>OU026156.1:82451341-92451341 GCA_907269105.1 Volucella inanis | reverse complement strand
TATTTTATTCACGTTTCTTATCGAATTAATATTAAAAAGCAGCAAGCGCGTTCTGCAGAAGAAAGAGCTAGTCTTGCTCAGAGAAAAGAGCTAGTTCAAAGGAAGCTTATGGAAAAATAAGGTTTAATTGTAGACAAACCTCGAAGTGGAGGAAGTGCCACATCCAATGATGGAAACACAGCACGTACATTTTTTCATATTTCTGATATTTCATCTGAAATAACAGGTATTAGAAAATATCTTATTGACAGATGTAGTCACCTTCTGCAGACTCTTTCTTTTGGTTATAAAATAAATTCAGAAAAATTTAAAAGTAATGCTTTTGATGCTGCCAAGATGCTTGCGGAGGAATACCCTTGGTATAACTTACCTTCATCAATACATAAAGCATTGATTCACGAAGCAGAAGTGATAGATAGGTATTTATTATCTATTGGTGAATTATCTGAGGAGGCCGCTGAGTCTTGAAATAAATTAGTCAAATTATTCAGATGCGACAATACTAGGAAACATTCACGGGCTGTTATTGCACAGGCGTCTTCTTAATTCAGATCCACTTATTTCTAGTTTAAGAAAGTTGCAGTATAAAAAGAAGTCTGCGTTAGTAAAAGAAGGACTGAATCTACTAAGTTTTTGAGCTTTATTGTAACCTTATTATATTTTATCGGGTTTTCTAATAGGGACTTGACAACTTTGAATTTAATTTGTGAACGCAATCTTTCACTAATTATCAAACTGTCACTGTCAATTTATTTAGTAAACTCAACATTTTCATCACAATAAAGTACAATAACGAGGAACGTCTGCAAATTATAAAAATTTTCTACAGATATTCGGAGTCGGTGACTGCAACTTTAAGAGTGTTAACTCCAATTTTCGGTCGTAATTCTCGCCCTAGTAGACAGGCAATAACAAGTTTAGTGCAAAAATTTGAGTCTACATATTCGTTGTGTGATGTAACTGTGTCAGTGAGACAACGGGGTGGTCTAAGTGTCGAAAACATCGCTGCCGTTCAGACGTCCGTAGCAAACGATCCAAATCAGTCAATTCAACGGCGTTCTCAAGAATTGGGCATCGCTCAGACCACATTATGGCGTATTTTGCGTAAGGATCTTGGTTTACAACTATACAAGATCAAGCTGACTCAAGAATTGAAGCCGATGGACCATTTAAAGCGACGTACGTTCTCCGATTGGGTTCTGGAGAAGATGTGCCAAGATGATGAATTTCATCGCAAATTCATCTTCAGTGACGAAGCTCATTTTTGGCTCAATGGGTTCGTCAATAAGCAGAATATGCGTTATTGATCGGGTTAAAATACACACGTGCTTCATGAATCACCACTTCATCCACAAAAAATAACTGTTTGGTGCGGTTTGCATGCGGGCGGCGTTATTGGGCCATATTTTTTCATCGACGATAACGATCGTCACGCTACTGTGAATGGTCAGCGTTATCGCGCCATGATCACCGATTATTTTTGGCCCGAATTGGAAGATATGGACTTGGACGACATGTAGTTTCAACAGGATGGTGCCACAAGCCACACAGCGCACGCTACAATTGATTTATTGAAGAGTAAGTATGGTGAGCGTGTTATCTCAAGACATGGGCCAGTCAATTGGCCGCCTCGTTCGTGCGATTTAACGGCGCTTGACTATTTTCTTTGGGGCTACGTTAAGTCATTGGCTTATGTCAACACATCGACGACGTTGGAAGAGCTCAGATCCAACATTGAACGTGAAATAGCGGCCATATGAACAAAGTCCGGTTCCATTCATAAATGTTTTGATTGTACTTCAAGCCAATAATAAAGTTTTTGAAATATCTCAAATGGTTTGCCTTTTATTTAAAAAAAAAAAGTTGTCAAGTGGTTATTAGAAAACCCTATATTACTTAACATTTTTAATACTATGTAAATAGCACTTGTTTCATGTAAAATACTATGTTTTGATAAGAGAAACAAAGTTAATTTTATTGTTATTATAACCCGATTTTTTGTGAGATTATATTTTTTATATATGATGAATATTTTATGCATAAATATACTCTGTTAAAAAAAAATAGCTTTTTTGTCTTATTCTAATCCTCTAGTAATCATAGCAACCATTTCCCAGGCCAAAATGATATGTTTTTATTGTAAATCTGTTCAAAAAACCCTATAACCGCCCTTCTTTGGAACCTGAACCACTGTGCAGTGCTCTGATATATATATTGACAATCAGTGATGTAAATTTCATTTTCAGAGAATCCCGCATTTCCATCTATGCAGCTGATATGACGATCTATAAGCACACTTCTATATCATCTGGCTTTCAAGCGCTAAAAAATGAATTGAGCTTTTTAATCTGAAGCGAAAAAAAATTTCCTGGAGCTCATTGCTAGCAAATGACGAACTGTAACTTATTCACTTAAACGTGTGCCATCACCACCAAGGTACTATTTCATCGGCAATGAATTAATGCCCCCTATTACCTTTCTTCACAGGCAATAAACAGTAGGGCCTGCTCAGGAGTGTAAAAATTCACAAAGTGAGAAACACAAATAAGTGCAAGAAGCTAGGCCTTTGCCCACACCTGGCTGTAGCGCCACTTATTTATTAATTTTTTTTTTTATCGTCTTTTTTCACGATCTAGATGTTACGAGTTTATTCGATAAAGAACTTAATTTCCGTGCGCATATTGATAATATTGTTAAAACACACATTTGTTAGGCCCATTGTAGGCAAATTGAAACTCTTCACCGCAGATTCATTTGATTTACATTACGGGATTTACCTACAGGTATTTATAACTTACCTTTGTACAGTGATCGTTTGAAGCTAATTAATCTTCAGCCCCTCAAAAAACATCGAGAGTCTACTAATGTACTCTTTGTTCATCAACTGCTCACTGGTTGCCCTAACCTGCCCCAAATGATATCCATTTATACCAATACACGCATCCTAAGATCTGCACCCCTCTTCCACATCAACTTTCACCAAACCGACAACAGCTGTAAAGAACCTTTAACCAGAATGCTGCAATTTGCGAACTAACCATCTTGTTCGATTTCAACATAAGCAAAACCATTCGCCGAACTCCTTCTCCCAAGCTCCTTAACCCCTGGCTTTTATCGTATGTTTTAATGTTGGTTTTAAACTGTCCACAGTTGAACCGATTGATAATATAGACCTCGAAGGGGTGGCAACACCCTGTTGTTTTTGTTTTTTTTTTTTGTTGTGCATTTTATTTAAAATTTAAGTTTTCCACTCTAGTTGCGACGACCTCTATAAGCTCTAGTTATTATTGCAGGCAGAAAAAAACCGATGTGGATCGGGGAAAGTGGTCTTTTGAGACTTGTCTCACAAGTCTATTGAAGACTTCTGACATAGCAGCCGGACACGACATAAAATATAATGTACATGTACATTTCATATGTTTAATTTCCGAAATTCACCTGGCAACAGAATCGCGCGTGGAACTAAAAGGTTACCGCGACTACCACGCTCATCATCCATCGGGAAACGCAAGAGGCGGGTCATCCCTATTCATAAGAGACTGCATTGAACATACTTTGGAAGCAATAATTGAACTTGACAAATTTCAAATGACTGTGGTGCGCACTAAAAATAAAAATTACTCTTTTAATATATCCTCAATCTATTGCCAATCGCACTTTAAAATAGAAAAACAAGAATTTATTGACCTATTCAACTCTCTTGGATCAATCTTCGTTATTGGTGGCGACTTTAACGCGAAGCACACCTTTTGGGGCTCAAAATGTATTTCTCAAAAAGGAAAAACTCTTTACTGGGCTTGTATTTAATGTGGTTGCTAGTTTTACTCAACAGGCAAGCCGACATATTGGCCCTCGGATGTCGCCAAAACACCCGATCTAATAGACTCCTTTATCGGAAAATGAGTAAACGCTAGTTACGTCAAAGTTGAAGAGGGCTTCGAACTTTCCTCCGATCATTCTCCAGTTATCTTCTCACTGTGCGAATCCTTGGTTAAGAAACAAGGACCACCCAAATTAACTAACAGCAAAACTAACTGGTAAGATTTCCGAATAGACGTTGTAGACAATACTGAGTTGAAAGTAGCACTTAGAACGTCGTATCAACTTGAAAAAGAAGTTGAACGTTTCGTTGAAGTCATACAGCAAGCAGCCTAGAAAAACACTCCCCGCGAATCGAACAAAGTTCCCAAAGTCGGCATAAGATTCCCACCGAAAATCAGAGAAATGATAAGGAAGAAACGAAGAGCGCGGAGAAATGGCATGAAATAAGAAGAAACCAGAATGACTGGGCGAAAGAAGATAAGGAAAAAGCTAATGTTTTCGCCGACCATCTTGCAGAAACGTTTAAACCATTAGACGGGGAAGTGCTTCCAGAGAATGTCAATACGCTAGACGTGACGACAAACTTTCCAGTAGAAAAGGCTACACTTAGGGAACTTAGACAAGTTATAGACACGCTTAAGCCCAATAAAGCCCCGGGATATGACTTAATAACGGGAGAGATACTTAAAGCGTTGCCGAAAAAAGGTCTGCTAAAGCTGCTCTATCTTATAAATGCCAGCATTAGATGAGAGCACGTACCGCACCAGTGGAAAGTAGCCGAAGTTATTATGGTTCCGAAACCCGGTAAACCGCTGACTGAAGTCAAGTCATATAGACCAATATCGCTTCTTCCGATTACATCGAAGGTCTTCGAGCGAATCCTTCTTAATCGTCTTAAACCAATTACCGACACAAATTCCCTCTTGCCTGATCATCACCATCAATCAGCCAATACTCTACAGTTGACCAAGTGCATCGAATAACCGATGTAATTGAACGAGCAATCGAGTGTAAGTTAGTCTGTTCAAGCGCATTTGATAGGGTATGGCAAGAAGGCCTAAAATATAAAGTCCGACAAGCCCTACCCCAGCAATTGTCTTGTATTTTAGGTTCATACCTGGAATACCGACTCTTCCGTGTGAGACACGGAAACGAATATTCCACTTTTAAGAAAATAAAGGCGGCGGTGCCGCAAGGAAGTGTACTTGGCCCTCTGCTATATTTGCTTTTTACCTGCGATATACCGAAAACGGACGACACTGTTCTAGCCACATTTTTTGATGACACTGCCATTTTGGCAACGGCTAAAACAGTCGAAGAAGCAACTGCGAAGTTGCAACGTGCCCTTACACGGATTAACAATTGGACAAAGACTTAGCGAATCGCGCTTAATGAAAACAAGTCTCTCCACGTGAACTTCACTCTCAAGAAAATTGAGAATCCACCGGTGCTTATCAACGCACTACGAATTCCTTACGCGAACGAGGCCAAATATCTCGGTATGACACTCGACGCTATACTAAAATGGAGAGCACACGTCAAGAAAAAACGTGAAGAGCTTGAAGTCAAATATAGAGATATTTACTGGCTCATTGGAAAGTATTCCAAGCTTAGCTTAGAGAACAAACTACTGTTATACAAGCAAGTGCTAAAACCGATCTGGACATATGGTGTACAACTTTGGGGTTGTACTAAAAATAGTAACATTAATGTATTACAGACATTCCAAAACAAAGTTCTTCGAGGTATTGTTATTGCGCCGTGGTACATTAGAAACAATGATATCCACAGAGACTTAGGAGTCGAAAACGTTCAGAACGTAATTAAATTGTTTGCGCGAAAACATAATAATCGATTACAAGGTCATACGAATATTTCTGTTCAACAGATCCTCGACGAGACAAATTTATTGCGCCGTCTGAAAAGGACTAAGCCTCTCGATCTAGCGCAGTGATTAGCAGCGCAAAATTTTCCTAAAGTACACAGGAATTTTCAATGGAAAATCGCCTGCAGGATATCCTATAAAAACAAAATAAAATGCGATAGAAGAACTGCTTGTTGAGTGTGAACTCAGTCGTGGTTTGCATAAGGGAGGTGTTTGTTAGTGAGTAAGAATCTCACATTACTATAGGCTCCGGGCCTATAGTGTCTATGAAGATTTCTCACCTTCCCATGAAAAAAAAAAAAAAAAAATGTACATTTCATGTAATATACATACTGATTTAGTTTAATCTGTAACACTACAATACAATATGTGCTTGAAAAGTGTATCTAAAGGCCGAACAACAAACAGATTTTACTGTTTGACTTTCGTAAGCAAATTGGACTTTCTCCAGGCCCAACTTCTGAAAGTATGTATATTTGGAACCAATCATTCTGTTCGTTTGGCACTCAAATGAGGTAACTGTAGACTTCCTTACCTATTTGTTTGCATTTAAAAACATCTCTAGATTCCACACACAAACAAAAGTTTCGTAATGGCCTTGCATCTACCAACTATAGCAAAAATAAATTGCTCTTTAGTTTGCTGGGGTTTCAACTACTACTCTTATTGATTTTCCAAATCGGCTTCAATAAACCTCAATCATTACTCTGTCGATGGGTATCCAGTGCAGTTGAGAATAAATGTATGCATCTGTCACTTTGTAGTTTGTTTGTATTTAACTGGTTTCAATTTAAGCAATTATTTTGGTAACGAAATGATATTTGCTAGGCAATCACTCAGCAAACGCGACTGTCATGACCACCGTCCGGATGGCAAACTGTAGGCTAGGCAACAGGAAGTTGATAAACAACCACAATTGTGAAACTGCAACCAAATCTTCGGTGTCATGTTTAAGCACACACAACCATGGACATTTGTAGAGTTTGCACCGGTGCACACACCTGGCGCTTAAACTCTGAACGGAAACCGTTTTTCCCGGTGCATTTAAGGACGTTTCCATAGCTTCCTCATCGGATGGAAGGTAAATTGCTGGATCAAGCACTGTTTTCACTGGACTAACCGAATGAAATCATTTTTTATGTGTTGTGTTGGTACGGATGTCTCGAAAATATTTTGATAGTTTCAAGTATACAGCATAGGTACTTAGTTTGTTTTTGACGCATAGAAAGGTTAGACGTGCCTTGGTGTGCTTGGCGATTTTCAATTATTATAAAAAATTGAGCAAAAATTGTGTAGAAAATGGAATCAAGTGCTCTTAAACACACAAACGTCGAAGCTGTGAAGAAAATTGTTTTGGAAAATCGTCGAATTACCATAAGAGAAGTTGATGAGGATGTTGGCATATCGGTTGGTTCGTGTCATGAACATGAGACGTATGTCAACGAAGTTTGTTCCGAAACTTCTTAATTTTGATCAGAGAACCGTCGGATGACGTCAATGATGATCTTGACTTGCTTAAAAGCGTCATAATTAGTGACGAATCATAGGAATGTAATAATGACGTCAAAACTAAAGCCCAGTCGTCCCAATGGAAGCACCCAGGAGAACCAAAACCGCCAGGTTCGATCAAATGTCAAAGTTTTGATCACTGATTTTTTCGATTACCGTGGCGTAGTCCATCAGGATTTTTTACCTCAAGGTCGTACGGTCAATAAGGAGTATTACCTTCATAATGCACCTGGTCATTCATCGTTGCTTGTGAGAGATTTTTTGGCCAAAAACAACACGACAATCATGCCTCAGCCACCATATTCAGCGGATTTGTCCCCAAAACAGAAGAAACCTATGAAAGGAAAAAGATTTGCAACAATTGAGGAAATAAGAACGGCATCGCTGGAACAGCTCAAGCCTTTACCAAAAAGTACCTATAAGAAGTGGGCGGAAAAGTTATGAGAAGAAAGATAGAATAAAGGTAAGGAAAATAAGACGAAAAATATAAAAGAAACGAAGAGTAGAAGAGAAGAAAAGTAGAAAAGTATTTGTTGCTATTGCTTAAGGTATTCCAGTTCTAGATTTCGGAACAAAGTAGCTCCCGTTGCTTGTTTAGTCGTTACAGGAAGTGTGTTCCAGATCCTGGTAGCGTGGATGAAAAGGAGGCGCGAGGAGATCAAATAGGTATAAGACTGTATGATGATCTTATATGTTCTGGTAGACTGGGAAAATCTAATCTTATCCAACAGATATGTAGGAGATTTATTTTTAATAATTTTGTGCATGAACACACAACATTTAAGGTCGAGAAATTGTTTGAGGGTACAGCCAAGAACAGAGTGAGGTGTGGTGGTATCGAGGAAGTCCGTAAACATACCTTATGTAACTTATGTTGCGAAAGGGAAACAAGCTTGCAATAGACAATAGCAGCGTATTCAATTATAGGCAGTGCTTAGTGCACTGGGTATCGTCAGCATACAAGTGGATATCTACATTTGAACAGACTTTTGGAAGATCATTTACAAAAAGACAGAAAAGGATGGGACCAAGTATAGACTCCTGAGGAACTCCTGCAGTTAAAAGGCGGAACTCTGTAATGAACTTGTAATAGAGGTGAAGTAGTTACTCGCACTAGAAAAGTTATTCAAATTAAGAGCAGTTGGTCTTGATCTCCATTTTGAATACAGCTTGTTTCGTATTTTAATAGTTTGGTGGACTTCATGCGTGAACTAAGGGCATTTTATGTTATGAATGGCGACAGTTTTCAAGGAAACATGTCTATTGAAAAGTTCTAATAACAAAGTTTGCATCAAATTTACTTTCTCATTCACATTAGAGGCGTAATAACAATTGCGCCAAGGAAAGAGGCCAGCATCAGATTGCAGCGCTCCATTATCTCTAAATTCAAATGATGTCGAAGTAGAAGGACGATAAAAGTCAACGTTGTACTTGCAGAAAATTAAGTCATGGTGGGACATACCAGTTAAAGATAATTGGTCAAGAAGCAAGACTTTAGATCAGTTAGAAACCATTAAAACGTCAAGAAGACTTGGAGGGTTATTAGGACGAAAGTTGACTCAACATTTTGAGAATGACTGGTTGGAATTGTTGGTTTAAGGGCGAATGACTTTTACGCTAGTTAAATGCACTTTTTAAAGAATAAGTTTGGATGTTATGCTTGAGATCCTTTATTGTCGCTGGGTTATTGGCATAGACCCTACTCTTCAAATGACCCCACAGGAGGAAGTCTAAAGGTGGTAAATCGCATGACTCTAAAGGCCAATTAACTTCTCCTCTAACCGAATTAATGCGATCTTCAAATTTCGTACGCAAAAAATTGATTGATTGATGGCTGGTGGTATCTTGTTGAAACTATCTTGTTGAAACCAAAGATCATCCAGACTCAAATCTTTCAATTTTCTAAAAAAAAAAAAATATCGCCGGTCAACACGTTACGGATCAATGTGGACCCAGTTAACAAATCGGCAACCTCGAAGACTTTTTTTTATAATATGCACACATCGCCGGCGAAGATAAATCAGGGAGGAAGGAAAGTGAGATACTGATAAACGTTATTTTGAAATATTTGAAGGTTATAATATTTAGGAAATAAAGAGCTAGGCAAGGCATTTCATAAGCGAATTATATGGCTCAGAAACGAATGACGATATTTCAGAGTACGTTCGAAAGTTGGCTTGGGGTTGTACTGATGAGCATTCATAGCAAGAAGGGGCGGAATGCTACTGGCGATTTCTATGGAGCACTGGTGGTGGAAAAAGCGATATAAAAGAGTGAGACAAAAGACATTACGTTGGCGTTCGAGGGTGTTCATTGTCTGAGTGATATTAGTATCACCTATGAGTTTTATCGCACGGTTTTGAATCTGATCTAGCAGGTGAAGAGATGTTTTGGGCGCTTCAGACCAGATGTGGGCATTGTGAGTGAGCCTTATATAGTGAGGCCAGATCAGAAGCAGAAAAGTATTTCTTACATGGCTTGAGGAGTCCTAAATATTTCGCAGCATTTTTGACGACACCGAATATGTGGTCAATCCAACGTACGTTGGAATGGAAACTTTTTCGGTTTCGACGATGCAAGAACCATTCACGGACAATGGCTGGGTGTTCAAATTTCATGAGCAATATAATGCGATGGCCAAATTCGGGATCCCGGGAAAACTGATCCGGATGTGTCGCACAACACTGGAAAACTCGCACTGCGCCGTCCGGTGTGGAAGTAGAACCTTTGAATTACTTTAAACCTGAACCAGATTTCAGCAACGAGATGCTCTGTCGTGTGACTTCTTTAATTTGGTACTTGAACAGATAGTACGACGGGCAAAAGTCGACACGGAAGGTATTATTTTCTCCAAGTCCGTCCAGCATCTGGGATACGCGGATAATATTAATATAATCGCACATTACCAATGTGCCAATTGAAGCCTTTAGGGCAATTGAAGAAGAGAAAGTTGGTCTTAAAGTGAATAAGAAAAAATTGAAATATATAAACTATAATACCTAGGACAAAATGTCACTATCAACAGCTACAAATACGATATTAATTCCAGAAACGACTTCATGGTGAAGATTCGATTAAGAAGAATACAAGACAACCCCTGCTGATTCGGTCTGTCGAAACAACTTGGATCAAAACTACTAACGCAGAGAATCCAAATCATGCTTTATAAAGCCGAAAGTTGGACGATGAGTAGAATAGTGAAACAAGTTTAAGGCTCTTTTAAGAGAAAAATCCATCGTCGAATATTTGGTCATGTCTATAAGGAGGGCGTATCGAAAAGAAGCCGAAACCGCGAACTCTATGAGCTGTACAAAGAAATGGACATACTACGGAAGGCAAAAATCAGTCGACTTCATTAGCTCAGCCACATCATCGATCGCATCGATAAGAATGCTCCATATAAGAGAGTCTTCCAGTGCAAATCTCTTATTTCTTCTCATCAACACGACTTTCTGCAAGGTATATTAACTCCGTCGAATTCTTGTCCTCTGTTCTCTCAGCCTTAGAAAGTCGTTAAGAAGTTAAAGTTATAACAACTGAATTCAGTAAGGCTTTTGATAAGATATCTCATAAAATAATCCTGTTCAAATTCTCCGTCCTGTGCTTTTAATCCATTTTGCTAAAATAGATACCTTCTTACCTAGATAAATCGTTTTTTTAGTTTTCGTTTTAGATCTGTCCTATAGACTCCTTTCTTGGTAAGGTCAAGTGTTCCTCAAGGTAGTCACCTAGGTCCACTTCTCTTCATCCTTACTATTAACGATCTTGAAAGGATCTTTCATAATCAGCACTTTCCCTCTATGCTGACGATACTAACATTTCCTCACAGCATGACTCCAGTCTCCTTCAAATAGATCAAGAACTACTTAGAGCTCAATCTCATCAAATGTCAATCGATTACACCTTCTCACGTAAGTGCAATAAGTCTCCTCCACGAATTTACCTTCTCCACGGCCAACCTAGTTCATTCTATACGACAATAAGCTTAATTACTATTTTTATTTTTATGAGATAATTACTTGGTATGATCCTCTAATCTTACCCCCTTATTGAGACTGTCTCAAGCTCATTTACCTAAATACCCTTCAGGAACGAAGAGACGCAGCAGACATTATTTTTATTCACTGACTCCGTTGATTGCATGTTTATTCACAACTCCATTTTCTTTTACACTAACCTTCTAAATCTACGTTCCCCCGTCTCTTTTATCTAACAATCCACCGCGCTTTAGAAAGTGGCCAGTGAAAAATGACTTAATTGCGCCAAACAATCAGCTAAAAGTTGAGCCTAATGTGAGAGATGCAGATGTTTTCGCAGAAACAGTATCAGAGGAGATTGTTATGATGAAAATGGCAGCAGCAGCAATTTTTTTTTTTTAATTATTTTGCTTTTGTTATACAATATTATATCATTATTTAACAATTTATATTGTTTAGTACAATTTATCAAAATAATTAAAAAATGTAACTTACGCAATTTATTTTTATTTTTTTTCTCAACAGTCAGATGGCAATCCTGTGGTAATTATCTTCAGAAATTCCTATCGAAAAATATTTATATCATGGTATCCCCATGAGAGATTTCAAGAGCGAAGCGCTATCTTTTCTGTGCTGCAGATTTTTGTTGAACAGGTTATAGTGATAAATTGAGTATCAGTATACTAAGACCCTGTTTAAACGGTTACTCATAGCTCTGACATGTCGGTAGTATGTTGGTGAGGATATTGAAGAGTAAAAGGAATGTGACAGTTATGAAGAAAATATAAAAAATTGAGTAATGTCACGTTCCACATCCGAAATCTTCCATTCCTATTTCATTTTATCATTATTAATTCGATCGTTGAGCAGTGAAGTTCATGGACATTGATGAGTATTTGGACGGGAGATGCGGTTTCCAATTCAGAAGTTTTTCAATTCCCTGCCCCCAATTAACTTTATCAAAGTAGTGCAAGAGTGAGTACTACAGTGTTTACACACAACTTGACTTCCAACAACGTATTTAAAAACAAACTGAAGCTTTGTCTTTACATAGTTATTCCCTCATCAAAAATAAAAATGAGCCTTTTAAACCCTCTATTTTTCTCCATGGCTTTATCGATACTCTTTTGTAAAGATTTTTATTAAAAGATCTTCACTACATTAAAGCAAATTAATCACAATTGGTTTTTGCTCATCATATTCTGGCTCCACACCCGCAATTAACGTATCTGGTTTTTCATGAAGGACTATTCATTTTTATTTTAGTAATATTGGGTCATATAAGAAGTCTCCGCGGTTTTTTGCCACTAGATGGTGTAAGTGTCCATTTATCTAGAAACAATAATCTGATTGTGTCAAATGAACACGTTTTTGAAAGGTGACATGTCAGGCTATATTTTTTGTGAAGACAGCTGTGGGATCCGTTGCTCGTGTTAAAAGTTATACTGATTTGTTTATGAGTGAAATATCTGAAGAAATACGCTATGTGAAGCTTTTTTACTATAAAAACAGGAAAAACGCTGTAAAAACATGCCAAAAAATTTGTTCAATTTATGGCGAGGATGCTGTGAGTGGACACTGGACCCATGAGTGGGTTTTTCGATTCCGTTCCGAAAATTTCGATGTAAAAGATGCACCTCGCACTGGTCGACTTGTCACTGAAAAAGTCTATGAAATTTAGACACTGATGGAGCAAGACCGACACAGAAGCTGTCTGGAGATAGTGGAGGCACTAAACATCAACCGTATGACAGTTTGGAATCATCTAAAATGTGCAGGCTACTCAAAAAAGCTCGATATTTGGGTGCCACATGAATTAACGCAAAGAAATTTAATAGACCGAATAACTATCAGTGAAACGCTGTTGAAACGTAACGAAATTTAACCATTTTTGAAGCGATTCATTATAAGCCATGCAAAATGGATTAAATACGAAAATACCCAACGCAAGCGATCATGGTCAAAGGCCGTTGACCGACCGCAAACGACTTCAAAGCCTGGATTGACGGCTTTGTTGTCATGTTGAGTGTTTGATGGGATTGGAAGGGAATCGTCTATAATGAGCTGCTAGCACGTGGCGAAACGGTCAATTTGATCGAAAGAGCGACAAGAATTGGCGAACAGAAAGAAAGTTGTCTTGAAAACTGCTGCTAGGCCACACACATCTTTGATGACCCGGAAAAAGTTGACGAATCTTGGTTGGGAAGTTTTGATGCATCCAACATATAGCCCGGACCTTGCACCCTCTGAGTACCATTTGTTTCGGTCTTTGCAAATAACCGCGGAGACTTTTTATATGATCCAATAAATGTCAAAATTGAAGCAAATGCGTCATTGTAAACAAAAACTGCATTGTCTATAGCTATATCCAAAACAGTTTTTCCACTAAAAATTAATTTTGGGGTCAGTGCCCAGTGCACAGTTGATTTAAAATTTTTGTTACAGTTTTAAATATAACCGCCGATGCATCGAGTAAGAAAATCGTCTCAAATCAATTCTTCGTGGACCGGCTTGATAGCTTCATACACTTCAATTGGAAGAACTGCCTTATCTGTACTCAGCTTTTCGTATTATTTTTCAAATTACCCATTGGCTTTTGAACGTGATCTATACATTCTTTCTTGAGTACTGTGACATTCAGTGAGTCAGTAATGGGTTTAAAAGTCTTAGAATCACCGTCACCAATATAATGGGTGTATTTTACCTGACGCAAAGCTTCGGTCGGTGAAACATCTCAACAACTGCATTCACCTCCACTTTTCTTGATAATCCATCGTGATTCACATCGCACTTATCTTTATGATTTTATGCCCATTACATATATTCTTTATTCTTCCAGTGCTCACATGCCTTACAATATTCTGATTTCACTGCGCAGTCAATAATTTTTGCACGTCCCTGGTCATCCTTACACTAGCATACCACTATCAACTCCTACTCTCACATCCACGTTGGTGATAGCCGGGTGCCTATTAACTCGACTAGAGATTGGGTACCTAACCCCTTTGGAAGATCATTTGTGGCAGCGGTCGAGAAAGGGGGGAGGAGTGACTCTTCACTAAAACACTTCGTCTTGTTTCCATGCAGCAGGGAGTTCGTCCCTAGATGGAATCAACGGTGGCGCCTACACTTCAAGTCATGCTGAATTAAATAGTGACATCCCTATAAGAGCTGCTTCGACGTACTCGGGTCCAAGGTCTATAGGGATCTCCAATACTACACCAGGGTATTGGAAAAGAGTTGGAAACGGCAGCGCTCGCATACCGAAGTGAGCAGCTAGCAGAGGCGCAGACATAACCGCCATCCAGGAGTGCGATGGGATGGGCCTACGGAGATTGCTACAGAGAGCAGCGACAGTGTTTATTTGGATGTGGATTTGTCATACGCGGCAGACTTAGGCAAAAGACTTGAGCTATCGGCACGTTAGTGAACGACTTTTGACAATCCGCATCAAGGCAAAACTCTCAAATATTAGCCTCTAATGCACTCATGCCCCCACTGAAGAAGAGGTCGACGCTACCAAAAACAGGTTTGATGAACAATGTCGACTAGCAAACGCAGCAAAACAAAAAGCGTATAAAGCGGCTTTGCGCAAGGGGACAAAAGCTGCTCGCGAGCTCTACGAGCAAAAAAGACGGGAGGAACATCGGATCCTCAGAATGAAAAAGAAAGGGCACGAGAAACGTATGATCGCAGAAATTGAGAGATGCTACTCCAGGAACAATGTACAGAAAATCCCGTACAGAAACTATATAGTACAATAGAATCAGAGTCGATGCTGAGAATGTGAAAAAATTACTTCTGCCGACTCAATAATGGCGACAAAGACCAGAATCCCGCTGTTAGGCCGAACGTACCACTCAATATAGACGATGATAGACAAAACTTCCATCCATCTGACCAAATCGAAGTACGGAAAGTAATATCCAAGCTAAAGTACAGCAAAACTGCGGGGCCTGATGGTGAAACTTCGAGTCAGTCGTTTAAGTTGGCTAGGACATGTAGAGTGGATGGGAACAAATGCTCCGGCCCGTAGAGACTTGGAGTCTAACCCGGAGGGACAACGCAGTAGAGAAAGACCTCGCCTTAAGTGGAGCGCGCAAGTCGAAGGGGACCTTAACCGACTATGAGTGCGCAACTGGAGGCAGTTAGCTAAGGACCGGGCTAACTGGAGAGGCTTGTTAGCTGAAGTCTCGGTTCACCCCGAACTGTAGAGCCGCATTAGGAGAAAAAGAATTGCCAATAAGAATCACTTAGCTAAACATTGACGTAGATCCATGTTTTCTCCACGAACCATCGCCTGATACCATAAATTCCATTTTCTCAGTTTTCAATGGAAATAGTTGTCTCACCTTTCTCTGCTTTCATCATACTGTTTTTGCAAACTAATTTAGTTGCAGTTGAAATACTTTTGACAACTTTATCATAGAAAGAGTGAAACATCGGCCGAGGTAAATCCATGAATGCACAAAACTTTTTTATTTCGTGCAAACCAATTTCAAGTAATCACATGGAAAATACAATTTTACGATTTATTTTTTAGCCTTTTTCAATAAATGGACTAATAGGTATCTCAATCTGTACACATTTTTCTCAGGACACTACTTTTTTGAATCCCAAATCTCGCATATCTATCCGTAAATTTCACTTGCATACGACAACGTGCTTCTTACCCGTGTAGATAAAGCGGTCGCAATCCAGATATTTTTAGACTTTTGCTGTATGTACACGTCTTTTTTGCACCTTTTTGACGACAATATAGTTCCTCAAATAGCGTCCTTCTCGAATGTTTCACTGTACGAAATTGACTGAAACCGACGTTTCTAAAGCCGAAACAAGCAACACGTGGCAAATCGCTTCAAAAACATCTGCCTTATGCCTACTCTAGTCCTCTAAAATGCCGTACGTCGTTTCGGTCATAAGAGGTTCTCTTCCTACCTGCGGCCTTGCATTATATGTTACTTTGGAAAACAAGTACTTCAAGATACCTATTAACCGGCCATAATCTTTTGGGATATCATTTTTCAGGTCCTAAGGAACCATTGAAAGCAATAGAAAAAATAATCGATTTTTGAAAAATCCTAGAGTGGCCTAACCCCAATGAAATGTCTGATTACATGTAAATGGAATTGCATGACCATAATGGGATCGGTTTCGTCAAGTTTCGTTAACTTTAATGGGCTTAAGCAAAGTCTCAATAAAATATGATATTCAGTGCGAAAATTCGACACCTCAGCAATGGCAGAGGAATTTTTTTTTTCCATTTCAATTATTTTTGTTAGGATACCTATCCCTTGCAGTGCAAGCTGCAATAATTTTGGATATTATATTTTTCCGCTGTGAAAGCAATCCGAATATAAACAATTTGACAGATAATTAAGTTTAGTGAATGGTTAACTTGGGCGCTTGACAGAAAATTAGTGGTCTTTTCGTTGGGCTTTGGCATAAGTTTAATCCCACTGAAGTCTATTATGGCTAGGATAGGGAGTGAGTTTATGTGTTTTTCTTGAATTTTTCTTTTTGTCTGTGGGAACAAAGCACTCAGACAAAGAACTAGTTCATTGTACTTCTTGTAAGTTCTTTTTAATGGAATCTTTCAGCATTTCAAAGAAAGATAAGCAAGCGCTTCAGTGATAAAGTGCTTACAGTACCAGCACCCACTTCATTAACAATAAGTACCTGGAGCCGGATGCGAGCGTAAGCCGGACATTCACAGAGGTATTTATCCGCGGTGTCGTCATCACTTTCACAGCCCGCATTGCAGGATATTGTATCACTTATGCCCGACACATCTAAGTACTTAGTAAAAATGTAGTGCCCCATCACGACATCAATAAGCAGGCTTAATACTTTCCTACTGCTGTCCTCTTAAAGAAGTCGGGAAGCAAAGAGTCATGCCATGACCAGTAATCATGTCATGCCATTTGCAGTTCTTATGAACTCATATGTTTGTTCGGGTATCATTTTATATTCACAGGAAAAAATTTATTGAAAACTCTTTTCACAGTTTAAATTGGTTCATTAATGAGTAATGTCAACCAAGTTATGTGTATCCATTGACACAGGATTATTAAAAATAAATTATTTCGAAATGAAATAGTGGGATTAATATGTAAAAAGTTGAGGTTAAAAGACTCGAAACTGATGATATGCGGTTAAAGCTAAACGGAGTTGCAAGTAAACCAATTTATAATCTGTGGCCGGAATATTTACACAATGAGTGAAATATGTAATTGATGATGACTTGTTGACATTTGCTCTTAATGAAACCTCAACATGAAAACATTTATGAAATTACTGCAGGACATATGGCTGATAATCATCAGATATCAGGCATTAAATTGAAATGTTCTTATGATGGTTACCACAAATATGGTATGTACAATGCATATGACTGATACGCATTCACACATGTGAATACATATATCTACCAGATAAATATTACTTAAATTTAAAATGACTTTCCGGATTGAATGTCAATTGGTTGAACGTCTGCTATGTACTTTTTTCCCTACTCCTGGCTAGAGGAACGGAGGCATAGGAGAAGTAATGGGCGATTTTGATGATGATGCTAAGGTGATAGTCAAAGAGATGATGAATTGTATCCATAATTCACTCGGTGAGTATTAACACAGAAGAGAGGAATATTTCTAGGATTTCGTGGATTTAAGTTCAACCAGATGTGTTGCAATAGAGCAGGACAGTCAATGTTACCAGCCAAAGTGCCATCAACTCTACGACGTGCTATTAAGGGTTGCAATTTATTTTTTTCATTCTTCGATGCGATACATATTGTACATGTTCAGGGGAAAGTAGTATACCTTGGAACGCTTGTCTCTTTGGAACCGACAGTCTTTTTTCTACACTTTGAATTCATTTAAGTAATAAAGTCATTGTCGGACGTAAACAAAATACACCAAAACCGGTTTTTGCGTCGTCAAAGTTATTTTTTCTTTAATTTTCTGAAGTCTCTTGAGAGAATGCAAACAGTTCGACTGGGCAGTGTTGTGTAGAAAGTGAGTTTCAATTTCTCAAAAAAAAAAAAAAAAAAAAAAAAAATGTTTCAACTGCTTGAGGACAAAATGGGTGTGTCGTGTACCTTGGAATGAAATTTTTCGTGTACTTTGGCACGTTCCAAGGCCCAAACTATGCCTCGCAGCAAAGTTGAAGGAGGCTTTAGAAGATGTAGTTTGCAATAAAGACACCATCAGTCAAGCTGGCAAAATGCATAATATTTCATAAACAACTTTATTTCGACACCTAAAACTGTAACGAGATTCTAGCTGTGAAACATTCAGCTATCATTCGAATATTGCATACAAAAAAATGGTAACCACTGAAGAAGAACGTTCGTAAGCGGAATACCTGGCAACAGCAGCTAAGTTGCATTACGGTCTCTCCAAATATGACACATAGAATTTAGCATTTGGTTTTGCAAAGTCAAATGGAAAAAATCTGCCAGAATCTTGGATAAAGAGTGAAGCAGCCGGAAAAGATTGGATGATTGGCTTTTTGAGACGGCAACAAGTATTTCTAGGTCAACAAGCTTTAATCATTCCAATGTTATGAACTTCTTTAATAACCTTAAAGATTGTTTTCTCGCCACAAATTTGATCCGAGTAGAATCTACAATCTTGATAAGACCAGGAATTCGACTATCCATGTTCCACCGAAAGTTATAGCTGCCAAGAGTGGGGTGGAGAACGTGGTATTAAAGTCACCATGATTGCAGCTATTAGTGCCATAGGAAATCATGCATTCCCCCGATGCTGATTTTTCCAAGGGTAAATTTCAAAGCCCATATGCTTAGCAATGCTCCTCCACGACGTATTGGTGGGGCTAATCAATCAGACTGGTCAAACGAGGAACATTTCATACAGTTCCTAATGCACTTTATTTCGCACTCTTAGCCAACTCCAGACCAAAAAGTGTTGTTAATTATGGACAATCATGACACACATATATCTCTCCCCGCAAATAATCTTGCAAGACAGCATGCAGTTGTGCTTCTAACTTTTCCGCCGCATATCTCTCATAAAATGCAGCCTCTTGACAGAATAGTATAAAGCTGCAAGCGAGTGGATGCTCAACAATGCTGAAAAACCTATGACGCTCTATAACATCGCAGAAATTGTCGGAAATGCTTACCCAAAAGTATTCAATCAGCAACATATTGTGAAATGATTTGAGGTAACTGGAATATGCCATTTCAATGAGGACATTTTCAAAGATGATGAGTTTCTAAGCAGCTATGTGACCGATCGGCCTTGCCCTGAATCACCAATCCAATGCGGAAACCTTACTAGTGCAGATAACCAATTAATAAGTGCAGATGACCAAACACAAACACCATCCACAAGTCAGGTTGTAGTTTCTTCCACATTCATATCACTAGAACATATTCGACCATTTCCAAAGGCTGCAAGGATACTAACAGAGACCCGAAAAAGGAAGAAATCATGGCAAGTTTTTCCAAAACATTTTATAGAAAACGAAATGCCTCAAAGAAAAAAGTTTTGCAAGAATCTTCTGACGATAATGAGACTATAGAACTACCATTGATTCCCAGAACACTGAAATATCGGCATGTAGAAGATGTAAAAAAAAAAACGGCGATTGATGAAAGCCATGAAGATTTTAGTGGAGGTGACGAATTGACAGTGAAAGAAATTTACAAGATGACAAAGTCAATTACGTTTTAAAATATGACCCAAATTTAGGTCTTTAATTTCCTAAAAACATGGATTAAATTATTTTTTGTTAACTTTATACTATTAACTCAATTTGTTAAATAAATAAATATTTATTTATTTATTAAAATAATTTGCTAGTTTTGTCAATGTTCCAAAGTACAACTCATTTCGTACCAAGGTATACCACTTTCGTGTACCTTGAATCGGTTAGAAAATATTTAAGAAACACATGTACAATAGTATTATTCAAAGTATTGCCCATCCGAAGCTTTGACTTTTTCCCATCTTTCTGGCAATTTGTGGATTCCATCCCAAAAGAACTGCGCCGGCTTGGCAGCCAAGAATGAATCAAGCCAATTTTTGATATTCTGCTCTGATGTGAACCGTATTTCAGTGAGGGCGTTCTGCATCGACCGGAACAAATGGTAGTCAGAAGGGGTAAGATCTGGGCTATAAGACGGGTGGGGTAAGACTTCCCATCCACTGTTTTTCAAATAGTTCTTAACCGGAATAGCAACGTGGGGCCGAGCGTTGTCATGATGGAAAATTATTGCCTCGTGTCTGGTCGCATATTCCGGACGTTTTTCGGCTACTGCTGCTCTCTTCAAACGAATTAATTGTGTTCGGTAGCGTTGTCCATTGATGGTTTCACCTGGTTTTAACAGCTCATAATACAGCACACCCATCTGATCCCACCAAATACAGAGCATTACCTTCGCGCCATGGATATTCGGCTTTACCGTTGATTAGGCTGGTTGGCCGGGTTTCACATATGATTTTTTGCGCTTGGGGTTGTCGTAATGAATCCATTTTTCATCACCAGTAACAATCCAATGCAAAATGACTTCCTTTTGTTTCGTTCCAGTAGCATTTCGGACATGCAAAACCGCCTTTCGACGTCTCTCGGCTTCAGTTCATGTGGAACCCAATTTCCTTGCTTTTGAATATATCCAGCTGCTTTTAAACGTTTTGAAATGGCTGCTTGAGTGACACCCAAAGGTTCTGCGAGCTCTTCTTGTGTTTGGCAACAATCTTCATAGAGTAATGCTTCCAGTTCTTCATCTTCAAACTTTTTTGGCTGCCCAGGACGTTCATCGTCTTCCAAGCCAAAATCACCACTTTTAAATCGTGCAAATTACTTAGCTAAAGCATGTTCAATATAAGCTTCCACCAAAATACGATGACTTTCGGCAGCAGTTTACTTCATATTAAAGTAATGAAGAAGAACTCCCCGATAAAACACTTTTTCAGGCACAAAGTTCGACATATTTGAGTGAAAAAAATTTATTGTTGTTTACGCTTCAAATGAGTGACATATACTGAAATGACGAACAATGACAGTAGCTTTCCAACGCATGTTCCACTGGAATAATAACAATGAAATAATACAAGTTACGCCATCTTTTAGCAAATCGCACGAATAAGTTATAGAGCCCATATATATTATTCCTATATATAGTATTTACAAAGCCTATTGGTTGAATATGAATATGAACATTAGTATAGATGGCATGGCCCCCCTAGTTGCCAGAAGATCATGCTTCCCGACATTTTTAAGATGTCAGCGACTTTTCCTGTTTCCCCAAGTAGGAAAGAATTCAGGCTGCTTACGAAAACTAACGACGAATCAGGCACTTTTTTTCTAAGCACCCAAGGTTGCTATGCATAAGTTACACAACATCCTGCGAAGCTCGCCGTGTAAGTGATGACAACATCGCGGAGCACTACCTCTGTGAGACTGTAGATACCCGCCGCTAATGTGAGGGGCGCTGGTACTCTACGCACTTTAACACTGAAGCGCTTAATCGTCTTTCTATGAAAGCCTCAAAATTGTCAATAAAACAAAAATTACAATGGACTAGTTCTTTGTCTTAGTGCTCTATCCTGACAATTTTCCAGAACACTGATGAACTTCACACTCATCGTACTTGATTTATTTATAGTTAAACAAGAATCCATTGACCGATGAGATTGACAGATATATACAAGAAATTGATGAAACAATAAAACAAACGATAGACAGTACTATCCCTTGGTATCAACACATTGACGATGAAGATGCAAACCGCAAAGCGACTGTTTACGCAGGACACCAACACAAAAATAGGGTGCTATTGAGGCTTAGAACCTTGTTTAGAAGGTTAACTAACATACATTACTCGGAAGTTGGCGACAAAAATCCTCCAAATATTACCAAAATAAAATTACAAAACTCCTTTCAATTTGTATTGGAAGAATCAAATTTGGGCTCTAAGCCGGGAAATAAATGACATATTTTGGAGAAAAAATATCGCTAGAACGACGAAAAATTACCAAAGTTCAAAGATGACTACTTATTTGTAATTGTAAGAGTAAGTAAATTCTCTATTTCCTATTTTAAAATAGCATGGAGAACTCATGCTTCACTGATTTCAATGAAAATATGATAAATAATGTTATCGCTAATGAGAGGCACCATTTATATTGAAGACAGAGTCCCATGCGGCGATCCTTGAATCACTGAGAACTTAAAAGTCAATTGTATCCCATTAATAATACTCATTATTCAGTGCAATGAAGACATGGTGGTACACCCTATTCATAAAAATAATAAAGACACGTATAATTCTGAGAATCTTTGTTCGATAAATTTCCCTCCGAATATCAGCAACAAATTCGAGAAGGAGATTAAAAGAGATCTGAATACCATAAGTGTGACTAAGTCCTGCGGTTTTTGTCTAGGAAGTAATGTTCATCATTTCAGAAAACCTCTGTGTATATCGTTATGAAATTTTTGTTGCTTATTCCGATAGAGAGGGTCACCTTTTACACTGTTACGATAATTTGTTTTGATAAGAAAGTGCATTTTTGGCATATTTTGCTTTTTTTCTTAAAAGAAGGCGTAAAAGAGACAGAGGAGCAACGTAAGATTTGCAGGGTGTATGGAGATTTAGCTATAAGCGCTGACACTTGTCAGCGTTGATTGACACACTTTCGTTCTGGAAATACAGACCTTGCTGAAGTTGTTCGCTCTGGACGTCAACCCACCATAGACGACAATCAAATTTAGGCTGCAGTTACCGTTGGCAGGCATTTGACGACACAGGAGAACGCTCAGTGGTTTAACATAGGTCATACAACCATTTCGGAGAGACTTAAAAGGCTTGGAATGTCATAAAGTGAAAGAAACATTAGGGGTTGCATAATGGTCTGTGAGTCATTGTTGAAATGGAGCTCGATTGAGGCTTTCTTGAAAAGAGTGGAAAAAAGCCTTTCGAACACGGCTTGTATTGAACCCCGAACTGTCTGATTGGGAAGCCAATACGCTACCCATTGAGCCACGGCCAATTGCTTTATTTTGAAGCTAAGTTCATTTAATTATGTATAGAATAGCGCACCATTCAAATGGCCGCATCGGCTTCTCTGGCAGTGCTTTAAGCTGTCGGTCCAATATGTGCGGCTTTATTCCGGTAATAGCATGTCAAGAGCGATATTACCGATCATTACCCAATTATTTTTAATGAGAAATATGAAAAGTAAAAAAAAAATCAAAATCCAACTTTATCTTATGTGTGTACCTCGAAAGTAAGTCAGCTTATTCGTGAAGAAGATTGGAAAACTGTACTAGAAAAAGAAGATGTCGAGAGAATGTACAATAAATTGCTTAATAAATTGACAAATATTTATGGAATGTCAACACGGGTGCGCAATATAAGAAAAAAACAGACAGAACAGTCCTTGGATAACACCAAATCTCATAGAGGAATGCAAACAAAGAGATATACTCTACAGAAGGTGGAAAAATAACAGTAGAAATTTTACGTAACAAGATTAATAAAAGCATAATAGTACAAAAGACTATTTATTACAAAAATAAATTTACGCAATTTAAAACAGATTCGAGAAAAACATGGGGACTGATCAATGAGATTTTAGGAAGAAAGATGGCAAACATCGATGAATCAATGGAAAAACTCTTTAAGACAGAGACGAGTTCACTTGCCAATAAGCTCGCTGAGTTTTTCTCTTCTCAGACAGAGAAAATAATCCACAAATGCAATACAATAACATCAAATAATAGGAATGTAACAGTGGAAAATTCAATTTTCGCTTACGAAGCAAACATAATTGAGATACAAAAGATTATAGAATCACTTGGAGAAGATAAGTCGCCTGGAGTTAATGGAATCAGAGCAATTGATATCAAAAGCCATTCTGACATTTTTGTTCCAATTCTATGCAAGTTAATAAATTTGAGTATTCCTCAATCAGTCATTCCGGAAAATCTAAAAACAGCAGTAGGAAGACCAATATACAATGATGGGCAAAAAAGTACATTGAACAACTACAGGCCAATATCGATTCTCCCAGTAGTTGAAAAGTGCTTGGAAGGTGTATTAGCTAACCGGTTGCAAAGTTTTATCAAAAAACGTTCTCTGATACACAAGAGCCAATATGGTTTTCAGAAAAACAAGAATACCGGAAAGTTACTGAGTAAATTCGCAAATTGTGTAAATGAGAGTCTTGATAAAGGTCACCATGTGTTAGTGCTTTACATGGATTTCAGTAAGGCATTTGATACGTTGAATCACTCTCATCTTATACAAGCACTAAAAAGGATTGGGATACGTGGTAAAATTGGTGATTGGATGACTGATTACCTATAGAACAGAACTTTTGGTGTTAAGATCAAAGATGCTTTCATCGAGAAAAAGACAATGAAATTTGGAGTTCCACAGAGATCAAAGTTAGGGCCGATTCTCTTCGTACTATATACAAATGAGTTACTACGAATTTTTAAACAATGAATACCATTCGCCTTTGCCGATGATACTGCCATTGTATTGTAGTACGTCATAGATCTCTGGATACAGCAATAAGGCTGATGCAAGAAGAATTTAATTTGGCTGTGAGATGGTGTCATGATAACGGGTTAATTATTAACGCTTCTAAAAAAAAAAAATTTTGCACATTAGAAGTCCTCACTTTAAGTCAACAGAACAGCGGATTTATCCGGATAATTACGATTGTCCCGACAATACAAAGGAATGCATTGAGTTAGTTGACAAATATAAATATTTGGGTGTTGTAATAGACTGTCATTTTCTCTGGGATAGGCACATTGACAAACTAAGAATAGATCTCAAGAGAGCTTTATTTGCCATTTCGCATTTGAAGTACCATGCTTTCAAAGAGGTCTTAAAGCAGGTGTTTTATGCTCTTATAGAGTCGAATATACGATATGGAATACGATATGGGGTAGTACAGCTAAAACACACATTTTCAAAATACAAACACTACAAAACGCAGCTGTTAAACACATAAATAGTATAACACAATGAGGAAATGGAGAAAAATTCAAAATTCTTCGGGTAGAGGATATATTTAAGATGACCACCGCTAATGAATACTTTGATGACAACCGATTTACACAACCGATACAGCATCAAGTGAACACCATAAGACGTGCCCAAGGAATGCTACAATCTCCCAGAAACTATAATAACTACGGTAGACGTAAACTTCAATATACTGTTCCCATAATAATTAACAAATTACCTCACCAAATTTTAAATATTGTAAGCTTTAGAAAAAGAAAAAAGCTTGTTAAAACTTTTTTATTAAGTTTGAACGCAAGCAACTAGGTTTAACTTCAAAATTAACTTTGAACTAAATTTTAATACTAATCACAGTTATAACTTTGTTCAATTTATTACGTAATTTGCATTGAAACATAATTTTTTGTTGACAAGCTACGGCTTCGCAGATACTTATATAGGGTTTTCCAATAGGGACTTGACAACTTTGAATTTAATTTGTGAACGCACTCTTTCACTAATCATCAACTTGTCACTGTCAATTTATTCAGTAAGCTCAACATTTTCATCACGATAAAGTACACTAACGAGCTACGTTCACCGATTGGGTTCTGGAGAAGATGCGCCAAGATGATGAATTTGATCGCAAAATCATCTTCAGTGACGAAGCTTATTTTTATCGCAAAGGGTTCGTCAATAAAGAAAATATGCGTTATTGGTCGGGTGAAAACCCACATGTGCTTCATGTATCACCACTTCATCCACAAAAAATAACTGTTTGGTGCGGTTTGCATGCCGGCGGCGTTATTGGGCCATATTTTTTCGTCGACGATAACGATCGTCATGTTACTGTGAATGGTCAGCGTTATCGCGCCATGATCACCGATTATTTTTGGCCTGAATGGGAAGATATGGACTTTGACGACATGCAATTTCAACAGGATGGTGCCACAAAAAATCGATTTATTGAAGAGCAAGTATGGTGAGCGTGTTATCTCAAGCCATGGGCCAGTCGATTGGCCGCCTCGTTCGTGCGATTCAACGCCGCTTGACTATTTTTTGTGGGGCTACGTTAAGTCATTGGTTTATGTCAACACGCCGACGACGTTGGAAGAGCTCAGAGCCAACAATAAACGCGAAATAGTAGCCGTTTCGGCCGAAATGTGTGGCCGCGTCGTTGAAAATTGGGTCCAACGAATCGACCGAAAAATCTTTTCATAGAATTTGTTTGTAAATAGTTTTATAAAAATCCCGTCGGCGTCAACTCTGACATGAAGGCATAACACTGATGTTGGAGTGGTTTCTGGCTGGGCTAAATGTAACGAACTAACAACTAGCACGTACTAGGACCCACTGGTTGACGATGTACTGGCTCCAGTTTGACAACCACCTCTGGAAAAAATATCGAAACCTAATACACCTGAGTTTCAAATTACTACACCACCCTTCGGCGTTCTCTATGGTCGTCCGGCGTCAATTCTTGCGTCAGCACAATCTTATACGGATGTAGACTCAAATCCAAACGCGAAATAAGACAAATTGACTCTCTGGCGATACCCAATTTAGCTGATTTGCGACATTTCTGGATTATCTTCGATACTGGCCGCTAAGGTGGCTATCTCTGTTTAGTTGGTGCGTATTTAAAACAGAGCCGGAATTTTGATAATATTTTTTAATATTTTACGCAAGTTTGGCAAGCCTAAAACGATGCATAATGGAATGGTAAGCCTTACTGATTGTTTTAGCAGCTGGGTGTTATTCGTATTTTGGCAGCTGCTAAAACATAATAATTGGAAATCCCATCATTGTTATCTAGTCACGATAGTCGTAAACGATCAGGGGAATTGTGATGACACGAGCTCAGCAGTCTGAGTTCTAGATATCTGACTTCCGGACATGCAAATAGCTGTCAGAGCCTATTCGGACAAAATAAGTTTTCATCAAGTGGCTTAACAAGTTTTTTGACTGAAACCGGATCTAAAACACTTGATTTCTCTCAGCAGGTGTCTTATTACCACTACAACAGATATTATCACTGAACACTCTTCGGCAATGTTGCAATAAGGCTTGCTGTATATTCAAATGAATTAGTTAGGAGCTGTATAGATAAGGTAGAAGAGTAGATTGTTCTTCATCTTCTCCTGCTTTCTGCTAGAAAAAAAAGTCCAGCTGGTAGATTTTTAACATGGTTAGTTTAAGGAGTAGAACAAAACGCATAGGCGTACCTTGTACCACAATGGGTTTCACCGGTCTTAGCTGGTAAGTTTTCGTGCCTGCAACTACCTACACTAGAGAAAGTAGTAATATCTATCACCTCAAATCATAAAATCAAATAAACACTTACTTTTAAGTGTGTGTCGCGATATCCCAATCGCGTTTGATTTGGACATTGTGGTATACCACGCTCCCTTTCCCATATTATTCTATCCATTTAAAGAAAATGACTCTTCGAAATCACGTGCCACGTCCGAAAATGTAACTTTCTCGAACGTATCCCTGTGAAGTTTGGTCAACCAACTTCCTAAAGCTTCTATAAAATAACCTTTTTTCCATTTTCATCACCATTTACTTTGAAGTTCACCAAAAGATATCAAAACAAAAAGACCATTTGCGTAGATCCCCCTTTTTTATGACCAAGTATCGAACAACTTTTTTTAAATATAGTTTTTTTCCCTTTAAAGGAGATTCAACCCGGATGAACATACGTTTAATCATCCTAGTATATTGCAAGAAATCCATGGTTGATCCCTGTCTTTCCTACCATCTGGCACACATCCGGATATTCGTTCCTTCCAAGAGGGGTGTGAATGGAAAGAAAACTTTTCACTTGCAAGTATGCAAATTTAAGTCTTTCGAGCAAAAACTGTTTGACTTTAGTTGCTCCTCATGGAGATGTGCAAGGATAGACTACTCCTTGGATGAATCATTCAATCCTTAGCCACTGATGTGGGAATAATGGTCTCCGGTTTAAGCACATTGATCCGGTTGGAATTTTTGATTAAGTCATTGGATTTAAACCAACGCGTATTCAGAGATTAAATACAGCTTTAGAATATAGAAGCTGATGTACGGATATATATTTGTGTACTCTGTACACTAATTTATTGCAGTTTGCTCAAAGTCATGGATAGATTTAGACTATACAACAAAGTAAGCCACAGGTATTCTAGACAAATTGACAGGAGGTGATTTCCCAGCAGTCACATTTTGCCACATCATTTCAGGCGAGGCTTCGGGTATCCCTCAATTTTACTTCAGGTACTTAAAATGTACTTTTGGTACCCTACTCTAGTATGCATTGGAATATAAATTAACTAACATGTCTGTACATTGCTCTAGCAATAATGACACCCGGAGTCCGGACTATGTATGGTAGGGAAATAATTGATGACACACGCCATCGTCTGTACACGGTTTGTATACAGAAGCTGTTCGTCATGTTGCCTAACCGACGAAGTGGATCACTCTTCTAGATACTTTAGCCCCAAACAGATAAATTTTCCATCACATTGCTCGTGTGCCCTATGTCATCTATACGAATACGTTTGCGGTCGTTGGAAATACTAACTTCTACTGTTCGTGTGTCACAAAGGATATCGCGGATTGCTGCAACTACCGATATGTAGGCAGTTTATTCGGTAGGAAATTTGGTGCCTATCCTGAACAGAGTCAGTGAATGCAAATCCTGATTTATACTCAGAAGTGAAGCACCGTGACAGGATATAAATTGAATTGAGTTAAGGATGAGTTTCATATTAGCAGAAGCTAGAGCGCTACCAGTGTCCCTTTTTTATCCGATGAATGAATGCATAGACGCAGTGAATAGTCACATGCTGTGCGGCGAACTCTTTCAATGTGACGCAGGGAAAATTTTAATTGGATGAAGGTTCGTTAAAAATTTAGTCCACTATGCAATTGGAATATCTTTTTTTTTTTTCCTTTTTGTCATAACATTGATGTAATACTTTGAGGGCAGCAGGGAATGAATGAAACGAGAAAATTCTCTTCGGAGTTAGGTCATGACATAGGGAAACATATTTAAGTAAGCAAATTAGAAAAAAATTAAATAAATTATGATAGTGCATACGTAAATGTTTTGTAGAAATAGCAGTTCATTATTTTGACGATGTAAACAAATAGAACCAAGATGAACTCTCAAAAGTACTACATGTACGTTAATTTAGAGATAAAAAAGAGAGAAGCAGATGCATATGCAAAATAGTCAAAATTTAAGAAAGAAATGCACAACTATTGCATTTTTAAAAAATGTGACACTTAAAATACCCCTGATGTCCTGGGGTAGTGAATTCTATAGTCTTAGACAGTAAACGAAAAACAAACTTATAAAATTCTTCTTTGGCACTGCAAATATATTTCTTTTTTCTTTTTTGAACTCAATTTCAATTTAATACTGATGACACGGTAAAGGAATACCGAATTTCAAGCTTTTATCATAGGTCGGGCTGATCAAAGATAAGCTTATCACTAGCCACCAAAACCTCTTTAAAGTCAACCAGGTAATGAACGAGTGGTTCGAAACTTACATTCATAAAAAATTCAGCTTCTCAGGCAGAATCCGTTAAGGGTATTATAAGTCACACTTTGTTCTAGTAACACTGGTTCGAAACAAGTTCGTCTATATATGTTAGGGTGGATAAGATGCATGGAACTTGAAATTGCATGAATTAATCTGTTTTTACTGCGCCCTTGGCATAAAGGTACGTTGTGATGCATCTTACGTAGCATTGAGACTTCCTGTATACGGTTTTCTTGGAACGCATTGCTGCTAAATAATTGCAGAGCCGTAACTTGACGTATACTGTGTATTATACATTTTTTTTTAAGAACTTAACACTCAAGTGGGTATTACTGTATTTAAAATGCCTAAGCAAGTGTTAAATTTTTAGGAAAATGGGACAGGAAGAGAAAGAAAGATGTTTGGGCTCAATGGTGGCACGCAATATCTAATGGGGAAACTAAATTATAAGTATAAATGGACTTGATGTTGTATTCTAGGCAACCACTTACCTGAATTTGCTTACCTGAAAAAAAAAGAATGTCTTTCGGGCGTGGCTGGTATTGAACCCCGATCTCTTCACCACCTCCACACCACCACACTATCACATGAACGACGGCCACTAATTGGTGGCGCTTAACATTATTAAAAACATAGTCCACATAGTTGACGAAATTTTCTTGTGAACAAACTCAAAAATAGTTCTTTGTTAGTTGTCCACACATCCTTCTACATGAGCAAAATTAATCCTGCTGTTATCATTTCTGAAGGAGCCTTGTTGGACGAGCGAGTTGTTGGAAAACCGGTGGTTTTGTGGACCAACCAGAGTCTCTAAATCTACCGAAAACAAAGCTGCCGGAGAAGGATTGTTTCAACATCAACAATTCCTGACAATATAAAGCGAGAAGCAGTGGTATTAGCTGCTAAAGTACCTTCCGATTTTAGCAAAGACTTTCTGAAACTACCAACTTTCAAAAGGTATTGCGAATTTTTGGATACGTGAGCCGACGTATTGACTCAGGCAGTACCCTTACTCTCAGCGGATATACTGAATGATGCGTTGACTAGAATACTTTGCCACAACATTTCCTCTAACGACGAAATATAGCAATTGCTTAGGGAGAAATCAATGAGCCCATAAAATTGTATCGAAAATCTAAGTCTTCTAGATACAAATTCAAATATCTTGCAGTTTATTTGCACAGGTAAAATTACCATGCTGAGCCTCAGGTACTAGTTCTAATAATCAGATAGCGCTTCTAGGTTCTTGATGTCCACAGATTGGCGGAGAAGGTGGTGGACAACTATGTGCATTGCTTCAATTATCGACCGAAGTTGTCAATGCAAATAATTGGAAACTCTCTAGTTCATAACTTCCAGATCATTCCTTATCACTCCAAATCATTCAGCATATTAAATCCGCTATACTTACGCCTAGGGCCAACGGTCTGGTTGAACGAGCCAACCATACTATTTTGACATTTAACCGAACCACAGCGAAAGAGCCCAAGGATTGGAACTTAAGCATATGCCACTTATAATGGACCATCAATTCTCAGAAAAATTCGAAATCGGGATTTAGTCTAAAGAAGCTGGTTTTTTTATTTTAAGTTCAGCAACATCTTACACGTGAAAAAAGGTAGCAGCTTTTCTATGAAGTGCACGCTGGGCCAACACAGTTCGCTGAAGGTGATTTAGTAGTCAATAAACCATCAGTAACCGTGAAATCGAGTACGCTCGAACCTAAGTGCCGTTTTTATACCAGGTTTCCAAAGTTCTGGGAAGGGATAGATACTTAATTAAGGATAAACCTCGAGAAAAAATAAAACAATAAATTTTGTTCAGTCTGTGAGTCGGATAAAATCAAGCGTAGTTTCGGATTTCATTATATCTGAACGAAACCTTCGATGAAGATACTGGAAACGTCTAGTTACATACTTACTTATTTAGGCGGCGCTAAGGTTCGGAGTGAGCCTGGGTCTTAACTAACAATGCTCTCGAGTTAACTCGATCCTTAGGTAACAGCCTCTAGTTACGCACTCCAAGTCGGTCTACTATATTTCTATTTCCTCTTATCCACAGTATCTAAGTCGAGGTCCACCTCTATTGCATTGTCCCTACGGGTTAAACTCGAAGACTCATCTAAAGCCTCCTCGGTTATTTTGGACCGAATATCTAAAAAAGAATTTTCCCTGGAAACAACCGAGGATATCGCCTTCCGGTTTCGATAGAGTCCAAGCTTCAGGTAAAGGGACTCCTTAGAATTTAAGATAGGGTCTTACTGTTCAATTGCCTTGTTCGTCTAAAAAAAGAGTGATTAGGACGAGTTATTATTCATTTTATTTCTGCTAATGTGTTTTTTCCACAATAGATAGCAGAGAATTGATAGAATTTATAAAAGCTAAGGCTGTTTACTGTGGCGTTCAGTTCAATTCGTCGATGTTGTGTGCCCCTTCAAATTAACAGACTTGGTTTTGCGTTCGTTGACCACTAAACCCATTTTGACAGCTTTCGTTTCAATGCTAACAAACGCACCGGAGATCAGCATATGGTAATAGTTGCACAGAATCTTGAAAAAATGTGCCTCCAGTGTTCATTTGTGAGTTCCGCACAATTCCTTTAAGTACGATCTTAAAGACATCGCGTCCTCTTGTCTAAGACCCTTTTTGACATCAGAGGTTTCGGTTAAGTCGTTACCGATTTTGATGGAGCAACAAATGTTCTCCATCGTTATTCTGAACAGATTGACGAGTTTGGGAGGAATGCGAAAACTAGACATGGCTCTACCATACCAGCTTGATCAAAATTTATTCAGAAAATTAAAAATACAAGTTTATTCATCTAAATCTATATTGAAAGTAATCCCCATCGACTGCAATACACTTATGCCAGCGCTTGATCCAATCCTCGAAACATTTTTTATATTCGGTTTTCGGTCTGTCCCACAGTGCTTCCCGCGATTTTTCCATTATTTCCTCTCGGCTGCTGAAACGCGTTCCCCGTAGTGACTTTTTAACTCGATTGAATGGAAAGAAGTCACAGGGAGCCAAATCAGGTGAATTCGGCGGTTGTTAGATGGTGTTAGTTGCATTTATCGTCAAAAAATTACAAATAATGATGGAACTGTGCGACGCTGCGTTATCATGGTGCAAAATCCACGAGTTTTCTGCTCACAGTTCTGGTCTCTTTCGGCGAATTGCTTCACGCAAACGTCTCATAACGCTCAAATAATACTCTTTGTTTACTGTCTGGTCTTCTGGAAAAAAATCCATGTTGCACTACACTGTTGTAATCCATGAAAACCGTGAGCATTGCCTTCTTTTTTGACTGAAAACGACGTGGCTTGTTTGGTCTCGGCTCATTTGGTGAACGCCACTTGCCTAATGTCTGGATTGCATGTCGTACTCATAATCCCACGTCTCGTCTCCAGTAATGATCCTTTTGATGAATGTGGGATCGGATTCAGCCTCGCAAATCATCTCTTTTGCGACGTCAACACGGTCTCTTTTTTGCATGAAATTGAGGTCTTTTGGCACCAACTTTGCTGTTACACGACGGAAAACCAAATCATTAACCAAAATATCTTGGACGGATCCATAGGCAATGTTCAAGTCCTCCGCTATCTCTCTGATGGTTAATTTGCGGCTATTGACCAACATTTCTTTTACTTCATCAACGTTTTCGTCGGTTTTCGATGCCGATGGTCTGCCACTCCGTTCATCATCTTTGATTAACTCACGACCACTTTTGAACCGCTCGTGTCACTGGTAAACGACCGTTTTCTTTAGAGAATCGCTGCCGAAACATTTTTCCAACAGTTCCAATGTTTGCGCACCATTACATCCGATTTTTACGCAAAATTTTATACAAGTTCGTTGTTGCAAATTTAAATCCATTTCTAAAATTGTAAAAAATCGCCAACACACACAGAGATAGATGTATTCTTGGCTACGTAATTTTTGCAAATGTCAAGCTATGACACTACGATTTAGAGGGAATGTCAAAAGCAGATGTACCAACTTAACAAAAAAAAAAAAAAAAAAAAAAAAAAAAACAGAACTCAAATCGGAACAATGGGAGTGCAACACGGTGGTTATTCCGTGATGGTATAGGTAGTATACAGCTCCTCTCTGCATATGGGGTTTTAAAACTGATACAAAGATAATCCTTATCAATTTGGATTTCTTAAGTTTTTTCAAAGAATATGATGGAGTTTAAAGATTTAGTCGATTGTGGTCTGAATTCACACTTTTCAAACCAGATTTTACGCAATGTTGAGGTGACTTATTCCTTTATAGTTGGCGCAGTTGATAGAGTCTTCTATATTTTGCATCAGACGAATGATACAAGACCCGCAGATTTGTTGGATTTAAGCTTAGATATTGGTATCTAAACTTCGTTTTGGTCAGTCATTTCTTCATGGTGATTGGGTGATACCCAGTACATTAGTTGCAATTTTTCTGATGCCACGTTAACAGCGTTGCTTCTAGTAGTCGATATTTGTTGCTGACAGTATAAGAGTTGTAAAAAGATTTCGAAATACGCTTGAGGAAAGGATTCTGCCGGCCTCTTGAGAGTATAGTTTTTTAATTGTATATATCTCTCTCATATCGCTCGCAGAAGGTCTTCTGAACCAACGTTTGGGAAATCAATTGTACCTTGGCTACAAAAAAGTAATTATCCAAGTCAACGTTGGCAGTCCTCAAGTTTCTAATGTCTAGAATGCAAGGGGTATACCTTAAGTCGATGGCACGTTTTGTTTAGCGTTTCAAGGTTCGGAGATCAACATGTCCCCTTGTTTATATTGAAATGAAAAATCTGTGCACTTACTATAGTGACATTTCGTCCCTCCTCGAAGTCAATAAGACTAAGGCCGTTCTTAACCGTGGTGGCGTTACTTACCTCCTACAAAGTTGTCCCCCTTTCCTATCTTGGTGTTAAAATCGCCTAGTACGATTTGGTGTCAATCCGACGTTTAGTTTTGTTATGACACCCATGTTAGTATTTTTTTGCAACCATGGAAAAAGAGCAGTATCGCCCTGTTATCCAATTCTTCTTTTTGCATAGCAAAACCTGGGAGGAAATCAGGCCCATTATTGGTGGTGGGTATGGGACCCGTTCACCTTCTCGTACAACCGTTTACCATTGCTTCGCCGTGGCCGCACGTCAGTTTTTAATGAACCGCGCCCAGGTGACCAAAAAACGGTTGCCACAGAGCAAACCGTGGACAAAATTCTTGGTCTCGTATTGGCGAAGCGTCGATTAAAAATTCGTGAGTGTGCTGATATAGCAGACATCTCAACTGAACACGTTAGCAATATCCTGCACGAGATTTTGGGCATGAAAAACCTCTCTGCGCGCTCACACCGGAGAACAAGCGCAATCATAAAACAACTTCAACACCGATTTGAAGAAAAAACGACCACATTTTCCGAAGAAAAAAATACTCTTCCACCACGATGATGCACCGGCTCATACCTCCACAGGCGCCACAATCAAATTGTTCGAATTGCACTACGACTTACTACCCCAAAAAAATAAAACATATGTCTTCCCAATAGGTTTTTCCAAATGGGTTTACTACCAGGATATTCGTCCTCGTCCTCTATGTGTTTCGTTACTTCCAATTCGCTTCCTAGTTCACACGAAAAACAACCACAACATCCACTCACCACGGTTTAATAACATTAAAATTCTGTTTGAATATATTTTAAGTCAGCGTAAAAGTTGATACAAAATAAAAAAAAAAAAATGGAAATAATAACTTTGCGCGCAGAAAATCAAGGAAAACCAGATTTCCACAATCAAAAGAAAAAAAAAATAAATAAATAAATAAAATATTGGGATATGGGGAGGAAAATATTCCGCTGTGCAACATCCAGGCAACATGGTCCCAATGAAGGTTTAATCATATTACTGGCGCGTACACATGTATTTCTCCATGTGCACAAATGTTTTCGCACAATTTCGAACTTCCCCCAGCTGGACGCCAGAGTCTCCAGCAGAACTTTGACCCGCACTCGGACCTGACGCTGAACTTAGGATTGGGAGTGCCTTCGGGACTGGAAAAGAGACCAGGACGGACAACTTTTATTAATGTTAATGGATAAAGTTTCTCTTTTGCAATAAATTAATGCGTTTTCCGGGAATACCCAGGCCGGGAAATACGTTTTTAATTGTTTGCACTTTGCATTGGTAGTAATGAGAAACAAGTGAATCCAATTGATGCGGTAAATTTGTACGCATTCGCTCGCTCGGATATGAATTCAATTTATTCGAATTATGTCGAATTCAGTGACATTCAATTCAGATGAGGCGAAGTTTTTTTTTTTTGCAAATCTGCAGCAGTAAATACCCTTTTGTCACAAATAAAATTCTCAGATACCGCTGATTTTTACAACTTCCATTTATCGCTAACTAACCGTATTTTACTCATTTGCCTTTGTCAGACATGGAGTAATGGAAACGATTTTTCGTTTTCGCAAGACGAGGCGCCACAATATAGAATGCCATCTGAAATCGGATTTCTCATAGTGACTAGTACAGGGTGGCTGAAAAAACTCGATACCAAGAAAAAAGAGCAAACACTTTTTGTCTGGTTCCATTCTGTTTTTTTATTTTACGGACTGGTCTTGAAATTTGGCGAATATTAACAATTAGGATGACGGGAGCATAATTTAGATTGTGCGCTGCATGCATTGGAGTCTGTAATTTATGTTAAAGGAAAGTTTAAACGCATGTTTGATGGCACTGGACAAAATGAGACTGGTAAATGCTTTTGCCACCGAATGGAGGAGCAAGACAATTAGTATCAGCAGACAGTCGCAATTTTATTTTTATGAAGGGTGATTCATGGTGAGGTTTGATTTTCAATAGGCTTTTTTTGACAGATCACGCATGACTCCTATTAAACTGCCTTGTCATTTTTGTTCAGTATTATTCGGCAAATAATCATGAAAAGACTCACACCACAACAGTGTCTCTAAATTGTTCAGCTGTATTACGAAAATTAGCGTTCTGTGAGAAATGTTTTTCGAGCGATTCGAGGAACTTACGGTGCGCATAATCGACCTACTGAAACCATAATACGAATACCATTCGCAAATTTGAATCCCAGTGTACGCGAAGACCGTGACGAATCGGTCCGTCGTCGTTCTCAGCAGCTTGGCTTAGCGTAATCGACAACTTGGAGTATGTTACATGAGGATCTCGGCCTAAAAGCGTACAAAATTTAACTTGTGCAAGAATTGAAGCCAGGCGACTTGAATCTAAGTCATATTTTCAGTGAATAGTCTCTGGAAAAACTCAATGAAAATCCTGTGTTTAATCGAGAAATTTTGTTCAGTGTTGAAGCCCATTTTTGGCTCAATGGAAATGTTAATAAACAAAATTGCCGTATTTGGACTGATGAGCAACCCGAAGAGTACCAAAAGCTACCATTACATCAGTGTGATATGCAGTTTCATTAAGTTGCATTATCGAGTCTTACTTTTCCGCTCAATAGAGACCATAACTTTAAGATTTTTTCCAGAACTATGCCGAAAGAGAAAACCTTTCAACTCTGGCTGGTTTTAGCGAGATGGTAAGACTTCCCACATACCCGAATCCTTAATCACAGCTTCTTCCACCAGAAAACCAACACATAGGATTTAATTGGTCTTTCAGCAATTTAAATCCGACGATTGCCTTCGGTGACAGGACCCATGGCTTCTTGGACCCAACACCTTGGAAATTTTCGTAGTGAAAAAAATTTGCTATCCAGGATGATGATGCTTTTAAGCACTACTCCTTCTCGTAAGGAGAACAACTTCCGATTTGAAAGGGTTGACTGTAAGCCCATTTTTAGTGCACCAAGCTCCGCATATGTCTGGGCCTGCTTGTGATTTAGAGCAGGCATTTTCTGGGCGTTATCCAATAGACAGTATATGTACATTGTACATTATCTCGATATCCCCGAGCGTAAATATGTAGTAGGACTGTTGACCAACATGCACCGGAGAAGTAGACACGACATACCACAAGGATCGTGCGATTTGACGTCTTTAGGTTATCTCTTATGGAGCTACATAAAACATTTTAAATATGCTAATATACTGCAAAGTATTAAGACGTGGGAAGGCAATACTCAGCCCGTTATTGGTAAGATAGAGCCACAAGAACTTAAAGGAGTAGCAATTGAAGCGATAGCATACTTTCTTACTTAGATCGCGCAACACTCCGGGATGGATCAGGGCCTCAGCAAACATGATGAGGTAGTCATCTACTGTGCTGTCTATCTGGCCATATGATCACGGTGACCTAGCCATTTGCATCAGTGTCCAAGCTTCTACACCGTAAAAGCGGGACTGGGATAATTAATGTCTTGTGTAATATATTTTTGGTTACTCGAGAAATGGACTAACTGCTCAGTTGTCTTCTTAGACCAAAGATGCAATGTACAATTATAGCAGAGGTTCGTCACATAATTTTAAAATAAATAAAGTTTCTTACTACAATACCTCAAATTTGTAACTGCCAATCGCGACGTTTTGTCCTGGGTATCGAGGTTGTGTTTGTCTCTTTATTGGTAACATATACCATACTTTGTTCTTCCCATTATTAATGTCAGTGGCGTTTTTATATGCGAGTAGTTAAACATACTTTTGAAGAATGGTCCCTCTGGAGTTGAGTTTTAAGAGTTTCGCACAATTCTTTCATGAACGATATATATAGCTTAGTATCATTTAATTATAGTTAACCCAGTCATTCGTCAAAGATAATTCGATATCAAGAGATAAATTGCATATATATTCCAAAAAGTTGAGAACCAAGTATTGAAACTTGCGGGACGCTAACCCAATTAAGAATTGAATTAAGCCAAACATACAAGGTGTATTTAAAAAGTAAGGCGACTTTTGAAATTTCGCTATTGCTGTGTTGGTACACATGTCCCAAACATATGTTCATAGTTTCAAGTACATAGTATACTTAGTTTGTTTTTAACAGATAGAAAAGGAAGACGTGAACTGGTGTGCTCGGCGATTTTTGATCAAATGGATCAAAAAATTTCCATCAAATTTTGTGTAAAAAGTGGCATACGGTGAGTCTACGCTATGTAAAAAACAAATATATTTACAAGTGGCAAAAGCTCTTCCAAGATGGCCGAGAATGATGACCCTTGCTTTGTATGACCCAGCATATCAACAAAAGATGATAAGGTCGAAGCTGTAAAGAAAATTGCTTTCGAAAATCGTCGAAATACAATAAGAGAATGCGACAGCCCCCACATTCACCGAATTTGGCCCAATGCGACTGTTTTATGTTCTCATAACTAAAGAGACCTATGATAAGACGGAGATTTGCAACGATTGAGGAAATAAAAACGGCATCGCTAAAAGAGTTCAAGACTAAAATGGCTATTTTGTATCACCTGTTGACTTCAGCCGGCACCGAATTGAACCAATGAGCTCAAAAAGATACCATTTCCTTGAGTTTTTTTTTTTTATGGACATCTAGAAATGTGAAAGACCTTCTAAGCATAATTCATCCCCCTTAAGTTGCTTTTCACGATATTTATGGTTATAGGTGCAGCGACTCTTAAATGATTAAAAAGAACTTGAGCGATCCAAAAGTATTCGAGCTTTCGCTGTTCATCTACAAAAAGAAAATTAGTGGCCAACGAATTGTAATCTATTTCTAAATTTTGCCGAATCTGGAAATTTTACCAGCCCTGTATGGAAAGAAGTGAGATCCTCGATCATGCCATTGAGATATTACCTACATAAAAAAGATATTTTCAGCAGAATTTCATATGACATGAGTGGGTCTGCTCCAGGTTTTTGCGTCTCTGCACCAGCCGAACGAACCATTCACAAGTGGATTGAAAAATTTAAAAGTGGTCATACAAGCACTGAAGATGATGCACGCAGTGGACGTCCAAAAGAGGCTGTTTCAGATGAAAACATCAAAAAAGTAAACAAAATGATTACGAATGACCGTAAAGTGAAGTGGATCAAGATAGCTGAGGCTCTGAAGATATCAAAAGAGCGTGTTGGATATACCATACATGAATATTTGGACATGAGAAAGCTCTGTTCAAAGTGGGTGCCGCGTTTGCTCACAGTCGACCAAAAACAACAACGTGTTGATGATTCAGAGGAGTGTTGAAAGCTGTTCAACCGCAATAAAGCCGAATTTTTGCGTCGATATGTGACAATGGATGAAACTTGGCTTCATCACTTCACACCAGAGTCAAGTCGGCAGTCAGCTGAGTAACGAGCAGGTTACGACATCCATATTTTGGGATACACATGGAATAATTTTCATCGACTATCTCCAGAAGGGGTAGACTATCAACAGCGACTATTTCATTGCGTTGTTGGAGCGTTTGAAGGACAAAATCGCAGAAAAACAGCCGCATGTGAAGAAAAAGAAAGTACTGTTTCATCAAGACAATGCACCGTGTCACAAGTCGATGATAACGATGACAAAATTGAATGAATTCGGCTACGAATTGCTTCCCCACCCACCGTATTCTCCAGATTTGGCCCCCAGCGACAATTTCCTGTTCGCAGACCTCAAAAGAATGCTCGTCGGAAAGAGATTTAAGACCGATGAAGAAGTAATCCCCCAAACAGAGGTCTATTTTGAGGCTAAACCGAAATCGTGCTACAAAACTGGTATCGAAAGATTGGAAAATCATTTCAATCAGTGTATCGCCCTCGAAGGCAACTATATTGATAAATAAAGTTGAATTTTGCAAAAATTTTGTGTTTTACTGTAAAACGGACTTTTCAGCCCATGTCTAATACATGCAAATAACCGGAAGCACTGGAATTCGATGGCTATTTAAGCGAAGTCTAAGCTAATCATTTTCAGAAATGGAGGTGGGAGATACTCTCGCAGCAAAAAGTGGTCTTTTCAGGGGAAAAGTGTTTACATAGGAATAGATAAAACAAGACTGCCGGAAGAGCATATAATCTCGACAAGAGAGCACTTGGTTCAAAAGGCAAATGGTTCAAATATGACGGCAAATGAGCTGATATGCAACCTGCAATGAAGAAAATTCATCAGAACATAGGCTGATCTATAGAAGGCTGAACTTCAACTGCATTGGAAACGATTATTCGTCATACTTCTGCTGAGAGGAGAATTAACATATCTTCATTTCATTCCGCATCGATCCGATCTTTCAATTTTATGTAAGCTGTGCAACCTTAAAGAGAGAGACGATGTATACCATTTCATCGAAAGATGTCCTATTGGTAATGAATTCCGAATGGGCTACTTCGGAATACTTTCGCTGGACTTCGATGAAGTTATCAACATATTGAACGGTAACCGGGGGTGGGATGTTGTATATAAATAAATATGCTTGGAAGTCGTCTTATAACCCGTATTTTGGAAGGAGATTTTTAAACATAAATATGTAGTGTATATAACAGCGAAATTGTCATTTTGGTAGACAATGAATAATAATAAAGTCGTACTACTACTACTACAACTAGTTAGTTTCACCATGGAATGCAGAAAAAATTATATATCAAGACATGTACGAGTATGTGGACGATTTTATTTCCTCTGTAGGTACCGTTAAGGAAGCAAACGCCAAAAGAAGTCATAGGTAGATTACCCCTGTAGTAGTAGGCGTCAATATTTGTAAATATTCATCCAACATTGCAGATTTCTTGGAATACGTTTCAATTTACGAAAATTCGTTTATGGCAACTATGGACTAAAAAGAGCGTTTAAAAACTTTGGTCATTTCATTGAAAGTGACCAGCTACAAACGGACTAATTTGTCCTTCAATACACGCATACCGAAAACCACCGCCAATGCAATCTACTTGGGGTAGATTCCGCCTTCATTATTATAAGGGCAAACTCCCTATGCAGTAGTTTTGGATTTGCGAACAATCTTGGAAAAATCAAGTCTATGCTGAGAACTTACCAGACTGGAACATTTTTAATAGCTATGTGTAGACTGCCAATAGGATAAATTTTGACTTGTAATCCTACATGAATCCTGCGATTAGTTGGAATAGGCATATATAACAGCGGTGTATATAAGATCAAAGAACGACGACCGTAATGTACGCACAAATAAACAAAACCACTTTAAGAATAATGCGGAGCAGTCATCTAGCCAAGCTTCCCTCTTTCTTAAGTGTCTCTTAGGTATTATGCCATTCCCTGCATTCGCTAGTACTGATTTCACGATTGCTTTCTGCTACATTCGAGTAAATCCTTTGAAATTGAAAATCTTTCTGCAAAACAAAGTTCGACAGATTCTACGATTGACAGATTTCGGCATGTAGAACTATGTACCCAGCTTGCTAATGTCGTCAACTCTGGTTGAATTGACACGTTTATGCCATTACGTATGAAAAAGCAAATCATTCAAATGGTCGCGCCGGCTTCGCTGGCAGTGCTTCAAGCGGTCGGTCTAATTTTGATGACTCTGTCCAATATGTGCAGCGTTATTTCGGCAATAGCATGTCAAATGTTTGCCTTGAGCTCGTCCAAAATAGTTGACTTGTTAGCTTAGACTAAGGACTTGACGTAACCTCAGAGAAAATAATCGAGTGGTGTCAAATCGCATGATGGCGAATTGATGAACGCTCGTCATGAGTTTACCCTGTCGCCAAATTTCCTATTCACATCAGTAAAACCTCAAGCCCACTGTCGGACGTAGTCTAAAATATTGTGACTCGTACCTTAGCCGTACAACTTGCTTATGGAATACCCTGCCGAGTTCAATATTTAACATTAAGACCAATCGGTATTTCTCTTTTCTTCCTCCCTGATTTTTCTTCCTGTGTAGAAATATTTTAATGGTACTTGAGGGCGTGCTAATTATTAAAAAAAAAAATCCTCGTGATATTTCTGAACCCTAAACACGACAATTTTGACGATTGGCAAAGCCATCAAAATGAAAATCAACATCATCGTTGAAGATGATTTTGTTTGAAAAATTAGCCTCCAAATGCTGATGTAAATCTTTCGTTAAACTACGCTGTAGAGAGCTTCTTGAAATGCACAATTCTTGACCACTTTGCCGAATGGTCACAAGCACTCCCACGTACTGCTTTGTTGAAGGACATATTAAAGGACTAAGATCACTATTTAATCCAGTCTCCCTGATAAATAATCCTAATTCGTCAAGGATAATTTGGAAAATTATTTTTGAGCACATTAAAATTGCATAGCTATTAATAAGTTTTAAAGCTGTCAAAACAATCATTTCCTTGTCCCGTTCCTTAAAAGTTCTCAGAAAAAGTTAGGTTTTGGGTAAGAAAACCTATTTGGACAATTATTTATCAATTTAATTTTTTTACGCCAAGGTTACAAATGCTTAGAAATGATAGTTAAAATGTCTGCATTTACAAACCACGTTTATTCGCTGTGCAATAAAATTTCAACTAGAGCACGACTTCCGACGACTTCCTAGTGAAGGAGTATTTGAGAATACGTATCGAAGACTTCGAGAAACGGATTCAGTTTCAAATATACGACCTAACGTGGGAGCTCCACAAGTAAGAATATTGAAAGAAGTTACAACTAATCAATCAATGTTTCCAGGCATAAAGTTCCTAACGTACTGCATGGAGAAAATCTTAATTCATACTACCATACCACGGTGAAAGATCTGTTTCTCGATGATTTGAAAATGGATGACAACGAGTTTATTAGCACAATTCTTTGGATAGACGAATGTCAATTAACAAAAGATGGGATCACAAATTTTCATAATCTTCATACATGGACTGCGGACAATCCACATACAAAGAGACATAAATTGGGAACAAGTTAAACGGCCCCTTTAAACTACCACTCAGGATGAATTCTACAAACTGTCTGGAGTTTTTTCGAAATGATTTACCAGAACTATTATTTACATCATATTTCCAACAGTATGATGCTCCAGCCCCAAGTACAGTAATCGTTGGATATGAAGAAATGGACCAGTTCACTGCCCTGCAGGATCTCCAGACCTAACAGTATTGCATTTGTTTGTGTGGGGAAGAATGAAAGTCCTTGTTTATTCAACCGAAATAGCAACTTGAAATGAATTGGAATACGCTCATTCCATGAAGGATCGACCGACGTTCTAAACGACATCCCTCCGATTTGGCTGAAAATTGGTAGAAATACTCATTGGTACGAATCATAAGGCAAAAAAGTTTTGCAGAATTCGATATAGTTTGCGTGTAAGGGAACTTCAAAATTTGGCAAAAAAATCAAAATTCAAGTTGGGACCTCTATGGGTTCGGTCAAAATAATATTTTATAGGCTCCTAAATATTCTGTAATAAATATTTTCATTTAAAAAAAAAGTCACATTGGGGCCTTTGTATCCCAAGGCCTTAAAAACTAAAAAAATCATTACTTATTATCTTATATATATGTATATATGTACATATTCTTCGGATGAGAAGGAAAAATATTTTCCTTTAATTACTCTTTGTAAAACAGATGAAATATGATGAAGTTTTCTTAAATTAGAAAATCTCGATTCCATCGATAATTTTTCTTCATTATTCTCTTGTGTGGTCAAGTAGGAGAAATCCATATTCTTTATATTTTCAATTGCCCAGTGATATAACTGTAAGGGAGTGGTTATGTGTTCCCTATACGGTCTTTATAGGCAGCCAGTCTTTTTATTGTACCATCAAGTCCATCGCATGAGCTCTTACCATGAGAGGTCGCAAAGAAGTTCCATTCAGCATTCACTCCAAAATCCTGTTCATGCAATATTAAATTAAAAAAATTCTGTTTGTTTTTATACCGCTCAGCAGATCCATCGGAAGAATAAATAATTTTCTTAAGTTGTTGGCATTTCTTCTACAGGAACTCTAAAAGACGGCTCTGAAATAAGTGTACTGCGATAGTGTCATGCTTTAAGCAGTCACTGATTACAACAAAGCTTTTATTTTTAATATCATCCATCTGGTTCCGGTAATATATTGCGAAAGGGTCAATCGTCGCCTGTTCGTTAGTCCAGTGGTATCCCTGCACTGCATCTTGCACAAAAAAAAACATAATTTTCGGGAAAGTCCAATAAAACAAGTATGTCCGTTTTGATGATCAGTTATAAAAACATGACAAATGAAAACACCAAGCTGTTTCAAAAAGTTCACTTCACTTCCAATTTTGATCGGACTGTATGGGTCCACTGATAGTATGTTACGTCTTCTATGAAGTGATTACTAAAAGCAGTGTCAAAGATTCTCCTTAATTTAGAATAGTTTAGGCAATTAAGGCACTTGTGAAAAGAAAAATTTATATCAGGAAGGTTACAAATTACCAAAGCTAAGCAGATGCTTATCTTCGTTTTCTATCAGCCTTGATATTGCTACCCTCAAACATGAGTTTGATATTTTGATGGATGGTGCAAACACACACACGGAATGAGTTCCTGATGCGCCAACCAAAATACAGTTCTTTGGTCTTAACGACGCGGATTTGGAAAATCCAATCTTAACATTATTACGAACTTCTTTGAACTTATAATATGTCTCCCAGACAGATCCAGAACTAGGCGTTTTTGAATATGTTTTTTCTGATTTTCAATCTAACAAAAAAGCAAAACGTCTTATTTTTGAACCTGAGAAAATAAATAAATTTTTGTTACCTTTACAGATACGTAGTCTTTTTTTCCTGGCATTAAACGGCTGATATCGTCTTCACAGTAAAAACTTTCTACCAATTGCTTGATATCAGCATCTAAGCTTTTCAAATAAGTTGATGGAACGCTTTGATCTTCTTGAAGTTTTCTAGATTTCTTGATAATATAGCTTGTCGATCCTGGAAACTCTTCTATAATTTTGTCGACGCTTCATTCTCTTGAAGTAAAGACAACTAAACTTTTGCTTTTAGTTTTATGGAAATTTTCTTTTATTTTTTTAACATAGACTTTTTCAATTTTGACTGCACATATTTTAGGTCACTCAGTCTTCTTTTGCCGAATGTATCTTTTCCAATATAATGTATGCATCTATTTATCAAATTGAATGCAATGTCCTTATCGAAATACATTTCATCAACTTCAATTTGATCTTCAACCTCTACCAATGATGGCGTTGTATCAGAAATTCGGATCTGACTTAATTTTTTCCTACACGTTGAGCAAATTACCAACTTTGTGTACAATTTTGGTTGCATCGCAACCATCTATGGTCATACAGGCCGCAAATCACGAACAGAGGATTGGAGCACGTTTTCCACACAAAACCACTCCTTATAAATTTATATTACTCACTACTCTTATTAAGATACAATCTAAAATAAATCCCGAGCTCCCGACAGATTGACATCAAGTCAGTGCAAGTCAGTGCCTTACTTCTAAAATCCTCAAAAACGGGAAATTTGCAGTTACTAATCATTGAAGAAATAAAACAAGCACAGTGACGTGCTTGTATAGGGTTTTCCAAAAGGGACTTGACAACTTTGAATTTAATTTGTGAACGCAATCTTTCACTAATCATCAAACTGTCATTGTCAATTTATTCAGTAAACTCAACATTTAGAGTACACTAACGAGCAACGTCTGCAAATTATAAACATGTTCTACAGATTTTCGGCGTCGGTGACTGCAACTTTAAGAGCGCTACCTCCAATTTTCAGTTGTAATTCTCGCCTAGTAGACAGGCAATAACAAATTTAGTTCAAAAACTTGAGTCTACATATTCGTTGTGTGATGTTGCCGTGTCAGTGAAACAAAGGGTTTGTCAAAATGTCGAAAATATCACTGCCATTAAGACATCCGTAGCAAACGTTCCAAATCACTCAATTCCACGGCGTTCTCAAGAATTGGGCATCGCTCAGACCACATTATGGCGTATTTTGCGTAAGGATCTTGGTTTACACCCAAACAAGATCAAGCTTACTCAAAAATTGAAGCCGATGGACCATTTGAAGCGACGTACGCTCTCCGATTGGGTTCTGGAGAAGATGCGCCAAGATGATGAATTTCATCGCAAAATCATCTTCAGTGACGAAGCTTATTTTTGGGTGAATAGGTTCGTCAATAAGCAAAATATGCGTTATTGGCCTGATGAAAACCCACATATGCTTCATGAATCACCACTTCATCCACAAAAAATAACTATTTAGTGCGGTTTGCATGCCGGCGGCGTTATTGGGCCATATTTTTTCGTCGACGATAACGATCGTCAAGTCACTGTGAATGGTCAGCGTTATCGCGCCATGATCACAGATTATTTTTGGCCCGAAATTTAAGATATGGACTTGGACGACATGTGGTTTCAACAGGATGGTGCCAAAAGCCACACAGCACACGCTACAATCGATTTATTGAAGAGTAAGTATGGTGAGCGTGTTATATCAAGCATGAGCCAGTCGATTGGCCGCCTCGTTCGTGCGATTTAACGCCGCTTGACTATTTTCTGTGGGGCTACGTTAAGTCATTGGTTTATGTCAACACGCCGACGACGTTGGAAGAGCTCAGAGCCAACATTGAACGCGAAATAGAGGCCGTTTCGGTCGAAATGTGTGGCTGAGTCGTTAAAAATTTGGTCCAAAGAATCGACCGCTGCAAACGTGCCCGCGGTGGCCATATAAACGAAGTCGAGTTCCATTCATAAATTTTTTTTATTGTACTTCAAGCCAATAATAAAGTTTTTGAAATATCTCAAAAGGTTTGCCTTTTATTTAAAAAAAAAAGTTGTCAAGTCGTTATAAGAAAACCCTATACTTATGTATGTGCACTCGGGTTATATGTGAGGATGATAAGAGGAGTAACGTAATAAATATTTAGTTTCTTGATTTAGCCGCCTATAAAAAATTATTTTGACCGAACCCATAGAGATCCCAACTTGAAATTTGAAGAAATAAAGGACGAATTTCTCTATAACATATATAAAAAAAAATAAAAAAAAATAAACAAAATACCATTTTGAGTTATTCAAGGATATATATCCTTGTATGTGTTTTTTTGGGATATCTGGAATATCCTTCGTCCTTGAAAATAAAAATTATTCCAAATCTTTAAAAGTTCACTTTTTCGTGAATTCAATATTAAATTCTGATGAGCAGAGTCAAAGTTATGATTTTTTTTAAATAAAAAAGAAATTTTTGCCAATTTTTGAAGTTCCGTCACACGCAAACTATGTATATCGAATTCTGTAAAACCTTTTTTGCCTTATGATTGACCCAATAGCGTATTCTCGAAGCGTCGTCGAAAGTGAGTCAGCAGTAAAATAGTAAAACGTTGTTTTCCGAAGAAAAATGACTTCAAAATCAAAAATTAGCATGAGCAAGAAATATGAAACGGGCTAAGAAGTTGGCTATCTGCAGATTCACACAAAATACCAACTTCATTCAAACGCAGTTACACAATCTAGTATTTCCTCTAAAGACAAAGTCCTAAACGAATTTACTGCAATTAACTATTAACAGAGCAATTTCCACTAACCGGTCAGGGTACACCAAAGTGTTCTTAAATCCTCGATAAATGATGTCGACATTGAAGATGGACCCTTACTGTAAAACGATTTTTGTCTTATCCTTATCCTTGACGAATTAGGGGATGCCTTGTATATCGTTGTATACATTACTTTTAAAATATTGCTCAACACTGAAAACGCGTTGTTCTTTCATGGATCGCTCCATTTTTAATAACCCTGAACTGTCAGCTTGCATGTATTTTAGGACACCCTTTATAATCGAACCACATGCGGTGATAGCATGTGAATAGTGAATGGTTGTGAAACATTCGAAATTACTACTATATTACTGTGCGCAGTGAAGTATTGAAAATTCCACCCCTGCGGGGCACAATGAAATGAAAGGCACGCCAAATAGAAGAGTGATTAGAGGTGAATATGTTTCTGATGGCGGATAACGATGAACGTTTCTACTCACAAATTTACCTGTGTTCTCGTACTATAATACGTATTCGTATTTTGTTTGCATTTGGATACGCTTCATGGCTTTCTGATTAGAAGATAGATACAAGATTATGTAAGGGAATTGAATTTCATTCGAAAAATACGCCTACGGGATTGAGGATACACAAGAGAGATTAACAGCAAAAACAAAGGTATATTGTGGGAGTAATTGTTAACCAGGTGAAAGCAGATAGTTTTGTTGAAAACGAATAGAATATTTGACATCAGAATGGAATTGAAATTCTATGATATATTTTGAAATGAAATTGAAGTGCATTTTAATAAAAAATATTTGATTAAATACTTTAAGTATTGTACATCAATTTAACGTTCACGTCTACAATGCCCTTAAATCGTTGACTGCTATATTCTGAACAGGCCCCAACAGCCTTTTAGTGCTTACAAGGTAAATTAGTAAATATTTCGAAATACATTGCACAGAATATGAGACTATTGAGCTGTTATAAAATAGTTGATTAAGAAATTTAAATTGTCATTAAAAAATTATTAAAAAAAAAAAAAAAAATATTTACAATGAAATACTTTGAAACAGTCTATACGAAGTTGGGGTTGATCAGGATAATCTGGGCAAAACGTTCTTGTTCTTTTTATATTTATTCGTGCCTTTATCAATCCGTATGAAATCTTTTATTCGCATAATATAATTTGCAAGCCCTTCTAATTTTTTACCCAAGAGCATTTTTTTTCGAATGCTAATTTTATGATTACATTGACTTGAAAATCTATTTACTCGTATATTATTCGTCAGTCCTATTTCAGAGCTAATATTTTTGTTTTTTTGTTGCAATCTTGTAAATGATTGAAGGACTTACAATTGAAATGCCCAGAAGAAGTTGGATACCAAGCTTTCGGTACCATTTAAGTCCTTTTCTCATTGTATTGGCAAAAGAAATCATTTGATCTGAATAATCAATTCCACAATTTCCTTTATCATATTGGGTATATATTTTAATTCGTGCGGTTTTTTTTTCAAATTTTGAACGTTTTTTTAAGAAAAACATGTACAATAGTATTATTCAAAGTATTGCCCATCTGAAGCTATGACTTTTTACCATCTTTTTGGCAATTTGTGGATCCCATCCCAAAAGAACCGTATTTCAGTGAGGGCGTTCTGCATCGACCGGAACAAATGGTAGTCAGAAGGGGCAAGGTCTGGGCTATAAGGCGGGTAAGAAATTCAGATCCACTGTTTTCCAAATAGTTCTTAACCGGAATAGCAACGTGGGGCCGAACGTATATTTGGCTACTACTCTCTTCAAATGGATTAATTGTGTTCGATAGCGTTGTCTATTGATTATTTCACCCGGTTTTAGCAGCTCATAATACAGCACACCCATCTGATCCCACCAAATACAGAGCATTACCTTCGCCATGGATATTCGGCTTTGCCGTTGATTTGGCTGGTTGGCCGGGTTTCACATATGATTTTTTGCGCTTGGGGTTGTCGTAATGGATCCATTTTTCATCACCAGTAACAATCCTATGCAAAAATGTCTTCCTTTTGTGGCGATCCAGCAGCATTTCGGAAAAGCAAAATCGCCTTTCGACGTCTCTCGGCTGCCTTTAAACGTTTTGAAATGGCTGCTTGAGTGACACCCAAATATTCTGCGAGCTCTTCTTGTGTTTGGCAACAATCTTCATAGAGTAATGCTTTCAGTTCTTCATATGCAAATTTTTTTGGCTGCCCAGGACGTTCATCGTCTTCCAAAAAATCACCACTTTTAAATCGTGCAAACCACTTTTGGCACGTTCGCTCAGCTAGCGCATGTTCACCATAGACTCCCACCAAAATACGATGACTTTCGGCAGCTGTTTTCTTCATATTAAAGTAGTGAAGAAGAACTCTCCGCAAAAACACTTTTTCAGGCACAAAGTTCGACATATTTGAGTGAAAAAAAATTATTGTTGGTTACGCTTCAAATGAATGACTTATACTGAAAGGACGTACAATGACAGCAGCTTTCCAACGCATGTTCCAATGGAATAATAACAATGGAATAATATAAGTTACGCCATCTCTTAGCAAACCGCACAAAAGTTATAGACCCAATACATACTCAACAAAGTGCAGAGAATTTCCTAATCTGAGCCATCATATGGGAAAAGTAGAACTTTGGTCACTGTTTTCCCTAGGAGCACGATGGGCTCTTATCTGTTCTTTCTTTATAATAAGGAACCTGCGCTACTCATTAGTGACATCCTCAATGGCTCATTGAGTTACCCGCAACTTGAATTTTTGCGAAATTCTCCAGATAAACTTTTTGGAGCATTCCAAGTTAGTTTTCTTTGATTTTTATCCCGTTTACAAAATTTGGGTTGAATTTCTCTCTCAAAATCTCTACAAGGCTTTCGTTGCTTAGTGTCAGTAAGGAAATGTATGTAGTGGCGATAATAGCCAGGATCAATGCCAATCTTAAAGATCACTTGATTTCTAAAGACATTGATTGGCGCCTCCACATGTGGTATGAAATCTGAATTGTCCTTGTGCACAGAACCGGTTTCGGTGTCACTTGGAGGGAGTTCACAAAGTGCTTCTTCAGCCGTGTCGGTTCGATGTTCCCCGAAGGCTTGACTTTTGCTTTCGCTTGCAGTGTCAGTATTGGTATCTGATAAATGGTTGACTTCAGTTTTAAGTCGCGAGAGAGCGTCAACCACAGAGTTTGATTTACCAGCGCTTAAGCTTTGAGTTGTGATTCCTGTTGCTTAACGCAAATGTCAGGGGCTGATGATAAGTAAATATTCTTACCTTCCTGGCCCCATACAGCTAATTTTTCAAATTATTGAGAGCCCAGACTGTGGTGAGCATCTCCTTTTTATTGGTGGCATAGTTCTCTTCTGTTCGATTGAGAGAACATGCTGACCTTAAGAGACGACAGCTCCAATGGCGTAATCAGAGCCATCCGCGGTCAGATTAAGCCTTTGGTGAAACCAAGGAATTTTAAGACACCCGCAGAAGTGAGTAGTTCCTTTAAACTTTCAAAAGATTTTAACGCATCTTACGATTAAAAGATTTTTGACATTAATGTGTTTTCTGTTTTTCGATATGATCGTGTGCATGTTACAAAATCATGTGGAGGTGGTGTTCTACTTGTGTAAGGCGCCTCCTTGGAGCTGTTGAAATTGAAATTGACGTTAGTGTTTACAATCAGCTACATACCGATCAAGTATGTGTGCGTGTGTATTCTGTTGGCAATGTACGATTTTATGGATAATCGTATCCAAATAGTGATATCAACGATGGCATTTGGCATAGGCCTCAATAAAAGATTTGTGCGACTGGTTTTACACATAGGATCAGCCAAACTTTTGGAAAGCTATTATCAACAAGTTTGGTAGTGCAGGTCTTGTCGGCTATCCAGCTAAATGTGTGACATTTATTACATCGCTATAAAACTGTTAGGATTATATACTTTTGATTTTTCTGGTTTTTCAAAGTGATACTACAAAACTTTCACACTTTAACTATTTGTGGTTAGTTTTTTTTTTTTTTTTTTTTTGCCTAATAAAATTTTTATTAGCACCGGTGTCCACTAAGAATCTTGGCATGCCCCCATACGGCGTAACGTACTCTATATATGGTACGCTGGAAATGAGGCTCCCATCATAAAATTTTCTGATGTTGGCTCCTCGTGGGGGAGGTCGGAAGATTCCCCATATCTGATGTCCGGAATCCACCGTCGTGACATGGAACAACCGCTGCTGCTTTCGATGGCTATAGTTATCCGACCGGGGCTCACGTTTGAAAGGGGTTGAGGCAGAGATTGTCATTGGAACCTTGGGTTCCCATTGAGGTAAGGTCTCTGGGTAAAGTTACTTCTTACAATGGGTGGCCTATCGGTGTTATTATGGGGTACTGTGTTATCTCTACAATTGTAGTTTACGGAGGAAGCTACCGTATCATATTAGGTGCTTTTACGTGAACCGAGTTGTTTCTGAAATTAAGCTTCTGCATCTCCAGACAGGCTGAGTATGCTTCGGGCAGAGCTTTTAGCTTTTGAATGACTAAAACTCTAGAAAGGTCCCCATTCAGCCCTCGCACGAACACATCTAGTGCGCGGTTTCGATAAGTTTCCACTAAGGCGTTCATCGTTTCTGTGGAATAGTCTTCAGCCTTAATTTTACTAATAATCAACGAGAATTGATGCTTGACGGTTGCATAGAAATTATTAACTCTAGAATTGCCTTGGACTAGTTGGTTTAGATAGTGTTAAAGTGTTCGGATATTCCTTTTATCGGCGTAGTGGAGTGAGAGAACGCTTTTAATTTTGGATGGGATTATTACGAACTATTTCGTAATCCTTCAGTACCTTCTCGACGCTGTTTTCTTTTTATACAATTTTAGTGATTCTAAATAATCTTCTTTATTTTCTCTTCACGTATTTATCGTGTTTATTTTTGTTTAATTTATTTGTTTTGTCGATCAGCACCACTTTAATTTTCCTAGATGCCCGCTGGCATCTAATTCTTAAACTGTCAGGGTAAGTAACTCTGTTTGGAGGGCTCGTATGTATCCGTTTTTGTCGTTTATGCAATAATATCTGCAGTGAACTTCTAAGGCACGAGGGTCTCCACCCCTGAATATTAAACTTAATTAATGTTAAAGTGAACCGGCCCCTTTGTTTTGAGTTAATCCCAAGGCAAAAAATGTTAAGCTATGTGTGCTGAGCTATTTCGTCCTTCGTCTCTTCTTTGTACTATACTTCACTGTTCGCTTCCTTGTTCACTCACTTCTGATTTTTTGTTCTTACTTTTTTTTATATTCTCGTTTATGTTACTGCACTTTTTGTCTTATTCAGTATTCTCTTTTGCATTTATTTCACCAAATTTTTCCTTTCACTTATTTTGAATTTTCATTCATATTTTTTTCCAGGTCCCCTTTTTTGGGGTCCCTGCTCGGGCGCCAGTAAAGTATCCTTAATCCTTTGCTATTAAAAAAATATAAATCTCGAACACCCCATTTTAATCGTTATAAAAGTAATTTTTTGCTTCGAGTGCTCTCCCCGAACTGATTCAACTTTATCACATAAAATACAATTTTGGTTCTTATGTCTACCCTAAACGGCTTAACAGCAGTTCCTACGCAGACACACTATGCGTGTGCACTGCTTGCGATGCTCTTGTGCGCATTGTGCGCTTTTTCGCTTCAGCGATTTCGGCCTTCAATCGCTCCAATAATGCACAGTAATATTCGCTTTTGATGGTTTTTCCTTTTTCGAGGTAGTCCACGAAGAGTATGCCATGACAATTACAGAAAACCGACGCCATAACCTTTCCGACCCATCGAGCCTCCGTCGGCCGCTTCGAAGAACTCGTGCCGGCTTCAGTCCATTGCCGGGCACTCATTCTGCTCTCTGGTGTTCAACAGTTACCAATCGACGCCAAATGTCCGCGTCGCACTCTTTCGAAGTGCTCTCGCGTTCGTGTTTTTTGTCAGGCGTGAGTATGCGCGGCACCCAGCGGCAGGATAACTTTTTCATATGCAGAATATTGCCAAAAAAAGGCGTGTGCGCTCAGTATTAACCTTTGTGGTATCTACTAGCTCGCGCACCTTCACTTTTCGGTCAACCAACACCAACAGCCTGCCGCTGCGGACTTGATCGGTAGTGGAGTTGCGGCCACCACGAAACTCTCGAAACCAATATTTGACGATGTAATCTGACGGAGCATTAGCCCCATAATATTCTTTTGTTTCCTTCGCCATTTTGCCTCTCAAAAATAATGTTTTATGAGAGAACGAAAATCGTTTTTGGCCATACTCAACAAGATGCCAAACACGTCAACAACAATCAGCTGTCGAAACAAAACTAAAGACAGTATCGCACTGAAATTTGGCATGTCTGTCTAAATATATTTTTGCAGTAGCAGCGCATTCTGGCGGTCAAGGAGGTTACTTTTCACTCCACCTAGTACACCCGATGTCGGTCGAATAAATTATGGAATCTAGGTTTTTCATCGACCCGACTCGACAGCCGACTTGAGTCATTTTCGACTCCCGACAAACATAATTGTGTGATTATTGTAGTTCATTCAGCCATTCATTCATTTCTTCCTCAAGCCACTTAAAGTTGTAAAGCCGATGTAGGAAGGCTTAGTTCGTATTCAAAAAGTCTCTGAGTAACCAAGTAGCTTTCGGCTTTATAGGGCATCTTGTAAAAGTACTCCAAAACGGCATCTTACTAATCATTATCTGGTTCGCTCAGAGAATTCAGAGTCTTTTGTCATGCACGGCAGAAAGGTTTACGAGGGTGGGAGTCCCGGCCTGACCAAGACATGCGGTAGTTGTTTGAAAATATCACTGTATTGGAAAGTACGCAGTCTATAAACCACATGTTTCAAGTTTGAAAGCGCCACGTTGTTTAGTATTTGTTTGGCAGCCATCAATAGTGAACGTTGTCAGTGAATTTGTGAAAATGAAGAAAATTGGTCATCCTTATGCGATACAATACTTTTATTTGAAAGGCTTCAGCCCAACCAATATAAAAGCTGAACTGGATTTTTCTTTGGGTGAGTCTGCTCCTTCGCTTACAACAGTAAAATTTTGTGTTGTTGAGTTTAAACGAGGCCATACGAGCTGCCAAGGCGAGCATCGCAGTGGTCGACCAAATGAGGTGACGACTCCAGAAATTATTAAGAAATTCCATAAAGCGGTACTGGATGATCGTCGACTGAAAGTGCGCGAGCTAGCAGACATTGTAGGCATTTCAAAAAGTGCGGTACATCTCATATTATTTGAAAATTTGCACATGAGAAAGCTGTGTGCAAGATGGGTGCCGCGTTTGATTACACTCGAGCAAAAACAGTGTCGTGAAATGTTTCAATTGAGTGTTTAGCGAAGTTTCACAGCAACAAAGTAGAATTTTCGCGCCGTTTCATAACAATGGACGAAACATGGGTCCATCACCTCACATCCGAGACAAAAGAACAATCAAAACAATGGATTCAAAAGGGAGAACCGGCTGCAAAGAAGGCGAAGAGCGTTTCATCTGCAGGCAAGGTAATGGCGTAGACTTTTTGGAATGCGCGTGGGATAATTTTCACTGACTATCTTGAAAAAGGAAAAACGATCAACGGCCAGTATTATGCGAGCTTATTGTAACGTTTGAGCGAAGAAATTTAGCAAAAACGGCCGCATTTGGCTAAGAAGAAAGTGTTTCATCAAGACCATTAGCTCATAAATCCGTTATTGCAGTGGCCAAAATTAATGAATTAAAGTTTGAATTGTTACCTCATTTGCCAGATTTAGCCCCCTCGGATTATTTTCTATTTCCAAACTTGAAAAAATGGCTCAGTGGTCAAAGATTTTCCAACGATGAAGAAGTGATGTCGGCAGCTCATGGCTATTTTGAGCAGCAAAACAATTCTTATTATAAAAAGGGTGTCGAACTTTTTGAACATCGCTGGCAAAAGTGTATATAGCTGAAAGGCGATTATGTTGAAAAATAAATAATTTTTTTTTCCAAAATTTTTGTGACCGCTACGGTAAATTACATATATCGGCAGTAGTAAGTGAGTTATTTATTATTCGAAAAGCGATTTAGGGGATTGGAAATTTGATTTCGGAGACTTCGGGGTTCTTTTAAAAGTTCTGACAAAGATTTCGCGATCACATAAAGCTGTCTACGATTAGAATAGACCAGCGGTCCTGATAACTTTATTGGAAGAAACAGTACATAAATATTCGTGTATCTGTCCTACCTTTTGTCTGGCACTGCAACCGACGACCTGTTCAGGCATTTTTTTAAAGAAATTTTTCAGTCTCGTTTCTGAGATCAAACGTCTCCATCCCTTCGCAATCGCTTTAAGCTACTGCAGTTCTCTTATATTTGTTAAGGAGTAATAGTAATTTGGATTACAGCATCTGCTGCCTCGATGGCACTGGAAGCCAATATTTGTATGCTATGATAGATTTAAAAAAAAAAACCTTCGCTTAGAAGCCAAGCATTTTGTTTTGAGTCTTTAAATACAGATCCATGTTTTCCCCTTTTATTTGCTAAAATGTTTGGCGGGTTCTTGAAAATATTGTTATCTCAACGAGAATAACTAGGTTATGGACTTTTAGTCCGTAGTTACCTTCATGTTGTACGAAATAATCCACTTAACTGCCATCAGTGAAGTTAGGGGTGGCCGTGGTGTAGTGGTACATGCATAGACTCCTCAAGCAGAGGGTCGCGGGTTCGAATCCCGTGCCAGGCAATTCTGTGAAAAAGTCTTTTCATAGAATTTATATGTAGTTATATGAGAATCCCGTCGGCGTCAACTCTGACATGAAGGCATAACACTGATGTTGGAGTGGTTGCTGGCTGGGCTAAATGTAACGAACTAACAACTAGAACGTACTAAGTCAAACTGGTTGAGGATGCACTGACTCCAGTTTGACAACCACCTCTGGGAAAAATATCGAAACCTAATACACCTGAGTTTCAAAGTACTACACCACCCGCATGCGCCCTGAAGAAAAAGCCAGTAAAAGGGTATTCATATCCCCTTGGTGAGCGCGCAGTATTATAAAAAAAAAAAATCTGAAAAAATTGTAACATCGACTTTATTAGCAATAACTAAAGTAACTCTGAATTAAACCACAGGAGGTCTAGGCAAAGTCAATAAATAGATGAAAGTAGTATCTAATGAGTGATTAATTGGCATATTGGCTTAACGCTTTTCTATCCTTTAAAGAGTCCCTACCTGGAATACTTTAGCTTTTCTTTGGTGCTTTTTTCCAGTTGTTTATACTAAAAACTCCGATTAATCTTTAAAACGGATGTTCGATCGTACCAGCCTCGAACCTAGAAGCTGTGATTTGAATATCCAGTTTTTTACATTATGACCAAGCAAATGTGGTCGATGTGCTTTGGCTTCTGGTTTTAGCGTTCGTCTTCCTCGCATACGACACAAAATTTTTCTCTCGAAAGTGTTCAACCCACAACTATGGCCTGCTTTTCTGCCTTCCCTCCAGCACTGGAAATATAAATGTTTTGAAGAGCATGCAATTCATTTTTCGAGTTAGAAATGTTGAGTATGTAATACCGGCATGTTATTTCTGAATTTGATGTAAATTCCGATGTGGATAGGAACGTTTTGTTCTAGGCGGTAGACAAACACTTCTTTGTTGTTTTATAATAACATCTACTTCATTATCTATTTCAAAGCCAAATCGTGTCGCTTTTATGACGAAGCACTGTTGATGATAGTGTTAACACCTACCTAATGAAATCAAACGGCAGTACCCAAAGTTGAGAGCAAACGTTTCAAAATTGCCTTGCATATTTTACAACGTCAAGTGGCATAGCTAGATCAGTTTTCCGGCATCCAAAACTCGAGCATCGCCTTGCACATCCCAAGAAGATGAATGCTATCCTATATGGCTTTGAAGTGGAAGGACTGAGACTTATTAATACCAATGATACTCTTTTATGTTAAGCAAGCAGTATTCTTGGATTAAGATAGACTATGCGCCTGGGCACTGCTTTTGACCTACTAGATCTGCTGTCAAAATGTTTAGCAAATGATTTTCGGACGGAGGATTTTTCATTAAATCATAACAATAGCACGTATGTTAGCTTTGAAAGCTTTATTTGACCGGGGCGAATTATCATAAGCCTTCTTTTGCACATGGCTCTATAGACAGATGTCGCAAGGTTTTAGCGCCCAGTTTTGGTCAAATGATATGGAACGAAGCGCCATCATATTCATACCTTTATCAATTCAAGTTTCGAAAACAAAAACGTTGTTATCATGGTTCGATAGCTCAATACATTCATAGTAGTTGCCTAACACGATTCATTTTCGAAGAGCATGAATCCTCCCGAAAACCCGCATAAACAGTAATACGTTGTGAATAAAGAGGCTTCTCGACAATGATTACTAAATTTTCTAAGCCTCACATGGGCTAATTTCGCTTGGAACCTGGAACCTTCAAAGTGGAAATGTGCCTTATCGCTCAAAATAATTTTTAAGTTAAATTCTTGATCCATTTTATGCATTTCCAACACCACCTTGGCAAAGTTACGACGCTGTAGATTGACTCTTCCGTCAATTGAACCTTATAGGCTGTGTCACTCCAACTTTCGTTGAAGTGTTGTTTGTGATATGTCCTATCTTCGAGATCGACGTGGAATCGACAAATTTAACAGGTACTAGACGTCGACCGATAGAACTTTAAACTTTTGAAATTTTAACAATTTCAATGCGTTGTTGAAGTTTGTATCGATTCATATTTGAATGTAGTAGCAAAATAGTGGACTACTTAAAATTAAGCTTTTTTATTGGAAAACCCTGTATAATCAGTACGGTCACAGATGGCCTAAGGTACAAATGTTAACGAAGAATACGACTAGCTGCAAATTTGCTTGGAATATCCGAATTACAAGAAAACATTCTTGGCCGAATCTATAGTATAACAAAAGTCCCTTCATTCTTTGACTGCTACAATTGGCATAAGTAGATTCCAAATTTGAATCCTATTTGACAAAATTTCTTACGACTTACTTACGAAAATTGAAGGGCCGCAAACTTTTTTTATCGGCACTCCGCGACATTGTCTTATTACGAATATAACCAGGGGTTCTTGTCCTTTAAATTTTAAATTCACCCACTTTATATCACTCGTCAACACTTTTCGAAGTCGAAACACTTGATAACCCTCCGTTTTAGCGTAAACGACAACCAAAAACTGAAACATTTATCGTCATTTTTATTCATTTTCTTCTAATGACCCAACTGTCGAACATCTATCCCCCATCGGAAAATGCAAAACAGAACATTTCCCCGATTTTTCCATTCATTCGCTGGAAATCCACCGAAGGGTGTAAAAGTTAAATAAAAGCGAAACTTTGTCACCATCCCTCTAGAGCACACTCTTGAAAACAAGTCCCTTCAAAAGTTTCAGTTTCTTTTTTATTTTTTATTTTTTTTTACACTGTTCTCCACTCGGAGAAAATTTACATAAAAAAAAAGGAAGACACAGAAAAAACTGAAAACGAAGCGAACACAAAAAAAAAAAGAACTTTGCAAACTGACTTAGCCTCCAGAATATTATGAATGGGTAGCATAAGCAATACCACTGAGGAGTAACTTCTGATAACCTCTCATCAAATTTAGCTTTCGCTTTCTAACTGTAACTACATCATTCTGATCACAGAGCGCGAATAAATCAACGGAAACAATTCACCTGAGCTACACCTGGGGTTCTTAAGATTCAAATGTACAACAGCCTAAAACCACCGTTAGGTCCCATGCACTTCAAAAAAAAAATTTTTTTTCTTTTAGTTGTTCACACTTAGGTATTCAAATCCATGACAATGCTTAGCAGTACAACGGTGAGGAACAACATTGTGCGACTTTGTGTGAGGTTTTCAGATTAGCGACAAGGTATACTCGTAAATATGTATGTATCCGTACATATATTCGCACCCTAGAGCAGAGGAGGGATAATAAAAAAATATAAGGCGCCGAGGATTTAAAAGCAACAAACTGTAACAAAAAAAAAAAAAAAAAACAGACAGACCTGAACAGAAGGCAACAAACGAATCGAAATAAGGACGCTAAATGGAAATGGCAAACTTTTTCAAAAAAACAACACAAAGTCTAACACTTTACGTGATGCGCCACATATTTCAGAGATATTTTTTGAATTGTTGCGGATAAGACAATATTTTCCACCACTCCTCTCATTCCATGGAAACGCCAACAAAAATAGAAAATTTTTTCCCTCAAGGGGAGAAAGGAGAAAGTAATGTGTTGATGTATGGAATTTGAAATTTGGGTTTAACGTGCTACGAATCAAAAGTCAAAAAGTGAGTATGAGTGCGTTTTAGTGTAGTTCACAACTGACGGAAAAATTCAAAAGTCAGATTTTATATCGCACAAGTTCAATGTATTGATGCGATGACAGGTATAAACATTAACCCTGTAACGTATATTTGCTGTTTCGGAATGATCTAATGGATTACCACAGTTTTTACGCAAGAAGCACTCATAAAATGGATTCAGGTTTTATGATTTATTAAGGAGGTTTTACTACAGTAACACAGTTGCGAATGACAGAATATTGAATTGGCCTCTTGTCAGCGTTTTTGGACGCTTGTTAAACAACTCCAACAGGGTGTAAAAATAGTAGTGAACTTTAAATATTTTCTATTTTTAGGTTATCTTAATTAAGAGTGCGATTCTTTAGTGGGCTCTGAAGTCTAATACAGCTGACTCCTAAGGAGCAGATTCGGTGTTCAGATAAGGAAAGGTCGCCTGGCGATATTTAATTCAAATTTTGTTTTACCTTTCACTTGTTTGGAGGGTGAATCCATCTTGGGATACGAATCTTCTCGACCAGTGTAAGCTCTCGACAAAAAATGTTTTTGCTTTCACAATGTAAGGCGAAATCCAGATCGTGGACAACATAGTTCTTTTCGCTGGTACTTCAGTAATATTCGCGAACAAATTCTGGAACTTAAATGAGTCTTCAACAGGGTACCACCTAAAGCTTTACGAGGACTGTTTGATGACAATATATTGACAATTAATTTTTAACTAAAGGGTGATTCATCGTGAGGTTTGACTTATCTCAAACTTAAAATTTTTGATCATCGGTTAAAAGAACAATTCATGGCATTTACTTTTTGAAAATGATATCATGTAAATGTTGGTCACGACTACGTCGGAGGTGGTCCATTCCGAAAGTCCAATTTTGGGCGATCGTTCGAGCACAGCGGCTGGTATCTCGCGGATAACACGAGTAATGTTGACTTTCAAAGCTTCAATCGTAGCTGGCTTTTTCCTGCAGTTCTGAAACTTTACATATCTCCAGAGAAAGTAGTCCAAAGGTGTGATCGCACGATCTAGGCGGCCAATTTACCGTAGCAAAATGTGAAATTAAGTGCTAACTAAAATGATTTCTCAACAAGCCCATTGTTTCACGAGCTGTATTTCTCGCAGCGCCGTCTTGTTGAAACCAGAGCTCACCAAGACCATGTGCTTGAATTTCAGGAAGCACATAGTCCGTTAACATGGCGCGATAGCAGTTACCATTGACAGTAATATTCTGATTTGCCTCATTTTTGAAGAAATATGGACCAATGATTCCACCGGCTCATAAACCACATCATACTGTTGTTTTTAATGGATGTAATGGTAGCTTTTGATACTCATCGGGTTGCATAACAGCCCAAATACGGCAATTTTGTTTATTAACGTATCCATTGAGCCAGAAATGGGCTTCATCACTGAACAAATTTTCACTATAAAACACCGAAATTTCATTGAGTTTTGTCCAGAGCCCATTCACTGAAAATATAATGTAAATTCAAGTCGCCTGTCTTCAATTCTTGAACAAGTTGAATTGTGTATGCCAAGTTGAAAACGACGACGAATCGATTCGTCACGGTATTCAGTAGGTTGATTATGCGCACCGTAAGTTCCTCGAATCGCACGAAAAACATTTTTCACAGAACGCTGATTTTCATAATACAGCTGAACAATTTGGAGATGCTATTGTGGTGTGAGTCTTTCCATGATGACTTGCCAAACGATACTAAGCAAAAATACTAAAGCAGTTTGATAGGAGTAACGCGTGGTCTGTCAAAAAATAGCGTATTGAAAGTCAAACCTCACGATGAATCACCCTATATAATCTCCTTTGAACATGATTCACTTTTCCAGCGGCTCAGCAACTTTTTTAACCACTCCGTATAGTACTTTTGTTAGTCTGCAGCGGCAATGACTTTCTCGTTCGACCCGTACTTCGTGCAATTCGAATAATTTGGCTGTGGGGTAGAAAAGCACTGTTTTCTTCGTCAAATGTGGTCGTTTTTTTCTTCAAAGTGGCGTTGAATCGGCAAAATAAATCGACGTTTTTCTCTTCTCAAAACAGTCAACGTGGATCACACCTCGCGCATTACAAAAAACGGTGGCCATCATCTTTCCGGCCGAAGGCACAGTCATCGCCTTCTTTGGAACAAGTTTACTGGCTAAAACCCATTGTTTGGATTGTTCTTTAATCCCTGAAATTTTTGGTGGTCTCACGACAAGGCACACGCACAACGCGTTCAGTTGAGATGCCTAGTAGTTCAGCTCACTCGCGAATTTTCACTCGGCGGTCCGCCAATACGAGATCATGGATTTTGTCCACGGTTTCCTCTGTGATAACCGTTTTTGGGCCACCTAGGCACGGTTAATCAAAAACTGACAACTGACGTGAGCCCACGGCGAACCTCTGCGAACCAATGGTAAACGGTTGTACGGGAAGGTGAACGGGTCCCATACCCACCACCAATAATGGGCTTGATTTCCTCGCAGGTTTTACCACTCAAAAATAAAAATCGAATCACGGAGAGATACTGCCCTCTTTCCATGATCGCAAAAAACTGTATCATGATGTTTTTAAATGGGTGTCAAAACGAAACTAAGCGTGGGATTGTCACCAAATTTTGACAGGCGGGCTAGAAGATGTTATAGTAGATAGATGTTGATAGTACATTTAGTAGCGCCACCTATCTTCCAACCCGGGTACTCATCTAACTTATCATTAAATACAAGCTTTTTAGCCTTTAGCCAACTTGTTGGTTGATGCATGTACAAACAGTCTCAATGTACAATGTAAATAATTTTACATTTAGAAAAAAATTAAAACATTTTAATTTAGAAATATTAAAGTTGATATATTCTGGAAAAAATATAATATGGTGATTATTCACTTTCAGGCAGATCCAAGAGCATTTTGGTTTCATGCAAAAATTCCTTGGAAACGGTTTCGGTCGGTTTCCTTAAACTTGTAATATATGGATCTGATATAAATAATAATGTATTTCAAACATCTTCATTAGTTGCTGAACGAGAACACTTCCTGGAATGATGTAATCGATATCGTCTGTAGTCTTTGTTCCGCGCTTCCTGTGCATCTTCAGATAATTGGCCTATTGGCAGAATTGCGAAATGCCCTATAATACTCTCCCCGTGAATAAGAATTTTATGAACAGATGACGGCATGAAGTACCAATTGCATTTATTAACAAATATTTGAGCAGTTTTCATTACGTATAGTCGGAATTTGGCAGCATTTACTGCGATTCCAGATGTTATTGATTGTATGTATTGTAATATAATATTTAGCCGTTTTATCAATTTTTCGTCAACCCCAGTAATATTGGATGCACAATGATAGTTGGAAAAGAATCTTCACGCAGTATTTCCATCATTCCTGTTACCAGCTCATTGTCGGGGTTTGTCAATATGGAGGCCAAGTTCATTTCGGAATCTGCTTTGTACATATTTTTTTTCTTTTCTTCCTTGCTCGTTTTATTTTCTGGAGTTGTTGCTGACAATTTCTCGAATGGAAGATTATAAGAAGTATGCAGAATGGTTTCCATGCATCTAGTCCAGGAATGAAGAGTGGAAAGGCCATATTGGAAAGCATCTTCGTTTTCGGGTTTGAAAGTAACTTTGTTCAAATCATTCATCTCTTTAGGTCTAGCTCCAAATACGAGTATAATACACACAGATCTAAATGATGTATCCGTTAATACTTGGGTAATTATCGTCAAGAATAGTTTATGTTTGATTTCAACTACAGTGCCATTTTTTCTAGCCAGTGATGGTGTAAGTTGGTCAATTTGAAGCTTTATACTCACATATTACGTATAATTTCCAATTTCTTTACCCTGATTTGTACACCAAATTAATTTGAAGGATACAAGCTGCAGTATGATCTATTAATTCCTCTAGGTTTATAAAAGCTCCATTGTCATTAATTTCGATGCTCGATACATTATCACAGTGTATGACGGAAAAACAAAACATTTTTTATTTTTTTTTTCAGATAACCGAGACCTTAACAATCGGTATTGAGATTTCGTTAAATCCATATCATATGACATCTTTTTAAGGACTTCTTTTTTGTCTTTTTAGGTAAAGATTGAATAATACTCACAATAGATGCTTCATCTTCTTCGCCAATAGAACGCAAATAAATAAACAAATTCAAATACTTACATACTCTTGCACAAGTTCCATGTTTTTGCGTTTTTTTTTTTTTTTGTGTTCTCTAACTAACCATGGGCCGTTTAATAGTAAAACACAAAATTTTTGTAAAATTCAACTTTATTTATCAATATAGTTGCCTTCGAGGGCGATACACTAATTGAAACGATTTTTCAATCTTTCGATACCAGTTTTGTAGTACGATATCGGTTAACCCTCAAAACAGGCCTCTGTTTCGGCGATTACTTCTTCATCGGTCTTAAATCTCTTTCTGCCGAGCATTCTTTTGAGGTCTGCGAACAGGAAATAGTCGCTGGGGGCCAAATCTGGAGAGTACGGTGGGTGCGGAAGCAATTCGTAGCCGAATTCATTCAATTTTGCTATCGTTTTCATCGACTTGTGACGCGGTGCATTGTCTTGATGAAACAGCACTTTCTTTTTTTTCAAATGCGGCCGTTTTTCTGCGATTTCATCCTTCAAACGCTCCATCAATGCAATAGTCACTGTTGATAGTCTGCCCCTTTTGGAGATAGTCGATGAAAATTATTCCATGTGTATCCCAAAATGCGGATGCCATAACCTTGCCAGCCGACTATTGAGTTTTTGGTCGTTTTGGACGAGGTTCATCGCCTGCTTGCCACTCAGCTGACTGCAATCTTAACTCTGGTGTGAAGTGATGGAGACATGTTTCATCCATTGTCACATACCGACGCAAAAAATCGGCTTTATTGCGGTTGAACAGCTTTAAGCACTCCTCTGAATCATCAACACGTTGTTGTTTTTGGTCGACTGTGAGCAAACGCGGCACCCACTTTGAACAGAGCTTTCGCATGTCCAAATATTCGTGTATGATATATCCAACACGCTCTTTTGATATCTTCAGAGCCTCAGCTATCTCCATCAACTTCACTTTACGGTCATTCGTAATCATTCTGTGGACTTTTTTGATGTTTTCATCTGAAACAGCCTCTTTTGGACGTCCACTGCGTGCATCGCCTTCGGTGAACAATCCACTTGCGAATTGTTCGTTCGGCTGGTGCAGAGTCGGCCATTATAAATCAACACACGAAATTGCTTTGAATCCATTTTTTTCACAATAACAAAAGTTGTTTCACTCACAACGCTTTATCTCCAGAACTATTCGTCCGACAGCTGTCAAATTTATACACGTACCTTTTGAAGGTTGGTACTAACTGAAAATGGTATGGATTTAATTCAAGTGGTGCCCTCTCTTAGAAACGAACTTTCTAACCTTCTTAACCTTCTGCATATGGTTAAGAAGGTCGTCCACGTTCGCCAGAAGCAGTTTTAGGCGTATTATTTTCAAAAAAAACATCTAAGAAAGGGGCAGATTAAAACCATATACATCCTATACATATTATACAACACTATTACTATGTGTTTGTATTTTTTTGTAAATACTTGAAGCTCTGCGCTTTTCAAAAATGTATAACACCTATATCGTTCTGAATGAAAGGTTTCAAGGAAACGCTTTTGAAAAGTATACGAGTAATTCAGTCGAATCAATATTCAAATAAATCAATATTTTCCCCTTTAAGGTAATCCCCATCGACTGCAACACACTTATGGCAGCGCTTGATACAATCCTCGTAACATTTTTTATATTCGGTTTTTGGTATGTCCATAAGTGCTTCCTGCGATTTTTCCATTACTTCGTCTCGGCTGCTGAAACGCGTTCCCAATAGCGGTTATTTAACTCGATTGAACAGAATAAAGTCACAGGGAGCCAAATCAGGTTAATTCGGTGGCTCTTGGATGGTATTTGTTGCATTTTTCATTGAAAAATTACGAATAATGATGGCACTGTGCGACGGTGCGTTATCATGGTGCAAAATCCACTAGTTTTCTGCCCACAATTTTGGTTTCTTTTGGCGAATTTCTTCCCGCACACGTTTCATAACGCCCAAATAATACTCTTTGTTTACTGTCTGGTCTTCTGGAAAAAATCCATGTTGCACTACACCGTTGTAATCCATAAAAACCATGAGCATTGCCTTCTTTTTTGACTGAAAACGACGTGGTTTTTTTGGTTTCGGCTCATTTGGTGAACGCCATTCACTTGCCTGATGTCTGGATTGCGTGTCGTACTCATAAACCCACGTCCCGTCTCCAGTAATGATCGTTTTGATGTATGTGGGATCGGAATCAGTCTTGCAAATGATTTCTTTTGCGACGTCAACACGGTCTCTTCTTTTGCATGAAATTGAGATCTTTTGGCACCAACGGAAACCCAAATCTTTAATCAAAATGTCTTTGACGGATCCATAAACAACGGTCAAGTCCTCCGCTATTTCTCTGATGGTTCATTTGCGGTTATTGGCCAACATTTCTTTTACTTCATCAATGTTTTCGTCGGTTTTCGATGTCGATAGTGGATGATGGTTCATCATCATCGATTGACTCACGACTACTTTTGAACCACTCGTGCCACTGGTAAACGACAGTTTTCCTTAGGGAATCGTTGCCGAAACACTCTTGCAACATTTCCAACGTTTGCGCATCATTAAATCCGTTTTTTACGCAAAATTTAATACAAGTTCGTTGTTGCAAATTTAAATCCATTTCTAAAATTGTAAAAAATCGCCAACACACACAGAGATAGATGTACTCTTTTTTTTTTGCGCAGAAACAAAAAACAATGACGAAATGACATGAAATGACATGAAATGACATGACTGCCTTCCGCTGATTCTTTTTTTTAGAGATGGCGACTGGAAGGAACTTCGTTTTAGGGACTACCATTCACAGTTCTTACAAGAATGGTAGCATTTGGTCGCATTTAAGTGCGACAAGGGTGAGTTGGCCTTCTCAGCCAACAACAACCGGCTTATTTCTTTATAATTTATAATCCGTTAATTATGTTACGGTTTTTTTTATAGTTTGCGCGTGCTCAGGGGATTTAGGTACCCTAAAAGAGAATGAAAAAAGGAATGAACGTTGGTTTTAAATGTTTGAAGGTTATAATGACTAGGAAGTAAAGAGCTAGGCAGGGTATTACATGAGCGAGTTGTATGGGTTAGCAACGAGACACGATATTTTAGAGTACGTTCGGAAGTGGGCTTGAGGGTATATTGATTAGCATTCATAGTAAGACAGGTGGTACAGTTGAAGATTTGAGGGGTGGAATGCTACTTGCAATTTCTATGGAACACTGTTGATGGAAAAAACAATTATACAAAGTGAGACAGTAGACATTACATTGGTGTTCAGGAATTTAAATTGACTGAATGATATTAGATTAGTATCACCTTTGAGCTTTATCAAATACTTCTGAATCCTATCTAGCAGTTACAGATATATTTTAGACGCACTCGACCAGATGTGGGATTTGTACTCCAATTTTTGGCGGTAATTGCCTTATATATTAAGACCAGATCAGAGGGAATAAAGTATTTCTTACATCGTTTGAGGAATTCTAAATTTTTGACGACAACGAATATGGGGTCATTCTAAAGTATACCGAGACTTAAAAGCTTTTCATGGACAATGTCTACTATGTTAGTGGTTCCCTAATTAGTTATGATGTTAATACCAGAATTAAATGAGCTTAACTTACGCTGCCATTCTCGTTCTATGGCCAAAGAGCAGGAACGAGAGCCAGGTAACGAATATGAAAAGCAGAGAGTACTGTCGTCAACAAAGGAATATATTCGATTAGAAGTAGCAGACAAGAGATCGTTGATGAAAATTAATAAGAGTATCGGAGACAGAACGTAGCCCTGGGGCACAACAACATAGTAACAGAGTAAGTGGTTTTGCTATTGAGAAAAACACATTTTCAGAAGAAGGGGAGATATAACATCTTGACCAGCGGATTTGTATATATTAAGAACTTTAAATACTACACCAAAAGTGGTGTGCGAAAGTGGATTTGTCCCATTGAAGATTCGACGTTTTCACGTGTGGGAGGGGACAACGCACAATCTGGAAGTATTCAAGTGCGGCCAAAGTGTGCAGCAAGCAGATTGTCTGTCCAAAGAGCTGACAGCTGGAGTGTCATTGTAAATGAGCGTCGGGATGGAAGATGAGGAAAAATTTCTGATTTTTTTGACTAACGACCAAAAGCTTTTACTACCTTTGGGACATTGTAGTATTTTTTGCCTCTATCAACCGGTATTCGCGTCGACTCACTTACAAGCTACGTTAATATATTTTCCGCAGCGATCTCAACACATCGTCCTTCGTGACGATGGGACCGACATATATTAAAATCGCCCGTAATAATGATTTCAGTATGAGAATATAGGGAGACAATTTTTGGTCTCCTTTTTTGGAGACTTTGTATGAAGTCAGACAGCGCATCAACTTCAATGAAGGTCGAATTGCTGTTCAGTTTAGGGCTTCTGTAAATAAAGCAAAAGTGGATAATTTGCTAACAGAGATGGAAATTTAACCACATGACGTTGAATTTCGAATTGGAATTGGAATAGGGACTACATTGTAGTGGAGTTTGGTATGCTACATCACTATTTAAGTAACTAGCGAGACCACGGTGAGAGAAGAATAATGCCACCAGTTCGTAACTAGGTAGCTTCAGATCAGAGCGATATGAGAAATGTGGGCCTGAATCTACCTGTATTTCACTAAGGGCCAAAAAAGGTAATCTGTATTTACAGACTAGATAATAATGCCGTTTCTAGTAGAGGGCACCACTTGAATTAAATCCATACAATTTTCAGTTAGTAACAACCTTTAAAAGATACGTGTATAAATTTGACAGCTGTCGGACGATTAGTTCTCGAGATACAGCGTGAAAAAAAAAATGGATTCAAAGCAATTTCGTGTGTTGATTTATCATTGCTTTTTGATGGGAAAAATCAGCCGATGCAAAGAAATGGCTTGATAAGTATTACTCGGACTCTGCTGCAGCCGAACGAACCATTCGCAAGTGGATTAAAAAATTTAAAAGTGGTCATACAAGCACCGAAGATGATGCACGCAGTGGACGTCCAAAAGAGGCTGTTTCAGATGAGAATATCAAAAAAGTCCACAAAATGATTACGAATGACCGTAAAGTGAAGTTGATCGAGATAGCTGCGGCTCTGAAGATATCAAAAGAGCGTGTTGGATATATTATACACGAATATTTGGACATGCGAAAGCTCTGTTCAAAGTGTGTGCCGCGTTTGCTCATAGTCGACCAAAAACAACAACGTGTTGATGATTCAGAGGAGTGTTTAAAGCTGTTCAACCGCAATAAAGCCGAATTTTTGCATCGGTATGTGACAATGGATGAAACTTGCCTCCATCACTTCACACCAGAGTCAAGTCGGCAGTTAGCTGAGTGGCAAGCAGGCAATGAACCTCGTCCAAAACGACCAAAAACTCAACAGTCGGCCAGCAAGGTTATGGCATCCGTATTTTGGGATACGAATGGAATAATTTTCATCGACTATCTCCAAAAGAGGCAGACTATCAACAGCGACTATAACATTGTGTTGTTGGAGCGTTTGAAGGACGAAATCGCAGAAAAACGTCCGCATTTGAAGAAAAAGAAAGTGCTGTTTCATCAAGACAATGCACCGTGTCACAAGTCGATGAAAACGATGGCAAAATTGAATGAATTCGGTTTGGAATTGCTTCCCCACCCACCGTATTCTCCAGATATGGCCAACAGCGACTATTTCCTCAAAAGAATGCTCGGCGGAAAGAGATTTAAGACTGATGAAGAAGTAATCGCCGAAACAGAGGCCTATTTTTATTCTAAACCGAAATCGTACTACAAAACTGGTATCGAAAGATTGAAAAATCGTTTCAATCAGTGTATCGCGAATATTCGCTATATCCAACATAAATTCATATATTCATACCCACAACCCGCTATCCATCAGTTGTTACATACACTGAGTCACTGCCTGTGGTGTGTGACAATGATGGCAATACAGAAACGGCAGTGACTGAGTGCAAGCAATAGTATGATCATGGGCAGGAAGTTTGTAATGCCCTCACTGTAGATGTTGATATCTTTTTTTTTTTGTTTGTTTACTGGCATCCGGTTATTAATTTATTTATTTATTTTTTTTTTTTTTGTTGCTACGGTTTGGTATATTTCAATATTGTAGGGATAAAGTAGATTTAGTTAGTTTTAAGCGTATATTTCCCGGTCTAATTCCCGGTCTTGTGCGCACTGGTCATAGCACAGATATGATCTTCCTATTTTCTTTGCTAATTTTTTTTTATCGTCTTTCTCTCTCCCTCTCTTTTAAGTCTATCTGTTTAAACAAAAATAATGTACATTATTAATTATTCATATTTCAAAATTAATTTTAATTTATTTTAACTTGTTTTCTTAAATTAAAATTATAAAAGCAATATTTTTATTATAAAGAATTTAAAGAACAAATTCATGTAAAATACACGTGGACAACGTAATTTCTTTTTTTTTTAAGAACGAAATGGAGGTTACATAAGATTTCTCATGAATTCATATCATGCTCCAGGATACCACAACACAAATGATAGAAAATCTTTTTCCCCGGCGAGTACGTCAATACAGAGCCTTCACTCAATGTGGCTGTGGTTACGAGGGCCGATCGCTTTAAAGATAAAAACTGGATGCAAATAAATTTCAGATCACCAAGGGTTATATTTTGCTTTTCGTATGCTTGGTGACGAAGGTAATCCAATTGAAGCTGCAGATTGGTCTGTTAATGAATACATTTCTGGCAGTACTCCGAAGATTTGTCGCAAAACGAGGAAAGTCAACCCAAATGCATCATACACCGACATTAAAACTAATTCATACTCTCACAATTCATCAGTGAAAGAATCACTGGCATGTGACAGTATCACCTCGCACTTTATTCCTCTATCCGTACCGTACCGATTGTGAGAGGTATGATATAACTCCTGCTCATTTTTTTTTTTTTTTTCAGAATTACCTTTGAATCGACTATTGAATGACTATTGTCAACGTGGCAGTCTATTCAAGCCAAGGCTACTGGAAGGGATGGAGCATAGAGTACCTCACATCACTCCAAAATCAAGCAAAGTAACAGTAACCTACATGTGATTTTAAAAATGACGACCTGGCCCCCGTTTAATCTCAAATCTGCCTCCTTAAAAAATGGGTCATAGGTCGTGTTATTGATACGCATCCCGGTAAGGACCGACGTGTTCGTGCAGACCGTCAATGGCAATTTTCTTCGAAATTAGGAAGTTTATCCTTATGCTGAAACTTTGCTCCAGGTGTGGCGAAATATTTAAAGACAATATGCATTTGCTGACCACAATTCTTGCGTAACACACTCGGCTCTATATAATAATATCAGAATTGTAGCTATTTTATAATAGATCTTGCCAACTGTATTTTCTATGTTTTGGATAAGCTATTTTATCTATTTGCACTTTTGTAAAATAATAATTTTTCTTGTCCATTTGGACCAGCATGGTAAATCGTAATAGACATTAACCGAATCTTATTCGAGATATTGTTTTTTTTTTTACTTTCGCTTCATCACATCGTTATCGAGTGCTATTACCATATATTATCCGTTGTCGTACACTATAATTGACTTCTGTTAAATACTCGTATACAACTGACTATTCTTACTGCAAAAGATCCGAAAGGCAACCCAAGATCAGATAATTAATATAGGGTTTTCCAAAAGGAGCTTGGCAACTTTCAATTTAATTTGTGAACGCACTCTTTCACTAATCATCAAACTGTCACTGTCAATTTATTTAATAAACTCAACATTTTCATCATGATAAAGTACACTAACGAGCAACGTCTGCAAATTATAAAAGTTTTCCACAGATATTCGGAATCGCAAAATCATCTTCAGTGACGAAGCTCATTTTTGGCTCAATGGGTTTGTCAATAAACAAAATATGCGTTATTGGTCGGGTGAAAACCCACATGAATGAATGAATCCCCACTTCATTCACAAAGAATAACTGTTTGGTGCGGTTTGCATGCCGGCGGCGTTATTGGGCCATATTTTTTCGTCGACGATAACGATCGTCACGTTACTGTGAATAGTCAGCGTTATCGCGCCATGATCACTGATTATTTTTGGCCCGAATTGGAAGATATGGGCTTGGACGACATGTGGTTTCAACAAGATGGTGTCACAAGCCACACAGCACACGCTACAATCGATTTGTTGAAGAGTAAGTATGGTGAGCGTGTTATCTCAAGACATAGGCTAGTCGATTGGCCGCTTCGTTCGTGCGATTTAACGCTGCTCGACTATTTTCTGTGGGGCTACGTTAAGTCATTGGTTTATGCCAACACGCCGACGACATTGGAAGAGCTCAGAACGGCCGTTGAAAATTGGGTCCAACGAATCGACCGCTGCAAACGTGCCCGCGGTGGCCATATGAACGAAGTCGAGTTCCATTCATAAACGTTTTGATTGTACTTCAAGCCAATAATTAAGTTTTTGAAATATCTCAAATGGTTTGCCTTTTATTTAAAAAAAAAAAAAAAGTTGTCAAGTCGTTATTAGAAAACCCTATACAAACCCTTTTCGATTTCAACGACACGAAACGAGCTATACTATACAAGGTCATGTATTAAAGTTTTGATATCCCTAAAAAAAATCGCTCAAGTTAGGAGACTGGCAATGAAGACGCTTGCTGCTCCGTCAAAGTCAAAAGCAATCTCAACTTGAAAAGGTGATGAACAGTCACGTGACTTTATATCTATTTTTCATCGCCAACAATAGACGCGCAATTCTTCGAAAACCTGTCCAACTACATATTTGCAAACTTTGATAGCATTTATATCAATGGCAGAGCACAACGAGCTATCACTGTAACTTAAGGTATATAGAATCAAGTATAAGCTGTCATCGAGAGGGGACGCATAGCAACGGAAATTCGAACAGAACGTCATGATAGATAATTTTAACTAAGCCTGCTCCTCTTTTATTATCACAGTATCTACTATATGTGTGTTGATAATTCGGTTGTCATTTGCTTATATTATCTATAACTATGGTTATCTATTCTGCTTTGCGATATAAAATACGTTCAAATACGCGGAATATTTTGTATCTACCTGAAAAGATACATTTTACTTATGACGATAAAGACATCTGATCAGAAATCAAATGTAGAGTTAAACTTCTTTCTTTTGCCTAAGAAGGCAACTGAAAAAAGAAACTTAATATACAGGTGGTGGAGGCGGATGAAGATATCCGTGGTTGCTGTGAACGCAAGCTGTAAAAGTGCGTATTTTTGGTCTGGTATATATCGACCTATTAAATATTAACGTTTTGTTCCTTATTGGAATCAAATTCTCTGATGTATGTAAATACTGAATAATGTTCCATAAATATTCAAAACCATAGCAACTTACTTTAGTACTTATTGATTTTTTGTAAAGTTCAACTCAGGTAACGTGGTAATTGAGAAGTTAAAAGGCGGCGGGAAATATCATACATAGCAGTTTGCCATCAGAAATGTCCTCGAATATTCTGAGTTGGATGGCTAAATCTCGGAGCCAGTTTCAGAGTTGGGTTCAACAAGCTAAAAAAATGGAAGGCAACAATAATGGATGTCCAGATAGCAATGATAGCTTATGCAATTCCAATTGCCAATTCAGCATGCATCGTTTTAAGTTTGCCAAACATGCGGAAGCTATTAAAAAATATCGAAATTCTGGCTCAGTTTTAAATACTCAACATGAATTCCGTCATGATGTCGGCCAGATAGAGAGGTTAGACGTATTCTGGTGTGCTCGGCGATTTTAAATTATTATAAAAAATGGAGCAAGGAATTTGCATCAAATTTTGTGTAAAAGATGGAATCAAATGCTCCAAAACACTTGAAATGTTGACAGTGGCATACGGTTTGTCTACTCTATGTAAAAAAAATATTTGCAAGTGGTACAATCTCTTTCAAGATGGCCGAGAATATGCCAATGGTGAAACTCGCTCTGGAGGCTCCAGCACCTCAACAAAGGATAATAACGTCGAAGCTGTGAAGAAAATTGTTCTGGAAAATCGTCAAATTACCATAAGAGAAGTTACTGAGGATGTTGATATATTGGTTGGCGCGTGTCCTGCAATTTTTCGGGTTTTTTGGGCACGAGTCGAATGTGCGAACTTTCTTCAGAAACTTTTTAATTTGATCAGAAGGTCATCCTCGCTTGTGAAGGATTTTTTGGCCAAAAACAACACGACAACCAAGCATTAGCTATTATATTCACTGGATTTGGCCCCATGTGACTTTTTGTGTTCCCAAAACTGAAGAGACCTATGAAAGGAGAGAAGTTTGCAACGATTGAGGAAATAAAAACGGCATCGCTGGAAGAGTTTAAGGCTATACCAAAAAGTGCTTATGAGAAGTGTTTCGAGGAATAGAAAAAGGGTTCGCACAAGTGTATTATATCTAAGGGGGATTACTTTGAAGGGGACAACATTAATATTGATGAAAAAATAAATATTTTTTTATAAAAATATAAAGTTAAGTTACTTTTTGAACACATCTCGTAGGCAGGCAATTCGCCGCACCGTGAAAGTTTAAACCACAAACCAGACAAAGATTGGTGCGAAATAAAGAAAACGAAGTCGCTGTAGCGGGCAGTCTCGAAGAAAATCCAGAAATGACAATTCGGCGCCGATCAGCTGAATTGCGCATTGCTAGAGAAACATACTGGCTTATTTTGGGTTTGAATTGGGCCTACATCCGTATAAGATTATGCTGACGGAAAACTTGAAGCTGGTCAAGCAAAGACAACGACGTGTAATTTTTCTAATTGGGTGCTGGTAATGTTGGCCGGAGATCTGGATTTTGGCCTAAAAGTCATCTTCTCGGACGAGACCCATTTTTGGCTCAGCGGCTATGTCAACAAGCAAAATTGACGTTAATGGAATAAACAAAATCCATAAATGTTTGGACAAGCATCAATGCATAGACAAAGATTGACTGTTTGGTGAGGTTTACGCCATGGCTTCATCATCGGACTTTATTTCTTTCGAAATGAGGAAGGAGACACCGTAACCGTCAAGAGTCTCAGGTATACAGCGATGGTAACCGACTGTCTGTGGTCTGAGATCGAAAACATCGGTGTATCTAAGCCCTGGTTCCAACTATTGTATTTGCTATACCAGCGACGCAGCGCTCCAAGTTATAAAGCAGAAATTTGGCGACGCCTCACATATTGAACCGAGTCATCAAAAATTGGACCGACCGTTTGAAGCACTGCCAGCGAACCCGATGAGGCCATTTATGATAAATGATATTCTATTCCACAAATAATAGTATCAACGTTGTTGTTTAATTTAATATTTTTTTCTATTGTTCTTATCTGGTCACCAAGTTCTTTCAATCGGCGAATCGATATATGATATATACATGTCTGAATGCCAATTCGACATCAGCCATTTGGATTATACTGAAGAAAATGTTTAATAAAAAAGGTCTAACACGCTGAGAAGAATGTCCATCGATGTCTGAACACTTAAGTATGATAACTTGAACAGCGAAGTAATCAAATGGAATAGTATTTCATAAGTAATGAGTGGTCAGGTGCAAGTGTTGTAGCAGGTCTAGGAGCCATTAGTAACGGGAATCGAAAGCAGCAGCATAAAATCACAATTAATTGATATGGATAGCAGTGTTCAAAATGAAAATGATTTTCTTGGTGCAGAAATTGTCAGTCTAGAAAGCTAGACGTTAGAAATGACACTTCACGAGGCTTGATAAATACGATATATATACCTACGCAAAATGAGGATGTTTCACCCTAGATTACAAGTATTAAAACAAAAAACCTTTTTTCGATAAATGATTCGGATGAAATTTCTTATGAGAACTCCCATATTCATACGGAGCCAGCCATGACCTTATGTTAAGTGCCTATACTCGGGTCTATAGTAAGGGTACGAGATAAAGCGTCGGTATCTCGCACGTGAGTTATGTATTCGAACAGCCAATACGAATAAAACACAACTTGTTTGAAGTCATTCACACTACTGACTTGTTATCTTAAACTAACTTAGCATTATACCTTGAATAATACAAAACATTGTACAATGAAGAGTTGATAGTTAAATGTTGTTTTGCTTGCATTGTTACTACCGATATTCCCAAACTAGGTAAACAGATGTCGCTGGAGTTATTCTGCTACTGTGCTGTTCTATGCTGCTTATCTTTCCCGTAACGTGTTGATGATGCGTTTGTTGTTGTTACTAAGTAATGCCTAAGTAGGTATTATACTTTGACGATGGCTACAATCACTTTATCCTTGTTGGATAACGCCTGAATCATTTACAAGTATTATCGCACGGTTTTGGATGTCTATGTAAAATGGACTAAGGATTCGTTAAGTCGGAGTTCGGAACTACTTTCATTAACTTTTTCGTTACATCGGAGTTCGTAATCACTTACTTCGTTTCATCGAAATTTAGAATTACATACTTCCAAACGAGTGATTAAAAATTTTACTTCAAAAAAGGCGTCTTATGTCTAATGTTATGTTATGCCAAATAAATCAAGCAAAATAGAAAGTGCAAATGCCGCTGATATGATCACAAACACCATTCTCTTTGAAATGAAGAGTGCAAACCAAGACAAATGTTTTCAGTCCTACAAGACCAACCCCACTGAGGAAAACCGAAAAAAGTTCAAACGAGCCAGGAATGACTGCTACACCTTTCTTAAGCGTGTGAAATTTCAATACGAAAAAAAAACTGAGGCAAAAAATACTACAATGTTCCAAACATTTGAAATTCTGTCTCATCTTTCATCCCAATGCTCACTTACAATGACATTCCAGCTGTAAGCTCATTGGGCAAGGCCAATCTATTTGCTGCACATTTTGCGCCCAGATCAACATTTCCATTATCATCATCAATTTTCATCTATAGGGCTCTTTCCGAGAAAATGGAAAACAGCATTTGTCCAGCCCGTCCCTACAAATTGCGAATCTTTTTCTCTCTCTGTTCTTACAGACCCATTGTATAGTACTTACGTTCCTTCTTTGAAAGGTCATAGAAATGCTGATAAACCGTCAGCTCATAAAATATCTCGAAACGGGAAAATTTCTCAATGACCGGCAGTACGGTTTTCGTGGCAACAGGTCCACCGGTGATTTGATGAAATGTCTCACTAAAGTCTGGTATTCACAAAATAAATGCTGGTGTGCCCCAGGGCTACGTTTTGTCTTCGATACTCTTTTTAATTTTCATTAATGATCTCTTATCTGCTACCTCTAATCCAATATAGTCCCGGACTCAAGTCTTTGCTCTTCGGCTGTAGAACGGGAATGGACACGTATGTTAAGCTCAATAAATTCCGATATTAAGCGCATTAGCATTATATCATTAGCATAACCAACTATCAACAGAGTGCAATTAAATACTTTAAAAATTCAATGCTGTCTGGTGTCATTAAAGCGAAATCCAATCACCCAGCCACTATCCATGAATAGCACTCGCATCGTCGAAACCGAAAAAGTTTACATTCTCGGTATGTGAGTCAGTGACCACCTATGTTAGACTGACCACATATTCGATGTAGTCTAGGCTTTTCATCTAGCAAAGAAAGCCTCAGTAGTATTATTCTCTTGCAAAAAAGCCATCAGGATTAAATGGGGCCTCCAACCTTGCATCACCCATTGGCTATATATCTCGGACATAAGACCTATATCCATCTTCGGGGTGGTTGTGTGGTAGACGGCCTTAGACAAAACAGTAAACTGCATGAAGCTAAGTAAAGTCCAAGAACAGCATGTCTAGCCATAAGCGGAGCCCTACGCACTACTCCCTCCGCTGCTCTGGACACTCTGTTTCACCTTACAACCCTCGACATTTATAGCAGACAAGAAGCCGCCTACGCAGCTATTCGCCTTAAAGCGACTTCACAGTGGACTAATAAATATTTTGGCCACGCAAATACTCTTAACGCACTAGGAATCCTACCAGAAAACATCGACTACACCATACCCAAACAACGGTTTGACAAGGGCTTCCATGTAGGCATTCCCTCCAGATCCTTGTGGGAGGAAAATGCCTTCCTGGATGACAATTCAATCCACTTTTACACCGACAGTTCAAAGTCAGTGGGGTTGGTGGTGGTGTTTTTGCTAATAAGCTTAACTTTAGCCTCTCCTTCCGCCTCTCCAATCACTGTAGCGTATTCAAAGCCGAAGTGCTGGCAATTAAGGAAGTCCTATCCTCACTGAAGAAAAATGTAATATCTGCAATGGATATCCGCAACTTTTCCGATAGTCAGGCCGCTATTAAATCCCTGGATTCATGCTCTCTAAATTCAAGAACAGTCGTTTACTGCCGATCATCTCTAATTGAGTTGGTGGAGCAGTTGAACATTCACCTTTGCTGGTTGCGGGGACATAGAGATATTCCAGAGAATTGTAGAGCCGACAAACTTGCCAAAATTGGAACCACTATACCTATCACACCAAATGGGAAATATAGGTATACCTATCGCTACGTGCAAACAAGTAATAAAGCTGGATGCTAATAGAAGAACAAACCATAGGTGGACGGTTGGATCGACATGCTTAGCGACCAAACAAATCTGGCCAAAGCTAGATCTGAATCACTCCAGGAGTTTAATTCTTCTTTAATTCTTAAATTCTTCTAATTCTTCCAACACGACTTAAGTGACTTAAGCAACAAAGACATTAAAAGTCTTTACGCTTTATTAAGAGCTCCAAATGGTTTCTGGAATAGGAGGATCACAGATGCACGTGCCTCACAATGGGCTAATAGGCCTAAATGGGTTGGTTTTCCAACAGCCATTTAAACCTAACCTACCTAACCCTAGGTTTCCTCAAGCAATGTAAAAAAATATCTAACCCGCTCTAATCATGCCTAAATATACATAAGGCATTCAGACGCCCAAAATTGGAGTACAATGCCCACATCTGGTCAGGTACTCCTAAAACATATCTGGACCTCCTAGATAGGCTTAAAACCTGTGTGATAAAACTCATATGTGGTTCTAATATCAGTCAGTCAATTGACATCCTTAAACACCTCTTCTCACCATTTTTTATAGTCATTTCCACAACCAGTGCTCCATAGAAATCACCAAAAGCATTCCGCCCCTTCAAACCTACAACCGTAACACTCGCCTTGTTATGAATGCTCATCAGTATACCCTCAAGCCCATTACCTGGAAAGTGAGTATCCAGTAGTAGGATTAGTGATTTGTCACTTGAGGTTGTCCAAGAGCCATCGATTTTTTTCAAGCAGCTAGACATCATACGATTTGTAGAAAAGATTTTTCTTTCCCGCCGTGCCTCAGTTATTTCTGTAATTTTGTCACAGAATGATCTTCAGGAACTCAAGAATGTTGAACTAGCTGCTAACTGGAGATCATTGTTGGTTAAGGCCCATTCCCTCCAGAAATTAGCGCTATATTTGTCAATAGATAAGCATAAATGTATTGTGTTTAATTTTGCTTTGGAAACCAAATTACCCTTCAAACCTATCAGGCGTCTTTTGCAATTCGTCCTTGCTCTGTTCTGTAAACTCAATCTAAATTTATTTGTTTGCCTTCATTCGATTATCAATAACCCAATTTCCGGTGTTTTTCTTGTCGCTAGCTTCCAATTTCCGTTTCTTTTTCGTAGTCAACGCATTCTGTTCAAGGTGGGTAAAATAAGCAAGAACGTCGTTAAATCTCAAATTCTATTAACCGAAATTGCTTATGAAATCAAGATTGATGAAATCAAAGACATACTTTTCCAAATCCAGGCCCAATACACCGCAACGAATAATATGTACAATCTTACTTATCGAGATGCTTGAAGTTACAGTAACTACAGCTTCACAACATGCTCATTCTCTGCTGTCTCAACGGACTCAAGAACCCAAAGTTGTTCCACCACTTCCAAAACCCACATTCACCCGCTTCGCAATTTCTTAGACTCTATCGTAATGGAAGAGTAGGTAAAAGAAACTGAATAAATACAGCGAAGAAGCTGCTGTGTGCTCTTCAATTCCTGACACTACTTGCCTATTTTAAGCAGAAGTTTAAAATCAACATTTATTGTTAAGCCTACTTGCTTCAAAGTCAGGTTTGAAATTCAAAAAAAAAAAATTAAGCAAAGTCTAGTATTAAGTTCAAAAATATAAATCAAAATCTTTATACATAAACCTCTGCTAGTAATTCTGAACCAAACTGGAGATTTAAAGTAGGAACATTTCCTTCCATAATACAATAAAAAGCACTTATCCCATCCGACTAAGCCCTTATCCATCAGCCACAAGGACATTTCCACAGTGATTAATAATCACACAACCTCTGTTAACCTCACTTCTAGGACACACGGTTAAATAAGTTTTGTTCGTTCCCACAAACATAATCCCACCGCAGCCCAAGTACACAAAAAACCTAAAATCTTTTCGTCTCCACCCATTAATCCAATAAAACGATAATCAAAATCAAAGGGTAATCTACCTATACATACTACTTCTGGTTCTGCTATATGCGACAGTTTCGGTTAAGCTACAGTCTTTTTTGGTAAAAGTGTTCAGCGGTTCGGTTTATACAGGCAAAAGCGTAGCCTTACCAGCAGAAAGATATGATAAAATTGAATTATGTTCTTGGAACCTTACCACGGAATGTGCTTGAAATAGCTCTTGATATTTCATTTCTCTCCGACAGATAAGAGTAGAGGACAGTTCAAGAAGTGGTCGGCTGCGCGTCGTCCGTACGAATGCGGTAGTAAAGTGAGTGAACGAATTCGGAGGAACCCCTAAGGAAGCAGAAGATCAGAAGATCATGTCCAACGAATTGGATATATCAACCAGATCCATATCTAGGCTGATTCAGGATGATATGTATATATCATGTCATCTTCTAACTCCATAACTAAAAAAAAATTTGACTTGAAAGATGCAAGCGGCTTTTGCAGTGGCACACGGACAATGGCCATGAAAACATTCTGCGGATGAAAAAATTCTTACCGTGGAAGAAGTTTTCAACAAACAAAATGACAAAATTTATACAACTTCATTTAAAGAAGCGAAAAAAGTTATTCCAACGGTTCAATGGACATAATCTTGCTTCCTTAATGGTTTTGTAGGGGGTCTCTAACCATGGTGTCACATCCCTCCATTTTTTGTGAGAAAGGCTGAAAAATTGGTGCAAAGGCTTACCAAGAAGATGTGCTACAGGGTGTTGTGAAGGGTTTGATCAATACCCTTTTCAATTGATACAGATGGATCTTCCAACAGGACTCCAGCGCTTCAGCGCTCCAGCGCACAAAACCAAAAGCACGGTATCAGTGGCTCAGAGTCAATATTCCTCACTTTTTAGCAGCAGAAGATTGGCTGTAAGGGAGTCCAGATCTGAATCTCGATGGCTGTAGCCCAACGGCCACACCGTTTGGAAGATTGTGTTAAATCAAAAGGCAGTCATTTCGAGTGAATCTAATTTTTTTTTAATAATCGATATTGTGGCCTAATAAATGAAATAATTTTGAATACAATATTTTAAATTTGTAAGAGAACTAATGGCAGGATAAGGTACATAGATATAATCAGCGACGATCTATGTATGTAATATAGTTCGAAGACTGTGGCTCTCACGGCTTCCTTAGTTATTGTAGTTCATATTTCGCAAGGAGATGAATTGGAAGTTGAAGTAAAATATTTGGCGGAATTTCTAATACTTTTGGCTCTTCTAAAGATTCAACTTAACTAAATACAATCTGACTAAAATAACTGTTTATTTCTTATATTTGTTTTATTTCTTTTAATTGATATTCCTTTCTTAGATTGCTTTTTAATCGACGACCATAAGCTGCGCTTAATAATGTTTCCAGCTCTGATTGCCATAGAATAAGTCGTCATCCGCTCGTTCGTCAATCCATATTTACGGGATTTGTTTACTCTCATTGAGTCAAAGGGGTGTATATCTGTTTAAGAACGGGCCTTAATTTTTTTTTTGGTTGCTATGACACCTGTCAAACATATATAGTATACATCAAGTCATTGAGCAAACAAAAAATGATGACTTGCGGAAATCATTAATTTTTTGTTTTCATTTGAAGAAAAATGCTGCAGATTCGCATGGAATGCTTGACGAGGCATGCTCTAGCAGAAGCAACATGTAAAAGATGGTTTCAACGGTTTAGAGATAACGATTTTGATGTAAGAAATGAAGAACGTGGAAGACCACCAAAAAAGTTTGAAGACACCGAATTGCAAACAATATTTGATGAGGGTGACACTTCGAGTCAGAAACAAATGGCAGAAATGTTAAATGTTGCACAACAAACAATTTCTGACCGTTTAAAAGCCATGGGAAAGATCCAAGAGACTGGAAAATGGGTGCCACATAAATTGAATGAAAGACAGACGGAAAACCGAAAAACTACGATAAAAAATCAGTTTTGCACCGAATTGTTACCGGCGATGAAAAATTGATTTATTTTCAGAATCTTAAACGGGAAAAATCATGGGTTAATCTGAGACAACCATCAACTTCGACTGCAAAACCAGATCGATTCGGCAGAAGATAATGCTGTGTGTGTGGTGTACCACGAGCTTCTAAAACCTTGTTAAACAGTTAATACAGATCGCCACCGACAACAAATGATCATTTTGAACCATGCATTGATCGAAATACGACTAGAATGGGCCACGTTAAAGTAATTTTGCTCCATTAAAATGCACCTGCACACAAAGCAAAACTGGTTCAGAATGCAACCAAAGCACTTGTTGGGAGCTGCTACCCCACTCGCCGTATTCACGAGACTTAGATGCTTCCGATTACCATTTGTTTTGATCGATGGAACACACATTAGCTGAGCAGCACTTTGAATCGTACGAGGAAATCGAAAATTGGGTGACTCTTTGGTTAGCTTCAAAAGACGAACAGTTTTATTGGCGTGGAATCCATGAATTGCCTGAAAGATGGGAAAAATCTGTAGCTAGCAATGGCCAATACTTTGAAAAAAATGTTTTTTACTTTCTCATTAAAAATTAGTGTTTCATTTTCACAAAAAAAAAAAAAAGCTCACTTTATACCGGTACACCTGGTATATTCGTCGTGAATGGATTTTGTATTGACCGACATTAGAGAGCGTAAAAGTAAAGGCGACGTAGGCAATATTATCTCAGTGATATAATAACTCCTCTGAGATCAGTATTGATCGAGATTGGGGTACGTGGCGGATGGATGATGTTGACTTTGGCACTGAAAATATGGACGTGCAAAGAGTGTTGAAATCGGTTGGTATTTGGGGCCAGCTAGAATGAGGAAGGGAAATCGACAATCGATGGATAATGGAAACAGTGAGAGCTTAAAATCATGTGAGAATTAAAGAGCTTTATACATATCTCGTAGATCTCTTGATACTATGCGATGAGTGCAAACATATGTTCCAGGATTTTTTCTCAGCGATTTTGTAAGTATGGTCTTCATTCTTCAGAATGTATTTTTAAATCATTGAAACGTAGGTTTTTGAGACAAGCTATTTCTGAGAGTAGAATGGCTCCATCTGTAGTAAAGAACGAGTTACTGCAATTTTTAATTGTCCCTCTCCAATTTAGACAAATTCAAAAATTCGTCGGAGTGGTTAGCTATTATTACCGATTGATACTAAAGCTCCCTGAATTATTGTCTCCTTCCCTTTTGTTTTTTTTTTTTTTTTTTTTCTATTTCGAAGTCAGATTTAACAGAAAACGTATACATAATTCATCATCATCATCACTTTACCAGAGATGCATCGGCTATGACTATAGGAGCAATTTTACAACAAGAGGGCAAAAATAGCAAATGGCAGCTTCTTTTCTTTTTTAAAAAAATATTCCCCTACCTAGCAAATATGTACACTCCGCATTTGGCCGCGAAATGCTATGTTGTTATAAAATAGTAATCAAGCATTTTCAGTGTTTTCTTGAGAAACAGAGATCTTGTAGTCTTCACCGAACACATGTCTTCAACAATCGGCTTTTTTTTCGAAGATATTTTCTACTAAAGGATGATTCATCGTAAGGTTTGACTTTCAATAGGCTTCCTTTGACAGATCACGCATGACTCCTATCAAACTGCTCTGTCATTTTTATTCAGTATCATTTGGCAAGTCACCATGGAAAGACTCACACCACATTAGCGTCTCCAAATTGTTCAGCTTCAAATTGGCGTATTCGATAACTTGGCGTATTTACGTGAGAATCTCTGCCTAAAAGCGTTCAAAATTCAACTTATGCAAGAATTGAAGCGAAGCGACTTGAATTTTCGACATATTCTCAGCGAATGGGCTCTGGAAAAACTCAATGAAAATCCGGTGTTTTATCGTGAAGTTTTGTTCAGTGATGAAGCCCATTTCTGGCTCAATGGATACGTTAATAAACAAAATTGATGCATTTGGGCTGATGAGCAACATGAAGAGTACCAAGAGCTACCATTACATCCATTAAAACCAACGGTATGGTGTGGTTTATAGGCTGTTGTAGTAATTGGCCCATATTTCTTCAAAAATGAGGCAAATAAGAATGTTACCGTCAATAGTAACCGTCATCGCGCCATGTTAACGGACTATATGGCTCCTGAAATTTAAGTACATGGTGTCGGTGAGCTCTGGTTTCAACAAGACGGCGCCACGAGCCATACAGCGCGTGAAACAATGGATTTGTTGAGAAATCATTTTGGTGAGCACTTAATTTTACGTTCGTAAAATGGCCACCTTGATCGTGCGATGTCGTGAGGATATGTAAAGTCTCAGGTCCTCAGGAATAAGCCAGCTACGATTGTCGCTTTGAAAACCAACAGTACTCCTATTATACGCGAGATACCAGACGCTATGCTCGAACGAGTCGTCCAAAATAAGACCTTCCGAATGGACCACCTCTTACGTAGTCGTGGCCAATATTTACATAATATCGTTTTTGAAGAGTAAATGCCATGAATAGTTCTTTTAACGGATGATAAAAATTTTAAGTTTACTTTCAAATTTATGTATTTTATTTTACTCTATAATTCAAACCTTACGATGAATCAATCTATATTTCTTAAATCAAACCTTAAATTGTATCGAACTGTCATGGAATCTTCTATTGTTCTTCCAAATATTATTTTCATTTAAAAACACTGCTTGAATTTTAATGTATTATATCACTTTCCAAGGTCTTCACCTGTACGGCTTACCACATCACCACTGGTTTCTTCCACAAGCATTGTTTAGGTTTTTATCCCAAAAATAGCTCAGCTTTTCAAGTTATAATTCTTAGAGTGCATCAATGTCATGACATAAATAACTCTCATCCACATGCACTATCTTTCACATGTCATGTCCTCTCAACATTTATAATGAAAGTACACAAAAGGATTCCGTACAAAGGGTGATGCAATTGTTATTCTAGGATAAACTCTGTTCTACAATACTACACTCCTGAAGTACTTTTTGTACGTAATTGAGTTCTTGAATAATTATGTCATCATGTTGTATAAATACATATAGTTATGTATGTTCCAAAGGCATATTACAAATCCCAATGCCATAGCACCCCTTGCACGTCACACATTATCATTGTCAAACCCTAAACAGAAAAGTGAAGCACTACGGCGGTGCACCAAACAAATACGTTCACTAATACATAAACTGATAATGCAAGAGGACTGTGCGGATGTGGACGAGTAGAGCATTTTTAAGGATGAGGTGACAAAAGATAAATACCATATGTAGTTTTAGTTGAGAGCTATTACTGAAAGAATATTTAAAATCAAGATGACCTGCTGCTACTGTTTCCACCAAGGCATTGTAACAGTTAAAGGAGTACTCGTAGCTCTTTGTAAATGTAGTTACCATTGTTTTCTTGGATTACAACACGAAAAAATAGGACATTGTGACATTTAGATGATTTAAGTTACTAGAAATAGTGTGTCTAAATTTTCTTAAAAAAAAGAATTGCCATTCACTGGCTTTAAGAAAGTATCAATTATTTTGATCGAATAAAACAAAACATAAAGTTACTTACATTACTCCAATAGTTGTTCGGGGAGTACCTTAAAAGACGGAGAAGTATTGCAAAGAACTTTGTTCAACACATTGTCAAATAACTTTACCACCAGTAACCATCGTTGCAGGGCACTGTTTGTATGTATACATACGAGTATTCTAGATTCCCGAACATTTCGGTGAACAAACATTGACTCACAGTTCATAATTTCGTTGTATCTAATGTACGGTTTTGGATAAACCCTAGGTGTATATTCCAGCCATCGTTTCTAAGTCCATTTAACATCATTTCTACGATAGCACTTCTCCATAGCCACGTTAAACCAATTTTTTTAAACCTCCTGTCAGGGTAGCGATTGATCGGGAAACTGATGACTGTCCTGTAACCAGGATTGGGCCAGCTGCGCAACAATCAATTCCATAGCGAAGTGCTGGTTTTAGTGGTGGTATCCGGTAACTGAATGAGTAAACCCTTACACATGCAGAGTATAATGGTAAGGGGATGCGTGGCCATTAGATCTATACCTATAGAGAAAAGATTAAAAAATGTGGTAAATCAACTAATGCCATCGGATACCATGACGACCCCAGCAAGCATTTAAACGACAACGACTTTCGGTTCTATATCTGGTATAATTGGATCCATAAGAGGCCACGTACAATCGAAACATTAGCAGAGGCCCTTGACCCCTTTCAAGCAGATATTACCGCCATCCAGCAAGTGCGATGAGATGGGATAGGATGGCATAAGGAGGATGAAAAATTGTAATAAATGACATGTCCCGAGCATATGTTCATAGTTTCAACTACATAGCGTACTTAATTTGTTTTTGACTGATAGAAAGGTTAGACGTGTTTTGATGTGCTCGGCAATTTTCAATTATTGTAAAAAATGGAGCAAAGAATTTGCATCAAATATTGTGTAAAAAATGGAATCAAGTAATCTAAAATATTTCAAATGTTGACAGTTGACAGTGGCATACTCTAAGTAAAAAAAAAATGTTTACAAGTGGCACAAGCTCTTCTAACATAGCCGAGAAGATGCCAATGAAGAACCTTGCTCTGGACGCCCAAGCACATCAACAAAAGATTATAACGTCGACCTTCACAGAGATAATTGTTTAGGAAAATCGTCAAATTATGTCGGTCGGCTCGTGTCCTGCAATTTTTTCGGATGTCTTAGGCATGAGGCGTGTGTCAGTGAAGTTGGTTCCGAGCCTTCTTAATTTTGATCAGAAGAAGCGTCGCATGAGCATAACTCAGGAGCTCTTGAATGACGTCAATGATGATCCTGACTTGCTCAAAAGGGTCATAAATGGTGACGAATTATGGGTGTATGGTTATGATATCGAAATCAAACTCCAATCGTACCAAATGAAACTAAAATTTTGATCACTGTTTTTTTTCCGGTTACCGTAGTGTAGTGCATTAGGGGTTTTTACTTCAAGGTCGTACGGCCAATAAGAAATAATGTTCGGAATTGTGAAAAAAAACAATTCATGGCTTTTGCATTACGATAATGGACCTGCTCATTCATCGTTGCTTGTAAGAGATTTTTTGGCCAAAAACAACACGATAATCATGCCTCATCCACCACATTCACCGAATTTGGCCCCATGCAACTTTTTCCTGTTCCCAAAACTGAAGATACCTATGAAAGAACGGAGATTTGCAACGGCATCCATGGAAGAGCTCAAGTCTATACAAAAAAGTGCTTATGAGAAATGCTTCGAGAATTGGAAAAAGCGTTGGCACAAGTGTATTGTATCTGAGAGGTATTACTTTAAAGAGGTCAACATTAATATTGATGAAAAAATAAATATTTTTTATAAAGTCACCTTACTGTACGGAAAAGAAACAGCGCTCCTTCGGACGCAAATTTCAAATATGCGTTAAACTTAGGTAAGAAGCCTTGAGCTTCAGGAATGGGAACAAGTGTCTTATGGTCATTCGCATCAAGGCTTAATCCGTCCAATATTCGCTTAAGATAAGACGATGCCACCGAACAATGTCCTATGTATGACACTGCACGCAAGGATTGGAAAGCATAGCCTATACGATATTACGTTTTGCAACGAATTTAGGCTTATTGACTTTATTGCCGTACGAAATATCACTATAGCAAGCACACGGGTTTTTCGTCTCAATATAAGCAAAAGAAATGGTCGTTTCCGGATCATGAAACGCTAAATCAAATTGATCACATTGCAATCGACCTAAGACATGCCTCAAGTACTCTGGTCGTCCAAACCTTCCGCGCAGCTAAAATTGAATCGGATCACCACCTTGTACGATTGCTGATTTCCCGACCGCCAAAACAAAAAAGCACTACTGTGAGAAGATATAACGTTAAAAAAGTGCAATCACAAGAGACTTTCAGATATTTCGCCGAACGGGTGATTGCATTAAGTACCGAATACCAGTGACAACGCTTTCAACGTGTTATCATAGACGCCGCAAATGATGTGCTTGGTTTTACCCGACCATCACCAGCAAGTCCTTGGCTGACTGACGAATCCCAGCAAGACACATGCAGCTAATCAAGAAGCATACAAAGCAGCTTGAGCAGAGGAGATGGGAAGAACAACGGCTCCTCAAGAAGAAGAAAAAAAGCAGGAGAAGTGAACGATCTAAGACATTGAGAGCTTGCAATTCAGGAATTATGTTTGGAAGTTTTTCCAACAGATAAAAGGACCGGGACAAGGCAAGAAGCCTGTACAAATGAAGAAGGAAATCTTGTAGTAGAGTCAACATTTTCTGCAAACTATATAACGGCGAAGTAGCCCAACATCCCGCCATCAGACAAAAAACACAAACGATTCAACTTTGACGATGACAGCAGTATCTAAGCTAAGATCCAAACAAATCAGTTAAACCTTACGGCTTGCCGGCAGATGTATTCAAAGTTGTGGAGAGTTTTTGGAGAGCATACACCAGCTCATTTCTCAAATCTTGCTTGAAGAGTGTATGCCTGTTGAATAGAATCTCAGCACCATATGTCCGAACCACAAAAAAGAAGACCCCTTCGACGAACCATCTATAGAAGTATAGGTCTCCTCATCATAGGATACAAGATCTTATCTGCCATATTGTCTTAACGTCGAAGGGTTTACTTCAGCAACCTTGTTGATCCGTGTCAGTGCGGTTTCAGATCAGGAGAGTCCACAAACAGCAAAACACTGGAAAATGACAAAAAATTTAAGAAGTCCATGTCCAAGTCAATGCCCATCTTCATCGGGTTTATGGCAGAATATAACAAAATTTATGTAGACGAGCTATATGTCTAATTTTGGTATCCATACCAAACTAGTAAGTTTGCATAGAATGACGATTTAGAACGCTCGCTGATCGATCAAGGTCGGTTATGACTTAACCGAGACCTTTGATCCCAAAAAAGTGTTAACACAAGGTGACGCGCTGTCATGTGACTCCTTTATTGTTCGCTTTTTATCAAAATCCGAGAATAACTTTTTAAGCTATTAAAAAAGGCATGTACAGTACTAATCGAAATTATTAAAATTGCGGACATTTAACAAAAATATGAAGAAAATAAAATTTAGCCAGAACCACCTGAGCTATGCAAGGAATAGTAACAATTTTTCGTTCGTTAAAACAAAGTATCACTAACCAGAACTTAATTTTTTAACAAAATTAAATTATTTTTCATTATATAGTACAAGACCAAAAGGAGATTCATCACTGAAAAATTATGCTAACGGTTCTTTTATTTTAAAACTGGAAAAAGTTATTGGGCATGAAACCAAGGGCAAATGTTCCAAAACAAACTGAAGATTTTGGCTTATGTCCTGCATTTTTTTTACAACGCACTTCAATGTATTCAACTCTTTCTTGCTCGGCAGAAAGGGGACATAAACCCGTCTGTCATACTATTTTTTTCTTGGCTTTAACAAGTCTGTTCAAGTTTAATTGATCAAGCTTACACTGGACCACTTGACCAGTTTCGGATCACCTTGTCCTAAATTCTAATAGGATATGAAATATCAAATACCATTGGAAAATACTACTAATTATCTGTATCAGGAAGTTCTTGGAGTGACCTGGCACGTTTTATTACCAGAATTTATCATCAAACAAAAGGTTTTGTGCGTCTATGGTTTCTCTTTGTAGAATGAAACTTCTCAAGAGGCTCTTAATTGCATTTTAGTCAGTTCATCAGCGAAACATTTCACTGTTATATCCGATTTTTCCGCATCACACGCTTAGCGATCTCGTTGAGAGATGCCCGCTTGGTTGTCTATCTAAGGGGTAACCAGACCTAGCCGCTGAACCAAAAATTGACCCCATCCGAGGAGATGATTTTTTGGCCAAAATCTGGAGATCCGGCCAACATTTCCAGCATCCAACCAGTAAATTCATGGCACTATCTTTGGTCGTTCAGCTTCAATTCTTACAGCAGCACATTCTTATATGCATGTAGGCCCAAATCCAACCGCAAATTCAGCTGTTATGTTTCCTTAATTTCGCACCAATTTCTATCTGGTTAGTGGCTTATGATCCTAAAGAGTGTACTCACACTCAAATTTATCCACGGTGCGACAATTGCCTGCACACTGAAGCCATGATGACGAACGACCTCACGACAAAATTCACGTTGCGTATAAACAACTGAGCCGGAATTACGATATTTTTTAATAATTTCCGCAAGTTCGGCAAGTGTAAAACGATGCACGATGAAATGGCACACCTTATTGAATATATTGACAGCTGGATGTCATTGGTAACATTGACAGCTGCTGAAACATAGCAATTATAAAACTACCATTGCTATCTGGTCACCCGTTACAATACATATGGTATATGTATACACTTCCCGTGCAATACCAGTATATGCATAATATATTATAACGCTCAGCTTAAGACTGTACATTGTGTGTGAATACATTGAAGAATTTTTGTGTGCAAATGTCCTTAGAGAAAACTTCTGCTCCAACTCACCGGTTGTCTCTGCGAAGATGGCAATAGATTTACTGAAAATGGATTTACGTTGTCTTAATTTATTTTTTACCGAAATCGGCTGATTGGGAGCACATGATGTAGCGCAAATAGACTGTCATGTCCTACATTTAGCTGCTTTTTCCATTCAAAGTGCAGAGCTGCACGAACCAGTCTATAGGAAGAAAAATAACCAACCGACTATAGACCAAAAGTTCATACTTAGACAAATCCTGGAAAGAGCCAATGAATTTCAAGTCGAAACACAAAATCTTTTCATTGACCTTAGATCTACATGCTACCATGCCCATGCATTACTTGCAGCTCTACGATTGATACTGTCAACCTCCTGAAACTGACCTAGATACCGAGATCCAGAAAAAACACGCAGTTTGCTACGCCTTTTGGAAAATCTATTTCGAATATGTGTTGAATTTCGGCCAAGATATGCACATCCGACCTTTTTTATTTAATGCAAGTAGGCTTTCTCCACTGTACAATATTGATTACTGTTTTTTTAATAACTACAGTATTATTAAAAACTAATTAGACACTTAATCCCAATGTCAACCATCAATCAAGTGAATTAAGAACTCCATAGTTTACCTTCTGAAGAAAACAGAGCATAACGAACATAAATGTTTGCTCTACTCGTACATACATTATTTTTCTTCTTTTGGTTGAAACGTATTCAACATCCTTGAAACAGATTTCTCATTTCTATTGTTCCTCAGAATATGTAGGTACATCCTTTGACAAAGACGGCAATTGTTTTTACTGTTTCATTTGGAAAAAAAAAATTCGCTCATTTCTCTCTCTCTCCTTTCGAGGAGCAATACTCGTATATTGAGCCAATGAATGGAAAAACAAATACACGCCTCAAGGATTTCCTTAGAAAAATTGAAAACCGACATTGTTGGTCCCGTTTCAAAGGAACAATTCTTGTATTCCCGATAGGATAAAAAAACAACCAACCAGCACTTTCCATCAGAACATGTTGAAGAAGAAATAATGGTCTTTTATATCAGATTTCCGAACGAGCAACATCACAGAACAATACTTCAATCTTCGAACATGGAAAATATATTTGTGAAAGCAGAACTCATACTAAGTATTGATGACAAAAACAGTTGAACAATATTCAATTTCATTTACGATCTTGTTGCAATATACCTCGGGAAAGGTATGGATATCAGGAGCTTGCGGAAAAGATATTTAAGATTTTTTTCTGATAATATAAGTAGTCCTTTGATTTGTTCAATGCACGTGAATAGTACATACACCCTTCCTGACTAGAACTGCAATCAACTTCAGACTGCTATAATTTCCAAACCGTTTATGACAGTGAGCTCAAATTTTGATTTTAAACGATTTGCGTCTCAGTTGTGTTCAAAATTTTTTATTCGCGATGGAATTCAAACGTGACAGTGATTGCTTTATATTTGGCTGGAAAACCACAAGTAGCTATCGTTAGAGCCCTCCTGCACCTCAACGTGAATAAATCATTTGTGTCTCGAACCATAGCTCGTTACCGTGATACTGGCAGCGTTGCACAATTATAGCATTTTAAAAAGTTGCAGTTCGAGTCAGGCATGTTGTTTGTTCGCTAACAAGTAGAATGAGAAGTGTGCCTTTTCTGTCAGGGCCTATACACGTAGATCTGCGGTTTTCCATTTTCTAATTAATTGCTTCGATTTGATGTATTCGAACATATATATGTACGGTATATCATACGTTAAAAGGTTATTTTTTGATATTTCATGAGCTTTCGAGTGTGCCAATTCAGGCAGCCTATCGAATATAAGATCAACATGTAAGAGTTACGAGTACCTGAAAGATAAGAAGGACTAGAACTCATGTTTATTACTGGTACAATTCCGCTGCACCAAGGTGTCTACGTCTTGTTGTTCACTTAGCATTGTCGCTGTTTGTAATTCTATGCTTGTCGGTTTAAATTATTCAAGACTGAACGCGGGCTTAGGAATAACTCTCTGCATATGTCTGTAAACATGCCAACAGTCGTTCCGAATTAAGGATTTTATATATCACATTTTGCAGGCTTATACCTATGTAGTTGGGGTATAAGTTCGTTCAATTGTCATACGCATTTTTGGCTAAATTTTGTAGATGATGCATCCTCCTCATCAGGTAATTTTTTCTCTTTTTGAAAAATTCCGTGGTCAATACATTCATCGGCTCCCGCAGGTTCGTTGCATCTGAATAAGTCTACCCTTATTTCTAATTCATCAGGTTAAAGTTAAATCAAATTTCAAAACCGGTTGCATCTTTACTACCATCCCTACAGGCCTCAGTTCAAGTTTTGATGCCCTGACAGTCCTTTTTAGCTTCTAGTAAATCGTTTGTGTTCGATTTTCTCCTCTGCTGATATGCGCCAATAGCAGCATTGAACTAAACCGTCGCCCTGATACGTCTCATGACTGAGAGTGATGACGGCATTCATTGTGGAAACCTTTAAAATTTAAAAATTTTCTTACTGTGTATTACCGGCGCTTTATTGAATGTGGTATCCACTACTAGATAGTGATCCGAGTCAATATTGGCAACTTAAAATGTGTGGACGTCTAGAATACTGGATGCGTGTACCCCGTTTATTGCAATATGATCAATCTGGCTTTTCCTGTTTTGATCACATAGGTTTTGTGGGTTCTTAGATGGGGCGCGTGATTGCCACAACGATGTTGTGTTTAAGTTAGTGGTATCTGGAGCCAAAGGCTCCTTTAACCTCATCGCGCTTAGGTCTTGACTTTGGTTCCTATATTAGCTTTCTTACATACGAGTATATCGAAGTTTTTTTTGTAAATGGTTCAATGGCTAGTTCCATACTTATATCGACAGTGCTAATGTATCTGTCTTGTTAGACTTTTTTAAAAATTACATAAGCTCTTTGGGTTGAATTTGATTATCTTTGGTATCAAAATTCCCAGAATGAAAGCGAACGAATGATTTTTGCGCTGATGACTTTGATAAAGTTCCTTCACCGTAAACAGCACATTCTTCTTCAGTACCGTTCTTCTCCTTTTCGTAGTATTATTGCAAAACGTAGCGAATTTTTCATTACTTTTCTCCATTTCCAAATATAAAAAACTTTATAAATACTGCAATAAAAAAGCACTCCATTTATCGCCAAAAAAATCAACTTTTTCCAAACCCAGTTTTAGAAGTTTTGGCTGAAAGACCATTTTTAGTGCATGAATATACTATCACGTCCAGGGCTGCATGCGCTTTTGAACATGATGTACAGGTTCATCATACGCATATTTCTGAGCGCGGGCGTTTAGGCTATTGAAGAAGTCAATCGACCAAAATGCCCCAGAGCAGTGAAGACAGGACCCCGCCTTGCAGAAAAATCCTGTTTACCCCAGCCAAATCCACACCAATATTCGTACTCCTAAGCAGTGTTCTTATAGACAAAACTAATGATTCGTCTATGAAATCTTGGGAATTCCCAAAATCGATGAAAATGCCCACGATGTTCTTACTTTTCTTGGGTCGGCATTAAATTCAGCCCATCAGATTTTGAAGTGCAGGTTCGCTGAATTTTCAGCAACATTTCCATCATTGAAATGCATGGGCACGGGATGTATTCGCAAAACAGTTTTACACACAAGACCCTTGACAAATATCCCCAGCCTTTTCACTATGAAGAAAGTCAGACTGCAGCTCTTTCCAATTTTCTGTACAAAGGCTACTCCATGCCTTTGAAGTTGTTAGCAACTTGTCCATGTTAATACCTTTTGATTCCATACCTGGACATATTCCATCGGAGGAAGCCATTTGAAACCACCAAAAAGAGTATTTGATGGAATCATCGTGACACCACAACCCATGACAGGTAACTGGTTGGGCTTATTGTGCAACTGAACGTTCGAATATGCCAACTTAATATCAAAGGTATAAGCAAATCTAAAAGCGACTACTTATCTAAAATATAAACTGACTAACAAAATTGACGTAGATGTTATCCAAAAGACACATACTGCATCGGACGATGCAGAAAAGGCTAGATGTCGCCAGGTAGTATCAGATCGGAGCTACCTTCCACCAAACACATGGAACAGCAACCTACGTCAAGAACGGCATAGTGTATACAAAACTGATTAGCGCAGACTACTGGAACAACATATTTACGATAACGATCAAATTTAGAAGCATTTACATTGTAAATAAGGTTTGATTCATCGTAAGGTTTGATTTGCAATATAAAATAAAAAAATAAATTTGAAAGCGAACTTAAGATTTTCATTATTGGTTAAAAGAAAAATTCATGGCATTTACTTTTTGAGAATGATATCATGTTGACCACGACTACGTCTAAGGTGGTCCATTCGGAAGGTCTAATTTTGAGCGACTCGTTCGAGCATAGCGACAGGTATCTCGCGGATAACACGGTAATGTTGGCTTCCAAAGCGTCAATCGCAGCTGACTTATTCCTGAAGACCTAAGACTTTACATTTCCCCAGAGAAAGTAGTCAAAAGGTGTGATATCGCACGATCTAGGTGGCCAATTTTCCGTAGCGAAACGTGAAATTAAGTGCTCACCAAAATGATTTCTCAACAAATCCAGTGTTCCACGCGCTGTATAGATCGTAGAGCCGTCTTATTGAAACCAGAGCTCACCGACAGCAAGTGCTTAAATTTCAGGAGCCTTATAGTCCGTTAACATGGCGCGATGACGGTTACCATTGACGGCAATATTCTTATTTGCTCATTTTTGAAGAAATATGGGCCAATGATTCCACCAGCCCACAAACCACACCATACCGTTGTTTTGAATGGATGTAATGGTAGCTCTTGGTACTCTTAGTGTTGCTCATCAGCCCAAATGCGGCAATTTTGTTTATTAACGTATCCATTGGGCCAAAAATGGGCTTCATCACTGAAAAAAATTTCACGATAAAACACCGGATTTCCATTGAGTTTTTCCAGAGACCATTCACTGAAAATATGACGCAAATTCAAGTCGCCTGGCTTCAATTCTTGAACAAGTTAAATTTTTTACACTTTAAGGCCGAGATCCTCACGTAAAATACGCCAAGCCAAGCTGCTGAGAACGACGACGAATCGATTCGTCACGTTCTTCGCGTATACCCTCAGCTACAGCTGCTATAGCCTCTTCACTACGTACTGGACGTAGTCTAACGGGTCGATTATCATCCCCTAATGTAAACTGGGACTCAAATTTGCTTATGGTATTGGCAGTACTGAACACAAGTGACAAAGCAGTTTGATAGGAGTCTCGCATGATTTAATTTTTAAAATTGAAAATCAAACCTCAAGATGAATCACCCTATATTTACTTGATGCCTTAAATTTTTTTTTTTTCATTAAGTCGAGAAAATAATATCGGCAGTGACCGCCACCAGAATTAATGACAATTCCGTCCCGATTTGTGGCATTTTTCATCACTCTTACCAGAACTTCCGGCGATAGGTCCCCGCATTCTTGACGGATATTCTCTTTGAGTGCCTTACGAGTCTAAGGCTTGACTTCGAAAAACCACACAAAAAAAGTCTGAAACGGTAAAATCAGGCAATCTTGCCAACCACTGCAAATCGCAAAAACGAGGGATTAGGCGACCCTTAGAATTTCGGTTGTGGATCGTGCAATATACGCCGTAGAACCACATGTTCTCCAGTCCCAATCCATCCAATTGAGGAATGAGAAAGTCGTTGAGCATGGCTCTGTAGCTCTCGCCGTCCACAGTAGTCATTTAGGCCGCGGCAGTTTCGAAAAAAAATTAAGCCCGATGACGCCTCCAGCGTAAACAGAATACCATGCAATAACTAAATGTGGATGTATTAATGGCTCTTCGTGGGTTATACGCGAATTTTCTGTGCCCCGAAAGCGATAATTTTGCTTTTTCACATATCCACTGGGCCACATGGAACTGGGCCTCGTCGCTCGTCATGATTTTCGATGAAAAGTTATCCCCCTCGTGGTGGAGATTTAGATTGCACCGTCTACACTTTGTAAGGAAACATCCCACAGTCCTTTACCAAAATTATCTATGGAGACCGCCTATCGTTGCGTGGCACGTCGCCTGATAAATATTCCTGGGTTCTCTGCGACATTTTCAACCATAGCTGCGATGTTCTCAGCTGAACAGCTCCACCGGGGTCATCCAGACCAGGCAGCATCTCGTATTGTCCCATACTCTTATAGGCGAGCGGCTGGACGTTGTAGTGTTTACCCAGTTGGTGTCGGACAAAAAGAAAATCTGCACCGAAATTTCGTAACAGTTATTCCAAGTTCCAAAGGAGTATAGCGATTCATGTGTTGTTGACGTTTATTTTGTATATGTTCACTTCAGAAATGTCAAAGTATCATAGAATTGACATTTGCCACCATTTGGAAAAATTACAGAAATTTCCGATAGAGTGATGACTTTTGTGCCACATAGCACTTATCTTATAATTAATGTTACTAATGCAAGTTTTGTTAACCGTAATATGTAAATCCACACGCTAACTGAATAAGATCAAATCGTGGGATGGGTACTACTTACCATGCAAATGGATTCAATATTACCAATGCCCTCATCATTTGACGCAAACAACAATAAATAGTACACTGAATATTTTTTTTTTTTTAAATCATTTTCATTTATTGAACATAATAATATTTCATTATTCACCATATCAATATTAATAATAATTACTTTCATTTGTGTGTTTAAATTTAAGTTATCTTTATATAATTTTATCTCTTTTTCTGCATTTTCCGTTTCTTTCGTTTTTGTTTTCTTTTTTTTTTTCAAAGTAAATCATATTTGTTTTTCTATTTTTAAATTTAACATTATTGACAAAATATAATAATAATTATTATTGTATCAATAAGGATATTTTATATAAGATTTTTTCTCTTCTTTCTGTTTTTTTTTTTTTTTTTTGTTTTGTTTTAGTTTAGCCGCGCCTACATAATTATTATATTTTTTGGATTTACTTTTTTATAATGTAAGTGTATGTGTGTCTGTGTATTAAAAGTTATCGTTCGTGCAAATGCAATAAATTTAGAATTTAGTTCTAAAAAAAAAAAATAAAAATAAATTAAAAATTACTTCGGACATAATGATAATATTTTCAATTTTACTTTTTTTTAATTATTAATTTTTATTTTCTATTTAAATATTAATAATGCATACAAAATGTTTATTTTTTTTTTCATTTTTATTTATTTATGACTGCAAAAGAAAGTAGTATTTGCTTGTTTTGTTATTTGCTAAATTTTTAACTACAACTACACTTTCGAAAATATTTTTTTATTGGTTTTTTTGTTTTTTTTTTTGTTTGTTTTTAGGTTTTTTGTTAAGTTCTTTTTCCTTATTTGGCTTTATTTTATTTAAAATTGCTTTAATCTATATTTACATTATAAAAATGCAAAAAAGAAAAACACAAAGACTAAGAAAAAACGTTGTTTGTTTTTTGTTTTAATTTTTAAATTTTATAACCCATCACCATCAAACATTTAATTATTATTTTTGTTGTTATTTACTAAAAAAAACAAATGTATATAAGGAAATGGAAAATTATTTATAACATATAATGGATCCACACCTTGTTTTTGAATTAATTATTTACAAGTGTTATGTATTTTTCTTTTAATTATGTATATATATAAATTTATGTTTAAAAATTAAATTTGACGTTACAAATATGCTTTATTTTTGTTTTTGGATTGGACAGAATAGCGAAAACGTATTTTTAAAATACGTGTTTGTTTATTTTTTATATATTTATTTATTTATTTTTTTTTTGTTGTTAATCAAATGCGCCATATTACAATTATTTATTGTTTTTTTTTTTTTTGTTTATTTTAAGTTTCTTTTTATAAAGTAAAATTTTATTTCGTATTTTAATCTTCTATTTTATATATATATTTTTTTAGTTGTTAGCTAAGCGTTAATTAAATAATTAATGTTTAAATTTTCCTTTTTTTATGTATTAAATTTAATAATATTGGATGGCGGAATGTTAACATTTTCACAAAAATAGTGTTTTTTTTTTTTATTAATTTACCTTCACATAGTTTTCGTATTAAATATATAATTTAATGTATGTGTATATATATATTCATATATTTCAGTAAAGTTTTGTTTTGTCTTTTTTTTTTTTTTGTTTTTGTTTTTCTTTTAATGATTGTTGTTGAGCCTAACTAAAATAGAATGGCAAAACGATAGTTTTTGAGCAAAATATGGTTTTCTTTTGCTTTAACAAACAAAATGGATGGAATAAATTAGAGAATAGAAAAAATTGCAGAAAAATGACTTAAAATGCGTACAGCAAAAATACGATGTTTTTCTTTTTTAATAATAAACTTATAAGAACGATCCGGCTTTTTTCATTTGAGGTAAGATATTTGGGGGAGGAAGAAATTGTTTCCAAAAGCGAGTATAGGAGTTTATAATGCAAGTGGAATGAACTAGATCTACGAATAACTGTACGAAAGGATTTTTTGCGAGTCATAAAGAACAGAAATGACTTCCTGATTTCTTATCTTTCTTCAATACAAAAAGGCGTATTGGTTTCAGATACTGGCTGTTTCAGTTAACTTCGTAATGAAAATATAGCAGTGAATGCCAACTTTTGGTAAGACATTGATATAATGACCACATCGTCAAGTTTTGTAGGAGCAGTTAAACTTACAACGCCACAGACTAAATTTTTTATTTGAAAACAGTGAAAGTGAAAAATGTTGCGGCAATTGGGGGATTACAAAAATCAAATTTTTAATTTTGCCTCAAATCTGTCAACAAAGGAAAAAATAGACGTGCGGAATATTTTCTTTTAAGAAACTATGCGTATTTTTAGTTTAAGCAGACTGCCCCGATTCTATATCTGTAATTCTTCGGTGCTTTTGAATTCAAAAACTTCTTAAATGTCCGTGGAAGACCTTTAGATATAAGAAAAACAATAATTTCATAAGACCAAACAGATTTTGAATTTGAGGTTCCAAATCAAGTAAGACAAGACTGACGCTACTGTTTTTTTCTTCGCTTTTTAAAAGCGCTGTCCGATTAAGTAATAGCCCTGACTAGTATAATAATGAGGATGACTTCTGAGCTCAGATATTAACCTTCCTTAACGACAATAAATTATCTTTCTATCTTGGAAAAAAAAGAAACGAACTAAGGACTGATAAAACTTTATTTTTTCATAAATATGCAACAAACAATACTTATGCTACTTATGCGAGACAGCGTGATCTACGTGACATCAATTTTTTTAATTACGATGTCCAACGTGTCGGAGGCGATACATAGAACGGAACAAAGCATGTCTATCGCACACCGATAATAGATTTAAGAGTTCAAACAGGTTAGCACACCACGATAATAAAATATGTACCAAATACGAATAAATGTTACAAAATGTTCAGTACAAAATAAGCGACTGATCTTACTTCTTCTGTTTGGATATTAACCCATCGAACAATGCAAAAAATCATTACAGATTAATCCTAGAACGAGTTTCTTCGAATTCTAATTCATAAACCTAAGCCAAACATGAAAACTCAGCTTATATTTAAGAATACGAGGCATAGACTACAGAAAATTCTGAGTAATTTAAACCTCTAAATTAAGGACAAACATCTAGTGATGGCGATAACGGAAGCTTGATTTTCTAAGATGAAGTTTTGAGATCAATCAAGCAGTGATAGTAGCTTTCAGACAACTTAATTCAACGGAACTTATGCGGCTAATGATGTCAAGTAATTTCATTTACGGGTTACATGTTAATAACAAACAATAATGCCCTGAGAAAAACATTAAAAATAAGACAGCTTAAGATATTGATAGCTTGATCACGCAATGTCTTTGAGCGATATTTTAATAATTCAGTAAGTACAAATACTAAGCCAAAATCGAGGTAACTGCCAAAGCGAAGAACGTGTAGTATAATAGGCTAAGCTATTAGGGAATTCTGAAAAAATCTTGTCACTTACACTACAACTCCAGTTAGCATATTTCAAGAATTAAATAACAAAAATAAACAATCCTCAAAAATCACTTTATTCAGCATCCCTTTATCCCTAAACAAACTGTTAGCTTTTTACTAATTAAAAAAAAGTACGAACTTTGAATTTGTTTTATAATTAAGCACAATATTTACATCATAAGTATACGTTTTCTGTATTTTTTTTTTCCATCTTTTATGCTTTCTCAAAAACACATATTCATTCCTTACTTTTAATAATAATAATTTTTTATTTATTTATTTTTTTTATGAAAAAATATTTTCTATGTAATTTTTTATTTTATTTTTAAAATTTTCATTTTTCATTATGAATTATTATTATTATTATTTTTTTTTTTTTAATGAAATCTATCAACGCGCTGTAGCAATACTTCTGTTTTATTCTCTAAAGCAAGAGCACTAAGTAAGTTTACTTATTTTCCTTTTCTTTATTTTTCTCTTATATAAATCAAGCGTCTATCTTTTTTTTTTTGTTTAAAAAAAAAAAAAAAAAAACTTTTCTATTGAACGAACGAAGTAACGTTAATTTTCGGTTTTTTCCTCTAATAAATTTTTGGTTATCCTTGTTTTTTTTTTCTTTTGTTTATTGAATAAGTTTTATTTATTTCTTTGTTTTTAATTTTAACTTCTATTTAAAATATCTTTTTATATTTACCTTTCTTTTTCCTTTTTTCTTTATTATTTTATTTAAGTATTTTGGCCGCTGTTTTCTTTTTATTTTATTTATTTTTTTTTTTTTTTGGGAAAAACAAAATTGTTCAAGATTTTTTTCTATTCAAAAAAATTTTCTTTAATGTAGTTAAATGTTAGAAAATATTTAAGATATTTTTATGTTTGTTAATGAAGACTATAGACAAAATAAAAATCAAGGATTTAAAATAAAATTTAAAATAATTGTATGACTATTTTCTAAGTTCTTTGTTTTTGTTTTGTTTAAAGTTCTGCATGTACGTAGGTAATACAAAGATTTAAGGGTAAGTACTTCGGTGATAAGAATAAATTTTGGCTTCACTATGGAGATGTATTATTTAATATTAGATACTTGATATCGATTTGTTCTCTTTTGTTTTGTTTTGTTTTTTTTTTTTTATTGTATTCTTGTTGATTTTTTAAGGTAATGTTTAGTTTAGTTTTTCAAGTCAAATATTGAGGGATTAAGTACTGTTTTACCTTAAGTATTTGCAAAACATCCCATACATACATTAGTAACGCTGTTGGTACTCATGATGCCACCGGTTGAAGTCAATGTGGAATACAATAATTGACCCTGTTGATAGACCCGCAAGAAGGTATCTGTAACGAAAGAAAGTAAAGGAGAAAATATGTGTGTAGAGACAGAAATTTAACAAATTTATGAAGAGTTATTGCTGATAAATTTATTTCTATGTTTTGAGCCCATAATATTTGTGGTGTCACAATTATCCAAAAACATTCGGAAAATATTGAATTTTTAATGCGACCCTCTCTATATAAGGCTGCAACGTATTCACATCTTGAAATTGACAGTTTTGTCTATTTTTCTCAAAACACATTTGTAGAGATATCACCACTTAAAGTTTCCAAGACTAATATGGAACACCCTACACTTAACAGAAATGTTCGAATCTTTAATTGCCCATATACAGCTGAACAATTAGCGTTTGCCACAAACCGCCACAAACCAGTTATCACTGGTATGATGCAAACAAAACAGGGATTGAAAACTGTGACATCTACTATTTTGTTTTCTTAAAATGTTTGTACACAGCACGGTCAAAGGAAAACCAGGAGGAAGAAAAGAGAAATACCGATGTACATTGGTCTTAAATGTTTGCAAGTTATAATGAGAAATAAAGAGCTTGACAGGACATTTTATATGTGAGTTATACGGCTTAGGAACGAATCACGATATTTCAGACTACGTCCGAAAGTGGGCTTGAGGGTGTATTGATGAGCATTTGTTTGAGAGATTAATGCAGATAGCAGAAGCAACATCTATTTGAAAATTAAGGCAAGAAGTCTTGAGCTGCAAGTATTTGAGCGAATTCCTGATTACGATCCCCTTTAGGCACAATTCGCCAATATAAGTCTGCTTTTAGGAGAACCGCATCGGATGTGCTAGGTTTCACTTTTACCCAAACACCACAACGAAACCCTAAACTTAGCGTTGACTAGACATACAAGGTGGAACCACAAAGAAGTCCTAAGCTGCTTACGAAATTTATGACCAAATGATACGGAAGAAATATCGATTTTTTTAGAAAGAAAAAAAAAGAAGCAGAAATGCGCTCGATCGAGGTCATGGAGAGGTTTTTCCGCAATGCCCATTTATTCAAGGCAGGGAAATTGAATCTCTACAAAGCATCTTGTAAATATCATACGTATGCATTCCTAGTTTGGTCGGGCAATGATATCCTAACATAGTTCGCCCAATCCTCATAGAAGATCATTGAAGTGCTACTCTCATAAACTGCGCCAACTACCTAGTCCGGCCATAAGTACTATTACAAAGAAAAACTTATGCCAAATGTAAACACGCTGATAATTTTAAAAACTAATTTTTATTTTTTATTTGTCAAATCTTTAGGTACAAGTTATGGAAGACTTCATTCAGAATGGCCATCATTTCCCTTAAAGCACAACCTGAGACGCACTGTCCAATTATCAATTGCATAACGGACCTCATTCATCGAAAAGTTGTCGATACCGCGAACAAAGACTCACTTCAAAGACTCAATATTTTGGTGATGAGTAGAGCAAGCCATTCCCTCTAAAACGGACCACAACTTGTAATCCGAAGGGTTGAGTTCTGTATTACCAGCTGACCAATCATAAGGTGATATGAAATCGGGTACATTTTTTTAGCCGCTCTTAAGTGGTTTTCGCCTTACAGGCTAGAACGGAATCTTGTTGGAATGTCCAGTGCTTGTTTCCGAACATTGTTTAGCTTAGCGGCTTAATGACGTCTTCCAAAACAGTGGTAAAATTTTGTCGAAGTCTTTCACAAAAATTGAGATCAGTTATGCCATCGCAACTCATTCCCCACCATACCATTACATTTGGTGGGTGGTGGCCTCTTTCAACCCTTGGAATGTGTTCTGAAGCTTCTTTTGATGTTCGAGCGCATATCCTTGCTTATTAAAAGTTTTTTCGAGCTCTTGATTTTTTCTTAAGTTTTTGCTTTAATTCGATTATTAGCAAGGTGTCCAGTGTATCTTATGTAGGCATTAAGTAGGAGGACAGTGAAGAACGCATTTAATGTCAAAAAAGGATTGCGGCAAGGTACCGCGTATTTTCTTCAACATTTTAAAATTGTGCGAAACACACAGATCAATATCAAACGCACAATGTTTCAAAATTCCGTACAACTGCTGGCATATACTAACAGGAAAAATTTAGTGAGCTTAAATTGGACCGTTTTCGGCTATTGCTTCTACTAGAAAAGCAGCAAATATGAGTTCAGTGTAAATGAGGGTAAAACAAGGTCGATGCTATCGACAAGAAAGGACAAAAAGATCAAATAGAACGCTTCGGGAAGTTATAACTTTGAGGTGGTAAATGACTTTGTCTAGACGAATTTTGCTAGAAACTTTAAGTAATGACCAAACCTTAGATATCAATCAAAGAATCATTCTTGCCCATAGCTGTTTTCTTGGCAACTGAGAAACAAGTCCGTCTTATGAACAAGAAAAAAATTACTTTACGAGTATAAGAAATTTATCATCAAAGTCCTACGGTGCAGCGCGGAAGCACAAACATTATCTACCTATATAGCAAATGAAAATGTTTTTTATTGTTTCGAGAAAAAGCTTCTTCAAGTGATATTGGCCCTGGAATTGGAGAAGTAATAATAAAAAATTGTATGGACAATACAACGACAGTGACTTGGTAAGAAGGGCAATAATTCATCAGCTCCGATGGATAGAACATGCTGAGGGAATGGTCACAACCGATCCGGCTCCGAATATCTTCGAATCTATTACAAGGGTACAACGCGGTAAAAAAAGAGCTCAGCTTCGGTGGCATGCTCAAGTGAAAAACGACTTCACCCAACTACCCATTCCAGTAGTAAGAGTGAAATACTTTTTCATAGGATTTTTCATGGTTTTTGACGTTGGCCGAAAGCTGACGTACTTTGACCGCGGGCCAAATAAAAGCCTTTTCTGTCTTTTTTAAAAAATAATTAAATATACAGCAGAATTCAAAAACGAAACAGCGTATTTATATGAGCATATTCGTCACCACAACTAATAATAGACATCAACTGCGGCGGCTTCTGTTAGTCAGCTCGATTGCAGCAGCAAGTTACCTAAAGGTGGGTCCCGACTCTCGGCCATAAGGCAGAGTGTTTTCGCTATTGACTCAGATCGGAAAACTGCTGATTGTATAATAACTTGGATAGGATCAGCAGCGCATTAAGCAAGTTCACAGTGCAGTGCTTGCCTGCGGTTCCTGCTGATAGAATGAGTAACATCTCACTCATGCTGGCTAAAATGACAAGGGCATGCTCGACCAGTAGCTTAATACTGGCGTAAGGCGTCACATGGCTTACAACCCCATACAGAAGCGAATAAAAAATGTGACCAACTAGCTAATAGCCTCGGATAGTATTGGCTTCACTGTTAATAACCCTAACAAGCGATTTTTGGATCCACTAATAGAATGTTCGAATCCTTGACAGACCGCATGCAGCCGAAAAACTAGTGGAGATCCTCGACTGCTATAAAGGAGGCAAAAAGGGGTGGAAGGGAATAAGTCTTGAGCTTCAAACATGTAAGAAAATTTACATGGGCTTACTGACTATGGTGGGTCGTAATATAACTCTATTTAGCATAAGAAAACCTGGGTGACTACTGATCAACAAACTGTCAACTAAATTATTTATAATACAATCGGTACAAGGCACTCCTCTAGTATTGAATATGTCCGAACGTTCCGAGCAATTAACATCGACTTGGACCATTAAGTTATAACGTTATAAAGTATAACCAAGATACCTACGGATGCAGATATCCGTAAAAGTCCAAACAATTGTAAGGAAGTTCACATTCGAACGGCTACAATTGAAGGAGACCCCTAGAGCCTTTTCCAATCGAGATTTTGTCTCTATCTCGAGTAGTTCGATTCCACCCGCTTCGAGCCTAGAAAAACAGTGACATGATTATCACTGCCAAATAACAATGACAGAGGCCGCCTCTGGTATACTGGGTTTCAACGGGCTCGAATGCAGACAAGAAAACAAGCAAACCTGGAAACCAAACCTGGGGCTGATCTTAGGCTACCAGGGTGGTCAGTTTGGTGGCGGATAGATATGTAGATAAGCTACGAATTACCTATAAGCAGATCCCGACCAAGAGCGGCAAAAACGGAGGGTGTGACAGAAAAAACACACAAGCCGAGTGAAATTTTTGTGACAGGGTGAGTGGATGCCGTGCATAAATAAGGACGGAATGGTACTGAGGACAGATAATCTGTACAGCATCGTTAGCTCCAGATACTCTGTTTGTAATATAGCCTTACCTTACCATACTTATGGGATCCATTTATAAATCAAACAAAAATAAAACAGAAAAAAAAGCAACCAAAAAAGTTAAGAATGCAGAAGCCGAAAGTACAGAGGCAAATCTGTTCAGGAGAAGTTCTGTACTGATGCAATCACCGCCTTCAAAAACAATGGACATGAGGACATGAACCATTAATTGATCAGACATTCTCACAGATGCAGCCGAACTTTCTACTCTGAGAAAACTACTGATAGTTTCACGTCCGAAACCAACACGAAAGCAAGGGCTAAAGAAACCAGCGAAGAAAGAGAATCATGCCATACAATTCCATTACTAGAATAGAAGGTTGACTAGTGCAATATGCAAACATTAGAACTATGTCGTATATTACGACAAAAATAAAATGGTATACCGTACTCGTATATCGTCTAAAGTTTCTCAAACCTTGCATTCATCAGCAACGAGCGAAGAGAAAGAAAAAGCTCCTGAAAAAAAACAGGAATAGAAGGCGAAACCCCGAGACAGAGATCCAGGTGTAAAAACTGCAAGACAGGACCACAATAAAGTCGAGTGAAAATAGTGGTTAAAAAAAGGCGAGGCAAGATACACGTTAACCCAGACGCACTGATAATTAAAAAGCTTGGAAAAATATTTTCCTGCGACATACTCCGAAAGATGAAGACCAACCATGAGGTAATTGGCTCCGGGTCTAAATAACTGCTTGAGGTCAAGAAAGCAGCAGATGAAAAAAACCTCTGATCACCAGAGTATAGTAGGACAAGTTCCTGGGGAAATGGTGGAAGTTAGATCCCTAACGCACGAGGTGCTCATTGAGTGACGTAGGTAGTACGTTGCTAAAGCATTACGAAGCGGTACAGGAGCTTTTGCCTAGATATTTTTGTATTATGCGAATAGGATGAAAATCCCAGCGATGGTAGCTGATGGCTCTAAACGAGCTGCTATTTGGGCCTGCGGAGACAACGGCTTTTAAAAAAAAACTGATGACAACCGAAATAGGCTTCATTCGACCAACGGTCAGGGGGGTAAATACTAGGGCTGTTTGATATAATACTCGAATTAGAAATGACAACGCAACTTTTTTAGGATTTGACAATTTATTGTTTAACATAATCCCCTTTCAACTCGATACACTTTTCCCAGCGGTGCTGAATTTTTTTATCTCCTCCGTATAGTACGACATTCGTTGACATACAAAATACTCCATCGCGGCGGTGATAACTTCCTCGTTCGACCCGTTCTCCTTTACGCTGAGCGATCTTTTAAGGTTTGGGAACCAAAAGAAGTCGAAGGAGCCAAATCTGGAGAATACGGAAGATGGAGGAGTGCAATTTGACAATTTTGGCTGTGGCGATTACAGAGGTGTGAGCTGATGTGTTATCGTGATGGAAGAGCACTTTTTTCTTAACCATATGTGGTCTTTTTTTTCAAATCGGAGTTGAATGGGCGTAAATCGACGTAGTATGCTCCTGTGATTGTTTTTCCCTTCTCCAAATAGTCAACGTTATTCACACCTCGCACGTCCCCAAAAACGGTGGTCAACTACGTTTCGGCCAAAAACACTATGTTTTGTGTCACCAAATTTTAAAAGTTGGACTAAGAGAGGTTATACTAAATGATGGTACATTCATTTCGTCGCACTCAGTATTCAGTACTTTCCAAACAACCCTACATATCTACAGTTGTTGTGCATCTCCAAACAGAACATTCAAGGAATTTCAGGGTATGCTGGATAGACTCGTGGATAAGGCTAGAGGTCGTTGTCCCACAATTATGGCACCACTGAAGGGTGCAGCACTCGAACCAAAAGAAGAGGGTAATACTGCTTAAAACAGGAAGAAAGCAAACCTTTACCAATAATAATGTAGACTCCATAACTGATATTACATTTGAAACAAGTTCCCCAGCGAGAGTCGACAAGTAGAGAGTCAGTAACCAGCATACCCACAGCGACCTCCTGGCCATGCAGTTTGAGATACAACCAAGTCAAGCGAACCAGGAACGCCCGCCAAAGAAGGAGAAACGAAAACAAGCACACTGAATGAAGACTCTTTTATCTGATCTTTGAATAGTCTACAATAAACCCAGGAACAGCAAATGCTATGGCTGCAGAGGTTACCAAACTATGAACAAGGGCTTGCAACGAATCCATGATCCAGAAGACGTCAACAACTCGTTGGCAACCAGTATGCTGGTAAAACCAAAAGATAGCAGAACAGCAAGTGACATAGACTGATAAGACTATTCCAGCGATCCAGAGCTTTGCTCTCCCATCAGGGTTTACAGGTGCAATACAAAGACCTGAAATTAGACATCCGGACCTGCTAAAGCAACAGCTTTAAAGAATATCGGGAGGAAGCAGTTAAAAATCCGTGGGGTACCGGCACCCTCATGCCCACCCTCATCCACCTAATGCAAAAAATAGTATCGCGAATATTTCCACCACAAACACCAGTAGAGCCTACAGAACCACCTCACGAAATACAGGAGATCACAGCCGTCAAGGAAATGGAAAACCCCTGCACGAATCGATGAAAATAAGTCACCTGGATTGGATACCATACCACTTTTAGAGCAATAATGGTGCCAGGAATTTCTAACTAAAATAATACTAAAACATTTTAGGGTTTGACAATTATATTCCAATCGCCGTGGCGGCGATACACCTGGAGGAAATAGATGACATTGGGAAGGAATGTATCCGAAAAGTGAGACGGTGGGTTGTAGCAGTTGAGCCAAATATGAAACGGAAGCAGTACTAGCAAGCAGTAGCAATAAAACAGAAATAATCACCACCAGACTAGGCGATCAAAATAAAACGTCAAAACCGATAATCAGATACGTAGGTGTGATGATCGACTATAGGCTCGCTCAAAATAAACTGCTTGAAAGATCGCCCGACAAAGCTACATGGGTGAATGTTGCCTTATCCAGACAAATGACGAATATTGGAGGACCCAGACAATAACAACAGACAACAAAGTTGACTAATTCTGTCAAGGGTGGTGCAGTCCATGGTAATGTATGCGGCACAAATATAGGCTCCGTCAAAGGCCTATGTGCGCTGAGTGTGTGCTGTGCTTATGGAACGGTGCCAGACGATGTGGGATTGCTACCAGCGGATATCTTGGCAAGCGAACTACAAAGGACCTATGACGCTAAAATTCAGAAACCCCTAGCCTTAGACAAACATATCAAGATAGAAGAAAGACTGCGAAGCATGAGAACATGGCAGGAGAGATGGAATCAGTCTTCAAAAGAAAGATGAACCCATCAACTTATACCGAATATCCAAAAAAAAGACAAATAAGTGAATTTCTATCTCAGCGAGCTCCTAACACAACATGGTTTTTTTCGGGCCTTTCTGAACAGATATGGCTTGACGAATATCTTTTTTTTTTAGAACTTAACAGTCAAGATACCTACTGCAGTGTAGCATGTGTTAAGTTTTTTTTGGAAAATGGGACAGAGAGAGAAAGAAAGATACTTGGACTCAGTGGTTATTTCGCTCCGTAGGCGGCATCCATCATCACTCAATTCCAAGTGGAAGTTGGCTTGTTGTTGATTTTGAGTCATGTAATCATCTTCCTTGATTTTTGTTAACTGAAAAAATTAATGTCTTTTGGACGAGATTAAGATTTAAACCTTCCGATTTGGAAGCCAGTTCACTAGCACTTGAGCCACGGGTACCCACTTCTGTTTAAATTGCAGAGAGGCCAGAGAGCATGCACAACATGCATGCAACACATCGAGCGGAATATGGGATGTTGTGAAATAGATTGCAGTGATAATCATGAAGAAACTTCGACATGAAGACAACATATGCATGTACTCGTATAGAGAACGAAACCGGGTTGCTAGCTTTGAGAGAAGGAAACCTTATAGTAGAACCACAGTCTGTGCTGAGGATCTGAAGACTATTCCTACAGACTGTTAAACGGGGTAACGAACAGCATCCCATTGGCAGGCAAACAATATTTCCGTCCATCCGACCAAGATGAAGTCAGGACAGCCAAGTCTAACAAGACTACAGGACATGATGGCTAATTGGCTGAGAAATATAAATCAGTAGGTGATGATTGGATACGAAGCCTACATCAACTTGTCAACATAGATCAAATTTTCACTCTACGGCAGATCTTGAAAAAATCCAGGAGTTCCAAATCGATACATACCACCTCATCGATTTCAAAACCAGCATCTATAGAGACGAACTATACCCAGAAATATCTACTTTTGGCATCCCTACCAAACTCATTCGACAATTTACGATAATGATAAAGTTCGGTTATGACAAGACCAAGACCTCTAATATTAGAAAAGGACTTAAACAAAGCGTTGCGTTGTCATGTAACCTTTCCAATATCGTGCTTGAGAGAATCTTGCGAAACTCACAAGTCAACGCCAGATGATGTTGACATAATGAAAAGAACACAGCGAGTTGTCAATGGTTGACTGCTCGAATACACCCTTTGCTTTGCGAATACATCCTCTTTCTAAGGTGCAACATACTTTCCAGAGCGGAAAATCCTGCGAAAGTGCGCTTCAAAATCTGATATGCACAACAGAAGGGTGCTTTCGACAACAAAAATTGTTGGCGACATGTGTTACTCGGCCAGACAAAACGATGCAGACAAATCACCTGTTTTGTGATATGCCAATATGGGATGATAGGGGTAAACAGGGGTTGCTCGCAAATCGTCATTCTTTCTCCACTGCTATGGTGCATGTTGGTCGACTCACTGCTCAACGCGTTCAATAGTTCTAACGTCAACAAGCTAACGTGGATGGTGTAGCTGTACTGTCCATAGGATCATAACTAGCGACTGTCTGCTCTATAGTTCAGGCAACCCTGAATGTGATAGACAGGACAGAGAACGACGTAGCTAAGTTTTGGCTTGGAAAAAGTTTATTGCGACTTTCTGCTCTAAAGCGTAGGCTGCCCTGGACGTAATCGACAATTGGTGCAATAGAAATGGGCTGTCAATCAATCCCCTAAAAACTGAAGTTTTTCTCCTTATGAGATGGAAGAACTTGACTGGTCTGACTCATACAGTACTTAAAATCATCACCATCTTATTCTCCAAAAGAAGCTAAGTACAATATTTGGATGTCATTCTGGATAACAATCTTCTATGAACTAGACAGGAAACGTGGAAAACCTCTTAGGAGATGTGGGACTTCTGGTAGTGTAAAAAAGCTGTTGGCAAGACATCGGGCCTGACACTGAGGGTAACAGCTATGGTAAGGCTATTTATATTCTATGCGTCGATTATGTAGTGGAATAATAATAAAATAATAATAACCTTTTACGAAAATACGCCATCCTACCGCTTATACAAGATTCCAAAGAATCTAGTTACTAAGTTCACATGCCTTTGCTCCAGGCGTACTGATGAACCTCCTTCCCGTTGATATTCATATCATTCGATGTACGAAATTGAATTTTCCTGTATCTAGGACTGGTTTCGGCCACAATTTAAAACAGGAAAGAAATGTAGTCGGGTTATCATGAAGGGTCCAAAAACTGATTAGGGATGCAGCGCTGGTATCTTTCTGGAGAACGACAACGTAAGACTTCACTTCTAGTTAGAGAAACTTGCGTTACTTGATGGTCGATCTATATTGTGAAGAATTTGTGGAAAGGGCGAAGCTGGGCTAGGCTCAGAGGAGAGTTTTTCAGGACCCAAACCAATGTTAAATCTACCTGCGTCCACGGTGTTAGGGCTTCCATTGACAGGTGGGTCAGAGGCTTTCCAGCTGTTTCTCAGTAGGAAAACTTGCAGGCTGCTTACCGGCGTCGTGACAAGGGTTTACGCTTTTGCTTACCACTTAAATGCCCTTAGCAAAAAGTGAAACAACATCCTTTGACGATTACTGTAAAAGTGATGAAGATATCAGGGAGCACTATTTCGGTTTACTCTTGCATCAGGTTCCAGGTACTCAGCATGGGCGCTGGTACTGTAGGCACTTTATCACTGACGCACTTACTGATCTTTCTTTGAAAGATTGCGAAATCCCATTAAAATGAATTTTCAAGGAGTATAATGGACTTTTCTTTGTCTGACTGCTCCTTTCCCATAGAAAATAAAACAAATATGTTTATACTCATATTGACGATCGAAATAAATTGTAATAGCACAATGACCGTCGGCTATACAAATTGAATGTTTGAACATTAAACAAACCACATACCGTCATAAGGTCTGGAATCCCTAGACCTTAACCTAATACTGCTACCATTCACATATTTCGATGAGATCGATTCGACATAATAGGGATGGTAAACTGTGACATATAATATGACGATTGCTATAGAGATAAGAATTTTCGCGTATTCTGGTGTAGTTTTAACGTCTTCGTCAGGAAGTTTTGAACTACATGCAAACCATGATTACAATCCGCAAACATTAACTCACCAACTTTTTCCTGATATGCACCAATGCTAACTCAGATAAAGGAGACCACCTCACCTAACCTTTCCTTCTATAAGTTCTCAATTAAAATAATTTCCTAAGCACGACATTAGGTTTATCTTTGAAGATAGGTATTGACGATAAGTTAGGATAGAAACTAAGATTGCATGACATCACCTCCGAAAACCAAGTCACGATGATTGATTTTGTGGCAAGGTTTCGCCCTCATCATAGCTAGAATACACTCCTGACATCGCAACATCTTCAAAGGACTCTGACAGTCGTCATTAAAAAAAAAAAAAAACAATCAGATTGATCACATAACACTGGAACGTTCAGTTCTTGGAATATCCAAAAACTTAACCAACTTCTCGAGAAATTCAATTATACCATCTCCAAGCGCAGAAGACCGATGTGTGCAACACATCTTATGTTGGGGTTCCTCCAGACTACCAAATCAAACTCCAGTTTTATGAAAGGTCAAGTTAAATTGAGCAAGAACTGTTCACGTTGGCCTGGGTTGTCAACAACTGGCTTCAAAATATTAAAGCCTAAGCTCAGTTCATGATTTTTTAAGGTTGAAAAAAAGGTGTATCTGCGAAATCCCTGATTTTCTTGAGTTTTTCAACTCAAATAAAATATTTTTCAAATTTTCTATGAAACAAAAACTTACTTTTGATCGTGTGTCAGCGCCAATGACCGAATTCCGGCATTACATGCTGGGAAAGCGTAAAGTGGTGCCAAATTGAAAGTTCTCCATACCTCAACAATACCACGATCACCGGCTGTCATCAGATATTCGCCATCGCGTGATAGAAGCATGCACTGTTGAGTAAAATTGAAAAAAGTAAAACAAAATATGAATATACTCGTACTTGTATTATTTTCGTTATAAAAAAGTGTTGGATAAAGTCGAATATTTTGAGAAAATTTATCCATACCTGCAAATTATCATTATGCGACTCATGACGCAGCATCTTTCCATTGATTGTAAACGCAGCCACATTGCCCTTATCATAGTTGACGACAATGAAACCTTCTCGTGACATTGCTATCAATTCGGGTGAGTAAAAGTCAGATGGTGGATCGAGCGATCGCAGAAGATCACCAAATGTAGTGTGAATAAGAACGGGACCATCTGTAATAGTTAATCAAAAAAGATTGAGTAAATAACAGAACTCAAAAAAAAGTCACCTTTAACTTACTTATAGATCCCGAGACTACCAATCCCAATTCAGCACTAATCACAACCGATGTGACAGCCTGTTCGTGGCCTGTCAGTGTAGCTCTTGGAGTTGGTACGTCACCTTCTCCGACGATGCTCTGAGTTCTGGCATTCCAATGCCACAGTAGCACAGTGCAATCTGCTGATCCTGATGCAATGTAACAATCGGAAGTGATGTTACACTCGGATCGTGACAAGCAGGTCACAACACCAAAGTGACCAAAAACGATTTGAACAATTTTAGCTGCGAAGAGAAGATGGATAATTAATTAGATACAGAGTGAACTGATCTAAGATGTAGAAACTAACCTGCTTCGGTGGAGAAGACTCTAAAACTGTTATCCCAGAAGCCGCAGGCAATAAGGAAACGACTATCTACGGTAGTGACGAAGCAGTTAGATCGAATCTTCAGCATTTGGCTAAAGTTGTCACCCAAATGGCGACGATTCATTGGATTATTGTGTCCGGTATTTTGAGTTGCTGTAAAAATTAAAAAGATTATTAGACTCACTTGTAGACGGACAAATTTGTATAAAAAACTTACACAAAACAGGATCCATGGTAAGTGGCAAATTAGAGCCCGGTGTTTGCGTTGATTCCGCATAACTTGGACTCTGGACGGATGCGGTGTAGTTGCAGTTCCATCGGTTTACAGCGAATTGATGGCCAGCTGTCACAGTTACCACAGATGGCAGTGACAATTGAGGATACGTATTCGCCGAGATGTGTATGATCGGTGAGTTCAGATGAAACTTCATTGACATGCAAACATCATCAGGCATAGCGCTGAACATCATTGGCGACAGATGCATTGCAGAACTTCGTGGTGGATGCGGTTCCATCAGCAGTTGTGACGGTGTTTGACCAAAGTTACGTATTTGATTTTCGACTGCCTCCCGCATTACTGGATCAGCAATCGCATCTAGCTCCACGCTGCCTTCATAGGTGAGGTAGTAGAAGACATTAGTCGCCCGAACTGCTTCAGGACCACGTTGTTTGTAACCAAAAATTAAATCAATCCACTGATGAAGTTGGCACGATACGAATTCTGATTCTAAGGCCATCCGGTTGATTCGGACAAATTCTTCCGGAGTCTTTGACCAAGGTGGTAACTCTACATCGGATACAAGTGTCCCATCTTCTCGGTGGCCGAGCCGATAACACGAAGAATTATAGAACATTTCAGGAAGAAAGTACCATTCTGGGATCAACTCCTTCACATCCGAGGTATCCCGTTGAGCGTTCTTCCACGAAAGTGACACGGAGGAGAACAACCGATCGGGATAGTCGAATTTACCGCCCTGTAGGGCTAAGAACATCGTGGTGAAAGGCTCCACACGAACCAACCAATTTAAAGTGAAACTGGACGTGGAATAATGAGTACCATAGTGGAAAGGCGGAATTGTGTCATTTTCCCAGCTCTCATAGCGCTCTTCGAAGTATGCTCGTCGGCTGGGATTCAATGCACCAATTGGTTTGGACAGATCTCGATAGTTCGATGGTTGACTTAAGTCAAGTTCTTTAGAATCGTAATTAGTGAGAACCCACGGGAATATCGGGTACTGATTAAGATCATTATAAGTTCGACCAGCTATTGTATTCAGGAACATTAGATATTCAAAATTGGAAATTTCACGTCGTTGCCATTTCTGCGTCATGTTGGAATTACGCATTAGCTGTCTGGGTGACATCATCGACGCACGTCTAGTTTGAGGAATACCGTACTTAATGCCCACTCCCACTCGGGGTAGTGCTTTGATGACTTTTTTCACCGTGTGCTGGTCGGGGAAAGCGAACAAGATCGACGTCCGACTGGCTAGGAATATTTCCAGTGCAACATTTTGCAACAAATATCGGCGAGAGAAGATCGCACGAACTTCAGAGAAATACCACTTGCCATGCAAGTGATCGCAGTATTTCAGTACTTCCTGTTCGATCTTCTGGAATTCTGGGTGATCCTCATCGACTTCAAAGAACATCTCGGTGCTAGTGATTGACACTGTACCGGGGGCCACTAGTCCGGGAGCGATTAGTTTCGCTTTAGTACTTATATTAACTGGTCCAGTCAGATCAAGATCTAGTTCGCGATCCTCGATCAGCAGCTCAGCGTCATCTAGCAGATCTGTAGAGTGTTGGGCTGATTGATGTGATCGTGTTACTGCAATCTGTGTGTGGAATTCATCTCTGGTCTGCATGATTGCATCCTCAGGACCACCATTTTCGAGGGCAGCTTTGAGTGTAGCTTGTGGATGACTTGATCCTCTTGGATTCTGTACCATACGTTTGCGTCGACGTGCATCATCTTCCCAAGCATCAAGTTTCCAAAAAGTCTGTTTGGCAACACTTCCGCTCGATTCACCCCAGGCTCCATGGCGATTGCACATTATATTACGAACTTTCTCTAGCAATCTGCTTGCGATAACATTGTCCCGTCGTCGGGCGGCAGTGATTAGATGGTCACACATGCGCTCTTCCTCTCTGCGTTCCAAAAGCGTCTGTGCACATTGTGATTCAAAATCGGCATGCTTCAGAACATCATCAGCACGCATGCGGTTTAATATGAATTCGGCTTCATTAGCAACTCGAACGATGTGATCTTTCATTGCGTGGGAAAGTAGGCGACCTTCATTGATAAGCTCAATAAAAGCCAGGCCGGCATGCTTTTGCAAACTGTTTTGCCATTCTTGTGAACAAAGCAACATAACGAGTTCAACAACGGAGTGGCTATTTTTGAATGTGGTTAGACCCTTGCCCTCCATCAGAAGCTCCTGTCCATGGGAGCCAACCAATGTCTTTGAGAGGAAGGGCGCGAAATCGACCATGATTTCTCGCAACAGAGGACAAACAGGCCCAAGAGCAACTTCGAGTTTTTGGGTCAAACTAGCTTCACGGGATGGGGTTGTCATTGGCAGTTGGCCAACTAGTGGTGGCTTGATCGGCAGTTCTTCTGGTCTCGACCTCTGTCCAGATGATGATGAACCACCGCCAAAATTATCCTGAGGCACTCGAACAACTGAAATCTCAGAATCTGGCTTGTCTCCTCGTTCTCCACTGGGCACTAAGTGATGGATGTTACCTTCCATGTCACGTATCTTCTCGTTAGTGTCCTCGTTTAGATTCACATCGGTCCAACTCTCATCATTGGAATTGCTGGGCTTGTTGTCATCGACCATAATCTCACTGGAAGATTCTACCTCCTGCACCTCGTTTTCTGTAGAATTCATGTTAAGTGAGGCTACATCCGAGTCGACACTCTGAAATCGGGGAAAAAAAATTCGAATTAAGTGAGCTGGAAGGAATGGTGTCGAAATGTCCTTGGACATGGTGTTAGTAACATATGTGATGAAGAAGGTGAAGATGAAGGACTAACTCTTATATTGCAGTCAAACAAAACACGAGCAGCACGCAGTGATGAGCGATTTAGAGAGTGTTTATCTTCTCGGAGTCCAGCTCCCGTCTCTCAGATCGTGTATAAGTGAATGGGTGGGTGAAAGAGATTACAGTGCAATTTACTTCACTAGGTCTCTAGGTAGTATGGCGGATTACCTTCTTGTAGTGGTAGTGGTAGCATTTGAGTGATTCTATCACCAACAAGGGTGAGGCTATAGTCAGTGCATGAGCGTTTGGCACTAAAACACAAAACAGAAGCAAAAGTGGGAAAAAAAGGAAAAACAAAAAACAACACAAAACAAAAATAAAACTAAAAGCCTTATGCACATACATATACACGCGCATTAGCAAAAATAAACGGAAGCCGAAATGCGAATAGAAGTACTATATACGCCATTAATAAGAAGCAGTAGTAGTCGTTCTACTCGTATAACACAAAAGGATAAAAGGATTCCATCCCAAAGAAATAGCCTTTCGCAGAATTAAAAGAACCTCCACACTCCCTCAATGGCTAATGAATTGGAAGCAATGAATAATCGTAGTTGAGAGCGGATGGTTTGCTGTGTACTTCAATTCAATCACGCCCACTCATTTATAATCTCAGAGTGCAGCAACATGGGTTAGAGGTTCATTCACAAGATTATCCCGGAAATCCTTTGTTTGGCCCGAAAGCCGGGTCGAACAAAAAGCGAAATTATTCTCTCGAGACGCACTTATTTCATGATTTATGTGGTTGCGATGCTAGTTAGGATCGGAAATACCCTTGTGTTGAGTCTGGTGGTGATAATTAAAAGGATAAGACAGAGATTTTAGCTTAATTTGGAAAGGGGTTTGCTTTTATGGATTTGCCTTTTGGTATAGAGCCCAGATGGATAAACGTGACATTTAATTATCATTTGGGGTGATGATTTTCAATTTAAGACAGAAAATATGGATTAAAGTTGAAAGGGGTTTAAGTTGAACTGGAAAGTCCCAGACCATTGATTCTACTTGACTGTTTGATAATTATTAATTAGTGAGCCATCAAAGTTGAATGTGACCACATACAGACCGAATACTAGTACAGGGAGGATGGGGTGGTGGATTTTTTTTTTTTTTTTTTTTTTTTTGTATGTTGGAGTAAAAATCGTTAAACACTTGGAGCGGGAAAATCAACATTAGCTTTATGCTCTGGTGGGGATGAGCAAACAGATTATAAAACACCGGCTACGGGGTTTATTTAGTGGCTGCTTTTTATTATAGTCTGTGCATGGTAGAATGGAAGAGTGCATCCTGGTGGTGTACATTTCATTAAAGGTAACCAGAGCAGAAACGGATTGAACAGGTAATACAAAGTAATCCACATTTGTATACACATAGGTATGAGAGCAGATAGAATACATAATGTTGGTAAGGCTGTAGGGTCTCATAGCTTGTAGCATAGTCTGTTCATTTCCTTTAGCCGATATTTTGTAGTGGGACTATAATCGTCATAGCATTCAAAAGTCTTTATTGAGAAAATGAATGTTACGTATTAATTTTGAAAGCAATTTTCCCAACGTAGAGCGTAATTGGATTGTCAATATTGAAATTGTACAAAGCCTAAGACTTTATAACTAAGGCGTATATACGGAGTGCTCTTCCGAAGCTTGGTCGAATATATAGGATGATTCATCGCGAGGTTTGATTTATAATGTAAAATAAAACATATACATTTTTATTATCGATTAAAAGAACAATTCATGGCATTTACTCTTTGAAAATAATATCATGAAAATGTTGACCGCGACTACCTCTGAGGTGGTCCATTCGGAAGGTCTAATTTTGGGCGACTCGTTTGAGCATAACGACTGGTATCTCGCAAATAACACGAGTAATGTTGGCTTCCAAAGCGTCAATCGTAGCTGGCTTATCCCTGAAGACCTGAGACTTTACATATCCCCAGAGAAAAAAGTCCATAGGTGTGATATCGCACGATCTAGGCGGCCAATTTACCGTAGGAAAGCGTGAAATTAAGTGCTCACCAAAATAATTTCTCAACAAGTCCATGTTTTCACGCGCTGTATAGATCGTAGCGCCGTCTTGTTGAAACCAGAGCTCACCGAGACCATGGGCTTAAATTTCAGGAAGCACATAGTCCGTTAACATGGCGCGATAACGGATACCATTGACGGTAACATTCTGATTTGCCTCATTTTTGAAGAAATATGGACCAATGATTCCACCAGCCCATAAACCACACCATACCGTTGTTTTTAATAGATGTAATGTTAGCTCTTGGTACTCTTCTGGTTGCTCATCAGCCCAAATACGGCAATTTTGTTTATTAACAACTCCATTGAGCCAGAAATGTACTTCATCACTCAATAATATTTCACGATAAAACGCCGGATTTTTATTGAGTTTTTCCAAAACCCATTCACTGAAAATTTGACGCAAATTCAAGTTGCCTGGCTTCAATTCTTGCACAAGTTGGATTTTGTACGCTTTTAGGCCGAGAACCTCACGTAAAATATGCCAACTTGTCGAATTCGCCAAGCCAAGCTGCTGATAAAGACGACGAATCGATTCGTCATGGTCTTCATGTACACTCTTGTGTACTTGCCAAACGATGCTGAATAAAAATGACAAAGCAGTTTAATAGGAGTCACGCGTGGTCTGTCAAAAAAAGCCTATTGAAAATCAAACCCCACGATGAATCACCCTATATTTAATAAGGAATTACAATGTCATTTATTCTGTAATAACTTAAGTAAATTTAAATAAGACGTTTGGAAATTGCCATTAAGAATGGAACACAACATCATTCAAACAACCTACATATGACTTTTTGCAAGACTTGATATTGACAAGGTAATTTTCGATAACTTTTCGATACATATCGGGCAATTACTCAACCAAAACTTGACGAATATTCATCTTCAAAGCGTCAGGAGTTTGTGGATTGTGTTCATAAACTCGATTTTTAGAAAAGCCCCACAAAAGGATATCCAACGGCGATAAATGACAAGGATCTTGGTGGCCAGTTCACATCACCAAAACGTGAAATAACTCGTCCAGCATATTTTTCTTGCAATAAAGCCAACCTGGGTAGTGTTACGTGAGATGTAGCACATGTCTTTCACATCCATATCTTTAATTTGAGACTAAAAACAATTGGTTAACACTTGGTCATAGCGATGAAAACTGACGGTAACTGTTATACCTTCCTTGTTTTCAAACAACACCATCAGACCAATTTGTACACCATACAGAGGCTTTTTGTGGATGCAATGGTCTTTTGACAGTTACATGTGGACTTTGACTTCCTCATGGATGAAGATAATGAAAATGTTGTGTGAAAATTAATTATCCAAACGCTGATGTTCAAGCACCCAGCCGGCGTATGTTTTATGCATTCTATGGTCAGCTGGCTTCAATTCTTGAGTAAATTGAATTTTAAAAGGGTTTAGATGCAAATCCAAATGCAAAATACGCCATAATGTGCCGTAAGGGAAGCTCAAATGATGTGCTCGCCATGAAATTGATAGATTTGGATTTTCTTCAACACTTTTACTAACGGTAGCCATATTCTCAGTAGAGCGTAAAAAATAACTCGCAAAGGTAACCAGAATGGAGTTTAACTGTAGACGAATTGAAAGAAAACAAAAATAAGGAAAAAAGCTGCGACTCATGTGGCGATGATAGTCGCAAGAAAAATCATCCCCAAAAACAGAGTGATGTTTGTAAGGCATCGAACTTATGGTCGATTTTAAAGGAATCTACGAACAGCTTAGCTGAATAAAGACATAAGCTGACTGTAAACATCTGCCAAATTATTTAAAGCAGCAAGATATGATTTGGAAAAGAGAGCGTACATTTACTCATTTTCAAGACTAGCAAAATCGAACGTCTTCCTAACATGGTGTACGAGAACCTGTCTGTTATATCGTGTTAACGCCTGAAGGTATTTCGGTCGGAAATCTCACTGAGAGCTTTGATGGTCAAACAGGATTTAGAAGCAATTGTTCATGTGACGAAACTCCAGCCAACAACAGTGGTGCAATTTTCCAAAACTTTGTTCAACTACTTGCACACATTTGCATTCAAAACATCCACCGTATTGAAACAGCTGTGAATGAGGGCAAAACCAAGTAAGTATAAGCTATCAACATGAAGAGACGAATGTAACAATCGACAGTTATAACATCATGGATTGATAGTTAAATATTTTGTCTACCCTCTGATAATTAAATTTCGTCAAGGATTAAACGAAAGCTTACACTTCCGAATTGTTGTTTCTTTTGCAATGTTTTCTCCACAAAATCCTTCGAGTGAATTTTGGTCCTGCTTGCTTTGGCGAGCCTTGTAAGAAGCGTTACGACATTGAACTATAAAAGCTGTGTAACGAGATCGACCTGTCTAGAAATATGCCTGAGATTAGTATAACATCAGATTTGAAGGAATCGCCCTGACCCGAAGAATTTTTAACTCTGTAACTGTGGCATGCACTCGTGAACGGGGACCACCATCTCAACCACCTTTGAGACCGCACCTAGAAGCTGTTCGTCAAAGATCACGGTTTACAGTTCATATAAAATCTACGTAATAAACAGGGCTATATAAATAAGCGTTTTATAGAATAGCATTGCATCTGCTGTGGCACTTAGGGAAAAAGCTAATTTTACGAAACACAGGTATGCGTGGTATTAAAAGGAAAGATCGAAACATAAACTGACCGACATCGTCCATAGTATGAATATAAAGCTAGAAATCCTGGTTTTGCAAAAGTGACTTGTGATATTGTACAGCAAAACGACAAGCCAGTAAAGCGACAGCTTTCTTCTTAGACTGTATAAAGGCAAAGGCGACAACTAACAACTACCGCCGTGAAGCTAATAATAAAAAAAATTACCAGTCAACGACGTATGCTAATGCAATTTCATGTTCGTAGTGATAAACGTATCTTTGTGAATAGAAAGAAAGAATAGAAGACAAGTCGATTTACGACGCGATTCAAGGTATATGGATACCGATGGAAAAATAGCGCGACGCCGTGAAAAATCTGCATATCATCTTCATCATCTGAAGAAAGAGTTATAGATGGACCTCAGTATAGTATGCACCAGATTTTTACAATATATTAGAATGATATGGGAAATGTATGATGAAGAAAAAAAGACATAATGACAGTATTGTTCTGGAACCGGTGCAGAATGTCTTGGAAGGTTTTTCAATAATTTATATAGAATTTTCCAATAGGGACTTGACGACTTTGAATTTAATTCACTCTTTCACTCTTTCAACTCAACACTTTCATTATGGTAAAGTACACTAACGAGCAACGTCTGCAAATTATAAAAATTTTCTACAGATATTCGGAGTCGCAAAATCATCTTCAGTGACGAAGCTCATTTTTGGATCAATGGGTTCGTCAATTAGCAAAATATGCTTATATGGTCAGGTGAAAACTCACATGTGCTTCATAATTCACCACTTCATCCACAAAAAATAACTGTTTGGTGCGATTTGCATGTCGGTTACTGTAAATGATCAGCGTTATCGCGCCATGATCACCGATTATTTTTGGCCCGAATTGAAAGATATGGACTTGAACGACATGTGGTTTCAACAGGATGGTGCCATAAGCCACACAGCACACTCTACAATCAATTTATTGAAGAGTAAGTATGGTGAGCGTGTTATCTCAAGACATGGGCCAGTCGATTGGCCGCCTCGTTCGTGCGATTTAACGCCGCTTAACTACTTTCTGTGGGGCTACGTTAAGTCATTGGTTTATGCCAACACGCCAACGACGTTGGAAGAGCTCAGAGCCAAGATTGAACGCAAAATAGCGTTCATAGGTGGCAATATGAACGAAGTCGAGTTCCATTCATAAATGTTTTGATTGTACTTCAAGCCAATAATAAAGTTTTTGAAATATCTTAAATGGTTTGCTTTTTATTTAAAAAAAAGTTGTGAAGTCGTTATTAGGAAACCCTATATTTAGTGTTGACTTAATCTGTGGTTTTAGAAATCGAAGGGATTTCAAACCAGTATGTAACGAGGGATCAGAAAAACCGAGAACTTGCCTTTGGATCTACACAGCTATGTTTGGTAAGGCCAATTAGGTCCAATGCGTCGGTTGTCTATGCCAATACCGCTTACACTCATACAAGATTTCAAAGAACCGACAAACTTATGCATGACAGCTTTTCCTAGCGCATATGGCCTTGGTCTAGACGCACTTGATATTCATATCATTAGTTACACTTTTGAAGCATCTTCTGTTTAAAAAGAAGTTTTGCACGCACTGGAGTTTTGATGAACTTGTGCGACAACTATCTGTTGACTCTAGTTTTATGGCCATACCGACCGATGCAATGCCACTAGAACTCATGTTGTTAAAAAAATACGGAACCGACTTAAGCTGTTTACAGGAATGGTTTCGGCCAGAATTTGAGACAGGAAAGGAATGCAGTCTGGTCTTCGTTAATAGATTAAAAACTTGTATCCGCTTTTCGATGTGGAGATAAACGCTATACTGATGGAAATGAACTTTATTGTGAAGACTCGGTACAGACATAAATTCTGACTTACTGAACACTCTTACGACTTCCAAGGATGCAATACTTCACTGAACGCAGTCGAAAGGACATGAAATGTCTGTCTGTAGGAAGGACTACAGACCGCACATCAGTGTGCTGAGAATTAATGAACCAACAACCAGTGAAGTTTACTGTGAGAGTGACGACTTCATGAAGTACTAGTTTTGTGAGCGTTCAGCTTACGCTATAATCAGCCAACTGATACCCGTCACTGATGTGATGTATTCTGGTATTGTATTACTGAAACCCTTGCTCATCTTCCTACGAAAGACTGAGAAAGTTGAGTAAAACGAAAAACGAACGATAGGCATTTTGCATATAAAGACGCAGAAGTTGTGATGTTTAGAATCCAAGAAGGGATTAAACTATTCGAGTTGTAAACGAAAGTTGATACTAACTCTTGAGGATGCTACACACTAATAAGTAGAAACATAGTAAAGGGTGAGCCAACAGCTAGTATGGAAGTTTTCGTTAAATTAAACACACATTTGTTGATATTGATTAATAAATTTCGGTCTATGGCAATTATAAATGGAATACAACATCGTTCATATGACCACCACGGCTTTCGTTGCAAGTGACCGTCCGAAGGTCCAAACTATGGACGACTTTTTGAAGAATAAGTGGGTCAATAACCGCGACTTCGGTTTGGATGTTATTTTTGAGATCCTGAATTTTTACTCGATGGGATACATCCAAAAAAAGTATTGGCTTTTCGTGAACCTCGTATGGGTTTTTCGGTCCACAGAAACGACAATTTTGTTTCTTTACGTACCCATCCATCCAAAAATTGGCTTCATTGGAAAAGATCAAATTTGATGACAAATTGTCCTGGCGATCCAACATCCAGTTAATAAATCGACGACGTCGTATATGGCCAAAGGCTTCAATTGTTTTGTAAATAGAATTTCATAGACGTGCAAATCAAAATCAACTTTTAAAATTTGCCGTAAAGTGTAATAAGTGAGCCCCAATTGTTAACATCGACGACAAATTGAGGTGCCTCGCTTGGTTTAAACACTTTCGCTCACAGTGGTGATGTTTTAGGGTGTACTTGCTGGCCGAGAATGCTGATATGGAGTTTAACCTGATATCAAGCCCGTTTTTTTCTAAACACTTCACCATTACACGAATCCCGGATTCAGAAAAGCGATTACGTTGACCGAAAAATTCACGAATTTGACGAAATGCTACTTTTATTTTCTTAACAAGGTTGAATAACAAAAATGCGTTGTTGCGTGGAAAACGACTACATGACGAATACTGCCAAAGATTGTATGTCATCTGTCAAAAAGTATTTGACACCAAACATCCACACTATCTTTATATTCAAAGAGCTAACAGCTGAAATTTATTTTTCTGGAAAATAAATATTTCAAAATAAAGACTCATATCGAAGAGAGACTATATAAAATTCGCAAATTGTATAAGCTTTAATGAATCTTAGATGATCCCGTTGGTCTCTTACTTCAGAAACTGATTGCATTAAATAGAAAAAAGCTTCACAATGCCTAATCAAATATGTTTTTGATTAGTTTTTTCAATACTCACTCGGAAGTTGTCAATTACTTATCGTAGTTACGAATAGCTATATTCAAGTTTGAATTTCCCAAATTTCATATTTTTAAAATGGAATGGCATTTTTAATAAAGCCAATTGAAAAGTTGTTCGCCTGTCATTCACATTTTGCCCATAGAAAAAGGCAACTTCTACTTCATCAAAAACAACTTCAACAGATATTTTTAAAATGCAAATTACTTCATAGATATCCTGGGATGTAGAGAATTAATAACGGAGCTCCTCTTGAGAGTGCCAATGACAACGACCGTACAACTATCGTTCTTTGGTAGTGAAATAGTTTTTCCAATTTGCTGTATGAAATTGAATCCAGTTAAAATAGAGTTTCTTGGCATCTACACTCGGTATCCATTTGAAGTGTGCATGCATCCAGTAATCGTAGTACACGTATTGTAGATGTATTTAAGAATCAGAAAGAATTTTTTTCAGATCAAACTATCTTTTCTTCTTTACCAATGAGCTCAATATATGTACTCGTAGTTTTATATTTTTATATTTTGCACAAGTGCCAACTTGTAACATATATTTCTCAGTCTCATAAACCTTTGAAAGAGATAGAGTTCAGAAGATAGCTTACACCGTGAGTGTAGCGTGAATAATTTATTTTATTTCTGATTTTGCAATACAAAGCTTGTAAAGGAAAGGTGGAATATTTATTTATAATATTGGAGAGCCCTTGTCTGAATGTTTTTTTTTTTTTTTTTAAATCATGACATTCTACCAAAATTTGGGTAGTTAGTTAGTTGACTTTGGAAAAAGATAATGTTTCTGACAAACTTGAGAGGTCATAAATTTTAAATTTGCTTTTTCCGTATTACTCTCTTACTGAAAGCACAATATTGATCGGGGTGTTCGCTAGAAAAAAAAAGTACGAAAACATGAAAATTGACTCGATTCAGAATGCGTAGAGCTGTGGCCAATGCAGCCATAATGAAAGAAGTACTACCCTTGCTTTTCAAATTTGAATCTGCCTTATGAGACAAAATATGTTCCACTTTATCGTTTTGAGTATCCAAACGCGTTTCCAAATGCATTTTTCTATGTTACAGCTCTCTATTTAAGATAAAATATTCCCCGCGCTGGCTAGATTCTACGGTCGATCAGTGTCTGCACTTTCCGGCAGTTATGTTATTATTATATTCGCTGCATTAAAGAGGAAATAATATCACCTATCTATGATGTTCCGTGGAGTTTTTGGGAGAAGGTCTTCTTATTACCATTCCATTCACCCAAGCTGTCAGCATTGGTTTCAATCATACCGTATGTGTGCACCACTGGGTTGTCTTTCCAACTGCATTTAACTTCTCCATCTGGCTTTCATCTCTTAGAACTTCAACTGTTGCTGATTGCAGAACAGATTTTATTTGAATGTATACGGGATGTAAGCAGGAAAATCCTTCAACAGATGGATTGACAGAAGAAGCTTTTGGATATTGGGTGAGAGTTTAAGTTTTTGCATTTTAGCTGTCGGCCACATTTGCAGTTTCTTCGGATTTTGAGTTGACTTTAGTAAAAGTGCAAACTGCTTGAAAAATGCTGGTTTTACTGATGCATCTTCATGTTATGAATTACAGAATGGACACTTGAAATTGCAAGATCTATTCTCACATGTTTCTTGTGTTTTAACGTGAATACTTGTCAACAAAAAAATTAAGTTCACGAGATACCCATACATCAAAGAGAGCCAGGATATGAACGACTGGCCAGAGCTTATCGTGTTTCAGTAATACCTGTGTTGGAGGCTCAGGTTCACGGCAACCAGCACTTATTTGAAACTCCACAATGGTTCAACCAAACATGGAAGACCCTTCCTGCGATTTTAGATTGAAGCCACAACCATCTGGACGCTTCCACTACGGGGACTACCTCTTCCAAGTCTGACACAGACCGAAGTGCGAAAGGCCGTACCTGCCATGGTACCAATTTTTAAGTCCTAATAGAGACTACAGGTGGCCCTGTCACCTAGTAGGACCAATGATCGGCCACTTATATCTGTACAAATCGTAGTAACCTTTAGTGGCGTTAATATCCGAAAGGCAGAATTGCTCTACTCACGTTTATTATCAGAATACGTCTTTGATGGGCATGATTCAGGTGAGGCCCTCTCACAGGGACAGAAAGAATAGAGAAAAGAAGAACGGTTTTCCCTATACTCCTATGTGATTCATCATATTAAATATGTTTTAGGCCACGATATGATGAGCGATCGAAAAAACTGAGAATTGTCCCTTTGTGCCCTCTTATCATGGCAATCCCAGAACTAAGATCTTTTGCTGCAAACTTAAGCTACGAAACGAATAGAAAATACGTCGTCACGTCTGCCTATGTTGACTCGAAATGAAATTATTTACAAACGTACGACAACAGGAAAAAATTACAGGAGGCAATATCTCAATTCGCTCATGTTAAAAAAAAATAAAAAAAAAAAAAAAAAAACATAAAGAGAATGGCTAAGCCCTATATGGTATGTGCAAAATTGCTTTTTAATGCAGTTCAAGATGCAAATTGAAGACGCACTTAACAAGGAACAGTATAAGTTGTGTATTTTCATCGACTTTTGATGGCATGTGTAACTCATCCAAGCAACATAAAAAATCACTTATTGATTGTATTTAATTAAATGTTTGAGAGTCAACTCTCAGGAAAGCATAGGGCTTATGCACGTAGCATTTTTTGGAACAAGCTTTAAGGGCTTTCTATAGCACGTCTGCTAATGTGCGACTTCCTTGACATTCATTTCATTGGCTGCACTTCCATAGCCATATTCCGTTAAAAACGAGGATTTGTGCAATACAACAGTTACTGGAGTTTTAATAGCCTTGCGAGCTGAAGATATGTTGATAGACATGCTTTCTAATGCAATGATATCAGAAATGCATTTGCTGCAAAGGTACCAAGTAGATATTCCCTGTATCAAAATCTCAGGATGACAATGATCGATTTTTCTATTCTATCTTCTAAGAGGAATGAACTATATTGTGAAGAATAGATTGAGTAAGCCAAATGTCCGCTTTTGTAGCCACAGATAGGATATGTTTAAAACACTTCTGAATCTTTTCACCATTTTCAAGCTACATAGCTAGAAAACGCAAGACTTCTCTGGATGCAGTCGGAATATTTAATTCATTCAGCCTTGTTTGGATCTCAGGTTAAAATAAGATCGCGGGAAATAAGGTAACCGATGAACAAGGCTTAAAAAACAGTTTGACATTAACAGATATATTTCTTGTAAGCATAACTTTAGATGATATGACCCTGCGCGATGTGAGCAAAGATATCGAATCCTCTCCGACCTTTTTTGAAGTTCAGTGGAATGGTAGGAATGACTAGGTAGCCCATCGACTACATCTATGCACAGTAGTCAATCAGAAGGATATACTACAGAGTTTTTTAATAACGACTTGACAACTTTCTTTTTTTAAATAAAAGGCAAACCATTTGAGATATTTCAAAAACTTTATTATTGGCTTGAAATACAATCAAAACATTTATGAATGGAACCCGACTTCGTTCATATGGCCACCGTGGGCACGTTTGCAGCGGTCGATTCGTTGGACCCAATTTTCAACGACACATTTCGGCCGAAACGGCTGCTATTTCGTGTTCAATGTTGGCTCAGAGCTCTTCCAACGTCGTCGGTTTGTTGGCACAAACCAATGACTTAACGTAGCCCCACAGAAAATAGTCAAGCGGCGTTAAATCGCACTAACGAGGCGGCTAATTGACTGGCCTCAAGTAACACGCTCACCATAGTTACTCTTCAATAAATCGATTGTAGCGTGTGCTTTGTGGCTTGTGACATTATCCTGTTGAAAGCAGGATAAGTCCAAGTCCATATCTTCCGCGCGATAACGCTGACCATTCACAGTAACGTGACGATCGTTATCGTCGACGAAAAAATATGGTCCAATAACGTCGTCGACATGCAAACCGCACCAAAAAGTTATTTTTTTGTGAATAAAGTGTTGATTCATGAAGCACATGTGGTGCATCTTCTCCAGAACCCAATCGGAGAACGTAGCTCGTTAGTGTACTTTACATGTTGAGTTTACTGAATAAATTGACAGTGACAGTTTGATGATTAGTGAAAGAGTGCGTTCACAAACTAAATTCAAAGTTGTCAAGTCCCTATTGGAAAACCCTATATATCTAAACGAATTAGAAGATTGGGAGAATGGGAAATTTGAAAGCAGTTAGCTATGAATTTGGCTAACAAAAGAAGAAAATCCGGGTTTCTTCTAGATTAGACCGCATTCAGAAGACCCACAAGTATTTTTGCTGCTTATGGAACAGGAAAAGCGGATTGTTAAATAAGACAAGGCCTTATTTAGAGGTTGAATCCAAGTAAAAATTTATTCTTAACTAGTTTGACAACTTTTATCAAAAAGTTTCTCGGCAGCAGGTACTCGAAGTAATCGTTATAATTTATTGTCTAATCATTGTGACATAGATGATCTTTCCACTGTAAAAAATGGAAAGAGTTGACTAGATTCGAAGTATTTGCCAACAGTTTAGAATGTAAGCACAAGAAGCCGCGCTACAAATAGCTAATAGATTTAAAATTAAGAGGAGTATCTATTAAATAATCAGTTGTTTGGCAAATTTAAGTGCGTTGCTGACGCGCATTGGTAAAAAGTGTTAGTACGAGTTGTCTGGTATAGAATGTAGCTCATTCTGTCAATCGTTCATTTTCACAGTATATTTTCGATGAATTGAGGCTTTATTTCAAGACGGTATCGCACAGATAAAATCCAAACAGTCTCAAATCGCATACGCCAACCAATTTTAACAAAACGGAGGATAAAATAATTACAATATTAAATTTAGTACAGAAAAGATTGAGTGTTGGATGTTTTGTTTGGCAGTTAGCAATATATCTAGCTGGAAACGGAGCTCATCCAAGAAATTTCTAGAGGCCCTGAGGCCAATCCGAGCAAAGTCTGTAATCGATAAGATGCAGGTAGGTATATCCTCAAGTAGGCCTACTGGTTGAATACGAGTATGACTTGCGATATCAATTATCGTGCGAATCAAGCGAATATTCTTAGCAAATTTTAGTATATCAGACAACCGTGTGCACTATTTTAATTAAAATTTTACAAAGCTAACTTAAAGGCTTCTTAAAACGCTGTTCTTCGAAAGATCAACTATTAACTGAGAATAGTTGTTGTTCAATCCAATGCACTTATTTGGAAAAAAGAATAGTTTTTTCTCCTTTTTCTCCTTTTTCTCAATTTTTAAAGTTTGTCCGTTAACATAGATATATTTTTGTAAATTACGTGCATTTGCATGTGCATTTTATTTAATTAAAGTTCTGTAGAAAATAAACTTGTAATCAACTGAAAGCCACCTCCAAACACAAGGTGTATCTCAAAGAAAGTTGCGTTCAATCTAAAACTACAAACAAGTAAAAAGAAAAACACAAATCAAAGTAAACGAAAAACGCAAAAAACAATACACAAAACTGTGAAAGAGTTTTCTTATTGTAAGAAACACAAACAGAAAAATTAATAATAAAATAAATTTAAAGAAAACGCTCTAATTTTGAAAAATTGGAAATTCGTTTACCTTTGGTAGTTTCTTTGGCAAAATTGGTTTCGGTGGTGATAATGGCTGCTGCTGTAGTTGCTTACTACCCGCCGTTGTTATACCCAAATTACTCTAACATGCAATTTATTAGTTTCAATTTTATTTGAAATAGTTTTAATTTTTTTATTTAGTAAATATAAAAAAGAAAGACAAAAACGGTTCTCCGACAAAAATCAATTACAAACCCGAAACCCATCACATCAGTTCTTTTTTTTTCATGCAAACAAAATGTTTAATGGTTCAGATTTATATATATCTATAAATAACCTTGCTAACCCATATTTAATTAAATTATAATTGTCTATATCAGTAATATAAAGAAATAGGAAAAAAGATAAAATTAAAACTAAATTCTCTCACCTTAATTGAAGGAGGCCCACTAGAATGTGAATCATTGTCAGCTAACACTGATGGATTATTCTCGTCCACAACAATGATTTCATAGTCACCATCTTGAATTGTGCGAGAGCCTTGAATTGAGAGAAAATTGTATAAGAAATATTATATACACAAAATATATAAACAAATAGAACATAAAATAAAAAAACGTTCATATGTATATCTTTTTGAAGCAAAAACTCAACAAAAAAAAAAAATCGTTGCCCTTCTGAACACTAACTGGAGTAACAAATGCTTGCAGTATAACAGGACAAAAAATATTTAAAAAGAAAGTAAAATAAAAATCAGTACGTAGTCCGCTAGAAGTATATCCTTTCCATTTATTTATTTTTTAATTTCAAGTGTAAGAGTGTATATATAGATTTCACAAATAATAAATCCAACGACAAAAAAAGCTATAAAGTATTATATATATATATATATATATATATATATAGTTTTCTCTATATTAAAAAACAAAAAAAAAATACTAAACTTAACCATAAAATAAAATTATAATTGTGTAGTAGTAGCCGACATTTGTTAGAACATATTTTTCATCTTAAATTTCTTTAAAAATATTTCTTTCTCATTTTAAGTAAAACTTTTGAAACACATCACTATTGTTTCCGTTCGAGAATTAGAATTGTAGCGAATTGAACAAAAAAAAACCAAAAAAAAAAAAACATTAAAACCAAAACAACTAACACTGACGGCGGGAAGAAAACAAATAGAAAAAAAGAACAACAGAAAAACAAAAAATAACAGAAACAAGAATCAAGACTTTTGTGCAACAAAGCAATGCAACATAGGGAAAGCGGATTTATTTTTGCTACTAAAATTTCAAATAAAAAACTTATTCTACTCCATCATATTCAAAAATTAATAAAATTCAAAAACATACTGAAACTACACTACGATACCACTAACATGTTATGGATTTTAATCCTGTGGAAATCATGTGATAGAACTGACAGTTCTGACTTCGCATTTACAGATTTTGAAGTAAATACGAGTATCAGTAAAGAGCAAGAGTGGCATAAAGCAAAACGTCGAGAAAAAGTTTCTTAAGTGACCTTCGTTCAACCACTTTTACTGATAGAATTCTTCGTGAAGAAACCAGAAAATAGGCTGGCACAATAAATACGACTAAAAAGGTCAGCTCTGGGCACTACAAGAAGGATGGGACCACTTTCAAAAAATATGAAATGCACGAATAAGAATTCCGCTTTCTATTTCCAAAGGCTGGTTCTATAGGGTGATTCATCGTCGGGTTTGATTTTCAATAGGCTTTTTATGAAAGATCACGCGTGTCGTTTGGCATGTCATCATGGAAAGACTCAAACCACAACAGCAGTCTCCAAATTGTTCAGCTGTACTACGAAAATCAGCGTTCTGTGAGAAATGTTTTTCGTGCGATTCGAGGAATTTTCGATACGCATAATCGTCCTACTGAAACCACTATTGCCAATACCATTCGCAAATTTGAGTCCCAGTTTACATTAGTGGATGATACTCGACCGGTTAGACCACATCCAGTACGTAGTGAAGAGGCTATAGCAGCTGTACCTGAGAGTGTACGCGAGGACCGTGACGAATCGATTCATCGTCGTTCTCAGCAGCTTAGCTTGTTGTATTCGAAAACTTGACGTATTCGATAACTTGGCGTATTTTACTTAAGGATCTTGGCCTAAAAGCGTACAAAATTCAACTTGTGCAAGAATTGAAGCCAGGCGACTTGAATTTGCGTCATGTTTTCAGTGAATGGGCTCTGAAAAATCGATTCATCGTCGTTCTCAGCAGCTTGGCTTGTTGTATTCGAAAACTTGACGTATTCGATAACTTACCGTATTTTACTTGAGGATCTCGGCCTAAAAGCGTACAAAATTCAACTTGTGCAAGAATTGAAGCCAGGCGACTTGAATTTGCGTTATATTTTCAGTGAATGGGCTCTGAAAAAACGCAATGAAAATCCGGTATTTTATCGTGAAATTTTTTTCAGTGATGAAGCCCATTTCTGGCTCAATAAACAAAATTGCCATATTTGTCACAATGGACTTGTTGAGAAATTATTTTGGTGAGCACTTTATTTCACGTTCTGCTACGGTAAATTGGCCGCCTAGATCGTGCGATATCACACCTTTGGACTATTTTCTCTGGAGATATGAAAAGCCTCAGATCTTCAGGAATAAGCCAGCTAAGATTGAAGCTTTGCTCGAACGAGTCGCCCAAAATTGAACCTACCGAATAGACCACTTCAGACATAGTCGTAGCCAACATTTACATGACATCATTTTGAAAAATAAATGCCATGAATTGTTATTTTACCCGATAATAAAAATTTTAAGTTCACTTTCATATGTGTGTGTTTTATTTTACATTAATAAATCAAACCTCACGATGAATCACCCTATATATAAACGAAGAAACAGGGTGATGGAGTGATGAGACAAAAATGGCAGTAAGCAAACCTTTCAACCGGCAGCTACTCGTGTGTTAAAAGGAACGAGTGAAAACGAAAAACTACGTAGCTACAGCACGTACTATAGCCGTAGATGCATTTTATCGGGCACTACGATTAGAAGTGGTACCATTACAACTTAATGATGACGATAATGAAACCTGATAAAGAGAAACAATGACGGAGCGAACTTAAGCGCCTTACTAAAAAAAATAATTCCAGCGCAGTACTATCGTGTACGAAGAGGAAACAGTAGACTTTACTGAAGCTGAAGTTAGAAGAATGAACCAAGGACGTGCAGTCGAACAGAATAACATATCATTCGAGTGTGTGTGGGTGATAAATGGAAATCTTGGGTTAAAATATTGTAACTCGCGAATGATGAAAGGCGGATGCCTAAACAGTGGAGGGATAACTTTTTAAAGGAATTAGGCCACTCTAAGATTTTCAAAAAATAAATTTTTCATGCTTTCAATGGTCCCTTAGGACCTCGAATATGATATCCCAAAAGATTATGGCCGGAAAATATCTCGAAGTATTTGTTTTCCAAAGTATAGTACAAGGCTGCCAAGTAGGCAGCGAGCCAAATTAAAATTAGGAGCGGTTGGTGCGGCTTTAGACCTTTCCAAAAACGCTGCACAGCCGCCATTTTGAAATAATTTTTTCTATAAAAATTATGTTTTACAGTCAATCATATGTACAATATACTTTTACCTTTGCAAAATCGATTTATTTTATACTTTTCCTGAAAAGAAAAAATCACAAAAAAAACCCTATTTTTACTGCCTAACCACTTAATTCATCGTATAAAGGCGAAGCCGATAAGACAAATTGCAATAACTGTCGATCGGTGAAACTAATATCGTACAAACTAATGTAAAAAATATCCGAATAAATTTTAGACAGTCAACCTCATTGACCGCCAGAATGCGCTGCTACTGCAAAAAAGGTTATGGTGCCTTGAAGTCCGTTCATATTTAGGCAGACATGCTAAATTTCAGTGCGATACTGTCTTTAGTTTTGTGTTGACAGCTGATTGTTGTTGACGTGTTTGGCAACATGTTGAGTATGGACAAAAACGATTTTCGTTCTCTCGTGAGAGAGAATGCTAATGCTTCGTCAAATTACGCCGTCAAATATTGGTTTCGAGAGTTTCGTGGTGGCCACAACTCCACTACCGATCAGGTCTGCAGCGTCAGGCCTTCCAATGCGGTTACAGAGGACAATGTCAAAAAAATACATGAAATGGTGTTGGCCGACAGGAAAGTGAAGGTGCGCGAGCTAGCAGATACTACAAAGATTAGTATTGAGCGCATACGCCATATTTTGGGCAATATTCTGCATATGAAAAAGTTATCCTGCCGCTGGTTTCCGCGTATACTCACTCCTGACCAAAAACACGAACGCGAGCGAAAGCAGTTCGAAAGAGTGTTTGGGCTTGCTGATGCGGAATCAGGCGGACTTTTGGCGTCGATTGGTAACTGTTGAACACCAGAGAATGGAATGAGTGCCTGGCAAGGGACTGAAGCCGGCACGAGTGCTCCGAAGAGGCCGAGAGAGGCTCGATGGGTCGGAAAGATTATGGCGACGGTTTTCTGTGATTGTCGTGGCATACTCTTCGTGGACTACCTCATAAAAGGAAAAACCATCAACAGCGAGTATTACTGTGCATTATTGGAGCAATTGAAGGCCGAAATCGCTGCAAAACGGACTCACAAGTTTTTGCAATACAATGCACTGGCGCACAAGAGCACCGCAACCACGGCTAAAATCAATGACTTACGGCTCCAGTTGCTGTCGCATTCACCGTATTCGCCCGATTTGGCTCCCTCGGACTATTATCTCTTCCCAAATCTCCAAAAATGGCTCATCAACAAAAAATTCAGCTCACGCGAGGAAATCATCGACGCCACGGAGGAGTATTTTGCAGACCTTCCGGAGAATTACTTTTCGGACGGGATCAAGAAGTTAGAAAATCGCTAGAATAAGTGTATCAAACTAAAAGGGCACTATATTGAATAAAATAAACAAAAAAAACTTTTAAAAAAAATTTTTTTTTCATTCCCAAGGAGGTTACTATTCACCCCACCTAGTACAGGGCTGTCAATTCAACTCTTTGGGAGTCAGTCGATATAAGGCGAGATTCAGAGTTTACGGATAATGATAAAGAAAGATCGTAAAGATCTCAAAATATATTCGGAACGCAAACTCATATGTACGCGATATGTAAGTTAGTACTCTAAGTTAGTTAGAGTATTAATGACATACTAGTTTTTTTTTTTTTTAATAAAAAATACTTTAACGCGCTCAAAACGACTTCTCTTCTTTCGCCGATGGTAACACTGTACATATATTATTATAGGCAACGGCGTGAGCTCATCAGGTCACTCTTCGTAAATGCATAAAGGTGCTAGAAGAAGATATGCTACGAATAAGTCGCACTAACACCGAATATTGACATTTTTCCAAATAAGAGAAAACCCCGCTCCTGACATCCATTTAGAAGGAGTCATCATGCCAAAGTGCGAAAAAATTTAAATACTTTGGCTCTGTCGTTTACCACTAAGGCAATTGCGATTACGATTTCACACATACAATCAATGTGGAATGGGGTAAATGGCGCGAAAAGCCGCGGAATATTGCAACAAAAAAATGCCGCTTAGATTAAGAGGTGTGTTACCTAGTCAGTCGTCCACCTTAAACATATGTTTCAAAGTGTTGGACGATGTACGAGAAAAATGGGAGAAGTAAATGAAAATGTTACGAACTAGCAGGTGTGACAAAAGAAACTGGTAGTGGACAAAAAATAACCTGCGTTTGCCATTTTTAGTAAAGGTTATCGCAAAATTCGGTCCAAAATCCAATAGAAGCCGAAGTTCGTAGGAGATGGTAAATAGAGAAAAGGAATAATTGGGTCACTCAAATCCGAAAACATCAACGAACTCTTAACCTTAGTAGCGAAGTGATCAAAATTATGTATACTGGCTTGCAGTGTGGTTGCCAGCCCTACAACGCACTGTGGGACAGAATAGCCAACAAGTTGACAATAAATCAAAAATTTAAATTCTTTCTCTGGGTCTAACTAACTGTCTAACTGTCCTATGCCGTTATCTTAGTTACATACAATGAAAAATGCATCAATACGAGCGATACATGCTCACTGATAGCAAGTGCCTAGTTAAATGAAAGTTTGTAGTAATTTTTGTGTGTAAAAATTTTCTGAAAACTTGAAGATTGTTAAAATTTTTAATATGGAACCATCAAACTCAGGTATGTGTTAAGCTGAATTTTTTTTTTGTGAAAGTGCATTTACTATACACCCTGACTGACTCGAACTACAACCAACTGTAGTAGACTGCTATAATTTCCAAACCGTTCATGACAGTGAGCTCAAATTTTGACACATGACAGATAATTTTATTATTTACAAGCTTTTTAAACGATTTGCGTCTCAGTTGTGTTGAAAAATTTTTATCCGCGATGGAATTTAAACGTGATAGTGTGATTGCTTTATCTTTGGCTGGAAAACCACAAGTAGCTATCGTTAGAGCCCTCCAGCACCTCAACGTGAATTAATCATTTGTGTCTCGAACCATAGCTCATTACCATGATACTGGCAGCGTTGCTAAACGCCATGGAGGTGGTCATAAAAAAAAAAAACAGCAGCATCGGCAGAAATGGTTCCGAAAGTGAAGGCTCGAATTGAGCGAAATCCGCGTCGAAGTGGAAGAAAAATGGCTCGTGAGCTCAACATATCGTTGGAACGGATACAACATATACTGAAAAATGAGCTTGGGCTCAAGCCATTGAAATTCCAAAAAGCACATCATCTTACACCGTAACAGAAAAAATTTAGAGTCGAAAGAGCGAAGGAGTTGCTACGCTAACACGAAAGTGGTGAGTTGCCGAATTTGGTTTTTTTCTGATGGGTCGCCATTTGTTATAGAGCAATATGTCAACAAACAGAATGACCGAGTTTACTTCCCAGAGAGCTCCTTCGAAAATTTACACCTTCTTACGGCCACCAGAAAGCAGGCAACGCCGATGGTGATGGTTTGGGATTTTTGGACCGTGGCGTCAAAATTAATGCGATCGTATGCCGTGAAACTGTCTTAGATGGCAAACAATCATTTCGGTCGGAGACCGTGGACATTTCAACAAGACTGGGCACCGTCTCACAAAGCGCGCGTCAACCAATGGATTGCAAACTCTCCGGATGCAAATCCGTTGAATTTCTCTGTATGGGGTATTTTGAAGGCGAAGGTTGGCACTAAAAAATACGAAATTTGGGACCACCTCAAACAAGCACTTCGCTGGGAATGGGCCAAAATACCGCAGATCCACTTGCGTGCAGCGTGCGATGGATTCTTCGGCCGTCTCAAGGCCATTATTCGCGCTAAAGATGGACATATTGAAAACTACTGCTACAATTTGAAAATTGATGTATTTTCTAACATTTTTTGCATTGGCACAATAAAATTTATCAAAAAATAAAAAAATTATAGCATTTCAAAAAGTTGCAGTTCGAGTCAGTAGTCGTTGTTGTAAATTATGGCAACAATCATCGTACCAGGTTTTATTGTAGTTTTTAATGAAATGATTTCAACTTTAGGGATTAGTTCCAACAATTTATTTATTACTCGAATGGAGCTTTTTTATATAATGAGATCCGCTGAACATACTGAAATGCAACAGCAATTTACATTTTTAACAGAAGAACTAAAAAATCGAACACGAAATTTTAATAATGAAAGCTTAGTTAAATTATTATCTCATTTTAAGTCACAATATAAATCCCGTTGGATTAAAGCACTTAGACAACTTAATTTGTTTTTAAAAACAAATAGTACTTGGCTTGAGACTTCTATTTCTTTCGTAGTCGACTAAGTACTCCTTTCGAAGATTGTGCCGAAAGAACTAAAAGAAGGAAAACTCAGAAATTGCGATAATCCACACCAGTTGCCGTATTAAATTGTGCTACTCAAATGAGTTTGAAAGCAGAAAGGCAGGTAAATGCTTCCAAAGTTCTAAAAGAAATTACAAGTACCACCCCTGATAGAGCAAAGAAATATAGAAGCACTTATAAGAAGTCGTTGGAAACAAATTCTTTGAAGATGTCGGGTAAAGATGCGCTTGCAGTTGTGGTTGAAGCCCAATTATCTCGTTAGAATGAGTGAACCAGAAAAATTTCCTTCTTATAAGATTATTCAAGCCGCAAAACAAGAATGCTATTCCCCTTCCGAACTCATTGCAATTACCACAACTTCGGTAGATGTTACTCTGCAAGCCTTACTTGACCACACTATTCAGCGTTTGTTGCAATCAGAAAAAAAAGTCATTTTCTTATGAAAAAATTAAGAATTAGATAAACTGTGCTTGTTTGCAAAGTGGGGGTTTGACGGAAGTTCGGTAAATAGTTCCTACAAACAGGCTTTTCATGGTTTTGAAGCATCTGATTCGACGGTCTTCAAACCTGTGTTGTTCCACTTCGACTAACCTGTGATGCAAAAATTGTATGGCAAAATCCGCGACCGGCTTCTACAAGATACTACAGGCCTTTAAAAATCGAGTTTTTAAAAGAGATAACAGAAAAATCCAATGCAAAACAGAACAGAGTAGATCAACAAATAAAAAAACTTGCAAAAGACAGCAGCGCTGATTGAGGAAAAATCGCTGCTTGTTAGTCATAACTTAGTTTTTACTATGATTGACGGTAAAGTGTGCAATGCTCTTACGGAGACGTCATCAACACAGAAATGCTATTTGTGTGGCGCAACTTCTAAACAGTTCAATTATATAGAGGATATGATTGCACGAAAAGTTAAAACCGAGAACTTGGAGTTTGGCCTATCCGTTCTTCATGGCTGGATACGATTTTTCGAAAATTTGCTTCATTTGTCTTCTAAATTACCTCTCAGAAAGTGGCAAGCTTAAGGGGATAATGACAAAGCCATTGTTGCGAAAAATAAAAAAAGCCCGGATTTGGTAATTTTAATGACGGAAATACAACCAAACGTTTTTATTTTCAAAATCCAAAAACTTCTGCAGACATAACCAAAGTTGATGTACAGCCGATTACAAAGATGCACATTAATATGGTAGCTGTATCTAGTGGCTTTAAAATTGATTTCAAGAAGTTCAGGAAATTTTCGCATGATACAGCCAGATATTATGTTGAGAAGTATCCCTGGTATAACATGTCATTGCCCATTGGCCAACTGACAGAGGAAGACCAAGAAGCACGAAACAAGGACTTCAAAAAATATCGAGAGCATCATTCGCAAAAATCTAGTAGTGAAAAAACTAATATAGATGTTTTTATCTTTTTTTAATAAGTTCCGATCCAATAATCAACAGCAAGAGGAAACTACCCAACAAAAAACATCAATACCTACCCGAGGAAGCATTGTATTTACTTAAAGCTTCGCCAGTCCAAGAGAGCAGTGATGATAACGAATACGCGGGAGAAGTATGTATCATAGCATTAGATGATACACATCAACGGTGAACAAAATAAGAGTTCCTTTATAATAAATTGATGAAGAGGCTTTTTTTCTCGCAGCTTTACTCTCAAGTAATTTCACAAATAACTCATAGAGCAATCAGCAGCTTCGAACTATTATACTCCTGGAGACCGCAACACGTTTCTTTCTCAATGTCCTCCAGATGAAAGCTAAATTTGATTCATATCATGACTCAGTGAATTCCGATCGCGATTGAAACGTTAAGAAAGAAACAATACACTTCCTAGAGAAGTGTTTTCAATTTACAAGCATACAGAAGATAATTTCGGTCCTAATAATCGTACACCTTAGTTCATCGTGTTGTGGAAAAATTTTGCGTGAAAATGGCAGAGAAACGGGAATGCTCATATTGGTACAATTTTAAATAATTTGTCCTTTGTCAGCCCACAGAAAATTTTGCAAATGGAACTCAACCTACACCAGAATAATAACCAGCCTGTGCAGCAACTAAAGCTACAAGACCATGGTTTGTGACGGAAGTTCGCAGATTGAGTTCTTGAACAATCTTGAAAAATCGTGTCTAACTTTTGGCCAATGAGTTTGTGAACAAGGAGTGAGGCAAATCCAGAAGCATTACGAAGGAGGATGAGTGAGCGCTTAAGCGCTTCAGCGAGTACCTGCAACCTGCGAGAGTAAGCCGGAAATTCACAGAGATAGTGCTTCGCGGTGTCGCCATCACTTTCACAGCAAGCATTGCAGGATGTTATGCCTTAATACCGTAATACCATAATAAAGCCGTAATACCCTGTCACAACATCAGTAAGAAACCTGCAGTCTTTTCTGGCGGACAGTAGAAAGGCAAAGATGTCGGGAAGCATTGCCGGCAGATCCAACGTAGGTTCGGACTCTAAAAAACTCTTCTCTTAACCTTGCTTGGCAAGTTCATCGGAAATCTTATTTCTCATGATCACATTGTGATTTGAGACTCAGAAAAGTGTCATTGGGTTTAGCCTTCTGATTGCGTTCAGTGATTCTCGAACTAGCTTGAAAGTCGTAAGAGGGTTCAGCAAGGCTCTAAGTGCAGATGCAAATGCTTTGCCCCCTTCACTAGTTTTCCGCAATATAGTTGTCTGCCATCAGGATTGCGTAAATTTCTGCTTGGAGGACAGATGCAAACTTTCCTAACGTGAAGTGAAATCTAACGTTGTCGTTTTTCAGAAAAACACCAGCTCCACATCCTATATTGCTTTTGGAGCCGTCCGTGAAGACTCGATTTCATACCTAGCTCAGATTCTGGTCGAAACCAGTCCCGGACACAGGGAAAGCGGATTTCGTATTTTTTTCGTAACACGAGTTTTGGTGTCATTGCAGCGGACGACATGTCAGGAAGCCGGCAGCGCTTTAGATGTTTTTGATGTAAAATGTTTAATCCTGAGAACTTTGTTATCCAGGATGACACCCAAATACTTAGTTTCTTTGGAGGATTGGATGGTGATGCCTTTAAGCACTAGATGAGTTAGACCAATCGCAGTTTTGAGGGGACTAGGGCTGCCTTCGCTTTAGAGCAGACAGTCGTTAGACACGATCCAACAGACAGTACCGCTACATCAACCGCGTAAGCTTGTGCATAGACGTTAGAACTATTGAGCGCATTGAGCAGTGAGTCGATCAACATGCACCAAAGCAGTGGAGCCAGAACGACGCCCTTGCGGGCAACCTTTGCTTACACCCACCACCACCTATTGGCTGCAGCCAGTATTGTCCTTGTCAAGGCATCAATTTTGCCTAACAGATTCTGAAGCGCATTCTCGCAGGATCTTTTACGTTTGTAGGCGTGTTGCACTGCCGACAGAGAATGCATTCACAAGCCGGTGTTGCGCACATTGATCTCGATCATTCTCTCGATGCTTTTCAGCATTAAGGAAATCAAACATAAAGGTCTGAAACTCTTAGCGAGCGAGTAGTCCTCCTTTCCGATTTTCGGTATAAAAGCCAAACTTACTGTTTGTCAGGAATTTGGTTTGTATGACAGTATCATGCTAGCAGTGAAAATTCTGTTCAAAAGAAGTAACAGCATATAAAACCGATGAGACATACCAGCAACGGGGTGTTGAGCTTACTACCAGCTTTGTGAACTGGTTTCGATTAGGTTACCTAGTAAGGTAACGAAGAATCCCTGCTTTCGACACAGTATACGTACTGTCAGATTTTCTGAGTGGTTCCAGCTTGGTTGATCTTTCCCTTTTGAGGACTTTGACCTGCCTGCTGATTTCACCGATAGTTTCGATTTTTTCGCAAAAAGCTTTGTAAGAAGCGTTCTTCAAAATCTGAATAAGCTTCTAAAAATCTTTTTTCTTCGATCTATGGCCTGCTTAAAAGTTTTCTGAATTCTTTACGAAGACGCTCTAGCTGGACATGCCATTTTGAAAGACTCCGTGAGGGTGCCGTCCATGTTCTAGACAGCTACCTCAAGCTTTTATTTTGTCCTAAGCTTAAGCTCCTCCTTAAATCGTGTCCAGTGGGTTTTATATGAATTCCTTCTCTTTAACAAGGTCAAGACCTCGTATCCGATTCTAAATTTGATGTATCTACGGGCAGATCTGCGATAGTACTTCCCAGCCAGTAATCTCCTTAGCATACCTGTTGGATAAAGTTAAGTCGATTACTTGCCAACATTGTTGACATTCAGGTCAGACGGTAGTATGAAGTCCAGGAGATGATTACAACTCACTTTGCATTTGATGCTGTCCCAAAAACTGTTCTGAGCATTAGAATCGCATCATATAGTATGATAAGTCCCATTTTCCTGGAGACACAATATTCAATGAGCCCTGCTACCACCTCCGGTGGTGTCGGCAGTAACGAATTATAGGGAAAATAAGCAGACGCAATGACAAATTCGTGCCATTCTTATTTCGTTTCGTAATTAAGGTCTACAGAATCTAAATCTTGGTTACAGAATTGCACACGGTTAGATGGTGAAAGTGAGTTTGGCACATATGCGTTTATTCTACACCCATGGTTAATGTAGAGATATTATGTGGGGTTTTGTATTCAGTACGGAAAGCCTCCTACATAGGAATGCAGTAGCACACATTGAATGTTGAATGTTGATTTGAGTACACAAAATAGATGGGTACTGTCTCCTATCCGCACTTATTTGCAAATAAAGTGGAAATTAAGCCTACCGAGGTGCAGATAGAGACGTGAGTCATACCTAACAAAAACTTTTTTTTAGCCCACGACAAGAGACGAGCCGTCCTTGATTTCACAATAATTTCTCTCCCTGTGAGAGTAGATTTTTCACTTTTCAGTGTCAAGTTCAGGCATAAGAACATCTCCCGTTTCTTTGAGTTGCCCCAGAATTGTGGGATTTTCGACATATATTTGTTTAGCCATTCTAATGTTTGTTTTACTTTATTTGGATCAAATTTAGCGTACAGCAAAAAACTTTCAACTTCGATTATTTTTGATAACGATGTTAATTTTGATTTACTCAAAACTCCTTAATGCTTTCATGTTTTAAATAAGGATTTCCACTTTCTAAATACTTTTATTTTGAACGTTCATTATATTGTACAAACAAACAAATACTTGTTATCCTCCCTTCCACCTTCCATAGCCAAAAATTTCGAACTAATTTTCCAATTACATTAGTTCTACTCCGAAACCCTTTTATTTCCAAGCCCTGAAAAAAAAAACACTGACTCCATGGTAAACCGCACCTTTTCGACTCACTGCTCAACAGTTTTTTGAACTTGAATTTTCACAACTTTACTTAATTAAAAAAATAAATGACTTCCGTGTGACTTCAACATCAGTCGACAGTCGTACTGTGTAATAACATTCAATTATCGGTGGGTTCACAGAAAACTCGAATTCGAAGGGTAACTCTGTTTCGGTAGGTGCTCTTGTGGAATTTACTCGAAAGCCAAATTCACCTAGAGTGTCCTTTTTAATTATTCGGCTGTACACAACTCAATTAAGCATTTTTGGTTTTTGGCGAAAAGTTTGGCACTGACAGCTAGAGTTTTGCACCAAAAATTGGTATGAAATTTAGAGGAGTATACACACCTACCCACTTCCTGACAATTCTAGTTTTTTACTATGCAATCTGGTTGAGGGTATCTTTTTTCGAAAAAAGAAACAAAATCAATGCAATGAGATTGGAAGACAATGCCTAGTGGCTACAACATACTCGTACGTATGGTATTATAATTAACGATGACGTGAGTAAGTTTTTAAAGCTTTTAAAGCATCTCAAATATCATATTAATTATTTAAGATACGATCAATTTGATACCTGGATATGTAACTGACATGACTTACAATATTGGTGTCTATAGGGTTTTCTAATAACGACTTGACAACTTTTTTTTTAAATAAAAGGCAAACCCTTTGAGATATTTCAAAAACTTAATTATTGGCTTGAAGTACAATCAAAACATTTATGAATGGAACTCGACTTCGTTCATATGGCCACCGCGGGCACGTTTGCAGCGGTCGATTCGTTGGACCAAATTTTCAACGACTCGGCCACACATTTCGGCCGAAACGGCCGCTATTTCGCGTTCAATGTTGGCTCTGAGCTCTTCCAACGTCGTCGGCGTGTTGTCATAAACCAATGACTTAACATAGCCCCACAGAAAATAGTCACGCTCACCATACTTACTCTTCAATAAACCGATTGTAGCGTGTGCTGTGTGGCTTCTGGCACCATCCTGTTGAAACCACATGTCGTCTAAGTCCATATCTTCCAATTCGGGCCAAAAATAATCGGTGATCACGGCGCGATAACGCTGACCATTCACAGTAAAGTGACGATCGTTATCGTCGACGAAAAAATATGGCCCAATAACGCCGCCGGCATGCAAACCGCACCAAACAGTTATTTTTTGTAGATGAAGTGGTGATTCATAAAGCACATGTGGGTTTTCATCCGATCAATAACGCATATTTTGCTTATTGACGAACCCATTGAGTCAAAAATAAGGTTCGTCACTGAAGATGATTTTGCGATGAAATTCATCATCTTGGCGCATCCAGTCCCAGCGTTCTTAAAGGGTATTCAAATTAATAATGTTGAAGTTGCATAGCTAGAAGGATAGACGAGTCCAGGGGACACCACGAACAGCAAATCCAAGAAAACAACGTTAAGTGTTCTCAATTCTAAACACATGCACTTTTTGAAAGGGGAAGCACACATAAGGGTTGAAGAATTCATTGAACCCACATTTGATAAGGACAAAAAATGAGTTTCCTTTAAGGAATATCTTATCAACATGCGACTTTACGTGGGCTGTTTGATGAGTACCCGGATTGGGATATAGGTGGCGCTACAGAGCCATAATGATTATAATATCATTTAGTGACAACCATTTCTAAATATCGTGTTTTTGTTTTTAATGGAAAAAGGGCAGTATCGCTCCGTGATACGATACTTGTTTTCGAGTGGCACAACCTGCGAGGAAATTAAGCTCATTCTCGATGTTGTGTATGGGACCCATTTAACTTCCCGTACAACTGTTTCCCATTGGTTCGCAGAATTTTACCGTGGCCGCACGTCGGTTGCACGAGATTTTGGGCATGAGAAAGCTGTCCACGCGATGGGTGCCGCCGGAGAACAAGCGCAATCGTAGAACCACCGGAAATATGTGATTGGCCTGTTCAATCTAAATCCACATAAATTGCTGCGTCGTTGAGACATGGATTCATTGGTACACGTCAGAGACCATAGAACAATCGAAACAATGGGTTTTACCTGGTGAACGTACTCCAAAAGAAGCGAAGACCGTGCCTTCGTTTTTTGGAACTTGCGAGGTATGATCCACGTTGACTATTTTTAGAAGGAAAAAACAATCACAGGAACATACTACGTCGATTGTGCCGATTCAACGCCGATTTGAAGAAAAAATGACCACATTTGGCGAAGAAAAAAGTCCTTTTCCACCACGATAACGCACCGGCTACACCTCCGCAATCGCCATAGCTAAATTGGCCGAATTGCGCCACGAATTGCTCCCCCGCCATCCATTTTACTCCCTGCGACACCTTTTTATTCGCAGAGCTTAAAAGATCGCTCACCGGAAAAAAGTACGGATCAAACGAAGAAGTCATCGCCGCCACGGAGGAGTATTTTTTTGGCCAACTAAAATCCAACGAAAAGTGTATCGAGTTGAAAGGAGATTATATTGAAAAATAAATTGTCAAAACCTAAAAAAGTTACGTAGTCATTTCACATCCGGGTATTTATCAAACAGCCCTCGTAATCTCTAGGTATTTTTTGGGGCTCAAAAAAGAAAACCTACCGAGGTCATCATGAAGAAGTTTAGTGTTTCGGGTGAAGCGACAACTTTGAAAATGTTATTATCTTTAGCGAAGAGCGAGAGGAAGGAGTGTTAAATAACTCTTTCGAGTTGTGATGAAAATTAGGGGACCAACACGACTCCCTTGTGGAACGCCAATGAGGGTGCATGCAATAAAATAACAACTTTCCAGGTAGAAGAAGATATCTAGGGCAAAACAATTGGGAAAGAATCGATTGGTGAGATATCTATCGAAAGCTTTAGATAAACCAGTTTCAATATGTAGGTATGTACATACGAGTATATATGTAGATCCAATATAACAATTTGTTATGAGATTGTAAGTCTTATTTGCCTGATTTTTTTTTTTTTTTTTTTACCAGATCCAATAGAGCGACAAAATGTTGGGCCAAAGCAAACAAAATTAGCCCTACATACTCCTTCATAGCAAGGTTGTTTCAGGCTTGACCTCAGATAACCCGTGATATCCATATTGAGCGAGGACGGCTTCCAAGATACATATGTATTTCACGTTGGTTAAATGTGCTCTATCAATGTTTTTCCTACCTAAGACGACGGAATTGGGTGGTATATTTCGGATATGCTGCAATGAAGTTATTAAATCATTGTGGAATATACCTATACATAAATATATGTATATAAAGCATAAAAAGGAAACACATTGATTATGTGTGGTAAGTAAAAACCTGAACTGGCTAAGAATGTTTACACTCAAATTGAATTTATCAGCCTTATGTGTCCTTAGATGACAAGAGATAGTAGCGGGTATAAATTATATTGCGAATTAACGAGGAGAAGTAAAGCAATGACCACAAAAATTTAAGCCGGTAATGCCTTCGAAGAAATATAGTCTGCAAACTCCCTTGGTGGAACAAATAGTAAATATGCTAGCCGGCCGATAAATAGAAAATAAAGAGTGAAGGCACTAAATTCTGTACAATTTACATACGGGTATAACACAATATATGATGTAAATAAGAAGAAGGTAAGTTAAAATCACTCTAGGGGTCTAAAGGAATGTTATTATATAAGTAGAGTGACAACACGAAGGTCACAATAAGACAAATTTCAAATTTTTCATGCAAAGGGGGAATACATCGGGAAACTATTAAGTGTCCTATAATTTGGATTATAAATCAAGCAGTGTTGGGCGCGGTAAGTACGTAGGTGGGTGACCACATGGGAACTCAGTACTCCGCGTGCTGTTGACAAACGCGCCACATGGGCATAGTACCCCGGCGTTAAGTCCCGGACCCTACAAATTAATTTGTATCGTTCCCTTGATAATAATAATAATAAATTTGGATTAGGTCAACAATCAACAAGCGCAACAATCAAGTACGTAACAAAATTCTTGCCTTAAACCAACCTTTACTTATATTGGCTAAAATGTCAGGGGCACGTCCTGCAAGTAGCATTATACTAGTCTACGCCGTCATAGGACTTGCAACCCTATAATGAGGAGATTAAAACATAAGCAGAAGAGACGGGAAGATGATCGCCTTCTGCAAAAGAATCAAAAATAGCATGCATAGCATGTATAGAAGTTGTACTGCAGGAGTAACGTAAGGTTAGCAACATCTAAGCCAAAATCCAATAAATCAGCTGAGCCTGCTAATGACTTAGTGGAGAGCATGCACCCGCTCATTTCTCAGATTTGGTCAGAAGGGTGTTTACCTGATGAATAAAAACTCAGCACTGTATGCCCTATTCATAAAAAAGGTATAAGCGCCAACTAAAAAGGTATAAGGTGAAGACTAAATCTTCACCCTCCGGCATATCCTGGAAAAACTCAAGAAGTCCAAATCCATATCCACCATCTTTCATCGATTTTAAGGCCTCATATAAAAGCAATGTCTTGTTTCGGCATTATTGCCAAACTCGTCCATCTGTGCAGAATGACGATTGCTTCCGCTCCGTTAAGGTCGATAGCGACTTAACCGAGACCTTTGATGTCAAAACAGGTTTTAAACAAAGTGATGCGTCAAATTGCCATGTGACTTCTTTAACATCATACTTAAAAAAATTGTACGGAACTCACAAGCTAACACTGGAGACACAATCTTACAAAAGTCTGTGGAACTACTAGCGTATGCCGATGATATCGACATAATCGGGGGAATGAGGACAAAACCAAATAAATATATGCTGTCAACAAGAAGTAACGCATAACATCGGCGAATTGGACAGAACGTCACTGCTGACAGCTATAATTTCGAGGTAGTTAAGGACGTTGTCTACCTTCGCTACGAATTCTGCCAACAAAACCTCAGAAGCAATAAAATGAAGAACTCCTCTTGCTAATCGCGGTTTCTTTAGCCACTTAAATAGTGACGCCGAATTTCGAAAAATTATAAGACCGTGATCATCCCAGTCCTATTTTATGGCACAGAAGAAGAGAAAATACCTTCTGAAAATATCCGGTCCCGTTTGGGTTGAAGGGCTTTGAAGGAAAAGATTCCATGACTATTCCATTTCCAGTCTTAACCGGGGTGAGAACGCAGTAGATGAAGACTTTATCTTAGCCGGCGTCCACAAGTAGAAGGGGAGCACAATAAATTTTTTTGCGCAACTGAAAGCACTTAGCTAAAGATCGGTCTCACTGGAGAGACTTGTTAATTGAGATCCAAGTTCATCCCGAACAGCTTATTCAAAGCTGAGTGTGTTGCGTCGGTGGTGAGCATAAGCAAAAGAACCAGGCACATAGATGTAATTCAAACTAATAGTTGATAACATCAAAGAGGGTCTTCATAATTTAGTCATATATCCTTGAGCTCTAGAGAAAAACCGAATATTCAGTGCAAGCAATAAGTCATTTAGAATGCAGATAAGATTGTAGTGACAAAAACTGAAAGCTGATTCCAGTGATCTTTAATAAATTGAAAACTTAAAGCACGTATGTCCTTGGATCCCGATCAAGTTTAAGCTCCAAAGCTGCTATAGAAAAACATCAATGAAAGCATAAACGGCTTGTGGAAGACCAAAATAATTTTTTTTGATATAGAGCATCATAAATAAGCTTCAAGATAAGATCAAATCTGGGGAACTATATATATATGTTAAATCCATGCACCAAATGGTATAATTTAATAGCATTATGCTAATTGATGATATAAATTGAATAAGCCTTGGAACGCGCATTGAAGATGGAACAGATGAAATATTATTCCTTTTAATGAATCCTTAAGGTGCAACCAGTAGATTCTTCTGATTCATCATGTAAAGACATATGTTACTTCAGCTGGGCCACCAATATAAATAGTTAGTGACTGTGACTGTGACTCCAATGTTTTTTTCGTTTCAGGAGAAATATGCCCCGATGATTCCTCTCCAGCCTATTAACAGCTTCAAATAGTGCATTTTTTCTGATGCATCGGTAGCCGATGGATATCCTTTAGATTTTCCTTATTAACAAAGCCTTGTCACTGAACAAAATTTGACTGTAGAAAAGTGGATCGACTTTCAAGTATTACAGCGAAATGTTGTATAACATTCTGAGCAGCTCAGTTGCACAAGCATCTCGAAAGCTGGACTTCCAAGAAACTAACGTTAACTGAAGTTTATACAAAAGAAACACAAGACCTTCCACGTTTTAAAAAAACATAGATTCAAATTAGGCACATCTTGCATGAAATATGGTATCCTTATCTTCCTTCCCAAAAACCTTAAGTTCAAATCGAGGATTTTAGAAATATAGAAAATAATGACGCTGTAGAGAATTTATATTATTATTCTTGCTAAACAAATTTTCATCACACTTTACACATTACACAGTATAATTTAATATATCATAGCTTTCGAAGTGAATGCCATCAAAAATTCACTGATCCACCTATCCATAAATTTGTATCTTTCATGAAGGACAACAAATAATTCCAGCAAACCCACTTAATTGTATCCCCCTCGTCACATAATATCACATCACATTAATATCAACATCAAATTTAAATTTGCATGCATAAGTAATTATTGTATTATTATCGCTGATGAATATTGACACTTATCCTTGCGTTCGTTCAGGACGCCAACTCAAATGAATGGTATACAGATTATGTCAACTTAAATTCCTTGTGCAATTTTTAAAATTATTTTTATTGAATTTAAAAAAAAAAAAAAATTTTATTTTATAATAAAAAAAAAATGTGGTGTAGGTTTTGTGGTGGGCGCGAGTGTGGTGCTTCAATTATGACATTTGATATTCCAGCCAGATCGTGCAAGTGATAAAGCATAACCAAAAATGAAAATCGTAAAACAAAAAAATGGGAAAAAGCGAAAAATACCAAAATCTACAATACAATTGTAAAAAAAAAAAAATCAGAACACACAGTAAAAGCTAGAAATAAAGAACAGCGAATAATATTAAGAGAAAAAAAATTGCTCCAAAAATAAATTAGGCGGTCTGCATCTAGTACTTGTACGAGTATGTACATTTTTGTCTCTTGCTCTACCTGTATTATGCCGATAGCGGTAATTATTGTTAATACCATTCGTTGTCTTATATCCGATTTGTCCGCCATTGCGATTACGCATGGAATTCAACATTCCCGACGAAGGGGGTGGTGGGCCACTACCATTATGAAGATGATGATTTTCACCACCCACACCATTAACCATCATCCCTCCATTTCCACCGCCACCACCACCTCCGCGAAGGTAGAAATTATTAGTGTTGGGTATGTCACTGGGGTAACTGTTAACATTGTGATTATTATGTATATGATGACCGCTACTGTTGGCTATTTTCGCCGACGAACCATTCATAATGTAATGTTGCGATGATTGCTGCTGGTGCTGTTGCTGCTGTTGCTGCTGCTGCTGCTGCTGCTGCTGTTTCATGCTATGATGATGGGTATGATGTTGATGTTGCGGCTGTGATGCAACACTTGACAGTGATGATGATGATGCAGGTTGTGATGAGGATGACAATGACGATGAACCACCTCCACCGCCAGCAGGGGGCGATGATGGGTCCCCATACGCGGACGGGTGATAATGTTGATGATTGTGATGGCCAATAATAGGTGGTTGAGGCACAGAACATCCACCTGCAACTTGTTGCTGCTGGTAATAATGTTGATGATTATGTTGTTGTTGTTGCATAAGAGCGGAATTTCCCATAGAATTCGGCGGCTGCTGTTGTTGCTGCTGCTGTTGCTGACCAGATTGCTGATGGGAGCCAGGTAAGAACTGCGGGTACACATGGTGTGACCATTGTGGAAACAGTGGTCTAGCTGCAGATTCTAGCGATGATGTTATGCAGAGCAAATGATGCAAAAGGATGACAACAAATTTTGTGGTGCATTTTGAGGTGGTGGACAAAAAAAATTAATGAGTTCAAAAAAATTGTTTTTTTTTTTTTTTTGTACAAAATGGTGAATTTTTGTGCGTTTTGTGAGATAATAATAAAAATAACAGAAAAGGAAATGGAACAAAACCACAAAAACGGTACATACATCGCGCGCACAAATATTTACAAAAGATTTTTTCAATTAGTTTTTTTTTTTTTTTGTATATATATACGTTTTTATGTTACAAAATATACAAAATAAAATAACGTTGTTTGAATGGTTTTAATGTTTTTTTTTTTTAAGGATTAAATGAAAATTTAAATATTTTGTTGGGTAATTTTTATTAATTTAATGGTTTAAGTTTGTTTGGGTATTTTTTTTTATATATATTTATATAGATCCGAACAAAGCAGCGTGAAAATAAATAAAAGAAAAAAATGGGAAAAATACTCTCATTAGCGATACGGGAGGTTTTATTTAATTAAAACGGAAAAAATAATAAAAATAAGAAAAAAATAATAATTTCCTGGACAAAAAATAAGAATAAATAGTTTTCATATCCCTCAATAACACATCACGAAAAAATATAGAAAAAAAAAAATAAAACAAAAACACAACTGAAAAGAGACTTTGTCTAGTATTGTGTTTGGATCTATTTGGTTTGCTTTTTTATTTGCAAAAATGGTGAGAGTGTGTTTTAAATTTTGGTATTCTATTTTTTATTTTTTTTTAATATTAACTTAAGCTATAGTATATATAATTACATAAACTTTTTATATAAGAAAATATAGAGAAGAAGATTTTACTCACCGGAAGCCCCGCCACGTTGCATGATAGGTGACTGACGGGTTGTTTGTGGTTCAGCTGGAGGTTCTAGGATGTCCCTGTATTTTGATACCATGAGAACCGAAATGAAGTAGACAATAGCCAGTGATAGGAATTGTGCTTGTTTAGTTTCCTCCTGGAAAGATAGTTGAGGAGTTTTGCTTAAAAAATAGGTAAATATGCTTTGTATAGAAGAAGTTAAACACAATTTGTTTCTGATTTTACTAAGGAGCATCAAGTATGTGCATTCATTCGTAAACTATCTTATAGTAATACTCTTATGCTAAATATATGTTATATCAAATTTTTTACGAGGAGGACATACACACAAACGTAAAAAGTTGCACTCCCAATAATGAGAGTCAAGAGGCGCAGGAAAATTGTTTAGTATAGCAGGAAGAATAGTGAAGACTGATAAATACCAATATTTCACCCGGTTTTTTGACACGAGGTTTCTTTTTGAATAGCTTGCTAATTCGACTTCTACTTCTACTTTATAACCAGTTGAAATATGTTATACATATAACTGCCTCTAATGCTACATATTTCTTCAACCTATCTGTCGAGTGGGCTAAATTCGAGGACCTTAGTATCATTTTTGCTCCATTTTTTGATAACCTCGCTACTGAGACCAAAAATTAGCCAATACTTCTCTATTATATTGATCCAACTACAACATTTTTCTTTAGGTCTCTTTTTCGAACACTTCGGCCTCTATTGGACAGGTTTTTCCGACAATATTCGTTGAACATTGTTAAGCTAATTAATTTCCTCAGAATAAAGTTAATCAACTATCAGTTTCTTAATGTGAAGACCTCCGCAAATGAGCGTATTTCTTACTGGATCCTGTTTTGATACACCCGCTAACTTTCGTAACATTTTCGTTTTTCTTTTAAATTCCTAATACTCGCACATTGTCCAAATGCAAGATGCCTTGCGTGACATTATTCTCAAAATATCGCGTGGTTTTCGCGCCGTGATCATAATAATTTCCTTTATTTCTTCTCTTAGGAATACAATATCCTGACCAAGTTATTCCTCGTAAAGTTGATAAAAAGTGGTCGACAAAATCACCGGTGGGGATCATAGGAAATATTGACTGCAAACTGTGCAGTCAATTCAAAAAAAATTTTTTTTTTTGTATAATTGGCGCACGCTTAAGGAATTTTGCATACCCTTTAACGTTTCAATTTTTAACTTAGGGAGAAAAGAAAGATAGATACTGATGTACGTTGGTTTTGAATGTTTGCCGGTTATAATGACTTGAAAATAAATGTAGGGCTTGAAGGCGAAATAGCAATAGATCAAGGTGTGGCAAGCGTCTCTTCGTCGGTGTTCGAGGTTGTCAATTGACTTGGGGATATAAGCATCAACTATGAGTCATCTTGCACGGTTTTGAATCCTATCTAGCATCATCCTATCATGTGAGGTTTTAGGAGCAGATGTGGGCATTGTACTTCAATGCAGAATCACATACTAAATATTTTCATTGGAAGGGCTGGAATGCTTTTGCGCATGAAACTATTACAGAAAAAATGGCAGTTTACTTTCTTATGAAGGAAGCAATCAATGCGGCTACGTGAAGATGAAGCAGCAAGTTAGGGTGTGGGACAGAAGATATCTACTTTGATATCGAGCGATGCCGACGAATCAATTTCACTCGAATGGTGGCTATAATGCGGTAAAACCGCAGACAATATCCTATCGTAACGATACTGGCTGATACCAAAACAAGACCAAATATAACGCTTGTGCCGATCGAAGATCCCTCGACCTTTTTACAAAAGAAAGCAGTAGGTGAATAAGGAGAGGTTTGTTCGGGTGCATAGCTCGAGGTTGCGGCTAAGAAGAATATCCATCAGACATCGCTTTATACAAAATAAAAATATAAAGGTAAGATCGAAACTTGTATGTTAGTGAAACGTAGCCATAATGTACCATGTACTCTTACCTCCTTATCTCAACCACCCCGTCCTAACCATTGATAGACTAAATACAGTCGAAAATACCTACTCCCTGGCATCGGCATGTCTAGGTCATGACTGCATGGTCTGGTGACAACCTAGAACGGGTGGTCTTGGAAACTAGAAGGAAAAAAACTGGCCTCATTATCCGATGCGATGCTAACGCACATCATACGGTACGGGGCAGTACCGACACGAAGCGCTAGATATCCTTCCTATCTTTGGTAAAATCACTCAAATGGTAACAACTTGGATGGTATTGTCCGAACACTATTTTTCAAATCACAGATACATTCAATTCAGTCTGAATGCCGCTCCTCCCTGACAGCTAGCATTCCAGAGTTATCGAAAAACTGATTGAATTGGATCCCAAAGCGAACTATTGAAATAGGTTGAACAGCGATATTAATATAGTCAAGCATCTACGGATGGCTGGGCTTTGTTGAGCGAATGGACACCACATCTTCATCCTAATGAATCTTCAAAACTTACCTGAAACGTACTGTTGTACGTTACAACAGAAAGCGGCAATATCTAAGGTGGCGCACGCATGTGAAACACACTTGTAGTGCGGCAATGTAAGCAGTTAGAGGGGTTGAGGGTTGAGGCCCAAGTCCAACCCGGACTGTAACGCAACCTAACACAAATACGTTGGTAGCATATGTGTATAACATTGAATCTACCAATATTGACAGTCATTTTCTCTCATTTTATAATAATTTGTAAGTTCTGGTTTTGGCTAGTGTTTATGAAATATCGTAGAAAGAATTACGGTTTCTTAAAAAAAAAAAAAAACGGATCTACTTACATACATACTAAGACATACGATGTCTTGGGATGTCTTAAAACACACTAAAAATAGCTCTTCAGTTTAGTTCACACATAGTTGTCATGTATTTTTTTTTTTAATTTCGGGATGGAACTGTAGGTAGTGCTGATGCAGAATGGAATAAGCGGCAACTCTCGACTCAATGATATCCACGATTATTCTTATTTGGGAAGTAAAGACAGCCTTTCTAGGTAAAAACCAAACTATGGCAGATGAAACATCGCTGAAATGTAGTGAATGCTTAGCGATTGAAAACATGATTGGTATGAGAACGATAGATACATTCTTAGGTATGCCATTAGAAGATGTTTCAAAAAGAAGTGAGGAATTTATTTTTTTTATAAAACAAACAATCTCTGAAACCTTTATTGCTTTATACAGAAGACATACGGGGGTTATTTATGGAACACAATATCTTCCAAATGACCGGCTCAGTTCTGTTTGCCAACCTTCATGCTTTTTTCGAAATTTTCAATCGCTCTTTAAAATAATTGAGGCTCTATCCCGACGATGGCGGCTTCAATGCTCGCTTTCAGAGTTGGAACAGTTTGCGGATGGTGGACGTAGACCTAGCTTCTCACATTGCCCCAAAGAAAGGAGTCTAACTGTGTGAAGTCGCACGATCTTGGTGGCCAATGTTTATCCGAAACACGAAATTACGCGATCGGGAAACTTCGTGCGCAATAACTCAATTATTTCGCGACTTATATGGCACACATTACCATCCTATTGAAAGTCCTCCGTATCGATATCCTTAACATCCGGTCACAAAAATTTGTTTATCATTTCTCGGTAGCGCGCTCCAATGACCGTAATGGCTTTTCCGCCTTTATGACACCTCCGATTCATAGGCCGCACCAAACAGGAACCTGTTCTGGAGGCGCAATGATAATGGTGTCTGTAATTTGGCTTATTAACAGGCACCAGGATTTTTGGCGTCGCTGGTGCCAATCAAACGTGAATTTTTGTAATAAAATTCAATTTCACTGGGTAACGTTCCGTAGCCAATTTCCACCTTGTAGATAAAAACGTCGAGATTTACTACAGGTTGTACTGACAGTGATATTTTTTATACCAGATAAAGGTTTACCTTAAAGAGATAACCGTCTTGAAATAGACGAACAATCTGGCACAATGAAGAAGTTCGAAATAAATGAACGAACATTCTATAATATGATATAAATTGTAGCAAGAAATATGTTGCATATGTTATATGAAGGAATTTCCTGTTTTCTTTTCCACATTTAAAGTTACAACATTACAATTCAGTTATAATTGTAAATTGTTTAACATATATAAAACTCCTTCATAAAATAAAATTAAAGGGAAACCTATTAAGCTATCTCTAAAATACTCTGCATACATATGTAATGTACATAGACTATAAAACAATTGTACTCACCACATCACGATAGATGACTGCTCTCAGGCGGTTAACATCCATGTCTTGCAAAAGTTTCTCTGGATCCTTGACGGGAGATAATTGACCTGTTATCGATTCGACGATGTTCTGTAAGTAAGAGAACATCACCCCAAAAGACATGTATTGTAGTTACAGTTGTTCGAAATGACATTTCAAAATTGTCATTACACTTTCGTGTTTCCCCTTACTCACCTTTGGCGATGCTTGAGCTCCACGGATAAGTGCTTGCAAGTGTGCAGCACCTGGTACATCTCTAGCCAATCCACCGGCATTGTATCTCGTACGTTCCTTGCATTCTAGACAATTGCGTACAGCACATGTACATACTAAACGCAGGCACTGCCTCAGGATACCACCACTTGACATGTTCTTCTCCGCCTCCAGTTCACCAAAATTCAATGAGGTGGCGAATATTAACACATCAGCCATGCTAACCAAACGTTGGAGGAAGGACACAGCCACTTCAAGTGGCATACCTTGTGTAGGCTCCAGGACATCTAATTCGGACTGGTTGTCGTTGTTGTGGAGATGTGTCCGAGAGTTATGGTATTTAAATGAAGAAAAGGATAAGAACAAGTTTTTAATCAAACACAAGTTTGTCAAGAGATTGTGAATGGGGCTGTGTAGAATGATGATGTGACGTGATGTTTATACTCACATTTGGTGATGTTGCACTAGCCAACAAAGGTAAAAGTCCACCACAGGCGATGATAAGGTTATCTGCTAATTGAGAAATTAGATGGACAGTGTTAACGACAAAAATCGCATTTTCACTGGAATTAACAAAGTCGAGAACACTCTTGGTTGAGTGACTACGCCAAACCTGAATGTCCGTCTCTAGTGAGAATAGGACATCGGACAGAAGGCGCTGATGGATATACGACCACTTGAATTCAGGTATACGGAATGGTGGACGGGTTGGTCCCGGACTAAACATGGGACGTGTTGAACCCGATTTTGTCCTTTTATTGTCTGTTTCAGGAAAAAAAAGATAGAAAAAACAAAAACACAATTAAAATCTACTCTAACACTATCTGGATTTTAGGTATGTATCTCTCCCTGCAAATTTATGATCTTTTGATTGTGTGGCACACGTTAAATCCAAGAGTCTGTCACTAACAAAAGCTGAGGGTGTCTTCGTCGCCTCAAATTAGAAGACGACATTTTATTTTCTTTATAGCCCTAACGTAGAAAAAAGTACTTCTTGTTGGCTTCCTTTTCTACTTTATTTTTACTGCGTGGCTGTAAAATTAGAGTCACTACACGCTCTGCGATTTAATTACACACTATGTGAGCCATCATGCGGTAGTGCAAGCATGCTTAACTTAAATGAATGACCCACTTTGGAGGTTCACAAAAGCAGGATTAAATGAAATTCATGAACAATTGCCATATTCTAACCCAGAGAGAACAAGTTTTCCAGGACAAGTTGTACCTTGAAATGTAAATATACGTATGGTATGTGTATTGTTGTGGTCTAAAGTATAGATGTTATCGGGAATTGTTTTAATCAGTAATTTAAACAAGGACAATGGAAAAGTGGTTCTTAGCACTCACGAATCATATGCACCCATATTCAATACAACACTTCAAACCTAATCCTCAAAATGTGTATATTTGGAAGAACAATAGAATCCGCATTTAAGGAAACCTACAAATTCAAAGTATCGTAAAGACTGTAGGGTCGCATTAATCGGTCTGGTCTGGTCGTTTTCAAAATGGAAATTTCAAAACAAAAATCGTATCTCACCAAAATGATTGTTCTCTACTTGGGTACTCGTACTATGCTGTAACCGTCTCTGTGGTTGTCCATGCGGTTGTTCGCGCTCTTCGAAATGCTGCTGCTGCTGATGCTGTTGTTGTTGCAGATGCTGCTGTTGTTCATTAGTGACGTTTCCATTTAGGCTTCCAATAGTATTAATGTTACGACAATCTTGTGTCGACGGTGATGTTTGCGTTTGTGAATCCACCTCTGAAACTGGGCTAATAACCACTGGCTTTGTATTGTTCACTGGTTCTATTGGATCCACTGTTTCAAGAGCTTCCAGGCTTAACACTGGTTCCTCATGTTCAGCACCGTCAATGATTCCTCTTTCCACATCTGGCTCTACTTCACCGTTGTTAGCTGATGGTTCTAGGGATGGAGATGGAGATGGTGATGATGTTTCAGCAGCAACTTCCTCAGGCAATTGTTTGACGGGTGACGATTGGGTTAATGCAGTTACTGTCGGTATCGTGGTTGTCGTGGTTTCTTTTGTCTCCTCAAGCTGTTCCTGTTCAATTGCAACAACCTGTGACGCTGGTAGTTTGTCATCAATTTTTAGTACAGTTGGACTTGTATCCGGTGATGGTGCCTTTTTACCACTTAATTTAGGAGATGCGGGTGGCGTTGTTAATGTTGCAACGTCATTGACTACTTCCGCAATGATGTCCTCCACCAAAGCTTCACTTTCGGTAGTGACTTCTACTTCTGAAGGTTTTGTAGCGGATTGAAGTGCATCATCGAATTTTTCTCGGGTTTCATCGACTGAATCCACGAATTTGTCCTCCTTAACTTCGTTATTGTTTTTCTCGCCGGTAGTTGTGGTAACGTCAGTTTTATCATCACTATCTTCCTTAAGCCAGTCTTCGAGAGCTTCGGTGCTATCAACTAGTTCTGTTGACTCGGTCGTTGGCTTTTGAGGTTCTGATACTGGAACTTCAATGGGGCTGTCGTCAGGGGTTCTACTGTCACTCGTTTGATCTGCCGGTATTGAGTCTGTAAGTTCATTACTCTGGGTAACGTCAATTTCATTATTGTTGTTGTTAGCGATTAGTATTGCACTTGGTAAAGATAAATCAGTCTTTTGATTATCAATGGCATCTTCTAGGGTTCTAGGAGTATCTATACTTGCTATTGTAGTTGTGTTTATGTCTGAGGTTGTAGTGATAGTGGTGGTGTCGATTGCTACCGTTGACTCAAATTCATTATTGTTATTGCTTAGGTTTTTCGAATTGAGTAGGCTAACCTTTTCGGCTTCTGAATCGGTGGTTACGGTAATGGTAGAAGTTTGCTGTTTCTTTTCAATTTTCAGCACTCCCTGTACGACCTCATTGACAGCAAGCTCGATTTCTTCGTCTTTTATAACCGATGAAGCAGCTTCCTCAGCATTTTTCAGAAGAACTTCATCAGAAACTTCTTTGCAGTGGTTGAGGAGTTTTTCCGAATTGTCGAGAACTTCAGTGATAATTTTTTCCTGTTCTAATTTTGTCTCTTCTGACGTTAAGTCCACTTCTTCTAAATCGTCTTCGTTAATGTCAAGCACCTGCTTAAGAGCTTCCTGACCGCCGGAATTGAGCGGTATAATTTCTTCGATTCTTTTACTTTCTTCGATTTTTTCGATTTCCTCTTTATCGGGGTTACCATTGCAAATCACTTCTCCCTTCAATTGCGCATTGTAGACATCAGTGATATTTGACACTGTCGAAGATTGAATAACGGGTTTCTCTCTTTCTTTCTCTTCATTGGCATTTTGATCAGTCACTGGAGATACTTCGTCTAGCTTTCCTTCCGTCTCCTCATCTTCGCAGGCACATTTCAGATTTTCCAAATTGATTTCTTCTTCGGTGACTTGTTCGTTTTCATTAACCATCGGCTCAATTGCGATAGCCACGGGAGTTGATGGCTTTTCGATTTCCTCCACATCGGTGGGTGTTGCAATGCTATCTGAGCTGATCGCGTGTTGTTGTTGCTGCTGTTGTTCTTCGCGTTCCCATCCACTGATCGTGCTTATGGGTCGGGCTTGTCTGAGAGCCGGATCTGTGATATTGTCAGTTCTTTGACGTTCGTAGTGCTCGTACATTTGAGCAAATTGCAGTTTGAACTCCTCATATGAAACTTTGGAGTGTACAATGGCGAGTGTATCAACCCATACTCTCCAGCCTCCATATTCATGTTTAATAGCATGATGTAAGAGCATTCGGAAGAGGGAGTATACCATATCGGAGATTTTCTGCTCTTCACTGTTCTTTGGATGAATATAGGCCATGGCGATCAGCCATTCCTGCCATACAGACATTTGAAGGACTGTTCGACGATTTTCACGATTACTATTGCACAAGAGCGTCATGTCCGAGAGGAAGAGCTTCTTCACTTCGATCAGTGATTCTGTTTGTTTCGATTGACGTATTAGAGTTGCAACGACTTTAAGAATCACTGTGGAAGAAAAAGAAAAAAAATAGGATTAAGAGAGAATGGATATACTATAGTTGGGACGGATTTAACAAGTTGGAATAGATACAATAACATAAAAACGAACAAATTTGGTGAAGTAGTATCGAAATGAAAGTAATGTGAGGAGCTACCGTTGAGTAAAACGAATTTATTGTGGGAAATTTTTTAATTTATTATTTTAATTATTCAAGAAGACGAAAGTTATATAAAAAGAGCCGTCACTTTCGAATTCACACAGATTGTGGGATTTTAGTTTTAGTTTTCTGAAGGATCAAAATGTCAGAGGAATTTAGATCCAGCTTTGGCCAGATCTGTTTGGTTGCTAGACATGTTGATTTAACCACCTAAGGTCTCTTCTTTTGTTAACATCGAGCTTTAATATTAATTTACACGTAGCGATTAGTATATTAATGCTACCCTTTTCCTGCAGAATAGGTATAGTGGTTCCAATTTTTGCGAATTTGTCAGCCCTATAATTCCCTGGAATATCTTTGTGGCTCGGTAACCAACAAAGGTGAAGGTTTAACTGCTCTGCCATCTACGTAAGAGGTGATCGGCATCCAAGAGCGGTTCTAGAATTTAATGAAAATGAGTCCACTGATTTGATAGCGGCTTGACTACCCGAAAAGATACGAATATTCTTTGCAGATATCACATTTTTCTTCAGCCAGAACAGAGCTTTTTAACTGCCAAAATTTCCGGCTAGGACACGCTACAGTAATTTGGAAGGCAGACGGAGGGGTTTAGATTTAACTGCTCTAAGAAAACACCGCCACCAACCCCACTATCAGTTTCAGATCCATCTGTGTAAATATGAATTGATTTGTCCTCTATGAAACCATCTTCCTTTCGGGTCTTTGTCATACCAAAGTTCGGGTATAGTGTAATCAATGTTCTCTGAGGATTTCTAGTACACGAAGCCTGTTTGATGAATACCCAGAATAAAAATGATCTTTTAAGCTTTGTGAAAAAAAAACAAGACGCAGGAAGCCAATTCCGGAAAATACGAAGGATGGGGGAGCAGTTCGTAAGTGTGAGCCGGTGCATTATCTTGATGGAAGAGCACTATTTTCTTCGCCAAATGTGTTCGTTTTTTCTTTCAAACTGGCATTATATCGGCCCAATAATGCTCCTGTGATTATTTTTCCTTTCTCCAAAAAGTCGACATGAGTCACACCTCGCGGGTCCCAAAACCGGTGGCCATGATCTTTTCGGTCGAAGGCACGGTCTTCGCCTCTTTTGGAGCACGTTCACCGGGTTAAGCCCATTGTTTCGATTGTTCTTTGGTCTTTGATTTGTACCAATGAATCCATGTCTCATCGACGGTCACGAAACGACGCAAAAATTTCTCTGGGCTTCGATTGAACAGGCCAAGCACGTCTTTCCAGTGCCTTTTCTCCGGCGGTACCCATCGCGCGGACAACTTTCTCATACCCAAAATCTCGTGCAGGATATGGCTAACGCATTCAGTTGAGATACCTGCTATCTCAGCCAACTCGTAAATTTTCACTCGGCGGTCCGCCAATACGAGGTCATGGATTTTGTCCACGGTTTTCTTTGTGCTTAATGTGTTTGGGCCACCTGGGAGCGGTTCTTCAAAAACCGCGATACTCTACGAACCAATGGGAAATGGTTGAACAGAAAGGTGAATGGGTATCATGCACACCATCGAGAATGGGCTTGATTTTCTCGAAGGTTTTGCCACTCAAAAACAAGAATCGGATTACGGAGCGATACTGCTCTTTTTGAAAACATGGTGGTGTTTTGAAATGGTGGTCACTAAATTATGGTATACTCTTTTTGGCTGAGTAGCGCCACCTATCTTACAATCCGAGTACTCATTATACAGCACTCATATATTAAGAATATTAAAATATTTGTCCACTGTATATTCGCTTTAAGGTGACTAACGATGGTCGCAGCTACTTGCCTGCTGAAGATATCGAAAGGTGTTAAATGAAACGGATCCATCCGCGAAGAGAGTAGAGCGTAGGGCTCCGCTTATGCATAGACACACTGTTCCTGCATGTCCCTCTGCTTATTTTTCTGCAATTGACTGCATTGTCTAAGGACGTTCACCAAACAACAACCCGGTAGGTAAGTATGGGTATTACGTGTACCAAGAAAGATGCTTAAAAAACCACCAAGCGAAAAATATAGATCAGACCACGGGATCCTTGCACAAAAGAGCACAGCTATTATCAAGTAAACAAAGCATCAGCATGCGAGGATCATCAGGCATGATATCTGAGGCTTTTTATAAGTCACAATAACAAATGAGCTGCTCAAACTGTTATAAGATTCTTTAAAGACCCGCAAGAGCCCGCGGGTCAGTACTACAAATAGTATCAGTAGTCAGAGAAATCCAACGGATTTGCAACCGGAGAGTTTGCAATCCATTGTGTCGAAGAAATGAAGTGTGGAACATTGTTTTCTAACCAAACTTGGTTGACGCGCGCTTTGTGAGACGGTGCCGATTCTTGTTGAAATGTCCACTGTCTCCGACCGAAATGATTGTTTGCCCAAGGCTTCAATACTGCCTCTAAGACAGTTTCACGGTATACAATCGCATTAATTTTGACGCCACGGTCCAAACATACGTGCGGAGAGCGACCATAGGCGGTTTTGGCGCCCCAAACCATCACTGTCGGTGCTGCCTGCTTTCTGGTGGCCGTCCGAAGGTGTAAGTTTTCGAAGGACCTCTCTGGCAAGTAAACTCGGTCATTTTGTTTGTTGACATATTGCTCGATAACAAATGGCGACTCATCGGAAAAAACCAAATTCGGCAACTCACCACTTTCGTGTTAGCGTAGCAACTCCTTCGCTCTTTCGACTCTAAATTTTTTCTGTTGCGGTATAAGATGATGTGCTTTTTGGAATTTCAATTTTTCAGTGTATGTTGTATCCATTCCAACGATATGTTGAGCTCACGAGCCATTTTTCTTCCACTTCGACGCGGATTTCGCTCAATTCGAGCCTTCACTTTCGGAACCATTTCTGCAAATGAGAGTGTTACCGTCAATGTTAACCGTTATTGCGCCATGTTAACGGACTATGTGCTTGCTGAAATTCAACAAGACGGCGCTACGACCCATACAGCGCGTGAAACAATGGACTTGTTGAGAAATTATTTTGGTAAGCACTTATTTTCACGTTTTGCTTCGGTAAATTTTCTATCTATCTATCGTGCGATATCACATCTTTGGACTATTTTCTCTGGGGATATGTAAACACTCAGGTCTTCAGGAATAAGTCAGCTACGATTGACGCTTTGGAAGCCAACATTACTCGTGTTATCCGCGAGATACCGGCCGCTATGCTCGAACGAGTCGCTCAAAATTGGAACTTCCGAATGGACCACCTCAGACGTAGTCATGCCCAACGTTTACATAAGATCTTTTTTAAAGAGAATTTGCCATAAATTTTTCTTTTAATGGATAATGAAAATTTTAAGTTCGCTTTCAAATTTATGTGTTTTATGTTACATTGTCAATCAAATCTCACGATGAATCACCCTATAGCTAGCTTGTAAGTAAATAATGTATCATATAAAGTACAATCATTAGTTCTAAGTACTAAAAAAGATTTAGAATCTTAACGTACAAACCTTTTTGTTGTAAAAAATGAAACTGAACTTCAATCGTTGAACAAAAACTTCACTAATCATGGCTCTATGGCGCTCTAAACTGATTGCAACATTCAGCAACATTCGCTGAGCAAAATTTTGTAATGAAAAAAAAAAAGTCAATCCTTGGACCAGCTGAAAGTTGGAAGCTCATGGACGAAGATTATTCCGCAAAATGTTCAACAAAGTGGATGGATACAGCTTGAATTACCGTGCACAATGAAGAACCGACTCATTTATGTGGCTTTGTACAATGTCTTCGCTTATGCGTACTACCAATGAAAGTATACGTAGTCCGAAAACGATCCACAGTTGCTCGTATTAAAATTATCTTACATCCTGAGTGAGCATAGAATGAATATAGCTCCCAGTAAGTTTCGCAGACTAAACCACAGTTTTCAAAATAAATTTGCACAATATGGAAGCGTCGTTCTGAAATTAGTCTGTTTAAGGTAGAATGGCAAATCAAACTGAGAAAAATCAGATGACGGCTTTCAAATGAGATGTAGCTGAATAAAAAACGAAACAACCATTTTTTTCGAAAAAGCAAAACTACACACTTATCACTCCAAATCCCATTCTAACCGCGACATCATGAAAAAAATTGGTAGAAGCGTACTCGCTGCTGATAGTTATTTGAAGGATTCGAACTCTTTTGGAAAAATTTAAAAAGAAAAACTTTAATAATTATTTCAGCAGCTGATAGATGCAAATCATCCGTAGTGTTTCTATTTCTAGTAAAATCCACAGTTGGACATGTTATTCTTAGGGACGAGAACCTTAAACGTTTAAGCTTAAAGTCCACTGAATGCGGTGCATGAGCAGTTTAGATTACAAATGAAAATCTTGAATTACTGAACTGCGCCTCTAAATATTTTAGAAAATTTGTAGACCTGACTTATCTGCAAAACCTACGGAGGAGAAAGGCAGGACCATAAGGATTCGCTTCTTCTTTTCAGTACTATCTTATGTCTTTGTGATATCACTTTCTTTATTCACTTTCAAGATAACTGTAGTATATGAGCATAAAGCCATTATTCAAAAGCACTGTTTTATTGAAACCTACAATCATATTGCAACTATACTTTGGACAATAAAAATTTGCAATACAGGCTCTTTTCAAACACGGGTGTTAGTTGCTCAATTCTTTTCTTTAAATTCTCTATATTGATGTAAATCCACACTAATCCCTAAATACCTACAGTCGAAGGCAGGATGATCAAGGAAAGGATGGATTCCCGTAAATGTGTCTACATACAGGGTGAGTTTTTTAACTTGAGACATCCAAATTACTCGAAAAATACGCGATATCGCGAAAAATGTTTCCGACAAAAGTCACAAGGTTCTGAAGGGAACATAAGATGGTGACCACGAGTTTGACCTTGAGACCCATTTTCCAGGTCAAACGAAGGTCACAACGACGTGGACGTAGCAGTATTTTGTTTCCTTCGGGGTGATTAATTAGAGTGGGTCCCCTTGCCGCCCACTGTTGAATCATTGAATTATTTCCTTTTCGACGTTTATTTCCCGAGACTATTTCAACAAATGCTCGAAAATGTGACCATTAACTTCAATACACTTGTCTATCCGCGCCCTAAATGAACCAACAGAACTGAGAAGTATTTCTGGCGTATTCTTCCGGCAAGCTTCAGTTATTCGTCTTTTCATGTCCTCACGTGTTGTTGGCTTTTTTCTGTAAACCTCACTTTTTAAGTAGCCCCACAAGAAGAAATCATGTGAAGTAAGATTAGGTGATCTAGCAGGCCATTGCCTCGGACCCCCTCGTCCGATCCATCGTTGATAGTAAACATTGCTTAATACGCCCCGGGTTACTTGGGAGTAATGGGCTGAACAACTATCATGTTGAAACCACATTTTTAGTTGCAAATCCAATGGCAGTTCTTCTAGTAATACTGGAAGATGGTCCCGCAAGAAGTTTGCCTACTTTTCGCCATTCAAGTTGCCTTCAATTAATAATGGACCTATCCCCAATAATTCCTGCCCAAACACTAACATTCCAAGGGTGCTGACGTTCAATTTGTCGCAACCAAAAAGGGTTTTCGGTAGCCCAGTAATGCATATTATGTCGATTGACCGTACCGTGATTGGTGAAAGTCGACTCATCAGAGAATAACACCTTGGCGAAGAAAAGGGGGTCTCGTTCAATTTCCTGAAGTACCCATTGACAAAGGGAAACCCGGTTGCGAAAATCCTCACTAGAATGTTCTTGATGCATTGAAACATGATAAGGATGGTATTTATGCCGATGTAATACCTTACAGACAGTCATTTGAGAAATAGAGAATAGTGAGGATGTGAGGATAAAAGGAAGCGCGCGATCGTATTTGGTCTGAGAAACGTTGGGCGTAAAGGGCAATAGAACTATTGATGTTCCTTCCACTTTCTCCATAAATCAATATCTTTTAAATTTTCTCTTGAATTAAAATAGCCTGCATTATTAATCTGGAAAACGTTACTTATAATAATCAGTTTCTCAAAACAAATATCGAACTTCTAAATGAAGTACAGTTCCGTTCAAGTAGAAAAAAAGGGCAGAGTGCACATCACTCTCAGATAAGTTTAGGATAATTTGTCTCTATCTGAAATTTCTTTGAGTTTTAACTTCACTCGAGGCAATAATGACTTCCTCAAAACAAATCTCGACCTTCTAACACCCTAACAACGTTGGAAAACGATTACTGATTTAGGCGTGCCAGTGCAGTGGTTTCTAGCACTGAATGAATAAGACTTTTAAGACAAAGTCGTGTGCCCCATTGAGGAATACGACTGAGCGCTAAAAATCAGGAATTATCATTCGAAAAATCAAAAGTGATCTTCGTTTGACCTTAAAAATGGGGATCAAGGTCAAACTCGTGGTCATTATCTTATGTCCCCTTCAGAACCTTGTGACTTTTGTCTGAAAAATTTTTCGCGATATCGCTAATTTTTGAGTAATTTGCATGTCTCAAGTTAAAAAAACTCACCCGGTATATGCCAGATGAATTGGCTCAATTATGGGTACACATATGTATGGTAGATTGCTTTCAGGCAGGTAAAAGGCGGCTAACCGTTTTTGATAGAGGCACTTGAAGTAGTGGACATTTAACATAGCAATGCCTTAATTGGGTCCAACACGTTTCTTAAACTACCATATTATTTGAAATACATTTTCATAAATCCGCGACCTAAAATAATTAAGCTTACATGCGGTAGACATCTAATAAATGCATTCTGCGGAAAGATGAATCAAAAAGAAAATCCTTCATAGTCAAAATAAATATTATCATTTATCTAATGGAAACCATTAAATTTTAAAAACGAAGGAAGTCGAAAGTGATGCTAACAATAAGACAGGTCAATGAGAAAAACTGAATTGCGCTCAACTGAACTCATTTTCATTTTCATCAATAAATTACGAGTACTTGCAAGCTTCAATGCCGATGTTCATTCAATGGCAAAACATAAAATAAGTAAATTTTTCTACCACATTGTTTCGAGTTAATAACACTGCGTTGTCCTTAAGCTAAGCCTACAATCCCTATATGATTTATTACATTAAAACAAGCATCTGAACTTAATACTTCTCATTTTTCTAAATACGTAGAAGTCACCCAATACATATAAAGTTAAATTTGCAAAAAACAAAAAAAAGAAAAAAAAAAACACAAAAACACGTCCTGTGTTCTGAACAAAACAACATCGTGAACAACAATATTTCTTAATTCACTCAAACCATTGCGGGTAACCACTCACATATACTGCCAGAAACAAAAGAAGAATAATTCATAATAAAATAGAAAATATCCCTTTCCTTCTCCACTAAATTTTAAAATAAAGAAAATTGCTAAAGGATGGCAGGAAAAAGTTGAAAAAGAGAAAGAAAGAAAAACGAAGACAAGAAAATAAAATTCTTTATTTTTAAAACTTACTAGGATTCTCCAGTCGATAATGGCTCTCTGGCTCTGGATGCCTGGTGTAAAGGATTTGCTGTGATATATGTTCGGTCATTATTTCATAAAGGACATTATACGTTGGTAAGGACAGTGATTCCTCATAAAGTAATAAGCGTTCTGCTAATAGCGTATATAAATTGTGCGGTGACATAACATCGTACTTTCGTCTGTTGAAAATGTGCAGCAACGAATAAAATGAACAAAGAAAATTGAGAGAGAAAAAAAAGTAAAATTTCATAAAAACAAGAAGGAAAATGTAAAAAAAAATTATAATTTTGTAATATAATAGAATTTTTATTATATTTTTTCTACAAATACAGATGGACGAGAAAGTTTGTGGAGCAATATTTTCCTGACCAAATTGGAACAGTTTCAGTTTTTCTAAGTAATAAAGTAAAATGTTGACCATTTTTCATTAAACTAGAGATTGCTGGACTGGAAGGGCCAAGGACATGAAGCTAATTAGTATGACAAAGTCTTGTTTCTGGTAAAAAAAAAAAAAAAAAAAAAAACATTTTTAACATTTTACTTTACTTTAGATCTTTGTCTGTTTTGTGTCGGAAGAACAATTACTTTACTAAAAATTTCTATTTATGACAAAAAAAAAAAACAAATGGCATCCAACATGAAGACTTGTTCAATTAAAAACATCCACAACTGACAGAATCTTATTTCTCATTTGGATAAGATTTTTACTTCTCCATATTGTTAAATAGTTGCTTCAGTTTTCAGTAAGAAACAGTTCCTATATCATACTTTATGAATAAAAATAAAAGTGGCGCCCAATGTGAGGCCTATTTTTTTTTTAATGCTTTCAACTCCTAAAACTTTCTTGTTCATCAATGGAGAAAATATGAAACAATAATAATAATACATACATCACGGATACGTACTTGTGTGTGCTACGCGATAGAAAGAATCCTAATAATTTTAACGCTTGTAGTCTTATCAATTGACTTTCGGCAGCCAGTAATTTAAATATAGATCTAACACCATGTTTAACATCGAAAGCAGGTACCATTGAGCTTGGATGCTCGGACATTAAGGATATTAACATTTGTAGCACATCATGAAGATTTTCGTCCTTAATATTGAAAGCATAAAGAATTTCATTTTTAATTAGTTCTCTTTCTCAAACGAGTTTTAGTGCAAAATTCAAGCTTACCTCATGCATCGTCGTCAAGTAGTTCAATATACTTTGTAATTCATCTTCTTTAACTCCATTGCCAATCATAATTAACTGTTTTAGAAACAAAAGAATATATGCACGTATCGCTAAAATATCCTTTTGTGCCGGTCGCGGTCCATCTATCAAAATCACATGAATACACTTTTTTTGTCTTAGCTTCATTTAATTGAAAATAATTAAACTTACCCAATCCTTTTGGAATGATACCACTCTTCGCGCGAGGATTCACAACCCAGTAATAATATTTCAATGTATGCACTGTTTGTAGGACAGTACTTACTCGTCGTACATTGCTATAAATTTGTGTATCGCTAAGAAATTCTGTAGCTAAATACGAATACAGACGTGCCTGGACATTGGCCGGTGTATAGATCCATAATGATGGATTAAATAGAACATGATCGAGAAGCTGCCACGTTAGAAATGAGAAACAGAAGAGCTATCCATTAGTTTTGTAACACCTCTGTCCTGCCACAAGCCGATTTTGCATTTTATTTTTTTTCACACAAATGAAAAAAAATTCTGTTTTTTTGTTTTTGTTTGGCATGCAGCAAGCGGACACAAAATTTTTTTGTTTTTGATAATATAATTAACAACAACTGAAATACAGATGCACAAAAAATTTCACACAAGAATTCCATAAATCAAAATTTTTACAAAAATTTTTTTTTTTTTTTTTTTCTTTTAAATTTTTACAAAACGTACATGTAGATCATGGTTTTCTTTACATTATGCTTTATGATTAAAATAAATTCCCATGATTTTTTCGTTTAAAAAAAAAAAATGCATGACACTTATAAAATGACTTAAAAATAAAGTAAACACAAATAATTGTTTATGAACATTTCCACGAGAATAGATCGTAGACGGTGTCGGCTTTACATAATAGAAATACAAATTTTTTGAAACGAGCAAACTAAACGACTTTCACGGGATATACCATATATTTTATTCGGTTAGATCTGGTTTATATACTCGTATAAGTACGCGAACAAACTTATTTCAGAGTAACATACTACGAAAATAGAAAATCCAAGAAAGAGATTTCTTCCTACTTACAGCCGAACAAAAAAAAAATTATACATGTAGGTATTGTATATTAATAACACAAAAGACAAAGGAAATGTAGCACCTAATTTTGGGACGACCGTTAGACACTAGTCCTTAAAAAAGGGTTTTTCATTAGATGCGCCATAATAGAACCCACCGTCTATTGTTTCAGATTCACTACCATTAAATCATTGGAAGATATATTGTACCTTACAACAACGTTTACAAATCTTCTAATTTTTTATCAAATTTTCGTCGCACTTACGACTACATTACGTAAGTTAATTTCATTTATCCATTTAGTGAAAAAATTACCGATCATTCCATAATGTTGCCGATCCAATGCGATAGCTAAACGCCAGAAGTGAAAAGTACATCGCCGCTGTACCCGATGCGATGGGTCAAGACCGCAAACAATCGATTCCGCCACCTTCTCTCGACCTAAGTATCTCTCGAACGTCCATTTTACGTATTTTGCGAAAACACTTGACTATACGTTTGTATAAGATAGTACTGACTCAAGAGCTCAATCCGAATGACCATGGTGCAGGTCTAAGTTTCTTTGATTTGCCTCTTTGAAAATGGAAGAAGATCCGGTTTTCAACAGATAAACACATCGTCAGGAGCGAGGCATAGTTTTGGTTAAGCGGCTTTGTTTTCGCCGACCATCTTGCAGAAACCTTTAAACCATTCGATGGGGGGGTGCTTCCTGAGAATGTCAATACGCATGACGTGACGACAAACTTTCCAGTAGAAAAGGCTACACTTAGGGAACTTAGACAAGTTATAGACACGCTTAAGCCCAATAAAGCCCCGGGATATGACTTAATAACGGGAGAGATTCTTAAAGCGTTTCCGAAAAAAGGTTTGCTAAAGCTGCTCTATCTTATAAATGCCAGCATTAGATGAGAGCACGTACCGCACCAGTGGAAATTAGCCGAAGTTATTATGGTTCCGAAAATCGGTAAACCGCTGACTGAAATCAAGTCATATAGACCAATATCGCTTCTTCCGATTACATCGAAGGTCTTCGAGCGAATCCTTCTTAATCGTCTTAAACCAATTACCGATACAATTTGCCTCTTGCCTGATCATCAATTTGGCTTTAGAAGCCAACACTCTACGGATGACCAAGTGCATCGAATAACCGATGTAATTGAACGAGCAATCGAGTGTAAGTTAGTCTGTTCAAGCGCATTCCTTGACGTTTCGCAAGCCTTTGATAAGGTATATAAACTCCGACAAGCCCTACCCCAGCAATTGTCTTGTATTTTAGGATCATATCTGGAAGACCGACTCTTCTGTGTGAGACACGGAAACGAATATTCCATTTTTAAGACAATAAAGGCGGGGGTGCCGCAAGGAAGTGTACTTGGCCCTCTGCTATATTTGCTTTTAACCCGTGATATACCGCAAACGGACGACACTGTCCTAGCCACATTTGCTGATGACACTGCCATTTTGGCAACGGCTAAAACAGTCGAAGAAGCAACTGCCAAGTTGCAACGTGCCCTTACACGGATTAACAATTGGACAAAGATTTGGCGAATCGCGCTTAATGAAAACAAGTCTGTCCACGTGAACTTCACTCTCAAGAAAATTGAGAATCCACCGGTGTTTATCAACGCACTACGAATTCCTTACGCGAACGAGGCCAAATATCTCGGTATGACACTCGACGCTAAACTAAAATGGAGAGCACATATCAAGAAAAAACGTGAAGAGCTTAAAATCAAATATACAGATATTTACTGGCTCATTCCAAGCTTAGCTTAGAGAACAAACTGCTGTTAGACAAGCAAGTGCTAAAACCGATCTGGACATATGGTGTACAACTTTGGGGTTGTACTAAAAATAGTAACATTAATGTATTACAAACATTCCAAAACAAAGTTCTTCGAGGTATTGTTAATGCGCCGTGGTACATAAGAAACAATGATATCCACAGAGACTTAGGAGTCGAAAACGTTCAGAACGTAATTAAATTGTTTGCGCGAAAACATAATAATCGATTACAAGGTCATACGAATATTTCTGTTCAACAGATCCTCGACGAGACAAATTTATTGCGCCGTCTGAAAAGGACTAAGCCTCTCGATCTAGCGCAGTGATTAGCAGCGCAAAATTTTCCTAAAGTACACAGGAATTTTCAATGGAAAATCGCCTGCAGGATATCTTATAAAAACAAAATAAAATGCGAGAGAAGAACTGCTTGTTGAGTGTGAACTCAGTCGTGGTTTGCATAAGGGAGGTGTTTTTTAGTGAGTAAGAATCTCACACTACTATAGGCTCCGGGCCTATAGTGTCTATGAAGATTTCTCACCTTCCCACGAAAAAAAAAGAAAAAAAAATGGTTTTGTTAAAAAGCAAATTACTTTATTTGCTCAACCGAGCAGCCGGAGGTGCACCGCCAACAGCAAACGTGTCCGATAAAATTGTCTGCTCCACAGTAGTCAACTCTTTTTTTTTTTTTTTAAGGCAAATTTGAATTTGAAGGCTTGGAGGATATGCGAGTATGGTTTTAACAATACGGTGCCATCTGGCGTTTAACGTATCCCATAATCAACTTATTGAAAAAGACAAAGTCTTATAGCCATAAATATTTCTGTCAATTGTCCATCCGTAATGCGAGTTTACACTTTAGGAGATTAAATTGAGTCTCTTGTCTTTGCCAAAAAGCCAGAAACTTAAGAAGACTTTAAGGCGAATATTCGACGTGATATTGCAAGAAGTCATAAAAAATTGCGTGGATAGTATCTGCTCATACCAGTTCCATGGAGAACATTTAAGCGGTGTCACTCTTCGCACTTCATAGCAAAAAGTATTATTGGGTATATTTTTTAATTCGTGCGGTTTTTTGAACGTTTATTTAAGAAAAATATGTACAATAGTATTATTCAAAGTATTGCCCATCTGAAGCTATGACTTTTTCCCATCTTTCTGGCAATTTGTGGATCCCATCCCAAAAGAACTGCGCCGGCTTGGCAGTCAAGAATGAATCAAGCCAGTTTTTGATATTCTGCTCTGATGTGAACCGTATTTCAATGAGGGCGTTCTGCATCGACCGGAACAAATGGTAGTCAGAAGGGGCAAGGTCTGGGCTATAAGGCAGGTGGGGTAAGACTTCCCATCCACTGTTTTCCAAATAGTTCTTAACCGAAATAGCAACGTGGGGCCGAGCGTTGTCATGATGGAAAATTATTGCCTCGTGTCTGGTCGCATATTCCTGGCGTTTTTCGGCTACTGCTCTCTTCAAACGGATTATTTGTGTTCGGTAGCGTTATCCATTGTTGGTTTCACCCGGTTTTAGCAGCTCATAATACAGAACACCCATCTGATCCCACCAAATACAGAGCATTACCTTCGCGCCATGGATATTCGGCTTTGCCGTTGATTTGGCTGGTTGGCCGGGTTTCACATATGATTTTTTAAGCTTGAGGTTGTCGTAATAGATCCATTTTTCATCACCAGTAACAATCCGATGCAAAAATGGCTTCCTTTTGTGGCGTTCCAGCATCATTTCGGACATGCAAAACCGCCTTTTGACGTTTCTCGGCTTGAGTTCATGTGGAACCCAATTTCCTTGCTTTTGAATATATCCAGCTTCTTTTAAACGCTTTGAAATGGCTGCTTGAGTGACACCCAAAGATTCTGCGAGCTCTTCATAGAGTAATGCTTCCAGTTCTTCATCTTCAAACTTTTTTGGCTGCCCAGGACGTTCATCGTCTTCCAAGCCATAATCACCACTTTTAAATCGTGCAAACCGCTTTTGGAACGTTCGCTCAGATAGCGTATGTTCACCATAAACTTCCTCCAAAATACGATGACTTTCGGCAGCAGTTTTCTTCATATTAAAGTAATGAAGAAGAACTCCCCGAAAAACACTTTTTCAGGCACAAAGTTCGACATATTTCAGGGAAAAAAAAATTATTGTTGCTTACGCTTCAAAAGAATGGCATATACTGAAATGACGTACAATGACAGTAGCTTTCCAACACATGTTTCAATGGAATAATAACAATGTAATAATAATAATAGTTACGCCATCTCTTAGCAAACCGCAAATTAAGTTATAGACCCAATAATTCAATCCAATCAAAAATAAAAATTTAATTGTTAGGGTATCATGTGTAAAAAAAAAAAAAAAAAACAAATTGGGGCGCATCTAATGAAAAATCCTGCATCAAGTCTAATTCAAATCAAAAGATAAATCAACCTATAATGGCTTTCGAATGAATTTACTTTGGGAAAAAATGTAGACTTCAGTCTTGAGCTTCATGTTTTGAAGCAAGTCACAGATTCAATATTCTGGAAGACCGTAAAGTCAAATATCGTGCTGCCCCCAATAAGTCATTACAGATGCTACCTTTAATTTCCTGACATCAACAAGAACACAACAATGAAATTCCTGATTCAATGAAAAATGACGATGAGAGCATGCAACTGCATGAGATGTATGAAGTGGCATTATAGAAAATTTCGAAAACTGGTCGCGAGGACTATGTACAAAGAAGGCAGGAGAAACGACGGCTTTTACAAGAAAAAGGGTTTCTATTACTAAATTTCATTTTTCTACTTGCCATAGTAATAGAGAGTAAGATGCAGAATCGGTGCTGGTGGAGAGTGAAAGAGTGCTGGATATTATTGATACTAGGTGCCAGATGAAGAAAAAGACTTCATGAAAATGCACACTGCTGAGTATTTATCAACAAGTATTTTTGTTTTTGTTGAATCTTTTTTTTCTTGCCTCATTTTGCTAGTATGTTTGTTGTTTTTATTTTTGTTCTATTTTTTTTTTCTTATTTTAGTTATGATTTTTGCTTGATATTTGTCCCTTCTACCTTTATATCATATTATTGTTGCTCAAAAGGAAAAATGATAATCACAATATGTAATTCGTTGAATGCTATTTAAAAATGAGTTTGAATAATATCGGAGTGGGTTCCAATTATAGTGGCAGCAATGGTAGAATGCGGCCTCTGGTAAGTATTCTATGCAATCGCAGGGATGGTTTTAAAGTTTGTCATTTAGATGCACAAAGCTTAAACCCAAAACTTGATGAGTTTAGGGATGTTTTTGTCGGATCAAAGGTGGATGCAATTTTTCGTTTCAGAAACTTGGTTTGATGCTAACGTGAAAAATGATGTATACGCTGTGAAGGGTTACAAACTTTTTAGAGCTGATAGAGGTGATCGTGTTGGTGGTGGGGTAGCAATTAATGTTAGAAAGGGTTTGTTCGGTAAACGTAAATGTCGCTCGTCAAAAGAGTCTCCCATTAATTATTTGTTTGTTCAAATTATACGTGACGATAGGAATATTTATTTAGGTGTTGTATACAGGCCAGATTCAAACATCGACCTGTCTCGCATTTTCTTAGTTATGGATGATGTGTAAACCTACTCAAATAATTGAATTATTTGTGGTAATTTGAATAGCAATTTGTTGCGCGAGGACATCCTAACAGAAAATATGGAATCGTTCGGCCTTCAACCAGTCAATAAGCAAGTGCCTACCCATTTCACTACTTCTGCCAGTACATTAATGGATGTTATTTTTGTTAATAATACTGATAAAATACTGTTTTATGACCAAATTTCCGCACCTGCTTTCTCGAATCATGACTTATTGTTTTTCAATTATGATTTCGATGCAGAAGACTACTTAAGTACTTCAAGTTACACATTGACAGGGCTTCTCTAGGACAGCACATTAGCAGCATTCAATGGAACCTAGTCTTTAGTATGATCTCACCGGATGACCAATTGATTTCATAAATCAAAATATTAATCTTCTCTTTGAAACACACGTTCATGTCAAAATAGGTATTGTTAAAGACAATGGCAAAATTTGATTTTCAAATGAGATTCGTGAACCTATGGTGCAATGTGATTTGGCTTATCACCAGTGGAAACGTTTTAGAATAACAGAATTTCATCGAGCCTATAAAAGCTTGAGTAATAGCGTCGTTCGAGAGATAAGAACTGCCAAAACGCAATTTTTTTCTGAGCGGTTCAACTCTGCTACAGTTGGTCGAAAAACTTGGAACTTAATTCGTGAGCTTGGAATCGGTAAACAAAAGTTAAGTTGTTCTAGCGATGTCGATCCCAATGAGCTAAATAGCAAGTTTTTATCTGCGCATTCAAATGCCAATGCTAATGCTAATACTAATTCCTCGTTCATCGAATCTGCCCTTTCCACGACATCTTCTTTTGGGTTCGAAAGGGTGAGTGATGCAGATGTTGTTGAAAGTTTTCTGTTAGTGAAATCGAATGCTATGGGTGTTGATGGTATTCATCCGCTTTTTGCGAAAGCTATTCTGCCAAAAATACTTCCTTATATAACACATGTTATAAACACTGTTTTGATGTCTGGAATTTTTCCGCTGCAGTTGAAATTAGCAAAGGTCATGAGTTTAGACCAATATCAATTCTGCCTTTTCTCTCAAAGATATGCGAACACATCATGCTAAAGCAGCTTGGTAATTTTCTTTCGTGCTTTCGTGCTAAACACAGCTGCATAACTGCCTTGCTTAAGGTAATTGAAGATATAAGAGGTGGACTTGGTATTGATCATGTCACGTTTTTAGTTTTGCTAGATTTTTTTGTTCTTCTTAAAAAGCTTAAATATTTATCCATTTCTACTCCAGCGGTTAAACTCCTATCATCATATCTGAATGAAAGAAAGCAGGCTGTTTTTATACAAAGTGCACTGTCAGACTTTCTTCCTGTAACTAAAGGGGTTCCCCAAGGATCAATTTTAGGCCCTCTCTTGTTTTCAATTTATATCAATGATATTGTGTCTTGTGTGCTGAACTCATACAAGCACATTTATGCTGATGATATTCAGATATATCGAAGCTCTCCATTAGGTCTAATTGAGGATTGTGTTGCCATCTTAAATGAATATCTTAAACGAGTTTCAGAGTGGTCTTTGAAATGTGGTTTAGTTCTCAACCCAAGTAAATGTAAGTCTTTAGCGATTTCCAAGACTAAACTAGAGCTTTCATATTTTCCAATTATTGGTTTGAACAACTCATATATCGAATTTGTTGATTCCACTAAAAATCTAGGAGTTGTCTTCAACAGAACCCTATCTTGGAACAATCATATTAATATTGTAGTCGGAAAAATATATGGTGTGCTTCGCAATTTATGGAGTACCCAGAAATTTACACCGTTGAAAACGAAATTGCTACTGGCCAAGGCTCTCATTATTCCCAAACTTATCTACGGATGTGTAATTTTTCATGGATGTGACATTGAGAGCAAAGGAAGCTAGCTACAAGTTGCATTTAATACCACCATTCGATATGTATTTTGTCTTAGAAGATATGATCATGTTTCACACCTGGTGAACATGTCCTTTGCAAATTACCTTAAGTTTCGCACGCTTATTTTTCTATTTAGCATAATTAAAACCAAGCAGCCGTGGTATCTATACGAAAAAATCCAGCTTCCGGCATCTAACAGTCTGCCTGTTTAATACTACCGCGATTTACTTGTTTATCATCTGAGAGGCAATTTTTCGTCGCTGCCATTCGTCTTTTGAATTCACTCTGCCCCGTAGTATACGAGAGCAAGACAGCATTCAGCGTTTTAGAAATGAGCTTCAACTTTACCTTCAGAGCAGCTAACCATTCCTCACCCTATACCCACCTCAAGCATAAGTTTTAATTGTTATTTGAATTTTTAATTTAATTTTTTAAGCGGAATACGAATATGTCAAAATAATGTCTTAATTTTCCTTATGAATCTCTCAATCTCTCAAACTTATTTATAATATTGTTTAATTTAATTTAATTAAATTTTTGCTTAAATTTATTTTGATATGATTTATCAAATTGTATATTAAATTTTTGTTAATCTCTCACAGATTTATAAGTATTTCTTACTGTGTTAGCATGTATATCAACAAACAAACAAACAAATAGTATCACATTAGTAACAATAGAATGATACACGCTTGGTACACACGATAAACGTTTTGAATTTGCTTAAAATCCCTACAACAATATTAAAAAATCTGAAATAGTTCAAAAAGTTAAATGTTTTCTTTTAAACACTTTCTCGCCCAGCAATTGTTAAATTGATTCAGAAATTTGACCAATTTGACAAGTATGTGATTTGAAACACTGAAATCGTGTCTGTCACGCAAGAACAGCATGAAATATTGCTCTGGGCTATAGAGCCCAAAATATTCAACTGACCAAAGAATCTAAGCCTGCTGACTATCAGAAGCGCCGTTACTTTCTCAATTGGATGTCGGAAATAAATGGAATTGAGTGATGAGGTACATTTTTATCTTCAAGTCTTCGCAAGTAATCAGAATTGCAGCAGTTGAAAATTTTAAAAAATTTAAAAATTAAAAATTCTTGTCGGGAATCCTCTCTATCCATAATGTAATACATTTGGTTAAATTTTTGAGTTCCTTCCAAATTGAAGAGGACTTGGCCGATAACGTATACATTTTGCTATTGAACCATAACCAGTCAATTTGTACGTCCATATCACAAAGATACGGATGTGAAAGATGTTTATTTCAAATAAAACGGTGCTACGTGCCACAAAAAAGACGAAACAATTGCCATTTTTTTGGCGAAGTTTTGCTAGCAGAGTCATTTCATGAAATGGTGATAAATATGTTCTGAAACCCAATAGCCGCCCTGTTATCAGTGACATAGAACCCGAACTGTGTGAAAACGTGATAAATAATTTTATGAAAAGTGCCTAAATATGCAACAAACATGAATTGGCTGATATTGTTTTGCATCACTAATAGCAACCCTTCTTCTATCAATTAAATAAAAATGCAATCTTATTTTATAAAAATACAGGTTTTCTAGATAAACCAAAGTAAAACTCCTTGTTTGATGACCTTATTCAACAAGAGGTGTCATTCTAAATATCGCGTCGCTGTTGAACGGTTAAAATTCAACCGTCAACGCGAAGAATTTTGATAGGTAAAAACTAGGGGGTCGTACTACTTTAAGTCATCATCAAGCGCCTTCGAGCACAGCTCTAGTACTGTTAAACGTCTCGGAGAGGTTAGTAATGTAGAACTCCAACTCGTGTTCTTCCGACCAAGTCACCTGAAAATATCGCCCCTGTAACTGAAAGTGTGCCTAAAAACCCATGTGTGTCTATTTCTAGACGAAATATGCATTTCACAATGCCGTGCTTTAGCTGATTAGGATCTACAAACTAAAGAAGATCATGACTTTTTACACAAAATTATTCTGACTGTTGAGGCTCATTTTCATCATTATGGAAATAATGGAACAGCTTCCCCATTCTCAATTAATGACATTTTGATGCGGTTTTTAGAATGGCGATGTCAATGGGCTATATTTAAATGTTGATTGACTTTTTTGACCTGAATGCTATTGATGCTATATACGTGGACGACGTTAATTTTCTGCAGGACAGCGCCATACACCACACAGCTGGTCAAACAATCGATCAATTGCGTGACAAATTTCCGGGACGTGTTATTTCTCAAAACAATGACTTTAATTGGCCGACAAGATTGTGCGATTTAACATAATAAGACTTTTTTTCTTTGAGACTATGCTCAACATCAGTCAACATCAATGCTTCAACGATTCAAGCCATAAAAAATAAAAAATTGCATCAAAAAAAGACCATTTATGAGCAGTCCCGAGACGGATATTTGACAGATATTGTATTCCATTACCAACTTCAGAGTTTTTACTTTCCATTAAAATAAAAATATCACCGACTCTTAAATTAACACTTCTCGTTGAACGACCATATAAAAGCTATAAGTTGAGGGCTTAGAGATGGTGTTACTGCCAAAAACAAAGGGAAATTTTATAGTGAAGAGCATACACTATCATCTGTGAAAAATAGTTGAACGACAAATAGAGACACAGCATCCTTTGATACTGGTTCCAAATAGGAAAGTTCGATGATCGAATCCCAACCACGCCCGACAGACATTGACTTGAAATCAACAACAAGCCAACTTCCGTTAAGAATTAAATTTTCCCATTAAATGTTGGATACCACCCATGGAGCGAAATATTATTTTGGACATGTTAATCGAATAAACATTACGGCTCCAACAGAAAATATACGCCCGCGATAGAAAAAGGCTTTACTGCACGCAATTCGATGTGGTTAACGTGAGACTGTAGCTCTATGTCACATAGAGTATGGCTTCTAGTAACAGATTTTACGAAGATAAAATGAAGAGCAACTTGATTTTATCGGATAGTAGTGCTGTCAACAGAATCGACCAAGTTTAGTATGACGCAAAAGTCACTGGTTAATAAGGCGTGATTCATTGTGAGGTTTGATTTTCAATAGGTTTTTCTTGATAGATGACGCATGACTCCTATCATTTTGCTTTGTCATTTTTGTTCAATATCATTTGGCAAGTCATCATGAAAAGACTCACATCACAACAGCGTCTCTAAATTGTTCAGCTATATTACGAAAATCAGCGTTCTGTGAGAACTTACGGAACTTACGGTGCGCATAATCGACCTACTGAAACCACTATTGCTAACACCATTCACAAATTTGAGTCCCAGTTTACATTAGTAGATGAAACTCGACCGGTTAGACCACATCCAGAGCTGATAGTGTACACGAAGACCGTGACGAATCGATTCGTCGTCGTTCTTGGCAGCTTGGCTTGGCGTATTCGACAACTAAGCGTATTTTTCGTGAGGATGTCGGCCTAAAAGCGTACAAAATTCACCTTGTGCAAGAATTGAAGCCAGGCGACTCGAATTTGTGTGGTTGGGCTCTGGAAAAACTCAATGAAAATCCGGTGTTTTATCGTGAAATTTTGTTCAGTGATGAAGCCCATTTTTGGCTCAAAGGATACGTTAATAAACAAAAGAAGAGTACCAAGAGTACCAAGAGCTACCATTACATCCATTAAAAACAACGGTATGGTGTGGTTTATGGGCTGGTGGAATCATTGGTCCATATTTCTTCAAAAATGAGGCAAATCAGAATGTTACAGTCAATGTTAACCGTTATTGAGTCTCATGTTAACGGACTACGTGCTTCCTGAAATTCAAGCACATGGTCTCGGTTAGCTCTGGTTTCAGCAAGTCAGCACTACGAGCCATACAGCGCGTGAAACAATGGACTTGTTGAGAAATCATTTTGGTGAGCACTTAATTTCACGTTTTGCTACAGTAAATTAGCCGCCTAGATCTTGCAATATCACACCTTTGGACTATTTTCTCTGGGGATATGTAAAGTCTCAGGTCTTCAGGAATAAGCCAGCTACGATTGACGCTTTAGAAGCCAACATTACTTTACTTTTCATGTGCGAACCCAATTTTCTATGAAGACGATTCGGGCATTATCCCACGATTTCAACAACATGTGCCTGTACTTAATCTTTGCCGAATTGGAATACCCCCACTACTCGAACTAAAGCGAATGTTAAACCTTATCAATTCGTTGTACAGAATTGCATTTCATGCTTTTCACCGAAATCCAGTTCTAATGTTATTCCTTTGGTTTACAAGGAATAACAAGACAAGAAAACGATTTTACAATATTTTTCACCTGATAATAACAGGTGCTTATTCTCACTTAAAGAGTTGTCAAACAAAACAAGGGTTGTCAAACAGTTAATTTCATTTTCTGATGAAAGGAAAATACATTACGCCATCATTAGTACTCCAATATTTGCAGTGATTCTTTCTAATAGCTCAAAGAGTAAAAGCTAATAAAATCAATATTACCTATCCACTGGGTAAAATAAAGAGTTACTATGGGCAGTTTCATCTAGGGAACATCCAGTTCTCAATCAAACATATGTGAACACCCGCCAGCACCAAAGAAAACACATTTTCGTTGAAGTTAAATCTTTGACTAGGGTTCTAATTGTCGTTTATATCATATAACCAGATACTTGTGTGGGTTCTAATTGTATGGTGGATAACGTTTTTTTTTTATGCAAAATTTAAATTGGTACGTGCGTCGCCGAAGTAACAAAAATAATGAGGGGGGTCGAAAAATTATTCAACAGTCTATTTTTCAATATTAAATAGAAATAAGTCAGAAGAGTATGTTAAGCAGCGACTAGGTAACAATACCTTAAACATATGTAGGTACTTTCATGGCAGCCGACTGCGACAGCAAAATGCTTTCTTTGAAAAATATATTTTATTCTCCTGATTGAATCAGACCACTGTAATAATTTCTCTCCATGGTAATTTATCTGGCGTTGTGATTCTACATTTCATCTCTCCCACGTACATGCAACGCTCACATTCATTTAGGAAAAAAAAAAGAAAAAAAAAAAAAAAAAACTGGGATAACTCAAAATATCTTTATCTACATAAAGGCATTTATTTTGTAAGGAATCATAACAGACATCCTGCTTTGTGCGATATTCCATCCACAAGCCACATCACAAACTGCGTAGGTGGCATAGTCATTATTCTAGATGGAACAACCAAAAATTGTTTTCGCATAGCGTTATACGACTTACTTCTTTTCTTTCCTACCATGATCCTGTAATCCTAAGTTAATCAATTAGTTTAAGCATCGCATATAATGATGTACATCATCGTCAACATCTCATAATGACAGTAATTACCACGAATAGTGTCATAACCATTCAAGAGGTAGCAATACGTCAGTTCTGAAGCAATAATGCCACCCCAACTGACGATGATGAGTTGTAATTGAGTTAAAAAAAAAAAAAATAAATAAATAAAGGCTTAAACCGTCAGGGATAAAACTCGTAATGAACAACACCATTATGTATCTAAGAGAATTACCTGTCATAATTACAATAAAATGCAATTACAAATAACACTGGCTTTTATAATAAATAAAATGGAAGCAGAAACTTATTATACAAAAACGAGTAATGAATTGCAAATGAAAATTACGCAAATCGATGAAATACGAGTATAGTTGGCTGGATGTGGAACGTACATATAGTCTGAATGTTAAGATTTATCCACCCTTCGCTTATCATGATGAGAAAAAACTTTTAAAGCTCTTCAAGCACGCACACATTTTTTATTTATTTATTTATTTATTACTTTTTTTTTTTTTTTTTTGTTATTTATATCAATTAAAATTGATCTCATAATGTCATAGATATAAGATATCTAAAAAATTGTATATGGTATACTACAAGGAAGCCTCCTTAGACCTGCTTTCTTTATACATTTTATTTTCAAATCTCTTTTTCGATTTTTATATGAATTTTATTTGAAAAAGGAAACACCGAATGTGGCAGTTTTACTATACTCGTATGACAGATGAGATGAAATTATTACTTTCAGGCATTGTGAGATCAAATTCCATAGAACAAAATTTGAAAAACAAATTCCGGTATAAGCACACTTCTTATTTAACACACTTTTCTAATTCAGTTTTAGGATAATTATTTTTTTTGGCAATTTTTTTTAATTTAACAAAAAAAAAACATCACATTGACAAATAACGAAAAACAGGGGAATTTCTAATCACCTGGTAAAACTTTTGTTTTGAAAAAAGACGAAGTTTGTGTTTTTTTTTTTAGATTAATTAAGAGAAGAAAGATTTGGAAAAGAAAAACAAAAATTAATAATTTATTTTACTATTTTTTAAATAAAAATCTATTTTATCTAAATATAAAATCACACACTTAACAATCAAAAGACAACGGCAATGCAGTAAACTTAGTGTTTCGGGATTTAACGCTTTTTATTTCAGCACAAAAAATATTGTAAATTTAATATTTTAATTAATTAATTTTGTGATTGAATCTCTGTAGTTTTTATTGTTTTATTTTGTCAATTTAAATAATTGATTAGGTTCAAAGATGCAGTTTCATTAGAATAATCTATTAGGGCCCATTTGTTCGCAGATACATTTTTTCTACGTTAATGATGTGGAAAAATCTCATATCTCAAAATCTCAAAAAAGCAAATAAAGGTACTCGTATATCCAGTTACGCTTAAAGACACATAGTGAATTCCTGATGAAGGACTTGTTAAATATTACCATCGAACTTATTAGTAGAAAGGCAAAAACAAATTGAGGAAAACTGTTACATAGCAAATAAAGGGTATTTATAATTTTGTTTCAGAAAATAGAAAATCACCATTGATCTCAAGGAATTTTGTTCAATTAAGGTATTGAACGATGTTTCCATTATGTATTGAACAAGAGTTGCACTAGAAAAGATATTGTGGGAGCGGATATCTAACTAAGATAAATTACCATCTATGGTATGCTGAAAATAATCTTAAGCGAACTACTAGCAAGTCAGTACAGACCAGAGCAAAGCATAAGAAACATTCCAGTATCAGTCGATAAAATGAACTGCCACAACTTAAGTAAGGAAACAGTCAGGCTGTCAACACTAAATTCGCGAGAATGGTTCAAGTAGAACTAAAGGCACACATTATACGAAATAACTTCAAAGAAATATGCCAGAGTAATGCAAAAACTCTAAGCAGTGTTTTAGGAGGCCAACAACGAAGAAACGTGGTAGTGGAAATACCATATGATGTGCAAAAAACGGCAAAGCGTGAACTTAGTACTCGTACAACGGAAATATCGTAACCGATAAAGTGTTACATAAACTCCATTATGGACGTTGCGAAAAAAACAATGACTAGACCACGTGCGGTAGCAGTGAAGGTATTGAATCAGGAATCACAACCCATATAAGAAATGCAACATTGAAGCACGGATAAACGTGTTGATATTCTAACGATTGGACCACAACAAAGAAAGAACTTGGAACAAATTTAATCAACAAAATATATTGATGACGAACAGCGACACCTACTAACGGAAAACAACAAAATTTGCAATCAATCAAACGAGTACTTCAACGCAACCTATAAAACAATTTTAACGCGATACAATTTCCTCTGAAGTCCCTTACGAAGGGGATACGACAGCTTTCATGAAAGCCGATGTTAGGGAAGAAGCAAACAAAATGAACCGGGGCGTGCAATCAGACCCGATGAAATACCCTTCAAAGTGATGGTGAAAATCGGTAATCTTGGGTCTAGATGACTTGCGAGTTTGTTTCAAATAATGAGAGCCTATCTGATGCCTGACCAATGGAGTGAGATCGTTTCACTTTATAAAGGCAAAGGCGATACGAGAAATTGCAACAACTACCGATCGGTGAAACCATTGTTCCATAGTCTGAGTTTTATAATCCTATACAACAGTAATTGTATTTAATAATTTTGACTTTAAAGGGTGCAGGTCGACATAACGATGGAGAAAAATCGAGAGGAATAAGCCTTGTCCATTAATTTAGAAAAAAGTGTTCGTCTGAGTTCCCAGAGGTCTTATGAGGACGGCGCTAAGAACTCGAAATGTACCCGAGTTTAAAACGAAAGTTAAATGCGTGGCGAGAATAACCAGAGAATTCGAAGTAATGGTTATTATGAATGGAATACAACATTGTTCATGTGACCACCATGGCTTCGTACGCAATAAATTAGTTGATTGGTGGCTTGTGTGAGCGGTAGAGATCACCCAGACCAAATTTATTCAATTTTGGAAAAAAAAAAATAGCCGACCAAAATGCTCTCCATTCACTGCAACTATCTCTTCAGCCTCATCTTCAAAAAAATACGGGCCTATGATGCCGCCAACTCATACTCCACACAGTACAGTGTGGAGTCCTTGTCCTTGTCCTTGTCCTTGTGATCCAACAATCGATTGACATCAAAGATGGTCCAAAGCCTTCAATTGTTATGTAATTTTGGATTTTGCACGCCGCAAATGATTTTAAATTTTAAAATTTGCCGTCAATGGCGACGAATTGAGGTACGTGGCTGGTTTTGAACACTTTCGCTCACAGTGGTTGTTTAAGCGAGTACTTGCTGGCCGAGAATGCTGATATGAAGTTTGAACAGATACCGTACCAGTTTCTTCAAAATGCTTCACCATTGAACATTGCGATTATTTTGACCGAAAAATTCACGAATTTTACGAAATGTTACTTATACAGATCACCCATTTTTGTAATAAGACTGAATAACAAAAATGCGTAGTTGCGTGGTAAACGGACTTCATGACTAAAATTGCCAAGGATTGTATGACATCTGTCAACAAAGTCAACATCCACACCATCTTTTGGCTCAAGTTTATAAACAACGACACTGTAGCCCTTCGGGTAACTCTTGATAATAGAATAAATGCGATAGAGGACAACGAGCATACTAAAACCGAATATATACATTACAGTTTTCTGAACCCGCAAACCTAACTACTGACACCTATTTAGAAGGCGTCAACGTGCCAAAATGTTAAAAATTAATGGGACGGGAATGGAAAGAAATAACAAGTAGTACGCACATACGCAGTCTAGACATGAAGAAACTTCCGGCTAAACAAATCAGCTAGTTTAACGAAGGTCGTCAGAGAATCAGATACAAAATATATTTATGCCCAAACTCCAGCTGAGGTTTGAAGGAGAGGTCAAAAGAATAAAAAATGGATCAACCGGAGCGGGTATCAGAATGCTGCTAAGGTCCGCGAATTTAATTAACCTCACAAAGGGCGCAATAGCAATGCAGATATGTGATACAAATAAATACACATTTCAAGGGTTAATAAAAGAAAATGCCGAAGTTTAGAAATGTTGACGTGACCTGAGCTGTTATAATTAAAAAGATTTCTATTGCGAAAAATAAATTATAACTCAGTGGACATCTATGATTCGGAAATAACAATAAATGAATGGTATTCAGAACATACAAATATGTATACGTAGAAAAACAAACACAATGCTATTGATTAAAAATGAACCAACTTAGTCATTTAAAAGATGCACTAATGTCAAAACCGTCCGTCTAAACACTTGATTAGAACTTCTATTGGTTGAACCAAATTTTACTCCTCTATACTGATTCTTATATATATTTTTTTTTTACTAAATACCCTGAAACACAAACAAAGGCAAATTAAAGCTTCAAACTCTTAAAATACCAATCAGCAAATATGCAAATATCTTCTTACCACACCCACACTTAAAATAATAATTTAACAACAAAATTCAAATAAATACTTAAACATTACTCTTTTATAATTCAAGCGAAAGCCCAAGTTTAACTGGAAAAATAGAATTAAATAAAGAAAAAAAAAGTAAGAAAATACAAAAATAATATATTCGCCATTCTTCGCATTTAAATTATGTATGTATATGTATATTTCAATTTATAATAATAAAACACCGATAAAAAAAATTATCATATACCAGTTTAAACATCAATTAAAAAAAAAAAATTAATTAACAATATTGTATGTATAACTGCCATGCATTTTAAATTGACAACGTTTTTTTTTTTTCGATAATTTGTTGATATAGCATACAAATATATTTATACGCAATTATGTAATATTTATTTGACAAAACATGCTAATTTTATAATAAATTATATTAAGTTTATATGCGAAATTTTTTGTAAACATAAAAGGAATTTAAGTTGATTGTTGGAAGAAAGTAAGCATTGTACAATATTTGAAAAATGTCCCTTTCCCTTTCACAACTGATTGATGATAGTTACGAGCCAACTGATTAAAAATAGAAACAAGTATCAACCTAGCTATATGTAAATGGAAGCTTCAATCAAATGTTGTAAAAATTGTAAAGTTGGTAAAATTAATTGACATGAAACGCAACTACAAGAAATTTGAGAAAAAATATAGCACTGATTCTAAGAACTTACCACTAACTAACTACTTTCTTACATACCTAAAATGTTTGAAAGTTTTTTTATATGAAGTTCTAAGCCTTCAGTGTAAGTCACTTATAGTATTTCACCCATTAAGTAAATGATTTCTGAAAGTTAGATCAACTACTACAAACTAAGTGGAATTCGTATTTTTTGCGCTTTTAGCCCTAGAAAATGGCAACGAAATCGATGTTATTGCTACAGATTTTGCTAAGGTCTTTGATAAAATATCTCATCAATTGATCCTTTTCATATTGTTTTCCATATGACACTATACTTTTAAAATGGATATCTTCTTATCTGGAAAACCATTGTTATATCTTAGGTTTAAGGTCAGCCTTGTCAACATAGTTTTCAACCACTTCTGGTAAACCAAAAGGCAGCCATTTAGGTCCCCTCTTTTCAATTTTGTAATAACTATAAACTTGAGAGGATTATTTAAAGCTGTCTCCTATCAATTTACGCCGACGATACTAAGTTCTCCAAAACAATTTCTTTACCTATATATATTCTCCTTCAGGAAGACCTCGATAGATTTTCTACTCGGTGTCTCAAAAATTGCTTTCAGCTTAATGTCTTCAAATGTCAATCTATGACTTTGTCAGGTAAGTCCATTCAACCTCCTCCACGACTTTATTTTCTGCATTGCAAGCCTCTACCCCAGTTTCAATCCCTTCGCGACCTTGGAATATTACACAATACAGAGTTAAACTTCCGATCGCATATTGATGAGACAATCCTTAAAGCCAACTCCTCGCTTAGTTATATCAAGAGATGGTCCAAAGAATTTTGCAACCCCTATGTGACAAGGTCACTTTCCATTACACTTGTCCGGCCCTTCTCAAATATGGTTTGCCAGTCAAGCGTGGTCCCCCTTTCAGCAAGTTCATATATGTATCGCGAATTGAGAACATTCAACGTCGTTTTCTTCGATTTGCCTTTCGAAGTCTACCCTGATATGACCCCTTTACCTTACCTCCCTATAGTGACCACCTCAAGGTTCTTAACCTGAATACCCTCGCAAAACGCAGAGACATAGCTGGCATTCTCTGTTCTTTGGTTCTGTGGTTTACTCTTCCCTTTACCAGGTGTACCGATATGAAGTGAGTTTTTTTTTATGAAAATAAAAAACTAATTTTTAATGGGAGTATTGGCCATTGCTAGTTACACATTTTTCCCATCTTTCAGACAATTTATGGATTCCACGCCAATAAAACTGTTCGTCTTTTGAAACAAACCAAAAAGTCACCCGATTTTCGACTTTCTCGTAGGGTTCAAAGTGCTGCACAACTAATGCGTGTCCCATCGATGAAAACAAATGGTAGTCGGAAGGAGCCAAGTCTGGTGAATACGGCGGGTGGGGTAGCAACTCCCAGCCATTCCTAAGCCAGTTTTTCTTTGTGTGAGCAAAATTACCTTGCCGTGTCTTCTGGCCCATTCTGGTCGTTTTTCGATCAATGCATGGTTCAAATTGATCATTTGTTATCGGTAGCGATCTGTATTAACGGTTACACCAGGTTTTAGGATCTCGTGGTACACCACACCTTTCTGGTTGCCGAATCGATCTGGTGTTACATTCCGTTGAATTTTTTCCGTTTAGGATTCTGAAAATAAATCCATTTTTCATCGCCAATAACAATTCGATGCAAAACTGATTTTTTATCGGGTCTTTGAAGAAAAATTTCACAAGTGGTTTTTCGATTTTCCATCTGTCTTTCATTCAATTCATGTGGCACCCATTTTCCAGACTTTTGGATTTTTCCCATAGCTTTTAAACGGTTAGAAATTGTTTATTGTGTAACATTGACTCAAAGTGTCATCTTCATCCAATATTGTTTGTAATTCGGCGTCTCCAAACTTTTTTGATGATCTTCCACGTTTTCTTCATTTCTCACATCAAAATCGTTATCTCTGAACCATTTAAACCACCTCGACAAGCATTCGATGCGAATCCGCAGCACTTTTCTTAAAATGAAAACAAAAAAATAATGTTTTCCGGAAGTCATCATTTTCTGGTACAAAATTCGACATTTTTAGCACGATGAAATAATATATGATGTTGTTGACAGGTGTCATAGCAACCAAACCCGTTGACAGTAAATGTTCCCTATCGAGACATTTGTATCTTGACGCTCACTTCATACCGTTACACCTGGTAGTTGAGATGGGGTTTACGGGTTACGTACTCCTATACAAAGTGGCAAGCCCCGACAGCAATTTACAAAAAGTAATAGAGGCTAACTTGCCAAAAAAAAAAAAAAAATCATAAAGCTAACTCGCAAAGGTACTTATCCCTATGACTAAATGTATTGCTCCATCAAGAAAAACAAGGGAACAGGGAACTGACCACTATCATTTTCAATACAATAGTGGAAGAACAAAGGTGGTCAATACAAGTAGCAACCTAGCTGTCTAAAAGCTGCTCATATACGGAAGTCTGATGCACCTAGAAATATAATTACTGTAGCTACAATCTGAAACAAAATTACATCAACTACATTACACACGAACTAAGTAAACTCTTTTGAAAATGCCACTAAGAAAATTTCCTCATTTTTACTATGAAATCTTTGGCTTACTATAGATTTTAAGGAGGGAAATTTCCTCAGAAGACGTACCATATGCCTGATGAATGGAATCTCATCCACAAACCAGTAAACCTCCTCAACTTTGACGACTGCAGAGGAATGAGTCTCCTCAACATTGCATACAAGATCTTATCGCCATATGGTGTGATCGTCTTAAATCCTCCGTTCACAACTTGAAGTTCGCAATCGACAAAATTTTCAAACTTCAGCAGATTCTAAAAAAAAAAAACCTTAGAAGTCCAAACCGATACCCACCATCCCTCGATGGATTTTAAGGCCGCAGTGACTTCTTTACCATCATATTTGAAATAATTGACCAACAACTAGCGTCGGTCGATGATATTGACACAATTGGCAGAGCTCAGCGGGCTATCACCGGTGCATTCACTTGTTTTGAAACGGAAGGAGCCAAAATGGGTAAAAGATGGCAAAACCAAGTATATGATATCAACAAAAAGGACCACACAACATCAACGAATTGGACAGAACATCACAGTCGATAGCTAGGTAGTAAGGGAATCTGTCTAACTTGGTTCTGCTATTAAATTTGTCACAAGCATCTCAGTAGAAATAAAACGAAGAATCACTCTTGCCAAACTCCGTTTGATTGAGCCGGTAAGGCCCTATCCCAATAAGCAGGATCATCTCAGTCCTACTTTACGGCGCTACAGAATGGACTCTATCGAAGATGGATGAGCGATCCTTCGTAAAATATTTGGCCCCACATGCATTAACTGGCTTTTTAGGAGATGATTCAACGTCGTATTCTACGTGCTACGACAGCGAAATCGATCTAGAACGAATGCACACCAATGCTACGCTCAAAAGAGTTTTCGAATCTAACCCGGAGAGGTCAGTAAAAGAAGTAGAGGAAAGACCCCAACCTAACTTTTAATATTAAAATTTTTAATTTTAATTTTTTAATTCAAAAAAAAGTATTACCAAGTATTTGCAAACGTTTATGTGTGGTACCCAATTATTTTCTCTCCCAACAATCAACTTTTGAGTTAAAAAAAAAAAAAAATCCCAAAAGTACATTCCTTCAACAAACTTACCTGCTTTAGCAGCAAATCACTATTTGCCGACAAACACGTCACCAAATATTTAGTCAGATTCAAAAATGAACCCAACACCTCCAGCGTCAGATGTTCCCTGGACGATCGCTGCAGCATAAATGAGATCACCAAGAATCCTCGATTCTGTATCATATGTTGTTGTACGGTCTGTGACGTCTCTACTAATTCACAGATAAATCCCAGCAATTTCGAACTGACAAAAATAAATTTCAAAAATACGTTACGAACTAAAAAAAAAAACAGACTCACCATAATGTAGGATCACGCTTGACATCGCTGCATCCCTCATGTGCCATATCCAATTGTGAGAAAAGGGGAAATAGTACTTGAATGCCACCAATCGAGTTCAACGTACAGTGTATTGAGTGTGTTACAACAGCCTTAACATCCTGTTTTTCAAATACAAAACTCCATATTAGAAATAGGAAACCAAAAGAAAATACAAAAAAAAAAAAAAAAAAAAAAAAAACAACAAGGACATCACACAGTATGTAGACCCAGTGTAGCTGTCGTAAATTTGATAATGCTTAAGTTACACTGCAGCCAAGGATATTTCCATTGCCCATGTGCACCAATAAATATCCTGGAGGTGGTACTATAACTCTACTAGATTCTGCTGTCAAACCAAGACCCATCTTAGATGCTTGGCCATTTTTTTTTTTTTTTTTGTTTTTTTCTAATATAAAAAAGCCACTTCCAGGATATTTTATTTGTATCCTTATTGAACAGAAACACACATACGAGTATGTATGTACAATATATGCTATGTACGTAACTTACCTGCAACATAAGAGCATGTGGTGTATGTACAAAATATGAAACATTTCCCTTTGGGGATGATTGCAAACACAGCTGACCATCGGTGGCTACTGGGTTGTACATGAAGACGATAGCATTCGAGAGCTTACCATCGTAAAGGACCTGTAAGTACGTAACTTAGTTATTCATATACGGATAGATTGCAATACATTTTTTTTTTTCCTTTTTTTTTTTAACTTTGTTTTTATGGTGAGATTTTTGTTAGTTTTTATTTTTGAATTTTTGATTTTTGCACTACAAGGAGGAGAAGAATGTAATAACTGTGATGAAGGATGTTGCTGAGCAGCTTTTTCCAAGACCTACCACATAAAAGCCAGACAAACGTTACTCGATAGCAAATAAGTGTTTGCTTGGTGTGAGTGTGTGTGAATTGTTTCAAAAAGTATTTTACAAAATATGCTCGTTATGCTTTGTTTTTACTTTTTCATTTTATAAAAGCTAAAATACGGTTTGCGTTAGGTAAGCGTTGTTCAATTTGTCATAAATCATTTCTGATTAATTATCAAGTAATTACCTGGTTCTAACCAACACAATTGCAACACTACTATTAGCAATGATGAACATTTAGAATACACACATGTGCATACATACGAATAAACGAAAAAGAACAACAAATTAAAACTAACACCCCATAAGGGCCAACAAAGGGATGATGGAATGAAGAATTGTTTATATTATAAATCAAAACGCAACGCAACAATTCAATCAAAGAGAAAATAGCCCAAAACAAACAAAAACACATACGCTCACAATTCACATAAATAAAAGGATGTGTCAGAGGCTGAATGGTAGATGGTAGAGGGTGAAGAACTGATTTCTTTTTGTTGAATTTGGTCGTATAAGAGACGAGCACGGGTCTCCATTGTTGAATTTTTGTTTAGCTATGAATGCAATAAAATCTAAATTAAAAACTACTGAATCCAAAAAAATTAAAAATAAAATGAACATATACAATAAAGAACTGCAAATTAAAGTTACTCGTAAGCAAAAATATTGTACTCGTACATCACAAGAAAAAAAAACGCAACCAAGTAAAAGGAAAACAAATAAAAAATAAATAATTAAGATGAAGTGTTCGACGTATTGCGAATTGAAATTGGGGGTTGCCTTCGCTGAAGTGGATTCAGTGAATCTGATTTATTTTCTAAGTAACAGATAGAAGTAAAGGGTTTTCTAATAACGACTCGACAACTTTTTTTTTAAGTAAAAGGCAAACCATTTGAGATATTTCAAAAACTTTATTATTGGCTTGAAGTTCAATCAAAACATTTATGAATGGAACTCGACTTCGTTCATATTTCCACCGCGGGCACGTTTGCAGCGGTCGATTCGTTGGACCCAATTTTCAACAACTCGGCCACACATTTCGGCCGAAACGGCAGCTATTTCGCGTTGGCATAAACCAATGACTTAACGTAGCCTCAGACAATAGTCAAGCGGCGACAAATCGCACGAACGAGGCGGCCAATCGACTGGCCCATGTCTTGAGATAACACGCTCACCATACTTACTCTTCAATCAATCGATTGTAGCGTGTGCTGTGTGGCTTGTGGCATCATCCTGTTGAAACCATATGTCGTCCAAGTCCATATCTTCCAATTCGGGCCAAAAATAATCGGTGATCATGGCGCGATAACGCTGACCATCGACAATAACGTGACGATGAAGTGGTGACTCATGAAGTAGATGTGCTTATTGACGAACCCATTGAGCCAAAAATGAGCTTCGTCACTGAAGATGATTTTGCGATGAAATTCATCATCTTGGCGCATCTTCTAAATTAACAGTGACAGTTTAATGATTAGTGAAAGAGTGCGTTCAAAAATTAAATTCAAAGTTCTCAAGTCCCTATTGGAAAACCCTAGACATACAGTGGCGAGCACATGTGGATACATCCTACTATTTAAGAAAAACATGTACAATAGTATTATTCAAAGTATTGCCCATCTGAAGCTGTGACTTTTTCCCATCTTTCTGGCAAAAAGCGCCGGCTTGGCAGCCAATAATGAATCAAACCAATTTTTGATATTCTGCTCTGATGTGAACCGTATTTCTGTAAGGGCGTTCTGTATCGACCGGAACAAATGACAGTCAAAAGGGTAAAGGTATGGGCTATGAGGCGGGTGGGTATCATATCCACTGTTTTCCAAATACTTCTTAAACGGAATAGCAACGTGGGGCCGAGCGTTGTCATGATGGAAAATTATTGCCTCGTGTCTGGTCGCATATTCCGGGCGTTTTTCGGCTACTGCTCTCTTCAAACAGATTAATTGTGTTCGGTAGCGTTTTCCATTGATGGTTTTACCCGGCTTTAGCAGCTCATAATACAGCACACCCATCTGATCCCACCAAATACAGAGCATTACCTTCGCGCCATGGATATTCGGCTTTGCCGTTGATTTGGCTGGTTGGTTGACGTACAATGACAGTAGCTTTCCAACGCATGTTCCAATGGAATAATAACAATGGAACAATACAAGTTACGCCATCTCTTAGCAAACCGCACGAAGTTATAGAGCCAATATTTTAATAAGGAAATCCAAAATTAAAGTTTAATCCACATAATAAAAAAATTAATGTATCCAAAAGTAAAGTACCACCTTGATCAAAAAAATTTCGGAATTTATTCAGAAAATTCAAAATACAAGTTTATTGTTCATCTAAATCTATATTGTCCCCTTCAAAGTAATCCCTATCGACTGCAACACACTTATTCCAACGCTTGATCGAATCCTCGAAACATTTTTAATATTCGGTTTTCGGTATGTCCATAAGTGCTTCCTGCGATTTTTTCATTACTTCCTCTTAGTGGTTTTTTAACTCGACTGAACAGAAAGAAGTCACAGGGAGCCAAATCAGGTGAATTTGGTGACTGTAGGATGGTATTTTTTGCATTTTTCGTCAAAAAATTACGAATAATGATGGCACATTGCGACGGTGCGTTATCATGGCGGAAAATCCACAAGTTTTCTGCCCACAATTCTGGCATCTCATAACGCCCAAATAATACTCTTTGTTCACTGTCTGGTTTTCTGGCAAAAATTCATGATGCACTACACCGTTGTAATCCATTAAAACCGTGAGCATTGCCTTCTTTTCTGACTGAAAACGACGTGGTTTTTTTGGTCTCGGTTCATTTGGTGAACGCCATTCACTTGCCTGACATCTGGATTGCGTGCCGTACTCATAGACCCATATTCCGTCTATAGTAATGATACTTTTGATGAATTTGGGATCGGATTTAGCCTTTGCAAATCATCTCTTTTGCGACGTTAACATGGTCTCTTTTTTGCATGAAATTGAGTTCTTTTGGCACCAACTTTGCTGATACACGACGGATATCCAAATCATTAACGAAAATGTGTTGGACGGATCCATAGGCAATGTTCAAGTCCTCCGCTATCTCTCTGATGCTTAATTTGCGGTTATTGACCAACATTCCTTTTACTTCATCCATGTTTTCGTTGATTTTCAATTTCGATGGTCTGGTACTACGGTCATCATCTTCGATTGACTCACGACCTCTTTGAAACCGCTCGTGCTCGTGGTAAACGACGGTTTTCTTTAGAGAATCGTTACCGAAACACTTTTCCAACATTTTCAACGTTCGCGTATTATTAAATCCGTTTTTTACGCAAAATGTAATACAAGTTCGTTGTTGCAAATTTAAATCCATTTCTAAAATTGTAAAAAATCGCCAACACCCACAGAGATAAATGTACTCTTGGCTACGTAACTTTTGCAAATGTCAATCTATGATGCTAAGATATAAAGGGAACAACAACAACAGATGTACCAAAGTAACAAGAAAAACAGAACTGAAATCGGAACAATGGGAGCGCCACATGGTGGTTGTTCCTTTTTTTTATGAAGGTGGGATTTAATGACAATTTTCCAATATTAAGTCGAAAGGATCTTGACTTTAATGACACTGTTAACTCGTTTAGGCATGCTTTCGACCAGTTTTTCGATGAATTGATGTGGAATACTGGCCCATTCAGTTTAAATCCGGGTTCAAAGCTCGTCCAAGTTCCTCGGTGCGTTATCATACCGTCCCAGTTGTTTTTTTCCAAAGAGCCCATACATTTTTAATTGGATTCAGTCGGGCCTTTATGGCGGCTACTGCATGGTCTGGCTACTAAGCCAAATTTTAAACAATTTATTTAGTATACTTAGAATCTCCATCGTGCTGAAAAATAACTTCATCCTCTTGGTATGCGCTTTCGTCTACGAAGTATGGCAAATTTTCTTCTAAAATGCGAAGATAATCTTCTTTTTTCATTATGTCATTGATTTTTATTAACCTTCCGACGTTCTACCAAGTGAAGCAGCTCCATACTATCAAGCTACCTCCTCCATGTTTCATGGTTTCACCTGGTGCTTTTGCAAGGATTTATATGGTCGGTGCCAATAATAATGCTTACCGTCTGACTGAAAACGGTTAATTTTTGTTTTATCCTACCATATTTCTCTTTTCCAGTCATCGACGCATCGACGTTTTGTTTTCTTTGCAAAACTTGAGACGCGCCGCTACCATTTTCGTTGATAGTGCTAGATTTTTTTTTGTTAAATAGCCGATGTCTTCGAAGCGCTCTACGTTCTGTTCACTTGCTAATGGGTTTGTCTATGGCGGCTGCAGCATCTTTTGGTGTTGTTACTTGTTTGGTTATCATCAACCGCTCCATAGCTCAGTACGCATTCTTGGTCTCAATTTCGTTACTTCAAGCGCACTTACATTGAGTCTTTTTCTTACTTAAAGCACTGTTCGACGGCAAATACCTAACCTTTTGGCTATTTTTCGTGCTGAATTATTGTTTTTTGTCATTTTAATAATTTTATTTCCTAGGTACTCAGGTATTTTCCTCATTTTAGCTACAAGACCGATGTATTGATATAATATGCGTAGGAAAGACCTTTCTAATGAAATTTTTAAACCAAATGTCTGTTTCACAACAGTATGAATAACTGTAAACCTTTAAACCGCTTGGCACTCATAAATAAGTGTTAACAGATAGAAAAAACTAAAACTTGCGAAAGTGGATACATTGAGTTTTTTTATTGTATTATATGGATTAAAAATTAATTTTGGATTTCTTTTTTAAAATATGTTTTTATATTTTTTACTTACAAATAAAACAAAGAATTTAACAAAAAAAAAAAAAATTCATTGCGATAACTGTATTTTTAAGGATTTTACAGGCACTCAAAATTTGATTTGAATAGGATGTATCCACATGTGCTCGCCACTGTATATACAAAGTGTCCCCTAATTTTTTAAGGATGATTTCTTCAATATATTCTAAGAAAAAAAATCGTTCTACAGGATCTATCTTCAATGTTGACATCATTTATCAAAAATTAACGGAAATTGCTCTGTTAATACTAATAGTAGAAATATCGCTTAGGACTTTATTGTAAGTTTGTAACTGCGTTTAAATAAAGTTCATATCCTGTTTGACTCTTCAGATATCTAATTTCGAAAATGCGTATTAAACATAACGTTTTACTATTTTTTGCTTATGAACGTAACAATAATATAAAAAAAAAGAATCAAAAATTTTGCGATAAATTTATAGTTTTTATGATACTTGGGAAAACCTGGAGCGGGTAAAAACGGAATTTATGATTAACTTACGCTTCTATCAACAGTTGGCAATAAGAGTAGTTTTATAAAAATGAATAATTTTTCAATAATTTTTTGAAAGTGCATAGCTTTCAAAAAGTTTTAAAGCATCCTCGTCTATTGGACTACCCTTTCAAAACCCTCATTTCCTTACCTTGTTCTTCAAAAGTTCTCAGAAAGTGTTAGGTTTGGAGTACGAAGGCCTTTTGCCAAAAAAAAAAATTCATCAGTTTAATTTTTTACGGATAGTTACAGGCTTGAAAACGCTATTTGAAATGTCTGCATTTACAAACCTGGCTGTGCAATGAAAGTGCAACTAGAGCGCGACTTACGACGACTTCCAAGTGAAGAAGTATCTGGAAAAACGTATCGAAGGATTCGAGAAACAGATCAGTTTTAAATATATGAGCTAACGCGGGAGCTCCACGAATAAGAAGAATTTCGGCTGATGAAAGAATAATGGAAGGTATTACAACAGATGCTTCAATCAGCATAAAATTTCTACTACATGGAGAAAATCTTTATCCGTACCACCAAACACCTGTGCAAGAACTGCTTTCCGATGATTTGGAAAAGAGACTACAGGGTCGCGTACATTCCACATACAGGGATACATAAATCATTTTAACACAAATATGTAGGCAGATGTAATTGGAAACAAGCTAATCGGCCCCTTTAAACGCCTTCGAAATGTTTTACCAGAACTATTCCACTGATTCAACTAGCTTCATCATATTTCCAACAGGATGTTGCTTCAGCTCACTATGGTCGTGAGGTTAAGAACTAGTTAAATGATGAGAACCGTAACCGTTGGGTATTAAGAAATGGACTAGTTGATTGGCCTGCAAGATCTCCTGACCTTACAGTATTGGGTTTTACTTTATATGGGGAAGAATGAAAGAACTTGTTATTCAACCGAAATAACAACTTTAAGTGAAATTTTCGAAGTGAGGTAGCAGTAAGCATCCGTAAACATTTGCAATGAGATCCAAAAACGGGCTCTAGGATGCAAAAGAGGTGTGTTCAAAAAAGTAAGGTGACTTTCGCGAGCAACGTACATTCGATTATCGATTTTTTTTTCTCGCTGTGTTGGTAGATAGGATACTTAGTTTTTGTTTTCACAGATAGACAAAGGTGCTCGGCGATTTTTAATTACTATAAAAAATGGAGCAAAGAATTTGTATAAAATTTTGTAATTTTGTGTAAAAAATGGAATGGAGTCTGCTCTAAGTAAAAATGTTTACAAGTAGTACAAGCTCTTCCAAGATGGTCGAGAAGATGCTAATGACGAACCTTGCTCTGAACGCCCCAGCACATCAACAAAAGATGATAACGTCAAAGCTGTGAAGAAAATTGTTTTGGAAAATCCTCGAATTACCATAAGAAAAGTTGCCGAGGATGTTGGCATATCGATCGGCTCATGTCATGCAATTTTTTCAGAAGCTTTGGGCAAGAGACGTGTGTTAGCGAAGTTTGTTTCGAAACTTTTTAGTTTTGATCAAAAGAACCGTCGCCTGCGCATCATTCAGGACTTCTTTAATGACGTCGTTGATGATCCTGACTTGCTTAAAAGGGTCATAACTGGTGACGAATCATGGATATACTATGTTGTTATGACGTCAAAACCAAAGCCCAATCGTCCCAATTAAAGCAACTAGGAGAGCCTAGACCGATTTTTTTCGATTACCGCGGCGTAGTATATCAGGACTCAGTAGTTTTTTTCTAAAAGTCGTACGGTCAATAAGGAGTATCACCTTGAAGTTATGCGCCGTTTGCGAGAAAAAAACGTCTGGAATCGTGAAAAAAAAACAATTCATGGCTTTTACATCACGAAAATGCACCTGCTCATTTATAGGTGCTTGTGAGAGTTTTTGGCCAAAAATATAAATGATGTCAACATTGGAGATAGACACTCACTGTAGAACGGTTATTTTCTAAGAATATAGCCAAGAATCATTTTCTAATTTATCCTTGATTAATTAGAGCACATACTGAGTAGTATATTACAACACTAGCTACTTGAGTACACACTTCTTTGGGTCATATCGTTCACGGGCTCTGTCGAAATATCACTAAAATTCTGTGGGAAATATGTGTGTCCAAAAATAGACTTTTTTTTTTTTTGTCTCATAGATCGTATTATATGGATAATTTTCAAACCGTGCCGAAAACCAGTTTGACAATTGTGTTCAGTTTCGTTTGATAAGTTATCATGAGCAGACTGACACAAGAAGTGTTCGGTATCATTCATTTTTATTTTAAAAAACGGTCTCCAATTATCGAGACGTGTAGAAAATTATGTGATTTTTGTTTTATGCTTATAACCATGTTGTGGATAAATTTCTTAGGCCATACACTCTACATGATGAAAACCCAACAACTCGTCAACGTTAGAAGAAACTGTAGCCTCTGTGAATGAGTGCGTGGCGAAAAACTGTGAACTGCCAATTTAGATGTTCGAAAATCGAAAAGATTACTACACGCTCGCTAGAAGTTTCAAACCTATTATACTTACTTTTTTCCTGGTAAAAAGAATCGAAAGAATGGTCGAGAAAATGTCTAACGCGGAAGGTCCTGTGAGACAGAGGGTTTTAAAATCTGCTGGACACTATTGAAGGCACACTCGACAAGGAGCTCTAAAGAGTAAGCAGTTCTAGACGTCATCGACGTTTGGTGGATTAGAGCTTTATAGCTCTTAAAAGAGCACCCTTTACAAGAAGCATGAGGTGATTATATGAGGAAATCGTTCATATCTACTGAAGTAAAATTACAGTCTGACAGCAGCTGTAGATTACAACTGTTCCGACATTGAAGTCCAAGTAAAAAGGAAGATTGAGAAAAATAAACAACGATTTCTTCGGTTTTCATAGAGACTTTAGTGAAGCATAAGATAGTTTCGCTTTAGAGAAATTTGCTCCGAATCCAGGCACGCCGTCAGAAGAGTGCTCTATTGCATTAAGTTTTCAGCTTAAACTTTGAGTCCATTCGGTGACATTTTATTTGCAAGTGAGAGACTTTGTCTACAACGATAGCGTATTGCCCATTTGACCATATCTGGTAACATAAATTTAGTTCTGTTAAGATGAAAACGGAAACCGTTGGGTTATGTATATTTAAAGGGAACAGGACAAATTCGATTTAAGATAGATTTGCTTATTATCGCTTCAAGTAAAAGATAAATATAACGAAGTACAACCCTTCTATATTTGTTTGTCTTTGCTTAAGCCTTTCGTAAACTTTTTTAATCAAATCACTGTTTTCTTTCAAAAATTATCAATACAAAGTTCTTGGGTCATATCATACTGACTAACATAACTTTACTCTTTCGATCTACTTCAGCATTCCGTACGAAGTATTATTTGAAGAAAGGCAGATTTTTTTATAATTAACGCGCGCAAGGGATTCGAGTACTCTTAAAATATTTGCACACAGCGCGGGCGAAGGCAAATCATATATGCAAGTTTAATGCATATGACATAGAGACCTTGGCAGGGCACTGTACGTCTAAGGAACGAATGACGTTATTTCAGGGTACGTCCTAAAGTGGGCTTGGGTAAAATGATGAGCATTCATAGCTAGACGGGTGTTACGGTTGAAGGTTTGAAGGAGCGGAGTGCTGGCGAATTTTATGGAGCACTGGTGGTGTCAATTGACTGACTGATATTAGTACCACATAGGAGTGTCTTAGGAGCACATGACCAGATGTGGGCATTGTACTTCAATATTGAGGCCAGATTAGATGTGTTGAAATATTTCTTGCATCGCCTGAGGAAACTTAGACATTTGGAAACATTTTTTGCGACATCGAATATGTGGTCAATACAATGTAGGTTGTCACTGACACACATATCGATAATGTAAAGTTTTTCGGTTTCAACGTAATGGCTGGATATTTCAACTTCGCTTTAATGACAGCAGACACCATTGAGTTTTGGAGGCATTAAATTCCTTTCTGTTCTGTGCAAGGACACGAGATCGGAACGAATATTAAAAACAAAGAGCACTGTCATCAGAAAAGGAATATATTGAAATACCATATATGATATTATCAGAAAAAGGTTCATTAATTAAAATTAAAAAGAGTACCGGAATCAGAATGGAGCCCTGGGGCACACCAGCATTTATTTGTAGAATATTAGACTAGAAACCATCCAAGACAATTTGAATTGAACATTCCGAAAAGTAATTGCTAATCCATTGAAGGAGAGAGTCATCGATCCCAAAAGCACGCATTTTCGACAAAAGAGCCTCATGCCAAACTCTGTCAAATAACTTAGAAATATAAAGTGCAACTATCTTTCGCCAAATTGATGAAAGCTTTGGTTGAACTTTTCGGTGAGACATGCCATCAAGATACCAGAGGACTTGTTGCTACGAAAACCATTCGGCCGGTCATTGAGAAGTTTTCGTGTTTTGCGATATTTCATGAGATGACGATTTATCAGCGTTTCCATGACCCTGCAAAGAAGAGACGTAAGTGTAATGGGTTTGTAAGAAGAGAGAGAAGATTCGCCTTTCTTAGCAACGGGCTGGATGACGAAAAATCTTACGCAGTGATTTTTACAGTGAGGAAAAATACCTCTTCAGAAGAAGGAAGATATACCATTTGGACCAGTGGATTTGTGTACATGACATCTTTAAGTACTGTTGCTACTACACCATTGCGAATGTGGAATCATCCCATTGAAGATTCAAGTGTAGACGGGGACAAAGCACAGTCTGGAAGTGTTGGGCTGTCTGCAAAGTGTGCAGCAAGCAGATTGACCTTATCCAAAGAGCCGACACCTGGAATGTCTTTGTGAACGAGCGTTGTGATGGAGGATGGGGCAGAATTTCTAATGTTTTTCACAAACGACCAAAAGGTTTTACTATATTTGGGACATTGTAGTATTTTTTGCCAGTTTTTGCCAGTCAGTTTTTGGTTGTATTGAAAAGACGTTGCAGTCATTCCTGGCTGGTTTTAACTTTTTTCGGTTTTTCTCTGTCGCGTTGGACTTGAAGGACATTTTGGTTTGATACCCTTCATCCAATGATGCGTAAAGGATCTCAAAGTGAATAGTGTCTGTGATCAGCAGACATAATCGAGGAAACATAACGACCAGTTAAAATTACTAAAGAAGCTGTGAAGCTCCAATTGACTTTTGCGTATTGCCATAGGGCTTTTTAGGAATCTTTTCTCTAACTGTGCAGCGGGTGTTCGAGAAATAAGCTGATATGACACAATGATCCGACGAGCTTAGAGGAGAAAGCATATCAATAGTGTACTTGTCAGGGTAAGAAGTTAAAACAAGTCCATGATGTTGGCAATATGATTATCAACGTTTGGTCAAGTTATTTGCCGCAGCGAAAATCTCAACACACTGTCCTTCGGGTCTTGTCTGACCAGATTGTCGAAACCACCCAGAGTTGTGTATATTGAAATCGCCCGTAATAATGATTTCATTATGAGGATACAGGGACACAATTTTTTAATGAAGTCAGACAGCGCATTGAACTTGTTAAAGGTCGAATAACTTTCCAGTTTACGGTTTCTGAAAATAAAGCGGTAGTAGATAATTTGCTTACGGAGATTGAATTTTAGCAAAATAAAGTTGAATTTCGGATGAGAGCACACGAATAGCTAGTGTAAACGTTCGAGTGCTACCTTTATGCAGACTCTGACGAGGCGAAATTCGAATATTAACAGCATCTTCCAATTGGAGGTTTTACCCGTTATTAAGGCGAAAGGGCTAATGGGAATGGCATTCATATCTGGTAGAGAAATCGTCATTTACATTAAAAGTCAGGATGCGTTCAAGGAATTCAACTAACATCAATTCTTATATGCTCAATACTTAAGTTAGAACCATGTGAAAGTATTTGGGTACTGGTTGTTGGCATAAACAAAATTAGAGAAACAACCAAAAGCCTGAAACCAATCAATCCAACTTCCTTCATCTGCATCATCTGCCCAAAATGCAAGATTCATACCAAAGTTGAAGATCCTGCGAGACTGCGCTTCAAATTCTGGTTACACAAAGCGTTTCCTTGACATTGAGGGAGCTTTCGACAACATATCTTTTGACAGTAATTGTAACTCGGCCGGACAAAACCGGCGTAGACGAAGACGACTTACTCTATAGTTCTGACGCCTTTGCTCAGGTACTCAGCTGTCTATTGATCATGGCTATCGCCTTTCTTCTGAAAAGCACTTGCAGCTCTAGATATAATCAACAATTGCTGCGCTAGAAAAGGGATTTCAGTCAATCGTTTTAAAAGTGATGTTGCAACGCAACATAACACCTTAACAAGGACTGTCAATCAAATGCCGGCATAACTCCGTCAATAAAATGCCGGCGGCAATTGAACCAATTTTGGCAATGATGATAGTGAGGACCAACCCGTGAAGCAACTCGCAAAAACAGTGCATATGCAAAACAAAATGTGGAAGAAAGAGAAAAAAAACTCTCAATATTATCAATATTTGTTTTGGTATATACATCCTATTAACCGCCGATTGGAGAAATTAAGTCTGAGTTTAATGACCAGCGAATTGGTTACAAAATAAACTGGGACATCGTCGTTTAACACCTTGCCGAAGCTGTTTCCTAAACTAAGAAGCAAAAACCGAGATGCACCTTCATAATCATGACATTGATAGTTTTTGTTAGAGATGAAGTTTAAGATTGTTAAACTCTCTAGTAGACTACCAAAAAGAAAGGTCGAAACAAATATTAAAACAATTAGGTCGTGTTTTCTTTTTTTTTGTATTAATTAGTGAGCTGACTACATCCAGTGCGCCGGTTACTTTTGGGTTTTTTTTCACTATCATTTCGAAAGAATAGCAAGGTTGTTCTCTTTACAAGAAATACGAAAATAATATTGCGGTGTCATCTAGGATAACAAGTTCCTTCGGAAAATATTATACTTGTATGTATAGGGTTTTCCAACAGGGACTTGACACTTTAAATTTAATTTGTGAACGCACTCTTTCACTAATCATCAAACTGTCACTGTCAATTTATTCAGTAAACTCAACATTTTCATCATGGTAAAGTACACTAATGAGAAACGTCTGCCAATTACAATATAAAAATTTTCTACAGATATTCGGAGTCGCAAAATCATCTTCAGTGACGAAGCTCATTTTTGGCTCAATGATTTATGTGCTTTATGAATAACCACTTCATCCACAAAAAATAACTGTTTGGTGCGATTTGCATGCCGGCGGCGTTATTGGGCCATATTTTTTCGTCGACGATAACGAACGTCACGTTACTGTGAATGGTCAGCGTTATCGCGCCATGATCACCGATTATTTTTGGCCCGAATTGGAAGATATGGACTTGAACGACATATGGTTTCAACAGGATGATGCCACAAGCCACACAGCACACGCTACAATCGATTGATTGAAGAGTAAGTATGGTGAGCGTGTTATCTCAAGAAATGGGCCAGTCGATTGGCCGTCTCGTTTGTGCGATTTAACGCCGCTTGACTATTTTCTGTGGGGCTACGTTAAGTCATTGGTTTATGGAAACACGCCGACGACGTTGGAAGCCATTGAACGCGAAATAGCGGCCGTTTTGGCCGAAATGTGTGGCCGAGTCGTTGAAAATTGGGTCCGAAGAACCGACCGCTGCAAACGTGCCCGCGGTGGCCATATGAACGAAGTCGAGTTCCATTCATAAACGTTTTGATTGTACTTCAAGCCAATAATAAAATTTTTGAAATATCTCAAATGGTTTGCCTTTTGTTTAAAAAAAAAGTTGTCAAGTCGTTATTAGAAAACCCTATATTATATAGGTACATACGGTATATGTGTGTTCCATCGAAAACCTCCAAGGGGAGGTCTATTATTGATCAAGATTCTTTGAATCACCTCTCCTTTAGAAGCACGCACTTTTCAATGTCCCTTCCTTTGATCATTGGCATTCTCAAAGCCAACTTCTGTTTAACAAGAATTGGTTTTAATAACATTGCGCGCCGACTGTTTTTTGACTCTAATCTGATGCAACAAATACAGAACTCCTATTGCTAAGAAAATACGAAACCGACTTTCATTTTTCCTATAACCCAATACCGTTCCGGTCAGTGTACAAAACGTACGTAATCGCGTCTCCATGTCTACTCAACGATTTGAATTTGAATTTGAATAATAACTTTGGGTTTCACTCTTCGTTAGGAAAGCTTGAGTCTACATATATTAAACACGAAGATATAAGACACCCTGATGAAAATAAACTTTGCTGTGAAGACTTAGTGACTTAAGGCCTTGCTAAACCCTTTCACATTTCACAAACTAGTCCGAGAATGGAAGGCTTTTGGTAACACAATCGGAGCGGTTAATCTACTGGATTTGGTTTGGGTCTGAGCTCATAATGAGAGTACGAGAAATAAGAGCACCAGCTTCTCAGGATCCGAGCCCACGATGGGCCTTCGGCAACTTGGGCAACTTCCATTAGGGCTTTCATTGACCGTTGGTCTTCTGAAAGGCATTACTGTAGATAACATGACTCTCTACAATGCCGATATTTCCGGTAGTAAAGACTGAAGACTAATTTACTAGCTCGTGACGAGGCACTAGGCTTTTGCTTTGTGTGATGATGACATAGCGGAGCACTATCTCTGTGAATGTCCGGCTTAAGCTCGCAAGAAACTTTATCGTTGAAACTCACCTTTATACGAAAGACTTAAAAATTCGAATAAAACAAAAATAAAAGGGGTACACTGGAGTAGGCCTTTTTCTTAAAACATTTCAAGAACCAATGGAGAAGTTGATGATGCAAATTAGACGAGCAGGATTCAGTTCCATCAATAAGAAAGTAGCTAGAAATAGTTAGAAATACAATATTGCTGAAATTGAATATGTTTTACGACGTGATGGCTGATTCGACTTATTTACAGTATCTAAGGTGTCCTAGAAGGGGAAATCGGTTCATCGTTTTTGCAAAAAACTAAGCCCTCTCACCGAAGCCTTACAAAAGACGTCCAAAATTGTTAAAATGTCTTAGACTTTCAAATAATGCTGTAGGAAGCATGATGCTTTGTATCAAATTGAGCTTATCAGTTACGGCAAGGACACATTTCAAAATAACATTGTGTGTCAATTCTATTAAAAATTTTACTAAATACCAAGTTCTGCACCGAAATCTGTCCTACTTTATCTTTAAATGCATGAAATTTAAACCTCAAGCTTTAAAATCCATCGCCAACCGTTTAGAGGTGGATTCACTTTAAATGCGGTGGAGTTTTTTTTTTTTTTTTTTTTTCATTCGACGAGGGGCTCTTGGTTGATTGGCGCCAATCTCGATGTTGATGGTACGAGTAGATTGGGCGTAAGTTTGAAGAATTAACGATTGAACTTACTGAAGTGTAAAATTTTTCATTCGATTAAGTTTTTAAGAGCTAATTGATCATTAACACATCAATGCGTTTTGACATTTCTTTTTGTCGTTGCTTCTCTTAGCTCCCCATTTCCCACCTAGTCGCGAACAAAGTCAAGCAAAAATTGGTTTGATTACCAAAAAGTTAAAAGGCGGTTAGAACAAGCCATCGTGGTAAAAACCCTAAGAACTTTGACCAAACTACATGAAAAAAGTTTGCAGTGTTTGTTAAATTGTATCTTTACATGAAAATACTTTGGACTTACACATGATTCTAGGACACAACTGTTCATACAAACATATACTTAGGACTGTGTCTACATATAATACAGTGATCAAAAACAAATCTCATATTCTGAAGGGCGTCACTTAAATATTGTGAACGAGAGCAAAACACATGATTGAGAGTACACGTATAAGTTAAAAAAGAATCATTTTTTGCTAAAGCTTAAATCAAAATTAAATTCAATTAAAATCAAAACGAAACTCAAATTCAAAAATTAAAAAAAGTAAAAATAATAAGAAAATTAAAAAAAATCATGCTTACAGTTTTTAAATGAATAATCTCCTCGGTTTCACCGAGTGTTGTAAGTTGTCCAGCGTTTGCCGATGTTCCAGATCCATCTGTCGTTGACAATTTACGCAATTTCGACAGTGCTCGAGATTCTTAACAAATTCATACAATTTATAAATAAATTAAAAAAGAAGCAAAAATCAAAATAAAAATTGCATTCATATTCTCAAACAAAAAAAAAAAAAATAAAAAAAAATAAAACAAAACAAAAAAATATCTACCCGACGACGAAAAATTAGAGGACGTTGCTAATGGTTCTGTATCTTTTATATGGTCAGCCGATGATACTGCTACTGTAGTTGTGGCTGTTGCTGATGCTGATGCTGTTGGGGCATTCGGAAGTGAATTTGCTGCTGCTGTTGCTCTTGCTGCAGCCTGCATTCGTGCAGAAACTAATGCATATGCTTCAGCAACAGCTGCAGTTAAATCGATTTCCGCTGAAGGATCATCATCTGTACCATCATCCGTGGATGTGGCATTTAAACTCACCCGTTTATGATTGTCCGGCAGATTGAGATAGCATTCGTTGTCGAAACGAAATTGTGACTGTAGGTTATTCGGATTGATAAGATTTTTTTTTTTTTACAATTTTACAGTTACACAATATGATTTGATGATGAAAATAAAAAAAAGAAAAACAAATAAATAAATAGAAAATATAAATTAGGTACACATAAATAATAGAACAAATTTATAAAAAAAAAACCAAAATAAAATTATTATTATTATTATTTTTTTTTTTTAATTTATTTGCCAGTTGAGTGTGTATTTGCGACAAAGACACAGATGAGTTATGGTGCAGCGTGAAAAGAGAGTAAAAGGAAATAAAAATATAACAATTAATTTATGTAAAAAATATGTTTTTCTTTAAACTTTTCAAATGAAAAAAGGCATAAACTATTAAACAAGAATATGAGAAGAAATAAGCTAAAATAAAATACTGAAGCAAAAATAGTTTTCACAAAAGATATACAAATATTATGCACACTTATAATTCTTCCAAATAGCGCAGAATAATTAGAGCCCATAAAGTTTGCTTTGCCAGTTATAATGTGTAGGAAACGAAGAGTCCGGACTTAAGAATCAATGCCGATATTTCAGAATACAGTGGACGTCTAATATCACGAATACCCGATATAGCGAATTTGCGATATAACAAACGCTTTTCAGATTTAGAGATGTTAAAATGGATGTAAATAGCGAATGATGGTCACAATTTGCTATCCGATATAAAGAACGCATAAATGAATTCGCAAAAAATGTATTTTTGTTGCCATTGTGTAAAAATTTGTGTAAAAATTTGGCTTTCATTAAAAGACAAACTCAAGATTATTTTGATGAGTTCAACAAAGGCGTTTCACTTAAGGAAATTTGAATAAAATTTTATGTGCCAAAGTTAACAATCTGTGACATTAAAAAAAGTAACGCGAAAATTTTGAAAAACTTAAACTTGACAAACAATGGCTCTCTGCAACGTAAATTTCTGCGAAAGCGAGAATTTCTAATATGAAAAATCGGCTGTACAAATGGTTTCTTCGACAAAGGGAGAGTAACATCCCCATAAGTGGTCGTATACTTAACTCTAAAGCTAGTATGATTCATCAAAAACCTCAAGGTGATGAAAGTTGTGGCTTCTGTGCTAGCAATGGGTGGCTCACAAAATTTAAAAATCGGTTCGATGTCCGGATTCTCAAAGAATGCGAAAAGAAGCTATCATCACGTATTGATCTCGTTGAGCTGTTCAAAAAAAAAAAAAAGTTCTACTCGAAGTCATCAAAAATAATGGATTCACAATGGACATGATTTTTAATTCCGATGAGTCTGGGCTCATCAGCACCGAAGTCGAAAAACATCAAAATAGTGTTTTACTTTTCTAACTTGTGCAAACGCAACCAGACTGTTGAGAATAAAGCCTTTGGGTGTTGGTTAGGCAAAGAAGCCACGATTCTTCCTCAACAAAAAGTAACCCGTTGACTGTGACTTTTCTAAGTCAGCTTGGATTACTGCAAGCATTTTTAAAAATTGGTTCAAGAACAACTTTTTTTTTTTCTTAAAAATTTAAAAATTAAAAAAAGGAAATGCGTAGGTGGAACGATATCTTATCTCTCTGCTTATAACTTTCCAAAGCAGGTTCTTTTGCTCCGTCAGAAAAACTTATTCAAGAAAGAAGATGGTCGACTTTGGTTTATGTTTATGCCACCCAAAGTAACACCGTTGATACAACCGATGGACTAAAACGCCATCTGTCCAACAAAGCTCCATCACAATATTAGCTTGCTTAGTGACTAATGCGTTCAAACTCTAGGGGTCCAGACATCCCTACTGCTCTAAAAGAATTTAAACTCTTTGATATGATTATGCTTCTGGAACGAGCATGGAATAAACTTTCAAGTCAAATGCTTCAAAAATGTTGGAGGAACATTTTTATTAGAGATCCCGAAGAATTCAATAAGAAAGATGAAATTCCACTCTCAATATTGCAGCAAGATGAGGAAGTTTTGACATTGCAAAACACTTTAAGTATGGTGAACTGTGTTTTCCCAGAGGTAACACATTTCATTAAAAATATCAAATTTAATGCAAGTTGACGTTGCCAGTTCCTTAGCTAATGTTTTGCTAAGTAAATATTGATATGGCTGACATGTTTACTTTAAGATGGCTTCAAGAGAAAGTTTTACAATTAAAATCTCAACTTGAAGTGAGACAAAGTTGTATAAGCGATTTTTTTCTTCAAATTAATTTCTGAAATTTGTGTACAATAACGCTAGGACTATTCAATGTAATATGACCAATAAAAAACGTATTCATAAATACATTTATCAATCAGTTATTTTTAAAAACGAACGCTCTCGATATAGAGAATGACCTCAAACATTAAATCATTCGTTATATTGGACGTCCACTGTACATCCGAAAGTGGGCTTTAGGCTATACGGCGTGACGGGTGTTATTGTTGAAGGTTTAAAGCGAGGGAATGATACTAATTTCGTTTGAGAATTGTTGGTAAAAATAGCGATAGAAAAAAGTAAGGCAGGAGACATTACACGGTTTTCCGAATGTATCAATTCGTTGAGCAGTATAAGCATCACCTATGATGCCTTTACCGGCAACAAACAGTACTTTGTTTTGGATCCATTCCATTCCACTTGATTTGTGGTTCTCAATTAAGTTATGATGGTAATGTCGGAATTTAATGAGCTAAGTGAGTCCAGAAACGAATTTGAAAAACTGAGTGTACTGTCGTCAGCAAAGGGATGAATTCGATAAGAAGTGGCAAATAAAAAAAAATCATTTATGCGAATTAAGAAGAGTGTCGGGGACAAAACGGATCCCTGAGGTACAGCAGCATTTATTTCGCGGTTTTCAGACTTGACGCTGTCAAACGGTATTGTCTTTAAAAATACAAGTAAGACATACATACCTTCAAATCATCAGTGGACCTGCTGCTATTAAAACTGATAGAAAGAAGAAGGGACGTAAGTATCCATCTTCCTGATATTCATATCATAGACTGCTTTTTCAAAGCCAACTTCCATCTCAAAAGAAGTGGTCTTTGGTACAACACGCATTGGAGCTTTGATGACCTTGTGCATCGGCTGCCTTAAGACTATGCTCAGGACCGACTTCGGCCAGAATCTGATCTAGGAAAGGTATGAAGTCGAGCCTTCACGGACGGCTCCAAAACCAATATAGGATGTGGCGCTGGTGTTTTTCTGGAAAACGACAACGTTAGATTGTTAGATTGTCTTCCAAAGAGAAATTTACGAAATCCTGATGGCAGACAACTATATTGCGGAAATATAGTGGAGGGGGCAAAGCATTTGCATCTGCACTTGAACCCTCTCACGACTTCCAAGCTAGTTCGAGAATCACTGAACGCAGTCGGAAGGCTAAATTCAGTGACCCTTGTCTGGGTCCCAGGTTACAATGGAATCGCAGCAAATGATATGGCCGATGAACTTGCCAGGCATGGTTCAAAGGAGAGTTTTTCAGGACCCGAACCTATGTTGGGGCTACCTGCGTCCTGGGTTAACATTTCTATTGACAGTTGGGTCTCATATGAGCAAAACAGCAGATGGTACATCCCCCGGGATGCAGGCAGACCAAACGAATGATTCTCTAAGTTTTGAAAGTGATAACGACACCACGGAGCACTATCTCTATGAATGTCCGCCTAATGATGAGGTGGTGGGTGCTGGTACTGCAGGTACCTTATCACTGAAGCGCTTACCCATCTTTCTTCGTAGCACTAAAATATTTCATTAAAAGGAACTTTACAAAGAGTAGAATTGACTAGTTCTTTGTCTGAGTGATCTGTTCCAACATTAAAAAAAGGATGTGTTTGTACGGGAGAGAGAAGATTTAACTTTTTTTTAGGGGTGGATTGGGAAAATCCGGTTTTCAACACGTTTGTCGGGGTGATATAACATTTCAACCAGCGGATTTGTGTACAATAAAATCCTTAATAATCCGAATGCGTTGAATTGACATTGAAGTGAGTAGCAATCGCGACTTGAATTTCACTATAAATCTGTGTTATATGACGAAGCTGAATTTTTTTAATGTTTTAACAATCAGTCAAATAAAGGGTGACCAGATAGGGAACAAAATTAAATTAAACAACAACGGTGTGAGATATACCAGGTGTACCGGTATAAAGTGAGCGTCAGGACACAAATGTCTCGATAGGGAACATTTATTATGAACGGGTTTGGTTACTATGACACCTGTCAAACATATTTAGTACACATCAAGTCATTGAGCAAACAACATCATATTTTTTCATCGTGTTAAAAATGTCGAATTTTGTACCAGAAAATGATGACTTGCGGAAAGCGTTATTTTTTTGTTTTCATTTGAAGAAAAGCACTGCAGAGTCGCATCGAATGCTTGTCGAGGCATATGGTGATCATGCTCTAACAGAAACAACATGCAAAAGATGGTTTCAACGCTTCAGAGACAACGTTTTTGATATGAGAAATGAAGAACGTGGAAGACCACCAAAAAAGTTTGAAGAAGCCGAATTGCATACAATATTGGATGACACTTTGAGTCAGAAACAAATGAAAGAAATGTTAAATGTTGCACAACAAACAATTTCTGATCGTTTAAAAGCTATGGGAAAGATCCAAAAGTCTGGAAAATGGGTGCCACATGAATTGAATGAAAGACAGATGGAAAATCGAAAAACCACTTGTGAAATTTTTCTTCAAAGACCCGATAAAAAATCAGTTTTGCATCGAATTGTTATTGGCGATGAAAAATGGATTTATTTTCAGAATCCTAAACGGAAAAAATTCAACGGAATGTAACACCAGATCGATTCGGCAACCAGAAAGGTGTGGTGTAAAACGAGCTCCTAAAGCCTGGTGAAACCGTTAATACAGATCGCTACCGACAACAAATGATCAATTTGAACCATGCATTGATCGAAAAACGACCAGAATGGGCCAGAAGACACGTCAGGTAATTTTGCTCCATGACAATGCACCTGCCCACAAAGAAAAACTGGTTCAGAACACAACCAAGGAACTTGGCTGGGTGCTGCTACCCCACCCGCCGTATCCACAGACTTGGCTCCTTCCGACTACCATTTGTTATCATCGATGGGACACGCATTAGTTGAGCAGCACTTCGAACCCTACGAGGAAGTCGAAAATTGGGTGACTTTTTGGTTTGCTTCAAAGCTTCAAAATGGCGTGGAATCCATAAATTGCCCGAAAGATGGGAAAAATGTGTAACTAGCAGTGGCCAATACTTTGAATAAAATGTTATCTACTTTCCCATTAAAAATAAGTGTTTTATTTTCACAAAAAAACGCTCACTTCATACCGGTACACCTAGTAAAATAATTCTGGCTTTATTTTGAAGCTTCGTTCATGCCATTATGTGTACAATAGCATTGCAATGGCCGTCTCGGATTCGCTGACAGTACTTCAAGTGATCGGTCTAATTTGTGATGACTCGGTACAACATGTGCGGCGTTATTTCGACAATAGCGTGTTGAATCTTAGCCTCGAGCTCGTCCAAGGTGGTTGGCTTGTTAACGTAGGCTAAGAACTTAACATAACCTTAGAGAGAATAATCCAGTGGTGTCAAATCGCGGCGTTCAATTGACGAATGCTCGCCGTGAGATGTCTCTCAGTCGCTAAATTTCTCCTTTACAAAAAAATTCGGATCTTCGGCCAACATTTCCAGCGCCCAATTCTCAAACTTTTCCACGATGCGACGAACTGCCTGCACTCTGAAGCCATGATGACGGCCGACCTCACGACAAAATTCACGTTGCTTATTTACAACTGAGCTGGAGTTTCAATAATATTTTGTAATAATTTCCGCACGTTCGACAAACGTAAAACGATGCATGATGAAATGGCAAACTTTACCGAATATTTTGACAGCTGGATGTCATTGGTTACTTTCACAGCTGCTGAAACATAACAATTGGAAAACCTAAAATTGCTTTCTAGTCAACTTCTATTTCCACTACTTTTGAAAGCATGTACAATAACATTTTTTGCCTCAATCGATCTTGTTAGACCGAAAAAACATTTATCTTATTCTTACTTCCTCTTTTTAGCTCGAGTCGTACCATGCCTTTTCTTTAGGTTCCAGTAGATTCATCGGAAGGAAAAAGTCAATTATCTAAATGGACACAAATCTTTCTAAAGAAAAACAGTATGGCATAATTTGTTTATACCGGCGACATTTCTTAACCCATAAAATTATACGAGCGGATCATATATTAATGCAGAATTTGTTCTCTTTTATAAATAGCGGAATACACAGAAGGTTCCCTAGGTGTGAAGGACTGAACCGATTCTTAATGGACTCATTTCAGAAAAGCATATCTATTCGGGATGTTGAAATAAAATAGATATCGGTCTGGATGCAAAGAACAGTGAATCTTTTATACGATTCTCAAAATAAAATTCTACGCCGCACATCAACAAAAAATATAAAAACCAACACTTTGGTAAGTTTAACGATAAAAGGTTATATTATTGGCGCACAAGAATTTCGTTGATAGAGTGGACTACGAGTATATTGTCCGACTCATTCTGGGAGATTAGATATTACCCTATGCAGGCAGATCGCGCTATTAGTATCTATATCTCTGAGTAAAAATTATTTTTGATTTGATAATTGGGGAAAAAACTTTAACTTTAATCTTTAATTAAGAACTCAATATAACCTACTAGTGACTGCTTACTACCTTCCAAAATAAAGCAGGACATATGTCGGGTGGCAATGAATAGTATTAGACATCTCTCAGCTTCCGGTCGGTGTCTTTTGATTACAAACGAGATAGAGTTTTTGTTCATAATCCGTATTTTACGCTTCCTTATCAAGACTATCTCCATCTGGGAGCAAAAAATAATCAGCAGATCTAAGTTTACGCTTATGGACGACCATTGAAGATTTCTCAGATGGAAATTCTTTTCGAAACCGGAAATTTTAGCAGCCATAGCATACATACACAGAAAACTGAACTGAAGTTCAGTACCATGTGAAAAGAAAGGAACAATAGCGTAGTGAATGAGGATCGGTGTGGCAACAAGAAGAGCTTTGCAACTATCAAGAACAAGAACAATGAATACATACGGAGAAAAGTCTGGACGGCTGCAACAATTGCTGGTTTCACTCTACAGTAGAACTCTTGAAACTCATCAACGCAAACGTATGGAAAAGGCTGTGTATATAAAAGGGTCAAATGCAAAGACGATTTTTAGCGAGAGCAATCTGATGAACTCTGCAAACTGAAGAAGTATACGTGCTCATCCAGTTGTGGCTGAAATAGCAACATTAACAGAGTTGTACATTTCTTAAATCGACCACATAAATTATTTGCAGTGGACTTTGCACAGAAAAAATATCATTGCTGTCTTTGAAAGTACGGGACAATGTACAAGGTGACAAATGAGAGATGCCCGTAACAGATTTCGGAAAAATGAGATTTACTATCGAAACCTGGCAAAAATATAAACTAAAAAACGATTGAAAGGTGTTATCAGTGCTCATAAAAACTATTTCGCCTCAGTACTTTACATTACAAAAAATTAACGCAAACAATACTGTTATAGCAAAAATTAGAACAAATTTTTGTTTTGAAGAAAATATGAAACAACAGTGAAAAAAAAACACCAACAAAAATTCAAAAAAATCCCTTCAAAACAATACAAAAAGTATAACAAAACACAATCGAAAAAATTTGAACAAAAAGAAATCAAACTGACGGAGAAGTATTACAATGAAAAAGATTATAAAACTGAATTGAAAAATAATTTACCTTATATCCAGGACCTAAACGATGCATAGCACATATTTGTTGCGTTGTCAAGGCTTCACTGAAAAGATAAATGGCCGACATTTGACCGCAAAAAACTCTCTCCTCATCGAGTTCCGGCGTTGCTCCAATGTAGCACTTATCAAATGGCTAACAAAAAAAAATTATTTTTTTTTTACAATTATATATTCAATTCAACCGATGCTTTTGTTTTTGGTTTTTAAAAAAAAAAATCAACTTACGTCATTTGTTGAAACGAACCACGCCATTTCCGTACTAGACGCTAACTGTCCATTAACTAGGCACTTTATTTCGCTTTTAGTCCAACGATTGTATATATACACAATGGCAATCATATACCACTGAAAAATAAAAAAAAATAAAAATTTTTATAAAACATTTTGAAGTGCGTAATTGTGATGGATGATGCTAAACGTACCTTTCTCGGTTGGAATTCATATTTAACACAATGCTGGAAGCCTTTGCCTTTGACTTTCATTGATGTCAAGACTAGGCAATTACCAACAAAATGCGCTGCGTATCCAACCCCTTTCGATGTTTTAAAACTATCCAAGCAAAGTAGAGTACCATATTTAAATTCGGTTTAAATATTTCAAATTTCAAATATACACTCATATTTACCAATAGAGGAAGGGCTTCTCGCGTTCTATATTCACAGAATTGATTGGATCTAAGCGGAACCACGTCGTAAATGTGAACCCGTTTTCGTATGGCCATTTAGCTAGAGGCGGTAATACCATTGCCTGAAATTAAAAAAATTAAAAAAATTAAAAATAGTTAAGAATGACGAGTATATCAAAATGTTGAAAGAAAAAATGTTAGGTTTTGTCAGAACTTTCGTTTCGAAATCCTTCTTGTACTTGAAAAGGGTTTTCCAATGGGCACTTGAGAACTGAATTTAATTTTTGAACGCACTTTTTAACTAATCATCAAACTGTCACTGTCAATTTATTTAGTAAACTCAACATTTTCATCATGGTAAAGTACACTATCGAGCAACGTCTGCAAATTATAAAAATTTTCTACAGATATTCGGAGTCATTGTAAATCTCGGTCGTAAATCTCGCCCTAGTAGACAGGCAATAAGTTTAGTACAAAAATGTGAGTCTACACATTCGTTGTGTGATGTTGCCGTGTCAGTGAGACAACGGGTTGGTCGAAGTGTCGAAAATATCGCTGCCGTTCAGACGTCCGTAGCAAACGATCCAAATCAGTCAATTCCACGGCGTTCTCAAGAATTGGGCATCGCTCAGAACACATTATGGCGTATTTTGCGTAAGGATCTTGGCTTACACCCATACAAGATCAAGCTGAATCAAGAATAGAAGCCGATGGACCATTTTAAGCGACATACGTTCTCCGATTGGGTTCTGGAGAAGATGCGCAAAGATGATGAATTTCATCGCAAAATCATCTTCAGTGACGAAGCTCATTTTTGGCTCAATGGGTTCGTCAATAAGCCAAATATGCGTTATTGGTCGGGTGAAAACCCACATGTGCTTCATGAATCACCACTTCATCCACAAAAAATAACTGTTTGGTGCGATTTGCATACAAGCGGCGTTATTGGGCCATATTTTTTCGTCGACGATAACGATCGTAACGTTACTGTGAATGGTCAGCGTTATCGCGCCATGATCACCGATTATTTTTGGCCCGAATTGGACTTGGACGACATGTGGTTTCAACAGGATGGTGCCACAAGCCACACAGCACACACAAAAATCGATTTATTGAAGAGTAAGTATGGTGAGCGTGTTATCTCAAGACATGGGCTAGTCGATTGCCGGCTTGACTATTTTCTGTGGGGCTACGTTAAGTCATTAGTTTATGCCAACACGCCGACGACGTTGGAAGAGCTCAGAGCCAACATTGTACGTGAAATAGCGGCTGTTTCGGCCGAAATGTGTGGCCGAGTCGTTGAAAATTGAATCCAACGAATAGACCGCTGCAAACGTGCCCGCGATGGCCATATGAACGAAGTCGAGTTCCATACATAAATGTTTTGATTGAACTTCAAGCAAATAATAAAGTTTTTCTCAAATTTCAAATGGTTTACCTTTTATTTAAAAAAAAATTTGTCAAGTCGATATTGGAAAACCCGATATAAAAGCAATTTAAAAAATTATTTATGAAATGTGAACTTTAAAGGTGCTACAAACAACTCCTGCGCAGCGATCGATCGGGAATCTATTAACTGTTCTATAACTTGAATTGGGCCAGCAGTGCTATAATCAAGTTCGTAGCGTTGTGCTGACCCTATCTCACAGTCACGGGGTAAGAGGAAAATCTTACAGATGTAGGCTAAAATGGTAAGTACGTGCTCGACTAGTAGGACAACACTGGCCTATGTCGTCAGCTCTATACGGAAGAGATACAAAAATGTAACGAAGCTAATAGCTTCGGTTAATAATGGATTAATGACAAAGACCTTTGGTTCTTTTGGGCCTAAACGCAGACATCACCGTCATCAAGGAAGTGCGATGCAATGGGTCGAGGGAAAAAAGTATGAAAAACTGTTATTTACACTATCGTGATCGCTACAAGAAACAGAAGCAGCGTTTATTCGATTCTAAATGCTAAATTCGCTAACATCTGTCTAATAAATGCTCATGCTCTAACATAAGACAATAACAACGCCACCAAAAAATGTTTCTATGAGCTCCTTGATCAAACATATGAACAATGTCCTAAGTATGACATAAAAATCGTACCAGAAAATTTTACCTTTTAAGAAAGGTAACAAGTCATAAAGGCCCGTTCGGTGTTGAGAATATGGAAACAACTTCTTCTGCAGACATTATAATGACGACGAAGATTAACAGCATACAGAATAGACAAATCAACTAGTCGAAGAAAGCCAAAACTTCCGCCCACCTGATCAAAAAGAAGTGAGGAATGTAATATAGGCGCTGAATCTGAAGGCGAGGTATTCAAAGCTGCTGGAACTGACTTTGTGGAGAGCATATGTTAAATATGGAGGATGGAGGCACAATCTCTCAAAAGTCTGTCCAATTACTAGTGTACGCTGGTAATATTGGTATAATTCGCTGATTTCAGTAGCATATCACTGTTCTGAAACGGAAGCTGCCAGAATGGGGGTTATGGTCTTTGAAAAAAAAAGAGATTCTTTATCCCTCATCGGATGAAAAGTACCAAACCAAAAAAGCGTGGTACGACTCGAGCTGTAAAGAGGCTGTCAGGGTTAGAGGATTGTTTTTTCGGTCCTACAAGACCAACCCAACAGCGGAAAATGGAAAAAAGTTCAAAAGAGCCCGAAATGATTGAAACGCTACAGATTGAGCTTTGTCCCCGCCTACATTTGAGTGCGTCAAATCTTTAATAGAACGAATCCACTTTCGCACGTATAGTAGCATGAGTACTTTAGGATCGCATACACACAAATCCGCTGGTCTAGATGGTATACCTGGAAGAAGGTTTCTTCTGAAGGAGTGCTTTTTCTCGCTTCAAAACCACTTCGTAAGCTTTTTAATCAATTCCACTCTTTAGGTCTTCTACCAAGCTGATGGAAAACAACATTTATCCAGCCCGTCGCCAAAAAATGCGAATCTTCTTTTTCTTCTAACAAACACATTACACTCACGTCCCTTCTTTCCAATATCGCAAAGCGCGGAAACTTCTCAATGACCAGCAGAATCGTTTTCGTAGCAACAACTCCATTGTTGTCTTGATGGCATGTCTCACTGAAATCTGGCGAAAACAAGATAGTTGCACTTTATATTTCTAAGGTATTTGACAGAGTTTGGCATCATCAGGCTCTTTTGTCGAAAATGTGTACTTTTGGTACGAGTCTTTTCCTCAATGGATTAGAAACTACCTTTCGGAACGTTCAATTGAAATTGTTTTACCAGGTTTCAAGTCTGATATTCAGGGCTTTGTTCTGTGTTCGACACGCTTTTCAGTTTTTATTAATGATCTCTTGTCTACCACTTCTAATTCAGTATATTCCTTTGCCGATGATAGTACTATCTACTTATCATATTCTCTCCTGGACGGGAATGGCAGCATATGTTAAGCATTAAATTCTAAATAAGCACATAACATTCTTAATAAATGCTGTCTGCTCTCGTTAAAGCAAATTCTAAACACCTAGCCATTATCCATGAATGGCACTTGCATCGTCGAAACCGAAAAACGTTCCATTCTCGGTATGTGTGTTGGCGACAACTTACGTTGAAATGATCACATATTCGGTGTCGTCGAAAATACTGCGAAATGTCTAAGTTTCCTCGAGTTATGTAAGAATGATTTCACCTTCTCTGATCAGCCCTTACTATATAAGGCAATCATCCGCCTAAAATTGAAGTACAAAGCGCACATCTGGTCAGGTGCTTCTAAAACATCCTTGCACCTGCTAGATAGGGTTCAAAACCGTGCGATAAAACTCATAGGTGATACTTATATCAGCCAGTCAATTGACACCCTTAAACACACACGTTATGTCTCCTGTCTCACTTTTTTTATCGTTATTTCCAGCACCCGTGCTTCCACAGGCGTTCCGTCTCTTCAAACCTTCAACGTTTACACCCGTCTCGCTATGAATGCTCATCAATACACATTCAAACCAACTTTCGTTCCTAAGTCGAACAACTCGCTTGTGGAATGCCATGCTGAGCTCTCTATTTCCTATTCATTATAACTTGTGAACATTTAAGACCAATGTACGGATTTTTTTTTTCCATTTTGATTTTGTAATTTTTAATTTTAGTTTGAACTTGTTAGAGTTTTTCAGAGTTTCACGCGAATAGGTGAGACTTTTTTGTACCTGTAACGTGCATTATTTTCATTCAGTTTTTCATTTTATCTATTGGTCGTGAGAGAGCAAGATGGGGTAAAGGTGAGTCTTTGCTGCCATTTTTTTCTATTATTCAATTAAATCAAATCGAGCTTGGCTTCGCAACAATCCAGCAAAGGTATTATAGTAAAATCCGGCTCTTGTAGAGATTTTTGGAAATACCTTCATGCAGGCAACTTTAAATGCATCAGCTGCAAACTATTTCAAGAAAAGTAGGATTCGGCCATTCGATTTATCAGTGTTTCTTTGAATAAGGGGGTTTGCTTCTTTATTGACAACAAATACTCCTAAACTGAAACTAAATAAAACCACCAGAGCAGCAATCAACACAATTGCAACTGTTAGAAAATTGACTATCAATTCTGCGATCTTGGCACCTAGCCAAGCTGGGCTGCGTGTTCTGCTTGTTTCAAATAGGCAGGTGTTCTGGTCTAGAGGATAAAGATGATGAGGCCACACTCCTGTGTAGAATAATAGACTAAGGACCAGTTTTTCAGTGCGAGATCATCCCAGTCTCAGGATTAAACTCGATTTAACTCCAGAAACATGTTTTTCAGTCAATTTTAATCCTGAGCTAACTGAGTTAAAATGTTGATTTCGCTTATTAAAGAAACAAAACAATAAATAATGAGGAGATGAGAATGACAGATTTCGATAGTGTTTTGGAAACTGAACGATGCAATAGCAGTGATGCCAAATTGAACCACCACTCATGGAGTTAAAATTAATCCTTCACTGAAGAACTGTTTCATGAATTAACTCTAAATTAATTTTAGCCCCGAGTTAATAAACAAGGAGTTAACTCAGCACTGAAAAACTAGGCCTTAGGGTATTTGACACTCCATTTTACTCCCTAGGAGTACCATATCTTACCCCAACTCAGCAAGTAAGATGAGGTAATGGGACTTGTTTTACTTTTCGTATTTTGAAAACTTTATTAAGTAACGCATGTGCTTAAAATTACTGTTATTGCAAGAAGATTAGTTTCAAGTTTATTAGGATTTAAATGTTAGGTACCCTGTGCTACTCTTCCTTCTCCTATTTGTTCCACCAAATCCAACGCTTTGTTAGCAATTGAAAAGTTTTGAGGCTACACGATAGAGTGTCAACGACGATTCATCTGTGCTACCAAAGGAACAAACTTTTATTCAACTTGGAAACTAGAACACATTGACTCCATATTGAACAATGAGGCTTCCGTTCATAATCGTCCTGTTAAGACAGTACCACAAGAAGGTAGCACAATGGTAATTGTGTCGGTAAAGTATGAAGCCCTTCTTACGCAGCATTGAATAAAGGAAATCAGTGGCTTTAGTGAAAAATTGTATTACGTCTTGACTATATGGACGACCTTTGTTAACTTTCTCACTATTATAGACCAAATAATTAGGAATTATCATAAAAATTCAAACAAACCGTTTCTATGCCCACCTTTATAATTCCGGAAATCAAAAATTTGAATTCGAAGTAGAATGTTTCTTGACTGTATAGTCGGAAATGATACGGCACCGGACTCATGAAGCAAAGTTCTGGAGTGAAATCTAGTAAACGAAGTTGAGAAGCTTTACGAGTAGATGACTTCATTACAAATTCAACATGTATTGCAGTCGATCTTCCAAATTAAGGAGATCAATTTGTGGGAGACAAATAAAAACAAAGCGAAAAGCAGAAGTTCGAATAGGAGTTGAAAGTCCTCCTATTTATGATGACACATACTCTTGAGAAATTTTGTAAAATGTTTCTTCCAGTTTCCAGGGTTTCCAGTTAAAGAGAAAACATTCTTCAAAGTACTATTATCTTCTTTCACAAAGTCTAACAACCCTTAATGCACACAATAGCCACCATGGTATGAGTAGTGATATCAATTGAATTTGGTAGATGAGTATACATATAGTAACCGTAACTATAATTGCATACAAAAGATGTCAAAATAATCCTTTAGGACTTTTGTAATGTTTAGAGTCAAAATAAGCTTTAAAGTAAAATTTTGTTAAATGGGGTACGCTCAGCAAATAAGTACTTAAGAAGATAGATTTTAAAGCAAATTAAATTTTAAAAAACTGTTTTGCAAACAACATCAGTTGAAACCGCGTTTTAAAGCACATCAAACCGCAGTGTAGTGGTTTTAATAACGTAACGCTCTTTACGGGAAACTCTTCCCTAAATAAGAAAATTGTTTCCGTACCTTTTATTACGAACTTTTGCGGATATATATTATACCCTTATGCCTTTCCACTTTACCAGTAATATATAGTTCAAAAATAAGAGGCTTTTGCTACCTATAAAGTTGTCTAAAGTATTTGAGTAAGCACTGAACTAGACTCAAAACACATACTATATAAGGGTATTGTATATTATTTTCCAGGAAATCAGCAGCAATACATACGAGTAGGTATCTCTTATTAAGCAAAGATATGTCTCACTCGAATCGTACTCCATTTTGATTTCCGTTTCATTAGAGTTCTTTTGTTACCTACATATATGACGACTGATATCCCCCAAAAGTTGCATCACTTTTCAGGTCCTTCTTTGGTCAGGACAGTTGAAATGATTTACTTTGTCGGAATGGCTTCATGCGGTTCCATTTATATACTCGTATTCATAAGTTGATGTGTGTACATCATTAAGGAAGTAAATTAAAATCTTTAACAAGGACTAAAGGGAACGAACAAATAAGAATGGCTCCGGTGATGGAGAACAGAAAGATCTGAAATTCCGGCTTTCCGCTCCGATGAGATATTTTCTAATAAATCAATTTGGATTGTTGTTGCTTGGTTATTTCTCCTTTTGTAATGTTATATATGTTAGTAGATGTTGGTGTTTTGCTGCTGCTGTTGTCTCGGCAATTGATTTATGAATATGAACATGAACACTAACTGTAATGTGTTGCTTGATCGAACAAACAGAATCTTATGAATTCCAGGAACTCATACAATCAAATGAACTTACTTTTTCTTAATCAATGGATTTGAGTATTCTCATATCGATTCGAAATAGCTCAAGAATAATCGATTGATTCTAATTGTTCCGAATTAGGTATGCTAGAAAGTGCCTTCAAATGTTACTCTATGCTTTACAGATATCAAAATTACATATGGACTCGTACGAGGAAAGAAATTTCATTAAACTATCGCCAATATCCAGAGGATCTGTTGACAATAAATAAACAATGACAAGATGCCAACGGCAGAAATGGGAATGAGAGTGAGAGTGAAATTCAAATAAAAGAAACTGAATATGAAATTAAAGAAAGGAGTCATTCAGTGATAGGTTTCCCATCGACCGGAGTTCGAGGAGTGATAAGGACGAATATTCATGGCACGATAAAAGATGTGAATCTGTCGCCTTTATCGTAGGCGCCACTTAAGTCGTCGTTCGTTGCTGGGTAATTATTGATTTACGAGTATCACTTGTAACCACACAAGTCTGCTGGCTCGGACAGTAAAATATCTTCCGAGCTACAAAGGTCCTCAAATATTATCCTGCCTACGCTAGATGATATCATGGAGCTGAGTAGACCTGATCTACATTCCACTGTCATGGAGGGAAGTCAATGCTCACATCTTGTCTTAAAGGACCTCTGAACTATTAGTCTATCATTTTTCATTCTGTATATCCATACACGAGCTAAAATTGATCAAAAACTATTGTCAACGACTCAACATTCCTACTATAAAGGTCGTTTTCCTCGACATAGAGGGTGCTTCTAACAATATCAACACATCCGCATTGTTACATGTGCCTCATTGACCCACTAGTCTGACTTCCTTGCTAAGTATATAGAAAACCTTCGAATTCAATAGAATTAAATGTGTATTCGACGGAAAATGTGACGCATTGGGAACTTTTATCGATATTGTGGTCACCTTTGTAGAAACGAAAAGTAAGAAAGAAAGAAAGTAGTACGCATACTTAGTGCCGGCTGCCGATGGTGTTTCATTTCGAAACTGAGAGAGTAGTCTGTTGCCTTTGGATTTTACTCTAAAATAACTAGTCGGATAGTCAATAGGTTAAAGAAAAAAAAAATATCTTCAACACTAGTCCTTACAATATTGAGAGTGGTTTCAATAACGCAACTTTTGAGGGCATGTGTAACTCGGCACAGATAAATCAGTCTTGTGTAGCCTCCAGTTCTATGGCGAATGTTGGTTCCTGTGGCACAGGAAATGGGCTCCTAATCAATCTTTTCAAAATTTGTGTTGTCTTCCTCACGAGAAGTGTTAAAAAGCTTTACCATCCGTTAAAGCGAAATATCTATTTGGTTGTCATCCTAAAAAGTAGATCACTGCAAAACTGTAAAATTTTATCGACTTTCTGACAGTGTAAAGAGCTTTCTGTAAGACATAAGAATTTCTACCGAGATGGGTCGTCTGGATATTGTTTGATAAAATAGGCTTTAACAAAGAATATCACTGTTGTATCTATCCGACTCCAATAAATCGCAGATTTTTCTCAAGTTGTGCTCTAGAATAGAAATGATTTTATAGGTCGCAAGTGAGATCGCTGATTGACTTGCCAGAGATTGCTAGGAGGAGAGCTTCCATGACCTTAACCGAGTTTGGAGTCCCATTACAATTAGACAATGTTAGTTGATATGACAATCCTTGTTGCAAAAATACGAAACGTATGGTGCAAAACTTTTCCCCGCAGGTAAGGCTGAACACTAGTTACTGGGGCCGTAATGGGGCACATCTCTTTTGCAACTTCTGTGACGTTTGATGTGATAATATTGACGAGTACTCTTATTTTGAACGTCGTTGTTACGATTGCATTAGGTAACAAGTGTTAAGCGCAAATGTGGTGACTGCTGTTACTATAGGCACTTCATCACAGATCTTTGTATGAAAAACTCAGAAATTTCAATTACTGAGTTACTGCCCTGACAGAAAAGCGTACATTGAAGGGCAACTTAAATATAATTGTCAGACATCAACATGTGTTATACTTTCACCACCATGCGTTGTAAGTCTACGGTAAAATGCGTGTTTTTCTCGCTGGAAGGTGAAAATCTTGCATGAGGCAGAAAAGGGCCGACGCCGAATTGCTTCTGTTTAAAAGCATCTCCACCTGAACTGACCGATGTGTGTCACCCGTGGTACCCCCGTCAGTCATTACTTCGCAGTGGTCGCACTTTAGACTTAGCCTATTTTATATGATCCGATAATTTTACCTGTGTGCTCTCCGTTGACGCTCTTACCGTCCACGGTCGCGGAGCGCGTGCACATCTATATTACGAGGGCTATTTGATAAATACCCGGATGACAACGCAACTTTTTTAGATTTTGAGAATTTATTTTTCAATATTAATCGGCCCAATGTCAATCACATCTGGCGCTTCCCAAAAAAAGGTGGCCATCACCTTTCCCGCCGAAGGCACGGTCTTTGCCTGCTTTGGAGCACGTACATGGGGTAAAACTAATTGTTTCGACTGTTCTTTGGTCTCTGATGTGTACCAATGAATCCATGTCTCATCAACGGTCACAAAACGACTAAGAGCTAAGCACGTCTTTGAAGTAGTCTCACGATTGCGCTTGTTCTATGATGTGAGCAAACGCGGCACCCATATCGCAGACAGCTTTCTCATGCAGCATATGACGAACGCGCTCACATAAGATGCTTGCTATTTCATCCAACTCGCCAATTTTCACTCGGCGATCCGCCAATATGAGGTCATAGATTTTGTCCACGATTTCCCTTGTAGTAACCATTTTTGGGTCACCAGGGTGCGGTGACGTGCGGCCACGGCGAATTTCTGCGAACCAATGGTAAACGGTTGTACGGGAATGTGAATAGGTCCCATACACCCCATCGAGAATGGGCTTGATTTCCTTGCAGGTTATGCCACTCAAAAACAAGTATCGTATCACGGAGCATTACTGCTCTTTTTCATGGTTCTAAAAAACACTAACACGATGTTTTGAAATAGGTCGAATTGTCACAAGGCGGGCTAAAAGAGGTTATACTAAATGAAGGCATACTCATTTTGGCTCAGTAGCGCCACCTACCTTCCAATCTGCGTACTCATCAAACAGCCCTCCTACTAACAAAAGTCAATTTTTTTTTCGTTTTTAAGTGCGGCACTCCCCAAATTGACCGTTTCTAAGTATTACAATTTCGTCAGTAAGTATGTCAGCAGATAGCATTGAAGATACGATAGGTGAAGCATCATGCAAAACAATTTTAAGCGTACTAGCAGTTCCAACTGGGATAGGGCGGTGGATGGGTTTGACTCTTGGCGCGTAAGACTTAAAGACTTAAGAAGTATCGCTGAGTAAGTCACGCCTGAGACCAGTTCCAGCTAGAATACGTCTTTTATTCCGTTCCCGGCCTTCCATATTACTCATAAGCCTTGTCAGTGCACTTGCAGATTTCGATGATTTCTTACATCCATATCTGCTCTAGATGACGTTTGAAACCTAGACTACTGTCAATAATAACTCTGAGATACCTAGGAAACGGTTGGCAAACAATTGCATGCCTCTAACCGTTATCGTTTCGTGAATTCTCCTACTATAGTCGTAATAAGAATCGCATCGGTTTTATGATCGGCTAATTGAAAATCGATGCTAGTTGACCAGCAATGTGCAATTGCAATTCTTTCATTGCTTGAACGTTGAACTTCTACCATAGTTTTTGCTACAACCACCATGTTAAAATCGTCAGCAAATCTTTGTTTCGAAAATCATCATGAGCGACGAGGCGCACTTTCACTCGGTTACGTCAATAAGCAAAATATTCGTTTCGGGGCACTGAAAATCCGCATGTACGAAGAGCCATTACATCTACTCAGAGCCACTGTGTGGTGCGGCGTGATTGGGCCGTATTTTTTGACAACGCCATCGGCAATACGGTCACTATTACTTGCGAACATTTCAGGGCCATGATAAACGACTTCTTATTGCTGGAATTGAATGAGCGGGGCTTGGTGAACATGTGGTTTCAACAAACGTTGCAACCGCACACATGGCACGAGCCACAATGGATATTGTGAAGGAAGCGTTTCCTGGTCGCATAATCTCATGTTTTGGCGATTTGGCATGGCCCGATTTAACCATCCTAGACTTTTTTCTTTGGGGCTACTTAAAGTCGCGAATATATGCAAGCAGGCCTCAGACAATTGCAGCCCTTAAGGAGAATATTCGACAGAAATGCGAACAGTTATCACCGAAAATCTTGCGAAAAGTCAGGGAAAATACAATACTGGTGGCAGCCACTTGGCGAATATCATCTTTTCCACTTAACAAACATAATTGTAAAGATCCAAATAAAGATTTCCATCACTCAAAATCATTTCTTTTTATTTAGTAAAAAAGTAATTCAAAAACAAAATTGGAATAACTCTTCATACTACCTAAACGCTGACACTGTATTCATTTAAAAAAATGTAGTTACCTAACTACATAAACCAAACGTTCTCCAGAGTAAATCTGAAATTTAAAGTGATTCTCTAACGCTAATTATCCCTCAGAGCCTTGTACTCTCCATGGATATATTATTCATATTCCAATCTCGAGTACCATTTAAAATTCATCGAACAAATAAGTTCGGATAGAAATTAAATGCTACAGCAATTCTATTCTATCAGATAAAGGGCAAACCGTCCTTATTCTCTTCCCACGTTTTGATTTCATCTTCACTTAATAATCCAATTAAAAGTTCGCACTTACATAAATATCCATTAAATTCTGGTGCTTCTATTGGAGTTGAACTCCTGCCACTTGAAAATTCCAATCAGGCATCATGTTTCCAAAACTCCCCTTTCACGACTATGTAGTCCTCTCTACCCCCAAAGGAACACTTCAAATACAATCGTGTTTCGCTTTAATTACCTGGGAACGAGTCTTAAATGCGGTTGTCCCTCCTCTATTCGTATATGTATCTACGAGTATCTACATTCCTACCTACTGACGAGCAAAATCGATTTGTAGAGCACTAATTAACTTTGGTCAAAGTTCTCGGTCATCAGCAGTGTTCACCACCCTGTCAATTTTCTCTTTTTGAAACGTCCACATTCCCCTTCATTTCAGTTGCCCCACTCCTCGTAAAACAAAAAAACGAATTTTTTTCTTGTTCCACAACAAATTACAGGGATGCTTGTAATTTTTGAAGAAAAAAAAATAAAAAAAAAATAAACAAAAATAAAAATATAAAGTAACAACAAAAAAGAAAGAGTTTAACTTCAAAGTGGGGTTGAAGCAACCCTGTCTAATCGGCTACTACCAGCCCTGAAGAGTAATAAAACTTATTATTCACTAGTCTCGTCTGTTGTAGTCCTGAGTCCTGATACTAAGTGTCTCACGGTTTGTACATATTTCCTACTGACTGCGAAAGTGCTGGTGGTAGTGTTTAGACTTTGTTGTTGCACTTTGTAGTAAGGCGATATTAAATGGCGAATAATTAATCAAGATCCTTGCAAAAGGTTTCATTAATGACCCTCGCACAAAATCAGGTTTAAAAGAAGTGGAAGTGTTTAATGAAAGCCGGAAACTGGAGGAGATTCTTATTTGTTGTGAAGCGAACGTTGTCTTACTTCTTGGGTGGGGTTAATACAAGAATCCGCATCTGGTAGGGTTTTTTTTTCCCTCCCTTCTACGATATATACCCTTGGTGAACACTGGCCGGCAAAGTCTTCACAATTAAGGACATTTCCCTTAATTCAAGTTAACTTGTAGGAAGTGAAAAAAGTTCCGTCATGTCTTTTCTTAGAACATTTTGTGATTGAAACATTTGTGTAGGTTGGAAGGACAAGAGATAGTTAAGTGGTGGTAGAAACAATCTGACATTTTTAATGGCACTCGTGGATCGCCTTATGTTCCATACAAAGTTCCCAGTAGGATTTGATTGGCATCATTATCACAGTGTACGGTCTTATTTTATTTTTGACGTGTGGAAATGGCAGTCAGGAGCCACCAGCTAAGTGCAAAAATATGTCACAAAATTTTCCAAATATTGATGATGGTTTTAAAAAAAAGATAAAGGTGTGGCTATTCCCAGAAAATACGTTTGGAAGTTTTTTTGGGAATTTCATTTTGCGAAACGAAAACAAGGAGAAAAGTCTTTAAGTTGCTTTAAGACGTGGAAACTGTCACGTGTCATTCATGTTGTCTACATATATTTATATTATGAGTACTAATATTCACGTAATTTCTCGTTATCCAGCTCTGAAAAGTATCAAACGTTCATAAACTACTTTGTAGTCGTTGTGAAAACCAACTTATTAAATGTTGCCTATCATTACCTCTACAACTAAGCCTATCCAATTGACATGTAAATATGTTTAAGGGCTTAAGCCACTCTAGGATTTTCAAAAAATCGATTTTTTTATTGCTTTCAATGGTCCCTTAGGACCTCAAAAACGATATCCTAAAAGATTATCGCCTGGAAATATCTCGAAGTACTTGTTTTTCAAAGTACATATAGTACAAGGCCAATAGTTAGGAAGCGAGCCTCTTAAGACCGAAACGAGGGACGGTATGTTAGGGGACTAGAGTAGGTATACGGCAGATGTTTTTGAAGTGATTTTCCACGTGTTCAGACTTGTGCTTGTTTCGTCTTTAGAAACTTTGTTTTCACTCGGTTTCGTACAGTGAAACATTTGAGAAGGACGCTATTTGAGGAACGTTTGTTTTTTATCGATAATTGTGCTAACTTTTTGTTTTGTGAGGGTTATTGGTTCGTTTTTATGAGTAACAAAGTGTATTGTGGTACATACAGCAAGAGACCGAAAATATCTGGAATAAGACCGATAAATCGACACGAGTTAGAGGCACTAAGTGAAATGAAATCGGAAGATATGTACGATATTGAAGTGAATCAGGGTTTTGGTTATCGTACGATAAACTTTATTGCAATTTTTTCACCTATTTCAACGTTGTCGTTTGTAAAGTGTGTAAATCGCAAGTGAAATTTACGGAAAGTGACAAGCGCGGTTTGGGATTCAAAATAGTGGTATACTGTAAGAAATGTGTACGGACTGAGATACTTAGTAGTCCATTTATTGAAAAAGGCTACGAAATATTGAATTGTAATTTTCATGCGATTACTTGGAATTGGTTTGCACAGAATAAAAAAGTTTTGTGCATTCATAAAATTACCTCGGCCTTTGTTTCACTCTTTCTGTGATAAGGTTGTCAAAAGAACTTCAACTGAAACTAAACTAGTTTGCAAAATCAGTATGATGAAGGCAGCATGAAGATGAGACAATTATTTCTATTGGAAAAGGAGAAAATGGAATTATAACATAGTAGCAGGCGATGGTTAATAAGTGTCTTAGTGACGATGTTGCCATGCCATAAACTGCACCGAAAAGTCAATCCTTGTGGATGCATTAATGCTTGCCCGAACACTTGTGAATTATGTTCGCTTTAACAACGCCAATTTTGCTTATTGACAAAACCGCTGAACTAAAAATGGGCCTCGACCGATGATCAAGCAACCAACATTTCCAGCGCCAAATTAGCAAACTCACGGCGTTGTCTATGGTAGTACCCTTTAAATTTTTACACCATCACAATCTTATACGGATGTAAGCCCAAATCCAAAGCCGAATCGACATTTCTAGGTCTTCTTCGATAATAGTCGCTACGACGACTATGTTTTCTTCATTTCGCTCTCTGTCTGGTCGGTAGCTTAAGATCCAAAAGAGCGTTCTCACGCTCAAACTTTTTCACGGTGCGACAAATTGGCTGTACACTGGAGCCATGATGGCGACCGACCTCACGATGAAATTCGAGGTGCGTATTGGCAACTGAGCCGGAATTCCGATATTTTTGCAGAAACATAACAATTGGAAAAATTGCTGCCTTGTCACCCGATGGTTTCATTACTGTCCTTTATGGAACAGTGCTCCCACTGTTGGGAGATGCCAAAATAAGATAGAGCTCGTCTCTATTAATGCTGTCATATAGTATGCAGCCTTGAAATCAATAAATATATGGTTGGAACCGATTTGAAGACTCTGTGCTTTTCCCAGATCCACGGTAAGGTTAAAATAAAATTAAAATGTCTGAGAATATGCCAATGACAAACCTCACTCTGGAAGCCCCAGCACATCAACAAAAGATGATAACGTCGAACCTGTGAAGAAAATTGTTTCGGAAAATCGTCGAACTACCATAGGAGAAATTGCTGCGGATGTTGGCATATCGGTCGGCTCATGTCATGCAATTTTTTCGAAAACTTTGTGCATGAGCCTTGTGTCATTTAAGTTTTGTTCCGAAATTTCCTTATTTTGATCAGAAAAACCGTCGCATGCGCAACGCTCAGGAGCTTTTGAATGACACTGATGATGATCCTGACTTGCTCAAAAGGGTCGTAGCTGGTAACGAATAGTGGGTATATGGTAATGATGCCGAAATGAAAACCCAATCGTTCCAATGGAAGCACCCAGGAGAAACAAGACCGAAATCCATGAAAGAGCTCAAGGCTATACCAAAAAGTGCTTATGAGAAGTGTTTTGAGGATTGGAAAAAGCGGGATTACTTTGAAGGGGACAACATGAATAGTGCTGAGTAAGTAAATATTTTTTTATAAAAATATAAAGTAACCTTACTTTTTAACACACCTGGTACATGTTTAAGTTGTTGATATACGATTCCAGTAGTCAGATAGTACCTGAAAGGTCTTGAATTTGGTGAGGTGAAGTGATGTTCAGCAGAACTGCATAGGTATTCTTCCTTTCGAAAGAAACTCAGTTGCTTTAAATAATTCGACAAGATAAACCATCTGCGTCAAATGCCTAATCGGTGCTTATTTTGATATCACTAACCTGCCTATTCTTTATCGGGTAGAATGGAGTATTGCCAGCCATCTTATATGACTCATCCACATTATATGACTCATTGTTTCAGACAGTATCATTTAAGCTCCTTAACAGGAATAATCTATTTTGTTTTCAAGCACGAATGAATAAATTTTCATACCTGAATATCCTGTTCCGTGTATTGTAAATATACTACGTATACATATCCGTTATTAAACGATAGACAATCTAGTATACAAGGAGGAGAGGGGGTGACATCTAACGACAAATCCAGTACTCCTACTTTAGACTTTTATGAATTATATAGATTCGAGAAAAAATCAATATCTAGTTAAACCACCTTGGATCAGCCGGAGGATTAGCAAGATTTATATTAGTGCAAGTTTCGTGTATGTGCATGTGTATATGTTCCATGTTTAAACCCTACTTACGAGGGCTGTTTGATGAATACCCGGATCAGAAATGACAACGCAACTTTTTTAGGTTCTGACAATTTATTTTTCAATACAATACCCTTAAAACTCGATACACTTTTCCCAGCGGTGCTTTAACTTTTTTAACCCCTCCGTATAGTACGACCTTTCTTGGCCTGCATAATATCCCTTCGCGGAGGAAATGACTTCCCCGTTCGACCCGTACTACTTTCCGGCGAGCGATCTTTTAAAGTTTGGGAACAAAGAGAAGTCACAGAGAGCCAAATCCGGTGAATACGGAGGATGGGGGGGTAAGTCGTAGTGCAATTCGATCAGGGCCACTGCCCAACTATCAAGGCTTCGCCCATCAATGACGTTGTCTACTAAAAAGCGGGGGCAGAGCAATATACTGGTCTTATTGTAAACGTTTTCGAAATTTTACGCCTCCGAATGCTGCTATGATTTGACCAGTTACAAGCAATCGATCATAAGTCCTGTTGGTGGCAGGATCATCGGTAGTCTAGGGCTTAAAACGCGGTACCATGGCAGTCAGGAGCCCCCCGGATTTCGGTCCGGGTCTGACTTGAAGAGGTAGGCCTCTTTGTGGGAGTGTTATGGTGGCTGTGATTTAAAGCCAAAGTCGCGGGAAGGGTCTTTGACCCAATGTGGAGTTGCAATAGCTGGGCGCTGTAACCCTAAGACCAGAAAGATCGGCATATCATAGCCATCATTGGATAGCGGAAGCATATCCATTTCATTCAGTTAAGATGTCTGTTTTCTCAGCCAACTCTCGAATTTTCACTCGACGGTCCGCTAATGCGAGATCATGGATTTTGTCCACGCGGCGTGATTCATCAAAAACCGACGTGCGGCCACGGTGAAACTCTGCGGGCCAATGGTAAACGGTTGTACGGGAATGTGAATGGATCCCATACACACCATCGAGAATAAGCTTATTTTTCTCTCAGATTTTGCCACCCAAAAACAAGGATCGGGTCACGGAGCGATACTGCTCTTTTTTCATGGTCTGGCAAAACACTAACATGATGTTTTGAAATGGGTGTCAAAACAAAACTAAGCGTCGGATTGTCACCAAATTTTGACAGACGGGCTAAAAGAGGTTATACAAAATGATACTGTACTTATTTTGACTCAGTAGCGCCACGCCTCGTTCAATCTGGGTACTCAATTAACATCCCTCGTAATCAAAATCCGCGCGTGTGAATGAATGAATCATTCATGTGAATGATATTTTGGACCACAGTGTTCAGATTGGAAATCTGGTATCAGTTCTGTTGTATTAAAAATATTTTTAATTTCCTTTTAAAAGGAAATTTGGTTATCTTAGCCAGTTTAATTTCATGAATATTCTCTTGTATGTTAAGTATTGCTTTTTTTTCCAAGGTCTGTTTTGATATAACGCTATAAGCACTGCTTGAATTTGGCATAGGAGGCACTTGAACACATCCTGAACCAAATATATGAGCATCACAACAGGACTTTATTTTCGACCCATCAGCATACCACGCCCGTCTTTTTGCGTGAAAAAGATGATACATAGATTTATTGCCAACAAGATTCGGGACCTTTATTTAAAATTGCGCTTCCACAAGTTTTTAGATATGCACATATATATGTGCATACGTATATGTGTCTGACTTATTTTATACAAAGGCAAATTAAGCAGGATGGGTATGTTAATATACCAGTGTATTTACATTAGTAAGAAACACATTGCAATGTGCTTTCGTTGTTTGTAACTTACATTCTTAATAGATACTTTGTTAGAAAAAAAAAAAAAAACTGATGTCATGAAGTTGGTCAGTACTATAGCTTAAATAGCTCGAAGAATCGTATAAGGCGTATCTGTGAATGTAGTTCTTTTTGACTCAAGTCTAACAAAACTTTAAATTGAAAACTTCTTGAATGTTCCAAAAGCATGGTACACTCAATTTTCGCCGCTCAGTTTCTCCGCAATTTGTCCTCACAAATCATTGATTCCCATTTGCAAAGAACATTTTAAATCACCATTTCGACATAAATGCAACCGTTACTATTGGAATAACGCTACAAATTCACATTAAGCTATACTCGTAGATACACTATCTGCCGGCAGCCAGCATGTAACATCAAAAAAGCAATTTTCCAGAATTTTCTCACTTTTTTGTTCACCAGATGCCGCTCAACATGTTTTCATCGGCAATAAAGTTCCTCGTATTTGCATTTTTATTATCGCTTCCGTTAAAAAGTCTCCAGTCACCCTGTTGTGTCACTTTACAGCGTGAGTAAAATATCCGATCTACCCATTTCGCTAACAAACCATCCCCCCAACAACGAAATAAAAAAAAAGGGATTAAAACATGCTTACCAACCAATCCAAATACGTTTTCTAATCCTGCTGCGATTGCATTCCCAGCAAAAGACCTTCCACGTAAATTTTATGAATCAAAGAAGTAGGAACGTTCAGACAGAGCGGTAGGGATAGGGTTGAATAACCCTCTATCTACCCTCAAAATAGATGGGAAAAAAATTTTTATATGCATGGCAAGGATGCAGGAATGTTTATCTGAATGCTGTTTATCCGAATATGTGTACATATTTTATTTTGAAGGATATTTTTCTTGTCCTCTTTTTTTCACCCAATTGCTGGCGACTTTACGGGATTCAGAGTAAACAACACACAAACATAAAAAATGAATAAAGTTTGCATTTCATGGAACTGGAAACGGCAGAATTGGAAAAAAAAAACAATGAACACAAATCCGTGTATCTGAGTAGATATGTATCATTTTTTTGCGGAGTGCAACCGCCACCAAGGGAAAACATTAAAATTTAAGGAAGCGGATTTGGTTTGTTGGTTTTCGGCCGTTGGTTTTTTTTTTTTTTGTTTTTTTGAAGTATGGCGAAACTTTATTTGGTACTTACCGATCCTTTACGGCCAGGAAAACTAAAGAACACATCTGGACCATTCCGGTGTGGCATCTGACGGAGGACATTTAACAGTTTTGCTGAATGTCGAGGCTGAAATTAGAAAAAAAAAATTACACATGTAATCTGCGTATGATGAACCCGTATTTGCCTTACCCATTTGCCATTGACGGCTTTCATTGTCCCAAAGAGTAGTTTTAACTCTTTCACTGTGATACTGTAGCTCGCCAGTACACCCAGCATTTCGATAAGCAAGTCTGTAAAAGAAAATATAGGAATTACTGAGTCAAAATGGTTAGAAATACGAATATATACGCATGAAGGTACATATGAAAGAAGAGATAATTATAAATATTCTGAAAGAGCTTTTCGGCTTAGTGCCGTAAGTGTTTATAAGAACAAAAAGAAAGAACATCTACTCATATTCCCGCATCATTCTAGAATTATTTAGAAGCCTCCGACCCTGATAATCATAAGAAATACTTCCTGCACCTTCTATTTTTCTATGCAAAACAGTCTTTTGTTCTCGTTTATAAATTGATATATTTGTATTCTCCGGTACAAGCCAATGTCATTGCAAAGTTAGCACGGGCCATAGAAGAACAATTAGTTGGCCATACAACTTTCTTGGCCTATTAACGTCATAGTTTGTCCACAAAGCCAAAAATATTATTGAAATAAGTGACATTTTTGGTCCAACCGCATTCTTCTATTCTTAAAACTACTTAGACCGATACCATTCTGACGGACTGAGATTTTGGCTCTACCCACTGCATAACAATATTGGCAATAGAATTTGCTGCTTAGTTCTGTGATTCAACCAGATTGTTGAACGTTGGCAAGATTAAATTGTTTGCTTGATATTTTCCTAGTCTAACAACATTGAAAATATTTTGGAAACATTCATTTAAAAACGGCAGAATGCTCCACACGTACGAGTTTTTTTTTTTTTTTTGAAAACAGCTGGATTAATATACGGCTTTGAGATACTTCGGATTTCAAATCTTGTGGCATTTGAATCCTACTATCCTCATGATGAAAACTGAGAGATAGTTATGGAAAAAAAAAGCATTTAGCAAGATGATGCACTGTCATGCAATTTTTTAAACATCGTACTTGAGAAATTTGTGCGAAACTCGAAAGGTAACATCAGAACAGGTGAATTGGTGAATCAGTGAACCAGATAGAACGTCACAATAGACGATAGTCACATTTTATCAGAAATCAATGAACGGAATCACTGTTTTTTCGGCCAAAGAAGGCAAATGAATAACAAGATTTTACCAACAAAGACCAGTGAGACTCTATATAAGACGCTCATCATGCCAGTCTCGTTTTATGGTGCAGAAGCATGGACGTAAATAAGGCAGATAAAGATATCCTTCTCCGTTTTGAACGTTAAATTCTTTGAGTGATTTTTGGTCCCGTTTGCGTTGATAAGATTTGGAGGAGGAGTTTAAACAGCGAAACCTACGAACTGTAAAGTGACATTGAACTATCTAAAAAGTACACAGTTGCCGCCTAAAATCGTTCGGACATGAAGGGGACTTCAACCAACCGTAACATAACGATACGCAAATTTCCTTGAGTGGGCAGTAGCCAGAAACCGTGCTAACTGGAAAGGCCTATTATTTAAATTCTAGATAATCCCCGGCTTTGAGTAAATAAGTAAGCTATTAGCAACCAAATTCTGTTACCGCTTTGCGACAGCGACTTACTGAAATTTGCAGAAGGGCGTTCCTCACCTGATAATAATAATATAACAATGTTGTTTAAAATAAATATTAAAAAAAGGAGAACAAAGTTTATAGAATTAGTGGTTTTCATAAACCACCGCCCTATAATAAAGAGTGATTCGTCGTAAGGTTTGATTTATAATGTAAAATAAAACACATCAATTTGAAAGTGAACTTAAAATTTTCAATTCATGGCATTTGCTTTTTCAAAATGATATCATTAAATGTTGGCTACGACTACATCTGTAGTGGTCCATTCGGAAGGACCAATTTTGAGCGACTCGTTCGAGCATAGCGACTGGTATCTCGCGGATGTAACACGAATAATGTTGGCTTCCAAAGCGTCAATATTAGCTGCCTTATTCCTGAAGACCCGAGACTTTACATATCCCCAGAGAAAATAGTCCAAAGGTGTAATATCGCACGATCTGGCCGGTCAATTTTCTGTAGCAAAACGTGAAATTAAGTGCTCACCAAAATTTCTTAACAAGTTCATTGTTTCAGGCGCTGTATGGCTCGTAGCGCCGTCTTGTTGAAACCAGAGCTCACCGAGATCATGTGCTTAGATTTCAGGAAGCACATAGTCCGTTAAAATGGCGCGATAACAGTTACCATTAACGGTAACATTCTGATTTGCCTCATTTTTGAAGACTTATAGAGGAATGATTTCACCAGTCCATAAACCAAACCATACCGTTGCACTTAATGGATGTAATGGTAGATCTTCGTACTCTACGGGTTGCTCATCAGCCCAAAAACGACAGTTTTGTTTATTAACGTATCCATTGAGCTGGAAATAGGCTTCATCACTGAACAAAATTTCACGATAAAACACCGGATTTTCATTGAGTTTTTCCAGAGCCCATTCACTGAAAATATGACGCAAATTCAAGTTGCCTCGCTTCAATTCTTGCACAAGTTGAATTTTGTACGCCGAGATTCTCACGTAAAATGCGCCAAGTTGTCGAAAACGCAAAACCAGACTGCTGAGAACAACGACGAATGGATTCATCACGGTCTTCGCGTACACTCTCAGCTACAGCTCCTATAGTCTCTTCACTACGTGCTGGATGTGATCTAACCGGTGTATTATCATCCACTAATATAAACTGGGACTCAAATTTGCGAATGGTAATGGCAATAGTGGTTTCAGTAGGTCGATTATGCGCACCGTAAGTTCCTCGAATCGCACGAAGAACATTTCTCACAGATGATTTTCGTAATACAGCTGAACAATTTGGAGACGCTGTTGTGGTGTGAGTCTTTCCATGATGACTTGCCAAACGATAATGAACAAAAATGACAAAGTAGTTTGATAGGAGTCACACGTAATCTGTCAAAAAAAGCCTATTGAAAATCAAACTTCACGATGAATCACCCCTTAAAACTGATAGAAAAGGTGGTGGTTTATTGGTATTCATAAAAGAAATCGTAGAATACGCAGAAAGAAAAATGAATTACGAATACTACGAAAGTATCACAGAGGGAAAAAAGAGGCTACAATTTTTGCTGTTTGCAGGCCACCCAATCTTAATGGCAATGAATTCATTAAAGAACTGAGCCTGAACATTAATAAAATTGACAAGAAACAAACATTGGTAATAATTGGTGAAGTCAATATTGACGTCTATCATCCCAATGTAAGCAAATATTTTTGACTGGTAGCGTCAAAAGAACTTGTTAACTCAATAAAATCCGCTCCTTACGTTGATCTTTCACGAAGCATTGAAACCCTAATTGATTCGCACCAAATGCTCACATATTATATCCGCAGACGTCGAACTAAAGTTTTCAGTTTACTATCGCTGCAATATCATCCAACAAAGAACGGGAGGTCAACTACATCAACAGTATTGGGCTTTCCTGAGAAATAAGACAGTTTGATTGGCACCAACTTAGCAATCTAAGCGAGGCAGATGAGTTTCACAATACATTTAGACACCTCTTCAATAGACTGGTTCGATCTGTAACATACCACCTTGATCAAAAAGTTCCCCCCAGAATAACCCCCGTGTAACGATTCTATTGTTCCGATTTGAGCTCTGTTTTTTTTTCTTTGTTAAGTTGGTACATCTGTTGTTGACATTGCCTCTAACTCTTAGCGTCATAGCTTGACATTTGCAAAAGTTACGTACCCAAGAGTACATCTATCTCTGTGTGTGCTGGCGATTTTTTACAATTTTAGAAATTGATTTAAATTTGCAACAACGAACTTTGAGTAAAAAAACGGATTTAATGGTGCGCAAACGTTGGAAATGTTGAAAAGCAGTCGTTTACCAGTGGCACGAGGTTTAAAAGTAGTCGTGAGTCAATCGAAGATGATGAACGCAGTGGCAGATATCGATATCGAAAACCGACAAAAACATTGACGAAGTAAAAGATGTTGGTCAATAACCGCAAACTAAACATCAGAGAGATAGCGGAGGACTTGAACATTGCCCATGGATGCGTCCAAGACATTTTGGTTAATAATTTGGGTTTGCGTCGTGTAGCAGCAAAGTTGGTGCCAAAAGACCTCAATTTCATGCAAAAAAGAGACCGTGTTGACCTCGCAAAAGAGATTGCGATGCTGAATCCGATCCCACATTCATCAAAAGGATCATTACTGGAGACGAGACGTGGGTTTATGAATACGACACGCAATCCAGACATCAGGCAAGTAAATGGCGTTCACCAAATGAGCCGAGACCAAAAAAACCACGTCGTTTTCAGTCAAAAAAGAAGGCAATGTTCACGGTTTTTATGGATTACAATGGTGTAGTGCAGCATGAATTTTTGCGAAAAGGCCAGACAGTAAACAAAGAGTATTATTTGGGCGTTATGAAACGTTTGCGGGAAGAAATTCGCCGAAAGAGACCAAAATTGTGGGCAGAAAACTCATGGATTTTGCACCATGATAACGCACCCTCGCACAGTGCCATCACTATTATGTAAAATGTGAGCGGAATTGACATTTTTGACAATTCACAGACAACGTTATATGGATAGGAGAAATCAGTGGAAAGCAGTTTTAAAGACGGCCAAAATCTGTAAAATTTGCCATCTATAATAGTTCATCCATGCCCTCAACTAACAAGCCTCTCCAGTTAGCCCGGTCATTTGCTAACTACTTCCAGTAGGCGCACTCCAAGTCGTTTGAGGTCTCATTGAACTTGTATAGTATGTCCCAACTAATCTGAGATCTTACTCTACAGCATTGTCACTCTAGAGTATTGGTGCCCATTTGCTCTACATGTACTATAATAGCCATCTTAGGCGATTGATGCGCAGTTTTCTGACTAGGCTGATATTGATGTCGATGTCGGTACAGCTCTCAACCAAAGCCCGTCAACGTAAACAGGACTGAATATTTTTTGAAGCGTTTTTCTTTCGAAACACTGATGATATTCTTCTTAGTCAAAAGAAACAGCGATAATGTATCTTCATAAGAAAAAGTCGCACGATGTTTGTTTTCGTACTTGCTAACTAATTTATTGGGAAATATTACCCTCAGCTCCTCTATTGCAAATCTAGGTGTTTGTGGAGTGACACGTCTTGCTGAAATTATGTTTTTTGTTGAACCCGGGAAACAGCTGCTATTGCAGTACCTAAACCTCATCGATTATTCGGCAATACACGTCAGCAGTGGTTGTCCCTCGCTGGTTACAAAAAAATAAGGTCCTATAATCCCTCGGGCAGAAATTGAACACCACACTGTCGTTTTTTGATAATAAAAATGTTTTTGATGACATTCCCTAGCTTTGTCAGGACACTAGTCTCTCATGTTCTATTTATTTACACAGCTATCGATATGAAAATGTGCTTCATCAATAATTAATAACTTTCCCAGCATTCGTTCTGTTCGCAAACAGCAGCACTGTTTCTTTTCCTTATACAAATTAGTAGTAAATACCAAAGTTTTTCATCCTCTTTATGACTGGTACATCTTATTTTACTTCTTGTATAGCGGTGATATCTGCTCAACTGCACATGGTCTGTTATTTTTTTTTTTTTTTTAATAGCGAGCGCTCAGGAGCAAGTGTATCCTTAAAATGTTTGCACACAGCGCGATCGAAGGAAAATTAGAAAGGAAAGATAGATAGGTACCGTTGTACGTTGGTTTTAAATGTATGAATGTTACAATGGCTAGAAAATAGGGAGCTCGGCAGGGCATTGCACAAGCGAGTTGTTCGGCTTAGGAACGATTCACGATATTTTAACGTACGTCCGAAAGTGGGATCGATGGTATATTGATGAGCATTCATAGCGAGGCGAATGTTACGGTTGAAGGTTTAGTGTTTCGGAAGCTTTAAATTCCACTCTGTTGATAGTTTCCCAATTGATAATAATGTTTATATCGGAATTTAATGAGCTTAACATACGCTGCCGTTCCCGTTTTACAGCCGAAGAGCAGAAGCGTGAGTCCGGGAACGAATATGAAGAGTAGAGAGTACTGTCGCCAGCAAAGGAATATATTGGATTAGAAGTGACAGACAAGAGATCATTAATGAAAGTTAAAAAAAGTGTGGAAGACAGAACATCAGAATTTATTTTATGAATATCAGACTTGAAACCATACAAGACAACTTGAATTGAACGTTCCGAAAGGTAATTTCTAATCCATTGAAGAAGAGAGTCGTCGATCCCAAACGCATTTTCGACAAATGAGACTGATGCCAATCTCTGTCGAATGCCTTAAGAAATATCAAGTGCAACTATCTTGCTTTCGTCAGATCACAAGGGGACCTGTTACAACGAATTACGTACTGCCGGTCATTGAGAAGTTTTCGAGTTTCGAGATATTCCATGAGCTGATCGTTTACCAGCGTTTCCATGACCTAAGCAAGAAGGGACGTAAGTGCAATGCGTCTGTAGCAAGAAGAAGAAGAAGGTTCGCCTTTTTTAGGGACGGGCTGGACAAATGCTGTTTTCTATCTGCTCGGAAAGAGTCTTAAAGAGTTAGATCGATGGAAAATCAAACGCAGTGATTTTTCTAGCGTGGAAAAACACCTCTTCAGAAGAAGAATATACTATCTGGACCAGCGGATTTGTTGAGATCTTTAAGTACTTTTGCTACTAGACGAGTGCGAAAGTTGATTCGTCCCATTGAAGACTCGACGCACTCAAGTGTAGACGTAGACAAAGCACAATCTGGAAGTGTTGAGTCAACTGCAAAGTGTGCAGCAAGCTGATTGGCCTTGTTCAAAGAGCCGATAGCTGGAATGTCATTGTAAATAAGCGTTGACATGGAAAACGTGGCAGAATTTCTAATATTTTTGACAAACGACCAAAAGGCTTTCCAATCTTTGGGACATTGTAGTATTTTTTGCCTCAAATTTTGGTCGTAATGAAGGTCCACACGCGTAAGAAAGAAGTTGCAAACATTCCTGGCTTATTTAAAAATTTTTCTGTTGCGTTGACTTTGAAGGATCTTTTGGTTTGATACCCTTCATCCAAAGGGGCATAAAGGATCTCATACCAAAGTGAATAGTGTCTGTGATCATATCAGCAGCGGCATCCACGTCGTTATCGAGGAAACATAACAACGAGTTTAAAGTACTAAAGAAGATGTTAAGCTCCAATTTACTTTCTCGTATTGCCATACGGTTCTTTTAGAAACCTATTCTCTAACTGTGTGGAGGGTTTACGAGAAATAAGCTAAAATGACACAATGGTCCGATGAGGTAGTTCTTGACCATTAATAATGCAATATTATTAACTCCATGGCAGTAAATATGGCTTTGTGGGCGGAATGTCAGCCTTATTACGCGATTGTTAGTTTTTGGACAATTATCCGAAGCAACAACGTGACGCTTTAAAAGATCTGGATATCATCTTTAACGATTTATAAAAGACGTTTGATAGGGTTCTAAAAGGATTCCAAAATCCAAGTAAAAGTGGTAATATCTTGAGATAGACTAAAAACATTGCAAAAAAGAGGAAAACAAGCGGTTGACGACAATCAAACGGCATTTTTAAGGGACTTAATTGATTTGATATGTTTCATATGACTGCATAGCAGATAATCAGATCCCGCAGTTATTTAGAGTTCAGTAGTGAGCTCATCCTACTCATCAGTTTAATAAGTCTTAACCACGTAAATTCTAACACCACACCGAATCCATAATTTGCTCTTAATGATGCTAAAGTTTTTAAAATGGTTCTGAGGTCCTATAGTAAGTTGGAGGAAGTGATAGAATAAATAAAATAAAAATGCGTTTAGAGATTGTACTGCACGTTGATGCCTTGCCATTGTGATATTGACTCGGGTTTCATCAAGATGTACCTGACAAATAAACAAACTGCATGAGCAGAAATTCAATTGATATCCTTGTATGCACGTGTGCGATTCTTAAACATTAGTATATATGTACGTGGTGTAATGGAATTAAGATGAAATAGTGTTTAAGCCGCTGCGGTGGGAGACGAAAATTTCCGCACGTTAGTTCCATCATGAAATAGCCACTTTATTGTCCAGAGAAAGGAAAATGTAGCATGCTTATGTGACTTAGAGAAGAAATTTACAGAAAATGTGATCGTTTGCCTTTTCCTTCAATTAAAGGATTAACTAAAGAACTGTCAATGAAGTTATTAACATTTACCATTATAGAAGCAGATCCTTTCACAAGCTCGCAATGTCCTCATACAGCAATTTTAAAAGGGGAAACAAAATAATAGCCAAACTCCTTAAATATTCACTTGAGTTAACACGAGATTACATTTATCGTTTTGAAATTTGAAGGACTCGTTCCGCATTCATATTGGGTGCGCCACTCTCTGGCATAGACCCATGTACTCGTATAATACTACGTACGTATATAGATATGTTTCTACAAGTATTCGAATACGTTCGTGAGGAGAAAGGATAAAGTTCTGTCCTCATATGTTTACTATGTTTCCGTAAGGATATGAGGGATTTTGCCATTGTAATTTTTTTTTATTATTTCGTGCTCCTGTAGACCTTAACTATTGTAGAGACGTGACTTGGAATCTAATGCGTTCGTTGGGATTGCGAACTAACTCTGACAGTCTGAATGAAACTTTAGTAATGAAGATACATTCGGAATAAGCATAAATATATATATAAGAAGAGATAGTTAATTTTTTTTTTCTTCCACTGGGCTCTTCTTTGGTCCTCCACTGATCCTTCCCATCCTTTTACCGATAGGAAACGAACTTGAAAAAAAAAAAAAGTTTTAGTTTGCCGGTCGTGTCGTGAGATATAGAAAGAGAGAATGAGTGGATTTTTTTGCATCAACAAAAGTTTCACGAGAAGAACTTTTTCGTTATTTTATAGGGGATTTCCACTCAGGTAGACAACGATGAATGAACCTCTAAAATAGTTTCTTTTTTGCAAGTTGGAGATTTATGAAATGATATGTACACAGTTCCATTCAGCGTATGCACTGCACATGAAATTTTCTCTCTAGAAGTACTGAATCTCATTTAATGATCGAAGGGATTTTTTTTTTCACAAATTTGTCGTTTTATAAGGAATCCTTAGTTAGATGGTTGAAAGGTGCTGACATAGAGGTTAAAAGTTAGAACGGAAATAAATATCAGGCTGACGCACACAGAATTACAGAAGATGCGATGGACAGAACTGGGTTGTTTAGTACAGCTGCAATATGGATGCATACATTTGAACTAAGCGTTTGATATAAAACAGGCCAACGACTATGCCAACTTGTCAGTTTTCTTTTTTCGCTATAGGTACGTGCACTGAGTAAAAATTCAACAATTGTAGATACGAGAGTTCTGACCTTCGTCCGACGATCTAAAAATTCATATGATCCAATGTTCGAACATCAGCTTGGACTCATATCTTGTTACAGTTAATTTCCGCACTCTTTGGAGGAAGATCAAAGAACATATGTTCGTGAAACGACAAAGCACTTGGTAAGCCTATTGTAAGATGACGAGCGTTTTAAAAAGGAACGTGCTAAAGCACTAAAAACAAAAGACAAATTCTGTTAGAATGCAGCGGATTTAGCAGTGATGGTTATATCGATGTACTAGTGAATCTGGAGAATCAAACAGCCGACTTGAAAGAGATGAGTAAACTGGCATGTGATTTTGAATTTTTTTGACCTCAAACAACTGGTCAACGCAAATAACTTTCAACTTAATCTAGCGATTGCAAAGTCGAATGAAGAGGCTGAACAGGAGGAAGCAAAACGTCGTGATGATGTACGCTTGCAAGTGGTATTAACTCAAAGTGAGCAGGATCTTTAAACAAATTCAAACCCCAAAACTTATGAACCGCAGCAAAGTCATTTGTTTGATTTGTTGGATATCTCGATGAATGCAGAAAGCACATTGAGTCAACCACCAGCTGCGGGCGCTTTAGTTGGTTCTGATCCTTGAATTATTTCTGCTACAGCTGCTAGTTAGCTCTCTCTCTCTCTCATTGGCAGTCGAATGGTCGTAAAAGATCAGGAGGTGCCGTTTGTAACGCAGAAGGATGGTTGATGTACTCAATCGCCATCTGTGGCTTTTTAGTTCCTCAAAGGAAGGTTGGTTTTAAAGTAACTATCTATCCAATGGCATTTTGAATAAAAGATTCTCATATTCTTTATCTGATCCTTGACCTATAACTTAAATTCAAAATACAAGTAGCCATGCTGAACTTTGGGTAGCGGGTGAAAATAGCAAACCACTAGAAAAGTCCTTAGGACTTGGTAATCCTTGGATACCGAATGGTTTTGATGCGTATAATCCATTAAGTGATACGATTCCATCTAATATGAATAAAGGTCTGTTCCAATAAATTTAGCAACAGCATTTCGCAACTAACTTAAATAAAGATCCTTGAGTATCCGTAACACCATATCTGCACAGTCAACAATGGATGCTTGGACGCCTAAATAATGGGAAAACAACAATAACACCAATATTACTTCCATAAATGCAACTAACCTACACAAAGACATAATATTCTTATCTTGATTAGTTAATCACATCGCTTTAATTGTTGGAGAAGACCCAAGGAAAGCAGATCGATATTCACTTCCTATTCATGGAAGTATTAAACGCTTCCTGTGGCGCCGTAAAGTAAGTATGGTTTTCAATAAGTCTGGAAAAAGTATTAAAAAAAAAATATATCTTGAACATTGTTCGAGAGAGCATTATTCTCCAGACTTGTCTGGGTTGGAGCGGTTCTATTGACAACCGAGGAAGAAATGAACTACCGTCTGCAAATTTATATTGCTAAATATGTTGTTTCTCTACGGTCTAATATAAACACCAGCATTAATGTCAGCAGGGAGATACGGTAATTGTAATACTTCGCCTTGGTAGGTAATTCAAAAGAAGAAAACTGTCTTGGCAGTCAAAAATAATGCTTCAAAAATCAGAGAGGAATGGTTGAACATCCGAGAGCAGAATCTTTTTTAATGTTTAATTTGCATCAAAGACGCTATTTTATATCTGTCTAAATCGAAATTTATTGATTACCCACAGCAAATATTGCTCTAATTTTCGTGTGAATGATCAAGCTGATGACCGCGTGACCATGCTTAAGATTTCTAACATGAGTCAGCTTACATAGAGCAAATGCCGTCCGATTTAAGACAGCCCATGGAAATGAAACGAAAGTGTCAACCAAATGTTGAATTAAGTTTCAAAAAACATTGGTTCGAAAAAGGGGTACCTCAAGGCTCAAAAAATAACAAGATTACCTTTCAAAGTCCACACAATTTAATTTTTGTAGAGTTTATAATTACAACGTAACGAAAACCGATGCAAGTGTTCACAGTACCAGAAATCAAAAAGACCACATCTTCACCAAAGGCCCTCCAACATTCTTTAACGCCAAACGTCTGTCACCGCAGATGTTTCATAGAGCCAACTCCGAATTCAAGTCAATGATCGAGCAATGGACTTGTCGTCCTTCGACGCCATCGTGCCGGATAGGTAACCCGTTACTCCCGTCCAAGACTTCACAATTTTCAAGACTTTAGACTTACAAGGAACTTATCACCAGAAACCGGTGGAAATGAGCGACATCCCACAAACAGCCATCATAACACCATTTGGCTTGTTCGAGTTTTGCAGGATGATGTTTGGACTTCGCAATGCAGGACAAACCTTTCAAAGGTTTCTGGATGACATTCTTCGCGACCTTACCTTCGTTCATGCTTACATCGATGACACCTTAATAGCCTCACACGGCAAAAGACGAGCATCAGGTACAACTAAAAGATAGTGTTAGAACATCTCCAGCAATTCGAAATGGAGATAAATGTGGAAAAATGCCAATTCGGACAGAATTTCTTGGTCATAGCATCAGTGCAAAAGGTATCAAATCATTACCCGATAAGGTGGAAGTTATTAAAAAATTTATCCGACCTAAACACTTAAACGAACCACGCCGATTCCTTATTGTGGCGTGCAGCCTTCAAATATTCAGGGCAACAAATAAAATTATCGAAGAGCTACTGAGTGGACCATTAACACCTCGGAAACATTCGAAAAATGCAAGCAGTCGTTATTTGATGAAAACTCTTGGAAACCCCTGGGATTTTCTTTCAACAAGATGTCATCAATACAAAGCAAGTACAGCACCTACTTTATAATAAGGAACTTTTAAGCGTCTATTCCGGGGTAAGGTATTTTAAGCACATGCTTGAAGGTTGAAGTTATGTTATTCTTACAGATCATAAACCGCTTAATTACGCTTTTATGCAGAAATCAGATAAAGCTTCCCCAAGACAACGAAGGTAACTCGATTACATAAGCCAATTTACCACAGATATTAGGTATATCCCAGGCGACCAGAATATTTTTGCTGATGCACTGTCCTGGATCGAAAGCAATGCAGTTTCCACAACATTGACTATTGCATCCTTTCAAACTAATAGAACGCTAATGAGGAGTTGCAAGATTTAATAGAGAACAATTTCACATCGCTGCTGCCAAAGAAGTATCAAGGTACTGGCATTGACAACTTAACCATCATCTGCGACGTTTCCACTGATAGTTCTGCATTCAAAAGCGTGCATTTGATGGCACATTCCAGCGTGCGTCAGTCAATCATAATGATCTGCGAGCGCTTCATATGGCCGAGTATGAGAAAAGATTGTCGAGTGTGGGCAGAATCAGGCCTAGCAGGCCAAAGATGCAAAAATTCACGTCATAAGATAGATTACCGATTACAACATATCAACGCCGACATCGTGAGTACTTATAGTACTTATAGAAGACATCACACCCGAGACTATTTGCGTACACTCTACAACACTTAGATATGCTACTATGGTGTTGTATAAAAACTAAAAACCCACCAAGGAAGACAGTTTGAGAGCGAACTATTTAGAAAAATGTCGAAAACACCTAGTGTAAAACATCTGCGCACGACGCTCTATCACCCAGAATCAAACGACCTCATCGAACGGTGGTTTCGCACGCAAAGCAGCGATAAAGTGTCGTTCCTCCACATATTGGGTCGACGTCTGTTGGGACTCCGTACTGTGCATATAAATGACATAAGAGCAAGCATTACAGAAATGCTTTACGCTACTAATTTGGTGAATTTTTCCAAATTTTTCAAAACCGAGCAACGACACATATGACACTTTTTTTTTTCATAAAAATCTCTAAGCCTATAAATAACTAAGCCGTTAACCCGCCTTTACACCCTCCATATACTGGTCCGTTTCCTATCATCAAGCGAACAGCAAAGTATTTCACGACAAAAAGATGTCAAACTTCTTAGAAGCAGATAAGAACTAGCAAAGACACTCCAGTCATCTCTACAAGGTATGCGAGAAGATTTAAGTTTCGAAATACACATGATTAGATAAACCACTGAAGGGAAAGTACTGTAGAGCATCCTGTAAATATAATTCGTTTTCTTAGAGTCTGACGCCATTAAACGCACTACAGACCTATCTGAATCTACTCACACATAGATATATATTGTACTGTATGTTCAGTTATGTGTTTGTAAGATGACCATGAAAACAGTTACAGTTAGCCTAAAACAGAATCAGTTCCTCTTTGGCTGGTTCTTTTCCTACTCAGTCGTGCATACTCGAAGGAATCTCTAGAGTACCACCTGGTACCTGGTATTTACTGCAAGACTCTGAAGTCTTGATTTTATACTAAGAAGTGAGCTTCGAGCAACATATGGTGTGCATCAACAACCTTCTGAGTACGTATTTGCCTTTACCATCAGGAAATTCAAGTCTCAGTGTACATTATTGGATAATACGTGACAGAATAGGTCATATCCAGCCCGTAGTGAGAAGAACATTGCGGCTGTAGCGGCGACTGTGGCTGAAGACCGTGAGCAATCAATTCAACGCCAATTCATTCAAGAATTGAAGCCGCTCGACTTGAATTTACGCATAAATTTCAGTCAACGGGCACTACAATAGTTCACTGAAAATCCGCGGTTTTCGCATCGAATTTTGTTCAGTGATGAGGCCCATTTTTGGCTTAACGGTTATGTTAATAAACGAAATTTGAGCAGACGAACAACCTGAAGAGTATGTCGAACTACCGCTACATCCAAGAAAATTCATTGTTTGGTAGAGTTTATGGGCTGTTGGAATCAGTGGTCCGTATTTCTTTAAAAAAATGAGGCCGCACAGAACGTAACAGTCGATGGTGAGTACTATCGCACAATGATAACGGACTTTTTGCTGTCGGAAATTGAAGCCGGTGAAAAAAAGCAGTGATCCAAAGTTGGACTTTCAGAATGGACCGTGTACGTGTAGTTGCGGACATCATTTATACAAAATAATATTTAAAAAGTTAATGTCAGACATTGTTCTTTCAGGACATAATAAAGTTTCTACTATCCAAATTCGATTTATGTGTTTCATTTAAAATTAAAAAAAAAAAGAAAAAAAAAACAAGTCTTAATGAATCACCCTTTACATGAAACTCTACATTATTTTCACTGTTTTTAGTGGATTTGAACCCTAAATCTTCCAAGGTTTCTTAGACATAAACAAATTTTAGATAGACAACAAAACTAAGGCGATGGTGCAATTCACGTATATGCAATAAAGTGATACCAACCTCATTCACCTTCTTTCAAAGATAATCCTGTCGATCGGAAATTTATAAACCTAATTTGATATTCAACCCCAGAAAGTTGTGAGCATCTTATATCGTTTGGCGTTAGCTTACAATTCGAGGTTGTTGGTTGAGATTCTAAGTTTTAAAATCCTTTAATTATGAGTGTACGTCAAGAAGCCACTTACTGCCATTGTCTTTGCCGTTATCCTTTTCGTGTTTGCAAATTTCAATTTACATATATCGTGGTGGGAATTTTTTAAAGAAAATTAAATACAACAAATAACCACCAGAGGGTGGTTGACAGAATGAAAAGAGACATGTTGGCAATTTCCTTTATCCTAGAACCAGAAAGGATCAGACTTTTGTTGTACATTTTCACGTATGCATAACATACCATATGTACATATGTATGTACATATATGCACATATGTATATACGTAGGTGCAAACGTCTAGTAACATCACGTCGTTTGACAATATTTCATTCATTGAGACGACAGCGGAGATTGGAAACAGTTGCTGAACGTACCTTACACTCGTTCCGTGTACGTGTTAACTTGTATACATATATCTACAAGTAAGTAGGGCTGTGTAAACTTCGCCCTGACGAAATTTCACTGCCGGAATAAATCAATTTTATTGGATGAGCAGCACAGTACCGTCGCTAGATGAAAAGAAAGGATGTTAAAAATCGGAAGCGAACAGAAAACGTATACAACGTGTTCCAGCTTATGGGATACAAAGGATAAAAATCGTTATGGAAGAAAAAAATATAAGAAAAAATAAAATAACATACCTGCGACAACTGTTTCGGAACGCTGAAGCCTGACGAGCACGTGCTCGATTAAGCCAACATCCGTGCATGCTTGAAGATTTCGTACACTCTTCCGCAGGATCGCTATGAACACACTCCAGATTTCAGCCTGAAATGACAAGAGAGGAAAATAAGAAAATCATCAGAGATGTAAAGGAAAATTGAAAATACTCCTATGTTATTACGGAATTATTAAAATGAAAATGATTGATTTGCTATCGTATCCATACAGACCCATAATTCGGCAAAGGGCGGCTAGAACGCAACCAGCAGTGGAGTGAAAAATAAAAAAAAAACTGAATTACAGGAAGGACTTGTGTTTGCGTACGGAAAGCAATGAAAGGATGTTAAGGATCACGTACACGCTCAGAATATTGTAATGATGTAAATATTGTTTCGAGGCTTGGAAAATTGGCAAACAAAATAAAAAGAAAAAAAGTTTTTTTTCGCTCTTTTTCCCCAATTCTTTGAAAATAGAATATTTCGAATATTATTGTTGTTTTTCCTTTCTCTTTTTGAACACAGATTTGTTTGCTTTTTTTAGCTCGAATTTATGGATTTACCATCGATTTCTTGGAAAACGTAGTGAAGGGAAAGAATCTCTCAGTGAACCAAAGCAAAAAAAAAAAACAGATCAAGTTGGAAATTGACTGTAAATTTTAGCACAGTTATTTCTAAAAACAGTTTTATCTACCAAATAAAATCAAGCAAACTAGCCACCTTGATGCCAGACATTTTAGACGGTCCTATATAACTTGGCCCTCCCGATTCCACTACTGAAAAATGAAGATTTCTTGGCACGATTATGAGGTCAGATTGTTTAGATCCAGAGCCAGGCCAAGTTGGAGCTCAACCACCATAATATTCAGCTCTTAACACACTTTAGTTTTCCCATTCATTTAAAAATCCTGCAAGATAAAAAGTAAAGCATTGGACCCTGAACTTCTCAGGTCTTTCATTTTTATAGTTTCATCGGACTCAGCTTGCTATTCATCGCGTTGGGAATAAAATTCGTGCCACATACTTTTTATAAAGTCAGTAACGTCTTACTCAATCTGCATATAGAATAAACTATAGCCGCTGTGAATGAAGGTGTGGCGGGAGATCTGGATGTGTCTTAGATCTGGATGACTTAGGTAAGAGATCTTGAGCTTTCGATACTTAAGTGAATAACAATACGCATCAATCCTGTTTTCGCCAACATTAGCCTGAAATGCACTCACTCCCCACAGAGACCTCCAAGACGATGTTGCCAAAGAATGTTTATATGAGCTCCTTGACAAAACTTACTCGTAATGTCCAAAGTCCTCGTATGAAGTTCAAATCAGCTAAGGTAACTTAAACGCCAAGACATGACATGGAAAGAATAGCCTGCACTGCACAAAGTCTCGAAACGGACTTAGGGTAATTGGGTTTGCTGCTAAGAAATAACATAGATGGCATGCAGAGTCACTCAAAGACACATATGCAGCTCACAAATCCCACTCAGAAAGAAGAAGGAAGCTGGCTTAAAAATACCGGCGGGATGGAAACTGTACAGTAGCGACCTAGCAAATTAGGTCCATACTAATGGGATACTATTGCCAAATACAAGGTCACTAACATGCAATCCATGCACCCAGAGCAGATCCTTACGGACTATATGATCAAACCAGTGAGCAAAAGTCTATTGGAAGAAATGGGCAAATCCGACAAAATCTGTCCCATCCTAGGATTTGTATCCACATCAGCTAAATACTGATGGTTGTCGATCACTTGTCATGACACCGCCACTAAAAACTGTTTCATGTCTGCGGTAGGCAGAATTAAACCATAGACAAACCCAAATCTGAGTAGAACTCAGAGTCATGTGTTTCCAAACTATTCACCTGCGTTTTCTTCATGCCAGAAGCAGACAACCTTACCTAGGGCGTTCTCCTAGCCCAGGTCGTTGAAAAAAAAACTCGGCGTATTCAAAAAGAGCTGATGAGTCATTAGAGTCACTAAGAAGAAGAGCGGACGTGAAACCATCACGTTCACAGTGTATGAGTTTTCCAAGGATTACATCCTAAGCCAAAGATATAAACTTTTTCTCAACGAAAGAGGAGTAAACTTAGAACTGATAAAGCAAAATCTGCCTCTGCAATATTAAGTCATAAATTTAATAAGAATCACCCAGATGTACGTTTCACCTAGAAACCGTCTGAAAAAGTGCAAATTTAATAATAACTTTGTTCGACATAACTGAGAACAGAAAAAACACCTGTTCACAAGATATTCACTGGTGTGCTACATCGACAGATCCAAAACAAACGAATAAGTTGGAGCAGGTATATACGGAGACATTTCAAAAACCCCACTGTACGCAAGTGTGGACAGTAATATCTCTGTATTTCAAGCTAAGATACATACAATAGAGCTCTCCATAAGGGAGAACTTAAACAGATGTACCACTAACAAGAACATTTATGTTATCTCCAGTAAAGCTATCAACGCTAAAAGTTGTTTGCGACTCCAGTAAAACACTACCCAACACCAATAGAGTCTATTTAAACTGGGTTCCAGATCACACTTGTTATGATTGTAACGAAAGAGCAGACGAATTAGCCAGAAAAGGTTCGGCTAAAAATAAAAATATAAATAACTGTTTAAAAACAAAGGAATTCCATAACTGGACGGAAACTGAAGGCAACAGGCAAGTCATCACCACTCCTTCCTTTAAAAGAACAAAACAACTCCTAGAGATTTCTTGTAATCGAATTCCTAACGGGTCAAAAACAACCTTATGACTGTGTTGATATCACATAATAATAACAGTCCAACGAGGATTAAGAATCACCAGAACATATCCTTTGCCACTGTAACCGCTTAAGCAGATCATGTCTACGTCTTCCAGGTAAGCTTGAGGCAGAATATATCATTGCTACCTCACTCAAAGATAATGCCGAATTTATTAAAATTTGAGGTGACATGGGTGAGCTCTAATTTGAGGAAATCATAATAAGCCTAATCTGGATGCAGTGACAAGGGCACATAGTCCCATAGTCCCACCTAATCTATTCTAATGTAGTCCATCTAGGAGACATGAGGGTCAGCAGATCATCAAACCGTAAATCAAGTTGATCATGTGGCGATCGACACAAGACACTTTTCGAGTATTATAACATAGATTTCTGAGCTTTCCGAGCGACTGATATAAACTCGGGCTACTACTTCAATGCAGCCAACGTACGTCTCCGGATTTCTTAGACACACATCAACAAAAAGCTACGGTGAAGAGATTTAATGTTGAATTGATTGAGTTGAATGTAATCAATATCAAGTGCCGAAGACCAGTGGCATCGGTGACCTAAAGACATAAAAACGCCGCAAATATTGTACTGGGTTTCAGCCGACCACCACGCACGCACACGAAGGGAAACAACTTGCCTACAGAGAACTGCATATAAGAACGAGAGCGGCCTATAAGCCCTACGAGCAAAATGGTATGGATAAATATCCTCAATAGCGCGAGATTGAAAAAAAACATAGAGAGAGTAAAAATTTAGAAGTAGAATCACGGTTGGTAGTGAGAATATGGAAAAACCATTCTGCAGACTGTTAAATGGCGAAGCCAATGCAAATTCTTATATCGGCTAGAATGAACCATTCAATATGGATGGTGAAAGTCCAGATAGCGTTCCAGTCGATTAAAATGAAGTGAGGATAGCAATATCTAATTTCTAAGATTTAGTCGGCAAAAAGCGTGCCCGAAGAATGGAACTCTTACTCCGTTTGAGGGATCCACAAGAAAGGAGACCCTCTTATTTGCGGTAGATAAAGAGGAATCAGTCTCTTTAACATCTGCCGCCTTTTACAAATGCCTGAGAGTGATCTGATTGACCTCCATCAGTGCGGTTTTAAGTCTGCTAATTCCATAATCGATTAAGCATTCACACTATGGTAGATCCTGGAAAAAACCCAAGAAGCCCAAATCTATACTCACAACTTCTTTACGATTTTAAGATCGCATATGACAGCATCCACAGAGATAAACTATTCGCATACAGGGTCATATCCATCCTTGGTATTCCTGCCAAACGCGTCAGAGAATGACGATGTAAAAGTCTCGCAGCTCCGTAAAGATGTGAAACTATCTTTCCGATAATTGATGTCAAATTTCAGTCAAGGCAATGCGCTGTCATATAACTTTTTCAACATCAACTATGACACTTGCATATAAAATTGACATCATTGACAGCGAGCTGTCACTGGATGCGTTCGATGGTTTTGCAACAGAAGCGACAAAAACGAGTTAAGTCGGAAATGAGAGCAAAACAAAGTATATGCAGTCAAGAAGAAAATACAAAAATGTAACAGCGGCAAACCGGGAATGAAATCATAATGGACAGCTATCTACAACTTGGTGGTGCTCTTGTCAATCAAATTTTTTTTTTAATCAAAGAGGACAACGGCCTTGTCAAGGAACATTTAGAAAATTCTTTATAATATATACTCCCATAATCCCAGTCCTGACTTATGGTGCAGAGGCATGGACGTTAGCGAAGATACTCGTAGATGAAGATATCCTTGGCCTCTTGGAAATAAATTACATCCCGTTCGCGTTGACTGGGTTTGAAGGAGGATATTTAACGTTGAACTCTGTAAACTATACCTACTAAGATGGATAGGATATGTAGAGCTAATAAACACCAACTCTCCAGCCAGGAGATACCAACGATATTAATCCGGAAGGACAATGTTGTAGAGAGAGACCTCGCACTTGGTGGCGCGCAAGTGGGAGAAGATCTCAACAAACTTGGAGTATTCAAATGGACTGCACTAACTGGAGAGGCCTATTGTAGAAACAGAAGACCACCTCGAACTGTAGCGGCATCTAAATGAGTAAGTAACACAATGATCAGACGAGACTAGAAGAGAACACACATCGTGTGTTAAAAACAAGTACAGCACGTTAACGGTACGACTATCAACTACAGATATTCGTGTGGGCTTAAGCTGCGCTAAAAGTTTTAAGCAGATATAAACACATCGTCCTTGGGATGTTGTCTGCCCAGAAGGTTGAAGTCACTCAGAATTTTTTGTATTTAACTCGTAAAAAGTCGGATTGCTTGTTAGTTAGCAAATATCTCAACACACAATTATAATTTTGATCAAGTAAGGAATTTTTTCTGTCACGGCTCCTTTGTTTAGGCTTGAGAAATTGAGAAATAAGTTCAAGCAGTTAAAGTGAAGAAAATTAGTAAATTATTACTTCCCAAGACCATTCGATCTACCTAACGAAATTCGGTAAAGAGCATACGCAAACTTAATGAAATGAGAGTTGGCAGGACTACAGTAACTGTAAAGAAATCAGCCTCCTCTGTGATGCGTTGAAAATCTTCGCCGGCAACCTTATGCTATATTCCTATCAAAGAGGATCTAGGTGAGTCAATGGTCAAGGTCATCGACTCCTACGCAGAAAGATCTGTACTCAAAAGCTTCTTTCATTTCCGCCATCTGTATTTAGTTAACAAAATCATAGGTCCTTCTCACTTTGCACCAAATGACAAGATAAAGAACTAGTTAATAGATAGGGACACTAGACTGCTGAGTCATATTTTGACACACCATAAACCAGATATTTACGTAAGGCAGATGTTGGATAAATCTAAGAAATTTCAAATCCGTACCAATCAGTTATTCGCTTAATTCAATGCATTGTATGACAGTATAGATTCATATGTTATATTCGTGTTCGATGTGAGAGCATTTCAAGAACGTAGGCTGTCGACGAGAAAGCCAGCCCTTTCAAGAACAACTAAACAGCCCACTATATGACTCTAAAAGTCCGAATCCTGTTTTTTTTTTTTTTAAGCGAAAACAAGCATTAGAATGATTTAAACATATGGAACACTGGAGTGGAAATGTGTCTCAAACAATTTGGTTTGCATGACTGAAGGATACTGGTGCCAATCGGTGTTGTTTGTAACTTCTAATTTTGGTATTACTAGAATAAAGCAATGGAAGCTTGGTATCAAAACTAGCTCCTCTTTCGCAGTTTGCACCAAATAACGTAAAGTTTATTCATTAGAACTATTCGTTCAATTTGCAACTGTCTGTGATTTATATAGTATTCTTCTAGCTCTTCACGATAAAGCAGTGATGAAATATTTACAAATTCAAGTGTAGTACGTACGTTTTTGGGCGCCAAGTGTACCTAGTTATGTTAAATTTTGTTAACTATCAAAAAGTCTCTTGTACTTAGTAGTCCAAACTCTCTTTAATATTTCCAAGATTCCCAGTTCACAGAATCTTGATTTAAATTAAGAGTCGTCTCAATCCATAAAACACCCCTAACTTTTGTGGTATTACTTGTATCTCAACTTAATAAACAGCTAAAACTCTCCATCCGAAATAAACAACATCCTAGTTGAAAAACTTTTTATATTAAATTCAATCCTTTTGCTTTATTTTATCCGCTTTTCACTAGCTACAAGCCTCCAACTAGTACACTTTGTTCTTATCCTTTTAGCAGAGAGAATCAGATTTTCCCATTATTTATCCAGAGGTGGCAAGTGTTCGGTATTCCTTATCAACAATCGATAATAAATTACGAAAATTCCACTGCAGTTTCCTGCACTGAATAACTCAGGATATTACGATTTAGAAGTTGTTTCGTCTATCCCCTACTCAAATCCTTGAGTTGGGTTGGTTGCCTTGGCTGTAGCTTCATTCTCAACATCCTACGTGCGGGGTTTATTTTTTTTTTTTATTTTTTTTTACCCTTTTAAAAAGAATTTTAATATCTCCTGGTGACCATGGATTCGGTATAGATATATTCCAACATCACAAGAAAACAACAAACAACTATAACTTAAGGGAATTTCCTTTTGATTAAAAATCTCATAAATAATCCTTGCCGAGGTTGGGATGGCGAAAAGATCGAAGGACGTATCGAACTTCTATACCAAAAGTACCGGTTTAAAATTTATTCAACATGACCACCCGAGAAAATGCATTCAGGGCAACCAACCCATCACATCACCAACAGACTCACAATGGGGCTATATCCTCTACAAGATGCAAATATGATAAGCGAAAGGATGAAGACGAGTAATGCGGAAATATCGATAATAACTAGATATACTCGTACCAACTGACTCCATTATTTTGGTCTTAATTTTATCTCTTCTTCTGGATTTATATTTCGAACATAAACTTGTACTACCGGCTTTCGGTCAATATCTTTCTTTCCATGAAAATCCGGCTTACGAATAAGACAGGGTACGCCGAATGCCCAGGATAGATAAATAAATTGAATCGGTGTACAGAGTATTAAAAGAAGAATAACAAAACCAAAGGATCAAATAAGTAAGTAGATGAAATAAATATAAACATTTTCTATAGTAACATTTTTGAAAGTTGCAAAAAGATTACGGAAGATTTAAGATGTCCTTGAACAGAGCAGAAAATGGATTATCTTAGAATTCGTACTGATAAAGAATTTGTTGAAGAAGAAGGAGCTTGCAAAGCAATCAGTAACTGTGATATCAACACTTGTTTTTAACAAATATAAATAAAAAACGAAAGAAAAAAATAGTCGTTTAACTGAGTTTTTGAGATCCACCTCACTTGCCTGATTTCTGCCAATCTTAATACCGACTCATAATCAGCTCTAATTAATGAAGCTCCTTATGAGCCGAGTATTAAAATCTGACGTAGCTGGCGTTTGTGAATGAATCCAACAAACACACTGCATATTTTAGTAATTTAACAAAATAACGTGTATCTGGATATGCTTTAGAGAGATATAGATCTGATGGTACCCGCTCTAAAGAGAGTATACATCCTATCCCAATCCTGGTATATACTTATATATAAATCTCCTGGCGAACTATTAAATCAAAGAAATTGCAGCCTATTGGTTTGCTATTGGAAAACACTGTGACTGATCATATGTTGACAAAACAGCTTTGATAAGGTATCTTCTCTCTTAGATGCAACATGCTCCCCAACTCAGAACATCTTACTGGACTACGCTTGATAAAAGTCCGAAATCATCTGAAATCGGACGAAGAGATACACTTATAAATTGTTATTTCCTTTGCCTGAGATTGAGTAATAAGGCCTTGCCTAGAAGAAATAGTTTTGGGTTAAAGTGTAGAAATATGACTTTTTGAACGAAATATTGTTCTTTCCGCTAAAAGGCGTCTCATTTTTTACGAAATTCTTCTTTGAACTCATTAGACTTCAAGAAACAAACGATGATTTTATTGATGCAACTAGATCTTTTTTCAAGGAGGCAGGTTTGGAAACATGAAATAGTCACCAGGGATTCAATTCGGAGAGAGCAGTTTGTAGCTCAATTCGTGAAATTTCGCTATAGCGACTACGCACTTGTGTACTCGTGCATTGTCATGGTGGAAGTACATTTTCTTCACGACCAAAGGCTGTAGTTGCTGCTCCAAATCGACGTTGAACCGGTGCAATAAGTTGGCGTAATGTTCTCCATTGAGAGTCCCTTTTAAAGGTAGTCGATGTGGGCAACACCCCGTGCTTCCAGCAAAGAGGTTGCCATGACCTTGTTGGCCAACAGACCCAACTTGGTCTTCTTCGAGGCCGATTCATCTGGAGAAACGCAGTCTATGGGATGCTGCTTGATGTCTTCGATGTGATGATTGTGATGTATCTATTTTTCGTTAACAAGGCAAAAACTCTCCCAGATGGTTTTTAAAAAACTCCAAACACTCCTTCAAATATGGTACAGGAAATTAACTTTTCCCATTTACGCCTAAATTCAGGTAGTTGTTGGTTTGCTGGCTGTTATACCAGCATTATGACAGTACTCTACTGACAGATAAAAATTGATAAGAGCACTGCTGCTTTTTAAGTTATAACGCGCGAGCTGTCCTTAGATTACCTACAGATAGATAGAAGATAGATAGAAGATTTTGTCTGCCAATGCACTGCGTAGGTAGAAAGACGTTACCAAAAGGAACCGCAAACAACTTGTTGTGCGAAGTTGGAGGCAGTACTGTACTCGTCATTATGTTTGTTTCAAAATTGATATGGTCGTCACAGCTTTTCCAATGAAAGAAGAGTATCAAGGGAAAATGGATTTAAGAGACCCATACGCAGCACATGATTAAAAAGTCGACAAAGAATTCCTTAGTTTTTAGAAAGCTGAAATACAACAAGAGTATTATGGACACGAACTTGCTTTTTACTCGTATCGGAGAAACGCTAACAGAAAAAATAATCAGAGGAAAAAAAAAACTGTTTTAATGTTTATACGAATAAGAGATACGGTTAACAAGCAAGAATTGGTTCCAAAATTTCCAACTCGAAAGATTGTGCACTACAGTACAGCAAAAGAAGGTCACATATAGGCCAGCGGATTCAACCATTAGCAGATACCAATCTTGTTCAGCATTATGAACACCATTTATATGTTTGACAGAAAGAGAGATATTGACGTACGTTGGTTTTGAATGTTTGTAGGTTATAAAGATTAGGAAATATAGAGCTAAGTAGGGTGTTCAATAAGCTAGTACGCCCGTAGACGAGCTTAAGGTTTAAATAATGAGCATTAATGGCGTAACGGGTGTTACAGTTTAAGGTATCAACGGTTCTATCAACTTCTTTATGGTGGAAATAACAAAAAAAAAAAAAAAAATTAAATGCCAGATATATTACGCTATTGAGTGGGTTATACAAATGCCTCATGTATTGAGGCTAGATGAGGCACTTAGACTTATGCCCAGTTTCACGGTGAGAGCTTAAAATCTTGTTTCGGTTTAACAGTGCCCGTGGAACTTAACTCGTCGTTTAAATTTAACAACTGCATTCTGTTGTTAAATCTCTCGTTTAACACTTGAGACGGAACCATTTTGAGATATATTGTACACACGAGAGTGGTTCAAAAAAAAAAAAAAAAAGTATTTGTTTATTCATCAACATTAATGTTGTCCCCTTCAATGAAATCCCCCTCGGATATAGTACACTTGTGCCAAACCTTTTTCCAATTCTCGAAGCACTTTTTGGTATAGCCTTGAGCTCTTCCAGCGATGCCGTTTCTATTTCCTCCATTGTTACAAATCTACACCCTCTTTTCAGTTTTGGGAATGGGTACAAGAACAGAGAACAGTTTTGATCTTTCTGAGCAAGTCAGAATCAAGACGTCATTTCAAGAGCGTTGCCCATGTGACGGTTCTTCTAAGAAATTTCGGAACAAACTTCACTGACACAAGTCTCATGCCGAAAACATCCGAAAATATTGCATGATACGACCGATATGCCAATATCCTCAGCAAATTTTCTTAAACAATTTCGTTCGCAGCTTCGACGTTATCATCTTTTTTCAATGTGCTGTTTCGTCCTGAACGAGGTTTGTCATTTGCATCTTTTCGGCCATCTTGGAAGAGTTGTACTACTTGTAAACATTTTTTTTACTTAGAGCAGATTCACCGTATGTCACTGTCAACATTTCAATTTAGACAACTTGATTCCATTTTTTACAAAAAATGTTATGCAAATTCTGTGCTCCATTTTTTATAATAATTGAAAATCTACGGGCACACCAAAACAGGTCTAACCTTTCTATCTATCAAAAAAAAAAAAAAAAAAAAAAAAAAAAAAAAAAAAGAGTAGCCTGGCAACTGTTTTCGAGTTTGGAAAGTGATTTTGATGATATATGTAAGTGTTGAGGAAAATTTTGTAATATAGGGTGACCAAATAGCAATGATAATTTTTCCAATTGTTATGTTTCAATCGCTGTCAAAGTTACCAATGAGCTATCAAAATATTCAGTAAGATTTGCCATTTAATTCCCACAACGTGAATTTCGTCGTAAGGTCGGCCACCATCATGGCTTCAGTGTGCAGGCAATTCGTCGTGGAAAAATTTGTGCGTGAGTACACCCTTTTTGATCTTACGCCACCAACCAGACAGAGTTTGATGCGCTATGAAGAGCATTTAGACGCTGTAGCGGCAAATACCCAAGAAGCCCCAGAAATTGTGATTCATCGCTGATTAACTAAATTGGGTAAAGCCAGAGAGTCAACCCGGCTTATTTTGCGGTTAGATTTGGGCCTTCATACGTATAAAATTGCGCTGGCGCAAGAATTGAAGCCGAACGACTAAATAAAAAGCCGTGAGTTCTAATTGGGCGCCGGAAATCCGGATTTTAGCCAAAAAATCATTTTCTCGGACAAGGTCCATTTTTGGCTCAGCGGCTATGTCAACAAGCAAAATTACCATTATTGGAGCGAACACAAGCTACAAGTTTTCGGCTAAGCATTAATGCATTCACAATGATTAACTGTTTGGTGCGGTTTACGGCATGGTGGCATCATCGGGCCTCATTTCTTTCGAAATGAAGAAGGAGACACCGTTATCGTCAATCGACTTTATGTGATCAGAGACATATCCGAGCTGCAGTATGAAATGGTTTAACAATAGAAAATAATAATTTATATATTGCTTTTCAGGAAGAGTTCAATATTGGCTGAAGTCAAACTTTTATTTACTTTGCGATTGTATGCCAGTGGATGCCTACTCTTTACTCCAGGGGACGTTTGTAGGGACTATCACAGAATGTAAAAGGATTTCATCAATTTCCAAGATTTCCTAAAGTGATTGCTGGCTTGGATTGCACACATGTATGTACGAATACAAGCTGTAGGTAATGCATATTTGCTGCAAACAGACATATCTATAATATTTAAGTTTAGTCTACCCACATATACAAATATGCATATATGTGCGAGGCCAGTTATTAAATTCATTAAGTTAAGTATTGTACCACAACAAATAAAATATAGTGGGACTTAGGGCCCAATAATCGTTTAAGACACTTATTTAGACCGTCGACATAGCATTTCGTGTATATAGACACGATGACTAACTTACACAGTGCATTACAGCGGTATCGATTTGGTAAACAAAACTAATAATCTAATTTACAAGATACTCTTTTAGACAGCCGGCATGGCATTTTATTTAAATCGATACGATGACTAACGATACGTAGCAATTCAACAACATGATGATTGGCGATAGCAAAACGACACCCTCACAGCAAGCAATGAGTAAGCGCCACAGTAGAACTCATGGTAAGAAGTGTTTATGGTATACCAGGGCGACGATCGGTGACCCAATTTCAAATCGTTTAAATGGATGGGCAGAGAGAAGAAGAGAAGAAATAAACATCGGTATACCAAAGCAATTAGCGATTGTGTTATTGATCGGGGGAGCCATTAGACTGCGATTGTTGCTGAGTTGGACAACCAAGGTATTGGCGTGGTATAGCCTACTAAGGAGGGTGGCGGTATGGGACTGAATGTACCAAACGCGAGACTGGATGTAACAACACAAAAGTTTAAAAAGAACGACTCTAGGTATTTAGGGTAGTAGAGAAGTAGTAGAGAAGCCATGGAATAACGACGGCGATCTGTTGGGTTCAAACAAGTGCTGTAGATTTGTTTACTTTGATATTAAATTAATAAAGATTATATTGTACTCTTAATAAAAACTGTCGAATTTTTTCTCTTACTTTAACAACGTTCCTTTTTGATCCCACATACATATTGTATATACTTTTCCTTTCTTAGAAGGGGCGAATGGCGAAATCTTTCGAAATAGCAAGGATATTTTTCTTTAAACGATTTGGCTTTAAAAATTATGGACACTATTGCAAGTGTCGAGTCACAATTCCAAAATTTTTAATAACTTAAGCATCTGTGCTGGGTTTGAAAGCGGACAACTTGGAAACCATTTAATAGTAGTCGACGGAATATATGCTTGCAAACATTATATGATGACTCCTTTACGTAACTGCAACAATCCACAAGATTTCTTTATATAATGAATATTTAATTCGAACATGAAATTGTACTAAAGGATCATATGGTATATTGAAAAGAAGATTCCCGATATTATCTACAGGATGGAAGTTAAAATTAATAATCATTCAAGGCATTGCAGTCGCAACAGCAGTCCTTGATAACGTTTTCTGTATAAGTAGCTGACGATTTGTTAAATGACCAAAAAAATCTTCCAAACGCCGCACAGTGGCTTATTTATGTAAAAGTGCTTGCATAATTCAATTTGCGGGTGGGCCTATAGTAAAATGCAAATTTTTAAAATCATTAGATTAGCAAGTGTATGGAGTTCTGGTGATGGAAAAAATTGATTTTTTTTTTATTGGATCTATATTGGGTCTATTCGTGCGGTTTGCTAAGAGATGGCGTAACTTGTATTATTCCATTGGAACATGCGTTGGAAAGCTACTGTCATTGTACGTCATTTCAGTATATGTCATTCATTTGAAGCGTAAACAACAATAATTTTTTTTTTCACTCAAATATGTCGAACTTTGTGCCTGAAAAAGTGTTTTTACGGGGAGATCTTCTTCATTACTTTAATATGAAGAAAACTGCTGCCGAAAGTCATCGTATTTTGGTGGAAGTTTATGGTGAACATGCGTTAGCTTAGCGAACGTGGCTTGGAAGACGATGAATGTCCTGGGCAGCCAAAAAAGTTTGAAGATGAAAAACTGGAAGCATTACTCTTTTGGTGTCACTCAAGCAGCCATTTCAAAACGTTTAAAAGCAGCTGGATATATTCAAAAGCAAGGAAATTGGGTTCCCCATGAACTCAAGCCGAGAGACGTCGAATGCCGGTTTTGCATATCCGAAATGCTGCTGGAACGCCATAAAAGGAAGTCATTTTTGCATCGGATTGTTACTTGTGGTGAAAAATGGATCCATAACGACAACCCCAATCGCAAAAAATCATATGTGAAACCCGGCCAACCAGCCAAATCAACGGCAAAGCCTATTATCCATGGCGAAGGTAATGCTCTGTATTTGGTGGGATCAGATGGGTGTGGGATGATGGTGGATGATGGAAACCATCAATGGACAACGCTATCGAACACAATTAATCCGAGGCAATAATTTTCCATCATAACAACTAAAAAGTCTAAAAAGTGTCTAAAAGTCCAAAAGGGTCCGACCCAAATTCGACAGAAAATGAGTTTCTATATATTTGTTTGAAATTTCGCGGGTAACGTACATTCGATTATTAATTTTTTTTCCTGTTGGTATACGTTTGTCAGCCAACTTTGTTCTGAAACTTCTTAATTTTGAACAGAAGAACCGTTGCATAAGCATCGCGTAAGGGCTCTTGAATGATGTCAATGATGATCCTGACTTGCTCAAAAGGGTCGTAACTGGTGACGAATTATACGTATATAGTTATGACGTCGAAACCAAAGCCCAATAGCCCCAACTTGAACACCCAAGAGAGCCAAGAACGAAAAATTTCAATAACCGTGGCGTAGTGCATTAAGAGTCTTTATCTCAAGGTCCTACGGTCAATTAGAAGTATTACCCTGAAGTTATGCGTCGTTTGAGAAAAAAACGTCCAGAATTGTGGAAAAACAATTCATGGCTTTTGCAACACGATAATGCAACTGTTCATTCATCGTTGCTTATAAAAGATTTTTTGGCCAAAAACAATACGACAATCATGCCTCAGCCATCATATTCACAGTCATATTCAACGTCAGGTGAGTCAACTTTCATCCTTTTGTGCTAGAGAGATTTGATTTGAAATTTAAACCCAAATTTGATTTTTTTTTTCTTTGTAGTGAGTAATAAACCTTTATTATTGGTTTTATTCCAAAATATTGTCATATAAAAGCAATTCAGGGTCATAGCCTATAGATCGAGAAAAAAATTCAAAAACAACAAGGCATGGTTGGAAAATTGTTTTCATATCGATATTGAAAGAACAAAAGAAACGTGTGACCTACCAAGTACATTAAAATCATCAAGAAGAAGGACAAGGAAATAATTAAGAGCTTAACGTTCACCAAGAAAACAAGAAAAACAAAACAAAATAAAATAATAAATGTTACCGAAAACATAACCATAAAATGAAAGCTAACGTAACCAAGACAATCTCTGCCTTGTTCAGTACGAGTCAAAAGAATAAAAGACAGCATTTCTACTTCACAACATGATCCTGTCATGTACAATAATGGGAATGCATTGGCTTTGTTTGTTTACAGATTTGGGTATGTCAAAAGAGAAAAATAACATTTTAAGACGTTCCCTGAGAGAACAAAACGTAGATGTTCTTACACTAGATGGTGACAGAGGTGTAAGCATGTTAATGACCTCAGCTATTCCAATGAGGCTTTACAGTTCAAATGGTGGAGATTGGAAGAATCTTCGTCCATCTTCAGTTTATTTTTTGCCAGCCCATAATGTACCAATATGCAAAGGAAACATAAAACATCAACAAATTGCTAATCTTCAACCTTCTGAATATAAGGTTAATGAGGAAATGGGTATAGTTTTCAACCACGAGTTATTTTTAACTATGTTTGACGGAAAAGTTGTGAATGAAATAGCAGATTCAAAGTCAACGCGGTCATGTTCCATATACAAAGAACACAAAAATTGAATTCAACAATCAAGATTAATGAAATGATAACGAACTTAACTACGAATATGGAATCTTTCCATTATACACCCTGACTGACTCGAACTGCAACCAATTTCAGACTGAGCTCAAATTTCCAAACCGTTCATGACAGTGAGCTCAAATTTTGACACATGACAGATAATTTTATTATTTATAAGCTTTTTAAACGATTTGCGTCTCAGTTGTGTTGAAAAATTTTTATCCGCGATGGAATTCAAACGTGATAGTGTGATTGCTTTATATTTGGCTGGAAAACCAGAAGTAGCTATCGTTAGAGCCCTCCAGCACCTCAACGTGAATAAATTATTTGTGTCTCGAACTATAGCTCGTTACCGTGATGCTGGCAGCGTTGCTAAACGCAATGGAGGTGGTCATAAAAAAACAGCAACATCGGCAGAAATGGTTCGGAAAGTGAAGGCTCGATTTGAGCGAAGTCCGCGTCGAAGTGTAAGAAAAATGGTTCGTGAGCTCAACATGTCGTCGGAACGGATGCAACTCATACTGAAAAAGTTCCAAAAAAGCACACGATATTACACCGCAACTGAAAAAAGTTAGAGTCGAAAGAGCGAAGGAGTTACTACGCTAGCACGAAAGCGGTGAGTTGCCGAATTTGGTTTTTTCCGATGAGTCGCCATTTGTGATCGAGCAATATGTCAACAAACAAAATGAGCGAGTTTACTTGCCAGAGAGCTCTTTCGAAAATTTACACCTTCGGACGGCCACCAGAAAGCAGGCAACACCGATGGTGATGGTTTGGGGAGCCATGGCCTCGGATGGTTGCTCTCCGCTCGTATTTTTGGACCGTGGCGTCAAAATAAATGCGATCGTATACCGTGAAACTGTCTTAGAGGGCAAACAATCATTTCGGTCGAAGACCGTGGACATTTCAACAAGACTCGGCACCGTCTCACAAAGCGCGCTTCAACCAATGCAATCAAATTTGCAATCAAATTCTCCGGACGTCCGTTGGATTTCTCTCTCTGGGGTATTTCGAAGGCGAAGGTTGGCACTAAAAAATACCAAAGTTTGGAACACCTCTTTGGAACACTTGCGTGCAGCGTGCGATGCTTTCTTCGGCCGTCTCAATCCATTATTCGCGCCAAATGTGGACATATTGAAAACTACTGACACAATTTGAAAATTGATGTATTTTCCAACATTTTTTGCTTTGGCACAATAAAATTTATCAAAAAATAAAAAAAATTATAGCATTTTAAAAAATTGCAGTTCGAGTCAGTCAGGGATAATTCAACGTGAGGTTTGATTTTCAAAAGGCTTGTTTTGATAGATCACGCGTGACTCCTATCAAATTGCTTTGTCATTTTTGTTCAGTATCGTTTAGCAAGTCATCATGGAAAGACTCACACCACAACAACGTCTCCAAATTGTTCAGCTTTATTACGAAAATCAGCGTTCTGTGAGAAATGTTTTTTTCGTGCGATTCGAGGAATTTACGATGCACATAATCGACCTACTGAAAATACTATTGCCAACACCATTCGCAAATTTGAGTCCCAGTTTACATTAGTGGATAATACTCGACCGGTTAGACTACATCCAGCACGTAGTGAAGAGACTATAGCAGCTGCAGCTGAGTGTGTACGCGAAGACCGTGACGAATCGATTCGTCGTCGTTCTCAGCAGCTTGGCTTGGCGTATTCGACAACTTAGCTTATTTTAGGTGAGGATCTCGGCCTAAAAGCGTACAAAATTCAACTTGTGCAAGAATTGAAGCCAGGCGACTCGAATTTGCGTCATATTTTCAGTGGATGGGCTCTGGAAAAACTCAATGAAAATCCGGTGTTTTATCCTGAAATTTTGTTCAGTGATGAAGCCCATTTCTGGCTCAAAGGATACATTAATAAACAAAATTGCCGTATTTGGGCTGATGAGCAACCCGAAGAGTACCAAGAGCTACCATTACATCCATTAAAAAAAACGTTATGATGTGGTTTATGGGCTGGTGGAATCATTGGTCCATATTTCTTCAAAAATGAGGCAAATCAGAATGTTACAGACAATGTTAACCGTTATTGCGATATGTTAACAGACTATATGCTTCCTAAAGACAGTCTCAGGTCTTCAGGAATAAGCCAGCTACGGTTGACGCTATGGAAGCCAACATTACTCGTGTTATCCGCGAGATACCAGTCGCTGTGCTCGAAAGAGTCGCCCAAAATTGGACCTTCGGAATGGATTACCTAAAACGAAGCCGTGGCCAAGATTTACATGATATAATTTTCAAAAAGTAAATGCCATGAATTGTTCTTTTAATAGATACTAAAAACTTTAAGTTCACTTTCAAATTTATGTGTTTTATTTTACATTATAAATTAAACCTCACGAGGAATCACCCTTCATATTTTAAGTTTTAGTTTATTTTGAAATTTGAGTATACACAAAAGTATATACCGATGAGTCTGTTGGAATAAAAGAAGAAAACAAGAGATCCAATAGGATATTTTGCAATGAGATTGATCTCGATGTGGATTTAGAAATACCAATGATGGAAATACTTCGAGAACATTTTTTCAAGAGTTAAGGGAGCAGCTCGTATAATTGGGGTCAATAGCGAAGTAATAACGAGGCTTGAAGTAATACTTACGTGTAATGTTTTGATGTTTTTTGAACATCCCACCCCTGATCTTCAAAAAATGTTGGCTCATAATTAAAATATAATCGAGTATCAGTCTTTACCGCTTTGAGAATTATCAAAAGAATGTAAGGAATCCAGAATTCAGAAAAAAGACTACAGGAAATATAGATACGTGCATGGTTTTAAAGATGCGGCAGAATGAAAACCTTTTTACATGCTTGCAGGTTCACCGGATGAACACATTCTTTCGTTAAGGCATGCCAGAACCGAAAAATATCTCTAAGCACAATATTTTGCAGAAATGATAAGTTTATTAGACATAACTCCAGAGTTGACGAAAGTTTCCAAGAAATCTGATCTTTTTCATTTAATTTGTTGGTCCATTTATTTTTTCTCTACCGTTTGACTTGCAATGAATCACTGTAATATAATATTTTATTATGTTGTCTAATGTGCTACCAAATAAAAGATAAATCTATTCGTACACGCAAAAATAAAATGTAAATGGTCCGTTTACTTTAATTCACCAGTATTTTGCTCATATTAGGTTTCAGACATCCTGCTATTATTTCAATCATAGACTTTTTAATATTTTTAAAGTAAAATATTATGTTTATCGCCTGTGGTGATGTTGTTTTCTTACGATCAACATTTAGTGATGTATCATACGTTGCTGTTCCCGTTTTACAGACCTGAGTCTGGGAACGAATTGAGGCTGTTGGCATAGTTGCAATATCAAAAGCAGATCCATACGTAGGGAGGGGATCATATTCTCCTCGCTTATTGGCTATTAGTAATGTAATTGACGTGTCCTTTACCTAGTAGTATTATATGAATATACATTCAGTGTCAATGCTTGCTAGATCTACTTGCTGTTAATATACGCCTAATGCATGAGATCCCAGATATGAAGCTCTTTCGAACTGCTGGTGTTACTAATAGCATATGTCGAACTCCCGCACGCTTACAATTGGTTAGCCAGAATAGAGCCTTGTTCAATTCCCTTGCCTCTTCAAACTAGATCAATAATGCAACTCTTATGTATCTGAACATGTTGGTGACGATGGCCTGGCTCACTGACTGTCACGCTCCACAGAAAAATTTTTCAAATCATCATCATCCCTTCGGCGGGCAATGGTAAACCGCCGAAAGTCAGATTCTATTTTACCTATGAAAAAGCTTCTTAGTAGAGCCGTTCGGAGCCCGTAAAAATTCACAAAGTGAGAAACACAAATGAGTGAGAGAAGCTAGGCCTTGTCCCACACCGGGCTGTCGCGCCAAAGTATTTATTTATTTTTAATGTATCTGAACGCAGTTCATCCACAGTTTAGCTCATCCAACACGGGTCAAAACTGTGTTGGTATTTCTTATGATCTCAGCCAATGCTGCAATTGAGCGTTGCAATTCTCGGAAACTCAAGTGCAAATGGTATATCTCTATACATTGTGAATAGACCAAACGAATGGTTACCAACGCTGCAACTCACTAGTTACTATTAACTGGGAATTTAACTGCATACCATATATGCTACATATAAGCCCTTCGTTACAAATATTGTAAAATCCCTCTTTTGAGTTTACCAGCATTTCTTCGCAAAAATGTTTACAAAAGCTTCCTTTGCTTTAAAGTTGGATATCATTTAGGTATCAATTTACGTCACGCTTATCTTAAACCATAACTTTTCTTCGAATCGGCTGTTAGTATTTGTAATGAAAATATTCTTCCCTAAGTCCTCGAAGAAAGGCAATAATTTTGATGAATATTTCATGGGCTATGTCTAGTCTATGGAAGAACGAATTAACTATTCCATAAGACTTTAGGCCAAGTAATCTGTTTGTTTTATTATGATGTAAACAGAAAACTTTGTTTAAAAGCAAATAACATATTTCCTCTAACCGTAAAACATAGTAAATTTTGTGGAAGTTCGTATACCATCTAAGTAACTGTCTTCTACTTCCTTCACCGATTCCAATTACATCGTAAATTTTTAACAGCAGTCGTCACTTGAAATTCACTTTTAATCTCTCATTATATTTTCTATTTCTGAAATGGTATTTCGAAGGATTGGTGGTAGCTGTATTTCTAATTTCATTTCTACTACAAAATGATACACACTCTCAACAAAATTAAGGGAATCTTAAATCAGAATTAATTAGACGACTTCATCTCTAACATACAGAAAGAAATCCAATTAAGGATAGTCAGCGTTCTATTTGAATATTCGAAATATAGTCACGAGATAGGGTATGAAAAGGAAAATACTTTTGCACATTAGACGATCAAACAAAGAATTTGGGATTAATTGTTCTAAGCTTTTATCGGCGTAGACGATTTGGTGCCGCAGGAGAAGGCCAGGCACTGCATGTGGTAATTCTATCACTGAACCGTGTCGTAACTATGACTACGTATGAAATGTGTTTTTTCTTTAACCAACAAGTGGTTGTCGTAGATTAGCGCGAGTGCAGACCGAAAATTAAGCCAAGGGCTTGGAAAGGAGGTAGCACTTATATTCCTTTAAAAAAACAAATGAACGTAACTGATATGGAGTTCAATCGACTCCACATCCCGTGAGTTCATTCTGGTCCATCAAGATCAAAAATTCGGATTAGTACTCACTTGGAACGTACTCCTGATTTGCTTCTTAAAAATGTTAAACTATTCTTTAAAGGTATAATGCTCCTGCCGATAATTTCAAAAGTCTTCCTAATTATTCTGCTTAAACGTTTAAAATCGATAACTGAAGAAAGACGATTGATCTTGGATCACCAGTTCGGCTTTAGGGTCAAATATTCCACAATCGATCAGGTCTATCGGATAACAGATGTAATTCAAAACGCGCTAGAGGGAAAAAAGATATATATCGCAAGCCTTCGACATGGTATGGCACGAGGGCTTGAAGTGTAAGCTACAACAAATTTTACCGAGAGAAATGAATACAATACTCAAATCTTATCTTGAAAATAGACTGTTTCGGGTTAGACATGGGATTGAATACTCCGAATTCAGTGAAATTCAAGCTGGCGTTCCACAAGGAAGCGTTCGGGGGCCATACCTATTCTTACTGTACACTAGAGGTATACCTCTAGATGAAGAGACTGTGGTAGCCATGTTTGCGGATGACACGGCGATCCTCGCTACAGAGCAAACAGTTGAATCCCCGACTGCAAAACTTCAACGAGCTCTAAACAAAATATTTGAGTGGACGAAGAGCTGGCGAATCGTGCTAAACGAGACTAAGTCAACACACGTTAATTTCACGTACAGAAAGATAAACAACTTACTTTTATTCATCAACTCAAAAAATATTTGAGAATGACCCTAGATGCAAAACTGAAGTGGAAATCACACGTAAAAAAGAAACGTGAACAGCTCGAAATCAGGCTAAGAGAAATGAATTGGCTTATCGTGCTAAAACCTTCGTGGACTTATGGTATACAACTATGGGGTTGTACCAAACCAAACAATATGTCTGTCCTACAGATGTTCGAGAACAAAGAGCCTAGAGCAATGCTCCATGGTATATAAGGAATAGCGATATTCACCGCGATCTGGGAATTGCAACCGTGAAAGACGAAGTAACAAGCTTTGTTCGTAAACTTCGCACTCGTTTTGTGCATCTTTGCAACCAGGAAATAATCCGGAGATTGGACGAGACAAATCTTGTGCGGCGACTTCAAAGAACAAGACCGTTCTACTAAGCGCCTTAAGAAGAAACCGTATGAAATAAATGTAATAGTAGGTGCCTTCGCTGGAAGGCTACCTACCAAACGCGATAAACTACAGAAGCTTGAGCTACTTGTTAAGGAAACTAAGTCGTAGTCTTATAGAAAAAGGGAGATTTTTTAGTGAGTAAGAATCTCACACTACCATGAGCTCGTGCTTATGGTGGGCGCTGTTATGCTACTGTAGTAGGCAGTAGGTGCTCGTGCTTATGGTGCCTGCTGTGGTAGTGTGGTGGTGCTCTTATGAGCGGGTGCTTATGGTGCCTATCAGGGTTTTTTTACCTACCCACGGAGCAATAAAAAAAAGATATAATGCAGATATATAAATTTACAAAAGAACAAAACGACTAATATTTTTTATCAGCTTTTACAGCTGCCACAGAAGGCAGAAAGCCCATACGTGTCATAATGACGTGCCCGTATCTACTAATTTATTGTGAAAAAATTCCCATCGCTGGCTACAACTTTTTCCCATCTTTTTGACAGAGCTCGAATACCATTGCGGTAAAAGTGTTTATCTTTTGAGGCCATCCACGAATCAAGCCATTTTTTGATGTCTTCATATGAGCGCAGCTGCTGATCAGCCAGACCATGTGCCATGGAACGGAACAAGTATAAGACGGACGGCGCACTATCTGGGGAATATTGCGGATAGGGTAGGACTTCCCATTTGAGCTTTTCCAGGTAGGTTTTAACGAGTTTAGCAACGTGAGGCCTATCGTTGTCATGCTGTAGAATCAATCGTGCCTCTGTTCGTATTTTGACCATTTTTGAATCATTCTCAACGCATGTAATCGCTTGGAAATGACTTGACGGCTAACTCCTAATGCTGAAGCAAGCACTTATTGTTTTTGGCACGGATCCTCAGCGTCTCCGAATAATTTTGGCCTTCCTTCACGCGGACGGTCGTCATCATCAAAATAATTGTCTTTAAAGCGACAGAGCCAATCACGGCACGTTTTTGTACTTAGAGCAGCATCTCCGTAAACTTTTTGGAGCTCTCGATGCGCCTTAGCTGCATTTTCTTCGAATGAAAGAAGAAAATCAACACTTCCCGCATTTGACGATTATTTGACACAAAATCAGACATTTTCACACAGCCAAAAGTAATGGCGCCAAAACAAAATCACGGGTTGGCCGTGGTGTAGGGGTATATGCATAGACTCCTCAAGCAGAGGGTCGCGGGTTCGAATCCCGTGCGAGGCAATTCTTTGAAAAAGCCTTTTCATTGAAGGCATAACACTGATATTGGAGTGGTTGCTGGCTGGGCTAAATATAACGAACTAACAACTAAGCACGTACTTAAGACCCACTGGTTGAGGATGTACTAGCTCTTCCCGTCCAGTTTGACAACCACCTCTGGGAAAAATATCGAAACCTAATACACCTGAGTTTCAAACTACTACACCACCCGCCCGCGCCCTGGAGAAAAGGCCAGTAAAAGGGTATTCATATCCCCTTGGTGTGCGCGCGGTATCATAAAAAAAAAAAATGAATGTGCTAAAACGGTTTGTTTACCATATGTCTACGCTTGGTTCATGACGTTTCGGATATGTCAAAATCGACCAGCACGTACTGCTGGAGCCATCTATTGACAGAGAAGCAGAGAACTTAGTTGCTTATTGTATAATATAACAAATCGTTGTGTACACACGTCCATATCAATCAGGCTATATATAAGGCCTGTCAAAAAGAAATTCTATATAAAACATAAATGAGCCACAGGATTTTCAGCGCTAAAATTGATAAAGAAACATCTGAAGCGGATAAGCTTGCTCTCAGAGCAACATACATTGAATCTGGCTTTCACCATTATCGTGGGTCAGCCCAATTCAGAGCCCACCCACCCAACGAAAAGAAAACTGTGAACGGCCCAATATTCATACTTATCGTTGGAAACACGATCACTATCACAAGTCACACAAAGTGACGCAAGATGTACATCTAAAGAGACTACAGCATAGAATAGCTCTCATCATTCTGAGGTTTACAGGGCGATCTCGTTATTCCGATGAACTAAGAATAACTTTAAAATTACTTCTTCTATTCGTATGTCTCATAATGCTGGGTGTAATGTTTCGTTAGCAACATCTCCTCTAAACCGATGGCCTTTGACAAAATATCTACCTCGAAGTAAGCATATGAACACAAAACGAATGAAACCGTAATAGAGATTTGACGAAAAAGGAAAACGATTCCACTGAGCCTATTATTTATACTATAACGCTGAACTCTATAAGTTTCATCAAAAAGAGGATGTATTGTAGTTAAAAAAGTCAAAAGGTGTCGACTACTGGTTGAACCGTGTACACCAGGCAAATGAGCAACAATGCTCTACACTAAATCTTCACATTTTAGCCTCCAGATTCGAAACAACAATCAAGACTGAACCTCCGTTTTAAGAATCAAACTATAGAGTATATCAGAGAGCATCAAGATAGCACGTCCCTTTATCTACTCTTTCACCAAAGGTTGGTGTTAACCAACCAATAGTAATTAACGTCAGATAAAAAAAAAAAACTTTGTATTAACTGCAGGCTGTGAGACACCATCCGAGATGGTTACGACATGCTTTCAGTTATGTAGATCGAATAACTCACGAGTAAAGGGAACTGTAACGAAATATGTGTTTCCAATTAACGACTGCCCAGCAAACTACTACTTCTTCCGTTTTTAGAGAATGAACGAGTATAAATTGCAAGCATAAGAAAGGCTCTTGTTGAAATCAGATAAATGGATATGTCCAGAATGGTCTACGTAACATTCAAATATTTCAAAAAACAATAACAAACTGAACAATCTAATCAAACTCATAATCCGCTTTTACATGACACTTAGCAATGTTCGCATCGAATTTCATGTTATGAAGTGGCTAGCTAAAAACAAAATTACAATCACATCAAATGCAAACTTTACTTTGACAACCTTCAGCTACCTGCCTCATCAAATCCTCGTACATCCAGCGAAATTCTTTGATAATCTCTCTCGGTGCACTTCGAAATGCCACTATCCCTCTGTCATAGCATCACGTTATTATGACACCTGTCACTTTCATTCACGCGTATTGAATTCGTCGAACGCAACTCAAAAGCCCAATTTCATTCACAGTACACATATCCGAAGTTTCTATTCTGTGAAGTTGTGATGTGTCAAAGACCATGTCGTTCGTGTACTAGCATGAATCGATTCAAAAAAGAAAAAAAAAAAAAAATAGTTTCATAGTTTTCATTCTCCTTATCTGACGTGTTCAAAGAAACTCACTCTTATTGCATGACAAAGCTGAACAGAACGGAAAAAAAAATAAGAACAAAAGTTTGACATATACATCCTGTCATCCGCTTCAAAAGTTTCAATTGCGACCAACAAAAACCACGAAAGTCGGCTGACAATGTGACATTAGTTATGCCAGATGGTGTACGTACGTACAACACCTCTTTTTTTGCCATAATTTGCATACATTTCGCCAGTTGAGTAGGTGTATCCGTTCAACGACAAAAGATACGAGAATAAAAAAAAAAAAAAAAAAAAACTTCAAACTGCAGCTCTGTCAGAAGTAAAGAAATCCTGGCACAGAAGCGCGTGGTACGAGCACTGGTAATTTGAATATCTAAACCTCAATCCGTTGCCCGAAAAGAAAACCACCATGATGCAACGTACAATGTTTTTCGCACAAGGCACCTACACGTACACGTACACACCTACATCCCCTACCACTGCTGGGCATTAAAGCAAAAATTCGGCTCACGAAAAATATCTTGACATGGTTTTATTATTTCTCCGTCTGTTATACAGCGGCCGTTTCCGTCGAGTGCCGTGCACTGCGCTCCATCTTGTCTTTGTAAAAACATTTATCCAGGAATTTTTCGGGAGTATAATTTGAATATTGCATGAAGCGTCTTCGGGTGCCAACCGTGGCGTCGCATTTGTATTGTACTATCTCTGAATGAAGATGTGAGTGCTTGCTTGGAAGATTGCCATTGGGAATAGAATTAAATTGGAATTTTATTTAGTTTTGTTCTTTTCAGTTGTGTCGCATCTTTTTTGGAATTTTTCCATCATTTCATTCCGAATTTTTAAACTTTTGAAATACTCGTTCAATTTTTCGAGCATTTAATGTCTTACAGGTGCAGTAACAAGCTGTTTTGATTAGGTATGTTTCGAGTATAAGGTTCAATGTTCTCTATGAACTATGATTTAAATATCATAATCCGTTTTGTTGTACGGATTGCCTGAAAAATGTTCCTTAGAAGAAGGATATTCGTGTGATAAATTCGATTAATTCAATCAAATCAAATCTCTTAGGCTTTATATGACATTACCAGAGTGTTGGAATAAAGATGGTAACCACAGGTCGAGACCATTACTTAAGTCGCCAACAAAATCACTATGGTCTAGGAGAATCAGTAGGACCTTGTCGTCCGGGTTAGACAAGTAAGCGTAACACATACAAAAAAAAAATGCACTCAAAGTAATGAACAGCTTCAATTAAGTGGTGGCCGTGATGTAGTGGTATATGCATACACTCCTCAAGAAGAGGGTCGCGGGTTCGAATCCCGTGCGAGGCAAGTCTTTTCGTAGAATTTGTATGTAGTTATATGAGAATCCCGTCGGCATCAACTCTGACATGAAGGCATAACACTGATGTTGGAGTGGTTGCTGGTTGGGCTAAATGTAACGAACTTACAACTAGCACGTACTGAGCCCCACTGGTTGAGGATGCACTTGCTCGTCCCGTCCAGTTTGACAACCACCTCTGGGAAAAATATCGAAACCTAATACACCTGAGTTCAAACTACTACACACCACCCGCCCGCGCCCTAGAGAAAAGCCCGTAGAAGGGTATTCATATTCCCTTGGTGCGCGCGCGCTATTATTAAAAAAATAAAAAATAAAAAAATAAAAAAAATTGAGAATGGTCCAATAGAAACAAATATTTTAAGGAATGCTCTTATACTACATTACAACGGCTAATCAGAAATTAGTTGCAATATATGATACGGTGGACAGGAACAGGAATACATTAAAAGCACGGCATTTGCTACAAATGTCATTCTTGACTCCATATGTTAGAATGGGGATTTGCCTTGACAAATCTGTAAAAATTTAAGCCGACAAACAATAGCCCGGTCTCAATTCGGATAAGCGCCAGTTTCACCAATATAACACGGAGTACGATGTCAAAACTGTATTCAGAAACTTCGATGGAAAAATCAGCAAGGTGGACATCCTTGGGAGACTCGTTCGAAAATACAGGCAACTAATGGGTGACCAGATAGCATTGATAAATTTTCCAATTGTAATGTTTCAGTAGCTGTCAGAGTTAAAAATGACATCCAGCTGTCAAAATATTCAGTAAGGTTTAACAATTCCCCATGCATCGTTTTCCGGGTCAGTTGTAATACGACGGCTGTTTGACAAATACCCGGATTAGAAATGACAACGAAACTTTTTTAGATTTTGACAATTTATTTTTCAGTATAATACCCTTTCAACTCGATACACTTTTCCCAGCGGTGCTGTAACTTTGTAAGCTCCTTGTTAGTCTGCAAATACTACTCCGCGGCGGAAATGACTTCCTCGTTCGACCTGTACTTCTTTCAGACGAGCGATCTTTTAAGGTTTGGGAATAAAGAGAAGTCGCAGGGATTCAAATTTAACTCATAGTGCAAGTCGACCAATTTGGCTGTGGCAACTGCGACGGTGTGAGCAGGTGCGTTATCGTGGTGAAAGAGCTTTTTTTTCGCCAAATGTGGTCGTGTTTTTCTTTTAATCGGCGTTGAATCCGCCAAATGAATGGACGTAGTATGCTCCTGTGATTGTGTTTCACTTCTCAAAATAGTTAACTTGGATCACACATCGTGCATTCTAAAAAACGATGGCCATCACCTTTCCGGTCGAAGGCACGGTCCCCGCCTTCTCTGGTGCATTTTCACGGGGTAAGACCCATTGATTTGATTGTTCTTTATTCTATTAATCCACATGAATCTATGTCTCATCGACGGTCACGAAACGATTCAGAAACTCCTCCGGATTTCGGTTAAACACGTTTTCGAAATGGTCTCACTATTGCGCTTGTTCTCCGGTGTGAGTAAACGCGGCAAACATCGCGCGGACAGATTTCTCATGAAAAAAATCTCGTGCAGGATATGTCTAACGCGTTCACTTAAGATGCCTGCTATGTCAGCCAACACGAGATTTTTCACTTGGCGGTCTGCTAATACGAGACCATGGATTTTGTCCATAATTTTCCCTGTTGTAACCGTTTTTGGGCCACTTGGGTGCGGTTCATCAAAACAGCTATGGCGAAACTCTGCCAACCAATGGTAAACGGTTGTATGGGAAGGTGAATAGGTCCTATACACCGAGCCCATCGAGAATGGGCTTGATTTCCTCGCAGGTTTTCCACTCCAAAACAAGAATCAGATCACGGAGCGATACTGCTCTATTTCCATGGTCGAAAAAACGCTAACAAGACGTTTTGAAATAGCTATCAAAACAAAACTGAGCGTCGGATTGTCAGCAGGCGGGCTAAAAAAGGTTATTCTAAATGATGGTATACCCATTTTAGCTCAGTAGCGCCACCTATCTCCCAATCTCGGTTACTCATCAAACAACCCTTGTATGCAACTTGAATTTCGTCGTGAGGTCGGTCGTCATCATGGTTTCAGTGTGCAGGCGGAAAAGTTTGAGCGTGAGTACACCCTTTTGGATCGCTACCAATCAGACAGAGATTGGTGCGACTCAGAAATGTCGATTCGGCGCCGATTTTGTTGACGCAAGAATTAAAGCCGAACGACCATTGACCATTGACATGAGTTTCCTAATTGGGCGCTGGAAATGTTGGCCGGAGATCCGAATTTTGGCCAAAAAATTATCTTCTCGTACGATACCCATTTTCGCACCAGGCGGTTTCATTTGGAACTTAACATGTTTGAAGTGAAATTTTTTATCGCTCGTTAGACAGTAATTCCGAACTATGAAGAAACGAAAAAGCGACAGTAAGTGATCTCGAACTCCGGTGAAACGAAATAGCGAAATAAAGTTGTTGTAAGCTCCGATGAATCGAATACAATGTCAATTTTGCCACTATAGATAGCATTCAAAACCACGCGATATTACTTTTTAAATGAAATTAACATTATTCAACAAGGATGAAGCATTGGTTGCTTTACGATGTCATGTCACTATTTCTAACAATAGTGCTCTTACGTAGTTATCCCACTTCAAACTCTCCTTAACACCCATCTCGTTGTGAATGCTAAAAATTCGATAAAATGACAAATGGAAATAGGAGGGAGTAGCGTGCATAGTGAGGCAGCTCGGGCATAATCCGAAGTAGGAAAGGAAAGAAAAAACGACAGATTCAGAGTAGGGAACAAAAGAGGTAGGGTGCCAACTCAGACGGAAAGAGCCATGAGAGGTAAAGGCAGCGTCGTGGGTGGATGCACCATGAACGAGTTGCATTCATAGAAACAACATCAGCATCATCATCATAATTTTTGCCATTATCAAAGTATAATCCCTACCTAGACATTATTTAGTAACAACATCAAACACATCATCAATACGTACCGGAAAACTTCAGCAAAAAAAATTTGACTTGTTGGCTTGGGTTTTGTTTATTTACGCCAAGAAGATGAACAGCATATGAGTAGAACAGCCAAGTAAGAGAAATGCTTCAGCGACATCGCTTAACCTAGTTTAAGAATATCGGTAGAAGCAACGCAAACAACGAATCAATTCTTCATTGTATTATTCAAGGTGTTACGCTAAGCTAGTTTAAGTTAACAAGTCAGTCGTGTGAATGACCTTGAACTAAAAAGACATTATTGAAATAAGGAGTGTTTTATTTATAAGAGCTTGTAACATACAGAACTCATGTGCGGAATACCGCCGTTTCATCTCGTGTCCGTACTATAGACCCGCGTATAGACACTTGACATAGAGTCATGACTGGCTTCGTATGACTGTGGCGAGTTCTCATACCCATAAAAATTTTCATGGGAATAAGCTATGTTGTAGAGTATTCCTGGCGCGTGTCGTCAGTCGTGCAGCATTTATTACTTATCGAATTAATATAGTGTGTCAAAGGTAATGAGGTTATAAAGAAGTGAGAAATACTTCACAAAGTATTCTTCAATAATGAAGAATTGTACCTTTTATCATAGAAAAGTTTTCTAGGGTGACCATTTTTTGTAATCAATAACCCTGACAACTTTAGATTTTGAGGCCATGTCGCTCTATTTTTGGAAATGTTCCTTTCTCTGTGCTTCGTCTGAGCATAAATTGGTATTTTTTTAATTTACTTTTATTTCAAATTTGGAACTAGGAATTTCAATATACGGTCTCTAACCAGTGTAAGACTAGACATGTCGAAGTCGGGTATGCTAGTTTTTTATATGTACTGTGGATACTGTAGATAAAAAGGTCGAGGGTTGATATTGCTTTCGGGTTGGGTTGTTTGTTGTACTGACTGCATCGTGTCGTTATCGGGAAAATGACTTTCTGATGTTCACATGTAAACAGTTTCGAAAGAAGTTTGTTTGTTGATAACTGCTTCGTGTTACCTTCTAATTATCTTTATATGTATGCATCAATGAAATAAACAAATGAAATGAGAAATGAGTTAACTTATTCCAATGCAAGTTTCCAATATTGATAACTGTCTACATCACTTTTGTTAAGATATAGACATAAAGGAAGCCGTTGTCAATATATGGGGGCTAAAAAGTAATCACTTTTTGCGTACGTCCACGGCTGTTAGTACAGACCAGATCAATCTGATCTGAAGCTACCTGGCTACGAACTAGTTCCACTATTTTTTTTTCTCATCGCGTGCGTAGTGATGCAGCTTACCATACTTCACCACAATGTAGTTCGAAATTCAATTCCCTGTGATTAAAATTCCATTTTCGTAGGCAAATTATCCACTATACAGAAGCCCCAAACTGGACAACAATTCGACCTTTAACGAGTTTAATGTGCTGTCTGACCCCATACAAAGAATTGTATCCCTGTATCCTCACACTGAAATCGTTATTATGGGCGATTTCAATACACATAATTCTGAGTGGCTCGACATTCTAGTCAGACAATATCCGAAGGATGGTGTGTTGAGATCTTCGCTGTGGAAAACAACTTGATGCAGCTTGTTTTAAACCTATCATCCCGTCAAATACAAAGTTGATGTGCTCTTCCCTCTAGGCTCGTAGCACTAATATGTGAAACACCCACCACACATTTAGAAAAAGGATTCCTAAAAGAACCAAATCTTCTTTCGCACTCGTATAGTAACAACAGTACTTAAAGATCTTGATGTACACAGATCCGCTGGTCTAGATGCTATATGGTATCTCCCCTTCTTCTGAATGGGTGTTTCTTAACGCTGACAAAACTACTGCGTAAGCTTTTTCATCAATCCTATTCTTTAGGCCACTTTTTTTTTTTTAACAGATGGAAAACAGCATTCGTCCAGCTTGTCCCTAAAAAAAGGCGAATTTTCTTCTCTCTCTTTCTACAGACCCATAGTATTTACGTCCCTTATCTCAAAAGTCGCGCAAACGCTGATAAATCGTCAGCTTATGAAATATCTCGAAACACGAAAATTTCTGAATGACCGGCAGACGGTCCGCTGTTGTGGAAGTGGAACCAAAGCGTATATCAATCTAGCGAAAACAAGATAGTTTCACTTGATATTTTTAAGGCATTTGACAGAGTTTTGCGTCAGGCTCTTTTGTTGAAAATGTTTGTTTTGGGGATCGATTACCTTCTTCTTCAATGTATTAGAAATTACCTTTCGGAAAGTTCAATTCAAGTTGTCTTGGATGCTTTTTAGTCTGATATTCACAAAATAAATGTCTCTGTCTCTGACTTTTTTTAATTTTCATCAACGATCTCTTGTCTGTTACTTCTAATCTAATGTATTCTTTTGCTGATGATAGTACTCTCTGTTTTTCATATTCGTTCCCGGACTCACGTCCCTGATCTTTGCATAGCCCCTTTTTGGAACTATCAACAGATTGGAATTCAATGCTTCGCAAACGCAATGAACTTACATCTCCGAGACTTAAAAACTTACCATTCTCAGTATGTGCGTCAGTGATAACTTACGTTGAAATGACCACATATTAGATGTCATCAGTAATGCTGCGAAATGTGTAGGTATCCTTAAGCGATGTAAGAAATATTTTAACCCCTCTGATCTGGTCTCAATATATAAGGCATTCATCTGAGCAAAATTCGACTACAGTGCTCACATTTGGTCAGGTGCTCCTAAAACATCTCTGCACCTGCAAGATAGGATTCAAAATCACGCGATATAGCTCATAGGCTATACTAATATCAGTCAGTCAATTGACTCCCTCGAACACTGACGTAATGTCACCTGCCTCACTGTGTTTATTTTCACCACCAATGCTCGCTATGAATGCTCATCAGTATACCCTCTCCAGACATACTCTCAAATATCTTGATTCGTTCCTAAGCCATACAACTCGATAATGGAATGCTCTACCGAGTTTCCTATTTTCTGGTCGATATAAGTTGCAAACATTTAAAAACAATGTACACCGGTACCTCTCTTTTCTTTGTGTATACCATAGACAATTTAAGGGTGCGTAAATCCCTTGAGTTTGCGCTTATTATAAAAAAAAAAGAGTCTCTTCTCAAAGCTAAAAGTGATATACATCAAGATACCTTGTGAACAGGAGTGAATAAAAATCATGCCTGATGGCTAGATTTGCAAAACTGAATTTTTCATTAACAAAAAAGCGATCGTATGTTTTAAAAGAACTATCCAGACATATCCCTTTTAGAGTTGCATGAAGAAACCTGGTTAGGAATCTTCAGAGTTCTTTTTCACCACAATCATTGGCTGTCGCCCCAGCAAATCGACTATAGGTCATATCCTAACGCACAGAAAAATCATGGAAAAGACTAAAAGTAGTCATGGCTTGTAATCTTACCATCGACTTTAATTCAGGATTTAGTTATGGCTTGTAAGATTTGTGGAATACCATAAATATTTCTGCCAATTTTTGGAAGAAAACTCAATATTAGGATTTTTTGAAAGGACCATATGTACATTATTAAATAGTAGCTGTTGTATCCAAAAAGGAAAATCCATACCAGATGTGTAGTTTTAGAACCTCATAAACGAAGACTATATTAAGTTGGCCATATGGAAGACAACCGTGGATTTAAGTAGATTTATCTCCATATCCCTGATTTGAAACCTAAAGGAATACGAAATAAGTACACAACTTAGAACTATGTGTTTGGGATCAAAAAATCTGGTGGGCGATAATTTTCTTTGCACAAAAGCCCTTGATGATTTTAGTCACGTATAAATCAACCGAACATCTGTTAGGTAACATTGAAGAGAACAAAATTGTGCTGAAAGTTATTTTCATGGTATTTTAGTATTTTCACGACAATTTAACTAGAAATTTACATTTACTTCAAGTATGTATATGGTAGAGCGTATTTTCCACAGCAAGTTGCGCATTATGGAGAAATTGGCTACGTTATGTATGCACGCTTTCTATTATTATCCTCAGTAACAACAATTCAGTACATAGCAGAATTCTCCATTCTAGTAATTTTCACGTACCTAGGGAAGATACTGAAAATCGAAGTAATTGAAATTGAGGAAGCAGCTAATTGCAGTCAACTGCTTTCCTAGTAGGCACTTTATTCAAGTGGCTTAATTATACTACTCATTAAAACTTACTCAGCCAAAAGCACACATAAAATCTGGTTTAGATGTGGGTCTCATCTTAACTCAATAAGTCCTTTTTTACCCTCAGTGAAAACATCAACACGGATCTCCTACTTACACCTATCGTATGTTACTTCTTCGCTAAACTCTGTCTATGACAACTGTACAAAAATGCTTCACAAAGTGCTTGGGTTATATCCAAAAGTTAATGTTGCTTCAAATTCATAACAACTTGACCTATAATCAACTCCTGGGAATTTCTGAACACGTTAAAAGACATGAAGGATGCAATCCTACCTAACACTCTAAAAACTACTGTGTTTCTCTCGACAAAAAAAAAAAAAACCAAAACTACTTCAACTCTCCGCCGCATACGCATGATGGATTCATAAAAACTACCAGCTTCCTAAGGAAACGTTTTTTCAACCCTCTCATACATTTGCATGTAAGGTACGCGTCGACTAAGACTACATACATACTCGTATACTGTAACTAGAAACTTGGCTTTGCTATATGGTAAGTGTCCTTTATGTGCAATTCACCTGAATAAATTTGCAGTCACAACGAAGGAGTTAGTCACAGGATAAACCTCCACCTTTCCAACCCTTACTGCTGATTCTTTTGGGTTGGGTACTAGATTACTAGGTCAGTAAACAGGTTGTATACAATTTTACATTCCAAATGGGAGTCGACTTGCTTTTTGTCGTCGTCATCCTTCTTTGCCATTTTTCTCGAAATCCTTTTGAATATAAAAATCTGCCACACTTACAAAACCTGTCAGAGCTCAGGATAGTAGCAATAGCACTAAAACTAGTACGTATTAAACCTTCCCTAGCTTAACAGCCGTTTACATGACTTTTATACATACACAAGTGTTTTGTATGAATATGAGTATGAGTATGCATGAGAATGTTGAAGTACTTCGTAGTTATTGTAGAAGACTGCCGGAGGTTGAAATACTTGACATAGCCTAGGTCCAACTACCTCTACCTATCCCCTACGTTACCATCCTTTGCTTTGTGACAAATAGGATTTAAATCTATTTTCGGAGCCCTTCACCTGGCAAGATGGCAAGTGAAGGTACCGGTATTCGTGTTCGTATTTGGTTTGTGTCTCGGTCAACTTTTGGGTGTTTACCAGTTTGAACTTTTCCCACTTATTCACTGTCACTGAAAGTATATTCACTCTATATATAGGTATGCACATGGGTATGTGTTTGTGGTAAAAAAAAAAAACTTGACTTGACACCTGAATCCTTTGACGTTTGGTAAGGGAATCGGAGAAGAAGAAGGATTCTTTCTATCATTCTGAGAATGAAAGGATTGCTAATTTAGGGTAATGGGTGAAGAGGTATACATTTATAAGATTTTTTTTTCTTCATGTTTACGGTTGATGTTAACGGTTGATGTGACATGAATTAGAATTTGTTGAATCAAAGTGGTTTTATTTTTGTTCGCCCTTGGCAAAAAGAGATCCTACACAAAATGTAGTACTCTTGTAAGAAGTGCAAATAAATTTAGCGATGAGTAATTGTTTTTCAAATTGCGCAATTATGATATAACGTAATAAGTTGATGAAAAGGATTAAGTGAAATTATGATAAAGCGAAAAAGGCAGTACATAAATAGTGAAAAGAAAATATCGTGATCTATGGTGCCGAAAATTTCTTAAATGCAACTGGACGTAGACTTATGTATAAGGTCATTCATCGTGAGGTTTGATTTTCATTAGGCTTTTTTTGACACATCACACGTGACTCCTATCAAACTGCTTTGCCATGTTTATTCAGTATCGTTTGGCAAGCCATCATAAAAAGACTTACATCACAACAGTGTCTCCAAATTCTTCAGTTATATTACGAAAATCAGCGTTCTGTGAGAAATGTTTTACGTGCGATTCGAGGAATCGACCTACTGAAACCACCATTGCATACATAGGGTTTTCTAATAACGACTTAACAACTTTTTTTTTAAATAAAAGGCAAACCATTTGAGATATTTCAAAAAACTTTATTCTTGGCTTGAAGTACAATCAAAACATTTATGAATGGAACTCGACTTCGTTCATATGGCCACCGCGGGCACGTTTGCAGCGGTCGATTCATTGAACCCAATTTTCAACGACTTGGCCACACATTTCGGCCGAAACGGCCGCTATTTCGCGTTCAATGTTGACTCTGAGCTCTTCCAACGTCGTCGGCGTGTTGGCATAAACCAATGACTTAACGTAGCCTCACAGAAAATAGTCAAGCGGTGTTAAATGTCTGGAGATAACACGCTCACCATACTTACGCTTCAATAAATCGATTGTAGCGTGTGCTGTGTTGGCTTGTGGCACTATCCTGTTCAAACTACATGTCGTCCAAGTCCATATCTTCCAATTCGGGCCAAAAATAATCGGTGATCATGGCGCGATAACGCTGACCATTCACAGTAACGTGACGATCGTTATCGTCGACGAAAAAATATGGCCCAATAACGCCGCCGGCATGCAAATCGCACCAAAGAATTATTTTTTGTGGATTAAGTGGTGATTCATGAAGCACTTGTGGGTTTTCACCCGACCAATAACGCATATTTTGCTTATTGACGAACCCAGTGAACCAAAAAATGAGCTTCGCCACTGAAGATGATTTTGCGATGAATATGACTCCGAATATCTGTAGAAATTATTATAATTTGCAGACGTTGCTCGTTAGTGTACTTTACCGTGATGAAAATATTGAGTTTACTGAATAAATTGACAGTGACAGTTCGATGATTAGTGAAAGAGTGCGTTCACAAATTAAATTCAAAGTTGTCAAGTCCCTATTGGAAAACCCTATACTAGTCGCAAATTTGAGTCCCAATTTACATTAGTAGATGATACTCGACCGGTTAGACCACATCCAGCACGTAGTGAAGAGACTATAGCAGATGTAAATAAGAGTGTACGCGAAGACCGTTACGAATCGATTCGTTGTCGTTCTCAGCAGCTTGGCTTACCGTATTCGACAATTTGGAGTATTTTACGTGAGGATATCGGGTTAAAAGCGTAAAGAATTCAACTTGTGCAAAAATTTAAGCCGGGCGACTTGAATTTGCGTTATATTTTCAGTGAATGGGCTCTGGTAAGACCCAACGAAAATCCGGTGTTTTACCGTATTTGGGCAACCTGAACAGTACCAAGAGCTAACATTACATCCATCAAAACCAACGGTATGGTGTGGTTTATGGACTGGTGGAATCATTGGTCCATATTTCTTCAAAAATGGGGCAAATCAGATATTCAGCTTCTTGAAATTCAAGCACTTGTCTCAGTGAGCTCTGGTTTCAACAAGACGGCGCTACGAGCCATACAGCGCCTAAATCAATGGACTTGTTAAGAAATCATTTTGGTGAGCACTTAATTTCACGTTTTGCTACGGTTAATTGGCCGCCTAGATCGTGCGATATCACACCTTTGGACTATTTTCTCTGAAGATATGTGAAGTCTCAGGTCTTCACGAAAAAGACAGCTACGATTGACGCTTTGGAAGCCAACATTTCTCGTGTTATCCGCGAGATACAAGTCGCTATGCTCGAACGATTCACCCAAAATTGGACCTTCCGCGTTGACCACCTCAGACGCAGTCGTGGCAAACATTTACATGATATGATTTCCAAAAAGTAAATGCCATGAATTGTTCTTTTAACAGATAATAAAGGTTTTAAGTTCACTTTCAAATTTATGTGTTTTATTTTACATTATAAATCAAACCTCACGATGAATTTCCCTATATATTTCAAATATTAAAATGTCTCACATATAAGCAACATAAAGGACATGTATTTTGAATATAAGACAGTTGAAGAAGTACAAGTCAAATCAAGATCGCAAGTGAACATTAAGATGCATCCATACAACGAGGCTGAAGATCAACTTCGTTCGTTTTTTTTTAATAATTTAACACTGAAGTGGGTAGGAATACACTTATGAGTATGTGTTAAGTTTTTTCGAAAATGAGATAAAAAGAGAAAGAAAGATGTTTGGGTTCAGTGTTAAATTTCGGTCCATCCAACATGGGGAGACTTAATTCTTAGCATAAATTTGCCTTGTTGTTGATTTCAGTCAACTACTTATCTTCATTGATTTTCGGTAACCAAAAATATTAATGTCTTTCGGTTTAGTAGCCACCCACTACCACTTGAGCCACGGTAACCCACTAAGGATATGGTGATACAAGCGGCGATCAAATGTTACTAATTGATGCATGCTCCTGATGAGTTCGCAGAAAATACACCCTTTCAAACGCTCTAATATTGCAGAGAACTTATCGGTTAAAAATCTTGATAAACAAAGTCCGAGTGGAAACCACAGCAAACGTCTAAAAAAGGTGAATGTATACATGTTAGTGACTTAGTATCTAATCTACATCTTGCCACTTTCCCATAGAAGCCACAAATGAGATTCTCACTCAAGAAAATAAAAGTGAAGTTCGAAACTTGTGCGATCTATAGCAGTGCACTTAGCAACAAGCATCGTGATCAGAAATTTGGCGAAGCGTCTACGATATACTTCGATTGGTCCATGTTGACTAGAGGCAGATGCACTAATGGCAGCCGTTAGTTTGCTTAATTCAATAAAATCGATTACTTTTTGGAAAACGCAGAGCCATATGACATTAATCGGTTAAGCTTTGTAAGAATTCTTAAATTTTCAGCATTCCCACCTATCGCACAGTGTTCGCTTAATAGAAATGAAGATACATGTTTAGGTTAGGGTAGGTTTAAGTGGCTGTTGAAAAAACCAGCCCACTTAGGCCTATTGGCCCATTGTGATGCCATGAAGATCTGTGGTCCTCCTACTCTAGAAACCATTTGGAGCTCTTAATAAAGTGTAGGAGACTTTTAATGTCGTTAGTAAACATACCAAGCCTTCTTGCATATTTACCTATGAGGCAATGTCCAGTGATGACACCTATAATGGTGCTAAGATATTTTCTATTTAGAAGAATTAAACTCCTGGAGCTATTCAGAACTAGCTTTGGCCAGATTTGTTTGGTCACTAAGCAAGTCGATCCAACCTCCCATCTATGGTTTGTTCTTCTATTAGCATCCAGCTTTATTTCTTGTTTGCATGTAGCAATAGGTATACTTTTGTTTTCCATTTCATTTCGTCGGCCCTACAACTCCCTGGAATCTCTCTATGTCCCGGCACCCAGCGAAGATGATTGTAAAACTACTTCGCCATCTCGATTAACTGTTCTTGAATTTAGAGAGCATGAGTCCAGGGATTTTATAGCTGCCTGACTATCGGAAAAGATGTGGATATCCATTGCAGATATAACATTTTTCTTCAGCCAGGGTAGAGCTTCCGTAATTGATAGAATTTCCGCCTGGAACACGATACAGTGAGGCGGATGGAGAGGTTAATGTAAAGCTTATCGGCAAAAACACCAACACCAACCCCACTGATAGTCTTTGAACCGTCAGTGTAAAAGTGGATTGAATTATCATCCAGGAAGACATTTTCCTCCCACAAGGATCTTGAGGGAATGCTTATAGTACATGGAAGCCCTTGTCAAACCGTTGTTTGGGTATGGTGTAGTCGAAGTTTTCTGGTGCGTTAAGAATATTTGCGTAGCAAAAATGTTTATTTGCCCACTGTGAAGTCGCTTTAAGGCGAATAGCTGCATCGGCGGCTACTTGTCTCCTATAAATGCCGAGGGGTGTAAGGTGAAACAGAATGTCTAAAGCAGCGGAGAGAGATGTGTGTAAGGCATTAATGAAATTTAATTTCTGAAATGAAACATAACTTTCTCATTTAATCGCTTGCAAAGGTCGATATCCTGGACATAATTTTCCATTACTTTTTCGAATAATTCGGCCGAAATTCGGTCGAAAGGCATAGCCCAGGAGCTTAGTGTAGCCCCAAATAGAAGAGGCTGACAGTGTAAAATTGCATTTTTATTGGTAAGACGTTTACCGTCGCCTTTAATAAGTCGATTGTGACACGAAATTGGTAAATTGATAGTCGTAACTGACCACAAATTTTGATAAGAAATTTGGATGGACTGTAAGCGTTGCTGATGTGTAAACCTTTCCGTGATTAAATGGTAGACTATCTAAATCACAAATGTGACATCTGTCAAAAGAATTTATAGGTGAGTTCAAAGTACTCCGATTGGAAAAATGAAGCGTCTAAAATGATACCTCCTACGTTTCTTGATCCAGCTAAAAAAAAAATGCATCGGGTATCTTGTAAAAGATGCAAAGTATTTTACATGCAATTCTTCTTAATGTAAAAGATTTAATAATTTCCGGTCTGTCGGTATAAAAGACGATATTATTTTGTGATGCAAAATAAACTGCTTTGGTTCTGGCAGATAAAAGGATGGTCGATGTCCACGTTTTTGGGGTTAATTAATTCCTGAAATAGCAGTTCGTTGTAGAGAAGATAGAGTCGCATAAACATGTTATTAACTGCTGTGTTTCAGGCTTGGAAATTAAAAATTAAAATCAATTTCTCTAGGTTGATAGTTTATGAGCTCGATGAGATAACGACCCATCGCAGGTAATTTGAGTTGACCAATGTTTTGCTGTATTCACTGTTTGAAGTCCTTTAGGCGAAGAGATATGATGGTGTTCATCGAAACTATGTCGAGTGAATGAAATATGATATGTACCGCCGATGTAAACAGCTTGTTAAGGTTATTAATTTTTTTTAAAGTTTCAAGTCCTGAAGTCGATAGCCAATATTATGTCGGCTTATATGCAGGGCGACCAGGATTTTCATGGCATAAGCGTTTGCGTTTTCTTTCATGTGTTACCTCTAGTTCCTTCCAAGTTATAAACAGGTAGAGCCGCTCAAGAAGCTGATTTGCTGGATATGAGAAGTGAGAAGCAGAAAATTGTGTATCCGTTTAGGAAAAACACCAGCTTAATCTTCCCTGAAGTAAAACTGATACACTGAACACTGTTTCTTATTTTGCTTTTATTACTAGTTGAAATATGTACTGCATAAAAGTATATCTAATGCTATATACTTCTCCTTGGTATCTACATTATTACTATGCGATTAGCCAAATGTGTGAGCCTCATCTTATATTCTACATGTGAGTAATCCAATTATTTATTACTCCGGCTCTTCTTTGAACTTTATCTAGAACTTAAGCGTTCGGCATTCCTTTCATGTATTCGTCGCTTTGATTTTTCCTTTATACTTTGTACATCTTCCTACATTGACATACATAAATTAAATTTGATGAATGACAGACGTCTACAGAAGTCTTTAACTTTATCCAGATAATTTACATATTAAATGGAAATTACAGGACGTAAAACAGTATCAGCCAGCATGAAACTAATAAAAGAATGTTATCAACATGACTTGCAACCTTTCAGTTGATGGTTTCTTTTTCTAGGAGCAATCCGATATGAATAAGAGTTAACAACAAAGTGGAAAGTAAACCTTTTTGAAAGATTCCTCGTTGTGCTTGTATTAAAATTGTTCTTTGAATCTTCAATGGAACGAATTCAAATTCGCACACGTGTAAAAGCAAGTGTACATAAAGATCTCCATATTCACACATCCGTTGGTCTATCTCCCCTTCCTCTAGGGAAGTGTTCTTCCTCGCTGGCAAAACCACTTCTCAATGACCGGCAGTATGGTTTTCGTAGCAACATATCCACTGGGAATTTGATGACATGTCTCACCCGAAAGTGAAACCAAAGCGTACATCAATCTGGTGAAAGCAAGATAGTTGCACTTGATATATCTAAAGCATTTGACAGAGTTTAGCATCAGGCTCTTTTGTCGAAAATGCGTGCTTTTGGGATCGATTAATCTTTTTTTCAATGGATTAGAAGTTACCTTTCGGAACGTTCAATTCAAGTTGTCTTGGATGGTTTTAAGTCTGATATTCACACGTCCCTGCTTCTCGGCTCTAGAACGGGAACGGAAGTGTATCTTAAGCTCATTAAATTTCGATATTAACAGCATAATCAATTGGGGAACTATCAACAGTCATTATCCACGAATGGCACTTGCATCGTCGAAACCGAAAAACTCTCCATTCTCGGTATGTATGGCAGCACATGACACATATTCCATGACGTCAAAAATGCTGCGAAATGTTTTGGTGTCCTCAAGCGATGTAAGGAATATTTCACCCGCTCTGATCAAGGCTCAAAACATATATGGTATAGGGCATTCATCTACCCAAAATTGGAGTAAAATGCTCACATCTGGCCAGGTGCTCTTCTAAATGGGATTCACACCCGTGCGATAAAACTCATAGGTGAAACTACATAATATGAGTCAGTCCTTGAACACCGACTCCGGTGTCAATTTGTTTTATTTTCATTTCTAGCACCAGTGCTTCATAGAAATTACCATTAATATTTCGCATTTTTAAGCCTTCAACCGTAACACCTGTCTTGCTATATACTGTATACCCATAAGCCCACTTTCGGATGTACCATAACTTGAAATATTGTGATTCGTTCCTAAGTCGTACAACCCGCTTGTGGAATGCCCTGCTGAGCTTTCTATTTCTTATTCATTAAAACTTGCGAACATTTAAGACCAATGTACTTTGAAATTTCTCTTTTTTTTCCCCCTGATTATCCTTCGCCCGCACTGTGTGCAAACATTTTAAGGGAACTCAAATCGCTTGTGCCGGTGCTTTTTATAAAAAAAGCATTTCAATATGTTGAGAGACGCCACCAGTGAAAATTCTCACATAGGGATGAATATTCCAATGTTACAATGAATCCTGTTGAGTAAAGATTTGTTTTTTTGATAGAAACCTTATGATTTGAATATCGAGGCGCTATCCATTGATAGAAGATTTTAGAGAATCTTAAGCATAAATGATGTCATACTGTATGGTTTAAGACCTTTAGAAACCCTTTATTTTATCGTAGAATTTTAATCGTCTGCTAGAGCTAAATAGTGAAAATACCGCTTAGTTCTAGCGATTTAAATGGTTCCAAATTTTTAACTGAAATATCTTTGAATGCGAAGTGTGATGCCACTTTGAACCGAGATAGAAACACAGCTGGGAAGTGGAATATCTAGCAGCATACTGAGGAAGGCCTTTGCGCAACCTGACAGATTGACACGTTTTATCAACGTTTTAACGGATCAACCTAGAAGGAAAGTGATACATGACTTAGTTCAAAAGAACTGTGAACGCCAAAATTTAAAAATAAATGAGGTCCTCAAGAGAAAACTGAAGCAACAATGAATATATCATAGATATGACCTCATTTAAAGTAAGTTTTGCAGAAACTACTATGGTTAAGAATAGCAAGGAAGCATTCTATGTGAACAGTTGCTTCTCATCTAGTTCTCCATTCATTAAACCCTTTTTTACGCGCTCTGAAAAGCTGGTTCAATTCACGTTTGTATTACTGGACGTTCTCTTGCTGTCGAAATTACCAATTACAAAAAAGAAAAACGAACTCAACGTTTACTGCCATCCCATATCTGAACTTAAATTTTTTATCAATCATACTTCACTTTAATTCAATAAAACAAATATTCTATAAGAATAAATCTGAATAAGTGAAGATAATTAAAAAGGAATTTCAAACACTAATTAACTGCTTAGTGTTTATTATTCTATTTACAGTCCCCACCTTGTAATTAGCTTCCTAAATTACCACAAATTTCCACAAAAGCCATAATGCAATTTAAAAATATTCTATACAACATCACCTTCAAACAGCTCTTTAGTTTGACACAAAGACTAACCAGATGAAAGGTCTATTAAAATTTATCTGATTTTAATTAAAATGCTCGACCAGTCAACTCTATCCTGTCGTGTTGCTTCGAAATATGATACTTCACTAACAGATGAAACGTGTGATTGTGTTCGCTATTGCTAGCAGTAATAAACGGTACGTAGTACCTACATCAAAATTAATGGTGTTTTATTAGGAGCACTTCGACTAGATTTTCGATATTTTTTTATGGTCTGTCAGACAAACACAATTACAAGTACTGCTTCAGGAGCTTCAGGTGCTTCAAATGTGTTAACTACGCTGTATGAATAGGTGATTGAGAATTTGAATTTGCGTAAATTTTGCTTATCGCTGCATTCTTGTCGGTTTGTTTTGAATAAATTTTGCGGCAAAATTTATTTAAATTAACCACAAAGTTTACGTTTGTTTCTACTTGGTTTGGCATCGTCTTATGGTTATCGATAATGCAAATTTTTATGAATGGTAACCAATGTGGTGTGTAACTGATGTTGAGTGTTCCATAAAAATGGGAAAATTTTGTATAAGTGAAGAAGTCGAACGTAAATGTCTTTTAAGGTATTTGCGATGTTTTCTATGTTTTTAGTTGATTTGTTAATGGGAGTATAACTTTGTGTGAAGTTGTGCATTTAAAAAAAACTTATATATCAATCAATATACTAATACCATAAGAATGACATAGAATACTTTTCTTCGCAGTAACATCTAAAACAACGAAATAGTATTCAAACAAAAGTATTTGTTTACACAGGATTGCGATATTACGGTTAAAAGACCGAGATAGTCATTTAGAGTTCTGTAACATTTTTGATTTGTATATTTGTGCTGACCTTTCCCTTATTAGATATGGAATCTGTTTTTGTATAGATTCATGTAAATTGTTCATAAGCCCACAATGTACTCGGATACAGAAACATTGCTGTTGAAGACTGATCCGTTTATACCAACATTCTTAATCACCATCGCTTAGCAGAAATCCTCCCATAACATAACCAAATGATTTTTGCTGGAAAATCAATTTTCTGCGTCCCCTCACACGAACATAGCGATTCACCTAAATCCATGTGCTATATGTCGTACATATTCACTTCTCTGGTCAAGATAACAAAAGCTTCATAACCATCAGAATGTAATACATTTTCTGAATTTTGGGCAGCCAGGGTGGTACATCGTAAATGATGTTATGGTGTGTTATGTGTAGAAAACCCACCCAGGCATAATCCTGCAACAATGGATATCACAAAAATGTGTACGCCTGATATTGTTCTTCAGTTCCATACCCTCATGGTGGAAGGAAAATATCCAGAAATATGATAAAAAAAAAACACACATAATCCCAAATATTCCTTTCAAAAGGTTAACGCTTGTCAGAGTCCTTTGTTATTTGCTCTGTCAATTTGTCATTTAGCTTCAATATTGTGTGTACTGAAACTACGAGTAAAATGATGATGTTTGTCCTTGCTGTAGCTACGACAAATATTGACGAAAACTGCAAATGAATGTATTGTATCATACCATAGAAAAAGAAAACAAAAATACAAAAGTTAGTGGGAATAAAAATACCTAAACATAAAAACACTACATAAAAACTTCTTTCTTTTAGGGTGGAAGAATAAATAAGCTGTCAGTGAAGGTACGACAAAATTACTATCTGTAACTTGCATAACCTAGATGTACACATAAATGACCGCCCAATCAAACTGGATGATAATTATCAAAAATAAAAATTCTGTTGTGTGTAAGTATGATTATTGTGACAATAGCAGAAATTCCAAAGAAGTCTTAACGTATAATACAATACTTTGACCAAGTATTGTCCGTTTGTCCTTCTAAAATATAGGCCCCATTAAGGAATGACAGAAATTATGAATGCGGGTTTATGTCGTCGTAATTGTCATGAGGGAATCTTGTGGTTTTTCTTAGTCATTAATTTATAGCAGGTATTAAAATGTTGTTACATTTATAGGGTTTTCTAATAACGACTTGACAACTTTTTTTTTTAATAAAAGGCAAACCATTTGAGATATTTCAAAAACTTTATTATTGGCTTGAAGTACAATCAAAACATTTATGAATGGAACTTGACTTCGTCCATATGGCCACCGCGGGCACATTTGCAGCGGTCGATTCGTTGGACCCAATTTTCAACGACTCGGCCACACATTTCGGCGGAAACGGCCGCTATAACTCAACATAGCCCCACAGAAAATAGTCAAGCGGCGTTAAATCGCACGAACGAGGCAGCCAATCGACTGGCCCATGTCTTGATATAACACGCTCACCATACTTACTCTTCAATAAATCGATTGTAGCGTGTGTTGTGTGGCTTGTGGCACTATCCTGTTGAAACCACATGTCGTCGAAGTTCATATCTTCCAATTCGGGCCAAAAATAATCGGTGCTCATGGCGCGATAACGCTGACCATTCACAGTAACGTGACGATCGTTATTGTCGACGAAAAAATATGGCCCAATAACGCCGCCGGCATGTAAATCGCAAAAAACAGTTATTTTTTGTGGGTGAAGTGGTGATTCATGAAGCACATGTGGGTTTTCACACGACCAATAACGCATATTTTGCTTATTGACGAACCCATTGAGTCAGAAATGAGCTTCGTCACTGAAGATGATTTTGCGATTCCGAATATCTGTAGAAAATTTTTATAATTTGCAGACGTTGCTCGTTAGTGTACTTTACCACGATGAAAATGTTGAGTTTACTGAATAAATTGACAGTGACAGTTTGGTGATTAGTGAAAGAGAGCGTTCACAAATTAAATTCAAAGTTGCCAAGTCCCTATTATTATTAGAGTCAGACTTTCGTAGCAATGAAGCGAATTCCAACACCAATTCATTGCCAGACCCTGTTGTGAGAGCTGTTTGCATAGAAGTTGTTGCAAATTCATATTAAATAACAAAGGCTAATTTATGTAGACTAATTATAAATTAAGGTGTCGCCCTCAAGAACAAATAAGTTTTCATAATTTTTTAATAAAAATGCAAATGAAATTTGCAGGAAGATTAGACTCCCCAGAGTAGCCATGAAATAGATTATTCTTCATTCTTCTATCAACTTGCAGGAAACCTGCTTCCACCATTGATCAAAACAACATGCTACATGCCATATGATGTAACGCACAGATCGTCATCGAAGTTTCCTTACCTACTTGTCCAGTGTGACACGGGAGCATAATAACATAACGGGTAAGTATTTTCCAAATTATTACTGGAAGAAAATACTCTAAACAACAAGGAATACGAGTATATTTATGCTTTTCTGGATATAAAAAGGACCTTTGAAAATGTCCAAGGAGATAAAGAAAAAAGGTCTTTATTGCATGTTAAAAACAGACTGAGTTACTCAGAGTTAGCTGCTCACTGAAAGTGTCAGCATTAAGAAGCAATCTCTTCTTCTTACCGTGTCTCTAAGTTTGTGTATTAAACGAGATTGTAATTAAGATAAAATTTAATTCAAAACATTGGGATATGTTAGTCACTTCTAGTGACAGAGATATTTCCATAATTTGCAACTAAATAAAGAGTGCGGCATCCATGGTTAATATTTAGACAATAAACTGTGGACTTGCAATTAACCAGCAATGCATAAGGATAATCTCTAATTCTTCTGTCACTGTTCAGCACTATGTTACAACAGAAGTAGAACTATGTGGTCATAAATGCCTTGGGATGTCCCAAACATTCATAGCTGTTCATAGCTTCTATAGTATGGGAGTCCATCACAATTAAATCAGTGTTAGACGATAACCTACAATAGTTTTAGATTGTATAGTAGAAGATTTGGAAAAAAAGTTGAAAGTTTTAATATACTGAGTCAGCTGGGATTATAAGTTCAACAGTTGAATAACTCGAAATTCAGGGAAAGTGTGCTGCGATTAAAATCGAAAACGGAGATGTTGGAGTTTATCTTACGCAGCATACAGGATATTGGTTCGTTAGAGCCATATATGGCACGAGGGTTAGTGTTAAAGAAAATGGAGTTGCAAAGAGACATGCAATCGACGGAGCATGAGAGGAGTCGGTGAGTGAAAAGATTGTCAGCTGCGTCTCTTCGTTCCTCAAAGGTATTATGGTTAATGAGTTTGAGATGGTCTCGGTAGGGTGGTAAGATAAGAGGATCGTTCCAAGTTAGACCTCGAAGAGCAAATCGAAGAAAACGACGCTGGATGCTCTTAATACGGGATACATGAACTCGTTGAATGGGAGACCACGCTTGGCTAGCGTACTCGAGAAAGGGGCGAACGTAAGTGACGTATAGTGATCTGGTCACGTACGGGTTGCAGAATTCTTTGGACCATCTTTTAACAAAGCCAAGTGATGAGTTTGCTTTAGTAATTATCTCATCAATATGCGAGCGGAAATTAAGCTCTCTGTCGCATTATATGCCAAGGTCGCGGATAGTCTGAACTAGCGATATAGGTTGACCGTGGAGAACGTAAACATGTTGCACTTACGTGAAAAGGTAATCGATTGACATTTGGTGACATTGAGTTCTAAGCAGTTCTTGATGCACCAGGTAGAAAAACTATTTAGATCTATTTGAAGGAGACTGGAGTCATGTTGTGAGGAAATGGGTCTAAAAAATTTGGTATCGTCAGCATAGAGAGAAAGTGCTGAGTGTTGAATGACCCTTTCAAGATCGTTAATAGTTAAGATGAATAGAAGTGGACCTAGGTGACTACCCTGAGGAACACCTGAAGTGGCCAAGAAAGGGGCCGATAGGACAGACCTGAAACGAATACTATAAAAACGATTATCCAGGTAAGAAGATATCCATTTAAGCAAAATGGGTTCAAAGCCCAGGACGGACAATTTGAACAGGATTAGTTTATGAGATATCTTGTCAAAAGCCTTACTGAAATCAGTTGTTACAACGTCAACTTCTTTACCACTTTCTAAGGCTGAGAGAACAGAGAACACGAATTCTACGAGGTTAGTGGTAGTTGATCTACCCTTCAGAAAGCCGTGTTGACTAGGGGAAATAAAACATTTGCACTGGAAGCTTAAGGCTTCATACAAAATGCTTTCGAGAAGTTTGGGTATATGAGAAAGTTTAGCTATAGGGCGGTAATTAGTGACTTCGCTCTTTAATCCCTTTTTGTGTATCGGTGTTATGAAAGATGACTTCCATATTTGTGGAAATTCACCTTAAGAGAGCGATAATCGGAAGAGATTTCCAATGGGGTGGGAAAGTGTTGAGAAACACATATTAAGAAATATGGATGGAAGGCCATCTGGGCCGGGTAAGTATTCATCATTAAGTTGCTGTAATTTATTTTCTATTACTGTATGATCAAATTTTTGAGAAATAGAGGGACCGGTGGGGAAGTTTAGCAGATATTTGAAATAAGGGGGATCCGGTACGAAGGAATTATCGGAAAAAGATTGCTTAAAGAAAGTAGCAAAAAAGTTGGCTATGGTATGCGGATCGGTTGATGATGTATTTTCGTATGAGAGGGATGGAGGAAAACCGTCGGATTTTTTTTTTGTAGTTAACGAATTGGTAAAAGACTTAGGATCGTTTATAAGTCTTGATTGCGCACAATCGTTATAAAGCTGGGCGAATTTAAGGTATGCCCCGAGATAGTTTGAATAGTCAACAAAAGAGTTGGATTGGAGGACAACTGCCCATAATTTGTTTCTCTTGTTACGTACATAGAGAGAAATAGAATTGAATAATTCTCTGTAGAAAATTGAGAGAGCACTTTTTAGGGGCATATTGGCGAAATCAAAAGAACACTCACTAAGATATGCGTTAATTTTGCGGAAATTAATGAAAGTCATAAGAGGAGACGGTTACCGATGGGGTGGGGCGAATAGGAGAGTGGAAGAAAAGAGAAAGAAGAAGTTGTGGGTAAAAGTTATCAATGGTCGATAGTGAAAAGGGACAGAGCGAGACAGAGCAGTTTATGGGATCAGTGGTGAAAATGAGGTCTAATTGTCTACCCATATAGTTGGGGACGCCACTAACTTCGCATAAGCTAGAGTCTGTGAGCTCGTCTAAGAAGAGACATTCTTTACTCGAGGTAGGGTTAGCGATAAAAAAAGATTCGATCAGATTGAGTTCAGTGCAGCAGGGGTAGATTGAAATCTCCGAATACAATGATATCATCGAGAGGATCAGATAAGTTGGCAGCTTTTGATTGGTTGTGCGGGTAGGGTGTAAAAACACATAACGTACATAACGTAGTCAAGCTTCTTTATATCGGGAATTAGATTAGTTTCGGTCAGAGCGTAGACCTCAAATGGGAGAGCGTAAGATTGGCACAAGACGGTACGGGTTCTAGATCGCAGTCCTCTAACGTTTTGATAGTTGAAGGTAAGAGAAAGGTTATTTCGAGAGGGCGTAGGAGTGGATGGTCGAAACACTTTAGGGACGGAAGAATTTGTCGTTGTCAGCTCTGCTCCGTTGGAGGTGTGAGATCCCTTTTTGAGTGCTCATAGTTACCGAAAACATCAAGGTCGTCTGAGACTTTTTGGGGAGACATATTGAAAATCTCGTGGAACTTAATATATAAGTTCCTCAGACTTGTAAGGTCAGTAGGGAGACCATAACGCTTGTTTTGGTTTTTCCCTCATAACAAACTGTGTCTGATTTGTTATGCAGATATGCTAAAGGGAGACGTATATTCTCGTACGTCTTTTTTTCTCTAAGCCTAGAAAGTGCATAACGACATTCTGTTGTGTCAAAAGTTTGTTGAGTTATTTTAACAATGGTTGGGGGAAGGGGGTTAAAAAGGGGGCGAGTGGACGGAGATGTTAATGGTAAAGCAACGGTAATTGAAAGGGCTTTAGACACATTTGCAGATGAGGGATTTATAATATGAGAACTAATGAAATTGGGATATTTAGCTCCGGTTTTAAGATCAAAATTTGGGAAAGAAGTGATAGTTGGGGCATATGCAGAGGGGTTAGGTATTTTAAAGGAGTATGTGTGAGCGGTTGGAGTTAATTTGAGAGAGACCCGTTGACGCGGAGACTTGAGTGGAACGGTGGCTGCAGGTGCAATATAATTGGAGGATTGATGAAGTCGGTTCGGGATGAGAGTAGGAGGGGTTAAATTGGGGAAAATGTTAGTTTTAAATCTCAAATTATGGTTAGATTTGGAATGGAGCTTGAAACGGTTTTCGGTGTAGAGTCAGGTTTGGGACGAGTTTCGGTATTGTATTAGAGTCCTGTTTGGGACGGGAGTTGGAATCGAGATTAGGTAACTTAGAATTAAGCTTCTTTTTATCATGTTTCTTGGTAGGTGTGTCGATTCATTTACAGATGCGCATCTTTCCAACGTTGAAATAAGCACCAGCAGGATTCTTAAATATCCATTCGTATTTAGTAGGTAGGTCGAGTTTAAAGCTTCGATTACCTTTGTGGTGAGTTGGCACAACTTAGATACCTAAGTTCTACACGATTAGTCAAAATCAATCAAATAATAATCCCGCCACTCCCCTATTTATCTTTCAAATTTTCTTGATTTATTGTCGAATATGATTGCAACCTATTTGATGGCATAGGATTACAAGGTTATTTAAGACATAATTGAACACATTATTGCCTTGTTAGTATATAACATGAATTTGTTCACCAAATTCAAGTAACATAGCCATGTTCTTCTACTTGAAAGAACTCGACTGAACAGAAAGAAGTTATTCGTCAAAAAAATACGAATAATGATGACACTGCAAAATCCACGAGCTTTCTGCCCACAATTCTGGTCTCTTTCGGTGAATTTCTTCACGCAAACACCGTTGTAATCCATGAAAACCGTGAGCATTGCTTTCTTTTTTGACTGAAAACGACGTGTTTTTTTGTGTCTCGGCTCATTTGGAGATTGATGTCTGGATTGCGTGTCGTACTCATAAATCCACGTCTCGTCTCCAGTAATGATCCTTTTGATGAATGTTGGATCGGATTCAGGCTCGCAAATCATCTCTTTTGCGACATCAACACGATCTCTTTTTTGCATGAAATTGAAGTCTTTTGGCACCAACTTTGCTGCTACACGACAGAAACTCAAATCATTCACCAAAATGTCTTGGACGGATCCATAGGAATAGCATATCTCTCTAATGGTTAATTTACGGTTATTGACCAACATTTCTTTTACTTCATCAATGTTTTCGTCGGTTTTCGATGTCGATGGTCTACCACTGCGTTCATCATCTTCGATTGACTCACGACCACTTTTGAACCGCTCGTGTCACTGATAAACGACCGTTTTCTGTAGAGAATCGTTGCCGAAACACTTTTCCAACACATTCCAACAAGTTCGATGTTTCAAATTTAAATCCATTCCTAAAATTGTAAAAAAATCTCCAACACACACAGAGATAGATGTACTTTTGGCTACGTAAATTTTGCAAATGTCAAACTATGACGCTAAGATTTAGAGGGAATGTCTACAACAGAAAAAACAGAACTCAAATCGGAACAATTGGAGCGCCACACGTTTTTTTTTTTATCGATGTAGTACAGTTGATTTGCGGATTCCGTGCATTGTGCCTATTCCGTGGTATTGTGCTCTATTTCCGAGCCAGTGAAGAGTTGTTAGAAACTGTTGAAAGGGAGTTAAGGCACTGTTTCGTCTGCTGCCGTTCTCTAATTCTTTTCCAATTTGCAAAAGGATATACTCAATTTGTGTACGCGATAAAGGAGAGTTTTTGATTATATCATATTCACTGACTCCAAATTTAAGTCGAAATTAATACGTACATTTGTTACACGCCTTCCTCGCGATTCATTCGACTCTTCAAAATTTTCTTCAAACAACCTCTCGAAACGTAACATAACACTTTTATTAATTATTTCTTTAACAAAAACAAAAACACGACCGAAGACTTTGAACATCATTTTGCAAAGAGAATTTTTTCTTAGCTTAACTCCGCTTAAATTATCAAAATGTATTGAACAGCACAATGATTTATTGCAACAGAAATTGAAATAAAGTCATCACTTTTCAATTGAAAACTTATCGCTTACTCATTTTCTGTTTGGTGAAAAGCTAAATTACAAAGTTGAGCACTATTCACTTTTCAGTACTCAAGTAAAAACTTTTCATATTTATTTTTGGTGCAACAGAAATTGATCAAAATGTATGCAGCAAGACCCAGGACTACAGGAAGGCTAGTCTAAAATCATCACTATTTGGTCTTCCCGCAAAATGTTAATATATACCGCCGTGTGCTTTGGATCAGCGTATAGTAGCATCGTATTCTGCAATATTTATCAATATTGGAATCTGTCCATCTGTCCTTCTATTTTTTGAAGTATTTCCGAGCATATTGTAACCTTTCCTTTTCACTTCGCTTAGTCAAAAATGTGTTCTTCCTTGCGATACGTCCAAAGAGCCCAATGTCGCGCCACCTTCTCTTTACAGTATCAACCGATGGTCCACGGTCATTGTCGCCAAATACTTTTGTACGAATTTCTTTAGCGGTGGCATGGGAGAATTTTTTACTGTAGCGAACAATGAGTTGGCCTTCTCGGTAGGAAGGCACTTTTATCCAAGGTTTACGGCTAACTTTTTGCGCAGTACCATTCTTTTCAAAACACTGTACAGCATTAAAAACCTTATTTTTAGAACATTTTAGCGCTTTCGAAATTTGACTATAACTTGTTCCTTGCTCGTATAAATTTAAAATGAACACTCTGGTCTACATTATATTTAATACAATAGAAAACATGCTAAATCTAAAATACGAGTTGATTTCTGCCCGTTTCTTATTAAAATTATCGCAAGAACACAAATTATGCGCGCGTTTCTAATTATGTGCACGACTACTTTAGTCAACTTCCAGGGAATTGTAGGGCTGACGAACTCGCCACTCTACCTATACATGCAAATTAATATTAAAGTTGGATGCTAACAAAGAAAAGAGCTTAGGTTAACTGTTGGATCAACATGTTTAGCTTTAAGGGTTTGGTCCTTTTAAATAAGAAACATCTCAGCACCATCATAGGTATCATCACTGATCATTGCTTTATAGGCAAGCATACGAGAAGACTTATTGTAGAAGATGCATGGAAGAGGAGAAAAAGGAGACAATCCTCCACATACTCTGTGAATACCCAGGTCTCTCCCAAAGAAGAAAATTTCACTTAGGAACTTTCTTCTACAACGACTTAAGCGATCTAAGGAATATAGACAAACAGTCTCCTACACTTCATCAAAAGCTTAAATTAGTTCCAAGTGTAGGAGTATTACAGATCCACGTGACATCACAATGATGAATGAATCAATAGGCCTAAGTGAGTTGGTCTTTCCAACAGCCACTTTCAAATAACCTAACCTATTTATTGACACATGTAACACAAACGTTCGATATGGTGGGTCATGGAATGTTAACTGTGCGGCTGTTCAAGCGAATTGTCTCATATCTAAGCAACCGAAAACAAAGGGTAAAAATCAAAACTGTATGAGTTCAAAGAAACATATTACGTATTGTTGTTCCACAGGGTTCAGTATTAGGCCCAATTTTATTCCTGATTAATAAAAATTCGTTATCCTTTCAAAGGCAAGACAACAGCGTTTGCTGAAAATACAGCTCTTTCCAACTCAAACAAATGTTACTTTGTTTAATATGCCGACCAGAATCATAATTCAGAGCTACTACGTAGGTAGTGTGCCGTACATATGTTAAACTTTTATTAAGTAACAAAACCAAGTTCATGTTATTTAATTTAATCGGCTGTGTTTGTGAAGATGTGACACTCAAATATCATTGGCTGGGATGTCCTAGATTTCGTTTTGAGAATCCATACACCGCTGACTTGTAAACTTTTAAACGGTCAAAAAAACTTCCGATAACTGCTTTAAAATTGACCGAGTTGACAGTTTTAAGCCGTTTTAAGCCGTTTTAAAAAAATTTGCTGGAATGCAATTCAAGGAACTGCACCGTAAGTTCCGTGCATAATCGTGATACTCGACCGGTCAGACCACATCCAGCACGTAGTGAAAAGATTATAGCAGCTGTAGCTGAGAGTGTACGCGAAGACCGTGACGAATCGATTCGTCGTCGTTCTCAGCAGCTTGGCTTGGCGTATTCGACAACTTAGCGTATTTTACGTGAGGATTTCGGCCAAAAAGCGTACAAAATTCAACTTGTGCAAGAATTGAAGCCAGGCAGCCTGAATTTGGGTCATATTTTCAGTGAATGGGCTCTGGAAAACTCAATGAAAATCCGGTGTTTTATCGTGAAATTTTGTTCAGCGATGAAGCCCATTCTGGCTCAGTGGATACGATAATAAACAAAATTGATGAGCAATCCGAAGAGTACCAAGAGCTACCATTACATTCATTAAATGGTGTGGTTTATGGGCTGGTGGAGTCATTAGTCCATATTTCTTCAAAAATGAGGCAAATGAGAATGTTACCGTCAATGGTAACCGTTATTGCGCCATGTTAACGGACTATGTGCTTACTGAAATTCAAGCACATGGTCTCGTTAAGCTCTGGTTTCCACAAGACAGCGCTACGAGCCATACAGCCCGTACAACAATGGACTTGTTGAGAAATCATTTTGGTGAGCACTTAATTTCATGTTTTGCTACAGAAATTGGCTGCCTAGATCATGCGATATCACTCCTTTGGACTATTTTCTCTCGGGATATGTAAAGTCTCAGGTCTTCAGGAATAAGCCAGCTACGATTGACGACAACATTACTCGTGTTATCCGCGAGATACCAGTCGATATGCTCGAACGAGTCGCCCAAAATTGGACCTTCCGAAAGGAGGATATCAGACGTAGCCGCGGGTAGCATTTACATGATATCATTTTCAAAGAGTAAATGCCATGGATAGTTCTTTTAACCGGTAATAAAAACTTTGAGTTCACTTTCAAATTTATGTGTTTTAGTTTACATTATAAATCAAACCTCACGATGAATCACCCTGTATACTAGATGGGGTGAAAAGTAACCTCCTTGACTACCAGAATGCGCTGCTACTGCAATGGTGCCTTGAAGTCCGTTCATATTAAGGCAGACATGCCAAATTTCAGTGCGATACTGTCTAAGTTTTGTTTTAACAGCTGATTGTTGTTGACGTGTTTGGCATCATGTTGGACAAAAACGATTTTCGTTCTCTCATAAAACATTACTTTTTGAGAGGCAAAACAGCAAAGGAACAAAATAAAAGTTGGATAAATAATATGCTCCGTCAGATTACACCGTCAAATATTATTTTCGAGAGTTCCGTGGTGGCCGCAACTCCACTACAGAGGACAATGTCAAAAAAATACAATTTCATGTATGTTGGCTGATTGCAAAGTGAAGATGCGCGAGCTAGCAGATACCACAAAGATTAGTACTAAGCGCACACTCCATATTTTGGGTAATATTCTGCATATAAAAAAGTTGTCCTGCCGCTGGGTGTCGCGCATACTCACTCCTGACCAAAAACACGAACGCGAGAGCACTTCGAAAGAGTGTTTGGACTTGCTGATGCGGAATCGGGCGAATTTTTGGATTCGATTGGTAACTGTTAAACACCAGAAAACAGAATGAGTGCCCGGCTTCTGTTTTCTATGATTGTCATGGCATACTCTTCGTGGACTACTTCGAAAAAGAAAAACCATCAACAGCGAGTATTACTGTGCATTATTGGAGCGATTGAAGGCCGAAATCGCTGCAAAACGGCCTTACGTGAAGCGAAAAAATATTTTGTTTCTGTAAGTCAATGCACCGACGCACAAGAGCATCGCAACCATGGCTAACATCAATGACTAACGGCTACAGTTGCTGTCGCATCCACCGTATTCGCCCGATTTGGCTTCCTCGGACTATTATCTCTTGCCATGGGTGCCACATGAATTGAATGAAAGACAGATGAAAAATCGAAAAAAACTAGCGATGAAAAATGGATTTATTTTCAGAATTCTAAATGGAAAAAATTATGGGTTAATCCGGGACAACCATCAACTTCGACTGCAAAACCAGATTTATTTAGCAAGAAGACAATTCTGTGTGTCTGGTGGTACCAGAAAGGTGAAACCGTTAATACGAATAACAATGCATTGGTAATTTGAAACATGCATTGATCGAAAAACGACTAGAATAGGCCAAAGCAAAACTGGTTCAGAATACAACCAAAGCACTTGGCTGGGAGCTGCTGCCCCACCCACCGACTTACAAGGAAGTCGAAAATTGGGTGACTTTTTGGTTTGCTTCGAAAGACGAACAGTTTTATTGGCGTGGAGTCCATAAATTGCCTGAAAAATGGGAAAAATGTGTAGCTAGCAATGGCCAATACTTTGAATAAAATGTTTTTTACTTTCCCATTAAAAATTAGTGTTTTATTTTCACAAAAAAACGCTCACTTTAAAGATTTGTCTCAGTATTGAGTATGATCAACTTCATGTGACGAAAATATTGCTATATCATCAGCGTGTATTGATGCATTGTATTCTGGAAAGAATGGGAAATCTGGAGTGTATAAATTATATAGCACTGGTCCAAGAACAGAGCCTTGTGGTACACGAGCGGAAAAGTCTACCAGGTCGGACACACCACAATTACTATGCCTTAAAAAACCTATTCGACATGAAACTTTTAACGATTTAATAAAGGACGGGAGGAAAGTTTAAGTTTAACATTTTGTATATAAGACCTTTGTGCTACACAGAATCAAATGCTTTTTCAATATCCAGTATGATCATACCTGTCAATCTACCAATTTTACGGTTTCTTTTATTGACATTGCATATCCTGAGAATTTGATGCGAAGTTCTGTGGTTTCGTCTAAAACCAAACTGTTCATCAGAATATATGCGTTGGTCATCAATTATTTTGAATAATTTTCTCATTTAATTTCTTTTCATAGATTTTAGTAAATTTATTGGCCTATAGACTTTTGTTCTGTCTAGAGGTTTGCCTGCTTTTGCATGCATCTGGAAAGTACTGTATTTTAAGGCGAGAATTGACTATAAAGGTGAGACATTTTATTCCATAAATAAGCAAATTTTTTTAATGTAAATAACATATTTTTTATTTGGTCCACTCCACTCGATTTATTTGTAGGAAGAATACTTACGAGCAATTTTATGTCACCTTCGGTTACAAGCTCGTTTGGTGGAGTTTCACAGTTTACCATACTAAACGACTGGAAAGCATCTTCTACAATACTGTTTGTATTTGCATCCCCTAAATGCTGAGATACAGTGTGATTTTCAGAAATCTTAGAAGCTAATACTTTCGCCTGTAGAATAACTATTGGGGCCGCTTTTGAGACAAGGCAAATGCTTGGATTTATTTTCTATAATTTTATCAATGTTCAAAAAGGATTTGGAAGCTTTATCTAGCGTTTGTTCCTTATTTAATAAATGTTTCTTATTTTAATAAATTCCGAGATGCGATATAGAATCCTAGTCCTGTAAGTTTTTATCGCAACTTTTGAGATGTCTTTTTCAGCTGAACTAATAATTTCCTTAGAAAATTTCTGAACAATTGAGTCAACATCCTGTTTGCTTTCAATGTTCTCAAGATTCGTTTTACTTCTGTTCTAAATTAAGTCCAATTTGCGTTTTTGAAATCTAGTAAATATTGCACTTTTTCCAAACCCGACCAACGAATATGAGAAAGGACTGTATTATGGTCAGAGCCAAGCTTATTTATCGAAATTGGTTGTGACATAAGACCAAGGACATTTGTTACAAATAAATCAATAACTGAAGGACTTCCACGAGAACTACATGGAACATAGGTAGGACATTCATTTTCCAATTAAAAATTCACAGTTCATACTAAATAGTTTTCTAAGGTCATTTTTTAGACAAAGTTTTTTCTCTCAGCCTTTAAGGCACCAGTAGTACACACAAATAAATTTTCAATTTTCTTTGATTACACAAAGTGACTTCAATTCATACAATTTCAACGTATCGAACCTGCACACAAGGCAAAGGCTCGTGTTGAATTGATCTCTTAATCAAAATTGCAAAACCCCCACCTATTTTTCTATTTTTTCTATCTCCTCTATAACATTTATAGTCCGATGATGAAATCCGATTTTCAGATTTTAACCATGTTTCAGTGACGAGTGCAAAGTCAATTTTCTTATTATTTAAAAAATTAAGAAATTCTACACATTTCCTACGAATACCTCTGGCATTCCATGTAATAACATTCGTATTACTGTTAACGAAATTATTTAATATTATTATATAGAAACTTAGTCGCTAATTGTGCGATAACATTAAATTGATCTAATTTAGATTTACATGTACCTAACTTAGAAATCATCTCCATTTCGAGTGAATTCAACTCTTCCATTGTGGACAATTCTCCGTTTTCATTGGTGACGAGCGAGTTGTTGTTGTTTAATGTAGAAGTTGTTACTGCTGAGGATGATGTGGTGCACTTCCATACTGAAGCCCAATAATTGTTTTTGGAATTTCCAATCTGTACATCTGCATATCATTGCTTTAAGAGATGTCCATTTGGCATAACTTTATTTCCAAAACTGAAGCCTTCGACTGGTTTTAATTTAACAAATTAATGATTCTTCGAGGATACATGATGTCACTAGTTTATTCTGGTAACTCAACAAGTTTAGAATGACTATTTATATACTGAAGTAAGACTGCGTATGATAAGGAATGCAGAAGAAATTATTACAGAAGTTTTTTTGTTTGCTATCCAATTTCATATGACGTAATAGTTATTCATGAAAACGTGGTAATATCCTGTAAAGTTTTCGGTATATGGATAATTCCTTCTTGTCAGCTTCAGTAGCCCAAGCCTAAGATACATGCTCATCGAAAGTTTCTAGCCAAAAACTTCAAAACTTTCTTACAAAGTAATCGTTAACCTGTCAAAAGTGTTACAAATTGTGTGACATCACATCACGAGCATCTCATCCTTGGAACGTTGACAATAAATAACAGTCTATTGTTTGGTGCACTAACCCATTCAAAATCATCCTTTCTTTCGTTGTTATTCTTCACATGGTCGGATGTTTTTCTATACTCTTTCTAGTCTGCTGGTATTGATATACTTCATCTTTGGAATATCAACCACACTTACCACGAATTGAAGTATAGATCTACCTCTTTCCGGAGCTTGTCAGGATGTCGCTATCACCAGCAAAATATGAACTGTCATCCATCAGAGTCTCTTTTTTCCTCCTTAGCAGATGTGTTTTTTACTGTGTTCGCTAGCTTGGCGACCTTTCTGACTTGAGAATAGTTTTTTTTTTTTTTTTTTTTGTCTGGATTCAGTAAAAGTCCTTCACAATGTACCTACTCTTTTCCGTACATTGATGACAAAGAGTGGTATATGGAGTTGATATTGAGTAAAAACTGTTTCCTGCATCTTGATATTCTCTATCTTTCTCTGTCCAAAGCCAAGTTGTAATAAATTAGATTTTGTCTACAGCCCCTAGTAAGGAGATATTTTTACAACAAAGGCGAAGAAAAAGAACCAAAATCACAAGATGAACAAGAAGAAAATTCCTCTAGCTGGTAGAAGTTTTTGCATCGGAATTTCATCCCTTGACTTTTTTCCAGTCACAACAGCCCCCTGGAGGGAGGAATATAATATTCTCGGTGTTTTTGCAAAGTCAGGATACATTCCGTTCGTTGGCAAGGACTTATGACTCCTTTGACACCACTCACTTAAATTGGATAATTATTTTATCATTTTATTGGAGAGCAAGATATTTACACCAAGAAACCTAGGAACCAGGAGGAGATTCCTATGGCACGGGGAAGCTAATGCGAAATTCAATCAGTGTCAGGTGGGATTAAGGTGGATGGGTGACCATCAAGTTATTAGATACTTATATAATCTGTGCCAATGTTAATGAAAATGATACAATATGGTGGATGGATGATCCTTTGAATGATGGGGGAGGATTGTATTGAATTTAATTTCACTAACTTGATAGATAAAATGGTAGTTTACTCAGTTGGATTCTAATAGGAAATTCAATAAAGCCGATAACGCTCAATGACGAAGGCAGATAATCAGAATGGATCTATAGAAAGTCGTCTGGGTGGTTTGGTGCAAGAGAATATTGCGAAGAGGCGATCAAAAGTTGTTTGTGTCGGATTTTGATAATCTCGATGCAACTTGTAGAATAAAAAAATTGAGGAAAATACCTAGCTCTGGTGTTCAGTCTTTTTTTATATAATTTGCGCGCCCTTAAGGGATTTAAGAAAATCAAGGGGGAACAAAAGTGAGGTACTGTTTGCTTTAAAGCTACCATAATATAGGCAGTATCAAAACGATTACAGTTAACAATTATAGTCTCTAGTAGGACACTTTAAAAAGCCAATCAGGAAAATTTCTGAAAAATTGTTTCCGTTGTTTGGTATGTTCATAATTATCAGCGATAGTCTCCATAAACAAAAATTCCATTCTAACTACCTTAAGCGATAGCTTTATTACTACCAATACATTGTATCACCATCTACTCGGAAATATGTCAGCTTAACCTAATGCACTTCCATAAATCAGCGTCATCACGTTTCGCATCATCAACCCCAATAAAGCTGCATATTTCCGTCGACATTAACGACACCTTTAAGATGTGATTTCACAATAATTTCTAATAAACCGTGTTCGGTAGTAGTAAGAACTAAACATTTTCACCTTCAACGTTACATCACGTAAGGCTGTTAAATGGTTTACGACTGCTTTTTTCTCTCAAGCTTTAAGCAAACCCGACGTCGATGACAAGGATACACCCATCATTGTACGAAGCATTCCACTTCATTAGAGATTCTGATCAGGGTTGCGTAAAGTTACTGTTTCTTCATGTCGTCATTTTGCTACTCTACGTCGTCAGTCGGCCGTTGTGCCATCCTTCACATCCACAACCCTTGATGATAGGGGTGAAGGATGTAAAGCATTCGAAATTTTATTTATTTTTTAAGGACTACAAGGATCACTTACTCTGTTTGATGGAAACAGATTCGTGCAGACACAAAAATTCAAACACACTTTGACACACCTAGCTTGCATAGATGCCTACTTCTTTATTCCACGTACAGATACTCCTTCTCTACGTTGTGCATAAATTTTTAAATGTTTGCCGCATATTTACATAAAATTCATGAGAAGAACAAACGAGGATACGTATACGGGATACGGTAGTACAGAACATCAAGAACCTAGTCGTCCATTATCCCTTGTCAGCGAGAATTATTTGTGGCAGTGTCGATTTGGAATTTACTCCTTTTCGGTCGTTTCCTTTCGCATCCCTCAATTTACTCCTTTTTGGAAGATACTCGTATTCTCGTATACTAGTAAGTATCATCTACCAACAGTAAAATAAAAATCAAAGGATACGCACTACAAATTACTTGTGCCGCAATAAATTCAATGGCCCCTTCGGGCGGTTGGGTTATATTTGTATTAAAGCAAACGTCATTGTACGTAACAACTGGATTTGATCCGTATCCGGTTAATGTTGTGAGTAAACTAATTGTGAATTGGAGAGTGTGAGAAAGATATTATTAAATTCCATCCAACCGAACTGTGTGCGAATATCCTTGACACGATATACCGCAGACATATCTCAAACACATTTAGGATAAGGCGGTAGGTATATTCATACAATAGTTGATGTCATACAAAACAGGTAATGGGATGAGAACTTTAAATTGAAGACCTACTCGAAAAGTTGTCACAAGCAACCAACACACGTTCGCATCTTAAATTGGACTACAAGATGTCATATGACGGTTATGTATCCATATCTGTATCTATTTTACCACTAACCCACCATAGGATAATGGAGCAAATTTGTATCATGGCTGAGATGAGGCTGAGGGTTACATACGAAAATAAAGTCTAAGGAGCACATGGACCTTAATAAATCTGTATGGAGCTAACACAAAAGAATATTGAATGAAGCGTTTTTTTTTTTTTTTTTTTTTGAGATTTTTCGGCATCATATGACAAACAAAGACTTCACGTTGCCAATGGATTTAGACAGTAAATCCTTGCTATGAGTACGTGCCTACGATGATAAAATCAATCACCCTGAAGATGTTGTCGGTTTCCCATGACAACATACAAGACACCGCAAATAAGTGTGCATATTCCCTCACTTAACAGTCATATCCCTTTTTTGCATGTAGGATTCTGTAGCATCGTAATGAGTTTGGAATTATTTATTTACGACGCCAATGTGGAGTAACTTTTGCATTTAACAAAAAGTTTCTTCTTTTTTGTGTGTTTTGTTTCTAAACTTAGTGTGGTGCAGATGATGTTAAGTGCGGTATGGCAGAGAGGATTTAGAAGGATTGCGGATGGCTTTGTGAAATCATTTGGCGTTTGTAATAAATTCTTAAACCAAACCAAGTAACTTTGAGCAGGTTTTTAAATGGTAAAATGAATTACATTAAATCGCGTTGTTATGGCTTGATTGCCACATAGTGTGAGAGATTTCAGAGTATCTTCGAATACCTTACATTATACATTTTGTATCCAAAACCATGTATGTCATTATCTTTCTAGGTAAGTAGAATATTTTCATACGAATATGTTGGTCTTAATTTCAGACTTTAAAGGTAAACCAAGAAGAAGGAATCATTTCTAAGTTAACACGAACAGATATGCTGAAAATGCAAAATAATTTTGTATGTGTCTCAATAATTACAAGAATGTATAAATGAGAGTTTATTGCGAATATTTGGTATAAACGAGAAAATGCATTTTAAGATACTCAAATACAGTGCGAATGGTTTTCGACTCCAGGACCTACATACTTGAAAAAGAACCATGTCGCGCCCTTTAAGTAACATCAGTGCCAGGGTTTTTTCTTCTTTTTTTTTTTGGCAGTCATCGGTAAGAAGGTTGGGCATAGTATTGAAGTCAACTAAGTCTTGAAATCTCTTTCTAATTTGATGAATTTTTCATACTTTGGCAACTACACAATTATTTTTAAGTGAACATATACGGGCGGTCTCAGAAGTACCCGGCCTGACCAAGACATTGTGGTAGTTGTATTGGAAAGTACGCAGTCTATAAAGCATATGTTTCAAGTTTGAAAGCGCCACGTTGTTAAGTATTTGTTTGGCAGCCATCAATAGTGAATGTTGTCAGTGAATTTGTGAAAATGGAGAAAATTGGTCATCGTTATGTGACACAATACTTTTATCTGAAAGGCATCAGCACAACCAATATAAAAGATGGCGAGTCTGCTTCTTCGTTTACAACAGTAAAGTTTTGGGTTGCTGAGTTTAAACGAGGCCGTACGAGCCGCTAAGACGAGCATCGCAGTGGTCGACCAAATGAGGTGACGACTCCAGAAATGGTGAAGAAAATCCACAAAGCGGTACTGGATGATCGTCGACTGAAAGTGCGAAAGCTAGCAGACATTGTAGGCATTTCAAAAAGTGCGGCATATTATTTGAAAATTTGGACATGAGAAAGCTGTGTGCAAGATAGGTGCCGCGTTTGCTCACACTCGAGCAAAAACAGTGTCGTGAAGATGTTTCAATTGAGTGTTTAGCGAAGTTTCACAGCAATAAAGCAGAATTTTTGCGCCGTTTCATAACAATGGATAAAACATGGGTCCATCACTTTACGGCGAAGGTGAAGACCGTTTAATCTGCAGGCAAGGTCATGGCGTCGATTTTTTGGGGTGTGCGTGGGATAATTTTCATTGACTATCTTGAAAAACGAAAAACTATCAACGGCCAGTATTATGCGAACTTATTGCAAAGTTTGAGCGAAGAAATAAAACAAAGGCGACCACATTTGGCTAAGAAGAAAGTGTTGTTTCATCAAGACAGTGCACTAGCTCACAAATCCGTTATTGCAATGGCCAAAATTAATGAATTAAAGTTTGAATTGCTACCTCATGCACCCTTTTCGCCAGATTTAGCCACCTCGGATAATTTTCAGTTCTCAAACTTAAAAAAATGGCTCAGTGGTTAAGGATTTTCCAACGATGAAGAATTGATGTCGACAGTTGATGGCTATTTTGAGGAGCAAGACAGTTCTTATTATAAAAAGTGTATCGAACTTTTTGAACATCGCTGGGAAAAGTGTATAGAGATGGAAAATAAATAAATTTTTTTCCAAAATTTTTGTGTTTTCTTTGTTGGGTACTTTTGGGACCGGCGTATTTCCCTTTAATCAAACATCGCAATAAGAATACATTACTCGCATTTTAAAAATTTGACCAAATTAGCTTTTGAACTTTAAAAAGCTTTTTTTTTGTTTTCAAAAAGGTCCAGCGACAACAACAAGAATGAGATCAATGTAGAAAATATCACCGCAGTTGATGACCCGAATTTTTAAGTTCGCAGGGGTGCAGTTAAGCTTGCGCTTTATCCTTCCACGACATGAAACATTTTACAAAAAAAGTCTTTCGCTTTCAGAATTGAATGGGTGCAAGAATTAAAGCTGCTGGATCATGACATGCACCGGGCGATTTTCAAAACCCACTGTATTTAGCGAAGCGGGCCCCTTTGGTTCAATGAATGCGTCGCTGGGAAAAACTGTCGCGTTTATCGTATTACTGAAGTGACGCTTCAATCACAATTACATCTGAAACAAAGCAGTCTATAGTGTGATTAAAATTTACGTGGCATCGATGGGATTACAGCAACATCAAGATACTGTCATAGCAATACCATCGATTTATTGAAATCAAAGTTTGCTGAGAAAATGGTCTTAAGATTGGGACCCATAAACTGGTCCGGTTATTTACTGTGAAGATAAATGAAATCGCTTGTTTATGTGGAAGAAACCGATAAACTATTGAAACTTTGGAAGAAAATGTACCGTAAGTTCTTAAGGATATACGGCCCCAGATGTTTAAAATACTGGCTAGCAATTGGACCGACAGGATACGTTTCGTAGTAAATACAATTTTTTTTTGGAGCAAAACCACCTTAAGGAAGCACTCTTTAGTTTGAGTTAGGTTAAGTGACCTTTGCTGTTTTATATTGTATGATAGTAAATGAAGTGATTGCAAATGACGTAAATGGTGTAAAACATATGCCGAAGTAATTAGGCAATTCCTAAAATGTAATGGATGAAACGGAAATTAATTAGGTATTATGATCGCGTGCGTGTCTTGTTGACTGGAAACTTAGTATCGAAAGTAGATACTAGTGTGGGTGTTGGTATATTTGGTTTAGATTCAAAAGCCACTAGAGATAGGCTTAAGTGTATTCACTGCCAAAACATTATACATGTAGGCGAACATCAACTTCGAGGCAGGCATACAAATTGCAACCACCGATTGAAAGTCAAGTAGTGCTTAAAGCGTTAGATTCTTATCAAATTCCCTTTGAAACCGAGTTAAGTGCTCAGCGCTCGTGGGAAATAGGTAACCGCACATTTCAGGGTTATATAAAATATAAACAAAAACAGATATACAAACAAAGATGCCGAACACTCGAGTGGTATCCGTAAACTCAACAACTTGTTAAAAGGAACAACACTTAGTATCCTGGAGTAATGTTTAAAGCAAAATACAGGCTAAGTGAGTCATCTCTCCGTTGGAATAAAAAATATAGGATTGACATTAAGAAACTGTTCGATTTCTCTATTTGGGCACTGTGGACAGAGATACTAACTAAATAAAATGAACTTGTCTTTCAAAACCCATTCCGGCTTTACTGAATTATTAAAGCAAAGTTTTCTTGACAATCTTCTGGTAAATCACACTTTTATGTGATAGAGCTAAATAAGAAGACCTTGGAAATGGTACTTCTTGAAACTACAAGCCAAACCACTTTACCATTGGTAGTTAGACAGCTATTTATATAATTAAGGCTGCGAAATCAATTTTGGTTTTTAATTTAAAGTATTTTAACAGCCTATTTAGTGGGTTAAGTGCTGACTGATGAAACGTCATTTTGGTGGAGTTTGCCACTTTCCGACTTATTAAAGACGAAGACCGATGATAGACCAACTGTCTCCGTTGGGGCAACTCAACACATTTAGACTCATTTTTTGAGGCTAGATTGAGTTTCTCTGGCCTATGCCAAGAAGCCAGAAACTTAAGACTACTTGGAGGTAAGCATCCAACATTAAACTGCAAAAATATCTTCCGAATTATGCGAAAAAATTCATAAAAAGTTGAGTCGAGCGCATCCATTCATGCAACCGGTCATTCATGAATGAGGTCATATTTCATAACTTCGGTCTTCGAGCGAATTTTATATAATCGTCTTAAATCGATTATTGACACAAATCGCCTCCTGTCCGATCTACAATTTGGCTTTAGAAGCCAACCCCCTACCGTTGACCAAGTGCATCGAATAACAGATGTAATTGAACGAACAATCGAGTATAAGCTAGTCTGTTCAAGATTTTGATAAGGTTTGGCACGAGGGCCTGAAATATAAACTTCGACATATACTACCTGAGCAATTGTCTCATATTTTAAGTTTATACCTTGATGACAGACTCTTCGGTGTCAGACACGGAAACGAATATTCCAATTTTAAGACAATAAAGTCGAGGGTGCCGCAAGGAAGTGTTTTTGTTCCTCTGTTATATTTGCTTTTTACCCGCGACATACCGCCACATTTCTGATGACACTGCCATTTTGGCAACAGCTAAAATCGTCGAAGAAGCAACTGCTAAGTTACAACGCGCCCTTACACGGATTAACAATTGGACAAAGACTTGGCGAATAGCGCTTAATGAAAACAAGTCTGTCCATGTGAACTTCACTTTCAAGAAAACTGACAATCTACCTGTGTTTATCAACACAGTACAAATTCCTTTCGCGAACGAGGCTAAATATCTTGACGCTAAGCTCAATTGGAGAGCACACGTTAAAAAAAAGTGAAGAACTTGAGATTAGAGACACGTACTGGCTTCTTGGAAAGTATTCCAAGCTCATTTTAGAAAACAAATTGCTGCTATACCATAAGCAATTGCTTAAACCGGTCTGGACCTATGGTATACAGCTTTAGGGTTGTACCAACCATAACGTCTTACAGACATTCCAAAACAAAGTGATTAGAGGGTTTGTTAATGCACCGTGATACATTAGATACGATGATATCCACAGAGACGTCGGAGTCGAAAATGTTTAGAACGAAATTAAAATGTTTGCGCGAAAACACAAAAATCGACTACAAGGACATACGAATATTTGTGTTCAACAGATTATTGACAAAACAAATTTATTGCGCCGTCTGAAAAGGACTAAGCCTCTCGGTCTGTCGCGGTGATCAGCAGCACTTAATTTTTAAAGTTCGTAGGAAATTTCAATGGAAAATCAGCTGCAAAAAATCTTATTAAGGCAAAATAAAACGCGAAAGTAGACCTGCTTGTTAAGTATGAACTCATTCGTAGTCTGCATAAGGGAGATGTTTTGTAGTGAGTGCGAATCTCACACTACTATAAGCACTGGATTTATTTATAGTATCTATGAAGATTTCTCACCTACCCACAAAAAAAAAAAAACAAAAAAAAAAATCGTAACTTATGGTATTAATTATACAATATTTCCGTTCGAATTGAACAAAATTTCCTCGCACTTGGCCTAAGTTTTCCATATTTCAACATCTACTAAAAGAACAGGAATAAACTACCAGAATCATTATAATGGAACTAAAACGGGTTTCAGCCCCATGACATATAAATGAACTTCGTAAATCTATTTCGGAAGAAAGACAGCTAATTTCCCGCGTCGATATTTCTGCATTCATTAGTTCTTTTGTATTCAAAAAGGAAAATTGGCCTTAAATGAATTGGTGAAAACGATGGCTAATTTTCTTGTTACACCTTACAAAGGGAAAGGGGATACTAAACTACCTAATGTCGTACAATTTAAAAATATATGAGATAGTTTTAGATAGTCGACGACGCAATGTTATTAAAAAATGTGTAATATATGGAAGGCAGGTCAACATACGACATATAACTACATACAAATTCCATCGAAAAACTTTTCCGGAGAATTATCTCGCACTGTATTCGAACCCGCGACCCTCTGCCTGAGGAGTCTATGCATACACCACTACACCACGGCCACCCCAATGATGAACGCTCGCTGTGACATAACCCAGTCGCCATCTGTGTAGCGCCATCTTGTTGAAACCACAGCTCGGGCATATCAATGTTGTCGAGCTGTGACCACTGAAAGTCGATTAATATCGTTCTATACCTGAGACCATAAATGGTAACAATGCCTTCTTCCTCATTTCGAAAGAAATAATGTCCGATGATGCCGCCATGCCATAAACCGCACCAAACAGTCAATCTTTCTGGATGCATTGATGCTTGGCTGAACACTGAACACCCGCTGAGTCAAAAATGACCCGAGAAAATAATTTTTTGGCCAAAATCAGGATCTCCGGCCAACATTTCCATTTCGTCCGTATGCAGCACAGTCTTATACGGATGTAGTTGACTCTCTGGCCATGTCTATGACTCTGGGTTTTCTTCGAAACTGGCCGGTATGGCGCGGCGGCAATGTTATCTTCATTTCGTACCAATCTCAGTTTGGTTGGTGGCTTAAGAACCAAAAGAGTATACTCACGCTCAAACTTTTTCACAGTGCGACAAATTGCCTGCACACTGAACCTACGATGACGACCGACCTCACCACGAAATTCATGCTGCGTGTTTATAACTGAGCCGGAATTTCAATACTTTCTAATAGTTTCTTTACGTTCGGCAACCGTAAAACAATGCATGAAATGAAATGGCAAACCTTACTGAATATTTTGACAGCTGGATGTCATTCATAACTTTAAGAGCAGCTTAAACATAACAATTGGGAAAACTATGGGCTGTTATTTGATAAAGGTTCGGTTAATACCATATACTGAACGCATTCATGAACAGTCTCATTTACTATTTGAACAGGTTTCTGTCCTATTTTCTAAGTCGTAATGCTGTTAATATGATTAGAACATGTTTAAAGTTAAAATACCAATGATCTATAAGTATCCTGGTTCTAAGAGTTGCCTTGGTCACATAGTTCTTTCAAACGAACAGGTAAATGTAATTTCGTTTTGTCAAGCTGCTGAAACAAGTAAATCAGAAAATAAAAACTATTTTGACTATCTATTGATAGTCTTACTTACTTATTTCGCATATTCATAGCAGTGGTACTTTTTCAATTTCCACAGCTCGTTAAGGGAACACAATAAGCCGATGACATAAAATTGCTCATGACATAAAAGTACTCTCTTGCAAATGAAATACGAATCTTACTTGGCCTAACCATCATGCGATCGTAGCCGAAACTGAAACCGGAACAAAATTTAATGCTAAGCTCGCCTTAAATACGCCACGTGTTCTGTTCCTTCATCATGCAAAAAAAAAAAAAAAAAAACTCAGATACAATTGTTATGCTATGTATACTTCCGTTAAAACCAAACAGAACTTTTGATACTCGGTTGTCAGTTTAAATCTCTAGAGCATATAGGAACCGTAGAACAGCAGGATACGGCGATATTATGATTCTCTACTCGTATCTGGTAGATATATATATATATGTACGTATATTGGTTAGAATGGTTTGTGTCTAGAAAATTGGTATTTCTCACTTTAAATGATAATTCCAAGTATCATAGCAATAGAAGCATCCAGATGTGAGCAAAAATGAGAAAAGTATGTAGGTGATGATGACATGGTATTCGCATCATTCGAATTGGTATTCAGTGACAAGATATACTAAAGAATGACACTGAAGCCATGAGACAGTGACAACTGCGCGACAACTGTTTTATGATTTCCACTTTCTCTTCCCGCTTTTCATTCCAAAGGGCGTTATTAAAGTGACTGACAAATGACGATGGATAGAAATGAGCACAAAAAAAGCTTGCCAATTTAAATGGAAATTAGAGAGCAATTTATGCAAATAGTTTTTTTTTTTTTTTTTTGTTTGTCGTCCTTGTTTTGAGACAAGTATAAGTATGGAAGTGGAAATGCCAATCTTATTGAAAGGGTTTATTTTCGTTTGAAGAGTCACTACAAACGTCGTTAGTATAACCCTTAACGGAACGTCGTGTGATTGCAAAGCATATTATTATAATTTTTTGATGGAATTTTAAATTGACATTTTCAAATCTTTCAAGAAGACCTGCAGATTTTTTGACCAATCAATCTACGATTCTTGATATCATATATGAAACACTGTCAACAAATGTTGAGTTTTTGATTGAAACCGTAAATACATTCAATAGAATTTAAAGTCAGGTTTTATGTTTCTTTTTAAAGAGATTACAATTGACTGTTCCTTGAAGTCTAACATATTTTAACTCGAAACCATTGCTTTCTTTTTTATGTTTATCAGATATAGGATTTTCTAATAACGACTTGACAACTTTTATTTTAAATAAAAGGCAAACCATTTGAGATATTTCAAAAACTTTATTATTGGCTTGAAGTACAATCAAAACATTTATGAATGGAACTCGACTTCGTTCATATGGCCACCGCGGGCACGTTTGCAGCGGTCGATTCGTTGGACCCAATTTCCAACAACTCGGCCACACGGCCGCTATTTCGCGTTAAATGTTGCCTCTGAGGTCTTCCAACGTCGTCGGCGTGTTGGCATAAACCAATGACTTAACGTAGCCCCCCAGAAAATATTCAAGTGGCGTTAAATCGCACGAACGAGGCGGGAAATCGACTGGCCCATGTCCTGAGATAACACGCTCACCATATTTACTCTTCAATAAATAGATTGTAGCGTATGCTGTGTGGCTTGGTGCACCATTCTGTTGAAACCACATGTCGTCCAAGTCCATATTTTCCAATTCGGGCCAAAAATTATCGGTGATTGCGCCATGGTAACGCTGACCATTCACAGTAACGTGACAATCATTATCGTCGACGAAAAAAATGGCCTAATAACGCCGCCGGCATGCAAACCGCACCAAACAGTTATTTTTTGTGGATGAAGTGGTGATTCATGAAACGCATGTAGGTTTTCACCCTACCAATAACGCATATTTTGCCAAAATGAGCTTTGTCACTGAAGATGATTTTGCGATGAAATTTATTATCGTGGCGCATCTTTTTCAGAACCCAATGGGAGAAGGTACGTCGCTTCAAATGGTCATCGGCTTCAATTCTTGAGTCAACTTGATCTTGTATGGGTGTAAACCAAGATCCTTATGCAAAATACGCCATAATGTGGTCTGAGCGATGCCCAATTCCTGAGAACGCCGTGGAATTGACTGATTTGGATCGTTTGCTACGGATTTTCGACACTTCGACCAACCCGTTGTCTCACTGACACGGCAACATCACACAACGAATATGTCCAGTTCGTCATTGTATCTCCTCCTCAACTCACCGCCTATCACCAGCAGAATTTTGTTCTCAGAACAGTGAAAAGTACGCTCATCCATTTTTGATAAAGCCAATGGCTCTGCGCCATAGAGCAGGACTGGGATTACTGAGGTCTTATACGAGTAGAGGGTCAATTTTGTTGTTCGAGAGAGGGCTTTGCTGGTCATTTGCCTTCTAAGCCCAACAAAGTAGCGATTGGCAAGAGTTATTCTTCTGAACTGATATCTGCTGAAAGTGAAGTTCTTTCTGAGACGTTGATATTGAGTATCCTTTCTTGTTGACAGCATATACTTGATATTGCCCTCATTGACCTTTAAACCCATTTTCGCAGCATCTATATGGACTATTCTTTCAAGAAAGATGTTGAATAATTCGCATAACAGCGCACCGCCTTGTATAAATTCCTTTTTGACATCAACGGACTCAGTGAGTTCTTTACCGGCCTTGATGGAGCAGTATGCATTCTCCATCTTCATCTTCCAAAAACCGACGAGTTTGGCACTTAATTGCTTTGTATAGCTCGTCTCTCTAAATTTTCAGCTCAAGGGTTTAATTTTCAATATCTGCCGTAGTGTGAATATTTGGTCGATGATGGACTTTCCTGGCCTAAAGCTACGATGATATGGACCAATCAGATTGTTGACCAATTCTTTTAGGCGTTCATACAATACACCCGATTACATGTGATGTTAAGTAGACCTATGCCTCTGTAGTGGACGCAGATCGAACAAATAGTGCTGAACGTCCATTCTTCGGGTATACTTTCATCCGACTATCTTTTTCAGATAAACTTGTATACTATATGCTCTTAACCATATCATCGCCTGCCGCTTTGAAGAGCTCGGTAGTCAGACTGTCCTTTGTTGGACTAAAGCTAATATACAGTTTCATTTCATCCAGGTCCGACTGATCTACAACGTTCAGGTTGAAGGGTTCATTCTGCCTGCCAGCACTATTTGGATCGCCATCGCCGTTATGCTCTTACTAAATCTTCAGCATCGAATTAACTACAGTGTTCCCTTGTTCGTCTCTACAGGCTTCGGTTCGAGATTTATATCTGTGGCATGTTTTATTCCTGGAGTAGCGTTTCTCCATTTCGTTGCTTCTCATACTCCTTCTTTTTCTTCCTGAGAAGCCGGTATTTGTCACCTCTTCTACTCGTAGAGCTCGTGAGCAGCTCTAGCCCTTCTAGTGCAACTTTGTATGCCTCTCGGTTATCACCATGGGCTTGCCGGCACTCGTCGCTAAAACAGAGGTTTTGGTGTGAATAGCGAGTGAAACCCTTAAGGGAGACTCGCACAACGTCAAACTTTCTCCCAGTACTAGCTTGTATTTGCGATGTTTGAAATATCCGCAACGGTACCGTCGATATTGGAATCTCAAAACATTCGCACATCTCCAATATTGGAGGAGTGCCTTGCCTTGTGCCGTTTGGCTGATGGTTGACTGATCAGAACATCTCCATGTCCCCTTATGATACGGGCACTGCGTGCTAGCTACAACAATGATGAATAAGTCTGATGTCGGCAAATTTGGTCTTAATACTTCGTTCTTAACATCTTGGAAACTCAAGACTTCTCGTCTAAATCTGCTCTCACGAAAAATCCGCATCCACATAGGTGATGCTTTTGCCGTCGGTTACAATCACCCTGCTTGTTAATGTGAAGTTTTTTAAACGCAGTCTAATCGAAAAATCGGCTAAAGTCCACTTAATCTTGTGGCAGTCGTAAACTTCCTATAGAAAGTATGTTCACGTTGGAAAAGCTAATAAGTTCTTCACCACTGTCATTTCTTATAATACCAAATACGTACATTCGGTTCCATAATTTGTTTCAGTCCTCTGTTGCCGTTGTTAATCATTGCATTAGGCGACACCTAGTGGGATTGAGAAATAATCCAGTTTCCAGTTTGTCATCGCTCGAATAGTTTAGTGGAAGGCGGTGATGTTTATCACTTCAATCTTAAGCTTAGTCGTCAATATCCAGTTGGCGTATGGTTAATAGGATATGAATCTATCTTATTATTTTAGAGCGAAAAATAGATCTATCCCGTTTTCGGGTGTGATGTCCTTTGAAGCTGTTTTCAATTTCATACGGATGACTACTGTGATTCCAACATTATATCTCATTTTACCCCTAAAATATCTCATTTGTGTCGCTTAGCTGAAAGAATGTTGGGCTTTGCGTTCCTTATTTCTCGTTATCCAGGAGTATTTTATTATTTCAGAATCTAATCTGAGTATCCTTCCGTATTCCATACGTAAGTTGCTCTTTTGAAACTAGATTTATTGGCTACAAATGTATCAGCTTTATACATTACAGTTTCTTTAAAAATGACCAAGAGACGCATCAAGAAGGCGATGAAGAGATGATTGCTTACAAAGCTACAGGTTTTTATAAGAGTCCTATACTAGCCATTTGTTTATCCAATGCAGACATAGTCGGACTTTATTTTCTCCAAAACCTAGACAATTGATGGAAGTCAATGAAATTGAATACAAAACCATGACCAAAATAGATTGATGAAAGAGAAATTGAACCAGCATTGGTGAGCTAACAATCCCTGGAACTGGTCGATTGGCTTCCAACCCTTAATGGAGTATATCAAATCGCTTGAGTATCAAAATACCAGACACTTTGAGATTTTGGTAAGGACTGAGGAGCATTCAAACAAATGAAAAACGTTTTTCATCAGCACATACCAACTTTTCAAATCCTTAATCAAATCAAAACTTATGAAAAATCAATATTTAAAATATGTGGATTTATTTTAATTGCATAGATATCCATGTACATGCGTATGTATGACTAGTTTCACAAAATAAAATGCAATACATAGACAAACTCTGACCAAAGAAACGTAATAACATTTTATTTTTCTATCACAATAATTATCTCCATAACAATATTCAATTTTTGACCACATCCTTTCGAACTTACGAATAATTTCAGAAAGTTTTCCATTTACTTTTTCAGTACATGTTTGACTTCATATCCATCCTCACGAAAAAGGAAAATAGCAAATGGCAGACAAACTGACAGACAATTTTGACATCTAAATATCTATCTTTCTCTTCCTTTTTTCTTCAAAATTTGTCGGAGAATAGCTTTGCGAATACTCGTACAAAATTTCCATCCACACAAATCCACAACTATGTTCAAATAAAACATTCTCACATCGTTGTACGAGTATCTATGAATGTGTTTATGGGTGTGGTTATCCCTTAAGCTCTCAAAACACCAAAAATACAAGTTTTTCTATCAACCCATGGGCACTTACGAAAAAAAAGAAATCAAAAATAATGACAACAAAAAGAAATCTCCTACTAAAGTCAGTAAAGACAATGATGCCGAAATGAGTGTATGTTTGAGTTCAAATGTCCTTAGACGACATTTTCGAATAAATAAATTTCTCGAATAAATTTTCAAAATGTTGTAAATGACAAGAGAAAGTTTGCATTGTGCTCATCTATTTCTGTAGTTTTGTGTTTCAGTTTTATTATGTCGTTGTCGATGTATCTGTCCAGTCCACCTTTATTCCTAGAGATGTGTATGCATGTGAAGGCTTCTTGATTATATATCTGAAAGTTATTATGCCCATTGCAACCTTTCGTATACCATAGTTTGCCATATAAAAACCTAACTTGGGTGGAACAACAGCATGCATAAATAGACCGATTTAGTTTCTGAAGTGGTGAAGTACATACTCTCACTCAAACACTCACATGCTCGTGCATGTAATCAGTAATCCTTCAATTTTAAAGCCAAATTCTCATGTCGTCTACATGCTATATGGAGCAATCAGTTTTGATTCGATAACTGCATGAAATTTAAATCTTAATTAAGGTATCCGAGATGTTGGTGATGTACACTTGAGTACGAGTACTTACGAGTACACACTCGTAAGTACTATAGGTAAGGTACTGCTTCGTGTCTCTGTTGAAAGATGATCATTCTTTTGAATGCAGGAGTACAAATTTTCACTACATACCTACGCAAAATATTGATTTTGGAATGTGGCATTCTAATTAAGAGGTTATTGTTAGGTCAAAAATAGTTTAACACTTACCTGAAGATTTGGCGGACAATGGTCCAACAGTTCTAACATGTGTTTGATATTTTGTGCATCTTGTATCACAAAATTTAATTCCATATCAAATTCGCCGCCAACCAGCTGTAAAGAGAAGACAATAACAATAACAATAATATAAGTATCATGAGCTACTATTTGATTAGAAATAAGAAATACAATAACCAGAATTATAAAAGAAATATTAAAGCACGTAGAGCCCTTCAAACTAATTTTTTAAGGACAATCTGTATTCTGATTTCAGTAAAGATACAGCTGTTTATAAAATCAATTTGTTTTGAATTATAATGATTCTCCACCATGCCATGGCACAAACTCATTAGCAGTGACATTTGAATCTTCAATTCGGGAAGTAAAAAACACTTGGTCACATCTAAATTGCAAATGTGACAGTTAATTCAAGAGAGGACAAAAACTTAAATGAAAATCTGCATGTGGAATCGTTGAACGTTTAATGTTGAAAAATGTAGTTAAAAGTTGATTATCCGCATGTATCTAAGTAGAGTCACGTGTTTATAACCACACTTTGGGAAATTTTTTTTTTTTTCTTTTTGGTCAGCACTATTGGTTTTGGCTGTCTCCAAGACTCTCAAATAAAATACTAAGCATGTTCACGTCTTCGGCGGGATCGGCATAAGATCGTACAGCTAGTGATTTTATCTAATTTGAAACTCGTCATTTACGCAGCATCGATCGTAGATTCTTTTCACCATTGTTTGCCATCATCGACGAATAAGTGTTATACCATAGGACGGGAAGATTAAGTTATTTCTAGAGTATACTTTATTTCCCAGGGTACACTTTGACTTATCACTATACCCACTCTACGCAATTATTCATTAAACCTAAGAATGCGCTGCTAACAATGACAATCGGCGTACGCAAGCAGAATGACACTAAGAAAGAGATATTCACAGAACGAATTTCATCCATTTTCAAGCATCACTAAGGAGAAGAGCGGAGGTGAAATCATCACATACGCAGTGGATGAGGCTTCCAGGGTCTACATAGCCAAGGAAGTAAACTTCAAATCACCTTCTCGTCGATTCTAAAATAAAAGGATCACCAAGACCAGGCCAGAAAAAAAGATCGGAATTTATGCCCTCAACAAAGACTGCTCCACGCGAGAAAGGGAAGTAAACTTAGAACTGATAATGCCAAAGAGAGCCACTAGTAAATTGAGCCCATCACACCTGAAATAAGTAACGCAGTGGAAATGCCTAAGGACCTTGAAAGAGTCAAATACTTCAGAAGATTTGTCCTCAAAGTCTAAGACCCTCAGAAACTAGCCAGTTCACCCGAGAAGTTAAAAAGGCTGCTAGCTCTACAACAGTTTTTATTATGGAATTCAGGTACATTCAAATTAATCTACAGCATGCAAAAGCCGCCTCTGCAATATAAAGAAATAGTTAAGTCACAAGACTACCTATATGTAGCCCTTATCTAGGGGCCATACTCTTAGGACCGGATAAGGGGCCTCTCAGGTGAGGGGGGGCCAACAGCCAGTGTGGAAGTTTTCATAAAATTAAGCACACATTTATTGTAATATTAATGTAGAATTTTATTGATTAAAAAAGTCCGGCCTATGGCATGCTATAAATGGAGCAAAACATAGTTCATGTGACCACCACGGTTTCTGTTGCAAGCGACCATTCGAAAGTCAAAATTATCGATAATTTTTTGAAGAATGAGTGGGTCAATGGCTGCATCAACTCCTCAAACCAAAATAATGTGATTTTTAAATTTTGTATACAATAAATGGATTGATTAATGGCTTGTGAGGGCGCTAGCACCATTCTGTTCAAACCAGAGATCGTCTGGGCTTAATTCAATTCAATTCTAGAAACAAAATAGCCAGTCAATATATTGCGGTAACGTTCTGCATTCACTGTAACTGTCTGTCCACCATCATCTTCGAAAAAGCTCGGGCCAATGATGCCGTCAACCCATAATCCGCACTACACAGTGACTTTTTTGGGATGCATTGATTTTCTGTCAATCTCGTATAGGTTTTCCGGTCCTCAGAAATAAAAACTTTATTTATTTACCTACCCTTCTATCCAAAAGTGGGATTCGTGGGAAAAAATCAAATTCGATGACAAATTGTCCTTTCGATCCAAAATCCAGTTAACAGAGGCTTCAATGGATGTGTTTGGATTTTATAGGAATGCAATGAAGATCAACTTTTAAAATTTGCCGCAAAGTGAGTCTCAATGGTTGATTTCGGCGACGAATAGAGGTGCGTGGTTGGTTTTGAACACTTTCGCTCACAGTGATGATTTTTTAGCGTGTACGTGCTGGACGTGCATGCTGATATGGAGTTTGACCCGATATCGAACCAATGCACGAATTTACTTTTACAGATCGATTTTCGTAATAAGATTGAATAACAAAAATGCATTGTTGCGTGGTAAACGACTCAACCACATTGAATTTAGCAAATGACAGTAACTGACACAACATCCACACCATCTGTTGACCCACCCTTTACTATATTAAATCAGAATATAACAGCTATTCCAATTCCAAACACACAAACAAAGACATGGTAGCGGCAATGTAAAATCCACTAAATTGTCAACGATTTTATGAAAGCAGAATTTTCAGCTTTCCGACTGCGTCTCTTCCAGTAAGAGAGTTCAGCAACATCTGAACTGCAACTTAGAAACGGCGTAACTTATTTTATTCCATTGTTATTATTCCATTGCAACATGCATTGGAAAGCTACTGTCATTGTACGTCATTTCCGTATATGTCATTCATTTGAAGCGTAAACAACAATAATTTTTTTTCACTCAAATATGTCGAAATTTGTGCCTGAAAAAGTGTTTTTGCGGGGAGTTCTTCTTCATTACTTTAATATGAAGAAAACTGCTGCCGAAAGTCATCGTATTTTGGTGGAAGTTTATGGTGAACATGCGCTAGCTGAGTGAATGTGCATAAAGTGGTTTGTACGATTTAAAAGTGGTGATTTTGGCTTGGAAGACGATAAACGTCCTGGGCAGCCAAACACAAGAAGAGCTCGCAGAATCTTTGGGTGTCACTCAAGCAGCCATTTCAAAAAGTTTTAAAGCAGCTGGATATATTCAAAATCAAGGAAATTGGGTTCCACATGAACTCAAGCCGAGAGACGTCGAAAGGCGGTTTTGCATGTCCGAAATGCTGCTGGAACGCCACAAAAGGAAGCCATTTTTACATCGGATTGTTACTGGTGATGAAAAATGGATCCATTACGACAACCCCAAGTGCAAAAAATCATATGTGAAACCCGGCCAACCAGCCAAATCAACGGCAAAGCCGAATATCCATGGCGCGAAGGTATTGCTCTGTATTTGGTGGGATTAGATGGGTGTGCCGTATTATGAGCTGCTAAAAGCGGGTGAAACCACCAATAGGTTTGAGAGCGTAGTACATGATGTAAATGTCCAGGTTTTGGAGATTTAACAGTGCGTCTAGAACAGAGCCAGATCGACTCTGTGTCGTCTAGCAGAGTTTCACTCATCGTCCGCATATTAGATTTTGAAGCGCAGTCTCGTAGGATCTTCCATTACAGATGCAATGCATCCACAAATCAGTATCTCGAACATGAATGAACCATTCTCTCCATGCTCTTCAGTAGTTATTTTTCCCAATTTTCTTAAACTCGTACTGGTTGTTAGGGGTTCTTTTAAGTATGACAATGAAAATTCTCTTCTATATCTTTTGGAGCAAATAACTGGATATATACCCTTGATGGCTGGTAACCTGAAGCAATCAACAGGGTATTAATGATGGCCTCATCTATCTCCACAACCGATGACCAGCTGGGGTAGGCTAAGTTACTCAGTTCACTTCCACTGTGATACAGTGATTGGGTTATCAGGAAAGTGAATCCCTTGCAAGCGACATACAAACTTTCTCTGTTTTAGATGCAGTGCATATTCTTCTGAGTATTTCTAATCCCGCTTTCAAGAATTTTGGCTAGCTTGATGTTTGACAGACCGCACAAGAAATACCAACTGGAAGAACATATAAAGGATATCAGTAGCATAAAGATCGCCTTTTACAATATAAATGTTGCAATGTCAAGTCAAAATTAAGGTGTTAGACTCTGTTTCCATTTCCACTTATACAATAAAAACCTCTTTACTATGCCCGCCCGGTCAAAATGAAGTTAAAGCAGCTTTAACGCCATTCAAGTTGCATAAGTATCTGAATCAGATGGACTTAACGGGTTACATGAGTTTCGAAGTTTAGAAAAAGCTAATTTTTCTCTAATTATATTGCTCAAACTTTTAACCATTCAAAAGATTAATATTTTAGCAACTTTTGTGAAATTTTTGGAGACCCCTTATGATGACTCATGACAGCTTTATCTGTCGGTGGATTAGTTTTTAAGAAATCGTGTCCACCGACTTTAAAAATACAGTTTCGATGAGACTTTCATATTGCCAGCAGGTCCTTGGTAATTGGAACTGCATTTGTTTTTTTCTAAATAATCCTCATGCCACTTTTCAAACTCTGTCATATCTAGTTATTTCTTCCAGGTCTCATATATGACGGTAAAGTGACCTTTAGAAAGTCAGAAAACCCGACAAACAATAGCTAAGCCGCTACCTCGATATAGCTGCGACACACCTTCTTGATCGCGCCTACTGAAATGAATTTTCAAAGGCTCTATCTCCTGAAGTTTTACTCTGACTGACTTGAAACTTTGAGAAAATTTTTAGCAATTGTAATGGGTAAAACTCTCAAACAACAGACGAATACTTATCACCTATTCATTGATTTTAGGATTCCCCACTAATTAAGTTTAAAAAATCTTTAAAAGCGATCGGACAGGAGCAAATATAGCTAGATGAGCTTTAAAGCAAAATTTTTAGATGCAATTGATGGAGACCGCAGCAGTTGCCACAGAGAAAATCATATTTTAGCTACTTTAACACATTGCAAAGTCAGGTCATCTATTAAAGCTGTACAAAAAGAAATAATGATGGAAGAGTTTTCAATGAAGCTTTCATTGTAGACTCCTAGCATTATAATTTTGAGGATGTGGTTCTCCAGGTTAGGAGTTCTACCATTGTGTACAAAATTTTTATTTGCTATAGTCTAAAGGTGAAAGCTTTCGGTATAAAATCTTGAGCATCTGCAAGGAAAACAAACGGACACACATAAAATTTAAATTCATCAACACATATCAGAGATGCACTCATACCTCCGCAGAGGTAAAAGACGACTTTAGAAAAATTTGACGTCTTAGCGAAGTCTTTCGAGCAATGTCCTTTGCATGACTATTAAAGAAAGAGGAAAGAAGCCATCTTCCTCAGTTTATTTGGACACGTTCTCCCAAGTGAACTTAGGCTAATCGATTTTGTAGCGAGGCGGAATCAGCATAGTCAGCACACATTTTAAACACGTTATTATCCAAACGATAACCAGGTGATCCCATAACAATCAGTGAAAGATGCGCATCCAAAGCTCAAATGCTGAGGAACAAATATGTATTAATATTTATGTATTTCTATTGTTTGCAGTGAAGAAGAAGTTTACGAACTAGTTTGACTAGTTGCAATAGGAAGAGACTGTGAGAGCATAAAAAAGGAGAAGTGCAGGGCGATGTTTAAGATAAAGGCGGAAGCCTGTACTACTGCCTTCATTGAAGGTAAACTAAGAAGTGAATTGCAGAAGTTCTATTGTACAAAAGCTCAAAGTTCTTCAATGAGCCATAAATAACCCACACGGATCAGACGAAATCTTCAATTATTTGTGCTTCTGGAAGGAGATTCCAATTACTTTATAGTGTATTGCGGAGGAATTGTTCCCGTAAAACACACTTTGTATATTAATTTCACGTAACACAGGAAGTCATTATATATTCGCATTCTGCTAGAGCTGCAAAAATTCAGAGTTTTCATATAGACATCTCCTTATACATATGAGTATGTGTACAGAAGTCGTAAAAACAAAATTAAAAGTAGTACACCTAGCCCAAGAGAACAAAAAGGATGTTCTATTATTGAATTAAGCTACATCCACAGTTCGGGTAACAAAACTATGTCTACGGTCTATGAAAAGGAATCCCAACTTACATCAAGTTCGCTCAGATAATCCTATTGTACTTTGTCCAAAGTAATTTGGTTTCAGTTTATCTTGCAACTTGGACAAAATAAATTTAACTAAAATAAGCTGCCCCACATTGTCCGGGTAGTTCTGTTCGTCCGGTTCGTCTACTTGGTTAAGTACATTTTCTTTTGGTTTTAATGTCGTACTTACCAATGTTTTTTTTTGCGGTCCGGGATAGATTTATTCTCTTGTTCACTTTTTTTTTTTTTTTTTTTTTTTTTTGTCGCACTAAATCCCTGTCCATCACATCATCGTCACTCTGTGAGTTTTCAAAACTTAAGAGGGGTGTACGAATACTTTAAGGATACAAGACGCCATGCATATATACAGATGTACCTATGTATGTGTGTCGTTTAATGTTTAGCTTTTCTTCTTTCAAACCAAAAAAAAAAAAAAAAAAAAAAAACGACGATGAAAGGCAGAGTAAATGACAAAGATGGCTAGGCTATAAAATATCCTTAAGGTTTCCAGACAATCACGGTTCGCCCTTCATCCCTGTCAACCATTTAAACTTTCTCATCTTCTTCACCATAGTGTTGTCGTCATCGCCTTGGTTGTAGCCATTGTGTTTTGCTTAGGGTGATGTCTTCTTTTAAAGACTTCTTACTCATCCTTGCTGTGTATATTACGAATCTACAGTTTGGGTGCGTTGAATTAGGTTGGAGATCCCTAAGAGACATCGCCAGGATGACTGGCGTCGGAAAATTTTTTCGCTACCACATTGCTTCTTAATTTTTCCTTTTTTTTTTTTTTTCTTCTTCCTTTTTCATTTTCATCTATTATATACTGGGAGAGACCAAGAGAGCGACCAATCAAGTGTTTAAGGGTCAAAAAGAGACTAAGATGAATGGTTGTTGGTTGCTCTAGCTATTATTTGGGGGAGGGTGGAGGGCCAGAAGCCACTTTTCGTTCAAAACAGGATAGGAAGCACAATTTCCTAATGAGTTATATAAGTGGATGAAGTGGTGACGAGAAGTCCTGTCTTATAGTTGAATGTCTTCACCGGTTAGCCAGATACCTACTATACTATGTATAGGCCTAATATGAAAATGAAATTTTGCAAGCTCGAAAGAGAAAAAAAAAATAATTATCGTCACTTTGAAGACGCGAATACAAGCAAATGTCCTGAAAATGGAGGAGAAAAAGGAAGAAGCAAAAAATACCTGTAAATGTTTACAACATGTCATGTATTCTTACCCAGCGCATTTGAATGTGTTAAAGTTAACAGAGCGTGAAAAGAAGGATAAAACAAGACTAGAGCACGCAAACGACCTTGACACCAATCAAACGCCATGATAGGATGCCGTGCCGCTAGAGTAACAAAGAATAAAGAACATCGCGCATATGAGTAAAAGTTAACATTCTGAAAGTGCAGATTTGGTTATCTAGGCTAATGTGTCCTTCCTGTAAAGTTTCAGCGAAGAAAAAATAAAACACAAATGAAACTTTAGAACGACCTAGTTTCATCGTCGTCAATTTGGCTTGTAGATTTCGCTTTCATGTGAAGCAACAATGTCTCTTTTGGTAAATTAAGTCGAACAGTATATCTGCATTTGGAGAAAATACAATTAGTGTAAGAAGTAGAATTGTACGTGCCAAGTTACAACGAAGAATGCTTTGTGCTTTATTTTTTTTTTTTTTTGTTTTACAAAGGCACAATGTTTAGTCTCTTTTCCGGGAATTTTGTGTTTTAAGTTTGTAAACGTTTAGCATTAAGTAATAATCTTCCATTCATGAAACTATTAGATACCCATGTCGCAAAATTTGATAAATTTGATTGAATTTGGGGTTGGGACATCTTGTTCTTAATGTATCTGACTCCATATGCAGCACATACCTTTCATATCTTTCCCATAAATATATTTAGAAGAAACAGCCAGGGATCCCTACAGGATACTTTAGTATATTCTCGTTACATTTAATACGCAAAACCTTTTGCAATTATGCAGACCCGCAAAGAGTTCACCGTTCTGCAATGGATAATGTTCTAACTTTATTTATTTTTATTTTTATTTTGGCCGGAGCAGTCATGCAGTGAACTTGTCCGCTGTACTCTTTGTAAGTTCCTTTTAATGGAATCATTTAGTCTTTCGAAGAGCGATGACCAAGCGCGTACCTGCACCCAGCCTTTTACAGAGATTCGTGCTCCGAGGAGTTATCATCACTTTAACAGCAAGCAATGCAGGATAGTATACCACTTATGCCCAGTACATTTAATTGATTAGCAAAAGTGTATAGCCCTGTCGCAAGAGGTAAACATCCTGCAGTCTTTCCTGCTGAGGGGCAGCAATAGGGCACCTGACTTCTTAGAGACGTCGGGAAGCATTCGTTTGGTCTGCCTGCAACCTGAGAAGTTATGCCATCTGGAATTGTGCACTATCAATAGAAGCCTTAACCGAGGACGTAGGGAGACCTAACATAGGTACAGGTTCTGAAAAACTCTCCTCTGAGCCTTGCCTGGTAAGTTCAACGGGGATTTCATTTCCCGTGATCCCATTGTGACTAGCTTGAAAGTCTTAAGAGGATTCAACAAGGCTCTTGTGTACTTTTGCATGAAAGACAAATGCAAGTTTCCCTCACGAGGGGTGACATCTAAAGTTGTCCTCCAGAAAGACACTAGCGCCGTATTTTATATCGGTTTTTGAGCCACCAGAGAAGACCCGACTGCGTTCCTTTGCTAGCTCAAATTCCGTTTGAAGCCAGACTTGGGCGCAAGTAAACTTGATTTCGTATTTTTTCTGCTGCAGGAATTTTGGTGTCATTGCACCAGATGGCATATCCATTAGTCCAGAGTCAAAAGATAGCCGGCACGTAAGGTCATTAAAACTCCAGTGCGTGATGTACTAAAGACCACTTTTTTTTTTTTAAAAAACGGAAAATGGCTTTGAGATTGCAGCCCACGAATATAAAAAGTAGAGAGGTTCATCAATGCTTCTAGAGCGGAACAAGGCTTGTTAGGGAAAGGCCATAAGCAGTAGAGACTGGCCACTTTTTGTAGTCTGGTATAAGCAGCAACGACGTATGTTTTCGTGAGAGCTTATTCTACCAAACAACAGACGTATGGCATGTTATTGGCCTTGTCATATCCGTGAAGATCCAGAGGACCCTTCTCGGTCCAAGACCCCATGTCTTTCCGACAGCTCCTGTGCACTGCCCAAAGGGCGACTGCACTTTAGACGCTTTCGACGCAACACGTTTTGTTCATAGAAGTTTGTTATGCAGGATGACACCAAAATACTTCGCTTCTTTGGAGAATTGAATAGTAATGGTAAAGAGAACAACCTCAGCTTTGAAAACCCATCTCTAGTACAGCAATCTTCGATTACGTTTGCGCTTCAGAGAAGAAGCGTACTCTCGCTCCACGTTGCTAAGCGTGTTTCATTGCGAAAAGAGGATGCATTTGCAAGGCAGCTTTGCAAACAAGGATCTCGACCATTGTCTCCATGCACTTCAACATGAAGGAAGTCAGACTTATACGTTTGAAGCATTTGGCGAACCTGTGATCCTTTTTTCTGAGGCTACTCTCACTGTTCGGTATGAATGCCAGTTTTAGACTAGCAGTGAGCTAGTTATCTTTAGAGCTGATCTACACCTTTTTGTAACATAAAAGGGTATATGCAAAAAGGAAGCAACAACATGTTTAATAGCCACCACAATAGTGTGTTGTATTATGTTATTGAGCTCACTAACAGCTTCGTTATTTGGAGCTGCTTGTGAGCTGGCACTGATTATGCTACCTGGGAAGTGAGCCGCCCCAAGTATGAGACAACGAGTCTCAACTTTCGACTTAATCTAAGTGCCATCAGATTTTCTAAGATGTCTCAGCTTAGTTGATATTTCCCTTTTGAGGACTTTGACTAGCCTATTTCGCCGACAGTTGCTATCTTTTCACAATAGTCTTTATAAGAGGCAGCTTTGAGTTCCAAATTTTCTATATACATTCTTTATGCTTCGGTCTGTAAAGACTTCAGTCTTGATCTAGATGATTCTTAAGCAACGTGCTTAGAAGTTTTTTTTGGCAACGTAGCAACATAGTTGCTGCAGTGCCTTCCACAAAGGAACGGGCGATCTGCAGGTCTAAGTTCTGGTTGGACATGTTATTTTAAAACACCTGGTGAGGGTAACGTTTAGGTTCTGAATAGCTTCCTCTAACTTTCGTTCTATCCTGGGCTTAGGGGAAGCACTGCTGGACTTGCGAGGTCCTCCTTAAGTTGTATCCAGTTGGTTTTTTGTGGATTCCTCCTCTTCAACAAGGTCAAGACCTTTTTGCCGAATTTTGACACACTGCCTCTTCGATTCTGTAACTGCAACTTCTTGATATGGTTCTTTTGCCATTATTATAAATAGTGTATAAGGTTAGGACTCCGTCCACTGTGTTTGTGAAAAATGTTCCCGTACGACTATAGATGAATAACGAGTTTTAATTTTTTGTTTTTGATTTATTGTACGTTATGCACGAGATGTTTTAGTAATTCCTTCTGTCTGACTGTTTGTCACTTAGAGTCTTTATTTTATGACAGCTGAATATGTTACCATTTGTTTTGACTTTGTTGATATTTGATTGACGAATAATGAAGTCATTTACGATAACTGCTTTTGAACTGCTTCAAAGTTAAGTGCTGTAGGGCAAATTTAGCCAAACACGGCTTACTCATCTTTCAGCAATTTTTCCGAATTTGTCCCGAAATTTTTATGAATTTATCACGATTTTAGATCAAAAATGTATTCGGTAATGGTCCCGTTTTTCTTTTGGTTTCTACGAGAAAATTTGAAGCGTTCTTCTTTATTATTACATTACTTTGTGAATGCTGCAATTAAATTTACATATGGCGCTAGAACTATTTTTAGGGATATATATGTTACGTCCCCGGACCTCCACGTAAGCGGATAAAGAAGTTAGGATTTTTTTTTCTTCGTTAATATCGTTACACCTGAAAAATTCATCTAAGCTTATAACGTCTCCTAAAAGAATATGTTCAATGAAGCTGACATTTTTTTTTTTAAATTTTTGGTTCAGATATGATTTTATTATTATTTTTGTTTGCGACAGGATATTTAAACTTAAAAGACGGCTCACTCGATAACATCTGCCGTGTGGTAAAACTTATAAACTCGTAATCTTAATTATCACGCTGCATAAATTTTCGCCCGTCGCCAATTATAGTATACTCTTGTAAGTATAACACAATTGCTAGAGACCACGATAAGAAGATGTCCGTCGCACATAGGAGTACTTGCACCGAAAAGCTGGTCAAATTTCAATTTACTAAAAAGTAAAATCAAGAAGTAAAAGTTTGCTATAGCGGAATCTAAACATGGGTCAACGAGCTGCAGCTTTTTTTTTTTTTCATCATCGTGTGTTGTGATAAACTGAGTTCAAAGTTAACGGTTTTGATTTTTTGCAATTTCGTTAGTGTTCCTCTGTAAGTGATTTCAAGTTTAATGGAGAGTTCTACTGTGGATATGTATTAACATTTTAAATGCATTTTTGGAAATCGTGTGTAGTTATTTTTGTTTCAATACGGGTTCAAACGCAATACAGCAAAAAGATGTCGTATTTCTTTCAATTTTTTTAAGTTTTAATAATTTTAGTATAGTATACCGTGTTATTCCGTTATTGTTTGTACTTAATAAGTTGGATTGAATATTTGTCATTGTAATGCAAAAATATTTGGCTGCTACTAGCTGCTACCTTGTGTCAACTTATACCTTTTTATTGTGTTCGTATCGTGAATGTTTTTTTTTTTTTTTTTTTTTTGTGTAGAAAAGTAAGCATTTTTAAGTTCGATCCTTAATACATAGCATTTTTTTAGGATCGTCTGGTTCTGGAGTTGTGACTAAAAAATATTTATTTACAATAATATTATGGAAGAAAGTGGAGAGGTCGATATAACCTAAAATTAAATTATTTAAAACAATTTTTGTTAGATATGTCTTGTTCAAAAGAAAACCTTCGAACTTATAAATCAAATGCATCTAAAATTGTTTTCGATTTGAAGGAAAGATGGTTAGTTTTTAGCAGAAGAAAGGATTTGTTTGTAGAGAGAAACGAAGAGTGGCTTGAAGGGACTTTCACACTTCCAATTATGAGTGTCAGATCAGCAGGACGACCTGCAAAGCCATTTGAAGAATCGAGTGAAAGGACTTAAAGAAGAAGAGCTGAAAATATCCGAGAAACAGTTCAAACTGAGGAACTAGCTTTTGCAACTCAGATGAAGTTAAGAGAAACTGGAAACACTGGAACATATTCTAACATATTCTAACACCCTTACGGATAAAAAAGAAAAATTGTCTATACAAAAGGCTCTTTCTATGTTTATTGAAGACGGACTATCACGAAAGCAATATGAAATTGTGGCCGCAACGAATAAAGATATTTTTCCGTGTTTTAGTATGCTTCAAAAAGCTAAAAAGGATTGCTATCCAATAGAAGAATCATATAATGTGACGGAAACATTGGCTGAAATAAATCTGCAGGATTTGTTGGATCACACTGCAACTCGACTACTAATGTATATGCAGGAAGTTGTAAGCAGTTTTAATGAAAATGAATGTGCATATCTTGAGCTAATTACAAAATGGGGTTGTGACGGATCCCAGCAAACGCAATACAAACAGAGATTCGAAAACAGCTCTGAGTCAGATGTTAGTGGTTCAAAAATCATCTGGAAAAACCCAACTCCATCTTCTCCTCGATTTTGCCAGCCAATAAGAATTAACTTCGTTAAAGAAAGCGCGGACATTACTAAAAGCGAAATCAACTATATCCAGTCAAAAATTGATTCCCTTAATGAGACTGCAATAAGTTCGATCATTAAAGTGAAGTATACATTGCTTTTTACCATGATCGATGGAAAAATATGCAATGCAATAACTGAAACTACATCAACACAGAAATGCTATGTTTGCTCCCAAGACGAGAAAGAAGTGTGTAAAATAAGAAAAATTCAAATTCAACGGGAATTTAAAAACAAGCTTGGTCTCATTGCGGATCTACTACGAGCAGGTTTCGGCAACACAAATGACGGGAGTACAAGTCGAAGATTTTTTAATAACCCTGAAATTGCCGCTGAAGTCACAGGGATTGATTTTAACTTGATTTTTTGATTTAAAATCATTTAAGAAGCAATTCAAGTGCCTACAAAATTGACTTCGAAAAGTTAGGTGTTTATACAATGGATATAGCCAGACTTTATGTCGAGTTATATCCATGGCATCCTATGACACCGACCATGCATAAGATCTTGATACACGGGTCTATAATTATAGAAAATGCCCTTCTTCCAATTAGTCAGCTATCGGAAGAAGAAGCAGAAGCCAGGAAAAAACACTTTAGGTGAGCAAAATAAAATAAAACTACATTCAAAAAAAAAATATTCATATATAAAACTTTCAGATTATATCGTCTTAATTATGCTCTCGAGGAGAGATTGTAACCAAGACGTCCTTTTTCAAATAGAAAAACAACGACCTTTTTTCAAAAATATATGCCAAAATTAATACAAATCAATTAGAAACTGTTTTTATTGAATAAATATTAATTTTAAGTTGAATACAAAAACAAAGGTAACGAAAAAAATTTTGGACAGGTTTTTTATGCAAATACTCCTACGTGCGTCGTTCACGACACCGAAAAGAGGAGACTTTTCTTTCACTCAGCTCATTTCTCAGCTTCCACTGAGTGCGTTTACTAAATTTATTACATTGTGGCTACCTTCGGTAACATACTTTTGAAGAGCACTCTCAAGCACTTATTAAGTATATAACACATAATTAAACTGGTTCTTACTACATCACAGCATAGTTTGATATACAGGCTTTTTCCATAGGAGTATCACTGTCAATTTATTCAGTAAACTTAACATTTTCATCATATTAAAGTCCACTAACGAGCAAGGTCTGCAAATTATGAAAATTTCCTACAGATATTCGGAGTCGGTGACTGCAACTTTAAGAACGTTAACTCCAATTTTCGGTCGTAATTCTCGCCCTAGTAGACAGGCAATAACAAGTTAAGTGCAAAATTTGTTGCCGTGTAAGTGAGACAACAGGTTGGTCGAAGTGTCAAAAATATCCCTGCCGTTCAGACGTCCGTAGCAAACGATCAAAATTAGTCAATTCCACGGCATTCTCAAGAATTGGGCATCACTCAGCCACCTTATGGCGTATTTTGCGTAAGGATCTTGGTTTACACCCATACAAGATCAAGCTGACTCAACAATTGAAGCCGATGGACCATTTAAAGCGACGTACGTTCTCCGATTGGGTTCTGCAGAAGATGCGCCAAGATGATGAATTTCATCGCAAAATCATCTTCAGTGACGAAGCTCATTTTTGGCTCAATGGGTTCGTCAATAAGCAAAATATGCCTTATTGGTCGGGTGAAAACCCACATATTCTTCATGAATCACCACTTCATCCACAAAAAAGAACTGTTTGGTGCGGTTTCGTGACGTCGATAACGACCGTCACGTTACTGTGAATGGTCAGCGTTATCGCGCCATGATCACCGAATATTTTTGGCCCGAATTGGAAGATATGGACTTGGACGACATGTGGTTTCAACAGGATAGTGCACCAAGCCACACAGCATACGCTACAATCAATTTATTGAAGAGGAAGTATGGTGAGCGTGTTATCTTAAGACATGGGCCAGTCGTTTGCCCCCCTCGTTCGTGCGATTTGACGCCGCTTGACTATTTTCTGTGGGGCTACGTTAAGTGATTGGTTTATGCCAACACGCCGACGACGTTGGAAGAGCTCAGAGGCAATATTGAATGCGAAATGTGTGGCCGAATCATTGAAAATTGGGTCCAATGAATCGACCGCTGCAAACGTGCCCGCGGTGGCCATATGAACGAAGTCGAGTTCCATTCATAAATATTTTGATTGTACTTCAAGCCAATAATAAAGTTTTTGAAATATCTCAACTGGTTTGCCTTTTATTTAAAAAAAAAAAAAAGTTGTCAAGTCGTTATTAGAAAACCCTATACAACAACATCACGGATTGGCGTAGGGCTCTGAAAAATGCTGCATTGAACAAAAATAGGCTTCCATCCGTGACTACCGAGGGTCTTATACCCAATATGGGTAAAAAAAAATATTGTAGCTATGATGTGGGATAGAAATCCTATAAAATATTTATGTATCACCGAACTAAGAGTCATTTGTTTCAAAACGTCCCTAATATGGGCCAACTATTTTACTCTCTAAGAAGAGTACTTTCACGAATGATGTCCTCTTTATCACTTCGACCCAAATATCGATTTTATGCTTTTACGTGTTAACCAGAAATTTTCATCTCTGTCAGATATATGGCGTCATACTCAACTGGATGAATTTTTGAAGGTGTTAATGGCAACCTAAGATGCTTTTTTGATTTGTGTCACTAGTCTTAAGTAAATTATACAGCATAGTTAAAGTTAGCAGATTCAAAAATAGCTGGAAAAGGTTCTCCGGCCACCAACCGGATATAACATCAAATTCATTCTTTCGTACTAAGCAGGGGTACGACTTAAGGAATCTTGCGCACAAAAGTGTATGGTCGACGATTGATAGATGGTACATGAAATAAATTATTCGGGTCAGAAATTGGTTAAACATCCCTTTCCCTGAGGTTCTTGGATAGTGTAATATGTTGAGGAATAAGAAAGGGAAAGGGTTGGGGTGTTAACACCACTTTAAGGGTAAAAACTTTCTTTCGAAAGAATGTAATGACTTAACCATTATAGATTCTTAGTTTGAAAATGATTTTGATAACATTCTTCGGATCAAGTCTGCTCAAAAAATAGCAGAACCACTCATTGACGTATAATCTGTTCGGACGCACGCATTAGTTGATTTTGCAAAATGTGCTTTGAATTTGATTTATATGAAAGCAACATATATTATGTACGAGTATAACTAAAAGGTCGTGGAATTAGTTAAAATTTTATCAGTGGAACATGAAGGATTCATCTATTATCACAACTTTTGCACACTGCATCGGCCACAAAGACCTCTCTAAGCATGACCCTTAAATACATAGTACATACGAGCAGTGGAGCGTACACTTAAGGAACTCTGTTTTAATTTCGTCAGCACCCGTCTCGAAAAGGATATTTAAGTGTTGTATTCCAGAGAAACATGCAAGTGCAGAATGTATTATAGAATGAATGCAGGATCTGATTTTCTAAATCTTAAAGTGCACATCAGATGAACACCGCATACGACGCCAGCTGTAAATTGGACAAAAAGGTTTATTTACCTTACTTGGCTCATAATCGATCATCCTAGTAGTCTTCAGTCTCTGAAGATTCAATTTCGTCTTCGGCGTTCCATGACTTCAAATGCTCCGCAGCCTAGCCGTATGCGTTCTGTACGCACTATTTGCAGCAGACCATATTTTTTCCACTTCGTATATGTCTTTGATTCCAACCTTAATTATCTTATATGGTTCCAACAAATTTGACTTTAGTTTGACGTGAGTTTGAAACTGTATTCTTTTTAATTACTACTCACTCGCTCTACTCAGAAAAGGTGAGCCAACAGACGGTGTGGACATTGGCTGTCAATTACTGTTATTTGCTGAAATCAATGTGGCTGATCTTTTTGACAGATATTACACAATCTTTGGCAATTTAAGTCATGGAGTCGTTTACCACACAACAACAGATTTGTTTTATTCAATCTTATTACGAAAATGGGCAAAATTTGCATTTTTCGGTCACCATAGAATTCGTGTGACCGGAATTCGTGCAATGGTGCAGCGTTGTGAAGAAATTGGTCCGGTATCGGTTCAAAATCCATATCAGCATGCACGTACATTCCAAAATATTATCAATGTAAGCGAAAGTATCCAAAACCAGCCAGTCACCTCAATTCGTCGCTTAAGTCAACAACTGCGCCTCAATTATGGCGCTTTACGGTGATTTTTAAAAGTTGATTTTGTTTTGCACGCCTATAAAATCAAAATTAGACAACAACTCAAGTCTCTGGACCATCTACGTCGTCGCCGATTTGTTAACTAGATGCTTTTTATCTTTTCCGATGAAGCCCATTTTGGATGAATGGGTATGGGAAAAACCACACGAGATTCACGAAAAACCAATGTATCCCTAAAAAATAAGTGTGGAACGGATTATGGATTGACGGTTGACTTTTGCGAAGATGGGGCTGGACAGTTCTAGTTTCAACAGGATAGTGCTACCGCCTGCACAAGCCATCAATCTATCAATTTATTACGTAAGAAATTTGAAGATCGCATTATTTTACTATGCGATGCGTCTAAAGGTGTTAGACTTCTTACTGCGGGGTTATTTGAAGTGTATATGCTAATTACCCAGCGGCAATTCAGGATCTTACACAAAACATCAAAACTGAAATTGCGGCCATTAACCTGTTTATTCTTCAAAAAGTCATCGATGATTTTGTCCTTCGGATGACTGCTTGCAACAGAAGCCGTGGTGGTCACATGAATGTTGTTGTGTCAAATTCCTTTTGACCGAACTTTATTAATCAATAAAATTCAACGTGAGGTTTGATTTTCAATACGCTCTTTTTGACAGATTACGTGTGACTCCTATCAAACTACTTTGTCATTGTTTGGCAAGTGATCTAGGAAAGACTCACACCACAACAGCGTCTCCAAATAGTTCAGCTGTATTACGAAAATCAGCGTTCTGTGAGAAATGTTTTTCGTGCGATTTGAGGAACTTACGGTGCACATAATCGACCCACTGACACCACTATTGCCAATACCATTCGCGAATCGATTCGTTGTCGATCTCAGCAGCTTGGCTTGGCGTATTTTACCTGAAGACCTCGGCCTTAAAGCCTACAAAATGCAACTTGTGCAAGAATTGAAGCCAGGCGACTTGAATTTTCAGTGAATGGGCTCTGGAAAAACTCAATGAGAATCCGGTGTATTATCGTGAAATTTTGTTCAGCGATAAAGCCCATTTCTGGCTCAATGGATACGTTAATAAACAAAATTGCCGTATTTGGCAATCAGAATGTTACCGTCAATAATAAAAGTTATCGCGCCATGGCAACGGACTATGTGCTTCCTGAAATTCAAGCACATGGTCTTGGTGAGCTCTGGTTTCAACAAGACGACGCTACGGACCATACAGCGCGTGAAACAATAGACTTGTTGAGAAATCATTTTGGTGAACACTTAATTTCACGTTTTGCTACGGTAAATTGGCAGTCTAGATCGTTCGATATCACACCTTTGGACTTTTTTCTCTGGGGATATGCAAAGTCTCAGGTCTTCAGGAATAAGCTAGCTACGATTGACGCTTTGGAAGCCAGCATTACTCGTGCTATCTGCGAGATATCAGTCGCTATGCTCGAACGAGTTGCCCAAAATTATACCATCTGAATGGACCACCGCAAACGTAGTCGTGGACAACATTTACATGATATCATTTTCAAAAAGTAAATGCCATAAAGTTTTCTTTTAACCGATCATAACAATTTTAAGTTTACGATGAATCACCCAATACATTATTTTCACACTAAATGTGTGTTTAATTTATTAAAAACTTCCAAACTAGCTGCTGGCTCACCCTTTATTTTGTAAATGCCTTACGGTGCTTATAATACTTTAATCTTTGCTGCGCTGTGCTTTTAATATACAAGATTTTGCGCTACCTCTTTCAAGTTTGCTGTTTTTGTTCGATATATCTACATGAATTTTATAAATGAGTCGATTATAACAAATAAATACCTACATCTTCGCACCCAAGAAGTCTATGTGATGAGTTTCGAGTTTCGAAAAGGCCGGACTTAGGAATCGCATGTAAGAACCCCTCTTGCTTTCCTCTTGCTTTGTCAAAGTGCACGAAACACAGCAGCTTATACAATGTTTCACCTTCTCATTTAGCTTGGGGATGTCGAATTCGTGATTAACATCATAGTTTACTCTAATTTACCTGCTGACATGTGACATGCTTTGTGCACCTGACGAGTGACTTCTCTTTACATTTGGATTTCCATTGAACGTGACACATACGCTTTTCCGCACTATTAACGTCTTATTGCCTAACAAGTAATCCCCATATGCCTTCATCTATAAGATTTTTTGATGACTTCCAGACGTTCGTCTTCCTCTTATTTTGCCGCTATTTCTTCCTATAGTTGGTTTGTGCAGACCAAAACTGGAGCTAAGCTAAGCACATCGTCGTGTTTGATACTATTAGCGGAGCAATGCTCTTACTCGTGCTCAAGACCTTCCATGAAAACAGCCCACCTGGCTGTTAAGTGATTATTTAAATGCTGAGCAGTCAATTATAATCTTAAATTTTAATCCGTAGAGATAAACCTTAAACGTCTGACTGACTTTACGATAGCTTATGCCTTAAGGTAATACCAATTATAGTTTTCTTCGGCTCTAGATGATTACCGTTGTTCTTTTACAGTAGCGCTCTAGCCAAGGCGTGCTTAGAGGTGTCGGTGTGGAGTTCTGTTTCAGTGCTTTGATTGCAGATAAAGAGAACAGGGTATGTCGTTAAGTACTGCTTAAGAATGTCGAAACTTTCTTCACCTAGCTTTTCAAATTTTAATTTTAATTGTTAGCATTTTTATATAGTGATTCATCGTAGGGTTTAATTTATAATGTAAAATAAAAAACAAAAATTTGAAAGTGAACTTAAAACTTTTAGTATCTGTTAAAAGAACAATTCATGGCATTTACATTTTGAAAATCATATTATGAAAATGAAGGTCACGACTACGTATGAGGTGGTCCATTCGAAAGGTCAAATTTTGGGCGACTCGTTCAAGCATAGTGACTGGTATCTCGCGTATAACACGAGTAATGTTGGCTTCCAAAGCGTTAATCGTAGCTGTCTTATTCCTGAAGACCTGAGACTTTACATATCTCCAGAGAAGATAGTGATATCGCACGATTTTGTTAGCATTTCTATCGCATTGATTGTTAGCATTTCTATAGAGTGATTCATAGTGAGGTTTGATTTATAATGAAAAAACAAAAATAAAAAATTTTAAAGTGAACTTAAAGTTTTTCTACCGCTTAAAAGAACAATTCATGGCATTTACATTTTGAAATTGATATCATATAAATGTTAGTCACGACTACGTCTGAGGTGGTCCATTGGGAAGGTCCAATTTTGAGCGACTCGTTCAAACATAGCGACCGGTATCTCGCGTATAACACGAGTAATGTTGGCTTCCAAAGCGTCAATCGTAGCTGGCTTTTTTTTTTTTGAAGACCTGAGACTTTACATATCCCCAGAGAAAATAGTCCAATAGTGTGATATCGCACGATCTAGGCGGCCAATTAACCTTAGCTCCGTCTTGCTGAAACCAGAGCTCACCGAGACCATGTGCTTGAATTTCAGGAAGCACATAGTCTGTTAACACTGCAACATTCTGATTTACCTCATTTTTGAAGAAATGTGGACCAATGATTCCACCAGCCATAAACCACACCCAACCGTTGTTTTTAATAGGTGTAGTGGTAGCTCTTGGTACTCTTCGGGTTGCTCATCAGCCCAAATACGGTAATTTTTGTTTATTAACGTATCCATTGAGCCAGAAAGAAGCTTCATCTCTGAACAAAATTTCACGATAAAACACCGGATTTTCATTGAGTTTTTCCAGAGCCCATTCACTGAAAATATGACACAATTTCAAGTCGCCTGACTTCAATTCTTGAACAAGTTGGATTTTGTACGCTTTTAGGCCGATATCCTCACGTAAAATACGCCAAGTCAAGCTGCTGAGAACGACGACGAATCGATTCGTCACGGTCTTCGCGTAAACTCTCAGCTACAGCTGCTATAATCTCTTCACTATGTGCTGGATGTGGTAAAACCGGTCGAGTATCATCCACTTATGTAAACTGGGACTCAAAATTGCGAATAGTATTGGCAATAGTAAAAGCACGAAAAGCATTTCTCAAAGAACACTGATTTTCGTAATATAGCTGAACGATTTGGAGAAGCTGTTGTGATGTGAGTCTTTCAATGATAACTTGCCAAACAAAAATTGCAAAGCAGTTTGATAGGAGTCATCTGTGATCTGTCAAGAAAAGCCTTTTGAAAATCAAACCTCACGATGAATCACTCTATATATTATTTACTTCTCCCTGCATTGTTGATGCATTCTCCACGTAACTAACTACTGATTCTCTACAAAGCTTATTGATATGTCCAAAAAAGTTGCACTTGAAGTACTTTAGCCCCTTTAATTTATTCGGGCACCCCTTATACGAAAGTCCGCTAATATGTGTTTAATCTCGATTTCAGTATAGTGAGGTCACGGATCTCATACAAACCAACTTTGTTTGAGTCGTTTTGGTCTTTGATTATTTATTCACAAAGAGCAGTCTCTTCGATATTCCTTTGCTCCGCAATTTCGATCCAGGCGTACGTATACTCCACTCCCAGTATGATTCGGATGACCGCATTATTCGTTGCTGCATTAGACGATGGATTTCGGCATTCGTGATCTTCGAACTAAATTTTTTTCCTCCAGCTGGTTATGTCGCATTTCAGGGATGTATACTGCTTGGCTGCACCCATCAGCAATCTTTTAGCGTGCACCAGCTTTTGTATCTTATTCCATCCTTTAGTCGTACACTCTTCTTCGAAATTATTAATCCATTTTACTACTGACCTAGAGTTAGGTCTGGAATCATCTTAATTCTCGCTGTTACGATTTAGTTACGTGCACTTATTCCTGTCGCAATAACTGTCCCCATAAGGGAACAATTAGGCATTTTGTGAAAAAAAAAAAATTCGAATCTATTTATTCACTTCATAATTCTGCCGTGCGACAACGAAACGCCAGAAGTACGAATCAATCGATTCCGCGGTGTGCTCAAGAGATGGAAAGGTTCATACAAATGACTATTATGCACGTCGAACTTTTACTGATTGGACTCTATTGAAGATACGTAGTTACTCGCATATATCTAATCCTCAATATCAGCTGATCTTTGAAATAACATCCCCTTTAGTTGCTTCTTTCTGGCGATTCAAAAAAAAAATTTTTTTTTCTGCTGTTGTTTGCCTTAAGGAGAGAAAATAAATCTTATCTCACACTTTTTTTACGTTCTGTTTTGTTTTTTGTTTGTTTAAGCAAACACAAAGTACATATTTCTTTGTCAAAAAGAAATCCTTTTTCCGTTTCGAGTTAAAAAAAAATATCTGTAAGAGAAAGTTATGATCCAATTTTCCGTCGTATCAACTCAATTGCAAGGATTCTCTTTCAACTTTTTAGACAGTTCGTGAGGCTGGCTTAAACTCAGCTGGAATCAGTTACTTCTTCAAAAAAATGAAAGAAAAAAAAAAATAAAACCAATAAAACTTTGCCATTGCATAAGGAGAAGAAGTGCTCTTAAGGGTTTCTGCTATTGCAGTTTTGTAGTTTCACAAAATTTATCCTTAAATTTGAGTTCTACTGTGCGGCGCGGTGCTAGTTGACTGTTCTAACCGGAGAAGCAATTTCTATCGGACACAAGACAAATTGCAAACTGTTACCAACCCAAAGAGATTGTTTAGTTGAGTTCTTCTTCGTTATCCGGACTTTTTTTTTTTAGCCGTTTTCTGTCTTCGTCCTTTGTTATACTCATATCAGAGTCTACTTGAGAGAAATCACATTTTCTACTTGAGTCGATTGCTAAGAAACTGTTATCCTTGCGACTACTTAGTCCTGGTGGATTGCTTCTTTCAATTTGATAGTATTTTTCGCACAAGTAGGATGTAAAATTATTTGTGTTTTTCTTCTTTTTCTCACTTTTCTTTCCACGTCAAGGAGCGAAGTTTTAATGGGAGTCTATAAGGTTGTTGCAGGAACTGCAACTGCAATCGAACACAAGAGCTATTCTCATTAATTTGATTGCTCAAGAGTTAGGGTATACATTTGGGTTAGAATGATTAACATGATAGGTGAATGAGTAAGAGATCAACTAAAATTCCCCTACAACGGTCCCGTGTAGACATCACTTAAATTCTTTAGGTAGATGTGTATCCAAACTCGATTCCGTTTGGATTATAAATTGTTTTTTTTTTTTTAACGTTGCCTTTTATCGCTTGTGATTTTCATTTGCTATGGGTGGCCTTCATCCGATTTTATCGGTGATGTCCTTCTCAAAACGAAAGAAAAAAGGGAGGAATTTCTTTTTTATAGCATTTGAGCAATAAATGTAAACATTAATTACGTGACCTGTTTTTCTAAGTGAAGTTATGAAAGGCAGTCCATTTTATGGTGTCTTTTGCTTTGGTAGTCTAGACAGGGAATTTTTTGTTTGCTTGTTGTTGTTTTGGTGTTTTTTGTTTTGGAACACAACGAGCTGGGTTCAATTTATTTTACGAGCTCTCCTGGGGTTACGTAGGTGGATAGTGTATATATTGTCTGTTGAGCAATTCGGAGACAAGAATGTACGACTTTTTTTTTTTTTACAGACTTGAAAGATGTCAATACACAAGAGAGTGACAACATGGTGATATGGAACTCATTGTGGAAAAAAGGACTTTGGGATTACAAATGATATTCTTGTGGGCTACAAAGCTTTTCAAATTAAATGCATTTATGATAGAATTATTTTTTTACCAATCAAAGTCACTGATGTTGGTATAAGCCGGAAATCACAAAGTTAGCTTCTACTCAGATGCAGAAAGGAGTTGTGTAAACGAAGATTTAAACATGCGATTTCATTTCCAAAGCCCTGGACTCAACATTGAAAAATTTATTTCACATAGACAACAAAAAATATTTCATTGTGGTATAACTCACGTTCCTATTTGCTTATTTCCACTTTAGCTTCACATGGGTCCACACAAGAGACGAGTTTCGCAGTACGTATGTATCTTTTATATGCACATAAAGGATGATTCATCGTAAGGTTTGATTTATAATGTAAAATTAAACACATAAATTTGAAAGCGAACTTAAAATTGATATTACTGGTTTTAAAAAAATTTCATGGCATTTACTTTTTGAAAATAACATCATGCAAATGTTGGCCATGACTACGTCTGAGGTGGTCCATTCGGAAGGTCCAATTTTGAGCGACTCGCTCGAGCATAGCGACTGGTAAACGCGAATAACACGAGTAATGTTGGCAAGTCCATCGTTTCACGCGCTGTATGGCTCGTAGCGCCCTCTTGTTGAAACAAGAGCTCACCGAGACTATGCGCTTAAATTTCAGGAAGCACATAGTCCGTTAATATGGCGCGATAACGGTTACCATTGACGGTAACATTCTGATTTGCCCATTTTTGAAGAAATATCGACCAATGATTGTACCAGCCTATAAATCACACCAAACCGTTGTTTTTAATGGATGTAATGGTAGCTCTTGATACTCTTCGGGTTACTCATCAGCCCAAATACGGCAATTTTTGTTTGCTTCATCACTGAACAAAATTTCACGACAAAACACCGGATTTTCATTGAGTTTTTCCAGAACCAATTCACTGAAAATGTGACTCAAAATTCAAGTCGCCTGGGTTGAATTCTTACAGAAGATGAATTTTGTACGCCTTTAGGCCGATATCCTTACGTAAAATACGCCAAGTTGTCGAATAAGCTAAGCCAAGCTGCTGAGATAGACGACGTCACGGTCTTCGCGTACACTCTCAGCTACAGCTGCTATAGTCTCTTCACTAGATGCTGGATGTGGTCTAACTGGTCGAGTATCACCCACTTATGTAAACTGGGACTCAAAATTCTGAATGGTATTGGCAATAGTGGTTTCAGTAGGTCGATTATGCGCACCGTAAGTTCCTCGAAGTGCACGAAAAACATTTCTCACAGAACGCTGATTTTCGTAATACAGCTGAAAAATTTGGAGACGTTATTGTGAGTATTTCCATGATGACTTGCCAAACGATACTGAACAAAAATGAGAAAGCAGTTTGATAGGAGTCACGCCTGATCTGTCAAAGAAAGCCTATTAAAAATCAAATCTCACGATGAATCACACTATACTTAGATTCGTCTTTAACAATAACAGTATGCTACTACATTCCTATGTATCTTATCTGTGGTTTCGGATGTTTAAGGGATTCCACACCACTATATGACGAACGCTCAGAAAGCGGAAAACTTGCCTTTTTGTGTCGAATTCAATCTCATCATCTTTGGCCAAACTGCAACTGCAATCAAGATCTAGTTGATACGCCACGTAAAATGGTACAAATTTGTCATAGCATCAACTTATTTTTCTTACGAGTCGGTACCACCACCACCAAAGAAGTATTAAAATTAATTAAATGCTTCAATATACTTTTTGGAGCGGTAGCACATTTGGTACTAATGAATCTCTTTTCCCTTGATGTTCATATCATGGGATGCGTTCCCAAAGCAATTTTCTTTTAAAAAGAAGTGGTCTTGACTACAACACCAACTAGAGTTTTAGTAACAGTGGGCGCCTATTGTCTTTAAGTTCTGCTGCTGATATTTGACGCTGATATGGTAGTTTCTAGTACTGTAAAGCCACGCGCTGTTTGCTGAACTCCAGAGAAGCTCAGTACAACGGAGGATGTACACCACACACGTATGGGAAATCTTTTTTCATAACTCAGCTTTTCCCTCATTGTTGACATAGAGAAAACTTCTCTCGAAATATTAGGGTTAAGGTGCACATTCATATAAACACCTTGGGGGGTTTACTTTTGGTTACATTTCCTAGTTACATTTCGGTTCTTCTTCATGACCAGCCATTCTGAAAGACCAAGAACTTGTCTTAACAATTTTGCAATCAAGATGTGAATGTTACATTTATAAACTACGAAACAAAAGGAGAATGGCATAAAACCCATACGGCTCAGCACTATAATACCTTGATTACAAAAGACTGCATTAAGATGGAGCTAATTATATGCAGTGATGTTAGGAGTTGAAATACTTTTAGAACAGAAACAAACGCATAGTCTTTTGCTTGAAGCCCATTTCCAAAGTAGTGAAATTAAACCGACTGACCAACAGCTCCTATAACCGGAAATACCACAAATCAGAGTGGTGATTGCATCTATTGCTCCACAACAGGTATATCTATCTGTCAATTCTGTACGAAAACGTCATTGGTAGCCTTTAAGTGGTATATCAAAAGCTTGGCAGACAGCAATCAAGCTTACTCAAAAGTGGTTGAGCCTTATACGCGCAAGACTATTCTGCATTCTCTATCTTTTATGCTATATACTCGTACATAGTAATCAGCGATAGGTGCTATAGAGTTATTAGTCAAGATCCTCAAAACTACGTTGGTCCAGCTCGATAAGAAAAAAGTTGTTTGGTCTAGTTCAAGTAATGTTAAAAGATATCACCATGCATTTTAGCAGCAAAGAAAAGACGCTCGTGGATATTTTTTCTCCACATATCACGTTAAACCTCGAGAGTGCAGGTGATTTTCTAGCAGTTCGAATGAGCTTCCGACAAAACATGTAGTTTAAGTTTTGGATTTACGCAACTAGCTACATAGTGGTTCGAGATTCCTTCATAAAAACGCATCTCTTGGATTTTAATGTCATAAACACAACTCTGAAGGTTCATGTACTAGAAGAGGTCTCTGATCTTTCCTGTATTTAGTTATGAGAAGGAAAGGGGATTAATCGAATTTTCTTGAGTGGGTTCAAAGTGGAACCAGCTCAGATCTCCCTCTTGCAAATATACAAAATTCTTACTTACGCGCAGTATTACCGACAGTGTCGATGGCTAAGCCACATGCTAGATCTTGATCAAATCTTTAATGATTTCCTTAATAGTTCGTCAATATAAAAATTCTTGTAACCTATTCAAAAGGCTAGATTTTGTTTAGTTTTATCTGGGTCCTCGATTCGGGTATAAACAACCCCATTAACTAATAAGGACCATCATCAAAGACATTAACAAGTCGAAGTGTGATAATTTCAAACGTAAAAATTCTCCAGTCCCTTTTCTTAGTTTAACCAATAGATTTTTACGCTTCTTGGATATGTTTTAGCTCTCGAACAGGCCATAGCAACGACAGATCTCATCTCCAGAGCTGTTGTTATGACGAATACGGCATTACATTTGAGCCAATATGTCGCTGCATCTTAATATCAGTTGGAGGAATATGTAAATAAGTCACGTGCCCGTTTTTGCAACACTGTCAATACAATAGTAAGGGTATGTATCTAAAGGAATAAACTAATAGGTCTTGACTTTTAGAAACAAAAACGAAAAGAGTATAACAGTGTTTATTTAAGGACATCAACGTCATTGCATCACATAATTTATCATCTTTTCTTCTTCGGTAACGAAAAACTGCAAAACCATACAGTAATTGCAAATGTCTTTTCCGGGTCATTATCTTAATGAATTCGTGATAAGATGAGAGGATAAAAAAAAGTAATTCAAAAGTTTCCTGTAAATAACTCTGTGTATATTTAAGGACAAGATTCCCGCAGAAACTAAATTAAACTAACAGCGCAACAGAGAAAAAAAAGAAAAATTCGAAGAAGTGTGGAAGTATAGCAAAATAAAAGAAATTAATCCAGGATAGGATCACTACTTAAAAGGTCACTAAGTTTCGCCTTCCTCCGAAACAACACACCCCCCAAGGACAACAATAAAACCATACACTAATAACAACAGAAAAAGAGATATTATGTGCCAGATTGCACCCTATCCGCTACTATTCTGTGGCTTGGTTCTATTTCAACTAAGTGACAAAAAATAAAGAAAACATAATGCAAACCACGTATCCAAGTCATCATCGCATGACGCATTTCTGCTGCCATCATCATCATCGCCGTTGTTGTGCTTCGCATTTTCATCCTTTTCTTATAAGACTTCGACACAGGACTACATACAAACTGCAGAGCTATCTCAAGTAGACCTATATGTATATATCTATCAATTCTGAAACTAGATCACACACAAGCCCAAGCACGAAAACACTTGGACAACTTTCACAAGAAAGTCGTGGCAGAAAGTTTTAATGAAACCTTTAAGTTGGAGACAGACGCAGGAATAGCACCAGGAACTGAACCAGAGCCAGGACCTTGTTTTCTTATTCCTCTTTTTTTTCCAACTAATTATCATGCGAACTTTGGACATGACCATGTTTTTTTTTTTTTTTTTTTTTTTTTTTCTTCTTTTCCAACATTTTTATTCAGAACGATGTTTTCCAGCGTTACAAAGTGATTTTTTATCATGTTTCAAGGATATCCCTTATGTTCGTTGCCTGCATTAAAGAAGGAGCCAGGAGGCAGAAAGAAAGCAGAAACAGGAAGAATTGTAAAGAAATTAACTTCGTAGTATTCTATTTTAGCCCTGTTTAGCCCGGCTATTCTGGAGTGCGTAAGTATGTATGTGCTAGTGAGGTCCACTTTTAAATGACAGGATAGCACGAAGAGTGTAATTAACATAAAGTAATTATGAAAGGACATTAAAATTGAGGTAAATCCTTGAGGTTTAGGTGACAAACATAGGAACGAGGGCAAAGTAGAAAATGAAAATATATAGTATTCGGATAGATGCTTACGGCTACCCAAATAAGGGGATTATTTTGGTGCTTAGAAACACAAATAACCAGAACTCCAGGCAAAAACACAGAGGAAGAATAATTATCCTTCATGATGAAATTTCGTCGTCCTTAAACTTGTTTTAGACTAACTTACAATAGACTGTCGGAAAGGATGTCATAATTACGTTGTTTATTACTACGACATAGTTAAGTTTATTGGAATAGGAACGGTTGGGATAGTACTATAACAGACAGAACACGACGGAAATACTACAATGTTAGGGCGAAATGGGAGTAGGTTGCAGTAGCAGAACGAGGGCGAACTAACTTACCAGGTCGGAAATTCCTTTTACTTCTGTTATAACAAAGGTTTTTTTTTGTAAATAATATTGGGGTCGTTCCACATTTAAATACAAATTTGTTACATCATCAATAACTTGAATTTCCCCTTAACATAGTTTATCCATCCGAAAAACTGTCCCTTTTTTACGATTATCTGAAACAGATTCATGATATCTCGTGTCCCTATGTATAGTAAGTAAGGAAAATTCCTAAAAAAACTTATGATTCACACCCATTTTCAACATTTTCCCAAAATCAATTTTCAATGTGTAAATTGTTTCATTCATGCAGCGCTGCACACGTGTGGCCTATTCCATGAAACGTTTAATGAAATTTCACCCCATAAACTTAAATTGCTGTGTCTCTAGGGAATCCTCTCAACACAATCTTCTGTAGCTCTCTAATTTTTTTGTTTTTTAAATTTCAATATAAAGTTTGTTACATACACAGAATGACGTAATACACCCACTCCATGGGATACCAACATCCGTGCGACCTCTGTGTATATTTCAATATCTCATCCCTAAGCAGGATATGAAATGAATTTTTAAATGACGCAACCGGATGAATTCTTTGTAGGAAGTGACAGCCTTCTATAGAACAACCAGACCAAAACCAAAGCAAACTAAAAAATGAAAAACATCAAAAACAGCAAGGATCACAACAACATCCGTATTAGGTAACCATTGGTATTCCCGAGCTGAGTATCCAGATTTTCCCTATTTATGTACATATAATATGCGGGGCTACGAATCTTCCTCTGTACGTGAGAGGGATACTCGCATCCCCATGAATGTTTATGTGTAATTCACATCAAATTTTATGGTTACTTCATTTTTATGAAGACAACCCTCGTCGGACAGTGGTCGGTCGATTGGCCGTCCTTTTTTGGTATTTTCTATAAACTGGCCATTACCCAATGCGTATATGTAACTGAGACGGGACATTACTATTCAAGCAGAGAGGCCCATCATTCCTGACATAATCAAAGGAATGCATACATAAAAACTACTCACAATTCGGGAAGAATTGGGGGCTTAAGATTTTTGGCCAACCAAATTCCTTCGACTGGGAATTCACTTTTTGCGTGATCTTTTTTAGGGAAGAAATGTGGTTGGGTTGAACTGGCTTAACGTCAAGGAAATGAACCAATCATCAAGAAATACATATGAACAGGATGACTTAATGGAATTTTGTCGAAGATTATCAACAGCTTGAACCGAAATCTATTTTAGAGTTAACTAGGGATTGTGTCAGAGATATTTATTGGCGTTGGAATTTTCCTTTTTTTTATTGATATTGAAAATATTATGTGATATGGGTGTTATATGAATTCCCTACTGCGGAATTGGGTGTTAAGATTGCAGACAAATGTGGACATAAAGACGAGATACGATTGTTGGGATGAGTTGATTTTTTGATGGAATAGAAGATGTAATTTAAAGATTAGAGGCCTTCAACCGATAAGATTGTTAATAATTATTGTAGTTCCCAATTCGATGGGCGGTGACAATTCTACCTAGGTACTAAATGAAATCGAGTAAAAATTTTCTGCACGCTTGAACAACAGTGCAAATTATGTACGAAATACAACTTATAGGTGCTGGTACGATGAGCTGCGCTGTGCCATAATGGCTTAAACTGAATGTGTCCTTCCATTTAGAATTAGTCGGAAACGCTTTTGGTAACTTCGAGTTCGTTTAGTCTCATTTTACTGCAAACTTTTATGTATATAATATGTTGCAATATTTAAAGAAAGACTTTAAAAGCAGATACAAAGTTACAAGTGAGTCTTAACTCGCCAATTGGGGTACTTTTTTATTTAAGTTTCTGTTCAACCATTCCGGATCTTTAGATTGTTAGTGAAGGATGTGAAAAGTATCATTCGTTAAAAACTGCTCCGAGCGCACTGTCAATGTAAATTATCTAAACTTGTTCATGAAGCGTAGTGAAAATGCAAATGTCGCTAATAATTCTCATACGTCTCGAATCATACTGCCTGCTTTCTGTGATCTTTCACAAGCTCACTCTCAGCTAGTAGAATTCGAAAAATTCCTTAAAAAACTTTTTAGTTTCGGAGCTTTCTGGTAGTGGGTAAAACTTAAACTTTACGTTTTTAACAACACAGTTAAAACTTCTAGCAAAACCAGAACTCACATATTACCAGGAAAATCAAGAAATTACTTTCGCCCTGAGATTGGTAGAAGCAAAAAGCCATGTGATGCATCCCATTTCGTAGCAGGGATCTGCTTACATATTAAATAGAAGACCAGCACACTTTTTTAACACCCATACGTAACGTCGAGATATTTAAGAACTCTGTAGTTGAAAATTGGGCTTGAAAATAATGGTCAGCCACCAAATTCCTGTCATTTTACCCACCCTAGTGCATATGTTTAATCATATACTAACTACTGATATTTATTCAACTCCATGGAAATGTTCAATCTCCATCTTACCCTATTTATCCAATGTATTTAAGAAAGTACTCCATAAATGCTAATAACTTGTTTTCTCCCTTTCAATCCGGCTTTAGAAAAAATCACAGTTGCATAACAGCGATTACGAAAGTTATGGATCACATTAGGGACTGCCTAGATAATGACATAGTCACCTCTCTACAGCACTCGACAATGCTGATCACACCGATTTGTGCAATAAGCTTCGAACTTTATTTGCTGCTCCTACTCTTATCCTGTCATACTTAAATTTCGTAAATAAGCTGTATCAGTTGATGATAGTTCGACAGATTTCCTTTATACTTCTAGAGGTCTTCCTCAAGGTTCGATCTTGGGGCTACTTTCTTTCTCTCTTTATGTCAACGAAATTTCTTCCTGAATATCATCGTCCCTCTCCGAGCACATGTGTGCTGATGACGTGCAATTATATTGTAGCTGTCCACTTGGATTAACAGAAGATTAAGCATATTCCATCAACCTCGACTTAATGAAAATTTCCAATTGGTGTCAGAAAAATGGCCTCTTTCTGAACCCTTGAAAACCAAATTCATTGTGTTCAGCAACTTCCTGAAATTATGATTTGTGATTCTAAAGTTAAGTATGTCGAAACTGCGAATAATTTAGGACTCTGATGTCCGATGTCTGATGTACACATCAATACGGCCGTTGGTCAAGTACGAGGTATGTTCAAAACTTAAGGTGACTTTACATTTAAAAAAAAAAAATATCAATGTTGTCCCCTTCAAAGAAATCCCTCTCAGATATAATACATTTGTGCCCACGCTTTTTCCAATCTTCGGAGTATTTCTCATAAGTAATTTTTGGTATAGCCTTGAGCTCTTCAGCAATGACGGTCTTGACTCTCCTGGGTGCTTCCATTGTGACAATTGGCCGTTGATATCAACGTCTTAACCATATGTCCAGGATTCGTCACCAATTATGACACTTTTGACCAAATCAAAATCAGAATCAAATCGATAATCGAATGCTATTTGCCCGCACACCTCGTATTTTATAAGACATTTATGTACACTAATATGTATGCAGTATAAATAAATAAAATTAAAATCTGTACGAAAATATTCAGGGAGGGGTAGGGCGTACTGCAATATTCTGAGGCCTCCAGACATTTCTGATCTCAAGAGTTAATTGCTGGAACCTTTAAATTGCAATGGGTTACATCTGTACATCTATACTTAGCTGGGACTTATGTGCCTAATCATAAACCAAAGACACTTGTTAAGTTCGTCGACTTCTGTTAAAAGGTCTGAAAAAATTGCATTGTAAATGAAAAATCGTCTCTATCATCAATATTAGAATTTGGTTGATCCCGTTTTATTCAATAGGTATTCTCAAGCTTTAGAACATACGTTCAGTTCCAGATGGAATTCATTAGAGTTACAAAATATTTAAATGATGTAGCGAGGATTGCAAAAATTGTGTCAAGACTCTATTAAAACTCAAAAAGGAACACAAAGTAACACTGCTTTACCAATGTACTGATATGTACAATGTAGTAGAATTCTTAACTACAAGGTTTTTGTAAAAAGCGCTGCTGCTGTTTTTGAAGAAGAAAAAATAGAATAAGCTGGTAAAATAGTTATGTGGCAAAGTTGCTTTTGAAATATGCACTTTCTACTTGATGGTGGAGTTGAGTGTGAACTCGACATAAGTACAAAAACAAGAACGAACGTAACACTTTAATCGATGTTTCAACAACGCTTGCGAACATAGCATTTCCGTCAAATAACACAGCATAGATGCAGCATTGCCAAGTTAACGAGCAGCTTCTAATCTACAGATTGTACAGATTTCAATATTGTACAAAATTCGGCTAATATGCTAATTTGATTGACTTGTTTTTGATACTTAGACACTTAGTCATCCAAAGAAAGATTTCAGGAACCGAAATCAAGAAATCATCTTTCCAAAGACAGTGAAGTAAGCAAGCAAACCTCTGCAATGTGTATGAATTACTAATAATCGAGGTTGCAAAGTAGCCAGGAAGTTGCAGAAAAAGGCGAGATAAAAGCCGCAATACTAGCTGTCAAAGGTAGCAAGTAGAAAAATTTTAAAAATCCATCGGGTTCCTTTCACAAAACTATAAAAGAGAACGTGAAAAAAAACTACAAAAAAAAAATACTTGCCTAGACTGCTAACAGAATTTTACAGTGCTTGACGAATTAGAAAATTCATACGAGAGAAGAATATTGACGTTTGCTCGATCTTTGAAACCAGTATGAAAAGCGAATCGTGTGCAAAAAAAAAGAGGCTTTAGGGACCATCAAGCTTATCATCCATCTTAAAAGGGGAGATTCGGATCCTCCTTTTACATTAAAGAATCTATCAAATATACTGAAGCCATAAAAATGGAGCTCGAATCTGTGTAAGTAATGAAAGAAATAATTTCCTTTCCATTTCATTCAATTATTGCCCACCGAAATCTGCGCAATTATACATCTAATTATTAACTTTGAAAAACAGTAAAAAGTACTAAAATTCCTAAGGCCTCCGCGGAACCAATTAGAAAAAATAACAAAAAAAGGGCGAAAAGAAAAAGCGAAAATATTCGTTTCGCATCTGGACGAAACCCTTATGCCCTTCGGCGGTCAAGCACTCATCCACAATATCAGTGAATCGAAAAGAGCGTCAGACAATTATATGCTGACCGAACATAGCATTGAAGTAAAGAGATTATAACCAAAGTAAGCTCCGGGTTACGACTTAATAACGGGATAAATCCTTAAAATTCTGCGTAGAAAACCATTAACTAAGCTTCTTTACATTATTAATGCCACACTGATGTTAGAATACGCTCCGAGTCAGTAGACAGTTGTTGAAATCGTAAATAGTCCTAAAACCAGGAACACCTCCTTATAGACCATTTCCAATTATTCCAATTATATCAAACATCTTTGAGAGGGTACTGGCAATTATAAAATCCATAATCATTACGTTGAGTTCAGGAGTAACCACTTATCTAATGGTCACGTACATAGAATCACCGACGGTATTCCTTGATGTTTCGCAAGACTTTGACAAGGTATGGTATGGAGGCTTTAAGTTCAAATTACGGCAGATTTTTCCACAGAGCTTTTATAATTAACTGACAAAGCACCTTGCGAATAGAATTCTCCGTGTCAGACTCAAAAGCAAAGTATCTTAATTTTAGACGGCGTGCCCCAGGGATGTGTTCTCGGCCTACTTCTGTATCTCCTATATACTCGAGACATACCTCAAGAAGAAAAGACCATTCTTGCTATGTTTGCCGATGACACCACTATAGTAGCAGTAGACAAAACCATCGAAGAAACATCGGTGCAACTGCAAAGCACTCTCTATAAAGTCTATACTCGTAAATGGGCAAAGGGTGGCGGATAGTCCAAAGATTTACATCATTTGCAAACGAGGCTAAAAAACCTTTGAATAACACTCGACGCAAAAGTAAAATGGAAGCCGCACGTCAAAAAAAAAAAAAATAAAATAAAATAAAATAAAAAATATCCAAAGAACACAAAAACAAATACAGAGATATGTATTGGTTACTTGGTAAACGTTCCAAACTTAGTTTCGAAAACTTATTACTTTTATATAAGCAAGTGCTAAAGTCGGTGTGGACTTTGACGACTGTCAATATTTTACAAACTTTTGACAATAAAGTGCTAAGAAAAATTGATCATGCACCATGGTGCATAAGAAATGCCAACTTACACCAAGATCTCGGAATTCCTACTGTCGAAAACGAAACAAAAAAATTTTAGCGAGAAAAAAAAAATCGACTAAACGAACGTATGAACAATACAGTTTTATAAATTTTGGACGAGAGAACCCTATTGCGCTGTCAAAAAAGGACCAAATTTTTGGACCTACCGCGATAAAATGAACATGTCAAACGAGTCTACATATTTAATGATAAAAAAAACTGCGGTAATATAGGATTTTCTAATAACGACTTGACAACTTTTTTTTTAAATAAAAGGCAAACCATTTGAGATATTTCAAAAACTTTATTATTGGCTTGAAGTACAATCAAAACATTTATGAATGGAACTCGACTTCGCGTTCAATGTTGGCCCTGAGCTCGTCCAAGGTCGTCGGCGTGTTGGCATTAGCCAATGATTTAACGCAGCCCCACAGAAAATAGTCAAGCGGCGTTAAATCGCACGAACGAGGTGGCCAATCGGCTGGCCCATATCTCGAGATAACACGTTCATCATACTTACTCTTCAATAAATCGATTGTAGCGTGTGCTGTGTGACTTGTGGCACCATCCTGTTGAAACCACATGTCGTCCAAGTCCATAACTTCCAATTTGGGCCAAAAATAATCGGTGATCATGGCGCGATAACGCTGACCATTCACAGTAACGTGACGATTGTTATCGTCGACGGAAAAATATGGCCCAATAACACCGCCAGCATGCAAACCGCACCAAACAGTTATTTTTTGTGGATGAAGTGGTGATTCATGAAGCACATGTGGGTTTTCACCCGACCGATAACGCATATTTTGCTTATTGACGAATCCATTGAGCTAAAAATGAGCTTCGTCACTGAGATGATTTTGGGACTCCGAATATCTGTAGAAAATTTTTATAATTTACAGACGTTGCTCGTTAGTGTACTTCACCATGATGAAAATGTTGAGTTTACTGAATAAATTGACAGAGACAGTTTGATGATTAGTGAAAGAGTGCGTTCACAAATTAAATACAAAGCTGTTAAGTTCCTATTGGAAAACCCTATATAACCATTAAAATAAAAATTAATATGTATCGTAGGGATGTGTTTTTAATGAGTAAGAAACGCACACTACTATGACCCCGTGCTTGCGATCACCATAGTGTCTTTTGGAATATTTTCGCCTGCCATAGTCGGAAAATAGAAAAATAGGGCTTCGATAAACGATAGTAATATACCACCTTGATAAAAAAATAAAAACGGAATAACCACCGTGTGGCGCTCCCATTGTTCCCATTTGAGTTCTGTTTTTTTTTTTTTTTGTTAAGTTGGTACATCTGTTGTTGACATTCCCTCTAATCTTACCGTCAAAGCTTGACATTTGCAAAAGTTACGTAGCCAAAACATCTATTTCTGTATGTGTTGGCCATTTTTTACAATTTTAGAAATGAATTTAAATTTGCAACAACGGACTTGTAATACATTTTGCGTAGAAAACTGATTAAATGGTGCGCGAACGTTGGAAAAGTGTTTCGGCAACGATTCTCTAAAGAAAACGGTCGTTTACCAGTGCCACGAGAGAGATGAAGGAGGACTTGACCATTGCCTATTGATCCGTCAAAGACATTTTGGTTAATGATTTTGGTTTCCGTCGTGTAGCAGCAAAGTTGGTGAAACATTGGATCCCACATTCATCAAAATGATCATTACTAGAGACGAGACGTGGTTTTAAGAGTACCACACGCAATCCTGACATCGGGAAAGTGAATGGCGTTTTCACCAAATGAGCCGAGACCAAAAAAACCGCGTCGTTTTCTGTTAAAAAATAAGACAATGCTCACGGTTTTCATGGATTACAATGGTGTAATGCATCATGATTTTTTGCTAGAAGGTCAGACAGTAAACTAAAAGTATTATTTTGGGCGTTAGGAGACGTTTTCGTGAAGTAATTCGCCGAAAGAGACCAGAATTGTGGGCAGAAAACTCGTGGATTTTGCACCATGATAACGCACCGTCGCACAGTACCATCATTATTCGTAATTTTTTGACGAAAAATTCAACAAATACCACAAATTCACCTGATTTGGCTCCCTGTGGCTTCTTTATGTTCAATCGAGTTAAAAAACCACTACGGGTAAGGCGTTTCAGCAGCCGAGAGGAAGTAATGGAAAAATCAAATACCAAATCAATACCAAAAGCCGAATATAAAAAATGTTTTGAGGATTGGATCAAGCGCTGGCATAAGTGTGTGCAATCGATGGGGATTACTTTGAAGGGGACAATATAGATTTAGATGAATAAAATTGTATTTTTAATTTTCTCAATAAATCCCGAAATTGATCAAGGTAGTATGCTTCAAGAAAACGATTCGTCTGTACTATAAAAGAAAAGAAGAAGATGGTCACATAGCAGAACATTTTTTTTATATAACGATATTTGCATGTCTGTGCTTCCATAGGATGGGAAATTTTTGTTACTGATGCAGCAAGTGCCGATCACTTAAACTTTTCATCAATGCGTTGTACGATAAACAGAAGTGCCTGTCTGACTGATTGTATGATGTGGGCAAAAGATGTGCCTGCGTGCAACAGAAGGTAGTAGTGTCCGTAAAAAAACAATAGCAGCTAAGGCTGACCCATGTGGTATACCAACACTCATTTTAGCTTTTTTTATAATTCCGCGCGCGCACCAAGGGGATATGAATACCCTTTTACTGGCTTTTCACCAGGGCGCGGGCGTGCGGTGTAGTAGATTGAAACTTAGGTGTATTAGGTTTCGATATTTTTACAGAGAGGGTTGTCAAACTGGAGCCAAAGCATCCTCAATAAGTGGGTCTTAAATACGTGCTAGTTGTTAGTTCGTTACAATTAGCCCAGCCAGCAAACCACTCCAACATCAGTGTTATGCCTTCATGTCAGAGTTGAAGCCGACGGGGTTTACATATAACTACATACAAATTCCATGATAAGATTTTTTCAGAGAATTGCCTCGCACGGGATTCGAACCCGCGACCCTCTGCTTGAGGAATCTATGCCTATACCACTACACCACGGCCACCGGTTTAGCTGCTACGCGCTCAAGGAGTTTTGAAACTATGTCACGTAGTCCAGCTGTACGACTGATTCAGGACTGTTTACTTTTGATACCAAAAACATTCGCTGGTGCTTACAATTCTTGATTTTAATCAATATTTTGTTAATTCTTGCTTGGAGCTCTTCAGCTCTTCAATGAGTATGTAGATTTTTCTGCTACGATAATATCTTTCATCAGTTTGCTGGTCTTTTTATTTCAGTGGCGATTCTACTGATGAGCTTACACGTTACACATTGTTGTATAATAGTTTGTTACTACATAATACGTCGTGTTAAAAACCAACAGCTGCGGATGTTGTAATATATTAGGTCATACAAAAAAATTTTCTTTATTCAAAATCAATTTCAATCAAGTACATATTGGCCAGTATTATCTATCACCTCTTGCATTTTCCGGGTTGCTTCATAATTCCATCCGTGTAGAACTTCTGTGGTTTATCAGCGAAAAACTTGGCCAAGTGATTTTTAGCGGCTCTTCGGTCGGCCAATTTTTTTCCATCAAGAGAGTTCTGCAAAGACCGAAACAAATGGTAATCAGAGGATGCAAGGTCCGAGCTATACGGTGGATGCAAAATTTTCCAACCAAGCTCCGTCAATTTGTTCCGGGTTATCAAAGATGTGTGTGGCCTAGCATTGTCATGATGGAAGACAACTCTCATTTTTTTGGCCAATTCTGATTGCTCTTTCTTGATAGCTTCATTCAAATGGTCGAGTTTTGCACCGTGTCGCCACGTCTTTGCGGCTAATAATAGAATATTCCCTTCCAATCCTATCAAACACTCAACATATCCTTGCTTGCCGTCAATCTAGGCTTTGAAGTCGTTTGTGGTCGGTCATCGGCCTTTGACTATGATCCCTTGCAATGGATATTCTCGTATTTAATCCATTTTTCATCGCCCGTAATGAATCGCTTCAAAAATGGTTCCATTTCGTTATGTTTCGGCAGCGCTTCACTGATGGTTATTCGGTCAATTTGCGTTAATTCATGTGGCACCTAAACCTGGAGCTTCTTTGAATAGCCTGCTCGTTTATGATGATTCCAATCTGTCATACATTTGATGTTTAGTGCCTCCACTATCTTCAGATAGCTTTCGTGCGGGTCTTGCTCCATCAGTTGCAAAATTTCATCGAATTTTTCAGTGACAGGCCGACCAGTGCGAGGTGCATCTATTACATCGAAATTTCCGGAACGGAATCGAACAAATCACTCCTGAGTCCAGCGTTCACTACAGCATTCTCACCGTAAATTTTTCGGCATGTTTTTGCAGCGTTTTCCATAGTTTTCCACATAGTGTATATCTTCAGATATTTCACTCATATTCCAATGAGTATAACTTTTAACACGAGCAACGAATTACACAGATGTCTTCACAAAAAATGTAGCCTGATATGTCGCCTTACAAACACGTGTTCGTTTGACACAATCAGATTAGTGTTTCCAGATAAATAAATCTAGTTACAAAAAACCGCGGAGACTTTTTGTCATTTATTTATATAAATGCGATAAATAAAGCATTAGTTCTTTGATCATTCTCTGTTCATATTCAGCCATCCTTTTAATTTCGTGGGTAATGTGTCTGTTAACAAATCTATTCGAAAGCCACATCATACGATTCTTTTTAAATGTAATGAGGCAGCAGCAGCAGATTTCAAATATTAAACTGCAGGCTAACAGTTTAGTGTCTGTTTATTGTTAAATCGCAAACAATTACTATTCAATACTTTCAAACAACACATTTAGTTCCAAAGGACAAAATTTATATCACTGCCCTAATTATAGTATTTAAACTCCATTACATTTCTAATTAGTTGCCCATGTTTTAAGATCAACAATTTCAAGAGTTCATTTATATAAGCCATGCCACCTAAATCCTTGCGGTTGTATTACAAAATACATTATGTGGTCGATATGTATTCTAGATACATACATGTGTATATACATACTTGTATATATATTTTTTTATTTTATTATATAAGTCAACGGCTAGGATGACGATATATTATGAAGCCAGTGACTTTGCTGGATTTAATTAATCTAGGACTTTCCTTTGGCATCACATGCCTGACACATGTGGTTTTGATATTTGTTCTGTTCTTTTTATTTATTTTTTTTTTCTCATTTCGTTTTTCTAATCCCCTTATGACTGTTCACAATATTTATCTTTGCATCTACAATATTTAACGTTGGCGTTTGTGTTTAGTTTTCCGGTTGTTGTGAGAATATTGCATTCATATGATGTTTTTCTTAAAAGAAGACTGAGAATACTATTTAGTTATGTTTGGAAACTTTTCCGGGAAGGCTATAACGTACTTTGTATTATTCCTCCCTTTGGATGGACAATATTAAAACGGATAAAAAAAATCAAGTATAGGGTGATTCATCGTGAGCTTTGATTTATAAAGTAAAATAAAAGACATAAATTTGACAATGAACTTAAAGTTTTTACTATCGGTTAAAAGAACAATTCATGGCATTTACTTTTTGAGAATGACATCATGTGAAAGTTGGCCACGACTACGTCTGAGGTGATCCATTCGGAAGGTCCAATTTTGGGCGACTCGTTCGAGCAGTAGCTAGGTATCTCGCGGATAACACGATAAATGTTGGCGTCAATCGTAGCTGGCTTATTTCTGAAGATCTGAGACTTTACATATCCCCATAGAAAATAGTCCAAAGGTGTGATATCGCACGATATAGGCAGTCAATTTACCGTAGCAAAACGTGAAATTAAGTGCTCACCAAAATGATTTCTCAAGAAGTCCATCGTTTCACACGCTGTATGGCTCGTAGAGCCGTCTTGTTGAGAGCTCCAGAACTCACCGAAACAGTGTGCTTGAATTTCAGGAAGCACATAATCCATTAACATGGCGCGATAACAGTAACATTCTGATTTACCTCATTTCTGCAGAAATATGGACTAATTCCACCAGACCATAAACCTCACCATACCGTTGTTTTTATTGGATGTAATGGTAGCTCTTGGTACTCTTCGGGTTGCTCATCAGCCCAAATATGGCAATTTCGTTTATTAACGTATCCATTGAGCTAGAATTGGACTTCATCACTGAACAAAATTTCACGATAAAACACCGGATTTTCATTAAGTTTTTTCAGAGCCCATTCACTGAAAATATGACGCAAATTCAAGTCACCTAGTTTCAATTCTTGTTCAAATTGAATTTGGTACGCTTTTTGTCGAAAACGCCAAGCCAAACTACTGAACACGACGTCGAATCGATTCGACACGGTCTTCGCATACACTCTCAGCTACAGTTGCTATAGTCTCTTCACTACGGGCTGGATGTGGTCTAACCGGTCGAGTATCATGCAATAATGTAAGCTGAACTCAAATTTTTAAATGGTATTGGCAATAGTGGTTTCAGTAGGTCGATTATGCGCACCGTAAGTTCCTCGAAGTGCACGAAAAACATTTCTCACAGAACGCTGATTTTCTTAATACAGCTCAACAATTTGGAGACGCTGTTGTAGTGTGAGCCTTTTCATGATGACTTGCCAAACGATGGCAAAGTAGTTTGGTAGGAGTCATGCGTGATCTGTCAAAAAAAGCCTATTTAAATCAAATCACACTATGAGTCACCCTATAGTTCCGATGTATAGATTTTCCTTCAACAAATGTATGCAAACACAGTACATAAGGACCTACATACTATGTACTATGTATATACTCATATGCATGATATTATTCGTCTGCGTGCCAGCTTAATATGTGTCAACTTAAAGAGGATTTTTTCGCTCCTTTTCACTTCACCGCAAAAATGGAAGGGGGATGTTGATTTGAATATTCATCGCTGTTACGAAAACTGTAATGAGAAATATCAAAAGGGACCCTAGGGCATACTGTGCTATAGCAAATGCAAGACAAGTTTTAATTAATTATGTTAGTGGTGATGAAAAATTCCCCCAGGGAATCCGGCAATCGACTGAAGACATGTGAGATTAAACCAAAATTAACGTAAGTGTTTGGAGGCATTAAGATGGTAAAATGTGGGCAGTGGCCTATGGCAAACTTTTATTTGGTAAAAAGGACTCCCTAAATGGGGATAAATTATTACTCACAATTTGTTCCATCTGACGTTTTGCTTGTAGATCTGCCTTTTTTTTTTATTGCACATAATATTGTACCACTAAGGATGTTGGTGGATTTTAACTCTGATAGATATTTATGTTTACAGAAAAAAAAAAAAAAAAAAAACTGAACTCTGGGATTCTCTGTATATAGTTAGATAACTACTTACTGCAGTAAGTAACTAAATGTACATATACACAACAAATACAACCAAATGATATTACATGCTGACATTCCCTCTCAAAAAAATGAAATGATCAGTCTAACTACTCATTTTAGCCGGTACCTAGGTCTTCCGGGTGTTCCGGATAATCCGTCGAAGACATAAAGGGAAGAATCCTTGAAATTCTTTGAGAAAAAAATCATATGGATGGGGTGGTAGGAAATGCAACCCCTCAGATACACAGGTTATAAGTAATGCCTTAGGTTGCCCTATAAAGACTCCTGTTTAATTGTTTTAAGGTTTAACTCTTGTGTCAACAACCGAATCTGGCACCCTATGATCAACACCCAATATACCCGGGTATGTACGTTGATTTTCATACATTTTATATGAACAATATTTGGTGACGGCTTTTCATAAAAGTTTATGTTTATGGGGACAAATATTTTAACAATCTTTGGGAAATAGGTTATTTAAAGTAACAGAGGACAATCCTAGCATTAGTTACAACAAAACAACATCCTTTATTCTTTTGTTTTTACCTGCGAAGGGTAATTAAGCGTATGCCAAAAGTTTGTTTATTAGTTTATCTCTTCCTGTTATAAAATATTTTGAAATTTAATAATTAGTAGCAGTAAAACTGTTTTAAAAATCAATGCCTAGGTTTTTTAGCATTACCTTTTGATACAGGTCAAGATGACGTTAATAAAGTAACAGGGAATCCATGATTGCACATTTTGTTAATGTAAGTGAATCGAAGTAGATTTTCTTTGCAGTTTATTCGTTAACTAACAAGATTGAACAGACGGAATATCTCAGTTGTGTTTCAGTATTTTAAGTTGTTTTTTATATGTCTGATTAACGTCAACAATTCAAATTTCATGATGAGTATCCCACTTGATTACTGGGTGCAATTTTATCGGACGAGGAAGAAGACGTAAGTTTATGTAAGTGTTATGCAGAACTTAAAATTTGTGCTGTTTTGAGTAGATGATGATGATGAAATAATCGATGAAACAAGAGGACTTCAAAATAAAAAAATCGACCCTGACTCCGACATTGAGGAATACCCAGGTTAGATTGAAGCAGAAGAATAAGACTCCACCAAAACAGAAGAAGAGTTTGAAAAGGTAACTGCTGAAAGTGCTTCCGAACCTGAGTGTTATCATGCACGTGACGGAAAAGTATGGCGTAAAACCTACCAAACCCAAGCCCACGTGGGTCTTTTATAAAAGTCGGTCCAACTAACGTCACCAAATCATTAAGCATAAAACATATTTTCAAATTGCTAGTTACACCGGAATTCTGCGATGTCATCTTACGGTAAACTAATCGTCGAGCACAACAGACTTATAAAGAATGGAACACAAAGTATCCTCTTAATCCGCTACTTATATGGAACTAAGTTACAGACGAAGAATTAGTGGCTTATTTTACGTTGGGGAAATATTACCTACCCACTATATTATGCTACCATGGGACTTCGTCGCTTTTGGGCCATTGGAAGGTTTATTCGCTTTGACAATGGAAATACACGTACTGAAAGGCTCAGAGTTGATAAAACAGCACTCATCAAAGAACTTTGGCTGATGCTCAACGCAAACCTTCACAAATGTTATGTACCTGGCCAAAACATAACAATCGACTTGCAATTATTTCCATTCCATGGGCGTACTCGACTTACTCAGTACATTCATTCCAAGCCTTCCAAATTTGGCATGAAAATTGGTAGGCATGTGATGTTGAAACGGATTATCTATACCGGGTAAGGGCCAGATAGTGTGAGAGAACATAAGCAAAGTGAACGTGTGGTAAAAAAACTTTGCTTCGAATACAAGGGGAGTGGATTAAACACTTTTTACAAGTTTTCACTTAGCACAGTTATTGATAAATTACTACAAATTATTTATTCTGGGGACGGTATAAAAGAAACTAAAATGCATACCACTAGAATTTCTTATAGTGAAAAAAGGTTTAAAACGGGCAGTTCACTCCTTAGAATTTGGATTTCTTCAAAATGTCACACTTTGTTCTTATGTTTCAAAATAAACAAGAGGCGTTTGTGTTGCTGTCAACATCTCATTACATCAAAGATGTAGTTGGAGAAGCATCAAAACCGCAAATGATAATTGACTCTAATACTATTGTACCAAAGGTGGAGTCGATAATATGGATAAAATTCTGGGTAAATGTTGCTGCAAATGACGTACGAAGAGATAGACCTTGGCCATGTATTATAATATGTTGGATGTAGCTGCTATGGCCACTCACATTATATAGGTTTATTCATAGTGAGGTTTGGTTTTTAAAGTAAAATAAAACACATAAATTTGAAAGTGACCTTAAAATTTTTATTATCGGTTACTAGAACAATTCATGACATTTACTTTTTGAAAACTATTCAGTGGTCCATTCTGATGGTCCAATTTTGGGCAACTCGTTCGAGCACAGCGACTGGTATCTCGCGGATAACACGAGTAATGTTGGCTTCCAAAGCGTCAATCGTAGCTGGCTTATCCCTGAAGACCTGAGACTTTACATATTCTCAGAGAAAATAGTCCAAAGGCGTGATATCGCACGATCTAGGCGGCCAATTTACCGTATTAAAACGTGAAATTAAATGCTCACCAAAATGATTTCTCAACAAGTCCATTGTTTCACGCGCTGTATGGCTCGTAGCGTCGCGCCGTCTTGTTGAAATCAGAGCTCACCGAGACCATGTGCTTGATTTTCAGGAAACACATAGTTCGTTAACATGGCGATAACATTCTGATTTACCTCATTTTTGAAATTTGAACCAATGCTTCCACCAGACCACAAACTACACCATATCGTTGTTTTGAATGGATATAATGGTAGCTCTTGGTACTCTTCGGGTTGCTCATCAGCCCAAATACGGCAATTTTGTTTATTATCGTATCCATTGAGCCACAAATGGGCTTCATCACTGAACAAAATTTCACGTTAAAACAACGGATTTTCATTGAGTTTTCCCAGAGCCTAGTCACTGAAAATATGACGCAAATTCAAGTCGCCTGGCTTCAATTCTTGCACAAGTTGTCGAATAAACCAAGCCAAGCTGCTGAGAACGATGACGGATCGATTCCAACTCTCAGCTACAGCTGCTATAGTCTCTTCTCTACGTGCTGGAAGTGGTCTAACCGGTCGAGTATCATCGACTAATGTAAACTGGGACTCAAATTTGCGAATGGCATTGACATAAGTGGTTTCAGTAGGTCGATTATGCGCACCGTAAGTTCCTCGAGTCGTACGAAAAAGATTTCTTATAGAAAGCTGATTTTAGTAATGCAGCTGAACAATTTGGAGACGCTGTTGTGGTGTGAGTCTTTCCATGACTTGCCAACCGATACTGAACAAAAATTACAAAGTAGTTAGATAGGAGTCACGCGTGTACTATCAAAAAAAAAAAAACCTATTGAGAATCAAACCTCACGATGAATCCACATCTAAGAAAAACTACCAGCAGACTTTGACAATTCTTTCAGAAACTCAGCAACCAATTAGCACAACTTGCTATCACTGCACGTACGGCAAATCCCAAGGTTTCTCGAAATTTTTCCACAAAAAATGGTTTGGAGGCCATGTTAGGGCATTCCTTAACTTGAAGTCCTGTATCTGAAGTAGATTCTTCTTATTCCAAACGTGATGCCTCAGGAAGAATCAAACACAAAGGCAATTTTTTCATGTGTGACAAACGACGTTCGACTAGAAAATCGTGCGAGGAATGTTCAAAGCCCGTTTGTTATGAACATTCCATCAACCATACTATTTGTAAGCAGTGCATTTAACTATTATTCAATAAAATATTTGTTTAAATAAAGAATGTTCTTCTATTTTCATTTTCGCCTCACAATTAAAAAAATACCATATTTACCTAAATTTTTATTGCATTTTGTTATTGCAGCCGTATACTTGGTCAAAATTGTAATCCCTCGCCTCAAATAAAGTATTATTTTTTTTTATATATATAATCTGCTTTATTTTTAAAATTTGTTAGGTTTCTTAAAAGCTCATTTCGATTGTAATTCGAATTAATTAAAATATTTCATTTTGAATTCCTAAAACACACCAGGGTAGGTGGGTGTTGACACAAGGGTTAAGGTTGCCCTAAGATTGATTTGCCAAAGAATGTCATTTGTGATTTTTTTCATTTTAAACTTGTAATTCTGATTTTGTCATAATTTTTTCTGGAAAAAATATTTTGTTAACCTCCACTTTTTGCAACTTCCAAACGTGTACCCAGTATTTACAAACAAAACAATTTTGATCATTTCATCTCAAGTCAGTCGTTTCAAAGTTTCACGAAACTATTGCAGATATCTTATGAAATAAAAGAAAAAAATTAAAATTTAATTGCATACCAGTTTGTAGCTTTTATCCGAGATATTAACATTTAATTCATAATATATACGAAGATGGATTTTTCAACACAAACATACGCAGATATGGTTTATGGCTGTGGTTTCTGTAACGATCAAACATCAGGTGCATAATAAGTGATGAGCTTAGTTTAATTCATTTTTTAATTCTTTTGTGTGGAGAATCAAACAAAATTGTTATGGATTCAAATAATCAGAGTAAGTAGATAATTTTAATAAGTTTAGGAAGTCAATTTACAAGTTTTTTTTAAAAAGATTTTTGATTATAAAGTTATAACGTTTTTTTGAACCATTTTTATTATATCACATAGACTTTTAACCAAGGGCCCCACCTTGCCTTGGGTCAATTTTTTTTAAGTATAAAGCTTGACTTCTTAGTTATAAACTGTGCAAAAATCAGAGTTCGCAAACGTGCACAAAAAAAGTAATGCTATTTTTTAATAGGGCAACCGAATTGCATAACGAAGGGGGAGATTTTTTAGATTTGGAAAGCCGTTTCGAAAAATAACGTGGTCGATGAAATAGTCGAAAAAATATATTCAATATTGAATATAGAGTGCACTGAATTTGAAAAAAATGAAATGCGCAGAAATGTTTCCAGGCTTTCTTCAAAGATGAAGATAAAGAGGAATAGTGCTGCTAGACGGCTAGATCGTTTTTCGAAAATCAACAGCTCTTGGTTAGAGGAAAATATCCGATTGTACAAGGCTAAAAAATATTCTTTGGAAATCAACGACAATGTCCCATCCACTTCACTTTATTGGCTTTTATTGCGGCTTCTGTGAAGACAAAAAAACGTCGCATCCAAGAAATAATATCTTCTCATTCAGAATCCGAAATCTTGTTGCGGCTGAACAAACCAAGCGACTATCAGGACAAAGATAAATTAGTTGTATCATGAATGAAGTTTGCTGCGATAGAATTACCCTTATAACTAATAAAAGAAAGAAAAATCCGAAATAACACCAATTCACTGATTTAGAAGCATTAGCACAGTATGTTGAGTATTGGGTATATAACATATTGAGTGCGGTTTTTTTTTTTTTTCTTCAAAATTTGAACGTTTATTTAAGGTATTGCCCATCTGAAGTTATGACTTTTTCCCATCTTTCTGGCAATTTATAGATCCCATTCCAAAAGAACTGCGCCAACTTGGCAGCCAAGAATGAATTAAGCCAATTTTTGATATTCTGCTCTGATGTGATCCGTATTCCAGTGAGGGCGTTCTGCATCGACCGGAACAAATGGTAGTCAGAAGGGACAAGGTCTGGGCTATAAGGCGGGTGGGGTAAGACTTCTCATCTACTGTTTTCCAAATAGTTCTTAACTTAAATAGCAACGTGGGGCCGAGCGTTGTTATGATGGAAAATTATTGCCTCGTGTCTAGTCGCAAATTCCGGGAGTTTTTCGGCTACTGCTTTCTTCAAACGGATTAATTGTGTTCGGTACCGTTGTCCATTGATGGTTTCACTCGGTTTTAGCAGCTCATAATACAGCACACCCATCTGGTCCCACCAAATACAGAGCATTACCTTCGCGCCATGGATATTCGGTTTTGCCGTTGATTTGGCTGGTTGGTCGGGTTTCACATATAATTTTTTTCGCTTGAGGTTGTCATAATGGATCCATTTTTTATCACCAGTAACAATCCGATGCAAAAATGACTTCCTTTTGTGGCGTTCCAGCAGCATTTCGGACATGCAAAACCGCCTTTCGACGTCTCTCGGCTTGAGTTCATGTGGAACCCAATTTCCTTGGTTTTGAATATATCCAGCTGCTTTTAAATGTATTGAAATGGCTGCTAGAGTGACGCCCAAAGATTCTGCGAGCTCTTCTTGTGATTGGCAACAATCTTCATAGAGTAATGCTTCCAGTTCTTCATCTTCAAACTTTTTTGGCTGCCCAGGACGTTCATCGTCTTCATCGCATGTTCACCATAAACTTCCACCAAAATACGATGACTTTCGGCAGCTGTTTTCTTCATATTAAAGTAATGAAGAGGAACTCCCCGCAAAAACATTTTTTCAGGCACAAAGTTCGACATATTTGAGTGAAAAAAAATTATTGTTGTTTACGCTTCAAATGAATGACATATACTGAAATGACGTACAATGACAGTAGCTTTCCAACGCATGTTCCAATGGAATAATAACAATAGAATAATACAAGTTACGCCATCTCTTAGCAAACCGCACGAAAATTTTATAGACCCAATACAAGTTGATAATAAAGCAGACAGAAACAATCGGTCATCATATTAATCCATCCTACCATAACTTAGCAAAAGCTAAAGTAGCATGCCAGACCAATGAAAGCAGTATTGAGGTTACGGAGGTCAGTTCTGTGATAAATTTACAATCCTTGATAGACTTAACAACTAATCGTTTATGCGAAGTTCAGGAGGATGTTTTGGATAGAACTGATTGTACTTTATTAAAATTAATATGTAAGAGGGGCTGCGATGGCAGTTCGGGCCATAGTCAGTACAAGCAGAAGTTTAATCAAGCTGACGTCACTGAAGAGTATTTGTTTATGGTATCATTTGTCACTCTAACTTTATTTACCAACTGCGGCACAGTTATTTGGAAAAATCCAAGGCCCTCTTCTACTCGCTACTGCAGACCAATCAGACTATTATTTGCTAAAGAAATAGATGAGCTTACGCACAATGAGTGTGCTAATGTACACACTCAGATTGATTCTCTTATTCCACTACACATTAATCTTATAAAGAGACAAATTGTGGTAAAATATGAATTTCACTTGACTATGATTGATGGTAAGGTCTGCAAATATTTGACAGAGACCAAATTTAGTCAAAGATATGAATTTACCTCACATATTTAAGCAACGAAACCCTAATAAATACACTTCATGTCTGGATAAGAACTTTTGAGTGCCTACTTCATATAAGTTATAGATTAAGTTTTAAAACATGGCATGCTAAAGGAGAAAATAAGGCAGTGCTAGATGCAAAACCGAACATACAAACAAGTTTTAAAAATGAGTTAGGTCTAGTAGAAGAAATCCCTAAACCCGGACGTCAAATGACGGTAGCACAGCTCGAAAAATTTTAAAGGAACCTGTTAAAAGTGCCTCTATAACTGGTATTGACTAACAATTAATAGAACGTTTTGTGTCATTTTACGGGCTTTGTCTAGTGGGTATCAAATCAACAGAACCCAGTTTGAAAAATATGCTGAAGAAACGCGACTTTTTTATTTCGATCCATGGTATCCATGGTACAACATGCCCTTTACGGTTCATAAAATATTATGTCATAGCGTGGATATAATAAGTCATTGCTGCCTTTCTATTGGCCAACTTTCGAAAGAACCTCATGAGGCCAGAAATAAGGCCATTCTACGTATAACTTCGAATCCTTTATTAAATAGTTTTAGAGAAGTACCGAAAAAACCAACAGCCAATATTTTTGCGGAAGTTATGGCCTTGTTAGTTGGCCCTACTGTCCCATCACCTCTTCCGGAATGAATTCATTCCTGAATTCAATTACAGAATCTTATAAAATCTTCGGACCTGAAGACTCATTCTATAACAAGAGTCATGATAATGAATGAGTTATAAACAATTTACAAAACAATATATAAATAATTAATAAAAAAATATCAATGATATATATATTTTTTTGCCTATAATTAGTCACAAAACTTAAATAAAGTATTAAAAGTACAATTTTTTTACTACAATATACTTAACTCATAAGAATAACAGGAAATAGTCGAAACAATAATTGTGTTCACTTAATATATGGTTTTCTAATAACGACTTGACAAACTTTTTTTTAAATAAAAGGCAAACCATTTAAGATATTTCAAAAACTTTATTATTGGCTTAAAGTACAATCAAAACTCGACTTCGTTCATATGGCCACCGCGGGCACGTTTGCAGCGGTCGATTTGTTGGACCCAATTTTCAACGACTCGGACACACATTTCGGCCGAAACGGCCACTATTTCGCGTTCAATGTTGGCTCTGAGCTCTTCCAACGACGTAGGCGTGTTGACATAAACCAATGATTTAACGTAGCCCTACAGAAATTAATGTGTGCTGTGTGACACCATTCTGTTAAAACCACATGTCGTTCAAGTCCATATCTTCCAATTCGGGCCAAAAATAATCGATGATCATGGCGCGATAACCCTGACCATTCACACTAACGTTGACGATCGTTATCGTCGACGAAAAAATATGGCCCAATAACGCCGTCGGCATGCAAACTGCACCAAACAGTTATTTTTTGTGAATGAAGTGGTGATTCATGAAGCACATGTGGGTTTTCCCCCGACCAATAACGCATATTTTGCTTATTGACGAACCCAGTGAGCCAAAATAAGCTTTGTCACTGAAGATGATTTTGCGATGAAATTTATTATCGTGGCGCATCTTCTCCAGAACCCAATGGGAGAACGTACGTCGCTTTAAATGGTCCATCGGCTTCAATTCTTGAGTCAGCTTGATCTTGTATGGGTGTAAACCAAGATCCTTACGCAAAATACGCCATAATGTGGTCTGAGCGATGCCCAATTCTTGAGAACGCCGTGGAATTGACTGATTTGGATCATTTTCTACGGATTTTCGACACTTCGACCAACCCGTTGTTTCACTAACACGGCAACATCACACAACGGATATTTAGACTCACATTTTTGCACTAAGCTTGTTATTGCCTGTCTACTAGGCCGAGAATTACAACCGAAAATTGGAGTTAACGCTCTTAAAGTTGCAGTCACCGGCTCCGAATATCTGTAGAAAATTTTTATAATTTCCAGACGTTGCTCGTTAGTGTACTTTACCATGATGAAAATGTTGAGTTTATTGAATAAATTGACAGTGACAGTTTGATGATTAGTGAAAGAGTGCGTCTACAAATTAAATTCAAAGTTCTTAAGTCCCTATTGGAAAACCCTATATGTACAACATGGAACACTGTGCAATCTAAAGAAACTGAAATTTTTCAATTTAGTGCATTTGTATGAACGAGTATGAAATCTGTGGGGTTGTATGCGGATTTTCTGTCATTTTAGTCGAGTATTTCGTGAAGTGCGGTTCAATGGCTACCATTAATAAACAATTTTTGACTAAATTTATAGAAGTTTTCCGCTCCCAGCCTGCATTGTGCGAAAGTAAAAATGACAGTTATAAAAAAGAACTGAAAAAAATAAAGCATGCGGTATTCCTATCGAAAAGTATAGAGAAATAGACGAAAATGTGACCACTGTTCACAAAAGTGAACAGTTCGCGAAGTTCGTACAAATGAGAACTAGTAAAACTAATTGTGGTACTTTGAATTACTTGATTTGTTGAGAGACCAGGAGATGTAAGCAGAAGCTATAAATACGCTAGATGACTCCATGGATTCTGAAAAAATAGGTACTTCCGTATGTGCCTTTGTGTTTAGGCGCCAAACGGACAGCTATCTGATAATTTGAAACAAAAAATGAATGGAAGGACACGATAATTATGTTTGTGAAAGAATTCAGCTTTATTTAGACTTCTATATAAATTGTTAGGTTTACAATATATGGAAAAACTATTTTAAAATTTGTAGGCATTTATGAAAAATTATTTTTGCCAAGGCACTGCACTGACGGAGTTGAAATAGTTACGGAACTTATACCTAGTATTTTTTGCATTATTTGACGTATTTCCACCTTCAATGGGACCCAAATCGATCATGGCAATATCATCATCTTCAATACTTCTTTGTAAATAATTTCGATGGATTTTTCTTCTTCAAAAAATTGTGTAAATAGAAACAAGCAATAGTTAATTGATATTGTTTAGACTTACACTGTCCGAAAACATCATTTGTCCCAACTTCCACAGCCATTATGACAATACTAAAACTTTTTTTTTATAACCCTTTGCTCCCTAATGGTTTCGCAGCGAAACCACACATTCAATATTTTTTCTCTATTTTCCTAGTATTTAGGTGGAAAAACCATGGATATTTCTGCAAACTGTTAATCATTTTATGATGGTAAAAAATTGTTTCCGGTAATGATCAGTGAATTGTAAGTGATTTTTTAGTGCATCAGTTTGATAGTTTGTGTCATTTGAAGTGGTTCTTGCTGTTCAGTAAACAATTATTATTATTTAATTTTTTTTTTTTGAGAATGGCAAGTAAGTAAAGTGGGTAAATGTCATAAAAAATATAGTTTGTAGCAAGTTATGTAATGTGACCCATTCATCAAGGTTTTTCGATATGGTTTCGCATTGAAACCAGTAGAGAATAAACATTTTTTTGTTTTTTTTTTTTTTGTTAATTTTAGACAAAGATCGTTATCGTAGACATGACTTGAAGGCAATGGGTTCTGACGAATTTCAGATTTTTTTTGACTTAATTCGATCAGATATCAAATCTGAAAGTGGTGGTGAAGAATTAGAAGATCCTGAAGCAAATATTGAAAATCTATTCGAAACAAATGCCATGGAAATTGATTTTGTCAACGAGCCTCAAGAAGAACATGACGAAGGATGGATTAGAGAAGATAATCTTCTTTTATCTATTTTTAAACAAAAAGAGAGGGCTAAGCGAACCATCTGGACGACATCAAAGAAATATTTGCAAGGTACGAAAAGAGAGTTTGAAGAAGAAACAGGTCCCACTATTCCTGAAGACTTAGAAACATCTACCGATGTATTTCTTTATTTATTTCCAATGGAATTAATTGAATATATTGCGTTCCAAACTAATTTGTATGCCGTGCAAAAAGCTGGAGGAAATAGTGGAAGCTACATTCCAACCAATCAAGAAGAAATCAAGGTGTTTTTGGTAATAAACTTATTAATAAACTCAGAGATAATTACATTTGTTCACTCGTGTCGAGGGATTATTTTGCCTGGCTTCTTAGACATATTCATTTGAATGACAGTTTGCGACAACCAGAAAGAACATCTAAAAATTTTGATAAACTTTATAAGTTGCGCCCCCTCATAGCGAAGCTACCGGAAACATTTTTATCGTCACTGAAGGCATCTAAATTCGAATCCATAGATGAATAAATGATAAAATTCAAGGGACGGAGCTGTTTTCGACAATACATGCCCCTGAAACCTACCAAACGGGGATACAAGGTTTGGATCAGAGCTGACGAAAAAGGATATGTGTTCCAGTTTCAGATCTATACCGGAAAAACTACAACAGGTACCGAAGAAGGTCTTGGCTTATTCCTGTGGAACTTTTCGGAAAGAAAGAAAATATGCACCCACTGATCTGCTAAATGACAAACATTTACAGCAAGGGCAGTCTGACTGGCGCTTAAGTAAGGACGGACTAGTATATTTAAAATGGAAAGACCAGAAATCAGTGCATTTTCTGAATAACTTTCATGACCCATCAGTTTGTAGAACAGGTGGACATGCTAAAATCCATTTATGAAATAGACCGCAAATTGAAAAAATTGTGGCATCGGATTTTTTGGTATTTTCAATGGAAAATCTGATTCGACAACATTGTCACTAAAAGAGGTTTGTCATTTTAAGACCGAAGTGCCGTTTGAAAGAAGGCTTTACAAATATGATCATTTGCCGAAACACTGCTTATCACGGCGGTGTGCACATTGTAGTACAGAATCTGAGCCTCATGGTACAAGATGGTCTTGTTCTTGCTGCGAGGTTTGACTTTGCTTGAATGACAAAAAAAAAATGTTTTGCATCATATCATAACGGTTAAAAAAATTATTAAAAATATAACATACAACTTTTTTCTCTGTTATTTTTTCCTAGTTTCCTACTGGTTAGGTGGCGAAACCACTTTTTTCTTTTTTAGACAGATTTTTACTAAATTTCAAAGTTTAATAAAAATATCTTTAAATATTGACATCTCCGGAATTGGAGCCGTCTGTGGCCCCAATAGAAATATTAAAATTCCATTTACTTTCAAATACGGCTGCAGTTTCCTTCCATTCTTTTGCAGTTTTCGGGATCTATAAGATGGAAACATAACATTCATAAATGTAATAGTTAATAAGCTAAGTAAATAAATAAATTTATCTTTTCAGCCTCCTAAAGAATCTAAACAAACGGAAGAACGATTTGGAACACATTTTTTTAAAAAAAGCTGTAGAACATTTAGAGCAACAACGGAATCGCCAAAGAGACGCCGCTGACGTATTCAGAAAAGATTGATATATCGGAATATAAATGCTGAGCAATAATTGAATGCAAAACCCATTATCGATGAAACACTGATGCGAGCCCAGTTTGGCCAACTTTCCTACTACAGCAGCTTGAATCTTGGAAACGAAAATTTTACAGGTTCCAGGCCTTCACGGAGTCAACATACTTATTACATTTCAAGCTCACACAGCTCAACACACACTGGTGATTTGATATTGTTTGCTCCAATATTAACAGAACCGCAAACAGGATATGCCAGAGAAGAGCCTGTATAGATAAGACAGTCAAACAGGTCTTTCCAAGATCTATTTAATAGCGAGGAGTTCGAATAAATAAACATAAATATACTAAGTTAAAACAATGCATTGCCCAGCAGGCGGAAAAAGAAGCTGTCACCTTGAACTTCCCAACTGTTCGTGTGTGCAACGCGACACCCTGCATGCGCGCGAATCAACTACAAACATGATCCGCCATGAAAGCGTTCACAGGCCGGAGAATGCTGACACAGCTGTCTTTGCACGCGTAGGTTGCTCAGCGGATATGGGCACACATAAGTGCAGAATTATATTTAAGTTAATTTTAAGATCAGTTCTGTTTTGGAGGTAAAAGTATAAAAAAACCAATTTGATTTGAATAATTCGATTTTCGTAAGTTGAACGGCTGGGGGGAGGTTCAGCCTCACCGTTCGCTTTTTTTTTTTTTTTTTTTTTTTTTTTATGAATCCCCTTAAGAAAATCGTTAACTACTACTACTATCAATAATATATAATTGTTAACTTACTTTAATAAATTCTTTTGATGATGATATTGTCGCCTCACATGTTTTAATTGGGCTTTGGGGAGAAACCCTTGTCCAAAATTTAAGGTCTTCAAAACTTTGTTCGGAAGAAGGAAATCTCAAAGTAGCTGATAATCTTTCATTGACTGTTATAGCGGCCCGCAAACAAGTGTCTTTCTTTTCTAATAATGGAGTTACTGAGCTTAATAATTCCATATATGTCTCTGAATTCATTCGAAGAAAATTATTAAAATCAGTTGGAGCTGTCGTTTCTAAATCTTTAAGTAAAATCAAGTGTGAAGATGTGTGTCTTTTTTGGAGATACTTTTTCATCCACACACGTTGTTATCTCTATTGCTCTCTTTTTTCTTTGTACAAATATGTACCACCATCAAAGCTTATATATAAGCGCCGTCACTGTACATGTTACTTCTTCTAAGAACAAATACGAAATGAATTTGATGGATTTGTGTAAAGTATGTGGCAAAACAGCTTCACACGGATTCACGCACATGTATGAAATCTGTTGGCTACTTTAGCAGGAGTTGTTCGCAGCTAGAAAGACGTTTTACGTTACTTTACAAACCATCAAAACACCAGTCTAAGGCAACTAAGTAGAGATTTTAATCTAAAAGAAGGACTCAGGACCGGAGATTCAGAGAAGCGTTTGAAATTCTGCGGAAGACAACTTTATTAGCCAGATTCTATGGACGGATAAGTCCCAATTAACTAGAGATATAGGATCTAATTCCCATAATTTACACTCCTGGGCAGAAAGCAAACCCCACTTCATGAAACACGGAGCTTTTCGTCATAAGTTTGTAGTTAAAATGTGTGGGCAGGCATGTTGGGTGACAAACTGATCGGACCCTATCGTCTTTCTCTAACGCTTAATTTGAATCTTTACTTGAAATTTTTGCCAAACAAATTACCGCAACTATTAGCAAATATGCCACTGCAAAGAACAACCATTGTGTACCAGAAGGATGGCGCCCCCTCAAACTATGGAAATGCAGTTAGATCACGTATATGAAAATTCGGAGATAGGCCGGGATGGACCCATTCTTTGTCTCTGGACTTTACCTCAATAGACTATTGTTTATGGGCATGGACATTGATAACTCATCAGAAATAACAACATTGCATGACTTGAGCCATAGAATTGACGAAGCGAAAGTCCGAGAAGTATTGGAAAGAAAGGACTTTACTTGGTGGAGTGAAAAGTAACCTCCGTGATCCCCAAAATTCGCTGCTACTGCAAAAAAGTTTATGGTGCCTTGAAGTCCGTTCATATTTAGGCAGACACGCCGAATTTCAGTGCGATACTGTCTTTAGTTATGTTTTGACAGCTAATTGTCAAGCGGCCGAGGGAGGCTCGATGGTTTGGAAAGGTTATGGCGCCGGTTTTCTGAGATTGTCATGGCATACTCTTCGTAGACTATCTCGAAAAAGGAAAAACCATCAACAGCTAGTACTACTGTGCATTATTGGAACGATTGAAGGTCGAAATCGCTGCAAAACGGCCTCACATGAAACGAAAAAAAAATTTTGTTTTTGCCAGACAATGCACCGGCGCACAAGAGCATTGCAACCATGGCTAAAATCAATGATTTACGGCTCCAATTGCTGTCGCATCCACCGCATTCGCCCGATTTGGCTCCATCGGACTATTATCTCTTCCAAACCTCAAAAGATGGCTCATCAATAAAAAATTCAGCTCACGCGAGGAAATCATTGACGCCACGGAGGAGTATTTTGCAGACCTTCCGGGAAATCATTTTCGGACGGGATCAAGAAGTTGGAAAATCGCTAGAATAAGTATATCAAACTAAAAGGGGACTATACTGAATAAAATAAAAAAAACATTTTAATAAAAATTTTTTTTGTCATTCCCAAGGAGGTTACTTTTCACTCCATCTAGTAATAGAGGCTCTTTCAAAGATTACCTATGGCTTGCGTACAAAGCAATGGTTTTCACTTTGGACAATGATATAATATAAGGTTTGATGAAAAATATAAAAATAGAAATATGCAAACCTCTGTACATCAGATGCATTTCCGAACCTCTCCCCATCCATACGATTTTTCAACAAAATGCGTCAATCTCCGCTTAGAGTCTTCGACAAATTATCTGGAACATCTTGAATATCGTTCTTGTATCTACGTTCCACTATTAAGATATCCAAAATTTTTGTTACATAACCATAGAAGTGATGCTTAATCAAATAGCGTAGGTACGGAGCTACGATGGCAAGTTTTATAACTATGAGTACACATTCTCGCTGTAGTCACTGCTACTCTGTCTCATATGATTGACCATCAAAACTCAGACGATCCAGAGTAAATCATTACAACAAGTGTTAATAAAGACATCCTGACATCATGGCAATCTCATTTTAACGACTCTTCTCTTCTAAACGATAATTTTGTTCATTCCTTCACTTCTGACACCTTCATAAAATGCACCTCAGCTTCTTTCATTCTCTATTCTTAATTTTTTCTTAACAATTTTATAGATCATAAACAAAACGAGAAAGCTCCTTATTACGATCTGTTACTTCTCACAAGGAATACATCTAATGTGGGGATTTCCGTGGTCAAAACAAGCGAAAAACAACAACAAAAATATTCTAACAGTTTACGAGTAAGTACGATACATCGGGGAAGGCCCGATTTTATAGCCCAACTTGAAAATGTAAAAAGCAGGCTCTAAACTCCAAACAAATGAGAAATAAAAAGTTAAGAAAACTGATTAAAGAACCCTATTCTGGTGCCGCAAAAGGCGCACAAAATAACCGCTGGCATGTGGGACCAGGCCTGCTGAAACAGTAGGTTTTCAGCAATTTTTGCTTTCTTTTTATGCGTTTCCCTTCTAGGTCCTTTCTTAGTTTTTACTGAAAAGTAATTTGAATGCGATGAGAAAGTTTCTCTTTTACGATATTTTGTTTCTATTAAGCAGCATTCTTCTCATTCCATTTTCTTTTGTTTTTTATTTGTGCTGCTTTTCCGGAAATGTAGTACTAAAACAACATAGGGAATTGAAGAAAGTTACCGCTCGACATGGGTACTTAAATGCGGCGGAGAATAATTTGAAAGTTACTCTTCAGCACTTTCGAAGAGTTTTTTTAACTTTCAAAGTTAATTTCGTAATCAGCGAAATGATTGAAATTTATTACTTATTTTGCATTTGATTTTGGTCTTATGCACGCGACCAAAAAATCGACGAAATTAGTAAGAGACATATGACGAAAGATACATTTATAACAATTCTTTATGTTAAAAAAAAAAAAGAATAAAGAAACGATTTATGAGATGTGATAGCCATAAGGACTGGACCGGAAATAATTTTGGGGCAAATAATACGAAAGTGAGTGATTCTTAGAAAATAAGAACTTTAATGATCTGGTAAAGAGGCCGTCTGCATTTAGGAACTGACAAAAGGCAGACAACGAAAAAAGGGCTAATATTTCCGGCAGATGTTAGTGGAACAACTTTCTAGTGGCAAAACAAATTTATCTATTAAGTATTTCCAGAGAAAATCCTTTATTTCTAGACCACAACAAAAGTTATCCACGAGATCTGAGTTTACATTTATTTTACTTCAATCCATACCGTTTTGAGGGCCACCTAAGGTGGGTTGGTGGATTCAACTCCTTCAATATCATCGAAGTGCAACAACGTTAAAAAAAAAAAAATCATTACGAGAGAACTACCTGCCTCGGAAGAAAACGGGACCGATTTAAAACGACGACATGGCGCGAAAAAGGACAATGGTTTAAGAGTATGCTCTTGGAATGTTAGAATATTATACGCTCCAGGAGCTACAAAAAAACTGGAAAATGTCCTCACGCAGTATAAGGTGACATTACCATGGCTCAGGATCTGGATAGGATCAGGAATGATGAAAAGAAAGAAGTGCGATATACTCGTATACTACAGCTGCCACAAAAGGTTGAACAGATTAGGATTCGAATTCGTTGTGGGAAAGCAGTGCAAATATTTAAGAGTAGAGGGGCAAATGTCGATTCTGACTACTATTTAGCTACAGCCCGAGCTCGACTATTCAATTAATGAAAACTGCGCCAAAGAACAAAAAGAGGTACAACATTGGATTCCGGAGCACACTGGAGCCGGAGACTATAAAGAGCAACTGGATGAAAGACTCTGCAAGATGTCAAAATTAAAGAGCCTCCGCTCAAGGATAACGAAGAGTGCAGCAGTAAAACTTTTATAAAAAAGCTAAAAGTCTGGCTGCAGGCTACAGACCAGGAGCTCACGCCCTTCGAAACACTGAGAGTAATCTTGTCACCAACCCGCATTGAATTGTGGATGTATTTAACCAGGGATCGAAAGGACTGCCGTCAGAGCTTTTCAAACCTGGTGGAGATTTTTTGCTAAGGAGCATGTACCGATTCATCTGCAAAGTATGGGAGGACGATAGCATGCTCAACGACTGGACTATCAGATCTATCTGATCCATCTTCAAGAAAGGCGATCCAAACATTCACACTGCGGCAAATCCTGAAAAAAACCAACGAGTTCGAATTCGATACTCACTACCTCTTCATCGACTTCAAGGCCACATACAACAGCATTCTTCACACTGAATTATATGACGCGACGGTCAAATTTGGGATCCCGAGAAAACTGATCCGGTTGTGTCGCGCTACGCCAGATAACTCGCAATGCACTGTACAGCTTGGAAACAAAATCTCCGAATTATTTGAAACAAGCACCGGATTCAGCCAAGGAGACGCGCTGACGTGTGATTACGTGCCTGATCTTGCCAGTATTGCTTTATTGAGCTGAATGCTGGAAGATAAGCAAGACAGCGGAGATCTCGAAAATCGTCATGTCTTCAAATAAATGAAGTTTTATTTAATAAAATATTAAGTGTTGCCACTTTTGGCTTTAATTACTGCTGCTATTCTTTTTGGCATGGATGTTATAAGCTTGCGGCACTCGTTTGAGCCTTTTTTTATGTTATTGAGTGCTCCCGGACATTATGCTTTGGAATACTTCAAAGGGGCTCAATTAATTTGAGATCTGGAGCCTGTGCGGGCCATGTAAGCAAATCAATGTTATTTTCGGCAACTTCGGCATTTCATTGAAAGAGCGGGTTAGTTGTAGTACCGTACAACTGTTGGTGTGTATAATTATGGGGCTTCGATATGTCGCTTTTGATTCATCTGACTACAAGACGTTACACCCATCTTCCTCAGTAAAGTGTTGGTATTTTTTTTTTTTTAAAGCGTTTTAAGAAGAAAAAATAGTTTAAACTTAAAAATCACGGTAAAAGAATGTTAACCGTATACTGTTTCTGTAAGCAAAAATCTCTTGATATAACAAAAAAAAAATATTTTTATTCATTGGTGAGTTTTCCCAGACCGGAAACCTTTTCTTACGACCTCACTAGGTATTTTCCTAAATTAGAAGAAGTAATGAAAACCACAGAACGAAAAACAGAGGGTGCCGTATATTTTTGGCCAAGGCTGTGTATAGATGGTATAACAGTGCATATACATATACGAAGGCTGTTTGATGTGTACTCGGATTGAAAGATAGGTGGCGTTACTAAAAGATGAGAGTACAATCAATTAATATAACCGCCTGTCAAAATTTGGTGACAATCCGACGCTTAGTTTTGTTTTGACACCCATTTCAAAACGTCGTGTTATAGTTTTTTGCGACCATGGAAAAGAGCAGCATCTGAGCAGTTGACAGAGATAGCGGCATCTCAACTGAACCCGTTAGCCATATCCTGGACGAGATTTTGGGCATTAAAAAGTTGTCCGTGCGATGGGTGCCGCGTTTGCTAACACCGGAAAATAAGCGCAATAGTGATACACTTCAAAAACATTCTTGACCCTGTTTAATCGAAATCTGGAGACATGGATAAATTGGTATACACCAGAGACCAAAGAACAGTCGAAACAATGGGTTTAAGCTGGCGAACGTACTCCAAAGAAGGCGATGACCGTGCCTTCGGATGACAAGATGATCTCCATCGTTTTTTTGGACGGGCGAGGTGTGATTCACGTTGACTATTTGAAGAAAGGAAAAATAATCACAGGAGTATACTACGCTAATTTATTGGCAAGGAAAAAAATGCTCATCTACCAAGATAACGCACCGGTTCACACCTCCGCAGTCGCCACAGCCAAATTGGTCGAATTGCACTATAATTTGCTCCCCCATCCTCCGTATTCTCCGGATTTGGCCCCAGCGACTTCATTTTGTTCCAAACCTTAAATCATCACTCGCCGGAAAGAAGTACGGGTCGCACGAACAAGTCATGCCAACAAAAGTCGTACTATATGGAGGGGTTAAAAAAGTTGCAGCACCGAAAAATAAATTGTCAAAACCTGAAAAAGTTGCGTTGTCATTTCTAATTCGGGTGTTCATCAAATAGCCCTCCCACTCATTTTGATTAGGCTTTGAGATATTTTAGAAAATAATCCATATTTTTGCATTCTGCGTCTTGAAACTCCATCAAATGCCTTGATGAACCTATTTTGAAGCTTCAAGTTTTAACAAAATAAAATTGGTTTTTGTGTCAAGCCATTTTCTTCAAGCATATTATTGGCTCCAAAGACTGCCCACTATTCAGCGATTAAAGAAGACTGAGATTACTCGATAAGTCTACTAACGATCTCGATGTCAATATGTGTTATTTTGGGATCTCGTTTTAGGTAAGGAAGTAGGGGAATCTGGATATAACGAACGGACAATATCTTGGTGTACTTGATCTTTGAAATGGATCTGATGAAAGGAATAAGCTCCATAATATCTAGCACAAAGTGAATACAATTCAAAAAACTTTTGACTAGAAGCCGTCTGTAAAGACCAATACCATATTCATCAGAGGATGAATCCAATCCTACCCTCGCCTTTATAACATTTGGGAACATTGCAGAAGGTGATGCCTCATCATCGAAAGAACAGCAATGTCAAAAGCTGCATTGACAAATCTGGATATAATACGTCTTCGCCAGAAGAACCTAGTCGGTCACTAGTTGGTTGGTTCTAGATTCCCTATAGAAGAAAGACGGCTTGAAGTACTTTCAGGCTTGTAGTAACAAAGGCTATAGTAGATGAAGTAAGCTTAAGATTCAAATATCTTAAAAATGTTTCCAAATGATTCCAATTGAAAAATGCGAACCAGGTCGAAGAAAAACAACTTAAAACAAATATTTATCATCGAAAATGGCTGTATGATATTTCAAAATACTCTCCATGAAGATCAATACACCTCTGCATGCGTTCGAACTAATTTTCGAAGCACTTTTCCACTCCGAATTGATGACTTTAAAACATGCGTTTTACATGCACCAACCGCTTCTTCAGGCGTCGAAACTCTTTGACCTTGCAATTTATTTTGGAAGGTTCGGTGTTCGAGTTCCAACTGCGTCATTAATTTTTTCAGTTAACAAAAATTAAGTTAGATGAGTAGATTACTAGAAATCAACAGCAGGCCAGGGATTACTCATCAATTTAATTGAGTTGGTGAACCCTAGCTGATTTCAGCCGACCTGCGAGGGCTTAGCATTGCCGCAGCGGAAAATGATCCTGGCGAATAAATGCTAGTGTACCATTCGCAATCAACTCTTTAACGTTGCTCTAAAGGCGCGGTGGAGACATGTCTGGTTTTTCCGAAGCCCTTCGTATGCGAAAATATTTTGTTTCGGGCTCATATGCATAGATCTATGAGTCCTCGCGTATAAGGATCTTGTGGACTTCTTTCAAAGTACCATGATTTTTTGAACCTTTATACCAATTATTTGGTATCCAACGCGAAGAAATCTTTTTGACGGTCAAACTTTCATGCAATATTAAACATATGCGAGTGGAACTAACGCCCAAGCATGCCTCAACACAGCACCGATGTTTTCTGGCACAACAATCAATTTTAAAGACCTTTACGAAATCCGTCCAGGAGCGAAAGACAACCACGATTGAATAAGGAAAACCAGCACAACAGTTGGCATGTGATGCCTTATCACTAAAAGTCGAAGCCAATTGATAGGTACACTGTTGGTGAGTTAATCTTCATGGATTCTTAAAAAAATCATTGCATGAAAATGTTCAAGATTTAATTCCGAGGAATGAATCCTAAGTGGATATTGCCACACAGAGATAAATAGGCAGGTCCTCGTACTCATGAAAATGCCAATTTTAGACAGAATTTGAGATTTATTTTTACCGAAGTTCCATCTGTTCGTATGGAAGAACTTGAATGTTCTCTTTAACCAGAATATTACTAAAAATCTGCACACTAGGGAATAATATTTTAATGAAAAATATTCTTAGTGTATAGGTATATAACTGCTACACCACTTCCCCATACAGCACTTACTCTCATCTATAATGCAAATTCTATTTTCATCTTGCACCAACATCAACACAACAATAGACGTCCCAAGATACTCGTATGAGTTTAAAAGCATCGTCGGCTCTGTCATATCCTTCATTAGATTCGGAATGTAACAATTCAAAAAAAAAAAAAAAAAAAAAAACACTCTAGTCGTTCTGCTGGAGGAAAATTGAGCAAGACTCTCTAAGATGTTTTTCCACTTCTACTATATGTAGATCTGTACGAGTGCTCTATCGCAAGCAATAACAACAAAACCAACACTAACTTTTCCTGAGTGACGACGAGATTCAACCTATTCAGCCGCTCATTTATCTTTTTATGCATACATCCATTCACACCAAACAACTAACCAACCGAGACAGGAACTGGGACTGGGTTCGGTAACGGTACCTACCAACTAAAGCAAGCTTTCCTTTATATCCCTTTTTGCCAGTTGCTTCCTTGGTATCGTTTTCTATTTGTTTTCCTCTTTTTGTTTTATTTCTTCCATCAGAGCCTGTGTGATTTCCTTGCAGTGGTATTTGCGGCACTATTTTGGAGTATTTTTCCACTTATCTTGCGGTGGTGTTCCCTAGATTTCGAAAGGATATTTATTTTGTGGCTCGGAAAGGAGGCAACTTATGCGTTATTGCTTTGTGGAGCTTGAGCTCCTATATACAAATGTATAGGTAGGTATAGGTAGTCATACTCCTTTTCAGCTGATTTCCTTTATTCTCCTCCAAATCGACTACAGACCGTTATTCCTTTCTTTTTTGTACTCTTTTGTGAGTATTTCGCTACCTATCCTCTCCAAGGGACTGAGAAATTTTATTTGTTTACCAAGAAATGCTTGGTAAAGGATTTTCTTCGATCTACTCTCTACCAGCATTAGCTTTGAGTCTTGAGAAATTAAGGAATTGATGGAGGTAGAGTTAAGGATAAAGGTTTCTTTATGATAAAGACGTTAACGCTCATCAACTGTGGTTGAAGTAGTTAGGATGTTGTAACGGTTCAGTGACAGGAGGTTTGCAATTTGCCTGAAAAGAGTGAACCCTTTATGCTGGTTGCGAAAATTCTACGAAATCAGTACTAAGACTTTGCTACAGTTGATTGGAGGGCAAATTTCTATCTTTGTGGCATGAAAGAAGCCGCCTTTGCTTGAATAAATCATTCGCGTTAGTTAGAGAGGCACAAATAAATTATATTTTGAGGATGACAGTCTCTAATTGCTAATTGCAAAAAGTATGATGAAATTATTTTAACCCACAGATGTTCAGTGATAGTACCATCAATTTTCCTTAAATAAATGCTTGAGTTTGTAACTAGTCCATATTGTCATTTTTATGAAAAAACTCAGGAATCACATAGTACAACAGTATTCTGACTGAATAATTATGTGGTGCTTAGTGCCGTGCTTTCTAATGTTAAGTGAAATTAAGAACAAAAATCCCACTAGAAACAGATGTTAAGAAAATATCCCCACACCTGTGAGGTAGCAAGGCTATTACTGGCCACCCCGGTTTGCATTTAAACATCTGTGATACTTTACCTGCAGATCAACCTTGTCATCATATAGCAAGCATCCCAGAGCGTTATCAGTCCTATTACACAAAAAATTTCAGTTTTTATGAACCATAACCCTTGAGATGTCTACTAGCTTTGCTAAATATAAGTCTGTTACCCATGCGTACTACTACTGTCTTAAGTGACCTCGCGAAAATAATAACGATCCTGAATCGACATGACTGTGCGTAATCACGATTCATGGTTATCTTGAAAGGCACGATTGATGATGTACGATGTACGAATGTATGTTCAAAAAGTAATGTGATTTAATTTTTTTGAAAAATAAAAAATTATTTATTCATCAGTATCAATGCTGTCCCCTCAGATATAATAAGCACTTTTTGGTATAGCCTGAGCTCTTCCAGCGATGCCGTTTTTATTTCCTCATTCGTTGATATATCCGTCCTTTCATAAGTCTCTTCAGTTTTGGGAACAGGAAAAGTCGCATGGGGCCAAATCCGGTGAATATGGTGGCTGAGGTATAACTGACTTGTTGGTTTTGGCCAAAAAAAACTCTCACAAGCAACGATGAATGAGATTGAAAATTAAGAAGTTTCGGAACAAATTTAGGCGACATACGTCTCATGAAACGAGCCGATCGATATGCCAATATCATCAGCAATTTATCGGTTCAAAGATTTTTGAAAACAATTTTCTTCACAGCTTTCACGTTTTGGTCTTTTGTTGATGTGCTGGGGCGTTCAAATCGAGGTTCGTCATTGGCATCTTCTCGGCCATATTAAAAGAGCTTGTACCACCGGTAAGTAAGTGTTTAAGAGCACTTGATTCCGTTTTTTTACACAAAATTTGATGCGAATTCTTTGCTCCATTTTTTACAATAATTGAAAATACCAGTCGAGCATATCAGAATATGTCTAACCTTTCTAGCTGTTAAGAAAAAACTAAGTATGCTATATAATTGAAACTGTGAAAATATGTTCGTTACATGTAAAAGGTTCGATTCGGCTAGGCTGATAATAAAATAATCATAAACGCCGCAGAGTACCTGACATTAGAACTTCGTACTTAGCTCGATTCGAACTAGCTAGAACCGAGAAACGATTGGTTTTTTAATGTTGGTCTCGACGAGAACATGTGGTAAACTAAGTCTTTTGCATTTTTGCAAGAGATAATAACATACTATGTCATGTCATTAGTCTAAGCAGCTTTGGACTCAGGTTCTTTTATTCAAAGAAAACATAGTTGCCTAGGGTACATAGGGTGGGCAGCTCTTTGTTAATTTCTTCGTATTATATAGAGTGATTCACCGTGAGGTTTGATTTATAATGTAAAATAAAACACATAAGTTTGAAAGCGAACTTAAAATTTTTATTATCAGTTAAAAGAACAATTCATGGCATTTACCTTTTGAATACAATATGATGTAAATATTGGCCATGATTACGTCTGATGTGGTTCATTCGGAAGGTCCAATTTTGGGCGACTCGTTCGAGCATAACGACTGGTATTTCGCGGATAACACGAGTAATGTTAGCTTCCAAAGCGTCAATTGGAGCTGGCTTATTCCTGAAGACCTGAGACTTTTCCCCAGAGCAAATAGTCTAACGGTGTGATGTAGCTAGATCTAGGCGGCCAATTTACCGTAGCAAAACTTAAAATTAAGGTGCTCAAAAAAATGATTACTCAACAAGTCCATTGTTTCACGCGCTGTATGGCTCGTAGCGCCGTCTTGTTAAAACCAGAGCTTACCGAGACCATGTGCTTGCATTTCAGGAAGCATATTGTCCGTTAACATGGCGCGATAACTTTTACCATTGATGGTAACATTCTGATTTGCCTCATTTTTGAAGAAATATGGACCAATAATTTCACCAGCACATAAACCACACCATACCGTTATTTTTAATGGTTGTAGTGGTAGCATTTGACACTCTTCGGGTTGCTTATCAGCCCAGATACGGCAATTTTGTTTATTAACATATCCATTGAACCAGAAATGGGCTTCATCACTAAACAAAATTTCACTATAAAACACCGGAGTTCCATTGAGTTTTCCAGAGCTCATTCACTGAAAATATGACGCCAATTCAAGTCCCCTGGCTTCAATTCAGCACAAGTTTGTACGCTTTGAAGCCGAGATCCTTACATCAAATACGCCAAGTTGTCGAATATGCCAAGCCAAGCTGCTGAGAACGACGACGAATCAATACGTCACGGTCTTCGCTTACACTCTCAGCTACAGCTGGTATAGTCTCCTCACTACGTGCTGGATGTGGTCTAATCGATCCAATATCATCCTCTAATGCAAACTGGGATTCAAATTGGCTAATGGTATTGGCAATAGTGGTTTCAGTAGCTCAATTATGCGTACCGTAAGTTCCTCGAATCGCACGAACGCGATTTCCTCATAGAACGCTGATTTTCGTAATACAGCTGAACAATTTGGAGACGCTGTTGTGGTGTGAGTCTTTTCATGATGATTTGCCAAACGATACTGAACAAAAATGACAAAGCAGTTTGATAGGAGTCACGCGTGATCATCACGTGATCGTTACCTCACGATGAATCAACCTATATTTTATCCTAGAAACCTAAAGTTAACTTGACCATTCTTTTGTTCATATTCAGTCAATATTACTTTGACAGAAAGCAGTACGAATCTTTTACCAATACTCAATGAAGGTCAAGGATCTGCCATGTAACTCAGTGCAAAAATCAATTTACGAGTTGTTTTTAGCACCCACCCTAAAGTTCAACTAAATATACTCGTACATATGTATTTCAGGAACTTCGACAAATATAGAGGTTGTTGGAGTTGTAAAAATCAAGAACGCAAAAACAATTGCTACATCACTTCTAAATATCCAGGTTGATTCTTTGATTTCGAAGGCGGTAGAATCTTTTTTATTTTTTTTTTTATTTAATTTACATTTGTTTCAATGTACTAGCTTCCATATTTTTTCATTAAAAGTCAACCCCGTGTTGTTAAATCTTGCATCCGGTAGACACCCACTCTCCTCTACACCGTTAATGTCATCTTTTTTCTCATTTACGATCATATTTGCGCCTAAATCCTTCCATCTCCACTAGGTTCCCATGCCATTGCACACTGTAACAAAAAGAAAGAAATAAACACAATTCTACTTTTAGTAATTTTCCGGTGCCGTTTGAATAACTGTACAGTTTATGATACCATTTCTGCCATATTCCATGTACCTAAACGGATTTGGAGTTTTTTTTTTTTTTTTTCTTTTTCTGTTTCAACCGTAAAGCCCCATAACGATCTCCGTACAATTTCAACCTCATTACCCACCAAATAAAAAACGAAACCAAGGCTAGGGCATATGGCTTCCCCTTAGCTCATCGTACCAAATCCTTCCACTCGTTAAGCCTAAATCCATCTTTACATTTATAATGTCGCTCGCGCAAAACGGATACAACTCAATCACATGCATACCAGCCTTCCTACTTCTCCGCCCCTAACATAAATGCGTAAATTGATTTCAAAAACTGCCGGGGAATATTTTTATTACCCACGGACGAACAAACATACAGACAACAATTGTTGGTGGCAAGAGGATACAACAAATAAACGTCCCAGAGTTTCCTGGAAATGATTCTGCTTTTCTTTAGGATCTGAATAATGGAATTCATAAACGTAGGAAATTTACGATTTTCCTACCATCACAGAGGGTGGTATGCCTATATATAATTTTCAACAAAGCGCACAAAAAAAGTGAGCAATTTACTTTGGTTAAATCAGGAGTACCGAGAGGAACCTCAGGCAGCTCCAGAAGGAGCACCATTCAGTGGTGACACTGTACACAAGGGTAACAATGCTCTGTGTGTCATTACATCCATTTCCACTTTGGATTACTTGAAATGCACTTAGTGAAGCACAATCAGCGAATTGTTGCATCAGAAAATTATAGCAATGAAGAAGGATGATCATGAAAGGAGTATAATGTTTCATTGTTGAATCTCTCCTCAGGATGTACTTATAATCATACAACATCAACTCATTTTCGGGTTTTATTTACACCCCTTTTGAAAAGAGGAGAAACGGAAACTCTTGATTTGAAAAAGGATCTCCTCGAAATTGGAATGACTGTGGAGATAAAATTATTTAAACGTTTCCCAGAGTCCTGAATGGATACATTGCTCAGTAATGCGACATATAGAACATACTAACATGTAGTCACAATTAAGCCAAGTGCTGGTACACATGTCTATGGTTTATGGGTAACGGAATATACGATGACAACATGTTGTAATTGAAATTGTCTGCATTTGGTTTGGTAGGATAATAAAGTCGTGTAATCGGTATCTATTACCCACATAATATCCATACAGGAACCATTGATGTGGAATAAACGCATCTGTGGTTTCGGATGTTTAAGGGGTTTCACAACACTTTATGACGAGCGATCGGTAAGACCGAGAGCTTGTTTTTGTATGCCGAATTCACTCTCACCAACTTAACTTATGCAGTTTTGTAATCAAGATTAGGTTGCTGCAGACATAAGCTACGAAGCGCAAGGAGAATTCGTCGGGCACAAATTCGTCGGGCACAAATTCGTCGGGCACAAATTCGTCGTTTCGTTTGCTTATTTTCACAGTCAACTTTTGTTATGAGAGTAAGGCAGCAAGAAATCGACTTAACTTTATCCAACAGGTATGCTTAGGAGATTACTGGCTGGAAAGTACTATCGGAGATCTTTATGTCTATGTGTGTTTCGAAATGGCATGTTCAGTTAGTAGGCAATCCTGCAGATCGCCCGTTCCTTGGTGGAAAGCTGTACTGCCTTCGTAAAGAATCCATAAAACTTCCAAATAGGTCCCTTAAGACTAATTTGAAGGAAGAGTGGAATCTTTACAGATCAAAGCAAAAAAAAATTTAAGAAGCTAATTCGGACTTCGAAGATCGCCTCTTACAAATTTTTTTGCGAAAAGATCGAAACTATCGGTGAAACCAGTAGGCTGGTCGAGTCTCACTTCCCAGGTAACCTGATCGAAACCAGTTCACAACTAGCTACTATCAAAGAAGCTGGTAGTGAGCTGAACAACATAACACGCCGTAGCTGGTATATCTCATCGGTTGTGGTTACAGATGAGGCCATCAAACATGCTGTTGCTTCCTTTGATGGCTTCAAGTCGCCTGGCACCGATGACATTTACCCAGTTTATGCTACAAAAAGGTATACTATACCACTGCTATGGTGCACGTTGGTCGACTCACTGCTCAACGCACGCAATAGTTCTAACGTCTACGCACAAGCATACGCTGATGATGTAGCTGTACTGTCTTTCTGATCGTGTATAGCAAAGGTCTGCTCTAAAGCGCAGGCCGCCCTAGACGTGATCGACGACTGGCGCACTAGTAATGGGCTTTCAATAAATCCTCTCAAAAAATGAGGTTGTTCTCTTTACGAGAAGAAGGAAGCTGTCTTGCTTGACCCATCTAGTTCTTAAAAGCATCATCATCCAATTTTCCAAAGAAGCTAAGTATTTGGTTTCTATTTTGGGTAACAAACAAACAAGAATCTTAGGAGCTCTCGCCCTTCTGGCATCGGTAAGACATGGAGTTTGTCACCGAAAAGTGTCTTTTGGATCTACACACGGTTATGATAAGGCCAATAGGCGTCGGTTGTCTAGTGGAATAAGTCATGCGAAAATATGTAATTGCTGCTTTCACCAGACTCCAAAGAACGGTTTGTCTCGGATTCATGTGTGCTGTCTAGCACTTCTAGCACTCCTGGCTCCGCTCTAGACGCATTGATGAATCTTCTTTCCTTTGATATTCATATCATGGGCTGCACCCTTAAAGCCATCTTCCGTTTAAAAAGAAGTGTTCTTTGGCACAACAAGCACTGAAACTTCGATGACCTTGCGCGCCAGCTGTCTTATGCCTCCGGTCTTATGGACATGACGTCCGATGCAATGACGCAATGATGCAATGAAAGCTTGCATCTGTCTTCTACGCAGAAGTTTACGTAGTCTTGATGGCAGCGAACTAAATTGCGGAGAAACGGTGGAGAAGGAGAGAAAACGACAGCCAAACTGCGCTTACTCTTACGAGTTCCAAGCTAGTTCGGGAATGCAAGAGATCACTAAACACAGTCGGAGGGCTAAATTCAGCGACCCTTGTCTTGCTTCCAGGTCACAATTGGGATCACGGGAAATGAAATCGCCGACAAACTTGCCAGGCACGGTTCAGATTAGAGTTTTTCAGGACCCTGCTGTACAAGGAGTACAATGGATTGGTCCTTTGTCTGTGTGTTCTGTTCCGACATTAAAAAAAAAAAAAAAAACATTTTAGTTGCCTGAAAGATAGATAATGTCTTTTGGATTGAACACCGAAACATCCGATTTAGAAGCTAATACACTACCACTCGACCCAAGACCCCCAGTTGTAAATGGATGCGCAGTTGATGAACCCTGAGAGCATTCGATGAATGAAAAGTATGTCAGCTATATTCCTGAGTTCTTCAAAAGAATTCAAGTTGATTAAGGGATCGTTTCAGGTCAGACCACGGAGAGCAAATCGAAGAAATTGTCTTTGAATACCCTCGATTCAAGCAGGGACGAATAAAGGTAACATAGAGAGATATGGTTGGAATGAATTGTCTTTAAGGATCATCTTATCGATATGCGAATGAAAATTAAGCTTCCTATCGAATAATATGCCATGGCCATGTAAATACTGAACCAGGGCAAGAAGTTGGCCATAGAGACAATAAAGCTCGAGTGGAAACGGATTGCATTTACATGAGAAGGTTATATATTTGGCGATATAAAGTTCCAAGATGTTTTTGAGGCACCTGTTTGAAAACTGATCTTCATGGAGAAGGATGGGTAGAAGAAATAGATTTAAAAAAGATTACGTCGTCAGCATGCAGATGGAGGTGTATTTAACGAATTTGTCAAGACCCACATAATCTAAAGTGATAAACTGAGGCAAAAAATACAAGAAATACTGAGGCAAAGTTCTAAATTATTTTCCGTTACAACGCTCATTTGTAATGACATTCCCTATATCAGTTCTTTGGACAAAGGTAATCTACTTAATGCACACTTTTCATCAATCCCAATCACCACGGCCCTTTTGGAGTATAAAGAATATAATCTCTCTCCTCCTATAAACCCATTGCACTTAGATCTCTTCTTTCCAAGGTCATGGAAATGCTGATAAATCGTTAACTCATAGAATATCTCGAAACACGAAAACTTCTCGAATCAAAGCATACATCAATCTTGCGAACGCACGATACTTCTTATCCAATATATTCTTTTCCTGACGACAGTACCTACTTTTTGCTATTCATATACGTTCTTGGACTCACGGCCCTGCTTTTCAAATTCCGATATTGGTAATCGAGGAACCATCAAAATGCTTCAAAACACAAATCGAAATTCAAACACCCAGCTATTATCCATGAATGGCACTTGCATTGTCGAAACCGAAAAACTTTCCAATCTACGACGGAATGCCCACATATTTAATGTAGCCAAAAATGCTGCGAAATGTCTAGCTTTCCTCAGGCGATGTTTTTCGTAAAAAATATTTGTCCCCCTTTGATCTAGCCTTAATATAAAAGTTTTTTATCAGCCGAAAATTGGTGTACACTGTACAATGCGCACATCTGGTCAGGTACGCATAAGACCACTTTGCACTTGCTTGGATCCAAAATCGTGTGATAAGACTCATAGGTGATTCCAATATTACACATTCAATTGTCAATCTTGAGCACCGAGGTAATGTCTCCTGCCTCACCTTGTTCTATCACTATTTTCACCACCAGCGGTCCAGTGAAACTGCTATTAGCATTTCGCTCCTTCAAACTTTCAAACCTTCAACCGTAACACCCGTCTCGCTATGACTGCTCATCAGGTTACCCTCAAGCCCACTTTCGGATGTACTCTGAAATATCGTGATTGTTTCCTAAGCGATATAACTCGTCAACGGAACGGAATGTCGAGCTCTTTATTTCCTAGTAAATGTATGTTAATTTGCAAACATTAAATACCAACGCACATCGGCATCTCTCTGTTTTCCTTCAAACATTCTAAAGGTACGCAAAATTCTTTGTACGTCTGCCAATTAATAACAAAAAAAAAAACATATTGTACATACATATGTATGGATATTCATGAATATTCACAGCCAGTATGGTGGAATACACAGGAAAGCGGAATGTCGCTGGTATTTTTCAAAACAAATTCTTGAATTTGATAAGAACTTCGCCGTATATGAAGGCATTCCATCAAGTTGTATCCCTTGGTTGGGGTTTCAATATATTGATACCAAGTCGAGAAGAATAGAATTAAAAAAAAAAAACCCGTCATCAAATTTTAAGTCTGACAAATGGTATACCTACGGATTGATCTGAAATGAATACTTGAGTGGCTGAGATGCCCATGAAAGGAAACTTGTTCTGAATTCATGCCTTTCTGATTGTAAATCAGTACTACAAAATTTCAGGACCATCTAATCGAGATAAAGTCAAAATAAAATGGTCGAGAACTTCTTGTAGAAAAAATGTGTTCATCATCATCATGTGTTCGCCCATCAATGACGTTGTCTAATAAAAAGCGGGGGTAGAGCAAGGTACTGGTCATATCGTAACGGATTTCAGATGAGGCCATCGAAGGTTGCTACGATTTTACCAGTTAGAAGCGTCCGGTTATAGTTCTTGTTGGCGGCAGGAGCACCGGTAGTCCCTACCAGTACTTACATCACGGTACCATGAAAGTCAGGAGCCCCCAGGATCTTTAGCCGGGCCTTACTTGTTGAGGTAGGCCCAATTGTGGAAGTCATGGTGGCTGTGATTTTAACCCAAATCCTAAAAAGGTCCTCCTGTTGGTTTAGACCTAATGTAGAGCTGCAACCAGTACTGGGTGCTATGATCCTAAGATCAGGAAGGGGTTTTAGATCGGCCTCGACTCATATTAAGGGTGGAACTTGTGCCTCCAATACAGTTCCGAATTAATATTCATAAAACATGCAAGCAATAGCAAGGTGTATCGTTGCTCCAATAGATGTATAGGTATCCCGTGAAATTACGTCTTAACTGACTTTCTGAAAGATATCAGGGAACTGGTTAGTTTTTAAACAAAATATTTCCAGCTTACGTACTATACATAAACCTTAAACTTTTTAAGAAATTCATTACATGGAAGACGACAAACCCGCAGAACATTTGCGTAGTACTCAAAGAGCTTATGGTCTATGTGATGTAAGATGACAGAAGGGAGACAACATGTGACATGTTCAATACACTTCAATGTCCATTAAGTAAAAATTTAAATTATTTTTCCATAAATTTTTACTATCAAAATCGGATCCGTTTGCATCTATGCATTGCTCCAAAGGGATACAAGGTCAAATATTCCTTTTTCGTAGAAGTGCTGACTTTTTGAGGTAATGACATCTTCAATGGCTTTTATGACCACTGCTCGGTTCCGAAAGACGTTCTGCCGGCAAAGTGAATCTAGTTTGCGGAAATGATGGTAATCCGTTGGGAAAATATCAGGAAAATACGGTGGATGCGAAAGAATTTCAAATCCCAACTGCAACAGTTTTTGTTTTGCACAGTTCTGCACTTGTGACGTATGGGGTGTAGCATTGTCATGCAACTCAGGTTCCTTTTCACCAATTTGGAGTGCAATATGTCAATTTTCTCACAAAATCTTTTCGATGTCCATTAAATTGTCACAATAACCTTTTTTGTGTGAATATCTAACCATTGCCCAGATCTTTTACGATATTCATACAATATCCACTTTTCATTACAGGTAACTATCCGGTGGAAAAACAGATCAGTTTGGTTTTCTAATGTAAACGATGCGCAGATTTCCAGACGCCGTAGTTTTTGGCATTTGTTCAGTTTATGAGGTAGCCACTTATCTATAACCCACATTCCTATAAGAAAAATTCCAATGGGACATATTGTCATTGGGGATACTCCCATGCTTTGTACAATCTCCCGCACCGATTTCATTGGGTCCGCATACACCGTTGCTCTTAAAAAATCGTCTTCAACTAACGCTTCCGAATTTCCACTTTGTTTATTTTCGAAGCTGAAATCTCCTGAACGGAAATTTCCAAACCAATGTCGTATAGTGCGTTCGTTTACCGCTACATCCTCAAATGCGTCATTAACGTTTTTCATTGAAAATGACGCATTATGTCCCGTAAAGGAAGAGGGTTCGAATTTGAACTGCCGACAACATGGTAAATAATTCTTAGAAAAAAAAACGTTACCTGTAGGAAACCCTTAAATTCTCACACGTCAAGCACATGTACCACTTTATTTTATAAAAAACATCTGACACAGATGTTCAACTCGAAAACATCTTACTTCCGACTTAGCGAACATTTCATGTGGTACAACCTAATAGGTATCACACATCGGTCCTTGACATCTTAAGCTGAATTGGGACAGAAAAGATTTCCTAGGTGGAACACTATTTTAAAAATACGTACACAATCGTATTGGACATACACAAGATGTGTGTTCAAAAAGTAAGGTGACTTTATATTTTTGTAAAAAAAAAATATTTATATATTCATCAATATTAATGTTTACCACTTCAAAATAATCCCTCTCAGATATAATACACTTGTGCCAACACTCAAACTCCGAAGCACTTCTCATAAGCACTTTTTGGTATTGTCATGTGTTTTTCCAACGATGCCGTTTTTATTTCTTCAATCGTTGCAAATCTCCCTCCTTTTATAGGACTCTTCAGTTTTGGGAACAGGAAAAAAGTCACATGGGGCAAAATTCGGTGAATATTGTAGCTGAGGCATGATTGTTGTTGCGTTGTTCTTGGGCAAAACATTTCTCACAAGTAACGATAAGTGAACAGGTGCATTATCGTGATGCAGAAGCCATGATTTGTATTTCCACAATTCTGGACGTTTTTTTCGTATTGCTTCTCGCAAACAGCACAGAACTTTAAGGTAATACTCTTTATTGACCTTAAAGTAAAAATTCCTGATGCACTACACAACAGTAATCGAACTTGGCGTGATTTTTTCGGTCTTGGCTCTCGTGGATGCTTCCATTGGGACTATCAAGCTTTGGTTCCGACGTCATAACCATATACCCATGATTTGTCACCAGTTATGAACCATTTGAGCAAGTCACGAACATCATTTAAGTCATTCAAGAGCTCCCGAACGATGTTCATTGGACGGTTCTTTTGATCAAAATTAAAAGTTTCGAAACAAACTTCGCTGACACTCGTCTCATGCCCAAATCATCTTCTGAAAAAATTGCATGACATGGGCCGATCGATATGCCAACATCTTCAGCAATTTCTCTTATGGTAATTCGACGATTTTCCGAAACAATTTTTGTTCACAGCTTCGAGGTAATAATCTTTTGTTGATGTGCTTGGGCGTCCAGAGCGAGCTTGTACCGCTTGTAAATCTTTTTACTATGAACAAACTCACCGTATACGACTGTCAACATTTTCAGTTTTGAAGCACTTGATTCCATTTTTTACTCAAAATTTGATGCAGATTCTTTACTTCATCAGCGAGCAATCCAAACCAGGTCTTACCTGTCTATCAGTCAAAAACAGAAACTGTGAAGTTATGTTCGGGACAAATGTGACAAGAAAGCAAAAATCGAAAGTATTCGTAAGTTGCCCGCGAACACACCTCGTACATATTGTAAGTATAATTATTGAATAGCAACTATTTTGTACTCTTTAAGATCAAATGGGAGCATTCCGAAAATCACCCAAAATTGTATGTCAGGAACGTGGGTACTTTGTTAGTATACGGTGATTCATCGTGAGGTTTGATTTATAATGGAAAATAAAACACATAAATTTGAAAATGCACTTAAATCTTTTATTATCGGTTAAATGAACAATTCATGGCATTTACTTTATGAAAATGATATCATGCAAATATTGGTCAAGACTACCTCTGAGGTGGTCCATTCGGAAGATCCAATTTTGGGCGACTAGTTCGAGCATACACTTAACATATTCTAGCGATTTTCCAACTTCTTGATCCCGTCCGAAAAGTAATTTTCCGGAAGGTCTGTAAAATACTCCTCCGTGGCGTCGATGATTTTTTCGCGTGAGCTGAATTTTTTATTGATGAGTCATCTTAGTACGAGGGAGCCAAATCGGGCGAATACGGTGGATGCGACAGCAATTGGAGCTGTAAGTCATTGATTTTAGCCGTGGTTGCGATGCTCTTGTGCGCCGGTGTATTGTCTTGCAGAAAACTAATTTTTTTTGCTTCATTTGAGGCCATTTTGCAGCGATTGGCAAAGTAATACTCCTTTTTGGAGATAGTCCACGAAGAGTATGCCATGACAATCCCAGAAAACCGACGCCATAACCTTTCCGACACATTGAGCCTACCTCGGCCTCTTCGGAGCACTTGTGGCGGCTTCAGTCCATTGCCGGGCACTCATTTTGTTTTCTGGTGTGTAATAATGGATCCAAGTTTCATCAACAGTTACCAATCAAATCCAAACACTCTTTCGAAGTGCTCTCGCGTTCGTGTTTTTGATCAGGAGTGAGTATGCGCGACACCCAGCAGCAAGATAACTTTTCCATAAGCAGAATATTGCCCAAAATATGGCGCGTGCGCTCAATACTAATCTTTGTGGTATCTGCTAGCTCGTGCACCTTTACATTTCGGTCAGCCGACACCGTTTCATGTATTTTTTTGACATTGTCCTCTGTAACCGCGTCGGAAGGCCTGCTGCTGCGGACTTGATCGGCAGTGGAGTTGCGGCCACCACGAAACTCTGGACACCAATATTTGACAGTGTAATCTGATGGAGCATTAGCCCCATAATATTTATCCAACTTTTCTTTTGTTTCCTTCGCCGTTTTGCCTCTCAAAAAAATAATGTTTTATGAGAGAACGAAAATTGTTTTTGTCCATACTCAACATGATGCCAAACACGTCAACAACAATCAGCTGTCAAAACAAAACTAAAGACAGTATCGCAATGAAATTTGGCATGTTTGTCTAAATATGAACGGACTTCAAGGCACCATAACCTTTTTTGCAGTAGCAGCGCATTCTCGTGGTCAAGGAGGTTACTTTTTACTCTACCTAGTATGGACCAATGATGCCGTGTTTTTTAATGGATGTAATGATAGCTCTTGGCACTCTTCGGGTTGCTCATCATCATTGAGTTTTTTCAGAGCCCATTCAGTGAAAATATGACGCAAATTCAAGTGGCCTGGCTTCAATTCTTGCACAGGTTGAGTTTTGTACGCTTTTAGGCCGAGATCCTCACGTAAAGAACGCCAAGTTGTCGAATACGTCAAGCCAAGCTGTTGAGAACGACGACGAATCGATTCGTCACGGTCTTCGCGTACGCTCTCAGCTACAGCTGCTATAGTCTCTTCACTACGTGCTGAATGTAGTCTAACCGATCGGGTATCATCATGTAAACTCTGACTCAAATTTGCGAATGGTATTTGCAATAGTGGTTTCAGTAGCTCGATTATACGCACCGTAAATTCCTCGAATCACACGAAAAACATTTCTCACAGAACGCTGATTTTCGTAATACAGCTAAACAATTTGGGGACGCTGTTGTGGTGTGAGTTGTTTCATGGTGATTTGCCAAACGATACTGATAAAAATTACCAGGCAGTTAGATAGGAGTCACGCGTGATCTGTCAAAAAAAGCCTATTGAAAGTCAAACCTCACGATGAATCATCCTATATGTCAATCTTAATATTCGTCTTGCCGCCTGATTTATATCTAAAAATTTAAGATTAGCAAACAAATTTAGCCAATGCCTCTGTTTGGGTATTTTTTTTTATTTTTGATTTAATTTAGCTCAATTTCCCATCGATTGGTGCCAGCTTTTCAGTTAAATATGTGGACACTACTGCCAGCAAAACTCAAAAAGAATTTACTATTCAAAATCACCCTTGTTCTAAAATGGAATTTTCAAATGAAGAATTTACAAAAAAATATTCGAATTCGATTAAGTTCTCTATCACACCCAATTCCATATACTCGTACATACATATGTATGTATGTATGTATATACGTATGTTAGCTACGACTAAATTTCAATTCTGACTAAAATATTCAACCCTGACTCCCAAATGTTTCATTCAAAATTAAATGCCACCAACTTCCTCATTTTACTAAGGCTTCATTGGTAAGGGAGGTAACCAAAGAAACAAAAAAAAAAAAAAAAGAAAATATAATAAAAAATAAAAAACGAGGAGAAAAATTTAAAATTTATCTGAACGAGGGCATAGGAGAACGAGTGAGAAAAAGCGGCAGCCCTGAAACCATGAACCTCTAAAATGGCAGTCTTCTTCTAATAACTAAGAAGTTCTAACCCAGGAAGGAACCAGTCGACATTGATGAAGGCGAAGTCGAAACCGCAAGCCTAAACATAAGTTCGTTCCTAATGAATACTCTGGTAACAGAGAATCTAACAAAAGAAAGTAAAACCAAAACACACAACGAAAAAAAAAAGGAATCATTGAAAAAGGACAAACGAGAAAAATACAAAACGATTATCCTTGTACCCGACAAGCAGTACTAGTGTACCGAGTGATAGGAAACAAAATCTCAAAAAAAAAAAAAAAAAAAAAAAAAAAAAACAAAAAACGATAGAATAAAATGTCGAAGAAAACTGTTAGTACCACATTAGCAATAAAAATGGTTCTTTGTCCCTCATCTTCCTATGTCAAACAAAAGTAGATGTTGGGATGTTCGTTCGGCGTATGCATGTGTTTGTTTGTGTATGTTTATTGTTTGTACTGCGTGCACGTTTTGTCTATTTATTTCGAAAGCACATTACGCGGAGGGCTGTTACAAAAAGGAAGCAAAACAAAAGAAACGGCTTCTCATTCGAAACAAGGGAACGGTCTATATTTTTTTGAAGACTCAACACAGTCAGGATCTAGTACGGATATAAACTTTCTTTTAGCCCCTGCAATATTCAAGGATTAAATAACAAAAATTGGAAAAACGGGAGTTGTATATTTTATTTTCATATTTAAGTCAATTTTAAGGATACTCAGGGATGGGTGAAAATGGAATTACAAAAGCCGCCCTATCCTTGTTATTCCAAAGGAACAAATCTTAAGTCCTTGGTGTTTTGTAAGGTATGCTACTCTCTGAATTTGACGATTTTTCATTTTACCTCCTCCTCCCCCCACCCGCTGCATTTATAATCTGATCAAGGAAGTTTTTTCTTTACTTTCTTTTCCCATTCGCCTCCCTTCATTCAACCGAATCATTATTTACCTCCTATTGCGTGCGTGTAGCTCACGTTTGTGAGGTCCTACTTTACGATTAAATTACTCTCGTGAGGGTGTTTACACTGCATTGCGCTACACCGACAAGACAACAACATTCGACGTGACAATAAACGAAAGGCAAATTCCCTTCATTGAGGGTTGTAAAACTGCAACAGGGCTATGGGGTTGTGGGAATTCATTTACGAGGTGGATACAAAATGTTGTTCTTCTACCAAAGCTAGTGTTGAACTGGCACTAAAACTTGACAGCACACACGGGGTGTGTAATAATAATAAAAAAAAAAAGCTTCTCAATGTGTTTGTTTCCTACATCATGACTAACGTATCCGGGCTCTTTGGAATTTCAATCTGGCGAAATTCTTCAGTTACTTCCGCACGCGACATCACTGAAGTGATGGTGTCCTTTAGGAGGACATTTAACGTTATCTGGTCACTGCTAACTCCTCTGACACTGTCAACATGTCGAAAGATTTTTGATCGAAAAAATAAATAAATAAATAAAAACAGAGTGGAAGAAAGCCTTTCATTGGCTTGAGTGTATTCAGTGTGACCAGATTTATCAAATATAAGCATACAAAAGTTCATTTTTCGTCCTTTCTATTAAACACATGTATGGAGTATTCATTCTGATGGAATACTGTCTTAATTTGTAATTCATTCTGCCAGTGAAAGTCCCTTCATTGTTATCTAACCCTCAATAGAGTTTAAAAAATTGATTGCTTAGAGACACAAAATCCAGTGCAGTATTATGTAGCAATTTTAACTGAGTCAACAGCGATACGCCTTTCTCATTTAAAGCAATGTCTAACACGACCCTTAGAATATGAGTGCAATGAAGCGATTATCAGACTATGAGGTCGTTGATTTATGCAATGTAGCCGCTGTCATATTAATAACAGGTTACAGCACCACCCCTTCAGAATACGCATGCAATATAGAGCTATTACAAGACTGTGCGACGGTCAATGCGATTAAATTAAATCGGGACATACGCCTTCAGTCTGAGTACGTACGTTTTCGTTATAACAAGGTCACTTAAAAAAAATACAAGCCTCAATTGAAAGGTATCAATATCAATCAAGATTACGACTCTGAACGAAATTGGACAACGATTGGTGAGAGTATGTTCTTGAAATTAACGTACGCTATACACTTTAGAAGCTAATAGAATCTTAAAAGCATCCCCTTGTAAGGGATGACCAGATAAGAGCGATAGGAAAAAAATAATTCAAATGAAACAACAACGGTGTGAGATATTGAATATATATTTTAATTCGTGCGGTTTTTTTTTTTTCTTCAAAATTTGAACGTTTATTTATTGTAAAAAAACATGTACAATAGTATTATTCTAAGTGTTGCCCATCTGAAGCTATGACTTTTTCCCATCTCTCTGACAATTTGTCGATCCCATCCCAAGAGAACTGCGCCGGCTTGGCAGCCAAGAATGAATCAAACCAATTTTTGATATTCTGCTCTGATGTGAACCGCATTCCAGTGAGGGTGTTCTGCATCGACCGGAACAAATGGTAGTCAGAAGGGGCAAGGTCTGGGCTTTAAGGCGGGTGGGGTAAGACTTCCCAACCACTGTTTTCCAAATAGTTCTTAACCGGAATAGCAAAGTGGGGCCGAGCGTTATCATGATGGAAAATTATTGCCTCGTGTCTGGTCACATATTCCGGGCGTTTTTCAGCTACTGCTCTCTTCAAACGGATTAATTGTGTTCTGTAGCATTGTCCATTGATGGTTTCACCGGGTTTTAGCAGCTCATAATACAGCACACCCACCTGATCCCACCAAATACAGAGCATTACCTTCGCGCCATGGATATTTGGATTTGCCGTTGATTTGACTGGTTGGTCGGGTTTCACATATGATTTTTTGCGCTTGGGGTTGTCGTAATGGAGGATCCATTTTTCATCACCAGTAACAATCTGATGCAAAAATAACTTCCTTTTGTGGCGTTCCAGCGCTTGGGGTTGTCGTAATGGAGGATCCATTTTTCATCACCAGTAACAATCTGATGCAAAAATAACTTCCTTTTGTGGCGTTCCAGCAGCATTTCGGACACGCAAAACCGCCTTTTGACGTCTCTCGGCTTGAGTTCATGTGGAACCCAATTTAGTTGTTTTGAATATATCCAGTCGCTTTTAAACGTTTTGAAATGGCTGCTTGAGTGACACCCAAAGATTCTGCGAGCTCTTCTTGTGTTTGGCAACAATCTTCATAGAGTAATGCTTCCAGTTCTTCATCTTCAAACTTTTTTGGCTGCCCAGGACGTTCATCGTCTTCCAAGCCAAAATCACCACTTTTAAATCGTGCAAACTATTTTTGGCACGTTCGCTCAGCTACCACATGTTCACCATAAACTTCCACCAAAATACGATGACTTTCGGCAGCAGTTTTCTTCATATTAAAGTAATGAAGAAGAACTCCCCGCAAAAACACTTTTTCAGGCACAAAGTTCGACATATATGAGTGAAAAAAAAAAAATTGTTCTTTACGCTTCAAATTAATGACATATACTGAAATGACGTACAATGACAGTAGCTTTCCAACGCATGTACCAGTGGAATAATAACAATGGAATAATACAAGTTACGCCATCTCTTAGCAAACCGCACGAAGTTATAGACCCAATATAAAATTATGTGTGGATTGGCACATCATTTAAATGCCCGCCTCGGCTTAGCTGGTAGTGTTTCAAGCGGTCAGTCCCATTTTTGAGGGCTCGGTCCAATATGTGTGGCGTTATTTCGGCAATAGTGTGTCAAATGGTGGCCTCGAGCTGCTCCAAAGTGGTTTGTTTATTATTTCAGAGACTTGACGTAGCCTCAGAGAATGCTTATCGCAAGACTTGTATGTCACTGTCTTGTTAGTACTACAGTTCGGATATATCGATGTTCGTGAGCTATGATCACAGAAAGTCGGTTACCGTCGATCCGTGCCTAAGATATAAGGTCCAATGATGCCGCAATGCTATAAACCGCATTAAACAGTCAATCTTTGTGGATGCAATGATAATTAGCGAACTAATGCATTATCTGGTTTCAATACGAATGTAGGCCCAAATCCAACCGCAAAATTAGACGGGTTGACTCCCTGGCGATGCCCATATCAGTTGATTGGAGCCGAATCGACATTTCTGGATCTTCTTCTATACTGGCCGCTACCACGCTTACGTTTTTCTTCACTTTGCAATAGACGGAGGTCTAGTTGGTTTCTTAAGATTCAAAAGAGTGTACTCACGCTCATACTTTTCGATGGTGCCACGAATCATGAAGACATGTTGACGACCGACCTCATGCCGAGTTTTTTTTTTTTAATAATTTCCGCACATTCGGCAAGCGTAAAACGATGCATGATTAAATGTCAAACCTTACTAAATATTTTGACAGTTGGATATCATTGTTTACTTTGATAGCTGCTGAAACATAACAATTATAAAAACTATCATTGCTATCTGGTCATCCGTTATTATATGATCAACGCAATTGTGATCCAGGAAATACGCCGTCTTATACTCGTATACCAGCGTCTCATTAAATTGACACAGATCGATGTGAACCTAAATCCGAAGAGCAATCCCCTGGCCATGGTCCGCAAAGGATGCAAATTCTTAAAAAACCAAAAATAAATTAAATATACGCACATGTCCCAACCGGCATAGAATAAAGAGCCTACAAAGCCTATCTAGAGGAGGATGCCAAAATCATGCTTGAGTACTTCAATACTCAAATCCGAAAGAAAAATTCCTTTTTGGACCAGTTGCAGCAGGGTCCAGGCTGAAAGAAATTTAAAAGTTCAGCGAAGAAAACAACGTTCTGAAAGCGACTATATACAAGAAATGCTTTTATGGCCGCAAGGCATTGACTTGGTAGTAGGTTAGCGATATAAGTTCCCCAAAACTCCATTAAAATTCTTCATATAAGTATGAGTGCTAAGTTTACCTCCTCTGGCTAAAACCTGCTTTTTCATGACACTAGACGCTCAATATGAGCAAGGTGTCCTACTCGCAATTGGCTATGCAAATGTACAGCACGATCTTTTGTTCGAACACCTTGAGAGCTCTTCTAATTCTTATAGTGCCACCAGGTCACTTCAGATATCTTTGATCTTAAATGAATAACCCAAGGAGATTTTAAAGTCAGCTGATGACGTTTGTCTAGATGACATCCACCACACTTTCAGCAGTTTCTACTTTCCCATATAACCGCATCTTTATCTGAGGCCCCATCGCAACCTGGGAAATGCAAAGGTTGGATAGCTTTTTTGCATCAGTCTAATAATAATAAACAAATCTGTACCATTCATTTTCAAAAACAATTTGCCGGCGTGTGAATAAATCAAGGAGACAACGGTGCTGATGTATTGGAGTATTACAGGGCTCCGATTAGAACGTGTTGAAAATTAAGATTTACGAGGACTGTTTGATGAGTACCCGGATTCGAAGATAGGAGGCGCTATTAAGGCAAAATGAGTGTATCATGATTAAGTCAAACCTCTTTTAGCCCGCCTGTTAAAATATTCTGACATCGTGTTAGTGGCGATCATGAAAAAAGAGAAATATCGCCCTCTAATCCGACTCTTGTTTTTGACTGGCAAAACCTGCGAGGAAATCAAGCCCATTCTCGATAGTGTATATTAGACTCATTCACCTTCCCCTACAATCGTTTACCACTGGTTCGCAGAGTTCCGCCGTGGCTGCACATCAGTTTTTGATGAACCGCGCCCAGGTGGCCCAAAAACGGTTACCACAGAGAAAATCGTGGGCAAAATCCATGATCTCGTATTAGCGGACCGCCAAGTGAAAATTCGCGAGTTGGCAGGTATCTCAACTGAACGCGTTAGCTATATCCTTCACGAGATCTTGGGTATAAAGAAGTTGTCTGCGCGATAGGTGCTGCGTTTGTTCACACCGGAGAACAAGCACAAAACGTGCTTGGCCCTGTTTATTAGAAATTCGGAGGAGTTTCTGCGTTTTGTGATCGTCGATGAGATATGGATTCATTGTGATCCACCTTGACTATTTGAAAAAGGAAAAAACAATCACGTGAGCATACTACGTCGATTTAATGAGCCGATTCAACGCCGATTTGAAGAAAAAACGACCACATTTGGCGAAGGAAATAGTGCTTTTTCACCACGATAACGCACCGGATTACACCTTCGCAGTCGCCACAACTAAATTGGTCGAATGTCCCCACATCCTCCGTATTCTCCGGAATTGGTTCATTACAAAAATCTATTATAGGCACATACTTAATCATGCGTCGAAGGAACCATGGTAGAAATTTACAAACAGAAAAATGTGGATTATTTTCGAGTCAAGTTTACGGTCACACTGATCAATTCCTGAACCATGAGGAGACAATTTTAAGGTTTAGTTTTCAGTGTCAAGATAAAGCAACATCAAAGCAAAAATGTTCCATTTTACGGTTTATGCGTTCGTTTTGTGTGCAATTTGTCCTTCCTCTGCAGTATGAAAACGCTTTAAAAGGATAACCAGGAATGCCTGTTCTTTTATGTATTGTACATATGAATACACACATGTTTGTGCGCGTTATCTGTTTTCGCTTGTAGCACAGTCAGCAAATTTAACCATACAAAGTAGGAAATATATCTCTAGTGTCGCAGTTTCCATCTTTCAAATCTTCCTTCCATCAACCATCTTTTATCATCCGTTTTTCTTCAACTTTGTTTCTTCACCCTGAATGAACAAAGAAGTTTATATGTGCTTGTAGGTTGGGGGCGATGACAAAACTAAAGTTGTATGCGTCGTTTATTTTACTGAAAGAATACACTGTTTTCTAGTGAAAAACCGGAGAGACGTCTATTATCCTGTGGCTTGGAAATTATTCAATTGCCCGACTAAAGAATGAAGAATGATGGTATAATAAAAAGGCGGAAGTAATTATAGTAAAATAAAGTAAAAGCGTCCAACATAAAGCCACAACAATGACGTCAATCTATTTCTTGAATAGAGTTTAGGTAAAAGAAAACAGGTCACTGGGTCATGCTCAGAAAAAGGTTGTGCAATCAAAGTATTAAGTGTTGTACCAGGAAGTCAAGGTTTTGTTCGGTTTCTTAAATTATCAGAAGATTGCTTTCAAAATTCAGCATCTCAATGACAATTAAGTTGTGTTGTGAGGTTCTATTATTTTTCTCAGCAATGTATCATACTCAACTTATGGTGCATGCATTTCGTACCCATATTTGCGAGTGCGCGGTTCACAGTATTTTAATTACTTAAGTTCCTTAAGTGCCACCGGTTTCAGATACGTAGTTGACTACACCATTACCTACTTGAAAATAACACGCCAATAGTGTGCAGAGTGCGCTCGCGTCGTAGGCAAGTAAAGTAGCGTCAATAATAAAGTATGACTACTGGAGTCACTTATTTACAATTTGGCAGGCATGGTAAAGTGGTCCTTAAGAAGCAGCTATGATTTTAAAATTATACACGCTGAGGTGGAAGTTTGAATGTGTTGCATTAGATAGCCATGAATTCCGAACGTTTGACAGTTGTTGAAGTTTTATATTCAGATTTTTAAGGGTAAAAGTGACTAACCTCGTGAGCATTTAGACACTGAAAGCATTTCTTTAAAAATGAAAACTTCAAGGAGTGATGTAGAAATAACACTGAATTTCAAGATTGGTCTATCGAGCTAGGGTGTAGAAAATATGAAACGATAAGTGTAAAACACCTACATATTCATCTCCCCTATCAGAAAATCATTTAATTCTTCTCACTGCTGAAGCGCATAATACACAAAAAGTGTCAACAGGGTGTGGAAAAGGCATTGATAACATGTCCGGAACCGCAATGAGGCTATGAAAGCCCACTCAGTGGTATCACAGGATGAAACATATAAAACTTTACCACCAATCCTGCGAGTCAATAAATCATCATAACTTCGCTGCCTTGAATTAGAAGCTAAAAAATATTCGCGTTCCAATTCTTTGACAAAACCAACAACAGGAACTATTCTCCATAAAATTCAAAGGCACAAGGCTCCGCTGGTCTAACTTAGGAATATGCCACGTACATACAGATCCTCTCGCAATAGGATGCTTTCAAACATTCGATTCAATATCTCTTTTCTCTCTCCATTGACCCCTGTGCAACCACTTTGACTGATGAATATAGCTCTTTCAACCCCACGTGACACATGAACACACATTTTAACGCTCTAACCTATCTGCCTTTCAAATTGCATAGACATACCGTGAGGGTTGCAAAACCATTGAATGAAACTGAAAATTAAAACTGTTCAAGTGGTTAAGCCAAGGGTCGGAAGTCAAATTGTGGGGGTGTGAGTACGAGTATTAGTAAAAAAAAAAAAACAAAGTCCTCAACATAGCGCGCAAAAATAATAACGATGAACCAAGAGGAAAAATAATCCTCCACAGGGATATTGAAGCAAGCCATAGAGGAATAAAGGATGTAGATGTGGAAGAGATAAAAATGAAAATAAAAACAAATGGCGTATTTACGGAAAATTTATCATCATATGTCAAGTGGAGGGTATAAAACGTCGGTTCTATGAAATGTGATCATCTTTTTTTCATCACATGCTATGTTTGTGATGGCTGATTCTGTTGTTGTCGGTCTTGTTGTTGATGTTGTTGTTTTATTGGTTTTTTAATTTTTTCTATTTTTTATTTTTTTTCTAATGGTCCTTGATGATGTCATATCTTTTTTTTTTATTCTATTTAAACTGTATTCTTTACAATGTATCGACGAGCTTCACATAAGAGTACCAAAAGTGCTGTGACTAATGAGAATGTGAACAGAGACACATTTATCTATCCTCTTCCATGATTTAAACGAGTATCTACATGCCAATATAGTTGTACAGCCTAATGGTGAAGAATATAAAAACACTAGAGTTAAAGTTCACTGACCCGGAAACAAGTTTACGCTAAATGAACAAGCATTGGGATTAAAGGTCACGGATATCTTGTTTTTCAAATTTTAGCTTAAGTTAAAGATACCCCGACAAAAGCTGTCGGGATCTTTTTCACTTCAGATTTCTCCTTGAAACAAGAGAAAGAACAATGTACAGAGTTATTTTAAAACTCAGGAAAATCCAGTTTTCAAAACATTTAAACTATCTTACCAAACCTGAGAAAGTAAGACTCACCTGAAAAAAAAAAAAAAAAATATTAACAATTAGTAAATTTAAAAAGGAAAAGTTGGTTAAATAAATAAATTGTATTGTCTTGTGCAGTTCGCCGTAAAAATATAGAATTTCGGAACCTGTCTATAGTAAATAGATTTTCTTGGGATTTCTTTAATAATTTTCTTATTATTTCAACTTTACATCAAAGGAATATTTTTTTAAACAAATAATCCTATGTTATATGAAGACTCATTATATTGGGTCTATAACTAATTCATGCTAAGAGATGGCGTAACTTATATTATTCCATTGGAACATGCGTTGGAATGCTACTGTCATTGTACGTCATTTCAGTATATGTCATTCATCTGAAGCGTAAGAAGCCTGAAAGTGTTTTTGAGGGGAGTTCTTCTTCATTACTTTAATATGAAAAAACCTGCTACCGAAAGTCATCGTATTTTGGTGGGAGTTTATGGTTTAAATGGTTTGCACGATTTAAAAGTGGTGATTTTGACTTGGAAGACGATGAACGTCCTGGGCAGCCAAAAAAGTTTGAAGATGAAGAACTGGAAGCATTACTCTATGAAGATTGTTGCCAAACACAAGAAGAGCTCGCAGAATCTTTGGGTGTCACTCAAGAAGCAATTTCAAAACGTTTAAAAGCAGTTGGATGTATTCAAAAGGAAGGAAATTGGGTTCCACATAAACTCAAGCTGAGAGACGTCGAAAGGCGATTTTGCATGTCCGAAATGCTGCTGGAATGCCACAAAAGGAAGTCATTTTGCATCGGATTGTTACTGGTGATGAAAAATGGATCCATTACGACAATCCCAAGCGCAAAAAATCATATGTGAAACCCGGCCAACCAGGCAAATCAACAGCAAAGCCGAATATCCATGGCGCGAAGGTAATGCTCTATATTTGGTGGGATCAGATGGGTGTGCTGTGCTGCTAAGACCGGGTGAAACCATCAATGGACAACGCTACTGAACAAAGTTTATCCGTTTGAAGAGAGCAGAAGCCGAAAAACGCCCAGAATATACGACCAGACACGAGGCAATAATTTTCCCTCATGACAACGCTCGGCCCCACGTTGCTATTCCGGTTAAGAACTATTTGAAAAACAGTGAATAGGAAGTCTTACCCCACCCGCCTTATAGCCCAGACCTTGAACCTTCTGACTACCATTTGTTCCGTCGATGCAGAATGCCCTCACTGAAATACAGTTCACATCAAAAATTGGCTTGATTCATTCTTGGCTGAAATGCCGGCGCAGTTCTTTAGGGATGGGATCCACAAATAGCCAGAAAGATGGGAAAAAGTCATAGCTTCAGATGGGCAAAACTTTGAATAATTCTATTGAACATGTTTTTCCTAAAAACGTTCAAATTTTGAAAAAAAAAAACCGCACGAATTAAATTACATACCCTATGTGTTCGCAGTAAAGTGTTAAGGTGCATATTAACACATGCGCTGTCCGTGCCGTTTCATTTATTTATCAATATAGTTGCCTTCGAGGGCGATACACTGATTGAAACGATTTTTCAATCTTTCAAAACCAGTTTTGTAGTACGATTTCGGTTTAGCCTCAAAATAGGCCTCTGCTTATGAGATTATTTCTTCATCGGTCTTAAATCTCTTTCCGGCGAACATTCTTTTGAGGTCTGCGAACAGGAAATAGTCGCTGGGGGCCAAATCTGTGGAATACGGTGGGTGGGGAAGCAATTCGTAGGCGAATTCATTCAATTTTGCCATCGTTTTCATCGACTTGTGGCACGGTGCATTGTCTTGATGAAACAGCACTTTCTTTTTCTTCAAATGCGGCCGTTTTTCTGCGATTTCGTCCTTCAAACGCTCCAACAACGCAATGTAATAGTCGCTGTTGACAGTCTGCCCCTTTTGGAGATAGTCGATGAAAATTATTCCATGTGTATCCCAAAATACAGATGCCATAGCCTTGCCAGCCGACTGTTGAGTTTTTGGTCGTTTTGGACGAGGTTCGTCGCCTGCTCGCCACTCAGCTGACTGCCGACTTGACTCTGGTGTGAAGTGATGGAGCCAAGTTTCATCCATTGTCACATACCGATGCAAAAATTCGGCTTTATTGCGGTTGGACAGCTTTAAACACTCCTCTGAATCATCAACACATTGTTGTTTTTTGCTGACTGTGAGCAAACGCGGCACCCACTTTGAACAGAGCTTTCGCATGTCCAAATGTTCGTGTATGATATATCCAACACGGTCTTTTGATATCTTTAGAGCCTCAGCTATCTCGATCAACTTCACTTTACGGTCATTCGTAATCATTTTGTGGACTTTTTTGATGTTTTCATCTGAAACAGCCTCTTTTGGACGTCCACTACGTGCATCATCTTCGGTGCTTGTATGACCACTTTTAAATTTTTTAATCCACTTGCGAATAGTTCGTTCACCTGGTGCAGAGTCCGGGTAACACTTATCAAGTCATTTCTTTGCATCGGCTGCATTTTTTCCCATCAAAAAGTAATGATAAATCAACACACGAAATTGCTTTGAATCCATTTTTTTTTCACAATAGCAAAAGTTGCTTCACTCACAACGTTATATCTCGAGAACTAATCGTCCGACAACTGTCAAATTTATACACGTATCTTTTGAAGGTTGGTATTAATTAAAAATCTTTATTTATTATGAAAAATGGTTTATGACATTCGTTTCTGATTATGTCTTTAAGCATTTGGCTTCATCGGCTATTTTCGATGAAGCGAATCCTGCTTTTGATGAATTCTTTTGCTTCCTGCTCTTGAATAGTGTAAATCTATAGGACACTAATGTTTGTTAGTTAGTTACTGCAGAAATTGAAGAAAATTTTAGAAGATAGAAGTTGTACAGCAGATTAGATTTTTAATATCGATAAATTGGACTGTGTTTCAAAAATTGCCTAGTTTCAAAGTGTCTAAGAGAGGAAATTTTTGAATAAAGCTGATGCTCATAAATAAATCACAGAAACCTCGGGCATTAAACAATTATGATGATTCACAGCTTTTTGTTTATTGATGAGCCAATAAACAAGCCTACATAACTGCAAATGTGTTTACGGATTGGTTTTATAACTCCTTTATGCCTTACGTAGAAAACTATCTTTTAAAGAAAAATTTAATTTTCAAAACGCTGTTACTGCTAAATTGTTCTCCTGGGCATCCTGAACAACTACGCTATCCAAATGTAGAGATTGTGCTTCTACCACCCAATACAACATCACTAATCCAGCCATTTGATCAAGGAGTCATATCAAGTTTTAAGGCATATCTTTTCAGTCTACAATACTTTGGAAAATATAGAATATCGTCTGCTATACTATAAACGATCTTTAATCTTCAACACTTCCATCTTCAGGATGAAGGATTTGAAGATATGTCTAGTGAAAGCACAGATAGACTGTCATTTGAAAACCCTTTGGATGAAGAAAATCGTTTTGAGCTCCTTTCAAAGTCAACGTCAAATATAGTGGTAGCCGAAGAGGAAAAAAGTCATGAGGATCCATCTGCTCAAAAGCTCTCAATGACTGATGTAGAACATGATTTAAATATGACGACAGAGTTGGAGATTTATTTTGCAGAAAGGGATCTCTTTTGCAGAAAGGATTTACAGCATGTATGGAGATTCGGCTGTAAGCGCTAGCACTTGTCGGCGTTGGTTTACAAGATTTCTTTCAGGAAATACAGACCGTCCTGATGTTGTTTGCTTTGGAGGCCCCTCCACCACAGAGGACAATCAAATCTTGACTGCATTTACCATTGACAGGCATTTGAAGACACGGGAGATCGCTCAGCGAGACTGAAAATCTTGAAACGTCGAAAAAGGTGGACGTTTGGGTTCCTCACTAGCTCAGTGAAAGAAACATTATGGATCGCATAATGGTTTGTGAGTCTTTGTTGAGATGGAACTCGCTTGAGGGTTTCCTGAAAATAGTGGCTACGGGAGACGAAAAATGGGTGGTTTATAACAACATAGTGAAACACCACAATCGGTCGGTAAACAAGATTTATATCTCAAAAAGGTCATGCTGAGCATTTGGTGGGACTGGCGAGGTTTCCTTTACTTTGAGTTGCTTCCACGTAATCAGTAAATATTGCTCTCAGCTCGATACTTTGAAGCAGGCAGTGAAAGAAAAACGGTCAGAGTTGGCGGACAGGAAGGGCGTTGTTTTTCATTATAACAACGCCAGACCACACACTGATTTAGTGACAAAACAAAAGCTAAATTCATTTGGCTGGGAAGTTATGCAGCACCCACCGTACTTTCTACATATACTTGCGCCATCTGAATACCATCTGTTCCGCTCTTTTCAAAACAATTTGGACGGAAGGTAATTCAATTAATAAGATTCAATTCAAACAATGTTTGCCCATAAGCCTGTTGACTTTTACAAAAAAAGGTATTATATCTCTTCCAGAACGTTAAAAGAAAATATTAGACCATGATGATGGATTAAATATGAGCCTTTATACCAAAAATTTGTGTTTAACTTTAACACCCAAAAAATCACAGAACTTATTAAACAACCTAATAATTTACACAGTAGACATCCTGACTCGTCTGGCTTGAATACCAATTTATGCAAGATCACCAACATGACTGATACCTTGAAAAACTTTTCAAATAAGAACTCAATGAATACAAAATTGCACTTTATTTACATTTAGAAAAGTGTTATCTGCATCAAATTGCAGACAAAATGAGTCCAATAATAGTGCTTGTTTTCTTCACATGAGAAGCACTTCTAAAACTCCACGGAAGCGGTAGAACTTTCATTGATTAATAAAGTTTATCTGAGTAACGTCTACAGTTCTATGGTGATCAATAAGCCAAATAGCACCTCTAAGCTAAGGCTGAAATTGATAAAACCCTGCAACTAGAAGTACTCACAAATTTAAAAATATTCACGTACTTTGTAGCACAATATTGCTGGAAATGATCATAAAAAACTTTAGCCCTACTGAAAGAAGAATGGTTAATAAAAATATAAGTCCGTTCCAAAAAAAGGCGCTGATTTAAGAATCAAAAACAAAGAGGGCTAAATTCTCCCTAAGACTGTCTTAAGAGTTTTGGCAGATCTCATCTTTAGTTCATGTAGTTGCTTTTTCGAGACGAATTAGGCGGTTTTTATCTAATCTGCAATAGTAATCTATTGTTATGCTTCAGCGGCTGTCAGTTATCAATGACATCCACCTGTCAAAATATTAGGTAAGCTTTGCATTGTTTTACGCTTGACGACCGTGAGGAAATTGTTTAAAAATATTATCGAAATACCGGCTAAGTTGTAAATACGCAACGTGATTTTCGACATGAGGTCGATCGTTCTCATGGTTTTAGTGTGCAGGCAATTCCCCGCAACGTGGAAAAAATTGAGCGTGAGTACAATTTTTTGGATGTTGAGCCAGCAACCAGATAGAGATTGGTGCGAAATAAAAAAAAACATTGCCACCGTAGCGGCCAGTATTGAAGAAGACCCAGAAATGTCTTTGCCGATCAGATGAATCGGGCATCGCCAGAGAGTTTACCCGGGTTATTTTGCGGTTAGATTTGGGCCTACATTTGTATTATATTGTGCTGACGAAAGAATTGAAGTCAGACGACGATAGAAAATGTCATGCGCTCGCTAATTGGGCGCTGGAAATATCATCGAAAAACCGGATTTTGGCCAAAAAAATCATTTTTTCGGACTCATTTTTGACTCAGCGGCTATGTCAATAAGTGTTCGACCAAGCATCACTGTCCACAAAAAATTAACTTTTTGGTGAAGTTTATGGCCTGGCGGCATCATCGGACTTTATTTCTTTCGAAATAAAGAAAGTGACACCGTTACCATCAAAGCTCGACAACATCGATAAATACGGCACTATATACCACACAAGTGACGCAACGCTCGAAATTGTGAAGGAGAAATTTGGCGACTGGGTCATCTCATAGCGAAAATTGGTCGCTGCGATCATGCGATTTGACACCATCCGATTATTTTCTCGACGAGTTCGAGACCAATATGCGACACGCTATTGTCAGAATAACGCCGCACATATTGCACCGCGTAATCAAAAATTGCACTGACCGCTTGAAGCACTGATAGCGATTCCGAGACTGCGATTTGAATGACGTGACATTCCACACATAATGGCACGAACGTAGCTTCAAAACAAAGCCAAAATAAATTTAATATCTCACACCGTTGTTGTTTTATTTAAATTTCTTTTCCTATCTGGTTACCTAAGGTAAAACGAATTGTGTTACGCAAGACTTCTTGCGCTAATGACTCATTTACTTGAAAACCTGTATGTCGACCTTTCGACCTTCCTTTCCTTTTGTTCCATGTCATTGTCATTGTCATGTCATTTTAGCATTTAAGCCGTAAGACATACAACATTCATCAAGTTTTAAATGATTTCAAGAAAAAAGTCCCAAAATTAGTTTACTTTCACTGTCCAAAAATACCTCAGTTCCTAATCCCAATCTCTTTCATCTCTTACCAAAGCCACTTACCAAAGTGCAGGCATAGGCATTCGGTGTATCTAAACCAAAATTCAATTACATCTCCGCTGTGTTTACTCGACCTAAAGAAAACTTTTTTGCTTTTTTTTTTCTTCTTTCTAATTAAAATAATTTTCACAGCCTAAAACACCCCGCAGGAAATGCCTCGTTCGAGTCAGCCTCCGTTTACAAACAAGCGCGCATCCACATTTCACCCCATCTCACTAGAGATGTAAATTAAAAGTAAACAAAACTGAGGCGTTTTGCTTCGTTTTTTTTTTTTTTTTTTGAATTGTTCCTTTTAGTTGCCTGTTTCCTGATTCCATTTTAGTTTACAACACAAAAAAAAAAGCAAACAAACCTCCGGAATCATTATGATGAATTGCGCTTCTAACTTAACGGAGAAAACAGCCTACCCAAGGCTCACAAGATGAAAGGAAAAAACGGGACATCAAACCCAAACCTAAATTCAAATAAAAAACGGAAACATTAGTTGCAATTTCTTGCTCCATATGGGCATCATTAAGTTTGAAATAGGTTGGTACCGACTTACCATGATTTGCACCTTTCCGAATAACAAACCAAGGCCCATTCAACAAACCCCATTTAGAAAAGGTTTTAGAACCAAGTCTGGTCGTATACGAGTACAAACTACGGCAAAGTACTTTCATTAAACACATCCTCCTGACCCAGTGTTTGTTCATCGGATGCTTGCCAGAGTATTCAGAATAGCATTCAAGAAGCTTAATGAATATCCGAAGTCGTCTTTTTTTTTTATTCTGTGAATGAATTTCTGAAGTCCTTATTAACAGTAAACCAAAGCCACAAACTCGTAGTTTTAGCGGCAGTGCCTGCTTTTACCGGGATTTCACTAGCCGTATAATAAGTTTATACATTCACTGGCTCACACGGTCTTTCACAACAAACAAAACGCAAGAAGGAAACATAGACTGAAACGTAGGATGGAGAGTGGCAAGTAAAACAAACTTTCCAGCATTCAGTTCCTCCGTCACAACATAGGACATTTTGGGGTGAAATTTTATTTCATTAAAAAAGTAAGCAGCAATATTGGCATGTCACATTACGAGTATGGCCGACTGTTTGCCTACTACCTTCCTTCCCTCCACCATAATTATGGCCGATAAACATTTTTTTTTTCATCCTGCTAAACATCGTTATTGTCGGATACATGCAGCAGTCGGTAGCATCGGTACGTTACTCCTTCTCGTTTATGCTCAATTAAGCTCACACTCTAATGCTGCCAGAAAACTACTGGTAAGGGTAAGTGTGACGGGTATGTGTTCTTGAAGTTAACGGTTACGGGAGCGCTGCTTTTCGTGCGCGCTGTCTGCCACAAAACTGCTAGCCAAGTGTCTGCTTTATAATGCCATCCCTTAGTTAAACAATGTTAAAAATGTTTTCACAATACGTTCACTTTGCAATTTGTGGTCTGGAGGTAAACCTTGCCACAGCCACCATCAGATTAACGATACCAACGAGGACGATACGAATATCTGCAAAAACCGTTTGCCGTTCTAAGCAATATCATCTTAAATTTTCAAAGTTAAACACTTTACTTTGGCTTCAGCTACAGATGCACCCAACACAAGCTGATGTTGCCCCCAACAATGTGTGCTTCACTCGTTTAGTGTAATTACTTTAAAATATAAAGAGGACATGCATAGGTTCTGGTTCTTGCCTTCCTGATCCAGCCTGCATTCCAGTTATGGTTGGTCTTACTGGATCCACATAAGCCAGGCAAAATGTGTGCAAAACTCATGTATTGTATGAGCGAAAGTAAATTTTTACGAGAATTTTTTGCTGAAGCTTTTCGGTAAACAACATGATACGAGTATCTAAGCCACCTGGGCGGGCGCATCCTTTGTTTATGTGAGAGCAGATTAAATGTCCTTGTTAGATACTCCTGTATATGTCTATTGGATGGTATCGTAGAACGAAGCTGCCACGCACTAGATTTTATGGAGCACTGTTTTTGGAAGGTAACATTCGTATAAGATGACATTTTAGGATTTGGTGTCATGTTTCTCGGTTTAATGAGCCTGTTTGGTTGCGAGGATTTTGGTGCGATTAATTTAAAAATTCGGTACATGAGGTTAGCAGTGCAGCGCAGTGATTGCACTTAAAATAATCATTATTTATTCAAAGAGATAGTATAGAATGAGAAGAGTATTTAAAGTTACATTTGCAACAATTTTACGATTAAGGATTGTTACTTCCACAAAATATCAAATGGGGGATTTGCATCAGATTTTAGGAAGACTGCGTCTACCCGTATGTATACAGCAAATGTTGGAAGTTCATAAAAATTAAAAATTTAAAAAAATGAGAAACTCATTTAGTGGGTGTGTATTATGTACGAGTATTAACTTTCCCGGTTTTATGCGCGTAAAATGGTAATAAAGTCAGGAATCACGATCCATCATAAGGACGCATCACGTACTAGGATTGCCATTAAGAAGCCTCAGAAGCTAAATTTCAATTTAAATTCTGATGATGTTTTTCGGTATCCTTCCATAATGGAAATGTTACGTTTTTAATGTTTATGGACATCGTTACAGGAATTGATGGAACGTCATTCATGTGCAGGACTAAAAATAGCTTTCTTATAATTCAATGACGTTTTAATTTTTTTTATGCGATAGTGCTCCTTTAAATGCAATTTTATTTTTTTCCGAGGTTAAAAAATCGTTGCAGGACATAAAAAGGGTTTGCTAGGTGTGATGGTATGTGATATGGAAGAGCTAAATAAGTTGTTCAAAAAATGATTGGGTTTTTTTTTTTTTTTTTTGCAATAGATTGCTTTGTCCGGGTTTATTTCAATCTAGGCATGACATATACATACATACGATAGTGTTTTAGAGTTTTGTGCTTGCTGTTGTGGTTCGAACATAGACAATTTTGAACAGGATATTCCCCATATTTTGCCTTATTATTTCAAAAAAGCGATGAAAGCAACCGAGGCTAGGGAATAATGCGTAAATTTTACGCCAGAATTTTTTTGGAAACCACCAGTGCCAGAACTGGTTCACCCGATTCCGTGGTGGTGATAGCTTCATTAGGTGCAAGCAAATAGACATTAAATGATTCGTGAACTTGCTACTATATGCATCGAAAGCGTTCCTTGCCACTTAAAATTGCTTGACTGGGTACCGCATGAGCTGAAAGAAATTCAACTAACGAAGCACATAAATTTCTGTGATCAACTCACCAAATGAGAAGAAAACTGCTCATTCTTGAAGCGTATGAACACAGACGGCAAAAAATGGATTGTCTACAACAATGTCGACACAAAAAAAAAAGTTGGAGTAGGCGAGATGGAGCATCAGAAAGGCAAGCAAAGGCAGTCATCCACCAAAAGAAGATTATGCTGCCTTCTATGAGCTGCTTCTAAAGAATAAAACGATTAATTTCGATGTATACCTACTGTGAGAAGCTACAGAAATCAAGTAACGCCATCGCACAGAAAAATTCCAAGCATATCAATCGTAAGGGTGCGGTATTTTACCACGACAATGAGAGACCACAGAATAAGTTTGGTCACTCGGTAAAAATTGTTGCAGCTTGGTTGGAATGTTTAGCATAATCCACTGTATTGCCCAAATCTTGCACCATCAGACTTCCACTTACTTCGCTCCTTTCAAAACTCCTTGAATAGTAGAATGTTTGATTCTGAAGACCTGAATATCTTGACAAGTTACTTGCAGAGAATGATTGGAACCCAATTAATTTTTGAACAACCCAATAAAATGGTTTTAGTGCTGAGTCTTTTTAACATCGAAAGCAAGATTGTGTGGTTGCAACAAACATTCATATTGATTCGCGATTTCATGTAACAGAGGTCTTTGCAATAGGGTCATTCCACGATAAATTGCCAAAGCTATATGGGGAGCTCTGAACGACCTCCCTCCGATTTGGCTGAAAATTGGTAGATATATTCATTGGAGTAGTACGAATCATAAAGCATAAAAAGTTTTGCGGAATTTGATATAGCTTGCGTCTAACGCAACTTCAAAAATTGGCAAAAAATCAAAATTTATGTTTTCTTTTACTAGGTGGAGTGAAAAGTAACCTCTTTGACCGCCAAAATGCACTGCTACTGCAAAAAAGGTTAAGGTGTCTTGAAGTCCGTTCATATTTCAGTGCGATACTGTCTTTAGTTTTGTTTTGACAGCTGATAGTTTTTGACGTGTTTGACATCATGTTGAGTATGGACAAAAACGATTTTCGTTCTCTCATAAAATATTATTTTTTGAGACGCAAAACGGCGAAGCAAACAAAAGAAAAGTTGGATAAATATTATGGGGCTAATGCTGCGTCAGATTACACCATCAAATATTAGTTTCGAGAGTTTCGTGGTGGCCGCAACTCCACTACCGATCAAGTCCGCAGCGGCAGGCCCTCCGATGCGGTTACAGAGGACAATGTCAAAAAAATACATGAAATGGTGTTGGCTGACCGGAAAGTGAAGGTGCGCGAGCAAGCAGATACCACAAAGATTAGTACTGAGCGCACACGCCATATTTTGGGCAATATTCTGCATATGAAAAAGTTATCCTGCCACTGGGTGCCGCGCATACTCACTCCTGACCAAAAACACGAGCGCGAGAGCACTTCGAAAGAGTGTTTGGAGAACAAAATGAGAGCCCGGCAATGGACTTAAGCCGGCACGAGTGCTCCGAAGCGGCCGAGGGAGGCTCAATGTGTCGGAAAGTTTATGGCGTCGGTTTTCTTGGATTGTCGTGATATACTCTTCGTGGACTACCAGTGGACTACAGGAGTATTACTGTGCAAATCGCTACAAAATGGCCTCAAATGAAGCGAAAAAATTTTTGGTTTTTGCAAGACAATGCACCGGCGCACAAGAGCATAGCAACTAAGGCTAAAATCAATGAATTAAGGCTCCAATTGCTATCGCATCCACCGTATTCGCCCGATTTGGCTCACTCGGGCTATTATCTCTTCCCAAACCTCAAAAGATGGCTCATCAAAAAATAATTCAACTGGGTCTATAACTTAACGTGCGGTTTGCTAAGAGATAGCGTAACTTGTATTATTCCATTGTTATTATTCCATTGGAACATGCGTTGGAAAGCTACTGTCATTGTACGTCATTTCTGTATGTCATTCATTTGAAGCGTAAACAACAATAATTTTTTTTTCACTCAAATATGTCGAACTTTGTGCCTGAAAAAGTGTTTTTGCGGAGAGTTCTTCTTCATTACTTTAATATGAAGAAAACTGCTACCGAAAGTCATCTTATTTTGGTGGAAGTTTATGGTGAACATGCGCTAGCTGAGCGAATGTGCCAAAAGTGGTTTGCACGATTTAAAAGTGGTGATTTTGGCTTGGAATACGATGAATGTTCTGGGCAGCCAAAAAAGTTTGAAGATGAAGAACTGAAAGTATTACTCTGTAAAGCAGAGGAGCTCGCAGAATCTTTGGGTGTCACTCAAGCAGCCATTTCAAAACGTTTAAAAGCGGCAGGAAATATTCAAAAGTTGGGTTTCACATGAACTCAAGCAGAAAGTTATTTTTGCATCGGATTATTACTGGTGATGAAAAATGGATCTATTACGACAACGCAAAGCGCAAAAAATCATATGTGAAAACCGGCCAACCAGCCAAATCAACGGCAAAGCCGAATATCCATGACGCGAAGGTAATTCTCTGTATTTGGTGGGATCAGATGGGTGTGCTGTATTATGAGCTGCTAAAACCCGGTGAAACCATCAATGGACAATGCTACAGAACACAATTAATCCGTTTGAAGAGAGCAGTAGCCGAAAAACGCCCGGAATATGCGACCAGACAAGAGGCAATAATTTTCCATCATGATAACGCTCGGCCCCACGTTGCTCGATTAAATCGCACGAACGAGGCGGCCAACCGACTGGCCCATGTCTTGAGATAACACGCTCACCATACTTATTCTTCAATAAATCGAATGTAGCGTGTTGAAACCACATGTCGTCCAAATCCATATCTTCCAAATCGCGCCAAAAATAATCGGTGATCATGGCGCGATAACGCTGACCATTCACAGTAACGTGACGATCGTTATCGTCGACGAAAAAATATGGCCCAATAACGCCGCCGGCATGCAAACCATACCAAACAGTTATTTTTTGTGGATGAAGTGGTGATTCATGAAGCATATGTGGGTTTTCACCCGACCGATAACGCATATTTTGCTTATTGACGAACCCGTTGAGCCAGAAATGAGCTTCGTCACTGAAGATGATTTTGCGATGAAATTCATCATCTTGGCGCATCTTCTCCAGAACCCAGTCGGAGAACGTACGTCGCTCCAAATGATCGATCGGCTTCAATTCTTGAGTCAGCTTGATCTTGTATGGGTGTAAACCAAGATCCTTACATAAAATACGCCAAAATGTGGTCTGAGCGATGCCCAATTCTTAAGAACGCCGTGGAATTGACTGATTTGGATCGTTTGCTACGGACGTCTGAACGGCAGCGATATTTTCGACACTTCGACCAACTCGTTGTCTCACTGACACGGCAACATCACACAACGAATATGTAGACTCAAATTTTTGAACTTGCAACTTGTTATTGCCTGTCTACTGGGGAGAGAATTACGACCGAAAATTGGAGTTGAAGCTCTTAAAGTTTCAGTCACCGACTCCGAATATCTGTAGAAAATTTTTATAATTTGCAGACGTTGCTCGTTAGTGTACTTTAAATGTTGAGTTTACTGAATAAATTGGCAGTGACAGTTTGATGATTAGTGAAAGAGTGCGTTCACAAATTAAATTCAAAGTTGTCAAGTCCCTTTTGGAAAACCCTATACAAGCACGTCACTGTGCTTGTTTTATTTCTTCAATGATTAGTAACTGCAAATTTCCCGTTTTTGAGGATTTTAGAGTAAGGCACTGATTTGCACCGACTTGATGTCAATCTGTCGGGAGCTCGGGATTTATTTTAGATTGTATCGTAATAAGAGTAGTGAGGTTGATTTACCACCTCATCAACCCAGTGCTCGTGATTTGTGGCCTGTACGACCATGGATGGTTACAATGCAACCAAAATTGAACACAAAGTTGGTAATTTGCTCAACGTGTAGGAAAAAATTAAGTCAGATCCGAATTTCTGATACAACGCCATCATTGCTAGAGGCTGAAGATCAAATTGAAGTTGATGAAATGTATCAATTTGATTAATGAATGCATACCGTATATTTTAGAAGATACATGCGACAAAAGGAGACTTAGTGACCTAAAATATGAGCAGTCAAAATTGAAAAAGTCTATGTTAAAAATTGCAGAGAAAGTTTTCCCTGTTACTATAGATAATGATGAAGATAATTCCGGGGAGGAAGAATATTTCGTAGGGAAAATAAAAGAAAATTTCCATAAAATTACAAGCAAAGACACCAAATTTGTTTTTTTGTCTTTAATTTCAAGAGAATGGAGCGTCCACAAAATTGTAGAAAAGTTTCCAGGATCGACCAGCTATATGATCAAGAAAACTAGAAAACATCAAGAAGATCAAAGCGTTCCATCAACTTATGGAAAAAGCTTAGATGCTTATATCAAGCAATTGGTAGAAAATATTTACTGTAAAGACGATATCAGCCGTTTATTGCCAGGAAAAAAAGGCTACGTATCTATAAAGGTAATAAAAATTTATTTTCTCAGGTTCAAATATAAGATTTTTTGCTTTTTTGTAACCCTCCTGATATAAATTGTTACTTGGGAAAGTGCCTTAATTGCCCAAACTATTCTACATTAAGGAAATTCTTTGACACTGCTTTTAGTAATCACTTCATAGAAGACGTAACATACTATCAGTGGACCCACACAGACCGATCAAAATTCGAAGTGAAGTGAGCTTTTTGAAACACCTTGGTGTTTTCGTTTGTCATGTTTTTATAACTGATCATCAAAACGGACATACTTGTTTTATTGGACTTTCCCGAAAATTATGGTTTTTTTGTGCAAGATGCAGTGCAGGGATACCACTGGACTAACGAACAGGCGGCGATTGACCCTTTCGCAATATATTACCGGAACCAGTTGGATGATATTAAAAGTGAAAGTTTTGTTGTAATCAGTGACTGCTTAAAGAATGATACTATCGCAGTACACTTATTTCAGCGCCGTCTCTTAGAGTTCCTGCACAAGAAAAGCCAACATTTTAAGAAAATTATTTATTTTTCCGAAGGATCTGATGTGCAGTACAAAAACAAAAAGAATTTTTTTAATTTAACATTGCATGAACAGGATTTTGGAGTGAATGCTAAATGGAACTTCTTTGTGACCTCTCATGGTAAGAGCGCATGCGATAGACTTGGTGGTACAATAAAAAGACTGGCTGCCAGAGCTAGCCAACAAATACCGTATAGGGAACACATAACCACTCCCTTACAGTTATATAACTGGGCAATTGAAAATATAAAGAATATGGAATTCTCCTACCTGACCACACAGAAGTATAATGAAGAAAAATTATTGATGGAATCGAGATCAATACATTTTTTAATGGGTATGTAATTTAATTCGTGCGGTATTTTTTTTTTTCAAAATTTGAACGTTTATTTAAGAAAAACGTGTACAATACTATTATTTAAAGTATTGCCCATCTGAAGCTATGACTTTTTCCCATCTTTCTGGCAATTTGTGGATCCCATCCGGGCCCAGCGCCGGCTTGGCTGCCAAGAATGAATCAAGACAATTTTTGATATTCTGCTCTGATGTGAACCGTATTTCAGTGAGGGCGTTTTGCATCGACCGGAACAAATGGTAGTCAGAAGGGGCAAGGTCTGGGCTATAAGGCGGGTGGGATAAGACTTCCCATCCACTGTTTTCCAAATAGTTCTTAACCGAGCAACGTAGGGCCGAGCGTAATCATGATGGAAAATTATTGCCTCGTGTCTGGTCGCATATTCAGGGCATTTTTCGGCTACTGCTCTCTTCAAACGGATTAATTGTGTTCGGTAGCGTTGTCCATTGATGGTTTCACTCGGTTTTAGCAGCTGATAATACAGCACACCCATCTGATCGCACCAAATACAGAGCATTACCTTCGCGCCATGGATATTCGGCTTTGCCGTTGATTTGGCTGGTTGGCCGGGTTTCTCCAATAGAATTTTTTGCGCTTGGGGTTGTCGTAATGGATCCATTTTTCATCACCAGTAACAATCCGATGCAAAAATAACTTCCTTTTGTGGCGTTCAAGCAGCATTTCGGACACGCAAAACCGCCTTTCGACGTCTCTCGGCTTGAGTTCATGTGGAACCCAATTTATTTGCTTTTGAATGTATTCAGCCGCTTTTAAACGTTTTGAAATGGCTGCTTGAGTGACACCCAAAGATTCTGCGAGCTCTTCTTCTTCATAGAGTAATGCTTCCAGTTCTTCATCTTCAAACTTTTTTGGCTGCCCAGGACATTCATCGTCTTCCAAGCCAAAATCACCACTCTTAAATCGTGCAAACAAAAATTAGTGTTGTTTACGCTTCAAATGAATGACATATACTGAAATGATGTACAATGACAGTAGCTTTCCAACGCATGTTCCAATGGAATAATAACAATGGAATAATACAAGTTACGCCATCTCTTAGCAAACCGCACGAATTAGGTTATAGACCCAATATATTTATATTTTATTTCTATTAAAACAAGTTTGTGTGATCACAAGAAAACACAAGAAACCCTAAAGTCTATATCAGACTTTGAGCATCTCTGTTTACCAGTAATTTTTTACTCAATGCAGGATATTAACCTAGGATACGCTGAGAGGCTTCTTGGTTGAACCTCAAGTTCGATGCAGACAACATCGCCATTCCAATTAAAATTGAGTCATATAGAGTAGATAGTCAAGTTATCGATCATGGTCTAGTTCCACTTATTTTTGATTTTAAGCTACCACTCCCCTTGAAGCGGTTAATTCCTCTACGTTAACGCTTTCTTGGACTAAACTACCATAGTAGTCATGCTCAAAGCTGCTTCTTTTTAATCTGAAGAGTATATTTATGCCATGTGGTCGATTTAGAGGACTCTTAGTCTTGGAAATCTTATCCAAATTCACTAAAAAATATATTGTAATTTAAAAAAATATACGATTCTTGTCAAGATGTCAATAAGATACTCACTTTTCACTCAAATTCACAAGTGTGAAACCTGAGTATCAATAATTCAGCGCTCTATAAATAGCTTACAATTATTCCAAAAGAAAAAATACTTTCATCTAGAGTGCATTCTTGAAGTTGTTATTGATGTCGACTTTAAAGAAATTAATTCCTTTTTCTCTTCTCCTACGTCAATTGCTTTGAAATCAAATTTTTCAAAGTAGATAAACTAGCTAATATCACTCTTCGAAGCTTCTTAGAAATTTAATATCCGTAACACTAACCAAGGGACTTCAAAGGTGTCCCATAGCAGAGAAAATAATATAAAAAAGAATGTCCTTTGAAGTTGGCATTTCGTCAAAAGTATGTATGATCTTCTCTTTCCCTCCAATGACCCTATTGATGAAAACATTATTATACTTCCAGTTGGGGTATCATCTGTCAATGATATTTCAATTTGATAACAGACTTGTTGAGAATGTTCTGATTGCTTGGGAATTTATCTGTGTGTGTATATATTTCAGGTTACTAAAAGCACATTTATTTATATATACAATATATATATATATATTTTTCTTTTTTGATTTTCTATCCGTCGTTCAACCATTATTTGTTAACATACACACAGAGAGAAAATAGAAAATAACTGATAATGTCAAATAGGAATGGTCGATCCTTTCATATCATTTCTTCTACTATACCATTTGATTTGAGAGGAAAAAGATGAGCGACTCCATTAGCGTGAGCTTCAATCAAACACCCAGTTGGTGTTGGGATGTAAAAGATTTGATTGATTAGGAATACCCAAGGACATTGCATGTTTTGTCCAACTTAACAGTGGAAATAGATAAGCACCATTAATTTCTTATTTGTCAGATGTTCCATTTCTTCTCTTCTAATGGAGGTTGGGTATTCTCCAACAAATACTAACAGTGTTTTTGAAAACTATTTGCTTTAATTCCAAAGGACCTTCAGGGAGATCTCACAAATTAGATTTATCGATTCCGTTTGGAACAGAAACGAATAGGGATACGGATGCGTGCACAATCTACAGGGTGATAGGTGGTATTTTCCCAGAGAACTTTAACTATATTTGTGCTTGTTACAGTTAGTGTAGGGGATCAGGACACAATCTACTTAGTGTGCTACCAATCATTGCTTTTAACTATTGCGCTATTGGTACACTTTGTGGTATATACTATCGTCGTCGCATAAAACAGGCGCAAAGACGGATTAGCACGTATTAGGACTCGAAGAGGGGATAACAAAAACAATAAGAGAGAGAGAAAGAGAGTTAATCCAAACAAATCGAGAACGTTTTCCTTTTGATGAGAAAATTATTTGCTTTGGCTGGCTGAGATTTTTCCCTCGCTTCACTGAGCTAATCAATCAATTTTCCGAAAAAGTTCCTTTTTTTTCTGGATGGAAAAACGGTAATGATGAAAAATCGATGAAACATTTAACTTCAATGCCAATGAAATGGTAGATTTTTTTTTTCGAAAATAAAATGAAACAATGAATGTAATGTTGAAGAAAAAAGCCATTTGGGGAACACATTCAGGGATGTTAAGTTGACGTTTTAACGTATTTTGCAATGGTTAATCAATGAGAATTTTCATGAGCTACAATAACTGAAAAGAGTTCGAACCTGGAAGAAATTAGTTACAAAGTGAGCTATTCTTTCTATGCATTAAAAGACAATTTTGAAATTATTTCACAGACAGCAGCAGTTGACTTATCTTTGAAATGCCTTCGTATTTATTAATATATGTGGATCTACATATATACAAGTATCTTATTGCATAGATACGCCAGAAAACTTTTGTCAATTCTAGTCCATTGTAATGACACAGATTATGACTCTTTAAGAACTGGTTAATCGTATAAAGTAAGCAGTTACTCCGAGGTTAGTTGACTCTACATCCACATCTACATGACGAATAACTATATACATTGACAGCTTCAAGTCGATAGTGTCCAGATGGTAACAACTAATATAAGAACTCACAAAAGTAGGTCCCGTTATTTAGGTCACTATTGATTAACTAAAGGAAGAGGCACACTCTCTAGTCAAGAATTTTGCGGCTGTGCTTTTAAGCAGTGGCATAAAACCCTCTTCAACCGCCATTTACTATGACAAAAAAAAGAAAAAAAAATCTGGAAACCAGATTGGCCCGAAACACAACAATACAATCGAGCACGTACGCCAATTTATTGAGTTGATTGATTTCTCCATCTTTTCATCAAAGGAAAATTAATTCAACACAAGACTTGCTGCAATGTCAGTTAGATGTCACCTGTTAAACTGTGGACAAGACGTGTCGGTAATAGGCAGAAAAATCACTACACATGGCTATCACCAGACATCTGGAGAGGGATTATATTACAGTTGCCTTAGCGTAAATATTGCAAATGCCTTGAAAGACATAAATTTGGAACCCAAAATCGTGTAAAAGTACACACATTCATGTAGATTAATATGACAAGGGTATGTCCGTTCAGTAGCATTACATGACCTACGCTATCCTGGGGTTGATAGCTCTATATGGAAAAGATTTAAATACGTGACGACCTAATGGCCTCGGATAAAAATTGACCCAGTGTTAACTACTCTAGCACACATTTAAGAGACTACGACCTTGGTATCTGCACGTGGAATGTTCGGACCATTAACAGGGCACGTGCAGCAGAACAATTAGAAAAGGTCTTTGACTGGTATTCAAGAGTTGAGATGGGAATGGCCGGTAATAAGGAGGATGAAAAACTCTGATATACCATATACTATGGTGATTTATATAGGAAAGAGACACAGCGTTTATTCGAATGTTTATTTGTCATATGTCCCAGATGTAGGCAAGATGTTTTAAGCTTCCTTCATATGAGCGAGTATCCTATGACAATCCGCATTGTGACTAAATTCACTGGCATAAGCCAAAAATGCGCCCATGCTTCTGCAGATGATACGAATGACGCTACCAAAGAAGGTTTCTTCGAGCTCCTCGACAAGACAGATGTCCGAAATATGACATCGTCTAGTACGATTTTAACGCCAGGATACGATAGGAGGACATCTTGGGTTGGGGCAGGACGAAATACTACTATAGCAAGCAAGCTCATCTCAATATACACAAGAGGACATGGCGGTCTCCGGATCATCAAATGTTAAATCGAATTGATTATTTTGCGATAGACATAAGGCATGCCTCCAGCACTCTGGACGTCCGAACGTTTAGGGCAGCCAACATTGATTCGGATGACCGCCTTGTTAGAACCAAGATGCGAGTGGGGATTCACCAAGCGCCACATCTAAGAAGAACTATTGCGAGAAGATATAACGTAGAAAAGCTGCAAACGCAAGAGCCCGCTAGAATGTTCGCGTATCCCCAAATCTCTTAACAACTCCTGTTCCACCAGCATCAAGTACCAAAGACTGGTCGCAACACTGTCAACATGAAGTCAGAAACGCGGTAAATGATGTGCTGAGTTTCACCCGAAAACTGCCAAAAAATCCTCAGTTTAATAGAGAACGGCGGCGAGCACAAGAAGCATACAAAATGGCGCAGCAACGAAGAACGAGAGCTGCCCATGAGCCTACGGCAGAAGACCCGGGAAAAACAACGAATTTTTCAGAGAAGAGAATTAAGTAGGACAAGCGCGCAATTGAAAATATTGAGAGGCTATACAACAGGAATAACTTACGGATGTTTAAAAAAACAGATAAAAAGAACGTGTAAGGGCCAGTACCGAAGACTTTAAAAATTAAGAAGGAAACCTTGTAGTGGAGTCTCAGTGAGTGCGGCGAATATGGAAAAACTTTTTATGCAGATTGTATAATGGCGAAAAAGGAGATCAGATGCAAGATCTTATCTGCCATTTTGTGTGAATTTTTGAAACCCTTCTTCGACAATCTGATTTGTCCCTATAAGTACATTTTCAGACCACAATCGACCAAATCTTCACACTCCGAAGGATCGACGAAAAAACTCAAGAAGTCCAAATCGATACCAACCATACGAGTTTTTTCATCGATTTTAACACCGCATATGAAAGCATCTACAATATAAAGACAAGCTATATATGATAGAGTCTAGTTTTGACATCCCTGCCAAACTCGTCCGTCTTCGGAGAATGACAATTGATAGCGTTTGCTGCTCCTACAATGTCGGTAGCGACTTAACCGAAACCTTTGATGTTAAAATAGGCTTTAGAGAAAGTAACGCGCAGTCATGTGACTTCTTTAACATCATACTTAAAAGGATTTTCCGTAACTCCAGGCACATTCTTTCACAAGTCTGTGCAACTACTTCCGTATGCCATAATTGGGAAAACTCACCGGGCTGTCACCGGTGCGTTCGCAAGTATTTGAATAGTGGTTACCACAATGGTTATAGCGATAAATGAGGGAAAAATTAGGTGTATGCTATGGACATGAAAGGACAGACAACATCGACGAATTAAACAGAACGTCACAATCACAATTTTGGTTCTGCTATAAATTTTGCCAACAACACTTCTGCAGAATCACTCTTACTAAACGCTCTTTTTTTGGGCTAAGAAGGTTATTGAGTAGTAAACTAAGAAAATTGTATATAAAACCTAGATCATACCAATCTACCTTAATGGCGAAAAAACATGGACCCTATCGAAAATGGTTGAAGATAACCTCAGTCGTTTCGAGAGAAAAATTCTTTAAAAAAAAATTCAGGCCAGTCGCCTGAGATGACTAGGACAGGTAGAGCGAAGGGACAACAATGCTCCGGGCCACAGTCTTCGAATCTAACCCGAATGGGGAACGCAGTAGAGAAAAACATTACCTTAGGTGGCGCACACAAGAAGAAGAGGACCCCAACCGACTTTTAGTGTGAAATTGGAGGTATTGGACTAAATACAGGACTCACTGGAGAGGCTTGTTAGTTGAGGCCGATGTTCACCCCGAACTGTAGCGCGTAAGTAAGCAGATAGGTGACAGGCATAATTAAATCAAAGCTTTGGTTGCACAGGCCGACGATTAAGTATGCCAGTGCGGCAGTAACACCGTTCATGCTGTTACCAAATGAAACCGAGCTCAAGATAAAAAGCTGACACGTCTTGTTGCTGAAATGTGTTCGACGAGAAAATACTCCAGAGATAGAGTATTAAGTGATTTAAATTGTTGCGCAACGATTCCGAATTTTAATGAGTGTTTGGAAGCAAAAAACTCTTCAATAAGTTACGGCCTCTCTTAAAATACAGATATCGCATCCATGCGCAATTTTTCCATGTTCCCCAAATGCTTCAGCAATCATATTGAAACTCTCAACTTGCTTGAAGTTAATGCTTTTAAATACTGTTAAACAAAAAGTAAAGAAAGTGGAAAGGTTAAGATATTGAGAGTCTCGTTATGGCTAATGTCGGCACCTGAGGTTGTGAAGATAGACACCGGATTTGGAAAGTAAAAAACTACGCTCATCCAAAGGTAATGTTTACATACTGAGAAGAATGTGTAGCTTTATGTACGAATAAAAGTTATTTTGCGATGAACGCTGGAATTCCATGGAATTCAATTTCTTGACAGGAAAAATATCCACAATTAAAGGTTTTCATGCTATTTTCTTGTAAAGCTTTAGATATAAACTGTAAAAATTGTTATAAAATAGTAAAAATTCTTTGACTTCATTTTCCAATTTGAAATATTTGTATACAAACCGAATAACCCAACTTTACTACATCCATCTGGGTATTGATTTGATCTTTTTCGGTTATATGGATGGACTTAAGTACAGGGTTGTTTGTTTACCTCCCGAACCATAGTTTGCGAAAAGGCTATTCTCAAAAAAAGTGATTGCAGTCATCTCATGATGAGGTACTTTATTCCGATTTTTGCTTAATTTCTGAGCAAAACTGCTTCTGTAATAAAGTCTATTTTGGAAATGTCGTGTGAAAATTTTGTAGAACCTTTTGTTACCCTCATTTAGCCGATGATAATTTTTTTGGGTTGAAAAGAAAGAGTTGAAGTACGACTTGATTGTGTAAATTTCTTCTCCTTGCTCAGTGTTTTGAATTAGCCAACAATTATTTTGCGTAAATAGTTACAACGATTCATTACTACTGTCCATGAGGCATTGGTGATTCGAGTAAAAGATATAAAATTCATTCATTTACCGGATAATATCTTTCGAAATTCCACTTTAAGCACTTCAGTTATAAATACTGTGACTCAACTTTTCGATCACATGTTTGGTTGAAACAAAAATTTATGTTGTAACTTTTTTATTCGAGGATTTGTACCACTAAATTTTGAAATCGAAACAGATGCACATGTTGTGAATCGGTGTACGAAAAAGAGGGAGAAAAATGAACAGTTATTTTCCAAAACTAAAAAACTTATAAAACTAAAATAACTATAAGCTGATGTACTTGATTAATTTGTTAATGCTCTTTCAGTAATGTTATTACACGCGTGTGAAGTGTGAGAAAACCATTTGTTTGAGGCCTCAAGTTGAAAAAAAACAAACCTGACAGAAAGCCAATTTTGATTCCAACACTTCAAAGGCGTATTTTAAGGCAAATAAAGTACAGAGCACACGACAATGCAGCTCAAATCAATAAAAAAATTAGGCTAGACTTTGGTAAAAAATATAAAAATTTTACCGTGAGTAATTCGGCAAAAATTGTTTGGTCAGATGAAACTAAACTCAATAGGTTTGGTTCCGATGGTCGCCAATGGGTATAGAAGCAATAAGGGATCGCCACATCCCAACTGTCAAATTTGGGGGAGAAAACATTATGATTTGGGGATGTGTAAAAGTGGTAGGACGAATGTATTCCATCCAAAATGTTAACATCCTCAAAGAAGGACTTCAAGGAAGTCTCAAAACATTTCGGACGCTATCTTCCAGTAAGATATTGATTCAAAACACACCGCTAGAATTACTAAGGATTGGCTTCAAAACAATAGTTTTGAACTACTTGAATGGCCACCACAATCCCCCGACCTTAACCCAATCAAACGTCTTTGGGTTGAGGCCAAACGTGCTATAACTGATCTACCAGGAGATTGTGCAGACTTGGATGCATTATGGCAGCGAACGCAGACTGCTTAGTACAATATTACTTCTGATAAATGTGCAACACTCATTGAATCCATGCCAAAGAGAATTCAAGCAGTTCTCAAAGCAAAGGAGGACATACTAAAAGTGCCTTTTATTTTTTTCATTTAAAGTTAAATAAATGTAAAGAAATAATTTTAATTTAATTTCTTTATGTATTGAATAACCAAATTAAGTTTAAATTTTTTTTTCCAAATTTAAATAAATTATCCTCTTAAATAAAAAATTTTCATTTGATCAAATAGTTGAGTCACTGTATGTAGTAAAAAACAAATTTTGTAAATTTTTAAAAAAAATCCAGTTTCCACGAGGGAGAGCTCAATTATAATTTGATAAATTGAACAATCTTAAGTTGAAAACGGCAAATGAATAAATAAATAGAAGCTTCTCAACCTTGATTTCTATATCTAGTGCAGTCTAAGTCAAAAAAGACTGTCGATTTGGTAGTAAAGTAGTTTGAAACTGCACTACACTCCTTGTAAAAATCTTTCTGAAAAGCGATCTAGTTCAAAGAGTAAACAATGGTGGCGCTTCTTAATATCGAGATAGCTTTCAAGAGCTCTAACACCTGCTTGGTCACCAGCTATCTTCAAGAACTAGACATAAAACACTTCGATTGCCGCTTGATCCAGTTCATACTCAACAGTAGATTCACAAATGTAATTTTTGGTTGCTAATCTACAGGAAAGAGGAACATCGCAAGGAGTTTTACTCTTTCATTTTAGCCCTTCAAACTTTTCTCTATTTGATATTGTAGTGAGACCTGGTAGACTACACATGATGCATTGCGGTCTCTCCCAATTGACCGACATTCAAAGATCCGAAAGCGGCTTCGGAGCAGTTCTTTTGGAGCAGTTTTAGGTGGGCTTATGTGAGGCATCTATGTAGATTAATATGGATATGCGCGATTCTAAACGATCAACTCCTTGAGAAGCTACATTTTCAAATTCACAACCGTAATCACGGGAGACGTAGCGATTAAGTACATCTTGCAACGATTTCTGCAGCAGTTGCAGAAATGAAGAGGAAAAGGAATCAGAGGTGAACTTCCTTTGTAAATGATCTGATGTAGAATGCATCAGAATACAATCGAGGGAAATGAAATTGCGAATGAAGTTGTTAAACAAGTCTCAAAGGAGAGTTTCTCAGAGCTCGAACGTGTGTTGTGATTGCCTGTGTCGTTATTTAGGGATTTCATTTATGACTCTTTACGTAAGGTACTTTACTTTTGACCCTGAGTAGAAATGGCTGCAGAACGTTTAACCTAAGTGTGCTTGGCATAACTGATTCAAAACCATGCGATGCTAATTATCTACATATACTGATCGCAAGAGCTGGTTCGGGAAGAAAATAAGCTGCATGATTGGAGTGTTATTCAGGCACTGTCTAAATATCAACACATATTAGAAGGATGGGCATTCCCTGATCTCTTATGATATCTGCAGAAGCTACTTGGACAATAAAACAGTTGAATCTGTCATTTGTCTTTTGTGTAAGTCCTTACAACTAGCAGCACTCAGAAGAAGAATCTTAGCCAAGTAAATCTGTAGCGGTTTCAATAAAATCCCAACAGTGGTTGTTACAAGAGTTTGTTTTGTCGTTTCTTACTAAGCCCAATGGTAAAGCTTATATAGTTTTGACATTCCTTCTTCGTTCTTTTTAAGGCGCGTCCTTCTTTAAGTTTCATACAGTGATGGTAAAGCAAAGAAACTGGAAATCGTGGAAAGTTTAGGTTAGATTAGGTTAGGTTAGGAGAGAGTGGCTACTGGGAAACAAAACCTATTAACAAGCCTATTAGCCCACCGTGATGCCACGTGGATTTGCGATTCTCCTACACTTGGAACCAATTAAAGCTCCTTATTATTGACGTCTACATCGTTTAGATCGCTTAAGTCATTGTAGAAGAACGACTTTTTTTCTTTGGGAGAAAGCTGGACATGTACAGAGTAAATGGATTGTCTCCTCCTACATCTACAGAAATCAGCATCTGCAGAAATCATTTGTAAAAACGCCGAGCCTTCTTACATGCTTGCCTATAAGACAGTGTCAAGTGATGACACCTATAATAGCGCTGAAATATTTCCTATTTAGAAAGATCAAACTCTTAGAGCAGTTTAGATCCAATTTTGGCCAGATCTGTTTGGTCGCTAGAAATATTAACCCAACAGTTCACCTAAAGATTGTTTTGCTATTATCATTCCGCTAATAGTTTGCATGTAGCGATAGGTATACCGATGCTATCCTTTTCAGATAGAATAGATAGCTAGTTCGTTGGCACTGCAATTCCTTGGAATGTCTCTGTGTCCCTGCACTAGAATATGTGAATGTTAAGCTACTCTGTTATCGCTGTAAGAAATTGGCAGTCAATTGCGGTTTTAGAATTATGTGAGACTGAGTCCAGGGATTTGATAGCGGCCTGACTATGCGAAAAAATGTGGATGTCCCTTGCAAATATCACGTTTTTCTTCAGCCAGGACAAGACTCCACTGGAACATGATACAATGATCTACAATATCTGAGAAAACACCACCTCCAACCTCACTATCCACCTTGGATCTATCTATCTATCTATCCAAATAGAAATGGATTTACTTGTCACCCATGAGAGTATCTTCCTGCCAGAAGGATCTAGAGAGGATGGTTACATGAAAGATTTTTTCAAACCTATGTTGGGGCAATGCGAAGTCGACGTTCTCTGGAAGGATTTTTAGTGCGCTAAGGAAATTATCGTGGCCAATAATTTAACATGTTTCTCCACCATGTAGTTGTTGTACGACGAATAGGTGCGTTAAAAGCTGCTGAAAGTAATGAGTGGTGACATGTGAAACATAATATCCAGTGCCTCGGAGGGAGTAGTACGTAAGGTTCCGCTTATGCACCAACATGTTGTCGTTTGAACTTTGTTTAGTTTGCTGCAATTGACTACATTGTCTAATAACTATCCTATGAGTAGTGCCGGTCTTATAACCTAGATGTATAGCCAGCGGATAGTGCGAAATTTAATAATGTTGTTAAGGTTTAATTTTGTATAGTCTTTGCATGAAACAACAACCTCTTAGTCGTATCTAACTTTACCCAACTCGTGGAAAATCATACTATTTCAATTTTCCATCCTAAAGAGTAAATTTGAAGAGTGGCACTAAGACTTCCTTTCAGTTTAGTAAACTCTGCCATTCTCCAGAAATTTACATTTTACCCTTTTTATATGAGTAAGTACATATGACCACTCGTATTATACCTTGTAGTTGCAGGGATTTAAAATTACAAGATTCCTTCCACACGTGTCCCTTCTTTTGCTACTCAGGCCCCAGATGTACAGGCTTCTAATTAAAACACATTCATTATTTTAAAATAGAAACGACGACAGTCATGCAATCCATTCAATCCTCATTTGCAAAATTATTAAATTACATCGCATTATAGAATTCGTAGCCAATATAAAAAAAAAAGTTAAAGTTAACCACAAACAAGTAATTAATTATACCGAAAACAGTGTCTGATATTTATTTCAATTGAAAATTACTTAAAACATTTGCGATTGTGCAATTGTTGCCTAGAAGGACCTTCTCCAGGCCGCATTGATTCTGCATCGCATTGTTGGGATAACATTTTCTAAATTGCTGCAATTAATTTGCCATCAATTAGCAATTTGGGGTAAAAACAAAACTGAAAACCGCGATTTTTGTATTTTTATCTTGTATCATTATTTTTATTTTTATTTTTTTTTTTTTTTAACTTGCCACAGGTTTACGTAAACAGTAAAACTAATGACTGAACACATTAAAAACATTTGTATCCAGCAAGGAGGGATTAAAAAACGGTAAATGTCTGCTATAATACCCATGCAGACACAAGTAGATATTCCTATATCCGTAGATACAACATTTATAAGCATTCTACTTATATATGTAGCTAAACACTCGTTCACATGCTCGCATGTGTATTAGCATTTTAGCATACAAACAATAAGCGGAAATGACGAAATGGATGGTAGGTATTACAGGTAGATGATGTGAATAGGGTACGGGTACAACCAAGGCATAAAGCGATGGTACTTGTGATGGTGCGAATATAGAGAAGGCTCTTCCCCTAAGAATAAGTACACTGATGATGATAATGATTCCCTGAAGCGCTAATTATGCGAGATGCGAGCATAAAGGATAACAAGTTCTGCCATTTACCAAGTGAATAAATTCCACTCTCCTTTATGTAGAATTTTCTTCATGTTTTTCGTTTCTCCATAGAGAGACACTGAAACACAGAGGACATAGATGTGAACAAAAGAATGAAGTGGAGGTGGATAGGTACAATATGTGAAGCTGCATCAAAGGAACGGCTTTTAGGAATGTTTGTTTGTTTTTTTTTTTTTCGTTCTTTTGCACGGCTAAAAGGAATATAAAATAGCGCCAGTGGTTAGCTAAAGATAGACAGGGTACGATATGAAATTAATTACTAATTCCACTCTTGCGGCGAAAGGATAATTATTATTTCATCCTCATATTAGCAAGCCACACGAGAACAATGTTTTCTGTTTTGAAGTTTTATTTGTTTTTCTTTTGTCGTAGTGTGCTGAAGTGCTTTCGAGTGTTTTTTTTTCTGCCTATCCTTTAACTATAGGGTGATTCATCGTGAGATTTGATTTTTAATAGGCTTTTTTTGACAGATCACGCGTGACTCCTCTCAAACTGCTTTATCATTTTTATTCAGTACCGTTTGGCAAGTCATCATGGAAAGACTCACACTACAACAGTGTCTCCAAATTGTTCAGCTGTACTATATTACGAAAACAAGCGTTTTGTGAGATATGTTTTTCGCGCGATTCGAGAAACTTACGGTGCGCATAATAGACCTTCTAAAATCACTATTGCCAGCTGTAGCTGAAAGTGTACGCGAAGACCGTGATGAATCGATTCGTCGCCGTTTTCAGCAGCTTGGCTTGGCGTATTCGACAACTTGGCGTATTTAAAGTGAGGATCTCGGCCTAAAATTCAACTTGTGCAAGAATTGTAGCCAGTCGACTTGAATTTGCGTCATATTTTCAGTGAATGGGCTCTGGAAAAACTCAATGAAAATCCTGTATTTTATCGTAAAATTTTGTTCAGTGATGAAGCCCATTTCTGGCTCAAAACGCTGCCGTTTTTGGGCTGATGAGCAACCCAAAGAGTAGCAAGAGCTACCATTATATTCTGGCTGGTGGAATCATTGGTCCATATTTCTTCAAAAATGAGGCAAATCAGAATGTAACCGTCAATCGTAATCGTTATCGGGCCATGTAAACAGACTATGTGCTTCCTGAAATTCAAGGACATGGTCTCGGTGAGCTCTAGTTTCAACAAGACAGCGCTAAGAGCCATACAGCACGTGAAACATTGGACTTTGGACTGGTTCATTTTGGTGAGCACGTTTTGCTACGGTAGAATGGCCGCCTAGATCGTGCGATATCACACCTTTGGACTATTTTCTCTGGGGATATGTAAAGTCTTAGATCTTCAGGAATATGCCAGCTACGATTGACGCACCTCAGACGTAGTCGTAGCCAACATTTACATGGTATCATTTCAAGCAGTAAATGCCATGAATTCTTCTTTTAACTGATAATATAAATTTTAAGTTCACTTTCAAATTTATGTGTTTTGTTTTACATTATAAATCAAACCTCACGATGAATCACCCTATATTACGCTGCAATGATTTCATTAGAGAAGCATACACACAATATCCATCATATGGATGGCGTTCGTCATATACGGCTAACTAAAATAAACTGAATTTGATTAACAATTCAAATGCAGATGTGAAGTGAAGCTGCGATTTTTTAATTTATATTTTAAGAAAAGGACGATACTACGAGCAGTTTTGAAGGACGTAAACTTATGTCTTAAAGATGACAACAAACGTTGTTGTTGTACATTGCAACCAAGGGTAATAAATAATGTTCGATTCCGCAATAGAAGACATCAAAACATTCCAGCTGAAGAGAGCTGGAATAAGTTTTCTTTTCTTTGTAAGAAATCGCGGGATGCGTGGAAAGTTATACATTTACTCGCATTTGGCCTTTTCAATTTATTTCAAATAGAAGTCTTGTATTACATTATTGACAATAACAGGATATTCTATTGATCCAGTTATACGTAATTGATGGAAAACCTTTTAGTACGTAATGGACAAAGGATTTGGGTAACGTAATATGCCTTTCAAAGAAGGTATGTAAAGACTTACTGACATCTGATAGGATATTTGTAAGCCAACGCAAACCATTAAGGGTATGTTTCCAGTGAATGCTTTTATACTCTCGATATACTGTTGGATGTCAGTTATTTACGACGAAGCCTTCTGGACCTTCTTTCTTAGAGCTAGGCGATTGTAAAGGCGATAATCATTGTTAAGGTGGTTGGGTGTGTATGAGTAGGGTAGCCGCTAATTGGCATCTACTTATCAGTGCCCAGTACGGGTACTGGTCTGCCCATCCGGACGACTTGCTGAACTTATAGTCGCGAGTATTGAGCACGAAGAAAATAGCAACACTATAATGCTCTGTCGGAAAGATTGAATGAACGAGTGTCAGAAGTCTTAGATGAGCCCATCAGAAAGAGGACGTATGACGGAGAATTCAGATTCACTAGACTGAGTCAATGGTTACGGTAACAATCAATTTGGCAGACACCTTACTTGAGCTACTTCGCCAGTAGCTCCAGGTTGGGGATTGTACGTGGAATTTTAGATCCCTTAACAGAACGCGTGCTACCGAACAGGTAGCGGAGGCCTTGAACTGCTATAAAGATGGGTATGGACCGGGAAAAAAGAGGATGAAAAACTACGATTTTAACTATGGCGACTCTCAGCAACAAAATCAGCACTTTGTAGCCTTCGAATATCTCGAAAACCACCAAGACTAGAAAGTACTGTGAGGAAGTTTGACGTCGGACGGCTAAAATCGGAAGAGATCGCCAGATCCTCCTCCGACCGAGTCTCTCTCAATCTCTCAAAAGATACTATGCAGCCAGCATCAAACATAGGAGACCAGTGACAGGAAAGCCAAAAAGCCGTCAGAGACGCCGCCTCTTAGGTGTTTGGTTTAACTCGACCACCAGAAAGATACCACTGGTTCGACGATGAGTGCCGGCAAGCACATGCAGCGAAACAAAAGGCATACAAGGCGGCGTTGTAAATAAGGAGCAGAGTTGCTCTCGAGCTTTACGCGAAGAATAGAAGAGACGAACACCGGCTTCTCAAAAGAAAAAATAAAGAGCACAGGAAGCGCGCGATCGAAGAAATAGAGAGATGTTACAACAGGAATGAGGTTCGGAAGTACTTCATTTTACCAAAAGATAAAAAGAACTTGCTAAGGCTAAGAGCCCGAACCGAAGCCTACAAGGACGAACAAGGGAACATCATAGTTGAATCGCAGTCGATGCTGAAGATATGGTAGAACTACTTCTGTTTAACGGCGATGACGAATTAAATCCCGCTGTCAGGCAAAATGAACCCTTCAACCTGGACGACAAAGACTAACAATTCCATCTACCCGACCTGGACGGAGTGAAGATAGTCATATCTAAGCCGGTGGAGATGGTTTAACCGCCGAGCTATTTAAAGCGGCAGGCGACGACTTGATCAGGAACATGCACCAATTCATCTGTAAAATATGGTCGGAAGAAAGTATGCCCGAAGAATGAAACCTCAGCTTTTTTTGCCCGATCCTTAAGAAAGAAGACCCCCTGAACTGCGTCAAATACAAAGGTATCAGTCTTCTTAATATCGCTTACAAGATCTTATCTGCCGTGTTGTGTGAACGCCTGAAGCCTTTCGTCAGCGACCTGATTAGTTCCTATCAGTGTGGCTTCAGGCCAGGAAAGTCCACCATCGATCAAATATTGACACTGCGGCAGATTTTCCCCTCGATGTCATAAAAGGATTTAGACAAGGCGATGCGTTGTCATGTGACTTCTTCAACATCGTTCTTGAAAGAATTGTGCAAAATTCAAACGCTAACACCAGAGGCACTATCTTTCAGAAGTCCGCCCATTACTGGTACGTTCATGAGTATTGAGACGGAAGCGGCGAAAAGCGGTCAATGAAAGCAAGACAATGTATATGTTGTCATCGAGAAAGGATACCTAACACCGACGTCTCGGACAGAATAGGACTTTGTCTACCTAGGCTCTGCTATGAACTCAGGCAATGACATCAGCGCTGAAATTAAACGAAAAATAACTCTTGCCAATCCCTGTTTCTTTGGGCTAAGAAAGCAATTAAGTAGCAAAGACCTCTCTCTATAAGAACTAAAGTGACCCTTTGTAAGACCCTAATCATCACAGTCCTTCTCTATGGTGCAGAGGCATGGTCTATATCAAAAGCTGATGAGGTTACTCTGGGTTGTTTTGAGAGGAAAATTCTTAGAGTAATTTGCAATCCCGTCTGCATAGACGGTGAATGGAGGAGAAGATACTGCGACGAACTGTACGGACTGTACAGTGACATCGATCTAGCCAGAAGAGTGAACGTCCAACGACTGAGGTTAGGTCACATAGAGCGAATGGAAGCGAATGGTCCGGCCCGAAAAATCTTCGAATCCACTCCCGAGGGACGGCGCAGTAGAGAAAGACCGCAACTCAGCTGGCGCACGCAATTGGAAGGAGATCTTAACCAACAGCGTGCAAAACTGGAGACAGCTGGCCAAAGATCGTGCTGGCTGAAGACCCTTGCTGGTTGAGCGCCACTTTCGGCACAGCCTTGTTCCAGCCAAGGTGCGAGTATGAATTTCCCAAGCGCCACAGCAAAGGAGAAGTACTGTGGGAAGTACTGCAATAGGAAGAGGCCACCAGAATCTTCGGCAAACGTTTATCTCGAAATCTCTCAACAATTCCTATGCCGCCAGCATCAAGTACCGCTGCTTACGTCCCATTAGAAACGCTGGGTTTCAGCCGAACACCTTCAAGAAATTTCTAATTTGATGGAAAGAAGAAGAACTTCCAAAAGAAGAAAAACGAGAAGCGCTCGATCGAAGATATGGAGAGGTTGTACTCCATGAATAACGAACGAAAGATTTGAATTTACCAATAGATAATAAGAACGTGTCATGTCAAGAAGACCTAAGACACAAGCCTATAAAATAAAGCAGTAAACCTTGTAGTGGAGTCACAGTCGGTGCTAGGAATATGAAAAAACTTATTATGCAGACTGTACAACGGCGAAGAAATCCCATCACCCGCTGTAAGGCAGTACAGACCATTCAACTTAGACGATGACAGCCTTTCGTCCACCTGACCAGAACTAAGTAAGGATAGTAATATCTATAGTAAAATCCAACAAATCAGATGGACCTGACGGCTTAATGGCTTAATGACCTGACGGTAAACCTGCTGGATATTACTTTGTAGAGAGTATGCATCAACTCATTTCTCAGATCTGATCAGACGAGTGTATGTCTGATGAATGAAATCTCAGCAACGTGTGCCCGGCTCATAAAAAATGAGACTCCCTCAACTACGCCAACTATAGAAGTATAAGTCTCTTCAAAATCAGATATCTCTAATCTGCCTTCGTCAACAACGCACCTGTTAGTGCGGTTTCAAACCAGGAAAGTCCACAATCGACCAAATCTTCACATTTCGACAGATCCACGAAAAAACTCAAGAAATCTAAATCGACACCCATCATCTTTTCATCGATTTTAAGGTTGTATCTGGGAGCATTTATAGAAACAAGATATAGGGAGTCATGTCAAGTTTTGGCATTCCTACCAATTTCATTCATCTGCGGAGAAATACGAATGAGAGTGCTTGCTGCTCCGTCAAGGTCGTTAAGGATTTAACCAAGACCTTTGATGTCAAAAAGGATTTCAGACAAGTTAGCGCATTGTTATGTAACTTTTTTAACATTGTATTTGATAGAATTGTCCGGAACTTACTTTTCATTGAACACTGGGTTCACAATTATTCAAAAGTCGTACGTGCGTACGTCGAAAACATCGACATAAATGGGAGAACTCAGCGGGCTGTCACTGATGTGTTCGTTATTCTTACAATGAAATGAGGTTAAAACCAACAAGAAAGGACACCCAACACCCAAGAATTGGACGGTACGTCACATTTGATAGCTATATTTTCGAGGTAGTTAAGGACTTTGTCTACCCTGGATCTGCTATGAATTCCGCTAACACCATTTCAGCATCCTTGTCAATTTCTCTTTCTTTGGACTAAGAAGATAATTGAGTAGTTAGGGCCCTATCCCGAAAAACTAAGACGACACTTTATAAGCCCTTGATCATTCCAGCCCTAAATTATGGCGCAGAAGCATGGACCCTATCGAAATCAGATGAAGATATACTCAGTCGTTTCGAGAGAAATCGACATCGACGCAGTAAGAGAACTGTGCATCAGTAGCCTGAGATGGATAGGACATGTAGAGCGAATGGACACTTCGAATCATGTGAAGGGACTTCAATCGACTTTGAGTGCGCAAACGGAGGCAGTTAGCTAAATACGGGATTAACTGGAGAGACTTGCTGGTTGAGGCCCAGTTTTACCTTGAATTGTAGCGCCATCTAAGTGAGTAAGTAATGAAGCTGGAGGTGTTCTTTCCTTTCTTATTCCATATCACTTTTCGGTTCATTTTAGTAGATGACCACGTATACTACCTTGACCAAAAAGAATTTATTCAGAAAATTAGAAAATACAGGTTTATTCATCTAAATTTACATATAATAATTGTCCTCTTCAAAGTTATCCTCATCGACTGCAACACAATTATGCCAGCGCTTGATTTTTTAACTAAATTGAACAGAAATAAGTCACAGGGAGCCAAATCAGGTGAATTTGGTGGCTGTTTGATTGTATTTGTTTTATTTTTCGTCAAAAAATTAAGAAATAATGATGGCACTGTGCGACGGTGCGTTATCAAGGTGCAAAATTCACGAGTTTTCTGCCCACAATTCTGGTCCCTAACATCAAATAATACTCTTTGTTTACTATCTGGCCTTTTGGCAAAAATTTATGATGCAGTACACCGTTGTAATCCATGAAAACCGTGAGCATTGCCTTCTTTTTTGACTGAAAACGAAGTGGTTTTTTTGGTCTCGGCTCATTTGGTGAACGCCATTCACTTACCTGATGTCTGAATTACGTGTCCTACTTATAAACCCACGGCTCGTCTCCAGTAATGATCCTTTTAATGAATGTGGGATCGGATTCAGCCTCGCAAATCATCTCTTTTGCGACGTCAACACAGTCTCTGTTTTGCTTGAATTGAGGTCTTTTGGCACCAACTTTGCTGCTACACGACGGAAACGCAAATCATTAACCAAAATGTCTTGGACGGATCCATAGGCAATATTCAAGTCCTCCGCTATATTTCTGATGGTTAATTTGCGGTTATTGACCAACATTTCTTTTACTTCATCAATATTTTTGTCGGTTTTCGATGTCGATGATCTGCCACTGCGTTCATCATCTTCGATTGACTCACGACCGTTTTCTTTAGAGAATCATTGCCAAAACACTTTTTCAACTTCAAGATATAGAAACAAAAGTCTGTTTAAAAAAAAGGACCTGTCCTGTTGTCTTCGTCTGCACAAAATTTGAACAACACATGAAGATGGCATTAATTTCTTGAGTGTTTGCACCTCAGTTCACATGGAGACACAAAGTTCCCACTTTCAAGTAACGACACTCTAAACTGTGAATTATGTCATTTTCGTATGAAGATGAGTACGAATGTGTAGTAAGACGGCAAAGTAAACAAAAGTGTTGAGGTAAAGAAGATATTCGCAAGAGGTAAAACTCAGAATATACGTACGAGTATGTACAAAAATCTTTTGCAAGTTTACTGTCTTCTAGAATAGCTTAGCTTATTGTTGAACAACAGTTTCCTCATTCCTAGGTGTATCTTTCGTTTTATTTGTAACATTCGGGTTACTTATTTGCGTATACATTGACTACTTTCTCTCTGTCCTTGTCAATTGAATAATTGTCAAAAACATCTGTATTCAGTTGCGAAAAAGCTCTCTCATTTCTGGTACTCGATGTCATTAATAACTCGTCTTTGCTTCGTTTATCAAACGCCTCCCATGTTGTTCGTGTAAATTGGCAAAACTTAAATCTTCCAGAATTCCTGACAGGTTGTACTATATTTCAATTTACCACCTACCCACATCGTTCGAATATTATTTCCTTCACACAATGTTCACCTTAACCACCTGTCTTCCAGATTGCTACGTACAAATACTACCAAGAAAAATGAACCGAATTGTGATCATTAATCACTTTGGCCATCTTGCTTTGATATCTATGGTGGAGGAGCATTCTCCTCCTTAGCCACAAGGAGCAAAGCCTCCATCAGCATTATATGTAATCATCATCGTCATCATCACACCATTGCTGGACGATGAGAATTAGTGATGTGCTTAGTCCTTGTGGTAGGTGGCTGGTAGAGTGCGATTTAATGAACATGAATAGCACACAGCATCCTATATGCGTAATTTAAACTCACAGCCTGTGCCCAATGTAGCCATGGCACAGACTTTATGATGTGTGATGTATGTCTCGGACGAAGAAGATGATCATGATGATGATGACCGAGATGGTGGTGACGGTTAATAGTGATAATGACTGTAAGGATGACGATTATGATGATGGTGTCCATTGTGAATGTGTGATGGTTTTAATTTTTATGACGCCGCTGTGTGAGTGATGTTCCTTACCTCGTTTAATAAACGCATCCTCAGTTCATAGATAAACTGTAATTATCTACACTCTTCAAACAAAACCGACTAGGCAAACACTAGTCGTATGTACATATACGAGTACACATGAATGCATTAAGGAACTTTATGTGGTTACTCTGGCAGCGACTGACTGACTATGTCAGGACGACATTGCTCCCCATTTCTCTTCTTTATACGTAATGCACTTGGAATGCACAGTCTGCTTCCGTTGTACACAACCACCACAAATACCTTCTACTCGTCCTCGTAGCTAGTTTATGTATTTATTCAAGGAGAAATGAAGTGCTACTAGAAATGGCACATCGTCTACCTACTAGCGTATAAATTTCAATTGAGCACACTTTATCTTAGAAATAATGAGCCAGGCGTTGCTAACTAAACATTGTTCTAGTTTATTGTGCGTACGGCTTTGCCGAGATTTAAGTGAGTTGTGGTATGAGATTGAAAATAGAACAACGATATACATGCATACGAAGCATGAAGTATACCGTCAATGCTTAGCGCACAGCTAATTGGCTTTAGTTTCGAAGTTTCGCAATAGCTCTTGGGCAAATTGTTTACCGCGTATACGGTGGCGTATACGTAACAATATTTTTGGTAGATGGGAATACACACATAGGTGCTTGTATATTACGTTTTCAGGTTCATGTGCCATAGCCATTGATTGGATTCAGCTTTAAAATCTTATGAATTTACGATTACATACTGACAAGAGTAGTGAAGTAAGTAATAGTTGTTTGCCGAATGTGTACACTATGATGAAGATGAAGTCCAAATAATTCATCACAAAGCCTCTGCACGATATAAAAAATGTACTCAATCTTTCCTTATAATAGAAATTATTTTTATTATTTTTCTTAAAAAGAGTATAAAACAACTTACTAGCAGAGTCTGCCCAAGTATGCCCTCAGCGTTTTCCTATCTTTTGCAGCTTTATCATGTTTAAGTTTGTGTACTGAATTGAATTGTCACTATCTCGTTTGCTCAGGATACAGTTCAGCATTACAATGAAGAAATTCATTCAATCATTACTAAGATCCTCCGACTATAACAAATACCAAGCGAAGGTCGAACAACCTGACTCTGATATATGGTATTATCTCGTCAGCACGACTGGAAATATCAGGTGTACCGGTTTTTTTGTGAAAATAAAACACTCATTTTTAATGGGAAAGTAAAAAACATTTTATTTAAAGTATTGGCCATTGCTAGCTACAATTTTTCCCATCTTTGGATTGCACGCCAATAAACCTGTTTGTCTTTTGAAGCAAACCAAAAAGTCACCCAATTTTCTACTTCCTCGTAAGTCGGCGGGTGGGGTAGCAGCTGCCAGCCAAGTGCTTTGGTTGTGTTCTGAACCAGTTTTGCTTTGTGTGCAGGTGCATTGTCATGCAGCAAAATTACCTTGCCGTGTCTTCTGGCCCATTCTGGTCGTTTTTCGATCAATGCACGGTTCAAATTGATCATTTGTTGTCGACACTGATTTTTTATCGTATCTTTGAAGCAAAATTTCACAAGTGGTTTTTCGATTTTCCATCTGTCTTTCATTCAATTCATGTGGCATCCACTTTCCAGACTTTTGGATCTTTCCCATAGCTTTTAAACGGTCACCATATGCCTCGATAAGCATTCGATGCGACTCTGCAGCACTTTTCTCCAAATGAAAACAAAAAATTAATGCTTTCCGCAAGTCATCATTTTCTGGTACAAAAATCGACATTTTTAACACGATGAAAAGATGTTGTTTTCTCAATGACCAAAAAAAAAAAAATTAAGCCCGTTCGCAATAAATGTTCCCTATCGAGACATTTGTATCTTGACGCTCACTTTATACCGGTACACCGGTACCTTAACCTTAATTTATAGCTTTCGGCGGTTTTCACAATGTGTCCTAAAAGGACAGAGTTGCTGCAGATACCAAATGTTTTCATCCACTTCCAAATAGATGCGTGTACAAAATGATTACTTTGAAACTTGGCCAACAATTCTCATCAATTTTCGGTCAATTTTCGTAATTACTACCAAAGATTGCCCTCAAGTCAAATTTTCATCCTCATAATTTTCTTTCATTGCAGGAACATCACTTTGATGGACCTTACTTATTACATAATTTTCATGAAAATTAGTAGCAAGGGAGAGAGTCCAGCATTATTGAACGATGGAAATTCCCCAATCAAAATATGTAACTGATGCCAAACGTTGTTAAGAATTTACCCAACCAAAAGCGTCATCATTCTCTTACACGAAGAAGTAACTCAAGTAACGCTTCAGAGAGTGTATCGAAACAAATCTCCGAAAGTAACACATCAATATAATCAGGTAACCAAGCAAACCTCAAAGCTTTTAAAGATTTCAACTTCAATTCGGAGTGGATTTAAAACTAATATATCTCCTCAATTAAATAGCACTTAAGGACCCAAGTTGAACGTAAAGGCAGCGCATGCAATGTCCCATACTCTCCTAGCAGAGTATGGGACAACACGAGACGCTGCCAGGCCTGGTCGGCCCCAGAGCAACTGTTCTTCTGAGAAAATTGCAGCTGTAGTTGAGGATGTCGCAGTGGAGCCCGAAGTATCGAGCAAACGACGTGCCACGCATTGCGCATCAATCGGCGCTCCCTACAGAGAATTGTGTTGTAACATATTTCCTTGCAGAAAGCAGACAGTGCATCAGCTGTTAGCTGTTTACCACCAAGTGCATGTAACCTGAGCCATCCTGAATATCGACCATGAAGATGACAACTTTTCATCGAAAATCGTCATGAGAGACGAGGGCTATTTCCATCTCTGTGGATATATGAATAAACAAAATTATTGCTTTTGGCGCACCCAAAATCAGGGCCTAATTTTTTCAAAAACTACAAATCCATGCTCAATGGCTTTCTCCTATCTCAATTGGATGGATTGGGACTGAAGGGTATGTGGTTCCAACAAGATGGAGCAACGGCGCATACTGCATGAACCAAAACCGAGATTCTGCGGGCTGCATTTCCTGGTAGCCTAATCTCTCGTTTTGGCGGTTTGCACTGGCCGGCAAGATCGCCTGATTTAACAGTTCCGTATTTTTTTTTTTTTTTTTTTTTTGGGTTTTTAAAATAATGAGTCTATGCCCTAGATTCTTGAAGCCCTCAAAGAGAATAACCGTCAAGAATGTGAGATCCTATCTCTATAGTCTGGCTGGAGACTCATAGTCTCACATTCAGACTTCGCAAAGCCTGTAACAATGCATGATTGGGTTTTCAAATCTAGATACCAACAGAGGAATTCAGCAAGAGAGGATGCACTTAACTCATGCGAATAACACGGTTGCACTAAATTAAATAAGCTTTTATTAGACAAGAGCGTCAATTCATTATATATTGGAGCCGTAGACTTCAAACTTAGACGGGGTGAGTTTTTTTAACTTGAGGCATCCATTTTACTCGAAAAATACGCGATATCGTGAAAAATGTTTCAGACAAAAGTCACACGGTTCTGAAGGGGACGTAAGATGATAACCATGAGTTTGACCTTGAGCCCCATTTTCAAGGTCAAACGAAAGTCACTTTTGATTTTTCAATGGGGCACACGACTTTGCCTGCACTGGCACGCCTAAATCATTAATCGGTTTCCAACGTTGTTGGGGTGTTAGAAGGTCGAGATTTGTTTTGAGAAAGTCATTATTGCCTCGAGTGAAGTTAAAACTCAAAGGAATTTCAGATAGAGACAAATTGTCCTAAACTTATCTGAGAGTGTATGATGTGCACTCTGCTCTTTTTTTCTACTTCAACGGATCTGTACTTCATTTAGAAGTTCGATATTTGTTATGAGGAACTGATTATTATTAGTAACGTTTTCCAGATTAATAATGCAGGCTATTTCAATTCAAGAGAAAATTGAAATGATATTGATTTATGGAGAAAGTGGAAGGAACATCGATGGTGCTGTTGCTCTTTCCGCCCAACGTTTCCCAGACCAGATACGATCGCGCGCTTCCTTTTATCGGGTCATCCAACAATTCACCTTTTTTTTATAATACCGCGCGCGCACCACGGGGATATAAATACCCTTTTACTGGCTTTCGGGTGTATTAGGCTTTCGATATTTTTCCAAGAGGTGGTTGTCAAACTGGACGAGTCTCAACCAGTGGGTCTTAAGTACGTGCTGAGTTGTTAGTTCGTTACATTTAGCCCAGCCAGCAACCACTCCAACATCAGTGTTATGCCTTCATGTCAGAGTTGACGCCGACGGAATATTTTCATATAACTACATACAAATTCTATGAAAAGACTTTTTCAAAGAACTGCCTCGCACAGTATTCGAACCCGCGACCCTCTGCTTGATGAGTCTATGCATATACCACTACACCACGGCCAACCCACTGGTGAAGGAAGTGTGCAACCAAAGAAAAGGAATCGGTAAGTTAGGGTGGCTGTTGAGGACAATTAAATAGCAGTGTTAGCTGCCGTTGCACACAATCCTCACATTAGCACTCGCCAAATATGTCGTAAATCAGGAATTTCTCAATCTGTAAGATAATATAATATAATATCTGTCTGTAAGATATTACATCGGCATAAATACCATCCTTATCATGTTTCAATGCATCAAGAACTTTCTAGTGAAGATTTTCGCAACCGGGTTTCTTTTTGTCAATGGGCACTTCAGCAAATTGAACGAGACCCGCTTTTCTTCGCCGAGGTGTTATTCTCTGATGAGTCGACTTTCACCAATCACGGTACGGTCAATCGACATAATATGCATTACTGGGCTACCGAAAACCCTTTTTGGTTGCAACAAATTGAACGCTAGCACCCTTGGAATGTTAATGTTTGGGCGGGAATAATTGGGGATAGGTCCATTATTAATTGAAGGCAACTTGAATGGCGAAAAGTAGGCAAATTTCTTGCGGGACCATCTTCCAGTATTACTAGAAGAAATGCCATTGGATTTGCGACAAACAATGTGGTTTGTCCCAATGCCCTGCTAGATCACCTGATCTTACGTCACTTGATTTCTTCTTGTGGGGCTACTTAAAAAGTAAGGTTTACAGAAAAAAGCCAACAACACGTGAGGACATGAGAAGTCGAATAACTGAAGCTTGTCGGAAGATTACGCCAGAAATACTTCTCAGTTCTGTAGGTTCATTTAGAGCGCGGATAGACAAGTGTATTGAAGTGAATGGTCACATTTTCGAGCATTTGTTGAAATAATCTCGGGAAATAAACGTCGAAATGGGAAGAATTCATTGATTCAACAGTGGGTGGCAAGGGGACCCACTCTAATTAATCACCCCGAAGGAAACAAAATACTGCTACGTCCACGTCGTTGTTTCTGGGTTATGCTAAACGCAGTATGTAAAAACAAATGACAAGCCTACGAGCAATACGACTGAGCAATGAAAATCAGGAGTTATCAAATCATTACCTCGGAAATGAGTCTCAAGGTCAAACTCGTGGTCCCCATCTTATGTCCCCTTCAGAACCTTGTGACTTTTGTTTGAAACATTTCGCGATATCGCGTATTTTTTAAGTAATTTGGATGTCTCAAGTTAAAAACTCACCCGGTATAGATAAGTTAAAGTCGAAGAGTAAAAGATACTAAGCGTACTCTTGCAATCCAGCCTCGATTTCTGCTTTCAGAATTTTTTTCTGAAGAAACCAGAGAAAAATCAACAAAGATCGACATCAAAAGAACAACTTAATTGGCAGAATTAAAACAAGGGAAAATGCCAGAAGCAGGCGCCTAATTTATGAGAACAGCCCAAAATGTCATACAACTAGAAGAAAAGCAAATATCACAAGATTGAGTTTATCCTCAATGCTTAAGGGAAAAATCAAGTCTTACATCGAGAAAAGCTCTTTGGTAGAATAATAATCATTTTTCACAATTATTGGCATTTTAGCTGAATTGTTGCCTGTGGTATATTATTTCCTCAGTAATCCAACAGTTTGTGCTACAATGCTGATTCTGATGATGAGCATTGACTATTCTATCCAGATCCTCCCACAACAGCTCCAAAAGGTTTAAGTCTGGTGATTGCGGTGGCCATAGCCGGAGATGTCTTTATCTTCTCTCTGTTTCAGAAAGTTTTGACAAAGCCTTGACTTGTGTTTAGGGTCGTTGTCTTAATAACATTCGAATCTCTTTCCAATTAGTCTTATCTTTTAGTTGAAATCTTTTTCTGTTCAGTCTTTATGCTTTTTTTCCTATTCTAACCTTTTCTGCTTGTTTCATGGTGGCAGCAGAGGTTTTCGAACAGCCACATGCCCAAAAAGTCCAGAATATTTTAATGTTCCTTTGACCACCGTCGAGGACATCCAGATTGAGCGTGCTATTCAATGGTACGTTGAACGCAGCACCTTCCTTCTGAGAGTTGTCTTCTTTAATATTGCAGAAGGTTTCTCGGTTGCGGTTTTCACGACTTTTCCCATTTTTAAACGAGTTGGTCACTCCAGGTTAAGAATCTCAAATAAATGTTTATGACTTCAAAATGTGCATGAATTAAATGTAGCCTAGAGTGGAGCAATTACGATGAAAAATCTCCGTTTTCTGGCTTAAAAACACGGATAAACATAAATAAAGGAACGTGGTGGTGGAACGATTAGACAGAATTGGCGCCTTTAACCGTGGATTAAGCATAGGTGTAATAAGCAACACAAAAAAAAAAATAGGCGACAAGCAAAAGGAGAAGTGAAATGTGGACGCACGGGAAAACGATTACAATTTTTAAAACTGCGGTACGATCAGTAAAATACTCAAATCAAGGAAACAAAGAAGTTTCCAAATGGAAAGAATACTTTTGAATTTTGCCAAAGGAAAAATTCCCGCATACATCAGAGGTTCATAGAGGCCAAGCGGTAAAAAATGAACCAAGGGCATGCAGTCGGACTGGATCACATAGGAATCTTTGGTTGAAGTGGCTTGCGATATGGTTAAATGATGAGAGGCCTCTCAATGTCTTACCAGTGGAGGGAGAGCTTTCTTTTTCCACTGTATAAAGTCGAAAGAGTCACGATAAATTTCAGCCACCGAAGGGTGGCTTCGGTAAAAGTAATGTGGTATACCAAAAAATAAAATTAATTAATCAACAACATAATCTTATCAATGCAGCTTTGTAGAACGTATTTCCACATACGATGCGATATAAAGTTTAAAAGCAATTACGGAAAAACATCACGAGGTGGTTTTGAAAATTCTGCATAACTTCTTCATCGATGTGGAAAAAGGTTTCGATGATAGAGTTCGCGCCGATCTTTTAACCGGTCTTTGGTACATCACGCACTGGAGCTTTGATAACCTTTCGTGCCGGATGTCTTTTGATTCTGGTCTTATGGACATGCCATCTGTCGCTATGACACCAAAACTCCTGTTGTAGAAAAAAAAACGAAATCAAGTTTCCTAAGACAGAATCTGAGCCGGTAAAGTAATGCAGTCGAGTCTTCACAGACGGCTCCAGAACCAATATAGGATATGTTGTCTTTCTGGAGGTCGAAAACGTTAGATTTTACTTTACGTTAGGAAAGCTTGCATCTGTCTTTCATGTAGAAGTTTACGCAATCCTGATGACAGCGAACTATATTGCGGAGAAACGGTAGAGCGGGCGAAGCATTTGCATCTGCAGTTAAACCCTTTTACGAATTCCAAGCTAGTTCAAGAAAGCAAAAGGTCACTGAACGCAGTCGGAAGGCTAAATTCAGTGACCCAACTATGCGTCTCAGGTCACAATGGGATCACGGGAAATGAAACTGACGCTAAACTTGCCAGGCGTGGTTGAGAGGAGAGTTTTTCAGGACCCTAACCTACTTTGGGTATGCCTATGTTCACAGTTAAGGCTGCCATTGACAGTTGGGTCTCATTTGAGGAAAACTGCAGACGGCATAGATCCCCATGATGCAGGCAGACCAAACGAATTCTTTAGGAAGTCAACAGAAAAGACTTCAGGTTGCGTATTGGCTTCGTGATTACGCATTACACTTTTTCAAATCATTTTAATGTGCTTTCCATAAGTGACACAACATCCCGCGATGCTTGCTGCGAAAGTTATTACGACAACGCGGAGCACTGTCTCTGTAAATTTCCGGCTTACGCTTGCATCAGGCTGCAGGTACTGGTACTATGGACATCTTTTCACCGAAGATAAGTAAACATCTTTCTTCGTAAGACTTAAAGATTTCATTAAAAGAAACTTTACAAAGAGTACAACGGACTAGACATTAAAAAAAAGGATAGCACCGCACAGAGTGTTTTTTTCGTAAAATGGCACAAAATTTTTGTTCCAGCAGATATTCGAAGAAACATAATTGGATCACTCCAACGCAAAAACATTAGTAATGAGGTAATCCAAAATAGAACATCGTGTAGAATGGATTTTAGGTCCGCAAATGAGGTGAAACCACGGGCGATATTTATTTATTTATTTATTATTATAACTTATATATAAAGTTATAACATAATTTTTCACAAGTTGTTTATAGTAAGTATCTGCGAAGCCTTTGGATGTTCTGCAAACGATTAAATCTGTTACTTGCTAATTTAGTGAGCTTAGTCTTTCCAAATAACAAGTTTAAATATTGAAACTAATTAAGTATCTATAATTGATAAAACATTTAACACTTTATTTTGGTTTTATATTTCATTATTCAAAAAAAAAAAAAAGGTTTTGATCGCTTCTTTTCTAGTTTTAAGGTTTACAGTGTTTGTAAGTTCTCGGGGTGGGTTGTTGATTGTTGCCGGAATGCTGTGTAGGAGTTGTCTTCTACCATATTTGTTGCAAATGTTTGATATTTGCAGCATACCTTGGGCACGTCGTCTAGTATTCACTTCATGTCTTCTACTTTAAGGACTTTGAAGCTAATGTCGTTGTTTTCAGTATTCATAGAGTGGATGTGTTTAAATGCGGATTTTTGCAGTTTTTGCAGTTTGTGGATATGGGTTGCCGATGCGTTGTCCAAAACAAGAACATCATACCGCAATTAAGACTCAATTAGTGAATAGTAGACCTGCCTCAAAAGGGACACCGTAGCGTGATATTTCAGATGGGCTAATGCATAGATGGCTTTCTTTAAATCAATGCGTAGCTTCTTAATATTCAACAAATTTGATGATTTCTGTATTGTGTCGATGTGAAACTGGGATTGCGGATGTATATCATCTTGTTTTTCAACGCATTAATCACCAAGCCGTTATTGTGGCACCATTTGAGCGCAGCATCGAACTTTTATTGCATTATTGCTGTCGTCATTTCCAGCGACCTGTGATGTAGCAAGATTGTTGTGTCATCAGCGAAAACAAACAGTGTGCTCTGCTTTAAAGATCGAAGAAGCTCATTAGTGTACAAGATAAAGAGGACTGGACCTAGTTGCAATCTCTGTGGCACACCATATTCCACTTTTGTTTTTACACTCTATACTTCGCTAATTTTCATGCAGAATAGTCTGTTACATAGATAATCGGTTAACCAGTCCGTACACCAACACGTTGAAGAATTAGATATAACTTTCGTATTACACTTTCTTCAACTAATAAAGTAAGAAGAAGGAGATTACTTCGTACTTTATTATTATAGCAAAAACTCTTAATGAAAACTTTGGTTATAAATGTGTAATGTCATCTAAGTTAGCAGTGAACTTTATAAACATCATTAAGGAGCACTAACTCGACGTCTACATATCACTCAGGTAGTACCCTCTTTCTTTGAATCTGGGGCATGTAGACAAGGGAATTTCTAGAAATATGTAAGATTATTAATTATTGTTACACTTACGCGTTATATCACTCAATTGCATTTAATCATCGTCATCCCACCTGATCCTTTTAACGCCATCCCACAAAGGGAACCACTCTTATGTTGCCAATGAACTATTTACCAGAATTTCTCATCAATCCTTCCCAGGGCTCTTCTATCTGTCGTGTCCATTGAATATTCACAACATTTCAGAAAACTTAAAACGAGCCAATCAAAATGTGAAGCCACCTAGCACCAAACTTACAACTTCCGACTAACAAAAGTTAAAAGTTCTCACCAGATTTATGGGCGTTTAGTCACCCTCTCACAACGAAAAGTCAACACAAAAGTGGCAAAACTTCAGCAATCAACTGAGCAAATTTCTGTCTGTAAAGGTGATGTGGTACATCTATAGAAATTTCTTAAATGTAGATACCGCAAGTAGATTACCTATAGTCGTAACCATGTTGAGGTGTCAACCATACCTTTAGCTATAAGTCAGGCAAAAAGGATTTCTTTTCATTCTGTAAGAAGGCGTTCATTCATAGCCGGGGATCAGTACTTTGATGATGATACAGATTGCATTGCAGAAAACCCTAAATGCCTTCAGCATATTCCTGGCTTTAGGTTGCAGAACTCACTGGAACGACGACTGAAAAAAATTAAATATGTCAACAGAATGATACGCGCTGCAGGAACATTCTATTTGAGCTTGTGCATGAGCTGTCAGAGCGCATTTGTTGAATTGATTGCTTTGCCTTTTTCGTTCTTGTCGTCGTCAAGCAAGATCCCAATCACCATTATCATCAGCATCATCATCATCACAGCATCAGCATCAGAATCTGTTTCTTGTAAACCGAAAAAAAAACACGGACATAAGCAATAAGAAAGTTTTTATCTGCGGTTGGCAGTATTCGTATCTACGGCACGAAAAAAGCAAATATACATGTAAATAAAAGTGAAGGAAAAATAGTTTCCTTTCTAAGAAGCGTCAAGCAGAGCAAACGAGTAATGCTATGAGGGGACGTTGAGATGAGGATTGTAATTTCCCTTTTTTGTGGAGCAGAGAAATTGAAAACCACTTCTGCGTTCCAGATTGGGTTTTAGTGCCTTCAGCCAGATTTCTTACTCTGATGTTCTAGATTATTTGTGGACGAATTTCTGATGCAATTTATCCCTTCTATACGTATGTATCATACAATTGATATCGAATGAATAAGGGCATAAATTAAATTCTTCTTTAGAAATTTTGGGATCTAAAAAGTAATAGTGGTTTTGACTTGACTTGTATTGTATTGTATTTACTTAATACCTTAACCCTAAGAGTACAATTTCTTACAGATTTTTATTAAAAAAAAAAAAAAATTAAAATAAAACTTACACACCACTTCGCGTGCAATCCCCTACATTCATCCGGTACATAGGTGTGACATAAATATGAGTTATTGTCTGCTCTTATTTAAATGATAAAACAACTGTCAAGGCAAAACCAAATTTTATACTCGTATTTCATTACAATCACTCTAGATGATCTTTCCTTTTGGAATCGAAAACTTCAGATAGATGAAATGACCATGAAATACTTAGGATACAGACTCAACAACGTGCGGAAACTTGAACGTGACGATCTTTCTTAGCTCGTCACCAGAAAGCCAAGAGTTTAAAGAACACAAGACGAGCTTTTAAGGCATAAATAATCTAGACAACGAGTCGATGGCAACCTTTTCTACGAGGGCTGTTTGATGAATACTTGGATTAGAAATGACAACAAAAAATTTTTCACGTTTTGACAATTTATTTTTCAACATGATCCTCTTTTAATTCGATACACTTCCGCCAGCGGTGCTGCAACTTTTTGGCCTCTCTATATAGTATGACTTTTCTTGGCCTGCAAAAATGGTAAATTGGTAAAATACTCCCTCGTTCGACCCGTATTTCTCACCGGCGAGCGATCTTTTAAGGTTTGGGAACAAAAAGAAGTCCCAGAGAGCAAAATCCATACAATACGGAGGATGGGGGAGCAATTCGTAGTGCAAATCGATCAATTTGGCTGTGGCGACTGCGGAGGTGTGAGCCGGTGCTTTATCATGGTGAAAGATAACCTTTTCTTCGCCAAATGTGGTCGTTTTTTCTTCAAATCGACTTTGAACCGGCTCAATAAATCGACATATTATGCTACTGTGATTGTTTTTCCCTACTCCAAATAGCCAACGTGGATCACACCTAGCGTGTCCCAAAAATCAATGGCCATCACCATTCCGGCCAAAGGCACGGTCTTCACCTTCTTTGGAGCACATTCACCGGGTAAAATTCATTGTTTCGATTGCTCTTTGGTCTCTGGTATCTATGAATGTACCAGATACCAAATACCTGGGCGCGCTTCATGAAAGTACGACGTGTGGCCACGGTGAAACTCGCCGTACGGTTGTACGAGAAGTTGAGTGGGTCCCATACATACCATCGAGAATGGGCTTGATTTCCTCGCAGGTTTTGCCACTCAAAAATAAGAATCGGATCACGGAGCGTTACTGCTCTTTTCCATGGTCGCAAACAACTCTAACACGATGTTTTGAAATGGGTGTCAAGACAGGCGGGCTAAAGGAGGTTATACTAAATAATGATACATTCATGTTAGCTCATTACCACCACCTATCTTCCAATCCGGGTACTCATCAATCAGCGCTCGTAATGCTTATAGAATAGAGTGTTTCCCTTAAATATTCACTATAAAAGAGGATGCTCACTTAAAAAAAAAAACTATGCAGCCTAAATGGATGAGCCTTATACCGTGTAAACATTGCAGTGAGCGGATTTTGTACGAGGGGAAAAAGATCAAGATCATCCACAAAACTGAACACAAATCCGTTGACAGTGACTTGTGAACTATAAAAACGTATTTAAATATCCCCACAGAAAGATGTACGGAAGAGTCAAATTTCGAGATCTTGGAGGCCAGTTCATGTTACCGTTTTTCAAAACTACACGTCCCGAAGTTCATCGTCAGGCACGCAGTACTGCAATGCACGTCGTCTTGTTGAAACCAGAAGTTTTGTAGACTTTTTTCACGCATGTGTGGAGACAAATTGTACTAAATTAAGGTTTCCAAATCGTGCTTACAGAAGCCGGTCGTTTGAAAATTGTCAAAGTTATTAAAAAATTCTATATCAAAGCTCGAGATGGCGTAGCCCGTATATATACGAGTATCGTACATTATCGCTTTAACTGGCAGGCTGCAGATACTCTAAAATGTTGCAAAATATTATCCGGTGTAAGGCCGTAGAACACTTGGATACAATTTTCGATGTCGAATCAACCGTATAAACATCTTGTGGATATTTTAAAAGAAGTTTAAGTTTTAATCGACTTCGAAGAAAAAATTATGTCCTATACGGCCTTAAAATCTGTAGTAAGTAGGTAGAAAGTGTCCAGAATTCCATTAAATTTTATGAGAAAATTTAGTTATCGGATCCATGACAACGAGTTTAAATCATTCGCAAATTGCGGCACACAAGATCCTGTATGCGATGACGCTGACGTTGCTGAGGCTTAAATCTACGGCAAAATTAGTATGCATGTGAGTATATACGTGTGCTCGTATATACTCCCTACGAAGACATCTGCTACTGCCTTAAATATTGTATTTCAGCAGCTTTCTTTACTCCTTTTTGGTCGGATGTGCAAAAATCTTAGCTTTCGTCGGTACATGTTTTTTGTTCCCCGGATTTAAGTTAATCATATTAACCAGCAATCTCGCTTTCCTACCCATAACATGTGATATTCCTCAGCAATAACTTTTTCTCATTTTTAAGACATTTATTTCAATTACGTTGTCACCTGGCCGTTTTTGTTTATGATGTTCCATCTTGAAATACTGCAGTGCAGTGAGTGAACCACAAGCTGTTACTCTTCAACAACAGCCCCTAAAAGATGAACCCCTGTACGCTCTTAAATAAATTCTGCCCTACTTTCCCTGTATAAAGTGTTTAATTTATCTTTCAGGACTCCATCCGTATACTCGTATCTCCTCCCATAATCGGTAGGATACGTATTTTCTGTGTCTTTTGCTTGTTTCGCATTTGCAAATGAAGCAGGGTGCCCTTATACATATGTCAATTCCCTATAAAAAAAAAAAATGTATATGTGTCCGGAATAGAATCCAAAATGGAATCCCAGAACATTAATAATGTATGACATACTCTACTACGTGGGTTGTTTACACTTTTTTCAGTTCGTCTTCCCGGTATGCTTCTTTATCATCTATTCACCTCTAGATTCCAGATTAGGTCTTAGGCGAAGTTGGAATTGAAGTTAAAGTCAGAGTCTCCCTATTCACTGATGAAACTCATTCGAATTCGTTTCAAAATTTTCCAAACATTGTATCTGCTGTAGTAGATTTGGAAAAAAAAAATTTTTTTTCCTCTCTATGCCATCGCACTACACAAGCATTTGAAAAGGAAAATTGAATTTTTGCTCCTTTGCTTGTTTGTCACCTTGTTCCTGTTTATCTCTCTTTTATCTCTTATCTATTTTGATTTAGAGTGGGACTTCAATTTCATTGGTTTTCTTCATCTCCTTCGACTTCGTTTCAATTGATTCAGTGGTTTTTGTACGAGAACTTCCATTAGAAGGAAGTTAAATAAAGAGAGAGCAATGGGACATAAATTTGATAAGAGCCGACAAGATTCAGTTTATCAATGACGACTTGAAATTCTACGAATCAGATTATAATTGAATGAGACAGATGTGTGACAGATCTAAGACATACCCGAAAAATGCTTTTGTTATACGGCTACCGGAGTTGGTGACGCATTTTAAAAGAAAATTGTTATTCGTCATGTTCTAGCTGTACGCTTTGAGAACCATCAATCAAAATGAATTGAAAAATGTTTCCAATGAAATTGTCTGCGACATTACAGGCATGTACTATGCTTTATATTCTGGGAAGCGTTTTGTGATATTTTTTTTTCTTCGTTTTGTGAGGTAGATACCGTGCAGAACAAAGGCATAACATAGAAAAATAAAAATAAATGAATGGATAATGAGCTCAGATGTGTTGCTCATCTATTATAGATGATTCAATTTCGTATTGGTGTTAAGCCCACACTTGGTCGGTAGAAATGAAGGAAAGTTCCTTCAACATCAAATGATGAGAAATTGCTTTTTGAATATTTATTGCAGAGTTAGCATGCCAATAACATCCGTTCCTTAACCAAAAAAAACACATCGTAGTTGAGACAGGTGTATAGAGTTCAATAATTTAGTTTAGCCTTAAGGATTTGGGAATGTTTCCATTAGTTACAGCATCGATGTCAAGAATTTAGAAATAAAATAATTTCCATTCGTCAGTAGACACATTCTAGACTCCAATAATCGGCTTTGCTTTAAAATGCCATCATTTCATCAGCTGGAGCCCAAGGCCATATATTTTTAGTAAATAATGAGCGGAAGGATACACGACGACTGTAATTACTAGTTAGCTATTAACTTCGGCAGAAAATAAATGAATCTTTTAGGGCATATTTTTATAGCACTCTCTTCAGCCCATATTCTAAATTTATTTTTAATTCAGAAAGTGCAGTTATTTTATTTGTCCTTCCAGGGAAGAATCGATTACACTAAGAACCTAGAAATCAATATCCATTCACACTACACGTTCAATATCGTTGTAGAGTTCCTACAGATCGACGTTATGTCTTCTCGTACGTTCATAACCACAAAGTATATATATCGTATTCATCAAACATTCTATCTTAAATAGAGTTTACGTTGTAACTCTTGACTAGATAATATTACTTAGGTGCCTTCATAGGTCAAAAAAACAGCGATGGGATAGTGAAATTCTTTAGTTAAATAACAGAGGTAAAATCAGAGCCGACACTCAATAAGTGTGAACGCTTAAAAGAACGATGTCAATGTTAACATCGTATATAAGTAGTTTCACAGATTTTTTTAAAAATTTGTAAATCTGGTGTTCGCTTGAGTGTCTCGCATAATTTTCTCAAATTATAAAACACACTAGCTCACTCATCGTCTTACTTAAGCCAATTATTGACATTAAAGAACTCGGTGAGGTGATTTCCAACATATACAGAGAATGGTCATGGACTATAAAATCAACAAAGAAGGGATGAACATGATTTTGGATTAGCTTCATTCTAGGATCTACGGTAGTGTGAATATTTGATCAATGGTGGACCTACTATAAGAGGGAAATCAGATCGCTTACAAATGGTTTTAAGCATTCACACAATACGGTATGGGCTATAAAAGGTACTGATGACTCTAGATCTTGCAGAAACCAATGTGAAGTTTTATTCATCAGGAATACATTCTTCTTGTGTACGTTTTCTATCTGTACTCATCTGAACTCGCCAGGAAAGCGATTTAACCAAATATATCGGATAGGTATGGATATTCTGTCGAGTTGTCCGCACCTCCAACTCTATCAGCGCTTCTACAAAAACTTGCTTCTTTGTCTTGTGAAGCTGAACACTAATTTGTTTTGCGAGAATAGATCGTCAGATCGGTCTGTCAATTTTCTGAAGTTTTGTAGCAATTCTCCATGACCCAGGAATGAAGAACTTTGCTCTTCTCGAAACTAGAGAACGACAAACATGAGCAAGGCTAAACTCTGCCGTAGTTTTTCATACTTCGTTCTGATGTAAGTTCAGAAGATTAACTTGTCAAATTTACTAGGACAAAGGTACTCGTATGCCCAATACTTTCTTGTGAATGAACGAAGTGAACTACATAGTTCTTGATATTCTGTACAAATCCTTTTCCTTTCTTTCTGTGTCCTAACCGAATGAAATAACTTCATCCGAACGTCACAGTACAATTCACTTATGGCTCTATGACAATATCTCATTTCATTTCATTTATTTATTTTAAAATATTTTCACAGTAAGATAACAATACAGTCAACGGCCGCGCCACACTGAGAACATCGGTTCCCATTGGACGCCTTTCTCTGGGACCTCTAGGGACACCAGAAAGAATTGGCGAAAATTTGTAATCGTGGGCCAGCACGGGCAGCCACTTGCTTGTCGAAATATAGTTAGACACATTGGGATCTGGTTAGATATCTGTATTTTAACAAACATATTCCACCTTAATCAAAAATAACACAGCATAACCACGGTGTGGCGCTCCCATTGTTTTTTTTTTTTTTTTTGTTAAACTGGTACATCTGAGACATTCTCTCTAAATCTTAGCGTCATAGCTTGACATTTGCAAAAGTTACGTAGCCAAGAGTATAGCTATCTCTGTGTATGTTGGCGATTTTTTACAATTTTAGAAATGGATTTAAATTTGCAACAACGAACTTTATGTAAAAAAAATGGATTAAATGGTTCGCGAACGTTGGAATAGTTGGAAAAGTGTTTCGACAACGATTCTCTAAAGAAAAAGGTCGTTTACCAGTGGCACGAGCGGTTCAAAAGTGGTCGTGAATCAATCGAAGAATATGAACGCAGTGGCAGACCATCGACATCGAAAACCGACAAAAACATTGATGAAGTAAAAGAAATGTTGGTCAATAACCGCAAATTAACCATCAGAAAGATAGCGGAGGACTTGAATATTGCCTATGGATCCGTCCAAGACATTTTGGTTAATGATTTGGGTTTCCGTCGTGTAGCAGCAAAGTTGGTGCCAAAAGACCTAAATTTCATGCAAAAAAGAGACTATGTTGACGTCGCAAAAGAGATGATTTGCGATTCTGAATCCGATCCCACATTCATCAAAAGGATCATTACTGGAGACGAGACGTGGGTTTTGCCAGAATTTTTGCCAGAAGGCCTGACAGTAAACAAAGAGTATTAGACCAGACCAGAATTGTGGGCAGAAAACTCGTGGATTTCGCACCATGAAAACGCACCGTCGCACAGTGCCATCATTATTCGTACTTTTTTGACGAAAATACCATCCAACAGCCTCCGAATTCACTTGATTTTACTCCCTATGACATCTTTCTGTTCAATCGAGTTAAAAAAAAACCACTACGGGGAACGCGTTTCAGCAACTGAGAAGAAGTAATAGAAAAATCGCAGGAAACACTGATGGACATACCGAAAACCGAATATAAGAAATGTTTCGAAGATTGGATCAAGTGCTGGCATAAGTGTGTTGCAGTCGATGGGGATCACTTTGAAGGGGACAATATAGATTCAGATGAATAAACTTGTATTTTTAATTTTCTGAATAAATTCCTTTTTGATCAAGGTAGTAAGTGTTTTATAACAGCCAACTCGATGTGAGGGTGGAGGTGATCTGCTACATGGCCATTATCTGACATATGCTTGTATTTGGATGTCCTGTGTGATTCAACGTGAGAGCAAACTTATTGGAAAAGATTCGGGTGTTTGAGAGGGCTTGTCTTTGCTTATACAGAACACCAGAGTCTGAGTACATAAAATTCTATCCTGATGAGGTCTTGTGCAATTGGTCAAATCTAATAAGAGTGGAGATTGTAAGAGCAATGACCTTGTCGAGAAACCTGACCTCCGGGGCTTATTACCCCAATCATATGTATCATAAGAGAGTACGATTTGAGACTTCCAAGTTGGTTCGAGAAAGCTTAATTCAGTGACCTTTGCCTGGGTCCCAGGTCACAATGGGATCTCGGTAAATGAAATCGTCGACGAACTTGCCAGACTCGGTTCAGAGTAGAGTTGTTTAGTACCCGAACCGACGTTGGGTCTGCTTGCGTCCTCTGTTAAGGCTCCCATTGACAGTTGGGTCTCAAACGAGCCCAATTGCAGATGGCACAGCTCCGCGGGATATAGCCAGACTAAACGAATACTTCCCGACGTCTCTAGGAAGTCAGAGGCCTTTCTGTTGTCTTTCAGCAGGAAAGACTGCAGGTTGCTTACTGGCGTCGTGACGGGACACTTCACTTTTGCAAAGCACTTAAATCCGCTGGGTATAAGTGATGCAACATCCTGCTTTGCTTGCTGTGAAAGTGATGACGACACCGCGGGGCATTATCTCTGTGAATGTCCGGCTTACGCTCGCATCAGGCTACAAGTACTTGGCTTTTAAGTAGTGGGTGCTGGTACTGTAGGCACCTTACCACTGAAGAGATTACTCATCTTTCTTCGTAAGACTGAAAGATTCCATTAAAAAGGAACTTTACAAGGATTACAATGGACTAGTTCTTTTTCTAAGTGCTCTGTTCCGACATTGAAAAAAAGAGTAGCTAGATATATGGTCATAATATCTTTTGTTAAAGACGTACCTTGTTAAATTGTTATAGATTATACTTAGTTTTCATCAAGTATTGTAGTCAACATTGCATAAGACTTCACAGCCATACAATAATATAGGCAAGAGTAGCGTCTTAACAAGTAGCATCTTGGTTTTAATAGGCATAGAGCTTTGAATGAGCCATAACAAACGGATACCATTATAAACTTTTCCAGTTGTGACAGTTGTGATCGGTCCAAGCTAGGTTATCATTGAATACTATCCCCAAGTTTCTTGCCGTATGAACGTATTTAATAGAAAATTGTCCCAATTTTACAGGCGGGAAACTGGATGTAAAGGATACACTCTGTTTATAAATACATATAACTTTCGATTTCTCTGGATTAAAGGACAAGCTGTGCTTTAGTGCCCACTGCTGTATAATTTCCATTTCTTCGTTTATATTTTCTATAGCAAAACTATTTCTGTCTAGCGGACAGCAAAGATAAAGTTGGATATCGTCTGCAAACATATATTGTCAATATCCTTGATTTGAATTTAAATATTATCAGTCAAGACTTTCTTAAGGGTATCGTGAAACATAATTCTCTAAAAGGAGTTATTTAAATATCCGCTTGAGATTCGTGGGAAGCGCCCTTTAAAAAATTGAATAGAACTAAGTCAACAACTATTATAGATACTGTTGAAATACGATTTATTCATGTTCCTTCGTAGTTCCTTCCCATTTAACTTTCTCATTTAATAACACTTCGAAAGCCTAAAGGCTCTCTTTTACACAGGATGAACTACGCTCCGACACCTCTAAAAGCGAGGATAACGTGATTGTTTTGAAATCCCCTCACATCCGTCATTATTCTATGATAACATAACGTGATGGTGAGTTTCATAATAAAATAGGACATTTGCAATTCGAGTAAATTTAAGGGTTTTTCTACCCTTAAAATGTTTACACACAGCGCGGGCGAAGAAAAGTTTGGAAGGAAAGAAAGAGAGATACCGATGCACGTTGGTTTTAAATGTTTGCAGGTTACAATGATTAGGAAATAAAGAGTTCGGCTTAGGAAAGAATCACGCTACCTAAGAAAGTGGACTTGAGGGCAAACTAATAAGCATTGATAGCGAGTTGGATCTTACGGTTAGAAGGGCCAGAATGCTATCTACTAACGATTTCAATAAACCACTGATGGTGGAAATACGGATAGAACTAGGAGAGACAGGAGACATTTCGTCGGTATTCGAGTTTGTCAATTAGCTGAATGATATCAGCACGGTCGTGAATCCTATATAGCATGTGCAGAGAGGTTTTAGGAACACCTGTCTAGATGTGGGCATTGTACTCCAATTTTGAGCGAATTAATGAGGCCAGATTAGAGTGGATGAAATATTTCTTACATCGCTTGGGGAAACCTAGACAATTCGCTGCATTTTTGGCGACATCAAATATATGACACACATAACAAGAATAGAAGGTTTTTTTCATGGATAATGAGTGGGTGTTTAAATTTCGCTTTAATGACATCAGACAACCATGTGTTATAAAAGCATTAAATTCCACTCTGTTCTCCATTAGCGATGCTGTTTATATCGGAAATTAATGAGCTTAGCCCTTTTCGTTCTAGAGCCACAGAACAGGGACCTAAGTCCGCGAATGAATATGAAAAGCAGAGAGTACTAGCAAAGGAATATATTAGATTCGAAGTAGCGAAAAACGGTACCAAAAGCAGGTGTAACAGCAGAAAAGGCATTGTATTGAGAATTAGAAAAGACACAGGTAAGCGACCTAACATTTTTAAAACTACGGCGCAGTACAGAGAAAGCTCATAAGAATTTCTTTTCACCCAATTATATTCAAGGTGAACAGGAAAACCTACGAACGGCTTGACAACGAGATTTGTAATAGATGGAAAGAAAAAGGGTTAATAAATTAAGAATTTCTACGCAGTACTACTCCTCCGACTGTCACGCACGAGAGTATATTGCAGATTACCATTTCGGAAGCCGAAGTTAGCGAAGCTGTAGCATGAGCCCGGGGCAAGCACCCGAATCGAATAACACATCTTCCAAAGTGTGGGCAACAATCAGAAGTCTTGGATTTAAATGGCTCGCAGTTTTATTGAATAAAATTACAAGAGGCGATCGAATGCCCAATCTGTTGAATGGCACGAGGTATTGAAACAACTACCGACGAGTAAAACTAAAGTAGCATGCATAACTACAGTAATACGATTTTGAAAATTACGTTGAAAAAAAAAAGCATGTACAATTTTTTAAAACTTGTAAAGCTAGCTTTAGAAAAGCAAGGCACTTATTATAAGAAAACGGTATTCGTAAAACGATCTAAAGGGTCACCAGAAAGCAGTGATAGTTTTTTCCAATTGTTATTTTTCATCAGCTGTCAAAGTTACCAATGACATCTAGCTGTCAAAATATTCAGTATGGTTTGCCATTTCATCATGCATCGTTTTACACTTGCCAAACGTGCGGAAATTATAAAAAAATATCGAAATTCTGTTAATACACAACGTGAATTTCATCGTCATCGTGGCTTCAATGTGCAGGCAATTCGTCGCACTTTGGAAAAGTTTGAGCATGAATACACTTTTTTGGAGCTTAAGCCACTAATAGGATAGATATTAGTGTAAAATAAAGAAAACATAGCCGTCGTAGCGGTCATTATCGAAAAAGGTCCAGAAATGTCGATTCGTCGCCGATCAGTTGAATTGGGCATCGCCAAAGAGTCAAACTGGCTTATTTTGCGGTTGGATGTGGGCCTACATCTGCATTAGATTGAGCTGACAGAAGAATTGTAGTCGGACGACCACAGGCAATGCCGTGAGTTTATTAATTGAGCGCTGGAAATGTTGGCCACACATCCGGATTTTGGTCAACAAATCATCTTCCCATTTTTGGCTCAGCGCCTATGTCAAGAAGCAAAACCGAAGTTATTGGAGCGAACACAATCCATACTATATGTGTTCGGCCAAGCATCCACAAAAGTTGACTGTTTGGTGCGGTTAATGACATGGCGGCATCACCGGATCTTATTTCTTTTGAATTGAGGGAAGAGACACCGTTACCGTCAATGCTCTCAGGCGATGTTAATCGACATTCTTTGGTCAGAGCTCAACAACATCGATAAATACGGCACTACACGCCATACAAGCGACGCATCGTCCGAAGTTGTGAAGAAGAAATTTGGCAACTGGGTCATCTCACGCCGAGTGTTCATCAATTGGCCGCCACGAACATGCGATTTGGCACCAGTCAATTATTTGCTCTGAGGTTACGTCAAGTCTTGGTTTACGCTTACAAGCCAACCACTTTGGATGAGCTCGTGGTCAACTTTCGACACGCTATTGCCTGAATAATGCCGCATACGAGCAAATTGGACCGAATCATCAAAAATTAGACCGGCCGCTTGAAGCATTGCCAGCGAAACTGCGGTGATCATTTGAATGATGTGTTATTTCACACATAAGACAGAATCAATTTTATATTTCACACCGTTGTTGTTTTATTTAAAATTATTTTCCTATCGTTTTTATCTGGTCACCATTTTAATGAAAACCCGTTGTGGTCAAACTTTTCCTTACAAGATTTTTTCCTTTGGCGAAGCTTCATTTGTTTTTTAAACAAGTCCTTGACACGTGTGGTAAAATCATATTCGCATTGCCTCCTAAAAGAGAACAACAATCCAAAACATTGCAGTTGTATCCATCAGGGCTTCAAAGAGAAAAATTCCATCAATGTGCTGGATTGGCTACCTCAGTCTCAATTGTCAATCTGATTAAAAATATTTTATAAGTCTATAAGACTAAAGAAAAAGCTTTTAAAAATGATTTGGCGAAAAATTGGCTGTAAGTTGTCAACAAAGCTTTAAGGCAATAATTGGAAATGGGGGCGACTAGATATTTTGAATACGTTGCAGATTAAAGAGATTTTAAAAATCATTCATCCAAATACACTGTAATATCAATAAGCTAAAATAATCAATAGAGACAATTTCAATTCCAACGTCGTGATGTATACAACGCTAAACGACTTCTAATTCGAATTATTCTGGGACCAGCAGTATTCAGATATTATAAGGATGGATACAATATATCAAAATTATGCTATAAAACATCAATTAGAATTAATAAAACCCATTATTAAATGAGTTTGCCTCGTATCTATTATTGAGGACGTAAGCAAATAACAAATTTGCTTTGGAAATCAATTGAAATGTTCACAAGATTATTCGAAAAATAAATACAAACTTTTTTAATTGCAGTTTTAGAAATACTATAAGCTCTTTCTGCATTAGCAAAATTAATTAACATTTGCATATTATAACTCCATTCTGGTCTAATCTAAAAAAAAAAAAAGAAAACCTTAAAAATACAATAAATACTTTAAGCCACAGATCTGTTTGTCATATTTTGCAAATATTTATCCTGAACCACAAATGAATTCTACATATCAGAAAATTTAATTAAAATCGCTTCCGCTCAGTTTCCGGATGGACAGATATACGTGCTCATATTTGATTTTTTTTCTCTCGTAACCATGGACTACATATCCTGCTGGGTACATTAATATGTATATCAAGAAAGGTATGAGTAAACATGGATACCACTATTAAATCTGGGATATCGAAATCATGTGGCATGATATGTACTTATGATATGGCTAAAGAAAGAGCTTAAACCCTCATTTGAATGAGATAGGGTTCAATATTTAACTGGTTTAAGAAGGTTCAAAAATAATTTCCGCTAACTATGGTATTTACGAGTATATGCCCAAAAATATAATCAGAAGAATCGAGATGGTTATTCGTGTGTTATACGGTAAGAGATATCGCATTTTTTATAATAAGGCAGCAAACCCTTATAACCGGATGGTCATTAAATTAGTTTGAATGCCTTCCACGGCAAAAGGCCAAACACAATGATCCTTAAAGGTCAAAGTTCTCATTACAAAACAAAATAAAACCATCAACCTTGCTATATACATAAACTTCCACCACATGATGAGCAAGTTATTTACAAATTTCGGCATTTCATTGATGTGGACGAAACGAGTTTAGGTATTTTCGCAAAATAACTATTTGCCCCACATCGAGTAATTTCATTCTGGCTTGATATTTTCTAGTGAATATCAATTTTGAAAAATTATTTGAATAGCGATCCTAATTAATTCCCATCCTAATTAGTTTCAAATTGTTTTTATGTTAAGTATTTGAAGTGTTCAGAGTGTAGTTTTCATTTGCAGTTTTAATTAAGGTTTGGCATTATTTCAGACTAAAACGCAAAGGTTTTGTATTGTTCCTACTAAATCGCATTATGCGTCTCAAATTTAAGATAAATCATAATCACGACCTATTAGATTAATTAGTATAGATCCATGAGCTTAACATGAATTTTGTTGCATAAGCTTCTGTGATGTTGACTCCAAACCTATTTATCATGTCTAAGCATTTCAACTGGTTTAAAAATTCGGTTATTAATAGATAAATTCTAAGGATGTACCAAAGATAAGCCTGGGATATGGAAATTTATAAATAAGGCGAGCCTATTGAATAAGATTAAGTCAAGTACATCCCAACTAGGGAGAGACCGAAATATGGTATTGCAAATTCAATAATTAAGCGTCAATAATTAATTGTCGAAAAACACAGAAAAATTCCAAAATTGTAAACAATTTATATTTTAGCTGATATCTCGATAATAAGACGTGTAATGTTGTCTTTCAAGGCTGCAATTGACGCTGGTTTATCGACATAGATGGGTGATTTGACGTATCCCTATAAAAACTAGTCTAAAGGCGTCAAATCGCATGATATAGCCTGGAACCACATATCGACACATTCAGCTCGTGCATTTTCGGCAAAAACAAGTTTGAAATCATTGAATGAACCATTGACAGTAATATTGTTCTTACAGTCATCTTTGAAAAAATCCGGGCCAATGATTCCGATAGACCATAAACCGCACCAAACAGTGCATTTTTCCGCGTACATTAGAAGCTTTTGTATTGCCTGACGCCGCTTATCGGACTAAATATGCTGGTTTTATTTATTAACATATTAGAAATTAGAAATGAGCTTCATCATTGAAGACACTTTTTCAATTAAAAAAACACGAATCTTCCTCCAGCTTTTCTAATGCCCACAATGACGCCTGTAGCAGGTCGTTCGACCTCATTTCTTGCATAAGCTGTATTTTTTAAGGTTTAAGACCAAGATCCTTGCGTAAAATCTTCCACGTAGTTGAGTAGCACAATCTCAATTGCTGCGAACGACAACGAATTGACAAATCACGGTTATCATTAACACTGGCGGATACAGCAGCAATATTTTCCTCTGTATGCACTCTACGAATACGGGTAGATGGTTTCACGTCTAAAAGCATGAAATTGGTGCAAAATTTGGTCATTGTGGCTAGTTCAGTAGATAAGCGAAAAATATTTTTCCATGATAAAATGGCAATGCTTACTGAACATGTTTGACTTTAACACATGTCAAGAATTGCGCGTGAGATGTCAAAAATAGAACACTGAAAAAACAAACAGCGAAGAAATCACCCTTTAATATGAAGTCAGTTTTGCAGTATACAAACAAGCTCATGAAAAAATTCGTCAATTAGTGGCTACATGGCAAGTCTCCTTCATGTGGAAAGCCTCTTCCGGAACAACTTTGTTATCCGGTTTATTATCAAGGCAGTTGTGAGCATAGATTTAAAGAAAATGGATCTAATCCATAATTGTAGAAACCCCAAGAGGAGTTTTTACCGACATGTCACTGCGTCCACAGTTACCGCCACGCAGTACACCAACATCTCTGACTCTGACCAATACGTCAAATACAAAAAATAAGATTTTAATATGTTAACGATTCTAAACTTAAGATCCCAAGTTAATCTTGTGTGCAAAGCTGAAGCCAGATAGATATAGATCCAGCTGACCCTCCAAAATAATTGCCATTTCTCTCTTGTCGAACTAAAATCGAAAGACCAGCAATGCAAGTTTGAATTCACTTACGAGAATACGAGAAAGAGGATCGAGTACACATCTGGTGCAACTCATCTAGTGGTTAAAGGGATCAGCAACTATTTCTTCAACGGAAGGAAGTATTACCGTTTTATTTTGAATAACAAACTACTTTGGAGTCAAGGTCCAAGGATTACTACTGGGCAAGGTTTTTGGATGTACACAACTAAGGCAATATCAATCACATCGTTTGGTAGAACAACCTTTCACGAAAATACGTCAGTGCTGCTTCTGCAAGACTGCAGCAAACGCTCTTCCTTGGTCGAATGGGGGCGTTTTAAGCCTGGCTCTTTTCTAGACGTATTGATACATTTTGCTCTCTTTGATATTCATATCATGAATTGCAGACTCCAGGCATTTTTACGGCTATAGAGAACGGATTTTTAATACAACATGCACTAGAATTTTGGCAACCTTGCGAGCTGACTCTAAACTTATGGAATGATTACCTAATTCAAAGACAATACTCTGCCACATGCTGATCACATTTGGAAGAAACAATCAAATCTTTATGCAAGTCAATCTGCGTTGGAAATGCCCAAGCCCTCAATTTCATGTGAGCATAACTGCAGATGACCTTAATCGCAAGGATGGTGGCTTTTTTTCTAAGCACCTAAGGGTACTAGGCATAAATGACACAACATCCTGGACCGATGCTGTAAGAGTGATAACGACATCGCGGAGCACTATCGCTGTAAATGTTCGGCATATACTCCCATCGGGGTACAAGTACTCAGCGCTGCTTTGGTTGATGCTGGTACTCACCAAAACGACTTTCTAGCAAAGAGTAGAAAATATACGAGACATGTTCAAAAAGCGAGGTGACTCTATATATTTATAAAAAAAAAATATTAATGTTGTCCCCTTCAAAGTAATCCCCCTCAGATACATTATACTTGTGCCAATGCTTTTTTCAATCTTTGAAGATCTTATTGTATTATTTATGTGTTATTTTTGGCCAAAAAACCTCTCACAAGCAAGTATGAATGAGCAGGTGCATTATCGTGATGCAGAAGCTATGAATTGATTTTCCACAATTCCGGACGTTCTTTCTGTATTGCTCCTCAGAAACAGCGCATAACTTCAAGGTAATGCTCCCTTTTGAATGTACAACCTTGAGGCATAAACTCATGATGCCCTACGCCACGGTAATCGAAAAACACAGTGATCAAAACTTTGACATTTGATCGAATTTGACGTGCTTTTTTCGATCTTGTGTCTTTGGTTTCAACGTCATAACCATATACTCATGACTCATTACCAGTTCTGACCCTTTTAAGCAAGTCAGGATCATTATTGACGTCATTCAAGAGCTCCTGAGCGATGCTCATGCGACAGATTTTCTGATCAAAATTAAGAAGTTTCGGAACAAACTTCACTGACATACGTCTCATGCCCAAAACATCCAAAAAAATTGTAGCAACTTCTCTTATTCGACGATTTTTCAAAACAATTTTCTTCACAGCTTCAACGTTAATATTCTTTGTTGATGTGCTGAAGGGTCCAGAGCGAGGTTCGTCATTGGCATCTTCTCGGCTAACTTGGAAGAGCTTCTTCTGTCACTTGTAAACATTTGTTTTTAGTTAGAGCCGACTCACTGTATGCCACTGTCAACATTTCAAGTATTTAAAAGCACTTGATACCATTTTTTACACAAATTTTGATGCAAATTCTTTCCTCCATTTGTTATAATAATTGAAATTGGCCGAGTACACCAAAACTCGTCCAACTTTTTTAATTGTCAAAAACAAACTAAGTACGCTATATACTTGGGATGACCACGTGGGGTGACCGTGGTGTATGGTATATGCACAGACTTCTTAAGTAGAAGGTCGCGGGTTTGAATCCCGTGCGAGGCAATTCTCTGAAAAAGTCTTTTCATAGCATTTGTATGCAGTTTATATGTAAGTCCCGTCACTGTCAACTCTGACATGAAGGCATAACACTGATGTTGGAGTGGTTGCTGACTGGGCTAAATGCAACGAAATAACAACTAGCACGTACTAACCCCCACTGGTTGAGGATGCACTGGCTCCAGTTTGATAACCATCTCTGGGAAAAATTTCGAAACCTAATACACCTGAGTTTCAAACTACTACACCAACCGCCCGCGCCCGGGAGAAAAACCAGTAAAAGGGTATTCGTAACCCCTTGGTGCGCGTGCGGAATTATAAAAGAAAAAAAAAAATACTTGAAACTGTGAACATATGTTCGGGACATTTGTACCAACACAGAAAAAAAATCAATAATCGAATGTACGTTGCCCGCGAAATTTCAAAAGTAACCTTACTTTATGAACACACCTCGTACAAGAATTACAGTGGACTAACCTAACCTTTGACAGCTGTAAACAGATACAATTTTTTCACAGTGATGAATTTGGTAAACCTACACACATACTATATTCGTATTATGTTCTAGACAGTACATTCGATCAAAGTGCATGATTTTAAACTCCCCATCTGTGCTTGGAGATTAAAAACTGCAAAAGTATCGAACGTATTCCAAAACTAATTCTTCCAAAAATAGTCACAAATGATTGCTTACCTACACTTAATTATTTTTAACAAATTAGAAACAAGAGCATCATTTGCTTTTGCTAGCTGAAGAATTGGAAATCAACTTACAGTTCCACTAAAGATTGGCTTCTTACACTCATTTACTGCATTTCACTTACCTGAAACGATAAAAATAGAAAAAAAATTTATTAAAAATTTTCGTACACAAAAAATTCGTAAAATTTATAAAAAGATTATAAAAAGATATAAAGATAAAACAATTTTCAAAACATTTAAGGCAATACTTTCTTATATGTTAAGGAAAATGTTGACTATATATTACGTTTTTTGTTTTTTTTGATTTGAAAACAATGGATTCCTAAGAACCCACAATATTAAGGAGTAACTAAACTAAAGCGAATTTTTCCAATTAAAATATCTGTAAACTCAAGGATGCAATCCTTAATGGTTCAATTTGTTCCACATTTGAATGCAACTGTATTATTCGTTGACTCTCGTCTTACAAGCTGGACGTCCTCTACCAGCGATACCTTAATAGTTCGCAATCAAAACTTATAAACGATCCTAAGTAGTTCTACCAATTCGTCAAATACAAAAAATAAAATATATAAATCTGACGGTTTTTCTCCATCCCTCTTATACGAAAACATATCCTCAACTGATCCGCATACCATAGCCAACTTTTTTGCTACGTTTTTTGAGCAATACTTTGGCGATAATTCCTTCGTACCTTATTCTTATTATCTTATTTCAAATACCATACATACCTAACTTTATATTCGCCCCTATATTTCTCAAAGTTTTAATCATACAGTAATAGAAAATAAATTTCATCAACTTAATTATGAATACTTATCCGGCCCAGATGGCCTTCCATCCATATTTCTTAAAAAATGTTCCTCAACTCTTTCTCACGCCCTTTCAAATCTTTTCCGGTTATCGCTCTCTCAAGGTGAATTTCCACAGATATGGAAGTCTTCTTCCATAACACCGATACACAAAAAGGGATTTAAGAGCGAAGTCACTAATTACCACCCCATAGCTAAACTTTCACATACTCGTATACCCAAACTCCTCGAAAGCATTTTGTACAAAGCCGTAAGCTTCCGTTGTAAATCTTTTATTTCCCCTAATCAACACGGCTTTCTGAAAGGTAGATCCACTACCACTAACTTTGCCGAATTCGTGTCCCCTGCTCCCTCTGTCTTAAAAAGTGGTAAAGAAGTTGATGTTATAACAACTGATTTCAATAATAAACTCATCCTGTTAAAATTATCCTTTCTGAGCTTCGAATCCATTTTACTAAAATGGATATCTTCTTACATGGATAATCGTTTTCATACTATTCGTTTCAGATCTGTCTTATCGGCCCTTTTTTTTGCCACGTTAGGTACTCCTTAAAGTTGTCACTTAGGTCCACTTCTCTTTATTTTACTATAAACGATCTTGAAATGGTCAATTAACACTCAGCACTTTCTCTCTACTTTGACCACAACAAATTTTTTAAACGCATTTCCCCACAATATGACTCTAAATAGTTTTTCCACCTGTTGCATGAAGAACTGCTTATAACTCAATGTCACCAAATGTCAGTTGACTACCTTCTCACGCAAGTGCCGCAAGTGTTGTCCCAGAATTGACCTTCTCCACGGCCAACCTATATCTCTTGTTCAGTCTATCCGCGACCTTATCAAATTATGTGACAGGGAGATGGTTTTTGCATGTTGATGAGATAATAACTAAAGCAAACTCATTACTTAGCTTCATTAAAAGATGATCCAAAGAACTTTGCAACCCGTACGTGACCAGATTACTATATACCAATTTTACTCGCCCCTTAGTCGAATACGCTAACCAAGTGTGGTGTCCCTTTCAACGAGTTCATATTTCCCGAATTGAGAGCATTCAGCGTCGTTTTCCTCGACTTGCTCTTCGGGGTCTGACTTGGGACGATCCGCTAATCTTACTTCCCTATCGAGACCACCTGAAACTCATTAACCTGAATATGTTCCCTTGAGGAACGAAAAAACGCAGCAGACTTTCTTTTTAAAACGTGGGCTGAAAACTCAATGCCGTTTTATAGTAAAACACAAAATTTTTGCAAAATTCAACTTTATTTATCAATATAGTTGCCTTCGAGGGCGATACACTGATTGAAACGATTTTTCAATCTTTCGATACCAGTTTTGTAGTACGATTTCGGTTTAGCCTCAAGATAGGCCTCTGTTTCGGCGATTACTTCTTCAACGGTCTTATATCTCTTTCCGGCGAGCATTCTTTTGAGGTCTGCGAACAGAAAATGGTCGCTGGGGGCCAAATCTGGTGAACACGGTGGGTGGGGAAGCAATTCGTAGCCGAATTCATTCAATTTTGCCATCGTTTTCATCGACTTGTGACACTGTGCATTGTCTTGAGGAAACAGCACTTTCTTATTCTTCAAATGCTGCCCGTTTTCTGCGATTTCGTCCTTCAAACGCTCCAACAACACCATGCAATAGTCGCTGTTGATAGTCTGCCCCTTTTGGATATAGTCGATAAAAATTATTCCATGTGTATCCCAAAATACGGATGCCATAACCTTGCCAGTCGACTATTGAGTTTTTGGTCGTTTTGGACGAGGTTCGTTGCCGCCTCGCCACTCAGCTGACTGCCGACTTGACTCTAGTGTGAAGTGATGGTGCCAAATTTCATCCATTGTCACATACCGACGCAAAAATTCGGCTTTATTGCGATTGAACACTTTTAAACACTAATCTGAATCATCAACACGTTGTTGTTTTTGGTCGACTGTGAGCAAAAGCGGCACCCACTTTGAGCAGAGCTTTCGCATGTCCAAATATTCGTGTATGATATATCCAACACGCTCTTTTGATATCTTCAGAGCCTCAGCTATCTCGATTAACTTCACTTTACGGTCATTCGTAATCATTTTGTGGACTTTTTTGATGTTTTCATCTGAAACAGCCTCTTTTGGACGTCCACTGCGTGCATCATCTTCGGTGCTTGTATGACCACTTTTAAATTTTTCAATCCACTTGCGAATGGTTCGTTCGGCTGGTGCAGAGTCCGGGTAACACTTATCAAGCCATTTCTTTACATCGGCTGCATTTTTTCCCATCAAAAAGCAATGATAAATCAACACACGAAATTGCTTTGAATCTATTTTTTTCACAATAACAAAAGTTGCTTCACTCACAACGCTATATCTCGAGAACTAATCGTCCGACAGCTGTCGAATTTATACACGTATCTTTTGAAGGTTGGTACTAACTGAATGTATTATTACCCGACTCCTCTCAATTAGTTTTAAGTCCTAATTTTTAAGTTAGCTTAAGCTTGTATTAAGCGAAATAGATGGGGCGTCAGCTCTCACCAAGATTAAATAGTGAAAACACATCACAATCGGCTTACGAATATTAACTATGGAATACTTAAGTCAAAGGGAAATATCTAAAATTTAAAAAAAAAGGTTTCAGAAGGATTACATAATTATAGGATGATTCATCGTGAGGTTAGATTTTCAATGGGCTTTTTCGACAGATCATGCGTGACTCCTATTAAACTGCCATGTCATTTTTGTTCAGTATCGTTTGGCAAGTCATTATGGAAAGACTCACACCACAACAGCGTCTCCAAATTGTTCAGCTGTATTACGAAAATTAGCGTTCTGTGAGAAATGTTTTTCGTGCAATTCGAGGAACTTACGGGGCGCATAATCGACCTACTAAAACCAGTATTGCCAATACCATCGCAAATTTGAGTCCCGGCTTACATTAGTCGATAGTACTCGACCGGTTGGACCACATTCAGCACGTAGTTAAGAGACTATAGCAGCTGTAGCTGAGAGTGTGACGAATCGATTCGTCATCGTTTAGCAGCTTGGCTTGCCGTATTCGACAACTTGGCGTATTTTACGTGGGGATCTCGGCCTAAAAGTGTACAAAATTTAACTTGGACAAGAATTGAAGCCAGGCGACTTGAATTTTCGTCATATTTTCAGTGAATGGGCTCTGGAAAAACTCAATGAATATCCGGTATTTCATCGTGAAATTTTTTTCAGTGATGAAGCCCATTTTTGCCCCGATCGATACGTTAATAAACAAAATTGTTGTATTTAGGCTAATGAGCAACTCGAAGAGTAACAAGAGCTACCATTACATTCATTAAAAATAACGGTATGGTGTGGTTTATGGGCTGATGGAATCATTGGTCTATATTTCTTTAAAAATGAGGCAAATCAGAATGTTACCGTCAATGGTAAACGTTATCGCACCATGTTAACGAACTATGTACTTCCTGAAATTCAAGCACATGGTATCGGTGAGCTCTGGTTTCAAAAAGACGGCGCTACGAGCCATACAGTGCGTGAAACAATGGACTTGTTGAGAAATCATTTTGGTTAGCACTTAATTTCACGTTTTGCTACGGTAAATTGACCGACTAGATCGTGCGATATCACACCTTTGGACTATTTTCTCTGGGGATATGTAAAGACTCAGGTCTTCAGGAATAAGGCAGCTACGATTGACGCTTTGGATGCCAAAATTAGTCGTATTATCCGCGAGATACCAGTCGCTATGCTCGAACGAGTCGCCCAAAATTGGATGTTCTGAATGGACCACGCCAGACGTAGTCATGGCCAATATTTACATGATATCGTATTCAAAAAGTAAATGCCATGAACTATTCTTTTAACTGATAATAAAAATTTTAATTTCACTTTTACATTTATGTCTTTTATTTTATATTATAAATCAAACCTCACGATGAATCACCCTTTATAAATAAGCTAAAAATCAGCCCCAAGATGTTTTTTTTTGAGTGTAGTGAATGTAGGATAGTCCACCAACCCAACCAGAATCCAAGACTGATCCCACCAAAATTGAGAGACATGGTGAAGAGACATCCGAATATAACTTGCAATGCTGAAAAAGTTCGGAGAGTTCTACGTAGAGCTGGATTAAATGGTAGAAATGTCAGCAAGAAACTATTCGTAAGACAGAAGAACAAAAAGGTTCGTTTGGAGTTCGCTCACAACTACTCAATGAAGGATTCTTCGTTCTGCAAAAACGTTTTATTTACGAATGAAAGCAAGTACAACCTTTTTGAATCAGACGGACGGGTCAATGTTTGGAGAAAGGCAAATGAACATATGAATTTAAAGCGTTTGCGTCCCACAGTTGAATGTGGTGGTGGTCATGTGATGGTCTGAGGTGCGTGCTTAGCATCTTGAGTTGGTATTCAACATTTTATTGAAGAGAATATGGACAAATACCAATATTTAGATATTTTGAAAAATAATCTAAACCAAAGCGCTGAAAAACTTGGGATTGGAGATACTTTTCATTTCTATTAAGACAATGATCCAAAACACTCGGCTGGAATAGTTAGAGAATCGCTGTTCCATAATGTGATCAAGACACCTCCGCAATTGTCCGATTTAAGTATTTTTTTGAAAATTGATGCCAAAAATTGATAATTGAAAATCGAAAATATGAAATTTCTAATAAAAATTATTTAAAAAGTGTTTTACTGGACTTTTTCTAAGCAAACGATTTTTGGATTGGAGTGGGTCATTTTCACTGTGAGTCACTGTATTTGTGGGTTAGAAAGATTTTATAGTCAAAATTGATGACCGGGCCCGATTTGTGGCATTTTGCATCACTCTTGCCAGAACTTCCGGCAAAAGGTCCTTACATTCTTGACGGATATTCCTTTGAGGGCTTCAAGAGTAAGGCTATTGACATAGAATCGTGACTTCAAAAAACTCTCCAAAAGAAGTCTGAAACGGTTAAATCAGGCGATATTGCCGGCCAGTGCAAATCGTCAAACGAAAGATCTGGAAATGCAGCCCTCAGGATTTCGGTTGTGGTTCGTGCAGTATGCGCCGTTGTTCCATACTATTGGAACAACATGTTCTCCAGTCCCAATTCATCTAATTGAGGAAGGAGGAAGTTGTTGAGCATGGTTCTGTAGCACTCACCGTCCACAGTAGTCGTTTAACCCACGACTTTTTCAAAATAATAAGGCCTGATGATGCCTCCAGCGTAAAGGGCACAATTTGCCGTTACTTTGAGCGAGTGTAATGAATCTTCGCATGTTATAAGCGGATTTTCAGTGCTCCAGAAGCGATAATTTTCCTTATTCCCATATCTACAGAGATGGAAATGGGCCTCGTCGCTCATGATGATTTTCAATGAAAAGTTGTTTCCCACATGGTCGAGATCCAGGGTGGCTTGAGCGTAGGTTACACGCGATCACGATCAACAGGTAACATCTGTCCTTTGTAATGGAACATACGATATTCCGGGGTCCTCTATGACATCTTCATCCACAGCTGCGATATTCTCAGCAGAACGACTGCCCCGAGGCCGATCAGACCTGGCAGCAACTCGTGTTGTCTTATACTCTTCTAGGCGAGCGGCTAAACGTCGTAGTGTTTTCCCAGTGTTTTGAAGTTCTTTCAAAATATTTGTGAAATTTTATCTGAAATTATAAATTATTAAAAAGGACGCATTGGAAGTGCTGGTCTAAACGAGTCAATACTGGGTTATGGTACGGAAGTACGATATGAAGTCGATGAGCTTAACGGTGATGAACCTGAATGTAAAATCATGGCAAGTTCCTCTTAAAGTTAAAGGAGTAAGTCTGTATGAGACTGAGACGCGCTACATGTATCGAACGAATTTGACATTAGCAATAGCATCGATAACCACCGCAGAGCCCTGGGGGAATTCCACAATCTACGCCGACAGCGTATGGTCTAGTGGCTATAATTTCCGCTTTTTATTAATATATATATATATAATATAATATTAATAGTATGGGTTCGTATGCACTGATAGCGTTTTCGAAATTAAAGTGCCCGAAACTGGCATCGAATCTGAGCCTGTAATCGAACTAGTTGGATCGACTTCAAAACAAAAAAAGACAACAACGAAGCTATTTTGTATTGGCGAAGAGAACAATTGGATCCGTACGATGAAAATAATTTTCAATTTGCGAGTGCTACTGAATAGTCAGAATTGCTGATTGGGGTTTTTTTTTTCTTCCTTTTTATGGAGGATTTAATTCGATTCGTCGTCGTTCAGTCAAACTTATAAGCTCTTCATAACTAAGCCAGAAAACATTATAACAACCGAAATGGGACAGTTCGTTGACATATGGTAATTTACATATTTTGTGTTCAACTGCCATCTTCGTGATAGCTAAATCGCTGGCCAGTAAAATATTTTTGACAAAATAACATGCAGCAGGTAGGGAACAATAACAATAGGTTCTTTCGCTTCAGTAATAATACCCATTTTTAACTATTTAGAACAGACGGAAATAAGATAACGGATTCTACAATACTTATTTAAAAAAAAGGACTTCTTGCGGTATGTGAGCAAATAATACCAGCTAAGCCTTACAAACAAGGCTAGAAGACCCAAGTTCTAAGTAATGTGTTACGACTTCCGATTTTTGATGGAGATCAGAGTAACGCCTTCTTCGCAAACGCACCTGACTTAGAAGCCAGTGGAAACTTGAGTTTACCTGCTCAAAAATGGATTACTATGTTTAAGCACAATCAAATTGAAAAAGTGACTACACTTGATGAAGCGAAATCGGGACTAACCATATATCCCAGACATGCTGTCACAGTGTATTGGAAGTAAGTCAATCATCAACAAACAGCGAAAAGAAAAACAGTACAGAGATATTCCTGCTCCTCAAGCTGTTGAGATTTATAACAAATATATGGGTGGCGTTGATTTCCTAGATTCCGCGATTGTGTTCAATTTGCAGTCAAAAAAGTGCTAAAAAATATATATTTTCGCATGATCGATTTTTGCTCAGTAAAGGTATGGCTTCGTCAGAGTAACTTTCGCCTGCCGTTTTTTGAGAATATACGCCAAATAAACGAATCACTTTTAAAAAAATGTGGTTGGCCTTGCAGCAGCAATGTATAACATAAATATTACACTGTTCTCGTAACCCTTAACGTATATGAAGCCATTTATGGATTATTTTTTTCTATTTTATTTTTAATAAATGACAATTTTTAATTTACTTTTAAGAAAGACTGGTTAAAAATCCTTAAACAAAACCACTTTAAGAGACTTTAATTTTTTTTTACTCATATTTTAATTCATCCAGTATAGGGTTAAAATGTGTGCATAGAGCGTGAGCGAGGGAAAATTAGGAACGAAGAAAATATAGGTACCGACGTTGGTTCCAAATAATTACTGGTCATACTGGCTGGGAAATAAAGAGCTCCAAACTGCATTACATAAGCGAGTTGTACGCCGTAAGTAAGAATTAGAATATTTAAGACAACATCCCAAAATGTGTTTGAGGGTATTCGGATGAGCATTCATAGTTACAATTGAAGGTTTGAAGAAGCGAAATACTTTTAGCAATGTTTACAAGGGTAGATTAACTGCTCAATAGAACCATCACCTATCAGTTCTTTAGAAAGCGTTGTACTTCGATTTCGGGCGGATAAATACCTCAGAAGGGCAAAATTATTTCTAACATAGCTTAAGGAAACCTAGACATTTCGCAGCATTTTTACCAACATAAAAAATATGGCCATTCTAATGTATGTTGTCATTGGAACATATTCCGAAATGGTAAAATCAGTTTCGACAATGTAATTACAAAAAACTGAAAATCGCTGGGTGCTTAAATTTTCCTTCAACGACAGACAGCAACGTTTTTGGAAACATTTAACTCCACTCGGTCGCTGGTTCCCCATTCATCTGTAAACGAATATACTGGATTAGAGTGTTGGGTACACAAACATTTATTGCATCTATGTATTGAAATATAGATTCCTCGATTCTAAATGCACACGTTTTCGACAAAGGTGAGACATGCCAGGAAATCGGCAATGGACCTGTCAATACTTCCATGTGTTGCACCAAGTCATTTGGTGCTCTATAAAATACAATAAAATTAGAGACGCGCAACGTGGCTATCCACTCACCCTTAATGACATCAGAGCTAAAGAGGTTCGTGTGACTATCAATCAGAAGAACCAAAATCATTCACTTATATTTCTGTGAGCAGACATGATATAGGGTTTTCCAATATGGACTTGACAACTTTGAATTTAATTTGTGAATGCACTCTTTCACTAATCATCAAACTATCACTGTCAATTTATTCAGTAAACTCAACATTTTTAGTACACTAGCGAGCAACGTCTACAAATTATAAAAATTTTCTACAGATATTCGGAGTCGCAAAATCATCTTCAGTGACGAAGCTCATTTTTGGCTCAATGGGTTCGTCAATAAGCAAAATATGCGTTATTGGTCGGGTGAAAACCTACATGTGCTTCATGAATCACCACTTTATCCACAAAAAATAACTGTTTGGTGCGGTTTGCATGCCGGCGGCGTTATTGGGCCATATTTTTTCGTCGACGATAACGATCGTCACGTTACTGTGAATGGTCACCGTTATCGCGCCATGATCACCGATTATTTTTGGCCCGAATTGGAAGATATGGACTTGGAAGACATGTGGTTTCAACAGAATGGTGACACAAGCCACACAGCACACGCTAGAATCGATTTATTGAAGAGTAAGTATGGTGAGCGTGTTATCTCAAGACATGGACCAGTCGATTGGCCGCCTCGTTCGTGTGATTTAACACCGCTTGACTATTTTCTGTGGGGCTATGTTAAGTCATTGGTTCATGCCAACACGCTGACGACGTTGGAAGAGCTCAGAGCCAACATTGAACGCGAAAAAGCGGCCGTTTCGGCCGAAATGTGTGGCCGAGTCGTTGAAAATTGGGCCCAACGAATCGACCGCTGCGTGCCCGCGGTGGCCATATGAACGAAGTCGAGTTCCATTCATAATGTTTTGATTGTACTTGAAGCCAGTAATAAGGTTTTTGAAATATCTCCAATGGTTTGCATTTTATTTAAAAAAAAAGTTGTCAAGTCGTTATTAGAAAACCTTATAGTTACGTCTTAAAGATCCTTGAATTTTTATATGAATGATATTGTATAGTCCTGCAAAATACTGAGGCAGGAAAATACTTTTTTTGGGACAATCAGTCCTATTTATCGATTTATTATATCCTGTACCGAGGGTTCCAAACAAATTTTTAGAAAAAAAGAATTGTCTTTCTTGTCGTTTCTAGTTTGGAGTGTTATCGTAAAATCGCTTCAAAAGATTCTCAAAGATGAAATATGTGTTCGGCGAAACATCATTTTTTTTTAAAAAATCCTCAAATACCTTGTCCTCGAATACTCTGAATCGTTAAAAAGCGCACCCACAGGAAAAGGTACAAGCATTGTATTGCTTTAAGCAATAAGGGTTTTTGAATGAATGAATGAAGAAATAGTTCATTACAGCCTATTTTAATAGGATCCCTGTAGAATATGTGCTATTAAATACTAAGTTTCTCATACACAAAAATTATATGTAGTAGCCATCTTATCTTGTCTTCAAATCTTCTCTTTACGAAATTGCCGACGACAAACTGGATAAAGTTTTTGAAAAGAAAAAGATCGTGAACATTGCACAGGATGATGTTCTCAAGCTAAATCAAAGTAAAAGTTCAGCACTGGAAAAATTCACAAATTTCCGGATCAGAAATAAGTTGTAGTCTATCATACAAATTTACTAAATGTATGTATATTGTCATGGATTTTAAAAAGTGTTTGAATAAGACAAAGTACAAAGCGTACTCAGTGTATTCACGGTATCGGGGTAATTAGCAAATACTGTAGATGATTTAGCTTATAAATTGTATAATGACGCTATCAATAATTTGTTGTTGAGAAGTAGTCAAATGCGTCTAAAAGAAAATAACCCTCGCGTGAGAGTGACGTTTGATTGTTTTTCGGAAAACAAAATTAGAAAAAGTTGAGAAACTTATACTTTAAGATGACCAAATAAATATCAATATTTTAGCAGAGCTAATATACCTACCCATCGCTACTATAAACACTACCACAACCGTATTAAGCCTATAAAAACTTGTGTAACTCGGGTGCCAAAACCAACGTACTTCGCTTTTTTCCTTTCTTTCTTCTTCCCTTATTTTGCTTCATACATATCCCAGTCAATAGTCTTAGAAATGCAGAATAATGAAAAAAAAAAAGATAGAAAAGATCACGATCGAAACGGACTCAAAAGCAACTTTGTTAATCGAGCAACAAAAAGAGGTGTAACCATAAACGTAGCAGTTAACACAGCCATTCTGCATATTTTAAGTGAAGCATCCTATAGTCCAGACAAAGAAATTGAAGCCTCTTCCCTAAATCAAAGAAGAACCTTTGCGATAGCGGTTTACCGATGATTTTGCCATCATCTAGATACTACGAAAGGGGTTGTGGGATTCACATTCCATCTACCCATCAAATTGTGTTTTAAAAGATTCGCTGAAAGAAGTCCAACACCAACGGGTATAAGTATGTGTACCCTTGAAACTATGATATTCATGAATATTCCTTGTTTTGATATAAAAGACATAGGGCATCACAACTCAAAATATCTATGCTTAAAAATGTTAACACGCCAAGGGCTAATTTCCTTTCATCCTCATCTCTGTTAAGTTGTCAGAATTTGGGTCAAAAAATTATTTACATCACCAGAAACTCATCAAATATTTGTCCAATTTCTGTGAAACTCCTCTCTAACATATTTTAGTTTTCTACAGCAAAACTTCTTGCCTTGTTGTTCTTCATCAACTTTTCAATTTTTTTTTCTGTAAAAGAATATTATGTAATAACTCCAAACGTTATACAAACCTCATGACCTATAAAGGAGTAGCTCTACCTCCAGAATATAAAATCGAATCCGAGCACATCTCATATTTTCTACTTTAACCTTTCTGAAAAAAAAAACTTACGAGTTTTATTTTACAACAAGATACAAATATTCAGTATTTCATTACACTGAAACCTGCTACGTAAGTTTCTCCTTAGAATACCAAAACGAGAAAACCATTTTCCATTGAACAACAAACTGAAAATATTAAATGGCCCTCTTATGAGGGATGAGAAGAAGAAATATAAAATCAAAATTCATCCCTGAAATTCCTTTTAGCTTCCTCCTCCTTGAATACACCATATATACATATAACAAAAAAAAAAATCTAAGCTGTGACAGAAAAAAGGATGAAACAATTTGCATCGGTTCACTGAATTCTGTTCAACTCGGAACCTGAATTTCCGAATTGAATCCAGTTGAGATTTTGCCCCCTAATAGCCCCCCGTCGGCTGATGATTTTACATGATTTTTAGGTCAACATGTCAAGTTCTGAAAAGGTCCTGAAAAGTATGTCGAATTCTATTTCTTGTTTTTTTTTTTTTTTTTTTTTTAAATTCCATCATCTCCAACTCATGCGGGTTCAATGACTTGGAAAGTATAAAAAAAAGGACCCAACTGTGATTACTCTGTCATACACAGGAAAGGATAGATACCCCTGTGTGTAATGTGTACGAGTATGTGCTGTGGAATCATTTTATTTTTAAGCCAACAAAAAAAAAAAAAGGGGTGTCTAAGCAAATAAAAGAGATTTATTTTAGTGTCCTGCTAAAAGAAAAAGAGAATAATAGAAAACTTTCGGTCTATAAAATTTTTAAACTTACCGAAAAAGCTTTAAGGAACACTAAACACTGTATGATCCCTTCCATGGTGTCGCCTGTCAGACAAAAGGTCCCCGTCAAATGGCGTCCTTTTCGTCCGACTGTAGCAGCTGCCAGTGATGCATGCACCAGAGCGCGTTGTTGTCCTTTAGTACCGGGCAAAGCACGAGGTAAAGGTGCAGCACGCATAAGCCTCTCTAAAGAATCCATTGTTAATTGAGTTTTTTTCATTAGCACGATTTTAGATACTATTTATTGTTACAAGTTCTTGTATCTATTTAACCGCGACATTTTGAAAATTTTATGACATCCGATTTAATCACCCCGAAGGGTGGAGTTTTTCCTAAGGACATCCGATTTTAAAGTGAACTACTTACAACTGTACAACAACGTAGAAGAGGGAATTTATATACATATATCTTTGGCGTTCCTTCGAAGGTGCGCAAAAAATATGCGATTTCTCACTTAATGCACTTTTAATTCACTTTAATGAGTTTGAATTCATAATTTTCTGCTTTCATTCACTTTGCACTTTTTTTTTTTTTTTTCTGTTTTAGAAGCCGGGTTACAAGCGATGAGGATTAAGATACGCAATATTAATTTAATCTTTTCCAGGGGGAGTTTAACTGTCTTTAACTTCAATTATATTCGTATCTGCAAATGAAATAGAATACTCAGCAGTGGATCTGGTGGTGTTTTAAGCTTTGCTCGACGGTATTTTCATTTTGCTGGAGGAGATGTACAGTACAACGAAATCATAAAACGTGCATTGAAAATCGTTAAAAATTCTCTTTTGCGAAAAAAATTAAATGAAAAACAAGACAAAAAAAAAAATATAAAGATGTCTTTGGATTTGAAAGAAACAAGGACCAAAAAATAACGATTCAATGATTAAGAATTCAAATCAAATTAATTTCACTTGAAAAAAGTTCCTGACTCAGAAATTATTTTTTAAATTAAAAATCTGGTTTTCTGAAATTTTGCATGTTTTGAAATTCTGCGGATTCACAATCTCTATTAGGTGCTTTAATTGCTTACAGGGCTCCACTATCGCCCGTAAATCATTTAAAAAACTTAAAAAATATACAGAAAAAACAATCCCTGCTTTGACAGAAGCATCATTTTGGTGGTCATTCTAGTAACTAGAGTACTGCACTTACGCTACGTCTTTTCCATTTCAAAGCTCAGTCTATAGTATTTTTAAGTGACCTTACTTCTGTTACATAGCTCCGATCGAACATAAAAAATCGAATAAAGCGACTAAATTGTTTTGTCAGTTAGCCAGCCCGGAACGATTATACTAGCCCCCTACAACCTTGGCAGAAAGCTGAGTTTTCAACAGATGTATGTAGATCTGGACTATACAACTATAAAGATATTCCATGAAGATAAAACTCCAGGAATAGTTGACAAACAACTTAATTGGAACTGACATATTGTATAAATAACAAAAGAACTCAGGCTACCAAAGCCATTTGGGCCAGTAGACGCATGTTTGATAAGACATTGGTGTGTCCCTAAAATTTACGCATTATATCTGTACCATGATCGATCATCAACTATTCGCATGCATATGTACGTATCTCCGTGATTGAAACGTAAGCCTTACTCTACACATACATGTGTTTACATGTGTTTACATGTGTTTAAATGTGGCAATTCACAGTACAGACAGGTCATTACAAACAGAAGAGACGAAACACGCAGTACAATCGAATTTCGCAATCTTAATCTCAGAGACTTATCAATTCGACATTAGCTGCGCGGCAAATGACCGCATACCAAACACTTTATGCTTCAACAGGAGTTTCAACATAGGGACACCAAATCGACAAACATGGGACTTCCAAAAAACAACATCAAAGTAACAAATGCTAGGTGCAAGAATCCATGACACAGAGCCAGCATTGAAAGCCTAATAGCAAAAAGTGATAGCGTCTTTCAGAATGAGAAATAAAGCAAAGCTCTGGTAGGTACCAACCAGGGTATAAGTGTTTTGAAGGAAATAAAAAGGCCGATCAAATGGATAAAAAAGATTCAACTGACCCACTCACTGACGCAGAACCTTTCTGTGGCATTGTGCACAATGAAATAAATTTAACAATCAGAGGTATAAAGAACAATATGTGCCTACTCTACTAGGCTAAATGAGCTATGAAATCCTTCAAAAAAAAAAAAAAAAAAAAAAAAAAAACCATCAAATTACGTGCTAATAACAAGGGAAACGGTTCTGCTATCATTGGTCATCTTTCTAGCGTGACACTGGCAGCTTCGAAGCCCATCTGGCATGTTATTTCTTTTTTCCGTTTGTGAATTACAATGGCAGGGTAGGTATATCCCCGCGCACACCTATCAGATCACTCAGATCTCAAGCTACCTGTCTACTAAGTAGTGCCATTATTCTTCTCTTACCGCGGTCTCACCAATTACGTGCTTAACAGACTCCACCACAATGCAATCCCTGTTTCAATCCGGAATTCAATTTCATGTGGTTGAAATTCCATTTCCGAAAGCAAATTATCCACTATTGCTGTATTTACACAAGGACCAAACCGGACAGCAATTCGACCTTTAACGGGTTTGATGAGGTATCTGACTCTATATAAAGAATTGTATCCCTGTATCCTCATATTGAAAACGTTATTACGAGCGATTTTAATATACACCATTCCGGGTGGATTCGACAGACAACATCCTAAGAACGGTGTGTTGAGACCTTCGCTGCGGAAAATAACTCAACCCAGCTTGTAAAAGAGCCCACACGAATACCAGACGTTGATAGTCATACCGCCAACATACTGGAATTGTTTATAAAATCTCACGCTGACAAATACAAGGCTCATCAGAGCACTATATCATATTAGAATACTCGTACACCGACCACACAATTAGAAAAAATTCCTAAAAGAACCATATGGCAATCCGAGAAAGTCATTTGGAGCGGACTTAACAGCTTCTTTAGGATTATTAACTGGTCGTTATGTTTTCTCGATAAATACGTGGATGCCGCTGCTGGCATGATAACAGACACCGTTCTCTATAGAATGAGATAATTTATCCCTCATCGAATGAAGAGTATCAAATCACAAAATAAAGGCGTGGTAAGAATCGAGCTGAAAAGAGACTGTCTAATAGAGAAATAATTTTTTCGGTCCTTTAAGACCAACTAGATCGTCAAAAACATTGTTCATTTTCAATGTGTTTGCTGCATAGTTTGCGGCCAGCTGAACACTCCCAAATTGTGCTTTGTATCCACCTACACTTGAGTGCGTCGAATCTTCAAAGGAACGAATCCATTTTCGCATTCGTGTGGTAGCAAATCCACTGGCCCAGATGGTATATCTTCCCTTATTCTGAAGAGGTATTCTTTCTCGCTTTCAAAACCACTGCGTAAGCTTTTTCATTAATCCTTACTCTTTCTGTGCGGATGAAAAACAGTATTTGTTTAGCACGTTTGTTTTGAAATACGAAAACTTCCCAATGACCGGCAGTACGGTTTTCGTAGCAACAGGTCCACTAGTGATTTGATGGCATGTCTCACCGACAAGTTGAGCCAAACCTCAGGCTCTTTTGTCGAAAATGCATCGATGAATCTCTTCTTCTATGGATTAGAAATTACTTTTCGGAACGTTCAACTCAAGTTGTCTAATATTCGTAAAATAAAAGCTGGTGTTTCCCCGGGCTCCGATCTGTCTCCGACACTTTTATTAATTTTCAATAATGATCTCTTGTCAGCTACTTTTAATCTAATTTATTCCTTTGCCGACGACAGTACTCTCTCCTTTTTAAATTCCTTCCCGAACTCACGCCCCACAGAAGTCGCCAGTAGCATTAAGCCTCTTCAAACCCTAAACCGTATGGTCATCAGTATACCCTCAGCTCACTTTCGGACGCATTCGGAGATAATTTGATGCTTTCCTAACTCGCTTATGGATCGACAGAGCGAGCTCCTTATTTTCTAGTCATTATAATCTTTAAACATTTAAAACCAACATACATGGATACCTCTCTTTCATTAATTTCTAATTTTACTTCACCAGTGATGTGTATTAGTATTCTAAAGGTAGCAAGATACCTTGATTTTCAGATTTTCAATTAATAATTTTCGGTCGAAGTACCTAGGTAAATCTTGATCTTCTCTGATAAAAGCTCCATATATAAGAAAGCCATGAAGCAAATACGTTACCGCTTATATCGTATCCCCACCTTTTCTTAACTAGGATCTGTATATCACATCAATAACCATGTAGCGATCTGTATCCGTGTGCCTCATCATCGTAAGTGTCTTCCTCAAGAACTAAGAATTAATTAAGAATTCTGCAACCGCAGAAACATCTCTCTTCCTAACTTCATGTAAAAGATCGTCTTAACTTTTAAAACTCTCTGTTGACAACATGATATGCCCTATTAAGTCCACCCTGTATATTTGATCAGTAATGATGGAGATCATCGTCTTTTCATCGATATTACAACCGCTTTTGCCAGCATAAGAGAATATCTGGTCTTGGTTTTGCTGACAAGCTGCACCATTGTGTGATAACAATGGTAAACGCCTGATGTTTCCAAACCATCTGTAATGACAGCAATATCAATTGTGAGAAATGAACTGGCATAAACATTACCAACGTTATGTGAACCAATAAAAGCCACTCCGGGTTCCAGAAGGCAGTCACCTTGGTCCATTAATTTTTATTTTGTCTTTCAATGATAATTAATTTAAAAAAGAACTGTCACATATCTGCTCATGGCGGCGACATAAAAATCTATAGACAGCTAATTAGATGAGATGTTCCTAATAGGTTCTTAATATGGTCCCACAAAAAACTTTCTTGAGCTCAGTATAAAGAAATACGAAGCCGTCTCATACTTCCGGAACCATTTAACACTTTCTAACCGAACCTACCATTTGTCAATTCAATCAACCTGAGCGATGATGAAGAACCCAATGTCCGCATCCATAGTACGAGTAAGTACGTAACATATTTAGGAGTGGCATATTTGTAGAAGAAAGCCCTTATTAGCAATTTTCGTGCCGGTTTGCTACAACTACTCATGTCGCTCCTATCGGTGAGGGTTAATTCTTTGTTTTTTTTTTTTTTTTTTTAATAGCTTCTTGGAACCATCCATCGCAGCCTAGGAATGGACCTAGCTCTCTGATACTTTTAGTTTAAGGTCATTGAAGAGTTGTTAACTTAAAGCGCAGTACCTGGTTCTTGCTCGAGATGGGCACATGGGTAACATTACATCTTTGCTAATTTGCAAAATAGGATATACCAAGTTAGCTGCCTGATATCCTAAAATCCAGTGGCCAGGCCATGTAACATATATGTGTGCATAACTGAAGAAATATCTTGTCTTGTAGTTTTTTTTTGTTACAACTTGGCCACATTTTTCTTCTAAATCTTCTTCTTCATAGACTAATGTTAGTCTATGTCAGCATTAGTTGGCCAGCATGATGAAGTGTTGGTATACCATATACTACCGTTGGCAACTCCTAGCGGCAGGTTGACTGTTTCTGACACTCGCACGCATATTGAAACCATAATTAACAAAGCTAACTCTGCTTTGTTTTAAACTATGGTGTAAAGAATTCTCTAGATCCTACATTAACAAAATCCATTTACATTAGACTTGTAAGGCTACTTCTCGAGTATGCTAGCCAAGTATTTTCCTCTTACTATGAAAAATATATTCTTAATATCAAAGCTGTCCAATGCAGATTCCTTTAATTCATCCTGCGTTTATTACAATGGGTTGACCACAACATCCTGGCCCAATATATGAACCGACTTGAACTGCTAGTATTACCTACTTACGTATCAACCTGGCAACCTTTAGATGGTCAAGTCTGCATGCTGTTTCCAGTTGGAAAGACCAAGCTGCCTTATATCCGCGATCGCCTGATCTTTAAACCGGAAGTTCGGTCTTCCTTTTCTTCTCAAACCTGGTGGCTTGGATTCGAAGACTCTCTTAGCTGAAGCATTATTGTCCACTCGCTCGATGTGGCCAAGCCAATGAAGTTAACGTAGTTTTATCTTCCGTAGTATGTCCACATTTTTGTACAGCTCATAGAGTTAAAGGTTATGTATTCTTCCCCATACACCCTCCTCACAGATAGGACCAAACGTTCGACGAAGGATTTTTCTTTCAAAAGAACCTAAAACTTGTTCCACTTTTTTTTTTGACTCTTTGCATCAGGAGCTTTAACCCAATTATTTGTATTAAACATAATAAAGTAGCCAGGTCCTATTAAATATAAATTTGAGTTAGAAGAGGACTTTATCTGGGTTCGAAAATTGTTTGTATTTCTATTTTTCTATTTTAGCTTCTGTTAATCTTTCCGAGCATCACTTATCCAGTACATGCAATTGACATTTTTATTGAGCTTCTATATCACCCGGATAATTTTGTTTCCCAACCTTTCAAAGCCAACTATTACCATGACCGACATTTTAAAATTTGCCTTCTATTGAATGACTTCAAGTCGACCTGGCAGGACATTATTATAATAAACAGGCAATAAAATATCTCCTCTCACCTATCCCTTAGAATATAAAATAAAAATAAAGAATCTACTCCTCACGGAAAACGTCCTTTAACTTCATTACAGCTACTTATGTTGATCTATGAAAAAATGTCTATCTATCACAACAGCCCATTAGTTCCGGTACATTCTTTTCAGGAGAGAATTTACTTTAAATAAAAGACAAAGGACATTCGACAATTCTCCATCTTTATCATCTATTTAGAGGAACCAGAGCAGTCTTCCGACTCCTTAGGCAGTTGATAAATGTAATTAAATGTCATTTTCGCTTTATTCTAGTAATTTTTTTCTCATCTTCTCTTAACCTAATAATTATTTACCGGTAATTTTGTTGTTATTTATTTGCAGATTTTTAATTCCGGAATTTTCTACGAAAAAAAAGTATTTGTATTCGCAAATCTTCCATATATTTTGGCTTGGGCGAGGTGTACGAGTACAGTGATTTGAATTGAAGTTACGAATGCCTTAAAAGTGTGAAATGAGTGGCGGCTATTTCAAAGAAAGTGTGGCTTAAAAAATCTCAAAAGTAATCGGATGAATTCTATTAAAGTGTCCATTATATGATAGATTCTTTCCTAGAATGAGTAAACGATTTTTATTGGAACATGCGGGATAACAGCAAAAGACGTGAAGTTCTTACTCAACTTAACAATTATTTTAGACGTTTAAAAACCCAATTTTCCCACTGTTTTTCGCCCTTACTTAAAATTTTTCGAAAAGGAAAAGCAAGTATCAATAAAGAAATTTAAAATACGGATAGCTCCAAGGACATACCATACAGTTTCCTCAGCAAACCATATTACGACAGCAATATTTTTATTTTTTGTCCTTGTTTACTAAATATTTTTGGCTTTTCTTTACCTTCCCGTTTCACTAAGTTCTGCCTCCATTTTTCTTATTTCCTCAAGTTAGGCTTTTTTTTTTTTTTTTGTTGAGTTGCCCTCAAGGAAAATTTAAATTCACAGAGCTTATTTGAAGGGCTCCTTAGAAATGTAGAATGTCCTAAGAAACCATTAAAACACAAACACACACGTAAACACCCACCCAAATGCAAACACACTAATGTGTAATATACCATATACAAATGTAAGTACTTATAAACATGTACGAGTATGTACATAGGTATCCGTTCAAAAGAAGAACCTTAAAAAGCATTAAAGTGCACCTTTAGTGCTTTAGCGTGTAAACGTAACAAGAAAACGATTTTTTCGTCGGCTGTTTTTGTCATTTGTGTTGCGTCCTTGTTGTTGTCATCGTCCTGTTCCTTGTTGAAAGTTCTATTCTGAGTGTTGAACACTCAAAATGGATCCACAAAAAGGGACGAATTCTCGCCGGAGTCGTGTTGGGTGTTTGAATGTAAAGTCAGAGCGAAAACCAACTACAAAAACAGGGAAAGTGACTTTTCGGATTCTATTGTTCTTTCGTTTGTCACTTGGCGAAAAATGATTAACAAGAAAATTATTACATTTCTTTTGCTTTCCTTTATTTTTGGGTACGCTAAGTTGTTACTTTTTTTTTTGCTTTCTCTCTTTATTGGATTCGTAATTGAATTTTTGCATTTGTGTAGGATGTGAGAGTCCTATTGCGAGTACAAGTGGGGTAGATGTGGATACTGAGAGAAAATATAATCAGCACAATCGTTTCGACTTTGGACGTAAGTGCCGTAGATTGGGAGAAGTGATTTATTCGATTACTGATGATAAGGACGATCAGGAACGATGTGCGCTTTGTGCTATTACGAGGGGTTCTATTAAGCAATTTTATAAAGAACAATTTTGATGAAATTTAACATTTTAAATACGCTTAAACTATTTCTCGGTAAAATGACAGAAATATTAATAATAAAAAGGGAATATTCCATCGTGACGTGTTCACATAAAGGTTTAATATTTAAACTGGTATGCTAAACAACCTTTAAGGACATGTCATTAATGTAGTCATTCTCGAAACGCTTCATACAGCATACATCAACTCAGGATACCATACCAAAGCAAAAAGCATTGATGTCGTAAATACCGAACACAAAGCAAAATAACAGAGACCAATCCATCAGCATCTTAGCATCTTTACCCGAGACATTATATATATTAGAAATCTGAAAACAATTTTATTCAAATTTAGAGCAAATGGCGCAATGTAGGAGGTATGTTCAAAAAGTAAGGTGACCTTTTAAATTTCGCATGCAACGTACATTCGATTAACGATTTTTTTTTTTTTTTTTTTACTGTATTGGGTACACATGTCCCAAACATGTTTAAGTACATTGCATACTATTGTAAGTTTGTTTTTTGACAGAAAGAAAGTTTATACGTGTTTTGGTGTGCTCGACGATTTTCAATTTTCATCAAATTTTATGTAAAAAATGGAATCAAGTGCTCTAAAACACTTGAAATGTTGACAGGGGCATACGATGAATCTGCTCTAAGTAAGGAGAAGTTGCTGAGGATGATGTCATATCGGTCGGCTAGTGTCATTCAATTTTTTCGGACGTTTTGGGCATAAGAGGTTTGTCAGCAAAGTTTGTTCCGAAATTTCTTAATTTAAACCATGAGAGAGCTCAGAAGCTCTTGAATGACGTAAATGATAACCCTGACTTGATCAAAAGGGTCATAACTTGTGACGAATCATGAGTTTATGGTTATGAAGTCGAAATTAAAGCCCAATAGTCTCAGTGGAAGCACCTAGGAGAGCCAAGACCGAAAAAACCACAACAAGTCCGATCAAATGTCAAAGTTTTGATTACTGTTTTTTTCGATTACCATGGCGAAGTGCATCAAGAGTTTTTACCTCAAGGTCTTACGGACAAAAAGGAGTATTACCTTGAAGTTAAGCGCCATGTGTGAGAAGCAATAGAAAAAAAAAAAACGTCAGGAATTGTGGAAAACCAATTTATGGCTTTTGCAACACGATAATATGCACGTTCATTCATACTATACTTGTTGGTGAGAGATTTTTTTACTAAAAACAACACGAAAATCATGCCACAGACACCATATTCACCGGATTTGGCCTTACGCCTTTTCCTATTCCTAAAAGTGAAGAGACCTATGATAGGACGGATATTTGCAAAGATTGAGGAAATAAAAACGGCATCCCTGGAAGAGCTCCAGGTTATACCAAAAAGTGCTTATGTGAGAAGTGCTTCGAGGATTGGAAAAAGCGTTGGCCAAGTCTATTATATCTGAGAGAGATAACTTTAAAGGGGACAATATTAATACTGATGAATAAATAAATATTCTTTTGCAAAAATATAAAGTCACCAGACTTTTTGAACACATCCCGTATGCATTCCCCAAAGTCACCGTACATATACTAGCACCAGATGAACTATCTTGTAAATAGTGATGTTTTTTAATTAATATGTCTTCCAATAGGGTTAGCTTTCAAATTTTCCACTGAGTTTTTTTGGTGTTTAGGAAAACACCAATAATACAGGGTTTTCCAATAGGGACTTGACAACTTTGAATTTAATTTGTGAACGCACTCTTTCACTAATCATCAAACCGTCACTATCAGTTTATTCAGTAAACTTAACATTTTCATCATGGTAAATTACACTAACGAGCTACGTTCTCCGATTGGGTTCTGGAGAAGATGCGCCAAGATGATGAATTTCATCGCAAAATCATCTTCAGTGACGAAGCTCATTTTTGGCTCAAAGGGTTCGTCAATAAGCAAAATATGCGTTATTGGTCGGGTGAAAACCCGCATGTGCCAACATTGAACGCGAAATAGCGGCCGTTTCGGCCGAAATGTGTGCTCGAGTCGTTGAAAGTTGGGTCCAACGAATCGAATGCTGCAAACGTGTCCGCGGTGGCCATATGAACCCAGTCGAGTTCCATTTATAAATGTTTTGATTGTACTTCGAGCCAATAATAAAGTTTTTGAAATATCTCAAATGGTTTGCCTTTTATTTAAAAAAAAAAAGTTGTCAAGTCGTTATTAGTCCTGAGACTTATACATAGATAGCGATATGTTCAAACGATATGTGTCAGTATTTCATGAAATTTTGACCACTAGTCATCGAAATATCGAAGTTTTAAGGAAGCACCTTCAAAACCAATAGAGTTTCTCATGTTGATAATGAAAAGAAAATACCGTTACAACAAGAATGGCTTGAAAATTGTTTCAGGGAAACAATTGAGTTTGTCGCTGGTGAGTTAGAATTAAACGCGATCGTACAAACATAATTGATGCTGAACATGCTGGACACCTAAATGAGGTTTTATGCCGGAAAATATTGAAAAGGAGAAAACGACAACATCATTTTGAACAACATAAAGCAAAAGTGCGTGAGATAGCTGATAGTAATAGGCACCTGACCACATATGGGCATTGTACCCCAATTTCGGGCTAATGAATGCCTTATATTCGTATATGGAGGCCAGATCAGAAAAGGTGAAATATTTCCCAAATCGCTCGTGGAAACCTAGACATTTCGTAGCATTTTTGGCGACATCGAGTATGTAGTCATTCCAACGTAGATTGTCACTGACGCAAATACTGTGAATGGAAAGTTTTTCGGTTTCGACGATGAGAGTGCCATTCATGGACAATGGCTTGATGTTTAGATTTCGTTTTAGCAACAGCAGACGGCATTGTGTTTTGGAAGCATTAAATACTACTTTGTTAGTGGTTCCCCAATTAGTTATGCTGTTAATATAAGAATTTAATGAGCTTAATATACGCTGCCGTTCCCGTTTTACAACCGAAGAGCAGGGACGTGAGACCGGGAACGAATATGAAAATCATAGAGTACTATCATCAGCAAAAGAATATATTGGATTAGAAGTAACAGTTACGAGATCATTAATAAATAATTAAAAAGAGTGTTGGAGACAGAACGGAGCCCTGCAGCACACTAGCATTTATTTTGTGAACATCAGACTTAAAACCGTCCAAGACAACTTGAATTGAACGTTCCGAAATGTAATTTCTAACTCATTGACGAAGAAAGTCATCGATCACAAATGTACGACGAGACTGATGCCAAAATTTGTCAAATGCTTCAGAAATATCAAGTGAATGAGACAAAATTTCTTATGTTTTTGACGAAAGACCAAACATTTTTACTACCATTGGGATATTGTAGTATTTTTTTCTAAGTTTTTGGTCGTATTTCCACACGCTTAAGAAAGGCATTGCAGTCATTCTTGGGCAGTTCGAACTTTTTTCAGTTTTCCTCATTGGGTTTGGTCTTGTAGGACCAAAAAAAAACATTTCTCTAAGCCTGAGAGCCTGTTTATTGCTCGAGTCGTACCATGCCTTTTATTTTGGTTTGATACTCTCTATCTGATGAGGGATAGAGGATAGAGAGAATTGTGTCTGTGATCGCATCAGTAGCGGTATCCACGTTGCTATCGAGGAAACATAACGACCAGTTAAAATTCTTAAAGAAGTTGTTAATTCCGCTTCAATTGGCTTTCTCGTTTTGCCTTACGGTTCTTTAAGGAATCTATTCTCTAAGTGTGTGCTCGATGTACGAGAAATGACACAGTGGTCCGACGAGCCTAGAGGGGATGGTACTCATTTTGCTCATTTGCAATTTGGGTTCAGTTGTTTTCCACAGTGAAGATCTCAACACACCGTCGTTCGAGTGCTGCCTGTCCAGATTGTCAAAGCCACAAAGAATTGTGTATGTTAAAGTCGCCCGTAATAACGATTTCAGTATGAGGATACAGCAATACAATTCTTTAAATTGAGTCAGAATGCTCGCCGGAAAGTAATATGCCTCTAATGAAGGGGTTGTTGAGGACGGTCAGTACCCACAGTGCGTTGGCATCCGATTGCCAGCCGCCTGACATTAAATTGGACACATAACACTTATACTTGTCATTGAACTTAGTTCACCGCAAAAGAACGACAACAACAAAAGAACTCAATTTTATTCTCGCCTGTTTTCTTTTTTTGTTATGTGCAAATAATTAGTGTTTGCAGAATAAGTAATTTGCACATATTTCATTGTTATTAGTTTTTGCATATAATTTTTGGAAAAGTAAGGTAATTTGCGTTGAAATAAGCAACTTTTTTGTAAAAATATCACCAAATAAACAAAAACAACTGTTCAGACATATTCTGACAGCTATCTAAAAATTCGATTTTTATTCCATGAGATTCTGTTTGGAAGGGTGCAATTTATTATCTCAAGTTTGGTTGTTTTAGTATTTACTAGAAATACCATCGTTAGTCACGGTACAGAACAGTGATCTAACCATCAATTGCAGTAAAAGGACTCTATTCAATTTGGTGAGCCTGACGTGATATTTGAACCGCTAATTTGCTTCCCCGCAAGGCTTAGCACTGGTAATTTTAACTTACGAAATCGTTTGCTAAAACTTACACTGGCAGCATAACTAAAATATCATGGAATCGCCATTTGACGTTCAAGCTTTCCGGCAAGAAGAAATACTATAGGTACTGAAATACTACAGGTCATTTTCAACCTGAGAAAAAAATAACTCTACTCCGCGCAGTTAAAAGAGCTTGATTTACTTTGAGATGATTTCGAGGCCACTAAAAATACCAGCTAGCAAACCACTTACATTTGCTCGCCAATAACTCCAATGCAACAACAACGTATCACGCCTTAATAAAAGGCAAAGAGCAGCAATGAAATTGTTATAAAAAAAAAACCTTTCTGTGAATATCAGGTAATACAGCTAACGGATCAACAGAATTTTACTAGATCAAGGTAAAAACAGTAGAGCGTTATTGGGATGAGATACTGCAGTTGCATAATAAAATTTATGAGCAGTCAGTAGACCACTCTCTCAATGGATCCAATGTCCAGCAGTTTCTCGATTAAGAAGCTATATGAGTTGTTTAGTCGAGTTCTGCAGCAATCATCACGTCAGGGGATCCAACAAATTAATTAAGCGATCTAAAACTGAAAATGATATTATTACCAAAGTTCGACGGAGACTACATGAAATGACGCCAGTTTCACAATCCTTTTGTCGATGTCGATACACAAGCAAGTTTCCAAAAGATCTTTTTCCTGAAGACAAGTTTGACTGGCGAGGCTGAGAAATTAATAAAGCATATAATGCCAACAGAATCGAATTACGAAGCAGCATGGAAAGTCATAAGTGACAGATTTAGAAACAAACGTATGTTAGTCACCGCACTATCATAAGCGACGATGTGGAAAACTATCAGCCAGCACTTTATAACTCAAAAAAGGTGCTAGAAAGTAAAGGGCTATAAGTCAACCACACTAAGACGAGTTAGTCGAATAAGGCAAGCCTTAATATTTGCATTCCCGTTTCTCCGAATCTACAAGCCAAGGCACGAACTTTTTTTTTTAACATTTCAGCTCTAATCTCGCATTTAGAGTTAGCTTGAGGTGGCTTAAATGACATAAAAACCTCGGTCTATTTTTTACATATACGCATTATGATGCTGAACACTGTATGAATGAAACTTATAAAGAAAAAGTGAAAACGACGGAAATGGAAATGCTACGAATGACACTGGATGTAACAAAACACGCATTCGTGGAAGTCTGCACATTCAGGCAAATCTGCTGGTTTTGCAGGTCGAAGGTCGTCGAGGAATCCTGTCCAAAATGCAGTAGAGCTTTTATTTTCAGCAGACGTTTAAAGAATAGGCCGTAGAAAAAATTACTGGATCACTCAAATGTAAAATCTCATTAACGAGACCATCCAAAGTAGAACGAGCTAAGGAAAAGTGTTAGAGTCTGCAAATTTAGCATACCACATAAGCGGCGAAGAAGCAATACAGGTAAGTGGGAAAAATATGTACCAGCAGATGAATTATACGTGCCACATATTTCAAGAGTTAATAAAAGAAGAAGTAAGGCCATTGTATTGTCAAGTAATCATTTAATATTCTACAATATCTCAGCTGAGCTTGCTAAACAAATTGAAAAAGCGAATTTTCTCTGACTTGTACGGGCTGTTGCTATAGTCATATTTTCAACTGAAGATAAGATGTTTTATGAAAACAAACAATCTGATAGTTCCGGACACACTGTACCGAAACCTTTTGGCTATTTTATTTTTATTATCGTCAACCAAATCAATAACTGTCATCTCAACATTTGTGGCATTTCCTACGAATTCAACTAAAGTTAGACGCCTCAAAAATACTTCTACGGTCCTGCAATTGCAGTTTAAATATCACCTAAGGGAAAAGGTACTTCTAAACGAAAAAAGCGAGTCTTAATATAATTGTATCTCAAAAATTAATTTATCCAGATACTGACTCCTAATTTGGAAATAAGACATAGTCAACAAATGTTGGTAAGTTGGCCTTTTTATTTTAGCCTCCTATGCATCTTTCAGAAGGTTTTTCTTAAGTCTCTATATGATGCGTCTTTCGTGTTAAACATAATAACACTACGACTATAAATATTTCTTGCCTATTGTGTCTTGGCTATTAAAACAATAAATCCTGCATGTGTTTTGCAAGAAAGTTAAAAATAGCCTGCAGGTGCAGAAGTAATAGAAAACAAAATTTTCCATAGAAGAAGTTTTTCTTTAGATAAGGGATATTTTGTTGCCTTCTTTTCGTTTTTGTATAACAAATAGACAAGAGAGGGTGTTTTCGGATATTTTGTTTTAGTCAGTCAGAGGGTTTAACAAGGCGGAAAAAACTCTTTACAGAGCTATGTACTTCTGGTGAAGTGATTATGATATTTTTCTTTTACTCCGCGCAAATATTATTGCTTGAATTACGATTTCAGTTTTTTGACTACCACGACGAGCATTTTTACAATCTTTTTTTTCCATTATTTCAGGCGCTCCCGTATTCCTGTCTCCGATGGACAAAAAACCATTGAGCGCATTCCATTGTTTAATTTTTATTCATTTTTAAAATTTACTTCAACTTAGTCTGTAAAGCTTCAGCAACTCTGACTCCTTTTTCCTTCTTCCAGATATGTAAACGCCTGTTACGTGATATATGTACGAGTATATCTTTCTCCATTTAACTGCAGTTGTAGGGTTGCCTTGTACTGAAGATAGATACGTATAACCTGCCATAGTAATAACGTCAAAAAAAGGCGAAGTACAAGCGTAGAAGGAAGCCTTAATAAAATTCAAAAACTTTGTTTCAAAGTCCTAGCACAAAAAAAAAAAAAAAAAAAATTATTTGCTACCTGCAACGCGCAGTGCTGAAAATAAATTTTTGTCATAATTTTGCTCTCTTTTCTATTTTATTCTTTTTCAGTTTTTCTTTTCTCCTTCTCCTTCGAAAAACTTCTTCATTCTGAAATGCAGCAGGCTAAATAAATTACTAAAAAAAAAAAGTAAAACAAAAATGTACGTGCTGGGAGCAATTTCCAATGGAACGCAGGCAGCAGCATAAGTTTCCGTCATATTTAGGGATAACAAAAGTAAAATCGATAAAATTCTTACACCAAACAGTGCTGGAAGAAAATTAGAAGAACGCCAAGTAAGGGGGTAAAATAGGGGCCAAACGAAACTAAATTAAATTGAGATGCTGACTGTGCCAAAACTACGTGTATATTGCAAAAGTTTTCAATTTTGAGTTCTCTTGCAGTACAAGCCTGCCCAAAAGAAAGGATAAATTCGGACGAAGCCCACTTTGTTCATACACAGAAATGGTTGGTATGAAAAACGAACATCACCAGCAAATATCAGTTTGAGTTTAAATTATCAATGCACGGATACACGTTCTTCTGCATTAGGCAGGGCATCGTCGTCCAGTCTAGAGTAGTTACATCATACATATATGAAAATATACGCTTATACGTATGTCGGTACATACGTATGTACTCATAGTTATTGGAAGTAATCGAAAGATATACATATATCTGCGTTTACTCGATAGCTTCTCAACTTTCTGAACATGGACAAAAGTGGCATTTTCAAGAGAAGGGGTATGTGTTTGAAACTAAATAACTGCTCAACTTCAGCACAGACTTCTTGAAAGTTATTTCAATCGTTTCAATCGTCCTGTGGTGCTGCAAAACAGGGCAAAACAGCATGGTAAATGCTAAGTACCACTTTGAAACTCTTCTCACAACTACTCGTACTTCACGCTGCAAATCGTTTATTTTCAAATTTAAGCATGGTAGAAGCATCTATCAATTTAAGGAAACTGAAGATGAGTAAGTTTAAGAAATAAAATAAAATAAAACAAGAAGAAGAGTATCTGTGGTATTGTTAGACGATTCTGAAAGAAGCACTTTCTTTCCATCACGACTTTGCCTAGAACGATGGTGCATCCTATGCCATCATAAGGATGTGCCACACATACACATGACGAGATGTATACTGCAGAGTTTATTTTATTTATTTATTTTTTTTTTTTTTGTTTTTGACAACTAAAGAGAAGGGGTAACGAAACGTATTTTTAAAATATTTATAGCAGGGGTATCAAAATCAACAGCAGTACTTTGAAGAAATTATCTTTGAGTTGTAAACGTACTGTCTGTTGGAATAATACAAGCCAAATGGGAAAAAGTTAAAGAAAATACCGAAGATTCCTCCAACAACATGAAGATTGGTTAGAACAACCCATTGTCTTCCCACTTAAGTGCATAGTCTCAGTAGTACCAAATACAAGTTCCACATCAGAAGTTGCAAAACCTGGAAAACTAATAAAACCAATAAAAGAATGTAACACTAAGGTTAAAAAAAGGAAAATCAAAGATCTTATTGACAAAAAATCGCCTGAAGAATTAGCACTTGCTAATGAAAGGATTTTGAGATCTTCGGGGAATAAGGATGCAGCAAATTTGGTAAGCATTCAAGAAACACAAGCCCAGAACCAAAACTTTCTCCCGAAGAAGCCATTGGTCTTATCATAGACGCAAAGTTGAGTGTTCAACAGTATAACACGATAAGGCAAAAGGCAAAAGATGCTGGAAGCGATTTATTTCCTCCCTACTATATTGTTCAAAAAGTAAGAGAACAATGCTATCCGCCAGAACAAAGCTTTATAGTCACCGACACATCTGCAATTGTAAATTTGCAAGACCTTGTTGGTTTGACCGCGAAAAGAATTTGTGAAGCGCAATCCGAAGTTATTGAACAAGGAAAGGATAAACTATTACTCTTAACCTACAAGTGGGTATGTGACGGAAGTTCCCAAAGTGTTTTTTGGCAAAATCCCCGGCCAAATTCTATTAGATTTTACAGACCTGTTCGCTTTTCAATGACTAAAAAAACAAAGGATGTCATAAGAACCGAATCTTTAACAATGCAGAATAACATCAAGAATCTTGTTTTAACGAATTTGAAAATCAAGGACTCAAGCTATTCTAATTATGACTATGATAGATGGCAAAGTTTGCAATGCCTTATCGCAATACTATTCACCACAAAAGTGCTACATATGTGGAGCTACTCCAAAGGAAATGAATCAGGATTCGATTGTGACACGCAACGCAGGTGAAGATATGTATTTCTTTAAATTCCTGGATTTGGGCATACGAATGCTTGCTGCATATCTCCTACAAACTAGAAATAAAAAAATGGCAGGCTAGGACATCTGAAGAAAAAGCTTCTGTCCAAAAAAGAAAACGTTTAATTCAAGACGGTTCCGAAAAGAAATGGGTCTATTGGTAGATATGCCAAAACAAACAGCGGGCTACACTAATGACGGTAATTCGGCTAGAAGAGCCGGAGCTAACTGCTTCAATCACAGGCATAGATAATAGGTTTTTAGTTATTCTCGAAATCTTTTCCTGTGATTTGGAAATTGATGCAGAGAAATACAAAAACTATGCTGCAGAAACTAAAAGCCTATACCTATCGCTTTATCCATGGTATAATATGCCAGCAACCATACACAAAATTCTTTTTCATAGAGAGAGAATAATCATATCATGCGTTTTGCCACTTGGTCAACTGGCTGAAGAAGCTCAAGAGGCAAATAACAAAGAATATCGCCAAAATCGTGAGTATTTCAGCCGACAAACCAGTAGGAAGGATACAAATCGAGATATTCTTAACAGGTTTCTCATTGCATCGGATCCACTACTTTCGATTAAATCCAGTTTTTCACGAATGAAAACTCACAACCTTCCGCCAGAAACCATATCTCTACTCAAAACAACAACTGCTCTTGTTTCTGCTCCTGCTTCTGCTCTAGCTCCTGCTCCTGCTCCTATTTCCTATTCAGATAGTGATTTAAGTTGATTTTATAACAAATAAATGAAAAAAAAAAATTAATAAAAGCAAATAAGAAAAAAATCCAAGTATTAAAGAAAATTCAAAACGTTAAAATTGTTCATATATACATATTTCATATATGGTATAGCCTTTGTTCTCAAAATTCGCATTACTAAAACAAAAAATTAACTTTTCCAATCAAATTAGACTATCACTGTCGCAATCATTAAGATTTGGAATAAAGTTCCGCCGCTAGAATGCCAAAATTTCACACTGTGCGCCGTAGCGGCCTGTATCCCAGACTGAATTGGGTATTGCTAGACAGTCAACTCGGCTTATTTTGCAGTTGGATTTGGGCCTACATCCGTAAAAGACTACGCTGACGCAAGAATTGGAGTCGAACGACTATAGACAATGCCGTGAGTCCGCTAATTGGGCTCTGGAAATGTTGGCTGGAGATCCGGATTTTGGCCAAAAAATTATCTTCTCAACAAGTTAAATTTCCATTATTGAACACAATCCCTAAGTGATCTGTTGAGCATCAATGCATCCACAAAAATTGACTGTGGATCATCGAACCTTATTTCTTTCAAAATTAGGAACGAGACATCATTACCATCAATGGTTTTTATGTTGTAGCATCAAGTAAAGATTCTAAATTTACAACATCTAAACAGAAGAGCCAGTTTTTGAGGATTTCATAATCTCAAAGATCATGAAAGTGAGTTAAAGAATCGGTATGAAACTACTGTAAAAGAATTACGATAGGCTGTGGTCCGGAAATAAGGAATAGAAAATACTCTTATACCCAATTGACGAAAAAGAGAAAAGCTAGGGTACAAACTTCTGTATGGTTAAAGGTGTTTAAATAAGCACCAACCCAGCAAGCTATACCGTACTGCATTGGAGAATGAAATAGACCATAATAGATAACTGCGAAAAATTAAGTTGAACAAACTGCACTCAAGTAGTAGAAATGTCTGAGAAATTAGTGGAGGTATTTTTTGAGAGCATACCAGGTGTGTTTAAAAAGTAATTTTTTGGAAACAATTTTATATATTCATTTACAAGAATGTTATCACCTTTAAAGTAGTCTCTTTGATCCTTGGAATAGCACTTAGTTCTTTTAGCGATCCGCTTTTAATCTCATCTTTGCTTGAAAAAGGGCGCCCCTTTAAGGTTCTTTTTATTTACAGAGAGATGAAAAGGTCACACGGAGCCATATCAGACGAACATGAAGACTGGTCACCTTTACAGTGTTATTTTTTAAAAACTTAAGAGCAAGAAATTAAGTGTGTGCATGTGCATTATCGTGGTACAAAAACCATAAATTGTTTCTTTACAAATCCAGGTTTTTTTTTTAGATTGCTTCTTGCAAACCTCGTTGAACTTGTAGGTAGTACTCCCTGTTGATCATATGACTAAATCTTTGTTACATTTTATTCCGTTTTTATAGCAAAATTTAATGCAAATCCTTTGAGCCATTTTTCCAACAAATCAAACCAAACACACGTATTCTTCTTCACAACTGACGACTCACTTATCACCCAATATGACATGCTTACAATTGGACTAATACAACTCTCGAAATATAAAATTTTCCAATACCTTTTGAACACACCTCGTATGTGTGTCTAGAGAAGCACATCCTTAAAGCAATGACAAGTCGAAGATATTTAGACTTCTCAACTTTCTCAATTTTACAGCTTTGATTACTACAACCTAGATGGCTATTAAAGGTGCTTGTAAAATCAGAAAATCCAAAGGAGCAGTTCAGCAGTTTAAGCCATACCATACAGATCATATATCTAGAAGGTCTATGTCCCAATTTAGCTACCAGGTTAAGTAGACTATCAACACCATAAGGACAGCAGATATCATCTTTGAAAGCAATATACGAGTACATTCCTTCAAACTCAATTTAAAACAACAAATTAATGTATGGTAGACGAGAAAAAGTATTGGGCTCAAATTGGAACCTTGAGGTACATCCAGATTTACAGATTTACACTTTGTGTTCTGCTACTCAGGTAAGACCTAAAACATTCTGAGATAAAACCTCGAACACCAGCCTTTTCAATCTTTTTAAGCAGAATTGTACGGTTTACTTTGCCAAAGACGTTCAAAAAAACAGTTCAAAAAAGTCTGAATACATAATTTCAGGGGGGCGTTTTTTGTGGATTTACCTTTTCGAAATCCGAATTGGGCTAAAGTAAAATAGTGAACAGAATCTATGATTCGAGGAACGAACAATTCTACTTTTAATTAATTTTTCAAAAACGTTGCTTATTGACGGAAGAAGTAGTGCGTAGGACTGCGCTTATGCAGAGACATGCAGCTTAGTTTGCTGCATTTGATTTTATTGCCTAAAGCCGTCCAGCAGACAACAGACAAGGTGAGTATTTGTCTTATAATCGAGACGTATACCCCAGTGGGTTATGCGAGGTCGACGGTCGAAGGCACATAATCACTTTTGTGCAAGACAAAAAAGCTACTGTAGCTTTCTTGACTCACTCGTAAAAGTTAGGTTTCCAGTTTAGTTTCCTGTCAGACCCAGATATTTTGCTGTATCGGAGAACACTAAACTAGTACCGTTAATTGAGGGAGCATCTATAATTGGAATTTTATATTTCCTGAAAAAGAGGACAAGATCAGTTTTATGGGGGTTTACTCCCAATCCACATCGATCCGCCCAACGGGTTAATCTGTTAACAATTAGCCAAAGATATCGTTTAATGGAATTAAGATGCTTACCTGAGACGGCTATAGCAACATCATCTAAATAGACAATCACCTTGCTACCACCCACTTCCAGGTATATCAGCAGTTCATTAATCACTAAGTTCCAAAGAAGGGGTAAAAGGACACTACTGTGCGTCGTACCTCTGCTTTTAGCAGAAGTCCCAACCAGTTTGGAGTTGATTATCTTACTATTTAGCATAAGACTGATCAAATCCTCAAGTTAGTCGTTATCTTGTAGGTATATTCGATGTGGCTCTGAAGGCAGAGTCGTTCCAACCGGCACTCATTTACAGTAGGCATCCTAAGCCGTTGAAAAAAGTCGTGGATCAGTTTTACATTGTATATGGATATCAATCGGTATTAAGGATGGATGGACTTATAGATCTGAGGTCCTTTGGGACAACATGAGATTATTTTTGGGCTTCGGGAATGAAAACTTCATTGACTTCGTGACAGTATGTGGATCATTTCTACGCAGCTCCTCATGACGACCTTTGTAGCTCAGCCGGTATTATACCGTCAGGAGCAGCAGGACTCAAAGCGGCTTGTCTCTTGTAATCAGACGGTGACTTTAAGTCCCAGTTGCAGTAGTCCTTTTAAAATTGCTACTGTCCCCGAATTGGTAGCTACCTAGAAAGTGAGTGTCTATGTATCACATGAAGTATATACTTGACATCCAGCTAAATCTTAGACAAATCGATTTTGATTGCCGTATTGGGTGAATAAGATGTCTCAAAATCGTTTTTACAGGAGTCAACTACCAAGCCGATTGTCCAGCCATTTCGCAAGAAAGTTTAATACAGATACACCACAATAAATTATAAATTTGGTTAACAAAACAACATACAAAACCGATAGCTTGTCCAAGCTATCTAGTTAAATTTGATAGCTCCTAAACGTATTTCATTAAATGAACGATTAATCTTTTTTTGAAATCTCATGTTCTTGGATGTACTTGACAAGCAATAGAAGCTACTCGTACATGGAATTATCAGAAAACAATACACCTAAATCCATAGAATCTATTACAGAACAAAGGCCAACAGCTTTAGTCTATTTAAATCCGATAGGTGGGACTGCATCTTTCCTGCCACCATTCAGAGAAACCTCCGACATAGCTTCACCATGACAAGAAATAATTGTCTAAATCAAATAAAAAAAGAACCTTCCATGACTATTGTGATGACCTTAGATCTATAAGTCTATCATCATTCTTTTAAAGGATTTCGGAAATAGTGATTTGCACTTATTCTCAATCAAACCTTGCTCTCGATTTTAAATTCGAAAGCATCCCCTATTGAAACAAATTTTAGTTTAAGGAATGTTCTATAATGGCCTTCCTTGACGTCAAGGATGCCTTCAAAAATATGAAAGCAGAGGCAATGACAGCAACATTATACTCTTAAATTTTGCGAGTTTATGGCTTTTGAACTGTCAGCTTTTCATAAATTGAATTATTAGCACAACGCTAAAAAGATTTCCATCACAGAAACATGTCGTTCGTGGCATACCGCAAGGTGGTGTTCTCACTCACCTTTTATGGAACACGGCAGTCAATGAACCACTTAGACTTCTGGAATAGGAAGGTGTTAAGTGTTTACTCATGCAAGGATTCCAAAAATAACTTGGCCGTAAAACACAGAAAATACCAGAAAATATAAAATGACATCTCTATTCACTAACATTTCTGGAGACGTAAATTAGGTTGGAAGAAGGATGTGTTTTCTTCCGACCAGCTAGCACTGAGTACGAATATCTCTTTTTTTCTTCCAAATTATTACAGCGTATTTCAGATAATAATCTTGGCAATTGCAGGGACTTTATTATTAGTGATATCTACTGATAGCCAAGCCCTAAAGGTAGTTAAAAACTGTCGCAAACTGTTTTCAGAGCAATATACTTTGAACTTGAAACTTGATTTTGAACTTAGAAAATTTAAGAATAATTTTAAGAATACATATGTTATGTGCCTTACAAGTAGCGAAACCATGTGACTTTTCTTTGAGGCCATATGAAAGAAAAGGTTTACGTCAACGATTCCCAATGAACTGAAGTAGTCGTAGCTAACATCCTTGATATTCTTGTCTGACATCACACTGTTGCATTAGATTTGAAATTAAATGAATTTATTGACACAAGTCCTCCAATTTCGAGCTCCAATGACAAGCAACAGCAATACCCATCCATACTCGTAAGTATCGTTCAAATTTACTGATTGAAAACAGCTAAACTTTTTCTCACCCAGTGTATCACATTACTTTCAAACTGAACGACATCATCAGCACCACTTCTAAACTTACTTTATGGCTCTGCATAATGCTATTGCAATTTTCTTTCTCCATTGTATTCACAAGAGAAATTTCTTTGCACACATTCGGGACAAGAAAAGAAAAAGGAAGCAAACACAAGTACGGCTATTCATGGAAAAAAAATTGAAGAAGGATTTTTCAGTTACAGAAAAAGAACTTTATCGCATCAGATTGATTTTTGAAGAGCCGAAGCAAGGCACAGATACAGAAACATTCACATCACATTGAGATTGTGACTAATCAAACTGAATTTCTACTTGGGCTTGTAGTTGCACGAATCCAACCAACGTACTTAGAGACGAGAAGAATAGAAAACGAGATTTCGTCTCGTTGTCGTTTCTTTTTTTCCTTTTTCGTCTGTGTACTTTGTTAAGAGAGGTTTGGAGAATATCTTTACCGAGACAAGAAATTAATTACGTCACAGAGTAAGATAAAGTAGGATTTAGCGGAAAGAGTTCCCCCTCTTAGCTCTTTCGGAACTGCAAACGATTCTATGATTGTCGAATAGAATCCACAGGGATAGTAGTATTCATCAGTTTGATTACAATTGATTCTGGTGAATTAATTAAGAGCAAAGGGAGTTTTGGGATATAAATTGCTTTTGATTTGGAAGACAAAGCGATGTGATTAGTTAGTTAGTCGAAATGGTAAGGCAAAGGATTCATTAAAAAATTAATCTGGAGGGATTGTTTCGGATATGTTAAAGATCGAAATTGAAAGCAGGAAGTATTTAATTAGAAAATGTTGAACTAGTATTATACTATATATGATGTAGATCGCCCATAAACAAAATGTCTTGTATCCTGGTACAGCAAACGCTCAGAACTAATAGAACTCAGAATTATAACTCGAAGTTGTAACTTCTGAATGATTTTTTCTTTCTTTCTTTTGTATACATTGGTGAGCCCCAATTTTTGTATTTACTCATGCTTTTAACTAGGTAAAAACAAAAACGGAAATCACCAAATTTTTGTATGTGCTGATTCCTTTTGAGGTTTTTTGTCGTACTCAAGATTCGCATGTACACACATATGTATGTGGCACAGTCTCGATCAAAAAGTAAAAGCAATTTACTAAAGAAATCAAATTAACGAAAAAAAAAATAAATAAATAAATTTGCCTTTGGAAACCAAAGGTAAGATATTAAAAAAGTTTGATGACGGTGTTCAAAGGAATCGCTTAGCTCTAGATTTCAATGTGACAAAATGGAAGAAAGAAGCGATATTAGAAGCTGTTTTCAACATCTATCAGAACCAAAACGTAAGTCTTTACACAGCGCTGAATATCCGAAAATGGAAATTCTTCCTTTTGAGTGGTTTTTAAATCAACGTGAAAAGAAGTGTACAATGACTGAAGCAGTATTAAAGGCAAAAGCTAAAACAGTTTTTGTTGAGGTAATTCCCTATAGAGATGAAAATGCATTCCGTGCAAGTGAAGGATGATTTATTAAATTTAAAAGTACCGGCACGGTGGCGAGCTATTTCCTAGTGATTTTGGAGCTTCGACTTCGTGGAAAGGTCGCTGAGATGGGACTGATGGAGACACAAATATATAATGCCGACAAAAGCGGATTATTTTTTCGTTGCTGTTTGTGAAAAAAAGGCCCCTGGATACAATAAACAAACAAAACGCATTTAAATTTTAGTTTGCGCAAATACTGATGGCTCACAAAAATTAAGGCCGTTGGCTGTCGGAAAACCAAATAAAAAAAAAAAAAAAAAACAAGGTGCTTCAAAGGATTTAATAACTCGTGTAGACAGAGTGGTTTCACAAGATCTTTTTTAAAGAAATGAGGAGAAATAATCTTATATTTTGGTTCCACAATTTTTAAAATAATATTTTTCATTTAACATGCGCTTTTTGGAAGAAAATAATTTCTGCTTCCGAAGGCCTTTTTGTTTATTAATAACTGTTCTGCTATGCACCAACTGAGAATCTTCAAAGTGATGATAGAAACTTAGTTGCGCTCTACTAAATATGACAGCTGCTGTGCAACCAATGGATCGAAAACCCATAAAGTGAACAAAACTAATTTACAAAAGTATCTAAGTTGCTTTCTCGATTAATCGCTGATGATGAAAATTTTGAAACACCATTAAATCCACAATGCAATAATAAAATACTTCTGAGCTTCGGATATATTGCTACAAAGTGTGTCAAAGAATTCCTGGTCCAACTTGTTGAATTGGGACTCGGAACAATACGACTGCGACGATGATTTTCCACTAGCACAATTGGTGCAAGAAATCGAGACTGCATTGAAGTTATTCAAATAAATTAAATTTTTTTAGCAGAAATTGATCAAAACAATTCCATCTGTATAGAGGGAATCAAAGAAAGGAATACATATGTTTTTAAAGACGCATATGGTTCATCTCAGTAGCGACGATGAGACTTCAGATGTCGTATCAGTTATATCTCATTCTACAGCAACTGAAAATGTGAATAATTTAATAAAATGGTACAAAAAGGGTGAGTTGTTTTCAACTACATACGTAAGCAATCTTCTTATCTTATCCTTTCATATATCCTACTGATTATAAGATAAAGAAAGATTAATTGCTAACTCATAAATAAGATTTGTGTAAAACAAATGAATTTTGGAAGTAGTTTCACTCCTTTTTCCACCTTTTAAGTGAATTAAAAAAGACTCCCAGCAATTAAAACATTTCGAAAATAAGAATCACCTACCCAAGGAACAAAGTGGTTTTAATTTCTGAGCCTCCGCTCCAACAGAAATTTAACTAACACCCCAAGACAAAACAACAAAACTCTTTGTTCAATTGGGCATAAGATATTAGAAAATTATAAAGAACACAATTGCTCAACCCTTTCTCGTACCTTAAAGGATGTGTACATTGGGTGTCTGGCCATTTCGTGGTTTATTGGATTTGTTAATCTAAAATTTAATTAATCAAATCAGACCGACCAAACTGAGTCCCTTCGCAGCAATAATATAAATAATATGCGGCAAGGATTGGGAAATTCAAATCGTAAAGGGTGAACCAACAGCTATTTTGGAAGTTTTCATTAAACTAAACACACATTTGTTGTGTAATCAATATGGAATTTTATTGATTAATAAAGTTCGGTCCATGGAAATTATAAATAGAATACACCACCGTTCATGTGACCACCATGGCTTCTGGTGCAAGCGACCATCCATAGGTCAAAATTATCGATGAATTTTTGAAGAATAAGTGGGTCAATGGCAGCAATTTCAATTTGAATGTTAAGTTTGAGATCCTAAATTGTCCCTTGGTTAATGGCATAGGCCTTACTCTTCAAATAACCACACAGAAAGAAGTCTAAAAGTGACAAATCGCATGACCATGAAGGCCAAAATAACGCGATCTTCAAATTTCCTACGCAATAAATTGATTGGCAGAGATCTTCTAGATCCAATTCATTCAATTTTGAAAAAAAAAAAGACAAAAAATTGCCGGTCAACATATTGCTGTAACGTTCTCTATTTACTGTAACCGTCTCTCCGATAACCCATAATCCTCACCATATAGTGACTTTTTTGGTGATGAATTGGTGAGGCCGAATTGTTGACTCCGGCGACGAATTTAGGTGCATGACTGGTTTTGAACAGTTTCGCGCACAGTGGTAATGTACATGTACGTGCTGGCCAAGCATGCTGATGTGGAGTTTGACCCGATACCGAATCAGTTTCTTCAAAATGCTTTACCAGATCGATTTTCGTAATAAGATTGAATAACAAAAATGCATTGTTGCGTGGTAAATGACTCAACCAGATTGAATTTATCAAATGACAGTAATTGACAGCCAACATCCACACCACCTGTTGGCTCACCCTTTATCTCAACAAATATTCACGCCAAAAGTTGCTTGCTTAGGACTGCAAACATTTTTGCAAACTGGCCGATCACGTTTCATAAGTGATAGAAGAAAGGACATAACGTTAGGACAATAAGACACGAAGTCCAGCGTTATTAGGGCGATGTTTACCAAAAAAAAAAAAACAAGCTGTGCTAGGCATTGAAACATGACAAGAACGTTGAACTTTTGTTTTATATATCGACGAAGTGTATGCCAAATTTTTTGACAAAGATTGCTTTCCTCGGAAAGCCAACACACAGGTTTTAAACGCCGAAGAAGTCGAAATTGGCTTGCTGTTGATTTCATGTCAACTACTCATCTTACTTAATTATTGTTAGCTGAAAAAATGAATGACTTTCGGGTGCAGTTGAGATTCGAACACCGAACCCTCCGATTTGGAAACCAGTCCACGACCATTTGAGACACGGCCACCCTAGTCTAGCCTCTGTCACTAACTTCGGACAGTGGGCGAGGTTCATAATATTCCCGACGAAACTAATTTCGAGTCGCAGATTCTGTAACCGAGTTTGGAAGTGCCATAAAACTGAACAGATTTACGGAGCCCTAAATACGTAGTTGCTCTTTTTTTTTTTTACCTCTTCGACTCGACAAGTGACAAGTGATAGCTAAGTCTTATCTTGAAAGGTCCCTAATGCTGACGCCATGCTTGTGGAAGTAATCATAAACACAGACCACAAGATTTGGATTTTAGTGATCTTGAATACCTCCTGAAAGACAACAGCTACCAAGGAATGCCAGATGCTTAATAAACACAGTCCGTATTTGAGATGTATGTATGTACGCCACATGATTTTGAGCAAATTTAAACCTCACTGCTTGTTCTAGGTTAACCGAAAGAACGTTTGCTGAAAACTCTGGGTTTAAATTTTGCATTCAATCTTCCTCTCATTCATTTATTCTCGCTGCGGTTCGTGTTCTACATCCGAAAAGCAGAAGTGATATATTGGATAAAAGAAGAAGAAGACAAGAGATCATTTAGGAAAATAAAAAACAATTTAGTAGATATAATGGAACCCTGGCGCACACCAGCAATTATTTTATGGATATGAGCCCTACAGTTCAAGTTGACTTCGACTGAGCGTTCCGGAAAGTGTTTTCTAATTGAATTGAAATAGCGATTTGTCGACAAGGTAGTGTAACTACCTTGGTTTCACCACATTGGTGCACATTCCGGTTTCACTTTTTGGTGAGACAGGGCATCAAGTCACCAGTGGATCTGTTGCTACGAACACACCGTATTCCGGTCATTGAGTTTTCGTTTTTCGAGATAATTCAGGATTTAACCACTTGACCTATTAGAGACTTGACGCGTTCAATGTTGAAGCAATGAGCTGACCTCAAAGTGTACAGCAAGCGTATTTGATTGTCACAGGAGCTGACAGCAGGAATATCATTATAAATAAGTACAATATTTGGAGGAGCATGAGGCAGTATTTTTTCTAGGGATATTGTAGTATCATTTGTGTCAGCTTTTGATCGCATTGAGAAAGGCGATAAAGATATTCTTGGCTCGTTCGAACTCTTTTCGGTTTTCCTCTATCGAAAGGTCTTGAAGGACAGGAAAACCAGTTCTTTAAACTTGACAGCCTGTTTGCAGCTCGAGTCGAACAACGTCTTTTCGTTTTGATTGATAATTTTCATTTGATGAGGGGTAAAGCATTTCGTTCCAAAAAGGATACTTTATTGTTTGTGATCATATCACAAAAATTCCTAAAACAGCTGTGTAGTTCGCTTTAATTATATAAGGCATCCTCCTTCTAAGCGTGTGGTTAGTAAATCAGAAATTATGTAATATGATACAGCAGGCCATCGAGTCTAGATTAAATACGTACTTATCAGGACGAAAATTTTAAAACAAGTGAAGGGTGTTGACAGTTTTACACATAGAAGATCTCAGCCGCTCATGAGTGGTTTGCCCAATACGTGCAGCTAACAAGAGATATGCAACGACCTGAATGTCTTTAAGTGCATCCATATTTTAACTTTACAATCTGAACTTGTTAACTTTACACACAACGTTCACCTTATAGAACTGTTAGACCTGTTACAAGACATCGTGGTATTGATCATAATTTGTATTTCTTTGTTCCTACGGTCATTTCTCAAATGCTCAGAATTAAATCTAAAAAAAAAAAAAAAAATCAAAATATCGAACAAAAACCAAAAGATCCAATTCAACAAGATATCCTAGTATCTTCTGTACCACCTCAGTTAAAATAAAAACACCATCTTTCCACGAGCGAAATCACTTAATTTAAGTTACCTTAAAATTATCCTTACTTAACACTCAGTAAACCTTAGGTTAGTGCTTTATTAACACGAACGCGTCTTACAAGAAAACCTTTAGATTTTTTCTGAAATACTAAAAATTCGTTTTACTGGTTCTTCGCCATCACTGCTACAACTGTAATCGTCCTCATCGGCGTCATCATCATCTGGATTATCACTAGATGATAAATACTCCTCATTATCAAACCGCCTACACCTTCTGTCCTGTAATGATGTCGCCCTATTTCCACTGAAGATTGCTCGTTTTAAATCTAAAACTAGTGGAGCTGCCGCAGCTGCTGGTGGAATAATATCAAAGGTTCCACCTGTACCAGTGAGAACGGGTCCAGGTACGCTACAAATTTCTGGGAAAATTCGATTATCCGACAGAGAAGAGGAGAATTTCGATAGAAATTTTGAGCTGTTTTTATGCTTCTGTTGTTGCAGATAATAATAGTCACGCGGAAGAGATGAGAAATTCGTTGTATTCGTATTGTTCGACGGTTGAAAGGCTACTCCTCTTTCGACTGCTGTTACTCCTGTTTTTCCCGAATTGGATCCTTGAGAATTAAGTCTGTGTTGGTGTGGCAACGATGTCGATGATGAAGATATTGATTGTTGATGCCGTTGCTGTTGCTGATAATGTTGCTCGTAGCTACGGTAACGTTGATCGATAGAAGATTCAGGGAACCTAGGAAATCTTGCTGATTTAGGTGATGATGGTATGGTATTTATACCATTACCAGTTGGGTTGGTACCACCTCCAATAATCGGTGATGCAGATACACTCGACTCAGTACTAGTCGGCTGTAAGGAACGTAACTTTTCTTCAGTTATTTGACGACGATAGGACTCAATTCGATCGGATGTTGCCGGTTGTGTACTATGCATGCATCCTTGAAAGAAATCCAATGCTTCATATAGAATAAAACATAGTCCCAGGACAATGAATGTCTCCATCATAAGAATTTCCTCATTATTTTCGGATAATTTTTATTTTAATTAAACGAATTTTTTCTTATATGTATTCTAAATGAGCGCGTATATAAAATTTGATGGTTAAATCCTGAAACAAAAATAGAAGAGTCACGTTGAAAAAATGAATCATTCTTCAAAAAAAAATTTTCTTCCACTGGAAATCTGCCTTTTAGATGTAGGTACTATCGGGGATAGTTTTAATTGATTGAGACACATATGATAGAAAATGTACATATATAAGAACTATCTGTATGTTTTTTTGAAAGGAAAAGGATAATTTTGAAACGAAATTTTAAAGAAAAGATGACATTTATCACTCAATGAGGAAACCAATGCAGTCATGAATGACGGTGGATGCGTTTTCTGACCAAACTCTGCTGACAAATGCTTTAATGAAAACTGTGACTGAAACTTATATACGACAGTTGCCTTTAGAGACCCTTTGGGAAGTTGATACAGATTATTTTCTATTGAATCTGTACCTAGGATGTTCTACCTTCATGTTCTATTGGTAGTCCTATACCACCACGTGTAAGTTCTGAAACATAATAACCAATGAGAAAGGTTAAAAAAAAGGCTTGCTTTTCGAATCATAATTTTAAACTGACAGAGCGAATAAGGTAGCCTTTAGTGCAAAAGGAAAAAGAGAAAAGCCCTAAAAAGTTTTCCTGGATCTTTCTTAGAACACTATAATCAAGGGAAATGCTCACGAAGAATTCAGTAAATGGCTTAAATCGAAAGAAATTGCCAAAAGTTTCCTCGCAATCTGCAGAAAGCCTCTACGATACGACAGCAGATAACGGCTTCTGCATAATTAAATCTTCAACACTACTAACTATAACTACAACTAAAATAAGCCGTAAACTGCCCAGAAAAACGGATTCTACGTTAGAAACCTTAGCACAACCGGAGTAACCCGAATCTATTTCCCAAAAAAGTGAAAGGAGGTTGCTATCAAATATGTACCTAAGGTAGGATGCGGACCGTCTGAAATACCAAAATCTTATAGACCAATCAGCCTCACTTCCTTTTTCCTCAGAACTATTGGAAAACTCTTCGACAGACATATCAGAGACGGGGCACTTCAAATGAAATCGCTTTGCAAGTATCAATATGCCTACCAACTTGGAAAATCTCTCAGAGATAAAGAGATAGCGGTCACTTGTTTCCTCGATATAGAAGGAGTATTTGACAATACAACAGGAGGTATTCGATACATGGGAGTTGACGACACTACATGTAAATGGATAATGTTAATGTTAATGTACTACTGATTATTCTCAGCAACGGAAGCAACGGCTTCTTTGTTGAAGGAAATGCAGATGAAATTGCTATCCTAATCATAGGTAAATTCGAGGTCACAATTTCGGATCACCTTCAGATGGCTCTTAACCTAGTCACAAAATGGTGCACCAAATTTGGCCTCACAGTTAATCCCAAGAAAAGCACCATTGTTAGATTCACTAAGAGAAGAATGCGAGAAAGACTCAGGAATGCTACACTCTTTGGCGCAGCAATAGAGTTTCCAATGGAAGTCAAATATCTAGGAATCACACTGGATGAAAAACTTATATGGAACACTCATCTTTCTAAGACTATTGACAAGGCCAATAGCTCACTATGTACCAGGAAAAGTCTAGTCGGAAAAATATGGGGACTTAGCCCCAAAATGACATTGTAAATGTTCACGGTAATAACCATACCTATCATCAGGTATGCAACCGACGTTTGGTGGCATAAAGCAACGCAGAGCTCAACACAGGCTAAACTCCACAAAATACAGAGACTAGCCTGCATCTGTACAACTGGTGCAATGAAAACTGCACCAACATCTCACCATTTCATCAAGAACTCATGAAAGAAGCAATAGTAAATGCCTACATGCTCACCACAGACGATGAATCGAATTGCAAACTAGTTCATACTGCAATCCTTTATGAATTCTACTTGGAATACAGTTAATAGAAAAATGTCTACCACGATGTAACGTTCAGCGCAACTTTAAGGTTACATTTCCAGACCGTCTTCGCTGGGAACAGAAAAAACCAACATTTGCTAAGGACTCACTTGTATGTTACACAGATGGATCCAATACAAATGAAGGAGTTGGCATCCAGGCATCCCTACATGCCAGTATGGATATAATCAGATCTGCATTTCAGGCTGAAATCCCTGCAATAGCGCTTTGCATTCGGGTAAATCTAAGCCGATATATGACAACCAAAACATTTACATTGTTTCCGACACCAAATCAGACCTACTTTCAGTGAACGCATTTGAAATAAAATCAAAACTGGTCTAAGATTGCCTGCAACTCCTACAACTACTGGCTACCACAAAAAAAGTTCATCCCATTTGGGTGCCAGGAAATAAAGGATATAAATGCAACGAAAAAACAGAAGAACTAGCCAGATAACTATCCGTATTTTCATGCATGATGCCAAGGTCATTCTGTAGCCTATCAATAAACATCTACTACGGCGATTGTTATCGACTGCAAATGCAGCACGGATTCGTTGTTAGTGGCAGACTTAGACAAGAAGTCTTGAGTTTCCGGGATGTGAAAGATCGGCTCGGCGCAATCCATATTAAGGCTAAATTTGTCAACATTGGGTTTGGTTGCCACAAGCTCTTGGGCAAGACCTACGAGCAGTGCTCTAGCTATGATATTAAGATTGTCCTCCGCAATTTTGTTGCAACACTAGGAAGAGAGGGCATCTTAGGCAGTACTCCCAGAAGATATAGCCTGCACCACGCCGCTTTTGACAACGGATTTAGGCTAATCTACTTTTAATCGGCCACCACAACGAAGGACATGTTCCGGCAAGCACATGCAGTTAAGCAAGATGCATACAAGGCGGCGCTGCATAGAAGTACGAGAGCTGTTCACGAGCTCTACGAGTAGAAGAGGAGAAACGAAAATTAAAGATCATGAAGAGGGCGTGGTCGAGGAAATTGAGATTCGGAAGTTTTACCATAGGTTAAAGAAACATGCCATGGATACAAACCCCGAACCGAAACCTATAGAGACTAACATGGTAATAGTGAAGTCGTAGTCGATTTGAAAAGAATATTTCTGCAGACTGTATAACGGAGATGACGACCCAAATACCGCTGTCAGGCAGAATGAATCTTTCAACCTGGACAATGTAGATCAACAATTTCGTTTACCCGACCTGAATGAGCACTTGATAAGGAGCATACACAAACTCATATCTAAAATATAGTCGGACGAAAGTATTCTCGATGAATGAAACCTCAGCATTGTTTTTCCGATCCTCAAGAAAGGAGACTCTCTGAACTGTACCAACTTAACATATCCTACTCGTACAAGATGCTATCTTCCATATTGTGTGAACGCCTAAAGCCGTTCGTCAACAGCCTGACTTATTCATATCATTGTGGCTTCAGGACAGGAAAGTCCACCGTCGACCGAATATTCACACTACGGCAGACCTTGGAAAAAATTAATCAGCTCAAAATCGATACACACCACTTATTTATTGATTTTAAGGTCGCATATGACGGAATCTACGGAGAAGAGCTATACAATGTCAAACTCGTCCGTTTATGCATGATGACGATGGAGAATCCACGCTGTTCCATCAAAGTTTGTACACAACTCATCGAAACATTTGATGTCAAAAAAAGATTTAGACAAGGCAATGCGCTGTCATGCTATTTCTTTAGCACCATTCTTGAAAAAATAGTGCAAAACTCACATGCCAACATAAGAGACACAAGCTTTCAAAAGTCCATGCAATTACTCGCAAATGCCGATGATGATGACATAATTGGAAGAAAGCAGCGTGATGGCAGTGGCACTTTCGCGTTTTTTGAGACGAAAGCAACGAAGATGGGTTTTTCGGTAAACGAGAGCAATACCAAGTTTAATATATGCTGTTACCCAGAAAAGTAACCCAACACCGATGTCTCGGACAGAACGTCACCCTCGACAGACATAACTTTGAGGTAGTTAAGGGCTTTGTTCTAGGCTCCGCTATCAATTCAGACAACGACACCAGCTTGCTACTTCTTTGGGTTAAGAAGGCAATTGACTAGAAAAGCACTCTTCTCGAACAATAAAAGTGACCCTATGTTAGACCTTAATAATACCAGTCCTGCTCTATGGCGCAGTAGCATGGACTTTATGAAAAATATAAATCTTTTAGATGATTTTCGGTCCCAACTGCATAGACGATGAGTGTAAGAGGGTATACAACGACGAACTATACGGGCTGAACAGTGACATCGATGTAGCCATGTAGCCAGAAGAGTGAAAATCCAACGATCCGGTCCAAAATCTTCGAATCCGCTGCGGAGGGATAGCGCAGTAGGGGAAGACCGCGACTCAGGTGGCGCACGCAAGAGGAAGACGACCTCAGAAAACTCATCATGCGAAACTGGAGACACATAGCTTAAAATCAAGCTGGCTGGGGACGCTTAAGTAAGTACGTTAGGTCTACGTCTGATTAAGAATAAGAAAGCAAATTGTTCCCTTTGGTATCCAAACGAATTGAATGAACGTTACACGTTTTGGGGTACCCAGTAAATCGCCTCTATTGGACCGTTAATCATATGACTCACAGACTATATGCTCGTTCGTAAAAAGTAGTTCAATTGGTGGGGAATGACTGACTCGAACTGCAACTTTTTAAAATGCTATAATTTTTTTATTTTTTGATCAATTTTATTGTGACAAAGCAAAAAATGTTGGAAAATACATTAGTTTTCAGATTGTATCAGTATTTTCAATATGTCCACTTTTGGTGGGAATAATGGCCTTGAGACGGCCGAAGAAAGCATCGCACACTGCACGCAAGTGGCTCTGCGGTATTTTGGCCCATTCCCGGTGAAGTGCTTGTTTGAGGTGGTCCAAACTTTGGTATTTTTTTAGTGCCAACCTTCGCCTTCCAAATACCCCAGACAGTGAAATCCAACGGATTTACATCCGGAGAATTTGCAATCCATTGTGTCGAAGAAATGAAGTGTGGAACATTGTTTTTTAACCAATCTTGGTTGACGAGCGCCTTGTGAGACGGTGCCGAGTCTTGTTAAAATGTCCACGGTCTCCAACCGAAATGATTGTTTGCCCAAGGATTCAATACTGCCTCTAAGGCAGTTTCACGGTATACGATCGCATTAATTTTGACGCCACGGTCTAAAAATACGAGCGGAGAGCGACCATCGGCGGTTATGGCAGCCCAAACCATCACCATCGGTGCTGCCTGCTTTCTGGTGGCCGTCCGAAGGTGTAAATTTTCGAAGGACCTCTTTGGCAAGAAAACTCGGTCATTTTGTTTGTTGACATATTGCTCGATAACAAATAGCGACCCATCCGAAAAAACCAAATTCGACAACTCACCACTTTCGTGCAAGCGTAGCAACTCCTTCGCTCTTTGGACTCTAACTTTTTCCTGTTGCGGCGTAAGATCGTGTGCTTTTTGGAACTTCAATGGCTTGAGCCCAAGCTCATTTCTCAGCATGTGTTGCATCAGTCCCAACGATATGTTGAACTCACGAGCCATTTTTCTTCCACTTCAACGCGGATTTCGCTCAATTCGAGCCTTCACTTTCCGAACCATTTCTGCCGATGTTGCTGTTTTTTTATGACCATCTCCATGGTGACCCTTTTATTGCTGGCAAATACCGAAATTTTCGATATGCTATACACAGAGTTTTAAAGCGATTTTTTTAACCCGCTTCTCAACAGCCTCATTTGTATGATCTTACGTGTATTCAATAAAATTCCCATCGCCCTGTTTTAGGAATAATCGCCTACAACAAGAACCAGCGCATACACCATTGAACAATCCAAATAATCAATTAAGCTTTAATTGACAAAATTTTAATTTCCACCTCCAGTTACATGGCTGCCATGGACATAGTGCAACAAAGTCCACCCTCACACCACCAAGCCGCCGATTTTATAGATTTCTCGATAAATTTCACAAATTTATTACACTCCCGACTGTTGTATTGCAAACGAGTTGATATAAATTTGTGTGCGCATGTTCACACACGTTATAAGTTATTTTACTACGTAACACCCCATCGCGACCATGAGGCACACATATCATATATGGTATACAGTGCAAAGGCACACAATATGGTAAGAAAACATTTACAAATTATTACAGGCCCCGCAACACCCTATACATACGCAGAAAAGGATAAATATAAATTGAAAATTAATTTGCCAGACTGTCAGTAATAACGGACAGACAACTGAATTAAATGTTGGATTTCATGATAAGGGCTTTATTACATAACGATACATGCTGCCGATTTTCATACAAAAATATGCCAATAAACTCGGAAAAATATTTAAAAAAAAAATAAAAAAATAAAAATGTAAAACAATGTTTTCCCCTTTAATTAATTTGCTAACCTAAATTTGATTTATTTGCGTACGAAATAATAGACAAATAAATGAGATTTCAATTTTAAATCATCAAGCAGATAATAAATATAACACACACATACAGACACAGATCAGCAAGGACGTACTAAAATAACAATAAACAAAGAACAGAGAGATTCTCCAAAGTGACTGTTGATACTGTTGATACAGGCCTGTTTTGTGGTAATAGTGGGCATGTGCACTTGTAGATAGTGTCGTGATAATACTACTTATATTGCAATAATTTTAAATAAAGTATTAGTTATACTCGTTTCACGTTAAACCTTATTTAACCCTTGTCGTTGCGATTGGCTTATAAGGGATGATTCATCGCGAGGTTTGATTTTCAATAGACTTTTTTTGACAGATCACGCGTCACTCCTATCAAACTGCTTTGTCACTTTCGTTCAGTATCGACAACTTTGCGTATTTGGGCTGATGAGCAACCCAAGAGTTACCATTACATCCATTAAATACAACGGTATGGTGTGGTTTATGGGCTGGTGGAAACATCGGTCCATATTTCTTCAAAAATGAGGCAAATCAAAATGTTACCGTCAATGGTAACCGTTATCGCGCAATGGTAACGGGCTATGTGCTTCCTGAAATTCAAGCACATATTCTCGGTGAGCTCTGGAGCTCTCCACAAGACGGCGCTATGAGCCATACAGCGTGTGAAACGATGGATTTGTTGAGAAATCATTTTGGTGAGCACTTAACTTTACGTTTTGCTACGGTAAATTGGCCGCCTAGATCGTGCGATATCACACCTTTGGACTATTTTCTCTGGGGAAATGTAAAGTCTTAAGTCTTCAGGAATAAGCCAGCTACGATTGACGCTTTGGAAACCAACATTACTCGTGTTATTGGCGAGATACTAGTCGCTATGCTCGAACAAATCGCCCAAAATTGGATCGTCCGAATGGACCACCTCACACGTATGTACTCGTGGCCAACATTTACATATCATTATCAATAAGTAAATGTCATGAATAGTTCTTTTAACCGATAGTAAAAATTTTAAGTTCACTTTCAAATTTATCTGTTTTATTTTACATTATAAATCAAACCTAATGATGAACCCTTTACAAGTATATTATGGCAAAAGGTGATATCGGTCGAACCTTGCGACCGCTTGGAATCATTTGCTGATTTTTTTATCCGGACGTCTACGTACTGTGAGGAATCCGGGACTCATCAAAGCCTTGCAGGAGCGAATTAGACGCAAACCACTGAGAAAGCAGAAGATCTTGTTGCGGAACATTTTACAAAAATCTATGTCTCGAATCATCAAAGAAGACTTGGGTTTTGCTTACAAAAGACACACTCAACACCTCCTAATGGTCACATTGAAGCAAAAACGAAAGCTCTCTTAAGACGGTACGCTAACAATGCTCACTGACGAATTCTGTCCACCGACGAGAAAGTTTGTACAGTCGAAGAAACGACTGCATTCTTGGACATCAAAAGAAGCTTCAGGACATATTCCAAGGGTTGAAAGAGGCCACAACCCTGCAAATATAATGGTATGGTGGGGAGTAAGCTACGAGCTACCAGCCTTCATTTTTGTGAAAAAGGAGTCAAGACTTCGGCAAAAGTTTATCAAATTACTATATTGGAAGACGTCGCTATGCCGAACAATGATCGCAAATAAGCATAAGACATCCCAACAAGATTCAGCTCGAGCCTAAAATGCGAAAACCACTTAAGAAAGCTAAAAAAAATGTATCCGACTTCAAATCATTGGTAGACCGGACCTTAATCCTTTTGATTTCAACTTGTCTGCAAACTATTTTAGAGGAAATGGCCTGCTCTACTCATCACCGAAATATTAGGCATTTGAATAGAATTCTTGTCCGCGCTGTAGACAACTTCCGATAAATGAGGTCCCTAATGCGATTGATGATTGGCCAATATGTCTTAGTATTTCATAATTTGTACCTAAGGATTTGACAAATAAAAAGTATAATTTTATTTGTAAAAATATCAGCGTGTTTACATTTGACATAAGTTTTTCTTTGACTATAAAAGTTATTAACTCAGTAATAGACTGAAAGGGGGACTTCTTTGTGTGTGGAACGGTGGAACGATTCTCTGTTTTCTGAAACTGTCGGAAACTAACAGCTTCATACTATCAAATCTGAAATTTGTATTGAAAAAATTGTCACCGTCGCTTACCACAAAAGCAAGGCCGACTTCGCGTCGAGTCTAATTTAAAATCGTTTGCGCATTAAGATATCTTTCACACGTTGAAAAAAAAAAAAAAAAAAAAAAAAAACATTGCAGATACTATCAACATCCTCGGAAATGGACGGATATGAACGGCCCTAGTACAGATTTTAAGCGCGACGGCTTTGCATATTGAATGTTAAGACCATTAATAGACGTGGCTGCCGATTAATTCGTGGAAGCCTAAAACTGGTATAACGCAGTTGACAGGGCGAGGTTTCCACATCTCAACATTTAAAAGACCATTTGGCTATCTACGGTCCAATCAGCTGTCAACCAGATTTACTACATTGCGATCGACTCCCCAAACATTCTGGATGTTCGAATTTTCTAAGGAACTATAATTACCTTCTGGCAGTGCAAATTTTAATAGCACAAGCACAATGGAATCAAGTAAAACCACAAAAGTTGAAAAGCCACAATCAAAAGAATTATTGCCGATTGCGTTCCACTCAACCTCTCAAAATCCTAGCTTTCATACACAAGCCGTAGACCACCAATGGAAATGTTTTCAACGAACCATTAGAAAATGTGATTGGATTCGATGTCACAAAGAATCCTCTGGTTTGACGATGAATGTGGGCAGATGTCATACATGAAGCCAAACACAAGCCTGTCGTGAGCCCTGTGAGCAGAAAAGAAGGGAATAGCGCAGGCTTTTCAGGAAAATAAAAAAAGAGCACGATCGTGAAAATGGAAACAGGAATGACATTGGAAACTTTAATAAGAGAATAAAACGAATGTGATCGGACTAAAAGGTAAGAACGGAAGCCTGGGAAGTTGAACATGGACAACTAGTAGTAAAGTATCAGCCAACACTGAGAATATGTGAAGACTACTGCGAACAGAGAAGTTAATATGACAATTTCGAAGCTGAAATGCAGACGAATGCCCTCCCTGGAAATATGCACCAGTTCATCTGTAAGAAATTGTCAGAGGAAAGAAAACCCAGAGCACGTAATCTCAGGTTTATGTGTCTGATCCGAAAGAAAGGTTCTTTTCTGCCGTATTATGTCGCAAATCACTTGTAAACAATCTGATTAGTTTGGATTAGTGCGGTTTCGGGACAAGAAAGTCCACCATCGATTAAATATTCACACTATTGCAGATCATGGGCAAGACACAGATATTACAGATTGACACTCACTATCTGTTCGTCGACTTTAATGCAGCACATGACTGGCTTCGCAGTCACAACCAATCACAATATCAGCGCAGAAAAAAGGCACAGAATTGTTCTTGATAATTGGTGTAACAAAGCTCTTTTTATACAAAAATCTAATTATCCTGGTCCTACTGGGACTACAGCATCATTGAAAGCGGATCAAGAAGCATTTGGCCGTTTCGAGTGAAAAATACTGCGATTTGTGCTGACGTGAAATGTAGGGGGTGATTCATCCACGGACTGTTCGGGCTATACAGCGACATCGATTGATACTGATCCTGAGCGAATGGATACAACAGCTTCGGCCAGAAGAGTCGTCGAGTTTTACTATGATGGACGGCGACGAAGTGGACGACTGCATCTAATCTAGTGCTCGCGTGTAAAAGGCCCAGATTCAACCCAAACTGTAGCGACACCTAAATATGTAAGTAAGCGTATAATACATGGGCTGAAAAGTGCCGTTTCTAAGAGGGGGCACCACTTGAAATAAATCCATACCATTTTCAGTTAGTACCAACCTTCAAAAAATACGTTTATAAATTTGACAGCTGTTGGACGAGTAGTTCTCGAGATATAGTGTTGTGAGTGAAGCAACTTTTGTTATTGTGAAAAAAAAAATGGATTCAAAGCAATTTCGTGTGTTGATTTATCATTGCTTTTTGATGGGAAAAAATGCAGCCGATGCAAAGAAATGGCTTGATAAGTGTTACCCGGACTCTGCACCAGCCGAACGAACCATTCGCAAGTGGATTGAAAGTGGTCATACAAGCACGGAAGATGATGCACGCAGTGGACGTCCAAAAGAGGCTGTTTCATATGAAAACATCAAAAAAGTCAACAAAATGATCGAAATAGCTGAGGCTCTGAAGATATTAAAAGAGCATATTGGATATATAATACACGAATATTTGGACATGCGAAAGGTCTGTTTAAAGTCGGTGACGCGTTTGCTCACAGTCAACTAAAAACAACAACGTGTTGATGATTCAGAGGAGTGTTTAAAGCTGTTCAACCACAATAAAGCCGAATTTTTGCGTCGGTATGTGACAATGGATAAAACTTGGCTCCATCATTTCACACCAGAGTCAATTCGGCAGTCAGCTGAGTGGCGAGCAGGCGACGAACTTCGTCCAAAACGACCAAAATCTCAACAGTCGGCTGGCAAGATTATGGCATCCGTATTTTGGGATACACATGGAATAATTTTTATCGACTATCTCCAAAAGAGGCAGACTATCAACGGGGACTATTACATTGCGTTGTTGGAGCGTTTGAAGAACGAAATCACAGAAAAACGGCCGCATTTGAAAAAAAAAGAAAGTGCTGTTTCATCAAGTTAATGCACCGTCTCACAAGTCGATGAAAACGATGGCAAAATTGAATGAATTCGGCTACGAATTGCTTCCCCACCCACCGTATTCTCCAGATTTTTCCCCCAGCGACTATTTCCTGTTTGCAGACCTCAAAAGAATGCTCGCCGGAAAGAGATTTAAGACCGATGAAGAATTAATTGCCGAATCAGAGGCCTATTTTGAGGCTAAACCGAAATCGTACTACAAAACTGGTATCGAAATATTGAAAAATGGTTTCAATCAGTGTATCGCCCTCGAAGGCAACTATATTGATAAATAAAGTTGAATTTTGCAAAAATTTTGTGTTTTACTATATAACGGCACTGACTTTTCAGCCCATGTGTTATGTCTTTTATGTTTTTATCTATAATATGTAGCACTGAGCCCAAACAAAGAGAACAATTGTTCTGCCACATGGCCTTAGTATCCCCGGCGTATACGTATATAAAATACATAAAACTCGTGGTGGAAACCAATGCTTTATTGGAAGAGTATGACATAATGGTCCGACGAGCATAGAATGGAAAGCACTTCAACAGTATAGTTGAAGTCCAGGGTGTTGGCGGTATGACTATCATCATCCAGTATTGGCGTGGGCTCGTGACAAGTTGTTTTCCGCAGCGAAGATCTTAACACACCGTCCTTTGGATGTTGTCTGTCTAGAATGTGGAAGCCACCTAGAGTTGTGTACCACCTTGATCAAAAAAAATAAAAATATAAGCCGCGTGTGGCGCTACCATTATTCCGATGGTACATCTGTTGTTGACATTTCCTCTAAATCTTAGCGTCATAGCTTGACATTTGCAAAAGTTACGTAGCCAAGAGTACATCTATCTCTGTGCGTGTTGGCGATTTTTTAAAATTTTAGAAATGGATTTAAATTTGCAACAACGAATCTGTACTATGGAAAGCACTTCAACAGTATAGTTGAAGTCCAGGGTGTTGGCGGTATGACTATCATCATCCAGTATTGGCGTGGGCTCGTGACAAGTTGTTTTCCGCAGCGAAGATCTTAACACACCGTCCTTTGGATGTTGTCTGTCTAGGATGTGGAAGCCACCTAGAGTTGTGTACTACCTTGATCAAAAAAAATAAAAATATAAGCCGCGTGTGGCGCTCCCATTATTCCGATGGTACATCTGTTGTTGACATTTCCTCTAAATCTTAGCGTCATAGCTTGACATTTGCAAAAGTTACGTAGCCAAGAGTACATCTATCTCTGTGCGTGTTGGCGATTTTTTAAAATTTTAGAAATGGATTTAAATTTGCAACAACGAATCTGTACTAAATTTTGCGTAAAAACCGGATTTAATTGTGCGCGAACGTTGGAAATGTTGGAAAAGTGTTTCGGCAACGATTCTCTAAGGAAAACGGTCGTTTACCAGTGGCACGAGCGGTTCAAAAGTGGTCGTGAGTCAATCGAAGATGATGAACGCAGTGGCAGACCATCGACATCGAAAACCGAAATGTTGGTCAATGACCGAAAATATTGCCTATGGATCCGTCCAAGACATTTTGGTTAATGATTTGCGTTTTCGTCGTGTAGCAGCAAAGTTGGTGCCGAAAGACTTTAATTTCATGCAAAAAAGAGACCGTGTTGACGCCTCAAAAGATATGATTTGCGAGGTTGAATCCGATCCCACATTTATCAAAAGGATCATTACTGGGAACGAGACGTGGGGTTATGAGTACGACACGCAATCCAGACATCAGGCAAGTGAATGGCGTTCACCAAATGAGCCGAGACCAAACAAAACACGTCGTTTTCAGTCGAAAGAGAAGACAATGCTCACGGTTTTCATGGATTAAAACGGTGTAGTGCATCATAAAATTTTGCCAGAAGGCTAGACTTGTAGATTTTGCACCAAGATAGCACCGTCGTACAGTGCCATCATTATTCGTAATTTTTTGACGAAAAATGCAACAAATACCATCTAATAGCCACCCACCTGATTTGGCCCCCTGTGACATGTTTCTGTTCAATCGAGTTAAAAAACCACTACGGAGAGCGCGTTTCAGCAGCCGAAAGGAAGTAATGGAAAAATCGCAGGAAGCACTGATGGACATACCGAAAAGATTGGATCAAGCGCTGGCATAAGTGTGATGCAATCGATGGGGATTACTTTGAAGGGGATAATATAGATTTAGATTAATAAACTCATAAGCTCATTCGCATACTAACTAATAAACCGCCTAAGTAAAATTTCAAATCTTCCCCCACGGCTTCTTCCCGATTTTACTAAATACAACACTTAATACAATAATCGACGGGTTAAGTTATTTTTGGTATAAAGAACTAGAAAATAAACATTAAAATAAATACTCCAAGAAATTGTTTTGTTTTGTTGACCTGTGTCATTTTTACTTATCAGAGTACACACGGGATATTTTTTGCTAGCGAGTACTACACTTATTACCAGGCCAAGGTTTCGTTTCCGCAATTACGTAAGACTATACGTATTTTGTCCTCGAAATATTTAACTCTAGAGTAAAATATTGTCAATAAGTTTTCTTAAATGCCAATAAAAATTTTCTAATTTTCACCGTTCCCCAGTAATGGTTTTGTTGGGTTTCAACAGTTCACAATACACAGCATAACCTTCGTAACGTGATTATTCAGCCCAGCCGCGAACGTAGAAGCATGAACGGGCAGTCACCATGACTGTTTTCTCTTTGAGTTACTGTAATAAATTCATTTTTATCACACGATGAAAAAAACCCTTTTTTGCAGCTGGCTTCAAGTCATAAGGAACTCATGTGCCTTGTTTTTGAATCATTCCCAATGCATGCAATCGCTTGGAAATGACTTGGCGGCTAACTCCTAATCCTGAAGCAAGCCCTTTTACATTTGGCACAGATCTTCATCGAGCAAAGCCTCCAATTAAGCGTCTTCAAAGGATTTTGGCCACTTCACACGAACCAATCACCAATCACCGCACGTTGTTTTACTTAGAGCAGCATCTCCGTAAACTTTTTGGAGTTCTCGATGCGCTTAAGCAGCCGTTTTCTTCGAATGAAAGAAGAAAATCAACACTTTCCGCAAATGACGATTATTTGGCACAAAATCAGGCATTTTCACACAGCCAAAAGTATATGACGCCAAAACAAAATCACTTATGTGTCAAAACGGTTTGTTTTCTATACGTCTAAGCTTGGCTCATGATGTTTTGGATATATCAAAATCGACCAGCATATACAGCTGCAGCCATCTATTGACAACTATTGAGAAACAGAAGAAATGAACACGATCCTCGCAGATTAAAAAGACTTCCGTGATTTAAATAAATTTCTACCACACATGGACCTTTGGTACAAAGTGAAATATATCATATCACAGACAGAAAAACCTATAATTAATCCATTCAAAGCGATTTTTCTGATTTAAGTCTTTGGTTTTGGGTCAGACCGTGGAATGTACATGTTACCTTTCTGTTCTCATTACCATTTTCAGAATAAATTTCGAAAATCCTGTGGTGTAAAAGCCAGCTTATCGGACCACATCCTTTTTCAAATCCCAATGCTTACCTTTGGTTTTTCTGTGGCCAAATATTACGAAATAGTACAAAGTACAGCCAACTTACAACAACACGTTCTCTGTTACTTCTACAAAAACGAAACCGTAAAAGGCATCCTACGGCTTTTGTTCGATTCTGTTAAAAAAAAAATCTCAACATTTATTTATAAACTAAAAATGGAATTTTATTTGCTGTTTTTTTATTCTCCGTTTCATTTATCTAGTAGCCTTTCAAAGTGTCCTTGTTATTGTGGTAACCTGGCATATGTGTTCCTACTAGTTCTAACAATCGGTTTCGGTTGTTTACTTTTTCAGTGGAACTCATCGACTTTTTTCGGTTTTTTTTTTTTTTTTTATCTGAAACAAGCGATTTACTAGATTGACCGAGAACCGGAAGCTCCAGAACCAGTAGTCGTGACTCTGGTGTAACAGAATTTTGTTTTCACAAAGTTAAATGATAGAAGAGGGGGTAGAAGTATTTACATACGTATCTGTTTGGTCTGGTATGGTGCGACTTTATGACCACGTTCTGGGTTCACGTGTTTGAGGTTCACGTAACGAATGGTAACTAATTAATGTAAATAAATACAGCTTGCGGATGAGGGTATTATGTTGCTTTCGGGGATTGTTTTTCTCTATCTCTTTGAGCTGTTATGTGCCCAAATTAGTAGAGAATAGCTGGCCAGATACAGAGGGTAATGGGTGATTCTCTTGTTAGTTTCGAGTTTCTTGTTTGAGGAGTTAATTATTTTTTACGTAACCGACTATGAAAAGTCAGTTAGATACTTTTTTCTTTGTTTTAGTCTCTTTGCTTGACAACTACCTAATTAGTTGCTAAGAGCTGAACAATTAGAACGATTTTGTTTTGGAAGGTGTTTTGGGATGATTGAGCTTGATTAAGTTGAAATGAAATTGTGAAGTGGTGTGAAATTGCTAGGTTAACCTCCGTATCTGAGCAATTATCATACTTTGAAAGCTTTTCACAAATGCGAAGCAATAATTCTCTTTATGATGCAGTAGTGTCATGATGAGCTGAACGAGTTATTTGCTATTGAAGTTTTTTAAGACCCAGAATATACACAGTAATGAAAAGCCTGGAAGAATTGACTGACAAGTATATCTACTTGATGCTGAATATTTCATATGCTAAAAGATATTTCAACAATATTCAAGACAGATAGACACAAAAATTGCTCCATTTTTATGACAAAGCAACCTGAAACGTCCAGAAATGACCTTGATACATACACATCTAAATAGAACACTCTATGGATTTTTTTTTTTTTTTTCATTTAATTGTATCACTGTGATATGTTCACCAGAATACACATGTATGACAACCGTACTTTACTCTGAAATACAAAGAGGCTTATTTAGGAAGCTAGGACAAAATCCGTAAAAGTGAAAGGCTTAGTCCTTCTACCTTGCGAAGGAGGCGAGTTCACTACTTAATGACGTTTCATAAGTATCCTCATTTTATTAGGATTGGTACATGTAAATGCTTCATTCTGAAGTATACTATCACCCGAAGGCATCAAAAAATCTTATCACTAATAGAAATTGTACTGTAGGTTTTATTAAACAGTCACTTAAAGTTGCAATAAAAATAAAAGCAATTCTTAAGTTAAGCGATCCAGAGAACAACAAAAAAATATTTTTTAATTGGCAGGAAGCAACGTTTGTGAAAAATACGGATACCAACTAATGAGATGGTACTCTTCGCCACCCGGGTTTATTCTTTTTATCTGCTCTAGTTGAAGTACAGAAAAGAAGTGACGTGATGGATGCAGACGTCAAATATCCCCAAGAGGAGAAAAAAGTATTAACACCATACACTGTTACGGACTGTATAAAGGGGTCTACTTTCCTTATTGTAATGCAAAATGTGAACGCCAAGTGATAAGAGCTTCTAAGACGAAACGGCCACAACATGCCGTTTGTCGTTTTCCGCAATCACAACTAGCTATTTCTAATGTAACATTCTAATGCAGATATTGAAACAAATGCACCAAATTTCTTATAAGGTAACAATTTAGAATTTATCTACATGATCGTACGTTTAAAAGAAACGAGGATCCAACATTAAACCACTTTATGTACAATAATAGTGACAACCGCATCAACATGCTTATGGATTGTTGCAATACCGACAATTTTCGGAAAACTATAGGTAGCCAACTTTAAAAAAAAAAAAAATTAAAATATGTTTGTGATCTTACAGTATTTGCGCACAAAACTACTAAGCATGAGACGATTCGAAACACATTTTTCTCTTAATGAAATTGGAGCAGACCCGACAGTACAGAGATCTGAACTCATTGTCGAAAACGCGTGCATTTGTCGATCATTATCTCTTTCAATGGATAAGAAACTATCTTTCGGAATGCTCAATTCAAGTTGTTTCGCGCGGTTTCAACTTACATATCGTGTCTGCTACTTCTAATCAAATATATTCCTTTGTTGAAAGCAGTAGTCTCTGCATTTCATATTCACTTCCGGACTCACATTTTTCTTCCTCGGCTGAAGAACGGGAACGGCAATATAAATAGCGTCACTAATTGGGAAACAACCAACAGAGTGGAATTTAATGCTTGAAAAACATAAGGCTGTCTTCTGTCGTCAAAGCGAAATCCAAATAACCAGCCATTATCCATTAATTGCACTTGCATCGTTGAAACCAAGAAAATGTCCATTCTCGGTATGTGTGTCAATGACAATCTACGTTGGAATGACCACATATTCGATGTCGCCAAAAATACTGCGAAACGTCTAGGTTTCCTCAACCGATAAAAGAAGTACTTTATCCCCTCTGATCAGGCATCAATATAGAAGGCAATTATCCGCCAGAAATTGGAGAACAATGCGCAAATCTAGTCATTTGCTCCTAAAACCGCTATGTACCTGCTAGGTAGGACTCAAAACCGTGCGATAGAACTCATAGGTGATACTGATATCAGTCAGTCAATTGATGTACTCGATCACCGACGAAATGTCTCATGTCTCACCTTGCTATATTGCTATTTCTACCACCAGTGCTCTATTGAAATTGCCAGTAGCATTCCGTCCCTTCAAGCCTTTCAGCATAACACCCGTCTCGCTATGAATTCTAATCAACCGTAAGCCCACTTTCGGACGTATATTGAAATATCGTGATTTTTTCCTAAGTCATACGTGTCACTTATAGAATGCCCTGCCGAGCTCTTTATTTTCTGACCATTATTACCTTCAAACATTAAAAATATTCAAACGAATTTCTCTTACTTTCCAACCAGGTGTACCAAGAAAACACACCACGAAGCAGTGATAGCGTACCAGTGAAACTTTTTCAAGCTGTGTCACAAACATCAAGGCTATTACACCCAATCATAGATAGCATATTGGATTACGGACCTTCGGCAGATAGTCTACCTTTTAAAAGATGAGGCAAGCATGGGCAACCAAGAACAAAGCATTTAGACGTTTATGTCATTTCATCCAACCTACGAGTACTACTGCCTTCTACTACTGCCAAGAGTTCGGGACACTTGATAGTTTCCTATGTTTAGAAGTCAGAGTATCAATTGTCGCGATACCAAACATAAATCTATTGATCATTGGCCAAAAGTGTAGGTCGCGGGAGCAGATTCGGAGTGGAACAGTTTAGTGGGCACCGAGGAAAGCTGGAATGGATAAGAAAGAGCTGAAGTATTTTGCAGAGTACCGAATAAAATAGCACTAAATTATTTTGGCACGCTATTTGCCCAGGGAATATACTTGGTTATTGTCTTTCTTGCATTTAGCGTTACTAGATGCTCCAACCATTCTGCTGACAGAACAGAACTCTACTCCAAGCAGAAATTATAGTTTTTTTTTTTTTTTTTTTTTTTTTTTTTTTTTTTTTTTGTTTCAACAGCTGTCAAAGTTACTAATGACATCCAGCTATCAAAATATTTAAAGTCCTGAAGTCGGTCGTCATCATGATTCCAGTGAGCGTGAGTACACTCATTTGGATCTTAAGCCACCAACCAGACAGAGATTGGTGTGAAATGAAGAAAACGTAACCGCCATAGTGGCCAGTATCGAAGAAGACCCAGAAATATCGATTCAATGTCGATCAGCTGAATTTGAAATTGTCATAATCAAGCCGACTTATTTTGCGGTTGGATTTGGGCCTACATCCGTATAAGATTGTGCTGACGCAAGAATTGAAAACAAATAACCAAAAACAACACCGTAAGTTCGTTAATTGGGCGGTAAAAATGTTGGCCGGAGTTACGGATTTTGGTCAAAATATTATCTTCTCGGACGTGGATGTCAACAAGCAAAATTACCATCGGCGAAGCATCGATGCATCCAAAACGATTGATAATTTGGTGCAGTTTATGGCATGGCAACATCATCTGACCTTATTTTTTCCGAAATGAGGAAGGATACACCGTTACTGTCAATCGTCTGAGGTAGAGAGCAATGTTAACTGACTTTCTGTGATCGAAGGTCGACAACATCGATGTATATGTATATACAAGCGACTGGGTCATACTACGGCCAGCGTTCATCAATTAGCCGCCTGCGATTTGACGCCACTCGATTATTTTCTCTGTGGCTTCGTCAAACCCTTAGTATACGCTAACAGCCAATCATTTTGGATGTTCTCGAGACCAACATTCGACATGCTATTGCCGGAATATTGCCGCACATATTAGACCAAGTTATTAAAAATTGGACCAACTGCTTGAAGTACTGCCAGCGAAGCCGAGGCAGCCATTTGAATGATATGCTATTCCAGAACCCAGAAGCAATTTTATACCTCACACTGTTGTTGTTTTATTAAATTTTTTTTCTCCATCGTTCTTATAGGTTTACCCTTTATATCCTATGTGCAACAAGCTTTCCCGAAAATAATTGAATCCTACTTTAAATAGGTTGCAAAGAATGTTCTATCTCGGATGCATGGGGGTTTCCCCTAGCACACTTGGATTAAATCTAGACGCGATAATGAATTTCTCTCTCTTTGATATTCATATCACGGGCTGCATATTCCGATAGTCCGATTCATTTTAGAATGAAATGCTGTTTACTACAACAAACTGTGAAGTTTTGAAGATGTTGCAAGAAGATTGTTGCTGAAAAAACACAAAATAAACTTTTCCTGTCCACAGAAAATGTTTCGGCAAGAAAGGGAATATAGTCCGGACTTCGCAATTGGTTCCAAAATCGATATAAGATACGACGCTGGCGCTTTTATGGGGGACTACAATGTTATTTTGTTAGATTTTACTTCTCGATAGAAAAACTTGCATTTATCTTCCAAGCGGAGATATATATTGATGCCAATGATTTGAGTTGCAAGACTTAACCGTAATCAGTCGGAGCTTTGTTTGGGTCGGAGATCGGAGGACTATGGCAAATTAAATTGCTGACGAACTTGCTAACAAAGTTTCTCAGGACTCCAAACTGTGTTACGATAGCCTGCGTTTCTCTTTTTTTTTCTATTCTATTTAATGATCGAATTGAGGTGACAGTAAACAGTTTGAATATTTTTTTCTGAATGAACCCCATTTCGAAATGCCATATTAAGATGATTCCATTTCATTTGTCTTTTTCTTGAGTTTCTGTTCCTAGGAAGCTAAAACATCTATTCAGATACTGATTATACGGGTCCCAGAGCAAGAAATGCATCTACCCTTGGTAAAATTATCTAATATCTCATTGTTTTTGTACAACACAAGCAATGCTCTCTGTAAACAAAATGAAATTTTGATACTGAAATTGTCATATTGCGTCATGTTGTACCTTTATCCTCTACATTGTATGCTACAATAGTTTTAATCCATTTATCATTCATCAATAAACAGATATATATTTTGCGTTTAATTCACCAATCGAAAAACTTTATATCCAATTAAATGCCATTAAGTCAACATAGCAAACTCATTAGTCCTTGCGAATTCCACTTTCATAATCGATCTTCTATCCATGTGACGTAACTTCGGCAACAAGTTTCCCTTCGTTCTCGCTGGAACTATACTGTGTATCATGCCAACAATCCATAAATTTTACCATACACACACACATATCATGTAAGAGTATAATGTTTACTCAGAACCACGACTAACTAAGCCGTGCTATTCAGACTAATTGCCAACAAATTACGATACCGACGAGAGCGATGAGGACAATGGGGATGACAATAAAAACTAGAATGGCAAAGTAAATTGAAGGACCCATCAATTTGAATAGGAGAAAGTTTTATGTAGGGTGTGTACAGTTAAATGCTCTCCAATAAAATGACTCTTCTCAATTGCTCGTTGTTTCTAAGGAAATAACTTTCTGACTTTTGTCAAGAAATTCTGCGTGACACAAAAGGGAAAAGTGATTTATATCTTTCCACAGTACGCAGGTCCTTTTGTCCTGATAAGACAGAAATGGCTGTCCATTTTCGAGAGTTCTATTGAACACTCTACTTCCGGCATATAAAATCGTTTCATATTCAGCCGGTACTGATACTCACAATGAGAAATGCATTCTATTTAGTGCTTAACTTCGAGAATAATTTCAATCAAGAAGGCAATAGTTTCAGATTGATATTGCGTCTAATGTTCCAAATATTTTTTCTGTCAAAGTTTTAGAGTTCAGAACATGCTTCATTTTTATTCTTTCTTTTCCTTTTGTGCATCTCGGTTTTAGTTGAGAAAGTAGACAAAATTTTAATGGATTTCCACCGATTTAAAATACCCACTACGTCATGGATAAGGGAGTTCAAACCGTTGTCCTTGGGCCATATGCAAACGATGTAACAAATTTGCCTGCCTTAGCAAGAGTTCATCGAAAAACCTTTCGAGCAAGTTAAAGTAGGTGAGAGGAGATGAGAGTTAAAATGAAAATTTAATTGGAATATTTGGTAAACGAGAGAGAAAGAGTCCTGTGGCAAATTTGAACATGAACATGAATGTTTAAGTTGCGTTTTACTTCTACTTTACGCTACCATTACCATCACTACCACTACCAGTACTGGAAGGTTAAAACCAGTTGTTTGTTTTGTTAAAAGGTCTGCCAATTCCTCTCCTACTTCGGCATCCCTGCACTGTTTCACTGTAATCATAAATATATTTATTTTTTGCTCCTTGTAGTATGAATATTCTGGGCATGTTGGACTTTAATTCAAGGAGTTGGTGGGATGATTATAGCTTTCCCCTGTAATAGACTTTCAGGGTTTCTTTAACGTATTTTGTTCATTTCGTATTCGTTTCGTGTTTCTTTCTTTGTGACCGTATTTTTTGCATATTTTTTCGTTGTTGTTTTCGTTTCTTATTCTTTCAATTTTTTTTTTTTTTTTGTTCTTCTTCTCGCATTTCGACGCGCAATTTCATGGAATGACACTTCATTTTGCATTTAATATAAATGGCGCCCAACAAGAGGCCGTAATGACTTGTTCAGGTAAAGTGTGAAGCGGATCGTTGTGGTGGTGAAAGGTTAGAGTGCTTTAAAATGGCTCTAGATGAAGTAATTATTTTTCTGGTTATGAACTGAAAATAAGACGTAAACATGGCTACAGAAACACTGTTGAACGATTGAAATGGAATTCAATTATGCCTGCTCGCATTAATGAGATTTTGTTATTCATGTTTTGTGAAACAGAGGTAGGAAAACTTAAACAGATGCCGCTGAGCAAATGAAAACAATATTTCCAGACAGGCAATCTATTTTTAAAATCACAGTCTTCTCAAAAGACAGTTTCTACGAAGAATCACAATCGGTTTTAATTAAGCTCAAAGCATTTGACCACTTAAAAAAGCCATGACAATATGCAGCCCTGGAGAACTTCATTTGAAACTTGTGAGCGAACGACGTTTAAACTCAAACTAAACAGCCTTAAACCATTTCAATATATGGTAATTCTGCATTTATTTATTTAGCTTTAGGTACAATTTTATCCTTTGTATAGTACCTAAAATAAGGCTGATCTGGTTAATTGAAATGCGTCTCATTACATTGTTTGCTTTTGGCACTTCCGCCTCAATTGTTCTTACCTCCCAGTACGTGCTTAAGGGGTTAGTCTACTCAAAAATGATATCCCGAAAGAAAGCCTCTTATTACCGAAACTAGGGACGGTATTTTAGGGGACTAACGTAGGTATACAGCAGATGTTTTTGAAGCGATTTGCCACGTGTTTAGACTTTTGCTTGTTTCATCTTTAGAAACGTCAGTTACAGTCAGTTTCGTACAGTGAAACAATCGAGAAGGACGCTAATTTTATCGAGGGTTTTTGGGTCGTTTTTACAAGTAACAAAGTGTATTGTGGTACATACAGCAAGAGAAGGAAGGAGACCGATGAATCGACATGAGTTAAAGGCAATAAGTAATATAAATGCTAGTACATCCGCGAAAAAAATTAAGCAATCGGAAGTTATGTACGATATTGAAGTGAATTCAGGTTTTGGTTTTCGTATGTCATTGCAGTTTTTTTCACCTATTTCAACATTATCGTTTGTAAAGTGTGTAAATCGCAAGTGAAATTTACGGAAAGTGGCAAGCGCGATTTCAAAATAGTAGTATACTGTAAGAAATGTGTAAAGACTGAGATACTTAGTAGTCCATTTATTGAAAAAGGCTATGAAATAAACCGTAGAATTGTAATTTTCATGCGATTGCTTGGAATTGGTTTGCACGGAATATAAAAGTTTTGTGCATTCACGGATTAACCTCGGCCTTTGTTTTACTCTTTCTATGATAGGTTGTCAAAAAAATTTCAACTGCAACTAAACTAATTAGCAAAAACAGTATGATGAAGGCAGCATGAATATAATACAACGATTTCTATTAAAAAAGAATGAAAATGGAATTATGGTATCAGGCGATGGTTCGTGGCTCTTATTGGCAATTACAGTGCAAAAATTATAGATTGCGCAGTGAAAGCAAAATACTGTAAAGTCTGTGAGTACTGGAAGAACATACAGAATGGGTACAAAATCATAAAGATATCAACGATCCGAACCTTTGTACCAGGTAAAATACAGCCAAAGATAATGTCACAGTAATCAGAGTGTATAGATCACATTCAAAAGTGGAAGGCTATAAACTAATAGACGAATTCTATATTTATTGAGGATTAGCCATTCGTAGAAACTGTGATTCAGTTGAAAACATAAGAACCAGTATGTGGGCTACACTTGATCATTAATTATCTGCTGATGAAAAATCGCAGCACGATAAATGTCCGATTGAAAACGATTCATGGCGCTCATGGCAAAAGGTTAAGGCTACAAATATTTTGGCTGAGTACATACATAAGCCAACTCTTCCAATTGAAGTGTACAAAGCCATCAAGTTAGTCTACGAAGAATGAACTAGATACGATCTTCTTACTCGATGCATACTCAAAACTGTAATGAAAGTTTATATTCGATTGTGTGAGCATATGAAATAAATTCCCATTCTAGTGATAAGATTGTGTTGGATATAGCTATAGATAGTGCAGTTTGCTTGTTCAATGACGGCTTTGGTTCAATTTTGCACATAATGAAAGTGATGGATTTAAAGAAAGAACAGGACACTAATCTAGAAGGCCTAATATATGAAGCAGGCATCGCGGATTAAAGTTATTGCAAAATCTTTGATGATTCTCTATAACTTGCAATTTTAAACGCGTTAATCTCAAAGCATTTTCAAGTTGGCCGCACCCATATTTTCAACAATTTTAACCAATTCACTTTAAATTTTAAATATATCTTTAAAAATACACTTATGAACAAAATAATAGATAGAGGTTGATGAAATTGTATTGTGTCCACTTTTTGTGGCATTGATTGTATTTAGCCGCATTTACTTTTAAATTTTAATGTATACAATGCACTATCGGGTGCATTTTTATGTGGAGAAATATTTATTTGTTTAATATCTGATCGCATGACCTTTATTTGTTATCACTTCTATGAATCTGTTTGGCATGAAGTTCACCGACTTTTGGCACATGTTCAAAGGAATAGCAACTTCCACGCTGTTTCGACCTTCTGCCAAAGATCTCTTCTATTTTTCTGCCTTGTTTTGGCTACAACCATTTTCCAAAGGTTTTCGATGGGACTAAAGTCCGGCGACTGGGATTGCAATTGTAGAATTCGTAACCCCTTTGCATTTTTAGTTTTTTTTTTTTTTTACGAAAATTGGGTCTTCTTTACCGTCTTCAACCTTCCTGATTTTAGCTTTTTTCCTGCATGCCATTCTTTCCCGGAAAAAGTTCGCGTACTCTGGAGAAATGTTTGAAATGTTCAAAGAGCAAAATAAAATTTCGTACGTGAGTTTCAGCTGAGATATGATTCTTCTAAGACGTCAGATTGCCTTCTCTATGAAGCACAGTTTAGTTATGTTATCCGCAAAAGTTTTGTCTAACCAGATTTGATAAAGGATTCAGTACACGAAACCTAGCAAAGCACTTCCTTTCAATTTGAAATGTTTCACTAACAATCCATCAGATTCTGCGGTCTTGTTGTCTTTTAGCTCTCAGATAGCAAACCGGCCAGGGGATGTATACTTATCTAAGATTGGTTTCGAGTTTTTTTCAAACCCTATCGGTGTCTTTTATGATGTCTACTTAACAACCACTAGAAGGCTATTAACATATTTGATTGGGTTTAACGTTAACTTGTTAGCAGAGCTGCTAACATCTAACCGACATTATTTAGTCACCGGCAGGCAACGGAGTTGTTATCCTCATGCATGGTGCACAAAATGGTAATGATTTTTCGAATCAGTTTCTGGAATAGAACATTTAATGTGGACTGACGGTATCCTTCAATTCAAAGGAATCTGCTCTATATATATTCGTCCTGCATTCCTACGTTCTGCAAGAGATTTTCACTTTCTGCATTTTCGTCTGTTTATGTTTATAGTTTGCTTTTCAAAAGCAGGACTACAATTTACTTACTAGGATTCACTTTTTATAGTTATAGATTCCTATAATTCCAAAATTCGTACACAATAAGTGGTCACCCTATGTTGGTTGAACGAGGGAAAAAACGAAACAGTTGCGTACAAAAGACATTAGCTCCTGCTCAATTAACTTTTTCCGGTCTAAGGGAGTCCAAAATTTAATTCAACCTGACCATTGGTTCCTGCTGTCCTCTAACAGTAAATAAATGAAAGGCATCGGTTTCATCCCGTTCTCAGCAATTGAGGATTCTGATGATCGATTGTGAAAAACTTGGATTAGGTTAGGTCTGTGTAACCCCATTGTTCCACCCGGGCAGGTGAATTATATTGCTGTAGCTAATTGTGATTTGAGATTTCCGCCCCGCATTGGTTGACATTTGGTCCTACATAGAATGAGTCTTAGCCATCCTGTTGCATCAGAGAATCTTAAGAGAGATATAAATGGAAGTCGTAAATTGCTAAAGTTCTTTATCGAAATTTACTGAGGCTGGGAGAGTTTCCACAGAAAGTGGAGAATGAGTTACTTGTTCTGGATTTGCAGAGTTAAAGTTCCACAGGTTGGAAGGTTAAGTCAACAACTTGTAACTTACCAATAAGTAAATTTTCGAGTTCAAGAATAATTCCTCATTGCCTTGAAAAATTTTTTTTATCGTTCATTGTCTATTCTGTAGCCTAGTTCCTGTTTGCTTGAGTGAACGCTACATATCATCAAACGTGGAATACATTAAAGACGTGACTTTAGTTCGACAAAAAATGTGGTCCCTAAAAGCTTGGTTCAGGTCAAAGAGAAGTATACACAAAAGTCATATCCATTTCGACTAGCTTTAACTGATTTTGGCGAAGAATTTTTTTCCCCTCCTAACAATCAAATCTGGATTTCGACACATAAATATTTCATCAACGAAATTAGCCCCTAAAAATCATTTTCCTTATAGATAAATTCACTGCAACTGAGCGGGAGAAAATCTTTCAGAAATTTATGAACCCAGAGATGCTATTTTACAAATTAAAACCAATTCCGTGAAACATCATCCTCTGGCAGTATTCACGATTCAGGATTCCTCATAAATTTAACAGCTTGACCTCTGTTAAAACCTTCATCCATGACACACTACAACTCGGGTGTAGTAAATGCAACCGGAATGACACAATCATAACAATAAATCCAAATGACATTTCTCTGGGTGTTCATTTCTGTTTTGCCCTATATTGCTGTTCATTGGAGGTCATTGCGACAAAACAATCAACCTTAAGCAATCTTCGTTATTCTCCTCGGTATCCTTTTTCTGGTTTTACTCATTTCTGTACCCAGTTTCGTCATTTTTATTGTTATGTATGCGCTCATGCTTGCTGTCATTTTATGATGGTCTCCGCTTCAGGATGTTGTTGTTTTTTTTTACGGTAGAGATAAATTTGATTGCTCAAGTCAAAACCAAAAACAAAATGTAACCTTCACCTTGCTACTTAGCCAGAGGCAAGAAGATGCATTCGGGTACTACTTTTATAGTCAAGCTTCAACCGTGCGCCTGAAACTGGGTCACACGTAATGAAAATGACAATTGTAGGTAATCTGCATTCGTTTTAAGTTATGGCACTTGGCTTGGGCCAGGCACTGTATCATATTCGTATGCAGGACATGTACAGGAGTTAAGCATCGTGTCGCAATGATGACGGGGCACCGAAACAGTAACAGATATTGAAACTTTAAGCCCAGTCATAACAGTAAACTTTAAAATCAATAGCAGATATAGAATTAAATTGATTTTTTTTTGTCCAGGTCTATCTATCTATTACCACAAAACAAAGCGACTTTGAGGGGAGCTCATCGGGGGAACCATTGAGAGCTCATGACATTGACAATAACTTAACTCAGAAAATCTCGCTCTAAATTATTGTTATTGTCTTGTAATCAGATTAGAAGTTTGGGAATTAATTCCGCTTCCTTGAAAACACTGAAATCATCGGAACAAGGTGAATAAAGATGAAAGGACCTTCCCTTATTCCGTCTTTTCTTCAATCGAGAAGGTTAGTCGAAATTAGAATTAGGCATTCATTCATCTGTAAGAGGGGTGTTTTCAGAAACCCAAATCTATTACAGATATATTCTTGTTGAGGAGAAGATCCGAAAAAGTTGAGAAGCGAAGAGTTTTCTTTTTTCTATTATTATCTGTACTTCGCTTTAAGTTTACATTTTGCTTTCGTGGATTGCTTTTTCTACAAAAGGAACAAGTCGAAACAAAAAAAAAACCAAGTTGCCCCAAACTAGCAATCAAACTGAAGGGAGCATCCTTGAGGAAGTCAGATCTTCCGTCTTGGTATTTTTTTTTTTTTTTTTTTTTTTTTTTTTTTTTACCGGAAAAGGGCGGATAGAGTGAGAAAAGATAGATTAATTATAATACCTAATTGTTCCTTTATGGGAAGACAGATTTTATTCCTTATTTTTCGTAATACTTGTGACTGCACAGATACATTGACATTCACATTCTCAAATAAAAAAGGAAAGGTTCGTTTTTTTCTTTTTTTAAATTAAGAACGAATTTCGAAAGATTTTCATTTCAAGTGTACTTAAGGTTACTATGCCCTACGGCCTTTTTTTAAAAGTTTACGCATGAATATGGTCGAAAAGAAGTGATTATTGATTATTTAGAGGGTGGAGATGAGGAATGTAATTTTGTTCTCATTACGAAAAGAAATAATCCTCTAATTTCTGTGAAAAATTAATTTAGAACGTAATAAAGGTCTCAGAGATACACAGTCATTATAAGACAATTTGGAATAGGATTTGTTCAATATGGGATGAGATTAACATAAGATAAGACCGAAGGATTATAGTGGATTACACTTGCCTTGCCCGTTTTCGTTAGAGGCTTTTGAGATAAGGAAAAGAAAAATTACATAAGTGCTTATGATGAAATATCTCACTCAAAAAGATATTTTTAAAGGGAAGAATATTTAGATCTGGATCCCCCCTCTTCATATGACTTAAAGCGCTTTTGTTTGAAAGTTAACATACGGAAGTTGAGCTGTTTAACAAATGAACTCCTAAACTGGCAGGGTAAACTCGCAAATCAAAGGAAATATGTACGAGGGCTGTTTAATGAATTCCCGGGTTGGAAATGACAACGCAACTCTTTTACGTTTTGGCAACGTGTTTTTTAATTTAATTATTCCCATTTCAACTCGATACACTTTTCCCAGCGATGTTGCAACTGTGTTAACCCTACCATATAGTACAACTTTTGTTGGCCTGCAAAATACTCCTCCGCGGCGGCGATGACTTCCTAGTTCGACCCGTACGTTCTTTTAAGGTTTAGGAACAAAAAGAAGTCTCAGACAGCTGAATCCGGAGAATATGGGGGAGTAATTAGTAGTGCAATTCGACCAATTTGGTTGTGGCAGCTGCAAAGGTGTGAGCCGGTGGAAGAGCACTTTTTTCGTTGTTTCTTCAAATAAGCATTGAATCGGCCCAATAAATCGATGTAGTATGCTCCTGTGATTGTTTTCCCATACTACAAATAGTCAACGTCGATCACATATCGCGTGTCCCAAAAATCGGTGGTCATCACCTTTCCGGCCAAAGGCACGGTCTTCACCTACTTTGGAACACGTTCATCGGGTAAAACCCACTGTTTTGATTGCTCTTTGGTCTCTGGTGTCTACAAATGAATCCATGTATCATCAACGGTCACGAAACGACGCACAGAGATCTCCCGATTTCGATTAAACAGGGCCAAGAATACCTTTGAAGTGGTCTCACGATTGCGCTTGTTCTCCGGTGTGAGCAAACGCGACACCAATCGCGCGGACAGCCCAAAATCTCATGCAAGATATGGCTAACGCGTTCAGTCAACTCGTGAATTTTCACTCTGCGGTCCGCCAATAGGAGATTATGGATTTTGTCCACAGTTTCCTCTGTGGTAACCCTTTTTGGGCCACCTGGGTGCGGTTCAACAAAAACCGACGTGCGGCCACAGAGCGAAACTCTGCAAACCAATGACAAACGGTTGTATAGGGGGAAGGTTAATACACACCATCGAGAATGGGCTTGATTTCCCCCATTTTGACACTTAAAACAATATAAAGCTCTTTTTTCATGGTCGCAATACGATATTTTTGGATTGTCACCCAATTTTGACAGGCGAGTTTGACAGATTGTGTTAAATAATGGTACACACATTTTGGATCAGTATCACCACCTATCTTCTAATGCGGGTACTCATCAAACAGACCTCGTATACAGAGAAAAGGCTTTTAGTTTTCAATTTAATGATTTCCCTAGAATGCATGCACCTTGATGAAAACTAGTTTTTAAGCGTCCCTTTTCCAATAAAGAGAAAGATTAATAACGAAGATACATCTGTTATTATATATGTTAGTTTCACTTCAAATGAGTTGTCTTATATAAGCAAAGGCTAGCTCCGTGAATGTACAAATCGTTATAGTGTGACATGTGTCGAATATACCAATCTTAGAAAGATATAGTCAAGACTAATCCTTAAAACAAAAACACAATGAAGAAAAATCGTAGACTTGAACAAAGAAGACGAAACCTAACTTAAGGACGACATATCGCATATAGCAAAGGTATCTCAAATCGCACATAGCGAAGTACACCTCAGTCATACATATGTAGGTCGCGCTGGTGCGAGGTAAGATATCATCAGAATAAAGAAAAGCATAATGAAAAAATAGAAACGAATAAGTATTGACTTATTGACTTATTTTTTAAATTTAAATAATCATTCAGAACAACTAATTGATGCAATTAAATTAGTTAAAGTTAAGTTGAGTGATTAAAGTTGAAGGGAAGTTGTTAATTTTACAACTTATAACTTTATCACATATATAACTAAAACCTAATCCTTTTTAGACGAAGTACATATGAAATATTTATTTATTTTATTTTAGACATGAGTTCGTGGTAATATGACCGTAGCACACTTTTTCGTAGCTTGAAAAGGCTTTCACCTTATTGTACTATTAATCGATCAAACCAAGCTCTATGTTTCACAAAAAGGAAGATGAGGACTTTTTTTTACTGATGCTTTGCACAAGCTCTTGAGCAAATATTAAAGGAACTTCCTGCGCACAATGAAAAAAAAAAATGTCATGCGCTATCTTAGCGCCAAGTTAGAAGTCGACAGCCTTTTAAACTAGACTTTCGAAAGTCTTACGCTTGCCGAACATGCGGAGATTATTAAAAAATATCGAAATTCAGGTTAAGTTGTAAATATGCAACATAAATTTCGTAGTGAGGTCAGTCGTCGCACCGTGGAAAAGTTTGAGCATGAGTACACACTTCTAAATCTTAAGCCACCAACCAGACAGAGATTGGTGCGAAATAAAGAAAACACAGCCACCGTAGCGGACAGTATCGAAGCCCAGAAATGTCACTTTGGCAATTTGGGCCTACATCCGTATAAGATAGTTGGTAGTAGTAGATAGGCAACGCCATGTGTTTGCTACTTGGGCACTGAAAATGTTGGCAAGAGATCCAAATTTTGGACAAAAAATTATCTCCTCGAACGAGAACCATTTTTGGTTCAAAGGCTAAGTCAACATTTTTCTCGTTCTTCTCATCAGCAACGGTAGCAAATAAGGAATGCACTTTAATCATGGTCAGGCATGATGGCATCCAGCGTGGGATCGTTGGTAAGATCATCGAATGCTGAAGAGCTTCAAATTGGTCGTCATGTGGGCTTTCAAGACTTGCTCGAGAAGCACTACTCTGACTTGTCTAGCCGCCCATTCTTCCCCGGTTCGGTTAATTACATAAGCTCTGGACCAGTAGCTCCAATGGTATGGGGAAGTTTGAACGCCGTCAAGACCGGCCGCCAGATGTTAGGTGCCACCAATACAGCTGACTCCCTATACGGAACCAATTGTGGAGATTCCTGCATTCAAGTTGGACGGTTCCACAGCCAACAAGGAAATCGCTCTATGGTTCACCAAAAATTAGCTAGTTTCATGGGCTCCAGCTGCCGAGAGCTGAGTCTACGAATAAAGATATCAATAGTGTCAAACATATCCGTCATTCTTAGTGTAAAGTATTTCCAACAAACTTTATAGCAAAACAGTAACAACGGGAAAAAATCAAGAAAACAATCAAACGTTATTCAAGAAATAAATAAAAATTACATCCACAAAGATGGACGGTTTAATGCGGGTCATGGCATGGCGACATTATCGGACCTTTTTTTTCGAAATGAGGAAGGAGACTACGTTGTCGTCAATGGTCTGAGGTATGGAGCGATGTTAACCGACTTTCTGTGGTCAAAGCTCGACAACATCAATATATCCGAGATGTGATTCCAATAAGTGCCATACAAGCGACGCAACGCTCGATCTTATGAAGAAGAAATTTGGCGATTAAGTCATCTCACGGAGGGCGTCCATCAATTGTTCGCCGCGATCATGCGATTTGACATCACTCGATTATTTTCTCTGGGTCTACGTCAAGTCCACGCTAACAAGCTTACCACTTTGGACGAGCTCGAGGCCAACATTCGACACGCTATTGCTTGAAATACTGCCAGTGAAGTCAAAGCTGTTATTTTAATGTTGTGCTATTCGACACATATTTACATCAAGGTAGCTTCGAAATAAAGCCAGAATCAATTTTATTAACTGGTCACCCTATACCTATATAACGAAACTAATAAGTTGGCAACTTAGTAATTTCCAATTTCACACATAGATGTCTTTGATCATATTTCTCAATGGCCTCTCTCAATGACATTTTTTTTTTCCTTTGACATTTGTTAGGTGTCAGTCTTACTTTACTTTGGAAGCAAATTACGCGTAGTTTTGTGAAAAGCCAGTCAGTTTTAATATGGAGTGCAAAAACGAACATTTTCGTCTTATTTTACTTTTATGTTGCTGTAAAGGAAAAAACGCAGCTACCTTGGCAAGGTAGGATCTTCTTCGAGTTAACTTGTCTGCATGTTGCCTGCCACTCATTATTGGCCAGAAGCCCAGCAAAGTTTAACTTTATGCTGAACGGGAAGACCCTTAAGTTCTTCACGAAAACGCTTCACAAGGTCTGATTTTATCTGGATTGCAGCGATGGCCTTAATGGCCACCTGGATGTAAATGAATATGGTAATATGGGCATTGCCGGTATTTTGACTGTTTCTTCAACAGCCAATATCTCAACCTGGAAGACACTGCTGTAGTCTTGTTCAATTGATCAGAGAAGTCTCCAGTGCCAATCCGTATCACCATCTTTGATCCATCCGCGAAAATGAATATATCTCTGTTTACATTGCACCATGCATCTGGAAAATACATATGTTTTAAAGTTATGATGGAGTATTAAATAGCCAGTTTTAGAGATTAAAACCAGTTCATTTGTAAGGACTAAGGTATGCACTTTCGGATTCAGTTTCCACCCATTAAGCTGACTCAATCTTAATCGCAAATGACCAAACATATTTTCCAGTCCCGCCCTTGACGTCATTCTCGTGTCATAATTTGCGCCAATACATGGAATCCTCTGTGTTATCGTAGATAAGGATGAGTCTGACGATAGCTGTGTACATCCATATAATTGTCTTAATTTCTTGGGATTGTTTCCCAGCCCAAGGAGCTTGACCCATTCACCGGATATTATAAGAGCAAAGTATATAAATTCGCTAATTGTGTGTGGTTCACATTGTCCGCGTACGCACTGGCTCTATGATAACTTCGTCCATAGAGGTAATATAACAACTCATTGATGGGTGTCTCTTGAGGTAGTCACTCTCAACACATTATTGCCTAATGTTGCATTGATGTTCATATAGATTGTCAGATTCGTTAATAAAGAATTAACTCTGACTTTTAGCTAACTGACGAGATTACTCAGACTTCAAATATTCACTTAAATTTCACCTCCCTATGAGCTGAATATATTCTCTTCCCCGAGTTCTCCCGCACCATTTCTCCTTCGCCTACCTATCATTTTCAAAATATACCCCCACCCATAGTGAACTGCTCTCCAACATGATTATGCGCGCCTTCCAATCTTATAAATTGTGGCCATTAGCATACGAATTGAATTAAATATTCCAAACCGTGGCAATTACTTGCGCAAACCTCCGGCTCCTTTATGCTGTGCTTTCGGATGTGTACTGGGTATAGGATCTAACGTGACTCCCCCGATTTTGTGAACGTTTAACATCTGTCAATATCAAAATTCCAATCGAAAATATTCCTGCCTTTTCAACAAAAGAAGAAAAAAAAGGCATCCACCACCGATGTATTCGTGGATCCTTTGAGGAAGATTTCTGATGGGATGAACAGGATGTGGACTTGTATTTTTTTATTATTATTATTATTATTATTTTTTTTTTTTTTTTTCGCTTCGAAGTGAACTCAAGCAACACCAAAATAAATAAACAAATCGAGTATAATCGAAAAAAAAGAAGAAATCTCCCGAGAAAATTTTATTAGGTTAGTGTCCTTCGAAAAGGGTCTGTGGAAGTGCGGAAAGAGGTTGCAAAAATTCAACATACGAATACAAGTCTTTGATGGTATGTATGTTTGTATTTTTTTTTTTTTTTTTTTTTGCTATTTACTTCAGCTAAACAAAATAAACAAACAAATAGAGGGACAAAAATGCTTCTTGTGCCAAGTTCAATTTAAGGATTGTGTGTTCCTAAATCCAAATTCCACCCTGTCAGTACCCCGGCGTATGGAAATGCTTATCAACCATTTTCTAATTTGAAATAAAATTCGAATGTTAGTCCGGACTCTGGAAGAAATCGAAGAGGAAGTTCTGTGTGTCAGACAGTGTCACTGGCGATAAACCAACGTGCTTGTGATATTTTCTGATTGATAAGAACACGTTCCGAGAATGCAAGGATTTTTCCACTTTTTCTCATCCACTACAGAGATTGAGATTGGTTGCTTCTACATACGAGTACATATATGACTCCTAAGTCTAGAATTGATTTTATCCATTTTCTCTATTTGAAATGATTTCTTTACTTTTCCTTTTTTTTTCTATGTGCCTCTTTATTTGTTGGAATGTACACAAGTTTGTATTGGAATGAAATGGGGGTGATAGACGGTCCTCTGTTCTGCTATCGTGCTATGCCCTATGTTATTTTATTAAGGTGGCTTGCATCCCTCCCTGGATACATACAAGTACATATCAAAACCGGTGACGGATATGACGAATTAAGATGATGATAGTGTAAAGTAGATACATTTTCTGTTAATTTTTTTTTTTTTATATCTTGCTCATTTATTTATTTATTTATTTTTTTCATTTAAGAAAAAGACAATAGTAGCAGGTCTTGAGCTCTGTTGTTAGCTTTAGAATCTCCTTTTTTATTATTTTTTTCTACACTTTGTTTATAGAGAAAATAAATTTCTATCATTTTGTTTTGATGGGGAAGTGGATGCTGGTGTCAGCGGTGAAACGATAAAACGATTGTAATGCCAAGTGAAATTGTTTTCATTGGAATCAGTCCAATGTTTGTTATTTTAGACTGGTGCAGTGGACCCCTATGGGTGTGGTTCAATTTGACGGAGCTCTTGGCATAGAGAATGTGAACGCAATTCTGCGCCAAAATTTTGCCAAAAAAAAGTACAAACACAGCTACGATTGTTCTGTAAAGCATAAGTGATTTGTAAACACAGTAGTCATCAGGGATGCACTCAATGAGCATGATAGCTCGAATTTTATTATGATCGAGGTTTGATTGTATCTATCATGCTAAGATCAATTCTAAGATCTCTGGTTGCTTTAACTGAATGCGTCTTTAGAGCCATTAATAATTAAAAAATGAAGAGTTTTCGTGGGAGTATAAGATGGCTTAGCAGTTCTTTATGTTGAGCTCGAGGAAGTTTTTGTGGTTTAATAGTAAGAACCTATTGACATAGTCTTATAGAAGCTGAGAATCAGAAAAATTGAAAACTTGTATATAGATTATCATATAATCGGCATTGACAGATAGACACATTTATGTGAGTTCGTTATAACATTTACGACATCATAAAAAGTCAAAATGAAAATTAATGGACCAAGGTGACTCTGAACGAAAATGGTAATAGCGTTATTCTAAGTAAGATTTCAATCAAGAAATCAGCCCAGTTTGAAAATTAATTGCATTAAATTTGAAAAGAATTAACTTATGTGCGATTATTATCAAAACGCCTTGCTGAGGTCAGTACTAATCACATCTACTTATTTCTTTTGCTCTGGGAATGTACTACAAATGAAATCACTAAGGTTGGTAGCGGTTAATCAGCCTTTACTTAATCCACATTTGTTTGATGTTAAGATAGTACTGCAATGAAAGAATATTACATCATAAACGATGCTCTTAAAGATCTTGGGATAACTAAGCAATGGGGCGGTAGTTAGTAATACCCTGTTTGAGTCTTTTTTTATAAATAGGAATCTTATAAGCCCTTTTCCAGAAGAGGAAATACTTCCTAAGAGATCAAAAGTTTGAAGATACTTACGAGGAGTTGAATAACATTATCGGAACCAAGGGAAAAATCATTTTTAGGTCTGTTTATCAGACATTAAACGTGTCTGAGTGCAGTTACACAAGCAACCAAGGTATTTGAGATCCGGGTCTTTGGTTTGGGTGGAAAAGGATTCACTAAAGAAATTAGCGGAATAATTGACGATAGTTGTTGAAACTGAAGATGACGTATTGGAGAATATAAGACAAGCTATAACATTTTTTGTTTTATATTAATAAAGCAAAGGTATTGTTTGGAGTCGTATATGAGGATAGATTGCATTCGACTAAGGTACAAGTATTTGATACAGTTTGGAGAAGTGGTAGTTAGTTTGTAGGTAATTCCGAACCAGATTTAATGTACCTATACACATTCCATAACTTATTTCTCTGGTTGCGAAGTGCACGTAATTCTTTGTTATACCAAGGATATGAAGGATTTATCTTCCATTTGTAAGGGACCGCAACATACAGTGGAAGACCTCCTCCAGTGAACGGACATTGGTGCTTTTATGGAGTATACAACTAAAGATAGAACTATTGAGAATATTGTTAAGTTAAGTGTAATTTGTCATCCCAAGAAAAGCACTATTATTAGATTCACTCAAAAAAAAAAAAAAGGCGAGGAAGACTTAGAACTGCCACACCCTTCTGTGAAACAATAGAGTTATCAACGGAAGTCAAATATCTAGGAATCACACTGGAGGAAAAACTTTGTAAGACTATTGCCAAGCCAATACCTCACTATGAACTAGCAAAAGTCTAGTCCGAAAAATATGAGGACTTAATGACACTGTGGATGTACACGGCCATAACAAGACTTATCATCACGTATGCATCCGCCGTTTGGTGGCATTGGGATAAAGCAACGCAGAGGTCAACACGGGCTAAACTAAACAAAATACGGAGACTAGCCTGTGTCTGTGCAATTGGTGTAATGAACAGCTGCGTTTAAAGTTACTCTAAACATCCACCTCTTCATCTATAACTCACCATAGACGATGAATCAAATTGCAAACTAGTTCATACTGCAATCCTTCATGAATTCAGGAAAAACGAACTACTTGGAATACACTTAATAGACAAATGTCTAAAACGATATAACTTTAAGGTTACATTCCCAGACTATCTTAACCAGGAACAGAAAAAAACAACATTTGCCAAGGACTCACATGTATGGTACATAGACGGATCCAAAACAAATGAAGGAGTTGGCATTCTGGCATCCCTACATGCCAGTATAGATACAAGCAGTTACGTATTTCAAGCTGAATTCCATGCAATAGAGTTTTGCATTCGAGAAAATCTAAACCGATATATGGTATTGTATAACAACCAAAACATTTACATTCTCTCCGACAGCAGAGCAGCCCTACTTGCAATTAACGCATTTGAAATAAAATCAAAACTGGTCTGGGATTGCCTTCAACTTCTACAAGTATTGGCAACCACAAACAAAGCCCATCTGATTTGGGTACCAGAACATAGTGGATATGGAGGCAATGACAAAGCAGACGAACTAGCAAGAAAAGTGTTCGCAACTCAATTTATGATGCCAATACCATTCTGTGGGCTATCAATTAACCTCATAAAAGGAAGTATCAAAACCTGGCTAGGAAAAGAAATTCAATTTGCGGGTGGAAACCGATAGAAACAGACAAGCCAAAAACTTTATGCCAAGCAGTTGCCACAAAAACATGAAATAACTACTAAAATTAAGTAGAGGTCAGATTCGACTGATCACAGGTTTTCTCACAAGACATTGCAGTGAGATGACCATGGGGATATTACAACGAAACGCTATATTTGACTGCAATGGTTTAATCAAAACACGTCAAAGATACTAAATCCTACTTCGAAGCGGTGAACATAGCTGCTAGCTCACCTAAAAACTTAGCTGCTTTTCTTACAAATTGAGGCATCATAGATAAACTCTAGGGGAAATACTTCGCAATAGGCTCACCTGTAGCCGCAGTTTTGAAAAAGGCTTGAGTTGGAAAGATTTCCTTATCTGCAACAACGTTTGAGGCAACGATATAAAATTGATCAACCGACTGGGTTCATAGGGAATAAAGGAGATTAAAATCATCAAGAAATATGATATAGTCACAAAATCTCTAGCTGCTAGCCTTGTGTTGGTTGGGAAGGACGAATATAGCAATAGAGGACATATAATCTGCGCTTGGAGACAGTAACTGTAACACCAATAAATTCAAATTCAACTCTTATTGACTTTTGAACGAGTTAAGGAATATTACCGGTTGTTATACTGATATGGCTAATGTATTATCGGCTACCTTATACGAAAAATGGCAAAATTTTTGAACGTTAGCGTCTGAGTGTCATCGGAAACGACGTCAATGAATAACATATGAGGTGTGTTCAAAAAGTAAGGTGACTTTGAAATTTTTCGGGCAACGTACAATTGATTTTTGGTGTGCTTGGCGATTCTAAAAATGGGGCAAAAAATTTCCATCGAATTTTGTGTTAAAAATGAGATTAAGTGCTCTAAAACGCTTGAGATGTTGACAGTGGCATACGGTGAGCCTGAACTAGGTAACAAAAATGTTTATAAACTGTACAAAGTCTTCCAAGATGGCCGTGAAGATGCCAACGTCGAAGATGTGAAAAAGCTGTTGGTATATCAGTCGGCTCGGTTCATAAATTTTTTTTTTTTTGGATTTTTTAGGCATGAGACGTGTGTCAGCGAATTATGCCTCAGCCACCATATTCGGATTTGGTCCGAATATGGACTTTTTCCTGTTCCCAAGACTGACGAGATATAAATAAAGTCAAAGATAAATATAAAGTCACCTTACATTTTGAACGCACGGCATAAAATAATTAAAGATGTATCTATTGCAGAAATTCAAGAAAGGATTGCTTCCATTATAAACAACTGCAAGTATAAAATCCGCGTACATACTCCGAATTACGCTCTCTTCATACGCGTACTTGCGATAAAAGATGACTGAGGAGGCTTTCACAAACATATTTTTTTGATGGCGTGGTAGATCTCATGATGCATTCGAATTACTATAGAAATCTATAAAAATGGATATAGATAATGATCGCCTCATGCAGATACCAGATCAACTCCTAATTATTCTAATAGAATCAAACATTCGTTCGTTTGGATACGTTTCAGCTTCTTTGATTAGGCCTATTTATTGACGTGGAAAAATCGTTACATTGTTTGAATCATGATGATCTAGTGTCAGTCTGTTGCAGTAGAAGTACTATATCCCCGAGAAAATCATTGCCAAGGTCAAATGATGTTAGTACGTAAATATCATATTCTGCAGAATATCGTTTGGCATTAGCATAAAATTCAACTCATTTGAACTATTCTAATGAAATTTACTTTCATTCGGTTGAAACGCAACCCTATATACATGGTTTTGTTTTGAATTTGGAAAAGAAATGTTTTTAATAAAAGCGCTAAATTTTAGTTGTTGTAATACTCTGTTAACTCTGTTTCCCGAAAGCTTTATGAACATATTTCTGCAAAGTGAAGTAACCGATTTTGTACAAAACTGGATTCCCGACAGCCAGTTTCATCGAAGAATGGGACAATAACCAATACAAATTGCCATACAGGGACAGAAGTTGCTTAGGACAGGCAACATATCATATGCTACATTTCCATTGTAATACAGATTCTATCTTAATGTCGAATTCGCCAAGCTGATAAGGCTGAACCAGGTCAAAAATTTGCGGGAATTTCCATAGATGAAATACCCACCCACCACCATTATCTATATCTACACCTCGATTGGCTCCTAACTATCGAAAACCCGTAACCGGTTGCGATGGCGAAAGGTATCAAAGGTATTAAAGCCTAATCAGACTGGGGAAAATTTGCCAATTTTGCAATTGGAAGGTCGTAAAGCTAGAAGGACATGAGAGTTCCTATAAATCCACCCTTATTTTTATATTGTCAACGATCATGTGGTCAGTGTTCTTTGTGATAACCTTCAGAGAATGGATGTAGAAGGAGAGGGACAAAAAACTGGTCTTATCATAGGTGGTCACCAAAATCATAAAATCTTAACTAAAAATTAACAAGAAATCTTAAGTATTATTCTTGCCTCCGATTATATGAATTAAATGATTTTTAAAAAGAAATATCAGCTGTACCCTTTCTCAGACCACCTATACCTGGACTTCAGTCTGCCCGAAGCTTCTCCTCGTCAACTAGGTAGAAGAAATCATCAAAAAACAAATTTCTAAATTCTATCATCGCCTCCTCCTACAACACTCATCAGAGTGATAAAAAATACAATTATTTCAATTTTGCCTTCAATAGTGCTATGTTCTTCCCGTCTTCTTACTAGATAAGAAGGTGAACTTTAGAAAGGATTGGGCGTAAACCTACACAAAACCATATTCTCTAGCGAATGCAAAGTTTCATTTCTTGACACAATGTTCGGTGTCATTAAAGATAGAAAGCTAAGCTTGAAATCTTACATACAAGAATGCGTTTAAAAAGAGTAGCACTGGAAACAAATATATCACTGCATCTAGGTTGTTTGTCTGGTGGACTGACCTAAATAGAGTAATAAATCGTGATAAGCTAAACAATGTCCAACGATTAATATGTTTGTGTATTAGCAAAGTGCTTTGAACTATTCATCACTACTAGAGCACTGTTTCAACAGGAAACTACCAAGAAAACTGCCCATTTTTCTATCTCTAGTACAAAGGGGACCATAGATTACACAACACCTTAATTACAATTCAATAAAACTACCAAATAATTGGTCTCGTCGTGGCCAAAGAAAAACTGAAAACCGCTGAGAATACCCGTATCTCTTCAAACAGCCCAACTGGAAAATAATCTTTCAAATTAGACTCCATAAAATCTAAAGTAGTCATAGACAGTTGTTCGCTCCATTACAGGCAGTCTATTTCCACCTTTATTAGAAGCCGGAATACATTCCAGGTATGATTAGATTAGGTAGTAAGGGATGTGATTGTCTCTGTGGGACAAGCATACACGGCAACTTATTGGTCTATTTTGATTCCCCGTTGATATTGTTTGAGTATTTTAATAATATTACTATTATGGAGGGTCCTATCTAGCTTGAGTTGGCGGAAAACCAGTCAGACCTTTTAATTAATCCTCCTGTGCAAAGGTGCACCCTATCTTGCTAGCTTATCTGCTTTCTTGAACACTTTCACTTTTGTGTATTGACGTACCCAGTAGATATTAAGTCGGTGGGACTCGCAGATATTATTTGGAGTTTGACTATATTTTTATACCTTCTTTGATGTAGTTGTTTCACTTGCAAAAGTTTTTAACTATCCACAAAGATAGAGATCTATGACAAATCAAGTACGAGTAGTACAAAAAAATATTAAATTCATCCGGAATCTTGAAGGAGTCCTGGATCTGAAGTATTTCACAGTAGACTCTAGCTAAAGTTCCTTTTTCCATTTTAGAGACGGCCGGGTAGAAATGGAGTTATCCATTGTTGGTAACAATGTTACTTAACCAGTCATGTCTGCTAGGAAATGATGTGGAGAAACTCTTTTAAGAGTCCACGCATGGCATGATGTAGTCATCACACTTTGCCAGTTCTGACTAGTCGTACTCCTGTATTACAGACCCTTGCTCTAAATTACGCCGCGTCCAGCATAAACCTGATTCTTTTAGTATGATCCAATTTCAGGATGCCGTGCATTTAAGGAATTGGTCTAAGCGAAAGAGGTTGAACATTATCACTAGTGCAGCTTGATGAGTAGATCTTAATATTCCTGTTACTGTCTTTGAACTGGTGTGAACATTTTGAAATAACTATTCTTTTACGAAGTTTTTCACCATACCAAAGCACCATAGGTTAGAATTAGTCCAACTATGGTCTGTATATCCAGTGTGTCATACATAGTCTTAGTCTCTTACCAAAGGTTTTTTGGCGTGTATAGAATGCTCCTAAAGCTTTTTTGGTTCATTCTTCGATGTTACGCATCCAACTGGGCTTACTATCTAGGATGATTCCTAGATATTTGAATCCGAATACCGTTGATTCTAGGCAGATTGGACATTTCTAACTCTTTTTCTTGTGTTCCGTCTTTAATAAGTTTCTCCTCAAACCGTTTTGTGTTTGTCCATTTTGCGAGTGTGTTAAAGGTCGACTCCATTAGTTCGCTGATCGTTGGAGGATGCTTTTTTCCGACCAGAATGACTATGACTACTGCCAGGAAATTGCAAGACAGACGGATTCACTCAACATGAAACTACACTACCTATTCCACAAAAAAATGATACCCTGACTATATTTATTGCTGCAAGTAAATTCATTTTAAGGTTAGATGCTATCGAAAGAGCTAATATTTGATGTTTGATATAACTCAACAGACGGCATATCAGAATAATAATAGATTAACCCACTGGACACTGACTTGAAGGCAAAAATGCAACTATTACTCTTTCTGTAGAAGCTACAGGGCCGAGTAGAATGTAGAGATTATCCTTAACCTCTTCTGGACATGCCAAGTTCTCCGTCAAAAAAGAGTACAGAGAGATTTTTTCACGATTTACCTGGTAGCGTAATGGACTTCTTTTTTTGTCCAAGTGGTGTACGACTACATTGGACTTGCGTAGTGAAAAAAACTTGCACCAATTACCAAGTTGTATAGGGTTTTCCAATAGGGACTTGAAAACTTTGAATTTAATTTGTGAACGCACTCTTTCACTAATCATCAAACTGTCACTGTCAATTTATTCAGTAAACTCAACATCTTCATCATGGTAAAGTACACTAACGAGCAACGTCTGCAAATTACAATATAAAAATTTTCTACAGATATTCGGAATCGGTGACTGCAACTTTAAGAGCATTAACTCCAGTTTAGTGTTTAGTGCAAAAATTTGAATCTACATATTGCCGTGTCAGTGAGACAACGGGTTGGTCGATCTGTCGAAAATATCGCTTCCATTCAAACGTCCGTAGCAAAGGATCCAAATCAGTCAATTCCACGGCGTTTTCGAGAATTGGGCATCGCTCAGACCACATTATGACGTATTTTGCGTAAGGATCTTGGTTTACACCCCTACAAGTTTAAGCTGACTCAGGAATTGAAGCCGATGGGTCATTTGAAGCGACGTACGTTCTCCGATTGGGTTCTGGAGAAGATGTGCCAAGATGATGAATTTAATCGCAAAATCATCTTCAGTGACGAAGCTCATTTTTGGCTCAATGGGTTCGTCAATAAGCAAAATATGCGTTATTGGTCGGGTGAAAACCCACATGTGCTTCATAAATCACCACTTCATCCACAAAAAATAACTGTTTGGTGCGGTTTGCATGCCGGCGGCGTTATTGGGACATATTTTTTCGTCGACGATAACGATCGTCACGTTACTGTGAATGGTCAGTGTTATCGCGCCATGATCACCAATTATTTTTGGCCCGAATTGGAAGATATGGACTTGAACGACATGTGGTTTCAACAGGATGGTGCCACAAGCCACACAGCACACGCTACAATCGATTTATTGAAGAGTAAGTGTGGTGAGCGTGTTATCTCAAGACATGGGCCAGTCAATTGGCGGCCTCGTTTTTGTGATTTAACACCGCTTGACTATTTTCTGTGGGGCTACGTTAAGTCATTGGTTTATGCCAACACGCCGACGACGTTGGAAGAACTCAGAGCCAACATTGAACGCGAAATAGCGGCCGTTTCGGCCGAAATGTGTGGCCGAGTCGTTGAAAATTTGGTCCAAAGAATCGACCGCTGCAAACGTGCCCGCGGTGGCCATATGAACGAAGTCGAGTTCCATTCATAAATTTTTTGATTGCACTTTAAGCCAATAATAAAGTTTTTGAAATATCTCAAATGGTTTGCCTTTTATTTAAAAAAAAAAAAGTTGTCAAGTCGTTATTTGGAAACCCTATATAAATGATAGAGAAAACAAAGTATTCGAAGGATAAATACTTTGAAAGAACATTATTCTTCCAAACATTTTAAGATACACTAGGGTAGATCGCAAAGCATAGCGTAACATATTATGACTGCAATCAAATTCTGAATCTATTCTTCTTCCGTCTGGAAATTGGCTTAAAATTGAAAGGTAGAAATGAAAAAATGATATCACAAATTCTTACCCAAGAGATCATCAATATTTATACCACCTATGAGTATGCTGAAATTCTGTTACAGGATTAGTAAACAATACAGTTACTTTAATTCCCTAGTCCCGAAAGGAAAATAAGTAATTGAATTTTCTGATATAAAAAATCGTCTTTACTTGCGATCATTCAATTTCAAATATGTTGGAAACACACATGCAATTTGCGCTCACATATTTTTCACATTTATCATTTGCTACCCCCAGTTTTCCTTATGGCGACGTCACCTTAAATTGATTCCATTTTTCCATCCTGGGTGATATGTCACTCGGATGCAAACACAAATTCAATTCACTCATCGAAGCGTCCTTAGAGAATGCGATTTCACAAGAAAGGGAAAAAGGAAAAAAAAAGAAAAAAATGAATTTTTTAGCAGCCAAGGAAGGCATTTCATTGACGGCAACGGCAACATACACGTACATATCTAAACACCTAAGCCATGGATTGATATATAACATCAGAGCCAACTCCCTGTATTGTTTATATTTCCATTGAAGAAGAAGAAAAATAGGTTTAAGTATCCGATCCATAGGAATAGTCAGTTCAACATGTATGGACCCGACTCAGTGATAGATTGAATTATTTCTAACTTCTACTATTACTGGGATGGTTAGATTGGGGATATTCCATGCAGAAATGGACACCGTATCCTTGTCTCTGACAGATGGATTGTGTTTTGTTTCTGTAAGAAAGTAACCCCTTTCTCTGTGTTTTTCGTATGCTTAAAAATTGCAGGCAGTTTTTGGCATGAATGACAACCGAAACAAAGTACTAAAAACGTTTTCTTTTTAACAAAAGAGTAGGAATCGCAGGATAAAAGAAGTTTTTGTCCTCAAGTGAATATAAAAGATTTAAATGTTTATGTTGACACACTTACTCAAAGGGGATATTGATTTTGCTTGGAAGGAAACAATGGGATATTGGAGTACAATAAAGCTGCAGGGAAGCAAAAGGGAAGTCATTATGGTTTTTGTGGTGCAATAACGATTTTGAAGAGGACGTGGGAGATATGGAAGGTTCGAATCTAGGCCAAGTGAAACGAGCTTACCATAATTGTTTTCTGAAATGAATACAGAATTTGTTTTGGAAATGGCTAGGATGGAACATTTTTGCTACTGCTGTTCAAAACTTGGACGATTTTTTGAAAAGGAACATTCTTACGAATTCCAGAGGAAATTTTTTATGAATGCAAATTTCATTTCAGCTTCCGATCATCTTTGCAGATATAGGTGCAGCCTTTATATAGGGATTGTGTTCTAAGTTCATCAAGTGACAACTGATGACATATTTCTTTTAATTTTCATTTGTTTATTTCACTTTGACCACTGTACAATAGGCGAAAAGATCATCTTTGGTTAACAGATTACAAAACTCATTGGTGATGATTAGGTTAATCTTTGTAATTTTAGTATGAACAGGATATCGCAAACAAGTTATGCAAAAGGAAACAAGTAAAAAGTAAAACATTTCTGTTCGATAACTTTAAGTACGAAAGGACAGCTACCAAGAAATTCTTTTGTTTAGATATTTGCCTTATAGATACTGAGAGACTATTCCAAAGTGTGATATAAGACAAGTAAAACAGTTCGGTGGTGATGTCAATACATATACGATGCTATACGACATCGCTTAGCTTTTTGTATTATTATAGGAACGTGAGTGCATTGGCTTATTCAGTATCGTCGGTGTTCGTGTTTTATGTGTTTATCATTCCTTATAATGACTCGGGAAATTAGAGTGGATATAGCCAATACTCGCGGGTTAAAAAGTAATCACTCCTCTAAAACCGTCATAACGGACGACTTCAGTATACGCAATTCTGAGTGGCTTCGACATTCTGGACAGACAACACCTGAAAAACGGTGTGTTGAAAATTTCGCTGCGGAAAATAATTTGACATGAGCCCACGCGAATACCGGATGTTGATAGTCATACCGCCAACACCCTGGACTTGATTTTAACTTCTTACCCTGATAACTACACCGTTGATGTGCTCTCCCCTCTATGCTGGTCGTACCATGGTGTCATGTCAGTTAATTTCTCGTACACCGATCACACAGTTAGAGAAAAGATTCCCAAAAGAATAGTATGGCAATACGAGAAAGCCAATTGGAGCGGTCTCAACAGCTTCTTTGGGAATTGTAACTGGTCGTTATGTTTCCTCAATAAGGACGTGGATGCCGCTGCTGCTATGAACTCAGACACTATACTCTTTGGAATGAGATCATTTATTCCTCATCGGATTAAGAGTATCAGATCAAGAGAAAAGGCATGGAACGACTTTAGCTGTAAAGAGACTGTTAGGGTTAGAGAAATGTTTTTTCGGTCTTTTAAAACCAATCCGACAGAGGAAAACCGAAAGAAGTCTAAGCGAGCCAGGAATTGTTTAAAACGATTCGTGGTATATTGATATATTGTGCATCTTCGATTTGGACAGGTTTATAAGTACTTCGTTGGGAGATGACCTTGATGCAATAGCAGATAAGTCTTCATTTAGCTTTGTTACTACATCTTCTATCAACCCTATTGAAGAGCTCAAAAAGAGTTAAACATTGTCAGCATTAATATGAAATTTACAATAAGGCAAGCACATTCGTTTTTCATTTATAAATATTGAGCACAATAAGGGTCCAAGTAACTACACTTGTGGGACACCTTTACGGACATAACATAAGAAAGAAATTTTACTATTTAACGACACAGCTTGCAGATGAGTCAGTTTAACTGTTATGATACATATATTAAAGACTTTAGAGAGTTTATTACACAAAATTACAGGGCCAACTGGGTCTAAGGTCAAGTAGTGTCAGAAGGGTTATATGGTTAAGATCAGTTGCAAAGCGGAGGTCGCCTGTCACTTTAAGTACTGCTGTAATATAGCTTTGGTCTCCACGGAAGCCTGATTAAAGGGTGGATAAAAGTTTATTTTTTTATATATTAGGTGCGCAATTAAGTTCTCTATTGTTTGCCAATAGATGGCTCTAGCAGTCGACATATAAAAAATAGACATATGCGAACAAACCGCTTTGGTGGCAACATCAAAAATTCATGTAACTTTTTATCAATTAACCCTAAAAATTAGCTCAGCACGTTTAAATGGTTGATATTCAGAGGAATAGACCAGGGAGCTTAGGGTAAACCTTCCCATTTGCAATCGCAATGCAATTGCATTTTGGAAATCCTTTCTTGAACTGATACATAGGTATACAATTCGTAGATTTGGGTTTAGCATTTCCTAAAAACGATCTTTATAATGCAACATTAATTTTTTAGAGACGTGCAAGTGAGTATCTATAAAAAAAAAACAATAAACACGCTGGCTCTGAGGAACTACTAATAGAATTTTTCAAACCTAGAAGTGATGCATTGGTCAGGAATATCAAGTTAGCAGTATTTAAAAATAAATGCATGTTACATGACCGGAATATCAGCCCTATATGTCTCATCTCCAAGAAAGATTATACAATGTCTTCCAAGAAATACTCACGTCTATCGCTCTTGAATGTTATATACAGAATATTACATACCGTTTTCTAAAGTCTAAAACTCATTTTCATTACACTCATTGGCAAATATGTACTTGACCATCTATTCGATTAAACCAATGAATGTCAAATTGATAAAAACCATCTTTTCATAGACTTTAAAGTCATAAGTGCCAATTCATCATCTGGAGCTACAGGAGGCGAAGGCCGATTTCGAGATCCCAGAAAAAAAGATCCAGCTATGGAATTAGCAGATACGCTACTACTGATAGAACTGATGCGATTAGTAGGTACTATAATCTAAGGCACTACTCCACTCCGCTGAGTGTTAAACAACGAGCACAAGAAGAGAGCTATTTGTCGCATATAAGACAGCGAGTGCTGGGAGGGCGAACTGACAGCAAGATCAAACATCTATGAGCTGTTCAAAAATATGAATGTATGTAGTTTCAAGTATAAAATTACATAGAATACTACAATAGGTTGGTCACACATAGTAAAGTGACAATTATACTCAGCCTTTGAATCCCAAACATTTGGTTCGAGACGTAAAGTGAGACCAAATCACTAGTTCAAACATATGGCGATTAAACTCTTCAACGTGCAGAACGGTATTTCCGTTCATCTACAACACTTGCAGTTTTTAACATTGAAATAGTAGTCTTTTTACTTACCAAAGTGAACCATATACCTGTGATAAGAATGGATATAACTTATAGAAAAGCCGTTAAGAAAACAGTAGATAACGATTGGAATTGAATGGGTACTGCAAGTGAAACAATTTAATGGAACAGCTATAGAAATAACCGATTAACACGTTGACAATTGCTGTGTCACAGATTTAAAACAAACAACTCTTCTTCTGATGATTTTATCATATGTCAGACATGGTAAATCAGAAACTATGATACTACGCATTGAAATTATCAAAATTCACTACACAAATAGCGTAAATTTTACAGCTCTAAGTGTTAAAAATTTTCCTGGATTGAAGTGAAGCATCTTCTTGCAAATATTGTAATAAAGGGTAAGTCAGTGGTGTGAGGAGTTGAATATTTAGGAATATTGCTTCTGTAGTTCGAAGTGTTACCAAAAATCCACCGACGTCGATCTCAGAAATTGGCTCATTTCAGAATCACAAAATTTTTAATCCAGACTTAAGTCATAAGCTTAGACTTAGACCTACCACTCATCAACAGTATTGTTTAACTGAAAAATCATTCTAAGCGATGTGGCATATTTCCGTCTTCAAGGCTCTGTTAGTAGGCAAAATTGTCATAATTGGGACATCAGAATTTCAACCCACAGCCATTTTCATGGATCATTTCTTATTATGTTAATACGACAAAAAAAAAAAAAAAAATAATAAATAAATAAACAAATAAAAAATCCCATAAACACCGATAATATATAAAGCTGAAGCGAACATAGATACATACACATAATATATGAAAATATTTCCGACAAAAAAAAAAAACATCCTCATAGTGGATAGTTCTTTCTGTTTTTATTTTTTATACCTACCCGTGCTCTTTAACTTTCTTCTAATACATACTCGTATGTACGCATTGCAAATTATGGTTCTCCATAAATTGTCAGCCCCTATAGAAATCAATCATTATCATCAACGTATGTGTAGACAATTTCATTCAATTTCCAATCTCCCTCTCAAAAGATACATCTAAATGTAGATTATAGCCTGAGCAGTCATTTTACGTGGGTCGAAATGAAGACGAAACGGTGAATGAATTGAAACCCAGAGGAAAGGAACGACTCCAATATAAAATCACCGCCCAAGACTAATGCCAATAACAGCGATGAATAAGGCTGACGAAGTTCCAGGAAAAGTGGCATCCTCTTCTGCTAATAGGCAAACTACCCTTAGCCAAAAGTAATAATGCCAAGGAAATTGAATTGAAATGGACGAATGGGATGTAAATTTGAACCAACTGATTTTTAATGACATGTTCTTTTTCATCTTCTCTCTAAGTAGGTTTTTTCTTCCTTTTTTTTGACATTTTTTACTCGTAAGGATTTTTCCTTCCTTCGTGAAAAGCAACCGTTTCGTACAATCGAATTGGAATTTGATAATAAGGGTTTTAACCCATGAGAGATAATTTTTGAGAAGGCATTTTTCGGGAGTTGCCTTTTTTTGTTTTTGTTTCTCAAGTGCAGTTCTTCTGACTTAATTGAAATTGATGAGGGGAAAGGTGTCTTTTTATGGAGTTAATATCTTTTCATTCATTCTTTGTGACAGACATGGGTATAAAGGTATTTACTGTTTGGGGAAGGATGGTGATTTTCTGATTTTATTTGTTCTATTTTCTTTTAGGTTTTTTCATTAACACGATGATTTTTAACCTGAACTTTGCATATAATGATACTTTTCGTCAATATTAACAATATTTCAAAATGCTTATAAAGTATAAAAATATACAAGTACCACTAACTAGTTTCATAAATAGTTACATATATAAGAATTCGTAGATCTTATTATAATAGGTGAGCCAACAGATGGTGTGGATGTTTGCTGTAAATTACTGTCATTCACTGAATTCATTGTGGTTGATCTTTTTGACAAATGTCATATAAGCTTTGGCAATTTAAATCATGAAGTCGCTAACTACTTTGTTCTTGAATCTTACTACAAAAATAGGCGATCTATAAAAGTAACATTTCGTAAGATTCCTAAATTTAAGTCAGCACAATCGACTTAGTGAGTCTGAAATTCGTCCAACTGTAAAAAAAAACGTTTTGAACGTGAGAGAAAATGTTCAAAACCAGCCAAGCACCTCAATTCGTCACCGAAGTGAGCAATTAGGCCTCACTTATGGCACTTTGCGGCGAATTTTAAAAGCTGTTCTTTATTCGTACGTCTATAAAATCCAAACTACACAACAATTGAAGCCTTTGGATCATCTACGACGTCGCTGATGTGTTAACTGGATGTTGAATCGCCAGGAGAATTTGTCATCGAATTTGATCTTTTTCGATGAAACCCATTTTTGGATGGATAGGTACATAAATAAACAAAATTGTCATTTCTGGGGACCGGAAAACCCACACGAGATTGTGGAAAACCAATGTATTCCAAAAAGATCACTGTATGGTGCGGATTATGAGACGGTTACAGTGAGTGGAGAACGTTACCGAAAAAAGATGAACGGCTACTTTGTTCCAAAATTGAATAAATTGGATTTCGACGATCTGTGGTTTAACAGGATGATGCTACCGCCCACGCAAGTCATTAAATAATCAATTTAGGATGAACGAAATGTGAAGATCGCATTATTTCGGTTAAAGGAGAAATTGTTGGCCTTTATGCTCATGCGATTTGACACATTTAGACTTTTTCCTGTGGGGTTATTTGAAGTTAAGTCTATGCCAATAACCCAGCGACTATTCAGGATCTCAAATATCCAAACTTAAATTGCGGCCATTGAGTCATTATTTTTCAAAAAATCATCGAGAATTTTGACCTTCGGATGATCGCTTGCAACAGAATTCATAATTGCCATAGACCAAACTTTATTCATCAATAAAATTCTACATTTTTCCAATAAGAATTTTTTTTTATTTTAATATCGTGAGTGTTAGACACAGAAGATATTTTTCGCAAGTGTTCGGGTTCGGCTTTCATATCTCATATATACTCATGATATCCCACAAGAAGAGGGGACTCAGCGGCTCTTATTTCATTTGCTCCTGGGGCTTTTGGGACATTAAGTCTATATATATACTTAAATACAATCCACATCTCATCTCTTCAGAATATTGAATCACGCATCACAGTTCTTTTGTGGCTTCTTGAGAAAACATTTTTGCAAATTTGTAAGATATTTCCATTGAAGTCCTGGATGCGAAACTTTTCGTAACTTTTCAATCATCTAAAGAAGGCTTTTCTACGCCTTTATACTTCGGTTATTAGCATCCACGCTTTTCTAATATCCTTTTTTGTCAGCTAGTATTTTTTTGTTGTGTTTATGTTCTTAAACTAACAATTTCGCTTAACACTAAAGATAAAAACTAAAGGATGGAAGCGGTTAAAGAAGGTTAGGGCGTGAGGCATAAGTGGAAAGACGGATTGTTCTTAAGGGAGAGGTTGCTGAGATGGTGGTCGAAGAGAGGCAGAGTGTCATTCTAGACATTGGCTACAGATGTCCGTAATTTCTTCTGTGAAGAATGAGTCGGAAAACTGGCACGGACCTAAGATTGCGTAGGTTTGTGTTAAAAGAAAGTAGAAAAAAAGAAAAACATAGGGAAAAGTTTCGAAAGACCGATAGAGTTCTGGAAGGCACTAAATCTCAAAATGTAACGTCTAAACGAAAGATAAATGCGCAGCCGGAATAATAGATTTTGTACTCAAGCAGCACATTGACGAGTCCAGAACGAAGTCACTTCTTTTCGCCGATGTAATCGCTATCAAAGCCATTAATATTTGGAAAAAAGTCCAAAGCATGACTAAGAACTATTATCTGAAATACGGTTTTCTTTTATCTATTACCTACTACAAGGTTTCAAAAATATCCACATTAAGAAATTTCAGGCTTAGCCAATCTACTGGGTTTCCAGAGAGGCCTAAGTTTAAACCGAACATAGTTTAATAGTTTAAATGCAAAAACATCAGTAAACTATTGGCCTCGGTAATAAAATAGTTAAAAAAAAAATATAGCGGCCCTTAGAAAAGCAAAAAAAAAAATATTAGGTGCGCAACTAAGTTTTTGTTGTTTTTTTTTATGAAAATACAATTTTATTATTTTATTGCCAATCGCCAGCTACAACTTTTCCTCATCTTTCTGGCAGAACTAATCCAATTTTTTGATGTTTTCATATGAGTGGATCTGCTGATCAGCCATACCATGTGACATCTTAATAATCGGGCGGCGGGGATTATGCCGGTTGGGGTAGGAGTTCCCATTTAAGCGATTCAAGACAGGTATTAACGAGTTAGGCAACGTGAGGCCGAGCGTTGTCATGCTCTAAAATCACTTTTTCGTGCTTCTGCACGAAATTTCTCTGCTCAATTGAAGTGGACACCGTTCCCCAGTGATGGTTTCGTTGGGTTTTAACAATTCACAATAAGTAACACCGAGCGGTCCCATTAAATACACAACATAACCTTCGCAGCGCGAATATTCGGCCGAGTCGATGACGTACAAGCATAAACGGGCAGTCTCTTTGAGTTCTGTAATGAATCCATTTTTCTTCACCCGTCACGATGTGATGAAGAAACACGTTCACAAGCTAAGGAACGACGCTCAACGTCGTACCTTGTACCCATGTACCCATGTACTTTGTTTTCGAATCATTCCCAGCGCATGCAATCGCTTTTAAATGGCTTGGTGGGTAACTCTTAATGCTGAAGCAAGCTCTTCTTGCATTTGGAACGGATCCTCGTCGAGCAATGCTTATAACTCAGGGTCTTCGAAAGATTTTAGTCTTCCTTCACACGGACGGTCATCAACATCGAAATCACCGTCTTTGAAGCGACGGAACCAATCACGGCAAGTTGCTTCACCTAGAACAACATCTCCGTAAACGTTTTGAAGCTCTCGATGGGTTCCAGTCGCCGTTTTCTTCAAATGAAAGATGAAAATCAACACTTCCTGCAAATGACTATTTGGCACAAAATCACACATTTTCACACAACCAAAAGTATATGATGCCAAAACAAAATCACTAATGTATGAACACGGTTTATTTACCATATGTCTAAGTTTAGATATGTCAAAATCAACCAGCACTTATTGCTGCAGCCATCGATTGACAACGAGAGTAGCCCAGTAGAAATCCAGATACATGAGAGAAATATCTAGCATAAGATACAATTGAATGCATTGCATATTTAAATACATAAATATAATGGAAAAGAGGGTCAGAATTAAGAAAAAAATATGAATAACACAACAGAATTCATTTTTATCAGTATTTCGAGTATTTCTATTTCCAGACATAAGCAAACTGTATTGTACTGCATTGTACAATACTAAAAAAAAAAAAAAAACAATATAATCAAAGAAAAACTAATTCGTTAAAGTCTGGCTGAGAAAAATAAAAAATTTTGAAAAATTAATGACAAGAAATATTTTTATAACTTTTCGATTGTCAAAAAGAAAGAAAAATCTTTAAAAATGTATTTTGTTTAATTTTTGTTTGTATTTTGAGTACATTTTATTTATACTTTTCATTTTCTATTATTTTTTCTCGAAATGAATTTATCATTACCATTGTTTCAACTATCAGCAAATATATATGACCAAGTTTCCCATGAAATAACCACCCCGTCTGAGTAACTCTTTCCAATCATTTCCAAATTTAACACATTATAAATAATTAAGTTCTTCGAAAACAACTAAAAATGTGTGTACGTGCAGTTTACCTAGAATATGAAGCGTGTTTATTTATTAATTAAATGTGCTACATATACACTGAGTTTGCATTACATTTCTAAAATACTCATTCATTCAGGTGAATTGTGGTGAATTTTGAATAACATACACTAGAGGGGTATATGTGTTTATGAAGTTGGAAAAATAATACAATACACATACAGACATACATACATAAATTAGTGAATAATTCAAAACCAAAAATATTCATACAAAATACTCGTAATGTTACGTATACGCCACCAACGTATATCTTTCAGATCTTATTGTTCACAATCCACTTGTTAGTTTGAGTTTATTGGTAATGAATACCTATTTTACAGCGAATTTGTTAATGCTAGACAGTATGAACGATGAAAAGCAGAAAAATGTTACTAACACGCGATCTAATTAATTGTTAGCCGCATCAATATTGCCGCATCAAGTACTGCAACAAGAAGTTGCTTATTTTTTTGTTTTTTTTTTCGATCTGGTAACACCAATTATTGCTACTTGAGGACTGCGGATGATGAGAAAGACTTAAAATCTGATTTATTTTAAGTTTTACAGTCATCAAAACCACGACTGTAAATATGTTCCTCTGCTCATTTATACGCATGTCTTCGTGACATTTTGTTGCTGTCAGACGGACACGCGGAAATGTATACGCGCGACATGAAAATGAATATGTTCATTATTTTTGTCAGTATTGTCTACTCTTAATTGTTCATAAAAGATAATACTCGCAATATTCTTTGGTTATACTGTGTTGTTAGGAAATTAAAAATTGTTAAAACAAAAAAGATTTTGGGTTTATCTGCATTACAACGATAGGCATTTCAGAAAGCATTTTTATTCAGAACACTTCTAGATACAATTTTGAGTTATCACCGAATGCCTAAAGAGTCACTTGAAGAGATCCTGGGCAACGTGAAAAATAGATAATACCAGCGATAGAATCTGAAAAAATGCTGAAGCCAGCTTTACATGGCTGACATCTTACAGCGAAGGGCTATTCTGCTGTTTCTGCAATTAATAAAACATCGCCCTCTAACTGATTTTACCATATCAAATAAGTTTCCCCGATCGGTAGTTCTTGCAATTTATCCTGTCGCTTTTGCCAAGGTCGAGAGGTCGACGGGATAAATTTTGGTTGTCTCTCAACATCCGACCCGACTACATGCCCTAGTTCATTCGCTGCGAGTAACTTTATTTTCCATAAGATCAGCTTGTGCGCGACAGCTAAGGGAATGGTACTGAGCGGAAAATCTTCGTTAAATAACGCCTCAAATTTCGTCTTTTCTGTAGGCAAATGTTCCTGCTTAGTTTCAATATCTTTCGACGATTGAACTTCTTGTAAATATTTTTTTTTTCTTCATTGTGCATCAATCATTAAATATATTAGCTCGTTTTCTCATGATTCAACCGTTTCTCCATCTACTGGTTATCACTTCCTTATGCGTTGAGGATATCTCTTCCAATTCCCGACAGAGCCTCCTCCCTGTTATCGCACGTGCTTTACCTACCGCTTTTTCTGCATCTTTCGCAAAGTGTGTAACACAAGACGTTTGCCAGTCCACGCTTAAGATGCTATCCTTTTGTTATTTACTATCATATTCGGCTTTTCCTTCAACTTACACCTTTCTTTATTTAGCCCCCTTCTTAAATTTCCTAATTTCGGTTTTTGATGGTTTTTCCTTGTTTTTCTACGGCTTGTCAGTGGTTTTACCTAAGATCACGTAAAGATTTTTTTACTTTCAATTTCGTGGTATTCCCCCATAAATGGTAATTTGTCTGAGTTTGGTATTCACCGTGTGATTTGTACGAGTTAAGTATATCTTCAAACTCTAAGCTCCTCGTTTCGAAGCCCTATCCGACAGAAAGTTTTCGTATTTGAAATTCCTTTAGACTCACATTTACTTGATTTGTGTTCTATTTACGAGTAAAAGCTCATATGTTGTATCCTATTGACTGTATTGTATACGAGTATGTGTGCTACAGGACCTGAACGAACTATGCCACCTTCGCAATTGGTATCTCGTTCGTGGGGGTGATGCTAACGCCCACAAAAACAAATTACTTTCAAATTATATTTTTAGCAAAAATCTACTTCTATGTAATATGGGTAACAAACCTATTTTTATTAATTCTGTAGGAAGAGATACTTGACCTCACCATCTCGTCTCCATCTCTTCATACTTTTTTTCAGGATTGACATGTGTCAGATGAAGTAATATTAGACAGGGTCAAACTAGATACATGAAGAAATCTCGAGTCTCCAAAATAGTTAAGGTCTGTCGCAAAAAGACACAGCTGGTCGAGAGGAAACTTTAACCTAAATGTTACTTAAAGTTCATTTCCCAGATTCGAACCCTTTAAACAATATACAATTTGTCAATTCCGAAGCCACAAGCTTATCCTACGACAACAGAATTAAAAGCCTTTCTGGGAATATCTTCAGCATCGACAAAGTTAAATGAGCTATAAACTCATTTGAACCATCCAGATTCTATCCACTTTAATCGCCTCATTTGGCTCTAGCTTCAACCGGTAATGCATCACGGAAGCCTGGAAGGCGGTAAACCTAGTTTTATCAGCAAACTTGATAAACCTATTGAACTACGTAAATCTTATCGACCCATAAGCCTTACATCAATTTTTTTTTTTTTTGAAAACCATGGAAAGACTTATCGATTTATATATCAAAGACCTTCTCAAAAAATTCACCTCTACACCATCACCAATATGCATACAGGGAAAAAAGATCCACGGAAGTCACTCTACTATACTGTCCAAATGGGGTATTGACCATCACACTAATTCTTGGGTTAGACCTCCGGTGAAACTAAAATCTTTGTCTCAGCCATCAAAGGTTGTCCGCAAGGAGGTTTGCTAAGAGATTTCGTAACTTGTATTATTCAATTGGAACATGCGTTGGAAAGCTACTGTCATTGTACGTCATTTCAGTGTATGTCATTCATTTGAAGCGTAAACAACAATAATTTTTTTTTCACTAAAATATGTCGAACTTTGTGCCCGAAAAATTGTTTTTTTGGGGAGCTCTGCTTCATTACTTTAATATGAAGAAAACTGCTGCCGAAAGTCATCGTAGGTTGGTGGAAGTTTATGGTGAACATGCGCTTGCTGAGCGAACGTGCCAAAAGTGGTTTGAACGATTTAAAAGTGGTGATTTTGGCTTGGAAGACGATGAACGTCCTGGGCAGCCAAAAAAGCTTGAAGATGAAGAACTGGAAGCATTACTCTATGAAGAATGTTGCCAAACACAAGAGCTCGCAGAATCTTTGGTTGTCACTCAAGCAGCCATTTCAAAACGTTTAAAAGCAGTTGGATATATTCAAAAGCAAGGAAATTGGGTTCCACATGAACTCAAGCAGAGAGACGTCGAAAGGCGGTTTGGCATGTCCGAAATGCTGCTAGAACACCAGAAAAGGAAGTTATTTTTGTATCGGATTGTTACTGGTGATGAAAAATGGATCCATTACGACAACCCTAGGCGCAAAAAATCATATGTGAAACCCGGCCAACCAGCCAAATCAACGGCAAAGCCGAATATCCATGGCGCGAAGGTAATGCTCAGTGGGTGTGCTGTATTATGAGCTGCTAAAACCGGGTGAAACCATCAATGGACAACGCTACAGAAAACAATTAATCCGTTTGAAGAGAGCAGTAGCCGAAAAATCGAAAAATGCCTGGAATATGCGACCAGACACGAGGCAATAATTTTCCATCATGACAACGCTCGGCCCCACGTTGTTATTCCGGTTAAGAACTATTTGGAAAACAGTTAATGGGAAGTCTTACCCCACCTGCCTTATAGCCCAGACCTTGCCCCTTCTGACTACCATTTGTTCCGGTCGATGCAGAACGCCCTCACTGAAATACGGTTCACATCAGAGCAGAATATCAAAAATTGGCTTGACTCATTCTTGGCTGCCAAACCGGCGCAGTTCTTTTGGGATGGGATCCACAAATTGCCAGAAAAATGGGAAAAAGTCATAGCTTCAGATGGCCAATACTTTGAATAATACTATTGTATATGTTTTTCTTAAATAAACATTAAAATTTTGAAAAAAAGAAACCGCACGAATTAAATTACATACCCAATAGCAAATGTAAAGTAAAGCAAAAGTACTAGGTGGGGAGAATGAATGAAAAAAATTTTTTTTTTAAATGTTTTTTTTATTTTATTCAATATAGTCCCCCCTTTTAGTTTCATGTACTGATTCTAGCGATTTTCCAACTTCTTTATCCCGTCCGAAAAGTAATTTTCCGAAAGGTCTGCGAAATACTTCTCTGTGGCGTGGATGATCTCCTCGCGTGAGCTGAATTTTTTAATAATGAGCTATTTTTTGAGGTTTGGAATGAGATAATAGTCCGAGGGAGCCAAATCGGGCGAATATGGTAAATGCGACAGCAATTGGAGCCAGAGAAATTCTGTTCTCTGGTGTTCAACAGTTACCAATCGACACCAAAAGTCCGCCCGATTCTGCATCAGCAAGTCCAAACACTCTTTCGAAGTGCTCTCGCGTTCGCGTTTTTGGTCGGGAGTGAGTATGCGCGGCACCCAGCGGCAGGATAACTTTTTCATATGCAGAATATTGCCCAAAATATGGCGTGTGCGCTCAGTACTAATGTTTGTGGTATTTGTTAGCTCGCTCACCTTCACTTTCCGATTAGCCAACACCATTTCATGTATTTTTTTGACATTGACTTCTGTAACCGCATCGCGGGGCCTAACGCTGCGGACTTGATCGGTAGTAGAGTTGCGGCCACCACGAAACTCTCGAAACCAATATTTGACGGTGTAATTTGACGGTGTAATCTGACGGAGCATTAGCCTCATAATATTTATCCAACTTTTCTTTTGTTTCCTTCGCCGTTTTGCCTCTCAAGAAATAATGTTTTATGAGAGATCAGAAATCGTTTTTGTCCATACTCAACATGATGCCAAACACGTCAAAACTAGACAGTATCGCACTGAAATTTTGCATGTCTGCCTTAATATGAACTTTAAGGCACCATAACATTTTTCGCAATATCAACGCATTCTGGCGGTCAAGGAGAGAAGTAAAGCTATACTTCTACCCTTTACTCGTAAAAGAAATCTAAGTCTTGACCACACTTTACTTAACGGTACAGACATTGTGTACTCAACGAAGTGAAATATCTTCGAAAGTTTATCTATAAAAAACTAAATTGGAACTTACATATTAATAATAAAATTACTAAAGCGACTAAAGCCATGTGGGCTTGCCGTCGCATGTATGGTAAAACATGGGGATTAACCGCATTAGATTAATACAATGATAAAACGACCCGCATCACAATCACCACCTACTCATCAGTAGTATGGTGAAACAAAACAAAAGAGTGATCTGCCATACAAAAGATGCAGCGGTTACAAAGATTTGCATGCCTGGACTTCACCAGCGGAATGCACACATGCCCCACATCAGCTTTGGAAACGCCACACTATATCTTTACAAAAGAGATGACCGCACTACGGTCAGGCTATTACAACCAGGAGAGTTCAATCACTCGTATCACATGATAATGGCAAATAAATTTTTTCTCCGATATTCCTGAGCTTGACATGATAAGCTCATCTTTGATAAGGGTGTTGCCATCCAGATGCTAACGAACAGTAACTCCAAATGACTACAATGACACTACAATATTTCTCGCATAACAACAGAGTAAAGTTTTAGTGCGTGCCTGATCACAAAGATATTGTCGAAAATGATAGAAGGGGTGATTCATCGTGAGGTTTGATTTTCAATGGGATTTTTTGGCAGATCACAAGTGACTCCTATCAAACTGCTTTGTCATTTTTGTTTATCGTTTGGCAAGTTATCATGGAAAGACTCACACCACAATAGCGTCTCCAAATTGTTCAGCTATATTACGAAAATCAGCGTTCTGTGAGAAATATAATCGACCAACTGAAACCACTATTGCCAATACCATTCGCAAATTTGAGTCCCAGTTTACATTAGTGGATAATACTCGACCGGTTAGACGACATCCAGCACGTAGTGAAGAGATTATAGCAGCTGTAGCTCAGAGCGTACGCGAAGACCGTGACGAATCGACTCGTTGTCGTTCTCAGCAGCTTGGCTTGGCGTATTCGACAACTTTGCGTGAGGATCTCGGACTAAAAGCGTACAAAATTCAACTTGTGCAAGAATTGAAGTCAGGCGACTTGAATTTGCGTCATATTTTCATTGAATGGACTCTGGAAAAACTCAATGAAAATCTGGTGTTTTATCGTGAAATTTTGTTCAGTGATGAAGCCCATTTCTGGCTCAATGGATTCGTTCATAAACAAAATCTTCGTATTTGGGCTGATAAGCAACCCGAAGAGTACCAAGAGCTACAATTATATCCATTCAAAACAACGATATGGTGTAGTTTATGGTCTGGTGGAATCATTGGTTCAAATTTCTTCAAAAATGAGCCAAATCAGAATGTTATCGCCATGTTAACGGACTATGTGCTTCCTGAAAATCAAGCACATGATCTCGGTGAGCTCTGATTTCAACAAGACGGCGCGACGCTACGAGCCATACAGCGCCTGAAACAATGGATTTGTTGAGAAATCATTTTGGTGAGCACTAAATTTCAAGTTTTGCTACGGTAAATTGGCCGCCTAGATCATGCGATATCACACCTTTGGACTATTTTCTCTGGGGATATGTAAAGTCTCAGGTCTTCAGGAATAAGCTAGCTACGATTGCCGCTGTGGAAGCCAACATTACTTGTGTTATCCGCGAGATACCAGTCGCTATGCTCAAACGAATCGCCCAAAATTGGACCACCTCAGAAGTAGTCGTGGCCAACATTTACATGATATCATTTCCAAGAAGTAAATGCCATGAATTGTTCTTTTAACCGATAATAACAATTTTAAGTTCACTTTCAAATTTATGTGTTTTATTTTAAATTATAACTCAAACCTCACGATGTATCGGCCTGCACGAAATGATTCTTTCATTGGCGCTGAGTCATTCTGTAATCTTCCGAATTCAGCAATAAAGAGATGTGAGAACAAAATATGTATATCCCATTGGAAAAACATTCCAGGGCTTCGACAGGCTAAAAAAGCCGTCAAACCCTTTTGCAAGAAATCAAAAGCATCCCTACAACTCAAAAGGGATGATATCAGAAGACTGGTTGGATTTTCAACCCGATACTGCTACCATCGATATTACTTATTCAGGAAACTGAATGTCGTCTTTGCATGGAAGACGCCGAAATTGCGGCACACATTTTATGTCTCCTAAGTAACTTAAGGAAACGACACTTCCTCAGAGAAATTTTAATATATATCCCTGTGGAAATTCTCAAAATCTCCATCAGAGAGATTCTCAATTTCATCAAAAGAGGTAAGACTCTCTTGGGTTCGTGATACGAATACTGATTTTGTGGTACAAAGGGGTCGGAGTGACCACGCAAATCCTTAAAAAAAAAAAATAAATAAATAAATAAAAATATGTGTGTTTCATAGGTTTAAAAGCTTGTTGTTTCAAAAACATGTCTTTAATAGGATTTTGCTGTTAAACCAGTGATGTTTTTGCTTCATTTTTCAAGGACGAAAGACAGAAGGACTACGCTTAATATGTATTTTATCTTTGAATCGTCTGCAGACTGAGTTCCAATAGATAGGAATTCGCCTTTTTTTCGATTCCAAAAAATACTTGGTTTTTTTGCTTTCAACCTAACTTTACTGTATTTAGCCGAATAATGCTTTTTGATTACTCGGATCGGTCCTATTTATGGCATTCTTTTGATAAAAGTGAACTCAGGTTGAATGGAAATATACGAAAGTACATATTTCGTTTCTATTACCGCCATGCATTCAAGAGATATGGAAACTATTTTAGTCCTAAGTTCAGCCCCGGCAATATAAAAAGGTTCAAAATAAAATGAGATATACTCGTAGTGTGAAATGCGCAAGCGTATCGTCAGAAAGTTTGGTGAATTGAAATTGGAAGCAATAACTTATTAAATAGGATAACCCGAAAGGAGTAACATATGTTACATCGGATTTGAATGAAATCAGTTGATTGTTTTGAATAACTCTTAGCGAGTTATGGATAGTTTTGGAAATAGCTAAAACCCGAAAAGATACAGTACTCCTCCAAACATATTCTGGTGATATCTATGCGTTTGAGTTTGTTGATGCAAATGCTGTTTTTGGAAAATGGTTGGAGGTTATGATTTAAATATAACATGAAAGTTATGTATTGAAAGTGCATAGATTGTCTATAGTTCACCTAATACAAACAAATAACAGATACGTCGATCCCAGAACAATATAGAGAAGGGATGTGTATTCCGAAAGAATATGCAAAAAAAAAAGATGATTCGATGCTCTGAATGACTCTAACAAATATTTAAGGAATTCCACATTTGAAGAACATTTATTTAACTTTTAAAAGATTGTTGGTCACATTGAAGATTGAATTATACAAATTAATGTGAAATTACGTCCGGTGACGGGTGAGGTTTAGTCTTTTAGTGAAGCGAAACATCTAGACATCACTGAAACTTTTACGTAAATAAACATACATGCTGATGCAACAAAATATAATACGAACGCGTTTGTACACATCAGTATTTTCACAAAAGCTTGACTCCTTATTTTTTGAGAGAGAGGGAGAGAAAGATGTTAGGCCTCAGTGGTTATTTCGCTCCATGGGTGGCATTCAACAATTAATGTTGAGACTTAATTATTAGTGTAAATTGGCAACATTTTAGTTTCCTGAAAAAGAAGCTGGTATTGAACCCCGAACTATCGGATTGGGAAGCCAATACACTACCACTTAAGCCACGGTCACCCACATGCTAAAGATATTGGCTGGCTTAATATGTTCTGCGTTTTTTTTAGGGTTAAAAGTTAACACACATTTTTGATAAAAAATTATATCTAATCCATTGCCATGGTCTATTACTTTCTTCCAACGTTCTGGAAAAGACATAATGCCAGCAGACTTATGGGTTAAAAAGTTTTCCAGGTACATTTTGATCTCATCTTCGGAATTAAATTGCTTTCCGTCTAAATTGTTTTGGAGAGAGCGAAGCAAATGTTAGTCAGAAGGTGCCATTTCTGGAAAGTACAATGGGTTCTGCATAACCTTTTTCAGCTTTTGTTTTGTGACTGTTCGCCAACTCTGACCATTTTTCTTCCACTGCCGGCTTCAAAGTAACGATCCTTTTAAGATGCAAATCTTGTTAATAATTGCGGTGTTTCGCCACGAGTGCACCATGACCTCTTATGAAGATTGTTGTGCTATACCAACAATTTTTCGTTTGCCGTAACCACTCTTTTCAGAAAAGTCTCAATCGAGTTCGATCACAACAGAGCCTCACAGTCTCAATCGAGTTCGATCTCAACAGAGACTCACAGACCATTATGCGATCCATAATGTTTCTTTCACTGAGTTTGTGAGGAACCCAAACATGCACATTTTTCGACATTCCAAGCCTTTTCTCCCGGTAACTGCAGCCAAGATTTGATTGCCGTCTGTGGTGACTTATTGAACTACTCAATATGTGGCAATTCCTGTTGCAAAGAAGTGAACGTTTAAAAAATATCTGACGGATTCAGGAGTAATTATCAGAGTATTATCTTGGTGAAGTCATAACTGTGCGCATACACACAACATATACGACAATTTGACTTAGATAAGGTCTACAGATATGTCCTTATTTTGTTTTAAGTTTTGAGATCTCTAACATTTACGATTACAAATTTTTAATTGATAGGAAATGCAAATTGCAATCGGACCTGATTTCATATGTGATATTCCCTCAATAACATTAAAACCACAATAACAGGTGACGTATACGTAATATTCTGTAGAAATAAGACTTGAGAAAGGGCATTTTTTAATGCGATTTTTAACACAATAAGGACACAAATTGAGTTTATTTATCTTGGCTGTTTAAATTTATCTTTCTCGGCTGTTTTAGACAAAGCGCAATCTGTCGTCTTAATTCTGAACAACTCTTCTGAGCACTTAAGGATATATCCCACACGATCGTTTTTGGAAGCCAAGCCCAAGTACTTTGTAATTTATCATCACACACCCAAGACATAGCCTTTTGAAGAGTAATCGAGTGGTGCTATATCGCAAGATCTTATTTGCCGATTCTCTGGTCTATCTCGCTGTATAAAGTTGTCGTCGGGTCGAGGTCGATGATTTCGTGGGTAAAATGTCACATAACGCCAGTCGCTCGCCGTTAGTACTCGAGAATTCTAGTTGGAAAGATTTTTTGGGTGCTGACAATTTTTTTGAGAAATCACTTTCATACACTTTCATCCTTTTAAAATAATAACATTAATCGTTTAAGCATGATGCCAATCAAGTCGATTTTAGTTCGTCAAATCTTTGACTTCCATGGCAACCCCACCGTGGAAGTTGATCTCACCACTGAATTGGGACTTTTCCATGCAGCTGTACCATCTGAAGCATCCACTGGTGTGCATGAGACTTTGAAACTCCGCGATGAGGAAAAGAACAACTACCATAACAAGAGTGTGAAGAAGGCCGTAGATAACATCAACAATTCGTTGACCCCAGAACTTTTGAAGGCTAAGTTAGAAATAACCCAACAGGAGGAGATCGAGAACTTTATGATTTAGCTCGATGGTACCGAGAACAAGTCAAAGTTCGGAGCTTATGCTATCTTGGGTATTTCATTGGCTGTTGGTAAGGCTGGAACTGCTAAGAAGGATGATCCCTTGTACAAGCACTTGGCCGATTTGGCTGGCAACAAGAACATCATTCTGCCAGTTGAAGCTCTCAATGTCATCAAGAGTGGCAGTCATACAACATGGCAATAAATTGGCCATACAGGAATTCATGATTTTGCCAACTGGTGCTAGCTCTTTCCCTGAGGCCATGAAAATCGGCTTTGAAATGTACCATCTTTTGAAGAAGGTCATCAACGATAAGTTCGGTTTGGATGCCAAGAGGGTCGTTTCGCTCTGAATATTCAAAACAACAAGGAAACTTTGATTTTGATTTAGGATGCCATTGCCAAGGGTGTTTAAACCGGCAAAGTCGAAATTGACATGAATGTTACTGCTTCTGAATTCCACAAGAACAGTCTATATGATTTGGACTTCAAGAACTCAAACAAATTGACCAACTTATACCAAGAGTTCATCAACGTATTCTCCATCATGAAGATCTCTTCGATGAGGATCATTGGTATGCCTGGACCAACATTACTGCCAATACACCAATTCAAATTGACTGCCACCAATCCAAAGCGTATTGCCACCGCTGTCGAGAAGAAAGCCTGAAATTGCCTACTGTTGGAAGTCACCTAAATCGGTACCGTCACCGAATAGATCAAGGCACATTTGCTTGGCAAGTTCAACGGTTGGGGCACCACGGTAACGCACAGGTCCGCCGAAACTGAGGACACATTCATTGCCGACTTGGTCATCAGTCTTAGCACCGGAAAAATTAAGACGTTTGGCCAAGCACAATCTAGTTCTTCGTATCGGAGAGGAGCTCGGCGCTGCTGCTAAATACGACCGCAAGTCTTTCCGCCACAGTAAGGGAGTAACAACACACTTATCCCCCGTTTTCACCAACAGAACGTATCTATCTCTTTCTCTTTTAAGTTTTATTTTTAATAATCAAAGCGATTACATGTGTTTAAACAAAAACAATCTATACGGATATATTTGTATTGTAATTCCATCTATAAATTCACTGTTTCGAGTAAGAGAAAACAAAAAAGAAGGTATTTGCTTTCGAAAAAAAATATCGTTTATTGTTGTTGCTGTTAGACTTAAGCTTTTGAATCAACAAATATAAAAAAATAATAGTATCACATATTCATTTATATTTTCGAAGAAATAATCACTGACCATTGTCCGGTGATATTGGCCATTGACTGTAATGGCCTCATTTTTGAAAACAAAAACAATCATTGTGATGTCATCATTGTGAAGATTACACCAAACAGTGCAATTTGATGGGTGCAACTGATTCTTAGAACCTTTTCTATACTAAATTTTCCCCACTCCAAAAATGACAATTTTGCTTCTACACAAACCCGGTCAAAAGTTAGCCTCGCTCTCAAAAAAAAAACATGATCGACTTCAAACTACTAAAGAGCATAATCCGCGATTTAACGTCGCAAGACATGATCTTGTGAGTTTTATTTCTGCGCTGAGTGAACCTTATACGAGAGAAGTCGGAGATCTTTTCGAAAAAATTTCCTCAGAATGAACGGAAAAAGTTTAAACTGTTGCCATCACGGAGGATGTCGTATTAAATATTCTCGATAAGTTGTTGTATTTGGTGCAGGTAAATGTGGTCAAAATTAATCCATAACACATCGAATGGCAAGTTCATTTGGTCGATTTGGACGGCCAATTATCTGTACAAAATATTTACAATCTTTCTCTCATATGTGTAAATTTTTAAGTTTTTTTTTTTGAAACAAAAATGAACATAAATATCAAGGAACATCTAAGAAACGATATTCTCTAAAAGTTTATATAGAACTTAATTCAATAAGAATTATTAAACAAAAAGTTGCAGGTGGTTTTGAATGCGTAAATTTAGATTTGCTCAAATAAATTCAACTCTGATTACTAAACATGTGTGTGCAACTTATAGTTGTTTTACAGTTTCTTCCAATATTCTTAATTTTCAATCTGCAGTCTTTTATATTGACATCCACTTAATTATGTAGAGTTAGGCCATGTTAGTTCGTCAGCAACACACTGAAGTTTGAAAACAGGAAATTCGAACGACGTAACAAATGGCAAACTTCTAAAAGTGAATATTTCTGTTAGAAGTCCACAAAAAGTCAAAGAATCCTAATTACTCATACAAAAGGTTTTGGCCTAAACCGGACTATATAGTATTTTAATTTACTTAATTCTTGAAGTCTTCTACCATTAATGAAATAAAAAAAATAAGCAAAGGCCGGCCGATCAGCAAGTGATTTTTTGAGCGTTTGGTTTTTAATTGTTAGAAAAAGCACACGAGTGTGTACAATATTTATTTAAGTTGACAAATCAATAATAACCACTTACTTTTGTTATATTTTTTCAAGTTAATACTGACCGCGACCGTTTTAAATGGTCCATACCGAGGGTGCAATTTTTTAGATCACTTTTTCGAGCATATCGGCTGTTATCTCGTTAAAAACACGTGTTGCGATTGACGCTGGTTTATCGGCATTGATGAGTGATTTCACGTATCCCCATGAAAAAATAGTCTAAAGGCGTCAAATCGCACGATCCAGCCGGCCAATTCACCGGTCCAAAACGAGAAATAAATTGCTCACCGAACTCATTTCTTAATTGGTCTATTGATTCGCGTGCCGTGTAGCATGTATCGTCGTCTTGTTTAAAACACATGTAAACCAGGTTGAGTTCTTGCGTTTTGGGCAAAAAAAAAGGTCGAAATCGAAAAAATATGGGCCAATGATTCCGCCGAACCATAAACCGCACCAAACAGCTCTTGTATTGCCTGAGGTTCCTCATCGGATCAAATACGGCAGTTTTATCTATTAACATATCATTAAACCAGAAATGAGGTTCTTCGCTGAAGACAATTTTTCTATAAAAGAGCGGACATTCCTTCAGCTTTCCCAAAGCCCACTCACCGAAAGTTTGTAAGGTTTTAGACCAAGATCTTTGAGTAAAATCTTCCACGTAGTCGACTAACATAATCTTTATTAACACTGACGCATACAGAAGCAATATTTTCCTCTGTACGCACTCTACGCATACGGATAGATGGCTTGATGTTCGATAACGTGAAATTGGTGGGAAATTTGGTCACTATGGTTTGAATTGCTTGCTCAGTAGGTCGATTATGACAACCGCAAAATGGTTAAAGTGTGCGAAAAATATTCTTCACAAAGCACGCATTTTGATAATAAAATTCAATAATTTGTAAGCATTGTTCGAGTATAAGTCGGGTGCCGTGATGAAATGGTAATTCTTCTAATGGAACATGTGTAACTTTGACATTCATATAAAAATTTATTTTTCAAGTGATAATCATAAAAAAATTCTTTTCAGTAACATGTAAATCATTGTTCTTGCCCTAAGCAAATTAGAAAAATTTTCCCCTACAAGTTCCTTCAAAATATCCCCGAAGTCATTGTAAATTTTTGATGTTCCTCGAAAGTAAAATCTTAGCTTTTAAGATGCAAAGACTAAGAGACCCAAAGAAGTAATAATCTTGAATGCATCAATCTAGCACTGTAATGGTAGTGCATTTTTTTTTTCTGTTTTTTTTTTATTAAATAAATTTAGGTTTTAGCAAATAGGAAATTAATCGGCACTTTAGTTCAGCTAATTTCTTTTAGGAAGAATTTGGACAAATTTTAAACTAAATGTCTTGTGCCCATCATACAATACATAGATACTGCAATAATAATTGAATGTCACTATTGAGTCCTCAGGTCTCAAGATCCAAGACCAACAGTACACTTTATTTTTTATATTCTTTTCTGTGTTAGCAATTCGTAAGGACCTTTTTTATTAAATTTTAAAAACCACTAATGTGATTCTCAAAAACCATTCGTAATTCAAAAAACGACGTAATATTGAAAGAAAACTCGATCCTGAATTCAGCGGCTGACAAAGAGGAATCAATAAAAAAGAAGACACATAGGTTCTGATCAAGGTTCGACTATTTTTTTTATTGCAATTCACTAATAAACTTTTCTTCGTCATCATTTAAATTAAAATTATATTGAGAATTGAATTAGCAAAGGCTCTCGGGATAAATTTATGTTATGTTCCCCAGGTACAATCCAAAATCGATTAAATTTCCAAATAAAATCTCATTGAATGAACGGCGAAAGTACATATAGCTTATTCGAAAGAACCACCATAAGGGAAAACCGCCACAAAACTCAATTAAGTGCACTGTGTGGCGAACAGAACACGTTGCAGTTTAAATGAACATTTGAAAAATTACATAAACAAAAGTTAACTTGGTGATAAAAAGAACAAAACAACAAATAAAACAAAACTTGTGGAGATTTTAAAACTGGTGAAGACATACAAGTATGCGAGAATGCAGACAACGCTCGGGCGCCAATTTTTCTATTATTATTTTTTATGCGATATTTGGTGAATAAGAGTGAATATAAAATGTAGGCGAGAAAAAATGTGAAATATGTGAGAGAAACTAAAAATAAAAGAACAAAACAACAAGAGTACATCTTGTTGCTTGACTCAAAAGCATCACTATCAGCGTAGCAGTATCAAGTAGGCAGATTTCGCAGTGTAATAGAAATAAAAAAAAAAAATAAAAAAACAAACAAAAAAAACTTAAACGAAGACAAAAAAAGTATTCTATCTCAAAAACACACCTTAACTCCAAGGGCAGTTTAGTGTTTCTTCCTTCCCTTTTGATTAATTTGTTTTTTTTTTTTTTTGTTTTTGTTTTTTCTATTTTCTATTCTATTTTTTGATCAGGACGATGATATATATTTCAATACTATATGTATATACGTATATATTAATATTTTTATTTATTTATTTTTGTTGTGGTTATCCTTTCTCTGTATACACAAGCACTTCACAGTAAACAGAAATGAGTATCTACTCCACTCCAAATGATGCCCTTAAAGGCTCAAATTATATACTCCTTGTAAATTGATTTAACTTTTAACTTTATAATTTAACATTGAGGATTTCATTTAAAAACAAAAAAGAACAAAAAAAAAAAACACACCGAATTTGAAAAAGAAAAACAAATCAACTGACGAGGGCTATTTTTTTGATGAACAAAAACGACCTAGTAACCGAGATGTGCACACGAATAGATTGTCGAATCACGAATCGAAAACTAGTTCCGTGAACGAGTACGAATACGATTCCGAAAACGAATTCTCATTTAGGAAACAAATCACTTATATCATTCCGAGCATTCCGAGAATGTGAAAAACTAAAACAATAAACGAAAAAGAAAAGGCGAATAAATCCTCTTCTTGTTTGATATTATTTGATTTTCTTTTTTTTTTTTCTCTGATTTTGATTTGTCGTAGAGATATTTTGAAGATACGTTCAAATAATCACGACCGTATAACGCCCGTTGAAAAGATAGACTGAAGAAAATCAAGGATTTGTGCCTTGAAGGAAACCGAAAAACGAGCATCTGGACTCACCAAGTCTAGGGATGTCCTGATGACATACACAGAAAACCAGATAAGAGAGAAGAGTTTTTTTTTTACTATTATTATTATTATTATTATTTTTCTTTTTTTTTTTTTAGATGCTGTGGTGAGTTTTGTATCCTAGAAATAAGAGATGTCACTTTCAAATTACAGATTTTTCTCTTCGGAAATATTGTACTTGAAGACCAAAATAAACTATAACGGATGAAAGAGTAGTGTCATCCAAATTATTATTCGCATTTCTCTTACATAAACGTAAGTATCACACTCCCTACAGGGCAGTAATGTCCTCTCTCGCATGATGCTTTACGCAAAATCGCAGGAAATTCACCATGCAATACCACGCCACAGCATCAACAAAAGGTATCCGCATTGGGCGCCATCTAACAGATTTGCGTGGCAGCTCCTTATCAGTAGGAAGTTGATAGGAAAATTTTGAATGGAAGCATAAAAAAAAATATTCTTCCAGGGCGTGCGCTTTCATAGGTGATTGGAATCTATATTTTCTTTATTTTTATTTTTTCTGTTCTATTTATACAACGACTGTGAAAGTCAGGAATACATTGGAACTCAATGCTAATGTGATGCGAGATGAAGAGTTTTCCTACCTCCATTTCTATACTTTTGTTTTGCATTTTTTACCGCCATAAAAGGGATCAGTGGTTGAGAGGATTTTTTACCTTTTTTTCAACTATGCTTTGAATCCATACAGATGTGAATTAGCAAAAGGATATCCCACTAGGATTAGTTTTGCCGTCCATATCACTTCTATGCAAATTATTCTTAATCTCATCGTCATCCCATTTTGAGTGCTCGTATGCCGTGCTTTTAATTTCTCTCTGAGGACTTGGGGTTTTTGAACGAGAGGTTTCTGACAGACGGTGTACCCGATACATCCTTGCATATGTGTGAGTAGACAAATCTAAGGAATTATTAAAGCGACATATGTGAATTAGTCAGCTTAATTGTGAGTATCAAAGTAACTAGGCACTACCAAGTTCTCACTAATGAACTGCACAGAGTTTTTGCGAGTTCAGTGGTTATAAGGATTCCTTTGGGCTAAAGACATGGAGTAACTTACCTGAAATAGGGTGAGAGTAAGGCACGAAATTACACAGGTACGAACATTTGTGACATACACTCTGCCGTATGTGACTAAAGGGTGGGGATACAAATTTGTTCGGTTTGTTTGTTTTTACTGGTTCCGCTTCCGCCTTTAGCGTGTAAGTGCTTTCCTAGGAGCACGGAAGGAGAGAAAAGGAGAGACACTTCAGTTGACTGCGAAGTTTGTCAGAATAAACATCTGAAGAGGTATTATTAAGAAGAGGTACTCCTGGTGGTGGTTTTTCTTTTCTCTTTAGAAACATGGATTTCTGAAACAACAACAAGGAGTTTAAGGCTCAGTTGTGAGTTAACATATGGAATAGGATTGTGGTTGGTAAGATGTTACTTTAAAAAAAAAAAAAAAAAAAAAACAAGTAATTATGTACATGAAAAATAGACGTGTGCTTTAAAAGTAATACAAATAGTTTGGCTAAAGGCAAAAAACTGTGAAGCTACTTGAATTTTTATACAAATTAATCACGTGTACGTAATCGGGGCAAACGTTAGGGAAGTTCGTTCGAAAATATGAGCCTCATTTAAGACAAAAAAAAAAAAGATTATATACGAGTAAACTTTAAGAACATTATAAAAATGCGATAAGACTTCATATTTTCATTTCGTGGACAGAGATGTGAACTTAAGTTTTCTTGCCGGCTCTACAAACGAGCGAAATTGGAGTGACCTTAACTGAACTGTTTTTGTTTTTTGGTACATTGTGTGGGAATCGAACTCAGATATTTATTATTGTAGTCAACGAACGTAATCACGTTATACCGCTGTCCACAAAAATTTAAAAAAGTAATTTAAAAAAATTTAACGGCCCGCCTGTGGTAGATGATCTTTAAAATGCACAGTCGAGCTAAAACCATTGTGAAAAATATGTGAGAATGCATCATAGGTAGCAACACTTTATAAAAAGTTGATATTTTTCAGGAAAATAGTATACCTGGTCTCCAGAACTAAGGTCTGCTATCTAATTCTGAGTATTTTCTTTAGTACGATTAGTTAAGGCAGTATTGCAGAAAGTACATATATTAGAGTACTTCTCTCTGCAGGGTAGTTCTGCATACCGGTAACGATTAAGGTAATTAACAGAATGTTAGGCGATAAGAGTCGAATTATTCAGGAGAGCAAATCCTTGCAAATCTCCTTCCTTTCATTGGTGGCTTCAGTTTTGGGAACAGGAAAAAGTCGCAAAATTATTGCGTTGTTTTTGGCTAAAAAATCTCTCACAAGGAACGATGAATGAGCAGTGGCATTATCATGATGCAGAAGCCATGAATTGATTTTCCACAACTCCGTAGGTTTTTTTTTCGTATTGCTTCTCGCAAACGGCGCATAACTTCAATGTAATATTCCTAATTGATCGTACGACCTTGAGGTAAAATTTCCTGGTGCACTACGCCACGGTAATCGAAAAAAAAAAATAGTAATCTCAAAACTTTGACTATTTTTCGAACTTGGCGTGCTTTTTTCGGTCTTGGCTCTCCTGGGTGCTTTCATTGGGGCGATTGGGTTTTGGTTTCGACGTCATAACCATATAGCTATGATTCATCACCAGTTATGACCCTTTTGAGCAAGTCAGGATCATCATTGACCTTAAGATCTCATGAGTTATGGTCATGCGACGGTTCTTCTGATCAAAATTAAGAAGTTTCGAAACAAACTTTGCTGACACACGGCCGATATGTGAACATCCTTAGCAACTTCTCCAAAACAATTTTCTTCACAACTTCAACGTAATCATTTTTTGTTGATATGTTGGGACTTCCAGACCGAAGTTCGTCATTGGTATCTTCTTGGCCATCTTGAAAGAGCTCTTATTTAGAGCAGACGGTGAACCACTTAACATTTTAAGTGTTTTAGAGTATTTAATTCCATTTTTACACTAAATTTGATGCAAATTCTTTGTACCAAAACGAGTCTAACCTTTCTATCTGTCAAAAACGAGGTATGTATGCTATAAACTTCAAACTGTTAACATACGATTATGTTCGGGGTAACACACAAAAAAAATCTAAAATCAAATGTACTCGAATTATAAAAGTCACTTTACTTTTTGAATACATCTCATACATTAGTCTGATAGGATTTTAACCAAAAACGATTAAACGAGCAGAAGGTAGAGACTGTAAAAAAGGTCAACATATAGTATATCGATGTTTTTAATTTAAAATACTATCATTGACATTCGATATGCTCAAACCATATTATATGACATGCTCGTACTATCAACTGTTGATGCTAACAAGCAAGCGCGAAAGCAAAGGAGATAGAATTCATTCGTCTTAATGACTATGACTTTTTAACTATCCTTAACTGAAATTTTCAAAAAATCGGGTGCTCCTTATATCTCCATCTAGGTGGAGGATTCACAAAATGCTTATGTGAGATATATTCTAAGATTCAATATTATTGTATTTGTATTGAGGGTTTTCTAATAACGACTTGACAATTTTTTTTTTTTAAACAAAAGGCAAACCATTTGAGATATTTCAAAAACTTTATTATTGGCTTGAGAAAATCAAAACATTTATGAATGGAACTCGACTTGGTTCATATGGCCACCGCGGGCACGTTTGCAGCGGTCGATTCGTTGGACCCAATTTTCAACGACTCGGCCACACATTTCGGCCGCTATTTAGCGTTGAATGTTGGCTCTGAGCTCTTCCAACGTCGTCGGCGTGTTGGCATAAACCAATGACTTAACGTATCCCCACAGAAAATAGTCAAGCGGTGTTAAATCGCACGAACGGGGCGACCAATCGACTGGTCCATGCCTTGAGATAACACGCTCACCATACTTACTCTTCAATAAATCGATTGTAGGGTGTGCTGTGTGGCTTGTGGCTCCATCCTGTTGAAACCTGTTGAAACATGTCGTCGAAATCCATATCTTCCTATTCAGGCCAAAAATAATCGGTAATCATGGCGCTATAACGCTGACCATTCACAGTAACGTGATGATCGTTATCGCCGACGAAAAAATATGGCCTAATAACGCCGTCGGCATGCAAACCGCACCAAACAGTTATTTCTGTGGATGAAGTGGTGATTCATGAAGCACATATGGGTTTTCCTCCGACCAATAACGCATATTTTGCTTATTGACGAACCCATTGATCCAAAAATGAGCTTCGTCACTGAAGATGATTTTGCGATGAAATTCATCATCTTGGCGCATCTTCTCCAGAACAGAACAATCGGAGAACGTAGCTCGTTAGTGTACTTTACCATGATGAAAATGTTGAGTTTACTGAATAAATTGACAGTGACAGTTTGATGATTAGTGAAAGAGTGCGTACACAAAATAAATTCAAATTTGTCAAGTCCCTATTGGAAAACCCTATATATCCTGGCCTGGTGCTTTACGAAAAAAAGTTATGAAAAGAATAAAGGCTGCGTAATGTTGCATATATCTCATGAACATTTAGACGCATTTTAAAATAAAGTCTGCCTTCACTCTTATTTTCTAGAGCTTAGCTAAATAGTGTATATACAGAGAATAACTTCGAAATCACACCAAGTTTGGGTTGTTATGATAAACTAATCCGATTGTTAGCTCAAGCCAGCTAAGGTTTTTCGTGGAAAGATTTAGATATGTACGTTCATACTCGAATGATAATTATAACGAAGAATGCAGTGAATATAATACAAGAAAAAGTTTACAGATAACGAAGCAGAGGTATCATATGTTTGGGATTAAACGAGAATAAGTTATAACGAAGAAAATGCTGTACTGGAAAGCGATGTAAATACAATATTTCAAACTTGCCATTTGTTACATAAACACAAAGTTGAAAGCATAACTGCTCAAACTATCTGCAACCATTTATCCAGATGGAGGGAAGCCACATGCCCATCTTATACGAGTGAATAATTATTTTTCTCGGTAAGCGACAAATAAACAAAAATGTTTGGCAAATAATTCTTAAGCCGCATACAAATTGTATCAAGTTAGAGTCACTTTACTTTTTTACTGTTTATCACTCGCTCCGAATTTAATTCATTACGTAGATTATGCTCATGAAATTGTTATATTTTACAACCATGAGTTCTACTTGATTGATTTCCCATAGGAACGCCATCTAAATCATACAAAATCCGCTCATTAAAACAGCAATCTCATTATAAAAATTTTTTTTCTATATGCAAGATTAAAGTCAAAATTACTATACACTTTTAGATAATAAATCATGTTCATGGTGAAAAAATTTTAAATTAAATAATACGTCCTCTTGACAAAGTTCAATATATATATATATATAATTAATGTAAGTAAATTACGACTTTTGTAATATAATTAATAGTTCATTTTGGCAGGCTTCCATTTATCAGTTTAAAAAGCCTTGGGAAAGAACGAACGAAATCCCAGCAGAAGTTAATTAAGCTCTCCATTATTTCATGCAGATCCCATCCTATATTCCGACAGCCACCATTCTATTCACTCAGCCGAGTGTTAACATTAATAGTCCACCTTCATCCTCCCTCCATTCACAATTATCACACTGGAAGCTGTACATCCATTTAAGCCGATACTACGACAATTTTGTAAAATATTTTCAAAAACTCTGAAAATATGTAGGGGAAATCTGATGTATAAAAATTAAAAAAAAAAAAAAAAAAAAATTAAAAACAAATCCAAAAACCCTCGGTCAAGGGTGAAATAAATAGAGCAGATCTCACTCACTTCTTGAAGTTTCCACCTGCAAATATGTTCTGTTAATTACCTCCCATTCAAGAGACTGGCTCTTAATTAACCCATTAAGACAATGAAAATTAACGGCCCGCAACGACACTTTATTGTTTGCAGAGGTTTTCCTTTTCCATCCCCTGCACCAATATGTATAAATGCGAAAAGGTTTTAGAACTAAAACAGATGGGGAGTGGTTTTATGGCTTTCAGAAAAAGTTGTAGTCGATGTTGTTAATGGAAGTGAAAGTACCAAATGGCCAACACGTTGCTTTAACCTACTTACCTTTTCAGTTAACATTAAAATTGCAATCTATGTTCCTTGACTTACCTAAAAGAGAAAAAAATAAAAAATAAAAGAAATTAGACTAGACCTTCAAAAATTATAATATTAGGTATATATTATAAATATATTATAAATTATAATTTTATTTTCATATTCTGTTAATATAAATCAATATAAATACATATTTCACACAATATATTCATGGAAATAGAGCGATCAGATAAAGAACTATTTAAATGTACTTTTTGTAAGATCCTTCCAATGAAGTCTTTTAGTATAACAAAGAAAGATGAGTTAGCGCTTCAGTGATAAGGTACATATAGTACCAGCACCCGTACATTTACAGAGATAGTGCTCCGCAGTGTCGTCATCACTTTCACAGCAAGCATCGTCGGATATTTTTTCACTTATGCCCGGCACACTTAAGTGATTTGCAAAAGTCTAATGCCCTGTCACGACGCCAGTAAGCAACCTGCATTCTTTCCTGCTGAGGGACAGTAGAAAGACAGCTGCCTTCCTAGAGACGTCGCGAAGGATTCACTTGGTCTGCCTGCGTCCAGGGGAGCTATGCCGTCTGCAGTTGTGCTTATATGAGATCTAATTGTCAACGGAAACCTTAATCGAGGATGCAGGTAGATCCAACGTAGGTTAGGGTACTCAAAAACTCTTCTCTGAACCTTGCATTTCATTGCAACTATTGTGACCTAGGAACCAGAGAAGGGTCACTGAATTTAGCCTTCTGAATGCGTTTAGTGACCTCTTGAACAAGCTTGGAAGTCGTAAGTGGGTTCAACAGCTTGGCTGTCGCTACAAATGCAAGTGTTTTCCCCCCTTTACCGGTTCTCCACAATATATGGTAGTTCACTGCCATTAGGGTTGCGTAAATCTCGTTTGGAAGACAGATGCAAGCTTTCCTAACGTGAAGTGAAATCTAACATTGTCGTCATCAAGAAAGACACCAGCGCCACATCGTATATTGGTCTTGGAGCCTTTCTTGGCTCAGATTCTGGCCGAAACCAGTCCTGGGGTCACTGAAACAACGGGTGTTCTGTTCATATGAACAGGGTCATAAGACAACAGACCCGCAAGGTTATCAAAGCTACAGTGCGTGTTGTACGAAAGACTACTTCTTTTTAAGAGGAAAATGGACCGCACTCTCATCTATGATATAAATATCTAGGGAAAGGAGACTCATAAATGCGTCTAGAGCGGAGCCAAGACTACTAGGGACAGCCCCCATGCATCCGACACAAACCGTTTTTTTTTTTTTTTTTTTTGAATCTGGTAAAAGCAGCAATCACATATGTTCACGAGAGCTTATTTCAACAGACAACCGACCAAGTACCCGAACCAACAAAGAAAACACCAAAATTTTGCAAAAAAAATTATTTATTTTTCAACATAATCGCCTTTCAGCTCTATACACTTTACCAGCAATGTCCAAAAAGTTCGATACCCCTTTATATTAAGAACTGTCCCGCTCCACAAAATAGCCATTAACTGCTGACATCACTTCTTCATCGTTGGAAAATCTTTGACCACTGAGCCATTTTTTTTCAAATTTGGAAACAGAAAATAATCCGAGGGAGCTAAATCTGGCGAATAACGTGCATGAGGTAGCAATTCAGACTTTAATTCATTAATTTTAGCCATTGGAATAACGGATTTGTGAGCTGGTGAATTGTCTTGATGGAACAACACTTTCTTCTTAGCCAAATGCGGCCGTTTTAGCTTGATTTCTGAGCTCAAAAGTTGCAATAAGTTCGCATAATACAGGCGCATCCGAAAAAAATCGAGGCCATAGCCTTGCCTGCAGATGAAACGGTCTTCGCCTTCTTTGGAGCCGATTCTCCCCTTTGAATCCATTGTTTTAATTGTCTTAGGTGTGAAGTGATGGACCCATGTTTCATCTATTGTTATGAAACGGCGCAAAAACACTGTTTTTGCTCGAGTGTGAGCAAACACGGCACCCATTTTGCACACAGCTATCTCATGTCCAGTGCGATGTACCGCACTTTTTGAAATGCCTACAATGTTTGCTAGCTCGCGTACTTTCAGTCGACGATCACCCACTACCGCTTTGTGGATTTTCTTCACCATTTCTGGAGTCGTCACCTCATTGGGTCGACCACTGCGCGGCTCGAAATATATGCTTTATAGACTGCGTATTTTCCAATAGAGTGATATTTTCAAAAAAACTACCGCCATTGGTCAGGTCGGTTACTTCTGGGACCGAAATCGTAGTTGGCCTTATCACAGCCGTGTAGATCAAAAAGACCCTTCTCGGTGACAGACCCCATGTTTTGCCGATAGCTCCTCTGCACTGCCAGAAGGCCAACAGCGCCTTAGATGCTTTCAACGTAACATGTTTAGTCCAGAAAAGTTTGTTATCCAGGATGACACCCAAATACTTAGCTTCTTTGAAGAATTGGATGGTGATGCCTTTAAGCACTAGATAAGTCACAGCAGGCTGCTTCCTGCTTCTCGTAAAGAGTTTAACCTTAGTTTTGAGAGGATTGCTATAAGGCACCAGAGCGCCGCCTTGCGGAAAACCCATGTTTACACCCGCAACCACCTATTAGCCGCAACCAGCATCCGTAATTAACTTCTTATTAACCACCATTGCATTTGTCTGTTGTCTGGCCGAGTTACACATGCCGTTAAAAGTTGCGTTGTCGAATGCACTCTCAACATCGATGAAAATGCCCAAGGCGTATTCCTTCTTGTCGAGTGCGCCTTTAATTCTGTCAAATTCCAAGGCGCACTCTCTAAAGATACATTGCATGAGCTAAACGATAAGTGTTGCTTATTTTTCTGATAGCATATTTCTAGAGGGCAATTATCTGTTGAATTTTATTTCGATAGGCAGCACCCCCGCAAGTAATTCCACATTGAAGTTTTAAAGTTTTTAAAGTATCAATGGAGCAATGGAGAAACTAGGAAGGAAATGGCCAAGCTCAAATTGTGGTCAATTGTGATGCCCATATTTATAGTCATCCACGACTTCAGTCTTAAAGCATGTCTTACTTCACCAAACAGTGCAATCGAAGCAGATTCAAGAATTTTTATCATTGCACTAAAAAAATAGACAAACTGTATATAAAGCAATCATATCCACAAAAAAATACATCTATATCCGGAAATATCGGGATACTAAGCTAAAAAACCATAGTCGTAATGTGTGGATGACATGGCTTATGTCAGCCAATAAGTTCAGTGGGCTACGGAGTGATATGAAATTCCCAGGTCATCGGCAAATGCTCAGACATCACCCATTAAAGATTGGCCAGAGGACTGAACCTTGCAGGACACTTCAAATTCCGTGATCTACCACTTAAATAAGATTTAAGCCGATCAAAAATAAATCTACGGTGGAATAGCACTGTTTTCTTCGCCAAATAAGGTCGTTTTTTCTTCAAATCGAAAGAAAATTCGAATTGAATCGGCCCAATAAATCCACGTAGTATGCTCCTGAAATTGTTCTTTCCTTCTCCAAATAGTCCACGTGGATCACACCCCGCGCGTCGCAAAAAACGGTGGCCATCAGCTTTCTGCCCGTAGGTACGGTCTTTGCCTTCTTTGAAGCACATTCCGCGGGTAAAATCCATTGTTTCGATTTTCTGGTCTCTGGTGTGTATCATTAAATCCATTTCTCATCGACGGTCACAAAACGACGCAGAAACTCCTCGGGCCAAGCACGTCTCCGCCAATACGAGATCATGGATTTTGTCCACAGTTTCCTCTGTGGTTACAACCTATCTTCCAATCCGGGTACTGATCAAACTGCCTTAACCATTATGGTCGGTAAAGAGCTCGCCGAAACCTTTCACGTTAAAAAAGGATTTAGACAAGTCGATGCGCTGTCATACTTATGCAAAACTTATGCGCAAAAAAAATTTACAATCTTTTAGTTACTCTCATATGCCGCGCCGATGATATTGACATAATCGGAAGAAAATAGCATGATAACAGTGCCGTTTTCGCGAGTTTTGAAGCGGAGGTGAAGAAAATGGATCTAACGGCCAATTAGTACAAGAACAAGTACATATATGCTGTCAACAAGAAAGTGCACTCAACCCCGATATTTCGGACAGAACATCACCCCAGACAGCTATAACTTTGAGGTAGTTAACGTCTTTGTCTAACTAGATTCCTCTACCAATTCAGATAACGACACCAACGCTGAGATCAAACGAAGTACCATACAACTTTTGTCAAAATGTGGATTTTGGGCTAATGAGGCAAATGACTAGCAAAACCTTCTCACAATCAATGAAAGTGTCCCTATACAACATGGGGCTAAAGTAATATCATAATCCGAATAAGCCATAATTTTTGCAATTAACGCCCAATGTCATTATGTTTTGACATTCATGTTGTAGACATATAGAAAATTAGTTGGCAACAGGCAGTGGAGCGATACACATCTAACGAACGCGGAATTATTGTTACAGCTTATTTGACCAATTTTCGGTCTATTGTTTTAACGCAGCGTGAATTTTGGTGGTAGTTTTTCTCGCCGTTTTGCACCATGTACACGAACATGCCGCTGATGTCCGAAAGAGTCCCCAAACATCGACGAGACAACAATGCACATAATTTAGCATCAGCAGACGTTCGTTGCGTCGGATTTTGGTGAAAGACCTGAAGATGTTCCCTTATAAAGTACAAACCGTTCAGTGAGGTTAACTTACTCCCGCGCTCTGCTAAACCTAGTGCAAGAGGAGAATGATTTCGTATCTAAAATCATACTGAGCAACGTACCCCACTTCCACTTAAGTGGTTATGTGAATAAACAAAATTTTTGTTTCGGTGGCACGGAGAATCCACATAAAAAGCACGAAGAGCCATTGGATCTCCTCACAGTGACCGTTTGGTGCGGTATTTTCAGTGAAAAAGTGACTGGCCATTATTTTTTTGAGGACGCCGACGGCACCACTGTAACCGTAACTGGTAAGTGCTACAGACAGATGTTAAACGAGTTTTTTGTGGCGCAAGTTTTGGGTTTCGAGCATTATTGGTTCCAGCAGGACGAAGCAACATGTTTTGGCGATTGGAACATGCCGACCAGATCGCCAGTTCTGACGGCACGAGACTTTTTCCTTTGCGGCTTTTTGAAATTCAGTGTTTACCAAAACAAACCTTGAAAGCCAACATTGGAGAAGAAATCACCAGTTTGGAGCTGGATTTAAAATGCTGTAAAACGACCAAAAAATATGCATCATTCAGGTCATTCGACCGATATCAACCTTATGTCAGTGTCAGTTTTACACCTTCAAATAAACTTTTCGTGAAAACAGTGCCCAATTTTTTTTTTCATTCCTAACCAAATGGCAGCCAATTCGTACTATGATATTACTTTGGCCCCACAAGTTGTAAGATAATAAACCTCCCAACCATGCTTGCTCTATAACGCAGAGACATGATCTTTACCAAAAATGGGTGAGGGAGCTCAAATGGCTTAAATTAACTCAAATGGCTTAAGTTGACTTAAATGGCTGCTGGGATGTGGTATTGGAAAGGATGTCAACGTTCTGGGCCGAACTCTCCAAAGTCGTCACGTAGCTAAGCGAAAACGTTCTTTGCAGTGGGTAACATCATGCTAAATGAAAAGATCTATCAGTTTAAACTCGGAGAATATTGTTGAATAATCATATTGGCAAGGTTCTAGGATATAGCCTTTAGTTGTAGAACCAGAGTTTTTGAATTTATTTAAAATTTATTTAATGACTAGGGACCATAGAAGTAGAGATAACACTTTATCTCTATGGTAAACTCGAATGAAGTAGATCTGGTCGGCCACAAATTCAATTTTTTTGCTTTCGAAAATTAGTACATTGAGACTACATCTTTCGTAGTACAAAGTTGAATGTCACAAAACCCAACATTTAAAACTCAATACAGGGTGGCCACAGAAGAGTGCGTTTGAGCGAAATTCTATTTAGAAATAAAATTTCGCATAATCAATCATCATTCCAGCATATAAGTTATTTACTGATACTGCCCTACCCTACTCTGAATATTTGTAATATTTGAACGTAAATTGAATGGCCAAATTAAATGAAAACTCTTGATTGCCCTTAATAGGCTCCATAGTTAAACAAACGGGAATGTAATCAGTAAAATCATACTATCAGAGATATTTCCACTCCATGGCATAGTTTACACTAAAGTCACCTTCACTATTGAATAAAATCGAAAGTAAATCATTTCGAAATACCCTGACAATCTGCATTTGCAGTTACTTCTCAAAGACTACGTCTATATCTTTCTAGTTGGGTATACATTTTTTAATGTAATTGCTCTTTTAAGTACCCCGAAAATGTTTTCTGAGACACCAGCTCCTCGCAGGATGCCTTATGATATCAATTTGTACGAACAACCCATTTAAGACTACCCTAACGTAGAATGTCTAGATAAATTGCCATTGAATCCAGTTGTTTCTGCAAGTACTGATCAAATGTTCCTTTCAAAGCTAACTACAAGTAATACCATAAATTTTCATCACAACCACCCCTAATCTACTGGTTTGTGTACGTGCTAGCTTCATGTTCATCCCCTAAAGTTTGTCTTGTTTGAGTCTTTAAATGAAATTTTATGTCAATGCTTCCATTGACTTTAATCTTGATTTAATTAGATTTCTAAAAGGACACAATGACCAGGTAGGTATGTGGTGGGAGGATTGACAGTTTACTTCCATCCTACTGGTAGTGGCATTAACGGTGGCAGTAGCATCCTTTATCAGTGGATAGACAGTGTTACGAGTTCTCATTGCTTTTATAAATCACTGAAAATAGATGTATGGTCCCCAGCTTGTCTATAATTCCTTATCTCTCTCTCTCTCTCTCTCCCCCCCCCCCTTTCTTCCCTCTCTGCAAAAAGACAACTCCTCTAATGGTTTTACAATTAAGGCAGCCCAAGGATGCACAATAAATTTAACGCTGGACGACCTCTTAAAGCTCATTCTGCACGTAGTAACTAGATGTACCAACGCTTGGATTGATTTGAAGTGTGAGTTTCACCCTTTAGCTATATCGTCGTCCACCCTCCTACCCCCACCCCACCCCCTTAACGATAAAATGAATAAATCGACAAATACGAATGTCCCTCTTTGGATTTGTGGGTTTGTGTGTATGTGAGATGTATAAATAGGGTATGCTCTAAGGCTTGGGGAAGTGAGTGAAACTCATTCCATGCCTTGAAGGTTTATTGATGTGAATCTGAAGGAACAAATAGAATACACCAAAGCACCAGTGAGCACAGTGGATAAAATCCGAATCTAGTCTAGGATACAACTTTTCTACAAAAGTATTGTTGTCAACTTTTATTTTCCACCCCTTAACCCTACAATCTCTTGAATGGCCCGATTGACAGGAAAGGGTTTGTTCGGTTTATAGTCATTTTGCCTGTGATTAAAAATTGATTAAAAGATTTTTTTTTTTTTTTTTTTTTTTAAAAAAAACTTTGGTGTGCCGAAGTGAGATGTTGTTTATTTCCTTTAAAGACTCTTTCGGGTCGGAAGAGTAAGGGTAAACTTATAAATGTCCTCTGGTGTTGTACGAATTGGAAATTGAGTTTAAAGAATTTCTATTCTATGTATACTCTCATTCGAGGAAGAGGGAGTATAATATTTCAATTTAATTGAGGAAAGATAAAAGGATTTAGGACAGCGAACGAGCGACGCACGTTATATAAAAACGAGATAAAGATTGTAAAATACAACGAAATGATTAATTTAAAAGTTATTTAAAGTTAGAATTCAATAAAAGTATAAAATGTGGGGCTTTTATCTTATACGAGTACACCCTCTCTCATTGAAAATATCCCGCTGGGGACTACTAACTAGCTAAACTTGTTCTTTTACAAATTTTCAAAAATCTGGTGTATTTAATGGTAAGGTTGTGTGTTGTCAAGCGATATATATATTTTTTTTTTGTATGAAACAACTAACATAAAATAATAAAAAAATAAAAAAAACTAATTTTGAGAAAAGTTAGTAACAAAGAACAGATTCAAGTTAAACTGCCAACTTGAAAAAATAAGCACCTGAAGGAAAAAACGGAGTTGACTTAATTATTTGAAAAGATAATTAACTTTAGTTTCTTACTTGCTATAAAGAATGCAAGCTGCATTATAATATGTATCTAACAAGTAGAACAAGAGTTGAAATGGGAAGAAACAGGAGAAAAAATGTCACGAACAATTTAAAATGACGTCGTTCTTAGGTCCAAACACTTTTGAACTTACTTGAGTTAAACAAAAAATGCTTCAATCTTTTAGCTTCAAATATATTAGAAGTAAAAAGTAAATTTTGTAACATGCTTTGTGCTGTTAATTTAATTTCTGCCTACATAACATGCATAAATTCAGAATTGCAAAGAAAATTCAAGGACATACGTTCCTATTATAGCAATTTCGAAGCAATAAATCTAATGACATCTGTTTGTTACCTAATGAAATATTCTTGGTGGCAATGAGAGTCACAGGAAATGAAACCATTTCAGCTGAGGAAACTTTTTAGTTCATTACCTGAATCATGTGGCACGGAAATGCCAGAAATCCTATTTGACAGATTTAATGTACTTTTAGATCTCTGTGTTCTAGGCCCATTGTCGATTTAATTCAGGTCTGCAAGTCTGTAAGATTGCTAACTGTGTTTAACTTGGGTCTTTCTCTTTTGCTGAGAACCTCTTAAGATGACCAGTAACGACAGCACATCCTGCAATGTCTATTCATAGTGCGACAATTATCTCTTGAAGCATAATTTGTCTTTTGGTCGGTGAATAATAGCACTCCACAGGAAGAACCATCGTATAAATAAACTGCTACGAACTAGGAAAACCCGAAAGAATAGTGGAAGATTCAGTTTAGATTAGCTCTTGATTTTTATAGCACGATACTTGGGAACCCTTATGCGTGTGCTGTCAGAACGAGACTGACGGTCTTATACACACTGCCAAAGCACCTAGAAATCTTTCGAATTAAGGTTTAAATGCTTTCTATTTACAACTTAAGAGTTTCTTTAAGTAGCTCAACTGGCACCACTGAAGTATAACAAGTAATGAGTGATTTTTTATGCGTTTGGTTTTTAATTTTCAAAAAATAGGAAAATTGCCAGAGTGTATAAAATTTCCATTTGAGTTGGGATTATTTCATGTAAATGCTGACCGCGACGTAGTGATCTATACGGGTAATTTAATTTTGAATCTGCAATTGAAGCTAGTTTATCGACATAGTCTAAAGACGTCAAATCGCACGACCCGACCGGCCAAACGACCGGTCTTAAACGAGAGATAAATTGTTCACCGAACTCATTTCTCAATTGATCCATCGATTCACGTGCTGTGTGGCATGTAGCGCCGTCTTGTCGATACCACATGTCGACCATGTTCAGCCCGTGCATTTTGAGCAAAACAAAAAGTTCGAAATCATTTAACGATTACGTGCGTTGAAGGCTTTTGTATTAACTGAGGCTACTCATCGGATCAAATACGGCAGTTTTGTTTATTAACGTACCCATTCAACCAGAGTTTCGTCGCTGAAAATAATTTCATTATAAAACAGCGGATCAACCTACAGCTTTTCTAAGGCACAGTCTTCGAAAATTCGACAGGTAGCAAGTCGTTCGGCTTCAGTTCTTGCACAAGCTGATTTTGCATGATTTTGGACAAAGATCCTTGTGTAAGATTTTCCATGTATAGGGTTTTCTAATAACGACTTGAAAACTTTCTTTTTAAATAAAAGGCAAACTATTTGAGATATTTCAAAAACTTTATTATTGGCTTGAAATACAATCAAAACATTTATGAATAGAACTCGACTTCGTTCATATGGCCACCGCGGGCACGTTTGCAGCGGTCGATTTGTTGGACCCAATTTTTAACGACTCGGCCACACATTTCGGCCGAAACGGCCACTATTTCGCGTTCAATGTTGGCTCTGAGCCCTTCCAACGCCGTCGGCGTGTTGGCATAAGCCAATGACTTAACGTAGCCATACAGAAAATAGTCAAGCATCGTTAAATCGCACGAACGAGGCGGCCAATCGACTGGCCCATGTCTTGAGATAACACGCTCACTTGTGTGGCTTGTGGCAACATCCTGTTGAAACCACATGTCGTCCAAGTCCATATCTTCCAATTCGGGCCAAAAATAATCGGTGATAACGCTGACCATTCACATTAACGTGACGATCGTTATCGTCGACGAAAAAATATGCCCCAATAACGCCGCCGGCATGCAAACCGCACCAAACAGTTATTTTTTGTGGATGAAGTGGTGATTCATGAAGCACATGTGGGTTTTCACCCGACCAATAACGCATATTTTGCTTATTGGCGAACCCATTGAGCCAAAAATGAACTTCGTCACTGAAGATGGTTTTGTGACTCCGAATATCTATAGAAAATTTTTATAATTTGCAGACGTTGCTCGTTTGTGTACTTACTGAATAAATTGACAGTGACAGTTTGATGATTAGTGGAAAAGTGCGTTCACAAATTATATTCAAAGTTGTCAAGTCCCTATTGGAAAACCCTATAGTTGAGTAACAAAATCCCAATTGCTACGAAAGGCGACGAATGGATAAGCCACGGTCTTCATTAACACTGCCGGATACAGCTGCAATATTTTCCTCTGTACGAACTCTATGCATACGGGTAGTTGGCTTGATGTCCAATAGCGTAAAAATGATGAGAAATTTGGTTAAATGGCTTGAATTAGTAGCTCTGTAGGTGGATTATGACGACTGTAAATTGGTCGAAGTGTGTGAAAAACATTTTTCACAGAACACGAAATTTGTAATAAAATTTAATAATTTGTTAGCGTTGTTCGGGTGCAAGCCCATCCAAGATAAAATGGCAATGTTAACTGAGTATTTTTACCCTTGACACATGTAAAACGTGTTAATTTTTGCATTGCCTTGGATGTAATTGAGTGTTAGGAACCACTTGAAGAGATCCTGCTCCGTCGTTTATTAACACACTCCTTAAGCTAAAACTAAGCCTTGTCCATGAAAACGACTTTCTTTAAAGATGTTCGTTTGTTTCTGTACCAACTGGATCTTATATGGCTCTATGCTAAGATTTATTCGCAAGGTCTTCCATGTAGTGGACGGGCAGGGGCTAAGCTGTCGAGCACGGCAGTGAATCCTGAAATTCGGGTCTTCGATCACACTATTGCTTACAACGGTTGTAGATCGTACTGGATGGGTGTATTATTGCAGCTGTCGATTGTGACGTTCTGTCCATGTCATTTTTTGTTGATAGCATATACTTGGTTTTGCCCTCATTTACTGCTAAATCCATTTTCAGTACAAGCGAATCTACCGGTAACAGCCCGCTGAGTTATCCCAATTATGTCTATATCATCGGCATACACTAGTAGTTGCAAAGGCTTTTGAAAGATTGTGCCTCCAGTGTTCGCTTCAAGTTCCGCACAATTCTTTCAAGTACGATGTTAAGCAACTCACATGACAGCGCGTCACCTTGTCTAAAACCTTTTTTGACATCAAAGGTCTCGGTTACCGACAATGACGGAGCAGCAAATGTTCTCAATCCTCATTCTGCAAAGACGGCCGAGGTCGAGACATGGCTCTATATATGTAGCTTGTTTCTATAAATGCTTTCATATATGGCCTTAATATCGGTAAAAAGATAATGGGTATAGACTTGGACTTCTTGAATCTGGACTTGGACTTTTCTGGTCTGAAACTATATACGTACATTGACGTTCTGACGGTTATACAATATAGCAGAAAAGATGTTGTATCCGCTGTTGAAGGGGTCACTTTTTTGTGGATAGGGCGTACCCTGCTGAGTTTCGATTTATTAGGTATACTCTCTTCTGACCAGATCTGAGAAATGAGTTGGTATATGTTCTCTACAATTATTTCCATCAACCTTAAATCATTCGCTAGGTAAACCGCCAGTTTCGGACTCTTTGTTGGATTTCATCGTAAATATTGCTAACATCACTTACTTACCCCGTACATCTAGGAAGTTTTGACTATCATCGTCTAAGTTAAATAGTATATTCTGTATGATGGCGGTATGTTGAGCTTTATACATACAGCCTGCAGAAAAAGTGTTTCCATATTCTCAGCACCGACTGTGACTCTAGTACTAGGTTTCCTTCTCCATCTTTGCAGGCTTCTGTACGGGTTTTCTTGCCCTGACATGTTCTTTTTACCTTTTTAGTAAAACTTTCGTACGTTAGTCCTGGAGTACAAACACTAATTGTCTTTGATAGCGTGATTCTCGCGTTCTTATTTCTTCTTAATCTCTTTTCTTCGGTAATTATGAGCGGCGCTGCAACGAAGGCTGCCATTCTTTATTAAGCCAAGGATTTCTTGGTGGTAGTCGGGTGAAACCAGCAGATCAGTTGCAGCGTCTCTAATGGCAGGTTGGGAATGTTGCCATTGGTCTTCGGTATATGGTGCTGGCGGCTGATGTAGGAGTTGTTGAGAGATTTAAGGTACGCGTTTGGCGAAAATTTTCGCGATTTCTTGCGACTGAAGCTTTTCTACGTTATATCTTCTCACAGTAGTTCTACTTAGCACTACTTGTGGCACTTAGGAAATGCGCATTCGTACCTTGATTGTAAAAAGGTAGTTGTCCGAGTCAATGTTTGCTGCAAGGAGACCGCCATGTCCCCTTGTGTATGTTGAGATAAGGATACCATGTGCTTACTGTAGTAATATTTCGTGCCGCCCCAATGTCAATAAGTATGTGTTACTATGTTGTCACATGAGGTGTCGTTTAGGGTATGCTTAACAACTGTTCTATCAAAGATGTCTTCCAATATTTCAATTCATACTTCGGACGGTGCTTAAATGTCCTGTCAAGGAGCCCATAAGGACATTTTTTGGTGGCGTCGTCATTGTCTTCCTTAGGGGCATGGGCGCATATTAGGCTTATGTTAGTAAATTTAGCCTTAATACAAATTGTCGTAAGACACTCGATCACGTGTCGGAACCGAATAACAGCTGTTTCTTTTCCCTATAGCAATCATCATAGTATATATTAAAATTTTTCATCCTACCTATGTCCGGCCCATCTCATCGCACTTCCTGGATGGCGATGATATTTGCATGAAAGCTGTCATGAGGCTCTGCTTATTGCTCGGCTGCACGTCGCCTGTTAAATGTTCGAAGATTCTATGTGCAGATCCGAATTTCGTTGTTCTTGAAACGTTTTCAAGGGTCGTCAATAGTAAATCCATTTTCATTAGACCATTAGTTGGCTCGCTAAAGCTTTTTAATCGCTTCCGTATGGAATTGTGAGCCATAGGCCAGTATTATGCTCCTGGTCGAGCATGGGCTTGCCATTTTAGCCTGCATGAGTGAGGACTTACTCGTGCTGTTAACGGGTGCCACAACTGGCATGAGGTAAGGCAAGCATTTTGTTACGATCTTGATTGTTGCGCTGCTGGCCCAATCCAAGTTATAGAACAGTCAGCTGTTTCCCGATCAATCGCCGCACAAGCCCCCGATTGGGAGGTAAGGCAAGCATTTCGCTACGATCTTGATTGTTGCGCTGCTGGCCCAATCCAAGTTATAGAACAGACAGCTGTTTCCCGATTAATTTCGGCGCAAGCCTCCGACTAGGATATGTACAGCATATCAGTAATCACCTTCAGTAGAGGGAGATTTCGGCATATGTAGCGCACAACTTAAAAGGATCTCAACTAATTCGGCATACGAAACATAGCTGGCTAACGATAATGATCGAGCTACTCGTAGATGTTAGTTGTGAGCCATGTCCAGAATGGTTTAGAGTATGCTGCCATCTAAAGCTAAAGTGAAATTGTGATGATCTGCAAGTATAGTACTTCTCAAATCTCATCAAAGATATCCGTGAAATCTGCCATCTCTCATACAACACTTTTTCCACAGATTCATACTACGCTACCTTACTCAGGTCAGTTGTACTGACCAGCTAAAAGTTTTACGTTTTTGTTTAAAGTTTAGTAAATATGTGAAAGAAAATCGAGTGTAGGAATGTTTCTAGGGTGGTAGACTGCACATTGTATACAAATGCCTGACTGCCTTTGAACTTTCCATAGAAATGTGACTTTCCATATTCGTCAAGATTTTTAAATGTTGTGGCGTTATCAATCAGAGTAGTCTTTTTCTAAAGAATTTGTAAGCCGCCGCACATGTTAAGAAAGCTATTTGAGTTCTTGATTTTATTTTTTTGCTTAAAATATGTAAAAATAAATCAGGCGTAGCTTAAGGATGACGTAAATTTTAAGCTCGGAAATCAATACCGGCTATAAGTATCTATATTTGATCATACCACTCGAGTGGGTAGCCAAGTTGGTGGGTTCCTCTTTCTAGTTCCCTTCTAGTTGAAGCTGGATATTGCGTTTAAATCTGCACAGATCTTTCCTCAAACGTTCTATAATAGAAAAGATAACACTATATAACACTCTTTTAATGACTATTACTCTTTGATAAATTCAACGCCTGACTAAATAAGAGTTTTCGTATAAAAACAACGCAGTAGAAGCTGAAAAAATCTCGAGCTATACATACATATATTCATCAAATTCTTTCGGAACAAAAAGATCGTAGTAAACGAGCTCGTGAAAAAATGGACAACGACGTCGACATTAAGCTTAGGAACAAGGACAGATACATATCTGTTAAACAGGTCACTATACAGAAACCTCATAAAGGCACTTTTAAGGGGGAAAAAAGACTAACTTGAACTAACTTGCAGGTAAAGAATCACAAAGAATTTCTCCCAAATCCAGAAGCCTGTGTTATAGCCCAGAAGTAAATGCCCTCGACTTAAAGACTTCAATTCTAGAACTAAAGTAAAAGTCTCTAATTTCAAGACTGTCATTTAAGAGGTAAAGAAAAAACTCTTAATTTTAAGACTTACGGTCTTACAATCACAGTCACCGAGGTCGAATAATTTTTTAAAATATCTTAAAACGACAATTTATGCCTGTCTAGTGAGATAGTAAGATCACTTCATCACACACTTTGATACAAAGCTTGGATTCGGCTATGTACACAAAATCTTAATCAACATGATAAGCATTTGAAAAGTCATGTGTTTAGCTTGGCATCAGCTCAACAACAGATTTTCTATGGACATACACTTTAAATAACCAGTTTCACAAGCATCACTTAACTATGGATTAATATTCATACAAAATTAAAATGAAATATCCCTTTCTACATTAAATACGTGTGGTCTCCCTAAAGTTCACATCAACTCATCATAACATTCTTCAAGCTGACAACACCGCTTTGTAATAAAGTTGTGCGGCTAATTTATTCCAATCAAATGAATAAAATAATGCTGTAATAACTCACAAAGCTTAACATCACCTCGTTTCACTAATCCACAGTATATATAAAATTTCAACCCCCACCTACAAAAACCCACCATTAAAGTATCCCAATTCTCTAAACGACTTAATTGTTAATTACGTTCCTTAAATAATTCCTCTTCTTCAAAATGATCAAATTATGAAGACCGAGATAAGGGTAACATCATGTATTCATAACATGCATTAGGACCTAACCCAAGAAATTGTATCGTACACGCACTGTATCCAACATTTACCTTCACACTTCCAACCCTACGAACAAGGTCGCCTGCCCATAAAGTACACATTTATCAGCAAGGGACAACCGACGATATATAAAATAGAATATCAAATAAGAATCCATGGATATAACTTAAGGAGCAGTTTTATCCTTCAATCCCAAAAGAAAAAATAAAAAAATACAAAAAAAAAAAACTCCAAGAGCCAATAACGTAAACCACAAGAATGATTTTTTTTTTTTTTTTTTTTTTTTTTTTTTTTTTTTTGTCTGCTTTTGTTTGACATGTAAAGGTAGGCGGACGGTGGGCTTAAAGCTGCATAACTTTATTTTCCTCCCTCAGGAGAACCCTTTATCTTTTTTTTTTTTTGTTGTTATTTTCCTTTTTTGTTTCTTTATTTTTTGGCAACTGTACATATAAATATACATAGATACATAAAGCAAGTCATCACTATCGCAGATTCAACTGTAGTGGGCGCAGAAAAAGAAGAAAACACAGAACCCAACTTCTGTGGTTGGCAAGAGCAAATTTTTACTATTAAGTTGAAAGAAATTACGGACAAACAAATAATGGGGTTGCCACTTACATGCTAATCATACAGGTAATTAAAATTAACTCAGCCAAAGTTTAAATTTACTTTTTGCTCCTCATTTTGTATGCAAATTGAATGAGAAACTGGACTGAACTAGGAATATAACTATGCATACAGTGTCCATATATGTGTTGGATTTTCTTTTCGGAAAGGCAATCTCAAAAATGTGCCAAATCACGATGAAACTTTGTTTTAATGTCAAAGGTACATAGATATAGACTAAGGTATTTGCAAAAATCTGACAATAATGATGATATTGCAGGGGAAACTGCTTTTAAATGGAACTCAACAGTGAAGCTGGAAAAGACATACCCCAGTTAAGTATCTGTGTAAAAAGAAAGACGTAAGGATATGATCGGCGAAGTGTATCTCCTGGCAACAGAATACGACCAACATAGGGTATTTTGACAATCTAACCGGCCAAAAATCATTTTCTGAGAATATGTAACAGGCCAGAAAAACCCGTTTATTATTATTGTTTTATGACTAGAGAACAATAGGCAACCCTTTCCGAACTCACATCGGCTGCACCCGCCTGCTGCATTCAGTCGAAACTTTACCATCGCTTCATTTTTCTCGGGTTTCCAAGTTCAACATTATCAGTTAAAGAGTAAAAATTTTAGTGAAAAGTGATTTATTTGCAAATATTGTTATGGATTTGGATCCAACCCGTAAGAACGAGGTTTGTTCAAAATATAGTCGGAAACCAGACTATCCCGAATGCTCCCGAACATCGGCGGGCCTGGATACTCCCGCAGGATCTTGCTGTCCAGAGTGGTCAGCTCGGTACTTCTAAACGCCTCCCCGATATGAGCGGGTGCACTGGCGACAAATGAGTGTAGGAGGAAGCTATTATCAGCGTACTGACTCTGCGTAATCAGAGTGATCAACGGCTTCCGAACTATCTTCGACGTTTTAGCTGGGATGGTCCCCATGGACATCCTTGCGGATGAGATGCAGAGGGTATACCTTAGGCGACCCTCGAACCGGCTAGAGGCGAAAAGCATTAAGGAGGAGGAAAGGGCAGTATCGGCAATGCTGTGGCAAACCAGGTGGGACTACTCTACAAAAGTCAGGTGTAACCACGAGCTCGTTCCCACCATAGTAGAATCATGGACAAAGAGAGCGAGGGGAACTGTAACTACCACCTTACACAGTTCCTGTCCGGGCACGGCGGCTATCGGAAATACCACTATAGATTTGTACACGATAGTTCGTCTCTGTGTCCAGAATATCCAAATGAGGAGGATGCGGAGCATGCAGTGTTCTACTGCAGACGCTTTGCAGAAGATGGAGCAAACTTTACAAGTCCAGATAATCTCGTAACCCACATGACGAGATCAGAGGGCGAGTGGATGGAGATCTGCTCACTCATAGTGTGTGTGCAGAATGCGCTGCGAAGAGCAGAAGCCCTAATACGCGGCCTCAGAGACTAGAGCATAATAACTTACGGCAGTCCCGCGGCAAGAGTGGTTGAAGAGTGCAGAATGTGGTTTAGTACGTAGACGTATTCCTGGCATCGATTATTCAGGTCTGCGAATCGTGCATGCTAGTAGCCCGGGCTACTAGTATCTTTAGAAGATTACACATCCCTTGGTGCAACCATAAAAAAAAGCACAGTGTGTTTGTTTTTGACAGATGAAAAGGTTAGACGTATTTTGGTGTACTCGTCGATTTTCAATTTGCATCAAATTTTGTGTAAATAATGCAATCAAGTGCTCTAAAACACTTGAAAAAAAAAATGTTTACAAGTTCTTTCAAGATGACCGAGGATATGCCAATGACGAACCTCGCTCTGGACGCCTCAGCACATCAAAAAAGATGATAACCACGAAGCTGTGAAGAAAACTATTTTGGAAAATCGTCAAATTTCCATAAGAGGAGTTATTTAGGTTATTGGTATATCGGTCGGCTAGTGTTATGCAATATTTTCGGATGTATTGGGCATGAGACGTGTGTCAGCGGAGTTCGTTCCGAATATTCTTAATTTTCAACAGAAGAACCGTTGCATGAGCATCGCTCAGGATCTCTTGACGTCATGATGATCCTAACTTGCTCAAAAGGGTAATAACTGGTAATAACGAATCATGGATACCTATGGAAGTACCCAGGAGAACCAAGACCGAAAAAAGCACGCCAAGTTTGATCAAATGTCAAAGTTCTGATCACCGGTTTCTTCAACCACCGTGAAAAGTGCATAAGGAATTTTTATTACAAGGTCGTACGGTCAATAAACTTTATTAGCTTGAAGCAATGCGCCTTTTTCGAGAAGCAATATAAAACCAAAAAAAAACAATTCATGGCTTTTGCATCACGATAATGCACCTACTAAATCATCATTGCTTGTGAGAGATTTTTTGGCAAAAACAACCGGACAATCATGCTTCAGCCATTATATTCACCGAATTTTGACCCATGCGACTTTTTCCTGTTCCCGAAACTGAAGAGACCTATGAAAGGACGAAGAATGGCAACGATTGAGGGAATAACAACGGCATCGCTACAAAATCTATAGGCTACACCAAAAAGTGCTTATGAGAAGTGCTTCAAGCATTGGAAAAAGCGTTCGCACAAGAGTATTATATCTGTGGGGGACTTCTTTGAAGGAGACAACATTAATATTGATGAATAAATAAAATCTCACCTTACTTTTTGAACATACCTCGTATACTTAATTATAAAATTTTATATCCTAATTTTACATTTGAAAAGGTTCCTTATTATTCCCGGTATTCAAGTAGTGACCCGTTGATACGTTTATAATAAAATGCAAGAACAAAATTAACCAAACTTCGAAGAAAAATTTAAATATTAGGTGCGTCACTAAGTTTTGATGAAAATTCAACTTTATTGTAAAAAAATGGTTACAAATGAATCATTCAAAATATTGCACATCGCTAGCTAAAACTTTTTTCCATCTTTCTGCCAGTGAACGAATACCGTTACGGTAAAAGTGTTTATTATGTTTGAGGCTATCCAAAAATCAAGTCATTTTTTGATGTCTTCATATGAGCGTAACTGCTGATCAGCCAGACCATGTGCCATCGAACGGAACAAGTAATAACTGGACCGCGCAATACCTAGAAAATATGACAGGTGATGTAAGACTTCCCATTTGAGTTTTCAAGTAAGTTTTAACGGGTTTGGCAACGTGAGGGCGGCCGTGCTCGGCTCGGCTCAATCACAGCAATTAAAGCCGATACCGTTCCCAAGTGATTTCGTTGGGTTTTAATATGTAGTTTCAAATAAATAACATCGACCTGGTCCCACCAAATGTACAGCATAATCTTCGCAGCGTGAATATTTGGCCGAGCAGACGACTTAGAAGCATGACCGGGCAGTCCCAATGACTTTCTTCCCTTGAGTTGCTGTAATGAATCTATTTTTCATCACCTGTCACAATGCAATGAAGAAAACGCCTGCTTTTATGCCACTGGAGCAGTTGTTCGCAGGCGAAAAAACGACGCTCAAAGTCCTTCGTTTAAAATCACAAGGAACCCAAGTTCCATGTTTTTGAATCATTTCCAACGCATGCAAACGCTTGGAAATGGCTTGGCGGGTAACCCTTAATGCTGAAGCAATATCTCCTTGCAACATCGAAATCACCGTCTTTGAAGCGACCTAACCAATCACAGCACGTTGTTTACTTAGAACAGCATCTCTGTAAACTTTTTGGGACTCTCAATGTGCTTCAGCTGTCGTTTTCTTCTAATGAAAGAAGGAAATCAACATTTCCCGCAAATGACGATTATTTGCCACAAAATCAAAATCGACCAGTACTTACTGCTGGAGGCAGCTATTGAGTTAATTGCGCCTAATAGTATAAGAGATTCAGTTGGTATGGGAGTTCAGTTCAATAAGATGTTCTGTCCCTTTATTAGGCATAATCTTAAAACACAAATTTTTATTTAACGCACCACTTTATGGAATAGGTTTTTAACAAACCAATCCTTTTATAAAGTGACATGCTTCTTGTCACATATACTGTATCCTCTCACCCCCTAATATGCATTGTCGCTGTCCCTTTTCCGAAAAATGAAAGCAAAGACAAAACCTTAAGTAATTACAATTGACCCAGTTAAATTACCATTGTCTGAACATGACAGAAAATTCCAAATTGTCCAGAGATACAGAGTTTCCGTCGGTTGAAAAGTTACCACATCATAATGACGTATCCAATCTGCTTCCCATTTCTCGCAGACCTAGATTGGTTAAAAGGATGTATTGGTTTAGGTAAATTTCATTCAAAAGACATACACACAGCTTGAAACGCCAGTAATTGTTTTTTTTTTTTTTTTTTTTTTTTTTTTTTTTTTTATAGTGACTCGGGAATTTAGAGTGGACATAACAAGTATACGTGGGCTAAAAAGTAATCACTTTTCTGCATACGTCCACGTTTTAAAATACGGACCAGTTGTTTTGGCACTTAGTGAAACATGGCTACGAACTACATAATGCCATTGTTGTTTTGTCACTGTGGTCCCACAATTTACGTGCGTAGTGATGTAACTTACCAAACTCCACCACAATGTAGTCCCTGTGCCAATCAATTTCATGTAGTTCAAATTCCATCTCCGAAAGCAAATTATCTATTATAGCTTTATCTATATTAGTCCCAAACTGGACATCAATTCGACCTTTACGACCTTGCGTTGTCTGACTACATTCAAATGATTGTGTCCCTGTATCCTCATACTGAGATCGTTATTCCGGGCGATTTTAATACACACATTTCTAGGTTACTACGACATTTTGAAAAACAAAACCCGAGGGACGTTATGAAGAGATCTTAGCTGCGGAAAACAACTTGACCCAAACTTTGTTCAACATATCGCTAACACAATGGATTTGTTTTTAACTTTCCACCGTTGATGTGGTCTCTCGTTTAGGCTCGTCGGCCCATTGTATCATATCAACTAATTTCTCCTATGCTGACCACACAGTAATAGAAAAGCTTCCTAAAAGATCCAGATGCCAATACGATAAATCAGTTGAAACGGACTTAACAAATTCTTTACGAATTTTAACTAGTCGTTATGTTTCTTCAATAACGACGTGATCCCTTATCCGTTATCGGATTAAGAGTACCAAATCAAAAGTAATGCCGTGGTACAACTTGAACTGCAAAGAGGCTATCAGGGTTAGAGAAAGTCTTACAAGACCAACCTGAGAAAGGAAAGCCGAAAAAAGTTTAAACGAGTTAGCAACGTCTTCCTTAAGCGTGTAAAATTTCAATATAGCCGAAAACTGAGGCAAAATATACTACAATGTCCCAAGGGTAGTAAAACGTGTTGGTCGTTCGTGAAAAATATCAGAAATGATGCCTCATCCTACAGCCCAACGCTCATTTATAGTGACATTCCAACTGTCAGCTCTTTAATAAGACCTATCTAATTGCTGAACACTTTGCTGCCATCTCAACACTTCCAAGTTGTCCCTTGCCTTCGGCTACACGTGAGTTCGTCGAATCTTCAATGAGACGAATCCACTTTGAAACTCGTGTAGTAGCAAGGGTAGTTTAAGAGCTTCACATATAAAAATCCACGAGTACCTCCCCCTCTTCTAAGGACGTATAAAGTCAAACGGTTACTACGTGAGATTTTTCATCAATCCTACTCTTCAGGACACTTTCCGAGCAGACGAAAAATAGCATTTGTCCAGCAGGTGCATTAGGATCGGCGACTCTCTTCTCCAATTGATTAGAAACTACTTTTCGGAACGTTATATTCAAATTATCTGGAATGATGTCCAATTCCGTCTCCAACACTCTTTCTAGTTCTTATAAATGATCTGCTGTCAGCTTATTCTAATCAATATCTTATCAATTCCCTTGATGACGACTATATCTAAATGCTTCTAAAAAACACAACGCTGTGTGCTATCGTTAAAGCAAAACAAATTGTCGGATACAATATCCATTTATGGCACTTCCATCGTTAAACTGAAAAACTTCCCATTCTCAGGTATGTGTGGAATGGAATGACCACATATTCGATTACGTCAAATATGCATTCATCCGCGCAAAATTGAAGTGCAATGCCCACATCTGATCTGGTGCACTTAAGACCCCTTACCACTTGCTAGATAAGATTCAAAACTATGCAATAAAACCCATTGGTGGTGCCAATACGGCACATAATTAAGACTTTCAAAGAAAATGGCTCCTGTCTCACACTGTTCTATCGCTCTTTTCACCAAAAGTGCTCCAACGAAATTACCAGTAGTCCTTTCAAATCTTTAAACCTAACACTCGTTTTGCTATGAATACTCAGCAGTATACCCTCAAGCCTACTTTCGCACGTACTCTAAAATATCGTGATCCTTTCCTTAGAAGAACCTAAACCATAAAGCTTACTTATGGAAGGCCCTACCGATCTCTACATTTCCAAGTCATTATAACTTGCAAACATTTAAGACTCTTCACTATCGCTGTGCTCAAATCAAGTAAAAAAAAAGTAACATAATCCATTATGTCCTGTCAGTCGATTAATCCTTAAAGGGATACGATAATCACACTAAGAAAACAATGACATCGTTCCGTCCATGTTACAGTATTCGAATATCTTCTCGCCTCTTCTGATGGTACACCGTCGTTATCGAATATTCCTTAATCTAAATGAAACCACCGTACGAAGTGTTAATGATATACTTAAAGCTGCCAATCAATCAATCCAAGGTGTGGCTGCTGTGGTAGGCAATACGATGGCCATGTTGATTTAAAAACATATACTCGTCTATGTATATACATATTTATCTGAAATCTGAATCTTTCGGTATTTAGGAACTGATGTGAGTTTACTTTTCAGGTTTCGAAACGTCTCCTTACTTAGTAGTCCTCCGTGTATTCCGTTGACATTTTAAACCTAAAATATTGTGTTCACAGAAACGGACTTAAGTCATCCTTCATCCATGTCCACTGAAGGACGACAGATATCATTTTTTATATTTCATTCGTCGATAATTTTTCCGGTCAGTCATTTTGGGTTGCTTTATTTGAAAATCCAATGAATATTCAATGAGAGTGTGTGGATGGATATCTGTGCGGCATAAATTCTCCCAGCAAACTATGATATATACTATCTCACTCACTGATTGACCTTAATTTTAATTTATGATAATGCCAAGTGAAGCTTTTTTTTTTTTAATTTTGCTTGCCGGGATTTCCTCAATTAGCATTTGGGTAGACGAAGATGAATTCAGATTTGTATTATTATTTCAGCATTACCTTAAATAGGTCAAATTGGGTGGATATAAGACTATAAAAGGTGGTCTTATAGCCCTTTCTAAAAGTTATTAAATACACTAAAAGGACACAGGTTAGTCTGTTTTTTATTCAATATCTCTATCAAAAAACGTGGACTTCCTACAAAAAAACAAAAAAAATTCAATGGGCTTTCATTCAGTAATGTTTTCTTTGTTTTTTTTCTTAAAATGGAGGGCTCTATTCATATTTTAGGCTAAAGCCGAATAACAGACGACAAGAAAACTGAAATTCAGTAATTGTAGGTCGTATAATGAGATTAATTTTGATGTGAAGCTCAGCTTATTTGTTTCCCTATTTTTTAAATGAGATGAATTTTTCAAGGATACTCCCCGCTGGTGATGAATGACATAGATGTGCATCATTCCCTTACGAAGGCTGTGTGATTGCATTTTTTTAGAATCTCCCAGTTCGATTTGAGCTGCTTTCGTATTTCCGTTTTTGAATTTTACACCACGTGATAATTTAGGTTGACTTATTGAGTACTTTTAAAAATAGTGCAAAACTATTTTTGCCGGTTTTACATTTGTTCATCAACAAAAGGAACTTGTCAAACGTTTCGCTACACATCTTCGCCGGTTGTTAAACAAATGTTGAAGCTTTTGAATACTCTGAGTATATGTACAATGTTATGCGGGATGTACAAGATATGCTGATGCACTAATGGAGTTGTTGGAAAACGTAGGTCCTTAAGTGAAGTTTCAATTTACCCTAGATTCCAATATATAAACGTTCAGTCAAATTTTTACGCAACAACAAACAATGTAGGCTGACGCCCACAAGCCAATCCAGAAAAGGTATTTCAAGCCAACCGAAAACAAAAATAAAAAAATAATAGTAACTAAGGCAGATATATCTACTCGCATTTACTTCTCTATGAACAGTTATCAAAGTTCTCACACTTTTGTCAAGAACGCGTGCATTTCGGATCGACGACTCCCTTCTTCAATGGATAAGAAATTATCTTTCGAAACGTTCAATTCAAATTGTCTGGGATGGTTTTAAGTCTGATATTCACAAAATAAATGTTGGTATGCCCCAGGGCTCGATTCTGTCTCCGACACAATTTCTAATTTTCATCAGTGATCTCTTATCTGCTTCTTCTAATCCAGTATATTTCTTTTCTGACGACACTACTCTCTCCTTTTCATATTCGTTCCCGGACTCACATCTCTGCTCTTCGGCTGTAGAACGGGAAAGCGAACGTATATTAGGCTCATTAAATTCTGATATTAATTATGCTAATTGGGAAATCACTAACAGAATCACTAACTAACATGAATGGTACTTGCATCGTCGAAACCAAAAAACTTTCCATACTCGGTATGTGTGTCAATGACAACGGTGGAATGAACACAAATTCGATGTCACCAAAAATGCTGCGAAATGTCTAGGTTTCCTCAAACGATGTAAGAAATATTTTGTACTCCGCCCACAATTGGAGTACAATGTCTATATCTCTCACACCTTTGCACCTGCTAGATAGGATTCAAAACCATGCGATAAAGCTTATAGATTATACTAATGTCACTAAGTCAATTGATATTCTCGACAACCGACGTAATGTCTCTTGATTTAACTTGTCCTATCACTATTTTCAACACTAGTGCTCCATTAGAATAGCTAGTAGCTCGCTATTATTGCTCATTAGTACAATCTCAAGTAAACTTTTGAACGTACTCCAAAATATAGTGATACTTTCCTAAGCTGTATAACTCGTCGATTATGGAGTGCCCTGCCCAGCTCTTTATTGTAACATTCACACATTTAAATGCAACATTCATAGGTCCCGCTCTTTTTTTCCTCAATAATTTTCCTTCGTCCGCGCGGTTTGTAAATATATTAAGGGTACTAATAACCCCTAAGGAAGCTTAGATGATGACAATTTTGATAACATTTTTACCATCTACCAGCATTGACCACAGATAGTTAAAACGTTAAAGAAGGTTGTCCGCATATTATGCGCCGCTTACAGCGGCATACATGTCTTTATCACTACCCTACGCATCGATCGTCGTGGAAATAGCCTAGATACATCTTTACCTATCGATGTGAAAAAGCTACAAATCTTATAAATTTCTAAAGATCAGGGCGGCATTTCCTACAGCGATGCATTAACTATTATATAAGCACGTCGCTTGGGAGAAGAAGGCATATACACAGATCATTACCTAGAGAGATGGTTTTGCACTCAATTATGGTTTACAGATTGCTGCAGCAGATGTTGAATTTGACTTCAGCATTGCCATTTTAATGAAAAATTTTCGACTAAAAACTTTATTAAATGGCCGAATCGCCAATTAGAAAAATAGTTGTAGCCTTATCTGTGCCACCATAACAAAAGTGCGGTAAACAAAACTTGCTCACTGTTTGATTATTTCCTTATGATGACCACTTCCTCCAGAAAAGATCGTAAGGCAATGTCTTTTGTATCAGCGTGACAAAAAACCAAAAAGTTATTACTTAAACTAGACAGCCACAATCCTGCCTAATGTTGACTTTTTCGACTCTTATCTGGGGTTATTGTTTCTGCATACTTGCAGTCTCATATTCGAAATAGACAGAGCTCTGTTCTGTCTCCGACACTTTTATACTACTCATCAATCCCTGCTCTTCGGATGTAGAACGGGAATGCCGGCGTATATTAAACTCAATTAATATATTGGGTTGCACAAGATGAAATTTTCGCTCAGTCGGAATTAAGAAATTCTCGAGGGAACATCTTTGTCAGAACTTTAAATTTTCTTTTTTATAAATTAAAGTGGTACGTGTGCTTGACGTGTGAGAATTTTAGAATTCGGAACAAGTACCGCTGGTTTTTTTCTAGGAATTATTTACCATGCTGTCGGCAGTTCAAATTCGAACCCTCTTCCTTTACGAATCTAAAATGGGACATAATGCGTCATTAGCAATGAAAAACATTAATGACGCATTTGAGGGTGTAACGGTAAACGAACGCACTCTACGATATTGGTTTGGAAAGTTCCGTTCGGGAGATTTCAGCTTCGAAAATGAACCAAGTGGAAAGCCGGCAGCGTTACTTGTAGACGATGTTTTAAGAGCAACGGTGGATGCGGACCCAATGAAATCGGTGCGGTAGATTGCACAAAGTATGGGAGTATCCCCAATAACAATAATATATAACACTGGTTAGTCATCTGTGATGAAAATTGGATACTGTATGATAATCATAAAATATCTGGGTAGTGGTTGGATGCAAATGAAAATCCAAAACACAACCCCAAGCCCGATCTTCACACAAAAAAGATTATGGTGACAATTTCGTGGACGTCGATAGGACCAATCCACTTTTCATTTCTTCAACCAGGAGAAACGATAAATGCTAATAAATATTGTGAGGAAATCAACATATTGCATGCCAAATTGCCATGCGATAAACACGGTCCAATCCTTTTGCATGACAATGCAAGAAACGGTGCACGAACTGTTGTAGTTGGGATTTGAAATCCTTCCGCATCCACCGCACTCTCCTGATATTTCCTCAACGGATTACCAACCTTTCCATAATCTGGATCCATGTTGCCGGCCGAAGGTCTTGTGGAACCGAGCAGAGGTCATAAAAGCCATTGAAGATGTCATTGCCTCAAAAAGTCAGAATTTCAACGTAAAGGGAATACTACCTTGATCAAAAAATTCCCGTGGCATCACCGTGTGGCGCTGCAAAAGTTACGTAGCCAAGAGTACATCTAATATACTAAGTGGAGTGAAAAGCAACTTTTTTTAAATAAAAAAAGTAAAACTTTTTTAAATGTTTTTTTATTTTATTCAATATAGTCCCCTTTTATTTTGATACACTTATTCCAGCGACTTTCTAACTTCTTAATCGCGTACGAAAAGTAATTTTCTGGAAGGTCTGCAAAATACTCTTCCGTGGCGCCGATGATTTCCTCGCGTGAGCTGAGTTTTTTTATTGATGAGCCATCTTTTGAGGTTTGATTTTAGCCGTGGTTGCGATGCTTCATGTGAGGCCGTTTTGCAGCGACTTCGCCCTAATAATGCACAGTAATAGTCGCTGTTGATGCTTTTTCCTTTTTCGAGGTAGTCCACCAAGAGTATGCCATGACAATCCCAGAAAACTGACGACATAACGCCAGGATAACTTTTTCATATGCAGAATATTGCCCAAAATATGGCGTGTGTGCACAGTACTAATCTTTGTGGTATCTGCTAGCTCGCGCAACTTCACTTTTCGGTCAGCCAACACCATTTCATGTTTTTTTTTTTGACATTGTCCTCTGTAACCGCATCGGAGGGCCTGAAAAAACCAATATTTGACGGTGTAATCTGACGGAGCATTAGCCCCATAATTTTTATCGAACTTTTCTTTTGTTTCCTTCGCCGTTTTGCCTCTCAAAAAATAATGTGTTATGAGAGAACGAAAATCGTTTTTGTCCATACTCAACATGATGCCAAACACGTCAACAACAATCAACAACAATGGGGTGGGCCGTGGTGTAGTGGTATATGCATAGACCCCTCCAGCAGAAGGTCGCTGGTTCGAATCCCATGCGAGGCAATTCTCTGAAAAAATCCCGTCTTCGCCAACTCTGACATGAAGGCATAACACTGATGTTGGAGTGGTTGCTGGCTGGACTAAATGTAACGAACTAACAACTATAGCACGTACTAAGAACCCACTGGCTGAGGATGCGCTGGCTACAGTTTGACAACCACCTCTGGAAAAATATCGAAACCTAACACCTGAGTTTGAAAAAAAAAGCTGTTAAAACAAAACTAAAGACAGTATCGCACTGAAATTTGGCATGTCTGCCTATATATGACTTCAAGGCACCATAACCTTTTTTGCAGTAGCAGCGCATTCTGGCGGTCAAGGAGGTTACTTTTCACCCCACCTAGTATGTTTGTGTGTGTTGGCGATTTTTTACAATTTTAGAAATGGATTTAAATTTGCAACAACGAACTTGTATTAAATTTTGCGTAAAAAAACGAATTTAATGGTGCGCGAACGTTCAAAAACTTGGAAAAGTGTTTCGGCAACGATTCTCTAAAGAAAACGGTAGTTTATCAGTCGTTCATCGAAGATGATGAACGCAGTGGCAGACCATCGACATCGAAAACCGAAGAAAACATTGATGAAGTAAAAGAAATGTTTCTCAATAACCGAAAATTAACCACTAGAGAGATAGCGGAGGACTTAAACATTGCCTATGGATCCGTCCGAGACATTTTGGTTTCCGTAGTGTAGCAGCAAAGTTGGTGCCAAAAGACCTCAATTTCATGCAAAGAGACCGTGTTGACATCGCAAAAGAGATGATTTTCGAGGCTGGATCCGATCCCACATTGATTGTGTGGTTTTACCTAGACAAACTACGATTTATTGCATTGCCAAGACTAGTTACTGGTTTTTCTGTTTAAATTTTATTATTATTAACACATTCAAATTAAATTTTTACAACGATATCCTTGGGATTTTTTTGTATTTTTAATCCATTTTCAAGTAACCAAGTATATTATACTTGTTTCAGCTCTTTATTTACAAGAGCAGCGAGCTCATCAAGTTGGCTGTGGGGTCTTCTCAGGTGAATTCGGACGTCATCTGCATATAGTTAGACAGGAACAAGTTTACACACGGATGGAAAATCATTTATAAACATTTAGAATAGTAAGGGCCCCAGAATTAAGCATTGTGGAACACCACAGAGAAAGCTTCTTACCAATTACACTGCTCAAAAGCCTTTGAAAAGCCTAACAAACAAAGAACAGAAACATTACTCTTGTCAAAATCATGTCTGATTTCGCTTAATAGGTGGCTAGCTCTACAGTTTGCTGATAACTCAGCCTTTTATTGGATGTTAAATGCACAAATGATTTGTTAAGCTATTATTTTCTCGTGAAATTTTGATGAGAAGGGAAGACCTGCTCTAAAACTCCTTTAAGTGTTCACATATTGTAAAAAAAGTTACCTCAGTGGCGGATGTGCGCAATATTTTTCATACAGAAATTAATTTCCGCATATATAGTGTTTTCATGATTAGCAAAACTAACTGTGCGCCTGGCTTTTTTAAACGATAGCCTTAAGAGTTATCATAACTTTACACTACAAAACCACTTTACATAATCAAAAGAGATTGCTACGATTCGCATTGACTGGTCACATCGCTGCTCCACCTATAGTGGATTTAAGGATTGTTCCTGTTTTCTGACTCATTAATCACAAAACGATATTTGTTTTTAAATAGCCATTATGTCATATGCTACGTGAAGTTTATATCATAGAAAACGCCACGTGATTTGCTTTGCATAAGAGGTACGCTTACAATTGGCCTCAACAATCACTCCTTCCGACAATGAATTTCATCCAGGGTTGACTCGGACTAAAGGGAAAGTGGATATCTACGACTTTGCCGGTCAATATCCCTAAATTTTGACAGCGGCCCATTATCCTTTTCCATAAGGTATAAGCAGTGATCTCTAAAATTCAGGAAATATTGCAGCTCCAACAAATCCTTATTAAGATGTTTAGAATTCTAACACTAAATGTGTCAGGTTGGAATAGAAAGAGCATTTTAGCCTAAATATTTGTATAAATGTTTTACCATTATATCATATTAGATACCAGTTGTCTTTTGGAATAAACGACAGGTTCTAGTCTAGTCGTGCCAAAATATGACATGGCTTATCCCTGTCGTATTGTATGAGACTTAAAGTTTTTTTTAGTTCAAGCGCTGAGATCCATTTACCCTTCACACCTTAAGCATTTTAGTCAGTAAATTTAATTTTAGTGGCATTTTTCAACTAGCCTATATCTATTTAACGACCATCAGTGTCAAAACCGATAAAAAAGGTATTGATTATGGTCTAAATTTGCTGGGATTTCTTCGAAGTTCCTATTTGTATCCCAAAATAACTTACCTAACAGGTGACCAGATAGCAATGATAGCTTTTCCAATTGTTATATTTCAGCTGCAGTCAAAGTTATCAAAGATATCCAGCTGTCAAAATATTCAGTAAGGTTTTTCATTCCATCACAAATCGTTTTATGCTTACCGAACGTGCGGAAATTATTAAAAGATAATCGAAATTACGGCCCAGTTTTAAATACGCAACGTGAATTTCGTCGTGAGAACGGTTCTCATCATGGCTTCAGTATGCAGGCAATGTGTCGCACCACGGAAAAGTTTGAGCATGAGAACACTCTTTTGGATCTTAAGCTACCGATCTAGACAGAAATTAGTGCGAAATGAAGAAAACATAGCCGCCGCCGTGGCCAGTATCTAAGAAGACCCAAAATTTTCGATTCGGTGCCAATCATCTGAATTGGGCATCACCAGTTAACCCGGCTTATTTTGCGGTTGGATTTGGGCTTACATCCGTATAAGATTATGCTGACGTAAGAATTGAAGCCAGATGACCATAGACAACGCCTTGTGTTCGCTAATTGGGCGCCGAAAATGTTTGACAGAGATCCGGATTTTGAATAAAAAATTATCTTCTCGGACTAGGTCTATTTTTGGCTCAATGGTTATATCAACAAGCAAAATCGCCATTGTTGGAGCGAAGACAATCCAAAAGTGTTCGGCCAAGCATCAATGAATCTACAAAGATTTGGTTCGGTTTATGGCATAGCGGCATCATCAGATCTTTACCGTCAATAGTGTCAGGTATAGAGCGACTAACTTTATAAGGTCAGAGCTCGATAGTATCGATATTCCGAGCTGTGGTTTCAACAAGACGTCGCTACCTGCCATACAAGCGACGCAACTTTCGAAATTGGGAAGTAGGAATTTGGCGACTGGGTCATCTCACGGCGGGCGTTCAATATTTGGCCGCCGTGGTCATGCAAGTACGCCAAGTTCGATCAACTGCCAAAGTTTTGATCATTTTTTTTTTTTTATTACCGTGGCGTTCTGCACCATGAGTTTTTACAACAAGGTCATACGGTTAACAAGAAGTGTTACCTTCAAGTTATGCGCCGTCTATGGGAAGCTATACAAAAAAAAAAGTTCGGAATTGTGGTAAAAAATAATTCATTGCTTTTGCATCACGATAATGCACCTGCTAATTCATCATTGCTTGTGAGAGATTTTTTGGTCAAAAACAACACGCCAATCATGCCTCAGCCACCGTATTCATAGGATTTGACCCCATACGACTTTTTCTTTCCCCAAAACTGAAAAGATCTATGAAAGGATGGAGATTTGTAACGATTGAGGAACGATCTATGTGTATTATATCTAAGTGGGATTACTTTGAAGGGGACAACATTAATATTGATAATTAAATAATTTAATTTTGATAAAAATAGAGTCACCTTACTTTTTGAACACACGTCGTATGTACATATGTGAAGTAAAAATTTGGATTTATTAGAGGAGCATTCATTCCTCTTTTATATTATGTTCGTTTTCGCAATCCACTTTTAGGTATTTGCTTCAAAGAAATTATCACTCCGAAGCACAATACATGTACGTGGTAAAAGTACATTCGTAACACGTAGTTGTACTATAGAAGATAAAATTTGTTTGTTTGAAACTAGCACGCAAACAAAGTGCGACTCTCTTAAACGTAATTGCATGAAAACGAAAAATAATTTAACAGCATGACACCAACAGTAAATTATACAACAACTGCACAGTTTAAGTACTTAAATATGGTCCAGAGATAACGAAGTATCCCCCATTCTCACAATCTCGCACCATATTTGCTCTAATCTCGACGAATTGTGGCAATCTTTCTAAGCATCTGGCACCTACTTGAAACCATAAATCAAAAATCCATTTTAAGTGTCAAATTTTTCTTTCCTCTATATAACGTCCCTTTTAAGTGTGCATTTTGTTTGCGCTAAACATACGAATGTAAATTGTACATACTCGTATGTATGTATTCATAAGTATACGAAAATGCTGCTCCTTTGCCGTCACTCTGTTAAGTCCTCTCGAAAACAATTTCCGCACCTAACTCCGGCATCTGTACCAGCACCAGCCCCGATAATATTTAAGCATGACCTAGTCAATTGAGATGTTCGCCAATTGAATTTCCGCATTTGTATTTATTTCCACTTGACACACATTATCCTTCATAACTTCTCATCCCTTGTACTAAGTATAACTCTTATCCTTGTGCCTAGTTTAGATAGTATCCTCTATTGGCAACCCCATCAAATGTGCAGACAGAAAGAAATCGTTATTCAATTTTCGATATGGAATCACCTTACCCGTCAAAGGTGTTTGCTTAAACAAAAGTATCTAAAGCCAAAGTGCTCATTCATTCACATAACTGCTGTAGAACAGTCTAGAGGGTTGAATGTCTGTTCTGCCATAAAGTAAACTGAATACCAACACATTGACACATAGACACAGAATGACAGACAGCCAGATTTTGTGTTCTCTCTATAGGGTCCTAATCGAAGGCAAATAAGGTATCCCACTTTCTATTCTGTTTAACTTATCACCTCCGTCGGACGGCATTTCTTTTCCCATCTACTAGTAGTTACCCTCCACTCATGGGAATGCAAGTCGGATAGGAATAGGGATAGGAATACCTTTCTTCAGGAGACTAGAAAAACTGGTTTAAATATTCAAAGCACTTACAAAGCACGAGGGGGTGAAAAAGGAAAAAAGGAAAAAAGTAAATTGACATATCTATTGATTCGCATCCCATGAGGAAGTATATTTGCAAAATATGCATAATTTTCCACTCTCTGAGGGGTAGTTAGACGAGGAGGACACTTTTAGTATGCAATAGCAATGCCAGAATAAGGCAATATCCTCCCATACTCTGACATACTCATAGAAGATACCGGGATTTTCCTCTTCAAGGCATAAAGTTTATTTCGTTCCATAAAAAAAAGGAAAAGAATGTGTCGCAGCTATCAGTGAAAGAGGTTCACACAAGAAAGCCATATATTAAGGGAATCGGAGGTATCCTCTGGCATACCCTACTCCGACACAGGTGAATAAGTCAGCCAAGGAAAACACACAAACACTCCATGCATGAGCGGAAATCACAAAAAAAAAAAAAAAATTAAAATCGATAGACCAGGAGAAAAACAAATTTATCTATTCGTATCTACACTTGGGAGCAATGAACGAATTTTATTCAAAAAAAATAAAATAAAATAAAATAAAAAAATTGCCCACACTCGGATCCGACTGGTATGTGAATTACGTACGAACTCAGATATTGAATCCCCCACTTATAATAGAGTTCAAACACTCTGCAGGCTTACCGCATTCAAGATTATTATTCAGCGATTGCGCTTGCAAGTGCACTGTACATATAGAAATATCGATGTATGTACTTTTAGTTGTTTGCCTTATTTCGAATGATTATTTGATTGACCATTGTTGGAACAACTCTGTTTTTCTCTCGGATTTTCAAAATTCGCCAGAGGGCTTTGAGAGATTTTCCTGGCCGATGCAAAGTTGATTTTGCACTCATATTTTCGAGTAATTAAATCCTGGTAACTGGACTGTAATTTTGGTACTCTATTGTTTTCTGGGAAAAGCTTGTACTAAAATTTTTTAGCATTTTGTGGTATCTAAAAGGGAATATGAGCCATACGTTTAAATCTCTCTCTAAGAGAATGACCATCAAAGTGAATTTCTATGGAAACCCATTAACGGATTTAAACCAGAGGCTAACAGTTATTGCATTCGTATTTACCAAAATAGAACAATTCATTGATGTCGATGGAACCAGATTTTAGGCTAATGATGCTAAAGCTATCTTTCCAATGGCCAATTGATTTATGCGTTCAAGTATTTCTCTTGTTCTTTGTTCACTATTTCACCACTTTTTTGTTTTCCTAGATGGAGGTCTAATATGATGCAACAGGATCTCAACACTTTCAACCCAGATGTAAAGATATAAGACTCTACGAAAGCGCCTCTACAACAACTTTAATTTTTATTTGTCGAACTAGTTTACAGTGCCTGCCCCATGCCCCAGAGTCCCAGCAAAAATCGGCAAAAATTAGGCCAAAATTATTGAAATTTCCAGACAATAAATGTCGAATTCAAGGAACCGCAATGAAAGTTGTTTGGAAAATACCAAATCCATTTTAAGGACAACACCCGTATATAGCTAAAAGAGCAACAACACCCTCTCCGGACAACTAGTCCTCTCTAGTAGATATTGTTTCTGATTGATCACCTTCTCAAGGGACTTACAGGATGTACGAGTATCTTTATCTATAAGTAGTGTTTACACCACACGTTAATAAAGGCCTAATATCCGAAGTGTAGAGGCAATGACCGAATTAAAGTTCCAGTCTAAGTAGGTTTTTATCACGCTCCAGGATAGTTGGCTCTCTATCAAGATTAAAATTTTTAAATAAAATTAAAATTGTTCCTAAAAATTTCTGTTAAGTTGATAATGGCAAGAGACCGCCATAGTTTCTCGCAATCGAGTTTAGTTTAATCTCTTAAGGAGTCCGATGTCGCCACTGCCAAGGTATAATCAGAGAGGTCACCTCCGACAAAAAGGGTTTCAACCCGCCCCATAAAAATAAATTCCTGGTTTGATGACGAATGCAGGCTCTGTACAAAAGAACGAGATGGGCTCTCGAGCTCTCGAGGATTGAGAAGGAAACCTAATAGGACTTCAATCGGTGCTCCGACTCTAGGAAGATTAATTCTGTGAAATGACGAGAAACATTCCACAGCTAGGAGGAATGAACCATTCAACCTGGACGAAGACAGGCAACACTTCCGTCCACCCGAACAAGATGAAGTCAGGATAGCAATTTTCAAGATTAAGTCTAAGAAAACTGCTGAATACGATGGCTTAACTGCCGAGCTATGTAAAGGAGCAAGTGGTAATTCAGTACGGAGTATACATCATATCATCTTTAGAATCCAGGTGGACACAAATGACCGACGAATGGAACCCAAACATTGTTTGCCCAATCCTAAAAAACGGAGATTCCCTGAACTACGTCAACGTTTGAGATGGGCTCCTGTGAGTATGGCTTTCAGCAAGAAAGGCAATTAAACGAAAAACCCTGGAACTCCACCTCTTCATCGATTTCAAAGCCGCTTTAGACATCATATAAAGAGACTATACAGACCCATGTCTAATTTTGACATCCCTGACAAGGACATTGACATTTCAAGAAGACAATGCAAAATACACGCAGTTCCGTCGTGGTCAGATATGACAAAAGTAAGACTTCCAATGTCAGATTTTTTTCAACTCTTTCATGAAAGAATTGTCCGAAACTCGCACTCCAGAGGCACCATCTTTCAAAAGTTTGTGCAGTAACTCGCACATGCACACAATATTGAAATAAAAGAAACAATACTCTGCGAGCTGTTAATGGAGCGTTCACGACCATTTGGTTTAGCGGTCATCGAAGGAAACCAAAATGTATCCTCTCAATAAAGAGAGACACACAACATCGACGCCTGGGACAAAACGTCACTATAGGCAGGTAAAACTTTGAAATAATAAGGGACCATATCTACTTCGGCTCCACTATCAAATTCGACAACGACGCCGGCGCGGAAATTATGCGAAGAATCACTCTTACTATCCGCTGCATACAACGCAGTAGACGACGACAACACCTTAGGTGGAACACACCAGTGAAAGCAGCTGGCAAAATACCGTGCTGGCTGGAGAGTGGCCATGGTCCACTTTTTTCTGCTGAAAAGAACAACTTTTAGAAATAGTGGAGCCAGAAAGGGCCAAAAATGACTTCAAATGCAAAGTCGCTGTGATCAGCAAGGAAAACCAATGCTACGGGCTTTCAGTTATAAACCAAACAAAATATAGGGTGGAAAGATGACAAGGGAAAAACAGTAAGTTTCTCAACATCTCTTCTTCAATTGCTATATCAATAGACGTGGCCTCATATTGATGAAATCGGAAGAAATGAGATCGAAGCAAGAAATCAAGAAAATGGTCTTTCACCCATCTCAAACTCTTCGAACAGTCTATTTGGCACTTCTCTAAAGAAAAACAACTTGACGGAGTTAAACACAAAAGATGCCATCCTCAGTATGGCTAAAGTCAAGTCTTTCAAACGTGATAACGATGCTGCGCTGAGTGTAGATAATTCTTCACCACTTTCAAGCTTGCGATACTATGAGGTTATCCAACAAGTGGTGTCATTTTAAGTTAATCGAAAAGCGCAATGTTTTCATGAAAGCTGGTGATATTTTTATTTTAACCTAAAGTACACACTATGTGGTTAGTAATGTAATACAATAATTACCAAATGACCGCCTCGGCTCTGTCTCAAAATATTTATTCTTTTGATGAAATTGTTCATCACATTTTCGCATAATTGTGGCTCCATTTTGTGAATAACAACTTTGGCATTTCCTTTTAGTGGATAAATCGTTGGAAGAGCATTGACGTAGATTTTATCTGTAACATAACCCCAAAAGAAAAAATCGAATGGTGTTGATATGGTGCACAATCACGGCGGCCAATAAAAGTCTTCATTTCGAGAAATTACACGTTCAGGAAATTTTTTACGCAATAAAGCCATTGTTTCACTAGCTGTGTGGCATGTAGCCACATCTAAGAAATATCGTCCGTTCCATAGCATCAATTCCAGGAAAAAAAAAAAAGCGGTCGACGTGGTATAGAAACGCAATACATTCACTAAAACTGTAGCACCAGCATTATTTTCCCAAAAATATGGCCCAAAAACCGCACTAAATTTTCACCCACTATTTCTCTTGGGTTTTCGAAGCCCATATGGAAAAATTTTGTTTGTTTTCGTACCCAGACAAGTAAAAATGAGCCTCAATACTCAGAATAATTTTGTGAAAAAATTACGATCTTGGCCTCATATTGATGAAATCGGAAGAAATGAGATCGAAGCAAGAAATCAAGAAAATGGTCTTTCACCCATCTCAAACTCTTCGAACAGTCTATTTGGCACTTCTCTAAAGAAAAGAAAAGATGCCATCCTCAGTATGGCTAAAGTCAAGTCATTCAAACGTGATAACGATGCTGCGCTGAGTGCAGATAATTCTTCACCACTTTCAAGCTTGCGATACTATGAGGTTATCCAACAAGTGGTGTCATTTTAAGTTAATCGAAAAGCGCAATGTTTTCATGAAAGCTGGTGATATTTTTATTTTAACCTAAAGTACACACTATGTGGTTAGTAATGTAATACAATAATTACCAAATGACCGCCTCGGCTCTGTCTCAAAATATTTATTCTTTTGATGAAATTGTTCATCACATTTTCGCATAATTGTGGCTCCATTTTGTGAATAACAACTTTGGCATTTCCTTTTAGTGGATAAATCGTTGGAAGAGCATTGACGTAGATTTTATCTGTAACATAACCCCAAAAGAAAAAATCGAATGGTGTTGATATGGTGCACAATCACGGCGGCCAATAAAAGTCTTCATTTCGAGAAATTACACGTTCAGGAAATTTTTTACGCAATAAAGCCATTGTTTCACTAGCTGTGTGGCATGTAGCCACATCTAAGAAATATCGTCCGTTCCATAGCATCAATTCCAGGAAAAAAAAAAAAGCGGTCGACGTGGTATAGAAACGCAATACATTCACTAAAACTGTAGCACCAGCATTATTTTCCCAAAAATATGGCCCAAAAACCGCACTAAATTTTCACCCACTATTTCTCTTGGGTTTTCGAAGCCCATATGGAAAAATTTTGTTTGTTTTCGTACCCAGACAAGTAAAAATGAGCCTCAATACTCAGAATAATTTTGTGAAAAAATTACGATCTTGCTCATTTCTAACGAAAGTACGGCATTGGACGTGGTCTGCTGGCTTCGATTTTTGTGTCGACTGGACTTTATAAGCTATAAAATTTTCATGCAAAATGCGGTGCAAAGTGGTTACGGATAGGCCCAATTCCTATGATCTTCTCGAAGTAGGCACACCTGGGATTTTAGTTACACTCTCAGGTACGGCTACGACATTTTCAACTGACCTAACCGGACGAACACGGACGTTCTTATTTATCGACTAAATTCACTGTAGCTGTACGAGAAGGGGCTGAAAGATGACCAAAAGCAGTATGAAATTTCGCGATATTTTCACCGTTTTTGTAACGGATTTTCAATATTTCAACGAATATGTATCGTATGTATATCCATATTCAACTGTTTCTTAGTTTTTACTTATCAAGAATCGTCGCAGTGGTTGTTGTTGTTGTTGTTGTTGACAGTTTAACAATAGCGCGAAATTTAAAATGACACCTCTCGTCAGATGGCCCTCAACAAAGATGTGCGAATTGAATTGAATTGGTGGCCGTTTGACTTTCACTCTCGTATTCACAGTACTCGCAAGGGTCATGTCACTCAAAGGCATGACAGCGATGATATTGTGGGAGCAGTTTTAAATTATTTGCAATTTCATACAAATCAATTTCGGTATAAATTTACAATTTATGATTTACTATCACTAAATGGGACGAATTTTTCAAGTCTCTATCAAAACCACAAATATCACCTGTACTACACAACGTTCTAAACACGTATACCATTTAAAACGTCAAACTCTACGCGGCATGAGGATGTTAGATTTGACATAACACCTTGATCAAAACAACCAACGTGTGGCGCCTCCATTGTTCCGATTTGAGTTCTGTTTTGTTTGTTAAGTTGGTATGTTGTTAACATACCTTCTAAATTTTAGCGACATAGCTTGACATTTGCAAAAGTTACGTACCCAAGAGTACATCTATCTCTGTGTGTTTGGCGATTTTTTACAATTTTAGAAATGAATTTAAATTTGCAACAACCAATTTGTATTAAATTTTGCGTCAAAAAGGATTTAATGGTGCGCGAACGTTGGAAATGTCGGAAAAGTGCTTCGGCAACGATTCTCTAAAACAAAAACGGTCGTTTACCAGTGGCACGAGCGGTTCAAAAGTGGTCGTGAGTCAATCGAAGATGACTCGAAAAAATTGATGAAGTAAAAGAAATGTTGGTCAATAACCGCAAATTAACCATCAGAGAGATAGCGGAGGACTTGAACATTGCCTATGGATCAGTTCAAGACATTTTAGTTAACGATTTGGGTTTCCGTCGTGTAGCAGCAAAGTTGGTGCCAAAAAACCTCAATTTCTTGCAAAAAAGAGACCGTGTTGAAGTCGCAAAAGAGATGATTTGCGAGGCTGAATCCGATCCTACATTCTTCAAAAGGAACATTACTGGAGACAAGACGTGGGTTTATGAGTACGACACGCAATCCAGACATCAGGCTGGCGTTCACCAAATGAGCCGAGACAAAAAAAAACACTTCGTTTTCAGTCAAAAAAGAAGGCAATGCTCACGGTTTGAATGGATTACAACGGTATACTGCATCATTTGCCAGAAAGCCAGACAGTAAAAAAAGATATTTATTTGGCATTTACGTGAAGCAATTCGCCGAAAAGACCAGAATTGTGGGCAGAAAACTCGTGGATTTTGCACCATGATAACGCACCGTCGTACAGTGCCATCATTGTTCGACGAAAAATGCAACAAATACCATCCAACAGCCACCGAATTCACCTGATTTGGCTCCCTGTGACTTCGTTCTGTTCAATCGAGTTAAAAAACCACTACGGGGAACGCGTTTCAGCAACCGAGAGGAAGTAATGGAAAAACCGCAGGAAGCAATGATGGACATACCGAAAACCGAATATAAAAAATGCTTCGAGGATTGGATAAAACCCTGGCATAAGTGTGCTGCAGTCGATGGGGATTACTTTGAAGGGGACAATATAGATTTAGATGAACAATAAACTTGTGTTTTTAATTTTCTGAGTAAATTCTGAAATTTTTTTGAACAAGGTGGTATATACACTAGTTTTGCTATATCTGAAAAGTTATCTTAAGGTAGACAAGCAACGTATGTTCTGCACCCGTAATACCGAGTTGCGCTTTCGTACGTAAAGTGTGAACGGAATCGCATTTCGTTCGAAAATTTTACAGCTAACTGAAAGAAGTTTGCGATTACAAAAAGCAGTTTTAAAAGACATAAATTGGTTTATTTAACAAACGTTATTATTAGAAAGAACACAGCTGGTTTGACTATAATTTTCAATTTGTTTTCAAGAACAAAATGACAAAAGGACCTTGTAATGGATTTTTTTTATTTATTTTTCATAGACGATTGAAAATAATTTTCACCAACAAATGCACATACACAAAACACAAAACAAATCAAAACTTGACTTGACAGATGAATGTGTTTTCAAAATCCTATTATGGGCAACTTCTCCATTTGCAGTAAATTAAAAAAACTCTTCATCCAATTCTGACATTAACTTCAGTTTGTTTTCGGCTTTTATGGTTGAGCTTTTACTCCTTGTTAAGACGTAAATAAGTCTTAATATCCCACCATGTCGTATCCATTTTTAAAGTTATCTTATAATAGAATCTTACCCACTTCAAGTCATTCGCCCTTTCCATAATCTCCAAGTTAAAATGCCAACTTACCTAAAAAGAGAAAAAACGAATAATCAAGTTATTAAGCATGAAATGATTCCTTGGAATTAGACCTAAAAATGGAGTCTTGTCAAAATAAATATACTTATAAATAAATAACGATCCTCAAACCCATTTATTCGTTATGTTCGTTGGGTAGCTACTCTTCCAAATTATCAACCATGACCCGCGCAATTCTCTAATGCAGATTATTCAATTCATCCCATGATCCCATTTTGGTCCATCCACCCTTTAAAGAGTTCTCAAATCTTCCCTTTAACCCCTCCACAGAGCAAACCCTAAGTTAAATAAGGCATAAAAAAGGAGGAATTGAAATAGAAATGGTGCGAAAAGTCATTTGTATAACAAAGGACTTGGGTTAGTCTATTTCGTTTTCTTCTTTCTCCCTTCTCATCCTTTTTTTCTATTTAATTCTATTTATATCTTACACACATATCCGTACAACGAAGCCTGAAGTGTGTAAGCGTATACACAATCGAAAGAGAATCGTGTAAAACGGTGTGTCCTTTGGGGAATTTCAATTCCACAACATTGCAGTTGAATGTTTATTTTATTCAAATCGTTTTCGTTTTTTGAGTTTTTTTTTTTTTTTTTTTTTTCTATATGCCCCTACCAAGCCCCTAACAATAACCCGCACTCGTTGTTCCCCTTACTACTGCTGCTCCATCATTTTGTAATTCAAATTCTTTGTACGTTTTCGTTTTAAATAAAAGATGCCCTTGTCTAGAAGATAGGGTTGTACTAGTATCGTATATAAGAGAAAAGGAAAAACACGCTACTTTGCAACTAAATGCGCTCTGTAATTAGCTGGAAGAAGTGGACTGAAGGAAACTTTCAAGTGAAGACTTCGCAAGGGTGTTTTTTAAGTTGACTTCATCTGCTAAGGGTTGGAAAGATATTCGTATCTTCAAAGCCATATCAAGGCAAGATGGTATCCTTGCAAATTTATTTTGCATTCGAGTGCAATCATCCTGATTGCATTTGGATTCTTGTGTTCTTTATCCTGTGCTTATGGGACGGAAAAAATGTTTGCGGTTAAATTCCTCCTCTCGAAAGAGGTTACAAACGAAGAGGTAGAAAAACTCACTTTTGTAAATTGAAAAGGATCCGAGGCACTGGCAAAAAACGGAAATAAGTACTCAAGTGGTTGCCTTAAAATGCTAAAAGCTCTACCACAAATATAAGGTTTAAAACTGGAAGTAATTTTTTAGCAAAAAAAAAGACATCTGGGATAAATATTTACGAATTTGGATGTGTGATTCTCGGAGGCATATTTATGTCTTTTTTTTCTTTTTCTTTATATTAGTGAAAAAATTACAGAGTGAACTACTTTATATGTTACTAGGTGGTGTGAAAAGTAACCTCCTTGCGAATGAAAAAAAAAATTTTTTTTAAATGTTTTTTTTATTTTATTCAATATAGTCCCCTTTTAGCGATTATATTGTATTCTACTGATTTTCCAACTTCTTGATCCCGTCCATAAAGTAATTTTCCGGAAGGTCTGCAAAATACTCCTCCGTGGCGTCGATGATTTCCTCGCGTGATCTGAATTTTTTATTGATGAGCCATCTTTTGAGGTTTGGGAAAAGATAATAGTCCGAGTGAGCTAAGTCGGGCGAATCCGGTGGATGTGACAGCAATTGAAGCCGTAAATCATTGATTTTAGCCATGGTTGCGATGCTCTTGTGCGCCGGTGCATTGTCTTACAAAAACAAAAATTTTTTTCGGTTCATGTGAGGCTTCCAATCGCTCCAATAATGCACAGTAATACTCGCTGTTGATGGTTTTTCCTTTTTCGAGGTAGCCCACGAAGAGTATGCCATGACAATCCCAGAAAACTGACGCCATAATTTTTCCGACCCATCGAGCCTCCCTCGGCCGCTTCGGAGCACTCGTGCCGGCTTCAGCCCATTGCCGGGCACTCATTCTGTTCTCTGGTGTTCAACAGTTACCAATCGACGCCAAAAGTCCGCCCGATTCCGCATCAACAAGTCCAAACACTCTTTCGAAGAGTATGCGCGGCACCCAGCAGGATGGGTGTGCGCGCTCAGTACTAATCTTTGTGGTATCTGCTAGCTGACGCACCTTCACTTTCTGGTCAGTCAACACCATTTCATGTATTTTTTTGACATTGTCCTCTGTAACCGAACGAAACTCTCGAAACCAATATTTGACGGTGTAATCTGAACATTAGCCCCATAATATTTATCCAACTTTTCTTTTGTTTCCTTCGCCGTTTTGCCTCTCAAAAAATAATGTTTTAGAAGAGAACGAAAATCGTTTTTGTCCATACTCAACATGATGCCAAACACTTCAACAACAATCAGCTGTCAAATCAAAACTTTTTTACAGTAGCAGCGCATTCTGGCGGTCAAGGAGGTTACTTTTTACTCCATCCAGTATATCAATTTCATAGTTAAATAAGCTTTCGATCACTTACAGTTCGGTTGTGGATAAGAACAGAACTAGCATTGTAAAAGTGACTTTAACAAATGGTCACATTAATACACCGAGACTGTAACAGTTAAAAAATTATTCAAAAAGATATTACAATCGATAAAGTATCTACTATTCTAAAACGATAGATACTTCATCGTTGTAAAATAACAGATACTTTACCGTACTGTATAAGAATGATAGAAGTCAACATGCTATGTGGGTCGCATGCAGTCTGCTGATGCCGAGTGCAAACTGTATTTCTGTTGATAATTCAACAGAAGTCCGGCAAGGACTACTAGTGGCAAAAACACCATTTAAATTAGAGATGAGTCAAATCCCTAATTGAGCAGAGCGTTCGTGGCTAATAAAGATCAAAATAAAGACAAATTTAGAGCTCGTTTAACTGATGGTATATTCGTTTGGCACTCACTAGAGGCGATAGCATGTAGAATTTTGATGCCGTCGTCACGTTCGTTAAAGTATCCAAAATTCTGATCGAAAATGCCAAGGGAGAAAATATCTCAAATGAAACAAATTTCATTTTAAGGAGAAAAAGAGGATCCCGAAAAATATCTCGGATAACGATATTGTGGCCTGTACATATAATGCTGAAACAGATTTCAAGAAAGCTCTAGGAGAACGCAATTGCACTGATGAACAGACGCTATTGTGGTTGATATTAAAAGCTGATTTAAATATGAAACAAAGTCGAATGCTGAGTTGTATTTACAAGATGGTGTACTAACAAGGATAAAAGCCCGTCTTGTTGCGCAAGACTTTGTTCAAAAACTGGGGAAAGACTACCAAAAAACATTCGCTCCTGTTGCTTGATTTGAGTCTGCCAGATACCAACTCAAGGTCCACCAAATTGACCTAATACTTTCTGCATACTTAAATGGATTATTGGAGGAAATCTATAATATATGAAGATGTTGCCGTTGCGAGAAAATGTTTTAGAAGAAATTCTACAAATTTAGGCGATAGACAGTGTATTTTTTTGAAATGCAGAAACTATGCTTCAATCATTTGGCAAAGAGAAACAGGTGTGTTACTTAAAGAAATCTTCTATATGGCTTGAAGCAACCAACCAATGCAGATTCATGTGTGTACTGTGCGTGGAAATATGGGAAATTATTGATTAACTGCATTTATGGAGGGGTGAGGTCGGAGATGTGTTTTAAATGTTTGTACTTATAAAAGCAGTGTGTTCAATGCAGTTTCAAAATTTATCTGAATTCATGGTTATTACAATTCACAAACATGAAAACCATTATGCCCTTTACTTTTTTTCTTATGCTCGTGCGGTGCGCCGTGTACTTAAAGGGTATCAATAATCCCTTGAGTGCGCGTAAATTATAAAAAAAAATGTAGACGATGTTCTTTTCTACTCCAAGGATTTGAAATGGATAAAGTTAAGGTAGGAACCGAAATATCGGCCAAAGGGGATACATACGCAGTTTGCTGCAGAAACATGGAGAATTCCAAACCACTTATTAAGCCAATGCAACCTCACTCAAGGCTTGTTAAAGGTGAAAATGTATCTGAGAAAGAAAAACGCACTTACACGTATAAGGCTTTGATAGGAGGATAAATGTATGCTACCAGACATATCGTATTAACAAGTGTTATTGCTCAATTTAACAATTGCTGCACTGATATTTACTGAGGTGCTACGAAATGTACGTTACGTTATCTGCGAAGAACAATCGACTTTGGTTTGGGATACATTTCAAATTAGCATGGTTTTATTGAATTGGTTGATACGGATTGAGGAAAGTGCATAATTGATCGAAGATCGTACACTGGTTAGGCGTCAATTTTTCAAATGCAGTCATTAGTTGGGAGTCTCAACAACAATAGACTGTGGATTAATCTTCTTCGGAAGCTGAATACATGGGTATTTAAGGTATTCTTAAAAGAGCTTGGATTTCAAGACTTTAACCTCATTACTTTATACAAGAATAATCGGAGTGCAAAGCTTCTCAAAGATAATCATTTCTTCCATCGAAGATGTAAGCACATAAACATTCGTCACCATTTTATTCGAGATGTACTATGTAAATGAGACATAAAACTTAAATCCCTGCTGACAAAGAATATGCCCGCCGATATTCTAATCCAGAACTTGCTTGGGTCTAAACATGGTTATTTCTTATCAAGTTCCAACCTTGACGCAGTTTGAAGATCATTTCATCAACAGCAGTCCTAGTCTCTATGACCGATGTCGTCCATGCCCATTCATTTCTTTTTTTATAATTCGTATGGATACGTTTACATTCTGTATATAACTGAAAATATTTATCCAAATTCCACGCTTAAAGATTTTCAGACGGTCTTCGTCTTTTAAACAGTTTTTTTGCTGCTTTTTTCAATGTAAGCTTATTAGTCCACCACAAATTTTGTCTGATACTGTTCAATGAACAAGTTTTTTTGAACTCTTTTTATGAAAGTTTTTAACCATGTCATAAACTATTCTGTCTAAAATATTTACATAAATAAGTATGTCACCTAAAACTTTCTGCAACGTTACTTGTTGATAAAGTCTGCGAAACTATTCCAATCATTTCACTTTGAGTGATTCATATCTTTGGATATGTTGCCCTCCCGTGAAAAGGGTAATAATTTTATAGCCCGATGAACTATTCACTTTCAGTTAACGACATACCAGATTGATTTGATTTTAATTTCGGTTTTTGACCTCGTGAAATTCAAGATGAAGTGATCTTGATAGACGTAATAGCTCGAGCAGACTTGGCTCAAGTTAGGTTAGGTTAACACAGCGGTATGATGAATATGCCATCAGATAGAAACCAGGTACCAAAATGGGACCATCGTGAGCTCTGTAGAACCAGTTGAATTTATATTCAAATAGCAAAAATCTAAGCAATCTCCCTGGTGAAACATCCGATTTCTTTGCAAAAGCAAAGAAGGTCTTTGTAGTTCGTGTCATCTATTTTTTTTTTTGGTTTTTGAAAAAGTATTTCTCTAAAAAATTTTTTTCGACTACCCGATATTGCCTCGCATTCAAACAGTATGTGTGTTATGTTTTCAATAGCTTGCAGATCACAGCATAATCTGCAAATATCCGTATCTGATAATTTGAGGTTCTTTGCGTGTTTCTGTAGGAGACAGTATCCTGTCAGGATTCCAATTACTGTCCTAAGCTTATCTGTGTTCAATTTTATTAACTCTCTAGATCTTTTTCAGTCAAAAAGTGGCCAGAGAACCTTGGATACCCTGTGTCCTCCAAGACTTGACCACCATAGTACCCCTATGAAAATGGGTGGTTTGATGTTGGTAACCTCACTATTGTCAAGTAGCCCTGCTTTCTTGCAAGCTCATCCGCTTATTAATTTTTTTTTTTTATACCGCGGTGTCCTGGCACCTAGCACATTCTCACCCGGTTCTGACTACATAGTGCTTTGAGCACTGTTCGACATCCCTTGACTGTATCAGAAATGATGTTGGTCGATTTTATTTCCTTTAGTGTGGCCTGGCATCTCTTTCGGATTATGCCTATGGAAGTCTTTCTTTAAAACGCCGGTAATTTTCCGTGAACCGTTTTTTTGCTTGTTGCTTTCCACCTGACTAGTGCACCATATGTAAGTATGGGTCTTACCACCACCGTATACAGTATACAGCCAGTACACCATAGCAGGTTTTAAGCCCCTAAAAGAGCGTCATATGCCTTTTAAATTCTCTCCGCTACGTTAAGATTTAAATTCAGTTGTTTGTACAGAATTACACCCAGATACTCTGCGTGTTCTCACAATTCCATCCGTTGAGTTTTTGAAGACGTCATTGATAACCAGCACCCACAAAAGTGGTGATATGAGTCCCCCTTGAGGGGTTCCCCTGGTTACAAACGTTCTAACCGAGCTTTGCCAAATGGAAAGGTTTATTTATTTACTTACAAGCATGTTGCAAACCTAGTTTGTAATGCCCCGTTCAATATTAGCGTCTACTAAAGCATTTTTAATGGTGGTGGACTCCACATTATTTAAGGCTCCTTAAATATCGAGCAAGGTCGCCATCGCAAGCTCCCCGAAATGAAGATTCTTCTCTATTTTCCCCACCACCTCGTGCAGGGCGGTTTCTACAGATTTTCGTTTTATATATGCATGCTATGACTCAGTCAAAAATTCATTCATTTATCTGTTCCTAACATGAGTCTCCAATAATCGCTTTAGGGTTTAAGCATAAATGATGACAGACTTATTGGTCTGAAATCTTTTGGTCTTATATGAACCTATTTGCCGGCTTAAGGTATAAAAACTTACTTAACTTCTCTCAAAGCTATTGGTATGTACCCTATTTTTAAACTGTGTCTAAGAATTTCCATAATGTTTTGGATTGTGCTTTCTATAACATAGTGTTAGAAAACCATCCGGGCCAAGAGATTTGTACTGCTTAAAGGACTGAATAGCCCACCGTAATTTTTTTCCTATTTCCTCTTCGGAGAAAAAGAGAGATCAATGTTCTCAGTGTGTCGTAGCATACCAGGGTCTTCTGATACTGTGGATCCCGCAAATTGGGTTTCCACAAGCGTTGCCAGAACCTCTTGGCTACTTTCAGGCCAAGTTTCGTCATTTTTCCTGAGGTAGCTAGGAACGCTCGCTTCCTTCGAAAGCATTTTACGTAACCTCGAAGCCTAGTCTGTTGCCGCGATAGATTCGCAGTACTTCTGCCATGAAACCCGTTTTGACTTTCTAACTAGGTACTTGAATTGTTTCTTACATTCGTAGTACTCATGGACTGTCACTTTTGAAAATCTTCGCTCTGTTATAGAGTTACCTAGCCTATTTCCTTTTTAAACCTATCTAGTCATACGAACGTGAATCTATAAGCTGAGATTCTATCTAGTCTTTTCCTAAATAACTAAGACCCATTCATACACAATTTTCTTCATTTAATACCACAAAGGGACGTTATTTTCAAATCAATTAAAAACCAAATGCTATAGTCTTCTTAATTTTTTTTTTCTTATTAGTCCAGTGTCTCTGTCTCAGATTATAGACGTCGCAAAGGGACTCATTTGTTCATTTAATTGGCCGTAAGAAAAGCTCCCTACAAAGTAGCATTAACACAACAAACGAAACTATTCTACATAATCCTACAGAGAAAACGAGGCTTTCGCTTACTCCCACTCCATCACTCTACCTCTGCCAAGAAATTATTTACGAAAATGCCTGTTGGACGTCATTGGATTTCGCTAATGACCCCCATTAGGTTTATGCTATTCAGGCCCATCCGTAAGTGTGTAATTATTTCTGAAAAGACGCAACCTAAACGTGTTCTTCCAAACCGTTAATTCGAGATTTTTATGTGCTAGTATACGAATAGTATAGTACAGCCTGCCATATAATTGCTCAGTTAACAATCGCACACCAATTATCCTTAAAGAAATTTTGTTCATCCCCTCCCAATTTCAGATGGTAAACAATAAATTGTCTCACAATCCCAATTGATGCTTCTGTCTCTAGAGCCTCCAGAAAGGCTTCTCTGATACTCCAATGATTCGTTTCCATGGAAGAAGGATTCGAAGAAGAAGAAAAGGAGTCACGCTAATCTAAGGAAAATTTTATCTTCAACTAGAAACACTACTTACATCCAACAATGGGCATCCATAAAAATAACTGCAACGATCCGAATTGTTATTTTCCATTTCCATCTGCACCAGGATAACAATAACCAGGACGAACCATGAAAATACCACCAGCAGGAGTATTTTCTCTCTCAGTTGGGTACCATCAAGCAAATTTCCCGCACTTCCAGTGCGTCTCTACTCTGTAGCCATCGGTATTGGGTCCTGGGTTTTCGGTATTATATTTGCAGCTATTGTTCGTCTGAATCTGCTTACTGCTTAGATGCAAATTCACCCATACAACGACAAGTCGTATTCTTTTCACCAAGTGATAGAAGGGGACCAGAGAAAATAAGTTGCTTTTTATATATGTTTATATCCTGCAATTCTATGTCCGTTTGTTCGTTGGTTTGCCTATTGTCTTTCTTTTTACGATCGAAGTTGGGTTTACTGGGCTATGACGTTTATAGGACTACGACGACTACGACTGGGTTATCGTACATCATATGCCAACTGGAGTTGTCATCGTTGTGGACCTTCTATGTATTGTCTTCTAGCTATTGAGTACGGAGACAAAAGGATTTTTCTTATTTTATGCTCAGCTGAGCCGCATTTACCAGTGCAGTTGGAGACCAAATGAGTTAGTTTAGAATTTACTTGTTTGCACTTTGCATTTTACGAGCTTTTTAGCCTCCACCATTTGACTTCGCATTTGTATTTCTACGCTTAGAACTTGTCCCTTATGAGCGTAAGGTATGACTTATTAACAAACTGGATAGGAACTGCGCTTGCCATTATCTTAACGTTTTCAGCCATGTGAATCGAAAAAAGTTGGTTTAGGTAAGAGTTGTAAACCAGATCAAGGACGACACTCGCTGAATCTGTCATTATTAAGAGTATGCTCTGTTTGCCTTGCAGGATATCCCGCTTTTGTTTGAAATAACCAAAGATATTAGGAGCATGTTCTTTTTAAGCGTTTTTATACGAACATTTGGGAAAATTTTAAAATGGCAGACAACCACTTGACAAGTGGAGCATTAATAATACTTCTGTTTGAGAGGCTACGATTTCACCTAAAATACGTTTTACAAATATAACGACAAGAAAATAAAGTATTTTGCTGTTATTATCCTTTCACAAGGCTATGACATACTCGCAATTTGGTAAACAGGTTACAAAAAATCCGTTGAAATAAAGTATCCTCGAAACTTAGGTGCCATACTTTAGTTTAATTTTCATCATGATAACTAAAAACTAATAAAAAACTTGGAGAAGTGCAACGAATTAGTGCACCAGCCTAATAAAATCTGCCCCAAAGCTTTATGAATGTGGTGACAGAGACTATTCGTATTGTCGATATTCACAATAATCAAGTTCCGAAATATTTTTCTGTCGGATATTCCCAAATCGAACACCAAAAATAGTCGACAATAGTAAGAGCTTAAGGAAGAAGGTGGGCTTGAAGTATTGGGTCTATAATTCGTGTGGTTTGCTAAGAGATGGCATAACTTGTATTATTCCATTGGAACATGCGTTGGAAAGCTACTGTCATTGTACGTCATTTCAGTATATGTCATTCATTTGAAGCGTAAACAACAATAATTTTTTTTTCACTCAAATATGTCGAACTTTGTGCCTGAAAAAGTGTTTTTGCGGGGAGTTCTTCTTCATTACTTTAATATGAAGAAAATTGCTGCCGAAAGTCATCGTATTTTGGTGGAAGTTTATGGTGAACATTCGCTAGCTGAGCGAACATGCCAAAAGTGGTTTGCACGATTTAAAATTGGTGATTTTGTCTTGGAAGACGATGAACGTCCTGGGCAGCCAAAAAAGTTTGAAGATGAGGAACTGGAAGCATTACTCTATGAAGATTGTTGCCAAACACAAGAAGAGCTCGCAGAATCTTTGAGTGTCACTCAAGCAGCCATTTCAAAACGTTTCAAAGCAGCTGGATATATTCAAAAGCGAGGAAATTGCGTTTCACCTGAACTCAAGCCAAGAGACGTCGAAAGGCGGTTTTACATGTCCGAAATGCTGCTGCAACGCCACAAAAGGAAGTCATTTTTGCATCGGATCCATTACGACAACCCCAAGCGCAAAAAATCATATATGGAACCCGGCCAACCAGCCAAATCAACGGCAAAGCCGAATATCCATGGCGCGAAGGTAATGCTCTGTATTTGGTGGGATAAGATGGGTGTGCTGTCAAACCGGCGCAGTTCTTTTGCGATTGGATCCACAAATTGCCAGAAAAATGGGAAAAAGTCATAGCTTCAGATGGGCAATACTTTGAATAATACTATTGTACATGTTTTTCTTAAATAAACGTTCAAATTTTGAAGAAAAAAAACGCACGAATTTTAGATTTTCAACATCATAAGAGCCATATTAACTCCAGAAGAGAATAAGACCAAAAAAGCAATAGTTAGATAAATTGACACGTTTTGTGTAAATCCTTTCAAAGTGAAATGGCAAAACAAACTGAGCTAACCTCTCACCTGTCACCTGTCAAAGGCTTTCACTTTTCAAAAAACAAGCTTCTAAAATAAAAGATCTATCGAAGTCCAGGACCCCCGTAGACCCTCAAGAAAAAAATTGTTCTTCTGAGTATCACGCATTTCTGCACATACGGAGTATGTTCAAAATTTGCTTACAATTTGATCCATTTTTTATAATAATTTAAAATCGCTGAGCGCACCAAAACAAGTCTTACCTTTCTATCTGTCAAAAATCACTGTATCACTGTATTGGATGAGTCTGCTCCTTCGTTTACAACAATAAAATCTTGGGTTGCTGAGTTTAAACGAGCATCGCAGTGGTCGACAAAATGAGGTGAAAACTCCAGAAATGGTGAAGAAAATCCACAAAGCGTTACTGAATGATCGTTGACTGAAAGGATGCGAGTTTGCAAACATCGTGAAGATGTTTTAATTGAGTGTTTAACGAAGTTTCACAGCAACAAAGCAGAATTTTTGCGCCGGTTCATAACAATGTATGAAACATGGGTCCATTACTTTACAACCGAGACAAAAGTACAATCAAAACAATGGATTCAAAAGGGAGAACCGGCTCCAAAGAAGGCGAAGACCGTTTCATCTGCAGGCAAGGTCATGGCGTCGATTTTTTGGGATGCACGTGGGATAATTTTCATTGACTATCTTGAAAAACCAAAAACTATCAACGGCCAGTATTATTCGAACTTATTGCAACGTTTGAGCGAAGAAATCAAGCTAAAACGGCCGCATTTGGTTAAGAAGAAAGTGTTGTTCCATCAAGACAATTCACCAGCTCACAAATCCGTTATTGCAATGGCCAAAATTAATGAAATAAAGTTTGAATTACTACCTCATGCACCCTATTCGCCAGATTTAGCCCCTCGGTTTATTTTATGTTCCCAAACTTGAAAAAATCGCTCAGTGGTCAAAGATTTTCCGACGATGAAGGAGTGATGTCAGCAGTTAACGGCTATTTTGAGGAGAAAGACAATTTTTATCATAAAAACTGACAGGCGATTATGTTGAAAAATACATAAATTTCTTTCGAAAATGTTTGTGTTTTCTTTGTTGGGTCGGGTACTTCTGGGACCGCCAGAAAATTTCTAAAGTCACCTTACTTTATAACGACACCTTGTACATACAAGTATACGGGCACGGTTATGTTTCTCATAATGTGAGTCATCATCGGTATTTGCAAGCGTATAAGAAAAGGTTTTCAAAGCCAGTTCTTTGCATGGAAGCTTCCCTTATATCATATTTAGTGAGTTCTACTGGGATCTCCTTTAATAGGACTTCAGAGCTCAGTTATTAAATTGAAGAAAATTTGTATCTACGTCGCAATTGCAGTATCAGAGAGTAGGAAAATAGGTTTAGAAGACAAGGACCCAGAAACGTGAATGGAACCCAAAGCAACCCCTCTTAAACTAATGGAGGTGTATATCTAAAAGGCGATTTAAATTCAAGCGTGCTAAGATAGCTTCTTTATCACTGGTTACAGTTACAATCCTATGCCTGGAAATCAAAAATGTTAAAAGTGATAGGCAGAGAAATGAGCATCTCTCTTTATACGAGCAAAGATAGGACACCATTGTTTATGACATATTGAGAATATTGAGTTGAGTGTTTCGTCAACTTCGTGTGGCTTCAAACTATCACTTGATATTAAAATTTGTGTTCACTAAAATATAGATAATATCGATGAACATACTAAGCGTTCCTTGAGAGTACAAAGTAAGTTCCGCAAGATTTTCCGGGTTGATGTGAGATTATCCAGCAAGGCGGTGAAATACCATACTTATTTACTAGAGTTAGTTAGATAATAACCTATTGCTGTTCCAACTAAATCATAAAACAGACAACCGAGTTGGATGGCGTAATTTTCCCTAAGTGCAATGAATTTCATTCGTTTTGCAAAAAAAACAATAAAAAAAAATACACATCAACGTCTTACCTCAAGATGGTAACTACCTCTTAAATAATTATCCAAACCAGTTGGAAGACATTACCCGTGCTTATCCTTCAAAACCTGACTAAACACCTGGTCAAGTTATTCCTCCACCTGAGGACACCATAACCGTCAGCCACAAAAAACCATCTCCTTTGCATAACCAATTTTTAACTCAATCTTACACGCAGACTTTAGACCGTAGGCCACGAATTAAGCTCTATCTTCCACAATAACCCATTTTTTGCGACATATCGTCACCATTATCGACCCTCAGCTCGCTATCAAGAGCACCCAAAAAATTATTTCTTTTCCACTGAAGACCGCTCTTAAAAAATATTTTCATTAACAATTACCTCATGTTGCAATTACGGCAATTGCACAATATCTGGTCTTTCATTTACTCATTAGCACCATCGATGGACAGTGTAAGGTGTCTTTATCCATCTGATCGATGTCGGTTTGCCATATGAATATGGATTACGTAATGTTTATAACTTTGTATATATATGCTTTGGTGGGATATTACCCTCCAGCGAACACATCAAACCAAACCATGCCACCAGAAGTACCTATCTGCCTCCTACCTAATAGAAAATCTTCTCAGTTCCAACTATACTATTCGATATAAGCCAAGATACTTGTATAATTGAAAGTTCAGCTAAACTACGCTGATGTCATACACAATGAGATGACGACCAAAGTCGCACCATCAGCGGATGGTCGGATCAGTCGCATACGTCCACCACTATTATATTCAACATGACCAACCCCCGCAGACTAACCATCTATCCATGGTTTAACTGGCAATTCAAGCCGCAAATATAACCCAGGGAAAGCGCAAGATACCAAGTATCTGAAATATACTATTATACATAGCTGGACTGCTTTTCGATGTACTTACGAATACTCGTACTTCAACGGAAGAAAGTCAATTAATTATGACGATCCCTACTCGAGGCCAGAGTTTAGGTTTCGGCATCCACCACACAGGGAAATAATCGTGTGTACGCTTTCTACCATACGAAAGTTGTAGTGGGAGACACTTATAAGCTTATCCTCAAGCTGTAACCGAACAGTTGAAGACTTTAAGCCAAAACTGGCAAAAGTTGTGGTAGACACCCGTGTGACTCTACGTTCGGCGCTTTTTTTGAAACAAAAAAATAACGATAGAGAAACTTCATTTATATCTTGATTGTGTATCTCTGGGTGATTTCTTTGAAGTAATTTATAAAATACGGTTACAATCCGATTGCTTTTGATTTCCTGTGATTATCTGTTGTTTCGTTTGTATTCTCGTTTTGTAGTTTTGATTTTCGACATGAAATTCGTGATCTGTTTATTTGCTGTTTTTACCGTGGCTGTGTGCTATCCCCAGCGTGAAGGAGCTGCATACACAAATGAAGCTATCCGCCAAGCGCAGCAGACCTTTTTAATACCCAAAGATGCACAAATCCAACAGGTGCAAGAAGGCATTGAACTGGGTGCTTACGAACAGATTCCCGGAAACCAGAAGATCAATCTTTTCGAGATCCTCGGCGATCAAGTGCCATCGGAAGTGATTAACAATCTGCAAGCTCAGGTTGACCAAATCGGAAGGAATTAGTACTGTTACTGTTATGTTGATGTTATTATTTTTTTTTTTTATACAAATAAAAGTTTGAGTCTGTTTTTCTAAAAAAAAAAAAAAATTGGATTACTTTTTTTTTTTTTTTTATCTCATACAGCATCGTCGTCAATGGTTTTATTGAATACAAATAGAAGTGAACGGATATCACTTTATGATCGTGACAGCAATTGCAAAGTACCTGCATGCACTCATCCGTATTTCGATTCCAATTAAGCATTTTATGCGTAACCAATTTAAATGTGATAATTATGCTGAAAACGTTTTAAGCCAGATGAGCGTATCTATATACTTAGTTTGAGCCATTCACCAACCAAATTTGGGATAAAAGAGAACGTCAATGGATGCACTTTGAATTTTAAACGAACTACTCTTGAAAGTCGACACATTGAAGTAGCGAGGGATAGACACTTCAACTTTCAAATAGAATGGATGCTTGGTGACATGTGACATGTCTGCAAGATGCAGTTTATGGGAAATAAAAGAGCGACACATTTGTATGTATGTATTTGTAGATATGGGTTAATTAGGTTTTCGTTTGCAGTAAAATATAAAGTACTTTGGGTCGCTGACGAGTTTGAATTCCTGAGTTTTATACTTCAACTATAGACGTCCATAAATTATCATTAATTTGACAAGAGAGAAGAACTATTTGCTCACGCAATACAGTGAATACATAGACGCGGCATGTCAACTTGGCTCGAATAGACTTCATGGTCATAGATCTGGCAAGAACAGAGGAAATTTGAGTAAATTTCTACTGGGCCTTGAGAACTTGGGTACTCCAAAACTCATTACGTACAAATTATTGCATCATTGCTTAAGGTCCATGGCCAATCACATAATAATCATTTATTAGATGTGTCCGATCTCTGACCATGTTCGACTTAGCAATAGGTCTTGTCTTATTATTAGGTAGGTCCTTAGTCATTTAACGTCACAATAGCCAAACTTCACTCCAGTTTCATCTAGGTAAATAGATGAGGATCGTTGTATTCTACTCGTAAGTATTCATAGATATACTGATAAATCCCTCTCAGCCTGAATTATCATGCAATTGACTATACTCTCTAAGCCGTTTTCCATTTAAAAAGAAGTGGTTTTGGTACAAAACGGACTGAAGCTTTGATGAACTTGCGCGCCAAAATCTGGGCCAGTACAGGAATGGCTCCTAAACCGACTTCTTGTTAAGAAAACTTGTGAGTGAAAGGGAATAAGTATCTGCGTCTACACCGACAAGCTGGCTGAACTTAAGGCCTTACTGAACCTTCTCAGCACGTCCAAAGAAATTCGAGAATGCTAGGATTTTCTGAGCGCAGGCTTAGTGAGTCTTCACTGAGTCTTTTTGCTGTCCCAGGTTACAACACAGTTACTGGAAATGAAATAGCTGATGAACTTGATAGGCAAGGTTCAGAGGAGAGTATCTCAGGCTCGAACTTGCAGTAGAACTGTCTGTGTCCTTGGTTTGGAGTTCAATGTGACATAATTCTCCAGGATGCAGACAGAAAAAAAACAAATGCTGTTATCCCTCCGTAATTCCTCGAATGGCTAGAAAATGATCAACGTTTTTGGCATTTGGGGTCTTTGGATTTCCTGCTAAAAGTGTGATGGCGAAAAAATGACCTGTGTCGAAGAAATTGACGAATTTAACAATATGCATTACATTGCAACTACATGATTAGCTCTATTAAATTAAAGACATAAAAATTCTGACACTAGATACCATAAAATGAAGCAGCAGCCTATAAGCATCCTATAAATGACTTTTAGTCGGTAGAGATACTTGCAAAACTTCCTTTGGTGGGAGTATTAGCCTTATTTTGTTACTTTATGCGTTCTCATGTAGGTACCAATGCTAACATCGTGGAGGTAATTCACCTAAAAAGCTAAAAAAAAAAAAAAAATGCAACAACCGCTTTAACTATTTGTAATGGGCCAACACGTTAAGCGAACGCCGGCAGAAATCAGAGGGATACCTACAAAATAATCGCTCATTCACAAATTCCCGATGATGCAGTTTCCATCCTACTGTAAGACTATAAGACTTTTCCACTTACTCAGCTCATATTCGCAATCAATTTTCGCATTCAATAGCCTACACAAAGTGATCGCCGTGCCGTGACAAAACTTTCAAGGATTTGACCTCATGGCACTGACGTCGAACACAGCATTTTAAGAACGCATTTTACTAAATTGAGAAAGAAATCATTACTTACTTACTTAATTACTTATTTAGATGACGGATGGTCGGAGCTGAAAACGGAGGCAGATAAAGTCCCTTACTACCTCAAAATTGTAGATGCCTATCGTGACGTCCCTATCTCCCTTTGAGAGGATTTCTTTTGTGTTTCCTTCGTTGACCGCTTATCCCATCTTTGACGCTTCTGCTGTGCACTTCCTATTATGTCAAAGCTGTATAGATATGTGAGTAACTAAACAAACTTTTGAAAAATAGTGTCTCTGGAGTTAACTAGCGAGTTTCGCACAATTCTTGCAAAAACAATGCTGAAAAAAAAAACACATGGTAACGCATCGTCTTCTTTAAGCCTTTTTCTAACATTAAAAGTCTTAATTAAGTCATTCCTGAGTTTTGCGAAGCTACGTTATCCTGAGGTTATGAGGTTATTATGAGCTGTGTAGAAATTATTCACATTCCATTGTCATGGAGAGAAGTCATTGAAGTTTTCATTCCCAAGGCCGAAAAATGCTCTCATGATGTTCCAAAGGACCTCAAACCTATAAGTCTATCATCTTTCCTTCTAAAAACTCTAGAACGACTGATTGTAACCCATATTCGAGTTAAAATTGATCCAACGGCTCAACATGTCTTCTATAAAGGAAAGTCGGTAAAAACGGCTCTGCATTCGCTGACTAGCTACATCGAACAATCTCTACAATTTAGAGAGTACACAATGTTGCTTTCCTAGACATAGAGGGCGCTTTAACAACGTCGGCACATCCGCAATCACGACTTCGCTGTCACATCTGCAGGTATACGACTCAATTGGGGTGTTGATTAGTCTTACGCTAAATAGAAGGATAATTAGCTCCAAACTGGGTGGAACTTCTACAAAAAGATGTGGTAGTAGAGGCACGCCGCGGTGTCCTTTTCCCCTTCTCTGGAACTTAGTGGAAAATGAAATTCTGACAAATCTGGAAGCGGGAGGGAGGAGGGTGAATGCCTATGCGGATGACGTTACTTAAGCCGTCACAGGCAAGGATCTTAATACCATGAAAGAACTCCTTCAGATAAATCTTAACAGATTAACCCGTTCTGAGTTAAATCCTATAAAAATAATCTTGTTCTCTTTTCCAGGAAATATAAAATTTAAATCATATACCCTTCCCCAACAAACGGTACCAGTTTAGTCTTTTCCGACACAGCAAAATACCTGGGTCACATTTTTGACAGGAAACTAGACTGGAAACCTAACATTCAAGAAAGAGTCAAGAAAGCTACAGCAGCTTTACAGTGTGTTGTCTGGTGGACGACCTTAGACATTGCAGTCCAAATAACAGCGTGTCTATGAATAAGTGGAGCTAAATGCTCCACTCCCTCCGTAGATTTAGACATTCTGCGACTGCAGCTACTCGCCTTAAAATAATTTATTTGGCCAGGCTAATATTCTAAACTACTATATTAGGAAGCCACATAAAAAACATCGAGTATACCGGTCTGACAAAGAATTTCATGCGAGCTTCCCCTCTAGATCCTTCTGAAAGGAAGATACTTTCATGGAGGATAATTTTATTCACTTCTATTCAGATGGATCTAAAACCGATAGCGGGGTTGGTGGTGGTGTTTTCTCAGATAAGATAAATAAAAGGCCTTCCTTCTTCCAAATCACTGTTGCGTGTTCCAGGCAGAAATTTTGGCGATTAAGAAAGTTCTGTCCTGGCTAAAGAAAAACGTGATATCTGCAAGGGATATCCGCATCTTTTCGGATAGTCGGCAGCTATCAAATCCTTGGACTCGGTCTCACTAAACTCTAAAACCGCCATTGAATGCCGATCGTCTCTTACGGAGATGACAGAGCAGTTCAACCTTCACCTTTGTTGGGTGCTGGGCCACAGGGACATTCAAGGGAATTGTAGGGCCGACGAACTCGCCAAAATTGGAACCACTCTACCTATTCTACCGGAAAAAGGTAGCATATGTTAGGTATACCAATCGCTAACTTCAAATTATTATTTAAGCTGGATACTTATAACAGAACGGACCTTAGACCGGTGGGCTAACATGTCTAGCGACTAAACAGATCTTGCTAAAGCTAGATTTGAATCGTTCTAATAGTCTGATCATTCTAAACATGAAAACATTTCAACGCCATCATAGGTGTCATCACTGGACACTGTTCTATAGACAAGCTTACAAGAAAGCCTTTAGAAACGATTTCTGTAGAAGCTGCATGGACGAGGAGGAAGAGGAAACAATTCTTTATCTACTTTATACATGTCCAGCTCTCTCCCAGAGAAGAAAACTCCACCTAGGAGTAAACTGTTCTAGAGTATGCTGATTGCAAAGGGCTCAGTCCCATATCAACAAGAATTTTTTAAGGCAAAAGTCTGCATGCCGCAAAATCTCTTATGCATCTCCGACAATAATCAGGAAAGTATTAAGGACAGCTCTTCTAATCTTTCCGCTAGCTTGGTTACCTTAACAATTATACCAACATTCGAGTTGTGAATGACGTTCACTCTAATTGTCCAAGTCAAGACGACATTTTCACATTTTTTTTTTTTTTTTTTGTTATTTTTTACCTGGTAATAGTATCTTATTTTAGCGTCCCCTCGTTCGAAACCATTCCGTTAATAACACGACTCCTTTTCCTAGTAGAAAGACATTTATTTATTGGTGCTTAGCGTATATTTGTGAGTCACGAACAGAAACGTATTGTCGATTGTGAGTATTAAGTCGAAAAGTTCATTGAAGTACAAAGATCTTAGAGCAGCTTAAGAGACAACAAACCCAAATGTAATTTGGTCATTTTGATTAATCAGGAATAATAAACACTAGACAACTATGTTTACATTTATGTTTATGGTTTAACATTTTCTGAAATGAAACATGAAACATCAAAATGAAACATGCTGCACACATAAAAGTTTCGTCTTCTCTATATTGACCAAGCAACCTATGTGTGGCAAATTGATGTTCGCCACTAAAATTAGACTCTCAAGCAACCACAATCTACCGCAACATCCGGTTCAGTGGCAAAATTCTTCCCCTTCTCCTCTTAGATACAAAGGAAACTGAAAGGTCACCTGCAGATAGCCGTAGAATTTTTGAGGAAACGTGTGGAAACTTCAAAAACCTGAGGCTTTGTTGTACGAGCACACATCACAATGACGTATCCTTCCAATGAATTTTCTCGAATCGCCTCCAACCCATGTTGTTGGAAAAGTTCCTCAATTAATTTTAACAAGGATGTCGGTGCATATAAACAAAAAAAAAAAAAAAAACATTCTCTTGTTCTAGCTGTCGTAAGAATACCATCCACTTTCCTATCCCTTAACTCAGTCAGAAGAAATTTCCCATAGTAGAGGTTGTTATTTCATACGTAGCCACTGTCATAGACTGATATCCTTGAAGCATACAGCCAAACAAATTTTTCACATTTAACAATGCCATTCATGCGGAGGACATGTGCTCTATTGAAATATGAAAACAGAACGATCTTGACATTTTTCCAACATACATGTATCCAGGGGATATGATTCATCACTCTAGTCTGGTCCCTGACTAAGCAGGACAATTAGAGGAGAGACAAATAAATTTACTCTGGCCAACCTAGAAATGGGATAATTTATCCTCATCCCAAAGTTCGTACAAATCAATTGAAAGATGATCAAGAGTTTAAAAATGACACTGTAGTTCTTCAGATGATCCTGTAAATCATAGAATATCTTCTGGCCAAGAAGGACACAAACAAACAATGCCTTCTGGCTCTAGATTTGTTAAACTTTAAGTCCTGTTGACAGGACATAAGCTGCGATTAATTTTGTCAGGGACAAAACATCATAAACAGAATTCGCAATAATGATTATGACCGCAGGCTACTCAGGGTGTCCAAGAGTCAACCACACAATTGGAGGAGATTTTCCAACCCTTGAGTGAGGGTAAAATAAACAAAAGAATACTAACACTTCACCATAGTCTTCATTCAAGAGAAAGGAAAGAATTTTTTTCTGTTTGTTTATATCTTTCTGTTCTGATGGGGGAAGGGAAGACATCCATCTTGGGAAGTAGCCATTTTTATAAATTACATTGCAGTTCATTCCACTGCAGTTATCCTGAAGATGACAATAAAAGAAGCAAAAGAAAGTGTAGGAATAAGAATAAGTTTGGGGGATGAAAGGGGAAACAAACAAAATGGAAAAACGAGATATCTGTGTGACATGGTTAAGATTTGCTCCTGGGGTTGACCTAATGATGATTTTGTTGGAAATGTTGATGGATGTACGAATATTACCACCCACACAATGAGTGTTTAAATGAGAGAAGTACTTCGAGTACGAATATTCGTATCTGGAGCAGAAGAAACTATTTTTGTATGTGTTCACTTATCGTACGAGTATATCTATAAAAAAAGGGTTTTTTTTTCCTTAAAATAAAAATTATCTGAGATGACTTGTGTCAGAATAACCAAGGACACACTTAACACAAATAATGTTGATCTTGCCTGTCATGAAATTCAGACTGGTTTAAGCTTCTACAGACCGAAGAGATACATTTTATTTATGTTTTGTCAGATGTCAGATGTCAAAATAGAACGAATTGCATGGGTTATGTGCGGATTTTGGCAGCAGACACTTAGCCACAATAGATACGGATACTTTTAGTTGATGTAGTGAAGGATTTCAGTGATGCCAAATCTGGTGGATAAACGAATGGATTTGTGGTGATTTTTGATCCTTCTTCGTGGTTAAAGTGAGAGTTTGATTCGGTTGAAGGAGATAAACTGAGTCTGAAATGTGATTTTTTAGGAAGAGGCATTGTATGTTTGGAAAATTTATATTTTATATCGCAAATATGGGATAAAATAATATAATGTATGGGCTCCAAAGAAGGGGAGCACAATAAAAGCTTTTAGATACTGGCAGTCGATCTACGTAGACCCCTTCACAAAAAACTAAAAACAAAAACTAACGCAGGCTCAATTTAAAACTAAATAAATACTTTGGCGAGACAGCCCGTATGGGCCTAGGCCTAGCTGCTTCTCGCAATCATTTGTGTTTTTCACTTTGCGAATTTTTACACTACTGAGCAGGGTCTACTCTGTTTATTGCCGGTTCCGATTAGCTCTCCTCAGAGAAGCTTTTTCATAGGCAAAATTTGACTTTCGGAATGATGACGATTTGAAAATTTGCTGTTGTGCAACTCTACCGGAATTCGAACCCAGGTAGGTTGGCATTACAGCCAGTGAGACAACCATCAGACCATCGCCACCACTAAATTTTTTACCAGAAATATAAGATGATACCTAAACATCTACACTTAAGTAAGATAACAATTAAAAAGGAAAAGACTATGCACTGAGATGCATACTAGCAGTCTATGATAGATTACATTGTATTTTTTGCAGATATGTTTACTGGAAACAATTACCACGGAGACAACCCATTATTAAAGTAAAAGTGATAGCGAAAAAAAAGTAGTTAATGCGGTTACTAGTACAGATACAAATATTGTGTGTTACATTATCCCTTTCACTGTGACATAAGGTATTAGGAAAGTCTCATTTACTTTCTTTGTCACCTGCAACGTTAATGTTCATTGGCACACACCTTTAGGAAGTCATTGTATCATTAGAAATTTAATTAAGAAGGAGGAAGTGTCAACAATAATGTTGTTAAGTAACTAGTTTAAGGTGGGTTGTTTCCTTTTCTTGGTGGTACTAACCCCAAAGCTCCCATTCAGCCACTCAGCTTTACAATAAACTCGTCGCTCTGAAGGAATTCGTTCGCAATGCAGTATATAAGCATACTACAAGAAGAGAATAAATCGCTAAGAAATGATGTCTACCCCCTGAAATCTGTAGTTAATTCTCTTCAGCAAAAACCTCTTAAGAAATGTGTGGATATTATAGGAATTCCAAACGTAAACAAACAAAATGCGTTGGATTCTGCTGTCAAATTGCTGTCGAAGGGTTTACAAGAAAACTTTCTGTAAACGTTTCTGTTGATGACATCGATGGCTATTTCATTAAAGTGGTCAAAAGTAATTACCCGTCTAACAACAACAGGAATCTAGTACAAACTGAGAACGTAGAGAGATCTCAAACTGCGTGTACTCAAAAACAAATGGAAAAAGTTACTGACTTCTGGGCTTTATTGTGAACATTTTGGGTATCGTCCCATCCATATAAATGAGTTGCTTACCAAAACAAATCTAATGAAGTCAAACGAGTGAAAATTGAAAAAAAAAATATTCGTAGCTTTGGACTAAGAATGGTGTTATATTTTTAAAGAAACAAAAAGGTCTTAAGTCATTAAGAATCAGTACTTTTGAAGATCTTAATAATTTTTCTTGATAGATTTTTTGTTTTTTCATTTAGTAATGAATAATGTTCTATATGATGATCATCATACTAATTTTTTTTTTTTTGTAAATTTAATAGAGACTTTTATTAAAGTATTTTCCAATCTTATGAATAAAAAAATAATTTCTATTTGGTTCACCAAAACATACGTAGCATGCGAAAAAATTTCGATCCATTGTTGGTGCATCTAGCGTCATTTTTAAATTAACCAGATCTTATTTTTTTGATTTGAGTTCTGTTTTTTCTTTTGTTAAGTTGGTACATCTCTTGTTGATATTCCCTCTAAATCTTAGCATCATAGCTTGAAATTTGCAAAAGTTACGTAGCTAAGAGTTCATATATCTCTATGTGTGTTGGCGAACTTTACGTAAAAATGTTGAAAAAGTGTTTCGGCAACGATTCTCTAAAGAAAACGGACGTTTACCAGTAGCACAAGCGGTTCAAAAGTGGTCGTGAGTCAATTGAAGATGATGAACGCAGTGGTGAAATAAAAGAAATGTTCTTTAATAACCACAAATTAATCATCAGAAAGATAGCGGAGAACTTGAACATTGCCTATGGATCCGCCCAAGACATTTTGGTTACTGATTTGCGTTTCCGTCGTATAGCAGCAAATTTGGTGACAAAAGATCTCAATTTCATGCAAAAAATAGACCGTGTTGACGCTTTCATGGATTACAACGGTGTAGTGCATCATAAATTTTTGACAGAAGGCCAGACAGTAAACAAAGAGTATCATTTGGGCGTTATGAGACGTTTGCGTGAAGCTATGCGGCGAAAGAGACCAGAATTGTGGACAGAAAACTCGTGGATTTTGCACCATGATAAGGCACCGCCGCACAGTGCCATCATTGTTCGCAATTTTTTGCCAAAAAATGCAACAAATACCATCCAACAGCCACCGAATTCACCTGATTTGGCTCCCTGTGACTTCTTTCTGTTCAATCGAGTTAAAAAACCACTACGGTACACGTTTCAGCAGCCGAGAGGAAGTAATGGAAAAATTTCAGGAAGCACTGATGGACATACCGAAAACCGAATATAAAAAATGTTTCAAGGATTGGATCAAGCGCTAGTATAAGTGTGTTGCAGTCGATGGGGATTACTTTGAAGGAGACAATATAGATTTAGATGAATAAACTTGTGAGAACTTTTTGGTGTGAAGATGAGGAAGATCTTTTTAAAATACCAGGCTATAGGCTTCATGCTAAGTGCATTAATTCTTATGCTACAGGAGGAACTGTAGCAACTGAACTGATAATTTGTATGTGATCTTAATCGAAGTGGTGATCTATCTTTAGTTAGCTCCATCTCCGATTTCAAGATCTCTGAGCACTGCATGACAAGTTTATTTTTTGAAAACATTTTGTGTGTTAAACCGTATAAACTAAATATTCCAGTTTCAAAACGCAAAATAGATTTCGACAAACTTAATACCAACCTGCTGAATGAAAGTTGGCTGGATGTTTATAATACAACCAATCCTCCCCTTGCTTTTGATTCATTCCAAGCTATTTTGAATGCTTACATTATACTTTGTTCTGCTCCTTCTTTGAAACCTTGGATGTCAAATTATTTGTTACGTAAAATAAAGTTGAAAAATAAACTACGCGTTACAAGAATTAAGCATCCTAATAATGTGCGCATGCGATATTTTTATGGACGGCTATGTAAAGAAGTACATATTGACACTCTAGTGTGCAAGGAAAATTTCTATGTCAACCAGTTCCAGGAGATTTAAAAAAAGAGTGGTCTATCATTAAGGAGTTATTTAATAAGCAAGCTCCTGACGATGGAACATCTTGCATAAATTCAAATGGTAAATTTTCAAATAATCCTATGGAAATGGCTGAGAGGTTTAAGGATTTTTTTTTTTATTAATATTGCGGCACACACCATGAAGGAGGCAGGCTTTAATGATGGTCCAAACTTATGCGCTGAAAATTGCTTTTCCAGGGAAAGGGAATTTGATAATTCCTTCTTTTTTGAGAATATTTCGATACTTGAACTACATAGGATTATAGGGTTTTCCAATAGGGACTTGACAACTTTGAATTTAATTTGTGAACGCACTCTTTCACTCTTTCACAACTGTCACTGTCAATTTATTCAGTAAACTCAACATTTTCATCATAATAAAGTACACTAACGAGCTACGTTCTCCGATTTGGTTCTGGAGAAGATGCGCCAAGATGATGAATTTCATCGCAAAATCATCTTCAGTTACGAAACTCATTTTTGGCTCAATGGGTTCGCCAATAAGCAAAATATGCGTTATTGGTCAGGTAAAAATACACATGTGCTTTAAGAAACAAAAAATAACTGTTTGTTGCTTTTGCATCCCGGGGGCAAAAGCATCATGGCGTTATCGCGCCATGATTACCGATTATTTTTTGCCGAATTGGAAGATATGGACTTGGACGACATGTGGTTTCAACAAGATGGTTCCACAAGCCACACAGCACACGCTACAATCGATTTATTGAAGAGTAAGTATGGTAAGCGTGTTATCTCAAGACATGGCCAGTTGATTGGCCGCCTCGTTCGTGCGATTTAACGAAGCTTGACTATTTTCTGTGGGGCTACGTTAGGTCACTGGTTTATGCCAACACGCCGACGACATTGGAAGAGCTCAGAGCCAATATTGAACACGAAATAGCGGCCGTTTCGGCCGAAATGTGTGGCCGAGTCGTTGAAAATTGGGTCCAACGAATCGACCGCTGCAAACGTGTCCGCGGTAGCCATATGAACGAAGTCCAGTTCCATTCATAAATGTTTTGATTGTACTTCAAGTCAATAAAAAAGTTTTTGAAATATCTCAAATGGTTTGCCTTTTATTAAAAAAAAAAAAATGTTGTCAAGTCGTTATTAGAAAACCCTATATTATGACATTAAAATCTACAAACTCTTCCACTTTACATAGCGTTTCTAGAGCTCTACTAAAGAAAATATCTTTTAATATTATTGATGTGTTAGCATATATCTTTAATGGAAGTATTTTTAATGGTATCTTTACTGAAAGTTTAAAAGATGTAGAGGTTATACCTGTTTTTAAAAAGGGGGTAAAACTGATCTTATTAATTATAGACCTATATCCCGTCTTCCTGTTTTATCCAAAATTTTCGAAAAAGTGATGAAAAAGAAAATTCTTTTGTTTCTTGAGAACAAATCTTTTTTTTAGTCCGAACTAGTACGGATTCAGATCTGTTAACAGATTTAGATCTCAACAGAAGATGCACTGCTGAATTTTTGTAGTTGTTTTTCTAGTAACCTAGATTTTAACAAGATGACAGCCTTACTCTTCATAGACATCACAAAGGCTTTTGATACTGTCGATTCTGACATTTTGCTAAGAAAACTATCTAAAGTGGGCTTAAGGGACTTCATGCTAGCGTGGTTTGAATATTTTCTTAAAGAAAGAAAGCAAAGGGTCAAAATTGATGGTTCATAGAGTGAGTGCCTTGATATTCAGATGAGTGTCTCGCATGGGTCAGTTGTAGATCCCATAATCTTTCTCGTCTTTATAAACTCCATATTCAGTCAAAATCTAAGATGGTTTCAAACAGGCTTTGCAGATGATATAGCGTGTGTCTACCATAGTAACTCTGTTTAAGACCTTACTGCTGATATCAACCATGATCTGCAAATTTTGCTGCATTGGTTTGACATGCATAAATTGGTTATCATCAACAAAACCAAGGTGTCATATCTTTTAATCTTCATGGTATAGATTATAAATCTCCAAACTTAACTTTTTGTACCATGAACTGTAGACCTCTTAATATGTTGACCGATACATGTACCTCGAGTAATATCATTCCATACCTTGGCTTCAACATAAAATGTACACATATGTGTTTTATCATTGAAACGGTGCCTGTCTTTAAGTATCTAGGTTTACAAATTGACAATAAAATGAATTGAAGTTTACGTACATCTTCATACAAAAAAAATTTACTTTCAATAGCATTTATTTTTTATCATTTGAGTCAGTTTTGTTCGCGTTATCTTTTGGAAACAGTCTACTATGGCTTAGCTCATTCAAAGTTGCAGTATGGCATTCAAAGTTGCAGTATGGCACTCATAATAATAAATTGCAACCTTTAATAATTTCACAAAAACATCTTTTACGCCTTATTTGGAAAAGAAAGCGGATAGCTGTGAGGATAGCTTCCCTCTTTTCTGTAATTCCAAAATTCTACCACTCAAACATCTTTACATCTATAAACTTCTAACAATCTTTTTTCTTAGGAATGAACATTTAAATAATCATTACTCAACTTTTTATGCTCTACGTAGTAATGTCAGAAATTTGGCTATTATTCCAGCACATAATTCTCACAAATACTTGAAATTTTTTACTTTAACAGCACCTTGGCTGTTTAATATGCCTCCATTCGAAATTCGGAGTATAAGGAGATATTCTTCCTTTATTAGAGAAGTTAAGATTTGGCTTTTTAATCTTGATTTTCATGATATACACCAAATGTTAAGAATAGTTGTATGAAATCAATCAAGTGTGGCTGCTTTTATCGACTATAATTTTCGGCTTTAAATTTAAAATTAGGTTTATACCTATGTCTGAGATCTTAAACTTAGTTGTGGGGTGGAACTAATTTTTATCTAATTTTTATTTTTGTACTTTTTACATTTATTGTTTGGCATTTCGCTCGATACATTCGACACTGATATACTCAACCACATAATGTATCCAAAATTTTATTTCTTTCAATTTGGCAGATTCTGACATAATGGAAAATACATACATTTGTTTATTCTCTTTAATTTTTGTTAATTATGAAATATGTTAGTATTTTCCTAGCAAGAAAAATAACAAGTTATCTTTGTTGGACGGTAGCCTATACGAAAACACTTAGATAAACTGCCCAAAAGGCAAACGAAAAGGTAGCCGAGTAAAATTGCGTCGTAGTTTAGAATATTTTTGCACACTTCAACATCCATTCAAGAACCTAAAGATCCCTTACTCAAAAAACTGTCAGAAGATTACACTGCAATCGACACAAATTCTAGCTTCAGGGCATGGAAACGAACTATCAAATTTTTGGAGCTAAATTACGAGTACGAATATTTGGGATATACAGACAATAAAGAAGCACTGAAAGGAAGTTCGACAGAGCCAATCTTATCTGCTGAAACTCATTTTTTCAACACAAAATAGTTTTGAACTGAATAGTGACATCTTCATTCTTGTGCTACGGCGAATTGGGGCTACCTGATTGACGCTCTTAATTACTCTCACGTCAAAGCTTAGATATACTCGTATGCAAATGATATAGTACAATAATACTGTATTAGGTTTGGTGAAAAGTAACCTCCTTTTTATTTTTTATTGATGAGCCATCTTTTTTCGCTTCATGTAAGGCCGTTTTGCAGCGATTTCGGCCTTCAGTCGCTCCAATAATGCACAGTAATACTCGCTGTTGATGGTTTTTTCTTTTTCGAGGTAGTCCACTTTCCGTCCCATCGAGCTTCCCTTAGCCTCTTCGGAGCACTCGTGCCGGCGATACTAGGCGCCTGGTAGTCGTCAACATCGTGCCCAAGCATCCCCGAGATTTAACCAATGCCATAAAGCATCGGTTACTTCTTAGCGGCGCCGCCTTATGTTGACGAACGCGGTCTCTTCACGAAATCCCCCAAACTATCTTTATTCTAACTTACTACTAAGAGGAGTGTGTTACCTCAGTAACGTACCGACCTAGGAAAGCGAGCCCACCCTCTTCCCTTCTAGACGTCACCAGAATTCGGTGTACTGTTTCTCGGCATCGGTCCGATCCCTGTCCGCAACCGCAGGACTAAGACGGAGGAGCAATATAGAGAAATGCCTTTGGCGGGATAAAGCTCGATAGAAGCGTTCTCTCGTGGTACATTTCATTGGGGTAATAAGCCCCAAAGATCAGGCTATTATCGTTGGTCATTGCTAGTGCAACGTGTCTTCGGATCACCTTAATCAGGAAATTGTCAATCCTATTCAGATTAGTCCCATCGTAAAGGACTTTGTTGGTATAGTATATTTTGTACTCAGATTCTGGTGTTCTGTACAAGGCAAGACAGGTCCTAAGACACTGCCTTTCAAACACCCGAATCCTTTCCATCTGATACGGCGCTACATTGAACCACACGGGACAACCATACGCGATGACTGGCCTGATTAGGGCCACGTAGCATATGACCTTCACCCTGGAGACAAGTTGACTGCTGTGAAATAGGCTTCTTGGCAGGGCTAAAGCCTTCTTGGCCCCAGCAAGATCTATATGTTTGTCAAAATACAAATACTTATCGAGCCAAATACCAAGGTATCTCACTCGCCAGGTATATCTGGTATCCCTAGAAGCTCATCTCAATGGAGTTCTAAACAATATTGTTTCCGACTTTTGAAAATTGATTTTCAATTTCCAATCGTTGCAATACGCCTTAATATGATCGAAGTCACGTTGAAAAAGGCTGTCAATGACTTCGATTTTTGGACCTGATCTGTACGCCAGATCGCCAATCGTCTGCGTACGCTATGGTATGATTAAGGGAACCTACTAGATCACTTGTGTTAATGTTAAACAGTATCGGAGAAATCACAGCCCCCTGTTCTAAGCCGTTTTTAATGTCAAAGGTCTTGCTCGAAATAACATTGTTACATTTAACAACGAACTTCTTTCCCGTAAGCATGTCGTAAATCATATATAGCAGGGGTGTCGGCATACCCATCTTGGTCAACTTATAGAAAAGCCCCTCTAGCCCTACGGTGTGTCGAAGGCCTTCTCAAAGTCAACGAGGCAGGCACCCGTACACTGGTTCTTGTCTTTATTCCATTGTACGTCGGAGACCAGCTTTGACGTAGCATGAATAGTGACATGCCTCGCCCTAAAACCAAACTTTAACAGCGCTCTATTAACAACTTTCTCGAATACCTTGCTAATATTCGGAAGCAAACTAATTGACAGAAGATTAGCAGGATTAGTTCTAACTTTATCCCTTTTCGGGAATGGGTGTACCACAGCTGTTTTTCAATGCGTTGGATAATATGCATTATTCAGCGTATTGTTGAATAGCGTAGTAAATATATCCACTGCTTCCAAGGGCAGGTGTCTTAATACGACGTTTGGTACACCGTCTACTCCCGACGACTTTTTGTTTTTCAGAGACTCAAAGATGCGCAGTTCGTCTTTTCGCACGAAAAAATGCTAGGACGCTCGTTCATCGGCGATGATGACGTTTGCCGCGTTTTCTTCACTGAATACGGTGAAACCGTGATTCTCGGATCGCTAATTTTGAAGTTCGTTGCGCAGATAATTGTGACTTACGTAGGCTCTATTGTCAATGTCGTGATAACAGTGAACTAGATTGTTCACCGTATAACCGTATATCCTGATTAAATTTATTCGAAGGTGTGTTACAAGAGCGGGAGAGAGAGGAATAGGATCAATATCAATAAACAACTCACAGAGTTCATGTGGCTGAGGCAATAGGCAATAGGGTTTTCGGGGAAGGGATAAACTCGTCTATATAAAGGGATATCATCGAGATGTAACTGACGCTGTCAAATCTCGCCGACGAGTGTACACCATATTGAAGAATGTTAAGCGCTTGAAAATCGTGATCGGGATGGTGACCATTCAAGGCAAAAGGCTATGTGTGCTCAGCACCTCAATTTTAACTCCCAGGTTAAGTAACGTAGGTAGGGTAAGTAAAGAGTGTCTCAACAACAAATGTAGAATTTGTTTTTCGAATAAAACAAACAATTGTTGAGATATCTCTGAATAACAGATATCTGCATATCAACTTCCTCGATTTAGAAAAGACTTTCGCTAGAGTTCTTATATAATTGGAGGAATCAAATGGAAAAATATCAACAGGGCTCCTTAAGATAGAGTGACCTGCAGAATGATACAAAGGTTCGTGAATCTACTTAATCGCACAAGCGGTGCAGAAGAATTGCAGATACATTTGAAAAATTTGAATCATACACTTACTATAAAGTTAACAAAAAAAAAAAAAAAAAAAAAACGAAGAAGTTCACGATGCCATCCGGTGACATATTAAATGATTGCACGATTTACTCGGTTCGGCAAAATTCTAAGAAAGAAGTTACACTGTCGCCTATATTTATTAATTTTATCATAAGCCATTGGCAATTGATAATTCGTGAGGTCTTATGCTGAAGACTTCAGATCCACGCACGCGAGCGAGGTTTATGCGTAGACTTTCTCCTTCGTCAAGACTCTAAATGCTAAGTGTGTGTTTATCTGTACTTTTCGGCTAATCGGCAATAATGATTGCACCATCTCAGATTATGAATTGCCTCCTCAAATTCTGTACTAAACAGCCCATTAATTTCATCATAACGACATTAAAGAACACATCTAATCCTGTGCCAAATTCGAAAATCAACTTCATGTTTGTCCAATAAGGCTAGAATTTCACCTAGCAACCGCTATATGCGTGCAAAAAATATTGACTTCCCCTGGTTGTACATTTTTGTGTCAAAGTATCGCTTTAATGGTTCGCAGGTTTTCATCTTGTTTCGCGCCATTGGGCAACATCGTTTGCTTCAATACATTAAATTCTTCTCTTGCCCCAAACGATGTACACGTGGTAGAATTGCCTTCTTCTATAGATAAACGTATGTATATCCCTATATATGTTGGCACCCACAGACAGCTCCTCTTATTCGTGTTCCCCTTTGCTTTGTAACTGAAAAACTGGAAGCCGACAAGAGAAACGAGGCGCATCCATTTCTAAGTATGTATTGTAGATAGTATCTGTGAATAGCTAACCATTTGACTTTTGCCATCAAAGGATGAAACCGTTACACGCAGTGAAGAATTTACTTCAAAACTTTGAGGGCATCCACCCTACAACTGCTACCTTTGCAATATCGGAACGAATATGAGTTTAAAGTTTTCAGATTCTTTCAAAGGATTCGTTTCTATGAGTACCTTCAACCCGCACGTATTGTCAAAAAAGCCTTTTTTTTTACCCTCCATAAGGTCTATAGAGCATCAATCACCGGGAAACAGAAACTGTTACGTTCTACTGAACTGAAAAACAAGAGGAACAAAATTCGCATGTAACCATGCCAGAGGTAAAAGGGTAAGATCATTTCAATGACTACTACCACTGGCCATCCGATGTCGCCTGCATGAATAGTTAGATTCAACTGTCAGGATTGTCACTTGATTTCTTTTGACCTTTTCTACTCGGATGAAGTTTTGTTATTTGTTTACTCGACTTGTTTCATACTTGTCGTCCTTGTCGTCCATTTTTCCAGGAATGAAAATACAAAAATAAAAAACAAAATAGAAAGGAAAACTAGATCCTTGGGGATATCCAATCTGATTGGTATTTGTTGTGCTAATGGGTTAGGTCTTAGGTATGATGTACCAGCATAGAGTAGATACCTAGTATCCACGCTTGATTCCTACCTCCTATATATCCTGAAACTTGATTACGAACTTTTTCCGTTTCTTCCTGTCGTTGTTGTTTTCTTCTGTTTCATTTTTTTTGGCAAATTTCCTCCTTTTGGTGGTGTATTCGTGTGTTTTTTGTGTTGTGTCCTTATGGTATTTTTGAGATTCGATTCGTGAGATTCTTTGTTCCGTTCGTTGGTTCAGAGAATAGAAGAACCCTTGGAGTGAAAGTTTCATGTGTTTTGTTTTGTGTGTGTTGCCAAAAGTTGTGTATGTGGTCAGTAGGAGTGGGTAGGCTGGTGAGGTGATTTGTATTCTTTTCATGGTCTTTATTGGATTTTATTTTTTGAGAACTTGTTTTCTTCTATTGTTCGTGAGGATTCCAGTATCTGGAGAGTGTGCTATATGAAAAGATGTCTTTTGCGCCTTTTGAGAATGTATAGTAAACCTGTATTTGGTTTCGATGATTTCCTTTCTCGGGTCTTCTATTTGGGGAATTAAATTCAATTATCGGAAGATAATTGCAGGTGGCCATGGTGATGGGACTGAGGTCAAAAGAAATAACTTTTAAGTTGAAGGTTTTCTTGTTTATTTTGGGAAACCTTCTCCAAGTGTAAAATTAAAGAGGTTAAAAGGCTCTAACAAAAAAAAGTACTTACGGACATAGAAGTTAAGGAATTCCAAATCTACAAGTTATGATCAAAATAGTTTGGTTCGAATGTATCTACTAGAATTTCAGAGGATTTCAACAATTTAGGAAATTTGAAAAAGGGGCTCCAAAAGATGGAATCACGTTTTTGATTTTGCTACGAATCCGAAACAGACAGCAGTCCTTTTATCCGAGTTCAGTTTTACCTAAATTCTCAACCGCACCAGCTCTGTTTAACATCCCGTACAAGACCTTATTTTTCATATTCAGTGAACGCCTGAAGCCGTTTATTAAAGGTCCAGTTGGTCTTTTTATAATCAAAGCCTGCTAATCCTACAATTGAAACCCAAGGAAGTCGAGAACGCTCACTGTTTCATAAAGATCGGAAGCAATCTCACCTTTACTTTTGGTGTCAAGAAATGGTTAAGACAAATTGATGCACTTTCATAGCACTCCCCTATTGCAATACCTACTTGAACATATTTTAAGAAATTCGCAAGCCAACGCCAGAGAAACAATTTTCCAAAATTTTGCACATACTGATGCCATCGGCAGCACATAGAGAGTTCTTACTGATGCGAAGAAAAAATGAGTTAGGCTGTGAATGAGGGCAAAACCAAGTATATAGTGTCAATAGGAGCGATGCACCAAATCGATGAATCCGAGAGAACGTCACAATAAACAGCTTCAACTTTGAGATACTTTGATATTTGAGTGGTAAGGCCCTGTGAAGACATTATTATTATTATTATCAAGAGAACGATACAATTTAACGCCAATGTGGCGTTATGCCCATGTGGCGCGTTTTGTCAACAGCACGCGAAGTACTGAGTTCCCATGTGGTCACCCACCTACGTACTTACCGAGCCCAACACTGCTTGATTTCGGTGATATAGTGGGAACCGATGCTTTCAGTGTGGCGAGGCCGTTGACAAGTGAAGACATACTAAGAAGACATTACAATATAAGATCCTACTTAGCCTAGTCATAGAACAGAATCTGTGCATTATAATGGCTCTCACTCAAAAACAAGAAGTTTAACTGTTATGTTTACTATTACTTTTACTTTTATATGCACACCTGGCATATGTTGTTGCGTGTGTCTTGCCAACTCTTTGATTGATGATACCTAGATAGATCCTCCTGGAATAGTGAATTCATAGCTGGAAATTGGAAAATTAAATTAAAATACCGAAACCCATCAAACAAAACAAAAACAAGAAAAACCACTTTCAATCCATCGAAGACAGAAACTTTGGAATTGTCCGAGTTTTAAACAAAAACGGCCATCACAAATTCACATACACGCACTGTCAGTCAGTGCGGCATTTAACAGGACACTGTAATGAAAAGAAAAGCAAAACACCCAAATCACAAGCAGAATACTGTCAAAAATAGAAAAAAAAATCAAGACACACATCAGAAGAATAAATAGTGGCACTCGTGGAACATAACGACAAGCAGAGAATATTTTGAAGGAAATAGTGTACAAGTGTTCTGGATAATGTGCAAACGATTTTACGTGCAAATTCCCCGACATATTTGATTGCACATTTTTATCGCTTATCCTTACACTGCCCTGTTTTGACTCTTATTAAAAAGAACATCTTTAAGATTAATGGGTGTAACAAAAGGGTTATCGTTGGACTCGTAATTGTGAGTACTTTAATTGTTTTAAAGCAAATGTGAAGATCAAAAGTGAAGTGCAACCGTGACCAAAATTCATGGTCTGATTACAAGAAACAAGCTGCTTTGGGCACTGCATAGCTTTTAACCATACAAGCCTGCTGGTCCTGTATAATAAACGCCGAGCTACAAATGTCCTCAGATATTATCCTGCCTACGCTAGAGAATATCATGAGAACTGATCCACATTCCACTGTTATGGAGAGAAGTCAATGTCATTTTCATTCCCAAAGCCAAAAAATGCTGTCATGTTGTGCCAAAGGACCTCAAACCAATAAGTCTCTCATCTTTCCTTTTAAAAACTCCAGAACGACTGATTGATATTCATATGCGAGCTGAAATTAATTCAAGACTTTTGTCAATGACTTAACATGCATACTGTAAAGAAAATTCGGCGGAAACGGCTCTGTATTCACTGCCTAGCCACACCAAACGATCTATACAATATAGAGAGTACACATTGGTCGCTTTCCTGGGAATAGAAAGTGCCTTTAACAACGTCAACACAAATGCAATCTTGACTGCGCCGTCAACTCTGCAGGTGGACGACTCATTTGGGGAGTTGATCAGTCTTATGGTAAATAGCAGGATAATCAACTTCAAACTAGGTGGGGCTTGTTTTAAAAGATGTATCATGAGAGGTACGCCGCAAGGCGTTGTCCTTTCTTCCTCTCTCTGGAACTAAGTGGTTAACGAACTGCTGATATACCTTAGAGCAGGTGGTAGTAAGGTGATTGCCAATGCAGATGACGTTACTATAGCCATCTCAGTTAAGCATCTCAATATCATAAAAGAACTCCTTCAGATAAATCTTAACAGATTAACTAGTTGGACAGATCGCTCTGTCCTCTTTTTCAAGAAATATAAAATTCCAATCATAGACCCTTCCTTAAAAAACGGTACCAGTTTAGGCTTTTCCGACACAGCAAAATATCTAGGTCTCATTTTTGAAAGGAAACTAAACTGGAAACCTAACATTCAAGAAAAAGTCAAGAAAGTTACAATAGCTTTATTCTCTTGCAAGAAAGCCATTGGAAACAAATGGAGCCTTCAACCTCATATAACCCACTAGTTATACATCTCGGTCATAAGACCGATACTCACTTACGGGGTTGTTGACTGGAGCAAACTAATCTGAGTCCAACGAACAGCATATCCATGCATATGCGGGGATATGGATATGCGACATTGGATATTCTCTTTTACTTGACACCCCTTGATATCGTCAGTAGGTAAGTAGCTGCGGATGCAGAGAACATCGATTACACTATACCTGAACTTTAGTTTGACAAAGACTTTCATGTAAGCTTCCCCTCTAAATCCTACTGGGAAGAAAATGCTTTCACGGAGGATAAGTCAATCCACTTTGACAGATGGATCTAAAGCGGAAAGCGGGGCTGGTATGGTATTTTTTCATATAAGCTCAATCTAAACCTCTCCTTCCGTCTTTCAAATCAGCGTAGCGTGTTCTAGGCTGAAGTTTTTGCGATTAAAGAAGCTCTGTCTTGACTAAAAAAAAAACGTGATATTTTCGAAGGATATCCACATCTTTTCTCATAGTCGGTCCGCTATCAAGTCTAGAAACGCCCTTGACTGCCGATCATCTGTTAGGGAGATGGCAGAGAAGTTCAACATTAATTTAAGTTAGGTGCCGGGGATTTTTACTGCCGACAAACTAACCAAAATTGTAAACACTCTACTCATCCTACCAGCACCTAACTGGTACACCAGTATAAACATCCCTACTTGCAAACATATACAGAAGCCGGATGCTAATAGAAAAACAAACCCTAGGTGAACTGTTGGATCTACATGACAAGCGATCAAACAAATCTGGCCAAAACTGAATCTGAATCGCCCTAAGAGTCTGATCCTCTTAAACAGGATATATTTCAGCGCTTCATAGGTGTCATCAATGGACGTTGCCTTATAGGCAGGCATGCAAGAAGGCTTAGCGCCTTTACATACGGTTTCTGAAGAAGCTGCATTGATGATGAGGAAGAGGAGACAATCCTCCACCTACTCTGTACATGTCCAGCTCTCTCCCAGAGAAGAAAACTTCACTTCACGTCGGTCGACAAGCAAATAACACACTTTCAACCGCTCTTTAAGGCTAGCCAAATGGGACACATGTAGACTCATACGGCCCGTACATGTTCGTAAGCGATCAAGAGATCTGATCAGTCTCCACCTCAACATAATAACGGGACACTGTGTTACTGCAAGAAACACAAAGTGATTTTTCACCAGGATTTAGCTAGGAATTGTGACATATAATATAATTGCTCCCTCGTTGAAGATCACTGACCTTGACAAATGTATTAAGAAACCTCTTTGGTTACAAGGTGATACTAGGGCATCGCCATTCCAAACTCTTTCAGTGGTATCATGTTGTACATACATTCCTGCAATTGGTTCAAAAGCAACTCAACAAAAGCAACTCTAACCTAACCCAACACTTTAGTCACTATCCCATGAGTAACTTACTGCTTTGTCCGGTTATTCCGGAATCCTTGATTCGGAATGTTCAACCCAGAACAACACCAGAATGTCAAATAAAACTGACTGAGAGTACTTCGAACACAAAAACTTCTTTAGATTGGCATTTTCTATAAGTTGTCCGAACAATCTCGGATGTACGACATTATTTAGTAAAAGTTGAACCGAACGCAGGACACGGTGTACCGCGAAAATAACTTTATTCAAAGACAGCAATCTTCCTAAACACACCACATCACGAAAATAACTTCAGGTTTTTTCCAACTGGCGCTCTAGTCGGAATGTTCAACTTTCGGTTTGGTTCCTCACTGTCACCGAATACAGAAACCACACTAGTAACCAACTAAAATACTTCGAAAAGCTTATAGGTAATAATGTTTCTACAAGTCTCCACTAACTAATGCTATGGTTGAGTCAAAAAGCTTTGTGGAATGTGGGTTCTACCTACCAATTCACAATGTGGAAAACAGTACATTAAATCAAAGCTCCAAATATTGTTTTATATCCCTCATCCTATCAATAGGTATGAAATTGTTTTATCACCACCAATAAAACAGTCTAGTCACGAAAATAAATTAAACAATGAAACAGCCCTCTGTTTTCCACCCCTTACATCACAATGACACACTAAATTTCATCGAAAATCTCTTCAAATTACATCAAACAACCCTCGAAACCTGATGTACGAGTATCTCTGAGTTTCCTTAACAATCATCCAAATTGACAGTGTCATGCAGTCACTGTGGGTCACTTCCGATGGAAAAAAAAAAATCACAACACAGCCTCCTTCTGTAGAAGCAATTCGAACTTTCAAGGGTGTTAGCTGGAACTACTCAAACTTTAACCACCACTCACGTCCGCAATTCATGGCCCCCTTGCCAAATACACAAGCAAACATTCGAATAAGTTTATTAAGTTATTGGGAAGATGAAAGGGAGTTTGAAGAACGAACGAAACGATCGGGGTTGTATTCCCGCAAATGACAAGTAATCAATAGACCCTTGCAAATGTCAGCTAACGAAATTAGATTTTTGGCCAAAGTCTCCTTGAGAGGTTCCACTAGTCTTTATCCAACCCCATCCTCTTTCGATTTAAATGAAATTGATGTCAGAATGTAAACGAAAGGCAACAACGAATTATTTACCTCCCCACCATTGATTTTTTATTGATTTTGAACTTCAAGGAAGCTAGGAAAGCCAAAACGATGGTAAACATCAAATCGGGGTATACATACATTCATACATATACGTATAGTTGGTACTTGTTAAGCTATCCTTTCTTCTTATGATGAAGCAATGATTGTGATGGTGTTCTTTTGCGGTGACGAATTACCTCGTGAGCTTAAAAATGACGACGGACGACGGACGACAAACGACGAGGGGCCCAAAATCAAACAAGAAAAAGGATAACAGCGCAAATAGGTATAAGAGAAAACCATTGAACAAGCTACGATCTAATTATTCAGTTTATATGAATCTACAATGTAACAATCCAGCTATCCATCATCGGGGTTAAAGTTCTTTGAGTTCCAGTGCTCTATCTAGGCCACCTATCCTCGTAGACGGACAGTATAAACGTAAACATCTCAGTTTACTCATGGTGTGGAACAGTGTTCCATGCAATTACCATTGAATTGTCTTTCAGAATAGACAGCACAAAGGATGGCCGGCCAATGGATGTCGCAAGGGGGTAAGTTGACACTTTCCCATAGGGCTGTATGTGTGTTTGAAGATGGATAGCTTCAGAGAATAGGGTAATCAGTGCGAAACTGCATGTTAGAGGTTGGCGATGAGGTTTATCTTAAAGCCTGTGGTAGATTTAAAGGAAAATTGATTACAATAGGTGTGACCAGGCGTAGATAAGTTTCTGTTTTTGTTTGTATTGGGCGATTATCTTGTTTGCGATTACACCAACAGCAGGAGATGCCTTGGTCCGCAGGATAAATTTGAGAAATCGGTATGCTCTTTTGTCTGAAAACGATTTAGTTAGTAAACAATGCGATTTCAATCGGAGCTTAAGTGATAAATGTAGAAATGGAACAAAAATTAAAAAGGCTGTCTGAGTCGAAAGACTCTGCATACCTTTTCAAAATGATGAATTTGATAGAACAACTCCTTCACCAAGGAGTAATTGTAAGTGTATTTGCAGTTTTCGAAGATTTTTCACATGGAATTTGTTTGTGTAAGATTTCTTCAAACATAATGCTCCTTGGTAGGGGGCCTAGAACTGAGCCTTCTGGCACACCACCAGTAGTAGACCATTCTTTTTGAAAAATAGCTTGCTATCATTTTATGGACGTAGTCCGAAATACAGGATCTATTCCCAATTCGCCGAATTTTTCTTCTTCTTCGCGTGGTGCAATATTTATTGGTGCCTTTGTTTACTTGCCTTGCTTATTTAGGGTCTTGAACTCAAGTTATTAGGGTGTTCATTTCGTTTACTGTTGACCGTAACTCACGAAAACCGTATTGGTATTTCGATAGGCTTCGTGTGTGGTGGCAAGAATCAATTGTAAATAATACGCTGAAGCACTTTTTCCAAGCGAGGACAATAAGGAAAGATCACTTGAGTTCCCTTTTCTATTTTGATGAAACTTCTATTTTGGCAAAAAGATAGCCAATAGGCCGTTCTGGAGTTTTACTTTTCGATATGGGTTACCTGTGCATTGAATCTCCAGGTCGTTAGCATCCTGAGTCTGGGAACGTTGATAAGTTCTTCTTGTTACTGGACATACCGATCTTAATTTCGCGGTCTATTAGTATACAGAAGGTCGGTGTTTCCTTTTTCGAGGAAACTATGCCAACCACTCTGGACAAGCTCGATGCCAACATTCGGCAAGCTATTGCCAAAATAATGCCACACATATTGAACCGAGTCATTAAAAATTGGACCGACCGCTTGAAGCACTACAGCAAATCCGGTCGCCTCGGATGATGTGCTTTTTCACATATAATGGCATAAGCGTTACTTAAAAACAAAGCCAGAATCAATTTTATATCTCACACCGTTGTTGTTTTATTTCCTGTCGTTCTTATCTGGTCGCCCTTTATCTTAAGCAACTTTAGGCTAATTTCGGTGTCTCCGCTGCCTATCCAACTTTCTACACCGTATCTTCATTTTTTCTTTTTACTATCTATAATAGCGCTTAAGCTTCTTAGTGTAGAACGTTTTTGTCCCAAGATAAGGACAGCAATCAACATACTGTAATAACGTCATGAAAAATTTTCCTTATTTATGATTAGTAATGACAACGCAACTTTTTTAGGTTTTGACAATTTATTTTCCAATAAAATCTCCTTCTAACTCGATACGCTTTTCCCAGAAGTGCTGCAATTGTTTTAACACCTCCGTATGGTACGACTTTTGTTGGCCTGCAAAATACTCTTCCGTGACGACGATGACTTCCTCGTGCGACCCCTATTTCTTTCTGGTGAGCGATCTTTTAAGGCTTGTGAACAAAAATAAGTCATAGGTAGCAAAATCCGAAGAATACGGAGGATCGGGAAGCGAGTCGTAGTGCATATTGACCAATTTGGTTGTGGCGACTGCGGCAGTCAACTTATGCAGTGTTCCATCTCAGGATCTTTTGCACGGTGGGGGTTTTAAGGCAGAGCTATTTTAGACTACGACATGGTATAGTAGCGTAATGAAATGCGCCTCAGATTCAATTACTGCACCAAATACAAACACGAATCCAAAAATTAATAATCCGTGCAAAAACAGGGCAGCGTCACGACCAACAGCAGATCAACAATAAAACGAAAATGCTTAACATCGAACACCTGCATAAGATGGAAACCATTTCGAGATTTTGGAATGATAACACTTACAAAATACCATCTCAACATAACTTAAACACACGAAGAAGACAACAAGGACGATATAACATCCCGCGACGCTGGAATGAGTACGGGCGAAGACGATATAAAGTAGTCGTGCCGAAAATACTTAATAAACTTCCAAGCGATTTCAGAAACCTTTCAAAACCTTACCTTTTTTATTGAAAAAAGCAAAACAGTACTTTCTGAGCTTAGAATGACATATCAACATACGTATCTATATATTCACATTTTTTTATTTTGTTTTCGAATCTTTTATATGCAAAATATGAACTTGGAATTTAAGTCGGAATATGTATATTCAACTCAACTCAGTGCCGTTTTATAGTAAAACACAAGATTTTTGCAAAATCCAACTTTGATTAGCAATATAGTTGGTTTCGAGGGCGATACACTGATTGAAACGATTTTTCAATCTTTCGATACCAGTTTTGTAGTACGATTTCGGTTTAGCCTCAAAATAGGCCTCTGTTTCGGCGATTACTTCTTCATCGGTCTTACATCTCTTTCCGCCGAGCATTCTTTTGAGGTCGCTGGGGGCCAATTCTGGAGAATACGGTGGGTGGAGAAGCAATTTGTAGCCGAATTCATTCAATTTTGCCATCGTTTTCATCGACTTGTGACACGGTGCATTGTCTTGATGAAACAGCACTTTCTTTTTCTTCAAATGCGGCCATTTTTCTGCGATTTCGTCCTTCAACGAATGTAATAGTCGTTGTTGATAGTCTGCCTCTTTTGGAGATAGTCGATGAAAATTATTCCATGTTTATCCCAAAATAAGGATGCCAGCCGACTGTTGAGTTTTTGGTCGTTTTGGACGAGGTTCGTCGCCTGCTCGCCACTCAGCTGACTCCTGACTTGACTCTGGTGTGAAGTGATTGAGTCAAGTTTCATCCATTGTCACATACCGACGCAAAAATTCGGCTTTATTGCGGTTGAACAGCTTTAAACACTCCTCTGAATCATCAACACGTTGTTATTTTTAGTCGACTGTGAGCAAACGCGGCACCCACTTTGAACAGAGGTTTCGCATGTCCAAATATTCGTGTATGATATATCCAACACGCTCTTTTGATATCTTCAGAGCCTCAGCTATCTCGATCAACTTCACTTTACGGTCATTCGTAATCATTTTGTGGACTTTTTTGATGTTTTCATCTGAAACAGCCTCTTTTGGACGTCCATTGCGTGCATCATCTTCGGTGCTTGTATGACCACTTTTAAATTTTTCAATCCACTTGCGAATGGTTCGTTCGGCTGGTGCAGAGTCCGGGTAACACTTACCAAGCCATTTCTTTGCATCGGCTGCATTTTTTCCCATCAAAAAGCAATGATAAATCAACATACGAAATTGCTTTAAATCCATTTTTTTCACAATAACAAAAGTTGCTTCACTCATAACGCTATATCTCGAGAACTAATCGTCCGACAGCTGTCAAATTTATACACGTATCTTTTGAAGGTTGGTACTAACTGTTTCCCTTGGAAACGGCACTGACTTTTCAGCCCATATGTTAATTATGTCAAAGTGTTAATAACTTATGATAACATAAAGAATTGAAATTGAATTGAAATTGAGGAGTAAGCCGGTGCGTTATCGTTGTGGAAGAGCACTTTTTTCGCCAAATGTGATCGTTTTTTCTTCAAATCATCGTCGATTAGTTTCTTTTCTCCAAATAGCCAACGTGGATCACACCTCGCGCGTCCCAAAAAACGGTGGCTATCACCTCTCTGGCCGAAGGCACGGTCTTCACTTTCTTTGGAGTACGTTCCACCACCGGTAAAACCCATTATTTCGATTGTTCTTTGATCTCTGGTACCAATGAAATTATGTCTTATCGACGGTCACGAAACGACGTAAAAACTCCTCCGGTTTCATGATTGCGCTTGTTCTCCGGTGTGCCCGAAATCTCGTGCAGGATATGGCTAACGCGTTCAGTTGAGATTCCTCCTACCTCAGCCAACTCGCGAATTTTAACTTAGCGGTCCGCCAATACGAAATCATAGACTTTGTCCACGGTTTCCTATGTGGAAACAGTTTTTGGGCCACCTGGGTGCCAGTTGAACGGGAAGGTAAATGGATCCCATACATACTGTCGAGAGTGGGCTTGATTTCCTCGCAGGTTTCACCACTCAAAAACAAGAATCGGATCATCGGAATCGGAGCGGTACGGCTAGGATATTTTGAAAAGGGTGTCAAAACAAAACTATGCATCGGATTGTCACAGTCGGGCTAGAAAAGGTTATACCTATCTTCAAATCCTAAAGCCGATCAAATAGCCCTCGTATTAGTTATGTAGCTCACTTGCACTTCTGGCAAAAGAAATATGGTTGCAGGTCGATATTTCACCACAGAATGAAATAGAAATTTTCGTGCCAAGATACGTCAGCTCAAAACACTTAGTTAGGGCATCGTTTAGATTCTGAACAACTTCCTTTATATTCTGCCTCTTCCTTTATCTTGAGCTTTGACGAAATTTCGGCGGATTTGCCGTGCTCTAATTTAAAGCTTATCCAGCTGCACTTTCTCGGAAAACGGCAGTAAGCACCTCCAAAGTACTTTTATAATCGTTGCAGCCAGAGTACGAATGCGGATATTACAATTAAAACAGAGTCAAGTAAGACCACCGAAGTTCGACGCCGATCGCGTTTCCTTCAAGCTATCTAAAAAAAAATCGCCCATTGGTAAAACACAAATGGGAATATTGCCAAAGGTCAATGAGAGGAGCTGCTTCTAATCTGAGAGATGTTGCCGCTGAAGTGAGGTTCGAATAGTTTCAAAGCCAAAATGAAAACCTGCAAAGATGAACATGGACAACTAGTAGTTGAGTCACAGTCGGTGCTGAGATATGGAGATATTAATAAGCCTTATGGTCAAATTACCGCTGTCAGGCAGAATGAACCATTATCTACTTAAATTCTGTGGGGATGATCAAGACATCAGAAGAATTACTCTTGCAAATCGCTCAGGAGGCAATTGAGTAACAGAGCATCTGTAAAACCAAACCAACACAAATGAGAGGGTGGGATCTTGTTAAAAACGGATGATGACTGTTTTGACAGGAGGAGAAGGGGATTCAACCACGGATCAAACGTTTGAGATAACACCAAGGAATGGCGCAGCAATTGACGTAGGAAGGGACCTCAATCAATTTGGAGTACGGCAATGAAAGCACCTGACGAAAGACTCTACTAGCTAAAGAGGTTTATTGATCGAGGTCGTTGGTTCATCCCGGACTGTTACACCACCAAAGTAAGAAAGTATGGTCCCGTTATCGATCATTAAGAAGATAAAAATTTTGGCTTAAAATACCAAACGCTAACACCTCCGTTTCTCACAAAATCTCTGACGTGATAGACAGTAAAACCAATGAATTCATCACCTGTTCACCTGTTAATAGCCTTAAGAAAAACTATCTTTATCAACACTGTTTATAATGTCATGACCGGCAAAGTAAAAGAGCCAGGTATCCAAGCAGACATCTTCTCACACGGTCCGTATCTTTCGCTCAAAAATCTGCTCCCCAATTTCCAGATTTCTCAATGTTTCAATCCCTCTTTTAAGCAATAACAGATCCACCTCGAGAGCTATACAGTCGCTGTGCTCCGTTCCGACAGAATTGTTCTGCTCCGTTAAAGATATCTCATAAAATTCTCGTTTTTTTTTTTTTTTCTTTAATTACATGGTGGTTTTGGAAATTCAGTGATTAAGTGACAAGCCTCCTTAAGTTGTTTGTTAATTTCCACATCGCGAAATTAATTTCCCAAAGCCACACGGCACGCCAAACACGGCAAGGAGAACACCAATAAAGGCATATCATGGCCAAACCGCGTTTTTTTAAATAAAACAAATGATTATTAGTTAATCTGAAATCATCAAAGATGATACGTATAACATACTTCCGAGGACGCGTTGAGGAATGGTTTGTAAGTGTTCGTTCCGTTCGTCAAAATTCGTCCAGTCGAGACCAAGGATTCTTGATTTCAAGGAGTCCATCTCTTGTGGGGATGAAGATGATTTAATCCAAGAAGGCGGAGATATGGCTCTAAAATAGAATTTTTAAGTGGTCTTCGTGCGGGGATGAATGGTGATTTTTATTAAATTTGAAAATGAGCTTCACTCCCGATGTTCTTCAAAGAGAGGGCGAATCTTCTTCTATTTGTCAGGCAATGCTGATGGTTTTTCGTTGTTTGGCTTTTTTTGTATCCGCTCGAGGCTGTGTCAAACGACAAATCTAATAATCATAAACCGATACATTCCAAGTCCTGGAATGGTAGAACTCCAAACATTGTATACTGGATCATGGAACTGAAGTTTTTTTTTTTTTTTTTTTGGTTTTTGTTTCATTGATATTCCAAGGAGGGGTATAATTTTCTTTATTACCTTGAGCAGATGCCGCCGTATCTTTTTGGGGATGTTTTCTCTTGTTCATTACTGTGAATGTGAATTCTGTGAATCCCACACACAGTGAAAGTACACAAACAAAATTGTGTCTCAAGGGTATCTAAACATGAAATATTCATGGAATTTCTTTTGAAAACTGTTACTTTCTTTGAAGTGGTTGATGAGCTTAAAAGATTCCAATTCACCGGCTTTCTTGTTTTGATTTAATATTCCAATGTGCTTTTAAATGATAGTACACTGGCTGTGGCCCTTTGGCTGCGAAACGAATCTGAAATGTGAAACGGTAGCAATATAGCCAGAGAAAAAAAAAACCGTCATTTCATTCCAAAGTGGCCTTTGGAAGCATTGAATTCTAAGCTGGTTGCGATGTTGATCCAAGAGCTTAAGCAAAATGACCTTCGTACACGTCAAACTTTTACTCTTTTAAAGATGAAAAAAGGTTCAGATGTTTGGCAAAAAATCATCATCAGTGACAAGGCATACCATATATTTGGTTAAATAAGTTTTTAATGAGCGAAAATGCCGCATTTGGTAGAGCAAAAAACTGGAATTGTTTCAAAAGTAGCCATTGCATACGAATGAATTTACTGAATAGTGTCGTTTCCATGTCGGAGGTATCATTAGGTCGTACTTCTACTGATGTGAGCAACTCGGTTACAGTCGATGGCGTCCGTTATTGCTACATGTTTTCGGAATAAAATGGAGTTGGAAGACTTGACAGGGCTTGTCACAATCGACGTATTGAAAAAGAAGTTCGGTGATCATCTTACTGACAGAAATGACCGTCTCGATTAGCCGCCCCGATCGTATGACTTAACAACTTTAAACTCTGGTTTAGGTCTACATTATGCCTCGCTGGTTCATAACAACAAGTAAGACATTTTATGGATGACATTCGTCATGAAGCTTCTGGAACAATGACAGTGGTTCCATATAGAATATTTGAATTATGTCATATTTGATAACTTGACACCTTAAGTGACCTTAACACCTTTTTATTCAACAACTAATTGAGACGTATTTATCTAAAAAGTCTTAGAGGCTGTAAAAAAGGCGATCAATCGATCATCTAGGCGATCATTTCGATGAAGCTTCTTTTTTGGGTCTCGACTATTGTTCGCTGTAGGTGGAAATGTAGCATAAGATCCGTAATTGCCAATATGGTGTCCATCACAAGAATTTTATCTTAGTCCGCCCACTGTTTGGAAAATTTAACAAAAAGATCTAGCCCTGCACTTTCACTTAAAGATCCAGTAAGTGTAGGACCTAAAGCCACGAAACGCTCTGGTGTCTAAAATGAGAAGAACTTAAAGCCACTGCAACCGCAAATGATGTGGTGCTTATGGCCATCGACAAGATCCACCCCACGATCAGTGAAATTCTAAACGATTCCAAGTTGGAAGCTCAATAGCTAAGAATGTGTAAAAAAATCAACGATCGCCCTCTACGCTTGCAGCCGTCTATTTGGAAGAAAATGGGGACCTAACCCCAAGACTATCTATGGATATATACCACTATGGTTGGATACATCTTAGCATAAGGCAGCTTTACAAAAGTGATTACTGTGTAGCCAGAGCAGTGCGTTTATTGAAAATTAGTTTTGACTGAAATTCGTGAAACTGGCTTGCTTGCAGACAACAATGATTTAATCATCCATAAATTATAAAAGCTAATCATAATGATAAAGCTAATATTAAAGTTAATGTTAAATGACTTGTTCTAGTAAAAATATAAGGGAATAAACCTATAATACCGATGGCCGTCTACTGTGGCCGGGACTGTTCGAATCGCCATCAATCTCAATAGCACGCACCAGCTTAATGAGAATTTTGCAGAGAGATCTCGGATTATTTCCTTACAAAATCAAATTGACTCAACAATTGAAAAAAAACCAACCATTCGCTTCGTTATCGCTTCTGCCCTACAGCAGCTCAAATTGGAAGACGAATTTGGCCGAAAAATGACTTTTTTCTGACAAAGCGCATTTTAATCTCGGCGGCTATTTTAATACATAAACTTGCCGCATCTGCGGATCAGAAAACCCGAACGTGTATCCACAGAGAGTGACAATTTGGTGCAGATTTTGGAGTGTTGTCATCATTGGGCCATTTTATTTCTTTCCAATTGATAATTGAAGCAAATTTTTTCGTGAGGATCGAAGACGTGAGGATCATATAGGTCTTCTATATTTCCCAATGGTACACTTTCGAGAATAAGGCCAATACGTGTTGTCGCCAGAGGAATTCATCCGTCTTGTCCAAAAGGGGATATCGTTAGTAAACTGCGAGTCAAGGGAATCAAAATCGTTGACGCAGTTAACATTAAAAAGCCTGAAAAAAAGAAAATAGAAGGGAATGAAGTAACGGTACCATTGGAAAAAACAGAGAATATCAAAAAAATATACGACATAAAAGCAACCCTCAATATCGTCATAAGAATTGAGTCTTTGCGTAAAAACGTACTAACGTTGCCAGGAATTTAACCACACGCAAGCGTATTGCCAAAGAGAACCGCGTTGCGTCAAATGCGCAGGAGCTCATCTCTCAAAGGATTGTGTTGTAAGCAGACAAACGCCTGCAATCTGTGTTAACTGTAAAGGGAAACATGTTGCTAATATCCTAGGTTGTGAAGTAGCCAGAGAGCTGCAAAACAGACGAGATAAGTTGTTCAAGGTGCAAAACGAACCCTCAAAAACTGTGCCCCGAAAAAGGCAAAGAAAAATAACAGAAACAAAAGAAAAATAAAATGTCTTTATTATTAAAAACATTAAAAACAAAATGTATGAAAAAAGAACTCTAAGCGTTACACGTAAACTATTGGGCAATCTAACATATGCCCAAGCCACAAAACTAAATTTTAAAAGGGCCGATGAATCAGAAGACTGCATCTCAAGTATTTCCATAATACTCGCGAAACTTAAGCACCAAAACAAGGTAAAATACATAGATTAAACAAAAAATAAACTTACCCGAAAAAATAAAGAAAGGAAACCAAAATTACTTACTTGGAACGCTAATGAACGCAATGAATTAGTGTTATTCCTTAGTATCAATGGTATTGACGTTTGTTTACTTTCCGAAACCCACTTGAAAAGTAGGTCGCGTGTAAAAACATAGATTAATACGTGCATCACCCATCGGGAGATGCTAGAGGTGGATCCTACTTATATATCAAAGAGACGAGCGAGCATAACGAAGATATAAAAATAAAGCTCGAGCATATGCAACTAATTGCCGTAAGCGTAAAAACCGAACGCAATTCCTTTACCATTTAAGCCATTTACTTCCCTCCGCGATCCAAGTTTAGGTTAGGTTAGGTTAGAGTGGCGGTTGGAAAATCAACTAGGCCTACTGGCCAGTTGTGCTGCTGGATATATGATCCTCTTACTCATGGAACCAATTTAAGCTTACGATGAAATGCAGGAGATTTTTAACGTCTGTATTTTTTGATCGTTTAAGTCGTTATAGAAGAAGGCTCCTAGGTGGAGTTTTTTTCTCTGCGAAGAGCTGGACATGTACAGAGAAGCTGGAGGATTGTCTCCTCTTCCTCCTCGTCCATGCAGCTTCTACAGAAAAGGTTTGTAAAAGCGCCAAGCCTTCTTGCATGCTTGCCTATAAGGCAGTGTCCAGTGATGCCACCTATAAAGGCGCTGAGATGTTTCCTATTTAGAAGAATCAGACACTTAGAGCGATTCAGATCCAGCTTTGGCCAGATCTGTTTGGTTGCTTGACCCAAAGGCCCACCAGTCCTTCTAAGGTCTGTTCTTTTATTATCATCCAGCTTAAATAATAATTTGCACGTAGCGATTGGTATACCTATGGTTCCCTTTTCCGAGAGGATAGGTAAAATGGTTCCAATTTTGGCGAGTTCGTCGGCCCTATCGGAAATCTTTTGCAGATATCACGTTTTTCTTCAGACAAGACGGAAAGAAAGGCTTCGATTTAACTTATCTGAGAAAACACCTCCACCAACCCCACTATCGGTTTTAGATCCATCTGTATGGAAGTGGATAGACTTGTCCTCCATAAAAGCATCATTCTCTCAGAAGGATCTAGAGGGGAATCTCGCATGAAAGCTTTTGTCAGACTGAAGTTTAGGTATGGTGTAATCGATGTTCTCTATGTGGCATGACCAAATAAATTATTTGTCCACTTTGTAGTCGCTTTAAGGCGAATAGCTGCGATCCAAGGTCACAAAATATATTATCAACAATATATTTCGTTTGGATCTGGTTTTATTATTGGCGGTGATTTTATTTTTTGGGGCTCAAGATGTGTTTCCCAAATTGGTAAAAGGTAAATTAGTCTATGAAGCTGGTATAACTGGGAAAGCCGACTTATTGGTCGTCAAACACAATGAAAATCCCCGATATTGTAATTTTTTTTTGTTTTTAAAAAAATTTATAACAATTATATAAAAGTTGATAAAAGCTTCGATCTTTCATTCTCCAATCATACTGACACGGTCAATAAAAGCAAGAACGGTTTCGACTAACTTGAAGAAATACCAATTGGGAAGGATTCAGGAAAGAAATTCGTGGAAATCGTTCAATGTGCTGCGTGGAACAACACACCTCATCAACGACAAAAAAACGGCGAAAAATAGCAAAAATTTCCCGCCAGAGATAAAAGAAATAGTAATTGAAAAGAGGAAAGCACGCAAGAAATAGCAATTTACTCGAGCACAGCAAATTACCCTGTAATCTGCTCAAGGAGACTCTAAAAAAATCACAAAAATTGCGTGAAGAAACCAATTAATCGCATTGGAAAGCATTTAAAGGCCCAAAACCGCAGCGCCACCAATTAACATCGATAACCACGAATGGACGAAGGAGGATAAGAAAAAAGCGGAGCTCTTCGCGGATTATCTACATAGAAGAAACTTTTAAGCCCATTGATGGGCAAACACTAGTACACTATACTATTTAGTATATCAAAAAGAGTGTCTGATAACTTAGCAATAGCAAACGCAACTTTGGCTGAATTAAGGAATATTAAAATGAACTTAAAACCGAAAAAAGCTCCCGGATACGACCAGATAACCGGAGAAGTCCTTAAAATGCTGCCGTTTAAAGCTCTCACTAAGTTTTTACATATTATTAATGCGACTTTTGGGCTAGAACACGTTCCGTGCAAATGGAAAGCTGCAGAAGTATTCATGGTTCTAAAGCAAAGTAAACCTAAGAATGATCAAAAATCGTATAGATCGATTTCTCTCCTTCTGAATAAGTTCAAAGAGCAGTTTGGATTTCGAATTAAGTATTCAACTATTGACCAGTTGCATAAAACTACCGACGTAATTGAAAAAGCTCTGGAAGAGAAAAAGGTTTGCTCAGGCATATTTCTTGACGTCTCACAACCTTTGCCACGAAGGTTTAAAGTTAAAATTAGAGTAAATTTTGCCATTGAAACTTTGTAATTTATTGGGTTTATAACTTGCGGTTTGCTAAGAGATGGCGTAGCTTGTATTATTCCATTGTTATTATTACATTAAAACATGCGTTGGAAAGCTACTGTCATTGTACATCATTTCAGTATATGTCATTCATTTGAAGCGTAAACAATAATAATTTTTTTCACTCAAATATGTCGAACTTTGTGCCTGAAAAAGTGTTTTTGTGGGGAGTTCTTCTTCATGAAGAAAACTCCTGCCGAAAGTCATTGTGTTTTGGTGGAAGTTTATGGTGAACATGCGCTGGCTGAGCGAACGTGCCAAAGTGGTTTGCGTGATTTAAAAGTGGTGATTTTGGCTTGGAAGACGATGAACGTCCTGGGCAGCCAAACAAGTTTGAAGTTGAAGAACTGGAAGCATTACTCTATGAAGATTGTTACCAAACACAAGAAGAGCTCGCAGAATATTTGGTTGTCACTCAAACAGCCATTTCAAAACGTTTAAAAGCAGGTGGATATATTCAAAAGCAAAGAAATTGGGTTCCACATGAACTCAAGCCGAGAGACGTCGAAAGGCGGTTTTGCATGTCCGAAATGCTGCTGGAACGTCACAAAAGGAAGTAATTTTTGCATCGGATTGTTACTGGTGATGAAAAATGGATCCATTACAACAACCCCAAATGCAAAAAATCTTATGTGAAACCCGGCCAACCAGCCAAATCAACGGCAAAGCCGAATATCCATGTCGTGAAGGTAATGCTCTGTATTTGGTGGGATCAGAGGGTGTGCTGTATTATGAGCTGCTAAAACCGGGTGAAACCATCAATGGACAACGCTACTGAACACAATTAATCCGTTTAAAAAGAGCGCTAGCCGGAATATTCGACCAGACACGAGGCAATAATTTTCCCTCATGACAACGGTCGGCCCCACGTTGCTATTCCGGTTAAGAACTATTTGGAAAACAGTGGATGGGAAGTCTTACCCCACACGCCCTATAGCCCAAACCTTGCCCCTTCTGACTACCATTTGTTGCGGTCGATGCAGAACGCCCTCACTAAAATACGGTTCACATCAGAGCAGAATATCAAAAATTGGCTTGATTCATTCTTGGCTGCCAAGCCGGCGCAGTTCTTTTGGGATGGGATCCACAAATTGCCAGAAAGATGGGAAAAAGTCATAGCTACAGATGAATAACACTATTGTACATTTTTTTCTTAAATAAACGTTCAAATTTTGAAAAAAAAAACCGCACGAAAATAATTATATACCCAATACGTTTAGTCATATCTTAAAAATAGAATTTTTCGTGTTAGATACGGAAATGACGTATATGACGCAGTTTAAAGTAATATTGGCTGGTGTACCGCAGGGAAGTGTGCTCGGTCCACTCCTGTATCTCTTATATACAAGAGATGTACCACAAATCGAGGGGACTGTTCTTGTCACCTTTGCCGACGACACTGCCATTTTAGCTGTCGGAAAAACATTAGAAGAGTCAACGGCGAAACTGCAAAGCACTCTAAATTAAATTTATAACTGGACAAAGATCTGGCGAATAACTCTCAAAGGACTAAATTTGTGCAAGTAAACTTTACTTACAGAAAAGAAAGTCACCTGCCCATCCACATAAACTCGGTCTATATGACACGCTATGCAAAGCTCAAATGAAAGACGAACGTAAAAAAGAAACGTAAAGAACTACATAGAAACGTGGTAAATATTATAAACTTAGCGCAGAAAACAAGCTGCTTTTATATAAGCAGGTCCTTAAACCGGTGTGAACTTATGGTATATAACTCTGGAGTTGTACCTAGAAAACAAATATTAGTATTTCACAAACTTTTGAAAATAAAGTGCTAAGTGAAATTGTACATGCACTGTGGCTTATAAGAAATAATGAGCTGCATCGTGACCTTGGAGTTACTTCTGTCGAAGATGAAGCAAGAAACTTCGCAAGAAAGCATAAGATCCGATTAAACGGGAATATTAATAGTACAGTCCTAGAAATTCTGGACGAACAAAATTTATTGCGCAGTCTTTAAAGAACTAAATCTCCGGACCTGGCACAATAAATTGAAATCGCGTTAAAAAAGCGGAACATGTACGATCTTTTAATGGAAAGTCACCTACCAGACGAGTTTATATTGTGATGCAAAAGTTGATAAGTTTGTTGTTGCGGTATTAAACATAATTATAGAACGGAGGTGTTTTTAGTGAGTAAAAATCTTACACTACTATGAGCACGCGCTTGCGGTCCTCATAGTGTCTGATGGAAGATTTTCACTTGCCCTCGCCGGAAAAAAGAAAAAAATTATTTCGAAAATGCTGCTAAAAACGCCATTTTGGTCAACGGTAAGCGCGACAGAGCCATGATTACCGAATTTTTGTCTGCTAAAGTTGAAGACATAGACTTGTATGATTTTAAGTTTTAGCACCATAGCGCGTCATGCCACTCCTGTTGTCAGCCGCTTCAGCGATGCCAATTGGCCGCTTCGGAGCTCCGATTTGAGCCCGTTAGAATTTTTGGAGGAGTGCTCTGACGTAATCCAGATAATACAGGAATAGCTAGAGCCATTCATTTGATTGAGCCAGAAACAGTCAAGAAGGTCTAGGAAAACTGAGTAACCTGGAAGCGAAGCCAGCCGAGGCAGCTACATAATTGAAATCGTATTCCAGAATTAATGGGAATATTCGCTCTTTCCAATAAAATCATAATACACCGAAATATATTTGATTTTTGTTCATTTTATTTTATTTTTAAAAGGAAGCCTGTATTTGTACAACCCGGTACATAATACTCAATTACGACGATGGAGATAACGATACAAATAAAAGACAATGAAACCAGCAAGTAAGGTTAAGAATTAGAGCTGAACTATTTACGCTTGCTGGATTATTCACAGACCGCAATAAAGCAGAACCTTACCTTACCTGTGGGTACACGGTGAGATACCCTCCACTTTTTTTTGTCACTGTCACTGTCCCAGTCGCAGTAATTTGAGGCAAATGACTGAAGGAATTTATTATTTTTATGACTTCTCAGAACTATCTGCTGTTTCACTTACATCTCTTCTCAGATTTGCGGATGCAACAATACGGCTTAGACCCGCTCAGGGTTTAAACGACAACCAACGCGGGACGAAAATATGAAACCAACTAAGTATCGCAATAGTTCTACATGATGAAGTTGCAAAATGGACTCGGCTCCAGATACCTCATTAAACCGCCAAGCTAACTTTACTTAACTTAAGGGCTGTGGAGGAATTTCGCGTACTAAGTTTTTGAGCAGTTTGAAGTCGTGATTAGTTACGAGGTTTACATTTGACTCAACGAGTTTATGAATAAGCAAAATTTCTGGAAGTTGACAAATCTAGAAAAGTCTCAACTATACCCACCCTTAGTGTAGTCTCACGCTGTTAGCATTATCGTTTTTTATTTTTCAAAAATAAGGCCGGAGATTGTGTTACAAGAAATGGCCAACTTCATCGGAGAGTATGTATTTCGTCGAAAATATGAATGATATGATGATATGTGATTTCATAAGGCACGTACCACCATCCTGTCGTTATTGTAAAAAAAAAAAACAAGTTGGCAGTAGTCGGTAGTCATCTCAACGCCCCTAGCTAACCTTTTAAAGGTCCCTTCATATTCAGATGATGAAGGGCAATATTTTATGAGTAGTGGCTCCTTCGTCATCTTCCGCCCAAAACATTAAAAAGGTCAACAATAGCATGAAAAGCAACAAAAAAAAAAAGACAAATTCTGAAAATCATGATAAGTTGCTCCATTTTCTATATATGAACAATATCAAGGCTTTTTTATGTTTACTGAATAAATTGAAACGCTTAAACGAAAGAAACATAAATACGAGTATGATCACGAAATCTGTGAACTGTTTCAAGATGTAACTGTAGCTCAAAATGTCAAGTATAATAATAATAAAATGTAGGTTGCCCGATTTCAAATGATCCGGATAGCAGAAAACAGCTTTTCCAAGGCCGAAAACGATAGTACGGTATTACAAAAGAAGACCTCTACTTAACATACTTGACTTTTGTAGAACGTTTCTGTTTCTGTGATGATAATCAGATCTCAGAATTAAATAAATGCATTCGTGCTGATCATCCGATCTTCCCCAAAGGAAATTGGGTTCTTTGCTTCACTTTTCATTACCCACAAATATTTGATGAACAAAGTGCTCTGATAAGCCTACGTATATCTCATTGTTCAGACCTTAAAGACGTCACAATTTCAATTTGATGAGATAAGTTTCGTTTCACTTTTTGTGACGCTTTGACATCAATTAATTAGATGAGCTTTCAGTTTTGTTACATACAGATGTTTGATGAATAGAATTTGACGAGTTGATTTCCACTCAACATTTTCTATATACAATAGCGCCTATTTTATGATTGGAATTTCATTATACAAAGTTTTTTAACTCTACAATAAGACAGCAAGATGAGATATATTTTTACTATAGAAACATCCAGTTTTCTAAAGAATGCCGTTTTGATTTTATCTATGATATACCTATACAAATACAAGTTGTGTGCGTTATGGAGTGTTATTAAAACCCAGCCGACACTCAGTTTATGTTGATACCATGTATTCGGGAACATTAACTCCCACAACACCTTTCAATTTTACCGAATCGCCCATCGAGTATGAATAAGAGTATCTTTGTAGGCATCTATCTAACCTCAGAACATACTCCATCTCACTATAGCATGAGCTATCATAGCCCCATCTGTTACATATTTGTAGTAATGATTATCAAATTTCATTGCTGTATCCAAGCATAAAGTGTCTTAGAATTGGGCGATAAAATAAATTATAATTATCCTTTTACGATAGCAAGCGATTTCCTCCCCCTAACACATTCAAACCTATGTGCACAGTACTTTTATATACATATATAAAAGTCTTTATATGTACGAGTATACCAAAAATTACCTCTTTGAATAGGAGGGTCAAAATCCTTTAGTCGGTATAACCCACCAGCAAATCCAATTTAACACATTGCCACCACCATCCCACCCGGTCGTCTTCCGTTCTAAGTAAAGTTTTTGTCAAAGGAAACCACGGGGTCGTTTCTTCGTATTCCTTAGTAATTCGTTTTTCCTCGCTCTTCAATATTCTGCACTCAACATCATTGTCACATTTCGTTATCCTTGAAACCAAAGTGGCTGCCTAGCTTGTGCCAGATTGGTAAATAGGTTGCTTGGTTGGAAGGAATATTTGCCTTCTTGAAAAACTAAATACACTGCCATACCGCTTATAAAGGAAGGATGAGGTGAATCCTTTTCCTCTCTTCCGATTTATTTCAGGCGCTGTGTCTTATTTAAAATGTGTACAGAGGCGCTACGTACACACCCGGCCAGAGGAGAAAATATCTGCAAGCATTACTCTTCCGCTTGTCTCGTATGCAAATAGCTTAAGCGTCAGGATAATTCCAATGAAAAAGGACGAACGCAGGACATGCGGTGTGTAAGAGAGTGGCTCTGTCCAAATTAATTCGTTTTTATTGCGTGGGACGAAGAATGCTTGATATTGTCGCTCTGCTGTTTGTATGTTTTATTTGGAATTTCCGATGGTCTGCTGCAGAGCTAAGCCACTTCAACACACTTGGAAACTCCAGCTTGTTTGGTTTTAATTTTTTATGTCCTTTTTTCTTTGTTGATGGCTACAGTTTAACCCTTTTCTCCCTATCCCCCATTTGGGCTTTAATTGTATTTTAAAGATGTGTCCCTTTTTAGGAAATGAGCTACAACCCAGATATTCAGAGTTTTATTGCTGGGGCATTGTTTGTCGATGAGTTTTTGCTTTCAACAACTGCTTTTAGGTCGGATGTATACTTTATTACGTCGAATTAAGAAACTTGTTTATTTTGGTATGTGGGATTGGCACAACATCGTCTTTATTTTCTTTTGTTTTGATGAAGTTTTAAGTGTGTGCTGGAGAAATTATTTGATTGACAAATTCCGAGAAGGATATCACTAGTTTTATAGTTAGATCCTTTAAGTAATTGTAGCCTTTTGGTACACAAACGTTTTTTTTTTACCACAAAAGGCACATAATTTCTGAGCCACGCACTTAGAAAGACCTCGCTCTAAAGCAATAAAACTGAGGTGGCAACAAAAAAGTGAAAAGTGAAATGCTAGGCCGTGTTTCAATGAGTTTCAGGTCAGCTCTGGGCCGGGTTCCTATTCCTCCGCGGCAGAGTGTCAGCTGTTAATAATTAATTCAGATTCTCATAGAAATCTTGCAAAAGTAACTTTGAAAACTTTTTCGGTTTTCGGATCATCACTTTATCTTTTTTAAATTAAATCTATGGACTTTGTCATACCGTGCAGAAATACATGCTAACATATGTCAAATCACTAAAGCAAAACTTAATTCTATACCTTCTGGGCTGAACTAGATATATGAATTCGAGGAACCAAGGACCACAAACAATGTGTATTGCACTCTCTGTCCGGTTAAATACAGAAAGTCATCTTAAAATCTTGTAAAATCCAGAAAGATGGTCAAACTAACTTCCAGCTGTCAATCATAGAAGCACATAAAAGAAGACAGATAAATGATATTTGCATTGTCACTCACTCTCCTTAGTAGGTATTGACAATATGAGTTCTAGATACTCATTTCCCAGGACTACTAACAAAGGGGCTTGCTCCCTTAATATTTTTAACGAAATCAGGAAAATTTTAGGTTATTCTACTCTTGTAAGCAATTGATAGCATGTACTAGGCAAATACTCACAGACACTCTCTAGTATTCTACAGTATATTTTAGATACATTCTGCTCTTGCAAGTGCAGCTAGCTATGGTGTAAGCTCCGCCAAAATGGGACTGGGTCTTTCTACAACAAAAATCCAAATACGCTTCATCATTCCCTCTATGTTAAACAAAAGACCTCTAGTTCCTTTCTACTTAAGGACAAGAGCACTGTGGCTTTGTGGAGTTTCTTCAACCCTAAGTAATGCATATTTGCCGTGAAACCGATTCACATGCTCTTGGAGACAACCTCAACGGTCGCATGAATAAGGATCACTTTTACTTCTATAAAAGGATCACGGTCCCGTATAAGCATCTCCAAACTCTGCTCTAGACTTTTAGTAAGCAGACTTCAATTAGCTCTGCTCTCGGGCTGAGAAAGATTTAGCAATCAAAAAAGTTAAATACTCGTATAGGACATGTGAGACATCTCGCTCCGCATTTTGCTTTCTTCAAATAACTGAAATGGAAAAAACGCGAAGTGAGTCAATTTCCGTCAGCGATAAGATCGTTAGTTTTGAACACTAAAAATTCGAGGGTGGTTAGAGACTGCCGCACACCTTTTAATGAGATGGTCATGCAAGCACATGATCCGTTGGATTCTGGGACATTCTGGTACTTTGTCACTGGTCAAACACCTAGACTTGGATCTGTGTGGCTTGACAACGCCAAACTACAAATGTCCTACACAAAAAAAACAACAAATTACATCATTAAATCACAGATTAAGATGGCCCACGCTTGATTGCAGGCGTTCTAGGAAGCTGATTAATATCAGAAGCAGACATATCATCAGACATTGCGCATTTGAACTTAATGCGGTTACCACATCTAAGATCAAGATGAAGTTTGCTCGATGAATATAACCAACTTTCACGAATCTATCGAATCCCAAGCACTCATAGGGGTGTCACAGTAGACCTACCATTGGCAAACAAAATTAAGCTGGATACAAGAAAAGTTTGAACGTGCCATATTACTACAACTGTTGCTTCGAGACATAGATCTGAGCACATACCATATGTCTAAAACTCCTAGACTCCTAGGTCGGAATCGAAGTGCGTAGATATATATCTCTTCTCCTTCAACTTCCACAGAAATAGAATTGATCGTAAGAGAGATATAAGCTACAAAAAGTGAACGAGTATTATTCAAGATAACTTTCTAAAATGCAAAGCCATCGACAGAATAGATTTCATCACCGAACCGGAACAGCAATCCAATTTAACTTGACGGCAATCAAAAGTCATAGAGGAAGTGAAGTACCATAGATTAAAAAAAAAAGATCCCCTAAGCTCTTCTGCAAATAAGACTGCAGAATCGTTTCCACTCTTGCTATCAGCAAATGTTATGCATCATTGATCAGCCTGGAAATACCCAGATCAGTCAGGTATGCCACCGAACGCGAAAAATTAACGAAAGAAGAAGAGAGATTTTTTAACAATTTGTTAAAAATAGTAAAATTAAAAATTTTTTTCTTTAAAGAACATTCACACCAAATTTTAAATAAATTGGTTCATTCGAACTTGAGATATCGTGCACGCCAGCTCGAAAAAAGTTGTTTCGAGAAAAACGCGTTTAATGTTTTGAGACGCGTTTCAAGTTTGAGTGACGCCGCGTCACAAAAATGGCTGTAACTCGTAAAATAGTAGTAAAATTATTCTTTTAAGCGCATATTCTTGAATGTCTAAACTTTGGAAATATGATAAAAAAAATTAGATTTTTTCAAATTTGTAGAGTAGAATACCCCCTTAAGTTAGATCGGTGATCGGATAAAAGAGTCTCCCAATCAAATAAAGATCAATGTAGATCCGTTGTGCTGATCTATGAATTTTGGCTCCCATACTCACATCTACGATGTTTCCTAATATGTGCAAGTTATTTGTACATATATCAGATAATTTTTTCTGAAAGATCCAAGGATTTTATTTCTAGTGTGAGTGCTAGTAAGTGACAGAGAGTATGTAGATTATCCCTACGCACATCATCATTCTCTCTGCACAAATCATTCGTTTACAGTTTCGTTGTTGTCTCTATACGTTATAATCGGTCATAACGATCATAATAAGGAAAACGATTATATGGTCATCTTTAAGATTTTTGCGGCCCTTTTGCTTGCTGTAAAGTGGTGACATTTTTTCGGTTATAATATAAGAGTCAAGTAAGCCCCATCACCCATTTGAAGCTGTAAGTGTTTTATTCCAATCGTCCGCCTAAGATTATAGGATGGTATCTGCCTGGCTAGGTTCAAGACATGATCTCGTTATGATGATGATTATATCAGAATGTGAAGGTAATTTAGCAGTTTTTTAACTCTCAGAACATCTGAGTAAGAATTGAGAACTTTGAACGTACTTACTTGTAAATAATAATGGGTATTTCGACAAGAGGTAAGGACTTAAAAGACCTGATGCAGGTAGCCTTAAAATATGGTGACAGATATCACCTGTAACATAGTGAAAGAAAAAATTCAAGTCGTTGATATTTATTAACAAAATTTACATTCCATCCTGGCAATAATGCGGAAAATTCATCAATGCAAGATGTTAAGAGGCCAAACGTGTTCGCCACGGACGTTCAATGGAAAATGTCGCCGAAGTAAATGAAAGTGCCGAAGATGTGAGCTTCAGAATCTGGTAGGCAGAATTGAAAGCGCACTCGACAGGAAGGATTACGCCTTGGGCATTATCATCGACTTTGAGGGTGCAGACAACACAGCGTAGGCGAATCACTATTTTGTGGATAAAAACAATTCTGGTGAATAGGACATTTATTACGGATGCTGGCCGCGGCCAATATGTGGTGGCGGATGTAAGCAGGGTTTGCACGCAAGGTGGCATTCTGTCTCCACTGCTGGTGCATATTTGTCGACTCACAAGCATAAGCAGATGATGTAACCGTACTGTCTGTTGGATCGTGTCTACCAAATGTCTGCTCCGGTAGACGTGATCGATCGATGACTGGTGCGCTACTAATGGACTTTCACTCGATTCTAGGAGGAAGCTGCTTGAACTGGCTCATCTAGTGCTTAAAGGCATCACTATCCAATTCGCCAAAGAAGCAAAGTGTTTGGGTATTATCCTGGATAACAAACTTCTCTGGACTAAACATGTTACGTCGAAAGCATATACTATATGGCTCTGTCGGCCTTCTGGCAGTACAGAGGAGCTATCGGCAAGAAACGGGGTCTGTCTACAAGAAGGGTTCTTCGGATCTACATGGCTATGATAACGCCCTTTATATCCTATGTGTCGGTTGTCTAGTGGAATAGGCTTTCGCGAAGTACATGAATGCTGCTTTTACCAAATTCCAAAGAATGGTTTGTTTCTGATGCATGGAAGCTTTCTTCAGTACTTCTGGCTCCACTCAAGATGCATTGATGAATCTCCCACTCCTTGATATTCATATCATGGCCTGCACTCTCAAAGCCATCTTCCGTTTAAAAGAAGTGGTCTTTGGTATAATACGCACTAGAGCTTTTAAATCTTGCAATGACACCGGAACTCCTGCTGCGGAAAAATACGAAATTCAATTTTCTTGTCCCTGGACTGGCTTCGGCTTTGGATTTGGATTTGGCACTGGTATCTTTCTGGAGGAAAACAACGTTAGATTTCACTTTACGTTAGAAAAGCTTGTATATGTCTTCCAAGCAAAAATTAACGCAATCTGATGGCAGCGAACTATATTGCGCAGAACCGGTGGAGAGGGCGAAGCATTTGCATCTGTAGCGACGGCCAAGCTGCGCTTAGAGACTTGCCTTACCCTTTCACGACTTCCAAGCTAGTTTCAGAATGCAAGAGATCACTGAACACAGTCGAAAGGCCAAATTTAGTGACCCTTGCTTGAGTCACAGGACCTAATGGGATCACAGAAAATGAAGTCGACGATGAACTTGCCAGGCAAGGGAAGTTTTTCAGGACCCAAACCTACGTCGGGTCTTTCTGCGTGCTCAGTTAAGGCTTCTATTGACAGTTGAGTCTCATTTCAGCACAACTTCAAATGGCACATCTCTCCGGGACGCAGTCATACCACACGAATGCTTCCTGACGTCTCTAGGAGGTCAGCGTCCTTTCTATTGTCCCTCAACAGGAAAGACTGCAGGTTGCCTACTGGCGTCGTGACAGGGCATTACACTTTTTCAAAGCACTTAAATGCACAGAACATAAGTGACAAAACATCCTGCGAAGCTTGCTGCGAAAGTGATGACGACACCGCGGAGCACTACCATATCTCTGTGAATGTCCGGCTTACGTTCGCATCAGGATGCTTACTTACTGAAGCGCAAAAAATTGATCGTGGAACACTCTGACATGCTGACGACACCCATTTCCACATTGGCGGCTACGTTAAGAATCAAAACTGACTCATGTGGGGCACCGATAATCCACGAGTGATTCAGGAGATGCCAACGCACCCAGAAAGAGTAACTGATATTTACGTTTATGGACCAGAAGTATCAGAGAGGGTTTTTTTTTCGAAAATGAGGACGAAAAATCCATTACGGTCAATGGAGCGCGCTACCGAGACATAATAAACAATATTTTATGGCCGAAGCACAAGGATATCCGATACGGACGATCTCTACTTTCAACAGAATGGTGCTACGTGCGATACAATCGAGTTATTGCACACGAAATTTCCTGGTCACACAATACCCGTCAAGATCGTGCTACTTATCATCGTTAGACTTCTTTCTTTGGAGTTATCAAAACTCGATCTAAAAATGTTACAATGAAACTGACGTGATGACAATAAAAAGACTAAGTTATAGCTCTGGAAAACATGCACTTAAAATTAGGAGATTTTTTTTATTTAGAGAGATGAAATCGACTTGAGAAGTCCTTATCGAATTAAAAACCGGACTATGTCCGTGAAATGGTAATGAACATTGAACATTATTGAACAACTTTGCAATTAGAGTGTATGTATGTTTTCTGGCGCTATGTTATGCTGGCAAATCCTAAGAAATCCCATTGCAATGAAGATGTTGAACTCCACAGCAGTCACAAAACTGAAATTTTGAGTCGTCGGACGTCTAGCCGAGAAACACTAATACACAACCGAGTTTGAAATAGCCAAGCGTACGAAAATTCGAAAGAAATCATAGTATTGAGACTTGTCCATAACAATGGAATGAATTTTTTAAAAGCAGATGGACAAATCCTCTTATGAAACTTTTTTTGACGGGAAATGCCAAAAACGTAGTCAGAAAACCACTTCAAACTATCCACACTGTAAAACTATCTTCGAGCAGTTTTCTTTTTTCCACAATACGATGACCACCATACAAGACCAACTTATCCAATGAGTCCAAATTCCGTATAATATAGTGCCAAAATATGTAGATAAATATCTTAGACAGGAGCACAGCATTGATTTGCAGAGAAATTTCACTTCAGTTGTTCACCACCGTAATCATGTAAACCATGTTTCCACTGTGTGTCCCATAATTTGTTCTCTTAAGAAACAATTCTTCTTAAAAGCATCCCTCGCCATTTCTAACCCAAGGTAAACAGACGTCGATTTGTAAGCCACATGTCAGTCACAAGTTTATCGACTTCGGCATGAGCATTCACGAATAGATTGTTTCTTGTTCCTTATGTTCCAAAGATTCCATTTATTATTAATAGACGCGAATCCTTAGACATGACAAAGACAAAACAAAAACAATTGAAAACTACACGCATACATATTGTATATTTGTATTTAAGGTCCACACATGTTCCTTTTATGTGCGTGAGTTCTAGAAAACTAGCAAATTTCCAAGGAAATAACTTCTTTACGCCACTTCGAGTTCAGAAAGAAAAAATAAATTAATTTCCATGGAAATGTGTTTCATCTCTGGTTCGTCATCAATCTCACAAACGAATGTCAAGTTGTGATACTTTACCGATGATGCTCGTAGGATTTCCAAAAGTGAAATTAACCAGGGGGTGGAAAGAAAAAGGAGTAGGGGATGTAGCCAAGCAGACAGCCAGAAGACTGGCTTTCGGTGAAAACAAAAACGAAAGCAAACTTTTCCTTCGCGTGTTGTGTTTAGAAATAAACTTGCTTAGTTCGTTTGTACGTTCATTCACTCACGAGCTCATGTACTCACGCACGCATGGTGCGTGCCATTTATTACAAATAGCCACCAACCCCAGAGCCAGACATTAAAACCTCTCCATCAGTGGGCTGGTATGGGAGATAACCTTTGGGGAATTCTTTATTGTCATCTAAGCTCTCATTTCAGTGGTGTCGTAGATTTCTCAAGTTCGTCTCCCTGTTTCTGTTACCCTTATTTGGAGTCATGAGGTGGTAATATCAGGTATACCTGATCTACTCATTCCTAACCTAATCTTCCTCATTTGTTCCTACCATCAGTGCAAAGGAATCTCTGTAGAATTTCGATGTCGTATCGCTGCCATTGTCGTTGTCTTCGAAGAATCATTTTGCTTGGCATTTCTGATGAGGGTCGTGGATCGTGTGCAAAGGTAGATAGGACAAGAGCGCGAGGGTGCTCTTGACGATAGTACTTTGTATGGTTACCGTCAGGAATGACAAAACTTTATTTGTGTGTGTAGCTGTTGGCCTGAAAGTGTACTAAAAAGGAAAGCTTTTCTGTGATTTCTTCCCTTTTCATCAGACGGAAAGGGGTTTGAGTGCTTTTTTTTTTTTTTTTGTTCTCCGCTTTATGAGCCCACAGATGGATGGTTTCACTAAATAGCTTTGAACTCCTTTGTAAAAAAAATAAGCAATCAAAGGAATTCGGTTTACTGTGGCGTATGAGGGATGTGTTTTTTTCGTTCTTATTTATTGTTTTTTTTTTTTTTTTTTTCTGTTCTTGACGTGAGGGATAATCAGGTGAGTACTACTGTAATTTATACAGCTAGCAAAGCATGCGTGAAAGCATAAATAGTAATGGGAAGGACTCAATTAAGAGCGTCTTATGATCAGTCATATGCTCCCAAGAACATAATTGCAATTATGACTCAATATTTGGACATAACACCGGAGCGTAAATAACTTTTTTCTCATCCTATGTCGGTTTACCAAGTTTTCGACCTCAAGTTTCCATGAAGTATGATTTTGGTCCATAAGCAAGGTCGACATTGATTAGGTTCCAGCAAATTATGTAATTTGATTGAAGATGAAAGGAATCCGGACCTGGGTATCACATTGTTATGCGCAGAATCAACTACACTACCTGTCCGAGGGAATGTTTTGAAATTGAATATAACATTTGTCGTTAGCCCGGATGTCATTAAAGAAATGACAAGCAAGTCAACTCCGTTATTATTATTATTATTTTTTTTTTAAAGTAACCTCCTTGAGAATGAAAAAAAAAAATTTTTAAATGTTTTTTATTATTTTAGTCCCTTTTTAGTTTGATATACTTATTCTAGCGATTTTCCAACTTCTTGATCCCGTCCGTAAAGTAATTTTCCGGAAGGTTTGCAAAATACTCCTCCGTGCAGTCGATAATTTCCTCGCGTGAGCTGAATTTTTTATTGATGAGCCATCTTTTGAGGTTTGGGAAGAGATAATAGTCCGAGGGAGCCAAACCGGGCGAATACGGTAGATGCGACAGCAATTGGAGCCGTAAGTCATTGATTTTAGCCATGGTTGCGATGCTCTTGTGCGCCGGTGCTTTGTTATGCAAAAACAAAATTTTTTTTTGCTTCATTTGAGGCCGTTTTGCAGCGATTTCGGACTTCAATCACTCCAATAATGCACAGTAATACTCGCTGTTGATGGTTTTTCCTTTTTCGAGGTAGTCCACGAAGAGTATACCATGACAATCCCAGAAAACCAATGCGCTCAGTAGTAATCTTTGTAATATCTGTTAGCTCGCGCACCTTCACTTTCCGGTCAGCCATCACCATTTCATGTATTTTTTTAACATTGTCCTCTGTAACCGGTACGGAGGGCCTGCCGCTGCGGACTTGATCGGTATTTGACGGTGTAATCTGACGAAGTATTAGCCCCATAATATTTATTCAACTTTTCTTTTGTTTCCTTCGCCGTTTTGCCTCTCAAAAAATAATATCTTATGAGAGAACGAAAATCGTTTTTGTCCATACTTAACATGATGCCAAACACGTCAACAACAATCAGCTGTCAAAACAAAACTAAAGATATTATCGCACTAAATATGAACGGACTTCAAGGCACTATAACCTTGAAGTAGCAGCGCATTCTGCCGGTCAAGAAGGTTACTTTCAATCCACCTAGTACTGCTGAAAATTGCGGAATAATCTTTACGATGTTCTTGATGAGCAACTCGCAGGTTATTTTGGCGCATTATGTGGATACATGAACAAACAAAATTTACGATTCTGGGGAACCGAAAACCCGCCTGTATAGACATAATAGTCTGAGCTCCACCCGGCTTATTACAAACAAAGAAATTAAAGTCGCGAAGGGGTGGGGTGAATAGAGTTTTTTTGGTTAATGATTTGGCGTTTTTATTTGTCGCACACATTTCTTTTGACTTTGGTTCATACTGACGATTTTTGCTGCATTGAGTGTAAATTTTAAGAAGGTGGTAGATGGAAGAAGCTCATCGTTAATGAAGTAATCTTTTTAAAAGAGTGACAGACAGACAGACGTTTTCAGGAATAAATTATTTGTTGACGTTTATAGGGGCCTCGGCTATAGAAAAAGTCAATATATTTGAATGCGTATTGACATTTGTCCTTAAGATAAAAATAATTAGATGTACATACATATACCAGGAAGAACTCCGAATGAGGTCGGATATTAATCATCTGAAAATGGCTCTGCTCTGTCGTTCTTTTATCCAAAATTAATTCCATATGGCAAATTGGGGTTGAAAGCTAAGTTTTTTTTTATTGGAAAAAGCTGAAGTCAATGAGACCCTAACCATCTTCTAAAGGAATCCGAAAAGAAACGGATTCAATTTGGTGTTTCAATTCTATTGCATCTTAATTATTTCCCTTTCAAAAATCAATAATAATCAATGAAGTTAATTGACCTACAGTAGGGAAGAGATTGAAACATACAGATGCAGGAGGACTTCAAGGTGAGATACAGTTTTGTTAGGATAATAGTTGAAAGGCAATCATGACCGGTAAAAAAATTGCTCAGTGGAGGAGGGATGAAGTAGTGAAGGGATTCGACACGGTCATATACATACACCGACGGATCTAAGATGAGCTGTGTGGGGGCCGGTATCTACTCGGAATCACCGAATATATCAATTTGTCCGCTTACCGGTTTTTGCCAGCGTATCCCAGGCGGAATTACTGGCCATCCGAGAAGCATGCACGCAAACCTTTTCTATATATTTCGTAGCATGATGTTAGCATATCGCATTTGTCAACATAGCCCATATGTCGATTATAGTCTTTGACTAATTTTATGCGTTTTACCACTTCCTTACTTCCAACTTTTCCCCTTAATTGAATCTCTTGTTGGTCGTTAGGATCATGAAAGTTACTCAAAAATAGAATTAGTTTCCCATCTAACTATTTCAATGCCAATACACCTGCCTTACTCATCTTCTAATCGGAATCTCTTTTTTCGAGTCTTGTTTCTTGCAAAATCCGTTGGAATCTTTTTTCTCCCCTTCCGAGCAGTCTACATGCATATATGTCATCTTTTGAAAACTCTTGTTGCAGCTGTACCGAGTTGAACTTTACGGAACAACCACCGTGTGGCGCTCTCATTGTTCCAATTAGAGTTTTTTTTTTTTTTTTTGTTAAGTTGTTACATCTGTTGTTAACATTTCCTCTAAATCTTAGCGTTATAACTTGACATTTGCAAAAACTACGTAGCCAAGAGTACATCTATCTCTGAGTGTGTTGGTAATTTTTTTACAATTTTAGAAATGGATACAAAATTGCAACAACGAACTTGTATTCAATTTTGCGTAAAAAAACGGTTTTAATGGTGCGCGAACGTTGGAAAACTGTTTCGGCAACGATTCTCTAAAGAAAACGGTCGTTTACCAGTGGCACGAGTAGTTCAAAAGTGGACGTGAGTCAATCGAAGATGATGAAGGCAGTGGCAGACCATCGACATCGAAAACCGACGAAAACATTAATGAAGTAAAGAAAATGTTGGTCAGCAACCGCAAATTAACCATCATAGGGATAGCAGAGGACTTGAACATTGCCTATGGATACGTCCAAGACATTTTGGTTAATGATTTGGGTTTTCGTCGTGTAGCAGCAAAGTCCACATTCATCAAAAGGATGACTTTAGACGAGACATGGGTTTATGAGTACGACACGCACTCCAGACATCAGGCAAGTGAATGGCGTTCATCAAATGAGCCGAGACCAAAAAAACCACGTCGTTTTCAGTCAAAAAAAAAGAAATGCTCACGGTTTTCATGGATTACAACGGTGTAGTGCATCATGAATTTTTGCTATAAGGCTAGACAGTATACAAAAAGTATTATTTGGGCATTATGAGACGTTTGCGGGAAGCAATTCGCCGAAAGGAACCAGAATTATGGGCAGAAAACTCGTGAATTTTGCACCATGATAACGCATAGTCGCACAGTGCCATCATTATTCATAATTTTTTGACGAAAAATGCAACAAATACCATCCAACAGCCACCGAATTCACCTGATTTGGCTCCCTGTGACTTCTTTCAGTTCAATCGAACTGCGTTTCAGCAGCCGAGAGGAAGTAATGGAAAAATCACAGGAAGCACTGATGGACATACGGAAACCCGAATATCCTCGAATGTTTCGAGAATTGGATCAAGCACTGGCATAAGTGTGTTGCAGTCGATCGGGATTACTTTGAGAGGGAATATAGATTTAAATGAATAAACTTGTATTTTTAATTTTCTGAATAAATTCCGGGAATTTAGAAAAAATGGCAGTTTCATCAATTCTAATCCACATTTTGTATCCTCTTTTTATGGGCTTTAGTGGCATATATTGGCGTAAACTGCTTCTTTTCATAAACTTTATCATAGATTCATCGATTGAGTTATGTTCACTAGGACGGTAGTACATTTTATACATGGTTGACTGTTCATCCAAATTTGTCTGGAAAACTATGTGTTCCAAAAACTTCGGCGAAAACAAAAGAAGTATATCCACTGGAAATTCAACCCCATTTAGAATCTGTGGGCTAACGACTTCGACAAACGGTTGAACATATCTGCTTTCATTAGTAGTTTTAATCCTTCACCTGTAAGTCTGTATTCACAAGTGATTCCAATGGGCATTCATCTTCACTTTCCCAATGTTGTCACTTGTTTGCATTACAGAAAGACATGCAGCTTCTTCTTAAAAACATCATCAGGAACATCTGCTTCACTTACGTCCTCACCTTCAGGAACTTTTGATCCATCGGAAAGAATTCCATCAAATAAATCAAACCATTTGTCACCAGTTAATTTGTTAAAATTAATTTTCTTATTCATTTTTAAAATTTAAAAACATGAAGAAAAATAGTCTTGAAGACGGGTGGTACTATTTCGGAACCACATCAAAAAAGTCCCAAAATAATAATAAAAACAAAAGTTTTCAACAAGGTTTCAACTAAATTGTATTATTTACACAAAACTATTACAGAAGAATGTCTTACTAATTTTTATTACTCGGAATCAGTAAATAAATAAAAGCACTGTTTCTTAAACGAACCGATCACTTCAAAATCACTGCAACAAACACCCGCCTAACGGTTACTATATCAATATCACGTGGAAATCACGGTTCATGGTTTATCTTGTCTATTGCATGAACTGTCATCGGCGGTTGTTCCAGCTTTTACTCACCAGGCTGCTGGGAGAAATTATTTGTATTCGTGGTTTCATAGAGGAACCACTGAGCCGCAAAGGGATAATGAGACTTTTGCACCCCGTGGAGAAGATGGCCATGACAAATTGTTTAAAATTCGGCCTCTATTGGATATGATTCGTGGGCGTCTGATGTTAGTCCCTAAAGAAGAATATTTAGCCGTAAATGTGCAAATAATAGCTACCAATTGTCGTCATGAATTAAAACAAAATAATCTAGCTAAACCTCACATATGGGGTTACAAAAACTAAGTCCTAAGCGGCGTTAGTGGCTATAGCTATGACTTCGACATCTTTGCTGGAGACCAAAGCAGTTCATACCCTTCAGACGCGCCAGATCTTGGCGTAAGCTCAAATGTGGTCACTCGATTGACCACGACATCAAAACTGTAATATTTGTTTTGATAACTGGTTTAACAGCCCAAATCTTCAAGTATATCCTTGCCAAAATAGTTTGTTTCCCTTAGGAACTATGCGCTTCAATCGTGTGTAAAACTCAAATATGCCTACAAAGAAAAAACTGAAGAAGCGAGGTCGCGGAAGCATGGAAGAAAAGGTAGCAGTCATAGATGAAGTAAGGTTAAGCCTGGCTTCCTGGTTTGATAACAAGAATGTGAACCTTCTATTAGCCTACGTTAGAAGCGAGCCAACGACAACAAAATGACGTTATGTTCGACAGGATAAAAAATATATTTGCATACCTTCTCCGCAAGCTGTCGATGTTTATAACTAGCATATGGGAGGAGTCGATTTACTTGACTACATGCTGGGTTATTACAGAATCCATTTGCGGTCTCGTCAGTGGTACAAAAGGATTTTTTTCACATGGTGGACATGTCCCTTGTAAATGCTTGGATGTTATGGCAATGAATCAATGCAGGCGCAGACACCTACATGTCTGTTTCCGAGCATATGCGAAAGTCAGGGAAACCTGTTATTACAAAAAAACGTGGTAGTTTCGAAACACCGACATTCAGACGGAGCGGCACTCCCTCCGATTTGTCTGACTCTCCAGTACCTGCGAAAAATTCACGACAAACTCCTACTAAACATCAAGGTATGCCTTTGAATTCGGTACGTTTTGATGGAATTAGCCATTTTCCGATTTGGAAGAAGAACATCTGACAACTATGCCACTATTGTTTCAAATTTCGTTTTTTCACATTGTGTGAAATATTTAATGTTTTTTTGTGTTATAATGACAAACGCAATTGTTATAAAGAATTTCACGAAGTATAAGTTATTGCATACGAAGCCATATATGACTAACTAAATTTTAACTACAGTGCATACGAAGCCATAAATGGCTTATATACACCCTGCCTAACTCGAACTGCAACTTTTTAAAATGCTATAATTCTTTTTTATTTTTTGATAAATTTTATTGTGCCAAACCAAAAAATGTTAAAAAATACATCAATTTTCAAATTGTATCTGTAGTTTTCAATATGTCCACTTTTGGCGCGAAAAATGGGCTTGAGACGGCCGAAGAAAGCATCGCACGCTGAAAGCAAGTGGATCTGCGGTATTTTGGCCCATTTCCGGCGAAGTGCTTGTTTGAGGTGGTCCAAACTTTGGTAATTTTTAGTGTCAACCTTCACTTTCAAAATACCCCAGACAGAGAAATCCAACGGATTTGCATCCGGAGAATATGCAATCCATTGTGTCGAAGAAATGAAGTGTGGAACATTGTTTTTTAACCAATTTTGGTTGACGCGCGCTTTGTGAGAAATTGCCGAGTGTTGTTGAAATGTCCACGGTCTCCGACCGAAATGAGTGTTTGCCCAAGGCTTTAATACTGCCTCAAAAATAGTTTCACGGTATACGATCACATTAATTTTGACGTCACGGTCCAAAAATACGAACGGAGAGTGACCATCAGGCGGTTATGGCGGCCCAAACCATCACCTTTGATGCTGTCTGCTTTCTGGTGGCCGTCCGAAGGTGTAAATTTTCGAAGGACTTCTCTGGTAAGTAAACTTGGTCATTTTGTTTGTTGACATATTGCTCAATAACAAATGGCGACTCATCGGAAAAAACCAAATTCGGCAACTCACCGCTTTCGTGCAAGCGTAGCAACTCCTTCGCTCTTTCGACTCTAACTTTTTTCTGTTGCAGTGTAATATCGTGTGCTTTATGGAACTTCAATGGCTTGAGCCCAAGCTCATTTTTCAGTATGTGTTGCATCTCCAACGATATGTTAAGCTCACGAGTCATTTTTCTTCCACTTCGAAGCGGATTTCGCTCAATTCGAGCCTTCACTTTCCGAACCATTTCTGCCGATGTTGCTGTTTTTTTATGACCACGTCCATGGCGTTTTGCAACGCTGCCAGTATCACAGTAACGAGTTATGGTTCGAGACACAAATAATTTATTTACGTTGAGGTGCTGGAGGGCTCTTACGATAGCTACTTGTGGTTTTCCAGTCAAAGAAAGACTTCTTTCCTAACTAGGAAAATTGAAGTCTCCTTCAATCTATCATCCACTAAGTGAATAACTGCAGTTCGATAATGTTCTTTTGGTTGGGACGGATGAATGTAATAACAAAGCAAGCAAACGGAGCACTTTCAGTACATCTGACATCAAAACTCTCGTTAGAGGAATTCTGGAAGGAGTTGTAAGTAAGCGATTGTGGATTACGGTTGAGATCTCTCGGCCAAAGGAATCTCAAAACACATTAAAAATATGAGAAAAAGTTTTTGCCTGTTAGGGTCTAGAAGAAGATTAGTTTGAGATAGAGCAAAAGAATAATAAGTGAGCATTCGCTTTAGCCAATGTCTTTGAGCCTAGCTGAAATTCTTGTGGTAATGAATAGACAGGTACTTGCGACTGTTATTACTAGAAACGGGCGAAGGCGACATGACATTGGTCTTATTAGGCACTCTAGCTGTTTTTATTTTATTTATTTATTTATTTATTATTTTTTTTTTTTTTTGAAATTGAAGCATTTATTGTAACTAGGGGAAACATGAAAGTAACATGCGAAGGCACAGACAAAACTTTCTGAATTCTGTTAGAGCAGATCCAAGCACTCATGATAGTTGATGAATATTTTTATAAATTCATTTGCCATAATATTGTGGTTAAATATATTCTCGTCGGATTAAAACCTTATTGTTTATATACAATAAAAAGCAGGTTTTGTCATAACTATGAAGAATGATGGGCAATATGGAGGAAGAGAGGAACTTCATATCTGAATACTTTCAGATATGCACTGAAAGAACTGTGCTCACATCCAACAATGTTGTTGGCAGAAAGGCTGTTATTTTTGGAGGATTTGAATTATTGTAGTAAAATTAAGTAAACAGGAATCAAAAAGCTGTTAAATACAAAATTCAAGAAGCTTAAAATTCTCTAAATTCAAACTGAAAGCAAAATAGTCAAAATTCATGAATGAATCTTCTAAATAGAATACAACTCAGGAGGTAAGTGCTGCTCTATATAATCGTTCAACTTAAACGTTTGGTATTTTTTCCTGGTAACTGCATAAGTAAACCCTTACTCGACCAGTAGAATTAAACTGGCCTATGCCATCATATGGCTCGCAACTCTTAATGAAAAAGATTAAAAAGTTCGTTACCAAGTAATAGCCTCGGATAAAAATGGGCTCACTGTTGACGACCCTTACAAACGTTTAAAAAACAATGACCTTCGGATCCATACGTGAAATTTTCGAAGTCTTAACAAGCTACGTACAGCCGAACAATTAGAAGAGGCCGTTGACTTCTATCACGCCTATATCCTCGCCTTTCAGGAAATCCAATGGGACGGGCCATGCACAAGGAGGATGAAAAATTGCATATACAGCGGGTGCGGATTTGCCATATGCGACATATAAGTTTTGAGGTTTCCACATACAAGCAAGTGTCTTACGGCAATCCGCATTAATTCACTAACATAAGCCTAATATACACCCATGCGCCTACGGACGACAGAGACGACGCCACGACACCAAAGACTGGTTCTACAAGCTCTTTGACAAGACATATGAGCAATATCCGAAGGAAGGATAGGAAAAGAGGAGATTTTTGGTAAGCATAGCCTATACAACACCAGTTCTAGCAACTGAACTAGACTTATTTACTTTGCGGCGAAATATTCACGAAATATTTCTTTAGGCACAAGGTTTTCAAATCTCAATATACATGACGGTCTCCGAATCATCAAACACTAAATCAAATTAATTATCTTACGATAGAGCTAAGGTATGCTTGCAGTATTCTAGAGATCCGAACGTACCAGTCACCCAACGACTCGGTTCATCACCTTGTTGCAGCCAACTTGCGAAGGCGGATCAACGAAGAACGAAAGTCGCTTTCCCAGAAGAAGATAAAAGAGTCCGAGAAACACGCAACCAGAGACATTGAGATAAAGAACGGACTAACTGGAGAGGCTTGTTAGTTGAGGCACAGGTTTATCCAGAACTGTCAAGTTTTAATCAATTGTACTGGAAAAATTTTGAAAAAAAAATGATTTCTTAATTTTGCAGGAAAGTCTATGGAACATAGACTATATACATCAATACTTTCCTAGACAAAACCGTTTTTATTTTAAATAAACTAAGGCTTCATTTCGTTTAGAGATCCAACAGATATTAAAATATACCTGACCACCTCACTCATAATATCAACAGACTCTTTACATCTTCTGCTAAAAAAGAGGAGATTATCCATCAAATAAAAAAAAAATGAACCCTTTCCACCTCATATCCTCATTAAAATATGAATAAACTCTTTCTTTAGTATCATCATTTTGGTTTATTGAAATATTGGGGACAGCACCCAAGTCTTGAAAGACTTGAAAGAAATGAAAAACAACTTCAGCTACAGTCAGAAATGAAAATGAAAACAAAGACCAAAAACGGTCCGTCATCAACTCCAACATAACCATCCTTTCAATTGAATTATAATATTTTAACAACAAAACAAGGATTCTGAATCCACAGACCAGAACCAGTAAATCGGTCGACCAAAATACAAGTACCATCCATGAAAGCTGCTAGAATGACCAGGACCGATCCTGTTCAAAACCATGAAGAGAAAATTTATCTAACTACCGGAACAGGGAATGCATCGAAACACATTTATCTCCTTGTCAGACAGAGCCTGAAGCGGGACAAGCACCGACGAAAAAAAAAATGATAACAACAAAAAAACAATACGACAAAGGAGTTTTATCCCATAGTTCGAATTCAAAATGTGCAACGCTAACCCTATTTTTGAAGAGCAGAGGAATGATTATCAAGGAAATTTTATTAGAAATCCTTCTAGAGCACAAGATGTGAACAATAGTACGAGTAGCATACACAGGAGCAAAAGCACCAACAAACAAACAATTTAAAACCCAAAAAGATGAAGAAGTAGGAAATGCCTGTCTCTCGAACGAGAAATAGATTAGCATAACATAAGGCTAGATAATATCCTTTTACCTTTTTTCAACGCTCCTTCTTCTTTCCAATACCTTCAGGCAGGACAGGAGGTCTTTTATTTCTTCTTTTCCAAGAAGCAAGCTACAGAACAGACACTTGGCTAAGAACAATAGCAAAAAGGACGAAGCGGACACAAAACATTACAACGTTTCATCTACAAATATGCAAAACAAGTCAAACTTTACATTGCCTTGTAACATATCAATGTGTATACGTAATAGAACATGCCTTCGTATGAGTGTGTGTGTGTATTTATGTATGTGCGTTCATCAGGAAATTGGTTTTATCCAACAAAAAGGATAATTTAGTTTCAAGATTAGAGTTTCAGCTGATTACAGCGGCATATGTGAACAATTGTGAGGGTGGTGTTGGTGTACGGATTACACAAAAAGTTCTGTATGGAGCTCCCTTAAAAATGCCGGTAAATTAGTTTACTTTGCAGACAGGGTCTTTAAGAAAGGTTCTACTACCTGTGTGGTACGTTGAAGTTTATCTAAACTTTACAAGAGTAAATTAAAATAATTGTATCTCCAGGTTGAAAGCCTTTTATCGATAAGGTCACTCACCGGTGCTATGTTATTCATTGGCGTATGCGACAAAAAGATCACATCCTGTAGGACGACATCTTTCGGGTTTGGGTGCTCAAGTACACAAACGGATAGCACTAAAGAGTAAAAGCACAAATAGACAAAGAACTAAACTCTAACAAAGACATCCTGGCAGGCATCCTAAAAAGTACAACAGGATGAATGTTTTCTGTGTATGCTGCCAAGGCGACATCTTGCGTAATGTCCTTATAATCTCTGCACCGAGTCTAATTTTAAGAACTTTATGGCATAGATTAAACGCTTTGGTAAATAGGAGAAGGTAAATTATTCTAACTGAGAAAGGGGAACGGTTTTCTTTTTTTCTTTTCCCTTTTCAAAGGGATATTAGAGCAGCCTCCAGATTTTTGGGTAAACCTGGTGAAGAAGTTTCCACACGGGACGTGTGACTGCATACCAGATGAACTTTAGATGATAATAAAGTTAAATGGAAGAAAAGAGGAGATAGAAAACTCGTGATGTGATAGAAAAGCAAATGAGGACAAAAAAAAAAAGATTTTAACGTTAGAATGAATCTGTCAAGGACTATGGAATTTGATTGCGATATCCCCTTTCGGACGAGTGGAATGAGTCAATGGATTAAAGTGGAGAAACTTAAGTCGAAGTTTTCTCAAGATGATCTGAAATGAAAACGAGTGAGGACATGACGACATGGAATTCTTTTAGAAAAAGTTTGACTGCCATTTGAGATTCAGATGATGAGAAATTCTGAACTGAAGAAGAATATCTAAATCCGAAATACAAAGAATTTAAATAAATTTGGTTATCGATGCGAAAGTTACACCGGAAGATATTGCGTTATCGGTTAAAGGATAAACATTTCCAAATCCTGGTGCTTATCTTGAATAGAAGGATTGATTTGAAAATGAGAAGGCTATTGAATTGTATTTTTAATTAAATGTGGAAGGACTACATTTAGAAATTGTAGAATGGCAATCCTATTAAAAATACAACGAATGGTGAGAAGTATATGCACGATAGTTTGACAAATTGGAATAATTCAAGGCGCTCCCAATAATATAGTTTATGGCAAAACCGTTGATGCAGAAAATGGAGAAGGACAATAAAATTGCATCTCATTACAATTTTACAATCAAGTCCGTAGCAGTGATCGGATATTAACGGCCAGATTTCAGAGAAGTGGAAGACAAATTAAAAGTGGTCATTGCGCAGTGGCTGAGTTTGTCGACCGATATGTCAGGGAGTCTGAATTCAGAACACAGGTCAAACGTGAAAAAAAAAAACAGATTTAATTGTCCGGCAAGCAATAGGGTCGGGAAAAAACTGTAGGTCTGTGCAGATTTTAATTTACTTTTTTTTATTGGTGCGGCAAAGGCTATTTCATGACCAAAGTAGAAAACGCCAACACAAAGTTCAAACATCCGGTGAATGTACACGGCATCAGAGATCTTAACTTTTCCGTAATAGGCATCAGACTTCAAACCTGATAAAATAAATTTCGGTTAACCCACAGTTTAAAAGTTGTGTCATCGACGTCCAGAGCAGCCAGCAAAATATTAAAAGTATTAAAATAGAAAACATCCATTGTAAGGTAATTCAATTCCGCCTTCGTGTTGCATCCTTCAATAGCATCTACAATAATAGATCAACTATTTCCATACACAACACTGAGATACTTTAAGATATAGTCGATCCTCAACATAGTGCTTCGCATTTTGAACACTCGCTGCTCCTGTGTAGTTAAAAAAAAAGCAAGTGCGGGTATCCCAACTCTTCCGCCCCCAGTCATAATATTGTTGCTATCGATGTTGGTACAGCAATGGCTAAGTACCATGCATGTAACAACCGATGAATAGTGAATTGCAAGTGTGAACTTGCTTGATCGGTAAGCCAACGTCAAAATTTTCATTTCGCAGCCTTGTTTAATATCGTCGCTGTTTTTGTTTTCTGTGTTTGTTTCCACGTTCCAACCAAAATGACTGCAACGCTTCTCTTAAGCGTGTGGAATTCCAATACGACCAAAAATTAAGAGAAAAAATATTACAATGAACCAAAAGTAGTAAAAATTCATGGTCGTTCGTCAAAAACATTGGAATGACACTTACTTGACATTTCAGCTGTCAGCTCTTTGGACAAGGCAAATCTTCTTGCTGCACATTTTGCGACCAGTTCAACACTTCCGGATTGTTCTTTTCCCCCTACCCATACTTCAGTGCGTCGAATTCTCAATTGTACAAATCCACTTTCGCACTTGTGTAGTAGTAATATACGCAAATCCGCTGGTCCCGATGGTTTATCTCGCCTTCTTCTGAAGAGGTGTTCTTCCTCGCTGGCAAAACCACTGCGTAAGCTTTTACGTCAATACTACTTTTTAGCTTTCTTTCCGGGCATATGGAAAATAGTATTTGCCCAGCCTGTCCCTAATAAAGGCGATTCTTCTTTTCTCTCTTCCTATAGACTCATTGCACTTACGTCCCGGCCCTTCTTTCCAAGATCTCGAAACGCGAAAACTTCTTAATGACGGGCAGTATGATTTTCATTACAAAATAGCCGAACTTGATATTTCTAAAGCATTTGACAGATTTTGGGATCAGGCTCCTTTGTCGAAAATCGAAAATATTGGATTAGAAATTACCTTGCCGAACGTTCATTTCAAGTTGTCTTAGATGGTTTCAAGTCTGATATTTACAAAATAAATGCTAGTGTGACTCAGGGCTCCGTTCTGTTACCGACACTTTTTTTAATTTTCAATAATGATCTCTTGTCTGCTACTTCTAATCCAATATATTCCTTTGTTGATGACAGTTCTCCTTTTCATATTAGTTTCCGGACGTCACGTCCCTGCTCTTCGGCTGTAGGACGGAAACGTCACCGTATGTTAAACTTATTAAATTCCGACATTAACGGCATAAAAAATTGGGGAACTATCAACAGATTGGAATTTAATGCTTCTAAAACTCAATGCTGTCTGCTGTCATTAAAGCAAAATTTAAACACCCACCAATAGTCTATGAATGGCACTTGCATCGTCGAAATTGAAAAACTTTCCATTCTCGGTATGTGAGTCAGTAACAATTTACATTGGAATGACCACATATTTAATGTCGTCAAAAATTCTACGAAATTTCCAGGCTCCCTCAAGCGATGTAAGAAATATTTCACCCCTTCTGATCTGGACTCAATATATAAGGCATTCATCCGCCAAACTTGGAGTACAATCCCCAAATATGGTCAGGTGCTTCTAAAACATCTCTTCACCTGCTAGATACAAGAGTGATTCAAAATCTTGCGATAAAACTCATAGCTGATACTAATGTGAGTCAGTCAATTGATACACTCGAACACCGACGTAAAGTCTCCTGTCATTGAATTCGCCAGTAGCATTCGGTCCCTTCAAACTTTAACCGCCTCCATCTGAATGCTCATGCCCACTTTCGGTCGTACTCTAAAAATCGTGATTTCTTTCTAAGCCGTACAACTCGCTTATGGAATGCCCTGCCGAGCTCTCTATTTCGTCGTTATAACTTGCAAACATTTAAGACCAATGTACGTTGGTACCTCCCTTTTTATTCCTTCCTAAATTTTCTTGGTCTGATCTGTGTACAAGTATTTTAAGGGTACACAAACCCTTTAAACCTGCGATAATTATAAAAAAAAACCCACATAAGCTACCAACACAGCAAACAGTAAATACTCTTAGAAGACAATAAAACAAATTACTGCTCCCAAAAAAAAAAAAAAAAAAAAAAAAAACACTGAAACGAATACTCAACGAGCTTCCTACAAGTCTAGATATAGTAGTCTCCAGAAACCTAGACACATTTTTGAAGAATGTCAATAGAATTTACCTAAAATCAAATGTATAAATCTATTTTCTTTTGTGTGAATTAACCTTTCTATATAAATCTTTTTGTTTTCCTTTTTTCGTAATAATAATGAATTATAATGTATTGTAATCAATCTTTTGCAGACAAGCCCACGGGCTTTACGGATAATACAATATTTATGTAAATCTTTTTGAAAAATACAATTCAATTCACATCTGTAGGCTACCGGTGGGGCAAAAGATAAGTCGGATATAAATTCACTCCGTTAGGGGTCACATAGTTAAAAAGGAGATTAATGTGACAGTACATCATATTAATCATGTACAGTGAAGCTGAATTTTAGAAATATTCACATCGGAGCTCGGTAGATTATTGGGTTACAATATTGTGCATTTAGGTATCGCAAGTTGGAACAATGTATAATGACGGGCAAAAGTTTCGAACTAGAAGATGTATTACGGCAACGTAAAATCTGTATGATATCCGTTCAAGAAAGTATGTGGGACGAAATTTCGGAAATAGGACCGCTCCTTGAACATGCAAACAAAAGCATACAGAATGTATTATTATTATAGGAAAAAATATAAGCACAGAGCTGCCATCATCTTGACAGCTTAACTTATCATAACTTAGCGAGCCACTAATGGCCATAACACTGATAATTGAATATGAAACTTGGAATATCGCTGTTAACAGTCGGAAAAATCGGTAACTATACAGCTTTAACTATACTTATTGCGCAAGGAAGAGGCTCATTCGCCAAAATATGTTAAGGACGATCAGGAATTCTTGTTAACCGGTATCAAATTTTAACACCTTTTATAACAGGTGTTAAAATGATGGAGGAATTTCGAAATGTTTCGAAAGATATATATTTCATCTTTGACAGATTTTTCACAGATCTAATATGACCGGCGCTAAGATCTCAAAATGCCAGCGATGGCTTTACTGGAGATGATGACTGGATACGGAGTATACACCAACTCATCTCCAAAATCTAGGTCGAAGAAAGTATCCGACGAATGGAACTTTGGTATTGTATGTCCGCTCCTAAAGAAAGGAAATCCCCTGCGCAAACAACAGGGGAAATTGCATATTAAATTCTGTCTGCGTATTATGTGAACATAGCACAAGAACATTAACATAGAACATTAACCATCTGACCGCACCATATCAGTGTGGTTTAAGGCCAGGAACTCTCAAACACATATTAACTTTTCACGTTACTGTTTTTCTTGTAAAAAAAAACCCCAGAGTCCCAAATCGATACGATCCACCTATTCATCAATTTCAAAGCATCTATAGAGATGAAGCATACAGAGTCATATCCTTGCGAAGTTCACTCGACAATATATTGTAGGAGGACAATGGAGATTGCACCCCGCTCCGCCAAGGTTGGTTATGCCAAAACCGAGGCGTTCAGTGTCAGAAAAGGACTTAAACAAGGCGATGCGCTATCATGTGATAGCATCGTTCTTGAAAGAATTTTGCGATATTCACAAGTCTGTTCAGTTACTCGCATATACAGACGACATTGTCATAATGGGAAGAACATAGAAAGCTCTTAGTGGCAAAAGTGGCAAAAATTAATTAAGCAGTCAACGAAGGAAAAACAAATGCAAATGAAAAACAAAGAGGAACACACAACGATGCCTAAAACAAAACGTCACGATAGGTAGCTTACAGCTCTATCTACTTCAGCTCCATTATCAACTCTGTCTATGTAATAGCTGCTTATTTGGGCTTAGAAGGCAAATGAATAGTAAAGTCCTCTCTCAAACAACCAAAAGACATTATACTGATATACTGATCATCCCAGTCTAGATTTAGGACGCAGAAGCGTGGAAGGAGAGAAACGTTCTTCGGGTAATTTACGGCCCCTTTTGCATCGACGGAGAATGAAGGAGACGTTTCAACAGCGAACTTTACGGGCTGTACAGCGATGATGACGTCGTTAGAAAAGCTCAGATAGCCCGGCTTAGATGGCTAAGTCACCTTGAGGGCATGCACATCAGGGTCCCAGCCCGGAAAGTTTTGGACTCCAATCTAGAGAGACAGCGCAGTAGAGGACCACCTCATCTAGATGGCGCATATAAGTGGAAAAGGACCTCAGCCAACTTGAAGATATCTTGCAAAAGATCGCGCTATCTATAGAGGCATGTTAATTGAGGCCCACAAAATGTTCTCGAGTTGTACATACAAAGAAATAGAACGTGGTATGCACCAGGAAAATGCGACAGCAATATCTTAAATGCCGCGAAAGCACAATAACATTTTATGATAAAGAAATTTCAATAAAACTTAAGAGATTATTCCAAAGGGTGCAATGAAACGTGATCTTACACGAACAATGATTGCAAAATCATTTAATTAACACAAAATGTTGAGAGTACATCAAAAGAGCTAATTGCGAAAAACTGATGAATTGTAGGGGACACAAGAATGTAGTCATTGCAATGGCTCGTTATCTGAGCTTTTGCAACATGAAGAATCTGATATATTGGGTATGTAATTTAATTCGTGCGGTTTTTTTTTCCAAAATTTGAACGTTTTTTTAAGAAAAACATGTACAATAGTATTATTCAAAGTATTGCCCATCTGAAGCAAAGACTTTTTCCTATCTTTCTGGCAATTTTTGGATCCCATCCTAAAAGAACTGCGCCGGCTTGGCAGCCAAGAACGAATCAAGCCAATTTTTGATATTCTGCTCTGATGTGAACCGTATTTCAGTGAGGGCGTTCTGCATCGACCGGAACAAATGGTAGTCAGAAGGGGCAAGGTCTGGGCTATAAAGCGGGTGGGGTAAGACTTCCCATCCACTGTTTTCCAAATAGTTTTTAACCGGAATAGCAACGTGGGGCCGAGCATTGTCATGATGGAAAATTATTGCCTCGTGTCTGGTCGCATATTCCGGGCGTTTTTCGGCTACTGCTCTCTTCAAACGGATTAATTGTGTTCAGTAGCGTTGTCCATTGATGGTTTCACCCAGTTTTAGCAGCTCATAGTACAGCACACCCATATGATCCCACCAAATACAGAACATTACCTTCGCGCCATGGATATTCGGCTTTGCCGTTGATTTGGCTGGTTGGCCGGGTTTCACATATGATTTTTTGGGCTTGAGGTTATCGTAATGGATCCATTTTTCATCACCAGTAACAATCCGATGCAAAAAGACTTCCTTTTGTGGCGTTCCAGCAACATTTCAGACAAGCAAAACCGCCCTTCGACGTCTCTCGGCTTGAGTTCATGTGGAACCCAATTTCCTTGCTTTTGAATATATCCAGCTACTCTTTTGAAATGGCTGCTTGAGTGACACCCAAGGATTCTGCGAACTCATCTTGTGTTTGGCAACAATCTTCATAGAGTAATGCTTCCAGTTCTTCATTTTTAACCTTTTTTGGCTGCCCAAGACGTTCATCGTCTTCCCAGCCAAAATCACCACTTTTAAATCGTGCAAACCACTTTTGGCACGTGCTGATACTGCAGCAAAAAATGACTGGACAGGTTAATAGAGGCAAAAACCAAAAACAGACTAAGTAGCAGAGATTTTTATTTGCCATTTTTTAAAGCGCATCATTTAAAGCACTTTAAGATGATATCTCATATCTGCAACGTCATTTTATTTACCCCTGCTCCTTTAGTATATACAATTTCCCACCATTCTATCTAATAGCGTTTCAGCCCTCTTTATTTGCTGAGCACTTTCTCTCAGTCTGTGTCATTGCCAAATTAATGACCACTCACTATGCAAAATTGCCACCACTATATCTTATATCTTGCCTGTCATTTGGCTCTCTATAGACCGCAGATCTAAAAGATTTTCCATTAATTATACCGCTAAAGTACCCTAATTAAGTCTCAATTACCAATTACTTTAGACCTAACCAAACGATGGATGGATAGAAGCAAAGGATCACTATGGTGAAAAAGTGTAAGAAAAAAATATCTCTTTCATTCGCTGAGTGCATTCAACTCTTGAAAAGTCACGGGAATCCACTTAAAACTTACAAACTTCACTCGCTCGTTCCCCCATAAAAAAAAACCAAAAAATAAGGAAAACAAAATGGAGCCTGTCTGTGATGGTAACCTCCGAACTTGGCATGCCCACTAACCCTAAAAAAAAAAACGTCAGTGTCGGTGTAAAGAAAAACTTCTGCGGAAGAATTTTTAATTAAACAGCAAACCACTTCCCAGAATGAAATTCTTTCAATTTAACTTTCACCATACGCCCAACCAACTCCTTTCGCACTCATAACCTCGTAAGAAGGAGAGGTGCAATTTGGCTTCCGAAAAACTAAAATTCTTTAACCTTTTTAACCACATCACAGCACAAAAGCTTGGAAAACCCAAAGTACTCCTGAAAACTTCTCTATTCCTGATGTGGCATTCCTGGTTCCTCTAACTTCCGTCAGTCTTCAAGATTATTTTGCGGACGAAACTTCACTATCTGCAGTTCTTAAATCAAAACCTTTACCTTTAGCCAGGAGTACGAGCATACTTACCTTGAATAGTAATTATCATGCTTAGCGAAAGCTAAGAACGAAACAATCTTGTACTGGGCTAGATTGCTTTGTCTAACCGGATGCCAGGAATAAATTGCTACACTTTGTTGAAATTTGTTGGAACAACGTTTAAGGACGACCTCTTTGTGAAAACAAAAGAACGACGAAGCAGAGGATTGAGGTTAAGAATTTAAAAAAAAAAAAGTACTTCCTACAGCTGGAGAGAAAAATTACTGGATACCGCTTGGAAGTACTCGTACAGCAATGCTTTCTATTTCTGGTAAATTAGAATCCGAAACAATGAAGCAATTAGAATTTAAACAATGCAACTAGGAACTGTGGATACAACATTCTGCATAAGGTGAAAAATAAAGAGACGTAGACGGCACAAGAAGTCTTAAAATTTGTGTAGTCTTAAAGCAAGAGGGTTGGGAAGAGGAACTTAAATTAATTCTTTATCTTTTTCATTGTCGGTAAGTGTTACACTAAATTGATCTACAGTTCACTTCTTTATTACGTATTTATGTGATAGTTTCACTAGTTAGTTTTTTATCCAGGAAACCTTTAAACCAGTGAAAATCTTTGAGTTTCTCATTTCAAGGTTTCTGTATAGGAGAGCTGTTTTTCCTTGTGATACCTCCGCAGTTTTGCTCCATTCCTTGAAAGTTTAGCGTCAGAAAATTTTATACATTCAGTTCAAAAGTAGGAAACACAATATTGAAAAAGTGTTTCAGCAACGATTCTCTAAAGAAAACGGTCGTTTATCACTGGCACGGGCGGTTCAAAAGTGGTTGTGAGTCAATCGAAGATGATGAACGCAGTGGCAGACCATCAACATCGAAAACCGACGAAGAGATTGATGTAGTAAAAGAAATGTTGGTCAATAACCACATATTAACCATCAGTGAGATAGCGGAGGACTTGAACATTGCCTATGGATCCGTCCAAGACATTTTGGTTAATAATTTGGGTTACCGTCGTGTAGCAGCAAAGTTGGTGCCAAAAGACCTCAATCTCATGCAAAAAAGAGACCGTGTTGAAGTCGCAAAAGAGATGATTTGTGAGGCTGAATCCGATCCCACATTCTTCAAAAAGAACATTGCTGGAGACGAGACGTGTGCTTATGAGTACGACATGCAATCCAGACATCAGGCAAGTGAATGTCGTTCACCAAATGAGCCGAGACCAAAAAAAAAAACACGTCGTTTCCAGTCAAAAAAGAAGACAATGGCAATGCTCACGGTTTTCATGGATTACAACGGTGAAGTGCATCATGAATTTGTGCCAAAAGGCCAGACAGTAAACAAAGAGTAATATTTAGGCGTTATGAGACGTTTGCTTGAAGCAATTCGCCGAAAGAGATCAGAATTGTGGGCAGAAATCTCGTGGATTTTGCACCATTTAGGCGAATGTCAGCACAATGGTTTCTTAATACAGGTGTTTAGTAAACGTTCACCGAAATGTTGACCCCTTCCTTACAATAACGAAGGCCGGTAAAACCCTAAAGCTTATTTCCGAACATACTATTATTTGTGCGAGATAACTGGAGCTTTTGTACAAGATCGAGCAGACAATCGATCGTGCTGTTTTCAAGTGATTCGATCGTACACTGCTTTGATTGCACAGGTCCGTACGATGTGTCGACGACCAAAATTTTATACTGTGTTCCCGAACAACTTCAACATATGAAACATAAAAATATGAGTGATTGCAAGTGTGTGTAAGATCCCAAAGTACTCGTTTCTTTCCTTATTGTATTCGGAAAAGCCACCGCAACAACATAATTTTCGAAGTCGATACCATTTCCTCATTTTAAACAATTGAAACCAAAGCAAGTGCACGTAACATTGATGCATAAATGTCACATGTTAACTCCTATCAAACTGCTTCGTCATTTTTGTTCAGTATCGTTCGTCAAATCACCATGGAAAGACTCACGCCAGAACAGAATCTACAAACTGTTCAGCTGTGTTACGAAAATCAGCGTCCTGTGAGAAATGTTTTTGGTATGATTTGATAAGCTTACGGTGCGCCTAATCGACCTACTGAAACCACTATTGCCAATACCATTCGCAAGTTTTAGTCCCAGTTTACATCCAGCACATCCAGACTATAGCAGTTAAGATCTTGACAAATCGATTCCTCGTCGTTCTCAGCAGCTTAGCTTGGCAAATTCGACAACTTGTCGTATTCGAAAAATTGGCATATTCGACAACTTGGCATATTCGACAACTTGGCGTATTCGACTACTTGGCGTATTCGACAACTTGCCGTACTCGACAACTTGCCGTACTCGACAATTTGGCGTATTCGACAACTTGGCGTATTCGACAACTTGGCGTATTCGACAACTTGGCGTATTCGACAACTTGGCGTATTCGACAACTTGGCGTATTCGACAACTTGGCCTATTTTACGTGAAGATCTCGGCCTAAAAGCGTACAAAATTAACTTATGCAAGAATTGAAGCCAGGCGACTTGAATTTGCGTCATATTTTCAGTGAATGGGTTCTGGAAATTTTGTTCAGTGATGAAGCCCATTTCTGGCTCAATGAATACGTTAATAAACAACGTATTGATGAGCAACCCAAAGAGTACCAATAGCTACCATTACATCCATTAAAAACAACGGTATGGGGTGTGGTTTATGGGCTGGTGGAGTCATTGGTCTATATTTCTTCAAAAATGAGGCAAATCAGAATGTTACCGTCAATGGTAACCATTATCGCGCCATGTTAACGGACTATGTGCTTCCTGAAATTCAAGCACATGGTCTCGGTGAGCTCTGGTCTCAACAAGACGGCGCTATGAGCCATACAGCGCGTAAAACAATGAAATTATGCAGTATCGTGCGATATTAAACCTTTGGACTATTTTCTCTGGGAATATGTAAAGTCTCAAGTCTTCAGGAATAAACCAGCTACGATTGACGCTTTGGAAGCCAACATAACTCGTGTTATCTGCGAGATACCAGTCGCTATGCTCGAACGAGTCGCCCAAAATTGGACCTTCCGTATGGACCACCTCTGACAGAGTCGTGGCCAACATTTACATAATATCATTTTCAAAATTATATGCCATGAATTTTTCATTTAATCGATTATAAAAATTTTATGTTCACTTTCAAATTTATGTGTTTTGTTTAACAATTTTGCTATACAATTTTTTCAAGCAAAACATTGTCCATAATGAATGCACTTTTTTTTCTGTTTTTCCGACTAGACTAGATGCATTGGCATAGCTAATATACTCGTATAAACTATGTTACACTAAGATGCAATATAAAACGTGTGGTATTGACTGTGATGACTGAGATATTAGTTATTAAATATATAAGACTATTTGGCTGATGTTTGTTCCATCGCAAGGATTAACACTTGTAAGTTAAGACGATTTGAAGAAAACATCAATATGCGGGTGCAAAATATTGCTCATGAGGGAATTTTATGCTCGACGTGGGGTAAATTTTCATGGAACTATGCAGCAGTTTTTTCCATTTCACAGATCGAAGTGAATGGTCAATGACATTTGAAACCAATAATGAAGAAGTCTTTCTAACAAGCCTTTTTTCCAATATTGATGTGGTCACATTTTAATATAAGCCTTTGCGAAGACGCGTTATATGAGGTCCTTTGATTTATTGCAGATTGCCTTCACTATAACAGAAGAAAATAAACAGAACATAAACTGTCAGAACTCATAAAACGTCATTGGCACAGCTCAGGTCGTAGACTGCAATAATGCAGTTACCACAGCCACCCAAGTAGCGGTGTGAGGTATAAGTACTCGTAGCCAAGTAAATTATTTATAAAGTTAAGCCTGATATGGTTTCATGATTATGTAGAAACATTCCCAGTTCGATGAAAAATAAGACTTACCAATGCAGCGAAATATAATATTCATAAAATTCGTATAGAGCGGACTTTACAAGAGTACGAGAGCTATTCGGGAGTTATACGGGCAAACAACGCAGGTAGAATATAAGTTTGTCCGAAGGAAACAAGAAAAGGACAAGGTAGCTCATGATCAAAGAAATTGAGAGATGATATTCTAGGAACAGTGCATGGAGTCTTTATAAGAGATGTAAAGGAATTTTTCAAGGGCAAAAGTCATTTACAAATATTTGAAATAGTATGGAAAGTGAAACAACAAAGCGCTGACCTTTCATTGCGATGTTCAGTATGCGTTTTCATAAAATCCCTTTACCAACTTATTCAACTTTATACTTAAAAAGACAACATATGAGACATAATCTTTTAAAAACTGTACATTAAACACAGCGGCACACCCAACAGCTTTAATTTTGAGTATGTAGTTTAGGACTTTATTTAATCCGAGACTACTATTTCTCCTCTACCTACCATACAACTCGTAAGCCAAAAAAACTTTTCTGATAAAAACTGATGGAAGCAGATGGTCCCTTTTGCAATCTACATAAACTGTATCGCAACATAAACCTAAAAATTGCTCTTTTGTTGCCTGAAATGACAAAAAACGTAGACCGAAGGAAAAACACCAATATCACGCCCCAAAGAATCTAAGATTATAACGATAAAGTTTAACTCTATATATGGAGGCTTCGACTTAGGTAACCTCATTACTTTCTAACCTCAGCGACCCCTGCTTAACCGTTGCCAGATAAGAAACTACCAAAGGCTCCTACTGGCTGGCATCAGCATATCTTGGTCACGATCATGTGGGCCCTCTTCCTGGTAATAACCTAGAAAGGGTAGTACTGGAAGCTGGAAAGCTAAAAATTGGCCTCATCATCGGTTGCGACAACAACCCCTAGAGGTCAGTCACTTTTTTGACTATATTATATCTCATCGTTTGCAACATTGGCAATGAGTCCAGTTTTAAAACAAGAAACCAATAGAAAGTTCTAGATATCACTCTTGTCTTCGACAACATCACTAAAAAGCTTACGAAATGTATAGTATCGTCTGAACACTCATTTTCCACAGATACATCCAATTCAGCTTGATTGGAAAACTGATTGGCCAAAATACAGAGAAATACTGTCAGAAACACTATCCTCTAAACTTTTAAGTCCCCCGCGTGACACCAACGAGCTTGACATGAAAGTAAAGGAATTCACCTTGCCTCTCAATCAGGCTTTAGCTGCTTCCTGCCCTCTTATTCAACTTAGAGGCAAAAAAAAGGGACACTGGTGGAGATTAGTACTGGGAACGCTAATAACGTTTACAGAAAACTTTTCAACCTAGCAAAAAGGACAAGAAATGTGACTGACTGGGACTCATACAAGGAATTCCCCAAAATATTTAAAAAAAAAAAAAAGAGCTGAGGAAGGCAAAGCGATAATCCTGGAGATCATTCTTTGACAAAATCACAGAAACCTCCCTACAAATCATGTGATGCCTAGCTCTTTGAAAGAAACCGATGGCTCTTGGGCAATCTCTAGTGATAGATAACTCAACCTGCTACCGGACACCCACTTTAGCTCCCTATTAGCGGCCAGTAGCAAACAAAACAAGACTACTGAAACTGTGACCAAAGTTCATGGTCTGACTACAAGATACCAACTGCTTTGGGCGCTGCATAGCTTCAAACTATACAAGTCTGCTGGCCCTACCGAGCTACAAAGGTCATCAGATATTATATTGTCTACGCTAGAGAATGTCATGAGGTCCCAAAGGACCTAAGACTAATAAGTCACTCATCTATCCTTTTAAAAACTCCAGAACGACTGATTGATATTCATGTATGAACTATGTTTTATCCAAGACTTTTTCAACGGCTCAACTGTAAAGGAAAGTCGGTGGAAACGGCTCTGCATTCACTGGATAGCCAGATCAAATGATCCATACTATATACTCGTAGACAGTACACAATCGCTGCTTTCCTGAACAACGTTAGGGCAACTTTAACAACGTCAACACATCCGCAAAAAACTGGATGGGGCTTCTGCTAAAAGATCTGTCAGCAGAGATCCACAGAAAGTCTGTCATCTTTCTCCCCTTTTCTGGAACGTAGTGGTTAATGAACTGCTGATATACCTGGAAGCGTGTGTTAGCAGGGTGATTGCCTATGCAAATGACGTTGCTATAGCCACCTCAGATTCAAGACATTGGGAACAAATGGGGACTTAAACCTCGCATAATCCACTCGGTCGTAAGACCAATACCCACCTAAGGGGTTGTTGCCTGGTGGACGGCCTTACACAGTGCAGTCAACTGCAGCAAAATAATTAGAGTCAAAAGAACATCATGTCTGTGCATATGCGGAGACATACATTCTACACCCATCGCGGCATTGGATAATCTGTTTTACTTGATATCTTCAGCAGGCAAGTAGCATTACACCATTCCTGAGCTTTAGTTTGACAAAGACTATCATGTAAGCTTTCCTCTAAATCCTTCTAAGAGGAAGATGCTTTCATGGCGAAAAAGTAAATCCATTTTTATACAAATGGATCTTAAGCCGAAAGCGGGGTTGGTGCCGGTATCTTCTCTGATAAGCTAAATTTAAGCCTCTCCTTCCGTCTTCCAAGTCACTGTAGCATGTTCCAGGCGGAAATTTTGGCGATTAAAGAATCTTTGTCCTGGCTGAATAAAAACGTGATATCTGCAAAGGATATCCGCATCTAATGTCTAACTAATGTCATTAAATTCTAAAACCACCCTTGAATGCCGATCATCTCTTACGGAGATGGCAGATCAGTTTAACCTTCACCTTTGTTGAGTGTCGGACCACAGAGACATTCCAGGGAATTATAGGGCCAACGAACTCGTCAAAATTGGAACCACTCTACCTATTCTACCGGAAAAGTTTAATATAAGTATACCGATCGCTACCAATCTGACCAAAGCTGTATCTGAATCGCTCTAAGAGTATGATCCTCCTAAATAGAAAACGTCTGAGCGCCATCATAGTTGTCATCACTAGACGCTACCTTATAGGCAACCATGCAAGAAGGTTTGGCGCATTTGCTAACGATTTCTGTAGAAGCTGAATGGACGAAGAGGAAGGGGAGACAATTATCTAACTGCTCTGTACATATCCAGCTCTCTCCCAGAGCAGAAAACTTTGTTTAGGAGCTTTCTTTTACAATGACTTAAGCGATCTAAAGATTTAATGTAGACAACGATCTCCTACGCACCATCAGAAGGCCAATAGGCCTAAGTAGGTTGGTCTTTTCAACAGCCATTTTTACCTACCTACATACCTAGGTGGTCCCATCTTTATGACTAAAAAACAAGAACCGTCCTTTGTTAACCTAATGAAATATGAATATATTTTTGAGATAGATACAACCTAAATGGATTGGAATATCAGAGGCCAAACCTCTTTAGATACTTTTTAAAAAGGAAATATGCATGATAAGGCTACTCTAACAATGGGTTTTATTGAAAACGAATATTCGATGCTTTCTTCTGAATCAAAGTCAGATATATTGCCATAGATACACTGTTTTGTGCTATGTTCAACCATATGACATTGTAATTGTTAGTTTATGTTAAAAACTTCGTTTAGAGATATAGTAATTATCCTCCATATTTGACCAGTTTTCAACAATGAAACTTACTTACATCTAAGTGAAACTTTGAGATCTAATTCGATTATTTGTACAAAAGGACTATGTTCAATTGCCGATACGCTCCTTCAATTCAATCATCACGAATGTTCCAGATTTGGCAACGTGACTTAAGCCTCACACACTTAAGCTTATACCGAGCTGACCTTCCATTGCTCTCTCCATTTCAATCACCTCAAACTCACCACCTTATGTCAATAGAATTAGAATAAGCCACATGTCTGCATTTGGTTCGGTATCAAAATTAGCTTAACTACTTATCCGTTTCACCTCCTTACGTGTCACAAACTATTGAAACATCCACCCAAGTGAATCAAACCGATTTATTGAACGTATGACGCAAACACAATTCTAGTCACTTTATTGATCATTATCCTGAGCACATGTAGACTGGCAACATTTCACTGTATAACTGCAAGAGCTTAAGTGGAAAGTAATATGTGTATGTCCCTAATAATCTACCACAGACATTTGCTTCATCCTTACATAACCTAGTAATGAGCTTAAGTCACAGTCCTTGATCCTTTTATTGTTTTTCGGTAGTCTCATACCGACTCAACCAGCGGCCAAACTGACTCATTCAATAACATTTGACTTCCATTCCGTAGAAAAAAATTATCCGCAAAAAGGACAGAAGCACAGAGTTATACATATGTATGTAGTAGAAGTAGTAGTAGTGGTATTGACAGTGGCGTACTGTCATAGTATAATGAGTCTAGCATTGTCCAACCAACAAGGCATGTAAGTCTGACCGTTAAAAGGTAGTTCGCTTGGATTCCAAGGATTATGGCTTCTTCATCGGATCAATTATTGCAATTATTTGTGGTATTCAATATCCCTTCTTAGGTTTCGCCTCACCATTATGATTATCACCATCACCCACTGTTGAGACATTGAAAGGTAGATTCTATTATGCCAAATACGATGAATAAGTGTATGTATGTATGAATGTACTCGTATGTATGTCATACTTGGGCAATGGGTAGCGAATACTCTAGAGAAATGACAAAAACATGACATACCCTTTCTTTCCAGAATTTTGAATTGGAGCGCTGTTACGACACAACAGTTGAATGAGTAAAAACGTCACATGCAACACTTACCTGAGAAAGGAAAATGGTTATGTATTGCATACAACAAAAAGGTTTAGGGTAGTAAATAAAAAATATAAAACCGACACCCTTACCTCTCCCTACGTCATCCAACAACCCTGAGTCACTTTAGACCATTTTTCTTATTTATTTATTTATTTTTTATTTTTTTGCAAAACAGGATCAGTGTGATGGCGTGTGGCCACCTGTAAAAGATATATGTACTCGCACATATGTTAGGTGGAGCCAAGTGATGATATAATACAAAAAAAAAGGACTCCCGCACCTTTATGATGGTTTCTTAGTTCTGGTGTTGCTTAAATATGTTAAAAGAACTCGCTACCTGTTCACTAAGGGCTGATGGTAGATACTAGCGGATGTACTTAATTCGTAACCTCACTTGAAAAGGGATTCTTTGAACTCTTGTTTATTCAATCCCCCAATTAAAGGGTCATACACTGTTTAGGATATTTATGGAAATTAACAAAATTACTTTTTTTAGAGTCCTTTCGAGATGGGGACACTGGACTCTGAGAATGGGTAATTGCCAATTTTGTAAGGGATTAAGGATAAATCTTACAGTGTTTTATGGAAAGGCAATTATTATTAAAAAAAACATTTTTTAATTACTCTAAAAAGTGATATTTCCCTGATATAGGTTAATAAATGAAGATGAAGAAATGTTATTATAAATTGGTTCGTTAAGTATTTAGAGTTTAAAAAGGTTTATTATCAATTTACCTGCATAGAACGTATACGTAAAGGCGTAGAGGAGGGCATAAAGACTTCAATAAAAATCGATAAAGGAAGGATCTATGTATCATGTATCTATGTACACGTCTCCTATGGTATTGAATTCATCCAACGCTCAGGAGGTCCAATAAGTTTGCAACTTAATAAATTATTAGAGCAAATTAATGTACTATTCGTCCAACCTTATCTGGATGATCAATCATACAAGTGTTATGCAAATTTCATTTCCTCTACACGTGATTTCGAGCCTGACCTTATCGTTAAGGATATTTCTGTTGCGTAATGGACATCCTTATTAATTAACCATAGATTCTGGAGGTGTAATTAAATTTTCGTTGACATTAGGTTCGACTTAATTGCAGAGGTTACGTGTATGGACTTAACTGAGGTCTGATTGAAGTGTCCTTCGTGGAGATTCTGATTTAGTCAAATGAGAAAATTGGATTACCTCTAAGACATAATTTTGCTATGATTGGAAATTTATCTGAATTGCAACTCAATTCCACCCCAAATGTGAACAAAACTTAGGTTTCGATACGATACAACGAAGGGTAATTCCAAGGTAACTCGCGTTACATTCAGATGCATTTATTTCCCTTTGATTGACAATATCTTTCTAAAGATCGCAAATAATTAAAGAAAAAAAAAAATATATAAAAGTAAAATAGTGTTCCATTACAAAAATATGATAAAAGAGTGAAATTTGGTTTGTTCGCAAGAAGGCATTGTAAATTATCGGTAATAAATTATTGTAATTCAGCATGGTTCATTAATAGTTCAATAACAGAATGTATGTATGTATGTATATATGTAATAAACTAGACTTTATGACAAAATTTACATATCTAATATTTTTTTTGAAAATACCACCTTGATCAAAATGTTCCCGGTGGCGTCACCGTGTGGCGCTCCCATTGTTCCGATTTGAGTTCTGTTTTGAGAGATGTTTTTGGTACATCTGTTGTTGACATTCCCTCTAAATCTTAGCGTCATAGCTTGACATTTGCAAAAGTTACGTAGCCAAGAGTACATCTATCTCTGTGTGTGTTGGCGATTTTTTACAATTTTAGAAATGAATTGAAATTTGCAACAACGAATTTGTATTAAATTTTGCGTAAAAAACGGATTTAATGGTGCGCGAACGTTGGAAATGTTGGAAAAGTGTTTCGGCAACGATTCTCTAAAAAAAACCGGTCGCGTACAAGTGGCATGAGCGGTTCAAAAGTGGTCGTGAGTCAATCGAAGATGATGAACGCAGTGGCAGACCACCATCGACATCAAATACCGACGAAAAGATTGATGAAGTAAAAGAAATGTTGGTCAATAACCACATATAAACCATCAGTGAGATAGCGGAGGACTTGAACATTGCCTATGGATCCGTCAAAGACATTTTGGTTAGCGATTTGGGTTTCCGTCGTGTAGCAGCAAAGTTGGTGACAAAAGACCTCAATTTCATGCAAAGAAGAGACCGTGTTGACGTCGCAAAAGAGATGATTTGCGAGGTTGAATCCGATCCCACATTCATCAAAAGGATCATTACTGGAGATGAGACGTGGGTTTATGGTTACGACACGCAATCCAGACATCAGGCAAGTGAATGGCGTTCACCAAAAGAGCCGAGACCAAAAAAAACATGTCGTTTTCAGTCAAAAAATTACAACGGTGTATTGAATCAAGAATTTTTGCCAATAGGCCAGACAGTAAACAAAGAGTATTATTTGAGCGTTATGAGACGTTTGCGTGAAGCAATTCGCCGAAAGAAACCAGAATTGTGGGCAGAAAACTCGTGAATTTTGCACCATGATAGCGCACCGGTGCACAGTGCCATCATTATTCGTAATTTTTTGACGAAAAATGCAACAAATACCATCCAAAAGCCGCCTGATTTTACTCCCTGTAACTTTTTTCTGTTCAATCGAGTAAAAAAACTACTACGGGGAACGCGTTTCAGTAGCCAAGAGGAAGTAATGGAAAAATCACAGGAAGCCATATGATGTCATATGATGGACATACCGAAAACCGAATATAAAAAAATGTTTCGAGGATTGGATCAAGCGCTAGCATGAAAAAATTAATCAATTTTTTTTTCTAACACAGCTAAGGTAATATCTTCTTCACTATCTCTTTTCGAAACATATGTTTGTTTGTGACAGCTTTGATTTTCTTGTATGCCCATATTTAATTCTTCTGATGTTTGAGCCGTTTGTAGTGTATTGTTTACCCAAGACATTATATGACATTTGGATATCCCAATTATCGGTGGTGCTTCGGAAAAAAGTGAATCCAAATCCATGTCTTCAATGTCTTTGAGTGAACATATTACTGTAGAATCCCTTGTTGCATCATCAAATTGTTCTGCATTGACGACAACGGTTTGCCCTTGTAATACTTTATTTCTAACAAATCTTTTAACTGCACCGCCTATTCCATCGACAGGGCCTTTTCCATGTGACATTGCGAAATAGTTTCATACTTATATATGCTTCTTGTTTCTTTCTTCCAGCATTTTTAAGCTCTGAGGAATAAATTTATTTTTAAATTGGGAGTTCGGACCACCATACCATATGTGTTTAAAGATTCTATAAATGTATATAACGCTCCATTTTTTGTCATGGTGTACTCGTAAATCATCAGACACAATGACGATTGGGTGTTGCTCTTTATTAAACTACAAAGAAACGGTGAACAGAGATATCTGTGGGTGTATCCAATGAAAAATTTGAATTTAATCTTGAGCTATGCATGTGAAAAGTCCACCTGCATCAAAGCAATAGCAGGATCATATTTACCTGACGATAAACAGCAAGCTTATCCTGATGGTGTGAGTTGGATTGGAATGTTTTATTAGCTCAGAAATAATCCTAGTTTCCTGGATTTAACTTATCTTTCTGTCAGCGGTTTTATACACATACCATGTTACTTCTGGACGTAAGTTATCGCACTTTTCAACCCATTCGTTCAGTTTATTTTTCAATTCTGCTTTGCAGAGCTCACAAGCATTCAACCAGCATTGTTTGCTTGGCTTTTCACAAATCACAGTACTTATGAAATCGTGATTATATTTCAGACTTCCAATTGCGCTATGGAGTGAATTAAATGCTAAGCTATAATTTTCATGATATTTGCAAAGACAAACATTATGAGGAAGTTTATTCGATATTAGGACGTGCTTCGACCTCAATTCTGCAAATTTACCTTTTCCAACAATCACATCGCTTTCTTTAACAAAGAATGCATGAATTTCAGATAGTGATGAGTATATATGCCGAATTTGGACATTTCCCTTTTTCTTATGTTCAAGGCGAATTTTGATAAAATCCATTGATAAAACTCTTCAATTTGTTTTCTTATTTCCTCATTTAGAGCTGATGCATGTTTCTTTTTGATTGACTTGGAGCAACAGGCTTCTGCAGTATCACTGGTATCAAGCAGTTTTTTTTTAGTACTAACCTCTTTTTAAAGCTTTTCGAGCCCGTGTTGTGACCTTTCCTAATGATTGTGGTATTGTTAAGGGCTCATTGTACGAATCATCTTGGTAAACGTGATAAAAAAAAAAGAATTATTTGTTTTTCGAAGCAACACAGCATCCGAAAACTAAAATATAAAGATCAAGCGAGTTGGATAATTTCAAAATATAGAAAAAATAAGCTTTCGCTTTCGCCGGTAACTCGCGTTACAAAATTTACGTTAAATTACCTGCACTATTTTACATAATAAACGTTATTCGAATGTAAAACTCAAAAAATGAACATATTTAAAACGAGAATACATATTTATTAACCGATTTAAACAAAATACACACTGAAATTCGGATACTTTAAAATACGTTCGTGCCAATACTTGGTGATGATTTCACTTGTCATTTTGCCATACGTACGACGGTCAAGAGGTGAAATTTCAATTTCAGTTTGTATGCATTTTTATTGTATCACTTAATTTACTCTTACTTGCTAGACAAAAAATGCTTTAAAATTAACTTAATTAACTTAAAATTATCTTATTCTAACTTACTGGCCCCATGCGAGCACTCTAAGTTAAACCTAACACTTAAATTATGTTTTTCGACTTATCTTACTACTATAGTAAACTATTTCTATTCATTATAATTAAAACTAAGAAAACATTTTTACAAAAAAAAAAAACTTAGTGACCTGACTTTTTTTATTATATTACAAAACATACAACTAAAATCCTACAAACTACTTAAATTAAACCTTAATCTACTTAACCTACTTACATCTAACACATACATACACATATGTATCTATATATACTTAATAGACAAATATATGTATATATATATATATATGTTCTTTTTTTCATTTTCTATTTTTTTTTATTTTTTTTTTTTCTTAAATCTAACTTAATCCTTCTTAAAACTATGTAAGCCGGCCATGGCTAAAAAAATTAGGCGACCCACTTTGCTTCACATGAAGCTACCAAGTATTGGAGGAATTCGACGACGAAGCATCCTCTCCCTCAAAAAGCCACCAAAATTGTTGGTGCTGCTAAGAAACATCCCTCAGGTCGCGACTCCCTACCGCCCTACTGAACCGGAGACGCTCCGCACTGCCGTGTGCGACGTCTCTGTCGTAGTTGAGCCGCCTGTCCGCAGCTGTTCGAGCGACGTGGAAGATTAGCGGCGCCGCCAATCTGTCCTGGATCAGACCTTTATTATCTAGGTAGAGAAACGCTTCTGGAGGAATAAAGCCGTTAAAGCGAACATTCTCGTGATACATATAATTAGGGTAGTAAGCCCCGGAGATCAGGTTGTTCGATGAGGTCATTGCTCTTGCAATATGCCTTCGAGTCAACTTAATGACGAGATTGTACACTCTTATTAGATTCGCCCTATTGTACAAGACCTCATTACGATAGAATTTAATGTACTTAGATTCTGGTGTTCTGTATAACCGAAGACAAGTCCTAAGACAAGCCCTCTCAAACACCCGAATCTTTTCCAATAAACTTGCTCTCACGTTGAACCACACAGGACATCCAAATACGAGCATGGGCCGGATAAGGGCCATGTAGCAGGTCACCTTCACCCTCGCATCGAGTTGGCTATTATAAAACAGTCTCTTTGTAAGGGCAAAAGCACCTTTGGCTCTGGTCAGAGCAACATCTACATGTTTGTTAAAATACAGATATTGATCTAGCCAGATCCCAAGGTATCTGACTACATTTCGACAAGCAAGTGGCTGTCCAAGTTCTCCTACGATAGAGAACTTTCGCCAATTCTTTCTGGTATCCCTAGAGGCCCCAGACAAAGGCGCCCTAAACAGAATGGTTTCCGACTTCTAAAAGTTAATTTTCAACTTCCAGTCGTCGCAATATCGCTTAATTTTGTCGAAGTCACGTTGCAAAAGTGTATTAATGACCTCAATTTTTGGACCCGATCTGTACGCGATTAAGTCCTCTGTGTACGCTATGGCATGGTGAAGTGAACCTATTAGATCACTTGTGTAAATGTTAAACAGGATCAGCGAATTTACCGCACCTTATTGCAGTCCGTTTTTAATGTTAAATGTTCCAGCAGAAGTCACATCGCCATTCTTCACAATGAACTGTCTACTGGAGAGCATATCAAAAAGAATATACAGCAGTCGTTTACTAATGCCCAACCTGTCAAGCTTGAAGAAGAGTCCCTCTAACCATACGGTATCGAAGGTCCTTTCCAAGTCAATCAGACAGGCACCAGTGCACTGTTTCTTGCCTTTGTTCCATTGGATATCAGAAACCAGTTTAGACGCAGCATGAATGATATCATGCCCTGCTTTGAAACCGATTTAATTATCCGGAACTATATGTTTGTCCTCAACCCACTTAGTCAAGACTCTATTGATCACCTTCTAGAAAACCTTACTGATGTTTGGGAGAAGACTGATCGAATGAAGATTCGCCGGATTGGAAGTATTTTTATTCCTTTTGGGAATGTTTTCCAATGCGCTGGATAATATGCATTATTCATTGCATTATTAAACAGGGTGGTATAAATGTCCACCGCTTCTAGTGGGAGATGTCGAAGCACAATGTTCGGTATTTCATCGGTTCCCACTGATTTCTTACTTCTAAGTAATTCGAAGATCGTTTGGAGATCTTCCTTCGAAATGAACGGTGGTAATACCCTTTCGTTAATGATGACATTATTTGCCATGTTCTCGTCATTGAACTGGGTGAAACCCGAGCTCTCGAATCGCCAACTCACAATTTCATTTTGAAGGCAGAAATTGTGCACAAGGACTCGACTCTCCAGGTCGTGGTTCGGGCCAATGATGTCATGCGCCTTGTACACTTCCTGGAAAGTCGCTCCTATAGCCTCTACCTACTCCTGCGGGTCCTCGATCCCAAAGAAGTTGTCATCATCAACTGCCTCATTTGGATCAATACCCGCTGCTACAAGTATTTGTTCGTTGTTCATCGTTCGGGCGATTTTGAGACATGGAAGGTCGTTTCGATTATTTCTCCGGAATATTTTATTTATTTGCGGGGTCAACAGGTGAAAGGTTCAAGGACGAGTGCATAGTCAAAACAGTGAAGTTTCCTCAAGGAAAGATGGTTTGGGGATGTTTTTCTTTTTACGTTTTGGGCCCATTGTACTTTGTTAATGGAACTATGAACGCTCAAAAGTATGGAGAAGTAGTAAGGGAGTTCTTGGTACCAGTAATTGAACAGCATCATTCGTATACTGACAAGTGCATTTTTTAAGATGATTCTGCACCTTACCACTGCGCCAAATCCGTAAGTAAAGTGTCATAAATCAACTTCTAGATGTCTACTTTATAAATAATTAACAGACAAGTAACTAAAGTCTTTCGATAATTTTCAGCTCAAAACAACGTTTGACGACCTCGGAATTACCAGACTAGACTGGCCAGCTAATTCGCCCGATTCAAACCCAATCGAACACTTGTGGCATGTAATGAACATAAACCAGAGAATAAAAAAAAGCTAAATGAAGTTCTGGAACATGTTTGGAATACTGAAATTTCAAAGGATATTACTGAACTTCTAGTAAACTCGATGCCTTCTAGAATAAAAGCGGTTATAACCGCCAAAGGAGGAGCAACTCGGTATTGATATTTTTTTTGGTAAAAGTGGCATATCTAAACATCTTATATACAAATACATAAAAAATGTATCGTTTGATTTTGTTAACCAATGACTGTATTAAAATATTTTAAAAAAATAAAAAAATTAACTGGTTTTTCTTTCTTTGTTAATATCTTTTTTTAAACATTCAATAAACAGATGGAAATTAGATAGAAATACTTATAAACTACTGAGGAGTACTCAACAAAAATTGTATTTCATTATAAAAATTATTATCGTAGCTTTCAACAATTTTTTGATATGGTGCGGTTATTATGACCACAAGTGTATAACATTTTTTAAAATTTGAAAGCAATTAGCAACGTTCCCATACTTAATTAATTGCTTGACATAATTAAACGGATTAGAAATTCTCTTTTCCTTTTCTTGCTTCATGCCAACTTTTCATGGAATTACCCCAAACTGCAATATTTTATTTTTTATATATTTTATTAAACTATTAAATGTAAGTTGGTTTCCAAACCGGAGGTATGGAGATACATATTTCATATGACACTAGCTTCAAAAAGCAACTTATACTGTTGTCATATACAACACGGCACTAATATTAAAACTACTATCTAGAAAATATAGTCTACAGAATCTGAAATCAATGAACTTAACTAAACACACAACATAATATTTTACATTTTATTAAATATCGTGTGCAACAAGATGTAGGTTTAAAGAATAAAATCGACTATAATTCGAAGTCGTAGACATAAAACTGATAAGTGGTTGCCTAGCTATTTTCTGCAACAAGCCCTAATGAAACTGTTTCAGACGAAAAATACCAAACATACCCTAAGTCCAATAACGTGTTTCTAAAAGGAGCCCAATGTCAAAATCAGAAGATTTCGGAAAGTTTGCGAAAATACCCAGAAAGCTCTAGATTCCCCCCACATCGGCAAAACTACTGCATAAGTTTTTTCTCCAATCTTACTTTTGACGAATATTTTCAAGTAAATGGAGAACAGCATTTGCCAACTCCGTCCCAAAAGAGGCGAATCTACTTCTCTCTCCTCTTATAGACCCATTGCACTTGCGTTTCTTCGTTTTAAGGTCATGAAAACCCTGATTAGCCGTCAGCTCATGAAATATATCGAAACACGAACACTTCTCAATGATCGGTTTTCGAGCAACAGGTTCACTGATGGCATGACTCACCGAAAAGTGGAACCAAATCGTAAATCAATTAAGCGAAAGCAATATAGTTGCACTTAATATTTCTAAGGCATTTGATAGAGTTTGACATCAGACTCTTTTGTCGAAAATGTGCGCTTTTCGGACCAATGACTATCTTTTTCAATGGATTAGAAATTCCAATTCAAATTTTCTTGAATGGTTTCAAGTCTGATATTCATAAAATAAATACTGGTGTACCTCAAGGCTGCATTCTGTCTCCGAAGCTTTTTTAATTCCTATCAATGATTTCTTGTCTGCTACTTCTAATTCAATATATTCCTTTGCTGACGACAGTACTCTCTGCTTTTCATATTCGTTTCCGCACTCACATCCCTGCATATTAGCTGTAGAACAGGAAACGGCAGCGTATGTTAAGCACATTAAATTCCGATATTAACAGCACAACCACTTGGGGAGCTATCCACAGAGTGGAATTTAATGTTAATAATGCTGTTGTTAAAGCGAAGTTTAAACACTCAGCCATTATCCATGAATGGCACTTGCTTCATCGGAACCGAAAAACTTTCCATTATTGGTATGTGTATCAATGACAACTTATGTACGTTTGAATGACCACATATTTAATGTTTTCAAAAATGCTGCGAAATGTCTAGGTTTTCTCAAACGATGCAAGAAATACTTTTCTCCTTCTGATTTGGCCTCAATATGTAAGCCATCTCAAAATTGGAGTACAATCATACATCTGTTCAAGTCCGCCTAAAGCATCTTTGCACCCACTAGAAGGATTCAAAACTGTGGGATAAGACTTATAGGTGATACTTATGCCACTCGGACAATGGACACTCTCGAACACCGAAATAATGGCTCGTGTCTCACGCTGTTTTATCTCTACTTCCACCACCAGTGTTCCATAGAAATCCCCAGTAGCATTTCGCCCCTTCAAAACTTTAATAGTAGCTATGACTCGCTATGAATGCTCATCAGTATACCGTCAAGACTTTTGGACGTACTCTGAAATATCGTGATTCGTTCCAAAACCGAACAACTCGCTTATGGAATACCCTTCCGAGCTCTTTATTTCCTAGTCATTGTAGTGATGTATCATTCCTTTCTCCCTAATTTAAAGAGTACCTTAACCTCTTGAGCGCGCTATTTATAAAAAAAAAGGAAAGCTAGTCAAGCGATGTAATGTAACCTCCGCTGCACAGAATTTTCCAAATTCAAATTCAAATTGGCAAATTACTCATTTTATTCGTCCCATTGAATGGCGCTGTATCCAAGCCAGGTGATGCAGGGAATATTGTAAAGTAATTCCCCAGAGGGTATGAATTAAACAATCCATATTGCAGACATCAAAAAGTTCAATACCCTTCCATACAGTCTTTACCATAGGCCAGTTATAAAAACTCTGGCCAGTACGAAGAAGAGAACTATGCAATTCATTAGATCAACCAGCACAGGATGTAATTAATTATATCCATCAAAGCATGCCCACTTCCGCAAAGTGCATCACAAGTACAATTCTTTAGATTGAATAACTTCAACTTTATCCTTTGCAATTTCGTTTCAATTCACAGTTACCACAACGCAACGTCCTTCAACGTCCATTTCTGAAAACTCCACTACATTTTATTTACCTACAATCAGAGACAGAAAATTTTCCTTACACAAAGGATTCCAGCTCTTTACACCTATACACACACACATTCAGCAACATGCATCGAGTGCTTTCTACTATACAGTTCATTGTGCGCCGAAATGACCATCAGAATATATCGTTATGACGAACATTGCATTGAGTAGAAAATGGCATAAAAACAAAAAAAAAAAAAAAACGAGACGTCTACCTTCAACAAAGGCATACAATTTCTCCAGGCTCGCTGGAAGAGTTTAAAAAAAAAAATATTCAACTCTGTATTCTAACACCCGGATATGTACCTCTACAGGATGCAGAAAATGTAAAAAAAAAAAAATCCAAGTGGGATTTATTCAAAATAATGGAACAAAGCACTAAGGATCAACTCTCAATTTTCCCTCGACCAGGAAAAGGACTTACTCTGGATCTCAAAATGATGAAGGTGATGGATGTGTTTGTACCTATACACCGGGTTGTATGCTCTATGAACGGATACTTCCCTTTGTATTAAACGGGAGTTATAGTTTTGGAGTACGGCTAGGTTCTTTAAATCCATATCCGGAAATTCGAACCAGAAATGCAAAACCTTCAATCCATATCCGGAGATGGAAAAAAGAATTCAGTTTGTGAATCATGAGTGGGAAGCAAAAACTGAACATAAACACTACATCGATCTTTGAATTTGATGAAAGCCTTTGGGCCAATAACTCGACCGTAATTAGTAAGAAATGTTACACTAGAATATAGAAGATGAGCAATTTTTTGGTTGCAAATTGTGAAAAGAGGGTATCATCTATAGAAAGGATAGAGTTATCATAAAACTAGTTGAAATTGGTCTTACTAAGTTGAGTGTAGTCTGCTCTAAGCCCGAAATAAGCGAAAGAAAACCTTTTTGAAGTGAAGATTTCAGACGACTTAATATTGCCTAAATGACTCTAAAACCTTTTGCTTCGTTCTCTGCTCTTTAGACAATTCTTATGGTGGAAATCATACTCTTGAGTAAACTAGTCGTAATTTTTACAATCAAATGAAGGGTTGGTCTTCGTTAGCATAATTACCTTGGCGGAGATCTTAAGGATTTGTGGGAAGCCCTTCTTCCTAAATCGAAACCATAGCATTTATTTTAGTAGTTCTTTCGATGTATCCTAAAGCAACATATGTATTTTTCTACGTTCCTTCATTTCCATGGCATCGCTAGAGGCGATGGCTAAATTTGCAGACCTTAAAAGCACACCACAGGCCAATCTTTATTGGATTACCTCGCCTCTAAAACCAAGAGTTTGCTGATCTTTTTGCATTTTAGTGATCAAGTTTTTTTGCCGTCTTTTTTTAATCTCGGCTGGAATTTGAGCTTCTATTACTTTTTGGAATAGATTTACCGACGACCTTTGCTGAACCGGCTAATTTACCCACCCCGCAGTTTGTCGACTATTAAACTCATTACTTCCGCAAGTGTGTGTACTTCTTTATATATCCGATCCTATCTACCCGCTGTCATTCTTAGCGTTTTCATTGTGATACGTATGTAAAATCTAGATGAACTACTCTCGTTACAACACACATTTACGTTTAAGCGTTAGTTTTCTGTCCCAAAATACCACAGAGTTTTCTCGCAATTTGATCCACATAACACAAACCCTTTTTCCCGCCATAAAACAAACTTCTAGTCATAACGCACTACTTGTTTAAGCGTTTACAACCGATGAGATTAATGTCTTATCTAAAATATTTGTTATAAAAAATACAACAACCACACAATTCCTATTCCGACGCAACAACGTAACAATCAAGTTGGTAGTAAAGTGCTTGCCAGCTAATATGGCAAGGGCAAGCTCAGCCAGTAGAATTAAACTGACATATGCAGTCATGAGAGATTAAAAAGATCTGATGAATCAACTACTAATGGACTCGCATAAAAGTGGATTCACTGTTAACGACCCTTGCGAATATTTTAAGGACAACCACTTTGGGACACTTAACAGGCCAGCTGCATCCGAGCAATTAGTAGAGATACTTGGCTACTATCACGCAGATATCGTCGCCATTCAGGAAGTGCGACAGGATGAGCCGGACATAAGAAGTATGAAAAACTGCGATATACCACATTGATCAAAGTTCCCGGAATGTATTCAGAATCTATATCTATATTGTCCCCTTCAAAGTGATTCCCATCGACTGCAACACACTTATGCCAGCGCTTGATCCAATCCTCGAAACATTTTTTATTTCCGGTTTTCGGTATGTCCATCAGTGCTGCCTGCGATTTTTTTATTACTTCTTCTCGGCTGCTGAAACGCGTTCCCCGTAGTGGTTTTTTAACTCGACTGAACAGAAACATGTCACAGGGAGCCAAATCAGGTGAATTCGGTGGCTGTTCGATGGTATTTGTTGGATTTTTCGTCAAAAAATTATGAATAATGATGGCACTGTGCAACGGTGCGTTATCATGGTGCGAAATCCACGAGTTTTCTGCCCACAATTCTGATCTCTTTCGGCGAATTGCTTCACGCAAACGTCTTATAAACCCCAAATATTACTCTTTGTTTACTGACTGGCCTTCTGGTAAAAATTCATGATGTACTACAACGTTGTAATCCATTAAAACTGTGAGCATCGCCTTCTTTTTTGACTGAAAACGATGTGGTTTTTTTGGTCTCGGCTCCTTTGAAGAACGCCATTTACTTGCCTGATGTGTGGATTGCGTATCGTACTCATAAACCCAAGTCTCGTCTCTAGTAATGATCCTTTCGATGAATGTAGGATCAGATTAAGTCTCGGAAATCATTTCTTTTGCGACGTCAACACGGCCTTTTGGCACCAACTTTGCTGCTACACGACGGAAACCTAGATCATTAACCAAAATGTCTTGGGTGGATCCATAGACAATGTTCAAGTTCTCCGCTGTTAAGACCTCTGATGGGTAATTTGCGGTTATTGACCAACATTTCTTTTACTTCATTAATGTTTTCGTCGGTTTTCGATGTCGATGATCTGGCACTGCGTTCATTATCTTCGATAGACTCACAACCACTTTTGAACTACTGGTGCCACTGGCAAACGACCGTTTTTTTTTTTTTAGAGAATCGTTGCAGAAACACTTTTCCAATATTTCTAACGTTCGCGTACCATTAAATCCGTTTTTACGCAAAATTTAATACAAATTCGTTGTTGCAAAATTTAGATTCATTTCTAAAATTGTAAAAGAATCGCCAACGCACGCAGAGATAGATGTACTCTTGGCTACGTAACTATTGCAAATGACAAGCTTTGACACTTAGAAGGGAATGTCAACAACAGATGTACCAACTTAACAAAAACAAAACAAAAAAAACAAAAAAACAGAACTCAAATCGGAACAATGGGAGCACTACACAGTGACGCTACCGGGTACTTTTTAACATGGTGCTATACTATGGTGTAAATAGGGCAAAGAGATAGATCTTATAGATTTGCCATTTGCGGTAGACATAGGCAAGAAGTCTTGAGCTTTTAGCACATGAACGAGCTCGGTCATTTTAATTCTAGGGTAGGAAGGAAAGATATATTTGGTAAGATATTTGGTAAACATAGCCTAGACGACACCACGACTGGCCGAGCCAACGACGTAGAACCATGACTGGGCAGTCCCCATGACTTTCTTCTCTTTGAGTTGTAGTAATTAATTAATTTTCCATCACCCGTTACGATGCGATGAAAAAACCTAAGTTCCTTGGTTTTGAATCATTTCCAACGCATGCAATCGCTTGGAAATGGCTTGGCGGGTAAATATTGCTGATGCAAGCTTTTCTTCCGTTTGACACGGACCCTCATCGAGCAATGTCTCTAATTCAAGGTCTTCGAAGGGTTTTGGCCTTTCTTCACGCAGACGGTCGTCAACATCGAAATTACCGTCTTTGAAGCGACGAAACCAAACACAGCACGTTGTTTCGCTTATAGCAGCATATCCGTAAACTTTTTGGAGCTCTCGATGCACTTCAGCCGCCGTTTTCTTCGAATAAAAAAAGAAAATCCACACTTCCCGCATATAACGATTATTTGGCACAAAATCAGGCATTTTCACACAACCAAAAGTATATGATGCCAAAACAAAATCACGGTTTGGTTACCAAATGTATAAGCTTGGTTTATGACGTTTTGGGTATGTCAAAATCGAACAGCACTTAGTGCTAGAGCCATCTATTGACGAACTTAGTTGCGCACCTAATATTTTATACACAAGACAGCCGCCTAGGTCCCTAACTATAAGCAATCCTAATGGAATTATTAAACACTGCGCCCTATTAATTTCCGCCAACGGCACCATGTCTTCCAAAACTATTTCTTCACCCCACGACTATGGTGTATTCTCCTTTTAAAAGACCTCGACAGGTTTTCCACTTGGTCTCTAAAAAATTGCTTAGAGCTTAATACTCGTATCTAGTGGGATTCAGCCCCCACTAAAATGATGTGGCTAAATATTTCAATTTTCCGCACTTTGAAATTGAAATTGGGTTTAGGAGTTCGGATTAATAACAATGCTGGTTCGCAGCCGGTTATCTTCTAGCGCATTTATCTAATTAGAGTTGCCGGTGACTGTCACGTCAATGCTGAAACAAGAAAATAAGACGTTAACAACTCGTCAATGTGTTGTTTTAATTGAAAATTTTGCACACACTCAACAGATGTTTTACAATGCACTGAAGTAAAAAATAAATAAATACTTTGGCGCGACAGCCCGGTGTGGGCCAAGGCCTAGCTTTTCACACTCATTTGCGTTTTCCACTTTGTGAATTTTTACACTCCTGAGTAGTAGGGCCTACTGTTTATTGCGGGTTCCGAACGGCTCTCCTGCGAAGCATAGGCAGAATTTGACTTTCGGAGGTTTGCCCGCCAAACGGGTGATGACGATTTGAAAATTTTGCTGTTGAGCTCCTACCGGGATTCAATCCCACGTAGGTTTGCGTGACAGCCAGTGAGCCAACCATCAGGCCATCGCCACCATTGGAGTACTATGACTTTAACTTCGAATTTGTCATTTGTATCCCCGCTACAGATTTTATGTTAGTTTTAACATCATCGTACATATGGCGAATCATTCTTTGGTTTATTTTAAAATCTTAACCTCGTCCATGTAAGACCTCCGATTGAAGATGAAGGCTATATGTAAATCTGTTAAGCATTGGGATGTTTCTCATACATCGAGCTAAATCCCAAAAGCCATATTGACTGACACAGAGTTCAATAATATTGCGTTGTCGATTGTCTAGAAACCGTAATCACATACAGAAACAGTACTTCATGGAAGTGATACTCAATAGCAATTAAAACATAGCAAGACACAAAAAAAAAAAAAACTGGCGACTACCAGAGAGCTGCTGACATAGCAGGATTCCCAAGGGCGAAAAAGGGTATAAAAAGTCTCTCTTGCAAGTTTGGCTATTGGCGATAGGTTGGGTTATTATATAATATAAAAAGGCTCCGCGTTTTTTTTTCCAATTTCAATTTCAAACCAATTTCAATCAAGTACATATTGGCCATTATTATCTATGAACTTTTGCCATTTTCCGGGTAGCTTGGCCAAGTGATTTTCAGAGGCTATTCGGTCGGCCAATATTTTACCATCAAGAGAGCTTTGCTAAGACCGAAACAAATGGTAATCAGAGTGTGCAAGGTCCGGTCTATACGGTGGATGCATCAAAACTTCCCAACCAATCAATTTGTTCCGGGTCATCAAATATGTTTGTGGCCTAGCGTTGTCATGATTGTGGTCGCTCTTTCTTGAAAGCTTTATACAAACGGTCGATTTGTGCACAGTAAAGGATCGAATTGACCGTTTCGCCACGTTCTAGCAGCTCATAAGAGACAATTCCCTTCCAATCCCACCAAACACTCAACATAACCCCGTTTGCCGTCAATCCAGGCTTTGAAGTCGTTTGTGGTCGGTCACCGGCCTTGGATCATGATCGCTTGCGTTGGATATTATCGTATTTAATCCACTTTTCATCGCCCTTAATGAATCGCTTCAAAAATGGTTCCATTTCGTTACGTTTCAGCAGCGTTTAACTGACGGTTATTCGGTCAATTAAATTTATATAGGTTAATCCATGTGGCACCCAAACATCGAGCTTCTTTGAGTAGCCTGCTCGTTTTAGATGATTCCAAACTCATTTGGTCGATTTTTAGTGCCTCCGCTTCAGTGCCGATCTTGCTCCATCAGTTGCAAAATTTCGTTGACTTTTTCAGTGACAGGCCGACCAGTCCGAGGTGCATCTTTTACATCAAAATTTCCGTAACAGAATCGAACAAACCACTCCTAGGTCCGGCGTTCACTCACAGCATTCTCAACGTAAACTGCACAATTTTTTCGGCATGTTTTTGCAGCGTTTTTCCCTTTTTTTACAGTAAAAAAGCATCACAAAGCGTATTTCTTCAGATATTTCTCTAATATTCAAATCAGTGTAACTTTTAACACGAGCAACGAATTATACAGCTGTCTGCACAAAAAATGTAGCCTGACATGTCACCTTTCAAACACGTGTTCATTGGACACCATCAGATTAGTGTTTCTAGATAAATGGACACCAACACCATCTAGTGAAAAAAACCGCGGATACTTTTTATATGACCCATATTTTTTTTCTATTTTTCGTAGCCAAGATTTGTAGTTGAACTTAGACCACTTCGTTACGCCAACAACCTATGCTAAACAAGAGCAATGTAAAAGGTGAAGAAGACATTTTAATAGGAAACACAGGCTTTTAATTAAAATTTATTAATTTTTTATTGGTTCATAAAGTATACAGTATAGGGTTATGCAAGTAAATGGCCTGAAATGGGTGAATTTCGTTGATACAGGGTTTAGTTTGTTCCTTCATGGCGGTAATGGTCGTGGGCTTATTGGCACAAACCTAAGACTTGAAAAAATCCCAACGAAAAATGTGCAACGGATTTAAATCGCATGATCTGGGCTGCCAATTATGATCACAAAAACAGGAAACTACAAATGACTTATGCAGTATGGCATGTGGCATCGTCTTGTTGAAACCACATGTCGTCCACATACATATCTTGCCATTTAGGCACACAAATTGTTACTGCCTAGCCAGTCGTATTTTGATAGTCCGTTGATACCTTCAGCCCAAAATTCGCACCAAACAGTGACACGTTGTGCATGCATTTGTTTTTCTTGCCAACCTCAAATTTAACAATTTTGACGATTGAGTCTGAAGATAAATTTTCTTGAAAAATCATTTATTACAATGAAAACGCTTTGTTCTTTCTAGTAGCGCTCCATTTTTAATAAAGCTGAACTGTCAACTGGCACGATTGGCACATATCGTACAAATGACGTAAAATTCAAATCTTGCGTCAATTTTGGACACCCTTTGCAAATTGACTCTCGTCTCTTTAGATACAATATCCAAGAAGAGAGAATATAACATACTTTTCATCAAACTTCCTCGATTTGTAAGTCCGAAAAACATCGGTATAAACAAACAGAAGTTCTTGAGTCGCATACTCAAACAGCAACTTTATTAAAAAATAAAGCCAGAGGCAAAACACTTTCGTAAATCGAGTCTCCTTTTCCGTGCTTATTGGTTGTCACTGAGAAAAGGGGACATGAAATTAAGCCACCTTCCGTTTCGGCAGTAGGAATACTAAAAACTGTTTTTCCTCAGTAATTCCTTAAATAGGATCCGGGATAAACTCTTCGGGCATGGTCTTTAAAGGAAATATGAAACGAATACTGCCACGAAGAACAGCTCAGCCAGACAAAGCAAAAATTGGCAATTGATTTTCTAATAAGCAAAATCTCTTCATGCTTTTTTTAAAAGGATTAAGGATTTTTACTAAACAGATTGAAAAAAAAAAAAAATAGTAATTTTAGTTATTCTCTTGTTGTAAAAGCCACTAGCCAAGTTCATCTTGCTCACCGCTTCATTGCAAAGATTGCATGATTTTTTATTTTTTTTTTTTGAAACGACTTTGCTTTCATGAGTACTTGTCAAGTGTCTGTCACTTATAAAATAGAGAAAAGCTTTAAATACTGTCAGGCTTATCTACGCTACCAATCTTCAGAGTTGCGTGGATATGGTCAAACCACAATCCGGATTTAACAAATTCCATAAAAACTTTAAAGTGCATCCCTCAAGCTCGCACACATCGGGTTCCGATAAAATCAAATAAACATTCATTCCTGAAAAACAGACACATATGCACATATATACCTACAATTTAGCTATTCGATTTACGAATCACTTCATCCGCTTCAATGTACCCAATCATCAACGCACCCCGTTCCTTATTCCATGCTCCCGCTTGCCCCATTCGGATAGTATATAAGGGCAACTAACCTGCAATGGCTTTCAATTTAAGCTGCATCAAATGAAATCATATTCCACCCACCAATAGTAAATCAAAAACTTAACAAAGCCCATACCCAGGATTCAATTGGCACCGGAGACAGACGATGGATAGATAGATGTGTCTTTTTACACGACCGATTGCACGTAATAAAATTGTATATATTCAATATGGCTACAGATATGTATGTACTTGTGCATTTACATTCAGTTACAGATAATGCAGAAGGATGCTTTGAAAAAATATTTTTGCGTTATGTTTGCTTTGATTTTCATTGCGGCAATACTTCCACACCACTTGGCGTTGCGGTATACTCGTACTTTTCTTCTCCCACCACCAGCTTTCCTGACATTGCATTAATTATTCATAAAAATGTACCCCGCTTCGATGTAGAGTCCGAGCCAAGTTATAAAGTGAATTGAAATGAAAAGGATACTTTCAAACGCATAGTATGGATGGTTGAATGAACGAACCAGACAAATCCATAGAACAGCGGCAGGAGTTTGGTCTTCAGAAAAAAAAAAAAAAAAAAAAAAAAAAACACCGGATACGATGTACATTACCCACCATCTTTGCCTTGGTTCATATCGATGCACTTATATGGATACTATCCGTTAAATTTTGTCTGTGTGATTGTGAGTGGTGGCGGGAGCGGAATATTTCGCTTAGCAAATGAGATTCCATTATAAAGTGGCAGAAAAATTATAATTTCTCAGCCAGAACAGCAAGCGGAACCGCAAAGCACCACGATTAACCACCACTATCACCAACATCACTACCACCAGTTCAACATAACTTGGTCCTTAGACCAGAGCAGATTATGCGAAAGTCTGTAACTGGAATTAATGAATTATTCATTTGTTTCAGTTGAGTTGCACAATCCTTCTCCAGTGCTTTTGCGCTGCAACCAGTGAAACATAACTTTTCAACCAGCAAATTATAATTGTCGTTAAATAAAAGCACCAACAGTATGGCCAGCAAGAACTTTACCAACATTTTAAGTTACTTTGTTAAAAGTCATCGGAGAGGAGAAGATACAATCACTCGAAGGATAAGCGCACAAACGGTTGAATAAAGGGCTCGTTTTTTGTGGAATTTTACAGACTTTTATCTGAACTGAAACATTAAAAAGAGGAGGATCATTTTATGGCAGCTCGTTTCCACTAAGGATCTAAGGAGGCTGTTTGATGAATACCCGGACTAGAAACGAAGCTGCGCTGCGTGACGCAGAAACTCATCCGGATTTCGATTAAACAGGGCCAAGCACGGCTTTAAAGTGGCCTCGCGATTGCGCTTCTTCTCCGGTGTGAGCAAACGTTTTCTCATGGTCAAAATCTCGTGCAGGATATGGCTACCGCATTTAGTTGAGATGCCTCCTACATCAGGCAACTCTTGAATTTTCACTCGGCGGAATACTATAATCTATGACGTCACAATGCTTAATGCCACCAGTGTGATGCCTGGCAAAACAATATAAACTGCACTGCACAATGACGAGCCTGCGATCCCACAATGCCATGAAAAAGAGTTTCATTGGTAAAATTGATGACAGGTGGGTACCAGTATGAATTGACGATGATTCATATAATTAATGCCTAAGGATTCAAAAAAAAAAAAAGCCTTACAGTCACTGATAACAATATTGAAACGCCACTTCTAAAGGATGAGCCAATAGCTTATGTGGAAGTTTTCATTTCATTAAACACCACACAATTATTATAAAATCAACGTAGAATTTTATTAATTAAAAAAGTTCTGTCTATGGCAAGTATGAATGGAACACAACATCGTTCATGTGACTACCGCGGCTTGTGTTACAAGCGATCATCCGAAGGTCAAAATTATCGATGACTTTTTGAAGAATAAGTGGGTCAATGGCCGCAATTTCAGTTTGGATCTTATGATTGATATCCTGAGTTGTGGCTATGTTATTGGCAAAGACCTTACTCCTAAAAAAAACCCACAGGAAGAATTTGCATGACCCTGGAGGCAAAACAATTTCTCCTCTAATCGAAATAATGCAATCTTCAAAATTCTTACGCAACAAATTGATTGATTAATAGCACCATCCTGTTGAAACCAAAGATTGTCAACGTATGGTATTGCGGTGGAGTTCTTCGTCCAATGTAACTGACTCTCCAGCCTCACCTTCGAGAAAATACGGGCCAATGATGCCGCCAACACATAATCCGCACCATATAGTGATTTTTAGGACAACAATTAAAGTATGAGTTGTCCAAGTGAATAGTCGTGCCTCACAATCTCGTCTGTCGCAGTAAACATTTAACCAAATTAACTTTTTCCTAACGCCCATAAAAAGTGTCAAGTGAAATAGTAAGCAGTAAGTTCGAAATCCGTGATCATCGTAATCCATTCTAAGCAGACCTCTTGAGCTGTCAATCTACATAATTTCTGTCTCCATAAGTAAACTACAAAATATTCCTTTGTGCTCTTCCTAACAATGCCGCAAAATACCGATATCAACATCCGCTCTAAGACAGCTCTTCAAAAAGGCTCTCTTTCCTCACCAAACCACTCGAACTCTTCATCACCATCGTCTTGCAATAATAACACCGTTCTCACAGATGGAGAAAAGCCAAGCAAAACAAACTGCAACACTTCACCTTCAGTTTGTTAATGAAATTTCTAAGCTACGTCATAAATCGGGAGTTCTTCTTCTATTGTCATCAAATTCTCCAGTTGAGCTGAAAGAAATCAAGTTCTCAAGTATGCCGCCCATTTCCGCAATGTGCATTGCAGAGAGCTTATACCAGCTGTCCGACAACGATAAATTTTTCTTAAATGAGAGCTTAGCAAATCAACAATCGACGTCTCCTCCGCAGTGCTACTGAACTCAGACGTAAAAAGTTAATTTCATCCGCACACACTAAGTATGGGTGTGAGAAAAGATGTGAATGGCAAAAGCCTTCTCATTGAAAGCTTCGCTGATCGTCAAGCCGCCGCCGCTACTCCTGCTGGTCTAAATCGAGAAGCCAGCATCGACCGAGGTTTTCGACATTAATGCACAGAGTCTTAACCAAATTAAACTTGATTATCTTAATTATCTGTTTAATAACTCTTCATTTGATGTTATTTGTGTTAATGAAACATGGTTTGAACCTGGAATTGATAATTTTTTTTATAAAATAGCTGGGTATGAGCTCGTACAACAGAAGGTGGTGTTGCAATATATTGCAAGCAAACTTTAAAGTGTGAAGTTATAAAAAAGTCGCTAGGAAGCGATGTTGAGTATTTGATTGCAGAAATTTCTGATGGGTCTGTTAAGTGTTTGGTTGCTTGCTGCTACAATCCAAATCGTGCCTTTTCAACTGAACATTTTTTCTCTTCTCTATCTGAACTCCCCCTTTTATATAATAACAATGTCGTTAGTGGTGATTTTAATGCCAACATGCTTAAAAATGATTTGCGATCCTACCAAGTGAAAGATATGGCGGCGGCAAGTGGCCTTGAAATTGTAAATAATACCTATCCAACATGCTTCTGGCCAGGTGCACCACCGAGCCTTTTAGACCTTGTTATTGTATCTGATTCAATTTCTGTCTTACTGTTTGATCAGATTTCTCTCGAAGGTGTTAGCGAACATAATCTCCTATTCTGTACCTATAACGTTGTCTTTAACCACAAGCTCCTTTGTTTATAGGGATTACTCATCAATAAATCATGAAACACTAACGGCCGCAGCAAACCCGGTCCCATGGTTGAGTTGCAGAATGGTTGACGATCCAAATGAAAAGATAATCATTTTTCAGACGCTTGTAATGCAATTATTTAATGATCATGTACCAACAAAAACCGTCGCGATCCGAGACAGAGCCTGTCCCTGGTTCACGGAAGGGGTAGTAAGCAAGTGGAAGCGTAGCCAAAGCTCGATTAACTGGAATAGGTACAAAGCTGCTCGTAACGCTGCAACCGATGCTGTTCGTGCATCTAAGCGACACTACTATTCATCTAAACTGAGCACTTCCTTACCCTCCAAGGTACTGTGGAGAAATCTACCCCAAGTTGGCATTGGGGTTAGTAGTGACAGGAGCTGCACTATTGATTTAGATGAAATGAATTACTATTTTATTTCAAATGATGTTGCTGCCGATTGCTTTGAGTATGACGTTGTCTTCAGCAGAGGCTTTGAAAAGAAAATTGATTTTGAAGTAATTACGGAGGTTGATGTCCTTTGTATTATTAAAGGTGAAGACGGCTTGCCACTACCCTTCATAAAACATAATTTGCCACACGTCATAGGCCATCTAACACATATTGTCAATTCATGTTAGCAACATATACTACTCCCCAGGCATGGAAATGTGCTAAGGTTGTACCTGTTCCTAAAAAGACGACTGCTTCCGATACTTCTGATTACAGACCTGTTAGTATCTTACCTTGCCTGTCTAAGGTCTTTGAAAAGGTAATAGAGTCACAAATTCAGAAACACTTGGCTGAAAATTCCCTATTGAGCCCATTCCAATCGGGCTTTAGGAAGAACCATAGCTGTTCTTCCGCCATGGTAAAAATCTTGGATGATATCAGGCAAGATTTTGACAAAGGATTTGTGACGCTGCTTTGCCTGTTTGATTTCTCTAAGGCTTTTGACAGAGTGAATCATTCCATTCTTTTTTGAAAACTGTACCATTACTATGGTTTTAGTGAAAGAGCTATAAGGCTCATTCGAAGCTTTTTATGTGGACGGTCAGTTTCTCAAGGGGCTCCGCAGGGATCAATTTTGGGCCCATTTTTGTTCTGCATGTACATAAATGACTTAGCATTGATTTGTAAGCACAGGCTTATTCAGTTCTATGCTGACGATGTACAACTTTACCTATCTCATCCGGTTAAAAAAATGGTTGAACTAGTGTCACTACTAAATGATGATCTCGCTTCTATTGTTAAATGGGCAACTAAAGATGGACTAGCTTTGAATCCAATAAAATGCCAAGTACTTCCGATATCAAACAAGTCTTTTCAGATAAGCCTAGTTCCTGATGTTTGCTTAGCCGGTAGTAAGATTAGGTTAGTTGAGGCTGCTACAAGTTTTGGTATCACCATAAACCGAAAGCTTTCTGGGTATAACCATGTTAATATTGTTGTTTGTCGCGTGTACGGATGCTTGCGTAAACTTTGGATTTCAGCCAGCTAAACCCACTGGAATATTCGCCGGAGACTAATGCTCACTCTCATAATTCCCATTATTTCATATGCCGCAGCTGTCTGCAGTGACCTTGACTCACTATCTTTTCGCAAGCTCCAGGTTGCTTATAATGATGCTGTTCGGTGTATTTATGCAAGGCAACGATACGATAGAATCTCGGAATTCTCATGTCATTTTCTTGGCTGTTCATTAGGAAAATATCTTGATTTCAGAAATTGCATATTTCTACATCAAATTATAAATACAAAGCAACCCCCTTACCTTTACTCCAAACTTAAATTTTCCCTTTCCAGAAGAACTTTCAACATTAGCACTCAGCGTTGCAAATACCTCAATTCAATTTCTCAACTATTTCATTTCCTCTCCCTTTTTTTAGTATTTTACTTTATTATTATCATTATAATTGCTATTAAAATTTATCATTTTTTAATTTGTAGTTTTATTTGTAACTTTTGTTACTAAATATTATTACTTAGTACTATAAGAGACAATGTCTTAATGTACAAATTGCTTATTGTAATAAATTGAATTGAATTGAAAATTGAATTGAATAGTTAAAACGTAACCAAATATTCAAAAATGGGCTTCATCGGAAAAGATCAAATTCGATAACAAATTGTCCAGGCGATCCAACATCCAGGTAACAAATCGGCGATGTCGTAGATCGTCTAAAAGATTAAATTTTTGTGTAATATGGATTTTTTAGGCGCCGCAACCTTAAAGCTATACGCATCGACAACCACATAGTGTATTTCGATTCGGTTACGACATCTTTGTTTTTCCTTTTTCTTCCTCGAGTCTAAATATCGGTTAAAAATTAATAAACGATCGACATCCCCAAGTATAGGAGACAGTTCACTGTCCTGTACAAAAAAAGAGCTACGTCTTTTCCGACAATGGCCAATACAAAAACAATTCTCGCTCTAACTACTGGAGCTCTCTCCAATGTCTTACGGACAGTGACAATGAAACCGATGATATGGACGAAAGAAATATGTTCATATAAATAAAGTGGTACAAAAAACTACTGAATATGTGTACAGTTTATTTAGTTCACTTTATATCTCTGACTATGCTATTCAAAAAATGACCATCGGAATAAAAATTATGTGTAACCGTATGGATTCATACAATAGTGTTCTAACTAAATTGCAAAAAGACAATTGTCAGCTCTTCACACAAGTAACCTCCTTGACGGCCAGAATGCGCTGCTACTGCAAAAAAGTTTATGCTGCCTTGAAGTCCGTTCATATTTAGGCAGACGTGCCAAATTTCAGTGCGATACTGTCTTTAGTTTTGTTTTGACAGCTGATTGTTGTTGATGTGTTTGGCATCAGGTTAAATATGGACAAAAACGATTTTCGTTTTCTCATAAGACATTATTTTTTGAGAGACAAAACGACGAAGGAAACAAAAGAAAAGTTGGATGAATATTATGGGGCTAATGCTCCATCAGGTAACACCGTCAAATATTGGTTTCGAGAGTTTCGTGGTAGCCGCAACTCCACTACCGATCAAGTCCGCAGCGGCAGGCCCTCCGATTCGGTTACAGAGGACAATGTCATAAAAATACATGAAACGGTGTTGGCTAACCGGAAAGTGAAGGTGCGCGAGCTAGCAGATGTCACAAAGATTTGTACTGAGAGCACACGCCATATTTTGGGCAATACTCTGCATACTCACTCCTAACCAAAAACACGAACGCGAGAGCACTTCGAAAGAGTGTTTGGCTTGCTGATGCGGAATCGGGCGGACTTTTGCCGTCGATTGGTAACTGTTGAACACCAGAGCACAGAATGAGTGTCCGGCAATGGACTGAAGCCGACACGAGTGCTCCGAAGCGGCCGAAGAAGGCTCGATGGATCGGAAAGGTTATGGCGTCGGTATTCTGTGATTGTCATGGCATACTCTTCGCAGACTATCTCGAAAAAGAAAAAAATCATCAACAGCGAGTATTACTGTGAATTATTGGAGTGATTAAAGGCCGAAATCGCTGCAAAACGGCCTCATATGAAGCGAAAAAAATTTAGTTTTTGCAAGACAATGCACCGGCGCACAAGAGGATCGCAACCATGGCTAAAATCAATGACTTTCGGCTCCAATTGCTGTCGCATCCACCATATTCACCCGATTTGGCTCCCTCGGACTATTATCTCTTCCCAAACGTTAAAAGGTGGCTCATCAATAAAAAATTCAGCTCACGCGAGGAAATCATCGACGCCACGGAGGAGTATTTTGCAGACCTTCCGAAAAATTACTTTTCGGACGGGATCAAGAAGTTGGAAAATCGCTAGAATAAGTGTATCAAACTAAAGGAAGACTACATTGCATAAAATAAAAAAACATTTAAAACAAAAATTGTTTTCATTCCCAAAGAGGTTACTTTTCACCCCACCTAGTATATGGCTTAGGTTATATTGACATTAATTCATTAAAAAGCGTATTAATAAAACTCGGGCTTAAGTGAAAGGACTTAAAACCAATAAGTAAAACCTACGATCATTATAAAGACACATTTTATATAATTTATTTTGAAAATGACAGTGTAAAGCTCAATGATATAAAGAAATAATACAGAACTATTTTTCACACGCAAGTGAACTGGTCACACATTGCCGTAACTGCCAAATGTTTGGCCACGGCGAACGCAACTGCCACATTAAAACATATTGTGGTATCTGTGATGGTCCACAAAAGACTGAGGTATGTAACACTAACAACATTAAAGTGAAGTGCGCAAACTGCAAGGGGGAACATAAATCCACTGACAGTTCATGCGTAAGTAGAAATAAGTGCTTGGAAATTAGACAAAAACAAACAGCAAAAAACCGTCGCTCTATAACCCATACGTCGAAGTTGAACCAAAGCATGAGGAACACCAACTTTATTTCGCTTCAATAGGTGAGTGATTTTTCTGCTCTTTTAGATATAGTTGCTACGAATCAGGTGGAATTAGAACATTGCAATGTTTCCCAGCAGCATTCTTGGCAACATGTAGCCTAACCATCTCCTATTAACAACACTCTAAACACCGTCAAGAATGATTTATTCTCAATGGAAGAATTGAACATTCTTGTTATTGTAAAGATAAATAAATTAGTTGCTTGTTAAACTAAACAAGAACAATTTACTGCCATCGCACAATTAGCTACTAAGTTCATGTACTCTAATGTTAAGTAATTTAGTAAATAGTAACTTAAATATTGTAAGATGGAATGCAAGAGGTATTAGACAAAAACATGTTGAATTCTTCTTCTTGCGTTAGTCACAGAGACCTGGTTAGACAGTTCCTATCGAATTTCATGGCCCTCCTTTAAATGCTATCGAATAGATAGGGAAAATAGACGAGGAGGTGGTGTGGCGATTCTAATAAGGAAATCAATTCAACATAGTATTCTAAGAAGTTTGAATACGCAATATGTCGAGAACATAGGTTTAGAAATAATGTTAAGTAATGGATCACTTGTTAAAGTCTATTGTGCGTATTTCCCAGCCGGAAATTCTAGGACAGTTATTAAACAAAGATTACGATCGGATTTACGAAAATTATTCAATCTAAGCGGTGATTTTTTGATAGGTGGTGATCTCAATTGTAGACACAGGGATTGGGGTTCCATCCGAGCAAATTCTTGGGGTAACATTTTGTGTGACCTGCTTACCTTTTTACCTGTCCATATTCTGTCACCATCTAGTCCAACTTATATCCCAGCTGGTCCTCGTGGTCGTCCATCTGTTCTTGATTTATTTTTTACTAACTTATCTCTCTCAGCCAATATCAATAAATGATTTACCGTCGGATCACAACCCAGTTTTTTGTCAACTTCCGCGTTTCGTAAACAAAATTGTGCAATACTCCCTTGCTCTGAAGAATGCTAATTGGGCAGTTTATCGTAGAATTTATCCAGATTTAGAAACCATATCTAATAAAGACGACATTGATATTATCATTAACGACATTTCTGACCACAATGAGTTTACTTGACAAGGCTTCTAAACCTTTCTGGAATATTGCTAGAGAAATCAAAACAAAAAATAAGCAAATCACATCTCTAGTGGAAAATGGTAATGTTTCTTACACTGACACACAAAAAGCCAATGTTCTGTGTGAACAATTTATAAAAAATCATACTGTTTTGCAATACATTAGTGTCCCTAAAAAGTTTTGATTCTGCTGCATGTGAAACTTCAGCAAGTGAACTTGTGAGCGAGGTCGATATAAAATATATAATACATAAACTAGCTATTAAGAAAGTCAGTGGATTAGAAAATATAAAAAATGTATATCTTTAAAACATGCCGAAAAGTGGCAATTGTTGTCTGAAAATGCAATATTTCCCCAATTCCTGGAAAGAAGCCAAAATAGTTCTTATACTGAAAGTCGGAAAACTTCCCGATAAACCAGAACGTTATAGCCCTATTAGTTTGCTCAACAGCTTAAGCAAAATTTATGAAAAGGTATTACAAATTAAATTGTTAAATATTATTGACGAACGAAAAATCTACCCTTGGATTGGATTTAGACGAAATCATAGCACTTGCCATCAGGTGCTCAGAATATGCGACAGTATCAAGGAAAATCGTCGCAATGGAAAATCAACGGGAATGATACTTTTAGATATTATTATACAAAATGATTAATCTTAATTTCCCACTGTACCTATGTAAAATTGTCCAAAGCTTTTTGTCAAACCGTTTGTTCAGAGTTTATTTCAATAATAGTCCCTCTTGTTTAAAAAAACATAATTTCTGGAGTTCCGCAAAGTTCTGTACTTGGACCTATATTATATAACTTGTACACATAAGATATACTAGATTTACCTCAGTGTGAACTAGCTATGTATGCTAACGACACAGTGATTTTTTCGTCGCATTTGTTTGGTCTCCACATTGAAATCAATCTTCGAAATGCGATCGAAATCATAATTTGTTATTATAGTAAATGGAAGATAAAAGTAAACGCGGAAAAGATTCAAACTATTTTTTTCACAAGGAAAGGAAAGAACTGTTTCTTGCCGTCTAATCAACTAGTCCTAAATGGTCATCAGGTTGACTGGATACAAAATGTCAAATACTTGGGTGTTTACCTTGGTGCCATATTAACCTTCAAGGAACATATAACAAAAACTTTAAATAAAATTAGTATTGGCATTAGGATGTTATATCCTTTTATTACCGGAAACTCCTTATTGTCAGTTGAAAGTAAAATATTGTTACATAAAATAATCTTTCAGGCAATTCTGCTATATGGATGTCAAGTATAGGGTAAATGTGCTAATTGCCACATAAAAAAATTACAAATTCAAATTACAAAATAAGCTCTTTAAAATGATGCTGAATCTAACTTGGCATTACATAACTTCCGATCTTCACGTGGAGACCGATGTTGAATTGATTTCCTATAGAATACGCACGTTTAATGAAACGTTTACCACACGTTGTAATTTCTCTAATAAATATTAAATAAATCAATTAAATGTTGCACTTCATGATTAGTTTCAACATGCTTGTTTTAATGATTCAAATACGAAAAATTTTACTATGTCAATTTTCTATTTGTTCATTTGTTTAAAATTTACTCATCATTTTTATTGCTTTGTATCCGTTAATCAATTTCTGTTGCAATAAATTTAAATATTTGTTCTTTATGTATTTATTAATTATTTAATTAATTTATTTGTTTGTATATTTATTTAATTATATATATTTAATAAATTATCTATTTATTTACTTATTTATTAGTTATTTATTTACTCATTTATTAAAGTTTTATTATTTTTTTTTATGTTATTTCCCTTCAACAATCAAAATTGTTTTAATATATATTTACTAAAGCCAATTAAATTATTGGGTCTATAACTTAATTCGGTTTGCTAAGAGATGACGTAACTTGTATAATTCTATTTTTATTATTCCATTGGAACATGCGTTGGAAAGCTACTGTCATTGTACGTCATTTCAGTATATGTCATTCATTTAAAGCGTGAACAACAATAATTTTTTTTTCACTCAAATATGTAGAACTTTCTGCCTGAAAAAGTGTTTTTGCGGGGAGTTCTTCTTCACGAAGAAAACTGCTGCCGAAATTCATCGTATTTTGGTGGAAGTTTATGGTGAACATGCGCTAGCTAAGCGAACGTTCCAAAAGTGGTTTGCACGATTTAAAAGTGGTGATTTTGGCTTGGAAGACAACGAACGTCCTGGGCAGCCAAAATAGTTTGAAGATGAAGAACTGGAAGCATTACTCTATGAAGAATGTTGCCAAACACAAGAGCTCGCAGAATCTTTGGGTGTCACTCAAGCAGCCATTTCAAAACGTTTAAAAGCAGTTGGATATATTCAAAAGCAAGGAAATTGGGTTCCACATGAACTCAAGCCGAGAGACGTCGAAAGGCGGTTTTGCATGTCCGAAATGCTGCTGGAACGCCACAAAAGGAAGTTATTTTTTCATCGGATTGTTACTGGTGATGAAAAATGGATCCATTACGACAACCCCAAGCGCAAAAAATCATATGTGTAACCCGGCCAACCAGTCAAATCAACGGCAAAGCCGAATATCCATGGCGCGAAGATAATGCTCTGTATTTAGTGGGATCAGATGGGTGTGCTGTATTATGAGCTATTAAAACCTTGTGAAACCATCAATGGACAAAGCTACCGAACACAATTAATCCGTTTGAAGAGAGCAGTAGCCGAAAAACGCCCGGAATATGCGACCAGACACGAGGGAATAATTTTCAATCATGACAACGCTCGGCCCCACGTTGCTATTCCGGTTAAGAACTATTTGGAAAAGAGTGGATGGGAAGTTTTGCCTAAACCGCCTTATAGCCCAGGACTTGCCCCTTCTGACTACCATTTGTTCCGGTCGATGCAGAACGCCCTCACTGAAATACGGTTCACATCACAGCAGAATATCAAAAATTGGCTTGATTCATTCTTGGCTGCCAAGCCGGCGCAGTTCTTTTGAGATAGGATCCACAAATTCCCAGAAAGATAGGAAAAAGTCATAGCTTCAGATGGGCAATACTTTGAATAATACTATTGTACATGTTTTTCCTAAATAAACGTTCAAATTTTGAAAAAAAAAGACCGCACGATAATAACTATATACCCAATATATATTCGGCGACGAATTGAGTTGCCTGGCTGGTTTTGAACACTTTCGCTCAGAGTGGTGATGTTTTACATTGAATTCAGTAAATGACAGTAATTGGCAGCCAGCCCCCACAGTATCTGTTGGTTCACCCTTTACCAATTGGAAACTAGGGATCACAATACCCATACGAATATTACTGTAAGGTAAAATAGACAATTCAATCTGGACTATGATGGAAAAAGCACGCGTCTTACGAATCGAAACAACGTTAGCACAACCATACCTAAGGTTAAGTTCAGCAGTACCTTATAAGTTTTAGATGCAAGCCATTTCAAGTGGAGATGATTCGATTTGGCCCTAGGAGTATCAAGCCTTAAACTGTTATAAGGCACATCCAACATCCAACATCCAACAGCCAGCGATTGCGATAGGTTTGACCTTCCAGTCGTGTGTACTCGTATGATACGTAGATGGTCATTGAAGACATATTACATGGGCCGTTTCTAAGAGAGGGCACCACTTGAATTAAATCTATACCATTTTTAGTTAGTACCAACCTTCAAAAGATACGTGTATAAATTTGACAGCTGCCGGACAATTAGTTCTCGAGATATAGCGTTGTGAGTGAAGCAACTTTTGTTATTGTGAAAAAAATGGATTCAAAGCAATTTCGTTTTTTGATGGAAAAAAATGCAGCCGATGCAAAGAAATGGCTTGATAAGTGTTACCCGGACTCTGCACCAGCCGAAAGAACCATTCGCAAGTGGATTAAAAAATTTAAAAGTGGTCATACCAGCACCGAAGATGATGCACACAGTGGACGTCCAAAAGAGGCTCTTTCAGATGAAAACATCAAAAAACTCCACAAAATGATTACGAATGACCGTAAAGTGAAGTTGATCGAGATAGCTGAGGCTCTAAAGATATCAAAAGACCGTGTTGGATATATCATACACGAACATTTGGACATGCGAAAGCTCTGTTCAAAGTGGGTGCCGCGTTTGCTCACAGTCGACCAAAAACAACAACGTGTTGATGATTCAGAGGAGTGTTTAAAGCTGTTCAAACGCAATAAAGCCGAATTTTTACGTCGGTATGTGACAATGGATGAAACTTGGCTCCATCACTTCACACCAGAGTCAAGTCGGCAGTCAATTGAGTGGCGAGCAGGCGACGAACCTCGTCCAAAACGACCAAAAACTCAACAGTCGACTGGCAAGGTTATGGCATCCGTATTTTGGGATATACATGGAATAATTTTCATCGACTATCAACAGCGATTATTACATTGCGTTGTTGGAACGTTTAAAGGACGAAATCGCAGAAAAACGGCCGCATTTGAAGAAAAAGAAAGTGCTGTTTCCTGAAGACAATGCACCGTGTCACAAGTCGATGAAAACGATGGCAAAATTGAATAAATTCGGCTACGAATTGCTTCCCCACCCACCGTATTCTCCAGATTTGGCCCCCAGCGACTATTTCCTGTTCGCAGACCTCAAAAGAATGCTCGCCGGAAAGAGATGTAAGACCGATGAAGAAGTAATTGCCGAAACAGAGGCCTATCTTGAGGCTAAACCGAAATCGTACTACAAAACTGGTATCGAAAGATTGAAAAATCGTTTCAATCAGTGTATCGCCCTCGAAGGCAACTATATTGATAAATAAAGTTGAATTTTGCAAAAAATTTTGTGTTTTACTATAAAACGGACCTTTCAGCCCATGTAGCACAAAGAAAAAAGGTTACGATAACGAGCTCCGTACGAGCAAAAGTAAAACGTTAGAATCTTCTTAGGATTATAATGCAAAGCTTGAAGGAAGCTTGGGAAGGCGTTGCTGATGGTACTGTTGGTAAGTAAAACCTCCGATAGGCAAAATTACCTCCGAAACAGATTAAATGTAACCGATTTTTCGGCAGGTTAACGAATTTTCGTCGTTACTATGCGTTTTTGCCTTCACAATAATCACAAGGAGTCACGGAAGACTCCCAAGCAATTAACCGTCAACCAGATTGATCATATTACACTCACCGCAAAGCGCCCCATAGTTCAATGGCCCCGGCCGTTTGGCGACTGGCAACTTGCTTGTTGTAGCCAGAGTAAGGTTGCGTATATTACGAACTTCCTAAGGACAGACAAAGATTGTAATTCCGTTTTCCGATCGAATAAGCCCTTAAGATGTCCTATACCGCCACCATTACTATTCAGTGACATCACTCTTTTCATGTGCTGGCTTTCTGTGAAAGCTTAGACGAAACGTACAGAGTATGTGCAGAAAGGCAATAAATGTACGAAGTAGTGTCACATAGAAGAACCAGAGCTCCTTGTAAACTTTGCACCGAACATGCATGGAGTGCACAATAGAAACGCGGGGTCAAAAAAAAAAAGAAATTGGAATATTACATATCAAGCCAATGAGACGACAAGGAGACTTTATTGTAAGATTGCATTCAGTACTGAAGATAAGTGAAGACCATTACCAGAGTCTGCAAAATAGATGAAATGATTATCAAGAATGCAGCATGATGTTAGTTATACTTTTGGGAGTATCGCTTCGGAAACAGCGAAAATGGATCTAAAAATCAATGATGCCAAAAAGTGGTATACCAATACGATTTACAGAAGACGACTATCAACCCGCATGGACATCAAACGAACAAAAATTACAGCCAAACGCTCCGTTTTAGCAATTAAGTAGAGAAACCCCTTCTCAGAGAACTGAAGTGACCCTCAAAAAGATCCTAATAATTCGAGTCCCGCTTGTACAGCAGAAGTATGGCATTTTTCAAGAAAACTTCGTGAATTGGATGAATAAAGAGCTGGTGGAAGGACACTGATATGCTTTTATAGAAACACCACTGTCAAGTTTTGTGAAAAGCCATTAACTTTAGCAACAAATTGTGGTGGCCTACTCCTAGAATAAGTTGATTTAAAAGTTCACTGAAATGTCACAAATGAAAATTTACAAAAGGTCTTTCTCAGTAATCTACGAGTAATTGATGACAATTGGACGAATACGCCCTACCGTACAGCAACTTTTACTCGTTAGAAAGCAGATAATGGCATACAAGGTCGCTTGCAAATTAAAATGTAATTTATAAAGGACGAATTTTTTGCTGTATGTTTTTTCAGTGTTCTATTTCTGACAGCTCACGCCTGATTCGTGTCAAAGTCAAATACGCTCATTTCACCATAGAAAGACATACACCCGAACAACGCTTACAAATTATTCAATTTTATTATCAAAATTCATGCTCTGTAAAATATGATTTTTGCGCACTTCAACCAATTTACGGTCATCATAATCGACTTACTGACTAAGCAATTCAAACCCATAGTGATCCAATTTCGCACCAATTTTAAGCTATTGGTGAAAATAAGTCACCTACCCGTATTCATAGAGTGCGTACAGAGGAAAATATTGCTACTGTATGCGCCAGTGTTAATGAATACCGTGATTTGTCTATTCATCTCCATTCGCAGCAATTGGGATTGCCTTACTCGACTTCGTTAAACATTTTACCTTTAAACCTTACAAAATACAACTCGTGCAAGAATTGAAGCAAAACGAACTGCCACATCGTCGATTAGAAAATCTGGAGGAAGATCCGCTTTTTTATCGAACAATTATCTTTAGCGGCGAAGCTCATTTCTGGTTGAATGAGTATGTAAATAAGCATAATTGCTTATGCACTATCCGGTGGACTCACTGGTCCGTATTTTTGCAAAGATGACCGTAAGAACAACGTTACCATCAACTGCGCCCGCTATCGTTCAATTTCGAACTTTTTTTTTTTGCCCAAAATACACGAGCTGTACCTTGTCGACATGTGGTTCCAGCAATACGGCGCTACATGCCACACATGTAGGCTAAATCGTGCGATTTGACGCCTTTAGACTATTTTTTACGTTAATCATTTATCTACCATATGTCGATAAAAACCAGCGTCAATTGCAATACGTGTTGTTAGCTATATACCAGCCCACATGCTCGAAAAAGTGATTCTAAATTAGGCTCTACATGTGGACATGCTTAAAACGCAGTCGTGGTCAATGTTTACATGAAATAATCTTTAAAAAGTAAGGGCAAGCATTAATTTATCAACTCAAATAAAAATTTTAAACACTTTGACACTAAATGCTTAAAAAATCACCCATTATATATGAGTGTATGTACATTACTCCTGACGTTCGATTTAATAGGATCCTCCTCTATGACGTAGTAGAAATGCTAGCAATCTTATAGAGAGGACGCCTAAATCAATCGAGAGGAATTGAAATGATCAACTACCTCAAACACACGAGTTAGTATTTAGGAGTATTGTAGAGGTACGGGTTTCCAGATAACAGTCACAATCGGTGTCATGTTAATGAGTGACAATGCTTTCTGATTTCAGTTAAGTCTAACAATTCATCATGGGTAGACTTGCACCGTAACAACTTCGTTAAACTGTGAAATATTATTTCCGAAATAAGTGTTCAGTTATACAAAATATTTGTCAATTTTATTGAACGAATAATTGCCTATCTGAGCGTACTATTTGGTGTGTTGTGGAAAGGTTTCGGACTAACGTTGCAACAAAAATTAGATCAGTCTACATACCACCTTGATCAAAAAGTTCAGAATATTAAAAACACAAGTTTATTCATCTAAATCTATATTGTCTCCTTCAAAGTGATCCACATCGACTGCAACACACTTATGCCAGAGCTTGTCCGTCAGTGTTTCCTGCGATTTTTCCATTACTTCCTTTCGGCTGCTAAAACGCCTTCCTCGTACTGGTTTTTTAACTCGATTGAACAGAAAGGTGTCACAGGAAGCCAAATCAGGTGAATTCGGTGCCTGTTGGATGGTACTTGTTGTATTTTTCGTCAAAAAATTACGAATAATGATGGCACTATGCGACGGTGCGTTATCATGGTGCGAAATGCACGAGTTTTCTGCCCGCAATTCTGGTCTCTTTCGGCAAATTGTTTCACGTAAACGTCTCATAACGCCCAAATATTACTTTTTGTTTAGTGACCGTGCCGCATTGCCTTCTTTTTTGACTGAAAACGACATGGCTTTTTGGTCTCGGCTCATTTGGTGAACGCCATTCACTTACCTGATGTCTGGATTGCATGTCGTACTCATAAACCCATGTCTCGTCACCAGTCGGATTCAGCCTCGCAAATCATCTCTTTTTTGCATGAAATTAAAGTCTTTCGGCACCAGCTTTGCTGCTACACGTCGAAAATCCAAATCATTAACCAAAATGTCTTGGACGTATCCATAGGCAATGTTCAAGTCCTCCGCTATCTCTCTGATGGTTAATTTGCGGTTATTGACCAACATTTCCTTTGCTTTATCAATGTTCTCGTCAGTTTTCGATATCGATGGTCTGCCACTGCCTTCATCATCTTTGATTGACTCACGACCACTTTTGGACTACTCGTGCCACTGGCAAACGACCGTTTTAGTTTAGAGAATCGTTGACGAAACAGTTTTCCAACGTTCGCGCACCAAAAAAAAATTGAATACAAGTTCGTTGTTGCAAATTTATTTACATTTCTAAAATTGTAAAAAAATCACCAACACACACAGATATAGATGTACTCTTGGCTACGTAATTTTTGCAAATGTCAAGTTATAACGCTAAGATTTAAGGAGAATGTTAAGAACAGATGTAACAACTAAACAAAAAAACAGAACTTAAATCGGAACAATGGGAGCGCCACACGGTGACGCCACCGGAAACTTTTTGATCAAGGTAGCATTTCCGCGAAAACAGTTGAGGCTAGTGTTAATGAAGACATGAACTCGGCAATACGTACAAGTGCACAGAAGCTTGGTTTTGCTCGTCAACAATTTCTAACATTTTGCGAAAGATGGCCCAATCCCTAAGCTACAATTGAAACATTGGAATATAATATACGGCGAGTTTTTGCAGATACACGGCTCCGGATGCTCGAAAAACTGGTTAAAATTGGGTCGACAGGACGGCGTTTGTCTGAAATTGTCAGTCTAGGTACCCATATGATGGTTGAATAATATAGTCCAATGAGAACGTAGGTACAAATTAAATATTTGGATTTATTTTACCTTTAACAAAGTTTGACTTCGAAAGTGTTCAACTTACCTGAAATTAGAAAAAATGAGAAAAAAAATTATCAATATTTATGAATAATATATGGAAATTCGAGTAATATGAAAAAATAGACTTAAAATAATGTTAAATGTTTTATGTTATATCTAATCCTAAGCCCACTTAAGAACTGAGAAAACAAACCGTGGGCCGAAACAAATATAGGGTGATTCATCGTGAGGTTTGATTTTCAATAGGCTTTTTTGACAGATCTCGCATGACTCCTATCAAACTGCTTTGTCATTTTTGTTCCGTATCGTTTGGCAAGTCATCATGGAAAGTCTTAAACCACAACAGCGTCTCCAAATTGCTCAGCTGTATTATGTAAATCTACGTGCTGTGAGAAATGTTTTTCGTGCGATTCGAGGAACTTACGGTGTGCTTAATCGACATACTGAAACCACTATTGTCAATACCATTCGCAAATTCGAGTCTTAGTTCACGTTAGTGGATGATACTCGACCGGTTAGACCACATCCAGCTGCTGGCTGAAGGTGTCGCGAAGACCGTGAAGAATCGATTCGTCGTCGTTCTCAGCAGCTTGGCTTGGCGTATTCGACAACTTGGGTTATTTTACGTGAGGATCTCAGCCTAAAAGCGAACAAAATTCAATTCGTGCAGGCGACTTGAATTTGCGTCATATTTTCAGTGAATGGGTTCTGGAAAAACTCAATGAAAATTTGTTGTTTTATCGTGAAATGTTGTTCAGTGATGAAGCCCATTTCTGGCTCAATGGATACGTTAATAAACAAAATTGCCATATTTGGGCTGATCAGCAACCCGAAGAGTACCAAGAGCTACCATTACATCCATTAAAAACAACGGCATGGTGTGGTTTATGGGCTGGTGGAATCATTGGTCTATATTTCTTCAAAAATGAGGCAAATTAGAATGTTACCGTCAATGGTAACCATTATCGCCCCATGTTAACGTACTATATAGTTGCTGAAATTCAAGCACATGGTCTCGGTGAGCTCTGGTTTCAGCAAGATGGCGCTACGAGCCATACAGCGCGTGAAACAATGGACTTGTTGAGAAATCATTTTGGTGAGCACTTAATTTCACGTTTTGCTACGGTAAATTGACCGACTAGATCATGCGATATCACACCTTTGGACTATTTTCTCTGGGGATATGTAAAGTCTCAGGTCTTCAGGAATAAGCCAGCTACGATTGACGCTTGGAAGGCAACATTTCTCGAGTTATCCGCGAGATACCAGTCGCTATGCTCGAACGAGTCGCCCAAAATTGGAACTTCCGAATGGACCACCATCATACATTGTCGTGGCTAACATTTATATTAACTTATTGGCCCCACACAGACACTCTAAGCTACTCTAAATTCTTATATCTATGTCTTTTGACTTTATTTACATTTTACTTAGGAATATTTATTTTCTATACTTAAGGCTAAGAAAAACATTGTTAACAAAAACTTAACATATGGACTTAATTTTTTATAAAAACTTAATATCTAACTTAAAACAAACCTTAGTCTATCTAACCTACATACACAATACACAATAATAACCTAAACCTATGTAAGCTGGCCATCGCTATTCACAGAACAAATAGATTGGTCAGCTCTGTCTCATTAGTAAGGCTGGTCCGTAATTGACGGAAACGACGACAATGAAACATCTCCATCATTCAACCACCAGAAACGCTGGTGCTGCCAAACAACATCCCTCTTATCGCGAATCCCCACCGCCCTACTGAACCTGAGACGATCTACACTGCCGTGTACGACGTCTCTGCCGTAGTTGAGTCGCCTGTCCCAGCTTTCCGAGCGAGATGGAAGATTAACGGGACCGCTGATCTATCCTGGATTAACCCTATCTGATTAAGGTAGAGGAATGCTTCCGGTGGAACGAAGCCGTCAAAGCGCACACTCTCGTGGTAACGGTAATTGGGATAGAAAGCCACAGATATCAGGTTATTTGTCGAGGCCATTGCTCTTGCAATGTGCCTTCGAGTCAGATTAATTACGAAGTTGTCCACTCGTATTAGGTTCCCTCTGTTGTAAAAGACCTCATTACCATAAAATTTTGTGTACTCCGACTCTGGTGTTCTGTACAAGCGAAAGCAAGCCCTCTCAAACACCCGAATCTTTTCCATTAAGCTTACTCGCACATTGAACCACACGGGACACCCAAATACCATGTAGCAGATTACCTTTACCCTCGCATCGAGTTGGCTGCTATAAAACAGTCTCTTTGTAAGGGCAAAAGCGCCTTTAGCTCTGACCAGAGCAGCATCTAGGTTTTTGTCAAAATACAGAAACTGATCTAGCCAGATCCCAAGATATCTGACTACCTTTCGACAGGCAAGAGGCTGTCCGCGTTGTCCAATTATCGAGAACTTTCGCCAATTTCTTCTGGTATCCCTAAAGGCTCCAGACAACGGCGTCCTAAAGGTGAATGGTTTCCGACTTCTGAAAGTTGATTTTCAACTTCCAGTCATCGCAAAATCGTCTTATCTTATCGAAGTAGATAAGATAAGAGAGTATTAATGACCTCGATTTTTGGACCTGTTCTGTACGCTATCAAATCGTCTGCGTACGCAATAGTATAGGGAAGTGAACCTATCAAGTCGCTTGTATAAATGTTGAACAGGATCGGCGAATTGACCGCGCCTTGCTGAAGACCTTGTCGAAGGCCTTCTCCAATTCAACAAGGCAGGCACATTTGCATATTTTGCCTTAATTCCATTGGATATCGGACATCAGTTTGGACGCGGCATGTGAGATATCATGTCCCGCCTTAAAACCGAATTAATTATCCGGAACTATATGTTTGTCCTCAACCCACGTAGACAGAGCTCTATTGATTACTTTTTCAAAAACCTTACTGATATTCGGAAGGAGACTTATCGACCGGAGATTCGATATCCCTTTTTGGGGATAGGTTGAACCGCCGCCGTTTTCCAATGCGCTGGAGAATGGGCATTATTCATTGCATTATTAAACAGGATGATGTTAAGTCCAGCGTTTCTAGAGGAAGGTGTCGAAGCACGATGTTCGGTATACCATCGGTCCCCACTGATTTCTTAACCCTGATTGCGTCGAAGATCTCATGGAGCTCTTCCTTCGAAATGAACGAGGGTAGGTCACACTCTCTGGTAATGACATTATTTGCAATATTTTAGTCGCTGAACCGGGTGAAACCAGAGCTCTCGGATCGCCAGTTCTCTACTTCATTTCGAATGTAGAAGTCGTGCACCAAGACGCGATCGTCCAGGTCATAATTAGGGCCAATAGTATCAGTGGCCTTGTATATTTCCTGGAAAGTCGCCCCTATGGCTTCAACCTTCTCCTGTGGATCCTCGATCACAAAGAAGTCGTCATCATCAGCGGCCTCATTTGGATCAATACCTGCTGTTGTCAGTAACCGTTCGTTGTCTGTTGTAAGGGCTATTTTAATGCACTGAAGGTCATTTTGATTTTTTCTCCGAAATAGTTTATTTATTTGCGGGAACATATTCGGGTTGATGGTGTTTACAGCCCGAACCCTGTTGTTCAAATAGAAACTTACAGAAGTTCTGTAATTCTCTTTTATTAACGTTTGAATATTTTTAATCGACACCTTCAGTGTCCTAGTCTCCAGGTCTTGTCTATCAGTTAACTGTCTGTACAAGTTTTTAAGTCTGGACAGAAGTCTACTTTTCTGTCGGTGCAGTGCGTCAATAGTAGGATTGCGAAACAGGTCTTCGTTAGTCGTTCGTCGATACTGCTGTATTGTAGTGTCCATAGTTTGTTTAATTGTCTCGTCCATTTTTTTAGGTAATTGTCGATCTCCTCGTTTGACAAATTCCTATTGGACGGTGGGTTAACCGTGTTCGAGGAGAGCGCTCTTGTCAAGGTTGCGGAGAACCGTGTCCATCGAGCCTTACAGTAGTTGTAAGTATATCTTTGGACAAACTCCTCCAATTCCGCAATTTCGTTGGGAACTGTAATTTCGGTGCTAAAACCGCAATGGTCACTGTCATACACGAATGTGCGCAGACAGTTTAGCATTTGTAAATTCGTTCCTGTCAGTCGTATACGTTCGTCGTACAGCAGTAGATCCAAATAAGACCCGCCTGTGGGAAACGAGGGGTTATTCGTCGCTTTAAGACCGAGTCCGTACATGGCATCGTGCTGACCCCAACAATCGAGTAGTAGGTTGGCAAATTATTTCCCCAATCTCTGTGTCTAGTGTTGAAGTCCCCGCCGATTATAAAATAATTCTCCCCCGATTTCAGCCTCAGAAGTTGAAAAAGCGTGTCGAGCTCTGTAATGAATAAAGTGGATTGTGAAGCCTCAAGTGCATAAACAGAGGCCAAGTACAGCCGCTTTCCACTGCGGACCGGGATGTAAATGACCACAGCTTCCAACACTCGGAACCTGCGCAACGCTCCGTTGTACATTCTGTCAAATTTTATACCTTGTTTAAAGAAGATCGCGACACCGCCTCCACGTTTGGGCCGGGGTCGGTTTCTTCTTGTAACAATATAATTATTGTACTCCAGTTTGTGATTATCGGTTAGCTTGGTTTCGCTAGCGAAAAGCACATCAAGAGTTTGATCTTGTAGCAATTTACACATCGGGGCTCTTCGTTCGATCCTAATCAGTGAATTAACATTCACCGCAAGGACCTTTAAAATTTGCTCCACCATTACGATATATGTTGCGTTAGGCCCGGCAGCAGCGCGTAGATCTAGTCCACCCGCTTGACCTGTTCTTGCACTTGCTTTTGCAGCTGAGCCATCTGCCCTTGGATTGCGAGCAAGATGGCCAGCATGTTAGGTGCAGCTTCCGTTGTTCTCGGCATTGGCGCCGGAGAAGCAACAGTCGCTTGCTGTACCGTAGCCCCCCTACCTGCCGCCATTTGGGCGTAGGAAATTTGGGACGCGACGGCTGGTGTTTGAAATCTTACAGGTGAACGTTTGACCTCCACCTTCTGCTGCTGAGCCAGTTTTGATTTTTTAATGTCAGTGAACTTAGGACAACCCCGATAGTTTGCGGTGTGTCCCACGTTCCCACATAACACGCACGAGAGCTGCGTCCTATCGGACGCTCCGCCCCTGCCCAGAGCGCACTCCTCGGAACTGTGGTTCATTGCGCATTTCACGCGTCGAGGCTGCATTTGGCAGTTGGACGCGTCGTGCCCGAACCTCTGGCAGCGAACGCATTGTATAACACCTTCGCTCCTTTTTAATTTTTCCCAGTGAACCTGGTAGTCTAGTACATTGATACTCCTTAGACTATCCAAACGGCTTTCGGGACTGAACTGCACCAGGAAGAATGGCAGACTCCGTTTCTCCCGTCTGGCTCTAGCTGTGGTAAATGGCTTTACCTTCACAAACTTGAGTCCTTCGCAATCCTTCTCTTTGAGCATTGCCAGGATCTCCTCAGAATCGATCATCGATTGCCGCTTTTCACACTGCACATATTGCAACTCCTTCGCTCTTTTGACTCTATCTTTTTTCTGTTGTGGTGTAAGATCGTGTATTTTTTGGAACTTCAATGGCTTGAGCCCAAGCTCATTTTCAGTATGTGTTCAGTACCCATGGTGTGGACAGAACCGAAAGACCATGCCACAGATTGTTACTTTTCTCAAAGGCCATACATGCTGTGCAATATCCCAATTTACCTTCAGCTTAACAGCTTGTCGAATATAATGAAGAATATTCTATTCCAAAACCACAAGAGTCTGGACGAAGGACCTGAATGTGGCAGTGATTCAACTAATGATGACATGCAATTCGAACAGGACAATGATCCAGACTTTCAAACACCAGAACGCTTAGCAAAGCCGCATTTAATTTCAAACTCTGAACTGATTGATTTGGTTAGAGATTTAAAACTAGCAAAACACAGTCAGAACTCCTAACATTTAGATTGAAAGAATGGTATCTCCTCGAAGGTAACGTACAAAGGACTTGGACATTGTTTCGCTCAAAAAGGGACTTCGTCATACTGCATGAATGTTGACAATTTATTCGATGCGTTAGGATAGAAACATGAACCAATTGCTTGGATCGGCGACTACTATGTTTATTAATTCCAGTAAACTTAGCTTAAAAGCAGTTTTACTTCACAACGGCAATAAATACCCATCTGTATCATGTCACACAATAACAGTGTTATCAAATATCCTTCACACCCCTGATTCAACGATGACATCAAGCAAATTATATGTAAACCCGATGTTGCTTACAACCGATGGAAACGGTATAAACTGGAGGAATTTAGAAACAAATACCGAAATTTTCGGAGGCTGATTATTTGTAAAGTAAAAATAGCAAAGGCAAGGTTTTATAAGGCAAGGATTGCACAAATGCTACTAGGAGCAGAACTATGGAAGAACCTACGTCAACTTGGTTTTAGGAAATAACAACCGGCTGTTCCTGACGACATTCACTGTGACCAACATTAATTTTACCGCATAACCTAATGTTAACGCTAATGTTAACGTATTGTAAACTAGTCCCACATCAGTTTCCCATAATCCTCCAACGGGATCACCTAGCAACAACAATAGCTTTAGGTTTACAAGAGTATGAGACGAGGATGTAGTGAAAGCTGTATTGGAATTAAAGTCTAATGCTACAGGATTAGATGGTATAGACTCAAAATACATAAAGCATATCTTGCCCTATACTTTTCCTTCATAACTCATCTTCCCAAAATTTGGAAAAAAAAAACAAGCCGGTCCCATACCCAAAAAGAAAATCTGCATCCTCTCGGCCGAGAGCAGTTCTTTCATTTTTATCAAAGGTTTTCGAAAAGGCTATTTTACGACAAATTCAAACTTTCTTAAAACGTAAAGGCTTCCTTAACAGCAACTAGTCAGGTTTCCGCTCCAATCGAAGCTGCAAGTCAGCACTCTAACTAGTAACTGACGACATTCGCATTGTTTTGGATAGAACGGATGTCACCTTCCTATTACTTTTGGATTTTTCGAAGGCTTTCTACATTGTTAACCATTAGCTCCTGTGTTCAAAGTTAGTAAGAGCATTAGATTTTAGCTCAACTTTAGCTTGACTTTCAAATTCATATCTTACAAAGAGGGTTCAATCAGTCGTAGCCAACGGACGATTTTCCAAATTCCTTCTAGTCCTAAATGGAGTTCCACAAGGCTCAATATGGGGACCAATGTTGTTTTCAGTGCACCATATGAAACGAATTTCCAAATGTCATCAAAGACTCAAAACATGTTTGTTGATGATGCGCAGGTGTATCTCAATTGCCCTCTTGACTTATTTGTTGAGAGTACGTCGAAAATGAACGATGACTTGGAACGTATACGAAAGTGATCTTCGAAAACACTTTCTATGTCTGAATGCAAGCAATTCGAAAGCGATAGAAATCTTCAAAACCAATTTTAACTCATTTAGTCTTCCCCCACTAAAATCGGATTATTTTGATTTTGCGAGAAATTTCGGAACCATTTCCAATAATACCCTTAGTTAGACAAACCGCATTACCACAATGTTAGGAACAGTTTATGATAGACTACGTTTTCTTTGGGATACTACTCGGCTAATACTAGCAAAAATTAAAATGATGCTGGTCAAAACTTTGCTACTCCCGAACATACCGTACTGTTGCAAAATATTCAGTAACCCTGATTGCGACACCATGAATAAGCTTAACATTCTTTTCAATGTTTCATTCTTTTCAAGCCAAAAAAATTTTCGGATGAATAAAACAACAACAACGGTGTGATATACAAAATTGATTCCGGCTTTATTTTTAAGCTACATTTATGCCATTATGTGTGGAATAGTACATCATTCAAATGGCCGCCTCGCCTTCGCTGCCAGTGCTTCAAGTTGTCGGTGTAATTTTTGATGACTCGGTCCAATATGTACGACGTTATTCCAGCAATAGCGTGTCGAATGTTGGCCTCGAGCTCGTTCAAAGTGGTTGGCTTGCTAGCGTAGGTAAGGACTTGAGATAGCCCCAGAGAAAATAATGGAGTGGTGTCAAATCGCACGATCGCGGCGGCCAATTGATAAACGCTCGCCGTGAGATGACCTAGTCGCCAAATTTCTCCTTCACAACTTCGAACGTTGTGTCGCTTTTATGGAATGTAGCGCCGTTTTGTTAGAACCAAACCTCTAATATATTATTGTTCTTGAGCTCTGACCAAGAGAAGTCGGATGGCATTGTTCTATATTGCATATAGCATCCTGAGACCACTGATGTTAGAGGTGTCTCCTCCCTCATTTCGTAAGAAATAAGATTCGATGATGCCGCTATGCCATAAACCGCACCAAACAGTCAAATTTCGTAGATGCATTTATGCTTGGCCGAACACTTGTAAATTGTGTTCGCTCCAGTTGATAATTGACATAGCTGCTGATCCAAAAATTGGCCTCGCCTGAGAAGATGATTTTTTGGCTATAATTTGAATCTCCAGTCAATATTTTCAGCGCTAATTAGAGAACTCACGGCCTTTTCTATATTCGTCCGGCTTCAATTCTTGCGTCAGCACAATCTTTTACGGATGTAGGCCCAGATTGACTTTCTGGCGATTTCCAATTAAGCTGATGGGTTCCGAATCGACATTTCTGTGTCTTCTTCGATATTGTCGGCTACGGCGGCTATGTTTTCTTCACCAATCTCTGTCTGGTTGGTGGCCTAAGATCCAAAAGAATGTACTTCACTCTCAAACTTTCCACGGTGCGACGAATTACCTACACACTGAAGTCATGATGACGACTAACCTCATGACAGAATGCACGTTTGCGTATTTACAATTGAGCCGGACTTTCAATAATATTTTTTAATAATTTCCGCACGTTCGGCAAGCACAAAATGATGCATAATAAAGTGGCAAACCTTACTGAATACTGTGACAACTGGATGTCATTGGTCGCTTTGACAGCTGCTAAAGCATAACAATTGGAAAAGCTATCATTGCTATCTGGTCACCCAGCTTCTCGTGCTTAATATCACAACGCCAATTTTTTATTCAAACGACTCGTCTGTGGAGCTTCCTGCCAATTATCATTAGAAGAATTTGACACAAGAGACTATCCAGAACTTTCCTACATAAATGTTTGGCTATTGCACATGCCTAAGTACCTTAAATATTATATATGCCTTATTTGTTAATAATTGGATGTTGACGATGCGAAAGTTACGACATTGGAACTTGGTAGATGGAGTCAATAGCGTCATCGTTCGCCGGGGATTTTACGGATTTTTTGGCATAAATACAAGATATCGTGCTGATGTACAAATGAATCTACAAAAGATTATACGGAAAAGATTAAAAAGATATGACGAACTAATTCACAGTTGACGACCCATGCAAACATTTAAAGTAGAACGAGTTTTAAGTCTGCCCGTGGAATTTTCGAACAGATGTCCTTGACTACTATCACACAGATATCACCGCTATCCAGGTAGTGAAATGGGATAGGCCTGACATTATAAGATTGAAAAACTGTTACATACTTGTATAATATGGTGAATTCTATAGAATAAACAAATAGCGCTTATTCGGATATGGATTTGCCATATGCGGTAGACATAGGCCAGAAGTCTTGAGTTTCCGACACGTAAGCAAGCTAGGCGATTTTAATATCAATGCCAAGAGGACATCTTTGGTAGAACAGTTGATAAGCATAAGTCTTATTGGCAAAGCGGCAAGACGAAACATTACTGTAACCGGTTTCCTTAACTTAGTATACCCAAGGGTACATGGATCATTTTTCGAACAACGTAAAGCATGTCTCCAGTATCATGGATGTCCGAACGTTCGGGGCAGCAAACACTGACTCGGATCACCACCTTGTTGCAGCCAAAGTGCGAATGGGGGTTTCACATGATCTGTAACAAAGAAGAATTACTGTGAGAACGCCGAACTTGTATCCCTAAATTTCTCAACAAACAACGTGGCAACGATTCCAACATGCCATCAGAGACACCGCAACTGATATTCTGGGTTTCACTCACCCACCATCAAGAAATCCCTGGTTTGATGAAGAATACCGGCAAGAACATGCAGTCAATTAATAACTGTAAAAGCGTTGCTGCAAAGAAGGACGAGCGCAGCTCTATGCGCAGAAGGGAAGAACATCGGATCATGAGAAGCGCGCAATCCAATATAGAAAATATGTCAAGACAAAAAGACCAATACAGAAACCTGTAGAGATGAAAAAGGGAATCTTGTAAAAGAGTCACAGTCGGTGCTGAGAATACGTATAGAAATATTTTTTCTGCAGAATTTAAAACGACATTTAACTTTCGTCCACCTGACCTATATTAAAAAATGATGGCAGTGTTTAAACTGGTATCCAACAAAGTTGTTGGACCGCACGGGTTACCGAGCGAGATTTAAACCAGATCTGGTTCAAATGGATGGCCGTAGCTCAAGTGGTAGTGTATTGGCTTTCCAATCGAACGGTTCGGGGTTCAATACCAGCCATGCACGAAAGACATTATTTTTTTCAGGGCGCTAAAATCTCGTGTAATGAATGGTTGCCTAAAATACAAATCAGTTAACACTAATAATTTAGTTCCCCATTAAATGTTGGATGCCACCCATATCTTTCTCTCTCTTTCTACCCAATTTTGCGAAAAACGGAGAAACGGAGCACATGGACATGTTAAAAGTAGTCACACAATCTTGACTATTAAGTTCTTCCAAAAATAAAATATAAAAGACTGCATGTCTAATAAATACTACTATTGGGTACATATTTTATTTCGTGATGTTTTCTTTTTTTAAAATTTTGACGTTTATTTAAGAAAAACGTGTACAGTAGTATTATTCAAAGTATTGCCCATCTGAAGCTATAACTTTTTCTCATCTTTCTGGCAATTTGTGGATCCTATCCCAAAGGAACTGCGCCGGCTTGGCAGCCAAGTATGAATCAAGCCAATTTTTGATATTCTGCTCTGATGTGAACCGTATTTCAATGAGGGCGTTCTGAATCGACCGGAACAAACGGTAGTCAGAAGGGGCAATGTCTGGGCTATAAGGCGGGTGGGGTAAGACTTCCCATCCACTGTTTTCCAAATAGTTCTTAACCGGAATAGCAACGTGGGGCCGAGAGTTGTTATGATGGAAAATTATTGCCTCGTGTCTGGTCGCATATTCCGGGCGTTTTTCGGCTAATGCTCCCTTCAAACGGATTAATTGTGTTCGGTAGCGTTGGCCATTGATGGTTTCACCCGGTTTTAGCAGCTCATAATACAGCACACCCATCTGATCCCACCAAATACAGAGCATTACCTTCGCGCCATGGATATTCGGCTTTGCTGTTGATTTGGCTCATTGGCCGGATTTCACATATGATTTTTTGCACTTGAGGTTGTCGTAGTAGATCCATTTTTCACCACCAGTAACAATCCGATGCAAAAATGACTTCCTTTTGTAGCGTTCCAGCAGCATTTCGGACATGCAAAACCGCCTTTCGACGTCTCTCGGCTTGAGTTCATGTGGAACCCAATTTCCTTGCTTTTGAATATATCCAGCTGCTTTTAAACGTTTTAAGGAGGCTGCCTGAGTGACACCCAAAGATTCTGCGAGTTCTTCTTGTGTTTGGCAACAATCTTCATAGAGTAATGCATCCAGTTCTTCATCTTCAAACTTTTTTGGCTGCCCAGGAAGTTCATCGTCTTCCAAGCCAAAATCACCACTTTTAAATCCTGCAAACCACTTTTGGCACGTTCGCTCAGCTAGCGCGTGTTCACCATAAACTTCCACCAAATACAATGACTTTTGGTAGCAGTTTTCTTCATATTAAAGTAATGAAGAAGAACTCCCCGCAAAAACAATTCTTCAGGCACAAAGTTCGACATATTTGAGTAAAAAAAAATTATTGTTGTTTACGCTTCAAATACTGAAATGACGTACAATGATAGTAGCTTTCCAACGCATGTTCCAATGGAATAATAACAATGTAATAATACAAGATACACCAACTCTTAACAAACCGCACGAATTAAGTTATAGACCCAATATTTATTACTACTACTTAACCCTTCAAACTCTTTGTCAAGAAGTTGATTTGCCATTATCATTGCGGTTTGAGACCGGGGAAGACCACAATCCACCAAAATTTCATACTTCGGCAGATCCTGAAAACACTCAAGAAGTCCAAATCAATACCCATCACCTTTTTCATTGATTTTAAGGCCGCATATGACCACATCTTGTTTTGGCATTCGTACCAAACTCGTCAGATTGTGCAAAATAAGAGTTGAGGACGCGCGCTGCGCGTTTGATGTCAAAAAAGGTTTAAGACAAGGTTACGCTCTGTCATGTGACTTATTTAACATCATACATCAATGAATCGTCTAGAACTCACAAGTGAACACTGGAGGCACAATCTTTCACAAGTCTGTGCAACTACTGCCGTATGCCGTAATTGGAAGAACTCAGCGGGCTATCACCGGTGCGTTCTCGCTAGTATTGAAATTGAAGAGCCTGCCAAAATTGGTTTAGTGGTGAATGAGGACAAAGCCAAGTATATGGTGTTAACAATAAGGCACACAACATTGGCGAATTGGACAGAACGTCTCAATCGACAGCTATAATTTCGATATAGTAAAGGAATTTGTGAACCTTGGCTCTGCTATAAATTCTGCGACAACACCTCAGCAGAAATAAAACGAAGAATCACTCTTGACAACCGCTATTCCAATGCTATTATGTGGCGCTGAATCATTGACAAAAAAAAATCCTTCGAAAAATAGTTGGTCCCTTTTGCGTTGACGGGCTTTGAAGAAGAAAATTCAACGGCGAACTATACGAGCTTTTTACTGACATCGATGTAGTCAGAAAACTGTGACATGTAGAGCGAATCAGCACCAATGCTCTGGCCCGCAGAGTCTTCAATTCTAACCCGGAGGGACATCGCAGTAGAGCAAGGCTTCACCTAAGGTGACGCGCAAGAAGAAGGAGACCTTAACCGACTTAGAATGCGCAACTGGAGGCAGTTAGCTAAAGACCGCAATACCATCATCCAAAATTCGCTCAATCACGCATGAAATCTACTCACTAGATAACCTGTGGTGGAGCTTGAACCCCCTTTTATCTCCAGAATGGCGAATGGCTCCCTTAGAATAGTTGTCAAAACGAATAAAATATAAAATGATTTAGAATCTGTTGACAATGCATGGAGGCACGATAAAGAGCGAAAGCGAAATTTGTTCCGAAGCTTAATAATTTTGATCAGAAGAACCGGCGCATGAGCATCGCTAGGAGCTCTTGAATGATGTCAATGATGATCTTCTGGCTTGCTCAAAAGAGTCATAACCAGTGACGAGTCATGGGTATATGGTTATGATGTCGAAACTAAAGCCAAATCGTCCCAATGGAAGCACTCAGATCAAATCGATCAAATGTCAAAGTTTTGATCACTGTTTTTTTATTTATTTTTTTTTTTTTTATTACCGTGGCGTAGTGCATCAAGTGTTTTTACCTCAAGGTCGTACGGTCAATAAAGCGTATTACCTTGAAGTTATGCTCGGTAATACGAAAAAACTTCCGGAATTGTGGAAGAACAAGTGCTTTGATGATTGGAAAAAACGTCTGCACAAGTGAATTTATCTAATGGGGATTACTTTGAAGGGGACAACATTAATATTAATGGATAAATAAATATTTTTTTATAAAAATATAAAGACACCTTACTTTTTGAACACACCTTGTAAAATATTATGGACCCTTTGATGGGCGAAGGTAATATTTAATTGAAAAAAGATGGCCACTTGTTCATCATGATGACACTAATGAATTTCAGATTTACTGTCGCTATCCAGCTAGTACTGCATTTATCTCTTTGTCAACTATGTATTTCCGGTCAAGCAAATATTCCTCTCGTTATCAACAATTTCACATGCTTCAGGCCCTTCTTTATCCGAAGTCCTTGTCTTATAAAATCTCACTCAGTTTAAATAAGTCCAAACCGGCTCCTGTCAACAATACTGTTTACTACTTTAATTTCGTCAAAAAGACAGTCTTCACCCGCCCTTCTCGAATTCATAATGCAAATTGTTTGGTTTTTTGTGATTTTATATCCATAAGCCACCTGAGAGCATTGGTAATGAAAGTTGAAATTTGTCAAAGCAAGGGCTCTCTCTAACCGAGATCTGAAAAAGGACTCTATCTCGACTAAGACTACAAATAATTTTGTCAGAATATGTTTATCAAAATGTCATGCTATCCCTAAGCTTAATATTTACTGTCTTCACATGTCCTCATTTCCAATTTAACACTCAACCCGCCACCTTGACGAGGGCAATCCACTGACATAAATCAAAGTATTGTGTGTCCTTTTGTAATGTTATTGTATTATAACTGTACCACTGTGGGTAATGAAATTACCAACAAAGCCAAAGCCCATAAATCACCAGAAAAACTCTTTGCATAATATCCTTTTGCGTACGCGCGTATCCCGGCATCCAACATCCCACATCCATGCGTCTCTATTGTCATTGTCGTTATAGTCGGTATAGGTTGAACTGGCAGTTGTGCGCCAAACATCCTCAGTGAGGACAGCCACTCTATAAGTATGGGAAGAACGCCATAGCCATAAACATGGAAATCACTGAAAATCACAAAAGAGAGCACAAGAAAATGCAAATTTGTAACACATCCCCCTTAAAGAGAATAGTGTGGTGTTGGATCAGCGAACTCCCAAGAATATTTGTTTTTTTCCTTTACTCCCCCTTTACCTTCGTTGTCTCATCGTTGTATCATCGTTGTTTCCATAATGCCTTGCATTGCGCTTCTGTTTGTTTTGCCTTTTTTGGCTGTGATTTCCGTGTGTCCTTGAGCAGGCAGAAAGGGCTCGCGCACCCATTTCGTATTCGAGACCTCCCACTGGCTTTTCCTTTGGCGGCGAGCTTTCGGTATCGTTATTAATATTTATGAATTCGGGGACGTGTTGAAACTATAGCAATAAATACACAGAACAAAAATGCATTAAATATGAGATAGAAAGCGTCAGTGCTACACCAGCCAAATGGAAGACCGAGGACGAGCACGAAGCAGGAAATGAATTCCTTAACGAGTGGAATAAATAACCGTGCGCGTAATATTTAGCTTAATTGAAACACATGTACCATTGTTGATATGTAGATATGTATACACAGTGCGCTAGTATTTGGCGAATGTATAAATTTTGTAATGAAAGTTAAATTGGGCCACAAATCATTTGTGACTTTTTGCGTAAATTACCAAATCCAAGGATGTGTTGCACTTTGATTGTGAAAAAAAAACCAATTTGGTGTTCGAAAAAAAACTGAGAATTAATTTTTTAGTGAACGGAATTGGAAATGTCCCCAAACAGAAAAGATTGGGAAATGAAAAAGAGGATATTTCAAAAAAAAAAATAGCTTTCTAGGACGAAATTCATAATTGAAATTGATCTGACAGAGTGTGGAAATTCAATTGGGATTTGCGCTTTTTCGCCGTTGGTTGAGTTTGAGTGCGGAAAGCGGAATTGGCCACAAAAGTATTGTATCTTTTTCAAAATAAACATTTTGGGAGAGGTTCTCACCAAAATCAAATAGAGGTTGGCAGAATAAAGTTACCCTTCGCGATTACTAAGCCATACTGCAATAGACCCAGCAGCGAAAAGACATACTTTAGGTATACTTATTGCCTTAGAATCAAATTATCGTAATGACCACGGTGTTGGGTGTATTGAGAGGATACTTTTATGACTTTGGTACTTAGTAATGATTTTAGAAGTATGAGCGCAGCGGTTCGCCAATTTTTAACAACTTTTTTGAGCACCTAATGCCCTATATTGGTAGTTTTGGCCTCCAAGCGGTCTATTAACCGTGATTTATCAGCGAATTTATAAATCCCCTAAGAAAATAATAATAATGTGTTAAATCACGCGATTTGGAGGCCACTGCACAGGTCCATTACGTAGAGTTAAACGCACATCCAATGCTTCCTTCAAAAATTCAATAAAACATTAATGTCATTCAAATGGAGAACGAGCAAGTCAGTAAACACAAATCTTTAGTAGTCTCCTGTGGGCCAGTGATTCCAAAAGACCATAAAACACACCAGACATGGCCTCAATAATGACTGAATTTTGTTCACTTCTTTACAAATGCGGCAATTTTGCTTATTGATGTACCTATTTAATGAGGCTCAAAAAAATTTTGTGATAAAATGCGAATCAAAGCAATTTCGTTTTCGAATCATTCACCAAACCTACGCACATAAGCGCACAAACCGCACAAGCGGTTTCAACTCTCGCACGAGCTGGATCTTGTTATTGTTATACACCAAGATCTTTCGCAAAATCTCATATAAATTGGATGGATACAGCTTCAATTGCTGTGTAGGATAGAAAATTGACTCATCCCGGTCCTCCGCAATACCACGCCCCACAGTAGCAGCAATTACATCGGTGCGCACTGCACTGCATAGGTTGCTACTTAAATTTAGAGAAAAACAAGTGAAAGAAAGATTTATCATCGAAGATAGCTTATTTGTTTTTCAAAGTACTCTCCATGCAGATAGACAAACTTTCGCATGCGTTTCAGCCCATTTTCGAAATACTTTTCCCACTCCGAATGAGGTAACGCCAAAACATCGTCTTTAAACGCATCAACTGCTGCTTCGGGCATCGAAGGGTTGCACGGCGAATGACCCGACAAGTAACTATGTGCACTCACACCTTCAACGGAGCAGAGCTGATAACAACAAATTTGTATGTCCCTAAGATTTTCAGCCAGCCACTTCTACGCCCTATCGAAATAACATTCCTCTTATCTTTTACGAGTACTATCAAAACGTGAGAGGACGGCGATATAAAACCCTTACTGTCTCAGGAACTACTCCCCCCTTGTTTTAATGTTTCTCGAGACGACGATCTTACCCGTCCAAAAGATGATTCTCCTTATCGAGGTGTCCTACTGCCCATCCACAATGACCTTAACTTTTCTCCAACCGCTGTTTCTACATCTTCTAAGCTTGACTACGTTTCAATAAAGCCAGCACCCCCCTGCAAGTTCCTATACGTTATGTGTTTTTACATCCTACCAGCACAACCTATCGAATGTTACCAACTCACTATCGATACAATTGATCAAATAGTTAACTTATCTGATCCTCTTGATAATATCATCGTATTCGGCGATTTCAATCTACCTTAACTGCACTGCACTCCATCAGATAATGAATATTTTTTATCGCAAACTCTAACTCGAGTAAAGAATGTCTCCTCTTGGATGAGCTTACAGACTCTGGTTTATGCCAAATAAGTCGGGTCTCCAACTATATGGGTAGGCAATTAGGCCTCATATTCACCACTCTTCACCCCATAAACTCTTCTATCTCGCTCTGTCCCCTCTCACTTTCGACCATTCATAACTTTCACCCACAACTTCTTCCCTTTTCCATCAGTCTCCTATTCGCCAATGTGGCCCTTAATAGTGTTCTCCCTATTTTCTTCAGAAAATTATTCAATTCTATTTTTCTCAATGTCCCCTTTTCAGGCAAAAAAATCACCTACAACTTTTTTGCTGCTTTTTTAAAGCAGTCCTTTGCCGATAATTCCGCCGTACTGGATCTTATTTCAAATACCTACTTAACTTACCCAGTGGCTCTTCTATTACTTAAAGTTTTGATCATGCAATAATCAAAAATAAGTTACAGCAACTTAATGATAAATACTAACCCGGTCCAGATGGCTTTCCATCTATATTTCTTAAAAAAAGTTCCTCAACCCCATTTTAAATCTCTTCCGGTTATCGCTCTCTCAAGGTGAATTTCCACAGATATGAAAGTCTTCTTTCATAACACTGATACACAAAAAGGGATTAAAGAGCGAAGCCACTACTTATCGTCCCATGGCTAAACTTTCACATACCATATACCCAAAATCCTCGAAAGCATTTAGTACGAAGCTTTGTGCTTCCAATGCAAATCTCTTATTTCCCCTAATTAGCGCGGCTTTCTGAAAGATAGATCAACTACCACTAACTTCATCGAATTCGTGTCCTCTGTGCTATCAGGCTTAGAAAGTGGTAAAGAAGTTGAATCAGATATATCATAAACTAATTTTGTTCAAATTGTCTGTCCTGGACTTTGAACCCAATTTGTGTACCTGGATAATCATTTGTATAGTGTTCGTTTCATGTCTGTTATATCGGCCCCTTTCTAAACCACTTCAGGTGTTCCTCAAGGTAGTCACCTAGGTCCACTTCTCTTCGTTTAAACCATTAACGATCTCAAAAGGGTCATTCAACACTCACACCATGACTTCTGCCTCTTTCAAAGAGATCTAAACACTTTTTCCACCTGGTGCATCAAGAACTGCTTATAACTCAATGCTACAAAATGCAATTGATCTCTTCCAGAATGTATCTTCTCGACGTCCAAAGAATTCTGCAACCCGTACGTGACCAGATCACTATACATCACTTTTGTTCGCCCCCTTTTTGAATAAACTGGCCAAGCCTGGTGCCTCTTTCAATGAGTTCAATGTTTCAATGTATCCTGAATTGAAAGCATCCAGCGTCGTTTTCTTCGATTTCCTTTTCAGGGTCTAACTTGGAACGGTTCTCTTAACTTACCTCCCTATCGAATCCGTCACAAGCTAATTAAACTGAATGCCCCTGAGGAATGAAGGGACGCAGCAGACATTCTTTTTATTCACCAACTCCTCTCAGATTCCGTTGATTGCACGTCTCTTCACAACTCCATTGCCTTTTACACTAACCCTCGAAATCGACATTGCCCCCGTCTCTTTTATCTACCAATCCACCGCACTACATATAGCTTCAACGAACTAATCTCCCGTATGCTGCCTAAGGTAAGTTCCAACCTTTCCTTTCCAATTTTAATTGCAGCACTCTCTCCTTCAAATTCGATCTCCTTCACCATACCTAGTTTTAAGCTCTAGTGATATACGCTTCATTTTTATTAGTTTTAGGTCCTAGTTTCTAAGTTCATTTAAGCTTGTATTAAGCGAAAAATATGGGGACGTAAGCCCCCACTTAATTTAAAGTCAGATTAATTCTATGTTTCGACTGCTCAAAAAGTCGCATCGTTGTAGTGGAGAATGATCTGTGTTCGGTGTTTGCTTTTCTTTGTTTCTTTAAAGACTTCTGGCAAACAAGGGTGGTTTATCAATCCGATTCGACCATTCTACGTTATTCTAATGCCACAGTGGCGACAAGTCCGATTTTTGCCAAGAAACAGGCGAACATTTGCTTCGAAGTTTTTGCTGAATTTGGATCGTCTTGAAGGACCAGAGTAACTATACCAATTTTGAGCCCAATGAGAGGTGGGTTGTCTACCGTCGGGCAGTCTTTCCTAGAATGACCCTACAGGAACCTAATGTATTTTGTAACAAAAAAATAAGGAATCATCTCAAAGATTTTGGACCTCTCTATGCTAAATTCGTTATACAATATGTGGAGATTTAAATCTTGACATTCGAAGAGGCAAAAATAAACAGTGAAATCACTGGGCTTTCATCTTGCCAATGATGTCAAAGCCACTTTGTTTCAACCTAGCTAAGTGCATCCACTGATAGATGTTTTTCTTGTTTGAGAAACTGACTTGGTAACACACTATGATCAAATTTCTCTACCAGGATTCTCATACAATGACATAATTATATCGTCCTTGAATTTTACTCCTGACAGCTCAAATGATGTCTTTGTTAATTAAGGTCAGGTTTCATCCGCTGATGTCCGTACATTGTTTAATAATTGTGACAACTTTGATTGGTCAACTATATATGCATATCTGACGTAAATTGCAAATTGTGTGTACTCAAAAATAACACTGACTATCTTTTCGCCAAATACGTGCTCCTTGTAAAAATCAAAATACAAAAACATAGCATTCCATATACAAATACCGAATCCCAACAAGGGCGAAACGCTGTTACGTATCTGACTCGTTAGAACAAAAATACTATCAAGCTAAGTTTAGCTCCAATAAATCATGTTCAAAGATTTGGAAATCCATTCGGCAAGTAGGCATCAGCAAAAGTCAACCCGTCAATAACCAGATTATCTTTTCCTTTTTCGATGGCTTCTATGTGGAAGAAGGAACATTGCTTTCTTTTTCCTTCACCGTTCCTTCACCGTGTTGATGAGACAACTAAAGTTGAGACAATTCTCTCAATTAAACCGAATGCTATAGGTTTGGATTATATTCAACCGAAATTCATTGAAATCTTTTTGCCAGTTCTCCCCAAACGCACTAAAAACTTGTTTAATATAACCATCGTTCCGGATGAACAAACCGGAATCGTTCCTGATGAATGAAAGCAAACAAAAATTATACCTGTTCCAAAATCACGCTCGCAAAATAAATCTGAGTATAGGCCAATTGCTAACCTTCATTTGCTTTAAAAAGATTTTTGCGAAAATTGTAAGTAAACAAACGACATCCGTTCAACAATTGACAGAGATATGATGTCACTTATGGTATTTCTGGACTTTTCGTTAGCAATTGATTTTGTAAACCATGACATTCTTTTATACAAATTAACAAATCAATTCGCTTTTGATAGTAAAGCGTGTCAACCTGATCGCAACCTCGTCTGTTCACGATGTTCATAAACGATATTGATAAAAGGATAATCCCCTATGATTATCGTATCTACTATATGTGGATAAATGCGCAGTAATATAAAAAAGTACCCAAATCTACGAAGTCTTCTAATATCGAGAATCTAAACACTAACCTCGATTCCACAATGTATAGGGTTTTCCAATAGGGACTTGACAACTTTGAATTTAATTTGTGAACGCACTCTATCACTAATCGTCAAACTCTCACTGTCAATTTATTCAGTAAACTCAACATTTTCATCATGGTAAAGTACACTAACGAGCAACGTCTGCAAATTATAAAAATTTTCTACAGATATTCGGAGTCGCAAAATCATCTTCAGTGACGAAACTCATTTTTGGCTCAATGGGTTCGCCAATAAGCAAAATATGCGTTATTGCTCGGGTGAAAACCCACATGTGCTTCATGAATCACCACTTCATCCACAAAAAATAATTGTTTGGTGCGGTTTGCATGCCGGCGGCGTTATTGGGCGATATTTTTTCGTCGACGATAACGATCGTCACATTACTGTGAATGGTCAGCGTTATCGCGCCATGATCACCGATTACTTTTGACCCGTATTGGAAGATATGGACTTGAACGACATGTGATTTCAACAGGATGGTGCCACAAGCCACACAGCCAACGCTACAATCGATTTATTGAAGAGTAAGTATGGTGAGCGTGTTATCTCAAGACATGGGCCAGTCGATTGGCCGCCTCGTTCGTGCGATTTAACGTCACTTGACTATTTTCTGTTGGGTTACGTTAAGTCATTGGTTTATGCCAACACGCCGACGACGCTGGAAGAAGTCAGAGCCAACATTGAAAGCGAAATAGCGGCCGAAATGTGTGGCCGAGTCGTTAAAAATTGGGTTTAACGAATCAACCGCTGCAAACGTGCCCGCGGTGGCCATATGAACGAAGTCGAGTTCCATTCATAAATGTTTTGATTGTACTTTAAGCCAATAATAAAGTTTTTAAAATATCTCAAATGATTTGCTCTATATTTACTTGGTCTCAAAGAAACTTCTTCCAAGACGCTGGTGATTGGTAGTAACAATCTGGAAATTGTGAATTTGCCCCTTTTTGTTAATAATGACCTTTTCAGCCTGTTACCAAAATAAAAACTTGAGAATTTACTTCAACAAACATTTCACTCAACTGGACCGACCATATACGATACCGATACGAGTACATGGCGTTCTTAGAGGATTGAACCCAACAAAGAGGTATCTGCCTGTCACAGTCAAAGTGAAACTGATTAAGTTTTTCGTTCTATCTATCATGTTGTATCGATGCGAAATTTTTGAAAAATTTAGATTCCTCTTCCTTAAATGTTGCATTTAACAAATGTATATGATAAAAAGTGAAGCCAAAACGACTTCTATTGTAAGCGACCATCCGAAGGTCAAAATTATCGATGACTTTTTGAAGAATAAGTGAGTCAATAGCCGCAATTTCAGTTTGGATCTTATGATTGATATCCTGAATTGTGGCTATTTTATTGACACAGACATTACTCTTAAAAAAAAAAACACAGAAAGAAGGCTAAAGGTGTCAAATCGCATTACCTTGGAGGCAAATCAGCTTCACTTCTAACCGAAATAATGTGATCTTCAAATTCGTACGCAATAAATTGTTTAATGGCACCATTCTGTTGAAACCAGAGATCGTCCAAACTTAATTCATTCAATTTTGGGCAAAAAAAAAAAAAAAAATTAGCCGGTTACCAAGTTACGTTCTCCTTTCACTCCAGCCTTATCTTCGAAAATGTACGGGCCAATAATGAGGCCAGCCCATTATCCGCACCATACGAGGTATGTTCAAAATGTAAGGTGACTTTATATATATATATAAAAGTGTTTATTTATTCATCAATATTATTGTTCTAATCCTGGAAGGAGTTCTTCCTGCGATGCCGTTTTTATTTAAGCAATCGTTGCAAGCCCCCATCCCTTCAGAGGTCTCTTTAGTTTTGGGAGCAGGTATAGGAACAGAGAACATTACGGAACCTTTTGAGTAAGTCAGGGTCATAATTCAAGAGCTCCTGAGCGATGCTCATGCGACGGTTCTTCTGATCAAAATTAAGAAGTTTCGGAATAAGTTTCAAAGTTTTCCAAAACATCCGACACGAGCCGACCGATATATCAACACCCTCCGCCAGCAACTTCTCTAATGGTTACTCGATGATTTTCCAAACACAAATTTCTTCATAGCTTCGAAGTTATCATCTTTTGTTGTCCAGAGGTTCATCATTGGCATCTTCTCGGCCAATGATTTAGAGCTAACCCACCGTAATGCTAATGTTAATATTTCAAGTGCTTTAGAGCATTTGATTTAATTTTTTACAGAAAATTTTATGCAAATTTTTTGCTCAATTTTTTATAATAATTGAAAATCGCCAAGCAAACCAAAACACGTCTAGCCCTTCTATCTGTCAAAACAAAGTATATACTTGAAACTGTGAACATAATGTTCGGGACATGTGTACCAAGACAGCAAAAACAAAAATTAATAATTGAATGTACGTTGCCCTCGAAAAATAAAAGTCACCTTACTTTTAGAACACACCTCGTATTTGGAGACGTATTTTATTATTTCCACGCAATGACAATTTTAGCCTGCGTGAGAAAAGATGACGCACTGCGCTACGAACTTGATTGTTGCGGTGGTGATCCCATCCCCGCCTTCGCATGGACAGATTTAAGGATAAAATTGTGCTGGATACGCGCAGACTCAGCAAGGTGGGAATGCCTGCCCTCCAAAGTCTGTGCAGTGTTGTGTAATAGTTTTGTGAGCATAACGGCTCCGCACAATTCCAAGCGAGGAAGGGTAACGGGATTCATTGGTGCTACCTTCGACTTAGAGAAGAGCAGGTGCATGCGGATTCTACCATTTGCATCTTCGGCTCTTAAATATACTGCTGCTCCATATGCCCTTTCAGATGCAACGCAAAACCCGTGTAATTGAAGGCGTTTGGTCCCAACTGAAACGTACAACCACCAGCGTGGAGTTCTTACGTTGTTAATGGCTGGCAAATTATTGTAAAACGTATTCCAATCTTCCGCAATATCAGGATCCACGAGATCGTCCCAGAATTGTTTTCGGATCCACAGCAGCTGCATGATGAGTTTCGCCTAGGTGACGGAATGAGCATCGCAGCTTCGTTGGTTTCTGAAGATCGGACGGTGTATAATGTAACGCGAATACATCATGAGGAGGAAGCCACTGCAAACCCAAAGCCTTCACCCTATCCGAGCCATCAATAGGGAAAGATTCCTCGTGATCCTGAATGGGTACCGCATCTAAAATTTCGTCATTGTTAGCAGTCCATTTCCATAAGTGAAACCCAGCTCCTATGAATGTCTTCTTAATTTTTTCAACTTTCTCCTTAGTTTCTGATATGGAATCGGCACTTGAAATCAAGTCGTCTACGTACATTTCGTCACGAATCATCATAACAGCTTTCGTATGTAGTTCTTCGACCTCCTTTGCTAGTACCTGAAGTGTGCAAATGGCCAAATATGAGGCAGGAACTGTGTCAAATGTCACAGTCACAGACGAAAACCTTTCAAAACTCCTGTCCGTTGGTTGCGCCGAAGGATAAGTTGGTAATTTGCATCACTTTCTGGTACCCTAATTTGTTGATACATCAGCTGGTCATTTAAGGAAATGACAGCAGCTCCCCTCTTTCAGAATGGCATGATGTGGGACATAATAGTGATGCAGATCTGGTATCGAGTCTTCTTCTCCTCCATATGGCCATATGGTATTCTTTAAGACATTTAGCATAGCGTTATTTTAGATGTTAATTTGTTTGTAATCGCCTTTCCAGAGCCTTGAAACGAGCGAGAGCACCTTCTTTTGAACTGTCCAGCATAGGATATACATCTCCTTTGAATGGAAGAGCCACTTGAAAACGACTGTCAGCTAGACCCTTAACATTCTTCACAAAATGTGTTTCACATTCGATGTCTTCGGGACTTTGATACTGTTGATGAGCAATCTCTTCTAATTCCCAGAATTGAAGGAGTTCTTCTTCAATGCAGCATTTTTGCATGAAGGTGTCTATCCTCTGGGTCATTACTGGAGCCTTACCGAACAGCACCCATCCTAATTTGGTTTTCTGGGCGATTGGTAAATCCTTTTGTTTCGGTCTGACGATGGCTGGCAAAAATATATCAGCTAAAACATCACTCCTCAGCAAAACATCAACTTTGGCTGAAAGATTGAAATTAGGATCCGCCAAAGTCAACCCATCCAGGTGTTCTCAACCTGTAATTTGAAGAGTTTGAGTCGGAAGATGGCCAGACAGCGACTTGAGAACGAGAGCTTGAGTAGACGCTCTAAAAGATAAGTGATGAGAAGTGAAAGAAATATCCACCACCTTTGAGCAGACGCCGTTACTGACCAAACCCAACCCAGAAATTTCGACAGACGTTGGCTTTGACGGTAGAAGTAGTTGAACGTCTGATGTTGTTATAAAAATGGCTTCAGATCCTGAATCTAACAAAGCTCGCAATGAAATTGATTCCCCTGTCGCCGAGCGTACGTTGATAAGAGCAGTTGCTAATAATACCTGTGTTCTTGGATTCGTTGCATTGAATTTATTGATGTTTGGCTGAGAGACTATTGTTTCCGAGGGTTGAAAGTTAGGCACCGCACTGTTCATCGAAGACGTGGATGGAACTGAAGCGTGTTCTTGTGCTATAAAGGAATTTGTTTGCACTGCCGGTTGATTCCCTTTAAAATGAAGAAGAGAATGGTGTGCTTGTTGGCAGTAATAGCATCGCCGGCTACTCGGACAATGCTCAGAACTATGGCAAATTTTACAGGAGTACTCCTGGTTGATGCTTGCTGTATGCATAACGTTTCTATGTGATAAAAGCTTGCTTGGTTTTGACACTATTGGAATGTCCGGAACCTGGTCTCCAAAAAGTGAGTAAATTCAGTCATCGTAGGCAATTCCTTATTATCTGATTTGGAACCTAACTTCTCCTCCCATATATGTTGTGTTTTTTCAGGTTATTTTTGGAGAAGGTTAAAAATAAGCAACACATCCCAATGTTCCACGGGAACTTTCAAATTTGCCAAACTGTGTATGACTTCGGTTGAGGTGTCTAACAATTGTTTGATAGACTCTGCATGTTCTTTGGAAATTGAGAGTTGTTTGAACAAAGTCTTGAACTACGTGTTAACCAGAAAACGTTAATGGTCGTACCGATCCTTCAATATTTCCCATGCCTTGGAGTAATAAGCTAAAAGCTTATCAGCTTCACCAGACACACTCGATTTTAAATAGTGCATCTTTTGAATTTCAAATAGCGATGCGTTGAGATGTAAGAGTGAGACGAAAAGATCACGAAAGGCGCACCAGGTCTCGTAGTTACCAGAAAAATTCGACAAGTTGATTTTTGGGAGCATTATTTCAGCTGATCTGGATGTGGTTGGTACGACTTCCTTTGTATCTTGTCGGCTTTCGGTCTGCAATGCACTGGAAGCCTTTGCTTTGTCGATGAAGTCAAGAAGATTGGTGCGATATTCGAGATATCCCTCCCTAACCTTGTCGTAGACCACCTCTGCCGCTTTTTTCTTTTGCGCATCGTCATCACCTAACGAAGAAAGCACCTTATCAGAGCTAAACCAGTCTTAGCAAAATTTGAAATGTCTTTCTCTAACCGTTTCAAAGTTTTTTCTAATGCGTTAGCTTTCATTTTATATATATTGTATATAACATATATGTATTATACAAACTTAATAAATAGTACACTTGTTAAATAAGTAAGAACAAAGAAAATGCACTTACTATACTTGTTTTGTTTGATTCCAATCAAAATCGAAAAAATTTTCGGTGCAGCAATAAAACAACACTTAAAGATAAATTCTCCGTTGCAGACTCGTCCAACCGATGGATGGATTTCAAAACTCCAGTAGGCTTTTCCAAAAAAAATTGATGGTTTGCAAAAACTCCGGCAGGAGTTTTCCATGAGTCTTCCAATCGGCGAACAATCTTTTGTATAATTATCCACCGAAAAGACACATCAAGTGTAGTAAGAAAAACAACAAATCTAGCAAGTACCACTCAAAACACAATAAGAGTTAGAATTTATTTAAGGAGTTAAGGACCAAAATGTTGATTTAAAAATGCACGAACAAAAAAAAAAAAAAAGAGAGATTTCGGACATAAAAAAAAACCAAAAAAAAAAAAAAAAACTATTCCGGGTTTCTTTCCTAAAAACGTTATAATATTGGGTATATATTTTAATTCGTGCGGTTTTTTTTTTTTCAAAATTTGAACGTTTATTTAGGAAAAACATGTACAATAGTATTATTCAAAGTATTGCCCATCTAAAGCTATGACTTTTTCCCATCTTTCTGGCAATTTGTGGATCACATCCCAAAAGAACTGCGCCACCTTGGCAGCCAAGAATGAATCAAGCCAATTTTTGATATTCTTCTCTGATGTGAACCGTATTTCAGTGAGGGCATTCTGCATTGACCGGAACAAATAATAGTTAGAAGGGGCAAGGTCTGGGCTATAAGGCGGTAGGGGTAAGTCTTCTCATCCACTGTTTTCCAAATAGTTCTTAACCGGAATAGCAACGTGGGGACGAGCGTTGTCATGATGGAAAATTATTGCCTCGTGTCTGGTCGCATATTCCGGGCTACTGCCGAAATTGTGTTCGGTAGCGTTGGCCGTTGATGGTTTTACCCGGTTTTAGCAGCTCCTAATACAGCACATCCATCTGATCCCATCAAATACAGAGCATTACCTTCGCGCCATGGATATTCGGCTTTGCTGTTGATTTGGCTGGTTGGCCGGGTTTCACATATAATTTTTTGCGCTTGGGGTTGTCGTAATGGATCCATTTTTTATCACCAGTAACAATCCGATGCAAAAATGACAGCCTTTTGTGGCGTTCCAGCAGCATTTCGGACATGCAAAACCGCCTTTCGACGTCTCTCGGCTTGATGTGGAACCCAATTTCCTTGCTTTTGAATATATCCAACTGCTTTTAAACGTTTTGAAATGGCTGCTTGAGTGACACCCAAAGATTCTGCGAGCTCTTGTGTTTGGCAACAATCTTGATAGAGTAATGCTTCCAGTTCTTCATCTTCAAACTTTTTTGCCTGCCCAGGACGTTCATCGTGTTCATCATGTTCACCATAAACTTCCACCAAAATACGATGACTTTCGGCAGCAGTTTTCTTCATGAAGAAGAACTCCTTGCAAAAACACTTTTTTAGGCACAAAGTTCGACATATTTGAGTGAAAAAAAAAAATTATTGTTGTTTACGCTTCAAATGAATGACATATACTGAAATGACGTACAATGACAGTAGCTTTCCAACGCATGTGAGTAAATTTTGTTAATTTCGAATATTAAAGAATTAACTTTGATTTCTAACACAAGGAAACAAGGGGCTTCACGTGTGTATCGTGGTAGAAGGGTTCTGATCGCACACAGAATAAAATTTGTTTTAATTTATGTTCTTGTACCCTATTTCATTTGTAATGTATGCCAGGACAAGCAGTAAATACCATCCATTCATGCATGCTCTCTGCGGCCAATGTTTAATTTAGTTTAGTTAAGGAGCAGAGGGTGGGGTAACGTTTTTAAAGTTTTCCTTTTCACTGTTTTTTTATTGTTTCATATGATATTCAACATCTTAAGATTATTGTGTCAAAATTTGAAATAAATCGGAGTAAAACTAAGATATAGGACTTCAAGTGTTCAAATTTTTCATATTTAATATTTGATTTTCTGATATGCAAATTTTTATTTCTGGTTGGGCGAAAGCCCCCATTTATTCGGCTTAATACAAGCTATAACTTAAGATTAAACTTAAACTAAAACTTAAAACTAAGGTTGGTTATTGTGGTGAAAGAGAACCGATTTGAGGTAGGAAGTGGTGCGATGGAAGTCAAAGACGCTAGGGTTTGAATTAATTTTTCGAAGCATGCGGGAGATTGGTTCGTTCGCGCCATAGGTGGTATGGTGGGTTGGGAAATAGAAGAGACGAGGGGTACGTACATTACGAGGATTAGTGTTGAAGAAAATAGAATTGTGAAGGGACGTGCATTCAACCTGACCTGAAAGAAGTCGATGAATGAAGAGAAAGTCGGCTGCATCTAGGAGGAGGGGACGAACAAAGGTAATATAGAGGGACCTGGTCACGTATGGGTTGGTGAATTCTTTGGACCATCGTTTTACAAAACCTAGTGCAGAGTTGGCTTTAAGGATTATCCCATCCATATGCAAACGGAAATTGAGCTCCCTATCACACAAAATGCCGAGGTCGCGAAGAGATTCAACGGAGGAGATCGTTTGGTTGTGGAGAAGGTAGAATCGGGGAGGAGATTTGAGCCGCTTATGTGAAAAGGTGATGGATTGGCATTTGGTGATATTAAGTTCCAAACAATTTTTGAGGCACCAGTTTGGAAAACTATCAGGGTCTTGTTGAAGAAGGAAGGAGTCATGGGGAGAGGAAATGGTTTTGAAAAATTTGGTATCGTCGGCGTAAAGGGAGACGGACGAGTATTTGATGATCCTATTGAGATCATTTATGGTTAAAATAAGGAGAAGGGGGCCGAGATGGCTACCTTGAAGAAATCCAGAGGTGGCCAAAAATGGAGCGGAGTGGGCTGACCTAAAACGAACACTGTAAAAACGATTTTCGGCTTTGCTAAAATCGGTTGCAACTACATCGACTTCGTTGCCGTTCTTTAGGGCAGAGATGGCAAAGGATACGAATTCAACAAGATTTGTGGTGGTTGACCTACCCTTTAGGAAGCCATGTTGTCTAGGGGAAATAAGTGATTTGCATTGGAAACTTAGAGCTTCATACAAAATACTTTCGAGGAGTTTGGGAATATGGGAGAGTTTAGCGATTGGACGATAGTTTGTTATTTCGTTCTTTGATCCCTTTTTGTGGATCGGGGTTATAAAGGAGGTTTTCCAAACCTGAGGAAATTCTCCTTGTGAAAGGGATAGACGAAAGAGATCAGAAAGGGCAAGGGAAAGAGACGAAGAACATTTTTTTACGAAATATGGCAGGGAGGCCATTTGGACCGGGTATAAATTCGTCAGATAGTTAGTGTAATTTATATTCGATATAGGAGGGGTCCAAGATGTGAGAGAGAAGTGGGCCGTTGGAGAAGTTCAGTAGGTAACGAAAATAGGAGAGATCTGGTACAAAGGAGTCGTTGGTGAATGATTGTTTAAAGAAGCTGGCAAATAGGTTGGCAGTGGTGAGTGGATCGGTTGATGACTTGTTGTTGAAAGAGAGGGAAGGAGGGTAGCCATCGGACTTTCTTTTGTAGTTAACAAATTGGTAAAAGGACTTAGGATCATTTATAAGGTTGACTTGCGCATTGTTAAGGTAACATTGGTGAAATGAAGTTAAGCACCAAGATAGTTGGAATAGTCGGACAAGGATCTGCTACGTAGGAAAACAGCCCATAACTTGTTTCTCTTGTTTCGTAAGGAACGAAGCTTGCGATTATACCAGGGAGGACTAGTAGATGATGTTTTAAGGCGGAAAAACGGAACGTAAAGGCTGAAAGAATTAAATATTTCTTTATAAAAAATGGATAAGGCATCATTTACGCTTAGGTTGTGAAAGTTAAGGGGGGATCTGCTAAGATAGTCACTGATTTTGTGAAAGTTTGCTTTATGAAAGTCGTAGGATGAGAGAGTTGTGGGAGGAGTGGACTGGAAAGAAGAGTTATGAAAAAATGAAAGTAGAAGGGTGGTAGTTATCGATTGTAGAGAGATATAGGAGACAAAGTGAGACTGAGGAGTTAATTGAATTAGTTATGAAAATAAGGTCCAATTGCCTGCCCATATAGTTGGATACACCACTGACTTGGCATAGACTTGAGTCTGTTAAGCGATCTAAGAAGAGACATTCCTTAGCTGAGTTGGCATTTGAAGCGATGAAGAACGATTGATCGTCTGATGGAATCCACTGTAGCTGAGGAAGATTAAAGTCGCCGAAAACAAAGATATCGTCAGTAGAGTCAGACAGGTCAATTAAATAGTCGATCGCATCGACAACAAGTTGGTAAGATTCGGTAGGTTGAGCTGGCAGGATGTATCAACATAAAACGTAAAGGGACTTGAAGGGGAGTGATATTTTTATAGCGACAAAGTCGACTTTAGAGGATGAAGAGATGCTAATGGGAGAAGAGTTAAGGCTGTTGTGGATCGCCAGTAAGACGCCTCGACAGGGGGAATCATCATGTGGGCGGGTAGGATCGTCGTCGCGAAAAACATTAAAAGTAGGGGGGAACAATTCCTGGTTCTTTATGTCGGGAATCAAATTGGTTTCAGTCAAGGCGTAAATATCAAAGGAAAGAGAATGCGATTGACGTAGGACAGCATTGGTTTTAGAGCGAAGACCTCTTACATTCTGGTAGTAAAATGTAAAAGGGATGTTGTGGGGTGGAGATGTATGGCGGGATGGTTTAAGTGCTGACGAGGAAGGGTTATGGACGAAAAAATTTATCGTGGTCAGCTCGGCTTCACTGTAGATGTGAGACTCGTTTAGAGTGAACGTAGTGGCCGAATGCAGCAGAGGCCTTCCTGCTGGATGGATACCGTGACGCTGGTTTTGGTCTTCGATTCGTAGCAGACCGAGTCCGATTTGTCGGGTAGATAGGCGAGAAAGAGACGAATGCTTTCATATATCTTTCTCTCTCTAGGGGCAGTGGAGGAGGGAGATGGAGATTCGTGGTTGGATATGGAGTTGGGCGCCGGATGAGATGTTGGGTTTAGGGTATGGGAGTTAATAAAATTAGGGTACTTAGCTCCAGTTTGTAGGTCGAAGTTAGGAAATGAGTTTGTTTGCTGGGATCGGTGGCGTAGAAGATTGAGAAGGGATAATATGGGTGGTTGGGGTTAAGTTGAAAGAGACGCGTTGGCGCGGGGGCTTGGGTGGAACATTGGAAATTAGCGGATTAGAGGATTGGTGTGTAAGGGCTTTGTGTCGGATAAGTGAGAAGGGGGGACTAAAATCGGGGAACAAGTTCGTTTTCAAGCTCCAGTTGGGATCGGGATTAGAGCTTCGTTTTTTGTTAGCGTGCTTTTTAGTTGGAAGGGGGTTTGGGAGCGGTCTTTTTTTAAGCTTATCGTTACGTTTATTTTTAAAATTTTGGTTGTCGTCGATACGTGGGTTTTCTCGTTCCTCAGAGCATTTGGTGATACTTATCTTCCCAGGTTTAGTGGCCTTACCAGGGGAAGTAGGGATTATCTGACACTTGTCATTTTTGAAGCCGGTGAACGATTTAAATCAAAATCTACTCGACCAATTATTCTGAACTTTAGTGTACTGCTTCCCTACATAAATGACCAGGTAGCCCTTGGAGCTGGTCATTTTTAAGGCGAAAATCGGTGTTTTCACTTCTAAGTGTCACCAAAAATTAAGAAATCGAAAAAAAGAGGTCATCCTTGGAAAAGCGATTATCTAATGATAGCATTCTGATTTTTTGATTTCAAATGATCCAGTCATGAGTTATACGTATCACCGTCGCCTCCGAAGATTTGCTGCCATTGGCTTGATTAAAAATATTTTGCTTTCAAAAATTAAGGAAATGTTGTTCATATGTTGTACTTTAATGTCACAATCAATTTAATAAATTTTTATTACCTGTAGCGTCAAAAAAAAAAAAATCTTAAAAATGGGCCTTTTTTCGCCAAATTAACGTTACCCTCCCCTTAAAGGCATATTACGAGTACGGTATATTGCATTTCCAACAACTTTCTTTCAACTTTTCAACTTTATTTCATTCAATTGTGTACATAATTTTTTAATATATCTGCAAAGCTTGAGGAGCTGGTCTGCAGAAGACTATATACATAACAATATGTTATGTGTGGGAGTTCGATAAATTTTTCTTTTCATGTTCCTATTTATTAATCCTGTTCTTTATACCATATACTCGTACTCGTATATATTTACTTCTAATTTAATTTTAATTTTAAAACCTTATATAATATTTTTTTATTTTTTTCCAGCAGTTGTTTCAGCACATTTCTTTATTTAAAAGGAGAGCCGTTGAATATCGTTGCGACAGCTAAATTGTATTTTTTTCGGCCATATTCGTTCCGAAAAAGTAGAATCTGGTATCTGTTTTGCGCTTGTCTTCTGGTATTTACACATCGTTGGGTTGATCTTTTGGGTGTTATGTCACTAGGTTCAGTAAATTTATATCTTTTAAAATCTGTTGCCTTTCAGAGTGGTTCCTAGTTTTATGCGGTATTCAATTTTTTGTATAAAGAGCTGAAGAGATTTAAAGCAATTTACTAGGTGGAGTGAAAAGTAACCCGCTTGGGAATGAAAAATATTTTTTTTTTAAATATTTTTTATTTATTTTATTCAATGTAGTCCCCTTTTAGTTTGATACACTTATTCTATCGATTTTCCAACTTCTTGATCCCGTCTGTAAAGTAATTTTTTGGAAGGTCTGCAAAATACTTTCCCCGCGTGAGCTGAATTTTTTATTGATGAGCCATCTTTTGAGGTTTGGGAAGAGATAATAGTTCGAGGGAGCCAAACCGGGCGAATACGGTAGATCCGACAGCAATTGGAGCCATATGTCATTGATTTTAACCACGGTTTCGATGCTCTTGTAAGCCGGTGCATTGTCTTGCAAGAACAAAATTTTTTTTCGCTTTATGTGAGGCCGTTTTGCAGAGATTTCGGCCTTCAATCGCTCCAATAATGCACAGTTATACTCGCGTTGAGGTATTATTAATGATTATTAAGTATACCACGGAGAGTATGCCATGACAATCACAGAAAACCGACGCCATAACCTTTTCGACCCATCGAGCCTCCCTCGACCGCTTCAGAGCACTCTTGCCGGCTTCAGTCCATTGCCGGGCACTAATTCTCTTCTCTGGTCTTCAACAGTTACCAACCGACGTCACAAGCCCGTCCGATTCCGCATCAGCAAGTCCAAGCACTCTTACGAAGTGCTCTCGCGTTCGTGTTTTTGGTCAGGAGTGAGTATGCGCGGCACCCAGCGGCAGGATAATTTTTTCATATGCCCAAAATATGGCGTATGCGCTCAGTACTAGTCTTGTGGTATCAGCCAATACCATTTCATGTATTTTTTTTTTAACATTGTCCTCTGTAACTGCATCGGAGGGCCTGCTGCTGCGGACTTGATCGGTAGTGGAGTTCCGGCCACCACTAAATTCTCGAAACCAATATTTGACGGTGTAATCTGACGGAGCATTAGCCCCATAATATTTATCCAACTTTTCTTTTGTTTTCTTCACCGTTTTGCCTCTCAAAAAATAATGTTTTATGAGAGAACGAAAATCGTTTTTGTCCATACTCAACATGATGCCAAACACGTCAACAACAATCAGCTATCAAAACAAAACTAAACACAGTATCGCACTGAAATTTGGCATGTCTAAATATGAACGGACTTCAAGGCACCATAACCTTTTTTGCAGTAGCAGCGCATTCTGTCGGTCAAGGAGGTTACTTTTCACTCCATCTAGTAGTTGCGATGCGTTACCACAGGCAAGTATACCATATCTAAGATGGGATTTGACAAGTCTAAAATAGTATTCGGCCAAAAAATCCGGTGTGCAGCAAGAGCTACGGTGAAAATTCCAGTTTATATTAAAGGCAAGAGTAACATCAAGATATATAAAAGTTGACATATTCCTGATATTTGTTAAGCAGCTACTTCCCCTTTTAGATTCCGGCGATTCTTTACTCTATTTAAACAGCTGTACTATAATCGTATTAGCAATTGTATGCTAAGTTTGTATTTTGTAATATGTGGTGGTCGTACTTTGGCGTCCATGAAGGTGACAGCATGTTGTAACTGCGTCAAACTCCTGTTGCATTATCATCGCTGCTATATGCACATTCATATACCTGTGCTTTTTTCAGCGCTTTTCAGTAAATTATGAAAAGAAGCGGACCAAGCTACGAACCATGTGGAATACAGTATACAGTTTTTCCTTCGCCAGTGTATTGAACCTTTGGATTTAATTTACAGCTCTTATTTTTCAATTAGCTTTCAAAACACTACAAAAGAAGCTGTCGTAATATGTATATTTATATGACTCACTCAATGTATCGAATGCATTTTCAAAGTCAGGGCTAGGCTAGGCTAGGCTAGGCTAGAGGGATATTTGTGAGGTCTCCAATTTGTCGGTTTATATTTTTGTTCTTCTGAAAACCGAACTGGTTTCCGTTTAGAAGTCTGAATTTGCAGTCTTTTGGACACAGCTTCCTCAAGAACCTTATCTACAGCTGGCAGAACAAATATTGGTTCGTATATAGTTAGGTATTTCGTTTTTTTTTACCACTTTTGTATATAGGGCTTACAATTGATGGTTTTAAAATTTGCGGGGCTGTCATTAAGTTCAGATTCACATTTTCAAATTTTTTTATTGTATCATACGATCATATGTACTGTGTTGGATGTCTCTGAAGTAAATGTTTTAGCAAATTTATTTGCAGATCAGATGTGTCTGCTGTATCTGTTAAACTCTTTTATAGGTATAGTGCCTACTTACGAGTTTCCATGTATATTAGGGTTTGATCAATTATCTTAAAATTATTGTCTGTAATAGCGTAATTTTGCCAATTTGATTAATTTGTTTAGCTGGTTTCAAAGTGTTTTAAATTGCTTTTCATATTCTTTGATTCTTCTATTGTTTTGTATAGCCTGTCTTTATATCTGCATGCTTTCATAAGATCGTTAGTCATGCAGCATTTTTCATTATCTCGTTTCTCCGTATTTACTGATATTGACGACAAATGAAGAATTTTAGTAAGATTGTGACTAAATTTTTTAAAGAAATACTGTTTGTAACCCTCAATCAGTCTATAAGCCACTTTATGTCTCTCTAGCGCTCTTAAAAAAAATGAAACTGAAATTCTTGCTTCCATACTGCCAATATTGTATTCCTTTTAAACCTCGGTAAAGTAAGATTTGTTCCTCTTTAGTTACATAAGAAACCATACAAAGCGTTTGTTTAGAAAAAAATAATAAAAAATACAAGTGGTCTACTGTTAGGTGCTAAGGTTCTTTTTCTCGGCTAAGTTTTAACGTGTTTAAGTCTTCCTCTTCTTTCTGCATAATGTAACTTAACAACTTTATTTTCTACATTAAGCCCTCTATGCCTTGTGCTCAAATGACATGAAAGCATCTTTTCCGCTACTACCACCCGGAACACAATTTACATTGGACCGCATTGCTGTAAAATTATACCAAACTTCCCCAACCAAATCGCTACTCCGAACCACCATCATCGTACCTTACGTTTATATGAAAGACAGGACTCAGAACTGAACTCATGGCCAAACTCCTCTTCGTTCGAAGTTAAAAAAAAATTATTTAAAGCGGATTATACAGAAAAAAAAAGTCCCTCGAAACTGCACGACCACCAAACTACACACCGCCAGCGATGCTACACTCATAGTTGAGGTTCTTTTGGAAGAGGATTGCCATCTAACTTCTCCACTATTGCTGCACCAAAAAGATGACACACTGAATTGAACCCCCGCCCATGTTGGATCTCTTCCAGGTCTCTAGGCAACATTTCTGCTTTGTCAGACGCAAAATACGGAACGTTGAGGCTCACAACAACAAACGGCACATGACCAAAAATGGACAGAAAAAAAAAAGCCTAAGCGGCTTACAGAATACGGATTCTGGTGCGCGCCAGTAAATTCACAGATTGTCCTCGCAAACGATATTAAGGTCATTTGGGTGAATCCTTTTAATTTTTTTATTTTTTGGAAAAAAACAGCTCACAAATTAGATTTGCGATAGTGGCCTGGTTTTCTGATGGAGAAATTCACCATCCATATCTGTATCTTAAAGGGGATAAATTTCCACAAACTACAACGAACAGAAGAATTGCTCTTTTGGGGTTTTGGCGCCAGTCGTTTCTCTTGTGCGTTGATTATTATCTGACTTTTTCGAATGGGAAAACCACAACGCCCGATTTCAATGGTCGTGAACAATTAGAGGTTCAGCTGGCCTATTTGTCCAACTTCCAAATGTTCCAATGTTCACTTCTTTGAACCCAACTTCCTACAGCCAACGACCATAATGACGGGAGTTGGAGCAATCTTCAAATCTAATTAAGGACGGAAAACCACCAAAATAGTAGTTGCTAGCGTTGGGATGATATTCAGAAATAGGTAAACGAGTGTCGAGTTGAGTAGATACGTCGATTCGACCACACCAAATAATGCGGAACAGTTTTAATATTTCCCTCGAGTTGCGGATAAAGTAATTGCGGCAGCTGATTGGTTTGGTTAATTATGTTTGGCCCGAGTTCCCAATTAACGGAGTAAGTTGTTCAGTTCGAAATTGTGGACAACAGTGTTAACGGGTGTTGGGTGGAGCAAACCGAGTGAGATGCATTATACATTAATGCAGTTTAGGAGGGAGTAATTATATCAAGTTCTGTAGTTCTACCTATGATGTCATCTAAGCAGGATTTTAGAAAGTGCTTCAAATGGTCGGCTAAGAGTTTCATCAAGTTTAAAAGTTCACTTTTTTTCCCATTTTATTTTCCCAAGGGTAGAACGATTTTCCTTTAGAATCGTAGTGCAAAAAATGATTTCATTTATCAATTGTCGTAGTAATTTCATTAACAATCAAGAGTACCTCGTACAAAGAATGTCATTAATCAACCCATAAATTTGGTGGAAAATCATTGATGGAGCCCTTGCTAAGGTTCTCTAAAAGAAATAAAAGAATACAGTATCATGTATATACCTATGAATTAAAAAACGACTGCTCCTTCCTTTATTCGTTTACAACAAGTTTTGATGGGCAGCTCTAATATAAATGAAAAGGCGACTTATGACGATTTAAAATTCGAATATGCCTAACTTGGTCTATTGATGATCCTCTTAGCCGAATTTTTCATCAAAATAGTACAACTAATGTGCTAAGGGACGACCTAAGGTGTTTGTGAACTGTATCTAGGATCTAGTTTCCTACTTACATGAATAAGTTCTCTTGGTAACACATCCATTTCGTTCTTGTTTCGTTTTATTAGCCGAACAAATTTAGTCAAAATGCCTTCTTTCGTTGTTTGAACGAACTGCAGTTAGAATCTTCAATGCATACATCATTCGTTCACTTTGAATGCTTTTTCGTATGGAAAAAGTACCTTAAGGTACTGAAGTGAATATAGCAAAAAATATAAAAAAAAAATTTAACACTCCAGACAGCATTCGTCTTCTTGAATGCGGCCGCAACAAGAATTTTAGATGCCTTACTCATCATAGTTGCCAAATCCAAATGACCCGGTAGATTTTATACCCCAATGTAGCTCCGGCTCTTTCGACGACACGTTGTGTTTATTTGTGTTTTTGAAAATTCAACCACCTAGCCTTCATTCAAATGGTAAAATACCAAGTTTTGACAATCTGTAGAAAAAATGTAGAACTTCAATCAGAAAAAGCAGAATGGGTCTTGAGAGGTAACCTATGGCTGGCCACTAATAGAGAGCAAATACCGATGTTAAAAGACTTTGCAAGTAGTCGAAAGCACGAGAGCTGTAAGCCGTACTAGAGTAACTTTTTGCGTCCGACGACTTTTTTTTTTCCTGAGGATTCACGTCCTTGATCATGGCTTTCCCCAAACACGAAGCTGCAAAATACCGAAGACTGTATTGACTAAACTATTGGGTCATATAAAAATCTCCGAGGTTTTTTGTCACTAGATGGTGTTGGTGTCCATTTATCTGGAAACACTTATCTGATTGTGTCAAACGAACACGTGTTTGAAAGGTGACATATCAGGATACATTTTCTTTGAAGACAGCTGTGTAATTCGTTGCTCGTGTTAAAAGTTATACTGATTTGAATGTGAGTGAAATATTTGAAGAAATACGCTATGTGATGCTTTTTTACTATAAAAAAGGGAAAAACCTGCAAAAGCATGCCAAAAATTTGTGCAGTTTACGATGGGAATGCAATGAAAAATGGATTAAATACGAGAATATCCAACGCAAGCAATCATGGTCAAAGGCCGGTGACTGACCACAAACGACTTCAAAGCCTGGATTGAAGGCAAACAAAGTTATGTTGAGTGTTTGGTGGGATTGGAAGGGAATTGTCTATTATGAGCTGCTAGAACATGGCAAAACAGTCAATTCAATCCTCTACTGTGCATAACTCGAACGTTTGAATGAACCTTTCAATAAAGAGCGACCAGAATTGGCCAACAGAAAGGGAGTTGTCTTCCATCATAACAATGCTAGGCCACACAAATCTTTGATGACCCGGAACAAATTGACGGAGCTTGGTTGGGAAGTTTTAATACATCCACCGTAAAGCCCGGACCTTGCACCCTCTGATTATCATTTGTTTCGGTCTTTGCAAAACTCTCTTGATGGTAAAAAATTGGCCAACCGAAAAGCCGCAGAAAATCACTTGGCCAAGCTACACGGAAAATGGTAAAAGGTCATAGATAATAATGGCCAATATGTACTTGATTGAAATTGATTTTGAATAAAGAAAATTTTCGTTCAAAAATGTACCAAAAACCACGGAATGAGAAAATGAGCTTCTCCCACTCATTTGTGTTTCTCACTTTGTGAATTTTTACACTCCTGAGCAGGGCCTACTGATTATTGCCGGTTCTGAACGGCTCTCCTGAGAAGCTTTTTGATAGGCAGAATTTGGCTTTTGGAGGTTTGCCATTGCCCGCCGAAAGGGTGATGACGATTTGAAAATGTTGCTGTTGAGCTCCTACCGGGATTCGATCCCAGGTAAGTTTGCGTGACAGCCAGTGAGCCAATTATCGGGCCATCGCCAATGCCAGCAGCATTTTCGAAATAAATTGGGCCAATGATGCCACTACTCCAAACTACGCACCAAACTAGCATACTCTGTGGATTTACACGTATTGACTTCTCGATCCCCTCGATTTCATTTATTAACATAGCTGCTCAAATGAAAATGCGCCTCTTCAGAAAAATTATTTTTCGGCCAAACTCGTTGTCCAATTCGAACTACTGTAACGCCCAAACTGACAAGCGATAACGAAGCGGATGGTCGTTTGCCTTCAATTGCTACATCAGTTGTACTTTGTAAGGGACTAGTCCGAGATTTTTGTTCAAAATGTTCATCAGGCTAGTGAGTGAAATGTTGAGTTATTGAGATTGATGGCGAGTTGGCCACAGCAGCCCCCTTCTTGTCGGTATGTACCCTACGACAACTAGGGCCGTGAGTGTTGTCCACAATTAAGACAGTCTCACTAACTTTACGCGCAAACTTTTGTAAAGCAGGCGCAGTATGCACTATTTGGGCAACACAGCACTCACTTTTGTTATGAGTTTGCAATGTTTCCCAACGTAGTTCAAGCGTAAAGTGATTTATTTCGTTTTGCGTAGGTGTTACAGTGTATTTTAGTTATGGTACTTCTTAAACCAGTTGATTTGTGCGCGTTTTGTACACTCTTCAATTTCCATAGAGTAAGTGTTGCTCCGAGAACGCAACTTATCTGGTCGTGGGCTCAAAAGTTTACACAAGAAGGGACAACGGTTAAGCAAAATCCTCAGAGATCATCAACGTCAGCAGCGACGACAGTGGCTCAAGTTCGACGCGAAATTATGCGCATTCCGCATAAATCAATGCTGGAATGTCTTCGAACAGCACGAACGCTTAGAAGAATATTGTTTACTGACTAAGCTCCTATTTTTTAAACCAGCGTATTGCGGAATGATCGAAGAGTTTTTGGTACCGCAACTGGAGCTGTTTCTCAGGATCAACAGAATACAATTTCAGAAAAATTGGGTCACTCCACACACAGCTACAGTTTCAATTGCGAAGCTGAGGATAATTGTAAATTATTAACCCGTGTAAATCGTGTAAATGTGTACTTCAACACCCCCATTTATGTTATTTGTTGCAACTGGGAATCATATTAGGTTACACTACAAAAATGCATTTTTTTTTTGTTTACTTCTGATTACACCGTTTCACATTTAAGTAAGGCTGTGCGGGTTCGAAATTGGTTGCCACTTCAACTACGGGATTATCATTCCAACGTACCACACTTATGACACATTCATGGTCGTAGCCGAAATACATTGTTCCACGTGGTTTTCGTCATACATTTATTGGTCTCAAGTGGAAATTTTAGCATTAGATTTAGGCGTACAGTTACAGTGGCGAAATATCCTTAATTTTTTAGGTAAATAGTAAATTGTAACTTATGTACCGACCGATTTTCAATCACTTTAAAAAGCTTTCTATCACCTTTAAAAGTTCAGGTCGTATATTCGCGAATGTCTCCTTCGACCAGCTGCTAAATGTTCTTCAGTCGAAGAACAGGGGCGTGAGTCCGAGAACAAATATGAAGAGCAGAGAGTACTGTCATCAGCAAAGGAATATATTGGATTAGAAGTAGCAGACAAGAGATCATTAAGGAAAATTAAACCAGTGTCGGAGACAGAACGGAGCCCTGGGGCACACCAGAATTTATTTCGGTAATATCAGACTTGATACCATCCAAGACAACTTAAATTGAACGTTCCCAAAAGTTATTTCTAATCCAATAAAGAAGAGAGTCATTGATCGCAAAAACATGCATTTTTGACATAAGAGCCTGATGCCAAACTCTGTCAAATGGCTTAGAAATATCAAGTTCAACTGTTATCGCAATTCAATGACAGTGATAATTTAACTAGCGGTCTGAAGATGTCGCTGATGACGATGACGAAGTCAGCAAGATTAGAAGCAAGTTTTTCATTAGTCAATTGTCGTTCAATCAGAACTCATCTTCTATCTACAAAACTCAACAAATTCGGTAGAGATCCAGCAGCAATATCGAAAAGTCACAAGTTTTGAACGAGCCTACGCCACTAAGTGATTTAAATTTGCCGTTAAAGAAATAATTGGTTTTTCTCTTTTTTATTTTTTTACTTTTTTATCATCACAAAAAAGTTTCAAAATTTTCTCTTTGGCTGCTGCATTGTTGGAAATTATTCACGCCAAAAGTTTATGATTCATGACGCCACCAACAGTTCGTAGAAGTAAGCGTCTCGCCAGGAACCACGAATCTCTGCAGTCAGAAGCAAACCCCAACAGCAACAACTATCTAATCGAGCCAGAGAAAAACCACACCAGTGACGGAGAAGATCTCGACAGATTTGCACAGATACAGTTGTAATGGTTAACCCAAGTGATACCACCGCCTCGACGTCTACTGGGCAGGAAAACTTTCAAGTGCAACAGTCAATAGACGGTCTGCGTAAAGAAGAAATAGAGAACGAAGCCAAAGTTCAACGTCTGCGAGATACAATCGACTACCGGTGCTTCGATCCCGCGCTGGAGGTGGAACAACAGTTTCAGTCAGTAGAAAGCCAAGTTGATTCCGCATTAGAAGCGGAACAATGGATTCAGTCAACAGAAAGCCAGGTAACAGTTCATGGTACCGCTTCAACTGCCCAGACGACAGCTTCTACCGTAAACAATTTGTCAACATTTTCGGGAGCACCATTGGATTGGTCAATTTTCATAGCAAACTACAACGAAACAACGTCTAATTTTGCCTACTCCGCGACCGAAATACAATTTGATTGCAGAACTGTCTACAGGGATCCGCAAGGGAAGCCGTATCTTCGCTTCTCATCCATCCAAGGAACGTCGACGATGTCATTAAAGAACTTACCTTTCGTTATGGACGACCGGAGCTGTTAATCAAAACTCAACTTTCAAAGGTGCAACAGTGGCCAGCTATGAAGAATAACCGTATCGACCAATTGGTTCCGTTCTCGACGAAGGTGAAAAACGTCGTTGCATTCCTTGAAGCGGAAAACTGCGAACAATAATTAAGTAATCCGATGCTGCTAGACAAGATAATCTGCAAACTTCCGGTTAGTTAGTCGCCTTGAGGGAGCTAAGCACGCTTCAACGATTAAGCCATATTCTACTGTTAAAGACTTTGCCCTTTGGTTGAACGGTCAGGCCTGAATCGTGCAACTACTTCCTCAAACCAATAATTCTTCGACATCGCAGGCAGCACCAGTACAACCGCGAAGAATGGAAACCAAGGAAACAAGAAAAATCTGTGCAATGTGTTGGCTGTGGAAACTCTCACCACGTAAGTGATTGACTTTCCTTCAAAAACTTATCTACTAACGGTGGAGTTTCGCCGATGGCAAATACCTTTGTTTTTCATGTTTTAAGCAGAATCATGGGGCCGCCACCTGCCGAAGTCGAAAAAAGTGCGAACTAAATGGTTGTCGCAGATCCCACCACAAGCTTTTGCACGAGGAAAAGGAGTGTAATGTCATAGTTGATGTCAGTACAACAGAACAACTTCCGGAACGCCTCCAAAATTGTCGTACGCCTTCTCCGAAAGACTTGCTGTTCCGTATTCTGCCAGTTATATTAGCAGGACCAAAGGGAACATTCAGCGTTTTTGCTGAATTTTGATGAAGGTTCTTCGATCTCGATTCTGGAAGATGAATTAGCCGATAGATTGCCACTCGGCAGAAAGAATCAACCTCTAACTTTACAGTGGTATGGAGAACACAAACCGTCACGAATCGTAACCATTGAAATTCGAGGTAAGCAAAAGAGAGCTCAGAATTATGTTTTGAGGAATATTAGAACTGTGCATAGTCTGTGCCTGCCTAAGCAAACATTCAGCAAAGAAAGTAAGCAATAAATCTTATTACCTTTGGGTCAACTGATAAAAATTCCAAAGCATCTTTTGGAAAACGTTACCCTATCATAAGTCTAACACGGTTCATACCTTAAATTCCAATGGAATTCTCCACTTGACTTATACATACATATAATATATCTCATCCCTATGAATCGTAAAGCAACATTCACATACTTGTACACATCAACCTTTCGGTTGATGATGAATTCCATTCATCGACCATTTACAATTTCCCACATAACGAGCCACAGAAACTTACCTCTTATTACCTGACTAACAGACTATGACCCTGCAATTTAATTTGTCCCAGTTCAGTCCGGGACAGGCGATGATTTATTGAAATCCTTTGAAGGTCTTCTTTTTGAGGAGAAAGAACATTTGTCTGTGTAGACCGTGTGGAACCGGTCGAACTGAAAACTGTATTGCAAGCCATGGACACATTTGTGTTGTCTGTTTAAGGGATGAATTGGCTCCGCTTTTCCTACCCCAGTCCTCACACCATTGTTTTTAGCCGCCCCATCCTCTCAATGTGGTTTGAATGTTGGAATGTCCAAACGCAGCCCTACACAATTTCAGACTGGAAGTTCATATTAAAAAGTCCTTTACCAGAGAACAGGAAACGCATCATATTTCGACTGACCGAACACCGACAACCGAGTGTAAATCATTCAAATGATGCCAATTCGCTTATTCGTTAGGTCCTTCAATGGGTTCTGTTCGTTTGCCCGTTTGATTGTTTGTTCGTCTGCTCATTGGCGCTCTGTACCAAGGCCAATTATTTTTAATTAGGCGAGTTCTATCCCACTGAACCGTACGAGGTACAAACTGGAGTGGTCATAGAGGGCCAGCGATATCGACGAAACCGACGGTGCCTGCTGAACTAACCCTAGTTATAGATGCAGAACTCTATTCCGTTACGAATTACCAACGAACTCTGGTAGTTAGCCAATGAAAATTATGTTATAGACGAAAGATGCTTTAACGTCCAATATAGTATGTTCGCGTTCCCTGGTTCATAATTACTCTCGCACAAGGAAATTTGTTTTGCTGCGATGCGTATGGAGTTGAAGGCAACGTTGTGCTAAGTAAAGTATACGAAAATGAAAATTGTCGCTTTAGCAAGGATCCTGTTCTCGTAAGGTACTTTGTTGGCTTGATGACTTGCAATTGGGATGGACATGATGAATGGATTATGAAGAGAAATGGGGAAGTACCGAAGCATAAGCAACTGCCAAGGGTTATTTATATTTTGTTGATAATGAACTTATTAAGCAAAATAATGAAGTTGAAGTTCTATCAGGTTGTAACTTAAGTGTCGCGCGTTTTTTTTTCCGCCGTATTCGGTTGCCATAAAATTCACAAAACTTATTTAATACTAAAACAGTTGTTAAAGTTAGTATTTAGGATATATTTCACATTCAGTCTGCAAATTTTGTTGTGTTAACTTCATTGCAAACATTTTATACTGAATTTTAAAATGGATGTATCAGAAGGGCATAATCGGCATATGTTATTGTTTTTGTTCTAGAGATCAGAATGGAGATAAGGCTCGTCCAAGTGTCGGCGTTGGTTTGCAAAGTTTAGAATGGCATCCTAAAGGATGAACCATCGTCAAAATAAATCCGACTGTTACGCTAAAGGAACTCGCAAGAGAAGTCAACGTAAGCCATATGACAATCCATCGACACCTAAAAAATATGCAGAAAATCATAAAGTTGAAAAAATGGGTGCTACACCACCTATCACAAAATATGGTTATCTTCAGATTGTTGCATAACAATCAACAACCATTTCTTTACCAAATCGTTACCAGAGATAAAAAAGTGGGTTCTTTACAATAACATTCAACGTCGCTACCAATGGTTAGGCCAGAAGACAGACCAGCACATCACAGAAATTGACTTCACCCGCTCAAGGTGTTATTGCCTGTATGGTAGGAAGCTGAGGGAATAATCTATTTTAAGTTGTTGCCTCGTAATCACACTATCACTGCAGAAGTCTACTGTCAACAGCTTTGCAGACTAAAGTCGGCATTAGGAGCAGATCTGGTCAATCGTATAGGTGTCCTACGATTATTCCATCAGAATAACGCTCATCCTCATAGAGCTTTGAGCACATGCACACAAATACAGATGTTTGGTTGGAAAAAAAAGGTGTATACGCCTTGTTCTCCAAATTTATCACCTTCAGATTTCCACTCGTTCCATTTCTTCAAAAATTCCTTGATGGAAAAAACGTTAGATCCCGGGATAATAATGTCGAAGTGAATCTTGGGATACTTTTTTCGTCAAAGCAAAACATTTTTTTTAGAGACGGCATTCAGAAGTTGCCTGAAAGGTTGGCAAAACTGTAAAACTGTAAAGGTAATTATATTGGTGGAAATTAAAAATTCTAAAATCGCTCATGCTAAATAGTCATGCAATACAGAGATTTAAACGGATTAAATGAAGGCAAACTAAAAGTACTTTCATACTGAAGTTCTATCATCGAATCTGCATTCAGGACAGTTAGATACGTCTCAAGTCTCAAGATCAAAATCATAATTAAAGAAATATATTTGGCTCAACCAACAAATAAATTCAGCAGATTTAACACACACAGAAGCTAAAAATTTACCTAGAATCTGGCGATCTAATTAAATCAATCACACTGCGAACAAATTTCACAAATATCACAAAGTCTGTTCAAAAGAACTTTTTAAAAATATGCCTTACTAGTGAGGCTACCTATTGCGTTGTAAGGATAGATCCTTCACTGATATACAGTCAAAATTGCTTGACATTTTTACGAATAGAGTTATAGGAGTTAGTGTGTCTGAAGTGTATCAGTTGTGTAGTCAGTTTGTATCTTTGGTACAAAAATGAATATCGAACAAAAATTGCTCCGAATCGAACATTCGAAGGATATTATCAAGGAGGCCAAAAAGATCAAAAACTTCCTTTATAACCTATTGCGTTGTAAGGATAGATCCTTCACTGATATACCGTCAAAATTGCTTGACATTTTTACGAAAAGAGTTATAGGAGTTAGTGTGTCTGAAGTGACAGTCAGTTTGTATCTTTGGTACAAAAATTAATATCGAACAAAAATTGCTCCGAATCGAACATTCGAAGGATATTATCAAGGAGGCCAAAAAGATCAAAAACTTCGTTTATAACATTGTGACTGGTAATAAAACTTGGTATTTTCAAAAACACATGCCAAAGTGCCAAATAGAAAGCGCCAGATGAAATTCGTTTCACCCGGTCAAGCAGTTAATGCACAATTCTATCTTGGTATTGTGAAGCACTTATCACGCAGAAGGAAGTTGCACGATAATGCGCCATCTCATCGATCGACACTCGTGACTGACTTGTAAAACTCCCCGTATTCACCTTATTTGGAAGAGTATGACGTTTACGTTTTCAGAAAAATACATTTACTGCTGAAAGGAAAGCGTTTTGTGGACGTAAAAGCCATCACAAGGCTTGTACTGACATGCTGAAGGACATCCCAGCCGAATACTAACTCGACATGCTTTTAGACAACGGGCAAACAACTGTATTGAGTCAGAAGGGCAATATCTGGGATAAAATAAATCGGTTTTACCAAAAAAAAAAAACCCCTTTTTCTTGTTCTTATTTTTAAAAACTCTTGCTGCACTCTCTCGAGAAGAGGGACTTTAAGAATTATGGAATATGGTATGCGGCGCTTGTATGGCATGTAGTGCCATCTTGTTGGAACCACAGCACGGATATATCGATGTTTTCGCGATGTTTTCGAATTCAGGCTACAGATAATCGGTTAACATCGTCCTATTCGTGAGATTGGGGGTTGAGGTGTCCCTTCCCTTATTTCGAAAGAAGTAAGGTTCGATGAAGCCGCAGTGCCTTAATCCGCACGTTTGGTGGTCGTGCATCTTTGTGGATGCATTGACGCTTGGTCGAGGACTTATGGCAATTTTTCTTGTTACCTTTTTATGATTTTTTAACCAAAATCCGGATCTCCGACCAATATTTCCAGCGCCCAATTAGTGAACTCACAGTGTTGCCTATGATCGTCCGGCTCCAATTTTGGCATCAGCATAATCATATACGGATGTAGACCCAAATTCAACCGCAAAATAAGCCAGGATGACTCTCTGGCAATGCCCAATTTAGCTGATCGACATTTCTGAATCTTTTTCGATGTGGGCCGCTACAGCGGCTACGTTTTCTTCATTTAGCACCAATCTCTGTCAGGTCGTTGGCTTAATATCCAAAAGAATGTGCTCGCGCTCAAACTTCTCCACGACGAATTGCCTGCACACTGAATCCATGATGACAACCGACCTCTTGACGAATTTCACGTTGCGTATTTACAACTGAGCCGGAATTTCGATAATACGAGGTCTGTTTAATGAATATCCGGATTGGAAATAAGGTGCCGCTACTAAGCCAAAATGAGTGCAACGTCATTTAGTATAACACCTACCTACCTTCCTATTGTTAAAATTTGGTGACTATCCGACGCCTAGTTTTGTTTTGACACCCATTTCAAGACATCGTGATAGCGTTTTTTGCGGCCATGGAAAAAAGAACAGTATCCGTGATAGGATTGTTGTTTTTGAGTGGCCAAACCTGCGAGGAAGTCAAGCCCATTCTCGATGGTGTATATGGGAGGCATTCACCTTTCCTTACAACCGATTACCATTGCTTCGCAGAGTTTCGGCGTGCCCGCACGTCGGTTTTTAATGAACCGCGCCCAGGTGGCTTAAAAACGGTTACTACAGAGGAAACCGTGGACAAAATTCATGATCTCGTACTGGCGGACCGGAGACTGAAAATTCGCGAGGTGGGTGAGATATCAGGTATCGCGTTAGCCATATCCTGCACGAGAGTCTGGGCATGAGAGAGCTGTAAGCAGGATGGGTGCCACGTTTGCTCACACGGGAGGACAAGCGCATTCGTGAGACCACTTCAAAGATATGTTTGGCCCTGTTTAATCGAAGTCCGGGAGAGTTTCTAGTCATTTTGTGACCGTCGATGAGACATCGAAACAGTGGATTTTACTCGGTGAACGTGCTCCAAAGAAGGGGAAGACTGTGCGGAACAGCCGAAAAGGTGATGGTCACCGTTTTTTTTTTTTTTTTTGGAACGCGGGAGGTGTAATCCACGTGGACTATTTGGATTTGGAGAGGGAAAAAGCAATCTCAGGAGCATACTACGTCCAATTGGGCCGATTCAACCACAATTCGAAAACAAACTACCACATTTGGCGAAGAAAACAGTTCTCCTCCACCACTTTAACACACCGACTTAGATACACCTCCGCAGTCGCTACAGCCAAATTGGTCGAATTGCACTACGAATCGCTCCACCATCATCCATATTCTCCACTGCTCCCCCTTAAAATATAACTCGTCGGAAAGAAATACGGGTCGAACGAGGAAGTCATCGCCGGCACGGAGGAGTATTTTGTAGGCCAACAAAAGTCACCCGATATTTTAAACCAATAAAATATAGGGTGATTCATTGTGAGGTTTGATTTTCAGTAGGCTTTTTTTGACAGATCACGCAAGACTCTTATCAAACTGCTTTATTATTTCTGTTCAGTATCCTTTGGCAAGTCATCATGAAAAGACTCACACCACCACTGTGCCTCTAAATTGTTCAGCTGTATTACGAAAATCAGCGTTCTATGAGAAATGCTTTTCGTGCAATTCGAGGAATTTACGGTGCGCATAATCGACCTACTGAAACCACTATTGCCAATACCATTCGCAAATTTGAGTCCCAGTTTATATTAGTGGATGACACTCGACCGGTTAGACTACATCCAGCATGTAGTGAAGAGACTATAGCAGCTGTAGCTGAGAGTGTACACAAAGACCGGGACGAATCGATTCGTCGTCGTTCTAAGCTGAACTTGGCGTATTTTACGTGAGGATCTTGGCCTAAAAGCAAACAAAATTCAACTTGTGTAAGAATTGAAGCCAGTCAACTTAAATTTGCGTGAAATTTTGTGCAGTGATGAAGCACATTTCTGGCTCAATGGATATGTTAATAAACAAAAGTGCCGTATTTGGGCTGGGCTCCCATTACATCCATTAAAAACAACGGCTTGGTGTGGTTTATGGGCTGGTGGAATCATTGGTCCATATTTCTTCAAAAATGAGGCAAATCAGAATGTTACCGTCAACGATAACCATTATCGCGCCATGTTAATGGACTTTGCGCATCCTGAAATTCAAGCACATGCTTTCGGTGAGCTCTAGTTTCAACAAGACGGCGCTACGAGCCATACAGCGCGTGAAACAATGGACTTGTTGAGAAATCATTTTGGTGAGCACTTAGTTTCACGTTTTGCTACGGCAAATTGGCCGCCTAGATCGTGAGATATCACACCTTTGAACTATTTCCTCTGGGTATTTGTAAAGTCTCAGGTCTTCAGGAATAATCCAGCTACGATTGACGCTTTGGAAGCCAACATAACTCGTGTTATCTATTTCCTCTGGGTATTTGTAAAGTCTCAGGTCTTCAGGAATAATCCAGCTACGATTGACGCTTTGGAAGCCAACATAACTCGTGTTATCCGCGAGATATCAGATGCTCGAACGAGTCGCCCAAAATTAGACCTTCCGAATGAACCACCTCAGACGTAATAGTGGCCAACATTTACATGATATCATTTTCAAAAAGTATATGCCATGAATTGTTCTTTTAACCTGTGATAAAAATTTTAGGTTCGCTTTCAAATTTATGTTTTTTATTTTACATTATAAATCAAACCTCACGATGAATCTTCCTATATAAAGGGGAAATGTCTTAGAAATAGATATAAAACATTTGAACAACACCCTGTAATAGTTATATATACTCAATTGTAAATAAAATAAGTTGTTACCATGGGCATAGTCACAACTAACAATAGCACTGTCATCGAGTTTAAAGTAGTGGAACAACTCAAGGTCTCTCTAGTTTTTATTCGTTTAATATGGGCACCTGGGGACTCACTTAAATCCAAGAATATGAGATCTTCGATGAATTGCAAAATGAGATGCTTGAAAACTTAACAGTCGTTAACTAACAACCAAGAGTTAACTTAAAAACGTTTACACGGACAAAATAGTGGTGCATTACATCTCGTAGATATAAGTTATCCTACTTGCCTTCAGTAGTAGGCTGTGCCTTACACCTACGCGAGATGAAATGGTTTTATAACTATGCAAGTGGGCAAAATTCAATCATAAAACCGTCTGTCGACGGAATAACTACGCATTTGCCTGCAAATGTCAAAATATTACTGACAAGCAGTGGCATAGCTGTCATTTAAGTTGCTACGCACTCATTCAACTTAAGGCACAAAATAGTCAAACATTCAGATTAATAAAACTCTTCAAATGACATTCCACTCTCTCGCAAATTCCATTCACAATTGCTAACACATCGTCTGGATAATACGACACCTTTGCCATTCTGTGCGTTCCATCACGTTCGGCAACGGTAGTCTGAGTGTACCTGTGGATGAATGATGGAAACGAGTGGTTTAATATTTAAGGTAGTGTAAGAATCAGTTGTGGATAGTTGTGTCAATAATAAATAATTTATTTTTTTTTTTAATAAGTAACAATGTAGGGATTTAATGTATATAATGTGTGCATGTGTGTACCTATCGTGTCCTTCTGAACATCTCAATCTTAGTTTTCCTAGAAATCAAAACAACAGAAGCACTTAAAACCGCCTTCGGCCAACAGCAGAAAGTCCACGGGGCTGTTAAGCTTCACGTCCATTACGTGTTCTGCATTATATCGAACCCCTCTCAGAGAGTTTTTGGAATTATTACAATGTACACCCGTCTAAAACTCAACACTTTCGTGGGCGCCCTCTTTCTCGGCCAACATTAATGACCTTTGCTTGTGTTTTGAAATTTGTTTATGTTTCTAAGAATGCGTGACCCCTTCTCGGTAGAACTTCAATTTCAACCATTCCCTTCCATATTTTATACTTTTCCGGAATTTTATTGTTATCCTTGTTTACTCGTATGTGGGAGTAAGGCGTCCTTCGGAGACTCCCGCGCTTCTCTATGTCTCTGTTTTGCAGTCAAGCAAGCTAACAATCCCGACAAGGATATCAACCAGATTTATCGTTTATTTTTAATCTTTTTTATTCGTACTGAGCCTAATCAAAAAATGGATACTGAAAGGAAATAAATCTTTCTCCTGAACTGGATAACAAAACATGCTCCCTTCTCGTCGTTTTCAGTTTTATTTCATGCAGTCTCCTACATTACAATACGAGTACACTGATACCCACGGTTAAAGCTAACAAAACGAACAGAATCCAGAATCCCTCAACGCAACGAAACAAAAAAGGAAAAAGAAGATCACGCGTTTAAGTCCTGCCTTTGTGCAGGACTCGTTTTGTTACAAAGCATTTGCATTATCTTTATTAGAAAACATTTTTTTCTCTCTCTGCTATCCTTTGAGAATATCCTGTGAGCATGAGTACGAGTTAGATACGTGTATACATGGCTGTATTTATTGCGGTCACATGCTTTTCTTCGATATTAACTCCAGGGGAAAGAGAAAGAGGTGAGCATAAATGAAAAAATTAAAAACGGAAAAACCCGTGTAAAGGAAATAAAAGGCTGGCAGTTAGTTAGGATGATGGTTACAGTAGAGGGAGGAATGATGGGTGCATATCCTGACTGAACTGGAGGACTACTGCTAAAGTTGAAGGCAAGGTTCCTTTATTTATTTATTTTCTAACGTGGTCGTGCTAAAATATCGTCTACCCATTCAGTATCAGCGCTGCATGAGAGGCGTAGTGTGTAAATGATTTTTTAATGACAACGTGATGAGCATAAGTGTTAGTATGGGTCGTGGTAAGAAGCGGGAGTAGATACGAATAGGTATACCCAGAGACTCATAGGACATAAAAAACACGGGTAACATGGAATACGAATCATTTGGTGAATTACTGTGCACGACGTTAAGCTGAGTAATGTAACGCGAGTTTGTGATTTTTGTGCGACGCGAGTAAAATACATTGCAGGAATGAAATTCGCCACAATAGGAGTGGTAGTCATTGTGAGAAAGGGATGAGATATATTGTGCACTTGTGACGGAAGAGATTAGCTTGGCTAATAGTTCATCCTTGATTCCTCAACGAAAAGGTTCTAAATGTTTTGTTTTAATTTGCCAAACAATCTCATTTTTATTTGCTACGGAAGTATCCTTAATTTTTATTGAGTCTGGAGTTTATGAGATTTGGTAAAAGAGATTTTATGGAGGTATGTGTGGTAATTTTCCTTTCTTACGATTGTATGGCAATTTTAGCGAATGCTAAAACATATAGAAATACCGCAGATAGTGAGGACCGAAAAACAGTCGGGAAGCTGCGGGCTTAGAATAAGGTATTTCTGTCAGTTCATCGTATAGTTAAATTCGTTTGCTTATTGGGTATGTAATTTAATTCGTGCGGTCTTTTTTTTTCAAAATTTGAACGTTTATTTAAGAAAAATATGTAGAATAGTATTACTCAAAGTATTGCCCATCTGAAGCTATGACTTTTTCCCATCTTTCTAGCAATTTGTGGATCCCATCCCAAAAGAACTGCGCCGCCTTGGCAGCCAAGAATGAATCAAGCTAATTTTTGATATTCTGCTCTAATGTGAACCGTATTTCAGTGAGGGCGTTCTGCATCGACCGAAACAAATGGTAGTCAGAAGGGGCAAGGTCTGGGCTATAAGGCGCGTGGGGTAAGACTTCCTATCCACTGTTTTCAAAATAGTTCTTAACCGGAATAGCAACGTGGGGCCGAGCGTTGTCATGATAGAAAATTATTGCCTTGTGTCTGGTCGCATATTCCGGGCGTTTTTCGGCTACTGCTCTCTTCAAACGGATTAATTGTGTTCGGTAGCGTTGTCCATTGATGGTTTCATTCGGTCTTAGCAGCTCATAATACAGCACACCCATCTGATCCCACCAAATACAGAGCATTACCTTCGCGCCATGGATATTCGGCTTTGCCGTTGATTTGGCTGGGTTTCACATGTGATTTTTTGCACTTAGGGTTGTCGTAATGGATCCATTTTTCATCTTCAGTAACAATCCGATGCAAAAATGACTACCTTTTGTGGCGATCCAGCAGCATTTCGGACTTGCAAAACCGCCTTTCGACGTCTCTCGGCTTGAGTTCATGTGGAACCCAATTTCCTTGCTTTTGAATATATCCAGCTGCTTTTAAACGTTTTAAAGAGGCTGCCTGAGTGACACCCAAAGATTCTGCGAGTTCTTCTTGTGTTTGGCAACAATCTTCATAGAGTAATGCATCCAGTTCTTCATCTTCAAACTTTTTTGGCTGCCCAGGAAGTTTATCGTCTTCCAAGCCAAAATCACCACTTTTAAATCCTGCAAACCACTTTTGGCACGTTCGCTCAGCTAGCGCGTGTTCACCATAAACTTCCACCAAATACAATGACTTTTGGTAGCAGTTTTCTTCATATTAAAGTAATGAAGAAGAACTCCCCGCAAAAACAATTCTTCAGGCACAAAGTTCGACATATTTGAGTAAAAAAAAATTATTGTTGTTTACGCTTCAAATACTGAAATGACGTACAATGATAGGAGCTTTCTAACGCATGTTCCCATGGAATAATACAAGTTACGCCATCCCTTAGCAAACCGCACGAATTAAGTGTCGTGCTAAATTTAAATTTCTTCCATGCTATTTGTGGATAGGAACTTCCTTTGAAGCGATTGCTCTGCAGATATGGGGGATTGGCGTTCATATGCTATCCATGTCGCCACCATATGGTGAATGCGAATCTTTTCGATTTAGTCAATGTCGCTGAGTTTTCTCCAAGTTTGTGTTCATGCTGGGTTGTACGAGCTTCTAGAGTGAACATATGCTCAGTGTTTCAGCTATTACACCAAAATTGCGCTAGGAACTCTGAACGCAAGACTGAGTAAAGAAGCCGTCTATATAACACCACGTCCAACAATGAATTTAAATCCTTAGAACTTTTAACGGGGCATAACTTTTTAGTAGTAAGCGTGCAGTTCCCACCTTTTATACTCCATAAACGGCTAATGTGCTCAACCGTGAAACAAACTCATCATATTGCAATAGCCATTAGACACTCCTCCAGCATTCTGGATCTCCGAATATGATAAGAGGCCAACATTGGCTCGAATCATGATCTTGTTGTAGCTAGAATAGTAGGAGTTAAGTAAGACCACCAAATTCTACCTTGAAAACCTGCACTCGCAAGACTTTTAAAATCTTTGCATCATGCTTTCTCAAAACCGTAGCCCTAGAACAACAATGGGAATATTGTCGACAAGTCATCAGAGAAGCTGCTTCTAATGTGATTACTTTTAAAGCGCCGCCACAAAGAAACCTATGATAAGACGATGAATTCAGGTAGATACGTGAAGAATATCAAGAAGATATAAACATACACTGCATCGAAGGATGAGAGCTGCTCATGAGCTCTACAATGAGAAAAGAAGCGAGGAGCATTGGCTTCTCCGAAAAAAAAAAATTAAAGAGCATAACAAGCGATTGATCGAGGAAATGGGGAGATATTACTACAGGAATGACGTTTGAAAGTTTTAACAGAGAATAAAATGAACATGCCAGGGTAACAAATCCAGAATGGAAGCCTGCTACTACTAGTATCAAAGTCACAGTCGGTGCAAAGAATATGAAAAAAAACTACTTCTGCAGACCGTATAAAGACTATGGTGGTCAATATACTGCTGTATGAATAAACGACATATGATTCTGATAGGCTGGCGCAGAAGGACTGCGTACTGAATTATTAAGAGCAACTGGAGATGACTTAGTTGGGCACATGCACCATCTCTTCTGTAAGATATGGTCACAGAACCAAGGAACCAAGACCGAATCATGGAATCTCAGCATCGTAACCCAAAAAAAAGAATACGCTTTTGACTGCACCAACTATGTATATTTCTATATACTTCTTCCTAAACTTATTCCTTATCGACATCAAAGCAGCAAGATAGCATGCATATGGACGAGCTGTACATCAACATCTCTTGTTTTGACATATCTGCCAAACTTACCGATACCTGCAATATCAAGGAAAATTTTGGACAAGGCAATGCGCTGAAAAAATCCTGCAAAACCCACTAGTCAACAGAAGAACTACGGTCATTTTAAAATCTAAGTAATTACTTCCATATGAGGATGATTCTGATACAGTGGAACGGACACAGAAGCGCCCAAAATGGCTCAGATGATAGGAAAAGAAAGAATATGACGCACACCACTGTCCTAAGCGTCGCCAGAGTATCACCATTATCGGTTATAACTTCGGAGAAGTCAAGAATTTCGCCTTTCTTAGATATGCAGTTACAGGCAGCAACGCAGAAATCAAATGCAGAATTACTCTTGCCAATCCTTCTTTGCGCTCGGAAGGCAATTGAGTAGGAGAGCCACCGCTCGTAAAACCAGCCTGGCTTTACACAATACAAGACCCTAATGAGATCGACTTGGACCTTGTCGAAATCAAATGAAAAATCACCTGGCAGTTTTGAGAAAAATATGCCGAAATCGATTTTCTTGGAAAAGAAAATTTAACCACGAAATTGCTGGGCCATGTTGAGCGAATGGTTGTTTTTACGTGACTTAGGATCGACAATAACAATTTAATTGAAAATGATTTTTACGTCAACCGTTAAGATTTTGACTTCATCCATGTGTATGGAGTTACTATAGGGTTTTCTAATAACGACTTGAAAATTTTTAAATAAAAGGCAAACCATTTGAGATATTTCAAAAACTTTATTATTGGCTTGAAGTACAATGAAAATATTTATGAATCGAACTCGACTTCGTTCATATGGCCACCGCGGGCACGTTTGCAGCGGTCGATTCGTTGAACCCAATTTTCAACGACTCGGCTACACATTTCGACCGAAACGGCCGCTTTTTCGCGTTCAATGTTAGCTCTGAGCTCTTCCAACGTCGTCGGCGTGCTGCCATAAATCAATGACTTAACGTAGCCCCACAGAAAATAGTCAAGTGGCATTGAATCGCACGAACGAGGCGGCCAATCGACTGGCTCATGTCTTGATATAACACGCTCACCATACTTACTCCTCAATAAATCGATTGTAGCGTGTGCTGTGTGGCTTGTGGCACCATCCTGTTGATACCACACGTCGTCCAAGTCCATATCTTCCATTTTGGGCCAAAAATAATCATGATCGTCGACGAAAAAATATGGCGCAGTACCGCCGCCGGCATGCAAACCGCACCAAACAGTTATGGACGAAGTTTGTGGATGAAGTGGTGATGAAGCACATTTGGGTTTTCACCTGACCAATAACGCATATTTTGCCTATTGACGAACCCATTGAGCCAAAAATGAGCTTCGTCACTGAAGATGGTTTTGCGATGAAATTCATCATCTTGGCGCATCTTCTCCAGAACCCAATCGGAGAACTTACGTCGCTTCAAATGGTCCATCGGCTTCAATTGTTGAGTCAGTTTGATCTTGTATGGGTGTAAACCAAAATCCTTACGCAAAATACGCCATAATGTGGTCTGCGAGATGCCCAATTCTTGAGAACGCCGTGGAATTGACTGATTTGGATCGTTTGCTACGGACGTCTGAACGGCAGCGATATTTTCGACACTTGGACCAACCTGTTGTCTCACTTACACGGCAACATCACATAACGAATATGTTGACTCAAATTTTTGCACTAAACTTGTTATTGCCTGTCTACTAGGGCGAGAATTATGACCGAAAATTGAAGTTAACGCTCTTAAAGTTGCAGTCACCGACACCGAATATCTGTAGAAAATTTTTATAATTTGCAGACGTTGCTCGTTAGTGTTAGTGAAAATGTTGAGTTTACTGAATAAATTGACAGTGACAGTTTGATGATTAGTGAAAGAGTGCGTACACAAATTAAATTCAAAGTTGTCAAGTCTCTATTGGAAAACCCTATACTAAACATGAAGATCACTCTCAACTCAGAAATCTACTAAACATGTTGATTATATTACCTAGAATAAGATTTCTGCTTCAAATCGATCTATTTCAATTCTGGGTTTTGCTAGCTTTGATGAGTTTGCAAATTGTCGTCTTTAGGTGCTTCTTACGCTGCAAGTAGTAGACCATAGCTACTTCTTCGTATGAGAATCATACCCTTTAAACTCCCAAAAAATTTTTGTAGAAAATACAGATGGCAATTGAAAGCAATTTTAACGAATTCACTATGTTAATCTACTTCACAATTTGTTGAGATACATAACTTCTTGAATGTGTTTACAACAACTTAGCATTCAATTTGTCATATAAAATCAATCTCGCTAACAACATGAGTAATCCAATTCTCTTCTAAAAATCTATTAAATCCCAGATTCGAATTCAATTTCTTGACTCACCTCCTTTAAATCCAAGATTTCCGCTAGTGGTTCTTCTACTTAGACACTCCGACCGACAGTCTGATCCCATATCAACACATTTCTATTTGATTAGGTGTATTTATATTCCAAAACCCCTTTAATTCAACTTCCTTGCAGTCAAACAAGGAAGTAAAGAAAAACAGGAAAAAAAAAACAAAAACACAAGAAAATTAAACCCAACAGCCCATTATCCGTTTGAAAGAAAACATACCAGATACCATAACAGCCAAGAGGTGAGTGTTAAAAGTTTAAAAAAGAGATACAACTACATACACTTTGACACGATGGCGACAGGCTAATTAACGTCTTCCGAACCACAAAAAACCGAAGCAATCAAGCACGAGATACTAAATTAATTAGAAACAGCTTGTGCCCGCTAGGGGGCGAATTCAATTTGCTTTGCTTGCCAACTGAATAAAACGAAATACTTTTCCGCCCTCCTGCTGTTATATTCTACCGAACACTGTACACAAACCAAACGATCCCAACACCAGCACTATCACCTCTTCACGGTTTTCATTTATACCCAAGCATTCACTTTTGGATTGTATTGTATAATACATACATACTCGTATGTATGTAGCTTTTCCAGAAACCTTGCAGAACCAATCTTATTATCCTGGCTTTCCAAGTTTTGTACCCAAAAGGACCCACAAAAAAAAGGAACACAAAAAAAAAAAAAAAAAAACCAACTTGAAGCCTTAAGATGGATAATGGAAGAGAAAGTGAATTAACTTTTGCAATTATTATTGTTGCAGCAGCAGCAGGTCTGAAGTTTAATTAGAAGCGGGTGACGGAGCAAGTTCCGTTTATTGAAACACCTCAAGACACCCCAGCCGAGTACTGAGAAATTGGTTTCCTGTTTTTAGAGATCTTGTTTCGTGTCTTGTGTGAAGCCCTAGGGTGTAATCATATTTTCAACGAATTCTACGAGCAGATGTAGTCACTGCATTTTGTATCTAGAGGGGTTGATTAGTGTTGGTTTTGTTAGTTACTTCTTACAGTGACAAAATTGGATAATAGAATGCAGGGATGTTACATAGATTTTAAATGCTGTAACCGAAGAGAACATCGTGGTACAGACCCTAAAGGATTGATATTAAACGTGATATTAGATGGAATCCGATAACCATACAAATTGCACTAGTTATCCCTGCTGAAAGGAGTTATGCTACACAAAACATGACCAACAATTTAGCCTTGAGCAAAACTATCGTTATAGACATGAGGAAACTACTTAATAATAAAAGTTTTAACTTGCCAGTTACAGCCCTAGATAAAGAATGAGAAATAAGTCATCATACACCAGATGGTCAATGCTCTTTCCATTGGTCAATTTAACTATGTGAATGTAGCTAAACATTCATACCTACGCCCTTGGCGTAGTTAAAGGGCATGACAAGTACGATAACAACTCCAAAAATTGGATACAAACTCAGGTAATGAGGAGAAGCGTCATCCAAGTTTGAAACCATTTGTAACATACGAGGACTATTTGATGAGTTCCCGGATTGGAAGATAGGTGGCGCTACTGAACCAAAATGATTTCAATCAAAAAAGCAGTATCGCTCCATGATCCGATTCTTGTTTTTGAGTGGCAAAACCTGCGAGGAAATCAAGCCCATTCTCGATGGTGTGTATAGGACACATTCATCTTCCCGTACAAATGTTTACAATTGGTTCGGAGAATTTCGCCGTGGCCGCACGACAATTTTTGATATACCTCACCCAGGTGGCTTAAAAACGGTTACCACAGAGAAAACCGTTGACAAAATCCATCATCTAGTATTTGCGGACCGCCGAAAACTCATGAGTTGGCTGAGATATCAGGCATCTCAACTGAACGCGTTAGCCATATCCTGCACGATATTTTGGGCATGAGAAAGCTGTCCGCGTAATGTGTGCCGCTTGGGTGCCGTTTGCTTTCACCGTAGAACAAGCGCAAACGTTAGACCACTTCAAAGACGTACTTGACCCTGTTTACTCGAAATCCGTAGGAGTTTCTGCATCGTTTCGTGACCGTCGATGAGAAATGGATTCATTCGTACACACCAGAGACCCAAGAATAATTGAAACAATGGGTTATACCCGGTAAACGTGCTTCAAGAAGGCGAAAACCGCGCTTTCGGGCGGAAAGGTGATGGCCACCGTTTTTTTATTTTTTTTTTTTTGGAACGCGCGAGGTTTGATCCACGTCGATTATTTGGAGAAGGGAAAAATAATCACAGGAGCATACTACGTCGATTTTTTGGGCCGAATCAAAGCCAATTTGAAGAATTCGCCCACATTTGGCTAAGAAAAAAGTGCTCTTCCAGAACGATAACGCACCAGCTCACACCTCAGTAATCGCTACAGCCAAACTGGTCGAATTGCATTTCGAACTGCAGCCCCATCCTCCGTATTTGGCTCCCTGCAACTTTTTTTCATTCTCAAACATTAAAAGATCGCTCCCCGGAAAGAAGTACGAGTTGAACGAGGAAGTCATTGCCGCGGCGGAGAAGTATTTTGCAGTCGTACTGTACGGAGGGGAAAAGTGTATCCAGTTGAAAGGAGATTATATTAAAAAATAAATTGTCAAAAACTAAAAAAAAGTTGCGTTGTCATTTCCAATCCATGTATTCATCAAACAGCCCTCGTACTAGCAATTCTAAAGAGATCTAGCAGTCCCCCGATGGAGAAATCCTAACAAGAATTGGTAACACCTATGAGCCGTTAAACTGGAGAGTTGTAAAATCCATACTAGAAGAACAGAACCTTGAAGAATAGAAATACACTGGATAAGACGGTACTTCAAAAAGGAAAGGACTTAACCCACAAAGACTAGATTTGCCGATTAAGCCTTAATTCTACCCAAACTGTCGACCATTTAAAGAAGGAAATGGAGAACGCTACATTGCCAGTTTAAAAGTAATCTACATACATTTAACTGATTACAGATTGCAGACAGTCAGCACTTTCCAGTTGCTGTTAGGGTTAATGTCTATTTCCACGTCCATTATTTTACAGGAAAGTCAAAAGCCCTCCACCATTGGTAAAGGTATACAAACCATCAGCTGCTGGTGGAACAATTCTGCCTCTCTGAATATCTCTGTAACATCACAATATTTAGCAACGAAAATATTCAAAGATAACAAGCCACTGTCACTGTATCTACCACAATTGAATAGCATAATCAAAACCCACGACTGTCAAATCATAACATCCACCCCTGTCGTCTAATTGAGATATCCTGTGAGCTCGCTAAATCCAAACCACACCAAATTACAACAACATTTCCATAATTATCTGATTATCAGCGTACATTTCAGCTTATTTTGATCGCAATGTTCGCTCATAATTAACGAACGCATTTCATTTGAAATAATTTCCAACAAAGTATTGCTATGCTGTGCTGAAGCGGAATCAGTCCACAATCGTTTAAGCCCATTTCCATCACCCCATTCTCATTGTAGAAATTAACTCAATCTGAGAGAGATAAATAATTTATCTGTTGGCATACAATGCGTTTCCGGATAATATCTTTTGTTGATCATAATTTTCGTCCTCAACCCCATGACATGTGGATTGTGGGATGTAGGATGTCCTCTAGATGCCTATATACAGAGGCTAGACCACCTTCACCACAATCCCTTCCAGCTGGCCATGTGATTATACCACTCATTAACTTTTCCCAAAATTAAATCTGAAATCCTTTGCAACTATGTGCCAATGTTGGAATATGTTACTGTGTCGATGCAAACGTGTAGCCATTCTGTATTGAGGCAAGTGAAATTCAATGGTGATGATCCGGCACACACTACCGAAGTAGTATTTAGAAATTGAACTGGACGTTTTAAATTCATTTCAATGGAAAACAATCAGGAAGTTAAACCAGCTTTAATGGTGCGTGTTATTGTTCAGATAAATTGTTGTGGATCCTGAACTGTATCTTAACGGGTAGCTAGCCGTTGGTGGCGTATTTACAGTTATAAAATTGTTTGCGATAAATAACTATGCTAGTTAACGATCCGAATACAAACATACAGCTAAATAGCGAAGAATGGATTTACTTTTCTGTAGCCTTTACCATTAGGACCTCCAAACTAGTTCCAGAGTTGGAAGCTATTTCACAAAAAAGCCTTTCCAACAAAGCGCGTCAACTTACATCGACGTATGTGTGTGGTATTCTTTTAGGTTTTTAAGTTGTATTCTGGTATTGATCTATTGTGAAGTTGGATTGATGGATTGATTGATCACGTCACTATTAAGGTTACTACCTCTGAAGAAGGGACCACATTACGCATGAAATCTACTTCTCAAACCTAATTGACAAAAGAGGAAAACTTGAATTCATAATCAAAATAAACAAATTTCCAATATTTGTGTATCCCTGCAGCTATATCCCCAAGAAGAACTATTCATTTCGAGCTTTTCTTTTGGAAAGCTTTACTACAAAGCTAATGTCTCTGGATGTAATAAGCAAATTTTGGTTCAAGGTGCGCTCTTAGAACGTTAACATATCACTGAAATTTTGTATCAAAATTCGTGATCATTATAAGCGTCCCAAGAAGCGAACAGTTGAGCGTTAATTGAAGAAATTCGAATCGAATTATTCATTCATAATGTTGCCATGCGAAACATCAAAACTGAAGAAAATATAAATACTGCGAATCGGTTTGTCTAGGCCGCACTCAGCCGCCTACAAGATAGTCATCTCGCGTACGTTGCTATGACCCATTTTACTGAAATATTTGGTTTTACGTCATTACAGAGCGTTTTGAACCAAACATTAAAGCCAAATCACCATCGTGTACATCGATCTTTCGCTGGTTGAACTCTAATGTAGAAGAAAGAAGATGGAGATTTTCACCGAAAAATCATCCTCAGTGACAACACCCAGTTCGGTGATCGTGTTATCGCCAGAAATTGCTTCATTAATCGGCTACCCCAACTCTTTTCTTTTGAAGATACATTAAGGATCTGGCCTTTTTTGCGGAAAACCTGACGTTATCTATACTGAATTGAAAGCAGAGATTTTCCGTCTCATTTCCCAGGCAACCTAATCGGAAACAGCTTACAACTAGCTCCTGCTAGTGAAGCTGCTAGTGAGCTAAACAACACAATACGCCGTAGTTGGTACATCTCATCGGTCGTGGTGACGGATAAGGACATTAAACATGCTGTTGCATACTTTGATGGCTCCAAGTCACCTGGCATAGATGGTATATACTCAGTTATGTTACAAAAAGGTATAGACCAGCTGCTGGCAGCCTTGAAGAGAATTTTCACTGCTAGCCTGGCACTGGCATACATACCGAATCCCTAGCAAACAGTGGCCTTTATACCAAAAATCGGAAAGAGGACTACTCGCCAAGAGTTTCAGAGACAAAGTATCGAGAGAATGGTGGAGATCCATGTGCGCAAAACCGCCATGCGAGTGCATCCTCTGTCAGCGATGCAGCAGAGTACGCTTCAGAATCTGATGGGCGGAATTGAAGGCGCACTCGACAAAAAGGAATATGTAGTAGGTGTTTAGAAACTGCTCCCTACAAGACACCTTTTGACAGCATGTGTAACTTGGTCATACAACAAGGTATAGGTATCCCAATAGGTCTGTAGATAAAAGCAATGCGGCCAGTCTGTGATAGTGTATATTGGTCGACTCACTGCTTAGCGCTCTGTATAGTTCTGATGTCTTTGCTTAGGCATATCGAGATAATGTAGCTGCACTCTCTGTTTGATCATGCCTATCGAATATCTACTCCGAAACGCAGGAAGTCCCAAACGTGATCGACTTAGGCTTTCAGTCAATCCTCCCAAATATGAGGTTTTACTGAGGTTTCTCCAACGCAGATTGGTATTTGGGTGTTATTCTGAATGACACGATGAAAACTTTCAAGGTGCTGTTGGCCTGCTGGCAGTGCTCTCGGTAAGTTATAGGCTCATCACCAAGAAGTGTCCCCTGGATATATTCGACTGAGTCGGTTGTGAATAGAATAAGCTTTACGCCACTATCACTCCTGACGGATAGTGCTCTAGATGCACTTTTTAAGCTTCTTCTACTCGTTAATCATATCATAGGCTGCAATCTCAAAGTCATCTTCTGTGTAAAAACATTTAAACTGCGCTTAAAGCTTTCTACAGTCCTCTCAAGGCTTCACTGAAGGCAATCGAAAGGCAAAATTCACTGAGTTTTGTTTGGGTCCTAGCTCACAACAGAATTAAGGAAGAAAAAAAGTGCCGATAAATTTGCTAGGCAAGCCTCAAGGATAACATTTCCAAAACCCAATCTGTATTAGGAGCGCCTGCGTCCTTGGTTATTACTTCCATTGGCAGTTGGGTATCATATGAGCATAACTGCAGATGGCAAACTGCAAGCCAAACGAATGCTTCCCGATATCTCTGTGAGATTAGCACGCTGCTTCCGAAGCACCTAAATGACATATCATCCTTCGACGACTGCTATGAGAGTCGTAAAATCATCACGGAGCTCTATCACTGTAAGTGATATATCGCATCAGATTGCAGGTTGCAGGTACTCGGCGTTAATATGGTGGGTGCTGGTACTATAAACACTTTACCCCTGAAGCGCTTACTTATTTTTCTACGACAGACTGAGAACTTTCAGTAAAATGAACCTGTAGACCTTCCAATAAATTTGATTTGCTTCCTGCTGCCCAGGAAGAGTATGGTTGAGTATGGTGAGCAAAACTTTTTGCAAACGCATCCTTCCTCCACAGTTAACCAGTGCGAAATATTTCGCATGACTGGATTTTAAAATCTAGTGAACAGGACGCTTTCTTCGACAATGTTACTTCTGATGGCATATTCAAACTCTAACGTCTACTAGATGAACTGTTTATTGGACCATGTATTGCGAGTGAGCACTCTATCTCTTTAAACAATGCTGAATCAATAACCTGAAGAAAGTTTTGGGGAAGGTACGAAGCTTGTGATAGAGGAGCAAAACATAAATACCTATATGACCCGCTCTATTATATCTTACTGATTAATGTAATTGACAATCAATTGTCTTTAAACGTATTGGACAACCTTTAACCTCATTGTTAAAGGGTATATGGCATATTTTAAATATTCGATAAGAAATCAGGATGATCCTATAATAGAACTGGTAATAGCAATTTTAGTCCGAATTTCCATCAATTCAATTTATGGTACTGCCTGTGCCAAAGGAAAAAAAAAAATAAAATTAATTACCGAACCACTTTATAAATTTTAACCACGTATCGCCCCACATCTGTTCGCTTCAATTTATTTTGCTCTTCAATTCCCCAGACCGAAAGAAAGCAAGCCTCGAATAGACTCCAAAAAAAATTCAATGAAAACCAAAACGATGAAATTATTTGCCACTTTGTCGAATTATTTAAGCATCGTCCTTTACAGGAGAATTAACCTACACAAAATCTGTTGGAATTTCAGTAAAAGGATATCGTTCAAATTAAATTCTGCTTACCAGCGGACTACAAAGCACCACGACGTGAGCGGTGAGCCTCGAAAGAAAATTATCAACGTTAAACCCACACAACACCCACTTGGTTATAAATGTATATGTGTACACGTATCGGTATATGCATATGCATACATATCTCAATTCGTCCAAGCCTTAGTTAAAAGAATTACTCCGAAATTAAGCAGGATTGTAGGCTCCAATTAAATGTCTAGACGAGGAAATACATACATATTTAAATACGTAACGAATTAACAGTTAAATTGGAATAGCATTCCGTGTAGAATGAAGATGGACACAAATACACACCAAAACCTTCAACGAAGAACCTTTCCAAATTAATTACGCAAATAAATTCAAACAAAAATAGGCTAAAAGTTTTCGCAGCATTGGCCGCACAACGAACCCTTTTGTCTATGTTCTCAAAGCGGTGAGACATTAATTACGAGAAACTACGCGGACACAAATTAGGTAAAGAGATACAGATATCTGTTTTCGTGTTCATTCCCGTAAACGTTACTTTTCGGTTGCTCCCGAACCCATTGCCATTATGTATTGTAGGATTCATTTCGAAATGCACTCCTTATCCTTAGTTTATAGTTGAATTTCGTTGTTGGCTCGTTTCCTTCCTGAAGGATGAATGAACACGATAATTGAAAGGCAAAGCAAGGGTTGAATAATAAGCAGATGGCACTGCCTCTACGAATAAGTAGACATAGTTATAGTTATAGAAAACATCGTTAATTCTAGACCCTAATGTCCAAGTTAAAAACGAGAGCATCATCAGATCCAGATAGAGATTTTCGATTGTAGTAGTGTGGTACTTAAATAAGGTAGGTGTAGTGGAGTATCCGTATTTGTTTATCCTTAATTAGGTTTCATTTCTCCGAATGTCCCATAAGTATACACATGTATAAGTATACAAACATATAGAACAGCCAGAGGATAATTGAAAACTGAAAACAAAGAACGGAGAGAAGAACAAAGTTTAGATGCTGATTTTGTTGACACAGTAGCAAAAACTGATGAAAAAGACCAAAGTTATGTAGTACTTCTAAGGATTTAATGATAATGCATTCGTTTCTAAGTAAAACTTAGACCCCATAGATCAAGTTTCATGGCACATGTGCCTGGGCTCAGAAATTGTGATGCAAACTCTGCTTATATTCTTCAAAGTACTGCTTACCGCGAATGGTTTCTTTGAGGAATTATGGTTTTAGAGCAATTCCTATGTGTGTTATGATAGTGTGTAGCATGTTTTTATCAAGCTGAAAGATACCATGTATCTTTAGACGCAACCGAAACGTTTAAATTAAATCAAAGCTTGAAAAGGAATCTATTTAATGTCTTCATGCAAGTTGATACTTCATGTTTCCCGTTTAGAAGTTGAGCTTAATCTGACATCCAAACGTTCTGTTAATATAGGGTTTTCCAATAGGGACTTGACAACTGTCACTATCTATTTATTCAGTAAACTCAACATTTTCACTAACACTAACGAGCAACGTCTGCAAATTATAAAAATTTTCTACAGATATTCGGAGTCGGTGACTGCAACTTTAAGAGCGTTAACTCCAATTTTCGGTCGTAATTCTCACCCTAGTAGACAGGCAATAACAAGTTTAGTGCAAAAATTTGAGTCTACATATTCGTTGTGTGATGTTGTCGTGTCAGTGAGACAACGGGTTGGTCAAAGTGTTGAAAATATCGCTGCCGTTCAGACGTCCACAGCAAACGATCCAAATCAGTCAATTCCACGGTGTTGTCAAGAATTGGGCATCGTTCAGACCACATTATGGCGTATTTTGCGTTAGGATCTTGGTTTACACCCATACAAGATCAAGCTGACTCAAGAATTGAAGGGTTCTGGAGAAGATGTGCCAAGATGATGAATTTCATTGCAAAATCATCTTCAGTGACGAAGCTCATTCTTGACTCAATGGGTTCGTCAATTAGCAAAATACGCGTTATTGGCCGGGTGAAAACCCACATGTGTTTCATGAATCACTCAAAATCCACAAAAAATAACTGTTTGGTGCGGTTTGCATGCCGGCGGCGTTATTGGGCCATATTTTTTCGTCGACGATAACGATCGTCACGTTACTGTGAATGGTCAGCGTTATCGCGCCATGATCACCGATTATTTTTGGCCCGAATTGGAAGATATGGACGTGGACGACATGTGGTTTCAACAGGATGGTGCCTCAAGCCACACAGCACACGTTACAATCGATTTATTGAAGAGTAAGTATGGTGAGCGTGTTATCTCAAGACATGGGCCAGTCGATTGGCCGCCTCGTTCGTGCGATTCAACGCCACTTTACTATTTTCTGTCATTTTCAACATTGAACGCGAAAGAGCGGCCGTTTCGGCCGAAATGTATGGCCGAGTCGTTGAAAATTGGGTCCAACGAATCGACCGCTGCAAACGTGCCCGCGGTGGCCATATGAACGAAGTCGAGTTCCATTCATAAATGTTTTGATTGTACTTCAAGCCAATAATAAAGTTTTTGAAATATCTCAAATGGTTTGCCTTTTATTTAAAAAAAAAAGTTATCAAGTCGTTATTAGAAAACTCTATATAATATAAAACCTGAGTCAACAAAAACAACACAAATCAATGAATCATCAAAATTTATATATTTTGATTCCTTCAAAATATGGTGAGCTCCATTTGAAGCGATACATTTTCGAACGAAACATCCAGTCATCCGTACACTTTTTATAGGCATATTCCGGGATCACCTTCAGTTCTCTCAGCGAGTTTGCTTTTATGGCTTGAATTGACTCAAAACTGGTTCCATGAAGTGGTAATTTGAGTTTAAGAAATAAAAAAAATCACAGGGTGCTATATCAGTAGAACACGCTACTTGCTCGATCATATTAGCAGTGTTTTTGGTCAAAAAGTCGCTTACAAGGGTGGCATTATGCGATGGTGCTTTATCATGGTGCAAAATTAAAGAGTTTTTCTGCTACAATTCTGGTCTCATTCAGCGAATACTCTCCCTCAAACGCTTAAATAATATTATTTACTAAAGTAAAGTCGATCTTTTCTTCAGTAACTGTCATTGCATGTCGTCTCGGATGTGGCAATTTTTCAACAACTTCAAAACCATCTTAGAATTTCAATATACGAAGTTCCCGTAGGCTTTCTCCAACATTTTTAAAGCGTCCGAACAAGAAATTCCGTTCATAACACAAATTTTCAAAAAAACTCTTAGGTCAATATTTCATAGCACTTGAGGTTGACAAAGTAGCACTTTGGCCACCGACAACAAAATAATTGAGAGATGGCGCTAAACCTCAGTGTCGAAATAGATAACAGTTGTACCATCATAGAGACAAAAAAGTTTTAAGACACCATTAACGAGGGTCATTCGAACGACTCAGTCCCAGTTAACATATATAAGATGTTTCATCGTGAGGTTTGATTTATAATGTAAAATAAAACACATAAATTTGAAAGTGAACATACAATTTTTATTATCGGTTAAAAGAACAACTCATGGCATTTACTTTTTAAAAATGATATCATGAAAATGTTGGCCACGACTACGTCTTAGGTGGTCCATTCGGAAGGCTCAATTTTGGGCGACTCGTTCGAGTATAGCGACTGTACCTCGCGGATAGCACGAGCAATGTTGGCTTCCAAAGCCTCAATCGTAGCTGACTTATTCCTGAAGACCTTAGAGTTTACATGTCCCCAGAGAATATAGTCCAAAGGTGTGATCTAGGCGCCCAATTTACCGTAGCAATACGTGAAATTAAGTGCTCACTAAAATGATATCTCAACAAGTCCATTGTTTTACGCGCTGTATGGCTCGTAGCGCCGTCTTGTTGAGATCAGAGCTTACCGAGACCATGTGCTTGAATTTCAGGAAGGTCATAGTCCGTTAACATGGCGCGATAACGATTACCATTGACGGTAACATTCTGATTTGCCTTATTTTTGAAGAAATATGGATCAATGATTCCACCAGTCCATTAACCACACCATACCGTTGCTTTTAATGGATGTGATGATAGCTCTTGGTACTTTTCGGGTTGCTCATCAGCACACATACGGCAAATTTGTTTATTAACGTATCCATTGAGCCAGAAATGGGCTTCATCACTGAATAAAATTTCGCAGTAAAACACCGGATTTTTATTGAATTTTTCCAGAGCCCATTCACTGAAAACATGATGCAAATTCAAGTCACCTGGCTTCAATTCTTGGACAAGTTGAATTTTGTACGCTTTTAGGCCGAGACCCTCACGAAAAATACGCCAAGTTGTCGATTACACCAAGCCAAGCTGCTGAGAACGACGATGAATCGATTTGTCACGGTCTTCACTTACACTCTCAGCTACAGCTGCTATAGTCTCTTCATTACGTGTTGGATGTGGTCTAACCAGTCGAGTATCATATACATATGTAAACTGGGACTCAAATTTGAGAACGGTATTGGCAATAGTGGTTTCAGTAGGTCGATTATGCGCACCGTAAGTTTCTCCAATCGCACGAAAAACATTTCTCACAGCACGCAGATTTTCGTAATACATCTGAACAATTTGGAGACGCTGTTATGGAGTGAGTCTTTCCACGATGAATTGCCGAACGATACTGAACAAAAATGACAAAGCAGTTTGATAGGAATCACACGTGATCTGTCAAAAGTCTATTGAAAATCAAATCTCACAATGAATCACCCTATATTTCGACCGAATGTCAAATGTCATAAAGGGTGAGCCAACAGCTAGAGTGAAAGTTTTCATTAAAGTAAACACTTATTTATTGTGAAATCAATATAGAATCAATATTGATTGATAAAATTCAGTCTATGGCAACTACGAATGGAGCTCAACATCGTTCATGTGAGTACCACGACTTCTGTTGTAAGCGACCATTAGAAGGTCAAAATTATTGATAACTTTTTGAAGAATATGGCTGCATTTTCAGTTTGGATGTTATGTTTGAGAATTGTCGCTGGGTTATTGGCATAGACCTCACTCTAAAAATAACCCTACAGAAAGAAGTCTAAATATGTCAAATCGCATGACCTTGGAGGCCAATCAACTTCTCTTCTAACTGAAATATTGCGATCTTCAAATTGATGGCTTGTGTGAGCGGTAGCACCACCATGTTGCAACCAGAGATCATGCAGACCCAATTCACTTAGTTTTGGAAAAAATAGCCGGTCAACATGTTGCAGTAACATTCTCCATTTACTGCAACTATCTCGCCAGCCTCATCTTCGAAAAAGTACGGGCCAATGATGCCTACAACCTATATTCCGCGGTTTTTCATGAATCTCGTATGGGTTTTCCGGTCCGACAATTTTTACGTACCCATCCACCAAATTGGGCTTCATCTAAAAAGATCAAATTCGATGACAACTTTTCCCGGTGATCAAACATCCAGTTAACAAATAGGCGACGTCGAAAATGGTCCAAAAGCTTCAATTGTTGTGAATTTGGACATTACAGGCGTGCAAATGAAGATCAAATTTTAAAATTTGCCGTGAAATGCCATAAGTCAGGCCCAATTGTTGACTTCGGTGACGAATAGAGGTGCCTGGCTGGTTTTCAACACTTTCGCTCACAGTGGTGATGTTTTGGCGTATACGTACCTGCCGCGCTTGCTGATATGGAGTTTGACCCGATAGCGAATCAGTTTCTTCAAAACGCTTCACCATTGCTCGAATTAGGGACTCACTAGGGCAATTATGCTTACTGAAAAATTCACGAATTTTACGAAATGTTACTTCTAAAGATTGCCCATTTTTGTAATAAGATTAAATAAAAAATATGCGTTGTTGCGTGGTAAATGACTCCATGACTAAAATTTCCAAAGATTGTATGACATCTGCCAAAAACTGCTAAAGAAGACTCAATACCTGCCTAAAGCGTAGAATTGTTAAAGTCTATGTATGTATGTATGTTTTGTACTTGTATGTACTGCTAATAGCGGTTGCACTTCGTTATCGTAATGCGGTTTTTTCTACTAAATCTAAAAATACCTTTTGACGAGGTTTCAGAATGCCATTAACGACTTTTAATTCCAGATAACTCTACTGCAACCACAAACAAGATACAGGCAGAAGAATAAAGCATAAAGAGTACTTCAATTAATTTATCTTAAACTGAAAAGGTGAAAAAGGATGGTATGAGGTCCTGGAAGGAAATAAGGAGGGCGGAATATTTTATTTTTTATATAATTATACTATATGTATACACCTACAGTAAAAAACCCTTAATTCGGGATTTTTTAATTCGGAAAACTCGGAGATTTTTTAAAAAATTAAAAATTAGCAAAATTTAAATAATGCAGTGATTGAACACGTATAGGTAGTAAATATGTAGAAGTCGGAACAAATCATCAAAATATCTATTTGGGGAGTCCCAGCAATTTACATTTAAAAGTCGAGAAAAACCATAAAAAGTTGTATTGGGGGAATCCCGGTAATCCACATTTCGATGTTGTTTGGGAAAACACCAGTACAGTTTAGGTTGGCTATAAATGTAAATTGTAGTCCTTAAGCACGAAGTTGATACATATTTCTGCATAAATAAACATTAATTATAATTCAGCTGAAAATGTCAGATAAACAATCAAGAAGTAGAGGTTTATACAAATCATTAAACTTGAAACAAAAATCAGAAGTTCATAAATGTGTAGAAAGTGGAATGAATTATAAGAAAATTTTACAAAAGTTTAACATAACTAAATCTACATTTTACGACATAAAGTAAAATAAAGACAAATTAAAAAGCTTTGTTGAATCTAAAACAAAATCGAATAAAAATATAATAAGACTGAGAGAGCCAAACTTTAAAAAAATTATGTGTGTAAACGGCACACACTTGGTATGGGTTTCAAAAAATTCATCAGCGAGGTAGAATGGTACCAGGAATACGATGTTAGACATGCTCATCCCATCGATCTAGAGAGTGCCGATGGAAGCATAAAATGCAAATTTCTTCTACCAAATACAACCTCCATACTGCACCAATGGACCAGGGTCTAATTATGGCTCTTTTTTAAAGAACGAGTGTGAGAATGTTGGAGCGCAAACTTTAAAAAAATTAAAAAAAAAAAAAAACTATAACTTGCGAAAAGCGATTTATAGCTTATCTCATTCCAGTGCTGAGGTAAAGGCAACACCTTTAAAAAAATTGTTGGAATAAATTACTTACCCAAGATGAAACGTTGCACTATGACAGTGAAGACGACATCAATTTGACAGATTTGGCTAACATTATTCGTCAGGCACGTCAGGCAGAAAACTTTGATCAATATAAGCCCAGTTTTCCAGGTCTTTTTCTGTAAAGTTGCCCGGGCCATGAAGAGGAAATATCCGCGTTACTATTGCACAAAAACATGCAAGATAACCCGAAGGGAAGTGCTACAATTTTTTGACAAAACTATTAGTTGTTTAGAAATAAGATACAGTAAACTGGAAATACGAGGTTACTATTTCTGTTAACAACTTAAGAACTAATCTTTTACGCGAGCAAACAACTAACATTGAACGAAGTCATAATGAAACATTTTTTAAGCCAAATGAAATGAATATTAATATTGATAGTAATACGAGTATGTAGTTAGGATTAAAAATATGTATGTTGTACTAAATATGACGTTTTTTTTTGTTTATTCATTTCTTGCATTTTTTGATAGTTTTATATTGTACAATATAATTTTTTTTTGTGTGTTCTTAGTTACAAAAATGAGTTATAATACATTTTGTGTATTATTTGCAATCTTTAGTTCTAAGTTCTTGCATTTTTTTATGAAAAGAAACACGTTTTAGTGCAAAAAACAATCTAATATCTCATTAATTCGGAAAAAATCGTTTATCCGGACTAACATTCCCCCCAAACATTCCGAATCAACGAGCTTTTACTGTACATGTAAAAATGCTGCGCCATTTCACTCACCCCACGCGAAATCGCCAACGCAATTCCCAAACAACGATTGAGGTTTAGTATTTAAACACAACAGTGTATCCAATATAAACGGGACTCGTTTTTTAAAAAAATTCTAACTTTATTTATCGATCAAAAAAACCTACATATTGTCAATATCCTTCCAGCTGGCAACAGCGTCTTTTTTTATATATAATTTGCGCGCGTTCAAGAGATTTGAGGGCCCTTAAAATGCTTGTGCACAGCGCGGGCAAAGGAAAATCAGGAAAATGCAAAGAGAAGTGCCGATGAACGTTGATTTTAAATGTTTAAAGGTTGTAATGACTACGAAATAAAGAGCTAGGCAGAGCATTCCAAAAGCGAGTTGTGCGCCTTAGGAACGAATCACGATAATACAAAGTACGTCTGAAAGTGGGCTGATGACCATTCATAGCGGGATGGGTGTTATAGTTAAAAGTTTGAAGGGGCGAAATGCTACTGGCAATTTCAATTGAACGCTGGTAGTGGAAATAGCAGGAAATAGCAATACGACAGCAGATAGCATTGTATTTTGGAAGCATTAAATTCTACTCTGTTAGTGATTCCCCAATTAGTTAGGCTGTTAATATCAGAATTTAGTAAGCTTAACATACGCTACCGTTCCCGTTTTACAGACGAAGGGCAGGGTCGTGAGTCAGGGAACGAATGTGAAAAGCAGAGAGTACTATCGTCAGCAAAGAAATATATTGGATAGGAAGTAACAGACAAGAAATCGTTGATGAAAATCAAAAAGAGTGTCGGACAAAAAACGGAACCTTGGTGCTCCATTAGCATTTATTTTGTGAATATCAGACTTGAAAACATCCAAGACTACTTGATTTGTATGTTTCGGAAGATAATTTCCAATCCATTGAAGAAGAGAATCATCGATCCCAAATGCACGCTTTTCGACAAAAGAGATTGATGTCAAACTTTGTCGAATTAAATGCAACTATCTTGCTTTCGCCAGATTGATGTAACGCTTTGGTCCCACTTTTCGGTGAGATATGCCATAAAATCACCTGTGGACCTGTTGCTACGAAAACCGTACTGCCGGCCGTCGAGAAGTTTTCGTGTTTCGAGATATTTTATGAGCTGACGGTTTATCAGCGTTTTCATGATTTTGGAAAGAAGGAGCATAAGTGTAATGGGTCTGTAGAAAAAGAGAGAGGATTCGCCTTTTTTAGGGACGAGTTGGACAAATGCTGTTGGAAAGAATCCTAAAGAGTAGGATTGATGAAAGAGCTTACGCGGTGGTTTTGCCAGCGAGAAAGAACACCTCTTCAGAATAAGTAGAGATTTGTGTATATTGAGATCTTGAAGTACTCTTGCTACTACAAGAGTGCGAAAGTGGATTCGTCCAATTGAATATTCGACACACTCAAGTGTAAGCGGAGACAAAGCACAATCTGGAAGTGTTGAATTGGCCGCAAAGTATGCAGCAAACAGATTGGCCTTGTCCAAACAGCTGATAGCTGAATTGTCATTGTAAATGTGCGTTTGGATGGAGGATGATGCAAAATTTTTAATATTTTTGACGAACGACCAAAAATTCACCATCGTCGGTTTCTCCGAACGTTCTTTATTTACTTTAAGATCGCATATTTTGACTCGGAGCCTTTGTGCACCCATGTTTCTTTACGATTGACGATGCGATTCGATAAGATCTCACCTTGCCGTAATTACCCGAAGATTCCCCGCTTAACCTCCAATCGACGCGATACCAATCTTGAGGACATTTTGGGAAATCCGTAACTGGTGTTCACTTCCTCAATGTTGGCCTTGGTCACACACTTCCTTTAGCGAGAATCATGTCTCTCGCTCTGGAATTTTCCACGCCTTCCAGAAAATTCGTTATGCCAAGCATGAACTGTGATCGAAAGATTTCGCAAGATTTCGGTTGGTTTTACCCTCCTCCCTGGCTAAAAGCTTAATGATAATTCGCTACTCCACCTCGCTTATGCACTTCCTCCTCGCTTTTGGTTTCTTTTGATACTACATGCACACGAAAGAGTTGCCATCGGTTCTCATCACTTCAACTTCTTCTTTACGCAATTTTTAGGAAAATTAGTTCCGTTTATATTTAAAACACCCTCGCAGTTCGCACTTCAGTGCGATGACTCTTTCTAAATTCATGTCAGAAATTTTGTGTTACATCTAGTGTTTTTCAATTACGTATCTCAATTTTCCTTTACCATACTTTTCATATATGACGAAGCGTATCTACGTATCTATTAAAGCTGGAGAAATGACTGTCATATAATCATAAAAATTTTTATATATTTTTTTATCACAAAATACAGCAGCAGTTTGACTGACTGACTGAATCTATGATATATGTCATCGCAATTTCCTTATTGGTTCACGACAGGGAATAAGTACACAAATTATCAAGACTAGCTTGAAGGACTGTCGTTGCCTATAACAGTGCGGGATCATCGGTTGTTCCGGACTCGTGGATGTACTGTTTCACAAGAAAATCTTGCACGACATTGAAAAAGCAATGGACTTAGAACACTGTCTTGGTGTACTCCAACTTTAATAAATAATGCAGCAATAATTCCACGGATTAGTAGTTATTGCTACTTTCGTGTCGTTTTTGCTTTTGCGAACTTCTGAACTTTAGGAATTGGTTAGGTATTCGATCTCCTCTAATCATATAAGTGCGGGAATTCTTTTCTTTTAGTAACACGTTGAAGTATTAGGTCTATTAGGTTTGCTAAGAGATGGCGTAACTTGTATAATTTCATTGTTATTATTCCATTGGAACATGCGTTGGAAGCTACTGTCATTGTACGTCATTTCAGTATATATCATCCATTTGAAGCGTAAACAAAAACGACTCAAATATGTCGAACTTTGTGCCTGAAAAAGTGTTTTTGCGGGGAGTTCTTCTTCATTACTTTAATACGAAGAAAACTGCTGCCGAAAGTCATCGTATTTTGGTGGAAGTTTATGGTGAACATGCGCTAGCTGAAAGAACGTGCCAAAAGAGGTGATTTTGGCTTGGAAGACAATGAGCGTCCTAGGCAGCCAAAAAAGTTTGAAGATTGTTGCCAAACACAAGAAGAGCTTTCAGAATCTTTTGATGTCACTCAAGCAGCCATTTCAAAATGTTTAAAAGCAGCTGGATATATTCAAAAGCAAGAAAATTGGGTTCCACATGAACTCAAGCCGAGAGACGTCGAAAGGCGGTTTTGCATGTCCGAAACCCTGCTGGAACGCCACAAAAGGAAGTCATTTTTGCATCGGATTGTTACTGGTGATGAAAAATGGATCCATTACGACAACCCCAAGTGCAAAAAATCATATGTGAAACCCGGCCAACCAGCCAAATAAACGGCAAAGCCGAATATCCATGGCGTGAAGGTAATGCTCTGTATTTGGTGGGATCAGATGGGTGTGCTGTGTTATGAGTTGTTAAAGCCGGGTGAAACCATCAATGGACAACGCTACCGAACACAATTAATCCGATTGAAGAGAGCAGTAGCCGAAAAATGCCCGGAATATGCGGCAGACACGAGGCAATAATTTTCCGTCATGACAACGCTCGTTGCTATTCAGGTTAAGAGCTATTTGGAAAACAGTGGATGGGAAGTCTTACCTCACCTGCTTTATAGCCCAGACCTTGCCCCTTCTGACTACCATTTGTTCCGGTCGATGCAGAACGCCCTCACTGAAATACGGTTCAGATCAGAGCAGAATATCAAAAATTGGCTTGATTCATACTTGGCTGCCAAGCCGGCGCAGTTCTTTTGGGATGGGATCCAACAATTGCCAGAAAAATGGAAAAAAGTCATAGCTTCAGATGGGCAATACTTTGAATAATACTAGTGTACATGTTCTTCTTAAATAAACGTTCAAATTTTGGAAAAAAAACCGCACGAATTAATATATATTACCAATATATGTATGTCAACGATTGAATCTCCTCTGAATTTCTTTTTCAATGTGCAGCAATTTTAAAAATATTAGGTCGTTTCCCCGTGGCTTTACATAGCACTTCCTCTTACGCTTGTTACCTGCTTATAAGCTGTGACAATACCTCCTCTACAGCTCTCACACGTGCTCTAGCTACTGTTTTTTTTTTTTTTTTTTTTTTTTTTGAGTTCTTGTTAAAAGGATAAAAGTCTTATTCATGATGCACTTTATCCGATACACTAAGTTCAATTTTCTTTTTGGTCTCCTGGCTCCACCACAACACATCTTTGTTTTTGAAATACTGAGCAGAGACCTTTAACTCCTTTTACGTTTCTCTTCGAAGTTGCTGTACGATTATGTACTCGTATCTTATTAACTTTCTGGATTTTTAGGAGCCATTTTCGCAAATTTATCGCCCATGTTTTAATTATGTCAGTTTGTTAATTCGAGAGCTGTGGTTTTTATAGCTTGTCCTCTTCTTTCTTCATTAAAAGTCAGTACCGAATTTTATAGTCAACGTTTCCTCTTATTTCAGCACAAATGGTAATCTATCTGTGTTTAGTGCCCACCACTGCAATACCATATGTACGAGTTATCAAATGCAGCGCTTGTTTAGTACAAAGCGCCTCGGCATTACTCCCAGCTCAGCGAGCTGGTTTATTCCTAAGCGCTTGTTTACATGATCCTGTATTTTCGTACTATTTCACTTTATATATGTTAAATGTGTCTTTTGCTCTATAGACAATGTCTAGACATAGGAACGCCATAACGCATGAGCATGACTTTTCCGCACTTAGTCACCTTTAACTCCAGCAGAGGCACAAACTGTGAGAACATTCTATAAGCTTGTGCTGTACGACGTTTAAATGAATGGGTCTGGCAAAGCGGTGGCAGAAGTCCTTCTGTCATCCTAAATCGTGCACTTCGGTTTTCTGATTCTGGACTTAAGGTAACAGTTCGAATCTGATGTGTTTCGCCAAACATCCTGGATTCAAATACTTTCCAACTCACAATTATCTCCCAAATAGTCCGGTTTAACGCTTAATGTATTTAATACCAACAAAAACGTAAAAAGCAACAATTAAGCTAAGTGCTATGGAGTCTGAATATTGGACAAGAGGCATAGGAAGAATAAAGGGCAGGCTTGAGGGAGATTTTACTAAGGTGGATGTCAAGGATAAGTTGAATAGAGTTGACAAAGCATTCTGGATGAGGGTTCATGATATTCATAATTCGTTCGGTGAGGATTTATACGGAAGACAGGAACTGATCTATGATTTCGTGGGTTCACATTAAAAAAAAACGGGTTGCAATGGAGCAAGATAATCAATCTTACCAATGTCACTAAGGCAATCGATATTTTCAGACGAGATGTTTAACAGGTGAAAGGTTTAAACGGTCAGCCAAGGGAAGATTCTGTAATCGGAAACGGATAAAAGTTTTACAGATCCTACGAGCAATATGTATATATAAATTTTTGAGAGATACTCGAATCAGACCCTCATTGTCGGGTCTCTCTTCGTCTCTTTACCATAAACCTTATCCAGAGAGACTCTCTGGACTTCTCCAGAGTTCTTCCCTGGGTTCGATTCTTAGTGTTAATGCAAGCATCTGTTTATGTGAGATCTGTTTCATCCAATGGGTCTTAACACGATGACCCCCATTTTGCAAGGGGTCCTCGTACCCAAGTCAGTGTTACCTGATTTTTAGATGAACACTTATTTATATTAAATACACATTCCGGTGCCAGTGATGTTGTAATGGTTGTCCGTTCCATGCATGTAATCACCTCCTGATTGTCCACTGCTATAAGGATATTTCTTCCTTCCACCTAACTCTCAAGCAGGTAATCCAACGCATGAAGCAAAGCAATCACCTTAGCCTGGTATACCGAAGTGTGCTTCCCGAAGCTAATGTGATGGGCTAGTTCCAGATCTTTTAAGAAGATACCGGCCCCCGCTCCGCAATCCATCATTGATCCATTTGTGAAAATCACGATTTCACCATTTCTCTTTTCTGGAAGTAATCCATTCTACGCACCTTTGTTATACCGTCCATAAGCATGTTCAGTTACCTAATCTCTTTTTAGACAAGTTCCAGGATCCTCCTGTGTGCATAGATGGTACCCCTATTGTGCCATCTCGATGCAGACAAAGTTCTGTTAGGGCCGCTGTTTTCTTAATAAATAAGTCTAACGGTAAAATCTCTTAGATCACTTCCAATGCGCATGTTAATATTGTGCGTATTGTACCTGTAATTCCTAAACATGCTAAACGTAGGACCCTATCCAGGTGCTTCTTAGCAGTCTTCTGGGAAGCTTTCGCCCACCATACAACCGAATCGTAGGTGATAATGGGTCTAGTAATCATCGTATACATCCAGTATGCTGACCTAGGAGAGAGTCCCCACCTCCCCATACACGTTTGAACTGATGTAGTACCCGTTTTGCACTCTGGACCTCATCCTCAACATAGTAGTTCCAAGTAAGTCCAGTTTCTAGGTATTATTAGATCTGTTTTCTCCGCATTAATGGAGAGCCCTTGTTCCAGACACCACCGCTCAACCACTGTGACTGCATTCCTCATGGGTGCAATGTGGGGCTATGTATCATGGAGTATCAGGGCTATGTCAATCTTCATCAAAACATTTACTCATCATCGCTGATGCTGCTTTGTGGTGATGAAGGTTCAATTGAATCACCCTAAGCTTTTCCCGGTATGGGCTCACCATATCCATAGTATTTATCACTTCACGAGCGCTACGTCTAATCCGCAAAAGAATCTATCTCCTGCTTGTCTAACCAGCCTCGTTTCCTCTCTCGGGCACCAGATCATCAACTTAGTTCAACCAATTTTGCCGTAATCATACCTTCCTACATGAGTAACCCTCCATTTAGAAGTGTCTTTCACACATAAATGCTGACGAACTATTCTGGCAAGGATGATATCTTTGCTCTCGGATTTACCGGGAACGAAGATTATCAATTTTTTCATATCCTTGAGTATGTGAATCCTGCCTATCTTAAGGTTGATTACCTCCAATAGATTGGTCTTCTTCCCCACAGTCTCACATAGCCAACCCTTGGTTTCTTGGTTACTACATTTTATTGCGAAAATCCCTTCCTCCAAGATTATCTCCTTTATGGCGATATCACCTGCATTGGTCGCAAGTGGGTCAAGAGCCCCCAGTAGAGCATTTTTAAAGATACTCAACCGCGAAGAATCTATCGATAGGGGGGACTCATGTCGGCAACACCCATATGGAGATCGTTCGCTGCGGCTTGAGCAAAGGTTTTTGCGCCCGTGTCAACTTTGGCTTTCTCACTCATTGCGTATGACTTTGCTCCATCTGCTTGCTTTTGCCTCCTTCCCATAGCTTGGTTTAGCTTTCGCTTTACCTTGCTTGGTCCAGGTTTCTCAGCTTTGCATGATTTCTGGTTTTTAGGTTGACAGACAATCCGTTTTCCATGTTGTCCATCCACATAACCACTGCATTGTTGCACCTGTAGACTGACCTCATGTTGAACAGACTGTCCGTCCCATTCTTCTCAGTTTCGGGTGGATTCATGGTTACGAAACATTTGAACCGTTTCTTCGATCCATCCTCGTCTGGAAAGGTTTCGGTCGACGTTATGCTGGCATCGACTGACTTGTTTATGATTTCAGCCGAAATAGATTTGGCCAAGGCCAATTCCTGTCTCATTTTACAAGCAGTAAATGGGAGCTGTAATAGTGTTACCGGGCTTGACTGACATATTCGAGTCACCCATATTCCATATGGGTCGAAAAAATCCTTAGACCAGCGCTTGATGAAATCGAGGGTGGAGTTGACCTTCCGTATGATATTACCTGTGGCGCGAAAGTTCAATTCATTCTCACAGATATCACCTAAAACGCACATTTTCTGTTACTTTGGCAAAAAATTGTTGTAAAGTTGTGAGACGTTTTCGGGTGTACGAGTATGTTATAATTTGGCACTCTTTGACGTTCAGCTCGAGGAAATGTTTCTGGCACCAAGTGGAATACCTGCTTAAGTCTTCTTGCAGCAAAAAGCAGTCTGAGGGAGACGAAAATTAAACATTTTCTTATGAGTTCGTCAACCTGGCATGGCTCAGAATCCTTCCGCATATTCTCATTTCATTAAAATACCTCCCTATGCCCAGTGACTCGTAATCTGATTGAAATTGTATAGCCTCCAAAAGATCTCCGTAGATTATTCGGAAGCGCTCTACTATAAAGAGGAAGTTCATACATAGTATCCTACATACTCATTTTTCGATGGAACATCCAACATATGCATATACCTTCTGAGACAAAGTTATGTTGTGAATGTGAACACCAGAGTGAATATCCCTGTGGTGCATGTCTATCACCAGGTGCCGCCAGGTGTATAAGTAATTACAGAAATTATTTACCCCAGAGTGTGGTTTATTCCGCCATCGAATTATGAAAATGCAAAATTATGCGCCACCGTCGAGTATTACTTTCAGGAGAGGGAAAAGCACACGCTTCTTTGCATAATCGTTGCTAAGGATGGAATATACCCCTTTTGGTGTCTCTGTCTGATCTGCATTTTGCCATGATGATGGAAGCTATGGAGTTTGCAATCACTTTTGTTATACGTCGTGCCCCATCTACTTCTGAGAGTTCTTTGGATGATGAGCACGATGGAATATGGAATTACTCTCACACTAGGATACCTTGATGATGACGACAACAGTGACTGCTTTGGCAAACAACAACAGCGACAACGAAGACGACGTTGACGGTAATGATTCAAAAGATGCGGCAACACGACGACTCTTGAAAGAGAAACCGAATAATTCCTACAGCAGTTATACGTATGCATACATAAAGGACGACATACGATGCTGTAATCCTCGGAACTTATCACAGTCGTCTATACGTGTAACTCAGTTGTGATATACGCAAAACGACCGATGTACTATATCGGAGTCTTATGCTATTCAGGACTAGAGTATCGTAAATGTACATCCAGTTTGTGTGACTTTTTACCCTTACGCGACAGCACAGGTACATAAATATTCCAACTGTGCCGGAGATTTTTACTTTTACAAGGACAAGGATGAATTTCATTCGCAGGATTGGATCAGGTGAGGGGTTTAACCTTTCTTAAAACTGGAGAAGCATAAAGGTAGAACCAGCCGTTACGAAAGCATCTTGTGATGTTTTCATTAAGCAAACACTCTGCGGTTGCCTTGAGAAAATAAAACGACTTGTAGGCGCAGGAAAAAAATAAACCAAAACATCTTGACAGTAGGGGATGGAAGTCTTTGCAGGATTCCTACTGGGGTTAAGATACATAGACCTTGCCAAGTTGTGTATATGAGTCACTAGGCTCTTGCGAAGTTTAGTGTTTTTTTTTTTTTACGTTGTCAGGGAGAAGGTAGGTTTAGAAGCATTCTTCAAAAAGGGAAGGCCATAGCTACGGACGTTGAACGCAATTGTAGCTAGGCAAGGCAAGAACAAATTTTTTTCTTGGAAATAGCAACCCAATTCATAATATAATTCTATAAAGAAGTTTACTCACGAGCTTTAAGCAAGTACTCTGGTCCATGTATTTCAAAGCCAAGGTGTCGATGTACTCCTGTCGAAGGCTGCATGTTATGAAGAGTAAGATTCTGCAAATAAATAGGGCCAAGTGAAGCATCGGCCTTTATATTCTTGAGCATACTAAATGAATCACGGTCACTGTCTACATCTTGATGTGATCAAATATGACCAATCAAAGAGCCTAAATATAAAGAGCCGTCAGGTGAACACAAACATAAAAACATAAAGCCACATATTATTGGAAAACAAATGATGAATTTATGCAGGTCTAAAGCTTCCATCATATAAAGAATTTAATTTGATCTAAGTACAGGGAAACTATAAGAACAATACACTTATATGCGATCATAGCCCCGCAGAGGAAAAGGCGATATCAGCGAGAGTAGTCCTTCTTCCAACTTATTGAGAGAATTTACGAACGATGCCCGATATCCAACGTTGAGGTACTTACAGGAGTCAGGTCCCATAGTTCGTTCAAAGTACACTTTCATTAGGCCCCTTTTAGAATGATACATGCATGGTGCACTTATATATATACACATAATAGCAGCCTGATCATGCTGGAATCATTGATTTCTTAGCCTTTGGATAAAATTTGGAATGTATAACTCCTCTTATGTACCCTTAAATGTTTATCCTTAGCTCTACCTAAATCATCTGATGAAGGTTAATAAGCTAAAATCAACATAAGCTATCAGATATCGCTAGTATAATTCAGATGTCTTACATTAAAGATAGATTCAAAATCCCCTGAAAGCTCGACAATTAGTAAAACGTGACATTTTGCGCCTTAGATTCGCTTCTAAGCCATACAATGGACTAATGGAATTATGGGCTTATGGAATGCCCTGAATAGCTCTTTATTTCCTAGTCATTATAACCTTTAAACATTCAAAACCAACATATCAACGGTACCTCTCTTTTCATCCTCCCTGATTTTCCATCTCCCTTGCTGTGTAGAAGCATTTTAGGGTGCACTTAAAAGTTGTTTTATATCGGATTCAAAAACATTCAGAGCGAATCCAGATCTTTCGTTCTAAAATTATTTTCGCTCTATTCTACACATACAGGTGCATGTGCCCCTCTACTTTATGCAGTCCATCTGATTACCATTCTTTGGGGAACTTACGATTATTTCTTCTGCCTATCGAGCTGGCGCAGTTAAGAGAAATTCTATAGCAACGTCATAAGTATACACGGACTTGTTCTCTATCGAGGTCTTAGTTACGGATGCAGCCTGTGTAGTGCTTTTCTTATATTTGTTGCTTCGAAACTCTTATGTACTTACGTGCAAGAGTTGAAAGAAAGATACCCAATCAATCACATGCGATAATATTGTTAACTTCAATAAGGCGATAGAAAATTTGAATAACGAAATATCAATACAGTCTTCGAGAAAGCTTGTCTCGCAAACAGAACACTTGAACGGGCTCATCAAAAGAGGTGAATATGGAGATAGGTTTAAATTTAAGTTTATAACAGGACGAAGCTTTCCAGAAGTGACATAGAATGAGTACTACGAATTTACAGTACTACGCTGTTGGAAACTCACTTTCCTGCATCAACATTACCGGATGAACCTGGCATCCTGTGGCACACTGAGAAAATTAATATCCGAAGAGGAAATGGGTGTTCTTGTTAATAGAAAAAAATTACGGTGGCAATTCAGTCTTTTAAGCTGTAAAAATCTGCCGGTCCAGATAGTATTCTACCGACTATACTACAGAAAACATTGGAGCTTGCAATCCAACAAATTATGAAAATTTTTAAACACAGTCTAGAAATAGGGTACATATCAGTGGTTTTTAAGCCTAAAGCTGGCAGACAGAAGCATATAACAGCAAAAGGTTTCAGACCAATAAGTCTACCATCATTTATGCTTAAAATCCTAGAGCGATTATTGCAGATTGATTGATGAAAAAAGAATTCATTCAGAAAATCGTCCCCTTTAAAGTAATCCCCATCGACCGCAACACACTTATGCTAGCGCTTGACCCAATCCTCGAAACATTTTTTATATTCAGTTTTCTATATGTCCATCAGTGCTTTTTGCGATTTTTCCATTACTTCCTCTCGGCTGCTGAAACGCGTTCCCCGTAGTAGATTTTTAATTCGATTAAACAGAAAGAAGGCACAGGGAGCCAAATCAGGTGAATTCGGTGGCTGTTGAATGGTATTTGTTGCATTTTTCGAATAATGATGGCACTGTACGACGGTGCGTTATCATGGTGCAAAATCTACGATAACGAGTTTTCTACGAGTTTTCTGCCCACAATTCTCGTCTCGCAAACGTCTCATAACGCCCAAATAATACTCTTTGTTTACTGTCTGGCCTTATGGCAAAAATTCATGATGCACTACACCGTTGTAATCGATGAAAACGTCAACACGGTCTATTTTTTGCATGAAATTGAAGTCTTTTGGCATCAACATTGCTGCTATACGACGGAAACCCAAATCATTAACCAAAATGTCTTGGGCGGATCCATAGGCAATGTTCAAGATCTCTGCTATCTCTCTGATGGTTAATTTGCAGTTATTGACCAACATTTCTCTTACTTAATCAATGTTTTCGTCGGTTTTCGATTTCGGTGGTCTGCCACTGCGTTCATCATCTTCGATTGACTCTCGACCACTTTTGAACCGCTCGTGCCACTGGTAAACGGCCGTTTTCTTCAGAGAATTGTTGGCAAAACACTTTTCCAACATTTCCAACGTTCGCGCACCATTAAATCCGTTTATATAAGTTCGTTGTTGCAAATTTACATCCATTTCTAAAATTGTAAAAAATCGCCACACAGAGATAGATGTACTCTTGGCTACGTAACTTTTGTAAATGTCAAGCTATGACGCTAAGATTAAGAGAGAATGTCAATAACAGATCTACCAATTTAACAAAAATAACTCAAATCGGAACAATGAGAGCGCCACACGGTGACGCCACCGGGAACTTTTTGATCAAGGTGGTATATGAAAGAAAATCTGTAGAAATCGCCCTGCACGAGGTGGTAGGAAAGAAGAAAAGAGTTGACACTTTGTTGAATTTGCGATGACTGCTATCCTTGATATTGAAGGAGCCTTCAATGACGTGGAATGCACCGCCATTAAAAACTTTCTACATAGTAGACGCTAATATTGAACATGGCATTACAAACTGGGTTTGCAACATGCTTGTAAGTAGGAAAATAAACTGTTTCATTGGACAAAGCCCAGTTAGAATGTCTGTAATCAGGGGAACCATTCAAGGGGAAGTTATATCACCACTCTTCTGGGTGCTGGTTATCAATGACATCCTCGGAAAGCTTAGAACAATGGTCTGCGCAGATGACGTGGTCATAAAAATGCAGGGAAAAGACAATAATGGAAGACAATAAGCAGTGATCTCAATGCCAACCCCTCCCAAACGGAACTGGTTCAAAAAGTACAAGATACCGCAATTCAAACTCCCAAAACTCAACAGAGTGAACTTGTACTTCTCGGACAGCGTACTGGACAAAAAAACTGAATTGGATTTTCAAAGAACAGGTACGAACGATACCACCCCTATGGCAGCATAGGGCACCTTACTGCATCTTACAGATCAGAAAACTTGCTGACAACAGTGCGATGCGACTCTCTAATCTGGGTTACTTCAAGAGCAGTAGTTTCGGACATGGCACTCTCCTAGCGGAGTTACTACCAGGTAATCCAATTCTTATTAATGGAATTTCTTCCTTGGTCGACTTCGACATAATAACACATGGCTGAAGCAACTTTTGTTATTGTGAAAAAAAATGGATTCAAGGCAATTTCGTGTGTTGATTTATCATTGCTTTTTGATGGGTAAAAATGCAGCCGATGCAAACAAATGGCTTGATAAGTGTTACCCGGACTCTGCACCAGCCGAACGAACCATTCGCAAGTGGATTCAAAAATTTAAAAGTGGTCATACAAGCACCGAAGATGATGCACGCAGTGCATTTTGATGAAAACACCAAAAAAATCCACAAAATGATTACGAATGACCGTAAAGTGAAGTTGATTGAGATAGCTGAGACTCTGAAGATATTAAAAGAGCGTGCTGGATAAATCATACACGAATATAGTTTGAAGATGAAGAACTAGAAGCATTACTCTATGAAGAATGTTGCCAAACACAAGAGCTCGCAGAATCTTTGGGTGTCACTCAAGCAGCCATTTCAAAACGTTTAAAAGCAACTAGATGTATTCAAAAGCAAGAAAATTGGGTTCCACATGAGCTCAAGCCGAGAGACGTCGAAAGGCGGTTTTGAATGTCCGAATTGGTGATGAAAAATGGATCCATTACGACAACCCCAAAATCATATGTGAAACCCGGCCAACCAGCCAAATAAACGGTAAAGCCGAATATCCATGGCGCAAAGGTAATGCTCTGTATTTGGTGGGATCATATGGGTGTACTGTATTATGAGCTAGTAAAACCGGGTGAAACCATCAATGAACAACGCTACCGAACACAATTAATCCGTTTGAAGAGAGCAGTAGGCGAAAAACGCCCAGAATATGCGATCAGACACGAGGCAATAATTTTCCATGATGACAACGCTTGGCCTCGCTTTGCTATTCCGGTTAAGAACTATTTGGAAAACAGTCTTATCCCACCCGCCTTATAGCCCAGACCTTGCCCCTTCTGACTACCATTTGTTCTGGTCGATGCAGAACGCCCTCACTGAAATACGATTCACATCAGAGCAGAATATCAAAAATTGGCTTGATTCATTCTTGGCTGCCAGGCCGGCGAAGTTCTTTTGGGATGCGATCCACAAATTGCCAGAAAGATGGAAAAAAGTCATGTACATGTTTTTCTTAAATAAACGTTCAAATTTTGAAAAAAAAAACCGCACGAATTAAATTACATACTCAATATAAAACGGACTTTTCAGCCCTTTCAGTGTTATATCCGGAGAGGGAGGACTGGCAAAAAAAATGGAGTAATCTGGTCAAACGAAATTGCAATTTTCACAAGTGGCTCGAAAACAGGTTCTGGTATTTTCTTAGAAGACCCAGAACTAAGCATGGCTATAAGGCTACCGGAAGCAAGCTATGTCTTCTAATCAGAGGTTCTGATTTCTAATGCAGAAAGAGATATCGCTGTCTACATCGGTAGCCAGGCCGCATTCAAGGAAATGGAATCAATTCTCATATAGTAAGGCGCTCTCGTATAGTGCTTAAGGCACTATGGATTCAGAACATGGTAAGACTGTGCTGGATGCCAGAACAATACGGTTTTATAGGAAATGAACTAATGGATGAGCTTGCAAGAAAAGGAGGGCTACTCGACAATAATGAGGCTGAAAACATCAAACCGTCCGTTTGTATAGTAAGCAGCACTATCGACAATATTATCATAAAAATTGTCAATGTAAGGTGGTCAAGTCTTGAAGGACACAGGGTATCCGGCCCACTTGTTGACGGCAAAAGATCTAGAAACTTAAGAAAATTAAACAGGTATAAACTTAGAACACCTGACAGGATACTGTCTCCTGCGGAAACACGCAAAGAGACTCGAATTGTCAGATAAGGATATTTGCAGATTCTGCTGTGATCTACAAGCTGTTAAAGGCATAACACACATACTGTGTGAATGCGAGGCAATACGCGTAGTCGAAGTTACATTTTTAGGTAAATTATTTTTGGGAAAGCTAGAGGAAATAGACGGCATGAACTTCAATGGCCTTCTTGGCTTCTGTGAAGAAATTGGATGTTTCACCACGGAGATTGTTTAGATTTTTATTATTTGAATATAAATTCTCAAATAATTCCACAGGGATTGCGATGGGCTCATTTTGGTACCTGATATCTGTTACATCATATCCCTGTTTTAACCTAACCTACCTGCAAGTGTTTAAACATCAGTTCTCTTTCCATCTCCTGAACTAACTGAAGAAACATCAAAATTTTCCACGAGAAGTTGCACAGAGCTGCGGCTCTCTGGCAGTGTAACAGAATGTTCTACCATCGCAATTATTTACTGTCGATGTGTCATCAGGTGTCTGCTTTAGCTGGTAATCTATTTCCTCTGCCGCTAACCAACATAATTGTCCCAACTGGTTGTTTAAATGTCAACATCACAAGTCTTGACTGTCGGTCTTTAGATGGTCACTGAATTTTTGAAATTAAATGGGATCCCAAAGCATATTCGTGTTGCACCTGGAAATAATTACCACTTTCCTTGGGTTCCTTCCTATGTCGAACTCCGCGTATTTTGGTCATCAAAAATACAAATTCTGAATCTGAATAATCTGAATTTGTTCTACCTTAGTCGGGACTTAGCTGTATACTGTGGCATGTCCGCTGATCACACATGGAGCATTCGATGATTACAATGAAACTCAACCCTCATAAACCAAGTAGAGTACGTAATTGGTAGCAGATAGCAAAAAAATGTAGGATCCCATCCACTTTCTTAATGTTACAGGGTCTATATCTATCTAGACACATCAATTGATTCATCATAAGCATTACATGGAATCCTACCTTTATGCCCTCAAATCCTTGATTACTGAACTTTGTACTCCTTTTCATATAAACTCCAACTTCAATGTTGATTAAATATTCTATCAGAGCACCCTTAACGATATTATAAATTTGTTAAAAGTCTACAAGGGTAAGTTCCAAAACACACTTTTTAACTGCACTTTACATTATATCGGGAGCATCATGTACTCGTATGTATCTTTCAATGTTGCCCTTGTCTCTGGTAGTGCGAGACTAGTTCCTAACAATGACTTAAATACCAACAAGGACACTGCATAAAATTGCAATTGGCCTTCTTTTTCTCCTTTTCTTCTTCCATATAAAACTAAAACTGAAGAGTAAAGTCATCTAACTTTAAGGTCCTGCAATTCCTTTTTTTTTTTTTTTTTTTAATGCGCACCAGTTTAGTTGTAGGTAGACCCATTCTCGGAATTACCACCAACAACAAACTGTGTATTACAGGATAAATTTGTAACTAAAACCAAGAGGAGAATCCAATGTTTGCACACACAGAGGCATCATAAAACCTGAACGAAGGATAAGGTATCATGGGAGACATAAAGTCTGGGCATCATCGCGTAACATGAACTGTGTTGGGGTCTACGAGTACCCCCCGAAAGGAGGAATGGGATGTGGTCCTTGAAAGAAAATACTATTCCCTTTATGTTAGGGAATACCAGGCAAAAGTAGGAATTGTATACAGCGCATTTGGAATAGAGGAGGACATACATACCTATCTTGAAATATGTATGGAAATGGCCAGAACTTTATTACTTTTGAATGGGGGCATCGCTTTTCGTCGTCTTTATTTCTCATCGACGACAAGAAAGCCAAAGGACCCATGGAAAAGTGTTGCTTTGTATCGAAATAACGATGTATTAAGAGAGTTACTGCTCATCGTGATGGGGTGTATAGTTTTTTTGTTTTTTTTCTCGTGTATCAGATTAACTGGATGTTGTGCATTAGTATTGTGTTTGTGCATAGAAGGATGTGCTTACATAACACAAATACAGAGGCTCCACTGAAAGGATTCATTCATCTAGAAAGGGGTTATGGACTGTTGGGCTTTGGTTGGGGTCGCATCATTTTAATTTTATTCTTTTCTGCATAAAAGTTCAATTACTACTCGTATCTTCGTATCCGTAACTACACATTCTATTTGTGTAGTATCCTGGTGAGCTGTATTTTTTTTTTTTCTTCTTTTTGTTGTTGTTCAATGGAATTTATTTAAAATAAATTCTTCTCGTCATTGATCCCAATACTGACACTGTTGATGGTGGACCTGGTAATCTTCTTTTACAGCCATGGTCATGATGTGTTTTTGAAAGGAAGGATGAGAAGGACTTTGACGATGATACTTCGGATGAATTGCACTCAGTGAATGGAGCTTATTAAGTACAAAAATAAGTTTACAACGTCGATACGACCTACAGAAACTGCAAATGGCAATTGCCCTGATATGTATATCGTTCGAGAGGAGTTTGACGGGTTTGAGCAAGTTACTATGCATTTCATGGAGTAAGGTCGTGTGATTATTTATCGGACTGTCAGGAGAAGGGGTTGGTTTTCAGGAAAATTATTTAGTTTTTAGTTCTATTAAGCTGAGGTGAATTGCGTGCGTTGCATATAAGTGCATTTTATAGAATCAATTCAAATGAAAGTACTGCGTCAAAAAAGAGGCGTACAGGTTTCTTTTATTTCTTGAAGACCACAGGTTTGCAATAGTACCTCTAAAGTGTAGTGTGTTTGATTCAAATCACACAAAACTGAAGGACCATCCAAGAGACCATAGACCATAGACGAAAGCAATACGGCCCAAAAGAAGTCCTGAATTTCCAAAGTACTGATTGCAAAGAAGAAACGGTTCCGCCAAAAGTAATTCATCATATAGAATCGATGTTGCCGTTAACACTTTTAGTCAGAAGGGATATGGAGTATTTTTCTCATGTTTTCTACAAGTCCAACAAATAACTTGACTCTTCTGTTGCACCGCAAAATATTGCACATAAGGAAGTCAGGAGAAATATCTGACCTTTTGATCAATAACAACAAACTATTTATGGTATACTGGCTGTGCGATGAAAGAATAAGGTAGGCATTTACTGACGTTACGTTATGACTATGCATCAATCTAGCGGGTACTGCTTATTTTCTACTCCGACTCGACTCAAAGAACGAGGATAAACCAAGAGAAAAAAAGGGGTGCTATAAATACATTAACAGGGGAACTCCTCAGATGGATTTAATATTAATGGAAAAGAGATGGTGGCATAAAACCTGGGTCCAAAGATAGTCAACACATCTCAAAAGTTGGTTGCTTACATTGGTTTAGGCCCACCCCTCGTCTTAAGAGTTCCTATATGGGAAGATCACGATCTGAAACGTCCACGGACTAGAAAAAAACACTCCAATTAAAACTCAAATATTTCGCTGTATACACAATGAAGTATTAAAAAATTGCCACATCAAGTGATAGCTGTCACAAAAGGGTGCAAATATTATGACCCGAACTCTTCGTGGAACATCGACTAAAGTCAAAGTTATTGACTTTAAGCCAATAAGCGGTCATATCACTGCAATGCGCACCAGAGATAAATTCCATAACAGGAGCCTAATATGTGCACTCACTATACCGCAGATTATTTCTAGGGGAAAGGTAGAGCCTACGGACCGGACCATGTCCAAAGTATGACACCTTATTTGGTAAACATAACTCCTTTGGCTGCTTAGCTGATGAGTTCTAGTATAGCCTCTTCCAAACAACAACGTATACTGACTTTCGACATATTGACTTCGCATTTGCAAACAATAATATTTGTTCCGAAATAGGAATCCATACAAAGTGATACAAATTAATAACCTTGACACGCCAAACTCGAACGTACATGCGCTAATACATATATGAGTGGCGCGCATCAAACATTCTAAATGTACTCACTTTTAGAATAGCAAACATTGACTCTGCCCATTTTCTTGTTGCAGGCAAGTTAAGAGCAATTCTTTGATGAAAAGAAGCCACAGATGCCAGAAAATAGATACTTAGTGTTGGACATTCTCGCTGAGTGCTACTTTGCAATAATCACTGGATTCAGTATCGCGACATCATTTAAATTGTAGATAAATCTTTCTTGCTCACCTACGAGCAAGACAAAATTACTGGGAATTCTTTAACGCATGTGGTGATTCGCCTACACCAGCTGCAACGTTCGTCAACGCTTGAGTGCAAGTATTCAATTCTGCGTTTTTCATTCGACCTTTTAAGTGGACGTCGTCAATGCAAACATATTGACAACGGAGCTCTTTATCTTGCTCTGAGAGCTCATCAAATGCAGTGTTGATATTTCGAGTAACCTTAAATGTGTTTGAGATCCATTTTCAACTTATATAAGATGGAATTTCGGCATAAATTCCATTTGAAAGGATTTTTAAAGATTTTTCGGAATGCAGCCAGAATCTCGAAATAAAGATGATGACAGGCAAGCTGAAAAATCTGTCTCGATAGTTTTAAGTTTGTGACAACTGAATTTTATCACCAATACGCTGCATATTGGCTTAGAAGAACTGAATAGCCTGCGGTTTATAAAGCGTACACTAAAGACCTTACATTGCTCCACAAGAAGTAATCGAATGGCGTATTTCTGAATCTAATTGGCAGCTTCGTTTCACGAAATCACCTTCTGGAAAATTGGGATTTCAATAAATCAACGGCTTGTGTTGCTGCACGCTACGCAACGGCATTTAGTTCAAACCACATCTCGGCCGAATCGATGTTTTCTGTATCTTGAAAGATTTAAAAAAAAGAAAATTATGACCTCCATTGCTGTTTGGAATACAAATTTCAATGAGTTGATAGTTTATCAACATTTCCATGACTTTAGAAACGCTTTTTTCCATCTACTCCTGAAGAGTGTTGGGATTGCTGAAAACGCTACCGCTGTGGTGTTGCCATTTTGAAGGAACACCTCTTCAGAAGAAGGGGAGTATTGAGATCTTTAATATTATCAGAGCACGGGCAGCCCTATACGTGGTGCATTAGAATTGGGGCTCCTTGCTTTCTTTATAAGATGTGATACTCGTCTGATCCATCTAGAAATGAAAGGGAGCATTATCCTCTTTTCCGACGGAGCTTAGTATTTGGACTTTGTCCCGAAAAACAAACTTCTTTGGACTAAACATGTCATGCCAAATATCTCAAGGCGTTGTTGACCTTCTTCCAGTGTAAAATAGCTTTTCGTAAAACAGGGGCTTGTCACCGAGACCAATTATATCATATGCCTAGGTTGTCTGGTGGGTCAAACTTCCATGAAAATACGTCGCCGCTGCTTTTATCGCACTCCCAGTTACGCGCTGATGAATTGCGCTTCCCTTGATACTCATGGCATGGTCATGGTCTTCTGTTTAAAAAAAATAAAATGGTCATTAGTACAACACCCATCGGAAATTCGACGACTTCGCGCGCCGATTGTTTTTCGACTCGGAATTTATGGACATGCAATGATTCAATGGCACCGTTGTTGAAGTTGACTTTCCTTGTGACCAGGAATGGTTTCGGCCAGAAACTGAGAAAGAATGTAGTCGGATATTCACAGACGGCTCCCAAACAGGTCTAGAATGCTTCGCTGTTGTTTTTTGGAGGAGTAAAACATTAGATTTCACTTGGATTTATCTTCCAACTGTGGTTGCTAGGCACCATGTTGCACAGAATCGATGAAGGGGATGAAGTATATTATCTGTGACATAGCGACAGCCATGAATTCTTCCGTGACTTCGAAGCTAGTTCGAGAATACAAGGGTTCTCTGAACGCACTCAAAGGGTTGAATTTACTGTGTTTTTCACGGTCCTCTGTTACGATTCGGTAACGGGAAAAAAATCGCAGATGAACTTTTTGTTTATAACTAACACGCACTTAAGGGGTTTGTGTACCCTTAGAATGTTTGTACACAGGTTTGTACGAAGAAAGCTAGGGAGGAAGAACAGAAAGGTACCAATGTACATTGGTTTTAAATGTCTGCAAGTTATAACGGCTAGGATAAAGAGAGCTCGGGAGATCATTGTTTAGGAACGAAACACGATATATCAAAGTCCGAAAGTCTGCTTGAGAAGATGAAGATGAACATTCATAGCGAGACTATTGTTGCGGCTGGAAGTTCGAAGGGGCGGAATGCTACTGGGGATTATTATGGAGCATCGGTGGTGACGGAAGCGATACAATAAAGTGAGATGCGAGACATTTTGTCAGTGTTCAAGGGCGTCCATTGACTGAGTGATATTAGCATATCGCACGGTTTTGAATCCTAACTAGCACGTGCAGAGATGTTTTAGGTGCACCTGACCAGATGTTTGCATTGCACTTCATATCCGTATATAGTATATTGAGGCCAGATCAGAAGGGGAAATGTATTTCTTACATCGTTTGAGAAAACCTAGACATTTCGCAGCATTTTTGGTGTCATCGAATATGTGGTCATTCAAACATAAGTTGTCATTTGCACACATACCGAGATTGAAAAGTTTTGGAAGCATTAAATTCATTAAACTCCTTTTCTTTGGGGAGATATCCACATAGGACAAAGAAAAATCTGGTAGTGTTTAGCTGGCCGGAAACTGTTCAGTAAACAGATTTGCTTTGTCCAAAGAGCTGATAGCTGGAATGTCGTTTGAATTTAATTTCGATTTTCCTCTGTCAATTTGGTCTTTTGGGACTGAAGGGACATTTCTTTAACTCTGACAGTCTTTTTTCAGCTCATCATCCGATGAGTGATAAAGAATCTCATTTCAAAGAGAATAGTGTCTGTGATCATATCAGCAGCAGCACCTTGTTATTGAGGAAATATAACGATCAGTTAATATTTCTAAAGAAGGTGTTAAGTCCATTCCAACAAGCTTTTCGTATTGCCATACCGTTCCTTTAGGGATCTTTTCTCTAACTGTGTATTGGGTGTATGAGAACTTAGCTGATATGACACAATGCTCTGACGAGCCAAGAGGGGAATCCACATGGAGCTTGTACTTATGAGGGTAACAAGTTGAAAAGATGTCCAGGGTGTTGGTGGTATGACTATCAACGTCTGGTATTTGTATGGGCTTATATAAAAGCTGGGTCAAGTTATTTTTTGGTCCAGCGAAGATCTCAACACACTGTCTTTCAGGTGTTGTCTATCCAGTATGTCGAAGCTACTCAGAATTGTGTATATTGAAATCGCACCTAATGACGATTTCAGTATGAGGATACAGGGATACAATACTTTGTATGATGTCAGACAGCGCACCAAATTCGTATAATATTGGATTGCTGTCCAATTCTGGACTTCTGTAAATAAAGCAGTAGTGGATAATTTGATTACGGTAATGGAATTTCAACCACATGAACTTACTACGCAAGGCTCAGAGAAGATTTTTTAAGGACGCAGGTTCGCGCGTTAGGACTGCGTCGATTAGAATTTCCATTGAAAGTTGGGTTTCATATGTGCATAACTGCAGATAGTATGCAGGCAGATCGGACGAATGCTTTCCGATATCTTTAAGAACTGATCGACATTTCTGCAATCTATCAGAAGGAGTGATTTTAGATTGGTTACTGGCTTCATGACTGGGTACTACGTTTCACTAGGCACCTAGGTATGCTAGGCATACAAATGTGAGACAGCACACAGTGACGCTTGATGTGAGATTGGCGATACTACAGAGCACTATCTATGTGAGGTTATGGCCTACACCCGTACCAGTATGCAGGCATTCGGCATTGAAGTGAAGAGTGGTTACTCTGTAGCCCTATACAACTAATCGTCTTTCTACAAAAGAAAGAAAGAGTGCAATGGACTATTTTTTGTTCAGTGCTCTGTTTCGACAGAAAAATTGGACCTTTGAGCCTTGCTCGACAGGCTCTTGTGTCGAATGCGGAGAATTTAAGTTGGGATTGTCCAAGAAGCTGACAGCTAGAATGTCACAATAAATAAGCATTGGGATGGAATATGAATCAAGATTTCTACTATTCTTGGGACACTGAAGTGTTTCTGCCTTAATGCTTAGTCGTATTTCAATTTCACAATTTAGAAACACTATTGTATGCTAGATGGAAATGTTTTCGATTTTTGTCTACTGGGTTAATCTTGTAAGATCAAAGAAACAGCTCCTTACCCTGACAGCCTCTTTAGAGCTTGAGGCTTGCTGCGCCTTTAAGTGCTCTTAATCCAGAGAATGTGTTTGTTGGCACATCAGCAGCGGCATCTACATCGGTTGCTACCATTTCCTTAGAAAACTTATCTCAAACTGTGTCGTCAGTCTCCGAGAAATTAAATAATTTAAAACAGTGGTCCGATGAGCCTAGAGGTGATGGCACATCAGTGGGTCCTTTTGGAAGATGGCAAAAACGCTTAACGGTGCGCTTTTCGCGAAGAGCATCAAAGTGGAAGGGCCCACTTTAACTAAATACTTCAAATAATTGCTGAATCCACCGCAAAATCCAAACCAGATGCAATTTGCACCCCGAAATAAAGATGCTAGAGCGACCTATAACATTCCAGGATGTCACAAGAGTTATAAATAGATCCAGCTCAAATAAGGCTCCAAGAGAAGACCGTGTTCCTTACGAATTCTTTAAAAATGCATTTGATACCTTCCTACGCTTATGGAGATGTATGAATTTATTTTCAGTACTCGAAAAACATAACATTCCCGATATTGAAAAAAGGAGACCCAAATGATATACCAACTACAGAGGTATATCTTTCCTTAATGGCTTCGTCAAAATCTTTACAGGAATTATCTTGGAACGCCTTGGATAAAAGAAAATGACTTACCGAGTTTTAAGCTGGTTTCCGCAAAAATTATTTCACAGTCGACAACATTTTCTTGCTCACAAGCATCGCCCGAATGATTTTGGATAAGGGTAAGAAACTGTATGCCTTCTTCGTTGATTTTAAGGTGCTTTTGATTGTCTCGACAGAAGAGCTCTATTCTTAAAACTGAGCAATCTGGGAGTTTCGATAAAAGTACTAAGAGTGATACAAGCAATATACCAAGATAACACAACAAACAAATTTTATCAAATTGGTTTCCTTCGAATTCTGTGGTGAAACAAGAATGTCTACTGAGCCTTCTGTTCTCAGTCTTTCTGAACGACCTTGTGACATATCTTCCAGGGGGAATATCACTCGATGTATTAACGTATAAACCTCCTGCTCTATGCCGACGATATTGTTATACTCGCGGAAACTCCAAACATGCTACAAATAATGATAAATAAGCTGCAACAATACTGCCAAATTTGGAACTTACAACTTAACACCAACAAATCAAAAGTTAGGATTTTTCGTAGCAGATTGGGGTGCTACGCAATGGACGAAAAATGGACGTGGCAAAATGAAGAACTGGATAAAGTCAAAGAATACAAATACCTTGGGGTACTGATTACCCCCACAGCTATCGTTTCAAAAACAGCTTTAAGGGAAGTTAAAGGTATCAAAAGGGCAATCAATTGTAATTCGAAAGGAATCTTGGGAAAAACTAAAATCGCGCCAAGTGTAAAATTCAAAGTCTTCGAAGCAGTTATAAGATCAATCATGTGCTATGCAGGACAAGTGTGGGGGAATCTGGCAGTTCTAGGAAGTTGAAAAACTCTTGCGATACTTCCTAAAAAAATGTTCCGACTGCCTGAAAATACATCAAACTACATGCTTTACCTGGAAATTGGATTACCACCGCTGTATTTATTATTTTTTTTTTTTTTGATTATTTCCATATTCTCTTAAATTCAAATCGTTGACATCTGTGTTTTATACTAGACTTTATATAAAAAATATATAAATTATTTGAGAATAGGTAGGGACATTTGTATTTCAGTGTGGTTAAAATCTAGAAGCCACAATTTTACCTTGCTCAAAAATGCAAATAGGTTTCTAATAATTCGTATTTTCACAGGAAGGCTTTAAACAATTTAATAGAGACAATAGAGTAGAAGTTTCTGAAACTAGTAGTACGAAATGTTGGGATATGAACAGTATATCTTACAAAGCTTCTTAAATTCTGCATGCCAGATATTGGACTTCGCATGACTTCGCATTGAACTATTTTTGCAAACATTTCTTATAGCACATTTTTGAAGAGTAACTAATTGTTGAATTGTATTGTGATATGCTCCACCCCAACGTGTAATTCCAAACTGAAACTTTGAATGAAATATGCCATAATAGATCATTTTATGAGTATTTAACAGACAGTATCGCCTAAGGCGACAGATACCGCGAACAGATGATCTAAGATATTGTTTCAAAATCGAGAGGTGCTTTATCCAATTCAAATTTTGGTCAATAGTTACACCAAGATACAATATTTGTAATCATAAGCAATTTCAATTTCTGTGTTACAAGCAATACTTTCAAGATATTTCTCCGAAATCTGCTGTAAGCACTCAGTGACAGCTAAATTGTATCTACGGCAATCAACTGCATGAAAAGTGATGTCAATAACTGGTGGTTCTTGCGTAATCAGGCTAAAAAGCATTATTTTAGTTTTACTGCTAATAATCAGCCTGTGATTGGCAAACCATAACCCTAATAAGTGGATGTCATGGCTTATATCAGCTAGCAAATCTAACGAACTAACTGAGCAAAAATCAATTGCAATATCATCTGCAAATGCACTAATTTTTCCCTTAAATGGCAGTTGACACAAAGAGTTTATATACATAAGGAACAAAATTGGCCCTAATACGGATCTCTAGGGAACACCTACATTAGAAACTTGAGTGATACTAAAATGATTTCCAATTTTGAATTTTTGTGTTCTGTCTTTCAGGTAAGACATAAAGCCTACGGTTTTGAATTTATTTAACAGGAAGTTATGATTTACCATGTCAAAAGCTTTTGTTATATCAACAGAGTCCAGCATAGAATTTTTTGTCATCCAGTCCTTTGTATATAAGGGAGCAGAAGTCTCAAAGAGCATCCTCAGTGGAAAGACTTTCTCTAAAGCCAAACTGCATAGGGCTCAAAGAAGCGCATTCTGTTGAGGTAGGATACAATTATTTTATTTATTGCTTTTTTGTTGCAACTTTTGTTATTGTGAAAAAAATGGATTCAAAGCAATTTCGTGCGTTGATTTATCATTGCCTTTTGATGGGAAAAAATGCAGCCGATGAAAAGAAATGGCTTAATAAGTGTTACCAGGACTCTGCACTAGCCGAACGACAAATTCGCAAGTGGATTCAAAAATTTAAAAGTGGTCATACAAGCACCGAAGATGATGCACGCAGTGGACGTCCAAAAGAGGCTCTTTCAGATGAAAACATCAAAAAAGTCCACAAAATGATTACGAATGACCGTAAAGTGAAGTTGATCGAGATAGCCGAGGCTCTGGGGATATCAAAAGAGCGTGTTGGATATATCATACACGAATAATTGGACATGCGAAAGTTCTGTTCAAAGTAGGTGCCGCGTTTGCTCACAGTCGACCAACAACAACAACGTGTTGATGATTCAGAGGAGTGTTTAAAGCTGTTCAACCGCAATAAAGCCGAATTTTTGCGTCGGTATGTGACAATGGATGAAACTTGGCTCCATCACTTCACACCAGAGTCAAGTCGGCAGTCAGCTGAGTGGCGATCAGGCGACGAACCTCGTCCAAAACGACCAAAAACTCAATAGTCGACTGGCAAGGTTATGGCATCCGTATTTTGGGATACACATGGAATAATTTTCATCGACTATATCCAAAAGGGGCAGACTATCAACAGTGACTATTGCATGGTGTTGTTTCCTCAAGACAATGAACAGTGTCACAAGTCGATGAAAACGATGGCAAAATTGAATGAATTCGGCTACGAATTGCTTCCCCACCCACCGTGTTCACCAGCCCCCAGCGACCATTTTCTGTTCGCAGACCTCAAAAGAATGCTCGCCGGAAAGAGATATAAGACCGATGAAGAACTAATCGCCGAAACAGAGGCCTATCTTGAGGCTAAACCGAAATCGTACTACAAAACTGGTATCGAAAGATTGAAAAATCGTTCCAATCAGTGTATCGCCCTCGAAGGCAATTATATTGATAAATAAAGTTGAATTTTGCTGTTCTCATCTTGTTCTCAAAATATCTATCACGAGCCTGACCAATATCTGAATTCATTTGCTTACTCAAATGAATAAAGCAATTGTTTAAACCAGGATTTAGAGGGTGGTTTTGGCATTTTCTATCAAGTGTGGGTTTTAATCGTATCTTCTTAAGAAGTGCTTGTTTTAGAACGCTTAAGTGTAACGGTAAGGCTCGAAGACCCCACATGATTTTATGCTTTAGAAGCATTGTCTGCGGTATAAACTTCGTTCCAGTTTTGAAAACGAAGTTTGAGGTTGAACTCATCAAATTTAATTTTTGTTAAGCGATGATTTGTAGTTTTCCTTTTATTTGTTTTTTAAATTTTCAAAGAAAATACCAGTCATGCGATGATCTGTTATTTGAAGATCTAAGTTGATTCCAGCCAAATAAAGAAATATCACCGAAGCGAAAAAAGACATGGTCAATGAAGGTGCCAGAAAATGATCTAGTTGGCTCATCAATAAGAGAAAAAAAAAAACCGTGTTCAGATAAAAATGTGCAGTAGGCGTCAATTGTACGGCTTGAAATAAGAATGTCTGCGTTGAAATTACCTAAAATTACAACATCAACCGCACGCACGTTACTTAGTCCACGTAGTCCACGAAGAGTATGCCATGACAATCCCAGAAAATCGACGCCATAAACTTTCCGACGCATCGAGCCTCCCTCGGCCGCTTCAGAGCAATCGTACCGGCTTCAATCTATTGCCGGGCACTCATTCTGTTCTGTGGTGTTCAACAGTTACCAATCGATGCCAAAAGTCCGCCCGATTTCGCATCAGCAAGTCCAAACACTCTTTCGAAGTGCTCTCGCGTTCGTGTTTTTGGTCAGGATAACTTTTTCATATGCAGAATATGGCCCAATAATAATCTTTGTGGTATCTGCTAGCTCGCGCACCTTCAGTGTCCGGTCAGCCAACACCATTTCATGTATTTTTTGACATTGTACTCTGTAGCCGGATCGGAGGGCCTGCTGCTGCGGACTTGATCGGTATTAGCCCCATAATATTTATCCAAATTTTCTTTTGTTTCCTTCGCCATTTTACCTCTCAAAAAATAATGTTTTGTGAGAGAACGAAAATCGTTTTTGTCCATACTTAACATGATGCCAAACACGTCAACAACAATCAGGTGTCAAAACAAAACTAAAGACAGTATCGCACTGAAATTTGGCATGTCTGCCTAAATATGAACGGACTTCAAGGCACCATAACCCTTTCTGCAGTAGCAGTGCATTCTGGCAGTCAAGAAGGTTACTTTTCACTCCACCTAATAATAGTGATGTTTTCGTTCTTGAGAACAATATCATAATTATGACAAAGTGAATCTAGATCATCGAAAAATCTTATGACAAAAACCTCACCATTATCAACCTTTCTCATTAGTATTTTAGAGTTCCTAAAGTAGAGATACTTAAACTTTTTTTTTTTATTTTTATTTTCTTAACTGCCATATAGAGAGCCCTAAATAATTTGTGAAACTATCATTTAGAAATATCTTCTTATTAGTATCTTCGATTAAAGTTGATGAATTCAACTTTTTCAACTTTATTACGCTTACGTTCTTGCGAGGAAAGATGAGCGCATACAATGTCTTTATATGATGCATCTGTATTTGGAGATGAGTCTTTTCTTAATTCGCTTGACGTAGCATGCTTGCATATCATTTATATCTACATTTATAGTACGTTGATTTACTTAATTTAGCGGGAGCAAACGAGCACTTCATACTTGGAGGTGACTTCAACGCTAGACATCAATACTGGGGAGATACGACCAGTAACCACAACGGGCAGTTGTTATTTAATTGGTTTCAATCTAGTCACTTCTTAAACCTAAACATAGTTGGGCCAGAGGGTCTGGCGCGACTAGCTGCAGCATCCCATCTTGATTTCTTCTTAATTTCAAACAACACTCTATCGCCTCGAAATTTAGACCAAAACTTCTCCTGCGTAACTCTAGATACTATTTCCGACCACTTTACCCTTTTACATTCCATCAGAATGGCAATGTCCTTTGTACCATTTCTACCGGAACCCTTCCTAGTCACTCTAAAAAAACACCGATTGGGATCTGTTCAACTTTGAGCTCTCACAGTTAATCTCAAATAATCCTATTCCTCTCAATCGCAACCTCTCTAACAGTGAAATAGATACTCACGTTGACCTACTTTCAACCTCACTTCAAAATTGTATTCAATCCCATTCTAAGCCTGTAATTTTAAAAAACAAACACTTAAACATCTCCTCTGATACATTAAACCTACTTAAAACTAGAAAAATCTGGAAAAAGCAATTGAAAAGAATTTTTCATCGCTCTTATAACAGAATAAACGATGAGTATAAGCGCCTCTCCTCCAAATAGCCTGTCTCTCGAAAATCATCAAAGACGCGGTTGGTAATGATCTAAATGAACGTCTTAGGGAACAACTTGTGAACCTTAAACCGTCACCAGCAGTATTTAAAGTAATCGATCAGCTTACTGGCAGAAACAAAATAAACCGATTTTCCGAACAAGACCCGCTCACAGTAGGTAATAGCGTCCTTTACCACACGGAAGCCAAACGGTTAGCCTTTCAAAACCGCTATAATAAGATCTATGAACGCGTCACTCCTACTGCGAACGAACTTAACACCGTTGGATTACGCACTCTAGTAAGTGCTTTTCTTGCCTGGAATCGGGAACAAAGAACATCAAATTTCTCGGCCGAAAACTTGGCTAGCCGCCCAATGGTGAGCAGTTCACCTCCGAAAGCTAAATATCCCTCATTTTAAGCAATATAAACAACAAAAAATCCTCAGGCCCAGATGAAATTTCCAACTTCGTAATTAAAAAATGTATGAAAACAATTTCCCCTCCTCTTACAGTTATAATAAACAATTGCATTAACAATTCTTATTTCCCCCTTCCCTGGAAAAGTGCCACCCTCATTCCTATTAAAAAAATAAAAAAAATCCAATACAAGTAATATAGACAATTTCAGACCAATTTCATTGTTATCTAACCTAGGAAAGATTTTAGAAAAAGGCCTTTACAATAAAATCAGACCACTTTTAGAAGATCGTAATTTTATCCGCAATAATCAATTTAATTTCCAAAATAATCACTCAACAGAACATGCCTTATAGCACTTATTGCGTCAGGCATTCGACACAGTTTGGCATGAAGATCTACTCTCTAAGATCATATCCTTAGGCTTTCCCACCCACTTCTGCAAAATCATTTATAGCTTTTTAACCGACCGAGTCTTAAGAATAAAATTGAACAACCAACTTTCAGATACAGTACCTGTAAACGCAGGAGTCCCTCAAGGTTCCATCCTCGGTCCCCTTCTCTTCAACATTTTCCTAAGCGATTTCCCATCTCAACTTAATTCCAGCAACTCCATTCTTTATGCAGATGATACCATAGTAATTGACTCTCATAAAAGGCCCCTTGTAGCGCTTCAAGAGATCCAGTCTCACTTAAACATTATTCTCAAGTACTACAAGTACTGGGGGATAAGCCTTAATCACAATAAGTGGTTATGCTGTAATTTAGCGTTGTTCTTGATGTTTGATGTTTGGCTGCTGGTGTTTTCTTTTGATGCTTCTCTGACGACTGTAGTTGGTGATATTTGACCGCAGTTGCTGGAACCTGCTTCTTGGATGTTTTAGCCCTTTTTTTTGTCTTCAGACGATTGTTTGTGGAGTAGCTTTGACGGTACTTCTTGTGGCGAAGGTTTCTCTGCATGTTGTTGTTGGAATGATTTACGGCGGTCATAAAGTCAATGTTAGTTTGTTTGATATTAACACAGAGGCCATAAAAGAAGTTTTTGTAGTTTAAGCTTAGACTACACTTCCTATATGTTTTAAAAATTCTATCACAACAAAGCCATCGTCTTCTCTATAAAATTGCTATGCCCCTTAAGAATAGAAACCTCAATTTCTTTGCCGAGTGAACTAGGCTGGGACGCGAGCATATTGTACCCCTACACGAAGTACACGTAAACATAACAGATCTAAGAAAAGCACTGCAGGAACTTTTAATTAAGATCGAAGGATATTTAAAAGGCAAAGCGAATAAAGACAAGTAAGAAACATCTATAGAGTCTTAAATCATGACCTTGGGGAGCAGAACTATTTTTATGATTGAAATAGTTTAGAGGTAATCGCAACTGCATTCAAAACTAGGGGCGAGTTGTTGCAATTAATTTACATGCCACATAGAACTGATGTCGGAAGTGGCGAATGTACACTGTGGAATCATCGAACAAGAGAAGACAGTCTTCATTTCATCGGAACTTGCCCAATGCTGAGCTCAATCAGAAGATCCTTTTATGAAAAAAAACACTCTCTGCAAACCTTTTTAGTATTTCAAAACTCTCTTTTCTCGGCTGACGACAAAATAAAGTTTACTACTAGTCAAGCATAGTTTGGAGATTCTGTAAATAAAGCAGTAGTAGAGAATTTCCTAAGGAGATGGAATTTAAGTCACGCGAAGTTCAATAAGCTTCGTCATCAGGCCCTGAATCGCAAGACCGCGATAAAAAAAAAACACAATGGTATGAGTTTCAGAAAATTTTAGATCAAAGTGATCCAAGGTATTTGCGCAATGTTTTGTCTGTTTTTAATTGTGTGTCTGTGTCTGTTTTTTCATTTCCAAAAACGGTAACCGTTTTGGTCAGGATTTATTATTATTCTTCTAAGAATTAATAAAAAATTGAAATGAGAATCTTTTCAATCTTATCCCCCGCAGGGATATTGAAAAGATGCCCTCTTCACAAGTGAGATTATCCTTAATAATGTTTTTTTTTTTTTTTTTTTTATTCGGTAAAAACAAATTAATTCTACCTCCATTAGTGAATATGTGTGCAGAAAGTTAAACTTAACTTCCAAGCGTAACCAAGGAAACTTGAAATCAAAATTAAATTTTATACAAAAGTGGAATATTGTTTCAAGGTTTCTTGTTAAAGAACGCTATTCCACAATTATAATTGTTGCGGGTTTTGTTTTGGTTGAATTCAAAAAAGGAAATTGAGTTGAGGGTGGAAGAATATCAAAAGAGAACCAAAAGACTGATTTCATAAATAATTTAAAATAAAGAAAAAAAGGGTTATTTTCGCGTTTGAAACTTAGTTATGATCCCATTCCATGAAAAGATTGGGAATCAATAACAACACAACCACAATCGTTCTTAGAGCTCTCCAATCATATTAAATTGCGTCAATCTTTCCTCAACTATCCTGCCACAAAGCTGCCCCGTACTACCTCCTTTTTCTGATTAAATATGGCATGCTTCGGTTTCGTTCACTGTACTGTAGTATATGTTAATAAAGATACACTTTCATGAAGGGCTGTAAATTCAGAATACGGTTACTAACAAACAAGTGATATTGGTGGTGACTTTACACGTGCCATCATAGTATAATAAATCTGATTCCACATTGGAGTAAAACATGCTGAAAAAAATAATCTTGCTGGTATTCAACAACATACTTCACACATGGATCGCAGCCACACGTCCTAGATAAACGGCATTATGAGCACTACCGACCGTCTGGTCAGAAAAAGTAAGTTGAGCGTTGGAACTTGAAAGACTACTTTACTTGCCTCTACTTCCTAGTCATCTGGTGTAGTTTCTGAGTCATATATCACCAAAGCAGCAGTGCTTACTTACTTAGATTGTGGTACTCTCCAGAGTGGACCAGGGCCTCATCTAACAGGAAGAGTAGTCCTTTGAAAGTTTCCTACAGTTACACACGTGAAGCTTCCTAAGGTCATCCTCTACCGCGATGTCCCTCTAGGTTGCAGACGAAATTCTTCCAAGCCCATGCGTTCAAAGTGACCTAACCGGGTTATCCTAGTTTTTCTGATGCGACTGGCATCGCAGTATATACATAGTATCTCGTGTATTCGCTACTTAAACGTGTCCTCTATTCTCTAGTCGTGCAAATGGGACCAAAGAACATTTTCATCTGCTTCCGTTAGTGTCCAAACTTTTGCGCCATAAAGGCCGACTGCAATGATCAAGGTCGTGTATTAAGTCTTTTTGGTTGCTCGAGAGAGGAGTGATAGTTCACACTTTAAACGCATTTAATGGTGCGTGAACGTTGGAAATGTTAGAAAAGTGTTTCGGCAACGATTCTCTAAAGAAAACGGTCCTTTACCAGTGGCATGAGCTGTTCAAAAGTAATCGTGAGTGAATCGAAGATGATGAACGCAGTGCCAGACCATCGACATCGAAAACCGACGAAAACATTGATGAAGTAAAAGACGAACCGTCAGAGAGATAGCGGAGGACTTGAACATTGCCTATGGGTCCGTCCAAGATATTTTGGTTAATGATCTGGGTTTCCGCCGTGTACCAGCAAAGATGGTGCCAAAAGACCTCAATTTCATTCAAAAAAGAGACCGTGTTGATGTCGCATAACAGATGATTTGTGATGCTGAATCCGATCTCACATACATCAAAAGGATCATTACTGGAGACGAGACGAAATAAGCCATATGAGCCGAGACCGAAAAAACTACGTCGTTTTCAGTCAAAAAAGAAGGCAATGCTCACGGTTTTCAAGGATTACAACGGTGTAGTTCATCACGAATTTTTGCCAGAAGGCCAGATAGTAAACAAAGAGTATTATTTGGGCATTATGAGACATTTGCGTGAAGCAATTCGCCGAAAGAGACCAGAATTCTGGGCTGAGAACTCGTGGATTTTGCTCCATGATAACGTACCGTAGCACAGTGTCATCTTTATTTGTAATTTTTTGACGAAAAATGCAACAAATACCATTCAACAGCCACCGAATTCACCTGATTTGGCTCCCTGGGACTTCTTTCTGTTCAATCGAGTTAAACAATCACTACGGGGAATGCGTTTCAGCATCCAAGAGGAAGTAATGGAAAAATCGCAGGAAACACTGATGGACATACCAAAAACCTGATATAAAAAATGTTTCGAGGATTGGATCAAGCGTTAGCATAAGTGTGTTGCAGTCGATGGGGATCACTTTAAAGGGGACAATACAGATTTAGATGAATAAACTTGTATTTTTAATTTTCTGAACAAAACTTTGTGACCAAGGTAATAACCATGCATAAAATCTAAATCCACATTGACACAGGATTTTTCCATGAGAATCAGATGTAATGAAGACCTATACATTACACTATGAGTATAGTGATCCGCGCAAGAAGACCCAGAGCGAAATCCTGCCTGTTTAACATCAAGAGTTAAGTCCTAATGAATTTTAATTCAATCCAGACTGATCTCGTATCCTTGTAATTGATTTTGTCGCTTTGAAAGTAATGTAATTCATCTCAGCAATATTGACATTGCATCATTTAGAAGCCAGGCCTGAACTCTCTATGATTGGTTAGAGCACCTCTCTCGATTTTCTGGGTATCAAAAATAGCTCGGTGTGGATTCTATTAATGCCTGCCCCTTTGTTGCGCTCTGAAAAGTTGCGATCAATATCCCACCATAGGATGCCTTTAAGTTATATAATTGATAACCTGAGATCGACAACAGTAAATGTGCAAATTTCTGCGCCGGAAACTCCTTGAGCTTCGAATATATCGGAGAGATTAAAATGAGATTATCGCTTAAACACCTTCTGTCATTGAAATTGACTCCATCATGGGAATTCCTCCAGGCTTTCGCACTGAAGTGCACCCGACATGGGACGATTATTATTTTTCCAAAACAAAATACGTTAAATTGTTCTCTGATACAATATTTTAAAGCCGTCGCGACAGTTAATTCATTTCAATCACTTACGCATAACACAGCTAATTAAACGAATTTCAATTATATATCTAATTAAATAGGCCACAGATTCACAGCGCAAAAAGTAATTAGAATAAATCACATAATTTGCATTCGCGAACTACCCCACGCATATGTCTCTTAACTCAGTTTGAGATGCATAAATTATATAGAACAATGACATCCGAATCGTTGAACCACTTAACCAACCTCACTGCTGATATTCACTTTACTTCAATTTGTCATCAACTTCAGATGCCATTTGAAAGATTGATTTTCATTCTTCCTCATTCTTTACCCCTCAGCGGTACATAACTAATGAGACTTCTATTATATTTCTAACTCACATCCACACTTTTTTTTTTTTAAATATCCGTACATTCACCGTCACCATATGTAGTCTTTTGTTTTCTTTTTTTAAGTTAAAGTTACTTAAAGGATTAGGTTACCTTGTTATATTCTACATACATCTGTATCTGTGAGATATTTACGTATCAAACCTGATGAAGGTATTCGTATAACAGTGTCGCTGCCGTGTCTGCTTTGGTCCCTAATCGTTTACCCTTATATGCTTTCTTTCATTTACGTCTAATTCCCTGCTTTTGTGGTCGATTTATTGTTAGAGCAATTAGGAGACCGGCAATTACCACTATTCCCATGCCAAAGGCAACACACTTAACTAGAGCAAAGAAGCTGCTTTATTTATACTCCACCTTCAAGCTACCTACCAAACCTAAGAATTGAAATGGGGTAAGCTAACGTAACATACTTATACGAGTACTAACAACGTTGACACAATAAGTTGGTAGGTGCTTTCTTTTGGTTTCCTTTTTCACTATTCAGTACCTTCAAGACCAGAACTGAGAATTAGAATGCGGATGGGACAAAGACCATTTGTCATTCACCCCTATTTATAGGGAGGGTCTTGAGTTTGTTCACTTTCTGTGAGTTCTGTGAGTTTAACAGACTTTTCTCTGCACAAAAAAAAAAAAAAAAAAAATAAAATAAATAAATATATAAATAAATAAATAGCAATAATAAAAAATAAGATCCCAATGTCTGTGTTTATGTTTGTGCTGTGTACCTTGAAGGGGGAACACCACCCTTATTTATTTAGACAAAAGCGCTGCACCTTTTTGCACAAAGCCCTCTAGAAACTAAAACGTCTTTATTTAGAAATAGGAGTACGAGCACTAGGTACGGTACTCGTACAGTGAAATGCGGTGTACGAGTATGTTGTTCTACATGAGATACATACTCGTATCTTAATTCTCTGTCAAGGAAATATACTATTTAAGTTTCAAATGGAATTAAACAAATTAAAAGGAGGAAACCTTGACACAGGGCTAAACCTCACCTCGTTCTAAAAGTTTAGAAAGAAATGTGATAATTGTAGAACAACTGTGAGGGTATCGTTAATCCTTGAAAACATCAGAGAATTGTATCTACAATGTCATCTTACCACATCACAATAGGAAATTGAAACGTTGTGTAGAATTCGGAGTTGACTTACCTGAAACGAAAAAGAAAAGAGATAATTATTAAATTTTATAAAAGATTTTCAGAATGGGAAATTAAAAAACTTCAAGGCTCAGAAGAAATATTATGAATCATATCGTTTACCTCAAGAACATCAAAAAGTATAAGGCTTTTCAACAAGAGGTGAAAGATTTTAAAGGTCTGATTGCACGCAGGAATGGAACGCTTGACAGTGAAAGAAAAAATACAGATCGTTAAATTTTATTACAATTTAATTTTATTATTCAATCATGATACGAAAAATGTGTACCAATTTTGTACGTTATCATGTGTGGAAAATGTTCAAAAAAAAATTCCAAGAGACGGGCTCAGTACAAGATGTTAAGACGCCCGGACGTGTCGAAAACTACCCAAACACCTCCATTCATCACAGTTTTTAGGAGATTGACTTCTCCACACTACACCCTGTACCTAATTTTAACTAAATATTTGGCTTTCCAAAGGTTCAGGTAACGCAAGTACTGGAGACGGTCGACGGATTGGATCTTCGAAAACATGCATGCTGACATTGATGATCGAATGAAGCCCATTTCCAAGTTTGTGGTTTGAGGCACATTAAATCCATGAGAAGTTCAGGATATAACAATGCACCCAGAATGACTAACTGTTTGGCGCGGTTTATGGACCAGAGTTTTTCGAAAATGAGGCCGGAAAAGCTATTATGGTCGGTTTTTGTGGCCGGAAATCGAGTTCCATTCAACAGAATGGTGCTACGTGTTCTTTTGGGCTATGTTGACACCAATGCTTACACTAACCATCCGCAAACAATTTCAACTCTGAAAGCGAACAATGAAGACACCATCGCCAAGATAGAGCTCTAATTATGTGAAATAGTGATTGTAAATTTCGAGAAAAGGATGAGGGTATGCAAGTAGAGCCTAGAGAGTCGTTTGGAGGATATTGTGTTCCATAAATAATCCCTATGTGTCTACTTTATAAAGTAAGAAAGGATTCAGAGATATCTTAAGAACTGTTCGTTTTATTCAAAAACCAAATCTTACACATCTTGTTGAAACACTCTTTGGAATAAAACTGGAGAGACATTAGTTTTGTTATTCGTAACTGAGAATTGAGGTGGGGCCTGTTCGTTAAATTTATCAAGTTAACTTAGTCATTTCGTCTAAATTGGTATCATCAAAGCCGTGGTAATAGAGGTAAGAGCGTGTAGCTCAAAAAAGGAGGTACTTTGGTAATAGGTGTGGTAAGTAACAAATGACAGACAGGTTCGGTTGGTTACAACTATAACAATAACCTTCAGACACTACGAGGATCGCAAGCGCGTGCTTGCGGTGTAAGATTCTTACACAGTCTTTCGAATTCAATGTGTTTGATTGTCTGAAGACGGCGCAACAGATTTCTTTCGTCCAAAATTTGTATGTGACGCTCTATATACATTCCTTTTCTGTTTTTAGCACTCTATTTTCAAAAGTTTGTAAAATATTGGCATTCATTTTCTTGGTACAACCCCAGAGTTGTACACAGTAGGTCCACACCGGCTTCAGCACTTACCTGCTTGTTCTTGGCTTCAATTTCAACTTCCCCTCGAGTGTTATTCTCAGATATTTAGCGTCGTATTCGAACGGAATAAAGACCGAGTCTATGAGGGTAAGCAACATGGGATATACATGTAACGAGTTCATAGAAAATATAGAAGTGAACCGAGAAAACTCTCTTGCGGCATGCCAGTAACAATTACTTCAACTGCAAGAACTCGTTTCCGTGTCGCAAAAACAGGCAACTTTAATTCTGTGTGGCTTCGAGATTCTGGACAGACAACATCTGATGGTCAGATCTTCGCTGTGAAAAAGAACTTGGCCCAGCTTGTAAACGAGCCCACACGAATACCAGACGTTGATAGTCATACCGCCAACATCCTTCATCGGATAAAAAGTATCAAACCAAAAGAAACGGCATGGTACGACTCGAGCTGTAAAGAGGCTGTCAGGGTTAGAGAAATGTTTTTTTTTTGGTCCTTCAAGACCAACCCGGCAGAGAAAAACCGAAAAAAGTTTAAACAAGCCAGGAATGATTGCAACGTCTTTTTTAAGCGTATGAAATTTCAATACGACCAAAAGTTGAGGCAAAAAAATACTACAATGTACCAATAGCAATAAAAATTGTTGGTTGTTCATCAAAAATATTAGAAATTTTGCCTCATCCTCCACGCCAAAGCGCATTTGCAATGATATTCCAGCTATTAGCTCTTCGGACAAGGCTTACTGCACACTTTGCGGCCAGTTCAACGCTCCCAGATTGTGCTTTGTCTCCGCATACACTTAAGTGCGTCAAGGGTACTTTGAGATCCCAATTCCCTGGTCACAATGATATATCTTCCCTTCTTTTGAAGAGGTGTTCTTCCTCGCTGGTAAAACCCCTGCGTAAACTTTTTCATCAATCCTATTTTTTAGGTCTCTTGCCGAGCATATGGAAAACAGCATTTGTCCAGCCCGTCCCTAAAAAAGACGAAACTCCCTTTCTACAGATCCATGCACTAACGTCCCCCTTCTTTTTGAGATCATGGAAACGCTAATAAACCGTCAGCTTCTGAAATATCTCGAAAGACGAAAACTTCTCAATGACCGGCAGTACGGTTTTCGTGGCAACAGGTCCACAGGTGATTTGATGGCATATCTCACCGAAAAGTGAAACCAAAGCGTACATCAATCTGGCGAAAGCAAGATAATTGCACTTGACATCAGGCTCTTTTGTCGAAAAGCGTGCATTTGGGACCGGCGACTCGTGAATGGTGATGAAAAATGAATTCATCACAGTAACTCAAAGAGAAGGAAGTCATAGCGACTTCCCGGTCATTCCTCTACATCGTCGAATATTCACGCTGCGAAGGTTATGCTGTGTATTTGGTGGGACCAAGTCGGTGTTATTTATTATGAACTGTTGAAACCCAACGAAACCCCAACATTGGAAAAGGTATCGACTTCAATTGATGCGATTGAGCCGAAAACGAGCAGAAGCACGAAAAAGTGATTCTACAGCATGACAACGCTCGTCCTCACGTTTCCAAACTCGTTAAATCCTAACTAAAAACGCTCAGATGGGAAGACCTACCCCAACCGCTATATTCCCCAGATGATGCGTCGTTTGATTATTACTTGTTCCGTTTGATGGCACATGGTCTGGATGGTCAGCAATTCAGCTCATATTAAGACATAAAAAATGGATGGCCTCAAAAGAAAAACCTTTTTTTATGGGAGAAACTTGTAGCTAGCGATAGACAATACTTTGAATGATTCATTTGTAACAATTTTTTTTACAATTGTGTTGCATTTCAGCAAAAAAACCGATAACCTAGTTGCGTACCTAATATAATTAGAGCCAACACGCCTGTTTCATACTTTAAATCTCTTGGGCTTATAGCAACTTCACCAGCCGATTTCTTCTATTTGAAAGCCGTAATCAATTTAAAAAAATTTTCCACACTGACTTCACAGAAAAACATAGAATGTTGGATGGACCGGAATACGTATATGAATAGTGTTTTCGATATATGTGACTAGTTTACCTGCAAGCTGATTAGCTAAATCATCAAAATTGTCGGTTGAAAAAACTTCCTTGTAGGAAGTTGACTTGGCAATATTGACTTGTTTATTCACATTGTTTCGAAATGCGGATGTTCTTGTAACTCCCCTACGGTAGGTCTCTCTCCAAACAGGCATTACAGTAATTTTATTGACATTCGTGACATGTGTCAAAGTCAAACGTGCTCAGTTAGCATGGAGAGACTTGCAGCCGAACAACGCTTACAAATTATTGAATTTTATTATCAAAATTCGTGCTCTGTGAAAAATTTTACGATCGTCATAATCGACCTACTGAGCAAGCAATTCAAGCCATTCAAGCAAGCATCAAACCATCTACCTACATGCGTAGAGTGTATAGAGTGCGTAGAGAGCATACAGACTGTGATTAGTCCATTCGCCGCCGTTCGCAGCAACTAAAGCAAAGATCTTGGATTTAAGCTTTATAAAATACAACTCGTGTAAGACCTGGAACCGAACGACTTGTCACAGCGAGTGGGTCTTAGAAAATTTTGAGGAAGATCCGCTTTTATATCGAAAAATTGTATTCAGCGATGAAGCCCATTTCTGGTTAAATTGGTATGTTAATAAACAAAAGTGCCGTAGTAACGATTGACAACCTCAGGCAATATAAGAGCTGCCAATGCATCGGATAAATGTTCTATTTGGTGCGAGTTGTGGTCGGACGGATTCATTGGCCTGTATTTTTTCAAAGATGTCCGTGAGAACAATGTTAACGCCCGCTACCGTTCAATGATTTCTAACTTATATTTCCCCAAAATGCACGAGCTGATACTGCTGTGCGATTCCAGCAAGACGGCGCTACATGTAACACAGCATGCGAATCAATGTACCTATTGAGATATGAGTTCGATGAGCAATTTATCTCTCGTTATGGACCGGCGAATTGGACGGCTATCGAAATTCGAAATTGAACTCATTATCTTTAAAAAGTCAATGGCAAGCATTGGTTCATCAACTCAAATAAAAATTTTAAACAAAGCAGTCTATTTTATTTCATTAAAAACTATTGATATATAGGGTGATTCAGCGTGAGGTTTGATTTTCAATAGACTCTTTTTGATAGATTACGCGTGACTCCTATTAAACTGCTTTGTTATTTTTGTTCAGTATCGTTTGGCAAGTCATCATGGAAAGATTCACACCACAACAGCGTCTCCAAATTGTTCAACTGTATAGTATTACGAAAATCAGCGTTCTGTGAGAAATATTTTTCGTGCGAATCGGGGAATTTACGGTGCGCATAATCGACCTACTGAAACCACTATGGCCGATACCATTCGCAAATTTGAGTCCCAGTTTATTATTATTATCAAGGGAACGATATAAATTAATTTGTAGGGTCCGGGATTTAACGCCGGGGTACTATGCCCATGTGGCGCGTTCACATCAGTGGATGATACTCGACCGGTTAGACCACATCCAGCATGTAGTGAAGAGACTATAGCAGCTGTAGCTGACAATTGCTTCTTCGTCGTTCTCAGCAGCTTGGCTTGGCGTATTTTACCTGAGGATCTCGGAATAAAAGGGTACAAAATTCAACTTGTGCAAAAATTGAAGCCAGGCGACTTGAATATGCGCCATATTTTCAGTGAATGGGCTCTGGAAAAACTCAATGAAAATGCGGTGTTTTACCGTGAAATTTTGTTCGGTGATGAAGTACATTTCTGGCTTAATGGATACGTTAATACACAAAATTTCCGTATTTGGGCTGATGAACAAACCGTAGAGTACCAAAAGCTACCATTACATCCAGAATGTTACTGTCATTAGTACCCGTTATCGCGCTGTGTTAACGGGCTATGTGCTTCCTGAAATTCAAGGACATGATCTCGGTGAGCTATGGTTTCAACAAGACGGCGCTACGAGCCATACACCGCGTGAAACAATGGACTTGTTGAGTAATCATCGCTACGGTAAATTGGCCGTATTAAATTGGACTATTTTCTCTGGGGATATGTTAAATCTCAGGTGTTCAGGATTAAGCCTGAAGCATATTCTAAGAAAATATTCCTACCTGAATATAATAACTAAATTGTGTACAGCAGAGGGGACGACATCCGCAATACGTGCAACGATGGAACGAAGGCGATTTCGGTCGCTTTTACGTTTTATACGTTTTGACTATTACACTACACGCCAGGAACGTGAAGCCAATGATAAAACTGCAACTATTTCTGATATTTGGAACATGCTGAATGCACACATAGCGGCGATGTACTATATAGACCAAAGGAGTACTTGGCTATCGACGAACAGCTCTTTCCTTTCCGAGGAAGCACGAAACTTACCCAGTAAATGCCATCGAAGCCTGCTAAATACGGTCTAAAAGTATTTTAGTTGTGCGACGCAAGTAATGCTTATCCACTCAAAGGCATTTTGCATACAGATAAACAAGGTAATACGCAGGAAGTCAATCAAGGAGAACTCGTGTGAAAGATCTGGCCAGAACATAAGCGTGGACAGATTTATCACGACCTTACCTTTGACAGAAAGTCACTATTGTCGATACTTTGAAAAGAAAAAAAAAAACATTCATTCCTCAAGAAATAAAACCGTCGAGCTCTAGACCTCCGATGCATCCCACCAGAAACCAGAAACGATTTTGTTTTACAACAAAACCAAAGCTAATGTTGAAACTACGGATCAATAGACATGAGATAATCCACCCAACGGCGAACGTGTAGATGGCCGGTAGCTTTTTTTACAATATTTTGGATATCGCCGGTGTTGCTGCATACGTTACTTACTATAAAAATAATGATATGCTTAAAAAGAAACTAACAGACGCAGACTTTTTTCCACGCCAGGTTTCAGAAGAACTAGCCATGCGAATGATAGAAGAGCGATTTTCTAACCAGCAAGTCATGCGAAAATCGCAATCGAAAATGACTATGGAAGGCCAGTAACAGAAGTGGTAACGAGACGCTTGCGGTAGAAAAGTTGTAGTTCGGTCATACTCCATTTGCTACGAGCAGACTATTCGAAAAAAAAGAAATACAAGGAAATCTTGCATTGACTGTAATAAGCCCGTTTGTGATCAGCACACAGCAAAAAATCAAAAATTGTTTGAATTGTTATCATTGATTCCTAATACGAGGTGTGTTCAAAAAGTAAGACGACTTTTGAAATTTCGCGGGCAACGTACAGTTGGTGTGCTCGGCGATTTTCTGTTATTATAAAAAAAATAGCAGAGAATTTCTATCAAATTTTGTGTAAAAAATGGAATCAAGTGCTCTAAAACACTTAAAATGTTGACAATGGTATACGGTGAGTCTGTTCTAAGTAAAAAAAATGTTCGGAAGTAGTACAAGCTCTTCCATGATGGCCGAGAAAATGCCAATGACGAACCTCGCACGGACGCCCCAGCACGTCAACAAAAGATGAAGCTGCGAAGAAAATTGTTTTGTAAAATCGTCGAATTACTACAAGAGAAGTTCCTGAGGATGTTAGCATATCGGTCAGCTTGTGTCATGTAATTTTTTCGGATATTTTGGGCAGAAGAACCATCCCATGAGCATCATTCAAGAGCTCTTGAATGACGTGAATGATGATGCTGGTGACGAATCATGGGTATATGAAGTCGAAACCAAGGCCCAAGGTCGTTCCACTGTAAGCCCAGGGGAGAGCAAAAAACCGAAAAAAGCACGCCAAGTTCAAAAATATGTCAAAGTTTTGATCACTTTTTTTTTCGATTACCATAATGTAGTGCATCGAGAGTTTTACTTCTCGCCATTTGCGAGAAGCAATACGAAAAAATCGTCCGGAATTGTAGAAAAACAATTCATGGCTTTTGCATCACGCTGATGCACCTGCTCATTCCTCGTTGCTTGTGAGAGATTTTTTGCCCAAAAACAACACAACAATTATGCCTCAGCCACCACCATATTCACCGGATTTGGCCCCATGCGACTTTTGTCTGTCCCCAAAATTGAAGAGACTTATGAACGCTCAGAGATTTGCAACTATTCAGGAAATAAAACGGTATCTCTGGAAGAGCTCAAGGCTATATCAAAAAGTGCTTATGAGAAGGGCTTCGAGGATTGGGAAAAGTGTTGGCACAGGTGGATTATATCTGAGGGGGACTACTTTGAAGTACAATCTAATAGGCACCAATGATTTTTTGGACATAATACACAAATAAAACGGTCACCTTACATCCAACAACAGATTATTTTTACCACTATAAGTCTGTCGTTGCGGAATTGGACGCGGTTTGAAACTAGTCACTTGCTCAGACGAATAGCATTTTTTAACCGATTGTCAAGGAGGTAGATGCTACTCACGGTGTCATGATATTCCTCAATTGTGCAGTAGAAAAGCTAACTATCTTGTAGAGAGGACGAATAGATAGATCGACAGGAATTGAAATGATCAACTACTTGAAACACACGAGTTAGTAAAGGGTGTTCCAAATAACAGTCACAATCGGTGTAATTTTTATGAATGACAACTTTGCTAAAATCTGAAATATTATTTCCGAAATAGGTGTTCGGCTATACAAAATATTTGTCACTTTTATCGAACGAATAATTGCCCATCTGAACGTACTATTTGGTGTGTTGCGAAAAGATTTCGGTCTTACGTTGCAACAAAAGTGAGACGAATATTCGTATTTCCGCGAAAACAGTTGAGGCCAGTGTTAATGAAGACGTGAACTCGGCAATTCGTACGAGTGCACAGAAGTTTGGGTTCTGCCCGTCAACAATTTCTAACTTTTTGCGAAAGATGGCCTAAGCAAATGGGCTTAAAACAAATACCCGCAATTTGCTTTGGCTCAAGGGATATGTCAAAAAGTAAAATTGCAAGATTCAGACATCATTACATCCACAAATATGAACTGAACGATGTTATTTGCTGTTGATATCATCAGTTTCTCGCGTTACAGTCAATTGTGATCGAGGCAAAGGTGATCAAAGAATAATGAATCCAAATAAACATGACATGGATGTGGACTATATATGATTCCGCAGATGCTACGTGTCATACCAGCGATTCATTGAAAGCGAAGAATAATGTGTGGGTGAATTCAAGATTTGTAAATTGACCTTTTCATCGACTTTAAAGGCGATTATTACAGTATTTATAAAGAGAAGCTATACAGAGCAATATCGAGTTTTGGCATCCGTGCCAAACTCGTCCGCTTGTGCAGAATTAGAATAGAGAATGCACGCTGCTCCATCAAGGTCAGTAAAGAACTCACCGAGATCTCCGATGTCAAAATAGGATTTAGACAAGATGATGCGCTGTCATGTGACTTCTTCAACATCGTTCTTGAAAGAATAGTGCAAAACTTAAACGCTAACGCGTCTATATGAATAAATATACTTAAAATAATTTTAAATATTTTATGTTATGTGTGATCCTAAGCCCACTTAAGAACTGAGAAAACAAAGCGCGGATCGAAACAAATATTTGTAAGCCAAGCTTATCAAATATCCTTTTCGAACCCCTGGTTTAACGATGACATCAAGCAACATATACTCGTATGTGAACGCTCTATTGCTTACAACCAATGGCAACAGTATAAACTGGATGAGTTAAAAAACACATACTGAAATTTTCGGAGGCTGGTTGCTTGCAAAGTAAGAATAGCAAAAGCTAGGTTTTATAAGGCATTGCATCAACGATATCAGAGAGCAAGACTATGGAAGAACCTATGTCGACTTAGTTCTGGGAAATAACAACCAGCTGTTCTTGATGACATTCACTGTTACCAGTTATACGCCAATTTTGTCACATCATCTAATCTTAACGTATTGTTAACTAGTCCCACATCAGTTTCCCATAATCCTCCAGGAGCATCTGAATAACCTAGTTTCAATCAAATATTGAATAAAGCTCGTGTACGCAAAAAGTTCCTCTTTTAGAATCGAGACGAGTGTTTCTTTCGAAGATTTAACACTATAAAGACGGGAGATTCGATATACCTAGAAAGACGGAGAGCGGTCATTCGACTGCAATGACAAAAAATATTTAATTTTTTAAATAAAAATGATATTAGGTCTATAACTTTGCGGTTTGCTAAGAGATGGCGTAACTTGTATTATTCCATTGTTATTATTCCATTGGAACATGCGTTGGAAAGCTACTGTCATTGTACGTCATTTCAGTATATGTCATTCATTTGAAGCGTAAAACACAATAATTTTTTTCACTCAAATATGTCGAACTTTGTGCCTGAAAAAGTGTTTTTGCGGGGAGTTCTTCTTCATTACTTTAATATGAAGAAAACTGCTGCCGAAAGTCATCGTATTTTGGTGGAAGTTTATGGTGAACATGCGCTAGCTGAGCGAACGTGCCAAAAGTGGTTTGCACGATTTAAAAGTGGTGATTTTGGCTTGGAAGACGATGAACGTCCTGGGCAGCCAAAAAAGTTTGAAGATGAAGAACTGGAAGCATTACTCTATGAAGATTGTTGCCAAACACAAGGAGAGCTCGCAGAATCTTTGGGTGTCACTCAAGCAGCCATTTCAAGACGTTCAAAAGCATCTGGATATATTCAAAAGCAAGAAAATTGGGTTCCACATGAACTCAAGGCGAGAGACGTGGAAAGGCGGTTTTGAATGTCCGAAATGCTGCTGGAACGCCACAAAAGGAAGTCATTTTTGCATCGGATTGTTACTGGTGATGAAAAATGGATCCATTACAACAACCCCAAGCGCAAAAAATCATATATGAAACCCGGCCAACCAGTCAAATAAACGGCAAAGCCGAATATCCATGGCGTGAAGGTAATGCTCTGTATTTGGTGGGATCAGATGGGTGTGCTGTATTATGAGCTGCTAAAGGGGGTGAAACCATCAATGGACAACGCTACTGAACACAATTAATCCATTTGAAGAGAGCAGTAGCCGAAAAACGCCCGGAATATGCGAACAGACACAAGGCAATAATTTTCTATCATGACAACGCTCGGCCCCACGTTGCTATTCCGGTTAAGAACTATTTTGAAAACAGTGGATGGGAAGTCTTACCCCACCCGCCTTATAGCCCAGACCTTGCCCCTTCTGACTACCATTTGTTCCGGTCGATGGAGAACGCCCTCACTGAAATACAGTTCACATCAGAGCAGAATATCAAAAATTGGCTTGATTCATTCTTGCCTACCAAGCCGGCGCAGTTCTTTTGGGATGAGATCCACAAATTGCCAGAAAGATGGGAAAAAGTCGTAGCTTTAGATGGGCAATACTGTGAATAATACTATTGTACATGTTTTTCTTAAATAAACGTTCAAATTTTGAAAAAAAAAACCGCACGAATTAAAATATATACCCAATAGTTTATTCGTTTTATAAATATAAAAATTATTTATAATTATTTATAAAACGGATTAAATTCAAATAATTTAGTAATTAAAAAAAATTATTGTTTTTAAATATAACAAACAAATTAAATTTTATTCTTTTGACATCTTTGATTTACACACAGGTAGCACATAGAAACCATTTTGATTTGTTGCAGGTGCCGCATATAGGTTTTTGAAAGGTTTCACATATCTTATTTGTTTTCTTTCTGCAGCCAGTTGCATGACACTGTCGTCTTTTCTGCTGTTGAGTATGTGAAATGTTCACAACTTGTGGTTCTTCTCCAGATGCCACTTGTAAAATGAAGTCTTTTCTACGAATTTTTTCCCATTACTTCTTGGTATAAAACCGATGCATTTATGCAGCTAAATCTAATATATTGGAAAAAAAAAAACTTGTACTGGCCATCTTCTCGAGCATGATTTTGTGCTACATTTTTTTCACATTTGGTCAACGACATCAACGCCAAATTTAGTTGTGTTATAAAAAGTTACGGTGTTAGGTTTTCTTTTATTTCCCTCAATTATATCAACCGTTTTTGTGTCGCTTTACTTGGTTCACTGTCAAAAGGCACTGATTATCTCCTGTTTTCAAAACTTCATGGGCATGTAAATTTAAATTTAATTTTCGCACATAAGGTAGAAGACCGCGTCTTGCTCTGTTTACGGTGCCGACAAGATTTGTGCGCTTCGAAAGCAGATTCTGTGCCAATGATATTGAGGTAAGGAAGTTGTCAGAGTCACATTTCATCCTTTATTTATAAAAGGTTCCATTAAACGCATCACAATGTTCTCTCCCAGCATTTCGTTTTGTGGACTATTATCATATCTCCCCAAATATGGGACAGCGTTGGGCATATATATTGACTTGATATCTACGCAAAGACAAAACTTTATACCAAATTTGTCAGGTTTATTGTGTAAATCTGCATCTTGCTCTTGTGGAAAACAGTTGTTCATCTATAGTGATATTTTCACCTGGTCTATAGCAAGATTTGCAATTGTCAATAAAGCGTCAATAATGCAAACTTATCTGAACGTACGTCAAAACGAATATATTTAATTATTTCTTTAAATCGGTCTCCAGGCATGGTTTTTGAAACAAAAAAAGCAACTCCCCACGTTTTGCTTCACAAATCGTTTACAGTCATATTTTTGCATCCAAAGGCACCACTAGCATACAAAACAGAGATTTATTTTTCTAACTCTTGCAAAGACATAACCCAGTTTGTATGGGCAAGTTGCCTATGTGCCTCAGCAATTTTGGATGTGTTTCAAAATATTTGCATCAATCAGCAGTTTCCAAGCTGTCACAAATTCGTCACTAATTCGTTGTTTTGCATAATGAGTTGGTCGTGGACATTCAACCAAAATGTTATGAATAGGACGGCGACCTGGTATACTATAGAGCTGTTTTGGGAAAAAACCCTTCCAAAAAACTCCATCTGCTAACAACATATATTATTCATTGTACATTCATCGGTACTGATGGAACTTTAAGTTGTTTATTCATCTAAATCTATACTGTCCCCTTCAAAGTAATCCCTATCGACTGCAACACACTTATGCCAGCGTTTGATCCAATCCTCGAAACATTTTTTATATTCGGTTTTCGGTATGTCCATCAGTGCTTCCTGAGATTTTTCCATTACTTCTTCTCGGCTGCTGAAACACGTACCCCGTAGTTGTTTTTTAACTCGATTGAATAGAGAGAAGTCACAGGGAGCCAAATCAGGTGAATTCGGTGGCTGTTAGATGGCATTTGTTGCATTTTTCGTCAAAAAATTACAAATAATGATGGCACTGTGCGACGGTGCGTTATCATGGTACAAAATCCACGAGTTCTCTGCCCGTAATTCTGGTCTCTTTCGGCGAATTGCTTCACGCAAACGTCGCATAACGCCCAAATAATACTCTTTCTTTACTGTCTGGCCTTCTGGCAAAAATTCATGATGCACTACATCGTTGTAATCCATGAAAACTGTGAGCATTGCCTTCTTTTTGGACTGAAAACGACGTGGTTTTTTTGGTCTCTGATCATTTGGTGAACGCCATTCACTTGCCTGATGTCTGGATTGCGTGCCTTACTCATAAACCCACGTCTTGTCTCCAGTAATGATCCGGATTCAGCCTTGCAAATCATCTCTTTTGCGATGTCAACACGGTGTCTTTTTTGTATGAAATTGAGGTCTTTTGGCGCCAACTTTGCTGCTACACGACGGAAACCCAAATCATTAACCAAAATGTCTTTGACGGATCCATAGGCAATGTTCAAGTCTTCCGTTATCTCTCTGATGGTTAATTTGCGGTAATTGATCCACATTTCTTTTACTTTATCAAGGTTTTCGTCGGTTTTTAGATGTCGGTGGTCTGCCACTGTGTTCATCATCTTCGAATGACTCACGACCGTTTTAAACTACTCGTGCCACTGGCAAACGACCGTTTTTGTTTAGAGAATTGTTGCCGAAACAGTTGCCGCAAAATTGAACACAAGTTCGTTGTTGCAAATTCAAATATATTTCTAAAATTGTAAAAAATCGCCAACACACACAGAGTTAGATGTACTCTTGGCTACGTAAATTTTTCTATGACGCTAATATGTAGAGAGAATGTCAACAACAGATGTACCAACTTAACAAAAAAAACCACTCAAATCGGAACAATGGTTATTCCGTTTTTTTTTTAATCAATGTGGTATGCATGTTTGCAGTTGGCGCATACCGTATATTGTACGGTCAAATGACAGCATCCCGTCTTTCTAGTGTAAAAGGAGCTGAATTTAGGGTAAAACGATAGAATAAGGAAAGTGTGCCTGTGTTGAAGTGTGTCCATTGATTGGTGAATATTGGCATCATACATGAGTTTCATTGCACTATTTTTCAATCTCATCTAGCAAATGCGGGTAGATTATAAGTGAATTTGGCTAGATGTGGGATTTGTACTCACACATTAGGCAAATAAATTTCCTATATATTTAGGCTAGGTGGGCCAGGATATTTCTTACATTGTTCGAGCACACCTGATCATCGGCACCGCGGCATTTTTGGCCTCAGCATCTGTATCATAACTATAGTATGTCCATCGAAGGGAACCCTGCAAAATTTATTAGTCCGTACTCCAGTTAAACTGATTACTGTCAATGTACTGCCAATCAATTTGGAACCCAACGATTTTTTTCGCGGTCTAGTTGAAACATTTTAAGAGTGTTGGTCACTCTTAGTCAAAAAATAAAATAGTCAGTCTGTATTAGCAGAAAGTTCCTCAGCGAAATATGATTTTAATAATTCACTTATTCACGAACTACCTAGTCATTCAAAGAGATCTTCTGCATAAGCCTTACATCAACTTGACTACTGCGTTTCACTTAACTTGTTTAAGTGCAATGCAAGCCATAAAAAGCCAACAATCACTACAAACATTTATCTACTGATGTATGTCACATTGCACTCTTTGCACATAAAACCACCGTACAGCAAATTTGGATCTTTCAACAAACAAACTCCTACCGACTTCAACATTTCTTCCGGAACAGTACAAGGCCCAGCAGCACTGATAGTGGTTGGCATATTTTGAATAATTCATAGCTGGTTACCAAAGCACAAAGCCACATTTTCTCTTAGTTCATCAGACAAATGCTTCTTCTGGTTCTATAGCAAAATTTGTGCAAATATTTGCAGTTGCAAATTCTCCACAGATCCATACACTCATAGCCATCTACAACCCCACAAGGATAAGAGATACAAGAATTGGAATATTTGGAAAATAGAAGCACTTCTATAAAGTCTCTGTTCACACGTCTATCTACGCATAAAAAAATCCATATTTCTCCAGAGACTTGGGAAGTCAGAGAAGGAATTAACTCTTTGAAAAGATACATACTCGTACTCGTATAGTATGTAGACCAGATGAAAGTGCCCGATTGTAAAGTTCCAGAGTTCCAAAGTTCTAGAGTTTCAGATGTAGAATCCAAGGAATTTTCGCAATATACAATAGCAAGTTCCTCTAAAATATGAAAGGGATACTTGCGGAGTTATGAGGAACTCTGGCTTTCAATGAAAGTTGGCAATCAACTCATTTGTCTTCCGTGGAAGGACAAAAGCAGTTAGCATTCACCTTAAAACTGTAGCGATGTGAACTTAATTAGCTATCGGTTATGGCAAAAATTGAATGTCCTTTATCACTCCCGAGAATAGTTGGAAAATTTCGTGAATTCATTCAACAGTATCGGTACTAATTGACTACAATGCTGCATTTTTCGATGTTACTATTACTATCCCATTACAATTTGCCCAGTTTTAGAAGAGATTAATAAAGTCTATACAGTGGTAGTTCTATCCGTGCTTAGTAATGTGACCGAACGACGTTTGTTTCAGGGTCATGATGTTGAGCCACTTTAACTACGCGGGTCCACCGAGTTCTTGCTTTGTTAGGATTCTTCGCTCTCTCATTATTTATCGATTAATTGTCAATGTCCTGCTTTTCGCAACCAAGAGTACACCATGCTCATGCAATTCGTGTTGAATAGTTTAACATTTGTTGTACTTGTTTCACATGCATGGATATACACCATACATCCACTCACAGTTTATACGATATTTTGCGGTCAAGGAGAGGACTACGAGGAATGAGGATATTAGCGCTGTTCCTAGAAATTGGTTTCTATGGTTTCTAGCTCCTGGGTGGATAATTGCTTTGGTGTCATGTGTGCAATAGAACTGTGATTTGATATTCATAAAGGAAAATTGTTAGAGAGCATATGAGGATGGTGGTTGTGAGATAAGTGCAAAAACATTAAGCAATCAATCAGGGAAATTGTTGACAGACAGTGCATTGCTAGAGGTAACTCCTCCACAGAAAGGTAATTGCAGCCCTGTTTGTTGTGGGACTTATTCCTGTGTGACATACTGATGACAGGACACTAATTTTGTTGGTGATTTTAATCTCACTGTTGATAGAAGCAAGCCGCTGAGATATTAGTGACATTTGCGGGAAATTTGTATTTTGGTATGAAGGGAGTTCTTAATATGATTTGAGATTACGAGCCTTGAGGACCTCATTGAGAGGAGGCTAAATGTTGTATTCTATACACAAATCTACGATTTTAAGCCATTCATGCAATCGATAAATATACATTTTAGCATTTGTTGTTGGTGAATTAAGTGTTAGTTTGACAGGCTATACATCCATGCTTCTACAGAGCAGAAGGCTGACTTTGTCTATAAATAACATCCTAAGAATACTCTTAAATTTATTATTGGTGATTCTCAAACAAAGGACGGCATTTTTGGTTAAAACAATTCGAACACACAAACTGCACAACAACACCAACAACAACTAAATAAGGCTAATCAACTTTAGAGTGGAGCGAAATGCCATAATAGCTGCCACCTGTTACTCACTAAATCAAAAACCATTGCAATCAAATCACATTGCAATCGACGCAAGCAGAGCTCCGCTTCCTGCAAGCGTAGATCTTCCTTGCTGTAACCAAGATAGGCATGCCGATAGTCTGAACTCCAACACTCTGCAACAGTCAGGGCTCTTAAAACATTTTTCCAATTAGAACTTACGTATCTGTCAGCATCGATAGTAGTACTCTAATGACAATCAATATTTTCGGGCACTACAACAAAATACTTGACTTTGTGAAGAATGCATGATGAGCAGTATGAAAACCTTTCACAATTTTAAGGTCTCTGTCAAGGACCTTGGGAAATGCTGCACTAGAAATGCTGTTCAGAAGGTAAAAAATGAATGTAAAGAAACAAAAGACCAAAGTTTAATGACATTCGATACTGAAAATCAGAAAGAATATCTGAACTTATGTGGTCAGAACCCGAGTTTTGACAAACAGAACCATTTAACTACAACGATAAATTATGAGAATCTTGTAATGTGAAGTCAGAACCAAGTATAGGGTTTTCTAATAACGACTTGACAATTTTTTGTTTAAATAAAAGGCAAACCATTTGAGATATTTCAAAAACTTTATTATTGGCTTGAAGTACAATCAAAACATTTATGAATGGAACTCGACTTCGTTCATATGGCCACCGCGGACACGTTTGCAGCGGTCGATTCGTTGGACCCAATTTTTAACGACTCGGCCACACACTTCGACCGAAACGGCCGTTATTTAGCGTTCAATAATGGCTCTGAGCTCTTCTAACGTCGTCGGCGTTTTGGCATAAACCAATGACTTAACGTAGCCCCACAGAAAATAGTTAAATCGCACGAACGAGGCAGCCAATCGACTGGCCCATGTTTTGAGATAACACGCTCACCATACTTACTCTTCAATAAATCGATTGTAGCGTGTGCTGTGTGGCTTGTGACACCATCCTGTTGAAACCACATGTCGTCCAAGTCCATATCTTCCAATTCGGGCCAAAAATAATCGGTGATCATGGCGCGATTACGCTGACCATTCACAGTAACGTGACGATCGTTATCGTCGAGGAAAAAAAATGTCCCAAAAACGCCGCCGGCATGCAGACCGCACCAAACAGTTATTTTTTGTGGATCCACAAATTAAATTCAAAGTCGTCAAGCCCCTACTGGAAAACCCTATATGTAAACCGGATGAACGAAATCTCGACACAGTTTGCTTGATACTCAAGGAAGCATACCTTCGAAACTGCGCCAACCACAGGAAGATCACAAAATCTTACCTAACGTAATCTACTAATGCCCAAAACTTTTCGTCCTAATTAGTATGATTTTTCTCATTGTAAGCTGACTGAAGTTGTAGGGGTGAACTACATATAAAAAATCCTGATTCGTGCAAGGAACTCGAATAATGTCAGGAGAAAGACTTTTACATTTCCAAAGCCTTATTCCGCATAAAATGAGCTATCCCCGCAATATGCCGCCAATAACACCGGAGTTGTAGGCTTTGTTTGGCATTGATTGGCATCTCAATGGAAAATCATACCGCACAACTATATCTCTTTTAATAAATGATAATGCAAGCAAACAGTCAGTTATAGTAGAAATACAACAGCATGCTTAGAACACGTGGGAAAAAGGATATTTTCATATTATATCAGCTTGTTGAACGGAACCATCTGCCGGCTGGAAAACAGGTAGCTGAGGCGTATCTGAAGTGTAAAGAATGCAGCAACATGTTTAAAAGTAGGCTAGGTGCCTTAACTTAGACCCCATGTGCTAGTGTAAGAAGCAACCCCGCGTCTCAGAGTCAATACTGCCTATGAGATAAATCGTTTATGATGCGCATTTGGGTTGTCTACCGGCTTTGGGGATAGCATGTACATATAACACATTCATCGACAATCTACATGAAGAAGTGAAGATCACATTCGAAACCAATAAATGAAAGAAGCTTCAAGAAAAAGATCGGAAAAAGCTTAAAGCATTTTAGTGTATGCGTCGACGGATCCTAGAAGAAACGAGGTTTTTGTTTGTTATTCGGCATTGCAACTTTGATTGAGAAATACAAGTTGTATATTTGGTGGTCAGGTCTTCATTTTTTCAAGGCTAAATATGATGCTTGGTACGAGATTCCTGAGGAAATTTGCAGCATAAATCCCCGGAAATGTTGGTAACATGGAAATTGACTCATAAAAAAAAGCTCTCTCGCTCTGAAGAGTTCCTCGGCGTAAAATATGCTAACGCATCACTCAATAAATCTCCGATCTAACTAGGTAGGTAGGTAGGTAGGTAGGTAGGTAAGAGTGGCGGTTGTGATGCCACATAGATCTGAAATCCTCTTACTCATGAAACCAATTTGAACATATGATGAATTGTAGGAGATTGCTAACATTTATATTCTTTAGATCGTTTAAGTCTTGGTAGAAGAAAGCTCCTGAGTGGAGCTTACTTCTCTGGGAGATAGCTAGGCATGTACAGAGTAGGTGGAGGACTGTTTCCTCTTCCTCCTCGTCCATGCAGCTTTTACAGATATCATTTGTAAAGGCGCCAAGCCTTCTTGTAAGCCTGCCTATAAGACAGTGTCCAGTGATAACACCTATCATGGCGCTGAAATGTTTCCTGTTTAGAAGGATCAGACTCTTAGAGGGATTGAAACCCAGCTTTGGCCAGATCTGTTTGGTTGCTAGACATATTGGTCCAACAGTCTACCTAAAGTTTGTTTTTTTATTAAAATCCAGCTTAAATATTAATTTGGCCGTAGCGATTGTTACCTTTTACGGTAGAATAGGTAGAGTGATTCCAATTTTGGAGAGTTCGTCAGCCCTGAAATTACTCTGTAGCCAGGCACCCAATAAAGGTGAAGGTTGAACTGCTCTACCTTCTCCATAAGAGATGATCGGCAATCAAGGGCGGTTTCAGAATTTAATGAGACTGGGTTCAGGTATTTGATAGCGGCCTGACTATCCGGAAAGATGCGGATATCCTTTGCAGATACCACCTTTTTCTTCAGTCAACACAGAGCTTCTTTAATCGACAAAATTTCCGCCTGGAACACCAACCCCGCTAACGGTTTTGGAATTCATCTGTGTAAAAGTGGATAAACTTGTCCTCCAAGAAAACATCTTCCTCCCAGAAGGATCGAGGAGAAAGCTTATATGAATGTTTTTTGTCAAACCAAAGTTAAGGTGTGCTGTTATCGATGTTCTTTGTGAGGATTCCTAATATATTTAGAATATTAGCCTGGCCAAATGAATTATTTGCCCACTGTGTAGGTGAAACAATTATTGCAATGCTTCTAATATATATCTTTTCGCTGCCTTTTTTGTAAAACGATTTGTCTTTTCTTTCAAATAGGGCTCAGTTTCGGCAATCACTTCTTCATTTGAGCCAAATTTCTTTTCCTGGAGCATCTTTTTGAGGTCTGCAAAACGTTGAAGGGCAAATCTGGAGAGTATGAAGATATGGACTAGCTATCAGAAGGCACCCTGATACGGTAGACAAAATAAATAAATGTTCCTCGGATAACTGACACATAGGAGACACAGGAGAAACAGGGCTTTTTCTACAACTTTTAGCCTTTAATGCGCTTTTCTGGAAGCACCATTTTCAGATCTTGGAGAGCTCTACAGCTTCAGCATAAATAAATCTCTAATAAATGCTCAATTTACTTTGTGGAGTCATCAGAACATTCATTCATCTACCAGCATACTATGCTCGCAAAGACATACAGACAGAGATAACGCTGGGAGACTGTTGCTTCTTTTGAAATTCTAAGAAGCACAATTACCAAGTCAGTTGATTAGGTCTCATAGGCTCAATAGTTTACTCGCAAAACTTAAGTTAAGTAAAGAAGAACAGCGCGCTATTATCGCAATGTATGTTCTTAAGAAGGATCTTGTTTACAGTTAGGTCATTCGTTGAAATCCGCATCTCAAATAAAAAAATAGTTTGTACAATATCAGTTTTCAAATCGTAAAAGATCCTAAGATCTTAGAGACAGTTTCTAATAAATTTTACCTCTAAATCCAACCGAATAAATCGCGAAAAAATTTAAGATGTCACCCAGAAATTCTTGAAATGTTTACCATATGGCAATAATCCATCACTCCAAATGGATAATTTGTTTCCATAAGTGTTCTTTTCAAAAACAGCAAATCATCTAAGTATTAACTGATCCAACTCAGGGCTACTTACTGCAACTATATCCTAACATCACTTGCAACTTCTGAGTACCATCAGCCACCCTGAAGAGAGCTCTGAGTCCCATTCATTTATCTTCGACTTTTACTGCACAAGGATGATAAAATATAAAGAACAATAAATACATAAATAAAAACTCTTCAAATACTAAGGAAACAATCACCAAGGGATACGTTTCAACTCAACTCATCCAGCTTCTATTTAAACTACAAATTTCCATTTATAAGAAACCATTATCCTTGGAATATCCTGCTGCTGCTGGCTGGTTTAAGCCCTCTTATTTTACCACAAAACAAAAGTTTCAACTTTGACATTGACGCGAAACTTCAGTTGCACACTTAAGTTGCATGCAAAACCAACTAACTTGACTGCAAACACAAAACTATGATGTACAACTTAAATCTAGGTTTACCCTCAATCCTTTATACCATTGTGAAGGACGATCCACATATGCCATATATGGTAGAGGAATTCACATGCACATCAACGACAGACAAAATATTCGTTAGGATACATACTCGTATATCGGCTACCTCCGCCCTACTTTCAAAGTTGTTACGTGCACTTGCTATTCTTTTCATCGCAGTTGTCACAGTTTTGTTAGTGGAAGGAATAAATAAAAAAAAAATAAAAAAAATAAGGAAACAACCCAAAAACTAGCAAGAGCAAGTGATTATGGCTGAAGATCCTGCCGGCATTAGTTGAAAAGACAAAAACCGCAACATTGACTGTATCCGGTTAATTTTATTTTTGTGTACGCTTATGTTGTCCTTTCGCGTTTGAAAGTGGCAATGATTGCATTGGACACTGAACGATGAATTGTATCATTGTGTGGTTCTTTGAATGTCGTTGGTGGTCATTCACAATGACGGTCAACAAGGATGTTGTAAATTGAAATCCTCCAGGATAGCTTAACCGAAGAAGACACTCCCTTCGTATCCTTTTTATACGTATGTTGTCTTGTTCAGCTGAACGTGTAGTGTTTCGCATTATTCCCTTTTTTTGTGAACTTTGTCACTTTTCAGAGAATCTTTGCAAAAAAAGCAAGACATTCCTTCTCTATCGCTTGTTGTTTGAATTTGAAATAGGAGTTTTCTTTAGGGTCCTTGCAGAACCAATTCTTCTTTTTCATTATTCCACACGAATGGTGAAAATAAAAATAAAAATACCAAAAAGAAGAAAAGAAAAGCTGAAGAGGAAGCTTTGTTGTATGGTGTATGAGGATTTTGGCTGCACAAGGACACTAAGCGACACAATCCACAAAAAATAAAAATAAAAGGAAGGACAACCGTAACGACAAAAGAAATGTGAAGCTCATAAAATTTCATTGCATTGATTACCTCCGCAAAAAATATATACAAGGTTGGATGGACGTTGTGGTGCTTACGCCATGGTTTCTGAAGGACTATGAGGATGTACAGACGAACGAGGTGGAACCCATTATAGATATTAAAGGGAAAAGTCATATTTTGTTCGTACATTTACTCCAAAATGAAAATAACAAAGCAACATACCATATATTCGTACTTGTGCGAAGGACGAAAAACGACGAAAATGAAATTAAATTTGAAATAGCAGTAGAATGTCAGCTGGTGTATGAAGATATTTCACACTGGAGGAGCGTTGACTTCTCTTGGCATAACGAAGTGCCAACTTCAAGAAGCCGTGAAACGAGAAGTTTAGATAAATATCAGTGAGGTGTGGTTTTCACGTGAAATCCTTTCGTCTAGACGGGTTGTAAACTTTTGCAAGTCGAAAAAGTTGAAAAGGATTTATAGTTGCTGGACAAAGATCTAATAAGTAAAAAAGTTAAACAAAAAGACAGATTAGTTGTTGTTGCCCTTTGTCCAGTTGGAACAAAAAGTTTCTTCTTTCCAGCTTCTACAATTGAGAAGCCTTGTTCGTTTTATTGGTAAGAGGATTTGATTTTAGTAAGATTTCTGAGCAGAAACCATTTAAAATGTTTGAATCCGAGCAGCCATTAGTTGTAAGAAAATATTTAATTTTATAACCCCAAATGGTCGCAAACTTGATGCCATACGAGGCGAGTGTTGGAAAAGGTCTGAATTTGTATATAGGTTTAGTCTTACTGATCTTGGTTTTACCTCTTGCAACATTCAATTGAATGGGCTCAAAATGAATTACAAGATGATCGGTAATCTCCTGGCATGAGACTAACGTTTAGCTCAACGGATATACGGATACGAAATTTCCGTATACGGACTGAGAACAATCTCTCTTCAGACACCTAAACAAATATAGTACCTATGTACCACACCGTTTGGTGTTTTGTCATTGGATTTTATTCCTTTCAAAATGAGGTAAGATCTTGCGCTGCACTCAATGGTGACCGATTCAGAAAGATGATTAACGAATATTCGTTACTCATGTATCACTTAAGGCCTTCTTTGATCCTTTTACATTTTCAAAAACAAGCAGTGGAGAAAATTGGTAGACATAAACTTAACTTAGCGATGCCTGTGTTCTTGGGCTAAGCTTCTATTGAAAGCAGATTTTTTGTAAGCAAACTAATTAGAGGGTCATAAACAAGCTACAGACAGACACATTGAACACTTTCCTATATCTCAGGATACAGTATTATGAAAGTCAAGAAAAACACAACAGAACGTTCTGCAAATTATTAGGTCAGGAAAAAAAAAAATCTGTCGTTGGGAAATATTTAAAAATTGAGTATCTTTGATTCGCATTGAATTCGCTGTTGAAAACCCATGTGGGAAACAATAATGATAACATTATATCTACATATCAGCTGAAAGATAAACTCATTAAGGCAGAATTCCAATATCACTCACAGGACACCTTAGAACTATAAATTGTAATTTTTGCGGCAAAGTAAGAAATATTGCCCAAGGTTACATGAAAAATCTGGTTGCCTGGATGAATGCATCCTGATATGTACTCGTTCAAATTATCATGACATTGTGTCGATGTTTTTATGTGCGACTAGAAGATGAAAGCATATATAATTATATGCATTATCATATCGGAAGCAACGTTAACAATTTGTTATTGCCTGACCAGCCAAAAAAAGTCCGATGATGATTCCTGCCGAAAATCCGCACCACTCAGTGTTTCGTTGTGGATGTATTTGTGTCTCAGCAATAACGTGTGGATTTCCTGACCTCAAATTTAACAATTTCGATGACTTACAAGACTATCAAATTGAATCTGAACCTCTGAAAATGATTTTGTTTGAAAAATTAGCATCCACTGCTGTTGTTCCATAATAGATGCAACAATCGTGCCGCGCTCCACTTTTAATAATCATGAACTGTCAGCTGTCAGGCTGTCTTTTTTTTTGAGATGATTATATCATCTGCGTAGAGTAAGAACTGGGTCTTTTCATGCCGATTATTGTTCTGTTAATTCGACTTTTGTAAAATTTTAGCCATCTCGTCCAGGTAGTTAATGAATACCAGAAGGCTCAGACTGTCTCCTTGTCTAAGTACTTTGTCCAATTTAAAGGGACTAGATTTGTTGTCATCCAACCTGATAGTGTTTGCTGGGTCTTCGTTAGTACCTTTAATGGCGTTAATTATTCTTTCTGGCACATTTTTTGCTTTCAGTGTCACCCAAATGTGTTGCTCTGGTACCACATCGAAGTCGGCTTTTAGGTCCAGGAAAGCTAGGAATAAATCTTTGTTTTTTTTCTATTTATTTTTCAATGAGGACTTTTAAGGTGGATATGTCCTGGGTTTTGCCGTCCTGTCTAAAAGCTGCTTGCTCTTATTCTAGGCAGTGTTCTACGTATAGAAAGAAAGAATTATCGTATAGAACTTTTGGACATGAAGCGGTAGTTATTACAGTACAGTAGTAGCTTCTTCCTTTTTTGTGAATTGGGATCATGATGCTTTCGTTCCTCGTTGGAATAGCTTCGGAAGAATTCTGTTAAGCTCGTTCCCTCCGTATTTTATTAGTTTCGGGGCAATTTGGTCGTATCCGGCTGCTTTTCCTAATGTTATAGATATAATAGCTTCTTCTACTTCTTCTGCGGTAATCGGTCCTTTGTATGGACTTTGTTTGTATGGACTGTACCTCCGGACAGGAGGTCCGTAGGAGATTCTTAAGTACGATGGCGAAAGTACGTCTGCTCTATATTTTTCATCGTAAAACTTTTTCCAGGTATTTAAAACTTATTCTCCGTAAATAAGTTATTGTTACAATCTTTTATTGTTTTGGATTGTTTTCCTCTTTTTACTCTTAGTCCTTTTACTATTTTCCGGGAACTGCTGGTAAAGTGATCGTAGATAAAAATTAAAAAGTGTTGGAGACAGAACGGAGCCCTGGGGCATATCAGCATCCATGACAACTTGAATTGAACGGTCCGAAAGGCAATTTCTAATCCAGCTAAGAAGAGATTCGTCGATTCCAATAGCACGCATCTTTCACAAAAGTGAAACTATCTTCTTTCGCCAGATTGATGTATGCTTTTGTTCCTGTTTCCATTTGATCGGAAAGAGTCCTTAAAAATTAGATTGATGAAAAAGTTTATGTAGTGGTTTCACCAGCTTGAAAGAACACCTCTTCAGAAGAAGGCGAGGTATACCATCTGAACTAGTGGACTTGAGAATGTTAAGATCTTTGGAAACTCTTCTACTACACGAGTGCGAAAGTGGATTTGTTCCATTGAAAATTCGACGCACTCAAGTGTAGGCGGAGACAAAGCACAATCTTCAGTGGGATTGATCTTGTAGGACCGAGAAAACATTTTTCTTTAAACTGACAATCTCTTTCCAAAGAGAATAGTGTCTGTGATCATATCAGCAGCGGCATCCATGTCGTTATCGAGGATACGTAACGAGCAGTTAAAATTCCTAAAGAAGATGTTAAGTTCACTCCAATTGGCTTTCTCGTATTGCCATAACGTATAATTTAGAAATTTTTTCTCTAACTGTGTTGTCAGTTTATGAGAAGTTAGCAAATAATAGCACATTGACCTTGTAGTTGTCATGATGAGAAGTTGAAAACACATCCAGCGTATTGGCGGTATGACTATCAACGTCTGATATTAATGTGGGCTGGTTCACAGACTTGGTCAAGAAGATCTCAACACACCATCCCTCGGGTGTAGTCTTTCCAGAATGTCAAACCCACTCAGAATTGCGTATATTGAAATCGCCCGTAGTGACGATTTCAGTATGAGGATACAGGGATACAATTTTTTGTATGGAGTCAGACAGCGCATTGAGCTCGTTAAACACCGAATTGCTTTCCAGTAGTGGGTAATTTGCTTACTAAAATATAATTTTAAAAACAGGAATTTGAATTGGTAGAATTTGGTAAGGTTTATCACGCACGTAAATTGCGAAACGGCGGTGAGAGAAGATTATAGTAACCTGAGAGGTGTGAACTGGGATCTACTTGCGTTTCATTAGGTGCCAAAGCAGCTGGTCTGTATTTACCGACGTGGCCGTACTCGTAAAGTGATTATTTTAAGCCTACGAATATTAGCTATATCCACTCTAAATTAACAAGTCATTGTAAAGAAAAAGACAAACAAACAGAACAGCTCTGAAGTAGAAATTTTATAGTTGGTTTACCGAGTCAAATTGTTATATATGTTATCCCCTTACAACGTTTGTATAATCCTAAGGTTATGCGAGTAGTGTGAGTCAGTTTTAAATGGACACACATATTCACACTCGCCTACGCCTGTCACTTTGGCATCCAAAATGACTTTAACATTACGTATCCCTCCAATGCATTCTCTGCAAACAACTTGTTAAAGTATATTCGTACCTATAACATATATGGCTCAACCATAAGACGTCCTTCTTCCAATCTTTGCATCAGAAAAGTTTAACAAAACCGTTTTCCGTCAATCAGTCGCATTAACATTTAAATATCGACGTCAACGACGGATGTCAGCATTTGCATTTGCCCCCAATTTCCGTTTCCGTCATCTTGTTACTCTTCGCTGCACGGGAGATTTTCGAAATGCATTTTCTTTTTACTCAGCTCCCTCAACGATTTCATTTCTCTCTGTGTCTTAACATTTAAATTGAATAAAACTTCTTCTATTCGTATAGGCGACGCTACTTCTCTGAACTGTTATTCTTGAATCAGTCGCAACGGGCTTGATAATCCACCCTCAATGTCCTTCTCTTCCCATTAGCTAGTACTCGAAGTCAAATAAAACTCATTTCAAGAAATAACCAAACTTTTCGTCACCCTCATCAACCCTCAAAACTCTTAGGGGGTAGGTCAAAGTTTAAGGAAAAACTTTTCTCCTTGAATTCGTACTATTATACATAAAAATGCATTGGCACTCGTACATATCTTTATAATACAAGAGGGCGCTGTATTCGTCTCATGGTATATTGCCGCTGTTCCATTATCAGCATGGCTTTCAAGCGATTTTTTTCCAATTCCAAGTGGAAAATATGAAAACGTTGGGATGCAAGAGGCTCAGAAGATTTCAAAAAGAGGATTGAATAGCATCTCATTGCCAAGCAATGAATAAGGATAGAATTGCGAAGGAATAAACAAAGTTATAAATGATGCTTGAAGGATATGTATTTATTCGTATACTGATGCTTGTACTGATGACTTAAGGCTGGCAATACCGCAAGGCAGTAATTTTGAGTTAAAAGTATCTCCAGACGTACAAATACTGTCAGTTGAATGAAAAAAGTTGTGAATGATTGGATACATAAGATTTGGGATTGAAAAGTTTAACAAAAAAAAAGGAAGACAAAAACGACTCTCAGATGGCAACGGGTTCCAAATGGATGTGAGTGCACTGTCGAACGTACTTACTATATTTCTTATTCAAACTTTGAACAAATACTTTGATGAAACTTTTTATTAAAACCAAATTTTGCAACGGCATCAACTTCTTCTTCTCTTATTAATCGTCAAAATATGTAGCGTGAATAATTACATATAATGCTATTAGTACGTAGGAGTACATGCATGTATTTTTCCTTGGTATTTGCATTGCTACTGTGCCGCTTTTTGGGTTGGCAACATTTAGAATCATTCCACAGGCTGCTCGATTTTGGATCACTTCGTTAATGAATTTAACAGTTTGCTGACTTTTTGCATTCAATTATTGGGTACGTAATTTAATTCGTGCGGTTTTTTTTTTTAAATTTAGACGTTTATTTAAGAAAAACATGTACAATAGTATTATTCAAAGTATTGCCCATCTGAAGCTATGATTTTTTGCCATCTTTCTGGCAATTTGTGGATCCCATCCCAAAAGAACTGCGCCGGCTTGGCAGCCAAGAATGAATCAAGCCAATTTTTGATATTCTGCTCTGATGTGAACCGTATTTCAGTGAGAACGTTCTGCATCGACCGGAACAAATGCTAGTCAGAAGGGGCAAGGTCTGGGCTATAAAGCAGGTGGGGTAAGACTTCCCATCCACTGTTTTCCAAATAGTTCTTAAGCGGAACAGCAACATGGGGCCGAGCGTTGTCATGATGGAAAATTATTGCCTCGTGTCTGGTCGCATATTCCGGGCGTTTATCGGCTACTGCTCTCTTCAAACGGATTAATAGTGTTCGGTAGCGTTGTTTGGTTTTGATTGATGGTTTCACCCGATTTTAGCAGCTCATCACACAGCACACCCATCTGATTCCACCAAATACAGAGCATTACCTTCGCGCCATGGATATTCGGCTTTGCCGTTGATTTGGCTGGTTGGCCGGGTTTCACATATGATTTTTTGCGCTTGGAGTTGTCGTAATGGATCAATTTTTCATCACAAGTAACAATCCGATGCAAAAATGACTTCTTTTTATGGCGTTCCAGCAGCATTTCGGACATGCAAAACCGCCTTGCGACGTCTCTCGGCTTTAATTCATGTGGAACCCAATTTCCTTGCTTTTGGATATATCTAGCTGCTTTTAAACGTTTTGAAATGCCTGCTTAAGTGACACTCAAAGATTCTGCGAGCTCTTCTTGTGTTTGGCAACGACAGGACGTTCATCGCCTTCTAAGCCAAAATCACCACTTTTAAATCGTGCAAACCACTTTTGGCACGTTCGCTCAGCTAGCGCATGTTCACCATAAACTTCCACCAAAATACGATGACTTTCGGCAGCAATTTTCTTCATGAAGAAGAACTCCCCGTAAAAACACTTTTTCAGGCACAAAGTTCGACATATTTGAGTGAAAAAAAAATTATTGTTGTTTACGCTTCAAATGAATGACATGTACTGAAATGACGTACAATGACAGTAGCTTTCCAACCCATGTTCCAATGTAATGATAACAATGGAATAATACAAGTTACGCCATCTCTTAGCAAACCGCACGAATTTGCTATAGTTATAGTTGCAGTTATAGACCCAATATATCCAATTACATTTCTTTATCCTTCTTGCTTGAGCGTTGGCTGGAATTTGAGTCCCCATTTTGGACCAGATTTAACAAAGACCATAGTTGAACATTGCAAAATCAGCAGATTTTGCTTTATAAATATGAAGTACGAGTAGTTAAATACAATTGATTGTCCAAATGACAAGAATAGAATGTACCGCGCAATCTATGATTAATAAATATTGAAACTGATTGAGTTACAAAAAGTGTGATCAATATTTATTGCTGGACAAAATACTATACATACACCGAGAGACATTTGAATAGGGACAAACGCTTCAAAATTTGTTGCACCCAAAATCTCCAGTCCTTTAGTTCGGAGATCAAAACTTGGATTCTGTTATGATAGGTTACTTTATTGCTCACAATTTTCGGGCAAAATAAGAGAGCTTTGATAAAGAACAGTTATATTTCGTCGTCTTTGTTTTGATGCACTACACTAACTGCAACCAACTTCAGACTGCTATAATGAATAAATCATTTGTGTTTCGAACCATAGCTCGTTACCATGATACTGGCATCGTTGCAAAACGCCATGGAGGTGGTCATAAAAAACAGCAACATCGGCAGAAATGGTTCGGAAAGTGAAGGCTCGAATTGAGCGAAATCCACGTCGAAGTAGAAGAAAAAGGGCTCGTAAGCTCAACATATCGTTGGAACGGATGCAACACATGCTGAAAAATGAGCGATTGAAGTTCCAAAAAGCACACGATCTTACACCGCAACAGAAAAAAATCGAAAGAACGAAGGAGTTGCTACGCTTGCACAAAAGTGCTGAGTTGCTGAATTTGGTTTTTCCGATGAGTCGCCATTTGTTATCGAGCAATATGTCAACAAACAAAATGACCGAGTTTACTTGCCAGAGAGGTCCTTCGAAAATTTACACCTTCGGACGGCCACTAGAAAGCAGGCAGCACCGATCGTGATGGTTTGCGCCGCCATAACCGCCGATGGTCGCTCTCCGCTCGTATTTTTGGACCGTTGCGTCAAAATTAATGCGATCGTATACCATGAAACTGTCTTAGAGGCAGTATTGAAACCTTCGGCAAACAATTATTTCGGTCGGAGACCGTGCACATTTCAACAAGACTCGGCACCGTCTCACAAAGCGCACGTCAACCAAGATTAGTTAAAAAACAATGTTCCACACTTCATTTCTTTGAAACAACGGATTGCAAATTCTCCGGATGCAAGTCCGTTGGATTTCTCTGTGTGGAGTATTTTGAAGGCGAAATTTGGCACTAAAAAATACCAAAGTTTAGACCACCTCAAACAAGCATTTCGCAGGGAATGGGCCAAAATACCGCAGAGCCACTTGCGTGCAGCGTGCGATGCTATCTTCGGCCGTCTCAAGGCCATTATTCGCGCCAAAGGCGGACATATTGAAAATTACTGATACAATTTGAAAATTGATGTATTTTCCAACATTTTTCGCTTTGGCACAATAAAATTTATCAAAAAATAAAAAAATTATAGCATTTTAAAAAGTTGCAGTTCGAGACAGGGTGTATAAAATCTTGTTCTAAAGTTCTCTGTAAATGGATACTCAAAAATAAATCAACAATTATTTTTAATTTCTGACAGTGCAAACATACATACAAGTACGTAAGTATAAGATGAGAAGGCGAGATTATGTGATTCTGAGTGATAAAACATGCGCGTTCTTTTTGAAAGGACAAAGGAACCAGTCAATTTATTACCAGCCTACATTAAACATTAATTTACATGAAGACACTTTAGTTAGGTATCAGATCTACTTTCTTGTAGCAAAGAAACGACTTAGGGCTCACACATGATAAAATCTATTTATAAATTTTTGTCGTGAATATATATAAAATCCGAGAAAAAATTTAGCAGTACACTTTTGATGCTCTGTGTGTCAACATCAAACACGAAAAAAATAGAAATGGATTGAAAAGGCTCGAGAAGCTCCACAAGATATCCAAAGCAAAAAGAAAGAAAAAGGAGTTTTCGAGGGAATCAGTATACTGCTGAAACCGAAGGATTCAGCTACACAATTCTGTGTTTCTCGCTGGTGTATGCAACTCTGCCATTAATTTTAAAGTGCAAGCTGTGCGATAGTGACGTTAAATTTTTGAAAAAATCACCGAGAGGACTAGGATTCAAGTTGTGTGTAAAGTGTTCGTGCCAAGAATTTGACATCAATTCTTCTCCTATGGTCAAAAATGCATACGAAATCAATAGACATTTTGTGTTTATTATGCGACTACTTGGAGTCGGTCTGGCTGGAATAAATTTATTTTGTTTGCTTTTGGATATTGCTTTTGATAGAGCATGATCACTATATGCCTCGACAAGCATTCGATGCGACTTTGCAGCACTTTTCTTCAAATGAAAACAAAAAATTAATGCTTTCCGCAAGTCATCATTTTCTGGTACAAAATTTAACATTTTTAACAAGATGAAAAAATATGATGCTTACTTGATGTATACTAAATATGTTTGGCAGGTGTCATAGCAACCAAACAAAAAAAAAAAAAATTATCAGACATTTGTATCTTGACGCTCACTTTACACCGGTACACTTGGTAGATGCAGTTTTGTTACAATCGGTTATATTCGTCACATTTTCATATCCGACGGTGACTCTTTTCCTTCATCAAATATTGCGATGAGAATGTTAAAGCTGGACGACCGACTATTGTGAAAAAAAAACACACCTTTAGGTTAAAGCAGCGTTTTTCTGTCATAAAATACTGCAGAGTTTTCACGCCATTTATATGATAACGACAGAGCTTAAACTTAAGCTTAATTTTTATGAACTTCGCACGATGTCAGGAGTTGGATTTACGAGGTCGAAAAAATGGCAATGCAGATATTCCGTCTTAATACGAGTGAATATTTGCCTGAAGAGCTGTCATGTGGTTCCCTTTAATAGCGCTATCAACGGCGAAAAAAAAAATTCTTCAGCACGCGCTAATTGGCTACTTCATTAATAAAAATCTTGGACGACATAAAAAAAACACAAATTCGCAGTCTTTTTGCGTGAATCTGTGAATCTGTTGTGTTGAGCGTTTTGAAAGTGCCTTCTCCTGTTTGTTGTGTTTACCAGATATCACTTATTAATTACGACGAAAATTTCCATCGAATCCTTTCTAAGAAATACTAAAGAATCAGAATTGAAAAAAGTCTTTAATTCTAGTAACTCCTGGGTCAGCGCCAGAAGGAAGGAAAGGATTCGGAAGTATGTTAGTTTAGCCATTTAGCCATTACACCATTGATGGATTGTAGTTCTTTAGAGTACCGCCAATGTACAATTCTTCTGTTGTTTCATCTATATTCGTTCAACTTTTTCAGTTAAGTTTGATTTTTTTTTTTTTTTTTTTTTTTTTTTTGTGTGATCAAGTTTCTTGGTATATTTATCTGTAACTCAGCTGAGAAGTAAAACTTTAAAATCTGTACATTAATCAAAAAAAAAAATCCTAATATAATCTGGGGTTAACCAAGTTGAAGTTGTGTTTCTCTACATAAGGGGAAGGGGTCTCATAATAAACGTTCACTTCAAGACGTTTTTCAGAATATCTTGTTTCACTGAGTAGTGTTAGTGACTTCGCATTGACTACTTGTGTTACTAATTTTTCAATCAGCATTGATAAACCTAAAAATTGTTGGCGATAGCGTATCCTTTGTGTCGTTAAGGTCGGCAAATACGTTGCTTACACAGCTTGATTCTGTGTCGAATGATGTTTCCTTCTCTGTGAAATATCTACCGTTTGACAAACACGATCAATGATAAATTAAGTCCAGCTTGCCGTCATTCTTCGGCTTGACTGGTGAAAAAGATGTTCCGCAAACTGTAGCAAAGATTTCAATCTCACTGTAACTCTGGCTTCGGAAGCCTAGGCCCAGATTTACAACATCTCATTAAAAGATCAGTTGAAGGTAACTTTAGGAACTGTAGACTTTCTTGGTTTGGAGTGTCTGCTACGGAAAATATTGAAGCCCATCGGAATAAGTTCGTCCCAGCTACCATTTTCTTTTTCTATAGAAAATTATCAAGGACGAGTTTATGGTGCGCCAATGTCTACAGCCAACGTCACTAGAAGTGCTGTCGAAAGACATGTCGTGTCTTGCCAACACAGTAAGAATATTTATTTTCTTTAATTTTGTATTATGCCATATTGAAATTGTTAACCCCACGAATACACCGTAGAACACTTGGCAAATGTTACAAGAGTCACGACAAGACCTTCCAGCATATTCTAAAAAATTTAGCTGCTGCTGTGGGTAAAATACTGGAACATGCTCATATGTAATAATGTTTTCAGCTAACTTTTCGGGTATTGGTAGTGAATTTCTTAGAATGATATAATCTGGAGAAGAATGATTCAATATCTGGCGTCTGCCCTGTTATTTAAAAGTGAGTGGATTTGAGTATCTAATATGAGGAGACTTAAAAATCTTAGCAAAGATACTTTGGTAACGATTATTGGTTTTCTTAACTTTGGAGGATTATGGTTAGAACATTTGTATGAAGCGTTCTTAGTTCATATAGGTGAATTCTATTTTAAATTTCATGACACGGATGAGAACTTTGTTTGTAAATGTTCAGATCTTTTCAGCTCAGGGGTATCTTTAGGTCAGCAGTTCAGTGCATTTGAAAGACCATTCTGTAAATGAAGTGGATTGATGAGGATTATGATTAAAGTGAATCTATACTACTTAAACGAACTACAAAACATTGCTGAAATTTTATTTGAGTGCTATTCTGCAAATATACTTCAGCGTAAAGATTTCCTGGTCGAAAAATGAAAAGCACTCTCCGAACTAATTCATTTTGTCTTAAATTTAGGAACACCTACCCTAGCAACTGCTCTTCTGCGGATTATTGCATTCCTTTTAAATCATTGTTCCAACTTCACAATATATCCGAATCGTTTGCGAACATAAATTTATCACCTTTCAGAGTACTCGCCCACACCGGAGTTTGAATAAGAGTCCTTTACCGCATTTGTATATTCTGTGGAGGGGACAATCTACTAAAAGCACTGTTGTGCCAGAATGCAGCTCCAATGAATAATAACAATCAAAAGTTGCACAAACGTTTCATTATAAATGGTATCCGCTAAGGGCTTTTAGTATTTCAAGTCCAACTCTTTTCCTCATCCTTAAAGGTCTATTGTGTAGTCGTATATTGAAAAACGATGAAACAATGGCATGAGCAACAAATATCAGGCAGTCTATAGAGGTTATTTTCCAATAACACAGTTACCCAACTCAACACAATGAAAATTAAATGAAACCGAAAGGGACTACAACAAGGGTTTGTGGTACAAATGCATATACCTAAAGCCACTGTCGGATATTGCCCATTTGTAGGGATCCTACCAAATCCAGTATACGAGTTCATAGCTCTACGTTGCTATTGTTTGTATTTATAAGAGGTGATTCCCTACACCATTCCCTAAATACAAAAAAGTATCCCCTCCTCTGACACCAGATGCAGTGAGCAGAATTGGGAACAATGTATCTTTGTCAATAAATTGCGCAAAATTTATGTTTGCTTGGTGAATACATACGAGCACGGTTAGGGGTTTTTGATTTTGCTTTTTCTCTTTAGGAAGTAAAACTTTTAATTTAGTAGCGAATATTGTTTTTCACAGCTGAAAATTCTCGACAATAAAATAACGGTAGAGTTTTAGGATTTTTATAGATTTATTAATCCAACAACAACGTTTGTTGGTAGGGAATCTGAATTTTCATAGAGCCCCGGGTGAGAATAAACCGAACAATGGGCGGCTAGAGTCCATGCATCATATTGTTTGGTATTTGTTAGAGAATTGTTTGTTAGCGAAACCCAGTGGGATTTAGCTATGCGGAGAAACACACTGGCATTTTGGAATATTTAATAATGTGTTCCACGACCTTAAGGGGACGGAAAATGATTTTGGTAACTTCTTGCTGAATTTCAAAGTTTTGTTTTGATTTCGTGAATTATAAGGTAACTTCAACGATCCAGTACAAGGCAGAAGATATTTCTTAATGGAGAGAAAAATCGTGGTATACCCATCGAATGGTGGGACCTAACTTTAATGTGAAAAATATACAGATATCACAAGAACAAGATGAAAAGAACTTAGGAACATTTTGAACAATTTATCTTGCTTAAAATGTATAAAATAGTAATGATATGTAATGGGGTATTTGATAAGCCACCAAGGCCTAGAATCATATTGTTTTCGTGTTGTGTAGCGAAAGGCTTCTTAACCTGACAAATAGGAATGTTTTTAGCACACAGTGTTTTGTTTTGTCTCTGTAAAAGTCACAGTTTCTTATGTCTCTATTTTATCCAGAAATGTATATTACGAGTATGTCTAGCTAACTTGGATCAGGCTAAGTGAATGATATCAGCATACTCATACTACCAGGATGGTACGGTCTTCTGTAAGCTTGGGCTTGCTGATTTTATTACCAGGTGTACCTGGTTAATTGATTGTTTTCGTACTTTAAGTTGCTGTATAGTGTAACATAAGACAATGTGTTTGATATACGGGTTGTCAGTCAGTCATCGACATCTGTAAATCCTTTTTGGTACAATAGATTTCCGTAGATTACATTGCTTATATTCACCAGATAATATGAAGTTCTGATGAAATCGATTTTGAATCTTTAAAGCATCTGAAAGCTTACTTGAATTTATAATAGAAATTTCAACCTCAATAACAGGTATAATGCTGTTCGAGATTCCAAGATTCTCTACATCAACTATCCATTCATTGAAAGCCTTTCCAAAAACAATAGGAAGCAAGACTTGTATTCGAGGCAAGCTCTATAATGATCTGCAAGTTGTCCATTATGGTTATAATCAGTTGCTTTGAAAGGCTTACCATATGTTTTAGTATCATCACGAAATATTTTCTGCATCTCCTGAGATAATACTCATCAGATATCAGCAAAGAACTTGATAATGTTTCTCTTTGCCTTCGCAACCTAAGTGTTGATGTGATTAGGCTTGTCACGCCCCACACTGCACTGTACTTTCTTTCATTTTTACATGATACTGGGGTCGAAGTTCAGACCATTTACTACAGATCTAGATACGTCTGTTGATACATGTGAGTACATATGTATCTCCACCCGATGAACATCTGGTCTGTGTACCCAGATTCGTTAAATATTTTCGTTTTTAAGCTAAAATGGTTCTTGAACTGTGGTACCTTGTCAAATCCCAATGTTTGTTAATATTGAACCTTGCTATAGTATGTTTGCACGGATGAAATACAATGTCATACATTTTGCTACTATAAGATAAGTAATTATTCGTATATCGGTTCCGTACATAGTCCTTGCATCCGAACGACTCCTTATTTGTATAAAAGAAGCTTCTGGCTGAACACCATATTCATATATGGTGCTCGTATATTGTACATGTTCAATTCCACGCCCTATTCGCCTTTCATCCGTGTAACGCTGGCTGCTCCACCGATGTTTTTTTTTTTTTTTCTGACGAAATAGAGCACACTGTGTACATATGTTCCTCTTACTTCAACTTCAACTTTGACGCATCAACCACATCAGCACTAAGTACCTACAGCATGATGCGAGCGGAGGTCGAGCATTTATAGAGATAATGCTACGCGGTGTCGTCACATTGGGTCACTTATGTTCTGTCAACATTGGTCCTTTGTCACGTAGTGCTCAGTCATGACGCCAATAATCAGTCTGCAGTGGTACTACTGAAAGACAGCATTGAAAATGCCGGCTTCTAAAAAACGTATACAATAGGTCTGCTGGAAACCTTTACGAGTATAACGGGCGTTCCAAATACAAGTTTTATTTTGTCACTGACAGCTCTTTCAAGCTCAAAATCTTGACTGTCTATCAGTATCGTACCTCCGCAAAACGAATGAATAGCTTTATGCTTGAACAACGTTGGGAAATATTTCAAACTTACTTCAAAAGTGCGTGCTATGTTGCCTAACCAGTGCGTTTATTGAAAAGAAGTTTTGCCCAAAGCATCCTCCGCAACTGATGTACAAAAGTTTATGAGACTGGCTTCGTTATCGCTTTTGAATTTGGGCTTTATATCAGCTCGAATTGGACCTCGAATTTAACCGAAAAAATAATTTTTCCGACGAAGAGCATTTTTATCTGGGTGCCTATTCTAACAAACAAAATTGACCACTCTGGGGATCGAAAGACCCGCACGTGGTTGTCGAAAAAGCAATGCATCCTTAGAGAGTGATAGTTTGGTGCGGATTTCGGAGTGGTGGCATCGTTGACGTTATATCGGTCTAAGATGACCGGTACAGTGCCATGATTACCGACTTTTTGTACAGTCTTTGGTTTTAGCACGATGGCGCCCCGTGCCACACAGCACATTAAGCAACGTAGTATCAGCAGCCTTGGCAATGTCAATTGGCGGCATCGGAGCTGCTATTTGACCTCGTTTGACTTTATTACGGGGTGTCCTTAAAAATAATGTTATGTGGACAATCCAGAAACGATTCAACCCCTTAAAGTGAATATTGTCAGGGCAATTCATGAGATTTTCTTCTTAGGCAGCTTTACAGTTCGGGATGAACCGAGGCCTCAGCTAACCAGTTAGCCCGGTTCTTAACTAACTGAATCCAGTTGCGCACTCCTAGTCGGTTGAGGTCCCCTTCGACTTGCGCGCGCTACTTAAGGAGAGTTCTTTTTCTACTGCGTTGTCCTCCCGGGTTAGACACGAAGACTCTATGGGCCGAAGCATTTGTTGCCATCCGTTCTGCATATCCTAGCCATCTTAAACGACTGACTCGCAGTTTTTGACCAGGTCGATGTCGCTGTACAGCTCGTATAGTTCGTCGTTGAATTTCCTTCTCCAAAGCCCCTCAACGCAGACGGGATCAACAATTTTACGAAGAATCTTTTTCTTGAAGCGACCGAGGATATCTTCATCCGCTTTAGATAGAGTCCAAGCTTCAGCGCCATAAAGCAAAACTGGAATGATCAAGGTCTTACACAGGATCTCCTTAGTTGTTCGGGATAGGGCCCTACTACTCAATTGCCTTCTTAGCCCAAAGAAATAGTGGTTGGCAAGAATTATTCTTTGTATAATTTCTTCTGAGATGTTGTCAGAATTTATAGTTGCTCCGAGGTAGATAAATTTATAGCTGTCGATCGTGAAGTTTTGTCCGATTCTACGATGTTGAGTGTCCCTTCTTGTTGGCAGCATATAATTGGTTTTGCCGTTGTTGACCGCTAGAACCATTTAAGCCACTTCCGTTTCTATATTAGCAAACGTAGCAGTGACAGTTCGCTGTGTTCCAGCAATTATGTCAATATCATCGGCGTATGCAAGTAATTGGACGGCCTTTTGAAATATAGTGCCTTGTGTGTTGGCCTGTGAGTTTCGGGCAATTCTTTCAAGTATGATGTTACAAAAGTCGTACGACAGCGCGTCGCTTATCTATATCCTCTCTTGACATCAAAGGTTTCGGTAAGGTTGTTACCGACCTTGATGCAGCAGCGAGCCTGATCCTGAAGTTAGACTGGTGTATTAGGAGGATATCACCGGGTTGCAACGTTTAAATCCGTCAACATAGGGTGGAAAGTTGTAGGATCATACCTGGTTAGCAAATTTAAAAAGTAGCCTAACTAAGGTGATGTATAGCGATTTTGTGACATAAAGATAAAACAAACTCTTTGGATCATTGTTTAATAAAACCAAGAGCGGGATTAGCACTACTAAGTATGGAATCAATGTTGGCGCAAAAACTGAGCTAAATATCACAGATAACGTCCAAGTTCTGCATATGTAAGTGACCGAAACTACTTTGATTTCGACGTCATAACCATAAACCTACGATTCGTCACCAGTTCTGACCCTTTTAAGCAAGTCATGATCATCGTTGACGTCATTCAAGAGCTACTGAGCAATGCTCATGCGACGAAATTAAGAAGTTTCGGAACAAACTCGCTGACACACGTCTCATGCCCAAAACATCCAAAAAAACCTTTCTATCTGTCAAGTATGCTATATACTTGAAACTGTCAACATACAACCGAATGCACGTTGCCCCCAAAATTTCAAAAGTCAGCTTACTTTTTGAACACACTTCGTATTGTGAATTCCGCCAGGTAGTGTTGAACTCTTCCGGGAGTACGAGTGGCTTTATGTTGAGCTCAAGAAAGTTTTTGTGGAAGCTAATTGAGAACCTATTGACATGGACAGTTACCATATATTTTTATATAACTGTGAGTTCTTTTTAATATTTACAACACGATAAGCTGTCGAAATAAAAATTAATGGTCTAAAGTGGCTGCCTTGTGGAACACATAAGATGGCTTTAATTGGTTCAGACAAACGAGAACGAAAATGGACAAGGTAATAGCATACATCTAAGTAGGATTTGAACCAATAAATCAGTACTGGTTGAAAACTAAGTGCATTGAGTTTGGAAAGAATTAACTTATGTGCGATTTTATCAAAGGCCTTGCTCTAAGGCATACAATGTATTAGAAACGAACTCAATGAGGTTAGTAGTGGTTGATCTGACTTTAAAAAATCCGGGATGGTTCGATGCAAAGATAGATCTGCCATAATTTTTGCCATAATGCTATCAAAACTCATGAAAATTCAGGATATTTTGCAATAGATCGGCAGTGGAAAATATCCTTTTTTGAATAGAAATATTGCTGTTACGTAATCATTACTAATTTCTCATAAAATTCTAATCAACATAAATCGTTTTTTGCCCTCCATTTTCTTGGAATTTACAATTTGTTCCTAATTACCTGCGACAAGTGGGGAGTATCTCAAGCCTAGCAGTGTAGAAATCCGAAGTGTAGAAGGAAGTAGTCAGCATCTGGGTTTTCGGTCTGAGTGGAAAAAGATTCACTAAGGAAATAATAGGATCAGACGATGACATATTGGAGAATTTGAGACAAGACGGATACCTATCGGACTATTTTTTTTTTTTTTTTTTTTTTTTTCATATTTATAAAGCAAAAGAATTGTTTGGGTTCACAAATTAAGATAGATTGCATTTGGCTGAGGTATCTGTTATAGCGAATATCACAAAGTTGGGAGAAGTGGTAGTGAAAAATTGTAGGTAATTCCGTTTATCAAATTCAAAACCAGATTTAAGGTACGAGCATACGTACTTATTTCTCCCGTGGCGAAGAGAACAGAGAACTATATCTCTGTTATACGAAGGAGAAGATGATGAAGGAATTTTCTTCTGTTGGCAAGGAACTGTTTGCTAATACAGTAAAAAATCTTTTCATAGAAGATTTCTACGAACGAATCAGCAGAGATGTTTTTATAGAATGTTGTTAAGTTTAGGAACCTGAAGGGTAATAGAATTGTTAGTGTAATATGACAAAATAACAATCAGAGGAGGATGAAGATGTGTATAAGGTCTAATTTGGAGAGAAGTTCACACTCACGGGCAATACAATTTATAGCATCAGATGTAAAGATCAGGTCTAGTTGTCTACCCTTCTTGTTAGAAATACCATTTATTTAACAAAGGCCTGAGGATTTCCTTTTAAAAATCACTAAAATCACCAAGAACTATGATATCGTCACAGGATTCAACAAAACCTAAAAGCAACGTGTTGCGCTAGCGATAATAAATTTTAATTCAGCTGTTACTAACTCTTTAACGAGTTGTAGGTCAAAACGATCGTGAATAGCCAGGAGGACGGAGGAAAATCAGCATACTCACGCACGTCAACATGAAACATTCTTATTCTGGTGCAAACAGTTCTGAGTCTTTGATATCACATATAAGATTCGTTTCAGTCAATGCAAAAATGTCATATGGGAGTTATGTAAGATACACAAAAGTTGGTATTGTCCGTAGCCCCCTTACATATTTGTAATAAAGTGGTAAGCGTTTGGGTGCATTATTGCTGTGTGCGTTAGGAACGATGGTAGTTATTTAGAGCTAAAATGGGTTTTTTGCATGTGTAAGATACGTTTAGAAGAAACATGGGAGCCGTATGTGGAAAAGTCGTTAACAACATCAGTGGTAGTCCGTATTATTGGATTGTAACTATACTATATGTTCGAGTTGTGCCACTGATTTAGATAAATTCGGGTTTATCACACATGCGTTGGATAACCTCTATCGAATGAGTTCCCCTCGTGGCTGTCATAAGGTGAATGTCACACTGTAAGGGTATGTTTCAAGCCACCTCTCATAGGCGAACATTTTGGTAAGTTCAGATGCAAACGTTTTAGAAACGATGGACGAGTTGGAACCGTAGACGGGGGAGAATTGGGAATGTGGGAACAGACGAAATTCGGATAAAAGACGAAATTTTAAATTGAGCGTGAGATTGAAAGATACGCCTTAAGCAGAATTAAATTTCGTGGAAAGATGAGTTTTGTAAAAGATAAAAATTGGATGAATAAGATATGGAGAGATTGGCTTGTGGTGCCATTAAGTTCTCTTTTGGTTTCCAACTACTTTGCTTAGCTTTAATTCGTCAATTTGAATAACTTCTGAGGAGAGGTTACAAAAAATCCACTCGTATTTCATTATAATGTTAAATATGATCTGACAAGTCTTCAACGTTTTGGCTGAGTTAATTTTTTGGTAGTTGAAAATATCTATTTTATCTACGTTTAAAAAAGTCTTCCACCCAGTTTGTGTCGATGTTATTTAATTCATTTTCGATTGTAAAAGTGACAGAGTCAGATGTGTTGCAGGTTTTTCATGTTTCAAGTTCCTTGTTTCTTTCTGTAGATGTTCGGAAAGTACCAAAGCGATGAATTGACGGTTCAAAAGGTGGTGCAACAACATCTGCTAATCGTGTTGGTGATAGAGATTGAGGTGGCGTTACATTCAGGCTGTAGTTGTACAGGTAGATCATCTATTTTGTTAATGGCCGATCTGATATAGTCTCGTCAGCAACGTCCCCGAAAAGTAAATAGGATACTGCAACGGCATTGCGCACACCATTCGTTTTGCACATAATGTTAGTTAAAATTAGGTCATTGGCAGGAGCAGTAATGTTTGATGAACCTTGAAGCGTAAAAGAACTCAAAGCGTTATCGAAGGAAGAGATGTAAATCTTATGAACCGATGTTACACTAGCGTTAATAACCCTTTTTCATATCATCAATGTTTAAATTGGCAGTAGACTTTAAACAATTATGTGATATGTGCCAGTTGTTAATCAAAAATTTTAAATTTGGATTTATACGAGTCGATGTTGGTCAATCAATCTGACTGATGCTGCTGGAGAGGTCCTCAACACTTGATGATGTCGTCAAAGTTCGTAAACTGGTTCCCAATATCGGTGCGAACGTAACTTAAGGAGTCTCTAAGGCACATATCGTGAGCATTATGTGGGACGAGCAATCTATTTGCATTCGTCGTAAAAAAACGGAAATCGTTTCTGAATTAATTGTCTTTGAGATGAGTTATCGATGCTCTGGTCATACCGACACAAAGAGCATGATGCGATTTACCACAGAAGCCACTGCAAATATTCAGGTGAGCATCCGCTTCGGTAGTAACTGCATAATTGAAGTTACCGCAGTATCCCATATAAACATTTTCAGTGTGACTTATGTCAGTTGTATTGTGGATGAAAATGAAAACGAAAAATAAATATGCCGGTAGGAAAGCAATAAGTAGCAGTGAAGCAAACCGATAACGTCGGGAAAAGCAATAGCAGGTGATGTGATAGGAGTGCAAAAATAAGTTGTTGGGTGAGCACTTTTTAGCATAAGTTGTTGGGTGAGCACTTTTAGCATAAGTTGTTGGGTAAGCACATTTAACAAATCAAATAAATTATTTCACACAATAAGCTAGAACGAGATTGAAATTTGGACATACTCAGTTCATTGGAAAGACAGAGAGTTCAACTTATCCAGGTTTAATCTTCATGGAGCAGTGGTTGGGACACGGTTTCCAAACAAATAAGGTTCCTTTTTATGAATTCAAAAGTAATGCGAGTACCGAAGCATTTACTGTCATAGGATTGACAGCACGTATACGTAAAGTACTCTAAAAAATGATAAAATGATCGAACTAAACAACTGATTATGATATTAAGATGGTGCCCGACATCACTGTCACTAACAGTTCCACTGACTGTCCTCCCAGTAGGTTGGCGATTGCTCCGAAATCAGTTTAACACTTTAGAACTTTTTTGGTGCAAATTACATAACTCGAACTCTGCTGCGGAAATTTAATGCCACTGTCACTCAATATGTCAGAGCTCTCAAATGACAATTTCAAAAACCACCGGTTCTTGTCCAGTATTTTCAGGCTACAGATACAACAGAACTGACATAGGGTTTTCTAATAACGACTTGACAACTTTTTTTTTTAAATAAAAGGCAAACCATTTGAGATATTTCAAAAACTTTAATTCAATCCATTCAAAACATTTATGAATGGAACTCGACTTCGTTCATATGGCCACCGCGGGCACGTTTGCAGTGGCCGAATCGTTGGACCCAGCGGCCGAAACGGCCGCTATTTCGCGTTCAGTGTTAGCTCTGAGCTGTTCCAACGTCGTCGGCGTGTTGGCATAAGCCAATGCCTTAACGTAGCCCCACAGAAAATAGTCAAGCGGCGTTAAATCGTACGAACGAGGCGGCCAATCGACTGGTCCATGTCTTGAGATATCACGCTCACCATACTCTTCAATAAATCGATTGAAGCGTGTGCTGTCTGGCTTGTGGCACCATCCTGTTAAAACTTCATGTCGTCCAAGTCCATATCTTCCAATTCGGGCTAAAAATAATGGGTGATCATGGCGCGATAGCGCTGACCATTCACAGTAACGTGACTATCGTTATCGTCGACGAAAAAATATGGCCCAATAACGCTGCCGACATGCAAACCGCACCAAACAGGTATTTTTTGTAGATGAAGTGGTGATTCATGAAGCACATGTGGGTTTTCACCCGACCAATAACGCATATTTTGCTTATTGACGAACCCATTGAAATTCATCATCTTGGCGCATCTTCTCCAGAACCCAATCGGAGAACGTACGTCGCTTCAAATGGTCCATTGGCTTCAATTATTGAGTCAGCTTGATCTTGTATGGGTGTAAATCAAGATCCTTACGCAAAATACGCCATAATGTGGTCTGAGCGATGCCCAATTCTTGAGAACGCCGTGGAATTGAGTGATTTGGATCGTTTGCTACGGACGTCTGAACGGCAGCAATATTTTCGACACTTCGACCAACCCGTTGTCTCACTGATACGGCAACATCACACAACGAATATGTAGACTCAAATTTTTGCACTAAACTTGTTATTGCCTGTCTACTAGGGCGAGAATTACGACCGAAAATTGGAGTTAACGCTCTTAAAGTTGCAGTCACCGACTCCGAATTTTTATAATTTTCTCTACGTTGCTTGTTAGTGTACTTTACCATGATGAAAGTGTTGAGTTTACTAAATAAATCGACAGTGAGTTTGATGATTAGTGAAAGAGTGCGTTCACAAATTAAATTAAAAGTTGTCAAGTCCCTATTGGAAAACCCTATATCTAGCTGTAATTTAAATTTATAAAAAAAAAAGAAAATAATAATTAAACAACGACATATAATTATCTTCAATTCATTTGTAAACATTTTTATCTTTTTCGCTTCACAACTAACCAACGAACGAACTGTTCTCTCTTCCACTCGATTAATCATTTTCCGGAACACGTTCGAAAAGCTATCGCCACTCAACTGCAAAATGAAAACTTATTTTGGGAAATTGTCGGAAATGTCCCACACTACTGTTTAATATGAGAGTTTGCTTTAATATTTTATTTATTTTTCGTAACAAATGTCGCCAACATTCCTGCAACAAAAGTTGTATGCACGAAGCCCTTCAGGTACGTGATGGAAAAAAATGAGTTTTTCAGAAGTTCGTGTCCTAGTCCTAAAATCTTGCCTTCCAATTGTTGGGCATGTCTTCCCTCATTCAATATTTCATACCGAAAAAAGTGCATTGAAGCATATTTTGTGGATATTGCATAGTACTACCTTACATCGGTTGTTTGTTCTATTTTAAGAAGTAGAAAATGGGGGAACGTTATCCTCAAAAAGATTCCTTCAGTTCAAAGTGCAGTCTCTTTTTCTCAAGATTCCAACTACAAATACTCGTACAATAGTATCTCGAAATCTCTGTCTTCACTGTCGCTGTCGATTTATTTTTATTATTATTATTTTTTTTTTTTAATGGAAAATGGAATACTAGGCCACAGGATGCCATTGCTCGGTGTCTTGTTCATCTATTGATTCTTTCCAACCAAAAACCACTTGTCTTTGCGGATGAGGAGAGGTGTCTCTTGCTTTGACATATTGCTGCATGTGCAGGAGGGTGAATAGGGCTGTTTTGTATAAGAGTTCTTCCCTTCTACTCAGGCCACTTGTAGTGTTAGTTTTTCATTTCATGTAATCACTGCACTTAAGTTCTGACATTGATAGTATCTAGAGTGGGTAATGGGGAGTTTATATCGTTTCGTTTCTTTTTTTCGTATCAAGGACATATATGTAGCACTCTAGATTCAGTAGATTCAGAAGGACTGAAATATGTCACACAGTTTCGATGTCCGGATATATGATATTTACCCAAAAATATGGTTTCAATCGCCTGCGACTATAAGTTTAAACCAAACAGTCAAAGGATACCATCGGTTGATTAATGTAAATCACAGGCATATACATTTCCTATTGAGCTGGACTTGGTTTTTTTTTTTCTTTTTTAATTTGCAGTTGATTGGGGTTCACGATTGGAATTGGGTCGACGGTCGACCATAGGAAACGGAAGTAGTGACAGCGATTGACTTTTAAATGATTCGTTTAAGGCTCATGTTTACCCTTAAAGAAGTGTGGATGGATATGAAAAAATATACTCAAAACTCGCAACATATCCTAATAGGACATGTTAACCAATTTGGGAATGATTTATCACAGATTGGAGAAGGAAACAGAAGGAAAGAATCTGATAGAAAATACATTTTACGGATATCGAACAGTTGATGATTATTTGGAAGGATTTGCTTTTGAAATAGCTCTGACTGATTTTATGGAGCCCAATACCAATGTGGATATGAGCCTGGAATACAAACGTGTGTGTATGTCGATTTAAAGTTAGATTATGTTAAAATTTGTTTTTTTTTTTTTTTTTTAAGTCAAAGTAGAAGGACTACAATCCTGGTTATCATATTTATAATGTGATAAGGCTATTGCTATTAATATTCCATCCATCATATGCTTCTAAGATACTAATAACCATTTTCACCTGATCATTTCTAACCTCCAATTTTGTCATAGACATGATGCATTTAAAAAAAATCGAGCTTTTCCTTAGAGTTGCTCAAAAAGCCTTTTGGATGATAATGATAAACTCATAGCTGATTCTGCCAAGAAAAAGTGAGGAAATTCTCTTTTCTGTACTTTGCTTAACTGGACAGTACAGTTCAGGGTACCTCGGAGTGATACTTGAACAGCAGCTCTATCCATTTAGTGTGATCTTGCACTAACCGCTTGCAAGGTGGGAGAGGTCACTTCTAAGAGAAGACGGTACGAAAAAAAGTTTTCCTTTAACGCTGAAATTACTAAGGACTAAGTTTGATATTTATCCTTAAATTTGTCAAAAAATTTTAATGCAGCTGCATACCATATACAATTCGCAGTTGAATCTTCTTTTAAGAACTAGGTTCATGCAAACGAAACAGAATCTCACTCGAAGTAACCAAATGAATTTATAAAAAAAAAAAAAAAAACCCATTGGCGGTCCAATGAAAATCCATTAGCTCGACGGTGTTACTTTTGAACTCTAAAAGCTTTCTTCTTTGGCATTATACGCACTGGGATGAATTAAAGATACAAAAAGTAGACATGACTACTCTTTACAGATGAATTGGTGTATCTCAATATCTCTGTTCTCTGTACGAGAAATGTTTTAAGTCTTCAGTTTGAAGATCGGTATTTAGACGAGACCACTGTCGAAAGTCGTTCACTTTTAATGGTTCATTTTGCATGAAAGCAGTATATAGGGCATCGTCGCCCTTAGACGGTTGTTGATATTCACTACTCAACTTTAATGGTGATTCTATCGGTGTGTTCTCATATTCATATCCCTACGTACTTGTGTTTGAGCTTCGCGGCTTTGGCGTGTTATTTTTAAAAACTGAACAATTTTCCAAACACGATTTCGGAATAGCACCTCTCAATAGGTCCCAATTGAGACTTAGTATATCAGAACTCGTGCTGTCACTGCAACTCAGTAGTGGTTCAATGAAGGATCCTGAGGGCCTTTGGATCGCATAACAACTGGATCGTTTGCACTATAGTTAGGCTGGGTGACAGTTTATTTTTTATTTTTGGTAGTCTGGAATTCGTAGTACATTTAAGGATATATGAAACGCGTGATGACGTTTTGCTTCAGTTAGTGTAGATTGTTACCAACTATGCACAGAAAGACTAGCATTCTTGTCAACATGCTCACTATACGAAGATACAATACTGACAGGCTCCAGGACGCCGCAGCGCGCCACCAATTCGGGAACCATCTCAGCTTAGGAAGGGTAAAAATCAACAGATATAAGCAAACTACTGTGGATGAACACTGGAGATCTATGAAAAATGTTATCACATCCAAAGCGCAGAGGTTTATTGGTAGAAGAAAGAGAAACCACAGTACAGGATTATCAACCGACTCCTGGAGACGAATAGAGGAGAAAATTAAACTCACATTTCAGATTGCATCAGTCCCGGCAATAGTGAAATCTGAACTTGAAGCCAAATACCGTGTGAAAAGAGAAGAAGTATAGGGTAGTGTAGGGCGTGATAAGCGCAACTACATCAATGGGCTAATTGGCAGCAGAACCGTTTATACTGCTACCAAGGAGCTTACAGGGCAACGCAGCACAAAACAGCATCCGGTAAAAATATGAAAAGTTCCCTACTTAATCGTATACAATATGGTAGATGACAGTGCGAGTATCCCGGACCAAAATGAGACATTTGAAGTCCCACTTATAATACAGATATTGCAACCGCGATAAAAGCCCTCAGGATGACCAGTAGAGATTGATGGAATTCCCGCGGAATTTTTCAAAGTTTAGCTAATTATGATACATTGGCACAGCTACTGACACGTATAATAGCTAATCAGAGATGGTTGTCATCTCGCTGAAAAAAGGAAAACTGATAGATTGCGAGAGTTGGCGGGAGATACGCGTCGGCAGTGGCCAACATAATAGAAAAGATGACTCTGGGCAGTATTAAATTACATTTAGACTCAACTCTCGATGTCGAACAAGCACGTTTTCGCTCTGGATCCTCCTGCACCGATCATATAAACACCTTGCAGATCATCGAGAATAGATCTCCCCGATCTACCTACAGTTTTATCGATTTCGAAAAGATTTTTGATAGCGCGAACCGAGAGTTTTTATGTGAAGCTTGCTAAAATCAAAATCGTGTTCTACAGAACCGTACGTTATCAGAAGCCTTAGAAGCCCAAAGTGGAGTACGTCAGGGTTGTATTTTATCACCGATTCTTTTCCTGGTGAAAAAAAAGCAGTGTTGTTAGCGCAGAAATACCAGAGGAAAGCAGAGGTGTTCAATGGAAAATGGTAACTTCCCTAAAGCATCTTGATTACACTGATGATATATGTTTGCTTGCACACAGGGTTTTGGATCTACACCAGATGATTCAGAATCTGGAAGCTGAAGCCAGCAGAAAGGGGCTTAAAATAAGTGCAGGTAAAACTAAAGTCATTAGCCTTTGAAGTTTTTCTTCCAACTTAACATTGCTAAACAGGAGGTCGAGAATGTGCAGACTTTAGGCGGCGCCGAGCTTGATGTTAGTAGCAGAATCAGACAGGCAAAAACTGCTTTCGAAATGTTGTTTAACACATGGAAAAGCAATTTCTACAGCAATAAGACCAAGATGCGACTGTGTCGCTCGAGTGATGAGTCAGTACTTGAATGCAATCACTCGGAAATTGCAGCTCTTCGTTAACGCAGATTTTTGCGCATCATTTTAAGAGAATTGTGGACCAACCGAATCTCAAAAGCAGTGCTCCATATTAGAACAGGACAGGAGCCAATCGATATCACTTTAATAAGAAAAAGAAAATAGTTGTGGATTGGTCACTAATCCACATCTAAAGGCGCAATGACAATTCAATTGCGAAGCACGACATGCAATGAAACCCGCCCTTGGCAGACATGACGCAGAACAGTCCAAGAAAGAGCTAAAGCATGTTGCAGAAAACCGAACAAGAAAAGGCGAAGGGGCTGTCAGCGCCCTATGCCCCCCGAGGGGTCACAAGAAGTAACTAACTAACTTTGCACGGTGTAAGATTGAGAGAAAACACATGGTATATCTGGTGAGGGCCCTCCTAAGGATTGCTGGCACATTTGCGTCCTTTTGATATTGTTACTAAGTGACAAAATCGAATTATAACCGTGCATTTCCGATAGTGTCATCGAAGAAATTTGGTCTAGTGTCGCCTCGAGCTAAAAAAAATATATATATTAAACACACCAGACAGTGACAATGGGATACATTTCCTTGCCGTGAAACAGATGTGGCTTTTCACTTTAAATGACGCAATTGACGATATCCTTTATCTGCGTATATTCTACAGTCATGAGTCAAGCTGAGTGTTTCTTCAAATATTCAATTCTTGACCAGGTAACCGAATGGATGTTCTCGTTCTCCAGGCCTGCTATTACATTAGTAATCGACTCAGTCGTTTCGAATTTTTTGATTATTCTTTCCACAGTTGATGACTTGTAACTTTTTGATCATTAAAAATCGGACGCAATTTGCAAACCGTAGCACCCAAACTTTTACCATCGAAATAAGTTTTAACGATAAGAAATCGATGTTGTGTCGAATAGTGACACATTTTTAAAAATGACGGGCCGTTGAAAATGATTTTACTGTCAAAGCACAGAGCAAAACTGGCGCCAAATTTAAAGTTCCTACTATTCTCGGCTACTCGTGCTGTGGAACTTAATATGACATTTAGTATTTTATGAAGGCCGGTCCCAGGTAACCTATCAACAGAGTGAATTGAAGAACTAAACTCGACTTATTTGGTATTTTTTATCGATCATGTAGACGAATGAGGACGAATGATGCCCCCTTTTATGGCTTAAATTCACCTGGCACCGATCGCATATATTCAGTTATGATACCAAAATATAAAATCTAGCATACATACCAAATCATTGAGTCTTTATACTGAAAATCGTAAAAGATGATTACACGTCCGCGACGAGCTACAGGCCTAACAGTCTAACTTCCTTCACGTTTAAGAGTATAAAGAGAAGAGAAGCGAAGTTATCCAAGGACGCAGTACGTTTGTGTCTTCGATACAAAAAATGAGCATCGCACAAAGCGCTAATATTAAGTTTTGTTTTAAAGTTGGCAAACATTTTACAAAAACAACCCGGCCGACGGTCTAAAACACTCATTCGACATGCCTTAGACCACGTGCAAATAGCTGGATTGAGTCGGAAACGGAATATTTTGAATATAATAGATCGGTTTTGCCAAACTTTTTGTTGTTCTTATTTTTAAAAGGTCCTGTTTGCTTTGGAACGCACCTTTCATGATACCTACGAACGGGGAAGATTCTGCGAAACTGAGGTTCCGAGTCTGGAGGGCAGAATTAAAGGCGCATCCGATAAAGAGTAGGCTGGGCATTTTCAACGACATTAAGAGTGCCTTATGATTTCAACGCAGTTTTTCACAGCACAAAGACAGGATGTGGACGAATCTGTACTTTTGTGGATGACAGAAATGCTGATCAAAAGAACCCTGATAGCGGATACTGACAACATGTAATGGCGGGGGTAAACTCGACAACTCCACAACTATAGTGCATGTAAGTCGATTTACTACGCAGCCTCAGAATTGATAGACGGTTGTTGTACTAGAAATGGGATTTCAGTCAATTCTCTCAAAACTGAGATAATTCGCTTTTAGGAAAAGGGAGAAGCTAACTGGTCTGACTAATGCAGTACTTAAAGGCACCACAATCTGTTTTTGTAATGAAGCTCAGTATTTGAGTGTCATCTTGGAAACCGTCATCTCACGTCGAAACCGGCAAGACGCTGAGGCCTTTTAGCGTCGTAAAGGAGCTTTTTGTAAGACTTGGAGTTTGTCAACAAAAAGGTTCCTCTGAATGTATAGTATATAACTGTGATAAGGTCTATTATATTCTATGAGTCGATTGACAAACTTTCACGATTTTACTTCATCACTGCTGGTTTACCAGACCATAAGGAACGATCTTTCTCGGCTGCATGAGGCCTTTTCCTAGCATGTCTGACGCTGTTCTAGATGCAGTGATTAATCTCCCTGACATTAGTATTTATGTCACGGGCTGCACTCTCAGAGTCATTTTCAGTTTAAAAATTAGTAGTCTTAGGTACAGCACACAGGAGTTTTGATAACCTTTCACTCTGGTCTTATCGACATGCAATAACAGCAGAATTCATGTTGCTGTGAAACTAAGCCAGGAAAGAATATAGTCGGGTCGTAACAGATGACTTCAATACCCTTTTATTGGTTGGTGTGGCGCTGGTATCTTTCTGGGGAAACGATCTGTTTCACTTTTCGCTAGGAATATTTGCAGCTTGTGAAAAATAGGAGGACGAGGCGAAGCATCTGTGGCAAAAGCCAAGCTGCGCTTAAAGCCTAGTTACACCATCTTACAAGATACACCCTAACTGACTCGAACTGCAACCGACTTCAGACCGTTATAATTTCCAAACCATTCATGACAAACCATATCCGCGATGGAATTCAAACGTCATAGTGTTATTGACGTACACAAGTAGCTATCGTTAGATCCCTCTAGCACCTCAACGTGAATAAATCATTTTTGTCTCGAACCAAAGCTCGTTACCGTGATACTGGCAGCGTTGCAAAACGCCAAGGAGGTGGTCATAAAAAAACAGAAACATCGGTAGAAATTGTTCGGAAAGTGAAGGCTCGAATTGAGCAAAACCCGTGTCGAAGTGGAAGAAAAATGGCTCGTGAGCTCAACATATCGTTGGAACGGATGCAACACATACTGAAAAATGAGCGTGGGTTCAAGCCATTGAATTTCCAAAAAGCAATACGATCTCACACTGCAACAGAAAAAATTTAGCGAAGGAGTTGCTACGCATGCACGAAAGTGCTGATTTGCCGAGTTTGGTTTTTTTCGATGAGTCGCCATTTGTTATCGAGCAATATGTCAACAAACAAAATGACCGAGTTTACTTGCCAGAGAGGTCCTTCGAAAATGCACACCTTTGGACGGCCACCAGAAAGCAGGCAGCACCGACCGTGATACTTTGGGCCGCCATAACCGCCGATGGTCGCTCTCCGCTCGTATTTTTGGATCGTGGCGTTAAAATTAATGCGATCGTATACCATGAAACTGTCTTAGAGACAGTCGGAGACCGTGGACATTTTAACAAGACTCGGCACCGTCTCACAGAGCGCGGGTCAACCAAGATTTTTAAAAAAACAATGTTCCACACTTCATTTCTTCGACACAATGAATTGCAAATCCGTTGGATTTCTTTGTCTGGTGTATTTTGAAGGCGAAGATTGGCACCAAAGTTTGGACAACCTCAAACTAGCACTTCACCGGGAATGGACCAAAATACCACAGAGCCACTTGCGGGCAGCGTGCGATACTTTCTTCGGCCGTCTCAAGGCCATTATTCGCGCCAAAGGTAGACATATTGAAAACTACTGATACAATTTGAAAATTGATGTATTTTCCAACATTTTTTGCTTTGGCACAATAAAATTTATCAAAAAATAAAAAAATTATAGCATTTTAAAAAGTTGCAGTTCGAGTCAGTCACCCTGTAGTTCGAGATGTCTTTGAAAACGGTTGGAATGCTAAATTACTGAGTCTCGTTTAGTTCCATGGTCACAATTGATGAAGGGAAATTAAATCGCGGATGAAGGCTCAAACAACAAATAGATGACTCTGCAGGTTGCTAACGGACCAAGTGCTTACCAAGGTCAGCAGTCTTCCTACTGTCTCTCAGTAGGAAAAACTATAGGCTGATTACTGGCGTCGTAATGAATCATAACGATTTCTGCTTATCACACAAGTGTGCTTGGCATAAATGATAAAAGATCCTATGATGCTTCATGTAAAAATGATGACAACACCGCAAAGCACTATCTCACAGAATGTCTGGGATAGACTCGCATCAGGCTGCAGGTATTCGGCACTGATTTGGTGGGTGCTGATACTGTAGGCCGCTGATTGTCGCTGATGTGCTTATCTATCTGAGAAATTCCAGAAGGAGGAACATACGAGGAGTACAGTGGATTAATGCTTTGTTTACTGTTCTGTTCGGATAAAAAAATAATTATCAAAAACGAGGATAAGCGGTGTTCACAATCTCTTGATTTTGAAATACATATTGGTCAGCTCACAAAAGAAATCTTTGCAGCAGTCAGAAAGCGTTTCGAAAGCTTACTTTACTCACGTTATCTTCACTAGAAATCTTTATGAAGACGTTGCGACTGGTCTGCGCATTGATGTATGAAGACATGAATTGCATCCCCTCAATTGATGTTACCGGCTCTAAATACGACGTTAGTTCCATTTACTACTCTGTCGCATTCTCCGTATTGTGTTTTATTTGGACCAAACTTTGCAATGAAGTTCAACCAGCTTTATTCACGCAGGTTCGATTATCTAGTTACAATTGCACGTTTAGAAAAAGCGAGCTCAGAGGTGACCATTGATGCAATATCCCTTTCTTTTCGCAACCAGTCTTTGTGGCGGATACGACGGTACAAGCGACTGGCGCAAGATATTTCTAGAAGGATACTACCTTAATTAAAAAGTTCCTGATGGCGTCACCGTGTGGCGCTCCCATTGTTCCGATTGGAGTTCTATTTTTTTTTTAAGTTGGTACATCTGTTGACATTCCTCTAAATCTTAGCGTCATAGCTTGACATTTGCAACAGTTACGTAGCCAAGAGTACATCTATCTCTGTGTGCGATAAATTTGCAACAACGAACTTGTATTAAATTTTGCGTAAAAAATGGATTTAATGGTACGCGAACGTTGGAAATCTTGGAAGTGTTTCGGCAACGATTCTCTAAAGAAAACGGTCGTTAACCAGTGGCACCAGCGGTTGAAAAGTGGCCGTGAACAATCAAAAATGATGAACGCAGTGGCAGACAATCGACATCGAAAACCGACAAAAAAATTGATGAAGTAAAAGAAATGTTGATCAACAACCTTAAACTAACCATCAGAGAGATAGCGGAGGTCTTGAACATTGCCTATGGATCCGTCCAAGACATTTTGGTTAATGATTTGGGTTTCCGCCGTGTAGCAGCAAAGTTGGTGCCAAAAGACCTCAATTTTATGCAAAAAAGAGACCGTGTTTACGTCGCAAAAAAGATGATTTGCGAGGCTGAATCTGATCCCATATTCATCAAAAGGATCATTACTGGAGACAAGACGTTCGTATATGAGTACGAGACGCAATCCAGACATCAGGCAAGTGAATGGGATTCACCAAATGAGCCGAGACCAAAAAACTTTCAGTCAAAAAAGAAGACAATGCTCACAATTTTCATTGATTACAACGGTGTAGTGCATCATAAATATTTGCCAGAAGGCGAGACAGTAAATAAAGAATATTATTTGGGTGCACCATCGCACAGTGCCATGAAAAATGCAACAAATACCATCCAACAGCCACCTAATTCACCTTATTTGGCTCCCAGTGACTTCTTTCTGTTCAATCGAATTAAAAAATCACTACGGGGAATGCGTTTCAGCACCCAAGAGGAAGTAATAGAAAAATCGCAGGAAACACTGATGGACATACCGAAAACCGAATAAAAAAAATGTTTCGAGGATTGGATCAACCGCTGGTATAAGTGTACTGCAGTCGATGGGGATTACTTTGAAGGGGGCAATATAGATCTAGATGAATAAACTTGTATTTTTAATTTTCTGAATAAATTCCAAAATTTTTTTGATCAAGGTAGTATTCCTTTGGAAGGACCTCTGAAGTAAGTTCTGTAGAGAGTTCAGCAATTTGTTTTTCCAGTGAGAAAATGTGTGAGAATTACAATATCTTTGCACAAGTAGAGAGCGATAAATAGGTTTTGTGGTTATATTAGAACTCAAAACATCGACAAATGCTTTTTTTCCTATTGAAGTTTGGAAAAGCAATCTCTACCTCGACAAAGCCACAATATCGCCATCCACTTGTCCTTCCAATTCCCACCACACAACTCACAATTACAACAATCCGACTTCCCTGTTAAACCGGTGTTATGGGTTCAAAGTAGTAAAACTAAAATGTCAAATGTTTTTGTTTTAACTTAAACTTTCCTACCTTTAGATACTTTTTCTTCTCTCTAAACAAAGAAAACACGAAAGAAAAAAAAATTTAAAAAGGAAGAAAAGCTGTAAAAGCTCTGCTTAGGTAATCGCTTGACACCATAGAGCACTTAACTCTGCCAACAACAAAGAAAAAAAAAAAGAAAAAAAAACGCCAATGAAGAAAGTGCCGCTTTTGTTGCTGTTGCTTTTTCACCGGGACAAAGCCCCAAACCGTTTTGTAGAGGAACAGGATTTTTGCACTTTAATAGTATGTATCTGCATTGAATTACACCCTACTGCACTGCATCTGACATCACCCATCATCTAGTTTCTGACTTTTGGCCCACCAAGATTCTTTCACCCTCTTTGTGAGCTGCAATACTCGTATGCTGTTAGAAACTGAAACAAGAAAATCTAGGTGACTTGACTAGTAGGAAGTGAATCAAAGATTTCCTTAGAGAAAAAATTAAGAATGCTGCTGGGTATTTAGATGTACGGCTATGTACATATCATTCGTCGCTTTGTTTACGTTTTAAGTCCTTTCTCTTCTTCCATTTTATATGTTCGTTGAATGTACGTCGTAAAAGCAACGGCAACTAATAGTACTCGAACAAGTATAATCCTTCAGACGTGCTACAGCAAGAAGGTTGACTTCATAACAGTATCCCAGGCTTGTAAATGTAAACAGCGTTGTAGAATTAAGCTATGGCAGGACTTCCATTTGGAAACAGTTTCTTTGTTGACAGGGTGTAGCTGAGAGAAATGAAATATAAGAAGAAAGAAGAGCGTAAAATTAAACGAGAGTTGAGGGTGGTTACAAAAAGGTAGGTTTAAATTTGCTCCTCTTTATCCATGTACAATGTGATTAATAGATGAGCTTAGATACTTGGTCAGTTTCAGTAATAATTTATCCCTTGCATGTGGTTAACAAGTAAGTTGAATGGCTTAAGAGAAGAATGGACCAAAAGTTTGAAAAAGAAAGTTGCTTCTTACTTTTGGTAAAAAGTTTTCAAACATCTACCCTAATTTATTTGATACTCGTAAATGTATCGTAAAGAGTTAAATTGATGTTCGAAGTTGTTCAAAATGTTTTAGGTATTTAATGATTTTGTGAGGTACTACATGTCAACCATGCTGTCAATTCTAACAGTGCTTAATTGAAAGTTTAAAAAAGAAGTTATATCAAGAATTACAAGTAATCATTTTGCCACCCTCCGCTAAACTACGTACCAACCTTCAAACATTTCAGAAAACACAAGTGCGGATACTTCGCGAAACTGCTCCAACTGCTGTTTCGAATATACATAATATATATTCTTTTCTAACAGGACTACGTTTGATTCAGATTAGAAGACAGACGCAGGTTTGAATGTCGGCTTCTACAGAAAGCAGGCACAAGTTCTGATTCCACCCGTTCTTTTCTCTGGCTCAGATATTGGCCGAAAATATTCGGAGCTCGGAATACCGATATTATTAAGACTAAAGGTATGCCATGATCGAAGTCAAGTGACTTTTGAAATAGTAAACGCGGTCCAATGGCATGGATATCATGAGAAAGATCAATCAATGTATCTAGAGGGGAGCCAAACGTGCTAGGAAAAACCATGAAGCAGTCGAGACCAACCGTTTTATAAGGTTTCGTGAAAACTTATTCCACTAAACAATTGACGCATATTATTAAACTCGCTTTATAATAGCCAAGTAGAATCGCGGCGTTAGTCATGTGTCTTGCTAAGAACTCTCCTAGACTGGCAGAAGGCCGATAGGGCTATTAAAGTCTTATATCCAAGATGACACTAAAATATTTAGCTGCGTCTTAGGATCGGACGGTGATACCGGGATTTTTCGTGCCCCTAAAATGTTTGCACACAGCGCGGGCGAAGGAAAGTTTAATAGGAAAGAAGGAGAGATACCGGATGGAAGTTGGCCTTAAATATTTTCCACTTATAATGACTAGGAAATAAAGAACTCGGCAGGACATTTCAAAGGCAAGTCGTACGGCTTAGGACCAAATAACGATATTTCAGAGTACGTCCGAAAGGTATTAGCGACGGGTATTACTGTTGAATGTTTGATGGTGCGGAATGCTACTGGCAATTATTGCACGGTTTTGAATCCTATCTAGCAGGTGCAGAGGGATGAATGCCTTATATATTGAGGCCAGATCAGAGGGAGGGAAGTATTTCTTACATCATTTGAAAAAACCTAGATATGTGGTCATTCCAACGTAGATTGTCATTGACACACCATATTGTCAATGTATCCAACGAAACAAGTGCCATTCTCATGAGATAATTTGAAAGAATTTGATGAGCTACAGCCGAAAAGCATGGACGTGAATCCGGGAACGAATATGAAAAGCAGGGATAACTGTCTTCAGCAAAGGAATATATAGGATTAGAAGTAGCAGACAAGAGATCATTCATGAAAATTAAAAAGAGTGTCGGGGACGGAATGGAGTCCTGTGGCATATCAATATTTATTTTGAAGATAGCAGACTTAAGACAACTTGGATGAAGATAGTTTCAAGTCCACTGAAGAAGAGATTCGTCGATTCGAAATTCAAACATTTTTGACAAAAGATTTACATGCCTTTACAATATCAAGTGCATTCATCTTGCTTTCGGCCAGACAAACCAGCAAACCACAAGTGGAGCTGACAGATTATCAGCGTTTCTATGACATTAAAAAGAAAAGACGTAAGTGCAATGGGTCTGAAGGAGTAAAGAAAAGAAGATACTTCATCTTTAGGAACAGGATAGACAAATGCATCTACTTGGAATGAGTAGTAGGTTCACAGAATTGGTGAGACTTGCCAGTGTCCAAGCACACATCTTCAGAAGAAAGAGAGATTTACAATCTGGATCAGCAGATTTGCATATGATACATCGAGATCAATAATGCTCTTGCTACTAGACAGGTGCGAACGCGAATTTGTCCTATTGAAAATCTTAAACTCTTGGTGAGTAAGAATTCACCATTATCGATGTTGCTCTGAATGCTTCTTTCTCTATTCACCAGGGTTACGGTATGTAGGTCAGCGGTAAGCTAACAGCAAGATTCTACAGAAGCAGCTGGTCTTGATTTTGTATTACTTAGTTCAGCAAATATTTATCTTTTTTGAGCACTTTAATGCTTACAGTAGGCTTTCTTTGAAGTTCAAATGCGTTTTGACGGGTTTGGCCAGCATCTGCTTCAAGCGTGTCCAGTTGCTTTTTCTCGAATTCCACACTGGTCATTCTGTTTCATCCGAACTCGATCGCAGGCAAACGACTGCTTCACTTTTGTGATAAACTGGCCAAACTTGGAAAAAGCGATTTGATATCTCTATATGTTATCCCATGTTAAGGCTGGATGCAATCGAAAGAGAGAAAGTAATTTAACATGTCCACAAGCTAAACATATTTGACAAAAGCTAAATCTAAATCTAAACTAGGTTCACTAAAAAACGACGCCACTTCTTCATTGAGGACGCAAAAAAATACATCGTCATTAACTTCTTGCCACAGAAATTTGTTTGTCACAATACTCAGAGATGCAAACAAACTCGCACTTAAAAAGTTGCCCTGAGACCAACACTAAGAGATTCGGCAATAACTTGATCATGAAAGTAAAACTTTGATTCAATCCATGTTTCAAGATCTCCAATATCTTTGAAGATGCTAAAACCGTTTCGAAGTGAGAATTCATGTATTCTGTCACTCTATCGACATGATAGAAAGGTCGAATTTGGGTATTACTAGGTGGAGTGAAAGGTTACCTCCTTGGGAATGAAAAAAAAATTTTTTTTTTAATTTTTTTTGTTTTATTTAATATAGTCCCCTTTTAGTTTGATACACTTATTCTAGCGATTTTCCAACTTCTTGATCTCGTCCGAAAAAGTAATTTTCCGGAAGGTCTGCAAAATACTCCTCCGTGGCGTCGATGATTTCCTCGCTTGAGCTGAATTTTCTATTGATGCGTCTTCTTTTGAGGTTTGGGAAGAGATAATAGTCCAAGGGAGCCAAATCGGGCGAATACGGTGGATGCGACAGCAATTGGAGCCGTAAGTGATTGATTTTGGCCGTGGTTTTGATGCTCTTGTACGCCGATGCATTGTCTTGCACAGTCTTTTAAGACTTTTTAAACAACAACAACAACAAGATCAGAACTTTTCTAAATATGACTTGCACTTAACGTAATATTGATGAAATGTTGGTCAGGAAACTCAGATAAAAACTTTTTACCTTAAACGGATGGATAGTTTATGTGTGTTTGGCGGATGGCTGATTTCTGATGGTTGATTCGTGAGTCGAAGATTAGTTTGCTTAAATCCATTTACTTTCGGTGGCATTATTATCGATGTTACAAATATTGAGGCCTAGACTACCTACACTAGGTTACCTTCCAGTCTTGGTTTGTCTGAGAAATCTAGCTGGACTTGCTTTCAAAGCCACTCTCCTGTGTTATATAGATGGGTAGTGGCTTTTGTAGTGTCAGTTGCAATAGAAGTACCTCTTGCTACGATGATAAAACTACAATGTTGATACTAATTTATAGGCAATATTCCTATACAGGGATGGATTTTTCTGAGTAAGATATGCCCTTATGGTTGTTGGTGTAGTCAACTATTAAGACCTAACCAAGGCCTAAGCAAAAAGCATATTCCGCATTTGACCCTATTTATTTTCTTAAAGTCTGAGGTCTGCCTCTGTGTATACTAAAAGTTGCGTTTGAAAATTAAATAAAATATCCGAAATTAGCAGTTAATGCATCTTCAACATCAGCGAATAACTACACGACGTTATTGTAAATATTAACCCATTTCAAGGATATTCACGTGATGAGGAAAAGGAGGAAGAAGACGGATACAGTTGGAACCACCCTACATTTTAAACCCCACCAAAAGCGATTTAAGATGTATTCGGTGTCTTGATTTCCAATACTGACGGCGTTAGCATCTTTTGGATGTCTTTTCTCTCCGCTAAGGAAGTGACACTCAGAGCTGACTGAAAGCTTTCCCTTTATACGCACAAATGTATGTACGAATATTATAAGACTGCAAGAATAACCTAAATACAATGTTTTTTTCCCTCTGCATTTAGACGACCCCCCTTAAGCTTCGTATAGACTATTTCATCGTGATGCTGATGATTCTAAGTGCACTTTTGCCAGGTTCTGAGCTGGTGGAGGCTTTTTATACATCAATTGTAGTTTGAATTGCATCTCGTTGCTCTGATTATATTCAAATTACCAGTATCTGGCCATGTTACCTAATGAGAGATCCACCTTTGCTTGATTCACTGTTCTCAAACATTTGTAGGGGCTTTTGAAGCTTTGACATAAACATTTTTTAAACTTTTATCCTTGCACTCAGAACGAAGTTTTCGTTATGTTTCTTTGTAGTACATAGCCGCTGGGAACTAAATCATACGAGTAGCTGAATAACAAGTTTTCGAATGATTAATGATTTTGGTGTTCTTTATGTTGCATGTTGTCCGGTTAAGGGTTCACTTCGCAGTATACAAAGCCATGAGGTATACAGATTTCCAGTTGTGGTAATTCGAACTTGAAATGGGTTTCCATACTAGTTGCATTGTGAGCAAATAGTTAATACCACTATTGCTCCCATCCTATTCAAAATGTTGAGGTATAGTACAGACAGGCTCGAACACCTCCAAGTACGCCAGCAAATGAAGAAAATGGATGCAGCATCGTACTGCAAAATAAAAAATACGAGGTGTGTTCAAAAAGTAAGGTTACTTTTGAAATTTCGCGGGCAACGTACATTCAATTGTCGATTTATTTTTTTGCTGTATTGGTAGCCATGTCCCGCACATACGTTCACAGTTTCAAGTATACTACCTTGATCAAAAATCCCGGAATTTATTCAGAAAATTAATAATACAAATTTATTTATTTAAATCCTTATTGTCCCCTTTAAAGTAATCCTCAAAGACTAAAAACACACTTATACCAGCGCTTGATCCAATCCTCGAAACATTTTTTATATTTGGTTTTCGGTATGTCCCTCAGTGCTTCCTGCGATTTTTTCATTACTTCTTCTCGGCTGCTGGAACGCGTTCCCCGTGGTGGTTTTTTTTAATTTGATTGAACAGAAAGAAGTCACAGGGAGCCAAATCTTGTGAATTCGGTGACTGTTGGATGGTATTTGTTGCATTTTTCGTCAAAAAATTACGAATAATGATGGCACTGTGCGACGATGCGTTATCATGGTGCAAAATCCACGAGTTTTCTGCCCACAATTCTGGTCTCTTTCGGCGAACTGCAAACGTCTTATAACGCCCAAATAATACTCTTTGTTTACTGTCTGGCCTTCTGGCAAAAATTCATGATGCACTTCACCGTTGTAATCCATAAAAACCGTGAGCATTACCTTCTTTTTTAAGTGAACACCATTCACTTGCCTGATGTCTGAATTGCGTTTCGTACTCATAAACCGACGTATCGTCTCCAGTAATGATCATTTCGATGAATGTGGGATCGGATTCAGCCTCGCAAATCATCTCTTTTGCGACGTCAACACAGTCTTGTTTTTACATGAAATTGAGGTCTTTTGTCACCACCTTTGCTGTTACACGACGGGAACCCAAATCATTAACCAAAATGTCTTGGACGGATCCATAGGGAATTTTCAAGTTATTCGCTTTCTCTCTGATGGTTAATTTGCAGTTATTGACCAACATTTCTTTTACTTCAGCAATGTTTTCGTGGGTTTTCGATGTCGATGGTCTGCCACTGCGTTCATCATCTTCGATTGACTCACGACCACTTTTGAACCGCTCGTGCCACTGGTAATTGATCGTTTTCTTTAGAGAATCGTTGCCGAAACACTTTTCCAACATTTCCAACATTTGCGCACCACTAAATCCGTTTTTTACGCAAATTTTAATAAAAGTTCGTTGTTGCAAATTTCAATTCATTTCTAAAATTGTAAAAAATTCGCAACACACACAGAGATAGATGTACTCTTGGCTTTCTTCGAAAAAAGTCGCTGAAGATGTTGGCATATCGGGCGGCTCGTGTCATGCAATTTTTTTTTTTTTTGATGTTTTGGGCATGAGACATGTGTCAGCGAAATTTGTTCCGAAACTTCTTAATTTTGATCAGAAGTACCGTCAATGATGCTCAAATGATCAAATAAAATGACTTGCTCAAAAGGGTCATAACTGGTAACGAATCATGGATATATGGGCCCAATCGTTCTAATAATGAAAGCATCCAGGAAAGCCAAGACCGAAAAAAGCACGACAAGTTCGATCAAAAGTCAAAATTTTGATCAATGTCTTTTTCGATTACCGTGGCGTAGTGCATCAGACATATTACTTTGAAGTTATGCGCCATTTGCGAGAAGCAATACGAAAAAAACGTCCGAAATTGTGGAAAAACAATTCAAGGCTTTTGCATCACGATAATGCACCCGCTCATTCATCGTTGCTTGAGAGAGATTTTTTGCCAAAAAACAGCACGACAATACTTCATACTTCAGAGATCTGAAACGGTTGAAGAAATAAAAACAGCATCGCTGGAAGAGTTCAAGGGTAAAGTAAAAAGTGCTCATGAGAAGTGATTTGAGGATTGGAAAAAGTGTTGGCACAAGTGTTTTATATCTAAAGGGGATTACTTTAAAGAAAGTAAGAGCACAAGAAGCGCGCGATCTAGAAAAAAACGAGATTTTACAGCACGAATGAGGTAGACAAGGCTACATAGCCCGAACCGAAGCATGCAAGAACATCATAGTAGAATCGTAGTCGATGACTTGGTTAGGAACATGCACCAACTCATATGTAAAATGTGGTCGGAACAAAGTATGCCCGATGAATGGAACCTTATCATTGTTTGTCCGATTCTCAAGAAGGGAGATACTCTGAACTGCACCAACTACAGAGGTGTTAGTCTTCTTAACATCTGCTTTATGCAGAATGACAATGGTGTTCGGTAAAGAACTCACCGAGACCATCGATGTTAAAAAAGAATAGTGCAAAACTCAAATGCTAACACCAAAGTCCATCTATCTAATCGCCTAAGCCGACGACATCAATATAATTGGCACAACGCAGCGAAATGTCACTGGTGTGTTCGTGAGTATTGAGACGGAGGCCGCGAAGATGGGTTTGACGGTCAATGAGGTGAGGTATATGCTGTCAGCGTTTTGCAGCGATTTTGGCCTCCAATCGCCCCAATAATGCACAGTTATACTCGCTGTTGATAGTTTTTCCTTTTTCGAGGTAGTTCACGAAAAGTATGCCATGACAATCCCAGAAAACCGACGCCAATCCCTTTCCGACCCATCGAGCCTTCCTCGGCCGCTTCGGAGCACTCGTGCTGGCTTCAGTCCATTGCCGGGCACTCATTTTATTCTCTGGTACTCAACATTTACCAATCGACGCCAAAAGTTCGTCCGATTGCGCATCAGCAAATCCAGACACTCTTTCGAAGTGCTCTCGCGTTCGTGTTTTTGGTCAGGAGTGAGAATGCGCGGCACCTAGCGGCTGCATAACTTTTTCATATGCAGAATATTGCCCAAAATATGGACAGTGTGCTCAGTACTAATCTTTGTGGTATTCGCTAGCTAGCGCACCTTCACTTTCCGGTCAGCCAACACCATTTCATGTATTTTTTTGACATTGTCCTCTGTAACCTAATCGGAGGGCCTGCTGCTGCGGACTTGATCGGTAGTGGAGTTGCGGCCACCACGAAACTCCCGAAACCAATATTTGACGGTGTAATCTGAAGTCATAATATTCATCCAACTTTTCTTTTGTTTCCTTCGCCGTTTTGCCTCTCAAAAAATAATGTTTTATGAGAGAATGAAAATCGTTTTTGTCCATACTCAACATGATGCCAAACACGTCAACAACAATCAGCTTTCAAAAGAAAACTAAAGACAGTATCGCGCTGAAATTTCTCATGTCTGTCTAAATATGAACGGACTTCAAGGCACTATAACCTTTTTTGCAGTAGCAGCGCATTCTGGTGGTCAAGGAGGCTACTTTTCACTCCATCTAGTATGTTACAAAAAATTGCCGAAAACTATGCTGCCAACATCTTAAAGGCTGATTTTAAGAATTCTCACCAAAACATCTTTCAAGCTCTGAAATAGAACTTCTTTTTGCTGTGTTGGTACACATGTCCCAAATATATGTTCACAGTTTTAAGTATATAGCAAACTTAGTTTGTTTTTGACAGTGGTATACAGATAGTGCTCTAAATAAAAAGAAAAGTTTACAAGTGTTACAAGCCCTCCTAAGATGGCCGAGAAGATTTCAATGACGAATGTTACTCTGGACGTCCCAGCACATCAAAAAAAGATGATGACGTCGAAGGATGTTAGCATATCAATCGAATCGTGTCGAAACCAAAGGCCAATCGAGAGTGTCAAGTCCGAAAAAAGCACGCCAAGTTCGATCAAATGTCAAAGTTTCTTTCGATTACCGTGGTGTAGTGCATCAGGAGTTATTACTGTCATATAGTCAATAAGGAGTATTACCTTGACATTATGCGCCGTTTGCGAGAAGCAATACGAAAAAAAAACTTCCGAAATTGTGAAAAAACAATTCATGGCTTTTGCATCACGATAACACAACCTCAGCTACCATATTCTTCGGATTTAGCCCCATGCGAATCTGTTTTGTTCCCAGAACTGAAAACACCTATTAAAGGAAGGAGATTTGTAATGATTGCGGAAATTTAAAAGACTCCAAGGTTATACTAAAAAGTGCGTATAAGAAGTGAATTAAAAAAAGCGTTGGCACAACTGTGCCAAATATATATTTTTATAGAAATATAAATTCACCTTACTTTTTGAACACAAATTGTACAAAGGTTATTATTTCGATGCAATGATTCACAATGGATATACATAAGTATACTCGAATACTTAAATTTCAAAACAGTTTATAAGTATCTGCATATCTTTGAATGTTCTTAGTTGTTTGTCTGTTTTATCGATAGTTTTTCAAACGGAAATTTTACAAGATTAGTCCAAGAAGTACTGGCAGTACTTCACAAGTTTAAAACCGGATTATTTTACATTCCCAGGAATCTCTTATTGCAGATACAGTCTATAATATTAGATGCTTCAAAACAACTGTCACGTACTTTTGGAACTCAACTCAATCGTCTCACTTTGGCAATGAATCGTTTCTCTAAATCGTCTAACCATGACGAATTCAAAGTTCAAACCCTGTTCAATTGATTTCAGTCTAAGGTATCCGTAACTACTTTCGCCACTGTGACGACAATGACAGGAGTGCATTTCTCTTGGTTTAGTGAACCAGAAAATAAGGGTAAGTATCTCACCCTACGGAAAAACGAAGAGACCTATATGTGTATGTATGTATGTTTGCTATTTTTTCCCCCTCTTTTTATTTCCGAGTGTTTTAGTGTTATTGTCATCTAGTGGCTCCCTTGTCACTTTTTGACACATTTTTCCGGTCGTTACTATTGGATTATTGGCTCTTACACTGTCCATTGATTGTTTCAATTCACCTCTCTTGCCATACGATATTTAATCATGATTCCTCCTATTCCTATTCCTACAACCGTTCGGTTTTTATCTTATCCCCTCTGCCTTAAATTGTTCGAAAAATCGATTTCTGAGGGATGGGTAAATTCCATTGTAATTGTAACTAGCCTCGCCAGAAAGACGCCAGAATGTGTCAGAAGTTCAATTGCCTTACGATTTCGTAGAAGCCTGTCAGCCCACACCATCATGTGTGGGTATCTGGAGCTTGGTGGTGGCCTTTGAAAGGTTTCTTGCCCTCAATATTCTGTATGTGTGGAGCCATATTGATGTTGATATTTTACCAAAAAAAAAACCACCATCCGACAAAACAAACAACAAACAAAAGCGAACATACAGAGAAAAGGGAGATAAAAAAAAAAAACGTCTAATGGCCTAGTTTCATTGCCACATTTTGCTGATACACGTATCTCTGCGACATCTGTACGCGGGTATAAGAATGCCGGGGTAATCGTAGTAAGAGTATTGGTATGCTGGTATATTTAGGTTTATTACGGTCAAGTAGGGATTATCGAATTAGGTTTGCACGCGCACACATATGTACGAATATTCGAGTATATCTAAACAAGCATAACCACCTAACTATTACTAACTTTTCAAAGCTAATCTATTTAGGGCTTCCCTCAGGAAAAAAAAAAAAAAAAAACCATTGTTTCAGGTGAAATTCTCGGGGACAATATCAGTCGGAGTTCTAGAACGTCATGTCTCCTCACTACGGTTACGAGAGTTAATCCTTTAATCACTTCGTAGTGAGATTTGTAAGTTCGTTCAATATTGTATAATGGAAGTTGACTTTTGTTTTTCGATTTTTTTAGGGATAAATTTCGAGGATAAAACCCGCTGTCGGAAGAGGATATGGGTATTTAATTTTTATTGGATTTAAAGATGAGCGTGTTTGGTTTGTTAAGCCTTTTGGAGGATGTAGGGGTTTAGGCAATAATTGAGGGTTAAAAGGCAAACGATAAAGGTTCATACTCAGTCTATGTGTCAATTGGGTTGTATAGGAAAAGATTTCAAAGAGGAATTAACATGACTTAAGCTTACTTTGGTTAAGACCTGGTATTCGGGAAATCAATTGCTTAATGTTAATGCTGAGTCTTTGTAATTCAAAGGCCTATTTAAAACTGTGTTTAATTTACAATAATGGTTTCATGAGGGTTGCTACTTAAGTTTTGAGATATGGAAGGGTAGACACCTCTAATCTGGCATCAGCATCGTAAAGTTCGACATATTCAATGGTACACGTGCTCAGAACGTTTTGTGTTATAAGTGCTATTTGCGTTTTTTACAGAGACTTGAAAAGTTCACCTCAGTCAAATATTGGAATTATGTAAATCGTTAACATTTTCGCTTCGACTTTTGGTGATGAAGCACCATCTCGGGTCACTGACACTGTCACTGTATTTCACCGGTTTTTCGAAAGACGTCAGCAAACATAAATGCTGCGTGGGAAGTGATATTGCAAGTTCGTCATGTGACTCGATTATGTGGGTCTTTCAAGATGATCGAAACCTAATGAAAGTTGTTCGCGCACAAAACACTTCGAAGCATTGGTCGCCTGTGTCTTCGAAAAAAACCGTCAAGAAGTCTCTAGAGACACAATGAAAAGCAACCTCCACCACGACAATACAAGGTTTTATAGGTGTACTCAAAGAAGTGACATTTTGATTGGTATAATTGTCAGTGCGAAGGGGCGAGAAAAATAAGTTTCAATTTATTTAATGCATTTCGAAAATCAGAAAATCCAAAAATAGAACTGCGCTATGTGAGAGCTCAAAAAGAATATAGGGCAGCTTGTAGAGACAACACAAATATGTACTTTCAACAAATAGACTTCAAAACTAATACAGTCAAAGATAGCAAGGATTAGTGGCGACTACTTGCAAAGGACATAAGAAATCAAGAGCATCAGGTGAATCAAGTGATAAGCGCCCTAGAATTTAAATTGTATTTTAGAAATCTTCTCAATCCTAGTCAAGAAATAAGTGGCATATCGTACGTATCTAATTTTGTCGAAGACCTGAATTTGGACGAATCGTTTTATGAAGTTAAGAACATGCTTAGAAAATTTAAGCTGAACAAAGCCACAGGTGAAGATAGGATAACATACGAGTTTGTTATAAATGCGACTGATAAATCAGTCTAGCAATCACATATTGTTGAATATTAAATGAATGTAGGTTAGAAGATGCTCTCACTAAATCCATAATATGGCCGATTTTCAAAAAAGCAACTATGTAGAAAGGCATTTCATTTATGAATTGCAGGAAGTCATTTTTGCATCGGATTGTTACTGGTAATAAAAAATGGATCCATTAAGACAACCCCAAGCGCAAAAAATCATATGTGAAACCCGGCCAACCAGGCAAATCAACGGCAAAACCGAATATCCATGGCGCGAAGGTAATGCTGTGTATTTGGTGGGATCAGATGGGTGTGCTGTATTATGAGCTGCTAAAACCAATCAATTGGCAACGCTAGCGAACACAATTAATCCGTTTGAAGAGAGCAGTAGCCGAAAAACGCCCGGAATATGCTATTCCGGTTAAGAAATATTTGGAAAACAGTGGATGAGAAGTCTTACCCCACCCGCCTTATAGCCCAGACCTTGCCCCTTCTGACTACCATTTCTTCCGGTCGATGCAGAACGCCCTCACTGAAATACGGTTCACATCAGAAGAGAATATCAAAAATTGGTTTGATTCATTCTTGGCTGCCAAGCTGGCGCAGTTCTTTTGGGATGGGATCCACAAATTGCCAGAAAGATGGGAAAAAGTCATAGCTTCAGATGGGCAATACTTTGGGTAATACTATTATCCATGTTTTTTCTTAGATAAACGTTCAAATTTTGAAAAAAACCGCGCGAATTAAAATATATACCCAATACTTGGACGGAAAGAAATGGCATTCTAATAAAGTACCAGGCTGGCTTTAGGAGAAAATATTCTACAGTTGATAACATATACCATTTTGCAGGGGTGGCCGTGGTGTAGTGGTATATGCATAGACTCCTCAAGCAGAGGATCGTGGGTTCGAATCCCGTGCGAGGCAATTATCTGAAAAAGTCTTTTCATAGAATTTGTATGTAGTTATATGAAAAATCTCGTTGGCGTCAACTCTGACATGAAGGCATAACACTGATGTTGGAGTGGTTGCTGGTTGGGCTAAATGTAACGAACTAACAACTAACACGTACTTAAGACCCACTGGTTGAGGATGTAATAGCTCGTCCTGTCCAGTTTGACAACCACCTCTGGGAAAAATATCGAAACCTAATACACCTGAGTTTCAAACTACTACACCACCACACTGGAGAAAAATCCAGTAAAAGGGTATTCATATCCCCTTGGAAGAGGAATATAACTATAAGTTCAAAATGGAAAGTGTTTCTGTCTGTATGCAGAGCTATCCAAACTATGACGCTCAAGTGTGGGGTTATGGACAGTTTGAAGAAATTGATAAGCTAATTTTTGAAAAGAATTTTGACACTACCTATAGACACTCTAAATTACGCCTTGTCGATTGAGACGGGAGTTGAAGATGGGCATTTCTTTGCATTGGACTTACATCTACGATATGTCATGAGAACAATGTTTGAATACAACGAAGCTAGACTACCGCATAAATTTACCAAAATTCTTCTTGAAAAACAACTTTTTCGGATGAAAGAGATTAATTTGATCGCAAATAGGTTTTGTCTACACTCGAATTTGAACTTGCAACGAGAAAGTGACTGAAATAGTAAAAACTTAAAGCTTCTTGAACGACTCAGGGCAGATAGTCGCCAAGAAAGAGAACGGAGATGGAGGGAAAGTAGCTCAAGAATTAACAAGTTACTGGACTACCCGAAAAGACAATTCTATCTTTGAGATAATTTCAATATTAGCAAAATTACGTAAATCTTCAAAGCTCTATGCAAAAGTAGGTAGAAAATGAAAGTAGATTCCGAGGCAACTGTTCAACTCTATGCAACTCTATTCTCCATTTTATAGGCAGATGTCCTGTTTTAAACGAATTTAGGGTGAGATTCCTTGGAAAAACAAATCTGAATGAGGGCGAACTCATAAATGTACTCAATGAAAAAAACAGTAGCGATTGACGCAGACTGGTCAACTACATTACTCTGGCAATATCCTACAGAAAACACTTTATAGCCGAATTTAACTCAATAATTTTTATTTTTTCAAGAATTATTTTGTAAATGCTTGGTAAACAAGTTTCAATTGTCTAGGATCAGCTGTTTCGACAATTTGATTGAGTGATAACCCCATGTCCGCAAAAGCGATGGCTAGAGTGCAGTTTAAGGGCTAAAGGTCATGTTAGAGAGCACATACTGCAAGTGAGCTTATTGTATCTGTGATTTTCAGCAATTTTGGCTCTAAGCCAACACTTGTTAGCTACTTACTTAAAGCTACCCAACAGATTCGCTAGGCTAATTACCGGCTATCGGTACATAAAGAACTATCAGGGGCTTCCATATTAGACCATAAGTACATTGAATTCAGAATCCCATGCGAGGTCTTTGCCTTGTTAAAGAAAACCTCGAAAAACCAACTGGACACGCTATAATTCTTTGGCTAAACTCAGAACAAAAAAAAAGAGATATAAGAAACCGTTCGAAAACCATACAGCGACCTCACTACGTATTTTGAGCGGACGTGTCCAACCAGGAAACACTTTTGCAGATCATTTTTTCCATGATGGCACGCATATTTGCATTGACTTACGTAAGGAAACGGAAAAACATCTAAACAGTCACTTAATACTAATTTGCGTGTAAACTGGAATATCTACAGATCGAGGCAAAGAGAAGATCGACGTTAATTTCGATTTCGATCAGTGCCTCCTATAAAGCTGTTCGTGAAAAGATCGAAACCGGCTAGTCCAAATCCTCAAAAGGCGGAAATCAGCCAGAAAATCTGACGATATCTAGACTAATTTTAAGACAGAGTGTTTCTATTTCATCGAGAGAAACTTTTATAAAGGAAATCGAAGAAGATTACTACACGCTTGCCAAGAGATTTAGACCCATCTGTCTAGCTGCGTTTATGATGAAGTGCATGTAAGGAATGATCGAGCTTCAAACGAGCATCCTGTTTTCAACATGCAATATGACTACTAAGGCGATCATAAGACTGAGACTGCGCTTCAAAATCTCGTGATTGTTTTGCCTCGACTGCATGGGGCTTTTTCTAGCGTGTCTGACTCTACTCTAGGCGCACTGATGAATCTTCTATATTCGTACCATAGACTGCACTTTTAAAGTCATGTTTTTAGTAAAAAGAAGTCCTTTTTGCGGCAACACGTTACTGAACTCCTGTGGCCGTGAAAATACGAAATCACCGGTGAGCTTACTAGGCAAGACTCAGAGGAGAGTTTCCCCGGGCTGAAACTATTAACATTTGGACTTCATATGGGCGTAAATGCAAACGGTATGTTTCAAAGATGCTGGAAGAACAAACAAAATCGTTTCGATGTCTCTACGAAGTCAGGGTAGCAACCTTCAGTAGGAAAAACTTTAGACTGTTTACTGGTGTCTGACTGAGAAATTCGATTAAAAGGAACATATAGTACAAGGAGCTAGTTCTGGGTGCAATACTACAAAATGGCTTACCTAAAATAAATACCTAGAGAAGTGTGGAGAAGAAATGCTCTTATGTATATCGCAGTGTTGTCATTACTTTTTGTGTCACTACCCCATATCTAAACATTAAAGTTGAAGTTGCCTTAGGTACCACAGACTAGGGACAAAATCACACACCGTAGATTCTTGCGTACAAGTATAAAAACAAAAAACAATTGATGATTCGGAAAGTGCAAAGAGCGCTGAAAGGATGTAATAAAAAATATGCCAGCGGAGTGTATATCGACAGGGATATTGCCAGTAACTCCAAACATCCTGCACTTTAGATGTTGACAAGATGAAGGGATGATAGTCGAAAATAAGCTGATAAAAACTGTAAGAATTGATTGTAAATCGGACTCGCAACAGAAAAAGGACTCCGGAATAGATACCACATGTTACAAGAATAGCTTCTATTTTCTACTACTAATACAATTCATTTCAAAAAATTTAACCTTTTTTTCGCACCATAAGGTACAATAATTAAACAGATATCAGCGTAAGCTATTTTAGAAGAAGAAGGCCAACTGCTCTTATGTCTAAATATTTTGCAAAAGCTTAAATGAGGTTCGCTCCGCCGTTAACTCCATCTGAAAGTATTCTTCTGCCGAGAAATAAATATTGCAGCTTGTTTGGATCAAACTATTCCTTTCTGATTCATCCAGCTATGTCTGCGCAGAACTTCAGTTATATTTGCACGCTCAGTTAATTTATGTATTACAAATATATCGGTGACTGCACACACATAATCCAAAGTCCTCCTCATCTTATTTCGACTTAACATCTGGTCTCGATAATATTACCAACATTCTGCATATGATTACCGAAGTATATGTTCGTGAAGAGAAGAAGACCGTCAGCCAAGTTAGACACTCACACAACTGAACTAGGTCTATAGTTGTAGTAGGTAATGGTATATTGAGAATCACTTTGGTGGAGATATTTTTCTGGAGCTGTCTATCTAATTCTAAGTTTATGCAAGTGATATCCAAGCTACAAAAATCCAGTTAGAAAGCGGACCGGCCTCTAATATTATCCCTTTTGAAGTTAGGAGATAATTTAGATTTATTTTGGAAGGATTTCATAGCTCTTTTAGCCTGTCACAAGCCCGGTGTATTCTACCAATAGTACACAAAAACTTTGTTCTCCCGACTTTTGATCGTTGATTTTATTACTGAATAGCGGATGCAGTAGAAAAGCAATTTGACTTTTTTTTTGAATAAAACGGATCAGCTGAACCTTTTCTAGCCAGTTCAGCTTTTTCTTGTCCTTCAATCTTCTTATGGTCTAGTACCCACCAGAGCTTTACTTTGTATCTTTAAGATTGCTTGTACAGAGCATCGAAATAGTGAATTACCGACTTAGAGTCGGAGTCGGTGCTTCATTCCTGTTCTAAAAATGGAACCCAGATGACATGAAACTCAGCTTGAAACAAGCTGGAACTTTTTCCATTGGTCTTGTAACGTTTGATTTTGTGCCTTGAATATCTGCACCATTTTGTTTGTTTTTTTAAAGTTCAATGCTGGTTGATTTGCCGTCACTAGGTACATATGTTGAATCTTCTGTAAATCCACTTCTGTAAGTATGGGGTCATTTACCGCGCACATCGTATCGGGTTCATGAATCACTGAGATGAAGCCTGTGAAGTGCGAGTTTCATCTCTCTTGTTTGTAATAGCCTGCCCTAACTGCGAATTGCTATTCCTTAAACATACGAGTACATAGATGTGATGGCCAGGCCTATTATAATATATCCTTCTATAGTATGGTGGACTAAAGCCACGCAAAAGACCGCTATTTTAAAGTTTATAAGAGTACAGCGTCTTGTATATCTGGGTATCTTCGGAGCTTTTCGGACCTGCCCCATAGCTGCTATAGAAGCAATAATAAGACTAACGCCCTTACATTTAATATTAACCAAGTGGCACTACGCAGCTGAGCAAATCTGGTACAAATTACAGAGTTAAGTCTTAGAGATCACCCGGAACTAAGGACCTTGCCCTATGAAATACCGGGACTTGATATGTTCTGTGCGGTAATAGACCATCTTCAAGAAAACAAAATGGTTCGATAAAGGATTCTCTACGGAGATTCCCAACAAAGAAACATGAATTAGCAATAACTCACCAAACAGTCAAAATGACATAAAGTGGTATACGGATGGTTCTAAAATGGGATCGGGAATAGAAATGGGATACACGGACCAAAGGATAACACCTTAACAATGAGAATAAGCCCCAGTGTATTTCAGGCAAACATCCACGCCACTTAAGAATGTGCCAATCATATCTAAAACTCCGGTATTAAAGGTGCAAACATTCATTCACGTACAATCAAGCAGCTATAGATGCCCTTACCTCGCATATCATTGGCTTTAAATAAGTCATGTCTGCTTCAAAACCCTCCAAAAATTAAACTCTAGGAACAAGACCAAACTAAGGTGGGCTTCTAGTCATGAGGGCATTGATGGGAATAAAAAGGTTGAACAACTGGCCAGAAAGACCTTAGAAACTCCCGTACTGGACCTGAATCCTTCTGATGCATCCTTAAATTAGTATTCAATTTAGATATTAATAGTTGGGAACATTTGAGATGCATTTCATATTTGGAGAATAAGACAGATCAAGTAAGCCATTCTGCCCTTCAGTAGAAAGGCCAATAATTTCTAAATCTAAGTCGGGATGATACCAAAAACTTAGTAGGTTATCTTTCCACTGTATAAGATACTCTCCGGAGTGCTGACTTTGAGAAAAGAAACAACTGAACACATTTTATGTCCCTGTCCAGCCCTAAACGGATTAATTCGATACCAATGAATGAATTAATGAATTCTTCTGCTGCTAGTATTATCAACTTCATTCGGAAGATAGAAACTCTACTGGCCTAACCACACTTCTAACAAAACGGTCAAAGTGTTATACTTTAGGCAATTGGCGAAGTCAGATATTAGAAACAAAAAATCATCGATTTGAAGTGATGTGAGGCCAATGAGAGCTGTGCCATTAGCTTTGGAGCGGGTTTGATATACATATGCATGCGAGTCTCTAACGACATTCCAGCTTTGATATGACGACTTACATATTGTATTACTGACGAGTTACAGATCGCAATGGATCCATTGGATACTAGAGGTATGGTACGAAACGCATATTGTTTCAGTAACTTTGGTTATTTTTTTTGTTTACATATGAAGTCTAATTTAGTTTTTTGTGTATATTTAACGGGTGACCAGATAGCAATCAAAGTTACCAATGACATCCAGCTGTTAAAATATTCAGTAAGGTTTGCCATTTCATCATGCATCGTCTTATGCTTGCCGAAATTCCGGTTCAGTTGTTAATACGCAAACATGCATTTCGTCGTGAAGTCGATCATCATCGTGGCTTCAGTGTTCAATCAATTCGTCGCTCCGTGGAAATGTTTGATCGTGAGTACACTCTTCTGGATCTTAAGCCAGATCAACCAGACAGAACTTGGTGCGAAACGAAGAAGTAGCGGCAAGTATCGAAGAAGACAAAGAAATGTCGATTCAGCTGAATTGGGCATCGTCAGAGAGTAAAACCCCCTTTTATTGTGCGGTAAGATTTGGGCCTACATCCGTAGATGTATTCTGCAAGAATTGAAGCCGAATGACCATGGACAATGCCTTAAGTTCGCTAATTGGGTGCTGGAAATACGAAGATCCAGATTTTGCCCAAAAAAATCATCTTCTCTAATTGGATCGACCTCTTGAAGCACTGCCAGCTGAGCCGACGTAGCCGTTTGAATAATGTGCTATTCCATACAAAATGACATAAACGTAGCTTCAAAATAAAACCGCAATCAACTTTTTGTCTCACACCTTTGTTGCTTTATTTTTTTTTTTTTCCTATCGTTCTTATCTGGTCACCCTACTAACATATATAGAGAGATCAGGTCAGGACTCAGCTCTTTTGTACGACTATAGACGTCTGATACAGCCTTTTAAGGGCTAATTCCACAAATCATATACCATTGATGCAAGAACTGCGACAAGTAGCCGATAAAAAGCTTCCGAAAGTCTGAGCAAAACAGTGAAAATATTTTTCGGATTGACAACTTACCAGGATCCAAGGAGAGTGGGAAGACCAAAAAGACAAATAATCGGCTAATGTTTAAATAGGCCGGCTACTAAAAAGAGTTAACCTTAACACCATGAAAAGAGTCTTAGCGTCTTCTGTCTATAAAGAGATGACAACTTCCAATCTAAATGTGGCTCCCTATGACAGCCACATAAAAAGACGTAAGACCTGATGAAGTATCATTTTGTAGTGTGGGACCCCAAAAGTTGGACCTATTAAATAGTGTACATCCTTTACTTAATTGAAGGAAGGCCACAGCAATTTTACTCATTTTGACGAAAGTTTAGAGCCCACCTGCAAGAGTACATCTAAAAATTTTTGACTTTTTCCTGTTGAGGAAAATGGCTTGGCAACTTTTCAACCCAATTTCAATACGATTATTAGGCCTCGTGCACATTGATAAATTTGCAAATCACCAACAGCAAATTTATCCTTCTCACATCCGTTATTTCTATTTTATATTAAGAATTAACGACCAAAAAATGCAAAACAAATAGAAAAATGTTTGTAATCCTGTAACTAAGCGCCATTCAAAAAATTTTATGAAAAAAATAAAAAACACTGAATGCCTGAGAGAAGAAGAAAGAAAAACAGACGAAAATAAAAGAAGAAATTACGAATGAATAAATTCCATTAAATTTCCACTTGGCTGACTCGGTGAGGAAATTATCGGAGGGTTTACTTGTTCCCTACTACGGCTATTTCTGTTTCTACTACTGGTGTTGCCTCCTGACTTCGACGATGTTACCTGGAATTCGGTTTCTCGTCTCTACTGCTACAACTTTCATTTGCCACTTCACGAAATCTTCCAGTCTGCAATCGATAGACAGAAATGAGATGATTCTGGAGAAGTCCATTCCCATACTTTACCACCCACTGAGACACTACAGTATCTACGCCAAAATAGAGGGTTCATATGCTTGGTACGGGGAGGTATGTACATCTACAGAGCAAACTTAATGTACCAGAACCTGCTGGCGACAGCAACAGAAGTAGTAGTGGTAGCAACAGCACCAGCAGCAGGTGTATGAAAGTACATGAACCCACCAGAGGCAGTAACAGCAGAACGAGAGACATAGTGCCGCCAAGGTAGTGTAAAATGACAAGGATATGACAAGGAAATTTTGCCTTTAATTGCAGTTGCACACTTCACTTAGAGATCTCGAGAGGATATTTCCAAGTGCCAACAGAGGAATATATTTGCAGCAGAATTGGGACGAAAGCTGGGTTAAATTGGTGCAAAAGTTTGTGATTTCTCTAGCAGAGAGTAGGCAGTAACACCCAAGTGAATAGGAACACGAGATGACAGTGAATTGGTATGTGAGAGGTCAAGGGGATGAACAAGAGCGAACAATTTCTCAATGATAGCTTTGAGCGATGCTGTATAATTGGAAATTAAATTGGTTCGCGATAAAACCAGGCAAATCAGGTAAGGAACCAAGCAACTAGGGAATCAGGTGTGAGAGGTAATTTCTCGTACATGTGTGGAAATTTGATCTGAGGATTGATTATGAGAGCAAGCCAAGTTCATTGCCTATTTATGAAGTGCTGTTTGGTGATAGAAAAGGCAAGCTTATCTCAGTATTCAATGATGGCTGCCATTAAAATGTGAATAGGAGCTACCTACTTATCAAAGCTTAAATTACGAAATTTTTTTTTTCCTGTTGGCAAATAAGAAATGAGCTTAGCAACAAAATATGCCAAGTATTCGTATGGATAAATCAATTTAAAAGAAAAAGTACGATATAAACGTGATAAGCTAGAGGTATGCTTCTAGCAAGTAGAGCAAACGTTTTCCGAACGACCGACGGTCTGAGCCTAAGAGCTGTTGATTGATTTTATTTTGTCCTCATTACCATTAAAACTAATTTGCTATGAAACGAGTAATTGCATATGAGTATGTAAGTATATCGCCTGCATAACTTAGCTGCTGGGCAGATATACCGAAGATACCGCAATCGAGGTCGACATGAACGCACTTTTTGCTTCATCATCGAACATCATAAAGCAAAAATAGTTCTGGGAAAAAGCATGCATCAGCTCATGTTTAAAATTTATTCGGCAGCAAAGAATGGAACCTTAGCCCCGTTTAGCCGCTGCACAGGAAAGGAGACAATTTAAGCGCCAATTATTATCTCACATAAGATGCTATCTGCCGTATTGTCTGAAAGATCCTGAAAAATTCTGAATGCTTTCGATTCTCGGGATACGAACACTATGATATGGGGACGAAGGTAATATAAAGGGACCTGGTCACGTATGCTCTACATGCTCTACAGCTGGTGGGGAAACATCTGCATAAGTAATTGAATTCTTTGGTCCATTCTAGAAGTAGTCCAACTGTGAACATATGATGTAGTGGCAAGTTACCAAGCTGAAGATAACACTGGCACCAGTCAATTAGTTGGAATCAAAATGGCATAAGACATTCTTAAAGTACTTTTGTCAATATTTCGTATGCCTCAATCGTTTCCGGAGAAATGTGAACACAAGAGGAAGCTTTTACCTATTAATCTGGTATTTCCTAGTCCTTGCTGCATATTCTTTCTCAAAGAAGCCGAAAAACTGGAGTTTTTCGAATTAAAACAATTTTATTCGTAGACGAGTACTTTGGCTTCTCGAAGCATATTAAGAACTTTCAGGGAAGTTCAGAGTTTATGTTTGCGCAACTGTAGATGCTCCATTTGCATCGGTAAGCACGTTGGTAACCTAATTGCAAAAACAACTATCTTGGATCATCAAAGATGTTTACTACAGCTAGGGAGGCTAAAAACGCAATTATGGATATGTAATGTGCTTTTCGAGGAAAGCATCTCTAGCTTTGTGAGAAGGATAGCCGCTATATAGACGGCAGCCGACTTCACTTGACAAATTTATCCTTTTAAGTGGAAAACGTTACAGTGAAGATAAATTCCCTCAGCTGTCGCACACGAAGAGGGAATGTTAGAGTAAAGGAAATCGAAGTCAACGAAGCAGTAAAAATAATGAATTGGGGACATGCAGTTAGACTGGGTCACATCCATCCGAAAATTTTCAAATCAGATGATTCGCGTTCTTGTATAATAAATTGATTAGAGGCGATCGGTTGCTTCATACGAGACGAGAGGGACTTCTTCTTAGCAACACCAGTAATTGCAACAATTATCAATCAGTGAAGCTAATGTTGTAAAGAAATATACGATTGCCTGAGATGGAAATGCTTAAGAATGCCAGTGGGAGTCACAAAACCGATTTCTTGTAAGTTGTCATCGTACAGTGGAACAGTACCACTCTTCTTCCACTACTAGTGAAACTACCAGTAAAATGACTAGAAATTCTCATGTCATCAGCGAAAATAGAAAGATAAGAATTCGATTCGATTCGAATCGCAAGGATAAAGATGATTGGTCCAAGGTGGCTACCTTGAGGGACTCCATATGTTGTTTTAATGGGGTCGGATATTGAAGATCTGAAGATAACTCTGTATTCTCGGTCTTCTAAATAGTATTTGGTCCATGCTACAAAATGATTGGAAAAAATCAGGTTTTTTTTTTTTTTTTAATTTAAAAATGGTAAGTTGGTGAAAAATTTTATCGAATGCCTTTCTGAAAACTGTGGAAATTGAATCGACTTCATCACCGGCTTCTAAAGCGTCATACAGACGCATTTAATTAGGGTAGTTGTGGTTGATTTAACTTTCATGAAACCGTGCTTTCGAAAAGTTTGGGTATGCAAAAGAGTTTTGCTAGTTTAGCTTAAGTAGCTAGGATCGGGTTCACCTGTAAGGAGATTTGAAATGGTTTTTGGGTCGGTAGAAGATTCACTAAGAAATTTGAGAAATTTGACTTCCTATATGTATTAACAAACTGGTAGAACGGTTTACGGTCCAAGAACAAGTAGAGGTACTCAAGGTAAAGAGACTAACAAAATTCAGAAAAACGGTTGTATACAAATGGATAATTACTATATTCGAAAACATTTCGAGTTCTAAGGAATTTGTGCCACAACCTGTTTCTGTTATTACGGAGAGAACGAGTCTCCTTGTTGTACCAGGGAGGAGTTGGCATGCAGTCCTTTCGGAAGGTATATGGAATTGATTGGGTAAAGCAGGAGAAAATTAATGAAAAGAAAGTTAATAGAGCAAGATCAGTGTTAGTTGTGTCTGTCAAAGTTAATGTTGTTAGTGAGAATTTTAAGTTTGTTAAGTTCGGTTCTTCGGAAGTTAAATGAAAATCAATTTTCCCAATTGACACATGTATTGCCATTTTCATATGACTATAACATATAATTGACAAGAGGGGAGTATATTTTACAGTACCTAAAGGCGTCACAATTTGTAACTTCGTCAGCTCAACACATCACGTCGAAAACCTTTAAGCGGCTTTCGGCAGCGACATGGGACTTATCACCAAAGAGGTCGTGGGGGAATACACGCCTGATAAGACCAGATTTTTTGTAAAAAATACTATACTACTGCTTTTACCAGACATCAAAGAACAGCCTGTCTCGCCTGTGTGGGGGTTTTCCCTAGCACTGCTCCAGACGCGCTTGATTCTCATGTCATGGACTCCAATCTCAAGGCCATCTTTCGTTTCAAAAGAAGTGGTCTTTGATACAACACGCATTGAAGTTTTGATACCCCTGGGCGCCGACTTGAATTTTGAACATGGAAATACCGTCTGATGCAGTACACCAGTACTCCTGTTGCTCCAAAAATACGAAATCGACTTTCGCTATGCCCAGGGATACTTCTAGGCAGAGTCTAAGCCAGGAAGGAAGTGTCATTGGGTCTTCACGGATGGCTCCAAAACTGATCTAGGATGCGACGGTAGTATCTTTTTAGAGAATGAAAACTTTAGATATCAAACTTGTGCCCGTCTTACAAACAGAGATATATGAGATAATAAACGATAGAATAGTAGAATCAGTGAAAGGTGGGGGTTATCTGCGTCTGTAGTGTTCTTACTAAGCCTGTTCGTCCTTACATGACTAGCAAGCTAAATGAAGAATAAATGGCTTTACAGAATGCATTCGGAAGGCTGAATTCACTGAGTCTTGTTTCTAGGGTTTCGAGTTTGCGTTTTGGCTGCATCCATCCAGCATCCATTCACAGTTGGGTTTTATGACTCTCCAGGAAGCCTGCAGAACAAACGAATTCTCAACGTTTCCAGAAGTTCAGCAACTTTCCTGCTGTATATACCTAATGTAATGTAATACAATGTTAAAAAGTTCGATCTTTTTAATATCATCAAAGAAGTCTTCATCAGAAATTCTTCTCATGGCATGTACAACTCACGATTTCGTACCTTTGTTTCCTGATGGGGAACTCCAATCAAGGCTGGTACTCTCCCAAGTGTTTCCATACTAAAGGAACCCTCTTCTAAGAATAAAAGTTTGAGTTTGCACTTGGATTCAAAATAACAAGTGTTACAGCATTCAATCAAAAATCTACATCCTTTGGTATGCTCGCACTATAACGCGGCTCACGTTAACATTGTGACGTATTTTATCTCTTATCTCACTCTGGTCTGCTGAACTTCCTGAACTTGTGTTTTGTGTTTACAACATCTTCAACGTTTTTCGTCAAGTGTTTACCCTGCGAATGAAGAAATACAGTCGCTCAAGTGTCCTTAACCGAGTTTGGAAAAATGTATGATATTTCGCCGCGTGTGCCTTTCAACGGTCTGCTCTTTTCATCCATCTCACATACTTCAATTTTGTTACACAATTTTTTTGTTATGCGGAAAAGATTTCCATATTCGAGGGATGTCGGAATTTCATATACATATTCCATCAACTCATACCACAGTACTCTTATGAATCATGCATCCTTTTAGAGGCTGTATGAGAAGATGCAGGAGTAAGGGATAGAGATTTCAGCTGAAGGACAAATATAAATTCCCTTACCATGATTACTGGAGAGATGTTTTCAAGTGATTTTTGCATGGCACTCTTTTTGTCGCCTCTGCTCTGAATGTAATTATTCATTTCTCGCTGACGAATTAGAAGACATTTTTCGTGTGGAACGGAAAATAAATTCGAAGTGACAAATGAGCAAAATTTAACTTAGATGAAGGAAGTGGGTGTGTGCTTTCAAGTGTGTTTGTGGAGTTAAGATTTGCCTTATTGTGGGATAAAGTTGGTTCAGAAAACCGAAAAAGGAATTCCTAATTTGAAGAATGTTTGGAGGTAAGTTTGGTGGGTAATTTGTTGCTGTCAGGCGAGAAATGGCGGACAGGAAGTAAATCGTTTTCGTTTAAGTATCTGTAAAGTATTTTCAAATCTTCTGTGTAGTTATGGGGTATTATACGATGACTTTAGTGCTTTTTGAATGGAAAGACATGTGTTAGCGTATCGAATTAGTTGATAAATTGAAAAATCACTGTACAACAAGAGTGATACATTCCTCTTACGTAATTCTTCAAATGGAGAAGCAAGCCAGATCCTTTCATCAGTGGAATGTCCTTTTAGGCATTTTCCTGGTATTATATTATGTGTGTGTGTATAAGCTTGTCTAACTGATAGTGTGCTGAATATTTATTGCGCAACAAATTTGTACCAAAGCCATATACAATAATGGGAAGTGTACCTACCTGCAGCTTCATTTGTTAAGTTCCCCATTCTAGTCTTTATTATTTTAAGAGCGCATAAGGAAATAAGCTCAATATGTGAATGGGAGTTGCGAATTTTCAAACATCATCGTAGAGAATCTTTTAGCCTGTCTAGCTAGCTACCATGCCAAATTTCATTAATGATAGTTACATTTTCTTCTTCTTTTATTCCGGAAGCTGATTTTAGCAGCAGTGCTTAAACTCATCCCAGAGCATAAGGCGGCAACCAGTTTCTTCCATCTCTCTCTGTTTGTAGCTTAATACGTCAGCTGTGTCCACAATCGCAAATTTTGAGACTGAGCCTCCGTCATAACAGTTGACTCCCGTGTTGTTCTTGGCCCATCAACTCGCCTTATACCTTTAGAGTTCTCTTAGAAGCACTGCTTCGCTATGTTGTTATCTGGATTCGTAGTTATATCGCCAATCCAGCGCCATGCCTTCTGTTTGATGTCAACATCCACTTTTTTTCTCAGTCCAAAGTCATAATTTATCGTTGGACATCGATGATCAAAGTCTTGTAATCCGCTCGAGATGTTGCACATGCATATATGTAGCAGTACAAAGGATTCAAAAAGTTTTAATTTAGTGCGAAGCGATATTTTGCTAGAGTTTTACACTATAAAAAAGGATTCCGAATGCAATACGAGCTTTATTTGACGTTCAGGTCCGTTCCACCATCGAGTGACACATAACAACTACCCAGATAATTGAACTGCGTGTCCTCATCTATGGTTTTCCGTCTCAAGATTATCTGCTGTTGTTAGTCGCGGCTATTGTACATAATTTTTGTCGCAAAGCTGTCCACTGTGCAAAGTGAAACATCTTTTGCTGTTGTACGAGCAAAATTTTTTTCAGGAATGCCTCTCATAGCAAGTGATGTCCAGATGCAATCACGATTAACGCTTTCAAAGGCCTTTTCAAAGTCAAGTAACTACAGTTTTCTTTGTTCGTTTACAATATTATCTTTCCGCCTTAGTTCTCCTCGAAAATTAGTGTATGTGGATAGGACTTTACGTTAATGCTATAGCCACGCGTTCAAGTGGAAAGTATGCCGGATGCTCACTGGACAATAAAATGGTGTACTCGTATCTGTTCATGCTTACACAACACACACTGAATGAATGAATATTATGTCATAAATATCATATGCTCAACTTTTATAGACCTAATCATCTCAGGTCGGGCTTCTTTATGAGTAGGGTGAATCGATATGTTGAATAGAGGTTCAGTTCTGTTTGCAACAATACTTTGAGTATTTTGCGAGAACTTCTAACACTTTAGAACTGATGGTATGTGGGTCTATTGATTTGAGTACAGCCTGACTATCAATGTCAATTTCAAGTAAGGATCTTTAAAATACATGCAAAAACTGAAGCTTTCCAAGCATTTATTCATCTAACAACTTTTACCACTTGAAAATTACTAATAGAACGGACATTATCTCTATTACTCTTATCTATTACTCTTACTGACATTTAAGATAATCTATTCCTTACAAAAACAAAATTATTAATAGCATACAACAACTCGTTACTTGATAGTTAATTTTCTCCGAATAATACTCAAAGTACTCTTCTGCAAGAAAGAAAACGGCTTTCAGCTACATTATCCGGATAATCTGCTCCTGCGTTGTGCCACAAAAGACAATGACATCGAAGAATGAATTTCACACGAATTTCTTCCAATGAATCCACCAATTCCACGAGCTTCATTCAATGGATTACATCCCTTATTCCTATTCCTAAGTTCTTCGTCTCTCATGCATTTTAACTGCAAATTAGTCCGCCACCGTTGCCATTTTATTTTATTCTCCATCATCATACTTGAGCAACTTCAAGAGTGTCACCTTGAGGTGGCATCTCGTATCCTGCCAAAGTCAAGGATCCACCTCGTCTTCTTGTCATTGACAATTTTAATCGTCGCTTTGCACATAATATCCGTAATGGCCAATGAATTCACAATTCAATTCTCTTTTTATCACCAATTCTCGTGGGAGCTTCGAGTAAAAGACAAGAGGATTCCCCTAATATGAATACCGACGCAAGCACAAATACACAGGTGAACGATTTTCCACCTGAAGCCGAATGGTTCCTTCCCCATCAAACGCGAAAGATATATGACAAAGATAAAGTCGATGTTCTTTGATGATCCTCTCGTGATTTAGAATCCTATTTTTTGGTAAGATACTTAAAAAAAGAAGGTGCGCTGGGCCGTAGTTGAAGTTAAGGGGTAGGTGGAACCCAAGAGTCCTTATGCTCGACTTTGCATCTTTGAAAACCAATGAAAATGTAAAGGACTTGAGTTTATATACGGTCGGATATATGATAGTGATCTGTTTGTTTCTTTGTGTTTGGGGGAGAAGGGTGAGGAAGTGCCATTATAACAATACAAATCCGACTCTATTTCATCGCCATTAAATCCTTTGGCAAAGTCTTATGGATGACAGTCGATTTATCTTCAAGCGACAGAGAGCAGCAGCAAAAACATCATCAGAAGCGCGTTTTTTGCCTTTGCATTCGTATCTGTGTGCAAGTACTCGTATTCCTAGTTGTGTTACTATGCCAAAAAAAAAAAAATTTTTTTTTCTTTTTTGCCCTCCACTTACAGCAGCACGGGACTGATTCATATCATCCCTACGCCATCGATTGAACAGACAAAATGGTATCGACCTTATATTCCTGAAAGCAAATACAAATCCCTATGTTGTGGTGTAGATGTTTGTTGTCAAGAGAGGCCCCATAGAAAACTGTCGCAGGACACGAATGAAAAGATATTAAAGAATTGCAAAATGTTTTCAAGGACACCATGAATATTGATTTGTAATTAAGGAAAAATAAACTGTTCCTTGAGATACAAAATTGAGAGATTTCTCTAGAGAGATGGTTTTTACCTGGTATACTCGTATGTGTATGATGGCAGGTGTACCCGTAGGCTCTTTTGAAATGCAGACAAAATTATTATTCTCGTTATTCGTTCTTGCTTCAATGTGTTGAAGGAGTTAAAATTTGCTTGAGTTGAGAAAAAAAAAATGAATAAGTTGGTTAAGACTTTAGTCAGAGTAGAAGATAATGGATGTGGATATATGAATGTTGGATTGGAAAAGAGGAAAGTTGAACAGGGACTTTTAGTTTTTGCAAAATTTGAGCTTCATGGTAAATTGCATATAAAATTGAATGACTGTTGACCCAGGGGAATAGAATTTGTTCGTGTCTGCATGAGGTATTTACTAGTACACCTTCGACATGGAGAGTTAACATATAACATACGTAAGTGGATTATTTAGAGAAAATGCTGTATTTTACGCAGATAATCTTACCTAGGAAGAAGCCAAAAGTTCAAGTGCCTTGCTACATGTTTCCTATGTATGAAAATTATTGGTTTTCTTCTCTGAAGCCGATTTGAACTATTTCAAAAAGTCTAACTAGAACAAAACAAGAATATTTTCCTAACTACTCGTATGTACATAGGACAATAACCTTCACTTTAGAAAGGAGACGGCTACGGTGTTAATTTGGTTATTATAGACACATTCTTCTAAGTCTTTAGGAAATACGGAGATATAGATTGATGTTAAGGAGATTTTGGCGCCTGATCATTGAAACAGTGCTGCAAATGCTACAGGCAAATGTAAAACAAATGACACATCATTTCCCTTGATCCAGAAACCTCAGGCAATATAAAATCTGGTGTACAGACTTCGGATTCGACAAAGGGTACTCCTTAAACACCCTCATAACGATTACATACGTTTATACATATCCTCATCTGATAAAAGGAGAGTCAACGCAAAACTGAACGAGTTTTTGATCAAAAAATGCGTTAGTTAGGCCTCACTTCAAGCTGACCCGTTTTATCTGGAATCTTTAAACACAAAGCCTAAAAGGAATTCTACCTGCACATTGAGGGAGGCCACAATGGAAAGACAAGCCCTTGGACAAGGACATGCCTAAATTTTAGCAAATGACGCCAAATTCTACTTTAAAACTTGTGAAGTAAACATAAATCGCTGTACTACCAAACAACGCGATGACTACCGGCTGACCCCGGAGCAGCCGTTGTGCTGAGAATATCACAGCTATGGTTGAAGATTATGCACAGGACGCTGGAGTATCGACCAAATGACGTGCCACAATCGGAGGTCTTAACAGAGAATTTTCTAGAACCACTGTAAGATGTTCCCTTTCGAAATGCATCAGTTGTTAGCTGTTGATCGCCAAGCGCGTGTAACCTACGCTAAAGCCATCCTGAGATCACTAGGGAGAAAACTTTACATCGAAAGCCATCATGAGCAACGAAGCCCATTTCCATCCTTGTGGGTATGTGAAGAAGCAAACTTATCGCTTCTGGGACACTGAAAATTCGCGTTTAACCCACGAAGAGCCATTTTACCGACTCACTTTTACTGCATGGTGCGCTGTTTACGCTGAATGCGTCACCAGGCTTTTTTTCGAAGACGCTACAGAGCCATGCTCTTCTTCCTCAATTGAATGTATTGGGACTGGATAACATGTGGTTCCAACAGGAAGGAGCAACGGCGCAAGCTGCACGAGTCACAACTGAGGGCTGCATTTCCGGGTCGCCTAACCTGTCGTCTTGGCGATTTAGACTGGTCGGCAAAGCCGCCTCATTTAACCGTCCCTGACTTCTTTTTGTGGGGTTTTTTGAAGTCACGAATCTATGTCAACAAGTCTCAGACTTTTGAAACCCTCAAAGAGAAGAGTTTGGAGACCTATCGCTGGAAGTTGTCACATCAAGTGACAACTTTTGCGCCACCTTGTAGAAAGCTAATGATGATAGTCTCATACAACAAGACCATGTTAAAACGGTTACTTATGAATCTGCTATGTCGATAGTATGTTGGTGAGAACAGTGAGGAGTAAGGAGAGGGGGATAGTCACGAAGAAAATATAAAATTCGATGGAAGTCACGTTCCACAGCCGAAATGTTTGGTCCCTATTCGATTTTATCTTTAATAATTCGATCGTTGAGTAGTGAAGTTCGCGGATAATAGTTAGTTTTTTGAAAAGAGATGCGGTGTCGGATACCTAAGTGTTTCAGTTCTTCTTTCCCCCCTTAAACTTTATCAAAATGGAGCAGAAGCGCTACAGTGTGTACACACGACATAACTACCCACTACGTAGTCGAGGTTAACCATCTAAATAGGTTCTAAGAGAATGGCAATGATATGGGTCCCCATAAACAACATCTTCGACTTTTAGTTTAATTGGAAAATCAACAGAGGATTAACATCCTTGAAATCGCACTGGAAGAACGGTTTACAGCATGCAGCTTTTAAGATATTACATGAAGAAGGCTCCCAGAATTTTTATTTTCAAAACAAACACTTAAAGCTCAAAATTAACACAAATTTTCATTGTCTAGCAACGTTGGCCATTGACTTGACACTCACTGTCATGTTGGTATATGAGTTTCATACATCTTTTCTAGATTTGGCTTACCCCAGAAACTCGACTGCGACGTTCTGTCTTATTTTGCAACGTTGCCCTTATTTACCACAAAATTCATTTTGGTAGCTTCCGCTTCAATAATTGCGAATGCACCAGTAGCAGCCCACTGAGTTCTAAAAATTATGTCAATATCATCGGCTCACGCTTATAGTTATATAGACTCCAGAATGAATTCCGCAGTATTCTCGCAAGTATGATGCTGAATAAGTCACAATATAGGGCGTTACCTTCTGTAAAAACTTTTCGATATCAAAGGTCTCTACTGAAGAAGCAGCGAACATTCTCCATCCACATTCTGCACAGACAATTGCATATGGCAGGGTTGCCAAAACTAAACGTTAATGACGACGATGAAACAATGAAAAGATGATGGATATCGATTTGTAAAAATTTGGTCGATCGCGGACTTTTCTAGCCTGAAAGCACACTGATAGGAACTAATCCGGTTGTTGACAACAGGTTTCAGACGTTCCCAGAATATTGGCAGACAACATTTTGTATGCAATGTTAAGGAGACTTATACTTCTATAGCTAAAGCAGTTTAGGGGATCGCTGATGCTTGGATTTCATTCATCAGACATACATACATCATTCTGAGCAGATCTGAGAAATGACTTAGTATCTGCTTTCCACAAAGTTATTTCTAGCAGCTTTAAATAACTTGGCCGGTAAGCGGTCAAGTCCAGCAGCTTTGTTGAATATAAGCTAAGATATTGTTATCCTTACCACATTTTTGTCATTCTGGAGAGAATCATCGTATATCTTTGCAAACCCATTAAGGCATAAGTGAGTTTCGTAAATACGATATTTTTGATAAAAATTGGGGCCGACTTCAAGCTGCTCAAGGGCACAATGAGGTGACTCCCGTCCTTGGTTTTGTGGCTAAATTTGATGCAACAGTTGGATCTCGTTTGGGTGTAAGTCGAGATATTTTGCATGTAGTGGACGGATAAAGATCAAACCTATCGCTTTTGAAAAATAAGTTTGAATGATGTGGAAGCGCTCATCTGGTGTGAGCTCGAAACTGTCACAAATTACCTATCGGCTTGAAAAAAAAAAAGAAAAAAAAAAAATCGGATGTACCCCAGTATCACAGTATTGGAATATAGTGCCACAAATTAAAAAAAAAAAAAAAAATTATTATATGAGTGTAAAAGGCTGATTGATTTCTTAAATTGTGCAATTTTTGCGTTTAAGGAATTAAATGGCTTTGAAAATGTAAACCTTTTTGACAAAACTTTTCAGTTTATTTCCGCATATTTGTGGCCACATTTCATAAGTAATACCACGGATGTAGGCCAACTCTGGTCACAATGAATGAATTTCATGAGTTACATTGAGTATTTTCCCCTAAATTTTCTACTTCAACAAAACACAACACATTCAGATAAAAAAAAGTGAGCATTTTGTTTTTAAATTTTATGACTCATGGTTATTGGTTCGGCACTTGTTTATTACTCCTTACATCAAAAGGGTTGGCAAGTTCCAAAATTTGTTGACCTAGATTGCAAGGGTATTACGTAAAAGCCAAACTTTGAAGTCATAAGAATTTATTTGACATTATTTACCCCTTTGATAAAACAACTCGTTAAAATTGGGAAAATCGCGGGAACCACTATCGAGGAACCATCTGCAATCATCACCCTTATTGAAGAAGGTAAATTGGAGTGGGAAGTTGCTTCGCAGGTAAAGGTACGAGTATCAAGGTGATGCGTTCAACAAACCATTGAACAACACAATCAAACCTGGACTCTTAAGGATAAATCACTGCCAGGACGACCTAGACCCACAAGTAAAAGAAGACGAAAAGCAACGCCAAAAATAAATCAAGCACGGTCGAAACTACTGTAATTGACAACGGTTAATCGACGATAACGACATGCTGGACTATTTGGGTGCATGGTTATTCGAAAGCACCTGCTGACACCACAAAACAAGCAGAAAAAGTTAGAATGGAACCCAAAAACACAAATACGGGACCGACGAAGATTTCAACAGATTTTCTTGGAGCGGTGAATCGATGTTCGATATATTTGACACAAAATGGAACATAGAGGCGGTCCTGTTATGGTCTGAGGATGTTTATCTTCAAATGGAGTGGGACATCTAGTTCGGGTATATATTGGAAGAAAACGTTGTGACTTCTGTTAGAAGATTAATTGCTAAAGGATTCGTATTTCAGCAGGACCACGATCCTAAACGCACGTCAAACTTTGCTGAGACTATCTAAAAAAAAAAAACCGAAAGACTAAAAAATTCTACTAGCCGTGTGGGAGGAGCTCGATAGAATGGTCCAGGAGAAATACCCATCATCAAAGTCAGCGTTGTGGAATATAGCATAACATTGGACTACTGAAGCAATACACCACAGGCAACAATTCAAAATCAGATAGTCAACATTCAAACAGAATGTCAAGAAACGAAACCTCACCAAGCTCGATAACTAAGGGTTTTCTAATAACGACTTGACAAATTTTTTTTTAAATAAAAGGCAAACCATTTGAGTAATTTCAAAAACTTTATTATTGGCTTGAAGTACAATCAAAACATTAATGAATGGAACTCGACTTCGTTCATATGGCCACCGTGGGCACGTTTGCAGCGGTCGATTCTTTGGACCCAATTTTCAACGACTCGGCCACACATTTCGGCCGAAACGACCGCTATTTCGCATTCAATGTTGACTCTGAGCTCTTCCAACGTCGTCGGCGTGTAGGCATAAACCAATGACTTAACGTAGCCCCACAGAAAATAGTCAACGGCGTTAAATCGCACGAACGAGGCGGCCAATCGACTGGCCCATGTCTTGAGATAACAAGCTCACCATACTTACTCTTTAATAAATCGATTGTTACGTGTGCTGTGTGGCTTGTGGCACCATCCTGTTGAAACCACATGTCGTCCCAGTCCAATTCGGGCCAAAAATAATCGGTGATCATGGTGCGATGACGCTGACCATTCACAGTCAAACAGTTATTTTTTGTGAATGAAGTGGTGATTCATGAAGCACATATAGGTTTTCACCCGACGAATAACGCATATTTTGCTTATTGATGAACCCATTGAGCCAAAAATGAGCTTCGTCACTGAAGATGATTTTGCGATGAAATTCATCTACTTGGCGCATCTTCTCCAGAACTCAATCGGAGAACGTACGTCGCTTCAAATGGTCCATTGGCTTCAATTATTGAGTCAGCTTGATCTTGTATGGGTGTAAACCAAGATCCTTACGCAAAATACGCCATAATGTGGTCTGAGCGATGCCCAATTCTTGAGAACGCCGTGGAATTGAGTGATTTGGATCGTTTGCTACGAACGTCTGAACGACAGCGATATTTTCGACACTTCGACCAACCCGTTGTCTTATTGACACGGCAACATCACACAACGAATATGTAGACTCAAATTTTTGCACAAAACTTGTTATTGCCTGTCTACTAGGGCGAGAATTACGACCGAAAATTGGAGTTAACGCTCTTAAAGTTGCAGTCTCCGAATTTTTATAATTTTCTCGTCGTTGCTCGTTAGTGTACTTTACCATGAAGAAAATGTTGAGTTTACTGAATAAATTGACAGTGACAGTTGGATGATTAGTGAAAGAGTGCGTTCACAAATTAAATTCAAAGTTGTCAAGTCCCTATTGGTAAACCCTATATAAGTAGTTAACATAAGGATGCTCACCTTGGATTGCAAGTATTTAAAAAAAAAAAAAAAAAAAAAACTTTTCTTTGAAAAAATAAGCGGTTTTTCATTATTGAGGAATTTTTTCGGGACACATTATATAAACTCGATAAATGACAAATGCTGCACGACAGATGATACGCGCCAAGGATACTCTGCAACAAAGCTAATTCGCATCTTAATTGACTTGAGAGCACGTCATTCTCATACGATGCACAAGAATGTGCCTTTTGTTACCTCGACTCGTGCGACCTGGTCGATGACATGTGTTGTTGAGGATGTGAAACAGTTGTTGCCCAGATGCAGCTTGTGGAGTTAAGCAAACGGATTAGATCTCCCAGATGTTGTCCGGCCGGGCATTTGCAGAGGATTCTGGCGATATTTTTGCACGTCTTTCTTCTGAGCGAAGCAAATAAAAGAGTATAGGTTCTGTTCTCTTAATTTATTACAGAAAAAAGGAAAATATTGAAAAGGTACAGTTAGGACAAAGGAAGTGGAGGGTTCTGTTTGGTGGGTCTTTTGTTGTATTCTTATTGTAGGGCAGTCATACGCCTTCTGCAGGAAGCGTAAGTGTAGTATATTATTGTACAATAGATTCTTGCTTTAAACCAGTGAGATGTAGATACTTACCGCGAGTAAGCCATTTCTACCCAGTTCAACTGCACGCTTCTTTCATTTTATGTCGATGTTCCCTATAAAATAGAGCAGTGTGACCCTAAAGTGTTCGGCCAGGCGGGCAAGATCGTTCCAACACTCCTGACCCATTTTTTAGGTTATGGTAGCCGAGTCGATAAGTAATTATGTTGTTTTGCTTACATTGCTACTACCGCTAGTCCCAAACTAAGTCAACCTTAGTCGCTGGATCAATTCTGTTGCTGTGCTGTTCTATGCTGATTATTTTCTTGGCGTTGACAAACAAAACCCAAGCCAAACAAATCTTATTGTAAAGTGTTGATGCTGCTCTTGGTGTTGTGGCCAAGTAATATCTAGGTAGGTATAACCCTTTGACGATAGTTACAATGAGATGACGATATTAACCTTGTTGGACAAAGTTGGTATCATTTACTAGTATTATCACACGTTTTGAAGGCCATCTATGTAGTTTGTGCAAAAGGGAATAATAAGGATTCGTTTCATCGGATATCGGAAACAATTTGTTTCACATTTTCGTTCGGAATTCGTAATCACTTACTGTCGCTTTTTCGTTTCATCGGAATTTAGAACTACTGCCCAACGAGCGATAAAAAGTTAAATTTTACTTCAAGAACTGAAGAACCTGACTTTGGTCTGCAGTATATATCTTCAAGTTCCGGACATACACATTCATTAATACGAAATTCATTTTCGAAAAATTAACACGTAGCAGAAAGATGGCAATAAAAGCAAATAACTTTGTTCAGTAAAAGCGTATACCGTCCTATTTTTCGAAGCAATCACAGACTGCTACTCTCAAAATCATCATCAACAATGTACTCTTTCTAATGGAAGCTGCACTCGCACGAGTGGGGCGGCCAATTGAGAGGGTAGTTTCTGGCTACAAGACGATCACCAAACGACGTCTTCAATAAGTTAATTGTTGCATGCGGAGTGTTGCAAAAAAACAAATACCAATTTCTGCACGACACCATCATTTCGGAAGAGTTACGGCCCAGTGCCACCTTCAGCATACAAACCACATCAAGCAGTCAATTTTATCGTATACAGTAACTGCTATTGGAACACCACCATTTAACCAATAATGCGCCTTATCACTGAGAGTGATTTTTCTTATTTAGACGAAGAAGCAAGTCTTTTCGTAAAATACGCCATCGCAACGTTCGAGAGATTGACTTACCGGCTTGCGTATAGTCGCAATATTTTCTTTACTTCCGACGTCTCGAACGGCAACATTTACACCTCGCGAAAAATGGACAGTTTTCTGAGATGCACAGATTACAATTCTATCTTTACATCAAAGTAACGTCTGCTACCGGGAAGCGCCTTTGCGATTTATATTGGTCTAATACGAGCAAATCCAAATTAGAACACAAAGTGTCGAAAGGTATACAATATGTATATTAACGTAACCTTTTGCAAAAGGAATACAGGTATGGAAACGCAGGCGGAGAGCTGTTAAACATTTATGTTGTTACGACTTTATGTTCTTACGACTTTATATCAGCACCAAATCATGTTTTTAGAGGTAAACTCAATTACTCAGTCCTCTACTATCAGGTAATAAGTTGATAAATGTCCAATAAAGACACAACAATTCTGTATTTAAATAAAACACAAACTAATTAAGGTATTGGCCTGAAATTTATTGCAGTTGTATGTTAAGTACTCGTACACATATCAAATTTAAGTATGAAATTCGATCTCGTTCATATAAACGCAAAAACGTTTGCAGCGATTGATTCTTTGGAGCCAATTTTTCACCACTATTCAACACATGCCGGCCGGAACATTCGCAATTCCGAGTTCAGTATTGTTCCTGAGCTTCTCTAACGTTGTTGGCTTGTTGGCGTCTTAAGTTAACCGCATAAATCGCCAATTCGACCAGACCATTTCTTGAAATTACACGATTACAGAACTTGCCCTTCAATGAATCAAATGTTTGACAAACTGTGTGGCATGTGGCACTATCTTGTTGGGACCAAATATCACTGATGTCAAGTCCATCCAAATCTGGCCAAAAATTGCATGATAGCGAAACCTCATTGACCGTAACATCGCGATCATTTTCATCGACGAAAAAATACGGTCCATTCATATTTCCGACATGAAATCCACACCACTTTTTGCTTGCTGTCTTGCTTTCGACAGATTGATGCACGCTTTGGTTCCACCTTTCGGTGAGACGTGCCAAACACCAGTGAATCTGTTGCTACGAAAACCATATCTTCTTTTTCAGAGAATTGCTTAGCACGGGATTCGAACCCTCGACCCTCTGCTTGAGAAGTGTATGCATATCCACTACACCACGGCCACCACCGTGGTGGTACTCTTGCTACTACACGAGTGCGAAAGTGGATTCGTCCCAACGAAGATTCGACGCACTTAAATATAGTATAGGAGGGAACAAATCACAATATAGAAGTGATGAGCTGGTCGCTTAATGCTGAATGCTGGGAGTTCATTCTAAATGAGCGTGGGGATGGAGAAAGAAGCAGAATTTCTAGTGGTTTTGTTACTACCCTTGGGACATTGTAATATTTTTTGCTTCAGTTTTTGATCGTATTGAAATTTCACACGCTTAATCATTCCTGGCTCGTTTGAATTTTTTCCCATTTTTTTCGGTAGGTTCGGTCTTGTAGGACCGAAAAAAAATTTTTTCTCCATACCTGATTGACCCTTTACAGCTTAAATCTTACTGCGGCCGTTCGTTTGGTTTGAAACTTTTTATCCGATGAGGGATAAAGCATCTCATTCCAAAGAGAACAGTGTCTGTGATCATATCAGCAGCGGCAGTTAATATTTATAAAGAAGCTGTAAATTCCGCCCCAATTGGCTTTCTCGCATTGCCACATGGTTCTTTTAGAAATCTTTCCTCAAACTGTATGGTCGATGTACGATGCACATGGTGGTCCGGCGAGCCTAGAGGGTATAATACGTTGGCCTTGTATTTATCAAGCTAAGAAGGTTAAAAAAAGTCCAGGGTGTTAGTGGTATGACTATCAACTTCTAGTACTCGTGTGATCTCTTTTACAAACTGGGTCAAGTTGTTTTCCGCAGCGAAGATCTCAAAAGACGGTCCTTCGGGTGTTGTCTGTCCAGAATGTCGAAGTCACCCAAGTGGTAGTTGCCATCGAGAAAATCAAGAGAAATAAAACGGCAGGAATCGTTATTTCTAGACTTCTTACACAGGAATTTAATCGAATATTTGAAACAGCGGAGATGGACGGATGTTTCCCGCAATCAGTTACTTTCCCTCTACACAAGAAAAAAGACTACGATGATCCAGCAAATTATAAAGGAATTGCGTTCTTTCGTACATCCGCCAATTATTTGATTATTTAGAAAATAGAGCAGAAAACAGGAAGATCCTTTCGTAATTCCTAGCTGAGCTAAGGCAAAATCATTCAACAATAGACCAAATCTTCTCGTTCGTGAATATTGCAGAAATTTAAAAGAGAAAGCATAAAAAACTTTACAGATTCTTCGTAGATATTTGTGATGCTTTCGACTCGATTCCATGAGAAACGCTTTCCTATAAACTATATAGTTTCTGTGCAGTTTGGGGAAGGTGCATTAACAACAACAAAGTCTCACATACCCCAAAACAAAACCTATTTCGTGCTACTGCAACTTCCATTCTTCTTTACGCAGCATAATTTTTGGGTTTGGGTTTCTCCTTAGCCAAAACTGTGGAAAAGTTCCTCCGGCACTTTATAAAGTGAGTATTTAGACTCGTAAGTAATTCAGCCACCTACTCGTATATAATTCACTTGGAGTCTGGAGTAGCTCCCCTGTTTCCAGCTACTCTCAGGATACATTTTGATTATGTAATAAAAATTATGTGGATGAAGCAGGGAAAAATACCGAGGTTAATGCTTTTGCAAACGGTACGGAGCAGAGTAAAATGTGTTCAAGAGTAAAAAATGCTAGGAACAGATTGTAACTAAAGTCTAAATATTACACCAAACGAGCAACCGGCTTCGCTTAAATAAAAATTCAAAATCTTATTGAAAAAAAAAAAAAAAAAAAAACGGAGACAGAATTTACGACAAATTTAAAAACAAAGCTCAGTCATCCCAACATGATTCATGCTACAGCCAATTCAATTATTATTTAGAAGATAGGACATACGTTTTGATAAGAAACTCTATCTTCAGGATAAGAGAACTGTTGAACCTGAATTACATACCACACCGTCAAGGGTTACCAGCTCTATTGCACTGCGTTGCGAAATGCCCAATTCTTAAGGAATTCTGTCAAAATTTTTTCGAAGCACAAGTACAGGAGATAGATGAAACAATCCACATCCTAAATCCATATTGGGCCATACTATATGGAGCTATAGAATTAAGAAATAGGCGCCAAAAATCGAAAACAGTCTCCTTCTTAGTTTACATATACTATGTATACATACGAGATATTAAGTTATTTTTTAAATTCAACCTGGCCAAAACGTAGAGACTAAGAGCTAAACAATGTATGAAATATTATATCTTATTTCGCAATAAACTAAGTAACTAACTCAATAAGTTCATGACCTTTTGGTCGCCAAAAAAATATACTCTCCGTTGAGCTAAATACACTTCGTCTTGCCTTTCTTCAATTTCTTGATCCCTTCTAAATGATAAGATTTGTAAAGATCATCAAAATAACCGTTAGTATGAACAACAATTTCGCCGTTAAATTCAAATATTTTTCTCCCGGTCCATTCCTCCAGGACTGGAAACAGGACATAGTCTTTGGGCTAAATCGCCGATGAATACGGCACATGGGGGGGCAATTCGTAGCTCAATTTATGAAATTTCACAATGACAATCACGCACGTGTGCTGCGCTTCTTTTTGTCAAATGCTATCCTCTTTTCCTTTTTCCTTGTCGATTGGCCGATGCAATGAGTGGGCATAGAATTCGTCTTTAATAACTTTTTCCCTTTTGAAGATAAACGATGAGGATTATGCCGCGTCCATCCTATTGCCACTATGAGACTCTTTGGCCGACAGATCCGCCTTGGCCTTCTTCGACGACGCTTCCCCCTGAAAAAGTCTTTGCTACGTCTTAGGCTGTGGCAACGCGATAAAGTACGTGTCGCTAAGCGACGCAAAAAAAATTGAAACATGAAATCGTATGAAGATGGCCATGCAATCGCTGAGCAATGAGCGATGTCGCTAAGCGACAAAGTGACGGCACTCCACAATTAAATCGGAAAGTTTAATCTCCGCTGTTCAAAGCCGCAGGACAAAAAAAAATGGAACTGACATACGAAAGTATTGCCAAAATCGGTCTGGATATCTGAGAAGATTTTGATACGAGTGATGAAATTCACCATAATTTGCCATTTCTTGATTTATGGGGTGTACGCCAAATCATCGTTTTCTCGATCTAATAATTGCTCTATGAATATGTACACGACTTTCAAGTAAATTACTACGACTAACTGCACTTGACAATGGCATTTTCGCAACTAATTTGCTCAGCGATAACTCTCAGTAAATGGCCACCCGTCGCTCAGACTCGTCACTCGATGGCTCAGTCGTTCGTCGCTCACTGCATGAGCAGCCTAAGCAGCCTAATGCTTGGTCCACAGTGTATTGTTATTGGATTCATTCACGGTTATAAAATGACGTTAAAACTTGTCCGGTTACAGGTAAACAACGTCAAACACTCCTCTAAAGTTGAGGTCATGAAATTCACATTTTTGCGACCTGCTTTCAATGGCTGTCGAACACAAACTTAATGACGCAGCCTGCTCAAAATTCAGCAGCAGGCTATTGATAGATGGTAGTTGATGAAAGACAAATTACAAATTCTCAAATTACAAAGAGAGAAATTAAAAAAAACACGACTTATTCATCCATTTATTCATACGGATCTCAAACTAATCTTTTGAAAATTTGTTCTTGCATTAACCACATTGTCCTTTCGTTGCCAACTTTACTATCTACAAAAGACTGCTAGTGTTCAGATAAATAGGGATACCACAGGAAATCCATATAAGACCCCTATTTTTCCCTGATTATTTACACTGTCAACTGAGTATTCTAAATGTCCGTGACTAAGGCCAATACTTACTCCATCTGTAGTCAAATTGTAAGCCGTCGTTAAATTATAAATTTAACGTCTATGGTGCTCTTTAAACCCAAAAACTATTATTCCAAATTGCCATATTCAATGCTTGGGTTAATCGAGCGGGTTGACTAATCCCCATATTATGCTACGAATACATGAGTCAGAATTCCACTACCGCGTTTCGTAAGAGCACGCTGAATTATCCATCAGAAGCGACTTTCCTACTCCGCCCCCACCCCCATTTATACAACACAATCATCACCCATTTCTATCTCAATGGGTTTGACATATGATATTTGCTGAAAGTGTTCCAAAACATACAACTTGACCCATTTGGTCTACATGGCTAAACTAAATGAGCGGATGGATTGGGATTGGGGCATTTTCAAATGTCCCAGCCTTCAACTTTGTCCCAACAGCAACAGCTACAGCCTAAGTTATAGATTTATGTATCATATTACGTATGTATGTATGTCTAAATTTGAACCTGTGGCAAAGCCTAACAGAACGGACGAATTTCTTAGTTATTTTGCATATATCATATGTACATATGAGCCGCATATTCTATTTCGTAATTAATATGCCACTCTATAGAGTGGCCCACCCAGGAGTGTTGTTAAATAAATTGAGCACACGTGGTATGTATCTGCTCATAGACGGATACTATTATACTATTCGTTCTATGTCACTGAAAGCACGGTTATGTTAGGTTTAGCTTTTGCAATGCTAGTGCATCTGTTTGTTGATTTGTTCGAGTTAAGGTAAATATTTGATGAACCCTTAGAGACGATGACCAAATAGGGTGCATGATGTGATGTGACCTTTCTATACTTTTACTTTGCAAATGGGTTAGTCTGTTCTGGACCTATACCGTTGCTTATTCAGGACAAGTGACGATAATCATGATGATAACAATTTGTACGGATGGTGATTGTGTTGTTGATTAAAGTCAATGACTTGATTAAACATAAATATTGATAAATGTCATAAATACCGAGAAAGGTACGCCAACTCCGAGATAGCGCCCTTCATGTTCTCCTTTCTCTTATTCTGTCGTCCCAGGCGATAGAGATCGAGATGCTATGATGAAGTTGTATATGATAGGATAATAACTTACCTAGAAAGACAAAAAGGAAAATGACATTTAGTAAAGTAAATGGTACAATAATGAGCACATTCTTTAGAATGAGCAATTCATTTTGATTGAAATTTTAATGAGTGATTTTTGTAGTTGTTTAGCGGTGGGAATGAAATCAAGGTGGAAAGTAAACGGAAGTCAAAATGGATCGGAACGGAAATTCCATAAAAAATGCAAAATTGATTTATTTATGGTCCTCTTTCTGTGTGGAGGAGGATGTTGAAGAAAGTTGCAGAAGACAATCGAAAAGAGGAAATGGAAAAATGCTGAAAAAGAAATATTTTTTCAATTTAAATCATGGAGTGAAAATCTGAGCTCAGGAGGGTTCAGATGAAAAAAAAATATATATATACAAGCGGAGACCTATATACGTCCAACCGAATTTTCTATTGGTTTGACAAAAACAGGCACTGGAGACAGACATCAAGAGACTTTGGTCTAAGTTAGATACGAACTCACAGGGAAGCCTAAAGAAACATTTTTTTGTTTTCTGAAAAGGACAGTTGTCCACTTTATTTAGCCTCGCAATCACAACTGATTATACTTTAAACGCAATAGAATTATTTATAAAAGTGGATTCATCGTGAGGTTTGACTTATAATATAAAATAAAACACATAGATTTGAAAGTGAAGTTGAAATTTTTATTATCGATTAAAAGAACAATTCATGGCATTTACTTTCTGAAAATGATATCATGTAAATATTGGCCAAGATTACGTCTGAGGATTTTTTGCGACTCGTTCGACCAAAGCGGCTGATATCTCGCGAATAACACGAGTAATGTTGGCTTCCAAAGCGTCAATCGTAGCTGACTTATTCCTAAATACCTGACACTTTACATATCCCGAGAGAAAATATCGCACGATCTAGGCGGCTAATTTACCGTAGCAAAACGTGAAATTAAGTGCTCACCAAAATGATTTCTCAAAAAGTCCATTGTTTCACGAGCTGTGTGGCTCGTAGCGCCGTCTTGTTGAAACCAGAGCTTACCGAGACCATGTGCTTCCATTTCAGGAAGCACATAGTACGTTAACATGGCGCGATAACGGTTACCATTGACAGTAACATTCTGATTTGCCTCATTTTTGAAAAAATTTGGACCGATGATTCCACGAGCTCGTAAACCACACCATACCGTTGTTTTTAATGGATGTAATGGTAGCTCTTGGTACTCTTCGGGTTGCTCATCAGCCCAAATATCACGATAAATCACCGGAATTTCACTGAGTTTTTTCAGATCCCATTCACTGAAAATATGACGCAAATTCAAGTCGCCTGGCTTCAATTCTTGTACAAGTTGAATTTTGTACGCTTTTAGGCAGAGATCCTCACGTAAAATATGCCAAATTGTCGAATACGCCAAGCCAATCTGCTGAGAACGACGACGAATCGATTCGTCACGGTCTTCGCGTACAGTCTCAGCTACAGCTGCTATAGTCTCTTTACTACGTGCTGGATGTGGTCTAACCGGTCGAGTATCATCCACTAATGTAAGCTGGGACTCAAATTTGCGAATGGTATTGGCAATAGTGGTTTCATTTCAACATTTCAAAATGTCAAAAAGAGCCTCAAATTGAACGTGCAAATGTGCTGACAAGGTGAGTTGCAGGTTGATTTCTCATAATTCGTTGTTATTGCTTGAGGTAGAGGTGTTTAAACTTGGTTCGCTCATATGTAATAGCAACGGATGCATGCGACAAATGCATAGTTTCTGACAATCGTGGGAATAAACTTTGGAACATGTATACAACGATGGGATGGCTCTTATACCAGAAGCCCGAACTACTCACATACTAACAAAAGAATATAGATGGTGTGTATTCTATATTAACAGCTCTTCTGTTAAGGATAGCTGTCGTTTTTGAGAGTTTTCTGACTTACGTCAGAAGAATACTTCTGCAATATCGTAATGTACATACGGAAGAAATGAAGCCCCTTTAAGTGAAAGCATGTTGGAAGATTCCGAATACTGAATTAGGTGTCGATTGCAACAGTATGGTCATTATCTTTCCCCCATGTGGAATTTTTCCGGAAAGATCTCGGCCTACGCATGTACAAGACCCAGCTGGCGGAGAAATTAAATCATGAAATCATGGCTTGCGACAGAAGTTCGATTGTGCTCTTGAGCAGTTTAAAATCGACTTTTTTTAGTATCAAAAAATCGTGTTCAAACAAAATTGCCACTTCTGGAGTAAGGCAAGTCCAAAAAATACTCATAAGACTCATTTTGATGTTATCTTCACACTATAACATCGTCGGTCGTTATCTCTTTAAAAAAATGCATCCGGAGCTTGCGTCTCAGTCACTAATCAGTGATGAAAAGAGTCAGTGATAATTTTTTAGAAAATATAGACGACATTGATTCGAAGGATATATGGCTCCAGTAAGATGACGTCCCTCTACCCATGAAACCATTGACTTACAGAGAACTTTAATCAACAGCAACATTATATCGAGAGATTAACCTATGAATTGGCTGACGACTTGATTATTACTTAAGGGGCTATGTTGGGTGAATTATAGCCAACATCCCCGAATGGGTAACTGACTTCGACCTTACCGAGCCCTCGTCCTAATGGTATCTATAATGAACCTGTGCCTCCAGGTTAGAGGTTGTGCTAACTGCCCGACCATGGACAAAAAAAATTTACGCTATGGATCTGTTGACAACCCCTGTATACGAAACATGGACAACAAAATTCGAGTATACACATGGAACGTTAGATCTCTTAATAGGCCACGGGGAGCTTAACAACTAGCGGAGGCCCTGAACTTGTTATCGCTATTCACTGCGGCATCTACTACGGCAATTGTTATTAACGGCAAAAGCAGTACCAAACTACAATACTGTAGTTTGGATGCGTATTTGTTGTTACAGGTAGATTTTGACAAGAAGTCTTGAGTTTCGTGCATGTTAATGAATGCTTTGTAACAGTCTAACAATCCGTATTAAAGCTAAATTCGCCAATATTAGACTTATATGCGCGCACGCCCACACAGAGGGTCGCTCTACAAGGCGACCATATTTCGATTGGGGCAAAGTATTGCTTCAGTATTACGAATATTCGAACATTCCGAGGAGAGATAATCGACTGGGACCATAATCTTACTGTAGCCAAAGTATGGTTGCGAATATCCCGAACACAGCAAAGGCAAGTGAGTACTATAAGAAACAATTGCAAGAGATTGCCAAATCATTTTCCGATCGATTCTTTCTTGATGTCTTAAGGGGTCCTATGCCGCTAGAATCAAGTATCGAAGGCCAGAGACAACATTAGAAAAAAGCCATCAAAGATGCCATCTGTAATGTGCTGGGTATCATTCGGCCGTAACAACGAAACCCTTGGTTTGACGACGAGTGTCATATGCGGCTAAGCAAGATACATACCAAGCGGCACTGCATAGAAAGATTAGATCTGCTCACGAGCCCAACGAGCAGAATAAGGGAGACGAACAACTGCTTCTCAGGAAGAAAAGAAAACCTCGAGCCCTAGCCTGTAGAAACGTCCAAGGCAACATAATAGTCGAGTCGCCGTCGATGCTGAGGATTTGGAAAAAGCATTTCTGTAGACAGTATAACGGCGATGACGAATAATATACCGTTGACGCAGAATGAAACTTTCAACATGGACAATGTAGACCAACAATTCCGTCCACCCGACCTAGATGTAGTGAAGATAATCATATCTAAGCTTAAGTCCAACAAAGCCGCTGGAAAGGATAGCCTGGCTGCCGAGCTGCTTTCTAAGGAGTATATACCAACTCATCTGTAAAATGGTTGATCGAAAGTATACCCGATGAATGTCAACTACAGGCGCATTAGTCGTCTTAACATCGCAAACGAGATCCTATTTGACGCATTGTGTGAACGCCTGAAACCGTTCGTTAACAACCTGATTGGTGCATATTTACACTATTTACACTACGGCAGATCTTGGAAAAAACCCATGAACTCCAAATTGATACACACCACCTGTTCATTGATTCTAAGGCTGCATGTGACAGCATCTATATAGACGAAATACACATACACGTCGTCCGCTTGTGCAGGATGACGATAGAGAATACACGCTCCATCAAGGTCGGGAAAGAACTCGCAGAGACTTTTGATGTAAAAAAAAAAGAATAAGACAAGGCAATGCAATATTGAAATAATCGGATAACAGCAGCGTGATGTCAGTGTCTGTCCTGGCACTCATGCCCATATAGAAACTTTGCCAAGGATTACTTCTTAGGGCTTCTCGACCAGAGCTACAATGAATATCCTTACGTCAACATTTGGGTTATTTGAATGACAAGTAGAGAGAGGTAGGTGTGCATATTTGACTGAACAGAATAGCTAACACGAAACTATCTTTATTATCCTACGACATAACTTACAGCTAACTATGCCATATGTACTTGAATTATTTTCCTGCGCACTCTTAACATTAATCCTTTGCTTCAATAAAGTTCTTTCCTGTTAATAGTCGTCTACCTTCTTTATTAAGTTCCTTAAATCCACAGCCATCATTCTTTATCAGCTTACATATTCTACACAAAGGATAATCGAAATTGCGGTAGGGCTGAATGCCATGACTTACACACTTTTGCTATACCCGAAAGACTTGGTACTCCGCTGATAAAAGACCTATCAACCAGATAGATCATATTGTGATTGACGTATTCCCGTGTGTAGATATCCGAACATTCCGATCAGCCAACATTGACTCTGACTATTGTCCTCTTGCGGGCGTTAAAATAATCGTACTGAAGATGTAATATATTTTGAGCAAATTCGACTTCATGTAGCTGCAATCGCAAGAGACTAAAGTTAACGATCCTAAAGCCCCTTAAGTTGACCTAATATGATTCAATATCTGCATGAGCTACATTTAATTCGGTCATTTTTGGTTTGATGAAACGTATGTTGTGAAACTGAAGGCGACAAACCCAAAACAGAACTATGCAGGAATAAGGATATGAAGGCGATATTAAAATACAGTCACAGTCGGTTTTATTTCTGATTCTTGGAACTGTTTAGCAGTGTGAACACCATCGTAGCCGGTCCTAAGCCTATGTTGACAAAAGAGGAAGAACGTCTCTGCATTAAGATCACTTTGGAGTAGGCTGAGTTTAACGTACAAATATAACTGAACAGTCAAAAGAGTTGGGTCAATTTCAGTGCTTAAACGTGACCAGGAAAAGGCACAAATTTTCGGCACAGAATTCTGGATCCTTGACCCTTTGAACGAAACAACCCGCATCAACGCTAAATTCAAAGATATAAGCCTAATATGCGTTCACACCATAAAGGTCGACTTTGTCAAACATTGTTTCTACGAGATTCTCGACCGTAGTTGTGAGCAGTGTGCTAATCATGACGATAAGATAATCCTTTGTGCTTCCAAGGCCAAACTAAGAAAAGTGAGTAAATTTGGCCACATAGTTGGAAATCAAAGCCTGCATGACTTCACCTCCGTGAAGGGACGCGTCCGAACGTTACGAGGAGCCAACACCGAATCATAACACCACCATGCTACACATCAGTACTGTGATGAAATTCAATGTTTAACGGCTGCATCGACAAGAAACTACCGATGCGCTTTCTAATCGAATCTCTGGAAACCTTCGGAGAAGTCCTTGCGACCAGCCACCAGCAAGTGTAGAAAAGCAATGGCACCATTTTCAACAAGTTATCAGAGCTAACTTGCAAACATTTAAGACCAATGTACATCGATATCTCTCTTTTCTTCCTTCCTAATTTTTCTTCGCCCGCTCTGTGTACAGACATTGTAAGGGTACTGGCATCCCTTGAGCGCGCGCTAATAACAAAAAGATGACGCATCTGATGTGTTCGGTTTCACGTGACCCCAAAAACAAACCTCCTGATTAAATAAAGGGTGGTAGCAAGTACATGCAAGGAAACAGGCAACGCAAAATAGTGCGAAAGATGATGCAATTGCAGGAATGATATTCGGAAGATTTATTAAATCAAAAGAAAAAGAACGTGCCAAGGACACAAATCTCGAATAGACGCAGAGAAAAGAAAGGGACCGTAATAGTAGATCTCTAAGGATTACTTCTGCTGACAGCTCAACGACGAAGATGACTAACAATCTAAGGTCAGGGAGAATCGATCAATTAATTTGGACTATGGTCGATAGCAACTCTGTCCACCTACCTAAAAATGTATAAATTTGCTGAAGCAGAGAGATTTATTTAAGGCTATGTGAGATGATTTAGTAAGAAGCACGCACCAGCTTATCTGAAAAATCTGGTATCTGTTTCTCTGGACCAAAAAGAAAATTGAAAAATAAGACCCTTCCATGAACAACAAAGAAAGCACTATTATTACACACTCTTCATCGCAGTCCTACTGTATGGGTGCGAAAGCATGGACTTGATTAAAAGCTGATAAAAATGTCCTTGGCTGCTAGAAGAAAAAAGTGTTTCGACTAATTTATGGTCCTGTTCGCATAAAGGTAAATTAGAGAAGGAGATACAATGACGAACTCTCTGGGTTATGCAGTGACATAAAACTTGTCAGAAGGGCCTACATTACGATGCTTAGATAACTTGGTCATGTTGAGCGATCTGTTCGGCTTATCACTGTTTTTTTTTTTTTTTTTTTTTTTTTTCAATATTTAAATTTTTAACAAATTGGGGTTGGAATAACTAACTTGCCCTCAACACTACCACAGAACAATTCCATCGAACGTGGAAACAATTAATTTCCTTCGATTTAATTCAATTTCGAACATTACATGATTTATGTATGTATTTGCTTTCAATTCGCTTCGAAATGCGTTTGTCATTTCTTCCTCTCAAGGATAACGCTCCAAATTAATGCTTAAAAAGATAATTACTCTGGCCAAGAAAACAGGCCAAACGGATGGTTGTTATTTTTATTGACGTCATTTCATTTATTGCGCTCCTTCAGCAAATGTCTATCCTCATCGGATACCTGTCACAAGGTCCTTTTGTTTCTTATTCGTATATCCACCCTGCCATATCACAGATCCCTGATCCATTCACGTCCATGTCGATTGCTGTTGATTTTTATAACCTCGGCAAACTTTAATGATATTGTTTAAGTGGGACAGCAGCGTTGCCAGAAGGATGTTTACTTCAAAACAGAGAGTAACAGACAGTGGCAAAAGGAAATTACTCCAAACTGCAGACCACCCAACTGCCTCTCTGCGTAATCTAATAAAATGAGCGCTTTCTCTTGTAGTGAATTTAATTGACGAAAATCAATTGGATTTTTAGTCGCCACCTTTCCCTACCTTTCTCGCTATACGGGTTTCTCTCCTACAATTCTAAGGCGCGTTACTTTGCTCCAGGCAGTGGATAAGGACCATCGCCATATTGGTTCTGGTCAAGCGAAAACAATTTAAAACCGTACGGGTGTATGTACACGGTTGCAAAGAGTAGTAAAATGTGGTGATATCGGGTCTCGGTGTTTGAATTGGTAATAAATTTTTTGCTATGTTACTGACAACACACCTACTTATCCCTCTCACTCTCTCTCAAACAGCTTTTCCCTCTGCCGCTATGCACTTCTCGCTCACGCTTTAACTGTAAATGAATGAATGATTGATTGATGGGCTACGTAATGTGTACTGAGAGCTCTTTGTAGACGGAGTTATTGTGGGTGCTGTTTCGACGGTGAGTTCCCACTTTTATTGGCTTAACTTAGAGGTAAATTAATTTAAGGACTTTACAAAGGAGACTGCAGCACATTAATTGTATGACCAATTTAGACGACACATGGGAATAACTACCGCGCCGTAATAAAATTTGAATTTTATTGTTTTCATTTCATTTTATTTTCAATTAATTTGATCAAATTGGGGAAAGGTCGTTGGTTTCCAAATGACTCTTTGAAGTTATTGAAAACAACAACAGTTGTTGAGGCAATTTAACTCTTCTTTTTACCTGGACATAAGCAGTCAAAAACGGTATTCAAATCAGTGTAGGAACATATTTTTGGAAGAAGACATACAGTCCATATTACGGTTTTATTCCAACCCTGATCGTCGGAATAGACTTGTGAGCCCATCTGCCTTTGAGATCTTGAGAGGCCAGTAGCAATCCAAACAGGACTACTGCAGCCGGGATTAAAATTCGTGGTCTGATTACAAGAGACCATCTACTTTGGACGCTGCATAGCTTCAAATCATACAAGTTTGCCGGTCTGAGTGGTATAACACCTGCCGAGCTACAAAGGTCCTTAGATATTAACCTGCCTACGCTATAGAATATCATGATGAGCTGTATAAAACTGATCCACTTTTCACTGTCATTGAGAGAAGTCAATGTATCTTTCATTTCCCAAAGCCGAAAAATGTTCTCATGTTGTCCCAAAACACCTCAGACCTATAAGTCTATTATCTTTTCTTTTGAAAACTCTAGACCGACTGATTGATATCCATGTATGTGCTAAAATTGATCCACGATTCTGTCAACCGCATAGAATGCCTACTGTAAAGGAACTAGGACTAGCCACATCGAACGAACCCTACAATATAGAGAGTACACAATGGTCGCTTTCCTGGACATAGAGGGTGCCTTTTCTATTAACTCTGCAGGTAGACGACACACTTGGGGAGTTGATTAGTCTTGTGCTAAATAGCAGGATAATCAACTCCAAACTTATAGGGGCTTCTGCTAAAAGATGTGTCAGCAGAGATACGCCGCAATGTGGTTCTCTGGAACTTAGTGGTTAATGTACTGCAGATATACTTAAAAGCTGGTGGTAGCAGAGTGATTGCCTATTCGGATGACGTTACTATAACAGAGTCAGGTAAACATCTTAATGCCATTAAAAAAAAAACTCCTTTAGCTAAATCTTGACAGATTAACCCGTTGGGCAGATCGCTGTGGATCGGGAGTTAGCCCTCATAAGACTGATCTTGTCCCTTTTCCTGCAAATATAAATTCCAGTCATAGAACGTCCCTCAATAAGCGGTACCAGTTTATACTGCAAAATATCTGGGTATCATATTTGACAGGAAACTAAACTAGAAACCTAACACTGAAGGAAGAGTCAAGAAAACTACAATAGCTTGCAAAAAAAGCTATTGGGAACAAATGGGCCTTCAAACTCGCATAACCCACTGGCTATACATCTCGGTCACTCACGGGATTGTTGTCTAGTGGACGGCCTTAGATAATACAGTTAACTGCAACAAACTAATCAGAATCCAAAAAAACAGCATATCTATGCATAAGCGGAGCCCTAAGTTTTACTTCCTGCGCGGCATTGGATATTCTGTTTCGCTTTACACCCTTCGATATCTTCAGCAGGCAAGTAGCTACGACTACAGCCAGCGACTACACAGTGGACAAATAGTTTATTTGGACACGCTAAAATTCCTAATGTATTATGAGATTCTTCTGGGAGAAAGATGTTTTCATAGAGGATAAGTCAATCCACTTTTACCCAGATAGCACGGTTGTTGGCGTTGTTTTCTCTGATAAGCTAAATCTAAGCCTCTCCTTTCGTGTTGCAAATTACTGTAGCGTGTTCCAAGCGGAAATTTTAGTGATTAAAGAAGCTCTGTCCTGACTGAAGAATCCGAATCCTGATCCGAATCAGGCTGCTGTTAGGTCCCTGCACTCAGTCTCATTAAATTCTAGAACAGGCCTTGAATGCCGATAATCTCTTATGGAGATGGCAGAGAAGTTCAACCTTCACCTTCATTGGGTGTCGGGCCACAAAGATATTCCAGGGAATTGTAGGGCTGACGAACTCACCAAAATCGGTATCACTCTAGCTATTCTACCGGAAAAGGGTAGCATAGGTAGGTATATCAATCGCTACGTGCAAATTAATACTAACAAAAGAACAGACCTTAGGTGGACTTTTGTCTAGGGAACAAACAGATCTGGGCAAAGCTGGATCAGAGTCACTAAGAGTTTGATCCTTTTAAATATGAAACATCTCATTGCCATCATATGTATTCTCACTGAAAACTGCCATCTAGGCCAGCATGCAAACGATTTCAGTAGAATCTGCATAGACGACGAAGAGGAGGATACAATCCTGCCCAGCTTTCTCCCAAAGAGGTAAATTTCACCTAGGAGCTTTCTTCTACAATCACTTAAGCGATATAAAGAATACAGACGTTAAAAGTCTCCTACTCTTCAACATAAGTTCAAATTGGTTCCAATAGTATGAGAATCACAGATCCACGAGGCATCACAACGGCCCAATAGGCTTAAGCGGGTTTGTCTTTCCAACAGCTACTCTTACCTACCTGCCTTCCTACATACTACTTTCCTTTCATCCATCATAAGTCACTTCTTATTGCCCCCAGACTCTCCTGTTTCAATCATGAAGATTTCGACACTTACAGCATGTTCCAATAATGACAAACGCTCTTATGATATTCATGGTGAACGAAATTTCTTTAATCAAGCTCCTTCGGTCTTTGCGGCCATAACTACATCCTCTCCATGGCATATTTAACGGTCTCCTAAAGAGGGTGAATTATAATGCTGCCAGATCTAAACTCTATTTTTCCGCCTTAATTTTTGCACTCTCTAGATAGCACCTGTGTTGTTACCACCAGAATTACAATGTCCTATCCGTCCTCTGTCATGACTTTCCTAGTAACATACAGCAGAAGGTATTTAGAAATAAAAATTTCTGTAATTTCGTCATGCCCAAGCGTAAAATTAATAGACATACTCGTATCACATCAATCTATATGCTTAGCTCCAAGGGTTTAACACCGAACACAGTAAATATTCCACGAGGTATGTCACTTATGCCCACCATATCAACGTTTTAAGTAAAAAACGTAGTGCCACGTCTATAAGAGGTCTTCGGATTTTCCTACTGAAGGAGAGACGGAACAGCACTGACTTTTTAGGGTTGTTGGAAAGCGACCCGAAGTATCATACCACCTATTTTTGTGCCCACAAGAAGCCCTATTATAAATGGAGGAGACCGTAATCGAGGGCCAGGCAGTCCCAACACAGGTACAGATTCTGAGAAGTATTTCACTTACACATGCTAGTTTATCGGTAATTTCACTTAGTGAAATCCCTTTGCGTCATTGGACTATATTGAGTCTTCCGACTGCATTCAGTGAAGTCGTGCATTCTTAAACAAACTTCAAAATGATGTGAGCTTTTAAAAAGACAATTCCATTCCAATTCCATTAGGGCTTGTTTGACAAAGCCCTCATTCAGTCAAGACAGTCCTTTCGCACTACCTCGTCTGCTGAGAACAGCAATGAGGTATTTATGTCGAAACTTATTCCACAACGCATAGCAGGAAATTAGTGATGTCACAGTCATAGTATTCGCAAATATATATAAAGCTCAACATCCGCTCAAGGTTCCTCAGGTGGGAAAAAAATCAGATAGATTTGTCTGAATTTCTTGGCGACTGAATAGTCATCCTTACCGCATTCGTATATTTGCCATTGAGAAGATGGAAATAAGGATTCTATTTAAAGATGACATCAGCTGGTTACAACAGTTTTGCAACATGCCGTCAGGCGACTTGTAACAACCAAAAGACGATATAGTCCATGACAGCTACCAAATACGGCGAATTATATTACCCAGCTCACGGATATGGAATATTAACCTGGGAAGTGCAACTCAAAGGAGTCAAATCTGGCAAGATGACAAGTCAGCTGGTTTCATAAATAATTTTTTTTTTTCCATCGAAATCCGAATTAAAAATTGTTGGTAACACAATCCGTGAATTTCGATTGGCGAGAGAGTGAAAAGCGTCATAAAAATGCATCATTTATCCATTTTGCATAGTAGTCGACAAACTTTAGTGTGCCACACCATCTCGTTACCAAAAAGGCCCGCTACGAAACCAACAACCAACGCCTCGGATAAGGAATGATCGAATGATGACGATTTTTGGCTATTTTACCTGATATGTTACGCCAAAATGAATCCTCCGACTGAGAATGGAAAGTACAACTTCTACAAATCAGTTAAGCGCCGTATTCAACGCAACGTCGAACGGAGATATCGTAATCGTTATGGGGGTCCTGAATGCGAAGGTAAGCAAAAATCATGAAGCGCTCAGACATATGATCGAGAAACACGAACTTGGCAACCGAAATGTCAATAGCGGAAGATTTATTTATTTCTGCAACATCGATCGCATAGTCATAGGAGGCACTATTTTTGACCATAAGACCACCATCATCGTCCAACCAAATAGACCATTTGGAGATCGGTCAACATTTCAGAAGTTGTCTTTTTGAAGCCCGAAACAGCTATTGTCGAGTTACGTACTGCATCCGTTCAAAGACTCAACAATAACACCAGAATGTCTAGATATAACATAACATCGACCGGCTAAAGATCGCCACACTACGCCAACAACTAAGTGATCATCCTTCGCTAGGAGTGGAAGTAATCAGCAACTTATTGCCGACAACAATATAAGAACATTGCGATGCTGTAGAATTTGTTTTCATATCTGGAACAGAAAGTATTGTTGGTAGATGACAGGAGAAACATGTCACGTGGATTACCGAGGATACCTGTAGGCGGATTGAAGAACGTAAGCTACTTAAAGTTAGTATTGCATATACGTAGGAAGGAACGTACTTCCCTGTATTGAAGAAAAATGAGAGAACAAACTTACAGCTAATGACCGAACAAACGTAACTATTGGGTCATATAAAGTCTCCGCGGTTTTTTGTCACTAGATGGTGTTGGTATCCATTTATCTAGAAACACTAATCTGATTGTGTCAAACGAACACGTGTTTGGAAGGTGACATGTCAGGTTACATTTTTTGTGAAGACAGCTGTGTAATTCGTTGCTCGTGTTAAAGGTTATACCAATTTGAATATGAGTGAAATACGCTATGTGATGCTTTTTACTATAAAAAAGGGAAAAACTCTGCAAAAATATGCCGAAAAATTTTTGCAGTTTACGGTGAGAATGCTTTGAGTGATTGCCGGACCCAGGAGAGGTTTGTTCGATTCCGTCCCGGAAATTTCGATGTGAAAGATGCACCTCGCACTAGTCGCCTGTCACTGAAAAGTCGGTGAAATTTTGCTGTTTGGAGATGGCGAAGGCACTAAACATCAATCATATGATAGTTTGGAATCATCTAAAGGAGCAGGCTACCCAAAGAAGCTTGGTGCCACATGAATTAAAGCAAAGAAATTTAATTTACCGAATTACCATCAGTGAAACGCTACTAAAACGTAACGAAGTAGAACCATTTTTGAATCGATTTATTACGGGCGATGAAAAATAGATTAAATACGAGAGTATCCAACACAAGCGATCATGGTCAAAGGCCGGTGACCGACTACAAACGACTTCAAAGTCTGGATTGACGACAAACAAGGTTATGTTGAGTGTTTGGTGGGATTGGAAGGGAATTGTCTATTATGAGCTGCTAGAATGTGGCGAAACGGTCAATTCGATCCTATACTGTGCACAACTCGAAAATTTGAGTAAAGCTTTCAAGAAATAGCGACCAGAATTGATCAACAGAAAGGGAGTTGTCTTCCATCATGACAATGCTAGGCCACACACATCTTTGATTACCCGGAACAAATTGACGGAGCTTGGTTGGTAAGTTTTGATGCATCCACCGTGTAGTCCGGTCCTTTCCCACTCTAATTATCATTTGTTTCGATCTTTGCAAGACACTCTTGATGGTAAAAAAATTGGCCGACCAAAGAGCCGCTGAAAATCACTTGGCCAAGTTCTTCACTGATAAACCCCAGAAGTTCTACACCGATAGAATTATGAAGCTACTCGGAAGAGGGCAAAAGGTTATAGATAATAATGAGAAGTTGTGATAGCAGAACGGTTTACACAATCACTAAAGAACTGACAACCAACATCCGATAAAATGCTTAGGTGGTTCCGTACTCGTTTAGGATGAGGATTTAAAAAGGTCCTTAATCGTGTATTCGCCAGCGATTTGCACCCAAATTAAACTGAGCTGCCCGAAGCAACAATTTCCCAAATTCGCAATTCCACTCCTAGTAAAGGTGAGATTGCTTTAGCTATCTTCGAGCTTAAAAACAACAAGACGCTATGACTAGATGGAATTCCCGCATAGCTTTTGCGTTCTTTTTTTAAGAGACCCTGGGAGGCAGAAAGTTTCTCCGACTAGTAGAAGAAGGGAATGATTGGCAAGCTCACACTTCTTATGAAGTGTGAAAACTGTAGAGGCAAAGTAATTATTGAGCGAGTAAGCAACATCTGGAAGATATATTCACCATGCGGATCATTATTGAACAGTGCGCTGTTGAAAGGTTCATTCTGATTGAAAGCGATACGAATATATGGTTTGTCTCTCCAAATCCTCAGTATCGACGGCGGCTCTACTACAACGTTCCTTTGTACGTCTCCACAGTCTTCGGTTCGGTTTCGAATCTCATTACTGGAGTAGCATTTCTCAATTTTCACCACCGAGCGCTTCTCATGCTTTTCCTTTTTACTTCTGAGAAGCCGATTCGCCTCTCCTCTTCTGCTCATAGAGCTGGTGAACTGCTATAGTCTTTCTATGCACCCCCGTTTTTCTATGCATGTTGCTTATCTAACGCTCGTTGATAAACCAGAGGATCCGTTGTGGTGGCGGTGTGAAGCCCAGCTCTGATCTGCTGGGCGGCAAATGGCTTTTTGGCAATGTTGATATTGATCTTCTATACTTGATGCTATCGGCATTGGAACTTTAAGTTAATCTCGTTTGGAAATGAATTTTACGATATCTTGTGATTGTAGCCGTCCGACGTCAAACTTCCTTACGTCTTGCTTGTCTTTCCGATATTCCGGATATCCGCAGCCTTACCTTGGCGACAGCAAGGTAATGGTCCGATTCAATGTTCGCCCCTTGGAACGTTCGGATGTCCATAACACTTAAGGTGTGCCTTGAATCGATGGCAATGTGATCAATGGTGTCATTATGGTGGTCTCGTCCAGGCTATATTTTTTGCAGTACAACTAGTACTAGGATTACTGAGCTTTGCATAAAATTTACCGAGGGTAGTTTCAATGTCATAGCTAGAGCACCGCTCGTTTTACTCGTTCAAGAGCTCGTAGGAGCCATCTTTCTCCTCTTTGGGGGCGTGCGCGTCTAATCTTGGTAAATTTATCTTAAATATGGATTGTCAAGCTCATGAGTTCTTGCCTAAGTCTACCTCTAACAACAAATTCGCATCCAAATAGGCACCGCTTTTACCGTCGATAATAATCGCCGTAGTAGATGTTACAGTGGATGGCGATAACAACTGTTTTGCATCAGTTCAGGACCCGCACCAGTTGTTGGGTTGCTAATAGCCTTATAAGAGATCTAACTGTCCATGTGCAAATCCAAAGTTCGTTTAATTGGCAGAGGTCTGTGCGGATACGAGGTTTGTTGTTGATTCGTGACTTAGGTTTTTTTTGTCCATGGTCGGGCAGTTCCTCCGGGGCTTACCCGCAAGAATGGAGGGCTTTTCCGAAGGATCGGTTGGTCTATCAAGGGCTTATCTTATTCGCCACCATGACCGTGACTTAATATCGGAAACCCTTACCTGCCTGAGCTCCTAATATTTCAGGGTACCCCGAATAAGGTCTTGTTTGCTTTATTCCGGGATTTCACTTCACTGTTGATTTCATCTGCTCTCCCGTTTGTAGTTCCACTATTTTTTTCTGCTGGTCAGAACTCGCATTTACAAGTTTGGCCAGTTAAGCCCGGATGGATATCGATCAGTACCCCATCGTTACCATTTGTAGGTAAAATAAGCACAACTTATGTGTGGAATATAGTTCCAACACAGGTTGACATCTCTCAGCGCCTACCTTGTTTCTTCAGAACTTTTCTTAATCTCATTACAATCTACAAAGCAAAGTCAAATACCCAGTTCTGTAGCGCACATCTCAGATTTCTTAATTAATCCCCCGAAGCATTTTTTTGGTTCTACCTCCTCTCTTTCTCTCTCTACTCAAACGAACCTTTGTGCGATTTCACCTCGTGTGGTTTGATTACAAATGCGTAATTGATACCCCTTATGTATCTGCACATGTGCTCGTGTATGATAAACGTACGTTTGAATACCACCTTCAATCTCACCCCAACTCAACCTAATGTAATGAGCATTAAAAAGGAATCCTTTGACAAATTCAACTCTGGCAACACACCCACATCCTGTGACAACAAGTGCACGGCATCCACACAATGAAGATGCGAAATAAAGGAAATTTCTGAAATTAAAATTCGTGTTCCTCTTCGTGAACATCCTTTCGCTTTTCAGAACGAGTTAATTGTTTACACCGCTCCGCTGCACATGTCCATAAGGAACACTAAATGCAGTCGTTCGAGATACGATGAAGCAAAAAGAGCCAAGAGAAAAACAAGAGGAAACGGAAGAAGTCAAAGTCTTCGATTAATTCACGAATTTCCATCATTTTAATTGGCGTAGATTTATTTTTTGAAAAATCGTCCTACCAGATATGAATTGGTAGACAAGGAGAGACAGAAAGAAAGGAAAGGCCAAGATGAATGTGAAAACAAATGGAATTTGAGTAAATATTTCTGTAATTATCTTCATTAGTCTGTGTCTCCTTGGTAATGGCTGACAGGGTAACATCTAATGCTACCACCACCAACACGCCCTAGTTTCCTCCTTTCCTGAAGTTGGAAAATGTTCTTCGATTTATCCTTGACGTCGTGTGGCGTCGTTAGAAGCTGTGATAAAGAAAAATATAAGTAAGTCATTGAAGGGCAAGAAAGAAGAGAAACATGTTAACATTTTGTTTATATATTGAGAGGAGTCGGGAGGAAACAAAACGTCTTAAAGTCGTCTATTTTCTGTGACAGCCTTGATGTGACTGATTCGAGTGAGTTAGAGTGAATAAAAGTGAGAGCTGTTCTTATTGATTCTCGTCATCATCCCCTATTCGTGATGTGTCAAAAACCATGAAGCTCTGCAATTTAATGTGTGTATTTCTAGAGGCTAGAGCGGGGATATTTGTTACTATGCAGGTTTTGGTGAGAAAAATTGTCCCTGGCTAATGATCACAGGTAGTAATGTGCCGCAAATAGGGACACCATTTAGTTCGGAAGTTCTTTACTAATTGTCAGGAAATGTCAAAGAAAAACAAATGAAGCAGTTAACCTGTTGACATATAACAAATGCCGTGAAGATGTCGTTTAATGTTCGGTATGTGACTGCGGTCAACTTAGTCAATCATTAAGCAAGAGACGAACTCCCTCTTTTAAGGGTTGAGTTATGGTTAATTAAATGTTAAGGGTTATGGTGGTATGACATTGAGTAACCCTGGATTATGGATGTGTGGTTTCATAAAAAATTTCTGAGTGAAGAAGGCAAGTATTTCATGGCAAAATGTGTGGTATTTTTTTTGGTATTTCGAAAAGAGCACACCCGGTGGATTATGGCTTTCGTGATATGTTTTATTGGTTCCGCAGAGGTTAGGCAGTTGCTGAATCTAGCGATAACTACTAGTTCCTAACCTTTGGGTCCATTACAATCTGTCTGAAAACGACACGGTGAGTGTATCTGGGTGGAAAAGAATGAATTAATTCATATTTCGCGAAAAATTATGAAAAACATCGAATTAATTCAACTAAGAGAGAAGAGGTCTGTATGATTCTTCTCATTGTGTGTGCAGTCCTGTGTCTGGCTCATTGGTATCTATGTTAGCTGAGTGTATAAGACTTTGATAATACAAAAGTTAGGTTGACCCAACAATTAACGCAGTGAGTGCAGAGCTCTTAAGTCAAAAATCGTTCCAGATCTGACTTACTTAAACTTTTAAAATCGTGCGATGCGTTGGGATGAGAGCCTTGGCATTCAATGTTAACGCTTGTGTGAGTTTTCAAGTTTCAAGTTCAACAGAGTCTACTCGTCTTGCCGCTAAAAGTTAATAGAGCTTCTAACAGCAGTCGCACCCTCTTATATGACTGGGAATTCTTGCTTAAATATTTCTATTTGAAAGACCACAGGCTAGTCAAGAAAACAGATTTAGCTTTTCAAACAGACGAAGTTACAGCTCTAAGGAAATGCTACAGGGCTGATCTACATATAGCTGTATGTATGTGTGGGGTGTGTTTAAAAAGTGAGGTGACTTTTGAAATTTCGCGGGCCACATTAGGAGAAAAGAATTTGCTCATTTACACAAAGAATTTTGTGTAAAAAATGGAATCAAGTGCTCTAAAACATTTGAAATGTTGACAGCGGCATAAGGTGAGTCTGCTCTAAATAATAAAAAATTGTTTACAAGTTGTACAGCCGAGAACATTCCAATGATTAACCTCGCTCTGGACGCCCCAGCACACCAACAAAAGATGTTGATAACTTCAAAACTGTAGGGAAAATTGTTTTGGAAAATCGCCGAATTAACATAAGAGAAGCTCTTGAGGATGTTGGCATATCGGTTTTTGGGCATGAGACATGTGTAGCGAAGTTTGTTCCGAAACTTCTTTATTTTGATCAGAAGAATCGTCACATGAGCATCGTTTGTCTTGAATGACATCAATGATAATCCTGACTTGCTCGAAAGGGCTATAGCTGCTGAAGCAGACGTCGAAACCAAACCCCAATCGTCACAATGCAGGCATCCAGGAGAGTCAAGACCGAAAAACCACGCTAACTTCGAGTAAATGTCAAAGTTTTGTTTACTGCTTTTTTATGGCGTAGTGCATCAGGAGTTTTTACCTTAAGGTCTTAAGGAGTATAGTCAATAAGGAGTATTACCTTAAGGAGGAGCAATACGAAAAAAAAAAAACGTCCGGAATTATGGAAAAAAAATTCATGGCTTTTGCAACACGAGAATGCTGGTGCGCATTCATCGTTGCTTATGAGAGATTTTTTAGCCAAAAACAACGTGACAATCATGACACAGCCACCATATTCACCGGATTTGGCCCCAAAATTTAAGAGACCTATGAAAGGACAGAGATCTGCAACGATTGTGGAAATAAAAGCGGCATCGTTGGAAGAGCTCAAGGCGACACCAAAAAGTGCTTATGAGAAGTGCTTCAAAGGTTTTGAAAAAGCGTTGACACAAGTATATTATATCTAAGGGCGATTACTTTGAAAGGGACAACATTTATATTGATGGATGAAAAGGATTTTTTTTTTTATGAAAATATTAAGTCACCCTACTTTTTGAACAAACCTCGTATTACATGTTTCGTCCTTTAATGAAATTCCTATAATTCCTAAGCTAGGGTATGTTAGCCGATTGTTTTCTTCGTAATACCGTTAAACAAAAAACACTGTTCTCTTCAGAAAGAAACGCTGTTTTCATACCTTCTAATTCAGGACACCCATCACTTTCCTTCACAAGGAACGAGTATCTTGTACATTCGAGCTGATGCGACGTCATATTATAATGGGGCACTGTTAGTACAGATGTTGAAGCTCAAGAAAAGTAGAAATCATGGTTTATGTATGTAGTCCGCAAAGTTCACAAACATATTAACCGTCCCAGTTCAAGCTTTAATTCGTCTAAGGTTTAAAGCTTTCGGTGTAAGCATAAAAAGTGCATAATTACCTGCAAAAGGGTTCCGATTCTTCAATGGATAAAAAGCCTATTGAAAGGCTCTGTTTTACGTCTTCAAAGAGGAGTTTTAAAAAATTGTTGCACCTATACTCAACTTCACACCAAGGTAGAACTATATGCAAGAGAGCGATTTCTTGGACTAAACGAGCTTATAGGTACACTATTCAATTTATCATAATTTTCGACCAAGGGAGATCTCAAACAACATGAAACACGGGCCACTTTCAGGAAAAGGTTATTTTGATTTGTGTTTTTGATATATTGGGTCTATAACTCCGTCCAATATTCGTGCGGTTTGCTAAGAGACGGCGTAACTTGTATTATTTCATTGTTATTATTCCATTGGAACATGCATGTCATTTCAGTATATGTCATTCATTTGAAGCGTAAGCAACAGTAATTTTTTTTCACTCAAATATGTCGAGCTTTGTGCCTGAAAAACACTTTTGAAGAAAACTGCTGCCGAAAGTCATCGTATTTTGGTGGAAGTTTATGATGAACATGCGCTAGCTGAGCGAACGTGGCAAAAGTGGGTTGCACGATTTAAAAGTGGTGAATCTTTGGGTGTCACACAAGCAGCCATTTCAAAACATTTAAAAGCAGCTGGATATATTCAAAAGCAAGGAAATTGAGTTCCACATGAACTCAAGCCAAGAGACGTCGAAAGGCGGTTTTGCATGTCCGAAATGCTGCTGGAACGCCACAAAAGGAAGTCATTTTTGCATCGGATTGTTACTGGTGATGAAAAATGGATCCATTATCATATGTGAAACCCGGCCAACTAGCCAAATCAACGGCAAAGCCGAATATCCATGGCGCGAAGGTAATGCTCTGTATTTGCTGGGATCAGATGGGTGTACTGTATTATAATTTGGACAACGCTACCGAACACAATTAATCCGTTTGAAGAGAGCAGTAGCCGAAAAACGCCCGGAATATGCGACCAGACACGAGGCAATAATTTTCCATCATAACAACGCTCGGCCCCACGTTGCTATTCTGGTTAAGAACTATTTGGAAAACAGTGGATGGGAAGTCTTACCCCACCTGCCTTATAGCCCAGACCTTGCCCCTTCTGACTATAATTTGTTCCGGTCGATGCAGAACGCCCTTACTGAAACACGGTTCACATCAATGCAGAATATTAAAAATTGACTTGATTCAATCTTGGCTGTCAAGTCGGCGCAGTTCTTTTGGGATGGGATCCACAAATTGCCAGAAAGATGGGAAAAAGTCATAGCTTAATATGGGCAATACTTTGAGTAATACTATTGTACATGTTTTTCTTAAATAAACGTTCAAATTTTGAAAAGAAAACCGTACAAATTAAATTACATACCGAAAATGTATCTACTATCTATGAGTGGGAAGAATAACCCGTGTAACCTATATTTATGGTGCGTCTAGCCTTCGTTTCTAAAAAGGTAAACTTAATATCTAACCAACTTCATCCTCATTAAAGAATCGTCGGTACAGAATTGTAAAAAAAAAAATCGACTACCAACACCAACTCGATAAGTACTCCTATCCGTATCAGACCCTCCCAAAAAAAAAAAAAAAAAAAAAGTTATAATAAATGCAAAAAGCAAGCAAAATCTGGTGTAAATAAGGATCAAGTTAAGTACTTTCGTATGTTATTAATCATGGCGGATTCTTTTTTTGCCTCCTTTTTATCGACTAATCCACCATTCACAATACGGTACTCGACTGCTGGTGTAAATGATTTCGGCAAATATTTCCCTGCACGCGTATAAATAAATTACCAAAAACATATCATATGCTACAGCCCTGGAAGAGAAAAAAAAGGTACGACTTCCTGGGAATTGAGCCAAGAGAAAAAAAAAAAATGAAATAAAGGACACACAACATTTGTAATCCCGACGGCTATTTTATATGCCGCTTAATTCAACCAGCTCAAACAGTACCTTAAGGCAGTCCTTTATACCAGTCTGTTGTATCTTCTGGCAACTCACACACCTAATAACCATTCATCAGGATACATATTTGCAGGGATACGAGCACATTTGCAAGGCTCTACAATTCACCAAGTTATATTGACAAGGATATTCAGTGGGACGGGAAGACCTTTCGTGTTCACTCTTTTCTGGATTGTGCTCAACCGGAAATAGAAATGAAACTGGAAATGGAATTGGCAAAGGAACCATGTGTGTCAGATTTTCTTAGGACAAACCAAAAACCAAAAAAAAAAAAATAATAATAAAAATACAGAAACGGAAGGGCATTGTGCGAATGTGTGTATCAAACAAAAGCGAATTAATCAGTTAGAAAGTCTGTCTGCATATGTGTGCATTAGAAAGCTATGAGTTAGGACAAAAGGAACATAAATTCCCAGAAAATGAGAAAAAAAAGATAGTCTACACGTCCCCTCACACCAGAACTCTCTGGACATTTCTCATGTCTACTTGACTTTGTGTACATGTACGAGTGTGTACAATATTTGGAGAATTATTTTTAAATCAAAGGACTTAACTTTTGTGTGTGTGCTCAAATTGTTTGTCCATTCCAATGGAATGATGACAGTGCGTGCAGAATACTCACTAGCATAAATCGGCACGCACGTACCGTAATTAATTAATTACTCGATGAATTAATGCTTTAGTTAGGTAGACACACTTACTTAAATGTAATGTTCCGGATGTGTTAAAGTAGCAGAAAACATTGTTAATGACGCCATCTTTTAGAAGACTGGAATGCTTTTGACAATCTTAATGTGCCGAATGTAATGTGCGACATATTGAATGTAATTTGTGGCACAAATATCATCTAATGTTCGATACGAAGGGACTTCGCTATAGTACTCATACAGTATACTCGTATAGGGTGAGTACAGCTTGAGTATGGCAAATATGTATATATAAATAGTAGAACATGTGGCAAAGAATTTTGTACGATAATTTACGATTGTTATCGAGTACAGAATCGTGAATAACGATATTTACTATATTTTTTTAGTTGTCAGGGGTTGTTGGCAATTTTTTTTATATATCTCTTCCGCCGGAGGGTGTAAATGTGGTAACGAAGGGTGGGCTAAGAAGTACATATGTTGAGGAATCGTTTTAAATTAAAAAGATATATGAAGTCGTCTGTATGTTAATTCTAGGATAACAGCAGATGAATGAGTATGGAAGAGACCATATATATTATCCATTAACTTCATTCCTAAAAGAATGAATGAGTTACTGGGTGACATGACCTAGTTGTGTGATGATTGGAATACTAAACAGCTTAGCCCGACTAGAGTATATGCTCGTATTAATAACATATCGTTCGACTTTCTTTGAATGTAACTGGAATAATAATAGACAACTAGGAGAGCTGTCTAAGAATAAAGTTTATTTTCATAGTTCACCTACTTCTCGTGAAGTGAAGATTTTTATCGCTCATTGGATAGTAATTCTGAACTCCAATGAAACGAAAAAGCGACAGTGACTCCAAATTACTATGAAATGAATTCTTAGTCCCTCTTGCACTCACAAGATGGCATTCAAAACCGTGGGATAATAATGACATTATTCAACATGGATGAAGGGTTCGTTGCTTCATGATGTTTTTGCACTATTTCTACCAGTAGTATTCCTCCTCAAACTATCCTTAACAGTTATCTCCTGGTGAATGCTAAAAATTTGATAAAACAAAAAGACGACAGTAAACGGGAGCGGGTAGCGCGAGTTACATATCACTCAGTATCTGACAAACACGAAACGTTTGTCCAAACAATAGCTACATTCAACTTAATAAGCAAATTTCTTTTTCTTTGTCAACGGCCTCGCTACACTGAAAGCATCGGTTCCCATTAGATCACCGAAATTAAGCAGTGTTGGGCGCGGTAAGTACGTAGGTGGATGACCACATGGGAACTCAGTACTCCGCGTGCTGTTGACAAAACGAGCCACATGGGCATAGTACCCCGGCGTTAAATCCTGGACCCTACAAATTAATTTGTATCGTTCCCTTGATAATATTAATAGTAATAATAATAATTCTTTTTCTTTAACCAATTACATACCAAAGAATTGACCTGCATGCATTATGCGGACCCAATGTAAATCATTCATGCAATTCATTCTTGGAAATCAATATGATTGCACTTCAATTACGAATAAATAAATACAGGTGACAAAATCAGAGACAAAGGTAGTTGGTTTCCCTTCTTGTTATTCGCTAGATGTTAAGGTATACCATACATACAAAGGCATGTATTTTAATAAAGTGTTAAGGGTTTCTTTTAGATATGGCAGAGTGAGACATGGGAGAGGAATGAAAAGGTGACTCGGAGTAGGGAACAAAATGAAACGGGGTAACGCGCGTGGGGCACTAACTCAATCGGAATGAGCCATAAGCGATAAAGGGGTGCCGTGAGTGAGTGTACAATGCACGAGTTACGTTCATAGCAACAACATCAGCACTGTCGTCATCATTGTAACCACCGTCAAAGTAGAATACCTACCTATACCCTGTTCAACAAAAATCTGCAGTACAGGGAAAATAAGAATATTTGCCTCTCACTCTAGTTTCAATGAAATACATAAACACTTCGCTCTTGCAGGGTCGCATAGGGATACTATGATGTAAAGGGTGATTTTTTTGCTGTTTGGTTTTTCAGTGTTCAATTTCTGATAGCTCACGCCAGATCTGTGACATGTGTCAAGGTCAAAATTTCTCAGTTAGCATTGCCATTTCATCATGAAAAGACTTACACCCGAACAAGGTTTACAAATTATTGAATTTTATTATCAAAATTCGTGCTCTGTGAAAAACGTTTTTCGCGCAATTCGAACATTTTACAGTCTTCATAATCGACCTACTGAGCAAGCAGTTCAAGCCATATTAACCAATTTCCGCACCAATTTCACGCCACTGGACATCAAACCACCACCTACCTTTATGCGTGGAGTCGACCCTGACTCTGGTAATATAGACATGCCGTCCGATGCAATGACGCCGGAACTCCTGTTGGGGATAAAGTACGAAATCGACTTTCTTTGTGCCCATAAATGTTTTCGGCCAGAATCTGAGCCAGGAAAGGAATGCAGTCGGGTCTTTACCGAAGGCTCCAAAATATAGGATGTGGAGCTGGTTTCTTTTCAAAGGACGACAACATTAGATTTCACTTCACGTTAGGAAAACTTATATCTGACTTCTAAGCGGAAATTTACGCAACCCTGATGACAGCGAACTACATATAATGCGTGGAACCGGTGAAGGGGGCAAAGCATTTGCATTTTTAGTGATAGCCAAGCTGCGCTTAAGCCCTTACTAAATCCTCTTACGACTTCCAAGCTAAGAGGACTGTTTGATGAGTACCTGGATTGGAAGATAGGTGACGCTACATCTACCATCATATAGTATAACCTCTTTAGCCGGCCAGTCAAAATTTGGTGACAATCCGAAGCTTAGTTTTGTTTTGACACCCATTTCAAAATATCGTATTAGTGTTTTTGGCGACCGATTCTTGTTTTTGAGTGGGAAAACCTGCGAGAAAGTCAAACCCATTCTTGATGGTGTGTATGGGACCATTCACCTTCCCGTCGAGTCTCGATGTGGCCAAAAACGGTTATCACAGGCATCTCAACTGAAGCGTTAGCCATATCCTGCACGAGATTTTTGGCATGAGAAAGCTGTCCGTGCGATGGGTGCCGCGTTTGCTCACATCTCACTTCACTTCAATGACGTGATTGGCCCTGTTTATTCGAAGTCCGTAGGAGTTTCTGCGTCGTTTCGTGACTGTCGATGAGACATGGATTCATTGGTACACACCAGAGAAAGAACAATCGAAACAATCGGTTTTACCCGGTGAGCGTGCTCCAAGGAAAGCAAAGACCGTGCCACCGTGGGACGCGCGAAATGTAATTTACGTTGTCTTTTTGGAGAAGGGAAAAACAATCACAGGAACATACTACGTCGTTTGGGTCGATTCAACGCCGATTTAAAGGCGAAGAAAAAAGTGCTCTTCCACCACGATAACGTACCGGTTTACACCTTAGCAAATCGCCACAGCCAAATTGGTCGAATTGCACTATGATTTGCTCCCCCATCCTCCGTATTCTCCGGTTTTCGCTCTCTGCGACTTCTTTTTGTTCCCAAACCTTAAAAGAGCGATTGCCGGAAAGAAGTACGGGCTGAACGAGGAGGTCATCGCCGCCTCGGAGTAATATTTTGCAGGCCAACAAAAGTCGTACTATACGGCATTACACTTTTGCTAAACACTTAAATATGCTGATATGCTAGTTGTAAAAGTAATGACCTTATCAGGCAGCAAGTAATTAGTGCTGACATGGTGATTGCTGTTACTGTAGGCACTGAAGCGCTAACTCATCCTTCTTCGCAAGGCTGAGAGATTTCATTAAAAGGAACTTACAAGGAGTACAATGGACTAGTTCTTTGCCTGCATACTCTGTTTCGACAGAGAAAAGAAAAACGCATAGAGTGCGTACAGAGAAAAATACTGCTGCTCTATATGACAGTGTTAATGAAGACCTTGATTTGTCCTTTCGTTGCCATTCGCAGCAATTGGGATTGTAAAACTACGTGAAAGATTTTACGCGAGGATCTCGGTCTTAAACCTTACAAAATACAGCTCATGCAACAACTGAAGCCGAACGACCTGCCACACGTCGAACGTATAATATCACAGCACCAGTACTTATTGCAACTCTCCATCAGATCGAAACCAATTGGAAACCGCAGCCACTGTGACGCTTCCACAAGTGGTCCTACCAAAGTTCGAGAAGCCACTGACTCCCAAAGCACCGTAATTTAAGTTCTGGTATGGGCTACTGGTGATACATCCACCTCATAGGCATTAAGTATCTCCTCATTCTCAATGAATAAGTGACAAGCAGTGAGGCACTCATCTTTCTTTTTCGGTTAGTTGAAGGTTGTATCGGCTACATCTTTGATGTCAAACCATAGATGTTTTAACTTAGATGGCAAAACCCTACTTAATTTTTGCAAATTCTGAACCATCGAACAGGCACACTTTAAGTGCATCTCTATATTCTGCCAAAATTTTCTAGAATAAGAGCACGTAAAGTTCACTATGTGTGTGTAATGTGGATGACGTTTTTTGCGTAAAATCGGCGGGTTTTGTGTAAAATGGGAGAGAAATTGCATTGATGACAATTCACACGTATTTACAGACAGATTCACAGGGATAGAAGCGATCAGTGAAAAGCCAATTTTAAATTTCCAATATCTGGAAACATTGCCATCTGTATTAGTTCATCTATGGTACATATGTGCGAAATTTAATCCACTTTTCCTTGGAGTTAAGGCAGGGCGGTGTTTATTTGTGACTTCAACTCTAGCTATAGGTAATGATAATAGGCGAAATTTGCGATGTGACAATATCTAGTCTGCCTTTAATCAATCAACATGTGGTAAATTTGTTTTGCATTTTGATCAGCTAAAGCTTGCAAGTTTACCAGAAAAAGTGGGGGAACATTTTTCTTATTATCACCCTGCTTTACACAGCTGATAATTTCGCTGTTTTGTTTGAGGCATGTACACATATTCAACGGATATGCATCCATACGATCGTTAACTGTCTTTGAGACTAAGTTCTTTGAGCTGATACAATTTTTCTTTGGCCGAGTACTACGCTCAGTGCATAATTACTCAGGCATTGTTCAATTACTTTGATCACACACTCCATTGACCTTCCTTTGAATGTAAGTTCATTCAAGATCGTCACATAAGTATGTTATGGTATTCCTTGTTCGTCGTTTGTGGTGGAAATTCTCATGTTCTTCGTGCGTTAAATACAAATACAAGCATGCCCTCAATCGAATCACGTTTCATCTTCCTCCGAAATTTGGTAAACATCAAGCAAAAATTACTACCAACATTAGTAAGTATTACAGCAAAACCAACGCAATGTGGCACAAAGATATCCGTGGGAGTTTACTAACCCTTTACCCTTAAATTAGAACTTTTGCAACCACATCTTTCTCGAAAATCTATCTATCCGGACAACTGTATAGATTTTCATGTATGGAAACCCACGTTTTCAATAAACGACCCACAGTTATTTGATTAGTGCACATAGTTCAATCGTGGCCGTTGTAAATACCCTACATACATATTCCATTGGCAAACACCTGAATCTAGACTGCCATAGTCGACTACATAATGCAGCGGTGTTAGCGATGGTAGCGGTGGTAGCGGTAAACCGGGAAACCAACTTCCTCCATTGCCTGTGGGAGTAGCACCACCGAAAGTTGCACCACTGGCTCTGGAATTGAAATTGAATAGAGCTCTTTGTGATAGGTACGAGTACAGTTAGGGTGCCCAAGAAGGACACCTCTCTAAGTGTGTATGTGTGGATGTATGTCCATGAGTGTTTATGCATACGAGTATATCTAATAGAAGGAAACTGATGCAATTATGCAATTATGTGATGCTTTTTGGTTTTGCCTAAATGCATACACGCACTCACGGATATGGTGAAACCGAAACACCGGATATGTGCACATTTGGAGTTGCCATTCTGGTGGGATAGACAGCAGGATTTGATATCAGTCTGATGACAACAGAAATAGCAAAAATAAGAGTGTTAAAAACTCATGGTAAACCATGAGGTATAAGCGGGGTCAAGTGGCAATTAGCTTGGTTGTGGTGCTTACTGTCAATGTGTTGTGGACGCACTGTCTGTTTAGAATGTCCGCATCCTGACGGTACTGCTGATGGCATGTTTAATTAGTTAAGGAAGTTATGTTAAACTTTTAAAGTTACATACGTACGAGTATATACATATGTCTGTGGTTGGCGCTGAGACAGCTTGGTATTTATAGGGAAGTAATTATTTAATCACCACATATTCAACGAATCCATTTTCAAAAAGGACATATCATTTGCTCATATAAAACTTTTAATCGCCGAGTTGAAGCTACATACATATACGACATCTATGGAACCAGCTAGATATACAACAGGAAACAAACCAATAAGTATTCCAGTAGTCGGAGACGTGTTTCACAACAGTGACAGTCCGGAAGTTACGAATAGCAATGAAACGTTGTGGTTTTAATAAATGCTGTTCATTTTTAATTTTCTGCCATTAATCAGAACGTATGTGAGTTGTTTTCTGTATTTATTTGTTCAACAATTACTTTTGCACGACATTTTCTGAGAGTAAGGAGGTAGGAGTTAGGTTGTTGTTTGTTATGTACAACATCGAGGACCGGGAATATACCAAGCGACGGACCGGTAATACCAATTTAACCAATTTATTCCCATTACGAGGATCTGGCTGCGTATTATGTAGTCATTCAGGAATCAGAATTTTCATTTTGAATTGTGGGAAATATGTTTTTAAGTAACGATTGAGTTATAATCTGACACACAGTGATGAGGTTGTTCGATCTATAGCAGTATATGGGGGTTTTCCGAGATTTTCCGGCATATTGCGTTGTAAAATTTGTTGTGATTGAAGTGTGAATATATTTTAACCTCAGTTGTGAGGGGATATTGTACTTTATGACATACCACAACCCAAAAGCCTACATGAATAGTCGCACTTTCTCAAGCAAATTATGTTGATGTGATAGAAGGTTATGTTCTTATTGTGTTTTTTGCTCAGTTATCTTTCAGATTTCAACTATTTACAACTATAAACAACTAAACAACATTTCCACGATCTACGCTACCGCAGTTCAATGTGCCTTTGTGTATAGATTAATAGTTTGGTGGCACCAAGCACCTAGTTGCAACTTTGGTTTCAAGCACATCCGATTACATTCACCCAAACTCGTCTTTAATAAAATATTCCAACTCAGCCGATTACCAAACAGGAACAAGGTGCGAACAGAACCCGAGTTCTGCACGATTCTTTTTCAAGTAAATCATGACGACACGTGGCATCAATAGTTTCGGTTAAGTTGTTACCGACATCAAGAGAGCAGCGAGCGTCCTCCTCGCATATTTTGCACAGACGAACGTGTTTGAAATGGATGCTAAACTAGTTAAGGCTCTATAAAGCTCGTCCTTATAAATGTTGTCATATGCGGCCTAAAATCGATGAAAATCAATAAAAAATCGGAGTGCGAAAATTTGGTCGATTGTGAACTTTTCTGGTCTGGAGCTCCACTGAAGGCCAATGAGGTTGTTGACGAAGGTTTTCATACATTAAGTCAATATGACAGATAATATCTTGTCTGCAATGCTGAGGACACTTATACTTCTATAGTTGAAGTGGTCCCCTTTATTGTGGAGAACCATGCATCAGGCATAGACTCTTCTGACGAGGTCTGAGAAATGAGTTGATGTATGCTTAACACAAAACCACTTCCAAGCGTCGAATACCTTGTCCGGTAAGCCATCAGGTTCAGCAACTTTTTTGGATTTATGCTTAGGTATTGCTATCCTAACTTCGTTTTGCTTAGGTGGATAAAAGTTTCGGCAACTGACGATGGGATGTTGTAATTCGTCGTCGTTTTCGACGTCGTCGCTCCTTATGCTCAGCAGGCTTCTTTACAAGTTTCTTTTCACGTATTGGTAAGACTTTCGCATGTTATTCATAGAGTGCAACCCCTCAATATCTTCGATCGAGGGGTTGTAATGCTCTTTGTTTCTTCTTCTAGAGAAACCAATATTCTTCGCGTTGCAGCGACGCTATGTAGATTTCTTGTTTAGCTGCATGTTGTTGCCAGCATTCTTCATTAAATCAGGGATTTCCTAGTGATGGTCCGGTAAAAACCTGGACATCAGTTACCGCGTCTGTGATGCATGTTGTCATCGTTGCCACTTCAGTACTTGATGATGGCGACATACCAACTTAATCAAAACGTTCCCAGTGGCGTCACCGTGTAGCGTTCCCATTGTTTCGATTTGAGTTCTGTTTTTTTTTTGTTAAGTTGGTACATCTGTTGTATCACATCTCCAAATCTCAGCGTCATAGCTTGGCATTTGCAAAAGTTACGTAGCCAAAATACGTAGCACGAATTTAATGGTGCGCGAAATGTTGAAAAAGTGTTTCGGCAACGATTCTCTAAAGAAAACTGTCGTTTACCAGTGGCACGAGCGGTTCAAAAGAGGTCGTGATTCAATCGAAGATGTGGAACGCAGTGGCAGACCATCGACATCGAAAACAGATGAAAACATTGATGAAGTAAAAGAAATGTTGGTCAATAACCGCAAATTAACCTTCAGAGAGATAGCGGAGGACCTGAACATTGCCTATGGATCCGTCCAAGACATTTTAGTTAATGATTCGGGTTTCCGTCGTATAGCAGCAAAGTTGGTGCAAAAAGACCTCAATTTCATGCAAAAAAGAGACCGTGTTGACGTCGCAAATGAGATGATTTACGAGGCATAATCCGATCTCACATTCATCAAAAGGATCATTACTGGAGACGAGACGTGGGTCTATGAGTACGACACGCAATCCAGACATCAGGCAAGTAAATGGCGTCACGTCGTTTTCAGTCAAAAAAGAACGCAATGCTCACGGTTTTCATGGATTACAACGGTGTAAAGCATCATGAATTTTTGCAGGAAGACCAGATAGTAAACATAAAGTATTATTTGGGCGTTATGCGATGTTTCCGTGAAGCACTTCGCCGAAAGAGACCAGAATTGCGGGCAGAGAACTCGTGGATTTTGTACCATGACGAAAAATGCAACAAATACCATCTAACAGCCACCGAATTCACCTGATTTGGCTCCCTGTGACTTCTCTCTGTTCAATCGAGTAAAAAAACCACTACTGGGAACGCGTTTCAGAAGCCGAGAGGAAGTAATGGAAAAATCGCAGGAAGCACTGATGCTTCGTTTCGAGGATTGGATCAAGTATAAGTGTGTTGCTATCCATGGAGATTACCTTAAAGGGGACAATATAGATTTGAATGAATAAACTTGCATTTTCAATTTTCTGAGTTATTTCCGGGATCTTTTCTATCAAGATGGTAAGATTTGTTGGGAGATTTGCGGACATGCGTATTATAGGCGATGTGTTCAAAAAGTAAGGTGACCTAATATTTTTTTATTAAAAAATATTTATTTATTCACCAATATTAATGTTGTCCATTTCAAAGTACCCCCTTAAGATATTATACACTTGTGCCAACGCTTTTTCCAATCCTCGAAGCACTTCTCATAAGGACTTTTCGGTTGGCGATGCCGTTCTTAATTCCTCAATCGTTGCAAATCTCCGTACTTTTATAGGTCTCTTTATTTTTGGGAACAGGATAAAGTCGCATGTAGTAAATCCGGTGAATATGCTTTCTGGGGCATGATTTTCGTGTTGTTTTTGGGCAAAAAATCTCTCACAAGCAACGATGAATGAGCAGGTGCATTATGCGTAATGCAAAAGCCATGAATTGTATTTCTACAATTCCGGACGTTTTTTATATTGCTTCTCGCAAATGGTGCATAACTTCAAGGTAATACTCCTTATTGACCGTACGATCTTGAAGTAAAAACTCCTAATGCAATACGCCACGGTAATCGAAAAGAACAGTGGTCTAAACTTTGACATTTGATCGAATTTGACGTGGTTTTTTTTTCGGTCTTGGCTCTTTTGGGTGCGTCCATTGTGACGATTGGGCATGGTTTCGACATTATGAGCAAATCAGAATCATCATTGACGTCATTCCAGAGCTCCTAACAGATGCTTATGCGACGTTTTGGAACGAACTTCGTTGACACTCGTCTCATGCCCAAAATATCCGAAAAAATGACACGAGCCTACCAATATGCCAACATCCTCAGCAACTTCTTATGGTGATTTGATGATTTTCTTTACAGCTTTGACGTTATCAACTTTTGTTGATGTGCTGGAGCGTCCAGAGCGAGGTTCATCATTGGCATTTTCTCCGACATCTTGGCAGAGCTTTTTTACACAAAATTTGATGCAAGTTCTTTGCTCGATTTTTTATAATAATTGAAAATTGCCGAGCACACCAAAACATATCAAACTTTCCTATCTGTCAAAAACAAACTAAGCAAAACACACAAAAATGTACGTTGCCCGCGAAATTCAAAACCCACCTTACTTTTTGAACACACCTCGTATATTTAAATGAGCTTACTATAGTGATATTTTGCCCCGCTTCAAAAGCTTTAAGCCCAAATCCGTTGGCAGAGATGGTATAATGGTTACCAACTTTCGAAAAAGCTACAGTGTCTTTTAATCGCTCAAAATTTCTTGTTAAGTTTGTCTCCGTATGTACCTTTTATCATTAGCTCTTACAATGATTGTAATAACTAATTTTACCAATAAATTCGAGTTCTCTGATAAAGCACATGGGCTGAAAAGTGCCGTTTCATAGTAAAACACAAAATTTTTGCAAATTTCAACTTTATTTATCAATTTAGTTGCCTTCGGGGGCGATACACTGATTGAAACGATTTTTCAATCTTTCGATACCAGTCTTGTAGTACGATTTCGGTTTTGCCTCAAAATATTCCTCTGTTTCGGCGATTACTTCCTCATCGGTCTTAAATCTCTTTATGGCGAGCATTCTTTTGAGGTCTGCGAACAGGAAATAGACGCTGGGGGCCAAATCTGGAGAATACGGTGGGTGAGGAAGCAATTCTTAGCCGAATTCATTAAATTTTGTCATCGTTTTCATCGACTTGTGACACGGTGCATAGTCCTGATGAAACAGCACTTTCTTTTTCTTCAAATGCGGCCGTTTTTCTGCGATTTCGTCCCTCAAACGCTCCCACAACGCAATGTAATAGTCGCTGTTGATAGTCTGCCCCTTTTGGAGATAGTCAATGAAAATTATTCCATGTGTATCCCAAAATACGGATGCCATAACCTTGCCAGCCGACTGTTGAGTTTCTGGTTGTTTTGGACGAAATTCGTCGCCTGCTCATCCATTGTCACATACCGACGCAAAAATTCGGCTTTATTTCGGTTGAACAGCTTTAAACACTCCTCTGAATCATCAACACGTTGTTGTTTTTGGTCAACTGTGAGCAAACGCGGCACCCACTTTGAACAGAGCTTTCGCATGTCCAAATATTCGTGTATGATATATCCAACACGCTCTTTTGATATCTTCAGGGCCTCAGCTATTTCGATCAACTTCACTTTACGGTCATTCGTAATCATTTTGTCGACTTTTTTGATGTTTTCATCTGTAACAGCCTCTTTTGGAAGTCCACTGCGTGCATCATCTTCGATGCTTGTATGACCACTTTTAAATTTTTCAATCCACTTGCGAATGGTTCGTTCGGCTGGTGCAGAGTCCGGGTAACACTTATTAAGCCATTTCTTTTCATTGGCTGCATTTTTTCCCATCAAAAAGCAATGATAAATCAACACACGAAATTGCTTTGAATCCATTTTTTTCACAATAACAAAAGTTGCTTCACTCACAACGCTATATCTCGAGAACTAATCGTCCGACAGCTGTCAAATTTATACACGTATCTTTTGAAGGTTGGTACTAACTGAAAATGGTATGGATTTAATTCAAGTGGTGCCCTCTCTTAGAAACTTTTCAGCCCATGTATTAGCTCAACTTATGCCTTAAGGCGAATATCAAAAGGTGTTATGCCCTTAGAATCAACAATTAGCTCTAAAAATTCAATTTTTTCTCCAAATAGATATTTTTCTCGTTTACAGCGAAGGCTATGCTGCAACAACACTCGAGATCAGCAGTTAATTCATTCATGTATTACTAAAATATGGTATGTCTATGGGACTAGATACATAAAATGGCAGTCCGGTGTTGACACAATCCGAACACAGAAGATACGGCACTGCTAAATTTAAATATATTCGTGAATAAGTTCTCGTTCTATAATCGATGAAATAAATCTTTGATTCTAAAAGATGAATGTCTATTCATTTTAAGTTGTGGACGCATGGCTATGCGAATTTCATGCATATGCAATTGGAGCCATGGGTCTTGGATAACCCCACGAAGGTGTAGCCCATTGACTAGTTTCTACAGTAAGCCTTCACAGCAGGCTTTAAAGCAAAAATTAATTCACGTTATTGCATACATTTTAATTGACTCAATTCTTCAATATGTAATGATTTACAAATATCTCGTTGCATCCTCTGCAGTAACTAAAAAATCGTCTTTATATCAATCAGAAATCAATGAAGGGTCAGACGTTTATTGCTAAAATAATTGACTATAGTTGTACCGCATGGCACCAGTCTTCTCTTAAATAGATCACTCCCTATTGAGCTATAAGGCCAGCAGTGATAAATGTCAGACACTGCCGCCTCCCCTAACATCTACTGAAATAATCCAGAGTTGGGCTCTGAGAGTTTTTGCAGCTTTGCAATACATTGATTTTCCTAGTTCCTGATAAGGCCTCGGGCAGTAAAATGCTGATTAAACTGGAATATGTTAATTTCCCATTTGCATTTCACCTCATCAAGAATATAAAAATGAGGTATTGCATTGTACACAATGATTTGATAACTGCTCTCTACTTGTAAGGCTTTTTTCACAGCCGTCTGGTTATCTTTTACAGTGAATTCCATTTAGTTTTGTTGTCTATCCAATATTTTTATAAGTTTGGCTTCGTTCAAATAATATTCTCTAAATTCTGGTCGCAAATAAAATAATAATTCTCTTATGTAATGTACTTAAATGAGTACTTCAATTTAATACATTTTATATGAAAGATATGTGGGTTATGTTGTGGGATCACGTCAACTACACTTAGGTATGATTAAAGAAAAACTGACTGAGTAAGTGTATTCATTTGGCTTAACCCTTTCGATCCGAATGGGACATATATGTCCCGCTACATGTTCAAATAAAAGCAGCTCAAATGGTTCAAGATAGTCTCAATCCGTGGTACAAATAGTTTCTAACAGTATAAATTTTATTTTATATGTTTTGGTTGAATTTTTAATGGAAAAGTAAACAACATTTTATTCAAAGTATTGGATAAAATAAAATTTTTCCCATCTTTCAGGCAATTTATGGATTCCACGCCAATAAAACTGTTCGTCTTTTGAAGCAAATCAAAAAGTCACAAAATTTTCGACTTCCTCGTAGGATTCGAAGTGCTGCTCAGCTAATGGGTGTCCCATCGATGAAAACAAATGGTAGTCGAAAGAAGCCAAGTATAGTGAATAGTGAATACGGTGGGTGGGGTTGCAGCTCCCAGCCAAGTGTTTTGGTTGTATCCTGAACCAGTTTTGTTTTGTGTGCAGATGCATTGTCATGGAGCAAAATTACCTTGCCGTGTCTTCTGGTCCATTCTAGTCGTTTTTCGATCAATGCATTGTTAAAATTGATCATTTGTTATCAATAGCATCTGCATTAACGGTTTCACCAGGTTTTAGGAGCTCGTGGTACACTACACTTTTATGGTCCCACCAGACACACAGCATTGTCTTCTTGCCGAATCGATCTGGTTTTGCAGTCAAAGTTGATGGTTGTCCCGGATTAACCCATGATTTTTTCCGTTTAGGATTGTGAAAATAAATCCGTTTTTCATCTTCAGTGTCTTTGTAGCAAAATTTCACAAGTGGTTTTTCGGTTTTTCATCTGTCTTTCATTCAATTCATGTGGCACTCATTTTCCAGACTTTTGAATCTTTCCCATAACTTTTAGAAATTGTTTGTTGTGCAGCATTTAAAATTGTTGCCATTTGTTCTAACTCAAAGTGTCATCTTCATCCAATATTGCTTGCAATTCGGCGTCTTCAAACTTTTTTGGTGGTCTTCCACGTTCTTCATTTCTCACATCAAAATCGTGATCTCTGTGTGAGGTTAACAGATTTAAGTTGGTAAGTACCAGTGTTTTGTTATTGTTTAGGTTCGATTTTAGATGATCGGGACCTATTTCTCCCGTCTGTGTTTTTGAATGGGACATAAGTGTCCCATTCAGGCTTGTAGACATAGATTTCATGCAGACATTTTTTCTATGACCTTAGACTCATTAGGCCTCTGATGAAGATGAAGACTTCTCGAGTAGAAGTTATGATGATTACGAGCCTACAGACTACGTGATTGAATCAAGTGAGAGTGACATAGACGAGAGTGATGCAGTTGGAAATTTAGATACTCAACATCAAGGCAACGAGAGAGAAGATGATCAGGTGGAAATATTGTAACAAATGAAGAAGAAGATGCAAAAGATTAGCTGCAAGAAGCAAATATTCCCGTTTTTCAAAATATACTGTTTGGTCATCAAACAGCTATTTCACGAGATCGCTTTCAGCTTTTATCGTCAAAAAATATATTTTGCTCCTCGCGAGAAGCCAGCGGGAGCCACAAAGCTTTTGAATGTTTAAAAATTCGTTTTTTGAGTGCCAGAAATAAAAGATCCTTCCAAAGCATAGATAAAAGCATAAATAAGTTCAAGGGGCAATCAACGCTGAAACAATACATGCCTTTGAAGCCCAATAAACGCGGAATTAAAATGCGGCTTAGGTGCGATGCTGTCACCGGCTACACATATGACTTCAATATATGTATACGGCTTTCAAATAGGGACTTGACAACTTTGAATTTAATTTGTGAACGCACTCTTTCACTAATCATCAAACTGTCACTGTCAATTTATTCAGTTAACTTAACATTTTCATCATGGTAAAGTACACTAACGAGCTACGTTCTCCGATTGAGTTCTGGAGAAGATGCGCCAAGACGATGAATTTCATCGCAAAATCATCTTCAGTGACAAGGCTCATTTTTGGCTCAATGGGTCCGTCAATAAGCAAAATATCCGTTCACCCGTTCGGGTGAAAACCAACATGTGCCTCATGAATCACCACTTCGTCCACAAAAAATAACTATTGGGTCATATTTTTTCGTCGACGATAACGATCGTCACGTTACTGTGAATGGTCAGCGTTATCGCGCCATGGTCACCGATTATTTTTGGCCCGAATTGGAAGATATGGACTTGGACGACGTGGTTTTAACAGGATGGTGCCACAAGCCACACAGCACACGCTCCAATCGATTTATTGAAGAGTAAGTATGATGAGCGTGCTATCTCAAGACATGGGCGAGTCGATTGGCTGCCTCGTTCGTGCGATTTAGCACCGCTTGACTATTTTCTGTGGGGCTACGTTAAGTCATTGGCTTATGCCAACACGCCGACGACGTTGGAAGAGCTCAGAGCCAACATTGATTGCGAAATAGCGATCGTTTTGGCCGAAATGTGTGGCCGAGTCGTTGAAAATTGGGTCCAACGAATCGACCACTGCAAACGTGCCCGCGGTGGCCATATTAACGACGTCGAGTTCCATTCATAAATGTTTTGATTGTACTTCAAGCCAATAATAAAGTTTTTTAAATATCTCAAATGGTTCGCCTTTTATTTAAAAAAAAGTTGTCAAGTCGTTATTAGGAAACTCTATATATTGCGGTAGAGAGGAAAATTCAGAAGGAACTCTTGGTGAACGTGTTGTTAACCAACTAGCTGCTTCAATTCGAGAACCTGACGTTACCCTTTGTTTTGATCGGTTTTTCACCAGCGTCTATCTTCTTGAAACTATAGATTATGCTGCATTAGGAACTCTTGTCTGTTGGAAACTCTTAGGTAGTTTCTTTACAAATGGGTAGAAAGAAGAATCCACTTATTGATTTTATGGTGGTTTTAGCCAAAGATCTAATCTAAAAAGGAAAAAAGACAGCAGTTATTCGACGAAGTGATATCGTAGACAATGCGCCCTGTGCAGAGATTACAAAAGGGAAAGGCATACGAAGACAATCTGTGAACAATTTCAGATTTCCCTTTGCGCAGACTGCTTTGCACCATATCATAAATAATTAATTTATTTTCTATCGTTTTTAACTTTATTTTTATTTTTTTCCTTCTAACTTTGAAAATAAAACATTTCATACTGCGTAAATGTACTTTTTTCATTTTGTACGTCCGTATGTCGCACTAAAAAATACGGTCGGGACATATAGGTTGATTCAACATGAGGTTTGATTTACAATGTAAAATAAAACATATAAATTTGAAAGTGAACTTACAGTTTCAATTATCGGTAAAAAGAACAATTCATGGCATTTACTTTTTGAAAATGATACGTGAATTTGGCCACGACTACGTCTGAGGTGGTTCCATTCGGAAGGTCCAATTTTGGGCGACTCGTTCGAACATAGCGACAAGTATCTGGCGGATAACACTAGTAATGTTGGCTTCCAAATCGACAATCGTAGCTGGCTTATTCATGAAGACCTGAGACTTTACATATTCCAAGAGAAAAAAGGCGGCCAATTTACCGCAGCAAAACGTGAAATTAAGTGCTCACCAACATGATTTCTCAACAAGTCCATTGCTTCACGCGCTGGATGGCTCGTAGCGCCGTCTTGTTGAAACCAGAGCTCGCCGAGAACATGTGCTTGAATTTCAGGAAGCACATACTCTGTTTACATGTTGCGGTAACGGTTACCATTGACAGTAACATTCGGATCTGCCTCATTTTTGAAGAAATATGTACCACCAGCCCATAAACCACACCATACCGTTGTTTTTAATTGATGTAATGGTAGCTCTTGAGCTAGAAATGGGCTTCATCACTGAACAAAATTCTACGATAAAACACCATATTTTCATTGAGTTTTTGCAGAGCCCATTCACTGAAAATATGACGCAAATTCAAGTCGCCTGGCTTCAATTCTTGATCAAGTTGAATTTTGTACGCTTTAAGGCCGAGAAGCTCATTAAAATACGCCACGTTGTCGATTACGCCAAGCCAAGCTGCTGAAAACGAGGAAGAATCGATTCGTCACGGTCTTCGCGTACACTTTCAGCTACAGCTGCTATTATCTCTTCACTACATGCTGAATGTGGTCTACCCGGTCGAGTATCATTCACTAATGTAAACTAGGACTCAAATTTGTGAATGGTATTGGCAATAGTGGTTTCAGTAGCCCGATTATGCGCACCGTAAGTTCCTCGAATCGTACGAAAAACATTTCTCACAGAACGCTGATTTTCGTAATACAGCTGAACAATTGGGAGACGCTGTTGTGGTGTGAGTCTTTCAATGATGACTTGCCAAATGATACTGAACGAAAATGACAAAGGAGTTTGATATAAGTCACGCGTGATCTATCAAAAACAGCATATTGAAAATCAAACCTCTCGCAATGAATTACCCTATATATATCCCAGCCCCACCCTCCGCCGTCAAATACGGCAAGACAACTTTGATTTCAGAAAGGGTTATAACTACTACCAAACTCATGGTTATCCTTTCAGTCACATTCTGAACAGTTACAAAACACAAGAGCCTGATCTTCATCCGCGGATTATCAAGATTCAGTTGATGCAAGAATTGAAGCCGGTGGATCATGGTATGCTTCGGACCTTAACTGAATGAGCTCAAACCCAATTAGAGGATAATCCGAAATTTTATGGTAAAATTTTGGCTCAGCAGATAGCGAAATTACCGTATTTGGAGGGATAACAATCCACAAATAATGACTAAAGCTTAGAAATAAAATATTCGACAAATTTTTGCGGATATACGAGTTTAGATGCTTTAAAAGGTGGTAAACAAATTTACTGACAGGTTTGTAATATCCAGTTGTTTTGCTTTTATACTCGAAATTATCTTTTCATGTTAAATGATAAAGAATTAGCTTGCAAATTGACACATTTTATAGATCAAAAGGCAATGTTTTGTGTTTTTGTTTGAATTTATATGCATGACCCACTTTAAAAAAAAAAAAAAAAACACCCTTCGCGTATAAAAAATTTTCCGATCACTAGTGGAACTTGTTGCTACTTGTTATAAGATATGGTCATACCGGTGTAGATACGTCAAATCGGACATCAGCACCATAAAGTTTGATGTTCTTAATGGTACATGTGCTCAGAACGTTTTATCATACTCGAGGCTTTTGATGACGAAGTACAATCCCTGGACACCGTGTTTCGCCTGTTTTTCGAATTTAATCGTGGTTATCGTTCGCTCCAGATTGAATTTCGGAGGTCGTCCAAAACTGGTTGTTGTGCCAGAAAATATCGATCCTGTTCGGGAACTTAACATATACTGCAAGATCGTCATATGACTTACCGTAAAGCATACTTGGGCATTGCTTACATACATATAATTTTCTCTCTAAAAATGGTGTTTTAAAGGACGTCTAGTCTATAAGATCTTGACAGGCGATCTATGGATATGACTCCGTCTATCTGTCTGGGTTTTTCAAATGAGTCAAATCCAACAAAAATTGTTCGCGCATAAAGCACTTTGAAGCAATGCTTGTTTCTATGGAAGAACCGGACATTTCGATACCGTCGCATTAGGGCAATGTAGAACGGTCAATTCGAAATGGTACACTATCATTTGTTTGGCAGAAGTTTTTGGAAATATAAGAAAAAGCAATCGAAAAACCCGGATCATACACAACCAGGAAAATGCGAGCTCTCACAGGTCGGCTCAAACAAGCGACATCTTGAGCACTCAAAACATCGAATCAGCCGTACAACCCTGATTTGGCACCCAATGACTTCGCCTTACGAAGTGGTGCTGATCCGTTTAAAATGGATGTTTTGGTGTTACCTCCAAGATCGAAGTGAAAAAAGTGCTTCGAAAATTGGTTCAAACGTATGCAAAACTGAATTGATCTTTATGCAGAGTATTTTGGAAAATAATAAAGCCATTTTAGATGATAAATATTTGTTTTTACTTGTTTTTCTCATAACTTAAGTAACAATTGTGTAGCCAGCATTTCAAAATAAGCGATGGTCAGGTTTACCCTGACCGGATAGCTATATTTCCCATCTGAAATTTAATGCAGTGATCTGGCAGTTTTGTAGCACGGTGTGACTCCGATGAATCCAGATATCTTTTAATCCAAGTACCTCGAACCCTCTTTGATCCATCTTTATCTATTGACTGCCATCTTGTCGCGCCTAACAATTTGGCCTTCCACAGACCTTAACTTGCGTCGGGATTTAGATCTGCACTTTTACAAAATCCTATTGATTCAGGAACTGAAGGTAAAAGACCATAGGCAGCGTTCAGCTTTTGGGAACTGGGCTCTGGAGCAGTTGGAAGTGGACTCTAATTTGCAATGAGGCTCATTTTTCTACGATTGGCTATGTCAAAAAGCAAAACTGTATCAAGGGCGATAACAATCCGTGGTGTAGTGGTATATGCATACACTCATCAAGCAGAGAGTCGCGGGTTCGAATCCCGTGCGAGGCAATTCTCTGAAAAAGTCTTTTCGTAGAATTTGCATGTAGTTATATGAGAATCCCGTCGGCGTCAACTCTGACATCAGTGATATCGAACCCAATTTATGCGGTCGAGTTATCGAATATTGGACTTCCTGGGTATCTGCCGCCCAGGAAATCAGCGGCGACCATTTGGCCGATATCATATTCCCCACATAATGTAATCGAATAAAAAAAAAATGATATCTCATACGAATTAATTACGAGTGCAATGGTTCGTTCAGTCTAAGTTCTGCCATATTTGATTGAGGATTGTCAAGACGTGTGGTGGTAAGCAGATATCATACAGAAGCGCAACTATCTTTGAATTTCTTTCCAGAAACAGAATATCCTGACTGCATTCGACGGATGAAGGTATTACCCGTGTTAAATGAATTTAAAAATTTATTCAAAGGGATGGACTTGGACTTGGGCTTCAGCAAAAGCGAAAATTAGCTATAAGCCGAAAAAATGGGACGATGTAATATTTTAAATGACAGCACTCCCACTGGCAAGGAATTCTCTCATTTCTTAACCATTTCATGTAAATGAAAATAACACTTTTATTGTTAATTAGGAATAATTTGTAAATCTTATTTTATGCAACAGGACTTGTTTTTGTCGTTAACCTACAACTCAAAGATAATCCACTTTGGCGTTATATTTACATAAGTTTTTACGATTTGCCCGTTTTCGTGTTAAAGCTCAAGGTCATTCTGCAGATCTTCAGCAACCGCCTCACTTCCGTCTACGTCGCTCTGAACACAATTGGTAACACTAGAACAAAAATTGTACTACCCTTTTTTGAGCCAGTCAAAAGTGTTAGCACGTATTTGTGCCAAGTGCTTTGTTCTTTTAATTTGTTGCAATACCAAAACAAATTTTCCCATCTAAGCCTTGAGTATCAGATACAGGACAAAAGAAAAAAAAAAAAAAAAAACAAACAGGAGCGAGAAAAAAATCTCTTGATACATACTGGAAACAAAACCAGAAAATACAATGGAACTGATGCGAAAACGAAAAATGAGAAATGAGAAACGAGAGACGAAATAAAAGAAAATTTTCTGACTAGGATGAGTATTTGGCGCCCTTGGTCTTTGTGGGGTTTCGGTTGGAAACGACTGTCGTACCCCTTGGCCGGGAGTAGGTGCCTATATTGGTATTGTTTAACTCGTACTTTATCAGAGATAGTCACTGACTTCTATTGGTTCGTAAATTTGTATTACAATCCGTCAGCAGCGGGACAGGACGCAGTGGGAGAGGTGGAAAAATTCATTGATTATTTGTGTCATACATGAATCAAATTGTGCACCGAAGTGAATTATCACGTTTTGTGTTTTTTGTTTTTTTTTTTAGCTTTCCATCTGTTAGTTTGTCTATCGGTTTGGGTATTGTTTACGCGATATGATTGAGTAGTGATGGAAGGAGAACTGTGAAAGGATATTATTTCACGTCGATGAACCGAAATAATAAGCGTAGAGGAGAAAAACGTAAACAAAACAAAAGAAATAAAAAATAAAGCCAAAAGAAAACAAAAAATATTTCACTGATTGATCTAATTTTTCTATGACAAATAGCTTAGAATTGGATCGTATTTTGTGTTGCCTTTTATGTAAGACTGTCAGTAGATTATAATCGAACAAGGCAGAGGGTATGAAAAGACACACAATATAAGAAAGTACATAGTCTATCCAGCAACAAATTGATTGGCTATTTGATTGAGTTAAAAGAAGTGGCCCAAGAAAGTAATCCTATGGAATGTCAATTAATTTTGATAAAGTGAAGTGGATTGAGAATGACATTTTTCAAGAAAAAAGGAGCTAAAATAATTCAAATAACTACATTTAGTGCATGTTAATACGTATAAGTAGTTATCGTTTTAACTTATGATAGAAAACCAAGTACTGGTTTTCTTTCGGTCATGATGTCAATTTCAAAGAAAAAACTTTTTTTTTTCTTGAGTATCATTATTATTGGCCCTTAGAAAAAACAAAATTAAGAGTCCACTTTAGTGTTAACTCTAAACTCGTAGAAATAACAGGCAATTTTCACTAAAGTCGAATTCATCTTAGGAAAAAGTTAAAATTCAACCCACCGGCTATCTAAGTCCAATCTAAAGTGACAGTTCAAGAAAACTTATTTGGAAAAAAAATGTCAAACGAACGTATTTTTCGTGATTTTAATATTTTAAGGAATGTGGAGCAAATTAAAAAAAGAAAAGTGTATAAAGACATGTTAATCCATTTCAACAATATATGTTATCGATGCGGAGTTCAAAAGAAATTATAGGTAAGAAAGTACCAATCATTTCAACAGAAGTTACAAAAGAAAATGCTCAAAAATAACATTTTTCATTTACAGATTTAAATCACAAACTCACATCATGGTACTGATAACTTTACGCCATATAGCTAAAGGCAGTTATCAACTAGATACATATGAGTAATCGAATCTCATTAACTCCGGAAATTTTTAAACTAAACAATAAATCCTTAGCGGACATACATGGCGTAAGTCAAAGAAAAGTAAGCGCCGTAATAAAAAAGGTCGTAAGTGCATTAGCCGCTAAACTTCCCCAATTCGTCTGTTTTCCTGAAACACCAGAAGAAATAAGGCGGACCGAGAGGACATTTTTTGATAAATTTGGATTTACTCAATGCTTGGGTGACATAAACTGCACGCATTTTAAGATAAATGACCCAGGAGATGAGGTTGGATCCCGATATCGATGCAGGAAGGGATTCTACTCACTTAATGTTCAGATTATTGTTAATGCAGACAGTAATATCCTAGATATCTTTGCACGGTGGAGAGCAAGTGCTCATGATTCAAGGATATTCAACGCATCTTCAATTAAAATAAGATTGCAGCAACTAAACATGGGGGGAGTAATACTTGGAGATGGTGGCTAAAAGCAAACAAATATAGTAATGACTCCTTTCCAAATAGGATTGTAGCTTAATCCTGCAGAGCAAAGTTATCAGCGCCATCACATATTAGCAAGGGGTGTCGTTGAACGAACTTTCGGTCAGCGGATTTAATGGGTTTCCTTGCGATTTGGAGGTAGCAAAAAATGCGATTGCAGCCCTTGCCGTATTATGGAACATCGCAAAGCTAAGAGAATGTCCCATCATAGAAGATTCATCTAATATCTGTAGGTAAAGAGAATATAAACAACAATTTAGAAATAGTTTTAATTCAAGCTAACACATTGGCTGAAAAGTCAGTGCCGTTTTATAGTAAAACACAAAATTTTTGCAAAATTCAACTTTATTTATCAATACAGTTGCCTTCGAGGGCGATACACTGATTGAAACGATTTTTCAATCTTTCGATATCAGTTTTGTAGTACGATTTCGGTTTAGCCTCAAAATAGGCCTCTGTTTCGGCGATTACTTCTTCATCGGTCTTACATATCTTTCCGGCGAGCATTCTTTTGAGGTCTGCGAACAGGAAATAGTCGTTGGAGGCCAAATCTGGAGAATACGGTGGGTGAGGAAGCAATTCGTAGCCGAATTCATTCAATTTTGCCATCGTTTTCATCGACTTGTGACACGGTGCATTGTCTTTAGGAAACAGCACTTTTTTTTTCTTCAAATGCGGCCGTTTTTCTGCGATTTCGTCCTTCAAACGCTCCAACAACGCAATGTTATAGTCGCTGTTGATAGTCTGCCCCTTTTAAACATAGTCGATGAAAATTATTCCATGTGTATCCCAAAATACGGATGCCATAACCTTGCCAGCCGACTGTTGAGTTTGGACGAGGTTCGTCGCCTGCTCGCCACTCAGGTGATTGCTGGTGTGAAGTGATGGAGCCAAGTTTCATCCATTGTCACATATCGATGCAAAAATTCGACTTTATTGCGGTTGAACAGCTTCAAACACTCCTCTATATCATCAACACGTTGTTGTTTTTGGTCAACTGTGAGCAAACGCGGCACCCGCTTTGAACTGAACTTTCGCATGTCCAAATATTCGTGTATGATATATCCAACACTCTCTTTTGATATCTTCAGAGCCTCAGCTTTCTAGATCAACTTCACTTTACGGTCATTCGTAATCATTTTGTGGACTTTTTTGATGTTTTCATCTGAAACAGCCTCTTTTGGACGTCCATTGCGTGCATCATCTTCGGTGCTTGTATGACCACTTTTAAATTTTTCAATCCACTTGCGAATGGTTCGTTCGGCTGGTGCAGAGTCCGGGTAACACTTATCAAGCCATTTGTTTGCATCGGCTGCATTTTTTCCCATCAAAAAGCAATGATAAATCAACACACGAAATTGCTTTGAATCCATTTTTTTCAAAATAACAAAAGTTGCTTCACTCACAACGCTATATCTCGAGAACTAATCGTCTGACAGCTGTCAAATTCCGTTACATCATCCGTAAAGTCGTCTGAATCGCGAAGTCAAGCTCAACAGGTTCTTTGGTCTCATTTCTACTACCAGTTCCGAATTGCTCTGTTCAAAAAGTAGAAATATGTGAGCGATCATTATTTTCATCCATCCCCACTGCGCTTTTATCTTATTCCGTACGAATTAAGCTCCTCGCTGATTTTTTTCCATGCCTCCACCTTCTTAAAAATCATTGATTGATTGTTAATCTTGCAGTCCACTATATTAACATACTGCTTCACGGTGCCCTTAAAAATCTCCTTTCCCTCCAATGTCCAGTTCCGATTTCTTTCCCATCTCTAGAAAATTAATAAATTACTTTTTTAAAATTTAAATTAAATTCAAATTTTTTTAAATTAATTTAAAAAAAAAGAAAAAAAAAGCTGGTGACGAACACTAAACACACTTTTTTCCGGTAATTGCACCACTTTGACCGAAAATCTGACAATGGTCAGTGTAATTAAGCGGAGAATACTGCATTTCGGTTTAACCGTATACGGTGTTGATATACACCAAAAAGGTTCCTTGAATGTACATTCTCAAACCGAATAAACTTACTTTTTCCATTTTATCGTATTGAGTCCCTTTTTAATTCGTTTAAACTAATTCACATAAAAAAGGCTATCCGGAAATATCATTATTATTCCCGAACTATCATTTACAATTGCAGGGGTAGGTCACAAAAGATAGCTAAAGTCGACTTAAGATAAAGTTGGTTTATTTCTACGAATCACTAAATTTAGGTTTGGAGTCAACTAACTAAAGTAGACTTTAGAGTCGACTTTAGCTTTTGTTATTTCTAAGGACCATTGACTTTAATGTGCCTGGTTATTTTAAGAAGTTTTCGGGGCTTTTCTCTTTTTTTCAACGGAGGTGCAATGACGAAAGTTAAACATAAGCTTGAGCCTCACCCTCAGAGTGATTCTCTTCACCGCAAGTGTGTCCGGTGAGAAGTGAAGCAGAAAGTAACGTAAATCAAGGATAACTGGAGTCGAATTTAATTCATTGTTAGAGACTTTCGAAATCGAATGTAATAAAGGATCGGTTTCAGTCGATCCAGGGAGGATGGTCAGCCCAGGAAAGTATTTATCATACAATTAACACATTGATGTCAATAAAGTGTTGAAAGCACTGGATCCAGGATGTACTTGAGAATGCATTCGAATGAAAGATATGTATCTATTCTGTCCATATATATTTGAACAAGACTTAACGCATTCAGGTCGTGTTGAATGCTATTTAGGACGTAACTGTGAAGCGTCGGACCTCATTCAGAGCAACTTCCTTGCCAAATATTAATGCAAAAAAAAAGTTGATTGTGGATCAGTCCCCAAATTCTAATAAGAGAATAGAATATGGTATAATACGATACATCTCAGTTTTTTTTTTTTTTTGTGAGTTCTCGACAAGAATTACGAGCAATTTCATAGTCAAAAATTCAAACCACAAATAACAGGCTAAACAAAGGAAACCTAGTAGATACACAGTCGATACTAAGCATATGCAGACTACTTTTTGGCAGGGATAAACAAATTTCTGCTATAAGCTGACGTTTCCTTAAAATCATTCATAAGATTATATCACTAATAGACCAGGCGTGTTTCACATTGCGACAGATCTGAGAAAGAATCCACAAATTGTAGGTCGATACCCTGTTTATCAATTTAAAGCTAAATAGAGATGATGTATTCAGACCTAAGATTTTCTCAACTCGATTACAAATTAAAACGAATCCAAAGAACCTACTTATCATTCGTGAGAGTGATAACTTTTCTATTGGTATGTCCACCCTTCTATGCAACCTTAATAATAAGGTGAGCCATTGCAAATTTTCGTCATCGATTGACCAACATGTTCAACGTCTAATGGCGTATTCTGAGAACCATCTGACATTTCAATTATTTGAAGTTTTTGAGGCATACAACTATATAGTTGTTGTATTATGCATATTTATAATTTTCTAAATGATTCATTGCACAACCGCACACATTGGTTTTGTGGTTACTGCAACTAATTATTGGATATAAGGACTTTCTACTTATCAAGTGACATCTGCACCGCATGCTCATAATGCTCAAGGTTAACCATATGTCGTACTTGTGGCAGTGACATTGAATGGGCACAATAAACAACAACAACAACAACAAAAATCAATAGAATAGTTACTATATTGTTCGTTAACACGAAAAGGTACTTTGCAATGGAGTTGATGACTCATAACAATTTAATTTTCAATGACATCCAACACACATGGCATTTTTCACATTTGCAGCGACGAACCACATTGGAGGTGACATTCGTCCTCCTTTATGTAAGAGGGTGTTTTCTGAACCAAACCCCTATTTTCCCCATCACACATTTTCCAAGACGATATGTTTTAAGAACTTAAATCAAATCAAACCGTTCTTCTTATGGAATTTTTTGATTAAAACTTCAAACAGTGTTGTGTATCTGCGACCTCCGAACCTTCTCTTCAGCGGTCAAAGACCAAAGCTACAGGCAATTTTTATCCTCCTGACAATAAAAACCGATCCTCTCCTGACAATTTCACCTAACAATACTCAAAAACACTCCTGTTTTCTTGTCTGTTCGAAAAATCAATAACGTCAGAACAGAAAATTAAGGTCAGGACATGACTGTACCTATAGTGTACAGTACATACGTACGTCATTCTTACCCTCTAACTATCCAATTACCCCAGGCATTGTTTTCTTTTTATTAATATCCTTGCTCACTCAGAGTCCTACAGTATACAGAAGTACCAGTTGCAATTGCTTGCTTCCTCAGTAGGTAGAGTTCATCTCATTGGCCTTAAATCTCCTCGAAACTATTTCCGTTTTCGAAAAACACATAACGAATGTGTTCGGTCAGTAGTGGTCTCTTACGTATCCAAAGGATTTTTTTATAATAAACTTGTCTATAACACAATGAGGTGTGCCGGAGGGGTAAAATTTTTATAAAGTTACCGCATGCCATTCGAGCAGAATCGAACATCAATCGAATGTATGGCAAAGTTACGAGTGAATAGCTAACCATATATAGGGAAACCCCCAAATATCAGCATCCCGCTTGTGCCGGATGAATGGGGTTGGGTAAACGGGCAGATGGATGGGTACTTCTGAGGCACAATGAAAGTTTTGTTGACTTGTAATCGATTTTAATTAAATTTTCTGGGGCGAACTAATGGAATGGCATATGCGCTTGGATGCATCCATACAATTTTATCAGAACACATACAGAAAGACAAAGCAAGACAAACAGAGAGAAAGAGAGAAAGAGAGAGAGAGAAAGTAGACCCAAAGTGGGTAGAAAATTAAACTAAAGTTTGCGCGCCTTTTTTATGAGGCCCATCGAGTAGAAGCTTCTGCCATTGGTGGCGGGTAGGATGAATAATTTATTTTTATCGAAAGTCGATACTTCAATTATTCAACGAAAATGAGTTTTTCAAAAGATAACCCAGTGACATACTCAAATTTATTGGAGATATTCAGTTTTGTTTTAATGGAACAATTCGTATAGCCATCTGTTGTTGTGGAGGGTGAATAAGGTGAAATACCATTTGTTGAAGTTTTTCGTGCGTGAAATGAGAAATGCACCAGAGATGGGAATAGTTGTCCAAATCGTTTTCAAGAATAAAGAAAAATAAGCAAAGGTTGTCGTTCGAATTAATTTAAAAAGAAAGCGGTAAATATGGCTTGCGTGGAGTTAAAGTAATTCGTGTATAAATGGAACACACCTTAGGGACAGTTAAAGATTTAATTGACAATGTAAAGGACGTCTCCACCTAACCCACGTACAAGGTGGAAATTCAAAATTCCTTTAAGTTCCTTACAGAGGGTTTGCTCAGGTTGGAGTTTTTGTGTTTTCTTTGTGAATACATATTTTTAGTAGAACTAAGGTCACCCTACACGTTTTCCAGTTTAAACGACTCCGACTTCACTAGTTTAGTGGATTTATTTTCAAAATTTTTTAATAGATGGAGCTCATTACTACTCCCTATAGATTGAGTAAGTTATTTTTTAAAGCTGAAAATCTCATAATTTCATCACCGTTTCATTTTTTTGCAAAACCAGTCAAAAAGAAAGATTTCGAACTCAGGTTTCAAATATAGAGTTCCATAATAGTTGAACCCATAACGTATGAGCCTTGTTTCTTTTCAGATTGCTTTTTGAATAGACTTACCAACTCTGGTAAAGATTGTAAATTTGAAGAATTAGACTTCTAAGACAACATTCCACCGAAATATTTATCTTTGACTTCTCCTCTAGTTTTTGGCTAGGATTTGATGTATTGCACGAGGAAATCACAGAATGTCCTGGAATAATTTAATAGGAATGGTATTGCAGGCAACTTCTGGGTCTTATAGATCCTCAATGGACAAGTTCCGCATGCATTCCATCTGAAGCTACATTGACCATATTGGTTACCATCCGACAGGAATTTCGCGTCCATATGATTATTGATAATTCCCAAAACATTTGGAATATTTTACAGGGTGTACCCTTATGCATCAAGGATAGTTCGAGAAATGATTCCTGGGTATATTATAAAAAAAAAAAAAATAGTTCTTCAGTAAGGGTCTGTCTCCAATGTTGACATCATTTATCGGCGATTTAAGACTGTTTTCATAGAATAAACCAAATAATCATTTCCCAAATTATCCTTGACAAGTTAGGGACACTCTTTATAGGAGCCTTCACACTATCTTATAGCTTTAGCTATTTTTGGTACTCAACGATTTGGCTTTCAAACTTTAAGTTGTCCGGAGGACCAAGACTTATTTTTCTAGGCAATGACTTCCTCGTTCGACTCGTCCTTCTTTCCGGCGAGCAATCTTTCAAGGTATGGGAACAAAAAGAAGTCGCAGGCTGTGGCGACTGCGGAGGTGTGAGCCAGTGTTTTATCCTGGTGGAAGAGCACTTTTTTCCGCCAAATGTGGTCGTGTTTTTTTTAAATCGGCGTTGAATCGGCTCAATAAATAGACGTAGTATGCTCCTGTGATTATTCTTACCTTCTTTAAATAGTCAACGTGGATCACACCTCGCGCGTCCCAAAACGCGGTGACTATCACCGCGGTCTTCGCCTTTTTTGGAGCACATTCACTGGGTAAAATCTATTTTTTCGATTGTTCTTTGGTCTCTGTTGTGTACAAATGACCATGACGGTCACGAAATGACTCAAAAACGACTCAGAAACTCCTCCGGATTTCGATTAAACAGGGCCATGCACGTCTTTGAAGTGGTCTCACGATTGCGCTTGTTCTCCAGTGTGAGCAAACGTGGCAAACATCGCGCGGACAGCTTTCTCATAGCAAAAATGTCATGTAGGATATGGCTACCTCAGCCAACTCGCGAATTTTCACTGGGCGGTACGCCAATGAGGTAATCATTTTTGGGCCACCTGACCGACGTGCAATAACGCGAAACTCTGCGAACCAATGGTAAACGTTTGTACGGGAAGTTGAATGGGTCCCATATACACCATCGAGAATGGCCTTGATTTCCTCGCAGATTTTGCCACTCAAAAACAAGAATCGGATCACGGAGAGATACTGCTCTTTTTCCATGGTCACACAAAACACTAACACGATAACCCTGAGGTAAGACCATCCGAAATAATAATCCCAATAAATCTATGTACTCCTAGTAGAGCCATCCTTAACAGTAAGATTATAGCTAGGAAACAAAACAAAGGCGAATTCCAGAAAAATCCAGTAAGGTCTGGTGCCAGTGGGGTGGCTTAGTGTCGTACTCGAATCGCTAACGAAAGCCTGATATGCGCTCATTACCAGAGGAAAACGATGACTTTGCAAAAGATTGCTTCTACGAGCGTCTCTACCAAACTTTTAAGCCATGACCTCAACTCGATGCTGAAGTCTATCTTAGTGATTTTGACATCAAGTTAGGAAAGAAGGGCGTTTTTAGCCGCACAAGAAAAAAGTTACAAAAATGGACTCAGGCTTATTGATTTCGCGATGATGTGAAATGTCGTCATACCTGGCACATGACTTCCATAAATATGTATGAAACATATTGATGACACTGCAGGCAACGCAAGGCACAGGTATTCACGATGTATGTACGAAAGTAAGACATTTTATTGAAGCCTTGTCTAATCGAGTCTCCAAAAACCTTTTGAGAACTTTAAAGCTCCCAGCATCAAGCGTAGACAACCTGTGTCGACAATGTCAGGAAGACATTGACGCTATCACATATGTGGTTTAACGAAGGGTAGTGGAAAGCAAAATCAGCGAAGGGGTTGTTCAAGGCGGCGCTACAAGGAAGTACGAGAGCTGTTCATGAACTCTGTGAGTATGTCAGGTAAGAGGCAATTACTGAGAAACAAAAAGAAAGAAGCAGAGACAAGCTTGACCGAGGCATTGGAGAGATGCTTTTGCACAAATTATGCCCGAAAATTTTGCCAAACTTGTTAAGTATTGTATTTAAAACATTCAACAACAATGGCGTTGGCGGACTTTAAATATAAAAACATAGATTTGTTCTGATTACGGAGGTGTTATTAGTGGCATTAGAATCGGACACTAGTTAGTTCTGAAATCTTCCTTTCGAATGGGCACAGAACATGAAGGCCACATTGAATTTAAAATCAGAGAAAACGGTTAACAATAATAAGTTCCAGGTAAAGTGTAAAGTTTTTTTTTTCATTAGATGCGTCCTATATTTCCAATGCAGATTTTCAGAACTCACACGCACCATCATATTCGTGTTCTAGATTGCTGTCAGTTACAGACGTTCACTCTATGTACTCTTTTAAAGCTAGAAAATCTGGATATTCGCCGTAAAATTACCCTCATTGGCAAGCACATTTTAGATTAAATGACTTTGCCATCAATCAAAATTACCGTATTTTGTCTAGTGCCCAGCAAAACGTGTTCCATAAGCAGCCATTGTATACGAAAAAGTTTACTTTTTGTTTACTGTGGTTTTATGCCTAAGCGTGTCATTGGGCCGTACCTCTTCCACCTTTTTCAATTTTTTATTGCAAAAAGACAGCGCTACATCCTAACTAGCGCGTGCCATGATCGTAAACATTCCTGACAGCTGTTTTCCGCCATTTTGACGGCTTATTGCACCTTATCTTGAGCTTCTTTTGTTTGCTGTCCCTATCAGTGGGCACCCGTCCAATTATCAAGTCTTCGCCTTGCCTTTGCGGGGGTATAGCAAATTACTGGCCTTATTGTAAAGGTTTTTGTGTATTTAACTCCTCCGAATGATGCTACGATTTGACCAGTTACAAGCAGCCGGTCAGAGGTTCTGTTGGGTGGAAGGAGCACCGGTAGTCCCTACCAGGAGTTAAAACACGGTACCATGGGAGTCAGGAGCCCCCCGGATTTTGGTCCGCGCCTGACTCGTTGAGGTAGGCCCTCTTGTGGGAGCATTATGGTGGTTGTGGTTTAGACCCAAAGTCGGGGGAAGGGTCTTGATTCAATGTAGAGTTGAAAGATAATGGGTGCTGTAACCCTAAGGTCAGTAAGAGATTTGAGGACGGCTTCGACCCTTACCAGGGGTGGAACTTTTGGCCTCCAACTCAAATTCCGCTTTGGTATCAAAGAATTGACTCCCGTGGATGTATGGGCATCCTGTGAAATTAAGCCTACAAGGCAGGAGTTCACGAAAAACACTAGAGACTCTGTCCCTATCAGTCCTTAGGACTCTGTTTTATACTTGATTTTGCAGGTGTTCTCACCCTATCTGAACCAGATATCTGGGAATTTTTTCTATAAAGGCTCGAAAGCATTTACGGAAATGCGCGACTGTTTTTTTTACAAAACTTGTTGACACTTAGTTCATACTTGACATCAACCTGAAGAACTGGTGTGCTCTAGATAATATTTATAGTTCTCGACAAAATATACCACCAATATGATATATGGTATACCTTTTGATAAGACAGGTGTCAACTTTTTTGTTCAATAGTAACGGAACCACCAGACTGGAACCTTGTGGTACTCCAGCGATAAAATTACTAAAAACTTGTTGGTATTAGATCACTGTAATTTATGTTCTTCTATATCGATTAAATTATACAAATTGATATCTCCGCATCTTTTGGAAATATAAGACATATAAATGTTCATCTTGGGTAGGTATTCCTATTTCCAAAGATGCAGTCTTAACATTTGGGAACAATTTAATTGGTTGCAGTCAATCAAATTTGTTGCCGCTTTAAATTTTGACCGAAGAAAATAAGATAATTCTCGAAATAGACTAAGATAGACATAGAGAAAGAAATACACTAGTCTCTATAAGACTGCTCATTTCTGTAATTCTCCTAATCAAACAATCTCCACGACAGGAAGACGTTCCTTCCACTCATAAGCGATAGACTTTGCAAATGAAAACCTAAAAGGAAACAAATCCGAAGAAACAATAGAAGTTTCTATACAATTTCTCAAAGGATGGCTTGAGATACATATCGAAAAAGACATACCATCTGGCATATTACATAGATAAAGTGTATACCCAGGATATTTCCCTAGCTGGCCATGTGAAAAAAAGGAAAGAATCAAAATCAAAAAGCAAAAGCAAAGGTAAAAGGTTGAAGGATATCTAATTCAAATACAATCTCAGATTCGAGCCATATGAGGTTCGCTGTTTCTATTGACAATCCGAAGGATAGGAGAAAACTTCTCGTTTTATCTTTTGCTTTGTTCCCTTTTCAAAGGGTTGATTTCATTATATTATAAAGTTACTAAAAATGAAGAAAGGACTACTAGAACAAACAGAAGAATGCACGCCGATAAAAAAAAAAAAAAAAAAAAAAAAAAAAAAAAAAAAAAAAAAAAAACTATAGCCGAAACTAAAAATCATTTCATGACTTCCTCTTTTGAACTGAGAAACACATTCGCGAGGGTAATGCACTTTGTTACAAGAACTTCTACGATAGATAATGAGTGCATATCCTTATTACACAAAAACACACACACCCACATATAAAACAAAAATTTCTTCTCTCTCAGAGGACACATGCAATGGAAACTGTTTTTCCAGCTTTTTAAACCCTTAATGCCGTTGCGGAGTACGAGTGCCGTACACCTTAATTCTTGTTATATTATTCTAAACGGATGGAAAATAATGTTTTTAGTAGTTGTCGGGTTGTTGACGGATTAAAATTGTGCGCAAACGAGCATTGGGGGTGTAAAATTTGGTTAACGGGTGGAAGATGCTGCTAGAATCACTTAGATTTCATTTCAATCAACTGCCATCTGAAGGGTTGTGGATGCTACACTATAAGTGATGACAGTATAGGTAAAAGTATGTGTGTTATCTGCAGGTTGGAGTGCACAACAAAACTTAATTATGTTGAGATTTTCAATTTTTTTTTTTTAATAACTAAGAGGATGTGATATATACAATATGAGGACTGACATATGTCTGAAAAGATGCGCCAAGTATCACAGAGAAGAAAAATCCAATTAAACGAGATGTCAATTCTTTTGGGAGGTTGAATAAATTCAATATGATGTATGACAGTGGGTGGTATGCCTTATCCGACCGGGGTTGTTCATTCTTACAACTGCATTTACTTCGTATACCATGGCTCGGTGCGACACAAATTGCTCGCTACTTTTGTAATGTACTCTGACACATTTCAAAGCATTTAACAAAAATTTTGTATATCATTTGACTTTGTTAGCGACATGTTTCTTTTGACATTAGAAAGCACTTGTGTTTCAGAAGCATTCCAATCTTAGACGCTCTAGATAAGTTTTGAAACTCTCCTCTATCCCTCCCACCCACAAGCCACCATTCCTTACTAATTCTTGTTTAAACCCACTATTTCCTGGAGTCGATTTAAAATGTTCTACGAGCTGTGCTAAAAGAATAGGCTGAGAGCTTATTTGTTAAAATTAGTTGTTAACAGAGTATCAGGATACTGTGCGGCCTTCAGATTCACCGTATACAATGGAATTTAGTACAGATGGCCCTCCTATCTATTCTTTTCATTGAAATTAGCAATCACTAAACAAAAAATTCTAAAAAAACGCAACAAAAACTGAAACAGATGTGTATAAACATGGGGCTTGTCGCCAAAGAAGACATTCCAAGCAGATCGATCACTTGAGCCTTGATGCGTCACCAATTTGTATTTTACCATATCAAAGTTAGATGCCATTGAAAAAACAAACATGAAGTGAACAAGAAGTTTTGGAAATATCTCAGCAGATAGCATATACTCGTAAGCGCTGCAATAAATGTCATCAACTAAAACTGTTTCATAGCCAAAAATGCAACAAGGGATGTTGTTTATTTAAACGAATTCTGTAGAAGCTGCATGGATGAGGAGCAAACTATCCCACACCTTCTTTGTACATAACCTCCTTGCTACCAGAAAAGAAAAAAATTTCTGGGAACGATTTAACATGACAATCTAAATGATTTTGGAAATACAGAGTTGAGAAGTCTATAATGCATTATTCAAAGAACAGGAACAGTTACAGCTTCGTTCTTAAGTTGAAAACATTGCTTTTTCCAGATTTAAGATAACATTTCGAACGCAATCCCAGTTCGGTGTAATCCCGGTTAGCTGAGACCACACTTTCTAAGTATAGAAAACTGTCAACATTCTCGACCTTCTGTCCGGCAATGTTAATTTGAGCGCGTATGTTTGATCTGATCGCTCTCTGGGCCATTAAATGAAGGTCCATTATCCGATGTGAAAGTAGGTAAACATTGTCAGCGTATTCAAGGTGATAAAGGTAAGATGTCACTGTCACTGTCCATCCATGTCAGAATACATCGCTGATAACTACCAAAAAACAATAGTGGTGACAGTATACACCCCTGATGTGCTCCACTTTGGACATCAAAATTCTCTGATATCTTACCATTGTGCAAAACGAGACACTTACCACTCTTGTATATAGCTTTACTAAAAGCTACGAGTTTTCCTGCGATGCCTTTCGTGCGCAAGGCCAACCATATAGCATGTCGATGCAAACTCTCGAAAGCCTTCTCGAAGTCGGTAAACAGTAAATGCAGCGGAGACCTGTACTAAACGCATTGCTCTATAATGATCCGTAAGGTGTTTATGTGGTCGATTTCCTTTGTTAGTAGCTTGACGATCATTCCTTTTTTCCACTCCTGTGGAAATTCTTCACCATCCCACGGTCTACATATGATAGTCTGTAGCCGATGTATTTGGCGCCGATTGGTTAAATTCAGCAGGGATGCCATCAATACCCACCGCTTTGTTTTTGTTGAGGGATCTAATTGCTGCCAATATTTCGGTTTTACTGGCAGGCCCGATACGAACTCATTTAAGACCGTAGCAAAATGTTCTCTCTATCTAGTGAGTAGTTCTTCATTCGAAATCAGTAGATTGCCTCCTACACTTTTCACTAGATGTTTGGAGTTTCGACCACCAGTGAGCTCCTTGGTGATTTTTTAGACAGCTACTGCTTGCTGCTTCTTCCGCCCTTGAAGTCAGTGTGTCGATGTACTGACGCTTGTCACGCCTTGCACTACGCTGAACTTCCTTCTTTTTCACACTATATTGGACTTCAGGTTCCAGCCCAAAGCCATGTGCGGTGACTTTTCTGGCTTTTAACGACATAGGTGCCTGCCACAGTTGCAAACACATTTTTACACCATTCCAGTGATCGTACACGCTATTCTACGTTGTGGTGCTGGTTGCTTCTGCTTCTAAGGCAAGGTGGTCCCTGAACTGTTGTCTCACTTGCGGATACCTGAGCCTGTCGGTCTTGAACCTGATTGTTTTGTACGACAACACGCATATCTAATAGCCTAGGGGTCAATCCCGTGCGTCATCAAATTGCGAGATCAATTTGTCACAAAAACATGGTTATCTTAGGAGCAGATAGGTGGGCATATCATAATGCATAATGCATTGGAATGGCCTAACTGACGAAATACGATGATGCTGTGATGGTCTGCAGTGATGAGATAACTTTCAATGATATTTCTACATTCTTCAGGCTAAACTAAACCATGTGTAAGAAAAAATTTACAAGTGCTAGATGATGCAAGCACTAGATCCTGGTTGCTTTCCAACATAATAAAGTTTTCGTATAAATTCTTTTGCGCTCTTGCGATGTCTAAACGGTCAAACGTAGCAGTATTGACTCAGAAAAATGCCTCGTTATAGCTAAGGTACGAATGCGCAAAAATTTGTGCAGCTGCTACAAACGAGTCTCAAAAACAGTTTCTAGAAAATCCTATCTACCAGCATTAGGCGCAAAAGTTTAGTAGCGAGTTTGCAAGCAAGTTGTCAAAAAGGCTGCATCTAATTCTACAACCGATCAATTGAACGAAATCTATGGTTTGATAAAGAACCAACAAACGTATGCAACGAAATACATAGCGGGGGGAATTTTTGTGCAAAGGATATGAAAGCAAAAACGCCTATCAAAAAAAAAAAAAAAAAAAGAGAAGAAGAAGATAAAAGACATAAGAAATAAACAGATTAACTATAATCGGCATAATTATATAAAATGAAGTGAGGAATGGGACCTCAAGGTATGTCCTCTTGCAGTGTGGCATATAGAGATCCATTACGATCACGTACGATCGTAGTCGTAAGACTAAGTAAGACTATAACCATATAGGTATTCAGATAAGTGTTAGGATTGGAGAATTCCTATGAACTAAAAATCGATACATAATACCCTTTCATCGATTTCGAAGCAGCGTATTACAGCTATAACAGAGATGTGCTCCATTCAAATTGGGCCATATATAATCTTTGTATCCATACCAAACTAGTCCCTCTGTTCAGGATGACAGGTTTCAAAATCTTCAAATTTTTAAAGATTGCTATCATTTTTGCCAGTTCTTTGACGGTGAAAAGTAGCACCAAAGTGTAAATCAATCCGGCGAAAACAAGATAGTTGCATTTGATATTTCTAATGCATTAAACAGAGTTTGGCATCAGGTTCTTTTGTTGAAAATGTGCGCTTTTGGAATCAACGACTCTTTTCTTCAGTGGAATGTCCAATTGAAGTTGTCTTGTATTATTTCAAATCTGATATTCACAAAATAAATGCTGATCTACCTCAGGGCAGGATCAAGGATCTCTTTTTTGACGTCCCTGCTCATCGGCTATAGAACGGGAGTGCCAGCGTATGTTAGGCTCATTAAATTCCAATATTAACAGCATAACCAATTAGGAAACTATCAACAGAGTGGAATTTAATGGTCCCAAAACACAACTCTGTCTTCTGTCGTTAAAGTCAAATCCAAACACCCAGTCATTATCCATGAATGGCACTTGCATCGTCGAAACCAAACTTTCCATTCTCTGTAGGTGTGTTATTGACAACTTAAGTTGGAATGACCACATATTCGATGTCGCCAAAAGTGCTGCGAAATGTCTAGGTTTCCTCAAGCGATGTAAGAAATATTTCACCCCCTTTAATATATAAGGCATTTATCCGAACAAAATTGAATTTCAATGCCTACATCTGACCAGACGCTCCTAAAACATTTCTACACCTGATAGATACTAATATCAGTCAGTCAATTGACACCCTCGAACACTGACGTAATATTTCGTGTCTCACGCTGTTTTATTGCTATTTCCACCCCTTCAAACCGTCAACCGTAACACCCGTCTTGCTATGAATGCTCACAAGTATACCCTCAAGCCCACTTTCGGACGTACTCTGAAATATCGTTCCTAACCCGTACAACTCACTTATAAAATGCCCTGTTAGCCCTCTATTTCCTATTCATTATAACTTGCAAACATTTAAGACCAATGTACATCGGTATTGTGTACAAACGTTCTAAGGAAAACTCAAAATAATATTGCCCATCTGAAGCTATGACTTTTTCCATCTTTATGGAAATTTGTGGATCCCATCCCAATAGAACTGCGCCGGCTTGGAGCCCAAGAATGAATCAAGCCAATTTTTGATATTCTGCTCTGATATGAACCGTATTTCAGTGAGGGCGTTCTGCATAGACAGGAACAAATGGTAGTCAGAAGGTGCAAGGTCTGGGCTATAAGGCGGGTGGGGTAAGACTTCCCATCCACTGTTTTCCAAATAGTTCTTAACTGGAATAGCAACGTGGGGCCGAGCGTTGTCATGATGGAAAATTATTGCCTCGTGTCTGGTCGCATATTTCGGGCATTTTTCGGCTACTGCTCTCTTCAAACGGATTAATTGTGTTCGGTAGCGTTGTCCATTGATGTTTCCACCCGGTTTTAGCAGCTCATAATACAGCACACCCATCTGATCCCACCAAATACAGAGCATTACCTTCGTGCCATGTATATTCGGCTTTGCCGTTGATTTGGCTGGTTGGCCGGGTTTCACATATGAAACTTGTGGTTGCGCTTGGGGTTGTCGTAATGTATCCATTTTTTATCACCAGTAACAATCCGATGCAAAAATGACTTGCTTTTGTGGCGTTCCAGCAGCATTTCGGAGTTCTCTCGACTTGAGCTCATGTGGAACCTAATTTCCTTGCTTTTGAATATATCCAACTGCTTTTAAACGTTTTGAAATGGCTGCTTGAGTGACACCCAAAGATTCTGCGAGCTCTTCTTGTGTTTGGCAATAATCTTCATAGAGTAATGCTTCCAGTTTTTCATCTTCAAACTTGTTTGGCTGCCCAGGACGTTCATCGTCTTCCAAGCCAAAATCACCACTTTTAAATCGTGCAAACCACTTTGGCACGTTCGCTCAGCCAGCGCATGTTCACCATAAACTTCCACCAAAATACAATGACTTTCGGCAGGAGTTTTCTTCATGAAGAAGAACTCCCCGCAAAAACATTTTTTCAGGCACAAAGTTCGACATATTTGAGTGGAAAAAAAAATTGTTGTTTACTCTTCAAGTGAATGACATATACTAAAATGACGTACAATGACAGTAGCTTTCCAACGCATGTTCCAATGCAATAATAACAATGGAATAATACAAGTTACGCCATGTCTCAATTATGAGACAAAAAGTATTCAAATTCTAGCTAAAGCTATACCCAACTTAACCTTAGGTCAATTGAAGACCCAATTGTAGCGACACCAAGATTTCTAAAAAGTTCACACAGTTGTTCTTTAACGATTGCAGAGTATTTTAACATTTTTATATCCTAATAGTTTCTAATAGCTGCCGAAAGGTATATTTATGTAGTTGGTAAAGAACGCTTTATGCCACAAATTTGAAAACGCACAGAAATCATTCGCCGCTACGCCACCTACTTTACAGAAACTGAACTGATAAATGACTAGCTGTCACACCCTCACCGCAGTTCGTACTCCTCTACGTTTGAACATAATCTTTTCGAGATCATTCTGATCTTGGAAGCGAAAGGAGAAGTGGAAACTGCGCTAAGTAAATTTATTATATACGCGTATATCTTTCTGATGTATTTCTCTACCTAGAAATAAAATATCCAAAGCTCATCCATACGTTGCGAATTATTCAATAATTTGGCGGATATGAATGTCAACCTCCTTCGCTTGTCCAAAATTAACAGTAGTTAAGCGAGATTTTGTGTTATATAACTCAACGAGACAAGCACATAGTATCAGTCGTCTTTGGAAGAAACATTTAATTCTTCTTGAAAGGATTTGATCCCCTTTTCAGGTTTCAGGTACTTTTACGCGAGTGAAACGGAATGTACTAACAATAACCTCCTTAGAGCGATACACAATTGTGTACTGTTCGAGGGCTGTTTGATGAGTACTCGAATTGGAAGATAGGTGGCGCTACTGAGTGTACCATCATTTAGTATAACCACTTTGGTGATAATCCGACGCTTAGTTTTGTTTTGACACCCATTTCAAAACATCGTGCTAGCGTTTTTTGTGATCCGTTCCTTGCTTTTGAGTGGCAAAACCTCCGAGGAAATCAAGGCAATACTCGATGGTGTGTGTGGGACCCATTCAACTTCCCGTACAAATGTTTACCATTGGTTCGCAGAGTTTCGCGTTGGCGCACGTCGGTCAGGTGGCCCAAAAACAATTACCTCATTGGCGGACTGTCCAGTGAATATTCGCGAGTTAGCTGAGATAGCCATATCCTACACTACACACTAGATTTTCGCCATGAGAAAGCATACACCGGAGAACAAGCGCAATCGTGAGACCACTTCAAAGAAGTGCTTGGCCCTGTTTAATCGAAATCCGGAATAGTTTCTGCGTCGTTTCGTAACCGTAACTAGTAGATGAGACATGTATTCATTGGTACACACCAAATACCAAAGAACAATTAAAATAATGGGTCTTACCTGGTGAACGAGCTCCAAAGAAGCCGAAGACCGTGCTTTCGACCGGAAAGGTGATGGCGACCCTTTATTGGGATGGAATTCACGTTGACTATTTGGAGAAGGGAAAAATAATCAGAGGAGCATACTAGGTCAAATTATTGGGCCATTTCAACACTGATTTGAAGAGAAAACGACAAGATTTGGCGAAGAAAAAAGTGCTCTTCCACCACGATAATGCACCGGTTCACACCTCCGCGGTCGCTACAGCCAAATTTGTCGAATTGCACTTAGAATTGCTATCTCATCCTCCGTACTCAACAATCACAGGAGCATCCTACGTCGATTTATCGGACCGTTTCAACGCCGATTTGAAAACAAAAACGACCACATTTGGCGAAGAAAAAAGTGCTCTTTAACCACGTTAACGCACCGGTTCACACCTCCACAGTCGCTACAGCCAAATTGGTCGAATTGCACTTAGAATTGCTATCTCATCCTACGTACTCAACAATCACAGGAGCATTCTACGTCGATTTATTGAGCCGATTCAACGCCGATTTAAAGGCAAAAAAGACCACAATTGGCGAAGAAAAAAGTGCTTTTCCACCACGATAACGCACCGGTTCACACCTCCACAGTCGCTACAGACAATTGGTCAAATTGCACTTAGAATTGCTATCTCATCCTCCGTACTCAACAATCACAGGAGCATCCTACGTCGATTTATTTGGCCGATTCAACGCCGATTTGAAAACAAAAACGACCACATTTGGCGAAGAAAAAAGTGCTCTTTCGCCACGATAACGCACCGGTTCACACCTCCATAGTCGCTACATCCAAATTGGTCAAATTGCACTTAGAAGTGCTATCTCATCCTCCGTATTCAACAATCACAGAAACATAATACGTCGATTTATTGAGCCAATTCAACGCCGATTTGAAGGCAAAAAAGACCGCAAAAAAGTGCTTTTCCGCCATGATAACGCACCGTTATTTGCAGCACCGCTGGCAAAAGTGTATCGAGTTGAAAGGGGATTATATTGAACAATAAATTGTCAAAACCTAAAAAAGTTGCGTTGTCATTTCTAAACCGCGTTCATCAAACAGCCCTCATATACGAGTATTCCTACAGCCCATTGTCTATAGAAGCATATGGCACCAGCAAAGTTTACTACGTTTGAATAATGTCAACGTTCTCCTCTACAGTATAATACAGACTATATATATACTCGTACACATACATATGTCGCAAGGACATTATGTGCTCAAAAGATAATCCATTGCCAGCTTAGCTGGAAGAAAAATAAAACCCTTTTATGTATTGCAAGCATCTACAACAATTGAATTTGCTTTTGTTCTTCTGATAAGATAATCACATTTGAATGCAACTCTTTGTTTTTATCATTTCACTTGCAAAAATGAAAATCTGTTTTTGCTCAACAAATGAGCATCACAACAAAGATGAGCCAAGAAAATAGCAACAACTTTGCCAAATCAACGCCTGATTGCATTCACATGTTCACATGATTTTATTTTTCATTCTATATAAAAGCTAAATCTGCTGCGTCTACAGGACTTGAACAATAGACATAAAAGTACAAAAAAAAAGGGATAAGGACTAAAGATACGAATATGAAAAGTTCGTTTGAAAAGACTGTGAATCATTAGGCATCTTCCACCAGTTATTGGCACAAAAGGACTTAAAAAAAAAAAAAAAAACATTTCCTTTTTTTCAATTTTTTCTGAATAAAATAAAATCGCAAACTACGCATAGATACACTTCAATTTACGCTCGAATGCGAACAGCAGTCTCTGATGACAGTAGAGCCGTCATAGCTCAGAAATGTCTTTATGTTGCAATTTCTGCGCCACCCTCGGTTGGCACGAATGAGATAACTTGTTTAGCAATTATGGTGACTCTGGTGATGATTGTGGAATGAATCAGAGGGATGATTCCAGAGTCTTAATTGTATTTTCTTTTTGCCCTTATTTTGCTGTTTTTTTTTTTTTTTTCTATCTTATTCGTTTCTTTCTTATCGAATAGGCACAAATAACATGGAACAAACTGATGGGAATAGGGAGAAGTGACATTTTTTTGCTTAAAGCTCTGAAAATGTGTGCTGTGTATTAAAGACGGCACGTATTGACATTTGCAATCTTTTTCGAGGAGCTTAAATTTTTCTAGAAGCATTTAGGTTAGGTATTTAGAGAGATTCAACATTTGATATTAGATATCACTGAATTGTATCCACCTAGCTGGAATGCAGAGATAGTTTTGGTACGTTATCCCAAATATGGACTCGATTCAGAACCTCATTTTCTCAATTTCTGTCTAAAGGAAGAATACGTTACGTATGTCTGTACAAATGTCCATATGTACTATCGGTACATATGGTGAGAAACACACTACACAATTCGAACGACTAGTATTCAAGAAGGTTACGTGTCAACTAAAAAGGCATTTTTATTTTCGGTCCTTTCCGAAAAAAGATGTGCTTAAATGTTGGAAGACCGTTCCGGAGTTATTGCAACTTCAGATCAGTTAGTTGCTTAAACAATAATACTTGACAAGGCTCGGTATGCTTAACCTATCTGCAGATATTTCGCAGATTTTAGAGGGTCATTGCATACTCTCAGACTGAACTTCACATTGGCATTAGAAGGGTTTGTAGATAGATAAAAATAAATGTAAATACGCTTTGATATAGTATTTTGGTTACTTGTTCATTTATGACGGGAAGAGTAGTGCTCAGCTACGCTGTTATAGTAGTTAACAGAGATTAATTTTGAAATAGCTTTACTGATCTGTTTACTAGAATACTGAACTAACTATCCGAGCTAAATAAATTCTTGTTCCAGCTCTATGAGATTTGAGTAAAGACCGGCGAAAAAGGACCATGAATACAAGTTTTTTGAGGTGACCCAAATAAGTAATACTAAAGTTATTTCATTGAACATAGCAATCGATAGTTAGTACTCGTGAGATGATTTTTAGAGAAGTAGTTACATATATGCCAAGGCAGTTGAGGCGTAAGTGTATCCACACTGATAGTAAAACTTTAATTGAGATCTATTTCTTTGATTATGACAATCCCCTGATGGGGTAAGTTTTGACAAAAAAAACCTAACATGTGTAGAGTAGAGTACGACCCTTCAAACTATTTCTTTAGAAGAAACTGCTAAGATCCAGATTGAAACAAATGGGTTTTCTGAAGTTCCTTAGTCCTAGTCTCCAACACTCGAACCGGAAACGATTAAACAACCAACACCAGAATAATCTGGTGAAGTAGTTACAATACCCGATTTCGAAGACTTTCCAGCCTACTTCTACAAAGCCAGTGAGAAAAATCTTTCGCATACCAAGAAAATATCTTTCATCTTAGTTAACACGAATTCGGATGACGTCGTCATATTTTCACCTTCAAAAATTTAGTTCTTAGTTTTGTTTAGCCAAATGTTTCAATCTGCATTACCGTCATCGTATTTTGCCCTAAAAGTTACATTACCACCAGTTCATGTTACACCGATCGAAGGTTTTGAACATCGAAGTCCGATTTCTCTCATTGACGGTGCGTTTTCTTTGATACCTGTAGCAGCCCATTCACGCTGCTCACGAGCAGATCTCGTCCTTCATAGTAGAGAAACTTTATATGCTCTTGGTTTGCCTGCATTTTCCTAGATGAAACTAGAGGTTTCTTTGCGACGGCGGCGGCCCCGGCTTCTCTAACAGTTTATTGACAACATTCTCATCGGCGTTCTATGGTTTGTGTGTTTGTGTGGTCTCTCTTTGTTGTTTCTAGCGGCCTCGTACGGTTGCAGCTTTCAATGTCGAACCTTGGTGCTATTATTTGACTCAATTGTCCCTATGACACCTGCACTCATTGATATTATTTCATCGGAAAATTCGGAATCCAGAATGTTTGAGGAGTGCCTGACGTCCATCGCAATGTAAACAATTTAGTGACCTTTTCGTTTATGGATGTAGAGATGTAGGAACCACGTGCTAACTACCATGAAGTTTCGCCTTGTTACTAATTCTAAAAGCCTGAATCCATCATCAAAATGGATGTTATGTGTTTTCCTATGACCCGCACAAAGGCGACTTCTTTATCTAGCTTTGCGTTAAGATCACCCAACACAATTCTGGTGCCAAAACTGGGGCATTAAGTACATTTTCACTCTAGAGGCTCATAGAATACCTATTTGAGGCTGTCAAGTTTATCTTTTGTGCGGGCGTGAACACAAGTCTGCCTTATATTTCTAGATTTCGCCTTCATTCGGAGGCGTTCGCTTACATGCCGAAAGCTTAAGACTTTTTGTCTAAGTCTGCCTTGAATAGCTAATCCACATCGCCATAGTAAATGTCATACCTTTTCATAGACTATTTGCCCGGCCTTGCTTTATAGCAGTTCAGGGGCTGCGTGAGTTGTTGAGCGACAAGTGACGTTTGACACGGTCGTCACCATTATATCCATCTGCATTCGAGACTGTTGATTGTCACTAAACTCTTTCTTTTGCACGGTGTAGGAGAGCTACTCGCACAACCAACCTGATGGACCTGGTCTTTTATAAAACCCATGGACAAAGCGGCCGGCTTCTCAAAAGTTTTGCTGAGGTCGTTCGCTGAGATCGATCAGCTGCAGGTACTAGGTGCTTGTATTCTGTAGACTGAGCTGTATGGACTTTGTCACTGTTAAGTGGCCCGTGATGTCTAATCTAAGAGTTATAGCTCGTTCAGTAGCGTCAACATTAATGGATATCTTTTTAGAATGAATCAGATTAGGAAGTTTACACAGTCCTCTATCATAAACTGTCGGAATATTGCAGTAATCAAGGGATATGGTAACATTTAGGTTAGGTACGAGTACCTGTTGGAAAAGAAAACAACCCCACTTAGGCCTATTGGCCCATTGTGATGTCTTGTGGATCTGCGATTCTTCTACTTCTGAAATCAATTTGAGCTTACAACGAAGCGTACGACACTGTTAACGTCTATAGTAAAGCTCTGGAGTATCCTTCTTTGCTAGAGAGCTGGGCATGTACAGAGTAGGCGGAAGATTGTCCTTTCTTTAGTCTACACTAGCGATTAGTATACCGATAATAGGGATAGGTAGAGTGGCTCCAATTTTAGCAAGTTCGTTTAGCCCTACAACTCCCTGGAATATCTATGTGTCCTGGTGAACTTCTCAACCATCTACCTAGGAGATTATTGGCAGTCAAGAGCGGTTTTAGAATTTTGTAAAACTGAATCCAGGGACCTGATAACGGCTTGATTATCCGAAAAGATGAGGATATCCCTTGTAGATTTCACGTTTTTCTTCAGCCAGGACAGGACGCACATGTGTACGAGAATTTGGAAGGCACAAGGAGAGGCTAATTTTATTCTTGGATTCATATGTGTAACTTGTTCTCTACGAAAACATCTACCTCCCAGAAGGATCTAGAGGGGATGCTTACATGGAAGACTCTGTCAAAGCAATATTGAGGCAAAGTGTAATCGATGTTCTCTGGAAGGATTTCTAGTTATTTAAGAATATTAGCGTGGCCGAATAATTTATTTGTCCTCTGTGTAGTAACTTTAAGGCGAATAGCTGCATTAGCTATGTATGTTCTCTTTGGATATTAAGTCGAGTGTGATAATTTCGCGAATTAAGTTCAGAACAATAATAATAAGATTCATCAAGTGCTTTGAATCTCTATGCACTCTTCCAATTCCTGAGTCCACAAATAGCCACTTCTTATACTCCGGACTTTATTGAGGCAATCAAGCCAACTCTAACTCTCAGTTATACAAAGACCATCACCAGCATATCACTTATTGCTTCATAATATCCATTTCTAACTCTGATGGTGAATTAACTTCAAAAATATCAATATTAAAGTCAAGAGCCTACTTTAATGGTATATGTGATGAAAATTTCAACTTGCCAAATCTAATAAACCAATCCAATCCGCATTACATATCCTTCACATACAACCAAACAGCCAAGTCGTTACCGCATCTCTATAGCTCTGCATATATCCTTTAATACCAAAACAAACATTTCTCGGCAAATTGAATCCTTGCACACGTTCGAAATGAAATATTGCCAAAGTTTCAATGAATTTCAAGCCAATTGCCCGACTTATTTACCACACAACACAGGCAGCTCTCTACCCCTTTATCATCGCCTAAATTCCGCCAAATTTTCCACAGTTCCAGAATAAGGATACTTCCAAACTACCCCGTTCATCGTTTGTGCACTATGTACACACAATAGAACACTCAGAACTCAGCACGAGCAATATAACAGTGACTACAAAAAGGACACACATAAACACAAAACACTGTATGAGGTAGTCGTTCCTATCTTTATCCCCCAACAACTAAACCCCTACATCCAGGACGACATCATGAAAAGCTTTCTGAATAAAAACTGCAAGAATCTGTTTCTGTAGTACGATACTCCGGCAATAAAAAAGGAGGTTATAATAAAAATAGGATAAACGAAAAAGGAAGAAAAAACCCTAAAACAAACAGCCATGTACGGACAAAGAAGAAAATGCAGAAAAATACGAAAACGGAAAAAGGAAATAAAAGTTTCATAAAATATTTAAAGCACCATTCAAGGCGCTCTACTGGAATAGGACTGTAGGACGCACATCCTCTATGGAAGTATGGACAAAACTAGGACGCCCATCCTGGAACTCGAAATCCAAATGCATAGTGTCCTCCTTCCTTTCTACGTTTCTTTCAAGTAAATATCATGTGGAAACAAAATACGATACAAAGTACAAGTTAGCTCACAGCCGCCGCGCCTTAGCTTCGCACTAGGCGACAAACGTATACGAATAGCTACTGCACGAAGAAGGTTTAACGCACAAAAGAAATGTGTGACACGTTCGGTCAAAAAGTGAGATCAACGGGGGTAGGCTGGTTTGGACCACGAAGTCAGGATAAAGGAATCTTTCTTGCCAGTGGTATTGGTGTCTTTGACTTTTGATTTTTTATTTATTTTTTGTTTTGTTATAACAAAACTGGAAAATGTTTTTTTTTTTTTTTTTTTGGTTGTGGTTAAATGCGTCCACCTCTTACTATTTACTACTTTCCCCTAAGCTATTCAATGAATTTTTAAGGACATATGCTGGGAAGAAATGAAGGCTCTCTTTGATGAAAAGGATGAAAAGGAACAGCGGCATATATACATATATCCAAATATAGTGAAGTAGATACACCTGTGTACACCATCTATCGACTACCAACAACGGCATAAAGATAAAAACGTCACGCTGGAGAGTCTTTCTTTTTTATCGTCACTCCTTTTTATTGTTTACCTCAACTGCTGGGCCAAATAATGCCTTTCTCTTTCATTTAGTCCTTTTATGCTTTCCTTTTGTTTTACAAGTGGACCCTGGATGATGTGAGTTTGAAAACAATTATCCCAAAGTAAAGTTGCGCACTGTTTCTATGTACGGGAACCGTATCTGTCTCAGGTTTCACTTGATGAACTTCGAGTAACTTATCCATCTTTACAAATTCTAGGGCGATTTAAATTATTCACCGATAGGTTAGAAACAACGGAGCTCTTGTGGTTGATTTTGTGGGGAGAGTGGGTGGTGGAGTTCTTCAAGTGCTTCATAAAAATACCACAAACCGAGAGTACTGAAAGTTTCCTTTTCTCTTTTCTTTTTTAGTGGATGTTGAAGGGTGGAAGGAGGCCTTTTTTTCAGCCATCAAAGCGGGATTTGATAGCTTTTAGGCCACTCCAAGTCACCACTGCACTGCTTTTTGGGGCTGAGTGTCTTGTAGGCATCAAAAATGAAAGTGGATACAAGTTTATGACCATCACGGTTGTTTTTCTTTTATAGTGATGGCTGGAGCTAGGATAAGCCAAGAATAATGGCGGTCGAAATCGATAAAATTCACAAATGTTATGATTTTAATTGAGTTATGGCGTATCGTGGGTTAGAGTCGGTACTTTCATCGCCCTTGGAGATTGAGGTTGGGTTTTGAATAAGCTTTAACCGAGCTATAAATTCAAGAGACAGTACGGGTTAAGATGGATAAAAAAAACTTCCGATAAAATTGTTGAATAAAAGGCATAAAGCACTGGAAGTGAAGATTAGACTTAGTGATAAATAACTGTGTCCTTTGGGATGAAGGTGGGATATCATCACAAAGCAACGGTTGAGTGAACAGCTATAGAAGGAGTTTAATTTTGCCTTACTACCCCCTGGACTATTGTCGAGGTCCTCTTAATTTATTGGAATTTGTTAAGCCCCTTCAATGCTAGCTAGTTGTAAAGGCATTTTAAATGCATTTGAATATTATATTCGGTGTTATCTTTAAATAATGGTGTCCTAAGCTCGTGAATGTCTTTTTCCGGTTTTATGTTTCAGACATAATAGTATCCGAGGAGAGTAGAATTGCGATGAAACGTACGACTTTGTAGATAAATGTAAACCTTTTTCGTCATGGAAAAAAAAAGATGCTGATGGTGAACTTAACACAGTCATCTTATCCAAAGTCTTTCGAAAGTATGAATTTAATAGATCATCGCAGCCAAGACAATTTACCCTTGAGTATGTAGTTTCTTTGTACTGATGACTGATTCTTTTACGTAATTCTTCGCACTGTCATAGTGCATCGAGTCTCCGATGTAGTGTAATGCAGTGTAATTCATTCAACGGATGATAGTTCTACCACTGATCAATGACAGGGTAAGTCGATTTTGTAGTTTCGATGTCATTGCATTAAAAGGCATCTTCATTAGACCTATTCAAACTTCAATACGTATTGTATGGCTTTGTGTGACTCAGCTCACTTCGAACTGAATGTAGGTAGTGTTGGTGTTGTGTTGTTGATTCCCCTTTGAATTACCTACTGGTTTCACCGAGTGTTTCAATGGGCTATCTGCAGAAGTTTTTCAGCGACACGTAAACTGAAAACACTGCTGAGGGCAGCTGACTCCAACTTTTGTTTTTTTTCTGAGTTAAGGGAGAGCTTAAGACTGGTGCAGCTCCTCCTTAAACCATGTTCAATTACTACTCAGCTGATTCCAAGGCCGAGACCTCATCTGCGACTCCAAATTCGATAAGCCTATGGTCCTTAGCGTACCTGTTAAAAGTCGTTAAGTTGATAGCTAGCGGTCTTAATTACGTAGAGCCAACATTGTTGACAACCAGGTTAGACGACTATATGAAATTTAGAAGATTGCATGGCATGTTACATTTGCTGCTGCCTAAGCCTTATTCTAGGCATTACCATCGCAGCATATGATAAGTCCTGCTACGAGTATAATGCTACAAAATAGTGCAGTTATCCCAGCTAAAATATACACCAAAAAAGTACAGCGTAGCTACAAATGACTAGTATTAGGCCCCGAAGAGCATTAGCTCTACCCTGGAGTTTTTAGCCAGTGTTGAGTAACAGAATGTATGATTTTGTTATGGAAATAGCTGGATTACAGCCGACCAACTTTTATTTATTAATAAATCCTCTTCACTTTTCAATCCAAAGATATCGTCTCAGTCTAGTAAATGACAGTTGATCATTCAGTGACCCGAGTTAATCATCGTAGGCGGTGGAAAGTCAATAATGGGTAAAAGAGGTAATTATTTGTGGTCATCACTTTCAGTCGGAAGCAATTAGACATATATATATAGCTTGAACGGGAACTTGATCTACTAAACTGTTAGTAACAAGTGGGCACATGACCGGAATCAAAGAAATTTATTGCGAAGGCGTACTCGTATATTGGAACAATTGTAATGAAAAAAGCACAATGCTTAGTGGGATAGCTGTGTTCGTCATAGCTAAGGGAATAAATTTCAGTTATGGTCAAACAATTTACTGTATTGAGAAATTGTTTAAAGTTAGACAGGTGAAATAAATACAGGCTTGCATGAATCGCCGCGATTTATGTCGGCCTTCTCTCAAAAATCATTTTTGTGACTTTGTATTTGACTTACAGGCGAGCTTAAAATCTATCAGAAAAAAAAGTGGTCCAATAACTTGTAAAATTATAAAACATAATTGTCGAGAGCACATATATTACATAAACTTTGCCAGCGCTAAGTTAACATGGAGAAGGGGCTACTTTTTCAAAGCTACATAGTTTGCGCTGCGCTTGAGATATCCTGGAGCACACCAATACCGTTGGGGAGCTTCGTGCGGAATTTCTGCGAGATAGGTAATTCAGTTTTCTGATGTTATGCAGAGTTATGAATCAATTTCTTTAAAAATTATGCTGCCACTTAAGAGAGGACACTATACCCATCCGAATGTACTTCGAGGAATATCTAGTCCAGCACTTTTTTTTTTTTTTTTTTTTTTGTGAAACTAGTTAGCACAAGAGCCATATAGTTTTATAAAAATAGTAAAATAATAAATAATGAATAAATAAGTACAACATTTTCCGTCTTGTATTGTCTGAAAAGTATTGGTCGAATTGTTTAGAAGGTGGTCGAGATCTATAGTCAGGAGAATGCACATTAAATTAATGCCACAACGTAACTAAAGCATTTATAAAGATTTCTTAGCATCTCTACACCGATGGCGGATTAGCTCTCATGGTCAACTGCAGTGATTTTACCAACATTTATCTATACGGTGAGATTAAACCAATATCTTCTTAAAATGTACATATAGTACCTACACTATAAACTCTATGAACTTATAAATAACAACAATTCATGAGGTACTATATAGGAATTGAATTCTCCGTTTCTAACATCGTCTTAGGAGACATTTACTTCAAACTAGTTGGGAAGGACAGCCTTCTTAAAAAACAGTGATACACAGCCAAAGACTTCCTCTTCGAAGCATGTTGAGCAAAAAAGGGGGATGAATATGTTACACACAATACATGCAATACACACTAGAATTGCAGCTTTATATCTCCCAACTGCAAGGAATATTCGTGGTAGCTCTGTCTTGTAAGATTCTAATACACTAACCATCTACAAATATAAAATATATGAACCTCCCACCAACTGACGTAACATAAGTAAGAATGTATGTAACAACAAGTTACTGTAAGATTCAAATCTGCAAAAAAAATATTTCTATCAAACCCTCACGATAGAAACAGAGACATAGTTGGGATAATGACGAATAAATGCAAAGATGAAGGCCGGCAATCTATCATAATTGCTTCAGGACACTTTCGAGGTACCCAGATCACTAACTCGTCTGAAAATGTATGTCGTAGTGCTTATGAAATAGGGAATATGGCAAGACAATAGAAAAGCGAATTATAATGGGTTGAAAACTGGCACTGAACCTCAGAATATTTAGTCAAGCTCTGCCTTATTGATTCACTAATTGGCACGACTTAAAATATCTCTCGATGTCCGACTATGTAAATGCCCAAACACACCAACTTAAATCTCTATTCAGAAGCTCTCAGATGAGAATTAAATTCGACCTATTTAAACATAGATCCCTCTTTTTATGCAAACGCCAAAAATCACCACATACAAACCTAGCTGTTAAGTCAAAAGCGTAATTGCTATCAGTATTTGCTGTGGTTCCTTATGGGCGAATCAGTTCAAAATTCTGAAAAAAAAAATAGCTGTGGTGTAAGGAAACTAAAATGGATCATAAACGACAGAACATTGAATGTGCAGACTCAAAAGGGCTGTGTAAAAAAACGATGTCCTGTCCTTTTGAATTGGAATATACTAAAATCTCTCAAACAGTACCTTAATGGACAATCTCAAATGCGGTTGGAGCCAACTATAAACTTTCTGCACGATAACGTCATAGCAAAGCAGTTCCTTAAGTTTGAGTCACTCAATAATCACACTGAAATTGGCCAAAGAAAATAGAGGCCTCCCGGGCAATGATGCTGCTAAAGAACTTCTTCAAAGAAGTGCTTGGTCTTCATTGATTGATCTTGAAGATTTTTGTGTCTTACAGATAAACATTAATCTAAGACTATGTCTAGAAATGTCCTCTTACTTGAATGCATTAAGACATACCGAATTAATTTATGGCTCTCTTAAGAACCCCATCAAAGCGATCAACATGGATAGATATAAGTCGTCCAGTATTACTTCATTTATATTTTTCTTCACCCAGCTGCCTCTCCCATCTCCCTTCTGTATGTGGGATTTAATAGCCATTGGTTATTGTAGCTCCAGACGATGTTCTCATCCCAAATGGATCACTCTTATGTGATAGTTAATCATGATAGAGCCCCATCGCTGTTCCACTCGCCACGCAACCGACATCATCGTGCCCATAATAATACATCTCAGGTAAAACGCTACAATTCTCGCTGTAGATAACGGTACCAATCCCAAGTAAATCGGACTTGTTAGGTGAGAATCTTTGACGAACTGTTCTTCAGTTCTAGACAGAGTCTCGGGATCCACAAGCGTTGTCGTATATATTTGAAAGCCGTTTTATGGGACCCATTAACTCCAGCAACATTGCTTCCACGTTGGAAATATCTCCACTTGCAGAAGAATAATAACATCAACTTGTAGATGCGGTTAAATAAGGTGTGCTATTCACATGACCGCTGATCCTTCTGGTCATATAGAAATGATGGACATTGAAAACATTCAACCATCTACTGGAAGTTGATCCAGTTTTTTCGGATCTGTCTTAGCTTCTGTATTGTACGAACACTGGAGTATCAATTGATTGTTAACGTAGGGACACAAACATCGGAATCTATTTCGATGAGCACCTTCAAGTTCATGCGCATCCACTTCATCTCTTCCAACATGGGTTGTTGGGTTGCATGCTCTCGCAATTGAAATTGCTTCTGACGGAAAGATTGTTGCAAACAATTTTGACATACGCAAGTTACGTAGCCAAGAGTACATCTATCTCTGTGTGCGATAAATTTGCAACAACGAATTTGTATTGAATTTAATATTGCGCGAACATTGGAAATGTTGGAAAAGTGTTTCGGCAATGATCCTCCAAAGAAAACGGTTGTTAACCAGTGGCACCAGCGGTTCAAAAGTGGCCGTGATTCAATCGAAGATGATGAATGCAGTGGCAGACCATCGACATCGACATTAACAAAACATTTTGGTTAATGATTTGGGTTTCCTTCGTGTAGCAGCAAAGTTGGTGCAAAAAGGAGACCGTGTTGAAATGATTTGCGAGGCTGAATCCGATCCTACATTCATCAAAAGGATCATTACTGGAGACGAGACGTGGGTTTATGAGTACGATACGCAATCCACACATCAGACAAGTGAATGACATTCACCAAAGGAGCCGAGACCAAAAAAACCACGTCGTTTTCAGTCAAAAAAGAAGGCAATGCTCAAGGTTTTCATGGATTACAACGGTGTAGTGCATCATAAATTTTTGCCAGAAGACCAGACAGTAAACAAAAAGTATTATTTGGACGTTATAAGACGTTTGCGTGAAGCAATTCCCCGAAGAAGACCAGAATTTTGGGCAGAAAACTCGTGGATCGCACATTGCCATCATTATTCGTAATTTTTTGACTAAAAATGCAACAAATTCCATCCAACAGCCACCGAATTCACTTGATTTGACTCCCTGTGACTTCTTTCTGTTCAATCGAGTTAAAAAACCACTATGGGGTACGCGTTTCAGCGTGGAAAAATCGCAAGGAGCACTGATGGACATACCGAAAACCGAATATAAAAAATTTTTCGAGGATTGGATCAGGCGCTGGCATAAGTGTGTTGCAGTCGATTTAGATTGTTTTGAAGGGGACAATATAGATTTAGATGAATAAACTTGTATTTTTGAACAAGGTGGTACATTAGTTCTTTATCATCTATCACATTGTAAGTATAGATTACTTCTTGGATTGCTCACCAACAAACATTGGATGATTTCGCTGGCGTAGGAAACACCCGCCTTGGTTTAAGGTAGCCGCACAGTCGTTTAATAAGCATGTACATGTCCAACTCATTTTTGAAATATGCCTTCAATTACTCGTAACAATATCGATATACTTGCGGCCTTAATCATGTTTCTGAGACAAACCAGGAAATTTCATTGACGATATAAACTAATATCGATCCGCTGTTACTAATATCAGTAGATTCTGCTCTACATTTTTCGTTGCCTGCTCGTAAAAACATGCAAATATAATCCTCAAATCTTAACGGTTAGAAACAGATCGTTGATCACTTAAATACCAGATATAGGAAATGCTTTCCCCAAGCACACGCGTGCTGAATCTATCTGGAAGATACAGAAAGCACTTTCAAGAAAACTTCACGTGACCAACTGAAATCACCTCTTCCTCAGCTCAGAGAATCTTGCGATCTAAGGTTTCAACTGGGAACTTGAATTCAGATTGTAGGTAGCACAACGCAAGTAACATCTAAAGGAATACCACAAACGATTTTGGCCAGCAAGCCTGGTGTGATAAACTGGATGCTGCGTACCCAAATGAAAAAAGCTTCATGCCCAGCGCGGATTTTTTCTTTTCGAGTGCGCCTTTAGTTTTGCCAACTAGATTTTGAAGCTCACTCTGGCTGTTGCATCTTAGACAGAGGATGCAATGGCAAAAGAGTTTCGCGCACATGGCACTCCATCTGATGCTCTTGGCTAGCCTGTAGTCTGCTTTTTCCATTTTCGGTATAGAGGGTTTCAGTTTATATGCCATTGCCAGGCTAGAAGTGAAGATTCTCTTCCGAGTTGCCAGCAGCTGGGCTGTAGCTTTTTGTAACACAACTGGGTATATGCCATCGGTGCCAGACGTCTTGACTTCGACTAGCCTGCTGGTTTCACCGACAGTTATGATCGTTTGACATAAAAATTTCCGATAGCTCTTTTGAGCCGGTAATCTCTAATTTTGTTGTAGATTTCTAAGTGGAAAGTGTAAAGGTGCTAAACAGCACGAAATAGAAATTCCTGCAATACTTCATCTGATTATACTAGTCAAGCTTAACTCACAGAAATTAACACAAAAAATATCCCACGTGCACCCAACACACACAATGTTCGCAGCTGACTAAGTTTTAAATCGTCCTTGTCAAAGTGGAAATATAATATCTCCTTGAAATAGCCTTGTGACAGAAAAATCTCTACCATTTCAATTTTGTTTTTTATCTTCAAATGTCATTGTCCTTCTGGTCCTTCTACATACAAATATCTCCCTCACAAGAGGAGGAGCAGTAAAAAAAAAAAAATTAACAGAAGCTGAAAAAATAAAAATCACCCAAAGACGAAAAAGTTTCACTTTCCTTCCGGAGGTCAAACTTTTATTTATCTCTGTTTCATGGACGATAACGACGTTGATGTTGAATGACTTGCCACAAGATACAACGGCTTTTTCTCCGAAAACAAATTTAAAACAAGAAATTATTTATTTATGTACATGTACATATACTGCAGATATATTTTGGGGGGCAAAAGACTCATGTAAGAGCACATCGTTTGTGCACCATATTCGTCAGGAGGATGATTGAAAAGGCGGTAAAAAAAAAAGAAACGAATTCTGGTAAAGCACAAACCATCAACAAATGAATACAAAACTAAATAAAACAAAAACAGCAACCGATGGGGATGAAATGAATTTCTGTTTATTTTTTCTTTCGGCGGCAGGGATGCGCCCACTTAAATCAGCATAGATATGAAATTTCCTAAGATGTTTTCTACTTCCATCAAACCCAGGGGTGATGTTGGTGAATCAAATCGAGAAGGTGGAGAAGGAGACAACTTAAACACTACTACATCATCTCAAGCGAACAATCGATAGTCATTTCCAGTGTAGGCGCCGTTGCCGATGGCCAACAGGAGCTTTTTGTGCCACTTTGAAGCCACCCCATCATCTGACGAACATAATAATATAAACTTTGAAGTTGTCCTTTTGAAAAGAAAAGATATGATAAACAAAATCACGTCGAAAATAAATCAGAAGAAAAACAAAAATTTTCCACGTTTTTCTTTCATTTAGGGTAGAAGAGGGTATACCAGCGGAATGGTGTTTGGAAAATCGATAGAAATTAAAAAATAATTGCAACTCCCACCCGATGGTTTCGTTCTGAACATGTGCAAGGAAAGTGAGGGCAAAGATCAATGCTTCGAAGATTGCTTTTAGGCACTATGGTACCTACTCTGCGAACTCATTGTAGTTTTTGGATTTACGTTTTGGACTTTTTCAGTGTTTTTCAAGTGCTTATTGAAATTTAATATATTTTTTCGTTTTTGAAAATGTACTCGTTTTACTTTCCACCGGCTAGAAGCAAGCATAACTAAGCGATCGACCCACAAACGAATACGGTTTCATTGATTATTCAGGTGAAAGGTGAAAAATTATCGTTAAACACTCGAGAGCTTTAAGGGAAAATCCGTGTGGCAGGACAAATTTTTGGTGCGGTTTTATGTTTTGCTATTTCCACACAATATTGAAATTAATTTTAATTAGGATTTTTTTTTTTCTATTTTTGTGTTGAGTGTTTGAAATGCCTGCAGGATAATGATTTGGATTTTAATTAATGGTTTGAGACCACACAACAAGTTTGTCATTATTTATTTCGCTAATTATGTACGAGAATGCTGTTATTTGACAAATCGATTTGGTGTTAGGGGAATCAGTTGAAATGTGTTGGGTGCTTGAGGATGTATAGGGTTTTCCAATAGGGACTTGACAAGTTTGAATTTAATTTGTGAACGCACTCTTTCACTAATCATCAAACTGTCACTGTCAATTTATTCAGTAAACTTAACATTTTCATCATGGTAAAGTACACTAACGAGCAACGTCTGCAAATTATAAAAATTTTCTACAGATATTCGGTCGTAATTCTCGCCCTAGTAGACTAAATAACAAGTTTAGTGCAAAAATTTGAGTCTACATATTCGTTGTGTGATGTTGCCGTGTCAGTGAGATAACGGGTTGGTCGAAGTGTCGAAAATATCGCTGCCGTTCAGACGTCCGTAGCAAACGATCCACATTAATCAATTCCACGGCGTTCTCAAGAATTGGGCATCGCTCAGACCACATTATGGCGTATTTTGCGTAAGGATCTTGGTTTACACCTATACAAGATCAAGCTGACTCAAGAATGGAAGCCGATGGACCATTTGAAGCGACGTACGTTCTCCCATTGGGTTCTGGAGTGACGAAGCTCATTTTTGGCTCAATGGGTTCGTCAATAAGCAAAATATGCGTTATTGGTCGGGTGAAAACCCACATGTGCTTCATGAATCACCTCTTCATCCACAAAAAATAACTGTTTGGTGCGGTTTGCATGCCGGCGGCGTTATTGGGCCATATATTTTCGTCGACGATAACGATCGTCACGTTACTGTGAATGGTCAGCGTTATTGCGCCATGATCACCGATTATTTTTAGCCCGAATTGGAAGATATGGACTTGGACGACATGTGGTTTCAACAGGATGGTGCCACACGCTACAATCGATTTATTAAAGAGTAAGTATGGTAAGCGTGTTATTTCAAGACATGGGCCAGTCGATTGGCCAGCCTCGTTCGTGCGATTTAACGCCACTTGACTATTTTCTGTCATTGGTTAATGCCAACACGCCGAAGACGTTGGAAGAGCTCAGAGCCAACATTGAACGCGAAATAGCGGCCGTTTCGGCCGTTTTCGGTCCAACGAATCGACGGCAGTCGAGTTCCATTCATAAATGCTTTGATTGTACTTCAAGCCAATAATAAAGTTTTTGAAATTACTCAAATGGTTTGCCTTTTATTTAAAAAAAAGGTTATCAAGTCGTTATTTGAAAACCCTATAATAGCTTTGAGCCATCAATTCGACACATAAATATCGTATATCTATCAAAATTCCAACAAAGAATGTCTATATAAACTGCTATTAAAAGATAGTAGTAGCAGCATACCGATGTGTTTGTTTATTACGACTTTGTACAGATGCCTACTAATCAGAAGTTTTACGATGTGTGTTCAAAAAGTAAGGTGACTTCATATTTTTTATAAAAAAAAAATATATATTTATCAATATAAATGTTGTGTCCTTCAAAGGAAACTACCTCAGATATAAAACACCATATGCCACTATCAACATTTTAAGTATTTGAGTATTTGAATCCATTTTTTACACAAAATTTGGTGCAAATTCTTTGCTCCATTTTAATAATAATTGAAAATCGCCGACACACCAAAACACGTCTAACCTTTCTATTTGTCAAAAACAAATTAAGTATGCTGTATATTTGAAAATATTAATAATATGAAAAATATGAACACAGCAAAAAAATCGATAATTGAATGTACATTGACCGCGAAATTTCAAAAATAACCTTACTTTTTGAACACATTTAGAAAAGTCTGCAAGATAGACGCTCCAGATATACTTGGAAATTGTCATACATTTAAGTTATGTTGTCACTCAGGAACAATGAAAAACTGCAGGTGGAACTAAAAAACCAGGTTTCATCGATTCCACGTCAATTTTGGGAATTCAGGATATCACCTCTCAAGTGTATATGCCTTCACTTAAGGTGCCTGAGCACGTGTTAAGTTTTTAGGAAAATGGGACACAGAAAGAAAGAAAGATGTTTAGGTTCAGTGGTTCACAAAACCTACAATGTTCAGTTGATACTAGAACTAAATTCTATCGACTAGCAGCATCCCAATATTGATAGAAAATTGCTCACAGAGTTGGAGATACACATACTTCCGAAGTAAACCGAATGGAAACACAAGAAAGGCAATGGGAGCAGACTAAAAACCGCTTATTTAGGGATTTTTACCTATTCATTATGTTTCCTCGATAACGACGCGAATGCCGCTGCGGATATTATCACAAAAACTACGCTCTTTAGAAAGAGGTCTTTTATCCCTTATTGGACGAAAAGTGTTAAAACAAAGGAAAAATAGGGTATGACTCGAGCTGTTAAGTGGCTGTCAAGGTTGGATAACTCTTTCTGCGATCTAACACGCGCTATGTTAGAGGAAAATTGAAAAATGTTTAAACGAGCCAGACATAAATAATGAGACAAAAAAAAAAAATACTAAAGTGTCCTCAATTTATTAAGAAAGTTTAGTCATTCGTTAAAAATTTTAGATACTCTGTCACGTCCTCCGTCCCAAGGCTTATTTAAAATGACATTCCAGCTATTATTCATTCATGCATGAATCTATTTTCGCACTTGTGTTGTAGCCAGATTACCTACGAAAAATTTTCAATATAGAAAAATCCAATATCACAGACTGTAAGTACCTATATCTCCCCTTCTTCCGAAAAAGTGTCCTTCCAGGCTGACGAATATTTTTGTCAATTCAACCCTTTCGGAGGAAATGAAGGACAACAATTATCCAGTCTGTCCCTAAATAAGGCAATTTTCTTCTCTCTCTTCCTATAGACCCATTATACTCACGTCCCATCTTTCCAAGACCATCCCACACCGAAAGTCTACACCAATCTGGCGACTGTAAGGATTTGCTCTTGATATTTGAAAAATATTTCACAAAGCTTGTCCTCTGGTCTTTTGATTGAAAATACGGTCATTTGATATTAAATTTCTTCTCTAACTCAAGTTGTCTTGACTGGTGTGCCTCAAGGCTCCGCTTTTTGTTCAACATTTTTTTTTTAAATTTCATTATTGATATTCAGTCAAGTATATTACTAACGACAGTGCTCTCTGCTCTGCATATTTGTTATTGGGCTCACGTTCCTGTTCCCTGGCTATACTAGGGAAACGGCAGCGTTTGTGAAACATCCATCTTGCATCGTCGAAACCGAAGAACTTACCATTCGTGGAATGCGGATCATTGACAATCTACGTTAGAGTTACTACATATTCGATCTTGCAAAATGTCCTGTAAAATTTCTAAGTTTTTATAAGCGATGTTAGAATGCTTTTTCCCCACTGATTTGGCTTTAAAACATTAAGCTTTTATTTGCCCGAAAGTGGAGTACAATTCACACGTCTGATCAGATGCCCTAAAGACCTCTCGGCACTTGTTAAATAGGAAGCAAAACTAGGTAATACAACTTATCTAATAAGTTATGATAATAACTTAACAGCCCATAGTGGGCTGCTGGTAGTATTTTCTGAAGGACCTCGTTAATCAAGTAGAAGGCTTGTGCCATATTGAAACAATATAACACTATAAGTTTTGAAGCAGTTTGGTACTCACAGTCCAGCTGAGGAAAATAACGACATTTAAAAAGAGCTTTCAACCAGCCGTACGAGCAATGTCTTAAGCCCTCGGTATTTTTAAGGCCAAGTTATGAAAGGATAGCATCTTTGGCGACACAGCGTACACGATATCAGTTCAGAAGACGAACTCGGGCTAATCCACACCATCAACCAGAAACGCAAGCCACACTTCAGTACTCTGGATGTCCGAACTTTTCGAGCAGCTAATATACATATACTCAGACGACTTCTTTATTTAGTCAAGATACGAATGTGAATATCTAGAATAATAGAATACTAACTAAGTGAAGCCTTTTTTGATTGAATGTCCCAAAACCTTTCGATGCTTCATAGCAAGTCATAAGTTACGCTGCATCTGATTTACCGACCACCACCATAACGGAAGTCCTTGTTTGACGAAGAGTGTCGGGAAGTATATGTAGCTAAGCAAGAGGCATACTAGCTAGTACACGGAGACACAGCAAGGAACAAGTTGCTCGCGAATACAGCAAAACTTGGCAAACCCGTACGCACGGGTAGAATGACAATATATATTTTTCGCAACTCCATAAAAGTCCGTACATTCTTTTATCACGAAAGGCTTTCTTAAGGTCATACTTAAAACTCGTTGTACCAGAAGCTAATTTTTTTCAACAGCTGTACACCTACTTGCATACGCTGACAACATTGACGTTATGCGAAAAGATGAGCAAAAGACGGCGAGGCTAAATGGGAACAAAACAACCTATGATATATGCTGTCGACAAGAAATCATACCCAACACCAACGACCCAGAAAGCACCGTTACTTCAAACAACGACACAACCATAAAAATTAAACATTCTTGCCAATCGCTATTTGGACTTTGAACTTACGAGCAATGAAATTAGCGGAAGCATAGGCTTTACCTTAACGTTGATGAAAATCTGACATGGACCTTGTTAGAAAGACTCTTAATAATCTGCTTAATTGGCTAGGACAATAGACAACACAGCGAGTTCGCTAACCTTAACGGAGACAACGTTACCGACAATGGTCTCAGGTATAGAGTGATGTTGACCGACTTTATGTTGTCAGAATTCCGCAACATCGATATAACCGAGCTGTGGTTCCAACAAGACGACGCTACATGCCATACAAGCGACGGAACACTTGAAGTTGTGAAGGAGAAATTTGGCGACTGAGTCATCTGAGTCATTTTTTTATTTTATTTCAAGAACACGGGTCCATGAAGACCCGAACTGCATTCAGGAAAAGTTGATTTTGTATTTTTTCCGCAACATAAGTTCTGGTGTCATTGCATCGGAAGACATGTTCATGAGACCTAAGTCGTAAGACAGCCGACGCGCAAGATCATTAAAGTTCATCGACGGAAGTGAGTGCGTATCAAAGACCACTTATTTTTTTTAAACAGAAGATGGCTTTGAGAGTGCAACCCATGATATAAATATCAAGGCGAGGGAGTCTCATCAATGCATCTAGAGCGGAGCCAGGAGTTCTGGGAAAGCCCCCATGCATCCAAAACAAACCGTTCTTTGGAGTCTTGTAAAAGCAACAATCAGACAACCGACGCATATGATATAATTGGCCTTATTATAGCCGTGTAGATCCAAAGAACCCTTCTCTGTGACAGGTCCCATGTATTACTGATAGCTCCTCTGCACTATCAGGAGACCGACAGGATCTTAGAAGCTTTCGACGTAACATGCTTAGTCCAGAGAAGTTTGTTATCCAGGATGACACCCAAATACTTATGCCTTTATGCACTACATGAGTCACACAAGGCAGCTTCCTCCTTCTCGTAACGAGAACAACCTCAGTTTTGACAGGATTGACTAAAAGCCCATTACTAGTGCATCAGTCGTCGATCACGTCTAGGGCTTTCTGCGCTTTAGAGCAGACAGTCGCTAGATGCGATCCAACAAATAGTACAGCTACATTATCCGCGTATGTTTGTGCATAGACATTAGAACTATTGAGCGTGTTGAGCAGTGAGTCAACCAACATGCACCATAGCAGTGAAGTCATAACGCCGCCTTGCAGGCAACACCTGTTTACATCCGCCACCACATATTGGCTAAAGTCAGCTTCCAAAATAAATGACCTGTTCACCAGCATTGCTTTTATCCACAAAACTAGTGATTCGTCTGCGCCGTATTGTCTGACCGAGTTACACATGCCATCAAAAGTTGCGTTGTCGAAAACACCCTCAACGGCGATGAAAATGCCATAGGCGTATTCCCTCTTATCTGCCTACCAGATTGTAAATCGCAGTCGCAGGATCTTCTGCGTTGATAGGCGTGTTGCATCGCCGAGAGAAGATATCGACCAATCTCTCGACGCTTTTCAGCAAGAATGAAGTCAGACTTATAGGTTTGAAACTTTTGGCGACTGAGTAGTCCTCCTTTTCGATTTTTGGTATAAAGCCCACTATGCTTGTAGCTGCAGGCTAGCAGTAAAGATTCTCTTCAGATATTTCAGCAGCTGGCCTATACCTTTTCGTAATATAACTATGTAAATACCATCGGTGACAGGCGACTTGAAGCCATCAAAGCAACCAGCAACATGTTTAATGGCCTCATCTGTCACCACAACCGATGAGATATACCAGCTACGCGGTTTTGTATTGTTTAGCTCACTATTAGCTTTTAGTTGTGAAGAAATAGTTGTGAGCTGGTTCTGATTAGGTTTCCTGGGAAGTGAGACTCGAGCATGAGACGGAGAGTCTCTACTTTCAACTCAGTATATACACCGTCCGACTCTCTGAGTGATTCCAGCTTCATTGATCTTTGCCTTTTGAGGACTTTAATAATACTTCCGGTCTTTGGTCTTAAGTGACCTGTTTAGAAGTTTTCTGGATTATTTATGAATCATACATTTTGACACCACTCGGCTATTTTCTCTGAGGCTAAGTCAAGTCCTTAATCAACACTAACAGATCAACCAATTTAGACGAGCTTGATGCCAACCTTCTAACTAAAATTGGACCGACAGCTTGATGCCAAAGAAGCCGAGGCGGTTGTTTGAATGATATGCTATTCCTCACATAATGGCAAGGATGTAGCTTCAAAGTAAAGCCACAATCAATTTTATATTTCACACCGTTGTTGTTTTATTCAAATTTTTTTCCTATCGTTTTTATTTGGTCATCCTTTACATTAAAATTTTAGAAAGTATAAGCGCTCTACCCGGAAAGATTATCTTATCAAGCTCTATTTTGAAAAAAATTGTCGGCCTTTGGAATTTCCTTCTTCCAGAGGGTTTTATTCTGCCACCTTTGATCGAAAACAATGTTTTACAAATTTTACATCGAAGATTACAAACAAGGACTGTTCTGAAACGGATTGGCAATGCATAGTTTCCACCATTGATTGCGTCAACAATTTTTCTAAGAGCGGTGTGTTCAAGGCTTTTTAAGAAAATAAAAATAATCACATCATTGTCTGACGCCTCCTGCCATTACAACCTCTTTCAAATAGGTAAAATATTGGAAATACTTAATCTAATTTTATGCAAATCATAAATCTTCAACCACTTAGCAACCAAACAGTATCAACAAAATTCAAACTTCTACATGCACTCGTATCAGCTTTTAAATCCCTCTCCACCTATTTTTCCTTATTTGTGGGATTGATATGATAAAGAAAAAAATTTGACGGGATTTCCCTAAATTTATTTTGCTGCGCTATCAATCATAATGGCTTGAAGTCGTGGAACAGGGGTAACTCCTCCTCTACTCTGAAGCAAAATATCTCTTTCTTTTGACACCTAAACTAATTTTGATATTGAATCTATGTATAAATTTTAGATGCGCAACGGTTTTGGTTTCTCTCCACTTACGAGTACGTAACGTGCAAAGTCCCTAGCTTCAGCTCTCGGAATGACGAACAAGGACAGATGATGCAGATGATGATGATTCGTGGACTACAACTTAAAACGCTGTCAAGCTGAGCACGTTTTAACGCCGCGTCATATTCTATTGGAGTTCTAGAAACTGTCACATAGAACGCGATGAAACAGTAATGTGTTTAAATACAAATTCTTAATTTCTACGCGGTATTTACGTACGTAAATACCCACATGTATACGTCCAGAGGGATAAAAACTACAAGAACATTGTTCTAAAGGACGAAATATGGAACTTAATATGGAACGTAAAATATCCTTGCCGCGGCGTGAAAAACACATTTTGTATGACTGATCCTTAATTCATTAGGCAAGTACGAGTTCCGTACTCTAAGTCCTGATCCATGTCCGCAACCATCACTACGACAAAATATCTTTTATCTTGGCCGCTTAACAGCAATGACATTTCCAAATCTCACAACGCTTCGCCTTCAGTGAAATTGGTATCGGAATAGATGAGTTCATTTGCCTCAAATATTTATGCGGTATCTTCTCACCTCTACTATAAAGTGTCACCCCGAATACATGTTGGGGTAACGCAACCAATTACAAAAAAAAAAAAAAAAAAAAAAAAAAACCCAAAAGAGATAAAAGAAAAAAGAAACAGACCCACGAAATATAGACATGACTGGGAAACAGTCCCAAAAAGGCGGTTATCAAAGGAAGGCCATAACACCGACAAATTAGTACCGCAGTGATGGGTGTGTTCAGAATTTATTATGCAAAGAGTTTCCTTTCCGGTTCTTCTAATACTCCTACATGTTTTATTTTATATTTATTTTTATTTTTATTTTTTTTAGGTTATTTTCGGATGAGTTTATCGTGAAACCCTTATCAAATTGAATGTTAATTGGATGACCTTTGGTTAGTTAAGGGAAAAAGTTTTGAGTGACACCGAGAAGAGGGTGGAAATAGTTTTTTTGTTTTATTTTTAGTGACAGCCACCGCTGCCGTACGGTGGTGAGTTTCCTATGGTAAAGGTTCTTCGAATGATAAATACTCTTGAAGTGGCTTCATATCTAAATTTACAAATCTATTATACAACTTACTTACGTCATTTTGACATGCAAAAGCAAGGAACGTGGAACTTACCTGGAAAGAGAAGAAACAAAATAAAAAGATATAAGTAAGGTCATAAAGAGTTTTTGCTAAATTATTTAATTTGATGCGGTAGCCAATGACGTTGTGATAAAATTGTCGCCTTGAAACAAAATATTTAACCCCCGAATATTCTTCAGATCGACCCGAGATCTACAGACAAAAGAAGTAGACTCCTTTCACCTTGAACGCCCAAAAAGTAAGCGCAAATTCTTGGAGAAAACATTGAGACAGCGTTCATTGATCGGTTATATTTTGCCGTACTCGTATCTAAGACTAAAAACAGAGTGCACCTGCTTTCTATAACTCCTGATTGGAAAGCATTAGTTGGGTATGCTTACAATCTGGAAATTCATACCATCTGCAGTTATCCTCATATTTAACCCAACTGTCAATGGAAGACAGGCAGTCGGCAGTCCTAACGCAGCTTCGAGTCCTGAGAAAGTCTCCTCTGAGTCCTGACTAGCAGGTTTATGTGCGGTCTTATGTCTCGACATCGCATTGTAATCTGGGACCCAAACAAGATTCAGTGGGACTCAGCCTTCAAACTATATTCAGAAAAGTCTTGCATTCTCGACAAAATCTTAAAAATCGTGAGTGTTCAGCCAAGCTTTAAATCCAGCTTGACTGTCGGTACAGACGCAGATACTTCGCTTTTCCCACCGATTTTTCACGATATATCTAGGTCGTTGCCATAAGATTTTCCTTCATCTCCGGTTATAAAACAGGAAATCTAACGTTGTCGTTATAGATAGGTTTTGAAGCCTTCGAGTCGTCACCATTCCTGAGCATAGACAAAGTCGATTTCGTATTTTCTCAGCAACAAGGGTTCTAATGCCACTACATCAGACAACATGTCTAGAAGACCAGAGTCAAAAGAGAGTCGGCGACTCAAGTTATCAAAACTCCAGTACGTGATGTATCAAAGAACGCTGACTCGTGAATTCTTCGTTCAAGACCACTTTAGAACTTATTATTCGCCTTTCCGCATCATTTCAGACCCATTTAGCTCATTTCAACTTTGGCCCCAACCAACAGGGCTCTCCAGGTAGTACGATCTATCGTCAGCTGTCTCCAGTGCCACATTCTAAGATGGTTGGGGTTCCCTTCCACTTGCGAGCGCCACCTCAGATGCGGTCGTCCTCCGTTTCGCCGTTCTCGAAGTTAGACTCCAAGACTCTTTGAGTCGGAGCCGTAACGTCAATATACATCAACGTGACACACCCATCTTAGACGTTGGATCCGAAGACACCTGACTAGACCGATGTTTTTGTACAGTCCGTGCAGTTCTTGGTTGAACCTCCCGCTCTCCTAGTCAAAATGAAGGAAACTGAAAATCACATAATTCAATTGCCTCTTGAGATCAATGAAACAGAGATTGGCAAGAGTAATTTTGGGTCTGACTTCTCAGGGTTTACGTTCTTGCTTGTAATTACGTAGCCAAGGTAAACGAAGACGTTAGCTATCTCAAAGTTATAACTGCCAATGTTGGCGTTCTGGCTAAGACATTCCTAGTGTGCGTCTTTTTCTAAGGACAGCATGTATGATACTTTATGTGACCCTCGTTTACCGTCAGACTTATTTTATCCGGTCATTAAAGATCTGCCGTAGTTTGAATATTTTTACCGATGATGGATTTTTCATAAAGCCCTGGTATGAACTAACCGGATGAATAGTTTCAGATGCTCACATAATAGTCCTTTATGGTTGGCGCAGTCAAAAGGAACACCTCCTCTGGCTATGTCTTGCAAATGAGCTGGTGCATGTTCTCAACACAGTTTTCTTCAGCTGGTTGAAATACCATAGATCAGTGTCCACGCCTACACTACAAAGACCTTGCTTATTGATAAACGTATTAATTATGATTTAACAATGTGAAATACAAGTATATGTTTTCCCGCTAAATGTCTTGCTTCAATACCTTTTCTTCCCTGACAGTCTTCGTATTCAATTCAAAGACTTGTTAGTTTAAATCCCCATTCAAGCAAAGTATTTCCTCTCTTGGTGGCTGTATCTAAAAATTTACCGAAGTCGCGCAAGAGTATTTCTTTTTCCAAATCCTAACTGTCTCGTTGAGATGCAGAGACATAGCCGTCATGGATATAATTAGGAGCTGTAGCATAATCCTCCAGTCATCATGAAGGCAGTGATACTATGTCCAGTAGACGTACTAGAACTCTGGCGTAGAGCTAGGAATGAGCTGAATAGCTTCTAAGAAAATGAGGAGTGTGCTTTTAAAGGCCATCTGAAAATTGTGAAAACTAGGTGGGCATTGGAGTATTTTAGCCAAAAGAGATTTAGAGAATTTCTCATTTTTAACTGGGAGTAACTCAGGAGAATGGTGGGGATCCTATAAGGATACTGCCTCACAAGAAAAAAAAAAAGAAGCATCCCAGGAGGCTCCGACTGGCAAAAGCGAACACTTTTAGACTCTGTGGTGGCATAAAATTCAAAGACCCGAGCATAGATCAATTAGTTTGCGGCTTTTTTTTCGTTTATAGTCTATCTTTAGCCTCTACTTTCGATGAAGTTAATATTTCTCCAATTTGTTGATCCTTAGTAGCAAGCCCTGTTTCCTTCGTCTCGCCACTGGTTTGGATGGTGGCATCTTATGTTGATATAATGCGTTTTCTAGTACGAAACTTGTATATTTTATTATACCGACGTTCCGCTTGTGATTTGGAATCAATTTTCTAAAATTACAAGGTGGCCCAGAAATTGTCCTTCGATGTTTTTTGTCTGCATTTTTTTTTTTTTTTTCATATGCGGATTTTCTGTGCACCAGAAACGATAATTTAACTTATTCACATATCCGCAGAGAAGGCAATGTGCTTCATCTCTTATGATATTCTCAGCAGAATATCAATAGCCGGCCAGACCTGGCAGCATCTTATGTTGTCCTATACTCTTCTAAGCGAGCGGCTTAATTTCGTAGTGTTTGCCCAGTTAGTGTCGAACGATAGGGAAATTTGCGCTGAAATTCACGCTGCGCCAACATCACCGACGAATTATTCTGCAAAAAATTTAAACAATTACTCCATGTTCTTTAGGAGTATAGCGATTCATGTCTTCCTCGATTGATGTCTGTTGACTTCACAAATGTCAAAGTAGAACTGACAAGGCTATTTGCAAATTTTATAACATTTCCGATAGGATGATGCTTTCGCGCTACCTAGTTCTATATTGGTTGCCCGCGGAATAGCTTTTTTTTATCCCGGTATCACTTCTCCACTCTGTAAAAGAAATCTTCTGCGAGTTAGTGTTTTCATATACTGAAGTGTAAATAAATGTTTATTCGACTTTTCTTTTGTCGCAGTATCAGCCTGTAGTCTTATGAAATACACTGAGTTACAAAAAAAGAGGCACACCTTGAAATTTTGCGATAACTTTAAGTAAATAAAAAAAACCGCTTCTTTTTATCACCGTCTTGTTTATTTATATAAAAGTAAGTAATTCATGTACAAAAAAAAAAGGAAAAAAGAAAGAAAACAAAAATAAGCCATAAATTCAGAAAAGTGGGCAAAAGCTTCAAAAATATTAACAAGTCTACGTTGTTTTAATAGTGGGTATTGGCTCCGCGAGCATGTAGTAATGCCATTATTCGCCGGGGCATACCTCGGATAAGATTTGTGACAAATGTATCATCCAAGTTATCCCATTACTCGATCAAAGCGATTCTCAGGCCACTGAGTGTCTCTGGAAGGGCAGGTCGCATCCTTAACTTTCTCCCTAGTAGGCCCCAAACGTGTTCAATGGGATTCATGTTCGGACTCATTGCAAGCCAATCCATTGTGTCGATTTCTACCCCTTGCAAATACTCCGTAACGCACATGACCATATGCGGTTGAGCATTGTCCTACATTAGCAAGAAGTTTTATCCAATGAATGGTGCGAAGGGAACCACATATTCCTCCAGGATGTTGCTGATATAGTGGCTGGAATTTATCGATCCTTCGACAACGCATAACTCGGTTTTTCCGGACATCGAAATTCCTCCCCATACCATGACGGGACCTCCCCAAATATTTTTCCGCTGTGCTACTGTTGCTGAAGAGTATCTCTCACCTGGCTGTCTCCACACTCTGCTGCGTCTATCTGGTGAGCGGAGATAAAACCTGGACTTATCGATGAGCAGTACTCTACCCCAGTTAGCCTCGGTCCAATCTTAGTGAAGGCGAGCAAACTCCATACGACGCTGCCTATACTGTACCGTTAGTCTCGCTACACGAGCAAGTCTTCTCACCGTTTGTGCATTTACAGCTGTGCCCCTAACGGTTTGTAGCCCGTGGGATAGCTCAAGCGCTGTTTGGTGATGATCCCTTAAACTTTGCAGTACCGAATAACGGTCATTCCTGGAAGAAGTTATTCTGTGGCGGCCTGATCCTAGACGCCGGATGAAGGAGTGCGTTGCCATGTACCTTTTAAGGGCTCTTCTTGAGGTCGTCTGTGGTTTGCGAATGATATTGGCGGCATACCGGAAAGCCAGGCCCATGGCGACTTCATCTGACGTTATTTGCATATTTGCTTGCACAAAAATCACTAAGAACTAATAAATAATCAAATTACATTCATAACAATAAACTTATTAAAATTCTTACGGGACCACGGAAGCCAACATTGGTATATCTCACGTCTAGTGTAAAAAACGATTGCACGTATCACAAAGAAAATGGAAGGACATTATGCAAACATGCACAAAACTATTCCATTTAATCAAAAAAAAAAACACTAAAAAAAATAATGGTCCGCAAAAACATAGCGGTAAAATACTAAAATGATAACATAACATGAAAAAATATGGGTGCGCCACTTTTTTTTGTGACTCAGTGTATTATTGCCCTCGGGCTCTTCTTTAATCTGAATATGGATTTTCCTCATTAAGACTTTCACCTTTTACGACAATTATGTGAATTATGTGAACAAAACTTCATCCAGTTTAGGTTTTTGAAACTGTAAAACGGATCCGGGGCTGAGTATAGGTAGAAAAAATCAATCAGTAAGACTTTTCAGCCACAATTTTCTTTAATGCAATCTCTTGTACGAGTATTTCTGACGTCGTGACATGGCACTGGACACAACATCCTGTGATACTTGCTACTAGAGTGATGGTGACGCGCGGAACACTAATAATCTCTTTGAGTGTCTGGCCTCTTCTCGTATCAGACTGCGGTTACTCGGCGCAGATGTTTTGGAACTGTTAAGGCTGTGAAAAACTGTAGCCAAGACCCTTATGGGTGGCTGATGAAACGTGCTAGCAAAACAAGACATAATAACACTTTTTTCTGCGTAAGTAATCGGCTCCACATTTTTTTTACTCTGCAGGCTGGTATTTAAATATAACAAAAATTTACACTTAGGACGATGAAACCAGGATTTCGATAGTGCGGCACTATCATGCTTTCAGTTCATAATTTCCATCCAAAGAGAGTTTAAGTGGAGATTCGAGGCTAGCAAACTCTAGAAAACAATCGCAAGAAGGCTTTACCACTGAGATCCTTCAATTCCGACAGAAGACACAATTGCTGTTATGGCTGCTGCCATACAAATAAATCCAAGCGCTTCGACATGGAACTTATCTGCTCAAATGGGAGTAAGCAGACAATCGCTACAGACGATTCTTCACAAAGATTTGAACTTATTTCGCCACAATGTTCAAATTACAAGCAAATTGAACCCACCTGACTTGACGATTCGTCTGGAATTCTGCCAGAAAAACAGTCAAATAGTAAAAAGGCACAAAAACATGTTAAATTTAATTTTAAAGTTTGTCGTTAAAAGCAAAATTGTCGACTATGAGATGACTTTAACCCGATGATTCTCTACGAGACAGAACTGCATCCAGCTTGAGTCACAGTATATGTAGTGTGAGGTTTCATCAAACTGCATTGTTGGGCCATATTAAAAAAAAAAAAAAAACGGTCAAACTGTAATTGTCAACGGAGACATCATTTAAAAATATTGAAGCAGTTTTTCTTTTTCTAATTATGCCGAAAGAGAACCCTTTTCAACTCTGTTTAGTTCCAACAATGTGGTACAACTTCACACATAGCCAGGCCAGTTACGACGGAATTATAGAAAATTCTTTAACAAACCGACTTTCAGGAACCCCACTTTCCGTTAGCTCCAAGTTAGAAACTTGGAAGTCTATCAAAAGCAGTCAATTCAAACCGCTCTAGTAGACGCTAATATTGAATAGGCCATTACAAACTGGGTTTGAAACATGTTTGCAAGTAAGAAAAATAAACTTTTTCATTGGTTAGCTCGGTTGTCAGGGAAATCCCTCGAGGGAGAGTCATATTTCCGCTGGTTACTAATGATATCTTGAAAAAGCTTAAATGGATAAAAGTGCCACGGCAAGCGCAGACGACGTGGTCATAATAGTGCAACAAAAAAAAAAAAAAAAAAACTTAAATATTTTAAGCGAGATTATGGGGGTTGCCTTGAAGACGATCACACAAAACTGTGGTCTCAATGCAAACCCTTCCAAAACGGAACTGGTTATTTTTACAAGAAAGTACAAGATACCAATTCAAACTTCCAAAACTCCAACGAAATGGAATTATGAAATTGAAATCTTAGCGTAGGGGAAAACCTGCTATGATCTCCTGGCTGTATACGGTGGTGCTAAGAGAACGGTTTACAGAAAACTAGCAGCTGTTCAAAAAACGACTTCGAAAGCCATTACAGGTGCGCTCCGTACCACTGCAGCAGCATTGGACACCTCTTTGCACCTAACACCGCTTGATTTACAAATCAAAAAACTTGCTGGCAACAGTGCGATACTGCTCACTATTTTCGGTTACTTCAAGAGCAGTAGTTTCAGGTATGGCACGAATGAAATTCCTTCCTTGGTCGACTTCGGCATTCCGTATGATATAATATATCCGGAGAGGGAGGACTGGCAAAAAAATGCAATAATCTGTTCAAATGAAATTGCAATTTTCACAGACGGCTTGGAAACAGAGGGAGGAGCAGGATCTGGTATCTTCTTAGAAGACCCAGAACTAATAGTGTCTATAAGACTACCAGACGTAAACAGTGTGTTCCAATCAGAGGGTCTGGCTGTCTTCAAGGCGGCTGAGCTAATGCAAATAAGATTGATCAATGGAATCAACCAAAATCTGATACAATCACGGGCTGTCGCTCAGTGTTTAAGGCATTATGCAGTCAAAACTGGGTGAGACCATGCTAGGTGCCAGGACATTGAAAAGAAAATGAACAAGCGGATGAACTTGCAAGTAGAGGCGGGCTTATCGATAATTTTGAGGTTGCTAACATCAAAGCACCCCTTTGCATAGTAAGGGGCACTATCATAAAGACTGCTGGTGAAGTCTTGAAGGACACAGAGTATCCAAGGCTATTAGCCACTTTTTGACGGCAAACGATCTAGGTAATTAATAACATTAAAAAGGGTTAAGCTTATGAAAATAATAGGAATCCTGACAGGACACTATCTCCTGCGGAAGCACGCAAAGGGACTCAAATTGTCACATATGAATATTTGTAGATTCTACGGTGATATGCAAGCTGCTGAGGACATAACACACATACTGTGTGAATGTAAGGCAATATCGCGTAGTCGAGAAAAAATTTTTGCAAAATACTTTTTCGAAAACCTAGAGGAAATAGACGGCACGAACTTGAAAGGTCTTCTTGGTTTTTGTAAAGAAATTAAATATTTTACCAGGGAGATTGTTTAGGTTTTTGCCATTTAAACATAAACTCAACTGGTTACACAGGGATCGCAATTGGCCTGTTTTGGTGACTTATGTTTGTGTGATGGCATATAGTATATGGCGTACCCCTGTTTTATCCTAACCTAATCTAATCCATTCAAACAGTAACTGAGGTAATTCTGACCACAACACTACAGCCTATTATGAACAACTCTTTAATAAGGTGTCGAACATGTGTCAACGAACGTGGAGGCCATTAGAAAAACAACATAAAAATTACTTATCTTTGTATCGAACTAAGAATAAATAGATTATATGAATTGAAAAAAAAAGTTATTTGAGCTTTTGAATGTATTACGGAAAAAAATCGCTTGATAATCTTACTTTACTTTCGTAGAATTTGAGAAGTGAAAAATCGAAGATCCTTACATCAATTGAAACAATTTACTGTCAAACAAAATTTGCAAAGCTGATAGCACAGTCGAAAGCCTCCATCATGTCGCCACATCCACTTTTTCGATGACAACCATGTGGTGTGAATTTCTACGATTTCAAAAACTGTTACCCTTTTCTTTGGGCGTCTATCCACCTTGAAAACATCAACTGCTTTATCCCTATTTTCAGGAAAAAAAAAAATAATAATAATAATGATAATAACCGTTCGCTGAGGCTGATTTTGTTACAGACATTGAATTACTTTTCCATCTACTTCACATGTTTGACGTTTACCAAAGGCTATGCCCCCCGTTCAGTACATGTTGTTGGTGAGAAAAGGATTTGGCAAAAGCTAAAAGAAAAATATCGTTTCACCAAGTGAAGCAGCTTAACGCCCTCAAGGTGATTGAATTTTATCATCTGTTGGCGTTCGTATATATAAGAGTATGTATAGTATGTAATACATCCATCTACTCTTTTGACATTCAAATAAAGTGTGCATAGAAGCATAAGGCGCATGAAGCACAACGGTGTGGAAAAGGTATGTTCTTTAGTGGTAGGATTGAAGAATAAGAACAAGTTTACTTGCATTAATCTAGGGAACCTGTTTTCTCTTTTGAACCGTGTTTCTCAATCCGGTAATCCTTCTCTATCAAAAGAAGAAAAAAACGAATGAAAAGGTTTTGGAAATTAACTTTCTGGCTTTCATATTGGGCTTAAAGGGGTTTAAGATGAAGTTTAGATTTCGCTTGTAGAGCTTATTTGCATGCCAATATGGTAAGTGGATTCTATCTAAATATTTTTACTTGATAGTAGATTTAGAGTACACTTTGAGTGATGATTGTTATCAGCGGAGATTGCAGAAAATTATCCTTCTTTACCATCGATGACACTGCCGGCTGACGTGTGGCTTTTGTTCAACCTGAAAGAGACATCTTAGTCTAGCGAGTCCAATTTCAATTACGTTTAAGCCAATTCCAGTTGCCGTACAGCATTTGGCAAGCTATTTCTTAATGACAAAGCCCATCCATGACAATCGGCAATTGATGAGATTTTTTGTCACCATTTTTACTCATTTAAGCCACAAAAAGCTTTTGCAGTCATCTTCACGAGTATTTCTGAGTGTCAGTTTCTTTTCCTTGTCGTGGTTGTGTTCGTTTGTCGTTTTTGTTCTTTATTCTCAGTCACCAGCTAACACCACTTCTTCTTTTATACTTTTTTTGCCATTTCAGTTTGCCTGTTGGAATTTTTTATCAGGCTCTATTTGTTGAGTAGATATGATTAATCACCGTTGTCCAAGGATACATCGAACATATCCAGCTGAACATTTTTCGCCCATCTTCTCCTCTGTCAGTGCCAGAGCTGTCATCGTATATTGGCACTTTGCATATGCGTCTCATTGACAAACCAATTTTCTTTTCCTATTCACATTGCATGCATTTTTTATTCTGTTCGTAGTGGATGCGACGTGCGTTTGCATATGTTGCCGTGTGTGGATATATATCTAACACCGGAGGCATATGTAATATTTGATGAAATGCATGTTTTTGCCATATGGGTGCATATGAGGCGAAATTGAATTAAGTGTTCCCTTTTTGAGGAAGAACATATTTCGTATGCGTACGTGCTTTTGACAGGTGGTTTCGGATTTTCTTCGCCAATACGTCGATGTCGTCTTCGTCGATGTGGGTCAACGAGAAAAGGATTTTATTTTTCATCATTAACGATAATATTTCGGGAAAAATGTCAACAGTTTGATATGATGATTGAGATACTTATTTGGTAAGCTTTTAAGTGACATTTTCAGAGTTCAGTTAGTGGATCCTGTAAACTTTCTTCATCCAAAATGAATAAAAATCCAAAATGTGTCTGTGTCACAAACACAAAGTGTTAGTTGCGCTGTTTTCAATTTCAACATTGGTTAGGTATATTTTTATTTATATGTCTGGCTTAGATAAACCAGAGCACTGTCATTGTTAAACCACACTGCATTCTTGGTGAAAATTAACATTTGCTTTGGAGTGAGTGACTTTTAACGGCCTTAGAAACTTAATTTGCGGTTTGCTAAGAGATGGCGTAACTTGTATTATTCCATTGTAGCCGAAAAACGCTCGGAATATGCGACCAGACACGAAGCAATAATTTTCCATCATGACAACGCTCGGCCCCATGTTACTATTCCGGTTAAGAACTATTTGGAAAACAGTAGATGGGAAGACTTACACCACCCGCCTTATAGCCCAAACCTTGCCCCTTCTGGTTACCATTTGTTCCGGTCGATGCAGAACGTCCTCACTGAAATACGGTGTGAGGGAATATCAAAAATGGGCTTGATTCATTCTTGGCTGCCAAGCCGGCGCAGTTCTTTTGGGATGGGATCCACAAATTGCCAGAAAGATGGAAAAAAGACATAGCTTCAGATGGGCAATACTTTGAATAATACTATTGTACATGTTTTTCTTAAATAAACGTTCAAATTTTGAAAAAAAAAAAACCGCACGAATTGAGTTATATACCCAATACAAGTGTGAAAATACCTTCACTTTGTGATCACTCTTTTACAATTCATCCGCCAAGTGCAAAGAAAGCGTACTTTTATCTGGCGAAAACAAAATAGTTGCACTTAATACATTACATTTCACAGAGTTTGACATCAGGCTCTTTAGTCGAAAATGCGTGCACTTGAGATGGACGACTCATCCCATCCATCGACTTCACGAAATAAATGCTGGGGTGCCCCAGCTCTCTGTTATGTCTCCGACATAACCCAATAGCAAAGGAATAGGTTATGACAGTACGCTCTGCTTTTCATTCATGTTGTCGAGCTTCGGCCATAGAAGTTCCGGCCACGATGTGTGTTCAAAATTGAAGTGACTTTATACAAAAAAAAAAAAAATATTTATTCATCAATTTTAATTTTGTACCCTTCAAAGTAATCCCCCTCAGATATAATACCCTTGTGCCAACGCTTTTTTCAATTCTCGAAGCACTTCTCATAATCACCTGTTGCACGGGCCCAAATCCAGTGAATATGATGGCTCAGGCATGACTGTCGTGTTGTTTTTGGTCAAAAAATTTCTCCCAAACAACGAGGAATGAGCAACTGCTTTATCGTGATGTAAAAGCCATAAATTGTTTTTCCACAATTCCGGACGATTTTTTCGTACTGATTCTCGCAAACGGCGCTTGACTTCAATTAACACTCCGTACGACCTCAAGGTATAACTCCCAATGCACTACGTCAGGGAAATCGAAAAAAATACCATAGTGATCAAAACTTTGGCATTTGATCGAACTTGAAGTGCTTTTTTCGGTCTTTGCTCTCCTCTGGGCTTACAGTGGAAGGACTGGGCCTTGGTTTCGACTTCATATACCCATGATTCATCACCAGCATCATCATTAACGTCATTCAAGAGCTCCTGAATGATGCTCATGGGATGGTTCTTCTGATCAAAATTAAGAAGTGTCGGAACACGTTTTGCCCAAAATATCCGAAAAAAATTGCATGAAACAAGCCGACCGGTATGCCAACATCCTCTTATGGTAATTCGACGATTTTGCAAAACAGCTTCATCTTGATCATCTTTTGTTGATCTGCTAGGGCGTCCGGAGCGAGGTTCGTCATTGGCATTTTCTCGGCCATCATGAAAGAGCTTGTACCACTTTTTTTACTTAAAGCAGACTCACCGTATACCACTGTCAACATTTCAAGTATTTTAGAGCACTTGATTCAATTTTTTACACAAAATTTAATGCAAATACTTTGCTCCCTTTTTTATAATAATTGAAAACGCCGAGCACACCAAAACACGTCTAATCTTTCTATCTGTTAAAAAAAAAACTAAGTATGCTATATGGTATACTGTGAACATACATATATTCGGGACATATTTACCGACACAGCCAAAAAAAAAATCAATAGTTGAATGTACGTTGCCCGCGAAATTTCAAAAGTCAGCCTCGTATACCTGAGACCAATGACGGTAACGGTGTCTCCTTTCTTATTCCAAAGAAATAAGGTCCGATGATGCCGTCATGCCATAAACCGCACCAGTAAATCTTTGTTGATGCATTGATGTTTAGCCGAACACTTGTGGATTGTGTTCGATCTAATAACGTCAAATATGCTTGTTGACATAGCGGCTGAGCCAAAAATGGGTCTCGTCCGAGATAATTTTTTGGCCAAAATCCGGATCTCCGGCCAACATTTGCAGCGCCCTATTAGCGAACTCATGGCATCTTCTATGGTGGTCCGGCTTCAATAATTGCATCAACTCAATCGAATGTAGGCCCAAATCCAATCGCAAAATCAGCAGGGTTGACTCTCTAACGATGTACCAATTCAGCTCATCGGCGCCGAATCGACATTTCTGGGTCTTCTGGTCGTCTTGCGGCTTTGTTTTCTTCATTTCGCACTAATATCTGGCTGGTTGGTGGCTTATGATTCAAAAGAGTGTACTCACGCTCAAACTTTTCCACTGTGGGACGAATTCCCTGCACACTGAACCCATGATGACGTAACTTTGACAGCTGCTGAAACATAACAATTAGAAGAACTATCATTGCTATCTGGTTACCCTTCTGGTCAGTACCTACTTTCAACATGCGTAAGCGAATGAGTTTGTAATAAATAAATAAATAAAAATACTCGTATGCTTGTATTCAAACTTTTTTATGAACAACGAAATAACCACGGGGTGGCCGTGGTATAGCGGTATATACATAGATTCCTTAAGCAGTGGGTCGCGGGTTCGAATCCCGAGCGAGGTAATTCTCTCAAAAAGTCTTTTCATGGAATTTGTATGAGTTATATGTAAATTCCGTTGGCGTCAACTCTGATATGAAAGCATAACACTGATGTTGGAGTGGTTACTGGCTGGGCGAAATGTAACGAACTAACAACTAGCACGTACTAAGACCCTCTTGTTGAGGATGCACTGGCTCCAGTTTGACAACCACCTCTGGAAAAAATATCGAAACCTAACACCTGAGTTTCAAAAATACTACACTACCCGCCCGCGCCCTGGTGAGAAGCCAGTAAAAGGGTATTCATATCCCCTTGGTGCGCGCGCGGAATGTTAAAAAAAAAAAAAACATAAAGTGCTTTCGAAAAAAGGGTTGTTAGAAAAGAAAACAAAGCTTATGCAATTGCATATAATCCGTAGCAAACGATCCAAATCAGTCAATTCCACGGCGTTCTTAAGAATTGAGCATCGCTCAGACCACATAATGGCTTATTTTGCGTAAGGATCTTGGTTTACATCCATACAAGATCAAGCTGACTCAAGAATTGAAGCCGATGAACCATTTGGAACGTATGTTCTCCGATTGGGTTCTGGAGAAGATGCGCCAAGATGATGAATTTCATCGCAAAATCATTTTCAGTGACGAAGCTCATTTCTGGCTCAATGGGTTCGTCAATAAGCAATATATGCGTTATTGGTTCTTGTGAAAACCCACATATGCTTCATGAATCACCACTTCATCCACAAAAAATAACTGTTTGGTGCGGTTTGCTTGCCGGCGGCGTTATTGGGTCATATTTTTTCGTCGACGATAACGATCGTCACATTACTGTGAATGGTCAGCGTTATCGCGCCATGATCACCGATTATTTTTGGCCCGAATTGGAAGATATGGACTTCGACGACATGTGGTTTCAACAGGATGTGCCACAAGCCACATAGCACACGCTACAATCGATTAATTGAAAAGTAAGTATGGTGAGCGTGTTATCTCAAGACATGGGCCAGTCGATTGGCCGCCTCGTTCGTGCGATTTAACGCCGCTTGACTATTTTCTGTGGGGTCAAGTCATTGGTTTATGCCGACACGCTGACGACGTTGGAAGAGCTCAGAGACAACATTGAACGCGGAATAGCGGCCGTTTCGAACGAAATGTGTGGCCGAGTCGTTGAAAATTGGGTCCAACGATTCGACCGGTGCAAACTTGCCCGCGGTCGTGTTCCATTCATTAATGTTTTGATTGTACTTCAAGCCAATAATAAAGTTTTTGAAATATCTCAAATGATTTGCCTTTTATTTAAAAAAAAAAAAAGTTGTCAAGTCGTTATTAGAAAACCCTATACAACTTTGGCAATTGCCCAAATCTGATAACAAATTCAGAACATTTCTTTATATTTAAGGCAATCTTATCAATGCCATGAAATAATTGGAAGTATAGTACATATATTATGTTGTATTTTATGAATGCATGAATAAAGCTACCCACGTTAGGTATCTAACTCTTTAATACAACTTAATATCTAAAAACCTGTTTGTACAGAACAGCAAAGAAAGAACTTTTTTCCGCAAACATGTCGCAGTGCAGATTATTATCATTTATTGACAGATGTCTTGTCAATCATCGAATTTTGTTAGGTACGTTCAGTGGTGATATTGTGCAGTCGGCAATATTACGTTGGCGTATTAATTACCCCAACTTTTGGTTGTTATCAAACCTAACCTGCTTGCCACGTAGTCGTTCAGATAGTCTTGGGGTTTGCAATGACTTCTCGAGTTTGTTTGCTTCTTGGTTTTGCTGAGCGAAACCTATTAATGTTGATAGTGGTTCAGCAACTGAAGAATTTAAGTTGGTGTTTGGAGAGCTGGAATCAGGAACTAAGACAACGTCATCTTCACAAGGCTGAATATGTTGAATGTTACTTGGTTGGTTGTACACAACATCACTATGAACGGAAAACTAATTAGTAAAATGATTGTAAATACTTGCCGAAGATATGTTTCTCGAGTCCTAGATGGATTCAGTATTTTTAACGTCATCGGCTTTGCGTGCTCGTATTTGATTTTGATGACGTCGGCAAGTGCCAGAATTTGTTTCGACTAAATATGTTCTTCTTCCCAGGATCTTCTGGATTACGGCGGTAATCCATCTTGTTTTATGGCCATAGAGGCAAACGAAAACACTTTGGTTTAAGGCAAAATTTGGTTTTGTAGATTCCCTTCTTGGTTGCGATTTTGGAGTATCGTTCGATGTCGTCGTTCGTGCAATTTTTCTGCCGGAGATCTTCTGTTTCATCTGGTGTTGAACGATATATGGAAAGGAACACTGTTAATGCTTCGTCACATTGTTTCAAAACTTTCAGAGTTTTCAGTAGTACCGATTTAAAAGTGCGAACCTTGCTCTCTGCAGCACCATTTGACTCTGGATTTAATGGTGCTGATGTGACGTGACGAATAGAGTAACTTTGACATAATTTTTGAAATTCATTTGACATGAATTGAGTTCCTTTGTCAGATACTATGGTCTTGGGCAATCCCTCTAATGCAAACATTATCATTTGGACAACAAATGGAAATTTTGATTTCGAATCCACCAAAATCAGCCACATGTGCTTCTGAAATGGCCCCACGAAATCAATGTGTGCACGCTCCCACACTTCGTCAGTTGATGTCCAGCTACAATATTCTTTAAAGAACTGCTGTGATTTGCTTCCCCAATGGCCCTGCTACCAAAATATTCAACTCTCGGAGTTTCGCTGTGAAATAGAAGAATGTTAGTACACATACGCAGACAAAATCTCCTACGAAAACAAGGCAAAACATTTTCATCGGACGATGGCAGCTGGTTCGGCCAACCGTTCTGTACATTCTGAATAAATTTACTTATAACCACATCCCGTTTAGAAGCTTCAGCGATGGTTCTTGCATTCACAGGATAAACATCCAAGGTCGACGAATAAACTCTACCCATTTGTTGGCACGATTCTTCTTAGAGGTCGAATTCTTCATCGGGTCCATTTGGCAAACGTGAGAGACAGTCCGCGTTCCCATGCTGTGTTGTTGGACGGTAGCGAATCGTATATGTGTACCCCATCAACATAATGGCCCAACGGTGAAGACGTTAAATTGTCATCTGAGGCAATTTTTTGTTCGGGCTGAAAAACGGAATAAGGAGCTGGTGATTAGTGATTAGCTTAAACTTGTTGGCCGAACAAGTATTGGAGAAATTTTTCCAACCCATAGATTATTTATACTTTTTTTGTGCTTCATCCAATGTCTTAGACGCAAATGCTATCGGTCTCTCTGTTCCATCTGTATAGATATGCGAGATGACAGCCCCAATACCATGTGACGATGCATCCGTGGCCAGTTTACTAAAATGTGCAAGTTTGGATACCCTCAATATGACTTTTTTAAATCGCTCAAAAACCCGTTATTGGTACTTTCCCCATACAAAATGCTCGCTGGACGAACGCAGTGAAGCAAGTTGAGCGAAGTTCTCAATGAACTAGTTGTAATAATTTAATTGGCCTCAATTCATGATTTAAACGGACGAATACCAGATTCGTCAATTACGTGCCCCATATATTCGATCTCCCTTTCCGCTAATTTGCATTTATTGAGTCGGCAACGTAGGCCGTGCTTTTTCAGGCGCTCTACCAAAGTTTACAGGTTTTGTAAATGTTCAGCATTACTTCTACTGGACACAATTATGTTGTCGAGATAGGACACACAAAACTCCTTGTCAACTGCTCCATCTGACAAATTGTTGTGAAGCTGAAAGTTCCAAACTGTAGTCGTTGGTATTCGAAAAGTCACACACACATAACAGTCATTACACACAATTTCCTCTACTCCTCGTCTAGTGGAATTTGGTGGTATGCATCTGACAAATGCTATTGTGAAATAGTGTCTGTGTGCGAGGGACAAAATCCAACTGTGATTCTGAAATTGCCACAAATTCGCAGGTTTCTGTTGGATTTTCTTACCACCACGATCGGTGCTACCCATTGAATTGTGTCGGCAGGACGCAGAATATCTAAATTTCGTAATCGGTCGATCTTATTCCGAACGCCTTCTATCTGAGCAAACCGTACCGGGCGATATTTAAAATACTTTGGTTGGGCGTTTTTCTTAAGTGTGAGACGTCCCACAACCACTTTGCTGCACCGAGTTCAGGATTAAAAATTACTACATGCCTTTTACAGAGCAACTCTGCTTCTAAAACGAGTTGCGCTATTCCAATTAGCCGCTGAAACTTCTTCCAAAGTAAAAATATAGCACTGCCATCTCTGGTATCTTCTACAGTGTTAAACGGAATAAGTTGAATGATATTGTTTGTATTGAAATCCAGTATTTTTTCTTATCATATCGCTTACTTTGATTGTTTGACGGTTTCTCCTTCCACGATCTAAACGATCTTCTAGGCTTGTGATCGTGGCTACGGCACGGCGCTTGCAGTTATCACACGCAGAGTCAATGTGTCTACATTACAATACGGGGGGAGAAAATTATCATTGGACTTACTTGGATGTCTCTGGAAACCCTTTTTTTCTGGTAGCTATCAGCGTGAAACTCGTGGTTGCCTTTAAAATTTCTGACGCCATCTGTGTTGATTCATACGCAGTGACTAGTTCCTTAATATGTTCCAGTGTCGGATTTTTCTTTTATGCGTACGTTGTGGATGGAATCGTGCGAGGTATAAAAAGCAAGCATGTTTCTTATCATGTTATCGGAGGAACCGCAGTCTCTGTCTAGACCTTTCAAATCAGAATTCCATTTTGCATATAACTGACCTAGAATCACTTTTTGTTTCAAAAATTTGCACCTTGATGACAGTACGTGTAGTTTTGATTGAAAATGCCCAGTCAGTTTTGTACAGAGATATTTGAAAGAGTGTGTACCATAGCGAATAAGTTCGTTGATGTGATTTCTAAATGTTAAGAGAAAATGCGAGTTACATCAGCCACCCCCTTCACCAACAAACCATCTAGCCACACACCGATCAAGTGCACATTGTTGTCAGCCACTTGATCTACCATCACCACAAAGTCATTAAACCACCTGGTCGCCACACTATCTAACCAAAAGAACGATGACATCCGGCCACACGCCAAGCAAATACATCGTGAAATACCCAAAAGTGCAATCAATGCAAATAAATGTATGTACCATGAAGTTGTCAAATCAGCGTCTACTAATTTACCTTCAAGTACGTGGTATCAGATTTCATATGAAGTAAGATGTTCAATCAATTCAGTAGTATAGTTTAGTTGTTCCCGAATATTGTTAGAGTTAATTCTTATTTTTAATAAAATAAAATCAATTATAGCGTTGTGGAAATTGTGCGTTTTTTTTTTTAACAACCCCCTAAAGGAATACACAACTTTCGCCTTGCAGAGATTGTCGTCTGTAAGGGAGTTTGCCGCAAAGTGTTGATTTAATTGGAATTAGAATTCTCAACGTCGAGAGCACGGAGTGGTAGTATGGCAGTTGGTACCGTATGATTACCTCTGATCATCCGCTCCATGAATTCTATGTTAGAATTCAGCATTTTCTCCATCCACTGTTGCTATTCGTAAATCTTTCATAAATTATCTGAATAAATCCGTAAACACGTGGCCGTGCAGATAATTATCATCTGTTGACAGATGTTTTGTCAATCATCGAATTTTGTTACGTACGTTCAGTGGTAATATTGTGCTGTCACACGTATCAGAATAGAATGGAAAATTATATTAAACGAACCACAAGCCATATATTTCACTTGAAAAAGAAAAGCTTGCTTTCTGTCCAGTAGAGAATTACAAATAAAAAGTTCGTACATTGCCTGGGAGCATTCCGTTTAATATTTGGAAGTATATTTAGACATCAAATTGACATTTAGTACTAGGTGGAGTGTAAAGTAGACTCTTTGACCTCCAGAATGCGCTGCTACTGCAAAAAAGGTTATGGTGCCTGGAAGTCCGTTTATATACAGGCAGACATGCCAAATTTCAATGCGATACTGTCTTTAGTTTGTTGTTTTGATAGCTGATTGATGTTGACGTGTTTGACATCATATTGAGTATGGACAGAAACGATTTTCGTTCTCTCAGAAAACATTATTTTTTGAGAGGCAAAACGGCGAAGGAAACAAAAGAAGAGTTGGATAAATATTATGGGGCTAATGCTCCATCAGATTACAACGTCAAATATTGGTTGGGAAAGTTTCGTGGTGGCCGGAACTCCACTATCGATCAAGTCCGCAGCGGCAGGCCCTCCGATGCGGTTACAGAGGCCAATGTAAAAAGAAAATACATGAAATGGTGTTGGCTGACCGGAAAGTGAAGGTGCGCGAGCTAGCAGATACCACAAAGATTAGTACTGAGTGCACACGCCATACCTTGGGCAATATTCTGCATATAAAAAAGTTTTCCTGCCGTTGGATGCTGCGCATACTCACTCTTGACCCAAAAATACGAACGCGTGAGCACTTCGAAAGAGTGTTTGGACTTGCTAATACGGAATTGGGAGGACTTTTGGTTTCAATTGGCAACTGTTGAACACCAGAGAACAGAATGAGTGCCCTGCAATAGACTGAAGCCGGCACGAGTGCTCCGAGGCGGCCGAGGGAGGCTCGATGGGTTGGAAAGTTTATGCCGTCGATTTTCTGGGATTGTCATGGCGTACTCTTCGTGGACTACCTCGAAAAAGGAAAAACTATCAACAGCGAGTATTACTGTGCATTATTGGAGCGATTGAACGGCCTCACATGAGGAGAAAACAAAATTTGTTTTTGCAAGACAATGCACCGGCGCACAAGAGCATCGCAACCATGGCTAAAATCCACTGTATTCGCCCGATTTGGCTCCCTCGGACTATTTTATTTCATCCCAAACCTCAAAAGATGGCTCATCAATAAAAAATTCAGCTCACGCGAGTAAATCATCGGAGGGATATTTTGCAGAGCTTACGGAAAATTTCTTTTCGGACGGGATCAAGAAGTTAGAAATTCGCTAGAATAAGTGTATCAAACTAAAAGGGGACTATATTGAATGAAATAAAAAAATAATTAAAAAAATTTTTCATTCCCAAGGAGGTTACTTTTCACCTCATCTGGTACTCATATCAACAGCACTTTGAAAATATTTGGTATGTAATTTAATTCGTGCGGTTTTTTTTTCAAAATTTGAACGTTTGTTTAAGAAAAAATGAAATTTTCCCATCTTTCTGGCAATTTGTGGATCCCATCCCAAAAGAATTGCGCCGGTTTCGCAGCCAAGAATGAATCAAGCCAATTTTTGATATTCTGCTCTGATGTGAACCGTATTTCAGTGAGGGCGTTCTGCATCGACCGGAACAAATGGTAGTCAGAAGGGGCAAGGTCTGGGCTATAAAGCGGGTGGGGTAAGACTTCCCATCCACTGTTTTCCAAATAGTTCTTAACCGGAATAGCAACGTGGGGCCGAGCGTTGTCATGATGGAAAATTATTGCCTCGTGTCTGGTCGCATACTCCGGGCGTTTTTCGGCTACTGCTCTCTTCAAACGGATTAATTGTGTTCGGTAGCGTTGTCCATTGATGGTTTCACCCGGTTTTAGCAGCTCATAATACAGCACACCCATTTGATCCCACCAAATACAGAGCATTACCGTCGCGCCATGGATATTCGGCTTTGCCGTTGATTTGGTTGGTTGGCCGGGTTTCACATATGATTTTTTGCACTTGGGTTTGTCGTAATGGACCCATTTTTTATCACCAGTAACAATCCGATGTAAAAATGACTTCCTTTTGTGGCGTTCCAGCAGCATTTAAGACATGCAAAACCGCCTTTCGACGTCTCTCGGCTTGAGTTCATGTGGAACCCAATTTCCTGCTTTTAAACATTTTGAGCGAGCTCTTCTTGTGTTTGGCAACAATCTTCATAGAGTAATGCTTCCAGTTCTTCATCTTGTGTTTGGCAACAATCTTTATAGAGTAATGCTTCCAGTTCTTCATCTTCAAACTTTTTTGGCTGCCCAGGACGTTCATCGTCTTCCAAGCCAAAATCACCACTTTTAAATCGTGCAAACCACTTTTGACACGTTCGCTCAGTTAGCGCATGTTCACCATAAACTTCCACTAAAATACGATGACTTTCGGCAGCAGTTTTCTTCATGAAGAAGAACTCCTCGCAAAAATACTTTTTTATGCACAAAGTTCGACATATTTGAGTGAAAAAAAAAATATTGTTGTTTACGCCTCAAATGAATGACATATACTGAAATGACGTACAATCACAGTAACTTTCCAATGCATGTTCCAATGGTATAATACAAGTTACGCAATAAAATAAATTTGCGTAAAGTTATCTATCAGGCCATTCTGCTTTATGGATGTCAAGTTGGGGAAGTTGTGCAATGAACCACACAAAAACGACTACAAGCATCTTAAAATAATTTATGAAAAATTTTGCTTGGCTTATCGAGGCATCACTCGACTTTAGATATTCACAATAAAGCAATTGTTGAATTTATCTAGGGCAGAAAAAAAAACAAAACCAAATCAACCCTTCCTTGATCACTATAATTTTGCTGACAGTATGACAATACACTTTTAAACGATGTAAAACCTGTTGCCTTGTAACGTATTTATTAGTTGATAAATTGTTGAATTTGTTATCTATCTTATTTTTATGTATTTTCATTTTTTTTTTCAATATATATTTTTATTTATTAGCAATTACTTAAATTAATTAAACTTTTGATTACAGTTATCGAGTTTTATATTTATGGCTTTACTGCTTTGTTCACTTATTTACTTTTATATACTAAAGGTTTTTCCATCACTTTTATTGCCGTAAAGTTGGGCTACTTGAACACCACGGGGCAACATGAACACAGTTTGACAGGTTCATACAAGTAGTGGGTAATTAAAAATGGTGCGTACTTACCGGAAGATTCCAGGATCTTAGCCCTACATAAATTACAAGCAAGAAGACTTGGAAAAAGCCATGGAAACAGTTCATGAGGTACGTCAAAAAAACGAAAGTGAAAGGAAGATACTTGGAAGAAATCAAGCTGTTGGACATCCAACCGTTCTCACTAAGAGTGAGGAGCAGCTGTTTTCCGGTACACTTGGCGTTGTGGCAAATTGGGGGTTCCCATTAAACAAGGTAGATATTCGAGATGTAATAAAAAAAATACCTGGTTAAACAGGGTAAAACGGTCAGGGTGTTCAAAGACAACATCCCGGGACCAGATTTTATTGATTTCTTCATTGGCGGGAACAACCTTTTTATCAGGATTGCTTCAAATATCAAACGAGCCAGGTTATCAGTAAATCGAGATGTATCGTGAGTTTTTTCAACAACGTGAAGCTGGCTTTGTCCTCAGTCAAAACCAAAAACCTGTAAAATTCCAACGAAACAAACTTCACTGATAACCATGGGGCAAAAATGATTGTAATTCCTTGAAACATCAAGAGAGTGGAGTGAGTGCAAGAAATTCTCGGGCTTCGATCAGCATAATGGGTTGTGGAAATGCGGATTGTGACTTGACCACCTATGGTGGTTTATAAAGCTCAAATTTTTTACGATAATTGGACCCAGGGTTGGTTGGTTGGGTATGAATCTCTTCGAAAAAATGTTTTTTGGAATCTTGTGGTCGCATGTTGAGGATACGATATAGTTGAGTGGATTGGAGATAATTTGGCGAGTCATTTCTCTCCCAAAAATAATCGACGCTTACAAGGACAGCAAAATCTACCTCACTCCGTTTCCACTAAATGCCACTCATCTAATGCAGCCATTGGACGTCGCAGTTTTCGCACCAATGAAGAAGAGATGGAGAGAGATTCTAGATGAATGGAGAAAGGAAAGTAGGTACCCTGGTTGCATTACTGAAGAACAGTTCCCTGTTTTATTGAACCGATTGTGGATTAGAATGAGTGAAACAGTAGGCCAAAATTTGAAATCCGGTTTTAAAGCAAAAGAATTCCGGATGTGATTTAGGCTCAAGTTTATTAGAGCTGTTGCAAGAACGTCGAGGAAGTGGACAATATCAGAAAATAAAGCGAGGAAGAAAGATTCCAGCTGGAACCGACGCATCTCAGACACTGAATCCGAAAGATCATTTAGATCCATCATTACACTTACTTATAGTTCATGTGACCGACATACAACCGGCTTCCAATCAAAATCAGTAGAGAAATACTAGTTCAAAAGACTGTGGTATTTGCCGCATAAATTGGAAGGAGGACAGAGGTAAAATTGATTGGAATCAGTGCGTGAATTGCAAACTCTGGATCTGTGGCGGCTATAATGAAGGTAGTACACATCCATTTTACAGATGCTTTCGTTGCGATGACTTGGAAGAGGAGGAAATTGCTGACGACGGTGATTTAGACAAAGACTTTGAGGCAGAGGAAAATGAGTGAGTTCATGAAAAAAAAATTGATTTACATTATCAAAATTTGATTAAAAATTGATCATAATTTCAATTATTATTGTTCATTCAAAATATATGAAGTATGCAATATATTTTTTTTTTTTGTAAGAGGTTTAATAAGCAAAAATAAAAAAACAATTATTTATCATTGTTTGTTAATTTATTTTAGTCCAATTTACTTACAATTTTCGATATTTCTTAACATTTTCTTATCCCTTAGTTTCATTTTACGGGGTACTTTGATCATCTCTCATGCTTACCGAGCGATTAATACTGAAAAGTATTTTAGTGTTCAAGTAACCCCAACCTGCTATTTGGACACCAATTTATTATATTTTTTTTATTTCAGTCAGTAGATAATTTCTTAAATTATTTTTTTGACAGATATGTAAGTGATGTTGGTATACTAAGTACTTTTCGGAACAAATGTGCGAAAAAGGTATTCAAGTAGCCATTTTTCATCTTTCAGAAGAAAGATACGAAATATTAGACTTTTTGTAAACTTTTTCATACGAAATAAATCGATCTATATATCTAAACACCATTTCATCTCCTTTGTAAGATGAAGGATACTCAGTTTTCAATACTAAACTTAGACTAACCTTGTCTATCAGCAGGCACGATGGCAAAGACAGCAAAACTTACATCGTGTATTGGCACTAAATGGAAGATAAAATATTTACTCTTGCTAGGAACTACAAAATATGCTTTGGGTTTAAATGTGGCTGTTTCACTTTCAAGCCTCAAAAAGACTTCTCCTACGAATGAGATACCTTGAACCAACATGCTCATTTAACTGCCGTAAATTCCTGTAGGTCACTCCGATTATTTCTGAGATCAAACTGGAATAGGATGATTATTTTTACTTTTTGTTTATTCTGGAATAAGAGTCTAAACTTTCTAATATCGATTCAGTGGAAAAATTTTCAGATTAGGTAAGAGGGTTGATTCCTGTTCAATTCATTTCAATTTCTGTTTGATTTTAGTGAAATGCATAACATGTCGCTATTTCTAGAAGAAGAAATGTTATTGACAGAAAGTTTGTGGTTAAGATACCCATTTAAAAACAAACAAAAAAAAAAAAAACTATATGTGTACGTCTTATAAATAAATTACGGTCTGAATTAGGTGAGTATCTCCACTTGCACGGTTTTTCCAATATATCCGAGTGACTCCTTCAAGTATATAATACAAAGTCCGTGCCGTTTCTAAGAGAGGGCACCACTTGAATTAAATCCATACCATTTTCAGTTAGTACCAACCTTCAAAAGATAAGTGTATAAATTTGACAGCTGTCGGACGATTAGTTCTCGAGATATAGCATTGTGAGTGAAGCAACTTTTGTTATTGTGAAAGAAATGGATTTAAAGCAATTTAGTGTGTTGATTTATCATTGCTTTTTGATGGGAAAAAATGCAGCCGATAAGTGTTACCCGGACTCTGCACCAGCCGAATGAACCAGTGTACGTCCAAAAGAGGCTGTTGCAAATGAAAACATCAAAAAAGTCCACAAAATGATTACGAATGACCGTAAAGTGAAGTTGATCGAGATAGCTGAGGCTCTGAAGATATCAAAAGAGCGTGTTGGATATATCATACACGAATATTTGGACATGCGAAAGCTCTGTTCAAAGTGGGTGCCGCGTTTGCTCACAGTCGACCAAAAACAACAACGTGTTGATAATTCAGAGGAGTGTTTAAAGCTGTTCAACCGCACTTAAGTCGAATTTTTGCGTCGGTATGTGACAATGGATGAAACTTGGCTCCATCACTTCACACCAAATTCAAGTCGACGACAAGTAAAAACGACCAAAAACTCAACAGTCGGCTGGGAAGGTTATGGCATCCGTATTTTGGGATACACATGGAATAATTTTCATCGACTATCTCAAAAAGGGGCAGACTATCAACAGCAACTATTACATTGCGTTGTTGGAGCGTTTGAAGGACGAAATCGCAGAAAAACGGCCGCATTTGAAGAAAAAGAAAGTGCTGTTTCCTAAAGACAATGTACCGTGTCACAAGTCGATGAAAACGATGGCAAAATTGAATGAACTCGGCTACGAATTGCTTCCTCACCCACCGTATTCTCCAGATTTGGCCCCCAGCGACTATTTCCTGTTCGCAGACCTCAAAAGAATGCTCGCCGGAATGAGATTTAAGACCGATGAAGAAGTAATCGCCGAAACAGAGGCCTATTTTGAGGTTAAAACGAAATCGTACTACAAAATTGGTATCAAAAGATTGAAAAATCGTTTCAATCAGTGTATCGCCCTCGAAGGCAACTATATTGATAAATAAAGTTGAATTTTGCAAAAATGTGTTAAATAGGGAAAAGCAATTTTGTGAAAAGAATTTCAATCAGGGAGAGACTTTCTGTCACGTTAAGATAGGTAATTAAAACAAATGCGATGGTTTTGTTAATGCATACATATACAATTCACTTTTTTATAAAAGGAAAGATAATAAACATAAATTTAATTCTATAAAAAATACTTTTAAATAAGTTTATTCATTACTAATGAATTGTAGAAACTGTCCATCAATAGACGTTGGTTGCAAAATGTTTTTAGGGTCTGCTGGTGAAGGGTTTACTGGAATAGATATGGTTTCTTCATCTGTAATGCTAATCCAGGCAACTGCTGAACTTTTTGTTCTAAAGTCGTAAGCAAGTTGGCTCATTTTGACACGAAATTCTAACTTCTGAATTTCATTCATATTCTTCATTACAGGAAGAATGAGAAGAAAACTCATGAGAAAATTGTAATCTCCATCCGACCTCATATCAACATTGTTCTTTAAAATTGCTATTTTTGGCGAGGAAGTCATTCTATATCATTGTCTTTCTTTGCCTCGATCTCCTACAAGAAGTAAGGGGAGCTGTAAATAAATCAGAAGAGTTATTATTAACTGCTACTTCCGTATCTCCTTTCTCAGTGAAATCATTTTCAATGGGTGGTATTGTTGTCTTCTTGCGAAGGATGAAAATTTATTTCGTTGATACTATTATCTTGAGCATCATTACTGGAGTATGGTGGAGAAGGAAAACTTCCAGTCATAGTACTGGTGCTAGAATATCTTTTGGAAATGGCATGTGTTCCATATAAACCAATTTTCGTTTGAAAACTTGAGATGAGGCATTGCACGATTTTTTATGCGAGCGTTGTTTTTTTAGCTCGGTCCTAAAGTTATCTCGTTGGTTTTTCCATTTCTTTCTCACGTCATTTTCTACATAAAACAAAAAAACATTAAACCAATCCTGAGTGAATATTAATTGGAATATGTTCTATATACTTTAGGTATAGCATTAGACATTTTAGAATGTCACACTCTGCAATTTCTTTGATTCTAAGGGAAGTTTGCGAGACAATTTGGGACAATTTAGCAGCAGAGCATATGTCATCAGCATTTACTTTAATTACAAGCAGTATTTTTGGATTATTCTGTAAGGAGTTGCTAACTGTAGATTTGTTTGCATCGAAGTTGGAGCATTTGACAAGCAGAGTGATGGAGGAGTATTTGGCGCATCAAACCTTCATTCTTTGCTTGGAAATGAAAATTGTGATGTACTATCTCCCGCTATGTTACCTGGTACTGATATTGAAGCTCCGTTTTTTTTTTTTTTTTTTTTTTTTTTTTTTTTTTTTTTTTTTTTTTTTTTTTTTTTTTTTTTTTTTTTTTTGATTAGGGATGAGGCTTATCCACTGAAAACATATTTACTGAGACATTTTTCTAAAAACAATTTGACGGAGGAAAACGTTGTATTTAATGAGAGGCTTTCTAGGGCCTCCCTTCCTCCTGCCACCAGTGTTAATACACATTTGTGCCCGTTTTATCGCATTTTCCATGTCTTTTCGCAAGATTTCCGGTGATAACTGTTCGCATTCCTGTCAAATATTCTCCTTAAGGGCTGCAATTGTCTGAGGCTTGTTGGCATAAAGCCGCGACTTCAAGTACCCCAAAGAAAAAAGTCTGGGATGGTTTAATCGGACGGTCTTGCTGGTGATGCCAAATTCTCAAAACGGGAGATTACGCTACCAGGGAACGCTTCCTTCACAATATCCATTATGGCTCGTGTTGTATATGCTGTTGCACCGTCTTGATGAAACCTCATGTTCATTAAACCCCGCTCATCTGATTCCGGCAGTAAGAAGTCTTTTTTCATGGTCCTGTAGAATTCATCAGTCACAGTGACCGTATTGCCGATGGCGTCCTCAAAAAAATACGACCCAATCACTCCTCCCGCGTGAATGCGGCACAACACAGTGGTTTTGAGTGGATGTAATGGCTCTTCGTGCATCACACGCGTATTTTCAGTTTCCCAGAAATGAAGATTTTGCTTATTATTTTCACCGCTTAAATGAAAATACCTCTCGTCACTCATGATGATTTTCGACAAAAAAATCGTCCTCTTCATTGTTGAGATTGAGGATGGTTTTGTAGACGATTTTACAAAAAATGTGCTAAAATGTTCACTAAGCCTGGTTTTAATCTATGCACATTGCACAACCTGTGTACATGTTTCAATATTTCAAACAAGTAAATAAGCCGGGCTAATTCGAGCCCTGATCGCGCGATTTTTCCGGTTATCTCAGTCTAACAGATCGTGTAACACACATGACGGGATCAATAAAAAAAAACACCGAACAGTGAAACTTGTTTCTAATTCCTTCTCCCTCAACGGTTTTACAGTAATTCACACGCGACTGACCATCAGGAGGCATTCACTGATGCGTTGTTTGCACTTTGAACGGGAACATGTGTAAGTCATTTACTAAAATTCAATGTAGGATCTGTTTGGTGATGCCCAATTGTGTTGCCCGTCGTCTGGTTGATGTTTCTTCGTTCTAAGCGACATTGGCAGCCACAGCCGCGATATTCTCGACCGAACGACCAGTGACGACCGGTGACGGCCACACCCTGCATGGTCTCCTCTGGTTCCACTCTATTCGAGTCGAGTAGCTAAGTGCCGGAATGTTTGTCCCGTTAGCGCGACACGACTAGGAAATCGATGTCGAAATTCACGCTGCGCTAGCTCCTCCAACCGATTATTGGTCAAAAACATCAACACAATTATTTCACGCACTTGTCAGCGCGCGCTTAAGGGGTTTTTGTACCCTTAAAATGTTCGTACACAGCACAGTCGAAGGAAATTTAGGGAGGAAGAAAAGACAGGTACCGATGTACATTGTTTTAAAATGTTTGTAAATTATAGCGACCACGAAACACGGTGGTCGGCAGGGCATTCCATAAGCGAGTTGTATGGTTTGGGAACGAATAACAACGATATTTTATAGTATGTCCGAAAGTGGGCTTGAGGGTACACTGATGAGCATTCAAAGCTAGACGGGTGTTACGGTTGAAAGTTTGAATGGGCGGAATGCTACCGGCGATTTCAATGGAGCACTGGTTGTAAAAATAGCGATAAGACAAAGTGATACAGCAGACATTACGTCGATGTTCGAGGGTGACAATTGAATGACTGATATTAGTATCATCAATGAGTTTTATTGCACGGTTTTGAATCCTATCTAGCAGGTGCAGAGATGTTTTAGTAGCACCTGACCAGATGTGGACATTGTACTCCAATTTTGGGCGGATGAATGCCTTATATATTGTGGCCAGATCAGGGGGGTAAAATATTTCTTGCATCGCTTGAGGATACCTACTATAGATATATCGCAGCATTTTTGGCGACATCGAATATGTGGTCATTCCAACGTTAGTTGTCACTTACACATACCGAGAATGGAGTTTTTCAGTTTCAACGATGCAAATACCATTCATGGATAATGACTAGGTGTTTGGACTTCGCTTTAACGACATCAAACAGCATTGTGTTTTGGAATCACTAAATTTTATGGCGATGGTACTCGCTGTTTAGAAGTCTAGATCCTCTGCTTGACTTTACATGCGGGCACCTGAACCACCACGATAATGTGTATTTACGGAAGTCTAGAGCATCCGCTAATTACTGACAAAGGTCTGCCAATTTGTATGCACTTTTTCTTGGATGTCAGCGGTAAAATCTTCTAACAAAAGGTTTAGCCGATAAGAGTGAAGAACGAACAACACTGCATATTTCCGTTTGTTCAAATCTATTCCAGCACCTGGGATTTTTTTTTTTTTTTTTTTTTTTCTTAGAACATCAAAAAATTGTATTTTCAGTTACGATATCTACGTTAGGGTGTGAAATATAGAAAGAACCTCGTTCACCTGGTGTTTGCCGTAAACGATAGCCGTGGATGCAAAAAATATAAGTGCCCCACAGTGCTGCTATAAAAAAGACATTAATTTGTACCAGAAGTCTGACGCTTCGACGATGCAAGTGCCATTCATGGATAATGGCTGAGTATTTGAATTTCGCTTTTATGACAGCAGACAGTATTAAGTTTTGGAAGCATTAAATTCCACTCGGTTGATAGTTCCCCAATTGGTAATGCCGTTAATGTCGGAATTTAATGAGTTTAACATATGGTGACGTTTCCGTCCTACAGCCGAAGAGCAGAGACATGACGCCCGGGAACTAATATGAAAAGGAGAACTGTCATCAACAAAGGAATATATTGGATTAGAAGTAGCAGACAAGAGATCATTAATGAAAATTAAAAAGAGTGTTGAATATCAAACTTGAAACCGTCCAAGACAACTTAAATCGAACGTTCCGAAAGGTAATTTCTAATCCATTGAAGAATAGAGTCAAAAACCTTAGAAACATCAAGTGCAACTATCTTGCTTTCGCCAGATTGATGTATGCTTTGGTTCCAATTTTCGGTGAGACATGTTATCAAATCACCAGTGGACCTGTTGCCACGAAAATCATATTGCCGGTCATTGAGAAGTTTTCGTGTTTCGAGATATTTCATGAGCTGACAGTTTATCATCGTTTCCATGACCTTCGAAAGAAGGGACGTAAGTGCAATGGGTCTGTAGGAGGAGAGAAAAGAAGATTCGCCTTTTTTAGGGACGGGCTGGACAAATGCTGTTTTCCATCTGCTCGGAAAGAGTCCTAAAGAGTGGGATTGATGAAAAAGCCTACGCAGTGGTTTTGCCAGCGTGGAAGAACACCTCTTCAGAAGAAGGGGCTATATACCATCTGGACCAGTGGATTTTTGCATGTTAAGATCTTTGAGTACTCTTGCTACTACACGAGTGCAAAAGTAGATTCGTCTTATTGTAGATTCGACGCACTCAAGTGTAGGCGGGGACAAAGCACAATCTGGGAGTGTTGAGCTACCCGCAAAGTGTACAGCAAGCAGATTGGCCTTGTCCAAAGAGCTGACAGCTCTTTGCTCAGTTAAGCGCTCCATTGCTTGTCCGTTTGTATACTGCAGCTGTCTTGTTCATAAATGTAAAATATGATTGACGTACGACACTATTTGCAAAAATTATACCATCTTCCGATAGGGTGATTAATTTTGTATTAAAACCAACAGAAACAAATGTACAAACGTCAAAAACAATCACAAAATGTGCATGCCTTTTGCACAATATAGTTAGATATAGATAAAGATGGTTTAGACAAAGCGCGACTTCTACAAATACAGCAATCCTACCAAGCAACTGAACGAACAAATGAAACAAGCGGCGGAACACGATCTAGTTTTACAGCATTGAGTATACCTACGAGTATATCTATGCAGTTTATTCAAATCTTACTTTTTTAACATTTGAAATGATTAATTGTAAAGACATGTAAGTATATAAAAAAAGAAAAGAATTATTCTGATTAAATAAAGAAACAAAACCAAAAAAACTCACTATTGTCCATTGCTATACCTATTCTTTTTTATTTTCATTTCCCAGAGACAACATCGTTTCCGAACTTCGATTACTAATTTTTTGCAATCCATCTTCGATAGGAATCTCAATTCTCGAATGGACTCGCACTTGTAATTGCAAATCAACTCACAGCAGAAAATTTTAAAGCGCGAGCTCGAGTTTGTTTTACTCGGTTGCTATATGGTACAGTCACCTCCTTAAGGCGTATAAAATATGTGCCTATATAGGCTGTCTTTGAGAGAGCCTATAACTGTTATGCTTGGAAAAATGGAAAGCCTAGTAAAACTTAATTTAATCAAAAAGCAATTCCATGAAGATTTCATCATGTCTGGGAGAAAGTCCTTCAAGTGAGTATCTATTCCATTTTTTTATTTTTTTGGCAAATTTGATTGCTTTCGAGTTTTGTCTTTTTCTTTATTTAACAATCCGTATTCGTTGCCAAATCACTTTGAATCCATGCATCCATCAGTGCAATATACCTACTATCGCAAGCAAATTCTAGATTTGACTCTTTCAAGTATTCCAATGGATAACAACAATGTTCGCTCCAAATACGCTAAGAATAGCACTGGTAAAGAAAATTCTCTTAATCTACAAAAAAGAAAACTGGTACGTGTGTACTCGTACATACATATAAGCATATGTTAAGTCGGTATATCATAGTGTAACATAGGACAAATCAGATAAAGTCAACCTTATTCTGTTTACGTAACTTTTCTTACTTCTTCTACCTAAAGACCCCAGAAGAAGAATCGATTACCAGGCTTTCGTCGTTCTTTTTTTGGAGGACTGTCTCTAGGAGTCGTTTGCCTTAAGTCTTTGTAAGAACCTAAGAACTTTTCGATCCGTCATCATTCATCACTGCCCAATCTGGACAAGTGCAAGTGTGTGTACCCAGGATGATGTGGAATGGCAGTTTAAATTGGGTGACGTTCGTGCTTCCGCAATGGGATGTGAGAGAAATGAAAGCACCGACTAAAGTGAAATAATATTCGAAGGAGAAAATAGAAATTTCAATATAAATCTTTGTGCTCAAGTTCAGCTGTTATACCTACAGAGTCAGTACTGTATCAGCCCCTAGTCCAGTTCATTGTTGGAATTGTAGATTGAAGTCGATTCCTTTCGCTCTCTTCATCCATTTCTTTTTGTGTTTTCCTTTTTTTTTTTTTTTTTTTTTTTCTTTTTTTGTTTGCCTGCTGTGACAAATTATTCAAAAACTTCCTTTCAAGTATTCGCTGTCGAAAACGTTGTCGTCAACGGCAACAACCATGACGATGGCTACGACGACGACGACGATTGTGATTCTCCCCAATTTCTTCTTCTGGATTCGATTCGTCGTTGAAACATTTTATTCACATTCTGAGTTCTTTCACATTGTGATTGTACGATTGAATGAATTGAATCTTGGAACATTGCCTGAAACATGCAATACTGCGTTCACGATTTTACGAGAAAGAAAAAAAAATTAAAAATATCCAAAAAGTTTACATGCGGATGTTTGCATCCTGATGAGTCTTTAAGTACCGAAATTTGGCAACAGCTTATACAGATCGATTGGAAATCATTTCAGGGGTAAAAAAAAGTCATGAAGCTGAGAAGTGCTCTGGCAGAACCAACGAACTGCAGGGTACTTAGAAAAAGAATTGCAACTATATCAAGAGCCTCTTGGTTTACGAATGTGCTTGCAATCTCAAGGAAACTCCTCAAGCATAGATGTGCATGCGAATGGGATTGATTGGATTTTTGGATATAAAAAAAGAACAAGGGCAAGATGTTTTTGAAAATATATTGTACTTCCTGGCTTTTTTTAAATAATAGAAACTGTACAAGTAGAACGCTACCAAAAACTTAAGCTGATTTTGAGAAGAATTTATATTCAAATGCGAAAATAGTTCTTTGTCGAATAGTAACTTAAGACAGGTTGATCAGTTTCTAGCCATCTTCAGCTTAAGACTGATGTTTGAGTAAAGTCGCATGCAACCTGACGTAGAAAACGGCGACCTTTTGATTCATCATTTCGTCTTCTACCATCAATGCCCAAATCGCCGAAAGGATTTCTACTGACCTCGATAAATACTATGCACACCCTGCCGGACTCGAACTGCAACCAATTTCAGACTGCTATAACTTCCAAACCGTTCATGACAGTGAGCTCAAATTTTGACACATGACAAACGATTTGCGTCTCAGTTGTGTTGAAATTTTTTTATCAGCGATGGAATGCAAACGTGATAGTGTGACTGCTTTATATTTGGCTGGAAAACCACAAGTAGCTATCGTTAGAGCCCTCTAGCACCTCAACGTGAATAAATCATTTGTGTCTCGAACCATAGCTCGTTACCGTGATACTGGCAGCGTTGCAAAACGCCATGGAGGTGGTTATAAAAAAACAGCAACATCGGCAGAAATGATTCGGAAAGTGAAGGCTCGAATTGAACGAAATCTTCGTCTAAGTGCAAGAAAAATACCTCGTGAGCTCAACATATCGTTGGAACGGATGCAACACATACTGAAAAATGAACTTAGGCTCAAGCCATTAAAGTTCCAAAAAGCACACGATCTTACACCGCAACAGAACAAAGTTAGAGTCGAAAGAGCGAAGAATTTGCTACACTTGCATGAAAGTGATGAGTTGTCGAATTTGGTTTTTTCCGATGAGTTGCCATTTGTTATCGAGCAATATGTCAACAAACAAAATGACCGAGTTTACTTGCCAAAGAGGTCCTTCGAAAATTTACACCTTCGGACGGCCACCAGAAAGCAGGCAGCACCGATGGTGATGGTTTGGGCTGCCATAACCGCCGATGGTCGCTCTCCGCTCGTATTTTTGGATCGTAGCGTCAAAATTAATGCGATCGTATACCGTGAAACTGTCTTAGAGGCAGTATTGAAGCCTTGGCCAAACAATCATTTTGGTCGGAGACCGTGGACATTTCAACAAAACTCGGCACCGTCTCACAAAACGCACGTCAACCAAAATTGGTTAAAAAACAATGTTCCACACTTTAGTTCTTCGACACAATGGATTGTAAATGCTCCGGATGCAAATCCGTTGGATTTTTCTGTCTGGAGTATTTTGAAGGCGAAGGCTGGCACTAAAAAATACCAAAGTTTAGACCACCTCCAAGAAGCACTTTGCCGTGAATGGGCCAAAATACCGCAGAGTCACTTGCGCACCGCGTGCGATGCTTTCTTCAGCCGTCTTAAGGCTATTATTCGCGCCAAAGGTGGACATATTGAAAATTACTGATACATTTTGAAAATTGATGTATTTTCCAACATTTTTTGCTTTGGCACAATAAAATTTATCAAAAAATAAAGAAATTGTAGCATTTTAAAAAGTTGCAGTTTGAGTCAGGCTGGGTGTATATACTATTTATTCAAAAGGAATATCAAAACAGTTGTAACAAGGATGTCTCCTTTGCTTACCAATAAGGGATGCTAAGACAATATTATGTGCAACTGTGTGATTATTCTTAAGACAAACAATTTCATTTTCAAACAATTTTTGATACTAGATGACATGTCTGCTTCTGCCCATGCCAATGTTCATTTTTAAAGCTTTTCTATGTGAAAGAACTTGATTGCTATTTAGAATAGTTAACGATTTTCAATGAATGACGTTTTTTTTTTCTGTTCCAACTGAGTTCACTCCTCTATCAAGTTCTTCACCATTCCATTCCTCGACCAAACATGTCTGCAGGAATTTTATTTTAAGGATTTAAAATTAAGATGCTGGGAGTTGTCATATCTTCCAACGTTTTATTCGAATGTCCCACAAGAATTAAAAATCATCCTCTGGCAATACATGGCTGAGATAAAGCTGACATATAAAAGACATACAGACATACCTTTCAGATAAACGTGCAAATTATTCCACAATTTTTGGAAAATAAAACACATCTTGACTATCAGATTCGTCTTCTGAAATTAACTCGGATCAAAGTTCATCTACTTGATGCAATCGATATGGAAATCAAGTTCATTCACATAATCTACAAACTTCAAACAACTGAGCCTGAAGGTTATGTTAAAGATAACTTTATTGACCCTTGGACGATTCCCTTGACGTGTACGGCTTCATGTTAACATCGATGAGAAAGAGATTTTAAGTCAACTACTGTGCAAGTACTATATAGTCGCCACAAAATAAAAGCAGAAAACGGTTTTCGGCAAGGGCAGTTTGTATTCCAAAGTGTAAATGTAAAATGATGCAACGAAATTCAGACCCCGATTATCCAACAATGTCCAGAGTAAGCTTAAAATTAATGTGAACTAAGTGCCATACAATCATCAAACATTACATCTTCTGACTACTAAACACCACCAAGAATAAATTCCAGATAAAACGAAGAGTGTAAGGAAGCTTACAGCTCTAGCATTCATTACATACACTCAAAAACTGTATTATTTAAAACTAGTGTAATTGGTGGGAAAAAGACAGACAACCAAGGAAAATTTTCTTCTGCGGACTGATCAATGTCTTCAAAAGGCTTGAAGTGATCTGCCACAGCTAGTACCAGTTTGTGGCCATCTAATACACTTGTTGCTTTCTTTGATAGGTTTAAATCCCCTATCAACGATGGCATATATCCAGTCATTTATTTACTCAGGAAGCGCTACAGTGCGGGCTGAATCTGGGCCTCAACTAACTAGCCTCTCCAGATAATCCGATCTTTACCAAACTGGCTCCATTCAGATAAGATCCCCTTCTACTTGTGCGCGTCACCTAAGGGGAAGGCCTTTCTCTACTGCGTTGTCTTTTCGGATTAAATTCGATGACTCTGCGGGCTGGAAATTTGGTGGCCCTTCGCTCGACATGTCCTAACCATCTCAGTCGACTGATGCGTGCTTTTCTGACTAGGTCGTTGTGGTTATACAGCTCGTATAATTCGCCGTTGAATCTTCTCCTCCAAAGCACATCAACGCAAACGGGACCGAATATTTTTTGAAGGATTTTTTTCTCGATATTTCCATCCACATAGACCCTATGCTTTTGTGCCATAAAGTGGTTCTTACCATACTTCTCAGTTGCCTTCTTGACCCAAAGAAACAGCGATTGGCAAGACTGATTCTTCATCTTATTTCTGCTGGAGTGTTGTTGCCAGAATTCATAGCAGATACAAAGTAGTAGACAATATCCTTTACTACTGCGAATATATTGTTGTCCAGTTCGCCGATGTTGTGTGTACCTTCTTGTTGACAGCATAAATGTTACTTGGTATTGCCCTTATTTACCGCTAAACCCGTTTTGGAACCTTCCGTTTCAATATTAGCGAAAGTACAAATTATGTCGATATTATCATCATACGCTAGTAGCTGTCACTGTGAATACCACACAATTTTTCCAAGTATAATGTTAAAGAAGTCATATGACATGATACATGAGAAGTCTAAAACCTTTTTAGACATCAAAGGTCTGGGTTAAGTCGTTAAGAAATACCGAGTGTTTTTTATGGTGGCAATCGGTGTGGACTTTTTGAAGAATCCGCCGGAGTGTGAAGATTTGGTCGATTGTCATATATGCCAGATAAGATCTTGTATTCGATGTTGAGGAGAGGGTCCTCTTTATTCCCTTATCAATATATATACATAAACTCTTTTGCCCACATCTTAAAAATGAGTTGAGCCCTCCTCAAAGTCACTTCCCTCAAGTTAGCTTACTCGTAGATATATCCTCACATCGTTTTGCTCAGTCATTTCTTGATGGTGGTTGGGTTTCTGATTACACGTTGGCAGCGTTGCTGCTGGCCATCGGTACTTGACACTAGCAGTATAGCGATTGTTGAGAGATTTCGGGATATACGTTTGGCGAAGATTCTGGCGGTCTCTTTGAAATGTAGTTTTGCTATAGAGCTGAGGAAATTCGCATTCTTAACTTCACTGCAACAAGGTGGGCATCCTAGTCAATGCTGGCTGCCCGGTTTTATTGATCCGGAGACCGCCATGTCAGCTTGTGTATATTGACATAAGAAAACTATGTGCTTGCTGTAGTATTATTTCATCTTACCGCAAAGTCAATAAGCCTAAGTCCATTGCCAGACGTCCTATCAAGTAGGCTATAATAACCAACTGTCCCACCAAAGATGTCTTCCTTTCCTATCCTAGTACGATTTTAACGTCATACTTCAGACATTGCTCATATGACCTGTCGAAGAGCTCGTAGAAACATTCTTTGCTCGGGTCATCTTTGTTTTCCGTAGAGGCTTGGGCGCATATTAAACTTATGTTAGCGAATTTAGTTTTGATGCAGATTGTCACGCTCACGTGTCGGAATCTCAAGACTTCTTGCCTAAGTCTACCACATAACGATTTAGCGTTGTTTCTTGTCTCTATAGCGATCATCATAGTATATATCATAGTTTTTCGTCCTCTTTATGTCCGGCCCATACCATCGCATTTCCTGGATAGCGGTAATATCTGCGTGATAGCAGTCAAAGACCAGTTCATATTTGTTCGGCTGCAAGTGTCCTGTAAAGGCCGAACATTTCACGAGCAGAATGTCTTTTAAACGTTTGCAATGGTCGTCAACAGTGAGACCATTTTCAATCGAGGCCAATAGTTGGTTCGTCGCATATTTTCCGTATAGAGTTGAGAGCCCTCTGAGGGCTTAGGTCAGTATCATGCTAGTGGCAGGGCATGCCCTTGCCATTTTAGCCTGTATGAGTAAGGGTTTACTCATGCAATTACCAGAGACCACCACTTGGTAAGGCAAGCACTTCACTACGAACTTTAATGTTGCGCTAATGAACCAATCCAAAATATTGGACACTCAGCAGTTTCCCTATCAATCCTCAAGCATCGCCACGGTTATGTTTAGCAAAAAGGTACAGATCATCTTCTACCAACTCTTAGGAGAAGTTTCACCATCAGCTTTTCAGCGGCATACATACCAAACACCTAACGATCAGTCAGGGTAGCCCTTATATCGAAAACCGGAAAATATGACCACACGTTTGCAAAAGACCTTCGGGCCAATCAGCCATAATTCCTTTATGTTGAAGAGAATGGAGCGAATAGTTGATAGCTGTGAATGCAGCTTACCAAAAAGAAAGATCCATATTGGAGGCGCACGCATTTTCATTAATATTAATGGTGGCTGCAAATTTTTACATCCTTGGCAAAACAGATCGATTATCGTATTGGGTATACAACTTAGCGGTTTGCTAAGAGATGGCGTAACTTGTATTATTCCTTTGCTATTATTCCATTGTACGTCATTTCAGTATATGTCATTCATTTGAAGCGTAAACAACAATTTTTTTTTTCCACTCAAATATGTCGAACTTTGTGCATAAAAAAGTGTTTTTGCGAGGAGTTCTTCTTCATGAAGAAAACTGCTGCCGAAAGTCATCGTATTTTAGTGGAAGTTTATGGTGAACATGCGCTTACTGAGCGAACGTGCCAAAAGTGGTTTGCATGATTTAAAAGTGGTGATTTTGGCTTGGAAGACGATAAACGTCCTGGGCAGCAAAAAAAGTTTGAAGATGAAGAACTGGAAGCATTACTCTATAAAGATTGTTGCCAAACACAAGATGAAGAACTGGAAGCATTACTCTATGAAGATTGTTGCCAAACACAAGAAGAGCTCGCTCAAAACGTTTAAAAGCAGGAAATTGGGTTCCACATGAACTCAAGCCGAAAGACGTCGAAAGGCGGTTTTGCATGTCTAAAATGCTGCTGGAACGCCACAAAAGGAAGTCATTTTTGCATCGGATTGTTACTGGTGATAAAAAATGGGTCCATTACGACAAACCCAAGTGCAAAAAATCATATGTGAAACCCGGCCAACCAACCAAATCAACGGCAAAGCCGAATATCCATGGCGCGACGGTAATGCTCTGTATTTGGTGGGATCAAATGGGTGTGCTGTATTATGAGCTGCTAAAACCGGGTGAACCCATCAATGGACAACGCTACCGAACACAATTAATCCGTTTGAAGAGAGCAGTAGCCGAAAAACGCCCGGAATATGCGACCAGACACGAGGCAATAATTTTCCATCATGACAACGCTCGGCTCCACGTTGCTATTCCGATTAAGAACTATTCGGAAAACAGTAGATGGGAAGTCTTACCCCACCCGCCTTATAGCCCAGACCTTGCCCCTTCTGACTACCATTTGTTCCGGTCGATGCAGAACGCCGGTCGATGCAGAACGCCGGTCGATGCAGAACGCCCTCACTGAAATACGGTTCACATCAGAGCAGAATATCAAAAATTGGCTTGATTCATTTTCGGCTGCCAAGCTGGTGCAGTTCTTTTGGGATGGGATCCACAAATTGCCAGAAAGATGGGAAAAAGTCATAGCTTCAGATGGGCAATACTTTGAATAATACTATTGTACATGTTTTTCTTAAATAAACGTTCAAATTTTGGAAAAAAAAAACCGCACGAATTAAAATATATACCCAATAGAAAATAAAATTTCAAATTAACTACGTAGACAAGGCTCAGAGCTAAATTTTTCATGCGTTGGAAATTCCTGCGTCCCCGATTAGGACTTCCATTGACAGTTGAGCGTAACTCCATATGATATGCGCTTCACGATGTTAGCAGATCAAGCGAATGCTTTATTGGATGTAAGCGACTTTTATTCTGTCTCTCAGTTGAGAAAACTGTGAACTGCTTGCCGGCATTGTTATTGGGCAGTATACTTGCTACGCACCTATGTAGGAGTACATAGTATGTGTACTAGGCACAAGTAATACACTATCCTGCGACGTTTGCATGAAACACTATCTCTGCGAGTGTTTAGGCTATGCTCGCATTAGACTGCAGATACTCGGCGCTGATGTATAGGGTGATTCATCGTGAAGTTTTTTTTGTTCAGTATCGTTTGGCAAGTCATCATGAAAAGATTCACTTTACAATAGCGTCTCCAAATTGTTCAGCTGTATTACGAAAATCAGCCTTCTGTCAGAAATGTTTTTCGTTCGATTCGAGGAACTTACGGTGCCCATAATCGACCTACTGAAAAAATTATTGCCAATGCCATTCGCAAACTTGTGTCCCAGATTTCATTAGTAGATGATACTCAACCGGTTAGACCACATCCAGCACGTAGGGACGAGATTATAGCAGCTGTAGCTGAGAGTGTACGTGAAGACCGTGACGAATCGATTCGTCGTCGTTCTCAGCAGCTTAGCTTGGCATATTCGACAACTTGGCGTATTTTACGTGAGGATCTCGGACTAAAAGCGTACAAAATTCTACTTGTGCAAGAATTGAAGCCAGGCGACTTGAATTTGCGTCATATTTTCAGTGAATGGGCTCTGGAAAAACTCACTGAAAATCCGGTATTTTATCGGGAAATTTTGTTCAGTGATGAAGCACATTTCTGGTTCAACTAGATCATGTGATATCACACCTTTGGACTATTTTATCTAGGGATGTGGAAAGTCTCAGGTCTTCTGTAATGAGCTACGATTGACGATTTGTAAGCCAACGATACTCGTGTTATTCGCGAGATACCAGTCGCTATGCTCGAATGTGTCACCCAAAATTGGACCTTAAAAGTGAACCACCTCAGACGTAGTCGTGACTAACATTTACATGATATCATTTTCAAAAAGTAAATGTAATGAATTGCCCTTTTAACCTACAGTAAAAATTTAAAGTACACTTTCAAATTTATGTGTACTATTTTACTTTATGAATCAAACCTCACGATGAATCACCCTTTAGTTGAGACTTCTGCTGTAGGCAGTATATTACTAAAACATTTACTCATTTTTGTACGAAAAACTTAGACTTTCCAGGGTTACAAGGAGTATAATCGACTAGTTCTTGGTCTGAGTGCTTTGGTCCGACAGATATGAAGGAAAAAAAAAACACTAATAAGTCTGCAGCGCACCAAATAAAACTTCCTATGACTTAAATGCTACCTTTTGGGTTGGTCTTTTAGCAATGAGGCTTAAATGACAGAATGCTATCCCTTGTAAATCGTAGGGCGCTTATTGTACTGAAAAATGGAACTGTATGTCTGAACATTGAGTGGGATATGGGCCAGTTGGTTAGTTAAGTGGAATTAGGTTGATTCCGTTTTACCTGGTGTGAGCCTTCAGTTTTTGAAAAAATATGCTCAGATCCAAAATTATGAGCATATGTTAGTTCTGGGTAGTAAAAATATTCCTCATCCTTGTAGTAGCTCGTTATTGAACTTCCTGGATAAATAGATACTTTAAAGGTGTGATTGAATAGCATGTTTACGATACAAAATAACAAACCAAGAGTTGTGGTATCTTTATAAAATTATCTGACGGGGTACATTCAATCACTATTCTAAAGGACCAGCTCCTTAACTTGTGGATAACTTAACTACTCGATATAAAACACCCATACAGTATTTTGGCTGATTCAAGTTTTTCCCATTATGCTTCAGAAAATACCTGTCTTCCGAGCCCCAAACATTTTCCAGAACATCAGGCCAATAAAAAATTAATTTTTGGAAATTAAGGCAACTGGGGTAAGAAAAATTAGGGATGTCACGAATAGTGATTTTGCCGAATACCGAATATTTGGCTAGGCTTACACTTAGTCGATTTTGCGAGTGACACGATCCAACCAGCACTATTGAAGTGTATGGGGTAACTATGCCATGGGCATATTTATTTCCTTTGCGGGTAGGTCGTGTTACAACACGCATTTATATATTTGCTGAGTGTGTACTGTGTATATCTTAAAAAATATCATTGTTTGCGGAAAATTAAATTTAAATTTGGTGGGAGCTAACGCCCCCATTTATTTCGTTCGATGCAAGCTTAAACTAACTTAAAAAAGCTAGGACTTAAAAAGCTAACTTAAAAACTAGGACTAACTTAAGGGTTAAGGAGTAAGGAAGTGGTGGAGGAGATCAAGTTTAAGGCGAGAAGTGCTCAGGTTAAAATCAAATAGGGGGAGGTTTCAGTTGACCTTACGGAGCATGCGGAAGATTGATTCGTTAGAGCCATAAGAGGTGCGATGGGTTGGGATATAGAAGAGACGAGGACAGCGTAAATTACGAGGATTAGTGTTGAAGGGAATAGAGTTGTAAAGGGAAGCGCAGTCCACAGAACCGGAGAGCAGTCGATGAATGAAGAGAATGTCAGCTAGGTTTCTGCGTTTTTCGAGGGTTCTCAGGTTATGAAGTTTAAGGCGGTCGCGATAGGGAGGTAAGATAATACGAAGAAAACGACGTTGAATGTTCTCGATTCGGGATATATGAGTTCGCTGAAAGGGGGACCACACTTGGCTAACATATTTAAGCAGGTGGCGGACAAGCATAATGTAAAGTGACCTTGTCACATAAGGTCTTTAGACCAACGTTTGATAAAACCGAGCGAAGAGTTGGCTCTAAGGATTATCTCATCAATGTGCGAACGGAAGTTTAACTCTCTATCGTATAAAATTCCAGGGTCGCGAAGGGATTGCACCTGCGGTACAGGTTGGCCATGCAGAAAATAAAGTCTAGAGGGGGATTGGCATTTGGAGACGTTAAGCTCAAAGCAATTTTTTAGACACCAGGTGGAAAACCTATCGAGGTCTTCTTGAAGGAGAATAGAGTCTTGGGGTGAAGAAATACAATAGTTTTGGAGAACTTAGTGTTATCAGCGTAAATGGATACGGAGCAGTGTTTGATAATCCTCTCAAGATCGTTTATAGTTAGAATGAAAAGGAGGGGACCAAGATGGCTGCCTTATGGGACACCAGAAGTGGCTAAAAACGGGGTTGAGAAGGCTGACCTAAAGCGAACGCTAAAGTAACGGTTCTCCAGATAAGAAGATATCCATTTTAACAAAATGGGGTCAAACCCGAAGGAAGACAATTTGAAAAGGATCAGTTGATGTGATATTTTATCGAAGGCTATAGCGAAATCTGTAGCAATAACATCAATTTCGTTGCCATTTTCTAGGCCTGAAAGCGCAAAGAACACGAATTCAACTAAGTTTGTAGTAGTTGATCTACCTTTTAGAAATCCGTGCTGACTGGGTGATATAAGTGACTTGCACTGAATGCTTAGAACATCACATAAAAAACTTTCGAACATTTTAGGTATGTGAGAAAGCTTAGCAATGGAACGGTAGTTGGTTACTTCATTCTTAGATCCCTTTTTGTGAACCGGGAATATAAAAGAGGTCTTCCAAACTTCGGGGAATTCCCCTTCTGTGAGGGACAGATAAAATAAGGAGGAAAGTGGGTGCGAAAGATTGGAGGCACACTTTTTGAGAAATATTGCTGGGAATTTGAGATTGAGATTGTTGTAACTTTTCTTCGATAAGGCTGGGATCAAAAGGTTGAGAAAGAGAGGGGCCAATGGAGAAATTGATAAGGTACTTGAAATACATGGGGTCGGGTAAAGGGGTTGTCAGCAAATGACTGCTTAAAAAAGTTTGCAAAATAGTTGGCAATAATATGTGGGTCGGTCGATAATATGTTATCGAACGAGAGAGAGGGGGATATCCGTCTGATTTTCTTTTGTAGTTGACGAATTGATAAAATGTGTTAGGATCATTAATAAGGTTGGTCTGCGCTGTGTCGAGAAAGCGCTTTATGGAAGTTGTAAGAAGAGATGGTAGTTGAAGAAGTGGGCTGAGATGGAGAGTTATGGAAAAATAAGAGAAGAAGAGGGGGGTGAAAGTTGTCGACAGTTGATAGGATAAAGGGACAAAACGTTACTGTGGAGTTTATAGGATCACTAGTGAAAATAAGGTCTAGTTGCCTACCGATAGAGTTAGGGACGCCACTTACTTAGCATAGGCTTGAGTCAGCCACGCTACCAATGAAAAGATATTCCTTGGGTGAACTGGCATTTGACGCCAGTTGATCATCCGATCAAGTTCACTTAAGCAGGGGTAAATTGAAGTCTCCAAAGATAAGGATATCGTCGATGAAATCACTTAGGTCAATTAGTTGGTCAATTGCTTTAATAGCAAGGATATAGGATTCGATGGGTTGAGCTGGGAGAATGTAGCAGTACATAACATACAGAAACCTATTGGGAAGTGTTATTTTAATTGAGACAAAGTTTCTGTAAGGTTTCTGTAAGAGCATAGACGTCGAAAGAGAGACTGTGTGATTTAGACAATACAGCCCGAGTTTTAGAGCGCAAGCTTCTTACGTTTTGGTAGTAAAATGTAAGAGGTAGTTTGTTACGTGGAGGAGTAGGGGAGTGTAGATGAGATGCAGGCAAAGATGGCAAATTAGGAAAGAAAAAATTTATCATGGTCAGCTCGGCTGCGCTGAAGATGAGAAACTCTTTTAGAGTGAACATAGCTGCGGAAAGCAGCGAGGTCATCCGCAACCTTTTGCGGAGGTGTGTCGAAAATTTCGTGGTACCTGTTGTTAAGCTTTCTGAGACTAGTTATATCCGTAAGAAGGCCTTTCTGTTGGATGGAGACCATGACACTTGTTTTTGTTTTTCCCTCAAAGCAAACAGAGTCGGATTTGCTTGACGAAATGACACCATTTAATAAAAAATCTGATCTATTTAGGAATATTATGAAATTTGTTAAGACAATAAACTGGCAGCAAAATCTCGAGTGGTGGAGAAGAAAAGAAAACAAGTAGGTAAAATTATTTTAGTTATTTTAATTATCTGTCTAACGTTTGTAATTTTTTTATTCCTTTTTTTATATTTGCACGGAAGATAGAATATTTTAATTCAGACGTAGTAGGTAGACGTCAACCAATTTGATATAAATAAGACCTATTTTAACCCTTACACTACCGAACCTTTTTTTGTTTCAAATTAATAACTTATTTGGCTAATTAATTATAGCCAAGGCACAAAGGAAAAAATAATAAAAAAAAATAAAAATCCATTAACCTACGTTATGTCATTGGAAATACCCTACACTATCATTGGGATGGATCGTAAGCCTGTTTTTAGCTACTCTAATCCCACTGATACCAAATATATTTTCTGTGGGACGTATTGTCCCGTTGGTAGCGTAAGGGTTAAATAGATACCCATACATTTTATATATTTATTCTCTTTGAAAGTCAGAAGCATAATTGATGCCGAAAAAATGAAAGTTTAAGCTAATCCCTAGTTTGGAGGTTCCATTTTTTGAAGTGAATTTTTCATTGTATAATTATTGTTTGTTTTTTGTTTCCAGCTACAACTTCTTTGAGAAACCACTTTCAAAATAAACATGCAGAGCAGTACGCTACGTTAATTGCAGCTTCGTCGGCAAGTGGCAGCCAAAATGAGGGTACTCTCAGTTCTACTAATTCTGCAATAAGATACTGGCAGTACCAGGTACTTCAAAAAAAGAAACAGTTAACTCTGAAAGAGACAACTTAAATCATTATTTAATCGGCGAAATGATTGCCTTAGACAACGAACCATTTTCACTTGTGGAACAAGTCGACTTTAACAGGCTCATGGAGAAGGCAGTACCCTAATACAAAATACCTGGTCGCACTTACTTACTTACTTACTTAATCGAAGCTAGTACTTCACGAGCAATAGCAGTATCCGTGACATCTGATATGTGGACATGTCAGCACAACAACCAGATTTTATACTTGAACATGCCGTTTTAGCGATGAAGCCCTTTGTTGGTTCACATACTGGTACCAATATCGCCAAAGAACTCAATACTATTACAGAAAGATGGATTGTTTTACATAGCAAGATACATATACAATACCTATCCACGACAGTGGAGCCAATATGATAAAAGATGTACGAGACGCTAAATATGATTCTGCCAAGTGTTTTATTCATTTACTACAACGGGCTGTCGAAGAGTCGCTAAAGTCTCAATTGGAAATAACGCAGATGGTAGCTGCTGCATGACGAATCGTCGCCTATTTTAACCACTCTGGTATAGCATAAGAAAAGTTGAAATACATTCGTCAAGACTTTAATTTGCCGGACCACCAATTAGTGCAAAATGTAAGCCCACGCTGGAATTCAACATACTAATCGTATTTAGTGGAGTGATTATTGGAACAAAACCGATCTGTATCTTTTTACATAACTAATCATGATTCTTTAAACAATTTAACACTTGCTAGATGGGAGTTAATGGAACAAGGTGTCAAACTCCTCAAACCGTTCGAAGAGATTACAAAATTAACCAGCTTGGGTATTTCCTGAATTTCTGAGATAATTTCACATGTTGTAACGTTGTTTAAATATCTGGGAAAAGAAGAGACAGCACAGAGAAGAAAAAATTTATTGAGAATGAGATCTTCACGACAAGCTGAACTTGAAGCGCGGTTCAACTTTAATGAGAATGACAAATATCTGGTTGCCACTTTTCTTGATCCGCGTTTCAAAACTAGTTTTTTTTGGGATTAGTTCAAACACAAAGAACAAAACAAAAAATTCTTTTAGAAGCTCTGAGAACACAATTCATCACAACTCTGATAAGAATAGCACCGATGAAGATCTCCGTCTCGAAAGAAAAGAAATCTCAATGAAAATGATTCATATTTGTACATGTATGAAAGTTTCTGGAACTGTTTTGAGGAAGTCGACACAGAAAATATGCACGCAGATAAAGATGTGGAATAGAAAAGTTCAGTTGCAAATGAAATTGATTTTCACATTTTTACACCCGTGCCAGAATCGACCAGGTTGGGGGCCTATTATAAAAATAGCTCAATCTCTAACTGACCTCCTCTAGTGACCTCCGGATCAGCCAGCCTTATCTGTCTAATGCGGATCTCTGGACAGACGGACTACCCTTTCTCCGCTACTCGTGGGAACTAAAATGAGTTCAAATAATATTCAAAATAATACAAATATAAACCAGGACCCCTTTAAAAAATGCTCAAGGGTCACGAGATCTCCAGCACGCGGATCGCTAGGAAAATCATGCGAAAGCAAAGACCAAACACAGCCGGTAGCTTAGGGCAATAGCATTACACCAAATAAGCTACAAAATCTCGAACACGAAAATTCTGATCTCCGCGCCAGACTGCAAAATATGGAATTGCTTTATGCCGAACTAAAAAAGCAACTAGATGCTATTAAGTCGCAATCTAAATCTGAGTCTGAGTCTGTTTGGCTACTTAACCGCCCCGAAAACTCGAGTTTTCACACGGACGAAGAAGAGCTAGTCCGCAAAACGGACTGGATACTTAAAAAAAAAAAGCCAGGTTAGAAGCGCAAAGCTACTTCCCCGCCTGATACTGAACAAACAAAGAAGCAACCCAGCTTTAACACTGCTGAGGTCGATAAGGCAACAAAGCAATCCAAACAAAGACCGCCGCCGCCAATAAACGTTTTTGGAATCTCGGACTACAACAAGTTACACATAATCCTGAAATCACTGTGCTCAACCAATTATAAAGTAAGATCTCGCGATAATGATACATGGACTATTAATGTCCTTAATCCAGACAACTACCATTCGCTTTCGCAAAAATTAAATGCCGAGAAGATTCAATGCCATACCTACGAAAATAAAACAGAAAGACGCGTTGAAGCTAGAGGATTGCATCCCTCTTGACTTAAAGAAAACATCGTAAATGACCTTAAAAATAAAGGTTTTAAGATAATCGACGCAGTTAATATACTTGCGCAAAAACAGCGCAATATTGACATCGAGAGGACGACCCCAACACGCAGTCTTCCCCTCTTTAGGCTAACTTTCGACAAAACCGAAAGCCTAGAAAGAATTTATGCCATAAATTCAATTTTGGGACTTGTTGTCAAAATTGAACCTCCGCGGAAAAACTCTAGGCTGATTCCCCAATGTACACGTGGCCAGGAATTCAGCCATATTCAGGCCTCCTGCCAGAAGGAACCTCGCTGTGTAAAATGCGCTGGCAAACATCTGACTCGAGAGTGCAATGCCGCGAAAGAGTCCCCAGCGATATACATTAACTGCAAGGGAAAACATCCAGCTAATTATCGAGGCTGCGAAGTCGCGAAGGAGTTGCAAAAGCTACGAGATCGATCAAAAACGAAGCCTTGGAAAAACGCAGGGACAACTAGAATGAGAAATAACAACAGCGGTCCTACTCCAAAGCCTTTAAAGAAGGTAATGGTGACAAACGCTAAAATCACCAATAACAACAACGTCAAAAATAACAATGCGCAAGTGGAAAGTGGAAAAACTTACGCGCAAATAGCGGCGCGAGTAAACATGACTAACTGTACATCACCGGATCCTGCCTTAAATGTGTTATCAGTAATTCTCGAAAGACTAGAAGAGCAGACTAAAATAAATATGATAATAGTCGAACGGCTTTATATTATGGCAAAGAATCTCAATATACTTGCGTGGAATGCCAACGGGCTACAGAAAAGGCTTGATGAACTAAATATTTTCATGCAGGAAAAAGTAATTGACATATGTGTAATTTCCGAAACTCACCTGGAAACAGAATCGCGCGTGGAACTAAAAGGTTACCGCGACTACCACGCTCATCATCCATCGGGAAACGCAAGAGGCGGGTCATCCCTATTCATAAGAGACTCCATTGAACATACTTTGGAAGCAATAACTGAACTTGAAAAATTTCAAATGACCGTGGTGCGCGCTAAAAATAAAAATTACTCTTTTAATATATCCTCAATCTATTCCCAATCGCGCTGCAAAATAAAAAAAACAAGAATTTATTGACCCATTCAACTCTTTTGGACCAATCTTCATTATTGGTGGCGACTTAAACGCGAAGCACACCTTTTGGGGCTCAAGATGTATCTCTCAAAAAGGCAAAACTCTTTACAGGGCTGGTATGGAATGCGGTTGCTATTTTTACTCAACAGGCAAGCCGACATATTGGCCCTCGGATGTCGCCAAAACACCCGATCTAATACACTTCTTTATCGGAAAAGGAGTAAACGCTAGTTACGTCAAAGTTGAAGAGGGCTTCGATCTCTGATCTCTGATTATTCTCCAGTTATCCTCTCATTGTGCGAATCCTTGGTTAAGAAAAAAAGACCACCCAAATTAACTAACAGCAAAACTCACTGGGAAGATTTCCGAATAGACGTTGTAGATAATACTGATAATACACTCCCCGCGAATCGAACAAAGTTCCCAAAGTCGGCATGAGATATCCACCGGAAATCAGAGAAATGACAAGGAAGAAACGAAGAGCGCGGAAAAAGTGGCATGAAACCCGGGCACCACAAGATAAAACGTCCTTCAATAGGCTCTGAAAATTGTTGAAAAATCAATCAAGGACTTCAATAATCAAGGTATTAAAAACTACCTTGAAAGACTCACAGCGACAAAGGATACCAACTACTCCATATGGAGAGCCATTAAAAGTGTTCGAAAGCCCAAAATACACGTGGCGCCAATAAGAAGAAACCAGGATGAGTGGGCTAAAGAAGATAAGGAAAAAGCTAATATTTTCGCCGACCATCTTGCAGAAACGTTTAAACCATTCGATGGGGGGGTGCTTCCTGAGAATGTCAACACGCTAGAAGTGACGACAAACTTTCCAGTAGAAAAGGCTACACTTAGGGAAATTAGACAAGTTATAGACACGCTTAAGTCCAACAAAGCCCCGGGATATGACTTAATAACGGGAGAGATACTTAAAGCGTTGCCGAAAAAAGGTTTGCTCTATCTTATAAATGCCAGCATTAGATTAGAGCACGTACCGCACGAGTGGAAAGTAGCTGAAGTTATTATGGTTCCGAAACCCGGTAAGCCGCTGACTGAAGTCAAGTCATATCGACCAATATCGCTTCTCCCGATTACATCGAAGATCTTCGAGCGAATCCTTCTTAATCGTCTTAAACCAATTACCGACACAATTTCCCTCTTGCCTGATCATCAATTTGGCTTTAGAAGCCAACACTCTACAGTTGACCAAGTGCATCGAATAACCGATGTAATTGAACGAGCAATCGAGTGTAAGTTAGTCTGTTCAAGCGCATTCCTTGACGTTTCGCAAGCCTTTGATAAGGTATGGCATGAAGGCCTAAAATATAAACTCCGACAAGCCCTACCCCAGCAATTGTCTTGTATTTTAGGTTCATATCTGGAAGACCGACTCTTCCGTTTGAGACACGGAAACGAATATTCTACTTTTAAGACAATAAAGGCGGGGGTGCCGCAAGGAAGTGTACTTGGCCCTCTGCTATATTTGCTTTTTACCCGTGATATACCCCTAACGGACGACACTGTCCTAGCCACATTTGCTGATGACACTGCCATTTTGGCAACGGCTAAAACAGTCAAAGAAGCAACTGCCAAGTTGCAACGTGCCCTTACACGGATTAACAATTAGACAAAGACTTGGCGAATCGCGCTTAATGAAAACAAGTCTGTCCACGTGAACGTCACTCTCAAGAAAATTGAGAATCCACCGGTGTTTATCAACGCAGTAGGAATTCCTTAAGCGAACGAGGCCAAATATCTCGATATGACACTCGACGCTAAACTAAAATGGAGAGCACACGTCAAGAAAAAACGTGAAGAGCTTGAAATCAAATATAGAGATAATTACTGGCTTATTGGAAAGTATTCCAAGCTTAGCTTAGAGAACAAACTGCTGTTATACAAGCAAGTGCTAAAACCGATCTGGACATATGGTGTACAACTTTGGGGTTGTACTAAAAATAGTAACATTAATGTATTACAGACATTCCAAAACAAAGTTCTTCGGGGTATTGTTAATGCGCCGTGGTACATTAGGAACGATGATATCCACAGAGACTTAGGAGTCGAAAACGTTCAGAACGTAATTAAAATGTTTGCGCGAAAACATAATAATCGATTACAAGGTCATACGAATATTTCTGTTCAACAGATCCTCGACGAAACAAATTTATTGCGCCGTCTGAAAAGGGACTAAACCTCTCGATCTAGCGCGGTGATTAGCAGCGCATAATTTTTCTAAAGTACACAGGAATTTTCAATGGAAAATCGCCTGCAGGATATCTTATAAAAACAAAATAAAATGCGATAGAAGAACTGCTTATTGAGTGTGAACTCAGTCGTGGTTTGCATAAGGATGGGACAGCAGACCCTTACAAGTGGTGATCAGCAAACTCAAAACAGTATCCAAACCTAGCAGAATTCGCTAAGATTTATTTATCATCTCCCGGTAGCAGTTTATATAGTGAGCGGCTATTTTCGAAAGCAGTTCTACTTTATGAGGAAAAGCGCAATTGTTTGCTATCAACAAATGCTGAAAAAATTCTTTTTATTCATCATAAATTACCACTAATAAATTTTAAGTATTAAATATGCTGATTTTTTCTTTACCATAAATAAAAATTTTTGTGAATAATATTTATGCGCTTTTTTTCATGATTTGTATTCGATATTGGGCCCAATGAGTTGCAATATTCGGCCGAATACTGAATAGTTAAAAAATAGCCGAATAGGCCGAATACCGAATAGTAGCTGAATATTCGTGGCATCTCTAAGAAAAATACTTTAAGGTCTTCTAGAAAATTCTATTGTCAATATTTTTTGAATATAAAATCGGAAGGAGGCAGTTTTTTGTATCTTTCCTTTGCTTTCCACAAAGTCACAAAGTAGCTTTTTATGACAACATTTTGAAAATTGCTGTTAAAAGTTTTCCTTAGAAAAACCATCGTTAAAATAAAACACAAGAACGCACTCTACTCTACGAAAGCAGCGTTCTTTTCAAAAGTCTGTCAAAACCGTTTTATTATGCATTGCCACCCACATCTCCTGTTTTTATCACAATAGAGTCTCATTACTAGAAATTCAAAAAACCTCCGACCTCAGCCACAGAGACTTCATAGACACTCGTACACGTGCTAGTATATACAAAACTCATACATTTTCTCTTTCCCTTTCCCTTATTCCATCATCTTTCTTAAATCGTCTTTTCATCATCAATTTAATTAATAAATATTCTTCGCTATTCATGAGTCTTAAAATATAATTTCACTTAATTATTCTGTAGGTAAACAATCATTTCAAAGGACTACTAAAGGAAAACAGAAAATAAAAAATAAAAAAAAACACAGAAAAAAGAACGGAATGAAAAAATTCACTCTCTACCATAAATGTTAATCATCTCTACACGTCCTTCACAAGTCCTTACATGGTGGTGGTAGAAGTAGGAATACAAGACCTACCAGACAGGAGAATCGCCGGCTGGAAATGGTTATGACGGAGCAACAACTTTTTGTTCTTGTTTTTGCTGTCTCGGGGTTAATGTAAAATACTTCTAATCTCTCTACCAGTTTTTTTTTTTTTTTTTTCTAGTGAAAGAAGGAAATGAAAAATAAACAAAGAAACAAGAAAAAAAAATACTCTAAGAAACAAGGATAACAAAGCTTGTCCTTTACAAGAGAATCCAGGAAACTTTTTTTTTAATTTTGCAGTTCCTTATGTTAGTCTCCTGCTCATTGACGCTTCTGTCTTCGTTTTACATCCTTTGATTCACTTTGCTTTCGTTTTCTGCCTTTACTGCGAGAATTATTGAAATTTTTAAAGAAAATCTGCATTACTCCCTTTGATGGAGTACCATAGGTATAGCAGTTCATCCGATGCAGTGGTTAACTCAGACGCAGGAATACAGTGAGAATGTTGAATAAGAAATCCTCTTTACACTTTGTTCGGCTAGGGGGTGCTGCTTTCGTTATGGAATAGGAATATACTATAGTGTGCCACGAAGAGGATGTGGGTGCAAAGAGAATGCACATCGCGTATTCTTTCGTGCAATATTGAGTTGAGCAAGGATCAGATCCTCTTGTTACATGACTTAACAAATAATTGCATGAGAGAGGGTGAAAGATGGCATCGTTGATAATGTACCATGCATCTGAGTGTTTATCTAAGAACAAGTTCAATGCAGATGCCTACAAGATGTTCGCTTGGTTATGTGCCGAAAGGTATTGCAGCGAACATGATTGGGCATACATTTTTAAAATATTGCAGGAATTTTTCCAGAGAAAAGTGGAATGCTGTTTTGATTGAGTTGTAGTGGGAGTTGAAGTGGGTATGGATAACAAGACATGAAAGGAAAATGGTATGAACGTATTCAATAAAAGAAGGAAACAGGCCTCTTCAAAATTGGTGCAACATTTTAAATGAAACACTAGATACATTCACTGATTTGTGCATGTTTCTCCCGGAGGCTGCTTATTTTTCGACTACAACTCCTTTAAAGAAGCTTCTTGTAGAATGTAAAAGGACTACAAAGCTTCAGAGGAAAGAAAGTAGCCTAAAAGGGTCTTATTTTTAGATTTCCAGGGCTCCGTACAGGCCTATAGAATTATTTTCAATCATCAGTTCAATCTCAACACTCTTCTTAAGAGGTAATCGCACACAGTGCGATTGGAAGAAAAACTGGGAAGAAAAGAATGAGAGATGCCAATATACATTGGTTTTGAATGTTGGCAGGTTATAACGTCGGTACGGCTCTCTACAGACTAGTTGAACGTCTTAGGGAAGGATCACGATATTGAGGATAAACAGATGACCAGTCATTGCGGGGCGAATGTTGCTGTTGAAAGTTTAAAGATGCGAAATGCTGCTGGTGCTGAAAATAGAATAAAATACCGCAGGAGCCATTACATCCCTGTTCAAGAATGTCAATCGGCTGTACAACATTTACATCACCTATGAGTTTTATCGCCACAGTTTTGAATTGTATCTAACAGGTGCAAAGCGATTTTGAATTTGGATTTGGGCGGAAAAATGTGTTAAATATTGAGGCCAGATTAAAGAGAAAAAGGTATTTCTTACAGCGCCTGAGGAAACCCAAATATGTTGCAACATTTTTGACGGCATCGAATAATTGGTAAAACTTAAAACTTTTTCGCTTTTGATGACGCGATTGCCTATCATGGGTACTGGCTGTATTTCAATTTCGCTTTAACAACAGCAGACAGCATTTTGTTATGGGGGCATTGAATTTCACCCGGTTGGTGGTTACCCAATTAGCCCATTACCGTAGGGTAACTAGTCGGGGAACAAGTATCGAAAGCAGAAAGTTAGAAGCGGGCAGGCAAGGGATCATTTATCAAAATTTAAAAAAGTATCGAAGACGGAATAGAGCTTTGGGGCACACCAGCATTTGGATATCAAGCTTGAAATCGTCCAAGACAACTTGATGAGGCAGACTATAATCTGCAAGTGTCAACTGGCTGCTAGATGTAAGTTGTCCTTGTCTAAGAACCCGATAGCTGGAATATCATTAAAAATTATCATTCTCATGCAGACAAATCTGTCTCGTTCGAAGAATTTTTCATTTTTTTTCTGTTATGTTGCTCAGTTCAACAACCTTTTTTACAGCTTGAGTCGTACCACACCATTTATTCTGGTTTCATACTATTCCTCCGATGAGGGATAAAGGATCTAAAGCGGCATCAAGGTGGATTTCGGAGAAACATAAAGACAGTTGAAATTGTAAGTGTGTGGCCAGTACATGAAATTGAGAAGTTGAATACAAAAACAAGGTATTGGCGGCGTCACTATCAACGACAGGTATTCCGATTCTTGCATTGCCAAAACTGGTTCCTAAAGAGTTTCAATATTTCTTATCTCAATATTACAGCCTTTGCAAAAAGTATTACTTAGGATAAACAGTCTTTCCGCAGACAAACCAGGATGGCATGTGATGGACGGACACAATTAAGCATTGATACGTGCTGAACAGCACTCTATAATGATTCCAAAAACCAAAAAAAAAGTCTAACTAACGATTGTTTAAGTTTAAGTTTACCCAGTAGATGCTAAGCAACTCATTTAGGAGATTCATAAAGGTTTTTACAATCATTGGTCTGATTATCGCGGAATATAGAGCGCTTACCGAGTAGCCAAAATCTCCCGGCGATGTCATATTTAATACTTATTAGTTCGCTTTGAATAATTTTAGATTCGTCCTTTGTCTTGAAGAAGCCCTTTAGTCATAGTAGACCCCAGCTTCCGTCTATTTTAGAACCATCCTTGTAGAAAACCAATTTATTCATTCAGGCGATGTAAGAATACTGAACCTTATTCTAGTGTATCAGATAAGTTCACTGCACGTCACAATACGCATGCGCTACAATAGCACCCTAAGGGTGACTTTTGCTTTGTTTATTCACCGTTAAGTGTAAAATTCATACTACATCAATTGCGGGCTTTTAGGATATTGCCGCCAAAAGGCCGCATTCTTTGTTGTCATTTGGTAAGAAACCGACAGGAAGTGCTAGATATCACTTTTGTCTGAGACATCATCACTTAAATACTAACGAACTGGGTGGATCGATCAGATTCAGATCACAGATACATCCAATTCAACCTGGGTGATGATCCTACCAGTCAAACTATCGGAAAACTGAAATACGGAGAAATACTGTCAAAAACACTATCATCTGAACTCTCAAGTCCAGTGCGAAACACCAATGAGCTTGACATGAACGTCAGGGAATTAACCCTGTCTCCCAATCAGGCCATGGCTTCTTTCTACCCTTTGATTCCACCTTGGGACAAGAAAAAGCCGCACTGATGGACTTCAGCACTAGGACCGCTTAGAAACACCTGCAGAAAACTTTTAAACCTTGCAAAAAGCACAAGAAAAGTGACTGACTGGGACTCTCACAAAGAATCCCTCAAAATATATAAAAAAGAACTGAGTTATGCAATCTTGGAGATCAATCTGTGCCAAAATCACAGAAAATTTTGAGACATCGCGGCTAAGAATAGTCTTCTCTACAAACCCTGTGATACCTCAACTTGCTACGGATACCCACTTTCCAGGTAGCTCCTCATTCGCGGCAAACAGTAACCAAAAGAGGACTACTGCAGCCGTAAACAAAATTCATGGTCTGATTACTAGAGACAAACTGCTTTGGGCGCTGCATAGCTTCAAACTATACAAGTCTGTGGGTCCGGACGGTATAACACCTGCCGAACTACAAAGGTCCTCAGATATTATCTTGGCCACGCTAGAGAATATCATGAGCAGCTGTGTAAAACTGATCCACATTCCACTGTCATGGAGAGAAGTTAATGTGGTTTTCATTCCCAAGGCCGAAAAATGCTCTCATAATGTCCCAAAGGACCTCAGACCTATTATCTATCATCTTTCCGTAGAACGACTGATTGATATCCATATTCCCGCTAAAATTTATCCAAGACTTTTATCAACGGCTCAACATGCCTACTGTAAAGGAAAGTCGGTGGAAACGGCCCTGCATTCACTGACTAGCCACATCGAATGATGTGTTGCTTTACTGGACACATCCGCAATCACGACTGCGCTATCACATCTGCAGGTAGACGACTCACTTGAGGAGTTGATCAGTCTTATGCTAAATAGCAGGATAATCAACTCCAAGCTGAGCGGGTCTTCTGCTAAAAGATATGATAGTAGAGGTACGCTGCAAGGCGGTGTCATTTCTCCCCTTCTTTGGAACTTAGTGGTAAATGAACTGCTAATATACGAGTACTTGGAAGCGGGAAGAAGCAAGGTGATTGCCTATGCGATACTCACATACTCACGATACTCTGGTGGACGGCCTTAGACATTGCAGTCAACTGAAGCATACTAAGCCGAATCCAAAGAACAGCATGTATATGCATAAGCGGAACTCTATGCTCCACTCCCTACGCGGTACTAGACATTCTAGTTGCGACTGCAGCTATTCGCTTTAAAGCGACTACATAGTGGACAAATAATTTATTTGGCCACGCTAATATTCTTAATATATTAGGAATCCACTTACAGAACATCAATTACACCATACCTAAACTTCGGTTTAACAAAGTCTTTCATGCGAGCTTTCTCTCTAGTTCCTTCTGGGAGGAAAACGCCTTCATGGAGGACAAGTCTATCCATTTCTATACAGATGGATCTAAAACCATCACAACGTGGTTGGTGAAGGTGTTTTCTCAGATAAGCTAAATTTAACGCTCTCCTTCCGTCTTCTACACGGAAATTTTAGTGATTAAAGAAGCTTTGTCCTGGCTGAAGAAAAACGTGATATATGCAAAGGCTATCCGCATCTTTTCGGAGAGTCACGCCGCTGTCAACTCCCTGGACTCGGTCTTACTAAATTCTAAAACCGCCCTTGAATGTCGATCATCTCTTACGGAGATGGCAGAGCATTGGAACCATTCTACCAACCGGGAAAGGTTAGCATAGGTATACCAATCGCTACGTGCAAATTATTATTTAATCTGGATGCCAATAAAAGAACAGACCTTAGATTGGCCGATGAGCCAACATGCCTAGCGACTAAACAGATCTAGTCAAAACTGGATCTGAATCACTCTAAGAGTCTGATTCTTTTAAATTGGAAACATCTCAGCGCCATTATAGGTGTCATCACTGGATACTGCCTTATAGATAAGCATGCAAGAACGCTTTGCGCTTTTACAAACGATTTCTGTAGAAGCTGCATGGACGAGGAGGAAGAGGAGACAATCCTCCACCTTTTCTGTAGATGTCCAACTCTCTCCCAGTGAAGAAAACTCCACCTAGGAGCCTTCTTCTACGTTAACAGTCTCCTGCGCTTCATCGTAAGCTCAAACCGGTTCCATGAGTGAGAAGATCATAGATCCACGTGGCAGCACAACGGGCCAATAGGCCAAAGTGTGTTCGTTTTCCAACCACCACTCTAACCTAACCTAACCTTGTACTATGGCAAGATCTGATACTGTAGACACTTTATCACTGAAGCGATTTGTCTTTCGAAAGTCTGAGAAACTTCCGACAAAAAATTAATTTCTTTATGTTGGCCTTCAATCGGCCGCAAAGTGGTTATTTGATCTACTTCTACTCTCATATCCGAATAGACGTTAGTTTTTGTATAGGTAGTAACCCCCACAACCCGTCATATAGTTTTCATAGTTGGCCTTAACCCAGCACACTATCTCGAAGGCTGTAAGACCACTACTTCTATTGACCCAGAGGACCCTAAAGAGGACAAGATTTTCCGTTTCAGGTGAGTATAATCAACAATTACTGATCATATCCAATGACTTGCAAATTCCAATGTAACTGATGCCAAAGATTTTCACTAAGGATATCATACCCGCAAAGTATTTCAAGATAATCCACAAGAAGCTAAACATCACAAATAAAATCAGCCACAGTCCTATAGAAGCCTCGAATGAATTCCTTCCTAAATCATGGTTCAATAATAGGTACACAAAGTCCAAGATTAAGATTACACCTTCAATTCCTAACATCTCCTCTCATCCGCCTCCTACTCATCCTTGATGTATTTGCATAATTTAAACGTTCTCAACTCCACATCAAATGGAATAGAATGCAAATTCGCTATACAAAAAACATTTAACTAATTGGTTTTTCCGTATACGTTTACCTAAACATCCTTTCCCTCTCACAATCTCTAGATTTAACCATATCAATGGGGTACTTCCTTCCCTATCCGAAGCAATTATCAACTCAAATACAAATCAACCCTTTCACTTCATTATCCTTCCCACACTTTTAGAATTGTTTGCATTTATGTACTTTTTTATTTTTGTTTAACTTCTTCTCGTGTATCTGTGTATCTTCTTCGGTTCAGCGCAATATTACATTATGATTTGCATAAATTTATTAAGCGTGAAACATAAAGATGGTCGAGGTAGGAAGTGAAAGTTGTAAACTAGATAAACTCCAAGGACGTCCTCGCACACGCACACAAAACAAGCTTCGAACAATTCATTATCCGTCCACTCGATTTGGAATTGAAAAACAATTATTAAATTTGTATATACTATATTTTTCCGCATTCATTTGCAAATACCGTAACAGAGAGAACAGGAGCTGGAGTGGAACCAGATAAGTAAGTAATGATATAGGAAAGAGCGCGTTGCTGGTCAAAGAAAATCAAGGAATTACTGTAATGTACCCGACGCAGCCGCGAAAACGTTCCACGTTCCTCAGCAACGCGAATAGTGGCTGCTTGGTAGGGTAGAATATTGTGTATCCTTTTATCTAGCCTGGGTATACGAAACGAGCGCCAGTAGTAGATGGTCTAGAACCCAAGAGTATATTCGATACCCAGTGGTGATTTGAAATGCACGAATGGTTTCGTTCAAACAGAATTGCATATAATTTCACACTCCACTGGTGAGGGTGATAGGGGTTGCTCCATCCAGCCATTCAACTCTAGATGACCATCGTTAGAGTGACTTGCATTGGAATCACTGCTTAATTTGAAACTAGCGCGATGCCAATTTAGAGAGAGTGTATCACACCACTCTGCCTGGGCGATGATGATGGGGCAGTTTTTATTTGAATAAAAGGAGAAATTAACTCAAGAGAAATAGGAAAAAACTCCAACAATTTCAATGATGTTGGCAAGGGAGAACAATTGATTTGAATCGAAAAAAAAAAAAATTAAAAATCTGACGGAGAATATCTAGAGAGGATAATAAATCTGAAGTTTAATTCAGTCCGAATGCAGCAAGCAGCAGATTCCACGAGGCTGTTGAGTTGGTAATTAAGCTACGAACTGCAAGATACGATATTAATAAACAAAAAAAGGAATCCAAGACTGAAGTAGCCAGTCGTTTCTCATGTAATCAATTTATTTAGACTGCCCAAATCAGCTCTATTTTTGATTGACTATCGATAGTCTGTTACGTTGAAGATACTGACGCTACAGCCCACGAAGTACCTTAGAATCAATCAATAAACCCAACTCCACCAGTTAGCGCGGTCTGTGACCAACCGTAACCTTTTTATTGTGCGCGAAACATACATAAGATCAGGTTTTCCTCTGCGTTGTACCTCCAAATAGAAATTTAAGAGATTTCTTCGCAGGACGTGAATACTCGTTCACTCTATATGTCCGCAGACGACGGCAGACGTTAACCAAAAATAACACGAAGTGTAAATCTTCGTTTGATTTCTGTTGAGTTTCATTGTCGGCGTTAATAGCGAGGCCGAGGTAGACAAAATCCCTAACTTCCTTAAAGGTCTATGGTAGCTGCTTTTTGAGGTATTCGTTCCAGCGAACGGACTTCTAATGTTATTCTCCAGTTTGATGTTAGAGAGGTCACATAATAGCACATTACAATGTCTAAGCCTTATTTTGACATGAAAGGCCTCGAAAAGATTACTTCCGAGCTTACGGTACTGATAAAAGCTAAAGACAAGTTCTTATGTGATATGTTAAGAGGACTGGTGCCTCTATAGTTCACCCAGTGGCCTTTCTTCGTGTAGATCGGGAAAACTCTTTCTTTAAACGAAATCCTCAAAATGAGATGGTATATGCGCTCTAATAAGTCATCTGCTAATGATATTTTGGCAGGCAGTCCAAGCAGTCCGGCATTATCGTTCACTTTTACTCCATCGAGTAGACGGAAATCTTGGATCTAATTGCCCAAATTGGAGATCTGCATCATGCCTGATCGGGAAATTATTGATTGCTCAGAACTTGGTCTTGGCCAACAGCGCAACAATCCGTCACGATGAAGTGCTTGTTATACCTCCTCGTGGTGGTTCCTAGGCAACTATTTGCGTATCCCTATATACGTAAATGGGCTAAAATTACAAATGCGAAAGGCCTAGCTTTGTAAGATAGGTTACGGAGGTTAGCATCCTTCTTAACTGAAATCAAAACCCCTACCGTAGTGTCAGTTTCGGTAGCGGTTTTGATTTGATTTCAGTTATAAGCCTCGGATAAGGAATGATAACCCGTTGACCACATTTGACTATTGTACACGGACAAGGATTGGTTTCTGAGAAGACACTTCTCGACAACGGAATTGAAGGTCCTTAAATGCCAGATTCCTTCAATTAAAGAAGGAATTCATGCAGTATAAGATGGATATCTTAGGGATAAGTAAAGTTAGATGGTTTGGTTCGGGGAAGTCTCAAAAGCTTAATTTCCTGGGAACCGTCAGACGACAAAATCCTGAAAGCCAGGTTCCAGACTAGAGTACGTCGCGTCACCATGATACAGTGTTACGGACCAACGGAACTCTTTTCTTTCGAGGAGAAGGAGGCATTTTTATAACCATCTGAATGCTGCTTATGATAGTACACCACGCGGAGGCATCATAATGGTAATGGGAGACTTGAATGCCAGGGTTTGCAATGACAATGATGTTATGGGAAAGCATAGTGTTGGCGTGCGCAACGACAATGGCGAATGTTTTGTCGATTTTTGTTATGCCAACTGCCTTGTTATAAGAGGAACCATATTGAAGCACAAGACGTGCTACAAAGCCAGTTGGATGTCGACGGACAGACAAGCAACTTCTGACCAAATTGATCACTTCGCGATCAGTCGGCGATTTAGAAGCAGTCTTTAGGACGTTCGTAACTGAAGGAATGCAGACATAGGAATGGCTTAGGACCACCATGTGATGGTTCCCATCGTAAGATTACGTACAGCTGTAGTTCAGAAAACACCCGAGTGCCTAAGTTTAATACCGACAAAGTAAAGGATCTCGCAGTCCGCCAATAACTAGGTCAGCACCTTTCCCCAGGATTGAGAGCAATCAATAGCACGGAACCCACTTCCATCGAAAACAATTGGTGTGGTGTGAAAAATGTCTTCATATACGGTGCTGAAAGTATACTCGCAAGTAGGAAACAGTGTTTGTCTTTTCAAAGAAACTTGGGCTAGGATCGAAGAAACAAGACATCTCAATGATCGCATCGCAGCTACCCAAGCAGCAGGGAAAAACGTGCAAGAAGATGAGAGAAGTTCACCGTAACGTGCGACATGATAAGCATAACTATATCAACGCGTTGGCTACAGAAACAGAAAAGGCCGATAGTAGGTGTGACGGTAGGACCGTCTACAGAATTACCAAAGACTTGACGGTATCGAGTGAGCTCCTGCATTAAGAGTGGGAAACTGAGAGAGCGTATTAAACAGAGAGTTTTCCTGAAAAGTGGAAAAAGGAATGAGGAGGAAACTGGAGAGGAATTTGAGTGGTTCCTGCAGTAGCCAAGGTAATCGAAAAAATCGTCCTAGAACGGACTCTGGAATCACACCTCAAACATCCAGAATACCTTAACGGCGTATGCTTACACTCTCATAGAATCATAGATCTCCATCAAATGACAGCAATGGTGGAGAGAGATGCTTAAATCGTTGGGTTAAAGATCAATACGGAAATACGAGCTTCCTCATCTAACCAAGTAGAGATTTCTGGACAATAAGTAGATATGGTAGAGGTACCAATAGATATTTCAATATCCAGGGAGCATTGTCTCTACTGATGGCCGGACCGAACTAGATATAATCAATCGAATCTAAAAGGAAAGACTGCGTTCGAAGTGCTGTCCAAAATATGGAGATACAACTCTATCAACTTAAAGACCAAGTAACGGCTGTTTCGTTCCAATGTTGAATCAGTGCTTCTTTATGGGTGCAGCACTTGGAAAATCACACCCGCTGTCACAACAAAGCTGCAAACGTTCATGAATAGATGTCTGCGCAACATTGACTCTTTCATACGAAGACGTAGGTGGCAGTGGATTAGGCATACGCCGCCCGAAGAGTAGTCAGCAAAACTGAGTACTTTGCAAGTCAAGCGATGCAATGAAACCCTCTCCCGTAAAGGGGCAGACGATTGTGCCGACCTAGAAGTACTTGGCGAAGACCGCCCGAAGAGTAGTCAGCACAACTAGTTAAGAGTTAAAGAGAGCTAAGATACATCTCCAGAAATTGTACACGATGACGCGTAGGAGTAGTAGAGGCCCTATGCCCCGCAAGGGGAACCTCACGGACATAATAGGTCCGATGACCTAACCAACTAACCATTGCAAAAATTCAATGACTCGTTCCGCCTAACCTTAGAACTTTAGTCGTTTCCGACATTTAGCAGTCTGCAGTTACTCAACACAGGCTGTGACTGTACTGCTAAATGACTTTTTCCCTACATTCTTTCCAGAAGCGCTCAACTGTGCTTATTACTTAAAAAAATATTCTGTGTTTCGTTGTAAAGAGAAGGGTCGTTAGTGCAATGGAAGAGAGGGAAGAAGATTCGCCTTTTTTAGGGACGGGCTGGAAAAATGCTGTTTTCCATCTGCTCTAAAAAAATCATTAAAAGTAGGATTAATGAAAGAGCTTACAGAGAGGTTTTGCCAGCGAGGAAGAACACCTCTTCAGAAGAAGGGGAGATATACCAGCTGGATCAGCGGATTTGTGGATACGTATTAAGATCTTGAAGAACTCCTGCTACCACACGAGTGCGAAAATGGATTCGTCTCATTGAAAATTCAACGCACTCAAGTGTAGGCGGGGACAAAGCACGGTCTGGAGACGTTGAGCTAGCCGCAAAGTGTTCAGCAAGCAAATTGAGTTCCTCCAAAGAGCTGACAGCTGGTATGTCATTCTAAATGAGCGTTTTGATGAAGGATGAGGCAGAATTTCTAATATTTTTGACGAACGATCAAAAATGTTTACCAGCTTTAGGACATTGCAATATTTTTTGCCTCAGTTTTTGGTTGTTTTGGAATTTAACACGCGTAAAAAACCGTTGCAGTTATTCCTGGCTCGTTGGAACTGTTTTCAGTTCTCTTCTGTCGGGTTGGTCTTGAAGGACCTTTTAGTTTGATAACCTTCATCCGATGGGAGATAAAGCATCTCATTCCAAAGATAATAGTGTCTGTTATCATGGTGTGGTATATGCATATACTCCTCAAGCAGAGGGTCGCGGGTTTAAATCCCGTGCGAGGCAATTCTGTGAATAAGTCTTTTCATAGAATTTGTATGTAGTTATATAAAAATCCCGTCAGCGTCAACTCTGACATGAAGGCATAACACTAATGATGGGGTGGTTGCTGGCTGGGCTAAATGTAAAATCTTAGTCAGTGCTAAGACCCACTAGTTGAGGATACACTGGCTCCAATTTGACAACCACCTCTGGAAAAATACCGAGACCTAATACACCTGCGTTTCAAACTACTAGACCACCCGCCTGCGACCTGGAGAAAAGCCAGTATAAGGGTATTCATTCCTCTTGGTGCGCGCGCGGTATTATAAAAAAAATATATATATCAGCAGCGGCTTCCACGTCGTTATTGAGAAAACATAATGACAAGTTAAAATTCCCTAAGAAGCTGTTAATTCCGCTCCAATTGGTTTACTCGTATCGCCATACTGTTCTTTTAGGAATTTTTTCTCTAACTGTGTGGTGGGAGTACGAGAAGTAAGGTGATACCATATGACACAATGGTCCGACAAGCCTAGAAAGGAGAGCAACTCAACGGTATACTTATCAGGATGAGAAGTTTAAAACAAGTTCGCGGTGTTGGCGGTATGACTAACAACGTCTGGTACTTGTGTGGGCTCATTTAGAAGCTATGTCAAATTGTTTTCCTCAGTGAAAGCTCAAAACATCGATCAAAATATCGAAGCCACACAGAATTATATATATTGATCCCGTAATAAGGATTTCAGCATACAGGGACAAAATTCTTTGAACGCAGTCAGGCACCGCATTAAACTCGTTAAAGTCGAATTGCTGTCCAGTTTGAGGCTTCTATAATTAAAACAGTAGGAGATAATTTGTTTGCGGAGATGGAATTTTAATTTGAATTGGAATTGAAACAGGGACTAAATTGTGGTGGAGTTTAGTAAGCTACACTACTACGCACGTAAATGGTGAGAACCGCGGTGTCAAAAGAATAATGGCACCAGTTTATAGCCAGGCAGGTTCAGATCAGAATGATCTGAAAGTTATGGGCGGGGATCTACCTGTGTGGACGTACATATCTACAGATAAGTGGACGTACAAACGTAGAAAAGTGATCACTTTTGAGCTCGCGAAGGTATATTTGCTATGTCCACTCTAAATTCGCTAGTCATTATAAAAAATAAAAAAAAAAAACACAAAAAATACAAACGCCCACGACGCTAAGCAAGGTTGCGAAGTGAAAATTCAGACATTGGTTTACCGAATCACCATACCATATAGGTCATCTTTATTTCCGCTTTCATAAGTCGTCTTCGTATAGAGTTTGTACCAGCTGCACACCCACCTCATATTTCTTGTTTTCTTTAAACGTCGCACGAACGCCACAACTAATGCTTGTGCGGATCGGTGTGATGGGTGTGCTGATCAATAGACGTGGTGTTAAGTTCTGTGGCAGAAGTAGCGTTGGTACACAATGGCCAGACATAACATTGAATTGTATCCCTCTCTTCTTCTCTTCTTCTCTTCATCTAAACCAAATTCTCAGGAAAATTGCAATGATGTACTGTCTGCAAATGGAGAATGTTCATGTTGTACAGCAACATTTTTCAAAAATATTTCACCGAAACAGGTAGATGGCAACCCTATTGTTATTATCTTTAGAATCTCATTTCGCTTTAAATATGCATATTATGGTATCCCAATGACAGCTTTCAAGATCGAAGTGCTTATGTAACCAGAGTAAAAGGCAAATATTCATATCTTTCCTGTACTGCAGAATTTTGTTGAACAGAGTATTGTTGCTCCACACAAAGAACCCTACACGATGAAAACCTCACACACGATGAACATACGATTCTCTATAGATAATATAATTACCACCAAAGGCGAACTTGTGCATTATCCGTTTTTCCAAAGGCTACAGGAGTTTAAATTTACACCTAACACCATACATGGCCTTTCAATATCCTAAGTGACATACTCGTATTTCGGACGTTGATTGATATTCCTTTTCATCGGTTTATCCCATAGAGCACGAGTAACTGTATTTTTTCACTTTCTACCCATCGGTTCGTACATACAAAAAAAAAACATTCGAAATGAAAATCCCTGGAATCTGTTAAGCATGAAATATAAGCAGCCTGCCAAACGGATCACATGCATTCTCATGCATACACATATATATGTGTTCCCACGAATTTACCAGACATGGAAGTTCATTTTCCACAAGGCAAATTTCGTCCGGAACGACCGACTATACTAGACGCGCCTCCAACGCGGAACACTCCAAACGAATTTGTCGGCAAATAAAATATTTTTCCTTCCAGCGACGAACGATGATTGCTGTAGGAGCCCGCCCTGTGCTCGAATTGGTATCATGCACATCACAAGGATAAAAACTATGTTGGAATTCTCCAGAATCCTATAACAGTGTGTGATAGTGCCTCTGCCATTTTCAAATGAGAGTTACATCAGAAAAGTTGATGATGTACCTATGTACATGTGTACTAGCGAATCAACCACTTAGGAGATTGCATTCCGAAATTATTCTCCCACTGCAGTTGTACAATAAAATATCCTAAAAAGACAAACAGAATTGCTTTGAGATTATGCTTTCTATGGACCGATGAATTTTTCATGTTTCCTGGAATAGAAACTTTTTATGGGAATTAAAAATTCCACGTCCGACAGAAGAGATAAATGTGCTGTTCAGCTGAGAAATAACAGCTGAAGATACGAATGCTTCTAGAGTCCAAGAACTGTTAAACATTTACAGATGAGAGAGTGCTTTCAAGTATGACTTCCTAGGTAAAAGTGAGTTTTTAGGCTGAAAAAGTTGAATGTGAGAGGAAGTGTAAGTACACCTTTTCTTGGATATTCTTATCTGGTCACTAGTAACTGTATGTCTAGTCAGCTTTTGCTATGAAAAGAAGATATCAAGTTCCATCTCAAATGTTCATGTCAGTCAACAAGTTCATAGAATTCACATGTGAACACCTTTGCTAAAAGTGAAGAACCCGAGAAAAATCAACAGGATACCCTTTAAAGAGAAAATAAAGTGGAAGCTGTTTAAGATCAATAAAGCTGACGACAAGCCGGATGTCCTGGATAAGTGAGAACTGAGGGATGAAGAAAACGTAATGAAAGTTCACTCAATTTCAAATGTTTATTTTAGTAATTGCTCAACTGCCTCTAGCATCTTCATATATGTATGTGTTACATTCGGTCAAATGATGCCACCGAGCCAAGTGACGCCATTATTTGACTGCAATCAGAGTGTATCGTCCTTGGTGTATCAATTAAAAATATTCAGTAGCAGAAGAGTGGCTATTCTACAAGTCGAAATGCGCCGTCCACAATATCCATACACATAATCTAACTCAGCTTTCATAAAAGCCTTTTCCTGAAACTCGGCACTTTCCCTCATATGGCACACAGCACACTTTGTGTTCTTCTTTCTCCTCTATTTCCATCTTAGATTTTATGAATCGGCAATCGTTGTTGCACAAGATGTGCTGTTGCATGGACATTCTCCCTTTCTTCGTCTTATCGAGCACATCGCATTCAACTATTTTGTGATTTGAAGAGTAAGCTCCTTTGCATTTGTTTTTTGTTGAATAAGCATTTGTGTTAGTACACACGGTGGTCAGGTTTGCGATACAGATATTTTGGGATCTGATTCATTGGTTCATGTTAATGAAAAAATCGTATGGGAGTGACACACTGAGTGACCAGCTGTTTAAAACAGTTCCTTCAGAGAAGTAGGTACCAACAATTATTTAGTTATAACGTCTGGTGTATTTAACTTAGATAGGTTCGTTTGATATATAATTGATAAGTGAGTTTTTTTTTTTTTTTTTTTGTCACAACAGAGCACTCGTACAAGGAACTCTCTGTAAATTGCTTTCAATGAAATCAAATCTCAGTGATAAGGTGCCTGTAGTACCAGCACCAGTACCACCATATCAGCGTCGAGTAGCTGCAGCCTAATGCGAGCGTATCTCGAACATTCACAGAGATAGTGCTCCGCTCCTGCTGCAGAACATCAGAAAGGCTGCTAACTGAAACCTGGGGAGTTATGCCATCCGTTGTTGTGCTCATTTGAGACCCAACGGTCAATTAAAGCCTTAACCGAGGACGCAGGTAGACCCAACGTAGATTCGGGTCCTGAAAAAACCTCATCTGAACCATGCCTGGCAAGTTCATTGGCGATTTCATTTCCCGTGATCCCATTGTGACCTCAGACCCAAAAATGGGTCACCGAATTTAGCCTTCCGACTGCGTTCAGTGATCTCTTGCATTCTTGAACTGGCTTGGAAGTCGTAAGAGGGTTCAACAAAGCTTTAAGCGCTGTCGCTAATGATGCAAAGGCTTCGCTCCCTCCACCGGTTTTCCACAATATAGTGAAAGCCCGACTGCATTATTTTCCTTGCTCAGATTTACGCCGAAACCAGTCCTGGGCACAAGGAAAGTGGATTTCGTATTTTGTTCGCAACAGGAGTTCCGGTGTCCATGAGGCCGGAGCCATGCAGGGCGTACTGTACCAAAGACCACTTCTTTTTAAACGGAAGATGACTTTGAGAGTGCAGCACATCATATCAATATCAAGGGGATGAAGTCTCATCAATGCGGAGCCAGGAGTTCTGGGGAAAGCCCCCATGCATTCGAGACAAATCGTTCTTTGGAGTCTGGTAATAGCAGCAATTATGTCTTTTCGCGAAAGCTTATTCCACCACACAACCACATGTAAATCCAAAGGACCCTTTTCGCTGACAGGTCCCATATCTTGACGATAGCTCCTCTGCACTGGCAGAAAGGCAACACCACCTTAAAGGCTTTCGACTTAACATGTTTAGTTCAGAGAAGTTTGTTATCCAGGATGGCACCTTAATACTTAGCTTCTTTGAAAAATTGGATTGTGATTCCTTTAAGCACTAGATGAGTCAGACCAGGCAGCTTCATCCTTTTCATAAAGAAAACAAGCTTTGAGAGGATTGACTAAAAGCCAGTTACTAGTGCACCAGTCGTCAATTACGTCGTCTAGGGCTGACTGCGCTCTAGAACAGTTAGTCGCTAGACACGATCCAACAGAGAGTACAGTTACATCATCCGAGTATTCTTGTGCATAGACGTTAGAACTATTGAGCAGTGAATCGATCAAAATGCACCATATCAATGGAGACAGAACGTCGCCTTGCGGCCAACTCCTCTTTACTCCCGACACCACGAATTCGCCGCTGCCGGTATCCGCAATCAAAATCGTATTCACCAGCATTGCTTTTATCCACAAAACTAGTGATTGTCTGCGCCGTATTGTCTGACCGAGTTACACATTCCTTTAAAAGTTGCGTTGTTGAAAGCACCCTTAACGTCGATGAAAGTTCCTAAGGCCTATTACTTCTTGTCGAGTGCGCCTTCAGTTCTGCCTACCAGATTCTGAAACGCACATTCGCAGGATCTTCCGCGTTGATAGGAGTGTTGCATCGCCGACAGAGGATGCATTCACAAGGCGGTTTTGCACACATGGATCTCGACCATTCTCTCGATGCTTTTCAGCATGAAGGAAGTCAGACTTATAGGTCTAAAACTCTTGGTGAGTTAGTAGTCGTTTTTTCTGATTATCGGGATAAAGACCACACTCACCGTTCGCCAGAGTTCCGGTATGTATGTCAGTGCCAGGCTGGCAGTGAAAATTCTCTTCAGAATTGCCAGCAGCGGGTCTATACCTTTTTGTAACATAACTGGGTATATACCATCGGTGCCAGGCGACTTGAAACCATCAAAGGAAGTAACAGCATGTTTAACGTCCTCATCCGACAACACAACTGATGAGATATGCCAGCTATTGAGCTGGTTCCGATTATATTGCCTAGGAAGTGAAACTCAAGCATGAGATGGAGAGTTTCTGCTTTCGACTCAGTATAGGTACTGTCAGATTTTCTAATTGGTTCCAGCCTGGTTTATCTTCCCCTTTTGACGACTTTGGCCAACCTACTGGTTTCACCGATAGTTTAGATCTTTTCGCAAAAAAACTTTGTAAGAGGCGCTAAAAAACTTGTCTTCACACCATTATGGAGTTATTTTTCAACTACCAACAACAGCATTACGTTGATCAGACTATCCAAGTCAATATCTAAGTACTCTTAAATCGTTGAGGTTCCATTCGCTTCATTTAAGACGGTATTTTCCTCTGCTACGTCTTCTTTCAGTGTATGGCGTTATAATTTGTTCGCTAGACATATCTCAGCCAGATTAGATGACGGACGCGCACTTTTCTTACTAGATCAACTCAAAAGAGACCAAAAGTCGTTAAAGAATATTGATTTCAAACTGCCAAGAATATCTTCATCTGGCTTCGCTAACTTCTTCGCTTCTGCGACATAAAGTAGGATTGGGATAAGAGGGATCCTATCCTGATTTTTCTTAGTGTTACTGTATTACTCAATTGCCTAATCAGGCCAGATAAACAGCGATTGCCAGGGTAAACACAATTCTTAACTACCTCAAAATAATAGCTGCCTTTCGTGACGTTCTGCCCATACACGAGTATGTGTATGTTTGGTTTTACACTTATTCACAACCCACTTTTCGCTTCTATTTCAATATTTGCAAACCCATCGGTGAGAGCTCCATTATGGTTTTGATATTAATGGCGAGTTGGGCAGTTTCCTAAAGTATAATACTTAGGAAGTCACATGACATCAAAGGTCTCTATAGATGTTGCCATCTATTAGTATGTTGAGTATCATACTAAGGTTCTTCAATTCAGTACACGATGTTTAGAAGACTGATGCCTCGCTAGTTGGTGCAACTTTTAAGCATGACAAGCAGTCCGCTCGGTCAGTCAGTCTTGATACGCTTAGATTTTGATCGGGTGAGCGAAAATCTTGACTTTTATCGCCAAAGTGGAGTCTGACAGTAGAGTGTGGGTCATCCTCACGTTTGACAGTTTGGCACAAGTGGTTTTCCCAAATACCCATACCAACGGTGACAATGTTATTAAATTCCAGAGCAAATAACACACTTTAAAAATACAACTTCTCACTACAACCCTCTCACCTCTTTCTGTTGACATCCGACTCAAAATTAAAGAAATATTTTTGTTACTTTTGATTACCTATCTCGAATCAAGCACCAGTATTGTCAAGATTCATCCACCTTAGTCAATGATACAATCGTACAATGGTCCCCTATACCGAGTCGTAAACGCCGATCAATCCAATCTTGCCCCTAATGGTCACTTTCCTGTATTTATCTCGCCAATACACAGATGAAAATGCAAATATTTTTTGAAGATTTTTAGCAAACAAAACGATGAAACCCTCAAAAAGGTCCACTCGAAATCTGATGGTGCTAACATCTAATTGAAAACAAAATCTTTCAGTCTAGTTCCAAATTTTTTTTCCATGATCCGACTCACAAACATCTCCTTTAAGTGTACAAAGAAGCGTATGTATGGCGTAGCTTGCAATTGACTACTCTTGCGACCTTTCATGGCTTTACGTCACCTCGTACTGACGACATATAGAACAGACGCTGCTAACTGAAGAAGACCCTTTACCTATAGCACATCTGACAAGTAAATTTTTGAAGATATGTTCAATATAACAGGAAAATATGGTGTAGACTCATAATTGTAGTGCATACAAACTTTTTTGAAGAATGAAACTTGTTAGTGCGTGATGACTGCAGCTTATACGAAATGACAAAGAAAACCAATGGTTGCAACGTCCTATATAAACTGATATGGTGACAGCTGGTCGACACTCTGATTAAAAGATTCAATAGTTGACCTGCGACTATCTCCTCTAAAGTCCAAAGAGCTTTGAGCGTAAGCAACTGGATTCTTCCTATAAGCACAACTAATAAAAAAAAATTAAATGTTTGCACGACAGTCCAGGGTGAACCAAGGCCTAGTCGCTTCCAATCACTATTCGCCTTGTTCATTTATGCACAATGAGAGAGGACATACAATGTTTAGGCGACACCATACTGCGGCAAGTGAGATACTTTCTCATATGCAGACGATTCTAATTTTGAAGATTTTCAAATGTGAGAAAAGTTGATTATCCGTTGTTGCGTAGTAGTCGGCAAACGTACTCACTGCCCCACATCACCATCGAGAAGCGCCACCATCAGTTCTTTCGTGATTTCGGAAAAAAAGGATCAATCCTCGCACCTGTTGCCCTACAGATACAATGTGCTGATTTAGTGGCTTTTGACAATACATACTTTCATAACAATGGATTTAGTATGAGTTTGTTGCTACGAGTCAACATAAGTTCTTGTGCCTAGAAATGGTTCAACTGTATGCATTTGGTTCGGCTAAAGTTGTTTGTCTTATGACCAGCGTAAGAGGTATAATGAGATTGGCTTAGTCTCGCGAAGTGTATTATAAGAATAGCAATTTACACTTAAGGATAACACTTTTCCACCAAGTTAGGATTTCTCCAGTTGGCAGAATTTTTTTCGAAAACTTGGAACAGTATTAGCCAGACTGCTACCTAGCCAATCTTTATATTCATATCAGTATAACTACACCACTGTTCTACTTCCACTCAAATCTTTTGATGATATCCATTGGTAGAATGACCTATGCTGGAGTTCAAGTATTGTGGTTGGAAAATCTTTAAGTTCATCGGTGATAAATCGATAATAGTGAGTTCCGATAGTATGTTCTTTCAAAACTATCTACTGCGCACACGTTTGAATTTGAAAAAAGGCATGTAAAATTAATTAACATTAACATTTTAGTTAATGATTTGGGTTTCCGTCGTGTAGCAGCAAAGTTGGTACCAAAAGACCTCGATTTCATGCAAAAAAGAGATGATTTGCGAGGCTGAATCCGATCACACATTCATCAAAAGGATCATTACTGAAGACGAGACATGGGTTTATGAGTACGACACGCAATCCAGACATCAGGAAAGTGAATAGCGTTTACTAAATGAGCCGAAACCGTTTTCAGTTAAAAAACAAGGCAATACTCACGGTTTTCATGGATTACAACGGTGTAGTGCATCATGATGACACAGTGCCATTATTATTCGTAATTTTTTGACGAAAAATACAACAAATACCATCCAACAGCCACCGAATTCACCTGATTTGGCTCCCTGTGACTTCTTTCTGTTCAGTCGAGTTAAAGAACCACTACGGGGAAAAATCACAGGAAGCACCGAAAACCGAATATAAAAAAATGTTTCGAGGATAAGATCAAGGCATAAGTGTGTTGCAGTCGATGGGGATTAGTTTAAAGGGGACAATATAGATTTAAACTTGTATTTTTAATTTTCTGAATTAAACTTTTTGATCAAGGTAGTATAGTTAATACTGTAAAAGTGTCAGTCTTCGGATTTGTCGCAATTTAAGCCGATATCATCTGTGCTGTGAATTCTGGGAAGGGTTTACACCACTTTGAGTAATTTATTTGCTATAATATTGTTAGAAGATATAGTAGAGCACCTCTAGAATCAAGGATGCGTGCAAATTGGCAACCGTTTGCTTAAATGCTTTTGTTAAAAGAGAGAAAGATCTGCTACTTGTCAAGTCCTGCAGAACACAGATAAACGGGCAGATTCTATGGTCAGGTACCCGAAATTTCCCATTCAAACAAACCGCGCTTGAGATATTGTAAAAAGCTTTTTTTTTAGGTTGGTACATCTGTCAAATATCTGTTTGAACGCAATTTGTCGGGAGTTTTTGCGTGGTAACTTTGTAAACAAGTCAGTGTTAGGTGTGTACTGAGAATTTCGCAAAGTCAAATTTAGTTGAGCAAAGAGTTTATCTGAAATTTTGTGTTTCTAACAAAATACTATGTGCGGAAACGTTAAAAATATGAACGGTAGTCTACGGGGACTGGACAGTGTCGAAAACACAAGACTACGCGTTGTACAAAGAGTTCAAAGCGAACCGTACTCTGGTTGAAGATTTGCTTAGTTCCAGTCGCCCATCTACCAGTATGATTGACGTAAACATCGAATAAGTTAAGAAAATTGACCTCGTAGATCATCGTGTGAACATTTTGGAGATAGCAGCCGATCTTGGTGTCTCATTCGGATCGGTTCAGAGCGCTATGTACGATGTTTTGGGCATGAGACGATTTAAAGCGCGGCTTATGCCGAGAGTGCTGAATTTTTTGCAGAAATATCATCGCGTTGATGCCGTTTAAGAAATGCTTTCCTTGAGTCAAAATTTTATCGATGACATCATTACCGATGATGAGACATGGGCCTATAAATATGACATCGAAACTATTCAACAATCATCCAAATGGCGCTTCTCAGACGAGCCAAAACCTAAAAAAAAAAAAAACACGACAGAGTTGATCCAAAATACAGGCTTTGTTGACCGTTTTCTTTGACTGCCGTGGTGTGGTCCACTCCGAATTTTTTCCGCAAGACCAGACAGTAAATAAAGAGGCCAGCACTATCAAGAAACAACTCGTTGCTTCTGCACCACGACAACAAATCGGCTCACACATCTCATTAGGCGTGTAGTTGCCAATACACGGACCTCAAGGTCCGTATTTCCCTGACATGACTCCTTGTGACTTTTTCCTATATCCAATATCCATTTCTCAAGTTACCACTTCGCGGAAAGTTTTGAGACGATTGATGCAATAAAAGAGAACTCGCAGAAGGAGCAGACTATGAAAAGTATTTTGAAGATTGGAGGAAACATTGGAGATACTTTGAAGGGAATAAAACGAATATCGATGAATATCGAACACCAGATGCTCTAGGTATTGACACCTGACATCTCTATTGTATGCATATCAACAAACTCCCATACAATACCTGCAGACTTATAACATATAACATGAGGATCTGAAGTTCATCGAATGCATCACTGATATGGAATTACTACAAAAACAAAAGAACAACGAGGAAAATTAATATTTTTTTTAAGATTTAACTTCGAGAGAATTGAAGGAGAAAACTTGGATATTCAACATTTTTCTCACGATACAAAAAAAAAAAAAACCAAACCCACAGAGCGACGTCTTCTTTACCAATTCCAAACATAAGAATTTTGAAATGCGTCAAGTCCTTTTTATCCTCTCTAAATTTTCAAATTCCAACCTTCTCCAATCTTTCTACAAATAAATCGTTACAATTTCGAGCCCTGTTTGCAGCTTCATGGTGCAAATACTTTCAAACCGATTCAACCATCAACCGAAAAATAAAATTCGTTTTTCTTCCGCCATTTCTTGCTACCGGCCGTCTTGTCAGACTACCGTCTATCGCTCTCATTTATGGTAAATCAGTTTGCAATTGTCTACCATTCGAAAAAAAAAATACGAAAATCAAAACGAAGACAAACCACAAGCATAAACTGAAAGAAAAGTTAAAACAAACTTTAATTTGGTCAAATTGCCACCGCATCAAATTAACTCATTGATTCCGTTCACTACTCGTACATCTATCTGCAGGCAATGACAGCGTCATCGAGCATGCTATCCTTCAATCATGGTAACTTTTGTCTTCGACTAACACTATTACTTTGCCTGATTGAGTTTAGTTTGGGGTTGATGGTGACTTCAAGTTGAACCAAATCGCTCTTTGACTTCACTTCAAGGAGTGCCAATAGCAGTCAAGTACTCGTACTGCTGAAACCGACACCCGCACGTAGATAACTCTCGTATTCTCGTAATAAAACCGACAAAAGAAGTCATTATTCTGCTCCAATTCGAATGCCGTAAATGTGTGCATTTAGAGATATTAGGTCTCCTGCTGATAGTGACATGCTCAATGGAAAGACTACATTTTCTTTTCACTTTTACTTGGATATCCCTCCTGGAGGTGTTGTTCCTGTTTTACAAGTAAAAACCGTCCTCCTTGGTGCACCTGAGACAATATGATTGACAAGTTTGGCTACAGATCTAGCGACCGAATTTTGGAAAAGTATGATGAGATAAAAACCGTAGGCAAATACAGTGAAATGAGGTTCTATAGTATGTTAAGTCACACAAAAAATAGTAGATATGTATTCAAGTATTAAAAAAAAAAAAAAAACCTCAATGTTTGTTTAGTTTTAGAAAAAAGCGGATTCGTGTTGAAATCTGGCCTGTAGATCAAACAGAAGTTGACCAGCCTAATCGTCATTTTTCTTGGCCGCAAACATTTATATGTTTTCAATAGAAGCGTTAGCTTCATTGTAAGAATTAATTGAAGCCTCTCCCTGAACGGTCCATTAAGACAAAATGTTCCAATCTTCATTCCGTAAGAAGCTTGAAATTTTCCTTTAAATTCGAGAAAGGCAATTCATTTTCAGGATCCAATTCATCTTTTTCCAAATCTAAACTTTGTCCAAAAACATTTTGTTTTGTTGTTATTGTTGTGACTAGTTTCCCAGTTTGAGCTGGGCAATGAGATGCTTTAAAATAAGCGAGCGGTAGTGAAATTTAAAATTTCTTATCACACCTTGATCCAAGGGCTGGCAAATAGACTTTTATATTTTCCAGCCTCAAATCATCAGGATGGGAAGCAGCGTTGTCAGAAAGAGCAACATTTTTTTCTTCTGTAGTTTAATTTTCTTGTAGAACAAACGAAGCCACTCTATCATGATTTCTTGGGTTATCCATTCTTTTTATTGTGCTTCCAGCCTACAAGCAGCTGATCATGTTTGAAGCCACGAAATGCTCTTGGGCGACAAGATTTTCCGATGACTAAAAGTTTTTCTTTGTTTCCTGCCATATTTACATAGTGCAAAAAAGTGGGCATATCCTTTGAAAGATCTCCTCCTATGTACTTTTCACCTTTTAAAGCCATTGTCTTTGTGGGTAATGCTCGAAAAAAAAGGCCAGTCTCATCTGCATTATAAATGCAGCCAGGATCATAACCAACTGTTATTGTAGGTAGCTTTTGAAGAAAAATTTTCACGTCCCCAAAATTAACATCTCCACCCTCTCCGCTAACGTTTTTGTAGGAAATACCGTGACGTTTCCGAAACTTATCCAGCCAACCTGTAGATGCTTTAAAATCTGTGACTCCTGAACGATTTTGAAAATTCTGCTACCTTATGTCGAATTGCGGTTTCAGAAATAGGAAAACAAAACGCCTTTTAAGGTGAGTTGTACTTGAATTAGATTGCCAATTAACCCAGGTTTTTCCCTACTTGAAACTCTGTTATTGTTTCACGTATGCCTTTTTTTATATTTTTCCGAAAAGTTAATTAAGTCTATCTTTTCTTTTGGCGTTAAAGTTTTCCTTTTTGGTGGCATTCTGAAAACATCTTTGTTATAAAGTAAAGCAAAATAGTAAAAAGAAATGCTAGCAACATGAGTGAAAATAAGCAAAAATGTGAATTTGCAGAATAAAACCTTCATTGCCGACCATAACAAAACTGCTTCCACCATATCAATGAGGGAAAATCAAACGCAAGCAGATCCAACAGATACATTCTTTCAAATGCACATATTTACCCTATTAACAAAATTCACACATACAATGCAATGTATCTGGACTGCCACGTATGTTTTTTTCCAGAAATGGAAATAATTTACTATTTGCCAGAGTATCCGTCTGATGACATGTTTAATGTTTCTTTGGCGTCGGCCTAAGAGAAAATATTTTGTTATTTATATGCGTAATTGCTGTCCGTGATCGTTCAAGGAAAATTGAAAATTTCCGTTCAAAAAAATATGTTCGTCTTAGGGAGGTGTCTGTCTAAAGGAGGTGTCCGTCTAAGGGAGGTGTCTGCAGTGGGAGATATCACGGTAGTGGTTTATGGGCCCAAAACAAATTGCCCTGTAAGTTAAAGTAGCCTCGAAATATCTACTAGCAACTTTTTGTAGCGAAACAAAATATTCGAAGACGGAAGGAGCTGAGCATTCGAAGCGACAAAAGTTCTGCAAGTAAAGATTTAAATCGGTGGAATGCCTCTAACGTTCTCATTGACACGCTGACGGTGAAAAAAAAAAAAAAAAAAAAAACAAATAGAGCTTGAGACGCAAAAGATGTTACATCGGAATATAAAAAACAAAGAGTTATGTTGAGAACTAAAAGTAACAGGCAAAAATTATCAATCAATTTAATAAAGAGTAGCGGGCATACTAGTTGTGTAACGTCATGAGGTACACCTTTCTTTTTTTTTCATACTTTAGAAGGTAACTGCCAATCCGTGGAAGAGATGAATCGATCTCTAATGCAACTATTTCAAGTCAACGCAGTCAACGATAATCGCAGTGTATTACATTTGAAATATCGAACTGCTTGGCTTTAAGTGAAAAGGTTTTTAACCGCACTTTTCCGTAAAAGATGTTCGTTCAACAAGATGTCTTCTAAACGGACTTTATACGATCACATTGGAAGTAAATGCAATGGATCTGTAGCACGAGAGAAAATCACCTTAACCTTTCTTAAGGGCAGGCTTGGCAAATTGTCCAAATACTCAAGAAAACTCCCTGCATAATTTTTTCCAACTTTTTAATGGTACCTTGCTATAGATCATACTAAACCAAGACTGTCTAACCCGCGGCCCAAGGTAAGTATCAAAGCGGTTACTGAAGTTGTTTGTCACTTGGCAGCTTAAGTGACTTTTTTTTCCAGCCTCCTTTTTATTGGTATCGCGTTGTACATTTCAAAATTTGATGCATATCAAAGAATGTGTAGAAAAGACCAATTAATGTTATTAAAAAAATGTCTTACATCTCAACAAAAGTTTTTTAGCAACGTCACATCTCATACAAAATCATCTGTGAAGGCTAGTGGCAAAATCACCAAAAAATCAAAACCATTTTCTGATGGCGAGTTTATTAAGGAATACATTAATAATGCGTGGAAAATATAATTTGTCCAGGCAAGAAAGGTGATATTTCTAAAATCAGTTTGTCTCATCAAACTATTGCCAGAAGAATTGACGATCTTGGGAAATCGATCGAAATGGATTTGAAAACTAAAGCCAGTGGTTTTAAATTTTATTCTTTGGCCATTGATGAAAGTACTGATGCTACTGATAAGTTTCAAGTTGCTATTTTTATAAGAGTGATTAATGACTTTTTTAGTGAAAAAGAACATTAACGCGATTTTTTGTCACTTTCCAATATACCTGGGGTAGTTACGCATAGTGCCCCAGATATGATGGGTAAAAAAGAGGGGCTTGTAAAATTTATTGAAGACGATGCCATTGCTGTCGAAAACTCTCGTTTGATGAAGTTCTATTGTATAGTATACCAAGAAAATTTATGCGGAAAAGCTTTAAAAATGGATCAAGTTATGCAAATCGTCGTCTAGAATTCAAAAATTTCTCAAAAATTTTGATGCTGAGTATGGCGATATCGTATACTTTACAGAATTAAGGTGGCTCAGTCGAGGACAAATGCTAAAAAGATTTTATGACATACATAATGAAATCAAATCTTTTATGACATCGAAAGCTTAATCTGTACCAGAATTCGACCGGCTTATAGATTTAGCATTTTTGGTAGATTTGACTGTTCATTAACGCTTTCCAGGTAAAACTAAAATTATGGCAGGCCCAATTGAATGCAAACAAGTTTTTGCATTTCAGCACGTTGTCCAAGCATATTTCTAAAATTGGGAAAAAATATGCAGGCTTACTTTTCGATTTGATACAAGGCTTTGAAAATAGATTTCAGGATTCTGACAATCTGACATTCAATATCTAACTTAATGCGAAATTTGATCACGTCTCTTTCTTGGACTTCTATAAATCTTACCTGCCAGAGACAAATATCTCGCACTGCACAGTCATGCGCTATTCAAGTCATCATTGTTTGGAAGCACGTACATAATATGTAAGCAACTATTTTCAAGTATGAAACACATTAAGTGTTAAATTGGAATCAACATGTTATAGGACTGTCTGCGATATGGATTTATATAGGGTGATCCATCGTAAGGTTTAATTTATAATGTAAAATAAAACAGATAAATTTGAAAGTGAACTTAAAATTTTTATTATCAGTTAAAAGAACAATTTATGGCATTTACGTTTCGAAAATGATATCATGTGAATGTTGGCCACAACTACGTCTGAGGTGGTCCATTCGGAAGGTCCAATTTTGAGATAACACGAGTACTGTTGGCTTCCAAAGCGTTAATCGTAGCTGGCTTATTTCTGAAGACATGAGACTTTACACATTCCCAGAGAAAATAGTCCAAAGGTGTGATATCGCGTGATCTAGGTGGCCAATTTACCGTAGCAAAACGTAAAATAAAGTGCTCAACAAAATGATTTCTCAACAAGTCCATTGTTTCACGCGATATATGCCTCGTAGTGCCGTCTTGTTGTAGCCAGAGCTCACCGAGACCATCTGCTTGAATTTCAGGAAGCACATAGTCCGTTAACATGTTAACGGTTACCATTGACGGGAACATTCTGATTTGCCTCATCTTTGAAGAAATATGGATCAAATGATTCCATCAGCCCATAAACCACACCATACCGTTGTTTTTAATGAGTGTAATGGTAGCTCTTGGTACTCTTCGGGTTGCTCATCAGCCCAAATACGAAAATTTTGTTTATTAACGTATTATTATTTGTTCGTCACTGAACAAAATTTAACGATAAAACACAGGATTTTCATTGAGTTTTTCCAGCGCCCATTCATTGAAAACATGACGTAAATTCAAGTCGACTGGCTTCAATTCTTGCACAAGTTGAATTTTCTACGCTTTTAGGCCGAGATCCTCACGTAAAATATGCCAAGTTATCAAATACGCCAAGCCAAGCTGCTGAGAACGAGGAGGAAACGATTCGTCACGGTCTTCGCGTACACTCTCAGCTACAGCTGCTATAATCTCTTCACTACGTGGTGGATGTGGTCTAACCGGTCGATTATGATCCACTAATGTAAGCTGGGACTCAAATTTGCGAATGGTATTGGCAAAAGTAGGTTCAGTAGGTCGATTATGGGCACTGTAAGTTCCTCGAATTGCACGAAAAACATTTCTCACAAAACGCTGATTTTCGTAATACAGCTGAACGATTTGGCGACGCTGTTATGGTGTGAATCTTTCCATGATGACTTGCCAAACGATACCGAAAAAACAAATGACAAAGCAGTTTGATAAGAGTCACGCGTGTACTATCAAAAAAAGCCTATTGAAAATCAAACCTTACCATGAATCATAAAATGTATAAAATAATGTTAAATGTTCATTTTCATTTTCTTCTAATGAAAAAAATTATAAACTAATCAGCTATGGTAATATGCTTGTAGCACAAAACACAATGTCTTCTTTAAAATGTGGCCCAGGGAAACAAAAAGGTTTGACACCTTTGTAACGGAACCAATCCCAGTTTGTGTTACAGCTACCGGCTGACTACCTCTTGATGTTACAAGCGACACATAGACATAACAGTGGAATCGAAAATTGAAAAATTTTGCCTCAGCAGACTATCGAAACGTTTAACCTTCGCTAAGCATTCACATGGCTTCCACATAGCATAAAAATCGCTTATTAGTCTAAAATTTTAAATGAAAGGATCTATCAAATTTATCAGATTTATAACGGGGAGACAATACCATCAGCTTGAATAAAACATCATTTCATTTCACGTCCATCACTAATCTTGTCTTGCTCCTCATACTGTCACATATCTGACGCCTTTCTTCGATATCTCATGATAAAATTCTTCAACTATATTACACCTGTAAGAAAAGCTCATTACGTTTTCAATACACTATGTCTAATGTTCTTGTAGGATGTCTACATAAGGACATTATGTAGGAAGACATATTGCACGTAGGCAAAACTGACATAAAGTGAATATCATCTACTTTACCTTTTCTTTTACGTTTGAGTAGATATGTTATGTACGTGTTCCTTGTTCGAAGGATCGTTTCGAGATTCTTATTCGAGTATGCTTTCAAAATTCTATCATTTTTTTTTTTTTTTTTTTTTTTTTTTCCTTCTTTTCACTTCACCACACAACTCATAAGATACGGTGTCCTCGTGGATCCATGCATATGAAATAGAAAAGGACAAACAGTCAGTTAAGGCCGGCTATGTGATTGCGAGAAAAATCTCATTTGCAATGAATAATGATTTTTGCTCACTGGAATGAGATATGCAAGTTGACACATATGAATACGAGTGTACGGCTGTTGGCTGGATGACAGCCAGCAAAATGACATCGTACATACTAGATTCCATGCACCATCAGACAGCCCTTCCTTAAATTTGCGTGTGTACCTTAACTTCCATTTGCATTATAAATGTGGATAATTTCAGGACCTGAATCAGAGATGAGAGTTGCCAGCGGAAATTATTAAGAAAACTTCTTTTCCTCAACTTCATGTTGTTCTTTGCTTAAGAAGAATAAAATAAACAAAAAATGAGGAACATCCACTCTGTTAAACTCGGGAGGTGTATGAAGACAAGAAAAAAAGGACCTTGCATAAAAATAAAGTAAACCACGTTGTTTATATTTTAATATTTGAGGTTACGTCTGAGTTGTGGTCCTACTTTATTTTTCAAGTATGTGGGTGATGGTAGGACTCGAGCTTGGATTTTTATGACCGAAAGTACACATCAGTTTTGGTTATAAGAACGAATTTATATGCAACTTTGCCTGAGTTAAATTCATTGTCAGATGTTTTTTCTTCATAAATGTTCCTCTTTATAAAAAAAATTAATGAAACTTAATTTCGACCAGTGAATCTTTGTACGTCGATCAAAAGAGTTATGTTATGTTATGATAGCTTTGAAAATATTCAGTAGCCTTTGTTTGCCATTTTATCTCGCATCGTTTTACGCTCGCCGAACGTGTAAGAATTATTAAAAAATTTCATCGTGACGTCGGTCGTAATCGTGGCTTCAGTGTGCACGTAATTCATCGAACCGTGGAAAATTTTAAGCTTGTATACTCTTTTAGACCTAAAGCCACCAACCAGATAGAGATTAGTGCGAAATGAAGAAAATATAGTCCAGATACGGCCAGTATCGAAAAAGACCCAGAAAGGCGAATTCGACGCCGATCAACTGAATTGGGCATCGTCAGAGAGTCAACCCGGCTTATTTTGCGGTTAGATTTGGACCTACATCCGTATAAGATTGTGCTGACATAAGAATTGAAGCCGGACGACCATAAACAATGTTGTTAGTTCGCTAATTGGGTGCTTCTCGGACGAAGTCCGTTTTTGTCTCAGAGACTATGTCAACAAGAAAAATTGTCGTTATTGAAGCGATCACAATTCGTAAGTGTTCGACCAAGCTTCAACGCCTCCACATCTTCTACGGTCTCAAGTATAAGGCGATGTTAACCGACTTTAGCTGTGTTTCCTACAAGACGCAGCTACATGCCATACAAGCGATGCAACGCTCTCAGTTGTGAAGGAGAAATTTGGCAAATGGGACATCTCACAGCGAGCGTTCATCAATTAGACACCGCGATCATGCGATTTGACACCACGCGAATACTTTCTCCAGGACTACGTCAAGTCCATAGTCTACGCTAATAAGCCAAACATTTTGGACAAAATCGACGCTGACATTCGACACGCTGTTGCCGGAATAACGACACACAAATTGGACCGCATCATCAAAAATGCCAGGAAATCCGAGGCGGCCATTTGGATAATCTGCTATTCCACACATATTGACAGTAACGGAGCTTCAAAAAGAAGCCAGAATCAATTTTATATCTCACAGCATTGTTGTTTTATTTAAATTTTGTTTCCAATCGTTCTTTTTTGGTCACCCTTTAGAGCACATCACTCAATAAGTTTCCGGTATGACACATACCACTGTTGACAGATCGATATGATTTCTGAAAATTGCATGTCATTCCAACATGTTACAGTGGTTTTATTGAAACAATTTTTGCTATTTTCAAAACCATACACAAAAAAGAGTTTCGTGTGTTAATTAAACAGTGTTTTTTGAAGGTGAAAAATATGGACATATTGCACAAGGGAAATCTATTATAATTGACTGGTATCCCGAATTTAAATGCAGTCGTACATACACTGAATATGCTGAATGCTGTGGTCGCCAAAATCGGCAGAACACATAAGAAAGGCCAGAAAATAGTTTTGGAAGATCGTAAAGTGAAGTTGTGTTTTAGAACGTTTGAAGCTATTAAGCTTGATGAAAAGGATTTCTTACATCGGTACGTAACAATAAATGAAACATGAATCCAGTACTACACACCTGAATCAAAAATATCGTCAGCTGAGTGGACAGCAGCCGGTGGAAGCCGGAAGCTGAGAAAGTTATGGCATCCGTATTTTGGGACGAGCATGGTATTTGTCTCATCGATAATCTGGAGAAAAATAAAACGATCGATAGCGAATATTACATATCATACACTGGATCGAGAAAAAAAAAAAAGCCTAACATGCAACAGAAAAAATGGCTGTTTCTCCAAGACAATGCACCGTGTCCCAAGTCGATGAAACGATGTTTATATTAAATGAATTACGCTTCGGATCGCTTACCAACCCACCGTACTCACCAAATCCGACCCCCAACGACTACGACATCTCTCAAAAAGATTCTCCAGGAAAAGAAATTTGGCTCAAATGAAGAAGTGATTACTGAAGGCCTATTTTGTGAGCAAAGTCAACAAAAAAGGCATCAAAAAGACAGAGAAGCGGTAGAATGAATGTATCACTCTTGAAAGAGAGTATGTTATGTTGATGAAAAAAGTCGAATTTCTAGTTAGATCGGAGATTTATTGAGTGATGTGTTGTATTGATCATTCCAGGCACTGTCTTCTGATGCCAGAACTTTTTGGGAGGAAAGTAGAGCAATGGCAACGAAAACTGGCATCCGTCGAATAATTAGAGTGGCACAACTTGAAAAAAAGCCTTAATACAGCGGAAATAACAATATCGGTTAGTACGCCTAAACTTATACCGAACGTAGCAAGAAAGAACCAAAAAAGCGGTATCCAAAGCACGTGCGATAGCAGTAATAAATAAGCACGTTACAAGTTCTAGAAGTAGTTCTAGGACGATCTAAAACCGATCTTATGGACATAGCACCCAGTACTTATTGCAACTTTACATTGGGTCTCAACTTAACAAGAGGAATCTTCCCACGATTTGGGCTTAAACCACAGTCACTCTGTGGCTGTCACTGTCACTGGCGCTCTTACAAGGTGGCCTACTTCAACAAGTCAGGCCCAAAGTGAGATCCAGGGGGCTCCTTACTGTCATGGTACTGTGATTTAAGTCCTGGTATGGACTTACGGTGGTCCTGCTTCCAACAAGACCTATGACCGGCAGCTTGTAACTGATCAAATCGCAGCAAACTGCAATGGCGCTATATTCAGAAAATACTTGACAACGTCATTGATGTGAGAAAAATATTTCCAGAGCGTTTGCTGATCGCATTTCACTTTCAAAAAACCAGTGGAGATACTGCCAAAAGTCCATAAGAGCCTCCGTATTTGTAATATTATCAAATCTGGATAGCGATATTCAAATTCAAATCCATTTTCAAAGCTGAAATATAGTAAATGATCTTATGAGAACCAAGCGCTACCTCATTTAACATACAAAATTTGTTCGAGGGTGCGCATGAACGATAAACAACATCTCAGCATCGCTTTTCCGGTCGATAAGAAAGAAGAACCCCAAAATTGCATTTCTGCTACTTAAGTTTTGAGAAAAACAAGTAAAAACCAACACTTATCATGGTAAATGACTTTATCGCTTTCCAAAATACTCTCCATGAATATCAATGCGCTTTCGAATGCCTTTGAACCATATTTCGAAGGATTTTTTCCGCTATAAGCGAGGTAACTACTAAACTTGTGTTTTAAACGCCGTATCTTAATGTGCGGGTACAAAAAGAATTCATTTGGTGCCAAATCAGAGTCCATCAATCGGAGGTTCTGAGTGCTCAAAAAGTCACTTGTTTGAGAGCTCGAATTGTTCTGATGGAAAGTGATCCATGTTTGGCAGTTGCTTTATTTCTCTTGAGACTTCTGGCATGTAAATGGTGGTGTACCATTCCAAACTGACAATACTACGTTGTTTTACAATGACAACTTGACCGATTTTTCTGAAGTGCTTCGTGCGCATACAATTTCCATTGGATTTGGCTCGTCTTGAATGATCCAGGGATTGTCAAATTATGTGGTACTCAATGCGAAGAAATCTCTTTGAGGGTCAAATTTTCTGGCACAACAACAAGGACCTTCACAAAATTCGTCCTGGAACGAATGACGATTACGATTGAATCCAGGAAACCAGCGAAAAGCTAGTAAAAATTTCTTTTGGCTGAGATGAATATTTCATGAATTTTTCAAGTCTCTGTTAGAAAAGCAAATAGCACGAGTATGACAAAATGTCTTAAGCATGTGTACCATTAAAAACGTTAAACTCCATGGTGCTGATGTCAGATTAAACGTATCTAAACCGGAATTGCACTATCTGAAAACTTAAGTAGCAATTACATACAAAATGAATGCTTTCGCAATAATTGATGGTCTGAAACGGATCAGCAAAAAGATGCTTAGTTTAGTGCGGCTCTAAGCCTGGTAAGTTCACCATCGACCAAATATTCACTCAGCGGCATATCTTAGAGAAAATCGAGTGTTTATAAAGACAAGCTATTCAAGTCAGTTTCGACATTCCTGTCAGTATCGTAATGACCCTGAAGTACTACAGAAAAAAAAAACCAGCTGGCTATCAAAAGAGCACTGGTTAGTGTAGGACAGAAGCAGCAAAATTGGCGCTGACCGTAAATTAAAGTGTGAAGAAGGAGATATAAAAATGTATTGTACCAGACAGAAGATTGGGCTTATAACGACGAAGATGGAGGGCTCACATAGAGCGCATGGTATCTATTGCTTCAGCCCAACGAATCCAACCAAAAGGTGTAAGAACGGATTGTGTTAAAAATTTTTTACAGTTGTAAGTAGTGAATGACATGCCTCCTGAGTAAAATTTGACTAGAAAGTAGATAAGACCTACTAACCTCAGATAGAGGAAGGAGTAAATGATTTTGTTAAGCCACAATTTTACAGAACGCGTTTTGCCTTCCTTTAAAATTAATTTCCCTTAGCCGCTTTAGAAAACGATATTTTTTCGCGTCGATATGGGAGCCCATTTTAAAATTCTCTTAGGATAATAACATACATATCTACATACATTCAATGAAACAGAAATCACATTTGTATACATTTTTCTTAGACCAGTTCCCTCACTCGCATTTGGTTAAAAATATTTATTTTGTAGCTAAAAAGTACGTGAATTTATGTTTATTTATGCGATCCGTTATTAACTTTTACTTTTACGATTTTATTTGGATGCCCTGCAGCGTTCGGGGCTTTAGCCTAGAAGAACGGTGGCATCCCAGTTATTCCCATGACCATATTCTAATTTTTTTTTTTTTTTTTTTTTTTTTTTTTTTTTTTTTTTCAACCTTTTGACAGTTATTGGTGGCAATAAAAGAATTGCAATAATGTTGGTAATGCTGTTAAAAAATTCATTGAAAATTTAATGAAAGCTATGCTGTGGGAAATTCTATGATTTCATGTAGTCATGGCTTGGGGGGAGGTAGCTGGATAGGGAATGCAAGATATTCATTGCAATGGAACGAATGGTCTTTATGAGCTATTTTAGGAGCAACATGAATGTAGGTTTTACGAGTTGTGATTTTGCCACGGTGCTCCGATGATATTAATTTTTTTTTTTTTTTTTTACGACTGACATCTTCGATCTACTTTAGATTGAATGTCTGGTTTTGTTATAAAGAGATTTGTGAATACTTTTATTATAGCAATTGAGAATGTTTTGAGGTTCATAAGAGAGAGAAGCAAGTTGTTGTAGACGTGATTTATTTGGGAAAAACCAATAAAAAGCAAACATTTTTGGTGGCTTTTTCGTAGTGCAATATGACACCTTTGAGATATGGAACAGGTTTCCAAGGAGCTATTTTTAATTTTCTTCGGAAATTATGGCGGCGAGTTGAATACATGTTTTCTTATTGTGATACATAGCAACTGGAAGGCTTGAAAGATACGATGTTTCTCTAGAATTGAGCCACTTGCCATGCAGCATGTGTTACAATCGGCTATTGAGAACAAAGTTCGTTGGCGGTCTTATCGCCAGAAATGTCCTGTCAATTGACCACACTGTTCCTACGATTTAAAACCTTTAGACTATTTTCTTGGAGACTTGGAACTAAGCAATCGACGTGAAATTGCTGGAGTCATGGAAAATTAGGTGCATTACATACATATTGGGTATGTAATTTAATTCGTGCGTTTTTTTTTCAAAATTTGAACGTTTATTTAAGAAAAACATGTACAATAGCATTATTCAATGTATTGCCCATCTGAACCTATGACTTTTTCCCATCTTTCTGGCAATTTGTGGTTCCCATCCCAAAATAACTGCGCCAGCTTGGCAGCCAAGAATGAATCAAGCCAATTTTTGATATTCTGCTCTGATGTGAACCGTATTTCAGCGAGAGCGTTCTGCATCGACCGGAACAAATGGTAGTCAGAAGGGGCAAGGTCTGGGCTATAAGGCGGGTGGGGTAAGACTTCCCATCCACTGTTTTCCAAATAGTTCTTAACCGGAATAGCAACGTGGGGCCGAGCGTTGTCATCATGGAAAATTATTGCCTCGTGTCTGGTCGCATATTCCGGGCGTTTTTCGGCTACTGCTCTCTTCAAACGAATTAATTGTGTTCGGTAGCATTGTCTATTGATGGTTTCACCCGGTTTTAGCAGCTCATAATACAGCACACCCATCTGATCCCACCAAATACAGAGCATTATCTTCGCGCCATGGATATTCGGCTTTGCCGTTTATTTGGCTGGTTGGCCGGGTTTCACATATGATTTTTTGCGCTTGGGGTTGTCGTAATGGAACCATTTTTCATCACCAATAACAATCCGATGCAAAAATGACTTCCTTTTGTGGCGTTCTAGTAGCCTTTCGACGTCTCTCGGCTTGAGTTCATGTGGAACCTAATTTTCTTGCTTTTGAATACATCCAGCTGCTCTTAAACGTTTTGAAATGGCTGCTTGAGTGACACCCAAAGATTCTGCGAGCTCTTCTTGTGTTTGGCAACAATCTTCATAGAGTAATGCTTCCAATTCTTCATCTTCAAACTTTTTTAGCTGCCCAAGACGTTCATCGTCTTTCAATCTAAAATCACCACTTTTAAATCGTGCAAACCGCTTTTGGCACCAAAATACGATGACTTTCGGCAGCAGTTTTCTTCATGAAGAAGAACTCCCCGCAAAAACACTTTTTCAGGCACAAAGTTCGACATATTTGAGTGAAAAAAAAAATTATTGTTGTTTACGCTTCAAATAAATGACATATATTGAAATGACGTAGACAGTAGCTTTCCAACGCATGTTCCAATGGAAGAATAACAATAGAATAATACAAGTTGCGCCATCTCTTAGCAAACCGCTAAGTTTTAAGTAATAGACTTATATAGGTTTTTATTTTAAAAATAAAAACACAGCGAATACACAGCGAATGCAGTACTGAATACCGAGCACTCAAAGTTCATTTCCAACCACCTGGGACACTTCGTTCAATATTTTCACTGCGATTTTGACGAAATTATGCAAACAGTAGATGCTGACGATCGTTTAAAACTACTGAGCTTATAGCGGTTATTTTCTGAGACTACTTGACTATTTTTTGCATTAACTGTTGCCCTGATATTTAGTACAACGATCTGAAGACTGAACGTATTATCGAGTTTAACATTGTCATTTGTCGTCAGAATGCATATCGATTATTGATGTAGCGACGTTGGCGAAAATAGTCGTTGCATTGTTACATCTTCAATACGCTGGCGATTGCCAAACGTTCCGAAATACTATATACCATTTTTTGGAGAGGTATTTAAAATATTTCGGTACCTGATATGGACACTGGGACTGATAAAATGGAAGGAAAACTTTCCTGCTGGGTGGAAACCATGAAGTCGTATATCTTTTTGTTTTTAGGTCTAGAGAGTGAAAAGCGATATTCTTTGGTATCAATGGTTTGTTTTGTAATTTAAGTAGAGTAGATAAGAAATCAAGAACAGAAGCAGACGAAGAAGAGATTGTAAGGTAAGATGTGTGAGTAGTGGAGTAGTCGTGGGTGGAAGAAAACGATTCTTTTCAATTTGTTGGTCTGCTTATTTTCTAACTTATTAATAAATGTGTTGGTGATTTGCTTATCCACAAACTGTTTCTTGCTCGGTTGGTATACCCATTAGCAGATATGCATCTTGCCAAGGGTGATCGGTATTACTAAGTGTTCAAATTGAGTGTAAGGTAAACTAGAGGTTGCTACCAAAATACCGTGAGCCTTGTGTAGCATACAAAGTTCTAGAAAATTATAGATATGAATTACGTGATGTCGAAAATTGTCAGTTTGCTTATGTACTTAAACTCAGCAGAAATGAACTATTAGGAATTACTCTTACAGACTGTCTAAAAGTGTACTTCAACCATAACTTCAAGGTTACATTCCCAGGGAACAGAATAAACCCCTGTTCACAAAAAATTCAATGGTATACCGACGGATCCAAATCAGAATACGGAATTGAAGCAGAAATATAACGAGAATCTACCAAGTATGAACTGTATCATCTCTGTATTTCAAGCTGAGATACACGCAATAGAGCTCTGCATTAGGGGAAACTTAAACAGATCTGCCACAAAAAAGATAGGTCTCTCTAATAGCAAAGGGGCCCAACTTGCTATCAACACTTTTGCGATAACCTCAAACATTGTCTGGGATTAAGTGCCATGTGGGAAACATAGCGGTCAGCTGATCATGAAACTGTCAACCAAACTGACCATGTAGCGACCGATGCAAGACGAGAAGTGTCTTATGTACCTAGTCCTGTCATAAGTTCTGTTACACAATTTCCAGCGCTTATCGTTCGAATCTTCTTGCGGGAATAGAACCGTTAACTTTTTTTTCACAACACATGCACTGATCAGTGAAGAATACTAGTCAACTTGGTTTCAGTTTGCAAACTATTAACATAGACATATCAACCAGATCCATGTCTAATCCGTATAAAAGCCTATCATCAGTCCACGGGTCATCTTCTAACTCCTCAACCAAAAAAATAGGCTAGAAAGACGCAAGCGACTTTTGCAGTAGCAGGCGGACAATGGGCATGAAAACATTCTGTTTACGGATGAGAAAATTGTTACCGTGGAAGAAATTTTCAACAAACAAACTGACAAAATTTATGCCACTTCATCTAATGAAGCGAAAAAAGTTGTTTTAAGGGTTCAATGTGGACATCATCCCGCTTCCGTAATGGCTTGGTGGGGGGTCTTTCATCATGGTGTCACATGATTGCATTTCTGTGAAAAAAGCGTAAAAACTGGTGCAAAGGTTTAGCAAGAATATGTGCTAAAGGGTGTTGTGAAGGATTTGACCAATACCCTTTTCAATGGATACAATATAGATCTTCCAACAGGAATCTGCTCAAGAGCACAAAGTCAAAATCATGCAGGAATGGCTCAGAGTCAATATTCTTGGCTTTATAGCAGCAGAAGATTGGCCGTCGGAGAGTCCTGATCTGAATCAACTGGATTATGGTCAGTATTGGAGAACATTACTTACAGACTCCCCGTAGAAATTTGGAAAGCCTTAAAACAGCAATAACCAGAGCAGAGTCCACTATCTCCATGGAAACTGTGTGTGCCGTTCCTTTACGAGGAAGTAGAGAGGTGCTACTCTAGGGACAATGTTCGAAAGTTTTCAAGGCGGCAACTCTGAACAGAATCCTCTATGGATGAAGCAAAAAATTTATTAATAGAATCGCGGTTGGCAGTGAGTCTATTGAAAAATCATTTTTCAGATTGTTAAACGGCAAATGCAATGCAAATTATATTATCGGGTATAATGAACCATTCAATCTGGATGGTGAAAGTCGAGTTACTGTTCCATCCAACCAAAATGCAGTAAAGATACCAATATTCAAGTTTAATTACAACAAGGCTGCTATGCCAAACCAAGAATTGGTCGGCAGAAAGCAGAAGAGGTACCCTTGCCAATTAATATTTTTTTGATCTAAGAGGACAACAGCCTTGTACCTAGTACCATGGGAGGTCAGGGTTCCCTGGAACTTCTGTTTCAGCCTGACCTAGGAGTTGGACCCCTTGTGAGAGTACGTGTTAGCTGTAGGTTATACCCAATATCGCAGGGAAAGTAGACTGACTGGATTTTAGACGTCTCATGGCTTAGCATAACTTGTAGTGTGTTACGGCTTGTGTTCAACCCTTTGGCGGCTATGTAACTAATCGGTTAGCTCAGTCTAGAGTTGCCCTGCAACCGGGTGCCATGATCCATAGAGTGACTCAGGTATTAGACGCGTCACAGAACGTGCCTAACATACAACTTAAAATCTGGTACTGGTTGTGTTACTTGTAATACCCGAACGGAGCTGATCAACGCATTGTTTTGAAATCTTGTACGAAGACAAACCGTAGGATTAAGCCTATACGGAAGATACCCACGTAAAGCACTGGTGACATCTGTCTAACAAACTAAGTACTAACTTCTGTTGGGAGATGAACAATCAGAATAGCTTCCGTGCTTTTTTGCATTTGGGATTGGTTGGGATTCTACAGCTACACCACCTTATGAAAATGCTTAACTGAGTATCGATTCCAAATCTGACAATTCAGAGCAAAGAAATTGCAAGTCAGCTTTTTTAAGTTCACTTTTATCGAGTATTTCCGTAGTCTTTGTTTGGGGGGAACTTTAGTTAATATTTGCTTTTGCTATCCTTCTTCATGGTCGGCCAATTGTCAAGCGGATAGAGCTGTAAACATTTTTGGTTATTGATACCTAAAAACAATTTACAAGAAGACACTGCACTCAAGTTCTTGAATGGACACTAATCAATTTAAAGATAACACAAAAAGCAAAACAAAAAAAGGTTAATGGAGAGCAAAAGAAAAGTGGGATTTTCGAAATCAGGCCAAATCTTTCGTTGGATCACGACATGCATTGAACTTTCATTGAATGGGCTCAATCAAATATCAGTCCAAAATTGTATGGCAAATCGGTGTTTAATGATGTAGCTCACTATAAGTTTAACGAATATGGCAATAAGCAAAACTGGCGTATTCAGACCGTAAAATCCGATGAATGTTACGGTCTCTACTGACCAATATTGCCCGATCATGAAAGATATTCAGTAAATATTTTTGTAACATCGATGTGAATAAAACGTGGTTTCATACTGCTACCAACGCTATCGATTTGTTAAAAGTTTGCTAAATATGTGATTTCAAAATTGGGGCTTTATGTGGGAGTACGTGAAATGTCTTGTTTACACGGATAAAGAATGATTGGAAGAGAAGGCAATGTACATGGAGTTATTATAGATATGCGACCCCAGATGCTTGAAAGAATGATCAAAATTTTAGCCAACGGGATTAGTAAAATCCCAACGTAGGACGTATATGCCCAAAATAATCTTTAAATGTGAAATGAAGAAGAATTATTTTACCAATAAAATCACTTTCACGAGTAGATCAAACACTAATCTCGTGTATTTTCATTTAAATTTATTTTCGGGATCCTGTTAAAAATTAACTTACCGATATTTTATTTTTGAAACCATGTATAGTGCAACTTACCTAGAAATAAAAAAAAAAAAAAAACAATCAAATAAGTGAAAAGTATATAAAACAGGTACACAAAAATATGCAAATGTGGATGGGAAGGACTGTTATTTTTAACTTAGCGCAAAAGTAACTATAAACAGATTTATCATCTTAACGAATCACAGATTGTTAACACCCATAAGTACGTGGTGTGTCAAAAAAAAAAAAAGTGACTTTATATTTTTATAAAAAATATTCATTTATTCATCAATATTAACCCACCTCAGATATATCCTCGAAGCACTTCGCATAAGAACTTTTTGGTATAGGTTTGAGCTCTTCCAGCGATGCCGTTTTTATTTCCTCGATCGTTACAAATCTCCGTCTTTCGATAGGGCTCTCCAGTTTCGGCAACAGGTGAAGAAACAGGGAACAGTTATGACCCTTTTGAGAAAGTCAGGATAATTATTGACGTCATTCAAGAGCTTCTGATCAAAATTAAGAAACTTCAAAACAGAGTTCGCTGACACACGTTTCCTGCCCAAAACATCCTAAGAAATTGCAAGATACGAGCCGACCGATATGCCAACATCCTCAGCAACTTCTCTTATGGTAATTTGACGGTTTTCCAAAACAATTTTCCCCACATCTTCGAGGTTATCATCTTTTGTTAATATGGTGGGGAGTCCACAACGAGGTTCTTCATTGGCATCTATTTCCTCGGCCATCTTGAAAGAGCTTGATTTGTCATTTTTGTTCAATATCGCTTGGCAAGTCATTCATGTTTTTCGTGCGATTCGAGGAACTTACGTGCCCATAATCGAACTACTGAAACCACTATTGCCAATACCATTCGCAAATTTGAGTCTCAGTTTACATTAGTGGATGATAATCGACCGGTTAACCGCATCGATTCGTCGTAGTTCTCAGCAGCCTGACTTGACGTATTCGACAACTAGGCGTATTTTACGTGAGGATGTCGGCTTAAAAGCGTACAAAATTAAACTTGTGCAAGAATTGAAGCCAGGCGACTTGAATTTGCGTCATATTTTCAGTGAATGGGCTCTGGAAAAACTCAATGAAAGTATGATGTTTCATCGTGAAATTTTGTTCAGTGATGAAGCCCATTTTGGTGAGCACTTAATTTCACGTTTTGCTACAGTAAATTGGCCGTCTAGATCGTGCGATCACTCCTTTGGACTTTTTTCTCTGGGGATATGTAAAGTCTCAGGTCTTCAGGAATAAGCTAGCCACGATTGATGCTTTTTATTCCAACATTACTCGTGGTATCAGCGAGATACCAGATACCAAAATTGGACCTTCCGAATGGACCACCTCAGACGTAGTCGTGGCCAACATTTACATGATATCATTTTCAAAACGTAAATGCCATGAATTGTTCTTTTAACTGATAATAAAAATATTAAGTTCACTTTCGAATTTATGTCTTTTATTTTACATTATAAGTCAAACTTCACGATGAATTACCCTTTACAAACTTATATTTTAAATTGCTCTTATCGGAAGACTGTATACCCGAGATGTTTTTGAATTTTTAATTTTTATTTAAAAATACTCAACTTTAGTCGTTTCTTTGTATAAAAGTTATACTGATTTGAATATAAGTGAAATATCTGAAGAATTACGCTATGTGATGCTTTTTTACTATAAAAAAGGGAAAAACGCTGGAAACACATGCAGAAAAATTTGTGCAATTTACGGTTAGAATGCTGTGAGTGAACGCCGGACCCAGAAGTGGTTTGTTCGATTCCGTTCCGGAATTTTCGATGTGAAAGATGCATCTCGCACTGGTAGGACTGTCACTGAAAAGTCGTTGAAGTTTTGCAACTGATGGGGCAAGACCGGCACGGAAGCTGTTTAGAATCATCTAAAACGAGTAGGCTACTCAAAGAAGCTCGGTGCCACATAAATTAACGCAAACGTAACGAAATGGAACCATTTTTGAAGCGATTCATTACGAGAGATGAAGAATGGATTAAATACGATTATATCCAACGCAAGCGATCATGGCCAGTAGCTGGTGACCGACCACAAACGACTTCAAAGCCTGGATTGACCGCAAACAAGATTATGTTGAGTGTTTGGTGAGATTGAAAGGGAATTGTCTATTATGAGCTGCTAGAACGTAGCGAAACGGACAATTCGATCCTCTACTGTGCACAACTCGACCGTTTGAATGAAGCTTTCAAGAAAGATCGACCAGAATTGGCCAACAGAAGTGGAGTTGTCTTTCATTATGACAAATTGACGGAGCTTGGTTGGGAAGTTTTGATGCATCCACCATATAGCCCGGACCTTGCACCATCTGTTTCGTTCTTTGTAAAACTCTCTTGATGGTAAAGAAATTGGCCAACCGTAAAGCCGCTGAAAATTACTTGTCCAAGTTTTTCGCTGATAAACCATAGAAATTCTACACCGGTGGAATTATGAAGCTACCCGGGAAATGGCAAAAGGTCATTGATAATAATGGCCAATATGTACTTGATTGAAATTGATTTTGAATTTTTGTTTTTTTTTTTTCAAAAATTTGCCAAAAAGCCGCGGAGACTTTTTATATGACCCGATATATTGATTTTTGGCCGAATGGCGCACTTCCAAAGTCAAACTTGCAAAATTCGCAGAAAAATCGATACAATATTGTTGATAACGAATGAACTATGCTAAAAAAAAAAATCCTACGTACTTAATAGATAGATTTTTTGAAAATCCTAGAGCGGCCTAACTACTTAAGACTTATTTAGAGGGATACTGGGAAAAGTACATTGTCAGGCAAAAGGAATGCAAGAGCCTTTTTGGGTGAAACGATTTCTGTGAAAAGATGAAAACACTTGATGAAACTCACTAGCTAGGCATAGTCCTAAAAATGGGCAAATCAGCCAGACTGGAAACAGTCTGAAGATCGAATAGTACCTACATACATTAACTGAATCGAAATTAGAACTCTTAGTCTGATGTTCCAGTCCCACTTCTTAGGTAAATGAGCCCGATAATAGGTACGACCCTGTAATGTAATATTTTGTAGTGAGAGATGAGACCATTAAACATACTATGCCACCTATTAATAAAATCTTTGCTATTGGTCTATCGCAAGCCTACATACCGAATCATCGGCAAACAATGACGATAGCAAGTACATATGCGCAAAACGAAGGCATCTATGGTTCAAAAATCTACGAATTGTACGCATTAAAAATGCCTTATGAAAAAACGAGGATAATATCGTTTGCAGAAACATTTGCTTTTTGCTACCCGCTACAACTGTTTACAATTGGAGAAAAGAAACAGCGATGACTTTCAAACTTACGCAGGTACTGTAACTTCGATTATGGGAGATATGTTTAAATGCCTTATGTTTGTGTGTGGCTTGACAAAAACTAGTGATTTAGACATTTAAACGAAATTGTTGTCGAGATTGGAAGCTGATGAAAAGGACTTTAAGAGAATCCTTATGTTAAATCATGATGTGGCACTTGTTAAAGGACGCACCGTGGACACTTGAGTTAATATGATTCGGCAACAAAATAAATCGAAAAGTTCCAGAGTACCCAAAAGTTCGTGTTGGTTTTGTGAAGGGATGCACTATGCAGATAAGTGCTGGTTTAAAAAATATAAATGTGCTGATTGCGGACTATCGGGACACAAGGAGGGTTTTTGTGACAGACATAAAACCAGTAATTACAAAAAGGGAAGCTATAAACAACAAAATCGTTCAAAACTATTGTAAATAAAAAATTAGAATCAAAGAGTATATTTTCAGTTTTAAAAGTTTGCCAGGTTTGTAGAAAATACATTTGCATGCGAATAAGATCGATACGGTGTCTGACATCACCATAAAATGAGAAGATATTTGGCAATAACTGGGAAGGTCAAGAATTACACCAACAACCCATTCTGCTATGCTAGTGGGCTGCCCCAAACTGTCACAATGTTTGGAGGCAAGCAAATTTAAAGAATGTGCTACATAACCTCAATTCCGAAACTCAACATAGTGGGCATAGACTGCATGGTCGATTTTTTTAAACTTTTTGATGTTCCTATTAACAACATTTGTTCAAAGATAGAACAGCAAGTATCGGATTTACCACAAAAATGCATATTTGTTTGACGAATCAATTGAATTGTGCACTAAAGCTGAAGCGGAGTTACACCTTAAACCGGGATCTACTCCTTGTTAAGGCTAAGAAGACGAGCTTCAACGTCTGGAACTGCAAGGCATTATTGTTCGGAAGTCGAGTGGTCGTCTACGGATCTGTGGAGATTACTCAACAGGGCTAAACAATTCACTGGAATCAAATGAATTTCCACTTCCCAGAGGATATGTTTTTTTATGCTCGCTTTACTAAAATCAATTTGTCTGAAGCGTATTTTCAGATGAAGGTCAAAAAAGATTCACAAACACTTTTAACGATTGTTACACATCGAGGTCTATTTCAGTATCTACGGTTCTCGTTCGGTGTTAAATCAGCACCTGGGATATTTTAACAAATTATGACTACGATCGTGATGACATATTCGTGGTGGCAAAAACGATAGAACAGCACCGACAAAGACTTCATGAAGTGTTGCAGCGCATAAAAGAGTGGGTATTCCATTTGAAACATGAAAAGTGCTCATTTTTTCAAACAAGTTTAAAATACTTTGGCTTCATAGTGGATCAACGGGGCGCAGGCCAGATCCTAAAAAACAAGAGCGATTGCCAATAATCCGGAACCCAGAAACACCACAGAGGTGCGTGCATTTTTGGGTATGATCAATTCTTATTCGCAATTAATACCAAATATGTGTGAAATTCGTTCCCCATTGGACAAACTTCTTACGAAAGATGTTAAATTTTATTGGTCAGAGGAATGACGTATTGCTTTTCTTAAGACGAAGGAGTATCTTCAATCAGAACTCATTCTGAGATGCTGGAAAAGATGTTATTGGAGGCATTATAATGCACAGATTTTCTGGTGGTTCCATGAAGCTTTAACCAAAACTGAACAAAACTACAACCAATCGGAAAAGGAAGCCTTGGCATTGGTATACAGCTTAAAAAAATTTCATCGGTTGACTTATGAAAGAAAATTCATACTTCGGACAGACCATCAACCGCTTATATCAATTTTCGGATCAAAAAAAAAGGGTATACCTGTTAGCACTGCACATACATAGATTACAAAGATGGAATCACTTCTCTTGCATATGATTTTGGCATTGAACACATCAGTACATCGAAATTCGGATATTCTGATGCGCTATCTGGATTAATAAATCGCCAAGCTTCATATCGAGATGAGGAGTTTATCATCGCAACTATTCATGTGGATGCTGAAGTCGAATGAATTTTATCAGACACAATTGAAAAACTACCGGTAACATTCTCGTCCGTGAAAAAACAAACGGAACTAGATCCACTTTTAAAAGAGATATGAAATTATATTCAAACGGAGTGGCTAGCACAAATAAACACCCTTAATCTTAAAATGTTTTACAATACACGAGAGGCACTAAGCAAAGCACAGGGTTGTATATTATTGCAAAACAAAATAATAATTCCACTCTCGTTACAGAGAAAAGTTCCTAAGCAGCTGCATTCCGGGCACCCAGGACTAGTGCGTATGAAAGCACTGCACGCAGTTACGTGTATTGGCCAAACATCGGCAAGGATATAGAGCAGGTCGTTTGAGAATGTGCTGCGTGTGCAATAGTGGCCCCAGCACCATTGGCATCATGGCCTTTATCTACCAATCCATAGTCACGAATTCACCTTGACTTTGCTGGATCTTTCAAGGAGAAGATGATAATAGTCGACTCCTATTCAAAGTGGCCTGAGATTTTTTGTATGTGGTCAACTTTATCTGCCGCGACCATCAAAGTCTTAACAGAGGTGTCTGCAAGTACCGGACAACGGTAGTCAATTTGCATCAAGCGGGTTTGCGGAGTTTTGTGCAAAGGGGGGTATTAAACACATTCGAACTCCACCTTTTCACCCTCAATCTAACGACCAAGCAGAGAGGTTCGTTGACATCTTTAAGAGAAGAATGAGAAAACAAGAAGGCGTTGCAAACTTTGCTGCAGTGTTATCGCTCTACACCAAATGCACAATATCCCGAAAGCATCACTCCAGCTGAGGCTATGCTAGTACTTCACCCCTCATCTTATGAAGCTCGTGAAAAGAATGTGCAGATGGAAAACGAGTTCAATCAAACCACTTTGGATACCTGCTACTATTTTGAAGAAGATTGGAACTGTCATGTACGAAGAACAACAAGGACAAACTTTAATCTTTTATTCGATTTTCAGAAAGAAGATCATATTCGAAGAACCCCGCCAATTGAACTTGCAAGTCCGACTGACCAAATAGTCAGTACACACCAAGATGCTGATCAGAAATCTACTGATCGATAAAATGCTAAGAAGTGCCACATGCTTTGTAAACTAAATAGCTTGAAGAATTATGTCAAATCAGGTAAGATTTTGATATCCCTGTACCTATACTGATAATTAAAAGCCCTGAAAATTTTGCACGACGAGAACGCTTCAGCCCACAGAATGTTGAATCCAACTTCTTGGAGAAAACACTTCAGGAGCTCTAAAAATGAGACTAATCCACTTTCCCGAGTTAATTTAAAATTTAATATGAGAAAAAAACAGCATGGTAGGAGCTTTGGATCATCACTGATCTTGACCTTGAGATCGTTGTTCTACACACAGGAAATCAATATTCTCAAACTTTTTACCAATTAAAGCCCTTAAAATTCATAAGACATACGAGTATTTGTGTTTAATCCATTTGGGCCATGAGAAATCACAGAGTTACGCGCTAACACCATTGCTGCTGAATGTTATACACCCTGCCTGACTCGAACTGCAACCAACTTCAGACTGCAATAACTTCCAAACCGTTCATGACAGTAAACTCAAATTTTGACACATGACAGATAATTTTATTATTTAAAACACTTTTTGCGTTTCAGTTGTGTTGAAAAATTTTCACCCCGATGAAATTCAAACGTGATAGTGTGATTGCTTTATATTTGGCTGGAAAACCACAAGTAGCTTTCATTAGAGCCCTCCAGCACCTCAACGTGAATAAATCATTTGTGTCTCGAACTATAGCTCGTTACCGTGATACTGGCAGCGTTGCAAAACGCCTTGGAGGTGGTCATAAAAAAACAGCAACATCGGCAGAAATGGTTCGGAAAGTGAAGGCTCGAATTGAGCGAAATCCGCGTTGAAGTGGAAGAAAAATGACTCGTGAGCTCAACATATCGTTTGAACGGATAAAACACATACTGAAAAATAAGCTTGGGCTCAAGCCATTAAAGTTCCAAATAGCACACGATCTTACACCGCAACAGAAAAAAGTTAGAGTAGAAAGAGCGAAGAAGTTGCTACGCTTGCACGAAAGTGCTGAGTTGCCGAATTTGGTTTTTTCCCATGAGTCACCATTTGTTATCGAGCAATATGTCAACAAACAAAATGACCGAGTTTACTTGCCAGAGAGGTCGTTCGAAAATGTACACCTCCGGACGGCCACCAGAAAGCAGGCAGCACCGATCGTGATGGTTTGGGCCGCCATAACCGCCGATGGTCGCTCTCCGCTCGTATTTTTGGACCGTTGCGTCAAAATTAATGCGATCGTATACCATGAAACTGTCTTAGAGGCAGTATTGAAACCTTCCGCAAACAATTATTTCGTTCGGAGACCGTGCACATTTCAACAAGACTCGGCACCGTCTCACAAAGCGCGCGTCAACCAAGATTGGTTAAAAAACAATATTCCACACTTTATTTCTTTGAAACAACTGATTGCAAATTCTCCGGATGCAAGTCCGTTGGATTTCTCTGTGTGGGGTATTTTGAAGGCGAAGGTTGGCACTAAAAAATACCAAAGTTTAGACCACCTCAAACAAGCATTTCACCGGGAATGGGCCAAAACACCGCAGAGCCACTTGCGTGCAGCGTGCGATGCTATCTTCGGCCATCTCAAGGCCATTATTCTCGCCAAAGGCGGACATATTGAAAATTACTGATACAATTCGAAAATTGATGTATTTTCCAACATTTTTCGCTTTAGCACAATAAAATTTATCAAAAAATAAAAAAATTAAAGCATTTTAAAAAGTTGCAGTTAGAGTCAGGCAGGGTGTATAAAATCTTGTTCTGTAGTTCTCTGTAAATAGATATTCAAAAATAAATCAACATTTATTTTTAATTTCTGACAGTGCAAACATACATACAAGTACGTAAGTATAAGATGAGAAGGCGAGATTATGTGATACTGAGTGATAAAACATGCGCGTTCTTTTTGAAAGGAAAAAGGAACCAGTCAATTTACTACCAGCCTATATTAAACATTAATTTACATGAAGACACTTTAGTTCGGTATCGGATCTACCTTCTTGTAGCAAGGAAACGACTCAGGGCTCACACATTATTAAATCTATTTATAGTACCTAGGTCCTTACATACAAGTAAAATTAAGTGAACCCATTTGGATATAAAAATTTGCTAAATCAATTTTAGTCTAATCTTCTTCACGTTAAATCCCTAAACCACTAATATAAATTCATACATACATATGTATAAGCATATGCATATGCATGTACGTATGTATTTACAATACACATTCAAACTTTTTCAACCAACATCCTTTCAGAGGTAATTGCATTCAAATTGAAGTCAGGGGAAACTTTCTAAAAATCTAACAAAACTTTTCGACTTTTAGTGAAAAAAATTTTCCACGTTCACAGCCACACACATTTGTTCAATCGAAAGTATCTAATAGCCACCAACACCAACCACCACCTCCGCCATACAGGATTAGGCATGGGTGCACCAAAACTATTTTCAAATTTACTTCGAACCAAAAAATCACAAAAGGATTCCTTTGAAAACCGCATCAAAGGGATTCGTCGCTTCACCGAAACTTTTACTACTCCTTCTCGCAACAGAACCACCTACCCTTTAACAACCGTTGCTCTAGCCCCAACAACGAAAAGGATGAATTTTTGGGGAACATTTTCCGTTCTACCCTTCAGATATGTTAAACGCGTGGCTCACAATGTGTACACACACAAGGAATTAGCATATTATGACGAAGGATGGTGTTGATGGGGACGATGATGATTATAATGGCTCATGGAAGGGATGTTGATGCGTTTACCAAGGGGGATGGAAGCGGAAAGAAAGAAATTTTCACAAAATTCATGTTCATCCTGATATCGACCTCCTGTTCGATCGTACACCGTACCATTCAATTTCGATAATTCAAATGAACATTCCTCTACCCATATGAATCGGAGCAATGGGGGTGGGATACGATTGGAAATTGAAACGTGGGTGGCAAGACATGTTCTTCATCATTAATTCAGGGTACGATGTCAAAAATGGATAAATGAAAATCGAACGAACGATATACATATTTATCACTCGCCGAAGGTGCTTTAATGATGTAATTTCTCTGTTTTTCCACCGCCGCCGCCTCTCACACCAACAAAAAACAAAAAACATAAAAACAGCGAAAACTCACAATGCATACCCGTTGTGAATTTATAAATTGCAATTGAAACTTTCAACGAATACAAGCGGACAAGGTATCCGTTTAAGTGAGGTTCTTCTTTTTATTAAGCAGATTCATCTAATTTTTGCATCTCCAGGCTAGATACTGAGACCAAGATACCATTTTGATGTTTTCAGGGATACACCTATACTTATCCGTACGTGACATCAAAAGGAGCTAAACCAAAACAGACAAAGAGACAGAGGGAACAAACTTTTTTAGGAGTTCGTTCTTTTCTTTTTTCTTTTTTTTTTTTTTTTAATTTAATCCCGTTAAAGGGGTTACAACATTCTGGTGTGGTTACATTCATGGCATGGCACTTACAGCGGTTCTTCACATTCGTTTTAACTAAATGAGATAATTAAATTTCTCTTTTTCCAGCACGTTTTCGCTGTCTCCTCGTGGCAGCCTGTCTCTGTTATGACCGTTGGATAAAGGGTATAACCCCAAAGAGGGTTGAGTGTAAATTTAGCTTATTATGTAGGGAAGTTTTAAGGATTCTCTAATTGTCCTTTTTTCGCTTTGTTTAGGTAAATGATTTTTGTTTGGTTAACTTATCTTTTTCTGAGTGTTCACTTGAAAGGCATACTAGAGGGAGGACATAATGAGAAGCTATATCTGTGAAACTTTTTAAATGACTTTTTAGGATCAAAGAGAACCCTTCAGCACACACGCACTTGGTGACATGGTGGGAGAATGATGGAGAATTTCAATTAATTGATTAAATGAATGGAAGATAATTGAAAATGAAGAAAATTTCGTTTTCAAACAACAAATAGCCAATTTCCAAATGAAAATAGAAAGGAACAGGGAAAGTATTAATTGGAAACCGCTATAACGAAAGGATGACCATGACAGTCTTTCTCCAGTATTCAGGACATCACAAACATTCGATTAATTCAATTCAATAAGGAAGAAATTCTACACACCTAGCAATTTATTAAGCAAATTCAAATAAAGGACTACTTATGTACTATATATTGGAATGTAGATATTTCAGAAAACTGGACTTACATTGAAAATTAAATTTGAAGTCTATTCTAACAGATAAAGTGGTATTCTCAGAGATTATCCCAGAGAATTGACATATTAGGTAAAATAGGCTAAAGTATCTACAACACTGACATGATTCAATTAGCAAAGTCAATCCTAAGATCAATAATTCTTCGAATTGGATTAGGAAATCGTGTTGGCATCAAAATAAGCACATCGCTTCCGTAATACAAGTTAAATGTTTTCGTGTCTTAATGTAGAACTTAAATGAAGCTTTGAATGGCAAATTGAATAATAAGCACGCTTAATGGGGAAGCACACAATGTTTCTAGAACTATCAATGAAGTCACATACTCATATGTCCTCGTATAAACATATAAAGTTTATCTTTTATGATTTGTCTGATACCAGCTGACTTATGATTTTAAACTCTTCCATAAATATTAAACCTAAAGGCTTTTACAACTAACATGAGTCCTCGGTCAAGACTAAGACCTCCTCTAAAACTAATTTCCAAGAGAGTTCTCTTCCTTTTGCTATTAAAGAGTGATTCGTCGTGAGTTTTGATTTATAATGTAAAATAAAACACATAAATTTGAAAGTGATCTTAAATTTTTTATTATCGGTTAAAAGAACAATTCATGGCATTTACTTTTTGAAAATGATATCATGTAAATATTGGCTACGACTACGTCTGAGGTGGTCGATTTGGAAGGTCCAATTTTGGGCGTCTCGTTCGAGCATGTTGATTTCTCAACAAGTCCATTGTTTCAAGCGCTGTATGGCTCGTAGCGCCATCTTGTTGAAACCAGAGCTTTTAATGGATGTAATGGTAGCTCTTGTTACTCTTCGGGTTGCTCATCAGCCCAAATACGGCAATTTTGTTTATTAACGTATCCATTGACCCAGAAATGGGCTTAATCACTGAACAAAATTTCACGATAAAACACCGGATTTTCAGTGAGTTTTTCAAGAGCCTATTCCCTGAAAATATGACGCAAATTCAAGTCGCCTGGCTTTAATTATTGCACAAGTTGAATTCTGTACGCTTTTAGCCCTAGATCCTCACGTAAAATACGCCAAGCCAAGCTGCTGAGAACGACGACGAATCGATTCGTCACGGTCTTCGCATACACTCTCAGCTACAGCTGCTATAGTCTCTTCACTACGTGCTGGATGTGATCTAACTGGTCGATTATTATCCACTAATATAAACTGGGACTCATATTTTCGAATGGTATTGGCAATAGTGGTTTTAGAGGTCGATTATGGGAACAGTAAGTTTCTCCAATCGCACGAAAAACATTTCTCACAGAACGCTGATTTTCATAATACAGCTGAACAATTTGGAGACGCTGTTGTTGTGTGAATCTTTTTATAATAACTTGCCATAAGATACTGAACAAAAATGATAAAGGCGTTTGATAGGAGTCACGCGCGATCTGTCAAAAAAAGCCTATTGAAAATCAAACCTCACGATGAATCACCCCTTACTTTCTTTATATGTAGGTATAGGGTTTTCTAATTACGACTTGACGACTTTTTTTTTTTTAAATAAAGCCAAACCATTTGAGATATTTCATCTTCATTCATATGGCCAACGCGGGCACGTTTGCAGCGGTCGATTCGTTGGACCTAATTTTCAACGACTCGTCCACACATTTCGGCCGAAACGGCCGCCATTTTGCGTTCAATGTTGGCTCTGAGCTATTCCAACGCCGTCGGCGTATTGGCATAAACCAATGACTTAACGTAGCCCCACAGAAAATAGTCAAGCGGCGTTAAATCGCACGAACGAGGCGGCCAATCGACTGACCCATGTCTTGAGATAACACGCTCTACCATACTTACTCTTCAATAAATCGATTGTAGAGTGTGCTGTGTGGCTTGTGGCACCATCCTGTTGAAACCACATGTCGTCCAAGTCCATATCTTCCAATTCGGGCCAAAAATAATCGGTGATCATGGCGCGATAACGCTGACCATTCACAGTAACGTGACTATCGTCATCGTCGACGAAAAAATATGGCCCAATAACGCCGCCGGCATACAAACCGCATCAAAAAGTTATTTTTTGTGGATGAAGTGGTGACTCATGAAGCACATGTGAGTTTTCACCTGACCAATAACGCATATTTTTCTTATTGAGGAACCCATTGACCCAAAAATGAGCTTCGTCACTGAAGATGATTTTGCGATGAAATTCATCATCTTGGCGCATCTTGTCCAGAACCCAATCGGAGAACGTAGCTCGTTAGTGTACTTTACTACGATGAAAATGTTAAGTTTACTGAATAAATTGACAGTGACAGTTTGATGATTAGTGAAAGAGTGCGTTTACAAATTAAATTCAAAGTTGTCAAGTCCCTATTGGAAAACCCTATATAAGCAGGAGTTGCTGGAAATGCTGGTTTCCGGACCTGGTTGGGTGTTGTACCAAATCTAGTGAAGGCCAGCGCTGTGATTATAACTACACATCAGTTATGCCTATTTCGTTTCCAAGGGATACAACTGTCGACCGACAAAATTCGAATCACAAGGAGGAAGTGCGGCGAGTTCACACGATGTCAAAAGTTGTCGTAGAAGACCGTACCAGCACCAATCTTATTGGTTTCTAAGTATCCGCGTAGGCCGGACACTCTCAGAGATAGTGATACCAGTGTCGTTTTATTCCTACAGCAAGTATTGCCGGTGTTGTATTACTTATGCCTAGCACATTTAAGTATTTCGTATAAGCGTAACGACACCAGCAACAGTTTTTCCTATGTACGTATGGACTTAGGACAGCAAGAAAGTCGCTGAACTCTTTAAGACCTCAAATGCATTCGTTTAGTTTGCCGGTATACTGGAGCCTCATGTCATCTGCAGTTATGCTTACACAAAACACAAATGTTATTGGACGCCCTTACCGAAGACACAGACAGTCTTTACGCAGGTTCGGATCCTGAAAAACTATCCTATCAGCTTTGCTTTGAAACCCAAAGAAGAAACAAGGTTTCCTAACGGCGAGTAAAATCTAAGGTGGACATCCTCTAAGAAGACAACAGCGGCATATTCGGTTGTATATCTTCTTTAGAGCTGTGAAGGCCGGACTTTATATCCGAGAAAATTTCGTTTCTCACAGCAAACATGACATGACAGGCGGCATGTCAAGAGACACTATGTTGTACCGGATACCACATTTTTTTAACAAAAAATGGTTTTGAGGGTGGAGTCCAAGATATGATGAGATTCATTTTTACTTTTGGAGTGGAATCAAGTGTGCTAGTGAAAGTCTGCAGCCAAAAAAGATCGTCCTTTTGAGTCTGACAAAAGCATAAGTGAACTATATGGTAACCAGATAGCAATGATAGTTTTTCCAAATTGTTACCAACTATCAAAGTTACCACTGACATCCAGCTGTCAAAATATTCAGTAAGGTTTGCCATTTTACCATGCATCGTTTTACGCTTGCCGAACGTGTGAAAATTATTAAAAATATTTTCGAAATTAAACGTTGACCAGATATCTGAATTTTAGCTAAAAAATTATCTTTTTGGCCCAATTTTGTCTTAGCGCCTATTTCAGCAAGCAAAATTGTCGTTATTGAAGCGAACATAATCCACAGATGTTCGGCCAAGCATCAACGTATCCCCAAAGATTGACTGTTTGGTGCGGTCTATGGCATGGAGGCAACACCGGACCTTATTTCTTTCGAAATGAGGAAGGAAACGTCGTTACCGTCAATGGTCTCATGTATAGAGTTAACCGACTTTCTGTGGTCAGAGCTCAATAGAATCGATATATCCGAGCTGTGGTTCCAACAAGACGGTGCTACATACCATATAAATGATGCAACGCTCGAAGTTGTGAAGAAGAAATTTGACGACTGGGTCATCTCAAGGCGAGTGTTCATCAATTGGCCGCCACGATCATGCGATTTGACACCATTCGATTATTTTCTCTAGGGCTACGTCAAGTTCTTAGTCTACGCTAACAAGCTATGCGTTTTGGACGAGCACAAGGCCAACATTCGACACGCTATTGCCGGAATAATGCCGCACATATTGGACCGAGTCATCAAAAATTGGACCAACCGCTTAAAGCACTGCCAGCAAAGCTGAGGCGGCCGTTTTAATGATGTGCTATTCCACACATAATGGCATGAGTGTTGTTGTTTTATTTAAATTTTTTTTCTATTGTTCTTATCTGTTCACCCTTTATATGAACCCTTAATAGCCACCGGTCTCTCTCATATCCCCAAAAATCCTTACTGACCTGAATTGTCGGGCCCATCCTTTCAATTAATCACAGAAAGCGTCTGGTTCTCCCGGTTGGGGGTTGTGCTTGGGTTAATTACCCGCCCATTGTTACGAGGCCACCAAACGCCTTAAAAGAAGCAGAAGCCTGGAATGAGGATGGAATTACTGTTGGCGGAATGAGTAAGGCTACTGCTACGAATATCATAGTCAGGGGGACAAGAAAACAAGAAGATGAAGGACTGTCCCACGATATAATCGTATACCTGCTTGCTCATACAGAGGAGAAAGACAATGATAACAAATAAAGTTTCTACAATACGAATGCCTGGATAATATGTACGACCAGTATTCTAGCTGTGACGATAACACTGTCCTGGGCAAAATTAAGGCCTTCAGATACCAAGTTTGCTGAGGTTCTTTTTACTTGTGCACGAGGTCTTTCTTTACAGAGTTGACCCTCTGCTATGCAAGCCGTCTTATACAACATTTTATAGTCATGTAGCAGATGACTTCTGACCAATCTGACATTGATGCCCAGTTACTCGTATATGGAGACGGGAACGAAAATCACTCGGAGAACTTTTCTCTCGAAGCTGTAAAGCTCATTCTCATTTGTTTTTGATAAAGTCCAGAGTAGGAATGAAGCGATAAAAATCTTTTTGACAGCATTTACCTGTCGATCACTAAGTCTGTCTTTAATGGCCCCAAACGCTCAAGTGCTAGTTAGCTCGCTAATTTTGTCCAATAATGAAAGTATCATCAACGTATGTTATTGTAGAAGTTGTATAGACTTTTGAAGTCCCTTTGGCCTGCGAATTTTGCACAAGTCTTTCAGGTAGGATATTGAGGAAATCACAAATTTTGATGAGGCGGAGAGCGTTCTTCATTGTCATCCTCAACAGACGGAAAGGTTTGGAAGGACTATTTTCCAAAATTTGCAGTAAGATGAAGGTCTGGAATATCTGGACCTAAGACCACACTAATAAGAAACTACCACATTGTTATTATAAGGTTTCAAGCATTTAAATAGTTCAGTAGATAGAATTTTGTACGCGATCTTAGGGAGACGGATTGCTCAATGGTTGGCAAACGTTGTTAAAATTTCATTTTTGTGTATGAATTGATGTATGCTCCTTTCCAAATCAACTGTCGCTACTTTAAGTATCTCAGCAGGGAGTCTATCAGCCTCAGCAGGCTTATTGGTCTTCTGTTGATAAGACAGTACAAACAACCCTTTTGATCATCTTAAAGAAGTCCCTCCATATTCTTAGCACCGACTTTGACTCTATTTATATGCTCAAATCCTTATCTCTGTGTGCTTCTGTTCGATCTCCGTGTCTATGTCCAGTCTTGTTTCGAATTCGGTACAACTTCTGTACATCAGTTCCAGCATCAAGCGGTAATATTTAGTAATCCCGAGCGAATTCAGTGTGTTTGATTCACTATTTTCCAAAATTACTGCAATGATAAGAAGATAGACAAAGTCCTCATAGCAACTGTAGTACCTACTACCCGGAAATCGAGAGAGCAACCAGGACCAAAATATCTCTGTCGAAAACTAATGCCTGGTACAAGCATGTCCCAAAAGTTCAGTAATACGTCAATGCCACATACTGTCTAAGCATTAGTGCTACGCCATTCGAAATCCGGACAAGAAGAGTGATGAGACTACTCGCTCGTAAAAGAATATTTACAGCTAAGAGAACTAGCCGAGAACTTGTGGAGGTTCTCAACCGGAATGATTTGTAAATAAAAGCTGCTACAAAAAAAAAAAATAAAAATACTGGTCGAAAAAAAAAAAGGTGCTGTAATCCAATGTGCAACTCATACGGCTTGCATGTGATGCTGGAATGCTTCGAGTGAGTAGCTTCAACAGAAACAGGGCCCCAAATAACTTATGGACGGAGGAGGTTGCCGCGCTTCGGAGAAGATACCCGCAACTGACACCCATAGACACCAGTGGAAGAAAATGACGTTCTGAGCTTATGGAAGACATTCTATCGGAATTAAGAACCAAAAGATCCGAGCCAAAGAGGCCTATCAACACGGAAAAAAAAACTAGTGGAAGGGTCTTTGCCGAGACGTTAAATGTGACCCCTGGGGGACTACGTTATATGGCCGTCATGCAAAAACTAGGAGCTCGGACGACCAAACCTACCCTAAGTGCAGAAAAAAATGGAGCGCATAGTAGACAAGCTTTTTCTAATTCATCCTGTCAGGCGCCCCGACAAGACTCTGGTCCATCGACAGAAAATTCCAGATTTCGACGAAGAGAGTTAGGTCAAGCGGTGAAAACCCTATAAAACCAAAAAGCTTTGGACCGGAATACCGACAGAAACGCTGAAAGTGATTGCCTAAACATTTCTACAGCTACTGTCGAATATGTAAAACAGCTGCCTTGAGGAAGGAGTCTTTCTCAGGAGCTGGAAGACTCAACGCATGGTGCTAATCAGCAAAGGCAAAAAAGATCTGGATTCCCTATTTGCGTACAGACCATTTTGTATGCCGGACACTGCAGAGGAACTTCTAGAAAAGATGCTGAAACCACGGCTCACAGATGAAATACAAATATCAGGAGGCCTGTACACGAAACAATGTGGCTTCAGAAAGTGCCGCTCTCTGATGGTGGATATTGGAAAAGAAGTAAGGGATACCCAAATAGCCTACGAAGGCAGCCACTACTCAAGAAGATTGTATATATAGGGTTTTCCAATAGGGACTTGAAAACTTTGAATTTAATTTGTGAAAGCACTCTTTCACTAATCATCAAACTGTCACTGTCAATTTATTCAGTAAATTCAACATTTTCATCATGGTAAAGTACACTAACGACCTACGTTCTCCGATTGGGTTCTGGAGAAGATGCGCCAAGATGATGAATTTCATCGCAAAATCATCTTCAGTGACGAAACTCATTCGAACTCAATGGGTTCGTCAAATAGCAAAATATGCGTTATTGGTCGGATAAAAACCCACATGTGCTTCATGAATCACCACTGCATCCACAAAAAATAACTGTTTGCTGCGGTTTGCATGCCGGCGGCTTTATTGGGTCATATTTTTTCATCGACGCCATGATCACCGATTATTTTTGGCCCGAATTGGAAGATATGGACTTGGACGACATGTGGTTTCAACAGGATGGTGCCACAAGCCACACTGCACACTCTACAATCGATTTATTGAAGAGTAAGTATGGTGAGCGTGTTATCTCAAGACATGGATCAGTCGATTGGCCGCCTCGTTCGTGCGATTTTACGCCGCTTGACTATTTTCTGTGGGGCTACGTTAAGTCATTGGCTTATGCCAACACGTCGACGACGTTGGAAGAGCTCAGAGCCAACATTGAACGCGAAATAGCGGCCGTTTCGGCCGAAATGTATGGCCAAGTCGTTGAAAATTGGGTCCAATGAATAGACCGCTGCAAACATGCCCGCGGTGGTCATATGAACGAAGTCGAGTTCCATTCATAAATGTTTTGATTGTACTTCAAGCCAATAATAAAGTTTTTGAAATTACTCGAATGGTTTGCCTTTTATTTAAAAAAAAAAGTTGTCAAGTCGTTATTAGAAAACCCTATACATATATCAGGTGGAATGATATACTGAATGCGTCTGAACTTATCATACTTTCAGCATTCCAGTTTACCTCTTGCAACCTCAAAGATCGGGGGCTGACCTACGATACCACGGAGGGTCCCCAAAGAACGGAAATCACCACCGAAGCAGCGCAGGAATCGATCCCTGGAAAATTTCATACGATGGCTGAAGATGCCTTCCTGGTAGGGTACACAGATGATACCATCCCAATGATTACGGCAAAAAACCCGGCGAACGCTCAAATGAAGGTGAACAAGGTTATGAGACGGGTGAACTCATGAATGGATTAACAAAGTCTTAGTCTAGGTACAGGAAAAACCAAGATAGTCGTTCTGACCAAGAAGTGGATCTCGACCATTGTAAAGTTCCAAATCGTGCTCAAAACTATAACAAGCAATGAAGTAGTGAAATAATAGGGACTGACTATCAATACGACTATCGCCTTCTGGCAACAGATAAAGTCTGTATCGAAACGAGTGTTAAAGGTCGGAATGCCACTAAGCAGACTGGTGGTAAACGTAGGGCCGCCTAACGTTAGTAAGCGAAGGCTACTAATGTTAAACATCCTTCTATATGGCTGTGGTCTGGTCCAGGCAGAAAAGTACAGGAAACAGATGGCAGCAGTGCAGTGCACTTCATAACGAAGTGTTGAAACCAGCAGTTACTCCTATCGAACGAGGGGGCAAATGAGCTCACGAAACAGCAGTGGCTTGACCGAGGACGTAGCTAAATGAAATGGATGGAAACACTTCGAAGTAAACCCACTCAGTCTCTCACCAAGCAGGGATATTTCAACATCTTGGTTTACAAGATCGGTAAAGATTGTCAGTAAGGGGACTCTCCAGTAGATCAAGAAAACCACACCTTTCTCGTTTGCAGGAGGTGGGAAGCTCAACGAATGGGATTAGGATGGTTTTTAGTGCGTTAGAGTCACATAGTAATTGAAACATAGAGGGATTTGTTTTTGTCGTCTTTTTCACCATCCCCCAGGCAAACAACATAAAAAAAAAAAAAAAAAAAACACTTACCGGGATCAATGGGAACCGTCAGGGAGACCGAGAAAATGTACAAACAAGAAAAAGGTAGTCAATCTTCGACGAGCTGCCGGGAAGTTTTATTTCTGTTTTCCATTCAAAATATTTAAAGCATAAATAAAATCATTCTACATACTCGTATATAACACAGTCGTAACTGACTGCGAATTTTGATCGAAAACCTTAGATGATTTGTTAACGTTATTGTAGCGTGAACAATTCCATGACTTCAACAACGTTTACAAGGTAAGTAGAATGTGTGAATTCAGAGTATCCCTACTGGAAAATTGGAGCGATCTAAGGAAAAACCCTTTGGAAACTTACTCGCATGTATAGGTCTAAGGGTAACGAGAAATAGTGGCCTTTAAACCACGGATCACGACGCAACTCTAACCGGCACACCTAAGTATTCTTTTTTATCTACCTTCTCTGGTTTACCAATAAATTGCCGCTTTATCAAGTTTCGTAATTTCAACCGAAAACTATTGACAAATACGACTATCGTGGCACTAATTTTTTATGGTCTTCACACTCCCAAGTAGATATTGCCAGTTTAATAATACACTAGATACGAGTATCTAAAATATCACCAAATATTATAATATTTAATCAAGTATTGGCCATTATTATCTATGACCGTTTGCCATTAGCCGGGTAGCCTTATAATTCCATCGGTGTAGAACTTCTGTGATTTATCAACGAAGAACTTGGCCAAGTGATTTTCAGCGGCTCTTCGGCCGGCAAATTTTGTACCATCAAGAGAATTTTGCAAAGACCAAAACAAATGGTAGTCAGAGCGTACAAGGTCTGGGCTATACGGTGGATGCATCAAAACTTTCCAACCAAGTTCCGTCAATTTGTTCCGGGTCATCAAAGATATGTGTGGCCTAGCATTGTCATGATGGAAGACAACTCCCTTTCTGTTAGCCTATTCTGGTCGCTCTTTTCGTTTCGCCGCGTTCTAGCGGCTCATAATAGATAATTCCCTTCTAATCCCACCAAACACTCAACATAATCTTGTTTGCCAGGCTTTTAAGTCATTTGTGATCGAACACCGGCCTTTGACTATGATCGCTTGCATTGGATATTCTCGTATTTAATCCATTTTTCATCGCCCGTAATGAATCGCTTCAAAAATGGTTTCATTTCGTTACATTTCAGCAGCGTTCCACTGATGGTTATTTGGTCAATTAAATATCCTTGCGTTAATTCATGTGGCACCCCAACATCGAGCTTCTTTCAGTAGCCTGCTCGTTTTAAATGATTCCAGACTGTCATACGGTTGATGTTTAGTGCCTTTACATCGATATTTCCGGAACAGAATCGAACAAACTACTCATTGATCCGGCATTCACTCACAGCATTCTCACCGTAAACTGCACAAATTTTTCGACATGCTTTTGCAGCATTTTTCCCTTTTTTATAGTAAAAAAGCATCACATAGCGTATTTCTTCAGATAATTCACTCATATTCAAATCAGTATAACCTCTAACACGAGCAACAAATTACACAGCTGTCTTTACAAAAAATGTAGCATGACATGTCGCCTTTCAAACAAGTGTTCGTTTAACACAATCAGATTAATGTTTCCAGTTAAATGGACACCAAAGCCATCTAGTGACAAAAAACCGCGGAGACTTTTTATATGACCCTATATATTGACATCGTATTTACACGTTGGCTGTACACAAATTGTCTTCGAACTCTAGCGCCGCGTTTTATTTACCACAAACAAAAGATACGAAAGCAAATCGATAAACTAATCGATTTAGCAAAACTCTTTATCTCTTCTGTGTATCTTTATCTAGAAATCTTTATTCATCATCGGCTATTAGTCTTTTTTCGCACTTTAGTTGCTTATCATTGATTATTTAGTTCCATTTTTTATTCCAGAATGCGCTTCTTTGTACGCGTAGATACGCGTTTGCAGAAGCGCTCTTCGTCTCTATTTACGAGTAAATTCAATTATTGCTGGAAAATGTACATATGTACGTATCTATTTGTGTTTCGACACTGTGCACCCTTTATCACATTTTGAAGTATCTACAGATGTATTCCAAAAATGATCAGTTGACAACTGAATCCCGTTAATGTGGCATTATCAGAAACCAACTTTTTACGGTTTATATTACTCTCGATATCAGTCAGTTCTCACCTGAGTCTCGATATATGTACATAGGGATATGTGTGAGCGGATGTTTAGCACAATATGGGGAAACAGAATGTGCCTACGCAGGTTGAGTACTACCTATGAGCATCTTACACGTACGTATATTCCGGAGGGTGGTAATTATTGTACGCATAGAAAGATAGATACTGGGGTATACCTAGGTACATATGACGATGATTTTTAGAGTGCAGATTCAAGTAGTGTGGACATACCATGTATGCTATGAAGTTTCATGCTGAGTGTGTATATGTATTAAACAGTACTCGTAGATACAATTCCTCACTCTCGCTTGCCGTTTCGTTTCAATCGTGTAACGTTTTTCTGTTTCGTGTCCCTGTCGCCTCTGTTGATTTTGTTATCGATTTTTCTGTCGGTGTTGATTTATAATTTTCATTTATTTTCACAGGTGGTAGGTATAGCGTAAAGATAACACACACATGCACGCTCATTGGAATCGATATAGATGGTAATTGAGCTGTTTACGTTGGGGTTACATATCTTTTTTTCACATCGTCGTATCAAATGAGTTTTTTTTTTTTTTTTGGAGAACACGTAGGTATGCATTGCAAGTGATGAGTAAGGAACAAGTGATAAAAATTCATGTATACTGATTAAGAAACTTACGGATTGGTGATAGATAACAAAAAAAAAAAAAAAAAAGAGAAAAATAGGCAAAGCACCTACACATTGACTTTTGATTTGCCAAGGTATTGATGGAAATTTTGTGATAAAAAACAATCGTCAGTCAAACACCAGACCTCACTGCCTAAATAACCTACGAAGATAGAGGACGTACTGTACAGAAAGCGAAGGCTGCCTATCATAACCTTTAACAGGACGTTGAGTACTACAATCTAGTGGGCAAAAATCTGAATGTGTTGCTATTGTTTTTTTTTTTTTTTTATACTTCTTAGATTAAGTATCTATATACATATTAAATACATAAAATTGAGCTGAAAAGTCAGTGCCGTTTTATAGTAAAACACAAAATTTTTGCAGAATTCAACTTTATTTATCAATATAGTTGCCTTGAGGGCGATACACTGATTGAAACGATTTTTCAATCTTTCGATACCAGTTTTGTAGTACGATTTCGGTTTAGCCTCAAAATAGGCCTCTGTTTCGGCGATTACTTCTTCATCGGTCTTAAATCTCTTTCCGGCGAGCATTCTTTTGAGGTCTGCGAACAGGAAATAGTCGCTGGGGGCCAAATCTGGAGAATACGGTGGGTGGGGAAGCAATTCGTAGCCGAATTCATTCAATTTTGCCATCGTTTTCATCGACTTGTGACACGGTGCATTGTCTTGATGAAGCAGCACTTTCTTTTTCTTCAAATGCGGTCGTTTTTCTGCGATTTCGTCCTTCTAACGCTCCAACAACGCAATGTAATAGTCGCTGTTGATAGTCTGCCCCTTTTGGAGATAGTCGATGAAAATTATTCCATGTGTATCCCAAATATACGGGTGCCGTAACCTTGCCAGCCAACTGTTGAGTTTTTGGTCATTTTGTGAAGTGATGGAGCCAAGTTTCATCCATTGTCACATACCGACGCAAAAATTCGGCTTTATTGCGGTTGAACAGCTTTAAACACCCCTCAGAATCATCAACACGTTGTTGTTTTTGGTCGACTGTAAGCAAACGCGGCAGCCACTTTGAACAGAGCTTTCGCATGTCCAAATGTATAATATATCCAACACGCTCTTTTGATATCTTCAGAGCCTCAGCTATCTCGATCAACTTCACTTTACTGTCATTCGTAATCATTTTGTGGACTTTTTTGATGTTTTCATCTGAAACAGCCTCTTTTGGACGTCCACTGCGTGCATCATCTTCGGTGCTTGTATGACCACTTTTAAATTTTTCAATCTACTTGCGAATGGTTCGTTCGGCTGGTGCAGTCCGGGTAACACTTATCAAGCCATTTAACAAAAGTTGCTTAGCTCAGTACGCTATATCTCAAGAACTAATCGTCCGACAGCTGTCAAATTTATACACGTACTTTTTGAAGGTTGGTACTAACTGAAAATGGTATGGATTTAATTCAAGTGGTGCCCTCTCTTAGAAACGGCACGGACCGTGTATTATATACATAGATATATTAATATTTTGTAAAAAAAAATGCATGTGAGACAAGAATCAGGGGTTTTGAGAGTTGTACGACAAATATGAGTAGGTAGTAACTTTAAATCAGACTCATCTAAGTCAGTCAGCTCACCACCACTTTCGGCATTTAATTGAAAATATAAAGAATCAGCCAATGATAATACCATATTTTCCGAGTTTATCAGATATTTTTTGGGATCATCGTTTAGGATCATGGATTTTTTTTAGAAACTGGCGAATTGAAGGATCAGTCTCAACACTCTTTATCCGTGATGATTTTGAAGTGTGCGCAAGATGCCTTCTAAATTTTTTATGGCATGCTTCTAAAGCCTCTTTTGAAAGTTCTTTAATGAGTATGTCGAAAAATAAATAATGGCTGTATCATGAATGAGTAGTTTATGAACACTACTAGGCATGTAATTCCAACTATAAAGTTGCAAGCATGCCTGCCTTGTTACTTGCAAAATTTCAGTAAACTTGGGTGCATATGTATGTATATGTTTCGCACTTTATGCTTGGACCTTGCAGGGTCTGAGCCTAAGCTAATGGCACATTCCATCTTTCACTTTTTCTTCGTGAAACAGGTGGCTGGGATTTGAAGATTTTCTTAGCTGGAGCATTTTCAGCAACTTGCTAGATGAGGCCGAGTCAGTGCAGTCGACGGATTTTTCCTTCCGAACTACATCCACATCTTTATACAGCTCGTAGAGTTCGGGATTATAACGTTTTCTCCATTCACCATCCCCGCAGACATGGCCAAATATTTGACGTAGAATTTTTCTTTCGAAGGATCCCAAGATCTGCTTCGCTGTCTTGTTTATCGTCCAGCATTCAGCCCCATTAAGTAAGACCAGGGTTTTGTAGAGCATGATTTTTTACCTTTTTGTGGAGTTTATATCTGCCCCGACGTAGATAAACTCCTTCACTTCCTCAAAATTATAGCTCTTGATTGTTAGGTTTTGTCCTAAATGGTGTTCGACGGATAGGTTTTTGGTCGACGGCATGTAAGTTGTTTTATCCTCATTCATGATGAGACCAACTTGTTTGGCTTGTTTATAGCCGTGAAAGCTTCAATAATAGCACGCTAGAGGCGGACTATGATATCGCTATCGTCTACAACTGGATGGATTTGTTATATATAGTGCTTTCCGTGTCTACACCGGCCTTTCACACTATCTGCTCCAGCACAGGAATGTTTGTGATAATTTGGAGGTTTTGTTTCCGAGCTGCAGGGTGTATTGCGAGTTCTAGCGCGGCGCGACACAACTGCATCAGTTTTTTTCGGGATCCCGAACAACGCCATCACGTTATATACTCGTAATTTAGTGTAATGAATGCTGTCGTATGCATCATGTAGGCTACGTTAAGCACAGATATGCCTCGGTGGTTCTTACAAGACATAGGATCACCTTTCTTGAAGATGAAGATATAGCTACAATATGTGCAGTCAACGTATATAATGCAATAATCAAACCTTATTTTGAGTTTTGTTCGAAGATCATTTTTATGAGTATCAATGAACATATTAATCGCCTGGATCGTTTTGTGACTGTCGATGAGACATTGGTACCAAACATAAAACGAAAACCAATCGAACATCGTGCCAACGTTTTTTGGGACGCGCGAGATGTGATCCACTTTGACTATTTGGAGAAGGGAAAAACAATCACAGGAACTGAATACGTCGATTTATTGACCGATAAATAACGTACCGCCTCACACCTCCACCTTTTCAAGTCAGGCCTGAACTGAAAGCCAAGGGGGCTCCTAACTCTGATACCGGTAGGGAATACTGTCCTGCCACTCAACAGGACCTCTGACCGGCCGCTTGTAACTGATCAAATTGTAGCAGCATTCGGAGGCGTTAAATACCGAAAACCTTTTCAATAAGACCAGTACATTTTGTTCTGCCCCCGCTTTTCATTAGACAACGTCATTGATGGGCGAAGCCTTGATAATTGGGTGGAGGTCATGGTTGAATTGACTATGAATGGCTTACCCATCCTCCGTATTCTCCGGATTTGGCCCCATGCGACTTCTTTTTGTTCACAAACCTTAAAAGATCGCTCGCCGGAAAGAAGTACGGGTCGAACGGAGGGGTAAAAAAAAGTTACAGCACCGCTAGGAAGAGTGTTTCGTGTTGAAGGGGGATTATATTGAAAAATAAGTTGCCAAAACCTAATAAAAGTTGCGTTGTCATTCTAATCCGGGTATCCATCAAACAGCCCTCTTACTATACACAAATAACATGAAATCATTTTAACGTATTACTGTTCGTGTTTAAAATGAAGTACAACTTATTGGCGGAATACTTAACATCGAATTTATTTAACACCTTGTCGTTTCTAGTGACCGAAAAACCCATACGAGATTCATGAGAAACCAATGCAACCCAAAAAGGTCACTGCATGGTACGGATTATGGGTTGGCGGGATCATTGGCCCGTACTTTTTCGGATATGAGGCTGGAGAGACAGTTACAGTGGATGGAGAAGGTTATCGCAATATGTTGACCCACTATTTTTTTTTTTTTTTTTTCAAAAATTGAATGAATTGAATCTGGACGATCTTTGATTTCAACGGGATGGTTCTACCGCCCACACAAGGCATCAATTAATCGATTTATTGCCTACGAAAAGATAGCATCATTTCGATTAGAGGATAAATTGGTTGTCCTCCAAGGTCATGCGATTTGACACCTTAAGACTTCTTTCTGTGGAGTTATTTAAATAGTAAGATCTATGCGTAATTTTCTTCTAATTTGTGATAGCCAAAACTATTTCTTCATCCCAAAACTCTATTCACCTTCTAGAAGACTTCGGCAAGTTTGCCACTTAGTGTCTAGAGCTTAATGTCTCCAAATGTAAATGTTTGTTACGTAAGTCCAATCAATATCCTCCTCGACTTTATTTTCTGTATGGCCAACCCTTTATTACAGGTTCAATCCCTTCGCGACCTTGAAAAATTATACCATAGAGAGTTAAACTTCCGTTCGAATATTAATGAGGTAATCCTTAAAACAAACTCATCACATGGCTTTATCAAACGATGGTCGTAAGAATTTTACAACCCCTATGTAATAAGGTTACTTTACATTACCCTTGTCTGGCTTTATCTCGAATATGCCAGCCAAATATGGTCCCATTTTCATCGAGTTCATATATCCCGAACTGAGAACATTCAAAGTGGTTTCCTTCAATTGGTTTTCGAGGACTACCTTGGAATAACCCTTTTATTTTACCTCCCAACCCTGACCGCCACAAACTTTTTGACCTGAATACCCTCGAAAGTCGCATTCTGACATTCTGAGCTGACATTCTCTTCATTCAGCGTCTGCTCTCTGGCTCTGAGAATTGCGCCTCCCTTTACAATTCTATTTCTTTTAACACTAACACTCGTAAATGGCGATGTCCTTGTCTCTTCTGTATCCCAACCCACTTCTCGTCAGAAAATTGATCTTTTAAACCACTCCCTTGGTTTCTAACCCTTATTTTTTGCTAGTTTCTAAGTCCTAGTTTTTAAGTTAGATTAAGGTTGTATTAAACTAAACAAGTGAGGGCCTTAGCCCCTAAATTACAGTCTTAAGATTGTAAAAGTATTTTACAGAAGTTGGTTAAGCTAATTTTTACGCATTAAAATTACTGTTTTTATTTTTTTAAATAAAAATGTATCTTATGAGTCGATCCGCCATTGTGCACATCATTTCAGGCTCTGTCCATCCAATTTATGGAAGATTTTGCGGAAAGACTTCGGTTTACGAGCTTTCAAGACACAAGATCCAATTCGTGCAATAATTGAAGCTTCTTGACCATTATGTGCATCGTATGTTCCGTAATTGGGACTAAAACGAGATTATTCTTAATTCTCTTTTTCACTTGAAAATTTTGTTCAACAATGGGGCTCAGTTTTGGTTGAATGGCTACAACAATAAGAAAAATTACCCCATTTGGAGTGGAGAAAATCCATAAGCCATTATTGAGTCGCCTTTACATCGACAAAAACCATTGTTTGGTTTGCTTAACCCATATTTCTTCGACAATGATGCCAGGACGTTACAGTCAATGGATAGTGCTATAAATCCAAAATCTTCGACTTTATCGTTTCCCAATTTAATGGCATTAGTTTATATGAACTGTGGTTTTAGTAAACAACGCAACATGCCACACAGCGCGACCCTTAACCAATATATTAAAAAAAAGAAAAAAAAAAAACCTTCGATGGACGCATAAATCCGCTTAATGGAGCTGTGAATTAGCATTCAATACCATGTAATTTATCACCTTTGGATTATTTCCGATGGAGTATTATGAAGACGCTAGTCTACGGTGGATGACCTCGAGTCTTCGCCATCTGATAGTCAGCCGCGGGGTCCATTTGCCTGAAATCATATTTAGGCACTTATTACATAAAATTATCTTTCCAATAAAGTCAATACCATCGCCATAGCCACTTTTTTTTTAAGGTTATACACCTCTAAAAAAAGAGATGCCCATTATTGTCGGGCTAATAAATGGGAAACACCAATGTTTGTATGTTTAGATGACAAATGAGTGACGTTTGACAACGTCAAATGACGTCTGTGCTGATACACATCGAACTGTCAAATGGATGTAACTGATCTGGGTCTATTTACACAAAGTGCAAATATAAAAACAAAAATAAGCGCTTGCTATTATTTTATTAGAAACAAATAATTATTCCCTCTTTTAGCATTTGGCAGATGTCATCCCAATGTCGTTACTAATTTCACAAATTCGATTGGACCAGTTATCTTTGAATCCTGCACAATGCCTTTAAGGATTATATCAAACCCAACAAAATTTTGCTGTTGCTATTTCGTGAATATTTGTTGCAAAATTTGTAGACTTCATGATCTAAGACCACATCGATTAGCTCTAACAATGGGTTAGAGCTTCCGGGCGAACCCCGGCACATCAAAGGCATCATTAATAATAGCTTTCACAACATAGGGTTGCGGCGTAGGGTATCTTGAGAGACTATAAGGCACTCAAAGATTTTAGCAGTTTCTTCAAACTTCCTTACAGCAGTTATACTTATTCAACTTAGCGCTACTTAGGATTCTCCCATTAGCACTTTGCCCATAGCAAGTTATAGGTAGATAAATCTATCAAGTGACTGACAAGCTTCAATGTGAAACACAAGCTAAATGCACTGACTATCAATGTGTCATATCTATTTTCAGAGACTTGGTCGACCATGTTGTTCTTTCCAGCAATACCAAAGATCCCATCATGTCTTAGACTTACATTAGGGTCGTCCAAGACGATTTTTTCGCCATGGTTATGGCATTGTTCATATGATGGGATTTGTTAAGAAAGTCGTTGTTGCCAACTGCTTGCTCTTCTGTTCGGGCGTGAGGACTACTACACTCATATTAAAAAATTAAGCCCACAACGTAGAAAGTAAGTCGATGGCAATCATCATGGTGGATGATGAAGGAAATCTAGGAAGGAAAGAAAGGGAGGAACCGATGCACGTTCGTTTTGAATGTTTGAAGATTATAATGGTCAGGGAATAAAATGCTCGGCAGGGCATTTCATAAGAATGAGAATTCGAGATATACGGCTTAGAAAAGAATCACGATGTATATTTCAATGTACACCAGCAATTTTAGGAGCACCTTAGGCATTGTACCCCAATTTGGGCGGATGAACGCCTTATAAATTAAGGCCAGATTAGAGGAGCAGAAGTATTTCTTACATCGTTTGAGAAAACCTAGACATTTCGCAGCATTTTTGGCGACATCGAATATGTGGTCATTCAAACTTAAGTTTTCATTGTCACACATACCGAAAATGGAAAGTTTTTCGGTTTTAACGATGCAAATACCATTTATGGGTAATGGCTAGGTGTTTGGACTTCGCTTTAACGACAGCGAACGGCATTGCGTTTTGGAATCACTAAATTCGACACCTTATCGTGTGTATTGTATAGCGATGATACTCGCTGTATAGAAGTCTAGATCCTCTGCTTGATTTGACATGCGAGCACCTGAACCACCACCCGCCCCAACTCATAATGTGTGTTTAGAGAAATCTAGAGCCTCCGCTAACTACTGACAAAGGTCTGCCAATTTGTATGCACTTTTTCTTGGACGTCAGCGGTAAAATCTTTTAACAAAAGGTTTAGCTAATAAGAGTGAAGAACGAAAAAAATTTCAATAATATCCCGGTACACTGCATATTATATAGGGTTTATCAAAAGGGACTTGACAAATTTGAATTTAATTTGTGAACGCACTCTTTCACTAATCATCAAACTGTCACTGTCAATTTATTCAGTAAACTCAACATTTTCATCATGGTAAAGTACACTAACGAGAAACGTCTGCAAATTATAAAAATTTTCTACAGATATTCGGTGTTGCAAACTCATTTTTGGCTAAATGGGTTCGTCAATAAGCAAAATATGCGTTATTGGTCGGGTGAAAACCCACATTTGCTTCATGAATCACCACTTCATCCACAAAAAATAACTTTTTGGTGCGGTTTGCATGCCGGCGGCGTTATTGGGCCATATTTTTTCGTCGACGATAACGATCGTCATGTTACTGTGAATGGTCAGTGTTATCGCGCCATGATCCCCGATTATTTTTGGCCCGAATTGAAAGATATAGACTTGTACAACATGTGGTTTCAACAGGATGGTGCCACAAGCCACACAGCACACGCAACAATCGATTTATTGAAGAGTTAGTATGGTGAGCGTGTTATCTCAAGACATGGGCCAGTCGATTGGCCGCCTCGTTCGTGCGATTTAACGCCGCTTGACTATTTTCTGTGGGGCTACGTTAAGTCATTGGTTTATGCCAACACGCCGACGACGCTGGAAGAAGTCAGAGCCAACATTGAACGCGAAATAGCGGCCGTTTCGGCCGAAATGTGTGGCCGAGTCGTTGAAAATTGTGTCCGCGGTGGCCATATGAACGAAGTCGAGTTCCATTCATAAATGTTTTGATTGTACTTCAAGCCAATAATAAAGTTTTTGAAATATCTCAAATGGTTTGCCTTTTATTTAAAAAAAAAGTTGTCAAGTCGTTATTGGAAAACCCTATATTTAATCCGTTTATTCAGATCTATTCCAGCACCTGGGAAGACTTTTTTTTTCGTGCTAGAACATCAAAAAATTGTATTTTCAGTTACGATATCTATGTAAGAGTGTGAAATGTTGGGAGAACCTCGTTCACTTTTTGTTTGCCGTAAACGATAGCCGTGGATGCAAAATATTAGAGCCCCTCATAGGGTCCAACCCTGCTGCTATAAAAAAGACATTAATTTGTACCAGAAGTCTGACGCTTTACTGGCAGTAGGTCATCGCTTGTGAAAAAGTGTCTAAGACTTCCTTAAAAAACCGGCAGGAAGTTACCAGCAGAGAGGCGATATTCGCTTCGAGACCTGGATGAAGTAACTTTTTTATAATGACCTCTGCACACGTCGTGGAATGCGTCATAGAGCTGTTATTAGAAATGAATATGAAGGAATGTATGGTTAACACTGAAACCATTTCATTTACGAATGGATGTTTAAAGTGACAAAATTGGCTAAGTTCAAATTACAAGAGCCCTATTTTGATAAGAGTTAAAGTTTCTAAAACACATTTTACAAATCGAAGAGTACGATCAAAAGCCTTGGTCGACTAAATATTAGAAGTTTCGCCCCAATCCCCAAAAAGCAGACAAGGTTTTCAAGCCTTTAGCAACTGATCGTTAAAATGAAACAATCAGCAATTCGGTTAAGAAACGTCAAAATGATATATAGTGAAGCTTTGGTCAGAAATTTGGTTCATCTGATCAAAAATTCCAAGCAGATAAACTACCCTTAATACAAGAAATTCGTTTATAGTATTTGTTTCAAGAGAATATGAATCCAATTAATATGAGATAGACGGTAAGGATGACATTATACTGACAAAATTTTCATCTAATGACATTTTAGACCATCTTTAGTACATGTTTCGCTGCTATCAAACAAAATCCTATTATTGTTAACGGCACCAGATAACCCATCGCCTACGATTCACATCACGTTTATGTTCGCTTTTGTACAATTTTTCGCTGTCACTTTCACTCGACCGTCATTGTTATATCGACATCATTAACGTCACGAGAGTTTTACATTTGACAATCAGCGAGGAATACTAGGACACCAAGGATATAAAAAAATTGCCACATAAAAATCAACTAATGCTTCATTGATCTCAACGGGGATAGAGGTTAAATCTGAGGCTGTCTCTATCCTCAGCTGCAAATAATTGTAATTTGTGTTTTGGTGTAATATAGTAAATGTACCCTATGATACAAACAGTGCTCAAGTAATAGTAGTAACAATTCTTATAACATACACCATTGCAACACTCTACCCCAAAGCCAACCACGTCAAATATATGTTTACTTCTAGCTTCTACTCACAAATCCTTGAAGCCCATACAAATAAAAAAAATTGATGAAGCGCCCATGAATAGAAGAACCAACTAAAGTGACTACGTATAAGTGTTAGTGTATCCCCTTCTACATAAGTATGTTAACACACAATGCCATTAAAGAAAGGACTCAGTGAGTTTGAAGGATGGTTTATGTGAAAATTTTATGGCGCGGAAGTCATTTGACAGATGAAATAGGCTTTACGATTATGTGATGCATTTAGCAGCATCAGCGTCGTCAGCGCTGTCATTGTCATCATCACTGAGGCTAGAAAAGAGTGAGATTAAATTAGTTCTTCAAATTATTGTAATAAAAATGGTCGAGAGAATTACCAGAGCGAAACATAATTTGACAGAGAATAAAACGACGTTAAGAAATGTGAACGAACCATTTATGCAAGTAACATTAAGCTTACTCCCAATGCGTGTCAATGCAGTTTGTCGCAAACTTGTTGTCTGATTCAGCGAATTCATTACATCATATCATATCATTTACTTTGGGAAAACAATGCTTAGCCCAAGTAACAAGAAGAGGTTGCCCTTTTATGTGAAAAAGAGGTGAGACTTACTGATGACACAAGCTTCATTCAAAACATTAACAATATCTTGTAGATTGTAGATTTCTCTGTACGTCCCCCAATATGTAAAATCAGTGTTGCGACTTTATCAGAAAAAAGCCGAGCCAACTATGGCAGTACTAAGGCAACTCTAGGGAACGTTCTCTAGGGATTTCCACTGCTAAAACCGTAAGCAACGGCACGGAGGACAAATGAACCCGATCCAACGACTCCACACTACTAACTCCAGGGAGTTATCGATGTTTCGATTGAGCTTCGACACGAACAGGTGAATTTATCTTTTGATGGCTCTACTATCGGGGTTTACGGGGCCGTGTTTGTTCGCTCCAATGAAGCCGCTACTAAACAACATCGTTAATACGGCTGCAGCTGAGGGTGATAGAGTACAACGAGCCGATTAACACAAGAAACACCTGCTGCGAATAGCGCCAGAAGTATAGTTCCTGTACCTCCACCGAGATGTCAAGCGGCATAAAACGCAGCTTATCCTTGCGGAGTGAGGCCGAAGTCCCATGATGAATACACTAAAGAATTTGCAGGGAAATGTGCACCATTCTAAAGGTGCCTCGTACACCTTGGAAAATCGACGGTAATATCTACCCAAGCGTTTCTGAGCTTAGAAAAATTTTTAATTTAAAGCCAACGATTCATCACCTATACCCGAGTTCATGAAGAAATACAGAGACTTAGACCACATACAAGATTTTAATTGTTAGCTAACTTCAATTAAACAAAATGTTTATACCCCATTATTGGGTACTACGCCCGAAAAGTAGAGTTCAACTAAATTACATGTCATAATTGATGGACACTCGAAGCATGTAGTATTGTATGTAGTACTCTCTTTACATATAAACCAAAAGGAATTGTTAAACACAAATGTATGTAATATGTATGCTCAGCAGCATGCATTTTCTGATGACTTTCAACGAGCATATATAGACGTAACCGATCCCTCTGATTTCAGAGTAAGACGTCAACTGCCTGCTTTACAAAGATATCTATTTCACTGGCCGACAAAACTACAAACAGCAAGTGGAGAACAGATAATCATGAGGACCCCCCTGGATGGAAAAAAAAAAAACATTGTAAGAGTATGAGATAAGAATTTACTATAGGAAGAGTAGGAGGATTACAGATTCACGTGGCATCACAATGAGTCCATAGGCCTAAGTTAGTTGGCTTCTCAATTACCCACTCTTACCTAGCCTGAGGTAACTTTGTGGGTAATTGACATGCCGTCTGATGCAATGGCACCAGAACCCACACTGCTCAAAAATGCGAAATCGGTTTTCCCCATGCTCAGGAATGATTTCGGTCAGAATTTGAGCCACGAAAGGAATGTTATTGTATCTTCGCGAATGCCCCAAAACCAATTTAGAATACGGTGCTTGAGGATTTCAACTCCTCGTTAGGAAAACATGTTTCTGTCTTCCAAGCGAGATATACACTTGCTTCCTACTTCTAATCCTTCTAAACCAATATATTCCTTTGCTAACGGCAGTATTCTCTGCTTTTCATATGCGCTCCTGACTCACGTCCCTGTTCTAGAACGGGAACGCCATCGTATGTTAAGTTAATTAAATTCCGATATTAACAGTATAACCAACTGGGAAACCACTAACCATGTTTCCACAACACGACTTCGTTAAAACCAAATTTAAACATCCAGCCATTGACTATAAATGAAATTTGCATTGGCGAAACCGAAAAACATTCCATTCTCGGTATATGGGTTAATGACCACTTCCGTTGGAATGATCATATATGGTATTCGGCGTCGCCAAAATTGGCTAGAAATGTCTAGGATTCCTTAAGCGATGTAAGAAATACTTTACCCTCTCTGATCTGGCCTCAATATATAAGGCATTTAGCAGCCCGAAAAACGAATACAATGCCCCCTCCTGGTCAGTTGCGCTCAAAACATCTTTGCACCTGCAACTTATGATTCAAAACGGTGCAAAAAAAAAAACTCAGGTGATACTAATATCAGTCAGTAAATTGACATTATTGAACACTGACGTAATGTGTCGTGTCTCACTCTGTTTTATTGCTATTTCCACCACCGGTGCGCCATAGAAATCGCCAGTAGCATTCCACCCCTTTAACCTTCAACCATAACAGTCGTCTCGCTACGAATGCTAATCAGTATACCCTCAAGCCCACTTTCAGACGTACTCTAATATATCGTGATTCGTTTCTAAGTCATACAACTCACTTATGAAATGGCCCTACCGAGCTTTTATTTCCTAGTCATTATAACCTGCAAACATTCAAAACCAACGTATCGGCTTTTCCAATAACGACTTGACAACTTTTTTTTTTAAATAAAAGGCAAACCATTTGAGATATTTCAAAAACTTTATAATTGGCTTGAAGTACAATCAAAACATTTATGAATGGAACTCGACTTCGTTCATATGGCCACCGCGGGCACGTTTACAACGGTCGATTCGTTGGACCCAATTTTCAACGACTCGTTCACACATTTCGGCCGAAACGGCCGCTATTTTGCGTTCAATGTTGGCTCTGAGCTCTTCCAACGTCGTCGGCGTATTGGCATAAACCAATGACTTAACGTAGACCCACAGAAAATAGTCAAGCGGCGTTAAGTCGCACGAACGAGGCGGCCAATCGACTGGCCCATGTCTTGAAATAACACCCTCACCATACTTACTCTTCAATAAATCGACTGTAGCGTGTGCTGTGTGGCTTGTGGCACCATCCTGTTGAAACCACAAGTCGTCCAAGTCCATATCTTCCAATCCGGGCCAAAAATAAACGGTGATCATGGCGCGATAACGCTGACCATTCACAGTAACGTGGCGATCGTTATCGTAGACGAAAAAATATGACCCAATAACGCCGCCGGCATGCAAACCGCACCCAACAGTTATTTTTTGTGGATGAAGTGGTGATTCATGAAGCACATGTGGGTTTTCACCCTACCAATAACGCATATTTTGCTTATTGACGAACCCATTGAGCCGAAAATGAGCTTCGTCACTGAAGATGATTTTGCGATGAAATTCATCATCTTGGCGCAACTTCTCTAGAACCCAATCGGAGAACGTACGTCGCTTCATATGATCATGAGTCAGCTTGATCTTGTATGGGTCAAGATCCTTACGTAAAATACACCATAATGTGGTCTGAGCGATGCCCAATTCTTGAGAACGCCGTGGAATTGACTGATTTGGATCGTTTGCTACGGACGTCTGAATGGCAGCGATATTTTCGACACTTCGACCAACCCGTTGACTCACTGACACGGCAACATAGCACAACGAATATGTAGACTCAAATTTTTGCACTAAACTTGTTATTGCCTGTCTACTAGGGCGAGAATTATGACCGAAAATTGGTCGTCTGTAGAAAATTTTTATAATTCGAAGACGTTGCTCGTTAGTGTACTTTACCATGATGAAAATGTGACAGTGACAGTGACAGTTTGATGATTAGTGAAAAAGTGTGTTCACAAATTAAATTCAAAGTTATCAAGTCCCTATCGGAAAACCCTTTACATCGGTATCTTTCTAACTTCGAAATCCGATCCAATTATAAAAAAATCTGCATCTGAAGCAATAGCCAAACTACGCTTAATGTCTTGCTGAATCCTCACACGACTTCCGAATTTTTGTAGTTCTAGAATTTCGCTGAATGCAATCGGAAAACTGAATTCACTGAGTCTTGTTATGGTCCACGTTCGCATCAGGATCAAGAAAAATGAAATCGTCGATTTATACACAGAGCGGGCGAAGGAAATTTAGGAAGGAAGAAAAGAGAGGTACCGATATTTGTAGATTTTAAATGTTTGCAAGTTATAACGACCCGGAAATAGAGAGCTCTGGTGGGCATTCCATAAGCGAGTTGTACGGCTTAAGAATGAATCACGGTATTTCAGAGTACGTCCGAAAGTGGGTTTGAGGGTATACTGATGAGCGAGATGGGTGTTACGATTGAAGGTTTGAAGGGGCGGAATGCTACTGGCGATTTGAATGGAGTGGTGTGGAAGTAGCGATTAAACAAAGTGAGAACGTCATATTTTTTGCATCAAACTTTGGTCGTATTGGAATTTCACACTCTTAAGAAAGACGTTGCAGTTATTCCTGGCTCTTTTGAACTTTTTTCGGTTTTCCTCTGTCAAGTTGGTCCTTTAGGACCGAAAAAACATTCCTTTAACCCTAACAGCCTCTTTACAGTTCGAGTCGTACCACGTTTTTGTTTGGTTTGATACTCTTCATTCGATGAGGGATAAAGGATCTCATTGCAAAGAGAATATTATCTGTGATCATACTAGCAGCATCATCCACCTCAGTATCGAGGAAATATAAGGACCAGTTAAAATGCCTAAAGAATTGTTTAGCCCGCTCCAATTGGCTTCCTCGTATTGTCAATCGAAGAATCTTTTAGGAATCTTTTCCCTAACTGTGTTATGAGTGTACAAGAAATTAGCTGATATGACACAATGATCTGATGAGCTTAGAGTGAAGAGCACTTCAACGTGTACGTATCAGGGTTAGATGTTAAAACCAAGTCCAGGATGTTGTTTTCTACAGCGAGAATCTTAACACACTGTTCTTCGGGTGTTGTTTGTCCAGAATGTCGAAGCCACCCAGAACTGTGTACATATATAATTGGGATACAATTCTTTAAATAAACCCAGACAGTGCATCAAACTCGTTAAAGGTCGAATTGCTGTCCATCTTGGGGCTTCTGTAAACAAAGCAGTAGTGGATAATATGCTTACGGATATGGAATTCCAACCACAGGAAATTGAACACCGGATTGGTACATGGGCTACATTGTAGTTGAGTTTGATAAGCTACATCACTAAACGATTACTTGGCGATACCACGAGAGAGTCAGAGAGGCTTTTCAGTACCCGAACTTTCGTTGACAGTTGAGTATAACTGCAGGCGCATTACTCTCCAGGTTGCCGGCAGAAGCATTCTTGACATCTCTAAAATGTCGACTGTCCGTCAGAAAGAAAGCTAGCAGGTTGCTTAAAGGCGTTGAACTACGCTGTTGCTAAGCACCTTAATGTGCTGGGCATAAGCTGCCAGTACATACTCGACGAGTACTGATACTGTAACTACTTTTTCACCTAAGCTTACTCATCTTCCTACGAAAGAGAAGAATTTCAGTAAAAGAATGATACAGGGTGTCTAAGAGACTAGTTCTTTATTTGAGTGTTCTAATCTGAGAGATAAAGTCCTAGTGCACCAGTTGTCAATAACGGTTAGTTTTATTTACGCCTTGGAAGATGATCCCCTGAACACAACCCCACTGGAACGGTTGTCATTCTCACATAAACCAAACACGGGCGGTTATTGGCATGCATACATATCGAGTGTCATAGGATGTTTTAGTTTTACATAATTCTATCAACTGCAATTTTACTCAAAATCAAAACCCGATGAAACGTAATTACTTAGTAAAATTGTCTGAATGTTTTTCTGTCAGTTTCACTGAACTGATTACGAATACCCACTATAATATTTCAAAATGCTGCTGACGTTTTCATTGCAAAAGTGTTTGTAACCCTCAATGTATAGAAAAAAAAATCAATATTCCCTTCTTCGGACTTCTCTTCCTTGTTCTGCAATAAATCTAAGCGTCTCCTTCAATTTATCTCCACCGCATTCGGTAAGAATTTTGCAAACTTTCTCCATCGAACACAATAAAATCGAAAAATACCAATCCACACTTCGTTTCTGGTTTCAAATTTTATTCAGATCTTCGCAATTCCATTGCAATTTTCTAGTCAAAAAAAAAATAAAATAAAATAAAAAAACAAACAAAACGACAATCCAACCGCTGACAATGCCATTCTCTTTTTAGATAATTTTTAGATAATTTTGTTCCTCGAATCCGATAAGTTTATCTATACTCGTAAATAACCACCCAAGCAGATGAGGTTTGGAGTAAAGAAACCCTTCCAATATTTTAATTCAATTTTTTTTGAATTGAGATACTCCTATCGAAAGGTAATAAAAATAAATAAACCGATAAACTCATACGTATATATTACACACGGTGGTAATAACAACAGAATATATATACGAGTATGTATCTGCTATTTGACATCTTATACAGAGTATGGTATAGTTGCTGATTCTTCCTTCTCCCACCCTGCTGTGAGGCTCTACGTACTGGAGTGATAAGTTATAATAAAAATACTCGCTCTCGCTGACACCCGAGTAACTCTGTTCCGTGATTATTTTAAAGGTACTCTTTGTGGTTTCTGTCATTATGTTGAATCAACAAATTTTTATCAATAACCACAAATTCGTAGGTTCCGATTGGAATATTGGATTTGCCTTCAGTTGAACTTTATTATTACTAAAACCCAAACATCCGCACCTGGATAATGAAGTGAATATAATCAAAAGGCAATACCAGTAAAATGTAATGATCTACACAGGATAGTTAATTAATTTGAATGCAATTTTTTTTTTTTTTTTTTTTTTTTTTTTTTTTTGTTGCATTTTCCTACTTTTCCTGTCCTTATCCACTAGAGGCAAATCAAATAACCGGACAAAAAAAATTGAAAGAATTTTATTTGGCTGATTGATTGTGTATACTATACTCAGGGGTGAAATGTTTTATAATAGGATTATTGCATTTAAAGTTAAGTGGATTTGGGTAATTTGTATTATTAGCGGCTTTCAATGTTAATATCATCATTGAAAAACGGTAAATATTTAGAGCAAGCTTGTTAATTGGTGAAAGTAAAGTAAAGTTTTTAAAGTATCTTCAATGTTTTAATCTATGCATTTAGTATAAATCATTTATTAAACACATTTATTCACAAAAACTTTTGAATTACCATTCGCGATTGGCATTTAACATACTTAAGTATGTAAAAGTGAATATTGGATATACCAACCTACTTAGGCCAATTGACCCATTGTGATGCCAAGTCAATCGGTGATCCTCATACTCATGGAACCAACAATCTTTTTTTCGCTGGGAGAGAACAGAATAGGTGGAGGATTGTCTCCTCTTCCTCTTCGTCCATGCAGTTTCTACTGAAATCGTTTGTAGAAGCGCCAAGCCTTCTTGTATGCATTCTTATGGTATAGAGCAATGTCCACTTATGACACTTATGATGGTGCTGAGATGTTTCCTTTTTAGAAGCTTCAAACTCTTAAAGCGATTCGGATTCATCTAAGTCCAATCCACCTAAGGTAAGTTATTTTATTAGCATCCAGCTTGAAAATTGATTTGCACGTAGCGATTGGTCTATCCATGCTGACCTTTTCTGGTAGAATAGGTAGAATGATTCCAATTTTGCCGAGTTCGTCGGACCTACAATTCCCTGGAATGTCTCTGTGGAACGACCCAAGAAAGGTGGAGGTTCTGCCATCTCCGTAAGAGTTGATTAGCATTCAAGGGCAGTGTTGGAACTTTATGAGACTGAATCCAGGGATTTGATAGCGACCTGACTGTCCGAAAAAATGTGGATGTCTTTTGCAGATATCACGTTTTTCTTCAGCCAGGACAGGACTTCCTTAATGACCAAAATGTCAGCCTGGAACACGATACAATGTTTTGGAAGACAGAAGGAGAGGCTTATCTAAAAAAAACACCGCCACCAACCAATCCCGCTATCAGTTTTAGATCCATTTGTGGAAAAGTGGATTGACTTGTTCTCCACGAAAGCATCTTCCTCTAATGTCGTGGAATAGTTATCTGGAAGGATTCCCAAAGTATTAAGAATATAAGCGTGGCCAAATAATTTATTTTTCCACTATGTAGTCATTTTAAGGCGAATAGCTGCGGTCGCAATTATGTACTTGCCTCCTGAAAATATCGAGGGGTTGTGCAAAGACATGCTGTTCTTTGGACCCAAATTAGTTTGCTGCAGTTGACTGTATTGTCTAACTCTGTCCACCAGAAAACAACCCCGTAGGTGTTTAACAGTTTTGTGATCGAGATGTAATACATGGGCTGAAAAGTCAGTGCCGTTTCTAAGAGAGGGCACCACTTGAATTAAATCCATACAATTTTCAGTTAGTACCAACCTTCAAAAGGTACGTGTATAAATTTCACAGCTGTCGGGCGATTAGTTCTCGAGATATAGCGTTGTGAGTGGAGGAACTTTTATTATTGTGATGATGAACGCTGTGGACGTCCAAAAGAGGCTGTTTCAGATGAAAACATCAAAAAAGTCCACAACATGATTACTAATGACCATAAAGTGAAGTTGATAGAGATAGCTGAGACTCTGAAGATATCAAAAGAGCGTGTTGGATATATCATACACGAATATTTGGACATGCGAAAGCTCTGTTCAAAGTGGGTGCCGCGTTTGCTCACAGTCGACCAAAAACAACAACGTATTGATGATTCAGAGGAGTTTTTAAAGCTGTTCAACCACAATAAAGCCGAATTTTTTCGTTGGTATGTGACAATGGATGAAACTTGGCTCCATCACATCACACCAGAATCAAGTTGGCAGTCAGCTGAGTGGCGAGCAAGCGACGAACATCGTCCAAAACGACCAAAAACTCAACAGTCGGCTGTCAAGGTTATGGCATCCGTATTTTGGGATACACATCGACATTTTCATCGATTTCACCGTATTCTCCAGATTTGACCCACAGCGACTATTTCCTGTTCGCAGACCTCAAAAGAATGCTCAACGGAAAGAGATTTAAGACCGATGAAGATGTAATCGCCGAAACAGAGGCCTATTTTGAGGCTAAACCTAAATCGTAATACAAAACTGGTATCGAAAGATTGAAAAATCGTTTCAATCAGTGTATCGCCCTCGGAGGCAACTATATTGATAAACAAAGTTGAATTTTGCAAAAATATTATAGCCAGTGGGTTATGCGAGGTTGAACTCCCCATTTGTTCTCAATGGCTTTTTTGCAAGAAAATGTGACTAGTGTAGTTTTCTTGACTCTTTCTTGAATGTAAGGTTTCCAGTTTAGTTTCCTGTCAAAAATGAGGCCCAGATATTTTACTGTATTAGAGAAGATTCATAAAGAGAGTGAGAATCTATGATTTCCTGGGAAAGAGGACAAGGTCAGATTTTTGGATATTTGCCTAACGGGTTAATCTGTTAATACTTGCTTGAAGAAGTTCTTTAATGATATTAAGATGCTTACCTGAGGCGGCTATAGCTACATCATCTGCATGGGCAATCACCCTGCTACCACCCGCTTTCAGGTATATCAACAGTTCATCAACCACTAAGTTCTAGAGAAGAGGATAAACGACACCACCTTGCAGCGTACCTCTGCTAATACATCTTTTAGCAAAAGCCCCACCCAATTTGGATTGATTATGATGCTATTTACCATAAGACTGATCGAGTAAGTCGTCTACCTGCAGATTTGACAACGCAGTCGTAATTGCGGATGTGTTGATGTGTTGTTTTCTGTGTCCAGGAAAGCAACCATTGTGTACATTGCAAGACAAAAGTCTTGGATCAATTTTAGCTGATTTAGCTGTACTGACGCAAGTATTGAAGCTAGACGATCATATGCAAAGCCGTGAGTGCGCTAATTGGGCACTGGAAATATTGGCCGGAGATCTAGATTTTGACCAAAAAATCATCTTCTCAGACAGGCCCATTTTTGGGAAAAATTGCAATTATTGGAGCGAACACAATCCACAAGTGTTCGGTCATGCAAAGATTGACTGTTTGGTGTGGTTTATGGCATGGCGGCGTCATCGAACTTTATTTCTTTCGAAATGAGGAAGAAAATATCGTTACTGTCGATGGTCTCAGAGATAGAGCGATGTTTACCGACTTTCTGTGGTCAGATCTCGAAAACATCTATAAACTTAAATGTGAAGGATAAATTGGACGACCTGGTCGAGCTCATCAATTACCCGCCGCGGTCATGCGATTAGACACCACTCGACTGTTTTTTCTGCGGCTACGTCAAGTTTTTAGTCTACGTTAACAAGCCAACCACTTTGGACGACACTCTATTGTCGGAATAACGAAACACATATAGGATCGAGTCATCAAATTTTGGACAGACCGCTTGAAGCACTGCCAGCGAATCTGAAGCTTCTGAGTGATGTGCTATAACAATCAGGATCACATAAAATTAGAAAAGTATTTAAAGAGAAAAAGATATGCTCAACTATATTTCTTGATACAGTCTGACACAAAGTATTTATCCATAAATAAATTATTCGAAAAGTCTACGGTCCTATAAAATAGAACGAGGAACAGAATACTTAACATTAAGAGAAATTGAGTTGGTGTACCACAAGGTAGTGTGCTAGGTCCAGCACTATACTTTTTATTTCATAGAGATCTACCAGAAGGTGAATAAATTACTTCAGCGTATTTCGCAAATGATACTGATGTATCGGGTTTTTCATAAGGAACGAAAGAATTTTGTATTTAAATAAAACATAGAATAACTGAGATTTTGGGGTGAAATTTGTTCCAGCGTAAGCATATTTGCAGCAGATTACACAATTACCGAACTTTGTCTTTAACAGATCAAATGTTTGACCAGTTGTGTGGCATGTGGTACGAACTTGTTAGAATTGTGTACATATCACTGATATCAAGTCCAACCAATTCTGGCTAAATATAGTCTGAACTGAGCTCCCACATAGAACCGTAATTGTAAAAATGACTTGATAGATAAAGTTAGGATAAAATGACAGTATAAGCGAAGAGAAAAGTCCTCCTCGTGATCCCCAAAGAATCAGTCGAAATCAAGTTGTAAAATGAATAACCCAAACACTTCTCCTTGAAAAAAACTCAATTTCTTTGGAGAATCAGATTAGCCTCTTATATAGAGTTTTCCAATAGAGACTTGACAACTTTGAATTTAATTTGTGAACGCACTCTTTCACTAATCATCAAACTGTCACTGTCAATTTATTCAGTAAACTCAACACTAACGAGCAACGTCTGCAAACGTTATCCGATTGGGTTCTAGAGAATATGAGCCAAGATGATGAATTTCATCGCAAAATCATCTTCAGTGACGAAGCTCATTTTTGGCTAAATGTGTTCGTCAATAAGCAAAATATGCGTTATTGGTCGGGTGAAAACCCACATTTGCTTCATGAATCACCACTTCATCCACAAAAAAATAGCTGTTTGGTGCGGTTTGCATGCCGGCGGCGTTATTGGGCCATATTTTTTCGTCGACGATAACGATTGTTACGTTACTGTGAGCGTTAGTTAGTCAGCGTTTTCGCGCCATGATCACCGATTATTTTTGGCCCGAATTGGAAGATATAAACTTGGACGACATGTGGTTTCAACAGGATGGTGCCACAAGCCACACAGCGCACTCTACAATCGATTTATTGAAGAGTAAGCTCACCCTGTGTTATCTCAAGACATGGGCCAGTCGATTGGCCGCCTCGTTCGTGCGATTTATCGCCGCTTGACTATTTTCTGTGGGGCTACGTTAAGTCATTGGTTTATGCCAACACGCCGATGACGTTGGAAGAGCTCAGAGCGGCCGTTTCGGCCGAAATGTGTGGCCGAGTCGTTGAAAATTGGGTCCAACGAATGGAATCGACCGTTCCATTCATAAATGTTTTGATTGTACTGTATTGTAATAAAGTTTTTGAAATATCTTAAATGGTTTGCCTTTTAATTAAAAAAAAACATTGTCATGTCGTTATTAGAAAACCCTATACATAGAGAGCAGAATCCAGAAGACATTCAACTAAATACGATCTTCCCTCTAAACTACCTTGACCCTGTAAATATCTTCCCAAAAATATATTCTAAAGTTCCCGTAAAAATATAATTTCGCAGTCAGTGATTCTTTTGGTTATATTTTCATATGTAAGGATTCTCTACAAAAAAAAAAAAAAAAAAAAAAAAAAAAAAAAAAAAAAAAAAAACTTTTCAGGAAGGATATTCATTAAAGTCATGCTAGTCCCCGAGGTCTTCTGCGGATTTTCGGTTTGAGAGTACATAAGTTAATATCTTTAAGTTATACACATGACAGAAAAACTATCTATGTATGTGCATACACGCCTCGTACCGTATCCAAGACAATGTACAACTTCGTTAGGCAAATGCTTCTATATTTGGATTCAAAGAAGCGCCGTTCTTCCTTCCAATGATTTCGACGGCCCAATTATCTTTCTTCCTCTCTTTAAATAACAGGAACTCCTTTCTCATATCCGGATTTATAAAAAAAAAAAAAAAAAAACCTCTTGATGTAGAACGTCCTGCGGTATAACCTTCATTAAAAACTTTGAACATCCAGGTACACATATCATTCTTGGCTGTTCCTTTTTATTTCTGAACAAAGACCGCACTTCCCGTCAAAAAAGATTCACTTTCAACAATGGCATGCCCCAGAAACAAAACTTGTGATACCACATTAAAAAGAATAAAAAAAAATCAAATTAACCCCAGCGTCGCGTTGGTCGGCGGTCCGCGAAGTTAATCCAATCGAACAAAAAATTGCAAAACGATGAAAAAACACAAATTCGCGCAACGTATCCAAAACTGGAAATTTTAGACATTTGTCGACTGGCAGCGGAAAAGAATTCAATTTGTTTTTTGTACTCTAGCGAACTTTTCTTCACCCAGGGAAGTTACTTAGACCCTGACTGCATTTTGCTGTCCCTTCAGATAGTATCGACTGTGACACTGTTTGCAGTGGTTTATATATTTGCTGCTGTTTGCGTCCCATAGTATGCACTGCGTAACCGGTTCAAGGTAAAGTCTGGCTTCCAAGCCAACCGGAATGGCATGTCTACGGTCGACTCCTTTTCCTTTACCTTTTTTTCTTGACATGTTTACTTTATGTATTGTACGAGTATATCAACCGAAGAATCAGTGAGAACCAACAAGTATCTGTATAGAGCGCACGAAGATGTGCTCCATTAACATTGCCAAGGGATTGAGAGGCGCACACTAGCCAGCGCCTTAGCAACGCCATCTTAACTTTATACGCGCCTAAAGTAGACTAAGTGCATATGGCATGAGGAGCGAGGCAAATTACTGGAGCGTGCACTCTGGAAACGCACATTTTATAAACACGGCTTGCGATTCATTTCATCTCTCACCTCTACACCCTTTCCAAATCAGACATGTTTTTGTTGTTGTATCGACGTCAAGTCTCTTAGTTTTTCTTCTTCGCTTATGTATTTCATTTTATTTTCCAGGGTTTTCATGCATTTAATTGTAGAGCTCCATCTCATCTCTGATGGACGGGGAGAATATTTTCCACTCAAAGGGGACTCATGACGTATATTTACATAGCGACGTAATATGGTTGAATGTCACATGTCTATATAAAGCATACACCCAGCTTAACTGCCACAGTTACCAAAGGTTGAAATGTTACAGGCGCACAGGGCCTCGGGTTAAGGTCAAGTGATAAACAAAGCAAACTGCGAATAACAAAAATGAGGCAGCGATTGTAGGTTTGCTTTGCTGCTTAGCGACATGTAGCTAGTTAAATGCTTGCTCTAGCAGCGAAGGTTTTCGGTTTAAAAAATTCTTTAGTTAAATCAAAGAGATCCTGCAGATAGACTTAGAAAAGGATGAGGGAAAGAGGAACAAAACCTACTTTGAGATGGCCTGACGATGGTGTTTAATCTTTGCTTGGAGATCACTAAATATTTGAAAAAAAAAGCTGAGGCTTTGCTGATGGTGAGGTCATAAAAAAATTCGTTAGAACAAGTAGACACTTCAAAATGAGGTCAAGTAATGGAAGCCAGCCATGTATGTCAAGGCTATACAATCAAATCATCGTGACATAGCAACTAAGTAATAAGGAGACACGACAACGCAATTAAACTTCAATTTGCATATTTTTGTCGTTTTTATAAAAAAAAAAAGATATGAGTAAGACCTTTTAAACATACACCACGTCACCCGGATCCTTAATGAATGTTATTGTCTTAGTCACTTGGAAGTGACTGTCAGTATATCTGACATTAGTGTAAATTTATTTTTGATTCTTGACAGTTGACAGTCCTGGTGTAAAAATTTGGTATAGTTGACAAAAGGCGCAAAAAGTTTTAACAATTGTTTCCAACAATTGACAGCTGACAATTAGAGCTAGATTAAAGAATATATCGAATACAAATATTCGATTTGCGAAATATAATTTTTAATTGTTTAAAAAAAGACTTTACGAAGATAAACTATGAGATTTAGAGTGAATGCTATAAGAAATTGACATTGTGGCGCAATTGATAGTAGAATTGTATGACCACTATGGGCAACATTCCGAAAAAGGATTGACGATATAAGAAGAAACGTTCCACAGAAAAGCTTTTAATTGGGAATCTTATAAAGAACCTCCCAAATTCAAAACAACACTTTGGAAAGCTCATAGAAAATATTGGAAACTCATTTCTGAAAAAAAAGTCTTCTGAAACTCCGAAACTTCTCAAAGTTCACGACTCTAATGTTACCACTCTTCGGTTTGTAATTAAACCACAGGTTTCGTTGGCAAATTAAGGTGACAGAACGATTCAATAGGAACCTCACTTACCGGATAAACTTCGGGAGCCTACATGAAGTCACACAGATGTACTCTACTTCAATAAAAATAGTGTGGTCAACCGAACGAAAATCCATTGGGCTATAAGTTAGGTTAACTTAAATTAAACAGGAATATGATGGATATGCCATCACACAGACAACAGACACCAATATGGGCACATCGCGATTTGTCTTTCAATGGTTAAAAACTTAAACAATCTCCCTGGTGAAATACCCAATTTCTTTGCAAAGGACAAGAAGGCCTTTCAAGACTGTCACGTCTATTTCCTCTAGGTTTTCCAAAAGGTATTTCCTTAAAAATTTGTTTTAATTACGCTAGATGGTGCCTTGAAGTCCGTTCATATTTAGGCAGACATGCCAAATTTCAGTACGATACTGTCTTTAGTTTTGTTTTGACAGCTGATTGTTGTTGACGTGTTTGGCATCATGTTGAGTACGGACAAAAATGATTTTCATTCTCTCATAAAGCATTAATTTTGAGAGGCAAAAAGGCGAAGGAAACAAAAGAAAAGTTGAACAAATATTAAGGGGCTAATGCTCCGTCAGATTACACCGTCAAATATGGGTTTCGAAAGTTTCGTGGAGGCCGCAACTCCACTACTGATCAAGTCCGCAGCGGCAGGCGATCCGATGCGGTTACAGAGGACAATTTCAAAAAAATACATAAAATACCAGATACCACAACTGAGCGCACACGCCATATTTTGGGCAATTTTCGTATTTGAAAAAATTATCCTGCCGCTGGGTGCCGCGCATACTCACTCCTGACCAAAAAACACGAACGCGAGAGCACTTCGAAAGAGTGTTTGGACTTGCTGATGCGGAATCGAGTGGACTTTTGGCATCGATTGGTAACTGTTGAGCACCAGAGAACAGAATGAGTGCCCGTCAATGGACTGAAGTCGGCACGAGTGCTCCGAAGCGGCGGAGGGAGGCTCGATGGGTCGGAAAGGTTATGGCGTCGATTTTCTGGGATTGTCATGGCATACTCTTCGTGGACTACCTCGCGCATTAATGGAGAGATTGAAGGTCGAAATCGCTGCAAAATGGCCTCACATGGAGCGAAAAAAAAAATTGTTTTTGCAAGACAATGCACCGGCGCACAAGAGCATCGCAACCATGGCTAAAATCAATGATTTACGGCTGCAATTGCTGTCGCATACACCGTATTCGCCCGATTTTGCTCTCTTTGACTAATATCTCTTCCCAAACCCCAAAAGATGGCTCATCAATAAAAAATTCAGCTCACGCGAGGAAATCATCGACGCAACGGAGGAGTATTTTGCAGACCTTCCGGAAAATTACTTTTTGGACGGGATCAAACTAAGAGGGGACTATATTGAATAAAATAAAAAAAAACATTAAAAAAACTTTTTTTTCATTCCCAAGGAGGTTACTTTGCACCCCACCTAGTAAGAACTGTCTCAACGGTGTATCAATTCCTGCGCTGATGTATGCTGATGATGACACAACCCAAGGTATGCAGTTAAAGATAAACAGGCTTAATGCTTTCTGTAAAAGTTGGAATCTCACTGTAAATCTTGATAAATCAAAAATGATGATATTTAGAAATGCAGGAGGACGCTTCTCACACTTGGAAAAGTGGAAGTTAGACGGGGAAGAGATACAGATACCTAGGTGTCCTTATATCGTCCTCCTTAAATTTCAAACCACACTTTAAGGAAAAATTAGCTGTTGCTAAAAGAGCTATCTGTTCGATTTGGGAACGTTGCTTCAAAAATAAATATGTATCGCAAAGTGCTAAACAAACTTTGTTCCACTCAACCGCAGCGTCGATAATGCTTTACGGAGCTCAGGTATGGGCCTACAAAGGCTACGATGATGTGGAAAAATTTCTTCGCTACTTTTTGAACAAGATTTTTCGATTACCAAAAAATACCCCGAACTATACGCTACATCTTGAAACGGGAACTCCTCCTTTGCTCTTGTACACGCTCAAAATGCACTTCAACTATATCCTAAAAATACTAGAAATGAATGAATGCAGAATACCAAACGTAGTTTTAAGAAGCATAATTAGAACAAGCGGAGGCATTTGCGAGGAATGGAAGAAAACAGCTTCTGAATGCGGAGTAAATCTATCTAATCAAGTGAACGAGCATCCTCATCTTTTAAGAGAAAAATTTAACTTGGTTTTGGGGAATTTTGGCAGACATACATATGACCAATATGTTGAAGAAGCTGAATCGTCACTGTTTAGGAACTATTACAGCAAACTAAATGAAAAAAATACTTCCTGGATAGTCACGCAGTTGAAAAAATAAGTGCTATTTTCAAACTGAGAGGGGAACTCGTTCAACTAAACTTTATACCCCATAGACCAGATTTACCAATACTTTGTGACCTCTGCAACATGAACAAGAGGGAAGACATCTTACATTTTCTTGGTGTTTGTCCGATTTTAAAATCGTTTATTGAAATAAAAGTCAACTAACTAACTAGTAAGAACTGTCTTGCTCCTCAAAATAGCCATTAACTGTCGACATCACTTCTTCATCGTTGAAAAATCTTTGACCACTGAGCTATTTGGGAACAGAAATAAATTCAAGGGGTCTAAATCTGGCGAATAGGGTGCATGAAGTAGCCATTCAAACTTTCATTCATTAATTTTGGCCATTGCAATAAGGAATTTGTGAGCTGGTGCACTGTCTTGATGAAACATCACTTTCTTCTTAGCCAAATGCGGCTGTTTTTGCTTGATATTTTCGCTCAAACGTTGCAATAAGTTTGCATAATACCGGCCGTTGATTGTTTTTCGTTTTTCAAGATAGTCAATGAAAATTATCCCACACGCATCCCAAAAAATCGACGCCATGACCTTGCCTGCAGACGAAACGGTCTTCGTATCGTATTTCAAAAAATGCTCTGGTCTTCAGTTCCAGGGATATAATTTAGTCGGAAACTGACAAATACCAACAAAATCCAGTTTTATATTGGGTCTATAACTATTCGTGCGGTTTGCTAAGAGATGGCGTAACTTGTATTATTCCATTGGAACATGCGTTGGAAAGCTACTGTCATTGTACGTCATTTCAGTATATGTTATTGATTTGAAGCGTAAACAACAATAATTTTTTTTCACTCAAATATGTCGACCTTTGTGCCTGAAAAAGTGTTTTTGCGGGGAGTTCTTCTAACTTTAATATGAAGAAAACTGCTGCCGAAAGTCATCATATTTTGGTGGAAGTTTATGGTGAACATGCGCTAGCTGAGATAACGTGCCAAAAGTGGTTTGCACGATTTAAAAGTGGTGATTTTGGCTTGGAAGACAATGAACGTTCTGGGCAGGCAAAAAAGTTTGAAGATGAAGAACTGGAAGCATTACTCTATGAAGATTGTTGCCAAACACAAGAAGAGCTCGCTCAAAATGTTTAAAAGCAGGAAATTGGGTTCCACATGAACTCAAGCCGAGAGACGTCGAAAGGCGGTTTTGCATGTCTTAAATGCTGCTGGAACGCCACAAAAGGAAGTCATTTTTACATCGGATTGTTACTGGTGATAAAAAATGGGTCCATTACGACAAACCCAAGTGCAAAAAATCATATATGAAACCCGGCCAACCAACCAAATCAACGGCAAAGCCGAATATCCATGGCGCGACGGTAATGCTCTGTATTTGGTGGGATCAAATGGGTGTGCTGTATTATGAGCTGCTAAAACCGGGTGAAACCATCAATGGACAACGCTACCGAACACAATTAATCCGTTTGAAGAGAGCAGTAGCCGAAAAACGCCCGGAGTATGCGACCAGACACGAGGCAATAATTTTCCATCATGATAACGCTCGTCCCCACGTTGCTATTCCGGTTAAGAACTATTCGGAAAACAGTAGATGGGAAGTCTTACCCCAACCGCCTTATAGCCCAGACCTTGCCCCTTCTGAATACCATTTGTTCCAGTCGATGCAGAACGCCCTCACTTAAATACGGTTCACATCAGAACAGAATATCAAAAATTGGATTGATTCATTCTTGGCTGCCAAGCCGGCGCAGATCTTTTGGGATGGGATTCACAAATTACCAGAAAGATGGGAAAAAGTCATTGCTTCAGATGGACAATACTTTGAATAATACTAAAAAAAAAAATTTTATACAAAATAACATTTCATAACAGCTGATCAGGAGTTGGAAGAGTGTACATAATCACTTCTTCTAATACCAAAATTGCCAATAACTCTCTTCAAATAACTAAAAAAATTTAATAATAATTACAAAATTATAAAAATTATAAAACGTGGAATTGGACACCAAAACATTTATTTCCATTTAACTAGAAGGCCATGCACCATAAGTCGTTAGCACAATGACCTCATAAACCCCAGTGACAGTACATTCGTCACAATATTTGCAATAAATTCGCCTTATGTTGTGTAATAGGAAATTAAAATTAAAATTAAAAACAATAGTTATTGCCACGTCATATGTACATAGGTACCTATATCATCTTATAAAATACGAGTACTTATGTATGTACCTATAGTTACTCCATGATATATGTACGTATTTCATGTTTTATTGAAAAGTAAGTTGGCAGCTAGAACAAAAAGCCGGTATGTTGTTTCGCCTTTTCTTTTACTTTTGTTCTTTTGTATGTCTAACGTCTGAAGAGGAAACCAGTCGCACCCAATTCACGGTTCAGAGAAGTAGTTTTTTTTTTTTTTTTTTTTTTTATCATTCTTCTGTATCTTGCTATCTTAATTGTACGAGTATCTACTGCTATTGCTTGTCTAAACAATATAATGAAATAATGTATGTATGCAGTCTTTTAAGTTGTTAGTGTGCCGGTCAATTTAGAAAAAAAAAACTCAACTCGTAATTGTATTGATTATGAACGAGTATCTCCGTTTTAACTTTATACCTGTGTGCACCTGCTGAACTTTTGTTCATGTGTTTCAAACTGATTAATTTTTTTTATTTTTTTATTACCTTTCGTCCTCTATCGTCATCGTGTTTTCGTTTTAGACTCATGTTTCGCAAACTATATACTTGTACTCGTACATGAAAACGAGTATGATGGTATAGCTACGATGAATTATGTCACTGGTTTGGCTGTAGGTGATATGTACTCGTATTTTGTATAAAAGAAAACTACGAGTAGGTACCAACGGATATTACAGAATTTTGACGTTTATTTGGAGGCATATCCCTGACCATCCAAATATTGAATGAAAGTTCAATTTGCAAGGAGTTTGACAGTTTGTGCATAAAAGTTGTCGTTTGACAGGTGGGCGGTGGAACAACTTTGACAGTTGTATTAAAAAAAAAAAAAAAAAAAAAAACTCCAAATCAATTAGGTTAACCGTGGCAACTTTTGTGCCATAATAAGTGTTAATTACCTACTTATGTACATATGTATTGATATCAACACAATTTAAGATAAAATAGGTAAGTGTGTAGGTAATCATTTGCCCCATTAAGAGTGACATTTAGCAAAAACAGATGTAAGATTAGAATATTTTTTTTTTGCAGATTTTTAAGAGGAACAAAGTTTGTCTTTTTTTTTTGTTTATGACAATATGTGTGTATTTGAATGACATAAACAGTACAATGAGGTTTAAGAGAGTTGAATTTGAAGGGGTTTTCTGTAATTGTATGCCAGCATACAATTTGTCAAAATGTGTCATGTTATTACCATTCCAGCTATATAAACCGCCTTTTTATGGCTCTTTAGAACTGTAAAAAAACAAGGTTTTGTGTACTTAATTTATCTTGAGCTAATTGGTAGACCAAGGTATACGTTTCGGTTTTAAATAAGACGGATTGAAACTTGACATAAGTAAGACTCAAAGAGCTGCGACTACAGCTATTCGCCTTAAAGCGACTACACAGTGAACAAATAGTTTATTTGGCCACGCTAATATTATTAATATATTAGGAATCCACTTAGAGAACATCGATTACACCATACTTAAACTTCGGTTTGACAAAGATTTTCATGTAAGCTACCCCTTTAGATCCTTCTGGGAGGAAGATGCTTTCATGGAGGACATATCAATTCACTTTTACACAGATGGATCTAAGACCTATTGCGGGGTTGGTGGTGGTATTTTCTCAAATAAGCTAAATCTAAGCCTCTGTTTAAATATAAGTCTTCCAAATCACTGTAGCGTATTCCAGGCGAAAATTTTGGCGATTAAAGAAGCTCTGTCCTGGTTGAAGAAAACGTGATTCTGCAAAGGATATCCGCATCATTTCTGATAGTCTGTCCGCCACCAAGTCCTTGGACTCAGTCTCATTAATTCCAAAACCGCACAAAACATTCAACCTTTGTTGGGTGCCGGCCCACAGAGTCATTCCAGGAAATTGTAGAGCTCATTAAAATTGGAACCACTCTACCTATTCTACTGGAAAAGGATAGCATAGATATACCAATCGCAACCTGCAAATCATTATTAAAACTGGATGCAAATACTAGGTGGGCTGAAAAGTCACCTCCTTGGGAATGATACACTTTGATACACTTATTCCAGCGATTTTCCAACTTCTTGATGTCGTCCGAAAAGTAATTTTCCGGAAAGTCTGCAAAATACGATTCCGTGACGTCGATGATTTCCTCTCGTGAGCCGAATTTTTTATTGATGAACCATCTTTTGATGTTTGGGAAGAGAAAATAGTCCAAGGGAGCCAAATCAGGCAAATACGCTGGATGCGACATCAATTGGAGCCGTAAGTCACTGATTTTAGCCATGGTTGCGATGCTCTTGTGCGCTGGGGCATTGTCTTGCAAAAACAAATTTTTTTTTCGCTTCATGTGAAGCCGTTTTGCAGCGATTTCGGCCTTCAATCGCTCCAATAATGCACAGTTATACTCGCTGTTGATGATTTTTACTTTTTCGAGGAAACGCCATAACCCGACCCATCGAGACTCCCCCGGCCGCTTCGGAGCACTCGTGCCGGCTTCAGTCCATTGCCGGGCACTCGTTCTGTTCTCTGGTGTTCAACAGTTACCAATCGACGCCAAAAGTCTGCCCGATTCCGCATCAGCAAGTCCAAACACTCTTTCGAAGTGCTCTCGCATTCGTGATTTTGGTCAGGAGTGAGTATGCGCGGCACCCAGCAGCAGGATAACTTTTTCGTATGCAAAGTATTGCCCAAAATATAGCGTACTTGCTCAGTAATAATCTTTGTGGTATCTGCTAGCTCGCGCACCTTCACTTTCCGGTCAGTAAACACCATTTCATGTATTTTTTTGACATTGTCCTCTGTAACCGCATCGGAGGGCCTGCCGCTGCGGATTTGATCGGTTGTGGAATTGCGGCCACCACAAAACTCTCAAAACCAATATTTGACGGTGTAATCTGACGGAGCATTAGCCCCGTAATATTTATCCAACTTTTCTTTTGTTTTCTTCGCCGTTTTGCCTCTCAAAAAATAATGTTTTATGAGAGAACGAAAATCGTTTTTGTCCATACTCAACATGATGCCAAACACGTCAACAACAACCAGCTGTCAAAACAAAACTAAAGACAGTATCGCACTGAAATTTGGCATGTCTGCCTAAATATGAACGGACTTCAAGGCATCATAACCTTTTTTGCAGTATCAGCGCAATTTGGCGGTCAAGGAGTTTACTTTTCACTCCACCTTACAAAAGAACAGACCTTAGGTGGACAGGTGGGCCAACATGTCTAGCGATTAAACAAATCTGGCCAAAGCTGGATCTGAATCGCTCTAGAATTCTGATCCTTCTATACAGGAAACATTTCAGCGCCATCATAGATGTCATCACTGGCCGCTGCCTTATAGGCAAGCATGCAAGAAGGCTTCGCACCTTCACAAACGATTTCTGTAAAAGCTGCATGGACGAGGAGAAAGATAAGACAATCCTCCATTTTCTCTGTATATGTCCAGCTTTTTCCCAAAAAAGAGAACTCCACTTAGAAGCTTTATTCTATAATGACTTAAACGATCTAAAGTATATAGACGTTAGCAGTCTCCTGCGCTTCTTCATAAGCTTAAATTGCCTCCATGAGTAAGAGGATCATAGATTCATGTGGCAGCACCTACCTACCTAATTAACCTACTCAAGTAGGCTAGAAATAATTCAGCCAAACTGAAAACAATTGAACTTTGAAGGATGTAAAACTGACATGAAAAGTGACTCGAGAGTATACAAAGAGATAAACAACTACATCTACCGTGAAGAATGTCACATTAAAACCTCTTTGCAATTATTTATCGCTCGAATTTAGTGGAGGAAACAATTTGCATCCACATACAAAACCCGGATAAATCATAAACTCACTGCGCAGGCCATTATGCGATTTATTCCATCCGTGGACCAGACATACTCACCATCTGTATTATGAACGGAACTATTTCAGCGTGGCATGTAAAAAGTGTACTAAAGAAGTCAACGTGGTACGATTGGGAATGTAAGGCGGCAAAGAAGGAACATTTTACTTACATAAATATGCTTTATAAGAGAAACATCTAAAACCAACACAAAAACAATCACTGTATCAACGGTTAAACCAGGTATACAAAAAGACATGCAAAGAGTAATGAGAAAGGAATTCCTAACAACCGGCGGCGGCAACGGCGGCGCTTAGAAGAGTTAGAGACAGCATTACCTTTGGTAAACTAAAAAAATACTCTGCCAACACTACAGCCAAAACTTAGCAGGGACCATACGAGTACAAATAGAAGCATCAAAACTCGCTGAGTATACACTCCACGAAATAATGATAAGGATCAAAGAAATCTTTGTTTGTTCCCTTTTTTTTTGATGAGTTCTAATTCATTAAACGCAGCAGCATTATCGCTTCGTCTTATCGCATCATAGCGATAATATTTATTTTTGTTTTTGCTAACACATCTGTTTTACACTGATAAGTGATCTTCATTGTGGTACGAAATATTGATAAGGCTAGTTGTGCTTAAGTGAAAGAATAATTTAAAAAAATATAAGTTTAAGCTGAGTTTCCACAGAAAAAGGGGTCCTTAGTCTTTAATATTTATTTGATTGCTAGAAAAAAAATTGGAATGCTTTAAATTTTCGCAAATATCAATTACAATGCCTTATGGAAAGCCATCGACCGAAGACGAGCAAAGACGTGTGGCTGTTTACAGAGAACAGGGAAAAACAACAAGGCAAATCGGAGCTATTCTAAAAAGAAGTAAAACTGTTATAGCAAATTATATACTAGAAATCTTGGCGAAAATTATGAATTTAAGCGAAGTACAGGAAGAAAACCAACATTAACACCAAGAGTTATTCGAGAAATAAGACGTCTTGCTGTAAATAAATCCATCAGTCCTTCTGAAATTGTAAGCATTCTGAAGCTAAGTGTGTCAACAAGGCGGGTGCAACAAATTTTAAAGTCAGATAATACCATTGAATATGTTGAACACACGCCGAACAGCCGACGCTTACAGCATGACACAAAGCGAACAGGTTGACTTTTGTTGAAAAATTTCAATTTTGACACGAAAAGTGGTAAAGTGGTATTTTCAGACGAAAAAAATTTAATTTAGATGGGCCAGATGGTTCCCAAAAATATTGGTATAATAAAAGGGCCGAAAGGCAGCTCAGGCATGCTCGCAATTTCGGAGGGGTCACGTTAATACTTTGGGATGCTATTAGCTGCTCTGGAAGAATTACGACCGAAAATTGAAGTTAACGCTCTTAACGTTGCAGTCACCGACTCCGAATATCTGTAGAAAATTATAATTTGCAGACGTTGCTCGTTAGTGTACTTTATCATGATGAAAATGTTGAGTTTACTGAATAAATTGACAGTGACAGTTTGATGATTATTGAAAGAGTGCGTTCACAAATTAAATTCAAAGTTGTCAAGTCCCTATTGGAAAACCCTAAACATATTTGATTTTATGAACACAGTTGAAAGTTTCTTTGATATTTCCTTGATGTTTGTCGATAGAGAGTTGAATAATTTTAGTCCGTCGTACAATAGCAAATTTTAGTTGATACTTTTGTGGAGCTCTCAGAAAAAATTGCATATCCTACGAATACACTACTAACAATTGCCTACAACTTCATTTGCGATATGGGGACAGTACCTCCTAGTTTCAGAAAGAGCATAATTTTTTTTTTTTTTTTTTATTAAGATATTACAGTGCCTACTATATTAAGCCTACTAAAGCAGACACAGTCCTTCTAGGCACTGTACTAAAAGTATTCACAAGAATCATGTGATCGATAGGCCACCTAGATACAGAGAAGTTATCTTCTCAGTGACTCTTCGGCTTAGTTCAAAAATTATTATTTCACAGTATCTTCACAATGACCAATATCTCTACGATATATCTTTACAAGGATGGAAAATCATGCACCTTGTTCGTCAATTTGAAGCTCGATCTTTGATGTACAAAAAACCCCCTTTTTGTAAACTTAGTAGCCAAGGAGTGCTTAAGAATAAGAGGTTACGTAAGGACGATGAAAATATAACTTTCATTATTATACAAACAACGTGTCAGAATGGTCTGTATCGCAAACTGGCATTAAGCAAGGATTCCTCATGAGTCCCTTACTATTTTCATTGTTTCTAGATGAATCGAGTTTGATGGATTAAAGGTAAAACTCCTCACGTACCACGACGGAAAGTTCATTTTATGGTTTTGGCAAAGTAAAGAATCGGAAATAGTAAATAAAAACCAGTAACTCAAGGCGCTTATAATTCCACAACTGACTTCTAAAAAATACCTAAAAACGATAAATTGCAGTTGGAAGGCATACTTGGAAAAAAAAAAAATAAAGTGTGTAAAGGGTGAGCCAACAGATGGTGTGGATGTTGGCTGTCAATTACCGTCGCTGACTGAATTCAATGTGGTTGACCTTTTTTGACAGATGTCATACAATCTTCGGCAATTTTAATCAAGGAGTCTATTACCACGCAACAATGCATTTTTGTTATTCAATATTATTAGAAAAATGGGCGATCTGTGAAAGTAACATTTCGTAAAATTCGTGATTTTTTCGGTCAACATAATCGACTTAGTGAGACCGGAATTCGAGCAATGGTGAAACGTTTGAAGAAACTGGTTCGGTATCGAATCAAACTACATGTTAGCATGCTCGTATATGCACGTACACGCCAAAGCATTACCACTGTGAGCAAAAGCGTTCACCTCACAATTGGACTTTATTTGTGGCTCTTTACGGCGAATTTTAAAAGTTGATCTTCATTTACACGCCTATAAAGTTCAAATAACACAAAAATTTAAGTATTTGAACCAATGAATGGATGGGTACTTAAATATACAAAATTGTCGCTTCTGGGGACTGGAAAACCCATACAAGGTTCACGAAATATCAATGTATCACACAAAAGTCACTGTATGATGCGGATTTTGGGTTGGCGGCATCATTGGCCCGTACTTTTTCGAAGGTGAGGCAGGAAAGCAAGTTACAGTGAATCAAGAAACGTTACCGCACATGTTGACCTGTTATTTTTTACCTAAATTGAATGAATTGATTCTGAATGATCTCTGTTTGTGTTTGAACAGAATGGTGCTACCGGCCGTAGAAGCCATCAATCTATCAATTACGTACGAAATTTGAAGTTCGCATTATTTCGGTTAGAGGAGAAGTTGATTGGCTTCCAAGGTTTTTCGGATTGACACCTTTAGACTTCTTCCTGTGGAGCTATTTGAAGAGCAAGTTCTATGCCAACAACTCAGCGACAATTCAGGATCTCAAACATAGCATCTTAACTGAAATTGCAGCCATTGACCTACTTATTCTTAAAAAAAGTCATCGATAATGTTGACCTCCGGATGGTCGCTTGCAAGAGAAGCCATATTGGTCATATAAACGATGTTATATTCCTTTTGTATTTGCCGTAGACCAAAATTTATTAATCAATAAAATTCTATATTGATTTCACAATGAGTGTGTATTTAATTTAATGAAAACTTTCACACTATCTGTTGGCTCACTCTTTATATAATCTACAAAGTAATTAGTAAATTCGAAAATATGCTATGTAACTCATGTGTGGGGCATCTAGCAGAACAAATTCAAGCCGCATATAACCGACTGGAATTAAGACCGAGAATTTTCTTTGTGCAGTCTAGAGCTACCGATGATGTGAGTACATCATTTTATCAGAATATGCTCCATGTAAAAGACGACTAGAAAAGCTCACTTAAAGAAAACTTACATTGTCAGCAAATGAGGTCCACCATAAATGGAGAAAATCAAAATACGCTATGAAGGTACATTAAGACATCATATATATATATGTATATGATCTCACACATTTGGCACTGCCACTGTGAGGGAGCTTAGCCTTCGTTATCGAAACATTTATGATTACGACGCAAAGAGCTTTTTGTACTCACTTCGCGCTTGGAAGACATTCTAAAGGTTCAGATCACAAAACAATGCTGTTGTGGGTTTTAAAATTTAGAGCTACAGGTTCAGCCTTAAAAAGAAAATCCATTGGTAGACCCAGAAGTGTTCGGACACCTGAAAATGTTGCAACTGTATGAGAAGCAGTTGAACGTTCTCCTAGCCTTTCAGCTGATAAACATGCCTCTGGGAAAATCGTAGAGCATGCTCCAACGATATTCTTCAAAACATCCCACAATATGCTCTTTTAATAGCAAGTGACGAAGCTCATTTCCATCTGTCTCGCTGTGTGAACAAGCAGTAATTTCGCTACTGGACACCAGAGAATCCACGACAGCTCCATGAAAGGCCATTTCACAGCCCATTTGCTACCGTTTGGTGTGCTGTTGGATCTTTTGGCGTTTGAGGTCCCTATTTTTTAAAAGAGGGAAGCGTAATGGTTACTATTACTGCAAACTACGCAATTTTTTGAAACCAAAACTTAAAGAACTTGAACATCCGAATGTGTGGTTTCAACAGGATGGAGCTACGGCTCACACAACAAGAACGACAATGGACGTTTTAAAGCAAATGTTTCCAGGACGCGTATTCTCTTTACGTGGAGACGTTGGGTGGCCTGCGCATTCACCCGATCTTGCCCCATGCGACTTTTTCCTTTGGGGCTACCTAAAAGCGAAGGTTTTTCAACATTACCCCCGAACCATTGACGATTACAGGAATTTCGATTCAAATTACTGCTCTAGTGGTGGAAACTTCAGAAATCAGTTTCGAATGTGTATCGAAAAAAATTGTCACCAATTGGACTCTGTAATTTTCAAAACTCAATAAAAACTAATAGAATAACATTTTCAGTTAGTAAAAATAAAATCTAAATAGCACTTACAATGGCGTTTAAATTAAAGATTAAAATGTGGTAGATCATTTTGCCGGACCGTGTAAATCTGCAGCAAATGTTCTAAATTTTATCAAAGGTAAACCCAGTTATTGAACTCGTTTTCAGTCGTTCTGCAATGCGTATAGCAAAGCTCTATTTTGTGAATTTAATAACAAAAACAAAAATCGAATGGATAATCGAATATACATAAGTTGCGCAAAATTTCAAAAGTCACCTTACTTTTCGAACAGACCTCCACTTTAAATTACCAAAACAAAGGATGACAGGAAATATCTACACAAACGAATACTGGAATCACTTTTTCCTAAGCCTAACGAGTACTTGAGACCCTTAACTTAGATTCTGCAATAGAACAATGCACCAATTCATACCGAGCTTGTAGTAAAGTATGTATGGGTAGAAGCCAAAACGTGAAATTACTTCTTCACCAATACCTTACCCGTAAGTTCTACGAAGCAACAAGGCATAGGACAATAAGAAATCACATCTCAGAGGTAGTAAAACACATGCTCCTTTTCAGAAATAAACTATTTTACGCAAAGTGGAACGTAGATACAATGACGGAAAAAAATTTCAAACTAGCGTGAGCAATTGAAAATAGAAATACATTCCACCTTGATAAAAAAAAAACGAAAGAACCACCGTTTGGCGCTCCCATTCTTCCGATTTAAGTTCTTTAGAAATGGATTTAAAATTGCAACAACGAAGTTGTATTAAATTTTGCGTAAAAAACGGATTTAATGGTGCGCGAACGTTAAAAATGTTGTAAAAGTGTTTCGGCAACGATTCTCTAAAAAAAAACGGTCGTTTACCAGTGGCACAAGCGGTTCAAAAGTGGTCGTGAGTCAATCGAAGATGATAACCGCAGTGATAGACCATCGACATCGAAAACCGACGAAAACATTGATGAAGTAAAAGAAATGTTACTCAATAACCGGAAATTAACCATTAGAGAGATAGAGGAGGACTTGAACATTGCCTATGGATCCGTCTAAGACATTTTGGTTAATGATTTGGGTTTCCGTCGTGTGGCAGCAAAGTTGGTGCCAAAAGACCTCAATTTCATGGAAAAAAGAGACCGCGTTTTGACGTCGCAAAAGAGATGATTTTCGAGGCTGAATCCTACCCCACATTTATGAGTACGACACACAATCCAGACAACAGGCAAGTGAATGGCGTTCACAAACTGAGCCGAGACCACAAAAACCACGTCGTTTTCAGTCAAAAAAGAAGGCAATGCTCAAGGTTTTCATGGATTACAACGGCGTAGTGCATCATGAATTTTTGCCAGAAGGCCAGACAGTAAACAAAGAGTATTATTTGGGCGTTATGAGACGTTTGCGTGAAGCAATTCGCCGAAAGAGACCAGATTTTGCACTACGATAACGCACCGTCGCACAGTGCTATCATTATTTGTAATTTTTTGCCAAAAAATGCAACAAATACCATCCAACAGCCACCGAATTCACCTGATTTGGCTCCGTGTGACTTTTTTCTGTTCAACCAAGTTAAAAAACTACTACAGGGAACGCGTTTCAGCAGCGAGAGGAAGTAATGGAAAAATCGCAGGAAGCACTGATGGACATACCGAAAAGCCAATATAAAAAATATTTCGAGGATTGGATCAAGCGTTGGCATAAGTGTGTTGCAATCAATGGGGATTACTTTGAAGGGGACAATATAATATGAATAAACTTGTGTTTTTAATATTATGAATAAATTTAGAAAATTTTTTAATCAAGGTGGTATACACGAAGACTTCCATAGGGCAAACATTTTCGGAATTAGAAAGTCGGCGAAAGAAAGAAAATGTACTAAACTCTTGTTGAACACCAGATAGATTACTATCTGTGCCTGAACCACAAAATCTCTCGTAAGGAAACCAGAAGCAGTAAAAGCCGCCATCAGTCAAGAAAATGCTGCATGCGATATATTTGCGAGAATGACAATGAGGTGAATGAAACACTTAGGCGCTTACATTATATGTACGGTCCAACTGCTCGGTGTTTCAAAAGGCCGTCTTCGTATAAAATAGCGAAACCAGTTAAGTGCGTCTTGAGTTATTCTATGAACGTTGCAAAAAAAAAAAAAGGCGAAAGAGCTGTTGTATTGGGAATAAGAAGAGATACCCGCACACCTGTTAAGCAGACGACAAGAAGTGTCAAGTCGAGGAACGGGTAAACGAAGAAAAAATTTGCAAGAAATTTAATGGTCGAAATATATTAAAGGTGACTAACGATGACAACGATATATGCAACAAATGAGAAGAGTACTATGGCGCGATGATTAACAGAGAATTTCCGGGGAGGGCAGATTTTACGGAAGAAGAAAATAGGACAGTAGTGAAAAGAATCAACAGAGAACGTGTAGTCGGACCTGGTGGGGTGAAAAGTTACCTTCTTGGGAATGAAAAAAAAAATTTTTTAGATGCTTTTTTATTTGATTCAGTATAGTCCCCTTTTAGTTTGATACACTTATTCTAGCGATTTTCCAACTCCTTGATTCCGTCCGAAAAGTAATTTTCCGGAAGGTCTGCAAAATACTCCCCGTGGCGTCGATGATTTCCTCGCGTGAGCTGAATTTTTTATTGATAAGCCATCTTTTGAGGTTTAGGAAGAGATAATAGTCCGAGGGAGACAAATAGGGCGAATACGGTGGATGGTGGATTGGAGCCGTAAGTCATTGATTTTAGCCATGGTTGCAATACTCTTGTCCGTCGGTACATTGTCTTGCAAAAACAAAATTTTGTTTCGCTTCATGTGAGGCCGTTTTGTAGCGATTTCGGCCTTTAATCGCTCCAATAATGCACAGTAATACTCGCTGTTGATGGTTTTTCCTTTTTCGAGGTAGTCCACGAAGAGTATGCCATGACAATCCCAGAAAACCGACGCCATAAGCTTTCCGACCCATCGAGCCTCCCTCGGCCGTTTCGGAGCACTCGTGCCGGCTTCAATCCATTGCCGGGCACTCATTCTGTTATCTGGTGTTACAGTTACCAATCGACGCCGAAAGCCCTCCCAATTCCGCATCAGCAAGTCCAAACACTCTTTCGAAATGCTCTCGCGTTCGTGTTTTTAGTCAGGAGTGAGTATGCGCGGCACCTAGCGGCAGGATAAATTTTTCATATGCATACTAATACTAATCTTTGTGGTATCTGCTAGCTGGCGCACTTTCACTTCCTGATCACCCAACACCATTTCATGGTTTTTTTTTTTACATTGTCCGCCTGCCGCTGCGGATTTGATCGGTAGTGAAGTAGCAGCCACCACGAGACTCTCGAAACCAATATTTAACGGTTTAATCTTACGGAGCATTAGCCCCATAATATTTATCCAACTTTTCTTTTGTTTCCTTCACCGTTTTCCCTCTCAAAATATAATGTTTTATGAGAGAACGAAAATCGGTTTTGTCCATACTCAACATGATGCCAAACACGTCAACAACAATCCGCTGTCAAAACAAAACTAAAGACAGTATCGCTCTGAAATTTGGCATGTCTGCCTAAATATGAACTAACTTCAATGCACTATAAACTTTTTTGCAGTAGCAGAGCATTCTGGTGATCAAGAAGGTTGCTTTTCACTCCACCTAGTACGAGTACAAAGTAATGAGTTGTGATTGAATGCCCAACCAGTGGAGTGAGAGCTTTCTTGTTCCACTGTATAAAGGCAAAGGCGACACGAAAAATTGCAACAACTACCAATAGGTGGGACTAATGTCGCTTAATATGAAAATATACAAGAGATTTCTTGACAACGAAGATCGCAATAATATTAAACTTCATAGCACTCATAACATAGGCTTTGTGGATGGAAGGTCGGCATGTGACGCTATTCAACAGTCATTCATCCAGCTTTAACAAATGCAAAAAAAGAAAAGTATAAGAGAAAATTGACAGCGAATGAAATAAAAATGTTGGGAATGTCAGGGGGTGTAGAAAAATCTGTTCGTATAAATACTCGTACGCGCATTCACGGACCCAGAATAAGAAAATTACCAAGAGAAAATCAGCCAATTTTACCACTCAAAAATTATCAAATGCTGGTCCTTATTTGAAGGGACTCGCAGTGCTCATGATTAAGTGTTTGCCAAAAACAAAAATTAGATGAAAAACCATTCTGCCCATACCATTCTTTTAAAGTTAAGTGGATCTTTATCACTGTCACTCGTTTGCAAATGCATTAGTAGTACAACATATTCAGGGCTTTGCCCGTTTGAACATTTGCAGAACAAAAATGTGGGAGATATGGAGATATTCCTGAGATAATGTTTGGATATTTATCGAATTTTCAACACCTGGCAACTTTTCACATTAAAAACGGGAAATGAAACCTTAAAAGTACCTACTTTCAAAAGTGAATGGTCTTGCTTTTCTTCTGTGGACATTTTGACAATTTAAAACTCAGTAAAATAACGGTAAATATGATAAATAGAAAAACTAATTAAGTACACAAGGAGAAGAAAATAAAACTTACCAAATGTAAAACAGTATTGACCACTTCCCGATTGGTGACTTGTCCAACTTCAATCAATCCAATTAGCACGGCAAACTTTAAATTATCCGCCGTTGTCATCCTGACAATCTCATCCGGCCGCTTAATTTCACTAAACGGCGGACGTGTTAAGTCCGCCATTTTTAGCACAACTTAACTTTACCCTTTGCCTCAATAATACACGTTACGTTTAACAATTATTATTATGCAATAATGACAAGTATAGAATTATGTTGTAGAACAACAGACAGACAGATAGATAGATAGTGAGAAGGAGAGAGTGAGTGAGGGCGAATGTGTGTATTGTGTGCGAGAAGGGAGAGACTAATAGAGAGTTAACTTAAGTTGAAAAAAAAAAAACAAACAAACACACACACACGATTAAGCCTTAAGGACGATAAGGTTAACTTTTACTTTTTGTTTTTTTTTTCTCTCTTCTTCTTTGTTTCACTTCTCTCTTCTATCGTTCACAAAGGACAACACTTTTTTTTTTTTTTTGCACACACACTAGATAAAAGATAATGAACGGACACTATTCCGTTGGTGGGGACGGTAGCTGACTTCCGCTTACCGTTGCACTTAACACAACAGAGGGTTGCCAACTTTCAATTTTTTTCGCTACTCTGTCGTTTGTTTGTGCAAAGCGCACTCTTCTTTAATAAAAAATAAAGAAAATCACGATTTTTCTTTTCTTTATATTCTTTTTCTTATTATTTATTTACACAAAACTACACACATTTTAAATTATATACATTTTTTCTTTTCTCTACAGGGGAACAACAGGATATATGTATTAATATTTGCGATCTTTTCGAAATCGAGAAAAAGGATCAACAACCGAACGCGATAAGAAGAAGGAACAAAAATATAAATAACTTGACAGCAAAAGGAGTTTTGTTATTATGAATGAAGAAAAGCACAATCGATGTACAGAGAGGGAGAAGTATGTACTCTACTTTCTTTCAAGTCTCTATTCTCATCGGTTATCCCTGTGTACTATTGCTCACACATAAAATCGTAAAGGGTGGCGCGGCAGGCAGGATTAGAAAGAGACGATAAAGCGTAAAAATACACTTTACCAAAGAAAAACACAAAAATAAACCAAAAACAGGGGGAAAGGATGACTAGTCTACTCGTATCAGAATGTTGGTTGTGGTAAAGATACACAAATTTCACCAAGGATTTTTTTTATAAAAGCATATTTGGGAAGCGAGATAGGGGTTGGTTATGATTAGGAGTAAAAAAAACATTTTTACAAGGGATGGCCGCATGGGAAGACAGACCAGGACAATAGAAAACACCAGAAAGGACTTGAAAAATTGTTTTGAAGTTCTTATTGGAATTTTTTTTTTATTTCGTTTCGGTTTTCTTTTTATTTGCAATTTCCACTTTTGCTGTCAAAAACCACTTGCACTTTTACGACCGATTAGAAGGGGGTAAATGTGAAACTTTGACACTTGCACCGACGACGATTGACAAGTGGGTCTTCACGGACAATCGAAATATTCAAATCTCCCGAAAAATACTCCCACTGTTTGCAAACTTCAAATTGAAAACAATTAAAGTAAAAATAAAAACAAAAAACAAAATCTTCGAAAGGAAAAACGAGTGAAAAACGTCAAATGTCGGAAAATCGAAACGAGGTGGGAAGCTCTCCGCCTGAATGCAACTCAAATTTGACGTTTAAGTAAGATAGAACATTCAAATTCTCCTTGCACTGCAAATTTTTTTTCGTTAAATTATTTTTTTTATCACAAAATCCAGAACTCTAGACGGAATTCAATTCCACAAGCAAACACAAAAAATATCGTACTACGAAGAGAATCACTTGAAGTTTTTTTTTTTTTGATAAATCGATTGGAGACGAGAGAGTGTAACGAAGTACGTTTGCAGCAAGTTACAAACAATTTTTTTTTTTTTTTTTTTTTTCTTTGATTCCCGTGTTTACTTTTCCGGATAAAATCGTGGTGATTTGATTGCACAGCAGATTTTGAATTTTGTATTTTTTCAATTTACGCTTTAGTGAATTTTGATGGATTTTTCTCTTTCGGTGGGGGGAAAAAGAAAAAAATTTATTTTTGACACGCAGGAGGAAAACACGGACGATCACGTACAGCCATCGACCATTTTGGTTTTTATCTTGCTGCCTACTGTAAGGTTTGTTGGTGGTTACCCTGTCGCGAAGTCAACGAAATTCACTGCGATGACTGTGATATGAATTTTGACGGTGCTTGTGTTGGTGGTGGATGACACATTCTCTTTCTCTCGTGGCTCTCGCAAATGCGGTGTTTTTTTGCCGTTGAATGGAATAGATTGCCTCTCAAATTGGAAAGGTGTTTTCCAATTTGATTTCAGTCAATTTTTTTTTTTTTATCTTATTGGCTCTCTCGGGAAGGTAGAGGTAAACATGACTGGCAACTGTGTAAAGTAAAATAACATTGGACAGGTGTCAATTGTTTTGTATTTTCAATAATAGAATGAAGAGGATTTGTGGTGGTGTGGTGGATTCGGCGTATTGGAATTTTCTGGTAGATTTTTTTTAATATTCTATGGTTGGTAGTTGGATGGTTAAATGCGCGGTTTCATGGTGGGTTCCTTGTGCTATTTGCACCTGTTCTCGAGGAGGAAATTTTTTCGCTGTCAGCGTATACAACGAAGTGTAAGCAGGGACCCAAACCTTGACAGTATGACAGTTCTTTTTTATTCAAATATTGTAAATTATTAATTTTTCTGATTTTATTAAATCCATACGAAAGTGAAATACATATCCTGAGGCGTACCTGCAACCCTATAAATCTTTATTTATTAAGCCACCTTGTTAAAGTAAAAAATAGATATCGAACCTGCTATCTGGCGATCAAGTAATTGTGTCGCTATCGTCATTAGACAAACTTGCGACTTACCTCACGATCATGAAAAACTTAGTTTCACGGAGACCCCTTGGGTGGTCTCAGCCTATGCACCCGACCGAAGCTTATTTATCAAAGAGTTGGAGGACCTTTTTCAATTCCTTAATGTGGAATCAGAGGAGTAAATTTGTAAATACGTATACTTTAAGCTACACAACGCGACGATTGAACTGTTAACAGTTAAAAATATCGTAAAATTTATATTTTTTAATATAGGGTTTTCCAATAGGGACTTGACAACTTTGAATTTAATTTGTGAACGCACTCTTTCACTAATCATCAAACTGTCCCTGTCAATTTATTCAGTAAACTCAACATTTTTATCATTCAAAATTTTCTACAGATATTCGGAGTCGGTGACTACAACGTGAAGAGCGTTAACTCCAATTTTCGGTCGTAATTCTCGGCCTAGTAGACAGGCAATAACAAGTTAAGTGCAAACATTCGTTGTGTGATTTTGCCGTGTCAGTGAGACAACGGGTTGGTCGAAGTGTCGAAAATATCGCTGCCGTTCAAACGTCCGCAGCAAACGATCCAAATCAGTCAATTCCACGGCGTTCTCAAGAATTGGGCAATGCTCAGACCACATTATGGTGTATTTTACGTAAGGATCTTGGTTTACACCCATACAAGATCAAGCTGACTCATGAATTGAAGCCGATGGACCATTTGAAGCGACGTACATTCTCCGATTGGTTTCTGGAGAAGATGCGCCAAGATGATGAATTTCATAGCAAAATCATCTTCAGTGACGAAGCTCATTTTTGGCTCAATGTGACGCAATGCAAAATATGCGTTATTGGTCGGGTGAAAACCCACATGTGCTTCATAAATCACCACTTCATCTACAAAAAATAACTGTTTGGTGCGGTTTGCATGCCGGCGGCGTTATTGGGCCATATTTTTTCGTCGACGATAACGATAGTCACGTTACTGTGAATGGTCAGCGTTATCGCGCCGATAACGCGTTATCTATCACCGATTATTTTTGGCCCGAATTGGAAGATATGGACTTGGACGACATGTGGTTTAAACAGGATGGTGCCACAAGCTACACAGCACACGCTACAATCGATTTATTGAAGAGTAAGTATGGTGAGCGTGTTATCTCAAAACATGGGCCAGTCGATTGGCCGCTCGTTCGTGCGATTTAACGTCGCTTGACTATTTTCTGTAGGGCTACGTTAAGTCATTGGATTATACCAACACGCCGACGACGTTGGAAGAGCTCAGAGCCAACATTGAACGCAAAATAGCACTTTAATTTTGCATAGAAAGTTGAAAAATGGCCGTATTTCAGGAACCCTAATTCGTATTTCGATGTGGCCAACTTTTTCCATGAGTCCAAGAACGAGTTGCACGGTAACCACAGTTGGACTTATGATAATTTCAGTAGCTCCTTGCAAAGTGCTAGTATCCAAACTTTCATGATTTTTATTCATAAATCAGCCAACAAGCATATTCTGAACACCCACGTCTTTCGTATTTATATCTTGTGGGTTTGCGAATCATTGTTTGACCGGAATGAAGTGCGGAACGCTTGTTTTTTCTGTAATTTTTGTTTCACCGTGGCTTTGTGAGATTTTGAGAGTCTTAAATTAACGTTAATGGGGTCTACCGGAATTGTTTACGTGTCCAAGCTCTTTCCAGCACACTTTTTACTCTGTAGCATTAGCCTTGACGCCAGAAGCCAATTATACCAGTAGAGCTCGACTTTCACTATTACAGGCGTTTGTGATCTGGTCACCATCAGAGCAATCAAATTCTAGTATTACTGAATCGTGAACAATTTATCTTCGGAGAATCCAACACTTTTTTTTAAAGAATTTAACACTTAGTAAGTATGAATACACTTATAATGATTCAGTGCAACATTAAATGGCGAAACTAAATTCTTAGTGGAAGTTGGCTTGTTGTTGATTTCTAGTCAAATACAATACCTACTCATCTTCATTTTTGTTAACTTAAAAAATTAATGTTATTCGGGCTATGTTGGGATTTGAACACTGAATCTTCCGATTTGGAAGCCAGTCAACTACCATTTAGGACACGGTCACCCATGGCAAGCCGCTTCAATGCCCTCACTCTTGTTAAACGCTGCTTCTTCTCCTTATCGTTAGGATAGTGCAACTCTTGTGGATTCTATGATATATCTACCTAAATTATCCTGATCTGCAGTGCGTTGATACGCACTTATTTTATTTTTTGTTTTTAGGAATTGTCGCTTTATTTTTTAGATAAATTATGTGAGTGGACTAAATAAATCAAGTGTGTGACTCTAGTGGTAGTGTATTGGCAGATGGTTCGGCATTCAAATCCCTATCGGACCCTTGAATTTTTTTCAAGCAACTTTGATCACGTGAGATGAGTGGTTGCTTAGAATACGACTGCAAGTCCAATTACACTAATAATCTAGTCTCCCCATTTAATTTTAGATGCTACCCCTGCATGGGGAAAAATGACTACTGAGCCCCATCATCATTCTTTCTCTCGCTGTCCAATTTTCCGAAAAACATGACAAATGCGCAGGCATATAAAGAGTAGTCTTATCCTCTTGAGAATCGATTACTCCGAAATTGAAGGAATCGATAACTGCGTTTCTTTTACTACACTAAGTCACTAAAATTATAGATGCTTCCAATCAACGTATCCTATCATTTTCCCATCTGATGCTCCACACTCACATGGCAGTGTTACTTCTATATCCTTATTCAGTCGCATGTCCGATGCTATTCAAGCTTCGTAGAGGATCAGCATCACCCCTAATTTATTCTGGATCAATTTTACCTTATTAAAATAGAGGAAAGCCTCTTCCGGAACAAAGTCATTACATCTCACACTTTCGTGATATATGTTATTTGTCATTGCATGCCAATGTGCCTTAGTGATAGTTTAATGACAAATTTGTCCACTCTACCAAAATATAGAGTGACCAGATAAGAACGATAGGAAAAAAAGTTTAAATAAAACAACAACGGTGTGAGATATTAAATTGATTCTGGCTTTATTGTGAAGCATAGCTCAGATTAAGGTCATGTTACAGATTGGTCTCCTCTCTGGATCTACTCTAGTCGTCAAAGCAACACCTATTTGCTTATTATTGGGTATATTCGTGCGGTTTGCCAAGAGATGGCGTAACTTGTATTATTCAATTGTTATTATTCCATTGGAACATGCGTTGGAGAGCTACTGTCATTGTACGTCATTTCAGTATATGTCATTCATTTTAAGCGTAAACAACAATAATTTTTTTTCACTCAAATATGTCGAACCATGTGTCTGAAAAAGTGTTTTTGCGGGGAGTTCTTCTTCATTACTTTAATATGAAGAAAACTGCTGCTGAAAGTCATCGTAATTTGGTGGAAGTTTATGGTGAACATGCGCTAGCTGAGCGAACGTGCCAAAAGTGGTTTGCACGATTTAAAAGTGGTGATTTTGGCTGGGAAGACGATGAACGTCCTGGGCAGCCAAAAAAGTTTGAAGATGAAGAACTGGAAGCATTACTCTATGAAGATTGTTGCCAAACACAAGAAGAGCTCGCAGAATCTTTGGGTATCACTCAAGCAGCCATTTCAAAACGTTTAAAAGCAGCTGGGTATATTCAAAAGCAAGGAAATTGTGTTCCACATGAACTCAAGCCGAGAGACGTCGAAAGGCGATTTTGCATGTCCGAAATGCTGCTGGAACGCCACAAAAGGAAGTCATTTTTGCATCGGATTATTACTGGTGATGAAAAATGGATGCTTAACGGTAACCCCAAGCGGAAAAAATCATATGTGAAACCCGGCCAACCAGCCAATATCCATGGCGCGAAGGTAATGCTCTGTATTTGGTGCGATCAGATGGGTGTGCTGTATTATGAGCTGCTAAAACCGGGTGAAGCCAACAATGGACAACGCTACCGAACACAATTAATCCGTTTGAAGAGAGCAGTAGCCAAATAACGCCCGGAGTATGCGACCAGACACGAGGCAATAATTTTCCATCATGACAACGCTCTTCCCCACGTTGGTATTCCGGTTAAGAACAATTTGGAAAACAGTGGATGGGAAGTCTTACCCAAACCGCCTTATAGCCTAGACCTTTCCCTTTCTGACTAGAATTTGTTCCGGTCGATGCAGAACGGCGCAGTTCTTTTGGGATGGAATCCACAAATTGCCAGAAAGATAGGAAAAAGTCATAGCCTCAGATGGGCAATACTTTGAATAATACTATTGTACATGTTTGTCTTAAGTAAACGTTCAAATTTTGAAAAAAAAACCGCACGAATTAAAATATATATAAAATATTAGGAATCCACTTATAGAACATCGATTACACCATACCTAAACTTCGGTTTGACAAAGTCTTTCATGCTTGCTCTCCCTCGAGATTCTTCTGGGAGGAAGATGCCTTCATGGAGGATAAGCTTATCCATTTCTATACAGATGGATCTATTGTACAAGAATTCACTTTATATTAAAACTGCCGGTTTTTGTCGAAACTGATCTCATCGGTCAAAATTTGAGTTGCTCTGTCGAACATTTGGGGCTCTATATAACCAATAATACACTGAATATTACCTCCTAAGCCCTGAATAGTTTTTGGTTTAACAATACACACGAAAAGCTTTACATAGCCCTACAAAAAGTGGCTAATACATACACTGGTCTCTTTCGCTATATAATAATGTCGTTGAATCAAATCCTCAGTAAGTCACTAGTTTCAGCGCCATCCCGATGGAACCGCATTTCGTATGGATCAATGTCGTCCATATTTTGAAACAAGTAATCTTGTTCCATTATCTGAAAACGTTAACCGTTGAGTGTGAAGGGAGCTTCAGCTTGCGATATCACCAGCGTGACGACCACCAAAAAGTGCACTATTGTGTATATAATAAAGTCTGAATCTGGCTCACCTTAGAAACGGCAATTCCACTTCCTCGTTACTAACATGATTTGACGATAAAAATAAGAGTCGACTTCGAGCTGTTCAGGATCATAATTCGCAAACTAAGATCACAAGCTACGCTCTCGTGTCTTTAGTTCTTGCGGGACCTGGATTTTTTACGAGTGGTGGTCAAGTTCTTCTCGCATTTTTTTTTTTTTTTTTTGTATATTGGAGAGACAACGCAACGATTCCAAATCAAGAATTTCAAATCTTCCAAGCACTTTCATTCACAGCGCTAATGACCTCTTTTGTACGTACATTATAGAGCCGCGTTGTTGGTTTTGAGTCAAGTAGAATGTATGTTGAACGAAGTTTAACTCCGTTCCCTATTCTAAACTGTTTTAAAATTTAAATATTCCACCAGAAACCACGATGAACCGGGTCGAGCATATTAAAAAGAATGTAGAAGTGGTTTACTTACGCCTAGCATGGTCAGCTTGAAGAAAAGTATGGTTATACTGTTTCGAAGGCCTTGTCCAAGTCAATCAGGCATGCACGTGTGCAATTTATACTCCTTTCGTTCCATTGAATATCTTAAACCAATTTATACGCGGCATGTGAAATATCATGACCCGCCCTAAAACCGAATTGATTATCCGGATCTACAATATATTTTTGTCCTCAACCAACTTAGTCAGGACTCTATTGATCACCTTTTCGAATACCTTGCTGATATTCGGAAGGAGACTTATTGACCAAAGACTAGCCGGATTTGACGCGTCTTTATTCCTTTTGGAAATGGGTTGCACAACCGCTGCCTTCCAATGCGTTAGATAATAGACATTATTCAAAGAATTATTGAACAGGGTGATGTACATAAATATCCACCGCTTCTAATGGAAAACGTCATATGCCATCGTTTTTATTGATTTCTTACTTCTCAATGATTCGAAGATAGTGTGTATTTCTTCCTTCGAAATGAACAGAGGTAATTTCTCTCATAGGCGATAACATTATTTCCATATTTTCGTCATTGAACTCACTGAATCCTAGTTCTCGAATCGCCAGTATGCTATATCATTTCGAAGGTAGGAATTGTGCAAAAGCACCTGATTATCCAGGTCATGGTTTTAGCCAATGACAACATTTGTTTGCTATACTTCCTGGAAAATTACTTCTACGGCCTCTATCTTCTGCATCTACCTTGCGGATCTTCAATCACAAAGAAATCTTCATTATCTATAGCTTCTCCCGGATCTAAACCTGCTGTTATCAGTATTTGTTCATTGTCCGTCATTCGGGCGATCTTTTGACACGGAAGATCGATTTGGTCTTTCCTGCGAAGCATTTCATTTATTTGCTTATATATCGAGGTATCGTACTGTCCATAGTTCGTTTTATGGCCTCGTCCATTTGTTTGCTATCTGTCAATATCCTCGTTTGAAAGATTCCTGTTGGACGGTAGGCAGAGGGAGTTCGACGAATGTGCTCTAGTCAATGTGTTGGCGAAGTGTGTCAAACGTGCCCTACTATAATTATAAGAATACCTTTGAACAAATTCTTCCAATTCCGCAACTTAATTGGGAATGGTTATTTCGCTACTGAGACCGCAATGGTCAATGTCATACACAAATGTGCGTAGACAGTTAATAATATGTTGGTTGGGTCCCGTCAGTTTTATCCGTGTCTCGGACAACAGAAGATCCAGTTTAAACTGAGTCGATACAAAACGTTGAGATGACCCCACCAATTGATTTATAGTTTCCCTCTAGTATTTGTGAATTATTTCCCCAATCCCTATGTTTGGCGTTAAAATCTCCGGCGAATTAAGAAGTAATTCCAAGCAAAGGAATCGAAAAAGTGTCTCGAGCTCTGAATTTACATTCAACACAAGGACCTTAAGGGTTCGCTCCGCCACATTCGTACCCAATACGGCTGGACGTATATTAGCGTCTACACGCGTAGCCTCTGTGTCTGACGTAAAAGCTGAGCCATCTGCCCTTGGAGACAAGATGATTAGCAAGTCAGATGCAGCTTCCGGTGCTCTAGGCGCTGAGGCCTGAGAGCTACCTTTACTTGTTGTATCGTACTACACCTACCTGTCGCCACTTGGGTGTAGGTATTGTGAGGAGTGACGGCTGGTGTTTGAATGTGTATGGGTGGACATTTAACCTCCAGCTTTTGCGTGCTCAAGGGTACGATTATTTCTACACACCGCAGGCGAAGGAAAATCAGGGATGTTGAAAACAGAAATGCCGATGTACGTTGATCTTAAATGTTTGCAAGTACGTCCGAAAATGGGCTCGAACATAATATATATGATGAGCATTCATAGCAAGACTGGTGTTACGGTTGAGGGTTTGAAGGGGAGGAGTGATACTGGCGATTTCTACGAAGCACTGGTGGTTGAAATAGCGATAAAACAAAATGGGACAGGAGACATTACGCCAGTGTTCAAGGTCGTCAGTTTTGAGTTTAATCGCACAGGTTTAAATCCTACCTTGCAGATGCAGAGATGTTTTAGGAGCACCCGACCAGATATGGGCATTGTATTCCAATTTCGGGCGGATGAATGCCATATATATATATATTGTTACTTGATCAGAGGGGTTGAAATATTATTAACATCGCTTGAGGAAACCTAAGCGTTTGCACCATTTTTGGCACATGGAATATGTTGTCATTTCAACGTAGATTGTTACTGACGCACATACCGAGAATGGAAAGTTTTTCGGTTTCGATGATGCAAATGCCAATTATGGATAATGACTGGGTATTCAGATTTCGCTTTAATGACAGCAGACAGCATTGAGTTTTGGAAGCATTAAATTCCACTCTGTTGATAGTTCTCCAATTGGTTGTGCTATTAGTATCTTAATTTAATAATCCGGTAACAAATATGAAAAGCAGAGAGTACTGTCATCAGCAAAGGAATACATTTGATTAGAAATGGAAATTAAAAAAAAGTGTCGGAGAAAGAACGGAGCCCTGAGGCACACAAGCATTTATTTAGTAAATATCAAACTTGAAACCATCCAAATATCAAATGCAACTATCTTGCTACTCCAATATTTTCCAGTGTACCCCGAGTTCTTGCATAAAAAGCATGAAAGCTGGAGCGCATTGCTCTGACTTGTGGTCCTTTGCACCCTTCACTCTTCGAGGCTGCATCTCGCAGTTTGACGCAGCGAACGCATTGCAGAATGCTATCACTACGCTTTACTTCTTCCACTGTACAGACTGATAATCCAGGAATTTAATGCTCCTTAGACTATCCAGTTTGTTATTGGCAGTGAGCTGAACCAGGAAGAAGAGAACCTCAACCGACTTGGAGTGCGCAATTGGAAGCAGTTAGCTAAAACCCGGACTAACTGGAGGGGCTTGTTATTTGAGGCCGAGGTTCACCCTGAATTGTAGCGCCACCTTAGTAAGTATGTAAGGAGGGTGGCAGGACTTTCGTAAATATTAAGGTACGGATACCAAACAAAATTGAAGAAGTTGGCCCTGTAAACGTAGAACAGTTGGAAAGCAACGAAAATCAAGACTAGTGGTACAACGCAAGAAGAATTCGCTTCACTTTTTCGTTATGAAATTTGGGTGTTGGTAAATAGGACAACTGACTGACAGGATAACAAGGGGGTCAGCATAAGGGAAATGGGATATACTATATGTATCAATAGTCTAATAAAATCATAGAACTTGGATCAAGCGAAACCATCACCATCAAACAAAGCGATAAAGTTGATAAAACATCATAAAGGAAGCTAAGTAATTGGACGCTTATAAAAAAAAATAAAGATAACTAAGTTACTGGCACCGTGTGCGAGCAGGACCAGGCAGACAAGGTGAAGTACGAAACTGTTGTTGAAAATTAGTAGAACTACTACTAGCTAATGTTAAGCGGAATATTACAAAACAAACGGATAAGAACATTTTTGGTTTGTCTTCCACTACTCTTTTTGTCAAGTGTATTATTGTATAATTGTCATATGTTGTTTAGGAGGACAACCTTACAGTCCGGATCAAAAATAAAGATACACTTTGTTTATAATTTATTAAAATTATACATAATTACGTACAGTCCTTGTCATTTAATCATCATCGAACTCGAGTATTTCTTTAGCACACAACATAGCAACAGCTTCCTGTGATAACTTTTTTGAAATCCTTTTTGGCATCTCACGCATAGTTAATTTAGGATCTGTTGAAAGCAATAAGTAATTAAAGACGTCAAGCATTGTTTGCGTGCGAGATCATGTTCTAGATTATCATTCGCGATATCAATTAATATCATTGTTTCTGGCCTCTTGAGCTTCTTCTGAAAGTTGTACGACAGACAGTAAGGTTGCAACTATTACTTCTGCACCGTGATTTAAGACCTTGGGAGTAGAAAGTACTATATGGTACTGCGGATACTTGAAACAAAAAATTTTGCTGTATCTAAAGCATACCACCTTGATCAAAAGTTCCCGGTAACGTCAACGTGTCGCGCTCCCATTGTTCCGATTTGAGTTCTGTTTTTTTTTTTTTTTTGTTAAGTTGATACATCTGTTGTTGATATTCCCTCTAAATCTTAGCGTCATAGCTTGACATTTGCAAAAGTTACGTAGCCAAGAGTACACCCATCTTTATGTGTATTGGCGATTTGTTACAATTTTAGAAATGGATTTAAATTTGCAACAACTAACTTGTGGCAGACCATCGACATCGAAAACCGACGAAAACATTGATAAAGTAAAAGAAATGTTGGTCAATAAATGCAAATTAACCATCAGAGAGATAGCGGAGGACTTGAACATTGCCTATGGATCCGTCCAAGACATTTTGGTTAATGATTTGGGTTTCCGTCGTGTAGAAGCAAAGCTGGTGCCAAAAGACCTCAATTTCATGCAAAAAAGAGACCGTGTTGACGTCGCAAAAGAGATGATTTGGGAGGCTGAATCCGATCTCACATTCATCAAAAGGATCAATACTGAAGACGAGACACGGGTATATGAGTACGACACGCAATCCAGACATCAGGCAATTGAATGGCGTTCACAAACTGAGCCGAGACCACAAAATACACGTCGTTTTCAGTCAAAAAAAAGGCAATGCTCACGGTTTCCATGGATTACAATGGTAATCCACAGTGCCATTATTATTCCTAATTTTTTGACGAAAAATGCAACAAATACCATCCAACAGCCACCGAATTCACCTGATTGGCTCCCTGTGACTTCTTTCTGTTCAATCGAGTTAAAAAACTACTACGGGGAACGCAGCCGAGAAGAAGTAATGGAAAAATCGCAGGATTTCGGGATGGACATACCGAAAACCGAATATAAAAAATGTTTCGAGAATTGGATCAAGCGCTGGCATAAATGTGTTGCAGTCGATTTGGATAACTTTAAAGGGAACAATATAGATTTAGATGAACAAACTTGTATTTTTAATTTTCTGAATAAATTTCTGGATTAAGGTGGTATTCTTTAAATTTGCATATAACTACAATATGTCCACTAGACATTGCTTGTAAAATAATATGGAACCTTATTATGACTTCTATATTTACACCAGTTATTGAAGTAGATAATTCATGGATGAGTTATCTAGCGCTGTAGCCATCTTTGCCATTTCCATCTCCAGATTTCAGACAGTCGACTTACAATCTCTTAAACAAATCGTTTATACAGTTTTCTAGCTCACGAACAACTTTCTTTTCTTACTCAGTTTTAACTTGCAATTTTTTTTATTGGTACACAGTTTGTAGACTATATGAAGCACACATTCAAAAAACCGTATCCAGTAATGCAATATTGAAAAACCGAAATTTAGTGGAATGTGGAATATCATAGGAATGTTTGGTTGTAATTTTGCTTACAAAGTTTACCAAATTAGAACGACAAAAAAAAATATTTAAATAAAACAACAATAATGTGTGAGATATTAAATTGGCTTTATTTTGAAGTTACGTTCATGCCATTATGTGTGGAATAGCATATCATTCAAATGGCTACCTTCGCTTCGCTGGAAATGCTTCAAGACCTCGGTCGGTCCAATTTTTCTTGACTCGATCCAATATGTGCGGCGTGATTCCGGCAATAAAGTGTCGAATATTTGACACAAGCTCATCCAAAGTAGTTGGTTTGTTAGCATAGACTAAGGACTTGACTTAGCCCCTGAGGAAATAATCGAGTGGTGTCAGATCGCATGATCGTGGCGGCCAATTGATAAAGGAACACCGTGAGATGACCCAGTCACCAAATTTCTCCTTCACAACTTCAAGCATTGCGTCGCTTATAAGGCATGAACCGAAGTCTTGTTGGAACTACAATTTGGATACATCGATGTTTTTAAGCTGTGGCTAAAAAAAGATTAACATTGTTCTGTAACTGAAACCATTGACGATAACCTCATTTCGAAAGAAATAAGGTCCAATGATGCCGCCATGCCATAAACCGCATCAAACAGTTAATTTTTGTGGTTGCGCTGATACTTGGCCAAACACTTGTGGATTGTGTTCGCTCCAATAATGTCAATTTTGAACGGAAAAAATGGAATCTGAATATTTTGACAGCTGGACGTCATTGGTAACTTTGACGGCTGCTGAAACATAACAATTGCAAAAATATTCCTTGCTTTCTGATCACCTAGATGTTGAAGTGGTTTTATTTACTGCATAGAAGACTTTACCAATAATGGTAAACAAAAGCTCGTGACATAATTTAGCAATGCAATTCTTACTTCTTTTTACCACGGGCTTTTTAAAAATACCAATTTGATCTTCAATATACTTTTTTTCTGTTAGTGAAACTTCTTTGTTTACATGAATGAAACGCAAATGTATAAGCCTACACCAGCGGGTTAAGGAAGGATGTGAATTTTTCTAAACTATTGCCTTATTTGGACATTCAAATTGCTGACTCGAACTGCAACTTTTTAAAATGCTATAATTTTTTTATTTTTTGATAAATTTTATTGTGCCAAAGCAAAAAATGTTGGAAAATACATCAATTTTCAAATTTTATCAGTAGTTTTCAATATATCCACCTTTGGCGCGAATAATGGCCTTGAGACGGCCGGAGAAAGCATCGCACGCTGCACGCAAGTGGCTCTGCGGTATTTTGTCCCATTCCTGGCGAAGTGCTTTTTTGAGGTGGTCCAAACTTTCGTATTTTTTAGTGCCAACCTTCGCCTTCAAAATACCCCAGACAGAGAAATCCAACGGATTTGCATCCGGAGAATTTGCAACCTATTGTGTCGAAGAAATGAAGTGTGGAATAATGTTTTTTTACCAATCTTGGTTGACGCACGCTTTGTGAGACAGTGCCGAGTCTTATTGAAATGTCCACGGTGTCTAACCGAAATGATTCTTTCCCCAAGGCTTCAATACTGCCTCTAAGACAGTTTCACGGTATACGATCGCATTAATTTTGACGCCACGATCCAAAAATACGAGCGGAGAGCGACCATCGGTGGTTATGGCGGCCCAAACCATCACCATCGTTGCTGCCTGCTTTCTGGTGGCCGTCCGAATTTGTACATTTTTGTCATTTTGTTTGTTGACATATTGCTCGATAACAAATGGCGATTCATCGGAAACAAATTCGGCAACTCCTTCGCTCTTTCGACTCTAACTTCTTTCTGTTGCGGTGTAAGATCTTGTGCTTTTTGGAACTTCAATGGCTCATTTTTGAGTATGCGTTGCATCCGTTCCAACGATATGTTGAGGTCACGAGCCATTTTTCTTCAACTTCGACGCGGATTTCGCTCAATTCGAGCCTTCACTTTCCGATAAATAATAATAAATTATCTGTCATGTGTCAAAATTTGAGCTCACGGTTTGGAAATTGTAGCAGTCTGAAGTTGGTTGCAATTTGAGTTAAGCATGGTGTATATCTTCGTCATTGTCAATAAGGTCAGCTTGTGAGGACCTTGTCCTGAGTTGCCATCAAACCCCAACTTACAAAATAACTGCATATTCTGTCAAACTTCCCTTTGGACTTCTAGCAATCGACCAACAGTATGATTTAATAGCGACTGTAGTTTAACTTCTTGTCTAGATCCCGAAATTATGATATCATTAGGATAAGCATTCTTTTTTGTTGTTTTTGAATGACATGCTTCTTCTGGATTAAGTTTTGTGTTTAAAGTACCCACACTGCTTACACGGTTCCAGATTACCCGACGTTCTTAGTGACTCTAAGTTGCATAAGACTATATTGCTAGAGTTGAGACTTAACTTGTTTTAAATTGTTTAGTGCGCTCAGAAGATTCAGGAAATTCAACTTCAGGGCGGCCACCTATTCTATATTCGATTTAAAGTCAGCGTTGTTTTCAGCCATTCTTTGTTTCTAAGTGTTAATAAGTAGATTACATTTTCGACTACAAGCAATCCATTTGGAGCTAACTTAATAAGTAAAACATGACAAACGTTTATACAAATTTGTTAGTGAGTCCTTAATAACCATGCACAACTCAGCGAACTGCGAATACAAAGGAGTGAATTTTCGCAAATTTTGACATTTTATTCAAGGCTAATTTTTTAATTTTATCACAGGGACCTGCGAACAAAGTACAACAAAGCAAGAAAATTCTGAGGTTAAAGTGAATATTTTGTTCGTGAGAAGATAGATTGGGTTCCACATTTATGGAATGCGAGTAAAATTTTACGGTTCACAAGGAGCATTCACTTATTCGCAGAGAAATAAGTGAATCTTTCATTTCTTTGCAAAAACTAATTAAATTTTAGTTTTCTTAATTATTAATTAAGAAATGGAATAGTAATATTCTCACTTGTCTAAAATGTAAATTGGCCTTTAAGACAAGTAGCCAAATTTTGTACAATGTTTTCTAAATGGTTGCACTCCTCCAAGTAATCTCTTAAAGGTATGCTCTTCATTGTGTTGAACGTGTACGGGTTGTGTTCAAAAAGTAAGGCGCCTTTGAGATTTCACGGGCAACGTGTGTTACATTGGATTATCGATTTTTTTATTTTGCTGTATTGGTACAAATGTCTCGAATATATGTTCATGGTTTCAAGTTCATAGCACACTTAGTTTGTTTTTGGCAGATACAAAGGTTAGACGTCTTTTGGTGTGTTTGGCGATTTTAAATTATTATAAAAAAAAAATGGAGCAAAGAATTTGTATCAAATTTTATGTAAAAATGGAATTAAGGGCTCTAAAATACTTGAAATGTTGACAGTGGTATACGGTGAGTCTGCCCTAAGTTAAATAAACGTTTACAAGTGGTACAAGCTCTTCAAAGATGGCCGAGAAGATGCCAATGGCGAACCTCGCTCTGTCGCCCAAGCACATCAACAAAAGATGACAACGTCGAAGCTGTGAAGAAAATTATTTTGGAAAATCATCGAATTACCGTAAGAGAAGTTGTTGAGGATGTTGGCATATCGGTCGGCTAGTGTTATGTAATTTTTTCGGATGTTTTATTCATGAGACGTGTGTGAGCGAAGTTTGTTCCGAACCTTCTTAATTGTGATCAGAAGAACCGTCGCATGAGCATCACTCAGGAGCTCTTGAATGACATCAATGTCGAGCCTGACTAGTTTAGAAGGGTCATAACTGGTAATAAAAAATGGGTTTATGGTTATGACGTTGAAACCAAAGCCCAGTCGTCACAATGGAAGCACCCAGGAGAGCTAAGACCGAAAAAAGCACGTCAAGTTCGAGCAAATCACAAAGTTTTGATCATTATTTTTTGGATTACCCTGGCATAGTGCATCGAGATTTTTTATCTCGAGGTCTAACGATCAATAAGGATTATTAATTTGAAACAATGCGCCGTTTATGAAAAGCCATACAAAAAAAACTTTCGGAATTGTGGAGGGACAATTCATTCACCTACTAATTCATCGTTGTTCGTAATAGATTTTTTTGGAAAAAACCAAAACGACAATCGTGCCTCAACCACCATATTCCCCTGATTTGGTCGCATGCGACTTTTTTCTGTTTCTAAAACTGAAAAGACCTATAAAATTGCACCGATTGAGGGAATAAAAACGGCATCGTTGGATGACTTCAATGCTATACCAAAAAGTGCTTATAAGAAGTGCTTCGACGTAAGAAAAAAGCATTGGCACAAGTGTATTATATCTGAGAGGGATTATAAAGTCACCTTATTTTTTGAACATACCTCGTATTTCACACCAGAATTCAAAATTATAACAATAATTCATCAACAACCCCGAATGTTACTTAATTCTCCAATTCCCACGATAAGATCACTGTTCTTACTATACTGGAGCTGCAACATAAATGAACTAACTTAAGGGCAAACTCTACTAATCCTTTTTCAAACCCCTATCTTTCGTTCAGACCATAGGTCATAGATGAACTAACTTAGATGGCAAATTTTTAAATTTTTGGAAAACCCGAACTGGTTTTCTACTGATCGCCTCTTTCGTGTGAATTGTCATCAATGGCAATTTCCATCCAATTCTATTCAAAAAAAAAAAAGTCATACACTGGTACATATTCGTTTAAGCGCACAACTATGATTTTCGATTCAGCACTTTTTAATACTAAAATACTTCGCAATTGGTAACTTTGTTAAAATAAATTTTATCTACGGAGTAACGGTTTTTAGCTGCGATAAGGACATGACATCTGCTGTTACAACAGACAAAGTTGTTTTATAGTAAACGAATTGTCGGCTTATTCGTTTAAACGCAGGAAGTTTTTATTCAATTTTTTGTAATTTTTTGATTGTGGAAATCAATAACTCAACAGTGTGTACTAAATCTTGTTTAATATTTAAGATGCATTAGAAATAAGTTTTATTTCTTTTTCAAGGTTATTGGAAAAATGCCTAAAGCAAAGTATCTTACCGATGCTGAAAAAGCTCAAATTGATCTTCTGCATAAGGAAAATTATTTTGATCGAGAAATTGGGCGTCGCATTAACAGATCAGAATGTGTTATTTGTAATTTTTTGAAGAAAAAAGAAAAATATGGAGTTAAAAAGCCAATGAAAGGTAACCGGAAACTCAACAAACGAAATTGAAATTGAAACCATTAGACGAGAGGCAACAGAAAATAAACTTAACTTCAGTCAAATAAAACAAAAACACAATCTTCCTGTTACAAAAAAACACATCGCAAATATTCTCCGGTCAACTCCTAACATTAAATGGAAGAAGCCTAAGTGCAAACCCTTTTTAAGATCGCATCATATTGCAGCCCGTCTGGAATTTGGTTGCAGATACATGAACTGGACATTTCAGTGGGACAAAATTATATTTTCGGATGAGAAGAAATTCAATTTAGATGGTCCCGACTCGATTTGCGAAACAAAGAGGTCCGTAATTCCAAGCGAAATTTTGGAGGTGGCAGTGTGATGGTGTGGGCGGCTTTCTCTGCCCGAGGGAAGGCCACAATTTGCTTTGTACCCACAAAAATGAATTCGCAGACTTACACGGATATGTTGAATGACGTCCTCATAAATTTTATTGAAAACAAAATTGAAAATGACTTCATTTTCCAACAGGACAACGCCTCTATCCATGTCTCACAGGCGTCTTTAGAGTGGTTTAGGGAGCGAAATATCCCGCTTTTGCAATGGCCAGCTTACAGTCCTGATTTAAGCCCCATGGAAAATCTATGGGGTGTCATGGTGCTATACGCGGAAAAACAAAAAACTGGAAGCTTTTTAACAGTAAAGGAGCTTAAAACCAAAATAAAGCAAGTTTGGGACAAAATTAGTACCGAAATCCTCCAAAACCTTGTTAAATCTATGCCAAACAGGATTTCCGAGTTGATCCAAGAGGATTGAAAATCTCCAAATTATTAATTTTACTATTTTTTTTTTAAAGATTTCGTGAGTGTGTTTAAACGAACATGCCTCCCATTTTGCTTTTGTAAAAAATAAATTAACAAAAAAAAAAAGTAGAATTGGATTGAGGGAAACTTTTGCCACAAATTTAATTTGCTTATTAAATAATATTAAAACAAATAATAGGTTTTCTTGCATTGCTTTTTTTTTTTAATTGAGAAATATGTTTAAAAAGGTATCTGCGCCTAAACGAATATGTACCAGTGTACAGCTTACACACAAGCATGTAAATTGATCTCATTCTAGCAATTTTACTTGTAAATTGCCCTCATTCCAGAAAATTCTGGCAGGTTATAGAGATGCGCAAAGTGTTGGTAATTCATTTACATTGGGTCTGGACCGTAGATGAAGTAACCTAGATGTCAAATTCTACTAATAATACTTTGCCAACTATGTTGTTTTATCTACGGTTTTGGATATGAAAACAGCTATTATCTAATTAATTTTACTATCTCTCTTATTTTCTGGTCTTTATATGTTTGCCGAAATTTTCAAATATCTCTTCCAATCTGTAGCTTTTTTTACCCAAAATGAATCCAACATATTTACCACGCTGCTATCTCTTTATAATACGAGAATTAAGCTCTGGTATAACTTACTTAAAATCGCTTTCCGAAGCCAATTTCTCCTATAGGGTTTTCCAATAGGAACTTGACAACTTTGAATTTAATTTGTGAACGCACTCTTTCACTTATCATCAAACTGTCACTGTCAATTTATTCAGTAAAGTACACTAACAAGCAACGTCTGCAAATTATAAAAATTTTCTACAGATATTCGGAGTCGGTGACTGCAACTTTAAGACCGTTAACTCCAATTTTCGGTCATAATTCTCGCCCTAGTAGACAGGCAATAACATGTTTAGAGCAAAAATTTGAGTCTACATATTCGTTGTGTGATGTTGCAGTGTCAGTGAGACAACAGGTTGGTCGAAGTGTCGAAAATATCGCTGCCTTAGCAAACGATCCAAATCAGTCAATTCCACGGCGTTCTTAAGAATTGGGCATCGCTCAGACCACATTATGGCGTATGTTCTCCAATTGGGTTCATCGCAAAATCATCTTCAGTGACGAAGCTCATTTTTGGGTCAATGGGTTCCTCAATAAGAAAAATATGCGTTATTGGTCAGGTAAAAACTCACATGTGCTTCATGAGTCACCACTTCATCCACAAAAAATAACTTTTTGATGCGGTTTGTATGCCGGCGGCGTTATTGGGCCATATTTTTTCGTCGACGATGACGATAGTCACGTTACTGTGAATGGTCAGCGTTATCGCGCCATGATCACCGATTATTTTTGGCCTGAATTGGAAGATATGGACTTGGACGACATGTGGTTTCAGCAGGATGGTACCACAAACCACACAGCACACGCTACAATCGATTTATTGAAGAGTAAGTATGATGAGCGTGTTATCTCAAGACATGGGCTAGTCGACTGGCCGCCTCGTTCGTGCGATTTAACGCCGCTTGACTATTTTCTGTGGGGCTACTTTAATTCATTGGTTTATGCCAACACGCCGACGACGTTGGAAGAGCTCAGAGCCAACATTGAACGCGAAATAGCGGCCGTTTCGGGCAAAATGTGTTGGCGAGTCGTTGAAAATTGGGTCCAACGAATCGACCGCTGAAAACGTGCCCGCTGTGGCCATATGAACGAACGTTTTGATTGTACTTCAATCCAATAAAAAAGTTTTTGAAATATCTCAAATGCTTTGCCTTTTATTTAAAAAAAAATTTGTCAAGTCGTTATTAAAAAACCCTATACTACCAGTCTGCCCAAATATATTTCTCTGTACTTTGCTAAGCTCTCTATGAAAACTATTTAAACCGTCCCCAAATAATTCTTTCAGTTTATCAAAACTAAAAGAAAATTGAATAACTATCCATCATCACTGAATTTTTTTCTTGATAAGTCCTCGGGCGATCCCCAAATTATTGCAAACCTTTTCGCATTTTTTTTTAGCCAAGCGTTCGCCACCCAAGAGCCAGACTACTTAAATAGCTGACCACAAGCAACTTTGGAATCTGTGTCTATAACTTCCTGATCTGATCTTCCCCAACCTCTCACTTTCAGTTTTATATCACCCAGGGATTATTTCCCTAAACCTGGAAAAGGTCTTTTATTGTTCGCCTACATAAAAATGGTCGATAAGGCGATATTTCCAACTATTTGACCAATTAATAAACTGTCCTGTATACCTAAGCTTTTTGAGAGCATTATTTATGACATAATGCTTTTCCATTATGGAGCTATTGTTTCCCAGAACCAGCTCGGATTTATCAAAGATAGAATTACAAACACCAACTTAACGGAATTCCTATTTAGCACTGTATGTGTACTACAATCTGGAAATGAACTTGATGTGGTTGTCACCGATTAGAATTATTGGCTTACAAATAAGCTTTATGACGTGGTTCAATCCTAATTAAATGATCGACATTACTATGTTCTATTTAAGTCCATTGTTTCTGACCTAATTAAAGTCTCCGCTGGTGTTCCTCAAGGCTTAATTGAAAGCAAAACTGTTCCATTACGTCAACTTCTCGTGTTATTGACGCATTTGAACCAATATTTCAATTTAGTTGTCTTGCTCGGACGGTTGGCAATCGGTTTAACTTAAAAAATAGTTTTCAGATAGTTTTAAGTGAAAGTACTTTACAATCTACCAACTAAATATGGAAAAAAATCGGTCGACGAACTTGTAAAAATTGCCCCAATAAATTTTGCTATGTGTGTGGGCACGCATGGCTATTGTAAAGGCCCAAGGAGGGGCGGTAAGCAGGCTTATTTACTTTATTTTATTCGTTCTATAAAACAAGACAGAGAATGGATTCCTAAATTGTTTTGTATCCCGTGTTATGTTACAGTTATCGAATGCTTAAATGGTAAAGAGGAGTCGATGCCGTTTGCTATTTCAATGATTTGGCATGAACAAGTGGTTCATTACGATGACTGTTATTTTTCTTTAACTAAGGTCGCAGAGTTTTCAAAAAACAAAATAGAATACCCTAAAGTAGCTTCCGTGTCCATGCCGATACCTCATAGTGAAGAATTTCCTGTGCTCACGCCAAGAACGCAAGAACCATCTGCAAAGTCAAGTAATGAGGATGACCGTGAAGTAAATTATGGGCTAGAGAAGGAAATATCCGAATATATACCTCCTAGAAGTTCATTCGAGTTAAATGATTTGTTCCGTGATTTAAATTTATCCTTCAGTCAGTCTGAATTTCTCCGTTCTAGGCTACAAAATTGGAATCTGTTATTACTAGAAAGTAAGATATCTTTGCCAAGGCAAAGGAACAAACATTTAGCTATGTACTTTCTTCACATAAAACGAATTCATATATAGGGTTTTCTAAAAACGACTTAACAACTATTTTTTTTAAAGAAAAGCCAAACCATTTGAAATATTTCAAAAACTTTATTATTGACTTGAAGTACAATCAAAACATTTATGAATTGAACTCGACTTCGTTCATATGACCACCGTGGTCACGTTTGCAGCGGTCGATTCTTTGGACCAAATTTTCAACGACTCGGTCACACATTTCGGCTCTTCCAACGTCGTCGGCGTGTTGGCATAAACCAATGACTTAACGTAGCCCCACAGAAAATATTCAAGCGGCGATAAATCGCACGAACGAGGCGGCAAATCGACTGGCCCATGTCTTGAGATAACACGCTCACCATAATTACTCTTCAATAAATCGATTGTAGTGTGTGCTGTGTGGCTTGTGGCACCATCCTGTCGAAACCACATGTCATCCAAGTCCATATCTTCCAATTCGGGCCAAAAATAATCAGTGATCATGGCGCGATAACGTTGACCATTCACAGTAACGTGACGATCGTTATCGTCGACGAAAAATATGGCCCAATAATTTGTCAAGTTGTCAAGTCCCTATTGGAAAACCCTATCTTTTGGCCCATTATAATGTCACGTGGATCCGTGATCCTCCTACTCCAGAAACAATTAAAATAAATAAATAAGTGGCGCGACAGCTCGGTGTGAGTCAAGGTCTAGCTTCTCGCACTCATTTTTGTTTCTCACTTTTTGAATTTTTACACTCCTGAGCAGGGTCTAGTGTTTATTGCTGGTTCCAAACGGCTCTCATGAGAAGCTTTTTTATAGGCAGAATTTGACTCTCGTAGGTTTGCCATTGCCCGCCGAAAGGGTGATGACGATTTTGAAAAGTTTGCTGTTGTGCTCCGACGTAGAGATGGATGAAGACGTCTTGTTAGTCGCCACGGACTGATTGGTGTTGTCGCTATCTAACATAGGGAAGGATATCGCCGCTCCAATGTCCGAAGCTGGGTTTGTACTACCTGTTTAAGGAGGAGCCGGTTGCTTATCAACATACAGCTCGTCCTTCTTGTAGACCCTTAGGTAGATAGACTTGAAGCCAAACCGGATCATGCTTTTGGTCTACGCTAGATGGTTATGGGATTGCTTATTTATCACAATTAACGCACATCTATAAGGGCTTCTTAGTTTTTCTGGTTTCGCGACCTTCCAGTCATGAGTCGGAAAGGTCGGGTTACTGAGCCTAATGATCTCCAAAATGTCTTCTGCTGGGATACAGGTGCGGTATTAAGCTTTGCTAGGGATATCCTTCTTTGCCACGACCTCGAACCAAGCACCTGATCAGACCTCTCCTTGACCACCTATAGCTTTTTTTTTAATAGAGATCTAAGAATCTCTGGTCAGTGCAAGCGATCAACTTGACGTCGCCCTGGTACCAGTCAGCGTCACTTGTGATGTTAGGTGGTTCGGGGTTTTCCCGCATGATGGTCAAGAAGTTGCTCCTATCGATCATCGTTAAAAGTCCTCAGAAATGTAGTATCGGAAGTTCCTGGGGGAGCTCTCATGTTGGTCCTTTTGGGAACCGGAATGGTTTCCTCCAATGATGTCTGGCGCTTAGAGGAGCTTTTAGCGATTTAGAAACGGTAGGATGTCCGTCCTTAAGGATTTTGTTCGTTCACTTTAGTTTTCTTTTTGTTTCCGCATCTCTCTTCAACTCCGGAATAGATCCGCAAGTTTTGATTATGTGTACCGCATTTCGGCGTTCTGTGTAAGGCGTCTTGCTAGGAGTTCTCTTGCGGGGTTGAGCTTCTACTAGCTCCTTTGATGGATCGTTTTTGGTAGCAGCAATGGCGTCCATGGCCTGCCACAGACTTGCTGCTGCTAGGGGTGGTGGAAGTGGTAAGACCGCGTCGAACCGAGCGTTCAGAAATGTTTACCTTTTTGAAAATTTAACAATAAACGTTTTGTCACTTCTAATCGTGTATTTACTATAATAGTATTATTTCTTATTATTTATTTCTCGTATCCATAGCACGGAAATGGTACGTATTACAATATAATAATTGTTATATTCTGGAATAGAATTCCCAATTAAGAAAGGAATGCCTTATAGTACTAATATTTCACAAAAAAAAATAAATTTGTCACGCAGTGCTATTAATGATGTTGATTGCATCATTAAAAATTCACACAAATCTGTTTACGCAGATGATATGAAAATCTTTGGATAAATATTATGTTCCTCAGAGGGTCTACGACTGCAGTAAGATCTAGACTAGAATTTCCTTGCGCTTAACCTAAATAAGTTTCAGGGTTTAGCTTACACCCGTAAGCGCCTTTCTACTTTGTGGCAGCGTCATTTCTAGTAAGATCTTTGACATTAAAAATGGCTTACAACAGGGGGCTGTGATTTCTCCGATACTGTTTAACATTTGCACAAGTGATCTAGTATATTCCCTCAAACATGCCATACGTACGCAGACGTATTATTATTGATCTTAATCTATATTGTCGCCTTCAAAGTAATCCCCATCGATTGCATCACACTTATGCCAGCGCTTGATCCAATCATCGAAACATTTTTTATATTCGGTTTTCGGTATGTCCATCAGTGATTCCTGCGATTTTTCCATTACTTCCTCTCGGCTGCTGAAACGTGTTCCCCGTAGCAGTTTTTTAACTTGATTAAACAGAAAAAAGTCACAGTGAGCCAAATCGGGTGAATTCGGTGGCTGTTGGATGGTATTTGTTGCATTTTTTGTCAAAAAATTACGAATAATGATAGCACTGTGAGACGGTGCATTATCATGTTGCAAAATTCTGGTCTCTTTCGGCGAATTGCTTAACGCAAACGTTTCATAACGCCCAAATAATACTCTTTGTTTACTGTCTGGCCTTCTGGCAAAAATTCATGATACACTACACCGTTGTAATCCATGAAAACCGTGAGCATTGTCTTCTTTTTTGACTGAAAACGACGTGGTTTTTTTAGTCTCGGCTCCTTTGGTGAACACTATTCACTTGCCTGATGTCTGGATTGCGTGTCGTACTCATAAACCTACGTCTGCTCTCCAGTAATGATCCTTTTGATGAATTCGGATTCAGCCTAGCAAGTCATCTTTTCTGCGACGTCAACACGGTCTCTTTTTTGCATGAAAATGAGGTTTTTTGGCACCAACTTTGCTGCTACACGACGGAAACCCAAATCATTAACCAAAATGTCTTGGACGGATCCATAGGCAATATTCAAGTCCTCCGCTATCTCTCCGATGGTTAATTTGCGGTTATTGACCAACATTTCTTTTACTTCATCAATGTTTTCGTCGGTTTTCGATGTCGATGGTCTGCCACTGTGTTCATCATCTTCGATTGACTCACGACCACTTTTGAATCGCTCGTGCCACTGGAAAACGACAGTTTTCTTTAGAGAATCGTTGCCGAAACACTTTTCCAACATTTCCAACGTTCGAGCACCATTAAATCCGTTTTCTACGCAAAATTTAATACAAGTTCGTTGTTGCAAATTTAAATCCATTTCTAAAATTGTAAAAAATCGCCAACACACACAGTAATAGATGTACTCTTAGCTACGTAACTTTTGCAAATGTCAAGCTATGACGCTAAGATTTAGAGGGAATGTCAACAACAGATGTACCAACTTAACAAAAAAAAAACTGAACTCAAATCGAAACAATGGGAGCGCCACACGGTGGTTATTTTTGATCAAGGTGGTATAATACATACCGTAATTCATGTTATGGGAAATAAAAATAAAAAAATAAGAAAAGTTGGTGACATTCCATAGTTTAATTTAAAAAAAAAGTAAAATAGAAACGAATGCCATTTCAATGGACATACCACCTTGATCAGAAAAAAACTATTTTAATAAAAAAATTAAGTAGGTAATAAGTTAGTTCACAGAAAATGTAAATAAAAACGCAATCAAAAGTAATTGCTGAGAGGCAGTTTCAAAATAATAAAAGCAAAGACATAATTATACCAGAATATCAGAGAATTAAGAGATTCTAAAACAACAAAATTAAAACCGAAAAACCACATTTAAGCGCATTTTATAAACGTTCCAGGTATTGATATTGCCCTGATCGTCTGTGGGATTTTATTAAACAACCGACGAGATAAAACATAAAAGAAATTACGATTCGCAGTGGTACGGAAAAAAGATACAGATAACATGTTAGAGAGGTTTCCCCGTAAATTATTGTATAATTTGAAATAAGACGAAAGTTACGGTTACCAGACTTTATGAAATACGTTTTTAACACTTTTAAACAATACAAGTGGCGAACTAGAAGAATTTTTTGGTCGCAGAACAAAGGAAAGCTTAGATGTCTACCAGGCTTATGACAAATTTTCCTTAAACTGTATTTCTGTAGAATCAGAAACGGTTGTATTTTATTTTGGTAGATACGTCCCCAACAAGTAATTCCATATTGCAGCTTAAAATGGAAAATTCCATAGTAAATTATCTTTAATAGCTTATTTGACCATAAATTACGCAAAAAATAAAAATGTGTAAGTGTGCATCGAAAATACTTTCTCAATCAAATTGCGTGATTCGGCCCCAAGTATTTAAAGTCGTCGACTATCTCAATTAAAAAAAAAATTATCACTACAATTTAGATTACTTCAAAAAGTTTGTATTTTTCACACTCAGGTGCGTGGAAGTACACATTTGCCTCCAATTTGTGAGCGGAAAATAAGTTAAAAAACATTGTTTTAGTTTTGGAGCTTATAACTAAATTATGTATTGCAAACGCGTGTCTCAATAGACATAGATCCCAATTGACATCAGACATCAGGTCCAAAGGACTGTTCAGACCATAAGAGAAGCCTATGTCATTCGCAAATGCAGCAGATGAACCTTCAAAATTAAGATCAAAAGTGAATTGATATAGATCAAAAATAGAACTGATAGAGAAGTCAATGTACTTTCTATTCTCAAGGCCGGAAAATGCTCTCATGATGTCCCAAAGGACCTCAGACCTATTAGTCTATCATCTTTCCTTCAAAAACTCTAGAATGACTGATTGATATCCATATTTGAGCTAAAATTTATCCAAGACTTTTATCAACGGCTCAACATGGCTACTGTAAAGGAAAATCGGTGGAAACGGCCCTGCATTCACTGACTAGCCACATCGAACGATCCCTACAATACAGAGACTACACAATGGTTGCTTAACTAGACACATCCGTAATCACGACGGCGCTACCATATCTGCAGGTAGACGACTCACTTGAGGAGTTGATCAGTCTTATGCTAAATAGCAGGATAATCAACTCCAAACTGAGTGGGTCTTTTGCTAAAAGATGTGTTAGTAGAGGTACGCTGCAAGGCGGTGTCCTTTCTCCCCTTCTTTGGAAGTAAGTGGTAAATGTACTGCTAATATACGAGTACTTGGAAGAGGGAGGAAGCAAGGTGATTGCCTATGCGGACACCGTTGCTATAGCAGTTTGTAGCGTCTTAATACCATCAAATAACTCCTTCATCTAAATCTTAACAGATTAACATGTTGGGCGGATCGCTGTGAATTGGGAGTTAGCCCCCATAAAACTGATCTTGACTTCTTTTCCAGAAAATATATGTAAAATTCCAACTATAGACCCTCCTTCAATAAACGGTACCAGTTTAGTGTTTTTCAATACAGCAAAATACCTGGGTCTCATTTTTGACAGAAAGCTTAACTGGAAACCTAACATTCAAGAAAGAGTTAAGAAAGCTACAGTAGCTTTATTCTCTTGCAAGAAAGCCATTGGAAACAAATGGAGCCAACAACCTCGAATAACCGACTGGCTATACATCTCAGTCATATGACCGATACTCACTTACGGTCGTCTGGTGGACAGCCTTAGACATTGCAGTCAACTGCAATGTCTATGCATAAGCGGAGCTCTGCGCTACAATCACTCCAGCTATTCGCCTTAAAGCAACCACAAGTGTGGACAAATAATTTATTTGGCCACGCTAATATTCTTTATATATTAGGTCTATAACTGCGGTTTGCTAAGAGATGGCGTAACTTGTATTATTCCATTGTTATTATTCCATTGGTACATGCGTTGGAAAGCTACTGTCATTGTACGTCATTTCAGTATATAGCATTCATTTGAAGCGTAAGCAACAATAATTTTTTTTCACTCAAATATGTCGAACTTTGTGCCTGAAAAAGTGTTTTTGCGGGGAAGATTTCTTCATTACTTTATTATAAAGAAAACTGCTGCCGAAAGTCATCGTATTTTGGTGGAAGTTTATAGTGAACATGCGCTAGCTGAGCGAACGTGCCAAAAGTGATTTGCACGATTTAAAAGTGGTAATTTTGGCTTGGAAGACGATGAACGTCCTGGGCAGCCAAATAAGTTTGAAGATGAAGAACTGGAAGCATTACTCTATGAAGATTATTGCCAAACAGAAGAAGAGCTCGCAGAATCTTTGGGTGTCACGAGGCAATAATTTTCCATCATGACAACGCTCGGCCCCACGTTGCTATTCCGGTTAAGAACTTTTTGGAAAACAGTGGATGGAAAGTCTTACCCATCCGCCTCATAGCCCAGACCTTGCCCTTTCTGACTACCATTTGTTCCGGTCGATGCAGAACGCCCTCGCTGAAATACGGTTCACATCAGAGCAGAATATCAAAAATTGGCTTGATTCATTCTTGGCTGCCAAGCCGGCGCAATTCTTTTGGGATGGGATCCAAAAATTGCCAGAAAGATGGGAAAAAGTCATAGCTTCAGATGGGCAATACTTTGAATAATACTATTGTACATGTTTGTCTTAAATAAACGTTCAAATTTTGAAAAAAAAAAACCGCACGAATTAATATATATATCCAATATTGGGAATCCACTTAGAGAACATCGATTACACCATACCTAAACTTCGATTTGACAAAGTCTTTCATGCTTGCTCTCCCTCGAGATTCTTCTGGGAGAAAGATGCCTTCAGCTTATCCATTTCTATACAGATGGATCTAAAACCGATAGCGGAGGTGTTTTCTCAGATAAGCTAAATTTAACCCTCTCCTTCTGTCTTCTAAATCACTGTAGCGGGTTCAAGGCGGAAATTTTAGCGATTAAAGAAGCTCTGTCCTGGCTGAAGAAAAACGCAATATATGCAAAGGATATTCGCATCTTTTCGGATAGTCAGGCCGCTATCAAGTCCCTGGACTCGGTCTCACTAAATTCTAAAACCGCCCTTGAATGCTGATCATCTTCAGCTTTCTTGGGTGCCGGGCCACAGAGACATTCCAGGAAATTGAAGGACCGACGAACTTGCTAAAATTAGAACCACTCTACCTATTCTACTGGAAAAGGGCAACATAGTATACCAATCGATACGTGCAAATTATTATTTAATCTGGATGCTAATAAAAGAACAGACCTCAGATGGACCGGTGGGGCAACATGTCTAGCGACTAAATATATCTGGCCAAAGCTGGATCTGAATCGCTCTACGATTCTGATACTTTTAAATAGGAAACTTCTTAGCGCATGCAAGAAGGTTTGGCGATTTCTGTAGAAGCTGCATTTACGAGGAGGAAGAGGAGACAATCCTTCATCTTCTCTGTACATGTCCAGCTCTTTCACAGAGAAGAAAACTCCACCTAGGAGCCTTCTACATTAACAGTCTCCTGCGTTTAAACGTAAGCTCAAACTGGTTCCATGAGTGAGGGGATCATAGATCCACGTGGCAACACAACAGGTCAATAGGCCTAAGTGGATTGCTTTCCAACCACCACTCTAACCTAATCTAACCTAAATAGGATTGAACCCAAAACAGAGCCTTGAGGTACACCCAGATTCAAGAACTTAATTTCACTCGTAATTTCAACTATCTTAACCCTCTGCGACTTATTTTCCAGATATGACCTGAACCAATTAAGAATAAATCCATGGAAACCAGCGATTTCCAGTTTTGTCAACAAAAAATTGTAGTTAACCATATCTAAAGCTTTGGTTATGTCAATAAATAAACCAGATGTACATTTTTTTGCATGGAGTTGTGACATTACTCGTATTTGAGAATAACACTGTAAGAGGGCATCCACCGTCGACTTTCCTTTTTGAAATCCAAATTAGACAGGATTAAAGATATTTGTTTTAGTTAAAAAACAAATATCCTCTTTTTTATTAGTTTTCCAAAAACTTTGCTGAAAGTATTGTAAGAAGAAGTGAAATGGGTCAACATATAGTTGATTATCTCAATAGCCGACACAACACACAACGATTTTGTTGCAATTTGCTTAAGTTCAAGTTGCAGATATCATCAGCACCACACGCATTCGATTTTTTTTAAGGTACCAATAACATTTAAGATTTCAAAAGGAGTTATGGGCTGAAAAACAAAACTAGTACATTGCAAAATATCACCACAAATGGACGGACAAAGAAAACAAGATGATTGGACTAAGCAAGGTTATAAGATGCAGCCTAAATTGGCAAAATGGCAATTAAATGCATCAGCAACAGCACGCTTATCAGACAAATTATAGTCATCGACACCTAAAACAATAGATTTTTTTGAAAATGTTGATTTATTTAGTATCTTCCATTTATCTTTCAGGTTTATTGGCATACAGATCAGGTCCAAGAATCGAAATCATCAATACTCTTCCCCAGCTTGACTCCTACCATATTAAGAAGTATTGCGACGATTGGAAATTGAAAATCGATTTTCAAAAGTCGGAAACAATTTTGTTTAGAGTTCCATTGAGATGGGTTTCTAGGGATACCAGATATAACTGGCGAAATTTGGCCATCATTGGACAGCACGGACTACCATTAGCGATGAGAAGCGTAGTGAGATACCTTGGTGTCTGGCCCGATAAGTATTTGTATTTTGACAAACATATAAACGCTTGTCACGCTGGGGCCAGCAAAGCTTTAGCTCTGACAAGAAGACTGTTTCACAGGCGTCAAGTTGTTTCCTGAGTGAAGGTCACATGCTATGTGGCCCTAATCAGGCCAATCATCACGTATGGTTATTCTTTGTGGCTTAATGTATCGATGTATCACATCCTCCAAAGGTATTTTTTTCATATTAATGCTAAAGGGTTACTGCAAAACAGGGATGGTATCCCGAGGGACAAGCGGCGTCTCTACGACGGGTATGTTGCCCATGCTCAGGAGTTTCTTGTGGACATGGGTCGGATCGATGCCGACAAACAGTACACCGAATTCTGGTGGATTTAAGAAAGTTAGAGGGTTAACTCGCTTTCCTAGGTCGATACGTTACTAAGGTAACATACTTTTCGTAGTTGTAAGTTAGGTTAATAATAATTAGGGGGATCTCGTCAAAACACAAGCCGGCGCCTCTGAGAAGAATTTAAAGACACACTATCCAATTTTTTTCTAAAACCATTTTTCTTAGAAATTTCATTTATTGTATAACTGATAAATAAGAGTAATCGTAAAATAGTTTTTAAGGCAGAAAGGCAAAATTTCAATGAAATTGTTAAGAGCCAGTAAGCAAGAACAAGTAGCTATTATTGCCAAATTAGATTTAAGCATTTTTGTCTAGAATTTAGGGTAATAATGACTGAAACAATAAAAAAACGCCTTCCTACTTGACCTCGCTGTTGCTCGTATTTAGTCTTTGTCTAAGGATTAGTCTAATTACTTTTCCAATCCTTATGTTACCAAACCCCTTTACGTAACAAAAACGCAGGTTTTTACGATTTGCTTTACATGGTCTTCCCTAAGATGATAGCCAAGACTTATCACCATACACTGATTGGCTGATTCGTATACAGTATTATTGATTAACATACCACCTTGATTAAATCGCACCGTAAGTTGGTACATGTGTTGTTGACATTCCCTCTAAGTCTTAGCGTCATAGCTTGACATTTGCAGAAGTTATGTAGTCAAGAGTACATCTAATTCTGTTGTGTGTTGGCGATTTTTTACAATTTGTAACAACGAACTTGTATTAAATTTTGCGTAGAAAACAGATTTAAGTGTTTCGGCAACGATTCTGTAAAGAAAACGGTCGTTTACCAGTGGCACGAGCGGTTCAAAAGTGGTCGTGAGTCAAACGAAGATGATGAACGCAATGGCAGACCATCGACATCGAAAACCGACGAAAACATTGATGAAGTAAAAGAAATGTTGGTCAATAACCGCAAATTAACCATCGGAGAGATAGCGGAGGACTTGAATATTGCCTATGGATCCGTACAAGACATTTTGGTTAATGATTTGGGTTTCCGTCGTGTAGCAGCAAAGTTGGTGCCAAAAGATTTGCGAGGCTGAATCCGATCCCACATTCATTAAAAGTATCATTACTGGAGACGAGACGTTAGTTTATTAGAACGATACGCAATCCACACATCAGGCAAGTGAATGGCGTTCACCAAAGGAGCCGAGACTAAAAAAACCACGTTGTTTTCAGTCAAAAAAGAAGGCAATGCTCACGGTTTTCATGGATTACAACGGTGTAGTGCATCATGAATTTTTGCCAGAAGGCCAGACAGTAAACAAAGAGTATTATTTGGGCGTTATGAAACGTTTGCGTTAAGCAATTCGCCGAAAGAGACCAGAATTTTGCACCATGATAACGCACCGTCGCACAGTGCCATCATTATTCGTAATTTTTTGATGAAAAATACAACAAATACCATCCAACAGCCACCGAATTCATCCGATTTGGCTCTCTGTGACTTTTTTCTGTTTAATCAAGTTAAAAAACTGCTACGGGGAACACGTTTCAGCAGCCGAAAGGAAGTAATGGAAAAATAGCAGGAATCACTGGTGGACATACCGAAAACCGAATATAAAAAATGTTTCGATGATTGGATCAAGCGCTAGCATAAGTGTTGCAGTCGATCGGATTACTTTGAAGGGGACAATATAGATTTAGATGAATAAATTTGTATTTTTAATTTTCTGAATAAATTCCGAAATTTTTTTGACTCGACTCGAACTGCAACCAACTTCAGAATGCTATATTTTCCAAACCGTTCATTACTGTGAGCTCAAATTTTGACACATGACAGATAATTTTGTTTTTAAACGGTTTGCGTCTCATTTCAAACGTTATAGTGTGATTGCTTTATATTTGGCTGGAAAACCACAAGTAGCTATCGTTAGAGCCCTCCAACACCTCAACGTGAAAAAATCATTTGTGTCTTGAACCATAGCTCGTTACCATGATACTGGCATCGTTACAAAACGCCATGGAGGTGGTCATAAAAAACAGAAACATCGACAGAAATGGTTCGGAAAGTGAAGACTCGAATTGAGCGAAATCCATGTCGAAGTGGAAGAAAAATGGCTCGTGAGCTTAACATATCGTTGGAACTAATGCAACACTTACTGAAAAATGAACTTGGGCTCAAGCCATTGAAGTTCCAAAAAGCACACGATCTTACACCGCAACAGAAAAAAAGTTAGAGTCTAATGAGCGAAGGAGTTGCTACGCTTGCACGAAAGTGGTGAGTTGCCGAATTTGGTTTTTTCCGATGAGTCGCCATTTGTTATCGAGCAATATGTCAACAAACAAGATAACCGAGTTTACTTGCCAGAGAGGTCCTTCGAAAATTTACACCTTCGGACGGCCACCAGAAAGCAGGCAGCACCGACTGTGATGATTTGGGCCGCCATAACCGTTGATGTTCACTCTCCGCTCGTATTTTTGGACCGTGGCGTCAAAATTAATGCGATCGTGTACCGTGAAACTGTCTTAGAAACAGTATTGAAGCCTTGGGCAAACAATCATTTCGGTCGGAGACCGTGGACATTTCAACAAGACTCGGCACCGTCTCCCAAAGCGCGCGTCAACTAAAATTATTTAAAAAACAATGTTGCTCACTTCATTTCTTCGACACAATGGATTGCAAATTCTCCGGACGCAAATCCATTGGATTTCTATGTCTGGGGTATTTTGAAGGCGAAGGTTGGCACTATAAAATACTAAAGTTTGGACCACCTCAAGCAAGCACTTCGCCGGGAATGGGCCAAAATACCGCAAAGCCACTTGCGTGCAGCGTGCGATGCTTTCTTCGGCCGTCTCAAGGCCACTATTCGCACCAAAGGTGGACATATTGAAAACTACTGTTACAATTTGAAAATTGAGGTATTTTCTAACATTTTTTGCTTTGGCACAATAAAATTTATCAAAAAATAAAAAAAATTATAGCATTTTAAAAAGTTGCAGTTCGAGTCAGTCACCCTGTATGTGTGATCAGCCTCATTTGCAATGTAATCAAAACAGTGTGAACAACATATGTCGAAATGACGACATATTCGATGTCGTCAACAATACTTCGAAATGTCTAGGTTTTCTCGAGCGATGTAAGAAATACTTCACCCCCTTTTATCATGCCTCAATATACAATATAAGGCATTTATCCGCCCGAAATCGTTATACAATCTGGTCAGGTGCGCCTTAATCATCTCTGCACCTGGTGTATAGTTGGTGATTGTTTTTGCTGTTTGGTTTTTCTATTTTTGGCAACTCACGAGTGATTCGTGACATGTGTCAAAGTCAATCATGCTCAGTTAGCATTGCCATTTCATCATGGAAAGAGTTACACCTGAACAACGCTTACAAATGATTGAATTTTATTGTCAAAATACGTGCTCTGTGAAAAATGTTTTTTTACGCACTTACCCATATGTGTAGACTTCGTACAGAGGAAAATATTGAAGCTGTATTCGCCAGTGTTAATGAAGACCGTGATTTGTCCATTCGCCGCCGTTGGCAGCAATTGGGATTGTATATATTAGAATAGATTTTTTTTTTATTTGTGAAATCAAATATTTTTAGTTTTATCCAGCTAATTTTTAATGAGTTCGTATTTCTTTACTGTTTTACATTTTAGTTAAAGTTGCAAGAAAAATTAATAATTGTGAATAAAAAATTTTAAAAGCAACACAATTTTTTTTCCTTTTTTGTAACTTTTTTACAATGTGAGGTTATCTCGTGCTTTAGTTTTGGTTAACACAATTGGTGTGCAAATTGACGTCATGTTAAATATTTTAAGCTGGTTAAATGTTATATACATATATGAATGTCCTAATTTCGTCTTTAAAATAAGAAATAATTGTACGCCTGGGTATTTCTCCAAAAATGTGAATTTTGTAGGTGATGTCCAGTCATATGGCCTATGAAATGCAGACGGCTTAAGACTTCCATATTTTCAACAAAAAAAGTAACAAAACAAACTTATAAACAAAGGATTCTAACTTTTCAACGATCTACCCGTGACTATAAAAAATCAAAAAAATGTATACGCTTTCAAAAGATCTGTGATTGAATTTATAAAAAATAATTGTTAATTTATAATAGAATTATTATTCTAAATAAGGCTATAAATAAATATCCGAGCTGTGGTTCCAACTAGATGGCGCTACATTCAATACAAGCGACGCAAAGCTCGAAGTTGTGAAGTAGAAATTTGGCGACTGGGTCATCTAGTCTACTGGGTCTACGTTAACAAGACAACCACTTTAGTAGAGCCGGAGGTCAACATTCGACACGCTATTGCTAGAATAACGTAATATTGGACCGACCGCTTGAAACACTGCCAGCGAATCCGAGGCGGCCATTTGATTGATGATTATTACACATATAATGACATGACGGTACGAGAGCTATTTGATGAATACCCGAATTAGAAATGACAACGTATCTTTCAACTCGATACACTTTTCCCAGCGGTGCTGCAACTTTTTTAACCCCTCCGTATAGTACGACTTTTGTTGGTCTGCAAAATACTCTTCCGCGGCGGCGATGACTTCCTCATTCGACACGTACTTCTTTTCGGCAAGCGATCTTTTAAGGAGGATGTGGGAGCAATTCGTAGTGCAATTCGACCAATTTGGCTGTGGCGACTGCGAAGGTGTGAACCGGTGCGTTATCATAGTGGAAGAGCACATTTTTCTTCATCAAATGTTATCGTTTTTTCCTAAAATCGGCGTTGAATCGGCCCAATAAATCGCGCGTCCCAAAAAGGTGATGGCCGCCATTTTTTGGAAAGCTCGGTCTTTGCCTTCTTTGTAGAATATTTAACGGGTAAAACGCACTGTTTCGATTTTTCTTTGATCTCTGATGTGTACCAATGAACCCATGTCTCATTGATGATCACGAAACGACGAAACTCCTCCGAATTTCGAATAAACAGGGCCAAACACGTTTTTGAAGTGGTTTCACGATTGCGCTTGTTCTCCAGTGTGAGCAAACACGGCCCCCAATGCGCGCACAGCTTTCTCATCTCGTGCAGGATATGACTAACGCGTTCAGTTGAAATGCCTGATATCTCAGTCAACTCGCGAATTTTCACTCAGCAGTCTACCAATACGAGGTCATGGAAATTGTTTTTCGGTTTCCTCTGTGGTAAATGTTTTTTGGGCCACTTGAGCGTGGTTTATCAAAATCCGACGTGCAGCCACGACGAAACTCCATCGAGAATGTGCTTGATTTCCTCGCAGGCTTTGCCACTCGAAAACAAGAATCGGGTCTCGGAGCGATACTGCTGTTTTTCCATGGACAAAAAACACACTAACGCGATGTTTTGAAATGGGTGTCAAAACAAAACTTAGCGTCGAATTATTACCAAAATTTAACAGGCGGGCTAAAAAAGTTTACAATAAATGATGATACACTTATTTTGGCTCAGTAGCGCCGCCTACCTTACAGTCCGGGTATTTATCAAACAGCCCTCGTAGCTTCAAAATAAAGCTAGAATCAATTTCATATCTTACACCGTTGTTGTTTTATTTGAATTGCTTTTCCTCTTTTAAATTTGATCAAACCTAGTTTTAGTTATCATGATGACAAATAAAAATGAATTTTGATCTGAGCACCCCCTATAAAATCCAGAGAAAAATGTTCGCAAGTGTAACAATTGTTTTCATTAGCTCAAAGTATGCAGAATATGTGGCGGAAACAAATTCGTCGATTGCATTTCGATTCTAGAAATGTTTAAAAGAAATCTTATATTTGACGAAAAAATAACAAAGAATCAGTATTTTGTTTTTTGACAGAATGATTTTTTACCATCCCTGTAAAATGTAGTTCCGCCCTTTGCCAATTATATTATCCAAGAGAAAAAAACCTAATCAATTCCCAAATCACAAAACAAAAACAAAATCCACCGATGAATTTCCACCACAAAACGCAAACGCCAAAGAGAGAAAATTCAAATTTTAGAAAATCACCCAAAAATACACAAAGCACACACAACAGCACCCACTCCAAACAAAACAACAACATAACAGCTGAGTAGGGAAACATCTCAAACGTCACATACAAAAAGAAATACAAATCAAAAGGGAATGTATGAAAAAAAAAAAACAAATGGAAAAAAGACCCAAACAACTGCGCCACAAAAAACAACACAACAAAACGGTCTGAACAATTACCAACTACAAATCGAGGACAAGTCGAGTTTTGGCTTCGCAACGATCAACAAGACAAAAGAAAAGGGAGAAAAGTCGACCAAACACCAACAAAACAGATGAAAAATTTAAAATACAAGTAAAAAACAATTTACCCACCTAAAAATTAAAGTTAGTTCAAAGTTTCGAAAAAAAAAATTACCGTTGTGAAGTGAAGAAACAAAAAATTGAAAAATCAAATTTCGGGAATCATTGCAATTTCTTTTCCTTCCTTCTTTCGTTCTCTAATTTTCCAATCACCTTCAGAAAAACACAGAAAAGGTGACCAAAAACATCAAAAAAAAAATATGCTCCAACTGTCATTCGAATAGTGAATTTGTAATTTTGTTTCGTCTTGATTTTTGTTTTTCTAATTGTTTTGCGTATTTGAAGAAAGTTCCTGCAAAATTTTTTGGAGAGAACAAAAAGAATAGTAAAAAAAAACGACTTGGAAACGACGTCATCGATTGATGATGGTGGATACTGGGATTGAATAAGCAAAAGAAGACGTCAACCCACCCATACACACGACAAGTGTGTGTTTCACCGAGCTATCTGACAGTGTGGAGCCCTTTGTTTTCGCTAGGAGAGTTTTCCTTCGTTAATTCTCCAAAAACATTACTCGCTAGTTTCAACATTTTGGTGTATTTCTCGTTTTTCTCGCCGTTTTCGTGGGATTACTTGTGTTTGAGCATTTTTTTACGGTAAATGGTGGACATTTTCCAAACAAAGAAAACACTGTCAATAGAATGAATTACTGAGTGAGCGTTTGTGTGTATATTTGATTGAATAGTGCAGAGAGTGTACCTTAACTGAAATAAGTGCATGTATGTGTATCTCGAAACGGGGTTTTGGTGAAGTGTGACAGACAATAGGAAAAAAGTGGTGCTACAACAATAACAATAGAGAGCAACAAACAACACAACAACAATCCACAATCCCAAACGGAAACACAACACTCATCCTCATTAGCCAAACAAAATAAAAAGAATAAGAAACACTGGCCAAAGCAACAGTGAATAAAGTTGTTTCTTCTCTTCTGTGTGTTTGTTGTTTTGTTGGATTGGAGCTGATGGTAATTGGGAATGTGGTAAAGTGGAACGCAAGTGCGCAGGTTTAAGTGCGATAAAAGCAGGTAGTGTTGCTCCGCTTGCAACTATTAAGGAAACAAGGACAAACCTAGTGATTTTGTTAAGATTTTCCATTATTTCATAATCCTCCTATATTTTTTCGTTTCCCCCTTTTGTTCAATTTGTTTTTTCTTCAACTGACAGCTGAGTTGATTGTGTGGTTGTTGAGAGTTCTATGGTTCGGTTATAAAATTGTTATTAAAGTAAAAAAAAAAAAAAAAGCAGAATCGAAATTTAAAATACATTGCTCTGTTGCGGGTTAAGCTTTTGTTTTTTTTTTTTTTTTTTTTTTTTGAAATTCAACGAAAAATTGACATTCATCCACGGTTGGAGTATTGAATTGTGTTTTTTTTTTCTTTGACGTTTGACGCATCGGCGATAAAGGCCAACGAAGATTACGTAGAAATCGAATTGAAGCAAAGTGTTTTGATTTAATTTTTCTATCTCCAATTCTCCAAAAACATTATTGGCAATTCCTTTGTTAGAAATTGTCTAGACTTTGTCATCTCTCCAAAACTCCAAAAATCGAATCGAAAGGATAGTAACGGTTAAATCAACTGGACTGGAACTGTAACTGGGTTGTTAACGGTCGTCAACGAGCTATGATCTCTACAACAAATCTATTCCGATAATCAAGTGAGTTTAAGTAGACTTTTTCTTTTCTCCACCTTTTTTTCTGTTTAAGTTTGAATTGAGAAGTGAAGTGTAAATAATAAGACAAAAAAAAAAAAACAAAATTATAGAGGCCAGCTACTTTGACCAATAAATTTGTTTTGTTGTTGTTTTAATAGAGAGGCCAATATGCTTTGTTTTGTCCTTCAAAATTTCGCTTCTATTATGCATTCATTCTCTTTTCAAAATTGCTTCTCGTTTCATTACGAGTATTAAAACTGTAGATAGACGAAGCAAGACGAAGAAAAAACAATAAACTTAAACTTGATCGAAGGGGTCATGAAATCGAAAGTGTTACCAGCAGCTGTTTGTTTTTTGTTGTTAAATTTTAGTTTAAATTGTCTGAATTTATTTAATCGAATTGATTTGATTTTTGCTGGGGAAAGAAACCCCCGTTTATTCGACTTAACCTTCCTATGGTCCTCAAATTTACTAACGGAAACGGGGTTCGGTTCAAATTTGACCTAGTACTCTATTTTCAGGCTTTATTTCAGATATTTGTTTGTTTTTTTCTTGAAGATTTTATTATTTAATAATGTTAATATTAAAAAAGAAAAGAAATTAAACAAAATTTAAGGTAAATTTATTTTAACTTCATGTTTTTTTATAAACATTTTAACAAAACTTTTAATTCAATAATAAAAGGGAAAAATACAATCAATCCGTCAGTTATTATAATTCGTGCACAAAATTATGATTTTAGAGTTCTGTTTACACACCATACACAGTATGCAGCAAAAGTCTTGATACGCCAACCCATTTTCTCTTCACCGCAGTATATTATCTTATTAAACGCCTTAAAACAAGTTGTTTCTTTGCTCATAATATATGTTTATTTGTACATTTTGAAATCCAAAAATAAAAAACCAAACAATTCATTCAAAAAAAAAAAAAAATAAATAAATAAATAAAAATGTTCCGTTGCATCCAAAAATAACACAGCAAAAGTGTTGATACCCTTAGAAAAAAAAAGTATAACAAATCTTAAACTATACTATAATTTTGCAAAAATAAGACTTACCTAATACTTGGTTAGATATCCGTTGACCTTTTCAACTTCTTTAAGGCGTTCTGACATTGAATGCGTCAATTTTTTTTAGATATTCAGTTGAAATTTTTTGCTACTCTGCCGGAAGTAAGGCTTTCAACTGGGGCTTCGACGTTATAACATGTTTGCGTAAGCGTTTTTTTAAATGATTCCAAAGGTGCTCAATTGGGTTCAGATCCGGGCTTTGTGGTGGTGTTATAAGCAAGTGAGGAGCTCTATGCGACATGTTTGGGATCATTGTGCTGTTGAAAGTAAAAATCGTTAGGAATTCCCATTTTTTGTGCACTTTGAAGTAAATTTTCTTGCAGTATTTTTAAATACACTTCCTTTTTCATGATTTTGTTGATTATGACTAAGTTTCTGACACCAAACATACAGCCCCATACCATAACACCACCACCTTCGTGCTTTATCGTTTTTCTCAGGTTTTTCGGATTTAAAGCCCCATTTGGTTTTCTCCACACCTTCGAACGTCCATCTGAGCAAAAAATATTGAACTTTGACTCGTCTGAAAAAATTACCTTATCCCAGAAGTTGAATACTTTATTCTCGAATTCCTTAGCAAAGTCCAATCTTTTCTTTTTATTTGTTTCGCTGATTGAAGGCTTTCTTCTAGCAGTGCAGGACCTATCTTTTTATCTAAATACCTATGTACTGTATCAGCTGAAACAATTATATACTGCAACCAACTTTAGACTGCTATAATTTCAAAACCGTTCATTACTGTGAGCTCAAATTTTGACACATGACAGATAATTTTATTATTTACAAGACTTTTAAACGATTTGCGTCTCAGTTGTGTTGAAAATTTTTTATCCGCGATGGAATTCAAACGTGATAGTGTGATTGCTTTATATTTGGCTGGAAAACCACAAGTAGCTATCGTTAGAGCCCTCCAGCACCTCAACGTGAATAAATTATTTGTGTCACGAACCATAACTCGTTACCGTGATACTGGCAGCGTTGCAGAACGCCATGGAGGTGGTTATAAAAAGACAGGAACATCGACAGAAATGGTTCGGAAAGTGAAGCCTCGAAGTGAGCGAAAAGAAAAATGGCTCGTTAGAACGGATGCAATACATACTGAAAAATGAGCTTGGGCTCAAGCCATTGAAGTTCCAAAAAGCAGACGATCTTACACCGCAACAGAAAAAAGTTAGAGTCGAAAGAGCGAGGAGTTGCTACGCTTGCACGAAAGTGCTGAGTTGCAGAATTTGGTTTTTTCCGATGAGTCGCCATTTGTTATCGAGCAATAGGTCAACAAACAAAATGACCGAGTTTACTTGCCAGAGAGGTCCTTCGAAAATTTACACCTTCGGACGGCCACTAGAAAGCAGGCAGCACCGATCGTGATGGTTTGGGCCGCCATAACCGCCGATGGTCGCTCTCCGATCGTATTTTTGGACCGTTTAGTCAAAATTAATGCGATCATTTACCGTAAAACTGTCTTAGAGGCAGCATTGAAGCCTTGGGAAAAAAAAATCATTTCGGTCGGAGAACGTGGACATTTTAACAAGACTCGGCACCGTCTCACAAAGCTCGCGTCAACCAAGATTGGCTAAAAAACAATGTTCCACACTTCATTTCTTCGAAACAATGGATTGCAAATTCTCCGGATGCAAATCCGTTGGATTTCTCTATCTGGGTAGTTTTAAAGGCGAAGGTTGGCACTAAAAAATACCAAAGTTTGGACCACCCCAAACAAGCACTTCGCCGGGAATGTGCCAAAATACTGCAAAACCACTTGCGACCGCAAAACCACTTGCGTGCAGCGTGCACGCAACTACTGATACAATTTGAAAATTGATGTATTTTCCAACATTTTTTGCGTTGGCACAATAAATTTGATCAAAAAATAAAAAAAAATTATAGCATTTTAGAAAGTTGCAGTTCGAATCAGTCACCCTGTAGAGAATTCTCCAGCGTTGTGGCTATCTTTGGCGCACTGTTAAAAGGATTTTCTTAAATAATTTTCAAATTATTTCCGTTTTATTATCTTCTTTTTTTTTTACATAATTCACATCGATTTGATTTAGTTGTTCTTCTACCTGAACTATTTCGCAATTGAGATAATGAGGATGGTTGTGTATCGGTTTGAAAATCACTTTGATCTTTTTTGACAATTTCAAGTGAAAAATGTGCTCGAGGTAATGTTTGTCGCTTTCTTATGTAGGGAGTAACAAGCTGCATACCAAGCGGCGCTTTGAGAGACAGCCGTGTTTCCTTGTGTGGAAAGACTTGAGGCCACCTTTTTGTCATCCTTTTGCAAGTGTAGCCACTTACTGCTTTGTCCTTGGTGTCTACACCCCCTTTACATTTGTTATAATCCAGGATTATCTCTGGCTTTTTATCCGAGGGATTACATACGTTCGAGTCATGATGTAAGGTACTTAGTACATTTACAGATTTTTTTTTTTTTTTTTCGGAATGTAAGATACGAGAGTAGTATTGTCGGTTATTGCAAAATGAGATGAATATATTGGTCTTCCTTTTATATTTACTATTTCTGGAGGTAATTCGGGTTTGTTTTCGCGTATTGTTCCTATCAGTGTAATTTGTCTCTCCAGTAATTTTTGTGCCAATTGATAAGGCGTGAAAAAGTTATTGGTTGTGACATTGTGTCCTTTTAGCCCTACAATCAAATCAAGAACTACGCGCATAACTTGATTTTTTTCTGGAGCACTTCCAAATATTCCAAACAAAGCTCGTTGCAGAATCACAAAGTATCCAAAATTTGATTCCATATTTCGCTGGGTTTGATGGCATGTACTGCCGGAAGGGATATCTTCATCTGAAAACTACTAACTGTTCATCTATTGTCACATTTTTGGATGGATTGTAAAGTTTTGGCAATATGTCAACCCACTGATTCCACAACTCACGTTGTGAGCAAATTTATCAACGGTCGTCGTTTACTTCGATTTTCCCTGTTGTCGAACCTTATAACTCTTGATATTTTCTTGAAAATCTTCAATGAAATGGTTGCAGCAAATATTGGTCTTCTTTTTTCAGAGTTTCATAAATTTTCAGTATTTTCGTTGTTTGATCGAAAAACGCCGGCCAATAAAAGTAGTCCAATGAATGCAAATAGGTTGGTGCTATTATTCTTCATTCCATTCTTCACCATATATGCGTCTGCCCTCAAGGTTAGTAAAGGCCAAAATAGACAAAGGATAACGTGTCAATCTTGGCACCAATTTTATAATATTTTTCCTTGAGGGTCTTCCGGCTTTTCATTAGTTTTTGTTGAGTAATTCATTTGACCGTTTTTTTGACACAATCATTTCGGTAAGCCCAAAGAAATTTTCAACAACACTAAAATCACTGTCTGATGAATCAGGTGCCTCAACATGATCCTCGAACTCAGAACAAGATTCTTCTTCATCCGAAAACACGGTCAAAGAGAATTCACTTTCGCTATCACTCATAGCTACATCACTAAATGTTTACTGTAATACTAAATAAGCGTCTTTCGTCAGAAAGAGGGACGAAACTTGAGTGACATAGGCAGGTAGCCTTTCAATTTCTTTTTTTAAGGTATTTTAATATTCCAGGGGAACTACTCTATAAGTAATCCTATGTTCTTCTTCATAGTTTGTACTTTAGAAAAAGTAGTATGGTTACTCAATTTCATTTCAGCGCTTTGCCGGGACTCAGCAAACTTTGATAAACCTAGAAATTAAGTTCCTTAGATAGCTGGACGAGTTTCTAGTTCCTCGAAGTGGAATAACCATTATAAGTTTTAAAAAGCTTTAAAAGAATAAATATGTGTTCAAAAAGTAAGGTGAATTTTGAAATTTTGTTGGTAAAGTACTTTCGATTATCGAAAGTTCCTGCTGGCGTCACCGTGTGGCGCTCCCATTGTTCCGATTTGAGTTCTTTTTTAAGTTGGTACATCTGATATTCCCTCTAAATCTTAGCGTCATAGCTTGACATTTGCAAAAGTTACGTAGCCAAGAGTACACCCATCTTTATGTGTGTTGGCGATTTTTTACAATTTTTGAAATGGATTTAAATTTGCAACAACGAACTTATATTAAATTTTGCGTAAAAAACGGATTTAATGGTGCGCGAACGTTGGAAATGTTAGAAAAGTGTTTCGGCAACGATTCTCTAAAGAAAAAGGTCGTTTACTAGTGGCACGAGCAGTTCAAAAGTGGCCGTGATTCAATCGAAGATGAAGAACGCAGTGGTCGACTACCGACATCGAAAACCGACGAAAACATTGATGAAGTAAAAAAGAAATGTTGGTCAATAACCGCAAATTAACCATCAGAGAGATAGCGAGGGACTTGAACATTGCCTATGGATCCGTCCAAGACATTTTGGTTCATGATTTGTGTTTTCGTCGTGTAGCAGCAAAGTTGGTGCCAAAAGACCTCAATTTCATGCAAAAAAGAGACCGTTAGTTGCGTGTTGACGTCGCAAAAGAGATGATTTGCGAGGCTGAATCCCATATCACATACATTAAAAAGGATCACTACTGGAGACGAGACGTGGGTTTATGAGTTTCACACGCAATCCAAACATCAGGCAAGTAAATGGCGTTCGCCAAATGAGCCGAGATCAAAAAAAAAAAAAAAAAAAAACACGTTGTTTTCAGTCAAAAAAGAAGGGAATGCTCACGGTTTTCATGGATTACAACGGTGTAGTGCATCATGAATTTTTGTCAGAAGGCTAGACAGCAAGTAAAGAGTATTATTTGGGCGTTATGAGACGTTTGCGTGAAGCAATTCGCCGAAAAAACCAGAATTATGGGCAGAAAACTCGTGGATTTTGCACCATGATAAAGCGCAAACACTTAAAATGTTGACAGTAGCATACGGTAAGAATCAGCTCTATGTAAAAAAAAAGTTACAAGTGGTACAAGCTCTTCCAAGATGGCCGAGAAAATGACAATGACGAACATCGCTCTAGACGCCCCAGTACATCAACAAAAGATGGTAACATCGAAGCTGTGAAGAAAATTGTTTTGGGCATGAGAAGTGTGTCAGCGAAGCTTGTTCCGAAACTTCTTTATTTTAATCAAAAGAACCAACGCATGAGCATCGCTCATTAGCTCTTGAAAGACGTCAATTATAACGAATCATGATATGGTTGTAAGTCGAAACCAAAGCTCAATCGCCCTTATGGAAACACCCAGGAGAACCGGGACCGAAATCGCTGGAAGAGCTTAAGGACATACCAAAAAGTTCTTATGAGAAGTGCTTCGACGCATTATTATCTCACGGGGATCTGTGATCCTCTTACTCATTGAACCAATTTGAGTTTATGATAAAGCGTAGGAAACCGTTAACGTATATATTCTTTAAATCGCTTAAGTCTTTATATTAGTGTGTATTGGTGTAGTTTTCTTTTTGGGAGAGAGCTGGACATGTACAGAGTAGGTGGAAGAGTAGATTGTTTCCTCTTCATCCTCGTCCATGCAGCTTCTACAGAAATCGAAGTGTCCAGTTATGACACCTATGATGGCTCTAAAATGTTTCCTATTTAGAAAGATCAAACTCTTAGTGCGATTCAGATCCAGCCACATTTCTTTAGTCGTTAGAAATGTTGATCCAATATTCCACTTAAGGTCTGTTCGATTGTAGCGATTGCTATACCGATGCTGCGCTTTTCCGGTAAAATAGGTAGAGTGGTTCTAATTTGTTGCCCGACATCCAACATTAATGAAGTTTGAACTGCTGAAGATCGGCATTCAGGGGTGGTTCAAGAATTTAATGAGACTGAGTCCAGGGACTTGATAGCGGCCTGACTATCCAAAAAGATACGGATACCCTCTGTTAATATCACGTTTTTCTTCTGTGAGGACAGATCTTTCTTAATTATTTAATTTCCACCTGGAATACGCTACAGTAATTTGGAAGACAGAAGGAGAGGCTTATCTGAAAAAACACCGCCATCATTCCCGCTTTCAATTTTAGATATTATGTAGAAGTAGTAATTTGTCTTTCATAAAAGCATCATTCTCCCAGAAGAATCTAGAGAGGAAGCTTACACTAAAGTCTTTGTCAATCCAAAGTTAGGCTATACTCGTAGTGTAATCTATGTTCTCTGTGAGGATTCCTAATATATTAAGAATTTTAGCGTGGCCAAATAAACAATTTTTCCATTTTAAGGTGAATAGTTTCGGTCGCAGCTATTTGCCTGCTGAAGATATCGAGGGATGTCAACTGAAACAGAATGTCCAGTGCCGCAGAGGTAGTTCACAAAATATTCCATCATTTGTAAGCGGGTCCTTCAACGTCATTTTTTATAAAGTAAATGTTTCTCTCCTTATGCTGTTTGTAACTAATAAATTTTTCCTAGGGCTGCGTTTAGCTAAATGGTTTTGCAACAATCTTCGCAACACCGTCATATCACTAATAGCCATGTACATACTTTTGTAATCTGTATCGCAGACTTTAATGGATGCTGTTTGGCGATTCCGATAATTTTGCAGTGAGTTTGAGGCGTTGTCCTGCATTTCCCGTAAATTTTGTAGAGCACAATGAGCGTTGCTTAATGCCTTTGTAGGACTTTTCTCCTTCTATTGGGCTGATAGTTATCAGACATCGTTACCTATTTGTGCAATGCTTCGCTTGACTCAATTAAATAAATTAAAGATGAGACAAAATAATATCTCAATTCACATTATTAACAAACAACTAAACTTACTAAACTAAACTCATATATACAATATATATATACTTATTCTTCACGCAAGTGAAAGGCTATCAAATGTTAATGTGCACTCAAAAATTACTACGCAAATGATAAATCTTACGCCTAGTATGTAAGCTGACAAATTAAATTATAAACAATTAGCATTTGATCAGACTTTTATGTAAAATAATAATTGTATTTTACAGTTGCTGCAGATAATACAAAAGGAAATGGATACAGAGATAATACGAAGTGAGGTAGTGCTATTTGCATTGCTACTGCGCAGCTTGTGGGGTTTGCTAAATTTGTGGATCTTAGAACCATTCTATGGGGTCCTCTATTTTGGGTCACCTCGTCAGTGGAGTCAAGAGTTTGTTAATGTTTTTTACATTTGCGTGATCTAATTATTTCTCTATTGGTCTCTTCGAATTATGCTTGAAATTTGAGTCTCTATTGCTTTTTGGAGCGGATTTTCCGAAGGCCTTCGTTGAACATGGCAAACCTAGTTGTCCAGTTTGTCCACTGTAAGTTCCTTAATATGGAGAATTCCTTGCGTACTTCTTATTAGATCATGATTTGTTACACCCATGACCATTCGTAACATGGCTTTTAACTCCAGTGAAACGTATAATAAGTCACTTTGGCGTTCAAAACCATGCGTAAATATTTGTAAATGACAGTAATATTATCCAACAAGGATAAAGTATTTGTTGCTTCACGATGTTGGATCACTATTTTCACCTAAAATGTTCGAATAAAGTTATTCTACTTCAAATCATCCTTAACACCCATCTGGTGGTGAATGCTAGCGCGCATGGTGAAGCAGCGCGTGCAGAATTAGAGAGGGGAGACTGACAGACTCGGAGTAGGGAATAAAACGAGAGTAGGTAATGCGTGGTGGGGCACTAGCTTGGTGGGAATGATTAATGTTTGTAAAGAGGGAGTCGTGAGAGTGTGTGCATAGTAACATCAGCATCGTCATCATTATTGTTATCATCGTCAAAGCACCTACCTGGACATTACTCTGTAACAACACCAAAACATCATCAACATTTAACGAAAAACTTCAGCAAAACAAACAGGACTTAATTTAAACGCCAGGTATGGATTGAACTATAAGACATCCGTTATAGCTCATTGTGTTTATTGTTTCTAGATGTTGATATAGCGGACACTTGCCCTCTATTATTATTAGATGAATAGTCGTCCTTCCACTGTACTTACGGTGTGGTTTGATGCTCCATTTCTTGTCCGTGCTATAGACCCGAGTCATGTTTGGCTTCGTATTAATATGGCGATTTATCAAGAAAGTTTAGCATTTACTATTAATCGAGCTTATAAATAAGTGCAAAGTACTTTCCAAGAAATTTCTCAATAATGGAAAATGGCTTTTTTTATCAAAGAAAACTTCTTTTCCAAAACTTGTGATTTGAGCAGGTTGAGCATCCTCATTTTAATTATTTATCGAGATTCGGTAAAGATTCACTTCACTGTCACGTTGCTGTCTATTATAACGCTATTATAACAGCGAAAACAACTAAAGTTTCCTTAAATCGTCACTCTGCTGCTTTAAAAGAAATACTTGTTAGATAATAAAAAGCAGGGGACTTCATACATTGCCTTGGTGTATTATAACTTAAACTTCGAATTCTCCAGTGATTCAGCTATGGATTGATCTTTCGCTTTAAGGTCCTCTTTCATATCGCTTATTCTTACATACATACATATTATGTACGTCTCGGATACATTCTGAGATCTAAGCGCCTCTCAAATAAGATCTCTGGGTACACTGTAGAACCCAAGTAGATGGAGGCGATATGCAAATCGTTAACAGCTTCGCGGTGTTCTTCCATCATCTTCCATCGCCATTAGCATTCTGTCCCTTCAAACTTTCAACCGTCTCGCTATGAATGCTCATCAGTATACCCTCAAGCCCACTTTCGGACGTACTCTGAAATATCGTAATCCGTTCCTAACCTGAACAACGCACTTATGGAATGCCCTGGAGAGCTCTGTATTTCCTATTCATTATAACTTGAAAATATTTAAGATCATCGGGATATAGGTATCTTTTCTACCTGCTTGATTTTCCTTCACCCGCACTTTGTACAAATGCGCGTTAATTATAAAAAACCTCCTACAAAGCCGCATTGTTGTCTGCTATGAATTTTAATTTATGATATTCCGTAGTCGTCTCTAGAACTCTCTCGTATAAGTACAATACGAGTACATATTCTCAAAGCATCGGACATTAGTTTCACTGATTGTTACAATAGTTATTGCAATTGCTAGTGTCACCTTTCAATTTATACAGTAGAACCAGAAAGTTCTGCCGCAACTGGTTAGGCATTCGATCGCCTCTTATCGTTTTATGGAACAAAATGCAAACCATTTCCAAGTCCGAGTCCAAGATTTCCTATTGTCGCCTATACTTTGGAGGATATGTTATTCGGTCCGACTTACTATTTTTACAGCTTCGCTAGTTTCGGTGCCGCTGCGAATTTCTTCTATTACATATGTCAAAAAAGATGGTAGTTATAAGGTGATAAGTTAGAATTATAGGGTGGATGTTTCAGCGGCTCCCATCCTAATGCGTTCATGTTTTGCATTGTAGCGTTGGCCGCTTAAGGCCTGTCTTTGTCATGCAGAAGAATAAAACATCTGACCGATTGTTTCTACCTTTTCCTTCGAAATGACAAATTTGAGGCATCGAGCAACTCACAATAATAATGAGCATTAATTGTGTTTCGATCGTGGAGATCTCTATTGGGGCGTGTAGTGGTTCACGCCCATACGTGGACAATTCGATTCAAAAATGCCTCACCTTTTTTTTTGATGGAATTAATTGAAGAGTCGTCGCAAAACCTACGATCAGTGTCGCTTTGATCCTTCGATAACATTTTGAGGTTATCATCTAACTGCCCATAAAATACTTCTACAGCTTTTTAGGCCTCTTTTTTTCTAGCGTTATAAGTCAAACTCAAGATGCACATTGTCTGTTTCAATATTTCCGCTGAACTTAGCCAAGTCTTGACAGGCTTACCCATTGTTCTACATTGACATTTTTGGCTCGTTCCACCACCACGTTTCCGAGTTTTTGCACAACTTTTACACCTTTCTTTAAAGTTATTCCACATACCCTTAGTTTGTGGCCTTTTGGGTCATTTTAGCTGTACGAGTTTATTTCTCAACTGATGGTGATTTTCCTTGGATTTTCTCTGTGGATGCTGACTTGCTAGTGGTTTAGACAAAATAACTTTAAAATCTCATTATCTCAAATCTTTTAATCACATTATCAAATTAAAAGCCGCTCTTGGTTTATAAATATCGTATTTAGTTTAGTAAGACCGTTTTTCATTCTGAAATCCTTTTCTTTCGTATTCGAGTTCAATTCACCGACGTGTCCGATTAAGTCTGCACAGATAAAAAGGTTTTCCTCGATTGATATTTCATTTAAAAACTCATAAAAGTCGCACCAAAATATTTATTTTTCTGATTGCTCATTATCTGCTTGTCGAAGTCGAAGGCGATAACAATAAACCAAGTTCCTCCATTAGTCGATCGCTAATCTTTGATACGCCTACGACTTTATCTAGGAGTAAATTCGTTTTTATTTTGCTCCCTAACCATAAGAATACTTACACTTTGTACAATTTTGTTTGTAAATTCATGTAGCATGCCCTGTTTCCGACATTTCTTCACTTGGTTTCTTGAACGCATATTATATCAGTTTTACGTTAGTTAGTTCGTAACTTACCATATGCCGATCATTGTGCTGACGTTCCAGCTCTTGCGATACGTAGTTCTTTCATATTCCTCACTCTCGGAAACAGTCGACACGAATACTTCTATGTGCTCTCAGATAAATTCTTCCTTGTGCTGAAAAAATGTCTGTCGAGGAAGTGTACTTAAATACATACGTCCATTTCCATGATGCTATACTTTTGTACTATTCTCGTTTCATCCGTGTAAGGCTGGTATGCGCGGATTAATGACAAGCAAGACAGGAATTGCGTCAATAATCTATAAATCGTTGTGTAACATTTTTTCTAGTTTTCGCACACGTTAATATTTAATTTTGTTTTATTTTAAAATTAAGAGCACATTCTGGAAAAGCAAAATAATACTTAAATGTCTAAGCGAGTTCAAGCAATGGAATAAAAAAAAAAAAAGGATTGAATCGTGGGAGCAAAACGGCTCAACAAGTGCTAATTGGGGTTTCCTTCTAAAAACCGCCACTCCTACGTATATACCTACCTTTGAATCGTTTTATCCCTATTATTTCTAGCAATCAATGTTTGATGTAGTGCACAAACCCTTTCCCTTATCCTCTGTAGCTGTTTCTTCTTTCTTAGGCGGCTCTACAGTTCGGGGCCTCAGCTAACAAGCCTCTCCAGTTAGCCCGGTCCTTAGCTAACTGCCTCCAGTTGCCTACTCCTAGTTGGTTGAGGTCCCCTTCGACTTGCGCCCGCCACTTAAAGCGAGGTCTTCCTCTACTGCGTTGTCACTCCAGGTTAGACTCGAAGACTCTACGGAACGGAGCATTTGTTTTCATCCGCTCTACATGTCCTTGCCATCTTAAAGGACTGACTCGCAGTCGATGTCGCTGTACAGCGCGTATAGTTCGTCGTTGAATCTTGTTCTCCGAAGCCCGTCAACGCAGATGGGACCAAACATTTTACGAAGACCGAGGATATCTTCATCCGCTTTAGATAGCTCAAAGAAACAGCGGTTGGCAAGAGTTATTCTTCGTTTAATTTCTTCTGAGATGTTGTCAGAATCTATAGCAGCAGCGAGCTTTCTCCATCGTCATCCTACACAATCGAACGAGTTTTGCAGGGATGCCAAAGCTTGACATGGCTCTGTATAGCTCGTCTCTATAGATGCTGTCGTACGCGGCTTTGAAATCGATGGTGGATATCAACTTGGGCTTCTTGGGTTTTTTCCAGGATCTGCCTTAGTGTGAAAATTTGATCGACGGTGGATGTTAAGGAGACTGATACCTCTGTTGAGGGGATCTCCATTCTTTTGGACCGGGCAAACGATGCTGAGATTCCATTCATCAGGCATGCATTCATCTGACCAAATTTTGGAAATGAGTTGGTGCATGCTCTCTACCAAATCATCTCCAGCAGCTCTAAAAAGCACGGCAGGTAGACCATCATATTGATATTGCTATCCGTACTTCGTTTTGGTCAGGTGGACGGTAGTTTTGTCTATTATCGTCTATATTGAGTTGTGCGTTCTGACTAACAGCGGAATTCTGGTCTTCGTCGCCATTATAGTCTGCAGAAGTAATTTTTCCACATTCTCAGCACCGAATGTGATTGTACTAAAAATGTTTCCCTCATTATCTCTACAGGTTTCTGTACGTGATTTTCTACCCTGGCACACTCCGTACATTGTTCCTGGAGTAGCATCTCTCAATTTCTTCGATCATACGTTTCTCGTGCTCTTTTTTTTTCTTTCTGAGGATTCGATGTTCCTCCCGTCTTTTGTGCTCGTAAAGCTTGTGATCAGTTCTAGTCCTTTTTCGCAACGCCGCTTTATACGCTTCTTGTTTTGTTGCGTTTGCTAGTTGGCATTGTTCATCAAACCAAGGCTTTCGTGGTGGTGGTCGGGTGAAACCCAGCACATCAGTCGCGGCCTTGATGATGGCTTTCTGGCAGTGTTGTCACACGCACTAGTTGTTGCTGCGATAGGACTGATCGAGAGACATCGGGAAATTCGGCGAAGATTCTGGCCGTCTCTTGCGATTGCCATTTTTCGACGTCATATTTTCTGACAGTATTTCTTTGTACTTTGTACCCATTTATGTGACTTAACGTCCAGTCAGAAGTCCGATATCTCATCTGGGTCGTTTTCAGAATCTTTGACTCGTGGTCTTTCATTATTTGTTAATAACATTTGGTCGCAAAACGAGAAATTGAGCATAGTTGAAAGAAAAAAAACGATAAACAGAACAATAACCCTGTCAAACCGAACAAAGAACATTTTTGTTAATATATTTTTACTTTTCTCTTATGAAATGATCATCGCTGATTAGTCTTGCTCAATTTAAATTCTTACGAAGCTGAAATCTGCTGCGTAAAAAAATCAATTTCGTCGTTTTGCTTTGTTTTGTTGCTTAGATGAATTATACTTTGTTGTTTGGGTTTTTTTTATGCATGTTAACAGAATAAAATGGAATTTTTATTTCTAATTTATTTATATTGAATTATATTTTATTTAGAAAGAATATGAATCTGGCAATACCCCTTGGACAAAGGTGAAGAATAAGAGAATGACAAAGAAATAAAAACTGTCTCTTTCATACTGAGTGCACTTATGGTGTTGCAGCACTTTTCTCTACATGCCTAACGTCGAAAATATTTTTTTTTGTTTTTTTTGACTAAAAAAAACAGTAAACAAAGAACGAATTTGTCCGAAAGCGAAACGTCAAAATGACTGACTTTTGTTTATGTGTGAGTGAACATAACTGTGAATTAAAAATTGATAATCGTATCAATGCCAGTACTCGTGTAAGGCGTTCAAACACCTGCTGCACTTGTGTGGTACCGATTACATCGCGCTAAACTTTTTACAAAAAGAGCAAAGGTATGGATAAAGGAACGGAAAAGAAAACTTGAATTTATTTGATGCTTGTCAGTTGTTCATTTCCAAATTTAGATTCGTTTGTTAGTTGGCTCTCCTTTGTTGCCTTTCGTAGTGATGGAACTGTGAATAAGGATTTTTACGGTGACTAATTCGGGATTTTTAATGCATGAGTAGATTGATAGACGGTGATCGGTGTACTCGTATTTGTTTTAGAGGCTAGAGGCTAGACAATATGACTACTGTTGCGATAATTATGACAAAATGTGAAATATGAGTTGGTTGCGTGGTGTTGGGGTGGTGAAATAGCTGTATTGTCGTATGTATTATGTATGCATAGGTATAGGTATGTACTTGCATTTAATTAACTGGCGAAATGTGTTACAGTACTTGTTGATGGGGTCAAAGAGTCATACATGCACACTGATCGAAATTCCCATAAATACAACATAAAAACTAAAGCTTCGAAAGAGGTATAGGAAATGTTATCTGAATAAAACGAACAACTGTAGACACATTGGAATTATTTCTAGAGCACGATATCTTCCAAATGAACGAATTGGGTTTCCTTGCAGACCTTCACTCTTTTATCGAAATTTTCAATCACCCTTTCATGTAATTGAAGCGATGACGGCCTTTGTAGCCCCAAAGAAAAAAGTATAACGGTGTTAAGTCGCACGATCTTGGTGGCCAATGTGTGACTCCGAAACGTGAAATTACAAGGCCAGGAAACTTTTAACGCAATAACTCGTTTGTTTCGTGACTTGTATAGCACGTAGCACCATCCTGTTGAAAGTAGAGGTCGTCCGTATCCATGTATTCGAGATCAGGCCAAAAAAATTGTGTTAGCGCGCTCCATTGAGCGTAATGACTTTTTCGACCTCATTTTTGAAAATCTACAACAATATGTGGTCCTTAAACCACAGCAAACAGTTACTCGTTCTGACTCGTAGATTTTCGGTTCCTAAGATGCAATTTTGCGAAACCACGATTTTCTTTCAGAAATCAGTGTCAACCTGCATGTTTTTAGGACCCAATCCAAGTCTTCCTATGGGATCCTCATCACACATCTTTACATTAAGAGCCGTCATAGACAAATGGATAGCTAAGGGGAAAGACCTTTACCTAGCATTCATAGACTTAAAATCGGGCTTTGATAGTGTGGTTGCGTTCCAAAACGTCAAAAAATGCGTATCGTGAACGCATCACTGCCTTTGTGATGCTTTGTTACGATGTTTTCTTTTTGCGATGCATCACGGATGCCTTACCTACAATCTTTGACGTTTCGGAACGGCTTGTGCAAACAATAAAAATATCTAAGAAATTAGCGGCGGTGATATTTTCAAACGTTTTAACGAATAATTTGGGCTCATATATAGGCAGTATATTCAGGAATGCTTTCAGCATATAAAAGAAACAATTAAATTGTAAAATGTCGCTGATTCCTTCGTTCGTAAATAACAAAAGAAATATTTCAAAGTTATTAAGTTCCATCCCGATGATGTTTTTTCTACCACTTTCGCATGAAGAGTAGAATATTTCTTGTAGGTTCGCTATGCCTTAGAAAAATTAAATTATTTGTTAATAGTATAAATTACAAAAAATTAATTAAATTTCAATCTTTCACACAGATATTGGGTCTATAACTATAACTATAACTATAGCTATAATAAATATTCGTGCGGTTTGCTAAGAGATGGCGTAACTTGCATTATTCCATTGTTATTATTCCATTGGAACATGCGTTGGAAAGCTACTGTCATTGTACGTCATTTCATTATATGTCATTCATTTGAAGCGTAAACAACAATAATTTTTTTTTTCACTCAAATATGTCAAACTTTGTGCCTGAAAAAGTGTTTTTGCGGGGAGTTCTTCTTCATGAAGAAAACTGCTGCCGAAAGTCATCGTATTTTGGTAGAAGTTTATGGTGTGAACATGCGCTGGCTGAGCGAACGTGCCATAAGTGGTTTGCACGATTTAAAAGTGGTGATTTTGGCTTGGAAGACGATGAACGTCCTGGGCAGCCAAAAAAGTTTGAAGATGAAGAACTGAAAGCATTACTCTATGAAAATTTTTGCCAAACACAAGAAGAGCTCGCAGAATCTTTGGGTGTCACTTAAGCAGCCATTTCAAAACGTTTAAAAGCAGCTGGATATATTCAAAAGCAAGGAAATTGGGTTCCACATGAACTCAAGCCGAGAGACGTCAAAAGGCGGTTTTGCATGTCCGAAATGCTGCTGGAACGCCACAAAAGGAAGTCATTTTTGCATCGGATTGTTACTGGTGATGAAAAATGGATCCTTAACGATAAACCCAAGCGGAAAAAATCATATGTGAAACCCGGCCAACCAGCCAAATCAACGGCAAAGCCGAATATCCATGGCGCGAAGGTAATGCTCTGTATTTGGTGGGATTAGATGGGTGTGCTGTATTATGAGTTGCTAAAACCGGGTGAAACCATCAATCAAAACCTAACAACGCTAACGAACACAATTAATCCATTTGAAGAGAGCAGTAGCCGAAAAATGCCCGGAATATGCGACCAGACACGAGGCAATAATTTTCCATCATGACAACGATCGGCCCCACGTTGCTATTCCGGTTAAGAACAATTTGGAAAAGAGTGGATGGGAAGTTTTGCCCAAACCGCCTTATAGCCCAGACCTTGCCCCTTCAGACTACCATTTGTTCCGGTCGATGCAGAACGCCCTCACTGAAATACGGCTCACATCAGAGCAAAAAATCAAAAATTGGCTTGATTCATTCTTGGCTGTTAAGCCGGCGCAGTTCTTTCCGAATGGGATCCACAAATTTCCAGAAAGATGGGGAAAAGTCATAGCCTCAGATGGGCAATACTTTGAATAATACTATTGTACATGTTTTTCTTAAATAAACGTTCAAATTTTGGAAAAAAACCGCATGAAAATAATTATATACCCAATATAACACATGGGCTGAAAAGTCAGAGCTTTCGCATGTTCAAATATTCATGTATGATATACCCAACACGCTCTTTTGATATATTTAGAGCCTCAACTATCTCGATCAACTTCACTTTACGGTCATTCATAATCATTTTGTGGACTTTTTTGATGTTTTCATCTGAAACAGCCTCTTTTGGACGTCCACTGCGTGCATCATCTTCGGTGCTTGTATGACCACTTTTAAATTTTTCAATCCACTTGCGAATGGTTCGTTCGGCTGGTGCAGAGTCCGGGTAACACTTATCAAGCCATTTCTTTGCATCGGCTGCATTTTTTCCCATCAAAAAGCAATGATAAATCAACACACGAAATTGCTTTGAATCCATTTTTTTCACAATAACAAAAGTTGCTTCACTCACAACGCTATATCTCGAGAACTAATCATCCGACAGCTGTCAAATTTATACGCATATCTTTTGAAGGTTCGTACTATGAAAATGGATTTAATGGATTTAATTCAAGTGTTGCACTCTCTTACAAAGGGCACGGAATTTTCAGTCCACCTATTATTAGAAATTTATGATTACAATTGAAACATTTTGTGATTTTTGCTATGTACTGATTGCAAACAAGTTTACCATATTGCAGTCAATTAAAGATTTCCTTGTGTATCTTCTTCTTGGAATAGGCTTCTCGTTGCAAATTTATCATGATCCAACAAAAACTTTTCTACCACTAGCGTCTTGTTGATCGTTGTTATCAGTTACCACTTCTGTTGCTGGCCATTTATGGTAACTTTCGATTGCGGTTTTCGCATGACTTTCTATTATTAGCATCGCTAGTTCTTCTAAGAAAAAAACTGCGTCTGTTAGTTTTTTTTTTTTTTTGCAAACATTATTTTCATATTTTCGTACGCAGCAACACCGGCGATATCCAAAATATTGTAAAAAAAAAGCTAGCGGCCAACTGCACGTTCGCCATTGGGTGGAATATCTCATGCACATTTGGTTTTGTTGTAAAACAAAATTATTTCTGGTTTCTGATGAGATACATTGGAGATCGTAGCATCATTGTGCACCAGATGGTAACCTCGTGATATACCATATATATATAGCGTTGACAATAATGGTCTAGAGTTCGACGGTTTTATTTCTTGAGGAATGAACCTTTTATTTATTTATTTATTTATATATTATTTTTTTCAAAGTACCGACGATAGGGAACTTCCATGGTAAAAGACTCTCTGCCAACGGTAAGGTCGCGAAAAATCTGTCCATGCGTCGCGCAACCAAAATACTTTTAGACCGTATTTAGCAGACTTCGATGGCATGTACTGGGTAAACTTCGTTCTTCCTCGAAATCGAAAAGGATAGAGCTGTTTTTCGATAGTCAAGTACTCCGTTGGTCTATACACTACCACTAGATTTGCATTCAGCGTGTTCCAAATATCAGATAAAGGTGCAGTTATATCATTGGTTGCTTGTTTGGCGTGTAATGTGGAATCATCAAAAAGTATTAAACGTAAAAGCGACTGAAATCGCCTTCGTTACCGTAACTTACTTGCATACACGCGGTTCGTTCTGTGAATGCTTGCTATTTTAATCTTGATATTAGGCTCTGCACTTTTTCTCAACTATTTCCAAAGTCATGAATTCTTAGAATTTGCCAGAGATCGATAACATTTCCGTACTTCTATGCGGCCCAGCTCCCTGCCTAACAATATTTCTAGCCGGAGTCCGATGCTTAAGCATTGGCAGAATTCGAAGCGTTATCGTTAGGAAACCAATCCTTGTCTTTACTGTCCGAAGGGTCATCACTTTGGTCATCTTCTTCGGTGCGTAATCTCTTAAAGTATTCGTCTTTTTCAACGTAACTCAATCTAAAAAATAACAAATAAATTCATGTTTTATAATAATATCAAACATATAACACAAATATTGTATTTATTATATTTATGCTACATCAAAAGGTCAGCTCTCGATAATTCTTCCATCTTTCTGCTTCTGTTTTCCACAAATACTAGTAAATATTGCAGTAAGTCAGAAAATAAAAACAGCGGATATAAAAAAATCAAATAACAGCGACATAAGGACATCTGGATTAATTTATCGCCAACATGGTTGAGTGAAAAGTAACCTCATTGACAGCCAGAATGCGCTGCTACTGCAAAAAGGGTTATAGTGCCTTGAAGTCCGCTCATATTTAGACAGACATGCCAAATTTCAGTGCGATACTGTCTTTAGTTTTGTTTTGACAGCTGATTATTGTTGACTTGTTTGCCATCATGTTGAGTATGGACAAAAACGATTTTCGTTCTCTCATAAAACATAATTTTTTGAGAGGCAAAACGGCGAAGGAAACAGGAAAATTTGGATAAATATGGTTGGGCTAATGCTCCGTCAGATTACACCGTCAAATATTGGTTTCGAGAGTTTCGTGGTGGCCGCAAGTCCGCAGCGGCAGGCTCTCTGATGCGGTTACAGAGGACAATGTCAAAAAATACATGAAATGGTGTTGGCTGACCGGAAAGTGAAGGTGCGCGAGCTAGCAGATACCACAAAGATTAGTACTGAACGCACACGCCTTATTTTGGGCAATATTCTGCATATGAACAAGTTATCCCTCCGCTGGGTGCCGCGCATACTCACTCTTGACCAAAAACACGAACGCGAGAGCACTTCGAAAAAGTGTTTGAACATGCTGATGCGGAATCGGGCGGAATTTTGGCGTCGATTGGTAACTGTTGATGAAACTTGGATCCGCTATTACACACCAGAGAACAGAATGAGTGCTCCGAAATGGCCGAGGGAAGCTCGATGGGTCGGTAAGGTTATGGCGTCGGTTTTTTGGGATTGTCATGGCATACTCTTCGTAGACTACCTCAAAAAAGGAAAAATCATCAACAGCGAGTATTACTGTGCATTATTGGAGCGATTGAAGGCCGAAATCGCTGCAAAACAGCCTCACATGAAGCGAAAAAAAATTTTGTTTTTGCAAGGCAATGCACCGGCGCACAAGAGCATCGCAACCACGGTTAAAATCAATGACTTACGACTCCAATTGCTGTCGCATCTACCTATTCGTATTGGCTCCCTCGGACTATTATCTCTTCCCAAACCTCAAAAGATGACTCATCAATAAAAAAAACAGTTCACGCGAGGAAATCATCGACGCCACGGATAAGTATTTTGTAGACCTTCCGGAAAATTACTTTTCGGACGGGATCAAGAAGTTGGAAAATCGCTGGAATAAGTGTATCAAAAAAAAAAAAATGTTTTTTTCATTCCCAGGGAGGTTACCTTTCACCCCACCTAGTAAACCAAATTGTTTTCGATTGGTTTACAGTCGGGACTACAAGCCGGTCAATCTAACAAAGTGATGTTTTTTTTTTTTTTTTTTTTTTTTTTTTTTTTTTTTTTTTTTTTTGACGAAACCACTCCTTCGACTTTTTCGAATTATAAATTGCAACATTATCTTGGTGGTATATGCACTGCTGTGGGTGTTGTTCATCAAAAAAAGATACAAGAACGTCATTCGTGTATTCATTTTCATACCGATAAAGCAATTACGTTTTGCCAATTGACTGTCCAGTGCATGTGCGATTTAGCCGACTCAAGAGTGAACGATCCCTTATCCGCAAAAGCAATACTCGTATGCCACAAAACATATTGAGTTAAGAAATAACAGAAGGCCTGTGCCGACATGTTTTGGTACATTCATACTTCATGTTACGACCATAATGCGGTCGTATCTTGGGTACTATTTTCCATACGTCTAATTCGTTCCTAAATCTACAAAAAAAAGTATTTAAAAAACCAACAAAAGTAATTCATTTATTAAGTAATAAGCTCAGTAACATATTTATCTACTTTTAACACTATTTACATTGCACTTTATAAAAAAAAGTCATCCATTTTGGACTGGGCCGTGGCGTACTTTTTCTCCTTTTGTAACATTCTGTAGCGTGTTATGTCTTTTTGAATAGCATTGCATACCTTACTACATCTTTTCGCGGGTTTTGATGAGTTCTATAAGTTGTTCGGTTCTTTCTAAAATTAAGTTCAGATTTTGCAAACTTAAGTCCTTAGAATTCGCTGCGTGATTTTCGGCGTCTTCATCGTCATCACAGTATTTTTTTTTTCTACATACAATTGCTTCAAAAAGCTTTTCATTGCTAAGTTCACCTTCATTCCTACCTAACTGCATAACATCGTTATTGATATCTTCTAGACACTCATCATCAGCCGGTTTAACTTGTTTAAGCTGTGGAGAAAACTTTCGCCATGATTTGCTCATGGTTGATGTCTTAACCTGTTTCGACGATTCTCCGACAATATTTGTTGCGTGCCATATGTTGAAATTTTTCCAGAACTCCTGGAGTGTTTGCCCAGCCTCGGTATGAGTTATGGCGATAGCGTGCGTCATTAATCTGCGAGTGTAATAACGCAACATAAGTTTGATACATATGTTGTAGTAACGAGGTCGTATTTGGGTCAAGAAAAATCAATTTAAACTCAGGAAAAATGTCGCCAATCGATCGTGGATGACCAAGAGCATTATCCAAAGTCAAATTGTTTTGGTTTAGGTACTCCTTCACCGCTGGGAGAAAGTGGTTCGTAAACCAGTCTTGAAAAATAGCACCGGAAACCTAGGCTTTCTTTTTAGAATGCCATATCACGGGTAGTAGATCTACCCACGGATTTTCAGACTTGTACACAATTAGAGGCTTTAGCATAAAATCTCCAGATCCATTCCCACCTAGTAATAAAGTGAACCCATCTTTAGATGCCTTATGCCCAGGGATTATTTTCTCCTCCATGGATATAAAAATTTGGGCGGACATCTTTTTCGACGTTAAATATTAGGTCTATATATTCTTGCGGTTTGCTAAGAGATGGCGTAACTTGTATTCTTCCATTGTTATTATTCCATTGGAACATGCGTTGGAAAGCTACTGTCATTGTACGTCATTTCAGTATATATCATTCATTTGAAGCGTAAACAACAATAATTTTTTTCACTCAAATACGTCGAACTTTCTGCCTGAAAAAGTGTTTTTGCGGGGAGTTCTTCTTCATTACTTTAATATGAAGAAAACTGCTGCCGAAAGTCATCGTATTTTGGTGGAAGTTTGTGGTGAACATGCGCTAGCTGAGCAAATATGCCAAAAGTGGTTTGCACGATTTAAAAGTGGTGATTTTGGCTTGGAAGACGATAAACGTCCTGGGCAGCCAAAAAAGTTTGAAAATGAAGAACTGGAAGCATTACTCTATGAAGATTGTTGCCAAACACAAGAAGAGCTCGCAGAATCCTTGGGTGTCACACAAGCAGCCATTTCAAAACGTTTAAAAGCAGCTGGATATATTCAAAAGCAAGGAAATTGGGTTCCACATGAACTCAAGCCGAGAGACGTCAAAAGGCGGTTTTGCATGTCCGAAATGCTGCTGGAACGCCACAAAAGGAAGTCATTTTTGCATCAGATTGTTACTGGTGATGAAAAATGGATCCTTAACGATAACCCCAAGCGGAAAATATCATATGTGAAACCCGGTCAACCAGCCAAATCAACGGCAAAGCCGAATATCCATGGCGCGAAGGTAATGCTCTGTATTTTTTAGTGACTAGATGGGTGTGCTGTATTATGAGCTGCTGAAACCGGGTGAAAATATCAGTGGACAACGTTATTGAGCACAATTAATCCGTTTGAAGAGAGCAGTAGCCGAAAAACGCCTGGAATATGCGACCAGACACGAGGCAATAATTTTCCATCATGACAACGCTCGGCCCCACGTTGCTATTCCGGTTAAGAACTATTTGGAAAACAGTGGATGGGAAGTCTGACCCCACCCGCCTTATAGCCCATACCTTGCCCCTTCTGACTACCATTTGTTCCGGTCGATGCAGAACGCCCTCACTGAAATACGGTTCACATCAGAGCAAAATATCAAAAATTGGCTTGATTCATTCTTGGCTGTTAAGCCGGCGCAGTTCTTTCCGAATGGGATCCACAAATTTCCAGAAAAATGGGGAAAAGTCATAGCCTCAGATGGGCAATACTTTGAATAATACTATTGTACACGTTTTTCTTAAATAAGCGTTCAAATTTAAAAAAAAAAAAAACCGCACGTATTAAATTGCATACCCAATATTTTACATTATAAATCAAACCTCACGATGAATCACCCTATAACTATGATTGACGTTGTTGGTTGCTTATACCCATTTTTTTTTTCTTTTTGTCTTCAAGCTTATTTTGGTATACCGAACATAATTTGCTAAAGGTTTTGTGGTTATCGTCGAGTCCCATATTAAGTTTTTCGTTTACACGAACGCAGTTAACACATTTCTGTATAGGGTCCTTTTGACATTCACTAGTCTTGTGTTTACCTAGCCATTTGATACACGCTTCATCCCTTTTATATTCAGGTGTTCGGTGGTTATATCCGTTGCATTAATAGCAAAACAGAATATCGATTCCGTCCGATACGTTAGACCGCTCCCATCCAACATTAAGTTTTACTGCTTCTATTACTTTTAGAGAGGAATCTTCATCTACTTCAATCACAGCATTGTTGTTTACTTCGTTGTTTTTCTTTGTTTCAAAGTATTTAATTAGTTTCATAATTAAGTTTGTCGACTATTTCACTTTCATCATTCCTAGATTTCATATTCGCCAATAGAATTCTTGGATTTAATTTGTTTGGTACTTTCATTTCGTATTTTTCACCCGTTTGCTTTACAATGGCATTTTCTAATTTATCCCTATCTTCATGACTTTTACTCTCAATTGCAAGCATTCCGCTGTGCATGCTTTCGATATATGAATATTGTAAGTCTTTGGGGTCAACATTTTTAATACGGTCTTGCTTCGTTTTTAAACCTTTTTTGTTTTTCTTTTGGTTTTACAATCAGAGTGACAACACTTTTTGTTGAATTTTGTTGTTTTTTTTAACAATTTCAGCAAACGTAATTTGATTTCCCACCAAAAAATTTGACAATTTTTTTTACTTGCATACATTCGTGTTATTTCTAAGTTCTGTACGAGTTTTATCATTTTCTTCGGTGTTTTCTCTCACATAAATTCTTATTTCATTTATTTGCTCTGTGATTCTTCAAACTCTTCCTGTGTTTTTACCGACGATCTCTTGCACTTCCTCTACTACAATGCCTTCATTGCAGATAAACCCTACCATACGAGGTATGTTCAAAAAGTAATATCCCTTAAATACAATACACTTTTGATAAAGCTTTTTCCACTCCTCGAAGCACGTTTCATAAGCTCTTCCAGTGATGCCCTTTTTCATTTCTCTCTTCAATTTTGGGAACCAAATCCGGTGAATATGGTATCTGAGGCACGATAGTCGTATTGTTTTTGGCCAAAAAATCTCTCACAAGCAACGATGAATGAGCAAGTGCATTATCGTGATGCAAAAGCCATGAATTGTTTTTTGAGGTAAAAACTCCTGATGCACTACATGATCAGGATGTAGTATACAACTTTAACATTTGATTAAACTTGACGTGCTTTTTTTTAGCTTGGCTCTCCTGGGTGCTTCCATTGGGATGATTGGACGTTGGTTTCGAGCTCCTGAGCGATGATCATGCGGCGGTTCTTCTGATCAAAATTATAAAGTTTCCGAACAAACTTCGCTGACACACGTTTCATGTCCAAAACATCCGCATGACATGAGCCGACCGATATGCCAACCTCATCAGCAACTTCTCTTATGGTAATTCGACGATTTTCTAAATCAATTTTCGTTACAGCTTCGGCGTTATCTTCTTTTGTTGATGTGCTGGGATGTCCGAAGCGAGGTTCGTCATTGGTATCTTCTTCTCATTTGGCATCCAAATTACTCGAAAAATACGCGATATTGCGAAAAATGTTTCAGACAAAAGTCACAAGGTTCTGAAGGGGACATAAGATGGTGACAACGAATTTGACCTTGAGCCCCATTTTTAAGGTCAAACGAAGGTCACTTGATTTTCATTGCTCAGTCGTATTCCTCAATGGGGCACACGACTTTGTCTCAAAGGTCTTATTCATTCAGTGCTAGATACCACTGCACTGGCACGCCTAAATCATTAATCGGTTTCTAACGTTGTTAGGGTGTTAGAAGGTCGAGATTTGTTTTGAGAAAGTCATTATTGCCTCGAGTGAAGTTAAAACTCAAAGAAAATTCAGATAACGACAAATTTTCCTAAACTTATCTGAGAGTGTATGATGTGCACACTGCCCTTTTTTTCTATTTAACGGAACTGTACTTCATTTAGAAGTTCGATATTTGTTTTGAGGAACTGATTATTATTAGTAACGTTTTCCAGATTAATAATGCAGGCTATTTTAATTCAAGAGAAAATTGAAATGATATTGATTTATGGAGAAAGTGGAAGGAATCGGTCAGATAGGGTGGCTGTTGAGGACAATGAAATAGCCGTGTAAGCTGCCGTTGCACACAATCCTCACATTAATACTCGCCAAATAAGTCGTGAATCAGGAATTTCTCAAAGGACTGTCTGCTAGATATTACAACGGCATAAATACCATCCTTATCATGTTTCAATGCATCAAGAACTTTCTAGTGAGGATTTTCGCAACCGGGTTTCCTTTTGTCAATGGGCACCTCAGCAAATTCAACGAGACCCCCTTTTCTTCGCCAAGGTGTTATTCTCTGATGAGTCGATTTTCTCTAGTTACGGTACGGTCAATCGACATAATATGCATTACTGATTGGTGGGCTACCGAAAACCTTTTTGGTTGCGACAAGTTGAACGCCAGCACCCTTGGAATGGTAATGTTTGGGCGGGAATTATTGGGGATAAATTAATAGGTCCATATTTTATTGAAGGCGAAAAGTATGCAAACTTCTTGCGGGACTATCTTCCAGTATTACTAAAAGAACTGCCATTGGATTTGCGACAAACAATGTGGTTTCAACATGATGGTTGTCCATCCCATTATTCCCAAGTAGCCCGGGGCGTATTAAACAATATTTACCATCAACGATGGATCGGACGAGGGGGTCCGTGGCAATGGTCTGCTAGATCACCTGATCTTACGTCACTAAAAGTGACGGGGCTAATTAAAATGTGAGGTTTACAGAAAAAAGCCAACAATATGTGAGGACATGAAAAGACGAATAACTGAATCTTGCCGGAAGATTACGCCAGAAATACTTCTCAGTTCTGTTGGTTCACTTAGAGCGCGGATAGACAAATGTATTGAAGTGAATGGTCACATTTTCGAGCATTTGTTGAAATAGTTTTGGGAAATAAACGTCGAAATGGGAAGAATTCAATGATTCATCGGTGGGAGGCAAGGGGACTGCTACCTCCACGTCGTTGTGCCTACGAGCAATACGACAATGAGTAATGAAAATCAGGAATTATCATTTGAAAAATCAAAAGTGACCTTCGTTTGACCTTGAAAATGGATCTCAAACTCGTGGTCACTTTTGTGACTTTTGCCTGAAACATTTTTCGCGATATCGCGTATTTTTCGAGTAATTTGGATGTCTCAAGTTAAAAAACTCACCCTGTATATATTTTTTTTTTTACTTAGAGCAGACTCACCATTTTTTACATAAAATCTGATACAAATCCTTTGCTTCATTTTTGAAAATAATTGAAAACCGCCGAGCACACCAAAACACATTTAACCTTTCTATCTGTCAAAAACAAACTAAGTATGCTAAATACTTTTTTTTTCGATCGATAATCGAGTGTACGTTGCCCGCGAAATATCAATTTCACACCTAGAAAATCCTTGTGGAAAGATGTTAAAGGCGATAAAAGGATAACTATTTCAGTTCAAAAATATCTTTCTTTAAAATTTCCTGTGCTAACATCTATCCATTATCACATGAATGAATTTCCTGTGCTGCCATAAAATAAACACGGGCAAAGCCATCTATTGCAGGAAAAGGCAATGACCTTCTAAACAACCCAATGTTTTAATTTGTTGCCACTCTCGTGTCAAATTTGCGTTAAGTTAGCTCTAATTTCTCATTCATAGTTCATACTCGTTTACAGTTTATTAATTTTCAAAACAAATTTACACAAATTAAACAAAAACAATAGAAAAACATGTATGTATATATTGTGTACATATTTACAACGCACAAAGAATTTTTTGTGCCACAAAAAAGCGATAAGTTTTGGTCTTTTGGTCTGCTAAATACGATTACACGATTTACGATCACAGACACGTGGAAGTAGTTATTTATCCTTAAGCGCCACAATAAAACGCCCAATACATCATATGTGACATTTTTTTATTTTTTTTACTTATCGCAGTGTCCAATTGGAATCTGTAATTGCATCAGGTGCTGAAATATTAACAAGCAGAGTTAACACAGCTGAATGAAATGACATCTTGACATCTGAAAGTGAATAATTTGACAGTCGTTTGACGTTTGACCTGGTTCTCAAATTAGTGTTGTGCAGATTAAATGCAAGTGTGCAGTGCAGACTTTTATCTCAAATCAAATATTAGCCTCAATTGTGAAATGATTCATATTTTTATATATTTTATTTTGTGTATTGTTTTTCTTATATACTATGTATGTGTGGATGTATTCGTGTTCGTTGCGAGGGGTAGTGCGCCATTGATTGAGTATGCTACTACTAGCTGATAACAAGACGAACGATTTCTTCGGTTGACTGCTGCCACTATGAGTTTTTAAAGATTAATTTGTCTGCTAATTAATTATTTTTTTGACTGAGTTTAATATTGCGCCAACGCTAACTTTGGCATTTACCATCAAACAGGGTTATTTAGTTTATCAAGCGAAACTATTCTATTTAAAATGTTCTTTTAAAGTTTGTTGTGATTGCAAATTCGGAGATGTTGTTTTAGTGGTAAAAACTAAAACTAAAACCATCACCAAGCAACAAATACATACTTCAGCACATAACTGCCTTTTTTTTGAACATCAGTTAAATATGCCCATTGTGAATTTTTAAGATGTTAAAAAGTGATCGCTCTTTTCAAATATGTATATTGATTGAAATATTCTGCAATCATTAATAAGTGACATTTGTTAAGGTATATTATTAAATGTCAATGATATGTATCCAATGAGGCGCACATTCATTTCCAATATGCAAAGAGCAGAAGAACAGCAACTAATTCTTTGTCTTCTTGAGAAAAACATTTATCCGAAAATGAAAACGGGAATGGCAAGTGAATAGACGTGTTTATAATCGCTCCGCATTAACTAATAATTACCCATACTATTGCAAAGGCTGACCAGATAAGAACAATAAAAAAAATTAAATAAAAGAACAACGGTGTGAGGTATAAAATTGATTCTGACTTTGTTTTGAAGCTAAGTTCATGCCATTATGTGTGGAATCATTCAAACGGCCGCCTCTGCTTTGTTGGTAGTGCTCCAACGATTGATCTAGTTTTTAATGACTCGGTCCAATATGTGTCGGCAATAGCGTGTCGAATGTAGGCCTCAAGCTCGTCCAAAGTGATTGACTTGTTAGCGTAGACTAAGGCCTTGACGTAGCACAAGAGAAAATAATCGAGTGGTGTCTAATCACATGATCGCGGCGGCCAATTGATGAATGCTCGCCGTGAGATGTGCCAGTCACCAAATATCTACTTCACATCTTCGAGCGTTGCGTCGCTTGTATGGAATGTAGCGCCGTCTTGTTGAAACCACAGCTTAAATATGCCGATATTGTCGAGCTCTGACCACAGAAATTCGGTCTGAGACCATTGACAGTAACGGCGTCTTCTTCCTCGTTTCGAAAGAAATGCCATAAACTGCACCAAATAGGTAATCTTTGTGGATAATTTGATGCTTGGCGGAACACTGGCTAATTATGTTCTTTCAAATATTAACAATTTTGCTTGTTAACATAGGTGCTGGGCCAAAAATGTGCCCTCGTCTGAAAAGATGATTTTTTTGGCTAAAATCCGGAATTTTGACCAATATTTCCAACGCTCAATTAGCGAACTCACGGCGTTGTCTATGGTCATCAATTCGTGCACGTAAGCAAAATCTTATACGGATGTAGGCCCAAATCTAACCGCAAAATAAACCAGGATGATGATGCCGAATTCAGATGATCGACGCCGAATCGACATTTCTGGGTTTTCTTCATATCCATCAATCTCTCTGGTTGGTGGCTTAAGTTCCAAAAGAGTGTACTGTACACTGAAGCCATGATGACAAGCGACTCACGACGAAATACACGTTGCGTATATACAGTTGTGACCGAACTTCGATAAATATTTTTTTAATAATTTCTGCACGTTCAACATAGTTGTTTTCGGGGGCAATACAACGATTATAGCGGTCATGTAATTTTTCGATACGATTTCTCCTTAGGCTCAAAATAAGCCTCAGTTTCAGCGATTAATTCCTCATTATTGCTGAATTTTTTTCCAGTGAGAATTCTCTTGAGAATGGAGAATACGCTGAATGGGAAAACAATTCGTAGTCTACTTCATGTAATCGACATGTTGTTGCTTTTGCTCGATCGTGAGCTCGCGCGGCACACACTTTGCACACAGCTTTCGCATGTCCAAATATTCATGCACAATGTTTATAATATAGTAATGATTACCAAGGCAAGCTTTGGTTTAACACTTTTTTTTTCAATTTTTTTTTCACAATAACAAAAGTTGCTTACCTCACAATGCTATACCTCACGAACCAATTGCCCAACAGCTGTCAAATTTATACACGTGTCGTTTGAAGATTAGTACTATTATTTCTAATAACGACTTGACAACTTTTTCTTAAATAAAAAGCAAACCATTTGAGATATTTCAAAAACTTTATTATTGGCTTGAAGTGCAATCAAAACATTTATGAATGGAACTCGACTTCGTTCATATGGCCACCGCGAGCACATTTGGTAGCATTCGATTCGTTAGACCTAATTTTCAACGATTTGGCCACACATTTCGCATAAACCAATGACTTTACGTAGCCCCACAGAAAATAGTCAAGCGGCGTTAAATCGCACGAACGAGGCGGCCAATCGACTGGCCTATGTTTTGAGATAACAAGCTCACCATACTTACTCTTCAATAAATCGATTGCAGCGTGTGCTTTGTGGCTTGTGGCACCATCCTGTTGAAACCACATGTCGTCCAAGTCCATATCTTTCAATTCGGGCCAACAATAATTGGTGGTCATGGCGCGATAACGCTGACCATTCACAGTAACGTCACTGTCGTTATCGTCGACGAAAAAATATGGTGTAAAAACGCCGCCGGCAGGCAAACCGCAATAAACAGTTATTTTTTGTGGATGAAGTGGTGATTCATGAAGCACATGTGGGTTTTCACCCGACCAATAACGCATATTTTGCCTATTGACAAATCCATTGAGCCAAAAATGAGCTTCGTCGCTGAAGATGATTTTGCGACTCCGAATATCTGTAGAAAATTTTTATAATTTGAAGACGTTGTTCGTTAGTGTACTTTACCATGATGAAAATGTTGAGTTTACTGAATAAATCGACAGTGACAGTTTGATGATTAGTGAAAGAGTGCGTTCACAAATTAAATTGAAAGTTGTCAAGTCCCTATTGGAAATCTTATGGATTTATTTCTAGTAACACCATCTATATTATGTGCTAGCCTACGAACTTTTCAGCCGATCTATTAAATTTAAGAAGTCGCTTTCGGAATTTTAAAAACAAAGAGCGTCCTTGAGATGTCATTCTTTGAGTTATTTCACAAACACCACACTAAAATCCCGTTGAGCTGGTTTAACATTTTTGACTTTCGATAGAGGAATAAATCGAACGACACTAAGACTCTCCTTGCAGACTGAGCAAAGTGTATTGATTGGAGCTTTTCGTGCGAGCAAAGGGCTTACACTTGCCCAGCTAGAAGATGAGCATAGGTTCTTGGCAATTACTAAAAAATATTCACAGAATGCTTCTATTGTTTGTTCAGACTGTCGGGCTAATTATGGTGGGTTTTTGGTTGGGACGTTAGTCGATGCGCGCGAATGATTTCACATTGTTCGCTTCAATGCTCGTAGTCTTAGTGTGATTGAGAAAGAGGATTACGAAAAAAAATATGGCATTCCCGCCTATAAGTTGGTTGGTCAACTAAAACAGTAAGTCGAATCGTAAGATGTTTGAATGTCTCATCCAATAGTCCGACTCGTTAAATTAAAAAAAAAAAAAAATTTCTCAATTTCGGAAACGAAAGCATTGATGGTAGTAGTGTTTAACTATAATTTAACCATTAATCAGTTGGCTATCAGACCAGCCCAGCTTGGTTGCTCTATATTCAAAACACTAGAAGGTATAACTAAATAATTGTTGATACCCACTTCTCCGAAGAAACTTTTTTAAACAGCCTGTGACTCTGTGGGTGTTGAGGATAGATCTTCATAACATGAGCCAATGAAGCAGATCCCAAAACACAGTGATTCAGTGAGCGTTGAGGATAGACCTTCATAACATGATCCAACGAATTAGATCCCAAAAAACCCTGTGACTCAATGGATGTTGAGGATAGACCTTCATAACTTAACCCAATAAATCAGATCCCAAAATATGTATATTCCAAACCGGATCACCCTGTGTATGGTACATAAAAAGCTTTGTAGGGTTCCTCACAGGTCATGGTTTCGAAGGAATGTATGTCAAAGGGATAGATGATACATAAACTTGATGACTTTTGCCGGGGATGTATAGACACGAAAGTATGTCATACTATACATTAAGAAGAAAAACTCTATCTGGCCATTTTTCTGATCTGCAAGGCCATTGATCAGGAAACTGCTGACGTCCTATAACTAAGATTGGTGCAACAATCAAGGTCGTAGCGTAGAGCTTGCCCCATCTTCTAGTGGTGGTACCCTGCGACAATATAAGTAAACCATTACTCATGTAAAATAAACTGGCAAGGGCTTGCTTGACAAGCAACATGATACTGGTCTACGCCTTCATAGGGCTTATAACTCTATACATCGGATCGGATAATAACGGATTCATTAAAGTATAGTAAGACCAAGTACATCAGTCGAAACGAACATAGACATATTGAATTTGCGACGAAAAGTTATGTAACTATAGCCAGTACATGATTTCCACTCTTGGTCAACAAACCCTCAACCAGATAGGCCACATTGCAATCGATACAAGGCACTCCTTTAGTGTTTAAGATGCCCGTAACAGCCGAAACCTACCGAACCATTGTGAAGAAGTTCAATGTCGTACGGGTACAGAGCCTTTTCCGATCTAGTTTCCCTAAACTTCTCGAGCTTCGAACATCGAACGTAGAATGCCAGTGACATTACTATCAAAAAACACTTAGAGGGGCCGACTCAGATATATTGGGTTTCAACTCACCTCAACAAAGAAACCTCTGATTCGATAACGATTGCAAACAGGCAAACCTCGATGGGCAACGGATGTGCAGGGCGGCGCTGCAGAAAAGAAGAAAGCACAAAAAGCTAAATGAACCATTTACCATAATAAAGACACAGCATTTCCCTGTACCCGACCAAGATAAAGGCAGGACAGGCATTTCTAAGCTCAAGTCAATCAAAGCTGCTGTACCCTATGACTTAACTGCCGAGCTGTTTAATGCAGTAGGTATTGATTGGATACGAAGCATACATCAACTCACCTCCAAAATCTGGGCTGACGAAAGTGTGCCCGACGAATGAAATCTCCTCAATGGTTGTCCAATTCTTAAGAATGGACATCCTCTGAACTTTCCTATCTACAAGGGAATAAGTCTTCACATCGCATATAACCCTTTGTAAACAACCTGGCCGGCTTCTGTCAGTGTGGCATTAGGCCAACAAAGTGTACCATAGATTAAATTTTCACATTACGGAACAGTTCGAAATCCATACACACCAACTCTCCATTCAATTCCAAGCCGCTTATGACAGGATCTATAGAAATAAACTATACAGAGCCATATCCAGTTTTGGTATCACTGCCAAGCTCATTCGGCTATGCAGCATGGGGATGCAGAGTGCACGCTCTCCGTCAAGGTCGGTAAAACGTCAGAAAAGGACTTAAACAATGCAGTGCGTTACCATGTGATTTTTTAAACATCGTTCTTGTAAGAATTGTCAATTCCAGAGGCATCATCTTTCAAAAATCTGGTCAAGAGTTCAAACGTCATTGAAATAATGAAACGCTGTCAGTGGAGGTTTTGCGACTATTTAAAAACGGTAAAAATGGATTTAGTGGTCAACGAAGGAAAAAAAGGTGTATATGATGTCAACAAAGAGGGGCACACAACATCGGTGCCTAGGAAAAAGTCTCACGATAAACAGCTACAACTACATTCTTGCTAATCGTTGCTTCTTTGGGCGTAGAAGGTAATAGTAAAACCCTATCGAGCAACCAAAGAAACATTATACAAGACACTGATTATCCCACTCCTGCCTTACGGCGCAGAAAAGTGGACACTGACAAAAGCCGATGAAAATGTTCTCGGGCATCGATAGAAATCGGACGAAGAGTTTCACCTGCGAACTGTACATCGATGTCGACTTTGTTGGAAAAGGTCGGATAACCAGGCTTAGATGGCTAGGTCACGGAAAATTTTCGAGCAGGACGGATAACGTAGTAGAGGACGACCTCATCTTAGGTGGCGCACACAAGTAGAATGGTACCTCAGCGAAATTTATGTGCAATCTAGATGCAGCTGTTAAAAGGTCGTGCTAGATGGAGAGACATGTAAATTGTGGTCTTGGTCCACCCCGGACATCTAAGTAAGTAAGTAAGGCCATTTCTTTTTAAGTAACTAGCCTTACCGCACTTAGGATTGTTCAATCAAGTAACTGATTTAAAATATAAACGGCCACCCCTCTCTACATATATTTAGGAACTGAGGTAATCAGAAGAAAAGCATTAGGCCAGGTGCACACTTACCTGCTTACATAACAATGGACCAAAATATATACATATATCGTTACATACACGGAATCTTATGATTTAACATTCACTTAAAACATGGCGAAGGGGGAAGGCAAAACATGACTTTATGTATGTTATGTATTAAATGTCTTAAGTATGTTCATAAGAAGAGTCCGAAATTAAAAAAAAAAAAAATTATTATCCCTGTCAGTGTCACACTTATTATCGACATGCCCTGTGGCTTATACTTTGGGATTGATTATCTTCCTATTAAGTCTCTCTAACAAAATTATGGTCGAAATTTTCTATACCATATTCGCACTTCCCACTAAAGTTTTCACGATCTCAATAATTACTTAGAAGTTATAAAGAAAATAAGCTTTGTTCGTGTGTTGGCTCTACTTTGCGCAGGACCGATTACGCAAAATTTCGCTGAAAACAAGCATTCCGATATTTGAATAGTGTCGATTATATCAACTATTTTCCTACTGTATAAGCAGGTCGTTTTTGTGAAGGTCAGTGCCAAATCTTTGTATCAAAATCACCACATGACCTTCAACTTACTAATTTAAGCTCTCGAGCACTGTTTTTAGTTATTTTTATATTAATAAAAACGAAACAGTAATCGCAATGAAATTCTATTTCACTTTCTTAAATATGTACCCCATGCTTAAATCATTCAAGGTCACCAAATTGTCATTCACTGCATATCTGTCACTTTCTGTCATTTATCGTAAAATTCACAGTCACAGACCTTACCCGAAAAACGACTTCTTGTTCACTTACAATAATTGGCTCAACCGCATATTGCACTGAAATAAGTAAATTAATTCGAATGACTGGCAGTGGCATATACGAATAGTAAGTACTACTCAAACAACTTAAATACGAGTATGTATGGGTAAACTTATACCTAACTACATTACAAAATAAACAGAAATACTTGAGTTGTATATATCTCAGCTATTACACAACACACTCTGAATATTGACCTTCACCGTTGACTGCGCTGCTAACCAGATGAACTTTCGTTTTGTCATTGAATTCCTTCAACCATCCATCCAATTTACGACTAAACACCATACGATGAAACAAACGAAACGACAGTCTTGTGAATTATGATGACAACCCTGTACGCTTAACATCCCCTCACTTAATCACCGCAAATCCAACCCATCACCACCGACTCATGCACCTTTAATCAAGAGTCAGCTGTTAATTGTTTCTCTTTTTCGCATTTTAATTCATATACAAGTAAGGGGCACCAAAAAATTAAAAATAAATGAAAATAGAAAGCAGACGAAAAGTAAATAAAAAATAAATAAAACGTACATTTAGATGAGATACGAGGCACTTATCAAGAATTTTTTTTTTTTTTTGTTTGTGCACACCTGCTAAAGAGAATCACATCATACGAGTATACGAGTAAGTGTAAGAATGAACGGTGTTACCATTTCAAGGAAAAAATATTAGACCGTTATATTTACATCAGCGGCAGATAAAAGGGATTTAGTTAAGTAGGTCCGGGTTTCCGACCGGAATACTGTCAACCTAAGTCATTTTTTAAGCGTCGATGTCGATGTCGATGGATTAATCCCGTTTCCGAAATCATTGTTCAGTTAAACAGAATCTTTTCAAGCATTCCATCAAAACTGTTTTCGTCCGAGTTTGATGAGTATGCGGATTGGAAGATAGGTGGCGCTACTGTGCCAAATTTAGTACAACCTCTTTGAGTCCGATTGTCAAAATCAGATTGACGATCAGACGTTTATTTTTGTTTTGACATCCATTTCAAAACATCGTGTTACAGTTTTTTGCGACCATTGAAAAAAGCAGTATCGCTCCGTGATACGATTCTTGTTTTTGAGTGGCAAAACCTGCGAGTAAAGCAAGCCCGTGGTGGTGTGTATGGGACCCATTCATCTTCCCGCACAACCTTTTACCATTGGTTCGCAGAAGTTCGCCTTGGCCACACGTCGGTTTTTGATGAACCGCGCCCAGGTGGCCCAAAAACGATTACGACAGAAGAAACCGTGAACAAAATTCGTGATCTCGTATTGGCGGACCACCAAGTGAAAATTCACCATATCCTGCACGAGATTTTGGGAATGGGTACCGGTATTGCGTTTGCTCGCACCGGAGAATAATCGCAGTCGTGAGACTACTTTAAAGACGTGCTTGGCCGTCTTAATCGAAGTCTGGAGGAGTTTCCGCATCGTTTCGTGACCGTGGATGAGACATGGATCTCATGAACGTTCTCCAAAGAAGGCGAAGACCGTGCCTTCGGCCGGAAAAGCTATGGCAACCGTTTCTTTAGGGACGCACGAGGCGTGATCCACATTGACTATTTGGTGAAGGGAATAGCAATCACAGGAGCATACTAGGTCGATTTATTGGGCCGATTCAGCGCCGATTTGAAGAAAAAACGTCCACGCCATAGCAAAAGTGGTCGAATTGCACTTAGAATTGCTACCTCATCCTCCGTATTCAACGATCACAGGAGCATACCACGTCGATTTATTGGGCCGATTCAACGCCGATTTGAAAAAAAAAAAAAAAAAAAAAAAAATTACCACACGTGGCGAAGAAAAAAGTGCTCTTCTACCACGATAATGTACCAGTTCATATCTCTGCAATCGCCACAGCCAAATTGGTCGAATTGCACTACGAATTGCTCCCCCTCGCTCCGTATTCTCCGGATTTGGCACCATGTGATTTCTTTTTGTTCCCAAACTTAAAAGATCGCTCGTCGGAAAGAATTACGGGTCGAACTAGCAAGTCATAGCCGCCGCGGAGAAGTATTTTGCAGGCCAACAAAAGTTGTACTATACGGAGGGGTTTAAAATGTTGCAGCACCGCTGGGAAAAGCGTATCAAGTTGAAAAGGGGATAATATTGAAAAATTGTCAAAGCCTAAGTTTAATTTGCGTCGTCATTTCTAATTCTCGTATGTATGTGGGGATACAATCATCATAATCATGTTTGACAAAGCAACCTACACCTCCTGCCGCGTAGTTCTTGTTGGCCTTAGTAGCAAATTCGTAATGTATGTTAAACTATAATGTTTTTCCTCAAAACGATACAAAAACAAAATTCGCCAAAGAGACAAATGATAACTAACTAACAAGATAAGAATACGCCCACAACACAGATAAGCCACCTTTTCAACATCGCCTTTAAACTTTTAAGCAATCCTTTCCACATTTTAGGACACCGACTATCGTAATTTCTCTAAATGATGGAATCGAGCTTGAGCTGATTGTAGACTAGCCTTTATTTTTTGTCCCATTAAAATAGATAATAAGTTCGAACTTTGCCTTGATTATGGCTGTTGGAAGCTAAGTTTAACATTGGACTTATAAATTTTATCTCTAACAATGGCGTTGAATCGACTCATGAACGAGTTGGTCCCTGACGACAGGTGGACTTGTGATAATTTGAACCACTCCCGGGGAAGAGCTGCTTTCTGCGCGCCAACAATTTCATATCAAACGCAGAATCTAAACACAGAAGTCCATCAGATAATCGTCTGGCGAATTCGTGAGCCATAGTTGGGCCGAAATGAAGTTCGGAACGTTGTTTTTTTTATCTGTTTTTGGTTAATTCGTTCCTTGGCTTTGTGACACGTTGCAGAGTCTTGCATGAAAGTTATTAGTATCGACTCGTTGTTTTAGCGCCCAGGGATTTAATGCTCCTTTCATCATCTTTTTGCGATAATCAATTGCGTTAAACTTAACTCCCGGGTTAAGAATACCAGTGGAGTGTGCCATTCGGCAGATACAGTCGCCCATACCATAACAGAAGATCTGATCTTTCTGTTAATTTAACCCAATCATTTTGTTTATTTACTATATCCTGAATCGTGAATAATTTCTCGTTAGAGAAATCGATGATTGGGAATGCGCCACTTACGCCACAAGGCCATTCGATTTCTTCGCTCCTCCCAAACGCACCTTATCGTTGAGATCGTGCAACTTTTGTCCCATTTTTCAGTATTCGTCGAATGTTCCGGACCGAAACATGGAGCTCTTTTGCCATTTTCCTTGCACTCTGTAGTGGATTCCGTTTAATTCTTTTCTTCACCTCTTGAGCTTCTTAATGAACTTGTTAATTTTCAAATATTATAGCTCACGAATAACTGGTTGCGATTTTTCGAGTAAATGAAGGGCAATCACATTCTTATGTACGTTTGAGATCCATCGTCTATAAAAGAAAACAATGAAGTGTCAAATTTTCAGCGCGCTGTTATTTGTTTTGTATTTTGACATTAACAGCGACTTAAAGTTGGTAACAGTTCAATTGCCACAGGGTGTTGGAAAAGCAAACATGAATCAAGGTCGGTATGCGAAAGCAAGATACCAATTAAAACGAAAGGATCTTCTTGGTTGGATGATATACCACGTACATACGAGTATGTATTGTTTTATAACGTCCCCAATATGCCAGAAGCATGAAAGTGCACAATTGATAATTTTGGGTAATTATGTTTGAATTCGCTGTCGCAAAATTCGTACGTTTATAGTAATCTCTTCATAAATTGTTGCTTTAGATACTACTCACTCATTTTGCTTTTTAGGATGACGCTTTATATGTTGTTTTTGGCACTTTCACTTCTTTCGGCACAACAGAATAACAAAACCAGAACTTCACTTCTTATTGTAGGAATCAGAATCTTCAGAAAAATTTGTTTCCGCCAAGCATTTTTTTTTTTTGAAATTGCCATTGTGTGATACATTTTATTCAAATCATCTAGTTTCGCCTCAGCGATGTGAGGTGTCTTCAAGAAGGCACGGCTGCCTGCAACTAAAGAGCGACTGCCTTTTCTTGTCGAGACTTTAGTCTTCAATTCATTAGAATAGATTTTTGAAAACAATCTTAGACGGTTCGTCTTTTGAGTTCCTTAATTAACAAATACTTCGGAAGGGAAGTTTAATAACTCCCTGGTTTAAATAATTGAAATCCACAAGTTCTCGTAAAACTGTGAACTTGGAAAGGTTCTGGTGAAATACGTGCTCCACTGATGATCTGCGCCCATCCTTCAGGAACATATACAGGCACATTCTTAGATTTTTTTTCTTTCTATTTTGGAATATATGGAATCGCGTTCCATTTCTGTGTCCGGTTTCGAAATATTCATGATCGATTTTTCTTATGATATGATCATTTATTTATTTATTTATTTATTTTTTTTTTTGCTGTCATCTACATTCACTGGACATCAGTTTTAGAGCAGCAATAACACTTTGGAACATTACGCATTGGTAGACACAAGTAAATATCTCAACGATTCCTATTTTTTCCTTGAGTTTCATCCTAAAAATAACAGAATCCTTCTCCATAACCTGTGTTGTAAATTATCAAATTTTAAACCGCCAATTTTCGTAGATAAAATGTTTGGCCCCGAATAGTAGCTGGTGGCCAAATCTGGAGAATTCGGTGGGTGGGGAAGCAATTCGTAGCCGAATTCATTCCATTTTGCCATCGTTTTCATCGACTTGTGACACGGTGCATTGTCTTATTGAAACAGCACTTTCCTTTTCTTCAAATGCGGCCCGTTTTCTGCGATTTCGTCCTTGAAACGCTCCAACAACACAATGCAATAGTCGCTGTTGATAGTCTGCCCCTTTTGGATATAGTCGATGAAAATTATTCCATGTGTATCCCAAAATACGGATGCCATAACCTTGCCAGTCGACTATTGAGTTTTTGGTCATTTTGGACGAGGTTCGTCGCCTGCTCGCCACTCAGCTGACTGCCGACTTGACTCTGGTGTGAAGTGATGGAGCCAAGTTTCATCCATTTTCACATACCGACGCAAAAATTCGGCTTTATTGCGGTTGAACAGCTTTAAACACTCCTGAATCATCAACACGTTGTTGTTTTTGGTCGACTGTGAGCAAACGCGGCACCCACTTTGAACAGAGGTTTCGCATGTCCAAATTTTCGTGTATGATATATCCAACACGCTCTTTTGATATCTTCAGAGCCTCAGCTATCTCGATCAACTTCACTTTACGGTCATTCGTAATCATTTTGTGGACTTTTTTGATGTTTTCATCTGAAACAGCCTCTTTTGGACGTCCACTGCGTGCATCATCTTCGGTGCTTGTATGACCACTTTTTAATTTTTCAATCCACTTGCGAATGGTTCGTTCGGCTGGTGCAGAGTCCGGGTAACACTTATCAAGCCATTTCTTTGCATCGGCTGCATTTTTTCCCATCAAAAAGCAATGATAAATCAACACACGAAATTGCTTTGAATCCATTTTTTTCACAATAACAAAAGTTGCTTCACTCACAACGCTATATCTCGAGAACTAATCTTCCGACAGCTATCAAATTTATACACGTATCTTTTGAAGGTTGGTACTAACTGGTATGGATTTAATTCAAGTGGTGCCCTCTCTTAGAAACGGACTTTTCAGCCCATGTATTAAAGGTAGTTTTTAACTGAGCTTCAAGGTAGTTTTTTTTTTTTTGTGCGGGATGGCGGGATGTGATGGATAAACGTGGATCTCTTTTTTTTTTTTTTTTTTCATTGGGACGTTGGGTATGAGTTCGCTATTCGTCACTACTATGATATTGTAGATGAATCATCTTGTTCTGGACGGACGTATTCTTATGAGGATGACTCAAAACCTTTGTCAGCAAGTTCATCAAGGGCAGAAACATTTTGTGTTGTAGCACCATTTTCGTCTAGATGAACAGTGAAATTCTGTGCACTTGCACTTGATCATTCTGATCGTTGACATCAATTATACCCCCAACACTTTAAAAATTATTGTTTTGAACAAAATGAGGAGCAATTCGAAATATTTTTCAACATCTTTTCGAGTAAGCAAACCATCAGTAGGATTTCTATATTCACAATATTCAAAGTCTGTATTTCTATCGCTGTCGGAATTGTTTTTAAAGTCACGATCAGAACCATATTTGTAATCATCGAATTTATAGTTGTCAATGGCTAGATTTTTAATTGTTTTCATCTTGCTGAAATAACTAATACGAGCGAACCGGAAGTACATTGAGTGTGTCACCTGAATCATGCTTAATTTTTTTAAGTATTAGGTGCACACTAAGTTTTTTTTTTTTGGTTGAAAATGCAACTTTATTGTAAAAAATGGTTACGAATGAACCATTTAAAGAATTGCCCATCGCTAGCTACAACTTTTTCCCATCTTTCTGGCAGAGCTCGAATACCGTTACGGTAAAAGTGTTTATTTTTTAGGGCTATCCACGAATTAAGCCATTTTTTGATGTCTTCATATGAGCGGAACTGCAGATCAGTCAGACCAGATGCCATAGAACGGAACAAGTAATAATCGGACGTTGCAATATTTTTTTAATATGGGGGCTGGAGTAGGACTTCCCATTAAAGCGTTTCCAGTTAGGTTTTAATGGGTTTGGCAATGTGAGGCTGAGCGTTGTCATGCTACAGAACCAGTTTTTGTGCATGTGCTCGTATTGTAGCGGTTTTTACGCGTAGTGCTCGTCTCAATCGCATCAATTGACAATGACCGGGCAGTCCTCATAACTTGCTTCTCTTTGAGTTGCTGTAATGAATCCATTTTTATCACCTGTCACGATGCGATGAAGAAAACCCTTCCTTTTTTCCGCTGGAGCAGTTGTTAACAGGCGAAAAAATGACGCTCAAAGTCCTTTGGCTTCAAATCATAAGGAACCTAAGATTCCATGTTTTTGAATCATTCCCAACGCATGCAATCGCTTGGAAATGGCTTGGCGGGTAACTTCTAATGCTAAAACAAGATCTTCTTGCGTTTGGCACAGATCTTCATCGAGCAGTGCTTCTAATTCAGCGTCTTCCAAGGATTTTGGTATGGCACGTTTTTTCACTTAGAGCAGCATCTTCGTTAAGTTTTTGGAGCTCTCGATGCGCTTTTTTCGCTGTTTTCTTCGAATGAAAAAAGAAAATCAACACTTCCCGCAAACGATTATTTGGCACAAAATCAGACATTTTCACCCAACCAAAAGTATATGACGCCAAAATAAAAGCACTAAAGTGTCAAAACGGTTTGTTTACCATAATATGCTTCATGACGTTTTGGATATGTCAAAATCGCCCAGTATTTACTGCTGGAGCCATCTATTGAAAAAGTAGTTGCGCACCTAATATTTTCATTACTTATAAGATGACACTAATAAAAATCAGTGTTTACCTTTTCCATTCACTGATGATCACTGAATTGCCTCTAGCTAGTTCAGCTGTTCGTTTGTTCATTGATTGCTTTTTATCACTTTATCTTATATTTAAACGCTACTATAACAGTGAAGAAAGTAACAAATGAAATACCACTGACAAAACGTCTTAAACAATTGCAAATACATGAGCATGAAAGAATTGTTTTACACTATCGGACGTTTCCTTGCCAAAAACACATGCTGAATCCACGAATATGAAGCATATTCAGAACAGCTGCGTGCTTTACATATTGTAGTTTGGAGCCAAATTCAAGAATTAACCACATTCGTGTTTCTGGATCTACTATTGTAAATAAGGATAATGGGCATTGTAAAATATTGCTTTTTCCAAGCTTTCCCTACATTCAAAGTTCTAGAACAGCATAGAGCACGAAAAGATTTGTCAAACCAACTCTTAAACACAAAAACTTCGGATATATGGGGGTTGATGAAGTGACAGTTTCAGATATCGTATTGTTTCGTATAAATAAAATTCAAGTTTTTGGAATATGGCAATACCGAGTTTGAGTACGTACTGCTACTTCTTTCCTATTGAGCTCCATCGTATGAGCTATCGCGAACATTACACTTGTAGTGCAACCACTCTACAATCTCACTTTCGTTCAGAAATGTGATTGTGAGTATTTGTTGTTTGTTGTTTTAATTAAGTGCAATGAATTGGATAATGATTTTGTAATTCAACTCAGAACAAAGTCAACAAATTGATGTGTCTACTTAATGTATGTGTAAGGAAAGGGGTTAAAGAGGCTGTTACACTATTCTTGGGCCTTTTTTTTTTTCGTTGCTTTCCAGCACTTTAGTCGTACTCTTGGGTAACCAACTCGCAGTTAAATTAATTTTTTTTATGATCTGTAGTCAAAATGCCAGAACACATGCTCATTTATCTATGAACTACGATAATGTTTATTTCTGACAGAAACTCGTAAAATAAATGAGTAAAATGGGAATGTCATGAGACAAAGTGTAGTTTAATATTATTATTTTTTTTTTTTTAATAAACTATTGTATATCTTTAATTGTTACTTTTGTATTTCAAGAAAATCGCTTTGGGATGTTGTGCTTGATAAGTATTTGTAAAACGCACTTTATTCGATCAGATGATTGTGCTAATTTACGATCGCCTTAATGAGACTAAAGTGTCATCCTTTTCTGATTTAGATTCCCAAGATATTCCTGCAATAATTTATAGAGTTTGTTGTTCAAACCGTTGTGATTGTGAATTATGGAATGAAATGTTCGGATCGAACAACTAGCGGAGATCCTTGATACAAAGCAGACATAACCGCCATCCAAGGAGTTCAACGAGATAAATCGGATGAAAAGTGAAAAAAAAAACTATGCAGTCACAATAGTCACAGCTTTTGTTCCCATGCGGATTTGGCGTTAGAGGAGGACTTAGGAAACAAGCCTTGAGCTTCAGTTATGAAAGCATCATAAACGCCGACGCCTCGACGATTACAATTCACTTTTATTAGAAACATTAAGGGTGAGCCAACAGTTAGTGTGGAAGTTATTGTGAAATCAATATGCTTGTAAATTTTATTGATTAATAAAATTCGTTCTATGGCAATTATAAATGGAACACAACATTGTCGTTCATGTGATCACCACAGCTTCTGTTGCAAGCAACCATCCGAATGTCGAAATTATTGATGACTTTATGAAGAATAAGTGGGTCAGTGGCCGCAATTACATTTTCGATGTTATGTTTGAAATTCTGAGTTGTCGCTGGGTTGTTGGTGTAGACCTTCTTCTTCAAAAAACCTCACAGGAAGAAGTCTAAAGGTGTCAAGTCATTTGACCTTGGATGCCAATCAACTTCTCCTCTAACCGAAATAATGCGATCTTCAAATTTTGTACGCAATAAATTGATTGATTGTTAGCTTGTGTGGGTGATAGCACCATCCTGTTAAAACCAGACCCAATTCATTCAATTTTGAAAAAAAATAGGTGGGCAACATGTTGCGGTAACGTTAACCATTCACTGTAACTGTCTCTCCAGTCATATCTTCGAAAAAGTACGAGCCAACGATGCCTGATTTTTGAAATTCCGCGAGCAACGTACATTCAATTCTTGGCAGCCAAGAATGAATCAAGCCAATTTTTGATATTCTGCTCTGATGTGAACCGTATTTGAGTGAGGGCGTTCTGCATCGACCGGAACAAATGGTAGTCAGAAGGGGCAAGGTCTGGGCTATAAGGCGGGTGGGGTAAGACTTCCCATCCACTGTTTTCCAAATAGTTCTTAATCGAAATAGTAACGTGGGGCCGAACGTTATCATGATGGAAAATTATTGCCTCGTGTCTGGTCGCATATTCCGGGCGTTTTTCGGCTACTGCTTTCTTCAAACGGATTAATTGTGTTCGGTAGCGTTGTCCATTGATGGTTTCATCCGGTTTTAGCAGCTCATAATACAGCACACCCATCTGATCCCACCAAATACAGAGCATTACCTTCGCACCATGGATATTCGGCTTTGTCGTTGATTTGGCTGGTTGGCCGGGTTTTACATATGATTTTTTGTGCTTGGGGTTGTCATAATGGATCCATTTTTCATCACCAGTAACAATCCGATGCAAAAATGACTTCCTTTTGTGGCGTTCCAGTTGCATTTCCGACATGCAAACCCGCCTTTCGACGTCTCTTAGCTTGAGTTCATGTGGAACCCAATTTCCTTGTTTTTGAATATATCCAGCTGCTTTTAAACGTTTTGAAATGGCTGCTTGAGTGACACCCAAGGATTCTGCGAGCTCTTCTTGTGTTTGGCAACAATCTTCATAGAGTAATGCTTCCAGTTCTTCATCACCAAGCCAAAATCACTTTGCACTTTTAAATCGTGCAAACCACTTTTGGCACGTTCGCTCAGCTAGCGCATGTTCACCATAAACTTCCACCAAAATACGATGACTTTCCACAGCAGTTTTCTTCATATTAAAGTAATGAAGAAGAACTCCCCGAAAAAAAACACTTTTTCAGGCACAAAGTTCGACATATTTGAGTGAAAAAAAAAATTATTGTTGTTTACGCTGCAAATGAATGACATATACTGAAATGATGTACAAGACAGTAGCTTTCCAACGCATGTTTCAATGGAATAACAACAATGGAATAATACAAGTTACGCCATCTCGTAGCAAACCGCACGAGCTAAGTTATAGACCCAATATATAATTATATTTTTTTTGTTGTGTTGATACACATGTTCCGAACATATGTTCACAGTTTCAATGATATACACTAGTCGTCATAAGTATTTTGACGAAACCTTTTTCTGACTATTGAAGCTAGCTTAGCTTAGTACCGTTAATAACGGTGCAAAAATGATGCTCTAAACAAAGAATCTATTTTTAGCTCTATCCAGGCTAAATTTTATATTGTCTACCTTTTGCATTCTCTTTCTGCTGATAAGAATGCATGGAGACAAGAATTTTTTGCGTGGCATAAGTATTTTGGCCGAAGCTTTGTGTAAATACGCTTTCAGTTTTGAGCACGCTAGAGCTTTAGTTATTTAAGTTAAACTGATATTACACGTTGATAAGAAAATAAAAATTGATTAAAAGATGTAATAAACAATGGGTAAAACGGCAGAGTTGAGTTTGGTTACCAGATCGTCGATGGTAGCAAAGTTTAACGCTGGAACGGCAGTAAAAGACATTGCAAAAGAGTTTAATGTGTCGCAGCAAACTGTGCATTTAATAAGTTTAAAAAACATAGCGACATCAGTAACTTAGCGAGATCAGGTGCTAAGCGCAAAACGCAGAAAAAAAAATCTTCTTAAGCTTCAATCTGCTGCAGATCAATGGAATTTGACGGCCAAGAACCTAATCATTGAGCGCACTGTCCGACAACGTTCAAAGGAAAGCGATTATAGGACAATTAAAACTAAGGACGTGCCGTATATATCTAAGGCAAACAAGCTTAAAAGACTGGCCTTTGGAAGCGAACACCTGCACAAGCCAAAGGAGCTCTGGAAAAACGTTTTATGGACAGATGAAAGCTCCTTTGATTATAACTCATCAAAAAACACAAATTTTGTAAGATTTCCGAAGGTAGTTAAGCAAACGAAACAACCCGTTTGCCAAAACGTGATCACCCTAAATGAATATGCCTTTACTTCTGCAAATAGACTTATTGGGGAATCATTAATCCTGCAACAGGATAATGCCAAATGATAAACAAATTTTTGAAAGATGTTGGTTTTGAAACTTTGGACTGGTCACCTCAAAGTCCAGATTTAAATATTATAGAAAACGTCTGGTCTCTTTTCAAACGCAAAAGAACAGTTTCGCTAAATACAACCAGAGAGGAGGCAATTTCTGAGGTCAATTCTCTTTGGAAATAAATATCACCAGAGATTCTTAACAATTTAGTGGATTTAATACCAAGACGCCTTCAAAAAGTTGTTGATGCCAAAGGAGGATATACTAGGTGAAAAGTAACCTCCTTGGGAATGAAAAAAAAAATTTTTTTTAATGTTTTTTTTTTTTTTATTTTATTTTGTTCAATATAGTCCCATTTTAGCCGTGGTTGCGATGCTCTTGTGCGCTGGTGCATTGTCTTGCAAAAACAAATTTTTTTTTCGCTGTGAGGCCGTTTTGCAGCGATTTCGGCCTTCAATCGCTCCAATAATGCACAGTAATACTCCTTTTTCGAGGTAGTCCACGAAGAGTATGCCATGACAATCCCAGAAAACCGACGCCATAACCTTTCCCGACCCATTGAGCCTTCCCCGGCCGCTTCGGAGCACTCGTGCCGGCTTTAGTCCATTGCCGGACACTCATTCAGTTCTCTGGTGTTCAACAGTTACCAATCGACTCCAAATCGTCCGCCCGATTCCGCATCAGCAAGTCCAAACACTCTTTCGAAGTGCTCGTATGTTCGTGTTTTTGGTCAGGAGTGAGTATGCGCGCCACCCAGCGGCAGGATAACTTTTTCTTGTGCAGAATATTGCCCAAAATATGGCGTGTGCGCTCAGTACTAATCTTTGTGGTATCTGCTAGCTCGCGCACCTTAACTTTCCGGTCAGCCAACACCATTTCACGTATTTTTTTTTTTTTTACATTGTCCTCTGTAACCGCATCGGAGGGCCTGCCGCTGCGGACTTGATCGATAGTGGAATTCCGGCCACCACGAAACTCTCGAAACCAATATTTGACGGTGTAATCTGACGGAGCATTAGCCCCATCATATTTATCCAACTTTTCTTTTGTTTCCTTCGCCGTTTTGCCTCTCAAAAAATAATGTTTTATGAGAGAACGAAAATCGTTTTTGTCCATACTCAACATGATGCCAAACACGTCAACAAGAATAAGCTGTCAAAACAAAACTAAAGACGGTATCGCACTGAAATTTGGCATATCTGTCTAAATATGAACGGACTTCAAGGCCTTTCTTGCAGTAGCAGCGCATTCTCATCAAAAGATGATAACGTCGAAGCTGTAAAGAAAATTGTTTTGGAAAATCGTCGAATTACCATAAGAGAAGTTGCTGAAGATGTTGGCAATTTTTTGGGGTGTTTTGGATGATAATCCTACAAAAGTGTCATAATTGGTGACGAATCATGGGTATATGGTTATAACGTCGAAATCAACGCCCAATCATCCTAATGGAAGCACACAGGAGAACCAAGCTAAAAAAAACACACAAAGTTGTGATCACTTTTTTTTCGATTACAATGGCGTAGTGCATCAGGAGTTTTTACCTCAAGGTCGGTCAAAAAAGATTTTTAACTTGAGGTTATGCGCCGTTTGCGAGAGGCAATTCGAAAAAAACGTCCTGAATTGTGGAAAAACAATTCATGGCTTTTTCATCACGATAATGCACCTGCTCATTTATCGTTGCTTATGAGAGATTTGTTGCCCAAAATCATGAAGATTTGCAACGATTGAGGAAATAAAAACGGAATCGCTGGAAGAGCTCAGGACTATACCAATAAATGCTTAACACCTTATCACCGTGTGGCACTCCCATTGTTCTGATTTGAGTTCTGTTTTTTTTTTTTTTTTTTTTTTTTGTTAAATTGGCACTTCTGTTGTTGACATTCCCTCTAAATCTTAGCGTCATAGCTTGACATTTGCAAAAGTTACGTAGCCAAGAGTACATCTATATCTGTGTGTGTTGGCGATTTTTTACAATTTTAAGAAATGGATTTAAATTTGCAGCAACGAACTTGTATTAAATTTTGCGTAAAAACGATTCTCTAAAGAAAACGGTCACTTACCAGTGGCATGAACGGTTAAAAGTGGTCGTGAGTCAATCGAAGGCGATGAACGCAGTGGCAGACCATCGACATCGAAAACCGACGAAAACATTGATGAAGTAAAGGAAATGTTGGTCAAAAACCGCAAGTTAACCATCAGAAAAATAGCGGAGGACTTGAACATTGCCTATGGATCCGTCCAAGACATTTTGGTTAATTTGGGTTTCCGTCGTGTAGCAGCAAAGTTGGTGCCAAAAGACCTCAATTTCATGCAAAATAAGAGACCGTATTGACGTCGCAAAAGAGATGATGTACGAGGCTGAATCCGATTCCCCATTCATCAAAAGGATCATTACTGGTGACGAGACGTGGGTTTATGAGTATAACACGCAATCCACACATCAGGCAAGTGAATGGCGTTCACTAAATAAGCCGAAACCAAAAAAAAAAAAAATGAGCAATGCTCATGGTTTTCATGGATTACATCATGAATTTTTGCCAGAGGGCCAGACAGTAAACAAGGAATTCAACGAATTCACCTAATTTGGCTCACTGTGACTTTTTTCTGTTTAATCAAGTTAAAACTGCTATGGGGAACGCATTTCAGCAGCCAAGAGGAAGTAATGGAAAAATCGCAGGAAGCACTGATGAACATACCGTGAACCGAATATAAAAAATGTTTCGGGGATTGGATCAAGCGCTGGCATAAGTATGTTACAGTCGATGGGGATTACTTTGAAGGGGACAATATAGATTTAGATGAATAAACTTGTATTTTTAATTTTCTGAATATATTCCGAGATTTTTTTGATCAAGATGGTGTGAAAAGTTCTTCGAGGATTGGAAAAAGCGCTGGCGAAAGTATTTTTATCTGAGGTGGATTACCTTAAAAGGGACAACATTACTACTATATTAATGAATAAATAAATATTTTTTTATAAAAAAATAATATAAAGTCGCCTTACTTTTTGAACACACCACAGAAAACATTTTTGAGTAAATTTCTTTGATGCTAGGATAAAACATATTTTTCCTTCAACTATAGTCTCTTTGAATCTGGGAACTACTGGAAGTACCTAGCCGTTATTAAAGTGTACCAAAGTTGGAAGAAACATTGTGATTTTGTTTCGAATATTTGCAATTTTTTTGAATCTAAATCATTAGTCTTCCTGGGATATTTAAATCTTATTGTCCTACACTACGAAGTGAATGATGGCCGTGGATTTTGCTATAGTATAGTCAGTTGGCTCGATTCAATAATACCATGCAATTGCAAGGATACTTTGGACATAATATGTGGTCGACTTTTGTTTTCATGTATCTACATGTGTACTTATAATTACTTTGTCCTCCATCTCCATCACAACCCCATTAAAAAAAAAATTGTCAAACTAGTTACAGCTACTTTTTCTTCTACAAAAAATCCTTTTTAACAAATCCTTATTTGCAACTTAATTTCATAGGACGGGTAACGTTTATTTTATTCCTTTTTCTATTACTCACTTTCAAATTACCTCGTATTTTTGTTAGCTCAATTTCGCAGCAGTTATCATGGCTAAGGCTTCTTTTGAAGAATATTGTTCTTGGGATGAAGATTGTTGTTCTGCTTCTTGAAGGGTTTGTTTTTTTTATTGACCCTTTTAGAGATTGAAAACATTTTTCCCAACATACAAGTAACATCTCTTTTACTAGATTGCCTCAGCTTTATATTAGTAGCATTAGTACACTCATTCTTCCTCGTTTTTTATTTTGAACTGCCTGAACTATTGGGTTGTACCACATGAAATTTTTTTCTGTGAACATGTGCGCTAGAACTTTAAATTTTCTTTTTTTATAAAATAAAATGGTACGTGTGCTTGACATGTGAGAATTTTAGGGTTTGTTACAAGTACCGTTTTTTTTTTTTAGGAACTATTTACCATACTGTTGGCAGTTTAAATTCGAACCCTCTTGCTTAACGAATTTAAAATGGGACATAATGCGCCATTGGCATTGAAAAACATTGTAGCGGTTAACGAAGCACTATACGACGTTGGTTTGAAAAGCTCCGTTCGGGAGATTTTAGCCTCGAAAATTAACTACGTATAAAGCCGAAAACGTTAGTTGTAGACGATGTTTTAAGAGCAACGGTGAATGCAGACCCAACGAAATCGGTGCGGGAGACTGCACAAAGCATGGGAGTATCCCCAATGACTATAAATCAACACCTTCCTCTCATAGGAAAGGTGAAAGAACTCGATAAGTGGGTACCCCATGAACTGAACGAATCCCAAAAACTATGGCGCCAGGAAATCTGCGCATTGCTTACATTAAGAAACAAAACTAAACCGTTTTTGCACCGGAAAGTCACCTGTGATGAAAAGTGGACACTGTATGATAATCGTAAAAGATCTAGGCAGTGGTTGGATGCAGATAAAAAACCAAAACACACCCCAAGCCCGATTTTCACTCAATAAAGGTTATGGTGACAATTCGGTGGACATCGAAAGAACCAATCCACTTTTTATTTCTTCAACCAGGAGAAACGATAAACGCTATCAAATATTGTGAGGAAATCGACATATGCATGCCAAATTGGCTGAAAAGCAACCTGCGTTGGTCAATATACATGGTCTGATCCTTTTGCATGACACTGCTAGACCTCATACCTCACAAGTAATGGTGCAAAAACTGTTGCAGTTGGGATTTGAAATTTTTCTGTATCCACCGTACTCTCCTGATATTTCCCCAACGGATTACCATCTTTTCCGCAATCTGGATTAATTTCGCCGGCAGAAGGTCTTCCGGAACCGAGCTGAGGTTATAAAAGTTTTTGAAGTTTTTAGTGCCTCAAACAGTCAGCACTTTTACGGAAAAGGAATATTTGACCATGTATCACGTTGGAAGAATGTCATAGATGTCAACGGATCCTATTGTGATTGAATAATATTGATTGAATATTGGCTTTTAAACTTTTACTATAAAATCCGACATTTTATGTGGTACAACCCAATAAAAGCTCTTATTGGTCGTCCAATTTTTTTGTAATGTTTTGCGTACCACCTGTACTCGTGCATCTAAATTATTTACGGTTTATCAGTGTGGTTTAAGGCCGGGAAAGACTTATAGATTAAATCTTTATATCGCGGAAGATTTTGAAAAAAAAAAAAAACCCGAGTTGCGAGTTCAAAGCCGCATATGCCAGCATCTGTAGAGATGAAGTAAACAGAGCCATGTCTAGTTTTATCATCCCTGCCAAATTCTTTCGACTATACAGGATGGCGATGGAGAATGGACGCTGCTCCGACAAGGTCGGTAATGACAAAACCGAGACCGTTAATTTCAGAAAAGTACTTAAGCAAAATGATGCGTTGTCAGGTGACTTTTTTAACATTGTTGTTGAACAACGAGTTGTTAATGAAGCGCTTGCGACTGTTTAGTTTAGCAGCCAACGAAGGTAGAGCAAAGCATATGCTGTCTTCAAAGGGGAATACACAACATGTCAGTATGTCACGATAGGCAGGTATAATTTTGAGATAGCAAGGAAACTATTTACATCAAAATCATGTGAAAAACCACTCTTGCTAATCATTGTTTCCCTTGGGCTTAGAAGAATTGAGTAGTAAAGCGCCCTCGCGAGTACCCAAAAATAATTTATATAGGGCCCTGATCGTTCTAGGACTGCTTTACGCTTCAGTTTCGTGAACACTGAGGAAAGAGAATAAAAATGCTGTCGGGCGTTTCGAGAGAAATATTATTCGTGTAATTTTCGGTGCTGTTTGCATCAATGGAGAACGAAGGAAACATTTTAACAGCGAACTGTACTCGATTATTCAGAAGGACAACGCGATAGGAGATGTCTTAATTTTAGTTGGCCCACACAAGTGTAAAGTGACTCCATACATTTTTTTCTGCATAACTGGAGGTATCTGGTAGCTGGACAGTCATATTAGCTGAGACTCTGAAATAACCCAGATTATAGCGCCACCTAGGTAAGCGAGTAGGCCTGTTCAATTTCTGTATTCGGAAGGACTGTCAGACCGGCATATTTTGTCGGTTATATAGGGCACTTTGTAGGGCTTGTATCTCTGTGAAAACAAACATGACTATGGTGTTCAATTAGAAAATTTGTTTGTCAGCGTTATGTGAAACTTCCTGAAACTGCTTCCTGAAAAGCTGTGTTTGTACATTTTGTACGAAAAGCATAGGCTTTCCTCTTTCCGAATATTCAAACTATTACGCAAGAGATTGAGTAATTAAAACATTAAACTAAAAGTTATTTGTGGTTTCCCTTATTGAGAAAGTTTGGTATATTAGTGTGCTCAACTGTTTTGCTGGCCATTAAAAACATGCAGATGTATTATCTCTCTTTACATCGTAAATATCTTACAAAACTTGGTGGCACTTATGTCCAGATCGTCATTGTAAACTCCTTGAATATATGAATAGTATACTCGTGTACATATGTATGTACGTCATCTTTAGACAAAGTAGTCATGTGTCGTTTATGGTTCTCATGCTATATGATTGCATATATACATATATTTGTTCTTGATTTACTTTTCTATTTCTAACTTCCAACTTAAATTTTGGGTCAAAAGTGACTCCGATGTAGTACCATATTTGAAAACTTCACATCTCACAACATAGGGGGCAATGAATTCACGCAAAATATAAGCAAATTACCGATAAGCTTAGTGAGTAACTAGTTCACAACAAATTACATTCCCTAACACGCACCCAAAGTCAGCTTTGTTTGTTTGTTCATGCCAATGACCGACGCTACGTATGTACTTACCCCACACTATTAGCAGAACAGCGAAGTTCATTGAGATTGCCTTGTGGCGCATTTATTTATTATCCGCCTGCGAAGTGCGTTCGGTTGTATCTAACTTTCCGACTGTGGCCGTCTTACTTAATTTATTTACGATTTTTAAATCTATTTGCTGACTCATATTACTTTCGTTAATTCTAGTTTTTTTTTTCCTGTTTTTCTTTACAGCTAGACGAGACGACAAACTGAATTCCTCAACGCTGCCAAATTGTATCACACACACGGCAACTTCTTCCAAAGAGCGATTCCACGAAATCACTCGTAGGTTGAACGGATTGCTGTTGTTGCTGCTGCTGTGCTGTACGGCTTTTGTTGATCAAACAGAATGTCTGCGGATTCACCGAGGCGCAATGCGCGCGGTGTTCCAGCCATAGTACCCCCACAAGTGGTCAGTGATCGTTCGATAATTGATTCAGTAGCTGGATTCATTAATGATGTCACACTGGTCCATCAGCCACAATGTGATCCGAAAGACACGATAACTTGGGCTCGTTTTGAAACTGCAGCCGATATAAGCGATCCACGTTTTGGTGATGATTGGGAATTGGAAGGAAATGTTGCACCACCTTTACTTCTCATATTGGGGTATGGTCAGGGTGTACAAGTATGGGCGATTCCAGCTAATGGTGAAGCTGTTGAAGTACTATCTTGGCGACATGGTATTGTGTCAGCATTGAGAGTGCTTCCCACACCAAGTTACGCGGAAAATGGTCGAGCAGATGAGCCAGTCGATGCGTATGCTGATAAACGTCCTCTTATGGCGATCTGTGATGGTACCACACCAGCCGGCAATAATCCGCAATTCTGTGCGGTGAATTTTGTTTCTCTCAAAACTAGCGCCCAAGTTAAGACGATTAAATTTAAAAATCCCGTGTTGGACATTCTAGCAAATCGTTCATCTATAATAATAACATTTCACGAACGTATTGCGGTGTTTGATGCACGTAGTCTGGAAGATCGCTTATCGGTGACTACGTGTTTTCCCAGTCCAGGGTAAGTATATATCGAAAACAGAGAATTTTCCAACTATTATTATTGTTTTTATTTTTATTTTTTTGTTTAATTAAGGATAAATCCGAATCCTGTAGCATTGGGGAGTCGCTGGATGGCATACTCAGAAAATAGGCTGTTACATTCAAAACGTAGCGGAGGTGGCTGTGATGGAGATGGTGTAGCAAGCTACACGGCCACTGTTCTTAATGCGGCGAAAAGTTTTGGCAAAGGTTTGCGTGAATTGGGTGAACAAGTTGCCGCAGGATTGACAGGCACTACGGGATCTGGAATGGGCTCGAAGAGCAGCAGTTTCGATTCAGCAACCGGTGATGTGCGACAAGCTGGTGTTGTCACTATTTTAGATATTAAAGTACGTAAATAGGCTTTGTTATTTAATTCTAGTTAATATAAAGTATCTTTTGTAGCATCCATTTAAAGATGTAAGTCCAACAAGTGGGACACCTGTATCCATTAATGGAAGTGATCCAGTTGTTGCTCACTTTATTGCCCATTCAGAGGCTGTTGTTGCTATGGAATTTGATAATTCTGGTATGATGCTACTCACAGCCGATAGACGCGGTCATGACTTCCATCTATTTCGCATTCAACCACATCCTGTGGGGTCCAGTCTTGCTGCCGTACATCACCTCTATGTATTACATCGTGGTGATACTAGTGCCAAAGTGCAAAATATCACCTTCTCACTAGACAGTCGATGGGTAGCAGTATCTACACTTCGTGGAACTACACATGTGTTCCCCATCACTCCATATGGTGGTACTGCTGGAGTACGCACTCACACTAGCTTGCATGTGGTAAATAAATTATCACGTTTCCATCGTTCAGCTGGTCTTACTGCAGACGGAAGATCAAGTAGTCCGATCTCGCATTCCGACAGTACGAACTTTAGTCAGATGCTAATGCCCTATCACAACCCGACTTTGCCGCCGTTTCCACGACCAACGGTTGTACTTCCTTTAGCACAGCTACGACAACCGTTTGCTTTAGGCTCTCCACCTGGATCGGTAGCTCCAAGTTCATATTCTAAGGCATCCAATACACGCCAGCGATTATCATCACTGTCAGATGATAATGGTAAACCGCTAAGTGTTTGTGCAGTCTTTGCTAAGTCAAGATCTTGGTTACTGGATCCACCGAATGTGGCAAGAGAAGTACCACATAAAATTCAACGTAAAGCAGTCGATTCATTGTTTGTTATGGCCGGACATGGAGCACTGATTCAATATGATTTGGATACTAAACTTGCCACAAGTGAGTAGAAGACCATTGTTAGTTGAACTTTTGTCTTAAATTGATTTGTTTGCATATTTGTAGATGTTGCCAAAGAGAAAATTTGTGATGATACTCCCATAGAGCTAGAAGTTGAGGCAAAAGCTCAATGGAATCTTGGACGTAAAGATGGATCTCTGGAAGTTATGCCACCGCTGACCTTGGACAATTGGTTGATCAAGGACAGAAATTCTTGCATGTTAATCGATAGTACTAGACAATTTGACGAGACTGATGATCGTTGCGACAGCTGGTTATCACAAGTAGAGATAATAACTCATGCAGGCCCACATCGCCGATTGTGGATGGGACCGCAGTTTGTGTTTAAAACTTATAATACACCAAGCGGGTAAACATAATTACTCTAGTGGAACTATAATTTATATAGTGGTTGAGCTAATTGTTTCTTTTTTTTATTTTTTGAATTTTAGGTGTAATCTGAGTCATATTGACGTTGAAGCCGTTGAAATAGGTGTTAGTATTGGTCCTAGTTCGACTGGTCGTCCGGAACGTTCAAGTCCACTTAATATGCCACTTACTGCGACCGGGCGGTCAGCAGTTCCAGTTCTCATTGAATCAGGATCTTACAGTAAGTCAACTCCACACATTGCGACACAATACAGCATATTGACTCTGAATATTTTTGGTTGCATTTGTAGGTAGCATTGAGCAAAGTCCAAAGCTAATGGATCGTTTTCGACATGAGCATATGAACTCTGACTTTTCGGTTGCCCATGGCGATAGTCGTCTTAAGGAGGATCTAGCTGATGCAATGCGAGAATCTCCATCGGTATCGCATAAAGATACAGGTAAATACAAGTAACTAGTCTTTTTGTTTTTTTTTTTTTGTTTTTTTTTTTTGGTTTTTTTGTTGTTTTCATAGTACCATTTGCTTAATATCTTTCTTGAAGTGGTTCTCTTCTTTAATCAGTTTTGATTGCATTTCTTTCTTTTTTTTTTAAATTTTTTAAACTTTTGTGTTGGTTTGTAAACGATTAGTTTTGTTTTTGGAAATCTTGGTAGAGCTCTACATTTTCTTTTTTACGCTTGTTTCTTTATTAATTGTAATGCTTTAAACGAGTATGAACAACAAAATACATAAACATTGAAAATATCATATATATTGAGGCTTAAGAGGCTTAACATGCTAATTGGTTGGAATGCAACGTACATATCCAATAGCTTTAATTTACCACATATGTATGCACTGTTTCTAATAACTCCTAAAAGTACTGCTAGAAACACATTTATGTGACTGGAATTAGTTCCACGTGCATCGGCAATAAACCTCTTTGTATTACTTCTTGAATTTATTTAAAAAAAATTTAACGAGTGAAAAAAAAGAAACCATCAAAAAATTATATATTTTCTGCGTCGGGTTAGAGGGCTTTCAAATATTGCGTTGTCTTCATGGGACTGGAGTTTGCAGGCATATACATATTATTGTCTTTCATTGTTTCAGTTCCTAAATATTTTTCCGCAGAGGAAGCATCTAGATTACTCCGTTTTATAATGCGGATTCAGAAAATTTACCCGTAATGTTTTGTCAAATAGCATTAATTGAACGTGATTACCGCATACGTATCATTTGATTTAATTAAATCCGACAAAGAATTGACTTAGATCATAGATCTGGTAAAATTTAGTCTCAGTCTACGATGCTACATCCAATATTCTATTCTATACCTACGTCAGATTCGATCCAATTGTGCAATTTAAGTGAAAGTGTTTCAACGGCTTTTAGCGGTTTTAGTTTCCCGGTAAAGATCCATAATATTTCTCAAAGTCGATAAATACTAAATATTCGAAAGTAATACCTGATTTGCTCTATATTGAAGAAAAAAAGAAACAACCCGGAGTGCTATTTGTTTGGCAAAATAGTTTCTCTGTATCCTGAACTGGTTCTCAACCAATATTAGCAAGGAACCAACAAGGCTATTGGTTTTGTCCTGCATAAGCTACGTGGAAGTAATACGTTACGAACGTTTCTAGTGTCACACCGGACTATTCATGCTACTCACGTTTTATATTACTCTGTACTCCCTTTCTATTCACTGTGCACTAGGCCCCAAGCTCATATCTCTTTACTGCTTAGGCTGCTGCAGTTTCAACTTTAAATGCAGTAATTTAATCAATACGTGTAAAAGTGTCTGAAGTACAATCAAAACATTTATGAATGGAGCTCGACTTCGTTCATATGGCCAACACGGGCACGTTTGCAGCGGTCGATTCTCTGGACCGAAAAGGCCCCTTTTTCGAGTTCAATATTGGCTCTGAGCTCTTCCAACGTCATCGGCGTGTTGGCATAAACCAATGACTTAACGTAGCCCCACAGAAAATAGTCAAGCGGCGTTAAATCGCACGAACGAGGCGGCCAATCGACTGGCCCATACTTACTCACTCACCATACTTACTCTTCATTAAATCGATTGTAGCGTGTGCTTTGTGGCTTGTGGCACTATCCTGTTGAAACCACATGTCGTCCAAGTCCATATCTTCCAATTCGGGCCAAAAATAATCGGTGATCATGGCGCGATAACACTGACCATCCACAGTAACGTGACGATCGTTATCGTTGACGAAAAAATATGGCCCATTAACGCCGCCGGCATGCAAACCGCACCAAACAGTTATTTTTTGTGAATGAAGTGGTGATTCATGAAGCACATGTGGGTTTTCACCCGACGAACCCATTGAGCCAAAAATGAGCTTCGTCACTGAAGATGATTTTGCGATGAAATTCATCATCTTGGCGCATCTTCTCCAGAACCAAATCGAAGAACGTACGTCGCTTCAAATGGTCCGTTGGCTTCAATTCTTGAGTCAGCTTGATCTTGTATGGGTGTAAACCAAGATCCTTACGCAAAATACGCCATAATGTGGTCTGAGCGATGCCTAATTCTTGAGAACGCTGCGGAATTGACTGATTTGGATCGTGTGCTACGGACGTCTGAACGGCAGCGATATTTTCGACACTTCGACCAACCCGTTGTCTCAATGACACGGCGGCATCACACAATTAATATGTAGACTCAAATTTGCCTGTCTACTAGGGCGAGAAATACGACCGAAAATTGGAGTTAACGCTCTTAAAGTTGCAGTCACCGATTTCGAATATCTGTAGAAAATTTTTATAAATTGCAGACATTGCTCGTTAGTGTACTTTACCATGAAGAAAATGTTGAGTTTACTGAATAAATTGACAGTGACAGTTTGATGATTAGTGAAAGAATGCGTTCACAAATTAAATTCAAAGTTGTCAAGTCCCTATTGGAAAACCGTATACCTCTGCCTCCGATTGTGGAATAATTTTTCAGAAACTTGAACCTTTTAATTGTTTCCGCTTCTTCATGGAAGTGCGTCCCACCGAGTTATAGCGCTGTATAACAGCGTTGAAACGGTTGAAACGGTATTCTTTTCCTTCTTCTTTTATAAGCCATAGCCATAGATGTCAGGATTTGAATTTGCGAGGTTAGAAAAACGACAATTTCGGTTTGATTGATTTGTAACTCCTTAACTTTTTTCGCCGTTACTGCCTGAAGGACTGTCACATCGTTGGTTATGATAGCGCTATCATTGACGAAAAGAAGAAAAGTTTCTCCGGCCTCGTTAATGTGCTGCCATAATAGAAAATTTTGCACGACAGTAAAAGAGAACAGCCTTGGTGAACCCCAACTTTTACTTCGAATTTTTCAGTTATTGCTGCTATGCATTAATTTTTTGTTTTAAAGTCATCGTACGTGTACGTACATGTATATCACGCATAATTTTTACATACATCTTGGGTACATTTTGAGATCTGAGCTGTCCAAATAACATCTGTGGGAATTCTCCATATATTTATATGGAGTATGGGACATGAGTTTCACCGAACAGAAGTTATAGGAATTTCTCCTGTCGCCTTTGCCTTTCTACAGTGAAGTAAGAACACAATCGCATACCATTTAAGTTCAAGATTTCCAATTATAGCCCACAACTCTGAAGATGTGTAATTCGTTCCAACTGCATGCCCCTTTTCATTATTTTTGTGTTTCAGTAAGGTACTGCGCAGTAATTCTTCGTTTAGTAACGTGTTAAGGTACACTCACCGTAAGTATGTGCCCCTATTCGCATTCAAAATATTTCTGCGATTGAATCTCTTCTGAGTTTTTGCTCGGGGGACCGCAATCTTAAAAATAAGCCCGCATTTCGACATTACACTTCTTCTATTGCTTGTCGCCTGCTTATAGCACATTTTAAACGAGACGAGGAAATGAGTTATATTTTTATATGAAGAAAACTGATTTAACGCTCCATTTATGCTCGTAAAGAGTGCCCAACTAATTCCAAAATTTATAAAGGGCCCGTGATATATATATAATGTTTATATCAATTGCACGTTGATTTCGAATGTATCTTAAACGTTACGTTTGCTAACTAAAATGTTTTTGAGCGTTGATTAATTTTTTTTTTTTTTTTTTTAATTTCTTAAATTCCTTTCACATATTCACTAGCTTCTGGTATTCAGTACAACACTGTTTATAGTCTCACTCACTGTTTGATTATCAAACTTATTGATTGTTTAAAAAGTCTGAGTTTATTTTATTTGATTTTCAGGTGCGTTGGCCGCTATGTTCAATAAACATCTGCCATCTCTCTGTGAACTTCGTAATACCGTATTCATAAAAGTTTTTGTCTTTCTCTGCAAGAAACTTTTTTTGTTTTGTTATTCAATGGGTCTTGCAAGGAGGGAAATAAATGGAAGTCCGATGGCGCAAGATCTGATCTATACGGTGGATGTGGCAACATATCCCCACCAGGCTGTACCAATTTTTTTGCCGATTGACTTATGTGTGGTATCGCCACACGATTGATCAGCTCATGACATTTCTGTGTGATGGCATGATTTGATTTGTGTAGCTGCCCACGGTAGATATCGGAATTAAACGTTTTGTTCTTTCGTAGCAGCTCATATAAAACTGGTTCCTTCCAATTCCACCAGATTGGCAGCATCATCTTTTGGTGGATGTCCGCTTTTGCTTGCATTTCCGATGTTTCATCTCGCGTATTTAAATTTTTTGTTTCTGACATTGTTTTAGACAACCAACTTTTCTTCGCCCGTGAGCATACGCTTCAAGAATGAATCTTTTTCTTCGCGTTTGGTGAGTTATTCACAGACGTTTATGCGCTTCGTAAGATGAATTTCTTTACTTATGAGGCACAAACGATTTCAAATGATCATGACAAATGACTTTTAAAGCGTTAACTGCTGAATATTTATTTGCTTGCACCAATACTTTGATTTTATATTTATCAACTTCGGAAGGCTTATCGCAGCGATGATCGCCAATAACTGAAAAATTACCATCGCGAATCGGACTAACCAGTTTTGACACTGACGTCTTCCGATGACATTTCTTTTTTCGAACCACAACTGCAAGCACAAAACTCGACCCAATCCCGTCAACTGTTTATTTGTTTTTAGGTAAAGTACACGTATGTACATATGGTATACATATGTGTTCAGATACAAATAAATGCGGGAAAAGCCATCTATTGCGAAAAATCCGTAATTATTTTGATATCACCGGTTTATTTCTGTTCGAAAATGTACCATTTCCATAATAAGAGCCTATAACTGGCCCAGATGGCTATATTGCTTTCCATATTTTATTAGGCCATTACAGCTCGGTATTGCATTTTGATTTTGCAGTGACTGTGAATAACGGTTGCATCTGTCTTCCAAGCGAAGATTTACGCAATCTTAATGGCAGCAAACTATATTGCAGAGTACCGGTGGAGGTGGTGAAGCAATTGCATCTATAGCGACAGCCAAGCTGAGTCTTCAGCGAAGCTCTTCCGACTTTTAAGCTAGTTCAAGAATGTCTGAGATCACTGAACGCAGTCGGAAGGCTAAATTGAGAGACCCTAGTCTAGGTCCCAGATCACAATGGGATCACGAGAAATGAAATCGCCAATGAACTTGCCAGGCGTGGTTCAGAAGAGAGTTTTTCAGGACCCAAACCCACGTTGGGTCTGCCTGAGTTGAGTTCTCGGTAAAGAGTTTTCTCATTAACAACGATAGGGAACCCTGATTTGTTTTTAAAACATATACTTGTTCTGAATTTAAATCAAAGCTGCCATTTGGCCGATAATTTTGTTTAAAGATTTCGTACACCGACGTAGACTTCTCGTAAAAATATTGTATAAGGTGATTTTCAAGTTATTAAGAATAAGTCGTTGAGTTCGCTGCCGAGGTTTAGAAGTAATTTATTTTGACAAACCGATCGGCACGGTTTCTTGAAGAAGAGTAAACCGTTAACTCCCTTTAGTTTTAGTTATCCTTACAACGTTTTATCATAGGCAGTAGGTTTGTGTTTAAAAATTAACTCGTTTGGCTTGCCTTTTAATTGTTCTGAAAAGTTTTGCACTTTGGCTGTTAGTCACAATGAATTTGGTGTAAGATCAAGCATATGTACAATCTACTTATGAGATAGGTTAGAACAATACAAGTTCGAAACAATTAATACAAAATTAATCATCTAATTTTGTTTTTGAATTACTTTTTTACTAAATTAAAATTTTGAGAGATGGAAATCTTTATGTGGACGACCTTTAAAATTATTTCTGTTAAGTGGAGATGATGATATCCGCCAAGTGACTGCCGTCAGTGTTGATACACATCGCCAAATCGCCAAAACGGGAGATTATCCGGCCAGGAAACGCTTTCTTCACAATATCCCTTGTGGTTCGTGCTGTGTGTGCGGTTACACTGTCTTGTTGAAATCACATCTTCACCAAGCTCCGCTCTTCCAATTCCGGCAGTAAGAAGACGGTTATCATGGCCTTGTAGCGTTCGCCAGTTACAATGATCATATTGCCGATGGCGTCCTCAAAAAAAAATACGGCCCAATCACTCCTCCCGCGTGAACGCCGCAGGATACAGTGGCCTTGAGTGGATATAATGGCTCTTCGTGCCAGAAGATTTTGCTTATTGACGTAAACGCTTAAGTGGAAATGCGTCTCGTCGCTCATGATGATTTTCGACACATAATCATCCTCTTCATTGTTGAGATTGAGAATGGCTTTACAGTAATTCACTCACAACTGACGGTCAAGAGGCATTAACTGATGCACTGTTTGCACTTAAGTCTAAGTCTTTCACTAAAACTCGCTATAGGGTCCGTCTGGTGATGCCCGATTGCGTGGCTTGTCGTCTGGTTGATGTGGTTCTACTCTGTCTGAGTCGTGTAGCTAAGCGCCGAAATGTTTGCCCAGTTGGCACGACACGAGTAGGAAATCGACGTCGAAATTCACTCTTCACTCTGTGCTAAAACCACCAACCGATTATTGGTCAAAAACATCGACAAAATTATATCACGCTCTTGCGGAGTATAGAGCTCCATTGCTTGTCTGTTTGTATATTGCAGCTGTCTAGTTCACAAATTTAAAATATGATTGACGTACGATGCCATTTGCAAAAATTATACCATCTTTTCATAGGGTGATTAATTTTGTGCCACCATGTATTTCCAAATTGTGTAGCGCATCATGAATTTTATAACGTTAGACAGCGTCTGCATTTCGTATTTAAGGAATGACATGAGCCAATGCATAACTATTTTAAAAATTTCGATTGATTATTTGCTAGTGCTGTAAAGATACGAGTACCTTCTATTTATTTATTTTTTTTTGTTTTTAATCCTGGGACCCTGTGACCCTGCATCCCTATAGCCACTTTCAGTGAGTATCAATTCATGACTGGTACACACTTCATATTTATGCTTCCTATAGCGCGATAACTAAATACCTTAATCGCATGTTTGCAATTAGTAGTCCACACATAATCTATCGTAATATGCTATATAAAGATATCTTGAACCGACTAAATTAACTTCCACTGATAATGTAATTTTTCTATATAAGCAGGAAGTTGTAGAGCTCTCTACCCAATAATCTATCGGTTTTTTGGTAGTCACATGAATTTATCTATTACAAAAAAGCACAAGATAAACAAATAAATAAACTCACAATTAGTTCGGGGTTTTTATTCAATTTATTCATTTTCTTCTGGAATGCTTCATTTTATCTTTTAATTAGCTTCGATTCTGTTTTCTTCAGCTTTCTTTTCTGGGAATAGTCATTCATTTTGGTTTTTAATTTTTGATTTTCTTTCTCTGTTCTAATATCCAAAAACCTTTAAATGTAGCATATTTCAATAAACAATAGTTTTAAATTCTACTGCATCGTAAAATATATTTTTCTTTATCATATCTCATTTTATTGAAAAGCCAATGTAAACATATTCAATACATTATATTATATTTAGTCCTTTTGCATCCTTAATTTAAGCTTTACTATAGTTTTCAATTTATTTTTTTGTTTTAAATTGGTAAACCATGCAAAATTAAAAAATTAAAAAAACAAAAATAAAAAAAAAATGGCTTTTAGAAAAGAACTCAAAATTTGTAACATATATCATATAATAATCTTTCATCTCATAGTTTTATCCATTTAAATATTTTATATTTTAAAGTGTAAAAAAAACCGCAAATTATGGTATTTGGTCATTCTATGAATAATGCGAATTTTAAGGATCACGTAATGAGGATACAGATTCATCTGCTTTTAAGGAGAGGTACTCGTTGATAATTGTCGGTTATTTGTACGAAAATATTTATTAGTAGGCTTTTTGTAAAATGAAATGAATTTTGAAGTCTTTCCTTTACTAAGAGCATTAATTATGCGCTGTTAACATTGTATATAGGCATGTCTGCAGGTAAATTAGAGTTAGTAAATGGTTTACAACTGATTTGGATTTTCTTTTTTTTTTTTGCAAGTTTGATGACTACTTCTTTTCGACTACTTTAAACAAAAAAATAAAATAAAAATACAGGCCATTACAGATATTGGTCATATACAGATATTGGTAGTCAATTAAACAGGCTTCTTTTTCGGTTAATGCAGTTAAGAGTTTTCGTAAATTTTCTTATATTTTCGTATATGGATATGCAAATACCATTTTTTTTTTTTTCTAAAAGAAACCCATGAAAAAGCTCCTTGATATCAAAAAGTTCTCGAAAATTATTCAGAAAATTAAAAATACAAGTTTATTCATCTTAATCTATATTGTCCCCTTCAAAGTAATCCCCATTGACTGCAGCACACTTATGCCAGCGCTTAATACAATCCTCGAAACATTTTTTATATTCGGTTTTCGGTATGTCCATCAGTGCTTCCTGCGTTTTTCCATTACTTCCTCTCGGCTGCTGAAACGCGTTCCCCGTAGTAGATCTTTATCTCGATTGAATAAAAGGAAGTCACAGGGAGCCAAATCAGGTGAATTCGATAACTGTTGGAGGGTATTTGTTGCATTTTTCGTCAAAAAATTACGAATAATGATCTCACTGTGCGACGGTGCGTTATCTTGGTGCAAAATCCATGAGTTTTCTGCCCACTATTCTGGTCTCTTTCGGCGAATTGCTTAACGCAAACGTTTCATAACGCCCAAATAATACTCCTTGTTTACTGTATGGCCTTCTGGCAAAAATTCATGATGCACTACACCGTTGTAATGCATAAAAACCATGAGCATTGCCTTCTTTTTTGACTGAAAACGACGTGGTTTTTTGGTCTCGTCTCATTTGGTAAACGCCATTCACTTGCCTGATGTCTGGATTGCTTCTCGTCTCTAGTAATGATCCTTTTGATGAATGTGGGATCGGATCTAGCCACGCAAATCTTTTCTTTTTTGCATTAAATTGAAGTCTTTTAGCACCAACTTTGCTGCTACACGACGGAAACCCAAATCATTAACCAAAATGTCTTGTACGAATCCATAGGCAATGTTCAAGTCCTCCGCTATATCTCTGATGGTTAATTTGCGGTTATTGACCAACATTTCCTTTACTTAATCAATGTTTTCGTCGGTTTTCGATGTCGATGATAATCATCTTCGATTGACTCACGACCACTTTTAAACCGCTCGTGCCACTGGTAAACGGCAGTTTTTTTCTTTAGAGAATCGTTGCCGAAACACTTTTCCAACATTTCCAACGTTCGCGCACCATTAAATCCGTTTTCTACGCAAAATTTAATACAAGTTCGTTGCTGCAAATTCAAATCAATTTCTAAAATTGTAAAAAATCGCCAACACACATAAAAATGGGTGCACTCTTAGCTACGTAACTTTTGCAAATGTCAAGCTATGACGCTAAGATTTAGAGGGAATGTCAACAACAGATGTACCAACTTAACAAAAACAGAACTCTAATCGGAACAATGGGTGCGCAGCATGGTGACGCCACCGGGAACTTTTTGATCAAGGTGGTATGCACCGCGAAATGTCGGAAGAATTCGATGTTCCTGTGTTTAGAGCAGATTTTGTTTGATGAGCCTCATGGATATGGGTAAACAAATTAATGGAAATTTATTGTTTGGAGAGACGAGACCAAGTATACAGATTTTATGTTAACACAACTTTGAGCCGGCTTCTAGTTCGTGTGAAGAGACATGATGTTATGAACCCCTTTGATACTACCCATGGGGGAAAAAAATTGTTTGTGATTCTTTATAGAAGATAAACATAAACATATAGGGCTGTGTTTTTATTTTAAAAACTTTTTGTTTACATGAAATTTCTTGTTTTAAAAGTGATGTAGTAAAGAGAATTCAACAAGTTCGTACTGATTCTTTTTTTTTTTTAAAGAAAATATAGGTTAGGACAAAACCTTTTACTCAATTTTCAATTGATTACAGAAACTAATTTTTTAGCCGAAAACTGAGTCAGATGCTATACAATTAACGGCGCACGTGGTTAAATGAATATTGTGAACAATGCCGCAGGCATTTACATACTTACTTAAGGTGGGGCTACAGTCCAGCCAGTTCGGTGTTTAGTTAGGTACCTGAAATTTGGCACGTTATGGTGGTTGAGGTCCCCTTTCATTTGTGTGCACTGCCTGAGTCGCGGTCTTCCTCTCCTGCGTTGTCCCTTGGGGGCGGATTCGAAGGCTTTTCGGACCGGAGTATTGGCGTCCATCCACTCTCAATGCCCCAGCCATATCAGTCGTTAGATCATCACTTTTCTGGGTAAGTCGATGTCGCTATACAGCCCGTACATTCATCCATTTTTGATAAAGCCTATGCGCCATAGAGCAGGACTGGGATTGTTATTGTCTTACTAGGTGAAAAGTAACCTCCCTGGGAATGAAAAAACATTTTTTTTAATGTTTTTTTATTTTATTCAATATAGTCCCCTTTTAGTTTGATACACTTATTCTAGAGATTTTCCAACTTCTTGATCCCGTCCGAAAAGTAATTTTCCGGAAGGTCTGCAAAATACTCCTCCGTGGCGTCGATGATTTCCTAGCTGAATTTTCTATTGATGAACCATCTTTTGGGGTTTCTGAAGAGATAATAGTCCGAGGAGCCAAATCGGGCGAATACGGTGGATGCGACAGCAATTGGAGCCGTAAGTCATTGATTTTAGCCATGGTTGCGATGCTCTTGTGCGTCGGTACTTTGTCTTGTAAAAACAAAATTTTTTTTCGCTTCATGTGAGGCCGTTTTGTAGCGATTTCGGCCTTCAATCGCTCCAATAACACACAGTAATATTCGCTGTTGATAATTCCCTTTTTCGAGGTGGTCCACGAAGAGTATGCCATGACAATCCCAGAAAACCGACGCCATAACCTTTCCGACTCATCGAGCCTCCCCCGGCCGCTTCGGAGCACTCGTGCCGGCTTCTGGTGTTCAACAGTTACCAATCGACGCCAAATCTTCCGCCCGATTCCGCATCAGCAAGTCCAAACACTTTCGAAGTGCTCTCGCGTTCGTGTTTTTTGGTCAGGAGGAGGAGGAGAGCGGCAGGATAACTTTTTCATATGCAGAATATTGCCCAAAATATGGCATGTGTGCTCAGTACTAATCTTTGTGGTATCTGCTAGCTCACTTCACTTTCCGGTCAGCCAACACTATGTCATGTATTTTTTTGACATTGCCCTCTGTAACCGCATCGGAGGGCCTGTCGCTGCGGACTTGATCGGTAGTGGAGTTGCGGCCACCATTATAGCCCCATAATATTTATCCATATCTATGATATGCTCTGGTGTAAATATTTGGTCGATGATGGGCATTTCTGGAATATAGCCGAACTGATATGGACAAATTAGGTTGTTAACGAAGAAATTGATGCCTCTGTAGTTGGTACAGTTCAGAGGGTCTTTTTTCTTGAGGATCGGACAAACAATGCTGAGATTTCAGCATTGAAATGCAGCACATCAGAAGCGGCATCTTCTTCCCCAATACTTGATTCTAGTGGCATATGATCTCTTAAGAGATTAATGGAGACTCGACTAAAAAAGGATTTGTGATTTCTTGCTATTGTGGCTGTACGACGTCAAGCTTTCTCACAGTGTTAGCTTGTATTTGCGATGTTCGCGCTATCCGCAACCGTACCTTGGATACAACAAGATAATGCTACTAGGCGATGTTTGCCCCTCGGAACGTTCGGTAATCCGTAATATTGAAAGAGTGGCTTGCGTCGATTGCAATGTGCTCAATCTAGCTGGCAGTTGATTGAGATCAGGAGATCTTCAAATCTCTTTATGAATACGAAATGCCGGAACCGCGTTCTAGCTACGACAATATTTTGCTTCACGCTAAGTCGATTAGCCTGAATTTGTTATCGGAGGTGATGTCGCGTAGGTTATACTTTTCGACAGTAATACCAAACATGCCCTCTATTCCTAGTTTTGCATTAAAATTGCCTAGTTGGGGCACAACTTGTAGGTCCTGTCAAAGAGCTCGTAGAGTCTATATTTAGTGTCATAATTTTTCTTCTCTGTACGGGCGTGAGCGCATATAATATAACGCTAAAGTTCGCAAGTTTAGCCCTAATGCGGACTGTTATGAAGCGCTCGTTAACACGGCGGAAACACGAGAACTCTTGCCTATTTCAGCCTCTAACAGCAAATCCACATCCAAACAGGAGCCACTTTTGCCGCCAATAACAATCGCTGTAGTAAATGTCGCAGTTTTTAATCCTCTTTTTGTCCGGCCTACCCCATCCCATTTCGGATGGCGGTAAGATCTGCTTTGCAGCACTTCAGTGCCTCCTCTAGTTGTTTCCCTGCACGTTGCCTATTAAGGAAACTAACGTTCCACGTGTAGATCCAAAGATCGTTGTCCTTGTTTCATTTGCAGAGGCTGTAAATGGTAGACCTGTAGCCGAGGCTCGTTGTTACTTCGTAACTGTGGATTTCCTTTTCCGTGGCCGGTAGTTACTCCGACGGCATAACAACCAACCTGGAGGACCAGTTCCATTGTAGATACCTCTAGGACGTGGGGTCGGTTAGACCGAAGCCAGTAACCTTTCGGAGATTAAGGACCTATCCACCCCATCTCTTTTCCAAGACCATGTCTTAGTCGCAGAAATTCTAACCAGACTCAGCTCCAAATATTTCGGAGTAGCCTTGATAAGGTCGTGTTTTATGCTGAGACTTTATTTTACCGTTGATTCTATCCGAGGAATTCATCCGTTGTTGCGTTTATAGTGCTGTTTTTTTTTACCTGCTGGTCAGCACTCGCTCTTATAAGTTTGGCAAGTCGAGTCCGAATTTCTTTTTCTCCTGAGGAGTCCATGTTCTTACATTCGTTTCTGCTCGAAAAGCTCGCAAGCCCTTCTCGTATATTAAACTTCCATGCAACTTGTTGAGGCGGGTTGAAACCTAGCACAGTAGAAGCGGCCTCTCTAATTGCGCTATGACAGTGATGCTATTGGTCTTCTACGTAAAGGGAAATTCAATTGGAAAAGGCTTTGGTGATCTCATCCGGTTGTATCCGTTCGACGTTGAATTTCTTCACGGTGTTGCTCAGTACTTTCGTCCATCCAAAATATTGGGGGAATGCCTTGGGTCAATCGTTGATTAAGAGTCAGCCAGGTTTCTTTACGGATATTAAGGTGTCGAAACTGCGTGCTGGCTATAGTTACATTACTTCCCGTCGCAAAATCAATAACCCTGTGTCTTTTTCCATATATGATGTCGTGGAGGCAGTACTTTCCGACTATTTTACCAAAGATGTTCTCGACTTGCCATTAAATTCGCCAAGGATGATCTTCACGTTATATTTTAGACATTTCTGGCAGGTTTTTTTAATAAGCTCATAGAAGCAGTATTTGGTAAGGTAGTAATTCTCCCCTGTCGGTGGTGGATGTGGACGTTTATGAAGCTTATACGCATGCGCACAATTGCTACGAATGTTGTACTTGTCATGCCGGTCAGCTGTAAAAGCCTCCATAGTAGATATGATAGAGCTGTCGAGGATCGCTGTTGTTTGTTCGGATGCAGGCGATCTGTTAAGAGGCCGAGTATTTCACATGCAAACCCATAGATTGTTGTCACTTAGTCGTTTGCTATAGTCGTTAACAGTGAATCCGTCATCGCCTGTGGCTATAAGCAGGTTTTTTTTTATCTCTTCTTATAACGGCGTAAGCCAGTATCATGTTGTACCTTAGTACTGTTCGATCCTGTATTATTGATCCACTCGGAGATGTGTTATCCTAAACATTGAATGGGAGTTTTTTAAATGTAACGACATGATCTTTTCGAGGTATGGTATCATTCAGCGTGCAAAGAGAACCTGTTGTAACGTTAGAACGTTTTTGTTTTTTAGACAGGGCTTAGATCTCATTGGTCTAGCAAAAGTACAAATCTATTAAAAAAAAAATAAAAAAATAAAAAATAAAAAAATACTAAGGCGGTTTCTTAATGAGGTTAGAATGGAAAGCTATTGAAGTGTCACATACCACGTAAGCAGAAGGGATGAGGTGAGACTGATCCTATCAGGTTGGCAACTTAGTAATTTCTGATTTTTGCATAAAAATAAAATACAACGAATAAATTTAAACTAATGCCATATTTTTCATTTTGTTCGATGACCTTTTGCCATCTTTCTGGCAACTTCATAATTCCACGTTCGTAGAACTTCTAATCTTTATCGACAAAAAACTGAACCATGTGTGATTTCACAGCGTCATCATCATTAAAACTTTTAACATCCAAAGAGTTTTGCAAAAATCGAAATAAATGGTAATTTGATGAAGCAAGGTCAGGTTTTTAGTATATGGTGGACGTAATATCAATTCCCAACCAAGCTCCAATAATTTTAAGCCAGTAATCAAAGATGTATGGTGAAAAATGACACCTTTCCAATGGATCGCTGTATTTAATCTGTCCAGATGTTGGACAGTACACATTCGAATTGGTCGTTTGATCACTTGGAAGCAGCTCAAAATACACCACACCTTTGCAATCCTACCAAATTGAGAACAAAATCTTTTGGTTGATATCAGCTTTCGAAGTGGATTGTGCTGGTTCATCAAGATTGGACCATGATTGTTTTCGACCAAGTAACTGTAAATAATTCATTTTTCATCACCAGTGAAGATTCGTTGCCAAATAGTGTCGGATTCATTGCGTCTAAGATGCAAATCGCAAGCGTTGATGCACTTCGTTAAATGAATTTCGTTCAATTTATGTGAAACCCAAATATCAAGCTTTTTAATGAGTTTAATCCATACGTTTTAAATGTTTCTCAACCGCTGTTGTGACACATTTAACTTTTTTGCTATCTCTCGTACAGTTTCATGACGATCCGACTCGATTATGGCTTTAATTTGATCATCGCTTACCTCATCTGGTCGAACTGATCGTTGTTCATTTTTCAGTTAAAAATCTCCGAAACGAAATTTGTCAAACTAAGTCCGCCACTGTATTTTAAGGCTCCTTCACCATACATATCATGTACCTTTTTAGCTGGCTCTTTGTCCCTTCCTTTACGGAAACACAAAAATTAAATGTGACGAAAGTACTCGTTTTTGCACTAACAAACAAATACCTTTTCACAAATGTCAAAAGGAAAAAAAAAAAATATCATTGACAGAAGCCATTTAAAAATATGGCCAAAGACATCTATATGTGAAATCGGCAATTATTGTACTTAGTTGCCAACCCAATAGTTATGATGTGGTTAAAGGGACATTTCTTATTTCATTTCTGATTAACGGCGAAATACACATTATGTAATGCGTTCCAGAAGTTTGCCAATAATGGGTGGGAAGAAGAATGAATAGCTTCTTCATTTCTTAGACTTTTTGGCCTACTTGAAAGCGAGTTTATTTCATGCCTTCCATTTGTATCAAAAAGTCCGTTGCAAACTACTTTTATAAGGTCTCACCCTCTAGTTTATTCCATTTCTCAATTATGAAAGTTATCGCACTTGGAAATGCCCTGATGGGGATCGCCATTGTCATCAAAACATTGTACCTAAGCAAAGTTAGGAAGGAATCAACTGCCATATAATTTCTTAGATTATTGAATTTTCTTAGAATCACTTCCAAATATAAGGGCTAGATTTTAGAGATCAGTTTCTTTATAGACATAGTTAAGTTCGTATATATATATGTATATATTTTTATTTACAATACAATAATTTTAAAATTCGCATTAATTTTGGAATGACCGATATAATAAATAATTTAGCCTGTATATCTTAAAATCACCACTACACCACTGACCACTATTTTCCACTTATAAATCTGTCTTTCTCAACTTCAAATTCTGTTACAGTTAATTCTTAAAAGGTTTTTTTTTTTTGCTATGAGCTAAGCAGTCAAATATTTCACAGATCGGCTGTCGACTTTCTTTTGAAAACCCTGCTCAGCGACTTCCAGTCGTTGAGAAAAAAGAAGAAAAAAGGAAATAAAAAGAGCCAATGGCAGGTGTTAACGGTTTTCTCTTTTTTTATTATTATTATTATTTTTTTTTTTTTTTTGTTTAGTAAATAACTGAAAATAAATTTTCAAAAGGAAAATCTCAACTATATACTTCAATTAATCTCAAAAAAAGAAAAAAATATCGACAAATTAACAAAACAAAATGGTGTTTGACTTCTTTAAAAAAAAAAAGAAAAAAAATTCTCTAATTTTTTTTACTTGTCACACATCTGTTTATCCTTTCATTAAAACATGCAAAGTTTCCCACTAAAACCGCTAAAAGAAAGAAAAAAAAAACACTTACTCACGAATGGTTGCTCCTTTGGGAATACCCTGTAGCATGAATCGGCTTTTTCTTTGTTCATAATCACGCATAGATAGATAAAAAAAAACAAAAACCCAACAAAATTGTTTGCGTTCCTATTTTCTTTTTTTTTTTTTATTTGAAATTTTGGTTGCCTTGAATTTGTTTATAGAATTATTTGAAGCATTTTTTTTTTAATTTTTCGCTTTTGCAATTTGTTTAGCAAAAAAAAAAAAAAAAAAAAAATTAAAAAAAAAAAACAACACACGAGCAAAAGAAAATAACACACTGCCTTTGGCTTTTCTTTTTTTTTTTCTTCTTTTTCTCTATCTCTCTCTCTATGTGTCTATTAAAGGTGGTTACCCTCAGCGACGTAGACCATCTAGCGGCGGCGGTTCAAGTCGTTTTAAGGCGTCCTCATCCCCATCGTCCTCCCCAAAAGCAAGAAGTGGTAATAGTGGTGGTGTATCGTCGACAAGTTCTTCATCATCTTCAGCTACTACCTTGGTTGGTGGTGATGGTAGCGGTTCTACATCAATGGCAGCCAGTGTTTATAGTTCGCAATATGAATCTTTTGAATCATTGGTGCAACAGCAGCATATAAAAGCGGTATCTATAGAGAAGGTAGTTAATCCTTTAGGCACTGTTACAACAATTACCGGTAGTTGTGACAGCGGTCTAGACACAGATGATATTTTAAAAGGTATAAGTGGTCAGGATTGTATTATCCATGAAAATTGTGATGAGTCCTTGTTTCGTCCGGTTGTTGCGATATTTTGTGATGAAAATAGTCGACTAGAAGCACAGCAAAAGCAAGATGATGAGGAGTACACCAAACCACCGGAGGCAATTGGCAATAAGTTAATTGTTCCGGTAATTGAGAAAGCCGTCGATCTGGAGTTGTCAAAGAAGGAGTCTATAAAGAATAGAGGCAGAAGGCAACTGCAACAGCAGCAGCAAAAACCACAACAGCAACCAATTCAGCATGTTAAAGAGGAGTCCGACGATGAAGTGTTAAGGTTCGATAAAAAATCAAAAAGTGATCGGAAAAAGCAAATGAAAGCAGAGTCAACTTTGTCACTCTCTTCAAAGGCTAATAAAACTTTGAAACAAGACACAAGAACCATTGTTGAAGAAGAATTGGCTAAAACGGTGCCTACATGTTCAAAATCCACCTCTACAGAGGAGTTAGAAGAAGAGTTACCGAAGAAAAAGTCTTCAGATAAAGAATTGAAATCGAAATCTATAGGAAGTGGTAAAATTGTACAAACTAAAGTAGTATACCAGGAAGAATCCATAGTAGAAAGTTTTTCTGATCAATTTATTCCAAAGCAACCATCTTCGGATAAAATTATAAAATCGAAATCTACGAAAATTCGAAAGAGTGAAGAAAAAGAAACCTTACCCGAAAAAGAAATTGTAGTTGAAAAATCTTTGGATAAATCCAAAAAATTAAATCAAGAAACGAAGTCAGACTCCACTGACGTAAAGTCTAAAAAAGAGGAAGAACGAATAAAAACCACAAAAGGACGTAAAAGCGAAGAGAAAGAAATTCAAGCTGTCGGTGAAACTGATTCGAGTAATACGGTATCAGAACTTAAACCGAAAGAATTTGTCAAGGCCGAATCGATTAGGGTAACAAAATTACCAAAATCTAAGTTATCTACCGATACAGAAAAACCAGCTGAATCTATTGATGTCGATAATGAGGAAAAACCAATGGAATTTAAACGAATGTCCATATCATCTCCAGTAAAAGCTTCCAAAAGTCCGAGTAAAATAGCTAAAACTACCCCGCCAAAGGGCAGTATTCTATCAGAGGAAAAACTCAAATCGAAAACGATTGAGAGAAAACCAAAGCTCGAAAAAGGATCATCAGTGGAGAGTGCGGACTCCGTTGAGATAAAAATCAAATCCGAAAAGCTACCAGCAACTGTAGTGAAAGGTAAAGAAGAGAATAACACTATCGACCAAGTTGAAAGTCAACATTTATCCGAAGCTGCCATAGTCATTAAAACAAAAGTAAAATCCGAGTCGAAGAAGAAACATAGAGAAGAAGTGAAGCCTAGCTTAGTTCCATTAGCTGTTGAACTGTCCAATGTGTCCGATTTGGCTGATAGTTTACTAGACTTTTCACCGGACAAAGTAGATAAGAAACTAACATCGCCAGTAGAAATTGACAAATTAAAAAAGAGAACTGACGATATAGATCTTAAAACGAAAATCGGTATTGAAACAGAAAAGCAAATTGAATGCGTTTCTTCGAGCGAAAAGATAAAACCTGATTTACCAATATTCGAAAAAGAATTAAAGAAAATATCGAAAAAATCTAAAGCAGATAAATTAAATGCGAGTAAATCTGATAAAATCTCATCATCACCGGAACTCGTTGCAGATCTGGGTAAACTTGACGAACCAACTGATATCTTTTTGAAAACACCCGATAATGGAGATACGGTCATTGTTGTGGAAGAAAAAATCGCGGATGAATCAGAGAATTCGGATAGTTCTAAGAATTTAGTAGAGATTTCTTCAAACCTCTTAGAAACAAAGACAAAGGGTAAGAAGAAAGCCAAAGCAGAGAAAGCAAAGAAAACGACTGCCTCAGGTGCTGAACTGCCTTTGTCGGAGCAAAAGAGCACTCAATTAGTTGACATATTTCCATCTGAGCCATCACGTGTTGTTACACCGCCATCGATTGATAAAATTTCAACCGAAGTGACTGTTGAAACTGTCAAGCAAACGAAAAAAGATAAAACAAACGAAATGACCGGAAGTAAGGTCACTGTTAAGCCAATAAAGGTAGAAACTTTCTTAAGTGACCTGATTGATAGTCAAGAAGTAAAAACCTCACCAACAGAAAGTGTTAAAATTAAAGAATCTCCTAAAAATTTAGCTGGTTCACCGCTTAAATTTGTTGACACCTATGCAGATTCAATAGTCCCCGCGGAGGGTACCGCTTCCAAGAAAGAAAAACTTAAAAAGAAACTCATTCCTGGTAAAGTTGAAATATTATCCAATAAATCTGAGACGTCATTAAGTAGCGGTCAATCGAAAACATCAGATGAAATACAATTCTTTGATAAATTTTTACCAGATAGTGCAAAAGATCCTGAACTAATGACTCCCTGGAAAGCTGTATCCACTGCTGAAAAGAAAGAAAAACCCTTAGATGAAGAGTATCCAACATTGAGTAAACTTCTAAAAACGAAGAAATCTCAAAGTCGGCCGATAGAAAAGAAAGAAAAAACTCTTACCTTCACCATTGACATCCCAGAAGAGAAGAAATCACAAAAGGAAAAGTGTACAATTTTAGATGATCTACCTATTTTACAACCTCTCGAAGATCTACCGATGGATTTTCTAGCTCCTCTACCAGCACTTGGACCATTAGAAGGTGCCGATGAAAATATTAGCCTTATTAATTTTGAAAGCCCACTTCAAGAGATTTCTAAACCAATTAAACCGGAATTTGAAGTTGAAAAATCATCACCGCAATTCCCAAAAGGTTTTCCAGCTGACAACATTATCTTTGCCTTGTGTGGCAGTTTACATTATGAGAATGAAAACTCTGGTAAACCCGTCGATTCTCCACTAACTCAATCCTACTCCGATTCGACTGCTCATACTACAGCAGAATATAAAAGTCTAACCGAAAATGATGATCAGTATTTGAGTCTTGAACAAAGCTCTCAAGAAAATGTCCCATCTACATCATCATCCACATGTGAGGACATCACTGAAGCAGCATACTCCTCTGGTGGTGGAGGTACTGGTGGTGGTGAAGGTGTTTGTGACAAAATTCCCATTATTTCTGGGAAAATGAAAAGCAAACAGCGTCGTAAGAAGCAACTTATACAAACCACTCCTGACGATGACGAGGAATTACGTCCTTTAATTAATAAAAATGATGATGTGAATCTTATGACCAGTAGCATAATGGTATGCAAAGCTAAATCAATGAATAAAACATCAATAATAGCAAAACCCGAAACACTGCCACCATTGGACAACAACCAGGTAAATTGCGATTCATCGTCTAGTGATCAGGCAAATACATCCGAAGATCTTGATGATCAAATTTGTTTAAATGTACAGGCTGGTAATGTTGCTTCAATAAAGACAGGTAAGTCTACACATCCAACGGATAAATCTGTTGAGGATGAAGCTGGTTTAGGTACATCATCTACCCCATTGTCTCAACCATCATCAACACAATCTCAACAGCAACAACAGTCGAATTCATCAAAAAAGAAATTGAAACGTCGCAAAAGATAAGAATTAGTGATTTGTTTGATTTGTATTTTTTGCCTTATCATATACTATTTGTATTTTATCCTTTTCTCAAGATCCATGGAATGAATGAGTACAGATATTTTCTTTAAAAACATAAAATACGTGTAAGTTGCCACGCATATTATCATTTTTCAGATAAATTGTAGTACATATTTGCACTCTCGTTTCGGATCTACGTAGTTAGTTTTCATAAATTGTGTGATGAAATTTAGTTTGAATTAAAATTTTCATGATTTACTCTTTGGATAAAACAGTTGTAGTTTTCTAGATAAAGTGAGTAGCAAGTAAAAGGAAATACATATGAGTATATTCCAGTATACCTTCTGATCAAAAAGTACCCGTAATTTTTCAATAAATTATTTTATTCTCTTAAAAATAATCTCCATCTCAAGCAATACACATATTTCAACGCTTCCCCCAATCTTTAAAACACTTTTCATAGACCAATTTCTTCTGCTACGAATCGTCTTTATTGTCTCAAAATGTTTTTCGCGAAGTACTAACTTAAGTCGTAGGAATAGGTAAAAGTCACAAGAATCATATCAGGTGAATACGGAGCTTTTGAAACGTTGTTTTTGATCAAATAGTTGCGTACAAGATTCTTAAATTCAAATCAACAAATACAGTACTCTCGGCGGCAAGCCGCGCTTCAACTCGCCTCATGCCCAAAATATCGTGCATAGCGCTCTGCACCGATCCGAATGAGACACCAAGATGGGCTGCTATCTCCCTGATGCTTACACGATGATTTGCAAGAACAAATTGCTTAACTTTTTCGATGTTTACACCAATCATACTGGTCAGCAACAATACGGCCCACTTTTAACTCTTTATACCAGTCGTACGCTTGAGCTTTCAACATTGTCGAGTCCCCAGAGGCTACCGTTAAAATTTTCAACGCTTTTGCACATGATATTTTCTTAGAAACATAAAATTTCAGGCAAAATCTTTTCTCATTAAATTTAACACTGCGAAATTCGAAGAACGCAACAAACGCTGACTTGTTTACAAAGATATCACGCAAAAACTCCTGATAAATGGCGCTCAAATATCTGTTTGACAGATGTAATAACCTAAAAAAAAAGAGCTAGGTTTGTTTGAATGGGAAATTCCTTTTTGATCAGAAAGTATAACAATATCATTAGTGTTTAAATCAGAAGTGTTTAAAGTTGGTAAAGAGATTGGTTTTTAGTATAAAAAAAAATTGTCAAAGGATGGAGCTAGAGGTTTTATTCGAAATTAGGAGTGACATTTAAAATTCTTTTTAATAAAAATCTACTTAAACTCGGGAAAGCAATGAAACGAGGACTGATGCAAAATATCAAAATCAACATTTTAGAAACTTTTTTTATCTTTAAGTTTATTAGTTATAATGGTTTGGGATAACTTACCTGTATCAATACTTTTAAATCCAGTTTAACTTCGATATCTATCTGAGTTTTGTTTTGGCGAATTCTAAATTTAAATAATATCGGGGCAATCTGCTATGGTGTGGCACCTCGTCACGTTTTATTGAATGTTAGAAATTACGTATGGAAGCCAATGTTTTCTTAATATCCGCCTCTGTTAGCCCTCACAAATGCGGTTTATTTTTACATAATTGTTTATCATATTTTCACACATTTCGACTGGTGCTTTATGAAATGTGAACCACATGTTAACCAAACCTAAAGCATTCAATTCTGGTGTAAAAACGTTATCAATCAGTAACAGTTTCCGTAATACTAAAAAATCTCTGAAAAAAGACCGCAAAGCACATTCTATCAATTTTAATAGATGCAAAGGTGACTTATAAATTGTTTGAGGATTGTGACAAGTAGTTCGAAAGTCACGAGACTAACATAAAAACACAATCTTTGGGCAAAATTCGACTTTATTCATCATAGCCTCAATACATAGCATATTGATACTTTGACTTAACGTCGTTAAAAACGGTTTTGTGAATTTTTTCGGCGTAACAGCCAGACAATGTTGGGCGTTTTGAACCACTTGTTATATTACCTAGAACCGGCAATTCATTTAAATGGAAATAATCCTCATCATTAGGATTTGTTTACAAAACTTAAGGTTATCATGAACTATCTGTAACATGTTTTTGGCACATGTAAAAAAATCGTAAAATTTTAATTTAATATAATTAGAAATTTTTATGCAGAATTTTCCACAAAGTTGTTGTACAATTTCTTGAGCTAAGTCTCGAATTAACATATATTAATCCGTTGAGCGCTTTCTAGGACAGTAGCAACGATTTTAGCTAATACGCTTTAACTCCCAATTTTGTTTACCTACAGTTAAGTCTTTTAAAGTCGTTTACTTAGCGATAAATAGTTTGTTTTGGTAGCACATGTTTTCACAATGTTTTCGTTTCTTTAACATTTTTCACATCTGTACTTCTTACTAACTCACTTAGGTGGCGCTACTGTTCGGAGTGTACCTGAACCTCAACTAAAAAGTCTCCAGTTTTTCTGATTTTTAGCTAACTACCTTCAGCTGCGCACTCGGTTGACGTCCCCTTCTACTTTACGGGCCACCTAAGGCAAGATTTTCCTCGACTGCGTTGTCCCTCCGGGTTAGATTCGAAGACTCCGGAGGCCCGAGCTTGGGTGTCAATCCGCTCTACAGGTCTACCAGTCTCAGGCGACTGATACATAGTTTTCTGATTTGGCCGATATTGCTGTACAGCTTATATATGTAGTTCTCTCGAAACGACTGAGGATATCTTCATCCGTTTTTGATAGGATGAAGGGCATAGGGCCTTACTACTTAATTACCTTCTTAGCTCAAAGACACAGCGATTGGTAAGAGTGATTCTTCGTTTTAGCACAGTCAAGGTAGGCAAAATTCTTTACTACCTCGAAATTGTAGCTGTTGATTGTGCCGTTCTGTCCAACTGGTTGATGGTGTGTGTCTTTTCTTGTTGACAGCTAAACCTATTTTGGCAGCTTTTGTTTCATTACTAGAGAACGCACCGGTGACAGCCCGCTGTGTTCTCCTTAATATGTTGACATCATCGGCGTGCGGTAGTAGTTGCACAGACTTTTGAAACCCGGTTGTGGGTTCCGCACAATTATTTCAAGTATGATGTTAAAGAAGTCGCATGACTGCGTGTAGCCTTGTTTAAAACCTTTTTTGGTATAGAAGTTTTTCTATATTCTCAGCACCACCAGTATAGTCACATACTAAAAGGTTTCCATCACCTCTACGAGTCTTCTTACATTGGCATGTTCTTTTTACCTCTTAGTAAATCTTCGTTTTTTGCACCGCCGTATTGTGGTCTTCCTATTTAGCTGCATGCGCTTGCCGGCATTCTTCATCAAATCAGAAATTTCTTGATAGTGCCCACTGGTTGGTACTTGAGTTGTTGAGAGATTTCGGGATTCGTGTTCAGCAAAGATTCTAGCGGTTATATCTTCTCACAGTAGTTATTCTTCGTTGTGGCGCTTGGGAAATTCGCATTCGCACATTTGCTGCAAAATGGAGGCATGCCAAATACAGGTATTTTTTATGAGATACGCCTCAGTTTGCTCTTTAAATTGAAAGACCTGTGTTTCAGTTATTAATTACATTTTTAACTTAGATTAAAATATAATTGATACCATTAGTTACGACATATAACATCATTCGAAATGTCCTTCACGGAACCACTTGGATGGATCAATGCGCTAGACTCGATTTTCCATGACTTTTTCGCACAATTTGGTCGATATTTCAGCAATTTAATTTTTAATGTTCACTTACTAGTCTAAAGTTTCTGTCTTATTGCCAAAGATCTAAGAAATGAATCGTACGGTAGCAAAGCCATTTCTGTCGATGAAACGATCACCGAACTTCGTCTTCAATAGGTCAATTTTGGGACGCACTGTGTCTTGAAGCTGATACAATTTATCCCAAAAATAGGGAAACCTCCTGCTCATAAACCACACCAAACAGTCTATTTTTTTCGAATACATATATTTGCTGCTCTTGGAACTCCTCAAACTGTTCGTTTAACTAAATTTAGCGTATTAACAAAGCCATTTAACCAGAAATGTGCCCCGTCACTGAGGATGATTTTCAGTGAGAATGCGGGTCTTCTTTCATCCTTTATAGAGCACGATCAGAGAAAATTCACAGGTTTAGCTCTTGGGTCAGTATGATCTTATAAAGACGTATTGGCAAGTTTTCTCGCAAAATATGGCATACGGACGTTCAAGAGATGCTGGTTCTTCAGAACAGCAAGGAATCGATTTGTTGCGGTTTAGACTTTGCGACAACCGCAATATTCCCTTCACTGCTAAAGTTTTGCTGCTTCACTGGCACGACAGTATTAAGTCGCTTCAAAATTTCACCAAATTCTTAATTGTTCGTTTATCGTGACTATTGCCATATAATAGAAAATATGAGCTAACGCACGAAATGTGGAAGTCGTAATTTGTAAATGTTATTGAAGCGTATATGTTATATTGCCAAGATTAAATCCTACACCATTTGAAAAGCTTTTGTGAACTGTTAACGAAGTAGTAGACTTTCCCGGCGAACACTCTGTATTAATAAAACGATTGAATTACTGCTGCTATAAGCTTCTCTTGCATAAATTATTTATTAATTTCATTGCGAGTAGTATAATCTATAATGCTAGATTTCGGCATTTGAGGTAAAACTTTTTCTTTCGATTTGCCTGTAGTCGTTTGCAGTTCTGGAACTATTCCTTTCCTGTTTCATTGTTTTCCTGATTAAAATTTTTAAAATTGATAAAACCTTTTCGGCCTTTCCCCCAGTAGCATTACACAATTAACAAAAAATACAAATTCAAACAAATCGTATTTCAAAAATTTAAAATAAAAATAAAAACTTAATTAAAAAAATAAATAAATAAATAAAAATCACCATATTCGTATAAATAACCAAAACAAAAATAAAAACATATGACGAAAATAAAATAAAAAAAACATTTGTAAACAAAATATTCGCTTTATTGTTGGAAAGGGTAAATGTTAAACGATATACATACATATACACAATTTTTTGACTAACTTAGGAGTTTGAGAATTATACACAAATAGATAAAAAAAATTAAATAAAACTTAAAAAACCTACAAAAAAAAACTCCAAAAAACTCTGAAAAATTAAAAAAAAAAACTTAATATATTGTACATGAATATATTTATATTTTAATGCCTTTGATCACACGATTTAGTAAAAAATTATTTAAAAAAAATCAATTTTAACAAAGCAGTGTGTATATTTACTAATGCGGTTGTTGTTGCAATTTAATGGAAAACAATTGGAAAAAATCAAAATAAAAATTAAACAAATATTTTTATTATCAATTTTATTTTTTATATTGTAATTAGTTTTATTTATAATTTTTATTTAATTATACACCGATAGAATTTTAATTTGTTTTCGATCTTAGTAATTTTTTGTTGTACTCGTATTGACAGACAATACAAAGCAAAAGTTTCAATATAGGCATGTTTATAATGTGTGATTATGTGGCAACATATCAAAGACAATTAATATGACAATTTTTTTTTTTTTTTTACAAATGTGAATGCACATAATCACAAGTTTACAAGTTTACAAGTTTACATTTAAATAAATATTTTGATTTTATTAATTTTATGTTTTGTTTAATGTTTAATTTAACGAGAAACGAAAATCACTTGAATGAAGGTGGAAATTAAAGTGCTTATTACGTCATACAAAAAAGTAAAAGTTTATATTATAGTAATTTATTATGTAGTTTGTTCATGTAAAAATAAAAAAAAAATATATATATATATAAAAAAAAAGTAAATAAAAATAAATAAAAACAATACAAAAAATTCATATAACAAAAAAAGAACAGTATTTATGATTTAAAAATAAAATTTATGTAAACAAATAGTGTATAAATATAAAGTTTCTTTTTTTGAAATTTTGATCGTATTAACTAAAATTGAGGTAAAAAAAAATAAATAAAAACTACTTAAACTTAAAAATGTAAAAAAAACACAGTAAATAAAAACGAAGAAAAAACCTTGTAATAGATGTAATTTATTGAAATTTTTTTCCATCCATGCATCCAACAGATGATTGTGAATGTTGGCTGTAAATTACTGTTATTTACTGAATTCAATGTGGTTGATCTTTTTGACAGATGTCATACAATCTTTGGCAGTTTTAATCGTGGAATCGTTTACCAGGCAACAACTTATTTTTGGTTGTCAATCTTATTACGAAAATGGGCGATCTGTAAAAGTAACATTTCGTAAGTTGATCTTCATTTGCACTTCATTCATTCTGTTTACACAAAAATTGAAGCCTTTGGACCATCTACGACATCGCCGATTTATCAACTAGATGTTGGATTGCCAGGACAATGGGCAACGTAAATAAATTGGGATGGGTACGAAAATAAATTAAATTGTCGTTTTTACGGAAAACCCATACGAGACTCACGAAAAACCAATGTATCCCGAAGAAAAAAACACTGTATATGGTGCGGATTATGAGTTGGCGGCATCATTGGCTCGAACTTTTTCGAAGATGAAGCTGGAGAGACAGTTAAAGTGATTGGAGAACATTACTTTAACATATTGATAGGCTACCGCCCACATAATCCATCAATCAATCTATTTATGCGTGCGAAATTTAAAGATACTATTTCGGTTAGAGGAGAAGTTGATTCGCCTTCAAGATCTTCGATTTGACACATTTAGCCTCCTGTGGGGTCATTTGAAAAGTAAGGTCTATGCCAGTAACCAATTAAGGATCTCAAACATAACATCCAAACTGAAATTGCGGATGTTGATCAACTAACGAGGGCTGTTTGATGAATACCCGGATTATTTAGGTTTTGACAATTTATTTTTCGATATAATCCCCTTTCATTTCGATGCACTTTTTCCAGCGGTGCTGCAATTTTTTTTTACCCCTCCATATGGTACGACTTCTGTTGGCTTACAAGATACTCCTACGCGGTAGCGAAGACTTCTTCGTCCGAACCGTAGCTTTTTCCGGCGGGCGATCTTTTTATGTTTGGGAACAAATAGAAGTCACAAGGAGCCAAATTCGGAGAATGGGGAGCAATTCGTTGTACAGGTCGACCAATTTGGTTGTGGCGACTGCGGAGGTGTGAACCGGTGGGTTATTGTGGTGTAAAAGCGCATTTTTCTTCAAATGTGGTCGTTTTTTCTTTAAGTCGGCGTTGAATCGGCCCAATAAATGGACGTAGTATGCTCCTGTGATTGTGTTTCCCTTATCCAAATAGCCAACGTGGATCACAGCTCGCGGGTCCCAAAAAAACGATGACCATCACCTTTCCGGCCGAAGCCACGGTATTCGCCTTCTTTGGAGCACGTTCACCGTATTTTGAAATGGGTGTCAAAATAAAACTAAGCGTCGGATTGTCACCAAATTTTGACAGGCATGCTAAAAGGGGTTATACTAATTTTGACTCAGTAGTGGCACCTATCTTCCGATCCGGGTATTCATCACACAGCCCTCGTATTTTTCAAAAAAGTCATCGATAATTTTGACCTTCGGATGGTCGCTTGCAGTAGAGGCTGTGGTGGTCACATGACCGATGTTGTGGTCCATTTATAACTGCCATAGACCGAACTTTATTAATCAATAAAATTCTACATTGATTTCACAACAAATGTGTGTTTAATTTAATGAAAACTTTGTTTTACTCTTTATATGCCCTACATCTACGTCTACGAGTTATAGTCTAATGACAGTTTTCTGTCCCCAGTTACATACAGTTGAGGACCGTACTCATAATTTGTTTGATCTCACTATAGCAAACAAGACAGATCAACTAAGTCAATGTTATACAAATAACGTGCTGCGTTCTTTCGATTATGTCAATATTGTTTGCTAAAACGACAAAAAAAAACGATACTTTGTTTTTTTAAGAACTACGTTAAATAAAATAGCGCATCGTCTTCAATTTTACGACCAGTTCGCCGAATTAAATGCATTCGAATGACGTCAATCGTTAATACAAAACATTAAATCTTTGCCTCGCATTTTCACCTTTCCCCCTGTATTGATTCAGCTGCTGTATGTACTACCTCTTTTATGGCATTGACGGTAGGCAAGCCGTTTTCACTGTCATGAGAAGCTTATTCACATATTGAAAACTTAAAGTTACTTTCCTTAGTCTGGCTTTAATCATAAATCCACATCCAAATACACATTATCAGTCGAGGGCCACAGGCAATTATTCGGCTGATTACATGGGTCATCAAGTGTAGGTCCGGCTTTTGTTTAAATCCAAGCCGTGTGCTTTTTGAGTAGTCAGGTAGCTTATACTCAATGCTAACTCCTAATTTGGTGGGTCAGACCCTTTCTGTAACTCTTTGGAAAAAAAAGGACAGTACTTTCCGAAGTCGATAGTTCACATCGAAAATAAGATAAATATATACAGGTTGTTCCGTTTAAAATGACGATTCAGTGATATCTTCCAAGAAAAACTCTTCTTTTCAGGAAAAAAACGTGTTATTTTTCAACATAATCTCCTTTTAGCTCGATACACTTCGTACAACATAGTGTGCGATGCGATTTCTCGAAGCCCTCAAAGTTTGCCATTTATTTCACCTCTTACCGCCGATCCATTTCTTTATGTTTGGAAACAGGAAATAATCGCAGGGTGCTAAATCTGAAGAATATGTTGGATGATTGAGCAATTCTTAACTCAATTCATGCCGGTACGTTTTTTAGGGGGAATAGATCTTTTTTTCCTCGCCATTTTTACTTCAAATCGGCGTCGAATCAGTCCAACAGCTCTTCATAATAGATGCAGGTGATAGTTTACCCACTACAAGGTAATCGATGTGAATGACACCTCATTTGTAAGCATAGCCGAGCTAGTAAGCATAACCTACACAACACCACGTCTGGTGACGGACTTACCCTTATCGACTTTGTAGCGGGACGAAATATCACTATAACAAACTCATGGTTTCTTCTTCTCAATATACACAAGGGAACAACATTGTCTCGGATCACCATCTTGTTGCAGCCAGGGTGCGAACTCGGATACCACAACAAAAAAGAACTTCTGTGAGAAGATATAACGCAGAGAAGCTAAAATCGCAAGAGACCGCCAGAATCAGCGCCGAACTGCTATCCCGCCAGCATCAAGCCATCAGATGTGCTGGGTTTCACCCGACCACCAGCGAGAAATCTGTAGTTTGATGAAGAATGCCGGCAATAATTTGCAACTAAACAAGAAGCGTACAAAGCGGTCTGTAACGAAGGGCGAGAGTTGCTCGTGAGCTCTTCGATCAGAAAAGACGGGAAGAACATCGGCTTTTCCAAAAAAAAAAGAGCATGAGAAGCGCGCGATCGAAGATCTTATCTGCGATATTGTGTGTACGTCTGAAAATTTGTAAAACACAGCGGGCAGTCAGCGATGCGTTCGCTAGTATTGAAGTTGACGTTGCCGAAATGGGCTTAGCGGTAAATAAGGGCAAAACCAAGTACATATAAGCTATCAACAAGAAGGGGTACACAATATCGACATGTTGGACAGAATGGCACAATCGAAAGCTATAATTCCGAAGGTAGTAGAGAACTTTGTCTACCTTGTCTCTGCTATGAATTCTGCCAACAACACTTTGTGCCAATCGTTTTTTTTTTTTAGGACTAAAAAGGCATTTGACTAGTAAGATCCTATCCCGAAAAACTAAGGAGAGTCTATATAAGACGTTTATCATCCCAGTTCTAGTTTATGTCGCAAAAGCATGGCCCCTTTCGAAATATATCTCCAGTCGCTTCGAGAGAACTATACGACCTGCATAGCGACATCTACCTAGTCTAGCATCTAGCATCTAGAGATGCTAGTCTAGGACATGTAGAGCAAATCTACACCAACGCCACGGCCCTCAGAGTCTTCGATTCTTAGCCGGAAGAACAATGGAGTAGATAAAACCCTCATCTTAGGTGGCGCGCACAAGTAGAAAGGGACCTCAACCGACCAAGTGCACAACTGGGTCAGTTAGGTAAAGACCGAGTTAGCTGTCTTTGAACCTCGGGCAAGTGTAATTCGAGGGTCTATTGCTTTTTGCAGCGGATTTTCAGACGGCCTTTATCGTATATTGCAAAACCAGCTGATTTACTCAGCCTGAAGTTTCTTGACTATCGGTTTCCTAATGTGAAAACGTCTACGAATGCGCGTACTTATAAAATTACGTTTTGTTACACACTTTGATATTCGTAACATTTTCGTTTCCGTCGCTGTTAGTTTTTCTTTATACTTATTTTTCGTGGATCGTCCAACATAGACGGACGAACGGCTGTCGTTTAAAAAAAAAAAACCCTTGAGCGGCATTTTTCTGTCACAAAATATAACCCAGTTTTCGCTTCACTTAAGCCACACCACAGTGACTCTATATGCGACATCGTCATTGGAATCCCTTTGGTGGTTAACGTCAGAGCCTCAGTGTTTAAACTTTTCGCACTTCGGCACGATGACTCCTTCTAAATAAACGTCAGGAGTTGGGTTTGCTGTTTCGGAAAAAATGGCAATGCAGATATTTGTATTCGATCTTAGTACGACTAATTTGTAACTCGTTACCTTCTTACGCTTTTCTCCAATTACGTTGGCTATCACGTTTCTTTTAATAGCGTTATCTCGGCAAAAAGAAGAGAAGTTGTTCCGGAAATTTGCACCACTTTAAAGAGCAAAGGACTTTGTACACTGTCTTGGTGTACTCCAAATTTACCTTAGAATTCTCTGGTTATGATTTGTAAACTTTGAATTAAGTAACATGTATGTTGACTTGGCTTCCACAAAGCCATGAAATTTGATTATATTGCTACTAGACAACTGACTAGAGCTAGCTCGAATATTTTTATCGTGTACGATATTAGTTTCACCGATCGGTAGTTCTTACACTTTCTAATATTCGCTTCGCCTTTATACAGTGGAACCAAAAATCTTTCCCTTCATTGATTAGGCATTCGATCGCCTCTCATCAGTTTATGGGAAAAAAAAGTGCAGGATTTTTACTCTTCATGCGCAACGGCCGAGGAAATGATACCGCGCTGAAATTATTCGTGAAGGTACCTTTTCTAATTCCCGATACAATACACAGCACGTGCTCTTGTTACCGCTTTTTTGAACTCGCACCAAACCCCCTTGCTAAAAAAGCTTTCTATTTTTTTCTTTACCGCCATTTTCGTTTTATGGTTCCGCCACCACGTTTTTTTTATTCATGTGGAGCCTTGAAATATTGAACAGTTTTCGCTCTATTCTTACATTTTTCTTCGAATATGTTCCACATGCTTTGTGCGCTTAAAATTAGTTCTTCTCCTTGGTTTATGGAACTTTGGAGCCATTCTCGAAAATTATACCCCCCAGTAATCCCCCTCAGATAATACACTTGCGTAAACACCTTTTCCAATCCTCCAAGCACTTCTCATAAGCACTTTTTGGTATAACCTTGAGCTCTTCCAACAATGCACACTTTTTTCCATTGCTTCCATTGGGGCGATTGGGCTTTAATTTCGATATCATAAGCATATAGCTATGATATCTATAGAGCAAGTCAGGATGATTATTGATATCATCAAAGTGCTCCTGAGCTACGCTCATGCGACGGTTCTTATGATCAAAATTAGAAAGTTTTGGAACAAACTTCGCCGACACAAGTCTCATGCCCAAAACATAAGAAAAAATTGCATGATGACCGATGTGCAAACATCCTCAGCAACTTCTCTTATGGTAAAACGACGATTTCTCAAAACAATTTCCTTCAGAGTCTCGGCGTTATCATATTTTGTTAATGTGTTGGGGCTTTTAGAGCGAGGTTTGTCATTGACATCTCGGCCATGTTGGAAGAGCTTGTACCACTTGTAAACATTTTTTTTTTTACTTAGAGCAGACTCACAGTATGTCACTGTCAACATTTCAAGTGTTTTAGAGCACTTGATTCTATTTTTACATAAAATTTGACGTAAATTCTTTGCTCCATTTTAAATAATAATTGAAAATCGCCGAGCACACAAAAACACGTCTAACTTTTTTATCTGTCAAAAACATAATATACGCGTATACTTGAAACTATAAATATATGTTCTGGACAGGTGTAAAGTGTACCAACACAGCAAAAAAAAAAAAAAAAAAAAAAAAAAAAAAAAAAAAAAAAAAAAAAAAAAATCGAATGTACGTTGCCCCCGAAATTTCTAAAGTCACCTTACTTTTTGGACACACCTCGTATATCATTTTCTGATTGCTGCCTATTTGGGGGGCGTGGGCGCTAACAGAATTTAACGTTTCGTGTTCTATTTTCAGTTTTATTGCCATAAGTCGGCCGCTTATTTTGGATACACTTATAATTTTATCTAGTAGCCCCGCTGTCAAAATAATGGCAACTCAATTCTTATTTGGCTCCGTTCTGTAAGACATAAAACCTTTTTCTCATAATGCCTTTCCGTTATCGTATCCTAGATCGAAACTTTTGCTCCCCATTGTGCCGACATTCCAGCTTTCGACTATTCTTCTGCCACACTGTCACCCTATTTTGTGCTCACTTTACATATTGTGCGGTATATGTAGTGCGGTAAAGTGTTGCCAAAAAAAAAGCTGATAGTTCAGGATTATTAAAAATAGAGCGCTACACGCTACAACAACGCGTTCTCATTTTAGAGCAATATTTTAAAAATAATGAAGATTTGGCAGCTACAATTTCAGAAAATCCACGAGTGATTGTTGAGAAGTAATTGCATCCAGAACGTGTTACTGTTTGGTGCGGATTTTGGGCTGTAGACTCGGACTATTATTCTTTGAAAATGCGGCTGGTCCGTTAATGGTGCTCGCTATTGCGCCTAAATTGCAATATATGGATATCGCCGAGATGTGATTTCAACAAGACGGTGCCACATGCTATATAGCCAAAAAAAACAATTCAATTACTGAATGAGTTATTTTCTGGTCGTGTAATTTCTGGTTTTGGTTATCAGAATTGACCTCTTAGACTATGCGATTTAACGCTGTTTGACTTGTTTCTTTTGGGTTTTTTGAGGTGAATGCCATGAAAAGAGTGAGTGTGTGCCAGCGAAGCCGTGGAGGCCTTTTACCCGACATGCTATTCCATACATACACGTATCGTATACTTTATGATTCAATAAAAGATGTACAATTTTTAATTATTGTGAAAACCTGTGTTTTCAGCCAAAATTACTGGTTGCTTGATTTTTGGGACAAATAAGTCTATACTACTTAATTAGTTTTTGCATGCAGTAGTATGAGTTTTTGTGTATAGTATATGTATACTACTTTCAAATAAATGGTTATCCTTATTGCTTTATATTGATTTTTGTTTTATCAGATGTATAGATACTTTTCACTTGGCTTTTCACATTTTTACTTAATTTTTATTGTTTCTATTTATTTATTTATTTTTTTTTTTTTTTTGGTAATCAGAGAGAAAGTAATTAAAAATGAAAATGACCTTCATCATCACTCATTTCGAAATCATGCACTAACCACATAATTTAATTTCTTTTTCTTTTCCCTTAATTTTTCAAACAAAAAAGTTTGCGTTTAATTTTGTTTTTAGGAAAATATCAGGTTAATCAACATCATGCCACTGAAGGTGGTACCCAATCCATTGATCACATCGATGGAGGAGATCTCAGCTCAAGCAGTTTAAGTACGGGTAGTCGTGCTTCATTAGACCCACCGTCATCATCGCCGACAATGAGTATAACCGGTGATAACTTGATGCATTTTCCAGCTGATTCAAGTGGTTCGCTTTAAGATACAAATAAAAACCAAAACAAAAATGAAAAACATTTTTTTTATATAAGAGAATGTTTTGACAAAAATAAATTAAGCAAATAAACATACATAAATACGTACAATATATGAAATAGATTACATATATGCATGTGTTGTGATCTATTAAAATTCAAATGTACTTCTACACACGAATACATGTACATATACATAACGTAATATCTATATAAACGCATATATCCTTGCATATACTACTATATATACAATTATATACTATAAACATATATATGTGCAGTTAATCGAACTGGAATCTTGGGAATAAAATCAGCTAAAATAAGTGCATACTTTGAAAAACAAAAAAAAAATCAATTTCCCATTTTGTGTGTATCAAAAGGAAAAAAAATTTAATTGTTGAGTCCTTTTTTTTTATGTAAATCGATAACTAGGCTTGCTCTGAAACCTATTTTTATCAAAAATAAATCCCTTTACTTTGTACTGATCTTTCCCAGAAATTAGAATTTTTTTAAATAAATATAAGACCTCAAAAAAAAAATTCGTTTATGGTATAGCAGTGTGATAAAATTAAAAATATTTAAATATTTTGAAATTCAAGTGGAAAATTGAAGTTGAAAGTATCTGCAAAGGAAAATGTTTACAAGACAAAGTAATCTATTAATTTGGCACTTTATTATAAAATCAGTGTATAACATAATTAAAATTAAAAATTAAGTTTTAAGAGGCTCTTCCACAGTCCATTCTCATTTCTTATACAAAAAACATAGTGGTGCTGCGACGAGAGCGGGGAATAGAGAGACAGATACCACATAGTGGAGAGCTTTTTTTATTGTTTCTTTTATCTAAAAGTTTTCCTCTACAAATTTGGTATTTAAAAAAAAAAAAGAGAAAAAAACACCGCAGAAGCTGCAATATCCATTATATGATATTAATAAAAGTAGGAAGAGTTTTACAAATGTTATCGAATGAGTGCGAGTACATATGATTACATTACCTAAACCCGATGAACGTCTTTCAATTACTTTGAGGTTGATTAAACGTTTAATTTAAAAAAAAAAAAAAAAAAAATGCATACAGTCAAGTTTATTATCAAATTTTCTTAGAATTCAACTATTTTGCAAAAGATAAAATTGTGGTATGAATTATATTTGAATTATCTTTCATTTGAATCTGTTGAATGAGAACTTCAAAAAACTTCATCTTCAACAGTGTCCTTTTTGTTAATGCTTATCTAGCACTTTTTGTTTTGTCTCCTCTATTCGTATCAATGCATCTTCTACACCTTTATTATTTTCATCCGTTTTAACGTCCTGGTAGTTTGCGTAGAAGTTGAATATCTTCAGTTGTAATATTTGCTTCTGATGCTCCCAAAATAGAAATTTCTTCATAACTAGTCTTCAAGACCGGAGGAACTGGTACGTCTTTTAGTTCAAGACGAAATGTATGTCCCATTATATCCTCACTGTTTCTCTTAAAAAAAGGAGGAGCTTCTCAACTGAAACTCTATTTAAACATATTGCCAACAAATTTATGAGAAATGGAACTTTCCTAACTGATTCTCCTCATTCTGGAACCAAGCGTTTTAACAACAAACACTTGTATTCCATAGTTCTGCAAGCGGTTGCTGATGCAAATTCTTAATTTAACGCTGAGGAATATGGAAAACAGAATAATGGAGGCACTTTTTGCTTTTCATCTTTATTTAAATTATTGGAAGCATATACTGTTTTGTCTCTAACAAGAATTGTTGTTCAATATGTTTTTCTTGCGGGGAAAGCTTACCCGTAGCAAAATAACTTGTTGAAACCATGAAACTTCAAAAATATTGGAATTTCTGTTTCATCGTCCATCCCAAAACTTATTAACAATGATATTCTAGCTGTCAGCTCATTGGACAAGGAAAATCTGCTTGCTCCACACTTTGCGGCCAGTTCGATACTTCGCTATTGAGCTTTGTCCCTGCCTACAATTGAGTGCGTCGAATCTTCAGTGGGACGAGGCCACTTTCGCACTCATGTAGTAGCAAGAGTTCTTAAAGATCTTAAAATTCATAAATCCTCAGATCCAGATGATATATCCCCTGATCTGAAGAGGTGTACTTCCATGCTGGCAAAACCACTGCGTAAGACTTTCCATCGAGCAGATGGAAAATAGCATTTATCCAGTCCGTCTCTAAAAAAGGCAAATCTTCTCTCTCTTCATGGAAACGTTAAAAAACTGCCAGCTAATGGAAAATCTCGAAACATGAAACTTCTCACTGATCGGCAGTGGAATTTTCGTAGCAATAGATCCATTGCTGATTTGACGGCATGCCTCACAGAAAAGTGGAACCAATTCATACATCATCTTGATATTTCTAAGGCAATTGACAGAGTTTGGGATCGATGACTCTCTTCAATGAATTAGAAATTACCTTTCGGAACGTTCAGTTCAAGTTGTCTTGGATGGCTTCAAGTCTGATATTCACAAAATAAATACTGGTGTGCCCCAGGGTTCTGTCTCCGACACTCTTTTTAATTTTCATTAATGATTTCTTGTTTGCTACTTCTAACCCAATATATTTCTTTGCTGATGATAGTACTTTCTGCTTTTCATCATAGTTCTCGGACTGAGGTCCCTGCTCTTCGGGAAGGGCAGCGTATGTAAAGCTCATTTAATTTCAATATAAACAGTATAACCAATTGGGGAACTATCAACAGAGTGGAACTATTGCTTTCAAAGCGCAATGCTGTCTGCTGTCATTAAAGCGAAATTGAAATACTCAGCCATTATCCATGAATGGCACTTACATCGTCGAAACCGAAAAACTTCTCGGTATCTGTGCCAGTGACAACTTAAGTTGGAATGACCATATGTATATTCGATGTCGTCAAAAAATGCTGCAAAATGTCTAGGTTTCCACAAGCGATGTAAGAAATATTTCATCCCCTCTGATCTGGCGTCAATATATATGGCATTCATCTGCTCAAAATTGGAGTACAATGCTCACATCTGCACAGGTGCTCCTTAAAGCTGCTGGATAGGATTCAAAACCGTGCGATAAAACTCAAAGCTGATACTAATACCAGTCAGTCAATTGACACCTTTGACACACAGGACGTAATGTTTCCTGTCTCGCTATCAACCAGTGAAATCGCTAGTAGCATTCTGCCTCTTAAAATCTTAAACCGTAACACACGTCTCGCTATGAATGCTAATCAGTATACCCTCAAGCTCACTTTCGGCCGTACACTGAAATATAGTGATTCATTCCTATGCCGTACAACTCGCTTATGGTATGCCCTGCCGAGCTCTTTATTTCCTGGTCGTTATAACTTGCAAACATTTAAAAACAATGTACGTCGGTATCTGTCTTTTCTTCTTCCCCAAATTGCCTTCATAGTCGCTGTGTAAACATTTTAAGAGTATACAAATCCTTTGAGCGCGCGCTCATTATAAAAGAAAAAAATGTATATAATGGGCGACATTTGGATGCTGAAAAATAATATTTTAATATGAAAATTTCACAAGAAAGACGTGTAGTCGAAAATGCCTTTGGTATTACAACTGCAAAATTTCGAATTGTATGGAAACGAGTATAAACGTCACTGGAAATGGCAGATGAAAATCTGGAACTGACCCTCAATCGTATCAGAATAGAATTTAAATTCCGTGAAGCCATATCATTCATATGTGTATGACAGATGCATCCCACTAGTGGGCCATATCATTTTTCTGTTTACTTTCAGCTATTTTTACAAAATCTGGTTAGCAATAAATTAATGTTAATGAATAATAATGTACAAACTTGCTTGAAATCGTAGATATCATTTCCATAGCCACAGCATCTCACAACTTATCCAACATAAAACGATTATGACGTTGAGGATCTTTCTGGTCCCACTAAATATTTTTAGCAAAAACACAACTTATTAATTCTTCTGTATGATATTTATTTTCTTCATAAACTTCTTTGTTACCTCGATAAGTGCGTAGAAAACAGATTTGTTTGATCAAGGCGCTGTCGTTTCGTCGCTACAAAATTCACGAGCTGTCATAAGAAAACGTTTTTGTTTTCATCGCTCTCCTCGAGTCTACCATCACTGCTCCTCTCGCAGCCCCACTATATTTTCAACCCTAGTGTAACAAATTTATTTTAAGGTCAGAAGATTTGTTTTTTTTTTTTATTTCTAACCTAGCTATATGTTTTAAAATTAAATTTAGTTAGACGATTGATTCAATATTTTAATTTAGAAAAAATTTTGGTGGCAGTCTTACTTTTAAGCAAAAAAAGATAAATTGTAATGTTCACAGTTTATAAAAAAAAAAAAAAATGAATTGGAAAACAAATTTAAAAAATTTGTTTGAGTAAATTTTTTATATTTATTAAACTTGTGTGTACTATAGTCTGTTATACATTAAGTATTCATAAGCGATAAATTGAAATGTGAAATCAAATTATTGTAGATAATAATTCATACCAGTGGACGCTCGCTAATCGAGTTTTTCCTTAAGTCGTCTAAGTTTCTGTAAGGTTTGTGCATGCTGCAGTTATGTGAATTTGTCTGCTTCCATCGTTTCATGCTATGGTTCGCGGTGAAACTAAGAGTCAACCAATAAGTCCTTTCAATCCTTATAAAACTGGTCTAATTATGCACTCCCATTCATGATATTCTAGGTCATATCGTTGATGTATTTTTGTTCTATGCGTTCTAATGCCCTAGCAACTTTTGAGTTTCTAGTAAAACCAATTTAGATGACTTCTTTCCAAAAAGTTATTGGCTATCAGGTCCAAAATGTCTGGGTTTCAGTTGATATATTAGATGATTGTTTTATCTTGGGTCTGTAACCTCCTTTTTGAACTGAATTTGATATTTTATTTATTTTCTTTCAAGCAATCGAATATGATATATTCTTATTCGCTGTTGATGGATCCCCATTGTTTGAATTCTAAGCAAATTCCACATATGGAAACTTTAACTACCTCAAAGTGTTCCTCTAGCTATTCTTGGGAAATTGAGTACTTAAATCATCAAAATGTCTTTTTTTTTTTTTTAAGTAAAAAGATGACGTAAGTATGATAATATAATCTGATATCATCCTGGTTTCCATCTAATTATTTCTTCTTATGTGGTGAGTCTCAAATTATTCTCATAATAAATAAGTGAGCGTTTTACGATAATAATAATGACGATGATGAAAGGTGGGAAGTACGTAACTGGCTGTTAGATACCATATTCCGTCATATAGAAACGCAACTTTCAACTGCTTATTACCACAGCTTTGATTACACAATTTCTTGGGTTTAAATGTTTACCCTTTTTCTTATTTCTGTGGACTTCGATAAATTATCGCATTTGAATTTGATTGCTTTATATCATTTAAATTTGTTGGTTTTCTTGTTTGCAATAACCCTACAATAAAAAATTAGATACAGTCAGGTCAGGTAATCGACCAGTTTCTTCTAGTCAGTTTGTCGGGGAATTTTCGCTGCAGCTCTGGAATAGCAAGCCTAGTGAGTGTATAGTGATTGCTATAGAGATTTGAAAGCCATTTTCTCTTTCGGCATAGCTCTGGAAAGAAAAACTCGTTCAGTCCGATGTAGTTTGATAAAAGTGCATTCCAAGACTGCTATGCCTCAACGGACATAAAAATGCTTTTCTGGTAAGATTCCAAGCAGATCGACGATAACTACTGGGTACTGTTATTTAAGCTTTTTATGGAAATAAATCCAAATTGTTGTGCTGAATTGTTTATAGTAACTGTCTTCTATTAACTACCTAATTGACCTGACCAGAGAAACTCCTTATCGAAGCGAAAGAGATAATCGTTATCCTTTTCTTGAACCTGATTTGTAAAATCTCTATAATAAGGGCTTCTTGTCATTGTACCATGTTCGGCAAAAGTATTTAGCCACATTATGTTCATATGGTCATATCACCATGGGAGTTCTGCCAAATATTCGTTTAAATTCTCTTTAGACGGAAATTATAGATATCAGATTAATAAAGATTATTTACGCAGAAAAATAACTTTTTTTTTTTTGTTGGTAGCGTGTTTCATAAACAAATTTTACATAACATCTCTAAAGTGATATAAAAGAAAAATTCTTGAAGAATTAATCTTAATGAAGAATTTGATACACTTAGTAAACTATATGTTCTGAATTTCCTGTCTATTCTTCAGTTTGGTGTTTAGCATCATTCTAAAAATTTTCGATCGCGTTAAGATCGACCGATTTTACAGACCTATATCAATTTATTTGATTTTTAAACAACTTTTCATTAGTCTTAATGTGTGCTTAGAGTCATTATCATCAATGAACTGCCATATAATCCGCAAATTGTTTTCAAAAAATGGAATTATTTAAATATACAATGCCCTTGAAAAGGTGCTGGCCAATTTTGGTATTGAACGAATATGATACTAAGAAATCGCACCCCAGACATATTGGAATTTTTGCCCATCAGATTCGAGCTCAGAAAACGTAGATTCATCACTCCAAAGCATGTGTTTTTTTCCAAAATTGAATTGGTTTAGTTCAGCTGACTTTTGGCAAATTCTTTAATGACTTAATTTTCGCTGCGTTATACTATGATTCGCTTTGCATACAGTCTCCCTAGAGCACTATAATAATTTTAACATTAACTAACTGCCCGACCTGCAAAATGAAAACTCTTGTTCTTTGAGCACCATTGTCCTTATGACATGCCTATTTTTTAAATGCCTCTTGATGCTCTCTAAACTAAACCGTTGGTTGGGGAAAAAAAATTCAAAAAATTATTAAAAAATCCTGTAATATGTTGTGTGCTAAATTCATGGTCCAACTGTATGTTGGAAGAGATTCTTTTGAAGTATCCTTTGATACTTTTCATTTTCAACACATTGACGACAGCAAGTTATTAGCATTTCTATACGTTGTTAGAGACAACGCTTTCATATTGATTTTCTTGAATAAGTCTCCATTCTATAAAGTCTATAAAACTTGCCTAGTTATATGTATTTCTGGATTATCAGGATTGCTTTGTGTTTGTTGTGTCTGATAGCCTGGGTAGTCATTTAGAACTTTCCATTCATTTGTTTTAGCTCTTGGGGGTAGTTCTGCATTGAGATGCTAAATTATCATGGTAAGAGCTACTCTTTACTCCTAAAAATGTGGTTGTATTCATTACAATTACCTTCTGCATAGACCTATACTCTGTCAATACATGGAATTTAGGATCTTGGTCTCTCACTTTGTTTACCATAAAATGCATTCACTGCTTCTGTCGTTCGTGTTACCTAAAGTAATAACAATCTCCTCTGTTGTTTTTTCGGCAAAAAAATCTATATCCTACATCTTACGCTCAACGTTCAATTCAAAGTGCTAGATGTCAACTTTCTCAAATGTTTTCATTAACAATGGTTTAAGATCTTTCATCTTAAAAGTTCTCTTTTGGCTTGCTACGAATTTTTTCACTTTCAACTGTCTAGTTCGCCTATCACATGGGCATCAGGTTTCTCTTTCTGGTGTTTGACAGTATCCAGTATTTTAGCCTTCACCATGTTGATCATGCCTTCATCGATAAGTTTATGCTTTCAACAGCTTTCTATTGTTCTATTGTATAAGCCCAGAAACCAAAGTCACTATCACAAAACAAAGGGAAGAAACATTATCTCTTTTATCAAATTATATTCGTAATTCCATCCCATTGACCATTCTTCCTCGTTGGGGGTTAGAAGAATAAAAAAAAAAAATAATAATAATTTTGATGTGGCAATTTAAAGCCACACAGAGACAGGCACCTGCGCTTAAAAACAACCCTCCCATGAGCCCTACTGCAGATTTTTATAGTTGACGATAGGCATACGAGTATTGGGTTGTTCAATAAGCTCTGCGGTTTTTTCAGGGTTAAAGTTAAACACAAATTTTTGGTATCAAGTATTGTCAATCATGGTCTATTACTTTCTTCCAACGTTCTGGAAGAGACGTAGGGTCTCCAGGTACGTTTTGATCTCATGTTTGGAATTGAATTGCCTTTTGTCCAAATTGTTTTGGAGAGAGCGGAACAGATGGTAATCAGAAAGTGAGAGATTACGGTGGGTGCTGCATAACTTTCCAGCTAAATGAATTCAGCTTTTGTTTTGTCAGTAAAGCTTTGTATGGTCTGGCGTTGTCATGAAGGAAAACAACGCCCTTCCTGTTCGCCAACTCTAGCCGTTGGCTTGAGCCTGCTTCAATGTATCGAGCTGAAAGCATTTTTTACCGGCATTTGACGTCTGATTGCGTGGAAGCAACTCGAAGTAAGGGACACCTCGCCAGTCTCACGAAATACTTAACATGACCTTTTTGGGATGCAAATCCTGTTTACCGACCGATTGCCGTATTTCACCACGATCTCTTACGCCAAATGTTGTTGAAAACCACCCATTTTTCGTCTCCCGTAACCACTTTTTTCAGGAAAGTCTCAAGTGAATTCCATTATGCGATTCATAATAGTTTTTTCACTGAGTTTGTAAGGAACCCAAACATTCACCTTTTTCGACATTACAAGCCTTTTCAGTTGTTTGATCGATGTTAAACCGCTGAGCGAGCTCCCTTGTCGTCAAATGCCTGTCAATGGTAATTGCAGCCAAGATTTAATTATCGTCTATAGTGGGTGGTCGTCCAAAGCGAACAGCATCAGCAAGGTTTGTATTTCCTAAACAAAAGCGTGTAAACTAACGCTGACAAGTGTCAGCGCTTATACCCGAATCTCCATACACGTTGCAAATCCGCCGTTGCGCCTCTGTCGCCTTGACACCTTTCTTAAAAAAAAAAAGCAAAATATGTCGAAAATGTACTTGTTCTTGATTAAAAAAAAAATATATATATATATATATATATACATTGAGTACTTGAGTACTAAAACACGTCCGATCAAAACAAATTCTCGTATCAATGTAAAGTATACCCTCTCTATTGGAATAAACAACAATAATTTCATAACCGTATACAAACAAACTACAGCACTTATTGAACAACCCAATGCATAGGCATAACAATCCTTGAATTAGAGAAATTCAAGTACTTATCACCATTTTATGACAATGATATGATCTGCGAAGCTGCAGCCCAGCTTTAAATATTAATTTCTTTATACTAACTTTAGAAACTCACTTAGAAATTACTAAGAAAAACTTATAAAAATCCTTTCTTACTCATAGCACGAGTATATAACATATGAGATCATCAGCCGTATCGATGGTGTCGTATTATTATAACTTAAAATATATGTAGTTTAAAATTATTTCAATGATTACATTAAGGACGTTCCGATTTAATGAAAGCAACACTTGTAAATGGTACCGAAACAAAAGAACCTCGTAACGGCTTAGAAAACATCCCTTTTAGCTGGATATCCCTTCATATCAATTAAAATGATTTCAAAAATCTGTTACTCAACATGTCATCCAATAATATAAATCCAAAAATAAGTGGGGTAAAGTATTGTATATTTTTTTTATACATATATATATATATATATTCAAAATTTCAATCCCTCTATTCGCAAAATCATTGGTTGTCGTAAGATATTTTACCGAACTTCAACCTACGACTTGATAATAAATAGGCTTTTAAAGTAAAAAGTTTTGTGCCAAACCGTTTTCTAAATTTGTAAAAACTTGTTAATATTGGGGAAAATGTTTTTAAAAATTTCATTTCAGCGCTGCTGAATGATATCATAAAGGAAATATTTTATATATATAAAAAAAAATTGGTTTTACCTAAATTTAAACTGCAAGGACTCTCAATATTGGTCATAAATTGTCAAAGAAGATATTTTTTGTTTGTTAAGCATAAAAAAAGGAATTAAATTATTTTCTCATTTTAAGAAAATTTTACTTATAATATTAAAGGTACAAAAAATATTTAATTGGAGATCCGAAACCAAAAAAAAAAAAAAAAAAACAAAAAAAAAAAGGGAAAAGGGCATACTATTATTAGTGGCATTAAACAAAAATTCTTATAACATAACGTACTCGTATATCAACTATTCTATTAACAAGCATATATCATAAACTAAACTAACCTGAAAATTTAAACAATTAACATATACGATTAAATATAACATAGAGAGTGAAATAACAAGGAAAATGGGAATCAATATCTCAAATCTAAGTCTCTGCAAGGCATTAATCCACATCTCGAATACAATATTCATCTTAATCTAGCAATTTTCATTTAAAAATAATTCATCATTTAAAACTGTTAATAACTATTATATTTAAGCAATTAAACTGGAAAAATAAATTAATAGACAAAATATAATTTAAGAAAATCCAGACATTCAATAGGTGCTCCCTAAATTTTTATATAACAAATTTAAACAAATATTAACACATAATTGTTTTTTACTCACTAAATAAAATTTAATTTTACACTTTTATATATATTAAAGTAATTTTTTTTAAATTTTTATATCTTATTCTAGTTAAAGCAATATGGAAACGATAAAACACAAACGATTTTTTTTTTTTTTTTTTTGAATTAACAAGCAAACATCAGGTTAAACAAAAAAATAATTGATGAAAACCTCAGCTGAATGCCGTGATATGTAAAGAAAATAAACAAACAAAAATAAAACATATAAATCAAGATAAATAACAAAAAAAAAAAAAAAAAAAAAAAGAAAAAAAACATACTTATAGAAAATGGTGATAATTTCTCGTTAAATTTAAAACAAAAAGTTTGCTTAACTCAAATTGTGTAGCAAATATTATTTTCGTTTTCGTTCACTTTACCAAGTGAGTATATTGTTAAATAATTAAAACAAAACACACATGTATGGAACAATTGTTTTTGTTTTGTTTTTTTTTTTTACACAACAATTTATAATTAAATAAATTTACCTCTACTCATTTAATATTTAAGTTTTAATTTGCATGCACTTACAAAAATTAATAAAAAAAAAAAAACAAATCAAACAAATTGCGTATTTTGTTTCATTTCACTTAGTTTCTTTCGCATTCACGAAACCCAAAAATTAGTTGAATTACATTGACATAAATGATTTAAAAACAAAACTAAATATACAATTTTTTTTTATGTAATTTATTTTTATAATTATTTTTATTATTATTTTAATTAGCAAATTAATTAACGAAATTGATCTTAATACGAGTAAAGTAAAGAAAAAAGAAATCAAATTACAAAATGTGTATTGAATTCATTCCAATATAAGAAAAGAAAAGAAAAAAACAAGAAAATTAATTTATAAACTATGCATAACCAAATGATAAAACATAAAAATCAATAGAAATAAATACATAATAACCAATAGACAGATAATGATTGTATAATCTAAAAATAAAAAGAAAACAGAAGAAAACAAACAAAAACAAACTTGCAGCAACTGCATATGTATATTCTGATAAATTTAAGATTTAACAAAATACAAAAAAAAAAAAAAATAAAAATATTTTTTATACCGGCAAAATTTAAAACAAAATATATATACATGCATACATGTATATATATGTATATTCTTTAGGCATACTAGTGTATCTACTTAAAAGGTGTCATATTTTTTAAAAGTACATACAAAAAGATAAAATTCAAAATTTTAAACCCATATGAACTTAACTGTGAAAGTAGTAAAAATATAAACAATAAACTGCAAGAAACAGAAAAAAAAAACAAAAACAAAAAACAAAAAACAGAAAAAAAACATATTGTGAAGTATAACTTTTTTATGTATTAGAAATTAATTTTAAATGTTACCAATAAAACTAAGTTGGATGGAACTGAATTGCCACAAAAGCGTTTTTATTTGTTAACACTTGGCCGATCGAACGGGGTGATCTCCCCACTTTACATAAAGTAAGTCGCTGCACGACCAAGCGGGGAGATTTCCCATTTTGACTTCCTCTTTTTGTGTTACCATTAGTTATTCAATCTGAAGTTGTTCGCAATTTTTAAGATACAAACAGTTTCTATAAAGCACAATATATAACACAAGTCTGCAAATTTTTATAGGGTGATTCATCGTGAGGTTTGATTTTCAATGGGCTGTTTTTTGACAGTTCACGAGTGACTCCTATCAAACTGCTTTGTCATTTTTGTTCAGTATCGTTTGGCAAGTCATCATGGAAAGACATGTTGTCACATCACCGCAGTGATCAGCAACCACTATTGCGAATAACATTCGCAAATTTGAGTCCAAGTTTACATAAGTGAATGCTACTCGACCGGTTAGACCACATCCAGCACGCAGTGAAGAGACTATAGCAGCTATAGCTGAGAGCGTACAAAATTCAACTTGTGCAAGAATTGAAGCCAGGCGACTTGAATTTGCGTCATATTTTCAGTGAATGGGCTCTGGAAAAACTCAATAAAAATCCGGTGTTTTATCGTGAAATTTTGTTCAGTGATGAAGCCCATTTCTGGCTCAACGGATACGTTAATAAAAAAAATTGCCGTATTTGGGCTAATGAGCAACCCAAAGAGTATCATGAGCTACCATTAGATCCACTAAAAACAACGGTATGGTGTGGTTTATGGGCTGGTGAAATCATTGGTCCATATTTTTTTCAAAAATTAGGCAAATCAGAATGTTACCGTCAGTGGTAACCGTTATCGTGGCATGTTAACGGACTATGTAGTTCCTGAAATTCAAGCACATGGTCTCGGTGAGCTCTGGTTTCAACAAAGCGGCACTACGAGCCATACAGCTCGTGAAAAAATGGACTTGTTGAGAAATCATTTTGGTGAGCACTTAATTTCACGTTTTGCTACCGTAAATTGGCCGCGTAGATCGTGCCAATTTTTATATATTTTTTACATATTTTCTCTCGGGATATGTAAAGTCTCAGGTTTTCAGGAATAAGCCAGCAACGATTGACGCTTTAGAAGCCAACATTACTCTTGTTATCCGCGAGATACCATTCGCTATAATCGACCTTTCAAATGGACCACTTCAGAAGTAGTCGTGGCCAACATTTACATGTTATCATTTTCGAGGAGAAAATGCCATGAATTGCTCTTTTAACCGATAATAAAAATTGTAAGATCACTTTCAAATTTATTTGTTTTATTTTACATTATAAATCAAACCTCACGATGAATCACCCTATATTTTCCCCTTTTAGATTTGAATGTTGATCGTGGGGTATTTTGTTGCGCTGATTACGAATCTGTACTTGGATTTTTCCTATAACCCTCAGTTTTTTTTTTAAAAAACCCCTTTTGTGTGAATTCGCATATAAGCTAATGTTGCCGCTAAATAAACAATTTTAACAGGGCCATCAATATCGCATCACTTTTCACAAAAACGTTACATGATGTCGTAGGTACACGCTGTGTACATAAATCGCAACACCATTTCACAACATCATTCGTTTCTTCAGCGGAAAAACATCATATTGGCAATCCTACTTCCAATTTTGCAAAGCACATCGAATTACCACCGTAACATAGCATCATTTCGCATCAGTTATGCACACTAGTGCAAACGGACCAATTTTAATTCATCTGGCAGTGAGTTATCAGTCCCAAATAGCAGGGGTTTCGACCGAAAAGTAGAATTTACTTTTGCACTTGCTTGAGTTGATGTCGTTTCCAAAAAGAGGTATTATGGACTCACGGCAAGCAAATAAGCAAGTTAACCATCATCGGTTCCTCCAAAACTTTGTCGGATTGAATTTTGCGTATACGATCTTATACCAGGTGTACCGGTATGAAGTGAGAGTTTTTTTTTTTTTTTTTTGTGAAAATAAAACAATAATTTTTAATGGGGAAAAGTAAAAACATTTTATTCGAAGGATTGGCCACATTTTTCCCATCTTTCAGGCAATTTGTGGATTCCACTCCAATAAAACTGTTCGTCTTTTAAAGCAAACCAAAAAGGCACCCAGTTTTCGACTTCATCCTAGGATTCGACGTGCTGCTCAGCTAATGCGTGTCCAATCGATGAAAACGATTGACGGTATGATGTCATACCGGTACATCTGGTACAAAACGACTTTTTACCTGTATGAAATATTGCGAAGTGAAAACAAATAGTTATTTTGTTTTTTTATCTTTTCGAAAATGTATGTTTTTATTATAAATCAAATTCATGGGTATACATATAAAAAAAAATTAAAAAAAGTCTACTAAACAAGTTAGGCATTTCATTACAAGATCGAAGAATCGCAGAAGTAGCATGTTTTTTTTCTTTGTTTCGCGTGTCACTGCAAAAGTCGCTTGCAAGATGCTTATTTTTTTTTTTAGTTGAGGAATTAAAAGATGACCTGTGGAACGAATAATAAGCCTAGATTCCGTACGGACGACGCGCGGCCGATCACTTTTGGGCCTATCCTTTACTTCAGACAATTCGCCGAAGCAAGCAATAGCCCGATAAACGAATATTCTCGATATTCCGAGTGGTCTTACCAATCTGAGAATTTGGCCACCACTCTTTCCGCACTTTTGCAATGCTATTACCGCGATCCTCTTTGTTTCACGCGCTGTATGGCTCGTAGTGCCGTCTTGTTGAAACCAGAGCTCACCGAGACCATGTGCTTGAATATTAGGAAGCACTTAGTCCGTTAACATGGCGCGATAACGGTTTCCATTGACGGTAACATTCTGATTTGCCTCATTTTTGAAGAAATATGGACCAATGATTTCACCATCGTATAAACCACACTATACCGTTGTTTTTAATCGAAGAACGCTGATTTTCGTAATACGCTGAATAATTTAGAGACGCTGCTGTGGTGTAAGTCTTTCCATGATGACTTGCCAAACGATACTGAACAAAAATAACAAAGCAGTTTGATAGGAGTCACACGTGATCTGACAAAAAAAGCCTATTGAAAATCAAACCTCATGATGAATCATCCCTTACTTCCGTGTTTCTTATCACCGTTCCATCAACTTGTATTGTGGCGTTTGTATAACGAATGACGTAGGTGCCGTTTAGTTTAATGGTTTCAGTGTTGATTATTACCGATCCGGCGTATTGGTTCAATAACAATATTCCCGCTGACATTTCGGCTATGATTGCTACATGTTGGTTGTTGATAATGGTGTAGTAGTAGTGGCTTGGTGGCTGTTGAGCCAACATATTTAATAACTTAAATGATTTACAATCTTTTATTAAACCATAAATTTGTTTATAACATTCAAGTTTTGATTCGTTAGGTGTTCTCATAATTTTATCATCTTTTAACAGCTTTAAGTTTCATTAGATTACAATTTTTATTTTCGGTATTAGGTAAATCTAATAAACATATAAACTATATCTTTATTATTAGAGGCTATTCTTACGTTTGCAAATTCTAATGCCTTGTCTAGGTTAAGATACGGAAAATTTTCTTTCTTAATTATTGGGTATATATTTTAATGCGTGCGGCTTTTTTTTTTAAATTTGAACGCTTATTTAAAAAAAAAAACATGTACAATAGTATTATTCAAAGTATTGCTCATCTGAAGCTATGACTTTTTCCCATCTTTCTGGTAATTTGTGGATCCCATCCCAAAAGAACTGCACTGGCTTGGCAGTCAAGAATGAATCAAGCCAATTTTTGATATTCTGCTCTGATGTGAACCGTATTTCAGTGAGGGCGTTCTGCATCGACCGGAACAAATTTTAGTCAGAAGGGGCAAGGTCTGGGCTATAAGGCGGGTAGATTAAGACTTCCCATCCGCTGTTTTCCAAGTAGTTCTTACCCGGAATAGCAACCTGGGGCCGAGCGTTATCATAATGGAAAATTATTGCCTCGTGTCTGGTCGCATATTTCGGCTACTGCTCTCTTCAAACGGATTAATTGTGTTCGGTAGCGTTGTCCATTGATGGTTTCACCCGGTTTTAGCAGCTCATAATACAACACACCCATCTGATCCCACCAAATACAGAGCAATACCTACGCGATATTCGGCTTTGCCGTTGATTTGGCTGGTTGGCCGGGTTTCACATATGATTTTTTGCATTTGGTGTTGTCGTAATGGATTCATTTTTCATCACCAGTAACAATCCGATGCAAAAATGACTTCCTTTTGTAGCGTTCCAGCAGCATTTCGGACATGCAAAACCGCCTTTCGACGTCTCTCGGCTTGAGTTCATCTGGAACCCAATTTGCTTGCTTTTAAATATATCCAGCTGCTTTTAAACGTTTTGAAATGGCTGCTTGAGTGACACCTAAAGATTCTGCGAGCTCTTGTGTTTGGCAACAATCTTCATAGAGTAATGCTTCCAGTTCTTCATCTTCAAATTTTTTTGGCTGACTAGGACGTTCATCGTTTTCCAAGCTAAAATCACCATTTTTTAATCGTGCAAACCACTTTTGGCACGTTCGCTCAGCTTCCACCAAAATACGATGACTTTCGGCAGCAGTTTTCTTCATGAAGAAGAACTCCCCGCGAAAACACTTTTTCAGACACAAAGTTCGACATATTTGAGTGAAAAAAAAAATTATTGTTGTTTACGCTTCAAATGAATTACATATACTGAAATGACGTACAATGGTAGTAGCTATCCATCGCATGTTCCAATGGAATAATAACAATGGAATAATACAAGTTACGCCATCTCTTAGCAAACCGCACGATTTAAGTTATAGACCCAATACAATGAATGTTATAGATAATATTCTTCAACCGGAATGAGAAAAACAGGTTTATTATAGTTTCATTACACTTTTTATTTAACAATATATTTTTAGGATTCCATATCCGAATTGGAGGTATTGTGATCTTCAGGAGGTAAGTGCCACTGTCGGAAGCACTCTCCCAGACACAGTGGAGGTTTATTTACACAGTTTTGACATCGGTATGATGTGAATTTAAATATATTTTGCTGTAACAATATTTGCACTTCAGGAAATATGTTCTATGTTTGTAATTTAAAGGTGCATCTTAAAAATATGTTGGCGGAGTGTATCTAACATGCGTTTGTGAGTTGCCATTATCAAGCAAAAAGTCACGATCATTTGAATTCTGTGGTATTTTTAAAAGCGTATTTATTTGGTTGTCTCTAAAATCAAGGAAACTAATATTTGAATCGCTTATCTTCTTATAAATGTAATAAGAATTCTATACATAAATATCTAATAGATGAAATATAACCTTCTTGTACCAACGAATAGATTTTTTAGGTGAGAAATAATATGATATCATTTGATCACATCTGTCTATGCCAGACATATTTGCGCTATAATTAGCAATCTCTACTGGCTTTTTCCTCGAAATACCATATTTATTCTGCACGTCAATTATTTTGGGATGGTTTTCCGTTGTAATACAGAGCACATACCGGTTGTCTTTCCACTAACGTTGCTCTGTCTTCTCCAGATATGTTCTCCTTTTTTCAATTATTTTTGCATTACAACTTTTGGATTCGTTTTACGATTGCTACGTAAGGTTCCAGTGGTATGAGTTTTATAACTAAGACACTATTACAGTAGTTGTTTATAAATAATGAATGGCCCTTCGATAAATATGATTCCATTAGTTTCATAACCACAGAATCCACTACAGATAAGGAAGACACCTCATGTGTTACTTTGCCTTTATATATATCTAGATTGAGAGCATAGCCATCAAGTTTACAAAGCTCATAAAATTTAATTCCGTACTTATTTTTCTTTGATTTTATTGCCGAAAACTTAGTCTCCATCGATGCAGCATCATAGATTCATCTAACGATAAATTTTTTCCAGGTTTATATGCCGTTTGAAATGAACTATTTACACGCTTCAGAAGTTCGGAAATCTTATTGTCTGATAGTCTGTCATTAGTTGGTACGGATTCACAATTTAAGCAACGCAATAGCTTTTCAAACCTGGATGATAATACAATACAACGGATTGTTAGACCAGTTTGAACGAATTTTAGGTGTCTTTATTTGAGACTGCAGCAAACAAATGCCAAAAAATATCTCTATTTCCTGTAAGTTTGTTTCTTTGAAACTCTGTATCCGGCAATTTCTCGTACGTGGACATGATAGTAACAGCAAATTTTTCCCATATTCATTTGTGCAACTAACAATTAAATGCATTATTTCCGTAGACCAAATTTTATCGAAAATCTCTTTCGGAGTTTTACAGTTTTTCACATCATCAGCTACACCCATTGAAGCCCATTCAAAATGAAAGTCTTGTATTTGTGCAGCATCTTCATTCCACAAGGTAGTTGTTTCATCTATCCCATTTGAAATATTTATGTTGTTAGAATCTTTTGAATCAGAAGATGATGATGTTGATAGGCCCATATCGTTTGACAAAAATATATTAGGGGTACACTCTCTAGAGTTTTCGCTGAATTGCCCATAGTCTATCACAAAATTTACTGATTTCATTTCCAATTATTTCCGTAATACACTTACCTATATCTTGATCTGAATCAGAATAATCAAATAATTTCAAAATTCGCGTACGCTTCTTATGTGAATTCATATTTCTTCAAGAAAGTTATACAATAATTCAATTCAATTCGCTTTAATCTCAAATGTCTAACTGATGCAGATAATGAAATGTCTAAGCAATTATAATGCAACAATGTGCGGGAATTTTCAGAAAAGAATGTATAATGATAGATTCAGCTCTCTCTGAGAATTCTACGAAATATGGATGCTATTCGCGTCATGTATTACACTTCTAGTTTACTCAATGTAGCCGGCTTAAGGAAATTTGTAAATACACGGAGAAAAGATAAAATAATATGAAAGTACCTAATGAATCAATTGGTCATTATTTTGAAATGAATATTAATTACAAAAACAAAAGATTGTATAAAATTAAATGAATAAAAATTGACTTTAAAATTTGAACGTGTTAACCCATCTTAGAATGCAGGAGAGAAAGAAACCCATTTAAAAACTACGGTCAATGGTTTCGTAGTCTATTTCAACCCTTCCAGTTTCGGATAACGATTTAGATACTGAAAATTCAAAATTTTCTTAAGAACGCGCAGAAGATGAATCCCAAAGTAGTGAGAGTGAGGATGATGATAAGGTAAAAACCGCAGAGCCAACAGGTAGTAGATATTTTTTTGCTGATTATAAAAGAAATAATAATTTTGGTCTGAAAATATTAAATTTATATTGGAATAATTATTAATTCTAGGATCAGTAACTAGCAGTTTTATTGCGAAGGATAACACTGAGTGGAAGTAGACAGCACCACATCAACATCAGATCATCCAAATCCTCAATGACAATGGACGCCTGTTATTATACGTCGTTTTGATACAGATCATATTTCTGACATGTGGCATCCCAACTCGTATCCATTATATCGCGCAACAATTACACGTATAGATTCCACAACATTATGCGATTTTTAAAATTCGATGATTACAATATTTGCAGTCAACGCTAGAACGAAGATAAGGCAACTCCAATCCGCAATTTATGGACAATGCCTAATACAAATTTATTTCAAATGTATAAGCCTACGGCAAATTTAACAATTGATGAACAATTACATTTATCCTTTTTGGGGCCATAGAAGATTCACTCAATATCTGCCTTCAAAGTTAGCCAAGTATGGTATAAAAATCTGGTGGATTTTCGATGCTGAAAACGCGTATTCTTTGCATGGTATTATCTACACTAGCAAAACGAATGATACTCGTGAAAAGAAGTCAAGGAAAAAGAGTGGTAAAAAAATTAGGAATTAGCATCTTTGTACCGAGGAAATGGAAGAAATATATGCATGAAAATTTTTTTTATTACTTTACCCGTTGCAAAGCACCACACAATAAAAATAAATAAACCATACATCACCAGTATAATGACAGCAAATAAATTGAGAGAGCAATATTCGAGAGATTTTGGTTTTCATGAGAAAGTAACGATGTGCTCTTACGTACCTAAAAAAAACAAAGCAGTAATTTTAATATGAACAATGCATTCGGATACAGCTATGAGTGTCAATGCAAAAAAGAAACCTGATATTATTATCTAATTATTATCTGAATAAATATTAAACTGGTGTTGAAATCATGAACCAAATGCTGAGAAGATAGGCAACTCAACGGCGAAGTTCAAGATGGCTAGTGTCAATGTTCTTCAACATGTTGGACATCACTTCGCTACCGACATATTCAATTTATTATGAAAATTATAAAATGCTCGAAAACTGAGGGAGGTACTTGTCAAGCCAATGAGTGAAGCACCCATGACAAATCCTCAAGTGATACGTAATTAAGCCACAAAAATTGCTTTTGAAAGCATTATAGGTCGTCAAGTAGCAGCTATCTAAGAATATCCTGGACCATCTGTCGAACGAGACCCAACCAGAAGGAAGAAAGTCACGGGATCCTGTCATATTTGTCACAAAATGACAATAAAAAGATGGTTTGCGTTGAACATTAAAAAAATATTGTTAAATGTATTGAATGTAATACATATTATTATTTATAAGTACATTGTTGTTACATATCTTTTTGATAAAATAAAAAAATGTTGACTGTATTCTGTCTGGGTGGGAATGCACTGAGAACTGATGCTCAAGCTCATTTTTAAGTAAACAAAAAAGGTAAAATCATAATTCCCTTCCTAAAGAGTTAAATAACAACGATCCGGGAGCTCAAAATGAAATTTTAATTTTTTTTATATAAATGCAATTGGATGGGCACCCAGGTACTCGGGTATGAACATAAGTGTTAATTATAACTTGATTCTTATTATTTTGTAATATAGCGTTTTCTAATAACGACTTGATAACTTTTTTTTTTTTTAATAAAATGCAAACCATTTGAGATATTTCAAAAACTTTATTATTGGCTTGAAGTACAATCAAAACATTTATGAATGGAACTCGACTTCGTTCATATGGCCACCGTGGGCACGTTCGCAGTGGTCGATTTGTTGGACCCAATTTTCAACGACTCGGCCACACATTTCGGCCAAAACGGCCGCTATTTTGCATTCAGTGTTGGCTCTGAGCTCTTCCAATGTCGTCATCGTGTTGGCATAAACCAATGACTTAACGTAGCCCCACAGAAAATAGTCAAGCGGCGTTAAATCGCACGAACGAGGCGGCCAATCGACTAGTCCATGTCTTGAGATAACACTCTCACCATACTTACTCTTCAATAAATCGATTGTAGCGTGTGCTGTGTGGCTTGTGGCACCATCCTGTTAAAACCACATGTCCAAGTCCAAGTCCATATCTTCCAATTCGGGCCAAAAATAATCGGTGATCATGGCGCGATAACGCTGACCATTCACAGTAACGTGATGATCATTATCGTCGACGAAAAAATATGGCCCAAAAACGCCGCCGGCATGCAAACCGCACCAAACAGTTATTTTTTGTGGATGAAGTGGTGATTTATGAAGCACATGTGGGTTTTCAACCGACCAATAACGCATATTTTGCTTATTGACGTACCCATTTAGCCAAAAGTGAGCTTCGTCACTGAAGATGATTTTGCGATGAAATTCATCATCTTGGCGCATCTTCTCCAGAACTCAATCGGATCGTTTGCTACGGACGTCTGAACGGCAGCGATATTTTCGACACTTCGACCAACCCGTTGTCTCACTGACACGGCAACATCACACAACGAATATGTAGACTCAAATTTTTGCACTAAACTTGTTATTGCCTGTCTACGCTTCGAATATCTGTAGAAAATTTTTATAATTTGCAGACGTTGCTCGTTAGTGTACTTTACTATGATGAAAATGTTGAGTTTACTGAATAAATTGACAGTGACAGTTTGATGATTAGTGAAAGAGTGCATGCGGCTTAATGTCCTCAAAGGCTCTTAATTTGATGACTCTAGCCAAGGCCTTTTTTTTTAGAATTCATCTATTGCTGTCAGAATACGAGTAATTTTTATCAGTGAAATAAAGGTCCAAGTGCATAATTTGACTAAGATTTTGGGGGATTGGGGTTGGTTGTAAGATAGGCTTAATAAATAAATTTTCGAGAGATACTCGAATCAGACCACCATTGTCGGATCTCTTTTCGTCTTTCTACCACTATAAACCTTACCCAGAGAGACTATCTGGACTTCTCCAGAGTTTTCCCTGGGTTCCATTCCTAGTGTTAACGCAAGCATCTGTTTATGAGAACTGTTTCATCCAATGGGTCTTGACCCAATGTTTTCCCAAGATCCTCAGTCTTCTGCCAGCCAAAGCTGGACAATGACACAATATATGTGCCGCTGTCTCAGATTACTCCAGGCATAGCTTACAAGTGTCAACCTCTCTAAGGCCCATCTTCCTTAAATAGTTAATACCCGAAATAACCATGACCTGTGGTTAACGCCACCACCCATTTCAATGTTCCCCGACTCATGCCTAGAACCCTTCTTTGAGTGGAACAGGTCAGCCATTGTATTGCTATTTTAGCTTGTCTACATTGTTTCACGATTGACCACCTTCTCATTCTCAGGTGTTATGCCGTGATCCATTTGTGAATCAGCTTTTCTACCATTCCTCTACCAATTAAAGAGAATGGTTCTGGTCCCAGCAACTTTTCAGTTGACCCCTGTTTTGCAAGGGAGTCCGCCTTTAATTGCCGTCGATCCCTATGTGTCTTCGTACCCAAGTCAGTGTAACCTGATTTTTAGATAAACACTTATTGAACTTAAATACACATTCCAATGCAAATGATGTTGTGATGGTTGGCCATTCTATGCATCTAATCACCGCCTGATTGTCCAGTGCTTCTAGGATATTTCTTCCTTCCACCTGACACCTGACAGGCAATCATCTCAGCTTGGTATACCGAAGTATGCTTCCCGGGGCTAATATTATGGGCTAGTTCCAGATCTTCTAAATAGATGCCGGCCCCCGCTTTGCCATCCATCATGGATCCATCTGTGAAAATCACGATTTCACCATTCCTCTTTTCTGGAAGTAATCCATTCTTAATACGAGTTTTGTAATTTCATCCTCATGACGTCTATGAATTTGCCTCTTGCATTATAGCTATGTCGTCGGCATATCTCAATGTGTGAATGCCCGTTGCCTCAAGTCTGTCGAGAAGAGCGTCCACAGTGATATTCCACAGTGTAGATAAAAGAACACCCAATTGTGGGCAACCCTTCCTCGGAGTTTCGAGGTTCCCGTCTGAATATTTATCGCCCTTGTATTTAACATATTGTCCACCCAACTTAGCACCAGTGGGTTAACCCTGCGTTTTTCCAAGGCTTGTTTCAGACTTTCAAAATATAATGACACCTTTAATGTCCATTATAGTAGTCATCGCAATGCCCCCGGTATTTATTTCTTTCTCCGCAGCGCGTACTACCTGATGAAGCGCTGTTTCTGTAGACATACCTACCCTATGAGGCATGTTGTCTACTATTCAAAGGATATACATATCTTAAGCGCCATATACCACCACCCTTTCCATTGTTTTTAACAGAAAGGATGTTAGGCTGACCGGTCTGAAGAACTTTGCCTCGGTGTAAACCTTTTTTCCCGATTTTGGAAGGGAGATCACCTTTGCCTCCCTCTATGTAATCGAGATGTAGCCTATTGCTACATATATATATATTCCTGAGACTTGGTGCAGATTTGAAAGTATACCATCTGGTCCCGCGGTTTTGAAGGGTGAAAGATAGGCTCAATTGGATGTCTGCCATATTTATGTTCTTTTCAGGTTTTGCGAATATCTGTAAATGGGAAATACCATTTTTGTAATAATTGAATTTTATTCTCGCGACTATTTCTATAAGTGGGGTTGTGCTCCTTTATATTTTCTGACTCTTAACGGCTTTCATCGGATAGATTTGTGACTGCTTTTCTTGTAAAGCGTGTCCGATACTGTTCAAAGTGTAATGGGTATATGTCTTAAGTTGTGCCCAAAGTCCGCTCTTCTATTTTAAGTCCGTTAGTAACTGAAGGATTTAGATGTCTATTAATTTTTCTTGGGTGTATTCAGGCTTAGTAATATGGCGGTTGTAGGTGAGGAAAATTACCTGAAATTAGTATGACGGAGTACTTCCTATATTAAGAATAATTTGATTTTTGAATACGTTTAGGGGTGCGTCTACAATTTGGATTAAGTCCTGACCAGAACTTTCGTCATTATCTTGAGATACTGTGAGAGTGTTAATTTGGCTATTTCGCGAAGATATTGGATTTCCCAGGCGTATATTTTAACTCGTAGTTGTATTCTTCGAGTACCGCCTTCCAACGTTTCATTTTATGATAAATGATCTTATTGCTCAACTTCAAGGGTTGATGGGCTATATAGTAAAACTCTTGACCCTTGTTGGGGCGTATAGGTAACTTCTTAGTGAGTTAAGGGCCCACACCATGGCTAGCGTTTTTTTTTTTTTTTCATTGGCGGCGTAGTGTTCTTCCGCTTTATCAAGATTTATAGGAATGAAAGTAATTGGTTTATTGTCTTGCGACAAGACAGCGCCGATGGCATAGTTTGACGCGTCAGTTGACAAGTGAAATTCTTTGTTGAAGTCGAGAAAGATGAGTATAGCGTCCTCGAACACTAGCGAATTTTTAATTTTGTTGAATGTCTCTATTGTTGCGTCAAGTTAATTATTTTTTTACTTGAGGCAGTTTTGGATGTACGTCCATCCTCCACTCTTAAAAGGGCTGTAAGGGTTTTGCCAATTTTGTGTAGTCTTTGATGAATCTACGGTAAAATGCCGACAGACCAAGGAATGATCGCAAATCTTTTAGAGTTTTTGGATACGAGAATTTGTTTATGGCTTCCACTTTAGTCAAATTTGCTTTTATGCCTTCAAAAGAGACTATGAATCCTAAGAGTTCAACCTCTATTTTCAGGAAATCGCATTTATTTAACTCAACTCGAAGGTTAGCTTCCTGAAACTTGTTTCTAGATTTTGAAAGTGAGTTTCGACATCCCTGCTAAATACAATGATGTCATCGATATAAACGTAACAGTTTTTGCCGATGTGCTCACGTCATATATCGTCTAGGGCTCTATCAAAATTCGAAGGCGCATTTTTGAGTTCAAAGGGAAGTCTTGTGAACTCATACTTCCCATTATTGTCGGAGAATGCGGTTTTTTCGATGTCATCCTTGTGAAGGGGAATTTTTTGAAATCTGCTGTTAAGGTCGATCACCGAAAAATATATGCATAGACTCCTCAAGCAAAGGGCCGCGGGTTCGAATACCGTGCGAGGCAATTTTCTGAAAAAGTCTTTTCATGGAATTTGCATGTAGTTATATGAGAATCCCGTCGGCGTCAACTCTGACATGAAGGCATAACACTGATGTTGGAGTGGTTGCTGGCTGGGCTATAAATTAATGTAACGAACTAAAAACTAGCGCGTACTAAAGACCCACTGGTTGAGGATGCACTGGCTCCTGTTTGACTCTGTAAAAATATCGAAACCTAATATATCTGAGTTTCAATCTACTACACCACCTGCCCGCTCCCTGGTGAAAAAGCGCGGAATTATAAAAAAAAAAGTGGCCCGTTGATGCTGGTCTATTCAGGTAATTGATATTATTTGTCCTCATGGTGCCTGTATTCATGGGTTCTCCTCTCGATGTAGGTATGGCTTGGAAGTAATTATTAGGTTGACGATTTCGTTGGATATTGTGGGGCTGTTGATTTAGAAATTCTGTTGTAAGTTTTGTTGATGTTAAGAGTACTGATAGTGTTAGGGACGCTGTGGAAAACTTATGGGGCTTTGTGGCAGATTCATATTCCTCCAGTATTGGAGAGTGGAATGGTTGAATCTAAATTGTTGATTTTCGAGTTTTTGGCATAGATTGAGTACAGTGGTTAGATATACCGGTTCTCACATCGTTAAAAGTCTGAGCAAGTCTCCCTTGAGACTTCCTATGAAGGTGTCTAATGCAATCGCCTTGTATGACTCGGATAAATGATGCAATGCATCAGGTTTAAGTCCCATGCCTGAGATTTTGTTTGGAATGAGAGACAGGTGATAATAAACGGTTTGGTAGTAATTCTTAATAGACTTACTACCTTGTACGAGTGTCGTCATTTGGTACTCTAAGGTACTCACATCACATCTGTCTGCGTATTGCAATCTTAAACATTCAGAGATACATTCCCAATTCAAGGGATTCTAAAGATTCAAAAGATTCTAAAATAGCATCTGCACTCACTACAATTTTATTGCGAATAACGTTCGCATAAATGTTCAGAATTCTCTTGCACCAATAGCTGAACTCGTCTAGGGTTGTGTAGAGCTCCCTAAGACCTTTAACAACGTCAGGGACTTTGTCTTAGTCGCTTAGTTTGGCTCTATATTGGGCTTTAACTGTGGGTTAGGGTTAACCACTGAGTTAATCATATCTAATATGCAGACTCGACTTACGAGCTTAGAGCTTCTAGCTTGGTGGTCTTGCACCAAAAGGGTGTAAAAGTTGGATTTCCGGGGCTAAGTACCGACGGACGGATAATAGGATCAGTCATTGTGTAAAAACGTAAGAAAATATATAGCGTTTGACACAGTAGAAAGAAGAAGACATAGAAGGAAGAAACGTGAAGCGGTTGAGATATCAAAGAGAAAAAGGAAATTTAAATTGAGTAATCTTCTTGATTACAACGCTTCCTATTTATTTTAAATTCACTTAATTAAACTATTTTACTTCAATTCTAATTTATCAACCTTAATATGTTATTTGTCACTTTTCCTATTTTTTTTAAACTGTTATCTTGTTTGATTTTAGTATTCATTTTTTTATATCTAAGATATCCTAACATATAGCTTACATTAGTACCATATCCAGCGCCGGTAGAGTGGCTCACACCTTTTGTGATTCCTTTCACTACTCCTTCTCGCTGGTGACTCAATTAATAGATGTAGTTCGTGGTGTGGTTGTTGGTTTCTATGATTGGAGCTGCTTGAGGTCCGTTGTCGTCCTTTATTTCCTGGGGTTGCTTTAGGTCCATGAATTAACTGAATTTTTTTAAAGCTTCTTGAGGTTCTTTCACACACAACGTATAACAATTTTTGTTTAAGTTAACGGAATAAAAAACTGGCACCCCACGTTGGGCGCCAACTAAACTATTTTAAGTTTATTTACTTAAAATTACCATTTTTTAATATTACCAATTGCTTTGGCGGCTTCTTAAAAATTGACTTACAATCTTTTCAATACCAGTCTCGCGTTTCCAAGGTGAATGACTTTGTTGCGCGTGTCGCTGGTTGGTATTTATAACTTGATTGGCGTTAGCTTACATTATTTCGCCTAGCAATTTTCCTGCAAGTAGAGTTATTTGTGTAAGAGCTCGACGGTTTATGATGATGTTTTAAGAAATAAATAAATTACGTATACCCGTATAACGGGTACAATTTCAAAATTAGAAAGCATATTACGGTAACGTGAATTCAATATAATATGCGCCCGAGACTTAAGTTTGCAACGAGACGTTCAAGATTCATTATTACGAAACGGAGCTAAATTGAAACGGAGTTAATTTTATCCTGGAAGTGGATATGATAGTAAGAATCAACATTAAACAATAAAACTGATAATTGAGCACGAATACATAACATCTTTATTAACAGTGAAAAGTCACCCCTCTTCTCCTGCCGATAGGGAAAATACTGCGTCGCACTGTTGTAGAGCATAACACCTACAGCAATTTGATTAGGTATATCAACGTTGGAAAATTTAAGGCATAGCTGTAGCTAGCATCGTAAGTATTACCTAATTACTTTTCTGCATTCGTCTTGGTCTATAAATGCATGTCAGCCAAATGGTATCATAGTTTGCAAAACATATCTGAAACTGCCTGAATACGAACTACTGCTATTATTCAACTCTCACCGCGGTTTTTATGTGCATAATGACGTAGCTTGAAAAACTCTATCATAACGTGACCTCTGTTTCAATCCGGTCTTTGACTTTGTGTGGATAAAAGTCCATCTGTGTGAATAAATTATCCTTCATGAATCACCACTTCATCCACAAAAAATAACTGTTTGGTGCGGTTTGCATGCCGGCGGCATTATTGGTCCATATTTTTTCGTCGACGATAACGATCGTCACGTTACTGTGAATGGTCAGCGTTATCGCGCCATGATCACCGATTATTTTTGGCCCGAATTGGAAGATATGGACTTGGACGACATGTGGTTTCAACATGCCAATACGCCGACGACGTTGGAAAAGCTCAAAGCCAACCTTGAACGCGAAATATTTTTAATACAATAATAACAACTTCAGTATATCACGATTCTTGAAAACAAGCAAGAATAATACCAGTTTCTAAAATAGGCAGCGCCACAGACCACAGAGCAATAGCTGTATTGCCTTTCTTTTCAAAAAGCCTTTGAATTCATCCTGTCAAGACAAATCAAAAACTACATCCAACCCCTTTCCAATCAGGCTTTCGTGGAGGCCACAGCGATACTACAGCATTACTTAAAGTCACAGACGACCTCGTTAAATAGTAAACTTTCTTCTTTATGTTTTGTCCGCAGAGGTGTTCCTCAAGGCTCATTTCTAAGATTTTTTTTATTCTCAATAATTATAAATGATTTAACAATGAGTTTGTCTCTTTGTAAATTCCAAATATATGCCGGCGACGTTAAACTCTATCTGAGCTCTCCAATAGGAGTGATAGAAAATCTAGTAGCAAAACTAAATTAAGACCTATTTGCCATATCATCATACTTATGTCTGAACCAATTATTTATAAATCCGTCAGAAATCGAAGATTCTGCCAGTATCTATGCACCACATTCATTATTATAATATACCTCCGACTCAACTCGTACGTTGAAATTGTGACTAAAATAAAGAACCTAGGAATTTTATGTAATAACTCGTTGACTTGGAATGATCATATCACGTAGACAACTAGAGATTATCTACCTTTAAACGAAATTATGGCAGCGATCTTTTTGGTATCCCCGATTCTACTTCATACAAAAATCTAAATGTTGCATTCAGTTCTGTAGCGCGATACATTTTTAATCTAAGAACATTTGACCTTACGAGTATCTCTGCATACACTCAAAAGATCATCGGGTACAGTCTAAAAACTCTTATCGAATATCGAACGCTATCTCAACTCGCGCGCATTATCTATAACCGAAAGCCTGAGTTTTTATATGACAAGATAATTTTTTCTCAGTCCACTCGCACTTTAACAGTAGTATCAAACTGTTTCACTTGTCTCACCTCACGTTAGCAATTCTTCGTTCATGCCATCAGACTTTGGAATAGTTTCAGTATCTATAAGATGAATTTCTGAAAAAAAGAGTTTCTTGGTAGCTGTCCTTGTCCACTTAAAACAATCGAACTGAAAACCAACTTTCTGTGGTCAGAGCTCGAAAACATCGATATATCCGAGCTTTGGTTCCAACAAGACAGCGCTACATGCCATAAAAGCGACGTAATCGTATTGCTCGAAGTTGTGAATGAGAAATTTGGCGACTGGGTCATCTCACGGCGAGCGCTCATCAATTGGTGGCCGCGATCATGCGATTTAACACCACTCGATTATTTCCTCTGGCTTACAAGCCAACTACTTTAGACGAGCAGCAAAATAAAGCCAGAATCAATTTTATATCTCACACCGTTATTGTTTTATTTAAATTTATTTCCTATTATTCTTATCTGGTCATCCTTTGACCTTGTCCGTTATCGAGATATTTTAAAAAACAATTAGACAAAATACCATTTTTCGAACGTGTCAAAATTATTATTATTCTTAGAAATACGATTGAAGATTTGCTATGCTATTAAAATAGTTGAAATTGTTCTTATCTCAACTTTCATAAAATATGCATGACGTCTATAGACGGATTAGTAAGACTTTTAGTAACTATAATAACCCATAGTACTTTCGTTCAAAATATTCCAGGTGGCGTAAAAGTTGTCCCCCAAGTTCTTTGGCTGTAATTTTTTTTATGAATGAAAAACTTTAGTTCTGCTCTTGGATTATGTTTACTCGATGTCTTAAATTTTTTCCCACTAAGTCGAGAAAATAAGATCGGCTAAATGGCCGCCGCCAGAACTGATGACCATTCGGGCACAATTTGTGGCAGTTTTCATCACACTTGCCAGAACTTCCTGTGATAAGTCCTCGCATTCTTGAAGAATATTCTCTTTTCGAGCTTCAAGAGTCTGAGGCTTGTTGACATAGACTCGTGACTTAAAAAAACTCCACAAAAATAAGTTTGGAACGGTTATATTAGGCGATCTTGCCGGCCAGTTCAAATCCCCAAAACGAGAGATAAGCGACTCGGAAATGCAGCCCTCAGAATTTCGGTTCTGGATCGTGCAGTATGCGCCGTTGCTCCATCCTGTTGGAACCACATGTTCTCTAGTCCCTATGCATCCATCGTGCATAGTAGTCGTTTGGTAGCAGCTTTGAGCGGGTATAAAAGCTCTTCGTGGATTATACGTGGATTTTCGTTGCCCCAGAAGTGATAATTTTGCTTATTCACATATCCACAGAGATGGAAATGGGCCTTGTCACTCATGATGATTTTCGATGAAAAGTTGTTTCCCTCGTGGTCGAGATTCTGGATGGCTTGAGCGTAGGTTACACGCACTAGCCGGTCAACAGCTAAGAGCTGATGCACTGTCTGCACTTCGTAAGGAAACATCTTACAGCTCTTTCACCAAAATTCTCTGTAAAGACCGCCGATTGATGCCCAATTGTGTGGCACGTCGTCTGTCGAGACTCCGGGGCCCTCTCTGATATCTTCAACCGCAGCTGTGATATTCTCAGTATTTCAGTATCTGTTCCGGGGCCGGCCAGACCTGGCGGCATCTCGTGTTGTCGCATACTCTTCTAGGCGAGCGGCTAAGCGTCATAGTATTTCCCCGGTTAGTGTCGGACGACCGATAAATCTGCGCCAAAATTCGTAAAAAAATCGTAACAATTATTTAGCGATCTTTGGGAGTATAGCGATTAATGTTTTGTTGACATGTATTTGTATTGACATTTGCCGTCATTTGCAAAAATTATAGCATCTTCCGATAGGGTGATGACTTTTGCGCCCTCTAGTACATTCAGTCGATACTGCAAAAGCAAAGTGCTATAACATACTTCAGAAATATAACTTTGTTGTTTGATTGAGCATATACGAACTCAGATGAGTGTTAATCTTTTAACCATTACCAAACATACCATACGTACAAATTTCATTTGATAACTTTAACACCAAAATAGGAAAGGGACCTACTTTGGTAGCGCAGGGGGTATTCACGACATCATATCCAGAAACGCGCTCAGTGGTCGTAGCAAGTATTTGTTTCCCGCATTTTAGAAACCATCATTAACTCAGAAATCTACCCAATTATAGCCAAGATACGATTGCGGTTATCGAGGTAAGCACATTGATTTGACAATAAAAGCTGTCAGGAAAAACATCGAACATTGTAAAGTGAATGCGTGAGAAGCACCCCACCATAGATGTGGGGTTCAGAAATTTGATTTCAACGTAAAAAGAACGAGCAAGGGCAACATAATTCGAACCGGAAATCTTAGTGGGGACGCTGTCGATCCTGAGAATTTAGAAGAGCTACATCTGCATACTGTTGTCTTGTGAAGATAATGAGCACATCGTTTTCAAGCAGCATGTAATGTTCAAAGAGGACAAGGACCGTAAAATTAAGTTAACTTAAGCAAAAGGAAAAAAAAGAATAGCAATGTCCAAACTCAAATCATCCAAATGATCTGGTGAGGGTTGCATGCCAGATCATTTATATAATTTGGTCGAAGGATCGCATGCTCTGTGAATGAAGTCCGATCATCTCTGTACTGTTTTACGGCTTAGAGATTAGATGTAGAGCTTAATTGAGTGAAAGTTCAGGAGAAGGTACAATAAAGAAATATACCGGCTATTTGGCGAGATGGATCTGCGCTTACATGATAGAAACTGCGTAGGTCATAAAGAATGTCTCAAAATTCACATAAGATTTGAATTTTGCGGTAAAGTATTGCCAATAAAAAAAAAAGACTGCGTGACAGCTGACAGTTCAGGGTTATTAAAAATGGAGCGCTACACGAAAGAGCAACGTGTTTTCATTGCTGAGCAAAATTTTAAAAATAGGTGAAAGTTTGGCAGCCACAGTGTGCAATTTTCGTACAAAGCATGGCTGTAATAGTGATTTACCTTCATCAACTGTGAAGAGATTAATGATCTTAGACAATGTGGTCGTTTTTCAACATAAAACATCGAAGAAGTTTGTGGGAGTGTTTCTGAGGGACCAGGAATATCAATTCGGTACCGTGGTCAAGAATTGGACATTTCAAGAATCTCTTCACAGCATAATTTCATAAAAGATTTGCGTCTTCATGCACATAAAGTGCAATTGACTAAGGACTGAAGCCTACTGACCACACACAGGGAAGATAGTTCGTCAAATGGATTATGGAGCAACAACAAGTGGATTCTTATTTTTCAAACAAAATCTTCTGCGATGGGGCTCATGTCCACTCATGGCATTGTTAATCGTCAAAATTGTCGAATGAAGAAAATCAATGATTGTTGAGAAACAAATGCATCCAAAAAACAAATGTTACTGTTTGGTGCGGACCATCATCATCCACATCCACATTCTTTGAAAATGTGTCTGGTCAAGCAATAACAGTTAATGTTGCTCACTGTCACGACATGATAATCCATTTTTTTGTGCCAAAATTGCAAGATATGGAAGTGGATGACATGTGGTTTCAATAAGACGGTACCACATGCCATGCAGCCCAAGCAACAATTCAATTACTGCAAGAGTCATTTTCTGGTGATCAGAAAAGGACGCCCGATCATGAGATTTAACCCCATTGGGCTTATTTATTTGGATTTTTAAAGTCTTAGGTCCACTACCGATGCCCTTAATGAGAAAATTGAGTGCGTATACATAACAATATACAGTATATTTAAAGAAGCAATAAACAAATTAAAATGTTCAGTTAAAAACATGTGTTTTTCTTATCGAAATTACTTTTTGCGTATATGTTGGGCATCCTTTATAAAGCGCATAGATACCAATTCTACAATTCAAACAATCGATCAGAATGAGGCAACGAAGGGAAGTAAAATCGTATCTAAGCTGAAGCGCAGTTACAAGCGAACATCTGCCACTTTAGTGTATGAAACAGTTGGTTGAGGTCTAGTTAGTAATAAGCTGTAACGAAAAAATTTAACCACTCTCTAGATGTTTATCACCGTCTCTAATGCGTCTATATTATTCTATCACTCTTGCGATTTGCATGGGTCATAAAAATATATTATATTTACTTTAACAACAAGCAAGGCTAAATTACATAAGAGGTTAATAAATAGAACATAAAATCCGGTTGAGATAAAACACATTGGGTACTTTAGCCATCATTAAGTAAAAATAGTATTCCTATTTTTGTGATCTGTGATATTTACGTACCTCTTTATTTGTTGTTTACGTCTACCTACCTCTAATCGTATTAAACTTCAGTATAAGTTTTTAGTGAAGATTACATTTACTTTTTTCGCCAACTGATCTTCGGTTTATAATCTAATGCGATGGGCGGAACAGAAATTTTTTTTTTAGATAGAAGTTTTTTTCTAGGATTTAACTAGAGACGTCTTAGCAATAAACTTTTTCTGCTTCAGAAGACTGATATTCGTATTCTAAATAAAAATTTCTGCTTAACAAAACTGAGGATTTGAAAGTAGTGAAACATATTGACAATTACCTTCTTACGTCATAGAGGATTATTTCTGCAAAGTCTTCTTAATGAAGGGTAGTTTGTTTTTTTTTGAAAATTCTGGAAATAGTCATATTTTTTATGTTGAAAACGATTTATGAGATATAAATTAAATATGCCATGCAGATACAGATCCGCATAAAAGGACTATCACAAGCCATTTCGAAGAATACAGCTTCTCCATCTCAGATGAGCGCGGAATCGAAACTGCCTGATGCAAGAACACTTAAACAATCTGGAGTACATAAAGTCCAAATAAGTTGACATCTTATAACAAGAAGTGGCACAGACAGATGTCTACACAAATGTAGATAAAACCTCTAATGCCGGAACATCTGAAGACATTATTTCTATGCTCAGACCTTTAGATGCCACCCCAAGACCTGAGCTGTATCCAAATACTGGCAACTCTGCCAGTACTACCCAATAACGGCTTACATGGGAATAAAGTGCATCCAAGTTAATGTACAACATGCTAAGGCTGCCTCGGCCGTCTTTAGCCATAGATTTAACAAGGATCACCATCGCTAGTAACAATTCGATGCAAAACTGATTTTTTAACGTTTAAGCAAAATTTCACAAGTGGTTTTTCGGTTTTACATCTGTCTTTCATTCAATTCATATGGCACCCATTTTCCAGACTTTTGGATCTTTCCCGTAGCTTTTAAATGGTCAGAAATTGCTTGTTGTGCAACATTTAACATTTCTGCCATTTGTTTCTGACTCAAAGTGTCACCTTCATAAAATATTGTTTGCAATTCGGCGTCTTAAAACTTTTTTGGTGGTCTTCAACGTTTTTCATTTCTCACATCAAAATCTTTTGCAGGTTGCTTCTGAAAGAGCATGATCACCATATACCTCGACAAACATTTGATGCGACTCTGCAGCACTTTTCTTCTAATGAAAACAAAAATTTAATGCCTTCCGCAAGTCATCATTTTCTGGCACGAAATTCGACATATTTTACACGATGAAAAATATGATGTTTGCTCAATGACTTGATGTATACTTAATATGTTTAACAGGTGTCATAGCAAATAAACAAAAAAAAGAGTAAGGCCCTTTCACCATAAATGTTTCCTATCGAGACATTTGTATCTTGACGCTCACTTCATACTGGTTGACCTGGTAAGACCAATTGGACACGATTTAAGGAGGAGCTCGACAACTACGATTGTGCTCTTCCTAAACTCAGAACAAAACAAAAGCTTGAGGAAGCTATTCAGAACATGAACGGCACCCTCACCAAGTGCTTCGAAATGGCATGTCCAGCTAGTAAGCAATCCTGCAAATCGTTTTTTGGTGGAACGCAGATTTGCAGAGTTTTCGCAAAGAATACAGAAAACTTCTAAACAGGTCACTCTGTTCGCCAGAGTTTCGGTATTAATGCCGTTGGCAGGTAGTATTGCCAGAAGCTAGTCTACATACTATTGAAGCATAACTCGACATATGCCAGCTCTTATATTGATTTATAATGGAATTAAATATCACATGAGGCTTTGCAACTTATAAAAGCACCTTTCCTGTAGTTTCCTTCAATAATATGTTTTTAATTGACCAAGAGCATCAATAAATTTTTCAATTCAAATTGAAAGTCTTGCAACTTACCCAATGACAATAAATTTATTTCTACTAAAGCAACCAATCATGAACAACTTAGTAATTAACGTAATCACGGCTTGAAAGAACTCTATAGTTTCAACAGATGAAAAGTGTGACTTTTGTATTTCACACGTCATTATATTGTATAGTTGGGAAATAGCTTCCCATGTAACTGATTAATGAATGGTTAGAGCTGCACTAATCACACTATTAAAACAAATAATGTCTGTATGTTTACACACGTACAATACATTAATTTGTTGTTTTAATATTCACACTAGTACTTATCTTTAAACAGATCTTTTAGTCGTGTATCTTGTATGGTGGATATCCTGTCACATCAAAAAATTACACAAAGTGGCAACAACTACCCATAATAGGTTTTTAAAAGCAGACGGGCAGGAAACCTATTTTTTCTCTCTCAATTTTTCATTTTTCTTACTTTGTCCTCGGCTGTTTTGCGTCATGTATGTTTTGGGCGCCCCACTGTTTTGCCTGCTTGGGTAAGCGAATTCCATTTTTTTATTTTTATAATACCGGGCGCAAACCAAGGGAAGCCCTTTTACTGGCTTTTCTCCAGGGCGCGGCGAGTGGTGTAGTAGTTTGAAACTCAGGTGTGTTTGATTTCGATATTTTTCCCAGAGGTGGTTGTCAAACTGGACGGGACGAACCAGTGCATCCTCAACCAGTGGGCCTTAGTACAATACGTGCTAATTGTTAGTTCGTTACATTTAGCCCAGCCATCAATCACTCCAACATCGGTGTTATGCCTTCATTTCAGAGTTGACGCCGACGGGATTTACATATAACTACATACAAATTCTATGAAAAGACTTTTTAAAAGAATTGCCTCGCACGGGATTCGAACCCACGACCCTCTGGTTAAGGAGTCTGTGCATATACCACTACACCACGGCCACTCCACATGTGGTGTGGCGAATCCCATTGCATGGCGTACTTCGCAGTGGAGTCCAATCCATTGCCACTTTCTCTTTCGTATAGTAATGTCTATAAGTCTTCGGACTGTTCTATGGAAACGCTGTGCATTAGAGATACGATTGGGCCAATAATTGTTAGACATCTATGTACGAATGCTTGTAGCTTGTGTGATAGTGGTGTCCGCCTTCCAAGTAATGCACCCATAAAGCAGTACTGATTCTACGTTGACGCGGAAGCCTTAACTTTCCCGATTCTGCTGCACACATCCAGTTTGGTGCCATCCCGTTTAGCTGAAACCACACTTCCTAAGTATAGAAATTGTGGACCTCCTGTCCGGCAATGTTTAGTTGAGCGCGCGTGTTAGAAGTGCTAAGGGCTTTCATTTTGGCTGTGTTTATCTTGAGTCTCACTTTGTTCATCTCATCTTCTGGATTGTGGACCATCAAATGAAAGTCCCTTATCCGATGTGAAAGTAGGCAAACATCGTCAGCGTAGTCTACTGCACGGAGTTCATCACTGAGAACCACAAAAGATAATATTGATGATAGTATACACCCCAAACGTACTCCACCTAGGTCTTCAAAGTCCTCAGACATCTTACCATTATGCAAAACGAGACACATACCACCTTCTTATGTAGGTTTAATAATAGGTACGTGTTTTCCTGGGATGCCTCTCCTACGTAAGGCCAATCATATAGCATCTCGATTCAAACTATGGAAAGCTATCTTGAAGTCGATAAACAGTAAATGTAGCAAAAATTTATACTCAACGCGTTGCTCTTTAATGATCTATAAGGTGTTTATGTAGTCGATACAGGTAAATCCAGCTTGAAAGTCTGCCTGTCCTACGTCAAGAGTTGAATCTTTATGTTCTCTGATTCGTTCCAGAATCATTCTAGCCATTAGTTTTTTCTATGGTTGGATGATCATCTCTCTTTTCCACTCCTGCGGAAATTCTTTACTATCCCACGCTTTGCATATGTGCGGCTGTAGCAGATGGAATAGTTCGGCTGGGATGCCATCAATGCCCACCGCGTTGTTTTTTCTTGAGTGACTTGATTGCTGGCATTATTTCGGTTTTAATGAAAATTTTGGAATTTCTTGCTTCGGAAAACTCATTTGAATTTGAGATCATAGCGCCATCGTCTAAGAGGTTTAAGACCGTTCCTCACCCTCATCCGAAATCATTAGATTATCATCTACACTTTTTACTGGATAGTGAGCTTCTTGGTGATTTTGTAGAAAGCGCTACTGTCTCACCTTCTTCCGCCCTTGAAGCCAGTGAGTCGATGTACAGAAGCGTGTCATGTCTTGCACAACGCTGCACTTCTTCTGTATATTTTCTTCACATGATATTGGACTTCTAGCTAGGCTCTCTCTACTGCTAAGGTGGCTACAATCTGAACTTTGATTACTGTACGCTCATAGATCCATCTCCAGATTTCTGCCTTTGACCGACATAGGTGCTTGCCCCAATTGCAAACATATTTTTCACAGCATCCCGATGGCCAACCACGTTGTTCTCTTTTGTGCTGCTGATTGCTTCTGATTCTAAGGCAAAGTGGTCCCTGAACTGTTGGCGCACTTACAGATCCCTGAGTTTGTCGGTTGTCTGATTGTTTTGAGCAATTTTGAGCGGTTGTTGTTGACAGATGCAATACGAAGGCGTATATGAGCCAACATAAGATAGTGATCCCCTTCAGCGCCTGTTTCAGACGTCTAGATTGAGACCCAGCAGGTATTATACTTTAATACTAATTCAATGACTAGGCGATTGGTATTGCAGAAGTCCACAAACCGCTCACCGTTGTCATTTCCTGCTCCAAGGCCGTGAACTCTCATCACGTATTTAAGCATAATGTTATCGCTACCTATGTTGGCATTGAAATCCCCCATCATCATTACGATGTCCCCATTAGGCGTTTGATTTTGGACGGCTCCTAATTGGTTGTAAAAATCGTACTTTTCATCCTCAGCTGTGTCTTCATATGGAGCATAGCACTGTAACGCGGTTGAATCTAGCCGTCAACGTCCGGTCACTGTGAGGTTTCTAGGATATTAAGCTTCTTCGCGCACTTGGAGCTGGCATCAATCCTAATTCAGAACTCCGAGCACTTCCAGCTATCTTGCCAGTTGTTGACAACTTTGGCTGGCAACATTTTATCCCACTCAGTCCCAGGATGTTTATATTATATGTTATCGTGTGAACTCGCGTTCCAGTTGGAGAAATTTGGCGTTATGAGGCTCTTCCTGGAATAGTTGTCCTTATTCGATAGCCAAAGGTCGTCAACAATTTATCCGTTCGTATCCGAGGCGTTATCTTTTTTATGGTTATGGCTCGCAGGGCCATAGACCAATCGACACTCATCCCGTTCGCAATTTCCGAAAAAATTCTTAGATGGCGCCACGAGTTGTTGGGAGTAGGGCTTACTAACAGAGCTGCTAGGTTGTCGACTGCAGTGGATCTTACTCGCTATTTAGCGGGCCAGCTCCCATCGGGAGATGCTGCTTCTACGAGGCCTTTGTTAGTCATTTGACATCCAAAAGGCACCCACGAGGGCTGTTTGATAAATACCCGCTTTAGAAATGACAACGCAACTCTTTTAGGTTTTGACAATTTATTTCACAATATGTATAACCCCCTTTCAACTCGATACAATTTTCCCAGCGGTGATGCAACTTTTTTTACCCCTCCGTATAGAATTCGTAGTGCAATTTTACGGATTTGTATACAGATTCGTTGTCAGACGCAGACTTAGGCAAGAAGGCTTGAGTTTTCGACATGTGAATGTGCGCCCCGTAACAATCCGTATTGAAGCTAAATATGTCAACATTAGCCTTATATGCGTGCACGCCCTAACAAAGGAGAAAAATGTTGACACCAAAGATAGACTCTACGCGTCTGGAAGAGAGGGCATCTTTGGTAGTACTGTCGAAAAGTATAGCCTACACGACATCACTTTCGATAACGGGTTCAGGATAATCGACTTTGCGGCGGGGCGAACATTGTCGTAGCTAGCACGCGGATTCCGAATATCGAAATTTATAAGGGGCTTGAAGATTTCCTGATCAATCAACCGTCAGCCAGATTGATGACGTTGGGATTGACGATCGACTCCTTCAGTATTATAGATTTCCGAATGTTGCGAGGGGCAAGCATCGCCTTGGACCAAAACTTTGTTGTATCCGAGGATGGTTGCGGATATCGCGAACATCGCAAATATTGTGAAAAAGTTTGACATTATACAGCCACAACCGCAAGAGATCACCAAATCCTTTCCCGTTAAAGTCTCCCTTAATCTCTTAAGTTTCGAAGACCAGTGGCAACATTGCTAGAAAGCCATCAGAAATGCTGCCTCTGATGTGCTGGGTTCTACTCGGCCACCAAACCTCTGGTTTGACGACGAGTGCCACGAGCTGCTCACGAGCTCTACGACCGGAAGATGAGAGATGAACTCCAGCTTCTCATGAGGAAAATGAACTAGCATGAGAAGCGCACGAAGGAAAGTGGGAGATTCTGCTTCAGGAACGAGATTCGAAAGTCTTTTTAAAAGACAAAAAAAAAAAAAGCGACGGATACTAACCTCGAACCGAAACCTGTAGAAACGAACAAAGGAACATCGTAGTAGAGTCGCAGTCGATGCTGAGGATTTTATAACAGCATTTCTGTAGACTGTACAACGGGTATGGCGAACCAAATACCGCTGTCAAGCAAAATGAACTTGGACGATGTAGATCAACACCTGGCCTGGATGAAGAGAAGATAGTCGTATATAAGCTTAAGTCCAACAAAACTGCGCACAGCCTGATTGCCGAGTTCTTCAAAGCGCCAGGCGATGGCTCGTTAAGAAGCATACACCAACTTATCTTTAAAATATGGTAAGACGAAAGTTTACTCGATGAATGGATCCTCAGCAGACCTTTCGAACTACGCCAATTACAGAGGCATCAGTCTTCTTAACATCGCTTACAAGATTCTATCTGCCGTATTGTGTGCACACTGAAGTATGGTTTCAGTCCAGGAAAGTTCAACATTGACCAAATATTCTCACTAAGACAGACCTTGGAAAAAAACCAATGAGCTCCAAATCGATACACACCACCCATTCATCGATTCTAAGGCCACGTAGGACAACATCTACGAGTGTATAGACGAGTTATACAGAGCAATATCTAGGTTTACCACTTTTGTGCAGGATGATGATAGATAATGCACGCTGCTTTATCGCGGTCGGTAAAAAGATTCAACGAGGCCTTTGATGTTAAAAATGGAATTCGACACGACAACGCGCTTCCATGCAAATTTTTTAACATCATTATTGGAAAAATAGTGCTAAACTTATGCGTCCATTCAAGAGGCACAATCTTCCGAAATCCTGTTCAATTACTAGCATATGCCGATGATATAATCGGAAGAGAGCAGCGTGATATCAGTGGCGCTCTCGATAGCATTGAGTCAGAAGAAGTAAAGATGTGCTTAACGGTCAATGAGGGCAAGACCACGTATAGGGTTTTCTCATAACGACTTGACAACTTTTTTTTTTAAATAAAAGGCAAACCATTTGAGATATTTTAAAAACTTTATTATTGGCTTGAAGTAAATACAATCAAAGCATTTATGAATGGAACTCGACTTCGTTCATATGGCCCCGCGGTCACGTTTGCAGCAGTCGATTCGTTGGACCCAATTTTCAACGACTCGGCCACACATTTCGGTCGAAACAGCCGCTATTTCGCGTTCGATGTTGACTCTGAGCTCTTCCAACGTCGTCGGCGTGTTGGCATAAACCAAGCGGCCTTAAATCGCACGAACGAGGCGACCAATCACCATACTTAGTCTTCAATAAATCGATTGTAGCGTGTGCTATGTGGCTTGTGGCACCATCCTGTTGAAACCACATGTCAACATTAGTCAAGTTATATCTTCCAATTCGGGCCAAAAATAATTAGTGATCGTGACGATGACGTGACGATCGTTATGGTCGACGAAAAAATATGGCCCAAAAACGCCGCCGGCATGCAAACCGCACCAAACAGTTATTTTTTGTGGATGAGGTGGTGATTCATGAAGCACATGTGGGTTTTCACCCGACAAATAACGCATATTTTGCTTATAGACGAACCCAATGAGCCAAAAATGATCTTCGTCACTCAAGATGATTTTGCGATGAAATTCATCATCTTGACGCATCTTCTCCAGAACCCAATCGGAGAACGTTTACAGACGTTGCTCGTTAGTGTACTTTACCATGATGAAAATTTTGAGTTTACTGAATAAATTGACAGTGACAGTTTGATGATTAGGTAAAGAGTGCGTTCAAAAATTAAATTCAAAGTTGTGAAGTCCTTATTGGAAAACCCTATATATGCTGTCACCCAGAAAGAACACCCAACACCGACGTCTCGGACAGAACGTTACCCTCGACAGATATAACTTTGAGGTAGTTAGGGACTTTGTCTACCTATCAACGATACTATCACTGAGATCAAACAAAAAATAACTCTTGGCAATCGCTACCTGTTTGACTAGCGAAGTCTACGCTCGAACAACAAAAGTGACCCTATATAAGACCTTCATAATCGAAGTCCTACTCTATGGCGCAGAGGCCTGGACTTTATCAAAAATGGTACCTCTTGGATGCTTTGAGAGAAAACTTTTCCGGGTGATTTTCGGTCCCGTTTGCATAGACGGTGAGTTTAGAAGGAAATACAACGACGCATTCTACGAGCTGTACAGCGACATTGACCTAGCCAGAAGAGAAAGATCCAATAATTGAGTTGGCTAGTTCATGTAGAGCGGATAATCATCAATGCTCCGGTGCGAAAAACCTTTCCCGAGGTTTCCCCCGAGAGACGGCGCAGTGGAGGAAGTGGAAGTGGACCTCAGACAACTTATCATGCCAAACTTCAGGCAGCTAGATAAAAACGGAGCTGGCTGCAAACGTTTGTTGGTTGAGGCCCAGGTCCATTACAACAGGTGGTCTGTAGCGCCATCTTATATAAATGAACATTGGTGTCATCTAGACCGCTGTGCGCTGTGACAATAATAGAAAACAGTGTTTAGTGTGCTCCATGAAATGGTGAGAGAACGTAACAGTCAATATTTCAGACTACCGCGTCAAAAAAAATATCGATTGGTATTAAGATTGGTGGGAATCTATTGATTATTTCAACACTGTAGTGTGCAGATTGAAGCTAGAAAACTCACAGTTCTTTACACATGACCTAAAAGGTGCTAGTGCATTCAAAGTCATACTTTATGGCATGGATGATATAGACAGTGAATTACTTAAAAATGAGTTGGTGAAACTTGGTTTGAAGTGCACTGATTTAAAAAGAAAAAATTAAAAAAAACCTATGAACACTACAGTAACACTATTTACATTGTGTCTTTAGAAAATGGTTCCATTAAATTGGCCGACTTAAAAAGGCATTATCGTTCCATTTTCCACACGGAAATCAATTGGAGTCACCAAAGAAAACTGAAAGGTAAGCCCACCCAATGCCGCAATTGCCAAAGATATAGAAACCGAAAATATTGTCAATACCACAATACAAAGATTTTTTTTCTGATAGAGTCTCCCAAAGTACTTCAGTAGGTTTTGTTTCACATGAAGATGTTCATTGTATAGTTAAAGATCTAAAAATAAGAAAAACAGGCGGAACTGACTGTATTAAAAACATATACATCAAAAATTTGCCCAAGTCCGGAATAAAATATTTAGCATTCCTTATTAATGCTTGTTTAAAAATGAAGTATTTTCCTGACGCTTGGAAGTTAGCCAAAATTGTACCGGTGTTCAAAGCCGGCAAGCCACCTGAAAGTCCTGAAAGTTACAGGCCAATAAGTTTGCTTAGTAGCCTCAGCAAAAAACTGGACTAAGTTCTGAAATATCAAATTCTCAAGCATATCTGTGATGGTAATATATTTATTAACGAACAATTTGGTTTTAGGCAATATCATAACACCTCGCATCAAGCTCTTAGAATTTGTAAATATGTGAAAGCAAATCGCTCCTTAGGTAAATCTACTGGAATGGTGCTATTAGACATTGAAAAGGCATTCGATACTTTGTGGCATAACGGCCTAGTATTTAAAATGATAAATTATAACTTTCCGTCATATATTTGTGGAATGGTCCAAACTTTTCTATCTGGCCGTTGTTTTAAAGTTCATGTTAACTGTGGTGTCTCAAATTTAATATCGTTCGATTTTGGTGTTCCCCAAGGTTCAGTTCTAGGTTCTAGGTCCATCAAAATGTTGTATCCATTCATAAATAGAAAATCATCCATTTCAACAAAAAAAACAAGATTATAATCTATAAAGTAATAAAGTCTGGGGTGATTGTGCAATATGCCACATAAAAAAAACTACAATTATGCCAAAACAAAGTTTTAAAAATTATTCTTAAATTCTACTCAAGATCTGCACATTAAAGCGAATGTTGAACTGATTTATGAAAGAATTAGAAAATGAATTAAGCGCTATTGAATTAACTTATTCATTTAGTTTGTTTTCATTTGTTTATTTATTTGTTAAATTAATTGGATTTATATGTATATTTATTAATTAATTAATTTATTTATTTATTTATATATCATTTGCATATTAATGTGCTTTTTCTGTTTTTTTTTCTCTATATGGAAGGTTTTACTCGTGTTCTTTCTAAAATTCTTATTTTTGTTAATTTTTTTTTCTTGTTAAAAATTATAATAATTCAGTGGAAAGGTAGTATATCAAATCCCTGTATTGTAAAATGTGCGGTAACAGGCCAATTTGTAAAATATTATACGTAAAAATAAATCTATCTGTCAGTACTCGCGCTTATATGTAAGTTCAACAATTCCAGTCTTATTGAACGAGACCAATACCCGGTGCCTACCACCGGTGTGGTACTTGCATTAAAATTGGCCTAGCCTAATAGTACAACACACATACGCCTTCGACATTTAATAAACAAACTAAATCCGTTAAAAATCTATTGTAAACAAAAATGCCAGTATGTATATTAATTAATTCGGAAGAGATGTTCACTTATACCACGTCTTGACGTCAGTTAATGTATTGACTCGTTTGCATTTAGTTTATGAACAAAAATGGAAAAATTATTCAAATATTTCTTGTTTGAGTAAGCTTGGAGATAAATTAAAATTTCAAGTTAAACGCGAACGGAATAGAAACACGTGAGGGCACGCGCAACTTCTAAAGTTTCACTGTGTTGTATTTTGTTGCAAATGCCACTGAGATATTTAGTCTAAATTCATTAGTGACATCATAATACAAGTTTTTGTTGGTTTCGGGTAATAACTTTTTGTACTGGTCGCCCTTGAGTCCATGGGAAGGAACGCCACAGGCGAAGGATTTTGCAACAACTCTGCAGAGTTCTACAGGAGCATAACCCTGGTCAATTTTTTCATAAGGGTTGTTCGGGAATGTTATTACCACTCTAACAGCTAGCGTCGCAGTAGACAACGTCACTTAATCACAACATACATAGAAAGGAACTTTATGTGGTGGTGACAGTAAGCAGACTTGAAGTGCTTTTTGCTGAAAGACAACGAGAATGCCGTTGACTTTTTGGGGATGTTGATTCGTCTTCGTTTGGTTTTTCTAGATACAAAAAATTATGGAACCTACAGTTGCATTCAAGGGAACCAAACCACATATTAAAGTGTGAAGAAACCCTTCAGAACGCCTTTGTATCAATTGTGACATGAGGCTCAGACTAGTTTTTGTGATTAAGCCTTCGAAATGTTTTTTTCAAGAAATTTGTTTGAAAGTGATCAAAGGATTAGGCTGGCATCGGCGGCAGGCCATTTTATCTTTATAAGCGCAAACAGTTTGGCCCTTCCGAACAGAGATTCGTTAACTAAACGAAAAGTCTAGGCTTAGTGGCGAGCATGCACAAAAATTCAATTACATGCTATACCCTGCTTAAACTCTGTCTAGAATCAGTCCAGAATACAGGGAAAGCCAATTTTATATTAACGTTAGACGGCATGACCATAAGATAAGAACAAAATCAAAACTAGTATAGACGAAAGGCCATCGTAAATCAGGTGAGATTTATGCTTAAGGAATAGAAACTCTCTTTTAAATAGAAGATGGCTTCAGAGGGTGCAGCTCATGACATGGTAACAATTATCAGGTCCGAGTCTCATTCGGGCATTTCTATTAAGTTTGATACAAACAAAACATAGAATGAATGATGAGGAAGGCTCGGAAGGCACTTTACGGAAATCGGATACGTGATGTATTCTTTTAGCCTCACGTAGCATACGCCACCATAACTCGAAGTAGTAAGTCGAAGAAGAGATCTAAATTTACGGGATAAGGATTGAGCAAAAGTAATGACAAACAGCAGTTTGACACGTGCGCATGCGGATAAAGTGGTCCACCCAAAGAACGCAGAAAAACAGAAACCGCCTTTGGACAGGTAAAACTCGTAGAATATATGTTTTGCCGTGCCTTGTGACAAAGTTATTAGAGCATGGAGCTAGATTTTCTGAATAGGAGTGAATATACATATATATGATGTATATATATAGATGCCTTATTGGTCTGGAAGTGACTGGAAGTACAGGACTATAGGAGAACTTCACATATCTTTCTGTTGATATCAAGGAAGTATTTGTGGCACTATACTGTGAACTTATTTGTAAAGGGTTGATGTCAGTACAGTATCTAAGTGCACTCAAAACTCAAATCTACCCGACGATTGATCGGGAAATTCATAATCAAGTTCGCAACGTAGTTCTTGCCTCACTTCTCAGAGGTGGGCTCCGGTAACTACATAAGTGAACTTAAACCATGAGCTTAAATTGTCAAGGGCATGTTAGACCAGTAGCATAATACTGGCCCGCGTCATCATAGCCCTATACGGAAGAGATTAGAAACATGTGACAGACCAACTTATGGCGACTTTTGCAAACGTTTAAAGGACAAAGATCTGCACATGTAATGTTCGGAACCTTGTCCACGTGCAGCTGAGTAATTGGTAAATGCCTATAACTGCTATCACGTAGATAGAAACATTGAAGTAGTAGGAAGGACATCTTTGGTTGGACAGTTGGTAAGCATAGCCTACACGACACCACGATTGGTTTATTGATTATTTCAATCTGCACAAGGGTACATTGCAGTCTCCGGATTATGAAACGCTAAATTAAACTGATTACATTGCGATTGTTGTTACACATGCCTTCAGTATTTTGGACGTCCTTGGAAGCCAATATTGACACGGCTCATCACCTTGGGGATTTCCAAGCGCCACAACAAGGAAGGACTACTGTGAGAATGTATAACCTAGAAAAGTATCCCAAAATCTCTCAACAACTCCTATGCCGCCAGCATTAAGTATCGACGATCAGTGGCAAGGCTGCCAATATACCATTAGAGATGCCGCACATGCAGGTAAACAAGGAGTTGCAAGGAAGAACCATAGCTGCCCGTTTTTTTTTACTTACGAGCAGTAAAGACGGTGAGTACATCGGCTTCTCCAGAAGAAGAAATAGGAGCCCTATGTTATCGTGGTGAACAGTTTTTACCGCTTGGGTAGATAATTGTCCAAGGAGTTCCTGGTCTGATTATGTGCTTGGTAATTGCCATCCGTGTTCGGATTTGACCGGTATCGTTTCCATAGACAGGTCAACGGATATTGATGTTGTGGGTTTTGGCGTGGTTGAGGATAATTCCCTAGTGGTCCTGGGGACTGATTTTGACTTTGATGATGTTGATTTTGCCGAAATTGAGTTTGACGATGTTGATTTTGTTGATGTGGCTTTTGCAGAATGTTGCTTGCAGCAATTTTTTTGTGGTAATGCCAATGGTTTCTACATAGATGGTGTTTTATAACGTTCTAGTCTAGATGGTATTGGTATCGTTCATGGGGGCTTTCATGCTTAATTAGAATATTTAAAAATAAAAACTTTAATACACATACTATACCGTCTAAACTACGCAAGAAATTTATCTAGTGCAAATCTCTTATTTCCCCTAATCAATACAGCTTTCTGAAAGGTAAATCAACCACCATTTACCTCGCCGAATTTGTATCAGGTTTAGAAAGTGGTAAAGTAGTTGACGTTATAACAACTCATTTTAGTAAGGCTTTTGATAAGATATCTCATAAATTAATCCTGTTCAAATTGTCAATCCTGGGCTTTGAACTCAGAACTGTATAATCGTTTTTATAGTGTTCGTTTCAGGTATGTCCTATTGGCCCATTTCTTGGTCACGTCAGGTTTTCCTCAAGATAGTCACCTAGGTCCACTTCTCTTCATCTTAACTATTTACGATTTTTAAAGGGTACTTCAACACTCAGCACTTTTTCTCTATGCTGACGATACCAAATTTTGTAAACCCATTTCCTCGCAACATGACTCCAGCCTCCTTCAATTAGATCAAAAAAGTTTTTCCACCTGGTGCATCAAGAACTGCTTAGAACTCAATCTCACCAAATGTAAATCGCATACCTTCATATGTAAGTGCATCATGTCTCATCTCTGAATTTACCTTTATCGTCCAAACAATTCTGCAACCCGTACGTGTCCTGATCACTATATATCACTTTTATTCGCCCCCTTCTCGAGTACGCTAGCCAAGCATGGTGTCCCTTTCACCTTGTTAATGTATTCCGAATTCAGAGGATCCAGCGTCGTTTTTTTTTCGATTTGCTCTTCGGGGTCTACCTTGGAATTATCATCTAATTTTACCTCCCTAACGACCACGACTGCGATGTGGAATTGATAGACGTAAGATATTGTCGTTCATAGCAAAGGCCCATTGACCCATTGACCCATTGTGGTACACCAATGGCTATTAGGTACTTCTTGATTTCCTCGTCGGAATCATAGAAAAGGACCCTGTCAGTCGAATAGCTCAAGATGGTTTTTAAAAAATACACCGGTACATGCATTCGAAGGAGACAACGTTGCCAATTCGCCGAATTGAACAATTGCCTATTACACATCCAGTGTTACCACAACGCAGTATTTTTTAGTGCCTCCTTATCAACGATTTCATTTTATTTCAGTTTGAGTTCTACTTGCTACTGCGTTGATAGCATCTATTATTGATCACGACCTACGAAAACCATACTGATGTTCCGCTAAATTTCCCGCTTTCGAGGGAACATACAAAGCGGCCCAAAAGAGGAGGGTTCACTATTTGTTTTGTTTCCTTTCGGCACCAGTACTAGTCGCTGTCGCTTCCAGGGCTCTCAAAAAGTGCCCTCTTAAAGGCACGCGTTGTACATTTTTACAAATATTTCCGCCAAGTTCGCAAGGCAGTCTTAAACGCTCGTTTCGGTATACCGTCAAACCCCGGCGCTTTTCGGTCTTGTATTTTATCGCATAGTATGAGAAGTTCTTCCCTTGGAATCGCTGAAATTGGCGCACGAAGGAAGTTTACGAAGTAACATCGGACATATGACATGTTCTACGCCTTAACCCATACTTCTTTGTTAAGTTGGCCACAGGGATTTTTAAAACAGTGTCGCTTTCTTCAATCGGGTCCGTGCTTCTCAATATACAATATTTCCCGTAGCTGTTGGGTGTTTTCGGCATTCCGGGTCTAGTACTGTAGTCCAAGCGCTGGTTTCATGCTGCTGGGTAATGTTCTTCGTTGTTCGTTTTTCTCCACACTCCGTCAACGATCCAGAGACCATAAATCACAAGGGGAATCTGTCGCTCAAAGCACCTAAAAGAGTACCATACCAAAATCTTCGCGGCTTATGCGTAACAAGACAGGGATAACGAGCGTGTTGTATACCATAGTGACTTCTTCTATGCTCGAAATCAATTGGCTTCATATCCCAAACGCGGTTGTTAATGGCTATTGTTCGCTTGAACCCAATTGATCATTCCATTAGGTTACCATTCTTTATAATCTGTATAATCATCGCCTTATTTAATTTTTCATTGTAATATTCGTATCAACGTTTAAAGTTCTTCAATTAACAGTGTCAAAGACTTTAGACTAATCTGCGCCTTTTTTGTTAATATAAAATCTCTTCTTATTCCCTCCCCTCGTCATAATGTGTTGAGTAGTTAATAGAGATCATCAACTTATTGAACATTGAAGTAATCCCAAAGGGCTTAAAGTTAACTCTTGGCAAATAATCTGTTTGGTAACTCAAATAGCGATAAGTTCTTCGATTCCATTAATTCATAAAAAAGAAGGAAGAATCCAACTGCACATGCTTTAATGTTGAGCTTGCAAAATCTGTTAGAACTTCGTCTAACCTTAGGACGAGATAGAAGGAAGAGAAAGCTGTTCATAATCTAAGTGGTGCCCTAATAACTTGTTAAGACCTTTGCGAAAAGATCAAAGTGTTTGCTAAAACCAGCCGAGTGGGAAATTCTAAAAAGCTGCAAAATAGACGGGTCTCGGTCTCGGTCTCCTACTCGATACCCATTTATCTGATCATTATCAGCTCACAACCAGTTCCTATCACTGCAACTGCAAGTGAGGTGAGAAATACAGCTCGTCAAAGCAGCTATCTATCCCCAGTTGGCTTCAACTTGTCTGGTACCGATGGAACACACCAGTTCTACTGTATAGACCTGCTATTGTTAACTCTGAAGAGAATTCTAACTGGAAATATTTTATTTATTTATTTTATTAACATATTCAAAATATACTGTTAATAAATGGTAAATAAGGGCACTAGTAGCTATATACTGTCGGCTCTTTAGTAAAAAAGTTAGAGTTTATAATTTAATTCTAAGTAGAAGTAATATTTTGTTTATTAAGTAGGTTAAGTAGGCTTTTTTTAATAAAATCTATAGTTTTTGATTTAGTATTGACCGTATATAATATTTTGTTTGATGAAAAGAGGCAAGGGCCATGTAGATGACTGGTGGTGATGAAACTATGGCAGGGTGGGCAAGTTGGTGGTGATTCTTTTTTGAGAAGATACCTGTTGACTAATTCGAAAACGAACAAAATTCGTTATCATTTCTTTCGAATTTTGGGTATATTGGGTTTTTCTATTCGTGTTGATTGATGAATAATGGTGTTGGTTCATTCAATTCTGCGATTAGATTATCATGAAATTTATTTTGTATCGACCTCTTTAGTTCACGTTGGGAATATTGGTCAAATGTAAGGGGTGATTCATCGTGAGGGTTGATTTTCAATAGGATTTTTTGACAGATCACGTGTGACTCCTATCAAACTGCTTCCTCACTTTTGTTCAGTATTATTTGGCAATTCATTATGTTATAACTCACACCACATCAGCGTCTCCAAATTGTTCAGCTGTATTACGAAAATGAACGTTCTGTGAGAAATATTTTTCGTGCGATTCGAGAAACTTACGGTGCGCATAATCGACCTACTGAAACCACTATTGCCAATAATATTTACGAATTTGGGTCCCAGCTTACAGTTTACGTTTGGCTTGGGGTATTTAAATGAGCTTCTCGGCCTAAAAGCGTACAAGATTCAACTTGTGCAAGAATTGAAGCCAGGCGACTTAAATTTGCGTCATATTTTCAGTGAATGGGCTCTGGAAAAACTGAATGAAAATCCGGTGTTTTATAGTGAAATTTTGTTCTGTGATGAAACCCATTTCTAATTCAATGGATACCTTAATAACAAACTTGCCATGTTTGGGATGATGAGCAACTCGAAGAGTACCATAAACAACCATTACATCCATTAAAAACAACGCTATGGTGTGGTTTATGACCTGGTGGAATCAAAAATGAGGCAAATCAGAATGTTAACGTCAATGGTAAGCGTTATCGCGCCATGTTAAAGGACTATGTGCTTCCTTAAATTCAAGCTCACCGAATGTTTTCAACATGACGGCGCTACGAGTCAAACAGCGCGTGAAACAATGGACTTGTTGAGAAATCATTTTGGTGAGCACTTAATTTCATGTTTTGCTACGGTCAATTAGCCGCCTTTTGGCTATTTTCTCTGGGGATATTCAAAGTCTCAGGTCATCAGGAATAAGCCAGCTACGATTGACGCTTTGAAAGCGAACATTACTCGTGTTATCAGTGAGATACCAGTCGCTATGCTTGAACGAGTCGCCCAAAATTGGACCTTCCGAATGGACCACCTCAGACGCAGTTGTGGCCAACATTTACATGATATCATTTTCAAAAAGTATAGGCCATGAATTGTTCTTTTAACCGATAATAAAAATTTTAAGTCCTTTTTCAAATTTATCACCCTTTATATACTAGAGCCATGTGAACTTCATTTGCAGCTTTATCGGCCAGTTCGTTGCCTCTTATGCCCACATGTCCGGGAGTCCACAATAACTTATTACTGAAAATGGGCTGAAAAGTCCGTATGGAAATATTTATGGAAATCATGTGCCAGGTATGACGACATTTCATATGTAACTTCACATTTGTAACTTTTTTCTTGTGCGGCCAAAAACGCCCTTCTTTCCTAACTTGATGTCAAAATCACTAAGATAGACTTCAGCGTCGAATTGAGGTCATGGCTTAAAAGTCTGGTAGAGACGCTCGTAGAAGCAATATTTTGCAAAGTCATCCTTTTCCTCTGGTAATGAGCGCATATCAGGCTTGTGTTAGCGATTCGAGTACGACACTAAGCCACCCCACTGCCACCAGACCTTACTGGATTTTTCTGGAATTCGCATTTGTTTTGTTTCCTAGCTATAATCTTACTGTTAAGGATGGCTCTACTAGGAGTACATAGATTTATTGGGATTATTATTTCGGATGGTCTTAGCTCAGGATTGTCCTAACCACTTGCCTGAAGAGCTCAGTTTTTAACTAAGACTATTGGTTAAAGGAGAACACATGGTGGTGGGCTATGTTTAAAATAATACATGGGCTGAAAAGCCGTTTCTAAGAAAGGGCATCACTTGAATTAAATCCATACCATTTTCAGTTAGTTCAAAAGATACGTGTATGATTTTGACAGCTGTCGGACGACTATTTCTCGAGGTATAGCGTTGTGAGTGAAGCAACTTTTGTTATTGTGCAAAAAATGGATTCAAAGCAATTTACCATTGCTTTTTGATGGGAAAAAATGCAGCCGATGCAAAGAAATGGCTTGAGTATTACCCGGACTCTGCACCAGCCGAACAAACCATTCGCAAGTGGATTGAAAAATTTAAAAGTGGTCATACAAGCACCGAAGATGACGCACGCAGTGGACGTCCAAAAGAGGCTGTTTCAGACGAAAACATCAAAAAAGTCCACAAAATGATTACGAATGACCGTAAAGTGAAGTTGATCGAGATAGCTGAGGCTCTGAAGATATCAAAAGAGCGTGTTGGATATATCATAACGAATATTTGGACATGCGAAAGCTCTGTTCAAAGTGGGTGCCGCGTTTGCTCACAACGACGGCAGTCAGCTGAGTGGCGAGCAGGCGACGAACCTCGTCCGAAATGACCAAAAACTCAACAGTCGGCTGGCAAGGTTATGCCATCCGTATTTCGGGATACACATGGAATAATTCCCATCGACTGTCTCCAAAAGGGGCAGACTATCAACAGCGACTATTACATTGCGTTGTTGGAGTGTTTGAAGGACGAAATCGCAGAAAAACGGCCACATTTGAAGAAAAAGAAAGTGCTGTTTCATCAAGACAATGCACCGTGTCACAAGTCGATGAAAACGATGGCAAAATTGAATGAATTCGACTACGAATTGCTTCCCCATCCACCGTATTCTCCAGATTTGGCTCTCAGCGACTGTTTCCTGTTCGAAGACCTCAAAAGAATGCTCACCGGAAAGAAATTCAAGACCGATGACGAAGTAATCGAGGCCTATTTTTTGGCTAAACCGAAATCGTACTACAAAACTGGTATCGAAAGATTGAAAAATCGTTTCAATCAGTGTATCGCCCTCGAAGGAAACTATATTGATGAATAAAGTTGAATTTTGCGAAAATGTTGTGTTTTACTATAAAACGGCACGGACAGCGCATGTGTTAAGCTTGAAAGATTTAGAGATTATATTATTTCTTATTTTGGATATGATTAAAGACATGTGGAGAAGGTTGCGGATGGCTTTTAAAACTTGAATTGAATTGAATTGAATTGAATTTTTATTTGTTCAAAAAGATTGACATTCTTATTGTATTATCTGCAAAGCCAGGAGGCTTGTCTGCAGAAGATTGGTCTTTAAAATTAATTACATTACATTATGTTGAGTTCAAAATACAAATTCATTACACGAATATATAAAAAAAATGGGTTTATCGTTTATACATTTGAATTTAAGAACATTTTCTTAACATTTTTTAAAAAAATTGGTTTCGGAAGGTTGTTTAAATTTGTTGTAAGCTCGTTAAATATTGCCGGAACAGCAACTGCATACTTTCTACGTCCATATTCGTTCCTGAATCTTGGAACCAAAAACTTCAACTTTGTTGTCGCCTACGTGTGTTAACTGCTTATTGGGTTGGTAGCTTATAGGTGTTATCATTTTTGAATGTTGATAGTATGTCCATCTTATACAATTGTTCTATTGTGAGGAATTGTCTTATGTCATTACCATGATTTCGTTCTGACTTCTTAAGTATTTTTTTGTATGCTGGCATGCAATGAGCTTAGCCTCTGGAGTGAGACTCCACTAGGCTATAATAGCATTGTTGAAGAACATCTGCTGGACATCGATAGCTAAGATGGAAAAGAGCGGCAGCGGATCCCCTGAGTTTTTTTTTATAAGTGCCTCAACATGATAGCTCCACTTAAAATTGTAGTCGACGGTGACCCCTAAATATTTGTATATAGATACATTATCCGGGATCGTCGAGCAGTTGTCATCAGCTCGAAGAAGTTGATGGCTGTTAACCTTATCTAGGCAATTATAACCATGCATTTTCATTAAGATTTTGTGTTTAAGGATGTGCGGAGGACGTATGTGCATTACTTTAGTTTTTTTTTTTTGCATTTATGATCAGTCCGTTGTCGTGACACCATGTTGTGACTATATCAAACTCCATCTGCAAGATTTTTTCAGCTGCTTCAACGTCCTTGTGGTTAACGATAATTGCCGTGTCGTCTGCGTATGCGTAAACTGTGCTTTTGTTAAGAGCTGCAAGCATATCGTTCATGTATATAATAAAGATTAACGTTCCTAATTTGGATCCTTGTGGAACTCCATACTTTGAAGATTTTTCTTTGCTTAGACTTTGTTTAATTTTGACTTTATATTTGCGGTTTTTTAGGTAGTCCTCAAACCATGACAAAAGTTGTCCTCTTATGCCCGTTTTTTCCATCTGTTTTAGAATATTTTTATGGCATAGCGTGTCAAAGGCTTTCTTAAAATCGATAAAAAGTACTATGGTGCTATGATTTTCTTCTTGATTTTGTTTAATTTGGTTTGAAAAATCACCGATCAACCGATTTATACTTTTTTTCTGCCTGAAACCGAGGCGCTATCGAAGCAGATCGTCCATTTGCCTGATGTATTGTAACATTTTTTTATTGCTTTAAATATTCCCAAAGCTTCCGCAGTAAAAATAAACGTTATATTTGGTAAAATGTGTAATGGTATTTCCTTCTTTTGATACAGTAAACATTTTTTCTGTATATGGTACTTCTGGGTTGGTATTTTGTTTTTTAAGGTCGCCTAAGCCAAGTAGTATAGAGTTGCTATAGCCATGGTGGCTGTGATGGTAAGTATTTGCAATGACGTTTAAAGGGTACATCCATTTTTTTGCCTACTATATATCCAAAATATTTCAAATTGTAGAAGGGATTCGTCTACTTCTTTTATGTGACAAAAACTTACCACTGATCCAGTTTGAATGGCTAGCTTAGGTAGAAGTGAGGTGGTAATTTTTAAATAGCGTTCTTCTATTGTGGGTAGTCCAGCTTCAGCTAAGATGTTTTTGATTGGGTTAGTTGGAATGGTACAAATACTCTTCCTTGCCGCTTGATGATACGTTGGTTTGAAGATGTTTTTGGTTGATTTTGGAAAAGAACCGGATATAGCTAGGCCCTAGTCAATTTTACTAAGAATGAGCATTTTTGTGACATAACAAAGAGTTAATATGAACCTTACTTACCTTACTAGCCTTGCTGCTGGTGAATTTTTTAAATTAGAGCAATGATTTTTCCAATTATATATGTATTATTGAAAAGTAGATCCAGAATATTAAGATTTACAACGTCTTCTATTTTTATGTTATTAAGTACAAGTTCGAAAGTGGTGCATTTTTTTTACATAAATGAGGCGTTGTACATTTGTTTATTGAAAGTTTAGATCCAGAAATGTTGGACCACTCATGGATTTCTTTAAGTAAATTAAAAACAAAATTTTTGTCTTTTCTAGGTCATTGCATTTACAAAGAATATATGCATCGTTTGCATAGATACAATGATCTAGATCTTTGTATTTTGAAATTACTATATTTAATTCTTCAAGAGCTATGGAAAATGAAATTACAGAAAGCGGTGATCCTTGAGGGATACCGTTACCAAGTTGGACGATTTTTGAAAAAGTTGTTTTAATTTTCACAGTAAATTTTGTTTTTGTTAAAAGGGCTTTTATATAGTTAAAAAATTTGGGACCAATTCCCCATTCCTTCAATTTACTTAAGACTAGATGGATACCTATACGATACCTATACTTGGTTTCGAAATCAAGTGCCAAAATAGAGACGTGGGCTCGTGAAGATAGAGCGTTAGATATCACGTAATCGAGATGAAAAAAAACATCCGGGGAACCTTTTGTCGGTTTGAAAGCTACTTGATGGATATTTAAAAGTTTTTTTTAAATTCAGTGAGCCACAAAATTCCATTGGCTATTATTTTCTCCAAGAGTTTCGATATACCATCTTGATCAGAAAAATAACCACCGTGTGGCGCTCCCATTATCCCAATTTGAGTTCTGTTTTTTTTTTTTTTTTTTTTTGTTAAGTTGGTATATCTGCTGTTAACATTTACAAAAGTTACGTAGCCCAGAGTACATCTATCCCTGTGTGTGGCGATTTTTTACAGTTTAAGAAATGGATTTAAATTTGCAACAACGAACTTGTATTAAATTTTGCGTAAAAAACGGATTTAATGGTGCGCGAACGTTAGAAATATTGGAAAAGTGTTTCAACGACATTTCTCTAGAGAAAACGGTTAATTACCAGTGGCACGAGCGGTTCAAATGTTGTCGTGAGTCAATCGAAGACGATAAACGCAGTGGCAAACCACCGACATCGAAAACCGACGAAAACATTTATGAAGTAATAGAAATGCTGGCCAATAACCCCAAATTAACCATCAAAGAGATAGCGTAGGACTTCAACATTGCCTATAGATCCGTCCAAGATATTTTGGTTAATGATTTGGGTTTCCGTCGTGTAGCAGCAAAGTTGATGCCAAAAGACCTTAATTTCATGCAAAAAATAAACCGTGCTAAAGAGATGATTTGCGAGGCTGAATCTGGTTCCACATTCATCAAAAGGATCATTACTGAAGACGAGACGCAATCCAGACTTCAGGCAAGTGAATGGAGTTCACCAAATGAGCCGAGACCAAAAAAACCACGTCGTTTTCAGTCAAAAAAGAAGGCAATGCTCACGGTTTTCATAGATTACAACGGTGTAGTGCATCATGAATTTTTGCCAGAAGGCCAGGCAGTAAACAAGGAGTATTATTTGGGCGTTATGAGACGTTTGTGTGAAGCAATTCGCCGAAAGAGCCCTGAATTGTGGGCAGAAAACTTTTGGATTTTGCACCAGAATAACACACCCTCGCACAGTACCATCATTTTTCGTAATTTTTTGACGAAAAATGCAACAAATACCATCCAACAGCCACCGTATTCACCTGATTTGGCTCCTTGTGACTTTTTTCTGTTTAATCAAGTTAAAAGACTGCTATGGGGAACGCGTTTCAGCAGCCGAGAGGAAGTAATGGAAAAATCGCATTAAGCACTGATGAACATACCGTGAACCGAATATAAAAAATGTTTCGAGGATTGGATCAAGCGCTGGCATAAGTATGTTACAGTCGATGGGGATTACTTTGAAGGGGACAATATAGACTTAGATGAATAAACTTGTATTTCTAATTTTCTGAATAAATTCCGAAATTTTTTTGATTAAGATGGTACATGGCAGCAAGGATATTGGGCGATAGCTATCAATGGCGTCGATATCTTTCCTAGGGAAACTGCCGTTTTCCAACTTTGAGGAATTGTTCCGTTATTCAAAATATCATTGTATAAATCTAGGAGTTTTAATCTAGCTATACGAGTATCTGGGAAATTTTTGAGTATAGGATTAGAGATTCTATCACGACCAGGTGTTTTACCTTTGACTCTACTTAGGATAGTTTCAAGCACTAATATTGTTATTTTATTCTCTGGCTGGGCCTTTTCTTAAAAGACCGCCAAATGGTAACTTTTTTCGGCCCTAAGCCCAGCTAACTCTTTATTCCACCACGGCACAACTCTTTTAAGGGATGTTGGTGATGTCTGAGGAATAGAACTATTCGCAGCATTACGAATGCATCTGAGCACCAATGCTGCTTATTTATTTATGTTCGGAGATTTATTTTCTGGTAACAATGTACAATGTACAATGTACACTGTTGCTTTTGAATTTTTTCCAGTCAGCGAGTTCGATTTTATATCTTGGGATATGTGGTTGTAGGTTTTAGATACAACTAAGTTCGATTGAAGTGAAATTTCGGAAAGTGATCACTATTATATAAGTCTTTGAGTGCACACCAAGATGTTTTTTAAAAATAATTCTGGTGTACAAGAAGTTATATCGACATGTCTTAGTGTGTTATGCGTTGAAAAATGTGTGGGAGATCCATCATTAAGCAGTAAAAGATCAGATTTTTGGTATTAACTTGTTGGGTAATGTTAATTAGATCATTATACCATTAAACTTGACCAGATAAAATGTAAATACCGATTATTGCTAATTTTCTTTTTGCTGAAAAACTTGGTGAATGTGGTTGGGCTTTATAAGCCCAAAACTATGTACTTCACGAACATATCCTCTGTCTAAGATGCAACACGATAGGACGCAGTTTTCTAGTGATCAGAATTAAATGTGCATGTAAATGTAAATTTAGAACTCAGCCAATTAACTGAACTTAGAAAAATAGCTAGAGATACGCAACATCTTTTTGTATTACCCAAAACTACAGGATCATCAAATGTTTTAATCCGATGGGCATTATCTGATTTATGCAAATGAATTGTGTTTCGTCGAATTACATTATTATTTTCATTTCTAACCCAGTAAGAACGAGGTGCTTTTTGTGACGATATTACTACTGCCGGTTCCTATTTTTTATTATGAAGATACATGACGTTCTGGCCTTTTTTTAAATAACAAATCTCTTCTTGGTCGCTTAATTTTTGCCATTCTTGATTGTTTTCTTTCTTAAAGTTGACGTAAGCCGGTTTTAATTTTTTGCTATGAATTGATAATTGTGTTTTTAATTTTCTTGACATTAGCATTTCAGCAGGGGAAAAACCTAAACTTGGGGCTAGTGTAGTACTCTAGTCTAGTAAAGCAAGTTCTATTTTTGTTTTTACTACCTTTCTTAACATACTCTTAACTATGTGGACAGCTTTTTCTGCTAACACAGTGAAAATCGTAGGCTCGCAAATATAAAATCAAAATTCATTATACAGTGAACCTCTGGTGGCGTGAACATAGGATAACATGAACACCCCGCTCGTGTGAACGGTCTTTTTTTTATATTGACTACTGTGTAGCGTGAACGTTCGAAAAGCTGTACCATGTACCGTAACTGTTTGACAGTTTCCAAATAACACACGTTTTGAGCTCAAAAAAACTAACATTTTTATCAAAAGAGTGAATGTTGAAAAAAATTAAAAAGGCGAAGCAATATCATCTTTGGCAAAGCGATATTGTGTTGCCAAATCAACGATATAGCTCAAATAAAAATACAAGTCTATTCATCTAAATCTGTATTGTCCCCTTTAAAGTAATCCCCACACTTATGCCAGCGCTTGGTCCAATCCTCGAAACATTTTTTATATTCGGTTTTCGGTATGTCCATCAGTGCTTCCTGAAATTTTTCCATTACTTCCTCTCGGCTACTGAAACGCGTTCCTCGTAGTGATTTTTTAACTTGATTGAACAGAAAGAAGTCACAGGGAGCCAAATCAGGTGAATTCAGTGGCTGCTGGATGGTATTTGTTGCATTTTTCGTCAGTAAATTACGAATAATGATGACACTGTGCGCCGGTGTGTTATCATGGTGCAAAATCCACGAGTTTTTTGCCCACAATTGTGGTCTCCTTCGGCAAATTGCTTCATGCAAACGTCTCATAACGCCCAAATAATACTCTTTGCTAACTGTTTGGCCTTCTGGCAATAATTCATGATGAACTACACAGTTGTTATCCATGAAAACCGTGAGCAAAACCGTGTTTTTTTTTTTGTCTCGGCTCATTTGGTGAACGCCATTCACTTGCCTGATGTCTGGATTGCGTGTCGTACGTACACACGTCTCGTCTCCAGTAATGATCCTTTTGATGAATGTGGGATCGGATTTAGCCTCGAAAATCATCTTTTTTGCGACGTCAACATGGTCTTTTTTTTGCATGAAATTGTGGTCTTTTGGGACCAACTTTGCTGCTACACGACGGAAACCGAAATCATTAACCAAAATGTCTCAGACGGATTCATAGGCAATGTTCAAGTCCTCCGCTATCTCTCAGATGGTTAATTTGCTGTTATTGACCAACATTTCTCTTACTTCATCAATGTTTTCGTCGGTTTTCGATGTCGATGGTCTGCCACTGCGTTCATAATCTTCGATTGACTCACGACCACTTTTGAACCGCTCGCGCTACTGGAAAATGACCGTTTTCTCTAGAGAATTGTCGCCGATACACTTTTCCAACATTTCCAAAGTTCGCGCACCATTAAATCCGTTTTTTACGCAAAATTTAATACAAAATCGTTGTTGCAAATTTAAATCCATTTCTAAAATTGTAAAAAAATCACCAACACACACAGAGATAGATCTACTCTTGGCTACATAACTTTTGCAAATGTCAAGCTACAACGCTAAGATTTAGAGGGAATGTCAACAACAGATGCGCCAACCTAACAAAAAACAAAAAAAAAAAAACAGAACTTAAATCGGAACGGTGGTTATTCCGTGTTCAAGGTGGCATGCTTTCAACAAAAAAAAGCAAAAATAATCAAGCCTGTATCAGAAATTCAGAAGGGTTTAGAAAAAAGGAAGACCCTAAAGAACGGTGAATATCCTCGCATAGAAAAAGCTCTTTATAGGTAGTTTTGTAAAACAGCGAAAAAAAGGATTTCCTACCAGTGGTGTTAAAAAATGTTTCATGCTGATTTCCAAGAAAAAGGAGGTTTTAAGCTAGTGATGGATGGCTGGCTGGCTTTATATCGCGTTTTGGTGTTCGACTCTTGAAAATACGCGGAGATAAACTTTCATTCGATCAAGGAGCCGTTGACCCATTTAAACAATGTTTAAGCAACACCAGCAATGAGCTGAAGCTATGCGGAGATGAAATTTATAACGCAGACGAATCTGGTCTCTTTTGGAAAATGCTCCCTGACAAAACATAAGGTATGTGCACCTGGTAGAAGAGCTGAAAAATCTAGAACTAAATTTTTGGCGTGCACAAATTCTACTGGACGTCATAAGGTAACACCGCGGCATGCAAAAAAGTCGCGTTGCGCAAGGTCGTACGTTATTCCAGTGGATTACAGATGTTCGAAAAATGCATGGATGACCGCAGATATTTAAAGAATGGTTTCACACACGATTTGTGCCCCAGGCAATAATGCAATATTATAGAGTGTCAAAAGCTTATCAAAAATACTTTCCGGGTAAGGAAGTTTCTTCTTCATGAAGGCTTACCAGCAAAAGCTATTTTTGATAATGTATCCCCCCCGCCCTCCCCCAGGATATTGTGACTTGTGAGATATAGCGTTGTGAGTGAAGCAACTTTTGTTATTGTGCAAAAAAATGGATTCAAAGCAATTTAGTGTGTTGATTTATCATTGCTTTTTGATGGGAAAAAATGCAGCCGATGCAAAGAAATGGCTTGATAAGTGTTACCCGGACTCTGCACCAGCCGAACAAACCATTCGCAAGTGGATTGAAAAATTTAAAAGTGGTCATACAAGCACCGAAGATGACGCACGCAGTGGACGTCCAAAAGAGGCTGTTTCAGACGAAAACATCAAAACAGTCCACAAAATGATTACGAATGATCGTAAAGTGAAGTTGATCGAGATAGCTGAGGCTCTGAAGATATCAAAAGAGCGTGTTAGATATATCATACACGAATATTTGGACATGCGAAAGCTCTGTTCAAAGTGGGTGCCGCGTTGGCTCACAGTCGACGAAAAACAACAACGTGTTGATGATTCAGAGGAGTGTTTAACCGCAATAAAGGAGCTGTTCAACAGCAATAAAGCCGAATTTTTGCATCGGTATGTGACAATAGATGAAATTTGGCTCAATTACTTCACACCAGAGTCAAGTCGAAAGTCAGCTGAATGGCGAGCAGACGACGAACATCCTCGAAAACGACCAAAAACTCAACAGTTGGCTGGTAAGGTTATAGCATCCGTATTTTGGGATACACATTTAATAATTTTCATCGACGATCTCCAAAAGGGCCAGACTATCAACAGCGACTATTACGTTGCATTGTTGGAGTGTTTGAAGGACGAAATCGCAGAAAAACGGCCGCTATTGAAGAAAAAGAAAGTGCTGTTTCACCAAGACAATGCACCTTGTCACAAGTCGATGAAAACGAGGGCTTCCCCACCCACCTTATTCTCCAGATTTGGCCCCCAGCGACTATTTCCTGTTCGAAGACCTCAAAAGAATGCTCGCCAGAAAGAGATTTAAGACCGATAAAGAAGTTATCGCCGAAACAGAGGCCTGTTTTGAGGCTAAACCGAAATCGTACTACAAAACTGGTATCTAAAGATTGAAAAGACATTTCAATCAGTGTATTGCCCTCGAAGGCAACTATATTGATAAATAAAGTTGAATTTTGTAAAAATTTTGTGTTTTACTTTAAATCGGCACTGACTTTTCAGTCTATGTGTTATGCCTCCAAACGGACCAAATGGACCAAAACATCATTCGCCTTACAAAGCTTAATTACAGGAAGAACCTTCTTGGCTCTTAATAAAAGAGATTTTACCCAGTTCTTAAAAGCTTTAATCATAAAAGGTGCTATGTCTTTGTTAGTGATCAATTAAATGCTGATGTAATACAAAAATGCTGGTAATACATTTTGGAACATACAAGCTTAACAGAGCCCACAGGCAAAGATGATGAAGAAGATACTATTCCTCTAAGTACACTTCTAGATAATCTAGTGCAAAAAAAAAAAAAAATAGCTGAGACAGATACTTTACATCATTGCTTGATATTCTTATTCCTGGTGTAAGTCCGTCTTCCAACTTTTTGTGATAATTTACTGATTTTATCCAACTTTCTCGACAACTGATATTGATCAGTGGAATATGGTCAATGATGTCATCTCACTTTCTGATGAGCCTCAAGAAATTGATCTCTCTGAAAGCGACGAAGAATGAAATTCATCAGCAAGCCAAATAAATTTGTGATAAAGGCATTAAACTGCTGAGTACTCGAGTATTCTTGTGCTGCAGAGCCTTCGTGGAAAAGCAATGCAAAAATTGGTACAAAATCGCCAAAAGCAAACAAAAATCCTGTACAACACTGAAAATATTAAATGTATATACTATAGGCACATATGTTTTGAATAAAAGTTTGATTTGTGCAGAAAAATGCAAATTTTGATTATATGAACAATTTCGATTATGTGAACTTCTCGCTGCAAAAATTTCTTCACGCTACCCCGAGTTCACTGTATTTGTTGTCAGCAATTATTTTCTTAGGGATATCATGAACTAAAAATATTTTTGCAAAAACATTAATCACACATTTTATCCCAAAGTTGAAATAAGTCGATCCATTTAGAATAATAATCCATAGCAACTAGATAATAATTACCCCCATATTCTAAAGTATCAAAACCTATCTTATTAAGTGGCAAATCTGGTATATGGTAGAATGAAGCATTATTAAATGTTTTTTATTTATTTATTTTTTTTTTTTGCAACCTACTTCTTTTCCAGATTTGGCATTTAGAGATATTCGACTCTATATCCTTATACATTATCATCTCATTATACATTCAACATCTCAAATTTCCATTGAGATTATATAGGGTGATTCATCAAGAGGTTTGACTTTCAATATTCCTTTTTTGACAGACCACGCGTGATTCCTATCAAACTGCTTTATCATTTTTGTTCAATATCATTTGGCAATTTATTGTGCAAGGACTCACACCACAAAAGCGTCTCAAAATTGTTCAGCTATATTACGAAAATCAGCGTTCTGTGAGAAAAGTTTTTCGTGCGATTCGAGGAATTCGATCTACTGAAACCACTATTGCCAATACCATTCGCAAATTTGAGTTACAGTTTACATTAGTGGATGATACTCGACAGAAGTAGTAGCTGTAGCTAAAAGTGTACGTGAAGACCGTGACGAATCGATTCGTCATCGTTTTCAGCAGCTTGGCTTGATGTATTCGACAACTTGGCGTAATTTACGTGAGGATCTCGGCATAAAAGCGTACAAAATTCAACTTTTTTTTTTATAATAACGCGCGCGCACCAAGGGGATATGAATACCCTTTTACTGGTTTTTTTTTTTTTCCAGGGCTCGGGCGGGTGGTGTAGTAGTTTGAAATTCAGGTTTATTAGGTTTCGATATTTTTCCTAGAGGTGGTTGTCAAACTGGACGGGACGAGCTAGTACATCCTCAACCAGTGGGTTTTAAGTACGTGCTAGTTGTTGGTTCGTTACATTTAGCCCAGCCAGCAACCACTCCAACATTAGTGTTATGCCTTCATGTCAGAGTTGACGCCAACGAGATTTTTCATATAACTACATACAAATTCTATGAAAAGAATTTTTCACAGAATTGCCTCGCACGGGATTCGAACTCACGACCCTCTTCTTGAGGAGTCTATGCATATACCACTACACCACGGCCACCCCTTTGCAAGAATTGAAGCCAGGCGACTTGAATTTGCGTCATATTTTCAGTGAAAGGGCTCTGGAAAAATTCAATAAAAATCCGATGTCTTATCGTGAAATTTTGTTCAGTGATGAAGCCCATTTCTGGCTCAATGTATACGATAATAAACAAAATTGTCGTATTTGGGCTGGTGAGCAACCCGAAGAGTACCAAGAGCTGGTGGAATCATTGGTCCATATTTTTTCAAAAATGAGGCAAATCAGAATGTTACCGTCAATGATGACTGTTATCGCGCCATGTTAATGGACTATGTAATTCCTGAAATTTAAGCACATGATCTCGGTGAGCTCTGGTTTCAACAAGACGGCGCTACGAACCGTACAACTGTTCAAACAATGGACTTGCTGAGAAATCATTTTGGTAAGCACTTAATTTCACGTTTTTGCTACAGTAAATTGACCGCCTAGCTCGTGCGATAGCACACCTTTGGAATTTTTTCTCTGGGGATTTGTAAAGTCTCAGGTCTTCAGGAATAAGCTAGCTACGATTGACTACTCGTGTTATCCGCGACATACCAGACGCTATTCTCGAACGCGTCGTCCAAAATTGGACCTTCCGAATGAGCCACTTTAGACGTAGTCATGGCCAACATTTGCATGATATCATTTTTAAAAGGTTAGTGCTTTGAATTGTTCTTTTAATTGATTACAAAAATTTTAAGTTCACTTTCAAATTTATGTATTTTATTTTACATTATAAATCAAACCTCATGATGAATCACCCTATATTTTGTTACGGGCCATTCATCTCTAAGCAATGAACAATGACAATTTAATAAGGTCCTTTAGTAACTCATCTTTATTAGTCTCCACCTGAAGTTGTATTTTAATAAAATCACTCATATTTATGGCATGAAGAAGGTCTTTAAATGGAGCCATATCTGAAATTTAATGCCTCGATAATAAATCGGCAACATGGAGAAATTTTCCTGAAACATACCTAACATATGAATTGTATTTGGCAAGCTTTAACTTTGTAATTCTTTGTAATTTGTGCGAGTGCACTTGATTGAGGTCATTTTTAGTAATGGACACAACGAGTTTATGATCAGTATGGATGATAACTTGCCGTTCATTATTAACGAGCATGACTTCTTAAAATGATCACTGTTTTCACTCATTCTGGCTACATTTTTTTTTTTTTTTTAACAATTCGTATTTGACTGTTATGTCTATTCATTGAAATACCGGCTGCGCCATGATGTACTATATTATAAATAAAATACAACCATTAGTTATTAGCAATATGATCTTTATTCGATGATGAGAGAAATCAGCAAGTACCCGTGTGGTCAATTGTATTCAACAATGGGTGATGTGAATAAAAATTGAGTGTGAGTGTTCCCTTAGCATTTTGGAGAGAACACTCCATCTGGTGTGAATAAAAATAATTTTCGTTAAGTTTAACGAAAACTCTCCACTCACATGTTTTGACAGTTGAGCGTATCTGAGTGTTCCCTCCATTTTGATGTGAATAAAGATGAATAATATTGAGTAAACTCTTGAAGCAGTTGAGTGTGCATTGAAGGACACTTTTATAATAAAAAACGCTAAAAAAAGTTTTAAAAAGTTTGAAAAATGGAGAATAATATTTCGGAAGAGGAATACTTCAATGTATTAGGTGCAAAATCCTTAAGAAAAAGGAAATCTGGAATGGAACATGAGGATTTCATAAATTGTTTACAATTTTATCCGTGCTTGCTGGACAAAAGCCAAACTCCAGCCATGAAGATTAGAAAGCGAGCTGCGTTGGAGGCTATGGAGGAGAAAATTAAAAAAATCCATGGCGTTGATTTGAACATCTCCCAAATTCGGAAAAAAATTGAAAATATGAAGGCCCGCGTCAAATCAAAAGGAGATAAGAAAAGGACGCGCAATCTTCCCATCAATTTAAAAGACCACGAAAAACAACTACTGGATTTGATGGACTTTAAACATAATCCAGTTTTAATGAAATAAATAAAGTACATATACATTTACATTGACAATTATTATAGTTAACTACAATTTTATATACTTATAATATAATAACACTAAAATTTATTACAATGCGGTGTGCTGAGTACCAGCAAAAATCCCGATGAAGATCTGGAGTATCCTGATGAGGAGCATCTAGGATTTCAGGAGGAAGAACTACCGGCAACATCAATTACCATTCCACAATTCCGGCAAGTTTCAACGCCTAAAAGATGTCAAAAGAGTTCAAACATTGATCTTCAGAAGGAAGTACTCCTAGAGCAAAAGGAGCTAAATAAGAAACAAAGAGAAATTTTTGCGTTGCAAAAGGAGAAACTTCTTTTAGAAATAGAGCTACTAAAGAAAAAACTAAACAACTAAATAAAGATGTTCATATATTTCTGTTAAATCATAAGAAAAAAAAGTAAATAAACAAAATAGAAATACTAATAAAAACTTTTATATCATAAAGAAGCCTTGAATTATTGATGTTATTTTACTTCTCGATACTCCCCGCTTGTAGATAGTGTTCTTTTTCTCTTCTGAAGCTTCAGGAATACGTGCTTCCTGCGACGGTAAGATATCACTTTCTGGAAAGTCTTCGTCGTTGAAATGCTTTGCTATATTACGCAAAACAAAGCAAGCTATTGTAATTTTAGGCACTCTTTCTGTGGCTAGTCTAACTCGGGAGGCCAATAAAGGAAATCCTCGTTTTGCTTGTCCAAACATGCGTTCAATAATTACTCATTCCCGGGTATGTAACTTGTTATATATTTTTTGGGCAACAGGTGACTCATGAGATACTTATCGCCATGTAACAAAAATGAGGCTTTAACCCTTTTTAAGACAGTGGCAATAATTTTGCCACCAACTTCTTTTAACTAGATTTAGTTTTTCTATAACATAACCGCAGATATTTTTTTTGTAAGTGACAACACAGATTTACATACGTGTACCACGAATTAAACTGCCCAAATGGATTTTTTTGGGGCGTAGTTTGACATTTATTGGTTGAAACATCGGAACGAGGTTGAGTATAGTATTCTAGCTTTATCCAGTAAAATCTTTTGAATGAACGAGCAAAATGGTAAGATTTTTTTCCAATTGCTTTTGTTTATATTCTATATTGCGGAAAATTGTGGGATTTTGTTAATAATTCAAAAAAAAAACCATGAAAATTAGCAAATATTTGATGGCAATATTCATGCTACCCTATGTTGGTGGCAATAAATTACCCACTGCCTTGTTACAGACTAAATATGTACGGGACGAAAATATAGAAAAAGAGTTTCATTCTCTATTCGGCTTGGAAAATCCTGAGTATTCGGAAGACGAATATGAAGATGATGAGGACTGATGGCAGCAAATATTTGAAGGATCAGAAAGGAAACACGAACATTCTTTTTTATCTTCTGGTGTGTCTGAATCTGTAGCATTAGATGTCCAGACGTCTGGTATTATTGATCCCATGCTGTAGTGCTCTTATGGGTTTACAAGTCGAGTACTAAATGTGCCTGAGTCTGTCGTAGCAGAAGCTAATAGCATCGATGATAAAGATACGCCAATATTGAGACTTCTGAATCTGATTCTGATTAGCTTGTCATTTCGATTAGCTGTTGCAAGACGACTGATTAGCAACTGCTCGACACGGAAGAGACAAATCGATTCGCTTCCCAATTTTGCAGCGCAATTAAAAAAAAATAAACCCTCACAGAAATATTAAAGGCCTTGGGTGTTCCAGATGATGTTAGGTTTATTAATATCGGCGTTCATATGCCCATGAAATTGACGGCTACCGCAGGTGTCGCTTGTGTATTACTCGAGTACAAAATTAACGTAGCAAAATAATTTGTAGGTACTTATTGTCAGGTACCTCTATGTATTTTCCCAAGTTTTGCTGCATTTCACAACATAAGAAAACATAAGAAAATCATAAGAAAACATAATCATAAGAAAACATAAGAAAAAAGAAATAAAAATTTTGAAAAAATTTGTCTAATAGTTTGCCTATTTCATTTACTTATTTATCTACACCAAAGGGGTAGTGGCATATATGTCGCCATCAAATTTTTCTAATATCTCCGCTTAAATTTTCACATTGAAAAGATAAATAAAAATTACAATAATAACAATAACAAACAAACAAAATATGTAAAAAACCGTTTGTATCTATTGCGGCTGTCTCGACCCTAAAAAGGGTTAAGATCTGACTATAAATACAATCCAGAGCTCCAATTGCACTGAAAAAAGAATACTAAATCTTGTTTAGCTTCTCTCAATTCTGCGGTTGTTGAGAGAAATTTCACCCATACATTTGCTTTTGTACATATAGCACAACACACTTGCAAAACTGTTTTCGATACAGTGGATCTATGAATCCCAATGTCCTCACCAACTCCAACTTGGAATGCCGGGTCACCAATGTACCTAAGGAATATTTTCATTTTCTTAGTTCTTGGTATGGCACCACCATACCTTTCTCGAGGAATATCGGAAAGTAACCGATTACTTAACCATTCCATATTACGAAACTCGAATCCATACAGGTCCTTGAAATTATCCACTGTGACCCCGAAACGTCGTGAATTATATATCTTTGTTTTTTGCGTTTGTATGTTCAAAAACATTTCTGAAAATAAATATTTCCTGTGCTATTGATTATCTTAAAAAAACTTTGACAAATAAATTTGACAGCTCTCCGCTCCAGTTTTCAAACTTCAACTTGAGGGGAAGAAAGCACTTTACTCGTGAGTGTTAACTCAGAGTGTACCCTCAGTTATTATTCACACCACCCAATGTCAATGATGTACATACAACTACATAATATATTGTACATACATTCAAAATTTGTGCACAAAATTCATCGACTTGTATATGTATAAACGTGAGTACATAACTATTGATTTACTTTTCACCAGATTATTCACATAATTTTTAAATTTGTTGCTAGCATATATTACCTTACAACTCTTCTTAAAACTTATATACGATAGTTTTGCCCTTACATACTAAGTACATACTTATTTTTCTGATTTTTATATTGAATATTAATATACAAGTACTTAACAACGAGTACTATGCAATACACCCATTTAAATGCATACAACCACATTTAAGGGTTCTTAACATATCTAAATCACAGACAATCGGTTTTGCCTCCTACATATTCAAATAATTCGATCAAATTCCAATTTTGATTTTGAATTGCTTTTTTACTAAAGAAAAAAAAAATAATTTTGAGTGATGGTAATCTTTATTTGGATGACCTTAACAATTATTTTTGTAAAGTGGAAAAGATTGTATCCGTCAAGTGGCTGCCGCCAGTGTTGATACACATTTGTGCCCATTTTATCGCATTTTGCATGACTTTCCGTAAGATTTCCCGTGATAACTATTCGCATTCCTGTCGAATGTTCTTCTTAAGGGCTGCGATTGTCTGAAGCTTGTTGGGATAAAATCGATTGATCTTGCTGGCCATGCCAAATATCACAATCTCCATTGTGGCTCGCGTTGTGTGTGCGGTTGCACCGTCTTATTGAAACCACATGTTACACGCGACTGACAGTCAGGAGGCATTAAGTGATGCACTGTTTACAATTTGTACGGGAACACCTGTAAGTCTTTCTGGTGATGCCCAATTGCGTGACCCGTCGTCTGGTTGATGTTTCTTCGTTCTCAGCGACATCGGTAACCACAGCCATGATATTCTTGGCAGAACGACCAGTCCGATGGCGGCCACGCCCTGCATAGTCTCCTATGGTTCCACCCTGTTCGAGTAGCTAAGCTCCGAAATGTTTGCCCAGTTGGCGCGACACGATTAGGAAATCAACGTCGAAATTCACGGTGCGCTAACACCGCCGACCGATTATTGTTTAAAAACATCGACACAATTATTTCACGCTCTTACGGAGCATAGCGGTCTATTGCTTGCCTATTGCTTGACACATGGCAGATAATTTTATTATTTACAAGCCTTAAAACGATTTGATGGAATTCAAACGTAATAGTGTGATTGCTTTATATTTGGCTGGAAAACTACAAGTAGCTATCGTTAGAGCAATCCAGCACCTCAAATGTGAATAAATAATTTGTGTTTCGAACCATAGCTCGTAACCGTGATACTGGCAGCGTTGCAAAACTCCACGGAGGTGGTCATAAAAAAACAGCAACATCGGCAGAAATGGTTCGGAAAGTGAAGCCTCGAATTGAGCGAAATCCGCGTCGAAGTGGAAGAAAAATGGCTCGTGAGCTCAACATATCGTTGGAACGGATGCACCACATACTGAAAAATGAGCTTGGGCTCAAGTCATTGAAGTTCCAAAAAGCACACGATCTTATACCGCAGCAGAAAAAAGTTAGAGTCGGAAGAGCGAAGGAGTTGCTACGCTTGCACTAAAGTGGTGAGTAGCCGAATTTGTTTTTTTCCGATAAGTCGCCATTTGTTGTCGAGCAATATGTCAACAAACAAAATGACCGAGTTTACTTACCAGAGAGGTCGATGGTCGCTCTCCGCTCGTATTTTTGGACCGTGGCGTCAAAATTAATGCAATCGTTTACCGTGAAACTGTCTTAGAGGCTGTATTGAATCCTTGGGCAAACTATCATTTCGGTCGGACACCGTGGACATTTCAACAAGACTCGGCACCGTCTCACAAAGCGCGCATCAACCCAGATTGGATTCCACACTTCATTTCTTCGACACAATGGATTGCAAATTCTCCGAATACAAATCCGTTGGATTTCTCTTTCTGGGGTATTTTAAAGGCCAAGGTTGGCACTAAAAAATACTAAAGTTTGGACCACCTCAAACAAGCACTTCGCTGGGAATGGACCAAAATACCGCAGACCCACTTGCGTGCAGCGTGCGATGCTTTTTTCGGCCGTCTCAAAGCCATTATTCGCGCCAAAGGTGGACATATTGAAAGCTACTGATACAATTTGAAAATTGATGTATTTTTCAACATTTTTTGCTTTGGCACAATAAAATTTATCAAAAAATAAAAAAAACTATAGAATTTTAAAAAGTTGCAGATCCAGAGTCAGGCAGGGTGTATATGCTTCTGATGTCTTCATATGGTTTGAAACCTCTAATAATGGAACCTACTCGTATTACAGATTCAGCACAAATATGCTCTGACCATTGCATGATAAGTCTTAATATAGATAATTGTATATCATCAATAATCACAGACCTATACCCTTTAAAGTAATTGGGAAAACTGACTTTGTCTCAATAATAGAAAATTAAAGATTTTTGTCTTGGGAGCCAATCAAAACAATCCAAACATTTCTAAATTGAAATGTTTAAAGTCGTGGATAAGCCGTGTGATTTCGAAAAAAAAAAAAATACAAAAAATTAAATCCGGAAAAGCTGTAAACACCCAGTTAATACAAATTTAAAAAGAGACTATGAAAAATTAAACGAGGAAGTTAAATTACATATAAAAGTTAGTAGAGAAAATTATTACGTTGATAAGCTACAAAACTGCAGAGGGAACGTGAAAGAAGAGTGGAATTTTCAAAATGCAAGTAGAAGACAAAATTATATCAGATCCTATGGAAATTGCGAATAATTTTTATAAAGTCTTTGTATCTGCCCCAACTCTATCAAGGCCTCTTCAACTGCAAAGTATCTGTTCTTGCAACTTATTTGCAGACTTAATAGATGAGACATATTTTTTTAATACGATTTCTCCATTGGAAATCTATTATCAAATTTTATCCCTTGATAACAAAAAATCGAGTACTGCCGATAATATTACTAACTGCCTCTTAAAACAAATTTCTTTATATATTGTGGATATATTGAGTCACTTATTTAATTTTTAATTTAATTTTTCCTGCAGCTTTAAAAACTGCTGAATTCATTCCATTATTCACAAAAGGTAATCGGATTTTAATGTCCCACTGTATGTTAGACTTATTTCCAATCTTCCAACAGTTACTAAGAAAAAAACTACTGAAAAAGCCTATAGTATCGTTTCTGAACAAGAACAATTTTTTTTAATAATGAACAATTTGGTTTCCTAAAGGGGAGATCCACTGAAGATGCCATTCTTAAAGTCTGTCGTGAAATAAACGATTGTTTTAATAAAAATAAAACGTCTTTAGCTCTTTCCCTTGATATGACTAAGGCATTTGATATGGTCAATCATAATATACTTTTAGACAACGTGTGAGACTTGACATGATCTATAGTGATGAATTAGATACTAATATTGGTGTACCTCAAGGATTCGTATTAGGGCCGCTTTTATTTTTAATTTACCTAAATTCATTGTTCATTCAAAACTTTAAAAATCCAGTTACAGCTTTTGCTGATGATATCACTTATATATATAATTATATCAAAATCTACGGCAATGATTTGCAAAACATGAGTTACTTATAAGCGAAATAACTAAATTGATAATTTTTAACTTAAAAGGCTTCTTGTTCAAAAATGTCCTCATCTACTCAAATTTGTGGAGAAAAAAACTTTTCTAATATGGTCTGTAATACTACTATAATTGTTTCAAGGTAGAAAGTGTTGAAAGATTTAAATATCTCGGTGTTTTAATTGATAAAAATTTAAGCTGGAAACCGCATGTAGATGAATTAAAAAATGATATGTTATCTGTTACGCGCAAAAGTATCTATTGAAACCATATTGTTCAACTTAAATTCTTCTGATGATATAGTAATCCATAGTCCAAACTACAATATTGTATTGCAAGTTGGGGTGGAATATACAACCGAACAATCGATATATTAAATATTGCTCAAAAACATCTGATACGAATTATTTGCAGGGCCAACAGACTTGCAAGTAGTTGGTCACTTTTTAATAGTTTCCGGGTGCTTCCAGTAGCTCATCTTTTTATTTCTTAATTAATACCGCACTTAATTCGTGCGGTTTGCTAAGAGATGGCGTAACTTGTATTATTCCATTGGAACATGCATTGGAAAGCTACTGTCATTGTACGTTATTTCAGTATATGTCAATCATTTGAAGCGTAAACAACTACAGTTTTTTTTCACTTAAATATGTTGAACTTTGTGCCAGAAAAAGTGTTTTTGCGGGGAGTTCTTCTTCATTACTTTAATATGAAGAAAACTGCTGCCGAAAGTCATCGTTTTTTGGTGGAAGTTTTTGGTGAACATGCGCTAGCTGAGCGAACATGCCAAAAGTGGTTTACATGATTAAGAAGTGGTGATTTTGGCTTGGAAGACGATGAACGTCCTGGGCAGCCAAAAAAGTTTGAAGATGAAGAACTGGAAGCATTACTCTATGAAGATTATTGCCAAATACAAGAAGAGTTCGCAGAATCTTTGGGTGTCACTCAAGCAGCCATTTCAAAACGTTTAAAAGCAGCTGGGTATATTCAAAAGCAAGGAAATTGGGCCCCACATGAACTCAAGCCGAGAGACGTGGAAAGGCGGTTTTGCATCATAAAATGTTATCTCCAATTGACGGATCATTCGCCTCAAGTCACGGAAGTGCTACAGGATGATACCCATCCTAAATATCAAAATTGTATTTGCAATAAGTTATATATACAGGGTGTCCCAGTTTAGGTTTTCGTCGTTATAGAACACTTGGACACCCTGTTTGTAGGTACATACTGCAATCTTATTCGAGAGATCCGGAAAACAGAAGCACAAGACTATCAAAATTATTTTAGGATGAGTGCTGATAACTACAATTATTTATTAAACCTAGTTGGGTCTTTAATCAAAAAAGAATGTACGCATTTAAGAAGTACAACAACGCCTAATGAGAAACTAGCAATAACGCTAAGGTTTCTCGCTACGGGAAGGAACTTTGCGAATCTGAAATATAACGGAGTCATGGGCGGGTCTACAGTCGGGAAAATCGTTATTGAAACGTGTCAAGCTATAAATATTGTATTGAAATATTTTATTGCGATAAGTGTTGACAACAATAAGTAGAATAAGAATATGTTCCTACGGATGAAGAATATATTTTTTCTGACGAAAATGACTCCTTTATCATTTTTGTTCAGTATCGTTTGGCAAGTCATCATGGAAAGACTCACAATACAATAGCGTCTCCAAATTGTTTAGCTGTATCACGAAAATCAGCGTTCTGTGAGAAATGTTTTTCTTGCGATTCGAAGAACTTATAGTATATAGAATACGCGACGTACTGAAACCACTATTGCCAATACCATTCGCAAATTTGAGGCCCAGTTTACATTAGTGGATGATACTCGAACAGTTAGACCACATCCAGCACGTAGTGAAGAGACTATAGCAGCTTTAGCTGAGAGTGTACGTGAAGACCATGACGAATCGACTCGTCGTCGTTCTTAGCAGCTTGGCTTGGCCTTGGCCTAAAAGTGTACAAAATTCAATTTGTGCAAGAATTGAAGCCAGGCGACTTGAATTTGCGTCATATTTTCAGTGAATGGGCTCTGGAAAAACTCAATGAAAATCCGGTGTTTTATTGTGAAATTTTGTTCAGTGATGAAGCTTATTTTTGGCTCAATGGATACGTTAATAAACAAAATTGCGTATTTGGGCTGATGAGCAACCCAATGAGTACCAAAAGCTAACATTACATCCATTAAAAACAACGGTATGGTGTGGCTTAAGGGCTGGTGGAATCACTGGTCCATATTTCTTCAAAAATGAGGCAAATCAGAATGTTACCGTCAATGGTAATCGTTATCGCGCCATTTGACGGACTATGTGCTTCCTAAAATTCAATCACATTGTCTCGGTGAGCTCTGGTTTTAACAAGATGGCGCTACGAACCATACAGTGCGTGAAACAATGGACCTGCTTAGAAATCATTTTGGTGTGCACTTTATTTCACATTTTGCTACGGTAAATTGGCCACACCGTACGATATCACACATTTGGACTATTTTGTCTGGGGATATGTAAAGTTTCAGGTCTTCAGGAATAAGCCAGCTAATATTGACGCTTTGGAAGCCAATATTACTCGTGTTATCTGCGAGATATCAGTCGCTATGCTCTAACGAGTCGCCCAAAATTGGACCTTCGGAATGGACCACCTCCGTAGTAGTCATTGCTAACATTTACATGATATCATTTTCAAAAAGTAAATGCCATGAATTTTTTCTTTAATCAATAATAAAAATTTTAAGTTCAATTTCAATTTTATGTATTTTATTTTACATTATAAATCAAACCTTACGATGAATCACCCTATATATTAAGAAGTTTTTCAGCATTGTATATACTTATGGCTGTGGTCAATACTAATTACGAGTTCACCATAATTAATGTTGGTGCGAATGGCCACGTATCGGATGGAGGAGTTATTTTTCACACAAACTTCTGGCAGTTATTTATCAATGATTCCTGGAACATTGAACATTCCTGAAGAAAATTTTTTGCCAGCGTCAGAATCTAAATAACCCTTTGTTTTTGCTGGTGACGACGCATTCAATATGACTGAAAACCTTTTAAAGCCCTACAGCAAACGAAACTTGACTAAGAAACAACGGATATTTAACTATCGCTTAAGTCGTGCTCGACGAGTACGTAAAAATTACAGAAATTATTTTTCACTTAAACTAAAATTGTGACTTTCATAATAGTTTTTCAAGTCTACTAATACTGCTAGAAATAATGTATTTTGTGATTTGTATGAGTTTGGTATATCTGAAAGCGCTGGTGACGGAGTAGATGGGGACGTTGGACTGACATTGGACTGACGTTAATGGACAAGATGCACTTGATGAATTTGGGCTTATACACACCAATGGAGATGGGCTATGAGTGAAAACACGTGATTTATATGGAGTTGATGTAAAGGATATTGGACAAGAAACCGATATTTTTGCTTGCATTGCTCCATGTCTTATTGATTCTTCTCCTGGCACAACTTCTGCCAATTGTGCTTCAAAGAAAATATCATTTATCTTCTTTTCCCCAAATAGACTTCGTAATTTATCTGCACATGTCCTTGCAGTGTTGAGGAGCTTCTTCTTCTCCTTTGTCTCTTTTACCCGTTTTGTCCTTAGCTAAATACTCACACGCCATGGATCATAATTCTTCCTGTTTTTGTTTGTTTTTTTTTTTTTTTTTTTTTGGAATAGGGTTGTGCACTGTTTCATTACACTAAAAAATAATTAGCAGATGATTATTCCAAAACATATTACAAACACGCTTCTTCCCTATATTTCCGCAAAACTTTAAGCAACTCCTAATACGCAAGACTTTTTAACAGCTAATTTTGAAAATAATCTTTTCTTGATGCATCCCAAAGAACGCTGTGACTTCTGTAGCAATTAATAAATTCCCCTTAAAGCTCTTTTATATCGGTAGGAGCCAATATTTAAAAAAATTTCTTTGGAATGATGGAATTTGCCCCTACACATTATCATTTCTAATGTATCATTCTCCGTCATTCCAGTAAAATCCACGAAAAATTTCCATCCTCATTATTCTCGCAGTCATTCCAGTCGTAATTTTTCATTCCAAGCTACACACTATCATTTTTAATATCATTCCAGTAAAAATGTCATTTCAAAAATGATAGTTTGTAGCCTACCTTGGACCGGCATTCCCTCTCCATCAATTACGGACGTTACTTTTTCTTATATCTGATTTTTCCTCCGTTGAGTCACTTTCCCTTTTTCGTAACGAAAAAATTTCAACAGATACGTCGCTAAAGATATTTCACTTCAAAAATAATAAATAAATTCATGTTTTACAATAATATTACACTTAAAATAATATCAAATATATAATACAAATATTGTATTTATTATATTTATATTTCCTCAAAAACTCAGCTCTCAACTATTCCTCTAGTTTTCTGATTTCTGCTTCTGTTTCTCACAAATATAATGTACAAGTTCTATGCACACTTTAATATATAATATTGGAGTAAGGCAGAAAATAAAAACAGCGCTGTTTGATGAAGTACCCGGATTGGAAGATAGATGGCGCTACTGAGCCAAAATTAGCCTACTATCATTTAATATAAACTCTTTTAGGCCGCCTGGGTGTCAAACCATTTCCAAACATCTTGTAAGTGTTTTTTGCAACAATGGAAAAAGAGAAGTATCGCTCCGTGATCCAATTCTAGTTTTTGAGTGGGAAAACCTGCGAAAAAATCGAGTCCATTCTCGATGGTGCGAGTGGAACTTATTCACCTTCCCGTACAACCGTTTACTATCGTCGGTAAACAACCGCGCAACCGCGCCCAGGTGGCTCAAAAACGGTTACCACCGAGGAAACCGTATACAACATCAATGATTTCGTATTGGCGGACCGCCGAGTGAAAATTCTTAAGTTGGCTGCGATGGCAGGCATCTCAACTGAATGCGTTAGCCATATCCTGCACGGGATCTTGGGCATGAGAAAGCTGTCAGCGCGATGGAAGCCGCGTTTGCTCCAGAGTGCATCCGTGAGACCTCTTCAAAGACGTGCTTGGCCCTGTTTAATCGAAATCCAGAGAAGTTTCCTTATCGTATCGTGACCGTAGATGAGACATGGATTCATTGGTACACATCAGAGATCAAAGAACAATCGAAACAATGAGTTTTACCCAGTGAATTCGAAGACCGTGCTTTCGGCCGGAAAGGTGATTGCCACCGTTGTTTGGGGAGCCCGAGGTGTTATATACGTTGACTATTTAGAAAAGGGAAAAACAATCACAGGAGCATATTACGTCGATTTATTGGGCCGATTCAACGTCAATTTAAAGAAAAAACGACTACATTTGGCGAAGAAAAAAGGAATTCATCGACGCCGAAGAGTAGTATTTTGCAGGCCAACAAAAGTCGCACATATTATACGGAGGAGATAAAGAAGTTGCAACACCGCTGCGAAAATTGTATCGAGTTGAAAGGAGATTATACATATTGTGAAATAAATTGTCAACAAGTTGCGTTATTATTTCTAATCCGGGTATTCCTCAAACAGCCCTTGTATAACACCCGCACATATATCAAACTCTCTCAGTGACTGCACGTCTTGCTTCTTCGAGCGAACGATAAAAACTGAGGTATACGACTTTATTGTAACAAAAATATAGGCATGGTTGGGTCTACGTGTTTCAAAAGTGTTCACAAACATTCTTCAGGCTTAAAAAACAAAACAAAAATATCGACCCTTCTCCTTCTGCCCTTCGGTTTTGTACCTGTTTTAGGGCTCCCAAGGTCACTATACATAATTGTTAATTTTTATATCCAGGTAGGAATATCTTTCTAGAATATGAATAACTAAATATTGATCGGATGCATATAGTAATTATTTTTAGTTACAATAGACTTTTACCAGGAATTAGAAGGGGTACCCGGGTGGCAGATGCTGTGAGTTTTTTTTGTTTGGCAACACAAGGGTTAAAACTAACTGGGCGTGCAAGATATATGATCACATCATCGGCATATGAGTACGTATGAATATGTTCGGGATGTCATTGTTAAAATAAAGAGTGAGAATAAAGGTGGTCCTAAACAGAACCTTGTGGAATACAAGCATGTGTAATTTTGCAATTAGAGTGATAAAGATCTGTAGTGACTGATTGGAATTTATTTTCGAGATAGCAATTTAGTAACTCCGTAGAAAAATACGAGATATTAAAGTTATGTACGAGTATCCATCAAAACTTTCATAAAAGTCAAGGAGAAATGCCACACAAATTTCGTTATAATCTAAAGCAGAGATAATAACATATCACTTGTAACGGACTCACAACTATGTGTTTTACGAACAACAGATTACTATTCTAAGCATTTTTGGATCTGATTAGATAGTATCTTTTCAAAAGTCTTAGGGACAAGACATAACAATACTGATAGGTCTAAAATCAGCAGCGCATTTTGGATTGAACTTTATTGGTACTGGTGAAACTTTAGGAATTTTTAAGAAATAACATAACGCCCAGTGGTATATGAAGTATGATGAAATATATTCAGGTTTATTCGTTAAAGGTTTTGAGCTTAGATCAAGGCAGAAAATCGATGGCTCTGAGGAAACTGGTACACGAAATTCACTCATCTTGTATAGAGGTAATGAGCATTTGGATGAACCAATCTTCATAATGGAATACAATTTTTGACTCAAACTCACCTAACTTGTTTTTTTTTTTTTTTTAAGAAGTTATATAGATTTTTTAAAACACTCTTTATATCAGAGGAGTGAGGTATATAATATTTGTGGAAGTTTATAACTGCTTATCTGCATAGGATTACCTTATTTCATAATATGGTGGAAGCCCCTATGATATCCAAACGCAAAATCAAGACCCCAAATGGATTATGGGAAAAAATTCTACACACAAATGTTTTAGATTCTAAGGAGCTATCTTTTATTTTTCTTTGAGGATACGGACAGTATAAATAGGGTGATTCATAGTGAGATTTGATTTTCAATAGGATTTTTTGACAGATCACGCGTGACTCCTACCAAACTGCTTTGTCATTTTTGTTCTGTATCGTTTGGCAAGCCATCATGGGAAGACTCATATCACAACAGCGTCTCCAAATTGTTCAGCTGTATTACGAAAATCAGCGTTCTGTGAGAAATGTTTTTCTTGCGATTCGAGGAACTTATAGTACTCGAATACGCGACGTACTGAAACCACTATCTCCAATACCTTTCGCAAATTTGGATCCCAGTTTACATTAGTGGATGACACTCGACTAGTTAGACCACATCCAGCACGTAGTGAAGAGACTATAGCAGCTGTAGCTGATAGTGTACGCGAAGACCATGACGAATCGATTCGTCATCATTCTCAGTAGCTTGGCTTGGCCTCGGCCTAAAAGTGTACAAAATTCAACTTCTGCAAGAATTGAAGCCAGGCGTCATATTTTCAGTGAAAATCCGGTGTTTTATCGTGAAATTTTGTTTAGTGATGAAGCTTATTTTTGGCTCAATGGATACGTTAATAAACAAAATTGCGTATTTGGGCTGATGAGCAACCCGAAGATTACCAAAAGCTGCCATTACATCCATTAAAAACAACGGTATGGTGGAATCAATGGTCCGAATTTTTTCAAAAATGAGGCAAATCAGAATGTTACCGTCAATGGTAACCGTGCTTCTTGAAATTCAAGCACATGGTCTCGGTGAGCTCTGGTTTTAACAAGACGGCGCTACGAGCCATACAGCGCGTGAAACAATGGACTTGTTGAGAAATCATTTTGGTGATCACTTTGTTTCACGTTTTGCTACGGTAAATTGGCCACCTAGATCGTACGATATCTCAGGTCTTCAGAAATAAGCCAGCTACGATTGACGCTTTGAAAGCCAACATTATTCGTGTTATCCGCGAGATACCAGTCGCTATGCTCGAACGAGTCGCCCAAAATTGGACCTTCCGAATAGACCACCTCAGACGTTGTCGTTGCCAATATTTACCTAACATCATTTTTAAAAAAAGTAAATGCCATGAATTGTTCTTTTAACCGATAGTAAAAATTTTAAGTTCACTTTCAAATTTATGTATTTTATTTTATATCGTTAATCAAACCTCACGATGAATCACCCTATATTTGCTTTTCATTGCGTTTAATCAGTGTCATCAATCTAAAATGTTTATTTGATAACGATGTCTTATCATCAAAAGAGTTGGCTATAAACTATCCATCGTTTTCAACAGTGACTAGCTTTTGGCTTTTATTTAATTTGTTGATTGCTGAATGTATATGTAGATATTCGTTGGAATTTAAACTTGACATTTGAAACAGGTACAATAACAATAATAATAAAACCATATACTAAAACTTCTCCTATCTCCTATAATACATATTATAATACATATATTAGCCCCGAATAATTTTTATTATTTTTCCCCAATTTCTTCGACTCAGAAGACTTTCCAACACACTTTCCAGTCGTCACACTATAGTCTTATCAGAGTTTAAAAATCAAAGATAGATTTTTGGCAAAACACTTATAAAAACTTTTGGTAACCGAGGGCCAACTTACGAAAACTTATTACAACGGTAATAATACTGAGCTAATGTAGCAACACCTGTAGATAGAGAAAATTTAAGTAAGAAGAAGAAGAGTAACCGACAATCAATACAAGTAGAAAAGGTTTTGCGATCGCAACGCTATAAAGTTGTACTGTGTTCAAAGTCGCTTAGTGTGTACGCGTTTCAGTTGATCTTGGGTTTCACGACCGTACGGCAGCAGTATTACTTCTAAAACCCAAAACGTCCTTCTTGTTTATATATTTATTTTATTTTTAAATATTCCTTCTACCCGTGTCTCGAAATTCATGACTTTATATTAGCACAGTGCTGTCGGTTTTAAATTGAGCCTAAATTGTTTTGCTGTTGGATATATTTATATTTTTGGATAAATTACGAACCACCCCCGAAAATGTTGTAAGTTAAAAACAAAACAAAAAAAAAAAACATTATTCTGTCTGTCTGTATGAATTTTCGATTTCGATACTAATTTCGAAATGCAGACATGTTGAACTGCAATTGATGAAATTTTGAAGTTATCGTATTTGTTTTTTTTTTTCACAATAATTAGTGACAAGTGATAGTCAGTTGGATTTTTTTGACCAACATTTACCGGCTAATTACGAGTAATCGAGATCGAGAACAACTTTTCTTTCTTTTTTCTTTGTTAGTTTGTTAAATCTCGTTTATGCAAATTTAACTAACGTGCGCAGTTTTGTACGAGTGTGCTCATGGATAAATCGAATTTTAGAATTAATTACAGTACAGGCACTTGCAAGACAGTTCGTGAGAGTTTAGTATCTATTTAGATCGCGTAGTGCTTGTTACTACTGATAATAATGAGCAAAAACCTCGCATTCCGAAATAACACTAAGAAACTGTTTAATTTTGAATTTTGTATTTTATTATTGCTGTCGGAGATTTTCATTTATAATAAGTATTCGATACAACTTAAAAATTTAATGTACGTTAAGTGTGTCGGTTGTTTTTGGTTAGTTAGTAAACTTTGAAATACTCGTTTCGCCGCATTTTCGTATCGCTTAGGTCAAGGGCAAACAAAAAATTTGTGACACTATCGATTGATTGATATGTAGATATACAATTAAGTAGGGTGTAAATACAAATAGTAATTATCTGCTTTCGAGCTTTATTGAAAATTAGAAATACTTTGAACTGTCATGTGGCCTTGAACTCTCAAGATGTGTTAAGCTTTTAAGTTAGTTTTATAAAAATTTTGCGTGATTATGTGGGAATATTATTAGATGCGCAACTATGTAAGTTATCGCTGTTTTTATTATTAAAATGCAACTTTATTGTAAAAAAAAATGGTTACAAATAAATTATACAAAGTATTGCCCATCGCTAGCTTTAATTTTTTTACATCTTTCTGGCAGAGCTCGAATACGATAAGTGTTTATCTTTTGAGACTATCCACGAATCAAGCCATTTTTTGATGTCTTCATATGAGCGAAATTGCTGATCAACCAGACCATATGCCATCGAACGGAACAAGTAATAATCGAACGACGCAATATCTGAAGAATATGGCGGATAGGGTAGGACTTCCAGCGTTTCCAGATATTTTTTAACGGGTTTGCCAACGTGAAGCCGAGCGTTGTCATACTGTAGAATTACTTTTTCGTGCCTTTACTCGTACTGTTGCCGTTATTTTCACAGTGCTCGGCCCACTCATATAGTCCCCCAGTGATGGTTTCGTTAGGTTTTAACAGTTCATAATAAATAACATCGACCTGGTTCCACGAAATACACAGCATAACCTTCGTAGATAGAACATTCAGCCGAACAAACGACGATGTAGAAACATAACATAATGAAGAAAACCCTTCCTTTTTTGCCTCTGAAGCAGTTGTTCACAAGCAAAAAAAAAAACGATACTCAACGTTCCTTGGCTTCAAATCATAAGTAGCTCAAGTTGCTTGCCTTGGAATCATTTACAATGCATGGAATCACTTGGAAAAGGCTGGTGGGTAACTCCTAATGCTTAAGCAAGCTCCAATTGCATTTGGCACGGATCCTCATCGAGCAGTACCTCTAATTCAGCGTTTTCGAAGGATTTTTGCCTTCCTTCACGCGGACGATCGTCAATATCGAAATCGACGTCTTTAAAGCGACGAAACCAATCACGGAACGTTGTTTCCCTTAGAGCAGCATCTCCGTAAGCCAAAAACAAAATCACTAATGTGTCAAAATGATTTGTTTACCATTCGTCTTAGCTTCGTTCATGACGTGTTGGATATGTCAAAATCAACCAGCACTTACTGCTTGAGCCATCTATTGACAAACAATGATAACTTGGAGTCAATATTCATAAATTTATAAGTCACTGTTTCGATTCTTATTAAAGTCGTGGAGAATATGAAATTGATATTGATGTTAATACGTTAATAGTTTTTTATTGACTAACTAAACTTAAGATTTTGTTACAGAATAGTAAATAGATTAAGTATATATGAGTACATAAGAACATATGATTTCAATGTTAGAATAGCTTATGAAACTCTCACAATTCTTCCCTTAAAATTAAAGTTCCATAAAGGTTCGATTTAAATACAATACGCCTTCAATAAAATAAACAAATTATAATAACAAATTTTTCAAATATTTAAAATTGATTCAAAAATTAAACTTCACAGCTTGCGTTATGTGAGACCCTGTAAAAATATCAGCAGCGATGCTGCGAACATTGATTTGCTTGCCTTTTCATTTAAAATAAAATATTTATTATCAAAAAATTCGAAAATGACTTACATTTAGTTTTTGTTCTTTCCATACTTTATTCTTTATTCTTTTTTCCTTATAGAATATTAGTTCACAATTACGAAACAACATAATAGATCATAAGAATAAGTAGTGACATTCATATTGATTTTAAATTTAATAGTAGCAATGCCACTTCATTGCGAAAATTTATAAAGTTCCAAAAAGTTATAAAATAGTTACAAAAGAGTAGGGTATAAAGTATTAATAATTAAGTTTTAAGTATTCAAAATTTAATTCTGAATTAACTTACATACGGCAGCAAATTTTTGATTTCTTCGTTGATTGAAAGTTAGAAGCCAGTTTTTGATTTTTTTTAAAAATTTGGTTGGACGAATTATGAAAACGAATATCTTTTGGAAGCCTGTTAAACAATTTGCAGGACACGACAGTGAAGAAGTTTTTGTATAAAGTTGTTCGAAATAACGGCACTTGAATAAAGTTGTTAGATCCGCTTCGTAAATTATGTGAATTTGAGATTGGACTTTGCAAATAACCACTTCTTTTAAAAAAAAATGTTGGACACTTTATAGTAATATAAGTGCTTTGAAGGTTAAATTTTTAACTTTCTAAACAAGATCATAGACCGCACCAAACGATTAGCATTACAAATCTTTCTAATAAAATATTTTTGTAAAACAATTAGAAGCAATAACCTTGTGTGGTAGGCACCACCCCAACAACTTAAACCATACTGTAGTTTAGAATCAACCAATCCAAAGTATACTGACTTCAAAGTTTCATTACTACAGTTAAAACGGTTGGCTAAAAAGCGAATTGATATAAATGAGAAATAAAATAGGGCCAAGGACTGAGCCTTAGGGGACACCTCGACTGATAACTTTTGGATTACTTGCAAAGTTGTCTACTAAGACCTTTTGAGTTCTATTACTCAAGTAGGAAGTAAACCATTTGATCATAAAACCGCGGAATCCTGCATAAAATAATTTGTTCAATAAAATGTTATGATTCACCATATCAAAAGCCCGGCGCAGCACATTTTAATATCTAAAGATTTGTAGATAAATGAACAGAACTCTAGAAGAGCATCTTCTGTACAAAGACCTTCTCTAAATCCGAATTGAGCAGGGCTAAAGAATTTTTGTTTTTTGAGAAATTTTAATATACGCCTCTTTACGACTTTTTCAAACACTTTTGATATTGATGGTAACAAGGAAATGAACCTGTAATTGTTTTTGTCTTTTTTATTGCCTCTTTTAAAAAGAGGTATTATATTGGCATACTTCATAGGATGTCAAATTTTTCAAAATTGTTTTAGATGATCGATTTCTTAAATATACCGCAGTATTTATATGGTAGCTTCAGACCGAAGAAATGCTGCCAAATCTGATTCCATAAGCATATAGTACAAAGCGCCATCTCAATCAAAATCATATTAAATCATTCGGCTACGTCGTTTTGTTAGGTAATGTGAGGGTCAGTAAGCTCTCTTTTAATTCCCTCCTTTATCGAAGATAAATCAAAATCGTTGTTAGAATACATACTCACTACCATTATCTATTCGCAGAGTTATAATTTTCTTATTAGTGTGTCGTTCCACTAGTGTTTTGAAAGTTCGAAACTTTTGAAATGCATCAGATACTAAACATAAAGATACGAGTACAAATAATTTCGACTAAGGCAGATAAGTAGGTAAAAGTGGCATTTGGAAGGGACCAACTCTTTTAGGCCCATTGTGCTGCCACGCGGATTTATGATCCTCTTACTAATGGAACTAATTTGAGCTTATAAAGAAGCCCTGGAGACTGTTAACGTCTATATTCATTAGGTCCTTTAAGCCAAAGCTCCTAAGATAAGTTTTCTTCTCTGGGAGAGAGTAGGACATGTATTGAGAAGATAGAGGAGTGTCTCTTCTTCCTAATCGTCTATGCACCTTCTACAGAAATCGTCCTTAAAGGCGTCAAGCCTTCTTGCATGCTTGCCTATAAGACAGTGTTCAGTGATGACACCTATGATGGCGCTGAGATGTTTTCTATTCAAAAGAATCAGACTCTTAGAGCGATTCAGATCCAGCTTTGGCCAGATCTGTTTAGTCGCTAGACATGCTGGCCCACCGTTCCATCTAAGGTCTGTTCTTTTATTAGCATCCAGCTTAAATAATAATTTTCACGTAACGATTGGTATAACTATTCTGCCCTTTTCCGGTAAAATATATTAGGTAGAGTGGTTCCAATTTTGGTGAGTTCGTCATTCCTACAATTCCCTGAAATGTGTCTGTGGCCCAACACCCAACAAAAGTGAAGGTTGAACTGCTCTATCCGTAAGAAATGATTGACATTCCAGGACGGTATTAGAATTTAATGAGAATGAGTCTAAGGACCTAATAGCGGCCTGACTATCCGAAAAGATGCGGAAGTCTTTTGCAGATATCACGTTTTTCTTCAGTCAGAACAGAGGTTCCTTTATCGCCAAAATTTCCGCCTGGAACACGCTACAGTAATTTGGAAGACGGAAGGAGAGGCTTAGATTTAAGTCATCTATGTAAAAGTGGATTGACTTGTCCTCCATGAAAGCATCTTCCTCTCAAAAGATAAACTGGTACCGTTTATTCAGGGACAGGATCAGTTTTATGGAAATAAACTCCAACAAACTTAACAACAGTTAAGATTGAGCTGAAGGAGTCTTTGATGGTATTAAGATGCTTACCTGAGAAGGCTATAGCCACGTCATCCGCGTAGGCAATAATAATAAAATTGGATAGAAAGAGAGAGAAAGATGTTTGAACTCTGTGAATATTTCGTTCCATGGTCGGCATCCAACATTTATTGGGGAGATTAAATTATTGGTGGAAGTTGGCTTGTTGTTGATTTCTGGTGAACTACTAATCTTACTTGATTTCTATTAAATGAAAAGAAAACCGAATGTCTTTCGGGCGAAGGTGAGATTCGAACGCCGAGCCTCCCGATATGGAAGCCAGTTCACTACCACTTAAGCCACGGCCACCCGCTTCCATGTATATCAGCAGTTCATTAATCATTAAGTTCCAGAGAAGGGGAGAAAGGACATCACCTTGCGGCGTATCTCTGCTGATACATCTTTTAACAGAAGCCCCAACCATTTTGGAGTTGTTTATCCTGATTTACCATAAGTCTGCTCAACTCCCCAAGTGAATCGTCTACCTGTAGATGTGACAGCGTAGTCGTAGGTTTGCACCCGATGATAAGGCCAGCTTCCAGTACCACCCTTTCTAGATTATCACCAGCCAATAGGAGCCTTTGACAGTCTCTAGCCTGGCAATGGTTAAGTCGGGGGTGCAGAGGTTAGGAAGTAAAAATGCATTAAGGCTACGCTTCACTAATATACAAGTTCTAATTTTACCTTTGTCTCTTATATAGAGTGGATCGTATGCAGATGTTTGAAGCCCACGAACAACGCCGTCTACGATCAAAGGTTCCTGGATTAGGATGATGTCTTCTGCATTTTTCAAAGGAGCAAAATAAGTGTGGCCGAAGTCAAGTGATGGAGATTAATCTCGAGCAACCGTATCATTGCTACAATTTACCAGAGTAGCCTCTGCTACATTGTTGTTCGAGTCGTTCGATTCTGAACATGTGCCCAAGAGCTCATTTTCTTCCTCTGATCGTATAGGATCTCTTTTTATTTCGTCACCGGTTTCCATTTCCATGTATTCGTTGCACAATCTGTAAGTAAGGTGGTTTTATATTTTTATAAAAAAAATGTTTATTTATTCATCAATTAAAGTTGTCCCTTAAAGCAATCCCCCTCAAATATTTACATTATTATTATAATACACTTGTGCCAACGCTTTTTCAAATCCTCGAAGCACTTCTCATAAGCACTTTTTGGATCAACATCGTACTCTTCCAGCGATGTTTTTATTTCCTCAATCGTTGTAAGTCTTCTTCCTTTCATAAGTCTCTTCAGTTTCAGGAATAGGAAGTCAATTGAGACCAAATCCGGTGAATATGACTAAGGCATGATTTTCGACTTATTTTTGGCCAAAAAATCTCTTGAATTGTTTTTTTCCAAAATTCCGGAACTTTTTTTCGTATTGCTTCTCGTAAACGCGGCATAACTTCAAGGTCATACCCCTTATTGACAGTATGACCTTGAGGTAAAAACTCCTGATGTACTACGCACTTCTGATCAAAATTAAGAAGTTTCGGAACAAACTTCGCTGACACTCGTTTCATGCCAACATTCTCAGCATTTTTTCTTATGGTAATTCGACAATTTTCCTCACAGCTTCTAAGTTATCGTCTTTTGTTGATGTGCTTTGGCGTCCAGAGCGAAGTTCGTCATTGGCTCATCATGGAAGAGCGTGTACCACTTGCAAATATGTTTTTTATTTAGAACAGACTCGCCGTATACCACTGTCAGGATTTCAAGTATTTTAAAGCACTTGATCTTATTTTTTACACAAAATTTGAAACAAACTCTTTTCTCCACCTTTCTGTCTGCCAAAAACAAACTAAGTATGCTATGTACTTGAAACTGTGAAACTGTGAACATGTTCGGGACAAGTGTACCATCACAGCAAAAAAAAAAAATTGATAATCGAATATACGTTGCCTGTGAAATTTCAAAAGTCACCTACTTCTTGAACACACATCGTATTGTCTTGTGCTATGCTCATGGTCATGAAATGTTTTTTCACACGGCAGTGCCCTGTAAGAAAACCTGTGATCAGTCGAATCTGACTTCTACTTTATTGTAGTAGTTGTTTATTTTTCTTGTGGCAACTGCTTGGCATTAAGTTGTTGGCTTGTCTGTTTCCTTCTTCAGTTTTCCTCCATAAGTGAAGCTTCTTTTCATCTAGCCAAGTTTTAACACAACTGAAAAAGGCTGCTCTGCTGTCGGAGAGAATGTAAAGGCTTTTTTTGTTACTCGTATATATCTGTTTAGATTCTCTCGAATGCAAAGTTCTATTGCATAGAATTCAGCTTGTATCCATACTGGCATGTAGGATGTTTAGGATATTTCTAGCGAAGCTGTTGATTCGGTTTTCATTGCACCAGTTGCACAAACACAAGCTAGTCTCTGTATTTTGTTGAATTTATCCTGTGTTGACATCTGAGTCGCTTTATGCCACGAAACAGCGGCTGCATACGTGATAACAGATCTCGTTATTGCCGTGTGCATCCACAATGTCGTTTTGGAATTAAGTCCCCAATTTTTTCCGACTAGACTTTTGCTTGTTGAAAGTTTTCATTCAGTGTGATTCCAAGATATATTAAGTTTCCATTGAGAACTCTATTGTTTCAAAGAAGAGTGTTTCATTTCTGAGTCTTGCTCGCCTTATTCTCTTAGTGAATCTAACAATGGTGCTTTTGTGACTTTGCGGCCAACTTTGGGGCACCATATAGCCACTAGATTCAGAACCCTCTTGAGGCGATCCGAGATTGTATCCTTGGATCTAACTCTGATAAGGATATCAATGTCGTCTGTATAGCTTCTGACATAGAAGCCATCATTGCTTAGAATAATCAGTAGTTCGTTAATTACGATGGACTATAGTAGGAGTGGGGGGCATCCGTTAATGAGGTTTTGATTATTTTATCCTTAAGCACACATTTTATCCGTTTACATGTGGTGTCGTCAATTGCTATGTTTTGAATACCTCTATACCTACCTTAAGTATATATTTGACAGCAACCTCCTTCCACTTTTTTGCTAAGTATCCCCATGCGAAACTAGCCCTGAATAAGTTAGTTATTACAGATAGCAGTTGCGAGATGCCCTTTTAAAGTAGAACTGGAAATATTCCATCCTCACCAGGGGCTTTGAAAGGTTAGCAAGAATTTGCTCAAATCATGAAAAATTTTCTTTTTTATCTGTTCCAGTCCTTTCTGAGCGGTCTGTTTATCCTTCTTTGAGAAGAGTTTTCTTGGGTTTCTGCAATCATCGTTGAGTCAGAAAAGTGTGGAAGGATCTTGTTTTGAGGGTTCTAGTCCAAGTTCTCTTAGGCGTTTGGTTAATTTTAGATGCCATCTTAATCCAGACTGCTTAAGTCCATTAAGAACTTTTCTCAACAAACATACTGGATCCGCATACGATTCAAACTCATTTAACCATCTTCTAGAAATAAATTGTATTCACTGCTTGTCGTCGGTTATCAGTTTATCTGTTACAAGATTTCCAGACTTAATTTGTCTTTAAAAATGTATCAGCTGTTCCGGAATATCCATGTACACATCCTCATCTAATTCTCCATTAAGATATGCTGTCACTACGTCCATATGTTGTATTTCTAAACTACATTCAACTGCTAAAGCTGACAGAAAACGAATGGACTTAGAAGGCATAATAGGTGGAAATGTTTTATTGTAGTCCTCTCCAGGACGCTGGGAACATCTTTTTGCAACTAGTCCTACCTTTTTTACATTACTGTCTTTTGTGCGAAAAACAAATCTACAGCCAACCACTTTCCGGCTTTTAGGACGTTTGACGATATTCCACGTTACGTTTCGTATCTGAGCCAAAAATTCTTCCTCTATTGCCGTCCTCCAAAATGCAGCATCGTCTCTTAATTCCGTTCTTCGAAAAATAATTGTTAAATTCATTCCTGCAGTACTCACCCCTATTATCTGTATATAAGAATTTTATCTTTTTCTCTGCAAAGGCTTTGTATTTGAAAAATGCTACGAATACTTCTGATTTCTGTTTTAGGAAAAAAATTTCACACCAACGAGACTGTTCGTCTATGGATGTCAGGAAGTATCTTGCCCCCGAATGAGAGGCATTTTTCATAGGACCGCACACATCGCTATGGATTACTTCTAAAAGATCGGTAGCCCTTTCTTTCCTCACTTGCGGAGAACTATAAAGCACCTGTTTTTCACTAAGCAAGTTTCGCATTTTGACAACTTTGAATTGCTATTCACACCTAGCACTATATGCCTTTTTATCATTATTTTCAGGTCCCGTTCATTCAAATGACCTAATCTCCTTTACCAAATGCCCATTTGTTTATCTCTGTTGTCGATGACGATGTTCGTGGAATCGTGGTTTTGCATGACATTATATTAATTTCCTTCCCTCTTTGCTCGTAACATAATTTCATCGTTTTCATCTGTCACAACTGCATCATTTTAATTAAAGTTCACTTTCCATACTTCGTCTGTAAATTTTGCTACAGATAGCAAATTCGTTCTCAAATCGGATACGTATAGAATATTTAGGTCCAGTTTTTCAATACTGAGTTAACTCCGAGTTAAGGTAGAGTTTACTAACTCGGGGCTAAAATTAATCAAGAGTTAACTCATGAAGCAATTTTTCAGTGAAGAATTAATTTTAACTCCATGAGTGGTGGTTGAATTTGGCATCACTGCCATTGTATCTTTCAATTGTCAAAACAATATCGAAATCTGTCGTTCTCATCTGCTCATTGTTTATTGTTTTGTTTCTTTTTTTTTCTTTGTTTGGTGCATAACACACAAAAATATCTGTCAAAAAAATTTGTTCAGTTAATCCAAAGTGAACTCAGCAAATTTTCTATTTTAATTCGGTGTTAGCTCAGGGTTAAAATTGACGGAAAAACATGTTTCTGGATTAAATCGAGTTTAACCCTGAAACTCGGGTGATATCGCACTGAAAAACTGGCCCTTAAAAGTTTAATTTTTCTTTTTTCATTCACCAGAAGACAAACATTTCCTGAACCTGTAATTGTAGTTTTATAATTGTTAGCTAAATTCAAATCTTTAATTTTTCCAGGCACCAGACATTATTGTTTTCCTTTTCTTTGGTGAAAAGGGTAATATCTGAAACACTCCAAATGTTCAACCTTCTTTAGTCTGCTAACTGATTCGAAAGATTCGTTTAAGTAATCACGCGCTTTTCACCTTCTTTCATACTAGAAAGTGCCACCTACTTTAATAGGGCGGCTTTTATTGCTGGTCCTTTTGATTGATATATGCCTCTGAGCATTTCCCAAATTTGTCTCTATGTTTGACCATCCTTTATAAGTCTTAGCTCCGATGGACTCATTACTAGAGTTATATTCGCGCATGCCTTCGCATCGTGATGCTTCCATGTTATTATATTTGCTCCTCCTTCGTGTTTTACTTATCGACGTATCCCTACAAACCATTCTTGATTAGAATCGCCCGCATTTGCAACTTCCACGTATCGTCCTCAGAGTTTAATAGCTTGATTCTTACTGCACTCCCCACCATTTTCGCAGTAATAAATGAATGTGCACAACCAAAAAAAATTTTTTTTGATTATTCTGGCTTGGTCCCAGTTAACCTGTTCGGACAAAATAAATTAGATTAATACTTTTGTGGAATTCTTTATTAATTTGTTCCTGTTACCAAAATACACGTTGCTTCGCGCTTAGGACTGAAGGAAGAAGAAGGAAAAAAAAAGAGTTATAATTTAACGAAAAAGAACCAAATATACATATGTTACTTAAATTACAAGGTGTACCGGTATGAAGTGAGCGTCAAGATACAAATGTCTCGATAGGAAACATTTTTTGTGAACGGGTCTTAATTTTTTTTTTTTTTGTTTGGTTGCTATGACACCTGTCAAACAAACAAACAAAATCATATTTTTTCATCGTGTTAAGTATGTCGAATTTTGTACCAGAAAATAATGACTTTCGGAAAGCATTAATTTTTTGTTTTCATTTGAAGAAAAGTGCTGCAGAGTCGCATCGAATGTTTGTCGGGGCATATGGTGATCATGCTCTATCAGAAGCAACATGCAAAAGATGGTTTCAACGGTTCAGAGATAACGATTTTGATGTGAGAAATGAAAAACGTTGAAGATCACCAAAAAAGTTTGAAGACGCCGAATTGCAAACAATATTTTATGAAGGTAACACTTTGAGTCAGAAACAAATGGCAGAAATGTTAAATGTTGCACAACAAGCAATTTCTGACCATTTAAAACCTATGGGACAGATCCAAAAGTCTGGAAAATGGGTGCCATATGAATTGAATGACAGACAGATGTAAAACCGAAAAACCACTTGTGAAATTTTGCTTACACGATAAAAAATCAGTTTTGCATCGAATTGTTACTGGCGATGAAAAAATCATGGATTAATCCGGGACAACCATCAACTTTGACTGCAAACCAGATCGATTCGGCAAGAAGACAATGCTGTGCGTCTGGTTGGACCAGAAAGGTATGGTGTGCCACGATCTCCTAAAACCTGGTGAAACCGTTAATACAGATCGCTACCGACAACAAATGATCAATTTGAACCATGCATTGATTGAAAAACGACCATAATGTGCCAGAAGACACGGCAAGTTAATTTTTCTATATGACAATGCACCTGCACACAAAGCAAAACTGGTTCAGGATACACCCAAAGCACTTGGCTGGGGGCTGCTATCCCAACCACCGTATTCACCAGACTTGGCTCCTTCCGACTACCATAAGTTTTCATCGATGGGACACCCATTAGCTGAGCAGCACTTCGAATTCTACGAGGAAGTCGAAAATTGGATGACTTTTTGGTTTGCTTCAAAAGACGAACAGTTTTATTATAAGATTAGTGTTTTATTTTCACAAAAGAACGCTTATATTATTCCAACAGGGTGAGTCCTCGTTTGTTAATGTTTGAGCTGCTCCAGACAATGAGATGGGCGCCTACAATGAGTTGCAGGTTCTTCTTACCACAGTAGTCTTCCAGTTCCTTCAGTGACAAGAAGTCCAGCTTACTGTGCTTGTAAGCTGATCATATAACAGCGTTCGGCTTAGACGCAAAGGGTTAGTGGAATCATATAATAACTCACCGTGACCGTGGTGTAGTGGTATATGCATACACTTCTCAAGCAGAGGGTCGCGGGTTCGAATCCCGTGCGAGGCAAATCTCCGAAAAAGTCTTTTCGTAGAATTTGCATGTAGGTATATGAGAATCCCGTCGGCGTCAACTCTGACATGAAGGCATAACACTGATGTTAGAGTGGTTGCTGGCTGGTCTAAATGTAACGAACTAACAACTAGCACGTACTGAGACCCAATGGTTGAGGATGCACTTGCTCGTCCCGTCCAGTTTGACAACCACCTCTGGGAAAAATATCGAAACCTAATACATCTGAGTTTCAAACTACTACACCATCCGCCCGCGAACTGGAAAAAACCAGTAAAAGGGTATTCATATCCCTTTGGTGCGCGCGCGGGATTATAAAAAAAAAACCTGAGAGTCTCTTAACCTGATCTTTAAGGACATATGGTTCTTGAATTAAGGCGACATCTTGGTGATCCTTGTTAAATCTATGGCTAAAGACTGCCGAGACAGCTTTAGCATGTTGTAGATTAACTTGGATGCACTTTATTCCCATGTCAGCCGTTATTGGGCAGAGTTGCCAGTATTTGGATACAGCTCAGGTCTTGGGGTGGCATCTAAAGGTCTGAGCATAGAAATAATGTCTTCAGATGTTCCGGCATTAGAGGTTTTATCTACATTTGTGTAGACATCTGTCTGTGCCACTTCTTGTTATAAGATGTCAACTTATTTGGGCTTTATATACTCTAGATTGTTTAAGTGTTCTTGAATAAGGCAGTTTCGATTCCGCGCTCATCTGAGATGGAGAGGCTGTATTCTTCGAAATGGCTTGTGATAGGCCTTTTATGCGGATCTGTATCTGCATGGCATATTTTATATATTGCTCATAAATCGTTTTCAACATAAAAAATATGACTAATTCCAGAATTTTCAAAAAAAAACAAACTACCCTTCATTAAGAAGACTTTGCAGAAATAATCCTCTATGACGTAAGAAGGTAATTGTCAATATGTTTCACTACTTTCAAATCCTCAGTTTTGTTAAGCAGAAATTTTTATTTAGAATACGAATATCAGTCTTCTGAAGCAGAAAAAGTTTATTGCCAAGACGTCTCTAGTTAAATCCTAGAAAAAAACTTCTATCTAAAAAAAATAATTTCTGTTCCGCCCATCGCATTAGATTATAAACCGAAGATCAGTTGGCGGAAAAAGTAGATGTAATCTTCACTAAAAACTATTACTTATACTGAAGTTTAATACGATTAGAGGTAGGTAGACGTAAACAACAAATAAAGAGATACGTAAACATCACAGATCACAAAAATAAGAATACTATTTTTACTTAATGATGGCTAAAGTACCCAATGTGTTTTATCTCAACCGGATTTTATGTTCTATTTATTAACCTCTTATGTAATTTAGCCTTGCTTGTTGTTAAAGTAAATATAATATATTTTTATGACCCATGCAAATCGCAAGAGTGATAGAATAATATAGACGCATTAGAGACGGTGATAAACATCTAGAGAGTGGTTAAATTTTTTCGTTACAGCTTATTACTAACTAGACCTCAACCAACTGTTTCATACACTAAGGTGGCAGATGTTCGCTTGTAACTGCGCTTCAGCTTAGATACGATTTTATTTCCCTTCGTTGCCTCATTCTGATCGATTGTTTGAATTGTAGAATTGGTATCTATGCGCTTTATAAAGGATGCCCAACATATACGCAAAAAGTAATTTCGATAAAAAAACACATGTTTTTAACTGAACATTTTAATTTTTTTATTGCTTCTTTAAATATACTGTATATCGTTATGTATGGAATAACATATGCAATCAATTTTCTCATTAAGGGTATCGGTAGTGGACCTAAGACTTTAAAAATCCAAATAAATAAGCCCAATGGGGTTAAATGTCATGATCGGGCGTCCTTTTCTGATCACCAGAAAATGACTCTTGCAGTAATTGAATTGTTGCTTGGGCTGCATGGCATGTGGTACCGTCTTATTTAAACCACATGTCATCCACTTCCATATCTTGCAATTTTGGCACAAAAAAATGGATTATCATGTCCTGACAGTGAGCAACATTAACTGTTATTGCTTGACTAGACACATTTTCAAAGAAGAATGGATGATGATGGTCCGCACCAAACAGTAACATTTGTGTGTTTTGGATGCATTTGTTTCTCAACAATCATTGATTTTCTTCATTCGACAATTTTGACGATTAACAATGCCATGAGTGGACATGAGCCCCATCGCAGAAGATTTTGTTTGAAAAATAAGAATCCACTTGTTGTTGCTCCATAATCCATTTGACGAACTATCTTCCCTGTGTGTGGTCAGTAGGCTTCAGTCCTTAGTCAATTGCACTTTATGTGCATGAAGACGCAAATCTTTTATGAAATTATGCTGTGAAGAGATTCTTGAAATGTCCAATTCTTGACCACGGTACCGAATTGATATTCCTGGTCCCTCAGAAACACTCCCACAAACTTCTTCGATGTTTTATGTTGAAAAACGACCACATTGTCTAAGATCATTAATCTCTTTACAGTTGATGAAGGTAGATCACTATTACAGCCATGCTTTGTACGAAAATTGCACACTGTGGCTGCCAAACTTTCACCTATTTTTAAAATTTTGCTCATCAATGAAAACACGTTGCACTTTCGTGTAGCGCTCCATTTTTAATAACCCTGAACTGTCAGCTGTCACGCAGTTTTTTTTTTTTTTATTGGCAATACTTTACCGCAAAATTCAAATCTTATGTGAATTTTGAGACATTCTTTATGACCTACGCAGTTTCGACCATGTAAGCGCAGATCCATCTCGCCAAATAGCCGGTATATTTCTTTATTGTACCTTCTCCTAAACTTTCACTCACATAAGCTCTACATCTCATCTCTAAGCCGTAAAACAGTACAGAGATGATGGGACTCCATTCACAGAGCATGCGATCCTTGGACCAAATTATATAAATGATCTGGCATGCAACCCTCACCAGATCATTTGGATGATTTGAGTTTCGATATTGCTATTCTTTTGTTTCCTTTTGCTCAAGTTAATTTAATTTTACGGTAATTGTCCTCTTTGAACAATACATGCTGCTTGAAAACGATGTGCTCATTATCTTCACAAGACAACAGTATGCAGATGTAGCTCTTCTAAATTCTCAGAATCGACAGCGTCCCCACTAAGATTTCCGGTTCGAATTATGTTGCCCTTGCTCGTTCTTTTTACTTTGAAGTCAAAGTTCTGAACCCCACATCTATGGTGGGGTGCTTCTCACGCATTCACTTTACAATGTTCGATGTTTTTCCTGACAGCTTTTATTGTCAAATCAATCAAATCAACCGCAATCGTATCTTGGCTATAATTGGGTAGTTTTCTGAGTTAATGTTGGTTTCTAAAATGCGGGAAACAAATACTTGCTACGACCACTGAGCGCGTTTCTGGATATGATGTCGTGAATACCCCCGGAGCTACCAAAGTAGGTCCCTTTCCTATTTTGGTGTTAAAGCTATCAAGTAAAATTTGTACGTATGGTATGTTTGGTAATGTTTAAAAGATTAACACTCATCTGAGTTCGTATATGCTCAATCAAACAACAAAGTTATATTTCTGAAGTATGTTATAGCACTTTGCTTTTGCAGTATCGACTGAATGTACTAGAGGGCGCAAAAGTCATCACCCTATCGGAAGATGCTATAATTTTTGCAAATGACGGCAAATGTCAATACAAATACATGTCAACAAAACATTAATCGCTATACTCCCAAAGATCGCTAAATAATTGTTACGATTTTTTTACGAATTTTGGCGCAGATTTATCGGTCGTCCGACACTAACCGGGGAAATACTATGACGCTTAGCCGCTCGCCTAGAAGAGTATGCGACAACACGAGATGCCGCCAGGTCTGGCCGGCCCCGGAACAGATACTGAAATACTGAGAATATCACAGCTGTGGTTGAAAATGTCAGAGAGGGCCCCGGAGTCTCGACAGACGACGTGCCACACAATTGGGCATCAATCGGCGGTCTTTACAGAGAATTTTGGTGAAAGAGCTGTAAGATGTTTCCTTACGAAGTGCAGACAGTGCATCAGCTCTTAGCTGTTGACCGGCTAGTGCATGTAACCTACGCTCAAGCCATCCAGAATCTCGACCACGAGGGAAACAACTTTTCATCGAAAATCATCATGAGTGACAAGGCCCATTTAAATCTCTGTGGATATGTGAATAAGCAAAATTATCACTTCTGGGGCAACGAAAATCCACGTATAATCCACGAAGAGCTTTTATACCCGCTCAAAGCTGCTACCAAACGACTACTATGCACGATGGATGCATAGGGACTAGAGAACATGTGGTTCCAACAGGATGGAGCAACGGCGCATACTGCACGATCCAGAACCGAAATTCTGAGGGCTGCATTTCCGAGTCGCTTATCTCTCGTTTTGGGGATTTGAACTGGCCGGCAAGATCGCCTAATATAACCGTTCCAAACTTATTTTTGTGGAGTTTTTTTAAGTCACGAGTCTATGTCAAGAAGCCTCAGACTCTTAAAAGAAAATATTCTTCAAGAATGCGAGGACTTATCACCGGAAGTTCTGGTAAGTGTGATGAAAAATGCCACAAATTGTGCCCGAATGGTCATCAGTTCTAGCCGCGGCTATTTAGCCCATCTCATTTTCTCGACTTAGTGGGAAAAAATTTAAGACATCGAGTAAACATAATCCGAGAGCAGAACTAAAGTTTTTCATTCATAAAAAAAATTACAGCCAAAGAACTTGGGGGACAACTTTTACGCCACCTTGAATATTTTGAACGAAAGTACTATGGGTTATTATAGTTACTAAAAGTCTTACCAATCCGTCTATAGACTCCATGCATATTTTATGAAAGTTGAGATAAGAACAATTTCAACTATTTTAATAGCATAGCAAATCTTCAATCGTATTTCTAAGAGTAATTTTGACACGTTCGAAAAATGGTATTTTGTCTAATTTTTTTTTAAAATATCTCGATAACGAACAAGGTCAAAGGGTGACCAGATAAGAACAATAGAAAATAAATTTAAATAAAACAATAACGGTGTGAGATATAAAATTGATTCTGGCTTTATTTTGCTGCTCGTCTAAAGCAGTTGGCTTGTAAGCCAGAGGAAATAATCGAGTGGTGTTAAATCGCATGATCGCGGCCACCAATTGATGAACGCTCGCCGTGAGATGACCCAGTCGCCAAATTTCTCATTCACAACTTCGAGCAATACGATTACGTCGCTTATATGGCATGTAGCGCCGTCTTTTTGGAACCAAAGCTCGGATATATCGATGTTTTCGAGCTCTGACCATAGAAAGTCGGTTTTCAGTTCGATTGTTTTAAGTGGACAAGGACAGCTACTAAGAAACTTTTTTGTTCAGAAATTCATCTTATAGATACTGAAACTATTCCAAAGTCTGATGGCATGAACGAAGAATTGCTAACGTGAGGTGAGACAAGTGAAACAGTTTGATACTACTGTTAAAGTGCGAGTGGACTGAGAAAAAATTATCTTGTCATATAAAAACTCAGGCTTTCGGTTATAGATAATGCGCGCGAGTTGGGATAGCGTTCGATATTCGATAAGAGTTTTTAGACTGTACCCGATTATCTTTTGAGTGTATGCAGAGATACTCGTAAGGTCAAATGTTCTTAGGTTAAAAATGTATCGCGCTACAGAACTGAATGCAACATTAGAATCGGGGATACCAAAAAGATCGCTGCCATAAAATGATATGATCATTCCAAGTCAACGAGTTATTACATAAAATTCCTAGGTTCTTTATTTTAGTCACAATTTCAACGTACGAGTTGAGTCGGAGGTATATTATAATAATGAATGTGGTGCATAGATACTGGCAGAATCTTCGATTTCTGACGGATTTATAAATAATTGGTTCAGACATAAGTATGATGATATGGCAAATAGGTCTTAATTTAGTTTTGCTACTAGATTTTCTATCACTCCTATTGGAGAGCTCAGATAGAGTTTAACGTCGCCGGCATATATTTGGAATTTACAACGAGACAAACTCATTGTTAAATCATTTATAATTATTGAGAATAATAAGGGTCTTAGAAATGAGCCTTGAGGAACACCTTTGCGGACAAAACATAAAGAAGAAAGTTTACTATTTAACGAGGTCGTCTGTGACTTTAAGTAGTGCTGTAATATCGCTGTGGCCTCCACGGAGGCCTGATTGGAAAGGGGTTGGATGTAGTTTTTGATTTATCTTAACAGGATGAATTCAAAGGTTTTTTTGAAAATAAAGGCAATATAGCTATTGCTCTGTGATCTGTGGCCCTGCCTATTTTAGAAACTGGTATTATTCTTGCTTGTTTTCAAGGATCGTGATATACTGAAGTAGTTATTATTGTATTAAAAATACGTGTTTTGTAAAAGCTCACAAGGGGAGGAATGGTTTTAATAAAATCAGGCTTCATATCATCAAATCCCATACATCGCCGACAGAGAGAAGCCTTCTTCAGAATTGGGAAGTGTTTAAAATAACTGAGAAGAGCATTGAACTGTCGTAGGCATTGCATCAACAATATCCTTATTTGTCTCTTCAACATTATAATAAACGCTAATGCTTGGAAATGTTTTTTTTTTTTAATGTCAAGCTTTATTACTTCCTTCCAGAGCTGCTTAAAGGGTTGATTTGAAGTAAATCTGTTAGCGAAATACAAAAGATCTTATGAATTCATCATTTATTTTGGTACACCGAAAACATTTCCAGCGTTTAAGCAACTTGTCTCTTTGTAACATTTTTAACGGTTTTGTATATTACTACCCCGTCTTAGTCGGTGGCAATAACACAACGGAATTAGTGCACTGGTGGTTTGCACTTTACCCAGAGTCGTTGGGGAGGGGAGCGGGGGAGTGCAAGTTAACGCAATCAAAAAGACATCCGGAAACTCTCTTGAAGCCTTGCAATTACCCTCCCTTACACCTCACTTCAATCTTATGACCCCCGAGCACAGGCTACTCTAGGGGCCAGACCAGGAAAAGAGTAGTAGGGGAACCGACCCGTTTGCAGCCGCAGGCATGCTTGTATGAACTCCGAACTATGCTCGACGGAATGGGGGGAATCTCGCTGCAATACCAAGGCCGTCCTTAGTTACGTTAAATAATGCCTTACTCTAGCTGGTAACTGAGCGATATATATTACTAAAAGGTAGAACCCGAATACGCTCTTAGCTGATGTACAACCCCTATAGAAGGGTTGTGACCTGAAACTATATACCTCCACCATGAAAGATGTCTCTCCCCTCAAGTCTGTCTCATCCTTAACCTAAATCGAAGAGAATAAAGCTAGATGACATACTCTCTGCCGAAGTCAACCCTGTAGTAGTAGAGCGCTATAACAGCCTTCATAGAAACTTAATCCGCAGGTCCTTTGAAAAGCCCGATATGCTCACTAATTGATGCGTCACGAACACGTCACTATCCTACGCGCCAATTTTAAATCTCCTCTAGCTACTCATCCAGACAAAAAAATAAAAAAAGGAGAAATGAATGTGTTTCGCGTGTAGAACTACTCTAAGAATTGGGTATCGATCAACCCCTTGATGGACATGAGTTGTCATATTGAGAAAAAAAAGCCAATAGGCAAAATGTTAAATAACGATTTATTTCAAGGTTGGAAGAGGAGGGGGATGACAATAACTTGCAAGGATATATATAGGGTTTTCTTATAACGACTTGACAACTTTTTTTTTTAAATATAAGGCAAACCATTTGAGATATTTCAAAAACTTTATTATTGGCTTTATGAATGGAACTCGACTTCGTTCATATGGCCACCGCGGGCACGTTTTCAGCGGTCGATTCGTTGGACCCAATTTTCAACGACTCGCCAACACATTTCGGCCGAAACGGCCGCTATTTCGCGTTCAATGTTGGCTCTGAGCTCTTCCAACGTCGTCGGCGTGTTGGCATAAACCAATGATTTAACGTAGTCCCACAGAAAATAGTCAAGCGGCAGTAAATCGCACGAACGAGGCGGCAAATCGACTGGCTCATGTTTTGAGATAACACGCTCACCATACTTACTCTTCAATAAATCGATTGTAGCGTGTGCTGTGTGGCTTGTGGCACCATCCTGTTGAAACCACATGTCGTCCAAGTCCATATCTTCCAATTCGGGCCAAAAATAATCGGTGATCATGGCGCGATAACGCTGACCATTCACAGTAACGTGACGATCGTTATCGTCGACGAAAAAATATGGCCCAATAACGCCACCGGCATGCAAACCGCACCAAACAGTTATTTTTTGTGAATGAAGTGGTGATTCATGAAGCACATGTTGGTTTTTACCCGTACAATAACGCATATTTTGCTTATTGACGAACCCATTGAGCCAAAAATGAGCTTCGTCACTGAAGATGATTTTGCGATGAATATGACTCCGAATATCTGTAGAAAATTTTTATAATTTGCAGACGTTGCTCGTAAGTGTACTTTACCATGATGAAAATGTTGAGTTTCCTGAATAAATTGACAGTGACAGTTTGTTGATATAGTAATGAAATCTTTTAATTGGTTACAATCATAATTTAAGTTTCATTACAATATCAGCACTAAAACTAAATGAAAAAAAAAAAAAAAAAATATAACAAAACTTAAAATTTAATTCATGTATCCTAGCGCCACATAAGATGATACGAACATAAAGAAGAAATGTCCAGCTGACTTACCGGTATTATACCAGAAGGATGTGCACAACTTCAGCGGGTGGATATGACCTTAATTTTGGCGCAAAATTAATTACCCTATCGGAAGATGGTGTAATTTTTGCAAATGGCGTCGTTGGTCAATCATATTTGACATTTGTGAACTGGAGAGCTACAGTATACAAACAGGCAAGCAATGGAGCACTATGTTCCGCAAGAGCGTGAAATAATTGTGTCGATGTTTTTAATCAATAATCGGTAGGTGGTGTTAGCGCAGCGTGAATTTCGACGTCGATTTCCTAATCGTGTCGCGCCAACTGGGCAAACATTCCGGCGCTTAGATACTCGACTCGAACAGAGTGGAACTACAGGAGACTATGAAGGGCGTGACCGCCACCGGAGTGGTCGTTCGGCTGAGAATATCGCGGATGAAACATCAATAAGCAAAATCTTCATTTTTTGGGGCATTGAAAATCATCGTGTGATGCACGAAGAGCCATTGCATCCACTCAAAGCCACTGTGTGGTGCGACGTTCACGCAGGAGGAATGTTGGACCGTATTTTTTATTGGACGCCATCGGCAATACGGTCACTTTTACTGGCGAATGCCACAGCGCCAAGATAAACGACGCGTAATCTCCCGTTTTGGCAATATGGCATGACCAGAAAGATGGCCCGATTTAACCATGCCAGACTTTTTTCTTTAGGGCTACTTGAAGTCGCGGATTTATGCCAACAGGCCCCAGTCAATCGCGGAAATCTTGCGGAAAGTCATGGAAAATACGACAAAACGGGCACGAATGTGTATTAACACTGGCGGCAACCACTTGGCGGATATCATCTTTTCCAATTAACAGAAATAATTGTAAAGATCGTCCAAATAATCATCACTCAAAATTAATCTTTTTTATTTAGTAAAAAAGTAATTTAAAAACACAATTGGATGATTAATTTTGCGTCACCTGTTAGTTAATATGAGAAAATGGTTAGCTTTAGTTCTTCCTTTACGAAAGTGATGCTTACACTTAGGCTTCAATTTTACTCATTTAAATACAATTAAGGACTAAAAATAGATGCATGCATATATATACATATATACATATATATATGTATGCAAGTAAATCTATATGCATAGATACGCTGCCAAAATAGCACTGAACTACCTGAATCCTTGTTGGTCGAATGGGTTGATTGTAAAGGTGGTAATTACAGCCGGCATTTGAACATCTGTTGCTGTTGTTGCTGCGGGAGCTCTTAGTTTGGCTGTGGCCGTGGCAGCCGATATATTCGTCGTTGCCACACTTGTTATTACGTAGATTATGGTCGCTTAGCAATAGTTTTGTTGTGACTGTTATCGTGGTTGTCATTACCGCTTAAGCTATTATGACGATGGTAACGGGGGTTACCGCGAATGCTTTGGATACCACTGTTGGCTGTCGCTATTGTTGCAAGCGTAGCCTATGTGGCAACTTTAGCTGAAGTTGCCCGGTTTTTAAACGCACTTTTGCTCTATACTTGTTCTGGTTTTTTTTTTCTTGGACTCGTACCGAACTAGATCAATTTCAAACAAAAAAAATTTTCATTTCCACTTGAGTCCTTCTTTATCTTTTTTTTTATATCTCAATTTTTGAATCTTTTTTGCTTTCACCTCTGCCGATCACCGCTGAAATCGACTATCCCACCGACAACATCCGGCTTGACCTTCATCCGCATCAAAAAACGATCATCCATCAAACATCCAAAACGTCTTTATGGAATGAAACAGCTGGTTACTTATGTGGGTGTAGGTTGTGCATAGCAAAACATACTGATCGACTAGGTTGGTGGAGTGGCTAAAAAATAGGGGGAACTAATGAAAGCTTTAACTAGGTTGGGAAATTCCTTTTGTTTTCTTTTTTTTTATAAAATTTTTGTTTTATTTATTCTGCATCGGAACCAATTTAGCCATAACTGGTGTTTGTATTTGCTAGGTTGATATATTGGTCGTCCTAGGAGTCGGTTACCAGAAATGGTCAATCCATATAGGTCGTACAGCCGTTTCCCACACATTTCCTGTACAATGTTATTAGTCTTCCAAAGCCATTTAGCTTTTTTTACGACGTCAGTTCGTAAGGATACAAATTTATCATAGAGATAATGTATAGTATGTTTTTCTTAAGGATTTCGACGTGTTTGCTCACATCAGGGGTATAGCAGATCTAGTGAAAGTCTAATTCACACAGTTCGTTAACAATATAGGTCAAATTGGTTTCTGGAAAGTCGCGATGTAAATATGTCTCAGAGCAGATTTTGTTTGTTAATTGGAAATCTAGGGAAATGAAAATAGGTTCGTAATATGAAAAGCAATGAACTGATAGCTATGTAATTTGTTGGGCATAAAATGTGTTGGGATGCTATAGTTAAGTGGGGGACTTCCATGGAATCATTAAGTCGAGTACTAGAAGTGCTTAACAAACTAATCTCAATATCAACACACACAAGAGATTTAGTGACAGATGACACACTTCTTCGAGTGCGTCTTTAAGTAATTTGTAATTGGCAACATCAGGGGGAATATATGGTATGAACCGATTGTGCATTTATCGCTGCCACTTAATTTATCGATAAATATGTACTCAAACCGAGAAAGTTTGTTTAAATTAAAGAGAAAAATGATTTTAATATTTACTCTGACGTATATTGCTGCCCCGTACCAATTCGATTTATTCGGCCAGCCCAATACAGTCTAAAGCCTCTAAGCGACGGATCTTTTTTTACCCACGAATACGAAGTGGAAATTACCAGGTGTACCGGTATGAAGTGAGCGTCAAGATACAAGTGTCTCGATAGGGAACATTTATTGTGAACGGGCCTTAATTTTTTTTTTTTGTTTGGTTGCTATGACACCTGTCAAACAAACAAACAAAATCATATTTTTTCATCGTGTTAAATATGTCGAATTTTGTACCAGAAAATGATGACTTTCGGAAAGCATTAATTTTTTGTTTTCATTTGAAAAAAAGTGCTGCAGAGTCGCAGCGAATGCTTGTCGGGGCATATGGTGATCATGCTCTATCAGAAGCAACATGCAAAATATGGTTTCAACGGTTCAGAGATAACGATTTTGATGTGAGAAATGAAAAACGTTGAAGATCATCAAAAAAGTTTGAAGACGCCGAATTGCAAACAATATTTTATGAAGGTGACACTTTGAGTCAGAAACAAATGGCAGAAATGTTAAATGTTGCACAACAATTTCTGACCGTTTAAAAGATATGGGAAAGATCCAAAAGTCTGAAAAATGGATGCCATATGAATTGAATGAAAGACAGATGTAAAACCGAAAAACCACTTGTGAAATTTTGCTTACACGATAAAAAATTAGTTTTGCATCGAATTGTTACTGGCGATGAAAAAATCATGGATTTTTCCGGGACAACCATCAACTTCGACTGCAAAACTAGATCGATTCGGCAAGAAGACAATGCCGTGTGTCTGGTGGGACCAGAAATGTGTGGTGTACCACGAGCTCCTAAAACCTGGTAAAACTATTAATACAAATCGATACCGACAACAAATGATCAATTTGAACCATGCATTGATTGAAAAACGACCATAATGTGCCAGAAGACACGGCAAGGTAATTTTGCTCCATGACAATGCACCTACATACAAAGCAAAACTGGTTCAGAATACAACCAAAGCACTTGGCTGTGGGCTGCCACCCCACCCACCGTATTCACCAGACTTGGCTCCTACCGACTACTATTAGTTTTTATCGATGGGACACCCATTAGCTGAGCAGCACTTCGAATCCTACGAGAAAGTCGAAAATTGGGTGTCTTTTTGGGTTGCTTCAAAAGACGAACAGTTTTATTGGCGTCGAATCCATTAATTGCCTGAAAGATAAGAAAAATGTGTAGCTAGCAATGGCCAACACTTTGAATAAAATGTTTTTTACTTTCCAATTAAAAATTTGTGTTTTCTTTTCACTTCATACCGATACACCTGGAATATCAACCAGGTTATGTTCGAAGATTTGCTTAAATTCTTCAAACTTTTTGACGATGCTCTGACTATTTATCTGACAGATGTGTAAACCAGAGAAGATAAATTACAAATAAATTACAAGATAAAAATTACGTTAAAGTGAGAAGATTGTTTGTGCTTGTATGTTTTCTGCTGAAAACTAGAATAGGTGGTTGTGTTGGTGTTTTGTGAATGTTTCATTATTCGGCCATTGAGAGTAAAAATGAACCTCCGGTCCATAAGCCGCACTAAGCAGTTATTCGTTTTGGGTGCATTGGCATCTGCTGAATCACTCCTGGATTTCTGGTGCAGCAGATGCGGCAATTTTGCCTATTAACTTAGCCGCCAATGTAGAAATGGGCTTCATCAGAAAGCACGATTTTCTTGTATGTTTTCCTAGACCCAATCCGAGAAAACGGTGACGAATATAGGTGTTTTGGTCGTTATCGACATTTTCCATTCAACGCTCAGGGCAAATACGTTTCACATCTTGACCTAATTCCGTCTCTTCGAAAAGCATATGATTACGTGTAAAATTGGCACGAATTATTCTCATCACTGCCAGAATTGGCGAAAGAATTTCATAATTGTAAGTAACTTTAGTTGTACGGTAAAAACTAAGCTCTTTTACACACATGTAATCCATGTCGTAGTATATCAGTCGAAAAGCCAGACTCGTCTCGACCGGGTACACGCACAACCGTAGGAATTAGCTTTTTCCCAATTTCTTAGCCAAACTAATTTTAACTAACTGAAATCGAGAAAACGAAAGACAAACTATTCATTTAGAAAGATCTAAAACATTACAATATTTAAAATTGTTTTTTTAACCCTTTCTAAGAGAGGGCACCACTTGAATTAAATCCATATCATTTTCAGTTGGTACCAACCTTCAAAAGATACGTGTATAAATTTGACAGCTGTCGGACGATTAGTTCTCGAGATATAGCGTTGTGAGTGAAGCAACTTTTGTTACTGTGAAAAAAATGGAGTCAAAGCAATTTCGTGTGTTGATTTATCATTGCTTTTTGATGGGAAAAAATGCAGCCGAAGCATAGAAATGGCTTGATAAGTGTTACCCGGACTCTGCACCAGCCGAACGAACCATGGAATGTGGTGGAACGAAGTGGAATGCAAAATTTAAAAGTGTTCATACAAGCACCGAAGATGATGCACGCAGTGGACGTCCAAAAGAGGCTGTTTCAGATGAAAAAATCAAAAAAGTCCACAAAATGATTACGAATGACCGTAAAGTGAAGTTGATCGAGATAGCTGAGGCTCTGAAGATATCAAAAGAGAGTGTTGGATATATCATACACTAAAATTTGGACATGCGAAACCTCTGTTCAAAGTGGGTGCCGCGTTTGCTCACAGTCGACCAAAAATAACAACGTGTTGATGATTCAGAGGAGTGTTTAAAACTGTTCAACCGCAATAAGACGAATTTTTGCGTCGGTATGTGACAATGGATGAAACTAGGCTCCATCACTTCACACCAGAGTCAAGTCGGCAATCAGCTGAGTGGCGAGCAGGCGACGAACCTCGTCCAAAATGACCAAAAACTCAACAGTCGGCTGGCAAGTTTATGTCATCCGTATTTTGGGATACACATGGAATAATTTTCATCGACTATCTTCAAAAGGGGCAGACTATCAACAGCGACTATTAAATTGCGTTGTTGGAGTGTTTGGAGGACGAAATCGCAGAAAAACGGCCACATTTGAAGAAAAAGAAAGTGCTGTTTCACCAAGACAATGCACCTTGTCACAAGTCGATGAAAACGATGGCAAAATTGAATGAATTCGGCTACGAATTGCTTCACCACCCACCTTATTCTCCAGATTTGGCCACCAGCGATTATTTCCTGTTCGCAAACCTCAAAAGAATGTTCGCCGGAAAGAGATTTAAGACCGATGAAGAAGTAATCGCCGAAACAGAGGCCTATTTTGAGGCTAAACCGAAATCGTACTACAAAACTGGTATCGAAAGATTGAAAAATCGTTTCAATCAGTGTATCGCCTTCGAAGGCAACTATATTGATAAATAAAGTTGAATTTTGCAAAATTTTTGTGTTTTATTATAAAACGGCACGTGTTAAATGTGTTAAATTTCGCAAATTTATATAGATAACATCTGTCACCTTGCATCATCAGCTGTTAAATAATATTTCTTCCAAATCCTACATCCTACTCTTGTTGAAACACACTTCATCTTTTCACCCGTATTTTTATCAACTTTTGACAAAACTCTTATATAAATAAAATCAATTTTTTTTCTATTCATGTATCTGCGCACTTAAACCTTTCAAAGTACCCAAAGCTCATATATAAAATCGTAATAACAATTTAATCGCACTCATTAGCTGTTTAACTATAATATTTGAAAATCTCGAGATCTCCGAAGAGTTATAAAAGCCACTGTCACGTGAACCTAAGCCCAGCGAACTCCGGATTCGAACACAACAAATTTATCGCTAATTTACTTTTCATATTTTTGTGGATTAAATTTGGATTATCCAATTTTTCTAAAACGTCACTGATAAGAAATACAGAGCTTGTGTAAATAATGACTGTTGATAAAAATATACGAATATTGACAATATGCGTCTTTTACTACAAATAATAGCTAATTTCGTTTGAATAATGGAAAAACACGGCAATCAGGAATTAATCTAATCTTAATTTTGAGTTATTGATATATTTCGATAGATTTCAGGATAGACTGTCGCAAAAATGTCATGTTTTCCCAAACGAGTACCCAAAACGTCCAATTATATACCATACATATAGGTCATATAAAAAGTCATTTCTTTATTAAAAATCAGTTTCAATCTTATCATTATTATCTCTGACTTTTTGCCAAGTTCCGGGCAGCTCCATAAATTCAACGGTGTAGAACTTCTGTGTTTTATCAGCGACAAACTTAGCCAAGTGATTTTCAGCGGCCAATTGATCACCATCAGGAAATTTTTGCAAAGACCGGAACAAATGGTAATCAGAGGGTGCAAGGTCCGGGATATACGGTGAATGCATCAAAACTTTCCAACCAAGCTCTGTCAATTTGTTATGGGCTCTGGAAAAACTCAATGAGAATCCGGTGTTTTATCGTGAAATTTTGCTCAGTGATAAAGCAAACTTGCCGTGTTTGTGCTGATGAGCAACTCGAAGAGTACCAAGAGCTACCATCACATCCATTTAAAACAACGGTATGGTGTGATTTATGGGGTGGTAGAATCACTGGTCCATATTTCTTCAAAAATGAAGCAAATCAGAATGTAACCGTCAATGGTAACCGTTATCGCGCCATATTAACGGACTATGTGCTTCCTGAAATTCAAGCACATGGTCTCGGCGAGCAATGTTTTCAACATGACGGCGCTACGAGCCATACAGCGCGTGAAACAATGGACTTGTTGAGAAATCATTTTGGTGAGGACTTAATTTCACGTTTTGCTACGGTAAATTGGCCGCCTAGATCATGCGATATCACACGATTGGACCAATTTCTCTGGAGATATGTAAAGTTTCAGGTCTTCAGGAATAAGCCAGCTACGATTGACGCCTTGGAAGTCAACATTACTCGTGTTATCCGCGAGATACCAGTCGCCATGCTCGAACCATTTGCCTAAAATTGTACTTTCCGAATGGACCATCTCATTTTCAAAAAGTAAATGCCATGAATTGTTCTTTAAACTGATTGTAAAAATTGTAAGTTCGCTTTCAAATGTATGTGTTTTATTTTACATTATATATCAAACCTAACGATGAATCACCCTATGCTTAAAAATAGGTCTTAAATCCTAGGCAACAAAATGTGTGCGAGGCAGTGTTATTGGTCAAAAATATCGACAAAATTATTTCACGCTCTTGCGGAGTATACCGCTTCATTGCTTGTCTGTTTGATACTGCAGCTGTCTAATTCACAAATGTCAAATATGATTGACGTACGACGCCATTTGCAAAAATTATACTATCTTCCGATAGGGTGATTAATTTTTCCTGACCTTGTAAAATAGTTTTATGCTCGAGCTAAACATATTAAATTCGGTTGATACGATTTGTAATATTTGTTGTACTTTCGTAACGTTATCATTGTTGTGTGAACATCAAAAGCAGAAGATACCACCTCCAACTGACAGATTTACAAAATGTTTGCTCGAATTATAAATGCAGAACAAATTGTATACTTTAAAGTATCTTGAAAAAGTAAGATTTTTATTGCACAGACGGTATAGCACATGTGCATACGTATGCACGCTGTTAATCAAAGCCACTTATATCTAAGGAATTTCGGTTTAAATGCTTGATTTAAATGTTATCATTTATTGTACATATACTCGTATTATAAAGATTAAACTAATTATATCTATTTGTATCCCATAACTGAAGTTTAATATTGCTATTAAATTTAAAGATTCCTTTAAAGATAAATACCTATAAATAACATATAGTCACTTAGCCTTTGTTTACCGTTGAAATTCACTTATAAGTGCAAGCGCGATAAGTTTCGTCTACCACAGACTAGGCGTTTTTTTTTTTTTGCCTAATATGATAGAAAAAAAAAATATAAAAAAGCTTGTCACATATGATATGAATTATCACCTGTAATTAGAGATTGAATTCTTTGTGTCACTTGTTTTCTTATCGAAAACTTGAGTTGCAGACATAAGGATAAATCGAAGGCTGAAAAGTGTTAATGCTTATCGATTTTCTTGTTAACTTCCTGACATTGACATTTGCATTGCATTCACGGAGAAAATCGAATATGAAAATTTGTTGACATCGTGCCGTTTTGCCGCACGATGTGTCTGGTAAAAAAGAAGACTTTTAAATAAAAGTCAAACCATTTGAGATATTTTAAAAACTTTATTATTGGCTTGAAGTACAATCAAAACATTTATGAATGAAACTCGACTTCGATCACATGGCCGCCGCGGGCACGTTTGCAGCGGTCGATTCCTTGGACCCAATTTTCAACGAATCGGCCACACATTTCGGCCGAAAAGGCCACTATTTCGCATTCAATGTTAGCTCTGAGCTCTTCCAATGTCGTCGGCATGATGGCATAAACCAATGACTTAACGTAGCCCCACAGAAAAAAGTCAAGCGGCGTTAAATAGCAAGAACGAGGCGGCCAACCGACTGGCCCATGTTTTGAGATAACACGCTCACCATACTTACTCTTCAATAAATCGATTGTAGCGTGTGCTGTGTGGCTTGTGTCACCATCCTGTTGAAACCACATGTCGTCCAAGTCCATATCTTCCAATTCGGGCCAAAAATAATCGGGGATCATGGCGCGATAGCGCTGACCATTCACAGTAACGTGATGATCGTTATCGTCGACGAAAAAATATAGCCCAATAACGCCGCCGGCATGGAAACCGCACCAAACAGTTATTTTTTGTGGATGAAGTGGTGATTCATGAAGCACATGTGGGTTTTCACCCGACCAACAACGCATATTTTGCTTATTAACGAACCCATTGAGCCAAAAATGAGCTTCGTCACTGAAGATGATTTTGCGATGAAAATGACTCCGAATATCTGTAGAAAATTTTTATAATTTGCAGACGTTGCTCGTTAGTGTACTTTACCATGATGAAAATGTTGAGTTTACTGAATAAATTGACAGTGACAGTTTGACGATTAGTAAAAAAGTGCGTTCACAAATTAAATTCAAAGTTGTCAAGTCCCTATTGGGAAACCCTATATTTCACTTGCAGTTCACGGTAAAAAGTGGTGGTGGGTTTTATTTATGAACATGATAGACATGGCTATTGCAAATGTTTGCATTTGCATGTAATGAGCCACAGTGGTAGCTTAGACCAGCTTAAGTTTCGGCGCGCAAAATAAAGCTCAAAAGCTGGAAAAGCGTTAACGATGTATTAAATATCAGGCCAGAGTTCGCTGGGAATGCAAGAAATGCCAAAAATATTATGTATGGAAAAACAATGCTTCGAAAATTTTCACTTGTAATACGCCGCTGTACCCCTCTTATGGAGGCAAATTATTTTTTTCCTTGTTCATCATACTTTTATGTTTATTTGGTTTGTTAACATTAAAATAAACTATTCTCAAAACTACCACTGCGGGTGTTAGCCAAAAATATGCCAATAACGAACCTCGCTCTGGACGCCCCAGTATATCAACAAAAGATAATAACGTCGAAGCTGTGAAGAAAATTGCTTTGGAAAATTGTCGGATTAGCATAAGAGAAAATGCTGAGGATGTTGGCATATCGGTCGGCTCGTGCTATGTAATTTTTTCGAATGTTTTGGGCATGAGACGTGTGTCAGCGAATCTTAATTTTGATTAGAAGATCAAGAGCTCTTGAATGACGTCAATGATGATCCTGACTTACTCAAAAGGGTCATAATTGGTGACGAATCATGGGTATATGGTCATGACGTCGAAACCAAAGCCCAAATCGTCCCAATGGAAGCACGCCAGTTCAATCAAATGTCAAAGTTTTGATCAATGCTTTTTTTGATTACTGTGGCGTAGGAGCTTTAACCTTAAGGTCGTACGGTCAATAAGGCGTATTACCTATGAAAGGATGGAGATTTGCAACGATTGAGGAAATAAAAACAGCATCGCTGGAAGAGCTTAAAGCTATACCAAAAAGTGCTTGTGGGAAGTGCTTCGAGGATTGGAAAAAAACGTTGACGCAAGTGTATTCTATCTGAGAGAGTATATTTTGAACGGGACAACATTAATATTGATGAATAAATATGTAAATACTTTTTTATAGAAATATAAAGTCACCTTACTTTTGGACACACCTCGTACTTCAACCACTTTCTTCGCGAGACTGCCGGTATTATTTCGAGGGGCTAGTAACTAAAAGTAACCGACTTAACCAAGAAAAACTGCAGATAAAACTGTATTCGTCTTAATTTGGAGCCGATCCTCATCTTTGAATCCATTGTTTTGAATCATCCTTCATCTCAGGTGTGATGTGATATACCCATGTTTCATCCATGGTTATGAATCGACACAAAAACTCGGCTTTATTGCTGTTAAACTACGCCAAACACTCGATTGAAACATCCCCACATCGCTGTTTTTATTCCATTGTGAATAATTGCGGCACTCATCTTGCGGACAGCTTTCTCATATCCAAATTTTTAGGCAACATGCGATGTACAGCGCTTTTTTTAAAATGCCATATCGGCTAGTTCACACATTTTCAATCGATGGCCATCCAATAGCATTTTGTGGATTTTTTTCAACATTTCTGGTGAACTCATCTCATTTGGTCGACCACAGCGTTGTTCGTTTTGGCAACTCGTACGGCATTGTTGTATACGGATGAGCAGACTCCCCTAGAGTAGAATCCAGTTGTGTTTTGATTTTGGTTGGATTGAGGCCTTTCAAATGGAAGTATTTTATCACATAACGATGACCAAGCCTTTGCATATTTAAAAACTTATTGAGAGCGTTCACTATTGATGGCTGCCGAATAAATACTTAACAACATAGAGTAGTCAAACTTCACATTTAAACCTTATAAGATTGGTACTCTATATAATAGTCAGTCCAACAACCTCATATGCAGATTTCCTTCTAATCTTCTTCTGATTACAACATTTGATTGATTATTGATTGTTTGCAATGTCAGTTCTCCAGATCAGAAAGCGCATATGACGGAATATTACATGCTCTACGGCTTCCTTTTGATTTGGGCAGTTTTGTCAAAAAGGTAAGCTATAGTTCCCGAAGCATCTAGGGCTGGGATCAATCTTTAAGCTGCCTTTCGTAGTGGTGTTCCACCAACCTTGCCACCTGGTCACTCTATTAAAGACTCTCTGCATCTCGTTCCAAGGATGGGAATCATCCCGGCTATGACAAAACCTGCTTCGTCCTAGATGGTTCTAAAGCCACTAATTAGCCTTAATGCGCTAAATCAATGTGTTGCTAGGGCCCACCCAACCTAGGGCAAGACTGAGTTTACAACACCGGAAATTAACATTCTTCTAGCATATCCGGATCCTCCGATGTCTGGCAGCATTCTAGAAATTGCTGCTTGGAGCTTTGACGCATTTTGGACGGAATATTCGATGTCAATTATTACTCCTAGGTATTTTATATAGTCTTTTGATGTAATGACTTGATTTCCCACCGTTATGTCCACGTATTCCACATTTTTTCCAATGGTTATTAGGACAGCTTCCATTTTATGAATTGATAATTCTAAGCTGGAGGATATTAGCAAGTTTTTGATGAGATTAATTGCATCATTCATAACTGATTCTATCTTGCAAATATTTTTTACAGCATTTAAAAAGGTGATGTCAGCGAATACTCCCGGTAGCAATATTAATTGCAGAACTCCGTCGTACATAATATTCGAGAGTAGGGGCCCCCGTACCAATCCTTGTAAGACTTCCACGGAGAGTCTAATACTTTTTCCTTAATCTGTTTCATATGGTATGTCAACCGTTTAGTGATGAACTAGCTGAATACAATCTTTCGCAAGTTGTATAGTGTATCTATCCTGGCTGGTGACCTTCTCATAAATGACAATTTTCTGAGTTTGAGGCATTCTTGATATCCAGCGTCACTACTGCACAATATTCCTATGTCTACCACCATTTTTATGGCACCCACTAGCGCTATTTTCTGATAAAACCCGCTCTATCAGACAATTTTGCATCGTTGTGTTGTTATCGGAACTCTGTGCTGGGTTCCCTGGTTATATTCACAAAGTCGATGGTCTCTATGGGATTAGGTGCTCTATATTAGATCTTAGCATTGTTGGACATGATAATTGTGGAGACTTACAGCCCTTCAGCTTAGTCATTTTTGTTCTATACGCCGCGTCGTGCCTCAAGGGCTTACTATATATCCGCCTCGTCTCACAAGCACTTGAAGTGAGTGCTTTGCTTCCTTCGATCATCTTTTTAAGATTCCTTCTTTCCAGTCGAAATATGTCTAGTTGTTCTGGGAAATCAGCTCTTCTACTCTGAGTTTACTTTGGATGCTTTCATTTCTTGGCTCCACCAGAACCACGCAACCCATTACCTCTTTTACTGGGTATTCGTGTAAGCATTGCTGCCTCACATAGTGCGAGTAAGGTGATGCGACAAATTCTCCGCTGTTTTGCGGAATGGTCTTTTTCTCTTTAATATTAATAATTACCTGATGGTCACTGGGTACATTCTTCGCTTCGAGGATGTTATTCATGAAGGTAATATCGATGATTGATCCTATTCCCGTTTTCCTAAAAGTATTTCCTCGACCATTGTCCTTATTTAAATCCAAAGGTTGCGAATGTTTCTAGTAGTATACGTCCTCTGGCATTGGTGAGCCTGCTACCCCACTCCGTTGTCAGAATCTTACAGGTTCCGCGTATAACCACTGCAGAACTTTCATGTGCATTTGCACTAACTTATGGTCCAACTTTATCGCATAGCAGCTGTTGATCTCGTTTAATTTTGTACGAATGTACCCATCCGTTTGGAAGGCTCGTAGATGTGACTATCCCGGAGACCGGGCATTTGCTACTACTGACTACATTTCTAGAGTTCTCCGGGTTGTCCTTCTTGCAGAAGAAACAAAGCTTGTCTTCGTTGCAGTTGTTGGCAATATGGCCTTTTTCCCCACATTTTTTGCATTGCTTGGAACGGTCCATCTCATTTTCGCATTGGCGTGCAGTGTGGCCAAATTCGACACATCTGAAATATGTTGTTAGGATTTTTCTTTACCGGACTTGACAACTTACACATTCAATTTTGATTCTGTCTGACTTTAGCATTTCGTGTGTCCTGCTTGCTGGCAAGTTTTACGTCGCAATCTGGATGTGTCCATAAGCGTTTCTTAGGCTAATTATGTCTGCATTGGCTTGTATTGTTGTCTGACCTCTTCGTCGTGACCTCATCGATGTCCTTTATTTCCAGAGCAATGTGATGTACCAGAGCCCGAATCTTCATATTGTTGTCAAGGTTTTCGCAAATTATCTTTTTAAAGTGGTCTGTTTTTTCTCCTGCCTTGTGGCCGATTTATTAACCTTTGTCTGCACTCTGGAACTCTTCTGAAATGGGTTTCCTCCATACCTTTCGTTTACCTCGTTTGGCTTGGTTGATTTATTTTTATTCATGTTAGTTGGCTCCCACTCAAAACCGTTATCGATGCCTGGATGTGTAGTAACCTCGGGATCCCATGGTTGTATATGCAAGCAGAGAGGCCGTGCGATGGTTGACAAAGACCCTTATGGGGTGCTATGGCAGAGCCAGATCGGTTCTAACAAGGAATGTTATATCTCGACCTACACCACCAACTTAATGGCGACGAGACATTCAGCGTTTTTTAAAGCCTTTCAGGGTTTAAACGAGACGGGGCGCTTGCAGCGTTAGCCAGAAAGCCATTTCAGCTGCATTTCACTTATGCTTACTCAGGTAACCACAAGCGTCAGCCCTAATAGCTGCCATTTCAAAATCGTTGTCCAGTATTCCGTAGTTAAGATCTTAATGGCCTTAGTTTTAATGCAAAAAAAGAACTCGGTCATCCCCTCTTCGTTTGTCTAACACTTATCATGATTTGTGGGCCAGGAAGCTCGCCAGAGAGATTCCCAGATGGCCCCACGTGGAGTCATAGAACCGCCAATGCAATACTAACTACGATTTTGTAAATACAGTGAGTCACAGATATAATCGGCCAGACTTTTATGGGTGATATGTTTTGGTAACAATATTAAAAAATTCAGTGACAAACGTCTCTGAGTAAGTGGGAGATGAAAACTTATTGAAATGCTGTCAAAATTAATTATTTCGGCGTTCTTTTATCAAAAGTATGAAATCTCTTTGTGGACCTCGGACAATCTGTCAAATTATACCAATTGTTCGAAATTATACCAATAAAACCTATTACAATTTGTTATATTTTTGAAAAAATTAATTCAAATTTAATTTTCTTTCCAGTTTAAATTATAACAAACGAACTCTGATATGGGTTTTAATAGCCGCATTAGTTTTAAACGGTATCATTCTTGGTTTAGTGTTTGGTTTAAAGTCCAAACCAACAGCTAAGGGAGCTGTTGTATCTAACGGCAAAGGATGTGCTGAAATTGGAAGGTTAGTTATGTTATAGATTCTAATAATTGTTAACGTTAACATTAGATGTGTCAACATTTTAGTTCAATGCTGGTTGATGGTGGTTCAGCTATAGATGCCGCAATTGCAACACTACTATGTGAAGGGGTGATTTTGCCACATAGTATGGGTATAGGAGGTGGATTTGTGGCCACCGTGTACAACCATGAAAAGAAACTCATTGAGACTATCATTGCTCGTGAAGCTGCACCATTAAAATCGACAGAAGACATGTTTATTAACAAAACTATTACTGGTAAGTAAAATTTATTTTAGATTTAAAAATGAGTTACAGATTTCACAATGTATTATCTTGACTATTATATCTTATATCTTTCAATGATTGAACGTATGTAGTTCGGGATATACATTTTCCATCCAAGTTTTAAAACTAGCTTTTTGTTTGATAAATTTCTTGTCATGCAAATGATATTCGCATAGGGATTTCAAGTGATCTTGGAGTTGAATAAAACGATGACCAAAAATTTTTTTATTTTGTATTAATTGAAGATGGAGTAAGGCTTCTTGATACAGTAATATTTCCTAGCACACACTTGTAGTCTTATCAAATTAAGTTCCAACTCGTTAAGAAAACATAAATAAATCTACTTAGGTGGCGCTACAGTCAGGGGTGAACCTAGTTCTCAATCAGCCACCACTTCATAACTCCAAATTGCTCGAGGTCCGAGGTTCCCTTCCACTTGCCTGCGCCACTTTATATGCAGTCGTCCACTGCTGCGCTGTCCCTCGCGGTTAGGCTCGAAGAGTCTTTGGGACGGAGCTGCGTTGTCAACATTATACAGCCATCCGTAGATGTCGCTCTTTAATCCACACGGTTCGTTGCTGAGTCTTCTCCTTCATTATCGATCAACAAAAACGGAACCGAAAATCAAACACAGTTTCTTGCCCTCGAAATGGTCAAGTTCTTCTTCATTCGCTTATGACAAAATCCATTCCTCCACGCCATAGAGCAAGACCTGGTTAAGAAGTGCCTTGTATAAACCCGATTTAGAACTACGAGATGGGGCTCCATTAGTTAACTGCATCCTGAGCCCAAAGAATCAGTGATTGGCATTAGTATTTGTTCTTCTGCGCTGATGTCGTTGCTTCTTTTAACTGCGAAGGCAAGGTAGACCAAGTCCTTAACTATCTCGAACTTATAGCTGTCAATAGTGATGTTTTGACTTTCTTCAGTAATGTGCGTCCTTTTTTGATGACAGTATTCAAAACTATTATAACACAACAATTTGGAAAAAGAAAATTTAGGCTTGTAGGCTTTATTACGAAAGGGCTACTTACTTTATTAGACCTCAACCTTCTCCCCTTATTCTGGAGAGGTGTTCTTCCTCGCTGGAAAAACCACTACGTAAGCTTTTTCATAAATCTTCTCTCTCCACCTACAGATACATTATACTTATGTCCCTTCTTTCCAAGGTCATGGAAACGCTGATAATCCGTCACCTCATGAAATATCTCGAAATACGAAAACTTCTTAATGACTAGCAGTACAATTTTCGTAGCAACAGGTCCACTGGTGATCTGATGGCATGTCTCACCGAAAAGTGGAATCAAAGTGTACATCAATCTGGCGAAAGCAAGATAGTTCCACTTGATATTTCTAAGGCATTTGAACGAGTTTGCAATCAGGCTCTTTTGTCGAAAATGTGTACTTTTAGGATTAACGACTCCCTTCTTTAATGGATTAAAAACTACCTTTCGGAATGTTCAATTCAAGTTCTCTTGGATGGTTTCAAGTTAAATATTCGCAAAATAAATGTTGGTCTGTCACAGGGCTCCGTTCTGTCTCCGACATTCTTTTTAAATTTCAGTGATCTCTTGTCTGCTATTTCTAATCTTATCTATTACTTTGCTGACGGCAGTAGTCTCTGCTTATCATATTCGATTCTGAACTCACGTCCCTGCTCTTCGGCTGTAGAATGGGAACAGTAGCGTATGCTAGGCTTTCCATTCTCGGTATTTGTTTCATCAGAAATGCTGCAAAATTTCTAGGTTTCCTCAAGCGATGTAAGAAATATTTCACCCCCTCTGATCTGGCCTTAATATAAAGGCATTCATCCGCCTAAAATTGGAGTATAATACCCAAATCTGGTCAGGTGCTCATAAAACATCTCTGCACAGGCTTGATAGGATTCAAAATTCAAAACTCATAGGTGATACTAATATCAGTCAGTCAATTGACACCTTCGAAAATCAACGTAATGTCTCTTGTCTGACTTAGTTTTTTCGCTATTTTCACCATCAGTGTTCCGTAAATCGCCAGTAGCATTCCACTCCTTTAAACCTTCAACCGTAAACCCGTCTCTCTATGAATGATCATCAGTATACCCTTAAGTACACTTAAGTACTTAAGTAAGTAGTACATCTCTCTATTTACTAGTCATTATAACTTGCAAACATTTAAGATAACAGTACATCGGTATTTCTCTTCTCTTTTTCCTTAATTTTACTTCACCCGCTCTGTGTACAAACCAGGGTACTTAAATCCCTTGAACGCGCGCTAATTATAAAAAGAAAAAACAACAGCACGGCGGATATTTTCTTTCAGTTTTGTGACAGACCGCGAATATTAGCGCAGATTTTACTTTTGATGTATTCAGACAATATTTACGCAACAAATTCATGGGAGATCTAGCGGTATGCGAAGTTGCCTTATGTTGTTGAAAACATGTTTGTAACAAGTATTTAACGTCCATCTTACAAATTAGTTAAAAAATAATCTGCTTTCATGAGCCCATAATTTTCGCCGCTGTTTACTAGTGTCACTGATTACGTAAACCTAGTAGTGACAGTTTTTCTTATTTACATGCACATTCCAGTGAAAGTGGACCGCGTCTCTCCAGAATACGTGAAATTTCATAAGCTATTGGTTTTCTGGAATAAAAAAGCGGCCGCTCTTTTCCACACTGAGATGAGGTTTTTGGATTTTTGCACAAGCTTCGTATCATCTCAGAAATATTTTCAGTGGTCTATGATTTTCTTTTGGGATCTGGCTGAGGGATATTTTGATTTGAAGAAGTTTCGTGAAACCTTTGCGTCCACGAATAAAGTAAATCTACTATACACTCGATCCATAGCTCAGTCGAAAAATATTGTAACATTCATAAACTTGTCGATGTGCACTGAAGTAATAATTGCTACTTACATTTTAAAGCATAAATCTTCCAGCTTTATTGAACGTTCGGATACTGTTACCAGAAAATAAGAAAAAAATATTTCTTACCTAAGGACCCTTTTGTTCGGCAATAGGAAACTTTCGATAGTCGAAATTTCTGCCTGTGGAACAATCCTTAACGACAAGAACTACTCGAGAAACAAGGTCATTATCTCCATGACAGCAGAACTCCGCTTGCAGTGTATATATCATGTAACGCGAATTTCCACTGGTTCAGCAACGAGCATGACCAGACTCTAAAGGGACAAAGGATTGCTATCGAATTCTCACTGTTGGCTCCATAAAAAATTGGGAAACCAGAGCTGGCGATAAATATCTCCGTAATGCAAAAAACATAAAAAAAAAAAATGTAGTCATACTATCCTAATGTGGGTGCATTATATACATTGTGAAGAATAGTTTGAAGTTGAAGAATATATGCATTTGTAGTCATAGCTAAATCATTACTTAATCCAGTGAGCACTTCCAAAGTCGTGCAATAACTCAGCATTTTTCAGAATTTGAGTCATAAGCTTGAACAATTGAGGATTTTTTGGATCTAAGGAAACATTTGAATCTCAAAAAATAGGAGATACAATGAACTTTTCTTTAGAACGGTAAAAGATTCTTTCCATTCTGCAGTTAAATTAAAAGCATCCATCTAGAAATATGTTTAAAACCCATAGCTCTACACCTATCTCCTATGGGTTTTAATCTTTATAATCCTATTGCATCAGATTACTGCAAGCTTATTTGTCTTATTCAATATTTTTTACATATTTCTCTGAATCGAGTTACTCATATCAATTGCAACATAAGTAAATGACTGTTGTGTTGGAGAAAATCTCTCAATCAATCCCAGTAAAGCCATATTTGTTCTGAGCCTCGACCAGATCTCACTTTACGGTGCAGAAATTGTGTACTCCAATGAAGTAAAATATCTCAGAATGGTTCTCGATAGATAAAACAAAATCGTGTTTTGCATTAAAAAAAAATAAAAAATACTATGGCGCGACAGCCCGTGTGGGCCAAGGCCTAGCCTTCTCGCACTCATTTTGTGTTTCTCACTTTGCGAATCTTTACACTCCTGAGCAGGGCCTACTGTTTATTGCCGGTTCCGAACGGCTCTCCTGCGAAGCTTTTTTGTAGGCAGAATTTGACTTTCGGAGGCTTGCCATTGCCCGCCGAAAGGTAGGTTGGCGTGACAGCCAGTGAGCCAACCATCAGGCCATCGCCCTTACATTTACATACTTATAATAAAATTACCAAAGCGACCAAAGCCATGTAGGCTTGCGTCGTATGTATGATAAGGCCTGGGGGTCAACCCCACATGTCACGAATCAGTAGTATGTTGAAACAAAACAAAAGCTGCAGGGGCTGCAAAAACTCGCACGCCTCGGCATCACCAGCTGAATGCACTCATGCCCCACAGCAGCTATAGAAGACTTTATTGGTTTAACGCCCCTCCATCTCTTAATAAAAAATATAGCAATTCGCAGCTCGATCAGGCTACTACAAAAAAGAGTGATTAATACTCATATCACATAAATCAAATGAATCTTCTCTCTAAAATTTCCGAGTTTGACATTTATGAAGTAAACAGATACTAAAATTACGTTCTACTGAAAAATCGCAGCTGTGGTTGAAGATGTCGCAGAGGATCCCGAAGGATCGATCATCCTAAATCTCGACCAAGAAGGAAACAACTTTTCATCGAAAATCATCTTGAGTGACGTGGGCTATTTCCATCTCTGTGGATATGTGAATAAGAAAATTATCGCTTTTGACGCACCAGAAATCCGCGTATAGCTCACCAAGAGCCATTACATCCGCTCGAAATTACTGTCTACGCTGGGGACGACGGCCTTATTTTTTTTTTTAAAACGCTGAGGGCCAAAATACTACTGTGGATGGCGAGATCTACAAAGCCATGCTCAACGACTTTCTCCTTCCAAAATTGGATGAATTGGGACTGGAGAACATGTGGTTCCAACAGGACGGAGCAACGGCGCATACTGCACGAGGCACAACTGAAACTCTGAGGGCTGCATTTCTGTCAAGATCGCCTGATTTATCTATCCCAGATTTTTTCTTGTGGGTTTTTTTACAGTCACGAGTCTATGTCAACAAGCCTCAGGCTCTTAAAGCCCTCAAAGAGAATATCCGTCAAGAATGCAATGTCCTATTGCCGGAAGTTCTGGCAATAGTGATGGAAAATGGCACAAATCGGGTCCAAATGGTCATCAATTCTGGTGGTGGCCACTTAGCCGATATCATTTTCGCGACATAATGGACAAAAACTCAAGACATCAAATAAACATAATCCAAAAGCAGAACTAAAGTTTTTCATTTATAAACAAAATTCCAGCCAAAGAATACCGGGTGACAACCTTTGCTCCACCTTGTACCAACAAAGATTCAAGCAGCTATAAAAGCAATCTCATGGACTCTAAATCAGCCATTCACTCCTCCAATACATTACAAATTCTCTTCCATAAAACAAAGGTATGTGGCTGGTCATATAGGTATTGACGGAAATGAAATAGGCGACGAACTGGCTAAAAACAGTTAGGCTGATTCTCTCATCGGCCCTGTGCCGTTTTGTAATATCTCGAATTCAGCAATCAACTCAACAATAAAGAGTTGGAAGAACAAAATGTGTACATCCCATTGGAAAAAGAAAAACTTTCCAAGACTCTCTTTAATTCAAAATGGATGATATCAGTAAACTGGTTGGATTTCTTAACGGATACTGCCACCTTCGATGTCACTTATACAAAATAAAGAGTAAGCCAACAGATAGTGTGGAAGTTTTCATTAAATTAAACACACATTTATTATATAAACAATATAAAATTTTATTGAATAATAAATTCCGCTCTATGGCAATTATGAAAAAGTACAATATTGTTCATGTAACCCTCCAAAAGTCAAAATTATTGATGACTTTTTGAAGAATAAGTGGGTTAATGGCCACAATTTTAATTAGGGTTGGTATAGAGCTTACTCTTCCAATTACCCCAAAGGAAGAAGTCTAAAGGTATCAAATCGCATGGCTTTGGATCAATCATCTTCTTCTCTAACCAATAAATTGACTGATTTATGGCTTGTATGGGCGGTTGCACCATCCTGTTGAAACCAGATATCGTCCAGACCCAATTCATTAAATTTTGAAAAAAAAGCCGATCAACCTGTTGCGGGAACGTTCTCCATTCACTGTAACTATCTCTCCAGCCTCATCTTTGAAAAAGTATGGGCCAATGATGCCACCAACCCATAATCCGCACCATACAGTGCCCTTTTTGAGATGCATTGGTTTTTCGTGAATCTCGTATGGGTTTTCCCGTCCCCAGAAACGACAATTTTGCTTATTTACGTACCTATCCGTCCAAAAACTAGTGGTCCAAACGCTTAAATTTTAGTATAATTTGGATCTTTTTAAATAATTTTAAAACTCGCCGTGAGATGCCATAAGTGAGGCCCAATTGTTGACTTCGAAGCCGAATTGAGGTGTCTGGCTGGTTTTGAACACTTTCGCTCACAGTGATGATATTTTGACCCGATGCCGAACCAGTTTTTTCAAAACTCTTCACCATGACACGAATTGCGGACTGACGAATTTTACGAAATGTTGCTGAATAACAAAAACGCGTTACTGTGTGATAAACGAACCCCATAGCTAAAATTGCCAAAGATTGTATGACATCTGTCAATAATATCAACCACATTAAGTTCAGTAAATTTTTTTTGACAGCCAACATCTACACCATCTGTGGCTCAGTCTTAAGGTCTTATTCAGGAAGACGATGAAATGGCGGAACACATTTTATGTGAATGCATTTAATTCCTGGGGAAATTCTCGCCAACAGATCTTTTAAGTCGGAGTGCCCCCACACTTGGTGGATTAGATTCTTTAAAAAAATAAATAAATAAAAAATCTATATAATTGGACCGCAAGCTGCGGATTCTGTGATTGGTTTGCTCCAGTTGGCTATTGTAAGTTCCACATCTTAAAAGCATCTCAGTTGTAAAAAGTTTCTCAAGAGAGATTAAAACATTTAAAATGTTTGCCGCTCGTATTGAGTCTTGAAGGAGGCCATAAGATGTTAAATGAATAATGGGATAACAATTAACGAAGACGTGTAACAGAAAACAAAAGTTTTCACACAACAATTTTTCTAATTTACGTTCCGAATAAATAACTCGTACTTTAAGTACTACAAACACGAAACACTCGTGTCTCGAATTGAAACTAATTGTGATTTATTTCAATCACGATTGCTTATCAATCAGTTCTGCCACACTTTTCGGTAGTCGCTACTACATAAATCAAATTATATAATAGCTCATGTAAAAAGTAATCAAAGCGATTAGTTATCCAAAGTCGTTTAGCTCTTCAACATACGTACGAATATGGTATATCACCCAATTTAAGAACAAAACCTATCACCTTGAGAAGGTAGTCCGACATTGGCGACGTCACTTCAGCAGTGGTATAGTTAAACCTTATCTGACATGTAACAACTCGAACTCGAATTAAATGGGATTTTAGTTCATATATACTTTCTTATCAAATGTCTGTTATATTGTTTAACTGGCGCGCAAATATTTCTGGCATTCACCGGCGCATACAAATAGGGTTTTCGCTTTTTTTTCCGATGAACATTATAGTATGTAGGTGAGATAATGATTTTGTTTTCATTCGAATTCTCTTATCAAGGAATCATAAGTAATTTAATAAAAGAAACATGTAATCGTTGTGTCGATATAGTTTTAACATATAGTACTCATATGGATGTTAGCTAGATAAAATGTTTGGATGCCTGTTTATATGGCGTATACGTTCAATAGTCTTTTTATTTACTGATGCTTTGAGTTTTATTTGAAGAAATCGAAATACTCGTACATAAATGGTTTATACTTCTACGTAGCATAAGTAATATAAATTGTTTGGGACGGTGACTCCTTCTAAAAAAACGATCGACTCGTTACGCATTATTTTCCAGCACCTTTCTCCAATTATTAAGAGTTTCTTTAAGGGCCAAACTATATTTTAATTTAATAACTTTTGCTTTAAGATCGTCGTACATACCGCGTATCACATTTTCATACGTATTAGATACATTTTGATACATTCAAAGCACCATCTACAGAACACCATCTCTGGGAACTGCTAATAGACTCCAAACTAAGTAAAACTAAGATTAAAATGTTTACGGCATCCGAATAAAAATAATTTACAAGAGAATTATAAAAGTCTGTGCGCTCATTTAAAAAAAAAAAAAAGAAATTAAAACCTGTCGAGATAATTACTACAAAAATAAACAGGGTAATCTGAGAGGTGAATGGCATACAGTGAACAACATTCTGAATAAATCTTTATTTTTGAAAAAGAAAAAACCACCAATATGCGTGTCAATGGTTATAAAGTACCTGAAAATTGCATCATTACTGACACATTTATGACACATCATTCTTTGTAATGAGATGAAAATCTGTAACCGAAAGTTCCCCATAAGTCTTGTACACACAGTACTTCCACTTGCAATAGAGCCGGTTTTTTGCAAAGTAACAGTTTTTCCTGTTTAAAACTACGAGTACGTTCATGCCATTATGTGTGGAATAACACACCTTTTAAAAGCTGCCTCGGCTTCACTGGCAGTAGATCAAGCGGTCGGCCCAATTTTTTATGACAATGTAACAATGCAGGACCTAATTTCCGAATGACCCTTCACGTATGTTGGTATTGACTTCTTCAGCCCCATACCCACCGTAGCAGATAGAAGACGTGAAAAAAGAGGCGTCGCTGGCAGTGCTTCAAGCGCTGGTCCAATATATGCGGCCTTATTCCGGCAATAGCGTGTCGAATGTTATCCTCGAGCTCGTCCAAAGTCCTTGGCTTATTAGGGTATACTAAGGACTTGACGTAGTCTCAGAGAAAATAATCGAGTGGTGTCAAATCGCATGATCATGGCGGCCAATTGATGAACGCTCGCCGTGAGATGATCCAGTCGCCAAATTTGTCCTTCACAACTTCGAGCGTTGCGTCGCCTGTATTGAATGTAGCGACGTATTTTTTGAACCAAAGCTCTCACATATCGATATCGAGCTCTGATCACAGGAAGTCGGTTAACATCACTCTATACCTGAGACCATTGACGGTAACGGTGTGTGGCTCCTCATTTCAAAAAAAAATAATGTCCGATGAATCCTTAAGGATACATCGATGCTTGACCGAACAATTGTACATTGTGTTCGCTCCAATAATGGCAATTTTGCTGAGCCAAAAATTGGCCTTGTCCGAGGAGATGATTTTTTGGCCAAAATCCGGATCTCCTGATTCTTTCGTCAGCACAATTTTACCATATACGGATGTAGGCCCTAATCCCACAGCAACATAAGTCCAGTTGACTCACTAGCGATGCCCAATTCAGCTGATTCGTGCCAAATTCGCCACGAATTGCCTGCACACTGAAGTCATGATGACGACCGATCAACGAGCAAATTTCGAAAATAGTTTTTAATAATTTCCGCACGTTCGGCAAGTGTAAAACGATGCATAATGAAATGGCAAACCTACTGAATATTTTGACGACTAAATAGAGCTCGGCAGGTCATCCCATTAACGAGTTGTACGGCTAAGGAAGAAATCACGATATTTCAAAGTACATCCGAAAGTGGAATTGAGGGTATAATGATGAGCATGCACAGCGAAACGGGTGCTACGGTTGGAGGTTTGAAGGGGCGGAATGCTACTAGCATTTTATGCATTCCATGCATTTCAATGGAGTACTTGTGGTGGAAATAGCGATAAAACAAACTGAGACAGGAGACATTGCGTCGGCGTTTGAGGGCGTCAATTGACTGTGTAATATTTACGTCACCTATCTAGTAGGTGTAAAGATGTTTTATGAGCACCTGCCCAGATGTGGCATTTTACTCCAATTTTGAGTGGATGCCTTATGTGTTGAGGCCCGATTAGAGAGGGAAAGGTATTTCTTACATCGTTTGAGGAAACCTAGATATTTCGCAATATTTTGGACGACATTAAATATGTGGTCATTCCAACGTAGGTTGTCATTGACGCACATTGCGAGAGTCGAATTTTTTTCATGGATAATGGCTGGGTTTTTCAATTTCGCCTGTTATACAGCCGAAGAGCAGGGACTTGAGTCCGAGAACGAATATGAAAAGCAGAGATTACTGTCCTATCATCAGCAAAGAAATATATTGGATTGGAAGTAACAGACAAGAGATTATTGATGAAAAATAAAAAGGGTGTTGGGTGGGGCAATTATTTTGTGAATTTTAGACTTGATTCATCTAAGACAACTTGAATTGAACGTTCCGAAATGTAGTATCTAGTCCATTTAAAAAGAAAATCGTAGATTCCAAAAGCACTAAATTTTCGACAAATATGCCTGATGCCAAACTATTTGGCTTAGAAATATCAAGTGCAACTATATTGCTTTCACCATTTTTCGGTGAAACATCAAATCAAACTAGTGGATCTGTTGTTACGAAAACCGTACTGCTGGTTATGAGAAGTTTTCGTGTTTCGAGATATTTCATTAGCTGACGCTTTGGCAGCTTTTCCATGATCTTGTGAAGAAGGGACGTAAGTGCAATAGTTCTGTTAGAGGAGAGAGAAGAAGATTCGCCTTTTTAGTAACGGGATGGACAAGTGCTGTTTTCCATCTTCTGGAAAAGAGTCCTAAATATTTGTATAATCGAAAAAGCTTACGCAGTGGTTTTGCCAGCGAGGAAGAACACTTCTTCAGAAGAAGGGGAAAAATATTATATTGACCAGCGAATTTGTGTATGTTAATATTTTTAAATACTTTTGCTACTACACACGTGAAGAAATGGATTTGTCCCGTTGAAGATTTGACGGGGGTAAAGCGCAATCTGGTAATGTTGAACTGGCCGCAAAATGTGCAGCAAGTAGATTGGCCTTGTCCAAAGAATTTACAGCTGGAATGTCATTATAAATTGGGTTGGGATGGAGAATGAACGTTTGATCTTTATTCGGTTTTCCTGTGTCATGCTGGCTTTATAGAACCGAAAAGGTATTTCTCTTGTATTGCCATATGGTTCTTTTGGGAACATGGTACTCAAAGTTGATTAGGATGAGTATTTTTTTCAGAGATGGTGTCTTCTATATTTTCCTACTTTGCCACCAAAAGTGTTCCTTCTTTTACTTCGCGCTAAAATCATCAAGAAGGATCTTAATGCCGTGCTTTGATAATACATCTAATCGAGGAGTGTGTAGAAGCAATCCAAGTTAAGGTCGTACTTTTCCTCTATTGGATGTAAATATTAGATGCACATTAGGCTTATGTTAGCGAATTGAGCCTTAATGTGGACTGTAATCAGGCGTCTACTTAGATGCCCGAGCGTCTAAATTTCTTGCCTAAGTTTTCCTCTGATGACAAGTCCACATGTGAAAAGGCGGTTTTCTGCTTCAGTTTTTCGACAATGCGTTGCAAAATTTTTTGATGTACCATATAACCATCAGTGTTAAAAGTCTTATCTAATTCTGAAATTCATCAATATCGTGAAAAAAATTCTATTTATAATGTAATCTAAGTCTTGCAAACCAATTTCCGTGTCTTATCGAGAGATTTTAAGATTTTTAATTATGATAAACCGATGATAAAACACAATCAGTTGAATATGGCTATATTTAATTCAATATTATTTTAATTTCTTTGTTTCAACTTCTTACATTCGTCTTACTTCTGTACTTGATAAGTAGACCAATTGATGGGCTGTCCTATCTAGGTTTGCCGGACTATTTTATCATACCAGTTGATTTCTCGTGCCTAGGTCAATTAATTAGAAAAACTTTGTGTGCCATTATATTTCTTCGAAACGGATTCTACAGCATCCTTACGAACTGAACATGCCTTTGGAATGAGATAGCTCGAAAGAGACCGACAAGGTTAGAAAATTGTTTTTTTAGTTTTACAGGACCAAACCGACAGAGAAAAATCAAAAAAGGCTGAAATAGCTTTCGTTTACGTGTGATATTTCAACACGACCAAAACCTAGGGTAAAAATGCTTCAGAGCCCAAAGGTAGTATAAATTATTGGTCGTTTGTTGAAAACAACAAATTTTGTATCATCCTTCATCGCAATGCTCATTTACAATGGTATAGCAATCGTCAGCTTTTGTAGTAATAAGAGTATTTAAAGATCTTAACATGTAAAATTCGGCGGATCCATAAGGAGATATTACCTTTCTCTGAACAGGTATTTTCTGGCAAAAGTGCAGCTTTTTAGAAACTGCATCTGACCATGCAACTTTTATAAGCAAAACTGCTTCTATATACGAGTACGTATATTCGTATTTCCTTCAATATACCAATTGCATTTATGTAACATACGTGCCACGGAAACGGTGATTAAGCGAAATGATCACGAAACATGAAAACTTCTCAATGATCCGTAGTACTTTTATTTGGTGAAGCAAAATAATTGCAGTTGATATATTTTTTTTATAAATAGCACGTGCTCAAGAGGTGGTTTTTGATACCCTTAGAATATTTGCAAACAAAGAGCAACAAAGCAAAGATACCGATGTAAGTTGCTCTTAAATGTTTGCAAGTTATAATGAACTAGATTAAACCCCGCCCGCTTACCCAGGGCTTAAAAAAACAATTTTTTTAACAATTTAGGTAAAATTAAAAAATCTATTGCAATGCTTTTTGTTAAACAACATTCTTATCTTATCACTCGTGTAAACAAATAGTGCAGATGGTCTTCCGACTCGTGAGCATGCAACATACGGGACGGTCTCAGAAGTACCCGGCCTGACCAAGACATGGCGGTAGTTGTATTGGAAAGTACGTAGTCTATAAAGCATATGTTTGAAAGGGCCACGTTGTTTAGTATTTGTTTGACAGCCATCAATAGTGAACGTTGTCAAGGAATTTGTGAAAATTGAGAAAATTGGTCATCGTTATATGATGCAATAATTTTATTTGAAAGGCCTCAGCCCAACTAATATAAAAGCTGGACTAGATTCTACTCTGGATGAGTCTGCTCCTTCGTTAACAACAGTAAAATTTTGGGTTGCTGAGTTTAACCGAGGCCGTACGAGCTGCCAAGACGAGCATAGCAGTGGTCGACCAAATGAGGTGACGACTCAAGAAATGGTGAAGAAAATCCACAAAGCGGTACTGGATGAACGTCGACTGAAAGTGCGCGAGCTAACAGACATTGTACGCATTTCAAAAAGTGCGGTACATCACATATTATTTGAAAATTTGGATATGAGAAAGCTGTGTGCAACAGTGTTGTGAAAATGTTTCAATTGAATGTTTAGCGAAGTTTCACAGCAACAAAGCAAAATTTTTGCGCCGTTTCATAACAATGAATGAAACATGGTTCCATCACTTTACACCCGAGATAAAAGAACAATCAAAACAATGGATTCAAAAGGAAGAACCGGCTCCAAAGAAGGCGAAGGCCGTTTTTTGGGATGAGCGTGAAATTATTTTCATTGACTTTCTTGAAAAAGGAAAAACTATCAACGGCCAGTATTATGCGAACTTATTGCAACGTTTGAGCGAAGAATCCGTTATTGCAATGGCTAAAATTAATGAATTAAAGTTTGAATTGCTACCTCATGCACCCTATTCACTAGATGTAGCCCCCTCGGATTATTTTCTGTTTCCAAACTTAAAAAAATGGCTCAGTGGTCAAAGATTTTCTAACCATGAAGAATTGATGTCTGCAGTTAATTGCTATTTTGAGGAGCAAGACAGTTCTTAATATAAAAAAGGTATCGAACTTTTTGAACATCGCTGGGAAAAGTGTGTAGAGCTGAAAGGCAAGTATGTTGAATGGCGTCTATAATGATCCTAACTTGCTCAAAAGGGTCATAACTGATGACGAATCATGGGCATATGGTATGGTTATGACGCCGAAACCAAAGAGCAATCGTTCCAACGGAAGCACCCAGGAGAGCCAAGGCCGAAAAAAGCATGCCAAATTCTATCAAATGTCAAAGTTTTGATCACTGTTTCTTTCGATAACCCTGGCGTAGTGCCGGTTTCGATTACCTCAAGATCGTACGGTCAATAAGGAGTATTACCTTGAAGTTATGCGCCGTTTTCGAGAAGCAATACGAAAAAAAATGTCCGGAATCGTGGACAAATAACTCATAGCTTTCGCATCACGATAATGCACCTGCTCATTCAACGTTGCTTGTGAGAGATTGTTTGGCCAAAAGCAACAGGACAATCCTGCCTCAGTCACCATATTCACCCGATTTGACCCCATGCTTGTTCTCAAAACTTAAAGGACCTATGAAAGGACTGAGATTTGCAACGATTGAGGAAATAAAAACGGGATCACTGAAATAGCTCAAGGCTATACCAAAAAGTGCTTATGAGAAGTGCTTCGAGGATTAGAAAAAGCATTGGCAAAAATATGTTATATCTAAGGGGAATTACTTTGAAGGGAACAACATTAATATTTATGAACAAATATAAATTTTTTTTATAAAAATATAAAGTCACCTGACACACCTCGTATTAACTCGCTGAAAGGAGCACCACACTTGGCTGGCATATTCAGAAGGGGCCGGACAAGGGTAATGTAAAATGACGTTGTCACATAAAGGTTGTTAATAAAACCAACATGCGAACGGAAGTTTAACTCTCTTGTTTAACTCGTATAATACTCCAAGGTCGCGAAGGGATTGAACCTGTGGTACAGGTTGGTAATGCAGAAAATAAAGTCAAAGGGGGAGATTGATTGGACTTACGTGACAAAGTCATATATTGACATTTGGAGACATTAAGTTCAAAGCAATTTTTTAGAAACCAAATGGAAAAGCTATCAAGTTCTTCTTAAAAGAGAAAAGAGAGAGGAGAAATAGTTTTGGAGAACTTAGTGTAAGTGGATAGGGCGCAGTGTTTAATAATCCTCTCAAGATCGTTTATAATTAAAATGAAAAAGAAGGGACTTTGATGACAGCCTTATGGGACACCAGAAGAGGCTAAAAACGGGGTTGAGAAGACTGACCTAAAACGAACGCTATAATAACATTTTAACAAAATGGGGTCAAAACTGAGGGAAGACAATTTGAAAAGGATCAATTGATGAGATATTTTTCGAATGCTCTAGCAAAATCTTTAGCAATAACATCGATTTCGTTGCCATTTTCTAGCTCTGGAAGGGCAAATGATACGAATTCAACTAAGTTTGTATAGTTGATCTACCATTCAGAAATCAATGCTGACAGGGTGATATAAGTGACTTGCACTGAAAGCTTAGAACTTCATATAAAAAACTTTTAAGAATTTTAGATATGCGAGAAAGCTTTGGAATGGGTCGGTAGCTAGTAACTTCATTCTTTGATCCCTTTTCGTGGATCAGGGTTATGTAATAGGTCTCCAAACTTGGGGGTGTTCTTTTTTGTAGGGGACACATGAAAAAGGGTGAAGAGTGGGACAAAAGATTGGTGGCAGAATTTTTGAGAAATATTTTTGGGAGCTCGTATGGCTTATTGAGATTTTGTAACTTTTCTTCGATAAGGGTAGAATCAAAAGATTGAGATAGAGAGGGCCATTGCAGAAATTGTGAAGATACCTGAAATACTGATACTGATTTTTTTGATAAAATTGATAAAATGTCTTAGGGTCGTTGGTAAGGTTAATCTGTTATAGATCTGGGTGAATTGGAGGTAGGTTTCAATGTAGTTAGAGTAGTCAGAGTAAGCATTGGTTCTTATAAAAACCGCCCATAATTTATTTCTTTTGTTTCGTAAAGAGCGAAGTCTTCTGTTATACCAGGAAGGGAAAGTAGATGGTGTTTTACGATGGCGGTCCCAGAAGTACCCGACCCAACAAAGAAAACATTAACATTTTGGAAAAAAAATTATTTATTTTGTATTTTGAACTTTTTTTCCAAAAATTTTGTGTTTTTGTTGGGTCTGGTACTTCTGGGACCGCCATCGTATACATAGCTGTTCATGCGAGAGAAAACTGGATTTTCCAAATTTATACCGCACATTTCAAAGGATTGACCTTGACTTATTGATGGTAACGGCGAATGCAAGGCGAACAGGGAAGTGAAGACGCTTAAGTTCAAATGGCATATCAGATGGAATCATTGGGATGCGAGGAATCAAAACGTCTTCGCCTTAGAATTTTCCACTGAAAATTGTTGCTTCTATTACATTTCCCAATATTTTTTTGACGGCAAGCCTGGTGTCATCATAAAGCTTAGGTTGGTTGATGTTGCGAAGCATAATAATCGGCAATCCAATTTTTAACTGCAATATGCGTGGTGGTATTCTAGGCAAATCAAGTTAATTTTAGAATTTCGGTGGGCAATTCACCATCCTGATTCATGATGGTGTCCATAGATTTGAATGTGGATAATGGACCTGGTATTTCTTGTAATATAGCCTCGTTAAGATCATCGACATTTTTGTTCTTTATACCAATATTGCTCGCGGGATTAACCAAGTATGGTTTTTAGTACTTGTTATCATTCTTGTATCTTTGTCAATTGTTATTGTACCTCCCATTTTCAACAATTGCTTTAAAAATTCAGCTGCTGATGGATCATTTTGCAACTGAACTCGTACGAATGTTTTTAGTGTGAGTGTTCTTGCATTTCTCTACAGAATTGAAGATTTCAAGCATGCGTTTATTTCATCGGCAGCAGCAGATTTAGAAATATCTGGTAAAGTTTGTCTAAAGTCTCCAGCTAACAGTATCAAAGCACCCCAAACAATTCTTGGTGGTATTACATGTAGGATTTTCATTTGCCTGGCAGCTTAAGTGTTGTTCGACCGCCAACCAATAAAGTGGCAGGAATCCCAGAAGAAGCCAATGCCAGTGTTATTTTACTTTAAGATCGTATCGTTGCTAGTAGCAACGAAATCAAAAATGCTTTACCAGTTCCTCCAGGCGCGTCCAAAAATTATATTTCAGCACTGTCATTGTTAACAGCATGTGTCGTATGCATGCTTTTGTTCATTGTTCAATTTTGGAATATTTGCTTTCGCGACTTGACTCAATACGTTGCAATCATAAGTTCGTTTACGTTGCAAATCTCGGTTAAACAAATCATGCATTGAGCGATTTTGGTGACACCATGCCAAGTTCTGGCAATGCTTTGTTTGCAATTGTTAATCAAATGCCTTCCGACATAATCAATACTCCATTATACACACATTTCCGGTGTGTACAGCATGTTTGGTTTTGACGTAATACGGCGAAGTTGGTACAAAATGTCTTCCGTGATGAAGTCTTGATAATTTCGCCATAATTCAAGTGGATTTGATGGAAAACATGATGCGAATTATCTTCAAGTAGATGTAATCGTTGACACGCCTCACGATGTGTTGCACAGAATGATCCATGAACTGTTTGAAGGCTTCGAAATGATGTTGGACCACGTACGTTAACCAACAATAAGCGCAAATAAAACACCCAATATTGTTGGAACGAACTGTGTAAATACGTTCCAAAGCGTCTACGGAGTACATATTTGGGTAGATATTTATTGGATCTCCTTGCTTACGCCTTTGAAACACTTTTTATCGATTTATCCTAAGTATAGTATATGTTATATTGCGGTACTTGTGAGTATAAAAACATTCTGGTGAATGTATCTGATGCACACAATTTGAAAAATTCGGTCAATGTTATGGATGGTGGTGTCGCTGTTTTGGGATTCGTTCAGTTCATGGGGTACCCATTTATCGAGTTTCTTTACCTTTCCTATGAGAAAAAGGTGTCGACTTATTGTCATTAGGGATACTCCCATGCTTTGTGCAAACTTCCGCACCAATTTCGTTGGGTCCGAATCCACCGTTGCTCTTAAAACATCTTCGTCAACTAACGTTTTCGGCTTCCTACGTTGTTCATTTTCAAGGCTAAAATCTTCCGAACGGAACTTTCCAAACCAATGTCGTATAGTACGATTCGTTAAACGCTACATCCTCAAATCCGCCATTAATGTTTTTCATTGCCAATAACGCATTATGTCTCATTTTAATTTCGTAAAGGAAGAGGGTTCAAATTTGAATTGCTGACAGAATGGTAAATAATTCCTAGAAAAATAGAACTGTACTTGTAACGAACCCTAAATTTTTTACACGTTAAGTAAACATACCATTTCATTTTATAAAAAAAAAGTTAACGTTCTGGCACAGATGTTCACTAGTGAACTTCTTATTTCCAACTGAGGGAAAATTGGACATTTCATGTGGTAAAAACCACACAGTCGATTTTGATGAAAATTATCAGCTTTTTATCGAATTAGCATTACAGAACCCGTCAAATGGACCTTTAGTTTGAGAAGTTTATTAGCAAGTGCGATACTTGTAAAATATCGATCAGGGAACAAGTGGTAACCCTCAACACTCGGAATGTTGTTCAAAAGTTTTTTAACTATTGTTAATGGAATTCGAGAGCTTACCGGAACTTCTGGTTTCTCCAAATTTGTCGTTGTCAAGCTTCCATTATAGCGCATAGCTTGACAACATAGCTTCCATACATAGCCGGCTTCCCAGCTTATGCCCCATTTTGTCAATTTCTTCGGGTTATATGTTAGGAATGCAATCTTTCCCTTGAACTTGACAACTGATTCATCGACACAAATATCCAGTGTCGATGTCAATCCGGGTTCTCAAAGATATATTAGAAGCTGCATTGCCTTGTATATAGATGTAACATCCAGAAAATTTGGCGGAATCGGTCTCTGCTCTATACCTCCGGATAGAATGGAATTTTAATGTTGCTCCTTGTTGACCAATATTCCGATATGCTTGCAAATGGCATTGTTCCCATATTGGAAATTACACCGATGAAGCCTATAAATTCTACCCGTGTAACATCACCTACGAATGCCAAATAGACTTGTTTTGTCATTTTTGCGATTTTCGAAGGTTTCCGCTGCGGATGATGATGTATGATCGAAAAATAAATGGAAGGAAACACACATCACCCTACTGCCACCCACTATCAGCCTCAACCAACTGAACGTAAGGATAGCGAAGAAGTAGCGAAAGAAGAAAAAAATTGGCCCGTTGTGCTGCCACGTACATCTATGATCCTCTTACTTATGGAACCAATTTGAGCTTATGGTGTAGCGCAGGGGACTGTTAAAGTCTATATTCTTTAGATCGTTTAAGTCATTGTAGAAGAAAGCTCCTAGGTGGAGTTGGACATGTGAAAAGAACATGATCCCGTCTGCAAAATACTCCTCCGTTGCGTCGATGATTTCCTCGCGTGAGCTGAATTTTTTATTGATGAGCCATCTTTTGAGATTTCGGAAGAGATAATAGTCCGAGGGAGCCAAATCGGACGAATACGGTGGATGCGACAGCAATTGGAGCCGTAAGTCATTGATTTTAGCCATGGTTGCGATGCTCTTGTGCGCCGGTGCATTGTCTTGCAAAAACAAAATTTTTTTTGCTTCATGTGAGGCCATTTTGCAGCGATTTCGGCCTTCAATCGCTCCAATATTGCACAGTAATACTCGCTGTTGATGGTTTTTCCTTTTTCGAGGTAGTCCACGAAAAGTATGCCATAACAATCCCAGAAAACCGACGCCATAACCTTTACGACCCATCGAGCCTCTCTCGGCCGCTTCGGAGCACTCGTGCCGGTTTCAGTCCATTGCCGGGCACTCATTCTGTTCTCTGGTGTGTAATAGTGGATCCAAGTTTCATCAACAGTTACCAATCGACGCCAAAAGTCCGCCTGATTCCGCATCAGCAAGTCCAAGCACTCTTTCGAAGGGCTCTCGCGTTCGTGTTTTTAGTCAGGAGTGAGTATGCGCGGCACCCAGCGACAGGATAACTTTTTCATATGCAGAATATTGCCCAAAATATGATGTGTGCGCTCAGTACTAATCTTTGTGGTATTTGCTAGCTCTCGCACCTTCATTTTCCGGTCAGCCAGCACCATTTCATGTATTTTTTGACATTGTCCTCTGTAACCGCATCAGCCTACCACCACAGCTGCGGCCACCACGAAACTCTCGAAACCAATATTTGACATTGTTATCTGACGGAGCATTAGTCACATAATATTTATCCAACTTTTCTTTTGTTTCCTTCGCCATTTTGCCTCTCAAAAAATAATGTTTTATGAGAGACCGAAAATCGTTTTTGTCCATACTCAACATGATGCGAAACACGTCAACAACAATCAGCTGTCAAAACAAAACTAAAGACAGTATCGCACTGAAATATGGTATGTCTGCCTAAATATAAACATGCTCAAGGCACCATAACTTTTTTTGCAGTAGCAGCGCATTCTGGTGGTCAAAGAGGTTACTTTTCACTCCACCTAGTATATATATTTACGTAGAAAATAGAGAGCTCGGTGGGGCATTCCCATAAACGAATTAGACGGTTTTGGAACGGCTTTGGTTTCGATAATGCAAATGCCATTCACGGCTAATGGCCGAGTATTTCAATTTCGCTTTAACGACAACAGACAGCGATGTATTTTGGAATCATTAAATTCCACTATACTGATAGTTCGCCTGGTGGCTATGCTGTTAATATTGGAATTTAAAGAGCTTAGCTCACCCTGCTTTTCCCGTTCTACTGCCAAGCAGCAGGGACGTGAGTCTAGGAATGAAAAAGAAAAGCAGAGAGTACTATCGTTAACTACTTTGCTAAGTAAATTATGATATGCCACAGGGGTCCTAATTTCCCCCGATATTCTTTTTTTAATTTCAGTAAGGATCTCTTGTCTACATCGTCTAATCTATCCTATCCATAGGGACTTGGCTATACCCCGATCAATGAACTGTCAATCAGATTGATCATATTCCTTTGTTGACGACAGTATTCTCTGTTTTTCATACATGTTGCTCAGGTCTTTGCTCTTCGGCTTTAGAGCTTATTAGAAAACCATCGGGAATAGAGCGTATCCAAAATATAATGCTATCTTTTATTATTAACTGAGATATTTTGCATAAATGGCATTCATATCACAGCAACCGAAAAACTCTCCATTCTCAATTTGTGTGCAAATAGCAATCTAGGTCTGATGCCGCCAAAAGTGTTACCTGGCCACAGACCTTTAAACCTCTCTATCTGCTAGGAAGTATCCAAAACCGAGCACTAAGAATTATAGGTTGGGTCAATACTGCTCAGTCTCTTGTCACAGCTTGTACTTTCGCTATTTTTACGACCTCAACCTGTGCAGAATTGCCAAAACGCACTCCAGAAAAAGTCTTCTAATTGTATTTTTTTTTTCTTGCAGGAGCTATTGCTGCGGCTATACCTGGTGAGATTTTAGGGTATTGGAGTTTGCATCGTAAATACGGAAAATTGCCATGGAAGCGTCTTTTCCAACCAACAATTAATCTTTGCAAAAACGGTCATGTCGTTTCTGAATTTCTATACAATGCAATGAAACAACATGAAACTAGAATCCTCAACGAACCATCTATGAAGGAGGTCTTTATCAACCCACACACAGGTAGCGTTTGGGAAGCTGGTGATATTATGACTCGTCCTCAACTTGGCAAAACTCTTGAAATTATCGCCAACAAAGGTGCCGGTGTTATGTACGAAGGTGGAGAAATTGGCAAGCAGCTAGTTGAAGACGTTCAAGAAATGGGTGGCATATGGACCGAAGAGGACTTAAAACAATACTCGTGAGTGTCATTTTAGTTGATTTTGGATGGCTAATTAATTTTTTTGTTGATTTTGTTTATTGTATTAGTGTTGCATGGGATGTTCCAGTTGTAGTCAACATTTCTAATCACTACACTCTGTACACAACTCCTCTACCTAGCAGTGGTGCTGTATTGGCGCTTATTTTGAACATCGTTAAAGGCTACGATCATCATAAAAATCGCACTTTGTACTGGCATCACGTTGTAGAGAGTTACAAGCATGCCTATGGGCAACGCACAAAACTTGGTGATATGCATTTTGAGACAGAAATCGAGGAGGTCTATAATAATTTAACAAGTCCAGAATTTGCTGAAGAATTACGTAATCTAATCTTTGATGATAGGACCTTCCAAGACTTTAAGTATTATGGAGCAGTTTTTTCAAATCCTGAAGACCATGGTACAGCAAATATGGCTGTGCTGGACTTGAATGGTAACGCTATAACCGTAACCAGTACCATCAATAGCTAGTAAGTTGTCCTCTTCATTCGAGTAATTAAAATCAAAATCGGTATATTTATGGGTATACTTTTGCAGCTTTGGTTCAAAAGTAAGATCTTATAGGACTGGTATCATTCTTAATAACGAAATGGACGACTTCTCCACACCAGGCACAATAAATGGCTTCGGTATTCCGGCGTCACCAGCAAACTACATTAAACCAAAGAAACGACCAATGTCCTCAATGTGCCCAAGTATTATCCTAGACAAGGATGGTAATGTCAAAATGTTGGTTGGTGCTGCTGGTGGATCAAAGATTACCACTTCTGTTGCACAGGTTTAACAGACAACTTAAAAATTTCACTCTTGTGCATTTCCAAACAATTTTTTCTCCTTTCATCTAGACCATCATCAAATACCTTGTTTTCAACGAATCAATTGAAGAATCTGTCCAATCTAAACGTATTCATCATCAATTGGCACCAATGTTGTTGCAGCATGAAATTGGAGTCGATCAGGCAAGATCTTCTTGCTAATAGCTTTGACGAATATTTTTAACTTTTTTTATTTATATTTATTTCGTAGGTCATTTTGGATTTCATGGATAAAGTTGGTCATCTCTTTGACAATAGTTCGGTGGGATCATTTTCAGCGTTGACTACAATTGGTGTCAAGGACGGATACCCAATTCCCGTCTATGACGAACGGCGGGTGGGTAGTGTTTCAGTCGTATATGCAAAAAAATAGAAAATCACTAGACGGATAATGTGGCAACAAGTGATTGGAGAGATAAGTCTTAGTACTAAAGTATGAGCTACGAGTATAACAAATAAGTTGTTTTTTTTTTTTTTTTTTTGTAGTGTAAATTATGGCTATATGTTGTTTTGTTGTTGAATGAAGTCCATGTTCAGAAAACTATTTTGTGTGATTTTTTTTTTCACAAAAATCGGCATGGTTTCCTTTTTGGTACTGAAAATTCCGTTAAAGATAAGAGGTTCCTCGTGGGAGTAACTTCCACATCATGTAAGAAAACAAAAACAGTTCAGTGACACTTAACAGCCTCAGATATAGATGGATATCTTGTGGAAAAACTGCGACATCTACTACAGTGACTACAGGAAGACAACCCCTATTTAGATATGGATTTGCTTATCGAAGGAAACCCGAAAAAAAAGTCTTAAACTTTCGTTATGTAAACGAAAGCCTCATAGCAATCCACATCAAGACCAAAATCGGGAATAGAAACCTGATTTGTGTTCATACCACTACCGAGGATAAGAATGACGAATTCTTTGACTTCCTAAGCCGAACATATATAGGGTGATTAATCGTGAGGTTTGATTTATAATGTAAAATAAAACACATAAATTTGAAAATCAACTTAAAATTTTTACCATCGGTTAAAAGAACAATTTATGGCATTTACTTTTTGCAAATCATATGGTCTAAGGAAGTCTATTCGCAAGGTCCAATTTTGGGCGACTCGTTCGAGTATAGCGACTGGTATCTTACGGTAAACACGAGTAATGTTGGCATCCAAAGCGTCAATCGTAGAAAGCTTTTTCCTAAAGACATGAGACTTTACATATTCTCAGAGAAAATAGTCCCAAGGTGTGATATCGTACGATCTAAGCGGCCAATTTACGTAATCCTTTTTTCCCGGCTTTGAAAGGAAGAACACCTTCGTCTCCCTCCATGTTATCGGGATGTAGCCTATTATTAGGCATGCAACATATATATTCCTGAGCCTTGGTGCAATTAAATCTACCCCCCATTGCATTAGACTTGGAAATATGCCATCTAGGCCCGCGGTTTTGAAGGGTGAAAGCATTGCTGTCGCCTCCTTGACCGCCTCTGGTCATTCATCCTGTTCGCTCCTTGTTTCCTGAGTGCCCAGGGTTGATCTGACTTATAGCTTCCTGGAAAGCGTACTTTCATCAGGACCCCGTTTATCTGATCAAGTGTTTCCACTATCTCCCCCGCTCGAGCAAAAGTTCCTCCATGACTCCCTCTTAGGTCATCGTAGAGTACAACTCAGCTCTTTCTCTTTTGCCTTGTATTCATCCCATGCTTCGGGTTCTCCCCTTCTCATGGCATGATTGAAGGCCTTTCTCCCAGCCTTCTTTAGCTTTTCAAGTTCCCGACACCACCAAGGCGTAGGTTCCTGTTTTTCCACTAGAGTAGGTGTGCAAGACACTCGGTACTCATCTTCGAGAGCTGATTGCAAATGTTTTAGCTGTGATTCTACATGTCAAGTATTTTTCGGTAATCTGAAAGCCATTACAATGAGCTTTTCCTCCAACACTTCATGGTACTTTTTCCTATCCGTGTTCTTCGGAATTCTGATGTATTTCTGATCTTTCTATCTTTTAGATCCATAACGAACATCAAACGAAATGGCTCTGTGACCCGGCAATGTAGACTAATCCATAACCCTCCAATTTGATACCTTTTCAATTATCTTGCTACTGTACAGGGTTACATCAATCACTTCCCTTCGCCTCACATCCACGAAGGTTGGCTCTGTTTCCCCGTTTAGGATAGCTAGATTCTTGCGCTTCTCCTCTGTAATTATCATTGGTACTGTCCCACACTGTAATTATGTGCATTGGCATCACAACCAATTGTTAGATCTTCGTTCCTGTTCCTGCATGCATTCACCAAAGACTCTAACTCTCTTGTCGGAGGAGGTTCTGGCGAATCATACGGCAGGTATACAGATGCTATGACAAAACTTCACGAACGTGATCCTACTCGTATTGCTGCTAAGTCTGGGGCACACTGTTTCGGCAATTTATAAGCTTGAACTCCGTGCCTTAACAGAACACAGGACCTTATTCTTTCGCTAGTTTGCACATGATACAATACAGCTATGCTATTTGGGGGTCCTCTAATCTTTTCTCTAAAAATCCAAGGCTCCTGTATCAAGTCTATGTCAAACGAATCCTCATCAAAACATTAACTCATCATCGCTGATGCTGCTTTGCTGTGATGAAAATTCAATTGAATCACCCTTAGCTTTTCCCGGTACGGGAATGTATTGTTTATATGTATTGACAGAAAATCTAAGAAAAACCATTCAGCCACGATCTGTACGGTTTGTACAGCCACATCGATAAAGTCAGGCAGCCAAGGATCCAGTATCTAATATCTTGGCTGGGCCATGCTGAGTGAATGAACATCATAGCTTCTATCTCAAAGTCCTCATTTCTAACACCGGGGGACGCAGCATACAACGAAGAAAATCTCAACCAGGTTTGAATAGGGCTTGGAGGCAGCTGGTGAGAGATCATGATGATAGGATAGGTTCACCTCAGACCTAAGTAAGTAAATAAGATGGGTCCTATGATTTGTACCGATTTTATATATCGGGAGAGTGAAAGACGTTTTCATAAATGGAAGATTACATTATGTTTGTTTGCAACTGCCCACCGGTACTGACGACAGAAAAAGTAATTACTTTTCCTAGTATTTGGTCTTGGGCGAGTTTTAAATGCAAGCCATATCGCGTAGTCGGCGAAGGTATCCACGGTACATCAAAGCGGGATTTGGACGGCAACAATAACCAGTCCTAAGTGCAATCATTGGGAAACCCTGATTTTAAGATACATTAAAAAATTCATAAAAAAAAATTAAATTACAATATAGACATAAAAAATCTGAGTGAAGAAGTTTTACTCGAGCACACCTAAACGATAAGTAAAGCACAATAAAACATAAACTTAATCTAGAAGATAATCTGACACAAGAAAGTTTCTAAGAAAAAACAACAGATGCAATGAAAAGAACTCCGCTTAGTTGCCATAGCTATTAAAAAAACTGAGAGTCTATTTTACGCCATCCTGCTTCAGAATTTGAATATTGATCCTTTATTCAAATAAGTAAGTAAAATTCGAAAAAACTGCAAGCAGAGATCTCTGACTTTCCCTAAGCATGTCTGTCAAATTTACAGGCGGAGCTACAACAAACCTATAAAAGATTTTTTTTTAAAAGCTACACCCTGTCTGACTCGAACTGCAACTTTTTAAAATGCTATAATTTTTTTATTTTTTGATAAATTTTATTGTGCCAAAGCAAAAAATGTTGGAAAATACATCAATTTTCAAATTGTATCAGTATGTCCACCTTTGGCGCGAATAATGGCATTGAGACGGCCGAAGAAAGCATCGCAAGCTGCACGCAAGTGGCTCTGCGGTATTTTGGCCCATTCCCGGTGAAGTGCTTGTTTGAGGTGGTTCAAACTTTGGTATTTTTTTAGTGCCAACCTAAGTGTGGGACACTGTTTTTTAACCAATCTTGGTTGACGCGCGCTTTGTAAAACGGAGCCGAGTCTTGTTGAAATGTCCACTGTCTCCGACCGAAATTATTGTTTGCCCAAGGCTTCAATACTACCTCTAATTTTGATACCACGGTAAAAAAAATACGAGCGGAGAGCGGCCATAGGTGGTTATGGCGGCCCAAACCATCACCATCGGTGCTGCCTGCTTTCTGGTGGCCCTCCGAAGGTGTAAATTTTCGAAGGACCTCTCTGGCAAGTAAAATCGGGCAGTTTGTTTGATGACATATTGCTCGATAAAAAATGGCGACTCATCGGAAAAATCCAAATTCGGCAACTCACCACTTTCGTGCAAGAGTAGCAACTCCTTCGCTCCTTCGACTCTTACTCTTTTCTGTTGCGGTTTAAGATCGTGTGCTTTTTGGAACTTCAATCGCTCATTTTTCAGCATGTTTTGCACCCGTTTCAACGATATGTTGAGCTCACGAGCCATTTTTCTTCCACTTCGACGCGGATTTCGCTCAATTCGAGCCTTCACTTTCCGAACCATTTCTGCCGATGTTGCTGTTTTTTTATGACCACCTTCATGGCGTTTTGCAACGCTACCAGTATCATGGTTACGACCTATGGTTCGAGACACAAATGATATTCACGTTGATTTGCTGGAGGGCTCTAACGATAGCTACTTGTGGTTTTCCAGCCAAATATAAAGCAATAACACCATCACGTTTGAATTCCATCGCGGATAAAAAAATTTTCAACACAACTGAAACGTAAATCGTTTAAAAGGCTTGTAAATAATAAAATTATTTGTCATGTGTCAAAATTTGATCTCACTGTCATGAACGGTCTGAAATTGGTTGCAGTTCGAGTAAGGCAGGGTGTATACTCGTAGCCTTTAAAAAAGATAATTACAATAGGGATTCAGTTGGAATAAAAATATTAAAGCATATGGCCTTCTCGGCTATTTTTGACGAAGCGCGATTCTCTTGATCTACTTCTAGGCCAGTCTTTCGAGCATCTAGGGATCTACATATCTTGGCAAAGATCTTTTAACTGTTGGAACAAAGCACTCAGGCAAAGAACAAGTCCATTGTTCTCTTGGATCATGTTCCTTTTAATGGAATTTATCGGTATTTTGTAGAAATATGAGTAAGAGCTCAGTGAGCTCAGTGATAAAGTGCTGGAGTACCTGCACCCACTACATCAGCCCCGAGTGCATGCAGCCTAAAGGCCCGACACTCACAGAAATAGTGATTTGCTTTGTCGTCATCACTCTTACATCAACCCTCGCAGGATGTATGCCTCTTATGCCCAGCACACTTAGATGCTCAGCAAAAGTGTAGGGGCCCATCACAACTCCAGTATTCACTCTACATTCACCCACATTGAGAGATAGCACCAAGGTTATTAGATATGTCAGGGAGCATTCGTTTGTTCTACCGACAATCTGAAGTGCCAATGCCAGTCGCCAAGTTCATCAACATTTTAATAGGTATTATACGAAAGACCACTTACTTTAAATAAAAGATGTCGTTGAGAGTGCAACTCATGATTTCCTTATCAAAGGGAAGGAGACGCATATATACGTCTATAGTGAAACCTGATGTGCTACGGAATCATCCCATGCAGGCGAGACAGACTATCTGATATATAGTAGTTATGTAAAATCATTTCTATTACCATAAACATTTGCTCCACGATGAACGATGCACTTCGTCCACCTGGACGAAGAGCCGCATTTCTTGCTAAAAAGTACTTCACATATCCAGAAAGCCGAAGGTTTGCCAATGTGGTTAAATATCCATGATTCCCCCAAATATTAAGTATCGTTGAATAAATAGATAGCAATGCTTTTAAGTACTTCGTGAGTCAGGCCAGTCAGCTTTCTTCTTCTCGTTAAGGGAACAATATGAGTTTTGAAATGGTTAACTGAAAACATATCTCTAGTCCACCGATCACTTCCAGGGCTACCTGCGCTGTAGAACCAAATGCAGTTTTAGTTATTCACAAACCCAAACCCATTTAGCAAAAAGTGAACCTTGTCACTACATACAATTTTTTGATAAAAAGTAAAGTTCGACTTCTTGCGGCTCAAAAGCCCAGTCCACGAGCTCCGATCGCATGGTCTCGTGACTTCAGTTCCTTAATTTTTGTATAGATAACCGTGGATATATAGGGTGTTTCAGTAAGAGATCTAGGATTTGCTTTCTGAATTTCTAACAAACAATTGTTGAGATATCTATCCCTAAAACCTTTACTGCTTTAAAACATGACCTCCCCGATTATTCATTACATATTTGGGGCTCTAACTCGACGTTGACATGTGCCAGTAAGCCTCGTGCTCAATAACTCAATTGTTTCGCTACTTATATGGTACGTAGCACCATCCTATTGTAAGTAGAGGTCATCCGTAACCATATCCTAGAGCCCCGACCACAAAATATTTACATATTACATATGTCTCGATAGAACGCTTCATTGACCGTAATGCTTTTTCCAGTCCCATTTTTGAAAAAGTACGGCCCTTTGAATTAGTCCATAAGCCGAACCAAACCGTTTTGGTTGCATTGGCATCCCCTCAATAACTCGTGGATTTGTGGTGCTTTAGATGCGGCAATTTTGCTAATTAACGTAGCAGCCAATGTGGAAATTATTCGCCAAGCATGTTTTCCAGGACCCAATTCGAGAACAGTTCACATGAAATACATACATTTGGAAACAAATCCTTGAGAACAACTTCATACTAATGTATGTGCGGCGTTATTCCGATAATAGCGTGTCGAATGTTGTCCTTGATTGATTTGTTATCCATTGATCCTTGAGAAGATTATTTTTTAAGGAAAATGTTCCATCTCCGAAAAATTTCCAGCTCCCAATTAGCGAATTTAAGGCTTTATCTATGATCGTTCAATACTTGCGTCAACATAATCTTATATGGATGTAGGCCGAAATCCAAATGCAAAATAAGCCGTTTACTGTCTGGCGATGCCCAATTCAGCTTATCGGCACCAAGTTGTCATTTCTAGGTCTTTTTTCGATACTAGCGGCTATGTTTTCTTCATTTTGCACCGATCTCGGTCCGGTTGGTGGTTTAACATCCAAAAGGGTGTACTCGCGCTCAAACTTTTCCACGATGACACGAATTGCCTGCGCACTGAAGCCAAGACCGACCTCAGGACGAAGTTCACGTTGCGTATTTACAATTAAGCCGGAATTTCGATAATATTTTTTTAATAATTCTCGCACGTTCGATAAACGTAAAACGATACATAATGAAATGGTAAACCTTACTGAATATTTTGACAGCTGGATGTCATTGGTAACTTTGACAGAACTACGAAAAACTGCGAAATCTACGGAAAACAGTCCAAAATTCGTTCGCGTACTCATATTTTTTTGTAGTTTTTCACAGAAGAGAACGAAATGAGAGAGCAATTTATTTCCCGTATCTTGTCTATTTTAGTCCAAAAATTTTTTTTCGGCGAATTTGTAAGAACTACCAAACTGTTTTTTTTTTATTTGAAACTTTCATTGCGTTTGTTTTTATTTCCAAATAGAAATTTTTTTTATTTTATTTATATTATAAGTGATATTTGATAAGAAAATTAATTGACAATGAAAGTTTTAAATGGAAAAATTTTTGTTGAATATGTTTACAGACAAAATACAATAAATTGAAAAGCAGGCAAATTAAATGAAGTTGCTTCCAATAAACCTTCTGGCATCTACAAATGGCATTGAGATGGACAATACAAGGATAAATTATCGACAGAACTCATTTAGACGTGTCTAGGTTCAAATAATCTTCGTCCTGAAGCCAGTTGACATTTGTCTGTACAAAACAGTCTCAAATCCGTTCGCGTAGTTTTTAACAAATTTTCTCTCTGAGAGAGAATTTTATTCCCACTCCTCCTGGTTTGACAGTTTTTACATATTTAGTCCAAAAAGTACGCAAGAGAACCTAACATGTAGACTTTTGTCAGAAATTGTCAATTGGTCGCCCATCTCGAGCAATTTAACGCCTTCAAACTCTTTTCTTTGAGGCTATATTAAGTCTTTGGTCTGTGCCGACAAGCCAGAAACTTTAGAAACGCAAGATTACTGAAATATCGATCGAATTATCATGGAAATTTGAATCCACCGCATTCACTCAATCAAACGGTTCTGTATAAGACATTAGGAAAGGGTATCAAATTTACACCAAACCAAAATGAAATTTTTATTGATACATACCAACTTTTCTTTAGGGAAACCATAAATGAAACACCCTATAGTTGTCAACAGATTTCTAATAAAACAATTTTCTCTCAAAAAACAATGTGAACCTGGCAGTTCTCTTATAATCACCATTTCTCATGCTATAAAATAAATGACAGCTGACTTGTGATTACAGCAACGAAATTGTTTTGATTATATTTGAACGTCGTATTTGTTTATTGTTTTCGAAGTTCTTCGTTGTGAAATTAATTGTTAGAAAAATGTCGTCGGTTAGAAATTTTATTAACATCGCTAATAAGTATGATCGTGTCGTGTTACTTGTGGACATGGACTGTTTCTATTGCCAAGTGGAAGAAAAATTAGATCCTCGTTTGGCGGGAAAACCTCTTGCTGTTGTCCAATACAATGCCTGGCGCGGAGGAGGGTAATCTATTTCACAATATATAGTTTTATTATTAATAATAAACAAAATACATATGAACTTCCTTAAAGTATAATTGCGGTGAACTATGCTGCCAGAGCTAAAGGTGTCACTCGACATATGCGAGGTGATGAAGCCAAGGAACAATGTCCAGAAATTGAGTTGGTCAAGGTGCCAAATGTTAGAGAAAAGGCAGATCTAACAAAGTATCGTGATGCTGGGAAGGTAGTTGCCAATGTGCTCCAGAAATTCACTTCCCTCTTAGAGAGGGCCAGTGTAGATGAAGCTTATTTGGATATAACAGCAGAAGTCAACAAAAGAATGGAAAACATGAATGCAGTAATTTAGTTGCAGCAGCTTATGTTTGTATGATTACTCTTCGGTTTTCTGTTTTCTCTAGGGAACTTTTCTTCTTGAGCCAGAAAAATTAACAAATACTTACGCTGTTGGCTACGAGAACATAGGAGACTATATAAGCGAGATTACCTCAAAAATCAGTAATCCGTGTGACGATGAGGACTACAGCCTTACATATGATGTTGATGATGCCCCAGCGGTCAGAAAGAGTGATTTAAGATTGCTCCTTGGAGCAGCTATAGCAAGTGAAATACGTGCGGCGGTAAAAAAGGAAACCAAATACGAATGTTCAGCTGGAATAGCTCATAACAAGATTCTAGCAAAGCTAGCCTGTGGCATGAATAAGCCGAACAAACAAACCATATTACCCTTATCTCAGATAACTCAACTTTTTAGTACACTACCCGTGGGTAAGATCACGGGGCTTGGGGCAAAGTACGGTGAAGAAATCTGTGAACGACTGAAGGTGAAATTTCTTGGTGACTTGATGCGTTTCTCTAAAGCAGAACTACAGAGAAAACTTGATGAAAAAAATGGGTAAGACAGTAGTCTGTAGTATAACTCATTTTCTGTAGAGTATTAAATGTGTACTTTGCAGATCCTGGGTGTACCTAATATGCCGTGGTATCGACTTGGAAGCTGTCACTCCGCGCTTCTATTCAAAAAGCATCGGCTGCTGCAAAAAGTTTCCTGGTCGAAATTCGATAACAGGCCTAAAAACACTTGAACACTGGCTGACAGAATTGGCAACTGAAATTGCCGACCGTTTAGATAAAGACATCGAAGAAAATAATCGTCGTGCCAAGCAAATGGTTGTGAGTTACATTCAAGAAATCAATTCTGAAGATATTTCAAGTTCTAGAAGCGCTTCACTGCCTAACTATGAGCCGGAATGCATACAGAAGTGCGCCCTTGATGTACTTAAACGTAATACAGATCAGTTTCTTAAATCTGGCAGTGATCTTGCATTGAATAACCCAATTAAGTTTCTTGGCATCAGTGTTGGAAAATTCGAGAGTATTACGGGTGGAACGCAAAATACGCTGCAACAAATGTTTGCCAACCAAAAGAAAAAGGAACCAACATCTGCGTCAACTACTTTGAATAAAACGTTAGAAGAAGATAGCTCACAGGTGGTTAGTAAAGCGAGTGCTATAGAGAAAATGCTTGCAATTCAAAAAGAGAAGAAACCAGTGGCCGTCTTGGAGCCTCAAATAATTCCAGGAGAAAATTATAACTCCAAACCTCTTAAAAGTTTCTTTGCAGCTCATCTCAACAGAATCAAACAACAACATTCAGTTGAAGTTCCTAAGCCCGAAATAGACAACTTGTTCTGTGAAGAGACCATTGCAGAATTAAGCTCTGTGGAAAGTTCCAAATCACCAACCATGTCGTCATTTGACAATGAAACTCTTCTTAAAGGAAACCCTTCCCTCGATCAGTCAAATAAGTCTTTATTTGCTAATTCCCTCAAATCGCACTCATCAGTTTTAGAATCTCTTGCTCTATCAGCTTCCAGAAAAAGAAAATCAAATTCTCCCGAAGGATCCGATTTAACTATACCTGAAACTAGCCTCCTGTTAGAGTATCCAGAACTTGCTACGCCAGAACTACGTGAAGAATTTTTCACAAAATGTAAAAGCTGCGGGCAAAAGGTCTTATCCGATGAAAAATCACTTCAATCCCACAATGATCGGCACATGGCAGAAGAACTTAGTCGTCAGCAAAGGGAGGAATATCGCAAAGAAATGCATGTAAAAATTTCACAAAATTCACAGCAAAAGAAACCCTTAGCCAGTACAAATACAAGCAAAAAAGTCAAGCCGAACTCGCCAAATGTAGCAATCGACATTAAAAAGTTTATGCAACCACTCACACAGCCTAGTCAACCATCAACGTCGGCGCAGATAACATGCGAAAAATGTGGTCGGTGTATGCACAAGGATTTGATGCCAGAGCACCTGGATTATCATTACGCCAGAGACCTGCAACTGAGCCTCAATCGATCTGAAATGCTAACTGTTGTGGGAGGATCTTCTCTGAACAAAAGTACTAAATCACCAAGTAGTGCAAAGAAGACAACGTCTGCCAGTGTAGTGCCGGCAATAAAATCAAAGCCAATTACTCAGTTCTTCTCACAGATGTAGATATTTTTTTTTTTTGTTTAAGTTTTTAGATGATAATTTTTTTATTAATGGAAATACATAAATCTTCCAAAGAGATTTGAAAAATGGAGAAGTCGGTTGGTTTACTACAAAAAACGCCGTGTTAACCGAGTTACACATGCCGTCAAAAGTTGCGTTGTCGAAAGCACCCTCAATATCGATGGAAATTCCCAAGGTGTATTTCTTCTTGTCGAGTGCGCCTTCATTTCTGTCTACAAAACTCAAACGCATACTCGCAAGATCTTCCGCGCTTGCAGGCGTGTTGCATCGCAGACAAATATGCATTAGTAAGGCAATTTTGTGCACATTCATCTCGACCATTCTCGAGATGCTTTTCAACATGAAGAAAGTCAGACCTACAGATTTGAAGCTCTTGGCGAGCGTGTAGTCCTCCTTTACGATTTTCGTTATAAAGACTACTCTCACTGTTCCATCATCACAACTGATAGAATATATCAGCTACCTCGTGTTTTGTTATTCAGCTCACTAGCAGGTTCGGTAATAGGAGCTGGTTGAGCACTGTTGTATCTGTCGAGCTCCTCCTTAAATCATGTCTAGTTGGTTTTATGTGGATTCCTCCTCTTCAACAAGGTTGAGACCTCGCATCTGATTTTAATTTCAATGCACCTATGGTCCGACATTGAGATCCAATACATAGTACTTTTCAGCCAATAATCATCTTAGCATACCTTTTGGATAACGTTAACGTTTCGTAATGCAACAACTAATCTGGGTTGGAACATTGCACAAGTTTATGTGGTGAGTGTGAATTCGGCAGATAAAGGCAAGTTTTCGAACTTTGCGATCGCTCGTCATAAAGTGATGTGAAACCTCTTAAACGTGTGAAACCACAGATGCATTTATCCCACACCCATGGTTCCTATATAGATATTATATGAGGTTTTGTATTCAACACGGAAAGCATCCTCTGCAATTCACTCTATGAATTTCGTTGTTCACATCGTAGCCCTCTACTTGAGTGCAAACATTCTCTGCGTTGGCTAGCTCCCATAGCTAATCGACACAATAATCGCACTCAGCGTCGTTGCCAACCTTTTCAATTCGAAGCCAGAGAGGAGATTCTTGTAGGCGCGCCGGTCTGGTCCCCTTTGGATGTTCGAGATTTTCGTGGAGGTTGCTTTCCAGCGACGACTAAATTCCGCCATCAGAACTACAACTTGTTCTGGTTGCAGCACTGGCTCCACCCGGATTTTGTACACTAGGAAGTTCACCACCGGAGTTGTTTCTCAGCGGGAATTCCGTCGACCTTTAGTGTTTCTCTCCTATGTTTTTTTATTATTTTTTAAAAACTTAACACTCAAGTGGGTATGAATACACTTAAGGTGCCTGAGCAAGTGTTAAGTTTTTTGGAAAATGGGACAGAGAGAGAAAGAGAGATTTTTGGGCTTTGCTCCATGGGTGACATCCAACATTTAGTAGGGAGACTAATTTATTAGTATAGATTGACTTGTTGTTTATTTAGGCAACCATTCATCTCACAAGATTTTAGTTGCCTGAAAAAAAGGTATTTCGGTCACGGCTGGTATTGAACCCCGAACCGTCCGATTGGAAAGTCAATACACTACCGCTTGAGCCGCGGCCACCTACGCTGGTTTTGTTTTTGTCGATGGACTTGACCGCTTCATGTGATTTCCGTCCACCGGAACTGCAGCAACGATTTCATTCGGTCATCGTGCGCGGAAAGATCCATCGACAGAGGGAGTGTCAGAAACTTTCTTATTGGCCCTGTTTGAAATATAGAGTCAAGTATTTTACGTGAGACACCTGTCGAATAGCCTTAATTCCACGGGATACCCATATTTCAATGGGAGCAAAGATACGCCTTGCAATCGCTCTCAGTCAATTCGCTTTGATACAAAAGCGTTTTGCTTTTTGTTGGAGGCACAAGTTCCACACTTGGTATGCGTCGAAACCGATCTGGCAGGCTCCTGACTTCCAAAGTACAGTGGGTACAGTCTTGGTAGCGACTACCGGTTTGTCGGCCTCTTTTAACTGATCAAACCTTAGCAACCTTCGGTGGCGTCATCTGCCAACCGTTACGATAAGACCACGTGCTCTATCCACGCTTTTTATTAGACACCGTCATTGAAGAGCGAAGCCTTAATAATTGGGCGAGAGTTCTCTTTTCGGGACAGTAGAAGACAGTAGAGCAGTTTCAGACGCGAGAGTTTGTTCGGTTTTAATGGGTGTCTCATTTACTGATTTGCTTTTCTTCTCCGTCGCTGCTGGGGGAATGAGACTTTTGGCACTCGCACCTTCAACAACACTTGTCGTCCTTTTACGCCGTGCGTTTACCCCACGGTAAACATTCGGTAGTTTTTCAGAGTGTGCCTCTTCTGGAGGCCGCCTCTACTTTTTGGTTTCCCGAGACAATTTCCCGTGTTGAACTGTAACAAGCAAAATCTCTCCGGTAATCTCTGCATCGTTCCAGCACAATCTACCAAACGTGTCGTAGGAAGAGTCACACGAGTCCTCAAAATCAAGTTATCCAGCAGCCCCTGGGTCAGCGCCTAAATCGGCGGGGGATTTTGAAAGTATTTTTGTTGGAGCCTCCAGAATTCAGAACAGACCACGTATAGATTATCGCTATTGCGAGTACCTCCTGAAGTGCAATCCTTTGGGGTCCAATCCATATTTTTAACCGTTTTAAGTCTAGTTGGGTGCTTAGTTCGACGTCTCACCTGTCTCACCTCTCTCTTTTCAGAATCTTAAGATCGTAAACTCGTTAGTCTTTCTGTAAAAGGCAGCCAAAGAAAGACATAGTCCGTAATAAAACGACGATAATAGCCTGATATATGTATCTCATAAATCCTTAAGGGTTCTAGGCATTGGTAACTCGGCAATGACGTGAACCTTTTTGGGATTGGTCTTGATTCAATATGTACCAATAACAAATCCTAGGAATTATATTTCATTTTAAAACAATTCACACTTATCCAGCTGAATCTTCCTGTTGGCACGTTTTAGAGTCTCAAACACGGTTTCAAAGTTATTGAGAAGTTCAGTTTTATGGTATCTTGGCCAAAGATGACAATTGCATCAATATATGGCAAACATTGCACTGTTTTCCAATGTGCTCTCATAAAATGTCGTCAAGAGCCCTTTCAAATTTTTTAAACCGAAAGGAAGCTAAATAATCTCAAACTTCCCATTATTAACGGAGAATGTCGTTTTTAATATCAGACTCCTTAATCTGTACGACATTTATTACACGGCGCATATTTAGAAAGATTAAATTGACTGCAAAAGGGAGGGATAATGAAACAAAAAACATATTTATCCACTGCATGTGAGTAAAATTTTCTTTGCATCTTATTGACATTTCTTTTCCTCATTCTTTGTTGTTTTTTGAATTTGCTTCATAACTTCTTTGTCTGGTGTTGTGAGCACAGTATTTCAGTACGGCGGACGATTTTAAATAGACTGAGAAGCTAACAAGTGAATTAATTTTGTATTACAAAATACAAGAGGGTGTCCCTTAATTTGTCGACGATAATTTGGTAAAAGATTTTGTGCTGGAACACCATCCTGTTAAAAATATGATGTAAATAATAGTTCTGGTAAATCGTTTCACGAAAACTTCAGATGGTTTGTAGAATTCAGCCTAGGTGATGATTTGAACTTGTTAACTCGTTTCCAATTACAACTGCCCACATATTGACGCCGAATTTGTGTTGAAATGATTTATGTCTCCTTGTAGGTGTATTGTCCGCAGCCCATGTATGAAGATTATAAAAATTTGTGATTCCAACTTTTGTAAATTAAGATTCGTCCGTCCAAAGAATTCTGCTATCAAACTCGTTGTCTTCCAAGCTCCGCTCCAGCAAAGAGTTAGAAAACTCAAGTTTCCTTTCCAAATCATCGGGAAGCAGTTCTTGCACAGGTGTATGGTAGAATGGGTAAAGATTTTCTCCATGCGGTACATTAGAAATTGAATTGCAAAGCTAAGCATCTGATGCTGATTGATGTATCAGTTGTTACAGCTGCCAGTATTCTTTAATCATCCGTATTTCTTCTTACTGGTGGAGCTCCCGCGTTAGGTCTACTAAAAATAAAGACCTCAACCAAATTTCTACCATTAGTATTAACAGAGCAATTTTTGTAAGCATGGGTCTGGGTACACCAAAGTAAGCCTTTCCTTAAATCCTCGATAAATGATGTCAACATTGGAGTTAGACCCTTACTGTAGAACGACATTTTTTTAAAACATACCCAAGACTCTTTTACCAAATTATCGTTGACGAATTAGAGAACACCGTGTAGTTTTTTTTTTTTTTTTAACTCTTTGCAGATCGATAACATCCAGTTCAAACATTAAATACGTAAATTTAAACATTTAAAAATTGTGGTATATGAAAATATACACCAAAACCCCGTTGTTGGTATTTCCTTTACATTGTTACGAACATTTGTTTTGATCGGACGTGTTTAAAGTCCTCAATATTTTTTTTTTTTTAAATTGAGGATAAGAAAGTGCGTTTTCGGCACTTTTTTTGCTAAAAAAAAAAAAAAGGCGTCAAAGTGACATAGGCGCAACGGGAAATTTGTAGCATGTATGGAGGCTCGGCTATAAGCGCTGATATGCCAGCCAGTCCAACCACCACAGACGACAAACAAATCTTGGCTGCAGAGACTGCAGAGACTGAAAAGGCTTGGAATGTCGAAAAAGGTGGATGTTTAGGCTCCTCACAAACTCAGTGAAAGAAACATTATGGAACGCGTAATAGTCTGTGAGTTTTTGTTGAAATGAAACTCACTTGAGGCTTTTTTGAAAAAAGTGGTTACGGGAGACAAAAAATTGGTGGTTTCCCATAGCACTCGTCGTAAGAGGTCATGGTATGCACTCGCAATCAGTCGATAAACATGATTTGCATCCATAAAATGTCATGTTGAGCCTTTGGTGGGACTGATGAGGTACTTTGAAGCAATATACTTTGTTTTCCATTATGACAACGCCAGACCACACAAAACAAAAGCTGAATTCATTTGGTTGGGAAGTTATGCATCACCCACCGTACTCTCCAGACCTTGCGACTTCTGACTGCCATCTAATTCAAATTCATTAAAACGTACCTGAAAAATTTTTTTACCCATAAGTCTGCTAACTTTTACAAAAAAGACATTATGTCTCTTGCAGAACGTTGGAAAGAAGATAGACCATGATGGACAATATCTGATGGATTAAATAAGGGGTGATTCATCGTGAGGTTTGATTTTCAATAGGCTTTTTGCCTGGCTCAATGCATACGTTAATAAACAAAATTGCAGTATTTGGGCTGTTGAGCAACCCGAAGAGTACTAAGAGCTACCATTACATCCATTAAAAACAACGTTATGGTGTAGTTTATGGGCTGGTGAAATCATTGGGATAACCACCCAACTCACCCAGGTGTAGAGTATTTCTAAAGCCATAACATTATTGTAAAATATCTGCCGCCAAACTGCACATCTTTGATCCACCCAATGTATCAGGGTGTCATAACCGCAAAGGAATTGTGCAAAAATTAGTAAGCTCTGGAAGCCGACAAGAATCTTACAGGTCACTTAACAATGATGGCATTTTCGTTTGGGCTTTGGACTCTGTGCTCCGGAGAAGAAAAGTGACGTGATACCATTTCCCCTCATTTTTTCAGAAACAAAATGTTGCTTCTCATTTTCATTTAAGAATAATTGTCGTCTTCTTGGTTTATCGCTGCTGTTGAATTTGTACCTCTCTATAGAATTGAGGCAGTTGAGTATTACGAGGCTTATGAAGTAACTGAGGGTAAAAATCGCACCTAGGAGCAAAGCTTGTGGTAGATCTGCTCTTCAGCCCCCTTAAGGTGAACAGTCTACATACGCGTAGATCACTCCTTAAGCCACTCATGAAGGTATCGATTTTCTCACCGCAGTAGCACTTAGTCATTTCATTTACTTTTGTATATAGGTTTGATTTTCAATAGGCTTTTTTTAACAGATCACGCGTGACTCCTATGAAACGGCTTTGTCATTTTTGTTCAGTATCGTCTGGCAAGTCGTGATGGAAAGACTCACACCACAACGGCGTCTCCAAATTATTTAGCTGTATTACGAAAATCAGCATACTGTGAGAAATGTTTTTCGTGCGATTCGAGAAACTTACGAATCGATTTGTTGTCGTTCTCAGCAGCTTGGCTTGGCGTATTCGACAACTTGGCATATTTTACGTGAGGATCTCAGCCTAAAAACGTACAAAATTCAAATTGTGCAAGAATTGAAGCCAGGCGACTTGAATTTGCGTCATATTTTCAGTGAAGGGACTCTTTAAAAACTCAATGAAAATCCGGTGTTCAGTGATGAAGCCCATTTCTGGCTCAATGTATACGTTAATAAACAAAATTACCGTATTTGGGCTGATGACCAACCCAAAAAGTACCAAGAGCTAGCATTGCATCCATTAAAAACAACGGTATGGTGTGGTTTGTGGGCTGGTGGAATCATTGCTCCATATTTCTTCAAAAATGAGGCAAATCAGAATGTTACCGTCAATGGTAAACGTTATCGCGCCATATTAAATTATATAATTTGTGCTTCCTGAAATTTAAGCACATGGTTTCGGTGAGCTCTGGGTTCAACAAGATAGCGCTACGAGCTATAAAGCGCGTGAAACAATGGACTTGTTGAGAAATCATCTTGGTGAGCACTTAATTTCACGTCTTGCTACGGTAAATTGGCCGCTTAGAACGTGCGATATCACACCTTTGGACTATTTTCTCTTAGGATATGTAAAGTATCAGGTCTTCAGGAATAAGCTAGCTACGATTGATACTTTGGAAGCCAACATTAATCGTGTTATCCGCGAGATACCAATCGCTATGCTCGAACGAGTCGCCCCAAATTGGACCTTCCAAATGGACCACCTCAGACGTAGTTGTGGCCAACATTTACATAATGTCATTTTCAAAAAGTAAATGCCATGAATTATTCTTTTAACAAAGAATAAAAATTTTAAGTTTACTTTCAAATTTATGTATTTTATTTTACATTATAAATCAAACCTTACGATGAATCACCCTATATTTCTAAAAATCCGAACTTATTTAATATTAAAGATGAATGATAATAGACCATGTGACGAGACTGAGGTATCGTGCTCTTACCCTGTTCCGGAGTTCTAATATTCGAGGGTGACTAAGTCCCTTTTGTCTGCGAAGTGTAGGGTTAATCATTTGGATAACTTCTTTCAGTTTAAGGAATTCTATAAGATTCCGAGGTTATATCTGCGCGTCTCATCGCGGATAATATGCCGTAATATTTCGGAGTACCCTTGAGATGTTCGATGATCTTGAATATTCATTCGAAATTTTTTTAATTCACGAATTAAACTCTTGAACTTGTCCAGATAAATCCCGAAGGTTTTTGCTACGTCCGGTAATTTGTCCATGTCAGACATACTTCTGCCTTGAGTTTTGGTGTTGGATCAACATGGAATTGATCAATGTTATTGTTTGTTTCTAATGCAGAATTCATGATTTGTTGACAGCTGTTTCTGACACAAGTCTTGTTAGGAACAATCCATATTGCCGTCAATTTGGTTAAGAATGGTGGAGACCGCGACGGGAGGAGCAGCGGTATATTTTGACGGTATTCGTAAGCGAGCTGGTCTAATTAAATTTTTTGGGTTCGACATTTTAAGATTTTTAAGAATTGAGATTTAAAATTAATACATATGTATGTAGGGCTTAGTTTGATAAGTTCTGTTCAGTGTAGCTGTTCTGGACAGAAAAGAACAGAAAAGTACAAAGTTTTGTGTTCAGTGAGAAAAATTTCTGTCCGAAACTGTTCTGCTTTGTGTTCAGTGAGGTTGTCAGAAGAGAAAAGTACAGGAAAACTTGCACCTACTATACTCTTGAGGTAGACTGAATTGAAAGTGAATCCTATTGTTTTAAATTTGAACAATAACTGAAAGTGAGTCTTAGTTTTATAAGTTTTTGGATTTAAACAATAATAATTTCCTGTTTTTTTTCTTCTCAATTTTTCTATATATATATTGTGCAGTTTACAAAAAAAGCAATAATTCGGCTTTTCTAATTTTTTCAAATAAAATGCCTTTTTTATCATTACTGCTACGGAGCCTCTTTTCGCTGTCACAAACACTGAATTGTTTTGGCTTGGTGTCCACTTTTTAATTTTTTACATGCACTAACTTGTTTTTGTTAGTTTTACACGCGTTAACTTTAAGCAGTGCAACGAAAGTAGCCCCTTCTGGAGTGCCAGTTATAGAAGTTAATGGTGATATTTTTGCTGTTTGGTTCTTCAGTGTTCTTTTTTTGACAGCTCACGCGTGATTTGTGACATGTGTTAGAGTCAAAAAAACTGAGCATTCTCGCTATTTTATCATGGAAAGATCTTTATCCGAACATTGCTTACAAATTATTGAATTTTATTATCAAAATTTGTGCTCTGTGAAAAATGTTTCCCCGCACTTAAAACATTTTACGGTCGTCATAATGGACCTAGTAAGCAAGCAATTTAAGCCATATTGACCAAATTTCACACCAATTTCACGCTATTGGACATCAAGCCATCTACCCGTATGAGTTGAGTGCGCACAGAAGAAAGTATTGCTACCGTATCTGCTAGTGTTAATGAAGACCGTGATTTGTCGCCGTTCGGAGCAAGTGGGATTGTGTTACTCAACTGCATGGAAGATTTTACTGAGGGATTTTGATCTAAAACGTTACAAAATACATCTCGTTCAAAAACTAAGCCGAATACCACCGAAAAAAATCATGCACTTGCAACGACCAATCTTCGCTTTTACTTTTTCTTTTTAAATAGCGCGCGCTCAAGTTGGTTAGGCATATAGCGCGGGTAAAGCACCAAGGACGTAAGCCCGGGAACGAATATGGAATAGAGTATTATCGTCAGCAAAGGAATATATTGGATTAGAAATAGCAGACAAAAGATCATTAATGAAAATTAAAAAGAGTTTTCGACAGAACATATCGCTGGGGTACACCAGTATTTACTTTGTGAATATCAGACTTGAAACCATTCAAGACAACTTGAATTGAACGTTTCGAAAAAAGAATGGAATGGAAAAAAGATGGAAAAGAAGGAACGTAAGTGTAATGGGTCTGTAGGAGGAAAGAGAAGAAGATTCGCCTTTTTGACAAATGCTATTTTCCATCTCCTCGGAAAGAGTCTTAAAGGGTAAGATCAATGAAAAATCTTATACAGTGGTTTTGCCAGCATTCGTATTGTATTCGTCCCATTGAAGATTCGACTCACTCAAGTATAGGCGGAAACAAAGCACAATCTGGAAGTGTTGAGCTGGCCGCAAAGTGTACCGCAAGCAAATTATCCTTGTCCAAAGAGCTGACAGCTGGAATGTCATTGTAAAAGAGCGTTGGGATGGAGGCTGAGGAAGAAGCTTTTACTACCTTTAGGGCATTGTATTATTTTTTGGGCTGTATTGAAATTTCACACGTTTAAGAAAGGCGTTGCAATCATACCTGGTTCGTTTGAACTTTTTTCGGTTTTCCTCTGTCGGGTCTGGTTTGATACTCTTCATCCGATAAGGTATAAAGCATCTCATTCCAAAGAGAATAATATCTGTGATCATATCAGCAGCGGCATTCACGTCGTTATTGAGGAAACATAACGACCATTTAAAATTCCTAAACAAGCTGTTGAGTTCATACCAATTGGCGCTATGGACTGACTGGTGCGTTTTAAAAAGTTTAGTGTTAACTTACCATATATGCGTATTGTTTTTTTTTTTTTTTTTTTTTAGTAAAAACACAAATTCGTCTCTTGACTATTTTTCTTTATTTCAATTTGGCAACTTCTTAAATAATAACTGGTTTTGTTTTTCATTTGAATTATTTCTTAGAAATTACACACTTTTCGGGAGATTTATCCTTTTATTTATTTATTTATTTTTTGTTTGTTTCATTTCTTTTGATATATTATACAATTAATTATTTATATAAAACGCAACACATTCTTATATTCGAATAAATATCAACTAACTAGAATTGATTAAAGAAAGTTAATCGAAAATAAACAAAACTGTTTTTTTTTTTTTAACTTAGTTGGCACATTTGATAAGGAGGACTAAAGTATTTCATATTCAACAACCAAACAATTTGATTTAAACATTTATCTACAAAATAGAAAAACAACCAAACGGATATACATAAATATATGTTATATGATAGTTCTCGTATTAATATCTTAAAGATACCTTGGAGATGGGAGACAAAAAACAACAACTTCGTTTCGTTGGCTCTGCTTATTGTGATGTTTGTGCTCTTTTTTGGGAAACCTTGAGGTCATTCGTTGGACGAGAGCTATATTGGGATCTACAAGCAATGAGCATGTAGCGCGATATTCAAACAATATTTAAACAATACATTGAGGCAAGTGGATTGGTTATAAAATTTCAGTCGGAAGACTAATAAAAAGCTAAACTTTTGACTATGATTATGCATTCGAAACACCTGTATTTGTTATTTTAGGCTTTCACACGGAAACATGAATCTTTATCCTAACAGCATGACTGCTCACCTTATGGAAATAGACGATTGAAGCTGGTTTCCCTTGTGTACGAACGTACCTCATGACCGCAAACTATTCAAACAACCTTATTTTATGGGTGGAAAAAGCTGGATATAAAAGAGTTATTGGTGGCAAATCTGATTACGCTTCCTGTTAACTTGCTTTTCAACCTACTATACACCCTCTAATTGATGAATTTTTGAAATGCGCCTTCTTTTAAAATTTTAAATTTTAAAAATGACTGTATTACAAATGATTTCATTATTCTTATAAACTGTTATTCAATGAGATTTTGTCGTTTTTAATTTTCGTGTTTTGTTTATAATTTTTTTTTTTTTTAAATACTTATAGTCATAAGTTTATCAATTTCTTTTTTTTTTCCTTTTTGTTTTGTGAACTTATTCAACTATATGTGTCTTTATTTTATTTTTATTATCATTTTTATTATTATTTTTAATTTGGAAAATTCATATTAATGAAAAATCTAATTACGATTTGCGGGGTTTGATTAAAATCAAAAATCACGTAGCATTTCGGGATGAAAACGTCTTAGGTTCGACAATTTTTGTTAACTTTTTATGTTTATTTTTAATTTTCTTTCTTTTTTTTTATGATTTATTTTCCTCGATAAATTTCGATGATTCTATCTTGATCGACGTATTCGAAGATATGTGGAGCATCCATCAAAATACCAACGGTACCAGCAGTTGTTACAATAAAAAATATATATAATTGCAAACGATCAATGACCATTGCCACATACTTCCAATCTTCACGTGTCTATAAAATAAAAATTATATTTATATAGTTCAAAAGGATTACAAGAAAAAAAAATATAAAACTACATATATAGATGACTACCTACCTGAATATATAAGTCTTCATTGCGTAAATGTTCAGCAATGAATTCCACAGCTTCGGTTGCCTTGCTGGCTTCCGGAGAAAGTAGTATTGAATCAGAGGATTCACTCTCTCGGCGACAATCTCCGACACCTAAGTCGCCACCACTATTGATTTTTCGATTAATCTTGCAATTGGGGTGATGTAAATCAGATAACTCCATGACTTCCATTTTTGATTGTTTACCTCCAATGGCACTGTTAAAAAAAGCATTTCAATTACTTTAAAGATATTGTTGAGATATTTTCAATATCTCTGCTTCAATTATGTGCGCAACTATGTAAGATCTCATCTGTCAATAGATGGCTCCAGCAATAAGTGCTGGTTAAGTTTGACGTATCCTTAATGTCATGAACAATTTTTAGATATATGGTAAACAAACCTTTTCAACACATTAATGATCTTGTTTTGACGTCATATATGGTACTTTTGGTTGTGTGAAAATGTTTGATATTGTACCAAGAAATCGACATTTGCGGGAAGTATTGCTTTTCCTCTATCATTCGAAGAAAAGCGATGATTTCGATCTTGACGCTGAATTGGAAATATTGCCCAACGAGAATCCATACCATAGGAGTTACCAGCCAAGCCATTTCAAAGCCATTGCATGCGTTGGGAATGATTCAAAAACAAGGAACTTGGGTTCCATGTAATTTAAAGGCAAGGGCAGCGGCAAAAAAGGAAAGGTTTAAATTATCGCATCGTGACAGGTGATGAAAAATTAATTCATTACAGCATCTCAAAGAGAATAAAGTCATGGGGACTGGCTAGGCTAGGCTAGGCTAGGCTAGGCCGAACATTTACCCGGCGAAGGTGATTCTGTATATATGGTGGGACCAGGCCGGTGTTATTTATTATGAACTGTTCAAACCCAACGAAACCATCACTGGGGAACAGTATCGACTTCAATTGATGCGATTGAGCAGAGCACTGCGCGAAAAATGGCCACAATACGAGCAAATGTACGAAAAAGTGATAATACAGCATGACAATGCTCGGCCTCACGTTGCCAAACCCGTTAAAACCTACCTGGAAACGCTCAAATGTGAAGTCCGGGCTAGAAGTTATAGATAGCGATGGGCAATACTTTGAATGATTCATTTGTAACCATTTTTTCACAATAAAAATGCATTTTCACTTCCTTATTAACGTCACAAATTAAACACTAGCCGAGTACATACAGTTTTTTTTTACTACATCTTGAATGTAACTTTGTTTTGTTCAATAGACTTTATAGCGGGTGACCAGATGGCAATGATAGTTGTTCCAATTATAATTTTTTAGCAGATTTTAAAGTTACCAATAACATTCAGCGGTCAAAATATTCGGTAGGGTTTGCCATTTCATAATGCATCGTTTAACGCTTACCGAACGTGCGGAAATTATTAAAAAATATTATCGAAACTCAGGCACAGTGAGTATACTCTTTTGGATCTTAAACCACCAATCAGACAGAGATTGATGCAAAATGAAGAATACATAGCCGCCATAGCGGCCAGTTTCGAAGAAGATCCAGAAATGTCGACTTGGTGCCGATCGGCTGAATTGGGCATCGCGAGAGTGTCAACTTGGCTTATTTTGCAATTCGATTTGGGCTTACATTCGTATAAGGTTCTGCTAACGCAAGAATTGACACCAGACGACCATAGACAAAGCCGTATGTTTTTGGCCAGATATCCGGATTTTGGCCAAAAAATCATCTTTTTGGACGAGGTCCATTTTTGGCTCACCGGCTTTTTCAATAAGCAAAATTGCTACTATTGGAGCAAACACACTCCACAAGCATTCGGGCAAGCATCATTGCATCCACAAAGATTGACTGTTTTATTTTGTTTATGACATTTATTTCGAAATGAGGAAGAAAACACCGTTACCGTTAGAACGATATTAATCAAATTTCTGTATGTATAGCTCGTCAATATCGATATATCCGAGTTGTGATTCCAACAAGAAGGCGCTACATGCAATACAAGCGACGCTACTCTCGGAGTTGTGGCGACTATATCATCTCATGGCGAGCGTTCATCAATTGGCCGCCGTGATCATGCGATTTGACACCACTCGATTATTTTCTCAACGTCTTGTTAGTATACGCTAACATTCGACACGCTATTACCGGATTAAGGCTGCATATATTGAACCAACGCTTGAAGCACTGCCAGCGACGCCTCTTTTTTCACGTCTTCTATCTGCTACGGTGGGTATGGGACTGAAGAAGTCAATACCAACATACGCGAAGGGTCATTCGAAAATTAGGTCCTGCATAATAGTTGCATTGTTACATTGTTGGCATATTTTGCATTTTCTTATGCAATGCACGTCTAATTAAGATCTTCTAAGCGACGTTCATAGTCGCATGTGTGGATATTAAGATAGGAAACTGGTTGATGACATGATGCACATCCTTGCAGAGCCCATCCAAGCCGGGTTTTTGTGGCGATGGGTTGCTGCAATGAGTCTTCACGAATGTTAAGGGGCAATGTAAGCTTCCAATTGTTTGCTTCTATCAAAATTGTTGGCCGTGCGTTCTTGTATGACTGGATAGGTAAGCCAGACAAATAAAAGTAGTCAGTTAAACGGCTGGGTTGGAAGTGAGAGGTTTTCGACTGGGTGAACTCAACTCAAAGTATACTTGATTTTGCTCCTTTAGTTAAAAATTTCGAGAGAGATTCTCTGAGACGTTTTCTTAGTAAGTGTATATCGCATCAATCGATATCAATCTCGGGCATTACATTCTCTACTGATGGAACATCTGCGGCGGTGTGAATTAAGGCACTGGCGGCACATCTGTTTTCTCGTAAATACTTTTACGAATTCCTATTTTCTGTCGTAAGGCAATTTTTCAAACGCTAGACATTGTGAAATTTTGCGTAAAATTTTGGCAGTAAGATCATTAAGGAACAACCAAAGAACTTTCATATAGTCTGAACTAAATGGGTTAATTTTATGAGTCGGAAAAATAAAACAGTCTTTTAGGACTTAAGTCCGTGTGGACCCATTGTGATAGCATTCAATAAGAAAAGGTGTTAAAATCTTTCCCACATATGATCATATAATTTTGCCTACCTAACCTGATGTTCTTAGAAACATGTAAAGTTTGTATAGTGGAACATCAGGGAGTTCTTAAAGATCTAGGAAGTAGTAGCTTTCAGATGGTCTATTTCTCGAGGGATAGAGACCCGAGCAGCTACAGAAAGAGTGAGGTATATCCTGTGGGTCTTTTCGTCCCCACAACCTATGTATTAATCTTTGCGATTTAGCTTATTTGTAAGAGAAGGTTTTCATACAAATTTTATTTTCCACCCGATCGGTAGGTGTCCGATCGTGATCTATTGCAGACACTTCTCTTGCTTGTTAATCAACCATCTCGTTGCCGGCTATGCTCATGTGTACAATGTGCAGGGGCCCGATGACGATATATTATACTGTGACACAAGAGCTTTAAGCTCTTGAAACGGTATCGCCATTATTGAAGCTTTGTAGGTCGCTCAAGCTTGGAAGCGCTTTCGTAATAAGGGATCCTAATTGAAGCGCGCGTATTGCTTCAGAGGACTTCGGATCGAGCTGTTTGCAGGACAGTTCTTCAGAGCCCTCTTTCTTCTGATTACTGAATGTGCCAGATTTTGCAATGTATACACTAACCTATGTTTTTTTGTCATTGTTTTGTGATGGGTCATCTTGCCTGTAGCCTCCCATCAAAGAATTGCAGTATAGGTATATCCACAAAAATATTTTGGAGATTGGTTCTCACTACCTGCCTAAGACAGTTCTAGATTACATTCGGCGAAAGCCTTAATAATGATCTTCTAATAAAGTATAATATAGAAGATGGAAAAGGCATCAAATAGGCAAGTGGACTAATGTCTAGCCTCTCTACTCTTCATCTTTTTATTTCAAACCCGGCAAAAAGACGTGTGATTTCTTGCCAATTTCGAACGGTTGTAGAGTAAAGAATTTTTTTCTGAGCAGACGATTTCACTTTCAGGGGCTTAATTTTGCCTGCCGAAAATGTGGCAACATAAAAAATTACATTTTCTCTTTTTTGATGTTGGCTAGGGCTTGAACCCAGACTCTTTGGCTTAACGAACTTAACTACCCCATTATCCAAAATGGCTAAGTATGTTCTTCCACGCTTTGACCAGACAAAGACGTACATGGTGTAGTACGTTCGAATAGGAGTTGCGAAATCTAGAAAAAATTTGGCTCCAAGATTGAAGTATCATACATTCCAAAAAACCGTACACGATGGTGTGAAAATTACATTATACTAGAGAAAAATGATAGAGACAGATTTTTCAAAACTATGTATTAGCGTCCATCTCATGTAAGAATGTTGTTTAAAAAATAAATCACCCACTTACCTTATATGTTTTGGCAGCTCTGTTGGTGATCCATATGATGGATGTGGATGTGATGGCATACTCATACCAGGCATTTCCATCATCCATCGTAAGCGTGTCTTACGTGGACGTTTCATTAACAAAAACGCGGGTAAATAATGCAGGAATACACTACGTATCCACATAGGCATTCGATGAGTTCTTGGTCCTCTGAAATTCCAATTAATAATAATCACAGTAACCAAGATTGAAACCGTATTCATGATGAATGTGAAGAGCAAATATTTAGCAATTAATGGCAGTACAAGCGATGTTGGCGGTAATATTTTCGACACAAGCAACAGGAACACAACCAGTGACAGTAAAATACTAATTCCAAGCGTTACCTACAACAATGAAAAAATCATTTGCAGTCATTTAGATTCTCAAAATTTATCTGTATACTGTTGTTTACCTTTTCTCCAGCTTCAGCTGGCAGATAAAATACCAACACGCAAAGGAACGAAATAAGTACCGTTGGCAGAATTAAATTCACTGTATAGAACAAAGTCTTCCTTCGGATTATAATATAGAATGTAATATCGGTCTCTGTCGGATGGTTTCCATCACCTTCGTAGACATTCAAGTATGCTGGCACCTCAATTATATCCCATGTGCCGGATTTCCAATAATCCGATAGATCTACAAAGTTTTTATTATTGTACAGAGCCAGAGAAACTTGATCACCGTTGAATGTCCACGATCCAAATTTCATGATACACGTTTGCTGATCAAACGGGAAATAGGTCACATCAATTGTGCAGGAACTCTGGTAAATAGCAGGCGGAACCCACAGTACTTCTCCAGTTGGATAGATTAAAACGTTCGACTTGTAGCGCACTTCATAGTTACCATCAGCGCTGCAAATATAAAAAAGTTATACTAAAGACCTTCCCCAAAAATATTTGAATTACAAAGTCTCACTTGTTAAATAACACTATGTCAGGTTTCCAGACCTTATCGGGAGGCAAGCGGAGTACACCGATGCCTCCGTAGTCGGCCTCATCCCACTGCAGTTGATAGTCATACCATACTAATCGTAACCATACATTCGATTTCATGATCTGATTCTTTTCGTTCTGTAAAAAATAGGAAAATAAATTGGCAATAATTATTTTTAGAGCAAGAATTAGAATACGAGTATCTTTTATTGGGATAAGTAAAACTAAAGCAAAATCTAGCACTGCGAAACGTATATAAAAACCCTCAAAATAATTCTCAGGAATAAAAACAGAAACTTGTCCTGTACTGTGAAGATATGCAAGTTCCGACGCCAACGCACCCAATACAATTTGGTTCAGATTGGATACAAACAAAAGAAGTGAATCACTATTAGATTTTCTATAGAGAAAAAACCTAAGTATACTAAATAAGGGAAACAGCGGTACATTTAGAAACTCTATAGAAAATGAAGTCCTAGACCTCACTCACTCGTCTCTATTTCTACAAAATATGATGGAAAACTGACACGTGTCTGAGATGACATCCTTATCAGATCACATGCACATTGTGTTCAAGATGAGATATAGCAGCAAACACACGCCAGTCTGATATGACAACAAACTTACGAACTGGAGGACATCTCGCGAAAATTTAGCGGTCACATTTAGCTTTACGACATCATTCTATCATCTTATAAAAACAACTTAAGGTTTAGAGGACTGTGGTAAAAGCGGTGCATACCATGGTAGTACGAGAACCTGAAGCTATTTGGAAAAGAATGAGGAAACTTTTTAACAAAGCGAAACGTACCAGGACTCCCAAGATCCCTTTAAACTTACTACAACCAAGAGTTGCGAAGATCAAAGAGATCCTCCTGAAGTGCTTACTGCGAGAAACTTGAAGCACTTCCTGCGGTGGGCTCCATAAAGCCCTCTCCCAAGATCATTTAAAGTAGCATGATTGTCAAGCCTTATGTACAGTTAACAGAGGTTTCACTTCTAAGAATAGACGGAATTCTTCCAGCTCTACTACAAAAAGTGCTGGACTTCCTTGAAACTACTTCATCAGGGCTGACTTCAGTATTAATATTAGCCGTAAGAAGTTGCCCATAGGAAGGCGTATTATCGCCTTTCCTGTGGTTTTTGATCATAGACGATCTGCTTAACAATCTAAGCAATTTAAGATTACAACACAATTTTTTACGCCGATGACCTATTTATCATCTTAAGGCAAAAATGACCTAAACGAAGCCCTAGACTGGTGCACCAGGCAGCATCTTTCGGAAATGGAATTGAAGTAAAGCCGGATATATTTTAGTGTAACTTAGAAAAAAACTGTGCAAAACGTAAATATGATGAAACAAATCCAAACCAAACAAATCCTGCTAGTAACCCGAAGATTTGAATCTAAAAAAGTTCAAACTAACCAAAAATGACTTCAACGTCTTATTAAGCCTTTGAAATTCCAATACAACCAAAAACTGAGGCAACAAATAGTACAATGTCCCAAGGGTAGTAGAAATTTCGTCATAAATATTAGAAATTCTGCCTCATCCTACATCCCAACGCTCATTTACGATGATATTCGAGCTGTCAGCTCTTTGGACAAAGCCAATCTGCTTGCTGCGCACTTTCCGGCCAGTTCAACACTTGTAGATTATGCTTTGTCCACGCCTACACTTCGTCGAATCTTCAACAAGGCGAATCAACTTTCGCACTCGTGTAGTAGCAAGAGTACTTAAATATCTCAACATACATAAGTCCGCTGGTCGAGATGGTATATTACCCCTTCTTCTAAAGAGGTGTTATTTCTCACTGGTAAAATCATTGCGTAAGATTTTCCATCAATCCTACCCTTTAGGACTATTTTCGAGAAGATGGAAACCACCCCGTCCCTAAACAAAGGCGAATCTTCTTCACTCTCCCCCTACAGACCCATTGGACTTACGTACCTACTTTCCAATGTCATGAAATGGCTGATAAATGAAAGAATGACTGTTGCCCAAAATGTTCACAAAATAACTGCTGGTCTGCCCCAAGGCTCCATTCATGTCATTACCATGAATGACACTTACGTCGTCAAAGCCGAAAAACTTTCCATTCCACGCTAGAATGACCACATATTCGATGTCGCCAAAAATGCTTCGAAATGTTTAGTTTTTCTCAAGCTATGTATGAAAAATTTCACGCCCACTGTACTGGCCTCAATTTAAGGCATTCATCCACCCAAAATTGGAGTACAATGCCCACATCTGGTCATGTGCTGCTAAAATATCTCTGCACTAGCTAGGTAGGATTCGAACCCTACTCATAAGTGATACTAATATCAATCAGCCAATTGACACCTTTAAACACCGACGTAATGTCTCTTGTCTCATTTTGTTTTATCCCTATTTCCACCATCAGTGCTCCATAGAAGTCGACAGTAGCATTCCGCCCCTTCAAACTTTCAACCTTAACCCGTCTCGCTATGAATGCTCATCAGTATACCCTCAAGCCCACTTTCAGACTTACTCTGAAAAGTCATCGTTCGTTCCTAAGCCTAAATTCCTAAGACTGTATAGTTCATCTCTATAGATCCTATCATAGGGGCCTTTGAAACAAATGAAGAGGTGGTGTATATCGATTTGGAACTCTTCCGTAGTGTGAACATTTAATCTATAGTGGACTTGGTTGGCCTAATACCACACTGATAAAAGACAGTCAGACTGTTTACAAATGGTTTTAGGCGTTATATGCGTTGTGAAGAAGAATTACAATTGAGCAACGATGGCTGAGATGCCATTCGTCGGGCATATTTTCTTCGGCCCAGATTTTGAAGATGAGTCGACGAATGCTTAGTATCGAATCAGCACCTGCTGCATTAAACAGCTCGGCCGTTAATTTATAGAGTACAGCGTTTTTGTTGGACTTAAGCTTAGAAATATAAATCCTGACTTCATCTTGGTTAAGTGGAAGGAAATGTTGTCTGTCTTAATCCAGGTTGGATGGTTCATTCTGCCTGAGAACTCCCGAACTTGATTCCGGTAGTACCTTTCTAAGGTCTCGATTGAAGGCTTATTGTGCTCTTCCTTTTTTTCTTTTGAAAAACTATGTTTCTCCCTCTGAACGCTGTTCTGTCTTGTACGTTTGACATTCGAGAAGTTAAGTGAAGCTCAATCGGAAAAGGCCTTTTATCCGTTCGACGCTGAACTTCTTCACAATGGTTCGGTGGGTTTCGACTGTTACAGACATCTCAAGCACTGGAGAATTGCTTTGCATCGATCGCAAAGTGATCCAATTTGGTTGGCGGTTTGTTGATCAAGAGTGGAAACCGTGTACTGGCTAACATAAATTCTTGCCGCAAAATCAATAACCCTGTGCTCGTTTCCGGAAGTGATGGCGGAAACTTGGGATTAAATTTGCCATGGACGATTCTCACGTTTATCCTTGGGTCATTGTGCGTAGGTATTGTCGATGAGCACGTAGAAGCATCTTCCTTTTCCTCTGTCAGGGTGTGGGCCTTTCTGACCAATTTTCGTCAGACAAGCCCTGAGGCTTTGCAGTTAATACAATATTTATGTAAATCTTTACATAAAGCACCGAACATTAGTGTATCTAAGTTTCCTAAGATATGACGAGACTAAGATGTATATTCTTCCGGCTACGATGAAAATAGTAAAAGAAGATAGTACTAGAAGGAAGATTATACAAGCAGGCTAGTGCTTTCAATCTTCTTGCGTCGACTGCATAAAAAAACCTGCGGATCATAACAGAACACTGTGTACAGAGTATGTGAATCTCCACTAAAAAAGAGATATTTTTCTTAATTTCGAGAAGGTTTATTCAGCGTAATTACTTACATTGAGCATAATCATAGCTTTTTTTAAGACTCACTCTGTGCACTCGAAGGTGCACAATGTCGTGTCTTACACAACAGTAAGCCGACGTACCTTTTTTGAAGTTCGAATTCGAGCTGGATTTTATAACCGATTCCTTTGCTAATTAAAAGAAAGGAACGTTATCTACGCAGCACTCTCAGGGGTATGTGTAGATAACTAGGTAGATAGGTAAAACTAGCTGTTGGAAAGTCCAACCCACTTAGGCCTATTAACATTATCAAGGAACCAATTTGAGCTTATGATGAAGCAAAGGAGACTGCTGACGTCTATATGCTTTATGTAGATCGTTTAAGTCATTGTAGAAGAAAGCTCCCAGAGCTGAATATGTACAGAGTAGGTAGAGGCTTGCCTCCTCTTCCTTTTTGTCCATACAGCTTCTACAGAAATCGTTTGTATAAGGCAGTATCCTATGTCCACCTATAATGGCGATGAGACGTTTCCTATTTAGAAGTATCACACTCTTAGAGCGATTCAGATCCACCTCTGGCCAGATCTGTTTAGTCGCTAGACATGTTGGCCCACCGGTCCCTCTAAGGTCTGCTCTTTTGTTAGCATCTAGCTTAAATAATAATTTGCACGTAGCGATTAATATACCTACTCTACCCTTTTCCAGTAGAATAGGTAGAGTAGTCCGAAACCCAATAGAGGTGAAGGTTGAACTGCTCTGCCATCTCCGTTAAAGACGATCGGCATTCAGGAGCGGTTTTAGAATTTAATAAGACTGAGTCCAGGGACTTGATAGCGGCCTAACTATCTGAAAAGATGCGAATATCCTTTGCATATATCACGTTTTTCTTCAGCCAGGATAGAGCTTCTTTAATCATCAAAATTTGCACGTGAAACACATTACGGTGATTTGGAAGACGTAGCTTTGATTTAGATTTTCTGAGAAAACACCGCTAACAGTTTAAGATCCATCTGTTCAAAAGTGGATTGACTTGTCCTCCATTAAAGCATCTTTCTCCAAGATGGATCCAGATGGGATGCTTACATGAAAGTTTTGTCAAACCAATATTGGGGTATAGTGTAATCGATGTGCTCTGGAGGATTCATAATATATTAAGAATATTAGGGTGGCCAAATAAACTATTTGTCCACTGTGTAGTCGCTTTAAGGCGAATAGCTGCTACTTGTTCTCTGAAGATATCCAGGGGTTTTCAGTGAAACTAAATATTAAATGCAGAGGGAGTAGAATGCTTATGTATAGACATGCTGTTCTTTGCATTGTCTAAGGCCATCCACCAGGCAACAACCCCGTAAGTGAGTATCGGTCTTATGACCGAGATGTAAAGCCATTTGTTCCCAATGGCTTTTTTGCAAGAGAATAAAGCTACTTCAGATTTCTTGACTCTTTCTTGAATGTTATAGTAGGTTTCCAGTTCAGGTAAGGTTAGGTCAAAAATGAGACCCAGTAATTTTGCTGTATCGGAAATCACTAAAATGGTACCGTTTTTTGAGAGTGAATCTATAATTGGAATTTTTCATTTCCTGGAAAAGAGGAAAAGATCAGTTTTATGGGAGCTTACTCCCAATCCACAGCGATCTGCCCAACGAATTAATCTGTAAAGATTTAACTAAAGAAGTTCTATAATGGTATTAATATGTTTACCTATGACGGCTATAGCAATGTCATCTGTATAGGCAATCACTCTGCAACCACCCGCTTCCAGGTATATCAGCTGTTCATTAACCACTAAGTTCTAAAGAAGGGGAGAAAGGAACAGCTTGCAGCAAAAGGGATCGTAGGGCTCATACGATGTGGCTAGTCAGTGAATGCAGAGCCGTTTCCACCGACTTTCCCTTAAAGTAGGCATGTTGAGCCGTTGACAAAAGTCTTTGTTTAATTTTAGTTCGTATGTGGATATCAATCAGCTAGAGTTTTCAGATGGAAAGATTATAAACTCATAAGTCTGAGGTCCTTTGGAACAACATGAGAGAATTTTCTGGCTTTTGGAATGAATAACTTCTCTCCATGACAGTGGAATGTGGATTAGTTTTACACATTTCACACAGTGTAGATACAATATATAATATTCAATGAATATTAACCACCTGGACTCTACTGACTTCATCTCTCTCCATTTACCTGACTTAGCACCATGTAAAAACTTTCTCCGCAGTTAGGTAGACTTTAAGATAAATAAATTTGAAATCAAAGATTTTCGGAGGACAAAATAACAATCTCGGTTAACGATGCAACTGAATTTAACATGGAAAAACATAACTATATTTGCAATGTCTGAAGATGATCCTGAGAGTTTTCTGGTCAAAACCCAATTGAACGTAAAAACACGTCAAGAATTACTATGCGGCAAACAAATTGGTTGAGAAAGTGCGAATGTGCGAATGCCTTCAATATGAAGTTCCCCGAGTATTTAAATCCTAGTTTAGACAGAAAGAAAACATGATCCATTTAAGAAGTTATGGTCTTAAACGATTTGGGACCAATCAAGGACACTTGAAATGAGTTACTTGGATCAAAAATTCAGAGCCGTATACCTATACTAAAGGTTTCTTCTTTAAACTAACAGTTAACATGTAATTCATCAAAAATAAAAACTTCATAAAATATTCAGTATAAAATAAGACTGCAAATTCTTATGAGCTACACTATACAGTTTAAGCTATATCTAAAATTTGTATACTCCATAAACTCATGCCATAAGAATGATAATGAATGAATTTAAAATGAGCTCTTGGATGTAGCTGAATTCATTAATTGTTTAACGCCCATTTCTCGTTGAAATTTTCATTTGATACCAGCTGCAGTTTTAACGTATTCTCTTCAAGGCTTTAAAATGTCTATGCAAACAAATTTGTAATTGGCCTTACTTGGCATGCCAATTTAGTGTGGAAATAATAGGATAATACGAGTACCTATAAATCCCACCAAGGTAATGACTGTTTTTTATAAGAGCGATACAATCTAGGGAACAAATAATCTTCAACTTACCACATTAATCAGTTGAACAAACGCCAATCCAAATCGAACTCCAACTTTCTGTGTCATATTCTGTACAGGCCTAATCAGTTTATTATAACCTCGAAAGAGATCCCGAACCAAGCGTTCCTCATCTTCTGATGCTCTGACTAAACAATTAGGAAAACAAAAAACAAATCGTTTGTCACAAGAGTCCTCGCTTAGAGTCCTTTAGCCTTTTTACCTGCCCCTACTACAACAAAGAGTAGAAAAACTCTTGTTAACCATTTAATCTGCTCCATCTGTTCAACTTCGAATTTCCAAAATCACTGTAAACACTAAATTTTCACTTAACATTTCACCACATATTTTTTTCACGAAATTTTCCACATGAAATCGTAGAGTATTCGTATTTGTTCAAAGCCCAAAATGGGATACGCCTAGTTTGAACTTTGGAAAACCCTTCTACCGAGCATTTTGCACGTTCACACAGTATTCCACGATAAATTTAGAGCATTTTCGAAAGAACTCAAAACTTAATTCGTCATTTTTGAAAATATGTAAGATGTTTAGGTTATAAAAGTTTAAGGATACAAATGTTTGCGAATTTTTTTTATTCTTTTTGTTGATCTATTGGAAGCAAAGATACTACGGGATAACCAGAGTGTGCCAATTTGTTATGTTAAAGAGAATAAAATCGATTTGGAAATTCTTCGGTAAGCCATGCGCACAGCCCGTATATCCTTAGGGATGAATTTCACGAATAAGGGCGAACAACCCTTTTGTAAGTTAAACAGTGATTGCTCTTCATTTCTATACTCTCTACTTGGGTTTCTTATGTTTCGTGGGATTTCGTCAGTTTTGTTTGTGGCAAATACCCTTGGGGGTGGACTTGTTTATTTTCATAGGTTTCTCTTTTTTTTTCTATTTTTGCGAATACTTTACTTTTTTTAATTCTGTCAAAGTAGTAAAGAAGAAGAATGGAACGTTGAAAGCAGATGAAAGTAATGAATGTTTACGATAAAAGATAAAAGGAATTACACTTGTGTACGAGTATAAGAAGGATGGGTTAGGACTCATTATTCTGTAGCTATAACTTATGGATGTCTATATTTAAGGGCATTAATATATACTTATTTCTTAATATTCTATTTCTATATATGCAAAAAGACAGCAACGTTCATACATATGTAAATATGTACATGCATGAGTACAATATCCTAGGAGGCCACTACAGAGTGTTCGACATGCGACCTTGTTGAAAATCAAAGATTTTCGGTTATAGAAAACCTGCTCCTTATATGAACTATCAAATTCAAAAAGATTAGGAGGAATACATATAAACATACATTTTGTAAGTATTTTTACCTATTAACTTATCTCTACTATTATAGATTTGTAATAAAGCCGTGTCTATACATACATTGAAGATATTTTCAAAAAAAAAAAACAACTTGGGTTACGTCGTATACGAAGGCTGTGTGATGAGTACCAGTATTGGAAGATAGGTGGCGCTACTGAGCAAAATTAATCTAGGTACCATCAATTTGTATAACCTGGATAAAGAGAAGAAAAACCCATCATTTCGATTTTTCTTTAGTCTCTCGTGTGTACCAATGAATCCATATCTCATCGACGGTCACGAAACGTTGCAGAAACTCCTCCAAATTTCGTTTAAACAGGGCCAAACACGTCTTTGAAGTGGTCTCAATGATGGCGCTTGTTCTCCGATGTGAGCAAACGCGGCACTCATCGCGCGGACAGCTTTCTCATGTCCAAAATCTCGTGCAGTAACCGTTTTTGGGCCATCTGTCGCGGTTCATCAGGAATCCGCGTGCGGCCACGGCGAAACTCTGCGAACCAATGGTAACCGCTTGTACGGAAAGGTGAATTCGTCCCATACACACCATCAAGAATAGGCTTGATTTCCTTGCAGGTTTTTCCACTCAAAAACAAGAATTGGATCACAGAGCGATACTGCTCTTTTTCCATGGTCGCACAATGTTTTGAAATTTTGACAGGCGGGCTAAAAGAGGTTATGCTAAATGATGGTATCCTCTTTTTGGCTTAGTAGCGCCACCTATCTTCTAATTCGGGTACTCATCAAACAGCCCTCGTATATATGTCTGTACCTAAATTAATTGCCTATTTATCTGTTTGTCCGAGCATCACAAAAAAACTACTCACCCGATTCTAACGGGGATTTCACTGTTCGATAGCCCATTTCTCAACTAAAGAACTGTGATACGTTGCATAACGATCCATTAAATAGAACCTAAGTTCCAATTTAAAAAAAAGATTTCAAAATTACAATATTTTCTCTCGTAGGAGACGAGAGGCTAACGCAGGGCGCAAACAGATGACAAGCGCCGTCGAAAACGCGAGTGCCAACAATCTCATTCTTCCATCGGCGAAGGAAAAGACGAAAAAAAAAACACCCATTGAAACAGATCAACCTATCGGATCTGAAGCTGTACCATATTTTTTTGTTCCAAACAGGGGCAAGAGGAAGAAAGTTCCCGACACTCCTGTCGATTGGGGTCTCCACGCACGATGCCCGGATAAAACCCATCCTGCAACCAGCAAAGACTGCAGCTCCGGTGGACGGAAATCGTATAAAGCGGTCAAACCCATTGCCAAAAATAAAACGAACAGTGTTTTCACAAGCACGCGATCAGCAAAGGTCAAGTGAAATCCCTCTGAGAAACAACTCTGGTAGTATTTTTCCCAGCGCAAAAGATCCGGTTGAAACTGGTGCGGCAAACAACACAAGCTGGAGCTCTCACGGGCGGAACTTGGTATGACTCAAGTCGCTATCTGCACCTTGGAAGGGTTTATTTCCACTTTGTTTTGAAATGAGTGCGGATAGGAGACGAACATCCCAGTAAACATACATATTTTATGTGTACTCAAATCAACTTCCAACATTCCAAGTCTACTACTGCATTCCTATGTAGGAGGCTTTCAATGCTACGAAACGAACGGAGAATGGCACAGATTCGTCGTTGCGTCTGTTTCGTTACTGCCCCCACCACCGGAGTCGGTAATGGAACTCATTGAATATTGTGATTCCAGAAAAATGGAACTTATCATATGCTGCGATGCTTATGCTCAGAACACTTTTTGGGGCAGAAACAAATGCAACGTGAGAGGTAATCATTTCCTGGATATCGTCTGACCTGGACGTCAACAACGTTGGCTCTCAACTTTTGTTAGGAGACTAGGGCAGTAAGTAGTCGACTTAACTTTACCCAACGGCTATACTAAGGAGATTATTGGGAGGAAGGTACTATCGGAGATCTCCTTGTCAGACCATAGATACATTCAATTTATAATCGGATGCGAAAACTCGAGGACTATGGTCGAGATCCATGTATGCAAAACCGCCTTGCGAATGCATCCTTTGTCAGCGATGCAACACGCCTACCAATGCGAAATGTCCTGCGAGAGTGCGCTTCAGAATCTGATAGGCGCACTCTACAACAAGGAATACGACTTGGACACTTTCATCGACGTTGAAGGTGCTTTCGTCAACGCAACTTTTGACTGGATATGTAACTTAGCCAGACGTAGTAGACGAATCCCTAGTTTTGTGCATAAAAGCAGTGCTGAAGAACCGGACATTGATTGAAGATCCCAACTGTGGCCAATATAACGCGGCAGGAGCAAACAGGGGTTGCCGCAAGGCGGCGTTCTGTATCCACTGTTATGGTACATACTGGTCGACTCACTGCTCAACGTGCTCAATAGTTCTAACGTCTATGCACAAGCATACGCGGATAATGTAGCTTTATTGTCTGTTGGATCGTGTCTAGCGACTGTCTGCTCCAAAGCGCAAGCAGTCCTAGACGTGATTGACGACTGTTGCACTAGTAATGGGTTTTCAGTCAATCCACTCAAAACTGAGGTTGCTTTCTTTACGAGAAAGAGGAATCTGTCTGGTCTGACTCATCTAGTGCTTAAAAGTATCACCATCCAATTCTCCAAAGAGGTAAAGTATTTCGGTGTCATCCTGCATAACACAATTCTCTGGACTAAACGTCGAAAGCTCCTAAGGCGCTGTCAGCCTTCAGGCAGTGCAGATGAGCTACCGACAAAACATAGGGCCTGTCATAGAGAACGGTTTTTTGGATCTACACGGCTATTATAAGGTCACTTATATCCTATATATCGGTTAGGAATTAGCTTAGGTTGGTGGAATTAGCTCTCGCGAAAATACGTGATTGCTGCTTTTACCAGACCCCAAAGAACGGTTTGTCTCGGATGCATGGGGGCTTTCCCCTGCATTTCTAACTTCTCTAAAGGCATTGATTAATCCCCCTCCCCATGATATTTATATCATTGGTTGTATTCTCAAAGACATCTTTAAAAAAAAAATGGTCTTTAGTACACCACGTATTGGAGCTTAGATGACCTTGCGCGCTGACTGCCTTATGTCTCTGGTCTTATGGACATTCCGTCCGAGGCAGTGATCCCAAAATTCCTGTTGCAGACTTTCCCTTTGCCTAAGACTGGTCTCGGCCAGAATCTGAGCCAGGAAAGGAATGCAGTCTGGTCCTTACGAACGGCTCCAAAACCAATATAAGATGTGGCGCTGGTGTCTTTCTGGAGGACGACAAGATTAGATTTCACTTCAGGTTAGGAAAGCTTGCATTTGTCCAATTTCTCTGCATGAATTTTTATTTCCCAAAGTCCAGAGAGTTATGAACAGACATTTTTTCAAATTCGTACAAGGTCGTCCTGTCTTTGCATTTGTCCACAAGAACAAAGTGTATACTCGTAAGTACATAGTTTTCATTACATGATAAGTTGAAAGAATCACAGATAATTCACAGAAAAAATATTTTTGGACATCCTAAGTGACTGTAGGAATTATATTCGGAAATTTTTTTTAATTGTATTCAGATAATTCTGAATAATTGAAATTCTTGTTTGTGTACTAATCAGTTCTTAACAACAACTTATTTTTCATTAATAATCTGTTGCGACCACGTAAATAAGCATAATTGTTGTTAGTTGTATCCCCACTAACATTTTCCAACAGGTCTGCATACACCGTCTGCACGAATTCAAAATATTTTGAAATTTAGCCGCGAGAATTGAACTTAAAATTTTTATTATCAGTTAAAAGAACAATTCATGGGATTTAATTTTTGAAAATGATATCATGTAAATGTTGGCCACAACTACGTCTGGGGTGATCCATTCGGAAGGTCCAATTTTGGGCGACACGTTCGATCATAGCGATTGGTATCTCGCGGATAACACGATGTTGGCTTCCAAAGTGTCAATCGAAGCTGGCTTATTTCTGAAGACCTGATACTTTACATATCCCCAGAGAAAATAGTCCAAAGGTGTGATATACTAGGTGGGGTGAAAAGGAACCTCCTTGGGAATGAAAAAAAATTTTTTTTAAATGTTTTTTTTTATTTTATTCAATATAGTCTTCTTTTAGTTTGATACACTTATTCCAGCGATTTTCCAACCAAAAGTAATTTTCCGGAGGGTCTGCAAAATTCTCCTCCGTGGCGTCGATGGTTTCCTCGCGTGAAGTGAATTTTTTATTGATGAGCCATCTTTTGAGGTTTGGGAAGAGGTAATAGTCCGAGGGAGCCAAATCGGACAAATACGGTGGATGCGACAGCAATTGGAGCCTTAAGTCATTGATTTTAGCCGTGGTTGCGATGCTCTTGTGCGCCGGTGCATTGTCTTACAAAAACAAAATTTTTCTTCGCTTTATGTGAGTCCATTTTGCAGCGATTTCGGCCTTCAATCGCTCCAATAATGCACAGTAATACTCGCTGTTGATGGTTTTTCCTTTTTCGAGGTAGTCCACGAAGAGTATGCTATGACAATCCCAAAAAACCGACGCCATAAACTTTCAATCGACCGCTTCGGAGCACTCGTGCCGTCTTCAGTCCATTGCGGGGCACTCATTTTGTTCTCTGGAGCTCAACATTTACCAATCGATACCAAAAGTCCGCCCGATTCCGCATCAGCAAGTCCAAACACTCTTTCGAATACATAACTTTTTCATATACAGAATATTGCCCAAAATATGGCGTGTGCGCTCAATACTAATCTTTGTGGTATCTGCTAGCTCGCGCATCGGAGGGCCTGCCGCAGCGGACTTGATCGGTAGTGGAGTTGTGGCCACCACGAAACTCTCGAAACCAATATTTAACGGTGCAATCTGACGGAATATTCGCTCCATAATATTTATCCAACTTTTCTTTTGTTTCCTTCGCCGTTTTGCCTCTCAAAAAATAATGGTTTATGAGAGAACGAAAATCGTTTCTTCCATACCCAACATGATGCCAAACACGTCAACAACAAACAGCTGTCAAAACAAAACTAAAGACAGTATCGCACTGAAATTTGGCATGTCTGCCTGAATATGAACGGACTTCAAGACACCATAACCTTCTTTGCAGCAGCACCGAGATCATGTGCTTGAATTTTAGGAAGCACATAGTCCGTTAACATGGCGCGAGAACGGTTATTATTGACGGTAACATTCTTTTTTGCCTCATTTTTGAAAAAATAAGGACCAATGATTACACCAGCCCATTAACCACACCATACCGTTGTTTTTAATGGATGTAATGGTAGCTCTTGGTAATCTTCGAGTTGCTCATCAGCCCAAATACGGCAAGTTTGTTATTAACGTATCCATTGAGCCAGAAATGGGCTTCATCACTGAACAAAATTTCACGATAAAACACCAAATTTTCATTGAGTTTTTCCAGAGCCCATTCCCTGAAAATATGACGCAAATTCAAGTCGCCTGGCTTCAATTCTTGCACAAGTTGAATTTTGTACGCCTTTAGGCCGAAATACTCACGGGAAATACCCAAGTTGTCGAATACGCAAAGCCAAGCTGCTGAGAACGACGACGAATCGATTCGTCAGAGTCTTCGCGTACACTCTCAGCTACAGTTGCTATAATCTCTTCACTACGTGCTGGATATAGTCTAACCGGTCGAGTATCATCCACGAATGTAGACTGCAACTTAAATATTCAAATGGTATTAGCAATAGTGGTTCAGTAGGTCGATTATGCGCACAATAAGTTCCTCGAATCGCACGAAAAACATTTCTCACAGAACGCTGATTTTCGGAATACAGCTGAACAATTTTGAGATGCTGTTGGGGTGTGAGTCTTTTCATGATGACTTGCTAAACGATACTCACAAAGCAATTTGATAGAAGTCACGCCTGATCTGTCCAAAAAAGCCTATTGAAAATCAAACCTCACGATGAATCACCCTATATTAACATAATAAAAACGTATTTGCACCCAATTCTTCGTTTTGTTTTTTTTTTTCATTGAAAACGGCGAGAATGAGAGCCACCCAAATGGTATTCTTTATGGGGCCAACCACTAACTACTTGATTTTGATTCTGAAGGTGGTGGGGGGCGTTATTTCGTTTCGTTTAATAAAAGCTTAAACTAACTTAAAAACTAGGAATTAAAAACTAATAGCAATTAAAGGTTAGGAAATAAAGAAATGGTGGAGAAATTCAAGTTTAAGACGGGAAGTGCTCAGGTTAAAATCAAAAAGGAGGAGATTTGCGTAAACCTTACGGAGCATGCGGTAGATTGGTTAATTGGAACCAGAAGGGGTGTGATGGATTGAAATATAGGAAAGACGAGGACAACGTAAATTACGAGGGGTAGTGTTGAACAAAATAAAATTGTAAAGGAAAGCGCAATCCACAGAACCAGAGAGCAGTCGATGAATGAAGGGAATGCCAGCTACGTCTCTGCGTTTTTCGATAGTATTCAGGTTAGGAAGTTTGAGGCGGTCATGTTCGGTAGGTAAGGGTAAATCGAAGAAAACGACGTTGAATGTTCTCGGAATTCGGGACCTACGAAGTGTCTTCAAAAAGTAATTAGATTTTTTTTTTTCTTTGCTGTGTTGGTACACATGTCCCGAATATATATTCATAGCTTCAAGTATATAGCATACTTAGTTTGTTTTTGACAGATAAAAAGGTTTTGGTGTGCTCAGAGATTTTCAATTATTATAAAATTGGGGGAAAGAATTTGCATTAAATTTTGTAAAAAAAATTGAATCAATTGCTCTAAAATACTTGAAATGTTGACAGTGGCGTTGCTTAGGATGTTGGCATATCGATCGGCTCGTGTCACGTAATTTTTTCGGATCTTCTTAATTCTGATCAAAAGAACCTCCGCATGAGCATCGTTTAAGAGCTCTTGAATGGCGTCTATAATGATCCTAACTTGCTCAAAACGGTCATAAATGATGACGAATCATGGGTATGGTTATGGTGTGGTTATGACGCCGAAACCAAAGTCCAAATCCCAAATTCTATCAAAAGTCAAAGTTTTAACCACTGTTTCTTTCGATAACCCTGGCATAGTGCCGGTTTCGATTACCTCAAGATCGTAAGGTCAATGAGGACTATTGCCTTGAAGTTATTCGCCGTTTGCGAGAAGCAATACGAAAAAATGTCCGAAAATGTGGACAAATAATGCACCTACTCATTTCAACGTTGCTATACCAGCTCAAGGCTATACCAAAAAGTGCTTATGAGAAGTGTTTCGAGGATTAGAAAAAGCTTTGGCACAAATATATTATATCTGAGGGGAATTACTTTGAAGAGAACAACATTAATATTGATAAATAAATAAATAAATATTTTTTTTTATAAAAATATAAAGTCACCTTACAACCTCGTATTAACTCGCTGAAAGGGGCACCGCACTTGGCTGGCATACGAGTATTCAGAAGATGTCGGACAAGGGTAATGTAAAATAACGTTGTCACATTAAGGTTGTTAATAAAACCAATATGCGAACGGGAGTTTGGTTCTCTCGTTAAACTCGTATAATACTCCAATCCCAGATTGAACCTGGGATACAGGTTGGTAATGCAGAAAATAAAGTCAAAGAGGGAGATTGATTGGACTTATGTGACAAAGTCATAGATTGACACTTGGAGACATTAAGTTAAAAGCAATTTTTTAGACACCAAATGAAAAAGCTATCAAGTTCTTCTTAAAGGAGAAAAGAGTCTTGGGGTAAAGAAATAGTTTTGGAAAACTTAGTGTCGTTGGCGTAAGTGGATAGGGCACAGTGTTTAATAATCTTCTCAAGATCGCTTATAGTTGAAATGAAAAAGAAGGGACCTTGATGGCAGCCTTGTGGGGCACCAGAAGAGGCTAAAAACGGGTTTGAGAGGTTTGACCTAAAACGAACGCTATAATAACATTTTAACAAAATGCGGTCAAAACTGAGGGAAGACAATTTGAAAAGGATCAATTGATGAGATATTTTTCGAATGCCTTAGCAAAATCTGTAGCAATAACATCGATTTCGTTGCCATTTTCTAGCTCTGGAAGCGCAAGGGATACGAATTCAACTTAATTTGTAGTAGTTGATCTAATTCAGAAATCAGTGCTGACAGGGTGATATAAGTGACTTGCACTGAAAGCTTAGAACTTCATATAAAAAACTTTTAAACATTTTAGGTATGCGAGAAAGCTTTGGAATGGTTAGTTACTTCATTCTTTGATCCATTTTCGTGGGCCAGGTTTATGAAATAGCTTTCCAAACTTGGGGGTGTTCCTTTTTTGTAGGGGACACATGAAATAAGGTGAAGAGGGGGGGCGAAAGATATGTGGCAGACTTTTTGAGAAATATTGCTTGGGAAGAAGTGGACTGGGGTGAGGAGTTAGGGAAAAATGGCAGAAGAAGAGGAGGTGAAAGTTGTTGATTGTTAATTTAAGTTGTTGATACGGTTAAGGGACAAAAGGTTACTGTGGGGTTAAGTGCTATAGAACACTTCTGCATGGAAAATCAACTTTAGGGAGGGCAGGATCATTAGCAATAGATCGAGAGTGATCGTCATCTCGGAAAACAATATAAGCGGACGGGAATAGTTCCTGACTCATTATCTCGGAGATTAGATTGGTTTCTGTCAGAGCATAGACGTCGAAAGAGAGGCAATTAGATTTAAACCATACAACACGAGTTTTAGAGCCCAAGGCTGTTACGTTTTGGAGAAGTATGGGAGTGCAGGACAGATACTGGCAAAGAAGGCAAGTTAGGAACGAACAAATTTATTATGGTAAGCTCGGTTGCGCTAAAACTGAGAAACTCTTTTGTACACAACATTCTGAGGAGGTGTGTTGAAAATTTCGTGGTAGCTACCTGGCGTAAAATTTCCTGAGACTAATTATATCAGTAGGAAGGCCTTCCTGTTGGATGGAGACCATAACATTTTTTTCGGTTTTATCGTAAAGATATGCGAGAAAGAAACGTTTGTCCGTGGTGTCTATATTCTTTTGGGACAATTTAACGTTAGGTTTCGGAAGAGGATCAAAAATAAGGGCAGGAGTCCGTGTAATCGAGGAAGAAGACGAGTTAGAGGCGGGATTTACGATATGTGATCTGATAAAGTTTGAATATTTGGCTCCTGTTGTGAGATCGAAATTAGGGAAGCAGTTGTTAGTATTTCGTGGGAAGGTGGTGTGGGCATTTGAGCTATGACAGTGTCAGAGATTAAAATAAATGCGTTGATGTTGGGGTTTGGATAGAAGAGACGCAATTGGTGCTTTTGTAGGGAGATGTGAAGGGGTTGCTTAGAGATACAGACAGGAGGTGAAAAATTGGAAAATATTTAGGTTTTCTGGCACCAGTTGGGGTCAGGTTTATAATCTTTACAAGATTAAGGTTGGAGAAAACGATACAAAACTAATGCGTAGTGTGTGGAAAAGGCTATTTTTACCCATACTTACAGTGACTCTCATAATTGATTGCATGTTTTCAAAGATAAAAAAGTAAAGGAGTTTTCTTATAAAATAATAATTTTTTTTTTTTTAAATAAAAATAAACAAACTCCTTGGACTTAAATGTTTAAAAAAAAAGAAATACAATTTTTTAAGAGAAGTATGATCTTTTTGTTAATAGAGGCTTTTTTGCTTTTGCTCTACCCCTCAAGCCAGCCTTTTGAAGTACTCTTCTTACTGTTTCAGCGCTGATAGCAACATTATCGTTAGTTGATAATGAGTGTTGAACTGTAACAGCATTAATACACTCTCCAGAAACGACAGTTTGCACAAGTTTCCGTTGATAATGCTGGAATAGGATTTGCTTTTTTTCCAGACGGATTTGTTTGCTGATGAAGCCTACAGAGCATTTAATTTTTTTATCTATTTTCCGATCACTTAAGCATTTTTTTAAGTCGTCTTTTTTCACTTCGATTGGTATTGCCCTCATTCTGTAAATCCTACTTCTTTAAATATTGATCTCTTATCAAAAGGTGGAAAAACTGTAATCTGTTCAGATAAATTAGACTTACGAAAGCTATAATTAACTTATTTAGTTGCATTTACTACTTAATTTTTGCAATCCAATAAGTTCTTTACCTTTAAATTACAAGAATGTGATAACTCACAAAACTTATCACATGGAAGGTCTTACCAAATCTTCTACAAAACTTCATTGCAGCACATTAATTTTCAGATAACTACTTTTGCCTGATACGTAAATAGCAATACTGAACATATGGACGATCAAATAAAGAAACTTAACAATGGTGACATGAGAGAAAAACGAAAGTATGAAACAGTGTTCATTTAACATCAATTATGGGAGTCACTGTACGTCTGCAAAGACGTGTACTGTAGTGTATGGAGCCGATAAGTAAGTTAATCGACATATAAAGTGTAGGAGAAGGTTGTGTACCTCGGACCGATTTTGATGTTTACTGATCACCATATTATCCTTAACATAGATATGAACCCTGAAAACTATAGCCTATTTACTACTCTTTTTAGAATCTTAATTAAATCTTTCAAAATGGTCGTTAATTTTCCTCAGGACCTAAATAAGTGGACATGGTTTTGAAAGTCCTTGGATCGTGCCAAAGTGTACCTTGGACCATATAGTACACATTTCATCGAGAGGTTAAATTTTATTAGTTGAAAAAATAAAAGTATTCTTAATTAAATTCTTATAAAAAGTTGGAAAACAGTTCTTTGAGACGTTACAATATTATACTCTTAAGTTTTGTTTGCCTTAACAAGCTTCAAAAGTTTGTCAATGCTTACACTTTCATCTGCGATGAAGTCTTCATCGTCATCTGTTTCTGGAATGGGTATTGGTATATCTAGGAACCATTGGAAGCATGATATTCTCAGCATCATCGGAAGACTTTTTAACAGTTGCAGATATGATGGCATCTTTTTCAGCAGTGTCTTTGAGTATCCTTGGCTTGTCTTTCTTCTTTCTACGACGAATATTCTGCTGACGTGGCGCTGCTTTTGGAAAGAGCTTTATCGCTTATAATGTTATAAACATGGAACTTGAAGGACGGATCCCGCTGTTAAATGGTTCTGGTAAACTGTACGGGGGTTGTCCGGCTCAGCAACTTTAGTAACTACATCAGAAAATGATTGATCTGTTACAAAGCTACTCAAAAATTCCTTGTCAGTAAAGATGTTTTCATTGAGTGATTGAATACCAGTAACTTAGAATCCCTTAATAATATTCAGCTGACCAAATGCTTGCGGATTTGCCTTGCCAACAGTTTGAGCAATTTGCTTCTTTGTTGAAACATGTCTTATATGGTCCAAAAACAGATCCTTCAGTGTGATAGCTCAGGTGTCAGGTGTGAGGCGGTAGGATTAACAGCACAATTTCAGCTCCTCTTACAATGATATTGACAGAAAAAAATATATGTGAATCGTGATTGTCGATAATTAACACCTTTTACTCCTGAGAAGGTTTGACATGTTGAATAAAGTGCTTCAAAAATTGCACAAAAAGCTTATTTGACCAGCCTGGTGGATTAGCGCCCCCAATACATTCTGGTGGAGCGTCGATTAACATATGTTGCTTGAACTGCATTCTTGGAAAAATTATCATGGGAGGCACATGATTTCCAATAGCCGCAATCATGGTGCATTGATTACACGGTCGCCTGAGGTTATACCCCCAATTTGCTTCTCCCCCTTGGGTGCCAAAACTATTAGTGGAATATGCACACTCGAATTACCGGTTTCTTCAAGATTGTACTCGTATTTAAAGCGGATTAGGCAATACTTTAAGTTGTCAAAAAAATTGATGTTTGCCCGATTAAACATGGTTGAGAGGCTAGTTGCTTCAGGCTTCCTAAGCGACAAAATGGAGTGGAGTTTTAAAAAGCCGTGCATTCAGTCAACTCCAGCAGTTTCTTCTCTCATTCATGAATCTGGAACTCTTTTCTCATTAGCTGCTGCAAAATGAACAAGAATTCCAGTTTTCTTGTTCCAGATTTTGAGAGGCCATAGTGTAATTTAGCTGCTGTGATTATATAATCAACTAAAGCAAGTTCCTCTTCGCTAGTAAAAATTTGTTTCACCGCAATTTTTGAGCGATATTCAAAGTTATCACTGCCAGCAGATCTATGGTATTTGAGAAGACGGGCTAATGTTGTCTTCGAAATTTTATATGTTTTGGAAGCACGATACACAGTATTCCCATTGTTAACTATTGTACATCCAATACAATTTTATCGACCGGAGGTCTTTTTACGCCTAATTTAATGCGAGACATAGTAAAACTAGAATCAAAGGTAGAAAAATCAAAATGGTTATAAAGCTGAAGTAAGAATCAAGATGTACCTTGAACTGGCCCATGGTACACCGAAAGTGTTGGTCCAAGGTACACCATGTACATTTTATTTACTTTGACAGTTGTTTTAATAACTCTAATTTACCTGACTTAAATTGAAAAGTTAAATAACTTATTTATTTATAAAAATTATCCCGAGACTCCTTCCACTTGGAATTTTTCACAGCAAGCTTCAAAAAAATACTTTCAGTTTAGAGTGAGTAAATTTGTTGCGACATGGTACGTAAATTGTGGGGGACTTTTATCGGAAGAATAAAAATATGATAATATTATGTATAGGGTTTTCCAATAGGGACTTGACAACTTTGAATTTAATTTGTGAACGCACTCTTTCACTAATCATCAAACTGTCACTGTCAATTTATTCAGTAAACTCAACATTTTCATCATGGTAAAGTACACTAACGAGCAACGTCTGCAAATTATAAAAATTTTTTACAGATATTCGGAGTCGCAAAATCATCTTCAGTTACGAAGCTCATTTTTGGCTCAATGGGTTCGTCAATAAGCAAAATATGCGTTATTGGTCGGGTGAAAACCCACATGTGCTTCATGAATCACCACTTCATTCACAAAAAATAACTGTTTGGTGTAGTTTGCATGCCGGCGGCGTTATTGGGCCATATTTTTCCGTCGATGATAACGATCGTCACGTTACTGTGTAGGGTCAGTGTTATCGCGCCATAATCACCGGTTATTTTTGGCCCGAATTGGAAGATATGGACTTGGACGACATGTGGTTTCAACAGGATGCTACAATCGATTTATTGAAGAGTAAGTATGGTGATTGGTCGCATCGTTCGTGCGATTTAACGCCGCTTGACTATTTTCTGTGGAGCTACGTTAAGTCATTGGCTTATGCTAACATGCCGACGACGTTGGAAGAGCTCAGGCCGTTTCGGCCGAAATGTATGGCCGAGTCGTTGAAAATTGGACGAATCGACCGCTGCAAACGTGCCCGCGGGGGCCATATGAACGAAGTCGAGTTCCATTCATAAATGTTTTGATTGTACTTCAAGTCAATAATAAAGTTTTTGAAATATCTCAAATGGTTTGCCTTTTATTAAAAAAAAAAGTTGTCAAGTTTATTAGAAAACCCTATATTGATTCATCATCATCATCATCGAGAGGTTTGATTTATAATGTAAAATAAAACACATAAATTTGAAATTGAACTTAAAATTTTTATTATCAGTTAAAAGAACAATTCATGACATTTACTTTTTGAAAATATCATGTAAATGGTGGCCACGCCTACGTCTGAGGTGGTCATTTGGAAGGTCCAATTTTGGGCGATTCGTTCGCCACGAGTAATGTTGGCTTCCAAAGCGTCAATCGTAGCTGGCTTATTCCTGAATAACTGAAACTTTACATATCCCCAGAGAAAATAGTCCAAAGATGTGATATAGCACGATCTAGGCGACCAATTTACCGTAGCAAAACGTGAAATCAAGTGCTCACCAAAATGATTTCTCAACAAGTCCATTGTTTCACGAGCTGTATGGCTCGTAGTGCCGCTTTGTTGAAACCAGAGCTCACCGAGACCATGTGCTTGAATTTCAGGAACTACATAGTCCGTTAACATGCCACGATAACGGTTACCACTGACGGTAACATTCTGATTTGCCTAATTTTTGAAAAAAAATATGGACCAATGATTTCACCAGCCCATAAACCACACCATACCGTTGTTTTTAGTGGATCTAATGGTAGCTCTTGGTATTCTTTGGGTTGCTCATTAGCCCAAATACGGCAATTTTGTTTATTAACGTATCCATTGAGCCAGAAATGGGCTTCATCACTGAACAAAAATTCACGATAAAACACCGGATTTTCATTGAGTTTTTCCAGAGCCCATTCCCTGAAAATATGACGCAAATTCAAGTCGCCTGGCTTCAATTCTTGCACAAGTTGAATTTTGTACGCTTTTATCCTCACGGAAAATACCCAACTTGTCGAATACGTCGCAGTCTTCGCGTACACAGTTGCTATAATCTCTTCACTACGTGCTGAATATGGTCTAATCGGTCGAGTATCATCCACGAATGTAAACTGGGAATTAAATTTGCAAATGGTATTAGCAATAGTGGTTCAGTACGTCGATTATGTGCACAATAATTTCCTCGAATCGCGCGAAAAACATTTCTCACAGAACGCTGATTTTCGTAATACAGCTGAACAATTTTGAGACGCTGTTGTGGTGTGAGTCTTTCCATGATAATTTGCCAAACGATAAACAAAAATGACAAAGGTAGTTTGATAGGAGTCACGCGTGATCTGTCAAAAAAAAAGTCTATTGAAAATCAAACCTCACGATTTATCACCCTATATTTTTGGCGCGACAGCCCGGTGTGGAAAGGCCTAGGTTCTCGCCTCATTTGTATTTCTCACTTTGTGAATTTTCACACTACTGAGTAGAGCCTTCTGTTTATTACCGGTTCCGAACGGCTCTCCTGAGAAGTTTTTTGATAGACAGAATTTAACTTTCAGAAGTTTGCAATTGCCCGCCGAAAGGGTGATGACAATTTTTAAAAAATTTGCTTTTGTGCTCCTACCGGTATTCGAACCCAGGTAAGTGTCGTGACAGCCAGTGAATCAACCATCACACCATCGCCACCACATAATATGTCAGACAAAATACGATCGGACTGAGGTACACTAGGTCCAAGGTACACAACATTCCAATACTCTTCTTTTTGCTTCTAATTGTGAGTAGAAATTCTTGTGAAATTGCAAGGATTTGTGAGAATTTTTTTTTTTTTGTGCAGTAAAAACCCTTAACGCTGACAGAAAATCTTTTTTATTTAGAAGAGTACTGTCTGTGGGCGTATTTCATTTATTTCAAATAGAGATTAAACCACTCCAAAAATGTATCGTAAAACAAAATTTTTATTTGTATTCATTGCAAAAAATAAAAAATAAAACAACTAATAAATTAAAAAGAAAATTTAAACTTTCGAAAGAAACCTCTCTACAATCAAGTTTGGTTTCTCTCCAGTTCTGAGCTGTTTCTTGTTATCCAATGTTGCATTGGAAATGGAAAAAGAAAAATAAAATTAGACGAAATCTTACATAGTATTTTTTTTTTTTTTTTTTCTAATTATTTACCTATAATATTGGAAAAATCGTACAAGATAAATACGTTTTCTAAGATTTAAATAGTGTTTATGTACTTACTACATTATGATGAAACACAACTTAAATGTTTGTTTTGTTTTTTTGTTTTTTTTTTTTTTGTTTTTTTAATATCCGTTGTATATATTTACATACAAGTGGTGGTTTGTTTTGTTTTTGTTTTTCAAAAATTTACTAAGTTTTATTTTTTCTTTTTTTGAAAATTCAGCTTTTACCATTATCCTTATCAGTATTTTCAATCAATCAAACTAAACTTAAAATATAAAGTCGAACACACAATGCGCATTCGAAAATTTAATTATTAATTGCACAGAATATAACACACACTTTTTGTTTGTTCCTTTTCTTTTTGTTTTGTTTTCATGTTCTTTTGCGTTTTTGATTGCTTGTTTTTTGTTTTATAAATTATCTAAAGGAAGGTATGTAGTATATATGTATTGAGTTTTAAAATCTTCTTTTTCGTATCTTATTTTCATTTTTTTTTTTTTTTTTTTTTTTATTTTGCATTATGCGATTTTGTGTTTTGTTTTCCGAAAATCTTTGCCGAAAATATAATATATTAATAATTATAATAATTAAAATAATAATAATAATTACATGTCTGTTTTTTGTTTTAAAATTATGTATAGGACACAGTATAATAAAATATATATATGATGTATATAATATGCTTGTATATATAAACTAGTTAATTCCTTAAAATATTTAAGTTTAAATATTCTTTTAGTGTTTTGTTTTGTTTTGTTTTGTTTTTTTTTTTTTTTGGAAAGGGGTTGTGGTGTGTAATAATTTTAATATTACATACGTTTTGTAAAAATAATCATAATCATACTCGTAATAGTAGTGGTAGTAGTAGAGAACCCTATAAATGTATGTCGTTTTCTGATGAAATATCTAAATTAAAAACAAAAGAAAAATATTTTAACAATGTGGCATATATTTTGTATACCCTAATGGTTGTCGACTAAGAAGTCCACAGCAGATTTTGGCGGTGAAAGATAAAAACAAAAAATAAATAAATAATTGATCTTGTTAGGTAAGTCTTAAATTTTATTTTAAAATGTGAACGTCTTACAGATTAAAACATCTGCAACACTTAGTGATACTGCATCAAAATCCCATTATTTTCAAATAGTTTTGGATAATTTTGATAAGACATAACTTGTTGACCCAAACCACGGGCTAAATCATCCTAATAAGAAACATTGCGGTCCAAGATGTTTTGCGCAGTCTTTTGCTTTTACCTGCAAATTGCGCTAGATATATGTACATATTTCTTAACTTTCTATTGATTTCTAGCCTAGTTTAGACGCTTCTTGCAGGCAAAACCTCACGTAAATAAGAACTTAGACCACCATATGATAACAATTACCACGAAGCTTTAAATAATATAAGTCATAGAAAATACCGCGAATTATATACGAGTGAAAATTTTCATTCGCCTTTTTCGAAACGGTAGCACTGAGACACGAAACTGGCCTATTGTACTCCAACTTTCCTGAGTACAAACAGCCCGTGCAATTGATACCGAAGTTCCATGCGGTACCCCATTTAGGTATTTTCCGCGCCCAACGATGCTTTCAGCGTTGTCGATCCTATATTCGAAGAAAATAAAAATCATTTTGGATGCGGTATTACTCATCATTCCCCCCATAAGAGCATGCAAGGCGTTCACGTTTCAAAATAAAAGTAAAGACTTACCTTACAAAAGCAATGAATTTTTTGTTATCGTTCATACCTAAAACTTGCTGTGTACGGCCTCTCGGTCTATTTTTTTTTTCCTTGATTTTGTTAAATAATTAAATTAAATGTTAATATTCCTATAGCTTTATTTATACTGCTAGGCGTGGTAATGAACTACTCTAAAAACGGTAATTCTCATCGGCCATGTGAATGGCCCAGTTGAATTTTTCCCTTTGAGTTTTGTTAAAAATCTTCTCAATTGGTACATCATATTTTTTACACCTACAATCGAAACGAATGTTAATTAGAAACTGCATTGTTAAATGAAATAAAAATGTGACAACTTACCATGCAACTGAAATTCTAGGATCAAGATAATTCAATTTTGATGTACCCAAGGCAATGGTCTTATTCTCATCTCTGTCAGTCTCTTGCAATTCTAATTTCTTAAGTTGTTCTTTTAATCGTTCTAATTGTTTGAGTTTTTTATCAGCCATAACTCTCTCCTTAACTGAACCTTTTCTGGCCGCTTTCTTTAAATCCTAAAAATTATAAAAAAAAATAATCTTTAAATGTACTAAAAAATTTTTTTTCTTCTTTTGTGTGTTTATAAAGTTGTAGGAGTTTATACTGCAGAAGTTTTGCAATAGAAATATTTTGTAAGGATAAAACTAACTAAGAATCTAAAAAGGGAAGATGATCACTACAGTACACTCCATCTGTATTGACGTTTTAATAAAACGAATGTAATGTTTGTAATACACGAAAAAGGTCCTAACGACTTACGAAATATTGGGTCATATAAAAAGTCTCCGCAATTTTTTGGTACATTTTTGAAAAAATATTTTCTTTATTCAAAATCAATTTCAATCAACTACATATTGGCCATTATTATCTATGAGCTTTTGCAATTTTTTGGGTGGATTTAAATTACATCGGTGTATAACTTCTGTGGTTTATCAGCGAAAAACTTTGCCAAGAAAGTTTTGCAAAGACCAAAACAAATTGTAATCAGAGGGTGCAAGGTCCTGGCTAACGGTGGATGCATCAAAACTTTTAAATCAAGCTCCATCAATTTGTTCCGGGTCATTAAAGATGTGTGTGTCCTAGCATGGAAGACAATTCCTTTTCTGTTGGCCAATTTTGGTCGCTCTTTCTTCAGCTTCATTCAAACGATCCAGTTGTGCACGGTAGAGGACCGAATTGACCACATTCTAGCAGCTCATAATAGACAATTCCCTTCCAATCCCACCAAACACTCAACATAACCTCGTTTGCCGTCAATCCAGACTTTGAAGTCCTCTTTGGTCGGTCACCGGCCTTTGACCATTATCGCTTGCGTTGGATATTCTCATATTTAATCCATTTTTCATCGCTCGTAATGAATCGTTTCAAAAATGGTTCCATTTTACTGATGGTTATTCGTTCAATTAAATTTCGTTGGGTTCATTAATGTGGCACCCAAACATCGAGTTTCTTTGAGTAGCCCGCTCGTTTTAGATGATCCCAAACTGTCATACGGTTGATGTTTAGTGCCTCCACTATCTCCAGACAGCTTCCGTGCCGGTCTTGCTCCATCAGTTGTAAAACTTCATCGACTTTTTCAGTAACAGGCCGGCCAGTGCAAGTTGCATCTTTTACATCGAAATTTCCGGAAATTTTTCGACATGTTTCCCTTTTTTATATTAAAAAGCATCACACTGTGTATTTCTTCAGATATTTCATTCTTATTCAAATCAGTAAAACTTTCAACACGAGCAACGAATTACACAGCTGTCTTCACAAAAAATATAACCTGACATGTCACCTTTGAAACACACGTGTTCGATAGACACAATCAGAATAGTATTTCAAAATAAATGGACACCAACAACATCTAGTGACAAAAAACCGCGAAGACTTTATATGACCCAATATATCACTCTAGATGACGTCGCAAAGGATCTCTGCTCATTCGTGCCCCACAAAATTCTTTGCGATGTCACTAAATCGCTTTTTAATTTTCTTCCAGTTTGGCATCAAAACATGAAAGAGCAGCAAGCAGACTTCTACCTCTGCACTCTTGCCCTTACAGAGACCATTCTAATGTCTGACATTAAAAACAATGATTTACTTAACGAACAAGTGATAACTAACTTAAATGGCCACTTATCCTTCCTAACTGAATTCATTATTACAAGTTAGCAATAGATATAATTGATTCCCAATGATTATTTAGACGACTTAGATGACTCCATCTTTACCTCTGAAAACGAAAAACTCTGTCGATTTACTACTACTACTCGACCAAATCTAAATTATATAGTTATCACCTACACTCCTCTCTTTCTATAAAACCCACTGTTTGAATGAAATCTCACACATAACTTAATTTTGTAGATCAAATTTCAGCAATTTCAATTTGGCATCCTTGTGATGCTCTCTAGTTGTGAAGCACCCCGTCCCCCCAACCAATCCGCCAATGTTTTTTTTTTTTTTAATCGACATATCTCTGTCTTTTACATTCGTTGTCACCTTGGATAAAAGTGTTGGATTCTTCAAATCCTGTACTTCTGCCTTTACGCTTCTCGCAGGTAACAATAAGCAGATGTTCAAGAAAACAGAGCCAGTCAAACTACATAAAGACATGACACTTTGGCCGGGATTACACATACGAGTATGCTCGAAATCAGAAGGTCTCGAACACTCCGCTTAGGCAAAATAAACAAAAAATTATTTCGAACCCAAAACAGAAAGCGAAAAAATAAAACCCAAATTGTAACTTCAAAAAAAAAAAAAACAAAAACAAGATTGTATAAACAAATGAGAGAAATTGTAAATTATAAACAATTATCAGATATGTAAAAAAATGGGACGCTATCCCCCAAAACCGGGTTTATAGTGGACTAGAAGTCTTAGTCAGCCAGCCATTAATGTTTTTTCTATTGGTCTCCCGTTCGAATTTTGTATTATTTTAAAGCGGAGATGTTATATTTTAAGGGAAAATTATCACTCAGACCAAAAGGATGCATAGGTTTCGGACAACTCCGAAGTTATTGTTCGGTGAAATAAAGTTTCTGGTGCACACAACTTCTGCCTTCATCAAATTTTCTTATCTTTAAGCTTTCTTCTTAAACTATTCGAATCCGATCCTATCTCAAGATATTCTTTAAATTTATTCAAACTAAAAGAGAAAATCGGTTAATTAAGCCTTTTAATTATAAAAAAAAAACACATCTCATATAGGTTACAAACAGAAGGTAAATCAATCGGGAAAACATGCATTTCACTATAACAAGCTCGAGCTTCAATTTATTATTTATCAATCACAAGCGCAAATTGAACCTTCTCATCAGATGCAACAAACTTTTATGACAGCAAACATTCCCCAATAGTGACACTAGATGGCCAGCAAAACCTAGACCTTATTTTCGATCTAATACTTTGGATACTAGCTTAAGAGTTAGTCTTTCTGTCTTTTTGGATGGGAACCTAAAAGTTATAAATAAAATCGACTTAAATTAATCAAGTTATTTTTGTCGAGTTACGCTCTCTTAGAGTATTAAAGAAAATTTCTCTAATCAAAACATCTGTAGGCTTTGGTGATCTAATTACTAATTTAATACATGCTACAGTCTATGTACAAATGAAAAAGCATTCGATTTTTGATTTTTATTGAGCTTTTGCCTGTATCAGGAACGCTTGAAGTTCTTGCTTTGGTGCCCAACTGTCCACAGACTACCAGGACAAGTTTAAAAGAATAAAAAAAATGTCAGCGTAACAGATTTACTTCTTATTGAACATGACTATGCGAAATTAGGAAGTATGAAACATAGATACACTTGCACTTGATTATAAGACATCAGAAAATTGTAAATGCCGAAATAGAATTAGAAAAACTTCCAAACTCAAAGGCAGGCAGCGGAGTTCTTTGAGAAGTTCAATTAGAAAAAGGTTTCAAGCATACTAATGACCAATAAGGCTGCTTAAGTCTTATCGCTCTTCTTATAAGTCGAAAAAGTGACGGCTTGTCATGAGATATCTTCATATTTCACGATATCTACGTTAAATTATTATACGACCAACATCAGAAGCAAAATATTTTAAGTCTCTATAACAGTGTACCGTATTCTGCTAAGAATGAACACCACTGTCTTATTGTGTCTTCGAAGCCATACCCGAGGCGCCTAATATCCTTAAGAAAATCATCGCCCTAGGTGGCGATCTTAAATAAAGAGGCAGGTCAACCAAACTTAATGTGCGCAACGGCAAGCAACTTGCTCAAAAAGAGACCTACTTTTCTACCGATTGTTGGATCCCAAGTATGATGAAGAACATGTGTTTGTGAATCAGTGTTTTAGAAAAAATTCCTTATACCAATAGTTCTCAAATCGGTATAATCAGTATATTTACATGATTTAATTTAATGTCTTTTCCGGCAAATAGAATCTATATCAATGTCTTGAGACGATACCATGGAACTAATGAAAGCCAACGCAAGAAGTACCTCCTAACTTGTTAAACACACTTACCCCATATTCGCTTTCAGCATCATCGAGTTGTTCACGTTTTAAGCGAATCTTTTCCTTTAAAGTCTCCATACTCTTCGCATGTCCCTTTGGCACAGAACGCTGATGGTTACATAGAATAGCCACAGCACGATTGGCTCGATTATATGCGAGAAGTTTCTCCGGAACTGTTGCATCAGCATCCGTAAGCAAGTCCAATTGATTTTGCAATGTTATGGATGCATTATACGTACGGAATACCTTTGCAGTTAAACCTGTTCAATTAGAAACCAACATTAGCATGTTAAAAATATTTTTATTTAAAATACAAACCTTCCATAAGCTCCTTTAAATGTTCATTCAATACTTGCGTATTCAATCTATCAAAGAGATCATCACCTTCCTTCTTGTTCTCCATGAACAATTCCAAATTCTTGAACACTCTTTTCTCAACTTCAACTTCGTTGTAGTAACGAATAGAATCCTTACCAAGAAAATCAAACACAACAACGTTCTCCTTTCCGTTGAACGACTTATGCAAACTGACGTGCTCCACACGCAACGAACAACAACCCACAGTATCAGCTTGATCTTCGTCTTTTTCATTTCCAGCTCTCAGAGCCAATTTATCAATAAAATACAAAGCAACAGCTCTCTGTCGTACTCTCATTTCTTTTGATTTCCATTCATCACGATATGTTGAACGAATTTTATCGATCTCTTTATCCAACCGTCTGGCTGTCTCATACTTAATATGATCCTTCTCGCCCTTTAGCTTAGATGAGGGATTCAACATAATATACTTTACTTGACCCTGGACATTTTCCGTCCACGACGCCAGCCAAGTGACTGTGTTATCGTGACGTACCTCTTTCCATCTGTGACCCGGTGGTGGCTTTGGAATATTACTATCCTTTGAGCAATTAATCGACACATCCTCTGCAACAATACGTCGTTTGATGCAACCCATTTTGGGATGTTCACCACGACCTCGAAATAGACCCGGCGGTTCCAATTTGAAATTACCAATACGCTCCTTATGTCCATCTATTATACAAAAGCCATACTCCTTAATTAGCGCATCAGCTTGGGCTTTTCGTTCTGCCTTCTCCTCTTTGCTAGAATTCTTACGTTTTTCCGATTCGGCAGTGAAATATTCAAACATGTTGCGAAAGTTACATTTCTCTAAATTCCTGATAACTTCCTTTTCTTTCGATGTCATTTCTTTGCGAAAATCATTGAAGAAATTTTCATTAAATTGTTTCTTGGTCACATAATCATGATTCAACATCTTCGCATAGAATGTTGCCGCCTCTTCGGTCTTCGGGGTGAGTTTCATTTCCTTGCCATCGTAGTAAAATTTCACGTTATTGGGCAGTGGCTCGTAAGGTGCAGCAAAAACAGGACCTTTGTGTTCGAGAGAGTTCCATTTAACGCCATCAGCACGCTTTTCTTCTTCCCACCTGAAAAGATGTAAAACATTGTACTTTTTATTAGTGCGCGGTTTTCTTTTCTTCTTAGCTGTGCTTCTTATTCTGCTTGTTTGGCAATAATATGCCTGATTAAACAGGCTCGTGCGATTATGATAAAATGGCCGACAGAAAACGAATTGATGATGAACATGAAATTGGAGATATTTTGAGAAAATCTGTACAAGACTTTCCATTTAGAGAATAAATGGAAATAAATGCCACAACCAAAAAAAGTGACAGCTAAGATCGAACATAACCTTCAAATGACAGCAACAGCACATGACACTTTCTTAGAAATATGTGCAGCCATCTATTTTCTGGTAACAACAATTATTTCAATTACAGGGTTGTCCAATTAATATGTAACAGAATCGTAACAGAATTAATTTACCGTAGCTTACTTAATAATCGAGATAAATAAAGAAGCAAAGAAATAAAACAAAGTGAATACAGCGTTGTTATTGCTGTCATAAACGAAAATGAATGTCCTCTTACTGGTCTACTACTGATCTGATAATTTATTGCAAAAAAAATCCACAGGCCCCTTACACGTGACAAGTGCTTTTTTGTTTGTTTGTGGGCTTGCTTTTGGCACAGTTTCTTCTTTTGGAATTCGATGGGGTCAACGATACTACCTGCTACAAATAGATATACAAATTGCGTAGGTTTGTAGTAATATAGCGCTTGGTTAGCGTAACTAGCAGACGTTTTTGACTTCCTCCGATAATTGAATCTATTTACATAAACTCTTATGTTGCGTTGTTCTCGTATCACTAAAAAATCTTCGGAGAATCAAAACCGCGATATACGACAAACGTTACGAAATGGGAAAATTATCATTAAAAGCTCACCGAGTGGTGTAGATTGATGAATTTGAATAAAATAAAATTATCTCGGTCGCGTGAAAACCCTTAGACAAAGAAGACACTTTAAGAACCAAAGAGAGAGCAAAGAATCTCCTCATATTTTCGTAGTAACTCGTAGTTTTGTTGACAGGATTGGTAAGCAATACTAAAGGCCACTCACGCATTCCACCGCCACACAAATGAAGGGAGAACAATATGAACGAAAGTGAAGAATCATGGAAGTGAACGCATACGAATACACTACCTACTTTTCCGGGCACTCCTGCACAGCGGAGAGCTGATCCGGGGCGAATAGAAATGTTCGTTCAAATACTCGGAAGTTTCCGAATCGAGCAGAGTTATGTTGTTTTAGAAATTAATTAGAAATCGCAAGCTGGAACGTCGGCACGGCAGAAATTTAAAATAGATGGAAGGAGTACTTTAACACCTTGTTAAATGAAAAATTCCCGCGCAGTACTATTTCCCCGGCGGCTGTCGCGCATGATAAGTTAACGGCAGATTTTACGGAAGCCGAATTAAGAGTGACATCGGAAATTTTCGGTTTAAATAGCTCGTGATTTTACTCAATGAAATGAGTGTCGATCGAATACCTAACCAGTGGAGGGAGGAGCCTTCTGGATTTTTTATATAAAGACAAAGACAACACTAGAAACTGTAACAGATGCCGATCGATCAAGCTATTGTAGCGTCAATGGGCATCAATGTGGATTTGTGGAAAGAAAGTCGACATATGACACGATCCAGAGTTTACGAATAATGATAGAAAGCCACGCGAAGTTTGGAATGGTCTAGATATAATCTTTATTCACTTGGAGAATGCTTTCGACAAAATTCCTAGAGATCTTATTTGCACATACGTTAAGAGCTCAAAATGTACATATATGTACATGTATGTAAAAATGATACGTGATATGAATATTCGGAGAATTCGAAAATAAAGTTAAATTACAAGCAGTGTACAAAATCCATTGTTTTTTGATGGCGTGCAAGATTTCATATTGAAGCAGCATAGGTAACGACGTGACAGTCCTTCAAGAAACTTTTAATAATTGGAGAAAAGCGTTAGAAAAAAACGGGCTACGAAACACGTCATACAAAGACCGAAGTAGCAAAGCCAGCTCCTGACATCTATGTTTGTATATAGAAGGAGTCATCCTGTTAATGAAACTGCGATGACGATGTCACATATAGAGTAAGCGTGGGCTGGTTTAAATAGGGCGAAAACCCTGGGTCATAAACGTAAAGGATTGTTCTTAACGACAGGCGTTCATCCAGTCGAACAATGTATGAAAAATATAAAGGAGAAATGACAGCGTAGGAAGTGAAAATTTTACGAATATCAGCAGGTGTAACTAAACGTGAGCTGGTTTGGTCACGTTCAACAAAGGTCATTGGAAAGTTCGGTCCAAAAATCAGTAGAGATTCAAACTCTAACAGCCAAGGTTCAAAGGGACTGAGAAAAAATAAATGGATCACTCAAATGCGAAAACAATACCAAATTCTTAGCCTCGCTAACGAGGTGATCCATAATGGGATGAGCTGTAGAATCTTTATAAGGCCCGCATACGATACGTGGAAAAAATATGTAACGTTAGATATAACTATATGTGTTAATTACTTTGACAAATAGTAGAAGAAAAAGTCGATAATCAATTGATTTTCAAGTAAATAAACAACGACGGACTTGATTGATTACTTTCGTTAACTCTCCAATAAGCCATTCAGTTTCAGCCTCGTCATTTAAAAATCAAATACCCAAAAACTTACCAGCGCCAAACTTCCTGTTCCTCCTGTTCACCAGCTTTTCCCCTTTTCTTGGTCGGTGAAATAGTGTTTGTTGCCACCGGTTCCTAAATAAACGAAAAAATAAAACCTTTAAAAAGTTATTCAAGATAAAATGAATCAAATGCGGATGTACCTTCTTAACTTTCTTTTTACTGGGCTTTTCATCGTATTCATCGTCTTCTTCATCCTTCATTTCCCGCTTGACTTTCTTTCCCTTCTTTTTGTCAACTTTTTTGTCCTTTTGCTTGTCTTTTTTCGAGAGTTTTTGCTTTTTTCTACTCAATAGTGGTACATCTTCATCGCTTTCTTCGACTACTATTGCAGCTGATTTTCTTTTCGCCAAAGGCACATCATCTTCATCATCTTCATCTTCCTTTTCCACTTTTATAGGCGCTATCGCTCTACGTTTCGCTAAGGGGATATCCTCATCGTCATCATCTTCTATCGCCTGACTCCTGTCATCGTATTCTTGATTATTATAAGGGGCGTCGGCCTCTGCATCATCAGAAGCTTCAGCTTTAACATCAAATGGTGGCTCATCGTTTTTAAACTGTGACATGGAATAATCACAAGAACTTGCCTGTGACATATTAAATATTTCTTGTTCGGCCTTAAACAAAGGTTTCTCCTCGTAGCCATCTTTATCGGTGGAATTTTCGAATCCAGTACTGGTTTCTGCATAATCTTGAGTGGGTACCTCCTTTATCTCAGGTTTCTCATCACCATTCTCAATAATATTTCGTTTTTCGTCTTTGATGGGACGATCTTTACTACTACTCGAGGAATAATGGCTCTTGTCACGACTTTTAGACGATGAGCTGCTGGAATGTTTACTCTTTGAATATGATGATGAACTTTTATGACGATCGGAACGATCTTTATCTCTGTCACTGCGAGGTTTGTCACCACTACTGCTTTTGTGGTCTTTGCGACGGTCCTTATCCCCGTTTCTTTCACGTTCTTTATCTTTGTCCCTTTCTTTTTCTCCATTCTTCTCGCGATCTTTGTCCCTGGAAGATTTATCTTTCTGGCGATCTTTTTCGCGCTCTTTATCTTTCTCACGTTCCTTATCTTTATCGCGTGAAGATTTATGAGATGACGATGATGACTTATGCTTGTCACTGCGATCCTTATCACGATCTTTATCACGTGTCTTGTCCTTTTCGCGATCTTTATCTCGGTGTTTATCTTTACCACTAGATGAGGAACTGTGCTTCTTATCGGAAGAAGACTCTTTATGTTTATCGCTAAAAAGAATAATTGATAAAATTTCATTAAAATCTGACCTTTGGGATTGAAAATATGTAAATTACCGACTGCTACTGCTCTTCGAACTCTTGTGGTCACGATCCTTCTCTCGATATTTGTCCTTGCTAGATTTATGTTTACTGCTGCTGTTGTTATGTCCGTTGCTCACACCATTCATTTCACTAATGGCTTCCCCACCATTTTGTGATTTGTTTGCCTGCAAAAAAAAAAAAGAAAAAAAAAAAAACAATTGAAATGCGTGAATCCAATAAACAGAAATACAAGTGTAGAGAATTAGTTAAAACTAACTTTGTAAACATGTAAATTCAACCAACAAATCATTCTTATCTGGGTGATCGCATACTAAGCTAACAAACGTCCCTGCCATTGAGAAAAATTGCACGATGCAATGAATTGAGTCAATTTGTGGCAGATTAAAAAATGTTTTAGCAAACAGATGATTTATCCTTGTCCGTTCTAAAACAGAAAATTATGAAGCTTTGGCACGAGTTACTCGGTGCTCCACCGACCAGTTTACTCATTCAGTTTGGTTTGAAAAGTATAAACAAAAATACTAAATCTTTTGTGAACATTAAATATAAACAAATAATTAAAGAATGTGTATCTGGGATAAAGGCTTTGTTAATGGGAGAGACACTTTCAGCCACTTGAAGAATCAATTAGTACAAACACAAAAATAACAGACAAAATTAATTGACATCAGCAAAGCACTCTAATGTATATACATATATGTATATATATGGTATATAGCCAGAATGCCTTTATATTAACTTTTGAATGAAATAAACTCGCAGCTTCATAATTTACGTTTTAGTGATTAATTTGATGACCTTTCTATGATGATGTCGGTCAAGTGACCGTGGTGCACTCGCGCGCTCTTTAATGCATATTTTCGACAACAATCTCTTAGATAGATTTTGAATGATATTCTTAAGCATCAGATTTGTGGTTTGTGACTGCACATTTACACCTTCAAGTACCCTTATCGGAAAAAAATTAAATTAGTTGATTGTTCGTTAGGGCCTTTCTATATCACAACTTTTTGTTGCCGATAAAGTAAGATGCAAATTTTTTGATAATTTCTATGAAACATGATAAAGAGACATTCCCAATTCATGTGCGCAACATCGATGAGAAGTTGTAAGACGTTCACAAGCACTCTGTCTTGTCACTTGTTTTAATAACTTTAATACTCGTTGTGAAGTTAGTTAAATTGTTACCGACCACTTTCCACGACATTTAAATATGGGCAGACAAATAACATAACTGAGTTTTTGCCGTCTCTGGATTTACTTCACAATTTTGCTTGTGGTTTGAATTTGAGATGTTTTCGCAAAATGTTCCACATAGTGGACTGACAAAGGCCAAACTGTTGTCGAATTGACAATTTCAGAACTCCTGCCACCCCTTTCACTCCCAGCGAATATAGTTTCTTTGATACGCGTTTTATGTTAAAGGGTAGGAACATGGCTTTGCGTATTATAGGTTGAGCGTGATCCCGAACGACGGGACAAGAGCTCACTTTCGAATTGTAATTGTTTGCCGAAATGACGTGAAGTAAAAAAAAAAAAAAAAATACTTTTGTTTCTATCTTCTTGTGTTGGCCTTGGATTGAATCAAGACCCACCTCCTGACTAAGTAATTGATGAATACTAAACCAGACAACCACCACAAAAGCCCTAAATTTGGAGAAATTAAAGGAGTTCCCCTAAACTAGTCTATTTCTACAACCCCTGCCAATACATCATTTCTGCTAATTTTGCGGAATCGGCATAAAATGTTGTATACGGTGATTCATCGTGAGTGAATTTATATGTTAAAAGAACAATTCATGGTATTTACTTTTTAAAAATGATATCTCGCGGAGAACACGAATAATATTGACTTCCAAAGCGTCAATCGTAGCTGGCTTATTCCTGAAGACCTGAGACTTTACGTATCTCCAGAGAAAATAGTCCAAAGGTGTGACATCGAACAATCTAGGCAGCCAATTTACCGTAGCAAAACGTGAAATAAAGTGCTCATCAAAATGATTTCTAAACAAGTCCATTATTTCAAGCGCTGTATGGCTCGTAGCGCCGTCTTGTTGAAACCAGAGCTCACCGAGACCATGTGCTTAAATTTCAGGAAGCACATAGTCCGTTAACATGGCGCGATAACGGTTACCATTGACTGTAACATTGTGATTTGCCTCATTTTTGAAGTAATTTGGATCAATGATTCCACTTGCCTATAAACCACACCATACCGTTGTTTTTAACATATATACGGCAATTTTGTTTATTAAAATATCCATTGAGCCAGAAATGGGTTTCATCACTAAACAAAATTTCACGATATAACACAGGATTTTCATTGAGTTTTTCCAGAGCCCATTCACTGAAAATATGACGCAAATTCAAATCGCCTGGCTTAAATTCTTGCACAAGTTGAATTTTGTACGCTTTTAGGGCGAGATCCTCACGTTAAATACGCGAAGTAGTCGAATACGCCAAGCCAAGCTGCTGAGAACGACGACGAATCCATTCGTCACGATTTTCGCGTACACTCTTAGCTACAGCTGCTACAATCTCTTTACTACATTCTGGATGTGGTCTAACAAGTCAAATATCATCCACTTATGTAAACTGGTACTCAAATTTGTGAATGGTATTGGCAATAATGGTTTCAGTAGGGCGATTATGCGCACCGTAAGTTCCTCGAATCGCACGAAAAACATTTCTCACAGAACGCTGATTTTCGTTATACAGTTGAACAATTTGGAGACGCTGTTGTGGTGTGAGTCGTTTTATGATGGCTTGCCAAAAGATACTGAACAAAAATAATAAATCAGTTTGATAGGAGTCACGTGTGATTTGTCAAAAAAAGCCTATTGACAATCAAACCTCACGATGAATCACCCTATATAATTAACATAATACAAAAAAAGATCTCACTTTGTGTACATACACTGAATAGCAAAAGTGTAACAATGTTGCAGTATTAAAATAAAAAACGCATAAATCTTTAATAAAATCTTGCTTTTTCTAAAAACAAAATTTGAAAAATTCTCTACACATTCAGATAGGTTTTTTGTATTTGCAGCCAACGGTACAAAAATGACGAAAAAAGTTCAACAGCTGCTTTGCTACAGTTTTTGGCCGTTGCAGCGAGCACAAAAATTAACTTGTATTTTCGTTTTTACCTATCGCGTACCGATCATTTGGAGGCATTATTTTGAAGTGATCTGTAATGTCGACATATAGGTTTACCAAAATGAAAAGCGATGCAATAAAAGCAAAAGCTCTTTATTTGTTGCAGGAAGGGAAATCTACAAGATTAATAGCAAAATCAATAAAAATAAGCACCATGTCCGTCTTGAGAAAAAAAAAGCAGCAATTTTAAAAGTGGTGTCTTAAATAAGGGAAAACAAAAAAAATGGATGATAGAGAGGGGAAAGACATTGGTAGGCTATTGGTGGCAGGTAAAACATCCGTGTTGAGGGACGGCCTCCCATTGCAAATGTTTGGACACTTCGTCGAGCATAGAGTCTGATTCCAAGCTAGAGAAAAAATGAAGAAGCAAGCCTTGTCAGCCAAAAATGTTTGGTCAAGAAAAGACTTTTTGAAAAGACACGAAAACTGGACTTTTGATGAATGGAGACGATTAATACTGAATTTGTGATTGTTTTGTCATTATTTTTGCAATCGAATTATTTTTTTTTGAGGTAATTGGGTTTAATGAACAAGCTCCTCTGCTCCTCTTAAACGGCAACATCCCAAAAAAAAAGTTAAGCAGGAAGGAGGTTGTTTTATGATTTGGGGATGTATTACACCTAACGGCATTGCCCCAGTGGTCATAAATGATGCTGTAAGGAAGGAGCAGTAACTTAGAATTTAGGCCGGAGAAATGGAGGAAGATCGGATCATTTTTCAACAGGACAATGATCCAAATCATTTCGCAAAAGTGGTGAAAAATTGGACAAACTTTCAAAAATTTGACACAATGAAATGGCCTACACAGAGTGTGGATATGAATCCCATCGATTCATTTATTTGAAAAGGCGACTGGCAAGTTACTACGATGTGCCCAAAGAAATAACGGAAATAACCGAGTGCAGAAGGAAAAAAAAGGACTGTAGAGAGATTATTAAAAACCAATTTTTATTATTTACTTTTTTTTTTTTTGTACTGTAGCAACGGAATTGTTTGTTTTTTTTTATCCTGTTTTTTAATCCTGGTTTTGTTTATTTACTTTATTAACCAAATGCGTATAAAGTATAAAAAGAGTTCGCGAGTAAGTATGCTTAAACTAAAGTGTCTTAAAGTTTTGTTAAATTTTGGCATGTGCGTACTTGGGATTTAAGTATCTTTAAAATGCTTGCACACATTTCATACTGGCTGGCACAAAGGGATGATTTTTAAGAGTTACAAGTGTTGATAAAAAAAAAAATATTGGGCACTAGCTTTGAAGAAAGACATTTTTAAAGTTTAAACAGATGTCGTTCCGACGATATATGTGCATCATGTAGCCTGAAAAAAGTAAGAACGCCAGGAGATGTCGTCTGGACGATTGAATGTAAAGTAAAAACTGAATAAAAATGTCTCATATTTGTTATTATATGGTAGAAGCCTCAGCAAAAGTAACCGATAGTCAAGAAAGGATTGGATGACAATAAAAATTCTATGAGTGATAGAGGAAATAAAGCAAAATTAACCAAAGCATACTAGATGCAGAGCTAGAAAATTTCTGGTACTTGAAGAAAAAGGCAGGTCGGCTTGTTGAAAGATAATGATGGCAAGATTCTTCGGAGCACGAAAGTAAAACTAAAATGTTGAAAATGATAGTGTTGCCAAACTTGGTAAAAATAATAAATCTAGCAATACCATCACAACTGTCAACATTTCCTCTCTCAAATGCGTTCTCTTTTATAAATTTTTTCTCGCGGGAAAAAGTTTTTGTTCAAATTTGTACAAGGACAAGTTGTACAAGTTTGTAGTAGTATATATGGTAGTTTAATAGTATACAAATAATGGTAAATCGTATATTTAAATAGGTTTTTTTATAATATCATCCACAAATTAATGGAATAAAATTTATGAAAACAAATGTAAACGTCTCCGTAGTTCTTTCCAAACAAAATTAAAAAAAAAAATGAAAAAAAAAATATTTTGGAGAATTCGCATAGACGTGAAAGATTTAAAAATTAACCTTAAAACTACAACTTGTTGTCAAGCCCAAAAGATAATTCAAACCAAAGCAACGATTAAACAACGTGCAACTTAGCGATGGAGTCTACTAAAAAAAGTGCAGGAAAACAAAACTTAAATGTAGTGTCGTTGTGGTGGAACCCATCATACGGATTCGACATTCTAACACTAAACCTTAAAGCCGAAACCATCTTCTTCAAAGCAACATTCTGAAGGATTTAATAATATGTGGAAAGGGGATATGCTCGGAAGCTAGACAAAAAAGATGTAAACTCAGATCAGAATCTGGTATCTACCAATATTTCCTGTCATCAGTCGCAACAAACCATCTAAGGTTTATGGTTTTACTAAGGTCAGACAATGCTCCGCTTCTGCTTATTATTTTTTTTTAAGTTCTGGAATACAAAATTCGCGATATAGTGGAATATTCAAGAAATGTTCCATTAAGTCGGTGTACGAGAGGTGAATCAACCCCCCTATAATTCCTCTCGAAAAATATGGAAACAGAAGCAAAAGGTCAACCTGCTCGCTATTTTGCGATCAATTCGCTAAAACCATGAACGTACAGCAATTTGAGGGTAAATACCCTAAAGCTGCCAATGCTATAATCTACAATCATTATTTTGACCACTATCTGTATAGCTTTGACTGAATTGACCGAAGCAGTGGAAGTAGTAAATAATATCAAACATATCCATAAGCAGGGAGGCTTCGAAATACGCAAATTCTTAAGTAATGGAAGCCCTCGGACAAAAGGTTGAAACACAAGGTACAGAAATAAACTATTAAGCCGTTCGAAGAAAATTCTTGTGGGGGTAGCCGCCTGACGAAAAATTTTCATTTAAGCCTGCCACTTTTTTTTTATTATTTATATTTCAGCCACGGTGAAGGCTCAACCATTGCAGCAGAGGAGGACATTTTTTGTTACTTGGGAAATAGCGAATAACTCGCTGAAAATTTATTTTTTCCCTTTGAAAATTTTAGTGTATCATTATTTATGTATAAATATATCCTCCAAATTTTTAAATTTGATGCAGTAGTTTCCTTAAAAAAATTCACAAAAATCAACTTTTTTTTGGCGGGCACACTAAGTGCGCCTCGTAAGATACTTATTTTCATTAGAGCTCATATTCATTGATTTAGTTTTAGAAGTGTTTAGTATTAATTTGTTCATACACAGCCATATTTCTAAGTATTCTTAGTCATCCATTACCTTATTACACACTTCACTTATATTATACCATCACCCAAGGTATCGTCAGCAAAGAGATTACACCATTTACAGTGGTGAGCACATGTAGATATATCCTACTTAAATCAGACTTTGGGTGCCTGTAAGATCCCTAAAAATACGTTTATCGTTATGAAGTTTTTTTTTTTTTTTTTTGTTAAATTCTTTATTTTACTTATAAGTAAAATATATAAAAACATATATTAATAAAGAAATCCAAAATTAACTTTTATTCCATATAATAAAAAAATTTAATATATCCACTTTTGCACGTTCAAAAATAAAGTATTTAATGCCAATTTTTTCATATTTAGTCCAAAGGCCCATGAATTTAATGACACTGTTAACTCATTTAGGCTTGCTTTCGACCAGTTTCTCGATGAGTTAGTGAGGAATACTGGCCCATTCAGTCTGAATATGTGATCAAAGCTCGTTCAAGTTCCTCGGTGCATTATCATACCACCCCAGTTGTTTTTTCAAAAGAGCCCATTAATTTTTAATGGGGTTCAGGTCAGGGTTTTGTGATTGCCACTGCATGGTAAAAAATGTCTGGCTACTAAGCCAATTTTCAACAATTTTAGCAGTATGCTTAGGATCTCCATCGTGCTGAAAAATGACTTCATCCTCTGGGTATAAGCTTTCGTCTACGAAGTCTGGGAAATTTTCTTCTAAAATACGAAGATAATCTTCTTTTTTTCATTATGTAATTTATTTTTATTAACGGTCCGACGTTCCACCAACTGAAGCAGCCCCATACCATCAAGCTACCTCTTCCATGTTTCATGGTTTCTTTCACATGGTGTTTTTGCTTTCCGTCTGACTGAAAACTTTTAACTTTGGTTTCATCCTTGTGTTCTTTGCAAAACTTGAGACGCGCCGCTACATTTTTCGTTGATAGTGCTGGATTTTTTTGTTTAATAGCCGATAACAGAAGAATTCTTCGAAGCGCTCTACGTGCTGTCCACTTGCTAACGGGTTGGCTGAAGCATCTTTTGGTGTTGTTACTTGTTTGGTTATCATCAGCCGCTCCATAGCTCGAGCAGAGCATCTCTATCAGTAAGCATTCTTGGTCCCGATTTTGTTACTTCAAGTGCACTTACATTGAGTGTTTTTCTTACTTAAAGCACTGTTCGATTGCAAATACCTAACACTTTGGCTATTTTTCGTGCTGAATTATTGCTTTTTTGTCATTTTAACAATTTTATTTCCCAAGTGCTCAGGTATTTTCCTTATTTTTGCTACAAGACCAATGTAATTGACAATATTGCTATAATATAACTTTGAATATAATTTGTTAACGCACTCTGTCTCAAACTCAAACTGTCACTGTCAATTTGTTCAGTAAACTCAACTTTTTCATCGTGGTAAAGTACGATAGCGAGCAACGTCTGCAAATTATAAAAATTTTCTATAAATATTCGGAGTCGGTGACTGCAACTTTAAGAGTTTTAACTCCAATTTTCGGTCGTAATTCTCGCCCTAGTAGACAGGCAATAACAAGTTTAGTGCAAAAATTTGAGTCTACATATTCGTTGTGTGATGTTGCCGTGTCAGTGAGACAACGGGTTGGTCGAAGCGTCGAAAATATCGCTGCCGTTCAGACGTCCGTAGCAGACGATCCAAATCAGTCAATTCTACGGCGTTCTCAAGAATTGGGCATCGCTCAGACCACATTATGGCGTATTTTGCGTAAGGATCTTATTTTACACACATACAAGATCATGCTGACTCAATAATTAAAGCCGATGGACCATTTGAAACGACGTTCGTTCTCCGATTGGGTTCTGGAGAAGATGCGCCAAGATGATGAATTTCATCGCAAAATCATCTTCAGTGAAGAAGCTCATTTTTGGCTCAATGGGTTCGTCAATAAGCAAAATATGCGTTATTGGTCGGGTGAAAACCCACATGTGCTCCATGAATCACCACTTCATCCACAAGAAATAACTGTTTGATGCGGTTTGCATGCCGGCGGCGTTATTGGGCCATATTTTTTCGTCGACGATAACGATCGTCACGTTATTGTGAATGGTCAGCGTTATCGCGCCATGATCACCGATTATTTTTGGCCCAAATTGGAAAATATGGACTTGGACGACATGTGGTTTCAACAGGATGGTGCCACAAGCCACACAGCATACGCTACAATCGATTTATTGAAGAGCAAGTATGGTGAGTGTGTTATCTCAAGACATGGGCCAGTCGATTGGCCGCCTAGTTCGTGCGATTTAACGCCGCTTGACAATTTTCTGTGGGGCTACGTTAAGTCATTGGTTTATGCCAAACGCCGACGACGTTGGAAGAGCTCAGAGCCAACATTGAAAGCGAAATAGCGGACGTTTCGGCCGAAATGTGTGGCCGAGTCGTTGAAAATTGGGTCCAGCGAATCGACCGCTGCAAGCGTGCCCGCGGTGGCCATATGAACGAAGTCGAGTTCCATTCATAAATGTTTTGATTGTACTTCAAGCCAATAATAAAGTTTTTGAAATATCTCAAATGGTTTGCCTTTTATTTAAAAAAAAAAGTTGTCAAGTCGTTATTGGAAAACCCGATACATAGAAACGACCTTTCCAATCAAATTTTTAAACCAAATGTCTGTTTCGATGATGAATTTCACAACAGTATGAATAACTGTAAGCCTTTAAATCGCTTTGCACTCATAAATAACTGTTAACAGATAGGAAAAACTAAAACGTACAAAAGTGGATACATTATTTTTCTTTTTTTTATTAAAAGGATTAAAAGTTAATTTTGGATATATTTTTTAAAATATGTTTTTATATATTTTACTTATAAGTAAAATAAATAATTTAACAAAAAAAAAAAAAAAAAAAAAAAAAAAAAAACTTCATTGCGATAACTGAATTTTTAAGGATTTTACAGGTACCCAAAATTTGATTTGAGTAGGATATATCCACAAGTGCTCGCCACTGTATGTACATTAAAAAACAAGGTAACTCACAATCTAGACCCTTGTGGCACACCAACATTATCAGCTTTTCAGCTAAAAACTTCTCTTTACCTGCGAACGTCGTTCAACGCTTCTTACTCTATATTTTTTCAGACTTTTCAGCAAAGTCTGCCTATCAATTGTCTCGAATGCACGTTTAAAATATAGAAAAATTGTAATTACTTTGTTGCAAAATTAAGATTGTTTCACTGTTGAATTACAATATTATGGGTTTGAATATAGTTTAGCTTTGGTTTTCTAATATTTTCTCTATTGTCTGTAACATGTTTATGGGTTCAACATCAGTGGCAAATTTTGGTATTTCCATTTTTGCCACTGAGGCTATTATTATTGACTTCTTTAATGAGTTCGGGATGCAGAATCAAAAAGAGGATTAACAACAAGAATGGATATTTAAATTTCAAACGAACCTTTTTTTGATGGTAGATATCACACAAACGATATTTGCACATCAAAATATTAACTCCGTGCTTGAGAAATTTAAAAATATCAAGTCACCTTGCAACAACAAAAAAAAAAAAAATTAATAAATAAATAAATAAAAAATAAAAAACTGAGATCTGATCTGTGGCAATGAACAACTCATTTCAACTATTCCAACTCGATGTCAATTTTTAAAGAAATTAATCGAAATGAATATGTAAGTGAATTTAATTACAAAACTTTAAGCATAACCAAATTATTATATATATATGTATGTATGTATTTTGAAAACGACAATATAACATAAAGTAGGAATGATTTTTTTATGTATCTTATCATTTGGCAACACAGCCGTAACCTCAATTTGGATTTTTGCTTTTTTCTATCTGAACATACTGGCAGTGAAAAAAACTATTTACGTATGGCAACTCGTTTTACGGTGGACAAAAGTGTTGTAACGAGCGCGTACTAAGTCAAACATGAGTCGAATGCTTGGGGATTCTGCGCAGAGCTAACTTTAACAAAAAAAAAAAAAAAAAAAAACTGCATAACGACACATCAATGAATGAAAAAGCTAAAAACAAGATGAGTTTTATTGAAAACTTGTATGTTTCCATATTTCAGTTGATGTGGTCAAGTTTGACAGATCACGCCGAAAACCATTTGATTTTGGTCATAAGTCTGATTCGGTTTCGTTATCAAACCATAAAAAAACCCCAGAGATAGATAGATAGGGGACAGGAGATGTGTTAGACAGTGTAGACCGTGTGTAGACTTTCTGAATGTTACACCACTGAGTGACGGAAATCCTCTAAAATCTCACACGTGGGTTTCATTGTAATGCATATTAGAAATCGGAAATCTATTCAATCTAAAAACGAATCGAAAAGAAGAAATTTAACATAAATATTGAGAAAAAATAAGAACGTAAGCAAAGCGAATTAATGCATATATTGGGCAAAAATATTATCTTTACATTCTCGAAAAAAATTTATCGGCAAACAGCAGATTTTAGTGAATATCAGTAGAGACTACAACGATAACGACAACGACAATGACTTTATGACGAAGGCGACTTTGACGATATGGTAGTGCAAAAGGGTCTCCTACTCATTCTCATCGAAATACGAGCACTCAACTCTCTTTTCTACCTTGCACACTCGTCGTGTTCTTTCGCTTACACGCTTTACTTCACTTTTTTTCTGCTGTTCGTTTCATTTCATTTCTTTTTAATTGAATTCTGTCGAAAGGAAAACCTCAATGCACACAAGAAAATTATATAAATGCCAGCAACGAGCGTGAATTTTTCACTTGCCCATTGCAAAATACACATGTTTCCACAAATGAAAATCGAACATATGATTTTTTTATTATTTTATTATTTTTTTTTTTGCATTTTCTGCTTTTTTCATCTCATTTCAATTAAGTGATGAAGAAAATTGTGTTGCTTCCGAAAACAGATAAGCAAGCAACAATAGTAGTAGAAAAGAAATGAAAAAATCGAATACATGTACATAATTGTAAGAAATCCAAATTGAAAAATGAAATAGAAAAATCGGAGGAATAAAAAATATTTAAAAAAATATTTTAAAAAAAGGAGAAAAAACAGTTCGCGTGGTTTGTCTTCGCCTCGGAACAGAGAACAAAATGAACGTTGCTTCGACTACGAAGACGACGACGTGGTGGGACTTTGGTGTACCCATAGCCGTACGTAGTCTTCTGCTTCTCGTCCCGCACTCGGTATATTCTTTGTGTCGCCATTTTCAGGTCTTCTGAAGTTTCAACTTGATTTTTCCACATATACCACATAATTATTGAATTTAATTTCCACCTTCCCATACTGAGTTGTTAGTACAAAAATTTTGCACTTCATTTAAAAAGCAAATTCGAAGAAAAAAAAAAAAATTAGAAATTAAAATTAATTATGTCTATGTACTTACTGCGTGGGGATCTCCAGAAGCCTCGGCAATTTCAACACTCATTTTAAAAAAAAAAAAAAACTTGCCCTTTTTTATCGAATGGTATCTCTATACCCGCAGAGTGCACTACCGTACGAGTAGAGTAAAAACGGGCGGTGCAAAACTACTGAGGAAAAAATTTGTGTAAAATTTTTCTAAGTCAATGGATTTTTTATAGTCTCAAAGTTGGAAATTGAAACAAACACACGTCTATACCGCACAAAAAGCAGAAAAAGACAAAGTCGATTTCATACGACGCCGATCACAAGGGAGTAGAGAAAATTTTTTTAAAGTCCTTTGTAATGCGATTGCTGGCGTTGCTTGTGTGGCTGGTGTGGCACCGCACAAACTTGCCAACTTGTAGAAATTTTCTAAGTACTTGCGGAGGCGATTGGTTGCGTTTGATTGCGTCGCTGGCTGTTTGCGATGTAGACTTGGGATTGGAATTGGATTCGTTCGTTCGGTTGGGATATTCTTCTCACTTTGGGGTGATGGGTGAATTTCTTTTTGATTTGCTTTGTTGAGGTTATTTTTTTGTTGTTTTTTTGTGATATGTTTTATTGCGTCTGGCGGATGGCAGTGTTTCTCACATGATATGCTTCGATTTTCAGTAACGAAATTGTAAAAGAAATAAGATAGAATCAACGACCAAAACACACACAGGATGTATAATTCGACAGTTCAACGAGTAAATTTAATTCGGCTACAGCGTTTCACTTGTCACTCTCTAATCAACACTTGCTGGTACAGGGAGGTTATTTGGTTTTGAGAGAAACACAAATCATTACAGCGGCTATTTTGTAAATAATCTCTGATTTAACACTGGTTTTTAGTATTTACTTTTTATTCCACACATCATAACCAGTAGAATTTAGATCAGAAGATCAATAACTGCGTTGAAGTGCAATAAAAAAGGACACCAATTACGGGTAATTACGTTGTTTAGGTGCGTGGAAGTAAGGTAACAAGTAGATTCACATAAAATTATAAAATTCGATGAGTAATACTTAAAACTATATTCAGTACAATGAAAATCTGCAGTATAGGGTAGTAAGGATATTTAACTTTCACTATGGTTACCATGAAATCCATAGTTCTGTTCGCGCACTATCCAAAAACCAAAATCTGTTCGCTTACACATATTTCGCAAAATAAGAAAGCAATTCATTTCCCCTCTTATGTCTTTTAGTCAAAAAAATATGTATGGGCAAATTTGTTAAAACTCTTTTACCTTGCCATCGACTCTGTTATTATTTCAAACTGAAGTTTTCTACTTTTTTGCCACAAATAAATAAGATTTGAATAAAAAATTAATCAGTAGGTAATCAAAATTTCAATAGAAAAATATTTTTAGAAATAAAATATTAGGTTGGGGGAAAAGTATCGGGCTTTTTTATATGATATTTACTTGCCCTTAAATTATCATAACTTTAAAACGGGTAATTGCTTTTGTTAATTTTTTTTTTTTTTCAAAAATATTGACCGCAAAATAGTTTTAAGTCATTTGGAACGAGCTGGTTAAATAAAAAAGCTCGACTATCGAAAATGATAAAGCTTCACAAACGGTAATAAGGCCTGTAGACTGATGCCGTGTGTTTTATGAGGTACACCGTTGAAGATAGGTTTCAGAAATTTACACATGTAGATAAGATCTTGTATCTTCTTTTCGAGTAGACCATGTTGACATTATGTTAGTACTGCTAATTCAACCCATTTCTCCTCAAGTTGTAGTACGCTTTCGGACGTATTTTTTTTTTAAGGGAACGATCTCATTTACGTGCATTTTTATTTTGCTTGCAATGTCAGGTACACTACAGACATGTACACATATCGAGACTTTAAAAGAAAAGAAAATACTACACTCTTTTTGAACAAAATATTCGAAGTGTTGATTGGGAACGTATTTATTTCATGACATCTTCAAATGATAACATACAATCACAGAAATCATAACCTACAATCTCTCTTTAACGCTCTTGTTCCGATTGTTAGCAGAACTTTAAAGTTGGGTCAAACCCTCAACTTTCAACTGACTAACAGTCGAAATTCGGTAACTCATGCGGCTTCGTAATCAAGCTTACAATCGCTGGAAACTCACTAGATTATAAGCGCATCGCCGAAGCCTCTGCAATCTTCGTAATCAGGTCGTTTGTAAAATAAGGGCAGAAAAAAAGCTATCAATCAATCAATCCATGAGTGGACGGCAATTGGGGAAAAATTTACAACAACTGGTATTGGAAAAAAAAGAATAACCACAGACTTGAAAACGTTGATTGCAACGCACTTAGCTAAAGCTTTCTAAGCTTAGAGTTTCCAATTCTTGAAGAAGCATCCTTATCATATGGACTCTATGGAAACAGACTTTGATTTCTCTAGAAACTGACGCATAGTTAAAAGTGTTATATCTATAAAATCGAGTGCTGTTGGAATCGATGAAATAGATCCTAACTTCTTTAATTGCTTCCTACCAACCACATTGCCCCTATATCACACATATCTTTAATACAATTAAGACAACTGGTGCTTACCCCAACCAATGGAGAATATCTAAGGGTCAGGCTAAGGCTATTTAGGCTCATTTCAATTATAAACTTTATATCAAAAAATTTTGAAAGAATTATGCAAAAACAATTGAATTGTTTTCATGCTTAAAATATCCTTTTCCAAACAATTCGATTTTGGACAAAAACACAGCTGCATAACACCGTTTATAAATACTATTGAAAATATAAGAAGAGCTTTAGATATGGGTAGTAATTTTTTTTAGTACTTTTAGACTTTTGAACAGCCTTTGGCCGAGTAGGCCTTGGAAACCTCATATTTTTCGCAACTTCTACTTCAAGACTCCCCAATAGATTATGTTGAATCTGCATAGCACTAGTGTTTGATAAGACTCTAAGTTGAGACAAGCATATTAACACTAAACGAGTACACTACAGTGTACTTCAAGCCTTGTAGTTATACGCCCTAATGCTAGCTAAAACACTTATTGTCCCAATCTTAACATACGGTTGTGAAGTGTTCGGAAAGAAAACTTAATGTTACATATAGGGTTTTCCAAAAGGGACTTTACAATTTTGAATTAAATTTTTGAACGCACTCTTTCACTAATCATCAGTAAACTCAACATTTTCATCATGGTAAAATACAATAACAAACGTCTGCAAATTACATAAATTGTCTACAGATATTCATAGTCGGTGACTGCAACTTTAAGAGCGTTAACTCAAATTTTCGGTCGTAATTCTGGCTCTAGTAGACAGGCAATAACAAGTTAAGTGCAAAAATTTGAGTCTACATATTCGTTGTGTGATCTTGTCGTGTCAGTAAGACAACGAGTTAGTCGAAGTGTCGAAAATATCGCTGCCGTTCAGATGTCCGTGGCAAACGATCCAAATCAGTCAATTCCACGGCGTTCTCAAGAATTGGGCATCGCTCAGACCACATTATGGCGTATTTTTCGTAAGGATCTTGGTTTACACCCATACAAGATCAAGCTGACTCAAGAATTAAAGCCGATGGACCATTTGAAGCGACGAACGTTCTCCGATTGGGTTCTGGAGAAGATGCGCCAAGATGATGAATTTCATCGCAAAATCATCTTCAGTGAAGAAGCTCATTTTTGGCTCAATGGGTTCGTCAATAAGCAAAATATGCGTTATTGGTCGGGTGAAAACCCACATGTGCTCCATGAATCACCACTTCATCCACAAGAAATAACTGTTTGGTGCGGTTTGCATGCCGGCGGCGTTACTGGACCGTATTTTTTCGTCGACGATAACGATCGTCATGTTACTGTGAATGGTCAGCGTTATCGCGCCATGATCACCGATTATTTTTGGCCCGATCTGAAAGATATGGACTTGGACCACATGTGGTTTCAACAGGATGGTGTCACTAGCCACACACGCTACAATCGATTTATTGAAGAGTAAGTATGGTGAGCGTGTTATTTGGCCGCTTCGCTCGTGTGATTTAACTCCGCTTGATTATTTTCTGTGGGGCTACGTTATGTCATTGGTTTATGCCAACACACTGATGACGTTGGAAGAGCTCAGAGCCAACATTGAACGCGAAATAGCGGCCTTTTCGGCCGAAATGTGTGGCCAAGTCGTTGGAAATTGGGTCTAAAGAATCGACCGCTGCAAACGTGCCCGCGGTGGCCATAGGTACGAAGTCGAGTTCCATTCATAAATTTTTTGATTTTACTTCAAGCCAATAATAACGTTTTTGAAATATCTCAAATGGTTTGCCTTTTATTTAAAAAAAAAAGTTGTCAAGTCGTTATTAGAAAACCCTATATAATAACTCCACATAATATATTTATGGCCAATAGAGACTTAAGCGGATATCTACATTTTCCAGACAAATTCTCAATCTATCATTTGATAACTCCATGCAATATTAATAATGATCTTCAACGTCATGCAGGCTCATCGACCTAATTGTCTTTTTGATAAATTACAAATGTCCTTATCAATGAGATCGCGACACATTTTGAATATGAGATATTCTTGCCGTACATCTGAGCGCCAATTTTTATCATTAATTAATGATTGAGAGTACATTCAGTAAACTTTTAGACACGACACGACACGACATGCTTTAAAACAGGAATCTGGTACGAGTATCGAAAGACGACACAACACTGCATGCTTCAAAACAAGAACCTAGTAGGAGTATCGAGGTGTATTATAAATACGATTCGAGTATCGAGACACGACACGCGTGAAATTAGTAAAATCGGAGACGAAAAATGTTATTTGAAATACAATCCGAGTATCGAGACACGACACCACACGCGTAAAAATAGTAAAATACGAGACGAACAATTTTACTAAATTTTTTTAACATCAATGCTATCCGGTTGTGGAACTCCTTACCAAATCATTTTAATAGAATAGGGGATAAACGATGTTTCCATAATTGAGGACTAACCTGTCTGGTTAGAACATCAAAATATTGGCTTATGCTTTAAGCTTTTGTCCCTACGTTTATTTATTTATTTTTTCCTTTATCAGAGCGAGATATTAAAATGAATATTAATATAATTTGGTTTTAAAATTAGCAATTGTTAATTCATTTTTATTAAAAGATGTAATTTATGTTATACTACCTTCTTATAAGATCTTATATCTTAATGTAATCGTATATGCAATCATTGAAATAAATAAATAAATAAATAAATAAACTTTCCATTCCATTCAGCTCTACATTCTATCGTCCAAATTTTAGAAATGGTTTTTCTAATGTTTGTTATATTTAAACTTAAATATAAGTTTATATTTTTTTTTCCTTTTTTTGTTTTGTCCGTAGGACGCACGAGAAACTTTTGTCTTTATATGCAACGTCGCTTCGTATGCGAGAGCCTTTCCTACATGTAACATATTTAACTGCATCCAACTAGAGGTTAGGTGGGGATGGTCGGGTTAAACCCAGTATGACATTTACGCCGTTTTTGATCACTTAAGGATACCATTAGCCTCACTGTTGGTCTCCAAAGGTTGAGGGCCATACGATGCGTTGTCGCAATTATTTTTCATGTCGTGGCGTCAAAAATATCTGTAGACGTATTATTGCTGCTAGTAGTCAATTGTCCATGTGTATATTAGTCGCTGGGAAGGTCCGAACTTCTCTTATACTGCTCCAGTGCCTAGCCTCAATTGCAACATGATCAGTTTGGTTTACAATTTAATTATCAGCAGGCCGTCACCTTTTAAAGTGTGAAAACCGTAGCTATTTATAGTGATATTTTGTATGTAGCATAGTCAGTTAGCCTTAATCTTTTTCCAGACATGGTGTCTGCGTACAAATTTTCTTAAAATGTTTCCTCATAGGAACTCATAGAAACAGTCTTCGGTGGCATAGTTGTTTTTCTTAATACATGTCATTTGCTTACGTGACAGAAAACAATTTGTTGGTTCACTTCCCGCACCAATCACCGAAGTGTATATCACAGTTGCCTATCTTACTTTTTTTCGCCCATGCCATTCTGTTTTGAGTTTCTGATCGTTGTTCACCTGTTCACGTGGGCTGCACAAGAGCCGATCATTTCTTGTTCAGACGCAAAGGTCCTTTGTCTCTTTTCTTTTTGAAGGAAATCCATTTTTTTTTCAAGGTGAAGCAACCAATCGCAATTGTAGTTTAGATGCAATCGTCTAGTTAAACCATGCACAACCCCCCGATCTTTAAGGCCAAGTCTTTTCTCGTACCCCTTGAATAGAAGAGGCTGAATATTTCAAAGTCAGAAATTCTCTACAGTTTAATACGCCACCAATATCATTACAACACCCTGCCTAGTTCTGAATATTTTTATTGATCTCAGCTCCAAATACGTTGATGTATGTATAATGCGACACCGTTGACTCATTCTAGTGATTCAACTACCGTACCCTCTTTTTCTGAGGTTTAGTCGTTTCCGTCCGACAGTTGGTTGTTATCATACAACATTTAATTACCACAAATCTCAAACCGTCTTCCACCAATTACTGAGGAATAAGAAACTAAATTTATCGAACCCTTTATTTAGTGGCACAGGAAAATTCACTGACTGATTTAAGAGTACCCGACAATAGGTACGACACCTTAAACTGAAAACTGCTACGAATGTTATAAAATCTATTGCACTTGTAATCTATTCCAAATCGCAAATTATCTGTCACTTGAGTATATGTCATCTATTAATTTTCTTTGAAAATGTTTTTTTTTTTCTTCCTTTTTGCCTATAGATAGATAGTTTAGTTTGTAAAACGTTATTTGTTTCGATTCGTCGTGTGAATTCCTTTTTACTTTTTTTTTGTCCTCATCATGAGTGATACAGAATCAGCAGATCCACTGATCCAATCCAGCCCGCAAGTAGAAGATGAGACGGCAGCCGTTTCCCGAGGTACCGAACACTCTAAAGTTGTAGCTTCTCATTACAACAAATTGAAAGAAGGTGGACTTGGTGAACGTTCCAAGTCTCGCATACTCCATATGCGAAACTTTAACAATTGGGTTAAAAGCATGCTCATTACTGATTATTTAAGCAAAATCAAGAATCAACAAAAACTTGGTGATCCCATTCGTGTACTGGACATGTGTTGCGGCAAAGGCGGTGACCTATTTAAATGGGAGAAAGGTGGAATAACACATTTAATAGGCACAGACATAGCTGAAGTCAGTGTGGAACAGTGTAAGTCTCGTTATGAAGCCTTAATGTCTAGAAACAACAAAATGGGTCAACGCTTTTCGGCAGAATTCTTTGCCTGCGATTCAACATTGGTTCGTTTGAGGGAACGCTTCAAGGATCCCTCACTGAAGCTTCACTTGGTAAGCTGTCAATTTTCCTTTCACTACTCCTTTGAGTCGTTGACTCAAGCCGATTGCATGGTACGAAATTCCGCCGAATGTCTGCAGCCGGGTGGGTACTTTATAGCCACTATACCAAATGCATACGAAATTATGCGACGACTTCGACTCTCTGAAAATGGAAAATCTTTTGGTAACGAATTGTATAATATTGAATTTATATGCGATACGGATAGACCCCCGTTATTTGGAGCAAAATATCAGTTTCACTTGGAAGGTGTAGTTGATTGCCCCGAATTTTTGGTGCATTTTCCAACACTGACTAAACTCTGCAGGAAACATGGCTTACAGTTGGTGCTTAAAAGCAGTTTTGCAGATTATTACAAGGAACTATATGAGGAGGGTAAAACTCTATTGGAGAGAATGTCAGCCTTGCAGTCGTATTTCGTGCAAAAAGCCCCTAAAGATGATGAGGAGTACGCGCATGTAAGGAAAGTGGCCAGTGCAACCAATTACAATTCGAAACCATACGGGACTTTATCAAAATCTGAATGGGAGGCAGCTAGTAAGTGTTGAATTTTTACTTTGATTATACTTTATACTAACTTTTGTTAACTTACAGCGCTGTATTTGGTTTGTGCCTTCAAGAAATGCAAGAACACATGGGACGCTCAGGGAATGCCAGTCTATGAGTTCGAGAGTTAGTCTGTAAAGCTTTACAATAGTTTAGAAACCCTTTTTTCACGATTATTATAACTTATACGGTGTTCTTGACTTACTGTTTCTTTTTATTTTTTTTTTTTAACAAAATATATTATACTGTTACTTGCTATGCATAATTTTTATCTTATATCATCCACTAATTAAACTTTAAGTACCAGCAAAAAATGAATGTATTCTAAAAAAAAAAAAAAAAAACAGACACAACCTAGTTTAGTAAAACTACGTTAGCCAAAAGCCGGTACAGGGAAAGTCAATAGTGCTAAGTGGCAGCTTTCTGTCACGAAATTTTACATAATCGTGGCGCAATTTAAAACACCCCGAATAACTATGTGTGCAACATCGTCATCACAATTTCTTAGATCGATGATTAACCACGGAGCTTAGGTACGAGAATTTATTGGGTTTGTGTATTCGGCCAGTTATGGAGATATTCGGCCTGAGTACAACTTATTTGCAGCTCGTTTTCTTCTAGCACCTTTATTAAATTATTTAGAATTCCTTATCATTGGGCTACCTGTCTTCCAGACTGTGTTGCTTCAATAGAAAATTTTGCACGACATTACAAAAGCAAAAAAAGAACTCTGTCTTGGTGTACGCTAACTTTAACTTCAAGCGATTATGCCCGCTGTACACGTAACTTTCGTTTAGAATTCATTCTTACATACACCTCGGATACATTTTGAATTATCTATAGTCCTTCGAATCGCGTCAAGCCCCACAGAGCTGCATTAATTGCCATGGGGTATGATAATTGATAATATTGCGTTGTCGAGTGTCTACAATTCTAGAATATTTTCTAAGTATGCGGCACTAGCTCCAGCGAGCGGAAATTTTTGCAATTTCTCGTGTCGCCTTTTCCTTTATATAGTAAAACAAAAAGCTCTTCCTATACTGGTAGCGCATCTAATCACTAGCATTTAAGTCCATAATTTCTAATTTTCATCGCCCATACTTCTAATGATTCTGATCCGAATATAATCTGCCCTTTACGTACCTACCTCGCTTTTACCTTTGTTAAGTAAAGTGTTGAAGTATTATTTTCATCTGTTGCAAGTCTCGTGGTGGATACTTAAGCAAACATTCCTGTACATCTTCAATATACATCTTCAATATAATACATGGGCTGAAAAGTCCGTTTCTAAGAGAGGGCACCACTTGAATTAAATTCATACCATTTTCAGTTAGTACCAACCTTCAAAAGATACGTGTATAAATTTGACAGCTGTCGGACGATTAATTCTAGAGATATAGCGTAGTGAGAGAAGCAACTTTTGTTATTGTGAGAAAAAAATGGATTCAAAGCAATTTAGTGTGTTGATTTATCATTGCTTTTTGATGGGAAAAAAATGCAGCCGATGCAAAGAAATGGCTTGATAAGTGTTACCCGGACTCTGCACCAGCCGAACGAACCATTCGCAAGTGGATTGAAAAATTTAAAAGTGGTCATACAAGCACCGAAGATGATGCACGTAGTGGACGTCCAAAAGAGGCTGTTTCAGATGAAAACATCACAAAAGTAAACAAAATGATTACGAATGACCGTAAAGTGAAGTTGATCGAGATAGCTGAGGCTCTGAAGATATCAAAAGAGCGTGTTGGATATATCATACACGAATATTTGGACATATATCACATATATCACAGTCGACCAAAAACAAAAACGTGTTGATGATTCAGAGGAGTGTTTAAAGCTGTTCAATCGCAATAAAGCCGAATTTTTGCGTCGGTATGTGACAATGGATGAAACTTGGCTCCATCACTTCACACCTTCACTTCACAAGAATGCTCGCCGGAAAGAGATTTAACACCGATGAAGAAGTAATCGCAGAAACAGATGCCTATTTTGAGGCTTAACCGAAATCGTACTACAAAACTGGTATCGAAAGATTGAAAAATCTTTCAATCAGTGTATTGCCCTCAAAGGCAATTATATTGATAAATAAAGTTGAATTTTGCAAAAATTTTGTGTTTACTATAAAACGGCGTGGACTTTTCAGTCCATGTGTTACATCTTCAATAATCGAATTTCGGCTATTAAATACTTTGCAAGTTTTCCTTCGTTTTGTTATAATCTAAAAATATTAGCTTGTTTCTTATATTATTTGTCACCTGTTTAGGGGTTGTGGGGATACGTACGATATTAGATCCAATTAAATCTGATACAATATATCTACCGCACGTGTTCAAGCTACCGCTTTCTTAAACTTTTCAAAGTTCATAGTGCACTTGGGAGGACGTATTTTATCAGTTTCGCTTTTTCCGCTATTTTTAATCAACACATTTCCTCATTTTATATCTTATTTAATAGATTATGGAGGTCGCGCTAAGATATTTATTTTTCCGATTTTGCATACCCTTACAAACTTATCAAAGAGTTCAGCTTTAGAGCACGGAAGTTACTCGTAGTACTATTGGGAGCGTCAGTTTGAATAATAACACCGCTTTACATACACCCTTTATTTAACTCTGCTATTACACATTGGCCGTGGCCAACATTTGAGTTTGTTACATATGCCCTCAGAAGTGATGATGAAAATTGCCAATGCCTACTTCCTTTTACTAAGACCATGTTCGATTCGACCCACTTTTTGGCTTTCGAAGACGCGTTGTGTCTAAGACAGAATTCATTTGCAGAGCAGTGTTATAGGAGAGGAGGCTGGTAGGTCTGAATATTTTGATAAGTGAAGATAAAGATTTATTGTGAAAAATATTGTAACAATACACCTAGGATTTACGATGTAGGACAGTACCAAGCTAGCAAAGTACACAATAAGTAATGACCTCATACGCCACCAAGGAGACCCAGACATGTCGATTCGACGAAGATCAACTGAATTGGGCATCGCCAGAGAGTCAACCTGGCTTATTTTATGGCATGGCGGCGTCATTTCGAAATGAGGAAGGAGAAACTGCTACTGTCAATGGTCTCAAGTATAGAGCGATGTTAACCGACTTTATGTGATCAGAGTTTGACAACATCGTTGTGAATAAGAAGTTTGGCGACTGGATCACCTCTCGGCAAGCGTTCATTAATTGGGCGCAGCGATCACGCGATTTGACACCACTGGATTATTTTCTCTGGGGCTACGTCAAGGTCTTAGTCTACGCTAACAAGCTAACCACTTTGGACGAACTCGAGGCCAACATTCGACACGCTATTGTTACCATAACACCGCACATATTGAATAGAGTCGTCAAAAATTGGAGAAACTACACGAAACACTGACAGCGAAGTAGAGGCGGCCATTTGTTTTATGAGCTGTTTCACACATAATGGCATGAACGTAGCTTCAAAATAAAGCTAGAATCAATTTTGTATCTCACATCGTTGCTGTTTTATTTAATTATTATTTTTTTCCTATCGTTCTTATCTGGTCACCCTTTGTTATTCAACTAATGGAATTTGTGAGCTGAATATGAACAGAGTACGTGATTTACCATAGTTACGCTGTTTTTCCGGTAGCCAATATATTAGTTTCACGGAGTGTTTTAAACTTTTTATAAAAGTAAAAATTGAATTACTTATATAAGATCCAGTCCAATAATTTGAATGAAAATTTCAACACTTAACTGAAAAAGATAATCGCAACTTCACGGTGTGACTTCTAAATCTTTACAGTTAGAAAATTCTAAGAAAGACAAACGAATTTTAGCATAGAACTTTAATTCCTACAAACAAATAACGCCAAACCAAAAAGGCATTCACCTTCTGGGGCTCTGAAAGTTATTAGTCTAATTTTAAAACCAAATCAATGTTTTTACGCTTTCTAAATTTTTTGAAGCAAATACACATGTTTTTGAACGCAGCCGTAAATCCTTTCTTTTTCAACTGTCAAATATTTGCTGCATTTAATTTTTCTTTTTAACTCTGCCAGCATCAATAGATTAGAAGCCAACATGTCCAACCACCGAGGACCCGGACCAATACCAAATCGGTGGCTTCATTGTCCCCGTAAAAGTGAGAGTATTATTGCCGACAAATTCATTGCATTTAAGACTCCGCTAAGTGCTCAATTCAACCACCTAATGCCCATTGATTGTTTATTTCCCCCAGAAATGATCCTTGGCTATGTGAAAGCATTAAAGGTAAGCTTTTCATCTTTCCACATAGGTGATTGAATTATTTTATTCCCCTATGCTGCAGCTCAAATTGGGACTTTGGATTGACTTAACCAATACTAAGAGATTTTATGATCGTGAGTTGGTCGAGGAAAAGGGCACTAAATATGTTAAACTTCAATGTCGTGGACATGGTGAAACACCTTCGGTTGAACAAACTCAGTCTTTCATAGAAATTGTTGATACTTTCATAAATGAACGTCCCTTTGATATAGTGGCTGTGCACTGTACTCACGGATTTAACCGGACAGGTAAGATTAAACATTTTGTTATTTTGTTTTTTATTTTTTTCAATACAAGTTGTTTTGATTGCAGGATTCCTCATTGTCTCTTATATGGTAGAACGGCTAGATTGCTCTGTGCAAGCGGCTCTATCTGCATTCTCTCAAGCACGTCCACCTGGAATATACAAGCAAGACTATATAACTGAACTCTTTCGGCGATATGATGATGAAGAAGATGCACCACAAGCACCTCAAATGCCCAATTGGTGCGTTGAATATGATGGTGTACGCTAACTTTAACTTCAAGCGATTATGCCCGCTGTACACGTAACTTTCGTTTAGAATTCATTCTTACATACACCTCGGATACATTTTGAATTATCTATAGTCCTTCGAATCGCGTCAAGCCCCACAGAGCTGCATTAATTGCCATGGGGTATGATAATTGATAATATTGCGTTGTCGAGTGTCTACAATTCTAGAATATTTTCTAAGTATGCGGCACTAGCTCCAGCGAGCGGAAATTTTTGCAATTTCTCGTGTCGCCTTTTCCTTTATATAGTAAAACAAAAAGCTCATTTAAGTCCATAATTTCTAATTTTCATCGCCCATACTTCTAATGATTCTGATCCGAATATAATCTGCCCTTTACGTACCTACCTCGCTTTTACCTTTGTTAAGTAAAGTGTTGAAGTATTATTTTCATCTGTTGCAAGTCTCGTGGTGGATACTTAAGCAAACATTCCTGTACATCTTCAATATACATCTTCAATATAATACATGGGCTGAAAAGTCCGTTTCTAAGAGAGGGCACCACTTGAATTAAATTCATACCATTTTCAGTTAGTACCAACCTTCAAAAGATACGTGTATAAATTTGACAGCTGTCGGACGATTAATTCTAGAGATATAGCGTAGTGAGAGAAGCAACTTTTGTTATTGTGAGAAAAAAATGGATTCAAAGCAATTTAGTGTGTTGATTTATCATTGCTTTTTGATGGGAAAAAAATGCAGCCGATGCAAAGAAATGGCTTGATAAGTGTTACCCGGACTCTGCACCAGCCGAACGAACCATTCGCAAGTGGATTGAAAAATTTAAAAGTGGTCATACAAGCACCGAAGATGATGCACGTAGTGGACGTCCAAAAGAGGCTGTTTCAGATGAAAACATCACAAAAGTAAACAAAATGATTACGAATGACCGTAAAGTGAAGTTGATCGAGATAGCTGAGGCTCTGAAGATATCAAAAGAGCGTGTTGGATATATCATACACGAATATTTGGACATATATCACATATATCACAGTCGACCAAAAACAAAAACGTGTTGATGATTCAGAGGAGTGTTTAAAGCTGTTCAATCGCAATAAAGCCGAATTTTTGCGTCGGTATGTGACAATGGATGAAACTTGGCTCCATCACTTCACACCTTCACTTCACAAGAATGCTCGCCGGAAAGAGATTTAACACCGATGAAGAAGTAATCGCAGAAACAGATGCCTATTTTGAGGCTTAACCGAAATCGTACTACAAAACTGGTATCGAAAGATTGAAAAATCTTTCAATCAGTGTATTGCCCTCAAAGGCAATTATATTGATAAATAAAGTTGAATTTTGCAAAAATTTTGTGTTTACTATAAAACGGCGTGGACTTTTCAGTCCATGTGTTACATCTTCAATAATCGAATTTCGGCTATTAAATACTTTGCAAGTTTTCCTTCGTTTTGTTATAATCTAAAAATATTAGCTTGTTTCTTATATTATTTGTCACCTGTTTAGGGGTTGTGGGGATACGTACGATATTAGATCCAATTAAATCTGATACAATATATCTACCGCACGTGTTCAAGCTACCGCTTTCTTCAACTTTTCAAAGTTCATAGTGCACTTGGGAGGACGTATTTTATCAGTTTCGCTTTTTCCGCTATTTTTAATCAACACATTTCCTCATTTTATATCTTATTTAATAGATTATGGAGGTCGCGCTAAGATATTTATTTTTCCGATTTTGCATACCCTTACAAACTTATCAAAGAGTTCAGCTTTAGAGCACGGAAGTTACTCGTAGTACTATTGGGAGCGTCAGTTTGAATAATAACACCGCTTTACATACACCCTTTATTTAATTAACTCTGCTATTACACATTGGCCGTGGCCAACATTTGAGTTTGTTACATATGCCCTCAGAAGTGATGATGAAAATTGCCAATGCCTACTTCCTTTTACTAAGACCATGTTCGATTCGACCCACTTTTTGGCTTTCGAAGACGCGTTGTGTCTAAGACAGAATTCATTTGCAGAGCAGTGTTATAGGAGAGGAGGCTGGTAGGTCTGAATATTTTGATAAGTGAAGATAAAGATTTATTGTGAAAAATATTGTAACAATACACCTAGGATTTACGATGTAGGACAGTACCAAGCTAGCAAAGTACACAATAAGTAATGACCTCATACGCCACCAAGGAGACCCAGACATGTCGATTCGACGCAGATCAACTGAATTGGGCATCGCCAGAGAGTCAACCTGGCTTATTTTATGGCATGGCGGCGTCATTTCGAAATGAGGAAGGAGAAACTGCTACTGTCAATGGTCTCAAGTATAGAGCGATGTTAACCGACTTTATGTGATCAGAGTTTGACAACATCGTTGTGAATAAGAAGTTTGGCGACTGGATCACCTCTCGGCAAGCGTTCATTAATTGGGCGCAGCGATCACGCGATTTGACACCACTGGATTATTTTCTCTGGGGCTACGTCAAGGTCTTAGTCTACGCTAACAAGCTAACCACTTTGGACGAACTCGAGGCCAACATTCGACACGCTATTGTTACCATAACACCGCACATATTGAATAGAGTCGTCAAAATTGGAGAAACTACACGAAACACTGACAGCGAAGTAGAGGCGGCATTTGTTTTATGAGCTGTTTCACACATAATGGCATGAACGTAGCTTCAAAATAAAGCTAGAATCAATTTTGTATCTCACATTGTTGCTGTTTTATTTAATTATTATTTTTTTCCTATCGTTCTTATCTGGTCACCCTTTGTTATTCAACTAATGGAATTTGTGAGCTGAATATGAACAGAGTACGTGATTTACCATAGTTACGCTGTTTTTCCGGTAGCCAATATATTAGTTTCACGGAGTGTTTTAAACTTTTATAAAAGTAAAATTGAATTACTTATATAAGATCCAGTCCAATAATTTGAATGAAATTTCAACACTTAACTGAAAAAGATAATCGCAACTTCACGGTGTGACTTCTAAATCTTTACAGTTAGAAAATTCTAAGAAAGACAAACGAATTTTAGCATAGAACTTTAATTCCTACAAACAAATAACGCCAAACCAAAAAGGCATTCACCTTCTGGGGCTCTGAAAGTTATTAGTCTAATTTTAAAACCAAATCAATGTTTTTACGCTTTCTAAATTTTTTGAAGCAAATACACATGTTTTGAACGCAGCCGTAAATCCTTTCTTTTCAACTGTCAAAATTTGCTGCATTTAATTTTTCTTTTTAACTCTGCCAGCATCAATAGATTAGAAGCCAACATGTCCAACCACGAGGACCCGGACCAATACCAAATCGGTGGCTTCATTGTCCCCGTAAAAGTGAGAGTATTATTGCCGACAAATTCATTGCATTTAAGACTCCGCTAAGTGCTCAATTCAACCACCTAATGCCCATTGATTGTTTATTTCCCCCAGAAATGATCCTTGGCTATGTGAAAGCATTAAAGGTAAGCTTTTCATCTTTCCACATGGGTGATTGAATTATTTTATTCCCCTATGCTGCAGCTCAAATTGGGACTTTGGATTGACTTAACCAATACTAAAAGATTTTATGATCGTGAGTTGGTCGAGGAAAAGGGCACTAAATATGTTAAACTTCAATGTCGTGGACATGGTGAAACACCTTCGGTTGAACAAACTCAGTCTTTCATAGAAATTGTTGATACTTTCATAAATGAACGTCCCTTTGATATAGTGGCTGTGCACTGTACTCACGGATTTAACCGGACAGGTAAGATTAAACATTTTGTTATTTTGTTTTTTATTTTTTTCAATACAAGTTGTTTTGATTGCAGGATTCCTCATTGTCTCTTATATGGTAGAACGGCTAGATTGCTCTGTGCAAGCGGCTCTATCTGCATTCTCTCAAGCACGTCCACCTGGAATATACAAGCAAGACTATATAACTGAACTCTTTCGGCGATATGATGATGAAGAAGATGCACCACAAGCACCTCAAATGCCCAATTGGTGCGTTGAATATGATGGTGTACGCTAACTTTAACTTCAAGCGATTATGCCCGCTGTACACGTAACTTTCGTTTAGAATTCATTCTTACATACACCTCGGATACATTTTGAATTATCTATAGTCCTTCGAATCGCGTCAAGCCCCACAGAGCTGCATTAATTGCCATGGGGTATGATAATTGATAATATTGCGTTGTCGAGTGTCTACAATTCTAGAATATTTTCTAAGTATGCGGCACTAGCTCCAGCGAGCGGAAATTTTTGCAATTTCTCGTGTCGCCTTTTCCTTTATATAGTAAAACAAAAAGCTCATTTAAGTCCATAATTTCTAATTTTCATCGCCCATACTTCTAATGATTCTGATCCGAATATAATCTGCCCTTTACGTACCTACCTCGCTTTTACCTTTGTTAAGTAAAGTGTTGAAGTATTATTTTCATCTGTTGCAAGTCTCGTGGTGGATACTTAAGCAAACATTCCTGTACATCTTCAATATACATCTTCAATATAATACATGGGCTGAAAAGTCCGTTTCTAAGAGAGGGCACCACTTGAATTAAATTCATACCATTTTCAGTTAGTACCAACCTTCAAAAGATACGTGTATAAATTTGACAGCTGTCGGACGATTAATTCTAGAGATATAGCGTAGTGAGAGAAGCAACTTTTGTTATTGTGAGAAAAAAATGGATTCAAAGCAATTTAGTGTGTTGATTTATCATTGCTTTTTGATGGGAAAAAAATGCAGCCGATGCAAAGAAATGGCTTGATAAGTGTTACCCGGACTCTGCACCAGCCGAACGAACCATTCGCAAGTGGATTGAAAAATTTAAAAGTGGTCATACAAGCACCGAAGATGATGCACGTAGTGGACGTCCAAAAGAGGCTGTTTCAGATGAAAACATCACAAAAGTAAACAAAATGATTACGAATGACCGTAAAGTGAAGTTGATCGAGATAGCTGAGGCTCTGAAGATATCAAAAGAGCGTGTTGGATATATCATACACGAATATTTGGACATATATCACATATATCACAGTCGACCAAAAACAAAAACGTGTTGATGATTCAGAGGAGTGTTTAAAGCTGTTCAATCGCAATAAAGCCGAATTTTTGCGTCGGTATGTGACAATGGATGAAACTTGGCTCCATCACTTCACACCTTCACTTCACAAGAATGCTCGCCGGAAAGAGATTTAACACCGATGAAGAAGTAATCGCAGAAACAGATGCCTATTTTGAGGCTTAACCGAAATCGTACTACAAAACTGGTATCGAAAGATTGAAAAATCTTTCAATCAGTGTATTGCCCTCAAAGGCAATTATATTGATAAATAAAGTTGAATTTTGCAAAAATTTTGTGTTTACTATAAAACGGCGTGGACTTTTCAGTCCATGTGTTACATCTTCAATAATCGAATTTCGGCTATTAAATACTTTGCAAGTTTTCCTTCGTTTTGTTATAATCTAAAAATATTAGCTTGTTTCTTATATTATTTGTCACCTGTTTAGGGGTTGTGGGGATACGTACGATATTAGATCCAATTAAATCTGATACAATATATCTACCGCACGTGTTCAAGCTACCGCTTTCTTCAACTTTTCAAAGTTCATAGTGCACTTGGGAGGACGTATTTTATCAGTTTCGCTTTTTCCGCTATTTTTAATCAACACATTTCCTCATTTTATATCTTATTTAATAGATTATGGAGGTCGCGCTAAGATATTTATTTTTCCGATTTTGCATACCCTTACAAACTTATCAAAGAGTTCAGCTTTAGAGCACGGAAGTTACTCGTAGTACTATTGGGAGCGTCAGTTTGAATAATAACACCGCTTTACATACACCCTTTATTTAACTCTGCTATTACACATTGGCCGTGGCCAACATTTGAGTTTGTTACATATGCCCTCAGAAGTGATGATGAAAATTGCCAATGCCTACTTCCTTTTACTAAGACCATGTTCGATTCGACCCACTTTTTGGCTTTCGAAGACGCGTTGTGTCTAAGACAGAATTCATTTGCAGAGCAGTGTTATAGGAGAGGAGGCTGGTAGGTCTGAATATTTTGATAAGTGAAGATAAAGATTTATTGTGAAAAATATTGTAACAATACACCTAGGATTTACGATGTAGGACAGTACCAAGCTAGCAAAGTACACAATAAGTAATGACCTCATACGCCACCAAGGAGACCCAGACATGTCGATTCGACGCAGATCAACTGAATTGGGCATCGCCAGAGAGTCAACCTGGCTTATTTTATGGCATGGCGGCGTCATTTCGAAATGAGGAAGGAGAAACTGCTACTGTCAATGGTCTCAAGTATAGAGCGATGTTAACCGACTTTATGTGATCAGAGTTTGACAACATCGTTGTGAATAAGAAGTTTGGCGACTGGATCACCTCTCGGCAAGCGTTCATTAATTGGGCGCAGCGATCACGCGATTTGACACCACTGGATTATTTTCTCTGGGGCTACGTCAAGGTCTTAGTCTACGCTAACAAGCTAACCACTTTGGACGAACTCGAGGCCAACATTCGACACGCTATTGTTACCATAACACCGCACATATTGAATAGAGTCGTCAAAAATTGGAGAAACTACACGAAACACTGACAGCGAAGTAGAGGCGGCCATTTGTTTTATGAGCTGTTTCACACATAATGGCATGAACGTAGCTTCAAAATAAAGCTAGAATCAATTTTGTATCTCACATTGTTGCTGTTTTATTTAATTATTATTTTTTTCCTATCGTTCTTATCTGGTCACCCTTTGTTATTCAACTAATGGAATTTGTGAGCTGAATATGAACAGAGTACGTGATTTACCATAGTTACGCTGTTTTTCCGGTAGCCAATATATTAGTTTCACGGAGTGTTTTAAACTTTTTATAAAAGTAAAAATTGAATTACTTATATAAGATCCAGTCCAATAATTTGAATGAAAATTTCAACACTTAACTGAAAAAGATAATCGCAACTTCACGGTGTGACTTCTAAATCTTTACAGTTAGAAAATTCTAAGAAAGACAAACGAATTTTAGCATAGAACTTTAATTCCTACAAACAAATAACGCCAAACCAAAAAGGCATTCACCTTCTGGGGCTCTGAAAGTTATTAGTCTAATTTTAAAACCAAATCAATGTTTTTACGCTTTCTAAATTTTTTGAAGCAAATACACATGTTTTTGAACGCAGCCGTAAATCCTTTCTTTTTCAACTGTCAAATATTTGCTGCATTTAATTTTTCTTTTTAACTCTGCCAGCATCAATAGATTAGAAGCCAACATGTCCAACCACCGAGGACCCGGACCAATACCAAATCGGTGGCTTCATTGTCCCCGTAAAAGTGAGAGTATTATTGCCGACAAATTCATTGCATTTAAGACTCCGCTAAGTGCTCAATTCAACCACCTAATGCCCATTGATTGTTTATTTCCCCCAGAAATGATCCTTGGCTATGTGAAAGCATTAAAGGTAAGCTTTTCATCTTTCCACATGGGTGATTGAATTATTTTATTCCCCTATGCTGCAGCTCAAATTGGGACTTTGGATTGACTTAACCAATACTAAAAGATTTTATGATCGTGAGTTGGTCGAGGAAAAGGGCACTAAATATGTTAAACTTCAATGTCGTGGACATGGTGAAACACCTTCGGTTGAACAAACTCAGTCTTTCATAGAAATTGTTGATACTTTCATAAATGAACGTCCCTTTGATATAGTGGCTGTGCACTGTACTCACGGATTTAACCGGACAGGTAAGATTAAACATTTTGTTATTTTGTTTTTTATTTTTTTCAATACAAGTTGTTTTGATTGCAGGATTCCTCATTGTCTCTTATATGGTAGAACGGCTAGATTGCTCTGTGCAAGCGGCTCTATCTGCATTCTCTCAAGCACGTCCACCTGGAATATACAAGCAAGACTATATAACTGAACTCTTTCGGCGATATGATGATGAAGAAGATGCACCACAAGCACCTCAAATGCCCAATTGGTGCGTTGAATATGATGACTCCGATAGTAATGCTTCGGGAAAAAGGCCAAATGAAGACGAACCAGAGACAAATGACAATAATACTCAAGATGCAGCAGATGGAGCTCCTTCAAAATCAAAGAAGAAGAGAAGACGTGAAATGATTATAAAAGATGCAACTTTTATGAATGGAGTTACTGGAGTCGTGTTGGTGACTGATGAGCCTCGCTTGGGTGAACTTCAGCTTAAGGTACAAACAATGTGCAATTGGCCGAATTCAGGTTTTCCCGGTGGACAACCTGTTTCTATGGACAATGATAACATTTCTTTACTCCGTAAAAAGCCATATAGAGTGTCATGGAAAGCCGATGGGACTCGCTACATGATGCTTATCAATAAACAAGATGAAGCCTATTTCTTCGATCGAAATTTTTCTTGTTTTCAAGTGGACAAAGTGACGTTTCCACAACGTGGAAATCTTATGGAGCATCTTTATGATACATTACTGGATGGTGTAAGATAGCTTAATCTTTAAACTTATGCAAGGAAAAAACCATTATAAATTTGCCTTCTATAGGAAATGGTTATAGACAAAGTGGAAGGTCAATGCATACCACGCTACTTGGTGTATGACATCATTAAGTTTCAGAACCAAGATATCGGTAAAAAATCGTTCACGGAGCGTTTGAAATGCATCAAAACTCATGTTATAGGTGAGAATTTTTAGGAATATTTGTACATATGTGTCTTCAATTGGCTTTTATCCTTAGAACCACGATATTTGGCAATGTCAAGGGGCTTGTTTGATAGATCACTAGAATCATTCAGTGTGCGCATAAAGGATTTCTGGAAACTAACTAAAACCGAGTCTCTGTTGAATCCGAAATTTGCCGAATGTCTTCCACATGAACCTGATGGTTTGATATTTCAACCACAATCTGAGGTTAGTTGTAATAAAATTCGTTTGTTTCATCTTTTTTAGATACCAATTCTTTTGGAGAACCTATATGGAAATATTATTAAATCCTGCTGTTACAGCGATACTTGTGGGGTTGGCTAAATTTTAAATCATTCTACAAAACCACTCTATTTTCGATTACCTCCTTAGTAAGGGCAACAATTTGCTAATTTTTTTGTTTTTGTTCGATGCATTAATTATTTTTCGGTCTCTTTTTCGAACTTTGCTTTAACTTGAATCTCTAATGAATTTTGCTTTTTGGACTAGATTTTCCCACGACCTGGCAAAAGCAGCTTATTTCTTCAGCCCGAAGTTTGTCCATTATCAGTTTCTTAATGTGGAAGTTTTCGCGAATGCGCGTATTTATTAGATCACCTTTGTCACACCTACTGACATTGGTAACGACATAAGTTTCACCGATCTGTTGCAATTTCTCGTGTCGCCTTTATCTTTATCTTTAACTGGAAAAACCCCCGGTTTCCGACCGTATCTCATCGTTTTATTCGAAGATTTCTGGTTGTCGCTCATATTTTGTTTTGTATTAGTGTATCTCCTGATACAAGAATTTGCACTTTTTCCGCCTCTGTTTTGCAATATTTCTAGACCAAATCAAAACGCATTTTAGCGGTTTGGCTATTTTAGGTGAACTTAGGCCACACTTTAAGGCAAGATCTTTTGTCCATTACCGGTATTTTCATCTAATTGTTCCACCACCAATGTTTTTTATACATGTACAATAGATCCTTGTGAAGAACCGGGCAAAATAATCTCACCACTATTACATTATTCTTCAAAGTTGTTTCACATACCTGTGTACTTAGTTCTTCTGTGTCATTTTGGAGACATTTAATGCTAAATTGGCGCCTTCTGTTGTTTAAAATTTTAGTTCAGTTTAGACCTGGCGTCAGCCGAGAAAATAAATTCATATTTTTAGTACACAAGCAAATTTGATGGGTATGCTTGTTTGTCATATTTCGTTTGGCAATGGTAATACACTTGATAATGGTATTGTGCTCACGAATCAATTATAAATTGCTCGCTGATTGTTATTAGGAGATGCGACTTGTTTTGGGGGGAATTCCTGGAATTTATTATTTTCCAAAAAGATAGTTCACATAATAATAAAAAATATATAAGTGACAATTATATAAACAGCCCCGGGTCGCTAAAACGAATAGCTTGTAAAAAAAAAAAAATCGATCAAACAGATACCGAAGATCTTGAAAATGTGGGTATAACCACTTTATTATAATAACAATGCCTATTTTGCTGTTGATTATTCAGTTCGCTTAATGCATGTAACAGTCGATGGACAACGGGTTGTGAGTGTGAATTTGGTTGGTGCACAATCGACATAGCACCTACCCGTATAACACCAACGAATGAATTTTTACTGTACAACCTAGCTTTGCATCGGCGCGTGGGTATTTGTATTGTTTGGGTTTGTTTTTATAACTCTGGAATTTAGAATGGAAATAGCAAAACTTTTCTGTGTACGTGTACGTGAAGCGCAGATAGATCCCTGCCCACACCTCTCAGATCACTCTGATCTAAAGCTACCTGCCTACGAATTAGTGCCATTATTCTTTTCTCATCGCAGTCTCGCAATTTACGTGTGGTTGAAATTCCATCTCCGTAAGGAAATGATCCATTTTTTTGATTACAGAAGCCCCAAACTGAACAGAAATCCAACCTTCAATAAGTTCGATGCACCATCCAAAGAATTGTATCCCTGTATTCTCAAACTGAAATTGTTATTACCGGCGATTGTATATTGAATACCTTGACATGACTTGTAAATGAACCCACGCGAATACCAGACGTTAATAGTCATACCCCCAACACCCTGGGGGTGTCACCCTGGTAAGTACAAAGTCGATGTGCTATCCTCTCTACGCTCATCGAACCACTGTTAATGATGAGCTAATTTAACGTATACCGACCACACAGTTAAATAAAACCAAAAAAAAGCGTGGTACGACTCGAAATGTAAAGAGGTTGTCAGAGTTAGAGAAATACTTTTTTGGTCCTATAATACCGAACTTCCAGAGGAAAACCGAACCTCCAGAGGAAAACCGAACCTCCAATGGAAAACCGAAAAAAGTTAAAACGAGCCAGGAACGACTGCAACGTTTTTCTTAAGCACGCGAAAATTTAATACGACCATAAGCTAAGGCAGAAAACACTATAATGTCCCAAAGGGAGCAAAAATTGTTGGACGTTTGTCAAAAATATTAGCAACTTGCCTCATACTTCATCCCAGTGTTGGATTCCAGCTGTCAGCTGTTTGGTCAAGGCCAATCTGCTTACTGCACACTTTGCGGCCAGTTTGAAACTTCCAGATTGTGCTTTGTCCATGCTTACACATGACTGCGCCGAATCTTCAATGGGACGAATGCACTTATCCACTCGTGTAATAGCAAGAGCACTTAAAGATCTTAACATACACAAATCCGATAGTCCAGATGGTATATCTCCCCTTCTTCTGAAAAGTTGCTCTCCCAAGATGGCAAAACCACTGCGTTTAAATTTGTGAAGCCCGTTCCTAAAAAAGGCGAATCTTACGCACTCTCCTCCTACAGACCTATTGCACTTACGTCCATTCTTTCCAAGGTCATGGAAACGCTGATAAACCGCCAGTTAATGAAATATCTCGAATCACGAAAACTTCTCACTGAGCGGCAGTACAGTTTTCGTATCAACAGATCTAGTGGTCATTTGATTGCATGTCTCACCGAAAAGTGAAATCTAAGCGTACATCAATCTGGCGAAAGCAGGATAGTTGCACTTAATATGGTATTTCTAAGACATTTGACAGATTTGGACATCAGCCTCTTTTGTCGAAAATCCGTGCATCCGTCGACGACTGTATTCTTCAATGGATTAGGAATTATCTTTCCGAACGTTCAGTTTATGTTGTCTTGAATGGTTTCAAGTCTGATATCCACAAAATAAATGCTGGTATACCCTAGGTGTCTATTCTGTCCCCGACGCTTTTTTTAAATTTTCATTAATGATGTACCTACCTCTAATCCAACACATAGTATTCCTTTGCTAACGACAGTATTCTCTGCTTTTCATATTCGTCCCTAGACTTACGTTCCTGGGAACGGCAGCGTTCATTGAATTCCGATGTAAACAGCATTACTAAATTGGAATTTAATGCTTAAAAAACACAATGATATCTGCTGTCAATGAAGCGAATTTTAAACAACCGATCATTATCCATGAATGACAACCTGGAGTGAGCACAAATTCGATGTCGTCAAAAATGCTGCGAAATGTCTAGGTTTCTTCAAGCGATGTAAGAAATACTTAACCCCCTCTGATTTTACCTAAATAAACAAGGCATTTATCCGCCCAAAATTGGACTGCAATGCTCTCATCTAGCCAGGTGCTTCTAAAACCTCGCTGCACCTGCTACATAGGATTCAAAAACATATAGGTGATGCTCATATCATACAATTGACACACTTGATCACAGACGTAATATTTCTGCCTTACCTATCGCTTATTTCACCGCCCCTTCAAACCATCAACCATAAAAACAATCTCAAAATGAACACTCATCAGTTTACCCTCAGCCCACTTTCGGAAGTACTTTGAAATATCGTGATTCTTTTCTAAGTCGCATAACTCGCTTATGTAATGCTGTGCCGAGCTTGTTATTTCCTAGTCATTATAACCTTCCAACATTTGAAACCAACGCTCATCGGCATCTCTCTTTCTTTCCTCCACCATTTTCTGTCGAATGACCCTGGGTGCAAGCATTTGAAAGGTATCTAAAAACTCTTAAGCGCACACAGATTATATAGTAAACAACGAAAATATTACCGTTCATTGAAAGATTTTTCTCCTGGGCCGCTCTACCTGTCTTCCAAATCAAAATTTGTCTGGCGAATTGAGTTGTGCAAGGAGAGACATGATAACGTTAGAACAAAAAGAAACTTATATTGCTTAATAACTGGTTACAGGGCATTCATAACAAGTATCATTAATTTATAATTAGCTTTATTGAGAAAATGTTGAGAACTAAAAGTTATGTTTTTGCAGTAACAGATCTTTGGATTGTGCTCGTATTCTTTGTCACATGGAAATATATTGCCGTGTTCTTTCTGCACATTGTGGCTTCATCCGGTTTTAGCAGCTCATAATACAGCACACCCATCTGATTCCACCAAATACAGATTACCTTCGCGCCATGGATATTCGGGTTAGCCGTTGATTTGGCTGGTTGGCCGGGTTTCGCATATGATTTTTTGCACTTGGGGTTGTCGTAATGGATCCATTTTTCATCACCAGTAACAGTACGATGCAAAAATGACTTCTTTTTGTGGCGTTCCAGCAGCATTTCGGACATGCAAAACCGCCTTTCGACGTCTCTCGGCTTGAGTTCATGTGGAACCCAATTTCCTTGCTTTTGAATATATCCAGCTGCTTTTAAACGTTTTGAAATGGCTGCTTGAGTGACACCCAAAGATTCTGCGAGCTCTTCTTGTGTTTAGCAACAATCTACATAAAGTAATGCTTCCAGATGACTTTCGGCAGCAGTTTTCTGCATATTAAAGTTATGAAGAAGAACTCCCCGCAAAAACACTTTTTCAGGCACAAAGTTCGACATATTTAAGTTAAAATTATAGTTGTTTACGCTTCAAATGAATGACATATACTTAAATGACGTAAAATAACAGTAGCTTTCCAACGCATGTTCGAATGGAATAATACAAGTTACGCCATCTCTTAGCAAACCGCCACAATATTAATTATTAAAAAAAAAAGAAAAGTGGATTCACTCGAAATGACTTCCTTTTGTTTCCAAACGGTGTGGCCATTGCACTATAGCGGCACGTACGGTTTCCATGGAGTTCGGGGACGCTGCTTTGGTTAATGCTGTTTTAAGGCTTTCCAAGATTCTGTGGGGAGTCTTGCAAACCGTGTTCTGCAATTCTGACTACAAACCATAATCCAGTGCATTCAGATCTGGACTCCCCGACGGCCAATCTTCTGCGGCTATAAAGCCATGAATATTGACTTTGAGGCACTCCTGCGTTATTTTGGCTTTGTACGCTAGAGCAGAGTACTGTTGGAAGACCCATCTGTATCCATTGAAAAAGATATTGGTCAAACCCTTCAAAACACACTCCAGCTGCACCAGTTTCTACACCTTTCTCACAGAAATGGAGGGATATGACACCATGGTGAGAGACCCCCCCTCCAAACAATTATGGAAGCGGGATGATGTCCACGTTGAACCGTTGGAACAACTTTTTTCGCTTCCTTAGATGAAGTGGCACAAATTTTGTCATTTTGTTTGTTGAAAACTTATTCCACGGTAAAAATTTTCTTATCCGTAAACAGAATGTTTTCATGGCGATTGTCCGAGTGCCACTGCCAAAGTCGCTTGCAACTTTCTAATCTAATTTTTTTTGGTTAAGAAGTTAGAAGACGAACCGTGGACCGACAATAGGCTTCCATATGCAGATCATCCCAAATCAGCCTAGACATGGATCTGGTTGATATATCCAATTCTTTGGACATTATCTTCTGCCTCCTAAGGGGATTTCTCCGAATTCGTTCACGCAGTGCCTTTACTACCGCATTCGTACGGACGACGCGCGGGCGACCACTTCAATAGCCCGATAAACGAATATTCTCGATATTTCGAGTGGTTTTAGCATCTTGAAAATTTGGGCAGCATTCTTTCCGCACTTATGCAATGCTTTTACCGCGAATATAATCTCTTTAACTCCCCACTCTAAGTTAATAGTTTGCAAACTTAAACCAAACTGACTAGAACTCTTCACTGATCAGTGCATGTGTTCTGCAGAAAAAGTTAACGGTTCTATTCCCGCCAGAAAATTGAACGATAAGCGCTGGAAATTGTGTAACAAAACTTATAGCAGGACTAATTATATTTTGCCATTCCCATACTTTAGCTTGAATTCTATCAATTATATATATAAGGCATTGCTGTCTATGTTTATTGTTGTGTATGTCCGCATGTGTCAATTTTTTTGGTTCACGATAACTTCCAAATGAATAATCTTATCGATTTTAATTTTTGTCAGATGATGTATCTTTCTGCCGAATCGCGGACTAGACTTCAACTAAAATCCATTTAACTAAAAATGACTTATGACTCAACATAAAATTTTACACAAAAATACACAAAATAGAAGACTTTCGAAAATTTTTGCAGTACTAGTCGAAATCTATTAATATATCACATATTTGACGAAAATTAAAATATAAATCGACCCAGAATTATCTGAGTTATTCACGAAATAACACATTTTAGAGCCATCAACGCAGCAGTACTAACTACGATTTCTTTATCACAGGGAGACCTTCATATAATCAGTCGAATTTTTATTGGTAGGTAATTGATTTCCTAAGCTCTACTAGGATCTGAAATCTTTATTAGGAAGTTCTAGGCGTGACTCATCAGTTACACCTATTTCGGCTGTTAGAAGCAAGGTATGGTTTTCGTTTGTTTTGAGTTGGTAGGTTTCTGTAAAAGCAAGGCACATAGTAATGGCGTCCCTTGTGGTATTGTCCCCGTAAAAACAAAAAAAAATATTTTTAATTTATATTCACATATCCTCGTCCTTGTTTCCTCAGGTTCCATATCGAATTAATTAATTAAAACTTGAATTAGCATTTGATCAAGAGTCATGTGCTCTATGCGTTGCACTTCCGTTCTCACAGCATATGGAAAAACATATGGATTATCGATTTTTTTTTTATTTATTATTTTTTTTTTACTGTGTTGGTACACATATCCCTAACATATGTTCATAGTTTCAACTAATATTTTTTGACAGATAGAAAGGTTTTGGTGTGCTCGGAGATTTTCAATTATTATAAAAAATGCAGCAAAGAATTTGCATCAAATTTTGTGTAAACAATGGAATCAAGTGTTTTAAGACACTTGACATGTTGACAGTGGCATACGGTGAGTCTGCTCTAAGAAAAAAAAAAAATATATTTCCAAGTGGTACAAGCTCTTTCAAGATGGCCGAGAAGATGCCAATGACGAACCCCGCTCTGGACGCTCCAGAACATCAACCAAAGTTGATAACGTTGAATCGATTTGGAAAATCGCCAAATTACCATAAAGTTGCAAAGAATGTTGGCAAATCGGATGTTTTCGGGATGAGACGTGTACCAGCGTAGTTCGTTCCGGAGCTCTTGAATCCTGACGTGCTCAAAAGGATCATAATCACCGGATTTGGGTCCGTGCGACTTGTTCCTGTTCGCAAAACTGAAGAGACTTATTAAGGACAAGGACGGAGATTTGCAATGATTGAGGAAATTAAAACGGCATCGCTGGAAGAGCTTAGGGCTATACCATAAAGTTCTTATGAGAAGTGTTTTGAGGATTGGAAAAAGCGTTGGCACAAGTATACTATATCTGAGGGGGATTACTTTGAAGGGGATAACGTTAATTTTGATAAACAACCTTCATGATTTGATGGCTGTTCTATGTATATAGTGCTCGTAGTTGTTGAAATTGAAACACATTTTCAGGTGGTCTATTCTACGAGAAAGCAAACCTTTCCTAAAGAACCTCCTGCAGGGCTGCTGTTTTGCTTTATAATGTTGATTTAATAACTTGTTTTGTTATTTATTTGATAAAGAAAAACACATATAAATATATACGATTATATAACGAAGAGTACTGTTATGTCAGCGTTTCCATTGGTCCCGCTTTGCGCTCCGTAAACAGTTTTAATTTTTTTCAAAATTCCTATAGGGATCCATCCAATTGAATTTCATATAACTGTTCGTCTGAATGTTATAAAACATATCGAAGATGTGTACTGATTATCAACGTTTTCATTACAGACATATGTTGCGGGCGTTTGCAGTAGTATTTTAAAATGGAAACCTCCAAATTTGAATTCTGTCGATTTTAAGTTAAAGATTGCAGTTGAAAGTGGCATGGGGTGAGTTCTATTCAATTACAAATTAAGTTTCTGTCTATCACAAGTATTAACAAATTTACTTTTGTCTTTCAATTCAATCTAATTCAACATCAAATATCTTGTAGGATGCTTCCAAAAAAAGTGGGTTTACTGTATGTGGGAGGATTGGAATCCGACTACTCTAAAATTGCCTACACAAAAGCACTCAAAGACCTTAATGGCAAAATCATCGAATGCACATACAAAGATTCCAGATGGGAGTTCTTACGAGAGAGGACTGATAAAAGTCATCCAAACAGTTATAGTACCGCTGAAGGTACTAAACCCATATACTTTTTTTCCTTTAAAAAAAATATAATACAAATATATTTCTTTGCAGCTGTTACTGAAAGTATTAGAAAACCGATCACAAAAGAATTCCTGCTCGAGTTCATTAAAGGAATACCAAAAGCTTTAATAGATGAAGAAAGGATGCCACCACCAGCAGCAGTTTCACAGAATGTCCAGAAACATAATCACCGTTATGAGTAGTTTAGTCAAATCAAATATTAAATAGTTGTTTTATTGGAGAAAAATTACAGTAAAGTTCGTCATCTTAGTATGCTACCATTTTTTATTAAATCACTCTCATCAATGAGACCCAAATTTAGAAGGCATACGAGAGCTGAACCTTGTTCAGCAGATTTTTTATTTTTTTCCCAAAAAGTGCTGGAGTATTTTCTTCCATCGAATGAGCATATGGAACGGAATAATTTGTCTATTTGTAGTATTTCATATTTAGGGTACCTTTTGCTGTTTTTACAGGCATACGTATGAAGAATGCTTTTGGGTAGACTGATGTCTAAATGGGAGGAAAAAATAAATAAAAAAAAAACAAATGCACAAAGAACCCAGATTTAAATACCTTCAATGTAGTTGGCGCGGTAGAAGGCTATGTTTTGTTCGAAAACATCCAACCCTTGTGTTCCGGTGATATTTTCTGTTTTTTGTTTTTTAACCTGTGGTCCAACTAGGTCATCGTCTTCAGGTATAACACCAGGAGCAACTTCACGACGGCCATAGTTGCCTCTTTTTTGATATTCCAGTTGCTTTCTGTAGCAGTAATCGCCCAAATCCCACACTTGACTGCAATTTTAATAAATAATAATCGATTTTTCCAACTTAATGCCTTTTCATAGCCACTTGTATAGCTTACCAAATCTGATGGAGTGTTTGGCATAAGAGAAAACGTTTTCCCAGGGGAGTTTCTTGCAGATCGCGAAGCATACTTTGAACACAGTATTTAGTGTTTGATGCTGGATTATCATAGTCAACACAAAGGCGTAGGTATTTTTTTATCACATCTTGAATAGGGTGTAATCCTATAATATAGCACAAATTGTTTTACTATGAACTTTTCATGTAAATGCCACCAATCACTAAATATACCTTCCTTTCGAAATATGGTCACATTAAGTTGAGCAGCACGTGCCACCATAATACTATCCACACCACATGCATCTCTAAATTTGGAAATATCTTTGTAAAAGTCAATTTCCCTGGAGCCACCATTCGCTATAACTGGAATATCGACAGCTTTAGCGACTTCTCTAATGATATCTGTGAATACAGATTTTTATTATTCTATTAACGCTAATTAAAAACAATTCTTTACGAAAGAAGTCACTCACCAGGATGTGGTTGATGTTGAGGGCGTTCATCTTTTGTGCGTGCGTGAATGGCTATTGCCGCAATACCAGTTGTAGCGAATTTTGATACTAAATTGATTGTATCCTCTGCTGTTGGCAGGATTCTAGAGTAAGAATATTCCACAGTTTTTATGTACTTACTTAATATATACTCGCATATTAAATACCATACGAACCTTATTTTGCAAGTGACTGGAATCTTAAGATTATCCACCAACGTACGCAGTATTTCAATGGCTTTTTCAGGTTTAGCTAACAGAGCAACTCCCATTCCACCTTTAATTGAGAACTCTTTGGGGCAGCCCATGTTTATATCTATAGCAGCGACATCATTCTCAATTAATTTGCCAACTTGGAGAGCTCTTGTTGCATCGCTTGTACCTAATTGAAAGACAACTTTACCTTTTTCCTTGTCGCATGTTCTAAAGATGATGCTGCCATCGGAGGGATCAACAAAATCAATTGTTTCCAATACAGCTGTGGGTAACAGTAGTAATTTTTCTTATTTCGAGAAATGTCACCTTTTTAATTTTAATATATGTACTTACAATTTACCCTTCTTTTGGCAGTGATCATTTTTAAATCAATCAGTTCCTCAGTGTAAACGAGGTCTGCACCATATTCCAGAGCTAATAATCTCATGGGTAAGGTGCCTACCCTTACCATAGGGGCAAGTATGACCTTATTTCGATAAGAAATTTGTTGTTTATCCACTGTCATTGTTTTGAAAATTAATTATTTTACAATAATAAAAGAAAGTAATTCACTTGAAATAAACAAGAAACAACAAGGAGGATTGCATGCAGCAAGTGTAATGTCATAGAATGTCAACTTTGACAATTAAATATTGGATTCGGCATCTTGACATCACATTGGCTGGAAGAGTCCAAACCTATTTGTTGGATCAGAGGGCAACAATCAGCTTTTGTGTCTGTTTACATTGGCCTGTGAATGAGCGCGTTCAGAATTTTAGGCAGAAAACTAGGTGACATTTCGTGAGGTAGTGGAATTGATTTTAATGACAGTTTCGTTTCTGTTGGTTTCTTTCTGCAAATTGGATAATTTGAACTCCACTATAACAGTAAAATGTAACAGTATATGCTAGTTTAATACGTTTGCACCATGTACTTCCGTCCTAAACAAAAAGATCGTATCTTCGTTTTGGTAGTTTTGAGTAGTACTGCTTTTGTTTATGAACTCGTACCATGGGCGGCATTATTCCGGAGACGGTAAGTACTTTGAATATCAAACAGAAATAAAAAAAACAAAAACAAAATAGGCCGAATTTTTTTTTGAAAAATGTTTTTAAAAAAATATATTGGAAAATCGACAAATGTTTTCACCACCTTCCAACGAAATTGTCAATTCCATTCCGCCTTTTTAGAACTTCAACCGTCTCGCTATTAATGTTCAAAATTTGCTTTTAAGTCCACTTTCGGAATATAGTAGAGTGATTCCTCCCTAAGTCGAACAACTTGCTTGTGAAATGCTTTTTATTTTTTTTCTTCATTGTATTTGGTGATTGGTAAAACTATTATTGCCTAGAGCTACATATGACACGATTAGGTAGGTAGGTAAAAGTGGCTGTTGGAAAGACCAACCCACTTAGGCCTATTTGCCCATTCTGATGCTACGTGGATCTGTGATCTTACTTATTTAACCAATTTGAGCTTATGACGAAGCATAGGAGATGGTGGAGATTGCTGTTTTAGAATTTAACGAGACTAAGTCCAGAGACTTGATAGCGGTCCGATTATCCGGATATCCTTTGCAGATATCACGTTTTTCTTCAGCCAGGACAGAGCTTTAATCGTCAAAATTTTCGTCTGGAACATACTACAGTGATTTGTAAGACGAAAGGAGAGGCTTCGATTTAGCTTATCTGAGAAAATACCGCCATTAACCCTGCTATCGGTTTTAGATCCATCTGTGTTAAAGTGGATTGACATCTTCTTCCCAGAAGGATCTAAAGGAGAAGCTCACATGAAAGTATTTTTTAAACCAAGGTTCAGGTATGGTGTAATCGATGTTCTCTGTAAGAATTCCTAGAATATTAGCGTGGCCAAATAATTTATTTGTCCACTATGTAGTTGCTTAAAGGTGAATAGCTGCACTCGCAGCTTCTTGCCTGCTGAAGATATGGAGAGGTGTCAAGTGAAACAGAATATCTAATGTAGTAGAACGTAGGACTCCGCTTATGCATGATACGATTAATGGTCTACGGACTATGATGAAAAAACATTTAATAATGAAAGAGATAAGAGTATGATGGTAAAATGTGGATAGGATACCAGAATATCAAAACAAAGAGAACAATGTGTGTATGTGGATATTTGGAGGGACATGGAAATGGATGTTTTACTTTTTGTAGTTTTCTATATATGAATAAATAGTAGAAGATTCATCTATTGGAAAATTGAGTGGAAATTTTTATTGAATATTCTGGTAAAATGGAAAGGTAAATGGAACACTGGATATTACGGAACGTTTTCGAAAGATGTCAGGAGAGTATAATTATCAGCATTCCACAAGAGGTACAAGTCAGTTTTAAACATAGATGAATTAGCTTAGATGGCAAACTTTCCAAATATTAGAAATCCAAAACCCGCTTTCCACTGATAGCTTCCATCCGTGTGACTCAGTCTGTGAATAAGTGTGGATTTCCATCAATGCCAATTTCGTATTTCACACAAAACCCGCCTATTTTATTTAAAAAAAACGTCATGCAACTTACACACACGCGAGAGCAAATCGCTCTCATTCTAGCAAATTCTGGCAGGTTATAGAGACGTTAACGTCATTGAGTTAGTCATCTAAAAAAATATAAACAATATAAATTTAGAAAATCTTCATTTATTGATTTCACATCTTTTTTTACAAGCTCGTAAACTAGTTTTTTTCTTTTATAATTTGCATTTTAAATTTCATTATTATATTTCTTTTTCTCATAGGGAAATTTGCTTTTATTTTTGAAAATTTTTATACTTCAAGGATTTAGTCCGTAGGAAAAAGTTCTGTATATATATAATGTTTATTTATTATTATGTTTCTTTTTTTTTTTCTGTGTATATATTATTAATTTTTGTTTGTCTTTGTTTTATCGCGATGGTTTAAAAATATACAACGCTTGCGCCACAACATGTTTCAATCAGCGGCGAATGATCGAAAGTTTGGAGCACCAGGTTCGATTGTTATAAGTTTTATTTGTTTTTATTTAATTCTCCATTTTTTTTTTTTTTTTTTTTTTTTTTTTTTTTTTTTTTTTAAACAATTTTTCCCCCCTTTTCTATTAGGGGTTTTGTTATATTTTCGCTTTGATTCATTTTATTCACATTAAATAAATCGCATGTGTACAAGGTTAGTTAGTTATAGACTAATTCTTTTTATATTTAAATTTTTTTATTGTTAATTTGTAATTTTCTTATAAATAAGTGTATATAAGTGTTGTTTGTGTTTGAGTTTATGAACGTGTGCACGAATGTGTGTAAGGTGAGTATGTTGATTGGTTTTGTTTAGTTTATGGGAATAAATGAATGCATAAATACAATAGTTCGCTTTATTTATATATGTATAAAGATATAATAATGAATTAACTTAAGACTGTATTTAATTATGTTTTCTTTTGTTTTATATATTTTTCTTTCTTGTATTATGCCTGACAGTGTCTGGTTTTGTATTCAGTTACGTTAGAAACGTTAAACACTCCTTAATGATAATTGTTTAATATAATTATATATATATTCCTGTATTTTATAAAAATGCTTCTTCACGAGAGTAATAGTAGTAATATAGTAACAGTAGTTATAGAAAAGCAGAATACAATCTACTTTGTCTTAATTACAAAACTAATATCCATAACAAGTTGTGATTTTTTTTTTTTTTTATTATTATTTTCCATGACTTTTAAAAACTTGTTTGATTTGTTGATTTGCTTATGTATTTATTCATAATTAAATTTAAATATGAATTTTAACCTACGTGTAATTAGAACAAAACTATGGTAGTGTTAATGTAAACGAAAACAACTTTACTTAAGACAATTTCTATTAGATATGAATGTACTTAAACATCAAATTTAACTAAATACGTTTTTGTTTAATATTTTTTGTGATAGTAGTTTTTATTGCATTTTTATAAATAAAAAAAAAAAAAATAAAAAAATTGAAATTAAATACTAAAATTACAACGATAACATTAGACCCCTATTAACGTGTTTGTGTGTAGTTGCAAAAATAAAAAAAAATATTTCAAATAACATTTTGTTAATGTTCAAATTCCGAGACTGCAAAAAAACAAACAAAGAAAACGGTTAGAAAACAATAAACAGTTGAATGATTTATTTAAGAGATAATTATGATTTGTTTATATAATTACAGGTAATTTTAATTTAATTTTTGAAACTTAGTTTTGTTTATATTTTATTTATTTGTATGAATAAAGGATAAATCGACAATTAGAGAGTGTACTTTTCTTTACTAACAGAAAGTTTACGTATATACGAGTATGATATTATAATCTTAGGTGGAAAGATGTGCTCAACGAAGAATTCCCACACAGATCATTGTTTGTCCATACGTTCTAAAGTACGAATCAAAATGGGAAAAATTGTTTTAAGTGTGCTCACGATTTTATTCAATTACATTATAAAATAAATCATTTAGCGGTCTCAGTGAAGAGAGACTAATTTCGTATACAATAATAATTTATGAACGATTTATAGTCCATCGACAAAACAATATACTGGTGAATACATAAACTTCATGGCAGTCAGGGCAACTTTTGTAGAATGTAAGTCAAAATGCAACACAATTCAAGTCTTACGGATTAAGATGGTGCAACATTGAGACGCCTGTAAAATTCTAAACACCGTTTTCATCGATTTGGAGAAAGCATTTAAACAATACAGTATATAGTAAATCAAATATGGATGGGACCAAGATCTCACAGAGTGCAGGAGGCGTATTTAAGAATAATACATCATTTGTAGTATTTAGGTTTTTTTTTTTTTTACTTCAGAAGGGATGAACTGTACAAAGACTGACTATTTGCATTGGTTTTCCTGAACCCACAAATCCAACTACTGGTTACTTTTTAGAAGGAACAATTCAAAAACTTAACAACCGTTAATCGTCTAAGAAATTTCGATGACAATTTCGTACATAATCGTATGTAGGTGACTTAAATGGCACGAAAACTTGCAGTGTTTTGTAACAGAAAAATGCCGGGTAAACATAAAGGTTCTTTTTATACAATACATGGCGACAAGTGTATTATATTTGTCGGGATATTTGACAGTCGTTAAGTACAGACGTGTTAAAATTATTATGAAGAAATATTCAATAAGGCAACATGTTTTAGTCCTAAGAAAAATGTTATTATAATCAATCATCAATTATTGAGACAACTAGAAAGTTAGGTGGAATTTTGCGTAAAAATGATACGAGGGTGGGTCAATAAGTCCCTAAAAATTAAAATAGATGGCTATGCCAACTCAAATCCAACATTTTGCTTATCAAGAAGCATCTTGCGAAAGAACGCAACCAAATTTTTAGACAGATCTATCAAATAGTTTTGTTGTGACAACTTAATTTTCGTAAAAATGGAAAAAATCAAATTTCGTATGCTCATTAAACACTTTTTTTCGCGCAGGAAAAACCACCATATTCTTCAGATAAAGCCTCTTGCTAAATCTCATACTCATCGATGAAAGAAAACACCTATTTTGAGGGCCTCGAAAAACCGTATTTTTTGGAGGGCATCTATTAATTAGAGAAACGTTTGATGAACTGTATTGAGCTAATGACAGCTAAAGAGCTAAAAGAGTGTTCCTCATTTAAATTTTCAGGAACTTGTTGACCCACCCTCGTAAGACATCAAAACCCACTATTTGTCATTTAGTGAAATGAAATGTTGAAAGAAGAAGATCTGTAGCAGATAAGTACAAGCTAGTGCCAATATGTCGGGCAAAACCAGCTCAAAACATTGCAGAAAGTGTTCAAAACAATCCATCAAACTTAATTCGACACCATTCTCAAGAGTTTGGACTTAAGACAATCTCTTTGTGAAAAAATATGCATAAATATTTTCATATGTATCCATCTAAAATATAGTTGCTACACAAACTTCTTTTACAAGACCATTTCCGACACCGTACATGTGCCAATAAGATGTTTACATGTTGTTCATGAGGGTTATTATGAGGTTTTTCCTAAAAAACAAAAAACAAAAACATCATGTGTGATGAGGCTCATTTCCAATAAAATTAAAATAATATTCGGTTGGAGCGATAAGAGATCCATTAAAAAAGACAGTTCGGTGAGCTATGTAGTCTGGAAGAGTTATTGGCCCTTACTTTTGTCAAAGTGCGGGTGGCCATGAATGTGGTAGTAGTGTATGTACTCGTATTGACTTCCAAATCGAAAGGTTCGTCATTCAAATTCCAAACGCGCTTGAATGAAATTCTTTTTTTCAGGCAACGAAAATAATGTGAGATGAGCGGTTGCCTAGACAACAAGTCTAATTTCACTAATAATTTAGTCTCTCCATTAAATGTTGGATACCACCCATTGAGTTAAATAACCGCTCAGCCCAAAACTTTTCCTTCTCTTTTTATTTAACACATCGGCGGAATAATAAGTGCCGTTTAATAGTAAAACACAAAATTTTTGCAAAATTCAATTTTATTTATCAATATAGTTGCCTTCGAGGGCGATACACTAATTGAAACGATTTTTCAATCTTTCGATACCAGTTTTGTATCATCGGTCTTAAACCTCTTTCCGGCGAGAATTCTTTTGAGGTCTGCGAACAGGAAATAGTCGCTGAGAGCCAAATCTGGAGAATACGGTGGGTGGGGAAGCAATTCGTAGCCGAATTCATTCAATTTTGTCATCGTTTTCATCGACTTGTGACACGGTGAATTGTCTTAATTAAACAGCGTTTTCTTTTTTTTCAAATGCGGCCGTTTTTCTGCGATTTCGTCCTTCAAACGCTCCAACAACGTAATGTAATAGTCACTGTTGATAGTCTGCCCCTTTTGGAGATAGTCAATGAAAATTATTCCATGTATTATTCCAAAATACGGATGCCATAACCTTGCCAGCCGACTGTTGAGTTTTTGGTCATTTTGGACGAGGTTCGTCGCCTGCTCGCCACTCAGCTGACTGCCGACTTGACTCTGGTGTGAAGTGATGGAGCCAAGTTTCATCCATTGTCACATAACGACGCAAAAATTCGGCTTTATTGCGATTGAACAGCTTTAAACACTCCTCTGAATCATCAACACATTGTTGTTTTTGGTAACTGTAAGCAAACGCGGCACCCACTTTGAACAGAGCTTTCGCATGTCCAAATATTCGTGTATAATATATCCAACACGCTCTTTTGATATCTTCAAAATCTCAGCTATCTCGATCAACTTCACTTTACGGTCATTCGTAATCATTTTGTGGACTTTTTTGATGTTTTCATCTGAAACAGCCTCTTTTGGACGTCCACTGCGTGCATCATCTTCGGTGCTTGTATGACCACTTTTGAATTTTTCAATCCACTTGCGAATGGTTCGTTCGGCTGGTACAGAGTCCGGGTAACACTTATCAAGCAATTTCTTTGCATCGGCTGCATTTTTTCCCATCAAAAGGCAATGATAAATCAACACACGAAATTGTTTTGAATCCATTTTTTTCACAATAACAAAAGTTGCTTCACTCACAACGCTATATCTCGAGAATTAATAGTCCGACAGATGTCAAATTTATACACGTATCTTTTGAAGGTTGATACTAACTGAAAATGGATTTAATTCAAGTGGTGCCCTCTCTTAGAAACGGCACTGACTTTTCAGCCCATGTGTTATTTTTCAAAAACACACGTACTCTGCCATTTTAAGAGTGTTTAGTTCCTTTAAAAAAAAAAAATGAACGTGTAACTGTTACTAGAGATTGTTATTGTAGTATTATTGATAACGTTGTTGAGTTCTTTAGGCTCAATTAACATGTGGTTCCAACAACACGGTGCAACTTCACATACACCCAAAATTACATTTATTCGAAAATCTGTTTCTACAACAAATTATTTCAAGAAATGATGTCGCCGGATTTAATATTTCTGGAGTTCTTTTTGTGGGATTATTTAGATAGTCAGAAAATTAGGTCTAAAAACATTAGAGGCTCAATACCTAACCAATATTCAAAAAAGAGCCGACCGAAAATAATTGGATTACTTAGATGTAGAAACATCAGCAAACCCTTGACTTCACTAACGAAATAGCAATGCTGGTACTTGGAAGACATGTGTAGCATATTATTTCAAGGTACTATCACTTATATTATGTATACGTCTTAGAAACAAGTATTATTTGGTACAGTTTGTTCCAGAAAAACGTGCGTTAAATTACTTCTTTTACTTTACTCACACACATGTTTGTAGCCAAATTATGTTCAGCGCTTAATTGCCGACCGCGCATTGTATTCATTTGCTCATTAAATTTCCATACTTCGTCGGTATAACATCAATACAAAATGAGTGTGGCTTTTAAAAAAGTTTTCAAAAATGTTTTCTTAGTAAACAAAGGACCACAAATAAGTATTTATACACATCAGAAGTATTTGTGGTAAAAGTGGATAATGAATTATAAGGAATGCGGTAATGTCGATGACAAGGACAATAAAGTAATTTGTGCATTGTTTCGGAAAGACCCCACAACTAGTCTGAGGAACCCAATACGATTCCGTTTAACAGAATCTGGCTACAAAAACAGGAGTATCAAATCTAAACCGCTACTGACCCAAAAACATATTGAAAAGATGCTAAGTTGGGCAACGGGGATTGGAGCAACATCATTGTCACAAATGAGTCATCTTTTTTTATAATTATAAGAAATCCTTAAAAAAAAAAGTTTCTGCAGCAAAAGTTCATGTTTATGGATGCTTTTCGGCCAAAGGAAGCGAAAAATTAATAGTATTCACATAAAGCCTCGATGCACAATTCATGGTAAAATTATACCAGAAGACTTTGATAAAGTCCCCCGAATCTCTGTATGGACCAAAAAATTACGACTGGATTTTGCAAGATGATAACGATCCAAAACATCGGTATTGATAAAACATAACTTGCGCGGGTCTTGTAATAAATTTGCAGATGCCTGAGTTTAGAATATGCACAAAAATTAAGTGAAAGTTCCACTAGACGATGACAATCAGTTACGGATAGTAATATTGGCTGAACCCCCTCAAAATATAATTGCACAATTCGGTTTGATATTTACTTTAATAAAAAAAAAAAAGATTTAATAATATTCTGGCACTTTTCACTTGTTTTTATTCGCACGTTTTTGTTGAACACACTGTAAAACTTTGATTTTGAGAAAAGTACATTGTAACCTGCCTCACAATCCCGAGCAGACGGAACTGGACGGACATTGTTATCCTAGAGGAAAAACTGGTTCAAAAATTTAGCAAGCGTTAGAGAGGGGAGAATGTATATTCACCAAACGGCGTATAGTTTTTCGAATTACTGCAAATCAGTGAAAATTTGTTTTTGGCAACATCGAGTAAAACTTAAAAATGCCGTTTATTTCTCAAGGAAATAGGCAAACAGTTCAATATCCAAATTTGCTGAGTACTGGGTTATGGAGAAATTCAAGGAAACGGTGAAGCCGGTAAATGCCGTATATGATATGATTTAATGGAGATCATCATAGAGATGTCGTTCGCTTTATGTAAATTCATGTTTTACGTATTGGGTCTAACATGTGTTGGCGTAACATGTGTTATTCCATTGCTATTATTCCACTGGAATATGCGTTGGAAAGCTACTGTCATTGTACGTGATTTCAGTATATGTCATTCATTTGAAGCGTAAACAACTATAATTTTTTTTCACTCAAATATGTCGAACTTTGTGCCTGAAAAAGTGTTTTTGCGGGGAGTTCTTCTTCATTATTGAAAACTGCTCCCGAAAGTCATCGTATTTTGGTGGAAGTTTATGGTGAACATGCGCTAGCTGAGCGAACGTGCCAAAAGTAGTTTGCACGGTTTAAAAGTGGTGATTTTGGCTTGGAAGTTGATGAACGTTCTGGGTAGCCAAAAAAGTTTGAAAATGAAGAACTGGAAGCATTACATTATGAAGATTGTTGCCAAACACAAAAAGAGCTCGCAGAATCAAGCAGCCATTTCAAAACGTTTAAGAGCAGCTGAATATATTCAAAAGCAAGGAAATTGGGTTCCACATGATCTCAAGCCGAGAGACGTCGAAAGGCGGTTTTGCTTGTCGGAAATGCTGCTGGAACGCCAAAAAAGGAAGTCATTTTTGCATCGGATTGTTACTGGTGATGAAAAATGGATCCATTACGATAACCCCAAGCGCAAAAAATCATATGTGAAACCCGGCCAACCAGCCAAATTAACGACAAAGCCGAATATCCATGGCGCGAAGGTAATGCTCTGTATTTGGTGGGATCAGATGGGTGTGCTGTACTATGAGCTGCTAAAGCCGGGTGAAACCATCAATAGACAACGCTACCGAACACAATTAATCCGATTGAAGAGAGCAGTAGGCGAAAAACGCCCGGAATATGCGACCAGACACGAGGCAATAATTTTCCATCATGACAACGCTCGGCCCCACGTTGCTATTCCGTTTAAGAACTATTTGGAAAACAGTGGATGGAAAGTCTTACCCCACCGCTTTATAGCCCAGACCTTGCCCCTTCTGACTACCATTTGTTCCGGTCGATGCAGAACGCCCTCACTGAAATACGGTTCACATCAGAGCAGAATATCAAAAATTGGCTTGATTCATTCTTGGCTGCCAAGCCGGCGCAGTTCTTTTGGGATGGGATCCACAAATTGCCAGAAAGATGGGAAAAAGTCATAGCTTCAGATGGGCAATACTTTGAATAATACTATTGTACATGTTTTTCTTAAATAAACGTTCAAATTTTGAAAAAAAAAAAACCGCACGAATTAAATTACATACCCAATACATATCTACATTTAGTGTGATGACATTGAGATACTGTCAGAAAGACGGTGATGAAAGCTGCCAACGCAGACTACCATAACTTTACTGTTACTTATTTTTAAAAACATTACCTGATCTTGCTATAAGTTTGAACTTAAAGAATAATCACTAATAGCCTTTTGTTTCCTTTCATTGCATGGAAACAGAACAAATACAATTAAATTTGATACTCGTTTCCGATTAGATATCAAACATAAAAACGTTAGTTTATATATCCACTTATCGTTTCGCGGAATCTTTTGTAGTTGAAATTATACATATGTATAATTGGGTGCAAAAACTACCTTCTTTCACGGTAGTAGAAATCGTAATAATGACCAAAGAATTTGACATTACAACGAGGATTATATTGAACGTAGTTTGAGCAAATCACAATATCAATAATTTCGTTAGTCAACTGACGAAACTTGCTGTAGAACAATTTGTGTTCTAACTAGCAGATATATGGTAAGCGTCAAAAATTAAGTATTTTTTTTTTTTTGTTACTTCCCTACAGAAACAAATTATTTTTTTTGAAAAGAAAGTAAATTTCAGTCGAAAAAAACTATCAATAAATAAAAATATACCTTACATTGGAAATAAATAACTTTTCATTAATCCAATTACAAGCTTAAGGAGTTCTGAAGTCCATGCCTTGGCATGAATAACAAACTGATAAACATATATAGGGTTGCAGAATGAAATAGTCAGAAGGGCACAAAAATGCACATAAAGGCGTTACCGCCAGTTTTGTGCCTTATGTGTCGACTTTAATATTTTATATTTCAACGTAGACAATGGCATCAAGAATGTCAACAATGATGAAGATAATATCAACAGCTGCCAAAATACCCCACAATGCTGAAAGGTAGTAAGCATTGTTCCAGGCCTGAGATCTTAGAAGAAAATCTAAGCTCTCAGGTATCGTTGCAAAATTTTCTAATATTGCTAATTAAATTTATTCTACAGAAGTTTACCTTAAGGTGTCGGATAATACCAATTATATTTGATATAGCCACATTGGGGATCTATTGGCAAAAGATGTAATCAATAAACTTATCAACTACAAAGTAACGCCAGTTTAGAAAAAATATGTGCAAAGCATTTTTGAAAAAAAAAAGACAATCGGCTGGCACAAGGATGAAACTGCCATGTAACACCAGATGGTGCTTATTGCGTAATTCTTATAGATTCCTCATCATATCTTATGATAACATGGTATTCGTTGCATCCGAATTAAGAATGAAAAAAAATCAATCAAAGCGTTGCATCGTAAAATTTCGAAGAACATTTTATCGATGAAGTCAATAGCTAGATTGAACTTTTCGATCCTGTCCTGCAAATTAATATATAATATTATAATATATCAGATGTCTGGAAAAAGCAGTTAACCTCTAGCTAGAGATAAATTCAAATAATAATAATATATAAAAGAAAAAAAAAAAAAATGAAACATCGTTCGTGTGAATATGGCTCTAACAAACGCACCTTTTACTATTTGCACTTCGCTAACAGTTGTCTCATAAGCGATTTAAATAAAACTGTTTTCTAATTTTCGTTTAAAATTATAAATGGCGATGGTATTGTAGATTGGGATAGTTTAAATAGAAAACATAACTTTTTCAAGGCTTTACATAAAAAGGATGTAGAAAAAAACGGTTTTTTGGAACATGGCTGCAAATAAACATCCAAATTTAGCAAAACTCTCAAAAAAACTTCTACAAATTCCTGCTTCTTCGACTTAAGGGATTTTTAAGGTTGGTCGCATGTCCGTTCTGCTGCTAGAATTCGTCTCAAATTTGAACGCTCAAAGAAGCGTTTTTATGAATTTGAAAGTAGAGCTCAATCCCAAAAAGATGAATTTATTTTACTTTTATTTTTAATGGTCTACAATATTATTTTAAATATTGCTGATTAGACAATTAACAATTGTAAATTGTCTGCACCTAGGCAATCGTGTAGCCTACTTGCACATCACTGATTAGCACTTTTGGTTCCCAACAATCATTTAAATATATAACACAATGTGTTCACCAAATTTAAATATATTTGTCAATGTACTAGGTATCACATTAGTCATCACCCTACCGGAAGATGCTATATTTGCAAATGGCGGCTAATGTGAATTCTACTTTGACATTTGTGAAGTAAACAGATACACAAAATACACGTCAACAAGACACGAGTCGCTATACTCCTAAAGAACATGAAATAATTGTTACGATTTTATTTGCGGAATAATTGGTCGATGGTGTTGGCGCAGCGTGAATTTTGGCACAGATTTCCCGGTCCGTCCGACACCAACTGGACAAACACTATGACGTTTAGCCGATCGCCTAGGACAATATGAGACAACACGAGATGCTGCTAGGTCCGGTCGGCTTCAGAGCTGTGGTTGAAGATGTCGCAGGGGACTCCAGAGTATCGACCGGACGACATGGTACGCAATTGGGCATCAATCGGCGATCTTTACAGAGAATTTTGGTGAAAGACTGTAAGATGTTCCCTTACAAAGTGCAGACAGTACATCAGCTGTTAGCTGTTAACCTCCAAGCGCGTGTAACCAACGCTCAAGCCGTTCTGAATCTCGACCACGAGGCAGACAACTTTTCATTGAAAATCATGAGGAGCGACAAGGCCCATTTCCATATCTGTGAAAATGTGATATGCGCATAACCCACGCAGAGCCATTACATCAGCTCAATGTTAACGCGTGGTGTGCTGTATACACTAGAGGCGTCATCATAGGCAGACTAGTGTCCGCATTTAAATTAAAAAAAAAAAAAAAAAATTAAACAGAAAAAACCTTCAACTAAATATGTCAAACCAAAATCTCAGCGATCTCTTTCTAAATTCATTTCCCTTTGTCCTTATATAGAGCATTGATAATAAAGCTCTTGTTACTGGGGGGAAATAGGTGTAGAAGCTTAAAAAAAAATTTTTTCATTAATCGATCGTAGAACTATTCAAAAATATATACTATGAAATTTTCAGAGCAAAATTTCAAGCCTTTTAAAAGTTATAAGCATTTAAGTGAGTATCCTTCAATCAAATGCTTGCAGCGCGCGTCATGTCGTTCAAAGAGCTCAAAAAGCTCGAAAAGAACAGCTGCAAACCGAAAATGATACTTATGAAGCTGAAAAATGATTGCAATATAGTGCTGGAATAGCTGATTAAATAGAAAGTTGTTTAAATTGATTTATTACTGTCTTAAATTTACCTTCACTGCCACTTTTATTTTCAAACGTGTTTTTCTCGAAACCATTTGAATTTTTATACAATTTAAAACACCACTCCATAGACAAAGTATAATAAAAACGAGAAAAAAGTCAACTTAGTGTCTGCTAGAGAGCAAAAAATTTATTTGATACTGTATGTAAAGGTCTTAAGACTCAGTTACCTACTACTAGCTACCTCAGGAAAAATGACGGATCCTGGACTGAAAGTAGCCAAAAAGTTCTGGCAACCCTGGTGGAAGCCCATTTTCCAGAATCCACAGTATCAGACGACCCTGGCATGCTACGGCACACTGAGGCACAATGGGTGTTCTTATTGATACGAAAAAATGAGGGTGGACAATTTAGTCCTTTAAACCGTACAAATCTCCGGGTCCTGATGGTATTCTACCGATTATGTTACAGAAAGCATCGAAGGCCTTTGGTCTAAAAATACCAATAGCGTGGAGGGAAGTTAAGGTGGTTTTCATACCTAAAGCTGGCAAATAGGGGCATATAACAGCAAAAGATGTCAGACCAATAAGTCTATCAACATTCATGCTTAAAAATTTTGAGCGATTATTGGAGATTCACATTAGCATGCATATATGGAAGGAGAATCTGTAGAAACCGCTCTGCACGAGGTGGTAGGGAAAATAGAGAAAGGTCTACATGTTGGTGAGTTTGCGATAGCGGCCTTCCTCTATATTAAAGGATCATTCAATAACGTGTAATGCACCGCCATTAAAAATGCTCTAGTACATTGAACAGAACAATACGAACTGGGTTTCCAACATGCTTGCAAGTAGGAAAATAAATTGTTCCATTGGGCAAAGCTCGGTTAGAATGCCCGTAATCAATGATATCCTTAAAAAAAAAAAAAGAAAAAGAAAAAAAACTCAGTAAAATGGGTATAAGTGCCATGGCGTACGCAGATGACGTGGTCATAATAGTGCAGGGAAAATACTTAAATATTTTAAGCGACATTGTGGAAGTTGCGCTAAATACGATCAGCACTTGGGAAAAAAGCTGTGGTCTCAATGCCAACCTTTCCAAAGCAGAACTGGTTCTTTTTACCAAAAAGAACAAGATACCGCAATTCAAAATCCCAAAACCTAACGGCGTGGAACTGTCGGACAGCACAAAGTATCTGGGTGTAATGCTGGACAAAAAACTAAGTTGCAATCTTAATGTAGCGAAAGGAAACAAAATGGCATATAATCCTCTTTGGGGCTTAAAACCTGCTATGGTGTACTGGCTGTATAAGGTGGTGGTAATGGCTTCTATAGCCATTACAGGTGCGCTCCGTACCAACCCTACGGCAGCATTAGACACCTTTTTGCACCTAACACCGCTTGATTTACAGATAAAAAAAAAAACTTGCCGTCAACACTGCGACCCAAGAGCAGTAGTGTCGGAAATGGCATGGTCCTAGCGGAGCTACTGCCAGGCGACCCAACTCTAACGGATGAAATTCCTTTCTTGGTCGACTTCAACATTCTGTGTGATATAATATATCCGGAGAGGGAGGACTGACAAAAAAATTCAATAATCAGGGTCAAATGAGATTGAAATTTTCACAGACGGCTCGAAAACAGAGAAAAGAACAGGTTCTGGTATCTTCTCGGAAGACCCAGAACTAAGAGTGTCTATAAGACTACCGGACGCAAGCAGTGTCATCCAATCAGAGGGTTTGGCTGTCCTCAGGGCGGTTGAGCGAATGCAGATGAAATCGGTATCGGAAAGAGATATCGCTATCTACACCGATAGCCAGGCCGCCCTCAAGGCAATGGTATCAACCAAAATCAACTCTGATTCAGTCAGGGGCTGTCGCACAGTGCTCAAGGCACTTTTTTCACAGGGATTGAGATGGGTCCGTTTTGGTGTCTGGTGTCCGTATTCGTCATACTCCTGCTTAACTAACCCAACCTAATCTACAACAAACCTTTGTTAGTGGAAGTACAAACATTGTTCTTAGTCATTAACAGTTTAAGATTTATAAATGATTGCAAAGTTATCGATTTTAAATAGTTTATGGTAAGATCATACATTTTTTTCCAATACAGCCTTAATTAAACTCATTTATAGTAATTATAAAAACAACAAAAGAAACAATATCAGAGTATTGTCTGATGATGATTTTATGAAAAGTGGAATAAATAAGAGCTGCAATTCGATAACAAAAAGAAAAAATGAAAATGTTTTGAACGAAACATGAAATTTATAAAATGTGATAGACACAAATACAACTAAATGATCAGAACACAAATACATAAAAACGATGAAGGACAACACAATAAATATGTCAATTTGTGCGAGTTACATGTAAAGTGGTATAACATTTTTTTTTTTTTTTTCAAATTGTGGATTTATATATTATCTTCCCTATTTGGTAAATTAATATTTTTTTCCTTTTTTTTTTAATTCGGTTTATAATTATTTTTTTTTTTCATTTTTATTTTCTATTTTTTAAAATACAAATTTCAAATCACCCACTTTCAACGACATTGTTATCTTGGTCGGTGGGAAGTGGGATGTTATATTCAATTCCACTTTATGTGTATTTATTTTATGTATTTTAATCTAATAGCCGCGATAAATGTTAAATTAAATAAAATAAATCTAAATACACGCCTATTTGTAAGTTGAGTTAAGAGAATATCTTTTTTTGTTTGTTTGTTTTTTGTTTTTTTTCAATTGCGATTTCGAAATATTCATATAGAAAAGATAATTTAGAAAATACTTTCATTATTGTTTCAGTTTGCTAATTTTCTTTCGTTAAATTAAATAAAAAGACAACGAAAAAAATGAAACGAAAAATGCTTTGTAAAGTTGTCTTACATTCTAGAGCCTTTCTGTTGTAAAACTTTAGCTCTATCATTTAATTCCAATTCGCGCCCGGACGGAGCGGCACAGTCTTTAGAAACAACACAGAGATATTCATTGTTTTCGAAAGGACCATAGTTGGGGTATTGCGGACCCAAGATCAACTGTTCAAATCGCCAACCGTCTGAAAGGGTTGATATCATCTGAAAATACACAACAAAAACAAAAAAATGTATATATATATATACGAGTATGTGATTATTTAAATTTAATTTCTTTTAATACATAAGAAAACTTTTTGCAATGCTTTACTTTAGTGCGAGAATCCCCGGATTGATTTTATTTAAGGATAAAATAATTCTTTAACATGCCGATTATTTTCTAGCTAACTCGGCTAGATGCTACTTCGTTTTCCAATAGAGATCTCTATATTTGCGCATAACATCTTTTGACAGATACGCTTCTACAACGTTTATAAATCATATAATCTTTTACGACTACGTTATGAGCGCTTATTCCAATAAAAAAAAACAATTGAGTGTTTAGTGAAAGAATTCGAACCGACTTATTCACCCCAAAATGTTGCCGTATTAATGATACAGTGAAACGCTGATTGGGCTTTATTGAATATGAAAGAAGATCCAGATTTTGACCGAAAAGTCATCCTCAATAGCGGGGCACAGTTTTAGTTAAATGGATTTGCAAAATTGCCGAATTTTCTCTTCTTTGCGCACAACCTCAGGTGGTACGGGGAAAAAAAATTGTTCGATGTGGTTTTTTAAAGGAGGTGTCATTGGGCCGTATTTCTATTGAGATGATGCCGTCAAGTCGCTGTGCAAAAGCACCCTAAAATGAAGAAATTGTTAAGGCAAATATATTATATTTGCACAGAAGTTAAATTGCCATTTTTAACCATGAAAAGTCTATTAGTGAGCAAATTACAAAAACAGTTTACATCAGGGGTATAATACATGGGCTGAAAAGAGAGGGCACCACTTGAATTAAATCCATACCATTTTCAGTTAGTACCAACCTTCAAAAGACACGTGTATAAATTTGACAGCTGTCGGACGATTAGTTCTTGAGATAAAGCGTTGTGAGTGAAGCAACTTTTGTTATTGTGAAAAAAAAAAAACGGATTCAAAGGGAAAAAATGCAGCCGATACAAGCACCGAAGATGATGCACGCAGTGAACGTCCAAAAGAGGCTGTTTTAGATGAAAACATCAAAAAAGTCCACAAAATGATTACGAATGACCGTAAAGTGAAGTTGATCGAGATAGCTGAGGCTCTGAAGATATCAACAGAGCGTGTTGGATATATCATACACGAAAATTTGGACATGCGAAACCTCTGTTCAAAGTGGGTGCCGCGTTTGCTCACAGTTACCAAAAACTGTGTTAAAGCTGTTCAACCGCAATAAGTCGGCAGTCAGCTGAGTGGCGAGCAGGCGACGAGCCTCGTCCAAAATGACCAAAAATTCAACAGTTGGCTGGCAAGGTTATGGCATCCGTATTTTGGGATACACATGGAATAATTTTCATCGACTATCTCCAAAAGGGGCAGACTATCAACAGCGACTTTTACATTGCTCTGTTGGAGCGTTTGAAGGACGAAATCGCAGAAAAACGGCCGCATTTGAAGAAAAAGAAAGTGCTGTTTCATCAAGACAATGCACCGTGTCACAAGTCGATGAAAACGATGGCAAAATTGAATGAATCCGGCTACGAATTGCTTCCCCACCCACCGAGGGCTATTTTGAGGCTAAACCGGAATCGTACTACAAAATTGGTATCGAAAGATTGAAAAATCGTTTCAATCAGTGTATCGCCCTCGAAGGCAACTATATTGATAAATAAAGTTGAATTTTGCAAAATTGTTGTGTTTCACTATAAAACGGCACTGACTTTTCAGCCCATGTGTTATTTATGCCTCTCTTCGGCGATAAAATTATTTTTCATATGTTATTTTCGTCATTGAACTTAGTGAAACCAGAAACCTCGAGCCGCTAGTTCTACATGTTTTTCCAACACAGATATACAGTCAGGTTTAAATGCATGTATAATCAACCACGAATGAGGACTCAGACAATTGATTGACATACAAGTCTGAATACTCTGATATTAATCCACAAAATCAGCTGGGTTTCACCTTACGGTGTATACGGATATTAGAACATACATGGCGTAGAACATAGCAAAAATTTGCAATTAAATTGATTGCCATGAAACAATCAGGCGGCTGATGCAGGTCGAAGTCGCTGTACAGCTTATAGAGTTCGCTGTTCTATCAAGGTCTGACAAAAAAAAAAAAACAGCGATTGGCAAGTGTTAATCCACGTTTCAATCCTAGAGAAGTGTCTTTATCAGAATTAATAGCGGAGTCGATAGAGGCAAAATTCCTGACTATCGTAAAGTTACACCTGACTTTAAAATGTACTATTCTTTGTGACTGTAGGACCCTTCTTGTTAACAGCATATACTTGGTTTTCTCCTCATTCACAGGTAAACCCACTTATGTTACTTGCAAACTCTCATATTCATGAAATCAACGTATGCAAGCAGTTGCATAGACTTGTGTAAAAAGTCTGACATCTCATCTTGTCTAAATTTTTTTTTTTTTGACACCAAAGTTCCCGATGAGATTGCTTCCGACCTTTACGGTCATACAAAGGTTCTCCATCGTCAATATGCATAATCTGATGAGCTTGGGAGATATACCAACACTCAACAGATGCTCTAGAGGCAAAGTGGTCGTGTATATTGCTGTATTGTGAATATTTCACCAATTGTTGACTTACCCTGCCGAGAATATTGTTTTTTGTGCATCGGACAAACGATGTTAAGGCTTCATCCGACGGACATACCATGTCATGCTGTCTTAAGTCTGATAGCCTCGTTATAATTATATTTAAGTATTGCTATCCGTACTCCATTTTCGACAGGAGGATGCTTTGGAGAGCTATGATTTTCATCGCCCATATCAACTCACCATTTCATCAATCTCTTTTAATGCTCTTATTTTTTCTCTGGAGAAGCTGAGCGCACGAACTGCTCCCGTTTTAAATGAAGCCCCGCTTCGAAAGCGAATTATTTTGTACATTTGTTTGCCCGCACTTTTCATCAAAGAAGACCTAGTGATAGTGATATTCAATTAGGCTATAGTACTATAGCTGATAGTGCTCTCAAAAAATGATCTCCTTTCCTATTTTTTGTAATCGGAGCGCGCACAATGGATTTTATGTACCCTTAGGATGTTTGCATATAGCGCGAGTACGTTCGAAGGTGGGCTTAAGAGTGTACTGATGAGCATTCACACCGAGACGGGTGTTACGGCTAAAATTTTGAAGGGGCGGAATACTACTGGCAATTTCGGTGGACCACTGGTGGTGAAAATAACGATACATCAGAGTGAGACAGTAGACGTTACGTCGGTGTTTGAGGGTGTTGAATGACTGTGTAATATTGACATCACCTATGAGTTTTATCACACGATTTTGGATCCTATCTAGAAAGTGCAAGAAGGTCTTCAGGGCACCTGCCAAACGTGCGCATTGTACTCCAGTTTTGAGCGGACAAACGTTTTATGTATTGAGGCCAGGTCAGAGGGGGTGAAATACTTCTCAAGAAAACCTAGACATTTAGCTGCTATTTTGGTAACATCAAATATGTGGTCGTCCCAACGTAAGTTTCTACGATTCAAGTGCCATTGATGGATAATAGCTGGGTATTTAAATTTCGTTTTAGCGACAGCAGACAACATTGTATTTTGGAAGCATTAAATTCCACTCTGTTCATAGTTCTCCAATTAGTTATACTGCTAATGTGGGAATTTAATGTGTTTAACATACCTTGTTGTTTCTGTTCGACACCCCAAGTACAGAGATGTGTACTTCGCCGGGAATGAATTTGGCGTTAAAGCCACCTAAATTTTTTTAATGTCATACTAAGGGCATTCATCGTAGATTTTGTCAATAAGCTCATACTTCTTCTGACATACCTACATCTGTCATTTTGTTGACAATTTAATAGGTTTGCTCTGTGATCAGTAAGAAATGTAATCGGCCTTTAATAAACAGTTTATATAGCATTAATAATCAGAGCTCTTAAGAATATACAAGATAACCTTCGACGGTTAGTGACTATGTTACCTTTTCATTAGCATGCCTACCCTACTGAAGACTTCTACAAAAGCACTTTACAAAAACCAGTAAGAAACTATCGTTATATAAAATCGATCTTTCTGTCTGCAAAAATAAGAAAGGTTTCTGATATGGATTAGTCAAGCTTCTATGTCTACTCCAAAGTTTAACATGCTAGCATTAGGTATATTAAATGAAAAAATACACAGTCATAAAACTATAGCCCAGTGGCTCAGTCTACTCACCGCATGATCATTTGAAAAAGAAAAAGATTACTCTCGCAAGTAACTAAGTAGTTTCATTCTCCCTATCAACCCCAGATACTGCGGGGCTGATTCCGAGTACAAAATTCATCTGTATTGATTATACTGGTAAATAAATGAAGAATTTTGATTTTGCTGTACCTACATGTTAAAAAAAAAAAAACTGGGGTAAAGAGCGTAAGGTGTAAAAACTTGTATCAAATTGCTTGGCAGAGTGTCTAGTATCATAACTGGATACTGTTTCATTTGTAAGTACGTCAATAGGTTGGGTCACCTATCTCTGTATGAATTTTTCAGAAACTTTTGATAGCCTTCCGTCGGGTTCTAGGAATAGCTTGCATATCCTAAACTTTGTGTTATCACAACCGGCAAATTAAGCTTCATCTGGTAGAACCCGTCTACCGAACTTAGTCGATAATTGTTTATATTTGGCGTTGATGCCAAATAATTAGCTGAAACTCTAGGCCAAAAATTTGACAATTACGTTGTGACACACATGTCCGTGGAACCTTTAATGCACACCATAATAATGTCTTCGAGAAAAATGCTCTCAATATTGTGAGCCTAATAACAGCTAATAGATCTTGTAATTTTTACAACTCTTGATTATGAAGGGCTACCTTTATGATTAAATATTCGGGGAACATGTGAGTGTCACCTTTAAACCTTAGAGACCCCAAATCAAAAGTTGACTATAGCCATGTATGCTATGTATGATTGAACCTGCACCTTTATTTAGAATTTTATAAAACAAATTTCTACGCCTTAGACACATTTGACCATAACTGGATTGATACTTTGTGTCCCTATATCTTTTCGTTTAAAAACCAAATTATGAAAGTAACTTTAATCAGTTTCTATATATTACCAAAAGTATCCTTTTTACTTTTAATAATCACGAGTCAGGTGCCTTCTTCCAGGAACTCATTCATTTTCAAATAACCACGTTACCCAAGACATAAAAAATTTATTCAGCACATTGTTTTTATGTTCGTCTTCCCGCTTTAAAACAAATTGTTCCAAGCATTCTTATTCTCATTCTTCGTTGAATATAATGAACGTGAATCGATTAATATTTCATCCGCTCAATCGATTTCATTGATTTTTATTTGTCTCAATGATTATTTATTTCTTACCCCCGATTCGATTGTTGATTCTTTTGATGGCTAGCAAATTATGTGCGAATAAAGAAAGCCTTACACCCATCAAAGTATAGGATGCATGCACTGCACGCAAACAGAGAATACAAAATAAAAAAATTAAAAAGATTCAGCGATTACTTACCTGTGTCAGTTCTTGCTCACGGCATTGCAAAACTCTATAGACTCGCTTCTTATCCATGTGTAGTCTCTGCAAAAAACACAAATAAACCAAGAATTCACATATGTATATACATATATACATTTTTCCTTTTTTTTTTTTGAAAGGGAAACAATAAAAATAAAAAATCCATAAATAAAAAAAAAAAAAGTACTTGACCGTCAGAATAGTCAAGTACGCCCATACATACCTGATCTCTGTGGTTAATGCATTCTTTGAGTAAAGCTATTAGCTGGGTAACATTATAGAACTCAGCTTCTTCGAGGACACCTTCCTCTGAAACACCGTCAAGTACCAGTTTGCCATGCCGTAAATAATTCAGCACTGGCGCAAAGTATCTGGGATCTCTGTCAATCAAGTATGCTCCAGTTTCGTCCTTTTGTATTTATTGTCACCACAAAAAAGTGCATGAAACGAAAATTAGAAAAAAAGGAAACAAGTTAGAAGAAAATTAAATAATTTACTTGTATATACGAGTACTCGTATTTACTCGTACATGCCAATAAGTGTGGGTGACGGAAGGGGGCAAACACTTAGCTCTGCATATCTAAGCATGGAAAACTTTAAATCGATAATTTGAAATGTTTCAAGGATAATATATGCAACTCTGCCAAAATACAGTAAGTCAACTCATAAGTGATACAAGTTGGAAGTCTACTTGTTCACATTATACATAGTTTGACTTCTGTGAACTATTTTCTGGGGGATATGTACATAGTTACCCCAATTAACTAAAGGAAAGCCAATAGATTGATAAATGTATGACAAAATATCCATGGTAACAAGAAAAAACAAGGGGAAAGTTATAATAAATTTATTGTAGGCCAAGTAGTTTAGTTTCTTCTTTATAAAGATTTGGAATATGCGTTAGATTAACGTATTTGCATTTTTCTTACTTTCCATTTCGATGAACATCACTTAGATTTGATTATTGTTTGATTGGTTTGGATCGATAGTTTTCAGGAACTTGGATTGGCCAAGATTTTTTCTAGGACACAGTAAAAGATGATATTGACAATGTAGAAATTCCCATCACTTCTACTGGGCTGATCAGAAAGTCATTGCATTTTTTCCCTTGATGTTTAGGTGCCCTTATTTAATATACATACGTAATGAATATTAATCAATGATGTGTTAGTTATTTTTTCTTTTGTTCAATGACCTGCAATCTCTAGGGCAACTTAATAGTACAGCGTTCATTAAATTCCCTATTTTTCTCTGGAAGAAACTTATCAAAGCGCTGTTTAATGATGTCTTCAGAAGCAAATATTCTATTATTCAAGGAGTTTAACAAGGAACAAAATAAATCACTAGTCACGGCACTCGGTAATTCTCTTTCCTCTTCCACCCTAAATTTCCTTCGCCCGCGCGCTGTGTATATACATTTTAAGGGAACATAAATTCCTTAAGCACGCGCTCTTTGAAAAAAAAAAAGGAGATGTCTGATGGCGTAAAATCTGGGCTATACGGTGGATATGGGAATGCATCCCAACCAAGCTGCAACAATTTTTAACAAGTGGTCAAACTTATTTGCGATCTCGCATTGTCGTGATGAAGCATCACACCCTTACGATCGATCAGCTCGGGAAGTTTCTGCGCGATGGAATTAATTAATTTCTGTAGCTGTTTTGTTTAATCGTTTTGTTCTTTGGAAGTAGCTGATAGAACACTGGTCCCTTCCAATCCCACCAGATTAATAACGTCATCTTTGTTTGCTTGACTTTCCGATGCTTCATCTCGCCTTCTTTCATTTTTTTTTTTTTTTTTTTTTTTTTTTTTTTTTTTTTTTTTTTTTTGCCTGACATTGTTGTAGACAATCCATTTTTCGGATCAATTTCTTCACGTTTGGTAAGTTGATCGCAGATGTTTATGCGCTTCGTTAGATGAATTCCTTTCAACTCATACAGTACCCAAATATCAAGCTTCTTTACGAAGAAGGAATGATGAGCGCCATCACGAGCGAACCAGCTCTGTCGTTTTTCGATGACATTTCTGCCGTTAACTTTTCGCAACTTTACCCTTGGCTTAGTTGCTTTCTTCCTTTTTTTTTTTTTGGTGTAATAAAGCAAAATATGGTGAATATGCTCATCAACACTCTCCATGTTCGAGCCACAATTGCAAGCTCAAAACTCGTCCGAATCACGCCAGCTTTTTTTTTTTTTTTTTTTTTTTTGTTTTTAGGTTAAATGTCAACAACAAAAGGCGTGCAGACATTTGACATATATATATATATGTCACACGGGCAAATCCATATATTGCAAATAAAACGCAATGACTTTTTGAACAACCCAATACATTCAATTTAAAATAATGTCAAGGAATTGTTTGTCAATTTCGACATGGTCCTACAAACTACTCCCTCGTTCATATTTTGTTGTAAGCACCAGACAAAAACATTCTACAATAATAATTTTATAATTTTTTCAACTTGGTAACATAATTTTTAACGGTAACAAACAATAATTGGTGTCCGTCCGACTGAAGTATTGGCAATCAGCACACAAAACCGCAAAATTAGCACATTTTAATTTGTTGCTTATTTTAACCCGGGAAAGAAGTAAATAATAATTTTGTAACTAAATACCCATGCATTCATTGCGCGCTCTGCTACCATCCGGAGATACCAAAGCAGAACTGTGTTGAAGGCTCATCAAATCGTAACTGGTCAAATCGTAGCAACCTTCGGTGGCGTCATCTGTAAACCGTTACGATAAGACCAGTCAATTTATCTACCCTCGCTTTTTATGAGACAATTTCATTAATGGAAGAAGCCTTGTAACAATTTGCGGCCAACATGGGGCGGTAGTGTCAGCCAGTTTACCCAAAGACAGATAATCTACTCAATAAAATATATTTAAACTTTACGCCAAAGGCTATTACACATTCGAACAACTGTTGAGTGCATGGCTTATCATTATTCCAACTACTAATTAATTAATAATTAAACTCTCGTTTAATGGCAATACGAATTCAACTGACAAAATGGAATATCTCGAAATAAATTTCATTAATTTGCTTGGTTCTGAACCTGTCAAGAAATTTTACAACAGTTTTCCTGGTCGCTACATGTCTTTCAACGGGAACTTGAAAATCCTCATAGCTGAAGTTAAGTATTTGGTTGATATTGCCAAGCCATTGTAGTGACTACTTCGTTTGCAGCTGATCAAGTAAAAAGCAATATTTTGCAAGAGGAAACAATTCTAAGATCCTGAACAGGTTCTGAGAGACATCGTACTTAACTTAAAGGATTCCTGACTCGACGATTAACTAAATTAACATTCAAACTCTAGTCGGCGGAAACGGATTAAAGCAATCAAATGCATTATGCAGGCATACATATACGCGTACGATATTTTGACGAAACAGATGTTACAAATCAAAAACCTAACACATTTCCTACGCACTAGACAGGAGTGAAACTAATAAAACAATCAGCAAAGTCTTTAGCTCTAGATAATGGTAATTCGATTTCGTAAATATGATAGTCGAGAAGCCTACAAAGATTTTGTTATCTCTTTTTTTGATGCCTCAATTCGGAAAGGATATCAATGAAAAAAAAAGGAGAACAGGATTAACGTGTAGAAAACAAATATAGAATAAATAAAACATTTGAATCAGAGGACTGATGAAGTGCTCTACGCAGTAAGTATTTGAGTAATTAGGGAACTCTTTCCCTTCTTGGATACCATCATTTTTGAAGTTTCAAATGTCGTGACGAGTCTCCATTTGCAGAATCCTGGACACAAACAAAGATAAAATCTTTTTTCACAAGAGCAAGAAATGGGAAAACAGGGACAGGCCTTCTTTCGCTGTAGGTTTGTCGAAAAGATTTATTATACCCCGACTATATAAAAATAACTGACGTACATACATACTTGCACCTTGAAAAGCTAAAAATTTGTTTCCCAACTTCGATAAATAAGTTCTAAGGATAAGAGTTCTCAAAATGCTAACGCGGTGCTTTTGCTACTGTGTGGACCTACTCTTCAGGAGTGATAGATAGATAGATAGAAATCAAAATCGGCTGTGTTCAAAGGACGCTGACATGGAAGACTGTAGTTGTAGTAGGGATGTTGTGAATGGTAGAACAGTAGCAACATTGCCAGCGATCGATGATACCCATCACAGCATCTGGATGGATTTGTTAGAGAAAGTTTGTACCATGTGCATTGCTTCAGCGCAAAATTTTTCAGAAAATTCGACCGCCTCATACACGAATAGGCAAGCCACTTGACATTGCATCGCCCTCTCTAGCTGGTTCATAATTTATGCACTCTAAAAAAAACACCAATGGTATATTGGTGTGATATCTGAACTAACAGATCAGTCAAAGTATCCTGCTTTGGGATATTCAAGTTATTTAACATTGACGAGTTTGTTGTTTGTCCATTGAATGGAGTAGAGACGACCTTATAGATTAACTAAAAAAGGACACAGGATTCAATATTTCTCTTTTAAAATAGTCGCAAGCAAGTCATTGACCGTGGATTTTATAAATAAACTATGCTCGCAACTTCACTTCGGAGAAAAACCCACCCCAATTTTTAATCAAAGCGGATAATGTCTCCCAAAAATAAATACAAAAATCACTTTGTTATGTAAACTCATAAAAGTGCAATTTCGAAATTCCGATAGCACTCACAAATGATAGCAAGTGAGTAACGTGACACAAATTCGTCACCCAAATAATCTTATTTATCATTCCTAAAACAATAAATTCACACATCAACATAAATTAGCTACAAATAATCAAAAAGAAAAGAACGTTTTCCCAAAATCAAACATTTGACCAACCGTACATCAAGTGTGCGCTCCCACTACAGATAATACACACATGCCTGCGCCAGGGGCAGCCTCACAACACATCGTATCGCACCAACTGAAAACAAAGCGACAGCCACAACCACCCCGTTTTTGCTTCATCCTTATGGGGTGTAAAAACAGATAAATAAACAATTTTAGCTAAATTCATTCGACTTAATGTTTATCATTGAAAATTCCATAGACAACCCCTCAGTAAACTCATGGGCAATACCCCAAGGGATACGATAAAATAGAGCAGATCAGACCAGAACAGAACAGTAAATACAAATCCTAATGTCATGATCCAATGTACAACACAAATTTAAATGAATTTTGAAATGCATTTGGAAGTCTATGTGTAAATCTAAACACTGCACATACCCGATCGGATATTAAATCACAATCCTCTTGAATTAAACGCGACAGGAATGAATTTGGATCACGGGATAATGTTGTTTTTGTGGTGAGGAAGTAGGTTCCGCCGACATTTAATTTCACCCATTGATCGGTGCCTTGTTTTTTCAATATGTTCGGACTTTTTCTCGAATTAATATTCAATGTGGTCATTTTGGACATTAAATGGTTTGTGTGGTCTTAAAAAAAACTTACAAATTAAATAATATTAAAAACCTATAAATGTACGCGATGTCAGACTCAAAGAAAACGAAATGCCAGACTGAGATGATTGTTTTTGTTTCGCTCTCACCACCTTGAACATGTTCAAAAGAAGTGACATGAAAATTATTTCCCTAGAGATGTGCCAATATAGTTTTGTTTCGATAGGTATTTATTTCGTTATGGGTTTTTGCGTTTAAGAAAAAATATAGAATTTTATTTTTTCCATTTTATGGTTACAATTACAATACAATAGGCCATAAATAAAAGAATCAGTTTACATTTAGTATTCGATATTCATTAATTTATTAGAAAATAATATTTATTATATAAAAAAAAAACTTTCACTTGAAATGACGGTCCTTTGCTTTTACACAGGCCGAAGTATAGCTGCCGAGAGAATTTCCATTTTTTTCTTTTTGTGGACCTTATTTAAATTTGTCTTAGCAACAAAAAAATTTATTCTGAGTGTACAATTTAAATTTTAGGTGTTTATTACTCAGCCGGTAGTACGGTTTTCATAGAAACTGGTCTAATGGTGATTTTTATACCAATCTGACAAAACGAAGGGAATTACAATTAATATTTCAAGGGCCTTCGATAAAGTATTTTTTTCGATCATGTGTGAATTTGGGTTATTACCCTTCGGAACGTTTACCTCGAATTGTCTTAGATTGTTTCAAGTTTCAAATTTGGGTGTGCTTTAAGGCTCGATTCTGACTTCGACACTCTTTTTGATTTTTATTTATGACCTCTTGCCTTCCACTACTCGCATTTATCCAGTATATTCCTTTGCTGGCGGAAGATGAGGGTTATACATCTTCGGCTGTAAAACGGAGCCGCAGAGCACGTTAAGTATTGTTCATTTGGGTGACACCATCAACTTGGCACTTCCATCATCAAAACGGAAAAGTTTTCCATGCTCGGTTTGTGTATGTAGGCGTCAATGGCAACCTACCTTGGAATGGCTACATATTGGATGCCGTAAAAAAGGTTGCGAAATATCTAAATTTCCTCAAGATTTGTGAGAAATACTTCAACATTCTGAACTGGCCCCAATATATATATAAGTCATGTATTGTATCTGACAAAAAGTTGAGCAGCATTGCCCACATCTAGTAAGATCACTCTGCAGAGGTAGATAGGATTTAAAACTATGCGATAAAACTTATATATAGGTGACAACATTACATAGTCAGTTAACACCCTTTAACTGTAATATCCGTATATTTATGAATATCCATCAGTTTACCATCAGGCCCGGTTTCGGACGTACTATGAAATATGTATAATAACATTTCCCAAACCGTACAATTCGCATATAGGATGGCATGCGAGCTCTTTTTTTTTTTCTAGTCATAACAACCTCCATTCATTCCAAACCAATATTCCCTTTCCATCTAATGTTTTTCCGCCAACCTTATCAGCAAACATTTTTATAGTGTTCGTAGTCCTTATAAAAAATTGACGAGTTCGAAACGACTTCTCGTTTTTTCGCCGATGATAGCATTAGAAGGAAACTCGTGACAACCTTTCAAGCAACTCTCAAAATTTGAATTCAAGTGCTTAAGAGTCAGCCTTACTAAGATCGAAAACCACCATTTTTGGATACTTCGAAAATCGACGTCTACAGAGAAAGATAAATTGAAATATTTAAGATCTGTCGCGAAATATCAGGGAAGTTACTCGAGCTGCTGGTTTGCGCGAATACCCCACGGAGTTTTGTGATATCGAGAGCCACGCCGGGAACGCATCCTTTAATATCTATTTTTCATGTTAAATATATGGTATTAAAATTAATGTTTGTCTGCCTGTTCTCTATGCATTCCCACACCATTCATCTGACTGTAATGAAACTTTACTGAGTTATTGTGCTCACGCCTGCGAAGGTTTCCGACTTATTACAACCTTTTTACATTTAATTAAACAAAGAATTTAATCGAATCAAATAAAAGCAGCGACATTTTATTTCGTAGATGACGTAATAAGTAGTGCTGATGGTGAAATTTCAATTAAGGTTCGGCATTACATATAAAATACATTCGCATTTTCCACGAATTGTTTAAGCATCGTTAGCATATTTTCTATCCATCTCATCGTAAGTGCAATCAAATTTAGTTTCCACAATCTTTCCAGTATTATTTTTTTTTATTTTCTCCAGTAAACTTGGAAACATCGTCAACAGTAACATTTCATTCTGTGTGTGAAGAGCCGAACAAGTCGAATTCATTCACATGGATTTTAGACTCAACTTCTTTGAAATTGTGCCTCCCAAACCACAACCGAATGGTCGATTTATTCCCCAAGCATGAAGAGAAAGGCATTACGAGCTTACAACAAATAGGCAGCAAAACTGGAAACCGATTGAGTAAGCATTGGCAATGCCCGTTTGTCTGAAACAGACGGGCACTATAAACAGATCGAATACGCACTGCTCAAGCTCGTTCATCTGAAACAGACCGGCAACGGGAAGTGCACATTGCACACTGATTTAAATCTTTATGCATTCCATTGTTACAACTGTTTCGATGAAAATGAACAAAAAGACATAAGAAAATTATCCAAAATAAATTAAATATTGTTATAAAATGTTTCCTTAAATACGATTTTTATTGGGGGCATAGCAACGCCAGCAGGGTACATCTAGTTGCTTTATAAAAAGAAAAGTCTAAGCTTCTTGTCGAGAGGGCTATGCCTCATTAATGACATGTAAGAGATGGTAGGAAGGAAGGCTATTATCGTCATTTGAACAAAATGGTACAAATATATTTAAAAAAAACAAATTGAAAAGCATACATTGATTGAACAACAAAGAATTCAGGTGGCGATACAGATATATAGCAGGCTTAAGTAACATAAAAACATTTCGTGTGACATAGATCAGCGAACCACAGCATACACTTCCACCTTAACAAATGAACGCGAACAAAATTCATTCTAATAAGAAATTTTGTTTTGTTTTGACAACCTTTCAGTTCTTTCTAGTCGTTCTCGTTCGCTTCCTACATCAAGAAAATTCATCACACCCGAAACGTACAGTGACCACTGTTTGTTACATTTTCGCTCTGCCTGTCGCCTCCGTGATGTTTTCCTAATTTTTTTCCTTTTTTTTCTTTTTACTATTTCCCACAAAATAAAGAAATCAAACAAAATAATAATTCTCCTGAATGAAAAGTAAAATGTTCTCTCGTGTTTTATTCATAAATCGACAAACAAATTGAATTTGAAACACCAACTCTCACGTTCGGGTCTCAGTAACTTGTGTTTCCGAAAATGTCCACACTAACATCTCCCTCATCGGCAGGCAGTGCGGCAAACCAGAAGGATCCAAAGGAAATCTTTTCGAAAGCCAACACGAAAGTCAGCAACTTGGATTTCGATGATTTCACGAGCAGCTCCATCCTGGAGTTCCTCAACAAAGAGCAAGAGTGTTTCTATGGCTCCAGTCGCGATACCAGTGAAATAAACGACGAAAGCATATTCGAGGAAGTTAATCGATTGTCCGACAACACGGACACTCGTAGTGTCGATGAGATACTTCGCGAGGCGGAGCTCCTTATAAATAAACAGCTCATGGAGGGTGCGTCACCCTTGATCAATGGCTCGAATGGAGGTTTTGAAACGCATAAAAAGCCGAATTTGTGCAATCGGGTGTCGAGTTCGGTGATTTGTTCGGATTCGGGTTCCTTTGAAAAGGAAAACTCACCGCCATCGCCGCTGCCGCCGCCCCCGGTATTGGTGGATAATAATAATTTCGATAAGGTGGTCGACAATGTGAATCTAGATTCGGTAATCTCTGAGGAATCTACACCCAAGGACATGAGGAATTTTACAGCAAATAATGACGAAGCTGAGGACATTGACGAGGATACAACTGACACGGTGAGTTTTGTTTTCGTTGGCCAGTTGGAAGAGTAAGGTGTGAACAAGGTTGCTATGCACTTACTGTTTGAATTCAAATTTGTTAGGTCATAAATTTGTGGCATAGTTTTAGGCACTTGATCAGTAGTTTGTTTAAAACATAGTGTGCGTTTAAGGGGCATCGCCCCAATAAAAGTCCAGGAGTCTTCAAAGTCAAGTAACCAACAAATGAGCTTGAACATCACACAGGAAATGATAGTACCTAAGCCCTAGAGAATAGGACTAAACATAACATCGGAAACTCGCAAGGCGCTGTCGAGTTCTTGTCAGTTTAAAGGAAAACAACAATTAGTTGATGTTGTGTGTTCCTTCAGGTTGACAGCATATACAACATGAAAGGTTATGGTTAGGTTGTTACCAACCTTGATGGAGCAGCGAGCTTTCTCCATTGACATTCTGCACAGACGGAGGAATTTATCCGGGATACCAAAACTAGCCACGGCTCTATATAGCTCGTCTCTTGACAAGTTTGATCGATCTCTCGCCCTTTCTGATGAATAAAAAACATGATAATCCGTAAAACCTCTTATTTTGGGACACGTTCTCTTTTTTATGTGGATTTCGGAGATCAAGAAAACATTAATATCCGCGTTTGACTGTAGTTTCCTTCCCTTTCGATTGTTGTTTCTCCCATTTTATGATGTCAGCATCAACAATTTTAAAATCAATATTTTGTAGGTGAATTACGACATCCTTCAAACACGTCGCATGTAGTCCTCTAGGGCTCTAGCTACAACACGTATCGGCCTTTACGGTTTGTTATCATAAGTATACACTACACGATAGCTGTCATCGTCTTTGACATTGACTTTTTAAGTGCTTTTGTTGCGCGATGTGAAGTGCAATCGTATCGCAACAATGTATTTACCATGTTTTGAAGTTTGGTGTAGTTTTACGACTTATGTCTTCTTCATCTGTTTCACAGGTTTTACAGGAGTTAGAACTTAAGGCATTCTCTTTTCGACATTGAGGCGTATCGTTCATAGTGTCTTCTTTGGCCTTAAGTTTTTTTTAGGTCTTTTTTAAGTTCTTCACAGAACATTACCATTTTATTTAATCCAGTCCTATTTCGATATTTTCCTAACTGAGACTTTTAGTTTTCGCTTAAGTTCGTTGCTCGTGCGCCGACAAATCTGGTGTCGCCGAACTTCTTATTCCGTACGTATTTGTTTGAGATCGTAGTGGTGGAAATCTCGATAACCTTGAACTCACATAAAGGTTACGTAAACGCAAAAAATGATTGTCGTCAAAATCCATAGAGCCAACCTTCGAAGCAGGTGGTTATTGGAACCTGGAGTAATTGCATCTTTTGTTTTGTCCTTTGCATATTTTGTTTATAAGACGGGTTGATTCTCTGGTGATGCCAAATTCAGCTGATCGACATTTCTGGGTCTTCTACGATACTGGCCGCTACGGCGGATATGTTTTCTTCATTTTGTACCAATCTCTGTCTGGTTGGTGGCTAAAGATGCAAAAGAGTGTTCTTACGCTCAAACTTTTATAAGGTGCGACGAGTTTCCTGCGTACTGAAGCCATGATGACGATCGACCTTACCAACTGAGCCGGAATTTCGATAAATTTTTTTTAACAATTAAATTTAATGACAAACTTTACTCATAATTTTGACAGCTGGATGTCATTGGTAACTTTGACAGCTGCTGAAACACAACAACTGGAAAAACTTTTATTGTACCTCTAAGGCCGATCTGTTATTAGGAAAGCAGTTCAAAGCTCATTTAACTTCAATGATTTCGCCATTGTTTTGTGGACTTTTTGAATGTGAATGTGCCTCAACTCGATTTCATTCTTATTCAAATTGCCGTGACTTCTCTTTGAGAGTTCTGAGTCGCACTTCTTTCCATACTTCTTTCTTACCGTGTAAGCGATTTCCATTCCGTTACATGCAATTAATAAGGTGTCAACCAATGTATAGAATGGAAAGGGTGAAAAATGCAATAGTTAAGGATATTTGTCAGGTGCTGAATTCGTATAGCAGCATAACTTCAACTATCGGATCGGTTGTACCTTTAAAGTTATAGGTTTCCCTCTTTTTATCTTGTATAATATATCAAAACGCCTTTTTTCGACATAATAGTATGACTTACTACCACTTAATACCTACACTATTGAGAGCATTCCACATTCCTACAATGTCAATTTGTGTGTCAATGTTTTTCTGATTGTGGCAGTGTTACGGTGGTAAGTAGGGCTAGATTCCTATCTAAATAATCTTGCGCACACCGGAGGGGTTTGACTCTAAATCGCAAATAAAATAGACCACGTGTTGATTGACAAGATATTTAGAAAAACAAATGTAGGCTTTGAATAAGGAGGTTAAGCATTGAGTACCTGAGTATACCAGAAATTGGCAGAAACTATAGAGAGTAACTGAACGAAGCCCTGCAATATGGAATTGCTTACCACAAATAGCCAAAACAACTCTAGTCTACCAAGTGCTTTGGACAAAAAAAAATCTACATCGAATATTAATTCCTGACTTGCCTATAAACTAGAAGATACAACCGCAATTATCCGAACAAATCCATTATGAAAAGTAAAGGCAAGTATTTTACATGCTGAAAAAAAGCTCGCCTATGAACCGGTGCTGCATAGAAGAATGAGAGCGAATAGTGAAAAGGAGAAAAAGAAAACCGCTTGTCTGGAGTCTAAGGAAAGGGCATGAGAAGCGAACGATGGAGGTAATGTATCCATGAACAAGATTCGGTAGCTTAATCGAAATGTAAAATGAACGTTTTAAGACAACAAGATGCGAACAGAAACCTATAAAGATCAGAAAGGAAATTTAATAGTAGAGACACACTCGGTCCTTAAGATATGAAAAAGCCGCTTCTTCAGACAGTTTAAAGTCCACGGTCAGACAGAACAAAACATTTAAACCAAGATAGCAATTTTTATCATTTTAGCTACATACATACATCAATTCATTCTCGGGAGCCTTAATATTGCGTGCCTGATTCCTTTACATCACAGACAAGTTTTTGTCTATGTAAACTATGTGAACGCCTGAAACCATTTGGTAATGATTTGATTCCCTTCTATCAGTGCTATTTGAGGCTGGGTGAGTTTGCAATTGGCCTAATATTAACACTACGGCAGATTCTAGAGAAACCGAAGAATTCCAGATTGATATACACCATTTCTATATCGCTTTCAAGATTGCACATGATAGCATCTATAGGCAACTATACATAGCCATGACTATTGTTATCATTCCTGCCAAACTCATCATATTGTGCAGAATGACGAGGGAGAATGCATGCTGCTTCAAAAAGAACTGAAACTCATCGAAAATTTTGATGTCCAAAAAGGTAGATGATTTGTTGTCAAGAGATCTCTTTACCATCATACTTGCCAATTATAATTGTGCTTCTATTCCTATTCTATGAATTCCTAAAATCTATTAAACATACGCTGATGAGATTGACATTATTATCAGAATACAGAGAACTATGACTGACATTTAATAACAATCGATATTGTTATCAACGCTTTTAAGATAATCTCAAAAATTTATTGAGACTGCATTATACTACTCAAAACACTAGTTAGCACCAATAGAGTCCATTTAATTTGGGTGGCAGGTCATAGTGATTATGATTATAATGAAAAAGCAGATGAATTGGATAGAAAAAGCTTGGCTTCAACATTTCTGTTGCTGCTGTCATTTTGCGGGTTACGAATTAGCTTCATAAAATATTAGGTGCGCAACTAAGTTCTCACTATTTCAATAGATGGCTCCAGCAGTAAGTGCTGGTCGATTTTGACATATCTAAAACGTCATGAACCAAGCTTAGACATGTCCAAGTGTGCCATGTCTAATTTTGTTTACGGAGATGCTGCTCTAAGTGAAACAACGTGCCGTTATTGGTTCCGTCACTTCAAAGGCGGTTATTTCGATGTTGACGACAGTCCGCGTGAAGGAAGGTGAAAATCCTTCGAAGACGCTGAATTGGAGGCATATCTCGATGAGGATCCATGCCAAACGCAAGAAGAGCTTGCTTTAGCATTAGAATTTACACGCCAAGCCATTTCCAAGCGATTGCATGCATTGGGAATGATTCAAAAACAAGGAACTTCAGTTCCTTATGATTTAAAGCCAAGAAATGTTGAGCGTCATTTCATCGCATCGTGATTAAAAATGGATTCGTTACAGCAACTCAAAAAGAAGAAAGTCATGGGGACTGCTCGGTCATACTTCTGCGTCGTCGGCTCCGTTGACTATTCAGGCTGCGAAGGTTATGCTGTGTATTTGGTGGGACCAGGTCGGTGTTATTTATTATTAACTGTTGAAGCCCAATGGAATCATTGACTTTAATTGATGCGATTGAGCAGAGCACTGCCCGAAAAACGGCCACAATAGGAGCAGAGGTATAAAAAAGTGATTCTACAGCATGACAACGCTCAGCCTCACATTGCCAAACCCGTTAAAACTTACCTGGAAACGCTCAAATGGGAAGTCCTAACACACCCGCAATATTTTCCAGATATTGCGCCGTTCGATTATTACTTGTTCCGTTTAATGGCACAAGGACCTCAAAAAAATTTCTTGATTTGTGGATAGCCTCAAAAGATAAACACTTTTACTGTAACGGTATTCGAGCTCTACCAGAAAGATGGGTAAAAGTTGGAGCTAGTGATGGGCAATACTTTGAATGATTCATTTGTAAAAATTTTTTCACAATAAAATTGCATTTTCATTAAAAAAAAGCAGAGAAAGCTTAGCACCTGGCTAAAAACAAAGTCATTCCATTACTTTTTACCAACCCTTTCCCCCAAAAGTTCTTTAACAGCTTTCTAGAAACACTAAGCCGACCATCCTTACCATCATTGTTCTTCTGTATGGGTCAGCAAGTTTGACGTGCTTTAGAGCACGAGATCTAAGAGAGACGTCGACCTAATCAGAAAAGTGATCATCAGGCGCTCTGATAGCAAGGATATGTAGAGGAAATGAATATTAACCTTCTCCCGGCGGAGGATTATTCGATTCTTATCTGGAAGGACAACGCATTAGTGGAAGTCGGACCACTTTGGTGTGTGCGACTGGAGACAGTTTTTTGAAGACTGCGGTAGCTTCAGAGATTTATTGGTTGGAGCGCGTCCATCTCGGATTTTAACGCCATCTAACTAACTATTTTTGTTTTTTAATAAAACACCCATTCCTTATTTTTGGTTTTTGTCTATTTCTTTTTTTTTTTGTTTTTATTTTAAATTTAAATAGTTAAGTACGATTAAGTCTTTTAGACAAACCTTGCGATCGTATCTACTATTGTGTATGCCTCCTTAGATGTAGCCTTGATCTGTGCTTTTGGAAGTACAAATCCATAATACCCTCGATCCCTCAGTTCAACAGTATACACGTACTTTGTTCCTAATACAGCGCGACTCCAATCGTCTGAACCGCCGCCAGCAACACCCAAAAGCTCATACGTTGCTGCTGTTCTATATATGCGTCCTGTTTCCTTTTTAATATTCTTCAAAATAAAATAAACAGATTTTAAGGAAATGGTTAGTAACATAAGTATATAATTTAACTTACCGCAACAGCTAATTGTCCGGCTTTTTGTAGATCCCTCCAATCTTCCACTTTTTGTGCTTTGTACGCCCATGGATAGACAATCATTTCACCATAGCTGTGAAAAGTTAAATAAGCGCCAAGGTTACTTTTGCGTCTTTTTAAAAAGTCGCTAACGGCTAGAGTTTCTAATTCCGATCCTGGTGATACCCCACGATATGTGTCAGAGCACGGTTTTGTTGATGATCCTCGTCCGTTCCAATTTACATTGAAATTACGATTCAAATCGACGCCATAGCACCGGTATTGGTTGTGCTTGGACCGATTTTTTCTCCACAGACGATTTGTTGTACGACTGTACATGTAACCATCAGGATTCATGACCGGCATAAAGTACCAGGTTTTCGATTTTAGATAGCTTGGCAGTGTTTCCCAATTGGTTAATAAATTATTTATGATGTATGTTACCACAGCTGGACTAATCCATTCGCGAGCATGAATGCCGCCGTCTATCCAGATTTTGGTGTTGTTCTTCGCATCATTCGAAACTCTAGATGGATTGATAGAAAAAAGATGAAACAGAGATGAAGAAACTTATAACAAGGAAATATGTTTTTGTGTGTTCTTCTTTTGTATCAAAGTTCTGGCCATTGTTCGAAACTTGTGAGCATTCGTTATAGCACTTTCTAGGAATTTCGATCTATAATCTCCCCGTGCGATGTTTTCGCGTATGAAATGAAAAGCCGAATGTTACAACATCACAGCGTTGTGATTAACCGACTCATTAATACGTTCTTATTTCCGTGCAATGTGCTGTTTCGCGCTGGTGTCTCAGAAATAATAAACCTTGTTATTTTGAGAAGGGACAAGTCAAAAGGATTCCTGATACAATTTTTTTTTTTTAAAACACAAGACAAGGCAGTGTCAGAGTGAGCTTTTCTAATGCCAAATTAACAGCGAATAAAAATGTCTTTAGGTACCGTCCGTATAATAGTTTCTTTGATATCTAATAAGATTTTAAGCATCTTATGTGACATTCAGGTGAACATATCTCAGGTCCTCGCCCAATTATCATGGCTTCGCCCATCAATGACGTTGTCTAACAAAAAGCGGGATCAGAGCAAAATTTACTGACCTTATTGTAAAGGTTTTCGGTATTTAAAGCCTACGAATGCTGCTACGATTTGACCAGTTATAGGTCGGTCAGAGTTCCTATTGGGTGGCAGGACCACCTACTAGGACTTGAAGAAGTAGGCCCACTTATGGGAACGGTATGTTGGCTGTGCAAAATACTGGGTATTGTGAATCTAAGAACAGTAAGAGGTTTTAGGTCAACCTCAACCCATACAACCCATACCAAGGATGGAGCTTCTGCCCTCAACACGAGTTCTATTTTGGTATCAAGTATCTACTTTGGCAAGGCGTATTCTTGCTGCCATGGATGTATGGGCACCCCGTAGACTTAAGTTTCCGAAATATGCATCCACTTTAAACACTAGAGACTATGAACATATCTTAGTTTCAAAAGACATATCGGGCTCATGCAGAGCAATTAAAAATTCTTCTAGGCTGGATTGCAAGTCATAGAATCTTTCGAGCAAGTACGGCTATAGAAACGATAAAGTGGTCTGGATTACAATGTTTATCACTATTTGACTATCATCACCTCCCGTGATGATCAAAACCTCACTTGTCGGATGTGAAAGCAACTTTGATGTAATATTATCCAAACAAATTTAAGTTTCTTCTATTTATTTAGAGATCGAACGAAGCCATTCCCTTCATTTTGTAATTATTAAGATCATAAAAGTCGTCCATAGTTGAGAAATAAACTATGACTAAATAAAGCAAACGCTCATATTGACTGTGAAAATGGCAAGACGCTGCGATATATAAAAAGCTTTTTCGCTCGCCTATAATTATAAGTGAATTCAGTGCAGCATAATCATCAATACGACCCAAAACAGAGGAAAAAGTACTATTTGCAATGTCTCAAAAGTAGTAACAATTAACAATAACAAAGTATTAGATATCTGCTACATCCTTCATCCCAACACTCATATACAATGACATTCCAGCTGTCAACTCGATGTATTCGTCAGAAATGCTGCGAAATATCTACTCAAAAGATGTAAGAAATACTTTTTTTTCTCTGATCTGGTCTCAATATATGTTTGATAGGCCCAAAATTGAAGTACAATACTCATATCTGGTCAGGTGCTACCAAACCCTCGCTCCACCTGTTAGATAGGATTCAAACCGTACGATAAAACTTATACGGTGTTGCTAATATCACACAATCAATTGACACGCCTTACTTTATTCTACCGCCATTTATACCATAAGTGTTCCATTGAAATTGCCAGTAGCCTTTCGCCTCTTTAAACCTTCAATCGTAGCACCCGCCTCGCTATGAATGCTAATCAGTTTACTCCACCGAGCTCTCTATTTCCTAGTCATTATCACCTTCAAACATTTGAAACCAACGTTCATCGTTACCTCACTTTCTTTCCTTCCTACCAAGCTACCACCTTGATCAAAAAGTTCCGGGTGGCGTCACCGTGTGGCGCTCCAATTGTTCCGATTTAAATTCTGTTTTTTTTTTTTGTTAAGTTGGTACATCTGTTGTTAACATTCCCTCTAAATCTTAGCGCCATAGCTTGACATTTGCAAAAGTTATGTAGCCAAGAGAACATCTATCTCTGTGTGTGTAGGCGATTTTTTACAATTTCAGAAATAGATTTAAATTTGCAGCAACGAACTTGTATTACATTTTGCGTAAAAAACGGATTTAATGGTGCGCGAACGTTGGAAATGTTGGAAAAGTGTTTCGGCATCGATTTTCTAAAGAAAACGATCATTTACCAGTGGCACGAGCGGTTCAAAAGTGATCGTGAGTCAATCGAAGATGAACGCAGTGGCAGACCATCGACATTGAAAATCAACGAAAACATTGATAAAGTAAAAGAAATGTTGGTGAATAACCGCAAATTAACCATGTAAATACAGACCAGCCGTTTTGGCACTTTGCTCGCCCACACATCTCAGATCACTCTGATCTGAAGCTACCTGACAACGAACAAGTGCCATTATTGTTTTCTCATCGCAGCCTCACCATTTACGTGCGTAGTGATGTAGCTTACCAAACTCCACTCCCTGTTTCAATCCGGAATTCAATTTTCTTTGGTTAAAATTCCATCTCCGTAGGAAATTATTCACTATTGCTTTAGTTACAGAAGCCCCAAACTGGACAGCAATTTGACCTTCAACTAATTTGATGCGCTGTCTGACTCGATACAAAGAATTGTATCCCTGCATCCTCATACTGAAATCGTTATTACAGGCGATATACAATTTTGTGTGGCTTCAACCTTCTGGACAGACAACACTCGAAGGATGGTGTGTTGAGATCTTCGCTGCGGAAAATAACTCAACCCAGCTTGAAAATGAGCCCACACGAATACCAGATAGTCATACCGCCAACACCCTGGACTTGTTTTTAACTTCTCACCCTGGCAAATACAAGGTCAATGTACTATCCCCTCGTCGATCATATCAGCTAATTTCTCATACACCGATCACACAGTTAGAGAAAAGATTCTTTAGGAATTTTAATTGGTCGTTATGTTTTCTCGATAACGATGTGGACGCCGCTGCTGATTTGATCACAGTTACAATTCTTTTTGGAATGAGATCCTTTACCCCTCATCCGATGAAGAGTATCAAATCAAAAATTAAAGGCGTGGTACGACTGGAGCTATGAAAGGACTACAGATCAGACAGAGGGAAACCGAAAATTCGAGGCAAAAAATACTATAATGTCTCAAAGGTAGTAAAAATTGTTGGTCGTTCGTCAAAAATATTAGAAATTCTGCTTCATTGTCCATCGCCTTGGACCTTGCACAAGGTCAATCTTTTTGCTACGCAATTTGCGGCCAGCTCAATACTTTCAGATTGCGCTTTGTCTCCGCCTACACATGGGTGCGTCGAATTTTCTATGGGACAAATCCACTTTCGCACTCGTGTACTATAGTAGTAAGAGTTCTTAAAGATTTTAACATTCGCAAATTCGGTCCAGATGGTATACTACAATATATTGTGGAATTTAATGCTTCCAAAACATAATGCTGTCTACTCTCGTTAAAGCGAAATTTAAACACCCAGCCACTATCTATGAATGGCGCTTACTCGTACATCGTCGAAATCAAAAAATCTTCCATTCTCGTAATGTGTGTTACTGATAACTTACGTTGGAATGACCACATATTCGATGTCGTCAAAAATGATGCAAAATGTGTAGGTTTCCTCAAGCGATGTAAGAAAAATATTACGCCCTTTGATCGGGCCTCAATATATAAGGCATTCTTCCGCCCGAAATTGAAGTACAATGCCTACATGTGGTCCTATGCGCCAAAAACTTCTCTGTAAGTGCTAGATAGGATTCAAATCCGTGCGATAAAACTCATAGATAAAACTAATATCACTCAGACATCGTACACCCTCGAACACTGAGGTAATGTCTCGTGTCTTACTTTGTTTTATCGCTATGATCACCACCAGTGCTCCATAGAAATCGTCAGTGGCGTTTCGCCCCTTCAAACTTTTAACCGTAACACCCGTCTCGCTATGAATGCTCATTAGTACACCCTCAAGTCCACTTTCGGATTTATTTCCGCGTCGTTATAACTTGCAAACATTTAAAACAAACTTTTATCGGTTCCTCTTTATCTTTCCTCCCTGATTTTCCTTCGCATGGGCAGTGTGCAAGCATTTTAAGGATACTCAATTCCCTCCAGCGTTATTAAAGTTGGCCATTTTGCCGGCCAGTGGACTGTTGTTTGTGCTGTGTCTGGGATTGTCCCAGTTAAAATAAAATGTTCAGCAGTAAGTCGTAAATCATGTTTCTGTAGCGTTCGCTATCCACAATAATACTGTTCTCAAAAAAATATTGACCAATCACCTTTTTTCAGTAACATTGCACCAAAAATCGACTCGGAGTTATCAGTGGCCGAGAAGTGATAATTTCGCTAATTTCCGTATTTGGATAGATAGAAGTTCATCATTATTCATCAGTTGGCGATATGCAGGCAATAGCTGATACTATGTTTACATTTCACCTTCAAACTTTCCAATAAAATTCGCTGTAGAAGCCGCTTATTGCTGCCTAATTGAGTGGTTTGTCATCTGATTGATGTGTAAGGGTTCTCTTTGACATTTCAAGTTATAGCAGCTATATTCTCAACAGAGCGAATCCCCCGAGATGATCAGTTATTGTTTCGTGTGAAGCCTGTCTCCTCGAAATAGTTTGTTAAATGTCGCAGTGTTTACCCACCCGGGAATTGACGACGAAAATCACGTTGAGCCAAGAGCACCGATTATTTAACAAAATGTTCACGAAATAACGGTTCGTCTAGATGTATTCTATTTCTGTTTACTTTACAAATGTTAAGGTAGTTATTATTCGTACAAAGTGAGAGCATTGTGATATAATTGGCCCTTGTGGCACCTCCTAGTTTTCTTCTAAGCAAAAGCGAATGTTACCACCATTCGGTATCACTTAATTCCTAGAAGTGTAAGAAAGTATGAAGATCCCATATAAAGTTCCATGTTCCAAGAAATGAAATCAATAGATTATCGGCAACCGGCCGATTCTGCCATTTCGTTGCGGCAAAAAGCAGAACAGAATTTCTTCCATGAGCCATGAACTCCGATTCCAAATTTAATGGTTTCGTTAAAAGCAACTGCAGGATAAGTACCACAAATTGTCATCGAAGAGAAAAATTCAAAAGTTTTCCTAGAGCAAAGCCAAGCGTAATAGAAAGCCCTCCCAAGCAATTTCGTGGAAGCTTATTCTACCAAATTACTGACACATATGATCCTATTGGTGTTATCATGGCCGTGTAGATTAAGAGGACTCTCCTCGGTTTTGAATCCCAAAAGTTGTCTTGTACTACCAAACAGCCGATAACGCCTTATAAACTCTAAAGAAGTTTGCTCACATTGGATGACACCTTGATATTTAGCTTAACTTAATACCTGCAGCCTAATGAGAGCGTAGGGCAGACATCAATTCTACATCAATTTCGTCGCAGGATGTTCTGTCAATTCAGCTTAGCATACTTATATTAGGTGCTTAGAAAAAGCGACGACGTCAGTAAGCCGTCAACAGCTTTTTCTACTGAGAAGCAGAATGTAGAAGTATTCGGTAAGTAATCGTTTGATCTGCTGCATCTTGGAGAGTCTGTCAGTGGAAGCCCTAACCCACGATGTGTTAGGGTGACTTGGAACAGAGACGTTCAGTGAAGTCTTGCATACTTGAACTAGCTTGTAAGTCATCAGGGCCTTCAGCAAGGCTTTAAGACCAAGTTGGCTGTCGTTAGAGGCACATATACTTTGTTCTTCCACCAATCCTTCACGATATATTAGTTCGTTGCCATCAAAAGACAGTCGTAAGTTTTCGTAACGAGGAGTGAAATTTAATGATAAGCTATCCCATTATTTTTCTCTCTTCTGAGTGAACCAGTGCGTAAGTAGATTAGTCCCCTTGAAGACCCTATGCGCTCAAATCTAGGTGGAGATATGGCACAATCTGGAAGCACTTAGCTTCCAAATTCAAATTTCGCTCTGTAAAAATAGATTTTCCACTTCTATTAGTTCTCAGCCTAAAGGTCATTAAGTGCCAATCTGTACAATCAAGAATTTACAAGGGCTGTTTGATGAATACTTTCTTAGGTTTTGACGAGTTATTTTTTAATATAACCCCCTTTGAACTCGATACACTTTTCACAGCGGTGCTGCAAATGTTTTAACCCCTCCGTATAGTAGGTACAATTTTTGTTGGGCTGCAAAATACTTGTACTCCTCCGCAGCGGCGATGACTTCCTAGTTCGACTCGTACTTCTTTTCGGCGAATGAATTTTTAATGTTATGTTTGGGAACAAAAAGAAGTCGTAGGGAGCCAAATCCATAGAATACGGAGGATGGGGGAGCAATTCGGAGTGCAATTCGATCAATTTGGCTGTGGCGGTAGCCGGTACGTTATCGTGGTGAAGGAGTTTTTCTTCAAATTTGCGTTGAATCGGCCCAATAAATCGACATAGTATGCTCCTGTGATTGTTTTTCCCTTCTCCCAATAGTCAACGTGGATCACACCTCGAGAGTCCCAAAAAACGGTGGCCATCAGCTTTCGGGTGGAAAGCACGGCCTTCGCCTTCTTTGGAGCACGTTCACCAGGTAAAACCCATTGTTTCGATTGTTCTTTGGTCTCTGGTGTGTACCAATGAATCCATGTTTCATCGACGGTCACGAAACGACGCAGAAACTTCCCCGAAGGCGAAACTCTGTGAACCAATGGTAAACGGTTGTACGGGAAGGTGAATGGGTCCTATACACACCATCAAGAATGGGCTTGATTTCCTCGCAGGTTTTGTTATTCAAAAACAAGAATCGGATCACGGAGCGATACTGCTCTTTTCCATGGTCGCAAAAAACGCTAACACGATGTTTTGAAATTTGTGTCAAAATAAAACTAAGCGTCGGATTGTCACCGAATTTTGACAGGAGGGCTAAAAGAGGTTAGTCTAAATGATGATACACTCATTCTGCCGCTGTAGCGTCACCTGTCTTCTAATTTGTTTGTTTTTTTAGCATTCTACTTTTGACAGCTCACGTAAGATTCGTGACATGTGTCAAAGACATAAAGAAATTCCCATTTCATCATGGAAAGACTTATACCCGAACAACGCTTTCAAGTTATTAAATTTTATTTCCAAAATTCGTGCTCTGTGAAAAATGTTTTTTGCGCACTTTGAACATTTTACGGTCGTCATAATCGTCCTATTGAGCAAGCAATTCAAGCCAAAGTGTCCTAATTTCGCACCTATTTCACGCTATTAGACATCAGGCCACCTTTCCGTATGCGAAGAGTGCATTCACTTTATAGAGGAAATTATTTCTGTTGTATCGGTAAGTGTTATTGAAGACCGTGATTAGTCCATTGTGTTACTCCACCACGTGGAAGATTTTACGCAAAAATCTTGGTATAAAACCTTACAAAATACAGCTCGTGCAAGAACTGAAGCCGAACGACCTGACACAGCGTCAAATTTTCGGTGAGTGTGCCTTAGAAAAGCTGGAGGAAGATCCGCTTTTTTATCGATAAATTGTCTTCAGCTAATTTCTTGTTCAACAACGGGTATGTTAATGAACAAAACTGCCATATTTGGTCCGATGAGCAACCTCAGACAATACAAGAGGTGCCAATGCAAACCGAGAAAAGCACTGTATGGTGCGGTCTATGGTCCGGTGGACCCGTATTTTTTCATTTTTAAAGATGACAGTGAGAATAACGTTTCCGTCAAGGGCGCCCGCTATCGCTCAATGTTTTCGAACTTTTTTTTTGCAAAAATGGACGAGCTGAACCTGTTCGACATGTGGTTCCAGCAAGACGGTGCTACATGCCACGCAGCACGCGAATCGATGGACCAATTGAGAAATGAGTTTGGCTGGCTAGAGCATGCAATTTGACGCCTTTTGACTATTTTTTTATGAGGATCACTCATCCATGTCGATAAACCAGCGTCAATCGCGGTCTTGACAACATTACACGTGTTATTAGCGAGATACCAGCCAATATGCTATAAAAAGTAATTCAAAATTGGACTATCCGTATGAACCACTTAAAACGTAGTCGTGGCCAACATTTACTTGAAATAACTCTTAAAAAATAATTGGCAAGCAAAGATGTATAAACTCAAATAAAAATTGTATACACTGCAGATTTTCCTGAATTTTTTTTTTGACAATTAAAAACTAAACGCTTAAGAAATCATCCATTAGTGGTGGCAACCCAGAGTGTAAAATATGGTATTTTGCCATATTACAACCCCTGAGCGTTACTACTGCAAACAAAGATATTAAAATTTACTCTGCCTGATGTTAAGTCACGTTGTCAACTGTTTTTGAAAGTTGAAAAGTTACTTCATCCCACGAATCGTTCGAAAAGCATCGCATAACTGTTATTCAACTTTATTGGGTTACTATTTAGGATTTTTTCATCTCAGAGTTAGAAACCATAGCCAACATGTACGTAGTTTGTTTGCATTAAGGGATGTAAATCAAAAGGATACAACTTTCAAGGTTATACACGATATAAACATGTTACATATGGGTATACGAGTACTTAATTGTGATAGGGTTTTCTCGTTACTCAATTTCATCACAAACGTCATTTAAGAACATGTTATGTACAGAATTAATTTGGTCCCGAAGTTGTTACTATTCTTAAGCTTGCCTGTGAACCGCAAAGTTGATGTAATTTCCTTTTGCAATTTATGGCAGTTTTCATATGGCTTATGGTAACATTTGAAAATATTTTCTTTCTACGAGACTAAACAACTTTGCGCAGGACTTGTGTAGAGTTAGTTGAGATTTCGGCAGCATGAATGATTGGTTGTCCTTCCGGAACGCAGTTTATAACTCCATCTTGAAAAAAAAAAAAAAAAATACACGAAAATTTGTCGATAATTGTGGGTGATGATACCATTCAATAGTGGCTTTGAAACTGGTTGTGAACTAAATTTACTAATAATATAGTTTTAGTTATTATTAAGTAAACTAAACAAAAAACAAAATAAAAAAAAATAAAAAATGCATATAGCTTCTAACCAAGAGGATTCTTTCAGTACTCTGCGCACGGCAATTAAAGGTCCGTAGGCATTCACACCTACTTGAGTGTAATTATTTATAGAGCTTAGGTTGTTTATCAGTAGATTAATGTCCATTAATAAATCTTAAAACAATGCAGTTGGAACGCGCTCTTGTGAACGGCCAACGCTCTTTTCATTTGTCCGAGGTTGGATCTGGCTGTTTGTTGTAGTTATAAGCTACAAAATGTAGGAAGATTGACATTAATATTCGTACGTTTTACTATATATGCTCCAAGATTCGGTTGTAGGTTGAACTTTGAATGGCACTTATCAGAAGATACTTATTCTGGAAAAAAGACAATTACGATGTGAGGGGTAATCATATCTTTGACGTGGTCATCAACAACGTTAGTTTTCAGTCATTTTTTTTTTTAACTAAAAAAACATAGAATGTTATCAACTTAACAGTATTCAACGCTCAGGATAAAATGTGACCAGATAAGAACGACAGGAAAACAAATTTAAATAAAACAACGGTGTGAGATATAAAATTGTTTGGAATAGCACATCAATCAAGTGGCCACCTCGGCTTGGGTCAGTCAGTTCAATTTTTGATAACTCGGTCTAGTGGTGGTGAAGTATTGTTAAATCGCATGATCGCGGCGGCCAATTGATAAACGCTCGCCGTGAGTTGACCCAGTCGCCAAATTTCTCCTTCAAAACTTCGAGCGTTGCTTCACTTGTATTGCATGTAGCTCGGATATATCAACAGAAAGCCGGTTAACATCGCTCTATTCCTGAAACCATTGACGGTAACGGTGTCTCCTTCCTCATTTCGAAAGAAATAAGGTCCCATGAAGACAAACCAAACCGCACATCTTTTTGTATGCATTGATACTTGGCCGAACACTTGTGGATTGTGTTCGCTTAAATAACGGCAGTTTTGCATGTTGACATAGCCGCTGAGCCAAAAATCTCATCTTCTCGTCCGAGAAGATGATTCTTAAGCCGATGCTTAATTCAGGTGACCGGCGCCGAATCGACATTTCTGGGTCATCTTTGATACTGGCCGCTACGGCTTCTATGTTTTCTTCATTTCGCACCAATCTCTATCTGGTTGGCGGCTTAAGATCTAAAAGAGTGTACCGAGGCTCAAACTTTTCCACGGTACGACGAATTGCCTACACAATTAGGCCATTATGACGACCATACGACGTAATTCACGTTGCGTATCTACAACTGTGCCGGAATTTCGATAAATTTTTTTTAATAATTTCCACACGTCCGGCAAGCATGAAATGTTGCATGATGAAATAGCAAACCTTACTTAGTATTTTGAAAATTGGATATCATTGGTAGCTTTGACAGCTGGTGAAACATAACAATTGGAAAATCTATCATTACTATCTTGTCACCCGTTAGATGCTATTTCGGGCTAAGTCTTTCCATGATGAAATGTTAAATAATACTGAACAAAAATACCATATCAGTGTGACACAACGCATGCGTGATCTCATGAAATACCATTTGGAAAAAGTACCTCCAAAAGAATCATCCTTTATTTGTATCTTAGCGTAGTTACGATCTGATAGCAAAATGTACGTTTCATCCTTAAATTGAACTACAATCAGATGGCAATTTATTGCATGCCACAGACCAAATTTCTGGTTCAGTGCGTGTTTAGCCGCCACCAGGTTAGGTGCTTAAGATTACTCTTAACTATAGCTTCCTCCACAGAACCTGTGCCCTATATTTAAGCCCAACAGGCCATATCCATTTCTGATAGTCCACCATGAACCATAATCTAGTTATTCTATCCTCTGTAATCTCTGGGAACTCTACTAATAAAACAAACTTGATAGGAAAAAATAAAATTAAAGTCAGCAGTAGAATAGTTTTGTATTCGAATAAAAAATTAAATCTAGGCGACACCTCAAGTATTACTACGATTTGCATTAGTCGTCACTAAGAAAAGAACAATAAGTGATGTGGTTGCACTGGGTAGGGACTATCCACTCCCTTTAACATCAAGTGCTGAAGCATTCTCACACATGTACGAATCTACGTCCTTGTACATAAGTTCTTGTTAGCTGTATGTTATTTCATGAAATAATAGTGATGTTATACCCATAACACGCGACTCGCAAAAGACTCATACTCAAACCTTTCATGGGTCACTGACCACAATCCTTAATTAGTTTTGGATTTATGGGTTCGGTGGTTTCTCCATAAAAGATTCCCTAATAATTTTCCGCATTCTTTAAAATATTATCTTTATTTGGTAATACCTTTTCTTTAGTTAAAAATAGTACACACATACAAGTATACATGTTGTGTCATAGGACTGTAATGTTTCAGGTCATGTCTCTTTGGATGAAATAACATGGCATTTGAACATTCCACACCCAACCTAACACGTAATTCTCATTTTCATAACTAAGTAAACCAAAAAAAAGGCGGCTGCATCTAATTAATGTAAAACAAACACTGCATCCAGATACATCTGGCTAATGTCCACATTAATCACACACACTGCTCATGTGACGAATCTGTTGTGAAGTGCAACTTCACTCCGGCCAGCAAAATTTTAATTAATCATGCAACTGTCGGACTGAGATGGACTGCTGTTTAATTAGTGTGGAAAGATTCAACATGGTTTGACGTAAAAAAGCGGTTAGGGGATAAACCCACACACGCTTCTTAACTTTTCTTTCTCAAACACTCTTCTGGTAAGCGTAAATGTTTATCTTCTCAATATTTACATAGCAGTGCCAAGCAAATTCTATTATTAAAGTTTTTACAAAGAAAAAAAGAATAAAAGAAAACTAAAATTAGTTTATGAGAATTAAAAAGATAAGTTATTCGATTCTATGCATTTTCAGATACCAGGACTTTAAATCTACAACTAAAGCACGTTTTTATTGTAATAAATAGGGTATACGGTCTCCAGCTCATCTATACAAATTTGGAGCTCATCATTATTCTTAGGGCCAAATGCGTAAAGGACTAAATCATACCAATGAAGCGAATAACTCGCTGGCGTTTTGCAAACGAATGGTGTCTATTCATGGTTGTAAGATTATATAGGGTGATTCATCGTGAGGTTTGATTTATAATGTAAAATAAAACACATAAATTTGAAAGTGAACTTAAAATTTTTGTTATCGGTTAAAAGAACAATTCATGGCATTTATTTTTTTGAAAATGATATCGTCGTCCATTCGGAAGGTCCAATTTTGGGCGATTCGTTCGAGCATAGCGACTGGTATCTCGCGGATAGCACGAGTAATGTTTGATTCCAAACGTAGCTTCAATCGTAGCTGGCTTATTCCTAAAGACCTGAGACTTCAGAGAAAATAGTCTAAAGGTGTGATATCGCATGATCTAGGCGGCCAATTTACCGTAGCAAAACGTGATATTAAGTGCTCACCAAAATGATTTCTCAAAAAGTCTATTGTTTCACGAGCTGTGTGGCTCGTAGTGCCGTCTTGTTGAAACCAGAGCTCACCGAGATCATGTGCTTGAATTTTAGGAAGCACATAGTCCCTTAACATGGCGCGATAACGGTTACCATTCGGTAACATTCTGATTTGTCTCATTTTTGAAGAAATTTGGACCAATAATTCCAAAAGCCTATAAACCATACCATACCGTTGTTTTTAACGAATGTAATGTTAGCTCTTGGTACTCTTCTGGTTTCTTATCAGCCCAAATACGACAATTTTGCTTATTAACGTATCCATTGAGCCTGAAATGGGCTTTATCACTGAACAAAATTTCACGGTAAAACACCGGATTTTCATTGAGTTTTTCAAGAGCCCATTCACTGGAAATATGAGGTCTTGACTTGAAAAACTCAAGTCGCTTGGCTTCAATTCTTGCACAAGTTAAATCTTGTACGCTTTTAGGCCGAGATTCTCACGTAAAATACGCCAAGTTATCGAATACGCCAAGCCAAGCTTCTGAGTACGACGACGAATCGATTCGTCACGGTCTTTGCGTACACTCTCAGCTACAGCTGCTATAGTCTCTTCACTACGTTCTGGATGTGGTTTAACCGGTCGAGTATCATCCACTATTGTAAGCTAGGACTCAAATTTGCGAATGGTATTGGCAATAGTGATTTCAGTAGGTCGATTATGCGCACTGTAAGTTCTTCGAATCGCACGAAAAACATTTCTCACAGAACGCTGATTTTCGTAATACAGCTGAACAATTTGGAGACGCTGTTGAAGTGTGAGTCTTTGCATGATAATTTGCCATAATATATTGAACAAAAATGATAAAGCAGTTTAATAGGAGTCACGTGTGATGTGTCAAAAAAAGCCTATTGAAAATCAAACCTCACAATGAATCACCCTATATAAAATCTTTCTAAAGGTAGAATTTTTGGATCTATATTGTACTACAACATACGAGTATGTATGTAGTGGTTTGTTTACGCGGTGCTATTACCCAAGTGGGTGAACTAACATGTCGATGAAAATTCCGAACCCTTATTCTCTCATGTCGAATGCACTTTCGATTCTAGCAAACAGATTGTAAGGAATAGTTTCCACAAGATTTTGCATCTTAGAGTGTGGATTCGCATTCGCAAATGAAGTTAACTTATGGAGAGCTCTAAGAAATATTTACACATTTTTGTTATAAAAACTAATCTCATTCGTCTCAAGGAATTTCGTGTCGTATCATCAAAAATTGGACCGAATCACCGAATCACATATGATGACATGAAGGTAGCTTCAAAATAAAGCCAGAATCAGTTTTATATTTCACACCATTGCACAATTCGCTATACCATCGAAAAGTTTGAAATCTAATTTCATATCTAACATATAGTGACGAAAATATAGCGGAGAGTGTACCCGAAGACCATGGTGAATCGATCGGCGCCGTTCTCAACAGCTCAGCCTGTCGTATACAAGAACTTAGCGTATTTTACTTGATTATCTTGGCTTAAAAACATACAAAATCAAATTCGTACAAGAACTGAAGCCGCTCTACCTTTCGAATCATCACCGTTTCAATAGTTGGACTCTAGAAAAACTTCGAAAAAATCCACTATTATCGGCCAAACCTTTGTTCAGCGATGAGGTCCATTTCTCGTGCAAAGCAACCTGAAGAGGTTTAAGAACTGCCATTATATTCTGACAAAACAACAGTTTGTTGTCGTTTATGGGCTGGTATAATCACCGAACTAAATTTCTTCAAAACTGAGGTCGATCGGAATGTGATCAAAATGAAATGTGGATAGTTATATCCAAATCCAGCGTAGCAGTAGTTGGACAGTTGGAAAAATTGTGCTTCTGGGGTTTGCTTCATAGATTTGGGAAATTTTGTTCGAGCGAAGAAGTCTTTTTTTGAAGAGACTTGAGCTTGAGCAGCCAGTACGCGTAGACGTATTTATTATTAAGAAATCGGTCGTTGGTATCAGTATGTATATCTATACAGGAACGTAGGGTGTTTAAGTGGTTTTACACCTCTATATGACGAGCGATCGGAAAGATCGATAATTTGTCTTTATGTCTTTATGCCGAACTCACACTTACTATCTAAATTTGGGCAACCAAGATTTACATAATTTCAGGAATACTAAGGAGATTATAAGGTCCTTGAAGAGGAAAATTCTATGGAAAACCAATTGGACAAGATTTAAGGAAGAGCTCGACACGTTCGACAGTGTTCAGGGCAAAACAAAAGCTAGATGTTCAGATCCTGAATAACACCATGTGTTCTGAACTGACATGTCCAGCTAGAAAACAATCCTGCAGTTCTGCAGCGACTCCGTAAAGAAACCCGAAAACTTTTAAACAAGTCACTTAAGGATAACTTTTAGGAAAACTGGAGTCTTTACAGCTCGAAGCAAAGAGAATATAGGATCTAATTCGGATTTCGAAAAGATCGAAACTACCGGGAAAAAGCAGCCTAGTCAAAACCCTCAAAAGGGGTAAATCAAGCAGGCTGGAATCACTCAGAAAATATGAACATATCTATATTGAGTTCAGATTTTCTGAGTGAAAGCAGAGACTCGTTCTTGAGAGTCATTTCCCAGGTAACCTTCATCAAAACTAGCTTACCAGCAGCTGGTATATCTCATCGGTTGTGGTGAAGGGTGAGGCCATCAAACATGCTGTTGCTTCCTCTGTCGCTTGGTAGCGTTGGGATATAGAGAAGCCTTTATGTCGAAAATCGGAAAAGAGGACGACGACTATATGTTCGCCAAGAGCTTCAAATCTAAAGAAGATTAAAATCAGCATAACTTTGCGAATGCATACTCTATCTGAGATGCAACATGCTTAGCTCTCAAAACTGAGGTTGTTCTCTTTACGAGAAGGAAAGTGACTGGTCTGAGTTATTTAATGTCTAAAGGCATCATTATTCAGTTCTTTAACGAAGCCCAGTATTTAAGAGTCATCCTGGATAACAAACTTCTTTGAATTAATAATGTTAAGTCGAAAACCGTCAAGGCGCTATCGGCTTTCTGGATAGAGAATTAGCTTTCAGCAAGATTTGTCTGTGGTTTGTCACCGAGAAAGCACCTCTGGATCTACACGGTTATGATAATGATGTATGGTAGAACAAACTTTCCCTAAAATACGACACTCCTGCTTTTACCAGACTCCGAAGAACGATCTGTCTGTATGGGGATTTTCCCCAGCATGTATTGATGAATCCATGATGATGAACCGTAGACTGCACTTTTCCTCAATCTTTCGTTTAAAAAAAAAGATTTTTGGTAAAAGACGCAATGGAGCTTTGACGACCTTGCGCGCCAATTGTCTTCTTATTCTGGTCTTAGGGACATGCGGTATATTGGTATATTGTTAAGAATCGGTTGAGGGGCCGAAGCATTTCCATGTGTAACGACAGCTAAGTTGCTATTAGAGCCTTGCTGTACACTTTTACGATTTTCAAACTAGTTCGAGAATGTAACACTTCACTGATGGTAGGCTTAATTCACGGCGTCTGGTCTGTGTCATCCGAGTCACAACCGGATCACGGAAAGGATCTGTGGGGAGAGTTTTTTAGAACCCGATCTTACGTTAGGTTTACCTGCGTCCTCTGTTGCGGGTTGTTGGCATTTGAGTTTTATATGAGCGTAACTGCAGATGGTAGGACTCTCCAGTTTTCGAAAGACCAGAAGAATGCTTCCCGACATCTCTAAGAGGTCAGCGGCTTTCCTGCTGTCCCCTAGTTACGTAACGGCGCACAACACTTTTGCTTAGTACTTAACTGTGCTGAGTATAAGTGATACAATATCCTACGACGCTTGCTGTGAAAGTGATGATGACTCTACCGGGCACTATCTCTGTAAATGTCCGGCCTAGGCTCTCATCAAACTGCAGATACTCAGCGTTGACGTTGCGGGCGCTAGTGCAATAGCAACTTTATCACTGAAGCGCGTACTCATATTTAAAAAAACACAGAGAACTTTCAGTAGAAGCAATTTACAAGGAGTGCAATGGACTAGTCCTTTATCTGAGTGCTCTGTTCCGACAGGAAAAACAAATCAAAAGTAAATGTGAAACTCCTGCCCCTTTTCAAAAATTTTCTGTACCTTGTGGTGGTATTCAAACTGCTCAGTGGACGAAGAATTTACGGCGCAGACACATTGCCACATAATATGATAGATCTTAGTCATTGGTGGAAAGCTGGAACTTTTGAGTTAAGCCACATAGTAGGGATGATGTCCCTCATACATATAGTCGCATCAGAACTTGATTATGTTGAGCTATTGTCAGAAGGGCACCATCGACTTTGGTCTACATAGGCGGTGGTTGGTTACCCACGTCAGAAAGACAACGAAAAAACTTCAAACCAACAGCCTACCGTACATAAATCAGTAGTTGGGGACACATTTCATTTCTACTATGTCAACAGGTGTGTCATCAAAAGTCACATAATGTTTTTTTTTATTTTAGAAACAGGTCAATTCGGACCAACAACTTTAACAGAGTCGCATAATATTTGAATTTTTTATAGTTCACATTGAAGATGATATCTTTCACTTCTTTACTCATGTTAGCATGGTTACGCAAAGTTTCAAGAGCCGTAAATGGGTCGAAGTTCTTGAAAGTGAAACCACTTTTTTTGTATATAAAAAATAATAATGGTAAGAAAAAAAGAGAAGTTTTCACATTCGCTTTCAGTTAGTGACCCACTTTAAAAAAAAAAAATAGAAAAGAGCTTTCATTGTGGTATCTATTAGCATGCATGTGGGTAAAAACTAGGGTTTGAGGTGCAGCAAAAATGCCGGCTTATTAGCATACTCATATATTAGGTGTTAATTGAAGGAGCTTCGAAAGCCGCTCTGTTCTGTACAAAGTGTAATTTTATGTGACTTTAACGGATGATTTAATAAATTAATCATTCTAATATCATGAATTGTGTATATCTGTAAGTACGTTCGTAAAATATGATTTTAACGACTCATAGGGTAAATGTTTTTTCTTGTTTTCGGAGTTGATAACAACCGTAGCTCCCACTAACTGGTGTGAAAGAAAGTCGTATGACAGTCTAGACAGCATACTCGGGATTGATAAGGATACACCATTTCATAGACGTAAATCAATACTAGGGAGAGCACTGCAAGTATTCTCTACTTTTCAAAAATCTTTCTTCGACTACATATGGTATGCCTTGGGACTAGTTTAGATTATATCTGGCCATACTAGATATGAATTACGTAACTCGGCAGCAAAGTTAAAAGGGCAGGCCCCCTTTTTTTCTTGTTAATTAAGTCCTCTTTCGCACTCGTGTAGCACACAGCAAGGTATATCACCCATTTTCCTGAAGAAGAACTCTTTCCGGGCATTTGTCTAGCCCGTTTTTAAAAAGACGAATCTTCGTCTTTCTTCTCCTACAGACTCATAGCACTTACTTCATGGTCATGGAGATACCTATGTCTCGAGACACGAAAACTTCTCAATGGGCGGCAGAACGGTTTTCGTACCAACAGGTCCATCGGTGATTTGATGATTTGTCTCACCGAAAAGTGGAACCAAAGCGTTCTTTAAAATAGCTGTTAGCTCTTTTGCCGAAAATGCTTGCATTTGGGATCGATGAATCTTTTGTTTTGTTAGATTAGAAATTTCCTTTCATAACGTTCAATTTAAATTGTCTTAGAAGGTTTCGAGTCTGATATCCACAAAATAAATGTTGGTATGCCTCAGGGCTGCGTTCTGTCTCCGACACTTTTTTTAAATTATTATCAATGATCTCTTGCTGCTACCTCTAATCCAATATATTCCTTTAGTAACGACAGTACTCTATGATTTTCATATTCGTCCCCTGACCCACGTCCATGCTCTTCGGCTGTAGAACGGGAACGGCATTGTATGTTAAGCTCATTAAATTCCAGTAAGTCCTCAAGCCAACTTTCGGACATACTCTGAAATATCATGATTGTTTCCAGAGCCGTATAATTCGCTTATGGAATGCCTCGCTGAGCTCTTGGTTTCATAGTCATTATAACTTATAAACATTTTAGACCAGAATTCATCTGTATCTCCATTTATTCCTCTTTAACTTTCCTTCGTCCGCGCTGTGTGCACACATTTTAAGGCGCACAAAATGTACGGTCTGTACACTTGGCTGTAAGCGAAGATAAGTTTCGTCTGCGTTTGTTCCAGTACTACCTATGGTTTAATACAGTTGCCGCTAGGTGCCAACCGCATGGCTAAACTTTCAAATGCCAAGCTGACACAGTTCTATCGTATTTGTAAGCAATCAGCCCTCGGACAATTTTTCTCATAAATCGTACTTGTTGTTTTCCCAAAATTGTGTTTAGTTTACCTACAAAGCATTTAAATTCAGTCTTCTTCATTCTTCATTTAATGAAACAATGACCGCAGCTTTATCTAAGCGCAATGTGTCATTACGTGAAATAGTTCAACAAAGGGATGATACGTAAGTTAGCTCTATGTTATAAGGAAGCACAACAGGCCATTTGATAACTGAATTAGTCAAAGGTTGTATTTCTTGATAAATTCAAACTCAATCCTCGTATGAAAGCCTGCATTGCATGCATTCCTCTTCATAGTCGAAGGCGAGTGTATGTACTACGCACCTGAAGCACCTAATCCCATTCAGTTTATAACTGAGCTCGAATTAATTTTTCATTGCCTTCAGCTTTAATCGGAAGAAAATTATTATTTTTTGGCCGCCAAACACTAGGAGTGTTAACAGTTATAGTACTGGTGGGGCCAACAGACTTGAACTGTACGCGACGAATGTCCCTTTTCATCAGCCGGCTTATTTTCTCTATTAGCATTAATAGACAGTAGACTAGAACAGACTAACACAGATCGAAACACACGGAATCGTTTGCGATGTTACCATACTGCCACAATACGGATCCCAAATGAGCAAACATAGCTGGAGCAGTATGGTCAAGTGCACTCATATGACTACCGGTGATCATCCTTCTCCAGAATCTTAAAGCGTAATTTGCGTTTGATTTGAATTGATTGGCCGACTAACGGAAACTTGAGAAACGAAGAAATCGAACGTAATTTACTGACGATCCAAGACGTTGTCAAACAAATATGTAGCGAACTATTCCTTGGGTAAAATACTCTGATGAAAGCACGACTGAAAAGTACAAAAGTATAGTACAACAATCACTGCACTGCACACTCGACTGCAGTCTAGGTTTAAGCACCTGTACAGACAGTTTACTGACAGAAACGACTCAGAAATAAGAACACTAAAGTCGCTAAACCTAAACATAAAACAAGTAATTAAAAAAATTACAGTAGATTTGGGCTATAAAATCCAGTAGTTCGAATAAGCTCCCGCAGATAAATAAATTGGTCAAGCGGAAAGATGACATGACATTCAGTGTGTCCGAATTCTACAAACGACAGAAAACAGGCAGACACTGATGACCGTTGGCATGAGTTCAGAGAGTGCTAACACATGCGACGGTCTTTTCGTGGTGAAAGACCCATAGAGGAAAGTGGATTTTCAAGGACGGGTATACGGTGAACATTCCAGCTCACCTTAGTCATAACACTGACAATAGGGCCTACGTAAATCACTATTATCTGCCCAACAAATTTCAAAATTGGTGATCCGAGAATCATGAATTAATCGTATTTAGTGAATAAAATGTGGTAAACGTCATCATCGCCGGTAATGTTCAATTGGATTGAGAAAAATAATATGTAAATGACACTATTCATGCTGCGTCAAAGCTGGTCTCCAATATACAATGGAATTAATGCAGGAACTAGTGTACGGGTGTCTGCCTTTTACGGCCTTCTACACCGTATAGTTAGAGGGGCTGCTATATAAGTTGACAGGATGGGCTTGCCGAAATCTCTGCTATGTTATATATGATTCACCACATGCTTATGGGAAAGCAAGATCTTTGACATTAAAAACGGCTTACAACAGGGGGCTGTGATTTCGTCGATACTGTTTAACGTTTACACAAGTGATTTAGTAGGTTCCATCAATCATGGCATAGCGTACAGATAAGCACTCTTATGCAGTGTGATTTCGATCATATTAAGCCGTATTGCAAGGATTGGAAATTGAAATTCAATCTTCGCAACAGTCGGAAACAATTTAATTTACAACTCTATTGAGATGCGCTTCTAGAAATACCAAATATAACTGGCGAAATTTGGCCATCATTGGTCAGCACGGACTGCCATTAGCTGTGAGAAGCGTGGTGAGACACCTTGATATTTGACTTCATAAGTGTTTGTATTTTGACACACATATACCATAGATGCTTGTTTTGCTGGGGTCAAGTAGGCTGTTTCACAGCAGTCGCCAGGATGAAGGTCATATGCTATGTGGCCCGTCATTGTTTGCATGTTTGTTTCTTGTGGTTCAATGTAGCCCCGTATCAGATAGAGAGGATACGGGTGTTTGAAAGGCAGTTTATTAGGACCTGTCTTGGCATGTACAGAACACCAGAATCAGAGTACAAACAATATTATCCTAACAAAGTCCTTTACGATGCGACTAATATGAATATGATTGACAATATCCTGATTAAAATGAGACACGTTGCGAGGGCAATGACCAACGATAATTTGGGACTTTTTACCCCAACAAAATGTACCATGATAACTTACTTCTATCTGGCTTTATCCTGCTAGTGGGTTTTCTTCATATTGATGCTAAAGGGTTAGTACAAAGCAGAAATAGAATTCCGCTAATATACCACCACCACTGGGGTGCGAGAGCCAAGCCACTCATCTACGACAGGTATGTTGCCAATGCTCGAAGCTGCTTCGTTTTAGTTCCGCGATTGTGGATCGGTGCCGAGAAACAGTACACCGAACCCTGATTGCTTCAAGAAGGGGGCAGGCTTGGCTCGCTATCCTAGGACGCGGTCGGTTCGTTACTAAGGTAATACACTCCTATTAGTTGTAAGTTAGATTAAGGATACTAACGGGAATCTCGTGGAAAGGCCGTTAGGTTTGCCACTTCAACATGCATCGTTTTACGCTTGCCGAACGTGCGGAAATTATTTCAAAACATTATCGAAATTCCGGCTCAGTTCTAAACGTGAACTTCGTCGTGAGATCGGTCGTCATCATGGCTTCAGTATGCAAGCAATTCGTTGCACCGTGGAAAAGTTTGAGCTTGAGTACACTCATTTGGAATTTATGCCACCAGCCAGACAGAGATTGGTGTGATATGAAGAAAACATAGCCACCGTAGCGGCCAGTATCAAAGAAGACCCAGATGGCGATTCTGTGCCGATCAGCTGAATTGGGCATCGCCAGAGAGTCAACCCGGTTTATTTTGCGGTTAGACAATGCCGGTCGGAGATCCTGATTTTGGCCAAAAAATCATCTTCACGGACGAGTACCATTTTTGGCTCGGCGGCTATGTCAACAAGCAAAATTGTCGTTATTGGAGCGAACACAATCCACAAGTGTTAGGTCAAGCATCAATGCATCCACAAAGATTGACTGTTTGATGCGGTTTGTGACATGCTAGAATCATCGATCGTTATATTTTCGACTTTCTGTGGTCAGAGCTCGACAACATCGATATATCCGAGCTGTGGTTTCAACAAGACGGCGTTACACGCCATACAAGCGACGCCATTCTCGATGTTGTGAAGTTGGCGACTGGGTCATCACATGGCAACGGCTCATCAGTTGGCCGCCGCGATCATGCGATTTGACATAACTCGATTATTTTCTCTGGGGCAACTTCAAGTCTTTAGTCTTCGCTAACAAATCAACCACTTTGGGTGAGTTCTAGGCCAACATTCGACACGCTATTGTCGGAATAACGCAACACATATTGGTCCGAATCGTCAAAAAAAGTGACCGTCACCTTCGTAAACAAATATTTTGCAGAGAAAGACGTCAAGTATGATTTGAACGGCCTGAAGTGATGGGAGTATCAACGGACAACTTTATTAAGCTTATTATTAAAAAATACATTGTTAACCTAATGTGGCGAGAAGAAATGGTGGTCGAGGTAGATGTTAAGGATGTGGCATATTGAGCAGTGCTATTTTGATTTCGTATTACCTGCTGTTACGGTCAAGGATTTCGGCGTAGTTGTTTGTTGTACGCAACATTCTAGATATCAGTTAAAAGTGATCGTAATTGCGGATCAGGAGAAGTAGGACGGATCTTGAATTACGGGGATTGGAAGTGAATGAATGGCAGTCGATGTTTCCAGTCAATAACTGGTGGATAAAAATGAATGTTAATTAGTTTTATCCTATTTTCATAAGGAGGCAATAAATATGGATCGGCCTACGGTACACCACAAGTGCAAAAAAGCTGCAAAGAGCTACAAAAAGTTTTCCTTGCATCATACCGAAAACTTATTTAAGTCATCCTATAAGCAATAGGAGTCGGAAGGCAATGAAATGACTTTGGAAATTCTCATGTCATCAGCGAAAATTCAAAGATTAGAATTCTTTAAAATGAGATTAATATCGTTAATCGTTAGGATATAGATGATTGGTCCAAAGTGACAACCCTGGGGGTCACCAAATGTTGCTTTAAAGGGGTCGAATATTGAAGATCTGAAGATGACACTGTGTTCTCGGTGTTCTTCCATAAATAGGATTTGATCCATGTTACAAAATAAGGGAAGAATTTTTATTGAATTCCTTGCTGAAATCTGTGAAAATTGAATCGACTACATCCCGTCTTCTAAAGCACAAAGCGCCCTAGAGACGAACTCAGTTAGGTTAGTGGTAGTTGATCTACCTTTCATGAAACCTTCCTGATTTGTGCAAATAGTTGGCCTACAGTACGGAAGCAATTGCTGATAGGGTATTCAAGAGAGTTAAGCTATGGGCCTATAGTTATTAACTTTGGCCTTATTTCCTTTTTTATAAATAGGGAGGATATAAGATTTCTTCGATAGGTAAGGAAAATTACCTCTTGAAACAGACAAATTAAATAGGGTAGGGAGGGGTGAACCGAAATGGGTTATATACTCTTTTATTACAATAGCCAAAAGGCTATCAGGGCGGGCGAACATTTTTAAGTTTGTTAATATTTTCAGATACCAAAAATGTTTTTACATTTAGCGAGATGGATGACTTCTCAGGACACATTCTCATATAGCTAAAGTAACTAGGATCGGGTTCAGGTGTTTGCTCAGAAAAGGCAAATCGATTGTATGTATACAAATCAATAATTACGTATTACGAATCAGATCGAGTTCTTAAGAATTTGTGCCCCAACTTGTTTCTGTTATTACGGAGAGAGCACAACTCCTTGTTGTACCAGGGTAGAGCTGACATGCAGTCCTATTGAAAGGACCGATTGAGCAAAACAGGAGAAAATTAATGAATAGAAATTTGATAAGGCTATTATTTGTTGTCTCAGCAATAACGTCAAAGTTAATTATGCTGGCACTGGCATACATACCGGAATCGTGGCGAACAGAGAGAGTCGCCTTTATACCGAAAATCGGAAATGAGGACTACTCGCTCGCCAAGTCTTTCAGACCTATGTATAAGTCTGACTTTCTTCATGCTAAAAAGCATAAAGGGAATGGTCGAGATCCTTGTAAAACCACCTTGCGAATGCATCCTTTTTCAGCAACACACCTATCAACGCGGAAGATCCTGCGAGAGTGCGATTCAGAACTCAGAAAGAATACGCCTTGGGCATTTTCATCGACATTGAGGATGCTTTCGACAAAGAAACCTTTCACGGAATGTGTAACTCGGCCAGACAACACGGCGTATACGAATCACTAGTTCTTTGGATAAAAGCAATGTTGGTGAATAGGACATTGATTGCGGATGCTGACTGGATGTGGTGGCGGAAGTAAACAGAGGTTACTCGCAAGGCGGCGTTGTCTTCACTTCTATGTCTTCACTGTCTTCACTGCTATGGTGTATGTTGGTCGACTAATTGTTTTTTTTTTTTTATAATGAGCTCGCGCTCAAGGGATTTGTGTACCCTTAAAATCTTAATACACAGCGCTGGCCGAGAAAATTTAGGGAGGAAGAACAGAGAGGTACCGATGTAATTTTGTAATTAAATGTTTGCAAGTTATAACGACTAGGAAATAGCTCGGCAGGTCATTCCACAAGCGAGTTGTACGGCTTATTAACGAATCACGATACGTGATTCGAAGTACGTTCGAAAGTGGGCTTGAGGGTATGCTGATGACCATTCATAGCGAGACGGGTGTTACGATTGCCCCCCTTAATTGGTGATGCTGTTAAAATCACTGCTCAATAGTTCTAACGTTTATGCACAAGCACACGCGGATGATGTAGCTGTACTGTCTGTCGACAAGACATGAGGCTGGTCCTTGGTACAACACGCACTAAAGCTTTGATGACTTTGCGCGTCAGCTGTATTATGAATTTGGTTTTATGGACATGCCGTCCGATGCAAAAACACCAGAGTTCCTGTTGCGTTACTGGTTTTGACCAGAATCTGAGTCAGGAAAGGAATTCAGTCGATTCTTCATGAACGGCTCCGAAACCAATTTAGGATGTAGCGCATGGTGTCTTTCTGGATGGCGACAACGTTAGATTTCACCTAACGTTATGAAATCTGGCATCTGTCTTCTAAGCGGAGATTTACCTAATCCTGAGGGAGGCGAACTATATTGCGGAAAACCGCTGTAGAGGGCAAAGCATTGTAGCGACAGCCAAGTTTCGCTTAGAGCGTTTCTGAACCCTCTAATCACTGAACGCAGTCAGAAGGTTAAATTCAGTGACCCTTGTCTGATTCCGAGGTCACAATGGGATCACGGGAAATGAACTTACCAGGGAAGGTTCAGAGGGGAGTTTTTCAGGAACCTACGCTGATTTATCTGCGTCCTCAGTTAAGGCTTCTATTGACAGTTGGGTCTCATATGAGCAAAACTGCAAAAAGCACAACTACCCAGGATGCAGACAGACCAAACGAATGTTTCCCGACGTATCTAGGTAGTCAGCGGCCTTTCTGCTGTCCTTTAGCAGGAAAAGCTGCAGGTCGATTATTGACCTGTGACAGGATACAACACGTCGGAACGAATCGTCGGAAGGCGCCCAATTTAAGGGAGGTTAAAATCCCTTATTGTCATAGAATAATACTATCTTCAGCTTGTGCAAGGAGAACGAGAATTGTAAGTGGGAAAGACATTTAGAGTTGACAAGCGAAGACAGCGTAGAAAGGTCTTTATGAAATTTGTCGGAAGAGATGTTGAAGCTTTCATGCTAGCGAATGAAAATTTGCATAAATTCATCTGCCTTGAAGACTTTCTCGTTAAATCGAAACCATAATAGTGGTTATGCTATCAATTGAAACGGAGTTACCACGTAGGTAATGTAGAGCCGAAAATTTTCATAAATGCGGCGGTCTCATACATATCTGAAAATTGTTTAGTGAGTTTGACAGTGGATGGAAGGAAATATGTACGAGGGCTGTTTTATTAGTACCCGGATTGGGAGATTCATGCACGAGATTTTGAGCATGAGAATGCTTTCCGCGAGAATGGTGCACCGATTGCTCACACCGGAGAACAAGCGCAACCGTTAGACGACTTCGAAGACGTGCTTGGCCCTGTTTAATCGAAATCCGGGAGATTCATTGGTATACACCAGAGACCAACAATGGGTTTTACCCGGCCGGAAAGGTGAAGCCGACCGTTTTTGGGACGCGCGAGGTGTGATACGCGTTGACTATTGGCAGAAGGAAAAACAATCACAGGAGCATATTACGTCGAATTATTGGGCGGATTCAAGGCCAATTTGAAGAACGACCACATTTGCGATCAAAAAAAACTGCTCTTCGAACTATAACGCACTCGCTCAAACCTTCGCAGTCGCCACAGCCAAATTGGTCAAATTGCACTCCGAATTGCTCCCCCATCATCCGTATTCTCCGAATTTTTTCCATGCGACTTTTTGTTCCCAAATCTTAAAAGATCGCCCGCCGGAAAAAAGTACGGGTCGAACGAGTAAGTCATAGCTGCCGCGGAGGATTGTTTTGCAGGTCAACAAAAGTCGTATTATACAGAGGGGTTAAGAAAGTTGCAGCACCGCTGGGAAAATTATATCGAATTGAAAGGGAATTATATTGAAAAATAAATTGTCAAAATCTAAAAAACTGTCGTTGTCATTTCTTATCCGGGTATTCATCAAACAGCCCTCGTTAGGCCGAAAACTTTTCAGACAACTGTACTCAAAACTGATTATAATGGGTCAAAGTGTGGTTTAACAGGGCTGTATTCTGTTATCGGTATTGCTTTCAATGGGAGTATGCAACGGTTCTTATAGCTTTAAAAAAAAAAACATTGTTTGAAAAATAGACATCGTGTGACCAAAGGTAAAGCAGAAACCTATGTTTCAATTCACCACCTCAAGTAATAACTTCTGAATTGAGTGGAGTCCGTCAACTGAGTATGGAATATCCTTCCTGACTTTCATTGTCACGAATGAATAAAAAATTTACGTAACGGTCAAGTACTCTGGCATTGATAATGACTATAAGCGTATCGGGGCGGCCGACTTTTCAAGAAAAAAAAAAAAAAAAAAACAAGACACAACCACATGTTGTTTCATCGGGTAAAAAGAAGGCAACGTGGTATTTTTTTTTATTTAACCACCACCAACTACATGTGCTTAATTAAGGTATGAGTCCAGTCTATAGATAAGTCGCGTCTATAATATACATAAGTCGGTAGTCAATACATTAATAATTATCGGCGACATATTCGAAAACTTAAAACCATGACAATCCAAACCAAAACCATAGATTTTCTTTTAAAGTAATTTGAATTTAAAACATCTAATCCGTCATGCGTCTCGAGTCGACAAACTCCAAATAATTTACTTTGCTCATATCTACTTGATATGCTGAGGATATCGTCAACACAACTCAATGTATCTCAAGTCCCTATTTTGTATACAGTCTCACGTAATTTATATACAAAACGTGTTCACATTAAAATTCAATTCAAGTCACTTGAACTTACCTCAAAACCTTCAGTTCTCGTCCTTCAGTTGTATTTCCGATCGTATACATTCGACAGAGATCAGGATACGCCAATCGCATTTCTCTCATAAATTCATAGATCACGTTAATGTTGTGATATTCATCCCAATTTATGCGTCTTCCACTGGCCTTTTCTAGGTGTAAACTTAAATTTTAATTTGATCCATGTGCAGATACGTGCAACAATAAATTTCTTACTTGCCCGTGTTGAGTTAAAGTCTTGTGTAGTCACTAAATCATCCTGGTCGAGCAGATTCTGAACATTTTCATTAAGAACCTCTGGTGAGAGGTTTAATTCGTGCAGATAATTTCTCGCCTTCTTCAGTTGATCCTTCTGAAAGGATATATCCAGAAAATTTAAGTTCTCCTTCCACACATTGCCACCTATAAAAACCAAACAGTTGTTGGTCAAAATCGAAAATCCATTTGAGGGCTGCTATTGAACCCATTACCGAAACGATTTTCTAATATTTGAGTCACTTGTGATGCACTTCTCAAGTGAGAGATGTTATAAATTCGCCAAAGCTGAGCTTCATCATATCGCACTGGTATCTCGTTGACTTCCATAAATTGGCTACCGGCCAAACTATCGGATGTAAGGTTTTCCGTTTGCTCGTAGAGAATTTTATTTCCGGTTGTGATATTTTCCTTCGGAAATTCCGGAATAGGAACGGTTTTGTTGTAATTCAAAACTACGGATTTATTGACATGAAACAGGAAGCCAGCACAGATGAGTATGTGTACTGCTGTCACTGCAAACGCGCGAGACATATCTTGGCTTGAAAAAACTACTAAACGACAGAAGCAAATGGAACTGAAACTATCAATAAATTATAAAGAAAATTGATGGCACCGCGCGTGTTTTTTTTTTTATCTTTTTTTCGTTATTTTTTCGATTTTCTATTAAAGAGTCTACGACAACGCCATGACAAACGCGACTAAGCGTCAGAAATGAGTTGCTGTAATTTTTATATATCCAAGGCACGTCTGTCTGTCAGCATATTGTTGGTTTTGTCATGGCGATCAACGGGTACTAGTGTGCTCTGACTGACGTTGAACCGATGCAAAGCAAAGCTTCTTCACAATGCGAAGTTTTAATTAACAAAAGATTAAGAACGTTCCAACTCTCGGTTTCGTTTTCTTTTAATTTTTCTTTCTTTTCTTTTTCCTTCTCTCTAATGAAATGGGAAAGTCTTTTGAAAACAAAATGAGATGAATATTTTGTCTAAAAAAAAGAGTGGGAACAACAGACCTACTTTTGTTTCGAAGCTTTGGGATACTGCCCGCGTTTAGAGGGGGCTTATGTGTACTAGAAACTTATATTGCATTTGTGTTTTTTATTTTTTATTTTTTTGAAGAGATTTTTATTTGATCGGCGGTTTTGTACAGGTACGGGTCGAGGGTTACAATCGAATAGGGCGATAGTAGTCACTAGAGTTTCGTTTTCCAAAAGTTTCACCCACATAACTTGTCATTGGCATTTACAAAAATATATTTAATAGAAAAAATAAAATCTTTATTTCTTTTTTTTTTGTTCCAGGTGAGTCTAACTGAGTCCTTTAGTTCTAGCCGTGAGTAATGAATTTTTGAAATACGATTAAAAGCACATTCAAAAAAAAAATTTGTTTTGTTTTTGCTTGATAACGAAACAATTTATTATTAGAAAACATGTTTGAGATTTATTTGTTTTTTTTTTTTCATTTAATTGTGAATGGAAATCGACCTCTTAACCTTTTACGTGATAAGAAAGTGAGTCAGCACTGGGTATTTTTTTTTTTTTTTTTTTTGTTGGGTTTTTTTATAACATATTTCCTTTTTTTGAAATTCTCTTTTATGTGTCAATTGTTAGGTTTAATAGAAGTACTAGGTACTAGGCGAAATCTATTCACGTGCTTATCAGAGAGTTTAAGCATGTGAAGCATTCGCGAAGCTTTTTATTCTTAGAAGATCTGAATCTTACAATTCAAGCCTACGAAGTTCCCTGAACCGAATTTTATGAATTTTACTAGGCCACTTTTGGCCGTTTAAGGGACACTTCGGTGTAAATAAAATGCAATGTAAACTGCCTACAGTGAGCGCTGCTCACAAAACTCTTCATAAGCAACAAGAAAACGAATGAACTAGAGCAGCCCCAAAAAAAGTGGATGAAAGGAGTCTATGTTTCGGAACTAAATCCGGGTTTTAAGCTCAGATCCCGAACACTTCGTGGTTGTAATGAGAATCTTGTCAATAATCCGAAGTGATTTCGAAAGCATTTTCATATATTTAACGGATATATGTAAGAAATAATTATGGGATAGAAAAATAAACTCTGATCTGGTCAACAAAGAATTAGTCTCTTTATCTAATCGGTCAGAGTTAAATCAGAAATTAAAATTGTGAAAAGCAATAAAGTAGAAAACACTAAGGGACTGCCCACGAACTTCTTTAAATGTTGGTGTGCCTCAGGGATCCGTTCTGTCCCCAATACTCTTTAATTTTAATTAATAATATCTTGTCTGCTTATTCTAATACAATATATTTCTTTGCTGATCACATGCTTCTCTGCTTCTCGTAATCAATTAGCATTTGCTCTATTATTATTATTATTATTATTATTATTATTATTATTAATATTAATTTGATTTGATTAGATTCAGTTCGAGTGAATCCCGGATAAATTGTTTTGCTTAATACAAGCTAATACTAACTAAAACTTACATAAATCCTAGGCCTACAATTAACATAGTCTTCTATATGTATCTGCAATAAAACGGGGGGATAGAAATGGATGGACAAAGGAATAGGCGATGGAAGTACCAAAAGCAAGAGTCTTCTACAGGTATTTCTAAGATATGATTCTTGTTAGGATGGCAGAACATTCAAGACATAGGTTCAATAATACCATAATTGATGCGCTTGAGGCGGAATAATGGTATAGATTTCAGGATATGAGGATTAGGTTACGTTAGGTAAGAGTGGCTGTTGGAAAGACCAACCTACTTAGGCTTATTGGCCTAATTTGGGCTTATGATGCAGCGTAGGAGACTGTTAATGTCTATATTTTCTAGAGTCGTTTAAGTCATTGCAGAAGAAAGTTCCTAAGTTAGGTTTCTTTCTTTGGGAGAGAGCTGGGCATGTACAGAGTAAGTCCATGTGTTTAGTGATGGCATCTATGACGTCGCTGAATATTTAAAAAGATCAAACTCTTAGAGCCCATCTTAAGTTTGTTCTTTTCTTAGCATCCAACTTTAGAATTATTTTACATGTAGCGATTGGTATAACGATGCTTCCGTTTTCCTGTAGAATAGGTAGGATGTTTCCAATTTTGGCGAGTTTGCTGGCTTTACAATTCACTGGAATATTTCCATGCCACGGCACCTTGACTGACTATCAGAAAAATTGCATATCCCTTGCAGATATCACGTTTTTCTTCAGTTAGGACAGGACTTCTTTAATCGTCAAAATTACCCGTTGTAACACGCTACAGTGAATTTGGAAGACGCAAGAAGAGCCTTAGATTAAGCTTATTTGAAAAAATAATAATATATCGGAGTATATACCAATGAAAACCTATATTGGAACGACCACTGGCCTCATACTGGCCTCAATATACACTTATAAGATATTTATTCGCTTAAAGTGTCCACATAGGATCAGGTGCTTCTAAAACACTTCTACCCTTGTTAGAAACTATTCAAAACCATCTAACTAAACTCGTTTGACACCCTTTAACACTGAAGAAATGCCGCTTGCATTACCTTTTTATGTCTCAGTTTTCGAGAGAAGTGCTATGACGAAATTGTTATTAGCATCCCGCCCTTTTGAATCTTTGTGATTGTTTCCTAAGCCGCACAACTCGTTTATGTTATGCCCTGTCGAACTCTTTTTTTTTCAGCCATTGTAAGTTGTAAACATTCAAAACCAACAAATGTCGGTATGTCTCGTTCTTTCCTAATGTTTGTGTGTGTGCAAGCAATTTAAGCGTGTTCAATCCTTTGCCTTTAGTGTCACCGTTTTTCAGTGGCCCAAATGTTTTAGAGAGAGCACAGGATAGAACAGTAAATGTGGTTTTTTGTTATTAATAACTGTGAGTTTCGCATAGATCTCTTCAAGTCTCGTCGGGTTTCCTGCTTAATGACAACTTTCGTCTATATTACTTCGATAAGAATTAATTGCCAGATTCTTGATTAAAAGGAATTATCTACGTTACACCATTCACTATATTTGTCAGCTCTGAACTATTCTATCTTTCTCAAAGTAAAAATGTATCTGTAGGTATCGACCAATTAAGAAATTAAAATTAAAAAAAAAGAAGAATTTTCTGAGGTTAATAAAGTTGGTCCGAGAAGAATTGCAGGTAAGACAAGTACATCGTATCCATAACTATGACATTAAAGTAGTCCAAAATCTTTTGCTTTTTATCTCACAAATGACACTTGAGCGAATATACAAGGAAGTTTAATGTTAGCTAACCTTTTAGCACGTTGTCATTGGAAGCTTACTTTGCGCCGGGTTGTGGGTGATAAATAAAAAGGAGAGCATATATTCGGCCCATCAAAGAAATAAAAAATATTTCGACGTATACTACTTAACTTTCTCCCGATCCTTCAAGTGCCTCTGCCTGAGACACCGCAGCCTGCCATCCGCGACTTTAGACCAGAGGTTCGGTCTTCCTTTTTGTTTCGAATTTAAGGACTATGATTCGAAGATGATCTTGCTGGAGTATTGCTGTCCATACGCACAATGTGGCCAAGTTAATGCAGTCAACGTCAACTATATAGCTACCGATGACTATGATGTTTTGTCTGAAATGGTGGATGGATGTTTCTTTTCTTGTCGACAGCATATTTTTTATTTTGTCCTCATTCAGAGTTAAACTAATTTCTGTAGCTTCTAGCTGCAAATACCTAAACGATGGATTGATGGGACCGAGCGATGATGTCAATGTCGTCTGTGTAGCTGGACTGATTTGTGGAAAATATGGTATTGTAACAATCTGATGCACTATCTGTTCAAGCAAAAGGTCAAAGAAATCGCATGAAAGTGTATCAGCTTGACAAAAGCCGGTGGATGATTGGTACATTTCTGATGAAGTGTTATCAAATTGCACAGCACACAGCGTGTCTTTAAGTGTTACGCTCAGTTTTCTCGGGATAAGTCATCGTTTTATACAGCAACAGGTGATGAATGCTGTCATACGCAGCCTTAAAGTCGATAAAGAGGTCGTGTCTCCTGACTTGAAATTTCTTGGTTTTCTACAGGATTTGTTTTAGTGTACAAGTGTAGTCTATGGTCGATTTGCTGGGCCGGAAGTCAGATTAGTTCTTGTCGACTAATGTGTGGCAAAATATCTCAAGACGTTCACACAATACTCTAGACAGAATCTTACAAGCAACATTAAGCAGGGATATGCTATGATAGTTGTTGCAAGACATAGAATCCCCTTTTCGGTAGATGGGGCAAATTTAGAGCTGATACCCGATAGTCTTGGAAGCAATTCATCATGGCCAGCGGCTTTGTTATTTTTTAGCTTTTTAGTAGCTAAGCCGGATCTGCTGGAAATACTCTCTAAACACATTTACAATACCCTGTGAGTCGGTGACTAGGTTTCTTTTACTGTTTCGAACGGCCTGTGCTCCGGGCTTGAAGCCGAATGTCAGTAGTTTTTTTTTATAGTATTTGCGAACGTTGTTAGATATTCTTGAGTTGAGAGAATGGGGTGGCTCTTCTTCGTTACTCTTCCCACGCTGTTCTCGTTTTCCGTTGCAGCGCATATTGGTATGCCTTTTCTGTCGTCTTTTTCCGTTGTGTGCATACACCATTGTACTACGGGTTTTTTCTTGGGGATGGCTGGTACCCCATCGTAATTTTGGCAACTTTATTTATGATGGTGCGACGCTGGTCATTGGAGTTTATGGGTCGCGACGGCATAGTGGAAAGTTTCCCCCGTAATTGAGCTTTGCTGACTGTGGCTGCAGAAGAATGGCTACACTAAGGAATGCTAAGGCGCTCTACGTAAATTCTTCTTTTCAGAGAGTTAGTTTGTTTTCCGTCGACATCTACTTACTTTCTGAAAATATCGAAGGGTGTCAGGTGAAACAGAATATTCAGTGCCACGGAGGGAATATAACGTAAGACTCCGCTTATGTATAAGGCCGTCCACCAGACAACCAGCCCATAGGAGAGTATCTGTTTTATAACCGAGACGTATATTCAGTGGGTAATGTGAGCTTGAAAGCCCTATTTGTTTGGGTTTGGCGTTTTTGCAAGACCATAGAGCTACTGCAGTTTTCTTTACACTTTCCAATTTAGTTTCCTTTCAAAAATAAGACCCAGATCTTTCTCTGTACCGGTACCGTTGATTTAGGGAGAGTTTACAATTGCAATTTTATATTTTCTGAAAAAAAAAAAACGCAACAAGATCAGTTTTATGTGGGCTTACTCCCAATCCATAGCGATCTGCCTAACGGATTAATCTGTTAAGATTTAGCTGTAAGAGATATTTAATGGTAATAAGATGCTTACCTCAGACAGATCGAACAACATCATCCGCATATGAAACCACTCTGCTACCGCCCACTTCCAGATATATCAGCAGGCTGAAAGTACACCGGCTTGCAGCGTACCTTTGCTAACATATCTCTTAGCAGAAATCCCACGGAGTTTGGAGATAATTATCCTGATATTTGTGTAGTTTAAGGCTGATCAACTTCCCAATTGAGTTGTCTACCTTCAGAGTTGACAGCGCAGTCGTGGTTGCGGATATGTTGAAGTTGTTAAAGGCACATTCTATGTCCAGGAACACGACCATTGTGTACTTTCTATAATTTTGGAATCGTTCGATGTGGCTAGTCAGTGATTGACATTGTATCGTATATGGATATCAATCAATCTTTCTAGAGTTTTCAGAAGAAAAGATGATAGACTTATAGGTCTGAGGTCCTTTGGGACAACATGAGAATATTTTCCGGCTTTAAGAATGTAAACTACATTAACATATTTTGTTATCGTACACGCATACACTTTTAAGATATTGTCACCTATACGATTTTTTTTGTCAAGGCATTTCCCTCCCATTAATAGTAATCCCATGCAAAACCCAGAGGAATATTTTTTTTTTTGAAAAACGAAAGTAAATTATGTATTCTTGAATTGTCACTGAATTGTGACAAAATTATTTGAAGACATTAAACTTTGCTTCATGTTCGTGACGTTCAGGTCTGTTGAACTCAAAGAAAGTGTAGGTATCTAATTTTATGGAGCCCCATCACATCAAAACTACTCCGTTTCGTCCCTGTATTACTACTTGACATACATGTAAATTCAAATGCCTCATCTTATTACCAATGCTCATGTGCAGTGTCAATCAAAATGACCAATTGGCGGCACTCGTCATGTGGTTGATTCAAATTGCCTGGCACGCTGTTTAGCCAAAGACAAAGATGAAGAAGAAGCCAAGTGGTTTTGGCTTATCTCGCCTCGAAACCGCTCACAAACAATGGTCCGTTTGTTATGATATTCTACTCAAAAATACCGAAATTTCAAATTAAATTTTAATTCTTGGCCTCTCCTTATTATGACTTTCTATATCACATATCCGGCGGAGCGATGACATGGTTGCAGGTTACCTATTTCTCAGAGGCTTTCAGCGGCAGGTCAGTTGGCTTCTTATTATACGAGTATATGATAGATACCGAACACAGATACAGATGGAAAGATATGACGGATAATTGGTTGCTTTAAATCTGTTTTGATGTGTTCTTTTGCATATTGTATTTGTTTTATGTGAAAAAGAAAGTTGTTTTTTCTTTAATTACGTCTTGTTTCAATTGGTGAGATCGAAATGAGATTGGTGGATGAAAAGAAACTAGTTGGAAGGTTTTTTGACAAGAGATAAAAGATTAAATCTACGATGCTCGGATGATAGACGTTTGTAAGAAAATTTTCATGTCCTACATTTTTGAATTGTAACTATTTTAGATTATATTAGCATAATAGTGACACCTAGTGGCAACTATATTGAACTATAAGTATTACCGGAGCCAACGCAGATAAAATTATCTTCGCTTAAAATATTTGCACACAGCGCGGACGAAGAAAAATTAGAAAGGAATAAAGGGAGATGCAGATGCACTCTGGTCTTAAATGTTCGCAAGTTATAATGACTAGGAAACCAAAAGCTTGGCAGGGCACTCCATAAGAAAATTGTACGGCTCTTAAAAGAATCACGATAATTCAGAGTACATCCGAAAATGGACGTACGGAATAACCACCGTTGGCGCTCCCATTGTTCCGATTTGAGTTCTGTTTTTTTTTAAAGTTGGTACATCTGTTGTTGATATTCCCTCTAAAGCTTAGAGTCATAGCATGACATTTGCAAAAGTTACGTAGCCAAGAGTACATCTATCTCTGTGTGTTGGCGATTTTTTAAAATTTTAAAAATGGATTTAAATTTGCAACAACGAAGTTGTATTAAATTTTGCGTAAAAAACGAATTTAATTGTGCTCGAACGTGGAAAATGTTGAAAAAGTGTTTTGGCAACGATACTCTAAAGAAAACGGTCATTTACCATTGGCATGAGTCAATCGAAGATGATGATCGTACTGACAGACCATCGACGTCCAAAACCGACGAAAACATTGATGAAGTAAAAGATTTGTGGGTCAATAACCGCAAATTAACCATTAGAGAGATAGCGGAGGACTTGTATCCGTCCAAGACATTTTGATTAATGATTTGGGTTTCCATCGTGTAGCTGCAAAGTTGGTGCCAAAAGACACCAATTTCATGCAAAAAAGAGACCGTGTTGACGTCGCAAAAGAGATGATTTGCGAGTCTGAATTCCATCCCACATACATCAAAAGGATCATTAATGGAGACGAGACGTGAGTTTATGAGTACGACAAGCAATCCAAACATCAGGCAAGTGAATGGCCTTCATCAAATGAGCGGAGACCAAAAAAACCACGTCGTTTTCAGTCAAAAAAGAAGGCAATGCTCACCATGATAACGAACCATCGCACAGTGCCATCATTATTCGTAATTTTTTGACGAAAAATGCAACAAATACCATCCAACAGCCACCGAATTCGCCTGATTTGGATCCCTGTGACTTCTTCCTGTTCAACCGAGTTAAGAATCCACTACGTTGAACGCGTTTCAGTAGCCGAGAGGAAGTAATGGAAAAATCGCAGGAAGCACTAATGGACACACGAAAAATCGAATATAAAAAATGTTTCGAGGATTGGATCAAGCGCTGGCATAAGTGTGTTGCAATCGATGGGGATTACTTTGAAGGGGACACTGTAGATTTAGATGAATAAACTTTTATTTTTAATTTTCTGAATAAATTCCGGGAACTTTTTCATATACATATATTTATTTATTATTAATATCAATATTAATGTTCTCCCCTTCAAAGTAATTCCCCTCAGATACAATACACTTGTGTCAACGCTTTTGCCAATCCTTGAAGCACTTTTTAGTATAGCATTGAGCTCTTCCACAGATGCCGTTTTTATTTCTTGGATCATTGCAAATCTTCGTCCTTTCATAGGTCTCTTCAGTTTTGGGAGCAGGAAAAAGGCATGATTGTCGTGTTGTTTTTGACCAACAAATCTTTCACAAGCAACGATGAATGAGCTGCATTATCGTGAAGCAAATGCCATGAATTATTTTTCCGCAATTCCGGATGTTTTTTTCGTATTGCTTCTCGGAAACGGCACATAACTTCAAGGTAATACTCCTTATTGACCGTACGAACTTGATTCTGATGCACTACGCCGCGGTAATCGAAAAAAAAAAAAACAGTTATCAAAACTTTGAGACTTAATCCCGGGTGCTTCCATTTAGTTTTGCCGTCATAACCGTATACTCATGATTAGTAACCAGTTATGAACCTTTTGAGCTAGTCAGGATCATCATTGACATCATTCAAGACCTCTTGAGCGATGATCTTGCGACGGTTCTTCTGATCAAAACTAAGAAGTTTCGGAACAAAATTTTGCTGACACATGTCTCATGCCCAAAACATCCGAAAAAAAAATGCATGACACGAGCCAACATCCTCAGCAACTTCTCTTATGGTGTTTCGACGATTTTCCAAAACAATTTTCTTCACAGCTGCGACGTTATAATCTTTTGTTGATGTGCTGTGATGTCCAGAGCGAGATTCGTCAGTGGCATCTTCTCGGCCATCTTGGAAGAGCTAGTACCACTTGTGAACCCTTATTTTATACAGAGTAGACTCACCGTATGCCATTGTCAACAAAATTTTATGTAAATTCTTTGGTCAATTTTTTAATAATAATTGAAAATCGCCGAGCACACCAAAACATGTATTCTATAACAAACAAACATACAAACTAAGTATAAATAATAAATAAATAATAAAATAAATAAATAAAAATCGATAATCAAACGTACGTTGCCGGCGAAATTTTCAAAGTCACATTACACCTTGCACCTAAATGGTGAGCCAACAGCTAGTGTGTAAGTTTTCATTTAAATTAAACACACATTTATTGTAAAATAAATGTAGGATTTTATGGATTAATAAAGCTCGGTCTATGGCAATTAAGAATGGAATACAATATTGATCATGTGACCACCACGGTTGTGTTGCAAGCGAAGATCAAAATTATCGAAGACTTTTTGAAGAATAACTGGGTCAATGGCTCCAATTTCAGTTTGGGTGTTATGTTTGAGATCCTGAATTTTCCATTGGTTATTGACATAGATCTAACTCTTCGAATATCTCCACAGGGAGAAGGCTAAAAGTGTCAAATCGCATGACCTTGGAGGCCAATGAATCTTTCCTCTAACTGAAATAATGCGATCTTCAAATTTCGTAAGCAATAAATTGACTGATTGATAGCTAGTGTGAACGGTAGCACCACACCTGTTGAAACCAGAGATCGTCCAGTTTCAATTTATTTAATTTTGGAAAAAAAAAAAAAAAAAAAAAAAAAAAAAAAAAAAATAGCCAGTCAGCATGTTGCGGTAAACGTTCTCCATTCATTCTTACTGTCTCTCCAGCCTCATCTTCGAAAATGTACGGGTCAATTATGCTCCCAATCTATAATCGGCACCATACAGTGACATTTTTGCAATGCATTGGTTTTTCGTGAATCTCGTATGGTTTTTCCGGGCTCTAGAAACTACAATTTTGTTAATTTACGAATACGTCCATCCAAATATGGACGGCAAAGATCAAATTCGATGAAAAATTGTCCTGGCAATCGAACATTCAGTTAACAAATCGGCAACGTCGTAGATGGTCCAAAGGCTTCAATTGTTGTGTAATTTGGATTTTATAGGGGTGCAATTGATCAACTTTTAAAATTCGCTGTAAAGTGCCATAAGTGAGGCCCAATTGTTGACTTCGGTGACGAATTGAGGTGCCTGGCTCGCCCTTTGCTCACAGTGATTATGTTGAGTATGGACAAAAATGATTTTCGTTCTCTCATAAAACATTATTTTTTGAGAGGCAAAACGGCGAAGGAAACAAAAGAAAAGTTGGATAAATATTATGGGGCTAATGCTCCGTCAGATATTGGTTTTGAGAGTTTTGTGGTGGCCGTAACTCCACTACCGATCAAGTCGGCAGCGGCAGGTCCTCCGATGCGGTTACAGAGGACAATGTCAAAAAAAAAAAAAAAAAAAAAAAATACATGAAATGGTGTTGGCTGACTGGAAAGTGAAGATGCGCGAGCTAGCAGATACCACAAAGATTAGTACTGAGCTTACACCTCATGTATTGGGCAATATTCTGCATATGAAAATGTTATCCTGCCGCTGGATGCCGCGCATACTCACTCCTGACCAAAAACACGAACGCGAGAGCACTTCGAAAGAGTGGACTTGCTGATGCGAATCGGGCAGACTTTTGGCGTCTTGGATCCACTTTTACACACCAGAGAACAGAATGAGTTCGACACGAGTGCTCCGAAGCGGCCGAGGGATGCTCGATGTGTCGGAAAGGTTATAATGTCGGTTTTCTGGGATTGTCATGGCATACTCTTCGTGGACTACGAAAAAAAATTTTGTTTTTGCAAGACAATGCACCGGCGCACAAGAGCATCGCAACCATGGCTAAAATCAATGACTTACGGCACCAATTGCTGTCGCATCCACCGTATTCGCCCGATTTGGCTCCCTCGGACGATTATCTCCTCCCAAATCTCAAAAGATGGCTCATCAATAAAAAATTCAGCTCATGCGATGAAATTATCGACGCCACGTAGGAGTATTTTGCAGAACTTCCGGAAAATTACTTTTCGGACGGGATCAAGAAGTTGGAAAAAAGCTAGAATAAGTGTAGCAAACCAAAAGGGGATAATATTGAACAAAATAAAAAAAAAACTTTTAAAAAAAAATTTTTTTTTCATTCCCAAGGAGGTTACTTTTCACCCCACCTAGTACAACGCTTCACCATTGCACGAATTCCAGACTCACTAGAGCAATTATGTTGAATGAAACAGATCGCCCATTTTCGTAATAAGATTGAATAAAAAAATACGTTGTTGCGTGGTAAACGTCTCCATGACTAATATTGCCAAAGATTGTATGACAAATAATATTAATTACAAGCCAATACCCACACTATTTGTTGCCTAACCCTTTATAAACAGGAGTGCTGCTATGGCACTTCCAAAGTACAGGCTTTCCAAGATTGTAGCAACGTATCTTTAACGGCTTCAGGAAATGGTCGAGACTATGTGAAGTGTACAATGTTTACTTCACGGACGAAGATAGGTTGTTTTGCAGAAACAACTTTCATTTACATTGGTATGAGCTAAAGTAAATCACGTTCAAACCAAAAGTACGTATAGTGCCCTTCAACAAAACGTAAAAGAAAACAGCTTTGCACATTCGTGATGACTAATGCATGGATGTCATTTTCAAGGTGAGAAGTGGGCTTCTTCACTTGAATTATATACCACACTGAACCATCACAATGAGGAAGTATACTTTGCATTTCTTAGGACTACGAATATGTCCTACTCCTATATTGAATAGTCAAAATTGGTCCCGTACTAGTCAACTATAATAAAATTGCTTATAAGTATCATACTCAAATCAACAATGAAGATTTTTAAAATTAAGTCCACTTTGAATCTTAAGCTTGGGCTAGCAAACTTATTTATTGTAAATTTCTTTCTCTTTTCTGGCTGACGGCGGCGAAAACCAAAGAAAAACGATGAATTGTAAAGGAATTACATCTTCTGAAAATAAAACGAATACTGATGTCGATATTTGCATTATAATAGAACTTCATTTTGTGTAAATTAATAACATAATAAGCCACGCTCATAAGTGCTAACCGATGAGATAATATAATTTTCATAAATTATTTAAAGCTATTTGTCGCGTATTTTTTTTAATAAATAATAAATGACAAAAAGAATTGTGTAAGACAGTTTACAGAATTCGCACATTGAAAAGTGCGTAACATTTTCGTAACATTTTGATTTGAATTGAACGTTGAACGTGTTTGTGTGCCCTTATTGTGAAATGTGCATTTGTTCTGTGATTTGTTTGTAATACGTCAGACGATTTAACAGAAAGAAAATCAAGAATGAGCTCTTGATTGCATGGTTTGTTATGTTTCAACTTCTACTGTTCTCAATACTTCGCCGGTGTCAACAAGAACCAGTGTCAAGTAATGTAGACGGTACTTACAGTGTGTTTGAAAAAAGCGTGTGCCAAAAAAATTCTCTTAACATATTTATATCTTTAATATGCAAAGTGCTTAATATGCAATCTTCTCCATTCCCATTTATTGTCTTACACCGTTGTTGACAACTACAGGTAATTTTCCACCATAATCTTGCTTTAATTGCCGACGAATGGTTTTTAAAAGGAATTGATTTAACTGATCCTCTGCTTCACAAGTCCTCAAATGTTTTCAATCGGTTTTGCATCTTGAGGCTGAAATGACTAATCTAGCACACTGACGGCATTTTCATCATCTGCGCGCGCTCAAGGGATTTGAGTACCCTTAAAATGCTTGCACACAGCGCGGGTGAAAGAAAATCGGGGAGAAAAGAAAGAGGGGTACCGATGAACGTTGATTTTAAATGTTAGAAGGTTACAATGAGTAGGAAGTAAAGAACTAGGGAGGGAATTTCATAAGCGAGTTGTATGGCTTAGGAACGAGTCATGATATTTTAGAGTACGTCCGAAAGTGGGCATATTGGTGTACTAATGAGAGTTCCTAGCGAGACGGGTTTTACGGTTAAAAATTTGAAGAGACGAAATGCTACTGGCGATTTCTACGGATCACTATTGGTGAACATAGCGATAAAACAGAGTGAGACACGAGACATTACGTCAGTGTTCGAGTGTGTCCATTGTCTGAGTGATAATAATAATATTACGAGTACATACGAGTTTTATCGCGCGGTTTTGAATCCTATCTATCGGGTGCAGAGAAGTTTTGGGTGCACCCGACCAGATGTGAGCATGAATTCGGGCTGATGAATGCCTTATATGTTGAGGCTTGATCAGAGGGGTGAATTAGCTTTTTTATCGTTTGAGGCAACCTAGACATTTCGCAACATTTATGGCGACATTGAATATGTGGTCATTCTAAGGTAAGTTTTCATTGACACACCTACCGAGAATGGAAAGTGTTTCGGAGACAGAACGGAGAAATGTGGGGCACACCAGCATTTATTTTATTAACATTGGAACTAAAACCATCCAAGACAACTTGAATTGATCGCTTCAAAAGGTAGTTTCTAATCCACTGAAGAAGAGAGTCATCGATTCCAAAAGCACGCATTTTCGACAAAAGAGCCTGCTATCAAATTCTGCCAAGTGCTTTAGAAATATCAAGTGGAACTAGTTGTTTTCGCCAGATTGATGTACGCTTTGGTTACACATTTTTTCAGAAATGTCATGAAATCACCAGTGGACCTGTTGCTATCAGCGTTTCTATGACTTTGCAAAGAAGGGACGTAAGTGCAACGGGTCTGTAGGAGGAGAGAGAAGAAGGTTCGTCTTTTTTAGGGACTGACTACACAAATGCTCTCATCTCCTCTTAAAGATTAGGATTGTTGGAAAAGCTTACGCAGTGGTTTTGCCAGCGTGGAAGAACACCTTTTCAGAAGAAGAGGATATATGTATACCATCTGGACCAGCGGGTTTGTAAATATTAAGATCTTTAAGAATTCTTGCTACTACACGAGTGCGAAAGTCGACTTGAAGATGTGACGCACTTAAGTGTAGACGGAGTTGGCCGCAAAGTGTGCAGAAGATAGATTGTCATTTTCATTGTCATTATTTTTGAAATTTCAGTCGTTCCTGGCTCGTTTGAACTTTTTTCGGTTTTCCTCTGTCGGGTTGGTCATTTAGGAGCGAAAAAAACATTTCGCTTACCCTGACAGCCTCTTTACAGCCCGAGTGGTACCAGGCTGTCAGGGTGAGAAGTTAAAAACAAGTCTGGGGCGTTGGCGGTATGACTATCAACGTATGGTATTCGTGTGGACTGATTTACAAGCTTGGTTCAGTTATTTTCCGCAGCGAAGATCTCAACACATAGTCCTTCGGGTGTTGTCTGTTCAGACTTTCGAAGCCTCCGAAAGTTGTGTATAATGAAATCTCCTCTAATAACGATTTCAGTATGAGGATAAAGGAATACAATTTTTTGTATGGAGTCAGACAGCGCATCGAACTCGATCGATCTCCCATTGTGTGAATATTTGGTCAATTGTGAACTTACTCGTCTTTCAACCACATTGATGGGGTAAATTAGATCGTTGATGAATGGTTTCGGGCGTTTATACAATACTGCAGACAACATTTTTTCTGCGATCTTATGAAGTTTGATATCTCTGTGCTAGGCTCAGTTTAGAAATTCTGCATTCTTTTAGATCAGGCTGAAGTTCCTTACTTCAGATACACATTCCGTCCGCAGTATGCCTTGTAGTCCGACCTTGTTGTACATAAGTTTTGTTATTGCCACCTTGACCTCATTTTGGTTCGGTGTATTGACTTTTATCGCCAAGGTTGATGTTTTATACCTGAACTTGCGTTTTCCCCACCGTCAACAGTTTTTAGAATCGGTTTTTCATATCCTCAGTCATTGACTGTAACTCAACTTCTAAATTTTCATGCTCACCTCTACGGCTTTTTGTCTGGGGTTTATTGACTTGACTTATTACTTTTACTTTTTGATACAATCCTGAATGTTGTTCCTAGAGAAGCATATATCTATTTACTCAATCTTTCGCTTCTTACATTCTTTTCTCCTTAAGGCGTAGTTTGCTATTATCCAAAAAAGCAAGAAAACTATCAGAACCTTTGCGAATCACGTACCGAAGAGCGTACAAAACCTCTGGTTTAATGAACAGTGACATCAATGCATGTGCAACAACTAGTCTACATATTCTGCTGAGTGTTTATCGGTGAAGATAAACTCAATCCTGCTGTCAAACTGGTTCAAACATTAAATATTGACTTTCGTTCACCTAATCGAAATGGAGTTAGGATACAATATACTGAACTGATGTATCGGTCGGCCTATCTATCGAACTCTTTAAAGCAGTAACATTTTCAAGATTTAGTCGAAGCAAACCATTGATGTCAGAAAGCTGTTTCAACAACGTGATTCGCTGATCATATGACTTCGTCAACATTAAGAGAACTTTATGGAACAGGGAAAGCAATGTCAGAGCCATACATTTATAAAGTCTGTTCAACTATCATATTTGCATACAATAACTTACCCAGATGTATGATAGACTTTAAACCTTCAACCGTAACATATGTATCGCTATGAATGCTCATCGGTAGGTATACCCTCAAGCCCACTTTCGTACGTATTCTGTAATATTGTGATTCCTTCCTAAGCTGAACAACTCGCTTATGGAATGACTTGCCGAGCTCTCTATTTAAAATTCATTATAACTTGCAAACATTCTCTTTTCTTCCTCCCTGATTTTCACCCGCCCGTGCTGTGTACAAATATTTTAAGGGTACTCAAATCCTTTGAGCGCGCGCTTATTTTACAAAAAAAAAAAAATAAATAAATAAATAAATAAATAAAGGCAGAGGAAGAAGCAGATTGGTCGTTGCAAGCGCATAATTTTTTTTAGTGGTATTCGGCTCATTTTAAATTGATGGGCAACGAAAAAAAAAAAAAAAAAAAACAGTGAAACCCTTCCTTTCGGAACAATAATGCTTCCTAAGCAGAACAACTTACTTTATGAACACCTTTATTTCCAAGTCATTACAACTGTCAAACATTTAAAACCAATGCAGGTCAATAAATTGTATTTTGTCCTGTCTATCAGCCTCTGAAACGTATTGACAATCCAGTAATTAAGATCTGGTTTAGCCCATTGATGGGAAGCTCCTAAACATTTCGATCTTGAACCGAATGACTGTTAAGCTCCTTCGCTAAGTCGTTTAATCGTTTTGGGTGGCTCTTTTTCAAGTGGTAGTAGCAGAGAGCCAAATACAAAACGAATGAAATGCCATAACCCTCCATCCTTTTGATCCAGCTCAAGGTTTTAGGTTTTCACATGTCCTAAGCCCATTAATGTGCTATGAAATTCTTAATTGACATCTATTTTACAAAGACCTTTATTTAACTTCCGCTAATGGCGATAGTTATTACGCAATAGTTAATATTACAATTAACCAATGCCACCATTGAAAACGCAACCCAGGGCTCTGCAAAGTGACATTTAAGCGCTACGTACTAATGAGAATCGCTACAAAAATTAGCTGTGTTAATTTCGCTATTCAAACTCATTGTCATGGGGGATGATGACAAGTGCAGGGTTTTCATTCACTGTATTGAATTAAATTCAAACTTGTGTTCGAATAAAACTGCTACAAACGGCCTTGTACCTATCCTCCCTTACATAACTATGAACATTTGGTTCAAGTTTAGCGTGCAGTTGATTTGAGTCACATTATAGAAAATTTATCATACGAGTACTTGTTGTTGGGTGCTTTACGATCTTGAAATTGAAATGCCACAAGTGTGTGCGCTTTCACTTCAAGTGATAAGTGATACAACATCCTGCGACTGTTGCTGTGAAAGTGATGTCGTCACCGCGGAGCACTATCTCTGTCAATGTCCGGCTTACGCTTGCATCAGAGTGCAGCTACTTGGCGTTGACGTGGTGCTGGTACTGAAGGCACTATCATTTAAGCGCTTACTCATCTTACTCTTCTCATCGAAAGACTGAAAGATTCCGTTAAAAGGAACTTAGAAGGAGTATAGTGAACTGTGTCTTTGTCCGAGTGCTGGTAAGAGCTATATCTATGTTACAATTTAAAACTGCAGAAAACTAAAATGGTAAAGCACTCCAACAACGCAATTTATTCCTACACTACTGTTGCTCCGCTGGCACGACACCTTTAATCCTACCTCTACATCATCCGCTAAGGTTACGCTATCTAAGCGAACTGTTTGATAAATGACAACGCAACTGTTTTAGGTCTTGACAATTTATTTTTCAATGTAATCCCCTTTCAACTCGATATACTTTTTTTCCCAGTACGACTTTTGTTGGTCTGCAAAATACCCCTCCGCGACGGCGATGACTTTTTCGTTTGACCTGTACTTTTTTCCGGCGGCCGATCTTTCAATGTTCAGGAACAAAAAGAAGTCACAAGGAGTCAAATTCGAAGAATGAGGAGCAATTCGTAGTGCAATTCGACCAATTAGGCTGTGGAGTTGTGTGCTGGTGCGTTGTAAAAACACTTTTTTCTTCGCCAAATGTGGTCGTTTTTTTCTTCAAATCGTTGTTAAATTGGCCCAATAAATCGACGTAGTATGCTCCTGTGATTGTTTTTCCCTTCTCCAAATAGTCAACGTGGATCACACCTCGCGCGTCCCAAAAAACGGTGGCCATCCCCTTCTTCGCTTTCTTTGGAGCACGTTCACCGGGTATAATCGATTAAACAGAGCCAAGCACGTTTTTGAAGTGGTCTCACGATTGCGCTTGTTCTCCGGTGTGAGCAAACGCGGTATAGATTTCACTAGGCAGGTGCTTGCCATCTTTTAATTCTGTGTGCAGAGAGTGCGACCTTTGATTTTTTAACGACTTCAAATCGCAAAGGGATCGTTGTATTTTCCATAGGCGAAACTATTAAATTTTGAACGTTTGGCCAAGAGTCGAACGGTGCTGATGTCAGAAATTATTAGTTTGTATTTTCGGTGGACGTCCCTAGAATTAAATTCAATTCCCTTTGTGTAATATTCGATGATTTTCCATTGATTATATCCGAACTAAATGTAAAACTTGATTTTCGCAGAGCATTCCTTATCGCCTGCGGTAGTATTCTTCCCAACTGCATTGTATTCAGATTTCACACATAGATGTCTTTGGTCATATTTTTTAATGGCTTCTGTCAATGACATATTTTTTTCCTTTTGACATTTCTTATCTGTCAGTCTTACTTTGCTTTAGATGCAAATTGCGATTTTTTTTTTGTGAAAAGGTATTAGGTTGCCCTTAGTTTTAAAATGGAGTGCAAAAACAAGCATTTTCGTCATATTTTACTTTTTTAATTCCGTAAAGGAAAGAATGCAGCGCAAGCTGCTAAAAAGATATGCGATGGGTATGGTGAAGAAGCCTTAAAAGAAAGACAATGGCGGAATTGGTTTGACAAATTTCGTTCCGGAGATTTTTCACTGAAAGGTGAACAACGATCAGGTAGACCAGATGAGCTTAATGATGATCAAATTAAAGCCATAATCGAGTTGGATCGTCATGTATATGTAGATAGCAAAAAAGTTTAATGTGTCATTTACAGACATTGAGAAACATTGATATTTGGGTTCCACATGATTTAAAAGAAATTCATTTAATAAAGTGCATCAAAGCTAGCGATTTGCATTTTAGACCCATTGAATCCGACTCTTTTTTGAAACGAATCATCATTGGCGATGAAAAATGGATTGTTTACAGAAACATCAATCGAAAACGATCATGGTCCAGAATTGATGAGCCAGCACAATCCACTTCGAAAGCTAATATCAACCAAAAAAAAATGTTGCTCTCAATTTAGTGAGATTGGAAGAATGTGGTGTACTTTGAGCTGTTTCCAATTAATCAAACGATCAATTCGAATGTGTACAATCAACAACTGGGTAGATTTAATACAACTATCAACGAAAAGCGGCCAGAATTGGTCCATCGACAAGGCGTCATTTTTCACTAGGATAACGCTAGACCATATACATCTTTGGTCCCTCGTTGGTTGGTTGATGTCATATCCACCATATAGCATTGACCGTGCTCCTTGATTTTATATTTGTGGTAACAAGTTTTGATATACATATGTACGAGTACTTCTATCCCGAAGGAGTTCCGAATTAATAGATACTGATAATTGTAAGATAACTTATTCCACTCAATAAAAAAGGAAGCACTTGGAATTTTTATTTATTTTCATCATTTCCATCTCTATCACCCACCGTTATCATCATCATTGTTATACTTCTCTTCATCGTCTTCACTGTTGGCCTGCTTAACATAGATCACCTTCTCATTTCTCATCGACGATAAAATAGTTTTTAAAGTTTCATAGGTCTCCTCCCCAGACTCGAGAATGTAGTCTGGTGGCATTAGATATCCGTATCGTCCTTGATCCTTAAGAAACATGCTGTAGACAAATTTTGGATTCACATAATGTTGCACCCAATCCGCGATGTTTCCAGGCTGAGCTAATTTCATTTGATATCTCGATCCAATCATGTACTCCGCTTCATTCAGTTTCCGAATGTTCTAAAGAAAAACAAAAAGGTTAATATTTGAACAATAGAATTTCTATTTAACAATCAGTTACTTACCATCTGTGCCCGTTTCGCAATCCTATGCAGATCCTTTTTATTCCTCGTTACATAGTCCGCATCACCCCAGGGATACGCAATAATCTGTCCATATGCTCCAATCGACATGTAGACATCTAATTTTGAACCGATATTGACCAGAAACTGTCGAATTGACTTTGTCTCAGACTCTGAAAATGGACTTGGTCCACAAAAAAAGTTGTTGCATGGATTACTGGAACTGCCACTACCGCCCCATTCGTAGCCGAAGTTCCTATCGATATTTGCTCCATAACATTCTCCGAAATGTCGGCGATTCTTTGACCACAGTCGGTCAGTCAACCAAGAGTACTGGAATCCATCGGGATTTGCCACCGGTAGGAAGTACCAATCGAAATTCGCTAGATTTTCCAAATTATGATCCCATAACCAGAGTAGTTTTGAAATGGTATACGTTACAGCTGCTGGGCTAAGCCAATCGCGGCCCTGTAACCCTGAACTAACAAAGACTGCACGGTTTTTTGACCTACCATTCGAGATACTACAAGTTGAGAAGGTAAATTGAAATAATGCCTTTTCCCATAAATGTGTAACTTACCGCAAAACTTCGATGTTGCGTTTGTTGTATGTCCGACCAATGGTGATTATTTGCGCAATGTCCGGGTAATTTTCTAAGCAGTAAAGCAGAAAGTCAGTTATGTCACCCAGGTCGTGGTAGCGATTCCAATCCATTAATGTTCCTATAAAAAAACTCGTTAAAATAACTACTTTTACACTTTTTAATTGAAAGTAAACTTAAACGACATTGTTTCTTCATGTCGTGTGGAATTATAAGTTTTGCAACTTACCGGCCCTTTCTAGCCATGGCATGCTTGTCTTGGTTGTGTTTGTTTCAAGATATGTATCTTCGATTGCAGACTCCACATCATCGATCATAATGTTGTACGTGAAGTTTGTCTTCGCAATGTAATTCTTGGCTGACTGGGTGTTCTTTGCGTTAATTAGGACATCAATGCCATCGGCGTTTATGTTCCATAATTCGGCACCTGTTAAAACGAGTATGTAGGAGAAGGTATTATTATTTAAACTGGTAAAACGGTATAGAAGGGCAATTTTTGAAAAGTCTCTCAATCGAGACTAAGAACCCTTTTCTCACAACATAATACATACCACGGCTAAAAAAAAGCCCGGTTTTCGAATGCAACGTTTATGAACACCACCTATGCTTTCGTTTTTTTTCACTCACATTGAGATTGAGGAAAATTTCGACATCCCTATCCTTCGAAACTGCCCTTAAAACGATGTACACAGAACTTAACTTCATGTATTCGAGAAACAGTTTAATGTTATACTTTGCTAGACAACAGGTCACTGTGATGTCCCAGGGAATTGTGAAGCTGATGAACTAGCTAAATGAGGCTCTTTGTAGCGTAACTTAGTCCGATATTAAAGCGCCAATATAGTTTACTAAGTAACTTAAGTGTAATCGAACACTGTGTGGTACGTAGGTGAGCTCATTTGTATCCTCCTATCTGTATAATGAACTGTGCAGGAATTGTAGAAACGAGGTAAACGAGGAGAAAGTTTTGCATTTCCTGTGTATGTGATGTAAACGTTCTTAGGTGTGTCTGTACGGCTAACACAAACAATTTCCAACTTCTCATTTCCAGTGTCAGCACCCTGAGGCAAGACAAGTTGCATTGAACATAAACGTCAAGAGCAAGGTGTTAAAAGCTTGGCAGAGGGTCGTGTGCTTTTCACTACTCTACACATAATGTAGTAGTGTAATGAACGAGTATTTGGTTATTTGGTTGTTGATGACGCTTCAACAAGCAATTGCTTTTTTGTCACTCTAGGATGTATTGGAGCCTCTTACCAATGAGTTCTAGCACTTTACGTGACTTGCCCTTACAAGTATGCCACTCTGAAGTCAAATGTTGTAAGCTAAACGCACTACTCCCTCCGGTGCTCTGGACGTTCTGTTTCACCTTACACCCCTCGATATTTAGTCGCCAGACAAATAGCCACCAACTGCAGATGGCATGATTGCAAGCAGACCAAACGAGTTCTTCCCGATGTCTCTAGGAAGTCAGCGGCCTTCCTACTGTCTCTCAGTAGAAAATACTGCAGATTGCTTGTTGGTGTGGTGACGGAGCACTATACGTTTGCTAAGCACTGATATGTGCTGGGCATAAGTGATACAACATCCTGCGACTGTTGCTGTGAAAGTGATGTCGTCACCGCGGAGCACTACCTCTGTCAATGTCCGGCTTACGCTTGCATTAGAGTGCAGCTACTTGGCGTTGACGTGGTGCTGGTACTGAAGGCACTATCATTTAAGCGCTTACTCATCTTACTCTTCTCATCGAAAGACTGAAAGATTCCGTTAAAAGGAACTTAGAAGGAGTATAGTGAACTGTGTCTTTGTCCGAGTGCTGGTAAGAGCTCTATCTATGTTACAATTTAAAACTGCAGAAAACTAAAATGGTAAAGCACTTCAACAACGTAATTTATTCCTACACTACTGTTGCTCCGCTGGCACGACACCTTTAATCCTACCTCTACATCATCCGCTAAGGTTACGCTATCTAAGCGAACTGTTTGATAAATGACAACGCAACTGTTTTAGGTCTTGACAATTTATTTTTCAATGTAATCCCCTTTCAACTCGATATACTTTTTTTCCCAGTACGACTTTTGTTGGTCTGCAAAATACCCCTCCGCGACGGCGATGACTTTTTCGTTTGACCTGTACTTTTTTCCGGCGGCCGATCTTTCAATGTTCAGGAAGAAAAAGAAGTCACAGGGAGTCAAATTCGAAGAATGAGGAGCAATTCGAAGTGCAATTCGACCAATTAGGCTGTGGAGTTGTGCGCTGGTGCGTTGTAAAAACACTTTTTTCTTCGCCAAATGTGGTCGTTTTTTTCTTCAAATCGTTGTTAAATTGGCCCAATAAATCGACGTAGTATGCTCCTGTGATTGTTTTTCCCTTCTCCAAATAGTCAACGTGGATCACACCTCGCGCGTCCCAAAAAACGGTGGCCATCCCCTTCTTCGCTTTCTTTGGAGCACGTTCACCGGGTATAATCGATTAAACAGAGCCAAGCACGTTTTTGAAGTGGTCTCACGATTGCGCTTGTTCTCCGGTGTGAGCAAACGCGGTATAGATTTCACTAGGCAGGTGCTTGCCATCTTTTAATTCTGTGTGCAGAGAGTGCGACCTTTGATTTTTTAACGACTTCAAATCGCAAAGGGATCGTTGTATTTTCCATAGGCGAAACTATTAAATTTTGAACGTTTGGCCAAGAGTCGAACGGTGCTGATGTCAGAAATTATTAGTTTGTATTTTCGGTGGACGTCCCTAGAATTAAATTCAATTCCCTTTGTGTAATATTCGATGATTTTCCATTGATTATATCCGAACTAAATGTAAAACTTGATTTTCGCAGAGCATTCCTTATCGCCTGCGGTAGTATTCTTCCCAACTGCATTGTATTCAGATTTCACACATAGATGTCTTTGGTCATATTTTTTAATGGCTTCTGTCAATGACATATTTTTTTCCTTTTGACATTTCTTATCTGTCAGTCTTACTTTGCTTTAGATGCAAATTGCGATTTTTTTTTTGTGAAAAGGTATTAGGTTGCCCTTAGTTTTAAAATGGAGTGCAAAAACAAGCATTTTCGTCATATTTTACTTTTTTAATTCCGTAAAGGAAAGAATGCAGCGCAAGCTGCTAAAAAGATATGCGATGGGTATGGTGAAGAAGCCTTAAAAGAAAGACAATGGCGGAATTGGTTTGACAAATTTCGTTCCGGAGATTTTTCACTGAAAGGTGAACAACGATCAGGTAGACCAGATGAGCTTAATGATGATCAAATTAAAGCCATAATCGAGTTGGATCGTCATGTATATGTAGATAGCAAAAAAGTTTAATGTGTCATTTACAGACATTGAGAAACATTGATATTTGGGTTCCACATGATTTAAAAGAAATTCATTTAATAAAGTGCATCAAAGCTAGCGATTTGCATTTTAGACCCATTGAATCCGACTCTTTTTTGAAACGAATCATCATTGGCGATGAAAAATGGATTGTTTACAGAAACATCAATCGAAAACGATCATGGTCCAGAATTGATGAGCCAGCACAATCCACTTCGAAAGCTAATATCAACCAAAAAAAAATGTTGCTCTCAATTTAGTGAGATTGGAAGAATGTGGTGTACTTTGAGCTGTTTCCAATTAATCAAACGATCAATTCGAATGTGTACAATCAACAACTGGGTAGATTTAATACAACTATCAACGAAAAGCGGCCAGAATTGGTCCATCGACAAGGCGTCATTTTTCACTAGGATAACGCTAGACCATATACATCTTTGGTCCCTCGTTGGTTGGTTGATGTCATATCCACCATATAGCATTGACCGTGCTCCTTGATTTTATATTTGTGGTAACAAGTTTTGATATACATATGTACGAGTACTTCTATCCCGAAGGAGTTCCGAATTAATAGATACTGATAATTGTAAGATAACTTATTCCACTCAATAAAAAAGGAAGCACTTGGAATTTTTATTTATTTTCATCATTTCCATCTCTATCACCCACCGTTATCATCATCATTGTTATACTTCTCTTCATCGTCTTCACTGTTGGCCTGCTTAACATAGATCACCTTCTCATTTCTCATCGACGATAAAATAGTTTTTAAAGTTTCATAGGTCTCCTCCCCAGACTCGAGAATGTAGTCTGGTGGCATTAGATATCCGTATCGTCCTTGATCCTTAAGAAACATGCTGTAGACAAATTTTGGATTCACATAATGTTGCACCCAATCCGCGATGTTTCCAGGCTGAGCTAATTTCATTTGATATCTCGATCCAATCATGTACTCCGCTTCATTCAGTTTCCGAATGTTCTAAAGAAAAACAAAAAGGTTAATATTTGAACAATAGAATTTCTATTTAACAATCAGTTACTTACCATCTGTGCCCGTTTCGCAATCCTATGCAGATCCTTTTTATTCCTCGTTACATAGTCCGCATCACCCCAGGGATACGCAATAATCTGTCCATATGCTCCAATCGACATGTAGACATCTAATTTTGAACCGATATTGACCAGAAACTGTCGAATTGACTTTGTCTCAGACTCTGAAAATGGACTTGGTCCACAAAAAAAGTTGTTGCATGGATTACTGGAACTGCCACTACCGCCCCATTCGTAGCCGAAGTTCCTATCGATATTTGCTCCATAACATTCTCCGAAATGTCGGCGATTCTTTGACCACAGTCGGTCAGTCAACCAAGAGTACTGGAATCCATCGGGATTTGCCACCGGTAGGAAGTACCAATCGAAATTCGCTAGATTTTCCAAATTATGATCCCATAACCAGAGTAGTTTTGAAATGGTATACGTTACAGCTGCTGGGCTAAGCCAATCGCGGCCCTGTAACCCTGAACTAACAAAGACTGCACGGTTTTTTGACCTACCATTCGAGATACTACAAGTTGAGAAGGTAAATTGAAATAATGCCTTTTCCCATAAATGTGTAACTTACCGCAAAACTTCGATGTTGCGTTTGTTGTATGTCCGACCAATGGTGATTATTTGCGCAATGTCCGGGTAATTTTCTAAGCAGTAAAGCAGAAAGTCAGTTATGTCACCCAGGTCGTGGTAGCGATTCCAATCCATTAATGTTCCTATAAAAAAACTCGTTAAAATAACTACTTTTACACTTTTTAATTGAAAGTAAACTTAAACGACATTGTTTCTTCATGTCGTGTGGAATTATAAGTTTTGCAACTTACCGGCCCTTTCTAGCCATGGCATGCTTGTCTTGGTTGTGTTTGTTTCAAGATATGTATCTTCGATTGCAGACTCCACATCATCGATCATAATGTTGTACGTGAAGTTTGTCTTCGCAATGTAATTCTTGGCTGACTGGGTGTTCTTTGCGTTAATTAGGACATCAATGCCATCGGCGTTTATGTTCCATAATTCGGCACCTGTTAAAACGAGTATGTAGGAGAAGGTATTATTATTTAAACTGGTAAAACGGTATAGAAGGGCAATTTTTGAAAAGTCTCTCAATCGAGACTAAGAACCCTTTTCTCACAACATAATACATACCACGGCTAAAAAAAAGCCCGGTTTTCGAATGCAACGTTTATGAACACCACCTATGCTTTCGTTTTTTTTCACTCACATTGAGATTGAGGAAAATTTCGACATCCCTATCCTTCGAAACTGCCCTTAAAACGATGTACACAGAACTTAACTTCATGTATTCGAGAAACAGTTTAATGTTATACTTTGCTAGACAACAGGTCACTGTGATGTCCCAGGGAATTGTGAAGCTGATGAACTAGCTAAATGAGGCTCTTTGTAGCGTAACTTAGTTCGATATTAAAGCGCCAATATAGTTTACTAAGTAACTTAAGTGTAATCGAACACTGTGTGGTACGTAGGTGAGCTCATTTGTATCCTCCTATCTGTATAATGAACTGTGCAGGAATTGTAGAAACGAGGTAAACGAGGAGAAAGTTTTGCATTTCCTGTGTATGTGATGTAAACGTTCTTAGGTGTGTCTGTACGGCTAACACAAACAATTTCCAACTTCTCATTTCCAGTGTCAGCACCCTGAGGCAAGACAAGTTGCATTGAACATAAACGTCAAGAGCAAGGTGTTAAAAGCTTGGCAGAGGGTCGTGTGCTTTTCACTACTCTACACATAATGTAGTAGTGTAATGAACGAGTATTTGGTTATTTGGTTGTTGATGACGCTTCAACAAGCAATTGCTTTTTTGTCACTCTAGGATGTATTGGAGCCTCTTACCAATGAGTTCTAGCACTTTACGTGACTTGCCCTTACAAGTATGCCACTCTGAAGTCAAATGTTGTAAGCTAAACGCACTACTCCCTCCGGTGCTCTGGACGTTCTGTTTCACCTTACACCCCTCGATATTTAGTCGCCAGACAAATAGCCACCAACGTAGCTATTCGCTTTAAAACGACTTCACAGTCTGCAAATAAACATTTTGGCCATGCAAGTATTCTTAACGCACTAGGAATCCCACCAGAAAACATCGACTACACCATACCCAAATAACGGTTTGACAAGGGCATGTAAACATTCCTTCCAGATCCTTGTGGGAGGAAAATGTCTTCCTGGTTCATAATTCAATCCACTTTTACAGCGACAGTTAAAAAACTGTCAGTGAGGTTGGTGGTGGTATCTTTGACGATAAGCTTAGCCTCTCCTTCCGCCTCCCCAATCACTGTAGCGTGTTCCAGGCGGAAATTCTGGCAATTCAGGAAGCCCTATCCTGGCTGAAGAAAAATGTGATATCTGCAATGGATATTCACATCTTTTCCGATAGTCAGGCCGCTATCAAATTCTTGGACTCATGCTCTCTAAATTCAAGAACAGTCATGAGCTGCCGATCATCTCTAATAGAGATGGCGGAGCAGTTTAACATTCACCTTTGCTAGGTGCCTGGACATAGACACATTCCAGGGAATTGTAGGGCCGAACCTATACCTATCACGCTTGAAAGCCTATCGCTATGTGCAAACAACAAATAAAGCTGGATGATAATAGAAGAACAAACTATAGATGGGCGGTTGGATTGACATGCTTAGCGACCAAACAAATCTGACCAAAGCTAGATCTGAATCGCTTCAGGAGTTTAATTCTTTTAAATAGAAAACATCTTAGCGCCATTATAGATATCATCACTGGATGCTGCCTCACAGGTAAACATGCAAGAAGGTTTGGCATGTTTACTAACGACTTTTGCAGAAGCTGCATGGATGAGGAGGAAGAAGAGATAATCCCTCACCTCTTCTGTACATGTCCAGCTCTCTCCTAAAGAAGAAATCTCTACCTAGGGGACTTCTTCAACAAGGACTTAAGTGACTTTAGCAACATAGACATTAAAAGTCTCCTACGTTTTGTTAAGAGCTCTAAATGGTTTCTAGAGTAGGAGGATAACAGATCCACGAGGCATCACAATGGGCCAATAGGCCTAAGTGGGTTGGTTTTTCAACAGCCACTTAAACCAAACCCAACCTACAAGCTCATTTGAATTGTTTTACCCTTTTACAAATAGTCAACGTGGTTCATACCTCGCGCGTCCTTAAAAACGGTGGCCATCACCTTTCTAGCCGAGGGCACGATCTTCACTTTCTTTGGTAAACGGTTATGAGGGAAAAAGAATGGATTCCATACACGCCAACGAGCATAGGCTTGATTTCCTCGCAGATTTTGCAACTCAAAAACAATAATCAGATCACGGAGCGATACTGCTCTTTATCCATGGTCGCAAAAAAACACTGTTTGGGCTAAAAGAGGTTAATCTAAGTGATCATTTTGGCTCAGTAGCGCCACCTATCTTTCATTGCGGATACTCATCCAACAGCTCTCGTATTATACGTATAACATTTTAAATTTAAGAAAAAAAAAGGGAACAGTTCTATAAGAAAAGAGTGAGAAACTGACGATGCATCTATATTTCTGTAGGCAATTTGTTCCAGATGCACTGCTCTTACCCATCGCATAGGCATTTATTTAGATACCACACTTATAGTTCCGTCGCAGCCTTCTGTTTGAATATAAACATTTATTGCTTTCGCCAGATCTCACAGTTGATGAACACTGTATTTGCACTTATCGTCGTTCAGGCTTATGTCATTTTCAGACGTCTGAATAGGATAGCGTCACCCGTGAAGGTAAACCTCGTTGACGTTCCGGGAATTTTTTAGAAGTGAGTTTTCTTGTGACATGCGCATTCCGTCTACCCGATCTGTAGTTTTGGTTGGTTACAACACTAGACTTAGCCGTACCTTATAGGCGGGTATAATCACAACTAGGGTTGCTTCATGCGTAGGGATAATTCAGAAGTGCATGTGCGTGTCATACATATATTCTATGAATTGAAAAAGAGCAGTTACCTGGCCAAATAAAACATATCGGTGCATTTTATAAGTCGCGGAAAAACACTATAAACATTTTCCGTATTTTTTTATATTTAAAGTTAAGAAAAACAATTTATAAGCATGTTTATATACGAATTTCTTAAATTGAAAAAATAAATAAATTAATTTAACGACTAACAGAACTAAACCATGATTTAACACAATTGTCATGAGATAAGCTATCAACAAGTGAATTAATTTGCAATTTTAGAACGTCTAACGATTTATTTTGTTATTCACATTCTTCTCTGTTAAATGCAAATAAGGCAGTACACAAACTATTCACTAGCGGCAATGCAGAAAGATGTCAAAATAGATTTTTTTTTTTTTAATTTTACGACTGTTGACTTGATTTCCTTTTGAAAATGATTTTTTCTTTTTTAATTTAATTCTAACCATATTTCATGCAAAACTTTTGCAAAGACCGTTTCCGCAGGTCGTTCTCGTGAACTTTCCACAATTGGTACCCTTTGTATCGTCGCCCTGAAGTATCCTTCTTGGCAAGTGTACTAGACAGGAGCACCAGTTTTTTGTAATACTTTTGTGGCAGGTGATACAATTTAGTTTTCCCATCTGAATCGGTGAGAAAAACGTAACGAACACTTTTCACTTTTAAACAATCAATACGTAGCAAAAGAAACAAAAAGAGTAGTGAAATGCAAAAGGGAATAATGAATTTCGTGGACATTTAGAAGAAACGAAATTATCCATACGAAGTTAGATCTTAAACAGAACTGAATGATGATTGACATCGGATTTTGACCGCAACGTTGTTCTTTTAGAAATCTTCTTACGAATAATTAGCATATAATATAGATTATGAGGGTTCATAAGTTCATAATGAAGCTTTGCTGAATATCTTTTCATAGAAGAAAAAGTATATGAAATTCGATAGTGAGAAGAATAGAATGACCGTTTGGAAAGGAAATAACTGTGAACAACTCAGAGCTCAGTTGACAATCATAAGTGTTTAAAATTTATAAATAGAAAACAACAAAATCTTTATTGTTAGACCTTTTTCTCTCTTCTAAGAAAGTTAAACCCCCAAAGTGATGACACTGTCACTAAAATAGATTGAGATCTTGAAAGAAACAAAATATTACTCTGCCACCGAAAAAAAAGCACATCAGGACAGAGCCAGGGCGACTTGAGGAATAGGAATGAAAACCAAAAATAACACTCTTGACATAGCTATAATTAACTATCATTATCCCAGTAGTAAACTATGTATCGCTTTTATAGTGCAAGAGACAAATCAAATCTATATTAACGCAGACTTTTAATGTGTTCTTGTTCTAGTCCGACCCTCCATATGAATTTTATGAAGTTGGCCTTACCTTCTATACTTATTAACGGGGCGCTACAGTCCGCGGTGAACCTGGGCCTTAACCAATAAGCCTCTTCAGGTAATCTTTCGTCAATGCCAATGTCTCCTATGTGGTTGAGGTCCACTTCCACTTGTCTCGGATCGCGCTAGAGCATTTTCCTTCGCATTCGTCAGTGTCCACACTTCTGCGCTGTAAAGCGGGCCAATGACTTCCAGCTGTCAAAATATTCAACAAGGTTTGCCATATCATCATGGGTCGTTCTACGCTTGCCGAACGTGCGAAAATTATTAAAAAAATGTCAAAATTTCGACTCAGTTGTAAATACGCAACATGAATTTCTTCGTGAAATCGGTCATCATCAGGGCTTCAGTGTTGCCTGCACCGTGAAAAAGTTTGAGTGTGAGTATACTCGTTCGAAGTGAAGAAAACATAGCCTCTCTAGTGGCAAGTATCGAAGAATACACAGAAATGTCGATTCGGCGCAGATCAGTCGAACTGGACATCGCCAGAGAGCCAACTCGGTTTATTTTGTGGTTGGATTTGGGCCTACATTCGTATAAGGTTGTGCTGACGCCAGAATTGAAGACGATCATGTACAATGCCGTGAGTTCGCTAATTGGACGCTGGAAATGCTGGCCGGAGATCCGGATTTAGGCCAAAAAATCATCTTCTCAGATAAGGAACATTTTTGGCCTAGCGGCTACGTTAATAACCAATATTGCCGCTATTGGAGCGAACACAATCCACGAGTGTTCGGCCAAGCATCAATGCATTCACCAAGATTGACTGTTTGGTGCGGTTTATGGCATGGCGCCATCATCGGACCTTATTTTTTTTCGAAATGGAGAAGACGCCCTTACTTTCTATGGTCAGAGCTCGACAACATCGATATATCCAAGCTGTGGTTCCAAAAAAAACGGCGCTACATGCCATACAAGCGACGCAACGCTGGAAGTTGTGAATGAGAAATTTTGCAACTGGGTTATCTCACGGCGAGCGTTCAATAATGGACCGCCGTGATCATGCGATTTAACACCACTCGATTACTTTCTGTGGGGCTACGTCAAGTCCTTAGTCTGGGATAACATGCCAACTATTTTGGACTAACCAGGCCCGAGATCAAAATTCGACACACTATTGCCGGAATAACGCCTCACATATTGGATAGACTGCTTGAAGCACTGCCAGAATCAATTTTATATCTCAAACCGTTGTTGTTTTATTGAATTTTTTTTTCTATCGTTCTTACCTGGTCACACTTTATTATGTCTGTTTGGTTGCTCGGGACAGCGATTATCAAGAGTGATTCTTCGCATGATTTGCGCGCTATTGTCGTTGTCGGATTTGATAGCGGATCCGGGGTAGATAAGGGACTTTACTGCCTCGAAGTTTTAACTGCCCATTGTGACGTTTTGTCCTAGGGTTCTATTTTGTGTATCCCTTTTTGTTGACAGCGTATACTTTGTTTTTCCTTTGGCTAAATCCAATTTTGCCGCTTCTACCTCAACAGTTTCATTTCGCATTTATTGACAGTTCGCTGTGTTCTTCCCACTACATACATACAATACATCTTTTGAAAGATGGTGCGTTTGGAGTAGACTTGTGAGTTTCGCACAATTCTTTCAAGAACGATGTTGTAAATTAGCGAATCTTCTTGTTTAAGTCCTTTTTTGACATAGATATTCTCGGTTTTGTTAATATCGACCTTGACGGAGCAGCGTACATTTTCCAATCGTCATCCTGCCTAGTCGAATTCACTTGGCAGGGGTATAAAAACTAAACAAGGGTATGTATAGTCCATTTTTATTGAGATGAGGTGCTGTGCGTCGATTTTTAACTCCTGAGTTCTTTCCAAAATCTGCCGTAATATGAAAATTTGATTTATGGTGGACTTTCCTGGTCTACAACCACACTGATTGGGGTCAGTCAGGCTATTTAGGCAGTTTAAGTGATCTCTCTTCTTAAGAATCGAGGCTTGGACAAACAATGCTGAGGTTCCGTTCGTCGAGTATACTTGTACCTTCGTCAACCCAGATTTTGGAAGTGAGTTGATGAATGCTACGTATCCAATCATCACTTATGGCTTAAAAAAGCTTGGCAGTTAAGTCATGCGGTCCGGCAGCTTTGTTAGAAATGTTGTCTGTCTTCGTCCAGGTTGAATGATTCATTCTGCCTGACGGTAGGATGCTGTTCATCATCACCGTCTAACAGTCTGCAGAAAATAAACCTCTCAGATTCTCAAGGCCGGCTGTGGTTCAATTATTAGGTTTCCTTTCCTATCCTTGCAGTTTTCTGTTTGGGTTTACCGTTTTGCTATGTTCGTCTTTATTTTTTAGTAAAACTTCGGAAGTGCTTTTTCTGTTTTCTTCTGAGGAGCCTTTGTTTATCCATTCCCTACTGCTTGTATAGGGTTTTCCAATAGGGACTTGACAACTTTGAATTTTATTTGTGAATGCACTCTTTTACTAACCATCAAACTGTCAATATATTCAGTAAACTCAACATTTGCATCATGGTTAAGTACACTAACGAGCTAGGTTCTCCGATTGGGTTCTGGAGAAAATGTGCCAAGATAATGTATTTCATCGCAAAATCATCTTCAGTGACGAAGCTCATTTTTGGCTCAATGGGTTCTTCAATAAGCAAAATATGCGTTATTGTTCGGGTGAAAACCCACATGTGCTTCATGAATCACCACTTCATCAAAAAAAAACTGTTTGGTGCGGTTTGCATGCCGGCGGCGTTATTGGGCCATATTTTTTTCGTCGACGATAACGATCGTCACGTTACCGTGTATGGTCAGCGTTATCGCGCCATGATCATCGATTATTTTTGGCCCGAATTGGAAGATATGGACTTGGACGACATGTGGTTTCAATAGGATGGTGCCACAAGCCACACAGCACACGCTACAATCGATTTATTGAAGAGTAAGTGTGGTGAGCTTGACTATTTTCTGTGGGGCTACGTTAAGGCTACGGCCAACACGCCGACGACGTTGGAAGAGCTCAGAGCCAACATTGAACGCAAAATAGCGGCTGTTTCGGCCGAAATGTGTGGTTGAGTCGTTGAAAATTGGGTCCAACGAATCGACCGCTGCAAACGGTGGCCATATGAACGAAGTCGAATTCCATTCATAAATGTTTTGATTGTTCTTCAAGCCAATAATAAAGTTTTTGAAATATCTCAAATGGTTTGCCTTTTATTTAAAAAAAAATTTGTCAAGTCGTAGCGTGTGCTGTGTGGCACCATCCTGTTGAAACCGCATGTCGTCAAAATCCATATCTTCCAATTCGGGCCAAAAATAATCAGTGATCATGGAGCGATAACGCTGACCATTCACAGTAACGTGACGATCGTTATCGTCGACGAAAAAACATATGGGTTTTCACCCGATCAATAAGCATATTTTGCGTGGGTTCGTCCCATTGAGCCAAAAATGAGCTTCGTCACTGAAGGTGATTTTGCGATGAAATTCATCATCTTGGCGCATCTTCTTCAGAGCCCAATCGGAGAACGTACGTCCATCGGCTTCAATTCTTGAGTCAGCTTGATCTTGTATGGGTGTAAACCAAGATCCTTACGCAAAATACGCCATAATGTGGTCTGAGTGATGCCCAATTCTTGAGAACGCCGTAGAATTGACTGATTTGGTTCGTTTGCTACGGACGTCTGAACGGCAGCGATATTTTCGACACTTCGACCAACCCGTTGTCTTACTGAGACGGCAACATCACACACCGAATATGTAGACTCAAATTTTTGCACTAAACTTGTTATTGCCTGTCTACTAGGGCGAGAATTACGACCGAAAATTGGAGTTAACGCTCTTAAGGTTGCCGTCACCGACTCCGAATATCTGTAGAAAATTTTTATAATTTGCAGACGTTGCTCGTTAGTGTGAAATGTTGAAATGATGAAAATGTTGAGTTTACTGAATAAATTGACAGTAACAGTTTGATGGTTAGTGAAAGAATGCGTTCACAAATTAAATTCAAAGTTGTTAAGTCTCTATTGGAAAACCTTTGCGCTTTTTGCTCGCTTTTCCCATCTCACTTCTTGGATTGCGATTATATCTGCTTTATATCAGTTTCTTGGGAGCACGTGGACTATTAAGGCTCCTTAAGTTCCATGTGCAAAGCCGAAATTTGTAATCCTTTAAACGTTTGCTAATGTTGCCAACATTGTATTTGCTAGTTTCCGAGCCTGATCGTTGTACGCATAAGTTACCCTAACGCTCAACATCCAAGTTCTTTGGCCAGATCTTTAATAAAACCCCTACACAAAATGTCCGGCTAAACGGTCATGGTAAAGTGCCAATTGCCTTACCATGTGTGACTAAAGCGTGTTTGTGTGGTTGATCGGTATATAGAACTGCTTCGGCCCCGTCCTGATGAAGATGAAGTGTCCTAGTGCGAACACACCAGTCCAAGGTATAGTTTTGTACTTTGTACTTTGTAGTAGTGGTGCCTTTGCTTAATACGTGAAAGTGCTCACGAGAACCCCCATCTGTCAGTGGCAGCCCTTATCGAAGTAGAGGCGATTCAAACGTAAGTACAAGCCCTGATTTGCTTTCTTCTGAGTCTATGAATCTGTGATCTTGCTTGCTTGCAATTTTTTCCTTGGGGCACAGATAATACTTGGGGGATTTTGGCATCCGACTGCGTTCAGGGTAGTTTTGCGTTGTTGAAGTTGTTTAAAAGTGGTGAAAAGGTTTATGAATACCCTAAGCGTAGATTGGCCGTCGCTACAGACGAAGAAACATCACCCCTTTTACCTGTTCTATGCTTTACAGATGCAAGTTTGCAGAAGATTGAATGAAGTCTTAGTTTGTCGTCCATCACCAAGCCAAACGTATGTATTTCCGGGCTCAGAGTCTGGCTGAAGTCAGTCCTTAATACAGAGAAATTGAATTTGCATACTTGCAGTTTCAGACCAGAGCGTATACGTGATTGTAGCGCAAGTTGTACCAAAGTCCACTTCATTTGCTTGAATATGAATATGAAAACGAAGATAGAGATTCGTCAATGTACATATCCAGGTGTACTATGGAAGGACTCCATGCACTCGAGACAAACATCTGCTTGGAGTCTAGTTAAAGCAGCAGAAACGTAAGCCCCATGTCTCCTGAAAGTTCTCAGAATGCTGATAGTACAACGGAGGTCTTTGGCGCGTCACGTCTAGCCTGTCAGTCAGCTTACTACTTCTCGTGAAGCTCTCAACTTTTAGAGAATAACTGAAAGCCCAATTCTGGTGTCTTAATCATCGTTTACGTCTAGAACGGCCAGTGAAAGTACTCGCTAGAAGCCAGATCACAACAAGGAGAATATTAATCGAGCACAGCTTTTCTCACAACTTAAGGATAAATAGCTTCTCTAACGCAAAGGAGATTGTTAGGAATTTCTGTTTATTAAGCAACCATACAAGTATCATTATTCATCCCAACTTTGAAAGTCGTTTTATATTGACACTAGCGTCTAGTAGTCGAAGGTATCCATACTTTTTCAATGATGCGATTGGTCCTCAAGGTTAATGATAGTACCCCTGTCCTTCTGTCGTTCGGAGTCAGAGGTCTTTCTTTAATCTTGCCCTGGTAATTAACCTGAATAGCGATAATAATCAGAAACACAAATTAGATATTGTAGAATCCAATTTATAAGCTTCTAAAATGAAGGTAATTACATTTTTATTATTCTTTTAAAGCCGTTGAACTTTTGTTAGATTGAAAACTAGTTGCCAGGGTTTTTTGGTCAAAATCTCAAATCAGTGAAAATGATTCATTGCGATTTAGGTGGAGAAACACATGCTGTACACACCAAGCGAAAGTTGTACACAAGAATTTATTTTCTTTATTAGAAAATGGAAAAAACAAACATGCTGGTGCTAGCATAATCTAAATCCAAATCAAAATGTAACTTGAACGATGCGGTGTAGATGTGATTTACTTTTTGAGTTATTGCAATAGCACGCATGTGACTAAAATTAAAATAATTGATTGATTGCAAGAGATTTTAATCAGCGGTTTCTTGGAAAGAGTTTACTTTACCAATACAGGATGCTGCTTTGGGGTTTTTTTTTTCGTTTATTTAAATTTTCTATAGAACTGTTCTATAGTTCAGTGTCAGAATAATTCACAAATAAATTTTTAGACATCATTGCATCCACAAAAATGTACTGAGTAGTGTGTTAGCTGGTGGTATCATAATTTATTATAAAAATCGTAAATGCTGACCGATATAGAAATATGATCAACGAAGATTTGTTGCCGAATGTATATAACACGTGTTTGGACCATATGTGGTTCTATGTGTCATTTGCGATCAAAACTTTCGATTTATTGAATTCAATCTAGTGCTGCAACAGGTGGTAGGCAGTGCGGGTATTAACACTGAAAGCACCATTTTCAACAAATCTGTCGAGCTGCTGGATGTCAAGACATCGACACCATCGCTCGCTCCCAATGGAACACCATAAAGACTTTTACAACAGTTCAAGACCTGGCGAATCTAGTTGTCGTTGAAGTAAATGAGGACAAAATTACATAAGTGCATGTTGCTATCCAGCAAAAAGGCATCTCTCCACCGCGTAGGAAAAAAGGTCACTCTTGACAATAGTGAAGTAAACATCGACACTTAGTGGAGATTCGTCGAAGACTTACCGTAGGAAATATTTTTTTAAGCGAGTTTATGGAGGTTGATCTGAAGATGATCAGCACCTGGGCAAAAAACTGTGTTCTCAATGACAACTCTTTCAAAACGGAACTGATTCTTTTTACCAGAAAGTAAAAGATACCGTAATTCAAATTACCAAAATTCAACAGAACAGGAACTGTCTCTCGGACGGCGCGAAGTATCTAGATGCGACTCTGGACAAAAACTGAATTGGAATTTTAATATAGCGGAAAGAATCAAGAAGTAGGACAAATTTGCGGCTTAAAACTATATACGATGGTGGTAAGACCCATACTTACATATGGCGCACAAGAAAACGGTTTACGGAAAATAAGCGGCGATTCAAAGAACGTCTTTATTAGCATTGGGGACTTTTCTGCACCTAACACCGCTTGATTTACAGATCAAAAAACTTGCTGGCAACAGTGCGATCCGACTCATTAATTTGGGTCACTTCAAGAGCAGTAGTTTCTGACACTGTACGGTCCTAGCGGAGGCAATCCAAATCTAATGGATGAAATTCCTTCTTTGGTCGACCTCGACACTCCGTATCATATAATATATCCGGAGAAGGAGGACTGTCAAAAAAATGCAATTATCAGGTCAAATGAAATTGCAATTTTCACAGACGGATCTAAAACAGAGGAAGAAACAGGCACTGGTATCTTCTCAGAAGACCCATAACTAAGAGTGTATATGAGACTTCCGGACGCAAGCAGTGTCTTTTAATCAGAGGTTCTGACTGTCCTCAGGGTGGGTGACTTATTGCAGATGAGATCTGATACATCGATAATCAGGGCGCACTTAAGGCAAAGAATCGACCAACATCAGTTCTGATATAGTCACGGGATATCGTGCTCAAAGTACTCGTATAATGCAGTCAGAACGGAGTGAAACTGTGCTGGGTGCCACGACATAAGGAAGTTAGCAAAATTAAACAGAGATATGCCCAGAACAATATCAGGAATCCTGACAGAACACTGTCTCCTGTGGCAACACGCAGAGACTCAAATTGTCAGATACGGATATTTGAAGTTTCTGCGGTGATATATAAGATGTTGAGGTCATAACACACATACTGTGTGAATGCGAGCAATAACGCGTAGTCGAAGAAAATTTTAAGGAAAATACCATACTTTTTCGAAAATCTAAAGACAAAAGACAGCACGTTGCACGTTTGATGTTTCAACAGGGAGATTGCTTAGATTTTTGCTTTCCATAGGGGTCGTGATAGCCGGTTTGGGGCCTAGTGTATACATACCATAGGAAATCACTGCTACTTCATTTTGATGAAAGAAATGGATTCAAAACTCTTAACTCATAAGATGAAATCATTAATTCTCCAGTTGTGCTTTATGGAGCTGAGCCGTGGCCGATAAGCAGAGAAAACAATTCTTCGTCTAGTATGATATTTCCCTATGCGAGGAAAGCGCGCAAGCTGGTGGGTAAAGTCAAAAACCTACTTACTACTTCGTCCTTAACCAAAAATCATTTCCGACTAGCATATGGGGCTTTCGCTGACCATACAAAGTCTTTGGATTCTAGCTTTTTCAGCTGAGTTCATGTCACTACAACCACGTACAGTAAGTCATCGCATTTTTTGCTGTATTCACTATTAATCCAGATGAAAACGAAAATCACTCGAAGAATTTTCTGTCTTATGTTGGGGATAGACTTCTGGTATTTATAACGGGTAACGAGACAGCAATGATAGTTTTTCCAACTGTAATGTTTCACCAGCTGTCAAAGTTACCAATGATATTCAGCTGTCAAATGTAAGCATCAGTAAAGTTTGCCATTTCATCATGCATATTAAAAAAATTATTAAAAACTATTATCGAAATTCCGGTTGTTGTGAATTTCATCGCACCGTGGAAAAGCTTGAGCATACTTGAGTTTGAGTACACTCTTTTAGATATTAAGCCACGAATCAAGTAGAGATTGGTGCGAAATAAAGAAAACATAGCCATCGAAGAACACAAAGAAATGTCGACTCGACGCAGATCAGTCCAATTGGGCAGCGCCAGAGAGCCAACCCGGTTTATTTAGGCCTAAATCCATATAAGATTGTGCTGACGCAAGAATTGAAGCCGAACGATTATATAAAGTGCCTCTAATTCGCTAATTGGGCACTGGAAATGCTGGCCGGAGATCCGGATTTTGGCCACAAAATCATCTTCTCGGACAAGGACCATTTTTGGCCAAGCGGCTTATGTCGATAAGCAATATTGACGCTATTGCAGCCAACACAATCCACAAGCGTTCGACCAAGCAACAATGAATCCACTTAGATTGACTGTTTGGTGCGGTTTATGGCATGGCGTCATCGTCGGACCTTATTTCTTTCGAAATGAAGAAGGAGACACCGTTACCGTCAATGGACGATGGGTTAACCGACTTTTTTGACACCACTTGATTATTATCTCTGGGGCTACGTTAAGTCATTTGTGTACGCTAAGAAACCAACCAACATTCGACATACTATTGCCGGAATAATGCCGCACGTATTGGACCGAATCATCAGAAATGATCGCTTAAAGCACTACCAGCGTATAGGTATAAGACCAAACTTTCTACTTCTGTTTCTATACAAGCAAATTCAACTTTAAAACCTCGCGGCGTTTGGCCATGGAAATATCTTGCTTCTAAATACTTTGACATTTGCGGTAAGAAGACGATATTTCCGTTTATTTCCTCCACCGGTCCAGGCAATGCTGTCTATTGTCGCCCATGTTGTTAAATGTTGCACTATGGTAGCAGTGTTTCGCAGTGGCCGTTTAGAAGTCAAATCCGTGGCTATCAGTTTCTCGAGCTGTGATAAGTAGCTTGACCATAGGTCTACATTCAAAAAACGAACCAATATCAACCTGTTTGAAAAACCCCAACGGGCTGCCTATGTAAGCATCTCTAATATGTCGGCATACAATCAGCTCTGCCAACAATAGAAAGAGCTAGTCTACTCACGTTTCCTCCCCAAATCAACCGATCTTCAATTATTTGGAACTGATTTCGATGATTCAAGAAATGAAGGAGTTTATTTTGATCTTTGTCGAACGTATGGTATGGTATGGCAACATTTTGCGAGTGTCACATTATGTGAGTGTGTATGATAGGGACTTTAGATACATTGAAATCTGTTGGCGATATCCTCACCAAATCAAGTTGTTGAGCAAAGTATATTACAAAAGTTGGAATTGTGATTTTGGTTTGGCTTGTCATAATTTTAAGTTCCCGAATACGTTGTTTATAATTATAAATGTAATCACTACCGACTTGTCTTGTAGACGCGACGTATTTCTGAATTTAGTTTTTTTTTTTTTTTGGAGGAAACCTTGGATGAGGCACTAATGGTTCGGTGCTCATTAGTAGTGCCAGTTTCTTACCGGTTCAAACCACCTCCACCTGACCAGACCGATTTGTGTCCCCGTGGAAGGAACGCCGTAACTCATTAGTTCGTTGAGATTATTTTACTTGTTCGCCTCGCATTGATGCTCTAACCGTCAATATAACTACTACTACTAACAAGTGACCAGTTTTCTTTGTCTTGAAGCACATATGCAACGATATTATCGGAAGGAGGCTACTCTCCAAATTGTTCCGGTAAGGCTGCTCTATCGGTTTTGTACCGTGGACAATGAAAAACACTTGTTACACGTTTTAGTTGATATTCTTCCAGTCTTTTAGCTACAACCAGCATGGGAATGTCATCAGCAACTCTGGTAATCGACGCTTCGCATGGAATCTGTAGACGTAAAATTTGATCGTACATTATGTTCCACAATACTCGTAGTGGGCCTAAGACCGAGCCTTGTAGCACGCCGCCCGTAATTTCGCACGCTTTAATTTCATCATTAGAATCATCACACCCATATCATATCATATCATTAACACCCATCTCGTTGTGAATGCTAAAAATTCCATGAAACGAAAAAGCGACAGCCCGAGCAGAACGAAAAGGCGTCAAAATCGGAGTAGGAAACATAAAGAGACGGCGTAACGCGCGTGGTGACGCAATAATTCGAACTGAATGCGTCATGAGCGGTAAAGAGTGCATAATGCACGAGTTACATCCATAGCAACACCATCAGCATTGTGTTATTACCATCAAGGTACCTTCCTATACATTACTTGTTACCAACACTTAACGGAAAACTTTAGCTTAAGCTGAACATTTCCAAGAAGGAAATGTGTGCTATCTACGGGGAGTCGTGAGACTTTTTGATGACTAGCACGGCTGTCAATTTGAAATCATTGTTTGGAGCTCTTTAGACGAAATCCACGTTCTTTGTGTCGAGTCGCTTGTTAATAAAAGCTGGATCCATTACTTTGTACCAAATATCAAGCAACAATCAAAATAATGGATTTTTCCAAGTGAATCTACCGCGAAGAAGGCAAAGACGTTCTCATCGGCTGCAAAGGTCTTGGTTATGATTATTTCGGGAATAATCCTCATAATTTTTTGAGTAAAGCAACCCGATTATATGGCAAAACTACAGTAAATTACTAAACCGATTTGATAAGAAATTAATAGAGACACAGCCCAGTTCAGCAATGAAAGAAGTGTTGTTCCACAACGACAAAGCAGCAGTTCAGTCATCCAGAATTGCCGTGGTTAAATTGCATATACGAATTACAATGCACAAAGAAAATAGTTATATTCCTCGAAGAAATTAAAAATGTCGTATGATGGGGTTTGCTGTACCGTCAAAGAATTGAGTACAGTTTATGACAAGAAATGCTCAGGAAGGCCTAAAGTTACAACTTTACAATTCAGAGGATATAAGAGTATGAGCAGTCAATGACAGTAGAGAAATTCCGCTGTCTGTTAGCACCGTAAAAACGCTGTTTAGTTTCGGCGGGACTTAAAGGTCGAATTGCTGCTCGAAAACCGCTCCTAAGGCCACAAAATCACACTGCTCGTGGTCTCGTCAGTTTGAAGATTTTTCAATTGAAATATAGAAAATTTCAAGTCTTTGGATTAAATAGGCAAGTTTTTGTCCGTTGATCGGACCAGAAGAGGATGGCTTAACAATGTGTGATTCCAACTGTGAAGCATATAGGTGGTTCGGGTATAGTCTGAGGATTGTTTTGCTATGAAGGAGTTGGAGATTTGGTAAAAATCTATGGCACATTAAAGAAAGAGGGATATACAAGCCTTTTTATGGACCACGCTCCCCTATCAGAACGTCGTTTGATTTGGAATAACTTTCCTCAAAACTTTGAGCAATGAAAAATAGTTCAAAATATGATATGGCCAGCTCAATTCCCAGATCTTAACCCAATAGAGCTTCTATGGGACGAACTTGATAGGAAAATATGAGAAAGCTGTCTAAAATCAAAATCACACCTTTGGACACTTTTCAAACTACCTGGGAATCACTGCCATATTAATCCTTAAACAATATAATTGAAAGATTGCCTACAATTTGTAAAGCGGTGATTAAATATAATTAGCGCGCGCACAAGGGATTATATGTTCCCTTAAGATGGTTGCACATAGCGGAGACAAAGGGAAGCTAGGGAGAAAAAAGAAAGAGATACCTATGTGCGTTGATTTTAAATGTTTGCAAGTTACAATGACTAGGAAATAAAGAGCTGAACATGGCATTCCATAAGCGAGTTGTACGGCTTACCATTAAAAAAAAGTATTAAAATTTCCCATAATTTTCTGCTTAATATTAAAAAAAAAGCCTAAACTTACAAAAAATAATTTTTAAAATACTCCTTATCATCTAAAAGTTATTTCGATTGGGATTGTTAAATATTTTTAAACCCCAAACTTTTAAGCGATCAACAAAAATGAATATACAACATCGAAGACTTTGAAGGAACTTTGTTTACCTTGACTCTGCTTTTGGCAACAACACCTCAGCAGAAATAAAATGAAGAATCACTCTTGTCAATTGTTTTTTGGCAGACTCTTTACTATATAAAACTTTGATCATCTTTGTCCTAATTTATGGCGCTAAAGCGTGAATTTTATTGAAAGACAATGGATATCCTTGTTCGTTTCGAGAAAAAAATTCTTTCGTGCAATATTCCGTCCCATTTACGTTGACGTTAGAGGAAAAGATTAAGTTTAACAGTTTATACCCTCCGTACCATCGATTCTCTGGAAATTACAGAAGCAAACTACTTAAAGGCCTTAAGTATATTAAAATCTAGGTTCGATAATAACCGTTTAATATTCCAAGCACATATTCGTGAACTTTTCGAAATTCGTAATATATCATCAGTATCAGCCCAGCCGCTGCGAAATCTGACTGACTCTGTCAACTCACACTTACGCGCGTTGCAAACCCTTGGAAGTCGAGAATAGTTTGCCGATGGTTTACTTGTGTTTTTAGTCGCAAACAAGTTGGACGCAGAGACTCAAGGAAGGTGAAAGGAAGAAGCTTCAGTCAGCGTTATACCAACGTGGGACGAAATGTCGTCATTTTTACAAAAAAGATGCCAGACTATGTTGAAAATGAACTTAATCAAAACTATACAAGAAAAGGAACCAACAACAATAACCAGGTAAACAAATCAAACTCACGCAATGTATTTCTAACATCAAGTTCTAATTCTGCATGTTTATTTTGTAGCATTTACAATTGCCAACATTTTATTGTATTTCCTGTCAATAAGAGTATCTCTAAAAACGTTTAGACTTTTGTTTGAATTGCCTTCGAAAAGGGCATTTGCTAAGATCATGTAAATCTCAGAGTTGCAAACATTGCCATGCACGCACAAGGCCTTGCTTCATTTGATGCCAACCTCCCTTCCTGCCCAACCTTCATGTTTAGTAGATGCTTTATCTTCGTCTTCTGCACATACATCGAACCACCAACAGGCAGTTTCATCAGGATATAAAAACACTAGTAAAGTTCTTACCTTATCGTCACAATCGAGCTCAGCTCACCGTCATTGCATTACATCAAATCAGTTTGTATTCCTTGCTACAGCTGTTATATGGTACGTGATAAATACGGGAACTTTGTCCCAGGTAGAGCGCTTCTTGATTCCGCTTCTCAATTGCACTTTATTACTCGTCCATTTTCTCAACTTTTAGCAGTTCCTAGAAATTCTAACACAATGTCAATTAGTGAATACAGTTGAATGTCATATTCTTCTATCTATTACTGATTGTCATCCAAAACAGCAGATACAACCTGATTCTATTAGTATTCCAAAAAATATTCAGCTCGCTGACTCTGCATTTTATGAAGCAAATAAAATAGACATGCTGATTGGGGCTTTATTGCAGAAGACGCGTCTAGGCTGTGTAGTTTCCGGTCACTGCAATTTAGCGAGCTTGAATAGAGTATGTCCTTCAATTAGTTTCAGCGAGGATCTAAGAGATGGCAATATTGAATATCTTAATAACCATCTAAAACGTTTCTGGTAAATCTATACGCAGGATCATCTCAGTCAAGCGAACTTGACATATTCGATGTCCAACAGGACAATATGCAGTTAAGCTGTCTTTTAAACAATCACCTTCAAGGCTAGGGTCATCTCTTGAAATCGCCAAGAAAAAGTTCTGCAACCTAGAAACAAAGTTGAATCGAAACCCGCTCATCAAGCAGCAATATATGGTGTTTTATGGCAGAATACAAGCTGAGCTTGGCACCTGAAGATGTGCTTCAGAAGAAGAATTACTTTCTATTCCACCATTGTGTTTTGAAAGAAGATAGCACAACAACGAAGCTAAGGGTTGTATTTGAAGGCTCTGCAGAGACCACTACTGGTCTGTCTTTAAATGACATCCTTTTAATTGGACCTACCATTCAGCCCGATGTGTTCAGCATCCTCTTGAAATTTCGCACTCATCGTCTAGCTATTACAGCAGATATCCCAAAGATGTATCATTTTGTTCAAGCACAAAGCCCTGATGACAGTATGTAATGCATTTTATGGCGCGATCATAATTCTGAGACGCTCCAAATTTTTGAGTTGAACACTGTGACTTATAGCACAGGACCAGCCTTACACAACTTGAACTGGATGAACCTAACAAGTGTCCATTAGAATTAAGAATTGATCTGCTCACCGGTGCAGATTCTCTGGAAGACCTCATTGAGATCAAGGATGAGGTTCTTTCTTTGTAGTCTGAGAGAGGTTTTCATCTGCACAAATGGTGCTTGAACTCACAAGAATTTTTGGATTCAATTGCGGCAAGTCAAAGAGAAGAATTTCTAAAAATCAACAATGGAAACGTGACAAAAGGCAAAATGAAGTGAATTTTGGTTCTCTTGGAGCAAGCCTTCACCAACAAGAGTTACAAAACGCTCGATACTTTCAACTATCTCACGAATGTATGATCCCCTTGGCCTTGTAGGGCCAGTTGTTGTTCAAGTTAAGATTTTCATGCAAATTTTTTGGAAGGAGAAACTTAATTGGGATGAGGCACTTCCAGTAGCATTACATTCGCAGTGGAAGAATTTGGAATTCAGAATTCAAAGTAAAACTTCCTCGTTACGCATTCCAATCAAAGGCTACTTTTCAACTCCATGGTTTTGCTGATGCTAGTTCACAAGCATACGGTGCGTGTTTTTTATTTCGAAGTCAGCTCGAAGATGGGAGTACGATAGTCAGGCTTCTTTGTTCAAAGTCAAGGATAGCTCCAATTAGCACAATTTTCATACCCAGACTTGAGTTATGTGCTGCGCTTACAGATGATAGAATTGACTCAACGGTTGATTCGAGTGATTCCTGTAGACTTTACAGATGTTTTTTGCTGGTCTGATTCTACAATTGTCTTAGCATGGCTCGATTCCCAAATTTGCACTTGGACTACTTGGATTACATACTTGGATCACTTCGACTTATTCGAAGTGAGCATAATCCAGCGGATATCGTTTCACGTGGACCTACAGCTTTGCACGCATCAAATGTTTTGTTTCAGGGCCCCGTACTTTTGCTAAAATCGGATATTTTCTGGCCTAATTTCAAGATATAGACGAGAAAAGGGCTACAAAAGGCCGAGAAGTAACAGGAAATAGTATTTTAAAAGGATTGAAGCCATTCATAGATAATGTTGGTCTGCTGCGTGTAGGAGGAAGACTGCTGCATTTTGACTCCAAGCATCAGATAATACTTCCAAGACATCACCAAATTCACCGAAACCTAAGTGCGGCATTTTCACCCGGATGTCAGCGCAGGATGTGAGCCATTAACAGTTATAATAAAGGAACGATTTTGGCCTTTAGGAGGAAGACAAAATATAAGAAGGTCTATAAATAAATGTGTTCGCTGTTTCAGGCCTCGTCCAGCTCATGGCAGACTTACCGGAAAACCGTGTTAGGTCATCGAGACCATTCCTGCAATGCGGGATTGATTTTTGTCGACCATTCAACATGCGATCTGGTATTCGTAGAAGAAGACCGATTAAAACTTATGTTAGCTCCTTCATATGCATGGCCATTTAAAGCTGACAACGGATTTGTCGACTACAGCATTTTTATCAGTTCTGCGAAGATTCGTGTCGAGAAGAGGAAAACCTTTGTTATCTTTTCGGGTATGCAATTTGTCGGAGCAAATTCAAAATTATTGAACCAACATTTTATTCCCGCTCGCTCTCTTATGACTACTTTGGAGGATTGTGGGAGCCATCCGTCAAACTAGCCAAATCTAACTTACGTTGTGTAGTGGGATATGCATCGCTAAATTTTGACGACCTTCAAACCATTATATGTCAAATAGAATCTATAATAAATTCCCAACATTTATATCCACTTTCAGATGATCCATATGACTTCAGTGTTCTAATTCCTGGGCATTTTTTGCTTGGTGGACCTCTTGGCAATTAGTTCAAAATATGCAGCAACATTTTTGGAATAAATGGAGTAAGGAGTATCTGTCTACTCTTCAGAACCGTCCCAAATGGAAATTTTCAGCCAAAAATATACCTGTTGAAGGATGAAAATCTACCCCCGTTAAAATGGCCGTTAGGACGAATTGTAGAAATCTTTCTTGGAGCTGATAGCTTAGTCAGGGTAGCAAAAATTAAAACCCAAGGCGGATTTGTGAAACGCGCTATTACAAAAAAATGCACCCTACCGATCAACACGGATCATGAACATAAACTTGAAAGTGGAACCTTTCAACGCGGGGAGGATGTTTAGTTTTTATTTACTACTTTCATCTTACCAAACACTTACTTTTTCACACCACTGTAAATTTGTTATCCTAACTGAATTGTCATTAATTAATTATTTCTCCTCATCACTAAAATGCGTTGGCCGAAGAATATCTTGCATGACCACTACTTTTGCTATTGTAGTGTCGTTTTTTGTCAGTCTTACGCCAGAACTATTGTAATAAACACAAACTCAAAGTAAAATAAAGAATTTTCGTTCTACTTGAGTGGTTTCTTGTTATTGTAGTGCACTTTCATATAAATTGGAAGTTAGAATCTTAAGGTCTGAAATCTAGGTACTTCAAAAATCACAGAAAGGACAAAGTAAATTCTTTTCACTGTTATTCATTAATTTATTTATGTATTTTGGATTTAAATTTTGGCTGTTCTCTTAAAACAAAATTTTTAACTTACCCAATTTGGTTATAAGCTTATCAACCTCTCCACCATCGAATCCATTTATCTTAATATTCCAAACTTGTGCTCCGTGATAGTGCAAATAATTTTCATTGATTTCACTGCGAAAGGTCTCCTTTTTAGCAAATACCCTTAGAAAATTTTGTAACTCTTTTAAATTCGAAACAAATGGTAATTTGGAGAGCAGATATTGTCCTGGGCTTGGCTGTATTTGATTGAAAGTAAAATTGAAAAGTTGACCACTAGTCCTGGCAAGGAACCTTAATACAATTGCAATGGCTAACACTCGACCTATTGACCGACCCATGATTAGGGTACACGATGTTCACAATTTGAACTCCGAACTCTGTTTGAGCAACTGGAACTTTGCCAGATTTTACAGAATGCAAAACAGCCAAGATTTGTCACCTTCCCGGTATAGGTTTCTCCATAATTGATGACGTGAACTGAGATCAAATTCCTTATACTTAGCCGAGTGTAAGTGGAACATGGAAATAAAAAGAGTCTGCATTGTAAGCCTTTGAATTATGGTAAATCAATATTAATTTGTCTGTTATTGGCAATAAATTTACATCCATCGATTGTTTGGCTTTTCGATTTAATCTAGAGATTTAAAATGGAGAAATTAGAATTTCCTTTTTGTCTCGGATTTTACTTTCTATGAAGATAGTTTTCGAATTCGTATTAAATTTCGTTTTTGTAGAAGGTGTTTCTGGGGGTAATTTGCATTTGGAAAAGAATTTGTTAACATGGTAGTGTCTTTAGTATATTCATAGATGAAATTGAGTGGTGTACGAGTATAATATTATTTGTTTAAAAAGATAGCATTTTCCCAAAGTACTATTTGAATATGCCTGTTGTACAACACCAAAGATATTGGCAAAATGTCTAAATACTCGTATTTGTACTTTGTTTTCTTATTGGCATATATAAGGCACCAGATCACGGTATGCGCGCGGTACGAGGGTGTGCTTTTCATAATTTTTTTTCGAGCAAACGATTAATAATATTTTTTTTTTTTTAATTGATACTTATATTTAATATGTCAACGTCAACGTGGATCACATCTCGCGCGTCTCAAAAAACATAGGGCATCACTTTTCCGGCCGAAGACACGTTCACCGGGTAAAACCCATTGTTTCGATTGTTCTTTGGTCTCTGGTGTGTACCGATGAATTCATATCTCATCGACGGTCACGAAACGACGCAGAAACTCCTCCGGATTTCGTTTAAACAGCGCCAAACACGTTTTTGATTGGCCTCATGATTGTGCTTGTTCTCCGGTGTGAGCAAACGCGGCAACCATCGCACGGAAAGCATTCTCATGCCCAAAATCTTAGCAGGATATGGCTAACGCGTTCAGTTCAGATGCCTGCTATCTCAGCCAACTAGCGAATTTTCACTCGGCGGTCCGCCAGTACGAGATCATGGTTTTCCTCTGTGGTAACCGTTTTTGGGCCACCGCGGCGCGACTTATCAAAAACCGACGTGCGGCGACCGTTACCATTGAAACCCAATGGTAAATGGTTGTACGGGATGTAAAATAGGTTCCATACACACCACCGAAAATGGGCTTGATTTCTTTGCAGGTCTTGGCACTCAAAAACAAGAATCGGATCACGGAGCGATACTGCTCTTTTTTCATGGTCGCAAAAAACACTAACACGAGGTTTTGAAATTTTGACAGGCGGGCTAAAAGAGGTTAATCTAAATAATCATTTTGGTGCAGTAGCGCCACCTAACTTTCAATCCGGATACTCATCAAACAGCCTTTGTACTGTTGGATATAAAACTGAGAGCACTTTTATTTCAATTTCGATTTGATCTCATATTTGTTTTTGTTTGTATGTTAAACAAAACTAACTTAAGTTAAATTAAGCTGCATGGATACTGGTTAATAGGTTATATAACACTTTACGCTACCTTGGTTATTTGCGAGGTAATGTTAATTTTGCTACGATTCAATTTCGCACCACTCTTTCCTATACGCGCAACTGCATTCACAGTGTGACACCCAAGGTAATTGGAAACCTTAAACCTTTTTAAAGATTTTAAATTTTTATTTCAATTTTATTCTATTCTTTTGGAACATAGTGCAATTTTTGGTTCTAAAAGTTGTATTGATAATTATTACTACAAGGCGGCATATCAACGCCATACCAGGTGCACTGGTATGAAGTAAAGCGTATGAAGCGTTTTTTTTTTTTTTTTTTGTGAAAATAAAACACTAATTTTTAATGGGAAAGTAAAAAACATTGTATCCAAAGCATTGGCCGTTGCTAGCTTCACATTCTTCCCATCTTTAAGACAATTTATGGATTCCACTCCAATAAAACTGTTCGTCTTTTGAAGCAAACCAAAAAGTCACCCAATTTTCGACTTTCTCGTAGGATTCGAAGTGCTGCTCAGCTAATGCGTGTCCCATCGATGAAAACAAATGGTAGTCGGTAGGAGCTAAATCTGGTGAATACGGCGGATGGGGTAGCAGCTCCCAACCAAGTGCTTTGGTTGTATTCTGAACCAGGTGCATTGTTATGGAGCAAAATTACCTTGCCGTGTCTTCTGGCCCATGCAGGTCGTTTTTCGATCAATGCATGGTTCAAATTGATCATTTATTGTCGGTAGCGATCTGTATTAACGGTTTCACCAGGTTTTAGGAGCTCGTGGTACACCACACTTTTCTGGTCCCACCAGACACACATCTTTGTGTGTCTTGCCGAATCGATCTGGTTTTGCAGTCGAAGTTGATGGTTGTTCCGGATTAATCCATGATTTTTAGGATTCGGAAAATAAATCCATTTTTCATCGCCAGTAACAATTCGATGCGAAACTAATTTTCTTTCGTATCTTTGAAGAAAAACTTCACAAGTCGTTTTTCGGTTTTCCATCTGTCATTCAATTCATGTGGCACCCATTTTCCAGAATTTTGGATCTTTCCCAAAGCTTTTAAACGGTCAGAAATTGTTTGTTGTGCAACATTTAAAATTTCTGACCCAAAGTGTGATCTTCATCCAATATTGTTTGCAATTCGGCGTCGTCAAACTTTTTTGGTGGTCTTCCACGTTCTTCATTTCTCACATCAAAATCTTCATCTCTGAACCGTTAAAACAATATTTTGCATGTTGAGCATAATCACCGTATGCCTCGACAATCATTCGATGCGACTCTGCAGCACTTTTCTTCAAATGAAAACAAAAAATTAATGCTTTCATCATTTTCTGGTACAAAATTCGACATTTTTAACACGATGAAAAAATATGATGTTGTTTGCTCAATGACTTGATGTATACGAAATATATTTGACAGGTGTCATAGCAACCAAAAAAAAAAAAATAAATAAATAATAATAATAATAATGCGCGTTCACAATAAATGTTCTCTATCGAGATATTTGTATCTTGACGCTCACTTCATACCGGTACACCTGGTATACCACATAGCGAAAGAATGCTCTGTTTCTTAATCGGCTGCTGCCCGGATAAGAAAAGAGTAACCTGGACATAGACAGTTCTTCAGGATCAAATCACAAGAAACTCCCCAACCAAGATGAACGTGCTTTGGTGAAGTTTATACTTTCTGAAAGGATTGCTTTAAGTTATAAAGCGAAAGAGCTTCAGGCAGCAACTAAAAAACAAGTAAGCCGGTGGACAATTAATCGAAACGGTAGCCATCGAAAAGAAAAAAACGCCAGCACACTCCAAAAAAAAAAAAAAAAGTGAAATCAAGACTAAGTCTTGCTAAAAAGTATGCAAACTGGTCAAAAGATGACTGGAATAAAGTTGCATTGTGTCAGACGTGACTAATATTAATCATTACTGTAAGGTTCGATTATCTTGGGCTTGGAGAAGGCAATGCAAATCTTTAATGCCGCATCGTGTTAAACAATCAGTTAAGCACGGAGGTGGGTCAATGGGGTTACATGACTGATTACAGTGTTGGAATATTACACTTAATAATGGACCAACACATGTATTTAAATATTTCGAATTCACATCTCACGACATCAATAAGAAATGTGACCTATTCTCTGCGTGAAGTTGTTTTTCATCATGATAGAAACCCAAAGCATACGGCTAAAAAAGTGTGGAATTGGCTTTAAATGAAGCCATTTGAAGTCTTAAACTTACCAACCCAAAGCCCAGATCTTCATCCCATCGAAAATCGTTGAGCGGCACCTTAAAAGAGCTCTTGCAAACGATTTTAATTAACCACCACACAATAACAGTGGACAACAATTTCAGTATAATTGTCTTCGACTGTCTGAAAGCCCACCAAGGCGAATAATGCAAATAAAAAAGGCAAAAGGACACTAGACGCAGGAGTATAGAAAATTGTTCTCCTTCATTTTTCATTCTGGTTCAAAACTGTCTCAAGATGTGTTAGTAATATTTTTATAAAATTAATTTTTTTTTTTTTAATTTTAAACTAACATGAAATAATTATTTAGTTTTTCGTAATAAATCATAAAATATTTAGTTTCAACAAGCGTTCATTATTTACGAGTTGTTGTTGATAAACAAACTGTACAGACTCAAGTGACTCTTTTTTACATCCAACTGTATGTCCTAAATCAAAAAGAACAAACAAATAAAAAGTATTTTAACGAAAATGTTATTTTTATTTCAAACTTCATAAATAATTATAAATAATTCATCACATCCCTACTCTTACAAGCCTAAACAGTATTAACTTTTTGCTTTGGAAATAAATTAACTAAGTCAAGAAAATTATTTTTAATAAATTAAATTTGTCTTTTTATAATTAAGTTAAAATTAATGTATTGTAGCAAACTAAAAGCCGCGAGCTGACACTGTCTTGGCTACTGTTTCAACAAACACGTATCCGTCCTTTCCGTTTTTCTCAATGAAATTAGCTGGCAAAACGAATCCATAACGTCCGGTATCTCCCATTTCAATGGTAAAGGTGTACTTGATACCAGCTACACCTTTAGCCCAGTCATCGGATCCCCCAGCTGCGGGATACAGAGTCTTTGCCGCTGAACCAACTGTATATTTAGTGCTGCTAGACCGGGCAATTTTCTACATAAAATAAATAGAAAAATTGTAAAAATAAAAATCTGCAATGTCTGATTTGCGACTCACTGTAGCTGCTTCTCGAGCAACTCGGTCCAAGTCGCTTGAATCTGATGTCAAAATCGAGTCATGTCCCCATGGGTACAGGATGTACTGCCCATAACTGTGGAACGACAAATATGCCTTAAAGTATCCCTTTGGTTTTCCAGTTATAAAACCAGCAATAGCCATTGATTCTGGTTCCGAGAATGCACTGCCTCCTCGGTAGATCTGTGCACATGGACTTGCTGATGTTCCCTTTCCACCCCAGACATAACCAAAGTTACGATTCAAATCCACACCAGGACACTGTCTGCCGTGAGAGCGTAGATTCTTACGCCATAACCTGTCGGTGGTGTGCGTGTATTCATATCCATCAGGGTTTGCTACCACGTGAATGTACCTAAAGTGTTGATAGAGGTGGGGAGAATTTTCAATATATTTATTCAATTTTTTCTTATTTTTAATATTTCGCTTGATTTAACGCAATTCGTTTACCAATCAATGTTTCTCATATAAGCCGGCAAGTCATCCCATCCTTCGACAATATTGTTAAGGACATATGTCACCGCCGCCGGACTGATCCATTCCCTTGCGTGTATACCTCCATCAATCCAAATCGCTGGATTTCCCTTTTTACCATTCGATATCCTAGTAAAAAAAGCAAAAAAAAACAAATGCAAGATGAATCGATAACACTAATGTGTCTACGTAGATTGTCAAGGATTGCACTCATACTTAAGGATCTTCAGCGGACGTTTTTGTATGGAGTAGCCAATTGTCTCGACAGTACACAAGTCGGGGTAAGTCTTTGCCAGGTAATCAAGGAAGCCGTAAATGTCAGCTAAGCGATGGTAGGCCTGCCATGTCATGCGGTGTCCTGAAATTATAAAGAAAAAATAGTTTCCATCAGAAAGTGAGGGACCAGCCCCTGAAAGTACGAAAATTTGTTATAGGGTCACGCACGCTCGTTGGAGCGTAAAGAAAATTTACAATAATTTCCCTGAAAGAAGGAAAATACAAATGGATTCTGGTGTTGGGTTTCAGTAGTGGGGTTCGGCGTGAACAATCCGAGAAAACACTTTGGATATCTCGATTGCTAATTCACACAAAGGAAATGGCAGAAATATCGACTAAACAACGTTTAAATGTAAGAGTATAAGGGCTTTTCCTTTTAATGCATTTCCAATGAAAAGTCCTCTCAACGCCTGCCGTCAGTTGTTCTATTGTAAGGAGAATAGGGTGGGTGAGTGGAGCTGAAGATTAAGTGTGGGTGGATAGTATCGAGTGGTGGCTTGTGATTCTTCGACCATGACCTGACCTATGCTTTGTGTTTTTTTTTTTTCGGGTGGTTTATTTGTTTATTTTCAATTGACCGGTAAAGAGTGAGTTTGTGGTTTGCTAGTGCAGACTTGGCGGTTGTGGTGGAACTTTTGCAAATGCACACCGGTGGGAAGTGGAGAACGATTTGGTTGAATTTTTGGATGATTAAAAGTTTTGTGCTGATAAAGAAAGTTGACCATGAAATGTGATTACTTGCAAATGGTAATGATGTTAGAAGTTTTTTTTTTTTCAACTTTGAAGGCAGTCGTTTATGGAAATTTGTTTGTTTTTGGTTTACGTTGCATGCTTCTGTATTCTGGCAGAAGGAGCATAAGGAGTCTATGTACGAATATGTAATGGATTTTGACGAATTTTCTCATGGCTAAATAATGAAAAGGAAGCATTTGCACTGAAGACCTTGTAACTATTGTATTTTGGCCCATACTACTACTGCAAGGACTAAGAAAGACCATAATACAATAGTTCAGCATGGCATGATTTGAACACCTGATTGAATTGTTTGTCACATCTATATTTTTCATCTCAGGAGAGACAGATACCATACTCAAGGGCTGTCGTCGTCAGGATTCCTGGCTAATTAAACACGCCGGCCTGTAGAATTTTGAAACAAGGCCTTGAAATCGGTATCCGATTTGGTGAATTGTTATTTGTTATTTTTGCATATAAAAAAATCTGTGTAAGAATGGCTCAGGAAACTAACTATATATCTATGCAGGAATGTACAAGTATTTTATGGAATTTTTAACTTAACTTTAACTATTTTTAAATACGCAAAATTCCTAATAATTGTAGCCATACGCTCGCGATTCACCGCGCTACTTTCTCGTCTAGTTTCCATAAAAAAAAAAATAGTTTTCGCCAGAGGACTCTGAAGGCTTGTAGAAGAGTTATTACATATCTTATGTTTGGTGTTAATTTGACACAATGTGTTTAAACCTTCAAATAAGGTTTTTCACCCCAATGCTGTGACACTTTTTCAGATTTTTTTTTTAAACAATTACTGCAAAATATCTGACTATGAGCGATTCTGCAAACAGTTTGTACGGCAAACCGAAGACAGCGCGATTTCTCGGAAGATGATACAGATTATTCACCAAGCGAGAATGAAAGTGATTCCGAAGATTATAACAGTGGCAACAGCGATGCTAATTTTATCGGGCAAGAAATGCGTTTGGAAATCACTGCTGAACCGGACAACGCACTTAAGTCGAAAAAATAAATAAAAATAAATAAAAATAAAAATTCACCATGCCCATCAGTCTTGACAATAGATTTCGCTTCTCGCCAAGGTTTGTTTTGAGTTTTCTATTTAAGCGCCTTCATTTGAAATTTTTGCAGGGCTAACATATTTGCGAAATCTCGCATCAGCAGTCCACTGATTGCGTTTTTGCTTTTTATCGAGCCAATCGAGAATATTGTGGTACAAATGACCAATTTATACGGTGTTCACAAGAAAAGTGACACGTGGAAGCCGGTTGATGTGTCTGAAATGCCCGCCTTTAATGGACTTTTGTTGTTGACTGGGGCATATCGGTCGAAAAGCGAAGCAGCTGATGAGCTATGGACTGCTAAGCATGGAACACCAATTTTCGCAGCGACAATGTCACTTATTCGCTTTCGAGCCATTAGCCAATCGTTACGATTCGATAACCGAGAAACTCGGCGTAATGTTCAGCAGAGTGTACGCGATAAACTGGCGCCTATTCGCGATTTGTTCGATTTGTGGGTCCAGCGCTTGAAAGCTATGTATATTCCTGGCAATTTTCTGACCGTCGATGAGCAACTGCTGGCATTTCGTGGACGATGCAGTTTTCGACAGTACATTTCGTTTAAGCCTTGGAAAGTTTGACATAAAACTTTGAATTTGGGCCGACGCAGGATCGTTGTATGCCTACAATATTCAAGTCTTAGTTGGCCGTGACAAAAACTGTTCAGTAGAAATCAATCAAGGTCAGCGTATTGTTCTGGATTTGTGGCAAGGTATTTCTTCTTCGTGTACATGTCTTTATTTTTCTCTGATCTGTGATTCATTTCCATTTTTAGGAATGAACGGACGCAATGTCACTTGTGACAATTTTTTTTACATCTTATAGTTTGGAACTCGAGCTGAAGAAGCGACAAATGACGATTGTCGGCACCATAAGGAAAAATCGCAAGGAGATACCGTCAACGCTGATTGACATGAAACGAAACCAGTGATGCATATTGAAATCGTCTACAACCATGCAGATCGTGTCACGATGGTGTCATACGTGCTCAAGAAAAACCGCTTCGTAACTTTGCTTTCGACGTATCATGCGGCCGTCCATTTCGATCCAGTTGACCAGGCAAAAAAAAGTCCAACATAATTCACTTTTACAATTAAACGAAGGCTGGTGTCGACACTCTCGACTAGATGGTTGGCACTTATCTGTGTAAACGCAGGACCAACTGAAGGTTCTCGATATTTTGGCTTTGGATGCCTTGTTGATCTTCACTCAATTGTTCCCGGAATGAAACAAGAGTAAGAAAAGTTTCCGGCGACGATTGTTTTTGTTGAACTTGGTGGAGGCCTTATGTGAATACAATATCAAAGCTGGGTCACGAACACCACATGGTATACATGCGGCAGAAGTTTTCCGTCGTGTACGAGATCCAAGTTCGTCAATTTCACCGTTTTCCTCTTGCTTGAATTCTCCATCAACATCATCACAAGCATCAGTATCGGTCGAAATGCTAGCGGTCAACACATTGGTTCATCAGCCAACCACAAAAATTCGGGCTAGATGTCCCATATGTCCTCGAACTCCGAAATGCGAAGTTCTTCATCGCATTTCTTCCTTCTTATTATTTTTGTAGTTGAACTATTATTATTATTTTTTTTTATTGGGTCTATAACTTAGCGGTTTGCTAAGAGATGGCGTAACTTGTATTATTCCATTGTAATTATTCCATTGGAACATGCATTGGAAAGCCACTGTCATTGTACATCATTTCAGTATATGTCATTCAGTTGAAGCGTAAACAACAACAATTTTTTTTCACTCAAATATGTCAAACTTTGTGCCTGAAAAAGTGTTTTTGCGGGGAGTTCTTCTTCATTACTTTAATATGAAGAAAACTGCTGCCGAAAGTCATCGTATTTTGGTGGAAGTTTATGGTGAACATGCGCTAGCTGAGCGAACGTGCCAAAAGTGGTTTGCACGATTTAAAAGTGGTGATTTTGGCTTGGAAGCCGATGAACGTCCTGGGCAGCCAAAAAAGTTTGAAGATAAAGAACTGGAAGCATTACTCTATTAAGATTGTTGCCAAACACAAGAAGAGCTCGCAGAATCTTTGGGTGTCACTCAAGCAGCCATTTCAAAACGTTTAAAAGCAGCTGGATATATTCAAAAGCAAGGAAATTGGGTTCCACATGAACTCAAGCCGAGAGACGTCGAAAGGCGGTTTTGCATGTCCGAAATTCTGCTGGAACGCCACAAAAGGAAGTCATTTTTGCATCGGATTGTTATTGGTGATGAAAAATGGATCGATTACGATAACCCCAAGCACAAAAAATCATATGTGATACCCCGCCAACCAGCCAAATCAACGGCAAAGCCGAATATCCATGGTGGGATCAGATGGGTGTGCTGTATTATGAGCTGCTAAAACTGGGTGAAACCATCAATGGACAACGCTATCGAACACGATTAATCCGTTTGAAGAGAGCAGTAGCCGAAAAACTCCCGGAATATGCGACCAGACACAAGGCAATAATTTTCCATCATGACAACGCTCGGCCCCACGTTACTATTCCGGTTAAGAACTATTTGGAAAACAGTGGATGGGAGTCTTACCCCACCCGCCTTATAGCCCAGACCTTGCCCCTTTTGACTACCATTTGTTCCGGTCGATGCAGAACGCCCTCACTGAAATACGGTTCACATCAGAGCAGAATATTAAAAATTGCCTTGATTCATTCTTGGCTGCCAAGACGGCGCAGTTCTTTTGGGATGGGATCCGCAAATTGCCAGAAAGATGGGAAAAAGTCATAGCTTCAGATGGGCAATACTTTGAATAATACTATTGTAAATGTTTTTCTTAAAAAGACGTTCACATTTTGAAAAAAAAAAAACAATATAATAACAAAAAATATGCAACAAACCAGCATATTACAGCTTTTTTTTGACTCTACAATCGGCTCTATAAAACCTTGTGTCTAATAATACCAAACATCAAATTAGCATTTCAAAACTTAATATAGACTTATGTTAATGCAAAGCCGAACAAATCTGTTGCCAAACTCTCCGGACCTGGAAATCCATGCTAAGAAAAAATCCAGACACGAGGTCTTGAAGTTACATCAGTTTTGGAAGGCAATTCAAAGAAGAGACTACAAAAAGACACCATCCTCGCTCAATTCAACAGCTTGAACTTTTTCTTTAATTTTCTTCGTAAAGATTCTGGAGAAACTAGGTAATGATCCACCTTGGGCTGTCACGCCAGTACTTTATTTTACTTTTTATGTTTACTTTAAGACGCCGTGTGCTGATTCTGCCAATAAGTTTTGTTTAGGAGCACATCTTGTCAGTCAGCTAGTGCAAATTGCAACCCAAATTGAACTCCAAATATATTCATGGAAATTCTGCTTCATTCATGTTCACTGGATTTTTGATCCGTAGAAACTTCAAATTGGGTTCAAAAGCAGCCCAATTAAACATATAAGTCATCTCGACCCCAAATATCTTAAGCCAAAAATTGAAGAGGTACATATATGTCATACTCTTCATATAGACGATAAGATTCAACAGTTTCCTTTTCAAGCCACCATTTTTTTATTTTTTAGCTATTTTGACAATGACAGCCCTTATCCGCAAAAAAATCCTTACTGTCAGTCGGTATCATATCATGTTCGTCTCAATCCAGGAAAATCGACTCAACATTTCAAGCACCAGCCTGATGAGAGTTTTGAATAAAGATCTCGGGTTATTCTCTTGAAAAGTCCAATTGGCTTAGCAATTAAAGGCAAGAAGCCATCCGTTTCGTTATCACTTGTCAGTTTGGGCCTTATAGCAGTTCGAACCGACCGTCGAATTTGTTCAAAAGATTATTTTTCTGACAAGGCGCATCTCGGCGGCTTAGTTAACACACAAAATTGCCACATCTGGGGATCGACAAACCGCACGTTATTTTCGAGAAGTCCATGCATCCGCAGAGAGTAACACTTTGGCGTGGATTTTAGAGTAGTGACATCATTGATCTATTTTGTTTCGAAAATTCAACTGGTAAAACCATTTCAGTCAAGCGTTACAGAGCCATAATATCGGGTTTTTGTGGACTGCAATTGAAGACATGGACTTCTACAATTTTAGCATGATAACGCGCCATGCCACACAGCCACACATCAAAAATCGATCTTTTGCTTCAGAGCTGCGATTTAATCCCATAGACTTTTTTTCTAGTATAGTCGATTCCAGGGCTAACAGCGACTTCAGATACAGACCGGAGCTTAGGTCATATAGGGATTTTTCGGCACCTAACCAGATTGTCGCGATTGATTTTCAAGTCAACCAACAGCAGCGTTCGAACCCCTTAGTTGGCTACTGGCACTATCTTCTGAAGGATCTAACCCTCCTACTTGTGGCGTCATGAAAAAGCAAACAAATTTGGATAACGATAAACTTATCGTTGAACGATCCAACAAAGGAATGACGGATAACGAATTGGGTCCATGCATATGCAATGTTCAGAACTTCAACATTGTATATGCAGCCGAACAATTGGCTAAACCGCTGCAAAATGGATATCACTGTCATCCAAAAAAAGGTAGGCCTGGCAAAAGAAGAATGGAAAGCAGTGACATCTACTATGGCGATTGCTATAGAGAGCAAAATCAGCTCCTGTTTGAATGAAGATTTGCCATCAGAGGAATTCTTAGACAAAAAGTCTCGACTACTATCCACATCAAAACTAAATTCGCCAATCTAAGCCTGACATGCACTTACGTCCCCGCAGAGAAAAAGTATTAAAAAGCCTACATGACACTAGTTCCGGAAATGGACTCAAGCTAATCCAAAGGCGGAGGAGTAAAATGTCATCATTCACGTATCCCAAACATCCACAAAGATGCTAGAGGCAATGGCGCAAAATAGTTTTCTGGATGTCCGAACATTTCGAGAAACCAACATCGTCTCAGACCATTATCTTGTTGTAGCCAAAGTGCATGTGCGAATGTCCCTGAAAACAGAAATTTGGCGTGCAGAAGCCATCATGATCGCGTTTCTGCTGTGCTAGCTTTCACTAGACTACCACGACTAAACCTCCAGTTTGACAAATAGTGTCTGAAAGCGCATTCAACGAAACAAGAGGCATACAAAGCTGCGCTTCAAAGAAGGACGAACACCATTTACGAACTCTATGAGAAATTTAGGTAAGGCTACTGATTTGTTTAATGAAACAGGGACCGATTTAGTAAGAAGCATATGCTGACTATGCTATCACTAGGTCATTTGCGGCTATTGAAGCAGAAGCAGCCAAAATGGGGATTAGTGATAAAAGTAAATCAAACTAAATATATGCTGTCGACAAGACTCGGGCAGCACGCAACAATGTCAAATTATAACTTTGATGTAGAAGACTTTGTCTACCACTCCTGCCAATCGCTATTTCTTTCACAAACATCGAGTAAATCACTCTGTAAGATCTTTTTTGTACTGACCTGACCCTACGGTATGAGGAGCATAGACTTTCTCTAAATCGAATCGATCCTTCGAATCAATTTCTTCCGTTGTTTTCTGGCCCCGTATGCATAAACGGAATTTCGAATGAAAGTGTAACAACAAAGTGCTAGAATTCTTCGGTTTTGACATGCTGAGAGAGTGAACACCAGCGCTCCGGGGCGGAATGTCTTCAAATCCATTATAGATGGATAACGCGGTAAAAGACGACCTCACCACTAGAGCTAATTAGCGTAAGATTTCGCTAAATGTAGAGAGCTGTTAGTAAAGGCCGAATTCCAACCTGGGCTGTAGTGCCAAGTTAAGTAAAATAAAGTGGCTGGTACTTAAGCCAGATGAAGTGGCATATGGTATCAGGATCGTGCACAGTTCTTATTTCCATTGTATCAGGCGAGAGCTTATTCGAAAAGAGGAGAATTCACTTCATTGCTTCCATGAAGCACTTGGACAACAGAGGTCTAGTTTTGATGGCTAACGGATTCGACAGGCAAAGATCACTTACAAAAAACAAAGCATAGCGCTTTGAATAGAATAAACGTCATGTCATTCTAACACTAATCAGGCGAATTAAAGTTCATAACGGCCAACTACAGCCATTTAGCACCATAAAGTAGGACAAGGGACTAGTTCATTGTATGTATAGGGTGATTCATCGTGAGGTATGATTTATAATGTAAAATAAAGCACATAAATTTAAAAGTGAACTTAAAATTTTTACTATCGGTTAAAATAACAATTCATGGCATTTCCTTTTTGAAAATGATATGGTCTGAGGTGGTCCATTCGGAAGGTACAATTTTTTGCGACTCGTTCGAGCATAGCGACTGTTATCTCGTGGATAACACGAGTAATGTTGGCTTTCAAATCGTCAATCGTAGCTGGCTTATTCCTGAAGACCTGAGACTTTACATATTCCCAGTGAAAATAGTCCAAAGGTGTGATATCGCACGATATAAGCGGCCAATTAACCATAGCAAAACGTGAAATTCAGTGCTCACCAAAGTGAGCATTGAACACTGTGAGTCCATTGTTTCACGCGCTGTATGGTTCGTAGCGCCGTCTTGTTGAAACCAGAGCTCACCGAGACCATGTGCTTGAATTTCAGGAAGCACATAGTCCGTTCACATGGCGCGATAACGGTTACTATTGACGTTAACATTCTGATTTGCCTCATTTTTAAAGAAATATGGACCAATGATTCCACCAGCCCATAAACGTCACGGTCTTCGAGTACACTCTCAACTACAGCTGATATAGTCTCTTCACTACGTGCTGGATGTAGTCTAACCGGTCGAGTATCATCCACTGATGTAAACTGGGACTCAAATTTGCGAATGATATTGGCAATAGTAGTTTCAAATCGCACGAAAAACATTTCTTACAGAACGCTGATTTTTGTAATACAGCTGAACAATTTGGAGACGCTGTTGTGGTATGAATCTTTATATGATGACTTGCCAAACGATACTGAACAAAAATGACAAAGCAGTTTGGTAGGAGTCAAGCGTGATCTGTCAGAAAAGCCTATTGAAAATCAAACCTCACGATGAATCACCCTATACATAATCTATGCCTTATTGATAGATACATGCGAATTTATTCAACGAACAATGAAAAAGTGAAACGTATTGGGGAGAGGCATGTATATTCAAGAATATGCCTTTCAATGAAATCCTACAATCTCCTAGCAGGAAGGTAAGTTGCGACGTGGAAACCTTTTGTTGTGAGAAATAGTAGTCTTCCCAAAATTTGTTCCTCTTTCATCACAAAATTCATCACGATATTGAGATTTAAGGACATAGCTATAGATTTCTACGGAAAAGTTAAAGTCTGTATAATGTTTGAGTGTTTCCGGGTTTATTCGTTATTATTCGCAGAATACAAAACGATTAATGAATGTAAAACGAGAACAACAATACACAAACCAGGCACTATGAAACCAGGCACAGAAAACACATCAGGAATTCACATCCGTTTACTGCATCACCGATTACTATTATTTCATGTGTAGTAGTACAAGCTGGTTTTTAATGCATTAAGTGATGTGTAAATTTTTGCGAAGCATTCTTTCATATCTTTTTCATTCTCTCATATCCTTTTCAGACCTTTAAGTCATGTTAATGGTAAAATCTTTTAATACAGTGTATTCGTACAAGGCTTTGAAAGTTAAAGAATCCTCCATCACAACATTTTAATTTCTGCTTTTAAGAGTCAATGTATGAGCTTAAAAGTTCTTTACAATCTATCCCAAACACAAGAAGTGTAGAATATTGTTAAGGAAAATTTCATCAAAGCTACTCAAAAGGCATAATTTGAGTCGGAATTATGTACGCCGCAATATTTTTCTATGTCAAAGATATTTTGTGGTTCTTACAGAAGAATATGAACAATTAGATTGTGTTTTAGGCAACCGGAGAGACAAACAAATGGGCATTCTTTTGCATGAGTATAATAGTTATAAAAGGTAATTCTAGATTCATTTCATTCAATGGACTTAAATTAAGGACAGATTTATGGTTTTACTGATCAAACTGACTGTTCTAAAATTCACACAATTTGTGCAGTAATATATATATATAGTATTGTAAAATATATATTGTAATCGTTCAGGGTTATTAAAAATGGAGCGCTACACGAATACACAACGGATTTTCATTGCTGAACAATATTTAAAAAATAATGAAGGTATGGTAGGTCGCAATAGTGATTTAACTTCACCAATTGTGAATGGATGAATTCAAAAAATTCAGTGTGATTGGGATCTTAAATACTTTGACCGTCCTTCAACAAGTCGCTCAACACAAAATATTGAAGCATTTCGTGAGTGTATTATTGAGAGTTCAGGAACATCAATTTGACACCGTATTCAAGAATTGGACATTTTGTCAAGCTCTCTACAGCGATTTGTATCTTTATGTAACATATTTTCGGCTGGAGGCATCATCGCACCATTTCAGGCAATAACAATTAATGGCGCTCGTTATCGCGACCTAATTCTCTAGTTTTTTTGTGGCAAAATTGCAAAATGTGGGTGTGGACGACATTGTTTTTAACAAGATGATGCCCAACAAACGATTCAATTACTGCATGCGTCATTTCCTCGTCGTGTAATTTCCCGTTTTAGTGATCAGAATTTAACCCTGTTTGGATTTTTTTTTTATAACCCACGATCACACACGCCTTGAAGAATCAATTGAGCAACATATATGGAAAACTGCTGGCACTGTTAGATGTGTCATTAAAGATGTGCAGGCCATTTATCCGATATGCTACTCCATACATAACCCTATACTGTATACTTTATGAATCAATAATTAGTGTATTATCAATCACAGAGCAACTTAAAGCTTCAATAGGCACCAAAGCAAATACGCCTCAGGGTTCCACATTTACCCCCATACTTTTCTTTCATTTATGTATTATGTATAGGGTTTTCCAATAGGGACTTGACAACTTTGAATTTAATTTGTGAACGCACTCTTTCACTAATCATCAAACTGTCACTGTCAATTTATTCAGTAAACTCAACATTTTCATCATGGTAAAGTACACTAACGAGCAACGTCTGCAAATTATAAAAATTTTCTACAGATATTCGGAGTCGGTGACTGCAACTTTAAGAGCGTTAACTCCAATTTTCGGTCGTAATTCTCGCCCTAGTAGACAGGCAATAACAAGTTTAGTGTAAAAATTTGAGTCTACATATTCGTTGTGTGATGTTGCCGTCTCAGTGAGACAACGGGTTGGTCGAAGTGTCGAAAATATAGCTGCCGTTCAGACGTCCGTAGCAAACGAACCAAATCACATTATGGCGTATTTTGCGTAAGGATCTTGATTTACACCCATACAAGATCAAGCTGACTCAAGAATTGAAGCCGATGGACCATTTGAAGCGACGTACGTTCTCCGATTGGGCTCTGAAGAAGATGCGCCAAGATGATGAATTTCATCGCAAAATCATCTTCAGTGACGAGGCTCATTTTTGGCTCAATCGGTTCGTCAATAAGCAAAATATGCGTTATTGGTCGGGTGAAAACCCACATGTGCTTTATGAATCACCACTTCATCCACAAAAAATAACTGTTTGGTGCGATTTGCATGCCGGCGGCGTTATTGGGCCATATTTTTTCGACGACGATAACGATCGTCACTGTTACTGTAAATGGTCACCGTTATCGCGCCATGATCCCCGATTATTTTTGGCCCGAATTTGAAGATATGGACTTGGACTTGGACATGTGGTTTCAACAGGATGGTGCCACAAGCCACACAGCACACGCTACAATCGATTTATTGAAGAGTAGGTATGGTAAGCGTGTTATCTCAAGACACGGGCCAGTCGATTGGCCCCCTCGTTTGTGCGATTTAACGCCGCTTGACTATTTTCTGTGGGGCTATGTTAAGTCATTGGTTTATGCCAAAACGCCGACGACGTTGGAAGAGCTCAGAGCGGCCGTTTCGGCCGAAATGAGTGGCCGAGTTGTTGAAAATTGGGTCCAACGAATCGACCGGTGCAAACGTGCCCGCGATGGCCCGCGATGGCCCACGAACGAAGTCGAGTTCCATTCATAAATGTTTTGATTGTACTTCAAGCTAATAATAAAGTTTTTGAAATATCTCAAATGGTTTGCCTTTTATTTAAAAAAAAAGTTGTCAAGTCGTTATTAGAAAACCCTATATCAAAGATATCACTGGACCATAAAATTTTTTTGACATTTAGATCTCTGAAAAGGTAAGTGCCAAGGTATGTCAATTTAGAGGTAAGGAAACTGCTTAATAGGACAAAGTTTTTCAAAAGCGACGGTACATGGAATAAATGCTACTAATTACAGGAAGCGAACGTTCCCAGCTGCCTCAGGAAAAATGACGGAACCTGGGCAAAAAGTAGTCAGGAGGTTCTGGCGATGCTGGTGGAAATCCACTTTCCGGGATTTACATTATCAGATGACCCTGGCATGCTACCGCACATTGAGAACATTGATCTCTCTCTCTGAAGAGGAAATTGGTGTGCTTATGAATGGGAAAAAATTATGGTGGGCTATTTAGTCCTTTAAGCTGCATAAATCCCCCGGTCCGGATGGTATTCTACTGATTATGCTACAGAAAGCACCGGAGGTAGCAATCCAAAAATTTATTGAAATTCTTAGACACCGTCTACAAATAGGGTAAGGGTACAAACCAATAGCTTGGAGGGAAGTAAAAGTGGTTTTTATACCTAAAGCTGACAAACAGGAGCATATAATAGCAAAAGGTTTCTGGCCAATAAGTCTGCCACATCATTCGTGCTTAAAACCCAAGAGCGATTATTGGAAATTTATATTAGGAACAGATGCAGTAATGACTTTTTGAGTGAGTCACAGCATGCATATATGAAAAGAAAATCTGTAGAAACCGCCTTGTACGAGGTGGTGGGGAAAATATGTAGAGAAGAAGAACTCACTTCGGCGAATTTGTGAAAGCGGCCTTTATCTATATCGAAGGAGCCTTTAATAACGTGGAATGCATCGCCACTTAAAATGCTCTAGTAGACGCTAACATCGAACATTACAAACTCGGTTTGCAGAATGCTTGCAAGTAGGTAAATAAATGCTTTCATTGGGCAAAGCTCGGTTAGAATGTCCGTAACCAGGGGAACCCCTCAGGGGAGAGTCTTATCACCACTCCCGTGGGTGCTGGTTATCACATAATTCCTCAAAAAGCTATATGCAATGGGTATACGTGTCACGGGGTAACTTCAAGAGCAGAAGTTTCGGACATTTCACGGTTCTACTATAGCGGAGCTACTGCCAAGCAATTCGAGGCAATATTGCGTAGTCGTTTTCGATATCTTCGTTTGAAGATAAATTCAACTAGTTCTACCGGGATTGCGATCGGCCCGTTTTTGTGGCTGGTGCCTGTGTGATGCCACATCCATCATACCCCTGTTAAACCTAACCTAACCTTAGTATTCGTTGATCTGAGTAACATACATGTGATTTAGTGCTGTTGGGTTCACTCGTTCAGAGATATGTGGCGGTTTGACCTTCGGTCGATTTCAGGTTGTTTAAATTGGGGATCTCACAGCTACTTGGCTGTGCATGTACAATATATTGCTATATCTGTCGAAGATAGTGGAGTCATTAGTGACCTGATGGAAATCTTAAGGATGCTACAGTATGAAAGTTGACAAGTTTAGTGTATTTAGAGGTCATTAGAAAATATCTCTGCCCCAGCGTTCTCACCGTGAAAATAGATATGTTTTTTCGGGATGAACTATTTCCCGTTGCATTCATTTATTTCTTACCCGTAACAATGAAGTCTATGCTAAAATTGATTTTGCGATGCGAAATGTGTAAACTAGTATGCCCCAAATTTAACCTTTTTCATTGCTGAGCTCAACTCAGTCCTAGGGCAGGATTACTGGGAAGCGATACCGCTTCTAGGTGGGGAGAAAGGTTTTTCGTGCGATTCGAGGAACTTACGAAGCGTATAATCGACCTAATGAAACCACTATTGCCAATACCATTCGCAAATTTGAGTCCCAGTTTACATTAGTGGATGATACTCGACCGGTTAGACCACATCCTGTACGGAGTAAAGAGACTATAGCCGCTTAGCTTGGCGTATTCGACAACAGGCGATTTGAATTTGCGTCATATTTTCAGTGAATGGGCTCTGGAAAAACCCACAGAAAATCCGGTGTTTTATCGTGAAATTTTGTTTAGTGATGAAGCCAATTTCTGGCTCAATGGATACGTTAATAAACAAAATTGCTGCATTTGGGCTGATGAGCAACCCGAAGAGTACCAAAGGCTACCATTACATCCATTAAAAATAACGATATATTTTGGTTTATGGGCTGGTGGAATCATTGGTCCATATTTCTTCAAAAATGAGGCAAATCAGAGTGTTAACGTCAATGGTAACCGTTATCACGCCATGTTAACGGACTATGTGCTTCCTGAAATTCAAGCACATGGTCTCGGTGAGCTCTGGTTTCAACAAGACGGCGCTACGAACCATACAGCGCGTGAAACTATGGACTTGTTGAGAAATCATTTAGGTGAGCACTTAATTTCACGTTTTACTACGGTAAATTGGCCGCTTAGATCGTGCGATATCACACCTTTGGACTATTTTCTTTGGATATGTAAAATCTTAGGTCTTAAGGAATAAGCCATTGACGATTGACGCTTCGGAAGCCAACATTACTCGTGTTATCCGCGAGATACTAGTCGCTATGCTCCAACGAGACGCCAAAACTTGGACTTTCCGTATGAACCATTTCATACGTAGGCGTGGCTAACATTTACATGATATCATTTTCAAAAAGTCAATGCCATGAATTGTTCTTTTAACCGAAAATAAAAAATTTAAGCTCACTTTAAAATTTATGTGTTTTATGTTACATTAAAAATCAAACCTCACGATGAATCACCTTTTAAAGGACTATGAACAATTTCCCGGACTTGACTACACGGATACTTATGCTCATGTTGCATGCATTCATTCGATCTGACTAACATTGGCAATCGCTGCTGAGCACGGCCTTGAACTACACCATTTAGACTTGTCTTCAGCGAATCTTTCCGGAGAACTTGATTTTGAGTTATCCATGGAACAGGCGGAATGTGTTCAGAAGAACGATACCAACAAAGTACGTACTTTAAAAAAAGGCCATTCATGGCATTTCCAAATCATCGTATGACAGATGCATATATTTTAAAGTTTGTGGAAGAAGATATATTACCATAATGACCATTCACGTCGATGACCTGCTCCTGGCAACCAGCGATTCTGAGGAACAGTCTTGCGGGAACCTTGGGGGAACCAAAACCTTGCATTGGATTGGAAATTTCGCAAAGCACCGGAGAAATCAGCAGTAACCAATAACGCTAAATTAATAATTTTCAAAAGTTGTACCACCTAGAAGAAGCAAAACCAACACTTCGTTTTGCAGTAGAAAACTTATCGGGCGGTTGTTTCATATTTTAACATTCAGCAGGCCGGATATTGCAATTATATTTCTTAGTACGTCGAGAATCCTAAACGTCAGTACTGCATTACAGGACTGACTGTCATAAGGTATTTTCGTGGCACTAAATTTTCTAAGTCTATTCACAGAAAAATTAACCATCAGCTTCAAGCTTACTCGGACTCAAGCCGGTCTGGAAACGTTGACGACAAAAAGTTTCAATTCGGTTTTGTTTTCATTTATGCTGGCGGATCGGTTCTTTGTGGATGAAAAAAAAAATGCATCATCAAACAGGGACCGAGTATTTTACCCTATCTTCCGGAACAAAGAAAGGGGCATATCTCATAAATGCAATGATTAAGCTCAAGTTGCACTACTTGACTACTAACACCAAAGTGTCAAAGATATTGCCAATGATCAAGCTAATCAAGGAAGAACAAAACACATAGATGTCATATGTCACTTCGTAAGGAAGGTCTGCTTAATCGAAATTTTAAGTTGTATTCTTAACATGCTTTGAAAATAAGGTTTGCTCTTGGCATGCGGCAAAAATAATGAGCAATATAGTAATTCAGTGGCTACAATGATTTTCGTCGGATATTTCAAAATGTTTGAAATTATTTTCAATTGAAAATTTATGTATATTTCAAGCAACAACTTTTGACCTAAAGGTAAATACTTTATGAAATCACACTTACTTGACGAAAACCTGGTTAGATTGTGGCTGAGAACTATCGGGAAAAGACGCTGATTGGATGTGATGGTGCAATATACGTTTGAGGAACTTATGTCTGCTTAGTTGAATTTCTACTCTTTTAACTTTTAACGTTAATTATGTTGGAATTTTTAATGACTTACAAATTGCGAAGGCCATTGAACCCCAGAGATATTGAATCTTGAAGACACTTGTCAAGTCGTCCGCTTAAAGAATCCAGTCTGACGATAATTGAAGAGTGCTCATTTCGAATTGTTCGCAAGAAAAATGTCGTTAAAGAAGAAAACCATCACACCATTGTAAAGGTATATATATATATTTGTTTTTATGTTGAATGACAGTCCGGAATACCATTTTCTTATACCGTAATTAGATATGATTTTCATCTACAAGTACCTGACTATTGTCACTTCTTCATGCTAAATAAACCCCAAGCACAATTGATTTCTGCTCAGAGCCATTTAATGAATAACTAATTGCACTTCAATTATGATTCAATCAATACTCGTATACGGATACTTCATTCCCATTGTGTTATGCTTAAATGAAATCCCGTATAAGGGGAAAAAGAAATCGATTGTCTAAGCTCCGACCCACCCCACTGTCTAGCAAGTGGTTAATATTAATACACGACAAGCTGGTGCCTTTCTTATTCACACAGTGACACCACCTACAGCCCCTTCTTCGAAACTAACTACGAATAATAGTGTGTGCATGCTTGAGTTAAAGGTGTTTGTTTTCACAGTTTTTTGATTTCTGTCACTATGTCACATCACCTCCAAACGGGCTGTCATTGAAATAACCAATGATTGACTGAGAATCGACTTTAACCGAATGTGACGTATATTTGGAAATATTTGGGAACCTTTTACTTCATAATAGGAATACTAATACGTGTAAGAGCGGTAAGTTAGATTGCGACTAAGTGTATCATGTTATAGGGGAAATTGGCAGCCGAATTACCACCGAAAAACAAATTTTGGTTATGTAAAAGTGTTAAGCGGTGAAAAAAACAAAAAAAAAAAAAAAAGTTTGCCCCCTGTTTTGTGTTTTTTTGGTTAATATTTTATAAAAGTTTCGTGCTCGTCGTTTTGTCGTTTTAGTGCATGACTTGGAGCAAACTTACCCTTTCGATTTTGTAGATTCTCGATTTCTTCCCTCGTTGGGTTTTCTGCTTCGATGACTTTTTGTAAATTGTCGATTAGGACGATTCTTGAGAGATTCGCTGTTCGCAAGTATTCTTCGGCTTCTTTAATGACATTAGGCTTCAACAAGTAGTCCACTTCTGCAATTACCTCCTTCCAAACTTGTCCATCTGTGAAATGGAGAAAGTTGCAAAAAGAAATGTTTAGTGTGAATAATGTAGGTCCAGAGTGTGGGTATGTTATATGAGTGATATCGTAAATGGTTTATCGTAACCTACAAGTTTTTATCGATTTTTTTTTTTTTTTTTTCGGAAGGTAGTAGTCAGGGGATGCCTCGATTAAGTTCAAGTATTGTTACATCCTTTTGACATGTTGACCTAAATGCGAAGATGGTTTCATTTGGAGAAAATTGAATTCACCAAGGCATACTTGTACACAAGTTAGGCAAGTAGGCATGCAGGCACCTCATTTGCGACTACCATCCGACTTGGTAGAGGATGAATTTGAAGAAAAATGAACGTTTTGTCTGTCGGTATAAATATTAAATGTCAATTCTTTTGTGGGTAAGCTGGTAGTAGTAGTTGTTCAGTTTCGGTTCCTTTTGTACGCTTCTTCCTTTCTGTTATGTGAGGCTTTATTTATTTTTGATTGCAGTTTGAATGGATACCTACCACTACCGGATAGATTGAGTAGAGTTCATGATTTGGCTTTTGTCATGCGGTGCCCTTTGTTGTCATACTGGCAGAGCATCCAACAAATGATTGGATTTGGAGTTTGGAATGCCTTAGAAAAGCAAAATAGTGGAATGGAAAGACGAAGAAGAGAATGTCCTTGTGGTAGGTGGTCTTGTAGATTTTCTGAAGCGCCTCAAGTTGTTTTGATTGTAAGTTTTTAAATGAATTTTATTTTCTTTCACAGTTGAAGTCGGAAATAGTTTTACTTTTTCGTTTTCTTTATTGTTTCGCAAATCGATAGAGAAGCGAAGGACAAGCAGTTATTTTCGAAAGAAAGCGTATGTCGTATGCAAAGGAATTTTTCGGCTTCAGTTAATAAGAATTTCGGCTTTTGTCGTTTTGGTCTTAGTTGACATGAGATTTTGTAATTAGTAGTTGAAATGCTTACAAGTATGATCCAGTTTCAGGATTTTTTTACTCAAGTAGTCCGGGTAATACTTTCTGGGGTGTAGGAGGATATGTCAGTTTTTCTTATGAACAAAAATCCATACACTAGTAATTGGTAACAAGGTTGGTTTTGTGTCTTGTTGCTTTAATAAACAGAATGCTTATAAAACAAAGCACAGTGTGATTTCTTCATCATTATGATGAAAACATTTGATTATGTGATATGGTAAGTGGTATACGAATATCTCTCCTGAACTTTGAGAAATACATACGAAAAGGGAAGCACCGAAAACATTATCATGACCTACACCAGATTTTTCATTCATGATCGCAACATTTATGCCTTCTTCCGTTCACTATGTGGAAAATTTTACGAAAAAAACTAGGCCTGCATCCGTATGAGATCCAGCTAAGGCAGGAAATATAGCCACGATAATATGGTTTATGACGGGAGTTCACAGATTGCGCTTCTAAGCATCTTAAAGTCGTTTCTTATTTTTATTCGAAAGCACAATTTTTCGCCCGAAGAAATATCTGTTTCTGGAGTGGGGCAAATCGAGAAGATTCTAATATTACAAAAATGTACTCTTTAGTATGGTGTTAAAGCTGGTGATGCGGCTAAATTCAATAGCCAACATTATCGAACAATGATCAGTGAAAATAGGGCTGAAATTGATGCGGACAGTATGTGGTTTCAGCAGGATAAAGCGTAACCCACAATTGGACTATCTTATGCATTTCGTTAAAAACACCCGGGCATGCCATATGCCATAATTCTTCATAATTAAGATTTTTAATAGAAATTCAATACGTGTTGTTATTATTTAAAGAAAAAGGTCTATCATTCTTAGGAACACCCACCAGTGAAGCTCTTAAGCTACCCTAAGAACGGTAATCTCAATCATCATTTCAAATAATCTGTTCCTGTTGTGAAACATTTTGTCTATTCGTGCACTGGACTTTCAAATAAATTAAGACTAAACTTGATGCGAAGAAATAAAGAAGGAAAACATTGTCTCAAGACACCAATATGTATCAAATGATCGATAGAAGAATTATTCTTCCTTATCCGCTAAAGTCTGTGGAATCGAATAGCTTTAAGCCAGAACTTATCACAGACTTCTGAGAATTTTTACAAATAACGATTTGCAAAAGAAGCTTGTTGACTATTTGACAGGATATTCTTCTTACCGAATCCATAATCTATAAACCAACGATTCGGTGTTTGAGACGATCGTTGGTATTATAAAAACTCTAATCGAACTAAAAACTGTCGAAGAATGATAGGGCGATTGTTAGTTGCGCAACTAAGTCGATAGATGGTTCCAACAGTAACCGCTGGTCGATTTTAACATATCGTAAACGTCCTGAAAAAAGCTTAGACATATGGTAAACAAATCGTTAGACAAGTTTGCAGTTTGCGGCAGGTGTTGATTTTCAGCGGCTGAAGTGCTTCGAGAGCCCAAAAAACTTTACGGAGATGCTACTCTAAGTGAAACAACGTGCCGTGATTGGTTCCGTCGCTTCCAAGATGATGATCTCGATTTTGACAACCGTCCGCGTGAAAAAAAGGCGAAAATCCTTCGAAGACGCTGAATTGGAAGCATTGCTCGTTAAGGATCCGTGTCAAACGCAAGAGCTTGCTTCAGCATTAGGAGTTACCTGCCAAGCCATTTTAAAGCAATTGCATGCGTTGGGAATGATTCAAGGCATGGGGGCCGTTGAGCGTCGTTTTTTCGACTGTGAACAACTGTTCCAGCGTGCATCGTGACTCAAAGAGAAGAAATTCATGGAGACTGCCCGGTCATGGTTCTACGTCGTCGGCTTGGCCGAATATTCACGCTGCGAATCTTATGCTGTGTATTTGGTAAGACCAGATCGGTGTTGTTTATTTTGAACTGTTGAAGCCCAATGAAACCATCGACATCAATTGATGCGATTGAGCCGAGCACTTAGCGAAAAACGGTAACAATACGAGCAGAGGCACTAAAAAATGATTCTACATAATGACAACGCTCGACTTCACGTTGCCAAACCTGTTAAAACCTGCCTGGGAACGCTCAAATGGGGAGTCCTACCTCATCCACTATATTTCCCAGATATTGCGTCGTCCGACTATTACTTGTTCCGTTCGATGGCATATGGTCTGGCTGTTCCAGAGTTCCGCTCAAATTAGGACATCAAAAAATGGTTTAATTCGTGGATAGCCTCAAAAGATAAACATTTTTACCGTAACGGTGTTCGAGCTCTGCCAGAAAGAATGATTTATTAATAATTTTTATAAAGAAAAAAACAGCGATAACTTAGTTGCGCAACTATTATTAAACTATCATGTCAGGAGATTAGAACCGGAAGACGTCCTGATATTGCAATGGCCTATGTATTGAAGAAGATGTTACATTGATGTGAAAGTATAGACCAACTGCACTAAGGCTAAGGAAATTTTCTTTGGTAGCTTGCAAATAAAATCACCAAACACTGAGGTTGCAGTTTGCCACAGCCAGTTGGGACATCCATAACATTAGGCAACAAACATTTTTTGTTCTAAGAGTTAGAGTCGAGAAACTTGATGTAGTTGTTAAAATTACTGTTTCCCTAGATCCTAAATCTAACCTCCGAACGTTGATCTCCAGAATCGATGTTGTGTTTTCATGAATTTAGGGAGTTGCAAAGCTCTGTTTTGAATAAGTAAAATGAAACTACAAATTTCAAGGCACAAATTTGATGTGAGATACACTGATAATCAGACTAAAACACCATACAAATGGAATTGATAGATCCAAGCTTGCTAAGCCAAAAACTTTTGCAATTTACTCTAACGAACTGTCCCTTTTGCTTATTTTTTAAGTAAACATCTTGAAAGGAGGTATGTAGGTTATTTCCCATTTTCCAAAGAGCAAAATCAGATGGGTAAAAGTAAGCGATCGCATTTAAGAGCAAAGCCACCCATGAGTTGATCTTCCAAAGCAAGAAACGCTCCAAGTCCTGCGTGGCTATGGGGAGCCTAGCTTAAATTTCAATTCTCCTTTTATCGAAAATTAACAATAATACGACACAAGAAATGAATACAACAAAAACGGGTGAAATTGAACCGGATATTTGTGACCCAAGAATAGATATCCGGTTGAATTCGACATGATTTGTGCCTCTTCTTGTACAAATGTACGGGCTACAAGCTAGCTCTCCTGCGTGCAGCCGAGTGTCAGACCATTTTTAAGTGCTCTTATAATAAATCAAGCTTATGGGCCTGAAATGTTTTCCATGTGCATGTTTACCTGATTTGAGTGTGAAGATTACTTTCACTGACTCCAGCAAAAAAATACTTGCCTTTTTCACCAACAAATGGAAAACTTCGCAGGGTCAAAACCCTTATTTCATAGTAGGTCATAGGTGTCTAATGATATTACAGTACGTGGAATGAACGACGGCTTAAATTGATACAGTTTATCGGTTGGAAACCAAACCCTAAATCTTACTGAAAATACTGGGTATAGGCTATAATATGGATTACATATGCTATTACCCCATAAGGACTTAGAAATTTCATTCTCCAGTATTTTAAAAAGCAAAGGGGAGTGGGGCATAAAGGAACTTACTAGAAGACTCTGGATCAAAGATGGATAAAGGGAAAGGCACTGCATTTTTTTCATTTATGTGTTTGAATATATCCTCTTATATCCTAAATATAACCATAGCTGTGGGCAAAAGTTCCAGTGTATTCCACGCAGAACTCCATGCCATTCAAGTATGTGCCATCCATATTAACAATTTTGGTATCAAAGGCACGGACAATCAAGTTATAAATGTCCTTAGCTCATACACCATTGACTCCAAATCAGTCATATACTGCTTCAAAACCCTCCAGAAACAATGGACAATGAAAAGGCCTACGAACTGGCCAGATAGTCCCTTTAATGGACCTGATAACGTCTGCTGTACTCCTAAATCAACAGTCAATTTAGCTATTAATAGCTAGGAGCATTTAAGATAAATTCTAAGACAGGCCAAACGAGCCTTCAATAAAAAAAATGCCAATAGATGTCTAAATTTAAGTCGGCACGATACCAAAAATTTGGTAAGTTCCGTCACAGGACACCACCTCAAAAAAATTAATCTAATCGACACTTTGGAGTGCCGACTTTGCCTTGAAAAAGACGAAACTGCTGAACACATCTTATGTGAATGTCTAGCCCTCAACGGAATTAGATGAAATATTTCCATCAGGGAACATTCGGCTCCAACAAACAAATGAATTCCTCTGCTAGTAGTGATATCAATTTTATTCGGAAGGTAACCTTCCGAACCTTCAGAACTATAGTTCTGACTAAATGGTACGAAAGATATTTTACTTCACAATTGGCGAGTCAGAAAAAAAGATGAATCGTTTTCATACCACAGTACACTCTAGTGGATAGTACGCATCCCAAAGACAACAAACAGTGCGAACAGAAGAAGTTATTGCGATTGTGGAGCGCAGTGTTGAGAAGAATCCGAATGAGTCAATTCGCCATAGTGCACAGCAATTAAAGCTGTGCCCATCCAGTCTGTGGAAGATTTTACGGAAAGATCTTGGCTTAAAAGCTTATAAGATCCAGCTTGTACAAAAGTTGAAACCGCATGACCATTATACGTGTTTTAGGTTCGGTGAATTGGCTGAAAACAAGATTCAGTTTGATCCTCATTTTTAACGAAAAATTTTGTTCTCCGTTGAGGCCCATTTTTAGTTAAATGGATAAGTAAACAAGCAAAATTGCCCAATTTGAGGTGAAGAAAAGCCAGAAGCCAAAAGCCCTTACAACCATTAAAACTCACAAAGCACACCAAATAATTGTATGGGCTGGTGGAATCATCGGCCAATATTTCTTAAAAAACGATGCTGTTCAGAATGTCAATGGAGAGCACTATAGAAACATGATTTCTGACATGGCAACATGCCACACGGCGCGCAACATCATCAATTTATTGTGAGAAACATTTGCTGAGCTCATAATTTTGTGTAATGGACCTGTGAACTGGTCTCCATGATCCTGTGATCTCAAACCTTTAGATTTCTTTCTTTGGGGGTGTGTGAAGTCACTAGTCTATGCCGATAAACCAAAGAAGTTGGACGATTTGTTGCTCGATAAAGTTGCCGAAAATTGGACTACACGATTGCGCTCATTCGAGCTATGCCCGATGTCATATTTAAGCATGGCATAGAATCATCTATTAACTAAAGCTAATATCATAGACATTACTATTAGCTTCAGGTGTTTTATATCATATGAAAGTTGTATACCTCTAAAAAAAACACCCTTTACATGCGACTCTCATTCGCAGTAAAGGCAATATTCCATAAGGATCTTACAATATATTTTCGACCAATGCTACCGTCGAAATAAAAACAAACAAAAACAAAGTTTGTAAAGCACTGTCGTGTAGAACCTAAAATTATGCGCTCAGCATAATATAAAGCCATGCTGGGTCGCTAGCAACACAAGAGGGGTAGAGTAGAATCCACTACGTATGAATACGCAAATAAGCTAGTCCACAATGGGTTTACCATTGTACTACTTCGGAAATCAACAAAGAGATTTCGTTCCCATCCCCTCCCAATTTCCCCATTACGGTATCATAAACTGTGATACGATGAGACTTGTATCGAATCTTTACGGACCGTGTACCCACAAAATTGCTGACAACATGAACTTGGAAATTCTAGAAAATAACTTTTTTCTGTTTCTCGGTGTTAATTTTTAATTCGAACCCAGGCCCTCTGGCGTAGTAATCTTAGCTTCGGAGAAGTCTAAGTCAAGGTAATATCCGCTGCTTTGATTTAAAAAAAAAAACAAGCCCAAAACACTTGTATTAAGAGACACTTGGATTATGAAAAAGGTGGAAGACCAGCACAAAGGCATGGAGTTAATACATCCAAAAATATGAAAGCCCTGAAATGAAAGCGAATGTTCCCATGGGTGGGTGGGCTGTTTGAAAAGGCCCAACAAAGGATTTCATTGTATTTTTTCACAGCCAACTTTATAGTTAGGCCCCATAATCATTATGTACTCGTATTTTGATAGGTGATATAGACATTTTTGTTTTTGGAAAAGATCGATTGATCCTACGCGCAGTAGTTTTTGATTGGTGCCCTTTCAAATATTTTCGGCATATTTTACCTTTTTACCATCGAAAAGGCAAAAATGCTGTTCAAGCTAAAAAAGATTATGCGGTGGAACGGCAGTGCAAAAACTGGTTTGCAAAATTTTAATTTTGATGTTGATGTTGCACGACGTTTTGGAAGGCCAGTTGAAGCTTGTGAAAATACAACACAAATTATTAATTGATGCAAACCAGTGAATAACAACTCATGAGATCGCAGTGAGGTTTAGTTTTTCGTATCCGACCGTTCAAGATCATTTGAAACGCCTAGGTTTAATCTTAAAGCTTGACATACGGGTTCCTTATGTTCTTGCGAAACGAAATTTGTGTCTTCGTTAATGTCTGTGATTTGATAATGTCTCTCAAAAGTCGAGAAAAAAAACCATTTCGCATCACCGATAATGGGTTGGAGCAAAACAGAACTGGCTCAAAGCATTTCGAAAGCCGACATTCATCAAAAAAAGGTGATGCTATCTGTTTGGTAGGTTTTCAAAGGAATTGTTTTTTCTTTAATTTCTACCGAACAATACAACGATCAATTCAGAAGTGTACTGTCACCTGCTGGACAAATTGAGTGATGCACTTAAACTCAAAAAGCCAGAATCAATCAAAAAAGTGTAGTGTTCCACCAAGATAATGCGAGACTTCATACAAGTTTGGTAGCTCGACAAAAGCTTGACAGCTTCGATGGGATCTACTGCCACACCCACCATATTCTCCAAATTTTTTGTCCCGATCCTTAAATTTTGTAGACGGTAAAACCTCTACTTCAAATGAGGAGGTCAAAAATCACCTGGATCAGTTTTTTTGCCAGCAAAGAACAAACATTTTATGAACGAGGAATCATGCTACTGCCAGAAAAATGGTAAAAGGACCAGAATGGACAATATGTAATTCAATAAAATATTTATTCTCTATAAGAAATCGTCCTTCATTTTCATTAAAAAAAAAAAAACGAAATTACTTTCCGAAGAACCCAACAAATCGCAATTATACTCACTGACTGACTCGAACTGCAACCAACTTCAGACTGCTATAATTTCCAAACCGTTCATTACTGTGAGCTCAAATCTTGACACATGACAGATAATTTTATTATTTACAAGCCTTTTAAACGATTTGCGTCTCAGTTGTGTTGAAAAATTTTTATCCGTGATGAAATTCAAACGTGATAGTGTGATTGCTTTATATTTGGCTGGAAAACCACAAGTAGCTATCGTTAGAGCCCTACAGCAGCTCAACGTGAATAAATCATTTGTGTCTCGAAACATAGCTCGTTATCGTGATACTCGCAGCGTTTCAAAACGCCATGGAGGTGGTCATATAAAAACAGCAACATCGGCAGAAATGGTGCGGAAAGTGAAGGCTCGAATTGAGCGAAATCCGCGTCGAAGTGGAAGAAAAATGGCTCGTGAGCTCAACATATCGTTGGAACGGATGCAACACATACTGAAAAATGAGCTTGGGCTCAAGCCATTGAAGTTCCAAAAAGCAAACAATCTTACACCGCAGCAAAAAAAAGTTAGAGTCGAAAGAGCGAAGAAGTGGCTAAGCTTGCACGAGAGTGGTGAGTTGCCGAATTTGGTTTTTTCCGATGAGTTGCCATTTGTTATCGAGCAATATGTCAACAAACAAAATGACCGAGCTTACTCGCCAGAGCGCCAGAGAGGTCATTCGAAAATTTACACCTTCGGACGGCTACCAGAAAGCAGGCAGCACCGATGGTGATGGTTTGGGCCGCTATAACCGCCGATGGTCGCTCTCCGCCCGGATTTTTGGACCGTGGCGTCAAAATTAATGCGATCGTATACCGTGAAACTGTCTTAGAGGCAAACAATCATTTCGATCAGAGACCGTGGACATTTTAACAAGACTCGGCATCGTCTCACAGAGCGCGCGTCAACCAAGATTGGTAAAAAAACACTTTCAACACTTCATTTCTTCGACACAATGGATTGCAGATTCTCCCGATGCAAATCCGTTGGATTTCTCCGTTTGGGGTATTTTGAAGGCGAAGGTTGGCACTAAAAAATACCAAAGTTTAGACCACCTCAAACAAGTACTTCGCCGAGAATGGGCTAAAATACCGCAGAGCCACTTGCGTGCAGCGTGCGATGCTTTCTCTGGCCGTCTCAAGGCCATTATTTACGCTAAAGGTGGACATATTGAAAACTACTGATACAATTTGAAAATTGATGTATTTTCCAACATTTTTTGCTTTGGCACAATAAAATTTATAAAAAAATAAAAAAGTTATAGCATTTTAACTACTATTGGAAATAAGATGACGCCTACAACTGGTCTGGCACCTGCCTGAAATTTTTAAATGATGGTTTCTTCGTTCTCGGCAAAATCGTCATTCTTGCCTACAAGACAGTCCTCAGTGATGATACATATTGTGTGAAATACTTAGTCGCTAGACATGTGAAGCCCCTTGCCCACCTAATGTTAGCTCTTTCTATGGCAATTAGTTTAGATGTAGCAATTGGTATATCTAGGGTACTTTTTATGGTAGATGAGGCAGTATTTGGTAGGCTCATCGCCTTCAGTTCAACGGAATGTTCCTATTTCCTGGCACCCAACAAAAGGACTATTGAATTGCTTCATCATCTCTTTGAGAGAGTTGAGCGGTAGTGATCCATATATTTAAGAGTTTGTATAGACTAATCCCAAAAATTCAATTAGAGCTTGGCTACCCGAAAAGATTTGAATATCCTGAGTGGATATCACGTTTTTACTTCAAAATATCATAAGGTTATATATGTAAATATATTTTTTACTATTGTCAACTATAACCTATATGTTATTTTTATATTGTGACTTAAACCTAATTGAATAGTCAAATAAAATGGACTCGATTATCAAGCTCCAAAGCAGGCACACGTATTTTCTCTTTGTTCCCTAAAGAATTTTCGAGATCAAGAAGCTGCGATACAACATTGACGACGAGAAATAACAAAGGCTTTGCCGGACCCACTGCAGCAGCAACGCGACCAATTCAAATAATAACAACCAGCCGCGAATACACCAAACATACATTTCGAACCGTTCGTCGAAGCCGAGGAAATGTTCCCAAGCTTTATTAAACGACTGTAAAACAATTAATGTCAGCGACCCTACAAAAACAAGTCAGTTTTTAATAAATTGCATTGGTGCAAATTACTACCAGCTCTTATCGAAACTTATAGCCCCAGGAGAACCGGAAGCAAAATCATACAACATCCTGATAGAGATTTTCAAAAAGTATCTCAGCCCCAAACCGAACGAGATAACGGAACAGCATAAATTTCTTCTTCGTTTACGTTTACAGTAGGCGAATCAATAGCAAACTATCTCGTAGAGTTAAGAAAACTCAGCGCATACTGACTTCGATGTCAAAAAGAGGCTTCTGAGGGAAGCCTGTGGAGATAGTGCTTGCCATGGATTCCTCTAAAGTTGAAATTCGCAACATGCGAATGTAAATCAAATCTAAGGAACTACAGGAATGCAAAGAAAGACGGGGAACCTGCTTAAAAAAAAGTCGCAGCCATCAAAATCATCAGCGTACTACAACAGAGTTACAAGGAACAGCTCTCAAGGGAAAAAAAATTTGCGTGTTACAGGTGCCGTGACAGTAGACACATAGCAAACAAGTGCCGAGCAAAGAATCTGATTTGTTAAATACGAGTATGCCGGGTGAAAGGCATGAAATCTTCGAAAGAGGAAAATACATCAGATTTAGTACAGACATCAGATAAAGCTTTTTACAACGGATCAAGAAGGCAAGTATAAGATAAGTATAAGGTAAGAATCAACGATTGGCCAACTAAAATGAAACTGCACACTGGAGCGGCGGTCTCAGTAATGAACATTGAAACCTTTACAAAGAATTGGCCGAACGCAAAAGTGATTCCTTCCGGGGTAATGTTAAAAACTTTATAACAACTATATTTTTCCGGTGGATAGGAAGTCCCAAGTTGAAGTTGAAGACGGTAAGCAGAAAGCGAAATGCTACATTTACCGATTTCGATACACTGATGGGATGCGAATAGGTAAAGATGTTAAATTTACTTAGAAACTATTTGAAACAAAGTGTTTCAGACGAAGACTGGGACTATTCCGGGCGTAAAAGCCACTTGAAGGCTCCATGAGAAAGCCACTCCAATTTTCATCAAAGCACCAACCATTCTGTACGCGATTCGTCCGTTGGTTGAGGAAGAAATTAAACGATGTCATCACTGAAAAAACATCGGATTCAGATTGGGGTTAGGACGATTCGCTTCTGCGCCGATTTAAAAGTTACATTGAACACATGCATCGTCGACGATAAATACCCAATAACAAGGGTTGATGATCTTTATCAGCAGCTTAAAGATGGTAAGTTTTATTGTGTTTTCGATATATACAAGCCTATTCACATCTACAAACAATAAGTACCAATAAAGGAACATACAGTGTAAATAGATTGATGGTTGTGGTCAAAGCTTTACCTAATATATGGTAGAGGTTGATCTTGAAGTTACTGCATGCTTTTTTTGCGACATTATATAGTAGTAACAGGTATAACACTTAATGAAGCTACCAAAAGATGTACATACTTGCTTGATAAGTTGCGCAAATTCAATCTTCACCTGAAAGTGAAGTGAAGTTTAAGATGTTCGAAAAAAGTGTGTCATACTTAGGACACCGAACCGACAGAGAAGAAGGAAGAAGACATAAAACCCCTAACTGACCTTACCAGGGATTTTTGGTGAGTACCCAGTTTGGAAGATAGGTGATGCTACTAAGTGTACCATCATTTAGTATAACCGCTTTTAGCCGACCTGTTAAAATTTGGAGTTTTGTTTTCACATCTATTTTAAAACATCGTGTCAATGTTTTTTGCGACCATGGAAAAAGAGCAGTATCGCTTCGTGACTCGATTCTTGTTTTTTAGTGGCATCACGCTCATTCTCAATGGTGTGTTTGGGACCCATTCACCTTCCAGTACAACCGTTTACCATTAGTTCGCAAAGTTTCGCCATGGCCGCAAGTCAGTTTTTGATGAACCGCGCTCAGGTGGCCTAAAAACTGTTACCACAGAGGAAACTGTGGACAAAATCCACGATCTCGTGTTGGCGGACCGCCGAGTAAAAATTCGCGAGCTGGCTGAGATAGAATGCATCTCAACTGACCGCGTTAGCAATATCCTGCACAAGATTTTGGGCGTGATGGGTGCCGCGTTTGCTCACACTGGAGACCAAGCGTAATCGTAAGTCCACTTCAAACACGTGCTTGGCCCTGTTTAATCAAAGTCCGGAGTTGTTTTTGCGTCATTTCGTGACTGTCGATGATACGTGGATTCATTGGTATACACCAGAGACCAAAGAATAAAACGAAACAATGGGTTTTACCCGGTGCTCGCCAAGAAGGCGAAGACCGTGCCTTCGGCCGGAAAGGTAATGGACACGATTTTTTAGAATGCGCGAAGTGTGAACCAAGTTGACTATTTGAAGAAGGGAAAAACAATCACAGGAGCATACTACGTCGATTTGATGGGTCGATTCAACGCCGATTTGAAGAAAACACGATCACATTTACCGAAGAAAAAAGTGGTTCTCCACCACGATAACGTAATGGCTCACAGCTCCGCAGTCGCCACAGACAAATTGGTCGAATTGCATAACGAATTTCTGCCCCATTTTCCGGATTTGGCTCCCTGCGACTTCTTTTTGTTCCCAAACCTTGAAAGATCGGTCGCCGAAAAGAAGTACGGGTCGAGGAAGTCATTGTCACCGCTGAGGAGTACTAAAAAATCGTACCTTACGGAGGGGTTAACAGTTGCAGCACCGCTGGGAAAAAAAGTGTGTCGAGTTGAAAGGGGATTATATTGAAAAGTAAATTGCCAAAATCTAAAAAAGTTGCGTTGCCATTTCTAATCCGGGTATTCATCGTACAAAACTAATAAAATTTTTAGAATTGATCAATTACTATTGTACCACAGATATAATACATGGGCTGAAAAGTACGTGCCGTTTCTAAGAGAGGGCACCACCATATCATTTTCCGTGAGTACCAACCTTCAAAAGATACCTGTATAAATTTGACAGCTGTCGGACGATTAGTTCTAGAGATATAGCGTTGTGAGTGAAGCAACTTTTGTTATTGTGAAAAAGAAAAAAATGGATTCAAAGCAATTTCGTGTGTTGATTTATCATTGCCTTTTGATGGGAAAAAATGCAGCCGGTGCAAAGAAATTGCTTGATAAGTGCTACTCGGACTCTGTACCAGCCGAACGAACCATTTGCAAGTGGATTAAAAATTTAAAAGTGGTCATACAAGCACCGAAGATGATACACGCAGTGGACGTCCAAAAGAGGCTGTTTCAGATGAAAACATCAAAAAAGTCCACAAAATGATTACGAATGACCGTAAAGTGAAGTTGATCGAGATAGCTGAGGCTCTGAAGATATCAAAAGAGCGTGTTGGATATATCATACACGAATATTTGGACATGCGAAAGCTCTGTTCAAAGTGGGTGCCGCGTTTGCTTACAGTTACCAAAAACAATAACGTGTTGATGATTCAGAGGAGTGTTTAAAGCTGTTCAATCGCAATAAAGCCGAATTTTTGCGTCGTTATGTGACAATGGATGAAACTTGGCTCCATCACTTCACACCAGAGTCAAGTCGGCAGTCAGCTGAGTGGCGAGCAGGCGACGAACCTCGTCCAAAATGACCAAAAACTCAACAGTCGGTTGGCAAGGTTATGGCATCCGTATTTTGCGATACACATGGAATAATTTTCATCGACTATCTCCAAAAGGGGCAGACTATCAACGGCGACTATTACATTGCGTATTTGGAGCGTTTGAAGGACGAAAGTTTGAAGAAAAAGAAAGTACTGTTTCATCAAGACAATGCACCGTGTCACAAGCCGATGAAAACGATGGCAAAATTGAATGAATTCGGCTACGAATTGCTACCCCACCCACCGTGTTCTCCAGATTTGGCTCTCAGCGACTATTTCCTGTTCGAAGACCTCAAAAGAATGCTCACCGGAAAGAGATTTAAGACCGATGAAGAAGTAATCGAGGCCTATTTTTTGGCTAAACCGAAATCGTACTACAAAACTGGTTTCGAAAGATTGAAAACTCGTTTCAATCAGTGTATCGCCTTTCGAAGACAACTATATTGATAAATAAAGTTGTGTTATAGTAGTATATTCCGGACGTTGCTACAAAACTCCATCATCTCTACAAGTTACTCAAAAATAACACCGAATTTATATAGACACCTGACAGCCAGAAATAATTCGTCACCCTTTGGACTTTCTGCTGTGCTGTGCATAACTAAGCTTATCCAAGACGAAAGCAAACTACAGTCAACTCAACAGGGAAGCAACAGCTACATTTTGGGGACTGAACAAATTTTCCAATTACTGTTATGGCAGGGAATTTATTCAGATTACAGACAACAAGCCACTTACATCAATTTGCCATTACTTACTGCTCAACGTCTGTTACATTATGCCCATTTCCTAAGCGAATTCAAGTACACCATCAAATATAGAATTTCAAAAACCAAACTAACGTAGATTTCTTTTCTAGAGATCCAACAAATAAAGGATCAAATACCATATGGAGCGAAGTTTTGCCCGTCACATTTGAACAGATACGGAAAGAACTCAAGCGGGATGAGGAGCTGTTTTTTTTAGTAATTCAACTGCAGTCCGGAGAGAGTCTGAAAAATACATCAGTTCACTATGATGCAGAGTGAACTGATGTTGCAGGATAAATGTGTTTACCTCGGAATTCGAATTATCGTACCATGTACACTTCGAGAACAGGTTCTAAACCAGTTACACTCTGCGCACGTAGGTATTACAAAGATGAAAACGTTAGTTCGAAGCTATTGCTATTGGCCTTGGAATCGATCTGGACATCGAAGAATTTGTCAACAGCTGTTCGGGGTGTGCCAAGGTTTTTAAAGAGCCAAATAAGGTAGTTGTACACCCATGGGAAATAACACCTTAACCATGGCAAAGGATACATGTGGATTTTGCTGGGCCGTTCATGAACAGCTGCTTTTTGAATATTGTCGATGCAAAAACCAATGGTTCTTTACAAGAAGAAATCTTTTCTAGATTCGGTCTGCCATTAACTATCGTTTCAGACAATGGTACAAGCTTTACCTCTTAGGAATTCCAAGACTTTTTTAAGTCTAACAATATTCGGCACAAATTAACATCACGCGCACATCCCTCTACTAACGAACAAGCAGAAAGGCTTGTGCAGATTTTAAAGAATGATTTTCGCTCATTGTCAGAAGATCAGGATATTTTCACACCAAACTATTGGGTTGTTCAATAAGTTTTGTGATTTATTTCTTGGAAGTAGTGTTTATTGCTTCATAAAATCTCTGTGTATTACCGTTATGAAATTTTTGTTATTTATTCCAATAAAGAGGGTTATCCTTTATATTGTTATGAAAATTTGTGTTGATCGGACGGGTTTTAAATGCTCAATATATTTGTTTTCAAATGGAGGATAAGAAAGCACATTTTCGGCATATTTCGCTTTTTTTCTTTAAAAAAGGTGTCAAAGCGACAGAGGCGCAACGGAAGATTTGCAGCGTGTATGGAGATTCGGTTATAAGCGCTGACACTTGTTAGCGTTGGTTTTCACTCTTTCAGACCTTGCTGATGCTATTCCCTCTTGGTGTCAATCCACCACAGATGACGGTCAAATCTTTGCTGCATAAGGGTCTGTGAGTCTTTGTTGAAATGGAACTGGCTTGAGGCTTTCCTGAAAAGAGTGGTTACGGGATAAGAAAAAGAGGTGGTTTACAACAACATGTCGTTTTGAGCATTTGGTGGGAATGGCGAGGTGTCATTTACTTCGAGTTGTTTCAACGCAATCAGACAATAGAAGCAGGCAGTAAAAGAAAAACGGCCAGAGGTAACAAACAGGAAAGGTGTTGTTTCCATCATGACAACGCCAGACCACACACAGCTTTAGTGACAAAACAGAAGCTAAATTAATTTGGCTGGAAAGTTATGCAGCACCTTCTGTTCTGCTCTCTTCAAAACAATTTGGATAGAAGGCAATTCAATTCATTTTCTAACCATAGGTTGCCTAACTTTTACAAAAGAGGCATTACGTCTTCTAGAACGTTGAAAGAAAGTATTGTAATAGACTATGATGGACAATATCTGTTGCATTAGATACAAGTTTTTATACCAAAAATGTGTGTTTGACTTTAACCCTAAAAAACCGCAGAACTTATTGAACAACCCAATACATCGACTTCTAATACAGTACAGGAAGACACATACAACATCGACTGAAAGGAGTCCAGCTGAAATGATGTAAAAGTTCATTATTAGGACCAGGCTCGATCTCATGGAAGACCAACAAGAAAGTTGCCATTTCAACCAGGAATGTAGCCGAAATTTTATAACCAAAGACCAAGTTTAGATACGGGTTTATCAAATCAAGACGCGAAATGGAAATTTGATAAGATTATTCGACGTGACTGGCATTTACACTACATCGTAGATTTGGATGGAAGAGCCTGTCGGAAGCACATTGACCAAATGAGGCGTATGCTCGTCGAGAGCAATCCTCTTGACACCATTTATTTACATCAAGCTACTGGTTTCATAGAGACAGGAGTGGTAAAGGAGATTGATGAGACTGAAGCCACTAAATTTGCTGAATCGGACAAAGGTGTTGTTGAATCTAGTGTTTCAAATAATAGCGAACAGTTTCACGCTGCAGATGCTCCCGACGTTCTCAACGAACAAAAATTAACAGCTTCGTACGATCATGAAGGAAAGAGTATGGGTCTAAGACGTTGTTCGAGGGTTCGTCACCCATTTGTCCCATACTAGGCTTGAGAGCTATGGTGAGGACTTCTTTATATGAAAATATATTCTTTACTATTGTGAACTATAACCTATATGTTATTTTATAGATATATTCCCTAAAGAATCTTCGAGATTACCTAAAAATCTGCGATACAACACATAGGATCTCTCTTGTCATTTTTTTCACTTAAGTGCTCAGGGAGATTAAGATTTAGACTGCCTTAGTCTTTGGTATGTCGGTGTAGGAGTAGATAATTGATAACAAATAATCTAATGATAGCTAAACTTACTCATTTCTAAATTTATCCATATTTTCTTCCAAAATGTCTAATTCTGCCTGAAACACTAATTAAAAAAAAAAATGGGTCCGTGAATATGAATGAAAACACGTCAAATACTTATGATTGAGAGCAACTTTGACGACTAAAGTTCCTGAATATTAAGTGGACCTTGCGTGTACGAGGTGTGTTCAAAAAGTAAGATCTTTAAAATTTCGCGGGCAACGTACATTCGATTATCGATTTTTGTTTGCTGTGTTGGTTCACATGTCCCGAACATAGTATATTCACAGTTCCAAGTATATAGCATGCTTATTTTGTTTTTGACAGATAGAAAGGTTAGACGTGTTTTAGTGTGCACAACGACTTTCAATTATTATAAAAAAGTGAGCATAAAATTTTGTGTAAAAAATGGAATCAAATACTCTAAAATACTTGAATTGTTGACAATGGCATACAGTGAATCTGCTCTAAGTAAAGAAAATGTTTACAAGTGGTACAAGCTCTTCCAAGATGGCCGAGAAGATGCCAATGACGAACTTCGCTTTGGACGCCCCAGCACATCAACAAAAGATGATAACGTCGCAGCTGTGAAGAAAATTGTTTTTGAAAATCGACGGATTATCATAAGAAAAGTTGCTGAGGATGTTGGCATATCGGTCGGTTCGTGTCATGCAATGTCTTCGGATGTTTTGGGCATGAGACGTGTGTCAGCGAAGTTTGTTTCGAAACTTCTTAATTTTGATCAGAAGAACCGTCGCAAGATCATCGCTCAAGAGGTCTTGAATGACGTCAGTGATGATCCTGACTAGCTCAAAAGGGTCATAAGTGATGACGAATCGTGGATATATGGTTATGACGTCGAAACCAAAGCCCAATCATCACAATGGAAGCACCTAGGAGAGCTAAGACCGAAAAAAGCAAGCCAAGTTCGATCAAATGTCAAAGTTTTGATCACTATTTTTTTTTTTTTTCGATTACCATGGCGTAGTGCATCATTAATTTTCACCTCAAGGTTTTACGGTCAATAAGGAGTATTACCTTAAAGTTATGCGCCGTTTCCGAGAAGCAATACGGAAAAAAACGGTCCGAAATTATGAAAAACAATTCATGGCTTTTGCTTCACGATAAACAACACGACAATCATGCCTCAGCCACCATATTCACCGGATTTGAACCCATGCGACTTTTTCCTGTTCCCAAAACTGAAAAGACCTATGAAAGGATGGAAATTCGCCAAGATTGAGGGGAATATTGACGAATAAATAAAAATTTTGTTATAAACATATAAAGTTACCTTACTTTTTGAACATACCTCGTATAGCGTATTCTCGTATTCATGAAATGACTGATATTTGAGGACGATAAACAAACATGTAAACACATGCAAATTGTAAAAATAAACTCCCTATTTGAGAAAAAACGCTTTTTTTCAAAAGTTGAATACCACCTTGATCAAAACAAATCGGAATAACTACTGTGTGGCGCCTCCATTGTTCCGATTTGAGTTCTGTTTTTTTTTTTTTTTTGTTAAGTTGGTACATCTGTTGTTGACATTCCCTCTAAATCTTAGCGTCATAGCTTGACATTTGCGAAAGTTACGTAGCCAAGAGTACATCTATCTCTGTGTGTGTTGACGATTTTTTATAATTTTAGAAATTGATTTAAATTTGTAACAACGAACTTTTATTAAATTTTGTGTTAAAAACGGATTTAATGGTGTGCGAATTTTGGAAAATTGTTTCGGCAACGATTCTCTAAAGAAAACGGTCGTTTACCAGTGGCACGAGCGGTTCAAAAGTGGTCGTGAGTCAATCAAAGATGATGAACGCAGTGCCAGACCATCGACATCGAAAACCGACGAAAACAGTGATGAAGTAAAAGAAATGTTGGTCAATAACCGAAAATTAACCATCAGAGAGATAGCGGAGGACTTGAACATTACCTATGGATCCGTCCAAGACATTATGGTTAATGATTTGGGTTTCCGTCGTGTAGCACAAAGTTGGTACCAAAAGACCTCAATTTCATGCAAAAAAGAGATCATGTTGACGTTGCAAAAGAAATGATTTGCGAGGCTGAATCCGATTCCACATATATCATAAGGATCATTACTGGAGACGAGAAGTGGGTTTATGAGTAAGACACGCAATCCAAACATCAGGCAAGTGAATGGCGTTCACCAAATGAGCGGAGACCAAAAAAACTACGTCGTTTTCAGTCAAAAAAGAAGGCAATGCTCACGGTTTTCATGGATTGCAATGGTGTAGTGCATCATGAATTTTTGCCAGAAGGATAGACAGTAAACAAAGAGTATTATTTGGGCGTTATGAGACGTTTGCGTAAAGCAATTCACCAAAAGAGACCAGAATTGTGAGCAAAAAACTCGTGGATTTTGCACCATGATAATGAACCGTCGCACAGTGCCATCATTATTTGTAATTTTTTGACGAAAAATGCAACAAATACCATCCAACAGCCACTGAATTTACCTGATTTGGCTCCATTTGACTTCTTTCTGTTCAATCGAGTTAAAAAACAATTACGGCGAACGCGTTTCAGCAGCCGAGAGGAAGTAATGGAAAAATCGCAGGAAGCACTAATGGACATATCGAAAACCGAATATAAAAAATGTTTCGAAGATTGGATCAAGCGCTGGCATAACTGTGTTGCAGTCGATGGGGATTACTTTGAAGGGGACAATATAGATTTAGATGAATAAACTTGTATTTTTAATTTTCTGAATAAAATTTTTGGTCAAGGTGGTACATCCGGTTTTAAAATTGCACCACTTTCTAGTTGCATTAATTCGAGACTGCAGAGAGTCTTGATGCTTTTGCTTAGTTTTTTAAATAAAATTGAATAACAACCAACAGTGTCGTCACTTTAACTGCACAAAAATAATTCACTCACAACCTACTGTGCATAATTAGAGATCCCATTTCTCTAATTCACAATTCACACAAAGGGATCACCAATCGAATAATCAAATATCAAAGAATATACTCGTAAATATGTTATATAAAAAAAAAAAAAAAAAACGTTTCCTAGAAATCTGCATAATTAAACAATGTAAACGTTCACTTTCTTTCAAGAGTCTCATTTGCAATTCAGAGCGCGCGCGCATTGCAGAAAAATTCCACAAACCCAGACGATAGCCACAATCACAATTAAAGAAACCGAAACCAACTACATTCGTTACGTTCCGCCACCTCAACCAGCTGCAAATGTAAAGATGCAAATTTACTTGTATCTATTTGCTTACCATATCTAAATAATAGATCCTCAGCTACACGCTTCTCCTTGTCGTTTTCGACTAGAATTCTCCAGACTTGGGCGCCATCGTATCGCCTTAGACTCGATATGAAATCCTCACTGTCATTTGTATCGACATCGATGTTCACATTACGATCTCCGAGATCGTTAATTGCTGCTACGTTTCCACCAACACTTTCGCCTAGTGTACGATCAATTGATATACCCGCGTTAGCTACTGGCGTTGTTAATAACGACGACAACAATAACAGTGGCAGCAGCGCAGTTACACTTGAGATTACAAGTCGTGATGCGGCGGTGGAGCTCCGAATCATCTTTGCGATATTCCAGCTAAAACTTTAATGAGACATGGCGACCAAATAGGCCACGACTTTTATACTTAAATTCGTAAACAATCGATTTGATCGCGTAAAAAGTCGTTTCGTATGATAATTTTGGTAGTGGCGTGGGGGATTCACTACCTACCTGTTCGCGGGCGTTCGCATCATGTGGTTGTGTTATCTCAGGGGAGCCATGTACCAGCTACTTGCACCTTTCTTTTTCTTTCTCCATGCGTCTTCAAATTAATAAAATCAAAAAGATCTTTTTCTTTATTTATTATTTGTTTTTTAATTATTCAAAAAAAAAAAAAAAAAAAAAAAAAAAAAAAATATATATCATGGTGAGCAATGCAGGTTACAGAATGGAAAGGAATTGGGTGGTCATTTGCTTGGATTGGTAGGGCCATTTGATGAGTACCATTTAGATGTTAACACTTTAGAATTTGATTAAGCGGGCTCTCTAAGTGGTGTTATGTAATAGGTTATAGTTTGGGACAGGGCTTGCAGTGTTATGTAATATTTATGCTGAGATAACGACAATGTTGTAAGACACTGAGAATCCCGGAAGGGCCCGATGCATTAGGTAATATGTAAGATGTCACACGCAACATTTTTTAATGACTGTTGGCCGTAGTAACCAAGAAAAACAAGTATTTATAGCACGTTTAAGGGAATGGGCTTGGAATCATATTTGTATGATATCTCCAAAACCTGATAACGGCTATATAGTTGCTTTAAAAGCAAAGATTGCTATGTTTGTAGGTGAGTTGATACTTGGCTTGTTCTAGTTCTATCAGGCGCATACAGATTATCGTATATTTACTCTTAAACTAAGCCTGCTTAAAATAAAAGCTTCTAGTAGAAGCAACAACTTGAATAGGAAATTGAAAGATCCTTGTAAGAGTCCTTATCTTAAGGAGTAAAAGGTGACTGGGATAGAATATCTTAAGGATGTAGTATTATTAATTCCACTTATAAGCCTCATTTACACGAAAGCCAATTTCAGCTCTTGTAACAAGCTCAAAGGCATATTCTTAGCAGCACCTACCTTACCAACGACGAGTAGCCCCAGCCTTCATTTTCGAAGTAACATGTACGTACGTGCAAAAATTTCTCCCCGTCTAACGATTTTTCCCAATATAAAGGTTATGATTGGTCTTACCATAGGCATGTAGATCCTGTTCGGTACCATGTCTTGCCGAAAACATGCACAAATCGTCGATCACGTCTGGGTCGCAGGTGGCGCAGTTGTCACCTGATGTTCTTTGGCTGTAATTTTTTTTCATTAATGAAAAACTTTGGTTTTGCTTTTGGATTATGTTTACTTGATGTCTTAATTTTTTTTTTCATTTAGTCGAGAAGACGATATAGGCTAAGTTTCCATTGTTCTTTTTTCTTTTTCGATCACTCTTGCCAGAACTTCCGACGATAAGTCCTCGCATTCTTGACGGATATTCTCTTTGAGGGCTTCAAGATTTTGAGGCTTGTTGATATAGACTCGTGAGAGATTAGGCGACCCGGAAATGCAGCTCTCAGAATTTCGGTTGTGGCTCGTGCAGTATGCGTCGTTGCTCCATTCTGTTGGAACCACATGTTCTCCATCCAATTGAGGAAGGAGAAAGTCATTTAGCCTAGTTCTGTAGCGCTCACTGTCCACAGTAGTCGTTTGGCTTTCGAAAAAATAAGGCCAGATTGACCTCCAGCGTAAACAGCACACCATGCAATAACTTTAAGCGGGTGTAATGGGCGAGATTTTCGGTGCCACAGAAGCAATAATTTTGCTTAGTCATATATCCATAAAGATGAAATTGGGCCTCGTCGCTCATGATTCAGGATGGCTTGAGCGTAGGTTGCACTCGCTTGCACAGTCTGCGCTTTGTAACTGTAACATCTTACAGTCTTTTACCAAAATTGTCTGTAAAGATCGCCGATTGATGCCCAGTTATGGGGTGCACGTCGTCTAGTAGATACTCCGGGTCCCTCTGCGACACCTTCAACCACAGTTTTGATGTTCTCAACAGAACAGCTGTAGCATCTCGTTTTGTCCCATACTCTTCTAGGCGAGCGGCTAAACGTAGAGTCGTTGCCCAGTTGGTGTCGGACGGCCGGAAAATATACGCCGAACTTTACGCTGCGTCAATCAACGAATTATTCCACAAAAGTAGTGACCAAGTCTGATTATGTTACACATGTTACACACAACAAGTTGCATTGTTGAAAACACCTTCCATGTTGATGGGGGTGACTCCCTAGCACTTACTCTTTGTCAAGTTATCTTTTATTTTCTCCATTGTCTCAGATTGTGAAGCGCAGTCTTGTAGGATCTTCCGTATTGGTAGGCATATTTAATCTTGGGCAGAGGATGCACTTGCAAAGCAGTTTTGCGCGCAAAAAAACTCAAACTTTCTGTTCAGTTCAAATTTCCTGCAACTTGTGTTCCACCATGGATCGGGCAATCTGCAGGAATTTTTCTTTGCTGGACGTGACAATTTAAAACTTTTTGTAGGGACACTGTTTAGGCTCTGAATAGCTTCCTTTATTTTGTTTCGTTTTGAGTTCAGTCAGAATACTGACGTGCTTACCAAGATCCTCTTAAAGGAAATTTAGAGAAGAAGAAAACAGAGGTACCGACGAACATTGTTTTTAAATGTTTGGCAGTTATAACGACCAGGAAATAGAGAGCTCAGCAGGACATTCCAGTGTACGGCATAGGAAAGAATTACAATATTTTAAAGTAAGTCCGAAAGTGGGCTTAAGGGTATACTGATGAGCATTCATAGCAAGACGTTGCGCCGTTTAAAGAGGCGGAATGCTACTGGCGATTTCTAGTTATGAGCACTGTTGGTAAACAGGAGATATTTCATCGGTGTTTGAGAGTGTCAAGTGACTGACTGATTACTAACTGTATTACACATGAGTTTTATCACACGGCTTTGAATCCTATTTAGCAGGTGCAGAAATTTTTTAGGAGCACCTGGGCATTGTACTCCAGTTTTGAGCGGATGAATGCCTTATATATTAAAGTCAGATCGGAGGGAGTGAAATATTTCTTAAATCGCTCGAGGAAACTTAGACATTTCGCAGAATTTTTGGCGAAATCGAATGTGGTGATTCAACGTAAGTTATCACTGACACACATACATGAATAATGGCTGAGTTTTTAAATTTCTATTAATGACATCAGACGGCATTGAGTTTTGGAAGCATTAAATTCCACTCTGTTGATAGTTCCCCAATTGGTTATGTTGTTAATATCAGAAGTTAATGAGCTTAAAATACGCTGCCGTTCCCGTTCTATAGCCTGAGAACAGGGACGTGAGTCCGATAACGAATATAAAAAGCAGAGAGTACTATTGGATTAGAGGTAGCAGACAAGAGATTATAGATGAAAATTAAAAAAAGAGTGTCGGAGACAGAACAAAGCGCTGGCGCACACCATCGAAGTCAACTTAAATTATACTTTCCGAAAAGTAGTTTCTAATCCACTGAAGACGAAAGTTGTCGTACCCAAGTACACGCATTTTCGACAAAAGAGCCTGATGCCAAACTCTGTCAAACGCATTAGAAATATCAAGTGCAACTATCTTACTTTCGCCAGATTGATGTATGCTTTGATTCCACTTTTCGGTGAGACATCACCAGTGGACCTGTTGCTACGAAAACCTTACCGAAGTTTTCGTGTTTCGAGATATTTCATGAGCTGACGGTTTATGAGCTTTTCCATGACCTTGGAAAGAAGGGGCGTAAGTACTATGGGTCTGTAGGAGGAGAAAGAAGATTTGCTCTTTTTAGGGACGGACAAATGCTGTTTTCCATCTGTTTAAAAACAGTCTTGAAAAGTAGGATTGATGAAAAGCTTACGCAGAGGTTTTGACAGCGTGCAAGAACTCGTTTTTAGACGAAGGGCAGATATGCCATGTGGACCATCAGATTTGTGAATGTTAAGATCTTTAAGAACTCTTGCTACGCGATCTTGCTAACGATCTTTAAGAACATTTGCCGCACTCAAGTGTAGGCAGGGACAAAGCACAATCTGTGTTGAGTGTTGAGCTGGCTGCAAAGTGTGCAGCAAGCAGTTGGAATGTCATTATAAATGAGCGTTGGGATGGAGGGTGAGGTAAAATTTCTTATATTTTTGACAAACGACCAAAAATGTTTACTACCTTTGGGACATTGTAGAATTTTTTGTCTCAGCATTTGGTTGTATTGAAATTTCACACGCATGAGAAAGACATTGCAATCATTCCTGGCTTGTTTCATTTTTTTTTTTTCGGTTTTCCTCTATCGATTTGGTCTTGTAGGATCGAAAAAACACTTCTCTAACCCTGACACCCTCCTTACAGCTCGAGTCATACCATACCTTTTCTTTTGGTTTGATGATCTTCATCCGATAAAGGATTAAGGATCTCATTCCAAAGAAAATAGTGTCTGTGATCGTATCAGCAGCGGCATCCTCGTAGTTATCGAGGAAATATAACGACCAGTTAAAATTGTTAAGTTGGATCCAATTGATTTTTCGCATTGTCAATAAGAGAAATGATATTTAAGTATCTGTTCTCTAACTGTGTGGTCTTTATACGTGAAATGAGCTGATATAGTCGGACGAATATAGAGGGGATAATACTCCGACCTTGTAGTAGTTATCAAGGTGAGAAGTAAAAATAAGTCCAGGGTGAAGGCGGTATGAATATCAAGGTCTGGTGTTCGCATGGGCTCACTTATATCGTCCATAATAACGATTTCAGTATGAGCATACATCGATAAAATTCTTTGAATGGCTGTTAAGTTTGGATCTTCTGTAAATTAAGCAAAAGCAGATAAATCGCTTAAGGAGATGGAATTTTAGTCACACATAATTGAATTCCGGATTGGAATAGGGATAATGTTGTAGTGGAGTTTTGTAAACTACATCTCTGCGAACGTTAATGGGTTTAGCGCGCTGAGAATAGAATAGTGGCCAGGTAGCTTCAGATCAGAGTTATCTGAGAGATGTGGTTGGGGATCTATATGTGTATCACTTAGTATCAAAACAGCTGGCCTGTATATACAGATGTGGACGTACGTAGAGAAGTGATTACTTTTTAGCCTGTCAATATTTGCTATGTCCACATTAAATTCCTGAGCTTATAAAAGGCAAGTACAAACACCCACGATGCTCAGCATGTTTTATAAGTCGTCCAGTTACGTATTAGTGTGGTGGTAATCATAGCGAGGTGAGGCATTTTAAAATAGAGCTTGGGTAGACAATGGCCTGATATTAAAGTTGGACTTAAATAAGTACAAAACTGAAGACAAAACGGGCTGATAATGAACGAGAATTCAAAGAATATAGATAGTACTTCTCTTGTGTTTAACGAGAACTCCATGGGAGCAAGGCCTATCCTATCGCCGTCAATTCTTTGATATCAAAGCGGAACTTGTGTTGGAGGTAAAAAGTTCCACCCTTGGTTAGGGTTGAGGCCGAATTAAAACCTCTTACTGCTCTTAGCGTCACATCACCCAGTATCTTGCAACTCTACATTGGGTCAAGACCCTTTCAGCGACTTTGGGCTTAAACCACAGCCAGCATGACGCTCCCACAAGGGGGCCTACCTCAACGGACCGAAATCTGGGGAGCTCCTGACTTCCATGGTACCGTGTTTTAAGTCCTGGTAGATACTACCGGCGGTCCTGTCATCTAACAGGACCTCTGACCGGCCGCGTGTAACTGGTCAAATCGTAGCAGCATTCGGGGGCGTTAAGTACCGAAAACCTTTACAATAAGACCAGTACATTTGCTCTGCTCCCACTTTTTATTAGACAACGAAGCCTTGATAATTGTGCGGGGGCTCAGAATAGAGATAGAGGAGGCTTATTTCAGATAAAGTCAATAATTTACCAAGTTATAAGCTGAATCCAAACTACATATGTGCTTTCCTCTAAAAATGTCGCCATTCTCTCTATAACACTTCGAATTGAAAAACCTGGCAATGACAGTAGTCTAAACGACGCTGAGCGCTAACACTGTGTTGATCTAAGTGGAGGGTTGTTATATGAAAAACGGATTTCTTAAAGTAAAGTAATAAATGCAGTAAACTCTAGAGTGCCTAAACAAGTCTGTGCTAAGTAGTGAAACACAGATTTTTAGCGACTCTGTAAGAAAACATGTAATCTTCTACAAAGCTCACTTAAGACCAATTTGGAGGAAGATTGGAATGTTTATGGTATCTGACAACGGTAATTGCGGCGGATAAAGCCTTCAATTTTTAGACTTCAATTTCAATCATGAAATCTCTATAATAAGACAATCAGCGTAGAAAATGGTAACAAATCTGGAATCCTCGCAAGTTAACAGTACAGGGAAGTTGGCTTTTTGTGAGGAAAGTGAAGCAAAATCCCAAAATTAGTGCTCCAAAGCTATTGGAATAACCGGAATAACCAATGAAACAAGAACAACCCGCAGGGCTGGCTGGACCCTCAGGATCCAAAGCGTATTTTTAAACTAAACGTTTATAAAAGTGCCTCGATCGTAAGTTAAGAGCTTTAAACCAAGGAGGATTTTAATTGGAACTAGATTGGACAAAATGTGAGGAAAAAATTGGTAAACTCAGTGCCTTTACATGTAAGGACTGTTATAAGTGCCAATGAGTACTATATCCATGACCTCTACGAAAAACCTTCTTTCAACTTCTTTCTACCTCATTTGGCGATTTGAGTTTCCTATTATTTTTAGTTAAGTCCAAATATCTTTTCCATGCTTGACTGCATATGCCGGTGGCCGTGGCTTAGTTGTAGTGTATTGGCTTTCAAATCTGACGGTTCGGAGTTCAATACAGCTGCACTCGAAAGACATTCTTTTTCAGGCAACTAAATTCACATAAGAGGAGTGGTTGCCTAGAATACAATAACAAATCCAATGACACTAATAATTTAGGACGCTACCCATGGAGCAAAATAACCACTGAACCCAAAAGTATTTCTTACTCTCTTTGTTCCATTTTTCTAAAAACGTCATATGTGCTCAGGTATTTTAAATGTAGTAATACCCACTTTACATTTTGTTACATTTTTCATTTTCTTAAGACTTCATTGACAAAAAATAAACAGCAATAAAAAAGCTACTATCTTTCGTTGTCAGTGACATATCTTATTACATCTTGATACAATATTTGTTGTACTTAAAGATACTCGTACATGCATTAACGTAACATATTGTAGGAAATTTGCTTTTGAATGCACCAGTTCCAACTTGCCCTTGACCGAATTTATGTTCTTCCTTTATTTTGTGTGCTATTGAATTTATCTTGCAAACTCAAATATGAATATTTTTTCTGTTGAACATTGTTCGTGCAGAATCTTGACTCGAATGTCTTAAGATAAATCTATTTTTATAAGTTAAATATATTTTTTTCTCACCCTGAAGTTAACACAGCCATATGAAGTTTGAGGTTGGAGAATTTATAGAACTAGATGCTGGAATTTCAAAACAAGCGTCGATGTTCCTTCTTCAGGGACATAACATTTTTACACTTACTTCAGCCGGTCCTGTAAAACGTCTAAACAGCTATAGATACTGTTTGCCTAAAACGTGAATTACGCCAGTAACGCAACGGTTTAAGTTCGCATGAAGTGCTCGAGGAGATCGACAGGTATCTAAAACTAATGGACGATACAATTAAACGAACAATGGACGAAACGATAACCCGGTATCAACACACTGACGACTCACTGCACCGACCTAAAAGTACACTGCTGTCAAAAGACCAAAAACCTTAAAGTTTACTGACAGACATTATCCGGAGACCATGACGCCGAAGTCGTCGATCAAAAATCCAACAAAATTTCAAACATTTATAGAGGAAAATTCGGGTTGTAAACACCAGCAACTTGAATATGTTCGCGCAAATAATTAAAATATTTCAGAGATATAATCAAAGCGACGAACAACGAACAAATACTTGTAGCAGCAAGTATTGATCCAAATGAGGCCGTTGATGATGACGACTTCTTTGTGATCGTGGATCCTGAGAAGGTAGAGGCTATAGGAGCGATTTTCCATTGCCTCGAACCACGATCTGTAGAATCGAGTTCTTGTGCACAACTTCTACTTTGGAAATGAAATAGTGAATTGGCTATTCGAGAGCTCCAGTTGAAAGGGTACTACACCGTTTATTTCGAAGGAAGAGCTCCAAACGATTTTTGAATCACTTATAAGTTAGAAATTAGTGGGAACCGATGAAATACCAAACATTGATCTTTGACATCACCTACTAGAAGCGGTGAACATTTACACCACCCTGTTTAATAATGCAATGGCTAATGCCCATTATCCAGCGCATTGGAAAACTGCAGTGGTCGATCAGTCTTCTTCCAAACATCAGTAAGGTTTTCAAAAAGGTGATCAATAGAGTCCTGACTAAGTGGATTGAGGACAAACATGTAGTTCCGGATAATTAATTCGATTTTAAAGCGGATCAAGATGTCATTCATGCCGCGTCTAAACTGTTTTCTGATATCCAATGAAATAAAGGCAAACAACTGTGCACTGGTGCCTGCCTGATTGACTTGGAAAAAGCCTTCGATACCGTATGTTTAGAGGAACTCTTTTTCAAGCTGAACAGGCTTGTAAACCACTTTTGTGTATTCTTTTCAATAGGCTTACAAGGTTCGCTATACCACCATCAAAAAGTGGTATTATTATTCAGAAAATTTAAAATACAAGTTTATTCATCTAAATCTATATTGTCCCCTTCAAAGTAATCCCCATCGACTGCAACACACTTATGCCAGCGCTTGATCCAATCCTCGAAACATTTTTTATATTCGGTTTTCGATATGTCCATTAGTGCTTCCTGCGATTTTTCCATTACTTCCTCTCGGCTGCTGAAACGCGTTCCCCGTAGTGGTTTTTTAACTCGATTGAACAGAAAGAAGTCACAGGGAGCCAAATCAGGTGAATTCGGTGGCTGTTGGATGGTATTTGTTGCATTTTTCGTCAAAAAATTACGAATAATGATGGCACTGTGCGACTGTGCGTTATCATGGTGCAAAATCTGGTCTCTTTCGGCGAATTGCTGCACGCAAACGTCTCATAACGCCAAAATAATACTCTTTGTTAACTGTCTGGCCTTCTGGCAAAAATTCATGATGCACTACACCGTTGTAATCCATGAAAACCGTGAGCATTGCCTTCTTTTTGACTGAAAACGACGTTTTTTTTTTTTTGTCTCGGCTTATTTGTTGAACGCCATTCACTTGCCAGATGTCTGGATTGCGTGTCTTACTTATAACCCACGTCTCGTCTCCAGTAATGATCCTTTTGATGAATGTGGGATCGGATTCAGCCTCGCAAATCATTTCTTTTGCGACGTCAACACCGTCTTTTTTGCATGAAATTGAGTTCTTTTGGCACCAATTTTGCTGCTACACGACGGAAACCCAAATCATTATCCAAAATGTATTGGACGGATCCATAGGCAATGTTCAAGTCCTCCGCTATCTCTCTGATAGTTAATTTTCGGTTATTGACCAACATTTCCTTTACTTCATCAATGTTTTCGTCGATTTTCGATGTCGAAGGTCTGCCATTGCGTTCATCTTCGATTGACTCACTACCACTTTTGAACCGCTTGTTCCACTGGTAACTGATCGTTTTCTTTAGAGAATCGTTGTCGAAACACTTTTCCAACATTTCCAACGTTCGCCCACCATTAAATCCGTTTTTTACGCAAAATTTATTACAAGTTCGTTGTTGCAAATTTAAATCAATTTCTAAAATTGTGAATAATCGCCAACACACACAAGATAGATAAATGTACTCTTGGCTACATAACTTTTGCAAACGTCAAGCTATGACGCTAAGATTTGGAGGGAATATCAACCACAGATGTACCAACTTAACAAAACCAAAAAAAAACTCAAATCGGAACAATGGGAGTGTCACACGGTGGCCGTTATCAAGGTGGTATTCAGCGATTTACGCAAATGATCTTATAGGTTCACTTCTATAAGAGTATGCAGACGACTTAATGCCGTACAGATCAGGTCCAAAGATCGAGGTTACTAATATATGTAGTTTTGCAACACTACTTCGGTAAAATTAAACGATATTGCGATGACTGAATGTTGAAAAATAACTTTCAGGAATCGCAAACCATTCTGTTTAGGGCGCCTTTGTTTAGGGCAAACATTTTCTATCGTCGGACAACACGGTCAGCCACTTGCTTGTCGAAATATAGTCAGATACCATGGGATCAAGTTAAATCAAAATCTGTATTTTAACAAACATATAGATGTTGCTCTGGACGGAGCAAAAGGTGTTTTGCCCTTACAAAGAGACTGTCGTATATCAGCCAACTCGATGCGATGGTGAAGGTAATCTGCTACATGGCCCTTATCATGGGTGCATACGGCAGTGCGGAGCATCTCCGGTTCATTAAGGCGGTAGGGAGTCGCGAAATCAGGGATGTTGTTCGACAGCACCAACAATTTTGGTGGCTTGTTGAATTCCTCTAGTACAAAATAACTTCACTAGGAAACAAAGTCGGTTCGCTTAGCTTTTTAGACGTGGCCGGCCTGAATAGATTTAAGTAGGATTATGGAAGATATAAGAAAAAAAAGTATAAAAAATATAAAAGAACAAAGAGGTGGGTAACAACTTCTCTAAAAGAAGGGGTAATTCAGCAAAAAAAAAAAAAATAATTGTATGATATACGAGGTGTGTTCAAAAAGTAAGGGGACTTTAAATTTTTATAAAAAAAAAATATTTACATATTTATTCGTCAATATCAATGTTATCCGCTTGAAAGTTATCCCCTCAGATATAATGCACTTGTGCCAACGCACAATTCCTTGAAGAACTTCTCATAAACATTTTTGGCTTAGCCTTGAGCTCTTCCAGCGATGCCATTTTTATTTCCTCAATCGTTGCAAATCTCCGTCTTTTCATAGGTCTCTTCAGTTTTGGGGCCAAATCCGGTGAATATGGTGGCTAAGGCATAATTGTCGTGTTGTTTTTGGCCAAAAATCTCTCACAAGCAACGTTGAATGAGCAGGTGATTTATTGTGATGCAATAGCCATGTATTTTTTTTTTCTACAATTCCGGACGCTTTGTTTTTGTTTTCCCTCTCGCAAACGGCTCATAACTTCAAGGTAACACTCCTAATTGACCGAACGAGTTTGAGGTAAAAACTCCTAATGCACGACGCCAACGTAATCGAAAAAAACAGTGCGCAAAACTTTGACATTTGATCGAACTTGGTGTGCCCTTTTTGGCCTTGGCTCTACTGGGTGCTTTCATTAGAACGATTGGGCTTTGGTTTTGATGTCATAACCATATACCATCACCAGTTAGGACCCTTTTGAGCAAGGATTATCATTGACGTCATAGAAGAGATCCTGAGCGATGCTCATGCGACGGTTCTTCTGATCAAAATTAAGAAGTTTCGGAACAAATTTCGCTGACACATGTCTCATGCCCAAAACTCTGAAAAATGGCATGACACGAGCCGACCGATATGCAACTTCTCTTATGGGAACTCCAAAACAATTTTCTTCACAGCTCCGATGTTATCATCGTTTGTTCTGCGAGGTTCGCCAATGGCATATTCTCAGCCATCTTGGAAGAGCTTGTACCACTTGTAAACATTTTCTTAACTTAGAGCAGATTCACCGTATCCCATTGCCAATAATTCAAGTATTTTAGAGTACTTGATTCCATTTTTTACACAAAATTTGTTGCAAGTTCTTTGTTCACTTTTTTATAATAATTGAAAGTCTTTGTGCAGACTAAAACACGTCTAGCCTTTCTATCTGTCAAAAACAAACTAAGTAAGCAAAAAAATAATCGATAATCGAATGTACGTTGCCCGCGAAATTTCAAAAGTCACCTTACTTTTTGAAGACACCTCGCATACAATAAGGTAGAATAAATGGGTTAAGATTTATTTATACGGAGATAGTTTGTAAGTTTTAGTTTTAATTTTTTATAAAAAAAAAGTCCGTATACTAGGTTTTTTCACTTACCAAAAATGGTTTTCTTAGTTTTAGTTTAAATAGGTAAATATAGAAAAAAGAATGGGTCCAGTAAGTTAGCATAAGCATAATTAAGCTAATTATTTAGCTTGTAATGTAAGAGTTAATTAATGAGTGAAAGTAAAAGTGCATTGAAAATGCAAAACCAATGCTTGTCTACCTTCCTCGTGGTTGACACGGGAAACAGTACCATATGTGTAAACCCTTATTCATATACAGGGTGTTTCGGATAATGTTTAAAAAACTTAAAACGGAACGGAATATTAGGGTCACCGCACTACGGCTAGGTACACTACGAACGAGTACATGAATTCAAATACTTAGAGTTATCGTGCGTAGTGTACCTAGTGGTAGTGCAGTAATTCTAATTGTCAGCTGCCCCAATAAGTTAGGACCAAAAAATTTGGATGATAACTTTATTTTATATCTTTCCATTACAATCACATTCAATGCACATTACCTGGCCGCAGTTATAAGGGTACATAGTCTCACTTCCCCAATTAATCTAAATACCTTTCCATGATTAAATGTTAGACAATCTATAACACAAATGTGACATCTGTGAAATGGTGATTTGCGTGAGTACAGATAATTCTTATTGAGAAAATGGCACAAAAAGTCCCGAGTATGGCGCAGAGATGGCGCAGAGATGGCGACTCCAATAGCATATCTATGGGGAACCAGCACCAGCGCCCCTAGGAGCGAGTGAAAGAAAATTTGACAGTTGATATTCAAACAAACAAAACCAGACAGACAAAACAAACAGACCAGACTTTTTATTGTCTGCCAGTGACACATCATTATTTTTGTAGTTCGAAAAAGCAGAACACTAGAAATTTATAGTTTAATTTTTTTTTTTTATTTGAATAAAGTTGGAAAAGAACGTTTTTGCTTTAATTTTTTTATCTTTTTATTGTTAACAAATTTCCACATATCGTGTCAAAATTTGATAACATTTCGACCATAAATCCTCGAGATATTGAAGTTTTAGTGGCGCGTCTTTTGATATTTTCAAAACGTACGTTGATAAAACACTGTTTTTTGATGTGAGAAAATACCGTTAAGACTCAATAATGGTTTGAAAAGTGTTAAAGGAATTTGCTCCGTCGAAAGGTTACATTTTTCGCTGGTTTGCTGAATTCAAACGCGGTCGTACAGAAACAGAATTCCACAAAATCGTTTAAAATCAAGTAAAAGTGCTTGAAATAGCTGACATCGTTAAGATATCAATAGATCGCATACGAGTACATCATATTTTGCACGAGTATTTAGGTATGCGAAAACCCTGTTAGTTTACAGTTAACCAAAAACAACAGCATGATGATTCAGAGCGCAGTTTGGAGCTGTTTAAGTGAAATAAAAAAAGGTATGTGACAATGGATGAAACATGGATTCTATTGCCTGTTTGCAAACCTCCGGATAGAGGTATGTCTCCAATGAAGAAGTGATCGCCGAAACTGAAGGGTATTTTGAAGGGTTGGCATATAAATGTTGGAGTGGTGCTGAAATGATTGTATCACTTTAGAACGAAACTATGTTGATGAATAAAATCGTTTTTTGCCAAAAAAAAGTGTTTTATACACTAGTCTCGGTACCAGACGTTATAAACAAAAATTTTGCGTGATTGGCTCATTCCTTTCTTGCCACAGTAGTTTCGTTTTGATCTTAAAGTTTAATACTGGACAAATCCTACAATTCATAGACTGTGAACATAGTTATAGCTGAACTGATTGAGAATGAATTATTTCTTAAACTAAGAGTTGACACTCAAGGAGGTATTCTAGTAAAGAAGCATGAATTTCAGGCGGTTTTCCAAGCTCTGTACAAACGAAACAAAAAATATTTTTTATTGTTTGTTTATTGATATTTTAAGATTACGTTTTTTTTTCTGATTTTGAAAGATATTCGAATCCGACCATCATTGTTGCGGTCTCTTTTCGTCTTTCTACCACTATAAACCTTACCTGAGAGACTCTTTGGATTTTCTCCAGTGTTCTTTCCGGAGTTAGATTCCTAATGTTAAACGCTAGCATCTACTTATAAGAGATCTATTTCATCCAATGGGTTTCTCGACCCAATGTTTTTCCCAAAATCCTCATTCTTCTGCCAGCCAAATGCCACCACCCAATTTAATATTCCTCGACTCATCTTAGAACCTTTCTTTGAGTGGAGCAGGTCGGCCTTTGTATTGCCAATAATGTCAACAGCACGCGGATAGGTACTGAGTTCCCATGCGGTCTCCCTCATCTTAGTACTTACCGCGCCCTGTCGACAAGATTACGTTTAAAAATTTGCCGAAAAAAACCTCAAAATTCACAAAGTTATGAGCTTGTAAAGTGGGGGGTCCAAAAAAAAAGGGTGTCCTGGAGTGCATGATTTCAACCCTTCTAGAAGACGATAGAGGCGATGTTTAAAGAATATTCACACCAAATTTTAATGAATTTTTTCTGAAAAGGTATAGGTACATTTAGTGGCAACATCTAAGTTTATAATGGCACTAATGATTTGATTTAATAATATCTGTCTGTTGTGCTCCTGCAGACGATCTCCTTTAAAATAAAGATGTGATCACGATATCTCCGGTTTAGTTCATCTGAATCAAAAAATCCGAAAGATTCTTATAGGAGATAGATAAAACTAGATATTGATCAAAGGAATTATCGAAATTTTGATTTTTGATAAAATGGTGGCTTTGTAAAAACAAAATTCGAATTTTCGACCAGATTTTCCACGTCATTTAAAAAAAAAAGAAAAAAATAGAAACAATTATCCGAAATCTCATTCCTTCGATCAATACCTGAGGAATAAATCTGAGAAGGTTGTGTTAAAATTTCAGACCGATTGGTCGATCTTGATCACAGCCTTCGAAAACTTAGTTTCGATACAAACGCATTTAAAGTTTCGGAAGAAGTTTACACTTAGTCCGAGACGTACTTACTAATAAACGTATATCTCGAAAAGTATTTACCGGATCGATCTGAAATTTTTTTTGTATGTTATTACGAAGTAGATTTTTTATTTTGAAAATTCTAACTGCACATAACCCATTAATAAAGTTTTCTTAAATTGTACGATTTACTCTCAAGACATTTCATTTTTAATAGCTCAGAGAGATTACGGACAATCTTTCTGTGGAACACGCGTTATTGGGATGATTTCGTTCAATTTATTTATGGTCTTTTATCGTGTATCCGTTTATCTTTTTCCAGCTATAAGCTTAATTTTAAATTGAAATATTGAGCCAGAAAGATTTATTTGTAACTATGTAGTGGGTCTTTTGTTTTTAAATTAGTGAATTGGGAATAAGCGAACCTTGTGCCGTACGTTTATTTTACAGTCCAAGTCAGTCCATGATTTTTTTCACTCCACGTATACTCTGATTGTTGGAACGCATCTGCAGAGATGAGGAGCGTAGAATTAAGGAGAACCCGTATAAATCGATTAGGCATTTTGCATAGCAATTAGAGCTGGACTATCGTATTCGGCGAACTTTCGTTGAATGGGCTAAAAGAGGTTATACTAAATGATGGTACACTCATTTTGGCTCAGTAGCGCCACCTATCTTTTAATCCGAGTACTCATCAAACAGTCCTCGTACGTCTTTAAACAAGAGACGTAGAACGAATTGAGAGTCCACATTCTCCGGGTAATTGCCGATATACGGCCCCATAGGGCACAATTGCGAGCACATATGCATTTCCATAAAGCCAATGCCATGACCATTATCACGTTTTTAATAGTTTTATTTCATTTTAGAGTTCTTGCCTTGCACATGCAAAAGGACGTGGGAAACTAAGATTCATGCTGAATTGTATTGTAAAAGTATAGGGTTTTCCAATAGGTACTTGATAACTTTGAATTTAATTTGTGAAAGCACTCTTTCACTAATCATCAAACTGTCACTGTCAATTTATTCAGTAAAAAACATTTTTATTATGGTAAAGTACACTAACGAGCAACGTTTGCAAATTATAAAAATTTTCTACAGATATTCGGAGTATTTGACTCCAACTTTAAGAGCGTTAACTCCAATTTTCGGTCGTAATTCACGACCTAGTAGACAGCAATAACAAGTTTAGTGCAAAAATTTGAGTCTACATATTCGCTGTGTGATGTTGCCGTGTCAGTGAGACAACGGGTTGGTCAAAGTGTCGAAAATATCGCTGCCGTTCAGACGTCCGTAGCAACCGATCCAAATCAGTCAATTCCACGGCGTTGTCAAGAATTGGGCATCGCTCATCAAGCTGACTCAAGAATTGAAGCCGATGGACCATTTGAAGCGACGTACGTTCTCCGATTGGGTTCTGAAGAAGATGCGCGAAGATGATGAATTTCATCGAAAAATCATCTTCAGTGACGAAGCTCATTTTTGGCTCAATGGGTTCGTCAATAATCAAAATATGCGTTATTGGTCGAGTGAAAACCCACATGTGCTTCATGAATCACCACTTCATCCACAAAAAATAACTGTTTGGTGCGGTTTGCATGCCGGCGGCGTTATTGGGCCATATATTTTCGTCGATGATAACGATCGTCACGTTACTGTGAATAGTCAGCGTTATCGCGCCATGATCACCGATTATTTTTGGCCCGAATTGGAAGATATGGACTTGGACGACATGTGGTTTCAACAGGATAGTGCCACAAGCCACACAGCACACGCTACAATCGATTTATTGAAGAGTAAGTATGGTGAGCGTGTTATTTCAAGACATGGGCCAGCCGATTGGCCACGTCGTTCGTGCGATTTAACGCCGCTTGACTATTTTCTGTGGGGCTACGTTAAGTCATTGGTTTATGCTAACACGCCGACGACGTTGGAAGAGCTCAGCGCCAACATTGAATGCGAAATAGCGGCCGTTTCGGCCGAAATGAGTGGCCGAGTTGGCCGAAAATTGGGTCCAACGAATCGACCGCTGCAAAGGTGCCCGCGGTGTCCATGTGAACGAAGTCGAGTTCCATTCATATGTGTTTTGATTGTACTTCAAGCCAATAATAAAGTTTTCTCAAATGGTTTGCCTTTTATTTAAAAAAAAAGTTGTCAAGTCGTTATTAGAAAACCCTATATTAGCTTCTGATTAGATGAATAAACCAATATAACTCGACGAAATCTCTAGAAACACAAAATGCAATCAATTTTATGACTCTAGTCTTCCAAAACTACGAGCAAATAGAAATTGTAGCTATTTTGTGTGTTGGATTGGTGGAGTAAATTGGTATAGATTTCCTTAAAAAAATAGTTTTTTTTATTTTTTATTTTTTTTAAGAATATATGTTAACTTTTTGGAAAACTGGGTAGAGAGAGAGAAAGATTTTTAGGCTCAGTAGAATAAATTATTATTGATAGTTGGCTTGTTGTTGATTTCTAGTGAGAAATCTAGTCCGATTCAGAAGCCAATACACTACCATTTGAGCCACGACATATGGTATAACTAGATCGTACCGGCTGCTCTTCTAACTGTTAGTCTGCATCTTACACTATCAATAAGCATGACCTGGACTCCTCATTTTCCCATCATTCACTGTCTACCGGAGTTCCATTTCAAAGAATATTCTAGAATGTCCCATTCGAGGATGAAATTCTTTTTTCAAGTGAGACTATCGCGCCATACGTTAATATGGGGCTAACAATATAATAATGGTCAACCTTTTACATGCAATGTTTTCGTTTCAACGAGGGAATTACTTAAAATTATCGTGTTGAACTCGTAAGAGACAATATAGCTTCCCATTACCTTGAGGGGTTAAGTATAGGTATAGCTCTTCTCCAAGTGAAAATTCCTATCTATCTTTTTGAGGGAGTTAGAAAAGTGATTCCATCCTAGTAGTGAAACAAATTTTCCGAAAACGTGATGGCTGGAGCTATTACCCCAATTTTTTTTTTTTTTAAAATCTCATCTACCAAATGTAACGAAATAATCCGTCTTAAGTTTTTCCTCTATTAACTACTTTCATTTCTAAATGTAGAGTTTAGTTAACATTAGCATTAGACCGATTCAAATGCACAGTCCGGAACAAAACTGGGATTGGTTTTGACGTTATCAGAGATTGCATGGTTGAAGGACATGTTTACTTGACAACTCTATGTGTCCACTGACTTTTGTACACCCTGCCTGACTCGAACTGGAACTTTTGAAAATGCGATAATTTTTTTTTAGTTTTTGATAAATTTTATTGTGCCAAAGCAAAAAATGTTGGAAAATACAAACTTTGATATCTTTTAGTGCCAACCTTCGCCTTCAAAATGCCCCAGACAGAGAAATCCAACGGACCTGCATCCGGAAAAATTTGCAATCCATTGTGTCGAAGAAATGAAGTGTGGAACATTGTTTTTTAACCAATCTTGGTTGACGCGCGCTCTGTGAGACGATACCGAGTCTTGTTGAAATGTCCACGGTCTCTGATTGAAATGATTGTTTGCCTCTAAGACAGTTTCACGGTATACGATCGCATTAATTTTGACGCCACGGTCCAAAAATACGAGCAGAGAGCGACCATCGGCGGTTATGGCGGATCTCTTTGGCAAGTAAACTCGGTCATTTTCTTTGTTGACATATTGCTTGATAACAAATGGCGATTCATCGGAAAAAACCAAATTCGGTAATTCACCACTTTCTTGAAAGTGTAGCAACTCATTCGCTCTTTCGAATCTTACTTTTTTCTGTTGCGGTGTAAGATCGTGTGCCTTTTGGAACTTCAATGGCTTGAGCCCAAGCTCATTTTTCAGTATGTGTTGCATCCGTTCCAACGATATGTTGAGCTCACGAGCCATTTTTCTTCCACTTCGACGCGGATTTCGCTTAATTCGAGCCTTCGCTATCCGAACCATTTCTGCCTATGTTGCCGTTTTTTATGACCACCTCCACTGCGTTTTGCAACGCTGCCAATATCACGGTAACGAGCTATGGTTCGAGACACAAATGATTTATTCACTTTGAGGTGCTGGAGGGCTCTAACCGTAGCTACTTGTGGTTTTCCAGCCAAATAAAAAGCAATCACACTATCACGTTTGAATTCCATCGCGAATAAAATTTTTTCAACACAACTGAGACGCAAATCGTCTAAAATTATCTGTCATGTGTCAAAATTTGAGCTCACTGTCATGAAAGGTTTGGAAATTATAGCAGTCTGAATGGCATTCAAATGATTTCGACAGAGGAGACTGACTGAAGAGGTGTAACAAAGCTTTCACAGCTTTGGACATGAAAATGAGACGCATCTCTCGCCATCCTTGGAAATAGCTTTAGGCAGCTGGAACAAATTTTTGTAAAACATGAAATTATATGTCTTTCCAGCACCGTGTGCTATCTATTTTGACTGTATAATAGAATGAGAAAGAGTTTATCGCTAAATCGATTATCTTCATCCGCTCCATCGCATTTATTCCTATCAAATCGTAGATTTGCGTGGACTGATTCTGAAAACTAAGTGCTGCCATGGTGCACTTGTTACAATATGCAATGTTCTTTAATGAGAATTATTTCAGATATCATCGCATCTCTTAATGGAATCTTAATTTCGATAGATTCGATTATACTCAATTGTCTGATCCCCACAATCGAACCATGATCAGATAGGGACACTTTGTAAGACACATTCTAGTCAACGAAAGGCAACTTCCCTATTCCAGCTGCGCTTTTTGCTTTCAGATTGCCTCATGTCTTCCCCTTTTTTTAAGCACGCGGATTTTTATATACATAAATCCGTTGGTCCATATGATATTTCAAAATCGTTTGACAGACTTTTGTGTCGAAAATGCATAAATTTGGGATCGATGAATTTCTTCTTCAATGGATTAGAAATTCACTATCGGAACGTTTAATGCAAACTCATTTGGACTCCTATATCCACAAAATACATAAATGCCGGTATGCCCCAGGGCTCAATTCTATCTCCGGCACTCTTCTTATTTTTCATAAATGATGTCTAACCTGATGTCACTCCTAATAATATATATATAAAAAAAAATCGGAATAACCATCATGTGGCGCTCCCATTGATCCGATTTGAGTTCTGTTTTTTTTGTTTTTTGTTAAGTTGGTACATCTGTTGTTGACATTCCCTCTAAATCTAAGAGTCATGGCTTGACATTTGCAAAAGTTACGTAGCCAAGAGTACATCTACTATATCTCTGTGTGTGTTGGCGATTTTTTACAATTTTAGAAATTGATTTAAATTTGCAACAACGAACTTTTATTAAATTTTGCGTTAAAAACGGATTTAATGGTGTGCGAACTTTGGAAATGTTGGAAAAGTGTTTCGGCAACGATTCTCTGAAGAAAACGGTCGTTTACCAGTGGCAACGGCGGTTCAAAAGTGGTCGTGAGTCAATGGAAGATGATGAACGCAGTGACAGACCATCGACATCGAAAACACACAAAAACATTGATGAAGTAAAAGAAATGTTGGTCAATAACCGCAAATTAACCATTTGATCAAGGTGGTATTCCTTTGCTGAAAAAGCCAGTATATTTCTCTGAGTCGCTGCCTTTCGGCTGTATAACAAAAACGAAAACGTACGTTAAGCTCATTAAATTCCGATATTTACATCATTACTAACTGGGGAATCATCAGCAAAGTAGAATTGAACACTCCGAAACCATATACTGTTCGCTGTCGTTAAGGCAAATTTTAAACACCCAGACGTTGTTCATTGAATGGTTCTTGCATCGCTGAAACCGAAGAACTTTCAACTCTCGTTATGTGTGTCAATGACAACCTACATTTTAATGACAACGTACTCGTATAAGATGTCGTCAAAGATGCTGCGAAATGTCGAGATTTCTTCAAACGATTCAAGAAATACTTTTACAAAAAGCTCCAATCAGCTGCTGGTAACTCTGAAAAGAAACTTCATTGCTAGCCTGGCACTGGACTACATACTGAAAACCTGGCGAACAGTGAAAGTAGCCTTTTTACCGTTCTAGTATGACATCCTTCAAGTTGGTTTCCGAATGCATCCGCTGTGCAAAAGCAACATGCTTACCAATGCGAAAGATCCTGAAGGCCAAAAGGAATACGCGCTGGCCATTTTCATCGATATTGAGGGTGCTTTCGACAACGCAACTTCTGACGGCATGTGTAACTCAGCCTGACAACATGGCGTAGATGAAGCACTAGTTTTGGGATAAAATCAATGTTGGTGAATAGGTCCCTGTATTATATGGTATGAAGGCGCAAATAGAGGATGCTAGCAATGTGACATCCTGTCTTTACTGCTATGGTGCACATTGGTCGATTCACTCTTTAACGCTCTCAATGTAGCTATACTGTCTTTTGGATCATACTTAGCGACTGTCTGCTCCAAAGCGCAGGAGCGCAAGATCGCTGAGCGCAGGTTTTGCTTTTTACGAGAAAGAAGAAGCTGGACTGGTCTGTTTCATCTAATGCCTAATGGCATCAGTATCCGGCTCTCCAATGAAGCTCAGTATTTGCGCGTAGGTGTCATCTTGGATACCAGTGTTCTTTGGACTTACAATTTGACGTCGAAAATCTACAAGGCGCTATCGACTTTTTGGCAGTGTAAAGGAGCTTTTAGCAAGACAAGGGGTTTTGCACTGAGTACGAGTACGAACAAGCTTTTAGAATACGACACGATACTGAGAGAACTGAAACCTGCGTAAGAACAAACACATGTGGTTTTCCGAACTGCGGCCGCATAGCCTAATGCAGTCTGGCACATACTTGGTGCTGATATTATATTATACGTGCTGGTACTGTAGGCATTTCTACGAAAGATTGTGGAATTTCATTTCAAGGAAATACAACGAGTACAATGGACATGGTGTCACCTTTTCCGCAGCTGAATTATCCCACAAAAGCTTCCTTCATCCTTGTGCAGTAAAATAACTCGGGGCGTTTCTCAGTATAATAAATATTATTACTTCTGCTTTGAAGCTTTTCCCAATATCTACTTCCAGATGTCTTACTTGTGGTCTGACGTTGCAACTTAAGAACGCTGCACTGAAGGAAGTTAAATAATTTTTTTTTTTTAAAAGACATGTTGACAGTTTTTACATTTTCCCTGTTAAGAAGAAATGGGAATGTAGAGCAATTTAAATGAAAAACACTCCCACAATTGTGTGGAAAAACATTGCTTACTACAATTAAGAAAAAAAAATCAATTTCCTGTAACGCAGTGCAGCCAAGAACACTTGGCTAAATCCTTACAACAACTTGCCAAAAGTGGATGCCAACCAAATTCAATTTCTCTCCCTACTTGGCCGCAAAAAAGGTGTAAAGTTTAAAATCGAAAAAGCAGCAAAAAGAAAAGTCATCCATCAAATTATTGCACAGGCGAAAATAAGAAAAAAATAAAAATAAACAGAGAAATAAGATTAAAACAATTCCAATTCCATGTTTGGTGTGTTCAATGAAAGTGCAAACCAATCCTAATCAATAAAAACTCCTCACTTCTGTTTTGACAGTAGAAATTAGAAACTCCACTGTCTCTGCCAGTGGTAAAAGTACGTGAAAGCAAAGCCTAAAGCAATTAAGTGCACACTTCGGACGGAACCTAAGACAACAATCTTACGTGTGGGATAATCCGAAAGGAGCAAACTGCACCTATCTGCCTATCTTGGCCTGCCATCGTCTTAGCATCGCCATCATCAGCATCAGCTACAGCAAATTTGTTGTTAAGAAATAACGAGATGCAAATAACTTGAACAATCCGCATATGCTCCATATGGAGAAACGAGACCATTAATCTTTGCCTGCCATCGTCGATTCCACCAAATGCCACTGATGATGACGATGAGAGATCCTCTGATAATAAAGAAGCTGTTAAATTGACTACACATACTCCCATCTCGAGGAGCTTGTGCGTGTCGTCAGGCCCCATAGCTGGTAATGTTATATTAAGATCCACTAAACAAGGAAAGAGGTGCTACAGCAAACATTCCACAAGAGTGGGAGACAAGAAAAAAAAAGAAAAACAAAAAAACAAGACAACAAACAACAAACAAAACAAAAACATTTACTCGGAATCATAAAACAAAACATAACTTACAATTGCGTACAAGATACGGTGAGTTGAGGAGTAGCTTCCACTTTTGCGGATCCACTATCTGGTTGGTATCTGCTACTCCCCCAGATTCACGGTGTACATCTCATGAAAGTGAAAACACCGACCCGAGATTTCGATGCTTTCAGCGTTATTGAAGAGATATTTCGAGCACCCTGGACGAGTCACAAGACATGATGTTATGAACTTACGACTTAGGTATGGGATACGAAAGCACGTCATTACTTTTTGAAATGCACGTACTTGTCGATAAAATGATTGCTTTCGATTCTTCGCAGCTTGTCATGTCAGTTTAGCTGAATGAATCACTTTTGGGATTAAGTATAAACTGTTTGCGAAGGTAGGTACATTGTTATGTATAAAATTTGGCGAGAGTGTTGTGAGCAAATTGCAAAATCGTGTCATTTGAAAGCCATCAAAACTCACAACTTAAGATTTTATGGGAGCACAACCACTCACAAATTGCCAAAAAAATTAGAACCTATGCGTATGAATTACTATTTAAGGATAGCTGAAGGGTCAGCTCAGTACATGATTTCTTGATTTTTTTTCCAATTTAACGATATTCAAAAGTTGTTCCTAATTACAGTTTTGTTTGTTTGTTAGACTCTTCTTTTTAAGGCGTTGTTGTCTATTAGTTTGATGTATTCCCGCCAATACTAGGTGGAGTGAAAAGTGAAAAGTAATATCTTTGACCGCCAGAATGCGCTGCTACTGCAAAAAAGTTTATCTTGCCTTGAAGTTCGTTCATATTTAGGCAGACATGTTGAGTATGGACAAAAACGATTTTCGTTCTCTCATAAAACATTACTTTTTGAGAGGCAAAACGGCGAAGGAAACAAAAGAAAAGTTGGATAAAGAAGGTCAGACTACACCGTCAAATATTGGTTTCGAGAGTTTCGTGGTGGCCGCAATTCCACTACCGATCAAGTCCAGAGCAATGTAAAAAAAATACATGAAATGGTGTTGACTGACCGGAAAGTGAAGGTGCGCAACCTAGCAGATACCACAAAGATTAGTACTGAGCGCACACCCCATATTTTGGGCAATATTCTGTATATGAAAAAGTTATTCTGCCGCTGGGTGCCGCGCATACTCACTCCTGACCAAAAACACGAACGCGAAAGCACTTCGAAAGAGTGTTTGGACTTGCTGATGAGGAATCGGGCGGACTTTTGGCGTCGATTGGTAATTGTTGATGAAACTTGGATCCACTATTACACACCAGAGAATAGAATGAGTGGACGGCAATTAAAGGAAAAACCATTAAGAGCGAGTACTACTGTGCATTATTGGAGCGATTGAAAGCCGAAATTGCTGCAAAACGGCCTCACATGAAGCGAAAAAAAATGTTGTTTTTGCAATACAATGCACCGGCGCACAAGAGCGTCGCAACCATGGCTAAAATCAATGACTTACGGCTCCAATATCTGTCGCATCCACCGTATTCGCCCGATTTGGCTCCCTCGGACTATTATCTCCTCCCAAACCTCAAAAGATGGCTCATCAATAAAAAATTCAGCTCACGCCAGGAAATCATCGACGCCACTAAGGAGTATTTTGCAGACTTTCCAGGGAACTATATTGAATAAAAAAAAAAAAAACATTTAAAAAAAATTTTTTTTTATCATTCACCCCATCTAGTATGTTCAATAAAGTGCTTTACAATTGAATAAACTTTTAAAGGTGGCTAAAACCTATTCCATCCTATGCTACGTTGAATTTGTAGTAACCAGTCTCCTAGTCTGCATCCGCCGCAGGCTTGTAGTAGTTCTGGAAAAACATTTCCAAACTACACCTTGAAACAAGATATCTACTGCGGAGCTGCTTTAGTTTTTTGGATCCTAAATACGGTTATCTGTTTGTCGAGGTGTCCTTAAATCGGCCTTTGGTTTGATATTCGTCCGCCTCCTGTAGGGATTGTCTTAGTTTTAAAATCTGATCTAAAATCAATGTGCTTACTTGAAGACGAGCACACACAGGTTGTCTATGATCCTTACAAAGGAAGGTGTGCCCCAGAGCTGATATTTTAATTGTTTCCATCCACCCATGCATGAACGCATCTTATGAAAACATCGCCTTCGTAGCGCGTACGTCTGCTTTGTTTCAAATATTTTTACAGCTGCATCAAGTTGTACAATATATGGAATTTCGAGATCATCATTTGTGACTAGAATTGGATTCGCTTCTTTTTATTTTTAAATGGAATTCAGACAAAGTACTATCTGTTTGTTATCTTCATATACAGCATCAACTCAGCACGATGCGACCATAAGCGGTATCAACTAAAACGTCAGTGAACAGCTTTTTCTGCGGGATGCATCATCAAGCCTTCGATTTGTGCACCCAGGTTCTAAATTATTGAACATACCAAAGACACTCAACATCCAGGGTAACCTTGCAGATTGTCCTTAAAAGTCGTCCGCTAAATCATGTATGGCAAATATATTGGTCATCATTTTTCGCATAATGTCATGGTTGCCTTGACGTAGAAAAAACTGTAATTTCGATCTCTGACTGCGTCGCTTGCTTTGTGCGTTCTCGCACTAGTTCGGAAGTGGTCTGTGGTTCTGCTATCGCCTCAGATTGTATGGAAAAGAAGCGCACGTTTACATAATGAGAAGCTCATGACAAAGATACCAGGGACATATTACTGGTTACAGTTATTCACTTTAGATTCTGGCTGAGGTCAGTCCTGCATACAGGATGAAAGTCGTTTCATTTTCTTGCTGCAAGCGGAATGACCAGAGGGGTGTGCGTTGCACCGGTTGTAACTTATGAGATGAGTGAGGAAATCAATCCCTATGAAGTTAAGAAAACTCGTGAAATCAGGTGAAAAAAGCAGCGGAGTTCTCGTATATTCTCGGAAGTATATTCTATACAAACTTCCAATACATGATCTTAACGTAGCTGTATAGGTTTGAAAAAGTCTGCTATCCAGGATACAACAAAGCTACTTAGCTCCGCTAAAGAAGCATTAATTTACGCTTTTATTTGAAATGCTTCGTGTCTTGAGAAACAACTCGTTAAAAATACGTAACGTAACATTGAACGACATGGTCCAACTGGAATAATGAGAATATGAGAATAATTCAAAATAAGGACGGCCTACAGCTACAATTAAATACGGGAGTCAGCTAATAGTCACAAGAAGCAAACGAAGTAAACGAAAAATAGCACCCCAAATACGCGCGGAAATAAATTAAGTACGCTGTCAAAAAACCACTGTCCTTGCAAGAAATATTGTCCTGTCAGGATTCCTATTATTGTCCTAAGCTTATCCCTGTTTAATTTTATTAACTCTCTTGATCTTTTGCCGTCAAAAAGTGGCCAGAGAGCCTTGAATAGACTGTATCCTTCAAGACTTAACCACCTTAGGTTGGGGGTCTTTATGATTTTTTCCTCGATACTGCCCCTTACAATGCAAAGGTTTGGTTTGATGTTAGCAACCTCACTATTACCGAGTAGCCCTCCTCTTCTTGCAAGTTTATCCGATTAGTTATCCGCTTAATCATCCACTTGCTCATTTCCCTCTATACCGCAGTGTTCTAGCACCCAGGACAGTTTCACCCGGTTTTGACTGCATAATGCTTAGATCACTGTGCAACAGCCACTGACTATATCAGAATTGATGTTGGTCGATTCCATTGTCTTAAGTGTAGCCTGGCTATCGATGTAGATAGTGATACCTCTTGCATTAGTTCAACCGCCCAGATAGCAGCCAAAACCTCTGATTGGGAGTCACTGCTTACGTCGTTAGTTCTGAGTTTCATGAGAAGATACCAGAACCTGTTGCTTCCTCTGTTTTCGAGCCGTCTGTGAAAATTGCAATTTCATTTGACTTGATTATTGTATTTTTTTGGCAGTCTTTTCTCCGCAAGTTATATTATATCATACGGGATGTCGAAGTCGTCAAAGGAAGGAATTTCATCCGTTAGAATTGGATTGGCTGGCAGTAGCTTCGCTAAGACTGTACCGTGGTCGAAACTTCTGCTCTTAAAGTAACCCAAATTAGTAAGTCGTATTGCACTGTTGGCAGCAAATTTTTTGGACTATAAATCAAGCGGTGTTAGGTGCAGAAAGTTGTTCAATGCTGTCGAATGGGTGGTATGGAGCGTACCTATAAAAAGGTTATTACATATTTCCAATTTTGATTGATGACGATTTTGATCCTGACAAATCTATGACCGTTAAAATACCAGAAAACTCTAAATAGGTCAGTTAAGATTAATTTGGAGGAAGATTTTTACAGATCGAACAGAAGGAATAAAAGAAACTTATTTCGTTTTCGAAGAGCGCCTGTTATAAAGTCTTTTGCGCAAAGATCGAAACTGTCAATGAAACTAGTCAAAGTCCTCAAAAGGCTGGAACCACTTAGAAAATCTGATGATACCTATACTGAGTCGAAAGCAAACACTTGGTCTTACTTCCCAGGTAACTAAATCGGAACCAGCTCACAACTAGCTCCTGTCAACAAAGCTGCTACACAACACTCTGTAACTGGTATATTTCATCCCTTTTGGTGGCGGATGTAAACAGGGGCTGCCCGCAAGGCCGCGTTCTGTCTCCACTGCTATGTTGATCAATTCATTACTGAACGCGGTCAATAGTTTTAATGTCTATGCGAATGATGTAGCTGTACTGTCTGTTGGATCGTATCTAGCGACTGTCTGATCTAACTCGCAGGCAGTGGAAACGGACTAAGGGTGTTCTCTTTATGAGAAGGAGGAATTTGCCTGGTCTGAATCATGTTATACTGAGAGATATTACCATCCAATTCTCCAAAGAAGCTAAGTATTTGGGTGTCACCCTGGGTAACAAACTTTTATGGGCGTAACATATAATGTACGCCGTAAGCCCCTTAGGCGCTGTCGGCCTTCTAGCAGTGCAAACAAGCTGTCGGTAAGAGGAGAGTCATCTGGATATATATCCTCTGCGTCGGTTGTCTGGAATTAGCTCTCACGAAAAAGGTCATTGCTGCTTTTACCAGACTCCAAGAATGGTTTGTCTCGGCTGCATGGGGGCATTCACTAGTACGCCTGACTCCGTTCTAGACGTTTTGATGAATCTCACCCCATTGATATCAATATCAAGGGCTGCACCCTCAATGCCATCTTCTGTTTAAAAAGGATTGGGAATTTGTTAAAATACTCACTTGTAACCTTGCGCGATGACTGCCTTTGGACTTTGGTCTTATGGACATGCCATCTGACGCAATGACACCAGAATTCCTGCTGCTGCAAAAAAAAAAAAAAAAAAAAAAAAATGACTTTCCCTGTGTCCAAAATTAGTTTCGGCCAGAATCTGAGTCAGGAAAGGAATGTGGTCGGGTCTTCACGGATGGCTCCAAAACAGATATAGGATGCGGCGCTGGTGTCTTTCTGGAGAATCTGTCACGCAAGCAGAGATGTACGCAATCCTGATAGCAACAAACTACATTACGAAAAAACGGTGAAGGTGGCGAAGCATTAGCATCTGTAACGGCAGCCAAGATGCGTTTAGAGTCTTACTAAATCCTCTTATGGCTTCCGAGCTAGTTCGGCTTCATTGACTGAATTTTGTTTGTATCCCAGACACAATGTGATTACAGGATATGAAATCGCCGATGAACTTGCCAGGCAAGTCTCAGAGGAGAGAGATAGGTAGCAGGTAGTCCAAACAAATTCTTCCCGGCGTCTCTAGGAAGTCTCACGAAAGACGCTTACTGGTGTCGTGACGGGGCACTATACTTTTGCTAAACACTTTAAAATACTGGGCATAAGTGATACAACATTCCACGACGCCTGCTGTGAAAGTGATGACGACACCGCCGAGCACTATCTGAGAATGTCCGCATTAAGCTCGCATTGGGCCGCAGATACTCGGCGTTGACGTGGTGGGTTCTGGTACTGTAAGCACTTTATCACTGAAGCGCTTACTGAAAGACTCTATTAAAAATAACATACAAGGAGTACAATGGACTAGTTCTTTGTCTGAGTGCTTTGTTCCGACAGAAAAAAAGTGCGATTTCAGGTCATCATTATTGGTAAAAGTTTTACAACTCAAAGGGTTTTGCAAACTTATCATTAAATGTTTAACATTTGCTCAGTCTAGCATTGTCATGGCAGAACACGATTCTTTTTCTTTAGTTATTGATAGTTAACGTCTTTATAATCCCACCAAATTGGCGACATAACCTTCTTTTGATGCAGTTCAGTATCTCTATTTGCACTCCATGTTAAAATAGACATTACTAACAGGTGCTAACAAGTGCAAACAAAATTAAGTTATATTTGCTTTTAAAGTAAGTTTAAAGTGACGTCTATCAAATGTCAAATGTCAAATGTCAAATTTCAAAAGAAAAACAAAAATCACTCATCAAAACCGCTGACAAAAGCGAGAATCAACAAACATAACGCACTCTACTTGTGAAAACCGAAATGTCAGTGTCTTATACAATGTCAGTTTCTGGCATACTCCTACATTAGTCTAAGGCAAGGAGAAAAATTACAGAAATCTTCGAACTGACTGATTCCAAATCATAATAAAGAAACAACCTGGAGCGAAGAATATCTAAATGCCTACCGAAGTTCGGACGGCATTGAATCCAGTTGTAAATTTGTTTCAAAATCTCTAAAGTGTCCAATACTTTTAAGCCTTAACTTCCTTCTGAGGATTTACTGAATTTTTATATTTCAACGATATCCTATTTTGTAGTTTAATTAAGAAAAAAAAAAATCTTTCATTCTTTTATTACAGATTGAAGAAATCACTGAAGGCATTGAAACCATCGAGCTTCTGGTTAATGACGGACCAACGTGTGGCATGAATTACGACACAAACTGTTCCAATGACAATGCCAATAGCACGGCATACATTCCATCGCAAGCACTTCAATTGAATACAAAATCACTTAGACGTCACTCCCAAGAGTATGTTTCACCATTATCTCAGAAGCCATGCACCACTCCCACGCCCACGGGTGTAACGCAAACACAATGCACTACGCCAACAATTGATAGTGGCGCAAGTTCAAATTCAGAATTTTACGATGATGATGATGGGGGAGTGGCTTTGCCACCACCACCCTTAGCCGCAAGGTCACACCCAACGCAAACAAAATATGTTTTTGATCATCGTCGACGCAGCAATCAACAGCGTGCAATATCAAATGCCAGCGAGAATAAAACATTCTGTGATAAATCGACAAACTCATCACCAAAGCATTTGGTATCGACCGTTACATCACCTGTGGAATCGTTATCAATTACTAGAGAGCATGTTCTGAAGCAAGAGATTGAGCATTTGCAAGAAAAACTAAAAGATACAGAAGAACGTTTACAGAGCTTAAGGATTCAGCATGATTCTTTGTCACAACTGCATCGTGATTTGAGGGAAAACAATACGCATTTGCAGGAGGAATCAGAAATATTGAAACTTGACGTCCAGCACTTGAATGAGTGTGCAAACATTTTAAGATCTGAATTACAATCTGCTCGAAATGATCGTACTGAGGCGTTAGACTTGCAACGCGTTCTACAGTCTGAGTTAGAGGAAAGTCGCTGTGAACGAAAAAAAGCTCATGATCAGAAGGAGAAAGATACGAAAACCATACAAGATCTACAGAGACAGTGTAGGGAAATGGAAAGAATACTTATGCGTAAACATCCAGATTCAGTTTCGGCTTTAATTGGTGAGTTTGCAATTTATATAAACAAATTTATTTAATTTATATAATGTTTTAGCTTTTTTTTTAATTTTATTTAAACTTAAGCTACCTATCTACTTGACCTACCTATGCTACTTAATAAATCTTAACTATACTCCAGGTAGCGAGCACTCGTTTTCTTTTGCTCCGAATGGTCGTCTTGCACCTCCGGAACTTGATCGAGACCGTCTAGCATCGGTCAATTCCTGGAGGGACTCCTACATGATAACGAGCCTCTCCACGAAAACCCCCTAGCTAACCCTAATCTATTTATACCTAAGAGGAGCTACCCAAGAGCGTATCGCCTCTCTCCCCTTCTTTAAGCCACCAGTATTCGGTGTGTTGTTTTTCGGCATCGATCCTATCCCTGTCCGCAATTGCAGAGTTAAAACGGAACAGCTCCAGAGCACTGGTGACGTACCCGTCGTAGATGAGCCGCTTTTCCCTGAAGAAATGCTTCAAGCGGGATAAAGCCAGATTGAAGTGTACTCTCGTGGTACATTATATTGGGGTAGTATGCCCCAAAGATCAGGCTACTATCCCACGTCATTGCTCTTGCGACGTGCAAGATAGTAGGGATAGTATTTTATGTACTCTGTTCTGTACAATCTAAGACAGGTTCTAAGACACTGTCTCTCAAACACACGAATCATTTCCATATAAGACGGCGCTACAATAAACCACACCGGACAACCGTAAACTATGATTGGTCTGATTAGGGCCACGTAGCATATGACTTTCACTCTAGAATCAAGTTGACTGCTTTGAAACAATTTTCTTGTCAGGGCTAAAGAATTCTTGGCCCCAGCCAGACAAGCATCTATATGTTTGATAAAATATAAATACTTATCAAGCCAGATACTAAGATATCTAACTGCGTTTCTCACCGCTAGTAGTAGTCCATGCTGTCCAATGATGGCCAAGGCTGGAGTTCTAAATAAGATTGTTTCTGACTTTTGGAAATTAATTTTCAATTTCCAATCATCGCAATACTCCTTAATATGATCGAAGTCACGTTGCAAAAGGGTGTTAATGACTTCGATTTTTGGTCCTGATCTGTACATCACTAAATCATCTGCATACGCTATAGCGTGATTGAGGGTACCTTTTAGATCACTCGTGTAAATATTAAACAGAATCGGAAAAATAAGCGACCCCTGTTGCAAGCCATTTTTTATGTTAACAACTTTACTCGAAATTAATATACGTTGCCACATTTGACAACGAACTTCTTTCCCATGAGCATATCGTAAATTATATATAACAAAGGTTTCAGCATGCCCATTTTGGTTAGCTTGTAAAAAAGCCCCTCTAACCATACAGTGTCAAAGGCCTTCTCCAAGTCAACTAGACAAGCACCCGTACATTGGTTCTTGCCTCTGTTCCATTGTATGTCGGAGAGCAGTTTTGACGCCGCACGAATTGTGCTGTGCCTCGTCCTAAAACCAAAGAGTTATCCCCCACCCATTTCAACAGCGCTCTGTCGACTATCTTTTCAAATACTTTGCCAATGTTCGGAAGTAGACTATTTGGCCGAAGATTAACAGGGTTGGTCCTAATTTTATCCCTCTTTGGGATAGGGTGTACCACTGCTATTTTCCAATCCGCTGGAAAATGTCTCAATATGACGTTTGGGATACCGTCTATTTCCGCCGACTTTTTGTTCTTCAGTGACTCAAAGATGCACAGGAGCTCATCGTTTTGCACGAACAAGTGACTCGCAGCTTGTTCATCGGCGACGATGACGTTTGCCGCGTTTTCTTCATTAACCAGGATAAAACCGTTGTTCTCAGATCGCCAAGTATCGTTCCTATCAGTAAACCGTCTGTATAGCTGTTTTAGCATCGAGAGCAATCTACTTTTGTGTGCGTATGGTGTATCGATTATGGGAGTTCGATACATATTAGTCTGATTGTCTTCGGAGTGTTGTATCCGAGGGATAGTTCGCTCCATAGTAGGTTTAATTACAATGTCCATTTCTGTTAAATGTCGGTCAATTTCGTCCTTTATCAGATTTCTGTTATTCGGAGGATCGATCCCGCTCGAGCGCAAGTTACACTTCAAAGTTTTGGTGAAGCGTGACACACCGTACTCTACGATAACCGTATGAGAACACATCCTATTGTCTATTAATGCCAAGTCCAAAAAGGAACCGGCTGATGGGAAAAAGGGGGTATCCGTCGCGTACAACTGGAGTTTGTAAAAAGTGAAAATTTTCTTACAATTGTAGCCGCAGAGAACGAAAAAGTTTTTCGAGCGCTGTTACAAATTGAGTAGGAATGAATGCTTCAAATGCGTAAAACGACACCACATACAACTTTCTTTCACTACGAAGACGAATGCATACAATGCACGCTTCCAACACCTGGAATCCATGCACGACCCTTCTATATATAATTTTATGGCGCAAGCCTTCACGTTAAAGTACACCAACCTCACTCTTTCTTGTGGAGTAAGGCTGATCTCTTTTACAAATATTGTAACCACTAAAGCCAATTTTGGGATTCTGGTTAAGCTTCGTTTCGCTTACCAAAATAACATCTGGGCACTCGCTTACCAACAAGTTAGAAAGATTGATCCTTCTCTCGATTCTGATCAGTGAGTTAACATTCACTGCAAGGATCTGAATATATATATATCGGCGCGCCAGACTTATCAAACAGTATCGAATAGATAACGTCTATTCGAGCTGCTTGTTCATTAAGTTGTTTCTGGAAGTGATCGATTTTTCTATGCAGTGACAGAAGGATTCGGCAACTTTTGACGTATTTGTTAATATCATTGTGGCACCACTCAATCCAACTGCCATTTGGGCAAAGGACACATTGAGCGCTCCAAAATTAGAGAGCGCGCGACTTTTTAGACGTTTTCCTTCTTCTATTAACTGTTTTCTAGCCTGAACTTTCTTTTTCAGCTCCTGGAACCTAGGATAACCTCAATTATTGGAGGGATGTCCCGAGTTCCTGCAGAGTATGCAGAGTTGACTCCTATCCTCTACCTTATCATTACCATTTATGTGGTTCTTATCGCACTTCGTGCATCTGAATTGCATGTTACAGTTAACTGCGGCATGCCCGAAACTCTGGCAGCGCATACATTGTAGTACGCGATCTACCCTTTTTAATTTTTCCCAACTAACAGAATGATAGTAAAGAAACTTGATACTTCGTAAACTATCAATTTTACTGTCGGGCGTTAGCTGCACTAAAAATAATGGTAGTTTTCGGTTACCACACCTTGCCGCAGCCGTGGTAAACCGCTTGACCCCCACGAACTTAAGGTCGTCGCTCTCAAACCTCTTAAGTTCGAGCTCTTCTGTATTTATTGAAGGGTCGATGCCCTTCAACAGCACTGTCTGTAGTTTTTTACCTTTAGGAGTGCATGTGAAATATTCGGTTTATGCCTTACCTAGGGCGGTGCTCACTTTTTTATGTTCCTCCATACTACTACATATTATAATGTGCTTGTTGGCACTCAATTTTTTAACGTAAAAATCCTTAATAATCTACATAACCTTATGCTATCATTTATTTCTAAATCACTTACGTTAGTTTGTGGTACTTTTTCTTTCATTTTTGTTTGCTGTTGCTTCTGTGGCTGTTCTGTTGTTGTGGCCGTTGTTGTTGCTCTTTTTTTTGTTGTTGTTGCTGTTTTTGCTCCTGTTGTTTTACTTTCTGTCCTGTTTGTTTTTGTTGTTGCAACTGTATGTTGTTGTTCTGTTGTTGCTGCTGTTGTTTCTGTCTTTGATGTTGTTTTTGTTGGTGAGGCAATTCCTGTTGTTTCTGTTGCTCTTGCTATCTTTTTTTTTGTCGCAACTTCTCCTTTTTTTCTAACAGCTCTTTAATCAGCTTGTCGAGCTCTCTAGCCTCCTCGTCACCCTGGTCTTTTGATGCTGCTCCTAGCTCGTCTGCCAATAGTTCTTTGAAGGAATTGCCTTCTCCGATATATCGGCCTTTACCTCCTTCTGATTCGTAGGAGTAGCTAAGACCATTATCTTCTTCTATTTCTGCTGCTGATGCGGCTAAGCTCAGTGACATTTTTTTCTCTTTTGTCGGCCTTTTTGTCGATGGATTGGATTTTGGCATCACTTTCCTTCTTCTTTTTTCCATTTTTGATGCCTCGGATGATGTTTCTGATGTGGTTGTTGCACTATTTGTTGTTGTTGCCGTTGTCGTCGCTCTTTTGGGCAACGATTGATTTTGCAGGATCTCCGGCTGATCATAATCCATTGCTTTATTGTCTTTCGTCACCCGTTTCACGATAAGTTTTTTCGTTTACGAAAAAAAAGAAAAAAAAAGACTATTTGTGTTCGGGTGAATTTGAACCTGGGTTCTCCACTTCTGTGAATTTGCAAAGCACTCCACTGAACCCAACGACGACTTCACTTAGATTCGTTCTTAACACACTTGCACTTGCTAAAACCACTAATAAATCAACTTTCCTCACTGAGAGTTCGGAAGCGACCCAGATCCCTCTTGATTCAAGGGTTTTGTGCATTAACTTTTGTAATATTAACCAGGGTTATTGAATGCTGCATTGTAATTCAAACTCTCCTTCTTAATATGAGTAACTATGTCCTTATTTGGAGGAAGCGCTTTATATCAAACTCGCATGGCATTGCCAAGAAGAAAGCCCCCTTCTTTTGTTTGAGTACCGCTTTATTAGCTTTCTGAAATTGAACAATATAATATTGTGTCCCGCATTCAACGATTTTATTCCATCATTTCCAATATTCCTTCGTATGTTTCATACGTAATATGAAATATGTTTGCATGTTCAGGAATTTTTTCTATTTCACGATTACTAATAACAATTTTCGTTTCAGTTGCATCAAAAAATCCAACAAAATCATCTGCGAATGACGACAGTCACAGCCGCAGACTCTTGGAGCAACGTATCGCCCAATTAGAAGCCGATGCCAAGGAGCAGGACATTAAAGCACAAAAAATATTGGCCAACGTTCAAGCCAGATTTAACTCTGTGCAATCGAAATACGAGACACACATTGCTGATTTGGAAACCCAAGTGTTGAGGTAGTTATTTGTTTTCACATAAATTTTATTCTTCTACCCAAAACAACAATGACATCCACTAAACGTTTGTTTTATTTGCTTGTTTGATTTTTTATTTTTTTTTTTGTTCACAGCCTTCAGGAAATCAATACCAAGTTGAATGAGAAAATAGAATCACAAGTCAGGACACTCGATTACTTTGTCTCCAAAAAGTCTGAACGATACTATAATAGCTGTACCCAAACCGAGGAAATTCCCGAACGACAACGTAGAACAATGACATCATGTACGCAAACTGATTGTGGGAAAAGTGCTACAGCTACAGCTACAGCTACAGCAATAACAACAGTATCTACAGCAACAAATACCTCGAGTGCTAACACCAGTGCCAGTTCCACTCCTTCAAACAGTAGGCCAAGTTCAAAACAATCAGGATTGAAGAAACCTACTGCGTCTAGTAAATTGCCATTTTCCCAGTCTGACTCAACAATAGCGTCTGCTTACCATGCCGCCGCCAAAGAGGATGCTCATCTTCTGGCAACAATTCGTGGAATGAGAGTTGATTTAGCCATTAAGGATAAGGCTATGCAACGACTGACCAGGGAACTAGATGAATGCAAGAAAACCATTCGTAAATTGCAAAAGGAAAAGGATGGTAAGAGGAGTGGTTGTAGTGGGTAAATATTTCCTCACGTCGTATGTGTATGTTATATGCGCTTTTGTATATTATCGCACGTAGTCTTGAATGATTGAAATATCGTGAACTTTGCCCTCAGGAAGGAGGTGTAATTACATCAAATCCCCTTCACAGGAAGTACTTACAAAAGTAAATAAAGTGAGAAGAGTTCTCATTTTAAAAATTTTCGGTGAATTTTTTTTACTCAGTCGTGTTTTTCTCTGAATTTCTTGATGAAAGGGGAAATAGAAAGCCTTGAACTTTAATTAAATTTGAGTAAGGACCTATAATAAAGGAGTTGTATGGGTCATATAAGAAAAAGCGCTTATAATCTGTTAGAAAATAAATTGAATAGGCTTTTAGTAAAAAAAAAGGAAAATCCTTATCCAGAAATATATAAACCCATTTGAAGGAAATATGTATTTAAGTACAAGCCAGTGACCTGTTTTCCTTCCATTCTATTTCTCGGGTTAGCTGTATTATTTGTTTACATGATATCTGGTTAATTAGAAACTATAAGCCTCTTAAATACAATTATTCTGTTTTACCTCTTGCTCCGCTCTTAATTTCAAATAAGACCATTCACTGTTACTCCAAAAGTTATGGACAAAGAAACTCCGAAGTTGAACAAGTGATTGTTATTCTTATTCTTTCATTAACCGTTGCAATATGTAACACCTAAGATGACGTCTAATGGTGTATATTTCTCCGTGTCTGCATTGCCACTGCCGGCTTGCAGAGCAGTTCTAATTTTTCTTTCGTTCTGTTCTTCGAACAACGACTCAAACTTGAGTCTATATTGGTTATTGCGCAAAATTTTTCGACCTTCGTTGAATATGGCAAATACAACTGATTACCTCGGCTTGAAGTTTGTCCACTCTCAGCTGCTTAGTGTGGATACGTTTTGCTACAATTGTAATATTTTCATTTCTGCCATCATTGGGATGGGTATGTTGAAACTGGACGAACCATCATCGTATACAGGAAACCTATAAGTTTAAGCTTGATTTTTTCGTCACAAAATACTGCCGTTTTCCGTCTCGAGCCATTTAAAATACCACAAACTGATACTATGTGCGACATCGTCATCCGGATTTCATTTGTGGTTAACGGCAAAGACTAAGACTTTGAATTTTTCGTACGTCGGTGCGATGACTCCTTCTAAATAGATGCCAGGAGTTGAGAATGCGGGTTCGGAAAAACGAAAATCCAAACAAAAACGACAGACAAAAAGGGCTGCTTTGCAGAATTCGATATATAGTAGTTTGCGTGTAACGGAACTTAAAAAATTGGCAATAAATCAAAATTTATGCTCTCTTTTATATTTAAAAAAATCATAACTTTGGTTCTGCTCATCAGAATTTGATAAAATATACCTTGCTGAATTTAAGAAAAGGTAAACTTTCAAAGAAAAGATAAAATAATTTTTATTTTCAAGGACAAAGGATATTCCAGAATATCCTTTTTACATATATCCTTGAATGACTCAAAAAATGGTATTCTTTTTTTATTTTTTTATACATATATTGGGTAGATATTTTAATTCGTGCGTTTTTTTTTCAAAATTTGAACGTTTATTTAAGAAAAACATGTACAATAGTATTATTCAAAGTATTGCCCATCTGAAGCTATGACTTTTTCCCATCTTTCTGGCAATTTGTGGATCCCATCCCAAAAGTACTGTGCCGGCTTACCAGCCAAGAATGAATCAAGCCAATTTTTGATATTCTGCTCTGATGTGAACCATATTTCAGTGAGGGCGTTCTGCATCGACCGGAACAAATGGTAGTCAGAAGGGGCAAGGTCTGGGCTATAAGGCAGGTGGGGTAAGACTTCCCATCCACTGTTTTCCAAATAGTTCTTATTATTGCCTCGTGTCTGGTCGCATATTCCTGGCGTTTTTCGGCTACTGCTCTCTTCAAACGGATTATTTGTGTTCGGTAGCGTTGTCTATTGTTGATTTCACCCGGTTTTAGCAGCTCATAATACAGCACACCCATCTGATCCCACCAAATACAGAGCATTACCTTTGCGCCATGGATATTCGGCTTTGCCGTTGATTTGGCTGTTTGGCCGGGTTTCACATATGATTTTTTGAGCTTGAGGTTGTCGTAATAGATCCATTTTTCATCAACAGTAATAATCCGATGCAAAAATGACTTCCTTTTGTGGCGTTCCAGCAGCATTTCGGACATGCAAAACCGCCTTTCGACGTTTCTCGGCTTGAGTTCAGGTGAAACCCAATTTCCTTGCTTTTAAATATATCCAGCTGCTTTTAAACGTTTTGAAATGGCTGCTTGAGTGACACCCAAAGATTCTGCGAGCTCTTCTTGTGTTTGGCAACAATCTTCATAGAGTAATGCTTCCAGTTCTTCATCTTTAAACTTTTTTAGCTGCCCAGGACGTTCATCGTCTTCCAAGCCAAAATCACCACTTTTAAATCGTGCAAACCACCTTTGACACATTCGCTCAGCTAGCGCATGTTTACCATAAATTTCCAATAAAATACGATGACTTTCGGCAGCAGTTTTCTTCATAATAAAGTAATGAAGAAGAACTCCCCACAAAAACACTTTTTCAGACACAAAGTTCGACATATATGAATGACATATACTGAAATGACGTACAATGATAGTAGCTTTCCAACGCATGTTCCAATGGAATAATAACAATGGAATAATACAAGTTATGCCATCTCTTAGCAAACCGCACGAAAAAAGTTATAGACCCTTCTTGAATAACTCAAAAAACTACCGCGGGCACGTTTGCAGCGGTCGATTCGTTGGATCCAATTTTCAACGACTCGGCCACACATTTCGGCCGAAACGGCCGCTATTTCGCATTCAATGTTGGCTCTGAGTTCTTCCAACGTCGTCGGCGTGTTGGCATAAAGCAATGACTTAACGTAGCCCCACACAAAAGTGAGTCAGCTTGATCTTGTATGGGTGTAAACCAAGATCCTTACGCAAAATACGCCATAATGTGGTCTGAGCGATGCCCAATTCTTGAGAACGCCGTGGAATTAACAGATTTGGATCATTTGCTACGGACGTCTGACACTTCGACCAACCCGTTGTCTCACTGACACGGCAACATCACACAACGAATATGTAGACTAAAATTTTTGCACTAAACTTGTTATTGCCTGTCTACTAGGGAGAATTACGACCGAAAATTGGAGTTAACGCTCTTAAAGTTGCAGTCACTGACTCCGAATATCTGTAGAAAATTTTTATAATTTGCAGACGTTGCTCGTTAGTGTACTTTACCATGATAAAAATGAGTTTACGGAATAAATTGACAGTGACAGTTTGATGATTAGTGAAAGAGTGCTTTCACAAATTAAATTCAAAGTTGTCAAGTCCCTATTGGAAAGCCATATATATCCAAGTCGGTGGATTTGGGTTATCTGTATTTTTTAGATATAATATAAAATAAAACACATAAATTTGAAAGTGAACTTAAAATTTTTATTATCGCTTAAAAGAACAGTTCATGGCATTTACTTTTTGAAAATGATATCAAGTAAATGTTGGCCACGACTAGGTCTGAGGTGGTCTATGCGGAAGGTCAAATTTTGGGCGACTCGATCGAGAATAGCGACTGGTATCTCGCGGATAACACGAGTAATGTTGGCTTCCAAAGCGTCAATCGTAGCTGGCTTATTCCTGAAGACCTGAGACTTTACATATCCCCAGAGAAAATAGTCCAACGGTGTGATATCGCACGATCTAGGCGGCCAATTTACCGTAACAATTCCAATTCCGTCTTAAGTCAGACGGCTTCATGGGCTTCATCACTAAACATCACATAAGTTGAATTTTGTACGTTTTTAGGCTGAGATCCTCACGTAAAATACGCCAAGCCAAGCCGCTGAGAACGACGACGAATCGATTCGTCACGGTCTTCGCGTATATTCTCAGCTACAGCTGCTATAGTCTCTTCACTACGTGCTGGATGTGGTCATACCGGCCAAGTATCATCCGTTAATGTAAACTGGGACTCAAATTTGCAAATGGTATTGGCAATAGTAGTTTCAGTAGGTCGATTATATGCACCGCAAATTCCTCGAATCACACGTAAAACATTTCTCACAGAACGCTGATTGTTGTAATACAGCTGAACAATTTGGAGACGCTATTGTGGTATGAGTCTTTCCATGATGGCTTGCCAAACGATAGTGAACAAAAATTGCAAAGCAGTTTGATAGGAGTCACACGTGATCTGTCAAAAAAAGCCTATTGAAAATCAAACCTCACGATGAATCACCCTATAGTACCTAGTTCAAGGTCAAATAGGATGTTACCTCTTGACATCTTACCAGTTACTAGTTTCCCCTTTTCGCCTTAACGATATAATGCATCGTTCTACCATCAGGTTTCCTTATTTAAACAAATTAAACAGATCATTCATGATATTTTGTTTACGTTCAACTGGAAAAATTACCAAGGAGTCCTTATCATATTTCATTTACTCTGATTCATAAGCTGTAAACGTTGTGTTATTACCAATATTTCCGGTTTTCTTGTAGGACCATTTGCTTTAGGTGCTCCCAGAATAGATAGAAGCAATCATATTATAACTATAATAGTTGGCAGTACTTCCTCCTGCGAACAACCTTGTTATAATCCCTCCTTAGTTTCAGAGGGATATTTTCTTAAGTTACACTAAACAAGTAACATGTATATTTTGTGCTTATACATATAAGTATATCCTTATTCTAGATTCACACCTCAGAGCATGCGAATAAAACATCAAATTCTTTTAATTTTTATGGACAGTTCCCATTCTATGTATATACAACTCTGACAAAATTTATGCAAATCCAAGAATCATCTGTAAAAAAATGCTTTTTCTCTTTCGTCACATATTAAAAACTAAATTGTAGGTCTTCTAACTTCTCTTCTGCTATCTCGTCTTTCGGCAAAAGAACAGCGAATTTTAAGTGACCCTGTATGCATGGTGGGCACGTCTTAAATACGAAAACATAATATAGGAAGCGCGTCCGATTCTGTCGATACTCGCTTCGGATATTCACTTTCCTGGCCTTATAAATAAAACAAAATAAATTAAAATTGTTATGTTAAAAATCTGCCACTTTTAGTGCGGTGTAGACTGATGTGGTTTCATCTCACAAGAGGAATAAATAATATCACTTGCGAATTTCGTTCAAATGATTTATATGTTTCTACGCTGCATGGCTAATCCATAGTGTTACGCGTTGCCTAATAAATCTCTGTTTGCTATTATTTTTAGCATAAATCACGAATGCCTGTCTTGAATGTTAAATCTCCCCAGAGGAATTCGTATTGAAATCAAAGGAAACGCATACCATTGTGTGCAGCTTGACATCGTTATTCTACTGTTGGCATCGAAAAGTGAGATTTTATTTTGATGATTAAGAGGCTGATTGAATAGCTGAAGCTTTTTACAAATATTGGGGTGTAGGTAAAGGTTAATAGGTGTGTCGATTGTTGTTAGGGTGACATTCATTGAAGATACAATTTCTTTTTATTTTCATTTTCCCAAAGATTCCACTTTAGATGGCCTTCTCAAATGTCGAATCTTGGATGGCTTGCTAATTTTCTTCTTTTTACAGCCTTAAAATCCGATAAACCTCATAGCATCTACAGCAGTAATGCAACATCGTCACGCAAATCTCAACACGATTCAAGTCAATTCACTACAGCTGACCAATCTAGCGATAGTCAAGCCCTCAAAGAGGCATTAAATAAAATCAAACTCTTGGAATTCGATTATAAAGCACTACACGATAAACGCCTACAAGATGTAAGTGTGGACACACGAAGAATGAGGAATCACCAGCACCCTGCTTCTCCTCATTTCGTATGAAATTTATACAAAGTTCCGCATTTTTTATTCATCTACATTTTAAAATTTCAGTTGAAGACACTTCAAACTGCCCATGAACGTGAATTAGCTTCTTGTCATGAAACCGTACGTATACTGCAACAACGGCTAACCGAACGTGATGAGGCATATGCCATGCAAAAGCGGCGAAAAGTACCAGTTGACTATTATGCCCTCAAGGCTAAGGTAAGTAAGGCCAATTTGTGGTTACATTAACATTTATTATGTTTACATAATTTCTCTTTTTCTTTCCTCTATCATTGTTTATTGTTTTCGTTTTGTTTTCATTAACATTTTCTCGAACAAGTTCTCTACTAACGTTTCACTTTTACTTTTTTTTTTTGTCGTCGTTTTTCTGTTTTTGGAAAATCAATTACACTTTCAACATGCAAACAAAAAAAAAAATAAATAAATAAATAAACACACATCCACATGAAAATTGGTATTTTTATATTCCATCACGTTTATTTAACTAAACCGCATTTAATAGATGCTTAACAAAAAGCTTAAACAAATAAATAAAACGAAATACTTTAGAACGTTTACTATAAGTTACATTAAAAAAGTTTACATTTACTCGAAGAAGCATGATTAAATAATTGTATTTCTTAATCTACACATTACGTAGAATTAAGATAAGCTATTTAGATAGTTTTAATTGTAGATAAAATATTTATAATCGTTTTAAGGAAAACCTTATGGTGGAAAATTTTTGATGCACAAGTTTTCACATTGGCGGTTATGTTCTTTCCAAATTAAATGGATTGGTGATATGATTGGACTTAAATAATTCAGTATTCCTGGAGATCCTAGAACCTCCATTATAAGGGGCTATATACATGTTAGGTTAGGTTGGTGGACTGTGGCCAACACTTGATGATAAACTTGTGTTTCTGTTTATCTTAGACTATAATATGCACAATATAATATGTTTGACCAAAGCGTGGCGCTTAAAAGCCGACAACTACTTACTTATTTGCTTAACAGTCTCCTTATACGTGAAGAGTCTCCGCCTGAGATACAGCACCCTTATACTCTCCTCGATCGCAGAAGCGTTGCTTTCAGTTGTATAGACAAAGCGCTTTGTCATCCGTGGTGGCTTGGTCCTTAAAACGGAAGTTCGGTCTGCCTTGTCTGTCCCCTCGAACCTATAGGCTGTGACTCGAAGATCCTTATTTCTGGAGCATTATTGTCTATTCGCACGATGTGTCCGAGCCAGTGTAATCGACATGTTTTAGCTTTTTGGACTACATCCACATCTTGATGCAGCTCCTAGAGTTCGCGGTTGTATCTTCTTGCGTACGGGACCAAATATTCGACGAATAATTTTTCTCCCGGAAGTGTTCAATATCTGCTCTACTTTCCTGCTTATCATTTAGCACTCGGCTCCATAGAGTAGAACTGGGAGGATCAATGTTTTAAAGAGTACGCATTTCGTCTTTCGAGTTAGAAGTTTTGAACCCATTTGCTTCCTAGGGTATGTATTCGTCAAATCTCCGTTAGAGTGTCATTCGCGCAGTTGATGTTGATTCCGATATAGGTAAATTCTTAACCACTTCGAAGTTACCGTTGTCAACAGTGACGTTTTGTCCTAGGCGGTGGACAAATGCTTCTTTTTGTTTGTGGGCAACATGTACTTGGTTTTAACCTCATTTACTTCAATGCCAACTCGTTTCGCCTGTTATCCGATTGCCGTAAAAGCCTTTATGAAGGTGCGTTACCAACAACGTTAGCAACCAATGATGAAGATGTCTTATTTCTGTATTTAAACCCTGTGTACTATCTGTTCTAGCACTAAATTGAAAAAATCACATCACAGTACATCTCTTTGCCGAAATTCGGTACAGATTTGGAATATTTCGTAGGAAGTGTCTCAAAATTGCACATTGTACCGCATGTTTTCGAGGGTGAACGACGCAGTTTCGTCGGGATCCCGAATTCGGTCATCGCCGAGCTCAAGACGATGAATGTTGCCATATGCGGCTTTGAAGTCGATGAAAAGATGATGAGTCTCGACTTGAATTCGTTGGTCTTTTCCGGGATTTGCCTTACTTTGAAAATTTGATTTGCCGGGCCGAATCGATTAGAGCCTTGCAAACGTTCACACAGTACATTGGATAGGATCTTATCGGATTTCTTTAAGATGGGCATATAAAGCTGATAGTCTAGTCGTCGGGCATGGCTCCAATCACCCATACCTGGTTGGTGCATGCACTCTACCAAAACAGCATCTCCATGTTTAAAAAGCTCCGCTGGTAGACCATCGCAATCGGCGGCCTTGTTGTTCTTTAGCTTTTGGTAGCTGAGCTAACTTTCTCTATACTGAGAGGGAGTGGCTTCTTATTGACTGAATGTGGGTTCTGTTTTTGCCATATCACTCGGTCTACCTGATGCCGATTTAATGATTCTACGTCTCTCTGCGTTTCGGTTACAAGGTTTCATTCACTATTTTAAAGAGTGTACATTTCGGATTTGAAGCCAACTGCCAGTCATTCAGCTTTTTTTAAAAAAAATTCTGGATGTTGTTTCTACCGTTTCTACTCTTCGATATTTTTACGCAAGACCTTCACCTCTCTTCTGGCTCGATACTTTTCCCTCGGTGCCGTTGATTTGCACTGCAGCGCTTGCAGTTGTTCGTCTTCTGTTGCCTTTTTTCGGCATATGCACTCATCTTTATACCAAGGGCTTCTTTTCGGTGGTGTCTGATAGCTTATGGTGATCTCGGCTATTTCTTTAATGATTCGCGATATGTCATGTGGAGAATGAGATGACCGATCCGACGCATTGACGTCATTTTCTTTGTGGCTCGGACAGATACGACTGGGATCTTTTGGATGGTTGTCTTCTTGTAATAGCCAATTCCGACTTCCACGTCTGTACAATTGGACCATTGTTTGAGCATCGAGATTCCCGGTGAAAGTTACTAATTTTCCAAAACGCGCCGCACAGAAAAACCATAAGCTGGTGGATGTTGCACTATCCATTGGACAACAGTTTCTCCGTCGGCAGTCCACAGAAGTCTCAAAGAATTGTTAAAAAAATAAGGTAAGTCAATCTAAATAAATTTGGCCCAGTCCATATCTTTGTAACGGTGTAGCTACGTAAATTTCTTTTTTAATGTGTTTTTCGGTTAAAAAAAGTCTGTTCGCAACCGCTTTGTAATTAAAATCTTCTACTTTGATAAAACTCTATAACTTCAAAAGATATTTTGAAGTTTGCTTTCTTATTAATAGGTCTTCCAATAGGGATAACTTTCAAACCGTGACGCAAAGTCAACAACGCATCATCGTTTTGTTCATACAAAAGAAGCTGATTAACCTGTGTCTGTCCATTATGTGGAAAGACCTCGCCGTACATCTGTACCTAATCCTGCCACAAGTTCTGTTACAAATATAAAACTCTATAAAAAAAAAACAGTAAACATATTGCATTCAAAATTGTTTCATTGAACGCGAAATAGCGGTCGTTTCGGCCGAAATGTGTGGCCGAGTCGTTGAAAATTGGGTCCTACGAATCGACCGCTGCAAACGTGCCCGCGGTGGTCATATGAACGAAGTCGAGTTCCATTCATAAATGTTTTGTTTGTTGATTGTTTTTGAAATATCTTAAATGGTTTGCCTTTAATTAAAAAAAAAAAAATTGTCAAGTCGTTATTCGAAAACTCTTTATAATCCAGTGGATTCAGATATGGACTCCCCGACAGCCAAACTTCTGCTTCTATAAATCCAGGAATATATATTGACTCTGAGCTACTTCTGTTTTTGGCTTTGTGCGCTGGAGCAGAGTCCTGTTGGAAGATCCATCTGTATCCATTGAAAAGGGTATTGGTCAAATCCTTCACAACACCCTGTAGCACATCTTCTTGGTAAACCTTTGCATCAGTTTTTATGCCTTTTTCACAGAAATTAAGAGATGTGATACCATGGTAAGAGACTCCTCACCAAACCACTACGGAAGCGGGATGATGTCCACGTTGAACCCTTGGAACAATTTTTTCGCTTCCTCTAATGAAGTGGAATCAATTTTATTATTTTGTTTGTTGAAACTTCGTCCATTTCTCATCCGTAAACAGAATGATTTCATGGCCATTGTCCGCGTGCCACTGCAAAAGTCGCTTGCATCTTTCCAGCCTAATTTTTTTTTTAGATGATGTATTTGAAGATGACCCGTGGGGCGACGATAGGCTTTCATATGTAGATCACCCCGAAACATCCTAAACATGGATCTGGTTAATAAATCCAGTTCCGTGGGCATGAGCTTCTGCTTCCTAAGGGGTTTTCTCCAAATTTTTCACACACTGCTTTTACTACCGCATTTGTACGGACGACGCGTGGGCGTCTACTTCTTGGCCTGTCCTCTGTCCTGTTTTAATAACTCGAAAATTTGGCCAGCACTCTTTTCGCACTTATGCAATGCTATTACAGCGACTCGATTCTCTTTAACGCCCCACTCCATGTTAATAGTTTGCAAACTGAAACCAAATTGACAAGTATTCTTCACTGATCAGTGCATGTGTTCTGAAAAAAGTTAACTGTTCTATTCCCGCAAGAAGTTTTGAACGATAAGCGCTAGAAATTGTGTAACAGAACTTATGGTAGGACTAGGTATAACATTTACCTCATGCAGAAACTAAAACCACTAGACCTTGGCTTGGATTACTATGGAAGACTGCGGCTCATAAGCAGGTTGAGGTACACTTTGGCTCAATGGGTTTGTAAACAAGCAAAATTGTGGTTTCTAAAGTCAGAGAAGACTCACGAGACTCAATTACATTTACATTTAGCCCTTTTGATGTATACCTGAAGTCGTGCTCACATCATAATGCAATGAATCATTCTTCAATGAATAAAAAATTTAGTTCAAACTTAATATAGCTTAAAAAAAAAAAACATCCCTTTATCTAGACCTGGGTGCACCTAATAAGAGGGCATATTATACTTTATATTTTAGTTAATAAGTTTAGATTCTTAGTTTTGTTAGATACTGTCCACTAAACAAAGCAGCAATGTACACATGATACATAATCTTTGCGTTTTTAGCTAGCACTTTTTAAGAGTTTCAGTGTTAACCCTTCTAGTAATCGAGTCCTGAAACTTGAATACTATTTTGTTGGAATTCGCTCTAAGGGTTTAAATCGTTTAGAACGGTTCGATAGTTTGTCAATTTGTGTGAAAGTAAATTTACTACAAGCCAAGAGATTTACGAGTACATCGGCGTAAGTTACACTGTTTATTTGCGAATTTCAAATTTGTTTAGTATTTTATTTGGGACAAGCAACCAGAAAAATGATGTGAGAAGACAACGAAACTTATTTGCGCTATAAACCTCAAGTGCAAATGTTTACTTTTAGACTAGATTGCGCCATTTCAACTTATTTTATAGAGTCCAAACCACCCTACACATATCTCTGCCATAATTAGTAAAAAAAATACTATCATAGTCAACAAATAACTAGAAACAGTGATAACACCTGATATTTAGGTGATACATGATATTTAACAATAGTTAGTTATCCGAACAGATAACACATTGTGTAATAACAGTTGCCATGACACCTTATTAAAATTGTGTAACCAAATTTGTTAAATTTAATAATCTCCATTTATTCTTTATAATTCTTTTTTTTATTTCGTTTTCGAACCACAGTTCAAGCACTCTAAGATGACATGAAATCGCTTTAGAAGCTCTAAATTAACCCCAGTTATCTCAGAAGATAGCTCAGCATTCCTAAAAAATTTACGAGCAGTATTTCCATCGTTCGTATTGCTGTTTTGACATATCGATGAACAGGCCTAACTCCCTTCTGAACCTGTCCTGGACGTTTTTTTTTTTTTTTTCGGTTAGTTTTTGCCTATATTCTGGGCCTCGTACTTGTCATGTTTTAATTTCCAATCGAACTAAGCGGAGACAATCCAAAAGTGAAGAAGTTGGAATTTATAAGCTTTTCTGAAACAGGGTACATCTTGGATTATTCATTTCAGTGGGCTTTGCTCCCCACAAATAGCATATTCATGTTGAAACACATGCTGAAACCGCATTACATACCTTACCGTCTATCATACATAATATCATTATGGGCTTAACAAAAACGTCTGTATTATTTAAAGATACTTTAGTTGGAGAGAGTCTAGAAATTTGGTTTTAAATATATCCTACTTCTGAAGTTATAACATCGACTGATTCTTTAGCAAATATAAGTTTAATATTACGACAATGTCTAGTCGAAAATGGTGATGTGTTTTTCCAAATTACTTTCTTTTGGTTCTCAGTGCCAGAGAACATTTGTATAGGAAACGTGGAAATGCTGCATAGGCTTTCATCCGTTATTGCTCTTCAGAAAACTTTTGTCGATACCTTGATTGTTCACATCACACACATTGATTTGTGTTAAATTCAAAACTCGAAAAACATCCTTTTGGACTTTGGCGCATGATAGTATGATAGTATGGTCCATAAGTGATTGGAGCTCTATTTCGGTTGATATTTCTGTTACAGTTATATTAGAGGGATAGCATAGTTGCTTAGCATCTTGAACTTTATTGTTAGCAGATGGAATTTAAAATTTTGCGCCTCGGCTTGTTGACGTATGATTTTATACTGATGCGTTGAGAGATTAGCATCAGCTAATTGCATAAGGGCAAGTGCTTGATCTGCAGATAATTCTGCGGGCTTGTGACAAAAAGACTCGTCAGCTCTTTTTGAACTTGTATCCCTTTTAGGAGAAGCTACAGACAGTTCTCTCACAATTAAAGCCGAATTATTTTTTACCCTCGCTTCTTAGCTTCACTTCAGTTGCGAACGACAATTCTTCTCGACTTGACTTTGGAGAAGGCCTTTAACTTTTCGCCTCTTAGACCAATAACTACATGTGCTTAAATCTTTTTGCGGTCTTTCTGGTTTATTGTCTGGTCTATTTGTAGAAGAACTAAGAATTGCACCAGTCACAATTTCCGAAAATTGAATGTATATCTGAAGCCATAAACTATTATAATGCAAAAAGCGTTCTCGTTGCCTGCCAACTTTAGCTCATTTTGATTCAATTTTTTAACATATTCCTCTTATTTTAACCTTGATCTCCTGAAGTGCTTCATCAGGTAGAGCAATATTATCAAACACTTGTAAGATATGATCAATGATGGCTTTAAATCTATTGGAGTTTGAGTTTATGCTAAATTTTTATAATTGACTGATACGAATTTTCAGAAGCCATTTAATATAACATATACTGCTAACTTGCTTAGTGATAGTCCCTTTATCGTGCCAAAATGGGTCTTAAGTTTTGATGGCTTTGGTTCGTTGCTAATTCCCGGGGTAGTTGGTATCGATTTGTTTATTGCCTGAGAGTTGATATCGCTCTCGATTTCGATTTCGGCTCAAGAAAGCCATGGATTCATTCTCTGTTATGCAAAAGACCCCTACCCGACCCTGTGTGAGTTAAAAAACAATCTATCGTACAAAAGTAACGCCTTGGTCTTTTATAGATACTCGTAAACTGAAATCTCCCTGACCTAGATACTCACATCATATCTTTCGTTAAAAAAAAAAGATTGTTTGTTTTAATGACCTTGCGTGTTGACTTTCAATTGACTCGGGTTTTATTGACATTGTTAATTGACGGATAGACACCAGAAATCCGCTTGCTGTGGGAATACTTTTCTTTTACTCGACCAGGGATTCTCAGGGATTCACAATTCTAATTGGAGTGAACTAAATTGCAAAGAACAAAGAGAAAATACAAATAGTCTGGGTTTACGAGTATACATCTTACCAAGAATGCAAGACTTTTCTGAAAGAAGTCGATAGGCTGAATAGATATACTTAGTCTTCATTCAATGGAATATAAGATTAAGATCTAAACTTTGGTAAGAACTGCCTTCCTTTTAAGTCTGTTAAAGAGAGCTGCTTTTCGTATGAGCACACCTATATTTGGCTTCCCAACGTCTATGAAAAATCAGCATCATCAGGAATGTAGATTACAAACTGGTGCTTTAGCGGGGTTTAATGCTCTATCTGAACGCTTATGTACATAATACACTTGCGGTCATAAAAACCGCACCATATCAAAATGATTGAAAAATTGTTAATATCTACGACAATGATTTTTACAATGAAATGAAATTTTTGTTGAGTACTCCGCAGTAGTTTATAAGTATTTCTATCTAATTTCCATCTGTTTATTGAATGTTTGAAAAAAGATATTAACAAAGAAAGAAAAACCAGTTAGTTTTCTTATTTTTTTTTTAAATATTTTAATACAGTCATTGGTTAACAAAACCAAACGATACATTTTTTATGCATGTGTATATAAGAAGTTTAGATACGCCACTTTTACCAAAAAGTTATCAAGACCGAGTTACTCCTCCTTTGGCGGTTATAATCGCTTTTATTCTAGAAGGCATCGAGTTTACTAGAAGTTCAGTAATATCCCTTGAAATTTCAGTATTCCATACATGTTCCAGAACTTCATTTAGCTTTTTTCTTACTCTTTGGTTTATGTTCAGCCACCTTACGTTTAATTACATGCCACAAGTGTTCGATTGGGTTTAAATCGGGCGAATTAGCTGGCCAGTCTAGTCTGGTAATTCCGAGGTCATCAAACGTTGTCTTGAGCTGAAAATTATTGAAAGACTCTAGTTGCTTGTCTGTTTATTATTTATAAAGTAGCAAGGTGCAGAATCATCTTGAAAAATGCACTTGTCAATTTACGAATGATGCTGTTTAATTGCTGGTACCAAAAACTCCCTTACCATAAGGTTTTCCAATAGGGACTTGACAACTTTGAATTTAATTTGTGAACGCACTCTATCACTTATCATCAAACTGTCACTGTCAATTTATTCAGTAAACTCAACATTTTCATCAAGGTAAAGTACACTAACGAGCAACGTCTGCAAATTATAAAAATTTTCTACAGATATTCGGAGTCGGTGACTGCAACTTTAAGAGCGTTAACTCCAATTTTCGGTTGTAATTCTCGCCCTAGTAGACAGGCAATAACAAGTTTAGTGCAAAAATTTTAGTCTACATATTTATTGTGTGATGTTGCCGTGTCAGTGAGACAACAGACGTCCGTAGTAAAGATCCAAATCTGTCAATTCCACGGCGTTCTCAAGAATTGGGCATCGCTCAGACCACATTATAGCGTATTTTGCGTAAGGATCTTGGTTTACACCCATACAAGATCAAGCTGGCTCAAGAATTGAAGCCGATGGACCATTTGAAGCGACGTACGTTCTCCGATTGCGTTCTGGAGAATATGCGCCAAGATGATGAATTTCATCGCAAAATCATCTTCAGTGACGAAGCTCATTTTTGGCTCAATGGGTTCGTCAATAAACAAAATATGCGTTATTGGTCGGGTGAAAACCCACATGTGCTTCATGAATCACCACTTCATCCACAAAAATTAACTATTTGGTGCGGTTTGCATGCCGGCGGCGTTATTGGGCCATATTTTTTCGTCGACGATAACGATCGTCACGTTACTGTGAATGGTCAGCGTTATCGCGCCATGATCACCGATTATTTTTGGCCCGAATTGGAAGATATGGACTTGGACGACATGTGGTTTCAACAGGATGGTGCACTAAGCCACACAGCACACGCTACAATTGATTTATTGAAGAGTAAATATGGTGAGCGTGTTATCTGAAGACATAGGCCAGTCGATTGGCCCTCGTTCGTGCGATTTAACGCTGCTTGACTATTTTCTGTGGGGCTACTTTAAGTCATTGGTTTATGCCAACACGCCGACGACGTTGGAAGAGCTCAGAGCCAACATTGAATAAGAAATTGCGGCCGTTACGGCCGAAATGTGTGGCCGAGTCGTTGAAAATTGGGTCCAACGAAACGACCGCTACAAACGTGAACGCGGTGGCCGTATGAACGAAGTCGAGTTCCATTCATAAATGTTTTGATTGTACTTTAAGCCAATAATAAAGTTTTTAAAATATCTTAAATGGTCTGCCTTCTATTTAAAAAAAAAGTTGTCAAGTCGTTATTAGAAAACCCTATACTTCTCCATACTTTTGAGCGTTCATAGTTCCATTAACAAAGTGTAAAGGGCCCAAAATATAAAAAGAAAAACATCCCCAAACCATCTGGCTTTGAAGAAACTTCACTGTTTTGACTATGCACTCGTCCTTGAACCTTTCGCCTGTTGACCGTCGTACGTATGGCAAATTGTCGGCACGCAACAAATTAAATTTACTTTCATCGGACCATATCACACATCGCTAATCATCCTACGTCCAAACTTCGTACTTTTTTGCCCACTTCAAGCGAGCTTTTTTCATTTTTGTGGTTAGGAGAGGTTTTTTCGCTGGTCGTCTTCCATATAAACCTATCTCCCGTAGCCGTCGGCGTATGGTTTCGGCGCTTAGATCAACTTGATATAATTCACTCAGCTCTGCTCTTAAACGGACAGCACTTTTAAAGCGATCTTTCATGCTAATTCGTTGTTATACATTGTCCGTCTTCTGGATTGTTTTACGTTTTCGTCCCAACCATTTTTCCTTTCCAATGGATCCAAATTTTCTTTTTCCTTCATCAGTCGCACGATAGTTGAATGACAGCATCCTATTTTAACCGCAATCTCACGGCCAAGCCCTTCTTCGACTAAAGTCAATATTTGAACTTTTTCGTCCCGAGTCAGTTGATGATATTTGCAAGACATTTCACTTTTTTTTACTTGTCACCGTCACAACTCAATTCAAACTGATTTTTTTTGCACTGAATACGAGGCCGTACTCCTCTGTGGGGAATACCCTTCATTAGTATGGGACAAACCCTTACGATGTGATGTAATTAGGCATTTTTTGAGAACTTATTAGATGGTGCGGTTTTTATGACCGCAAGTGTATGTGTGCTAGGCGTAAATTAGACCACCTCTTGTAAAGGTAAGGATCGCAAGGCGCTACTACTACTACTATGTTTTTTTTTTATTTTTTTTGAGAGTTAGATAGCATTTGTCTTATGTCTGTCTTATGCTACAAAATTTCGTAATCATTTTCCAAAGAAATCTAATTGTTTTGTACAACGCAGGAGCTCTTTATTGCCCTGGCATTTAACATACTATAGTTACTTATATATTGCGTTCTCTTAAAATGCTTACACACAGCGCTGGCGAAGTAAAATCAGGGAGGGAAGAAAGAGAGGTACCGATGGACGTAGGTTTTAAATGTTTCTAGGTTATAATGACTAGGAGAAAAGGAGCTTGGCAGGGCATTGCATAAGCGAGTTGTACGGCTGAGGAAAGATTCTCGATATTTCAGTGTAAAACACGTCCTAGAGTGGGTTTGAGGGTGTACTGATAAGTATTCATAGCGAAACGGGTATTACGGCTAAATATAAACAGAGTGAGACACGACACATTACATCGAATCGATTGAGGAAACCTAGACATTTCGCAGCATTTTTGATGACACCGAATATGTGCTCATTCCAACGTAGATTTTCATTGACACACATACCGGGAATGTCGTCGATTTTGGCGATGCAAGTGCCATTCAAGGACAATGGCTAGGCGTTTAAATTTCCTTTTAACGACAGCAGACAGCAATTTGTTTTGAAAGCATTAAATTTCACTCTGTTGATAGTTCTCCAATTGTTTATTCTGTTAACTTCAGAATTAAATGAGCTTAACATACGCTGCGGTTCCCGCAGGACGTGAGTCCGGTAACGAATATGAAAAGCAGAGCGTACTGTCGTCATCAAAGGATAATATTGGCAAAGAAGTAGCTGAAAAAAGATCGTTGATGAAAGTTAAAAAGAGTGTCGGAGACTAAATGGAACCCTGGAGTACACCAGCATATATTTTTTGAATATTAGACTTGAATGTTTAGAAAGCTGAAGCTAGAATGTCATTATAAATCAGCATTGGAATGCAGAATGAGGCAGAATTTCTTAAATTTTTACTGCCTATGGGACATTGTAATATTTTTTGACTCAGGTTTTGGTCTATTAAAATTTCACACGCTTTAGAAGGACGTTGCAGTAATTCTTGGTTCATTTGAACTTTTCGGTTTTCCTCTGCTGGGTTAGTTTGCTTTTGCATTCGACGTCAATTGCTCTGGCATATGAAATGCTGTTACTGTATAGAAAGTATCATAGTTCTTCGTCGTTGTCAAAGTCGACTTCCCCTCCACAGTCCTTTAGTAAAGTCTTTCGCTCAAAGCAGCTTATAGAGCTTTTATTCGCTCTTAAGTGTGAACTAGTACATACGTCTACGCTATATAACAGGACAGGGATAATGAAGGTCTGGTATAGCGTCTTTGTTGTTTGAATGGCTTAATTGCCTTCTTAATCCGTAGAAACAGCCATTGTCAAAAGTTTATGTCGTTACTACACTTCTGAGTTACGGTAGACCCCAGGTAGATAAATTATTTTTTCAGCTGTTGTAACATTTTGCATAGGACGTTGATATTGATTGCCCTTTTTTGATGGCAGTATATAATTTATTTTGTTTTCAATGGCTGTCAAACTCATTTTTACCGCTTCTATCTAAATACTCACAAATGCCTCATATGCATATGCGAGAAGTTGGACAGATTTTTGAAATATTGTGCCTCTAAAACTAAAACGGTGGGCAAATTTACGAGTTCCAGTCCCCAGTTTCGAGATCAGTCTGATGAAAAGTTCTCTGACGATTACCAATACAGTTGATCAGTGCCATTACACAAGACGGAATTAAGAATGGATAATTAAAACCGCTAAATCTCACACTCTGGCAATATGGGATGTCAGGTTTCAGTGAATTGAACTTCTGTATCCACATAGATTACGTTATAAGAAAAACGAACAATCCTAGAAGTTTCGTTAAACGTTTGTCTAAGGACATCTCCTATCAATACGTTACTAAATCTTTATATAAGGTTTATTCGACCCCTTCTGGAATACGTCAAGTCTAGTCTGCTTAATCAATCTCGCTTACGAGGACTTTCCTGGACTGGCACTTCAATCTACCACCCTATCTCGATCGCCTGAAACTTGTAGAATTACAATACTTTACAACAAGTCGAGTATGCTACGCGAAGTCATCTTTGACCCTCAAGACTAGGTGCCATCTACTCTTCGCAACTAACGAAATTGTAGGCTTTAAAGTTTTTAAAATTTTTGATTGTGTCTTTTTGGAGGCAGAACTCTTTTCCAAAGCGGATTCTCGTAAGTTTTGCAGAGCTAAAATGTTACTCAGTGAAGCATCATTTTCTTCAGCCGATTGAATTGCAGCCTCTTCTTTAACTTTTGGTAGTGGGTATTCTTCAACTGCATTTTTGTTATTTTCGTCGATTTCTTCTGCTCCCGGATTGCTGCAAGTCAGTTCCAGATTGGTTTATGTCCTCGGAATATTTAATAGGGAATAGCTCTTGAAACAAATTATTAATCGCTCTTCATCGTAATCATCGCTTGGGTTTATCAAAGGATTCCAGCATTTTTGTATTGCCGTAGACTGCACCTTGTCCCATGCATTAGCCAAGAGATATACGGCGTGCCTCAAATTAAATGATTTTATTTTAGTCTCTAAATCTGACGCTTAGCTTCCGACCAAATGTGCCAACAAATTTTTTTTGACAATTTAGTTAAGTTGAACACAGTTTGATCCATCGGTTAGAGAATAGCGGTGCAGTTTCCTGGTAAACACATGGTCACTATCATTCCATTATTATTTTTCAGCTCGCCGTCCTTTAGATGACAAGTTACGTTGTCCAACAGTAAAAGACCCCTCTTCGGAAGTTTTTTAGACCCAAGAAACTGTCTTACCTAAATAAAGAAACAGATAAACAAAAAAAGCTTATAAAAGTCGATCAACTTCAATAAACATGTTACCTCTGGTACAAATGTTGAGAGAAGCCATTCTTCAAAAAACGAGAATGTCAGCCATGCATCTTTGTTGCCTTTATAAACGACAGGTTTATTTTTGAATGCTCTAGGAATTAGAGCTTTCCCGATGACGAATAATTTTATTTTGTGAATTCCAAATACATTCGTGCAAGCAAGAAACGTTGTTCTCCCTTTGCTTGTCTTCCGACCGGGAGTGGTCGCTTAAAAAAGAGGCCGGATTCGTCAGCGTTGAAAATTTGATCTGGTGACATATCATATATTTGACAGCTTTTCTCCACTATTTTTAAGGTTGCGAATTCCGTTTCGTTTTTAAAATTTTGAAAACCAGCCATTGCTGGATCCTGGTTTTTTCTTGATCCTGTTATGCAGTTTACAAGCCTGTAACTGACACCTTTCGATGTCGATTTTCCAGAAACTATTTGTACAAGGCTTTCTCCATACGTGGAAACTCACGCGCTCTTAAAGTTACTCGTTTTCCCGGTCCACATTCAGAATTTGCAACAAATTTTGTCAGTGCTCCTTCTCTCCTCTTAACTCTACTTATGCTGGACTTGTTCACCATATATTTTTCAGAAAGCTATTTATCAGTTACACCCTTATTTATTTGATCTAAATGTTCACTTTTTTGTTTTATATTATTAATTCGTTTAACGAACGTTTATTTAAGAAAAACATGTACAATAGTATTATTCAAAGTATTGCCCATCTGAAGCTATGACTTTCTCCCATCTTTCTGGCAATTTGTGGATCCCATCCCAAAAGTACTGTGCCGGCTTACCAGCCAAGAATGAATCAAGCCAATTTTTGATATTCTGCTCTGATGTGAACCATATTTCAGTGAGGGCGTTCTGCATCGACCGGAACAAATGGAAGTCAGAAGGAGCAAGGTCTGGGCTATAAGGCGGGTGGGGTAAGACTCCTCATCCACTGTTTTCCAAATAGTTCTTTACCGGAATAGCAACGTGGGACCGAGCGTTGTCATGATGGAAAATTATTGTCTCGTGTCTGGTCGCATATTCCGGGCGTTTTTCGGCTACTGCTCTCTTCAAACGGATTAATTGTGTTCGGTAGCTTTGTCCATTGATGGTTTCACCCGGTTTTAGCAGCTTGTAATACAGCACACCCATCTGATCCCACTAAATACAGAGCATTACCTTAGCGCCATGAATATTCGGCTTTGCCGTTGATTTGGGTGGTTGGCCGGGTTTAACATATGATTTTTTGCACTTGGGGTTGTCGTAATGTATCCATTTTTCATCACCAGAAACAATCCGATGCAAAAATGACTTCCTTTTGTGGCGTTCCAGCAGTATTTCGAACATGCAAAACCGCCTTTCGACGTCTCTCGGCTTGAGTTCATGTGCAACCCGATTTCCTTGCTTTTGAATATATCCAGCTGCTTTTAAACGTTTTGAAATGGCTGCTAGAGTGACACCGTTTGCTCAGCTAGCGCATGTTCACCATAAACTTCCACCAAAATACGATGATTTTCGGCAGAAGTTTACTTCATATTAAAGTAATGAAGAAGAACACCCCGCAAAAACACTTTTTCAGGCACAAAGTTTGACATATTTGAGTGAAAAAAAATTATTGTTGTTTACGCTTCAAATGAATGACTTATATTGAAATGACGTACAATGACAGTAGCTTTCCAACGCATGTTCCAATGGAATAATAACAATGGTATAATACAAGTTACGCCATCTCTTAGCAAACCGCACGAAGAAGTTATAGACCCAATAGAAAGCTAAGGAACTTTTCACAATAGCAATTACTAATAGTACATAGTAATGCAACTAAAAATACTAACGACTACAGATGTCTCTAGTGTTTTTCGTGAATTGCCTTTGTAGGCTTAATTTCACGGGATGCCCATACATAAATGGGAACCTTGCCATTGCTCGCCGTCAATTTTTTAATACCAAAGTGGAACTCGTTTTGGAGGCAAAAAGTTCCACCCTTGGTTAGGGTCGAGGCCGACCTAAAACCTCTTACTGATCTTATTGTGATAGCACCCACATCTTGCACCAGTATCTTACAACTCTACTTTGGGTCAAGACCCTTCCTGCGACTTTGGGCTTAAACCACAGCCACCATGATGCTCCCACAAGGGGGCCTACCTCAACAAGCCAGGTCCAGACCAAAATCCGGGAGGCTCCTGACTTCCATGGGATCGTACGTTGAACCTCTGAACGGCCGCTTGTAACTGGTCAAATCGTAGCAGCATTCGGAGGCGTTAAGTACCGAAAATCTTTACAATAAGACCAATACATTTGCTCTGCTCTAAGACAACGTCATTGACGGGCGAAGCCTTAATAATTGGGCGGGGGCCCATTAAGGACTACAGACGCATATGCACGAAAAACTACGCCTGCTATACAAAACGCCCACATCATGTAGCAAACATTTCTATAAAAAGTACCAAAAATAGCTGTAAAATAACTGCCCAGACATAGCAAAAATAAACAAGAAGGAAAATATATAAATAATAAGAGTTCAAACAATAGTTGCTTTTATGGAGTCATCTTTTTTTTTGAGAAGTTGCAATGAGTCAACTGAGTCAACAATGGTAAGATTTAAGGTGTTGCTTGTATCGAGGAGTTGCACGTATCGAAGATCGTTTAGCTTGCCAAAATGTAAGGCAAGTATAATTTAGTAAGCGCGTGCTTCCTGAGAATCTGTGATCGGGTTAGTTACCAACAGTTCAGACAGATTTGGTCTAAAAAATTGTTCTCAAGACGTTATATGAAGTTTATCAAATTATACTACAAAACGTTTGATATTGGTAATGTAATTTCCCCAATAAAGACTACGCATCAACAATTTTCACGGTAAAGATTTCCTTTTTTAACTTTATTCTAATCTAGAACTAAATATGTAGTATGCATGCCTTAGAATGTACCTCTTTTAATGTTGTTTTATACTAAATTATCTAAGTAATTTGTTAATTGTATCGATTTACTAATAGTGTTAAAAATAAAATATAAAAACCTTTAGGTTTCATCTTTAGAACGCCGACACTCGGAGCGTGAAGAACGCTTACACATGTTAGTCGAAGCTCTGAGCAAAGGACGACTAAACGGTGCTCTTGAGGATTTAATAAGTGATAACAATAATTAAACAATAATTTTTTATTTATTATTTTTTCACAATTTTATATAACTATAACTTATTTATTAAATACAAACGAAAAATAATTAAATACAATTCTCATATTGTTTAACAATTATTAACTTTTCTATTAAATGAAAAAATAAAATAAAATACTCATAACAAGGTCCACAGGATGTTGGGAAATAAATCAGAAGAGTGCGGTTGTCAAAATTTGTTTTAATACTAAAATAACTAATAATATGTCCGTCCGCATGGGGCAGAATATTAATTTTTAAAAAATATATATCTCACTCAATAAAACTATACATTAGCGAGTACCTCAAAATTATTAAAAAAAAAAAAAGTTATAGTATTCAGATTGAATCAAAATCGATAATATATTTGAAAAAAAAAAATAAAATAAAATAAAGCAAAACAAAACGTTTCCTTCCAGAAATTAAATTTAAAAAAAAAAAATTAAAACGAATAATAATAGAACATAAAACAATATGATATAAAATACAGGTAAATCAAATAAACGCAGCCAAAAGGAACAAGAATAAAAAAAAAGTATTTTGTAGCTCAAATTTGAAAAAAAAAAAACACAAAAATTGTTCATTAGCTGGGGAGAAGCAGTGTTTATCTTTTTAAAACAATAATTGTAACGTTCATGTTTGTTTCTCCTCGTAGAGGGTATTAGAATGTGTTTCTTGTGTAAGACCTAGTTCTTATGTTAGTGTCTGGTTCGGAAAAGTCAACAAAAAGATAAAATTTTTGACAAAATGATTGGAAAGGAAGCCAAGGTTAAAATATGAAAACGCAAAGGCTCATAATAATGACACTGTGTAAAAGGATTACTTAATTAAATATAAGAGAACAAATTGTTTGTTTTTTAATCTAAGTTTTGTTTAATGAAACTGCCTTATCTGCGTGGAATTTTGTACAACTGCAGACAAGATACATATAACAATTTTTATGATACAAAAACAAAACAAACTAAATACTATTATTTAAAAGACCTTTCCGAACGAGGCTTATTATATTGTAGGTTATAAAGTAGTTGTTTGTGTACAGGTTTGGCAAACAGAGACGAATGGAATTTTTTTTTTTAAATTTCAAAAATTAAAAAAGTCGCTTAATGCTTTTTCGCAGAACTTCTATGCTTAAGGAATTTCTTCTATTTATCTTGTTTTTTGTTTAATTGTTGAAATATGTTTCGCATATATTTATATCTCATGTAACATGTAGGTTAGGTTTGGTTAAACAGGGGTATGGTGGATAAGCCATCACACAGACATGAAGCACCAAAATGAGCCCTTCGCAATCCTTGTGGAACTAGCTGAATTTATCTCCAAATGTAAAAAATCTAAACAAACAAATTTTTTGCAGAACCAAGAAGGCCTTTGAAGTTTATGCCGTCTATTTCCTCTATAGTAAAGTATATCCCTAAAACTTTCCTTCAACTACGCGATATTGCCTCGCATTCACACAGTATGTGTGCTTGGAGATCACTGCAGAATCTGCAAATATACGTATCTGACAACTTGAGTCTCTTTGCGTGTTTCTGCAGAAGGCAGTGTCATGTCAGAATTCATATTGCTGTCCTTAGCTTATCCCTGTTTAATTTCATTAACTTTCTAGTTATTTGCTGTCAAAAAGCGGCTAGAGGGCTTTGTGTCTTTCAAGACGTGACCACTTTAGGTTGACAATCTTTGTGATTTTTTCCTCGATAGTGTCCCCCTCTAAGCAGAGATTGTTTTGACGTTGACAACCACACTATATTCGAGTAGGCCCCTTTCCTTGCAAGCCCATTCGCTGACTGCATAGTGCCTTGAGTACTGTGCAACAGCCCCTGACTGTATCAGAGTTGATGTTGGTGGATCTGGGTCTTTTGAGAAGACACCAGAACCTGTTCCCTCCTCTCTTTTCGAGCCGTCTGTAAAAATTGCAATTTCATTTGACATGACTATTGCTATTTTTCCCAGTCCTCCCTCTCCGGATATATTAAAATATATCACACAGGGTATCGAAGTCAACCAAGGAAAGAATTGATATGTTGTCAGTAGCTCCGCTAGGACCGTGGCATGTCAGAAACTACTTCTCTTGAAGTAACCCAGATAAGTGAGTCGTATCGCACTGTTGCCAGCAAGTTTTTTGATCTGTAAATCAAGCGGTGTTAGGTACAATGCTGCTGTTGGTTTAGTATGGAGCGCACCTGTAATGGCTATGGAAACGGTTCTTTGAACCGCCGCTAATTTTTCGTAAATCGTCTTCTTGTCTTTTGCTTTCCAACATACTATTGCGCCATATGTTAGTATGGGTCATACCACCATCTTACAAATCCAGTACCCCATAGCAGGTTTTAAGCCCCACATTTTTTCCACTGTTCTTTTACAGATAAAAAGAGGATTATATGCCTTTTTGATCCTTTCCGTTACATTAAGATTCCAATTCCAGATACTTCGCGCTGTCCGAAAGGGACAGTTCAACCCCGTTGAGTTTTGGGAATTTCAATTGCGGAATCTTGCATTTTTTGGTAAAAAGAACCAGTTCCGTTTTGGAAGGATTGGCATTGAGACCACAACTTTTTGTTTAAATGCTGATCGTCTTCAAAGCAATCTCTATAATGTCGCTTAAAATTCTCTCCCTGTACTATTATGTTCACGTCATCTGCGCACTTATACCCATTGTACTGAGCTTTTTGAGGATGTCATTGATAACCAGCACCCACAGAAGTGGTAATATGGCTCCCCCCTGAGGGAGTCCCCTGGTTACGGACATTCTAACCGCTCTTTGTCCAAAGGAACAATTTATTTTCCTACTTGTAAGCATATTGCATGACCACCACCTCATGCAGGGTGGTTTCTACAGATTTTCCTTTCATATATGCATGCTGTGACTCAATCAAAAATCCCTTACTGCATCTGTTTCTATGCCGTAGCATACCAGAGTCGTTTGATACTGTGGATTCCGGAAAGTGGATTTTTACTAGTGTTGCCAGAAATTCTTGGATGCTTTCAGCCCAGGTTTCGTCATTTTTGTTGAGGAAGCTAGTAACGCTCGCTTCCTTTAGAAGCATTTTGCGTAACCTCGGAGATAGATAGATTTGCAGTACTTCTGCCGTTAAGCCCATTTTGATTTTCTAACTAAGTACTTGAATTGTTTCTTACGTAGTACTTCAGTCTGTTATAGAGATTTCTAACCTCTTTCCTTTTTAAACCTCCCTATTCAAGCATTTTGGTTGAGCCCTTTTATGTGTTCTATTAGTCGGAAAAGCTTCCTCGAATGCCATTGTTAGTGCCTTATTAATACTACCTAACGCCCTATCTAGGTTAATAATATTATCGCAGGTTATTGAATGGGTATCCAGTTGCATATTGACCACTTCTGTATACTTGACCCAATAAGTATTCTTAGGATTTCTTGAAAACTACTTAACCTGTTTTGAAAATTCACCTTGAAGCTTATCCATCGATCATTCAACATTGACGCTTCATCGACTACTCTTTATTCCCTTATTTCTTACACTTCTGTATTTGTAGCAAGGCTGATATCTAGCGTGTGGTTAGGGCAAAGAGCTTGCCTTTCTTATGAAGATTGTGTAGAAAGGATCCAGATTTCTTCAAAAAATTCGGTTTGTTGAATCAAACGAATAATAGATTCAAAAGCACCTTCAAGTCCATAGGTATTCGTGTTTCTAGTTCGTTTGTTTGCTTGATGTTCACAGTTCAGCGCAAATCGTTTAAAATAGGATACTGTTCTACTTAGTCTTGTGTACAAAGAAAATCGTTTGCCGTATAGTCGTTCCTTACTGTTGAGATTAAAAAAACTGTCGCTTTCATGGACTTAGTTTCAGAAAACTTATATTTCTCAGATTGTGTCTTTTCAAGATCCAAGGGTCCACTCTAAAATAGGGAATGATTTTTTAGTTAAATTGGTGTGACACCTCTTGATGCAAAGTCTGCAGGATTCTCAGTCGATCTTATGTGTCTCCACGAATATGGGTGAGTATTTTTATATATTTGAGCAACTCTGTTAGAGACAAACAACTTTTCATATAACGAACTCTTCTTATTCAAACTAAAATGATTGCTGAATCCGTCCAGGCATAGACATACTTTTCTGGAGTCTCAGATACCCGCTACACTTGAGCTAGGAATTTCGACAACAAGGGGGCTCCGCATAATTCCATCTTAGGAACTGTGAGTTTCTGTTTAGTAGGTGTTACTTTAGTTTTACACGCAAGCAAATCACCTTGCTTGTGCGTTCCATTCTGATGAGTAGGTAGTTCTGGAATATGTATATTACTGCTGCATTTGCTGCATCAAAAGCATCACAAAACCCGTGTAGTTAATTTTTTTGTGACTTACTGGTATGTTCGCCAGTCCAGTTTCAGCAGTTGGAAGTTCACATTTAAATCGATTTCTGCATTGTTGTAATTCAGCTGTTAATTGTTCGCCGGAATCAAGTTCGGCCTTCCAGTTTTGCTGCCACCCATTCTAATGGGTTAAAAAGACGTGCTATTTCGGAAAGTGTCGCACGTTTTGATGAAGTCTCTAACTTTGATGAAGTGTTATCGACATTAACTTTAAATTGAAATCACCCAATAGATTCCAGTGAATCCCTTTTTATTTAGATGTTTTTTGTTTTTTGTGATTTGCCCATTTTCTTAAGTGGAACTGAATTAATTCACGTTGCATCTCTTTGCACTCATTTAACGTACCTCATCCAGTCAATAAGTATAGAAGCGGCTGGATAATTCTGCTGTTCATCTATTTTTACAGCTAAGTATGGTGCTGAAGCTGTACCATAAGTAACTGTAGTCAGCTTGTAATCTTTTATTGCTTGTTTTGTTGAACTCCTCCACACTATACGCTGATAATCTTGGTGATGGGTGCTAATTTTTACTTGGCGATACATCTTTTCGATGTCCGCTGTATGTGTCTTCGCCAGCGCATAATTATTGTCGTTATGTCTTCTTGTAATCTTAGACCAACATGCATCAATTGGTTGAGACTGACACCTGTTGACAATTTTGATGATGCTTCAAACACTACACGTAACTTAGTAGTAATTCTATCTGGTTTTAGAACCTCAAGATGCGGCATATAATATGTGTTTTTATCTTGGGGTTTTGTTTTAGTAATCTCGACAATATGACCCACTTCCACGAATTCGTCTATGAATTTAATATATCCCAATCTCAACAGCGGCGAATATTTTTTCTAGTTGCAGTAACCTAGCTATAGCTCTATCTCTTGATGCACACAAACTGTATTTTTGCATTAATTCCTGATTGAAGGGTATGCTTACAGTACTATACATCTACCGTCGGTTGGGGTTTTTTTTTTTTTTTTTTTGTAATCCCGATCTAACTTCAGTTATTTCTTTAAGTTCCCAGAATCGCTTAAGTTGATTTTTTATTGTTGTTTGAGCAACCATCCGTACGACTTTCACATTTTCGTCTTTTAATGATGTACGGCCAGTGATAAACCAACCTAATTGCGATTTCTGAGCCACCAGGGAACTTTTTAGACCCTTTTAATTGTCATTGAGAATGATGTCCCCATACACATCGGCTCCTAATATCATATTAATGGGATGATTAGGAATCTTGTCGATGTTTGAATCCGGCATAAGTTTGGTAAAGTTTATTAACACATATGCTGAGACTAAGAGTTAGTAAATCTGATCTGAATATTGGTATGATTAAGAATTCCACCTTACTGCGGGCTATGCCAGCATCCGTTGCTCCTAACCCACTGATTTCAGCGTAGAACTTCTGTTTCAGAAAACATAACGACTGGACAGCTGTAATAAGTGTCACTTACGATCCTGGATCTATGAAAGCTCTCAATTCCCTATGGTGTCCATCAATGTTGATACCAATAAAGATGGCTGTGGTAAGTAGCACAATTTGCCATTGATGACCATAATGAGTTTGCGATTGAATTTGAACAGAATGGGTTAAATCGTTCTGCCGACTTTCAACGTAATTATCTTGGTAAAGCAGTGTAGGTATACTCGAGCGCGTGATTTTCTTGTCATGGCTCAGACAGTTCATGCATATCGTGGCTCACATCTTTCCTTTAGCGTCCAGTTCATAAACTTGTTACAAGAATAGATGTTGTGATCACTTTGGCAAAATATGCAACTGGACTTTGTTACTACATGGTAATTTCTTACAGAGTTCTTATTTTCGTCCTTATGCGATAGTTGCCGAGATGATCTCAATACCTCTAATGCTTGGTATATTCTTGAGAGAAACTCGAAAAAGCCTTTAAATGACTTGCTGTAAATTGGCTTTGCTGGTGGCTTGTTTTGACCATCCTATCGCACGTCTCGTTCGGCCGAGAATATGTCGTAGACAATCCTACGTACGACTCGGATTTTGATAAACGACTTAAAGATGTTTCCTTACAAAGTGCAGTCTATGTTGACTGTGGACTGCATATAACCTACGCTAACGCACTACAAATTGCACGATTTTGCGACAAAAATACTCATATCTTATCCGGCCCGTACGACCTTTTTGGTTTCATATTACTGATTATAAGGCTAACTTCTTGGTTCGTGTATGGGTGCAAGGCGTTCGGAGAAAGGAAGAATTAATATCATCGAAGCAAAAGGTTGCTGCAGGGCGCCGAGTAGTAGTTTGTGTCTGAAAGGTACTTTCTAAAATTCCTCTCTTTCACCTTGGCTTGGTGGCACTTGAACAAATTAAACTTCAGGGTTGGCATCATGTTTCTTGAAGACACTCATATATAACACCATCAAAGGAGCGTTATGCTGACTTTTGGAAGACGTGGGGGTCTAAGGTCTTAGCTGCGACTTAATTGTTCTATTCCTCCTGGAAGACCTTCTTTGTATGTGGAGAGTAACTTTTGCACAGAATACAGCTCTAGTGGTTAGCAAGGCGGTTTCTTTTACAGTTTACGCAAACTGTTTGAAACCCATCAGATTTCACAATTAAACAGCCATCCGGGGAGTGTTGTTTGTCGCATTTGTATGCACCAGCACAGTATTTACCGAGGTGACCACTATTGCCAATAGGTTTCTCCCATGAGATCGGCGTGTTAAATAAGAACTTGATTTTAAGGATTTTAGAAGCAAGGTTCACAGAAAGAAGGGGAACAATGAGGAGATTGTAGTATAGGCCTTCATGTTCTGAGCTCAAGGGACTGATAATCAAGGGGTCATTTCAAAGATTTCGCCCATGATCATACAATTCAAATAGCCTGAAGTTAGTCGCCTGATGATAAGATTTGTAGTTTTGCCCTTCTTCAACGTAGAACGCTTTGATTTCCCATTTTTCCAATAGTTCCCTGTGAACTACACACCGCGGATTCTTTAGCTTAAGCCCGATAGTTGTTCTTCTAAGATCCGTCAAAAGATCCAGGCAAAACTTGACTTGGTTTATGTGACTGGTTTTTGTTATGAGCTGAGTCTATCTCTCTGTCCTTAGTTGATTGTTGGTTAAGTCGGGGTTATCGATCTCTCGCTTGTCTTCTTAGATATTACTTTCACGTCGTTGAATATATAACAACTGCCCAAGTCTTTTACGGTTGTAATGCAAAATCCACTTATTATTGCAGGTGATTATCCTGTGCAAAAACAGCTCCCTTTGATGTCTTAAGCTAAGCGATAAACGGTGTTGACTTATTGTCATGGGAGATACATACTACTATGTTTTATGCAATTTCCCGCATGGTATATCGTCCAACAAAGAATTATCTTCCATCGCCTTTATCCACCTATTTAAAGTTTTCTGTAGGGCTGTCAAGTCGCCATCAGCGAAAAGAAGAGAACTTGTTCCAGATTCGTTAATATGCTGCTTCATTAGAAAACCTTGGAAAACATTAAAAAGCAACGTACTTTGTACACTACCTTAATGTATTCCAACCTTTACTTTGTGAACTCTTCAGACATTGCCGTTGTACGTTTAATTTTCTTTTTAACATCATCGTACATACCGGGTGCATTTTGAGACTTTAGTCCGAATAAAATATCTGGGAGCTCTGTCGAAACCAATGCAGAAGAACTGCAGATACGTTTTCTAGTTTGGAACTTTTCTTCATTGCGCCCACGTTTCAGCTTGCGATACATGGGATCACTTCATCGCCATGCATAAGAAGTGACCGGTGTATTCATATACTCTGTAAGTTCACTTCTATGATGTTGTAATCTATTTATTTAAAAATTTATCAATTAATCTACGTAATTTTGGAAACAATTTTCACTGCTTTAGATGGTTTATTTATCCTTCATGAAGAGCAATTCCTCATCGAAAACAGTCAGATAGGAGTATGTCGAAGCCGGTAGCTGTCTCATTGTAGTTACGCGTATACTTGATATTTTCCCGGTGATGCTGTGTTCTTGGTTTATCTTGACAATAGGTTTTGGGTGCAAAAGAAATATAAGACTAAACCAGAAAAGCAATTATGGTTTTGTACAGGGAAGTAACTGCTCGACTTAAAGGTTGCTTCGAGTGCTAGTATTTTCCACTTTTATAGTACATCTCTTAAACCAGCTGTATCTACGGAATTCAAAATCTTTCTTTTCTCCTTTCCATTAGTACCGAAATCTGTGATCTTATGTGAGAACCGAAACAGATCAGATGTTTAAATCTTATGCCTGTTTCGACTTTTGTTCCATCAGACATAAGCCAAGTTTCTCTTTCAAAAAATCTAACCATTCAGAGAAGCATATGAGTTTTTTTTTTGTAAATTACAACTTCAGCATTCCAAACTTCGGCTATGTTTTGCCGGCCAATCCATGTAAATTATGAATGTTGATAGGTGTTGATTTAACGTAGTCTGGTGCACTATGACTCTCAAAGGATAATTTCAAATTTGTGAATAATTTTCAATTTCTCCTCGAACTACTTGTACGAGTAAGCTTTCTTGTGTCTCAGTGTACAAGTTTCGGTAACTGAACCGTTTTTTTTTTTTTCTGTTGATGACTTATTGAACTGCCGGCACTGCAAGTCTCTTCAGCCTTGTAGGAGCAAATTGTAGGGACTTTTGTCACAGAAATGTATGTTTAGCTTGCTTCCATTACAATTGAAGAGTAGAGCTTATTTTTTTTACGAAGTAGTATGTTTTCTTTTCTATTTCTGGTTCTGTATTCTCTATTTGTCTGACATTTGTGGGGATGGCAAGTTTCGTAAACAATAATCGGCGCATCGTGTCCATGTTGTTAGGAATACGAAAACGATGTGGATTTATTGACTGAAGGATCGCTTTAATCAAAACAGAGAAAATCGCATGATAATAATTTTTTTTTACTTTAGAAAGGATAACGAGATTTGCAGAATTCCAACGTTCCAGTAATATTATCCGAGTTTGTGGTACTTCTTCTGACTGTTGCTCTTAAAAGAGCACTTTTTTGCTTTCGAGTCTAGGTTATCGGCAAGTAAGCTCACTCCGTTGCTAAATAATACGGGTAAATCTTAGGTACCTTGCTATCCGGAGGCTCTAGTTACTTTTCGCCACACAATTATTTTAATTATGTATTGTATGCTGAATTTCTATACTGTAATGTTTTTTTTTTTAAGTTTTATGATTATAAAAAAATAAAATAAAATTGGGAAAAAGTAAGACTGAAAATATTAAACTAATCGTCTCTGGTTTGTCGATCCTATGTAGTGAGTTTTAGTGTTTAAATGTGTTCAGTATTAAACAGTTCTAGAATTCCAGCAATTCTCTTGTAATTCTTTTCTTTTTAGTTTTTTATGTCTAATTTATTTTGCACTTTTTATTATTTTTTTTTTTACATGTTTTTTAACAAATCTATGTTAATTCTTTGTGTGTTGCACATTCTTAACATTATTTACTGTGTAACATGTGCTCTAATATATATATATATGTATACCGTTTGTATGTTCTTATTATTTTAAAGAGTTATTTTTCTAAATTTAAGAAATAATTATAAATATTGTAATATGGAATATACGAGGACTTTTGAAATACAAGATTAAAGAAAACAAACGAAAATCCATTTAATTTCATTTGCATTTGAATAAGATGAGACACATGTATGTAGGTTTGTCTTTTTAATTGAAATTTAGGATGAAATATTTTGTATGTAATTTATTTCGTGCGGTTTTTTTTTTCAAAATTTGAACGTTTATTTAAGAAAAACATGTACAATAGTATTATTCAAAGTATTGCCCATCTGAAGCTATGAATTTTTCCTAATTTTCTGGCAATTTTTGGATCCTATCCCAAAAGAACTGCGCCGGCTTGGCAGCCAAAAATGAATCAAATCAATTTTTGATATTCTGCTCTGGTGTGAACCGTATTTCAGTGAGGGCGTTCTGCATCGACCGGAACAAATGGTAGTCAGAAGGGGCAAGGTCTGGGCTATAAAGCGGGTGGGGTAAGACTTCCCATCCACTGTTTTCCAAATAGTTCTTAACCGGAATAGCAACGTGGGGCCGAGCATTGTCATGATGGAAAATTATTGCCTCGTGTCTGGTCGCATATTCCGGGCGTTTTTCGGCTACTGCTCTCTTCAAACGGATTAATTGTGTTCGGTAGCGTTGTCTATTGATGGTTTCACCCGGTTTTAGCAGCTCAAAATACAGCACACCCATCTGATCCCACCAAATACAGAGCATTACCTTCGCGCCATGGATATTCGGCTTTGCCGTTGATTTGGCTGGTTGATCGGGTTCCACATATGATTTTTCGCGCTTGCGGTTATCGTAATGGATCCATTTTTCATCACCAGTAACAATCCGATGCAAAAATGACTTCCTTTTGTGGCGTTCCAGCAGCATATCGGACATGCAAAGCCGCCTTTCGACGTCTCTCGGCTTGAGTGACACCCAACGATTCTTCAAACTTTTTTGGCTGCCCAGGACGTTCATCGTCTTCCAAGCCAAAATCACCACTTTTAAATCGTGCAAACCACTTTTGGCACGTTCGCTCAGCTAGCGCATGTTCACCACAAACTTCCACCAAAATACGATGACTTTCGGGAGCAGTTTTCAGTAATGAAGAAGAACTCCCCGCAAAAACACTTTTTCAGGCACAAAGTTCGACATATTTGAATGAAAAAAAAAATTATTGTTGTTTACACTTCAAATGAATGACATATACTGAAATGACGTACAATGATAGTAGCTTTCCAATGGAATAATACAAGTTACGCCATCTCTTAGCAAACCGCACGAATAAGTTATAGACCCAATAGAACAGATACCAATCACGTAATAAAAAATAAAACAAATCTTTGGATGATGAAATTTATAAACACAAAATTGTTGAATCCATGAATTTAAAATATCCTTTCCTCTTCTTGAGTTGAATATTTTTTGAGCGAAAAAAAGGTATTAGCCATGTGAAACTTAATTCTTGAACAATGAAACAAAGAACAAAGCAAAAATCATGCCATTACAGAGAGCCTTACGGTTCTATATTGCGCTTTCGAAAAAAAAAAAAGGAATTTTAAATGCTATATTCAGGATGGAGTACTATTTTTTCTTAGAATCCAACAAATTTCCACAACTTTAAGTAAAAGAAGATTTCGTCTCCTCGCACACTTTTACAACATCTTTCGTACGTCAGGTTACTCGATAACCGAATCTGACCACCATTGTCAGGTCTCTTTTCGTCTCTCTACCACTATAAACTTTGTCCAGAGAGACTCTTTGGACTTCTCCAGAGTTCTTCCCTGGGTTCGATTCCTAGTGTTAACGCTAGCATTTGTTTTTGTGAAATCTGTTTTTCATCCAATGGGTCTCGACCTAATGTTTTCCCAAGATCCCCCTTCTTCTGCCAACTAAAGCTGGACAATGACACAATATATATATGGTATGTGTCGCTGTCTCAGATTACAAGTGTCATCCTCTCTAAGGTTCATCTTCCTTAAATGATACCGGAAATTACCATGACCTGTAGTTAACGCCACCACCCATTTCAATATTCTTCGACTCATGCCTAGAACCCTTCTTTGAGTGGAGCAGGTCGGCCATTGTATTGCCATTTTAGCTTGTCTACATTGTTCCATGGTTGACCAACTTCTTATAATATAAAAATATATTAATTAGCTCCGTGGTTTTTGTCACTAGATGGTGTTGGTGTCCATTTATCTGGAAACACTAATCTGATTGTATCAAACGAACACGTGTTTGAAAGGTGACATGTCAGGCTACATGTTTTGTGACGACAGCTATGTAGTTCATTGCTCGTATTACAAACTATACTGATTTGAATATGAGTGAAATAGCTAAAAAATACGATATGTGATGCTTTTTTTACTATAAAAAAGGTAAAAACGCTGTAAGACATGCCGACAAATTTGTGCAGTTTACGATGAGAACGCTGTGAACGCCGGACCCAGGAGTGGTTTGTTCGACTCCGTTCCGGAAATACCGATGTAAAAGGTGCACCTCGCACTGGTCACTGAAAAAGTCGATGAAATTTTGCAACTGATGGAGCAAGACCGGAACGGAAGCTGTCTGGAGATAGCGGAGACACTAAACATCAACTGTATGACAGTTTGGAATCATCTCAAATGAGCAGGCTACTTAAGGAAGCTCGATGCTTGCGTGCCACATGAATTAACGCAAAGAAATTTAATTGACCGAATAACCATCAGTAAAACGTTGCTGAAACGTAACGAAATGGAACCATTTTATAAATTACTTTATAAAAAGGATTAAATAGGAGAATATCCAATTGATTGATTGACGGCAAACAAGGCTATGTTGAGTGTTTGGTGTGAATTGTCTACTATGAATTGCTAGAACATCGCAAAAAGGTCAATTCGATCCCCTACTATGGTAGCCACGACTCGACAGTTTGTATGAAGCCATCAAGCAAGAGCTAACAGAATTGGCCAACAAAAAGGGAGTTGTCTTCCATCGTGACAATGCTAGGCCACACACATCTTTCATGACCCGGAACAAATTGCAGGATCTTGGTTGGGAAGTTTTGATGCATCCACCATATAGCTTGGACCTTGCACCCTCTGATTACCATTTGTTTCGGTCTTTGCAAGACCGAAGGGTCGCTGAAAATCACTTGGCCAAGTTTTTCGCTGATAAACTACAGAAGTTCTACACCAATGGAATTATGAAGCTACCCGAAAAATGGAAAAAGGTCATAGATAATAATGGCCAATATGTACATGATTGAAATTTATTGTGAATAAAGAAATTTTTTTTTTCTTCAAAAATGTACCAAAAAACCGCGGAAGCTTTTTGTATGACCTGTTATCTGCAATCACGACAGCGCAATCAACTCTGCAGGTAAACCACTCACTTGGGGAGTTGGTCAGTCCTATGCTAAACAGCAGGATAATCAACTCCAAACTGGCTGGGGCTTCTGCTATAAGATGTGTCAGCAGAGGTACGCCATAGGCCGGTGTCCTTTCTCCCCTTCTCTGAAACTCAGTGGTTAATGAACTGCTGATATACCTGAAATCGGGTGGTACCAAGGTGATTGCATATGCGAATGACGTTGCTTTAGCCGTCTCAGGTAAGCTTCTTAATACCATTAAAGAACTCCTTCAGCTAAATTTTAACCGTTGGGCAGATAGCTGTGAATTGGGAGTAAACCCCCATAAAACTGGTCTTATCCTTTTTTTACAGGAAATATAAAATTCCAATCGTAGACCCTCCTTTAAATCCAGAGAAATATCTCGGTCTTACTTTTGGCAGGAGACTAAACTGGAAACGTAACATTCAAGAAAGAGTCAAGAAAGCTACAGTAACTTTATTCTCTTGCAAAAAAGCCATTGGGAACAAATACGGCCTTCAATCTCGCATAATCTACTGGCTATACATCTCGGTCTTAGGCAGAGTCCAAAGAACAGCATGTCTATTCATAAGCGGATCCCTTCGATATCTTTATCAGGCAAGTAGGTGCGAACGCAACTATTCACCTTTAAGCGACTACACAGTGGATAAATAATTTATTTGGCCACGCTAATATTCTTAATATATTGTATTAGGAATCCTTACAGGAAATATCGATTACACTATAGTCAAACTTTTTATGTAAGTGGACAAGTCAATCCACTTTTACACAAATAGATCTAAAACTGATAGCGGGGATGGTGGCACTGTTTTCTGAGATAAGCTAAATCTAAGTATAGTATCTAAAAAAAGTATGGAAAAAAAACGTGATATCTGCAAAGGATATCCGCATCTTTTCGGATAGTCAGGTCGCTATCAAGTCCCTGGACTAAGACTCATTAAATTCTAGAACCGCCCTTAGATTCCAAACATCTTTTACGCAGATGGCAGAGCAGGTCAACCTTCACCTTTGAATTTCCGGGAATTGTAGGGCTGACGAGCTCGCCAAAATTGGAATCACTCTTCACCGGAAAAGTGTAGCATCGGTATACCAATCGCTACGTGCCAATAAATATTGAAGCTGTATGCTAACAAAAAAACAGACCTTAGGTGAACTGTTGGACCAACATTTCTAGCGACCAAAGAGATCTGGCCAAAGCTGGATCTAAATCACTCTAAGAGTTTGATCCTTCTAAATAGGAAACATCTCAGCGGCATCTTCCTTATAGGCAAGCATGCTAAAAGGTTTGGCGCCTTTACAAACCATTTTTGTATAAGATGCATAGACAAGGAAGAAGGGGAGACAATCCTCCACCTACTCTGTATATGTCCAACCCTCATACAAGGAAGAAAACTTCACTTAGGAGCTTTCTTCTATAATGACTTAAGCGATCTTAAGAAACTGGTTCCATGAGTAGTAGGATCACAGATCCACGTGGCATCACAATGGGCCAATAGGCTAAATAGGGTTGATCTTTTCAACAGCCACTTTTACCTACCTAAATACCTAAGGTTAGTTTGTATACCTATTTTAAGGTACTGTGGTTGCCGCACGTTGTTTGGGGGTGGACCCTCAAGCAGAGGCTCGCAGGTTCGAATCCCATGCGAGGCAATTCTTTGTAAAGGTCTTTTCATAGAATTTTGTATGTAGTTATATGAAAATCCCGTCAGCGTCAACTCTGACATGAAGGCATAACATTGATGTTGGACCTACTGGTTGAGGGTGCACTGGCTCCAGTTTGACAACCATATCTGGAAAAATATCGAAACCTAATACACCTGAGTTTCAAACTACTACACCACCCGCCCGCGCCCTGGAGAAAAGCCAGTAAAAGGGTATTCATATTTCCTTGGTGCGCGCGTGAGATTATAAAAAAAAATGAATAAATAAAAAAACATCTATTGTAAAGTATGACACCTAATACTCGATACGTGTACACGCATAATTAAATACACGTGTTAAACTAAAAGCTAGGCAGTCAGCAAGAAGGAGAAGAAATATTTTAGATTACTCTTAAATTACTTATGCGAAAAGGAAAGTTAAGTTTCTAAAAAGATGTTGGGTGAACCACTAGTAAGTCTGGACTAACTTTTATAGAAAGAAGTTTTCGTAAAGAAACCGGAAAGAAACCAAGCATTAGTCGAGAAACCAAGGAGAAAACCTAAACGCACAAGGTATGTGGAACAACTTTAATGGAAATGAACGAATAGGTGCAAAAACTCAGCTCAGTGTTACACAATGTCGACTTTACATTATTAAAAAAAAAGGGCAGCCTAGAACGCTAGGTAATAGAAGTGAAACTTCACGTAGCTCAATGAATAGTTAAAGTTAGGATGCTCACCCTAGACAAATTTTTTTATATGCTCAATAACTTCAACACATTTTAACACAAATGCTGCAGAACTGAAAACACGTACTAGGGATACCCTACACCATACGAGCAAATAGATAATTTCCATGTTAATTCTCATAAGAACTCGTATAAGTAGAAGTCAGCCAAAACAGTCCATATTGCGGACACGAGATACGAGTAGAGCGACGGTATCACGGGCGCGAGTTATGTATTTGTTCAGCCCTTACAAATAATAAGCAACTTATTTGAATAATGTCTTTTCTTCAAAGCCTGATTTGTTATTTTATACAAACTTTGCATAACAATATACAAAACATTATATCATACCTTTACAATAAAGAATCACCAGTTAACAGTTAACAATTATATTGTTTTGCTTGAATTGCTAATGCCGCTATTTCTAAATTAGGTTAACCGATATCGCTAGAGCAATTCTGCTGCTAAGCTGATCTATGCCGCTTATCTTCCTTTCATTGACAAACAAAAGCCTAGCCAATGGAAGCTAAATTTTGTTGTTTAATTGAAGTTTTCCGTTAAGTGTTGATGATACTTTTGGTGTTGTTATCAAGTTATATCTCGGTAGGTACTTTGACAATGGCAACAATAATGATGACGATGCTGATGTTGCTGCTATGCACGTAAATTGTTTTTTTTTTTTTTTGCACTCACCCACGATCCACCTTTACCGCTCATGGTTTATTTCGCCAAGTTAGTGCCCAAACATCCGCGTTATCCTCCTTATTTTGCTCCCTACTCTGAGTTTGTCGTCTTTTTGTTCTTATCCCATGTCTCAATTTGCTGCTTAACGAATGTGTGCTCCCGTTTCCTGTCGTTTATTCGTTTTACCGAACTTTATGCATTCACAACGAGATGGGTGCTATGCAGAGTTTGAAGTGGAATAACTTTATTGGTTGCGTAGGAGCACTACTAATGGAAATAGTGATACAATATCGTGAAACATCGAACACTTCATCCTTGTTGGATAAAATTAGTGTAATTTATAAGTATTATCGCACGATTTTGAATGCCATCTAGTGAGTGCAAAAGGGAATACGCATTCGTTTCATCGAAGTTTGGAACAACTTCATTTCACTTTTTCGTTTCGTCGGAATTCGGAATCTTTTTAATATCGCTTTTCCGTTTCATTTTTTTTCGGAATAACTACCCAACGAGCGAAAAGAAGTTTCTCTTCCAAAAAGTGGTCAAACGAAAGGAATTAAAGGCAAGCCTTTCAAGCATTGACTACTAAGTAAGTGCTAAAGTTCATCTTGAGTTAGACTAAAAGTCTATAAAAAAAAAGGCCAAAGAAGCAGTAGCTAAATAAAGTACGTGTAGTGGCAGTAGAGCCCATAAAATAGGGTAATAGAAGCAAGTGGCGAGCCTAAGAAAACCAATGACAGAGCACGAGCAATCGAGTTAATATTTTGTATAGATTTCGGCATACAAAAAAAAAAAACTTGATTCAATCGCCGAAATTTGGTATATCGAAGAAGAACAAGAAAACTATGTTAGCTTACGGAAATTTATAGGTTGATTTATCGTGAGGTTTGATTTTCAATATCAAACTGCCTTGTCATTTTTATTCAGTATCATTTGTCAAGTCATCATGAAAAGACTTACACCACAACAGCGTCTCCAAATTGTTCAGCTGTATTACGAAAATCAGCGTTCTGTGAGAAATGTTTTCGTGTGATTCGAGGAACTTACGGTGCGCATAATCGACCTACTGAAACCACTATTGCCAATACCATTCATTATTGGATGGTATATTCATTAGTGGATGATACTCGACCGGTTAGACCACATCCAGCATGAAGTGAAGAGACTATAGCAGCTGTAGCTGAGAATGTACGCAAAGAACGTTACGAATCGTTCTCAGCAGCTTGGCTTGGCCTATTCGACAACTTGTCATATTTTACGTGAGGATCTCGGTCTAGAAGCGTGCAAAAGTGAGCTCTAGTTTTAACAAGACGGTACTACGAGCCATACAGCGCGTGAAACAATGTACCTGTTGGGATGTTGATGAGCACTTAATTTCACGTTTTGCTACTATTTTTTCTGGGGATATGAAAAGTCTCAGGTCCTCAGGAATAAGCCAGCTACGAACGAGTCGCCCAAAATTGGACCTTTCTAATGGACTACCTCAGACTTAGTCGTGGCCAATATTTACATGATATCATTTACAAAAAGTAGATGCCATTTATTGTTCTTTTAACCGATAATAAAAATTTTAACTTCACTTCTAAATTTATGTGTTTTATTTTACATTCTAAATCAAACCTCATGATGAATCACCCTATACATGAAAGATGGAAAAAATTAATTTAAGAATAAGAACGAATACTTTAATAAATTACTTGAAGAATTCCCACAACCTAATATATGGGTTTCCAATAGTACTTGACAACTTTGAATTTATTTTGTGAACGCACTCTTTTACTAATCATCAAACTGCCACTGTCAATTTATTCAGTAAACATTTTCATCATGGTAATGAACGCTAACGAGCTACGTTCTCCGATTGGGTTCTGGAGAATATACGCCAAGATGATGAATTTCATCGCAAAATCATCTTCAGTAACGAAGCTCATTTTTGGCTCAATGCGTTCGTCAATAAGCAAAATATGCGTGAAAACCCACATGTGCTTCATGAATCACCACTTCATCCACAAAAAATAACTGTTTGGTGCGGTTTGTATGCCGGCGGCGTTATTGGGCCATATTTTTTCGTCGACGATAACGATCGTCACGTTACTGTGAATGATCAGCGTTATCGCGCCATGATCACCTATTATTTTTGGCCCGAATTGGAAGATATGGACTTGGACGACATGTGGTTTCAACAGGAGTAAGTATGGTAAGTGTGTTATCTCAAGACATGGGCCAGCCGATTGGTTACGTCGTTCGTGCGATTTAACGCCGCTTGACTATTTTCTGTGGGGCTACGTTAAGTCATTGCTTTATGCCAACACGCCGACGACGTTGGAAGAGCTCAGAGCGGCCGTTTCGGCCGAATTGAGTGGCCGAGTTGTTGAAAATTGGGTCCAACGAATCGACCGCTGCAAACGTGCCCGCGGTGGCCATATGAACGAAGTCGAGTTCCATTCTTAAATGTTTTGATTGTACTTCAGGCCAATAATAAAGTTTTTGAAATATCTCAAATGGTTTGCCTTTTATTTAAAAAAAAAAAAGTTGTCAAGTCGTTATTAGAAAACCCTATATTAGGTGTTTTTTTTTTTTGACATCGGCGTTAACTATCAACATTCGATTATTGGCAGCACTGACATATTTTCAAAAAGTGACACATATTTTGGCATATATCCCATATTCCCATACAAATTATCGCTTTCATGGAAAAATAGGTTTGAAAGCATTGTTGCTATCTGCGTTAACGCCGATATGTATCTTGTATTCATGGGCGTATAAGTTAAGTAAGAATGAAGCGAGTGCATACAGGCTAGATTACTTGTACATGCACACCGAAATATGGTCGGCGATCGAAAGTATTGGACTTAGATGATTTTTATTTAATAAAAAGATGAGGGGCATTCGGATGCCTTACCAGTGGAGGGAGAGGTTTCTTGTTCCACTGTATAAAGGCAATGTTAACACGAGAAATTTTAATGACTACCGATCGGTGAAATATGCAATATTATGTTATGAAAATATTCGAGATATGTAGTTGTCGACTGCCTACAAACCAATATTATCATACACAGGGGTAGTTAATGATGAAGGAGCATCGTGAGGTCTCGAAAGGATTGTATATCATCTTCATCGAGTTGAAAAAATCTTTCGCCAGAGTTCCCCAATCAAGATCTTATTTGGCCGGCGCTTAGATCTAGAAACATACCACGGCAGCCTCGCCTTTTACGTGCGTAGTGATGTAGCTCACTAAGCTACACCACAATGTGATTCATGTTCCAATCCGAAATTCAACTTCATATGGCTAAAATTCTATCTGCATAAGCAGATTATCCGATACTGCTTACAGAAGCCCTAAAATAGATAGCAATTCGACTTTTAACGATTTTAATGCGCTTCTGGACAGACAACACCCGAAGAACGGTGTGTTGATATCTTCGCTGTGTAAAGCAACTAAACTCAGTTTGTAAATGAACCCATGCGAATACCAGAAGTTGATAGTTACATCGGCAACACGCTGAACTTATTTTTAACTTCTCATCCTAATTAATAAAAAATTGATGTGCTATCCCCCAATTGACAATACAAAAAGTCAATTGGAGACGATTAGCAGCTTCTTTAGGAACTTTAACTGGTCGTTATGTTTCCTCGATAACGACCTGGATGTCGCTGCTGATATGATCACAGACACTATTCTCTTTAGAATGAGATCTCTTATCCCTCATTGCATGCAGAGTGTCAAACCAAAATAAAACTCGTTATAAGACTCGAGCTGTAAAGAGGCTGCCAGGGTTAGAGAAATATTTTTCCGGTCCTGCAAACACGAACCTACAGAAGAAAACCGAAAAAAGTCTAAACAAGCCATGAATGACTGCAACATCTTTCTTAAGCGTGTAAGATTTCAATGCGATCAAAAGCCGAAGCTAAATATACAGCGATGTCCAAAAGGTAGTAAAAATTGTTTATCGCTTGTCAAAAATATTAGATATTCTGCCTCATACTCCATCCCAACGCTCATTTATATTGACATTTCAGCTGTCAGCTCTTTGGTCAATGCCAATCTGCTTGCTGTACACTTTGCGGCCAGTTTGACACTTCCGGATTGTGCTTTGTCCCCGCCTACACATGACTGCGCCGAATATTCAATGTGACGAATCCACTTTCGAACGCTTGTAGTAGCAAAAGCACTGAAAGATCTTAAGGTGTTAGGCCACTCTAGAGACCGTAAAAGCAGGCTTTTTTGGAATTTTTTTTAGGAAAAATATAAAAAAATTCGAATTTACAAAGGTAGAAGTTTATTATATATATGATTAACAGTAAAACTTCGTTTTTATAAAACTATTTTTTTAAAAACGACGGCTGTGCAGAGTTTGTCAGATGAGCTGTTTTTGGAAGGGTCTACGGTAGTACCAACAGCTCCTGTAAATTTTGAATTATGATGAGTCGCTAGATCTTTTTTATTTTACATAACAACAGCTAGAAAAGTACGTAGGATTTTTTTCCTAATTTTTGGCCGAATGGCGCACCTCCAAAATAAAACTTGCAAAATTCGCAGAAAAATTGCCAGAAAATTGTTAATGACAAATGAACTATGCCATATAAAAAACGTTAGAACTAGAATTAAAAAATTTTATTTTTAAAGATCAAATTAAGATCCATAACGGATGCGGCCAACTAGAAAAGTTTTGAGATAAACGCGTTTAAAATTTTAAGTTATAGAAAATCATGAAAAATGTTGCAATACCTTTGTTTAATCCGCGATCCTTGCACCATATAATTGGCCTTCTAGATTAGTGTCCTGATTTTCCATTTCTTTTCTATTGGATTAAAATGCGATCCTCCACTCATTGTACTCACAAACTGCAATATCCATAGCTGTATCAAACACAGTCTTACCAATATGGATTTTGGATTTTGGGACCATTGCCCACTCAGTCGAATTAAAACTTTCATTACAGTTTTAAGTATAACAGCCGATGTGTCGAGAAGAACGCCTCTGGTCAATTCTTCGTAGACTGCCCTGATAGTTTCATACAAGTGGAAAAGCTGGCTTAGGGTTGTACTCAGCCAAACTGTTTGTAGCTTTAGCATTTTGCCATAAGCACCATGAATCCCATCCGATCGGAATATTCATCATGCTGCGGTTCTGTTTCAGTAGATACTTTAAGATCGAGCGTAGCCCATATAGTGTTTTTTCACAGCTTTTACGAATGGCTAATCCATAATAAATAGAGAGTTCATCTTTTAGTTTTCCCGTCAATGTGTTCCTTTTACTGAGACCTTTTGTATTCTTTTTCAAATTACTATACGTAGGCGGGTACCTATTCTTTTAAACGTGATCTATACACTTTTTCTTGAGTACTGTGACATTCTATTAGCCCTATCAGTATCAGTTATGCACTTAAAAGTCTAGGAACCACCATCACCATAATAATGGGTGTATTTTACCTGGTGCAAATCTTCGGATCGGTGAAACATCTCAACCACGCATCGACCTCAATTTTTCCCGCTGACCCATCGTGATTCACATCGCACTTATCTTTATGATTTTGTGCCCATTCCGTATATCCTTCCGTATATTCTTCGGTATTTTCTTTATTATTCCAGTACACAAACGCCTTACAGTATTTTTATTTCACTGCGCAGTCTATAATTTTTGCTCTGTAATTGCCAATAAGAGTCACAAGCCAAGCAAATGATACGATTATTTCATTTTCTCCTTTTTCAATAGAAATATTACCTCGATCACATAACCACCATGTGGCGCTCCCATTATTCCAATTTGAGATCTGTTTCTTTTTGTTAAGTTAGTACGTCTGTTGTTGATATTCCCTCGAAATCTTAGCATCATAGCTTGACATTTGCAAAAGTAACGTAGCCAAGAGTAGATCTATCTCTGTGTGTGTTGGTGATTTTTTTACAATTTTAGAAATGGATTTAAATTTGCAACAACGATTTTGTATTAAATTTTGCGTAAAAAACGGACTTAATGGTGCGCGAACGTTGGAAAATTGTTTCGGCAACGATTCTCTAAAGAAAACGGTCGTTTAAAAGTGGCACGAGCGGTTCAAAAGTGGTCGTGAGTCAATCAAAGATGATGAACGCAGTGCCAGACCATCAGCAAAGATGGTGCCAAAAGACCTCAATTTCATGCAAAAAAGAGGCCGTGTTGACGTCGCAAAAGAGATGATTTCCGATGCTGAACCCTATCCCACATTCATCAAAAGGATCATTACTGCAGACGACACGTGGGCTTATGAGTACGACACGCAATCCAGACATCAGGCAAGTGAATGGCCTTCACCAAATGAGCAGAGACTAAAAGTACTACGTCGTTTTCGTCGATTCGTCGATTACAACTATGTAGTGCATCATGAATTTTTGCCGGAAGGATAGACAGTAAGCAAAGAGTATTATTTGGGCGTTATGAGACGTTTGCGTGAAGCAATTCGCCGAAAGAGACCAAAATTGTGGCAAAAAACTCGTGGATTTTGCACTATGATAACGCTCCGTCGCACACTGCAATCATTATTCGTAATCTTTTGACGAAATATGCAACAAATACCATTAAACAGGCATCGAATTCATCATCGAAATATTGGTCACGACTACGTCTGAGGTGGTCCATTCGGAAGGTCCAATTTTGGGCGACTCGTTCGAGCGTAGCGACTGGTATCTCGCGGATAACACGAGTAATGTTGGCTTCCAAAATGTCAATCGTAGCTGGCTTATTTCTGAAGACCTGAGACTTTACATAACCCCAGAGAAAATATTCCGAAGGTGTGATATCGCACGATCTAGGCGGTCAATTTACCGTAGCAAAACGTAAAATTAAGTGCTCACCAAAATAATTTCTCAACAAGTCCATTGTTTCACTCGCTGTATGGCTCGTAGCGCCGTCTTGTTAAAATTAGAGCTCACCGAGACCATGTGCTTGAATTTTAGGAAGCACATAGTCCGTTAACATGGCGCTATAACGATTATCATTGACGGTAACATTCTGATTTGCCTCATTTTTGAAGAAATAGGAAAAAATGATTCCACCAGTCCATAAACCACATGGGGATGTAATGGTAGCTCTTGGTACTCTTCGGGTCGCTCATCAGCCCAAATATGGCAATTTTGCTTATAAACGTATCCATTGAACCAGAAATAGGTTTCATCACTGAACAAAATTTCACGATAAAACACTGGATTTCCACTGAGTTTTTACAGAGCCCATTCACTGAAAATATGACGCAAATTCAAGTTGCCTGGCTTCGATTCTTGCACAAGTTGAATTTTGTACGCTTTTAGGCTGAGATCCTTACGTAAAATACGCCAAGTTGTCGAATACGCCAAGCCAAGCTGCTGAGAACAACGACGAATCGATTCGTCACGGTCTTCGCGTACACTCTCAGCTACAGCTGCTATAGTCTCTTCACTACGTACTGGTTGTGGTCTAACCGGTTTAGTATCATCCGCATATCATCGATTATGCGGACTGTAAGTCCCTCGAATCACACGTAAAACATTTCTCACAGAACACTGATTTTCCTAATACAGATGAACAATTTGGAGACGCTGTTATGGTGTGAGACTTGCCAAACGATACTAAACAAAAATGACAGAGCAGTTTAATAGGAGTGACGCGTGATCTGTCAAAAAAAGCCTATTAAAAATCAAAGCTAATGATGAATCACCCCTTATATCTATATACATACTGGAATGCGCTTTGTATTTCTGCAACGAAGATATCAGAAGTTTTTGTAATAGATCGTATATTGAAATTTATCCAACAAAAATTCAGTCTCTTTAGAAATTCTTTATTAAGCCCGCTAACACCATTCCATTTTTATTAATGTCAAGGAACTACAGCGCATTTTTTGACGGACCAAAATAAAACATTTAATTGGAGAACCCTGTATCACAGAGTTCCCGATAAACCTTTCATTTTTGACAATGTCATTTCAAATACTAAGTTTGCTCTCGGTTTATTTTGAGACGATGACAATGTTGGGTCGAAACAATTTAATAACACATTTAGTGGGTTATAGTAATGAAAATGTAAGGGTATTCAAGTAATATTAAAACATAAATTTTTTTTAACATTAACACGAGCTGATATATATTTTCAAAATTATTACAATTAATTGATTACATCTATATTGGTTGAAATATTTTACATTCTAAGATTTATTTATTGTTATTCACATTTTTCTAGTAGGGTAGTCAATTTACATCTTAAAATTAAATTACTGCTTAAACAATCTGTGTGGACGGATATCCTTGGGGATCAATTGGAAGAGGTATTTTTGAGTTCTGTAAAGAAGTTAATAATTTTGGTATATTATTAAAAATTTAAATAAATCAATACTACCATTGTAAATAGCTAAATATTATTTTCCAGACGTTTGAAAGAAATCAATAAATGTATAAAAATAAAAACATAAATTTAAAAAAAAAAAAAAAAAAACTAAAAGAAAAATAGAGTCGTATCCTATAACAACTTGAGTGAAACTTCTAGATACACTGTACGACAAGGCCTTTCGTACTCAGCTTTTATATCCTTCTAGTGTGGAAAAGACAATGTCAATAATCGGTTTTCAATTCAATTTAACACTCAGTAGTCGATTGATTTAATTTTCTTATCGCATATGTGCACGGATTCCGTTTTGCAATATTTCTTTTTATATTTTATTCCCCCCATCTCTGGCATGATTTTTTTTAGAGATACTTGTAATTTATTAACAATTGCCATAGCACTGTTTACTGTGTCGGAATTGGATAAGATTCAATTTTTAAATTTTATGAATGAAAAATAAAAGCTACTCTACAACAGCGTACACAAAGATAAAGGCGTTTATGAATCGAATTCCTTTTATGACTTTGACGTCATTTAAATGCGTTGAACTTGAAAATTGTGAATTATTGGAAGCTTAAGATGGATTTTTGAAGGAATTTTTTTTTTTTGTTTTGAGAACATCAAAGATTGTGAAAAATATCCAAGACGGAATATTTATCCATTAAATAGAAATTTCGCTGAAAACCACTGAAATCGTTTTGGTTCTTAAGTGCATTCCTGAGTTTTAATTAAGAAATATTTAAACGATGAACGTGAAGAGTTTCTGTCTGAGACTTGGCAGCCTTCCATTCTTTTCGATGCCTTGCAGGCTGTTTACTTTTGTCCGAAATAGGCGCTCTGGCATCCGCGATAGTCGGTCTTCCTTGACGTTTCGAATCTCTAGATTTTGATTCGAAGATTCTCTTATTTTATGTCGAAAAAAAAGTCCATAGTTCTCTTTGTAAAGTTCCTTTTAATGGAATCTATCAGTCTTTTAGACATTCACAGAGATAGTGTTCCGCAGTGTTTTCATCAATTTAGCAGTCGGGAAGTATTCGTTTGGTATGCTTACATCCTGCGGAGCTGTTCCATCTACAGTTGTGCTCGTATGAAACCCAACTATGAATGGGAGCCTTAACCGAGGACGAAGGCAGACCCAACGTAGGCTCGGGTCCTAAAAAAAGTCTCCTCTGAACATGCCTGGCAGCGCAAGCTTGGCTTTCACTGCAGATGCAAATGCTTCGCTCCCGTCGCCAATTCCTCGAAATATATGTAGTTCGCTGCCATCAGGATTGCGTAAACTTCTGCTTGGAAGACAGAAGCAAGCTTTCCTAACGTGAAGTTAAATCTAATGTTGTCGTACAGAAAGACACCAGCGCCAGATCCTATATTGGTTTTGGGGCCGTCCAGAAAGAACCGACTGCATTCCTTTCCCTGTTCAGATTCTGGCCGTAGCCAGTCCTGGACACAAAGAAAGACAATCTCGTATTTTTTCCGCAACAAGAGTTTTGCTGTCATTACAACTGATGGCATATCCATAAAACCGGAGTCATAAGACAGCCAGCGCGCAAGGTCATTGAAGCTCCAGTGCATGTTGTACCCAAGACCACTTCTTTTGAATCAGAAGATGGTTTTGAGGGTGCAGCCCATGATATGAATATCAAGGGGAGGGAGATTCACCAATGTGTCTAGAGCGAAGCCAGGAGTGCTAGGGAGAGCCCCCATGCATCCGAGACAATCCGTTCTTTGGAGTCTGGCGAAAGCAGCAATTACGTATTTTCGCGAGAGCTTATGCCACCAGGCAACCGACGCATAGGATATAATTGGCCTTATCATAGCCGTGTAGATCCAAAGGACTCTTTTCGGTGATAGAGACCCCATGTTGTTATCCAGTATAGCATCCAAATTTTTACCTTTTTTAGAGAATTGGATGGTGATGCCTTTAAGCACTAGATGAATCAGACCAGGCAGTTTTCTCCTTATCGTAAAGAGAACAACGGCAGTTGTGAGAGAATTCATTGAAAGCCCATTACTGGCGTACCAGTCGTTGCTAGACACGATCCAACAGACAATACAGCTACATCATCCGCGTATGCTTTTGCTTAGACGTTAGAACTATTGAGTGCGTTGAGCAGTGAGTCGATCAACATGCACCATAGCAGTGAAGACAGAACGCCGCCTTGCGGGCAGCCCCGCTACATTCACCAGAATTGCTTTAATCCACGAGACCAATGACTCATCTACGCCGTGTTGTCTGGCCGAGTTGCACATGCCAACGTCGATGAAAATGCCTAAGGCATCCTTCTTGTCGAGTGCGTCTTCAATTCTGCCTACCAGATTCTGAAGCGCACTCTAGCAGGATCTTCCGTGTTGGTAGGCGTTTTGCATAGCCGAAAGAGGTCACAAAGGTCATTCTCACTGTTTGCCAGGGACTTGGTATGTATGCCAGTGCCTGGCTAGCAGTGAAAATTCTCTTCAGAACTGCCAGCAGCCATCAAGGGAAGGAACAACATGTTTGATTCGTCACCGCAACCGATAAGATATACTAGCTACGGCGTGTTGTGTTGTTCAGCTCTCTACATGGATAGGAGCTAGTTGTGAGCTGGTTTCGATCAGGTTTCCTGGGAAGTTAGACTCGAGCATGAGACGTAGAGTCTCTGCTTTCGACTCAGTATAGTCACCGTCAGATTTTCTGATTGGTTCCAGCCTGGTTGATCTTTCCCTTTTGAGGGCTTTGAGTAGGCTAACTGGTTTCGCCGATAGTTTCAATATTTTCGCAAAAAGAATCAGTAAGAATGAGCTTCTTAAAATTTGTTTGCTTTGATCTTTAAAGTTTCCAATCTTCCTCCAAATTAGTCTTAAGGGACCTGTTTACAAGTTTTCTGGATTCTTTACCTAAAGGTCAGCGTTCCTCCAAGGAAGAGGCGATTTGCAGGATTGCTTACTAATTGGACATGCCATTTCGAAACACTTGGTGAGGGTGCCGTTTATGTTCTGAACAGCTTCCTCAAGCTATAGTTTTGTCTTGAGCTAAGGAGGAGCACTATTGTATTGGTCGTGGACTCCTTAAATCGTGTCCAGTTGGTTTTATGCAGATTCTTCCTCTTCTTCCGATTTTAAATTCGAAGATTCGGAGATATCCGATAATACTTTCCAGCCAGTAATCTCCTAAGCATACATGTTAGATAAAGTTAAGTCGATTACTTGCTGCCTTTCTCTCGTAATAAAAATTGACTGTCAGCCTTTTTTGGTGGAGCACTATTGACCATTCGCTCAATGTGGATAAACCACTTTAGTCGATATGTTTCCGATTCCTTGAATATACCACATATCGGTTGTATCGTCTCCTTCATTCACCCTGCTCGCATATGGGATCAAATATTCGACGGCAAACTCTGATCTAAGAAGTATTCAGTATCTGCTTTGCTGCTTATTGTCCTTTACTCTACAGTTTTACCGTAGCATGCATTTCGTCAGTAAATATCAGTTCGAAGTTCGAAGTAAATATCATATTTTCAACCGTGAAGTGTTGTTCTGTGGAGAGATTCGTTTTTGTTTGTTGACAACATTTAATTGATTTTATCTTCATTTACTTTAAGGCCAACTCGTTTTGCCTGTTTTTCGATTGCTATTTAAGCCTCCAAGGCATCGCGGTGGGAACAATACTCAAAAATGATATTGATGTCGTCTACGTGCCCCAGTAGCTGGAAAAATCGTTGAAGATAGTGCTTCTCTGTGTTAACATCTGCTTTGCACACTGTCTGTTGCAACACTTGATTGATTAAAAAAATAACATGATAGTGCCTCTCCTTTTCGAAATCCGGTACCCATTTGGAATTGCAGATTAAACCGCGTATTTCGAGCGTTGATCAGTTTTGCCGGATTGCCGAATTTGGTTATCACTTTATAGAGCTCAAGCATCATATGCGACTTTGAGGTCGATGAAGAGATGGTGAATTTCGACATGAAATTCGTTGGTCTCTTCCAGGGCTTACCTTAGTGTGAAAATTTGATCTACTTACGACTTACCTGGTCAGAAGTCACACTGGTGCATGCTGAGATGCTCACAAAATATATATGTTACTTAAGATAGGAACTTATATGTGGATGACATAGTTCTGTTATCGGATTCACCACAAGGATTAAGCCGAATGATTTCTGATCTTGAAAATTATTGTTCGAAGTGGAACCTTACTGTAAGCTTGGGAAAGTAAAGGAGTACATCAGAATAAAAATTTCATCAAACCTTAGTACGAAGAGTCATTTTACCAGCAAAAACCTCACTTAATTGCACATGGAAGTCTTGCATTAATGCAAGTGCACTCAGTCTTCTTGCGAAATATAAACTGTTTGAGACAATTTCCGAAATAGTCATGTTTTACGTAACGCAAGTTTGGGGTTATGAACGGTGTGAAGACGTTGAAAAATTACTTAGATTTTTCCTGAGAAGATTGTTCAAGCTAGACGTAGCTCCCCAAACTATACGAGTATGCTTCAACTCGAAACTGAAATATCGCCTTATTTACTGCAACCTTAAAACTTCATTTTGATTACGTTGTTAGGAAAACGTCTTACATAGCGAGACGTCTTCAAAACTTATCGTAACGCATGTTATTGCTTCAAAATCTTTGTTTTACAAAAAGTGGCAGCCTTAGGCAAGCAGATACAACCTGCAGTTTAAGGAACAAGCTCAGTCATCTTGTTCCGAAATATCAACGATTTTTAAGGCCAGAAGGAGATGCTGGATTTTAACTTTAAGCCTCATAGAGATGATCTTTATTTATATTGCACTTGATGTAACCTTGGAGCTCAGGAAGATGTTTTTCATTTTACAGCAATATACTCTGTCGTCGGGGAAATCAGAATGGTAATTTTTGATTGCTCAGAGCTTACACTGGAAAGTTTGACAAATATATTGATTGGAAGCGTAGGATGGAATCCTCTCATCGCATTCTGCCGCCCGCTATAGAGTCATGATAATATCTGAAGATTTTTAGTTTCACGTCACCTCGCAACGTTCAGTTCATTCTCCCGATGCGTGTGTTCTTCCTCAGCAAATATTTCCATACATCAGCTACACAGCCCATCCAATGAGACCGTATATCGAAAGTCATTGGAGCTTGTTCCGCGTTAAATCATCCCCCTTCAAAAATCTACGTCCCGTAGATCAGTATCTTCATCAATTAGCTGCTCATAGTCCTTAACTTCTGGTTGAAGTTCCTTGTGTCAAACCTTGTATTGATCTTATGGACGAAAGGCTTATAATCCCACTACCCTTTCATCATGCGGCGTATGCGAAGAGTATAATGAGTACCAGGATTGCACCATCAATGATAGTTGATACTTTAAGCTTCTCAGTAAGGTCACCAAGTCGTCTTATGTTCTGAAGACTGAGGCTGTGGACAAACTGAACATCCACTTCATGACCTTGACTAGTGACGTTTGACATTATAGGGGAAAGAGCCTGTAAGAAGGTTGAGCTCGCAATTGAGCTTGTTTTTTACATGACCGTTTCATTGTTAAGACGTATAATAGAGGTTCCGGACAGATATGCGTTTATTCGACAAAAGCTGTCCTTTAAAATTCGTCACAAAATTCGTATCCTCATGCAGCAGTTCGATTACTTCATGTTTGTTTGTTTTGTAATTGGACGCTGCGTGACCTCCCGGACTTTTGGTATAGAGAGCACGTATAGGAGTACGGAATCGTTGGTGTAGATTAACGGTGTTCCAAATTCAACTACTTCGATCACACGGAAGGACTTCGAATTCGTTGATAATCATGTTAATTTCGTCGTGGTTAAGCAGAATAGTGTTGAATATTAACTTCCCCTTTTAAGATCAAAGTTTGGTTAAGCATACCTATGTAGCACAATGTTGGACGACACACAAGAAGTACGAAAAAAAATGACAGCGGCCGAAATGAAAATGTTACGATTGTCAACAGGATCAAAAAACGCGATTTAATAAGAAGTACGTGCATTTGCGAAAGTCTTCACATTACAAACCGATAGTGGGGAAACCTGACGCTTAGCCAGTCAGCTGGTTTTTTCATATTCGGCGAAGGTTGTTGAAATGTGCGCTCCAAAGAGTAATAGAGTGTAAAGTTACAGAAGAGGCCTAAAGGAGAATAACTGGACAACTCAAAAGCAGACATGTTAGCAAATTCTTGGAATCAGTTCTAATGTCCGTAAAATTTGGCAAACCCCAAAAGAGATGCAGTTTAAATGCATATAAGTGGGAGAAGTATGAAGCATTAGATCTAATTATTCGGGCTACATACCACATCCCGGAATTTATTCAGAAAATTAAAAATACAAGATTATTCATCTAAATCCATCCCATCGACTTCAACACACTTATGCCAGCGCATGATCCAATCCTCGAAACATTTTTTATATTCGGTTTCCGGTATGTCCATCAGTACTTCCTGCGATTTTTCCATCACTTAGGCTACTGAAACGCGTTCCCCGTAGTGGTTTTTTAACTCGATTGGACAGAAAGAATTCACAGGGAGTCAAATCAGGCTCTGTGGTATATTTTGAATTTTTCGTCAAAAAATTAGGAATAATGATGGCACTGTGCGACGGTGCGTTATCATGGCGCAAAATCCACGAGTTTTCTACCCACAATTCTGGTCTCTTTCGGCGAATTGCTTCACGCAAACGTCTCATGACGCCCAGATAATACTCTTTGTTTACTGTCTGACCTTCTGGCAAAAATTCATGATACACTACACCGTTGCAATCCATGAAAACCGAGAGCATTACATTCTTTTCTGACCGAAAACGACGTGGTTTTTTTTGGTCTCGGCTCATTTTGTGAACGCCATTCACTTGCCTGACGTCTGGATTGCGTGTCGTCTCCAGTAATGATACTTTTGATGAATGTGGGATCGGACTCAGCCTCGCAAATCATCTCTTTTGCAACGTCAACACGGTCTCTTTTTTGCATGAAATTGAAGTCTTTTGGCACCAACTTTGCTTCTACACGACGGAAACCCAAATCATTAACCGTCTTGGACGGATTCATAGGCAATGTTCAAGTCATCCGCTATCTCTCTGATGGTTAATTTGCGGTTATTGACCAACATTTCTTTTACTTCATTAATGTTTTCGTCGGTTTTGAACGTCGATGGTCTGTCAGTACGATCATCATTTTTCTTTAGAGTATCGTTGCCAAAACACTTTTTCAACATTTCCCACGTTCGAGCACAATTAAATCCGTTTTTTACATGAAATTTAATACAAGTTCGTTGTTGAAAATTTAAATCCATTTCTTAAAATTGTAAAAAATCGCCAACACACAGAGATAGATGTACTCTTGGCTACGTAACTTTTGCAAATATCAAGCTATGATGCTAAGATTTGGAGGGAATGTCAACAATAGATGTACCAACTTAAAAAAAAATAAAACAAAACTCAAATCGGAACAATGGGAGTGCCACATGGTGGTTATTCCGTTTTTTTTTTATCGCTCAAATTTTTGGATGGCTGCTACATGTATATTATCTTGTTCTATTACCCCAGAAAGCTCCGGTCTTAACTTGACGTTCTAATTTGCTTAAGTCGATGACATGTATGATATTGAAATCTTCGTCGATTATCCAAGTTTTGCCTTCTTTAATGGGAACGAGCGGTGTCGTTTATTCAAAGAGCTGCAACCGTTAAACTGTTGAGTCTATATGTAGTTACTTGCTTACTTACTTACTTAAGGTGGATTTACGCTCCGGGGGGGACCAGGGCCTCATCCAACAAGCGTCTCCAGCCAGCACGATCTTTGGCCAGCTGTCTCTAGTTTCTCACACTAAGGTGGTAAAGGTCCCCTTCCACTTGCGTGCTCCACTTGAGTCGCGGTCTTCCTATACTGCGCCGTCCCTCAGGAGTGGATTTGAAGATCTTTCGGGCCGGAGCATTCGTTTCCATTCGCTCTACATGGCTCAGCCATCTCAGTTGTTGGACTTTCACTCTTCTGGCTAGATCGATGTCACTGTACAGCCCGTTCAGTTCGTCGTTGTATCTCCTCCTCCATTCACCGTCTATGCAGACGGGATCGAAAATTACTCGAAGAATTTTCCTCTCAAAACAACCAACAGTAATCAACTACGTTGTTGACGAAAGGCTTCAAGCATTCACACAACACAGCGTTTAAGACCTTGTAAGCGATGTAAAAAAGACCAATACCTCTGTAGTTGGTGCAGTTCAACCTCCTTTCTTGAGGATTAGGCAAACAATACTGAGGTTCTATTCATCGGGCATACTTTCTTTACAGATGAGTTGGCGTATGTTCCTTACCAAGTCATCGCCTGCCGCTTTGAATAGCTCGGCGGTTAGGCCATCATCTCCAACGGCTTTGTTGGACTTAAGCTTGGCTAGCATCACTTCGACCAACTGGTAGACGGTCTTCATTGTCCAGGTTGAAAGGTATATTTTCCCTGAAAGTGAGATTTAGTTCGTCAAGTTCCATATCCTCAGCATCGACTGCGATTCTACTATGATGTTCCCTTGTTCGTCCTTGCAGGCTTCGGTTCGGGCTCTGTAGCCTTGGCATGTTCTTTTTAACTTTTGGTAAAATTTACTGCTGTAACATCTCTCTATTTCCTTAATCGCGTGCTTCTCGTGCTCTTTCTTTTTTCTTCTAAGAAGCTGATGTCTGTTTCTTCTTTTCTGCGCGTAGAGCTCACGTGGTATGGACATCTTATGGATTAGTGAAGCAAAATGGTTGGGCTCAGCGAAGTTCAAGTCTCCAACTCGTAACACTGTACTACTCTACTCTAGAGAGTCACTTGAAAGCTATCGGGAATCTGGAGTGGTTTTCCTGGGAGCCTTTAGACGACAGGATCCTAAAAGCTTTCGTATTATTTTCTTTGGCTCTTTCTTCTACTAAGCTCCCTTAACATCTTCTTTATATTCATCCCACATAGGATCTTATGTTAGTTGTTGAACGGGTTCGTATGTATTTCTTCCATGCTTTCTTTCGTTAACTTTCTGTCTTATACCATTTGAACCACAAGCTGTCTTTCTTTTTCCGCATACTTACTCAGCTGTTTTAAGTAGGGCTTCTTTTATTCAACTCCATTTATCCTCTAGGTTTTCATTTCAAGAGTTCTTTTGGAGTCGTAGTGACACTACGACGATGTACGCCCTCTTTTTATCCTCTTTTTGTAGCTCTTTTAGCTTAATGGTCTTTGTTATTAGCAACCGGTGGTCTCCCCAATTCCGCGCCCGTGATTATTTTAATTACAAAAACGGGCAATTTGTAAAGTAACATTTCGTAAATTCGCGGTCAATATAATCGCCCTAGTGATTATAGAATTCGTGCAATTGTGCAGCGTATTGAAGAAATTGAATCGGTATCGGGTCAAATTCAATATCAGTACGCTCGACCAACACGTACACCTCAAATCATCACTAATTTAAGCGAAAAGTTTCAAAACCAGCCAGGCACCTCAATTCGTCGCGGAAGTCAATAAATGGGCCGTACTTTTTCGAAGATGAGACTGGAGAGGCAGTTACAGTGAAAGGAGAACGTTACCGAAATATGCTGACCGACTACTTTTTTCCAAAACTGAATGAATTGAGTCTGGATGATCTCTGGTTTCAACAGGATGGTGTGGGCGGTAGCATCAATAAATCATTTTATTGTGAACGAAATTTGAAGATCGCATTATTTAATTAGAAGGGAACTTGATTTGTCTAAAAGGTCATGCGATCTGAGCCCTTAAGACTTCTTCCTGAATGGTTATTTGAAGACTAAGCTTTATGGCAATAACCAACCGAAAATTCAGGATCTCAAACTTAACATCCAAACTGAAATTGTGGCCATTGATTCACTTATTCCTCAAAATGTCATCGATAATTTTGATATTCACTTGCAACAGAAGTCGAGGTGGTCGCATGACCGACGTTGTTCTCCATTCATAATTCTAATGAACCGGTCTTTATTAATCAGTAAAACTTCATATCGATTTCACAAAAATTTGTGTCTAACTTAATGAAAACTTCCACACTAGCTGTTCGCTCACCTTCATATAATTTTAGTAGACATACTGTATTAGGTCATCACTCGAAGACAAGGTCCATTACAAGATGTTATTACCTCCCTAAGCACACTTCCCAATCTCCTGATTGTTAGACATTCAATTTTTCTCCTTCCCATTGGGTTGCTTTCTCGTCAGCAGCCTTATTTATCTTAGAAGCTCATGCTCCTGGTAATTTTAAATAAAATATCCTTTAACTTTCTACCGCGTTCGAGTTTCCGCGTTAGAAACGTCAAACTCGGTTAGTGACGTCAAAGGAACCGTTCAACTGGAATTTCAAACGATGAATGGGGAAACATCCTACCAGTCAGGATGAATGAATTTCATTCATACGAGTACGAAACCTCAGCTTGCGCGGCGTAGAACGAGATATCTGAAGCAGATAATTGGATGGCAGTAGAAAAGTGATTCTCTGTAGCTCTGGACTACAGCCAATCCGTGCACATGTGCGATAAGAAAATTGAATCAATCAATAGCAAGCCCGCCTACACAAGGGTGACTGGGTGTGAAATTCAATTCCCGATAGAAAATTAAATCCTTTTCGGGAGTATAAAAGTGGTGTTTCCAACAATGACTAGCACAGTTCATCTCTAGTCTTAGAGCGGAATAACCAAAGCTACTTCGGTTTTTTAAGTGTTCCAGAAGGAAAACTTTTTCAAGTGTATAACAGCAAATCATTGATATTGCGACAATGGCTGTAGGTTCCTGGCAACTGAATACGATTGTGACAGTTTTGTTTCTAAGTACAAGTTTAGCACTGGTGCAACGGTGTGACAAGGATCGGTTCTGTGACCCGGATACGAGCAATGAACGAAGCCTCTTGGTAGAGAAACGACCACTCTGGGATGGTAATCGTCGAAACGATGAACGCTGGGAAAGTAATTGGCGACTTACTGGCAGAGAGGACGTTACGCGTGACCGTCTATTGAGAGCCGAATGGCATTCAGAGAAGTCACCTGCTAAAGGGTGGGCTCTCGTTGACGACACTAGCATTGAAAAATTGGATAAATCTGGGATTAAAGCACGTCTAGATAACCTAAAGCAAATACGTTATAATCGGGGAGAGCGTAATGAAGAAGTTGGCTTAAGAAGAGAAAGTACCAACCGAGAAGACGTTCTTGAAGAGCGGCGTGTGGAAAGACCTCAGAGCTTCGGTCTCATCCAGGATCGTCGAGGTGAAAAAGGTCGATTAATTGACTTCTCTACACAAGCTGAACGAAGAAACACTCGACAACAAACGGAGCGGAAGCAAAATATGAACTTTGCGGATCAAAGACGTGAACGAACTGAAAATCAGTTCGATGGAAAACTACAGCGAATTGTTTCTCGAGAAGACCGAAAGCGACCAGATGACAGTGCTGAAAGACGTGAAGACCAGCGAGATAACATACGCCAACGACTTGTTTCTCGAGAAGTACATGTTCGAGGCAATGACCGAGCTGAAAGTCGTGAAGCTAGAAGTAGTGAACGGGAACAAGCTTTAGATCGAGTTGTGGATGGACGTCGTAAGCAAGACCGAGTTGTTGATCAGAAGCATGAACGGACAGATGAGCAACGTGATAACTTACGCCAACGATTCGATCATTGTGAAGAACTTATTCGACCTGACGATCGAGCTGAAAGACGTGAAGCTAGACGTAGTGAACGGGAACAAACTTCAGATCGAGTGATGGATGGACGTCGTGAGCAAGACCGAGTTGTTGATCAGAAGCATGAACGGACAGATGAACAACGTGATAACTTACGCCAACGCCTTGTTTTACGTGAAGAACGAGTGCGAGCAGATGACCGAACTGAAAGGCGTGAAGTCAGTCGTGATGAACGACAACAGGCTGTAGAACGTTTGGTGGATGGAAGACGTGAGCAAGACCGAGTTCTTGATCAGAAGCATGTACGGACAGATGAACAACGTGATAATTTAAACCAACGATTCGATTATCGTGAAGAGCGAATTCGAGCCGACGACAGTGTTAAAGGACGAAAAGTTCAGCAAAATGACTTACGCCAACGCTTTGTTTCTCGTGAAGAACGAGTGCGAGCAGATGACCGAACTGAAAGGCGTACAGTTAATTTAGAGCAGGCTGTAGGTCGATTGGAGGATCGACTACGTGAGCAAGACCGTGTTGTTGATCAGAAGCGTAAACGGACAGAGGAGCACCGTGAGCGACTCGTTTCTCGTGAAGAGCGAATTCTAGCTGGCGACAGTGCCGAAAGACATAGAGACCAGCAAAGTGACTTACGCCAACGCCTTGTTTCACGTGAAGACCGAATGCGAGCAGATGACCGAACTGAAAGGCATGAAGTTAGTCGTGATGAACGACAACAGGCTGTAAATCGCTTGGTAGATGGAAGACGTAAGCAAGACCGAGTTGCTGATCAGAAGCGTGAAACCACTGTGGAACGCCGAGGTAACTTACACCAACGTTTCCTTTCTCGTGAAGGACGAAATCGAGCTGATGACAGTGCTGAAAGACGTGAAGACCAACGAGATGACTTACGCCAACGACTTGTTTCTCGAGAAGAACATGTGCGAGGCGATGACCGAGCTGAAAGACGTGAAGTTAGTCGTGATGAACGACAACAGGCTGTAGAACGTTTGGTGGATGGAAGACGTGAGCAAAACCGAGTTGTTGATCATAAGCGCGAAACCACTGTGGAACGCCGAGGTAACTTACACCAACGTTTCCTTTCTCGTGAAGGACGAATTCGAGCTGATGACAGCGCTGAACGGACAGAGGAGCACCGTGATAACTTACTCCAACAATTCGTTTCTCGTGAAGAGCGAATTCGAGCCGGCTACAGTGCCGAAAGACATGAAGAACAGCGTGATGACTTACGCCAACGATTTGTTTCTAGTGAAGAACAAGTGCGAGCCGATGACCGAGCTGAAAGACGTGAAGTTAGTCAAGCTGATCGGGAACAGGCTGTAGGTCGTTTCGTAGATGGACGACGTGAGCAAGACCGAGTTGTTGATCAGAAGCGCGAAACCACTGTGGAACGCCGAGGTAACTTACACCAACGTTTCCTTTCTCGAGAAGGACGTATTCGAGCTGATGACAGCGCTGAAAGACATGAATACCAACAAGATGACTTACGCCAACGATTTGTTTCTAGTGAAGAGCGAGTGCGAGCCGATGACCGAACTGAAAGACGTGAAGTTAGTCAAGCTGAACGGGAACAGGCTGTAGGTCGTTTCGTAGATGGACGACGTGAGCAAGACCGAGTTGTTGATCAGAAGCGCGAAACCACTGTAGAGCGCCGAGGTAACTTACACCAACGTTTCCTTTCTCGTGAAGGACGAATTCGAGCTGATGACAGCGCTGATAGACATGAAGACCAACGAGATGACTTACGCCAACGACTTGTTTCTCGAGAAGAACATGTGAGAGGCAATGAACGAGTTGAAAGACGTCAAGATCAGCGAAATAACTTATCTCAACGCTTCGTTTCTCGAGAGGAACAAGTCAAAGCCGGTGTCAATGCAGCAAGGCGTCAAGCTAATCGTGATGAACGGAAGCAAGCTTTAGATCGATTGGTAGATGGACGACGTGAACAGGACCGAGTTGTTGATCAAAAGCGTGAACGGGCAGAGGAGCACCGTGATAACTTACTCCAACAATTCGTTTCTCGTGAAGAGCGAATTCGAGCCGGCGACAGTTCCGAAAGACATGAAGAACAGCGTGATGACTTACGCCAACGATTTGTTTCTAGTGCAGAACGAGTGCGAACCGATGACCGAGCTGAAAGACGTGAAGTTAGTCAAGCTGAAAGGGAACAGGCTTTAGGTCGTTTCGTAGATGGACGACGTGAGCAAGACCGAGTTGTTGATCAGAAGCGCGAAACCACTGTGGAACGCCGAGGTAACTTACACCAACGTTTCCTTTCTCGAGAAGGACGTATTCGAGCTGATGACAGCGCTGAAAGACATGAATACCAACAAGATGACTTACGCCAACGATTTGTTTCTAGTGAAGAGCGAGTGCGAGCCGATGACCGAACTGAAAGACGTGAAGTTAGTCAAGCTGAACGGGAACAGGCTGTAGGTCGTTTCGTAGATGGACGACGTGAGCAAGACCGAGTTGTTGATCAGAAGCGCGAAACCACTGTAGAGCGCCGAGGTAACTTACACCAACGTTTCCTTTCTCGTGAAGGACGAATTCGAGCTGATGACAGCGCTGATAGACATGAAGACCAACGAGATGACTTACGCCAACGATTTGTTTCTAGTGAAGAGCGAGTGCGAGCCGATGACCGAACTGAAAGACTTGAAGTTAGTCAAGCTGAACGGGAACAGGCTGTAGGTCGTTTCGTAGATGGACGACCTGAGCAAGACCGAGTTGTTGATCAGAAGCGCGAAACCACTGTAGAACGCCAAGGTTACTTACACCAACGATTCGATTCTCGTGAAGAACGCATTCGAGCAGATGGCAGAGCTAAAAGCCGTGAAGATCAGCGAGATATCCTACACCAACGACTCGTTTTTAGAGAGGAACGAGTAAGGCGTGAAAGCAATCGTGATGAACGGAAACAAGCTTTTGATCGATTGGTGAATGAACGACGTGAGCAAAACCAAGTTGTTTACCAGAAGCGTGAACGGACAAAGAGATGCTATGATATCTTAAACCAACGATTCGATTCTCGTGAAGAACGAATTTTAGCCGATGACCGATCTGAAAGACATGAAGTTAGTCGTGATGAACGGGGGCTGTCTGTAGATCAATTGGTGGATGAACGACGTGAGCAAGACCGAGTTGTTGATCAGAAGCATGAACGGACAGGTGAGCAACGTGATAACTTACACCAACGATTCGATCATCGTGAAGAACTAATTCGAGCTGATGACCGAGCTGAAAGACGTGAAGCTAGACGTAGTGAATGGGAACAACCTTTAGATCGAGGGGTGGATGGACAACGTGAGCAAGACCGAGTTGTTGATCAGAAGCATGTACGGATAGATGAGCAACGTGATAACTTAAACCAACGATTCGATTATCGTGAAGGGCAAATTCGAGCCAACGACAATGCTAAAGGACGAGAAGTTCAGCAAAATGATTTACGCCAACGCCTTGTTTCTCGTGAAGAACGAGTGCGAGCAGATGACCGAACTGAAAGGCGTACAGTTAATTTAGAGCAGGCTGTAGGTCGATTGGAGGATCGACTATGTCAGCAAGACCGTGTTGTTGATCAGAAGCGTAAACGGACAGAGGAGCACCATGATAACTTACACCAACGATTCGATTCTCGTGAACGACTAATTCGAGCTAATGACAATGCTGGAAGACGCGAAGAACAGCAAGATGCCATACGCCAACGATTCGATTATCGTGAAGGACGAATGCTAGTCCATGACAATTATGTAAGGGGTGGTGATCGACAAGAGCGATCAGATTATGCCCAATGTGAACAAAGCCGGGCAGTAGACCAGAAACGTGAGCGGATCTTTAAGCTTAGCTCTCCTTCAGAGCGTCGAGGAGAGTTTGCAGTTTCACATAGGCGTATAGAGTCTGGACAAAAGTTGACCAAATACAATGCGCTTAGTCTGTTGCCCATAGTTCAGACAACTTTGTTGGCAGCAATTGTTGTTAAGACACTCAGTGTTGGCAACAGAAAGTTCGGGTAAGTTAGGCTCATCATCTACTTTTATTTATTTTTATTTAAATGAAATCTTTTGCCTTTTCGTAGGAACGCTATTTTGTTCAAAGTGATAGAACTAACAGGCCGTATTGAGGCTTGAAACTATTGTAAATAAATGTAAATACCTATACTGAGTACCTACCCATATACCTGCTATGAAAGGATACTGGAGACCTTCGATGAAAAGCAAGCGCGAATTCATTTGACCATTGTACAAAACGAAAATATATTATAAACTAAAATGTAATCTAAAAATTAATATAAAATTAATTAATTAACTAAAAATTAATATGAAAGCAACATTTGGTTTATGTGTTTGTTTTGCCATTCTCTAATACCTACGTAAATGTAAGTTTCAAATATAAGCTATTTCGGTTTTGGTTCCCGTTCTCGACTGCTATGATATGACCACAATTGTGAAATTTTCCAAGAACCAGTGCTATCTCAACAGATTTGCCCGTTTGATAGGCATGCTACACTTATGTCCCTGACTGAGGACTGTTTGGCTAACAAAAAACAAATCACAATTTTGGTTTAATTAATTTTGCTTTATTTTATTTTATTTAATTTAACTCAACCTAACTTGCAGTAGTTTTACTCTCGAACGCGTGTAGAGGTGAAGTTTTCCATTGTTGGTGGCAGTTTTAGCCAGTCATGTCTCAAAATCCACGTGTAGCATGATGTGTTCACTGCGTAAGCTTTCATAGTTCTTAATCCTGTTTAATAGACGCGTGTCCTAAATTGCTGTGCGTCCATACGCTTCCTTTAGTCTGATTGGCCTTTTTGATGTCGTGTATTTAAGGAATTCGTTTAAAGAAAGGAGATTGATCATTATCGCTAGTAGAGTTTGACAAGTGGAACTTAACGCGACACACGTTACTATATTCTTTAAGCTTGTGTGAGTATTTTAAGATAACTAGGGTTTCCACCAAACCAACGCACCATAGGTAAGAATGGGCCTAACTATGGCCATGGACATTTAGTGTATTTTACATGGTTTTAGATCCCAACGTTTGCCAGATGCTCTTTGGCATGTGTACAATGCTCCTTATGCTTTTTTGATTTTTCCTTCTATGTTAGGCTTCCAACTGAGCTTACTGTCTATGATGATTCCTAGATATTTAGCTTTGAATGAAAGGTGTATCTTAAGACGGTTAATTCTGAGAAGATTAAGCTTTTATAGTTTTTTTTTTCTTGTGAATAACACTAATTCGGTTTTTGATGCATTTGTAACTAAACGGTTTTTTACTGTCTATTTCGCTGATTCCTTTCCTCGGTCGGTAAGTCAAGATGCTTTGTTGGATTTCAGCTTAGATACTGATACCTATCTTTACTATATTTTGACAGGGAGGACGGAATTTTTGGCTATCATCTAAGTTGAATGATCTATTCTACCTAACGTGGTGATGTTGGGCTTCATTGCCGTTAAATAGCCTGTAGAAAAAGTTTTCCCATATTCTCAGCACCGACAAGGTTTCTTTCTTCATCTTTGCAGGCTTCTGTATGGGTCTGTTCGCCTCGACAAGTTCTTTTTACCTTCTGGTACAACTTCCGTACATTATTCCTGCAGTTCAACGTCTCAATATCTTGGATCGCGCGCTTCTCGTGCTCGTTTTTGTTTCTATAGAGAAGACGATGTTTTTCCCAACAGTTTTGCTCGTAGAGCTCACGAGTAGCACTTGTCCTTAGTTACAGCTCCGCTTTGTAGGCTTCTTGTCTAATTGCTTGTACTCCTCTGCGCGGAAACCCGCCCTTGAACCTATGTGGGTTGTTTTCCGAAGTCTGAGGTTGGTGGTGGCCAATGGCGGCTGATGGGACCATGGCTGCCCTCTACCTCCGCCAGAGCTCGATGTTCCCACACAACGAAAAGAGGGACCGAAGGGAATTGCAAGGAAAAAGAAAGCCAAAATTGTTGGAGGAAAATTTACCGCAACAAAGTCTATATGCTATATGTAAAAAACACTCAAGTGCTTTAATCCAAGCATGCAAACTTGACAACTCTATCAATCATTACTTGATTCATCTCACTTGGTTTGGCTTCACAAATATAACACGATTGAGTTGACCGGTTGGATTTAAGGAAGTTAGCAACTTTACCGTCTATTATCGTAAAAACAAATTTAGAAATAATTTTGACATTTTTGCCGCCAACCGAGAATTCGAGGTCTTCGATATTTGCAATCTGATTCCGAACTGCGTTAAATTCTCTAAACGCCGTATTTTCTGTTTCTTTAGCAAACATAAATTTAATTGGACGGCATAAACGTGTGGATGAAGGATGGGGATTTTGTCATATAACCATTGTCGGATCCGAAACCAATCTAAGCTGAATAGGAATAAATGAAATGAGGAAAAGATATTCGTCTGAATTCGCTTGGTTTTCAAAAGCTTGCTTGTAGTTGCTATGAGCTGAGCTACCATTACCTCCCCATTTAGAAATAAAAAGAATTGACGATTCGTCTGCTATAATTTGGGATACAACTCTCTCTTGCACAACGCTTAGCTGTGTGATAAACTATGTCTTGTAGTTTATGTAGGCACTCGATTCATCGACACGTATTGCATTTTCGGAAGGAAAACAATCCTTTTTAGCTTCGGCTAAACTGTAAACTGATGGATATAATGCATGACCTCTTTTGATCGATTGTTTTCTTAAAATTTTGTATGTATGACGCGTAAGTTTTGTGTTAATATACAAAGCAAGGGCCTCGTCATTACTGTAGGATCGAATTTTATCTAACTTCCTTTGACTAGTTTTAAAATCTTTTGCAGCTTGGGGATGCTCTGTTACTTCTGAAGCCATTTGAGCAACATATAATAGTTCTGAAGGAGGTCTTGATTCGAGGAGATCGCGAACCTTGGCGCCTTTAGAGTGATTAACACAATCCTCAAAACTTTTTCTTAGCCTTCCACACTTAGAAGTATGCGCAGATTCTTCATTTTCACTTTCAAAACTATTTGCTTTACGTGCTAGAATAAAATCATTGCCATTCAACCAATCTTCATATTTCAAAAGAAACCTTTCTTTTCTCAAGCCGGCTGCTTTCAATTTCTTATCAAAATTTACTGACAACAGTCGAATTTTATTTTTTATTTGCTTGGAAAGCTCACAATTTTCTTCAGAAATATTTATTTTATTTGAAATATATTCAAAAATTTTATTAATATGGTTTTTCTTTTCATTGGAACGCCAAATTTCAAAATACTCCATTCGCGGAATCTCATACTCTATCAATTAAAAGGAAGAAAATCAAGTTTTGCAAATTCGTGCGGAGCAAAAATGGCACATATTCTTTAACTAGAAATGATACACTTTACAAAAAATATATAACTCATCTGGACACTCTGACACACTCATATTTAGATTATCTAAAAAAAAAAAACAAGATCTTTCAATTTTACATCACAAAATACGCTTTTGAGGCTTATTAACAAGACAATTAAACGAGGCACAAGAAATAAAAAATGGATAAATAAAAAAGAACATACCGACTAATAAGCCTGCCATTTCTTGTAAATTGTTTCCTTTTCAATTTAGAGTTATTGGTCTATAACTTCGTGCGGTTTGCTAAGAGATGGCGTAACTTGTATTATTCCATTGTTATTATTCCATTGGAACATGCGTTGGAAAGCTACTGTCATTGTACGTCATTTCAGTATATGTCATTCATTTAAAGCGTAGACAACAATAATTTTTTTTCACTCAAATATGTCGAACTTTGTGCCTGAAAAAGTGTTTTTGCGGGGAGTTGTTCTTCATGAAGAAAACTGCTCCCGAAAGTCATCGTGTTTTGGTGGAAGTTTATGGTGAACATGTGCTAGCCAAAAAAGTTTGAATACTCTATGAATATTGTTGCCAAACACAAAAGAGCTCGCAGAATCTTTGGGTGTCACTCAAGCAGCCATTTCAAAACGTTTAAAAGCAGCTGGATATATTCAAAAGCAAGGAAATTGGGTTTCACATGAACTCAAGCCGAGAAACGTCGAAAGGCGGTTTTGCATGTCCGAAATGCTGCTGGAACGCCACAAAAGGAAGTCATTTTTGCATCGGATTGTTACTAGTGATGAAAAATGTATCCATTATGACAACCCCAAGCGCAAAAAATCATATGTAAAACCCGGCCAACCAGCCAAATCAACGGCAAAGCCGAATATCCATGGCACAAAGATGATGCTCTGTATTTGGTGGGATCAGATGGGTGTGCTGTATTATGAGCTGCTAAAACTGGGTGAAACCATCAATGGACAACGCTACCGAATACAATTAATCCGTTTGAAAAGAGCAGTAGCCGAAAAACGCCCGGAATATGCGACCAGATACGAGGCAAGAATTTTCCATCATGACAACGCTCGGCCCCACGTTGCTATTCCGGTTAAGAACTATTTGAAAAACAGTGGATGGGAAGTCGTACCCCATCCGCCTTATAGCCCAGACCTTGCTCCTTCTGACTACCATTTGTTCCGGTGGATGCAGAACGCCCTCACTGAAATACGGTTCACATCAGAGCAGAATATCAAAAATTGCCTTGATTCATTCTTGGCTGCCAAGACGGCGCAGTTCTTTTGGGATGGGATTCACAAATTGCCAGAAATATGGGGAAAAGTCATAGCTTCAGATGGGCAATTCTTTGAATAATACTATTGTACATGTTTTTCTTAAATAAACGTTCAAATTTTGAAGAAAAAAAACCGAATTACGTACATAGGTACGTATTGCAGTTTGAAGTCATTTGGAATAAATAAAACAGTCACAGTTTGTCTATTAAACAATAAACAAGTACTTTTTCTTAAGTCGCAACAGAAGTTGATGGTTGAAGTTGAAGCGTAGAAGAGCTTAAGCCACACAGTGCTTCACAATAAATTTAGATTGCATAAAGTCTTAAATTACGCATTGTTTGTATAAAACCAATGTTGCAACTTTCTCCATGCCAGGCTTTGTGCTTAACATTAGAACATCTCGCTTATGTCTCCATTTTGCAACTACAATGAAAGAATTTTTAACCCTTTCTACCTAGGTAGACCTAACGTCTACTAGGTACTCTATTACTTTGTATACGTAGAAAGCCGATGAGATGGGCCTGGCGAGCAAGGAGTTCTTGGGCTTAGAAAACCGAATTGTAAAAATTTTCCTAGGCAGTTACAAATTCTGCTCAAATTACACAAGTCTGCAAAAAAAAAAAAAAAATTTTGAAAGCTGTTTTGGTTTTTTTGCGTAATTCTTATGTTTATCCGAAAATGACTTTCATTTTGTCATAGAACGTCACGTTTTTTGACAATGTAAGTATCTACATATGTTAACCAAGTTATCTTCTTAAAATAAAAGATAGAAATTTTTTTAATTTATAATTGCGTAACAAAACTTATTTTTTCTATCTAAAACACATTCATTAGTAAGCGCTAAATACATTTCTTTTTCCCTGTGAGACTCCTTTTGGTTCATTTTCGCTTGTGGGGAGCATCTGGAAGGTCTCTCTGAAGCGTCCAACATCTTCTTAATACCTTGGTGAAATCGTTCACCTTGCTCTTCACTCACATCTCCAATATTTTTTAGAACGTAGTCGAGGTGGGAATGAAGATAATGTACTTTTAAACTTATTAGGCAACCTAAAGATTGAAATGCTTTTAACATTCTTTTGACGATTTGTTTGTAGTTAGGATGTTTGTTATTGGCTAAAAATTTCTCTATGACCTCTTTAAAGACAATCCACCCTTATCTTGGAGGATCCGTCTTGGTTGTAATGAATTATTGATCAGCCATAAGCCGTCTAATATCTTTAATAACTTTAGGAGGAGGCACCAAAGTTTCATGCAAGATATTCTTTTTGCCAAATTTAAGCTCCTTGGGAGGCCAACACTTTTTGTTCCACAGATTTGCTCGGTCTCTACTATCTTATAAGCACAACAAGCAAGGGAACTTGGTAAACCCAGATTTTTGTACGAGCAATATGCCCAAGATTTTTAAATCACCGCACACTTGCCAACCAAGCTCTTTATATTTTAATTTGCAAAGAACCGATTCCAAGTTCTTGCAGGCTTCCTTGAGGTGTATCTAAATGATCAACAGGAATCATAGAAACCGCCATTGTGAAGCACAACTGATTTAAGGCTTCTTTTTGAAGAATTTATGAAAATACGTCACTGTGCTGGATCGTATGAGACCTTAAATATATCCATCAAACCTTCAATATTGGTACAATAAACCAACTCATCTTCTTGGGCAAGGTAAGAAGTGAACTGCTTCTCACGATATCTAAACCAAGAGGAAGACACCCCGGCAAAAGTAAGCTCCTGCTTTTGAGCCTTGTTCCAAGCAACTCAGCAGCATTTCTGGGAAGATTAAAGTCTCTTACTAAATCATTTAGCTCGCCCTGGGAAAACATCATCCATTCATCTTCGTCAGAGCTTGGAATCTCTGAAGATGAAATGAAATCGACCGCTTCCATTTTGAATTATACCCTTTCACATTACACGAACAAAAGTAACAATCATTCGAATTTCGAAGGTCTTTAACACATCGTTCGCAGACTTAATGAGGTGCCCAAAATTTATCCTGATCTCCAAGTTTTAAGCCAAAATACGCGAAGTACACTTTTTTTACAAAGTCCGTAATATTAAGTTGTTGCTTTAATACCATATGTATATTCGCCACAAATATAAGAGAAACTGTCAGACGAATTCACACACTTCCGCACAGACGACATTGCACTATATTGCACCAAGATCTATAAAACAATGACGAGTTAACACGTAATTGTACCGCCAACAGAAAAGTAGACTTCTGTCAAAACTCAAAAACTTGTACAGACAGTTAACTGACAGACAAGATCCGGAGATTAGGACACTCAAGGCGTCGATTAAAAATATTCAAACGTTAATAAAAGAGAATTACAGAATTTCTGTAAGTTTGTATTGGAACAACAGGGTTCGGGCTGTAAACACCAGCAACCCGACTTTCCAATAAATATGCAAGGCCACTGATACTATTATCCCTAATTATGACCTGGACAATCGCGTGTTGGTGCACGACTTCTACATTCGAAATGAAGTAGAGAACTGGCGATCCGAGGGCTCTGGTTTCACCCGGTTCAGCGACGAAAATATGGCAAATAATGTCATTACCAGAGAGGATGACCTACCCCCGTTCATTTCGAAGGAAGAGCTCCATGAGATCTTCGACACAATTAGGGTTAAGAAATCGGTGGGGACCGATGGTATTCCGAACATCGTGCTCCGACATCTTCCTCTAGAAGCGGTGGACATTTGCACCACCCTGCTTAATAATGCAATGAATAATGCACATTATTCAGCACATTGGTGGTTCAACCTATCCCCAAAAAGGGAAAGGATATATCCAATCCGGCGAATCTCCGGTCGATAAGTCTCCTTCCGAATATCAGTAAGGTGTTCGAAAAGGTAATCAGTAGAGGTCTGTCTCGGTGGGTTGATGACAAACATAAAGTTCCGGATAATCAATTCGGTTTTAAGGCGGGACATAATATCTCAACTCTAAACTGGTGTCCGATATCCAATGGAATAGAGGCAAAAACCAATGTACTGGTGCCTGCCTTGTTGACTTGGAGAAGGCCTTCGACACCGTATGGTTAGAGGGTCTTTTCTATAAGATGACTAGGCTGGGGATCAGTAAACCACTCTTGTACACTCTTTATAATATGCTAACCAACAGACAGTTCATTGTGAAAAATGGTGATGTGACTTCTGTTGGAATATTTCAAATTAAAAATGGTCTCTTCAATTCGGTCAATTCGCCGATCCTTTTCAACATTGATACAAGCGACTTGATAGGTTCACTTCCCCATACTATTGCGTACGCAGACGATTTGATAGCGTACAAAACAGGTCCAAAAATCGAGGACATTATTACTCTCTTGCAGCGTGACTTCGATAAGATAAGACGATTTTGCGATGACTGAAAGTTGAAAATCAACTTTCAGAAGTCGGAAACCATTCTCTTTAGGAGCCTCTAGGGATACCAGAAGAAATTGGCGAAAGTTCTCGATCATTGGACAATACGGACAGCCTCTTGCCTGTCGAAATATAGTCAGATACCTTAGGATTTGGCTAGATCGGTTTCTGTATTTTGACTAAAATGTAGATGCTGCTCTGGCCAGAGCTAAATGCGCTTTTGCTCTTACAAAGAGTCTGTTTTATAGCAGCCAATTCGATGCGAGGGTAAAGGTAATCTGCTACATGGCCCTTATCAGGCCCATGCTGGTATTTGGGTGTCCCGTGTGGTTCAATATGCGAGCAAGCTTAATGGAAAAGGTTCGGGTGTTTGAGAGGGCTTGCCTTCGCTTGTACAGAACACTAGAGTCGGAGTACAAAAAAATTTATCGTTATGAGGTCCTTTATAATAGAGCGAGCCTAATACGAGTGGACAACTTCGTAATTAAGCTGACTCGAAGGCACATTGCAAGAGCAATGGCCTCGACGAATAACCTGATATCTGGGGCTTACTATCCCAATTACCGTTACCACGGGAGTGTGCGCTCTGACGGCTTCGTTCCATCGGAAGCATTCCTATACTTAGACCAGATAGGGTTGATTCAGGATAGATCAGCGGTCCCGTTAATCTTCCACGTCGCTCGGAAAGCTGGGGACAGGCGACTTAACTACAACACGGTAGTGTGGATCGTCTCAGGTTCAGTAGGGCGGTGGGGAATCGCGATAAGAGGGATGTCGTTCGGCAACGCCAGCATTTCTGGTGGTTGAATGATGGAGAAGATGTTTCGTTGTCGTCGTTTCCGTCAATTACGGACCAGCCTTACTAATGAGGTAGAGTTGACCAATCTATTTGCTCTGTGAATAGCGATGGCCAGCTTACATAGGTATAGGTTAGCATTTAAGAAATATATACATATATTAGTATATACCTTTGTATATACTTATGTATGTATATAATTGTGTATAATATCTATGTGTGTGTATTGTGTATGTAGGTTAGGTAGACTAAGGTTTATTTTAAGTTAGATATTAAGTTTTTATAAAAAATTAAGTCAACAAACTTACATCGGTAATTTTTTGTCAACAATTTTTTTTTTAGCCTTAAGTATAGAAAATAAATATTCCTAAGTAAATTGTAAATAAAGTCGAAAGACATAGATATAAGAATTTAGAGTAGCTTAGAGTGCCTGTGTGGGGCCAATAAGTTAGTATAAGTTTGTAAAGTAATTTTAAGCTAGCATTTAAGCATTTTTTGTTAGTATGTAAGGGTTAATGATTAAGATAATAAAATGCATTTAAAACTAAAACTAAAACGAAATTGTACCGTGCCACTTTTTACGATATCGGAGAGCGCACGTTCAGGTTACAACATGCTTATGTTTGTTAATTTAGCTACACAGGGCGTTCTTTATTTAGAAAGTAATGATAACTACCACCTTGATAAAAAAAAAAATTAACAATAACCACCGTGTGGCGCTCTAATTGTTCCCATTTGAGTTATGTTTTTTTTTTTTTTTTGTTAAGTTGGTACATCTGTTGTTGACAGTCCCTCTAAATCTTAGCGTCCTTTGCAAAAGTTACGTAGCCAAGAGTACATCTATCTCTGTGTGTTGGCGATTTTTTACAATTTTAAGAAATGGATTTAAATTTGCAACAACGATTTTGTATTAAATTTTGCTTAAAAAAAGTATTTAATGGTGCACGAACGTTGGAAATGTTGGAAAAGTGTTTCCGCAACGATTCTCTAAAGAAAACGGTCGTTGACCAGTGGCACGAGCGGTTATAAAGTGGTCGTGAGTCAATCAAAGATGATGAACGTCGAAAATCGACGAAGACATTGATGAAGTAAAGGAAATGTTGGTCAATAACCGAAAATTAACCATCAGAGAGATAGCGGAGGACTTGAACATTGGCTATGGATGCGTCCAAGAGATTTTGGTTAATGATTTGGGTTTCCGTCGTGTAGCAGCGAAGTTGGTGCCGAAAGACCTCATATTCATGCAAAAAAGAGGCTGAACCCTATCCCACATTCATTAAAAGGATCATTACTAGAGACGAGACCTGAGCTTATGAGTACGATACGCAATCCAGACATCAGGCAAGTGAATGGCGTTCACCAAATTAGCCGAGCCCAAAAAAAAAACACGTTGTTTTCAGTCAAAAAAGAAGGCAATGCTGACGGTTTTCATGGATTGCAACGGTGTATTGCATCATGAATTTATGCCAGAGGGATAGACAGTAAACAAAGAGTATTATTTGGGAGTTATGAGACGTTTGTGTAAAGCAATTCACCGAAAGAGACCAGAATTGTGGACAGAAAACTCGTGGATTTTGCACCATGATAACGAACCGTCGCACAGTGCCAATATTTTTCGTAATATTTTGACGAAAAATGCAACAAATACCATCCAACAGCCACCGAATTCACCTGATTTGGCGCCATGTGACTTCTTTCTGTTCAATCGAGTTAAAAAAACCACTACAGCGAACGCGTTTCAGTAGCCGAGAGGAAGTAATGTAAGCAGTAGTAAGCACTAATGGACACACCGAAAACCGAATATAAAAAATGTTTCGAGGATTGGATCAAGCGCTGGCATAAGTGTGTTGCAGTCAATGGGGATTACTTTGAAGGGGATAATATAGATTTAAATGAATAAACTTGTATTTTTAATTTTCTAATAAAATGTTGATCAATGTGGTATGTCCTGTATATTTTACATTTAAAAACAGTAATCAAAATAAAATTGTATTGTACCTTTATTTATGATTTCAAAAAATCCCTTTTTTATAATAAAATTTTGCGCGTTGCAAAATAATCTGACGTTCTGGAATTTTTTGAGTATTTTTTTAGTTTTTGGAACACCTAAATACATAGAAAACAGTTGAAAACATCTCGATAGCATTTTTGTTGCAGACCTGTGTTATCTGCAAAGTGAATAAATTTTAAAATTAACAGGAGTCTATTCCGCGACAACACTTGAGGCACGAATGCGTTTCTGAATAACTTGTCGATGCTCCAGTAATGTGAGATAGAAGGAATTGTAAAATATTCCAATATATTTTGTACTATGTATGAACATAGAGTGCCCTATAAATGGTATGTTAGTGTCTTCTTTGGTATTCCTTAGTTCGAAAGTTACGCGTTATGGTGTTGTTTCGTAAAAATACGTTGGCGTTGACAATGGTGTCGGTAACAATTAGCTGATACACTTCTTCGGTGACAATGAAAGACATCAATTGTTCACATTATTGACGTTTGCGGTTAGATATCTCTAGTAACCTGTTCGAAACGAAAGGTTCTTAGTGAATGTCCAGTTACGGTGGTAAACGCGAACGCGAACGGAGTCTCATCATCTTCTTCAGATGATTTATAGATTTCGGGGAATTCGGAATAGCTTGAACTATTTGAAACTTTGAAGTCAGCCTCGTCATTTTTGAAGTCTACGCCGCGATGTCTCTTTCCGTAAAATAACTTTCGATTTATTGAAAAAATTTTGTTTGCCATCTTCAAACGTGAATCAAAACAAAGCAGCAAATAGGAAAACAAAACACGGGTCTCATGGTACCTGATGTAGCAGATGTCTTACCGAAAGGCTTCTTGATCTGCCAGAAAAACCTACACAGTGTTGCTAATTTTGGACACATTTAAAACGAAGAAGCTTACTTTCCAGAATAACACGCAGATAGTTTACTTCGTTGCAAAAATGCGTATAAGTGCCTCTCAACACTATATGAGGCTAAGAAAACTTAATTTTGCAAAACCGAAAAATATTTGAAATTATTTTCTGATCGACTTGAAACATTTTTTTTGTTTTTTTTTTTTTTTTTTTTTTTTTTGAAATGGTATTGTATGATATTAAACTCTATGTCGATATATTTGGTAAAAGTGAAAATTAAAAAGTTTTGTCTTGTGAAGTGAAAAACTGAGAAGTATCCAAGGGCACTGTTCCGGGCTTAAGTGTAAATTTATCGTCCCTTTATATTTCATTGTTCGTTACCCTTTTCCTACATTTTTGTCACCTTTGCACCTATTTAGTTTATATAAATCGATAGAAATGGCAGATAGAGATCGTAGACGAATCAAATTGTCCACTTTGACTGAAGAAAAATTAATTGAATTCATGAATTCAGTGGAAACTGACGAAGAAGAAGGTAGAAGGTATCAGTAGTGACGATGAGTTCAATGATCCAAATTATATGCCGGATGAAATCGCACCTGACGGCGAGCAATGTATAGTGCTTTAGAGACATTGACAACAATGATCTATTTATTGCCAATGCAGTGAATATGTAGTTGGACATAAGTTCCCTTGTTGTATACAAGATGAAAGCGAGCGAGTCAAAAAAGGGCAACCCGGTTGCGATGCATTTCGCATTAGAAATATGGCAGACGAACTAAACAGGCGGTTTGATTCCGTGCAGCACCAAAATGCAACATCATCTTCGACAATACATGCTAAATAAGCCACACAAATGGGGAATCAAATTGTTCGTTTCGTGTGATTCTTTCAGCTTTGTGAATCGCTTCGAAAATTATAATGGTGCAGGCGATAACGTTGTTTTACTTGGTACACCTGATCTTGGTGCAACTGCGAATGTGCAGTTTGGTGCGTTTAACTAAAAGGGTAAACAACTTTATGCATCACATCGCATATTTCGACAATTTCGTAAATCGAATTCCAAATTGCAGGCTTCCTACGGATAATGCCATCAAAAACGAACCAATTGGATTCTCTACAGAATTTATGGAAACTGTTTATGGTATTGATATCAGCAATGCCTTGTGGAAGGACAACAAATGTGTGCGATTTGGTTCAACTTACATTGGAATTGAACCATTTGCAAGAGCAAATACCGACTTGCAAGTAGCAAAGGCAGCACGTTTTGATCGAAAATCGAACGAATATGTTGAGGTCGATTGTCCAGAAATTATACGGGAATACAACAGCCATATGGGTCTCGTTGATTTATTGGATGACTTATGGGCCGTTACCATATTCGAATAAAAACACGCAATCTGATGACAGGACTTTTTTTTTATCATTTCATCGATATGGCAACAACGAATGCTTATATAGGGTTTTCTAATAACGACTTGACAACTTTTTTTTTAAATAAAAGGCAAACCATTTGAGATATTTCAAAAACTTTATCATTGGTTTGAAGTACAATCAAAACATTTAAGAATTTGGCCACGGCGAGCACGTTTGCAGCGGTCGATTCGTTGGACCAATTTTCAACGGCTCTGCCACACATTCTGCCGAAATGGGCGCTATTTCGCGTTCAATGTTGGCTCTGAGCTCCTCCAACGTCGTCGGCGTGTTAGCATAAGCCAATAACGTAGCCCCACAGAAAACAGTCAAGCGGCCTTAAATCGCACGAACGAGGCTTCTTCAATAAATCGATTGTACCGGGTGCTGTGTGGCTTGTGGCACCATCCTGTTGAAACTACATGTCCAAGTCCAAGTCCATATCTTCCAATTCGGGCCAAAAATAATCGGTGATCATGGCGCGATAACGCTGAGCATTCACGGTAACGTGACGATCGTTATCGTCGACGAAAAAATATGGCCCAATAACGCCGCCGGCATGCAAACCACACCAAACAGTTATTTTTTGTGGATGAAGTGGTGATTCATGAAGCACATGTGGGTTTTCACCCGACCAATAACGCATATTTTGCTTATTGACGAACCCATTGAGCCAAAAATGAGCTTCGTCACTGAAGATGATTTTGCGATGAAATTCATCATCTTGGCGCATCTTCTCCAGAACCCAATCGGAGAACGTACGTCGCTTCAAATGGTCCATCTGCTTCAATTCTTGAGTCAGTTTGATCTTGTATGGGTGTAAGCCAAGATCCTTACGCAAAATACGCCATAATGTGGTCTGAGCGATGCCCAATTCTTGAGAACGCCGTAGAATTGACAGATTTGGATCGTTTGCTACGGACGTCTAAGCGACAGCGATATTTTCGACACTTCGACCAACCCGTTGTCTCGCTGACACGGCAACATCACACGACAAATATGTAGACTCAAATTTTTGCACTAAACTTGTTATTACCTGTCTACTAGGGCGAAAATTACGACCGAAAATTGGAGTTAACGCTCTTAAAGTTGCAGTCACCGACTCCGAATATCTGTAGAAAAGTTTTAAAATTTGCAGACGTTGCTCGTTAGTGTACTTTACCATGATAAAAATGTTTTTTACTGAATAAATTAACAGTGACAGTTTGATGATTAGTGACAGAGTGCGTTCACAAATTAAATTCAAAATTGTCAAGTCCCTATTGGAAAACCCTATATATACGCTTATTCCAGAAATGCACGGTTCTACAACTCTGCTAAGTATATTAATACTATTCCTGATGACGGAAACGTGAGTGATGATGACATTGATTCCGATTGTGATGATGATCTTAGTTTAGTTCAGTCAGTAAACCTCACAAATGGGGTTAAAAATACTAAGCCCTGAGCGGCGAAATCTTTGCTAGAAACCAAAGCAGTTCGCACCCTTCAGACGCGCCAGATCTTGGCGTAAGCTCAAGTGTGGTCACTCCATTGACATCCACAGTTCCATGACATTAAAACTTCAAGATTTGTTTTGATAACTGGTTCAACAGCCAAATCTTCAAGTTTGGTTTACTTCTCTTAGGAACTGTGCGACTCAATCGTGTGCCAAACTCAAATATGCCTTCAGAGAAGAAACTGCAGAAGCGAGGTCGCGGAAGCATGGAAGAAAAGGTAGCAGTCATAGATGAAGTAAAGTTAAGCCTGATTTCCTGGTTTGATAATAAGAATGTGAACCTTCTTTCAGCCTACATTGGAGGTGAGCCAACGACAACAAAACGACGTTATGTTGTTTGTTTGTTTGCATACCTTCTCCGCAAGCTATCGATGTTTATAACCAGCATATGGGGGGAGTCGATTTACTTGACTCCATGCTGGGTTATTATAGAATCTATTTGCGGTCTCGTCAGTGGTATAAAAGGATTTTTTTTTCACATGGTGGACATGTCCCATGTAAATGCTTTGTTGTTATGGCGCCGAATCAATGCAGATATTTGATGGTAATGATTGCCCAACCAAAGCAAAATACTCACTAAATTCATTAGTTACAACATTTTTAGATTCTCTTTCGGCGATCTTATCTTGTTAACAAAATAAAGGTCCTGCGTCAAACGAATCTCTATGTTAACTCGCTTTTTAAGCCGATCTCAAGTTTAGTACCTCTCATCCATGGTTTCAATCTTATATTATGTATATTGGGTTGGCGGCGTCATTGGCCCGTACTTTTCAAAGATGAGGTTAGAGAGACAGTTGCAGTGAATGGAGAATCTTACTGCAACATGCATGTTACAGCAACGGCTACTTTTTTGGGTTTGGACGATCTCTGGTCTCAACAGAATGGTGCTACCGCCCACACAAGCCATTAACCAATCAATTTATTGCGAAATTTCAAAATCTCATTATTGCGGTTAGAGGAGCACTTTATTTGCCTCCAAGGTCATATGATCCAAACCCTTAACACTTCTTTCTGTGATGTTATTTGAAGAGAAAGCTTTATGGCAATAAACCAACAAAAATCCGGGATCTCAAACTTAACATCCAAACTGAAATTCTGGCCATTGATTCACTTATTCCTCAAAATGTCATCGATAATTTTGATATTCACTTGCAACAGAAGTCGAGGTGGTCGCATGACCGACGTTGTTCTCTATTCATAATTCTAATGAACCGATCTTTATTAATCAGTAAAACTTCATATCGATTTCACAAAAATTTGTGTCTAACTTAATGAAAACTCCCACACTAGCTGTTCGCTCACCTTCATATAATTTTAGTAGACATACTGTATTAGGTCATCACTCGAAGACAAGGTCCATTACAAGATGTTATTACCTCACTTAACACACTCCCCAATCTCCTGATTGTTAGACATTCAATTTTTCTTCTTCCCATTGGGTTGCTTTCTCGTCAGCAGCCTTATTTATCTATGAAGCTCATGCTCTTGGTAATTTTAAATAAAATATTCTTTAACTTTCTACCGCGTTCGAGTTTCCGTTGCACTGCATAAGCGTTAGTGACGTCAAAGGAACCGTTCAACTGGAATTTCAAACGATGAATGGGGAAACATCCTACCAGTCAGGATGAATGAATTTCATTCATACGAGTACAAAATCTCAGCTTGCGCGGCGTAGAACGAGATATCTGAAGCAGATAATTGGATGGCAGTAGGAAAGTGATTCTCTGTAGCTCTGGACTACATCCAATCCGTGCACATGTGCGATAAGAAAATTGAATCAATCAATAGCAAGCCCGCCTACACAAGGGTGACTGCGTGTGAAATTCAATTCCCGATAGAAAATTAAATCCTTTTCGGGAGTATAAAAGTGGTGTTTCCAACAATGACTAGCACAGTTCATCTCTAGTCTTAGAGCGGAATAACCAAAGCTACTTCGGTTTTTTAAGTGTTCCAGAAGGAAAACTTTTTCAAGTGTATAACAGCAAATCATTGATATTGCGACAATGGCTGTAGGTTCCTGGCAACTGAATACGATTGTGACAGTTTTGTTTCTAAGTACAAGTTTAGCACTGGTGCAACGGTGTGACAAGGATCGGTTCTGTGACCCGGATACGAGCAATGAACGAAGCCTCTTGGTAGAGAAACGACCACTCTGGGATGGTAATCGTCGAAACGATGAACGCTGGGAAAGTAATTGGCGACTTACTGGCAGAGAGGACGTTACGCGTGACCGTCTATTGAGAGCCGAATGGCATTCAGAGAAGTCACCTGCTAAAGGGTGGGCTCTCGTTGACGACACTGGCATTGAAAAATTGGATAAATCTGGGATTAAAGCACGTCTAGATAACCTAAAGCAAATACGTTATAATCGGGGAGAGCGTAATGAAGAAGTTGGCTTAAGAAGAGAAAGTACCAACCGAGAAGACGTTCTTGAAGAGCGGCGTGTGGAAAGACCTCAGAGCTTCGGTCTCATCCAGGATCGTCGAGGTGAAAAAGATCGATTAATTGACTTCTCTACACAAGCTGAACGAAGAAACACTCGACAACAAACGGAGCGGGAGCAAAATATGGACATTGCGGATCAAAGACGTGAACGAACTGAAAATCAGTTCGATGGAAAACTACAGCGAATTGTTTCTCGAGAAGACCGAAAGCGACCAGATGACAGTGCTGAAAGACGTGAAGACCAGCGAGATAACATACGCCAACGACTTGTTTCTCGAGAAGTACATGTTCGAGGCAATGACCGAGCTGAAAGTCGTGAAGCTAGAAGTAGTGAACGAGAACAAGCTTTAGATCGAGTTGTGGATGGACGTCGTAAGCAAGACCGAGTTGTTGATCAGAAGCATGAACGGACAGATGAGCAACGTGATAACTTACGCCAACGATTCGATCATTGTGAAGAACTTATTCGACCTGACGATCGAGCTGAAAGACGTGAAGCTAGACGTAGTGAACGGGAACAAACTTCAGATCGAGTGATGGATGGACGTCGTGAGCAAGACCGAGTTGTTGATCAGAAGCATGAACGGACAGATGAACAACGTGATAACTTACGCCAACGCCTTGTTTTACGTGAAGAACGAGTGCGAGCAGATGACCGAACTGAAAGGCGTGAAGTCAGTCGTGATGAACGACAACAGGCTGTAGAACGTTTGGTGGATGGAAGACGTGAGCAAGACCGAGTTCTTGATCAGAAGCATGTACGGACAGATGAACAACGTGATAATTTAAACCAACGATTCGATTATCGTGAAGAGCGAATTCGAGCCGACGACAGTGTTAAAGGACGAAAAGTTCAGCAAAATGACTTACGCCAACGCTTTGTTTCTCGTGAAGAACGAGTGCGAGCAGATGACCGAACTGAAAGGCGTACAGTTAATTTAGAGCAGGCTGTAGGTCGATTGGAGGATCGACTACGTGAGCAAGACCGTGTTGTTGATCAGAAGCGTAAACGGACAGAGGAGCACCGTGAGCGACTCGTTTCTCGTGAAGAGCGAATTCTAGCTGGCGACAGTGCCGAAAGACATAGAGACCAGCAAAGTGACTTACGCCAACGCCTTGTTTCACGTGAAGACCGAATGCGAGCAGATGACCGAACTGAAAGGCATGAAGTTAGTCGTGATGAACGACAACAGGCTGTAAATCGCTTGGTAGATGGAAGACGTAAGCAAGACCGAGTTGCTGATCAGAAGCGTGAAACCACTGTGGAACGCCGAGGTAACTTACACCAACGTTTCCTTTCTCGTGAAGGACGAAATCGAGCTGATGACAGTGCTGAAAGACGTGAAGACCAACGAGATGACTTACGCCAACGACTTGTTTCTCGAGAAGAACATGTGCGAGGCGATGACCGAGCTGAAAGACGTGAAGTTAGTCGTGATGAACGACAACAGGCTGTAGAACGTTTGGTGGATGGAAGACGTGAGCAAAACCGAGTTGTTGATCAGAAGCGCGAAACCACTGTGGAACGCCGAGGTAACTTACACCAACGTTTCCTTTCTCGTGAAGGACGAATTCGAGCCGGCGACGGTGCCGAAATACATGAAGAACAGCGTGATGACTTACGCCAAAGATTTGTTTCTCGTGAAGAACGAGTGCGAGCAGATGACCGAACTGAAAGGAGTACAGTTAATTTAGAGCAGGCTGTAGGTCGATTGGAGGATCGATTACGTGAGCAAGACCGTGTTGTTGATCAGAAGCGTAAACGGACAGAGGAGCACCGTGAGCGACTCGTTTCTCGTGAAGAGCGAATTCTAGCTAGCAACAGTGCCGAAAGACATAGAGACCAGCAAAGTGACTTACGCCAACGCCTTGTTTCACGTGAAGACCGAATGCGAGCAGATGACCGAACTGAAAGGCATGAAGTTAGTCGTGATGAACGACAACAGGCTATAAATCGCTTGGTAGATGGAAGACGTCAGCAAGACCGAGTTGCTGATCAGCGTGAAACCACTGTGGAACGCCGAGGTAACTTACACCAACGTTTCCTTTCTCGTGAGGGACAAATTCGAGCTGATGACAGTGCTGAAAGACGTGAAGATCAACGAGATGACTTACGCCAACGACTTGTTTCTCGAGAAGAACATATGCGAGGTAATGACCGAGCTGAAAGACGTGAAGTTAGTCGTGATGAACGGGAACAAGCTTTATATCGATTTGTAGATGGACTACGTGAGCAGGACCGGGTTCTAAATCAGAAGCGTGAGCGGACAGAGGAGCGCCGTTGTAACTTACAGGAACGATTCGTTTCTCGTGAAGAGCGAAGTCGAGACGACGACAGTGCTAAAAGACGTGAAGTTAGTCAAGCTGAACGGGAACAGATTGTAGGTCGTTTGGTAGATGGACGTCGTGAGCAGGACCGAGTTGTTGATCAGAAGCGCGAAACCACTGTGGAACGCCGAGGTAACTTACACCAACGTTTCCTTTCTCGTGACGGACGAATTCGAGCTGATGACACTGCTGAAAGATGTGAAGACCGGCGAGATGACATACGCCAACGACTTGTTTCTCGAGAAGTACATGTTCGAGGCAATGACCGAGCTGAAAGTCGTGAAGCTAGACGTAGTGAACGGGAACAAACTTCAGATCGAGTGATGGATGGACAACGTGAGCAAGACCGAGTTGTTGATCAGAAGCATGAACGGACAGATGAACAACGTGATAACTTACGCCAACGCCTTGTTTTACGTGAAGAACGAGTGCGAGCAGATGACCGAACTGAAAGGCGTGAAGTCAGTCGTGATGAACGACAACAGGCTGTAGAACGTTTGGTGGATGGAAGACGTGAGCAAGACCGAGTTGTTGATCAGAAGCGCGAAACCACTGTGGAACGCCGAGGTAACTTACACCAACTTTTCATTTCTCGTGAAGGACGAATTAGAGCTGATAACAGCGCTGAAAGACATGATGACCAACGAGATGACTTACGCCAACGACTTGTTTCTCGAGAAAAACATGTGCGAGGCAGTGACCGAGCTGAAAGGCGTGAAGTTAGTCGTGATGAACGTGAACAAGCTATATATCGATTTGTAGATGGACGACACGAGCAAGACCGGGTTTTCGATCAGAAGCGTGAACGGACAGAGGAGCGCCGTGAAAACTTACGCCAACGCTTCGTTTCTCGAGAGGAACTAGTCAAAGCCGGTGTCAATGCAGCAAAGCGTGAAGCTAATCGTGATGAACGGAAGCAAGCTTTAGATCGATTGGTAGATGGACGACGTGAACAGGACCGATTTGTTGATCAAAAGCGTGAACGGACAGAGGAGCGCCAAGAAAACTTACACCGACGATTCGATTCTCGTGAAGGACTAATTCGAGCTAATGACAGTGCTGGAAGACGCGAAGACCAGCAAGATGCCTTACAAGGCCGGGCAGTAGACCAAAAACGTGAGCGGAACTTTAAGCTTAGCTCTCCTTCAGAGCGTCGAGGAGAATTTGCAGATTCACATAAGCGTATAGAGTCTGGACAAAAGTTGACCAAATACAATACGCTTAGTCTGTTACCCATGGTTCAGGCAACTTTGCTGGCAGCAATTGTTGTTAGGACACTTAATGTTGGCAACAGAAAGTTCGGGTAAGTTAAGCTCATCATCTATTTTTATTTATTTTTATTTAAATGAAATCTTTTGCCTTTTCGTAGGAACGCTATTCTATTCAAAGTGATAGAACTAACAAGTCGTATTGAGGCTTGAAACTATTGTAAATAAATGTAAATACCTATACTGAGTACCTTCCCATATACCTGCTATGAAAGGATACTGGAGACTTTCGATGAAAAGCAAACGCGAATTCATTTGACCATTGTACAAAACGAAAATATATTATAAACTTAAATGTAACCCAAAAATGAATAAAAAAGCACAAACTTAAAAGCAACATTTGTTTTATGTGTTTGTTTTGGCATTCTCTAACAGGTAAGTTTATTTCGGTTTCGTTTCCGGTTCTCGACTGCTACGATGAATTTTTCTTTTAGCATATTGGTGTAGATAGGAAGGTCACGAAGGTAAATTTATCAAAAAAGCAGAACTGTCTCAACAGATTTGTCCGTTTGTTAGGCGTGCTATAGTTATGTCCTCGAGCGAGCGATTACCCAAACAAAAAACACAACACAATTTTGGTTCATTTATTTTACTTTATTTTATTTCATTTAATTTAACTCAACTTAACTTGCATCAGTTCTGCATGCCAACCCGAACTATCATGTATTAAAGTTGTTTTGTATGAAGCTTTCCACAGGTGTGATATTTACGCGTATAATTTTTGACAAATTTGATTTGTATTATGCCACTTTTTATTGGAAAGGAATATAGTTTCTCAATGCAGGGATCTTGAATTCGCTCAAGAGGTTTTAACAGAGATAATTCCCGGCCGATCGGTCTCACAGTCCATCGACAGGTGAAGTGAATTCTTTTCGTATCTTGGACATGAAATATCAAGATTCATGTCCAAACCATATTACGCGACTGATGCACAGTTTTTTGACTTAGTTGATGTCGCTGTACAGATCGTACAGTTCGTCATTGAATCTTCTCCTCCGAAGTACGTCAACGTAAACGGGATCAACAAATTTTCGGAGGATTTTTCTCTCGAAACGACTGAGGATATCTTCATCCATATTTTCACCTATAGGTCCGATAGGTCCATACTAAAGTAAGACTGAGATGATCAAGGTCTGATATAAAGTCTGCTTAGTTTCTCGTGACAGGACTTCATTACTCAACTACCCTCTTACCACCCAAAAAAAAAAATTTTTGGAAAGAATGACTCTTCGTTTATTCCTGCTGAGGTATTGTTGGCAGAATGTATAGCAGAGCTATATAGGCAAAGTCCCTTACTAAAATGGTAAGTGGGTTAACTTTGCAACTTCCATTTCAATATTAGCGCCGGACACAGCCTGTTGTATTTTGTGTGATGTTAAAGGTCTCGATTAATTCATTACCTACGATTATTTTGACCGTCGCACAGTGCCATCATTATTCGTAATTTTTTGAAGAAAAATGCAACAAATACCATCCAACAGCCACCGAATTCATCTGACTTGGCTCCCTGTGACTTCTTTCTGTTCAATCGAGTTTAAAAACCGAGAGGAAGTAATGGAAAAATCGCAGGAAGCACTAATGGACACACCGAAAACCGAATAAAAAAAATGTCTCGAGGATTGGATCAAGCGCTGGCATAAGTGTGTTGCAGTCGATGGGGATTACTTTGAAGGGGACAATATAGATTTAGATGAATAAACTTGTATTTTTAATTTTCTGAATACATTCCGGAACTTCAAGGTATTATACACGAGTCGATCCGAAAAGCAGAACTAAGTCTGTCATTGATCATACAGGCTGTCAAATCAGATCTGTAGTAATCGAAAGTGGGATAACTGACCACTCCCCTTTATTCCCCACGTGACGTAATAGCTCTGGGAGAAAATTCATAAGAACACATATTTATATAAGAAAACAATTAAGCAGCTCATTTGTAAAGAAATTTGAGGTGACGTTTTGATTGAGAATTATGCCGATAATATGCTCGTACTCTGAGTGTCAAAAGTGAGTGAACACCGATAGAATTTCCGAAGTAACATGGAATTAAAACATAGAAAAAGGCTCCGCGGTTTTTAATTAATTAAATTCTTTATTTAAAATCAATTCCAATCAAGTACATATTGGCCATTATTATTTATGGCCTTTTGCCATTTTCCAGGTAGCTTCATAGTTCAATCGGTGTAGAACTTCTGTGGTTTATCAGCGAAAAACTTGGCCAAGTGATTTTCAGCGGCTTTTCGATTGGCCAATTTTTTACCATCAAGAGAGTTTTGCAAAGACCAAAACAAATGGTAATCAGTGGGTGCAAGGTCCGGGCTATACAGTGGATGCATCAAAACTTTCCAACCCAGCTCCGTCAATTTGTTCCGGGTCATCAAAGATGTGTGTGTCATGATACAAGACAACTTCTTTTCTGTTGGCCAATTCTGGTCACTCTCTCTTAAAAGTTTCATTCAAACGGTCGAGTTGTGCATAGTAGAAAATCGAATTGACAGTTTCGCCTCATAACTTCGTTTGCCGTCAATTCAGGCTTCAAAATGCTTCAAAAATGATTCCATTTCGTTACCTTTCAGCAGCGTCTAACTAATGATTATTCGGTCAACTAAATTTCTTTGCATTAATTCATGTGACACCCAAACATCGAGTTTCTTTGAGTAGCATGCTCATTTTAGATGATTCCAAACTGCCATACGGTTGATGTTTAGTACCTCCTATCTCCAGACAGCTTTGCTTCATTAGTTGCAAAATTTCATCGACTTTTTGAGTGACAGGCCGACCAGTACGAGGTGCATTCTCACCGTAAACTGCACAAATTTTTCGGCATGTTTTTGCAGCATTTTTCCTTTCTTTTATAGTAAAAAAGCATCACAAAGCGTATTTCTTCAAATATTTCACTTACATTCAAATCAGTATAATTTTTAACACGAGCAATGAATTACACAGTTGTCTTTACAAAAAATGTAGCCTGACATGTCACCTTTCAAACAAACACGTGTTCGTTTGACACAAAAATCAATTAGTGTGTCCGGATAAATGGACATCAACACCATCTAGTGACAAAAAACCGCGGAGACTTTTTATATAACCAATATCAATGAAACAAAAAAAAAAAAAAAAAATTAAAACAAAAGTAATAAATATTTTATTCTTAAGAACAGTTAACTTAACTTCAATCTTCTCTGCTTTACTATCTATCAGCTATTTTTTCTGATCAGCATCGATGTTACTGTGAACATATACCAAAAGTCTTTGTTTTAACATTAGTGCAGAGTGTAAGCTTAACTCTTAATAGCAGTGCAATATTAAATTTCGTATTAAAAATCAAACAAGTGACCAGATAGCAATGATAGTTTTTCCAATTGTTATGATTCACCAGCTGTCAATGTTACCAATGACATCCAGCTGTCAAAATATTCAGTAAGATTTGCTACTTCATCATGCATCGTTCTACGTGGTTTTACGCTTGCCGAACGTACGTAAAATATTAAAAAAATATTGAAATTCTGGCTCAGTTTTAAATACGCAACGTGAATTTCGTCGTGAGATTGGTCGTCATAATGGCTTCAGTGTGCAGGCAATTCTCGCACCGTGGAAAAGTTTGAGCATAAGTACACTCTGTTGAATTTTAAGTGGTGAGAGCTCAACAACATCGATATATCGGAATTTACTTCCAACAAGACGATGATATATGGAATACAAGATACGCAACGCTCGAAGTTGGACCGAACGCTTGAAGCACTGCCAGCGAAGTTGATGGGGTCTTTTGCATAATAAGCTATTCCACACATGATGGCATGAACTTAGCTTCTAAATAAAGCCAGAATCAATTTTATATCGCACACAGTTGTTGGTTTATTTAAATTTTTTTCCTATCGCTCTTATCTGGTCACCCTATAAAAAAATTTTAAAAGAAAAGAATAAAGAATTTAGTGAAAAAAAATAAGAAGCAAAGTAAAGCATGGTGGAGGTCCAGTAGTGGTATTGGGGTGTATGATAGCATCTAGGGTCAGGAATCTTGTTTTCATTGAAAGCACAATGAATAGGCAAAACTATCTGAGCATCCTAAACAATAATATACAACCGAGCGTAGGAAAATGAGGTAAGCTTAGGAATTGAATCTTTTTGCAAGATACTGAATCTAAGCATACCTCGCGACTCATTAAGGAATGATTGCTTTATAAGACTTCAAACCAGCTTTGGGTGACCAGACATAAGCCCTATTGGACATATTATGCGATCACTTGGACCGAAAACTTCGCGGAAGGACTATTACGAGTACATATGGTATGCCATCATAAAAGTTTAAATTGAAAAATGGTCCAAAATATTTTCCGATGTTGCAAGTACACTTGTTATATCCATGTAACGTAGGCTTAAACAAGTTATCATGTCTAAAAGTGGTCAAGAATCTACTAGTGTTTCCTTACTTTTGACTCGTAAAATATGAAGTATAGTTAACTGTTTAAGAGAGGGCACCACTTGAATTAAATCCATCCAATACCATTTTCAGTTAGTACCAACCTTCAAAAGATACGTGTATAATTTTGACAGCTGTCGGACGATTAGTTCTCGAAATATAGCGTTGTGAGTGAAGCAACTTTTGTTATTGTGAAAAAAATATATTCAAAGCAATTTCGTGTGTTGATTTATCATTGCTTTTTGATGGGAAAAAATGCAGCCGATGCAAAGAAATGGCTTCATAAGTGTTACCCGGACTCTGCACCAGCCGAACGAATCATTCGCAAGTGGATTGAAAAATTTAAAAGTGGTCATACAAGCACCGAAGATGATGCACGCAGTGGACGTCCAAAAGAGGCTGTTTCAGATGAAAACATCAAAAAAGTCCACAAAATGATTACGAATAACCGTAAAGTAAAGTTGATCGAGATAGCTGAGGCTCTGAAGATATCAAAAGGGCGTGTATACACGAATATTTGGACATATGAAAGCTCTGTTCAAAGTTTGTGCCGCGTTTGCTCACAGTCGGCCAAAAACAACAATGTGTTGATGATTCAGAGAAGTGTTTAAAGCTGTTCAACCGCAATAAAGCCGAATTTTTGCGTCGGTATATGACAATGGATGAAACTTGGCTCCATCACTTCACACCAGAAGTGTGAACCTCGTCCAAAACGACCAAAAACTCAACAGTCGGCTGGCAAGGTTATGGCATCCGTATTTTGGGATACACATGTAATAATTTTCATCGACTATCTCCAAAAGGGGCAGACTGTCAACAGCGACTATTACATTGCGTTGTTGGAGCGTTTGAAGGACGAAATCGCAGAAAAACGGCAGCATTTGAAGAAAAAGAAAGTGCTGTTTCATCAAGACAATGCACCGTGTCACAAGTCGATGAAAACGATGGTAAAATTGAATGAATTCGGCTACGAATTGCTTTCCCACCCACCGTATTCTCCAGATTTGGTCCCCAGTGACTATTTCCTGTTCGCAGACCTCAAAAGAATACTCACCGGAAAGAGATTTAAGACCGATGAAGAAGTAATCGCCGAAACAGAGGCCTATTTTGAGGCTAAACCGAAATCGTACTACAAAACTGGTATCGAAAGATTGAAAAATCGTTTCAGTCAGTGTATCGCCTTCGAAGGCAACTTTATTAATAAATAAACTTGAATTTTGCAAAAATTTTGTGCTTTACTATAAAACGGCACTGAGTTTTCAGCCCATGTGTTAAAGCTTAAGTTAATTTGTATGTTAAAACTTAATGTTACTTCGAAGATTTTGTCGCTGTTTACTCATTTATGGGATTCGCAGTATATCAAAAACCAACCTGTAAATTGAAGAAAATTAATCAGATATCAACCTGGAAGACGATAAGTTTAATCGCCAACTGTAGACAAAAACATCAACTTTATAGAATTTGGAGAACAACGATACGCGTCTATATATATAAAAACTTTAAATATAAAATAAATAAAGAGATAACAACACAAAAATCAAATTTCTATAAAAACCAATTTAACCAAGTAAGAGCTGATTCTAACAAAACATGGGGGTGGCCGTGATGTAGTGGTATATGCATAGACTCCTCAAGCAGAGGGTTGCGGGTTAGATTTCTCTGAAAAAGTCTTTTCATGGAATTTGTATGTCGCCCTGATACGCTCGCGGAATTATAAAAAAAAAAAAAAATGGCAATTAATAAATGAAATATTGGGAAGGAAGAAATTTAATATTGACGACACGGTGTCAGCAAATTTTGCAACCGATACTTCTACGTTAACCAATCAACGTGCACACCTATTCTCGACACAGACAGTGAACATAGCTCATCAATGTTATGACAACTGGATTTGTTGAAAGCTCACTCTTTGCCAATTCCACAAACACCTCTGCAATGCATTCAATGATTCGTTTGCTGCGAGCAATAATATTGATTAGGTATGGACGGAATTCGAGCGAATGATATAAAAAGCCACGCAAAAGTATTTGGTCCCATACTGAGCAAGTTTTTCAACAGTCGGCCCTTTTCCAGTTGTTGAAAAATGTATGAAAGATATAATAATGAAAAGATTCCAAAATTTCATATACAAACACTCCCTTATCCACAACAGTCAGTATAGGTTCCAAAAGAACAAGAGTACGGGAAAAGTTCTAGCAGAATTCGCAAACTGTATAAATCTACTAAAAGCTATGCAACACAATAAATCATGTTTCCATCAATAAGATGGAAAAGTTCAAATATGGATTCACTAAGCGATCGAAGCTGGGTCCAATTCTTCTCATTCTCTATATGAACGAGCTTCTACGCGTTTTGAAGAGGAGTATTCCCTTTGCTTTTGTGGACGATACTGCGATTGAGGTGCGACAGAGGTCTCTGAATACTGCGAATTCTATAATGCAGCAGGACTCCGACGTTATCGTAAAATGGTGCCACGGTAACGGCCTGGTTGTTATTGCAATTGAACCAAAAGCCATGCACATACTAAATCCCAGTTTTAAAGTGGCACATATCCCGATAAAACTTAGAAATGACGACTGTAACAGTCACGCAAATGAAGTCATAGAACTGTCGACAGTTACAAATATTTGGGAGTTATAATTGACTGTCATTTTCTTTGGGATAGACACATCGACAAATTGCCAGTCCTGAAGTATGTGTGCCAAGCCCTAGTATAGTATATGCTTCGGTATGGTATACTTGTTAGATGCAGCGAAAATTCACATCCAAAAGCGAAAAGACTGCAGAAAGCGGCTCCCAACCAAAAAATGTCCAACAATCCACAACATAATGAGCGAACCTTCACGGTGCTCAATGTACAGCAGCCTTTTGTTTATTCAAGTTTAAAATTCAATATAAGATTTTTCATGCAGTTGATACATACAGCATTGTTAGTGATATTTTTATTAAGAAAGATAGATATGATGCCAAATTTTAATAATTTTTACTTTGTGTGGTGTATACAAAGGTAGATAAAAGGAAGTCAAATTTGTTTGAAAGAGAAAAAATAATCTTTAACAAATTAAAAAGGATACAATCAAAGGTAGATATTGGGTGGTACCACTTGAAATGTCCGATTTTATAGTAAAATTTTAAATCCAATATTATTTTTCCGTAATTTTTTATTCAATCGAAATGGGATCCGTTGGCATCTATGACATTCTTCCAACATAAAACAAGGTCAAATATTCTTTTTTCGTAGAAGTGCTGACTTTTTGAAGCAATGAAATCTTCAAAGACTTTTATGACCTCTGCTCGGTTCCTGCAACAGTTTTTACATCGTTAATTGTGAGGTATGGGGTCTAGCTTTGCCATGCAAAAGGATCGGACCGTGCCGTGTCGATTTCCTAACAATATTTGATAGCGTTTATCGTTTCTCCTGGTTGACGGCTTGAAAAGTGAATAAGTCCTTTCGATGTCCACCAAATTGTCACCATAACCTTTTTTGGGAAAAGATCGGACTTGGGGTGTGTTTTTTTTTTATCTGCATTCAACCACTGCCCAGATCTTTTACGATTACCATACAGTATCCACTTTTCATCACAGGTGACCTTCCGGTGCAAAAACAGTTCAGTTTGGTTTCTTAATGTAAGAGATGCGCAGATTTCCTGGCGCCGTAGTTTTTGGGATTCGTTCGATTCATGGGGTACCAACTTATCGAGCTTCTTTAACTTTCCTATGAGAAAAAGGTGTCGATTTATTGTCATTGGGGATACTCCCATGCTTTGTGTAATCTCCCGCACCGATTTTGTTGGGCCCGCATCCACCGTTGCTCTTAAAACATCGTCGACAACTAACGTTTCCGGCTCCCCACGTAGTTCATTTTCCGGAACGGAACTTTTCAAACCAACGTCGTATAGTGCTTCGTTTACCGCTAAATCTTTAAATGCGTCATTAATGTTTTTCATTGCCAATGACGCATTATGTCCCATTTTAAATTCGTAAAGGAAACGGGTTCGTATTTGAACTTCCGACTGCTTGGTAAATAATTCCTAGAAAAAAATAACGGTACTTGTAGCGAAACCTAAAATTCTCGCACTTCAAACACACGTACCACTCTATTTTACGAAAAAAAAAAGAAAATTTAATATTCATCCGAGAACTTCTTATTTCCGACCGACATTTCCTATGGTGCAACCCAATACTAACTTAACCACTCTAAAGATCGTAAAAATAGGCTTTTTTGAATTTTTTTTTAGGAAACATATAAAATAAATCGATTTTACAAAGGTAGAAGTTTATTGTACATATGAATAATTTATTTAAAAATGGCAGCTGTACAGCATTTCTCAGGTGACCTCCCTTTTTTGAAATGGTCTCTGGCCGTACCAACAGCTCTTTTACTCGTAAATTTTGAATTATGATGAGTCACTAAATTTTTATTGTACATAACAACAGCTAAAGAAGTACATACGATTTTTTTGATATTTTGATTTTTGGCCGAATGGCGCACTTTCAAAGTCAAATTTGCAAAATTAGCAGAAAAATCGCCAGAAAATTATAAATAAATGAACTATGCCATATAAAAAAAATCTTAAGTAATTATTTAGACAATATATTGGTCATGTAAAATGTCTCCGCGGTTTTTTGTCACTAGATGGTGTTAGTGTCCGTTTATCTGGAAACACTAATCTGATTGCATCAAACGAACACGTGTTTGAAAGGTGACATGTCAGGCTACATTTTTTATGAGCTGTTATACTGATTTGAATATGAGTGAAATATCTGAAGAAATACGCTGCAAAAACATGCCGAAAAAGTTGTGCAGTTTACGGTGAGAATGCTGTAAGTGAATGCCGGACCCAGAAGTAGTTTCTTTGATTCCGTTCCGGTAATTTCGATGTAAAAGATGCACCTCGCACTGGTCACTGAAAAAGTCGATGAAATTTTGCAACTGATAGAACAAGGCACGAAAGCTGTCTGGAGATAGCGGAGGTACTTAACATCAACCGTATGACAGTTTGGAATCATCTAAAAGAGCATGCTACTCAAAGAAGCTCGATGTTTGGGTTCCACCTGAATTAACGCAAAGAAATTTAACTGACCGAATAATCATCAGTGAGACGCTGCTAAAACGTAACGAAATGGATCCATTTTTGAAGCGATTCATTGTTTGGGAAGTTTTCATGCATTCACCGTATAGCCTGGACCTTGCATCCTCTGATTACCATTTGTTTCGGTCTTTGCAAAACTCTCTTGATGGTAAAAAATTGGCGATCGAAGAACCACTAAAAATCACTTAGCCAAGTTTTTCGCTGATAAATCACAGAAGTTCTACACCGATGGAACTATGAAGCTACCCGATTTTATAATACTGCGCACCAAGGGGATATGAATACCCTTTTCCTGAATTTTCTCCTGGTCGCGGGCGGGTGGTGTATTAAGTTTAAAACCCAAGTGTGTTGGGTTTCGATATTTTTCCCAGAGGTGGTTGTCAAACTGGACGGGACGAGCCAGTGCATCCTCAACCAGTGGGTCTTAGTAAGTGCTAGTTGTAAAGTTCGTTAGATTTAGCCCAGCCAGCAACCACTTCAACATCAGTGTTAGAGTTGAGGCCGACGGGATTTTCATATAACTACATACAAATTCTATGAAAATAATTTTTCAAATAATTGTCTTGCACGGGATTCGAACCCGCGACCATCTTCTTGAGGAGTCTATGCATATAACACTACACCACGCCCACCTCCTAAAAAATAGTTAAAATTTGAACTGAATTTGTTGAAAATTGTTTAAGTTATGGGTGTGACCAAATTGAAACCGACGTTTTCTAAGACGAAACAAACCTTCACATGTGGCAAATAGCTTCAAAAACATCTGCCGTACACCTACTCTAGTCCACTAAAATACCGTCTCTCGTTTCGATCATAAGAGTCTCACTGCCTACTTGGCTATTTACCTTTGTACCATATAGTACTTTGAAAAACAAGTATTGTGCGCAATTAAGTTCTCAATAGATGGCTCCAGAAATAATTGGTGGTCGATTTTGACAAATCCAAAATGTCATGAACTAAGCTTAGACATATGGTAAACAAACCGTTTTGACACATTAGTGATTTTGTTTTGCCGTCATATACTTTTGTTTATGTGAAAATATCTAATTTTATGCCAAATAATCGTTATTTACGGGAAGTGTTGATTTTCTTCTTTCATTCGAAGAAAACGGCAGTTAAAGCACATCAAGAGCTCCAAAATTTTTCGGAGATGCTGCTCTAAGTGAAACAACGTGCAGTGATTGGTTCCGTCGCTTCAGAAACGGTGATTTCGGTGTTGACGACCGTCCGCGTAAAGGAAGGTCAAATCCTTTGAAGACGCTAAATTGGAAGTGTTGGTCGGTGAGAATCCATGCCAAACGCAAAAAGAGCTTGCATTATGAGTTATCCGCCAAGCCATTTCTATGCAATTTCATGCGTTGGGAATGATTCAAAAACAAGGAACTTGGGTTCCTTTTGATTTGAAGTCGAGGGACTTTGATCGTCGCTTTTTCGCCTGTGAATTACTGCCCCAACGGCAAAAAAGGATGGCGTTTCTTTATCACATCGTGACGGGTGATAAAAAAATTGATTCATTAGAGCAACTCAAAGAAAAGTAAGTCATGGGGACTATCCGGTCATGCTTTTACATCGTCGGCTCGGCCGATTATTCACGCTGCGAAGGTTATGCTGTGGGACCAGGTCGGTGTTATTTATTATGAATTGCTGAAACCAAATGATAGCATCCCTGTAAAATGGTATTGACTTCAATTATTGCGATTGAGCCGAGTACTATGCAAAAAACGACTACAATACTATACAAGCAGAGGCATGAAAAAGTGATTCTACAGCACGACAACGCTCGGCCTCACGTTGCCAAACCCATCAAAACCTACTTGAAATCGCTCAAATGGGAAGTCATACCCCACCCGCCATATTCCCCAGATATTGTGCCTTCCGATTATTACTTGTTCCATTCGATGACACATAGTTTGGCTGATCATCACTTCCGCTCATATGAAGACATCAAAAGATGGCTTTATTCTTGGATAGCCTCAAAAAATAAACACTTTTACCGTAACGGTATTCGAACTCTTCCAGAAAGATGAGCAAAAGTTGTAGTTTTGAAGGATTCATTTGTAACCATTTTTTCACAATAAAGTTGCACTTGCATCTAAAAAACGGCGATAACTTATTTGCACACCTAGTACTTCAATATATTTCCCGGCCATAACCTTTTGGAATATGATTTTTGAGGTCCTAAGACACCATTGAAGGCAATAAAAAAAAATAGATTTTTTTGGAAATCATAGAGTGGCCTAACCCCTTAAACAAATGAGCAAATCATTTTTATTTATTTATTTTCCTATTTTTTTGATTGAATAACGCAGCAGAGCTTTGATTTAACTACTCTTGTAGACAAATTTCTTAAGGATCGATTTTCCAAGTGCAGAGTGTTAAATAATTTGCACGTAACAATGGAGTAAACGTTTCTTTACCTTTTAGTGCGTAAGCAGGGACATTTGCAACAAAGTTTGAATATAAAGTAAACTCCGGAAGCCAGAAATTGGGCCTTTCAGATACCCGCTTCTCATGAAAAAGAAGACCTTCAGAACTTCAAAATAAAATGAATGACACAAAGGAAGAATTTGCAAGGCCCTGAAAAGGTCCAAACAGTTAATTGATGTAGTTTACTAAGATAAGCGCCACTCCAACTATTGGGTCTATAACTTAATTCGTGCGGTTTGCTAAGAGATGGCGTAACTTGTATTATTTCATTGTTATTATTCCATTGGAACATGCGTTGGAAAGCTACTGTCATTGTACGTCATTTCAGTATATGTCATTCATTTGCAGCGTAAACAACAATAATTTTTTTTCACTCAAATATGACGAACTTTGTGCCTGAAAAAGTGTTTTTGCGGGCAGTTCTTCTTCATTACTGAAAACTGCTCCCGAAAGTCATCGTATTTTGGTGGAAGTTTATGGTGAACATGCGCTAGCTGAGCGAACGTGCCAAAAGTAGTTTGCACGATTTAAAAGTGGTGATTTTGTCTTGGAAGACGATGAACGTTTTGGGCAGCCAAAAAAGTTTGAAAATGAAGAACTGGAAGCATTACTCTATGAAGATTGTTGCCAAACACAAGAAGAGCTTGCAGAATCTTTGGGTGTCACTCAAGCAGCTATTTTAAAACGTTTAAGAGCAGCTGGATATATTCAAAACCAAGGAAATTGGGTTCCACATGAACTCAAGCCGAGAGACGTCGAAGGGCGGTTTTGCTTGTCCGAAATGCTGCTGGAACGCCACAAAAGGAAGTCATTTTTGCATCGGATTATTACTGGTGATGAAAAATGGATCCATTACGATAACCCCAAGCACAAAAAATCATATGTGAAACCCCGCCAACCAGCCAAATCAACGGCAAAGCCGAATATCCATGGTGGTATCAGATGAGTGTGCTGTATTATGAGCTGCTAAAACTGGATGAAACCATTAATAGACAACGCTACCGAACACAATTAATCCGTTTGAAGAGATCAGTAGCCGAAAAACACCCGGAATATGCGACCAGACACGAGGCAATAATTTTCCATCATGACAACGCTGGGCCCCTCGTTGCTATGTTAAGAACTATTTGGAAAACAGTGGATGGAAGGACCATAATAAATCCTTTTCAAAGTGTAAAGAGAGCAATAATTTCTAAGGCAGAAAAGACAACGAGTAGACGAAAGAAGTTATTTTTTTGGAAAATAAAAAAATATAACTCTAGAGGCCTAGAATCTATGAACTCGTTGAAGGCAGTTTCGGCGTCGTCTTGCCTCTTGAACCCTTTCTGTCACAAGAAGCTATCGAGATGTTTAAACAAGTTATAATCGGTTGGAGAAAGGTCCGGCTGGGATAATATTTCATAGCCCAGCTCGTTCAACTTCTGTAAGGTCGGCTGTGCGACGTGTAGTCGGGCTTTGTCATGAAGAAGGATTGGTCCTTTTCTGTTGACCGAAGCCGGGCGCATGCGTTTAAATTTTTCGTGCATTTCATCGATTTGCTGACAATACTTCTCAGCCGTGTTGGTTTCGCCAGGATTTAGAAAGCTGTGATTAATCAAACCAGCTGAAGACCACCAAGCAGTCACCAATATTTTCTTCTGGTGCAATGCCGGCTTTGGGAAGTGTCGTGGTACTTCATTTTGAACCAACCATTGAGGTGGGCGACGCTAGTTGTCATACAGGATCCATTCTTCATCGCACGTCATAACTCCATCGAGAAAAGGATCATTTTTGTTGCGCAAAATGAGCCAAAAAGCAAATTCAAAATGACGATTTTTTTTGGTCTCATTCAATTTTTTAAACTTATCGAGCTTCTTCCGTTCCAATTGTTACGTCTTGTTCTTTTTCAAGTTCTCTTATTTTTGTACGTGGATTTGACTCAACCAGAACCTTTAATTGATCATCTTCATCCATCGCCGAAGGCGCTATTAATTTTACGACTGGCCTCCGCTGCTCTTTGGCCCAGTTTGAACTCATATATATTATATTAATACCTATGAAGATTTGAAACGTTATGTGAAGTTAAACAATAAAGAATAGTCATAGCATTATAGAGCGAAAAATGCACCTTAAAATGATATATATTATTTATATAAATAATAGAAATTTTATTCCAAAACAACCAAAAATAAATGAGTATCATAAGAACCGACATTATTTTTTGAACAACCAATATATTTTTAAAGAAATAAAATCTGACCAAGTACAGAACCTTGGGGTACCCCCAAGTTATTAGTTTTTGAACTAATTATATTGCTTCCAATTTTTACATATTGCATTCTGTCTTTAAGATATTACTCAAACTTTTTGTATATAAATCCTCTGAATCCAGCCTTATAAAATTTATCTAAGAGACCATGTAGGTCAACCATGTCAAACGCCTTAGTTTTATCCTCAAAAAGCTGGCACAAAGGTGTCTTTTTTTTAATCCCTTATATAAGATAGAGCAAAAGTCTAATAGAGCATCCTCAGTGAAGAGGCCAGTTCTGAAACCAAACTACATATATGGGACTAAAAAAAATTTATATGATTATTTTATATGAAAGGCTTAAATTGTCGTTTAAATTAAATTTTCAAAAACTTTTGAGATCGAAGACAGTAAAGAAATTGGTCTACAATTTGATTTGTCTATCCTGTTAGCCTTCTTAAATAAGAGAATCAATACAGCGCATTTAAGTTTAGAGGGAAAAGTTCCAGACATAATGCTAAAATTAAAAAGATAAGATAAAATATCTACTAAATTGGGGCCAATATACTTTACTACCAGTTTTCTTCGGTTTGAAGTGACATTTAATGATATTATAATCAAAATATAAAATGTCACTAATTTATTCTTACCTTAAATATGTTTTAAAGATTAAAAAATAAGAATAAAAGAATAAATAAAATGCAAGTTCGATACAAAAACTCCCACTCCACGAGCAGAATGTCATTAGTATTTGGAAAGATTAGGAATATGGTAACTTCACTCTCGCAAGAATAAATCCAAATTTCATAAACAAACATTATGTTTGACAGGTTAACAAGAGATGGCGCTTATTTTAGAGCCTTCAGACGATAACCGCTTTATTCGACCAGATAGTTACGAGATGAATACCAGAACACGTCTCCAGAGTACCTTGCAAGTCCCAAGAAATTACAACACGTACAAAAGAAGACAACTTCAGTACAGCTTTCCATTAACAATTAACGAACTACCTCCAGAACTTACAAATATTTGTAATATGACGCAAATTCAAGTTGCCTGGCTTCAATTCTTGCACAAGTTGAATTTTGTACGCTCTTAGACCGAGATCCTCACATAAAATACGCCAAGTTATCGAATACGCCAAGCCAAGCTTCTAAAAACGACGACGAATCGATTCGTCACGGTCTTCGCGTACACTCTCAGCTACAGCTGCTATAGTCTCTTCACTACGTACTGAATGTGATTTAACCGGTCGAGTATCATCTATTTATGTAAACTGGGACTCAAATTTGCGAATGGTGTTAGCAACAATCTTTTCAGTAGGTCGATTATGCGCACCGTAAGTTCCTCGAATCGCACGAAAAACAATTCTCACAGAACGCTGATTATCGTAATATTGCTGAACAATTTGGAGACGCTGTAGTGATGTCTTTTTACGATGACTTGTTAAACGATAATGAACAAAAAAAATAAAGCAGTTTGATAGGAGTCACGCGTGATCTGTCAAAAAAAGCCTATTGAAAATCAAACCTCACGATGAATCAATCCTTATTAACTCCACAAATGACACCCTAGTATAGATTCGACGAAGAATAACCTTTGGCAACCGCTGCTACTTCAGTTTGTCCAAACAACTAGGCTCCAAACTCCTAATTCGAAGGCCAAAAATCATGCTCTACAAGACCCTGATCATGCCAGTCTTCCTTTATGAAGCTGAATGTCGGGTGATAAGCAAGACAGACAGACAGACAAATTTTACGTTAAATATTAAATCCTATCTGCGAGGAGGCCGAATGGAGGAAAAGATACAACCTCGAACACTACGTGCTGTATGAAGATGTGGATGTAGTCGCAAAAATCCGTCGACGAAACTGGCTCGGCTACATGGAGCGAATGGGCGAGAATACTCCAGCTAAGAGAATCTTTAAATTCCAGCCACCAGATTCACGAAGAATAAGAAAATCGAACCTCTGGTTTAAAGATTAAGCAAAGCCTTGGGTCTGGTAAACTAAATGCGACGTGCGCGGGTCTGTGAAGGATGGAAAGCGGCTCAGGCTCAGACCCTCCAAGGATCGCTGGCCGGATAAGTAAGTAAGTATTGTATATTTATGTTATACAATCTTCTGCAGAAAAGTCGCGGTTTCGCTGGAACTTATATAGGAGTACATTTTTTCAGTTCTTTAAGAAACAAGTAAAAACAAATAAATAACAGTTGCTGTGTCTCCAATGGCATGTTGGCGGCTTTGCCACCGGCCTTCGGTACTTGATGTTGGCAGAATAAGAGTTGTTGACAGATTTCGGGATATGATTTCAGCGAAGATTTTGGTGGGCTCTTGCAATTGCAGCTTTTCTACTTTATGTCTTCTCACAGTAGTCAATGACCCTTAGTCCGTTATGCAGATTCTGAAAAAAAAAAAATATAGGACTGCCTTTTACTAACCGCTCAACACTAAGTGTATAAATTAACTTGTCCATGCGAATATAAGGACCATATTTCAACGGGGTATAGAGATGATTATTGAATATAATGCCTGACTTCATTTCTAAATTAGAAACTTACAACTAATCCTGAACCTTGTTTTCGGGTTTGCGAAAAAAAGTATCAGATGTACGTTTTCTTTCAACAAGATGTAACTTAGGTTAGGTTAATTTAGGTTTAAGTGGCTGTCGAAAAACCAACCCACTTAGGCCTATTGGCCCATTGTGATGCCATGTGGATCTGTGATTCTCCTACTCTAGAACCCATATGGAACTCTTAATAAAGCGTAGGAGACTTTTAATGCATATGTTGATTAGATCACTTAAGTTGTTGTGGTAGAAGTCCCCTAGGTGGAGATTTCTTTTTGGGAGAGAGCTGGACATGCACAGAGGAGGTGAGGGATTGTCTTCTCTTCCTCTTTATCCGTGCAGCTAATGCAAAAGTCGTTAGTAAACATGCCAAGCTTTCTTGCATATTTATTATACCTATGAGGCAGTGTCCAGTGATGACACCTATAATGGCGCTAAGATGTTTTCTATTTAAAAGAACTAAACACCTGGAGCGATTCAGATCTAGCTTTAGCCAGATTTGTTTGGTCGCTAAGCATGTCGATCCAACCGCCCATCTATGGTTTGTTCTTCTATTAGCATCCATCTTTATTTCTTGTTTACACATAGCGATAGGCTTTCAGGTGTGATAGGTATAGGTTTGGCCCTACAATTCCCTGGAATGTGTCTATGTCCAGGCACCTAGCAAAGGTGAATGTTAAACTGCTCCGCCATCTCCATTAGAGATGATCGGCAGCTCATGACTGTTCTTGAATTTAGAGAGCATGAGTCCAAGGATTTGATAGCGGCCTGACTATCGGAAAAGATGTCAATATCCATTGCAGATATAACATTTTTCTTCAGCCAGGACAGTCAGAATTTCCGACTGGAACACGCTACAGTGATTGAGGAGGCGGAAGGAGATGCTAAGGTTAAGCTTATAGGCAAAAACACCGCCACCAACCCCACTGACAGTCTTTGAACCGTCGGTGTAAAAGTGGATTGAATTATCATCCAGGAAGACACTTTTCTCCCACAAGTATCTGGAGGGAATGAAGCCCTTGTCAAACCGTTGTTTGGGTATGGAGTAAGATGTTTTCTGGTAGAATTCCTAGTGCGTTAAGAATATTTGCGTGCCCAAAATATTTATTTGAAGTCGCTTTAAAGCGAATAGCTGCATTGGTGGCTACTTGTTTGCTATAAATATCGAGGAGTGTAAGGTGAAACAGAATGTCCGTTTGTGACCAGACATGCTGTTCTTTGGACTTTGCTTAGCTTCATGCAGTTTACTTCTTTGTCTAAGGCCATCCATCATACAACCACCCCAAAGGTGAGTATCGGTCTTATGACCGAGACATATAGCCAATGGGTGATGCGAGGTTGGAGGCCCCATTTGTTCCCAATGGCTTTTTTGAAAGAGAATAAAGCTACAGATGCTTTCTTTACTCTTTCTTGAATGTTAGGTTTCCAGCTTAGTTTCCTGTCGAAAATTAGACCCATATATTTCAGTGTATCGGAGGTGACCAAGCCAATACCGTTGATTGAGGAAGGATCTATAGTCGGAATTTTGTATTTCCTAGAGAAGGGGACAAGATCGGTTTTATGGGGGTTTATTCCCAGTCCCGCAGCGATTGATAATCCTGCTCTTCAGCATGAGATTGATCAATTCTCCAAGTGATTCATCTACCTTCAGAGCTGATAGCGCCGTCGTGATTGCGGAGGTTTTGACGTTGTTAAAGGCGCCTTCTATATCCAGGAAAGCTACCATTTTATATTCTCTAAGGATCATTTGATGTGGCTTGTTAGTGAGTGTAGAGCCGTTTCCAACGACTTTCCTTTGCAGTAGGCATCTTGTGCAGTCAATAGGAGTCTATGGTAGGATACAAGCTAGATCGTATATGGATATCAATCAGTCGTTCCAGAGTTTTTAGAAGGAAAGATGATAGACTAATAAGTCTTAGGTCCTTTGGGACAACATGAGAACATTTACGGCTTTACTTCTCTCCATGACAGAGGTATGTGGGATAATTCTACGCAGTACCTCATGATATTTTCAAGCGATTGCAAGATTATATCTGAGGATCTTTGTAGCTCGGCTGAAATTATACCATCCGGCCCAGCAGGCTTATATGGTTTAAAGCTATGCAGTGCCCAGCTTATTATTGATGTATGTTTTTTCTTTGTATTTTTGGGAACTTAGCTGGCAAAAATAAAATTAAATTTAAGCGAAACACTAGATTTTACAAAAACTTAGTTTTTACAACCTTTTTCGTATGCGTTTTCATAAGGATTAGGATGAGCACCGGGTAGAAATATGGTTTTGCTTGCAGCTTCTACTTCTACTCGTTCTTTTTCTCAACTTTTCCGTTTTGGCTCGAACTTTAGCTGTCACTATCGTTAATATGAGTCTTCGCCTCACACCTACAGACTTTCCCTTGTGCGAAGTCAAGATATTTTATGATATATTCAAAATTCCGCGTATTTCAAAACCTTTACTCTCCGAACCGCCTCACCATAACTACCCGTATTTTATCAGGCCGCTGCACTAACTCGCTTTTCACTCCAGATTGACTCGCTTTCTGTTCCAGACTGACTCGATTTTCGCTGATCGACAACAAAAAAAGGAATTTTGTTAAGTTTTTTTCAGAAAACAGAAAAGTACCGAACTTGTAATAATCGCCTTCATTCTTCTTTTTATTTTTAAATCCGCTGGCAAAAAGGTGCGCATCCCACGACACTCTGTATAACAGCTTTCTCTACTTGGTCAAGCTTGAGATGAGAAAGACCATCTAACCTGGCCAAACTCATCTAATCAGAGAAAATTTATTAATTGAATTCTTAGATTTGTAACTCGATTGAGTACCATGAATATGAACCATGAGGCTGTTACTTTATTAAACACACTGTATTTGGTCATCATTGGAAACTTGAGGACATGGTCCATTCACAAGATTCTCCTGATTGTTAGACAATCAATTTTTCTTCCTCTCATTGGGTTGCTTTCTCATCAGCAGCCTTATTTATCTATGAAGCTCATGCTCTTGGTAATTTTAAATAAAATATCCTTTAACTTTCTACCGCGTTCGAGTTTCCATTGCACTGCATAAGCGTTAGTGACGTCAAAGGAACCGTTCAACTGGAATTTCAAACGATGAATGGGGAAACATCCTACCAGCCAGGATGAATGAATTTCATTCATACGACGAAGCCTCAGCTTGCGCGGCGTAGAACGAGATATCTGAAGCAGATAATTGGATGGCAGTAGGAAAGTGATTCTCTGTAGCTCTGGGCTACATCCAATCCGTGCACATGTGCGATAAGAAAATTGAATCAATCAATAGCAAGCCCGCCTACACAAGGGTGACTGCGTGTGAAATTCAATTCCCGATAGAAAATTAAATCCTTTTCGGGAGTATAAAAGTGGTGTTTCCAACAATGACTAGCACAGTTCATCTCTAGTCTTAGAGCGGAATAACCAAAGCTACTTCGGTTTTTTAAGTGTTCCAGAAGGAAAACTTTTTCAAGTGTATAACAAGCAACAGCAAATCATTGATATTGCGACAATGGCTGTAGGTTCCTGGCAACTGAATACGATTGTGACAGTTTTGTTTCTAAGTACAAGTTTGGCACTGGTGCAACGGTGTGACAAGGATCGGTTCTGTGACCCGGATACGAGCAATGACCGAAGCCTCTTGGTAGAGAAACTACCACTCTGGGATGGTAATCGTCGAAACGATGAACGATGGGAGAGTAATTGGCGACTTACTGGCAGAGAGGACGTTACCCGCGACCGTCTTTTGAGAGCCGAATGGCACTCGGAGAAGTCGACTATTAAAGGGTGGGCTATTGTTGACGACAATGGCATTGAAAAATTGGATAAATCTGGGATACTGGTTAAAGCACGTCTAGATAACCTAAAGCAACTACGTTATAATCGGGGAGAGCGTAATGAAGAAGCTGGCTTAAGAAGAGAAAGTACCAATCGAGAAAAGGTTCTTGAAGAGCGGCGTGTGGAAAGACCTCAGAGCTTCAATCTCATCCAGGATCGTCGAGGTGAAAAAGGTCGATTAATTGATTTCTTTACACAAGCTGAGCGAAGAAATATCGCCGAGCGCCAAGAAAGCAGCAGCAGGCGACAACAAACAGAACAGGAGCAAAATATGGACATTGCGGATCAAAGACGTGAACGAACTGAAAATCAGTTCGATGAAAAACTGCAGCAACTTGTTTCTCGAGAAGTACGAATGGAACCAGATGACAGTGCTGAAAAACGTGAAGACCAGCGCGATGAAATACGCCAACGACTTGTTTTTCGAGAAGTACATGTTCGAGGCAATGACCGAGCTGAAAGTCGTGAAGCTAGACGTAGTGAACGGGAACAAACTTCAGATCGAGTGATGGATGGACAACGTGAGCAAGACCGAGTTGTTGATCAGAAGCATGAACGGACAGATGAACAACGTGATAACTTACGCCAACGCCTTGTTTTACGTGAAGAACGTGTGCGAGCAGATGACCGAACTGAAAGGCGTGAAGTCAGTCGTGATGAACGACAACAGGCTGTAGAACGTTTGGTGAATGGAAGACGTGAGCAAGACCGAGTTGTTGATCAGAAGCGCGAAACCACTGTGGAACGCCGAGGTAACCTACATCAACGTTTCGTTTCTCGTGAAGGACGAATTCGAGCTGATGACAGGGCTGAAAGACGTGAAGACCAACGAGATGACTTACGCCAACGACTGGTTTCTCGAGAAGAACATGTGCAAGGCAATGACCTAGCTGAAAGACGTGAAGTTAGTCGTGATGAACGGGAACAAGCTTTATATCGATTTGTAGCTGGACGACGTGAGCAAGACCGGATTCTAGATCAGAAGCGTGAACGGACAGAGGAGCGCCGTGAAAATTTACACCAACGATTGGATTCTCGTGAAGAACGAATTCGAGTCGATGAAAGTGCTGAAAGACATGAAGACCAATTAGATGACTTACGCCAAGGAATTGTTTCTCGAGAAGAACATGTGAGAGGCAATGAACGAGTTGAAAGACGTGAAGAGCAGCGAAATAACTTACGCCAACGTCTCGTTTCTCGAGAGGAACAAGTCAAAGCCGGTGACAATGCAGGAAGGCGTGAAGCTAATCGTGATGAACGGAAACAAGCTTTAGTTCTATTGGTAGATGGAGGACGTGAACAGGACCGAGTTGTTGATCAAAAGCGTGAACAGACAGAGGAGCACCGTGATAACTTACTCCAACAATTCGTTTCTCGTGAAGAGCAAGTTCGAGCCGGCGACAGTGCCGAAAGACATGAAGAACGGCGTGATGACTTACGCCAACGATTTGTTTCACGTGAAGAACGAGTGCGAGCCGATGACCGAGCTGAAAGACGTGAAGTTAGTCAAGCTGAACGGGAACAGGCTGTAGGTCGTTTGGTAGATGGACGACGTGAGCAAGACCGAGTTGTTGATCAGAAGCGCGAAACCACTGTGGAACGCCGAGGTAACTTACACCAACGTTTCCTTTCTCGTGAAGGACGAATTCGAGCTGATAACAGCGCTGAAAGACATGAGGACCAACGAGATGACTTACGCCAACGACTTGTTTCTCGAGAAGAGTATGTGCGCGGCAATGACCGAGCTGAAAGACGTGAAGTTAGTCGTGATGAACGGGAACAAGCTATATATCGATTTGTAGATGGACGACGTGAGCAAGACCGGGTTCTCGATCAGAAGCGTGAACGGACAGAGGAGCGCCGTGAAAACTTACACCAACGATTGGTTTCTCGTGAAGAACGAATTCGAGTCGATGAAAGTGCTGAAAGACATGAAGAGCAGCGAGATGACTTACGCCAACGAATTGTTTCTCGTGAAGAACGAATGCGAGCCGATTATAAAGCTGAGAGACGTGAAGCCAATAGTGTTGAACAGGAGCAATATTTAGATCGATTGATAGATGGACGACGTGAGCAGGACCGAGTTCGAGATCAGAAGCGTGAGCCGACAGAGGAGCGCCATGATAACTTGCAGGAACGATTCGTTTCTCGTGAAGAGCGAATTCGAGTCGGCGACATGGCTGAACGGAAAACCACTGTGGAACGCCGAGGTAACTTACAACAACGTTTCCTTTCTCGTGAAGGACGAATTCGAGCTGATGACAGTGCTAAAAGATGTGAAGACCAACGAGATGACATACGCCAACGACTTGTTTCTCGAGAAGTACATGTTCGAGGAAATGACCGAGCTGAAAGTCGTGAAGTTAGACGTAGTGAACGGGAACAAACTTCAGATCAAGTGATGGATGGACAACGTGAGCAAGACCGAGTTGCTGATCAGAAGCATGAACGGACAGATGAACAACGTGATTACTTACGCCAACGCCTTGTTTTACGTGATGAACGACAACAGGCTGTAGAACGTTTGGTGGATGGTCGACGTGAGCAAGACCGAGTTGTTGATCAGAAGCGCCAAACCACTGCGGAACGCCGAGGTAACCTACACCAACGTTTCCTTTCTCGTGAAGGACGAATTCGAGCTGATGACAGGGCTGAAAGACGTGAAGACCAACGAGATGACTTACGCCAACGACTTGTTTCTCGAGATGAACATGTGAGAGGCAATGAACGAGTTGAAAGACGTGAAGAGCAGCGAAATAACTTACGCCAACGTCTCGTTTCTCGAGAGGAACAAGTGCAAGGCAATGACCGAGCTGAAAGACGTGAAGTTAGTCGTGATGAACGGGAACAAGCTTTATATCGATTTGTAGCTGAACGACGTGAGCAAGACCGGGCTCTAGATCAGAAGCGTGAACGGACAGAGGAGCGCCGTGAAAACTTACACCAACGATTGGTTTCTATTGAAGAACGAATTCGAGTCGATGAAAGTGCTGAAAGACATGAAGACCAACGAGATGACTTACGCCAAGGAATTGTTTCTCGAGAAGAACATGTGAGAGGCAATGAACGAGTTGAAAGACGTGAAGAGCAGCGAAATAACTTACGCCAACGTCTCGTTTCTCGAGAGGAACAAGTGCAAGGCAATGACCGAGCTGAAAGACGTGAAGTTAGTCGTGATGAACGGGAACAAGCTTTATATCGATTTGTAGCTGAACGACGTGAGCAAGACCGGGTTCTAGATCAGAAGCGTGAACGGACAGAGGAGCGCCGTGAAAACTTACACCAACGATTTGTTTCTATTGAAGAACGAATTCGAGTCGATGAAAGTGCTGAAAGACGTGAAAACCAACGAGATGACTTACGCCAACGACTTGATTCTCGAGAGAAGCATGTGCGAGCCGATGACAGTACAGAAAGATGTGAAGTTCAGCGAAATGACTTACTCCAACGATTTGTTTCTCGTGAAGAACGAGTGCGAGCAGATGACCGAACTGAAAAGCGTGAAGTTAGTTGTGATGAACGAGAACAAGCCTTAGATCGTTTTGTAGATGGACGACGTGAGCAAGACCGAGTTGTTGATCAGAAGCATGAACGGACAGAGAGGCGCCGTGATAACTTACACCAACGATTCGATTCTCGTGAAGGACTTATTCGAGCTAATGACAGTGCTGAAAGACGCGAAGACCAGCAATATGCCTTACGCAGACGATTCGATTATCGTGAAGTACGAATGCAAGCCCATGACAATGATGTAAGGGGTGATGATCGACAAGAGCGATCAGTGGATGCCCAATCTGAACAAAGCCGGGCAGTAGACCAAAAACGTGAGCGGAACTTTAAGCTTAGCTCTCCTTCAGAGCGTCGAGGAGAGTTTGCAGATTCCCATAGGCGTAAAGAGTTTGGACAAAGGTTGAACAAATACAACGCGCTTTGTCTGTTGCCCATGGTTCAGGCAACTTTGCTGGCAGCAATTGTTGTTAAGACACTCAGTGTTGGCAACAGAAAGTTCGGGTAAGTTAAGCTCATCATCTATTTTTATTTATTTTTATTTAAATGAAATCTTTTGCCTTTTCGTAGGAACGCTATTTTATTCAAAGTGATAGAACTAACAAGTCGTATTGAGGCTTGAAACTATTGTAAATAAATGTAAATACCTATACTGAGTACCTTCCCATATACCTGCTATGAAAGGATACTGGAGACTTTCGATGAAAAGCAAACGCGAATTCATTTGACCATTGTACAAAACGAAAATATATTATAAACTTAAATGTAACCCAAAAATGAATAAAAAAGCACAAACTTAAAAGCAACATTTGTTTTATGTGTTTGTTTTGGCATTCTCTAACAGATAAGTTTATTTCGGTTTCGTTTCCGGTTCTCGACTGCTACGATGAATTTTTCTTTTAGCATATTGGTGTAGATAGGAAGGTCACGAAGGTAAATTTATCAAAAAAGCAGAACTGTCTCAACAGATTTGTCCGTTTGTTAGGCGTGCTATAGTTATGTCCTCGAGCGAGCGATTACCCAAACAAAAAACACAACACAATTTTGGTTCAATTATTTTACTTTATTTTATTTCATTAATTTTAACTCAACTTGCAGCAGTTCTGCACGCGAACCAGAACTATATTAAAGTTTCACATGTATGATATTTACGCGAATAGTTTTCGATACGTTTGATTTTTGTTACGCCACTTTCCGTGCCTTGGGTCCGCTCAAGAGGTTTGAACATAGAAGATCCCTGGCCGATCGATATCGCAGTCCATCAACAGGTGAAACGAATTCTTTTTGTATCCTGGACATGACATATCCAGACTCATTGGGACACACGGTATGGAAGGTGTTCTTTACCATTTACCCCACCTTTACCCCATCCATCTATCAGAGACCACTATTTATGTAATAACGGTGATAGAAAATAAATTTAATTAAGGGTTAATATTCTAGGACTAGATTTATTCTATTATCCTTAGAATTAAGGGATATTAATTGCCGACTCCAATTCGGTTTATATCCCCTTCTACTTACGCCTGGCCTCTACTATGTTGTCCCTAGTTCGTCGTTGAATCTTCTTCTCCAAAGCCCGTCAATGCAAATGGGACAAAATCATATATACAATATGGCAGAATCTCGTATCCGATGTTCAGGAGACCTATATGTATATATTTGGTGCAGTTGAGAATGTCTCCTTTTTCTGTGAATCGGGCATATGGTGCCAAGATAAGCATACACTCTTCCGACCAGATCTGATCTGGATTTTAGCTTACATATTGCTATTTTTACTTCATTCTGATCAGGTGGACGGAAGTTTTAGCTATCATTGTCTATTCTGCCTGACTGCCGCATATTGGGCTTCTTTGCTTTCTTCTGGAGAAGCCAATGTTCTTCCCGTTGAGCTCATGAGCAGCTCTCGTCCTTCATTACAACGCCGCTTTATAGGCATCTTATTTAGCTACATGTGCTTGCCAGCATACTTCATCAAATCAAACATTTCTGTACGGTGGTTGGGTGAAACCCCGCACATTAGTTGCGGCATCTCTGATTGCATGTTGTCATCGTTGCGGAGAGATTTTTGGATACATGTTCGTCGAAGATTCTGGCGGTCTCCCGCATTTGCAACTTTTCTACGTTATATCTTCATTCGTACGAACGACGGCGACGGCCAGCCTTATGCTACTAGTCGAGCATGACCTTGGATGAGTAATGGTTATTTTATGCAGTTGCCGAGCACTACCAACCCAAGTTATAGGACACTTTACAGGCCCCCAAAATCTCAGCTTATGTTCTTCTGATTTGAGTCTTAGGTCTTGAGCTCTGATATAAAAAAAATAGGTAGAAGTGATACTTTCAGGTGCATAGACAGAGAGCATGTACAACCGCTTTTCACTACAGAGAGGGATGTACACGATACAAGCTTCTAGCATCTGGTGGATCGTCATAGGTTGCGTCTGCACCCATCGAACATTAAATCTCCTTACAGTATTTCCCCGCGGCCGTATATTCCGTAGCAAATAAAATGCTTGGGGATATGCGAGTACTCGTTGACTAATATAGGGTTGATTTGTCAACATCTCTAACTCTCTTAACACCCTGACTTGTCTTGGAAGACCGATATATGTTGAAGTTACTCCTTTTGAGATTTTTTACAGGACATTAGTATTACTATTTTCTCCTGTTCAACAGGTTAAACCGTTGAACAAGACCAGTACCCAGTTGGTATCACAAGAATATAATCCAAGCGGAATGAATAACTAAACATAACTACATCAGTGGAAATTGACAACCATACACCAGTCATAACGATAACTAAGCGTCGTCGTGCAAAACTGTACAACACTTCAATGCCTTCTCTGACACGGATACAGCCTTCAGATTTATACGATAGAAGGCACTGAATTTGATGACAGAGTTTAGAACTCAGCGCTCAAGCTACTAAAGGACAATCTTCCGTGAGTTTAACACGTGCCACATGACTATTAGAACTTTGCGAAAACCGTCTTCACATCCTGCTCAAAACTGTGGATCCGCGACTTCTGTGTCCTTTACCGTAGTATTCCGACACTCAAATCTAGAATGTCACTTCTCGGGCACTTTGCAGGATACAATCGACATCCGAATAAAGTGAGTTCTTCTCGGTTAGACCTAGTACAAGTAATTTTTTCTATCCATTTTAATAGTAAATACAAGCACAACTCTACCCAGTTCCTTTTGCAACCTGAAACACCTGACCCAATAAAATACGCGCGCTCTTACGTTGATTTTCATTTTATATTTACAGCACTGTACATGTCTGACATTACAATTCCCCCGGTCAAGCCAATTCGTTCCTTGATCTCCTCCTTCGTCTTTGGTTCAGATGTCGTGGCTATACCCTCAGAAGGTTTACTTGTCCCAGGCTCCGATTCGGAGGGTTTGTCGGTACCTTTTTCAGCTGTTCGCTCCGCCTTTGCCTGTTCATATTCTTTCAGTTCAGAAAGCTTCAATGAAATGCTCTGCAGTTCACGTCTTCGCATTCTAAGAGAATATTTATTTTATTAAAAATTTCAGTGTCTTATTTCCCAGAAAATACTTTACACAGGTAGATTAGCCTACCGTTTTTGCAAATAAACCCAAACATTTCGAATCGTGTGACAGCTGTCAAATTGATAAAGACAATGCCATAATTTGTCTTCGTGTATATTTCAGCAAGACACTGAGTGCATTCAGTGAATTTCGCTTGGGAAATGAAAAACGTAGTTGAAATCTGAATTGAAAGTCCTAAGAGATATAAAAGATTATAATATATATAATGCCCTGTGAATTTAATGTTTAAGTTGAATAATACCAAGGCAGTGTTTAAAGTCTATTGCTTTTCAATGTCATTTAATAAAAAAAAATTTATAAATGAAACCAACTCCGCGCTTTTATATAGAAGGAGCTATAATTGAGAGCTCTCGTATATTTGATGATTTCTGTTAGATATTAATGATCAAATAAATTGACAATATTGCATAAAGTGTTAATGTTGAAATAGGGCAATCATTGCGAAGCTTTTTGTGATGGAAAAATGTCTTTAACTCGGAGCTTTGCCTTATACAACAGTCATGCGTGCTACTTTAATACGTACGTCCCTGTGTTGGACAATGTTATAGAAACGAAAATGTTACGAAGCTCAACTAGAACTACGTGTAATCGTGATATCTACATACTTATATGTCAAGAAACCAATGACCGGTATTTGAAAAAGCAACCACAGGAATGCAATGTAAAACATCAGGTGCACTATCGCCACTATTTATTTAGCTACGCAATGGGCGAGAGAACAGAAAAAAATTTATTATTTTCGTTTCATTTAGCAAAATGTAAAAGTAGCCATCCGAGTGAAACTTCATCGCTGTACTGGCCTTGATTTCCATATTCGCACTCTGGCTACTATCCATACTTACAAGAGTCAACGCATATTAATATGATTTTCCAACTATCTCAATTCTTCGTGTTTTGATGAGAAAACCCTAAAACGCACTTGTGGACCCTAAAATTTAGGTAAAGCTTACTTGCTACGACTACATTGAGTCTACTTGCAAAATCAATCAGCCTGAGTCCATTTCCGGATTTGATGTCATGTAGACTGTATATGCCCATGGAACTATCGAAGATGACATTCTTTTCTATTCTGGTACTGAAGTAATCATTGATATCTTTACCGCACATTAACACTGCTCATTGACTTTCAATACGATTTTTTAGAAACTTTCTGGGTGGCGTTGTCTTTTTCGTCTGTTTCGTATAAAGCTGTTGGTGAACTTTCACCAGTTGCACGCTTATATGTTTAAACCGAATGATTTTAGATTTGAATTAGTTGTCAATTATAAGTCTTAAAACGCAATGTGCGCTGTAGCGATAGATCTTATAGGGCTACCAGAGGCTCAAACAACGCCAAGTAAAAAGGTCAAATTTTATCTTTTCGTGTTGGATGACTAATTTCAAGAGATCAAGGAGGAATTTTTACAACATACTGGAATATTCATTCATCTAAAACAGAAGAAGAAACTTTTTCCAGTCGCAATAAGTTAAGAAACGAAAATTCTTCCAGATACTCATATAAAAACAATACCTCACTGTAGTAATAATCGGTGCTTATCTAAAATTTGTCATTATCTCATTTCACTGTAATCCGAACATTCTCGGTAAATTCACTCAAACCTCACTCTAGAATTTCATGTCACCGTAACAAAACCACTCATTATAGCAATCAATTTGTGTTATCCACTTAGGTCACAACTGTCAATCGCCACAGTTTCATAGCTGTCACCACGATATAAAGTTGAGAAAATCATCCCAACGTCCTCAAATTATTTATTTTATTCCCTTAAATTCACTGAATACCTAGTTGATAAAATAATAAAATAAAAATTTAAATATGCTTTACCTCGAGGATTACCTTGAAAGTAAGTTACCCGCTAGTTTTCTATCGATTATCTCAAATTCAAAATCCGAGACTCCGCTGTGCTATGTGTATGTCCCCCGGAAGCATTGCATTTTGTTTACACCAAACAACAACAAACGTTTCAAATCCGGATCACTAAATCATTTTCACTTAATTCTTGTTTCAGTGATAGAACATTTGCCACAGGAGCTTCGCGATCGCTTCACTGAAATGCGTGAACTCGATCTGACCGTACAGAGTAAGTTTTTTTCATTCCAAAGAAAAGGTCGGCAAATTTACGCTTCGTCTTTCACTTGCAGATAGCATGGATTCTTTGGAGAAAAAAGCGCGCACTTTCTTCGTACAATGTAAACGAGGTGAACTGCAAAGCAACGCAGCCGAAATAGAGTTCCAAAACCTCCGCAAGGAATACTACAAAGTGCTAGAGGACGCAGACGAAAAAGTTTCCATTGCTACACAAATTCATGATCTGGTCGAGCGGTATTTGCGTCGCCTGGACAGTGAACTTTTCAAATTTAAGTGCGAACTCGAAGCGGATAATAATGGCATTACAGAGATCCTCGAGAAGAGGTCATTAGAGCTGGATGGTTCAAGTTCACTTGCCAGCAGCATTGGCAATCAAAAAGAGAATCGTTACTTTGGTTCGATCGCTACAAACAACCATACGGGTGGTACGGTCGCAAGTCAACCGAAGGATAATCGGTATCGGCCGAAGCCGGAGAAGCGTCGAGATAGTACACCTGCTCCGATTGTAGAGAAACGCCCGAATTTGGGAACTAATACCGTGTCAACACCGAGCACACCTGTTGTGCCGGTTGTTCGGCCCATTACTCCGAATGTCCCCCATCATCCGGTCATACAACCAGCTGCCACAACACCCTCAGTTTCGTATAATCTTCAGCACATGGGCGGAGCTGGAAATGCCATTGCAGCTGCTGCCAGTCAAGCTATTGTCGCCACACAACAGATGCAGCAGGGACGCCGAACAGCTAGCCTAAAGGCGTCTTACGAGGCCATCCATGGCGCTGCTAGCGGTGCTACGCCTCATGAATTCTGGATCAACAGGGAGTTGAATTCTACCCCTGCACAGAATACCATTCCGACTGTTGATCGTGAATCTAGCGCTCGCAAGCACAAGAAGTAAGTTTAGGAGGGGAAAAGATGAACAATATTTTCTAAACTCCTTTTGTTTGCAGAAAACTCTCATCGAACTTGCCACTTACTCCAGCTACCCCAACCCCCATCCCATCCTCATCCTCCTCCATCAGCTCCCATGCTGAATCGTCCACATCTAGCATCGCAGAGGTAGTCCCAACAGTAGTAGCTGCCAACGTCGTTGCTGCAACATCCACTGCAGCCTCACAGCGAGCAGCTGCAACTGCTGAAAATGGCTTAGTCGTGGAGCAAACTACTGAAGGCGAATGGTCTTATGATCCAAACGAGCCGCGTTACTGTATTTGCAATCAGGTGTCCTATGGTGATATGGTTGCTTGCGATAACGATGCGGTAAGTACTCTCTGATCGATCGTTCACCTGACTGTGTCATATATGGATCTTGTTTGCTTTTTCATTTTAGTGTCCGTTCGAGTGGTTCCATTATCCATGTGTAGGCATAACGCAGCCGCCCAAGGGTAAGTGGTATTGTCCAAAGTGTACGGCGTCGATGCGTCGCAGAGGCAATCGCAAAAATTAAGCAAATCAGCAGCGTACTTCTGAATCAAAGTAAATATCTCTTTTTTTTTTTTTGCTGATGAAATATGAAAATAAAGATCTTACGGCTTGCCTCGGAACGTAACGTAATTGCTTTGTTGTTTGTGTTTTATTGAATGATGTCCAAGGAGAAGAGGTCTCTTCTGAGGACAGAAGACTTTAGCAAATCAACGAAAACAAGCCAAACACATTTGATTTTGGTTTATCACAATATATTTGGTGCCGCCAGGCAAGAGTTTGAAAAAATATACATATACAGCTTGGGCTTTACTCCTATAGCCTTCGCTAGGGCTCACTGTGTACTACATGGGAGGTAAACACATCATATCCCAGGCTGATAACGTTGTCATACAGCACCCGGTACTTAGTAGGCAACCAGTAGAAATTGACAAACTGTGCAACCGGCCATATAGCCCACTCTGCAGCATACAACTTCCATGCCTTCTCCTTCATCTCCTTCCAGACTTCTTCCGATGATTTCTTCTCCAGAATGCCCAGAGTGATGAAGAACGCCGATATGTACAAAGGCGAACAAATGAATTGATCCAAAACGATTTTCTTCATCACAGTTCGAATGCTTCGACCAGGCAATCGACGATCTAGAAACTGATACCAATAATGGCAGATGACACCGACACTCACTCCAGATATGCCCATGTGCAGCGTTCGTTGTTGATCCCATTTGTCCAGCTCACCACAGTATTTCTCGTACTGTTGCTCGAGAACATCACCCGTTGAGGAGAGGCTCAAGGAGATTCCCACATTTGTAAAAAGGAGGTACTTGTTGCCAAAGGCTTTCTGCTGAACTTGCTTGATTTGCTTAATCGAGTCCAATTTGGCAAAGGTCTTAAGCGCTGCTTTTAAAGCGAGCATTTTCGAGGATTGTCTAAATAATTTGTTTCTTTTAAGTGATTATGTAGGAACTACGTAGTTACGAGAGTGCATATTCTGTGCACAGCTGATGAATTTAGAAATTCGTCATGGCGGAAAATTTTAGCGTTACAAAACGACATTCGTGTCGACAAGAACGGGCGATGTCGATGGCCGATGGTGACGAATGTTTACTTCGGTCAGAGTAGAATGTCAGAAAAAGAATAAGATGGAGCACGTGTTGGTTGAAATGTCAAAGCAAGTAATGGGCTTGAAACAGGGTGACTGTGAATTAAATTTCTAGTAGAGGATTTAAAAATTTTAACTTGGTACTACATATCCGACACAAAACCCATAACGAGAGATGCTGCCGCGCAAATTAATTGGCACAGTCAGATTTAAATATATATTTTCATTTGTTTTCAAAACGTTATTCAATTTAATTAAACTAATAATTTATGTGGCCAGCTTTGTCTGAAATAAGTGTTTTACATAGTTTGGCATTGAAGAAATCAGGGTTTCGCACATTTTTTTCAATTCTGCATCAAGATCCAAATCTCAATAATAGCTGAAATTAGCTTGTTTTTGGTTATGATAATCACCTGACACTTTAATATTTTTCTCCGCTACGAAGTGCTTCATTTTCTTGAACATATGCAATAGGGGCAAGTTTTTGTTGTATAGCTGCATTCAGTTAGGTCGAAATGTCTACGGTATATATATACTTGCCGGTATTCACCATGACTTCGATCGGCTTTAAGCTTTCAGGAGCCGTGGAGGTGAAACAAACCCAAAACATTAACTTGGGTGGGTTTTTAGAGGCCTGAATATGAATATGACCAGTGCCCAGATTATATTAATAATATGACTAGGTGTAAGGTTCTTGTTGTCACTCCTTCTCACGATAGTTACCCGGTAAGCCTGAACTTCGTCTTAAAAATTACTCTTCCACAATCTTCTCGTGCATGGCACGAAGCGCCGTCTTGTTGGAACCACAGCTAGGATTTATCGATGTGAGCTAAGCTCATTGATCGTTTCAGACAGTCAATCTATATGGATGGCTTAATGCTTGGCCGAACACTTGTAGATTGTTTTAGCTCTAATAATGGCAATTTTGCTTGCTGACACAACCGCTGAACCAAAAATGGGCCTTGTTCGAGAAGATTATTTTTTGTGCAAAATCTGGATTTCCAGTCAGCATATCCAGAGCCCAATTAGTAAATTCACGGTATTGTCTATGGTCGTTCGGCTTCAATTCTTTCATTATCAAAATTTTATACGGATGTAAGCCCAAATCCAAGCGCAAAGTAAGCTGGGTTGACTCTTTGGCGATGCCTTATTCAATTGATAGGCGCTGAATCAACATTTCTGGGTCTTCTTCGATACTGGCCGCTACCTGCTACCTGGAGATAGTTCTCCGCGGTGTCGTCACCACATTCGCAGCAAGCATCGCAGGATGTTGTGTCATTTATGCCCAGCACATTTAAGTGCTTTGCAAAGGTGTAATGACCTGTTACGACGTTAGAAAGCAACCTGCGATTTTTCCTGCTAAGGGACACTAGAAATGCCGCTGATCTTCTAGAAAGAGGGTCTCATGTGAGACCCAACTGTTAATGGAACCCTTACCTGAGGACGCAGGTAGATCCAACGTAGGTTCGGGTCATGAAAAACTCTCCTCTGAACAATGCCAAAGGTCACTAAATTTAGCCTTCTGACTGCTTTCGGTGCTCTCTTGCATTCTTGGACTATTTTGAAAGTTATACGAGGGTTCAGTAAGGTTTTATGCGCAGCTTTGCTGTCACTATAGATGCAAATGTTTCATCCTCTCCACCGGTTCTCCGCTGCCATTAGGGTCCCGTAAGTCTCCGTTTGGAAGACAGATGAAAAAGTCTGGTAAAAGCTGCAATCATGTATTTTCGCAAAAGCTTATTCCACCAGAAAATCGACGCATAGGATATAATTGGCTTTATTATAGTCGTGTAGATCCAATGCACTATTATCGCTGACAGGCCCCATGTCTTGCCGATAGCTCCTCTGCACTGCCAGAAGGCCGACAGCGCCTTAGATATTTTCGATGTAACATGTTTAGTCCAGAGAAGTTTGCTATCAAGAAAAATTGGATGGTAATGCCTTTAAGCACTAGATGAGTCAGACCAGGTAACTCCCTCCTTCCCGTAAAGAGAACAGCCTCAGTTTTGACAAGATTGATAGAAAGCCTATTACTAGTGAACTAGGCGTCGATCACGTCTAGGGCTGCCTGCGATTTAGAGCAGACAATCCCTAGACACAACACAACAGACAGTACAGCTACATCATCCGCGTATTCTTGTGCATAGACGTTAAACCTATTGAGCTCGGTAAGCAGTGAATCGACCAACATGCACCATAGCAGTGGAGACAAAACGCTGCCTTTAAGGCAACCCCTGTTTATACTTTACGGAAAGATACTTTGTAATTGTGACTATTTGTTGTTGGGATTCCCACACAAATAGCCATCTTAAACTTTTTTTTCCAGAAAGAACAAACAATCAACCATCGAATTTCTGTTGACATCTTCTGGAAATTTTAATCAAAAAATTCAGGATGATAGATATCCTGAATATACTAGCAGGCAACAGGAACGTCACTGATGTTTCCTGGTTCTTGTTCCCTTACAACAGATTCAATTTCTAGTTGAACTGAGCAGGAATGTGGTTGCATTTCTTACGAATCTGCACCAACAACCCAAATGGTCAATGAAAGTGGTCACAATATATGATATATTTGACCTAGTTTTAAATCACCCAAAATAACAATGACCTCGCTACAATCGACTTAGGACATCAAACGCAATTACAGTTAGCTGGTAACTGTAGCCTAATTCAGAAGGACGCTTATAGCAAAAACAAATGTAAACATTTCGTAAACAAACTCGACGCAAGCAGTAGGTCTTAGAAATCAGGAACTAGGCGTAAGCTTGAAGGCCACATTTTTATGGGGTCGGTTGGACAGAGCGGTTGAAAGTTTTCTATTTTTCAAAAGTTTAGACCGATGAGTGGCAAAATGAATCGCTTGGGGGGAAAACTAGTTCTTTCCTTGTGAAAGCAGTCAGTCCAGCCATCCTAGGTTAATTAGATCGCTCAACTTACGACTGATGTTCTTTTTAAAATTTTAAAAGATTCTTGACCCATCCTGTAGTTTTGAAAGAGCAGGGCTTCTAAAACTGCCAAAATTCGTCATACGATTCATCGATGTTATCGAATTGTTGTGAAATACCAAATGACAGTTCTGTTTGTTGACCAAGCCAACACAAAACAAACCCAAATTTGATTTCTGTTTTCATTTTTTCGCCCTTCAATTTGTTAATATTTTATTCGATTTCTGCCTGTGATATTTTATTATTTTATTACCATTTATAGCAATGGATATATCTAAGTTGGTGAAATTTATTGACGTTTGTGAAATGCTGGAGAAAATCCAGAAATCGGAAGGACCCGCTCAGAAGGAGAAGCATCTCAAGCGTTACATAGAATCATTTCGGAAGTTTAGTGAAGATTTTCGCAAGTCCAATGGAAATGTGAGTGTTTCTTTCTACGGCTTAAATCGAAGACTACTATTCTCAGCATTTTTTAGGATTCGAAATCGAGTTTCTACTGCGTTTTGCGTTGCCTCATTCCCGATGCAGATACGGCTAGAGACAGCTATGGGCTGAAGATTACGTCTTTGGGAAAGGTTTACATTAAAGTCCTTCAATTGCCAGTCGATAGTGGGTTAAAAATTTGTTTCTTAATGGCTTTTCTTAATTAGCTTCCTTGTAGGTGCTGATGCAATTAAGCTACAGCATCGTAGTAGCAGTGGTATACGTGGCGATTATGCGGACATAGTCTACAGCGTATTGAAGTCACGAACTACAGATGTGCCTAGTAACTTGAATTTGTTTGAAATCCATGAAATCCTCGATACAATAGCATCAGATGACCGAAGAGGTAAATGGCTATCGTGTTCCTTTTCCATTCCTATTAATACCTTCCTCTTGATAGCTACCGAAAAAGAGTTGACAAAGCTGGTGGAGAACGCATCTGCTTTGGAACAAAAGTGGTTTGTACGTCTCCTTCTTAAGCGAATGAATTTGGGGTACGGTGAACAAAGGATTTTTGATGCGCTTCATCCAAAAGCTAAGGAACTCTACACCAGGTGTACAGATCTAGAGAAAGTCTGCATCGCTATCGATTGTGGCGAGGAAATATCATTAAAGGATACCATCATTCCTTTTCATCACATTCGTCCGATGTTATGTGAACGATTAGACATGAGTAAGCTTTATGATCTCATGAGCAGTGATACTATTTACGCTGAAACGAAGATGGACGGCGATCGTTTTCAGTTGCATATGGCAGACGAAACTTTTAAATATATCTCCCGCAAAGGTAGAGACTATACCAGATTTTTTGGTCGGCACCATGCTGAGGGAAATCTTACGCCTCTTGTTGTGGGTTTGCTTGAAACTCACGTTAAGAGTGTCATTCTTGATGGGGAGATGATGGTCTGGGATAAGGAGGCTGCGTCATTTCGCGTGAAAGGTGAGAACTATGATGTAAAACATTTGCGTGTTGGAGGAAATCTTCGGCCATGTTTTGTGGCTTATGACCTTTTGTACCTAAACGGAAGGAGTTTTGTTGATGTCGTGTATATAGAGCGAGTGGAGAAGCTGAGGAGTATTGTAAAGGAGGAGCCTGGAGTCTTGCTCATCGGAAAAAGAACGAAAATTTGCACGCTGGATCACTTTATGGATATTTTTAATGGGGCATTAGATGCAAACGAGGAGGGAGTAGTCATAAAGAAGCAGAGATCTACGTACAAACCGGGTCTACGCAACGGTGGATGGTTTAAAGTGAAAGCTGATGTAAGTGGGCTATACAAACATCCAACAGAATCTGTAGAAAAGCATTTCAGTATATCGAGGGGTTAACTTCGGACATGGATCTGCTGATAATGGGAGGGTTTTATAATCGAACAAAGATGTACATCGATAGCTACCTTGTCGGTGTAATTAAGGGTGGACAAGGTTTGTTATTTTTTTTTTTTTTTTTTTTTTTTCAGCGAGGGTTCATTTTTCAACATTAATTGTTTGTCTTCCATAGATGACGCTGAAGTTTTCTGTGTTGGCAAGGTGGCAATTGGTCTGTCAAGGGATGAAAGGATTCATCTGAATTCTACTCTTACGCAATTCTGGGAAAAATGTTTCCCACCAAAGTCATTGCGATTCGGTAATATACGCCCAGATGTATGGATTGAGCCGAAGAATTCTACGCTTATTCAAGTTAAGGCAAGTGAACTTGGGCAGGCTTCTGCATTTGCAACATCATATCAACTGAGGTTTCCTAGAATAGAAGCTGTACGAAACGATAAAATGTGGTATGAGGGTATGACTCTTCAGGAATATGAGCGGTTCTATGAGGTAAGTACGTTTTTTACGATTGATAACAAATAGGATTCTTGTCATATAGGGATCGTCCAAGTGTGGTGGTTTGGTCAAATGCTCAACTCGATACTAGGCATCGCTAAAAGCAGCTTAATTTTCGCCGTAATTCCAGTGGTGGCGATGGCCTGATGGTTGGCTCACTGGCTCACGCCAACCTATCTGGGATCGATAGGTTAGAAGCTCAACAGCAATTTTTTTCAAATCGTCACCAACTTCCGAAAGTCAAATTCTGCCTATGAAAAAGCTTCTCATGAGGCGCGTTCGGAACCGGCAATAAACAGTAGGCCATGCTCAGGAGTGTAAAAATTCACAAAGTGAGAAACACAAATAAGTGCGAGAAGCTAGGCCTTATAATCCAAGACCACTTGTTGCTTTTTGACTAACGTAAATACATTACCTTGTTACACTATACTTCAGTATGTATAGATCATTACGCATTGTGCTAAGATGCTGAGATCAGGATTCAGTAGTAAGACTTACTGTCCGGCGATTTAGTGAGGTGCTCCCAACATTTATTATCAATGTAAGACAGAGATTATCGCTTGAAAAATACTATCGGAGGATGCCATGTTAGACCATAGGACATCGAATCCAGAATCAGAATCACAAGGAATCCGAGAAAAACCAACTGGCACCCTTTAATAAGGAGCTCCTCAAATCTATCAATGCTCGACTGCGAATCAGAATGAGTAAGGGGAGCTCATCTAATATTTTTTGACGACAGATAACACGCGGTAGAAGAGGTACTAGTTTTATGGATAAGAGCAAGGCTAGTGAACAGAACTCTGATTATGAATGCTGTAAACGACAGTCAGGTGTAGACGTGATGAGCTTCCAGTAAATGCTCTTAAAACTTTTTTTTTTCACGAGACTTTAGGACTGACTAGTCTTAAAAGGTATTATCATCCGTTTTTCCAACGAAACTTGGGACGTGTTTAGTCCCACGAAGTTTATTATGTAACAACTAGTGTAAAGGAACTTTCAGCAGTAGGCTTGTCACTCAGGAGGATCCTTTGTATATACATGACTATGTTATTACATCCTAGGTTTGTTGGAACAAGTTTTCAGTTTTCAATAGTTTGTCTCCTTGCACAGATGGGTGTGCTCTAGACGCAATTGTGAATCTCGCATTCTTTGATATTCATATCTTAAACAGCACTCCCAAAGTCATCTTTTGTTGGAAAAGTAGTTGACTTTGGTACAACACGTATTGGAGTTGTAATGCAACGACATCAGAATTTATATTGCTGCGAAAGTACGAAGTCGACTTAACCTGTGCACAGGCTTCGAAGAGAATCTTAGCTAGGAAAGGAATGAAGTCGGTAAACCAATCTGAAATGTGACTGAACTCTGTTCTTACAACAGAGTTAGATTTCATTCCTCGTTAGGAAAACTTGTGTTTGTCTTCCAACCGAAGAAGGGTAATGGTTGTTTCGTAAGAGCCGGTTTTCCACTCGGCGCGATATTATAGTTGCCATTGACCTATTGTATAAAATGTTCATCCGCCATCATCTCTATTAAAGCATCCTGACTAATCCTGCAAATCATTATTGATTTCAGCTCTAAATACGTTTAACTCATATAAGGAGTCTGTCATGCTGACTACTGACGCTGTCATTGATTCTGTCACGCGAATTCATCCGTCGTATGTTCTTCCTCTGAATGTTAGTCACTTCCAATAGAGTATTATTGTGTTGCTATTTTCTTCTTACTCAACACTAAAAGTTTTAGTTAGTCAACTAGTTAGACGAGATCAATATCCGGTGGCTACAACCATTATTGTGGATTGTGGTCAATGTTTTTAATTATCGTATAACACCTTACTAAGAAAGAAAGTTAGAATGCTCTGGAGAAATATCCGTAACCGGTGAGAAACTGAGTGACGTAGTAGTTTACTTCGTCATGTTTCCGTCTATTCCTTTTAGCCAGCTTCATTTACGCGTTCTACGCATCTTTGGCGGCGATATCATCTACGTACCCTACCAGGAAGGCATGTTTAGGATTCTCCATGCGAAGTATGATATCGTATGAGATTAAGGTCCCAAGGTCGATCTTTACGCTGCTCCGAGGGCCTTCCGTATTATCGTAGGTCAGGTCCGGTCTTTGCAGTAGTTCTTCAGCATCCGCAAGAGATACACTAGAATGTTGAAAGTATGGTTAAGCACATTCAGTATATCACTCCTGGATTATCTTTTTTGAGTAGTTGTTACCCTGGTGGGCGATTTGGGCAGTAGATTTGGTTAGCTCCCATCGTAGAGAGGCCCTTTATGAAGCCATATTTTCTCGTGGTCAGGTCACCTGATCTTTGTACTGCATTTGAGAGCCATGGTTCTCTCAGAATCTTTTCTAGGAGTTTCCTTGCAGTGTCAAGCGTGCAAAGTGGTCTATACGCAAATGCGGAATGCGTCTCTCTTTTGCCTTTGCTGATCAGCACCAAGCGTTGCGTCTTCAAATTCCTGAGAAAGACCCCTTCCTCAAGGCAGCTGTTTTACATTTTTAGCAGTAGCTGTGTAAGCTGGAATTTTTTTGTCTCCGGCGACCAGTATTTTCCCTTCCATTTCAGTCATGAAGTTCTCTAAGCCTTCCAGTTTTTGCTGGAACTCGTCTATCCTTTTGTTTGGACTGAGATAGATGCTTATTACCGTGAGTACATCGCTTTTTATCCAATTAAAGCCTTTTTGTGTGCCTTGACTTTTGATGGGGAATTTCCGTGCGTCTGGAATTCAGATAGCAGCTGTTCCCAATGAGTCCATAATCCAGTTTGGCCCTTTCTTGTTTGTGTATTGTTCGCTTATGATAACCATATCAGCTCAAAGTTCATTTCTGACTTTAATTAGGAGATTATCAGCCGCTCGATTCCTTTAAGTAATCTGGTCATTAGAAGTTGCTTTTCTTCATCTTTTCAAGTGCTTCTTTGAACGCTTGACATTTATCTGAGTCCGGCACATGATCCAACGCTAACGGTAAAGTATTTATTATATATTCAAACATAGGTAGCACTTCAGATGACTGGCAGTAGACCCCTTTGTCCATAGTTGAAGCACATCCCTTATCTCTTGTCCGCACCGCTTCAGGTTTCTTGCTGATGTTCATATCCAAAGCATCCCACACATCGTGAGACTTCCACGCTTTTTTCGGATTCGAGATTGAACCCATCGAAGTTTGATACGAGGAGCTTTTAGCATCTCGTTGGCTGATCCAGTATTTGCGTTGACTAATGCCATCTTCAGCGAGCTTCGATTTTTTCCTGTGATCATAACCTAAAGGCCCATCATCGGATCGCTGATCCTCTTTCTTATTGCTTCTTGAACTTCCTCCACTGTAGTTAGTTCGCCCAAATCCGTAATTTTTAATAAAGATTTTCGTTCAAGGTAACGGACCGTCGCTCTATCCCCAACACATTCTTTAAGAGAGTTTATTTTCCACAGCAGCTGCCAGTTTCCCTGGTGGCTGTGCCGCGTTTACAGGGGCTTTCGCTGCTGGTGGTGGCGTACGCTGCAGGCTTGAAATCTTCTTGAAAGGGTCACTTCTGGTTTCACTTTCTTTTCCTGCTTCTTTTTCTGCACTTTTAGCACTACGTTCCATGGGAGCCAAATGTTACACTTCCAGGCTGACGTCCCTGACACCCTTGACAGACGTTGGTCCTGGAGATCCGATTAAATGCATCGTAACAAAATTACTTCCATGGGGTCCGGGCTTGCCACCGGAGTGGCGAAGTTTTATCGGGACCTAGAAGTTGTAATTTCGCACTCAATAAACGGACCACAAGATTCAGAATAAGTGCAATGTCGAAGCGCAAATAGAACCTCGGACATCTTTAAGATAGCTGGAAGTATACTTGTATGTAAGATGAGGAGATTCAAATATCGTAACCCTTCAAGACATCTGTATACCACTTTGTTCGACCTAGAAAAAGCGTCTAATAGTTATAGCGTCTCTAAGTTATCTTACATAAACGGCGGTGGGACTCAACAAATTTCACAAACGAATGTTAGGATGTTAAAACACAATTTACGAGTAAATAGATGCATATTGAAAATAACCGGAAAATTCGAATTAAAGTTGAAGTATGTCAGAGCAGTGCGGAAAGTCACTTGGTTTTAAATGTCGAGCAAGATTCGATGAACTCTCCAAGGTTTACTTTACATGAAAGTCATGCGTCCGGATTACACATTATGTTATATGAGTAGTGCGGACGATAAACGTGAAGTATAAAGGCAAATTGAGAGCACCGAAGTTAGTTTATTACGGATGTTACCTGGTGTTTCAAAAAGTAATAGGTTATCGCCTATTTAAGAAAGTATATTTTTGCCATATTCTAAGAAAATAGTCGCGAAATATTCAAAAGGCAATTGAAACTCAAGTTCCATCCGAATTTTGAAGAGGAATTCGACACAGCGACTTCTTAAGATCTGGAAAGGGAAAACAGTGTCTGCTTGAGACATTATCTTTGATTCTGAGAGCACTTTCGCTCTGGCATTAGCGATTGATGGGTCTTCAAAAAAGATTTAGTTTTTGTCATCTGAAGGCTGAGATTTAAAGACCGTCTTCCATTCATTCGATGTGGCCGTGTATTGTAGTCGGCTTTATTTGGATTTTTGAATTACATATCGTGAACTACACATCTGTACAATGTCCTTTCCAAATAAACACGGCTTTTAAAAAAAAAGGTATTTCTAGTGAGACCATCTATTGGCAATTGTATGGGTCGCAAAGGGAGATCCTACACTGATATACTGTCAAAATTTCAAAATATTTGGACGAATAGTAGGGAAGTTATTGCGTCCGAAGTGACAGTATGTTTGTCATCGGTACAAAAATGAGCATCGAGCAAAAATTGCTTAAAATTCAACATTTGAAGGATATTTTTATAACATTGTGTCTGGTTATGAAACGTGGTGGAAGAATCCAAACGAGCCGAGTCCAAGGCCACGAAGAATTCATTACACCAGACCAAACAGTTGATGCACAATTCTATCTTGGTGTTTTGAAACGTTTGATGCATTGTATTGTTCATATTCGGCCAGAATATCGCACAGAAGAAAGTTGGTGTTTGTTGCACGATAATGCGCCATCTCATCGATCGACACTTTTGTCCACTTTTGCCGATTTTTTGGCTCAAACCTCATTTTAACTGTCAACCATTTTTCGTATTCGCGTGATTTACCTTTTCAGAAAAATACACTTGCTAATCTTGCAATCATTTAGACCATGCAAATCGCTGTATTTGAGTCGGAAGGGGACTATTTTGAATAAAATAAATCGGGTTTGCCAAAAAAACTTTTTATTGTTCTTATTTTCAATAAGTCCTGTTTACTTTGGAACGCTTCTTTAACAGTTCGCGGTTATAACTTCTCCTCCATTCGCACTCCTCGTATACGGCACAAAATTACGATTAATACGTATTCAATACCTGCTTTGCTTTTCTTTTTTTCTGCTCTCATGCATACCATAAAGGACTCGGTAAAGTACAGTAAGATTGTCTATATTAGCGTTTTAACAAATCATAGTCCAACCATTTTCTAGGGTAAGTTTTCGTTGAATCTCCATTCAAGTCTACCTCGGTGTAGATAATCCCCATTAATAGATGCAAGTGGGATCCTGAATTTGGCCATCATCTAGTAGAGCTTAAAATAGTTTTGAAGCCGATGAATCGGTGGTGAGTTTGACTAGAAATTTGTGAGCCTTTTGCATAATTTGTCAGCTTACACTGATAGTTAATCTGTTGCCCAAGAAGCCACACTAGTATTTGCCGTTGAGTTTAGAAGGGATAGATACGTTCTTTTTAACATAATGAATATTAAATTAATTAATTAGCAAACAGGAATACTTTCGTTCACTCATATTCTGTTAATATTGTAATTTGGTGCATCCACCCTACCAGAACATCACGTCCGTATATGTAAAGTTTTGGCGTTAAAGCAGGGGCCGTTTTGCTTGTTTAGTGCGGGTTCGCCTACCTTATCTTTACTGCAAGGACTCGACAGTATGCTTTTTCATTATCTTTTTAAAGACATTTATACTCCCCTGCGTGTTAGCGGTCGCTGATTTGAAGATAGTGACCAGTTTTCCCGTAACTCTTTGATTATAATGATCTCGGAAGATGCAAGTGCTCTTTTCGTCTTTGGTTTTCAGGATTTTTTTTCTCCTCCTCCTTCTGACCCAATATTCTTTCTTTCATTTGTTGCAGTATCTCCCTTCGCTTCATTGTGGCATTTGCAAACATCATCATACCACGGAAATCTATTCGTAGGTGATTGAAAATCAAGGCAAGTTCGACCACCTTTTGACGATGTTACGATACTGAAACCATTAATTACTGGTGAAGGATGAGTGCCCAGCGGTTAGTCTTTCACTCAACTGCCCTTTGTAGTCCCTGATAATTCCGGGGGCGCTAAGGAGTTTAACGAAAAGTCACCGCAGTCTCGCCATTTACGTGCATAGTGATGTAGCTTACCAAAATTTACCACAATGTAGTCCCTGTTCCAATCCGGAATTTAATTTCGTGTGGTTAAAATTCCATCTCCGTAAGCAAATTATCTACTATTGCTTCGTTTAAAGAAGTTCCAAAATAGACAGCAATTTGAACTTTAACGAGTCCGAGGCGCTGTGTAACTCCATTCAAAGAATTGTATCCCTGTATCCTCATACTGAAATCGTTATTACGGGCAATTTCAATAAATACGTTCTGGCCAGACAACACCCGAAAGACGGTGTGTTGAGATCTTCGTTGCGGAAAATAACATGACCCAGCTTGTAAATAAGCTAGACTTTGATAGTCATACCGCCAATACCCTGGACTTGTTTTCAACTTCTCATCCTGATAAGTACACCGTTGATGTGCTCTCCTCTTTATGCTTATCGGACGTTTGTATTGTATCAGATAATTTATCGTACACTGACTACACAGTTGGAGGAAAGACTCCTAAACTAAAAGAACCGTATGTCACTACGAGTAATGCACTTAGAGTGGACTTAACACCTTCTTTGGGAATTTTAACTGGTCGTTATGTTTCCTCGATAAAGACGTGGATGCCCTTGCTAATACGGTCACAGACACTATTTTCTTTGGAATGAGATCCTTTATCCCTCATCGGATGAAGAGCATCAAACCAAAAGAAAAGACATGGTATGACTCGAGCTGTGAAGAGGTTGTTAAGGTAAGAGAAATGTTTTTTTGTTTTGGTCCTACAAGACCAAACCGACAAAGGAAAACCGAAAAAAGTTGAAATGAGCCAGGAATGATTGCAACGTCTTTCTCAAGCGTATGGAATTTCAATACGACCAAAAGCTGAGACCAAAAAAACACTACAATCTCCCAAAGGTAGTAAACATATTTGGACGTTGGCCGAAAATATTAGAAATTCTGTCTCATCCTCCATCCCAACTCTCATTAATAATGATATTCTAGCCCTCTCCGCCTACACTTGAGTGTGTCGCACTCGTTTAGTAGCAAGTAGCAATCTTAACAGTTACAAATTTAATACCTTTGAACACCGTCTCTCCTGTCTCACCTTGTTCTATTGCTATTTTTACCGCCGTAAACGTAACACCCGCCTTGCTATGAACTTTCGGCCGCACTCTGAAATATCGTGATTCTTTCCTAAGCCGTACAACTAGCTTAAAAATTGCCATGCCAACTCATTGTAACTTGCACGATACCAACGCACATCGGTATCTCTCTTTTTTCCGTTGATTGATTGAATTTATGCCACTTCCTTTAAGGAAGCGAAAAAAATAGTTCCAATGGTTCAACGTGGGCATCATCCCGCTTCCGTAATGGTTTGGTGGGGGGTCTCTCACCATGGTGTCACATCGCTCCATTTCTGTGAAAAAGGCGTAAACGCTGGTGCAAAGGTTTACCAAGAAGATGTGCTAGAGGGTGTAGTGAAGGGTTTGACCAATACCATTTTCAATGGATATATGTATGTAGGTGGATCTTCCAACAGCACTCTGCTTCAGCGCACAGAGCCAAAACCACGCAGGAGAGGCTTAGATTCAATATTCCTGGATTTATAGCAGCAGAAGATTGGCCGTCGGGGAGTCCAGACCTGAATCCACTGGATTATGGTTTGTGATCAGAATTGGAGAACATGGCCTGCAAGACTCGCAGCGTCCACGATCTCCATGGAAACCGTACGTGTCGCTAAAGCCAATGGGCGCACCGTTTGGACGCTTGTCATTTGTGGTCTAATAAATGAAACAGTTTTGAATACAATATGTTAACTAGCGTTTTATATTTGTAACAGAACTTATGGGAGGACTAGGTAGACATGTCAATTAGTGAACTCCTTTCTTTGTATCACCTATTGTGTGAGGGTAAACAAAAATATGAACTTCGTGGTGTGTAGGTACTTTAAACCAGACTGGGGTGGTACTATATTGCGGTTGCCATGGACGTACGTGGGTGTTGTGGTCAAAGTCAATTGTGGTATCTTCATTGTTTGTTTTTGTACGTGCAAGCGCAATGCAATCGTTTCAAAAGTCTACAAATTCAGATTTATTTTTAGCTTTAAACCTCCTTAAATTAAAACTCAAGTCAATCATAAAAAAACATGCTAGAAAATAGGTTCATAGTTGAAGTAATTATAAACGAATGTTTACGTATAAAAAGGTACTGGCAGCCTCTTAAATACGCGTACCATATCATATCTACTGCTGTCTAATTTTATCATCTTAATGGTGCCCGCTCTGCCGTTGACCATTTGCTCTATGAATTATTGCTCAAACATTTTGTAACAATTTGAGGCATTCTTTGCTTAAGATATGTGTCCAAACTGTGAGCTTATTTAAATTGGTGTAACGCGTTTTATATTTAAATGATTTTATAAAAGATTTTTAAATTTGTCAGCCGCAATTTTTCATTAAATAATTCTTATTTCAGGGTGACCATGGAGTCAAGAAGATTAACAAACGTGACCTGCAATTAGACGACATCACCGCAAAGAAAAAAGTCAAAACAAGTCCTTCAAAATCCAAAAGCTCAACAACAGTATACTGCACGCCATTCAATCATAGCGAGGTACATATTTTGAAAGACATTTTGGTCCATTGTGAGACAATTTCAAGTGTAAAAATTTCTTTAACAGGTCCAAATAGAGTCTTCGATTTTCGAGGAATTTCATTTTTGCATTCTCAGTGCTCTACGAGGAAGCCATACAATCCTTAAGCTGAAAGAGTTGGTCGTCAAAAATGGTGGAACTATTGTGGAAAATCCATCGCCAACTGACTACAAGTGCATTTGCATTGCGGGGGACAAAACCTTTCGTGTAAAAGAACTCTGTGATACTGGTCTCTACAATGTTGTGTCTTGTAATTGGTTAGTTGATACTGCTGAACGAAAACGCATGCAATTGAAGCCCAGAGACATGATATCTGTTACAGCTGAAATGAAGGAGCAGTTTAAGACACTCTTTGATCCCTTTGGAGATTCTTATGTGGATCCTGTTGATGTGAATGAATTGAAAAGCCTTTTGATAGAGCTAAACTCTCAGGTAGGTACTACATTCTCAAGACGGTGTGAATTATTTTGTTAAAGATAATTTAATAAAGCCTTGTTGTTCTTTTAAGGACTTGCCAATGCTACAAGAACATGAGATGACTACTATTGAAGATGAAATCTATGGAGTAGATAATTCTCCAAATTTTTTCCGCAATTTCCAGGCCCACTTTTACACTAATGATACTGCTGACTTATCACATGCATCAACTGTAGCCAAGATATTCTTTCAATGGCATGGAGGATCATGTCCTGACTTATTAACCACCGAGGGCGAAAAGAAAATTAAATTGGTCTTTGCCGATATGCTTACGGTTGATTTGAAAGCACTAGAACTGTGGTTTCTAGTGACATTCACAAAGCGGGTATTTAAAGTTCAAATTGCATCAATCGACTGGATAACTGATAGTGCTAGACAGCTTAAAAGGTTGTGTATAGATGATTATTTAATAAAATTCTAATAAGGCAATTGAATAGCAATTGCACATATGTAAGTTGTTTACTTGACACACTCTATTCTTCTACTTGAACGGATAAAATAGAGAACACCATTTGGGTTAGTTGCATGATACAAGCGAGACAATAACATTCCCACTTGTGACTGAGTAAGAGGATTACTTCTAGATAAATGTAAACAGGATTAAGATGCATACATATGTATATATGAAATCCCACAGCGGTGAGCTGGAAGTTCATTTGCATATCTTTTGCAGCAGTGTGCCCGAGAGGGATTACAAGGTATCTATACCGAAACGAATGGCATAAGAAGTTTTAATTGATTTAGACGTTTGAAACTCGTTTCTGGTAGCATCGATTCTACTTTCTGGAATGGAGTGAAATAAAGTGCAGTGTGGATTGCGACTTATCGAATAGGTTTTCACAAAGTAATCGGTTTAGGAGAAGTTATTGGACAATTTAATTGGACTACAGGAACCGAAGAGACAAAATACATTTTTAGGAAGCCCTGTGGTGTTCATACGTCATTCATCGTTTGAATGAAAACACAGAACTAGAATCTTGTAGTTTCTCATAACAAGGTTTCAAAGCAACCTTTTGCTCTAATTTTTTTTTTTTTTTTTTTTTTTTTTTTTTTTTTTTTTAAAGAACAACACTCAAGTGGGTCTGACTGCACTTATGATGCCAAAGCATGTGTTAGGTTTTTTGGAAAATGGGACAGAAAGATGTTTGGACACAGTGGCTCTATCGCTCCATGAGTGGTATCCAACATTTAATGGGAAGACTAAATTATTAGTGTAAATTGACTTGATATTGCATTTAGGCAACCATTCATCTCACGAGATTTTAGTTGCCTGAAAAAAAGTCTTTCGGTCACGGCTGGTGTTGAACCGCGAACTGCGATTGGGAAGCCAATACACTACCACTTGAAGCCATAACTATCCACTCCGCAGCATGTCCTAAAATGATGACAACTGATAGCAAAAACGTGGAATAATATGTCAGAGGTTAATTTTAATTTTTTTTTTTTTGTTGGAATACAAGAAGAAATAAATAATCTAACAAACTTGAGTAAGCGATTCAGTGTTAAAGTGCCTACAGTATCAGAACCCAACACGTCAGCCCCGAGAGCTTGTAGCCTGAACAATCACAGGGTAAACATTAACAGAAGTAGTTCTCCGCTGTATCGCCATTACTTTAACAGCAAGTGTTGTAGGGTGCTGTATAAGTATAAGTTCTGTAATATTAGGATATGCCCGATGAGATTTTAGACCGCAGGCTACTTTATTGATAAGTTCCAAAATTAAATATATATATCATCTCATTCCAGGGCTTAACACCAGAGATATAGTGGTAGCGGTCATCGAACAACCTCAGGGGAATGGATTGCAAGAGTTCGTATGCGTCTCAGCCTATTTACCCTGTGACAAAGATGCGATTCCTTCTGTTTTTGTACAGAACTTGATCGATCTGTGCCACCATTGGAATTGGCATCTCGTGATGTGATGTAATGCCAACGCCCACAACAACAATAGGGATGATAATTTTGGAATTATATTTTTGGCAAAAATCTGCTTTTCTGCAATTACCCTTGTTACACTTTTACACTTTTATCAAATCTGTAAGAAAGAAGTACTTGACCTTAGATCTTGTTTCCTTTTCTTGATACCTTTATCAAGGATTGGCATGTGCCTGATGAGGGATCAATAAAGGATCCAAAATCGGACAGAGTCAAACTATCATAGATAGATAGAACACATGGGGAAACTCACCAATTGGTGTATTTTTTAAGAAAATCTCCCTATTAAAGCTGACACTCTGGCCTCATCTCGGCGGTCCATTGGGAACGTGAATGAGGCAGTGGATCAACTTAATGAAGACATTATCCCATCATTTAAATCCAGTTGCAAATTTAAACGAAATATGGTCAAAAGGTATGTACTATGGTGCAACCCTCAACTTGCGCAATTGCGTAATATGGTGAGAAAGTTTTTACCAAATCCAAACACACTGGAAATTGGGACCTATACAGGTGTGCTTTGACCAACTCCAATAAAGAATTAGGAAAGTCCAAAATAGCTTTCTGGAGAAAAAATTGCGAAAACCTGGAAAAACTGCCAGAGATCTCGCGCCTCCAAAAAGTTCTCTCAAAAGATGGTACTTTTACAATTTGTTGATAGGAAACTCTTAAATTGTTACTTAAGGTTCAGAAATTTGGATGGAAGTAAATGTAGTTTTTAACCCCAAACCAGATAAACCTAACGAACTAATTAAATGTAATGGACCCATAAGTCTGATTTACATATCAGACACCTTCTCAACAGAAATTCACTACTGCACCCTCATCAATTTGTATATAGGAAAGAAAGATCCACGGAAGGCCGACAACTTAGTCATAATAGTGAAGAGTAAACACCCTTAAGAAGTTTGTTATAAGAAGCAGACTGCTCTAAAGGTAGTTAGATTGTGTGAGAAAATCTCTCAGTCAACCCCAGTAAAGCTATACTTGTTTCATTTTTTTTTCTTTATTTTTATAATTTGCGCGCGCTCAATGGATTTAGGTACCATTAGAATGCTTGTATATACAATAGCTCTGGCGAAAGAAAATCAGGGAGGATGGAAAGAGAGGTATCGATGAACATTGGTTTTAAATGTTTGAAAGTTATAATGACTAGGAAATAAAGAGCTAGACAGAACATTCCATATGTGGGCTTGAGGGGTTTTGAATCCAATATAGAAGGTGCAGAGATGTTTTGGGCGCACCCAACCAGATGTGGGGATTGCACTCCAATTTCGGGCGTGTAAATGCTTCATATATTGAAGCCAGGTCAGAGGTGGTGAAATATTTCTTGCATCGATTGATCGAGCCTGATGCCAAACTCTGTCAAATGTCAGTGCAACTATCTTGCTTTCGCCAGAGTGGTTAACGCTTTGGTTTCACTTTTCGGTGAGACGTGCCATTATATCAGCAGTGGATCTCTTGAAACGTATTTTCTTTATCTTTGCTAATATCTCACAAATAAAAATATTCCAAGACTTTTTTGACTGTTTCTGGCTTTATCACGGTTCGGACGGTATTCGCTTTAAAGGGTTGAAACCTTTCTGGATTGTCCGCATAACATCGATCTTTAAGGCCACACCGCAGCTTCGCGTCAGCCAATTGACATTATCAAGGCGGCTGATAACACGATTACCGTACTTTCTGCGAAAAAAAAAAATGGATTGTTTGATGGTTCTGCATTTTTGAAATAAAATGGTTCGCTGATGCTATCACTCCAAAATTCGCACCAAACTGTTACTCTTTGGGAAATTGCATTAGCTTCTCGACAATTTCGTGCAGGTCTTCCGATCCCCAGATGAGACAATTTTGTTTGTTAACTTACCAGCCGAGATGAAAATGCGTCTGATTTTTCTGCCAAATTCGACGTCCAATTTAAGCTGCTGTAAGGGTCAAACTGAGAAGCGATAACGAAGTGGATGATCATTTGCCTTTTAAGAACTGAGTCAATTGGATTTCGTGAGGGAATAATCCGAGATCCTTGTGCAAAATTCTTATCAGACTGGTGCGTGAAATTTTGAGTTGTAGAGATCGATAACGAGCCGATGTTCTTTGATTGAGTCGAATACTTTCGGTCACAGAAACCACATTCTTGTCCGGGACCGTGAGTGTTGTCCCCAAATAAGTCGGTCGAACAAACTTGCGTACAGCAGGTGAGGTGGGTGCTTCATTTTAGCCAAAACTTCTGTTTAATAAACGCCCTATTTGGGGAACACAGCACTCACTCTTGAAAAAAATTTATAATATTTTCCAACTTTATTCAACCGTAAAGCGATTCATTTCGTTCTTTTGATACTATGATACTGACTGACAGTCAAGGTTTCGGGCGAGAAGGTGATGTCAGAGTCAAAATAAAATTTAATTCAAAAAGAAACTTCTATGTACATATTTCGACCATGCGTTATACTCATATTCCCTATATAACTTTTGGTTTGCTGCTGTGAAACTAAACGAACAATTAATCTTCCGATATATTCTTCTAAATTACCCCCAAGTCGTTAATTAGAAATCTCGTTAAAATGTTAACCCCTTCGTTATTTGAAACAACGATTAGCAAATGTGCCCCTGGTCGAATCTATCCACTTTTCCATCAATTTAAGGTTCTACCTCCAAGCCATACAATGTGCAATGCATCCACATATAAACACAAAATAACGCATCAAATTTCAAAAAAATTCCTATAAATCACCGCCGCTTCTCTCCTGTTTGTAGAATGTGAAATTTCATTTTCCACACTCTAAATCCTCATCAAGATGGTTAGCTGCATGAGGTACGACATCGAAAACGGCAATCGCTCGAACATAACATAACGCGTCATGGATGGGTTTTCCAATCTTCCCAACTGCTACATGTGCACTTTGCCAATAAAAAAAAAAAAAAATTAAATGAAAAGAAATTGTTAAAAAAACTTCCACAAATGTCCTGAGACAAGCAAGACATACCCTCAGTGCTGGAATATATCAGCTCTCTGTCCTCTGTTCATTTATCCATTTATCCCACGCTATACAAGAAGTCCTACACAAGGATAACGTCGACAAGGATAACCACGATGACGACGACGACAACGACGACGATGGATGAACAGAGCGAGTGGAAAATCGTTGCTCCGAATAATTTACGATTGCGACTGCAGCGCCATTCATTTTGCAATATCTTCCATAATTTCAGCTCGTCTCTTCCATTTCTAAGTCAACCAAGCTAGTCAACTCATGCCGACTCGCGTGTTCAAGTTAAGTCAGTCCTTTCAAAGGACACACGGACCAAAAGAGGGAGACCAAAAAAAAAAAAAAAAAAAAATAATAATAAAATAAAAATTAAATAAAAAAGAGCTCACCAACTCATGAAATTTGAAATGAAAATCGTTTTCGGTTCTTCCGCCAGTGAGGCACACAGAGACCGTTAGAGGGTTCCGAAATGTTTCGAAAATTGACACGACAAAAAAGGAAACTATTTTCAATTTTGTAACTATTCGCTGGTGGAGAATCGGGACATCGGGATGCAGGAAAACCCAGCAGGAATGTATATTAAGAGCGATATTGCTTCTATCACACGCTGGGTCGCAAGGAATTCGACATAAAGATTAACGGTAAAAAATGAAAAAAAAAACTGAATAATGGAAAGGATATATTCATTCAGATACTCGCCCGTATAAATGTATTTTTCAATTCAATTAAATGGCGCGCATAAAATCATTGTGTGGAGCAAGTCGTAAATTATGGTTCCGTTTGGGGCGATTTTTTTTTATGCAAAGCAGCCAAACGGTGGTAGGTGGAGATATAAATTTTTCGTTATTGCTTCTAATTCGGCTTGAATTTTACCGTTTTTATTTTAGCCTTAAATATGGGCGTAACAGAGAGCTGTCTATCAAAGCCAGTTTTCAATTCAATTGAGTTATAGGGCGTTCTCGGGTGATGGGCTTATTGAATTCTCATTGTATTTATGATTTATTGAAAACCATACGTTGGTGAACGATTTCAATTATTTGAAAATTGATGAGTTTTTTTTTTCTTTTTTTAGGGATGCCAACAATTTTATAGATTAATTTCAAAACCTAGCAAAATCACGTTATCAAATGATTGTGATGAAGCACAGGAGACTGTTAACGTCTGTATTCTTTAGATCGTTTAAGCCATTGTAGAAGAAAGAAAGAAAGAAGTGAAGTTTTCTACTCTGAGAGAGAGCTGGACATGTACAGAGCAGGTGAAGGATTGTCTCATCTTCCTCGTCGTTCATGCAGCTTCTATAGAAATCGTTTGTAATGGCGCCAAGCCTTCTTGCATGCTTACCTATAAGGCAGTGATGACACTTATGATGGCGCTGAGATTTTTTCCATGTTTTTTTTGACGAGTTATTTGGCCCTACCATTCCCTGGAATGTCTCTGTGGCCCGGCACCTAACAAAGGTGAAGGTCGTACTGCTTTGCCATCTTCGTAAGAGATGATCGGTATTCAAAGGCGGTTTTAGAATTGAATGAGATTGAGTCCAGGGACTTGATAGCAGCCTGACATCCGAAAAGATGCAGATATCCTTTGTAGATATCACGTCTTTCTTCGGTCAGGACAGAGCTTCCTTAATTGCCAAAATTTTCGCCTGGAAACTCTACAATGATTTGGAATACGGAAGGAGAGGCTTAGATTTAGTTTATCTGAGAAAACACTGCCACCAGCACAGATCCATCTGTGTAAAACAGGATTGACTTTTCTCCATGAAAGCATCTTCCTCACCGGGAGAGGAAGCTTACATGAAAGTCTTTGTCAAATCGAAGTTTAGGTATTGTGTAATCGATGTTCTCTGTGAGGATTCCTAATATATTAAGAATATTAGCGTGGTCAAATAAATTATTTGTCCACTGTGAAGTCGCTTTAAGGCGAATAGCTGCAGTCGCTTCTTGCTTGCTGTTGCTTGCTGTTCATTAACCACAAAATTCAAGAGAAGGGAAGAAAGGACACCGCCATATTTCCACTGACACATCTTTTAGCAGAAGGCTTATGCTGTTTTGCATAAGATTGATCAATACCCCAAGTGAGTCGTCTATCTTCAGATTTGACAGAGCAGACGTGATAACGGATGTGTTGACGTTGGTAAAGGCTGTATGTCCAGGAATGCAACCATTGTTTACTCTCTATATTGTAGGGATCGTTCGATGTGGCTAGTAAGTAAATGCAGAGCCGTTTTCACCGACTTTCCTCTACAGTAGGCATGTCGAGTCGTTGATAAAAGTCTTCGATTAATTTTAGCTCGAATATAGATATCAATCAGTCGTTCTAGAGTTTTCAGAAAGAAAGATGATAGACTTATAGGTCTGAGATCCTTTGGGACAACATGACAGCATGTTGAGAATGGAAACTACATTGACTTCTCTCCATGATAGGGGAATGTTGACCAGTTATACACAGCTCCTCATGATATTCTTTAGCGTAGGCAGGATAATATCTGAGGACTTTTGTAGCTCGGCAGGTATTATGCAGTCCGGACCAGCAGACTTGTATGGTCTGAAGCTATGCAACGCCCTAAGCAGCTTGTCTCCTGTAATCAGACCATGAATTTTGGTCACGGTTGCAGTACTCCTGTAAAGTGAGTGTCCAGTAGCAGGGTGAGTGATTCATCACTTGAGGTTGTCCAAGAGCCATCGGTTTTTTTTTCAAAAAACTAGGCATCATAGAATTTGTGGAGAGGATTTTTCTTAACCGTGCTTCCTCAGAGGTTTCTGCGATTTTGTCAGAGAATGATCTCCAGGATCGTCACTTTGCTTTCCTTTTTATATATTTTGAGGGATTCTTTGTATGAGTCTCAGTCAGTAACTTTTTTTTGTGCTTTTTGCAATGTTGAAAAGTTTTCTGCAGTTTCTAAGCGGTCCTACTGCTGATGTCCACCAGTACAGCTTTTTCTAGCCTCTAGGTTAAATTAGATGGCAGATTCAATAGATGCGTTTCTACCTTCAGCTGGCGTTGATATAGGTTAAGCATCGCTCATGCCAAATTTTAAAAGAACATCTTTTTCATAGGAATTTTTGCAGTTTTTGATTTGTATGCTTCCATTTTCTAATATGTTGATTTCTAATTCCAGGTAAAAGTTGGCTGATGATACTTTAATTTCGAATTCCTTGCGAAGATATAATAGAAGAGATTCAATATCATTTTCGTCGTCCACTGTTGCTTGTTCATCATCAATATATACAGCCAGCATAATTTTGCCTCCATCTGTGTAATACTAACGAAAACACAGGGGTCAGCATTGTTGACCCTGAGCTTAATTTTCTTTAATCATTCTTACGCAGTTGACAAACTTTTCCGCTACCATCTTTATAACCTTTTTTCTGTAGCATATACATAAACAACTTCTTGCGAGTGGTCATACAAAAAGGCAGTCTTAATGTCGAATTGTCTGAGCTTCATACTTTTGACATCATAGAGAGGAAGAATCATTCTGATGGAGGTAAATTTTACTACGGAGCCGAAAATTTCTTGGTAGTCGACCCCATATTGTTGAGAGAATACTCTGGCTATTAAACTGGCTTTATATCGTTCTACATTCCCATCCACGTCATACTTAATATAGGATTTTCTGATAGGGACTTGACAACTTTGAATTTAATTTGTGAACGCGCTCTTTCACTAATCATCAAATTGTCACTGTCAATTTATTCAGTAAATTCCACAACTCCGATTGGGTTCTGGAGAAGATGCGCCAAGATGATGAATTTCATTGCAAGATCATCTTCAGTGACGAAGCTCATTTTTGGCTTAATGGGTTCGTCAATAAGCAAAATATGTGTTATTGGTCGGGTGAAAACCCACATGTGCTTCATGAATCATCACTTCATCCACAAAAAATAACTGTATGGTGAGGTTTGCATGCCGGCGGCGTTATTGGGCCATATTTTTTCGTCGACGATAACGATCGTCACGTTACTGTGAATGGTCAGCGTTATCGCGCCATGATCACCGATTATTTTTGGCCCGAGTTGGAAGACATGGACTTGGTTGACATGTGGTTTCAACAGGATGGTGCCACAAGCCACACAGCACACGCTACAATCGATTTATTGAAGAGTAAGTATGGTGAGCGTGTTATCTCAAGACATGGGCCAGTCGATTGGTCGCCTCGTTCTTGCGAATTAACGTTGCTTGACTATTTTCTGTGGGGCTACGTTAAGTCATTGGTTTATGCCAACACGCCGACGACGTTGGAAAGATCTCAGAGCCAACATTGAACGCGAAATAGCGGCCGTTTCGGCGGAAATGTGTGGCCGACTCGTTGAAAATTGGGTCCAAGGAATCGACCGCTGCAAACGTGCCCGCGGTGGCCATATGAACGAAGTCGAGTTCCATTCATAAATGTTTTGATTGTACTTCAAGCCAATAATAAAGTTTTTGAAATATCTCAAATAGTTTGCCTTTTATTTAAAAAAAAAGTTGTCAAGTCGTTATGAGAAAACCCTATATTTTAGACCCACTTACTTTTGGTTTGCAAGTAGATTCACAAGATCTTATGTTTGATTTTTCTTAAGTTACGCTATCTCTTTATCCATTGCAATCTTTCACTGTTTGTAGAACGAAGATTGAGGTTCTTACGCGTCGGCCAAAAATGCACATGTGTGCGCACATTTGTATCAGGCCAGATTTTAGTTTCATCAGCAATAAATATATCTTTTTGTTTATCTTCTTCTTTGTCTATCTTCGCATTTTCTTTTTATTTTTCTGCACTTTCATCCTTTTTCTTCATTTATTTTGACACATCTTCTTAACTGATAATCGTTGTCGATGTCCCTAAAGATCACATTTTTAGAAGTTACTATTTTTCTACAGTCAGCCAACCAGATTCGGTATCTTTTTGGGTCTTCCTCATATCCAACAAATGCGTTGAACAAATGCGTCACTCGTGCGTGCTACCTAAGGCGAAGTCTTTCTCTGTTGGGTACACAGCAAACCATTGATATCACAGAATGTCGCTAATCACTCTCTAGGCCTAAAGATAAGTGCTTTCTACATGATAAATTTATCTCGGTTTGTTACAAGGGTGAAATCAAAATGAACGAAGGAAGAATGCTCTCGTATGAACGTAACGAGTTTTATAAATTTCTATGTCAAGTGCCACGAAATTTTCAATACGCTACGCTAAAACGAAGAAGACGATATCTGTAACTTTGTAATCACATATACATATATTACATATACTCCAAAAGAGTCCCACATCTCTGGCGCAGTCGAGTTGACAAAAATGAATTTTTTGGCATCAACATAGCGTTTGGTCTGCCTCATCTCAAAAGACCTTACTCTTACCTCTTCCTTCCATAAACCTTTGCCTTAAAATACATGTTATTGTTCCTCAATCTCATGGTCTTTTTTGGATATCTATGTTTTGCCTAAAACCAATCTGATCTCATACATAAAAAACACAATTTGTGTTCAAGTTGGAGTTAAGCTGTCAAGATGATGGATTTTTCGTTCCTATTTTATTTCGTTCCTTAAGAATACTGGCCTGTTTCTCGTCACTTGGCTTCTTGAACTCATATTAGATGAACTTTAGGTTAGGTTAAGGTTATTTTCAAACAGGAATGTGATGGACATGCCATGTTATAGACATGCAATCACACAGACACTAGGCACCAAAGTAGGCCCATCGTGATCCCTGTGGAACCAGTTGGTGAAACATTCATTTTCTTGCAGAAGCCAAGAAAGTCTTTGAAGTTCGTGCCGTCTATTTCCTCTAGGTTTTTGAAAATGTATTTCCCTAAAATATTTCTTCGAGAACGCGATATTGCCTCGCATTCACAAAGTATGTTTGTTATGTCTTCAACAGCTTAGAGATCACAGAGTCTGCAAATATCCGTATCTGACAATTTGAGTTTCTTTGCGTGTTTCTGCAGAAGATAGTGTCCTGTCAGGATTACTATTATCCTCCCTAGATCTAGTGACCAGAGAGCCTTGGATACCCTGTGTCCTGCAAGACTTGACCACCTTAGGTTGACAGTCTAAATTTTTAGATTAAGATTTAGATTTTTTCATCGATAGTGCCCCTTACAATGCAGAGGGTAGTTTGATGTTAGCAACCTCATTATTATTGAGTAGCCCTTCTCTTCTTGCAAGCTCATCTGCTTGTTCATTTCATTGTATACTGCAGTGTACAGTGGAGGCCGTTCCGTAAACTTTTCTCTTGTTTCCTGCTTTTCACAATACTAGTGTGGTATATGTAAGGATGGGTCTTACAACGGACGTATACAGCCAGTACACCATAGCAGGTTTTAAGCCCCAAATTTTTCCTACTGTTCTTTATATGCTTTTTTTGATTCTTTCCGTTACGTTCAGTTTTTTGTCCAGAATTACACCTATGTAGATACTTCGCGCGGGATAGTTCCACTTCGTTGTGTTTGGAGTTTTGAATTGCGGTATCTTGTAGTTTCTGGTAAAAAGAACTAGTTCCGTTTTGGAAGGGTCGCCATTGAGACTATAGCGTCTTTAGGGCTACCTTCATAATCTCTCTTTAAATATTTAAGAAAGCTGAACTCAATGAGCCTTGTTTGTGTCTTAGGTCACAATAGGATCATGGAAAATTGAATCGATGCGATTGAACGTTCTAGGTAAGGTTTAGTCGAGACTTTATGATATAGTTGAAGTTGACACAATAAGTTATGAAATATGACATCTTTCTAATGTCCTCCGCGGAAACACTTGCATAAGTGGATGCTGTTGGTTGCAATTTTTTCTTTTTTGATTTTTCACTTAGTTCGACCGGTTTCCCAGAAACTTTACGTTGATTATTCACCTGCAAGCCATTTATGTCTTGTTGGCAATGATCAGAGACTTCAGTTAGTTCCAAAGAACTCCGAGTGGGGCCTCGTAGTTTAATAAGTTTTTTAATAAGTTAGTTGTAACACCTACTGTGCGGCATATGACAACGTGCTATTCAAATCACATATTCTTCAAGCCTAACAATTCCAATTTATCAAAAAAAAAAAAAAAAAAAAAGTCGATTGCGATCTCGACTTACCATAATATCCTCTACACTTTTGATTTTTCGCTATCAGAGTGTCGATAGTCGATCTTTTTCAATGAACATTCACTAAACATCCGGGCTACTCTCACATATTTGGAGACTAAATCAGGGTCTTGGAAAATAAAGGTGGCGGATGAGCCCTTAATGGACAAACCACTCACATCCCCAAACGAGTAACTGGTTTCGGTCTAACCGACCCGTCATCCAAGTGGTATACATAATGGAACTGGCCTTATAGGTTGTCGATTGCGCCGCCGGGGTAATTTCTCGGCCATAGAACAGAATGTTCGTGGAATATTAGGTCCTTTAATATGCCACATGCGGCCGAACAACTAGAGGAGGCCTTGGACTTGGACGCCATACAAGAAATGCGATGGGATGGCCCGGAAAAAAAGAGGAAGAAAAATTGCGACATCTACCATGGCGGTTGTTATAGACGGCAACAAATGGAAAGGTAGGCAGAGAGGACATCATTGGTACCACTGTCGAAGGATATAACCTGCACGACACCACCTCCGATAATGGATTCCGGCTAATCGATTAAGCAATTTAGGGGCAAAACAAATTAGTAGTTGGTACACGGTTCTCGCAGCTTGGTACTCACAAACGGACTTGGAGAACTTATGATCAATCAATCAGATTGACCACATTCCGATCAACGTAAGGTACTCTTCCAGTATTATGGATGTCCGAACGATCCGTGGGGCCACCATCGACCAACTATCTAGTTGTAGCCATTGTACGGTTGCGGATCGCAAAGGGAAGCTAATGCTGTGAGAAAGTTCGACTATAATCACCAAAATAAAATTCGAAAGTTTTACCAAAAGGTAAAATAAACATGCCATGGAGATAAGCCCCGAACCGAAACCTATGGAGATGATGAGGATGAGGATTTACAAAGAGCATTTCTGTAGATTAAGAAATCAAACAAAGCAGCGGATGACATTACAAGCGATGACTTGGTAAGCAAAAAATATAGTCAGGCGATGACTATAGACGTATTCCCGATAAATGGAATCTCAGTATTGTTTGTCCGATTCTTAAGAAAGGAGAGCCTCTGAACTGCGCCACTTACGGAGGCACTAGTTTTCTTAACATCGCCCACAAGATGCTATCTGCCGTGTGTGAACGCCTGTAGTTATTTGTCAACAACCTGATTGGTCCATATAAGTATGGCTTTAGGCTTAGAAAGTCCACCATCGACCAAATATTCACACTACGGCATATCTTGGAAAAAACCTATGAACTCCAAACTATTCATCGATTTTAAGGCAGCATATGACAGCATCTATAGAGACGAGCTATACAGATCAATTTCTAGTTTTGGTATCCCTGCCAAATTTTTCCGCTCTAAGGTCGGTAAATAACTTACTGAGATCTTTGATGTGAAAAAAAGATATAGACAAGGCGATGCGCTGTAATGCAATATTTTTAACATTACTCTCGAAAGAATAGTTCAAAACTCACGCGTCAATTCAAGAGGCACAATGGTCGTACAAGACAAAGTATATGCTGTCAACTAGAGAGGACATCCAACATCACCGTCGTCACCCTCGACAGATATAACTTTGTGGTAGTAAAGGACTTCGTCTACCAAGCGCTGAGTACAAACGAAGAATAACTCTTGCCAATCGCTGTTTTTTTTTTAGCTAAGAAGGTAGTTGACCAGCAAAGCTCTTGGCTACTTTAAGAGGAAAATTCTTCGGGTGATTTTGGTCCCGTCGGTTAGTAGGAAATGAGATTCACCGACGAACTTTACGGGGTTTACAGCGACGTCGAGTTAACTGGAAGGTCCAACGATTGCGATAGCTATGGCTATAGAGCGACAATTCTCCGGCCCTCAGAGTTTTCACACCCAAGATGGAGGGACAACGTAAAGAGGACGACTTTATCTTAGGTGGAGCGTAGAAGGGGACCTTAACCGATTTGGAGTGCGCAACTAGACACATTTATTAAAGACTGAGGTAGCGGGAGTGGCTTGTTAGTTTTGGCTCAGGTTCACGCCGAATTGTAGCTCCACCTAAGTAAGTATTAAATTTAATTTGAACAGGAAAACAGGAACTTTCGCTGACCACTATTGCAATAGTGTTATAGACCTTATCACTCACCAAAGCCCTTATTGACTTTGTTTAATTTTCAAACCATCCATGTCGTTTTCCATTTTCATTTCATTCAATTCCTTCCAGATACCCGTACGTCACATTTTTTTTTGGATATTTTTTGACACTTTAAACAGAAAACGAGTCCTGAAATTAAGCGTATCTTTTCCTTAATAAGAGAAATTAAAATCCAAGCTCAAGTGGGAACCACTTGCACAAACGATTTACTATTGCCCGGTTTTATATTTCCAACTTGCGTTTGCCTAATTACCATCGAAAAGCAATCATTCACAAAATAATGGCGAACACATAAAAAAGTCAAGAGAAATTGCAGAGAACGAGGAAACCACTCGTTGCACTTGTTCTACGAAATTAAAAGAAAAGTCAATTATCCTCTTTTATCATTTGCATAGGGAATATGGTATACGGAATAGTGAATGCGGAGTACCATGCAACCTATTCTCTCCTCATACAGTAGCCGAATCCAACCAGAACCTTGGTGCCCCCCGGGGTAATTGTTAAGCACTTTCGCGCGTCTATCTTTCGTTCTTAGTTTTTGTTCTCGGTCCTAAAACAAATGTACAACACATTCCTGATTCGTTGTGGCTACGTGACTAATACGTTAGTATCCTTGCAGCTATATCATGATTCTGATGCGCGCAAAGCATCAGTAGCGTCAGTAGCGTCAGCCGCGCGATGTTTGAGATCTGGAAACAGCACGATGTTAGAGATTGCAAAACCACGAAGGACTCTCCTCCCATGCCCCTAAATTGCTTTGCTCGTTATCTCTAGGATGCTCTTCCGTTTCAGGATTTTTTTCTCAGTTGATTTGTTCGTTCTCGTTTTCTTTTTTCTCATCCTTGCTTCTCCCTTTGTGTGTGATTATTTTTGGCTGGGTAAATTCTTAATTTCAATTACGTGCAGTGTGGTTTTTGTGTTGGTGTACGAAGCTGGAAACAAGAAAAAAACGCGGCAACGTCCCCTTTTTTCGTTTCTCTACTAGAGTCCGTCATGCCCGCCATTTTCGCTTTCTATTCACTTCTCTGAGAACAAAGGTTTCACATAACAACCAGAGGTTTGGGGATATTTTTTTTTTTTTTTACTTTAGACGGCAGGATGACGCACGGGGCACCATCGTCATGAGAAATAAAGATAATTGCTGGAGAATAGAGAAGATTGCAGATTGGACTGTACAATAATTTTAATTACAGAATTTTTATCACAAAGTTGAAATTGTTTAATTTTGTGCACACTTTTCGGGATGAGATCATTCCGTGACGGTACGTGGATACGAATGCTGATGCTGTACCAGGTAAAAGCCGTCAATGTGAAATGACTTTTTGCATTTGAGTTATTTTGGTAGTGAATTGTGTTTTGATTTTTTTTCCCTTTTATTTCCAAAGACTAATTGATGTAAGCATCCCGAATAATTCCCTTTGGTTAACGGGGATTTGTACATGTAATTTGGGAGTGTATTTTATTTTAACTTACTGGCTCCATGCGGGCACACAAAGTTCAAAAAAAAAAAAAAAAAAAAAAAAAAAAAAAAAAAAAAAAAAAAAAAAAAAACACATATACGAGTACTAGGTCTTTCGACGTTAAAAACAAAAAATTAGTAAATGAACTTTTGTATAAACCCGTGAAACTAAAAACTATAAACTACCTAAAAATAACCTAGAAAATAAATCTTAACCTACTTAACTACTTACACTATCTTGTTGTATACAAACGAGGCCTGTTTGATGAATCCTCGGATTAGAAATTACAACGCAACTTTTTTAGGTTTTGAAGTTTAATAAAAAGAATTCGTAGGGTGTCACATCCAGAAAATACGGAAGATTCTTGAGCAATTCGTAATGCAAATCGACCAATTTGGTTGTGGTAACTGCGGAGGTGTGAGCCAAGGCGTTATCGTGGTGGAAGAGAACTTTTTTCTTCGCTAAATGTGGTCGTTTATTCTTCAAATCGGCGTGGAATTGGGCCAATAAATCGACGTAGTATGCATCTGTGATTGTTTTTCCCTTCTCCAAATAGTCGACGTGGTTCACACCTCGCGCGTCTCAAAAAACGGTGGACATTACCTTTTCGGCCGAACGCACAGTTTTCGCCTGCTTTGGGGCACGTTCATAGGGTAAAACCCATTGTTTCGGTTGTTCCTTTGTCTCTGGTGTGTACCAATGGATCCATTTCGCAGAGACTCCTCCGGATTTCGATTAAACAGGACCAAGCACGTCTTTGAAGTGGTCTCACGATTGCGCTTGTTCTCCGGTGTGAGCAGACGCAGCACCCATCGAACGGGGAGCTTTCTCATGCCCAAAATCTCGTGCAGGATATGGGTAACGCGTTCAGTTGAGATTCCTGCTATCTCAGCCAACTCGCGATACGAGATCATGGATTTTTGCCCACAGTTGTAACCTGTGTGGTAACCGTTTTTGGGTCACCTGGGCGCGGTTCATCAAAAACCGACGTGCGGCCACGGTGAAACTCTGCGAACGAACGTTAAACGGTTGTACTGGAAGGTGAATAGGTCCCATACACACCATCGAGAGGACTTGATTTTCTCGCAGCTAACACTAACAAGATGTTTTGAAACGATGATGATGATATACTCATCTTGGTTCAATAGCGCCAATTATCTTCCAATTCGGGTACTCATCAAACAGACACGGCTAAGAAACTAGAATGACCAGCTTTACTTCCTACTATAATGAAGCTACCCTGTATCTGAGGAATTAGGCGAAGAAGCTTCCTCTTATTCAACAAGTCAACAAAATTGTTAGTGCTGCCGAGATACATTCCTCATATTGCGACTTCCTACCGCCTTACTGAACCAGGGACGCTCCGTTATGCGCGACGACTCCGTCGTAGTTGAGTTGCCTGTCCACAGCTATTCGAGCTTTTGGAGTAATAAAGCCGTCGAAGCGAACCTTATCATGATACGGATACATATTATAATTGGAGTAGTAAACCCCGGAGACCAAGTTGTTCGACGAAGTCATTGCTCTTGTGATGTGCCTTCGAGTCAACTTAATGATAAAATTTTCCTCTCTTGTTAGGTTCGCCATATTGTATAAGGCTTCATTAGGATGGAGTTCTATGAAGTCAGACTCTAGTGTTCCGTATTTAAGCGAAAACACTTAAACACCCGAATTTTTTCCAATAAATTTGCTCTCACATTGAATCACACAGGACATCCAAAACAAGCATAAGCCGGATAAGGGCCAATGTAGTACTCGTAGATAACTTTCACCTTTCACCAACTTTTTTTTTTGTTAAAGAATTTAACATTCAAGTATGTATAAATACACTTAAAATGCTTCAACATGTGTTAAGTTTTTTTTTCGGAAAATGAGATAGAGAGAGAAAGAATGATGTGGTTATTTCGCTCTATGGTTGGCATCCAACATTTATTGAGGAGAGATGATATTCTTAGTGGAAGTTGGGTTTTTGTTGATTTCTAGTTAACTACTCATCTTCCTTTCGTTAATTGAAAAAATGAATATCTTTCGGACGCGGTTGGGATTCGAACCTTGTAAGGGCAAAAGCACCTTTGGCTCTGACCAGAGTAACATCTATAATATATGCTTGTTAAAGTATAGATATTGACCTAGCCAGATCCTAAGGTATCTGACTACAAGGAAGTGACTGCTGGTGCTGTCCTACGATCGAAAACTTCCGCCAATCCTTTCTGGCGTCCTTAGAGGCCCCAGACAAAGGCATCTTAAGCAGATCGGTCTCCGACTTTTGAAATTTGATATTCAATTTCCAGTCATCGCAATATCGTTTTATTTTATGGAAGCCACGTTGCAAAAGTGACCTCGATCTTTGGACCTAATCTGTCATCGCATGGTGAAGTGAACCTATCAGATCACTTGTGTAAATGTTGAATAGGATCGGCGATTTTATCGCAACTTTTTGCAGACCGTTTTTCATGATAAACTGTCTATCTGTTAACATATTGTAAGAAATATACACAGCATATACAGCGGTTTAAAAATGTACAACCTAGTCAGCTTGTCCCTGCCTAACCTGTTAGAGTCTCTCTAACCATACGGTATCGAAGGTATTTTCCAAGTCAATCAGGCACCAGTGCACTTGTTCTTGACTAGTGTTACTATTGTTTTCGCATCGCGGTTTCGTGCGTAGTGATGTAGCTGACCAAACCAGAAGCCCCAAACCGGACAGAAATTCGACCTTTAACGAGTTTGATGCTCTGTCTGACTCCATTGTATCCCTGTATCCCCACACTGAAATCGTCATTACGGGCGATTTTAACATACACAATTCTGCGTGGTTTCGACATTCTGGACAGACAACACCCGAGAAACGATACACCTACGACATCTGTAGTTAGAGAAAAGATTCCTAAAAGAACCATATGATTCTTTTTGGAGCAGACTTAACCACTTCTTTAGGAATTTTAACCGGTCGTTATGTTTTCTTGATTACGACCTGGAGTCCGCCGCTGATGTGATCACAGGCACCTTACTCTTAGGAATGAGATGCTTTATCCCTCATCGGACGGAGAGTGTCCAACCAAAAAAAAGGCATGGTGCGACTCGTGCTGTAAAGAGACTATAAAGGTTAAAGAAATGTTTTTTCGGTCTTTCAAGACCAACCCAATGGACTAAAACTAGATGAAATTCAAACGAGTCAAGAATGACTGCAACACCTTTCTCAAGCTTACGAATTTCCAATACGACCAAAAACTGAGGTATATTGTCCCAAAGACAATAAAAATGTTTGGTCGTTCGTCGAAAACATTAGAAATTCTGCTTCACCCTCAATACCAACGCTCATTAACAATCACATTCCAGCTATCAGCTTTTTGGACAAGGCGAAAAGGCTTGCTGCACAATTTGCGGTCAACACTCTCAGATTGTGCTTTTTCTGCACCTACGCCTGAGTGCAATGAATCTTCAATGCGACGAATCCACTTTCGCACTCGTGTAGCAGCAAGAGTTCTTAACATTCACAAATCCGCTGGTCCAGATGGTATATCTCCTCACTTCTGGAGAGGTGTTCTTCCACGCTGGTAAAACCACTGAGTAAGCTTTTTCATCAATCATGTTCTGCAGGACTCTTTTCGAGTAAACGGGAAACAGCATTTGTCTAGCCCGTCCCTAAAAAATGCGAATCTTCTCCCCTCTCTTCCTATAAACCCATTGCACTTTTGTCCCTTCTTTCCAAGGTCTTGGAAATGCTGATAAACCGTTAGCTTCTCTTCTCAATCATCAGCGGTACGTTTTTCGTAGCGAATGTCCACCGTCTCACTGAAAAGTGGAACCAAAGATATCTGGCGAAAGCAAGGTACTCGTAGTTGAACATGGCATCATCAGTTTGGCATCAGTCTCTTTCGTCGAATATGTGTGCTTTTGTGATCGATGATCTTATTTTTCAATGGAACCTTTTAGAACGTTCAATTCAAGGACGATTTCAAGTCTGATATTCACAAAGTAAATGCTGGTGTGCCCCGACAATCTTTTCAATTTTCATCAACGATCTCTTGTCTGCTACTTCTAAGCCAATATATTTCTTTGCTGATGGTGGTACTCTATGCTTTTCTTATTCGTTCCTGGACTCATGTCCCTGCTCTTTGGCTGTGGATCGGAAACACCGGCGTATGCTAAACCCAATAAATTCCGATGTAAACAGCATTGCTATATGGGGAACCACCAACACAGTGGAATTTAATGCTTCCAAAACACAATGCTGTCTGCTGTCATTAAAGCGAAATTTAAATACCCAGCCATTATCCGTGAATGGCACTTAAATCGTCGAAACTAAAAAACTTTCCATTCCCGGTATGTGTTAATGACAACTTACGTTGGAATGACCACATATTTGGTGTCGTTAAAAATGCTGCGAAATATCTAGATTTCCTCAAGCGATGTAACTAAAAACGTGGTGGTGTAGACAATGGACACCCTCGAACACTGACATAATGTCTGGTGTCTCATTCTATTTTATCGGTATTTACACCATCAGTGCTCCATAGAAATCGCCAGTATCATTCCGCCTCTTCAAACTTTTTAGCCGTAACACCTGTCTCTCTATAAATGCTCTTCACCCTCAAGCCCATTTTCGGACGTACTCTGTAATATCGTGATTTGTACCTAAGCCGAATGGAATGACCTGCAGGGCTCTCTATATCCCAGTCATTATAACATTCAGACATTTAAAACCAACGTACTTCGGTACCTCTATTTCTTTCTTTCTTGAATTTCCTTTGCCTGCGCTGGGTGCAAACATTTTAAGAGTACTTTACCTACTCTACTCAAAAAATCGTGTTTTGTGACGATGCTTATTTTTTACTTAATGATTTGTGAATGAGCAAAGCTTTTGTGTGTGACAGAAACTTAGGAGACACGAGGTCCAATTTCACCCACAAAAATGCACTGGTGGCCACGCTAGTGGCTTCGTCTGTTCTTACTTTTCCCAAAACTGTAAGTCCGACGTCACTGGACAATGCTCAGTGATTATTTCATAAAAAAATTTAAAACACTGATTCGCTACGTGCTATACTACCCATAAAGACTCGATCTAACGCCAGCATTGTATCGCGAAATGGACCAGAGAATTGGCAATTGAAATCGTACGACTTCACGCCTCAGGGCTACTTCTTATGTAGCTATGTAAAGTCTTTGGTGTATGGAAATGAGCCACAAACTATTCAGACCTTGGCATCCAATATTGCCCATTATTGACAAGATAAAGTCTCAAATCCTTGAGGTATTGCCATAAACTATTACTGATAATGGATAAAGTCTTTTCAATTTCCACAGGTTTAAAATATGTAAATGAACGGATATAGGCCCTTTTAAAGAAATACAGGAGATACTAGTCTTCTTAAGGCAAAATAAACTCGTTTTCTAAAACAACGGAACGAAATAGCTTTGGGATAACAGATGCCATACACCACTTCTATAAGCCTATATGAACGCATGATTGCGCACCAGGTTCTTAGCTGGAGGCAGATATGAATATGCATTATTACAATGTACCATATAAGGCGTAATGTGAGCAAAACTGAATAAAAAGCCACTGCGATGGGTCTACATTTCTTTAATTCCAGCTGATTGTCTCGAAACAAATATATGAAAGTTGTTGTTTCGGGTTTCACTGCGTTGCATTTCACTGAAATTAGTTATATATGAGTATGTATGAGCGTCGTTATGACATTTGGAAAACCTGTTAACAAGATGTAGGGCCCAGCGGCCGTGTAAATGGAATAGTAGATTGGTTCCAAAATGACTACATTATCTCATGTCCAACAATCCTTTTCCGAAAACATTGTTGAAATTTAAATGTAAATTTCTTTGTTACTCTTTTTGTTTTTGTCTAATGCTCTTGGACCCATTTCCAAGCCATCCCGTTTTTTATACAAATCATGTCCCGAGAAATTGAATGAAAATATAAATTTCAAACACTGAATCTTCAAAAGCAGTGAACGTTATTTTGGCATAAATTCAGTCAAATTACACATTTTTCGACTTTCTCAAATGCATAATCGCCATCAAAAATTCAATTTGATTATATCTACCTGCTACGATGAGCTTGGAGGTTCACATTTATTACATTTACATCTAGTTCAGCGTTTACTGCTCATATGTATGTTCCACCTAACGGCCTCCAGTTTCCATTTAAGCCAAAAATCTCAGAGCACGAGAAAAAAACACCTCTGATAGGGCACACCATTAACCAGCATATTTCCAAGATGAGCACATATTTGCCCATCTGCATCTTTGCACTTGGTGGATGTGCCACAGGTGCTCAGGAAAAATGTAAAGTCTTTTTTTTTTTTTTAGTACCATATTCCAACAGGAAGAGGAAAGTGAAAAAAAGGTACATCCTTCTTCCTATTCGTTCTAATTTTTTGCTTTTGAAAATTTTCTTAGTTAACTCAACCAGGACTCTGATAAGGACCAACACGGTTCACACATGCAAAGTTGGCACGTTTTGCTCACACCGAAGCAAAGAGGAAACCAAAAGGATCCTCTTGCTCAATGAGAACAGGTAAAAATGGGTAGGACATAAGGCACTAGCAGTTGTTGTAGTATCTTGCTGATAGATGGTGTTAGATATCAAATGTAATCTTCTAACATAACCGACAGATCCTTTTTATTACCTTTTTACATAGCTTTCAAGTTAGCATTGAGGGCAAGTTTGCCTTATTTGCCTGTAAATTTTTAAATGTGAGAAAGTAACTTCACAAGATTCCCATGATGTTTCTGAGGGGTAGTAGATTTCGTTTTCTATTTCGTCATAGTCCTTTTTTAAATATCAAATTTAAATTTAAATTTAAAATTCGGCATACAGTATTCTCGATTCCATAGTTGGAATCATGGAATCTGAACTTCAAACAGTCAACCCTACTTTAATGGAACAGATCACCTCTCCCCTCAGACGTTGGATTACGAGGGCGATCCCAGAAGTATTTTTCAACATAATCGCCTTTCAGCTCTATACACTTTTCTCAGTGATGTTCAAAAAGTTCGATACCCTTTTTATAGTAAGAACTGTCTTGCTCCTCAAAATAGCCATTAACTGCCGATATCACTTCTTCATCGTTGGAAAACCTTTGACTATTGAGCCATTTTTCCAACTTTGGGTACAGAAAATAATCCGAAGGGGCTAAATCTGGTGAATAGGGTCCATGAGGTAGCAATTCAAATTTTAATTCAATAATTTTGGCGGATTTGTGAGCAGGTGCATTGTCTTGATGAAATAACACTTTCTTCTTAGCCAAATGCGGCGGTTTTTGCTTGATTTCTTTGTTCAAACGTTGCAATAAGTTCGCATAATACTGGTTGTTGATAGTTTTTCCTTCTTCGAGATAGCCAATGAAAATTATCCCAGAGCATCCCAAAAAATTAACGCCATGATCTTGCCTGCAGATGAAACGGTCTTCGTCTACTTTGGAGCCGGTTTTTCCTTTTGAATCCATTGTTTTGATTGTTCTTTTGTTTCGGGTGTAAAGTGATGGACTAATGTTTCATCCATTGTTATGAAACGGCGCAAAAGTTCTGCTTTGTTGCTGCGAAACTTCGCTAAACACCCAATTGAAACACCTCCACGACACTGTTTTTGCTCAAGTGTGAGCAGACGCGGTACCCATCTTGCACACAGCTTTCTCATGTCCAAATTTTCAAATAATATGCGATATACCGCACTTTTTGAAATGCTTACAATGTCTGCTAGCTCGCGCACTTTCAGTTGACGATTATCCAGTACCGCTTTGTGGATTTTCTTCACCATTATGGAGTCGTCACCTCATTTGGTTGACCACTGCGATGCTCGTCTTGGCAGCTCGTTCGGCCTTGTTTAAACTCAGCAACCCAAAATTTTACTGTCGTAAACGAAGGAGCAGGCTTATCCAGAGTAGAATCCAGTTCAGCTTTTATTTTGGTTGGGCTGAGGCCTTTTAAATAAAAGTATTGCATCACATAACGATGACCAATTTTCTCCATCTTCACAAATTCACTGACAACGTTCACTATTGATGGCTGCCAAACAAATACTAAATAACGTGGCGCTTTCAAACTTGAAACATATGCTTTATAGAACCTTATACTTACTTTCTATACACTGATATTTTCAAACAACTACCGCCATGTCTTGGTCAGGCCGGGTACTTCTGGGACCGGTACTCGTACTACTAAATATTATCAAATCTATGACGGCCGTTGAGTATCCTGTGGTAATTGCTTAGAATCGTAGCCTTATCTTTCTTGCTATGGTGAATGTTGGTTGACCTTTGTTGCATGAACACTGTCAAACCTGATCTAGCTAAATTTTATATCGGGTCATGCCACGCCACATACATAGACGAAGACGTTATAGACGATAAAGCTTCCAATTAATTTTCTTTGAACTGAATTTGTTTCCTTCACAAGAAGGAGGAAGCTGACTGGTCAAAGACATACTGTTGGTTGTTATTCATAAATTGAGATACAATTACATGACTCTAATTTCCTTCATTATAGCACTACGCCAACGCCGTCATAGGGCTCACATTCCTATACGGAAGAGTTTAAATATGCGACGAACCAACTAATGACCTTGGATAAAAATGGACTCACTGTTTACGACCCTTGCAAACGTTTAAAGGTCAACTACCATCGAATCAGCACGTGGTGCACACTCATTGACGTGCAGCCAACATTGACTTGGGTCATCACCTTTTTGCAGCCAAGGTGAGAATGCGGATTTTCCAAGCGCCATGACAAAGAAGAACTACTGTGAGAAGCTTTAAATTAGAAAACTGCAAGAGACCGTCAGAATCTTCGCCGAACGCGTATCCCGAAATTTTTCAACAACTCCTATGCCGCCAGGATCAGGTATTCAAGACCAGTGGCAATGCTGCTAAAATACCACCAGAGATACCATAACCGATGAACTGGGTTTCGCCCGACCACCACGAAAAATCCCTGGTTTGATGAAGATTACCAACAAGCACATGCAGCTTAACAAGAGCCTACAAAGCGGTGATTCAACAGAAGATAGGGCTGCTTCAAAAAAAAAGAGCACAAGTAGCGCGATCGAAGATATTATGAAATTGTACTGCAGAAATAACGCACGAAAATTTTATCAACACGTAAAAAAGTGTCAATGTAAGAGGATTCTTATAGAAAGAAGTCTGTACAGATGAAGAAGGAAACCTTGTCTTCGGTGCTGAGAATATAGCAAAACTTTTTCTGAAGACTGGATAAGGGCGAAGAAGACCAAAATACCTCCTTCAGGCGGAATGATCTATTCAACTTAGATGATGAAAGCCAAAATGTATGCATGTACCAACTCATTTCTCAGATCATAAGAGTGTATGCAGGATCTCAGCACTGTATGCCCGATCCACTAAAAAGGAAATTCCTTCTATTGCGCCAAAAAAGGCATACGTCTGCTCAACATCGGATACAAAATCTTATCTATATTCGTATAGTGTACGAGTAAACGTCTGAAATTCTTATCAGTGTGGTTTCAAACCAAATATTCACACTCCGGCGGATCCTGGAAGAAAGCTCAAGAAGTTCAAGTCGAACAATGCCACTTATTCATCGATTTTTAGGCCATGGTAGCATGGTAGCATATAGAGACAAGTTATATAGAGCTTTGTCTGGTTTTGGCATTCCTGGCAAACTCGTAAGTCTATGCAGAATGACCGTTGAGAACGCTTGCTTTGATGCTTTTTTTCGAAAGAAAAATCCTTCGGAAAATATTCGGTCCCATTTGTGTTAACGGGCTTTGTAGGAGAAGATTCAATGACGAACTATACGAGCTCTACAGCGACATCGATTTAGTCAAAAAAATTCGTATCAGTCACCTGAGATGGCTAGGACATGTAGATCGAATGGGTACTAATTCTCCAGCTCGCAAGGTTTTCGAATCTTACCCGGAGAGACAACACAGTGGAGGATGATCTCATCTTAGGTGGCGCGCACAAGTCGAAGGGGACTTCAGCATACTTGGAGTGTGCAACTGGAAGCAGTTAGCTAAAGATCGGACTACCTGTAGAGGCTTGTTACTTGAGATCCAGGTTTCATCTGAACTGTAGAGCCACCTAAGTAAGTGAGTAAGACGCTTTAAAAAACTGCCTTATACTTCTTCAAAACAATGTTTTCACTGCTAGACAGCCTCTTTTGTTATGACGCGCATATGGCCCGTCGCAATATGCATGATATACTTCCTGGTTTGAAATCTGCTCTTTGAAAGGCGTTTTCAGCTTGGAGAATAGACAGGCATCACATTGAGTGTGGCCAGGAGAGAGGCGAACCACAAGTGTGTTGTATGAGCGGGTGAGTTATCGTGTTTGCTTACATTGTGATGACTGGAATTTGGTTTCTGGGTTGCACCCATAAACCTAAGACAATGTACACTTTATTTTTGACTTAATTGTTACTTGCACATGCTCACTCACTTTTCTACGCCATAGAGGCGACTGAGTGGTTCTGTTGTCTTGAAAATAATTGAATATGCACACTAGGTATGCCTACTTAAGCACCGACCTACGTACTTTGTTTTCACAATAAAAATTATGGTAGGACACTTTTGAGCAGGCCTCGTAAGTGTTTAGATATTATGTTGAAAATTTCCAAGGCGGTGTCTTCTTTCTGGCAGTGCGAATAAATTTTCGGCAAGACATGGAGCTTATCACCTAGGTAAGTCCTCTGACTTATTTATATCCTATGCATCGGTTGTATGGTGAAACGAAGTCACTGCTGCTCTTACCGGATTTCAAAGCCAAGGTCGGTCCCGGCTGCATGAATGCTCTACTTAGCTCGCTTGGCTCTATTATAGTCGCAGAAATGAATCCCCCTCCCTTTGATGTTCATATCATATTTACTTCGATGGCTCTAAAATATGGGCTGGACCTGTTCCTCAACCAATAGCCCTTTCTACTGAGTGCGGTCTACGAATAACTGCCTCCAGTTGCCCCCAGATTCAACTTATGCGCGTCGCCTAAGGCATGAAGCAGAATCCGAATAACGGGGGTCTTATAAAGAGTCTCCTTAGTGGTTCTTGACAAGACTTCATTACTCATTTGTCTTCTAATACTCATTTGTCTTCTAATACTCATTTGTCTTGGCAAGCGTAACTCTTCGTTTGATATCTGATGAGATGTCATTATAAGATTCAATAGCGGAACCAGGGTACACAAAGTCCTCGACCACTTTAAAGTTATAGGTGTCCATTGCGATATTCTGTTCTATTCGTCGATATTATATGCCTTTTCTCGTTAACAGCATATATTTGGTTTTTCCGTTATTGACAACTTAGCCCAATTGTGCCTCTGATGTTAACTTGCGAGTTTCGCATTATGATATTGAAAAAGTTACACGACCGCGTAACCATTTTGATGCCAAAATCAAAGGTCTCGGAGGGATAGTTTCCGATCATGGTTATCAAGGCTAGGCATGGCTCTGCATAGCTCATCTCTATAAATGCTGTCTATGTGGGTTTAAAATCGATGGTGCGTATCGATTTGGGGTTCTTGGGTTTTTTCTCAGAGTCTCACGTATATTTGATGAATATTTGCTCAAATATCGACTTACCGGTGAATAAAACAGCATCGATAGGGGCAAATCAGATTGATGGCTTCATGTGTTCACATAACAAGGCAGATATTAAGGAAATTGATGCCAATTGATGCATCGGCAAACGGTGTTAAGGTTTCATTCAGGCATACCGCCAGACATGTGTACCAAGTCATATTTCGAACTCAAAAATAGCTTAACAGGTAGGTCCAGAAGGGTTCTTGTACTTAAACTTGGATATGGCTATCCTCACTTCATTTTGGTCGGGTAGACGGACGTCTTGAATTTCACCATCTTGGTTGAATCGTTCACTCGCTTAAAATCGGAATTTCCGTTGTCCTCGTCGTTTAACTTTCTGCAGAACTGGTTTTTCCATATCCCTTTGTATCGACTATATTTCTATTACTATATTTCCTTGTTCAATGTTACCGTCCTCCTTTCAGAACTTGTTGCCTTAAACGTTTTTGCTTTTTGTCTCGATTTCCCAGACCGCGAGCATCCCATACTCTTTCTTTTTCCTCTGGAAAAGCTGATGTTACTTAATGCTCTGCTGCATATCTTGGTGTCGATACCATTTATCTTCACCTTTTGATGTTGGTTGTATACGACATTTCGAGAAGTTGAGGGTTACGCGATCGTCAAAGACTCTGACCGTTGCAGTCGTTCAACGTTAAATCTGTTCACAATATTCCTTCGTCGTTGTGATGGCTGAGATATTTATAGATGCACTTTGGCTGCAATAAGGTAGATGGTCACCTGATGACAATGATCTACGAATATATTGTGAGGAATCGATTGAAGGGGCGAAGTATCTGCTCCTGTAGCGACAGCTAAGCTGCGCTTAAAACTTTGCTACTCCTTCTTGTGAATTTCAAGTTAGTTCAAGATTATAAGGCTTCTCTGGGCACAATTGTAAGTTTGTAAGTTACTTCTGTATTAGAACTCCATGGATCCTCAACTTCCTTTGGCAGTTGAGTTTCATATCAGTATAACTGCATATGGCTTGACTTTCTAGGTTGCCGCCAGATCCAATGAATGCTTCCTCACGTCCCACAGAGGTTAATGATCTTTCTGCTGACCCCAGTCAGAGAAATTGTAAACTGGTCACTGGTATCGTGGCGGAGTTCTACGTAAGACACCTCATAATGCGTCGTTTGCTGTGAGTGTGACGATGACACCGTGAAGCAGTACGATATACGCTCGCATCATACTGCAGGTACTTGGCGCTGATATGGTGGTTGGTGGGTGCTGGAACTGTTAGCATCTTATCACTGAAGAGCTTACTGTCCTCACATCGAAAGCCATGAACCAAAAATTGCCCAATTTCTTATATTTAATGCGGAAATTGATGAAGCAACCCCAAAATTGGTATGCTGCTATATGTGCATTTGACGATACACCTAACGGCTGGCTGGTAATCGAAACCTTAGGTTTAACTATTTAAAGCAATGGGTTTGTGGTTGATCTTTCTAGAAAATGTTCCGCAAACGTATTTTTTGGATCACAACTACCTTATAACTGCTGCTCGCCGATTTATAAATAATTCTATGGCTTACACAATTATACATTATAACTGCGATTCTTTGAGGAAGCTTTAATGCATCCATAACTAGTCCTTTTACGAAAGTTGATCTCGTTCAACTGGTAAATGAAAAAAAAAGAAAGAAACTCTAAGGGTGACGAATCATGCACTCGTAGCACATCCTGTATTCCTGAACCCGCATGTACCTAAATACTCGCATACATAAGTATACATATATATATGCTTAGGACAAGCAAGCAGAGGCATGTAGTAGCAAATACAATCTAAAACCATAATCTCGGTAAAATACGGACGTAAAGTGCATTTTTAAGTTTTCACGAGACATTCTTCTTAATTTAATTTTAATTAATTTCTAAGTGAGAAACTGGGGAAAAAGGATTTGCTCTTGTATACCAGTTACCCGGCACTAGGTATTCGTATACTCGTAATTACCTTACACGACGTTAAAGTGTTTCATAGTCGTTTTGAGGTTTTAGTTCCTTCTTCAAGCGGCCATACAGAGAGGACAAACTTTTTTTTGGATGAAAGCAAATCTGTGTTACAACTCGTATTTATGCAGTTTAAGTCTTTTGTTGCTGCAATAATTTTAAATAAAATAGAGTCTGGTTAGAGTCAAAAATTTTATGGAACAGACATTTGTAAGCTTACACCTGAAACAATTTGTCCGTGTTGAACTATTCAAAGTAGGTATTCTGTATGAAAAAAGCGTAGAAGACTCTCAGGTCTGGGCCACAAAGAAGAAAAGTGTCCGGGTGTGACATACCTATTATACTGTCGTTTACCAAATGTGTCAATACAGACTTGACTATAGAACAGGATAGTTTAGGATTTGTTCCAGTCTACCGATATGTGGCATTTATTCCTTGAGATTTATGATGAGCATGTGATGAGAAACTATTCGAACGATGTTTGTATACTAATTTAGCTTCTGTACTTAAGCTAATATCGAGTAATTGAAGGTATAAGATGGATTAAAAAACACTCTTTGAAAGTATCATGTGAAAGGAATCACATAACACAGCGTCAACTTGTCGACGAGCGAGCAATACACACTGTCATTCTTTACACGTGCACTAGTTTTTCAAGCATACAAAAACTGGACCTAACACTACATCCACCTATGTGTATACGAGGTGCGTTCAGAAAGTAAGGTGGCTTTTAAGATTTCACGGGCAACGTTCACTCGATTATCGATTTTTTTTGTTGTGTTGGTACACTTGTCCCGAACATGGTTTGATATACACGGCGATTTTCAATTTTTAAAAAAATGGAACAAAGAATTCGCATCAAATTTTGTGTAAAAATGGAATTAAGACCTCTAAAATACTTGACAGTGGCATACGGTGAGTCTGCTCTAAGTAAAAAATTTTTTTACAAGTTGTACAAGTTTTTCCAAGATGGCCGAGAAGATGGCAACAACGAACCTAGCTATGGTCGCCCCAGCATATCAACAAAAGATGATAACATCGAAGCTGTGAAGAAAATTGTTTTGGAAAATCATCAAATTACCGTAAGAGAAGTTGCTGAGGATGTTGGCATATCAGTCGGCTCTTGTCATGCAATTTTTTCGGATTTTTTGAGCATAAGTCCTGTGTCAGTGAAGTTTACTAGGAAAATTCTAAATTTTGATCAGTTGAGCTTATTAGGTCTTGCATGACGTCAATGATGATCCTGACTTGCTCAATAGGGTCATAACTAGTGACGAATAAGGGTATATGGTTTTGACGTCAAAACCAAAGCCCAATCGTCCCAATGGAAGCACCCAGGAGAGCCGAGACCGAAATTGCTGGTACTGCTCAAGGCTATACTAAATAGTGCTTATGAGAAGTGTTTCGAGGATTGAAACAAAAATTTTATATCTGAGGGGGATTACTTTGACGGGACCAACATTAATATCGATAAAAAAATAAAAATATTTTTTTTATAAAAATATAAAATCACCTTAATTTTTGAACACACCTCCTGTGTGTCTATATCTTGTTTTTTTTCTGCTGCAAACTGCTGATGGGTAATGGTATGGAATTCGTGCATTTACTTCGATAATATCTGCCAGTAAGTAACCTAAACGTCTGATCAATGGTGGCTACGCACAAGTACAGGTACTCCGAAATGGTTGATATTGTATATTCATTCTCACTTGTACGCGTCCCTTAGACGAATTGTCCCTCTGGGTAGAAATCGATCACTCCTTGTGCCGTAAGTGCAGGTCACGGCCGCATTTTCATGATGGCTTGAGGTCACTGTTCAGCTCATTTCAATGCAAATGGGAACTTTCGGAAATATCCATATTTTTGCAGCATAGATCACGTCTGGAATGATAAGATGCTTATGTAGAGTTAACCTGATCTATCTTAGTGCTTTTCTAAATTGCCTTCTTAGGTCAGAAAATATCGAATAGCAATAATAACGCTCTCTGAAAAGGTGTCAATAGGAGAGCTAAGCAAAATGAAATCTCTTACTAACCCAAAGTTATAGCTTTCGATGCTGTGCGTTAAAACTTGGTCACAACATATACTTGATTTTGCCCCATTCACAGTTAAACCCATTTTTCAGTACTTGCAATTCCATATATGCAAACATTCAGCATTTACGAGTAGGAGTAGTAATTGCATCTGTTATTTCTCAGAGGCATTAGCTTCACAAACGACTCCAAAGGATGTTCTACTGCACAAATGATAAATACAAAGCCATACACTTGCATTTAGAATGTGAAAATTTAATTTCCCGAAGGTTTTTAAGATACTAAAGAGAAGATGACTTTAGGAGAAGATTTGAAGGCATCTAACTGAGACCGCATGCCCTCAACAAATTAAAAAGACATAGAATATGGACAACGGACCTTCATCACACCAGAGGAAAAAGCAGAGGCCTGCTCAAACAACTTTGAAGGCAATTTTAAAGATCAACCTTCGGTGCATATTCTTGATTTTATCACAACTATCAAACCAAGACAAAACGCATGGTACGACTCGAGCTGTAAAAAGGCTGCCAAGGGTTAGAGAAATGGTTTTGCGGTCCTACAAGATCAACCTGACAGAGGAAAACCGAAGAAAGTTCAAACGAGTCATGAATGGCTTTAACGTGAGAAATTTCAAAATGACCAAAACCTGAGGCAAAAAATACTATAATGTCATATAGTAAACATTTTTGGTTGTTCGTCAAAAACATTACAAATTCCAACGCAAGATGTCAGCTCTTTGGACAAGGCCAATCTGCTTGCTGCACACTTTGCGGAATCCTGTTCCGCACTCGTGTAGTAGGAAAAGTACTTAAAGATCTTAACATTCACAAATCCGCTGGTCCAGATGTTATATTTCCCTTTCTTCCGTAGAGATCTTCTGCCACTCATGCAAAACCAATGCGTAAGATTTTTCATCAATCCTACTCCTTAGGACTTACGTCTCTTTCTCTACGTTCCAAGTTCATGTAAACGCTGATAAACAATCAGTTCATGAAATGACCGGCAGTATGGATTAGAAAAAACCTTTCGGAACGTTTAATCCAAGGTGTTTTGGATGGTTTTAAGCCTGATGTTCACAAAATACATTTTAATGTACTCCAACGCTCTGTTCTGTTCTTGATAATCGTTTTTCATTAACAGGCACACCTAGTATGACCTCCAAAAATAAGATCATTTTTGAGAATTTTTTTTTTAAAGAAAACTACTACATCTAATGTTTTATTTGGAGGATATCAAATTTGGAGTATATATTTATACATATATTGGGTATATATTTTAATTTTTCCAAAATTTTAACGTTTATTTAAGAAAAACATGTACAATAGTATTATTCAAAGTATTGCCCATCTGAAGCTATGACTTTTCCCCATATTTCTGGCAATTTGTGGATCCAATGCCAAAAGAACTGCGCCGGCTTGGCAGCCAAGAATGAATCAAGCCAATTTTTGATATTCTGCTCTGATGTGAACCGTATTTTAGTGAGGGCGTTCTGCATCGACCGGAACAAATGGTAGTCAGAAGGGGCAAGGTTTGGGCTATAAGGCGTGTTTTTACTTCCCATCCACTGTTTTCCAAATAGTTCTTAAACGGAATAGCAACGTGGGGCCGAGCGTTTTCATGATGGAAAATTATTGCCTTGTGTCTGGTCGCATATTCCGGGTGTTTTTCGGCTACCGCTCTCTTCAAACGGATTAATTGTGTTCGGTAGCGTTGTCCATTGATAGTTTCACCAGGTTTTACAGCACACCCATCTGATCCCAACAAATACAGAGCATTACCTTCACGCCATGGATATTCGGCTTTGCCGTTGATTTGGTTGGTTGGCCGGGTTTCACATATGATTTTTTGAGCTGCGAGCTCTTCTTGTGTTTGGCAACAATCTTCATAGAGTAATGCTTCCAGTTCTTCATCTTCAGTTTTTTTTGGCTGCCCAGGACGTTCATCGTCTTCCAAGCCAAAATCACCACTTTTAAATCGTGCAAACCACTTTTGGCACGTTCGCTCAGCTAGCGCATGTTCACCATAAACTTCCACCAAAATACGATCACTTTCGGCAGCAGTTTTCTTTATATTAAAGTGATGAGGAAGAACTCCCCGCAAAAACACTTTTTCAGGCACAAAGTTCGACATATTTGAGTGAAAAAAAATTATTATTGTTTACGCTTCAAATGAATGACATATATTGAAATGACGTACAATGACAGTAGCTTTCCAACGCATGTTCCAATGGAATAATACAAATTACGCCATCTCTTAGCAAACCGCATGAATTAAGTTATAGACCCCATATATGAAAAATAAAATTTTCAAAGAGTTATTCGCTATCTCCCAAGTCACGAAAAAAAAGCTCCTCCACAGCTGCAGTGATTGCGGCCTTCATCTTGGCTGAAATCAAATTATATATAAATAAAAATGATACTTAGAGCTAATATGCTTTTCTAGGCCTATATAGCACAATTCACCTTAAACTTCTTCAAAAAGCGCCTGCTTTACTTGTAGTCTTGTTGCTACCAAACATAATCTCTTGCTGCAGGTCCAAATATCACCCTCATCACATTAAATATTTTTAAAATAGATGTCAAGCCGTCATTGAATATTAAAGTAGCAAAATGATTTGATAAGTCAATAGTTTTGAGACCACGTTATTATTCTGCATATTGTTACCCTTACATCTATCAAGCAATTCGCGTCGAGACAAGTCCTCGTATATTTGCATCAGAGCTTTTTGAATATTTGGATTCTCATCAGTCGAACTTAAATGATTAAATGTAGACTAGATTACTTTATACATTTCATCCACATTATCTTGATGTCTCATGATCGCTGGGCCGTAATACTTTTGAAGTTTGTTAATTAAGTTGACAGTGAATTTTAGCGTGGTCTTACTTTTTCCTCTTAAGCCTTATCAGCTTTTTTCAAACTACATCACCCCACTCTTTTTTGAACATGTAGATAGCACTCTAGTTTTTCTACAGGAATGTCAAATGGATTCAAATTTAACAATCCTTTACAAGTGGCACTATCACCATCACCAATAATCCGCAAATATTTTACCACGTATTTACTAATTGAGCGACCAAACATTTCTCTTACACTGTCGACTTCCATTTTTACAGCTGATTCTTTATGATTTAGTGTGAGTAGTGAGAACCATTCTTCATTATCTTCAAGATCGCTGTCATTTTTTTTTCTCCAAAAGACTCTGACAGTAAGTATATTTTACATAATTTTTCCAGTGTTACTACATCAAAACGTGAAGTAATTTTGGAGATCCTAAACCTCGCGGACTTGAATGATTAGAAATCCCCTTTGTTTTTTTAAATTTTAAACATTACTAAATTGCTAATTGCATAAAAACTGAAACAAACTGAATAATGCAATTACCATAAGTTGGATCAATCACAATATTATTATAAATAATAAAATAATAAAACGTCCATCAATAGGCTCTGCAACTTGTTGAAAAAATCGATCAAGGACTTCAATAATCAAGGTATTAATAACTACCTTGAAAGACTCACAGCGACAAAGGATACCAACTACTCCATATGGAGAGCCGTTAAAAGTGTTCGAAAGCCCCAAATACACGTGGCGCCAATAAGAAGAAACCAAAATGACTGAGCGAAAGAAGATAAGGAAAAAGCTAACGTTTTCGCAGATAATCTTGCAGAAACGTTTAAATCATTCGACGGGGAAGTGCTTCCAGAGAATGTCAATACGCTAGACGTGACGACAAACTTTCCAGTAGAAAAGGCTACACTTAGATAACCTAGACAAGTTATAGACACGCTTAAGCCCAATAAAGCCCCGGGATATGACTTAATAACGGGAGAGATACTTAAAGCGTTGCCGAAAAATGGTTTGCTAAAGCTGCTCTATCTTATAAGTGCCAGCATTAGATTAGAGCACGTACCGCACCAGTGGAAAGTAGCCGAAGTTATTATGGTTCCGAAACCCGGTAAGCCGCTGACTGAAGTCAAGTCATATAGACCAATATCGCTTTTCCCGATTACATCGAAGGTCTTTGAGCGAATCCTTCTTAATCGTCTTAAACCAATTACCGACACAAATTCCCTCTTGCCTGATCATCAATTTGGCTTTAGAAGCCAACACTCTACAGTTGACCAAGTGCAATCGAGTGTAAGTTCGTCTGTTCAAGCGCATTCCTTGACGTTTCGCAAGCCTTTGATAAGGTATGGCATGAAGGCCTAAAATATAAACTCCGACAAGCCCTACCCCAGCAATTGTCTTGTATTTTAGGTTATCTGGAAGACCGACTCTTCCGTGTGAGACACGGAAACGAATATTCCACTTTTAAGACAATAAAGGCGGGGGTGCCGCAAGGAAGTGTACTTAGCCCTCTGCTATATTTGCTTTTTACCCGTGATATACCGCAAACGGACGACACTGTCCTAGCCACATTTGCTGATGACTGATGAAGCAACTGCCAAGTTGCAACGTGCCCTTACACGGATTAACAATTGGACAAAAACTCGGCGAATCGCGCTTAATGGAAACAAGTCTGTCCACGTGAACTTCACTCTCAAGAAAATTGAGAATCCACCGGTGTTTATCAACGCAGTACGAATTCCTTACGCGAACGAGGCCAAATATCTCGGTATGACGCTCGACGCTAAACTAAAATGGAGAGCACACGTCAAGAAAAAACGTGAAGAGCTTGAAATGAAATATAGAGATATTTACTGGCTTATTGGAAAGTATTCCAAGCGTAGTTTAGAGAACAAACTGCTGGTATACAAGCAAGTGCTAAAACCGATCTGGACATATGGTGTACAACTTTGGGGTTGTACTAAAAATAGTAACGTTAATGTATTACAGACATTCCAAAACAAAGTTCTTCGAGATATTGTTAATGCGCCGTGGTACATTAGAAACGATGATATCCACAGAGACTTAGGAGTCGAAAACGTTCAGAACGTAATTAAATTGTTTGCGCGAAAACATAATAATCGATTACAAGGTCATACGAATATTTCTGTTCAACAGATCCTCGACGAGACAAATAAGGACTAAGCCTCTCGATCTAGCGCGGTATTTAGCAGCGCAAAATTTTCCTAAAGTACACAGGAATTTTCAATGGAAAATCGCCTGCAGGATATCTTATAAAAACTAAATAAAATGGCGATAGAAGAACTGCTTGTTGAGTGTGAACTCAGTCGTGGTTTGCATAAGGGAGGTGTTTTGTAGTGAGTAAGAATCTCACACTACTATAGGCTCTGGGCCTATAGTGTTTATGAAAATTTCTCACCTTCCCATGAAAAAAAAAAAAAAAAAAATTATTTTTTGATACAATAGTTTTTCAGCGGACGTACTGGTATTCGCTGTAGACTGCTCGAATATTTTGATTTCCGGTAAACTTTCGTTTTCTTTAAATTGATCTATGTCGTGAGTACTTTTTTAGTTTTTACTTTTGTTACTATAACTTACGAACTGTTCTGTATAACGGCCACAGTACAACTAAATGTGTCTGGCTCAGAAAACATGTGACGTAGCTATAAACGAAATATCCCTCAAGAGTAGACCTATTTATGCATTTCTGTATACCTGAAGGTCAACAATAAAAACCGGAATCGTACAATATTATAATGGTGTAAGATAACGACAGAGCTCGAACAGGAACTCTGGTAGACCCCGTGGCAAATGTAACTTTCGTAACTCAAAATCAAAAAAACTCACGCTAGGTGTGCCTCTTAATAATCTCTTGTCTGATACTTATATTATAATTCACGGACTCACGTGCCTTCTTTTCGACTGTAGATCGGGAACAGCAGCGTATGCTAAGCCCAATAAATTCCAATGTAAGCAGCATTGCTAAATGGGGAACCACCAACACAGTGAAATTAAATGCTTCCAACATACAATGCTGTCTGCTGTTATTAAAGCGAAATTTAAACATCCAGCCATTATCCGTGAATGGCACTTGAATCGCTGAAACCGAAAAATTTTCCGTTCTCGGTATATGTTTCAGTGACAACTTACGTTGAAATGACCATATATTCGGTGTCACCAAAAATGGTTAGAAATATCTAGGTTTCCTCAAGCGATGTAAGAAATATTTCATCCACTTTGATCTGGTCTCAATGCTCACAGGGTCAGGTACGCCTTAGACCACGTACTAGATAGGATTTAAAACCGTGCGATAAAACTCATAGGGATGGAACATGGAAGTAATGTCTCCGGTCTCACCTTGTTGTATTGCTATTTTCAGCATCAGTGCTCCACCGAAATTGCCAGTAGCATTCCACTTCTCAACTGGATGCTATCAAAAGAACAAACCGTAGGTGGACTGTTGGATTAACATATCTAGCCAAGAAACAGGTCGGCCAAAGCTATATCTGAGTCGCTCTTTTTACATAGGAAACATCTAAGCGCCATTATAGGTGTCATCACTGGACACTGCTTTATAGGCAGGCATGCAAGAAGGTTTGGTGTTTTTACAAATGATTTCTGCATAAGCTGCATGGACAAGGAGGAGGAGGAGACAATCCTTCACCTACTCTGTTGATGTAGATACTCTTCCCAAAGAAGAAAACTCGACTAAGGAGCTTTCTTTTACAATGGTTTAACCGATCTAGAGAATATAGACGTTGACAGTTTCCTATGCTTCATCATAAGGACAAATTGGTTCCATGACTAGAAGTGGGTTGGTTTTTTCCAGCAGACACTTTTACCTAAACTAACCTAATTTGCATCGAAATTTATTGAGCTTTGCATGCGCTACCGTTCCCGATCTAAAGCCGAAGAGCAGGGACGTGAGTCTGTGAACGAATATGAAAAGCAGAGAGTACTGTCATCAGTAAAGGGCTATATTCGATTAGAAGTAGCAAACAATATATAATTGATGAAATTTAAAAAGAGTGTCGGGGACAAAACAGAGCCCTGGGACACACCAACATTTATTTTGTGAATATCAGGCTTGAAACTATCCAAGACAACTTGAATTAAATGTTCTGAAAGGCAATTTCTAACCAATTGAAGAAGAGATTTATCGATCCCAAAAGCACGTATATTTGACAAAAGAATCTGATGCCAAACTTTATCGATTGCCTTAGAAATATTAAGTGCAACTTTCTTGCTTTCGCCAGATTGTTAAACGTTTTAGTTCCACTACTGTCTGGGAACTGCGCAGTTGGAATCTGCATGTATTTTACATTTGACCCATATTTGAAGACGTGGGCGTACGCATATCAACTTGATCTTTTAGAATAATCTATAAGAATATGAAATCGAGCCAACAAGGGATTAAGAGTGCAACAATTAGCACCCTAAAAAGAAGAATGCTTCTAATCACACTACTACTACTACTGCTACTACTTCTCGAAGCTGGTAGCAATTATACTATGTATATTATTTAAGGCCGCCTCAAGAGCTCTTCTCAAGGTTTAAGCTCTTCGCATATAGTTTTGCCCATGCATATAGTTCTGCGCATGTGTCCTACGAGATCTTCCAGACATAGCAGATTTGTCCTGTCTTCTGCGAAACATCTGCGCTAAAACACCACTTGGTTTGCATCACTCTACTCGTTTAGACATTACAGACATAGGGGGGAACTATTATGCCAAAATCTATGGAGATATTTTGGACTGTCACCAAACCCGAACAGGAACTATGTAAGGTGGTAGTTAGAATTCCTTCTCGCCCTAATTTTCCACAATAAGCTGGTAGGTTCACTGCTGCTGAAGCTATCCTTTTATCCTCTTACTATTTTTGACTCTTACCGGTTAGAAAGTTGCCTTCGGCATACCTTCTGGATTTCATTCGCTACGATGTCGGATCATTCTGGCTAACGTTCGAAATTGTTCGAAGGTCACTGATTATCCTGGTTGCGCAAAACCTGTACGCTGATGATAGTCTTCTTTTTAACTCTTTCACTGCTACTTCAATTGCCCATACCTGAAGATCGAGCATATAGGACGATAGAGGTTAACGTTTTGATAGCAGAATCCTATACGCGTATCTAGTTATTTCGTCGATTTTTCTGGAAATCGGCGGTGGCGGTGACCTCATCTTCAGCTTGCCTCAGCTGCAATCTTGACTGCGTTATTCAGAAGGCAATCCGGTCCAAACGCTTTGTTGTCTTCTATTTTCTAGCATGTTTCAAAAGTTTCCACTGACGTGATTGTGAGGATGTAGTACGTAGCTCTACTATCGATCCAAGAGAGATCTTGGAGATCTATTAGTCTTCATCACTATTCTGTATGCTATAGCTGAGTTGGTCTTGTCGCAAAGATGTCTGAGGCTCCCTGAATTGCTATCTTTAAACGCCCTTTCCAAGTCGGGTCTCATCACTTTGATGGAAGTCTGTGTTGCCCCTAGATCTTTTTCGAACAAAAAAATGGTAGATTTCACGAAATTGGTGTACAAACGACGGTTGTGTCTCATCCATTTTGCGTTGGAAGATTGTTGAATGGTATGAACTATTTTCCACAATTTTGAGGGCAATTAAGCAGTATCTGTGGATGGTTTTTTGATCTCGCTTAGAAACTTGTATCACTTTTCCATCTGAGAAATGGTCATATGGCCGAATTCATGCAGAGTTCAAGTGTAAGGTCCAAATATTCCATTTTCATTGACACTGAACGGTTTTGCTTCAGATAAGCTTATTGAAAATAGTTTGACCGTTAGGCAGATGCCGCTTTGCCAATAAATCCGAAACAATTTATGCAAAAATAACGATGGATAAAGGTCAAAAAATTACAACTAATCCTCTTTTTACAGTTAATTAAGAGCTTAAACACAAATTTGCTTACTGTGAGCAGATCCAGTCATTATGCTGCATTAAAAGGAAGCGTACCAATTTTAACATAGGTCGCTCACCAGTCACTTTTCCAAAATACATTCGCGCGGTTTGTATGGATGCAAGCGATAATCCTTGTGGTATAATCCTATACTAAATTTTTACGTTATTTTTGTAGAGCTCACCGAATAATGTAATACAACGGAGTACAACAACTGCATCAGCAACTATGGGGGGGGAAAAAAAAAATCACCAAACCACTGCGATGTAGAGAGACAAAAATCGTGCCCATACAAAATAACCAAAGCGGCCACGGCCAGTAATTCGCGCTCGTAAAAAAAAGTAAATAAATGGGGACGACCAGGAACCGGATGTCTGCTCAGGTAATAACAGAGTACATTTGTTAAATCGGAAATGCGTACACAATCCACTGTTTGCAGGCGCAAGAATGTGTTTTTCAATGTGTAAACACTTCGTGCATACATGTGCGGTTACAGCCTGTGTGTAAATCCCGGGTTTAGCATTCATAAAGAGGACCTTGCGGCAACGAGGACATATTTTCACATAATAGAACATTACATAGGCCTCTCCAAAGCGAGGTTGGATTAAAGTTTGCCCGTCTGCTCTTTGCGCGACACTTCATATTATAACTAACCATTTCCTCCCTTCAGTATGAAAACGATGGTAAGCATTGCTACCATTTGGGAGGTCTTGCTTCCGATGGCTTGATGGCACAAACATCCGGTGTCTGGTCGCGGCAAAGTTGCAGCTGTAGAGGTGAGATATTCCAAAAAGGCAGAGTAGGAAAAAAAAAAAATAAATGTTCATGCTCATTGCTACAATTTGTATAACGAGGCGTTTTTCCGTTCCGTTACGGTTCCCCAGCGGATGCGAACTAGGATGCAGTAATTATGAAATTGGAACGGAAGGCGTTGATATGTATACCTTTGGGCTTTAAAATGGACATTCAGTTTCAGCTTTTAATGAGAGAGAGTTAAGTTTTAAAGCAAGTTTAAATTGAGTTAATGCGGTGGATCGTAGATCTATAGCACCTAACTGAAAGTAATTATGAAAAACTAAGGATTCTTCTTCATCAGAACAAGGAAAATAAGGAGATGTGTATAGGGTGTATATAACTTTAAAAGTAGCTGTAGTACTTGGTTTGTTGGAAATATAATTCATGCAATTCAAAAATCCAATTTTTGAGCAGCTCGGACCGAGTATCGGCAATAAGGCGGCGAATATTCATCGTGGTCTATCATCAGATAGAGAAAAGATTCCTAAAAGAATCGTATGAATGCCAGTTGAAGCTAACTTAACAACTTTTTTGGAAATATTAACTAGTTGCTGTGTTTCCTCAAAAAACGTGGATGCCGCTGCTGATTTGATCACAAATACTATTCACTTTCGAATGAGAACTCCTAATCGGATGAGTAGTAGAAAGCCAAAACAAAAGCTGTGGTACGACTCTGGCGTGTGGCTGTCAAGGTTAGAAAAGTGTCTAAGAATACCAATCCGACAGAGTAGAATCAAAAAGCAATGCATTTATGCCAATCCCAATGGCGTAAACATGCCAATAATGTCAATATGACCAAAACATACAACAGTCCGCTTAAGGTAGTAAATATTTTTGGTTGTGCCTAGAAACCATAAGAAACTCTGTCTCATCCTCCATCCTAACGTTCATTTACATTGACACTCCAGCTGTCAGCTGACCAAAGATTTAGAAATGTTGATCAACTGAATTGGGAATCACCAGAGAGTCAATCCGCCTTATTTTGCAGTTGGATTTAGGCCTACATAAATATAAGATTGTGGTGACGTAAGATTTGAAGCCGGATAACCATTGAAAATGCCTTGAATGTGCTAATTGGGCACTGGAAATGTTAGCCGGAGATCCGGATTTTGGCCAAAAAAACATCTTCTCAGATGAGGCCAATTTTTTGCTCAGCGGCTATGTCAAGAAGCAAAATTATCGTTATTAGAGCAAGCACAATTCACAAGTGTTTGGCCAAGCATCAATGCATTCAAAAAAATTGACTGTTTGGTGCGGTTTATGGCATGGCGGCATCATCGGACCTCATTTCTTTTGAAATGAGTCAGTAGTCTCAAACATAGAGTGATGTTAATCGGCTTTCTGTAGTTAGAGTTGGACAAAATCAATATATCCGAGCTGTGGTTCCAACAAGACGGTGCTACATGCCATATAATCAACGCAACGCTCGAAGTTGTGAAGGAGAAATTTGCGACTGGGTCATCCTACGGTGAGCGTTCATCAATCAGCCTCCGTGATGATGCCATTTGACACCACTCGAATATTTTCTCTGAGACTACGTCATGTCCTTAGTCTACGCTAACAAGCTAATTACTTAAGACGAGCTCAAGAACAACATTCGACACGCTGTTGCCGGAATAACGCCTCACACATCGGACCGAGACATCAAAATTGGACCGAACACTTGAAGCACTGCCAGTAAGGCCGAAGCGGTCGTTTGAATGATGTGCTCTTCCACATTTGGTGGCATGAATGTAACATAAAGTCAGAATCAATTTTATATCCCACACCGTTGTTGTTTTATTGAATTTTTTGTGTGTAGCTGTGTAGCTTTTATCATCAATCCTATTATTTAGGAATCTTTCCAAGTATTATGTCTATAACTTAATTGCGGTTTGCTAAGAGATGGCGTAACTTGTATTATTCCATTGTTATTATTCCATTTGAACATGCGTTGGAAAGCTACTGTCATTGTACGTCATTTCAGTATTTGTCATTCATTTGAAGCGTAAACAACAACAATTTTTTTTCACTCAAATATGTCAAACTTTGTGCCTGAAAAAGTGTTTTTGCGGGGAGTTCTTCTTCATTACCTTAATATGAAGAAAACTGCTGCCGAAAGTCATTGTATTTTGGTGGAAGTTTATGGTGAACATGCGCTAGCTGTGTTTGGCACGATTTAAAAGTGGTGATTTTGGCTTGGAAGACGATGAACGTCCTGGGCAGCCAAAAAAATTTGAAGATGAAGAACTGGAAACATTACTCTATGAAAATTGTTGAAAAACACAAGAAGAGCTCACAGAATCTTTGGGCGTCACTCAAGCAGCCATTTCAAAACGTTTAAAAGCAGCTGGATATATTCAATGGCAAGGAAATTGGGTTCCACATGAACTCAAGCCGAGAGACGTCGAAAGGCGGTTTTGCATCTCCAAAATGCTGCTGAAACGCCACAAAAGGAAGTCATTTTTACATCGGATTGTTACTGGTGATGAAAAATAGATCCATTACGACAACTCCAATCGCAAATAATCATATGTGAAACACTTCCAACCAACCAAATCAACGGCAAAGCCGAATATCCATGGTGTAAATGTAATGCTCTGTATTTGGTGGGATCAGATGGGTGTGCTGTATTACGAGCTGCTAAAACCGGGAGAAACCATCAATGGACAACGCTTCCGAACACAATTAATCCATTTGAAGAGAGCAGTAGCCGAAAAATGCCCGGAATATGCGACCAGACACAAGGCAATAATTTTCCATCATGACAACGCTCGGCCCCACGTTGCTATTCCGGTTAAGAATTATTTGGAAAACAGTGGATGGGAAGTCTTACCCCACCCGCCTTATAGCCCAGACCTTGCCCCTTCTGATTACCATTTATTCCGGTCGATGCAGAACGCCCTCACTGAAATACTGTTCACATCAGAGCAGAATATCAAAAATTGGCTTGATTCATTCTTGGCTGGTAAGCCGGCACAGTACTTTTGGGATGGGATCCACAAATTGCCAGAAAGATGGGAGAAAGTCATAGCTTCAGATGGGCAATACTTTGAATAATACTATTGTACATGTTTTTCTTAAATAAACGTTTAAATTTTGAAAAAGAAAAATTACATACCCAATAGATAGAAATATCATGTGTCTAGCCCGTCCCTTCAAATAGCGAATCTCCTCTATAATTGCATTGAACGTGCGTCCATTCTTTTCAAGGTCTTGGAAACGCTGATAAACCGTCAGCTTATGAAATATCCCGAAACATAAAAACTTCTCAATATATTGTATTTCTTTGCTGGTGGTAGTACTCGTTCTCTATGCTTCTTATTTTTTTTAAGGACTCACGTCTCGCTCTACTGTTGTCAAATGGGAACGGCAGCGTATGTTGAGCTCATTAAATTTTGATATTTACAACATACTTAATTGCGGAACCAGCAACAGAGTGGAATTAAATGCTCCCATAACACAATAAAGTCTTCTGTCCTTAAAGCGAGATTTAAGCTTAAATCGAAGCCGAAAAACCCTCAACTTTTGGTGCGCGTGTAACTGAGAACTTACGTTGGAATGGCGACTTATTCGATGTCGTAAGAATGCTGCCAAATGCCTAGGTGTGTCCAAGAGATATAAGAAATACTATTCCGCCACTAATCTTGACTCGAGATATTTATTCGCTTAAAACTGGATTTGAAGACTTGGTGTTCCTAAGACCTTTACAAGCTTGCTAGAAAGGATTCCAAGCGGTGCAATAAAGCACATAGTTTTCACCAGTCAATTGACACTCTTCAATACCAACGCAATGTCTTTTGCCTTACCTTGTTCTATAGTTATTTTCACTACAAGTGCTCCAATGCCAGTAGCACTCTGCCTTATTTAATATTCAACCCCTACGTTTACACCCGTCGCGCTACAATTGATTATCAATTATCAATTCTCATTCTTTATAACCTTAAAACATTTAAGACCAACGTACTTCTTTCTTCCTTAATTTTAATTCGCCCGCGTTGTATGCAAAGATTTTAAAGGTATACAATATCCGTTGAGTGCACGCTTATTATTGTAAAATTCAACACAGTTGCAATTCAATCGGTTTTCTTAGATACTTTTACTTTTCCTTATTTTTAACTTAAACCACAGTACGAAAACAGAAACTGCAAGAATGTTCTTTATGCCAGTCCAGGGAAAAAAGAGTTGAAGCATCCCTAATTCGATGGTCTACTTATAAGAAGCAATGAGGAGACTTGCTTTGCCCTATCAACGTCATTGCACGGTTCTGCAGCAGAATTGTTGCAATCAAACGACATCGAAAGATCCAATTGCAAAGCCGAATGAAGTAACGGGGAGAAACACAGCAATAGCTCCAAGCAAACGTGAGTCGACTGGAACCCCACCTCAGGCCAAGAAATAATCAACGAAATAATAAAGGACGCATTCAGCAGTGGCAGCGTAGATTCAAAGGTACAGTCAGCAGTAAGGATGGCGAGAAAACAACCCTTGCTGAAGCCCTTGACTTCTCTATGAAGAAGGAAGCAGCCAATCAGGGTTCCAAAGGAACATATATCGTCAGGGAAGTGGAATTTGTTAAATACTTCTGCGGAAGACTTAGTGCTAAGGAACAAGACACTTCACGATAAACTGCGATAAAATATGACATCTTCAAAGGCTGCCCTTACTGTGATTACAAGCAAATAGAGGTAGAAACCAGTAAAAATGGTTACCAAGAAGCCGGTCAACGAATCTATCAGTCGGAAAATGCGAAACACATTTCGTCAGAGAAGTAGTATCTGTTGAATGCTCCTTCGCAAGACTAAATGTCGAGAAAAGAGATACTCCACGGGATAGACAGAAAAATGCGCTACTGGAATTGCGATAAAATAGGACATCTTCGAAGGCTGCCCTCACTGTTGTGATATGCAAATCGAGGAAGAAACAGGCAGAAACGGCTATCAAGAAGACTTCCCGAAGCCATCAGTGGGGAAATGCTAAAGCACCATTTTTGCGTGGTAGAAGTTGGTAGCAGGAGTCGAAGGCCCCAAGAACACCATCCAAGTCTTGCTACCAAAACGATGCAATGAAAGGCTTCTAATAGAAGTAATTAGTGAAAAGGAAAAATGGATGACAACAATAGACCCCGACGCCACAGCCTCAATCATCAGGAAGGATTTGGTTCAGAAATACTGGTTGCACAATACCAGCAGTTACAGCTTTAGAACAGCTAGGGGATAAACGGCTAAGGTATATGGTGAAGTCCGCATAAAAATTCGTCTGGCAAGTCTAGTATTCTCTGACATATACGGCTGACATACACGACGTGTGCATCATTGGTAGAGATTTCATGAAAAATCATGGACTTGTAGTGAACTTTGGGGTAAAAACCCTGAAATATGGAAACATGGAGATACTAATGATATACGGAAGCGCCTTCGTCTGAAAAAATTGTCTGGGCAAAAGTGGAAGGTGGTCCTGGTAGCCACTGATTTCATTTGATGATGTAAAGAAGACATTCAGTGTAAAAGGTAAAAAGGGAGAGATGGTGGTGCACCTATTGAGGCTATATCAACCACAACAAAAACAAATCATGCAACATCGGTCGCGAGTTTCTAGAGTATTAAAATAAAAACCCAAAATTCCTCAGCCTCTGTAATTTGGATCAAGAACAGACAAATTAATCTGTAAGTACAGTCATATATTTGCTACATAATACGAAGAATATGAACGTACGTCAACCTGTAAGACGTCTTTCATTGGAAAAGCAAACAGAAGCTGCCAAGTTGGTGGCGAAGATGAAAGTTAAGGGGCTGACTGAAGAATCGCAGAGTCCGTGAGCTTCTCCAGCAGTCCTCGTGAAAAATAAAGACGGCTGCACGAGGTTTTGTGTAAGCTACCGACGTCTCAACGATGTCACCAAAAAGGACAGCTACCCACTTCCGAGAATCGATGACACTTTGTATATGCTTTCTGGAACGGAAGAGTTCTTAACACTAGTCTTGAGGAGCGGTTACTGGCAGGTGGCGGTTTATCAAAAAGATCGCGAGAGAACGGCTTTCACTACAGAAAGCGTATCTGCCAGTTATGTTATCGCCATAGATAAGACGTTTGACGAACATCACCAAAGTCTAAAAGAAGTCTTTGAGAGGCTGCGAAACACTCATTTGAAGCTGAGCTCAGAAAAGTATGCTTTGTTCCGTCCGGAAGTAAAATGTCTGAGTCACGATATAAGCGCGGAGGAGTAAGCACGCAGTTAACTGTTAAAAGTTGACCTGCCCCGAAGATAAACACCAACTGAGAAGCTTCTTGGGACTTGCCACGTGTTACAGAATATTCGTAAAGAGTTTTGCTGATATTGCAAAGAGCCTGTATCAAATTACGGAAAAAGGCCGAAAGTATAGGTGGATTGGAGAATGTGAAAAAGCATTTCAAGCAGCAGCTGTGAAATGTCCCCTTCTAGGTTTACCCCAAACCAAACCCGGAAAAATATTCATCGTGGAAGCAGACGTTAGCAATGTTGGAGTCGGAGTAGTAATCTTTTAAGTTCAACATGGTCAAGAGAAAGTGGTTGCGTGTTACAGCAAGGCACCCCACAGACCTAGAAGAAACTGCTGCGTAACTTGGTGCGAGCTGCTGGCTTTAATTCCGGTTACGAAGCATTTCCATAAGTTGCTCTATGCACAAAAGCTCATTCCTCGAACTTACCACGTAGCTCTGAAATGGTTACTACAATTTAAGAACCCTGCAGGTGCGAGATGGATCGATTATTTGCAGTGCTACAACTTTGAAGCACAACACGGGAAAGGAAAACTTTACTCAAACACTGATGTTATCTCTCGTTGACCGTGCGGAGTTAAATATGAACACTGCGACTATAAAAAAACGAAAGAACAGGCCACTATCTAAATGATCAGGACTGAGCCCGTAAAGGGTTGGAGTACAAACGAAATTAAACGAAAGACCAGGCTGGCAGCAGATATCGGATGGTTAGACGCACTTTATAGTTTGCTGAAAAAAAAAAAAAAAATGGGAAAGTGCTGATGGAACAACATGCAGCCAATCGTGCAGCGGTCCAGAGTCAGCCAAGTGCTCTATGAAATACATGACGAAATCTCAGAACTCCATTTGGGAGTAAGTAAGATATTGGAAAAGGTAAGGGAATGTTTTTATTTGCTAAGACATTTGCAAGATGCCGAGAATTGGCGTAAGAAGTGCATAAGGTGTGCGGCTACCATATGACCAAAATAAAGCCAAAGAGACGAATGCGACAATACAATCTCGGAGCACCATATGAACGAATAGCCATTGACATCGCTCTTCGAATCCTCTATTGGCAACCGATACAACCTCGTGGTCATGGACTAATTCAGTAAGTGGCCGGAAGTGTTTGCCATCTCAAGTCAAGAGGTTAAGACCACAGCAGAAAAGATAGTCAAAAACTGGGTGAGCAGATTTAGAGTCCCAATGGAGCCACACTCTGATCAAGTTTTCCAAGAAATGTGCCAATATCTGGGAATAAAGAAAACAAGGACAATGCCACTACACCCTCAATCTGTTAGAATGATCGAGCGATTCAATAGGACCTTGAATGAGCATCTGTCCAAGGTCGTCGGCAACTGCTAGCGAGACTAGGATTGACACATACCTCTTTTCTTAATGGTCTAGGGAAACGCGGTCCATAGTTCAACAGAACCATCCCAGATCTTACTTGATCAAACAGTACGGTTGCCAATTGAAACAAAATTCAGATCCCCATCCACGGGGTCCAAGTAAATAATTGACTACACATGGATGACTTGCGCAGCATGGTTCGTAATTTGCACGAAAACACCCGAGAGAAGATGAATCTAGCTAACAACCGCATGATGACCAGGTACGACAACAATGGAAAATCTTTCGGCTTAAACGAAGGAGATCTTAAATGGCCGTAAAAGTAAATCACCAAAACTGCAACAGGATTGTGGGAATCGAGGATAAATGAAGGTGCTCCTTTTGGATACAACGTGCCATTTAAACGAAACGATGCGTGACGGAGTTGTTCGGGACGAAAATCTTTAGGGAGGGTGCAGTGTGATATTCGTTTTAATGTGAACAGCGTCATCTATATTTGATAAGAAGAAAATTTCCATATTTGACTAGCAGAAGACTCAACCATCGGATAATGGAGAATGGAAACTGTTATCGAATTTTCTAGCAAAATGAAAAATTCTATGGAATGATGAATGGTACAGATTATTCTCGAAAGATGTCAGGAGATTATAAATATCAGCATCCCCCAAGCTATGCAAGTCAGTTCTAAAGTGAAATTTGAAATTTGAATTACGAATAGTGATAAAGTGGCTTAAGTAAAAGAAAAAGGTAATTGAGAAAAGCGATTGAATTATAAATTGTAACTGTATTCATTAAGCGATTGTGTTGAACGAAACAAGTTTCATCATTTGTATCCACACAAACATTTTACAATATTTTCTTATAGACATGCAGTGCTTAAAATAGGGCTTAACCTATTCTAAATAAAACAAAGTGTCTGCTTTAACAAATATACGTACTTTAAAGTACCATCCATACATATGTAAATCGTGGATTAATAATACCATCAACGTGACTTTAGCTATCAGCACAGCATGATACCCATCAGTAAAAGTTAGCACAGAAGCGTCTCGACTTTTTTAAATTTTAAATTCAAAACAATTTTCTACCATCAGAAGTTTATTTTCTTTCCTTCTTTTAACTTTTAATCGTAACTTTTTCCACTGCCTAGGTTATCGGAAGCTATTCGGTTCACTTATTCTCCATAAGCCCTGTGTAGTTGGGTACCCTTATGTACGTAGTTTTAGTTTTTCAAGTACATTTCCACATTTCCACTAGTGAATCGGGACAAGTAAAAGGAAAATAGAAGGCAAAAAAAAAAAAAAACAGAAAAATAAAAAGAAGTCGAAACAAAATACAGTCGCCCCCATTATACCAATCCAAAGTTAAATGCGTTTAAGGATTAATTTGCATAGTTCGAGCCAGACAAGGAACAACACTGAGAGGCAGCAAACTCAAACTTGCTACCTACTCCTACTAGTATTCGTGGCCATTGCCCGTTCGGTGGATGCTTCTATTTAAATTAACTTTCTAACTCTTGAAACTAAAGCAAACTATGTGTACAAATGAGTGCAAACGGGTTAAGCAGAAAAAAAAAAAATAAATAAATAAAATTTTTATCCTAAACTTTGATACATTTGAGAGGTGGAGGAAGTACACGAAACTTTCGCAACAAAGTCTTCCCATTACCGCATACAGCACATGAAGCAGAAAAAAAAAGTGCAACGGCAGCTCTAGAAAAAGCTGAACACCCCCCTACAACTCAATTTTATTACAATACTGTAGCATTTAAATTCTGAAGTCCACTCAAATGAACAAGGAAACGAAAAGGAGAAAAGAAAGAAATAAAAAACGGACGATAGCAGATGAACTTCAATTGAAACAGAAGCCAATAATTCACCGTAGATATGCTGCTAATAAAATATGCACATGCACTTTTGGGAAACATAAGCCAGGCGACATAATACCACTTCAAATCTTACAATCTGGATCCTTCTGCCTGACCTCCCAACAATTTGCATACCTCCAGGATTTCTTATGCTCCGGAAACGAGCGCACATCTCCACCGATATTGGATGGTAAGAAAAATTCCAAATGTCCTTTTCATACTGGTAACTTACCTCCTTCAAGAAAAAGGTATCACTATTCCATATATCCAGCCACAACTCTGTTCCAGGACAATTTAAGAAATCATGTGAAACAAAGTAGGAACAAGCTGAAACAACTGTACTGGTATACGTATAGGAATGTACGAGTACATATGGCCGTATGAGAATATGTATACATATCCTCCTACAGTGAAGTTTCGATTCTCAGGATAAAGATATAACAAGGGTAGCGCACACATTTGGCAAACGCACCTTTCTTTTGGTATTTGGCCTCGAGGGAGGTTTACCCCATAGATATTTATTCACCATACCCATAAAATATACATGCGGTTATATTCCACACAAACACCGTTACATACAATCTGAGCCGATAAGAAGGACGAAATTTATTCACTTTAGGGTGTGAAATCCTATCGCGCCCAAAGGAATGACAAAAGCTAACATTCCTCAAGCCAACCCCTATGGAGGGAACATGTATGGATACCTCATCGCCAACACCATTAAACGAGTAAAACTGTACGAGCGAATCATTGCCTTAGTTGCCATTTTATAATTTTATTCCGTTATCTATGATTTTAGAATTGTTTTTGTTCCCTTTTTTCTGGTGGCATCACGCAGTCTCGTCCCTTATATGTTATTTTGTTTCAAATATCAAATCAAAAATTCGAAAATTTTATTTGGAAATATCCTTTTGTTTTTATTTTTCTGCGTCGAAACGAAAATCCTGTATTGTTCAGTTCCTTTTTGCTGTTTTTTCTAAAGCCCTTGTAATCCAGGGCCGAAACGATAAACTTATTTAAGGAAAGGAGCCTTGTTTAAAACGAGACCGTAGACAAGATATTGGCCCATGTTCCGTTTAGTGAATTTTTTCAATCCTTCCATCATCTGTGCAGCAAGTTCATTGGCGATATTATTTTCACGTTCCCAATCTCAGTGAAATCAGTCTTACCATCTGTAGCCAGTTTAAAATTGGTGGGTTTTCCAAAAAAAAAAAAAAAAAAACTGTATCAATGGAGTTAATATTTTGAATTGAAATGTAATTACCATCAGTTATGACCTCATTCAAATGTTCTCCACAGAAATGCATAGATAAGTGGATAATCCGGATTCAATTTTTAAAATCTTTTCGGCATAACTCGGTCGATATTCCAGCGATTTCACGTTGAATGTTTGTCCTTAATTTCTGGCTTGTTGACATAACATAGATCCCAATGAAAGAGTCTGAAGTGGTGGCCATATTACAGAATTTTGTCTTCAATAAGTCAATTTTGGCGCCGCCCTGTTGAAACCACATATCCTCAAAGCCTTCCAGTTTAAATTTATCCGAAAAAAAGGTTAACGTGGAGCGATAGCGGCCGCAATTGACTATAAATGACTCGCTGGCATAACCTCGGAACAGGTATGGCCCAATGACACTCCAGGCATGAAAATAATATCAAATATTCACTTCTACACCATTGCTTTTGTGGAAATACATACATATGTACCTCTTGCTGTTCGCTTGACTAAATGTGGAAATTTCGCTTATTAACGAAACTATTCAACCAAAAATGTACGCTGTCACTGAGGATGATTATTTCGGTGTAAATCGTTTGATTATCAGTGGAGCGAAAGTTCGACGCAAAATACGCCACAGGGACATTCGAGAATTGTCTAGCTCTTGAGAAAGGTGTAAATTCGACTAATTTCGGTCCTGACTTATCGATCCATGTACAGCCGCAATATTGTTTTCACTTTAGGCGTTTCTTTGTCTCACTTGTACGGAATCCTTATGGAGTGGTGAAAAATTTTCTCATTTCGGCCGAAAATAGCAAAAACTTGGATGGTTTTGTAAACGTTATTGAAGTGTATATCTTTCCATCATCATGATTAATAAGTGGACAATCTGTAGGAAAAATCTGACATTTGTCAAGAGATGCATGCATGCCGCATGAATTCAAAAAATAACTTTTGGAAAAATGGAGCGCTTCTTCTGAAAAACCAGGCTTAAGACTGGCTTTAAACATAGTATGGATGTCGCATTCAGATAAAGATTGAAGTATAAGGTGTTTGCATTTCTCGTTGACTTTAAAACTTACCATTCGGTAAGATTTGAAAATTTGCTTTTTCGGTTCATACGATGGGCAAAATAAGTCTTTTGCCTGACTCAGTAGCTGTAGTTCTTACTTCATTAATTCATTTGCAAAGCGCAAAGTTTTAAAACCCACAGGGTACGTTGTACTGGGTGACCAGATTAGAACGATAGGAATTTTTTTTTTTTAAATAAAACAAAAACGGTGTGAGACATAAAATTGGTTCTGGCTTTATTTTGAAGCTACGTTCATCATTCCATTATGTGTGGAGTACCACATCATTCAAATGGCCTCCTCGGCTTCGCTGGCAGTGCTTCAAGCGATCGGTCCAATTTTTGATAAGTCGGTCGAATATGTGCGGCGTTATTGCGGCAATAGCGAGTCGAATGGTGGCCTCGAGCTCGTTCACAGTGGTTGGCTTGTTAGCGCAGAACAAAATCAAGTTTTGTGAAAACGCATGATCGCGGTGGCAAATTGATGAACGCACGCCGTGAGATGACCCATTTGCCAAATTTCTCCTTCACAACTTTGCGTCGATTATATGGCATGTAGCGTTGTCTTGTTCAGACCACAGCTCGGATATATTGATATTGTCGAGCTTTGACCACAGAAAGTCGGTTAACATCGCTCTATACCTGACACCATTGACGGGAACAGTTTCTACTTCCTAATTTCGAAAGAAATAAGGTCCGACGATGCCGCCATGCCATAAACCGCACCAAACACTCAATCTTTGTGGATGCATTGAGGCTTAGCTGAATGTTTGTGGACTGTGTTCGCTCCAATTACGGCAATTTTGCTTGCTGATATAGGCGCTGAGCCAAAATGGAGCCCATCCGAGAAGATGATTTTTTGGCCAAAATCTGGATTTCCAGCGAAGGATATCCTTAATCTGGCAAAAAAAGTGCACCTGATATGAACAGTAATGATCCGGCCTGAAGTGGAACGGGGTCTTTAACATCTTGGAGTACATAATTGGCGACAGCTGGTTAAATACCAGGCTAGTTAGAGTGGTTTACTGATTGAAGGCCAGTAGGCTGGACGCCATTTAAAAATATATTTTTTTGATTCTTTTAAAACGAATTACTCAGACGAAGAACTAACCCATTTTGCCCATTTCTGTCTCTTATCTTCCTAATTCTTTTTCTGAAATTAATCGGTCTTTCTTAGAAAGATAAGTAAGCGCTTCAGTGTTAAAGTGCTTAGAGTACCAGCACCTGACCTGAACGTAGTCCGAATACAAAGGTAGTACTTCGCGGTGCTGCCATTATGTTTAAAGCAAACGTCGCAGGATATTGTGTCAGTTACGCTTAGCATATTCAGGTACAAGCCTAGTGCCCCGATACAACAGCCTTTCCCTCTGAGGTTAGGACAGGTGGAAAGTTTCGGACCTCTTGAAGATATTAGGAAGCATTTTATTAGTCTGCTGACATCCTTGAAAGTCGTGCCATCTGCAGTCTTCTTCATATGAAATCCAACTCTCAATCGAAGCCCTCATAGAGAATGCGGGCAGTCCTAACGCAGATTCGGGTCCTGAGAAACTATCAAATTCATTGGTGATCTCATTTTCTGTGATTTTGACTTAGAGTTCAAAAAAATGTAATGAATTCAGCATATCGAATGCATACAAAGAAACCGTGTTTTCAGGAGGTCAGTAAGTCTTCAACGCAGCTAGACTTTCACAATAAAATTAATTTCCATCAGAATAAAGTATATCTCTGCTTGGTAGACAGACGCAAATTTTTCTAACAGCGTTGTCGTTCTCCAGAAAGGCACCAGCGTTGCATGCTGGGCACATGGAAAATCGATTCCATATTTTTGTCGCAGTAGTAGTTCTAACATTATGCCAAAACATAAGTTGTACCAAAGGCCACATATTCTTAAGCGAAAAATGACTTTGAGAGTGCAGCTCATGATATGAATAATAGGTAAGCATGTAAGTAATTTTGCAAAAACTTCGACTTTCCATTTCTTATAGTGGGCGTTTGATCCAACCCAATAATTTTTCAATTCAATAATTTTGAGTTTAACGCAACGGGAAAGGAATTATAAAAAAAACCGTTGCATTTAATTTGAATATATTATTTAATGGTGTTCACAGGTCGAGGCGCAAACAGCAAGTGTTTCACAGCGAATACATTTTCATAGTGAAGAAGTTAAATCTACCGCTTTACAATAATGCTGCTGAGAGCGATGCAAGTACCTAAATACATATAAAAGGTGGTTCACCGTAGAGTTTGATATATAATCTAAAATAAAACAAATAAATTTGAAAGTGAACTTAAAATTTTTATTATTGATTAAAAGAACAATGGCATTTACTTTTTAAAAACGATGTTATGTAAAGGTTGGCTACGACTACGTCTGAGGTGGTCAATTCAGAAGGTCTAATTTTGGGCGACTCGTTCGAGCATAGCGACTGGTATTTCGCGGATAACACGAGTAATGTTGGCTTTCAAAGCGTCAATTGTAGCTGCCTTATTCCTGAAGACCTGAGACTTTACATATCCTTAGAGGAAATAGTCCAAAGGTGTGATATCGCACGATATAGGCGGCCAAGTTACCGTAGTAAAACGTGAAATTAAGTGCTCACCAAAATGATTTCTCAACAAGTCCATTGTTTCACGCACTGTATGGCTCGTGGCGCCATCTTGTTGAAATCAGAGCTTACCGAGACCATGTGCTCTAATTTCAGGAAACACATAGTCCGTTAACATGGCGCGAAAACGGTACCATTGACGGTAACGTTCTGATTTGCCTCATTTTTGAAGAAATATGGACCAATGATTCCACCAGCCCATAAACCACACCATACCGTTGTTTTTAATGGATGTAATGGTAGCTCTTGGTATTCTTCGGGTTGCTTATCAGCCCAAATACGGCAATTTTGTTTATTAACGTATCCATTGAGCCAGAAATGGGCTTCATCACTGAACAAAATTTTACGATACTAGGTGGAGTGAAAAGTAACCTCCTTGGGAATAAAAAAAAATTTTTTTAAATGTTTTTTTTTTTATTTTATTCAATATAGTCCCCTTTTAGTTTGATACACTCATTTTAGCGATTTTCTAACTTCTTGATCCCGTCCGAAAAGTAATTTTCCGGAAGGTCTGCAAAATACTTCTCCGTGGCGTTTGGGAAGAGATAATAGTCCGAGGAAGCCAAATCGGGCGAATACGGTGGATGCGACAGCAATTAGAGCCGTAAGTCATTGATTTTAGCCGTGGTTGCGATACTCTTGTGCGTCGGTGCAGTGTCCTGTTAAAATAAATTTTTTTTCGTTTAATGTGAGACCGTTTTGCAGCGATTTCGGTCTTCAGTCGCTCAAATAATGCACAGTAATACTAGCTGTTGATGGTTTTTTCTTTTTCGAGATATTCCACGAAAAGTGGACAATCCATGACAATCCCAGAAAACCGACGTCATAAACTTTCCGACCCATCGAGCCTCCCTCGGCCGCTTCGAAGCACTAGTGCCGGCTTCAGTCCATTGCCGGGCACTCATTCTGTTCTCTGGTGTTCAACAGTTACCTATTGTCGCCAAAAGTCCGCCCGATTCCGCATCAGCAAGTCCAAACACTCTTTCGAATTGCTCTCGCGTTCGTCTTTTTGGTCAGGAGTGAGTATGCGCGGCACCCAGCGGCAGGATAACTTTTTAATATGCAGAATATTGCCTAAAATATGGCGTGTGTGCTCTGTACTAATCAGCAACAATCAGCTGTCAAAACAAAACTAAAGGGAGTATCGCACTGAAATTTGGCATGTCTGTCTAAATATGAACGGACTTCAAGGCACCATAATCTTTTTTGCAGTAGCAGCGCATTCTGGCGGTCAAGGAGGTTACTTTTCACTCCACTTAGTAAAACACCGGATTTTCATTGAGTTTTTCCAGAGCCCATTCATTGAAAATATAACGCAAATTCAAGTTACCTGGCTTCAATTCTTGCACAAGTTGAATTTTGTGCGCTTTTAGAGTGAGATCCTCACGTAAAATACGCCAAGTTGTCAAATACGCCAAGCTAAGCTGCTGAGAGCGACGACGAATCGATTCGTCACGGTTTTGGTGTACACTCTCAGCTATAGCTGCTATAGTCTCTTCACTACGTGCTGGATGTGGTGTAACCGGTCGAGTATCATCAACTGATGTAAACTGGGATTCATATTTGCGAATGGTATTGGCAATAGTGCTTTTAGTAAGTTTCTCGAATCGCACGAAAAACATTTCTCACAGAACGCTGATTTTCGTAATACAGCTGTACAATTTGGAGACGCTGTTGTAGTGTCAGTCTTTTTATGATGAATTGCCAAACGATATTGAACAAAAATGACAAAGCAGTTTGACGCGTTATTTGTCAAAAAAACCTATTGAAAATCAAACCTCGCGATGAATCACCCCTTACATACATATGTGGTGATATATGAAAACCCTCTAGCATATAAAATAAAACTAAATAAGACATATGCTCATGTATGTTAAAGAATATTTTAAGCAAAACATTAATTAGAGTTAGTTCAATACAAATAAGTTTGATGATTAATTAAACGTTCAGCTGAGGACTGAACATGCCGGCCTCCTTGAATATAGCTATTATGTTCAACGATTGTTCTATCGGTTGTGGGTAGAGTTTGTTGACTGCAGTCCAGTCTTTTTGTACTTCTACTACGCATACAATGCCATCTGACCCAGAAAAAGTTTTAGTTATTCGATCCATCAACCACTTGTATGGGGGAGATTGTCGTCTTGAATCAAAAATATTGCATCAGTCAACCCGGAGCTCTTGCCTGTGCAAGACTTCTTAAAAACTTTATACAAAAAATCACCTGATACCGGGGACAAACAAATGTCCTCGGATAATAAAATTTCGTGCAAACATGAAGAACCCTTCAAGAAGGAATTCCAGAAAAAATTACTGGATTCCCTTGTAATGTCTGCGGGATAGTGATACCGATGGTATGGACGAACAAATTTCGACAAAAACTAAAGTTAAAGTGTATGTGTCATCTATTAAATTTCTACAAAAAGTAGTGATTATGTGCATAATTTGGCAAAGTCCTTAACCCATTTGGCGCCAAACAACATTAGTGTAAAATTTTTAGTTTCTTTTGTAGTCGCTTTCCTTTTATTCAGATTAAGGAAAAAGTTGTGATTCAAAAAGAAAATGTCATCATTGGGAGGGGGGTTGTGTTTACGCAACATAAGCAGGATACGATATTAAAAACTCAATAGTTCACAATACAAAATGTTTAGATTCAGGGGATAATAAGAACACATTTTTTTAATAAATGAAAGAATGAATAATGAAAAAAAAAATTACACAATAAAAAACAAAATTCTTTCAAATATTTCTGCATTCACAAAAAAAGCTATTCGTGATAATGAGTAAAACAATCTCGGTGTAAACTCACACTACATTTTTGGAAGTTATCGTATATTGTATAACGTGTGACTTCTACACACGCAACATCTTTGACGAGACTTTTGCCGGATTTTGAAGTGCTCTACCCGGTCTTTTCGAATTTCATCCAATTTCGCCAAACACGTACATTTGAATTAGGTGCAGTCGTTAAAGGCTCTATTGTTAGATTATGACGTTCGCAGTTTATCCAACATCGTGTAACATAAGATCTACAGTAAATTCGAGCTGTGGTATTTTTTCTTTGTTAGCGATTCTGTAAATTTTTCAGATGCTTACCATCGCACTGTCTATCATATTAATAAAAACTGGCCACCACTATTTTTTTCCCTTTATTTTTTATTCTGTAGTTAGCCCCGCCGCACAGTACGTTGAATGTATGGGGATGGTAGACAAAAATCTGAATTTCATCAGATTTGGTTTGTTTATGCTTAAAATGAGCTATTAAAATTGAAAAGAGGGCTAAGTTTTATTATTTGAAAGACATATGATACTTTGAGTTTAATGAGGGCAAACAGCTCAAAGAAGGCGTATCAAGTAAAAACAAATAAAAGTGTTTACCTGTGTTTTAATTTTTATTTTTTATTGACATATAAAGAAACATATTTTGCATGATTAGTTTTGTTTTTCAAAGCATAAAAAAATTCAATGTTCTAAAAAAAAAAAAATTAACGTAATTGATAAATGGTAAATTATTAGATACATGTAGTCAGACAAATCGGAGTCTTCACTGTCTATATTACTACGTATTCGCAATAATGATTCCATATTTTCTGGTAATGTTAGGTATTGTTTGAGGTCATCATCGTCTTCCCTTCTAAGTAGTAACACGGTCATAAGGTCTTCGTTTGTATATTTTCGAAACTGAAAGCTGACCAATTGACATTTCAAAAAATGAAATAATATCTGCTCCGTGAATTAAGAGCTTGTGAACACTGCTTGGCAGTTCCAAACTTTTGTATTAGGCGTTCATCAACCCCATTTATTTCTGCAGTTATCTTTGGATTAGCAAAAAATCGTCTTGCAGTGTTTCCATCATTAGTTGATCCGAATCCTGGCTTTGGTTTGTCCACAATAAGGCCCATCCTAGTTTTAAAAGAGTTTTGAACTTCTTTTTTTCTATGTGTAAACGTTATTTTGTTCTCCGATTGACTCACTTGCCTAGTTTTAAAAGGAAGCCTATAGGAAATGTGTAACAGACATTCAAAACAACTTATCCAAGACTGTAGGATGGATAAACCAAAACGGTAGTTTTCTTCATTCGGGAGCTTTTCATTGACTGCTACCCCATTCATATTTTTAGGAGTCGCACCGCAAATGTAACACTTCGATGCAGCATTTGTTCTTGATAAAATGTTACAAACACTCCCATCAATCATCGTAAATAAGATTTTGAAAGAAATTTGTATACTAAAACCATTTTTTCGTATACAATGGTTAAAGAGTTGACCAATAACTTTATTCATTTTGGCCTCTTCATCTCGCACAAGTCTTGCATTTTCTTTTATATATAAAAATTTAATTGGCCTGCAGTACATAGTTGAAGAAGAACGAGGATTTTTCCACAGCTCCATACCGGTACTATCCTCGACCAACTTAAGGGGACAAAACGCAATCAAAAATAAAAATTCGTCTGTGCTTTCTGTATCAGCAAGCAGTTGTTTGTACTGACAATGCCCGGAACTTCCATCAAAGCCCCACTTACATACTAACATTGCAGTTGTGTTTTGCTCTATATGAGCAATTTCAGCTATAATTTCTCCAATCCTACTCAGCAATTCTTGGAGATCAACCATTGTTTCTGTTGCCTCTCTATTAATAGGAAGCATTTGTTTTTTAAGTTTTTTTATTTTATTTTATATAAGCTCGGAAAGCAATCCTTGTGCAAAGCATTAACAACTGTTCTAAGTATGTTATACTAAGGCTTCCTGGGTTGATTAAACTGATCTGCTTTCGATAGTTGATACCCCTGCACCAGATAAGTGACCAGACAGTTCTGCTACCCATTTTAACTCCTCACTTGTTTTTGAGATCAATAGATCCTCTACTCTGCGCTTTTTGGTTTTGTTGGAAGCTTCTTTAAATGGCTTTTGGGGTCTTCCACGACTAGTTCCGGGAAGATCAAAAGAGGTGGTTTTATTCGTTATATTAATGATACTCTGAGGAAGTATAAACTCGCTTTTTAACCACACATCGTGACGCTTAACAAACATAGCGCGGTTTCAGAAACATTGTTTCCATCGCCTGGCAATATTGCATTCACATTCTCTAATTTTTTGGGTCAAATCACTTTCAATCCTCTTTGAGCAATTGTTTATTTTTAGTAAACTCAAAACATAATCCTTTAATTCCTCAATCTTTGAAAATTTTATAATCGAAACCTATTTTTCAAAAATTTGTTCGTTTTTTATAATTGGAATTGGTCCTACAAAAAGTCGAATTTTTCCAAGGTTAGCAACTATTAGCAAGAAAACTTTTTACTTTTGTACAGCATAAGAATGGAGGAAGTTAATGAGCTGAAGATTTTGCTACTGCTAGCTACGTTCTAATTCAAATTTGCACTTTAGTGAATTTTTGGTCCTCAAAAAAAAACCTTTTTTGATTTATTAGTTTAAAAATGAATTTTACTCGAATTTTACACATACCAGCCAGAGAGGTATCCTTAATTACAGTCTAAAAAAAAAAAAATTATAAAACTTTTGGAATTCTCACACAGGCTAAATAACCACACAGCGAAAACTGATTGCAAACCAGAACTTCTGACAGAAATGCCACTACTCCACAAGAACCAAAGTGTAAATAATGCAAAAATAGGAATTTACTGCAATTAGATATATGCCAGTTGAGTTCCGCAGCATTACATCTCTTTATAGCGCATTCGATTTTTTGAGTTTTGTCCACTAGTCAACGCACTGTGCGCCGTTATAGTGTGGGTCTACTCCTCCCATAAACTTATTGTATTTACATATTATAATGGGTCATATAAAAAGTCTCCGCGGTTTTATGTCACTAGATGGTGTTGGTGTACACTCATTTGGAAAGACTTATCTGATTGTGTCAAACTTTTTTGAAGGCAATGGTGTAATTCGTTGCTTGTGTTAAAAGTTGTACTGATTCAGCTATGTGATGCTTTTTTACTATAAAAAAGGGAAAAATGCTGCAAAAACATGCCGAAAAATTTGTGTAGTTTACGGTGAGAATGCTGTAAGTGAACGCCGGACGCAGGAGTGGTTTACGATTCCGTTCCGGAAATTTCGATGTAAAAGATGCACCTCGCACTGGTCGGCCTGTCACTGAAAAAGTCGACGCAATTTTAACACATGGGCTTAAAAGCCCGTGCTGTTTCTATACCATTTTAATTTAGTACCAACCTTCAAAAGATACGTGTATAAATTTGACAGCTTTCGGACGATTACTTCTCGAGATATAGCGTTGTGAGTGAAGCAACTTTTGTTATTGTGAAAAAAATGGATTCAAAGCAATTTCGTGTGTTGATTTATCATTGCTTTTTGATGGGAAAAAATGCAAAGAAATGGCTTGATAAGTGTTACCTGGGCTCTGCACCACCCAAACAAACCATTCGCAAGTGGATTGAAAAATTTAAAAGTGGTCATACAACCACCGAAGATGATGCAAACAGTGGACGTCCAAAAGAGGCTGTTTCAGATGAAAACATCAAAAAAGTCCACAAAATGATTACGAATGACCATAAAGTGAAGTTGATCGTGATAGCTGAGGCTCTGAAGATATCAAAAGAGCGTTTAGGATATATCATACATGAATATTTGGACATGCGAAAGCTCTGTTCAAGGTGGGTGCCGCGTTTGCTCACAGTCGACCAAAAACAACAACGTGTTGATGGTTAAGAGGAGTGTTTAAAGCTGTTCAACCGCAATAAAGCCGAATTTTTGCGTCGGTATGTGACAATGGATGTAACTTGGCTCCATCACTTCACACCAGAGTCAAGTCGGCAGTCAGCTGAGTGGCGAGCAGGCGACGAGCCTCGTCCAAAATGACCAAGCACTCAACAGTCGGTTGGCAAGGTTATGGCATCCGTATTTTGGGATACACATGGAATAATTTTTATCGACTATCTCCAAAAGGGGCAGACTATCAACAGCGACTATTACATTGCGTTGTTGGAGCGTTTGAAGGACGAAAGTTTGAAGAAAAAGAAAGTGCTGTTTCATCAAGACAATGCACCGTGTCACAAGTCGATGAAAACGATGACAAAATTGAATGAATTCGGCTACGAATTGCTTCCCCACCCACCGTATTCTGAAGATTTGGCTCTCAGCGACTATTTCCTGTTCGAAGACCTCAAAAGAATGCTTACCGGAAAGAGATTGAAGACCGATGAAGAAGTAATCGCCGAATATTTCGATTCTAAACCGAAATCGTACTACAAAACTGGTATCGAAAAATTAAAAAAATCGTTTCATTCAGTGTATCGCCCTCGAAGGCAAGTATATTGATAAATAAAGTTAAATTTTGCAAAAATTTTGTGTTTTACTATAAAACGGCACTGACTTTTTAGCTGATGTGCTACAGCTGATGGAGCAAGACTGGTACGAAAGCTGTCTGAAGATTGCGAAGGCACTAAACACCAACCATATGACAGTTTGGATTCATCTAAAACGAGTAGGCTACTCAAAAAAACCTGATGCTTGGGTGCCACATGAAATGACGCAAAGAAATTTAATTGATCGAATAACCATCAGTTAAACGCTGCTGAAATGTAACGAAATGGAAAAATTTTTGAAGCAGTTCAAATGGATTAAATACGTATGCAACGTAAGCGATCATGGCCTTAGGCTGGTGACCAACTACAAACGACTTCAAAGCCTGTATTGACTGCAAACAAGGTTATGTTGAATGTATGCTAGAACGTGGCGAAACAGTCAATTCGATTCTCTATTGTGCACAAGTCGATCGTTTGAATGAAGCTATCAAGAAAGAGCGACCAGAATTGGCCAACAGAAAGGGAGTTGACAATGCTAAGCCACACACATCTTTGATGGCTCTTAACAAATTGATGGAGCTTGGTTGGGAAGTTTTGATGCATCCACCGTATAGCTCGGACCTTGCACCCTCTGATTATCATTTGTTTCGGTTTTTGCAAAACTCTATTGATGATAAAAAGTTGGCCGATTGAAAACCCGCTGAAAATCACTTGTACAAGTTTTTCGCTAATAAACCACAGAAAAAATTGGAAAGGGTTATAGATAATAATGGCCAATATGTACTGATTATGAATAAAGGATTTTTTTTTTTCAAAATGTAAAAAAAACAGCGGAGACTTTTTATATGACCCAATATTTGGTTGTAATATTGTTTCTTCTTTTTCGTTTTCTGTTGTAGCGCTTAGCATTTTTACCGGTTTAACCCAATAATTATGACTAGCCACCGTAACAATAATTTTTTTGGTCAAAGGCAATTATTGCACTTTAACATTTTCAAGAGTGCATTTTTCGGTTCTGTTCTCTCTTATTGTGCCAGTGGCAAAACATTCTTTGGTTCTTAGTTCCTTCAAAAATGAAAACGATGTAAAAATAAAAATAAAATACGATGTACCCGACCTAACAAAGAAAACACAAAAATTTTGGAAAAAAATTTATTTATTTTTCAACATAATCGCAAACGGATTTGTGAGCTGGTGCATTTTCTTCTTAGCGGCCGTTTTTGCTTGATTTTTTCGCTCAAACGTTGCAATAAGTTCGTATAATAGTGGCCGTTGATAATTTTTCTTTTTCCAAGATAGTCAATGAAAATTATCCCAAGAGCATCCCAAAAAATTAACGCCATGATCTTGCCTGCAGATGAAACGGTCTTCGTCTACTTTGGAGCCGGTTTTTCCTTTTGAATCCATTGTTTTGATGTTCTTTTGTTTCGAGTGGAAAGTGATGGACCCATGTTTTATCCATTGTTATGAAACGGCGCAAAAATGTTGCTTTGTAGCTGTTAAACTTCGCTAAACACTCAATTGAAACATCCTCACAACACAGTTTTTGCTCGAGTGTGAGCAAACGCGGCACCCATCTTGCACACAGCTTTTTCATGTCCTGATTTTCAAATATTATGCGATGTACCGCACTTTTTGAAATGCCCAAAATGTCTGTTAACTCGCTCACTTTCAGTCGACGATCATCCAGTCCCGCTTTTTGGATTTTCGTCGTCACCTTATTTGGTCGACCACTGCGATGGTCGTCTTGGCGGCTCGTACGGTCTCGTTTAAACTCAGCAACCCAAATTTTTACTGTTGTAAACGAAGGAGCAGACTCACCCAGAGTAGAATCCAGTCCAGCTTTTATATTGGTTGGGCTGAGGCCTTTCATATAAAAGTATTGCATCACATAACGATGACCAATTTTCTCCATTTTCACAAATTCACTGACAAATTCGCTGCCAAACAAATACTAAATAATGTGGCGCTTTTAAACATATGCTGTATAGACTGCGTACTTTCCAATACAGTGATATTTTCAAACAACTACCGCCATGTCTTAGTCAGGCCGGGTAATTCTGAGACCGCCATCGTATATGGTATATGATGTTATTTCGGATCTGGTATAAAATTTGAAAATTCAAGAATAACTTGTGCTCCAAGACCAAAGGGATAGGTTTTTTCAGATTTTTTACCATAAGGTTGAAACTGATATATAGGGTTTTCTTATAATGACTTGATACCTTTTTTTTAAATTAACGGCAAACCATTTGAGATATTTCAAAAACTTTATTATTGGCTTGAAGTACAATCAAAACATTTATGAATGGAACTCGACTTCGTTCATATGGTTACCGCGGGCACATTTGCAGCGGTCGATTCGTTGGACCCAATTTTCAACGACCCGGCCAATGTTGGATCTGAGCTCTTCCAACGTCGTCGGCGTGTTGGCATAAACCAATGACTTAACGTAGCCCCACAGAAAATAGTCAAGCGGGGTTAAATCACACGATAGAGGCGGTCAATCGACTGGCCCATGTATTGAGAAACACGCACACCATACTTACTTTTCAATAAATCGATTGTAGCGTGTGCTGTGTGGCATGTGGCACCATACCGTTGAAACCACATGTCGTCCAAGTCCATATCTTCCAATTCGGGCCAAAAATAATCGGTGATCATAGCGCGATAACGTTGATCATTCACAGTAACGTGACGATCGTTATCGTCGACGAAAAAATATTCCCCAATAACGCCGCCGGCATGCAAACCGCACCAAATAGTTATTTTTTGTGGATGAAGTGATGATTCATGAAGCACATGTGGGTTTTCACCCGACCAATAACGCATATTTTGCTTAAATGAGCTTCGTCACTGAAGATGATTTTACGATGAAATTCATCATCTTGGCGCATCTTCTCCAGAACCCAATCAGGGAACGTACGTCGCTTCAAATGGTCCATCGGCTTCAATTCTTGAGTTAGCTTGATCTTGTATGGGTGTAAACCAAGATCCTTACGCAAAATACACCATAATGTGGTCTGAGCGATGCCCAATTCTTGAGAACGCCGTGGAATTGACTGATTTGGATCGTTTGCTACGGACGTCTGAACGGCAGCGATATTTTCGACACTTCGACCAAACCGTTGTCTCACTGATACATCAACATCACATAACGAATATGTATACCCAAATTTTTGCACAAAACTTTTTATTGCCTGTCTACTAGGGCGAGAATTACGACCGAAAATTGCAGTTAACGCTCTTAAAGTCTCAGTCACCGACTCCGAATATCTGTATAAAATTTTTATAATTTGCAGACGTTGCTCGTTAGTGTACTTTACCATGATGAAAATGTTGAGTTTACTGAATAAATTGACAGTGACAGTTTGATGATTAGTGAAAGAGTGCGTTCACAAGTTAAACTCAAAGTTGCCCTATTGGAAAACCCTATAGATAGCTAATAGGGGAGCACATGCACCATATTTTAAAACCAAAACGAACTGGCTTACCTTTTATAAACATTTTGGCAGTGTCTCCCAAACTAAGGAACTATGTTATTTGCTCATCTATGGATATGTGGTCTGAAAAAAAACCCATTTGCAAGAATTGTTTATTGCGAATTTCAATGACCGGTCTAAGTTTGGAAAATTTATCACTTTTGTTTAGCTGTGAATTATCTGATAACGACGTTACGACTCAAAGCCTTTTGTACCAATTCGATTCCTTTATCCTCATCTTTTGACCAATACATATTACATCAGGCCAAAATATGTTAATCCGAAAGTAGTAAGATCCCAATAAATTGTTTTAAAAGTGGTAAATTTATATCGTGCCGATCAAAAATAGTTCAAAAACTTCGGTTGGTGATTTTCCTCCAAGCAACAGCGATATACCACCTTGATCAAAAACGGAATAACCACCGTATGGAGCTCCCGTTGTTCCGATTTGAGTTCTGTTTTTTTTTTTTTTTGTTAAGTTGGTACATATGTTGTTGACATTCTCTCTAAATCTTATCTTCATAGCTTGACATTTGCAAAAGTTACGTAGCTAAGCGTACATCTATCTTTGTGTGTGTTAGCGATTTTTTTACAATTTTAGAAATAAATTTAAATTTGTAGCAACGAATTTGTATTAAATTTTGCGAAAAAAAAAAAACGGATTTGATAGTGCGCGAACAAAGGAAATGTTGGAAAAGGGTTTCGGCAACGATTCTCTAAAGAAAACGGTCGTTTTCCAGTGGCACGAGCGGTTCAAAAGTGGTCGTGAGTCAATCGAAGATGATGAACGCAGTGGCAGACCATCGACATCGAAAACCGACGAAAACATTGATGCTGTAAGAGAAATTTTGGTCAATAACCGCAAATTAACCATTAGAGAGATAGCGGATGACTTGAACATTGCCTATGGATCCGTCCAAGACATTCTGGTTGATGATTTGGGTTTCATGCAAAAAAGAGACCGTGTTGACGTCGCAAAAGAGATGATTTTCGAGGCTGAATCTGGTGTAGTGCATCATGAATTTTTGGCCAGAAGGCCAGACAGTAAACAAAGATTATCATTTGGGCGTCATGAGACGTTTGCGTGAAGTAATTCGCCGAAAGAGACCACAATTGTGGGCAGAAAACTCTTGGATTTTGCATCATGATAACGCACCGTCGCACAGTGCCATCATTATTCGTAATTTTTTGACGAAAAATGCAACAAATACCATCCAACAGCCATTGAATTCACCTAATTTGCCTCCCTGTGACTTCTTTCTGTTCAATCGAGTTAAAAAAGCCACTACGGCATTTCAGCAGCCGAGATGGAAAAATCGCAGAAAGCACTGATGGACATACCGAAAACCGAATATAGAAAGTGTTTCCAGTGTGTTGAAGTCGATGGGGACAACTTTGAAGGGGACAATATAGGTTTAGATAATTAAAGTTGTATTTTTAATTTTCTGAATAAATTCAGAAATTTTTTTGATCAAGCTGGTATGGCATTTTCTGCTCGGATCTTTTGGTCAAAATTTGGAGCGCTTGGAAAACAAGCTGTCCATTTCGGTTTCATGTTTTGGTTTGTTTTTTGTTTTTTCTGTTGTGTTTCAGTTTGTGACGTACTCAAATGTGATGAACTTACTTCTTTGTTGAAATTGACTTCAAACATTCCGGTAATCTCCATGTGCACAGGATCCTTTCCAATAACATTATCGTCAAAATTTTCTTCATCGGTAAGTTGGCCTACTTGCAGGGTAATGTAAGTAACTTCATCATCAGACGTGACATCTGCAGTGTCGTCTTCCAATATGGCCAGCAACTCCTCAGCAGTCAAAGTTATTGTTTTGGAAAGCCTACCAAATGAAATCAAACGTGATAGTGTGATTGCTTTATATTTGGCTGGAAAACCACAAATAGCTATCGTTAGAACCCTCCAGCACATCAACGTTAATAAATCATTTGTGTCTCGAACCATAGCTCGTTATCGTGATACTGGCAGCGTTGCAAAATGCCATGGAGGTGGTCATATAAAAAAACAGCAACATCGGCAGAAATGGTTCTGAATGTGAAGGCTCGAATTGAGCGAAATCCGCGTCGAAGTGGAAGAAAAATGGCTCGTGAGCTCAACATATCGTTGGAACGGATGCAACACATACTAAAAAATGAGCTTGGACTCAAGCCATTGAAGTTCCAAAAAGCACATGATCTTACACCGCAACAGAAAAAAGTTAGAATCGAAAGAGTGAAGGAGTTGCTACATTTGCGCGAAAGTGGTGAGTTGCCGAATTTGGTTTTTTCCGATGAGTCGCCATTTGTTATCGAGCAATAACATATGTCAACAAACAAAATGACCGAGTTTACTTAGAGAGGTCCTTCGAAAATTTATATCTTCGCACGGCCACCAGAAAGCAGGCAGCACCGATGGTGATGGTTTGGGCCGCCATAACCGTCGATGGACGCTCTCCGCTCGTATTTTTGGACGGTGGCGTCAAAATTGATGCCATCGTATACCGTGAAACTGTTTTAGAGGTAGTATTGAAGCCTTGGGCAAGCAATCATTTCGGTCGGAGACCGTGGACATTTCAACAAGACTGGGCACGGTTTCACAAAGCGCGCGTCAACCAAGATTGGGTAAAAAACAATGTTCCACACTTCATTTCTTCGACACAATGGATCGTAGATTCTCCGGATGCAAATAAGTTGGATTTCTCTGTTTGGGGTATTTTGAAGGCGAAGGTTGGCACTAAAAAATACCAAAGTTTGGACCACCTCAAACAAGCACTTCGCCGAGAATGGGCCAAAATACCGCATAGCCACTTGCGTGCAGAGTGCGATGCTTTCTTCGGCCGTCTTAAGGCCGATATAATTTGAAAATTGATGAATTTTCTAACATTTTTTGCTTTGGCACAATAAAATTTATCAAAAAATAAAGAAATTATAGCAGTTTGAGTCAGTCGGGGTGTATTCCGAAAATTTTAAGTCGATCCGAGCAAAATTCTAGAAGTTATTGTCTAGTTAGTCTCCTGTCCTTTAACACTATAGCTCTGACAGCAGCGATCAGGTATATAGCTTATTCACTTCTATTGTTCTGGTCAATTATCCTGTTCTGAGAATACTTACAGGTAAGTAAAGGCATAAAGACATATTTTATATTTGTATGTATACTATACACTGTACAATATTTTAAAACGAGAGATGAGCGTCAGTTTGTCGTTGTACATTTTTCAAGAAATTTTCTGTAAAAAAATTCCGAGATGGCCAAAAAAGTGCAAGAACTAATTTGTGCAGATCGAAAAAAAGGCCTAGTCCAAATAAAACAATTAAAGATAAGGCTATGAGCGGCTTCGCTGCTTTTGACAAATTAATCTCTTCGTCAGTTGCTGAGTCAAGCACCGGGTGGTTAAGAACTGGATGTAGCGTAGTGGGTCCCTAGGTTTATCGCGCCAAACTATCATTTGGTATTTTTGGTCGTCCTCGTGGATCAACATTTGCCGAGACATTTGGCGTATATCGCCGGTGAACACGTAGGCATACGATCGGAATCGTGTCAGGAATGTAAATAAGTCGGACTGGATTGTTGGTCCTTCCATCAGCAAATCATTCAATGACAAGCCGGATGTAGTTTTTGCGGAAGCGTCAAATACGACGCGGAGTTTTGTCGTTGAAAATAACTTTCGGAAGGTATGCTTCTTACTTCTTGCAAATGTTTTAGAGATTGGTATTCGTTGATGAAGGCTGTTTAGGCTTCCTTTAGTTCAGGATTGGCATTCAATTAACGATCTAGTGACTTGAAATTTCAAGTTGCTATGCTGAGCGATTCTCCTAAAAGCGACGGATTTCGTCGAAATGTATCCTTGAATGAATTTTATAGTTTTCCTCTTCTTCCGTAAAAGTCTTCGTGGGTGATTTGTAGTCTTCTAGGGAATCCGGAATCTGTGGATAAGCTTAGTTAGAAAGAGTTAGTTGCGATGCAGCAATCAAAGCACGACTGTGCTGTGGATTGAAGCTTGCCGGTGACTATTCAACCCAAATACGTATTTTGCAAAATGTGCATATTTTCAGAGAGGCAATACTGTTCTTTTATCAAAAGTTCAAATCTTCTACGAAGATATCAATTTTATTTGGCTGGAAAAATCTTAGATCCGTGAGATTGAAGTTCTTTAAAGTCTGCCATTCATTGATGTTGATGAATGTTTCAAGGTGGTTACCACTAATTTGAGGCAAAACATGAAGGTCAATAGCTGCCGCAAAGTTTTCAAACCGTGAATAGATTGATACCGAGACCATATGACGTGTTGTTGTGGGCAAGTTGCCGATACCATTTATGGTGAAACAAGCTATGAAATTTAATTGCGACCCTGAGTCTTAGAGTGCTCTGCATAAGAGATGTTGGCCGTATTTGTCGAAAATCTTGACAAGAGCCGTGGCTAAGATTATTTGGGAGTATTTACTATTTCCTGATGATGCTGTGTTAACCGCTGAGTGCGGAGAGCTACTGGAGATTGTTGCTAGTTGTAGTTGCTATGCCTTTGATGTTTTTGAGCTAATAGAGCTCGTTTAAGTGGAACGCAAATTTAACGAGGTATGGTGTTGTTTGTTACACGTTTTGCATTTGCTGTGGAATGTCCTTGTGTAAGACAATTTGTGCACAATTAAAATTTTGTGGCTGACTTGTAGCGTTCTGTAGGGCTTAGTTGTAGAAACTGTTTACATCTGTAGATGTTGAGATGCGTACCTATATTAAGTAGTAATTGCAAAACTTTTGTGAAGTTGCAGTACATGCAGTGGAATGTGATTGTTGTTCTCTTCTCAATGTGTGGCGGTAAAGTGCAATTAGGCAACTCTTTCTCTATAAATTGTACGCACGTTTATCTAGAAACCTTTTTAATTCGTCGAGAATCGGGAACCGATCCTGGGAATGTTCGTCGTTCCACTTGTCTAATTGCTTAGAGGAAGTATTGTAAATGATTAAATCCCAGTCCCAAAGCGCTGTGGGTCGGCCAAGCGAATCAAGTGAATGGTAATGTGTTTTTAGAGCTACATCGTAGTTGGTGTCCGTAACCTCAATAAAATGAATGCACTTCAATCCCTATTCGCTAAGAGATGAACGTAGATAGTGAAGGCGGGAGACATTGTTCAATGCAGAAATTTTGTAAAAAGTTATCCATTTCGCGTACAACTTTGGAAGTCTTAACAAGGTACCACTGATTGTTGTGTCGAGTAGACAATATTCTTGAGCCGGAATTTTCATTTAAGGACTAGCATCCTTGATGTTTTTCTAAAGAGAGGGGTGCAAAATAAAATAAGATTCTTCGAATTCGGTCCGAACGGAGGATGTATTTTCGTTGAAATCTGCCTCCTCAATCGTTAGTTGAATTGCTTCGGAGTCCTTCTTCGCTTTTTCTAAAGCCTCTAAGCGAGTTTCTAGTTCAGCAATCATTGCACTTGAAGCGCTTGGTAACAAATTCCCGTATTCTGCCTAACTGGCTTAAAACCACTTGACATCTTATTTATAGCTTTTCTAGTTTGGCTTCAGACATTTAAAAAAAAAATTGATATTGCTCAAAAGTTTGTCGGTGTTAGTACGATTGGATAGAACCTATTTATATGTTAATTGCCTTGTTGAAAAAATTAATTATGTCAATTTAGGTACGTACGCGGAGTAACCACTTAATCATATGAATAATATAATCTTAACTATTTTATCGTATAAAAAATTAGCTATACAGTTACCAAATGTTTTATCCGGTTTTCTTTCATCCGATGATGCTGATGGTGATGCTGAATGTATGTCGTTATGGTGATTTGTCTGCTATTTTATTTCACGAACTTGTAGACAGTTGATGATGTGGGTGAGCAGCTTAATCGAATGATCTTGAGCCGTATGCAAGCTGTCTGTAGTAGCGTTATGTATAGATGTCCAAGCGTAACTAGCGACCAGACGTTGGTGTGCGTTTTGGAGAAGTTTTCGTAAATTTGTTGAAATTTCGATGTTTAGCGTTTATATATAACTGCTGCATAAGACGAGATAAAATAATATTTTAGCCCACCTGTTAAATCCACAGTTCTACGAAGTATGCCGGTCTAGCCCACGTCTGAGGGCTAGTTATCCAAGCGATTGGAATTTTAATAAAATCGTATTCCAGATTATTTCCTTGGATCACGTAGGGGTCACCATTGTTTGATCCAACGCCAATTGGATTCAATAATTTAGACTTGAACACAACAGGGAAGGAAATAAGAAAACCGTTGAATTTCCTTTGAATATAATTTAATAGTGTTCACTGGTCGAGGTCCAAACAGCAAGTGTTTCACAAAGAATACATTCCATGCAAAACTGCAAGAATTTTTTCGGTTTACTATATTTGAATAGTCGCATCGGTTAAACTGATTAGTTAGCATCAAGTGCTTGGGCAAAGAGCAGTAAAAAGTTAATTAGAGAGTGAGGCAAATTGTTTTTTATTAATTTCATTAAAATGGACAGAAAAAAAGCGCTAAATTTGGAAGAACGAGCTAAAGTTAAAGCTTACCTTTCGGAGAGCTTTTTAAATCGCGAAATAGCCCGTAAAATTGTCAGAAGTGAACACGTAATAAGAAACTTTATCAAAAATAGTAAATCCAATGGAAATAGCTACAAATTAAGGATCCCAAAATTTATATCACCGCAAGATGAGCGGAAAATTCAAAGGCCAGCATCTAATTCCGTTCAATCCACAAACAAATTTAGGAAATTACCGCTTAATCGAGGATGCTAGCAACAGACCTTGAATTTACAAGATTTTATATGACTTGGTATGCTGACGTTGAAGCGATCTCAAGAAACTGGATCAAAGTTGTCTTTTTGGATGAAAAGAAATTTAACTTTATTATCCTTATGGCTACAGCTACATATTATTTTCATGATCTACGGAAAGAATATGTTTTTAGACCGGGGAAGTCCTGGTATGGGTTGCAATTTCGTACTACGGTGCTTTAGAATTGATGATCGTTTCCAACAAAATGACTGGGGTTTCTTACAAAGGTCTTTTAGAAGCTGCTTTTATCGAAAAAAAGCAACTTTTCAGACCTATTTCATGGATATTCTAGCAGGATAACGTGCCTATACACAATTCACATGTTGTTAAAGAATGGATAGCCAGTGAGAATATGCAGATATTGGGCTAGCTTCCTTATTCGCCTGATCTAAATATCATTGAAAATGTTGAGTATATCTTGTCCGTGAGGCAAGCAATATGAATACAATCAAGAGCTGATTGCAGCCAAATCTTGGGCCAAGATTTCCTTGAATCATCTTCAAAGTTTGTATGACAAAAAAAAATTTTTGAGGTTATTTCTTACGGTGGAGGCAGTACACACTATTAAAATGGTACAAAAATAATTAAAATAAATAAAAAAAGTAAATGCTAACGTATCCAACTGCCATCTCCTGATATACTCGTAGTTGTACGCATTAGGTTAATATAAGCTTAGCTATCGGCTAGTATATAATAGCTAACTTTCGGAAAATATGTACATAGTTCGTATAGGGTATAATAGGTTATGTTCGACGATCATGGGCACTACACGCGGCTATCCTATGATTCATCCGGCCCGGATGAATAATCGACTGTACTTCTCCACTTGTCGCTACAAGTTGCTGTTTGTCGTGGACCATCCCCATCACCGACTTTTCGAACCATATACCGATTAGCTCTGCCGACTTTGATTACCTCATATGGACCCAGGAACTCCGTATCTAGCTTCCGTGTTGTAAATTTTGTCCATTTTATGGCTACCAGATCTCCAACTTTGTAGTGTTTTCCTTCACAACGTCTTCGATTGAAAGCTTCTTTATTTCCAGCCTAAATCTCGGAATTTTTTTGCCTTGCTTCTGCTTGAAGATTCTCAAGATTTGATTCAAACTATGAAATCATTTCTTCGGCCAGAATTTGCTGGATATTTATATCGTAGGCTGATCGCATTTTTTGGCCCAACATTATATCATATGGAGACTGTCCGATCGCTCTCTGATAGCTGCTCTTGATTGCAATTTGTTGTTTTAAGGTAATTTTAAACCATTTATCCGATTGATTTGCAGACAGTTTTTTTTAATGATTCGATGATAATTTGGTTAACTCTTTCGATTTGGCCAATTCCTTGTGGCACTCCCGTCGTCGTGAACAAATGTAATATGTTTTCTTCCTCACAAAACTTTTTGAATGAATCGGAAGTGAGTGCTGGGCCTTGGTCACTGATAATCCGCTCAAGTGAACAAAAACTACTTGTTGATCTCGTAGCTTCCTAATCGCTTGTTGTGCTGTAAGGGTTTTGACGGGATAAATCCAAACAAACTTTGAAAATCCGTCAATTACTGAGAAAATGTATTTATACTGCTCCACTATTGGATCATCGTCGGTCCAATGTGATCGATGTGATAGGTTTGAAGTGGTTTGTCATTCTTGTCAATGGGGCAAAGTAAAACTTATTTTTTGGTAAGTTTTCGGATACCTAGAATACATTTTATACAATTCGTTATACAATTTTCAACTTTAGCTCTTATAAAAGAAATTCATCATGTTTGCTTTGAGTGATTTCTCTTTCCAGACACCTAGGAGTAACTAATAATTCATTTCCACTTACGATTTTTAACAGAACTTCAACTTTGATGATGAAATCCTCGTATTTGCCTCGTTTCAGAAGTTCTTTAATTGCTTTTATATGCATGCCACTGTCTTGGGCCTTTTTAATTCTAGCGAGAATCTCATGATTCACCACATAGATTGCTGTATTTCTACTGCAGGTATCGACATTTTGCATCCTCATACCTTTCCTATGCTCCACTGGAAAATTAACAAACTCGTTGATTACTATAACATCACTCACCTGTATACTGACGCTGGGAGATTTTTCTTTTGGTTAGTGGACTTGAACGCTTTGCAGTCCGTCACAATTTTAAACTTCATTCCTAATAAATAAATACGAAATTTTTTTAGAGTAATATAAGCGCTCATCACCTCCAAAGCGTATGCATCATATCTTGATTCGGCGTCTGTGTTCTTGTGACTCATGTAGTATATTGCATAGAATGCATTGTCTTCTGCTTTTTTTAGTAGAACCGCGGCTCATTCAACCTTGCACACATCCGTGTGGACCTCTGTATTTGTACAGGTTAATTTTGATTTCAGCATTTCATATGCAACGTGTTCTTTGGCCGCGAATCTTAAAGTAAAACTTTTTTTTTTTTTTAAAGAAATTAGAAAGTCATCCAATCAATCCCAAAAACGACTGTATGTTCTTAAGTGTGATGTTGAAATCGTTCTTTTGCGCGATTACATGTCCAAGAAATTCAACTCGGATTTTCGAAAATTGGAACTTAGACCACTTTATGGCTTAAAAATGTTTAATTTTTGTATATTTTCAGCTTCATCAAGTGATGGGATAATGAGGTCGTCCATATAATGAAGAACAACTTTTTTATTATTAAGGGAACGGAAAATTAAAAATATGTAACGCATGGACACTGCCGGTGAATTCGTCAACCCAAATGGTACCTTACAAAATTCAAACTGGCCTTCTTTCGTGACAAAAGATGTGTACTGGATACTTTCTTCTTCTATGCCAACATGGAAAAAGCTATTCTTAAGGTCTAATGCAGTAAATATCTTTGAGTTATGAAACTGATCCAACACCTCTTCAATAACTGGGACAGGAAAACGATCCTTGATGACTCTCCCATTGAGTTTCCTGTAGTCTATGCAAACTCGATACGTACCGTCGTTTTTTTTTAACCACAACTCTTCTCACGAAAAGACAACAACCTGTTTCCTTACAATCTCTTGTTCCAGTGAATTAAATATTGGAGTATCGTGAATTAGACAAATTTTCATTTCGAAAGGACAGTTTTTAATATTTATTTCTTTATAATTGTTATATAACGATTCTATGTGTTTTTTAAATTTATATGGGATATCTAATTCTTCACTTTTCTTCACTTTAATCTGCATTATTAAGTTGCTAGTTGAATCAATATCGAGATCATAGAATGCTATCTCGTTGCTATCGAAGACTACTTTTGCTTTGCTGATTGTGTACATTTGCTCCTATTACGCAACTCATTTGAATGACAGTATCCTTCACAAAGTGGCACATTTCTTCGACGACGACTCCGTCAATTACAAGTATTCCTTTGAAACATCCGAGAGAACAACTGCTGAGGCTGTCGCTCTGCAATCCCAATGCTGGGGTGGCCGTGGTGTAGTGGTATATACATAGACTCCTCAAGCAGAGGGTCGCGGGTTCGAAACCCGTGCGAGGCAATTCACTGAAAAAGTCTTTTCATAGAAATCGTATGTAGTTATTTGAAAATTCCGTCGGCGTCAACTCTGACATGAAGACATAAAACCGATGTTGGAGTGGTTGCTAGCTGGGCTATATGTAATGAACTAACCAATAGCACGTACTAGGACCCACTGGTTGAAAATGCACTGGCTCGTCCCGTCCAGTTTGACAACCACCTCTGGGAAAAAATACCAAAACCTAATACACCTGAGTTTCAAACTACTACACCACCCGCCCGCACCAAGGAGAAAAGCCATTAAAAGGGTATTCATATCCTCTTGATGAGCGCGCGGCATTTAAAAAAAAAAAAAACAAAATGTCGATCTTGCCTTGTCACCATACTCTGAGCAGATCGCGAATTCGAAAAATACCCGCGGCCCTCTCTCATATAAACACTTGGGGTCATAAAAACCGCACCATATCAAAATGATTGAAAAATTGTTAATAACTACGATAATAATTTTTATAACGAAATGAAATTTTTGTTGAGTACTCCGCATTAGTTAATAAGTATTTCTATCAAAATTCCATTTTTTTATTGAATGTTTGAAAAAAGATATTAACAAAGAAAGAAAAACCAGTTAGTTTTCTTATTTTTTTTTAAATATTTTAATACAGTCATTGGTTAACAAAACCAAACGATACATTTTTTGTGTATGTGTATATAAGATGTTTAGATACGCCACTTTTACCAAAAAGTTATCAAGACCGAGTTACTCCTCCTTTGGCGGTTATTACCGGTTTTATTCTAGAAGGCATCGAGTTTACTAGAAGTTCAGTAATATCCCTTGAAATTACAGTATTCCATACATGTTCCAAAACTTCATTTAGCTTTTTTTTACTCTCTGGTTTATGTTCAGGCACCTTACGTTTCATTACATGCCACAAGTGTTCGATTCTGTTTAAATCGGGCGAATTAGCTGGCCAGTCTAGTCTGGTAATTCCAAGGTCATCCAACGTTGTCTTAAGCTGAAAATTATTGAAAGACTCTAGTTACTTGTCTGTTTATTATTTAAAAAGTAGACATATAGAAGTTCATTTATAACACTTTACTTACGGATTTGGCGTGGTGGCAAGGTGCAGAATCATCTTGAAAAATGCACTTGTCAATTTACGAATGATGCTGTTTAATTGCTGGTACCAAAAACTCCCTTACTACTTCTCCATACTTTTGAGCATTCATAGTTCCATTAACAAAGTGCAAAGGGCCCAAAACGTAAAAAGAAAAACATCCCCAAACCATCTGGCTTTGAGGGAACTTCACTGATTTGACTATGCACTCGTCCTTGAAACTTTCACCTGCTGACCGTCGTACGTATGGCAAATTGTCCGTACACGACCAATTAAATTTACTTTCATCGGACCATATCACATATCGCCAATCATCCTGCGTCCAATCTTCGTACTTTTTTGCCCACGTCAAGAGAGCTTTTTTCATTTTTGTGGTTAGGAGAGGTTTTTTCGCTGGTCGTCTTCCATATAAACCTATCTCCCGTAGCCGTCGGCGTATGGTTTCGGCGCTTAGATCAACTTGATGAAATTCACTCAGCTCTGCTCTTATACGGACAGCACTTTTAAAGCGATCTTTCGTGCTAATTCGTTGTAATACATTGTCCGTCTTCTGGGATGTTTTACGTTTTTGTCCTGTGCCTTCCAGTGGATCCAAATTTTCTTTTTTCTTCATCAGTCGTACGATAGTTGAATGACAGCATCCTATTTTAACCCTTCTTCGACTATAGTCAATATTTGTACTTTTTTGTCCCGAGTCAGTTGATGATATTTACCAGACATTTAACTTTTTTTTACTTGTCACCGTCACAACTCAAATCAAACTGATTTTTTTTTTGCACTGAATACGAGGTCGAACTCCGCTATATGGAATACCCTTCATTAGTATGGGAAAAAACCCTTACGATCTGACGTAATTAGGCATTTTTTGAGAATTCGTTAGGTGGTGCGGTTTTTATGACCGCAAGTGTATATAGGGTTTTCTAATAATAATAACAACTTTTGTTTTTAAATAAAAGCAAACCATTTGAGATATTACAAAAACTTTATTATTGGCTTGAAGTACAACCAAAACACTATGAATGGAACTCGACTTCGTTCATATGGCCACCGCGGGCACGTTTTCAGCGGTCGATTCGTTGGACCCAATTTTCAACGACTCGACCACACATTTCGGCCGCTATTTCACGTTCATGGTTGGCTCTGAGCTCTTTCAACGTCATCGGTGTGTTGGCATAAACCAATGACTTAACGTAGCCTCACAGAAAATAGTCAAGCAACGTTAATTCGCACGAACGAGGCGGCCAATCGACTGGCCCATGTCTTGAGATAACACGCTCACTATACTTACTCTTCAATAAATCGATTGTAGCGTGTGCTGTGTGGCTTGTGGCACCATCGTGTTGAAACCACATGTCGTCCAAGTCCATATCTTCCAATTCGGGCCAAAAATAATCGGTGATCATGGCGCGATAACGCTGACCATTCACAGTAACGTGACGATCGTTATCGTCGACGAAAAAATATGGCCCAATAACGCCGCCGGCATGCAAACCGCACCAAACAGTTATTTTTTGTGGATGAAGTGGTAATTCATGAAGCACATGTGGGTTTTCACCCGACCAATAACGCATATTTTGCTTATCGACGAACCCATTGAGCCAAAAATGAGCTTCGTAACTGAAGATGATTTTGCGATGAAATTCATCATCTTTGCGCATCTTCTCCAGAACCCAATCGGAAAATGTACGTCGCTTCAAATGGTACATCGGCTTCAATTCTTGAGCCAGCTTGATCTTGTATGGGTGTAAATCAAGATCCTTACGCAAAAGACGCCATAATGTGGTCTGAGCGATGCCCAATTCTTGAGAACGCCGTGGAATTGACTGATTTGGATCGTTTGCTACGGACGTCTGAACGGCAGCGATATTTTCTATACTTCGACCAACCCGTTGTCTCACTGACACAGCAACATCACACAACGAATATGTAGACTCAAATTTTTGCACTAAACTTGTGCAAAAATTGGAGTTAACGCTCGTTGCTCGTTAGTGTATTTTACCATGATGAAAATGTTGAGTTTACTGAATAAATTGACAGTGACAGTTTGATGATAAGTGAAAGAGTGCGTTCACAAATTAAATTCAAAGTTGTCAAGTCCCTATTGAAAAACCCTATACATTAAATTTCTCCTTAAGCTCTTCCAAAGTTTTTGCCATGTATAAAAGGATTTTGTTTTTCTCTTTGTCTAGTATATCATTTACAATAAATATTATTAGGGAAACTTCGTCACACATGTCACACAGTGGGACAAGTGTGGAAAAAACTCCCCAAATTTAGAATTCAATTTAGCGTTTATTGTGCTATTGTTTTCATTATTAGTTGTAGGAAAGAGTACTAGTTCGTTTTTTTTCTATTTACATTTTTTTGGGAAATAATGAGAGCCGTAGAAAATCGTCGCCATTAGTTTAACAGAAAATTGTACATTTTTATTAGTTTAAGTCGTTCTTTTTCTGTGGTTTTATTTTTGAAGATAATACCATGAAACTCACACAACTTTCAGTTCATGTATTAAAAAGCAGAAAAAAAAAAATTGTCGACCTCAATTTAAAAAAATATCACACACACACAAATAATAAGTTGAAATTGCCATTTTTATAAAGCTAATATTGATATCTGACATACTTATAGATCCCATTGACAACTGCAGACAACTGATGAAATAAAGGCGTTAAACAAGCATTGCTTACACAATTGGCATTAGCAAGATCGTAATCTTATGTTTATTTACGGAATTATCAGTCTGATTTATTCTTCAAGACCGTTCGAATCGTTCACTATCCTTTATTTAATAACGGATCATTGGATTTGTATGTAAGATAGAGGTACTATTTGGAATCTGACGAGCAACTTAACTCGATCGGTGGAGCGATAAAAAAACGGTTTTTGCTCCATAAAAAATAAAAATTAAAAACTGTTAATTTTAATCGCGATAAATTTAAAAATAAGTTTTTTGATTTGATGAAGGGTGAATTTATTTTCAATTTACCAAATACTTCAAGTGATTGTGAATCACAATCGCGTAAACCAGGGAGACCTACAATGGATTTCGATCAGTGCTGTGAAAGAAGTAGGAGAAGCAAAATTCGTGCTCTTCAAGCTTCTCATACTCAAGACCTGATCGATGCTGCTGCTTCTTCGTACCAGCAGATTAACCCAGACGAAGTTTTCAGCGCTGATTTTGCACTTTTAATTTTTACTCAAGCAAAACTCACAAGATACCAATATGAAGTCATCAGGCGAGTTACGAAAAAGATTGGTCATAATATTTTTTCTAGCTATAAGAAAATACAAAATGCAAATGCTATCCAAAAGATGTAAACGTGACCGAATCTTCTGCTGAAATCCCTCTGTAGAGTTTGGCTGACCGCACAGTTAAAAGAATTTTCAAAACCAAACAAGGAAAGGAATTGGAGGCATTGAAAATCTGTGAACTGGTTTTATGTACCAAATGGGGCTTTGATGGCTTTGATGTTCCCCAAACCATTTTTTGACGACAGTGAAACAAGAAGCGACTCAAATTTATTTATGACCTCAATAGTGCCACTGAAAATACTCTTGTCACAAATCAAGACGAAGACATCTGGGTTAAGACCTGACCTTCCTCTACTCGATATTGTAGACCTTTTAGGTTTCAATTTCTAAAAGAAACCGGTGAATTAATAAGATCTGAAAAAGGCCGTGTTTAAAATGAAACAGACAACTTGAAACCAACAACTCTATAGTATGACGATAATACCATCACGGTGAGACACGTATTACATTTTACAATGCTGGACGGGAAAGTAGCGCAATATAGTATGTTACCAACAAAACCGCATTAAACAACTGCTTCGTGTATGGTGCCCGTCCATCTGAGATAATTGATATATCAAAATTTGAAGTAAAGGTTTGCAAAGATGAAGCAATTCAGTTGGACATTTCTGAATTTCATGTGAGAATAAAATTTATGGAGTATATTACACATCTTGGATTCAAGAATTGGAGAACAACGACGAATACTCTCCCAATAAAAAAGTCTGCCAAAGAATGCATACAAAAACGGTTCATCACTGAATTGGGTATAAAGATTGACTTTGTAAAGCAAGGATACGGTTCCAGTAACACCGGAAATACATCAAGAGTATTTTTCCGAAATTCTTCTTTGATATAACTCAAGTTAGCGAAAACCTGATTCGCCGACTTGGAATAATATTGGAGGTAATAAATACCAACTCAGCCATTGATTCGGAAAAATTTAAGTCATATGCGACTTTCGCCGACCAAACGGCGAAATTGGCTATGGAAATGTATCCGTGGTATAACATGCCCTCAACGGTGCACAAAATTTTATTTCATGGAGCCGAAATTATAAAAGCAGCAGCATTGTCAATTGGGTTACTTTCACAGGAGGCACAAGAGAGCAGAGTGGCTATAAGTCCTATCGACATTACTTCACTAGAAAATGTTCCCGCACAGCATCGGACAAGGATGTACTTCATAAACTGCTGGAGTCTTCAGATCCTTACATCAGATAACTTTTAGGTCGATTTGACTATTTTATTCCGAGATACAGAGTTTTTTCCGCTTTTCGACCGATCGGCCCCACTGTGCGTCGTTTGCTATAAATTTCATTATGTAAATGTACTCTCTATGACTTTCGGTTTTCCTTTTCTTTCGTTTTTGGAGTTGCATGTATAAAATGTCTAAAATAAATGAGATTTTAATTCAGCATATGATGAACATGAAATTGATCGAGAGAATAATTTGGCGCTTCCTCTTAGTTGCTTTTTGGCGTATATGAGTTTCTCCAACTCGTTCCACCGCATGATGCCTGCAAAGTCCCCTAACTCCTTAACCCGTTTCTCTACTGATAAATCGTCTTCTCCATTGAAATATGATACGAAGTTTTCTGCATCTTTTATAATCATCTTACATTGCCTGGATGTGCTTTTGCACATGAAAATACCACCTTGATCAAAAAGTTTCCGTTGGCGTCACCGTGTGACGCTCCCATTGCTCCGATCTGAGTTCTGATTTTTGAGTTTTTTTTTATTAAGTTGGTACATTTGTTGTTGACATTCTCTTTACATCTTAGCGTCATAGATTGACATTTGCAAAAGTTACGTAGCCAAGAGTACGTCTATCTCTGTGTGTGTTGGCGATTTTTTTTATAATTTTAGAAATGAATTTAAATTTGCAACAACGAACTTGTATTAAATTTTGCGTAAAAAACCGATTTAATGGTGCGCGAACTTTGGAAATATTGGAAAAGTGTTTCGGCAACGATCATTTAAAGAAAGCGGTCGTTTAACAGTGACACGAGAGATTTAAAAATGGTCGTGAGTCAATCGAAGATGATGAACGCAGTGGCAGACCATCGACATCGAATACTGACGAAAACATTGAAGAATTAAAAAAACTGTTGGTCAATAACCGTAAATTAATTGATTTGCGAGACTAAATCGCAAGCCACATTCATCAAAAGGATCATTACTGGAGACGAGACGTGGATTTATGAGTACGACGCGCAATTCAGACATCAGGCAAGTGAATGGGTTCACCAAATGAGTCGAGACTAAAAAAACCACGTCGTTTTCAGTCAAAAAAGAAGGCAATGCTTACGGTTTTCATGGATTACAACGGTGTAGTGCATCACGAATTTTTGCTAGAAGGCCAGACAGTAAACAAAGAGTATTATTTGGGCGTTATGAGACGTCCGCGTGAAGCAATTCGCCGAAAGAGACCAGAATTGTGGATTTTGCAGTATGATAACGCACCGTCGCATAGTGCCATCATAATTCGTAATTTTTTGACGAAAAATGCAACAAATACCATCCAAAAGCCACCGAATTCACCTGATGCCACCCAGTGAATTTTTTCTGTTTAATCGAGGTAAAAAACCACTACGGGGAACGCGTTTCAGCAGCCGAGAGGAAGTAATGAAAAAATCGCAAGAAGCACTGATGGACATACCGAAAACCGAATATAAAAAATGTTTCGAGGATTGGATCAAGCGCTGGCATAAATGTGTTGCAGTCGATGGGGATTACTTTAAAGGGAACAATATAGATTTAGATGAATAAACTTGTATTTTTAATTTTCTGAATAAATTCCGGGATCAAGGTAGTATATGTGAAGGGCCTCGAGCATATTAAATTAAAGTAAATAAAACATAGTGGTAATTTCAGTTCTGACAAGACGACAATAAGACAGTAAGACCCCACAGACCATTTGAGATGGACACCTTCAAGCTAAATATATATCCTTGGTTGTGGTCAGTGTGCTTTCTAAAGTGTAGTAGATAAATGCTACAATCTCTGGTTTCAAATCTGCTGATAGCAGGCCACCACGTCATAAACATTTATTTATTTTTGCGGTTCTTGGCATTGTTATAGTAATCGGTAGAATGATACCATTCCACTTCGTCCGGGTTTAGTAGTCAGAAATAGGCATCCCTGAATCAGAACTTGTCCTATGTAGGTACTTGTTTTTGTTTTAATTTCAAATAGAAACAAAAAATTAACAACATACAATTCCCAACAGGCCATCTAACATAGCGCCTTGATTTCGTTTTAACTTCGAACCACTCCTGTTTGTGGTTTGGGGCATGAAACGAATCCACTTTGATGAAGACGACTTTGTCGAAGTTTTTAACTTTATTGGTTAGTTTCGGTTCAGTTCGGTTTTGTTTTTATTTTCCTTTTTCCCTCAGTCGGCGGATAGATGCAACCTCAATTTCTCAAACCGAAATAAGAGAGTAAGGGAGTTTATTATTTTTCTGTTTTTTTCTTTTCAATTTTTTCACATTTTTGGTTTTGCCAAGTTTTTCAACTCTCTTATGCGAAGAAACTTTTTTTTTTTTTTTTTTTAAAGTTTTCAATCCCTTTTATTGGAAGGGACCAAAGAGACACATATAAGGATTGTCGACGCATTGAACAGATAAAGTGAAACCGTTTGGGCCCTTGAGGCATAACCAAACTTTGGTTTCTAAGAACGAAACTCAACATTTATGTCGTCACTTTGGATAAATGGGATTGGGAACCGTTGAAATATAACTTTTGGGTATTGAGTATTTCAGATTTTACTTTATTTTAAAATCCTTTTAGTTGAAAAATTCAGTTTCTGCATTTGATTTTGTTGTTTTGTTCTCTTGTCAAAATAAGGGTTAGGATAGATGCAGGGAAAACTGTAAATGTTATCCGTTTAAATGGGCGCCAAAGGACACAGAACTCATATTTCTCTATTTATAAAAAAATTTAAAGTCCAAGATATTAATTTCTTAAAAAAATGAAGGAGAAACTTAAGTTACAATTAGTGATTAGGGTTTGGCTAAAATTCAATCTTAAGAAGCAAACTGTGATGAGACAAATAGATGGTTGTGCTTTAAGTCGTCAAGAAGATCAAGAACAACATCTTCTTCTATTATACCCATTGACATCCTCATATGAACATCAAATAATGCAGATTTTTACCACAAATCCGCATCCGAATAAGCGCTGTTTCTGTTGCCTAGAGCAGGTATCACAGTTTTTTATCCTTTTATGTCTGGGCCATCTCATCACACACGTACTGTAAGACGGTGATATGTGAGCATGAACCTATCTAAGCCTCTAAAAAATTGTTCTACGAGTTTTTCGACAAGACATACGAGCAATGTCCTAATGATGATCCTAAAAACGTACTAGGTCAGGCTAGGAAAGGAGGACATCTTTGGAAGGATAGTTGGTAAACATCAGAGTTGGGATGTAATGATTACAAACAAATTTAATTACTCATTACATTACTTTATTTGTATTGAATATGAGAAAGCTGGTAAAGCTAGTAAAAACAAATATTATATTATATTCTTCTTACAAACTGAGAAATTCATTTGAAATAAAATATTTAATTACATTTTGCGTAGTGAATGCAAATAAATGTAATCATTACAGAATTTTGGCCATTACACTTTGGCCTTACATTAATGTAACTCTGTTGGAAGTAATTGAGATTTTTTTTACAATTACTTGTAATGTATTAGATAGGGTGAAAAGTAACCTCCTTGGGAATGAAAAAAAAAAAGATTTAAACGTTTTTTTTATTTTATTCAATATAGTCTTCTTTTAGTTTGATGCACTTATTCTAGCGATCTTCCAACTTCTTGATCCCGTCCGAAAAGTTATTTTCCGGAAGGTCTGCAAAATACTCCTCTGTGGCGTCGATGATTTCCTCGCGTGAGCTGAATTTTTTATTGATGACCCATCTTTTGAGGTTTGGGAAGAGACAATAGCCCGAGGGAGCCAAATCGGGCGAATACGGTGGATGCGACAGCAATTGGAGTGAGTCATTGATTTTAGCCATGGTTGCGATGCTCTTCTGCGCCGGTGCATTGCCTTGCAAAAACAAATTTTTTTTTTCGCTTCATGTGAGTTCGTTTTGCAGCGATTTCGGCCTTCAATCGCTCCAATAATGCACTGTAATACTTGCTTTTGATGGTTTTTCCTTTTTCGAGGTAGTCTACGAAGAGAATGCCATGACAATCCCAGAAAACCGACCCATCGAACCTCCCTCGGCCGCTTCGGAGCTCTCGTGCCGGCTTCAGTCCATTGTCGGGCACTCGTTCTGTTTTCTATTGTTTAACAGTTACCAATCGACGCCAAAAATCCACCCGATTCACCATCAGCAAGTCCAAACATTCTTTCGAAGCGCTCTCGCGTTCGTGTTTTTGGTCAGGAGTGAGTATGCGCTGCACCGAGCTGCAGGATAAGTTTTTCATATGAAGAATATTGCCCAAAATATGGCGTGTGCGCTCAGTACTAATCTTTGTGGTATCTGCTAGCCCGCAAACGTTCACTTTCCGGTCAGCCAACACCATTTCATGTATTTTTTTGACATTGACCTCTGTAACCGTATCGGAGGGCCTGCCACGAAACTCTCGAAACCAATATTTGACGATGTAATCTGACGGAGCATTAGACCCATAATATTTATCCAACTTTTCTTTTGTTTCCTTCGCCGTTTTGCGTCTCAAAAAATGATGTTTTATGAGAGAACGAAAATCGTTTTTGTCCATACCCAACATGATGCCAAACACGTCAACAACAATCAGTTGTCAAAACAAAACTAAAGACAGTATTGCACTGAAATTTGTCATGTCTGCCTTAATATGAACGGACTTCAAGGCACCATAACCTTTTTTGTGGTAGGAGCGCATTTTGGCGGTCAAGGAGGTTATTTTTCACTCCACTTTGTATATAGCTCGTCTCTTTTGATGCCGTTATAAGGGGCCTTGAAATCGTTGGAAAGATGGTTGGTATCGATTTAGACTTCCTTAGTTTTTTCCAGGATTCGCCGCAGTTTAAAAATGTAATCGATTGTGGACTTTCTTGACCTGACACCAAACTGACAGTTGTAGACAAAATATGGCAAATATGTAGGATCTTGTACGTAATGTTGAGGAGGTTTACGAGTATGCCCTTATTGTTGGCACAGTTGGGGGCTTTCCTTTCTTATGGATCGGGCAAACGAGGCTGAGTTTCCATTCACCAGACGAACACTATTCTGAACAGATCTTAGAAATACTGCACACAGTCACTTTCAGCAGCTCTGAATACCTCGCCCAGCAAGCCGTCAGTTCCACGAGCTTTGTTGAATTGAACCTTGGATATTGCTATCTTAACTTTGTTTGATTTTCAATAGGCTTTTTTTGACAGATCACGCATGACACCTATCAAACTGCTTTGTCATTTTTGTTCAGTATCGTGACTCCTATCAAACTGCTTTATCATTTTTGTTTAATACTGTTTGGCAAGTCATCATGGAAAGACTCACACCACAACAGCGTCTCCACATTGTTCAGCTGTATTACGAAAATCAGCGTTCTGTGAAAAATGTTTTTCGTGCGATTCGAGGAACTTACGGTGCGCATAATCGACCTACTGAAATCACTATTGCCAATACCATTCGCAAATTTGAGCCCAAGTTAACATTAGTGGATGATACTCGACCGGTTAGACCACATCCAGCATCTAGTGGAGAGACTATAGCAGCTGAGAATGTACGAAAAGAACGTCTATTCGACAACTTGGCATGTTGTCTTGGTCTAGAAGCTTACAAAATTCAACTTGTGTAAGAATTGAAGCCAGGCAACTTGAATTTGCGTTATATTTTCAGTGAATGGGCTCTGAAAAAACTCAATGAAAATCCGGTGTTTTATCGTGAAATTTTGTTCAGTATGTTCTAGCTCAATGGATACGTTGATAAACAAAATTGCCGTATTTGGGCTGATGAGCAACCCGAAGAGTACCAAAAACTACCATTTTATCCATTAAAAACAACGGTATGGTGTGGTTTATGGGTTGGTGGAATCATTGGTCCATAATTCTTCAAAAATGAGACCGGTTACAGGCAATGGTAACCGCTATCGCGCCATGAAATTCAAGCACATGGTCTCGGTGAGCTCTGATTTCAACAAGACGGCGCTACGGGCCATACAGGGCGTGAAACAATAGACTTGTTGAGAAATCATTTTAGTGAGCACTTAATTTCACGTTTTGCTACTGTAAATTGGCCGCCTAGATCGTGCAATATCACAACTTTGGAATATTTCCTTAGGTCTTCAGGAATTCGCACCTTGACTGCAACAAGTTGGTGATCCAAGTCTGCTGCACAGAAGGTTCGGTCGTCCGGAAGGTATGGAGGCATGACCTGAGTCTTTCGCAATGTGGTCAATTTGATTTAGCGTTTTATTATCCGAAGACCACCATGCACCCTTTTCTATATCGAGACGAAGAAACCATATGCCTGCTAATGTAAAATTTCGCCCCACGGCAAAGTCAGTAAGCTTAAGTCCGTTGCCAGACGTGGTTTCATGTAGGCTATGTTTACCAGAGTTGCAAAAGTAATGATTACATTGTGTAATTGATTACATGATTAATTACAATTACAAGTAATAAGTAATTGAAGTCGTTTCAATTACAATTACATTAATTAGTAATTGAAATATTTACAAGTAATGAACAGGTTTTAATTATACTTTACAAGTAATTGAAAATATGACTGGTTGTCCAATTGGTTAAAGAAAAATGTTTATTCATTACTTTTGACCTATTCATTATTTAAAATTGAAGTAATTTTTTTGCAGTAGCAGTATCTATAGTATAATTTAGCTCGTATATGACATAACAAAACATTACCCCTAGAATGCATATGGGGTGCCAGCGCACTAGAAAAAAAAGCCGTTGCAATTTTTAAAACAAAAGTTGTTCTTATCGTATATTGCTATGACATTTGTTTCCTTCTTGGAATATGTTATATAGTATCTTTGATTCCTTATATTGGAAAAGAAATACGACAATCAAATGACCCCTGAAAGCATTCAGGTACGGAAAGAAATTTAACCATGGACAACTGGTTCACATCAATTCAGTTGGTCGAACGCCATCTCTAATGCTATCATAGTATAGTATAATCTTACTGTTGTCTGAACATTGCGAAAATATAAAGTTGAAGTGCCATCAACTAGTACTCTCTTCAAAAATTTGCTTTCCAAGACAACATAACTGTGGTTTCCTTTACACAAAAGAAAGGAAAAGGAGTGCTGCTGGTATCTTCCCTTCATAAAAATAAGGATATCGATTTGGAGACAGAAAAACTAGAGAGCATAGAATTTTACAACCACACAAGCGGAGGCTCATATGATAATTATTCAGTCGCAACGAAAACTCGCAGGTGGCCTCTCAGGTATTTTTGTGCTGTGCTTGATCAGGCCGGCATCAATTCAATGGACCTTTATTCGCTCGCAGTAATTGTAATAAAAATAAAAAATATATAACTTAGGTTTGCATTTGACAAAACCTTATGTGCAAAAGCGGTTGGGACAATATATCAATAATTATTTGAGAGGTAACATTGGGAATGTGCTAAGTGATTTAGCGGAAGGGAATTCAAACCATTGCGTGGATATTTGCCTAAAAGAATTCCAAAAAAGAAGCATGGAGGATACTTTTTATGTCCTAGGACACGCGACATAAAGTCGAAAATGACATGTGTCAGTTGCCAAAGGCACATCTGCCCCGACCCCCGCGCTAAGCATGTATATAACAGTTGCTTTTATTTGTCCTAACAAACAGGTAATATTTCAAAAATTAATACATGTATTATATTTTAACGTTACCTTGCTTGTTTTCGTTCAAAAAAAAGAAACATTTTGGAATTATGGAATTCGGAAAGTTGAATTTTTTTTAATTTTTTGAAGCACTTTATGGTTGCACTACTTCAGTTCATCTTTATTTAATTTGCCTTTTTTTTTTAATTGATAAATTAAATTGATACCAAATAGAGTGGCCGTAGTGTGGTGGTATATGCATAGACTACTCAAGCAGAGGGTCGCGGGTTCGAATCCCGTGCCAGGCAATTCTGTGAAAAAGTCTTTTCATAGAATTTGTATGTAGTTATATGGAAATCCCGTTGGTGTCAACCCTGACATGAAGGCATTATAGTGATGTTGGAGTGTTTGCTGGCTGGGCTAAATGTAACGAACTAACAACTAGCACGTACTTAAGACCCACTGGTTGAGGAGGATGTACTAGCTCGTCCCGTCCAGTTTGACAACCACCTTTGGGAAAAATATCGAAACCTAATACACCTGAGTTTCAAACTTCTACACCACCTGTCCGCGCCATGGAGAAATAGCCTGTAAAAGGGTATTTATATCCCCTTGGTGCGCACGCGGTATTATATAAAAAAAATATAGGGTAAATAAATTAATTTCAATAAAATGTTGTCTTAAGATTATGATTTTTTTCAACCCAAAGTGTTGGGGTGGCTTAGGAACCCCATACACATTTTTTAACGTATAGAAAAAACAAGTATGCATTCAAGGATTTTTTTCATTAATGAAACAAATTATTTCTGCTATGCGATCATTGGTATGCAAAACGGCAAATCTTTTATAGGCTAGAGCCGCTGATCTCCGCTTAAAATCACTGTCTAACCTATGGCAGGTGTAGCCGAAAAAACTTTTGTGTTTATTTGACCAGATGTCCGCTGTTGTACAAAAGAATTTAGTCTTTTTCATTTCTATGTTAATGGTCTCATTAATTTTTACAAATCTGTTTTTTAAAAGTTTTATTGTTGATTTCCTGCAGGGTACCTTTAAATTAATTTGAAGTGTGGATTTTTTATTAAGAAGATAGGAAACATTGTGTGAATCAAAAAGGCAACAATATCACTATTGAATTCGCCTTGTTTTGTAGGAATATTTTGTCTTTAACATTCTGATTTTCTAATAGCAGGTAACTCTCGTGTTTCCTTTTTAAATGCGTCAGCAGGTTATATGTTACTTCTGCATGGTACTTAATAGTACTCCTTTTTTCTTTGCAGAGCTGACATTTGGCATAAATGTTTTGGAACTATGGAATGACGTTGATGCCTCATCGATATCCTAAATTTATACGTGACTCGTTATATGTACATAAATACACTTGAATACATAATTCATTGACTCACATCCTTTTTAAAAAAAAATCGGTAAAGAGGATCTGTTCGGCATTCTTTCTTATTTTTTATGGAACTTCTTGTGATTTCCTCTTTTTAAAATGTGTACGGTCACTCTTTTCGTCAATATCACTAACACTACAATTATTCATTCCTTTACAAGCACTGACTCTAAACACTAGCACTTCACAAGACTTATCAACGAATGCCTTCCAGATTCACTTGCCTAGCAAAACAGAATGTATATGTTTCCGTATCAATTGGTAGTTGGTACATATAGAAACAACCTCATAGTCGACAAAACAAAATATAAAAACCGCACCATATCAAAATGATTTAAAAGTTGTTAATAACTACGATAATAATTTTTATAATAAAATGAAATTTTTGTTGAGTACTCCGCAGTAGTTTCTAAGTAACACAAGGGCTGAAAACTCAGTGCCGTTTTATAGTAAAATACAAAATTTTTTGCAAAATTCAAGTTTATTTATTAATAAAGTTGCCTTCGAGGGCGATACACTGACTGATACGATTTTTTCGATGCCAGTTTTGTAGTACGATTTTGGTTTAGACTCAAAATAGGCCTCTGTTTCAGCGATTACTTCTTCATTGGTCTTAAATCTCTTTCTGGCGAGAATTCTTTTGAGGTCTGCGAACAGGAAATAGTCGCCAATATGGGCCAAATCTGGAGAATATGGTGGGTGGAGAAGCAATTCGTAGCCGAATTCATTCAATTTTTCCATCGTTTTCATCGACTTGTGACACGGTGCATTGTCTTGATGAAACAGCACTTTCTTTTTCTTCAAATGCGGCCGTTTTTCTGCGATTTCGTCCTTCAAACGCTCAAACAACGCAATGTAATAGTCGCTGTTGATGGTCTGCCCCTTTTGGAGACAGTCGATGAAAATTATTCCATGTGTATTTCAAAATACGGATGCCATAACCTTGCCAGCCGACTGTTGAGTTTTTGGTCGTTTTGGACGATGTTCGTCGCCTGCTCGCCACTCAGCTGACCGCCGACTTGACTCTGGTATGAAGTGATGGAGCCAAGATTCATCCATTGTCACATATCGACGCAAAAATTTGGCTTTATTGCGGTTGAACAGCTTTAAACACTCCTCTGAATCATCAACACGTTGTTGTTTTTGGTCGACTGTGAGCAAACGCGGCACCCACTTTGAACAGAGCTTTCGCATGTCCAAATATTCATGTATGATATATCCAAAACGCTCTTTTGATATCTTCAGAGCCTCAGCTATCTCGATCAACTTCACTTTACGGTCACTCGTAATCATTTTTGATGTTTTCATTTGAAACTGCCTTTTTTGGACGTCCACTGCGTGCATCATCTTCGGTGCTTGTATGACCACTTTTAAATTTTTCAATCCACTTGCGAATGGTTCGTTCGGCTGGTGCAGATTCCGGGTAACACTTATCAAGCCATTTCTTTGCATCGGCTGCATTTTTTCCCATCAAAAAGCAATGATAAATCAACACACGAAATTGCTTTGAACCCATTTTTTTCACAATAACAAAAGTTGCTTCACTCACAACGCTATATCTCGCGAACTAATCATCCGACAGCTGTCAAATTTATACACGTATCTTTTGAAGATTGGCACTAACTGAAAATAGATGGGATTTAATTTAAGTGGTACCCTCTCTTAGAAACGACAGACTTTTCAGCTCATGTATTATTTCTATCTAATTTCCATCTAATGTTTATTGAATGTTTGAAAAAAGATATTAACAAACAAAGAAATACCAGTCAATTTTCTTATTTTTTAAAATTTGTTAACAAAATCAAACGATACATTTTTTATGTATGTGTATATAAGATGTTTAGATATGCCACTTTTACCAAAAAAATATTAATACCGAGTTGCTCCTCCTTTGGCGGTTATAACCGCTTTTATTCTAGAAGGCATCGAGTTTACTAGAAGTTCAGTAATATTTCTTGAAATTTCAGTATTCCATACATGTTCCAAAACTTCATTTAGCTTTTTTTTACTCTCTGGCTTATGTTCAGGCACCTTACGTTTCATTACATGTCACAAGTGTTCGATTGGGTTTAAATCGGGCGAATTAGCTGGGCAGTCTAGTCTAGTAATTCCGAGGTCATCAGACATTGTCTTGAGCTGAAAATTATTGAAAGACTCTAGATACTTGTCTGTTTATTATTTATAAAGTAGACATCATTTATAACACTTTACTTACGGATTTAGCGTGGTGGCAAGGTGCAGAATCATCTTGAAAAATGCACTTGTCAGTATACGAATGATGCTGTTCAATTGCTGGTACCAAAAACTCCCTTACTACTTCTCCATACTTTTGAGCGTTCATAGTTCCATTAACAAAGTGCAAAGGGCCCAAAACGTAAAAAGAAAAACATCCCCAAACCATCTGGCTTTGAGGAAACTTCACTGATTTGTCTATGCACTCGTCCTTGAACATTTCACCTGCTGACCGTCGTCGGTCATTGGTGTCATTGTCGGCACACAACAAATTAAATTTACTTTCATCGGACTATGTTATATCACACATCGCCAATCATCCTGCGTCCAATCTTCTTACTTTTTTGCCCACGTAAGCGAGCTTTTTCCATTTTTGTGGTTAGGAAAGGTTTTTTCGCTGGTCGTCTTCCATATAAACCTATCTCTCGTAGCCGTCGGCGTATGGTTTCGGCGCTTAGATCAACTTGATGAAATTCACTCAGCTCTGCTCTTATACGTACAGCACTTTTAAAGTGATCTTTCGTTTTAATACATTGTCCGTCTTCTGGGTTGTTTAACGTTTTTGTCCCGAGCCTTTTTTTTTTCCAGTGGATCCAAATTTTCTTTTTTCTTCATCAGTCGAACGATAGTTGAATGACAGCATCCTGTTTTAACCCCAATCTCACGCTAGCCATGCCCTTCTAAAGTCTATATTTGAACTTGAGTCAGTTGATGATATTTACCAGACATTTCACTTTTTTTACTTGTCACCGTCACAACTCAATTCAAACTGATTTTTTTTTTTTGCATTAAATACGAAGCCGAACTCCGCTATGGGGAATACCCTTTACGATCTGATGTAATAAGGCATTTTCTGAGAACTCATTAGGTGGTGCTGTTTTTATGACCGCAGGTGTACATTAGTTCTTATTTAGTGTGGCGCCGAGACGTCTGCTTATACTCTACTCTGTGACTTAATATTATAGTTTGGCCTACGACAACAGGTTCAGTGTTAAGCACATTATGTATTTTACGTGATCATGATCATTTAATAGTACAGTAACTTTAGTACATGATAATATGATATGATTACATTAACATATGTATGTACATAAGAAAGTACTAAAGGCAAGTATAGGGTGACAACAAATTTTTTTTTTTTTAACAAATTACTATGACTCTTACAATACATACCTGCATTATGTTGTATTTTTTTCTGAGAAATATTCTCACTGCGACTTCACCTAAACCGCTTATTAACAGAATATAGTAGATCCAGGTTTAGTTTTGGCATCCCTGGCAAAACCATTCCTCTGTGCAGAATAGTGATAAAAAACGCTCGCAGCTAAATTAAGGTCAGTAACGACTAAACAATGTGACGCGCTGTCATGTGACTTCTACGATATTATATTTGAAAGTACTATATTGTGCGGAATTCACAAGCGAACACAGGTGGCACAATCTTTCAAATGTTTGTGCTACTGTAATTGCCTGTAATTGTAGAAGCTGAACCCAACCAACTTGTTAGCTAGGGGCAGTTAGCTATGTATCGGTTTAACTGAAGAGAGGGTTAGGTACAACCCAAACTGTATCGCGTATTCTAGCACCTTAGACGGTAAGAGAAACTTTCAAACCAATGCTTGTTCATCATTATCCGTAGATTTTCGGGTGCCTGGTATGGCGATCTTCTTCCCACATATTTACATTGACTGCAACAGAGTTCCACAATATTCACAATGTTGATTGTCTGGAACTGTATACTGTATAGACTGTTGGCTGTATATTTTCGTAGTATGCGCAGTTGTTGCATTTTCTTGTATCGACTTTGCCTTTAAATGGTGCAAAACTACTGCCTGGGCATTCGTTAACCTTTTATCATTCTATTGGACAAAATCGCGAGTCACCTAAACCTAAGATTTTTGATCGTCGCTCTCACTTCGGAAGGTATGTTATACAGTTCGACTGCACACCACGGGTTATTCCTTTTACGTTTCCTCTTCGTACAACCGAAGGAATGGTACAATAATACGAGGAAGTTCTTCTTTAAATTTAAATCCTTGTACCATCAAGTTCAAATTTCGTTTGCAAGTGTCGTCGATGTGCTTTAAAAATGCGATGTGAATGTATCGCTTATAATTCCCTATATAATAGCTCCACGCAGATGCTTTAGTTACCGCTTTTTGGCCTCCCTTCATAGTGTAAGATAGTAAAAAGTATGGCAATAGCTAGTCCCCTGGCCACTTCATTCTGGGTAGCAGTAAAGTAGTACAATTTCAGTGAATGACGATGCGTTTTGGGATGTACAGAGGCTAAATTTAAGGGAACAAGTTTCTCTTAAATATACGCACTTCTAGGTTTTGAGTGAGAGGCAACATTTATGCTCATCCGTTTTATATTTCGTAGCCATACTAGATCATGTAAAGGACTTTATTTTAATTGTTTCCTTCAAATGTAAGGAAATCCGATCATTTATAAAGGAATTCCATTCATAAGGGCCATGAATATCTTCACACGCCTTTGTAGGAGTACATTACGGTACCGGAGATAACTATACCAAGGAAAACCTTGGATTTTATTTGAACCCATCTACGCGAGCATTTTGTGACGTGAATACGTGTATACGTACGCAGGAAGTTACTACCTAAATTACTTCTACTACTACCAAAACATTCACACATAACCCGTAGATTAAAAAAAAAAAAACCACAAAAAAGTAATGATATGGACTTACGGGAACCATGCTTTGAAGATAGTCGGTCAACTTGCCCCCACCTGGTGTCCCGGAGGAAAAATTGAGCATACTTCTGTATAATATAAGTACGCCCTAGAGTTCCTTCGACTCGAGTCTGAGGCTGGTGGATGACATTGACAATTTTAAGGCCTGGACCATCGCTTGGGACAACAGCAACATGAATGTAAAAGGAAAGCTTTTCTCAGACATTTGCAATGTTTATGTACTATGTGGGGTACAATGGTCAGGAAATAAAGAGCTCGGTAGAACATTCCATAAGCGAGATGTACGGCTTAGGAAAGAATCACGATATTTCAGTTTATGTTCGAAAGTGGGCTTGAAGGGTAAGTATTCATAGCGAGACGGATGTGACGGTTAAAGGTTTGAAGGGGAGTAATTCTACTGGCAATTTCGATGGTGCACTGGTGACAAGTTGAGACAGGAGACATTTTGTATGTGTTAGAGGTTGTCAATTAACTGGGTGATATAAGCATCAACAATGAGTCATATCGCATGGTCTTGAGTCCTATCTAGCAGGGGTAGAGATGACTATATGTGGGCCATGTGCTCTAATTTCGGACGGATGAATGCCTTTTATTTTGAGGAAAGATCAGAGGGACTGAAATATTTCTTACATCGCTTGAGGAAACCTTGACATTTCGTAGCATTTTTGACGACATCGAATATGTGGTCATTTTAAAGTAGGTTGTCATTGATACATAACATATACAGAGAATGAAAAGTTTTTCGTTTTAAACGATGCAAGTGCCATTCATGGATTCATGTTTAAATTTCGCTTTAATGACAGCAGAGCTTGAGCTTAGCATACACTGACGTTCCCGATCCACAGCCGAAGAGAAGGGACGTGAGTCTAAGAGCGAATATGAAAGGCAGAGAGTACTGTCGTCAGCAAAGGAATACATTGACAGACAAGAGATCATTGATGAAAGTTAAAAAGAGTGTCGGTGACATAACGGAGCCCTGGGGAATACCAGCATTTATTTTGTGAATATCGGATATAGAATGAACGTTCCGAAATGCAATTTTTAATCCTTTGAATAAGAGCTTCCTAGATCCAAAATGCACGCATTTTCGGCAAAAGAACCTGGCGCCAAGCCTTTAGAAATATCAAGTGCATCTATCTTGCTTTCGCTAAATTGATGTACGCTTTGGTTTTACTTTTCGGTGAGACATGCCATCAGATCACTAGTGAACCCATACTGTACTGTCGATTATTGGGAAGTTTTCGTGTTTCGAGATATTTCGTGATCTGACGGTTCATTAGCGTTTCCATGACCTTGGGAAGAAGAGATGTAAGTGCAATAGATCCGTAGGAGGAGTGAGAAAAAGATTTGCCTTCTTTTGGAGAGGGCTGGACAAATTCTATTTTCCATCTTCACGAAAAGAGTCCTAAAGAGTAGCGTCCAAGTTGGGATCCAATCAATTACATTAAAGAAGTTCCTAGGAAATTCGGTGTGATGCTCGATAACAGGCTGTACTTCCCTCGGATAGTAATAGCGCTGGATACTCCCGCGGGATTCTAGTGTCCACTCTGGTCAGCTCGACGCTCCCTTACACTGCTCTGGTATGAGCATGTACGAGTATACTAGCGGTGAAAAAGTTAAAAAGGAATCTGTGATAGGGGTAAGGGCTCTGCGAAATCAGAATTATCAGAGTGTTTCGAACAATCTCGGACGAAGTAGCCTATGTTTCAGCTGGAATGATCTCTCGATATTCTAACCAATGATATGCGGAAGCTGTTTTCTTGAACCGGCAGAAGGCCAACATGGTGAAAGTAGAGGAAAGGGTAACATCGGCAGCGAGGTGGTATGTGGGACATCTGGCATATTGGCGGGTGGACTGACAAATTTAATTCCTGAGAGTAAGAATCTCTTTACGCTGTTAGTGTACTATTTCCACAGATTTGGTTACGATGGTTCGCCCTGTCCAAACAAAGAGTATGATACTGTGTTTTAGTGCAGATGTTTCGCAGAAAATAGAAAAAACCTGTCAAGTAAGCCACTAGATGGGATCAGATGCCACTGTATGGAGATCTGCTCATTGATAGTTCATGTGCAGAGCAATATGTAAAAACGAAGAGAAACGAGGAGAGCTCAAGAGGCAACCTTGAGGAATAAAGTAGTAATACGTGCTATTGATATCTATGAAGATTCCAAAACTATTGGCGCAAACAATAAATTCCATTCCATCTTCGTACACCCTGCACATACTCATACATTGCTAAACTGACTTAGCTTACTGATGAAGATGAAATGATTAACGGAAATATTATGTTGTTGTGGACAGAGGTGGTTTTAGTTCGACTTTAAGACCCACGTTTTGGTTTTCCATTCTTTCCACCTTCTTATATAAAAAAAAAACACTTTTGCAGGAGAAGTCTTATCCCAGGTGAGAAAGGATGCACTTCGGTATTTTCGGGATTGTGAATAGATTATACAATCTGTACATCCGAAACTTATTTCAACTCGGTTCTGAGCGTGCTTGTGTAGATTAGATCGCAGTTCCCCAAGAAGGCCGATTAGTCATTGCAAATGTGAATCAAAGTAACAATTGTCTGCGTCGAATTCAGTATCAGTTGATCGGAGCATTGTAACTTACATTACAAAAACCTACTTCCTTAGTTTAGAAGTTTCTGTAATTTTTAAACATTGTTAACGCCTTGCACTTTTAGGCCATAAACAGGACTATAACGTTGTGTGAAGAATTCACAAATAAATATTCAATTTGACGGTGAATTTTTCCAAAAAACTTAGCCCACTGCCCTCAGCTAAACCCCAATCGCAGCAATGCAATTCAGAGCAACGAATAATTTAATCCAAATTGTATCCCGTCTCCAGGGTCCATAAAAAGTATTTCACGGTTTTCCTCTTTACTGCATAGCTCACCATCGGCAATAAATTGGAATACAAAATAATTTCCATAATAATTTCAACAAAATTTTTTATCTCATATTTGTGCACCATCGTTAAGATATTCCGACAAAAGGCAAAAAAAAAAAAAATAAAAATAAAAATAAAAAAAAATTAATAAATAAAAAAATACAAAAATGTTTAAAAAAAATTTGCTTTCACCTTACGAATGCGAGTACTCACCCAACTCTGACAGAGATCTCCCTCTGGCCTCGGGGTACACTTAATTATGCACCCCGTGTGTCTGTATCTGACTTCTGAAATGCACTCCAGCCCAATATTCTAAAAAAAAAAAAATTCCTCATTCAGCTCCAGTCCTCCAGAAAATTCCATTCCTCGTCGCAATCGGCAAGGGCCAAAAGGAAGAATCTCGAGAGAAAAATAATTACGGGCTTTGGATTGGAGAACATTTTTTTAAAACTATTTTCAGAAGCCTTGAGGCTACGGCTGTTGCATAACATTCCTCCAGCTAGAGATGAGGGAACTTTTTGAAGGCTCGCCCTTTGGCGTGAAGGCGTTTGTACTCTAAACAAATTAAAATCGCTCCTGGGTGACTTTTAACGATTCACGTCACATAATGACTCGAATCCGGAAAATGAAATCACTGCACTGCACGGTACTGCACGGTACTGCATGGCACGGAACGGAATAGTCTATGCTAGGTTCTATCGCAAAAGTCAACTGTCCCGCATTGCCGATTAATGATATCAATTAGTGGTGACATTGCGACATAGAAGCGCGGCGCAGGATAATAATGTTATGAGTCTCTGGGTAATGGCAGGAGAAAATTTAATTCCAACATTGATGCTGTTCGATGACGTGGGGACCGATGACTAGACTTGGACAAATGGTTTTTGGGGGATTGCGGTCGGTAGTTGGGCAATTAAAATGCCCACCAAAAAATCGAACCACTAATCGAATGAAGGCAGCATCTGGGCAAAAACTGCATCCGGTCACATATTTCGAATAGTAAAGGAGGATAATGGGTCATCACTCACGTCATACGCATTCGAACAATGATGACCGAACGAATTTAAATCATAATGACGCGCATTTTGTGGCTCGTCCATGATGGATAGGCGGTTGCGATTCATCAATTCGTGTTTTGTTGTATCCTTCGATGTTAAAAGTAATCGAATCCTCCATTCAGGCGTTGACATTAGAGCTCTGACAAAATTCATCAGCAATTATAAGCGAATGGGTATTTGGATGGCTTGATGGAATAAATGACAGATAGATGAGCTGATGGGGAATTCCATTATGTCTACATTGTTTCGGATAATTTTGGTCATAAAGTCGGATTTCAATTGTTGCGCTACGAGTAGAGATACTTATTAAATGTCAATTCATTGAAAATTCCCGCCAATTTAAATTAAAAATGGGTGAAACCGCAAAGTTAATACATGCAAGCAAATGGACAATGAAATTTGTTTCAATTTCAAAGCGCGCAAAGTGCTTCACTTTATGGTTGTACGTACTACGTACAAATAATAGAATTTCGACTTAAATGTAGTGATTAAGATCGATTTTAATAGGTCTTTTGTTGGTGGTACATAATCGTAATTGTTGAAAGTTAACATAAGTAAAACTTATCGACCCTGTGGGACGTGGCAATCCAGTGCCGACAACCCAACCTAGAAACCATCGCACCAGCCCATCGATCCAAAAATCTTATGGTGATCCTGTCGCTGCCCCACGGTAACTTGTTACACAATTTAACACGACGTGGACACCCTCAGAGTAGCAAGGCAGGCTAGACCGGCTCAGCACAACGAATCAGATGTTCACCACCCTACTCATTAAAAGTGCCCCAAATTATGCAGATGTTTCTTGGATTTCCGAATTTTTCAAAAAGAGGTATGGCATCACTATCAGCCGATGTACAATACTCCCAACATCACACCACAATAACAAACGGAATTTCAAAATTAATTTACGGGCTAAATACGAATGGTTATTTGTTAACTTATCCAACACCAACCTCAACCTAAGAAAGATGCGGGTCTCCAAATGGACGAATCAACAAATCAACAAAAATACAGAAAAAAAACGAAGCATGGTCTCATCAAAGGATAATTATAAATCGCCCAGACCCATTCCCCATCCACATCCTAAACCCGACCCCAATTGGAGCCTTAAAAGCAAAATATTTCCCAATTTTCCCCTCCCGTTTATATCCCTAAGTAACCCCCTACACGTATCTCCTCAAAAACACCAAGTGCCTCTATTTCATCCAAGCCCCAACGCGTCTCGTTTAATTTAACCCCTGCCCCTGATACTGTCACTGCTCAACCACCCATACCTCCTCCCACGAATACTAACAACTGCTTTCCCAATTTTGACCTTACAACAGGAGCCAAATACCCTAACTTTATCGGCTCGCATATCCTAAATCCCGCTGCTAGCTCGCCTTCTCCCTCGGTTTCACGGGCCCCAGTTAAATTGACTTAAAAGAATTTAGACACCACGTAATGCCGTTACGCCCTCTCTAGGCTAAGGGATAAAAAGATATACAAAAATATACGTCTTTTTCTCGCATATCTTTACGACAAATCCGATTCTGTTTACTTTGAGGGAAAACAAAAACAAATGTCATGGTCTCCATCCAATAGGAAGGCCTTCCTACGGATATAACTAGTCTCAGAAAGCCTTACAACGGGTACCACGAAATCTTTGACACACCTCCTCAAAAGGTTGCGGATGACCTCGCTGCTTTCCGCAGCTATGTTCACTCTACTCGAGCTGACAATGATAAATTTTTTCGTTCCTAATTTGCCTTCTTTGCCTGCATCTTATCTACACTCCCCTACTCCTCCACGCAACAAACTACCTCTTACATTTTACTACCAAAACATTAGAGGCTTGCGCTCTGTATCTCGGGCTGTATTGTCTAAATCTAAAGTAAACAGTCTCTCTTTCGACGTCTATGCTCTTACAGAAACACATCTGATCCCCGACATAAAGAGCCAGGAGCTATTCCCATCTTCATTTAAAGTCTTCCGAGATGACGATCACTCTCTCCCTATGGTTAATGATCCTGCCATTCCTAAAGTTGATTCTCCATGTAGAGGTGTCCTACTTGCTATTCACAATAACCTCAACTCTTCTCTCATCGCTATCTCTTCTTCTGCTAAAATTGACTTTGTCTCAATTAAAATAACACTTCCCAATTCTCCCAGCTCAACCTATCGAATCCTACATCCTTGCTATTAAAGCAATTGATCAACTAATTGACCTATGTGATTCCATCGATGATATCCCTATTTTGGAGACTTTAATCTGCCCCCGCTGAAGTGGATTCCATTGGATGATCACTTATTTTTTACCGCGTCAAATGCCACTTCATCCACGGAATGTCTTTTCATTGATAGCATAGCTGACTCAAGCCTGCGCCAAGTAAGTGGCGTCCCTAACTCTATCGGTAGGCAACTAGACCTTATTTTCACTAGTGATCCTATAAACTCCACAGTAACGTTTTGTCCCTTTATCCTATCAATTGTAGAAAACTTTCACCCCCCTCTTCTTCTCTCATTTTTCCATAACTCTCCATCCCAGCCCACTTCTTCAACTACCATCTCTTCTTACAACTTCCATAAAGCTTATTTTTGCAAAATCAATACCTGTCTTATCAAATGTTCTTTTATTTTACTAACCCTTATTTGATGCTGTCTCCATTTTCTACAGCGAAATATTTAGTTCTATTTCTCTCTACGTCACCTTTTCACAGAAGGCTTCGCTCTTTACGTAATAAAAGAAACAAATTATGGGAAGCTTTTCTTAGCACCAATTCTTTTTACGACTTACCTGCAATTCACCCAGCTCTATAACAGCGCAAATCAACCCTATCAATGATTCTAAGACATTTTATCAATTCGTCAACTACAAAAGAAAATCAGACGGATATCCCCCCTCTCTCTCGTTCGATAACATATCATCGACCGACCCACATATTATTGCCAACTATTTTGCAAATTTTTTTAAGCAGTCATTTGCAGACAACCCCTTCGTACCCGACCCCATGTATTTCAAGTACCTTCCCAATTTCTACATTGGCCCCTCTCTCTCTCAACCTTTTGATCCCACCCTTATCGAAGAAAAGTTACAAAATCTCAATGATGAATTGTTATCCGGTCCAGATGGGCTCCCAGCAATATTTCTCAAAAAGTGTGCCTCCAATCTTTCGTACCCACTTTCCTCCCTATTTCATCTGTCCCTCACACAAGGGGAGTTCCCCCAAGTTTGGAAGACCTCTTTCATAACTCCGGTTCACAAAAAGGGATCAAAGAATGAAGTAACCAACTACCGTCCCATTGCTAAGCTTTCTCACATACCTAAAATGGACGAAAGTATTTTATATGATGTTCTAAGCTTTCAGTGCAAGTCACTTATATCACCAAGTCAGCACGGATTTCTAAAAGGTAGATCAACTACTACAAACGTGTCCTTAGCGCTGAACCCGAGCGGGCTGACCCCTAGAAAATGGCAACGAAATTGATGTTATTGCTACAGATTTCGCTAAGGCCTTCGATAAAATATCACATCAACTGATCCTTTTCAAATTGTCTTTTCTCGGTCTTGACTCCATTTTGTTAAAATGGATATCTTCTTATCTGGAGAACTGTTACTATAGTGTTCGCTTAGCCACTTAGCTTTAGCCACTTCTGGTGTCCCACAAAGCAGCCATCTTGGTCCCCTCCTTTTCATTCTAACTATAAACGATCTTGAGAGGATTATCAAACTCTGCTTCGTATCCATTTACGCCGATGACACTAAGTTCTCCAAAATTTCTTTCCAATTTCTTCACCCCAAGATTCTATTCTCCTTCAAGAAGACCTCGATAGGTTTTCCACCAGGTGTCTAAAAAATTGCTTTGAGCTTAACGTCTCCAAATGCCAATCTATGACTTTGTCTCGTAAGTCCTATCAATCCCCCTCTAGACTTTATTTTCTGCATGACCAACCTGTACCCCAGGTGCAATCCCTTCGCGACCTCAGAATTTCATGCGATAGAGAGTTAAACTTTCGTTCGCATATTGATGAGATAATTCTTAAAGCCAACTCATCGCTTGGTTTTATCAAACGTTGGTCTAAAGAATTTAGCAACCCTTATGTGACAAGGTCACTTTACATTACGCTTGTCCGCCTCCTTTTTGAATATGCCATCCAAGTGTGGTCCCCCTTTCAGCGAACTCATATAACCCGAATCGAGAACATTTAACGTCGTTTTCTTCGTTTTTCTTCGTGGACTACCCTGGAGTGACCCATTTATCTTACCTCCCTATCGCGACCGCCTCAAACTTCTTAACCTAAGCACCCTCGAAAAACGCAGAGACGTAGCTGACATTCTCTTCATTCATCGACTGCTCTCCGGTTCTGTGGACTGCGCTTCCCTTTACAACTCTATTTTCTTCAAAACTAATCCTCGTAATTTACGCTGTCCTCGTCTCTTCTATATCTCCCGCATGCTCCGTAAGGTCAACTCAAACCTCCTCCTTTTTGATTTTAACCTGAGCACTTCTCGGTTTAAACTTGATCTCCTCCACTACTCCCTAACCCTTAAGTTAGTCCTAGTTTGTAAGTTAGCTCTTTAAGGAATTACTTCACGATTCAGCGCTTGTTAGAATAAAAATTACATCTGCTGTCGATTTAATTTCATTCAGACAACTTTACGACGTGTCGCCTCAGTTTGTTCTGATATGTCTTTGGAAAGCTTTCTAAAAAGATAGTGAAACTTTGGGACACCGTTCAATTTGAAGTTTGCGCCATTTTTTTTTTTGTGTCGGGCGTACAGCGTTGTTGTTTAGAAGCTGTTATGTGTGAACATTAAGTTTTTGTCATGGAGAATTGCACGAACACAAATCGTATAGAAGATGTGAAAACCCACAATGATGTATGTTCAAAAAGTAAGGTGACTTCTGAAATTTTGCGGGAAACGTACATTTTTTTGCTGTGTTGGTACACATGTCCCGAACATATGTCCACAGTTTCAAGTTTGTTTTTGACAGATAGAAAGGTTAGACGGGTTTTGGTGTGCTTGGCGATTTTCAATTATAAAAAAATGGAGGAAGGGATTTCTATCAAATTTTGTGTAAAAAATTGAATCAAGTGCTCGTAAACACTTGAGAGTGGCATACGGTGATCCTGCTCTAAGTAAAAAAAATGTGTCGAATGTCGAAAAAGAGAAATGTCAAATTTAGAAAAATGTGTGATGTACATTTAGAACAAATAAATAATTAATTTTGCTATGAAGTCTTAGATGTCGCCACATCGGATTTTTAAGTCTAACTTTTCTTCCAGACCTTGTTGTGTACGTGGATGAGGTTGGTTGACAGGGCAGGGCTTCATTTGGATTTACATCTCGTTTAGGTATTACGTCATTTTCTATTGCTGTTGGTACAAAAGCAGCTTTAAGTCGATCCATAGAAATATTTACCATTCGGTTCCTTATTTTCAGCTTGAAATATTTTTCTTTTCGATTAAGACCTTCGAATGGTCCTTCAACGTCTGTTGTAAAAGCGTTGAGTAGCTGTTTAAATGCTCGGTTGAATAAATACATAAGCTTTGTTGTGGCATGATGCGATGGCATGAGATGGCTAAAATTTGAACATCATGCGACGAAGACCCTTCACAAGCTCTGTATGGTCTTGCATCTTTCGTTGACTGCCAAAAACGTCTGCTGGTAAGCGAAGTTTCAATCCGAACATCATCTCTGCAGGTGTGGCCTTGATATCATTTTTGAAGGTGGAGCGCAATCCTAACAATATCGTAAGCAAAATGCTGCACTAGTCATCCGTTTCATAGCACCGAATATCTGTTTTCAACGTCCGATGCCATCTATCAATAATTCCATTCAATTGGGAATGGTGGCTCTTCGTCTTCAAATGTTGAGTTCCAAGGGAACGTGTGAGCTCTTTAAAGATGTTGCTTTCGAATTGTCGGCCAAGTTTCATACTGATTCAAAGGGGAATACCATATTGCGATATCCAGCCAAACAATAATGATCTTGCTACAGCCGTGATGTCGGGTAAAGGAAAGGCCTCAGTCCACCTCGAAAACCTCTGATGCATATAAGTATGTAGCGACACGCTTGTGACGTAGACAGCGGTCCAGTGGTTATGAATATGAGACATATTCTTGTTGGTTACTTTTGGCATGGGTTGCATGTCTTAACAGAGGCTGTAATCTTCTTTCTCATACCTGGTCAAACGTAACGTTTTCCGATGATTTTAAATGTTGCCCTTTTACCTGTTAAGTTCTTCCTAAAACGACAAAAGGTTTGTCATTAAGTGATGTTGAGCAATATTTATCTTCACCAATGTGATCAACAAAATCCTGGTTATTCAATTGTTCTTCGGCTATCGTCGATGCATCAATCACTGTTTATTTTATATTGACTTTGGTAATTCGGGGTAACGAGTCAGCCACTGCGTTGTTTTTTTCCGTTAATTTGCCTTAGGTCAGTGCTGAACTGCGAAATAAAATCGAATCTGGGTGAATCTGTTTCTGTCAATCTGTTGAATGTGAAGGTCATAAATATAGGGTTTTCCAATAGGGACTTGACAACTTTGAATTCAATTTGTGAACGCACTCTTTCACTAATCATCAAACTGTCACTGTCAAACACTGCAAACGTTTTCCGATTGGGTTCTGGAGAAGATGCGCCAAGATGATGAATTTCATTGCAAAATCATCTTCAGTGACGAAGCTCATTTTTGGCTCAATGGGTTCGTCAATAAGCAAAATATGCATTATTGGTCGGGTGAAACCCCACATGTGCTTCATGAATCATCACTTCATAAACAAAAATAACTGTTTGGTGCGGTTTGCAGGCCGGCGACGTTATTGGCCCATATTTTATCGTCGACGATAACGATCGTCACGTTACTGTGACTGGTCAGCGTTATCGCGCCATGATCACCGATTATTTTTGGCCCGAATCGGAAGATATGGATTTGGACGACATGTGGTTTCAACCGGATGGTGCCACAAGCCACACAGCATACGCTACAATCGATTTATTGAAGAGTAAGTATGGTGAGCGTGTTATCTCAAGACATGGGCCAGTCGATTGGTGGCCTCGTTCGTGCGATTTAACGCCGCTTGTCTATTTTCTTTGGGGCTATGTTAAGTCATTGGTTTATGCCAACACGCCGACATCGTTGGAAGAGCTCAGAGTCAACACTGAACCTGAAATAGCGGCCGTTTCGGCCGAAATGTGTGGCCGAGTCGTTGAAAATTGGGTCCAACGAATCGACCGTGGTGGCCATATGAACGAAGTCGAGTTCCATTCATAAATGTTTTGATTGTACTTCAAACCAAAAATAAAGTTTTTCAAATATCACAAATGGTTTGCCTTTTATTTAAAAAAAAAAGTTGTCAAGTCGTTATTAGAAAACCTTATACTGAACTTCTGCTCGCTGTTCGTAAGCTACCTAGAGAAGAACCCGAGTGGTTGTAAATTTCCCTTGACAGAATGATAAAAAACAACACCAATGGCAACGTCTGACGCATCGATACTGAGCAATATTGGTTCATATATAGCAGGATGAGCGAGGAGTGTGGCATCCGCTTCGTCTTTTTTACACCTGTCAAATGCTGCTTCATGATCAGCTGTTCATTTGATTGGCGTTCTGTCGTTTTTGATGTTGCCGTTGATGAACTTTTGCAGAAGCATTTGGTTGTTGACAACATGAGGTATGAAAGATCTTTAAAAATTAATCATTGTCATTGTCACTTTCGTGTCGAGTGGCTTGATTCCTTGGGAGTTTATTTGATGACCAAGAAATTTTATCTCCGGCTGTCCAAGAACACAGTTAGAGGGATTGATTTTGAGTCTAAAGTCCTTGAGACGCTGGAATATCAGCTTGATATGTTGTTCGTGCTTTTTCATGTTTTTTGACGCAATACCTATATCGTCTACATATATACCAAAATGCAAAGTCTTCGTAACCTCGCAGAACCTCGTGCATGTGTCTCTGAAACGTCTGGCAGGGATTTCTTAACCCGAACATTATATGTATGCACAAATTCAAACGATCTGAATGGTGTAGTTATTGTAGTTTTCGGCTCTCTCCAAGTCGATCGTTGAAAACACCGTCTTTTTAAGGAAATCTTGCACAAATGGGATGGAGTATTTGTCTGCAATGGCGATGTTGTTTAGGGCGCGATAGTCCCCACATAGACGCCACTCGCCGTTTGGTTTCTTCTGCATGTGCAACGGACTAGCCCAGGTGCCCTTGGATGGGCGACTCTCAACTTTGCATCGTGGAGGCGACGTGGGAAAGAGAAAACTAAAGGACCCTTTGTCTCGATGTGATGAGTTGTTGTTGACATACTCGCTGGTTGTTTGTTTGTCTTTACGAAAAGTTCTTCCAACTCAGAATATAAGCAAAAGGTTGATTATTATCAAAGGCTTTACTGATAACCTCAAGTAGTTTTTGATTCGATGTTTGTAGTGCTGACGATCAGTCGATTTCGTTTGGGATCAATCACGATTCCATGATGGCTGATGAAATCTGCTAAATGATCGGTATCATGACATAAGCTATAGTACAATGTACGTCCACGTGTAGGCTTGTCTCAATCCTAGGTCCAGTTTTAGTCTTCTTTCTCCGTATGTTTTAATTGTGCTGCCGTTAGCTGCGAACAATGTGTTCTTCGATGATGGAAACCGATCACTATACGAGGGGGGTAGAATAGAAATGTCTGCTCCGCTATTAGTAAGAATTTTTTTTAGAAGATGAATTGTAAACAACTAATTTTAATATCTGTTGGCCAACGAGTTGTTTACTTATCTTGGCGTTGGTCAACGAGAGCGTTTCTGGTTTTTTGATTCACTTTTGAAGGCACAAGGTTCACTACACTTTTTTGCGTCACTGCCGCAGATGTTGTGGAACCAGTAGTAGTTTGATTTAACTGATTGCTAATCGCATGTAAGGGGTGATTCATCGTGAGGTTTGATTTTCAATAGCCTTTTTTTGACAGATCACTTGTGACTCCTATCAAACTGCTTTGTCATTTTTGTTTAGTATCGTTTGACAAGTCATCATGGAAAGACTCACACTACAACAGCGTCTCCAAAATGTTCAGCTGTATTACGAAAATCAGCGTTCTGTGAGAAATGTTTTTCGTGCGATTCGAGGAACTTACGGCTCGATATTCGGCCGATTAGACCAGAACGTAGTAGTGTACGCGAAGACCGTGACGAATCTATTCGCCGTCGTTCTCAGCAGCTTGGCTTGGCGTATTCGAAAACTTGGCGGGTTTTACGTCAGGATCTCGGCCTAAAAGCGTACAAAATTCAACTTGTGCAAGAATTGAAGCCAGGCGACTTGAATTTGCGTCATATTTTTAGTGAATGGGAACTGGAGAAACTCAATGAAAATTCGGTGTTTTATCGTGAAATTTTGTTTAGTGATGAAGCCCATTTCTGGCTCAATGGATACGTTAATAAGCAAAATTGCCATATCCATTAAAAATAACGGTATGGTAAAGTTTATGAGCTGGTGGAACCATTCTAACGGACTATGTGCTTTCTGAAATTCAAGCACATGGTCTTGGTGAGCTCTGATTTCAACAAGACGGCGCTACGAGCCATACAGCGCGTGAAACAATGGACTTGTTGGGAAATCATTTTGGTGAGAACTTAATTTCATGTTTTGCTACGGTAAAATGGCCGTCTAGATCGTGCGATATCACCCCTTTGGACTATTTTCTCCGGGGTATGTAAAGTCTCTGGTCTTCAGGAATAAGCCAGCTACGATTGACGCTTTGAAGCCACCATTACTCGTGTTATCCGCTAGATACCAATCGCTATGCTCAAACGAGTAGCTCAAAATTGGATCTTCGAACGGGATCACCTCAGACATAGCCATAGCCAATATTTACATAAAATATTTTTAAAAAATAAATGCCATATTTTGTTCTTTTAAATTTTAGTAAAAATTATAAATTTGCTTTCAAATTTATGTATTTTATTTTTAATTGTAAATCAAACTTTAATATGAATCACCCTATAGAAATAGCTAAGTAAATTAAGGAGCCAATAAGTGACTGGTACTGCTTTGCATCCACCAATGGAGTACTACATTTTTTTTTGAAGTCATATTATGTTGCGTTAGAAGATTCTGGATATATTGTTCCTGTGAAAGACTTATAGATCCTATATTTTGATCCCGCTCAACGTTTACACCCAAGAAAAAATTTATTGGCCCTTAATCGACGATATCAAAAGCCAAATCTGTTGATTACATGGCTTTTCTTTGAACAAGCAATTATAAGATCGTCGACCTATACAGCTAAAATATTTTTGTGCCCATCTTCGTTATTCGTATACACATACGAATCAGTATGGCAGCGCTTGAAACCGAGAGCCTTGAGCGTTTCATCTAATTTACTATTCTACTCGCGGCCGGCTTGCTTCAACCCGTAGATAGCTTTCCTAAGTTTGCATACCTTTTTATTACCATACACATCCTCGAAATTTTTGGGCTGTTTCATGAATATCTCTTCTTTTATTAAACCTTTCAGGTACGCGGATGAAACATTAACATGATGAACTACTAAGTCGTATTCAACGGCTAAAGCTAAAATAAAACGAATGGTAGACCACCTTACCACGGGCGAAAAAGTTTCCGTATAATCAATACCAAAACGTTGGATGCAACCCTTTCCAACAAGTCTAGCTTTATGGCGAATAGGGATATCGTCCTTATCGTGTTTTATTGTAAAGTCCCATTTCGATTTAATAGCATTTCGATTTTGTGGCAACTTAACTAAATCTGAAGTGTTATTCGACTTTAGGGAATTATACTCACTATTCATTGCCTGTAGCCACTTATGAGCATCTGGTCTGCTAAGAGCTTCCTTAACTGTTGCAGGACTATCGCACAGCTTTAAGTCACTCATAAAATAGTTGTATCTAGCTTTCTTTAAACGGGGCCTAAGACTTCTTGGCCCAGATATCTCATTTTCCCAGTCTTTACCTTCGTCCTCAACATGTTACCATAATCTTTGCCATAATCATTTGTTCCGTTTTGATCTTCTGCTGCATCGCCTCCATCTTTGGACGTAATATAACCATCGTTTCCTCAATCCGTGTTAAAAGAGAATAACTTACAAACGTCCTTGGGTTTTGATAACTTTTTTCCACTTTAGACTCGTTGTCTGTGAGGTCTATTAGCACAAGGTCCTTACCCTTTCCTTGAGCCATGTCTACGGAATTATCTAAAAATTTAACGACTTTGCTCTTACAAACATGTCCCATTTTCGGATTATAGAACTTATATGCTTTTAACTCACTAGAGTAGCCAACCATAACGCAGTCCACTTCTCTTGCTTGAAATTTTGATTTAACTTGTCTAATCCCTTCAGTGGCCAAATACTTTGTGAAATTGGCGTTGACATATTCAAGCCCATTGCCGCTTCTAAAAACCTTAATTTTGCAAGAAGTTTCACGCTCAACTTCGGCCTTGAATATTTTGAACGCATCAAGAACATCGGATTTAGCTTTAAGGAAATAAACAATTAATCGTACTTTTCTGCTAAAATCTTCGATAAACAGAGTAAAATATCTTGCGCCCCCCAATGAAGTAGCTCGCATTAGCTTACAAATATCTGTAGGAATAATCTCTAAAATCTTTTCTTGTTTGTATAAATCATGCAAACTCTTATAATTTAAATGGCCAAAACGTGCATGCCACAGGAAATAATTATTGTCAAATTTATTCATGCAAAAACTTGTTGATCTATGTTTCACATTTAGCAAATAAAGTTCACCACATTTTTTAGCATACAAAATAACATTATTTTTACTGTCGTAGATATCTGCACCATAGCTATTGAAATGTACAAAATAGCCATTCTCAACAGCTTTGCATATGGAAATGAAATTTGTTTTCAGTTGTGGAACAAAAACCACATTTCTTGAGTTCAATGACTTGATCACCTGTGGCAATTACTATAGTAATCCGCGGCTAATTGAACTTTCTCTATGTGGCATCGCATTGAAGTGAAAAAACTTTCCTTGCAGCATATATGGTATGGCAAGTTGAACCACTATCCAAAACCCAATCATTCCTGCCCAGAATGGAGGACCTATGCATGTCCAATATACCAAATGATGACGTCTCATTTTTTGTTTAAAGAGCTTTTTGGCACTGTACACGATGACGCAAAATGTCCCTTTCTATGGCAATTATAGCATTTACCTTTCACACGATACCTTTTTCGTATCATGCTGTCGTATAAGAAATTCACATTCACTAACATCTAGCGGATTATCTTCTCGCCGCTTACACTCTTCCAAAAGCTTTGTTTTCAGCACACTGATAGCATCTCTGGACTCTATCGCAACAACAAAATTTTCGAAGCTTTTTGGGAGGCTAAAAAGCGAAATGATTGCAAGAAACTCATTTTGAAGCTTTACCACCTTGATCAAAAAGTTCACGGTGGCGTCACTGTGTGGCGCTCCCATTGTTCCGATTTGAGTTCTGTTTTTTTGTTAAGTTGTTACATCTGTTGTTGACATTTCTTCTAAATCTTAGCGTCATAGCTTTACGAAGCCAAGAGTACATCTATCTATCTTGTGTCTGTTTGAGATTTTTACAATTTTAAATTTGCAACAACGAACTTGTATTAAATTTTGCGTAAAAAACGGATTTAATGGTGCGCGAACGTTGAAAATGTTGAAAAAGTGTTTCGGCAACGATTCTCTAAAGATAACGATCGTTTACCAGTGGCACGAGCGGTTCAAAAGTGGTCGTGAGTCAATCGAAGATGATGAACGCAGTGGCAGACCATCGACATCGAAAACCGACGAAAATATTGATGAAGTAAAGGAAATGTTGGTCAATAACCGAAAATTAACCATCAGAGAGATAGCGGGGGACTTGAACATTCTCTATGGATCCGACGTTTTGTTTGTGTTGCAGCAAAGTTGGTGTCAAAAAAATTAATAAAGAAATTGAAAGATGTCGTAACAAATTCTTTGAGAACAAAGTAAGGAGTGCACAAGGGAACCTTAGTAAGGAATGGAAAGCTGTAAACTGCATAACTAATTGAAAATCTAAAAACTCTAACGAATCTATAGCACTGAAGAATGGAGATGTTAACTTTATTGATCCTGCAGTCGTCTCAGACATGTTTAATCAATACCTTATCTCTGTTGCGCAGACGTTTTCTTCATGTGATCCTTTTACGTCCTGTAAAGATGGCCCAGAAACTCAACTTTTAGACAGCTAAAGTTCGGGATAAAATAATTAACTCTTTTAAATCTCTCTAATTCTAGCGGTGAAGATGGTATTTCCAGTTCAGTATTAAAAAAAATCGTATTTAACGTGATAGATGTTTTAGCTCACCTTTTTAATTTAAGCATTTTTACAGTGACCTTTCCTGAACTGTTAAAAAAAGTCAATGTGATTCCTATTTATTCAAGCGGTTTGCTAAGAGATGGCGTAACTTGTATTATTCCATTGTTACTATTCTATTGGAACATGCGTTGGAAAGCTACTGTCATTGTACGTCATTTCAGTACATGTCATTCATTTGAAGCGTAAACAACTACAGTTTTTTTCACTTAAATATGTTGAACTTTGTGCCAGAAAATGTGTTTTTGCGGGGAGTTCTTCTTCAATACTTTAATATGAAGAAAACTGCTGCCGAAAGTCATCGTTTTTTGGTGGAAGTTTTTAGTGAACATGCGCTAGCTGAGCGAACACGCCAAAAGTGGTTTACATGATTTAGAAGTGGTGATTTTGGCTCGGGAAATAAACGTTAAAATGGGAAGAATTCAATGGTTCAACAGTGGGTGGCAAGGGAACCCACTCTAATTAATCACCCCAAAGGAAACAAAATACTGCTACGTCCACGTCGTTGTTTTTGGGTTATGCTAAGCGCAGTATGTAAAAACAAATGACAAGCCTACGAGCAATACGACTGAGCAATGAAAATCAGGAATTATCATTAGAAAAATCAAAAGTGACCTTTGTTTGACCTTGAAAAGGGGTCTCAAGGTAAAACTCGTGGTCACCATCTTATGTCTCCTTCAGATCCTTGTAACTTTTGTCTGAAATATTTTTCGCGATATCGCGTATTTTCGAGTAATTTGGATGTCTCAAGTTAAAAAAACTCACCCTGTATACTAGGTGGGGTGAAAAGTAACCTCCTTGGGAATGAAAACATTTTTTTTTTTAAATGTTTTTTATTTTATTCAATATAGTCCCCTTTTAGTTTGATACACTTATTCTAGCGATTTTCCAACTTCTTGATCCCGTCCGAAAAGTAATTTTCCGGAAGGTCTGCTAAATACTCCTCCGTGGCGTCGATGATTTCCTCGCGTGAGCTGAATTTTTTATTGATGAGCCATCTTTTGAGGTTTTGGAAGAGATAATAGTCCGAGGAAGCCAAATCGGGCGAATACGGTGGATGCGACAGCAATTGGATCTGTAAGTCATTGATTTTAGCCACGGTTGCGATGCTTTTGTGCGCCGGTTCATTGTCTTGCAAAAAGAAAATTTTTTTTCGATTCCTGTGAGCCCGTTTTCCAGCAATTTGGGCCTTCAATCGCTCCAATAATGCACAGTAATACACGCTGTTGATGGTTTTTCCTTTTTCGAGGTAGTCCACGAAAAGTATGCCATGACAATCCCAGAAAACCGACGCCATAACCTTTCCGACCCATCGAGCCTCTCTCGAACGCTTCGAAGCACTCGTGCCGTCTTCAGTCCATTGCCAGGCACTCATTCTGTTCTCTGGTGTGTAATAGTGGATCCAAGTTTCATCAACATTTACCGATCGACGCCAAAAGTCCGCCCGATTCCACATCAGCAAGTCCAAACACTCTTTCGAAGTGCTCTCGCGTTCGTGTTTTTGGTCAGGAGTGAGTATGCGCGGCAGCCAGCGGCACTATAACTTTTTCTTATGCAGAATATTGCCCAAAATATGTCGTGTGCGCTCAGTACTAATCTTTGTGGTGTCTGCTAGCTCGTACAACTTCACTTTCCGGTCAGCCAACACCATTTCATGTATTTTTTTGACAATGTCCTCTGCGGACTTGATCGGTAGTGGAGTTGCGGCCACCACGAAACAACTTTTCTTTTGTGTATCGCTATCCACAACAGGAGGCCGCAAAAACTTCTTGTGGTTGCAAAAACCTTTTCGTGAGTTGACCAATGAAACTAGAGCCTGTTGTTCTTTATATTTGGATCACCAAAGTACTATTAGATTTATTAAAAATCCAGAATTTCATAAACGCACAAAACATATAGATGTGCGATATCATTTTATTAGAGAAAACAATGAAAGTATTTTGCTTAAATTAGAATATGTTCCTAGGAAAGCTGCTGATTTGTTAACTAAATCTTTGCCTAAAGAAAAATTTCAAAAGTTAAAATTAACTTTAAATTTAATATATATTTACACATTTTAAAAAGTAATTTTTTTTGAGTACATAACATTATAATAAAATTGAATAATTACTGTATAAAGTTTAAAATGAATTGTCTTGGAATTTTGGAAAATGTATGACACAAGTAAAAGTGTTGAAAATTGAAATGTGCTATGCGTTAACATATGTATGTACTATGTAGATCCTTATTTTTCTTTCTTACTTCACAAACCAATAAAACTTAACAGTTACTCTTTGTTACTCTCGTATCGAAAGGTTGTTTTTTCTTTTTTTGCTCGAAGTTTCACATCAGCAAACCAGCTTTATCGCTTCCCCATACTGTGCTACTTGCACTGTTTTCTGAAAGATTCTGCTTTCCAGGCTTGGAATTGTGCTATCAGGTTAACTGCCTAATTTCGGTCATACATGCAGATAACTCGGACAAAAGAAGGATGGAAAACTGTGACATACACTCTTGTGAAAGCTACAAAGTGCTTTCTGATTCTGATATTCTGATGTGCGCTCACTCCTCAATAGAAGAGGAAGACGTCTTTGTCAAACTAAGATCGGACTCTGTAAAAGAGGGTTCCTAAGACCCACAATCGATTCGGAAAATTACTTTGTTGTAACCAAGATATCCAAGTCGGATATTTCGGATACCAGTGCACTGAAGAAATACTTTGATTGAGTTTGACGTCCTTCGAACAGCTGCAATGATAAGGGACTAAAAAGTCTTTTGTGATTGTGTCTCCCAACGAACTCTCGAGAATGGCTATATGCACATGGTTAGTCGCTACATTGTAAGCAGAAATGCTGCATCTGGTTTATTGAAGCGTGACTACAAGCGCACGCAGAGCAGCCAGAAGGCGTACTCTCTGCACTATAAAGCTGTCATTCTTTCTAAGTACGCTTGCAACCCAATATGAACAACGTGAATGGTCGTTAGTCGAACATTGACTAAATATTCACCTTATAAAAGATTTTGGAAAACAAGCCAGGAATTTTAAATATACTCCTACCAGGTGATTCATGTGGCGGCATTTCAGGAGCCGAGTTGTTCATTTACAAACTGTCTGTGAAAGCGCCGTCTGCTTGTGCAGAATGAGAATTAAGCACCCTGATTTTTCCCTAAATGTCGGTACCATGAAGGCATTTGATGCGAGAAAAGATTTTCGCCAATGTGACGTGTTTTGGAGAAAAAGCTACACCAAAATCTGTATGAGTTATATAGCAACATTGACCTTGACAGAACGGTGAGAATTCATCGATGAATTTAAAGTGAATAAACACAAATGACAAATGCTTTAGCTCTAAAAGTCTTAGAATCCATCCAAAGGAACATGGGAATAAAGTGGAAGTTGACTTATGTGGCGCTCACAAATGAAAAGATACTTTAACCAACTTGGTATGCATATTTCAAAGCAATTAGTGCAAGATTGAGCTCAACAGATTCGTAGAACTAACAATGCATTTGGCTTTAATAAACTACAGGGTTTTGCTTTTATTTCTAATGAGAACCAGTTGCAATTTGAGCTGTTTGAAATTAAGGCTACAGATGTGTGCCACATTCCGCATCCTATAATTTAGTAGTTTCAGGACAATATTCCATAAAAGGGATGAAAGAAAATCTTTTAGGTTTCCAATGGGATAGCCTGATGTAGTGGGTGGTCCAATGAGTCAGTCTCTTTCTGGAGCAACATCATCACAACACTTTTAACCCCATAGTGAAAGTCGCAATTGCTTGCTAGAAACCAAGCAGTGTATCAGTTAAAACGATGAATCGCCTTGAGATATCTCGCCCCTAAATTTTCATTTTTTAGCCAGCAGGAACCACTGATAAACTGATAGGCAGGCTATTAGGAGCTTGACTTTAGACTTGACGTTTCTCACATGTCAAGTAGGTTAAAGTGTTATTTGCTCAGGAAAAAACAAAACAAATCCTTCTCTATTTCTTATCCAAATCGTTCGGATGTTAATTATCGAGTTCGGTGCTTGTCAAACAATCCGCGATGTGTATATTTCAGTAGACTCATGCCATGCAGCGATGGCCGATAGTTGCTCTTCACTTTGTTCACTTGAGATTATGAGATTAAGCAGACACCATTAGTGAAGCTGTTGCCAGCGGTAAGTAAATGCCCTTTGATAAGACCTGGAATATATTATCAGTGACTTTAAAAGGATTGATTGAGAATTGATTGAGAAATGATATCAAAGAACTTCAAGTATCTATGAATAGGATGGTTGATCTGTATGAAGCCTCGTATTGTGCAAAGCAGGATCAGTAGTCTAGATATGCCCCTGGTCAAGCAAAGGGTGCCATCAATCTACACCTTCAACATTAAAAGACACCATTGGGCTATGTAAGTCGGTCATAGGCAACAATTTCTTTATTAAAAGACTAAGTTTAGATAGGCATGCGATCCACTGCAATACAGTGGAGCGCTACCAGAAAATTAAAAGTTTACTGAAGGATACGATGACGGAGTTCTTCTCCTACACCGTCTACTGATCCAGAGGAGCTCTTAAAGCTGCTCAAAGAGAAAGAGTGCGACGGACTCAAATTGGAATCAAGCCGTTCAGCACAGCTAGAGCCAAAATGGAGAAACCGAAACTACCATTCTTCCTGGTTCAGCTAACTCCCGATAGCAAACTGGATGGTCTAAGGAGTATCAAAGTCCTAGACTACCAGATTGTACACTGGGAAAAAGTAAAACGGAGCGATAACGTTGCATAATGTTGCAATGCGTTCGCTGCCAAAGGTTCGGGCACGCCGCGTCGAACTCCGAAATGCAGCCTCGTTGCGTCAAGTGCGGTAAGAACCACAAATCAGAAGAATGCGCCCTGGGTGGGAATGAAGCGTCCAACTTTTCTTTTGTTTCCTTCGCCGTTTTGCCTCCCAAAAAATCGTTTTTGTCCATACTCAACATGATGCCAAACACGTCAACAACAATCAGCTATCAAAACAAAACTAAAGACAGTTTCGCGCTGAAATTTGGCATGTCTGCCTAAATATGAACGGACGTCAAGGCACCATAACCTTCTTTGCAGTAGCAGGGCATTCTGGCTGTCAAGGAGGTTACTTTTCACTCCACCTAGTAGACTGATGTCAAGACTAAAAACCTTGTACAGACAGTTTACTGACAGACACAACTCGGAGATCATGACATTAAAGACGTCGATTAAAAACCTCCAAACATTAATAAAAGAAAATTACAGAGCTTCTGTAAGTTTGTATTGGAACAAGGTCGAGGCTATGGGAGCGACTTTCCACGAAATGTATAAGACGAATGAAACCATTGGTCCGAACCACGACCTAGTAAATCGAGTCCTTTTGCACAATTTCTACCTTCGAAATGAAATAGTGAACTAGCAAATCGAGAACTCGGATTTCACTCAATTCACTGACGAGAATGTGGCAAATAATGTCATCGCCAATGAAAGGGAACAACCCCTTTTTGTTTTGAAGGAAGAGCTTCAAACGACCTTCGACACAATTAAAAGTAAGAAATCAGTGGAAACCGATGGAATACCGAACATTGTGTTTCGACATTTCCCACTAGAAGCGGTGGACATTTATACCATCCTGTTAAACAAGTCAATGAATAATACACATTATTCAGCGCAGTGGAAAAATGCGGTGGTACATTCCATCCCCAAAATGTATAAAGACACCACCAATCCGGTGAATTTCCGGTCGATCAGTCTCCTTCCAAACATCAGTAAGGTTTTCGAAAAGGTAATCAATAGAGTCCTTACTAAGTGGAATGAGGACAGAAATATAGTTCCGGATAATCAATTAGGTTTTAAGGCGAGGCACGATGTTATTCATGCCGAGTTTAAACTGGTTTCTGATATTCAATGGAATAAAACCAAGACTTGGAAAAGGTTTTCGCTACCGTATGGTTAGAAGGACTCTTCTAGAAGCTGAACAGACTGGGCATTAGAAAACCACTGCTGTATATTCTTTTCAATATGCTCACAGATAGACAGTTCATCGTGAATAATGGCGATGTGACTTCTAGTTCTACTTTTCAACATTTCCACAAGTCATCTGATAGGTTCACTTCACCATGCCATAGCGTACGCAGATGACCTAATCGTGTACAGATCAGATCTAAAGATTGAGGTTATAAACATTCTTTTGGAGCTTAGATAAAAATAAACGATATTCCGACGACTGGAAGTTGAAGATCAACTTTCAGAAGTGAGAAACCATTCTTTTTGGGACGCCTCTTTCTGGGGCCTCTGCGGATACCAGAAAGAATTGGGGAAAGTTTCAGATCGTGGGACAACACGGGCAGTCACTTGTTTGTAGAAATGTAGTTAGATACCGTGGGATATGGCTAGATCAATATCTGTTTTTTAACAAACATATAGATGTTGCTCTGGCCAGAGCCAAAGGTGCTTATGCCCTTACAATTGGATTGTAAGCAGTCAACTTAATGCGAGTGAAAAGGTGATCTGCTACATGGCCCCTATCCGGCCATGAGAGCAAGTCTTTTGGAAAAGATTCGAGTGTTTGAGAGGGCTTGCCTTCGCCTATACAGAACACCAGAGTGTGAGTCTTGTATAATAGAGCGAACCTAATAAAAGTGGACAATTTTTTTATTAAGTTGATTTGAAGACTAACCTGATCCCCGGGGCTTACTACCCCAATTAACATATATGTATCACGAGAGAGTACGCATTGACGGCTTTATTCCTCCAGAAGCGTTCCTCTACCTAGACGAAAAAGGTCTGACCCAGGATAGATTAGCGGTGCCGTTAATCTTCCACATCACTTGAACAGCTGTGGACAGGCGACTCAACTACGACAGAGATTCTTCGGTTCAGTAGGGCGTTAGAGCACCAACAATTTAGGTGACTTGTTGAAGGAGAGGAATCAACGTCGTCGAATTCCTCTAGTGCAGGATAGCTCCATTAGGGAGCAGAGTTGGTCAGCCTAATTTTAGCTATGGCCGGCTTACATAGCGTTAGGTAGGTTGAATGTAGCTTTTAAGAACGAAAAATTATAAATTCAAAAAAAAAAAAAAAAAAAAAAAAATGACACCTACATTTCGTATGTCACGAAGCGACCTGTGCTTAAAAATGGTAATACGACTGTGTTTCCGAATATTGATCGTCTATAAGTTGCTGAATAGCTCCTTTTAAAGAATAATTTATGCATACTGCTTACCACATTGGTGGTTGCTAGTCTCAAGTCAGTATTCATTGCTTCATTGGGAAGACTACGCCTTTTAAGCACTGAACTTAAGTTTGTAAATTCAAGAACAACATAAAAAAGCAAAATTTTCCAACTCTCATTTCTTGAGTGAAAATTTATTATGTGATTCTGTATAGCTCTTCATATGCATGTGTGTACAATATATAATGGAACTCTTTGAGAAAAGATCAAAGAACTATGATTACAAAACTCATTATATTGTATAATACAACTCAATTCCATTAAATACCGAGAATCAAACCAATTAGATGCTACTTGAGTGTAATGATGCAATCGCTCTTCATCTTAATCCTTCCACTTCTACAAAATCATTAGAAGTTCTTTACGCACTTTTAAATCTAAACGCCAACTGTAGCTATGACCCAAATGATCATCAATAGTGATTTAGAAATACATAAACACATCAACTCGTACGAATGAAAACCTCTCTAGTATAAGGCATTGACTTTTTACCCGTCGAATGGAGAAACAAAAATCCCGAAGGATAAGAGCAACAGAAAAAGAACAAACAGAAATGGGAAGGCAAGTGTATCCTCACCCAACATACGAGTACAGCTCTAGCAGAGCATATCCATTGATATCATATGTTGCCAAGTCATAAACTATTTGCTTCGGCTGAGTTGGTGCTGTGCTGTTCTCATATACGCGTATATGTATTGTATATTATGTTTGAGAAAAGGGCAACAATGACAATGCAACCCTGGGAATCCTTTTCACCCTCTTCGGTGTTCCTAAGTATATGCCCTTCATCTAGCCGCCCACATTCATGGAAACAGGTCCCGGAACGAACGAACGAAGGCAATTGTCCCACAATAATGTGATACTTTATAGCCTGATGAAACTTAATAGAGACGTGACGTGAGGAACACGTTGTTGCGATATCCTTTTTCCTAGCGTTGTCGTCCATGTAGTTGCCTTAGTCGTAGCCGTTGCCGTTGCCGTTGCCGTTGCCGTTGCCGTTGCCGTTGCCGTTGCCGTTGCCGTTGTTGTTGTCGTTGTCGTTGCTGTCGTCGTAGACGTTTTCGTTGTCGTTTCCATTGTCGTTGTTGTGCTCATCGTACATAACATACTTATACTCATGCGATGACGATGAGGACACAACGCACATGAATCTCATATCCGCCTTATGCTAAGGAAAATCCTTTTTCCTTGTTTTCCTTCTGCTTATTTCTGTAGAACACTATTATTTCGTATTCAACATCCAAAGGACATCCATACACATACGGATACGGTGTATATACGAAGACCATTGGGAACAGAGAAACAGGCAAGAAGAAGATTGTTTCCGTTTCCTACACATGCAACTATATTATAGTCGTTGAAACTATATGAAACAACAACGCAACAGAATGAGCGAAGCAATTTAAGCTGAAGGGTACTATTACCAGAAGCACTAGCTTCAATACTAGCGCTATCACTATTCGTATCATACAACATTGTTGCCAGATTCGGAGGTGTATATTTTGTATTTTAAGCTTTTCTTTAAAAGACTGTAATCCTGGAAATTGTGGACAGTCGACATGTGCATAAAATATTTCGGGTAGACGGTTTTTTCATCATTTTGATTATTTGGGATTGGTGTAAGCAATTTTTCGAATTGAGTAGCGGGTTGACCTGTATAGTCTTACCATACAAAATACCAACAATACCTTAAATATGAAGAGATGAGGGCAGTTTTGAATGAAAGTTTAGTTAGGTGATAGGCAAAGATAGGTTCAATAGAGTTGGTTTCGCGCAGCATACTAGATATGGGTTCGTGGTAACTCCATCTACAGTGATGGAGTTGACAACAAAAGAGTGGAATTGATCTCAGATTTTCTGCATCAACGACTAACGGAATTGATAAATAAAGAGTATGTTACCAACTTCACACCGTTTTGGAATGGCTTGTCAGTATATCAGTTACAGTCGATCGAGTGGTAGGTTGAAAAGATAACTCGAAGGGAGTCCGTAAAACGGACTAACCTGCGCTGTACATTTTATGCGTGCAATAGGGTGACCTAAATTGACTAGCATATTCAAGGTGTCGTGTCGAGCACCGGCAAAACTTCTTCTCTCTTTCCTCATACTGACCCATTGCACTTACGTCCCTTCTTTCCGAGGTCATGAAAACGCTGATAAATTGCCAGCTCATGAAATATTTCGAAACACGAATGACCTGCAGAACGGTTTTCGTACCAACAGGTATACTGGTTATTTGACGGAATGTCACACCGAAAATTGAAATCAAAACATACATCAATCTGACAAAAGCAAGATAATTAATTTGACAGAGTTTGACATCAGGCTTTTTTGTCGAAAATGCGTGTATTTTGGATCGACGGATCTCTTCCTCAATGGATTAGAATGTACCTTTCGGAACGTTCCATTCAAGTTGTCTTGGATAGTTTAAAGTGTGATATTCACGAAATAAATGTTGGTGCGCCCCAGGGCTCCGTTCTGTCTCCACAACTCTTTTTAGTCTTCATCAATAATGGCTTGCCTGTTACTTCTAATCCGATATATTCCTTTGCTGACAACAGTACTCTCTGCTTTTCATATTCGTTCCCGGACTCACGTCTCTGTTCTTCACCCTTAGAACGGGAATGGCAACGTACGTTAAGCTCATTAAATTCTGATATTAAAAGCATTACCAAAAGTGGAAAAAAACTTACCGTTTTCGGTAGGTGTGTCAGTGACAACTTACGTTGGAATGACCACATATTCGATGTCGTCAAAAATGCTGAAAAGTGTCTAGGTTTCTTTAAGGGATATAGACATATTTGACCCAATCTGATCTAGCCTCAATATATAAGGCATTCATCCACCTAAAATTTGAGTACAATACCTACATCTTGCCAGGCAACTCTGCACCTTCTATATAGGACTCAAAACCGTGTAATAAAACTCATACGTGACTCCAATATTACATATGACACCCTCGAACACCGACACCTTCGAACACCGACGTAATGTCTCTTGCCTCATTTTGTTTATTTTCACTACCAGTGCTCAATAGAAATCGCCAATAGCATTCCGCCTCTTCAAACCTTCAACCGTCGCTTTGAATGCTCATCAGTATACCCTAGACCTCACTTTCGGAAGTACTCTCAAATATCATAATTCGTTCCTAAGCCGTACAGCTCGCTCATGGAATGCCCTGACGAGCTCTTTATTTCGTTTGCATTATAACCTTCAAACATTAAAAACCAACGTTTATCGGCACTTCTCTTTCCATCCTCTCTGATTTGCTTTGTCCGCGTTTTGTGCCTTGAGCTTGCGTTATTTTTTTTTTTAACAATAAAAAAGAAGAGGTCGGCCAGCCTTTTATTATAGCGTTTTACACACGATCAATGTTACTTTTCAATAATACTTGAAAGAGTCATCATTTGTCGTCACCCTATCGGAAGAAGCTAAAATTTTTACTTTGACATTTTTGAAGTAAATCGATACAAAATACACGTCAACAAGACATGAATCCTACATTCCTGAAGAGCGCGGAATAATTGTGACTTTTTTTTTTGCGGAATAATTCGTCAGTGGTGTTGGCGCAGCGTGTTTTTCAGCTTAGTTTTCCCGGTCGTCCAACACCAAATAGGCAAATACTACGACTTTTAGGCGCTCGCCAAGAAGAGTATGGGACAACACGAGACGCTGACTGAATATCGCAGCTGTGGTTGAAGATGTTGCAGAGGACCCCGGAGCAACGACCAGACCACGTGCCAAGTAATTGGGTATCAAACAGCGGTCTTTACAGAGAATTTTGATGAAATACTGTAACATATGAATCAGCTGTTAGCTGTTGACCGCCAAGCGCTTGTAACCTACGCTCAAATCATACTAAATCTCGACTCCGAAGGAGAAACAATCATGAGCTACGAGGCCACCTCTGTGGATACTTGAATAAGCAAAATTATCGCTTCTGGGGCACCGAAAATCAGCGTATAACACACGAAGAGGCATTACACCCTCTCAAAATTACTGCTTGGTGCGCTGTTTACGATGGAGAAATCATCGGTCCTTATTTTTTCGAAAATGTAGCAGGCCAAACGACAATTGTGGACGGCCAGCGCTACAGAACCATGCTCAACGACTTTCTCCTTCCTCAATTGTGTAAATTGGGACTGGAGAACATGTTGTTTCAATAGGATGGACCAACGGCACATACTGCACCAACCACAACCGAAATTCTGAGGCCTGCATTTCCGGGTCGCCTAATCTCTCGTTTTGTTAATTTGCATTGGCCGGCAAGATCGCCAGGTTTAACCATTCCAGTCTTCGTTTTGTGGGGTTTTTTGAAGTCATGAGTCTATATCAACAAGCTTCAGACTCTTGAAGCCCTCAAAGAGAATATCCGTCAAGAATGCGTATTTCAGTGAGTTGCTGGTTCTTGACAAATCACGAAATTCCGAGAAGTGGATTGAGTGAGCTTATCAAATTTGGCGTCCGAAAAAAGCGTTGGAAGTAATGGTCCGCCAAATGCCGCCAGCAAAGGTGAGTTCTAGTCATAAAGTAGACACTAGATTTAAAAACGCGCCTAAAACATTTGTCGTCACTAGCAACATTCAATGTACTCACTTTTCTAAGCTTGGTCACATGATGTCGCCAGATGAGCGTGCTGATCTTTTAGATCTATAAGGTGCGCAATCGCTGTTTGTCAATAGGTGGCTTCAGCAGTAAGTGCTGGTCGATTTTGATATCAAAAACGTCATGAACCAAGTTTAGACATATGGTAAACGAACCGTTTTGACAAATTAGTGATCTTGTTTTGGCGACATATACTTTTGGTTGTGTGAAAATGTCTAACTTTGTGCCAAATAATCGTCATTTGCGGGAAGTGTTGATTTTGTTCTTTCATTCGATGAAAACAGCGGCTAAAGCGCATCGAGAGCTCCAAAAAGTTTACGGAGATGCTGCTCTAAGTTAACTCTAAGAACCGTCCCGTGATTGGTTGTGTCGCTTCGAAAACGGTGATTTCGATATTGACAACCGTCTGCATGGAAGACGCTTGATTGTGGGCATTGCTGGATGAGGATCAATGAAAAATGCAACAACAGTTTGATTCAGCATAAGGAGTTAACCACTTAGTCATTTCGAAGCGGTTACATGAGTTGGGGATGATTTACAAAACAAGGAACTTGGATTCCTTATAATTTGAAGCCAAGGGACGTAAAGCCTCGCTTTTTCGCCTGTGAAAAACTGCTCCAGTGGCAAAAAAGGAAAAGTTTTCTTCATCGCATCGTGACAGGTGATGAAAAATCGATTCATTACAGCAACTCAAAGAGTAGAAAGTCATGAAGACTGCCCAGTCATGCTTTTACGTCGTTGGTTAGGCCCAATATCCAAGCTGCGAAGGTTATTCTGTTTATTTGGTTGGACCAGGTCGGTGTTATTTATTATGAATTGTTGGAACCAAACGAAACTTCAATTGATGCGACTGGGCCGGGACGGTGCGAAAAACTCTCAAATGGGAAGTCCTACCCCACCCGCTATATTCCGCAGATATTGCGCCGTCGTTCGTTCCATTCGTTAGCACATGGTCTGGTTGATCAGCAGTTCCGCTCATATGAAGAGATGAAAAGATAAACACTTTTACAATAGCGGTTTTGAAACTATGCCAGAAAGATGGGGAAAAAAATGTAGCAAGCGATGGGAAATACTTTTAATGATCGATTTGTAACCATTTTTTTTACAATAGAGTTGCATTTTCATCAAAAAGTAACTTAGTTGCGCACCTAATACATTACTTAAACTATGCCAAAATTGTCTTAAAATTGATCATGCTTTGGCAAAATACACAGCTTCAAGCTGCCAATCCTGTGGCCAATGACACCACATATTACTTTAGCGAGATCAAGCCCACTCACTTAATCCAAAAGCTAGCGAGCATGTCTCTAATTCCACTTCTCCCGATGCAGCTGCACTCCCCGCGTTTGATTGACACCACTTGCAATGAAGACACGACAATCTTAGCCACTCCAATAATCTACGTTGTCGACTATCAAGGTTCTTCCATTGCTTGTCGTGTACTTTGGACTCTGGCTCGCGAATAACTTGAAAACAACTCAGTCGTACTCAGGTATCACTTCAATTAAGGGGCATGCATTTAATAAGCCATTTCTCACAATAAAACCTCGATAAAGCAATTTTACAGCCTCTATTGAAGCATTTGTACTTCCCAAAATAACCAGTTTGCTGCATTCAGAAGAAATAAACCGTAGCGCTCTTAGTATACCATTCAACATAAGCCTAGCAGATCCAAACTTTCAAGTACCTCAAAAAATTTATTTGCTTCTTTGGGGCTGGTAGTTTCCTTATTATCGGAGGGTCAATTACGTTTGGAAACCAATTTAATCATATTGCAGGATAGTTAGTGGCAACAATCAGGTTAATCAGAATCAACGTGGACAATGTTTTGAACCAACGTTGAAAAGTTTTTGGGAAATCGAAAATCGCTCGTCAATAACTTCTGTCGCCTTGGCTGTGGTCGGTACCAAGTCCGACTACCATTCACACAATTAGGCGCTGCATCGCTTTCATAGTTCAGGAAAAAAAATAATAAAAAATCACATTGACCTTCGCAAGCAGTTTAATGAATTTATTAATGAGAATATACAGCTTAATCATATGGAGATTGTAGACTTTGTTGATGAATCGAAACCTCATTTCTGTCATTTAAGCCCGGAAGTAGTACAACAAAACTGAGAGTTGTCTTTGATGGCTTCTCCATTTCTGACAGCGGAAAAATTTCTAAATGAAGTACTAAAGATTGGACATGTTGTTTAACCTGACCTATTTCCAATTGCGCTTCAGTTTAGGATTTACTAGTGACGTTACAAAGATGTATCGCCAGATTATCGTAGATCCACGAGATCGTAATTTTTAGCTGATTCTGTAGAGACCATCGGAGAGCGAACCCATAAAAACCTGTCGCCTTTGTATATTAACTTATGGAACCTCTTCTGGTTCCTAAATATTATAGCCACTCGTGCATTGAATTAACTGGTCAATGATGAAAGACTATATTTGGTTCGTGCTGCTAAAGTCATCGAATCCGAATTTTATGTCGACGATGTTTAAGCGGGTTTAGATGCCCTGGATGAAGCCAAACTGATACAGCGGAACTTGTAGTAGAGTTAAAAAATGGGAAATTCGAATTAAGAAACATTCCTAGTGATCAAAGAGAATCCTGCTTTCAAATGCAAAACAACAATGTAATCAAAACGTTGGGCATTATTTGAGATCCAAATCAAGATGTATTCATGTACATTGGCGACAGTCTGCAACAGCGAGACAATAGACAACAAAGAGATCAATATTGACTGATATTGCACAGCTTTTTAGCCCCCTTGGACTTGTTAATCCAGTAATTGTTCTTACTAAGATTTTCACTAAGCAGCCATGGCAAACAAAACTTTCTTGGGATCAGCCTATGGCCAAAGAACACGGAAAAAGGTGGATAGAATTTTGTAAGGAGCTTAGCCTTTTTAAGTTGTTGTAAATGACAAGAAGGGTAACATCCACTCAAAAGGCAAGGGCACATATTAATGCATTTGCCGGAAGTTCCGAGCCTTCATACGGTGCATGTACATACTAAGCTGTTAGTAGCGAAGTCTCAAATTGCTCTCCCGAAGACTACGTGCTTACTACGTCTGGAATTATGTGCTGTTGAAATCGCAGTCCAATTTACAAATTCTTGGCATTTGGATTGACTTGGATTGCTTCCTCAATCGTACTATCAACTGGAAATTGTTGCCAATCATATAGCTAGTAATCAGGAAACAACTACCTTGGAGCAATGGCGACATATCGGCTCGTATTTGAAACGTGCTGACATCGTATTTCACGGAGCGAGTCCATCAGGGTTGATTTTTATTTCTCATAAAGAGAATGCATGCAGCGCGGCAGAAAGAAAATTAGGGAGGAAAGAAAGAAAGGTACCGATGTACGTTGGTTTCAAATGTTTGAATGTTACAATGACTAGGAAATAGAGAGCTCGGCAGGGCATTACATAAGCGAGTTGGCTTAGGAACGAATCACGATATTTGAGTACGTCCGAAAGTGGGCTTGGGGGTAAACTGAAGAGCATTAATGGCGAGACGGGTGTAACGAAGATTCAAAGGGGCGGAATGCAACTGATAATTTCAATGGAACACTGGTGATGAAAACAGTGGTAAAACAAAGAGAGACAGGAGACATTACGTTGGTGTTCAAGGGTGTCCATTGACTGACTGATATTAGTATCCCCTATGAGTTCTGTCGTACGGTTTTGAGTCCTATCTAGTAGGTGCAGAGATGTTTGGGGCGCACCTGCCAGATATGGACATTGTACTGCAATTTCGGGCGGATAAATGCCTCATATATTGAGGCTGGATCAGAGGGGGTAAAGTATTTTTTCAACCGGTTTAAGGAATCCTAGACATTTCGCAGCATTTTGATGACATCGCGTATGTGGACATTCTAATGTAAGTGGTCACTGACACATATACCGAAAATGGAAAGTTTTTCAATGTCTGCAGATAAAGTCTGGGTACTCAAATTTCGCCTTAATGACAGCAGGCAGCATTGTGTTTTGGAAGCATTAAATTCTACTGTGTTGGTGGTTCACCTATTTAGTAATGCTGTTTACATCGGAATTTATTGGGCTTAGCATACGCTGCTGTTCCCGATCTACAGCCGAAGAGCAGGGACGTGAGTCCAGGAACGAATATAAGAAGCAGAGAGTACTGTCGTTAGCAAAAGAATATATTGGATTAGAAGTAGCAGATAAGAGATCATTAATGAAAATTAAAAAGAGTGTGGGAGACAAAGTGGAGATTTGGGGCACATCAGCATTTATTTTGTGAACATCAGACTTGAAACTGTGAAAGACAACTGGGATTGAACTTTCCGAAAAGTAATTTCTAATCCATTGAAGAACATCAATCCCAAAAGAACGCATTTTCGACAAAAGAGCCTGATGCCAAACTTTGTCAAATGCTTTAGAAATATCAAGTGCAGCTATCTTGCTTTCGTCAGATTGATGTACGCTTTCGTTTCACTTTTCGGTGAGACATGCCATAAAACAATCAGTGTGTCCATTGCTGACGGTCATGGAGAATTTTTCGTGTTTTAAGATATTTCATGACCTGATGGCATATTAGCATTTCCATGACCTTGGAAAGTAGGGAATGAGAAAGCAATGGGTCTGTAAGAAGATAGAGAGAAAAGAAGATTCCATTCTTTTAGGGACGGGCTGGACAAATGCTATTTTCCATCTGCTCGGAAGGAGTCCTAAAGGATCAATCGAAATACTTACGCATCATTGTGCCAGCTAGGAAGAACGCCTGTCCAAAAGACCGGGAGATATACCTTCTGGATCAGCAAATTTTAAGATCTTGAAGTACTCTTGCTACTATAGAGTGTGAACGTGTATTCGTCTCACTGAAGATGAACAGTTGGTACTGATACTGATTTTTGTGATTCACCTCACATATGCTTAATAACTCGCACCTGCTCGTTGAGGACTTTAAAGCTGCTGCTTTTATTGTCGCGCTTAGGCGTTTTTTATTTTATTCTATACCGTCTATAGCGACAGTACATCGCTCTATACCTGTGACCATTGACGGTAATGGTGTGGATTGTGTGCACTCCAATAATGACAGCTTCGCTTGTCGACATAGCCGCTGAGCCAAAAACTGGATCTCCGGCCAACATTTCCAGAGCCCCCAATTAGCGAACTTACTGCGTTATCTATGGTTATCCGGGCTCAATTATTGGTTCAGTTTAGTCTTATACGGATCTTTTCGATCTTTTTCGATACTGGCCGCTACGACGTCCTTGTTTTATTGATTTCGCACCAATCTCCAGAAGAATGCACTCACACTCAAAATTTTCCGCGGTACGACGAATTGCTTGCATTCTGAAGTCATGATAACGACCGACAGCGCGACATCTCGGTGTGGGCCAAGGCCTAGCTTCTCGCACTCATTTGTGTGCTCTCCTGAGAAGCATTTTCATAGATAGAATTTGACTTTTGGAGGTTTGCCATTGCCCGTTCGATAATATTTTTAATAATTTCCGCACAACCTTACTCAATATTTTGAAAACTAGATGTCATTGGCAACTTTTGCAGCTGCTGAAATAAAAAAATTAGAAAAACTATCATTGCTATTTGGTCACACGTTAGTTCGGGTTTCGTCTCCTGAGGTAATTGTCTAATGTACAGGTCGCTAAAACGACGAAGTCGATGGTTTCCAAGGAAAAATTTGTATTTGTATGGAAAATCCAAATGCGTTTTCTACAACTTTTCGCATCCCTGAAACCTTTTTATTAAAATATTCTCGGTCTGCATTCAAATCTTGCCTTAAAAACGGTTTTATCAGCCGGAACGTTTCGTTGCTAGTAAATACGTACTTAATTGTAGAATTAGTTTCAAGGTTGCAGTATATAAATTAGCCCGTAGTATCCTTTATAATTATAAAAATAGTATTCACTGCTCACAGAATGCACAATTGAAATGTATTTTGCCTCTACAGCCCCCAATTAATTAGAGAAATCCTATTTGTAATAAAGATGTTGAGCGATTTCTTCTCAGGGTGCTGGTGCTGGTGGTTGTGACGTAAACGCCCATTATACACAATGGGGAAGCCGTGATACTAACCCTAGAGGTGAGTGTTCTTATGATTTTATTATATTTTCCAACCTCAATGTTTGAAATAGAGAGAATTCACCTACTTTTGTGCTGAAAAATAGGTAGGTGGTACTAGATATCACCCTTGCTACAAATACGAAAGGGTATGGAGAGTAGTAGACGAAGCTTCGATATCGGATCCTTGATGGATACTCTTCAAGGTGAACTTTCAGAACAGGGTATGTAGTTTTCAAAGAAATCCTAGGAAGAATGAATGGTTCAAGTACACAGAAGCAGTAAATATACCATACAATTGGAAACTCAATCAATCATCTGCGATAATAATAATAACTTAGATAGGGCGGTAGAAAATATTTGTAAGGCACTAACAATAGCTTTTTCGGCTAAAAGAACACCTAAAACGGCTCAACCAAAATGGTAGCATAGGGAAACAGATTTAAAAAGCAAGAAGGTTAGGAAAATCTACAATAGGGCGAAGCTTCTTAGAAGTGACAGTACATGGAATGAGTACTACGAATGTAAAAAAAAAAAAAAAACATTCAAGTACCTAGTAAGAAAGTCAAAGAGGGCTTCATGGCAAAAGTACTGCGAATTTATTGCGGTAAAAGAAGCGAGCCTTTCTAGCTACCTCAGGAAGAATGAGGGAGCCAGGGATGAGAGTAGGTAAGAGGTTCTGGTAACATTGGTGGAAACTCTATTTCCTGAATCCATATTATCAGATGACTCTGGCATGCTACGACACACTGATAACACTCCTTTCCGGAGAGGAAATAGGTGTTCTTATTACGGTGGGCAATTCAGTCCTTTAAGCTGTACATATCTCCGGTCCGGATAGTATTCTACCCATTATGGTACAGAAAGCACCGGATGTAGCAATCCAAAAAATTATGGAAATTCTTAGACACCGTCTAAAAATATGGTGCACACGAATAGCTTCGAGAGAAGTTAATGTGTTTTTTATACCCAAAACTGTTAAACAGGGGAATATAATAGCAAAAGATCTCAGACCAATAAGTTTGTCATCATTTATGCTTAAAACCCTGGAGCGATTATTGGAAATTCAGGTTAGGAACAGATGCAGTAATCGGTTTTTAAATGAGTCACAGCGTGTATACGAGTATATGAAAGGCAAATCTGTAGAAACTGCTCTGCACGATATGCTAGGGGAAAATAGATAGAAGTCTACACTTCGGTGAGTTTACGATTGTCACCCACCCTTAATACTTTATTAATGGACTCTTAGTATAAGCCTCTGTCCTATTACCGATTGACCAACTCACTGAGGAAGCTCACGAGCTACGAAACAAAGACTTCAAAAACTAGAGAGTATATTTTCCGGAAATCAGGCAGGGAAAAAATATGGATATTTTTAGCTCTTTTTTGTTAAGTTCTGATCTCATATAAACAAACATAAAGAAGCTGCTTGAAAAAAATAAAACAAATCCTGTCCGTTGAAGCATTGGGTTTGCATAAAGTCATTCGTGATTTTCAGGAAGATAGCACAAGTAAAGACAGCAATAGTGTAGACTTTGTTTTAAATTAAATCAAATTCGATTGGAAATTATGCTATTCTGCCCCAAGGCTAGTTGCGAAGATTCTCTTTAGAGTTGCTAACAACTTGTCTATACCTTTGTGACTTGATGTCATTAAAGGAAGAAACAGCGTATTTGAAGACCTCATACGTCAGCATAACCTTTGTCAGACAACATCTGCATCATTTTGTGTTCCTCAACTCACTTGCAGCCCCTTGTCATAATACTGTTGCTTGCACTTGGTCACTTCTGTTGCTGTACAAGTATTAGTCATACGGCCCGGACAACGACTGAGTCTATGTCCAGCTAATGGAAATTGGGTTTTAAGTGTAAATTTTATTGGTGCACTGTTTCATTTTGTTGTAAGGGCAAAACACATACAACAATTTGATTCGGTACACCAAGGTCAGAATTTTCACTTCACAGCCTTGCTTAGTATCGTTGGTGTTTGTGTTTTGTTTCCGGTCATGACTCGAGAATTCAAGATTGACGTACAATTATATAGGCGGGCTAAAAAGTAATTATTCTTCTTCGTAAGTCTACGTTTGTAAATACAGACCAGCTGTTTTGGCCCTTACTAAAACACTGAAGCTACCTGGCACGAACTAGTGCTACTATTTTTTTTTTATCGCGGTCTCACCATTTACGTATTGTAGCTGATGTAGCTTACCAAACACCACAAAGTAGTCCCTGTTCCAATCCGGAATTCAAAATTCCATCTACTACTACTTTATTTAAAGAAGCCTCAAGATGGATAGCAATTTGACTTCTAAGGAGTTTGATGTGCACTCTGATTCCATTCTAAGATTTGTATCCCTGTATGCTCATATTGAAATCGTTATTACGTGCGATTTCAGTAAACACGTTCTGGACAGACAACACCCGAAGGACGGTGGGTTGAGATCTTTGCTCCGGAAAATAATTTGATCGAGTTTGTAAATGAGCCAACATAGTCATACCGCCAACAACATCGACTTGTTTTTAATTTATCACCCTGATAAGTACACCCTTAATATGCTCTCCACTCTAATTTCGTCAGACTATTGTGTCATATTAGCTGATTTCTCGTACACTCACCACACAGTTAGAGAAAAAATTGCTAAAAGAACCGTATGGCAATTGAAGAAAGCTATTTTCAATGGACTTTACAGCTTCTATAGGAATTATAACTGGTCGTTATGTTTCCTCGATAAGGACGTGGATGGCGGTGCTAATATGATCACAGACACTGTTCTCTTTGGAATGAGAGTCCTAATCCCTCATCGGATGAAGGGTGTCAAAAGGCATGGTACGAATCGAGCTGTAAAGGGGCTGTCAGAGTTAGAGATATGTTTTTTCGGTTCTACAAGACCAACTCGATAGAAGAAAACCAAAAAAAGATCACACAAGGCAGTAATGACTGCCATGCCTTTTTTAAGGGTGTACAATTCCAATACGACCAAAAACTGAGGCAAAAACTACTTAACATAGTCCCGAAGGCAGTAAAAATGTTTGGACCTTCATTAAAAACATTAGAAATTCTGCCACATCCTCCCTCCCAACGCTCATTTACAATGACTTTCCAGCTGTCAGCTCTTTGGACAAGGTCAATCTGATTTCTGCAAACTTTGCGGCCAGCTCAACACTTCTAGATTGTGCTGTGTCTCTGCTTACAATTGAGTGCTTCGAATCTTCAATCCGTATCCACTTTAGATCCATTGCACTTACGTTCATTCTTTCCAAGGTCATGGAAACGCTGACAAGCGCTCAGCTTATGAAATATCTGAAGACACGAAAACTTCTCATTGATTGGCAGTACGGTTTTCGTAGCAACAGGTTCACAGTTGATTTAATGGCATGTCTCACCGAAAAGTAGAACCAAAGCCTAGATTAATCTGGCGAAAGCAAGATAGTTGCACTTGATATATGTAAAGCATTTGACAGAGTTTGGGATCAGGATCTTTTGTCGAAAATGTGTGCTTTTGGGATCGACAATTCTCATCTTCAATGATTTAGAAATTAATCATTTCCACTGTCTACGACACTGTTTTTAATCTTCAACAATGATCGCTTGCCTGCTACTTCTAATGCAATATATTCCTTTGCTGATGACAGAACTCTCTGCTTTTCATATTCTTTTCCGGACTCACTTCAATGTTCTTCAGCTGTAGAATGGGAATGGCAGCGTATGCTACGCTTATTAAATTCCGATATAAACAGCATCGCCAATTGGAGAGCATTCAACAGAGTATAATTAAATGCTTCCAAAATTCAATGCTGCCTACTGTCATTAAAGCGAAATTTGAAATTTGAATACCCGGTCCTTATCCACGTAAGGCACTTGCTGCGAAATATCTAGGTTTCCTCAAGCGATGTAAGAAATATTTCACCCTCTTTGATCTGGCTTCGATATATAAGGCATTTATCCGTCTAAAATTGAAGTACAATACAATGCCCACATCTTACCAGGTGCTCCTAAAATGAATCTGCACCTTCTAGATAGGAATAAAAACCGTGCGATAAAACTCATACGTGACTTTAGTATTACACAGTCATCCAACACCCGCAAGCACTGACGTTATATCTCCTGCCTCACTTTGTTTTATCGCTATTTCCACCAACGGTGCTCTATGGAAATCGCGAGTAGCATTCCGCCCTTTCAAACCTTCAACCGTTATAACCGTGTCTATGAATGCTCATCATTATAACCTAAGGGTTACTTTCGGGCGTACTGTGAAATTATGTGATTCGTTCCTAAACCGTACAGCTCGCTTATGGAATGTTCTGCCGAGCTCTCTATTTCCTGGTCGTTATAACTTGCAAACATTTAAGACCAATGTACATCGGTACCTCTCTTTTCTCCTTCCTCAAATACTTGAGCGCGCGCTAACTATAAAAAAAAGCTTCGGTCACAGGAACTGGTTAGGAACTATTTTCCTTCAAGTTAACTGGGAACTGAGTCTCAAATAAAAGACAGACCCACTCCTTTCGACTCATCGTATTTGACAACATGATTGAATGATTTGCCAAGCCTGCTGTTTTCACCAAGTATTGCAATTTTTTTCGCGAAAGCCTTTATAAGGTGCATTCTTCGAATTAGCTTTTTAAATTATTTTTTCTTTGATTTGTAGAAACTTCAGTCTTCCTCCAAATTGGTCTTAAATGCTTAATATTGCCTAGAAGTCTTCTAGTTTATTTACGCAGTGCATAGTTGAAAATCTGTGTTCCAACATGGAACGGGAGATCTGTTTCATAGCTAAACACGTTAATTTGAAACTCTTGAAGAAGGCAACGTTGAGATACTGATTAACTTGAATTTAGGGAGTGCAGTGACAGACTTGCCGATCTCTCATCCTTAAAACGCGTCTAGTTGGTTTTTCGTAGGTTCCTCCTCTGCAATGTGTTCGGTGAGACACAGAGTCTTTGTCTATGTTCTCTTAGCATTTCTTAAGCTAAATTCGGTGAGGAACTATCTACGAGTTTGTAACGCCTGGAGATTGGGTATTCCATATGATTCAGTCGATTTAACCATTCAAGATTCCGTCGAAATTTGTCTAAGCCAGAACTCTGAAAAATATTAGGGAATAACTTTAAAGCCGTATCCTGGCAATTCTGGTTCGCTGTTAAATGTACTACAGGCAGTACCATAATTAAACCTTTCCTCAAAGGAGATACAAGTAAAATTTGTATGTTCGACAAATATCTAAAATTTATCAAATTACATTTTCTCCTTTACTATCCTTTGACTGTAAAAGTCTGCACACCTTTAGAGTTCTAAGCTTCAGCTGAGCTTCAAAGCTCTCCTATGTTATTTACTCAATTTGATTTTGAGCGTCAGAATCTTGTTCAGGTTGTTATGCTCTTAGGAGTACTATGTATGCATGTAATAGGAGACACACTTGGATGATGCTTGCACCATCTAACAGAAGTAAGGACATGACCATAACTGTGTGAAAACTACAAGTTTTCAAAGAGAAAAAGTATCATCCTTTTCATTATTAGAAAGGATTAATGAAAACTTTAGCTTTTCTATGTATGTCACTTGAAAGATTTCTCACTTGATTACGGGTTCCTTTCACTCGAATAGTGCTCCATTTTACAATTCCTTTAGCAAATGAGAAGGGTAGAAAAAAAGAACCGGAAGTGAATCTAATTACAAGTGGCGTCACATAGTTTTTTTCTCACCATTAAACCCAGAATCGGAGCACATATACATGAGTATGTGCACGTTAGGTAGCACCCATCAGCCAGCATACAACATGGCAAAGGATATATCAAAAAATAATGTCGCCGCTTGCACTTGTCAGAGACCCCACCATGATGGATGATTGGAAACTTAATAACGGTAAAATATGGGGAGAATATGAGGAATTTAGTTTTGCTATGATTTTTACTCAGAACTCCGTTTGAAAGTTATTTTAATGATTTTTTTTTGTACCTTAGTTCAAAAGTGCCTGGCTGACTTACTAACGAAAACCCTCTCTTCCATACGCTGAATGATTGATCAGCAATGGGTCATGCAGCAATTTCAAGGGTGAGTCCGTATGGTATATGAACACTTTCAATGCTTTTTTGTTCAGTGAGGGGGTTGTTAGTTACGGTGTGTAAGGATTTTGTGAAATTAATTTTTGACGAAGAAGCTAAGGTTTGGCTTAGCAAGAAAGATTTCTTGATGGCAGTGACGGATTGAGTAAATTTCTTGAATCTTCGAATCCTTTTAGCAGCATTAAAAAGTTTTTTTAAACTTTGACGGGATTTTTGTCAGGACCTTATGAGGTGAGCAAATGTGTAAAATATGAACCTTTTCATAATTGGAAATATTTAAAGGAGATGAGCACATCTGAAGGCATGTAGAACTCTGTCAGATGCCGTTCTGCAGATCACTTATGAACATGAACATTTGGTTAGAATGTGTAATAAATGTCTACAAGGCGTTGCTCTGGATTGGATTATCCGTGTGTACACGTAATAAAGATGTATAAGTTGATTCTCTAAGATGTCGGCTGGATTTTTTTTCCGAAAGTGTGAGCCAGACTTGTGAAGTCTGAAGCAAAACTTCGGTTTCAAAGCATTGCATTGTCATTTGCACATTTGTTTTTAATCAAAGTGTCAGGACGTGAAGTACGCTAAATATTATAAGAAGGCGCCATCTATAGGATGTTTTTTTTTTTTTTTTTTTTTAAAGAGGTATAGAGTTTTAAAATAAAATAAAGCATGTGGTAATTAATTTGGTTTTAGCTGCATTGCAAAGATAATTTTATGTTATTTGAACGAAATGCAATATAGAAATTCAATTCTCGGCCTCTTTTTCGAGCATCTGGGGTCATCGACAACAACGCGGTGCTTAACCATACGAACTGGAAGGCTTATAGAAGTAAAAGCTTGTTCATATTCGCTAACTTCAGTTTCGAATGTAGCAAAGATCTGGTCATGATGAGGAAAATATCACAAAATCGTAAGCCCCTTCAGTTAGTCCGATCCTTAGCTAATTGCTTCCTGTTTCGCTACCCAAGTCGGATGAGGCTCTCTTCTGCTTTTGCGCCGGGTGTGATTAGAAAACTCTACGGGCCGTAGCATTGGTGTCCATTCACTCTCCATGTCCTAAACATGTCAGGCAGCTCGTGCGCAGCTTTCTGACTAGATCGACGTCTCTGTACAGCTTATATAGTTCGTCGTTGAATCTTTTTTTGCAAAGCCTCTCAACTCAAAGTGGACCAAATATTTTACGAATAATTTTTCTCACGAAACAACCGAATTTTAAAAGTGTTGGATTCTGAGTTCCGCACAATTCTTTCAAGTATGCTATTAAAGAAGTAACACAGCGCACGTCATCTTGTTTTAAACTTTTTTTGACATCAAAGGTCGTAGTTAAGTCGTTACCTACCTTGACGGAGTAGCGACCTTTCTCTATCGTTATTCAGCACATTTGAACTTGATGTGAACTTGATTTTAAAACTCCTCCAAGCTCTTCTCTATAAATGGTATCACATGTCGCCTTAAAATCGATGAAAAGGTGATAAGTATCGATCTTGACTACTTGAGATTTTGCCAGTAACTGCCGGAATGTGAATAACTACACCGATAAAAGCCAAGAAGGTTGGTGACGTTCACACAATATGGAAGGTAAGTTCTTGGATAGTTATTGAGAGAACTTAAATCTCTATAGATAGTGCAAAGGGTCAAACTATGCCGACATTTAATTCATCAGGCGTACACTTTTTTGACCAGATCTGAAAAATGAGATAGTGTATGCTCTTCAAAAGGTAACTTCCAGCAGCTTTGATTGCGTTCTATCTGAGCATCGAACTTGTCGAGCTGTAGAGGCTAAATTAGGTTAATGAATCTCAAGAAATTTTCCAGATAATTCCCCCCCCCCCAGATTTACTTTCTCCAAAATCCTTTTCACTACTTTTTCAGTGCAAAAATAACTCAGTCCAGAACTAAGTATTTCGTTACCTGTCGACCTCCGAAATAGCTGGCCTTGTCTATATACGGCGGATCTCCTTACAAATGGACCATCTCCACTACTCGTAGGATATCAATGGGAACATTCTTAAAAAAACAAACAAAAACCCAAGCGGTAAAACTGTGACTGCACCCACTACAGGAAAGGCTAGAGCCTAAGATGCTCCTAAAGGAAAACGCAACGACCCAAAAACCAAACGTTGAAGGAGTGGTAAAGCTGTGGTAAGCCTAGGACTATGGCTTCTAGTAGCATAAAGTTTGTGGCAGGCCACGGCCTTGCTGCTGTTACTTAAATTCCTCTCTTGAAGGAGGAATCAGGAGCTTGGCCGCGTCGGACGGTTCTCAAAAGGTGTAAAACTGAAAACACCAAAACCCCCCTGGGCTTTCTAATATAACATCTCTGAGGTCTTTAAGCGAAGTCTTAAAAGATGCAATAACCATCGCGATAATAAAAACTACGCCGATAGAATTATAACACCTGAAATTAGGTGCCCCTCAGGACCTCAGACCTACAAGTCTATCATCTTTCCTTCTGAAAATTCTAGAACGACTGATTGATATCCATATACGGTCTAAAATTGATCCCCAACTTTTGTCAATAGCTCAACATGCCTACTGTGAAGGTCGAAATTGCTCTACATTCACTGACTAGCCATATTGAACGATACCTGCAATATATGTAGAGAGTTTACATTGATCGCTTTCCTGGACAGCTTTCCTAAACAACGTCAACACACCCGCAATCACGACGGCGCGGCGGTTTCAAATTTGAAGCAAGATGACTCACTTAGGGAGTTTATCAGTTTTATGGTGAATAGCAGGATAATCAAATCCAAACTGGGTGAAACTTCATTCACCCCTTCTCTGAAACTTAGTGGTTAACGAACTGCTGATATACCTGGAAGCGGGTGGTAACAGGGTGATTATCTATGCAGATAACTTTGCTAAAGCCGACTCAGGTAAGGATATTAATACCATTAAAGAACTGCTTCGGCTTAATCTTAACAGATTAACACATTGGCCGGATCGATGTGGTTAGGAAGTAAACCACCAAACTGATACTCGTATTTTCCTCTTTTCCAGGAAATATAAAATTCCAATAGTAGACGCCCCTTCAATCAATGGTAGCTGTCTAGTCTTCTCCGATATTGAACAAATGGGGCCTTCAACCTCGCATAACTACTGTTATAAGTTTGGGTTATAAGACCGATACTCACCTTCGGGGTGGTTTAGACAATGCAGTAACTGCAGCAAAATAAGCGAAGTCCAATGGACAGCATGTCTGTGCATAAGCGGAGCCTAACGTTCTACTCTGCGGCACTTCATATTTTGTTTCACTTGACACCCTCGGCGTTTTTAGCAGGAGTACGCAGCTATTCGTCTTAAAGCCACTACACAGTGGACAAATAAATTCAACATCGATTACATTCTACCCCAACATTGGTTTGATCAAGACCTTTATGTAAGCGTTCCCTCTAGAACCTCATAGAGGACAAGTCAATCCATTCTATATGGATGGATCCAAGACTGACAGCGTGGTTTGTTGCGGTATTTGCTCAGACAAGCTCAATCTAAGCCTCTCCTTCAATCTTACAAATCACTATAGCAATTTCCAGGTGGAAAGAAGCTCCGTCCTGACTGAAGAAAAACGTAGTATCTGCAAAGGATTTTTTTGGATAGTAAGGCCAATATCAAGTCCCTCAACTGAGTCTCACTAAATTTTAGAACCGCCTTTGAGTAATGGCAGAGCAATTCAACCTCCACCTTTGTTGGTTGCCAGCCCACAGGGAATTGCAGGGTAGAGGAACTCGCCAAAATTGTAAACACTCTACCTTTTCTACCGGAAAAGTGTAGCATCCGTATGCCAATCGCTACGTGAAAATTAATGTTAAAGCTGGATTCTAACTAATGGAACAGACTTAAGGTGGACTGTTTGATCAACATGTCTAGTGACCAAACAGACCTGAACGGACGACGAGGAAAAGGAGGCAATTCTTCACCTAAACTGTGCATGCCCAAGTCTCTCTCTACATTGACTTAAGCGATACAAATAATATAGAAGTTAACAGTTTCCTACGCTTCATCATTAGCTCAAATACGTTCCAGAATAGGTGCATCACAGATTCACGTGGCATCACGTGGCAAATCAAAAGAGAATGGAAGAGACATTTAAACAGCGAACTGTGAACTGGACACAGTGGTGCCGAACTCGTCAGAAAAGCTTTGATAACCTGGCTTAGATGGTTAAGTCGCCTTAAGCGTATGGAGACCAGCATCCCAGCAAATAACATTTTCAACTCAAACCCAGAGAAACAACGCAGTAGATGGAGAAGCATGTTAGCTGAGGCCCTGGACCGCCTCGGAATGAACTGCCAACTTGGTAAGTAAATAGGTCCAATGAATTTTCCATTTCCTATGCGACCAGGTCTCTATACATTACTTTGTCCACCCCCAACTCGAATATGCCAACTAAGTGTGGTCCCACTTTCAGCGAGTTCATTCGAATTTACTCTTCGAGAACTCCAATGAGATGATTCTTATTTTATTACCCTATCGTGATTGCCTCAGACTTTTTAACTTTTGAAAAGCACAGGGATTTACCTAACATGTGCTTCATTCATCATTGCTCTCTGGTTCTGTGGACTCGACACACTTTGTAATTCTATTTCCTTCAACACTGAGCCTCGTAATTTACGATGTTCTCGTCTTTTCTACATATATACCAACTCATCGGACCTCTTATGGCTTCAACGACCAATCTAGTATCAAACTAGATCTCCTCCACCTTGATTCCAAGTTTTTTAATTTTTTTGTTAGTTTTTAAGGGTAAACATTTATATGAGGACATACGTGTATGGTATATCTCGCCTATCTGTACGATGAACGGGACTCGGTGTGCTATGAGGGTAAAACAAAAACAAGCGCTATGGGTTCCATCCAGCAGAAAGGCCTTCTTTACCAGTCTTAGTATACTTAACATAAAGTATCACGAGGTTTTCAATACGCGTTCTCAAAAAATTACAACGACCTTACCGCTCTTCGCCACTATGTACACTCTAAAAGAGTTTCACACCTCCAACGCAGTCGACTTGACAATCGATACATTTTTCGAAAGCAAAAACCTTTTATTCCCAGAATGTAAGAGGACTGCGTTCCAAAATCTCATGTTTTCCTATTTGATATCTACGCTCTGGCTGAAACTAATGTTTTTGGAGATGATAATCGCACACCCCACTTGATTGATTCTTGTTGTCGAGGTTTGACGTCTTTTTCGTTGCAAGCTTTTGTTCTTCTAAGCTCAACTTCGCGTCAGTTAAAATAACACTTACTCGTAGATGCTTGTATGTACTATAATCTGTTGTTACTTGTTTGATGATATCATTATATTCAGCGATTTTAGTCTCACTCAGCTTAAATGTAGTCTACTGAAGACCTTTATTTTTTTATCGCAATTTCTATTAAGGAATGCCTCTCTTATCTCTTTCAACTATTGATAACTTTGATCCTCAACTTCTTCTTTCATTTTTCAACAACTCTCCCCTGCAATTCTGTTTTCTTAGAATTTTCACAATGCTAATTTCCGTAAAATCAATACTTATCTAAGCAGGGCTTCTTTCGAGTTTATCAATCAATCCCAGGTCCCTGCTCTCTGCATTTTTTTTAGAGAAATATTAAAATCCATCTCCCTTTATGTGCCACATTCTCGCCATAAAACATCTTCTACACCCCCTCCCTGGTTTAATCGTAGACTCAACTCTCTACGAAACAACAGAAACAAGTTATGGGCAGTGTTCGTTCGCAACCACTCTTCTACGGACTATTCAAATTATCTAGATACATATCTTCATTTCATTGAACTCTACAACTCTCTCTATAAACGGTACTTGATTATTGTGCAAACCCATTTTTTAAATGACCACAAATCCTTTTTTTTTAATTTGTCAATTGTAAAAGTAAGACCGATGGTTATACTTTCTCTCTTCAAGTGATCCTTCTACCATCGCCAACTTTTTTGCTACATTTGTCAAACAAGCATTTCCTAAGAACTCCTTTGTACCAGATCCCTCTTACTTTAATGATCTGCTAAATTTCTCAGTTGGTCTTACTCTCACTCACTTTCGATCCTACAGTTATTGAAGAAAAGTTACTAAATCTTAAAGATGAATTTCTACCTGGCCCAGATGGTCTCCCTGCCGTTTTTCTTAAAAAATGCTTTTACAAAATGTCTTTAACCCTTTTCTACCTATTTCGTCTATTCCTTACACAAGGAGAATTTCCCCAGATTTGAAAGATCTCTTTCATAATCCTGATATGCAAAAAGGGATTTAAACTCTCTCATATATCCAAACTCTTTGAAATCATTTTATACGAAGCCTTAAGCTTCAAATGCAAGCCCCTTATTTCGCCCCTACAACATGCTTTACTAAAAGGCAGATCAACTACCACAAACTTAGTTGAATTTGTGTCTTTTGCTCCTCAGCCTTAGAAAATGACAAACAAATCGATGTTATGGCAACTGATTTCACTAAAGCGTTTGATAAGGTATATCATCGATTGATCCTCTTCAAATTATCTGCTCTCGGCTTTGAACCTCTTTTATTAAAATCGATTTCTTCCCACCTGATAAATCGTTTTCGTATAGATCCGCCCTTTCTGTTCCTTTCCTGGCCTAATATGGGGTTCCACAAGGCAGCCAGCTTGGTCCTCTTCTATACATTCTTACTATAAACGATCTCAAGATGGCCATTAAACACTCCTCCCTTTCCCTTTACGCTGACGACACAAATATTTTTTTTTAAATATTTCTTCTCCCCATGAGTCTGCCCTTCTTCAAGAATACCTTGATCGATGCCTCGAAAAACTGCCTAGAACGTAATATACCGTCTACTTTCCGGTATATTTTTTCTATTGTCAGCCTGATATAGTCTTTTTAAAACGCTGGCGTATTATTCGACTGTGAGCTTAATTTCCGTTCGTACATCGATAAGATGATCCTTAAAGCTAACTCATCATCAACCAAGTGATTAATGTTACCTTTGTTTGTCCCCTGCTTGAGAAAGCCAGTAAAGCTTGATTCGCCTCTAATCGAGTTCATGTTTACTGAATCGGGGGTATTCAACGTCCAACATCCTGTGGTCTGCGTGGGAACGACCTTTTACTCTTACTTCTCTATCAGGATCGCCTCAAACTTCTGAATATGAATTCGTTAGGTGAACGTAGGAATATTGTAGCATTCTTTTCATTCATCGCCTGTTCTCAGGTTCCATCGACTGCACATCCATTTTCGATTCTATTTCCTTTAACACAAACCCACGTAATCTACGTCTACGTCTCTTCTATCTACCGGTCCCACGCATCTCTTATGGCTCCAACGAACGTGTTGTGATTTAATATTTATTGAAAATAATATGGATTACAGAAGAGTCGAAGAAGTCCAGGCGAGAAGTAATTAAAACAATCTGTCAGATGGACGGAGACATGTAATGTGTAAAGAGCAATGGGAATGAATGTCACTGCGACAGTATTTTACTTCAGATGTATTGTTGAACAAATAACTCTAGGCTTCTTGGTGCTCTGCGAACGTCGAGGGTGTTGATGTTGTTTTTTCCGCTGGCTTGAAGCATTCAACTTTCTTGTGGGGTGGATTTTACAGCGGTGTCATCTGAAGAAGGGTTTGGTGTAGGTGTTGCTAAAGCCCCTAAATCAATATCGAAGTTTTCACTTTTGGTATCGATCGAAGTTTCGGTGTGGTGTGGAAGTTGATTTCAATGTCGTTCCATGTCACCTGTGGATGTTTGCACAGTATATGTAAGACGTCCAAGCACATTACAAATCAGCTCAGGGATCCATCGAGTCCCTCCAGAATAGGATCTGGCGTAGACTTTTTGACCAATTTTAAACTTGTTGGAACAATGAAGGCTCCGCTTTGCATCTGGGACACAAGGCTGAGAAAAAAGTGTGAGGTTGCCGGCCATGCAAAACTTCTGCTGGCTATTTTTCCTGTTTTCGGATTGGGAGTTGCTCTATAAATTAGCAAATACTTGTACAAAGCCATCTCCCTGCGGTTTTCATCCCTAATGATTTTTCCAAAATTTTCTTTGAAAGTTCGGACTGCGCGTTCTGCCAAAATATTTGAAGCCGGATGAAATGGTGCTGTTGTTATGTGCTCGATTAAATTTAATTTGCAGAATGTTTTCAATTCATTTGACGTCAACTGTGGCCCCTTCTCGCTGACAATTTTGCAGTGCGTAAATTGTCAATGCTGATGTTGTTGATGACAGCTTGAAGGCGAAGGGGAAGTTAGAAAATGAGTCGACAACGCTTAACCTCATACGAGAAAAGAAAGAGCCTGCAAAGTCAACGTGAATTCTTTTCTGGCCAAGAAGAGAACTGACGCTTCTGTTGACTCGCTTGGATTGCACATATTGATGTAGATTTTTTGATAGCTTCATCAATGTTGGGGAACTAGGAACGTTAGTATCTACCACAACACGGGTGTAATCGGTTTAAAGCAACAAATCTCCACTCTGAAGAGAAAGAGAAAATTTCAATTTTACCTGCGAATTTGTCAATCTTTCAGGCCACGTATTTTGTACGTAATGAGACATGCAACTTAGAAAATCATCTTGCTGAGTATGTGTTGCAACGATTTCTGCACTGATCGGGAATTCTGCAACTCTTGATTGGTACATCTGATATACCTTCAGCGTTTCTTCTTCTTTTTTATTGTATTCAACGTTATCACCCATGGGAAGGCGTAATAACACATCAGCATTGGCATGTTGTTTTGTATTTCTGTATATTTGTAGTGAATCGAATAACTGTAGGAATGGAGAACAATTGCCCATCGTTGGAACCGATGGAGAGTCATAATTGGCAGTTTCTTTGACGGGTGAAAAAGAGTTGTGAGTGCCTGATGATCGGTGATTAGTTCGAGGTATCTGCCCCAGAAGTACTGGTGAATAATTGGCAATGCCGCTCTTTCTACCAGGTGTAATTTTTGTGAAAAAAACACTAATTTTTAATGGGAAAATAAAAAACATTTTATTCAAAGCATTGGCCATTTTCGACTTACTCGTAGGATTCGAAGTTCTGCTCAGCTAATGAGTGTCCCATCGATGAAAACAGATGGTAGTCGGAAGAAGCCAAGTCTGGTGAATACGGCGCGTGGGGTAGCAGCTCCCAGCCAAGTGCTTCGGTTATATCCTGAACCAGTTTTGCTTTGTGTGCAGGTGCATGGCATGGAGCGAAATTCTGGTCGTTTTTCGATCAATGCATGGTTCAAATTGATCATTTGTTGTTGGTAGCGACCTCTATTAATGGTTTCACTAGGTTTTTGGAGCTCGTGGTACACCACACCTCTCTGGTCCCACCAGACACACAACATTGTCTTCTTGCCGAATCGATCTGGTTTTGCAGTCGAAGTTGATGGTTGTCCCGGATTAACTCATGATTTTTTTCGTTTAGGATTCTGAAAATAAATCCATTTTTCTTCGCCAGTAACAATTCGATGCAAAACTGATCTTTCATCGTGTCTTTGAAGCAAAATTTCACAAGTGGTTTTTAGGTTTTCCATCTGTCTTTCGTTCAATTCATGTGGCACCCATTTTCCAGACTTTTGCAACATTTAACAGAAGGAACCTCGCTGTGTAAAATGCGCTGGCAAACATCTGACTCGTGAGTGCAATGCCGCGAAAGAGTCCCCAGCGATATGCATTAACTGCAAGGGAAAACATCCAGCTAATTATCGAGGCTGCGAAATCGCGAAGGAGTTGCAAAAGCTACGAGATCAATCAAAAACGAAACCTTTGAAAAACGCAGGGACAGCTAGAATGAGAAATAACAACAGCGATCCTACTCCAAAGCCTTTAAAGAAGGTAATGGTGACAAACGCTAAAATCACCAATAACAACAACGTCAAAAATAACAATGCGCATCACCGGATCCTGCCTCAGATGTGTTATCAGTAATTCTCGAGAGACTAGAAGAACAGACTTAAATAAATAAGATAATAGTCGAACGGCTTCTTAAGTTCGAAGCCAATTTCTGTAACTAATTATGGCAAAGAAGCTCAATATACTTGCGTGGAATGCCAACGGGCTACAGAAAAGGCTTGATGAACTAAATATTTTCATGCAGGAAAAAGTAATTGACATATTTTTAATTTCTGAAACTCACTGGCAACAGACTCACGCGTCGAACTAAAAGGTTACCGCGACTACCACGCTCATCATCCATCGGGAAACGCAAGAGGCGGGTCATCCCTATTCATAAGAGACTGCATTGAACATACTTTGGAAGCAATAATTGAACTTGACAAATTTCAAATGACCGTGGTGCGCGCTAAAAATAAAAATTACTCTTTTAATACATCATCAATCTATTGCCAATCGCAAAATAGAAAAACAAGAATTTATTGACCTATTCAACTCTCTTGAACCAACCTTCATTATTGGTGGCGACTTTAACGCGAAACACACCTTTTGGAGCTCAAGATGTATCTCTCAAAAAGGCAAAACTCTTTACAGGGCTGGTATGGTATGTGGTTGCTATTTTTACTCAACAGGCAAGCCGACATATTGGCTCTCGGATGTCGCCAAAACACCCGATCTAATAGACTTCTTAATCGGAAAAGGAGTAAACGCTAGTTACGTCAAAGTTGAAGAGGGCTTCGATCTTTTCTCCGATCACTCTCCAGTTATCCTCTCACTGTGCGAATCCTTGGTTAAGAAACAAAGACTACCCAGATTAACTAACAGAAAAACTCACTGGGAAGATTTCCGAATAGACGTTGAAGACAATACTGAGTTAAAGTAGCACTTAGAACGCCGTATCAACTTGAAAAAGAAGTTGAACGTTTTGTTAAAGTCATATAGCAAGCGGCCTGGAAGAACACTTCCCGCGAATCGAACAATGCTCCCAAAGTCGGCATAAGATATCTACCGGAAATCAGAGAAATGGTAAGGCATGAAACCCGGGCACCACAAGATAAAACGTCCTTCAATAGGCTCTGCAACTTGTTGAAAAAATCGATCAAGGACTTCAATAATCAAGGTATTAATAACTACCTTGAAAGACTCACAGCGACAAAGGATACCAACTACTCCATATGGAGAGCCGTTAAAAGTGTTCGAAAGCCCCAAATACACGTGGCGCCAATAAGAAGAAACCAAAATGACTGAGCGAAAGAAGATAAGGAAAAAGCTAACGTTTTCGCCGACCATCTTGCAGAAACGTTTAAATAATTCGACGGGGAAGTGCTTCCAGAGAATGTCAATACGCTAGACGTGACGACAAACTTTCCAGTAGAAAAGGCTACACTTAGGAAATTTAGACGAGTTATAGACACGCTTAAGCCCAATAAAGCCCCGGGATATGACTTAATAACATGAGAGATACTTAAAGCGTTGCCAAAAAAAGGTTTGCCAAAGCTGCTCTATATTATAAGTGCCAGCATTAGATTAGAGCACGTACCGCACCAGTGGAAAGTAGCCGAAGTTATCATGGTTCCGAAACCCGGTAAACCGCTGACTGAAGTCAAGTCATATAGACCAATATCGCTTCTCCCGATTACATCGAAGGTCTTTGAGCGAATCCTTCTTAATAGTCTTAAACCAATTACCGACACAAATTCCCTCTTGCCTGATCATCAATTTGGCTTTAGAAGCCAACACTCTACAGTTGACCAAGTGCATCGAATAACCAATGTAATTGAACGAGCAATCGAGTGTAAGTTAGTCTGTTCAAGCGCATTCCTTGACGTTTCGCAAGCCTTTGATAAGGTGTGGCATGAAGGCCTAAAATATAAACTCCGACAAGCCCTACCCCAGCAATTGTCTTGTATTTTAGGTTATCTGGAAGACCGACTCTTCGGTGTGAGACACGGAAACGAATATTCCACTTTTAAGACAATAAAGGCGGGGGTGCCGCAAGGAAGTGTACTTGGCCCTCTGCTATATTTGCTTTTTACCCGTGGTATACTGCAAGCGGACGACACTGTCCTAGCCACATTTGCTGATGAGACTGCCATTTTGGCAACGGCTAAAACAGTCGAAAAAGCAACTGCCAAGTTGCAACGTGCCCTTACACGGATTAACAATTCGACAAAGACTTAGCGAATCGCGCTTAATGAAAATAAGTCTGTCCACGTGAACTTCACTCTCAAGAAAATTGAGAATCCACATGTATTTATCCACGCAGTACGAATTCCTTACGCGAACGAGGCCAAATATCTCGGTATGACACTCGACGCTCAACTAAAATGGAGAGCACACGTCAAGAAAAAAATTAACATTTCTGCCATTTGTTTCTGACTCAAAGTGTCATCTTCATCCAATTTTGTTTGCAATTCGGCGTGTTCAAATTTTTTTGGGGTCTTCCAAGTTCTTCATTTCTCACATCAAAGTCATTATCTCTGAACCGTTGAAACCATCTTTTGCATGTTGCTTCTGATAGAGCATGGTCACCATACCATATGCTTTGACAAGCATTCGATGCGACTCTGCAGCGCTTCTCTTCAAATGAAAACAAAAAATTAATTCGACATTTTTAACACGATGAAAAAATATGATGTTGTTTGCTCTATGACCTATGACTTGATGTATACTAAATATGTTTGACAGGTGTCATAGCAACCAAACAAAAAAAAAAAAAAAAAAAAATAAATAAATAAATAAATAAAAATAAAAATAAAAATAAGGCCCGTTCGCAATAAATGTTCCCTTTCGAGACATTTGTATCTTGACGCTCACTTCATACCGGTACACCTAGTATGTGCAAATACTGAGCTTGGCTCATGTTTAAGGTTTTTGATGCGAATGTATCGTCCGGGTACCGATGTGAAAGGACTGCACAGATCTACGTCTTTGATGCATTTGTTACAAAAAAATTAACTATTTGGACTGCTTTGATGACTTCATTTTTTTAAGATTGAAAAGCTTCTTTTGGCGCTTTTCTCCAAACAAACTCTGTGTTATATCTCCTGAGTTGGTTTAAGGCTGATGATTTGACTAGAAAATTTGGAATGAACTTGTTGTATAGGGTTTTCCAATAGAGACTTGACAACTTTGTCACTGTCAATTTATTCAGTAAACTCAAACAGTCAGTAAACACTCATGGTAAAGTACACTAACGAGCAACGTCTGCAAATTATAAAAATTTTTTACAGATATTCGGAGTCGGTGACTGCAAGTTTAAGAGCGTTAACTCCAATTTTCGGTCGTATTTCTCGCCCTAGTAGACAGGCAATAACAAGTTTAGTGCAGAAATTTGAGTCTACATATTCGTTGTGTGATGTTGCCGTGTCAGTGAGATAACGGGTTGGTCGAATTGTCGAAAATATCGCTGCCGTTCAGACGTCCATAGCAAACGATCTAAATCAGTCAATTCCACGACGTTCTCAACAATTGGGTATCAAGCAGACCACATTATGGCGTATTTTGCGTAAGAATCTTGGTTTACACCCATACAAGATCAAGCTGACTCAAGAATTGAAGCCGATGGAGCATTTGAAGCGACGTACGTTCTCCGACTGGGTACTGGAGAAAATGCGCCAAGATGATGAATTTCATCGCAAAATCATCTTCAGTGACGAAGCTCATTTTTGGCTCAATGGGTTCGTCAATAAGCAAAATATGCGTTATTGGTCGGGTGAAAACCCACATGTGCTTCATGAGTCACCACTTCATCCACAAAAAATAACTGTTTGGTGCGGTTTGCATGCCGGCGGCGTTTTTTTGCCATATTTTTTCGTCGACGATAACGATCGTCACCTTACTGTGAATAGTCAGCGTTATCGCGCCATGATTACCGATTATTTTTGGCCCGAATTGGAAGATATGGACTTGGACGACATGTGGTTTCAACAGGATGGTGCCACAAGCCACACAGCACCCGCTACAATCGATTTATTGAAGAAGTCGCCTCGTTCGTGCGATTAAACACCGCTTGACTGTTTTTTGTGGGGCTTCGTTAAGTCATTGGTTTATACCAACACGCTGACGACGTTGGAAGAGCTCAGAGCCAACATCGAACGCAAAATAGCGGCCGTTTCGGCCGAAATGTGTGGTCGACTCGTTGAAAATTGCGTTCAACGAATCGACCGCTGCAAACGTGCCATATGAACGAAGTCGAATTCCATTCATAAATGTTTTGGTTGTACTTCAAGCCAATAATAAAGTTTTTATATCAAATGGTTTGCCTCTTATTTAAAAAATAAAAGCTGTCAAGTCGTTTTTAGAAAACCCTATACAACTATCCTAATGCTAGTTTAGAATGGTTTACTAAAATCTAAATTCCAGTATGGGTTATCCTGCTCGGGTGGGGCATATTACACGCACATCTAACCCTTGTTAATCAAGCAGAAACATGCAGTCAGTATTATTTGTGAATCGTACAACGCATAGCTTATAACTTTTTAGGAACCTCGAATTTTTCACTTTAAAACACATACTGCTATGAAGTCTTAAAAATATTCTTTGAGAAATCTGGTTATTATCAGGTAAGAAGATATGAAAATTATAACTTGCGTAATAACACCACGAATATTGTAACAGTACCAGTAATTAAAAAATTACACTTTTCTAGGTTTTATTCTTTTGTTGCACCTCGTCTTTTTATCTTGCTTCCTGATATCATTAGATGCGAAAGAGTAAGAAAAGTGTTTTTAGTTAATGTTAAAAAATGGCTTTTTTCTTTTAATTACACGGATATTGATATTTACAAAATATAATTTACAAAATCTGTTTGGATTTTCTGCTTTATTTCTTTTCTTCTTAAAACATATTCACAGTATTTTTTTCACCATCAACATTTTAAATTTAACCTTCTAATGGTCCTCTATTTTCAGGCTTAATTTCAGACATTTGTTTGTTTTTTATTTGAAGAGAAGGAAACAGCTATTTAAGTAAAAATTGAGGTAAATTTATTTCAACTTTCATATAATTTATAATTTAATAACAAAAGAAAAAAAAAAGCACGGTAAGTTATTACAATTCGTAAACAAAGTTATGATTTTACAATGCTGTTTACATATATACTTATTAGAAATGTTGCCAATTATTCCCGTTTCATTATCTGTTTTTTGGCATAATTGACATAGATTTCTTTTAGTTGTTCTTCTTCCTGAACTATTTCGCGATTGAGATGATGAATATGGTGATGTATCGGTTTGAAAATCACTTTGAATTTTTTTAAGCAATTTTAAGTGAAAAATGTGCTCGAGGTAAGCCTTGTCGCCGACCATATTACTGAACAGTGCAGTGTTGAAGAAATCTAAACGAGAAGCGATTAAAACGATCTGTAAGAAGGCCAGAGACATGTAATGTGAAAAGAGCAATGGGAATGTAATGAACAAGTAATAACATAAATTCGTGCGGTTTGCTAAAAGATGGCGTAACTTGTATTATTCTATTGTTATTATTCTATTGGAACATGCGTTGGAAAGCTACTGTCATTGTACGTCATTTCAGTATATGTCATTCATTTGAATATGAATATGAATATGAATATAATATATGTCGAACTTTGTGCCTAAAAAAGTGTTTTTGCGTGGAGTTCTTCTTCATTACTTTAATATGAAGAAAACTGCTGCCGAAAGTCATCGTATTTTGGTGGAAGTTTATGGTGAACATGCGCTAGCTGAGCGAATGTGCCAAAAGTGGTTTGCACAATTTTAAAGTGGTGATTTTGGCTTGGAAGACGATGAATGTCCCGGGCAGCCAAAAAAGTTTGAAGATGAAGAACTGGAAGCATTTCTCTATGAAGATTGTTGCAAAACACAAAAAGAGCTCGCAGAATATTTGGGTGTCACTCAAGCAGCCATTTCAGAACGTTTAAAGGCAGCTGGATATATTCAAAAGCAATGAAATTGGGTTCCACATGAACACAAGCCGAGAAACGTCGAAAGGCGGTTTTGCATGTCCGAAATGCTGCTGGAACGCCACAAAAGGAAGTCATTTTTGCATTGCATTGTTATTGGTGATGAAAAATGGATCCATTACGATCATGTGTGAAACCCGGCTAACCAGCCAAATCAACCTCAAAGCCGAATATCCATGGCGCGAAGGTAATGCTCTGTATTTGGTGGGATCATTTGAATTCATTTGAAGAGAGCAGTAGCCGAAAAAGCCCGGAATATGAGACCAGACACGAGGCAATAATTTTCCATCATGAGAAAGCTCGGCCCCACGTTGCTATTCCGGTTAAGAACTATTTCGAAAACAGTCGATGGGAAGTCTAACCCCACCCGCTTTATAACCCAGACCTTGCCCCTTCTAACTACCATTTGTTCCGGTCGATGCAGAACGCCCTCACTGAAACAGGTTCACATCAGAGCTGAATATCAAAAATTGGCTTGATTCATTCTTGGCTGCAAAGCCGGCGCAGTTCTTTTGGGATGGGATCCAAAAATTGCCAGAAAGATAGAAAAAAGTCATAGCTTCAGATGGGCAGTACTTTGAATAATACTATTGTACATGTTTTTCTTAAATAAACGTTCAAATTTTGAAAAAAAACCGCACGAATTAAATTACATACCCAATAACTTAAGGTGGAAATATACTGCTACAGAACCAATCACCCATATGTTCCGAAAGGTCAATTCAAACTTCTCCGTTTTTGATTGCAACCTCAGCACTCCTCGTCTTAAGCAAGATCTCCTCCATCATTCCTTTGCTTCCTAGCTCTTAAGTCTTTCTGTTAGTTCTTAAGTTAGATTAAGCTTGTATTAAGCCAAAGAAATTGGGGCCATAGCCCCCATTAAAATTGGAATAAGAAACATCAACACCAAACTCTCTATCAATCACCTTCACTGCATTGCAATCACAAATTGAATTAAATTTTTTTCAATGCAGCAAACTAGAGCTCATATTTTATCCTTGCAACCCTTTACTGGGTAAACATAATCTATGTAAGTATTATTATATTTGTATTTGCAAAAACTCAATCAAATAGAATACACTGCTTCCATAAACATTTGTCAGTGCAACATTATAGCATCTGATGCGCGCGTATTTTGTTAGCCTTTCAAATAAATGAAATAAATAAAAAAAAAAAAAAACGAAAAAAGATTAAATTAATTCCAGCTGTCTAAATAAATCAATTTTATTAATGACATTATCCCTGTTTATTTATACGCCTATCTGGTTTCATTCGAGCATCGTTTTTGGCACTTCTATACCGCTATACTCATGACATAACTCAATTTTATAATTTTTTCCTACTACATTCCACAACTACTATCACCAACACTGCTACAATACATAGTGCGTCATACTGCAACGCTTTGCCTCTTTATTTAAAATGGTGGCGCAATATTCACACCAAAAACGAATACAATTACCAGCAGCCATTTGTAAAAAGGAGCACATTTCACTATTTTTTTGTTTGAATTTTTTTATTTTTATATTTTTTGCATTTGTAAACTTTTTTCATAAAACCACGTTATTTCGGTCGGGCGTCCTGGAACAACAGCAAAAAGTGATGTTCCCAATCAGTTACAGACATTCTCTGTCCACTTTGTTTCACGAGGATACTTGCATTTACATTTCTGTCTGTCTATTTGTCGGTTTGTGTAGCGCCTTTTTGTTTTGACTGTTGATTCAATCATATTTTCTGAAGCAAAATCAGAATTGCGAATCGAAAAAACAGAAACGTTATGCTTTAGGGTGGACGAATTGAACGAGTCAATTTTATTGAAAAGCCCCATGTCCACATGAATGGACTGTGCTTTTGTTTAATTGGAATTTTGTGTCAAAAAAAAGTGAAAAAATATAAATTGTTTACTTCTAGTAAAGCCTACAATCAGAGAAAAAATAAAATGCAAGGTACAAATTTGATAGGGCCACTTTTAAGTTAACAAGATGGGCTTTGCGCGATTAAAATTCGAATAGAGCTTCAAATCGAAGCTGGTAGCCACTAATTTACACACTTCCACTTAATTGCGCTCTGTGATTGATGTTATTTGTGATGGTGAAACTTAGTTTAAGCCAGAAATTGATGATAATACCTTTTTAAATGGTGTTTGAGACCTGTACTTCGGTGCCGAATTCACTCTCATCATCTTAACTTGGACGATTTTGCAACCAAGATTTAGTCACTGTAGACATAAGCTATGAAACACACGGAGAATGGTACAAATTTGTTTATCGTCTCTATGATTAGGTACTACGACCACTTTCATCAAAGGCATTAGTCGAACTCGTTGAGCATTGTGATTCTAGGAAGATGGGACTTTTTTGTCTGCTGTCGTTAAAGGAATATTTAAATACCCAGCCATTGTCCTTGAATAGCACTTTCTTGGTAGAAACCAAAAAACTTTTCATTCTCGGTATGTGTGTTTGTAACAATTTACGTTGAAAAGACCACATTCGATGTCCTCAAAAAAGTACTGTGAGAAATACTTCACCCACTCTGATCAGTACTCCAAAATTGGATTACAATGCCCACGTCTGGTCAGGTGCTCCTAAAACACCTCTGCAAACATAGGTGATATTAATATCAGTCAGTCAATTGAGACCGACGTAATGTCTTCTGTCTCATTTTGTGTTATCCCTATTTCCACCAGTACTCCTCTGAAGTCGACAGTAGCATTCCGCCCCTTCAAACCTTCAACGGTAACACCCGTCTTGCTATGAATGCTCATCATTATACCCTCAAGCTAACTCTTAAATATCGAGATTCATTCCGAAGCCGTACAACTTGCAAACATTTAAGACCAATAGACATCGGTACCTCTCTTAAGAACTGTCTTTATCGAATTGAAATACCGAAATATCTTCAAAATCTGAAATCGAAATCCCCTCTTGACTTTGACGATGGAGTTTAAGCGTATGAAATGACGGTTGGTGTGTCACAAGGCTCGGTCCTAGGCCTCTTGATGTTGAACATTATGTACGGCCATACGCCTAAAGTTTCTAAGTGAAGCCGTACAACTCACTTATGGAACGCCCTGCCGAGCTCTCTATTTCCTATTCGTTATAACTTTCAAACATTTAAGACCAATGGACATCGGTACCTCTCTTATCGAATCGAATTGAAATACAGAAATATCTTCAAAATCCGAAACCGAAATTACCACATGACAAGTGACGGTTGGTGTGTCACAAGGCTCGGTCTTAGGCCCCCTGATATTGAACATTATGTACGGTTTTACGCCTACAGATTGTAGGCGAAGCGTTTATTACCAAATTTACAGGAAAACATTACCACCCGTATCCTCTGCGCTTAGAATCGAGTAGTAGCTCTTAAGAACAACGATCACGACAAGTTAGTTGTGCTTAAGCTAGAGAATACTGTTATTTAAGTATCTACAAGATTGCTTGGATATCTTTGCGTAAATGTGCATATTAAGTGAGATAAAAAATTTTCGTGGGCCGACTCTAGAATCGCTTAATTCTTAATAATGGACAGGGTTCGAAAAAATTAAATCCTTGCTACAGTTACGAGTGTGTTATTGATTCTCTTTGCTTTCAGTTAGTTGCTTATTCATTATTGTATACAGTGGACACATAGTCTTATATCAGGATTCGATTTATGGTTGATAGTAATCGGAATAGGCGTAAAAAACTTCTTTTTGGCTCAGTTTTTTTACGGGACTTGGCTGTTTCAAGGAATTCCTGTTTAAACGCAAACATGATAACATCGCAAACTGTTGATATTGTGAAACTGTCTCGGAAAACGCAGAAAACATGTTTTTTCATGGTCCACGAAGACACAAGAGGAACGAACTATAATATCATTGCATATGTTCTTAAAAACGAGGAGAACTGGACCTTTGGTAGTAACATAGCAGCATACTCAGGTACTTAGACAGTATGTATAGAGTAATCTAAGTTTTGAAGCAAGTGAAATACGGCACGCGGTGCCATGGGGCGCACAAATCAGTCTGTTTAGGTGGTTTTAAACGGCTCTCCTGAAAAGCTTTTTCATCACCAGAATTTGAATTTCGGAGGTTTGCATTGCCCGTCGAAAGGGTGATGACGATTTTGAAAGTTTTGCTGTTGTGCTCCTACCGGGATTCGAACCGACGCACACAGGGGCCAAGTACATGAATTCTTGGCAAAAATTAAAAAAAAAAAGATGGGGAAATCTTGAAAGAAAATAACCGAATTGTACAGTTAAATACCTAAATATTACAAACATGTGATAATTTTGATAAAGCTGTTTGCATTTTGACCACGTCAATCGTTTGAACTTGTGCATTCTGTGCAGTGAATTTGCAGCTGCGTTTAATTTCAAAAAACGAGCAAGTGTTCAAGTCAATTTCTTAGCAGCGTTTTAATTTGTTTATATATATATATTTGAAATATATTCAGGCCCCACAGGTTTGCCAACAGTATACATGTAAAATTATAGCCTTGTGTGACGAAATAAAATTTTGGTGATTTTTTGAAAGTTGGTGTTAATTTTTGAAGAAAATTGTGTTTTTCTGTGTTTTCATGTAAAGTTCTACCTATGAACATGTCAAAACATGTCTTCGAATTATGACTTGTTTGATTGTGTGTTATATGTTCTTTTTGGGACTTCAATAAAAATGTGCGCCTTTTGAAAATATCGTTTGTCCAAAGTGTTCAAGTGCCAACTCAAAAAAATATTTTAATGTTTTTTTTGTTGTTGTTGTAGGATCAGGTTCAAGCGATATTTTCTTTACAAGGCGCACATTTTTTGAACATATGAAGCAATCAGGCGATTTAATTTCGACAACCCAATCTTCAAAATTGAAGGAATACGTTAAAACTCGAACGAAATACCCAGATCAAGTTAAACCTTTGTTGCGGAAGCGGATTTCATTTTTCATATCAGATTTTATACAAAGATGGCAAAAATGCTATAGAAAAGAGGATATGTTTCTTACTTCTAATAAGTCTTGGCTAGATTCTGCAATTAATTTCAAAAATTATGCTTTTTCTAAAAAAAAATGTGGTCGCCCTATAAAAAGTTTTGATGAAGCTTCGCAAAGAACCAAACGCCTAAAAACTTAGGACTTAAGACAGAAACACTTATCTGAGGAATTTTTTTTTTGCTGCTCAAATGAATTTACGGTCTTCATGGCAAGTAGAATCATCTAAACTTGTGAGAGATGTGACGGCAAGTTCGCCTAAACGAGTTGCAAAATACTAGGGAGAGTGAAAACTAGCCTCCTTGACCCCCAGAATGCCCTGCTACTGCAAAAAAGGTTATGGTGCCTTGAAGTCCGTTAATATTTAGGCAGACATGACTACCATCGTGGTGGCCGCAACTCCACTAGCGATAAAGTCCGCAGCGGCAGACCCTCCGAAGCGGTTACAGAGGACAATGTCAAAAATACATGAAATGGTGTTGACTGACCGGAAAGTGAAGCAGATACCACAAAAATCAGTACTGAGCGCACACGCCATATTTTGGGCAATATTCTGCATATTAAAAAGTTATCCTGCCACTGGGTACCGCGCATACTCACTCCTGACCAAAAACACCAACGCGAGAGCACTTCGAAAAAGTGTTTGGACTTGCTGATGCATAATCGGGCGGACTTTTGGCGTCGATTGGTAACTGTTGAACACCAGAGGATAGAATGAGTGAACGGCAATGAACTGAAGCCGAGAATTGTGTCAGCAAATTATAATGAGGACTTAAAATCACTAAATCGCTTTGCAGAACGAATGGTGTACAGCTTAATCCCGAAAAGTCCCTATTCTTACCGATTGGCAACCACATTAGGATTTTTGACGAATACCGTGATGATTGCACATTTAGAAAGAATTTTTTCTTTGAAATGGTAAAAAGCCATTTTAAATAACCGTATTACAGCCTGTGACCATTTAAACTTACCTGTAAGAAATATTTTTAACACGTTGCGACTTCTGCTTTCTATACTCAATAAAAATTTGGATACAACTAATAAAAGCTCAACTTATACATCAAATAAGTTTCTGGTGTTTAGTCTATTGATTCGCTAACTGTTTGAAAATTAAAACTTGCTTCAAACGCTATGATAGCATATATATTCTCAATTTACGAAAGTTCGACCAGACGGTCAATCTTAGGGTGTTCGCTTCAATAATTCTTGGACTACTATTGAATCAGAAACCCAATTACTTATACATTAAGCTGGAATTTTGTAGATATTCCAGGACCGGTTCTTTTATTCCTGCCAATCATAAATACCACCTTGTGGCGCTCCCTATGTTCCCATTTGAGTTCTTCTTAGCGTCATAGCTTGACATTTGCAAAAGTTACGTAGTCAAGAGTACATCTATTTCTGTGTGCGTTGGCGATTTTTGTTCAATTTAAGAAATGGATTTAAATTTGCAACAACGAACTTGTCTTAAATTTTGCCAAAAAAAAAAAAACGGATTTAATGGTGCGCGAACGTTGGACAGTGGCATGAACCGTTCAAAAATGGTCGTGAGTCAATCGAAGAAGATGAACGCAGTGGCAGACCATCGACATTGAAAACCGACGAAAACATGTGATGAAGTAAAAGAAATGTTGGACAATAACCGCAAATTAACCATCAGAGAGATAGCGGAGGACTTGAACATTACCTATAAATCCGTCCAAGACATTTTGGTTAATAATTTGGGTTTCCGTTGTGTAGCATCAAAGTTGGTGCCAAAATACCTCAATTTCATGCAAAACAGAAACCGTGTTGATGGTTTGCGAGACTAAGTCCGATCCCACATTCATCCAAAGGATCATTACTGGAGACAAGACGTGGGTTTGTGAGTACGACACGCAATCCAGACATCAGGCAAGTGAATGGCGTTCACCAAATGGATTACAAAGGTATAGTGCATCATGCATTTTTGCCAGAAGGCCAGACAGTTAACAAAGAGTATTATTTGGGCGTTATGAGACGTTTGCGAAGCAATTCGCCGAAAGAAACCAGAATTGTGAGCAGAAAACTCGTGGATTTTGGAACATGATAACGAAAAATGCAACAAATACCATCACGGAATTCACCTGATTCGGTTCCATGTGACTTCTTTCTGTTCAATCGAGTTAAAAAAAACCACTACAGGGAACGTGTTTCAACAGCCGGGAGAAAGTAATGGAAAAATCGCAGGAAGCACTGGACATGGACATGATGGACATACCGAAAACCGAATATAAAAAATGTTTCGAGGATTGGATCAAGCATCAAGTCGATGGAGATTACTTTGAAGGGGACAATATGTAGATTGAAATGAATAAACTTGTATTTTTAATTTTCTGAATAAATTCCGGGAACTTTGATGGTATTTAGAAACTAGCCGTCTGTTATGTGTTCACGTTGTTAGGCTTTGGAACTTGTTGTTATAAAAAATCAGGTGTACTCTTCAACCATTTTAAGAATCCATGAGGTAAAATCATATTTATATTTATTTTTATATTTCGTTTTCAACTTTACAATTTTTACCCTCAACTTATCGTGAAGTATGTACTTGTAAAAGTTCCTAATTGTATAATCAGCTAATTCGAAATAAACGTGAACTCTTTAGTTCGGAGTGCTATGGTATATGTAGTCGTTGAATACAAAATGCTAGCACGTTCGTCATCAACAACAAAGGCAGCAAACGTAAATAAAAGTAGCATAACAATCTCAACAAAGTCCTACGACTTCAGGAATCAAAAAGAGAAAAAACCGCAGAACTACGAGTGAACAAGCAAAAAGGAGCTACTAGATACAAGTAAGAAACTACATCGCAGACTAGGAGATAAAGATTCGTTTAGCAGCACAGTCGAAAATTCTTACTGCAAAACTGTAACGACTCTGCTGCAATTATTGTTAAAATAGCTACCATAGAGTTATTTGCTAGATCTAAGGAGTTCTGGTAGCCTGCACTATACTTTGTAAGCAACCATTCATTCAGTATCTAATGCTGATGTCAACCACAACATCGTTTTAACTAAGAATAGTCCGGTCAAGTCCGAATCGATTGAACACTTAATTCAAAAGCAACAGATTTCTAACTTCTTCGATCACAGGCACGTTTCTGTCAATAATCCGGACTAAGCGTTCTGACATCCACGATAGTTGAATCCTTGAAATATGTTATATATAGGAGAGGTTTTACTCCTCCTTATGACTTATCATTTATTGTTGCCGAAGCAATACCCCTTTTCTTTTTAGCTTTCAAAGTTATAGAACATTTTTGCATATATGTCAGTATTAAGACATTTTGAAGCTTGCCAGACTAAGTAACTCTTTTTTATGTTTAGTCTGATGTTTTAGACAGTGGATTGATGTTACTTTGATGTTTAGTTACGTTAAGCCGTTCTTCATTTCAAGGTAAACCGGTTTTGTCTATTCTACGGATGCAGAGAAGGACATGATACTTGGTTTGATACAGAGAGACACTGCAGGAGAGTCTATTGAAACGATAAACAGAGAATGCATGCCGACTTAAAATTCGTTGATTTGTGAGTAGTGTGTAATATGTATGTTGGATAGAATTTTATAATAAAGGATTTTTCAATAAGGACATAACAATTTTATATTTTAATACAAACGCACCCTTAAACCTTTTTTATGATATTTCAATGTCAAATGTCATTGTTTGGAAATTATTAAAAATTACCATCGAAATTCTGAGTCAGTGGTCGCAACTTTAAGAGCGCTTACTCCAAATTAAGGTCGTAATAGTCGTGCTCATGCAGATAAATTTGAGTCAATATATTCACTATTGAATATTCCTGTGCCGGTCGAAGTACTGAAAATATCGTAGCGGCCGAGGGAGGCTCGATGGGTTGGAAAGGTAATGCGTCGGTTTTCTGGGATTGTCATAGCATACTCTTCGTGGACTACCTCGAAAAAGGAAAAACTATCAACAGCGAGTATTACTGTGCATTATTGGAGTTATTGATGGTTAAAATGGCCTCAAATGAAGCGAAAAAAGTTTTTGTTTTTGCAAGACAATGCACCGGCGCACAAGAGTATCGCAACTACGGCTAAAATCAATGACTTATAGCTGCAATTGCTGTCGCATCCTCCGTATTCGCCCGATTTGGTTCCCTCGGACTATTATCTCTTCCCAAACCTCAAAAGATGGCTCATCAATAAAAAATTCAGCTCACGCGAGGAAATCATCGACGCCACGGAGGAGTATTTTGCGACCTTCCGGAAAATTACTTTTTTTTTCATTCCCAAGGATTTTACTTTTCACCCCACTTAGTATAGGTTGGCATTCAAGAAATTTGAAGGCGCTAAGAAAAAACAACTTTCTGGGAGAGAAGCTTTGTCGATGTTTGTTGAAGTCAAACTTATATTACTAGACACCAATACAACATAATAAGATTGAACGCTAAGTCCCGGTTCCGGTCTTAACATATAAAAAAATACAACTTGCCAAAAAAGAGTGTTACCCTGCGAAAGAACATATTACTGTTACGGACACTGTTGCTGATATTAAATTGCAGGCTTTACTTAATCATATAGTTAATCGGCTATTAGATGCTTAAAAGGAGGTTTTGGAATTTGAAGCTTATTTGTAAGTGGGGCTTGGATGGTTCAGCGCAGTCAAAATACAAACAGCATTTTTCTGATGCAAATGCTAAAGACACCAGTATATTCATTGTATCCTTTGTACCCTTACGATTGATCACAAACAACACAGGAGAGCAGCAGCAATTAATTATTTGGCAAAATGAAATACCCTCATCCGCACAATACTGCAGACCAATTAAGTTTATTTTTCAACATGAAACAACAGAAATGGCAAAGAACGAGGTTGAAGTAATGCGCAAGCAATTTGCGGCGCGGCGGGGCGAAACATTGTCGTAACTAGAACGCGATTCTCGCATCTCGATATTCACAAGGGAGAGCTCCTGATCAATCAACAGGCAACTAGATTGACAAGGCACTCCTCCAACATTGACTCGGACCACTTTTTTGTTGGAGCTAAGATACGATTGGGGATATCCCAAACATCGAAAAAGCGAGCTAGTACCGTGAAAAAGTTTGAAGAAATTACTATGTTGGATGGAAAAATAAATTTGTATTGCTATAACAGACACGAAATCAACACAAAGATGCTTTGTATGCGGACTAACGTCCAAAGGTTTCAATAACATGGAAAAAGTATTCAACACTCATGTAATAGACACCTCTCGATTAGAATTCGGACTATCTCTGCTCCATGCCTGGATCCGTTTCTTCGAATGTTTCTTGCACCTTAGTTATAAACTACCTCTCAAGTGGCATGCTCGTGGAGAAAAAGAAAAGAAAATCTTTGCTGAGAGAAAAAATGAAATCCAAAGCAAATTTAAAACTGAGATGGGATTAGTAGTCGATAAGCCAAAACCTTACTGCTTTGGGAGCAGTAACGATGGAAATACGGCTAGGAGATTACTGGGTTGCATATTAATGTTATTCAAAGGTTTAAAATTGTATTGCAAACTATAGCTAGTACCTACGAAATTAATGTGGACAAATTTCAAATATATGCTTTTGAAACTGCTAGACTGTTTGGGGAAAAATATAAATGGTACCCAATGTCACTTTCAATCCACAAAGTTTTAATTCATGGCCCAGCCATAATAGAGAAGGAGGCACGAAATATATATAAAATATCTCGTGTCAAAACTAATGAGAATATTTTGAATTCACTCCTTATTTCTTCGGACCCGTTTATAACCAGTTTGAGAAAACTGCCTCAAAAACGGGCTTATAACATTGAGAAGGATGTTCTTGACTTATTAAAGGCACAGATGCTTCCGATACATCAGCTCATATTAGTTCCGATAGTTCATCCGACACGGAATAATGATTATGGTACATTTGAATCTTTTCAATTTCGTATATTTTGCATAAAAAACATAACATGCACTAAACAAGGGCTTACTGCAATAAAATAGTTTTTGCCAGGAATTCATGCATTTGGACCCTGTGTGCGGCGTAGGTGGCGTGACAGCCAGTGAGTCAACCATCACGCCAATTGTTGGTGCTGTTGAGCAACATTCTTCATGTCGCAACCCTCTGCCAACCTACTGAACCGTGTGCGACGTCTCTGTCGTAGTTAAGTCTCCTGTCCGCAGCTGCTCGAGCAACGTGGAAGATTAATGGCACCGCCAATTTGTCATGGATCAGACCTTTACGATTACTATCTAGGTAGAGGAACGCTTCTGGAGGAATAAAGCCGTCAAAGCGAACTCTCTCATGATACATATAATTAGGGTAGTAAGCCTCGGAGATCAGGTTGTTCGATGAGGTCATTGCTCTTGCAATGTGCATTCGAGTCAACTTAATGGCGAAATTGTCCACTCTTATTAGGTTTGCCCTATTGTATAAGACCTCATTAGGATAGATTTTTTTGAACTCAGACTCTGGTGTTTTGTATAAGCGAAGACAAGTCCTAAGACAAGCCCTCTCAAACACCTGGATCTTATCCAATAAACTTGCTCTCACGTTGAATCATACGGGACATCCAAATACAAGCAAAGACCTGAAAAGAGCCATGTAGCAGATCACCTTCACCCTTGCATCGAGTTGGCTGTTATAAAACAGTCTCTTTGTAAGGTCAAAAGCGCCTTTGGCTCTGGCCAGAGTACAAGTACCCGGCCTGACCAATACATGCCGGTAGTTGTTTGAAAATATCACTGTATTGGTAAGTACGCAGTCTATAAAGCATATGTTTCAAGTTTGAAAGCGCCACGTTGTTTAGTACTTGTTTGCCAGCCATCAATAGGGAACCAATATGAAAGCTGAACTGAATTCTACTCTGGGTGAGTCTGCTCCTTCGTTTACAACAGTTAAATTTTGGGTTGCTGAGTTTAAACGAGGCCGTACGAGCTGCCAAGACGAGCATCGCAGTGGTCAACCAAATGAGGTGACCAAATCCACAAAGGCGTTAATGGATGATCGTCGACTGAAAATGCGCGAGCTAGCAGACATTGTAGGTATTTCAAAAAGTGCAGTATATCGCATATATTGAAAATTTGGACATGAGAAAGCTGTGTGCAAGATGGAAGCTGCGTTTTCTCACACTCGAGCAAAAACAGTGTCGTGAAGATGTTTTAATTGAGTGTTTAGCGAAGTTTCACCGCAACAAAGCAGAATTTTTGCGCCGTTTCATAGCAATGGATGAAACATGACTCAATGGTCAAAGATTTCCCAACGATGAAGAAGTGATATCGGCAGTTAATTGCTATTTTGAGGAGCAAGACAGTTCTCATTATAAAGATGATGTCGAAATTTTTTGAACATCGCTGAGAAAAGTGTATATGTAGAGCTGAAAGGTGATTATGTTGAAAAATAAATAATTTTTTTCCAAAATTGCTGTGTTTTCTTTGTCGCGTACTTCTGGGACCGCCATCGTATGTTTGTTAAAATGTAGATTTTGATCTAGCCAGATCCCAAGGTATCTGACTACATTTCGACAAGCAAGTGGCTGCCCGTGCTGCCTCACGATCGAAAACTTTCGAGAATTCTTTCTAGTGTCCCTAGAGGCCCAGACAAAGGCGTCTTAAACAAAATGCTTCTCGACTTCTGAAAGTTGATTTTCAACTTCCAGTCGTCGCAATATCACTTAATTTTGTCGAAGTCACATTTCAAATGTATATTAATGACCTCAATCTTTGGACCTGATCTGTACGCGATTAAGTCACCTGCGTATGCTATGGCATAATGAAGTGAACCTATCAGATCACCTGTGTAAATGCTGAATAGGATCGATACGTGCGTATTTACCGCACGTTTTTGCAGACCGTTTTTTAAGTTAAATGTTCCAGCAGAAGTCATATAGCCATTCTTCACGATGAACTGTCTACTGGAGAGCATATCAAAAAGAAATTACAGCAGTAGTTTACTTATGTCCAACCTGCTCAACTTGAAGAAGAGTGCCTCTAACCATATGGTATCGAAGGCCTTTTTCAAGTCAATCAGGCAGGCATCAGTGCACTGGTTCTTTCCTTTGTTCTATTGGATATCAGAAACCAGTTTAGATGCAGCATGAATGATATCATGCCTCGCCTTGAAATCGAATTGATTATCCGGAACTATATGTTTATCAGCAATACACTGAGTCAGGACTCTACTGATCACCTTCTCGAAAACCTTTCTGATGTTTGGAAGAAGACTGATCGAGCGCAGATTCACCGGATTGCAAGTATCTTTATCCCTTTTAGAGATGTCGGGTCATTTCCAGATTTCCATCAGCGTGTGACTTTCGGTCCCATTTGTATTGACGAAAGGAGATGCCATAAAGAACTCTGCGGGCTGTACAGTGACTCGGTCTACGAATGCTACGTATGCGATGGCTGGGCCATGTAAAGCGACTTAACACCGCAGCTACGGCTCAAAGAGTTTTCCATTCTACCTCAGAGGAACGATCGCACCTAAGGTGACACACGCAAGTATAAGTGGACCTCAACCAACCTGGGGTGAGTTATTGGAGGCAGCTGACATGAGATTAAGTAAGGAGTTGCAGATTTATTGTAACATAATCTCCTTTTAGTAATCACTGACTTCAATTTCCTTCTTTAATTGTCTATTCTGTCAGTAAACTGTTTGAACAGCTGTTTCAGCGCCGATTGTCATACTTTGGTACTTGTTGGTCTGTTTGTCATCAGAGTCTTCTAGCTGATAAATAGTTTAACGTTTTCAACAGCCAGTTTTTCGTTTGATGGGATGCTGTATGCTGTATTCTATGATAATTATAAGAGAGCAAATAATCACACTGCTCCGGCAGAAGAAAATCTATGATTCCGACGCACATTTAATTAACATAGTTAAAAACATATTACTGTATACATGCTCGAGTAAATCTGTTCATATTTTTAGTAACCGATAATTCCTGTCTGACATAATCCCCACAAACGCCAATTAAATATCAGAGCTCATCACAACCCATTTCTTGATTCAGTTTGAATGATTTGAATCAATAACCACATGCATTTGAGTCAGACCACCGAATTAAACAAAAAAAATGTTTTAGTTCTAAAATTAGAGAAACTGCAAAATTGATAATGAACGCCGGAATAGTACATCCAGTTTCTATCTAATAGTTTTGTTGACAATTCTACGCTAAATCGGATTGGGTTCAAACATAATTTAGAGTCTTTGTCAATAGTTGGTCCAACAATTATCAGCGTTATTATGGAAGATTGGGCCGTATAATCGCTGAAATTACACTTCCATTTCTAATAATGGCCAATTTCCGATGGAAAATTTTGTTCTAATTCCACAGAGAATGAAATTAGCTTCGTCATGGCATTGATGGTCAGTGTTAATAGCCCAGCCCTTGGCACTCATGCCATACCATATTCGTACAGCATGCATTAGCAAGTGCATATGACCAGAGGACTTAATAAATCAATTTGCTTCCTTTACAGTCATTGTCACATGTACGAACATCTGCTGGCATGAAGGTTTTCTTTTCAATGCAAGGACAACGGCGTAATGCGACATGTCAGTTCATTTTCGTGAGCTTCCAGGTGCTTCGTACAGGATCTCTTCCCTTTCACCCGAATTTCAATTACACACGAGTAGATAAATATTCGTCGCATACCATCTACAGGTATTGCTTAAGTACCTTAGGCATGTATTGGAGTGTTTTTGTCCGAAAGCATTACGTGTTGCTATACATAAATCCTGACACAGAGGCGCAATAGCATCATATACAAATAAATATATAGATACCCTGTGTTTGAGAGTGCATGCAGATTGTGTTTTGCTCGTCAGTCAAATTTACGTCCAACATTTTGCTTGCATACGAATGAACTGCAGATGGACATTGGGTGTTGTTGGCCCTAGATAGAGTATCCTGATGGTGGCTGATGATGCATATGTAGTAATCAAATGCGATAGCACTACATGCTCGTTCTTGGCCCTTAGGAGGATTTGATGAAAAGTAATTGTGTACAATGCTGTTTCGTGACAATCATTTATCACCTTCAACAATTTTTGAGAACACAGAGCAGAGCAGCAGAGCAGAAGCTTTGACAAGAAGCTTTAGAGCCAATATCCGTCCATAATTTTATCTTTTTTTTCTGTCGCAACAGAGCACTTAGCCAAAGTCGATTGTTCTTTTTGTAAGTTCTTGTTAATGGAATCTTTCTGTCTTTCGAAGAAGGATGAGTAAGCGCTTCAGTGATAAGGTGCCTACAGTACTAGCACCCACCACATCAATGCCGTTTACCTGTAGTTTGATGCGAGCGTAAGTCAGAAATTCGCGGTGTCGTCATCATTTTCACAGCAAGCATCTCAGGATGTTGTATCACATATGCCTAGGAAAAGTGTACTGCCCCGTCACGACACCAGTTAGTAACCTGCAGTTTTTTGTGATGAGAGGCAGCATTAGTTTGGTCTGCCTGCGACCTCTGGAGTCAAGCCGTTTGCAGCTGTACTCATATGAAATCCAACTGTCAATGGAAGGTTTAACCCAGGACGCAGGCAGACACAACGTAGGTTGAAAAACTCTCCTCTGAACTTTGCCTGGCATGTTCATCGGCGATGTCATTTTCCGTGATCCCCTGGGTGCCAGGCAAGACTCAGTGAATCTAGCTTTCCGACTGTGTTCAGTGATGTCTTGCATTCTTGAACCGACGAACGACGGAACCAAGTCGTACGAGGGTCCAGCAAGGTTCTACTGTCGCCACAGATACAAATGCTTCGTCTCCTCCACCGGTTCTTCCCAATATAGGTCGTTGCCATTAGGATTGTGTATATCTCCGTTTGAAAAACAGACAAAGTTTTTCTAACAAGAAGTGAAATCTAAGATTAACGTCCTCTAGAAAGACGCCAGATCCACATCATATATTGGTTTTGGAGCCATCCGCGAAGATTCGACTGCATTCCATTTCTGACTCAGTTTTTGCCCGAAACCAATCTTCGGCACAGGGAAAGTCGATTTCGTATTCTTTTCCACAGCAGGAGTTCTGGTGACATTGTATCAGACAGCCATGTCTATAAGACCAGAGGCATAAAACAGTCGGCACGCAAAGTCATCAAATCTCAAGTGCGTGTTGTACTAATCTTCGAAAAAAGGGGTACTTGAGGGATCGACATCTAACTTAGTTTCCTACTTAATGAAGATCTGGAGCTTATAAACAGGTGCTCGGTGTTAAATGGTCTTCCACTTAACCCAAACAAGTCGCAATATACATATACCGATGTCAAGCGAAATACTTAATTTCAGCCCTCTTACTTATGTTTGGCTCTGTAAAAGCAAGTTAAGTTCTGTTAAGTCTATAACTACATAGTATCGGTTATCAAGGGTGTGGATGGTGTGGTTAGTGTCATTTACTGAATTCAATGTGGTTGATCTTTTTGACATATGTCTTACAATCTTTGGCAATTTTAGTCATGCAGTCGTTTTAAGCGGAACAACGCTCAATCTTGTTTCGAAAATAGGCGATCTGTAAAAGTTATATTGCGTAAAATTCGTGAATTTCTCGGTCAACATAATCGCCCTAGTTAGTCCGAAATTCGTGCAATGGTGAAGCGTTTTAGATAAATTGGTTCGGTATCGGGTCAAACTCCATATCAGTATGCTCGCCCAGTACGTACCCATCTTCACTGTGAGCGAAAATGTTCAAAACCAGCCTGGCACCTCAATTTGTCGCCGAAGTCAACAATTGGGTCTCACTTGACCTTCATTTTTACGCTGATAAAATCTAAATTACCCAACAGTTGAAGCCTTTGGACCCTCTACGACGTCACCTATTTGTTAATTTGATGTTGGATCGCCAGAAGAATTTGTCATCGAATTTGATCTTTTTCGATAAAGCCCATTTTTGGATGGATGGGTATATAAATGAACAAAATTGTCGTTTCTGGGGACCGGAAAACCCATATGAGAAAAACCAATGCATCCTAAGAAAAAACACTTTATGGTGCGGTGTACGGGCTTGCGGCATCATTGGCCGTATTTTATCGAAGATGGGGCTTGAGAGGCAGTCCTAGTGAATGGACAACATTACCACACATGTTGACTGGCTGCTTTTTCTCAAAATTAAATGAATTGAGTCTGTTTCAACAGGATGATACTACCGCTCACACAAGCCATCAATTAATTAATTATTTCATTGCGTGCGAAATATGAAGATCGCATTATTTCGGTAAAAGGAAAAGTTGATTAGCCCCCAAGGTCGTGCGATTTGACACCTCTCAACTTCTTTCTGTGGGATTATTTTGATCTTCCGATGGTCGCTTGCAATAGAAGCCGTGGCAGTCGCATGAACGATATTTGTGCTTCATCAAATATCTGACGGCTGGGACAAGAAGTTGTAGTTCTTTGAAATAGAGTGAGTTTCGATACGTTATCGATGCTAGAGATGTTATCTAGAGATAACACGCTCGCCATACTTACTCTTCAATAAATCGATTGTAGCGTGTGCTGTGTGGCTTGTGGCACCATCATGTTGAAACCACATGTGGTCCAAGTCCATATCTTCTAATTCGGACCAATTCGGTCCGATCGGTGATAATGGCGCGATAACTCTGACCATTCACAGTAACGTGACGATCGTTATCGTCGACGAAAAAATATGGCCCAATAACGCCGCCGGCATGCAAACCGCACCAAACAGTTATTTTTTGTGGATGAAGTCGTGATTCATGAAGCACATGTGGGTTTTTACCCGACCAATAACGCATGTTTTGCTTATTGACGAGCCCATTGAGCTAAAAATGAGCTTTGTCACTGAAGATGATTTTGCGATGAAATTCATCAGCTTGGCGCATCTTCTCCAGAACCTAATCGGAGAACGTAGCTCGTTAGAATAGATGTTGAGTTTACTGAATAAATTGACAGTGACAGTTTAATGATTAGTGAAAGAGTGCGTTCACAAATTAAATTTAAAGTTGTCAAGTCCCTATTGGAAAACCCTATACAACTGCTGAGCTATATAATACATGGGCTGTCCGTGCTGTTTCTAATAGAGAGCACCACTAGAATTAAATCCATTTTCAGTTAGTTCCAACCTTCAAAAGATACGTATATAAATTTGACAGCTGTCGGACGATTAGTTCTCGAGGTATAGCGTTGTGAGTGAAGCAACTTTTGTTATTGTGAAAAAAATGGATTCGAAGCAATTTCATGTGTTAATTTATCATTGCTTTTTGATGGGAAAAAATGCAGCCGATGCAAAGAAATGGCTTGATAAGTGTTATCCGGACTCTGCACCAGCCGAACGAAGCATTCGCAAGTGGATTGAAAAATTTAAAAGTGGTCATACAAGCACCGAAGATGATGCACGCAGTGGACGTCCAAAAAAGGCTGTTTCAAATGAAAACATCAAAAATGATTACGAGTGACCGTAAAGTGAAGTTGATCGAGATAGCTGAGGCTTTGAAGATATCAAAAGAGCGTTTTGGATTTATCATACATGAATATTTGGACATGCGAAAGCTCTGTTCAAGGTGGGTGCCGCGTTTGCTCACAGTCGACCAAAAACAACAACGTGTTGATGATTCAGAGGAGTCTTTAAAGCTGTTCAACCGCAATAAAGCCGAATTTTTGCGTCGGTATGTGACAATGGATGTAACTTGGCTCCATCACTTCACACCGGAGTCAAGTCGGCAGTCAGCTGAGTGGCGAGCAGGCGACGAGCCTCGTCCAAAATGACCAAGCACTCAACAGTCGGCTGGCAAGGTTATGGCATCCGTATTTTGGGATACACATGGAATAATTTTCATCGACTATCTCCAAAAGGGGCAGACTATCAACAGCGATTATCACATTGCGTTGTTGGAGCGTTTGAAGGACGAAATCGCCGAAAAACGGCCGCATTTGAAGAAAAAGAAATTGCTGTTTCATCAAGATAATGCACCGTGTCACAAGTCGATGAAAACGATGGCAAAATTGAATAAATTCGCCTACGAATTGCTTCCCCACCCACCGTATTCTCCAGATTTGGTCCCCAGCGACTATTTCCTCGTTTCAATCAGTGTATCGCCCTCGAAGGCAAATATTGAAAAATAAAGTTGAATTTTGGAAAAATTTTGTGTTTTACTATAAAACGGCACTGACTTTTCAGCCTATGTGTAAGTAAGCGAAAAATCTTTTATGAATTTCTGGAAATACGAACATATCCCTTGAAAGCTATGAACAGCTTTCACATTATGTGGTACTGGAAAGTAAATAACAGATTCTATTCCCTTTTCATTTGATAGAATTCCGTCTTTCAATACCGTATATCCCAAATATTTAATCTGCGACTTCATAAAACTACACTTATCTAATCTCAGTTCGAATTTATTATCAACTAACCTCCTCCACATTGTGAGTCGCTATCATAAGATCATCGATGTATATAGAAATCTCACATCATCAAATACGTCACTAACAAATCGCTGAAAAGTCGAATGTGTGTTTCTCAAACCAAAGGGCATCCTTAAGAATTCATATTGCCCCAACGGGGTTACGAACGATATATATTTTATCGACAATCTATCTAAAAATTCTTCAATCAAAGGTAATGGGTAATTATCCTTGAAGGTTACTCAATTAAGAACCCTATAGTCTACACACAAACGAATATAGTATCACCCGTTTTTTTCTTCACTAATACAATCGGAGACGTATACTCCGATTTACTAGGTCGAATAATACCTCGCTCCATCCATTTATCTAATATTAACTGTACTTGTTGCCGTTCAAAGTATGACAACCTTCGCGGAGAACAATAAAATATGTTAGTTTCTCGCTATTTTATTTCAGTTTCATCTGACATTCTATTTGGGGGAAAATCGGGACGCTTACAATTTACATAATGCTTTTCAAAAATAATACAAAATCTTTCTTTTGCCTCGAAATCAATGCTATCATTTTCAATGTACATTTTCTTTTCATCATTATTAATGTTCATTAACTCTCTATACTCATTTTCATACAATGATTTTCACTTTTCATCTTTAAGTTTTAATCTTTTTAATTCTAAATTAGCCTTCTTTATAAAGTCTCTTCCTAAGAGTATCTCGCATTTAATCATTTCATTTTCTAAATTAATTAGGCAACTAACAACTCCTCTAATAATCAAACGACTTTTATTAATACCAACATAGTATGCACATAAATTGTACTTCAAAACGCAAATTGGTTAGACAAACTTTTCATCAACAATACTGATGGCACTTCCGGTATGAATTAGCGTTCCTTAATTAGTTTTATAATTTTTAACATTAACATCACTACCAAAACAAACAGGCATATTTCTTACATAATTACCATCTTCTTTACAGAGATCAATCTGGTAGACCATAATTTCTCTCTTCTTTACACAGTTTGCGGTGTAGTGTCCCATTTTTTCACATACATGACAAGCATCCACTTGTCTCTTCGGCTTATGGCATTCGGCTGCTACGTATCCCACGGCGTTGCAGTTATAGCACCGAAACACATTAGACCTAGACGGTGTTTCTGCAGCAATTTTTACAACAGTTCGAAAATGTCCTTCAACAGTTTTTCACTGGCTTGCGCTCTTTGGTGGTAGTCCGGTATCCCTTTTATTAAATATTTCAGTTGCTCGTCTCCCCTGACAATAAATGTTCTGTTGTCATTGTCATTTAATCTCTTCGAGAATGAAACCATTCCAACGCTTTACTACTCAATTTAATGGAAATGAGCGCTTTTTTACTATTCTCACTCAATGTATACCACCTTGATCAAAAAGTTCCCGGTGGCGACACCGTGTGGCTCTCCCATTGTTCCGATATGAGTTCTGTTTTTTTGTTAAGTTGGTACATCTGTTGTTGACATTTCCTCTAAATCTTAGCACCATATTGTAGCTTTACGAAGTTAAGAGTACATCTATCTATCTTGTGTGTGTTGGCGATTTTTTTAAATTTAAAAAATGGATTTAAATTTGCAACAACGAACGAAAGATCGGCCACGATTCTTTAAAGAAAACGGTCATTTACCAGCGGATCGAGCAGTTCAAATTTAGTCGTGAGTCAATAGAAGATGTTGAACGCAGTGACAGGCCATCGACATCGAAAACCGACGAACAGTTGAGGAAATGTTGGTCAATAACCGCAAATTAACCATCAGAGAGATAGCGGAGGACTTGAACATTGCCTATGGATCCGTCCAAAATATTTTGGTTAATGATTTGGGTTTCCGTCGTGTAGCAGCAAAGTTTAAGCCAAAAGAACTCAATTTCATGCGAAAAAGAGACCGTGTTGACGCCGCAAAAGATATTTGCGAGGCTGAATCCGATCCCACATTCATCAAAAGGATTCTTACTGGAGACGAGACGTGGGTTTATGAGTACGACACGCAATCCAGACATCAGGCAAATGAATGACGTTCACCAGATGAGCCGAGACCAACAAAACCACGACGTTTTCAGTCAAAAAAGAAGGCAATGCTCACGGTTTTTATGGATTACAACGGTGTAGTGCATCACGAATTTTTGCCAGAAGGCCAGACAGTAAACAAAGAGTATTATTTGGGCGTTATGAGACGTTTGCGTGAAGCAATTCACCGAAAGAGACCGGAATTGTGGACAGAAAACTCATGGATTTTGCATCGTGATAACGCACCGTCGCACAGTGGCATTATTTGTAATTTTTGAAGAAAAATGCAACAAATACCATCCAACAGTCATCAAATTCACCTGATTAGACTCCCTGTGACTTCTTTCTGTTCAATCGAGTTAAAAAACTACTACGGGGAACGCGTTTTAGCAGCCGAGAGGAAATAATGGAAAAATCGCAGAAAACACTGATGGACATAAAGAAAACCGAATATAAAAAATGTTTCGAGGATTGGATCAAGCGCTGGCACTATTGTGTTGCAGTCGATGGGAATTACTTTAAAGTGGACAGGCTGAGTTTTTTAACTTGAGACATCCAAATTACTCGAAAAATACGCGGTATCGCGAGAAATGTTTCAGACAAAAGTCACAAGGTTCTGAAGGGGGCATAAGATGGTGACCACGAGTTTGACCTTGAGACCTATTTTCAAGGTCAAATGAAGGTCACTTCAGATTTTTTTAATAGGAGCCCCTATTTTTTTTGACAGATTCGTAATCTGTCTTTTTTCAGAAATGCGTCCTTTTCCCGTCAGAGGGTGCCATATAATTTAAGACATCAAAATTACTCGAAAAGCACGATATGTCGCGAAAAATGTTTCAGACAAAAGTCACAAGGTTCTGAAGGTGACATAAGATGCTCAAGCGCAGGCCACTTTTAATTTTTCAAATGATAATTCCTGATTTTCATTGCTCAGTCGTATTGCTCGTAGGCTTGTCATTTGTTTTTACATACTGCGCTTAGCATAACCCAGAAACAACGACGTGGACGTAGCAGTATTTTGTTTCTTTCGGGGTGATTAATTAGAGTGGGTCCCCTTGCCTCCCACTGTTGAATCATTGAATTCTTCCCATTTCGACGTTAATTTCTCGAGACTATTTCAACAAATGCTCGAAAATGTGACCATTCAATTCAATACACTTGTCTATCCGCGTTCTAAATGAACCAACAGAACTGAGAAGTATTTCTGGCGTAATCTTCCGGCAAGCTTCAGTTATTCGTCTTTTCATGTCCTCACGTGTTGTTGGCTTTTTTCTGTAAACCTCACTTTTTAAGTAGCCGCAGAAGAATTCACGTGACGTAAGAGCAAGTGATCTAGCAGGCCATTGTGTCGAACCCAGTTGTTCGATCCATCATTGATGGTAAACATTGTTTAATACGCTCCGGGCTACTTGGGAATAATGAGCTGGACAACTATCATGTTGAAACCACATTGTTTATCGCAACTCCAATGGCAGTTCTTCTAGTAATATTGGAAGATGGTCCCACAAGAAGTTTGCATACTTTTCTCCATTCAAGTTGCCTTCAATAAAATATGGACTTATTAATTTATCCCCAATAGTTCCCGCCCAAACATTAACATTCCAAGGGTGCTTTCGTTCAACTTGTCGCAACCAAAAAGGGTTTTCGGTAGGCCAGTAACGCATGCAAGTCGACTCATCAGAGAATAACACCTTGGCGAAGAAAAGGGGGTCTCGTTCAATTTGCTGAAGTGCCCATTGACAAAAGGAAACCCGGTTGCGAAAATCCTGACTAGAAAGTTCTTGATGCATTGAAACATGATAAGGATGGTATTTATGCCGATTTTATATCTTACAGACAGTCGTTTGAGAAATTCCTGATTCACGGCTTATTTAGTGAGTGTTAATGTGCGGATCGTGTGTAACGGCAGCTAACAGTGCTATTTCACTGTTTTCAACAGCCACCCTATCTGAACGATTCCTTTTCTTTGGTTGCACACTTCCTTCACCAATGAATTGAAGGATGACCCGATAAAAGGAAGCGCGCGATCGTATCAATGGTATCTAGCACTGAATGAATAAGACCTTTGAGACAAAGTCGTGTGCCCCATTGAGGAATACGACTGAGCAATGAAAATCAGGATTTATCATTTGAAAAATCTAAAGTGACCTTCGTTTGACCTTGAAAATGGGTCTCAAGATCAAACTCGTGGTCACCATCTTATGTCCCCTTCAGAACCTTGTGTCTTTTGTCTGAAAGATTTTTCGCGATATCGCGTATTTTTCGAGTAATTTGGATGTCTCAAGTTAAAAAACTCACCCCGTAGATTAAGATGAATAAACCTGTATTTTTAATTTTCTGGATAAAAAAACTTTTTGATCAAGGTGGTATGCTGCCAGGAAATTGAAATTGAAAGCAACAAGTCTTTTACTTCGTAGAAATCGTGTTCCTTTCGTTTCGCTTTTGTTTCCCGTTGCCTTCCTTCCTAGCTGTCGCAACCATTCTTTTATTTGTGCAGCTGTATAGTTTTTAAATTTTTCAATTTCATTTGTGTTGGGCATTACGTATTTTATATATGTACTATGTATTATATTTTTTCGTTCTTTATCCCACTTCTGATCTTGTAAGCCTTTGTTTTATTTTTGTCGTAAGTTTTTTTCGATGCGACTTCTGCTGCACAACTGATTCAATTTTTCTACCCCTTTTTCGTACAATGTACCACTCTGCTGCACGTCCCTACACACATACATGGATGCCATATTAGTTAGTTAGTTAAGACTTTAATTTCATTTCATAGAAAGGTAGGTTGATACATTATCGTACATAATTTTCAAGTCTAATTAATGTTTGGTCAATAGTTGACCATCTACCAGATTGACATTTATATAGGCTCTCTACATAAAATATGAATTAACTTACATAGTGCATTATGAACTTTAAATATTTGCATAAGGAATTTAAGATTTGTATAACGAAAACTATCCATATTGGCTATTTCAGAAACTTTCCTTCATGATACGTTTTCTATACATTAACGTCTTCTTGGTGTAATTATAGAATGCGTTCCATCCATGGTTTCCGTTTCAAATACTCAGTGTTATACTGTTATACTCATCTAACGCAGCGGTCCCAAAGTATATCAAGTCGTATTTTTTTCAAAATATCGCTATAAAATGGAAATCGTCCTCTCTCACATTGTTGTAACACAAATCGCAAAGGAGCATCGTTTGTGTATCTCTCGTACCTGTCTCGTTTGATTGATGATAAAAGCGCGCGAAATTTAGATTTTAAGGCTGTAGCCTGTTCCGTCGTTTTAAATCTAAGATTAAAGTCGCATTCGGACGCTAAACGCTCACAATTTTGGTTAAGAAGACCCCTACTTGAAATGATGTATTTGAGCAGCAACTTAGGCAGCCTACCTTGGAAAAGAGGAGGAAACCCTGTCCCCAAATACAGCATATAATTAGGTGTGTTGTTAGGTAGGCGAAAAATTCGTTTTAAGAAATATCGAAGAAACCTTTCTACTTCCTCATACAAAAGAATTGATTTAGCTGTTGCACAAACTATACAACACAACGACTCCAAACTGAAGATATTGCTCGTTTTGCTTCCGAAAGTTTTACAGAAAGTTGCTTTTTCATATTGAGATTTGCTGATAGCAAAACTCTTAGGTATTTGTATTCTCTCACTATTTCAATACATTCACCTAGAAGGCTCCATTTTTCGTTGCGCGAATATCTACCGCATCCCTCTCTAAATAACATTATCATCGACTTTTCGAGATTAACCGTCAGGTTAAATAGCTTTCAGTACTTACCTAGTCTGTTTATTTTCAACTGCATCCCGTTGATTATATTAGAGAGGAAGACGATGTCGACTGCATACATAAGGGCAGGGATCTCTACTTGGTTAATTTAAATTGCTCCCTTCACAAAATCCCGAATGCTCAGATTGCAACCTTGTTTCAATGGGAGAATTGATGTTCCAAACTCATCAGAGATAAATTCCCCATCCCAGACGTATGTTAAATTGCTTTCATACATTGCCCTTAGTATGTTGATGAATTTATTAGACATTCCCATCACATGGAGTTTATAAAATAGTGCCTCGCGAGGTATTGAGTAGAAGGCTACACGGAAATCGACAAAGAAGGCATACAACTTCCAACTGTGTTGGCTCTTGTAAATTTCAGCGATGTTGATAAGCGGAAAAATTTGATCTGTGGTTGAGTATTTCTTTCTAGACCCGCTTGAAATTTTCTTATTAGAGACCCACTGAATAAGCCTTTTAAACAAAATTGTTCCAAAGCTGTTCGATGCCGATGTTTTTAAGAAAGATATGCCCCAATAGTTCCTTGGATCATCATAGTCACCTTTTTTGTGCAATGGGAAAATAATTGCGCTTTTGAAGTTATTAGGAACATCTGCTGTTTCGAATATTTTGTTGAATTCTGTGGTAAGTGCTTAAATGAATTCGGTCTGCGGTCGTCTCCTGGGGCTTTTCGAACTTTCGATTCTTTGATGACTTGTAGCACCTCAGAAAGAGTAAACGGGACATCCAGAAAGACATCGACAACCAGCTGAGTCACATAATGAAAGCTGGCGAAATTTGGACGGGACTTAGAAGTCTGCTGAAATGTTCCCTCAACTGTTGTGCTTGCAATTTGTTCCAATGGTCTTAGCTTTTCCGTTAACATATTTTACAGCCTTCCAAAATTCTGCTGAGTATTTCGATCTTTATATTAGCTCAATTGTCTGTTCTTCAAAGGCTCTTGAAATCTTTAATAGCTTCACCATAAATGGTTTTGAGCACATTTTCGTTGTGTTTCCGCAGGAGTCCAAGAGCTGCAAAAGACCTCTCTCTTGCTTTGAGACATTCAAAATCAAACCTCTTCTGTTTGCTTAGAGCGTTCCTCTTTGTTGACTCATTCGGAGCTGTCTTTCCAAGAGAGTAAGTGTGTGCGTAGTTTCTTCAATCGGTGTTGTACTTGATACCTGAACTATACACTAAATTTGAAGAGGCATGTGATCTGGAAATGTCATCGCTGCGACTCTGAAATCAGAAAAGAGATAATTTCAATCCCCAGAAAGAAGACAATAGTCTATTACGTAGCAAGCTGTTCCTCAAATAAACGTGTGATCCCCTTTAGAGTCGCCTTCACAACTTCCGTTTAAAATACGACAATCGAACGCATCCGAGAGATCAAGTATCGTATTACCATTTGCATCGCAAGTAATATCCTTGAAGAAACGTGTTGTTAGAGTCCAATTCTTCCATTGAAATCTCCAGCAAGTATAATGTCAGATGAGTCAAGTTCAAACAAAGTATCTATAATTTTATCTTGCGGTATCCAAATAATTTACCACTGCTTCCTCTTCCATATGTGTGTTGCTTTACTGCGTAAGTCCACTTTAATTCATAGTCAGTGAATAAACTTATGAAACTACTTTCTTTTCCTTTCAAGACATGTGTTTCCAATAGCAAAAATATTTCAAACTTGCTTAATGTAATTAAAAATTTCAGCAAAAATTAATTCACTTCTTAGGCCAGCAATATTATAGCCAAGTATTCTAAAATCTTATGCTGTATTCCTATCTATCTGGCAGACAGGAACTATTCATGCCGTTTTTGTTGGCACGTGTGAAGCCTGCCTTAGGTTATCACGCGAGCTGTGTGCAGCGGCTGTTTTTTGCTCGCGGTGGTTAGGAACGCTTCTAACTTCAGCTGACAATGAGATTGACATTTGATTTGAGTTTGACATTTTATACTTATTGTTAACAATTTCCTAAATTCTAAATTTATTCATTAAAATCTTAAGATTCGAAGCTGACTCATCCATGGCTGGCTCCTTCCCACACATTTACCTTGTTGATAGTTCCCAGGAGAATATTTTTCCAAAAATGAACAGCATGCCTGTTCTAAGACTGGTATTCAACTGAGGCTTCCTCTCGCGAACAAATCCCATCACCTTTACTAGTTTCGATCTTTTTAGTCGTGTGTTCCTGGGCAAATCGCTATGTATTCTGTACTTTGTACCTCTGAGATTTCTCAGTACTTTCCAGGCACCCTCCTTTGACTTCAACTTGACCACTATTGTTGCTTTTCGTACGTTTCTGCCTGTGACACTGCACGTGGATTCAATGTGTGGGGAAGGATTATCTTGATCTAGCAATCCAGCACATACTTATTTCGCCTTTTCTTTTGTGTACTGTGTTGGACTCAGCAGGTACGTGCACAACAACATTCATTTCTGTGCTTCCCTGCATGATTTTATCTAGCTCATTCTTTAATTGTTTGTTAGGCTTTTCAAGCTGCGCGACCCTTACACAAACGTCCTCGTGCTTTTCCTTCAATCCTGCTAGTTCTAAACAAAACTGTTGAAAGTCTGATTTGGTGGCAAGCTCTTTTACGCGATCTTTGTACTTTTCCTTGAGCTGTTGAATAGTTATTCCAGTGATGTTTTCCATAGGTGACTTCTGCGATTTCTTACTGGGATGACGCTTCTCGTCTTAAGGTAGATCAGGGGAAGTCTCTACAGTCCTCTTTTGTGCATTCGTTGAGGTTAGATTTATCGCAGGTTTTGAAACTATTCAAAGTCTTAGATGCAAGGACTTACTCAGTTTTCGTTTTGAATTGGTAGAGTTACTTTTATTCTGTAGTTTTGGCAGGAAATATGAAATCCATTTTTTACTTTAGAACAATTTTAGCGACTTTTTAGTAGTAGCTCACATTTATACCAAAAGTCAACCATATCCACATGTCTTTGAGACAGTAGAGCAAAATGAAGACACTGGACACAAAAAAATTGTCCCGTGAGAGATGCTATGGTCGTTGATGAAAGCAATGTGATAAATGAGCCCTTAGTTCCCCGAAAAAGAATCATTCTGGGTCTAATGAAGCAATTTGTGAAAGCTCTGGACAAAAATGGACAATGTTTTCAGTATTTCTCAGAAATTTCCTGGATTACCATAAGTGATGAAAAGTTATAAGCATGCATTTTTGATGGACCCCAAATTGGCAAATCATAATGGAAAGACCCACACCACAACAGCATCTCTGTGAGAAATGTTTTCGTGCGATTCGAGGAACTTACAGTGCGCATAATCGACCTACTGAAACCACTATTGCCAATACCATTTGTAAAATTTGAGTTCCAGCTTACATTAGTGGATGACACTCGACCGGTTAGACCACATTCAGTACGTAGTGAAACAAGTAGTGAAGCACGTAGACTATAGCAGCTGTAGCTCGGAGTGTACGCGAAGAAGGTGACGAATCGATTCGTCGTCGTTCTCAGCAGCTTGGCTTGGCGTATTTTACGTGAGTATCTCGGCTTAAAATCGTACAAAATTCAACTTTTGAAGAATTGAAGCCAGGTGACTTGAATTTGCGTCATATTTTCAATAAATGGGCTCTGGAAAACTCAAAGAAAATCCGGTGTTTTATCGTGAAATTTTGTTCAGTGATGAAACCCATTTTTGGCACAATGGATACGTTAATAAGCAAAATTGCCGTATTTGGGCTGATAAGCAGCCAAAAGAATACCAAGAGCTACCATTACATCCATTAAAAACAACGGTATGGTGTGGCTTATTGGCTGGTAGAATCATTGGTCCATATTTCTTCAAAAATGAGGCAAATCAGAATGTTACCGTCAATGGTAACCGCTATCGCGCCATGTTAGCGGACTATATGCTTCCTGAAATTCAAGCATATGGTCTTGGTGAGATCTGGTTTCAGCAAGGCGGCGCTACGAGCCATACAGCGCGTGAAACAATGGACTTGTTAAGAAATCATTTTGGTGAGCACTTAATTTCACGTTTAGCTACGGTAAATTGGCCGCCTAGATCGTGCGATATCACACCTTTGGACTATTTTCTCTGGGGATGTGTAAAGTCCCAGGTCTTCAGGAATAAGCCAGCTACGACTGACGCTTTGGATGCCAACATTACTCGTGTTATACGCGAGATACTAGTCACTATGCTCGAACGAGTCGAGCAAAATTGGACCTTTCGAAAGGACCATCTCAGACGTAATCAAATCACACGATGAATTACCCTATATAAAAACAATGGAGAACAGGTATTAAGGAAGATGGGACGTTCGTATGATGACAGACTATTTCTGGTTAATTATGCGCGATTGTCCAAGACAACTTCACTCTAAAAAATCCCTTAAAAGACAATTTCTTCACGTATAATATTAGAATGAAGCCGTATTCTTTAAAAGCCTCATTTTTTGTCCATCTCATAAATTAAAGCTGATATAGGGTTTTCCAATAGGTTCTTGACAACTCTGAATTTAATTTGTGAACGCACTTTTTCACTAATCATCAAACTGTCACTGTGAATTTATTCAGTAAACTCAACATTTTCATCACGGTAAAGAACACTAATGAGCAACGTCTGAAAATTATAAAAATTTTCTACAGATATTCGGAGTCGCAAAATCATCTTCAGTGACGAAGCTCATTTCTGGCTCAATGGGTCCGTCAATAAGCAAAATATGCGTCATTGGTCAGGTGAAAGCCCACATGTGCTTCATGAGTTATCACTTCATCCACAAAAAATAACTGTTTGGTGCGGTTTGCATGCCGGCGGCGTTATTGGGCCATATTTTTTCGTCGACGATAACGATCGTCACGTTACTGTGAATGGTCAGCGTTATCACCGATTATTTTTGGCCCGAATTGGAAGATATGGACTTGGACGACATGTCGTTTCAACAGGATGGTGCCACAAGCCACACAGCACACGCTACAATCGATTTATTGAAGAGTAAGTATGGTGAGCGTGGCCCAGACATGGGCCAGTCGATTGGCCGCCTCGTTCGTGCGATTAAACGCCGCTTGACTATTTTCTGTGGGGCTACGTTAAGTCATTGGTCTATGCCAACACTCCGACGACGTTGGAAGAGCTCAGAGCCAACATTGTTGGTGTGAAATGTGTGGCCGAGTCGTTGAAAATTGGGTCCAACGAATCGACCGCTGCAAACGTGCCCGCGGTGGCCATATGAACGAAGTCGAGTTCCATTCATAAATGCTTTGTACTTCAAGCCAATAATAAAGTTTTTGAAATATCTCAAATGGTTTGCCTTTTATTTAAAAAAAAGTTGTCAAGTCGTTATGAGAAAACCCTATACAAGAAAACAGTTAGTATTTTTGAAAACGCTACGTATAAAAAAAAAACCAAAAAATAGCTTTGTTTGCACAATCATGGGTTGCAATCAGACGTACAAAGTCACCTCAGTGAAAGTCTCTCTGCACTCAATGATGCAATCTATCGGAAAGCTTTTCAACTGAAACACGTGGGCGTGTATATGTAAGAGCTTAACTCAATTTTTGATCGATTCTATGCACAATTGATGAATCTTAACATTGTTTGTAAGCTAAACCTAGAATCTGCCTAAGAACCTCGTACAGACAGTTTACTGACATACATAACACAGAGATTATGACACTGGAGTCGTCGATTAAAAACCTTCAAACATTAATAAAGGAAAATTACAGAAATTCTACAAGTTTGTATTGGAACAATAAAATTCGGACTGTAAACACTAGCAACCCGAATATGTCCCCGTAAATAAAAACCATAAAATTCACTCAAACGACGAACAACGAAGAAATACTTGCAGCAGCAGGCATAGAACCAAGTGAGGCCGTTGATTATGATGACTTCTTTGTGATTGAGGATCCGCAAGAGAAGGTAGAGACTATTGGAGCGACTTTCCAGGAAGTGCACAAGGCGAATGAAACTATTGGCCCGAACCACGATCTGTAGAATCGAGTCCTTGTGCACAACTTCTACCTTCGAAATGAAATAGTAAATTGGCGATTCGAGAGCCCAGGTTTCACCCAGTTCAGAGACGAGAATATGGCAATTAATATCATCACCAATGAAAGGGTACTACCACCGTTTATTTCGTAGGAAGAGCTTCAAACTATCTCCGAATCGCTTAGAAGTAAGAAATCAGTGGGAACCGTTGAAATATCGAACATTGTACTTCGACATCTCTCACTAGAAGCGTTGAAAATTTGTACCACCCTATTTAATAATGCAATGAATAACGCCCATTATCGAGCGCATTGGAAAACTGCGGTGGTACACCCCAATAGGGAAGAATGGCGATGTGACTTCTACTGGTACATTTCATATTAAAAACGGTCTGCAACAAGGTGCGGTCAATTCGCCGATCCTTTTCAACATTTACACAAGTGATCTGATGGGTTCACTTCACTATGACATAGCGTACGCAGGCGACTCAATCGCGTACATATCAGGTCCAAAGATTGAGGTCGTTTATATATATTTGCAATGTAACTTCGACAAATGACAATGAGGTCTTGTACAATAAGGCGAACCTAATAAGAGTAGACAATATACGCCATTAACTCGAATGCTCATTGCAAGAACAATAACCTCATCGAACAACCTGATCTCCACGGCTCTCTACCCTAATTATATGTATCATGAGAGAGAGTTCGCTTTATGGCTTCATTCCTCCAGAAGCGTGCCGATAATCTTCCACGTTGCTCGAACAGTTGCGGACAGGCGCATACGGCAGTATGGTGCGTCTCCGGTTCAGTAGGGCAGTAGGGAATCGCGAAATGAGGGATGTTGCTCAGCAGCACCAGTAATTCTGGTATGTGTTCCATTGGAACATGCGTTGGATAGCTACTGTCATTGTACGTCATTTCAGTACATGTCATTCATTTGAAGCGTAAACAACTATTTTTTTTCACTTAAATATGTCGAACTTTGTGCCAGAAAAAGTGTTTTTGCGAGGAGTTCTTCTTCATTACTTTAATATGAAGAAAACTGCTGCCGAAAGTCATCGTTTTTTGGTGAACATGCGCTAGCTGAGCGAACATGCCAAAAGTGGTTTACATGATTTAGAAGTGGTGATTTTGGCTTGGAAGACGATGAACGTCCCGGGCGGCCAAAAAAGTTTGAAGATGAAGAACTGGAAGCATTACTCTATGAAGATTATTGCCAAATACAAGCAGAGCTCGCAGAATCTTTGGGTGTCACTCAAGCAGCCATTTCAAAACGTTTAAAAGCAGCTGGATATATTCAAAAGCAAGAAAATTGGGTTCCACATGAACTCAAGCCGAGAAATGTCGAAAGGCAGTTTTGCATGTCCGAAATGCTGCTGGAAAGCTACAAAAGGAATTCATTTTTGCATCAGATTGTTACTAGTGGTGAAAAATGGATCCATTACGACAACCCCAAGCGCAAGAAATCATATGTGAAACCCGGCCATCCAGCCAAATCAACGGCAAAGCCGAATATCCATGGCGCGAAGGTAATGCTCTGTATTTGTTGGGATAAGATGGGTGTGCTGTATTATGAGCTGCTAAAACCGGGTGAAACCATCAATGGACAACGCTACCGAACACAATTAATCCGTTTGAAGACAGCAGTAGCCGAAAAACGCCCGGAATGTGCGACCAGACACGAGCCAATAATTTTCCATCATGACAACGCTTGGCCCCACGTTGCTATTCCGGTTTAGAACTATTTGGAAAAAAGTGGATGGGAAGTCCTACCCCACCCGCTTTATAGCCCAGACCTTGCCCCTTCTGACTACCATTTGTTTCGGTCGATGCAGAACGCCTTCACTGAAATACGGTTCACAACAGAGCAGAATATCAAAAATTGGCTTGTTTCATTCTTGGCTGCCAAGCCGGCTCAGTTTTTTTGGGATGGGGTCCACAAATTGCCAGAAAGATGAGAAAAAGTCATAGCTTCAGATGGGTAATTTTTTGAATAATATTATTGTACATGATTTTCTTAAATAAAAGTTCATATTTTGAAAAAAAAACAACGCACGAATTAAATTACATACCCAATATTAAGGACAATTATGTATATTGTCGCATTCAAAGTAATCCCCATCTTATGCAACACACTAATCCTCGAAACATTTTTTATATTCGGTTTTCGGTATGTCAATCAGTGCTTCCTGCGATTTTCCCATTACTTCCTCTCGGCTGCTGAAAAGCCTTCCCCGTTATGGTTTTTTAATTCGAAAGAGCCAATTCAGGTGAATTCGGTGGCTGTTGGATGGTATTTGTTACATTTTTCGTCGAAAAATTACGAATAATGATGGCACAGTGCAACGGTGCGTTATCATGGTGCAAAACCCACGAGTTTTCTGCCCACAATTCTGTGCAATTGCTTCACACAAACGTCTCATAACGCCCAAATAATACTCTTTATTTACTGTCTGGCCTTCTGGCAAAAATTCGTGATGCAGTACACCGTTGTAATGCATGAAAACCGTGAGCATTGCCTTCTTTTTTGACTGAAAACGACTTGGTTTTTTTGGTCTCGGCTCATTTGGTGAACGCCATTCACATGCTTGATGTCTGAATTGCGTGTCGTACTCATAAGCCCACATCTTGTCTCCTTTTGATGAATTTGGGATCGGATTCAGCCTCGCAAATCATCTCTTTTGCGACATCAACACAGTCTTTTGACGACACGACGGAAACCCAAATCATTAACCGTCTTGGACGGATCCATAGGCAATGTTCAAGTCATCCGCTATCTCTCTGATGGTTAATTTTCGGTTGTTGACCAACATTTCTCTTACTGCATCAATGTTTTCGTCGGTTTTCGATGTCGATGGTCTGCCACTGCGTTCATCATCTTCGATTGACTCACGACCACTTTTGAACCGCTCGTGCCCCTGTAAACGACCGTTTTCTTAAGAGAATCGTTGCCGAAACACATTTCCAACATTTCCAACGTTCGCGCACCATTAAATCCGTTTTTTTTTTTTGGCAATATTTAAGACAAGTTAGTTGTTGCAAATTTAAATCCATTTCTTAAATTGAAAAAAATCGCCAACGCACACAGAAATAGATGTACTCTTGGCTACATAACTTTTGCAAATGTCAAGCTATGACGCTAAGATTTTAAGAGAATGTCAACAACAGATGTACCAACTTAACAAAAAAAAAAAAAAAAAAACAGAACTCAAATCGGAACAATGGTAGCGCCACACGGTGGTTATTATTATTTTTTGATCAAGGTGGTATGTTCGGAACAACACAGAAAAAATTCGAGAATCGAATGTACGTTTCCCGCGTAATATGAACATTTTACTTTTTGAATATACCTCGTATGTACACCCTGCTTGGCTCGAACTGCAACTTTTTAAAATGCTCTATTTTTTTTGTTTTATGATAAATTTTATTGTGCCAAAGCAAAAAATGTTGAAAAATACATCAATTTTCAAATTGTATCAGTAGTTTTCAAAGGCCTGGAGACGAAGAAAGCATCGCACGCTGCACGCAAGTGGCTCTGCGGTATTTTGGCCCATTCCCGGCGAAGTGCTTGTTTGAGGTGATCCAATCTTTGGTATTTTTTAGAGCCAACTTTCGCCTTCAAAATACCCCAGACAGAGAAATCCAACGGATTTGCATCCGGAGAATTTGCAATCCATTGTGTCGGAGAAATGAAGTGTGGAACATTGTTTTTTAATCAATCTTAGTTGACGCGCGCTTTGTGAGACGGTGCCGAGTCTTGTTGAAATGTCCACGGTCTCCGATCGAAATGATTGTTTGCCCAAGGCTTCAATACTGCCTCTAAGACAGTTTTACGGTATATGATCGCATTAATTTTGACGCTACGGTCCAAAAATACGAGCGGAGAGCGACCATCGGCGATTATGACGGCCCAAATCATCACCATACTGATCACCAGTATCACGGTAACGAGCTATAGTTCGAGACAAAAATAATTTATTAACGTTGAGGTGCTGGAGGGCTCTAGCGATAGCTACTTGTGGTTTTCCAGCCAAAAACAATATAAAGCAATCACACTATCACGTTTGAATTCCATCGCGGATAAACATTTTTCAAAACAACTGAGACGCAAATCGTTTAAAAGGCTCGTCAATAATAAAATGATTTGTCATGTGTCAAAATTTGAGCTCACTGTCATGAACGGTTTGTTGCAGGAGTTGCAGGAAGTTGGTTGCAGTTGCAGTTATAAAACAAAAACTAAACAATCTGGTATTACAGATTATTGAGTAATTTGTTGACGAAATAGTACGAAAACTGTAAGCCTTGATGCTCTGCTCCTTACGGTAGCTATTGCTGAGGGTCTCCAAATCTGTACAAATACTCGTATACAGGATCTTACGAGTATTTTTCAATCGGGGAAACCAGACATAACGCCGAAGATTCATGTTAAATCATTGCGACTGGCAGCTCAGTATTGCTACCAACATAGTTCAGTGTCATTTTAATTGGTAAAACCAAGTACAGGATGTTAATTTTTTTTAAATCTGTGGGATAAAAACATAGAAAAGCGAATTTTATTAATTAATTTACTTTAATTATTTTGCGATGTAAACTAGAATGTGTTTAGTGGAGATTTATTAGTGTTAAGTGTATGCAGATGGCCAACAAAACACTTCAAAAACCCGACCACTTTGTGTAAGGGAGGTTTTTCACCAGCGTGCTCAAGGGGTTAAGGCACCTTTAAAATGTTTGCACACATCGCGGGAGAAAGAAAGCTAGAGAGAAAAAAAAGAGAAGTACCGATGTACGTTAATTTTGAATGTTTGAAGGTTATAATGGTCAGGAAACAAAGAGCTCCACAAGCGAAATTTACGGCTTAAGAAAGAGTCACGATGTTTTAATGTGAAATGGTGACCATTCCTAGCGAGAAGGGTGTTACGGTTAAAGGTTTGAAGGGGCGGAATGCTACTAGTAAATTTGACGAAGCACAAGTGGTGAAAATAGCGATAAAGCATATATTAGTATCACCAATGAGTTTTATCCCATGGGTTTGTATTATCTCTAGCATGTGCAGAGATGTTTTAAAAGCAACTGAACATATGGACGGGTGAATGCCTTATATATTGAGACCAGACTAGAGGGAGAGAAGTATTTTTTACATCGTTTAAGGAAACCTTGACATTTCGCAGTATTTTTGGCGACATCAAATATATGGTCATTCTAACATAAGTTGTCACTGACAAGCATACCGAGAATGGAAAGTTTTTCCACTCTGCTGATTGCTCCTCAATTAGTGATGATGTTAATATCCAAATTTGATGATATAAAATTTCTCCTTCCAATTCTGCTGTAGAAGAGTAGGGACGAATATAAAAAGCGGACAGTACTGTCATCAGCAAATGAATATATTGGATTAGAGGTAGCAGCAAGAGATCAGTAATGATGATTAAAAAGAGTGTCGGAGACTGTACGGAGCCCTGGGGCACACCAGCATTTATTTTTGAATATCAGACTTGAAACCATCCAAGACAAATTGAATTGAACGTTTCGAAAGGTAATTTCAAATCCATTGAAGAGGAGACTCATCGATCCCAAAACCACGCATTTTCGATAAAAGAGCCTGATGCCAAACTGTGTCAAATGCTTTAAAAATATCAAGTGCAACTATCTTGGATTCACCAGATTGATGTACGCTTTGGTTCCAAGACACCATCAAATCACCATTGGGTCTGTTGCTACGAAAACCGTACTGCTAGTCATTGAGAAGTTTTTGCGTTCTAAAATATTTCATAACCTGACGGCATATCAGCGTGAGAAGAAGTGTAAAGGGTCTGTAGGAAGAGAGACAAGAAGATTCTATCTACTTGGAAAGAGCCCTAAAGAGTAGGATTGATGAAGAAGCTAACGCAGTGGTTTTTTTAACGAGGAAGAACACCTCCTTAGAAGAAGAGGAGATATGTATATCATCTGGAGCAGCGGATATGCGGGTGTTAAGATCTTTAAATACTTATGCTACTACATACATGAGTTTGACATTCGTCCCATTGAATATTCGACGCACTTAAGTAGGCGCGGGAGATAAAGCACAATCTGGAAGTGTTGAGCTAGCCGCAAAGTGTGCAACAGATGAGAGAGAATTTTTTAAAGTTTTTGACGAACGACCAAACTATTTTGGGGACAATGTAGTATTTTCTCTTTCTCGCTTGCGAAAGACGTTGCAGTCATTTCTCGCTCGTTTAAACCTTTTTCAATTTTCCTCTGTTGGGTTGGTTTTGAAGCACCGAAAGCCTCTATTCAGCTCGAGTTTTTCCAAGTTTTTTCTTTTGATTTGATTCTCTTTACCCGATGAGAGATAAAGGAACTCATTCCAAGGAGAATGGTGCCTGTGATCATATCAGCAGCGGCATCTATGTCGTTTTCAGGGAAACATAATGACCAGTTATTGCTTTCTCGTATTGCCATACGGTTGTTTTGGGAACCTTTTCTCTAACTGTGTGGTCGGTGTTGGCTCATTTACAAGCTAGGTCATATTATTTGGGTGTTGTCTGTCCAGAATGTCCAAGCCACCCAGAATTGTGTATATTAAAATCGTCCGTAATAACTATTTCAGTATTGGGATACAGGGATACAATTCTTTGAGGCTAGTTAGAGGTGGATATGCTGTCGGAGACGGAATTTTAAGTACATGAAAGTGAATTCCAGATTGAAACAGGGGTTACATTGTGGTGGAATTTGCTGAGCTATATCACTACGCACGTAAACGGCGAGACCGCGGTGACATGAAGTGAGTGAGTGAAGAATAGTGACATTAGTTCGTAGCCAGGTAGCTCCAGATCAGAGGGATCTACCTGTCTTTTACTAAAGGAAAAAAAACAGCTGGCCTATATTTACAGATGTACGCAGAGAAGTGATTTCATCTTAAACCGCGGAGTTACATTGTGGTGGAATTTGCTGAGCTATATCACTACGCACGTAAACGGCGAGACCGCGGTGACATGAAGTGAGTGAGTGAAGAATAGTGACATTAGTTCGTAGCCAGGTAGCTCCAGATCAGAGGGATCTACCTGTCTTTTACTAAAGGAAAAAAAACAGCTGGCCTATATTTACAGATGTACGCAGAGAAGTGATTGGATCTTAAACCGCGGGTATTTACTATGCCGAACCATTGAAGCATATTTGGTATTCTCCCAGATTAACCAATTTATTTACCAACACAGTCTCCGTATGCACTCTACTGCGGATATTTACCAGTGCCTATCTTCTTACTCCGCTTAAGGCTTTAGCCTATTTACCTAGCAGAAGAATCTAAACATCTAAAGTGTAACCGAAGTTTGTCTTTGCCTTTTTTACGGACTGCAATGAGACTCCAGACATGATAGACGTAGTGGTTCATTATTATTTGCGACGCTATTTAATCGAAGGTTCAACTCCTAATACGTATCAGAGACTTCATTTGAGAAAGTGTGTTCGGAGCATTCCACCACGAGTTCATACTGGGCGAAAAACTTTCCTATTAAGGACTGCATTGTAAAGCTATTGGTATAAAAGTAGTGTATGGCTTATTCCACGTTCAAAGTTAGGTATGGCGACGAAGCAACTACATAGCTATCAGCCACTCACTTAACACACACATCGTCAACTATGTTACCAAATTGCCTCATATCATCCAGTCAAAGGCAATTTTAAGTCAACAAAGTGACCCTGTTTGTGATGAACGCGAAAGTAATCTCACGTCAGGACATACGAGTATCGACCCAATTTGAAGTCGTCTGACGGCATTCGTCTGTCAACAGTCATGGCAGAAGACCTTGCCTTAAATGATGGCGTAGTAGTGTGCACCTTCATGACTAATATCGTATCAGTTACAGCTGAAGTCACTTTAAGTGGATAGCTAATTGCATCAGTTCCAGTAGAATTTTTTCTTCTGAATTCCCATCGTATCTTTACAAACATTTGCACAGCCCATTTTGTGTGATCATTCCTGTCAGAGACTCGTTTTTGAAAAATGGCAAAAAAAAGCCGACATGAGGCCAACAAAAAAATCCTTACACTCTTTGGCATGTGCCACGCACAGGCCATCCATTTCACCGGCTTGCTGAGAGAGTCACAGCCATTAAGCGTTTTATGGTCCGCACCGTCTGCGTCTGTTGGCATTTGCTGCCACTGCACGATTGCAGCAATTAATTTCGAGTTCCGTAATTGTCATAAACAATTTCATAAATAAAATTTCGTTTAATTCACTTACCGAATCTGGTGCTCTGGTGGGCAACTTTCCCTCCTCGCCATCCCACGCGGACGCCATTAATAAAGAAGTCATGTGGCCTTGGAACGTGGATGTGTTGCTCCGGGAATATTTTTTTTTTTTGTTTTCTTCTTCTTTCACCCATCCATAGCCCATCGGGTATAATGCAGAGTAGCATTTTCATTCGCAATCATGCTGCAAATGCCTTCATCAGATTTGGATCAGAGAACGATGTTTCATTCCTGCACTGAATGTACTGGGGGCGGTGAGGAGGCTGTAGCTACGTTTTTGATTTGAACTTTCAGTCACGTATCTAGGGAGGATTCGAAGGCGGCTGTGTAGGCTCCGTCGTTTCGGTTTCGATATCTATATGCCAGAATGCCTGACTGGATGTGGCTGCGGCTATACCTACAACTACAGCTACATCTGTTATGAACAAACGGCTGTATACCATATTTGTAATCATAGCCTAACAATCGGGATTAAGGACTCGGTGTCGACAAGTCAATGGGATTCCGGTTGTGTGAATTTGTTTTTGGACTTTTCCCTTTTCTAAAAATTCTCGCCTGTCAGAGTATCGCTTCTCGTATTGATTGCGGCACGGCCGGTGCTGACTGTATACATGCCATATTTCCAGGATATTTTACGGGAGGGTTATGATAAACCAATTTTTCTTCATTGTACTATCACAGAATTATGGTAATACAAAGGGCAAAAAGGCTTTGAATGGACAATGTGGTGTCTTATTTTAGAGGCAAAAGGAATTAGAGGCAGAGTTGAGACACCTTGATATAGTGCGATTGGGTTGTAGTTGGATTTTCACTCACTGGTGAATGAGTGAGTACGTGTGTGTATTGTGAAAGTAGGCAATAAATACATTTACAAGAAATGTTTTTGGTTGGTTCAATTGCATTCACAGATGGAAATACGAAATTAAATCAATGGAGTGGGAGAAACCCACGAAATTGAGTTTACGATATACCATATGTACATACATAGATGCTAGTCACAATGACGTTTTTATTAATTTCACATCAATAATAATTTAGGTAGGTATACAGGTAGGTAAAAAAGGCTTTTGGAAAGACCAATCCACTTAGATCTATTGGCCGTTGTATAGTAATGCCACCTGGATCCGTAATTCACCTACTCTTGGAACCAATTTGAGCTTACGATGATACGTAGGAGACTGTTAACGTCTATATTCCTTAGATCGCTTAAGTTATCAAGGGCTGTTTTAGGATTTAATGAGACTGAGTCCAGGGACTTGATAGCGGCCTAAATATCCGAAAAGATGCGGATATCCCTCGCAGACATCATGTTTTTCTTCAGCCAGGATAGAGCTTCTTTAATCGCCAAATTTTCCGCTTTAAATTTCCGTTTTAGATCCATCTGTACAAAAGTGGATTGACTTACCCTCTATTAAGGCATCTTCGGACGATGTCAAGTGAAACAGAATATCCAGTGCCGCGGAGGGAGTAGAGCGTAGGGCTCCGATAATGCATAGACATGGTGTTCTTTGGACTTTGCTTATTTTGAAGCTTTTGGCTGCATTGTTTAAGGTCATCCACCAGATAAAGATAAGATGGTGAGTATAAGTCTTATGACCGAGATGCATAGCCAGTGGATTATGTGAGGTTGCAGGCCGCATTTGTTCCCAATGGCTTTTTTACAAGGGAATAAAGCTACTATAGCTTTATTGACTCTTTCTTGAATGTTAGGTTTCGAGTTTAGTTTTATGTCAAAAATGAGATCCAGATATTTTGCTATATCGGAAAAGACTAAACTGGTACCGTTTATTGAGGGAGAATCTATGATTTTAATTTTATAATTCCTGGAAGAGAGGAAAAGATTTTTTTATGGGGGCTTACTCCCAGTACATAGAGATCTGCCTAACGGGTTAATCCTTTAAGATTTAGCTGAAGGAGTTCTTTAATTGTATTAAGATGCTTACCTGGAACGGCTGTAGCAACGTCATCTGCATAGGCAACCACTCTGTTACCACTCGCTTTCAGGTATATCAGCAGTTTATTAACCATAAAGTTCTCGAGAAGGGGAGAAAGGACACCACCTTACGGTGTACCTCTGCTGATAGAACTTTGAATATCCTGCTATTTAACATAAGGTTAATCAACTCCCCAAGTGAGTCGTTTATCTGCATAGTTGAAAGCGCAGTCTTGAGTGCGGATGTGTGGACGTTGTTAAAGGGGCCCTCTAGTCCAGGAAGCAACCGTTGTATACTCTCTATATTGTAGGGAGGCAGAGCTATTTTCACCAACATTCAGAGGTCTTTTGGATAACATGAGAGCATTGACGTCTCCCCATGACAGTGGAATGTGGATTAGTGCTACACATTTCCTCATGATATTCTCTAGCGTAGCAGGATAATATCTGAGAATCTTTGTAGCTCCGTACGTATTACATCGTTCGGACCAGCAGACTTAGTTTGAAGCTATGCAGCGCTCAAATCAGTTTGTCTCTTGTAATCAGACCATGAATTTTGGTCACGGTTGTAGTAGTCCTGTTTGGGTTGGTACTGGCCGCGATAGGGAACTACCTAGAGGTTGTCTTAGAGCCATCGGGTTTTTTTTTCCAAAAAACTAGGCATCATAGAATTTGTAGAGAGGATTTTTCTTAGCTGCGAGGCCTCATTGGTTTCTGTGATTTTGTCACAGAATGATCTCCAGGATTGTCGCTTTGTCATCCTCAGTCAGTCACTTTTCTTGTGCTTCTTGCTAGGTTGGAGAGTTTCCTGCCAACGTTTCTAAGCGGTCCCAGTACTGTTGTCCGCCAGTCTTGCGTCTGGGATTAAGCTGCCATAGCTTAATTGAGAGCCAGGGTGAATTTTTTGAATTTCATGTCAAGCTTATTGGTGTCACGCGGGGGACTAAAAAGTTCAGAGGATAGTGTTTCTGGCAGTATTCCTCTGAATTTTGGTCAATCAATTTTCTGATAACTTTGGAATGCTGCTTAGCTGGGGGAAGCATCATTCAGGCTGAATTTAATGTAGCTGTGGTCTGAAAATGAGTGTTCAGACGATGCTATCCATTTCGTTAGAATTTGCATGATGTTGTCGGAGACAAGATTGACATCTAGTCACTTCCTTTCGTTTTTTTTTTTTTTATTAATGTGGCCTCATCGCCAATATTGCAAACAATGAGGCTAGCTCTTACAATATAACCAAAAAGTGACTCACCTCTATCACTGATATCGGTACTGCCCCAAACCGAATGATGAGCGTAAGCGTCACACCCAATGATAAGGCCAGTTTTTAGTCTTCCAGCTTCCGTTACCACTATTTCTAGGTTATCACCAGGGATAGGGTCCACATAATCATAGCCAAGACGTGTCGATGCTAGCCAGTAGGAGCCTCTGGCAGTTTTGAGTCAAGGAACGGTTAAGCCAGGCTCGCTAAGGTTTCGTTCCACTAAAATACAAATTCTAGTCTTACCTTTTTCTCTGGTATAGAGCGGAGCGTATACAGGAGCGTAACCATGGTTCCTTGGTTAGGATGATGTCTTTTGCGGTTTTGTTTAGGCGCAGAATAAGTGCGGCAGAAACCATGTTTGAGTGATGGAGATTAATCTGAAGAAACCTTATCACTGTTACAGTTTACCAGAGTAGTCTCCACAGTGGTGTTTTTCGAGTCATCCCATTCTGAACATGAGCTCAAGAGCTCATCTTCTTAATCTGATCGTGTAGGATCTCTTTTTATTTCGTCATCGGCTTCCATTTCCGACAGAGTGTCAGAAAAGGTCTTAATAGTCGCCTCGGATAATTTAGAGTTGCCTGATGAGGAGGATTCGGCTGGTTCTAGGTCTGCTAGGAATAATCTCCTTAGCCACGACTTCCAGTTTTGCACCTGGCCAAATCTCTCCTAATCCACCTAAGACTTTGGTGTAAAGATCGAGAGGTCTTTGATTAGCTCATGCGTAAGGTTTGGGAAGGGATATGGGCCAAGAAGTTGCCCAAAGCTTTAACTTAATTAACTGCTACCGTTTAGGTGTTATCGATCCGTCGGTGCCATTATTCGCTAAAAGACTTCAGATATGTGCTATTAGATGACCCAGGGGTTTTGGCGTTATTAGTTTTGGGTCACTTGGGACCCGGCACGTTTTCATCCAACGATCTCTACCGTCTTTAAGGATGTTGTTAGTCCACTCAATCTTGCCCTTTATGTCCGCACTTCCCTCAACATTTGGAATGGATAGGAAGGTTTTGATAATGCGTAAAGCATATCGGCGTCTTATGTAGAGCACCTTAGATGAAGCTTGCCGATTCGACTGAGCCCCTGATTCTTCCGTTGGAGGAGAAATTTTAGTAGCAGCAGCAAGTTTGTGGCAGGCCACGGGGTGAAAAAAGTAATAGGGCCATGGCTTGCCATAGTCATAACACTCCTTGAAAATTTGGTTTTAGGCTCGTTACGTTTGTCTTTAGAAAATGGTGTACCATGGCCTGCCACAGTTATACCTCTTCTCGACAATACAGGAATCTTGCCAGTTGTCGGTGGGTAGTTGGCTTGGCAAAATTTGGTTACTATGGCTTGAACTGTTTGGTCAGTAGGTTGATTATGACGACCGTAAAATGGTCGAAGTGCGCGAAAACGTTTTTCACAGAGCACGAATTTTGATAATAAAACTTAATAATTTGTAAGCGTTATTAGGGTATAAGTCTTCCCACGATAAAATGGCAATGCTTACTAAGCTTGTTTGACCTTAACACAAGTCACGAGTCACGTGTGAGCTGTCAAAAATAATGCACTGAAACACCAAAGAGCAAAAAAATCACACTTTAGCTTTCTTAAAGTTATTAAACCTTTCTATACCGCAGCCTGTATAAAATGTTTTATGTAGTCATGCAGTTTGCTAGATACTTCTCCATTATCATACCTATTTCAGTAACATGACTAAATCATCAAAGAATCTTGAGCCTTGAATACGTCTCAGAAGCTCAAATGATTGATTCCATCTTCGCAGTTATACAAAAACTTTGATGGGGATCATGCACGTGTACTAAAGTTCACATCGTTATGTTTGCGGAGGTCTGAGTATTAAGTGGATTCAGCATATTCCGAAATGTTGGAGGTAATATTAAGCAACTTCGTTCCTCCCTTCTCAACTTTGGCTTGGGATCGATCGAAGGCTTAAGGTACCTTCTGCGCTTACAGTTTATTTACATACAAATTTGACTTCTCACATGGTCTATTCAGATTTGTTGAACTCATTTGCGTCATTTGACTCAACGCGCGTATTTTAAAGTTTCCACAAACTTTGGATTTATGTAAAATAAATTTAAGTATCTAGGGAATCTACTAAACTAAAAACTGGTTTAGGTCCATTTTTGTTAACACTATTCGATGTCAGTGCATGTATCACAAGGTCAGACTAGAATTCCACGAGAATGGGTTTTTAGTTCCTATTGGCGAATGGTCCATTTGGTTTAACTTGCGGAAGCAACTGAGAAACATATTCAAAATAATTTTCAATAGCTCTGAAACTTTTACTAAGCTGACGAAGCTCATAATTATCTAAGTTAAGAGTTTAAAGGTCAATTTTAACTATTCATAGAACTGCCAAAGTTATTTTGTCTGCTAGAAGACTCAGTGACGCAATTCTACCCAGCATCAGGTAGAGGAAATCAATCGGTTGCTATTTTGAGACCACTAATTGTTGCTCTTCGTGGTCATACTATAATCAGCTACAAAACGTGTTTTTTCCTCTTGAATTTCTAATTAATCAGTTTCCTCATCGATGGGGATATTACCCAGCATTGATCGCCTATATAACGCTTGCTCTGCTTTTGATCTTTAAGTTTTTTCTCCCAAAAAGAATGAGAAAAAGAGAAAAACAACCTCAAAGCTCGTCTACACGAATATAAAGTAGTAACTGATGAAGAAAAAAATCACTTAAAACTGCGAATAGTCTAATGCGAGTAGATACATACATGTTCAATGGCTAAGTTTTATATGAGACATTCTGAGTAAGCGTACCGAACATACTTCTCACCCCTTAGCAATTATTAGCCGTTCTCAACCAATAGCTCAGACTCGTTTAACCTTCAGAATTTCAGAGGTTCTATTGTGAGATTACTATTTTACGGATTATCTATCTCAAGACCTAAATACAGACAACACCCAACCACTAATAAGCCGCTAACCGATTATTTACCGCCAAGCGATAACCGACGCTATAAAAGATTTGTTCAATTTCTTTGGCGAGTTTAATTCAATATCTGCCCGGTTTTGGTATAGTTGTGTCGGATATTTGTCCAAACTTCAAGAATCCCAATAGAAAAAATGGTTAAACCAGTGGTGCTTCCCATTTTCGCTGTTGTCGTCGTGTTGCTGGCTATGCAAACACCAATTAACGCCTACGGTGTAGTTCGAGTTGATGTTCAAAAAAGTTTGTACAACGTCTTCTAGATACTTTTATCTCTAAATGCTAAACATTTCCGGATTGTGTTTTTTCTGTTCAAGATTACAATTACGCCAATGCGCTTGGAAGCGCCATCAGCTCTAAGCTTCAAGCCTGGAACACCTTTGTCAATAGTCTGCTTCAAGCCAAAAACTCATATAAGACTGTGACCGTTTCTGCAGGTACAGGAGGTGCTGTTGGTAGTACTAGTGGAACTACAGCAGTTAACTTTGCTCCTTTATACCAAAAGCTTATTACTGTGAATTCTGGAGTTGCCCCAGCAGCACCACCATCCAATGGAGAGGTGGCAGTTCGAATTGGTGCAGATGAGGATAATGAAGTCGTCTCATCAGTGACAACAACTAAAACAACAGCTAATAATGTAGCTCCAGCTGTGGGAAGTACCATTGTCACCGTCAACAAATATCTATCAAGTGCTCCAGCAGTGTCGGAATCAACGTCACAGGTTGCCTCAGGATCCGGATCGGCTTCAGTGGCGGTGTCTGTCCCTAGCGCTGTGAGCTACACATACAATAAGCGATTTATATGAATTAATTAGCTATCATGCGAATGAATAAATAAACGTTGAGTGGTATTATTAGGGCTATCGTGGTTGTTGTGTATTTATGAGTGTTACCAGACTGAATGTGTTCGGTTTATTTGTTTTTATGCAAATGTTGTTGATAATCAGATGATGACGTTTGATGAAAACGAAAATGAAAACGATTGTTCTAAGAATAGCTTTATTCCGGCTCCACACAATGGGAAAGCTTATTGACCAAATTGAATATACAAACACAAACTAATTGTGTAAATGATGTTCCAACTTGTTTGTTTGAATGAGATAAATTTTAGCAACTATGATTCAAATATGAATTTCTACTGAGACAACCTTGACACCTTGGCACTTCTTAGACCAAATGCGATTAAGTAAACGCATGGGAAAGCAACGATGGTTGAATGACTAAGCGACTATGACCATTAGCTGTTCACCATGAATCTAATTGATTCATGGAAGATGAGAAAGAAAATGTGAAATTCTTTCTAGGGATTCATTTGAATAGGACCAACTTAATAGTTGATTTCAACTCTTCTCATTGTATTTTCGACGTGCTATACAAATGCACAAAAGGTAGATTCCATGATATATTAATCGAATCTCATAGCCTAAAATCAACCTAAAACAGTCTTACTTAGACTGAAAGGAAGATTGAGCAATCCAACATCGAATTAAATAAGAGACCTAAGCAAGACACAGATCTCTTGACAATGATCTGCTATAAATGGAGTCAAACAAGTTTCGTTCGTCCCTATTGCCATAATGTTGATAGTAGCAATTCAAACAACCTGCAATAAGGTGTCTTTTCTTAGTGGAGTTTTGTCGTCGTCAATGTCAAAAAACAGCATCCTGGAAAGCAGTTAAAAATTTGGTAAAACGAGTTCAGTAGTACTACATGCGCACAGAAGTTCATGATGTTACATTCTCAATAACACTTCTGGCCCTAAAAAATATCCAATTATTTGGAAGATTAACTGATATTGCCACACTTACAAATCGAGTTGGATAAGTATGTCCGGAAATTTTAGTTTGGTCCTTTCCCAATGCACTTGGAGCAGTTTTAGATGCAACATTATAACACGCGACCAGATAGCAATGATAGTTTTTCCAATTGTTATGTTTCAGCAGTTGTCAAAGCTACCAATGACATCCAGCTGTCAAAATATTTAGTAAGGTTTGCCATTTCATCGTGCATACATAGTTTTACATTTACAAAAAAATGTTATCGAAATAGTCGGTCGTCATTATGGCTTCAGTGTGCAGGCAATTCGTCGCACCCTGAAAAAGTTTGAGCGTGAGTACACTCTTTGGGGTCTTAAGCCACCAACCAGATAGAGATTGGTGCAAAATGAAGTAAATATAGTCGCCGTAGTGGCTAGTATCAAAAAAGACCTAGAAAGTGTTGATTCGGCGCCGATTAGCTGGATTGAGCATCGCCAGAGAGTCAATCCGCCTTATTTTGCGGCTGGATATAGAAATATTCGGACGTAAGAAATAAAGCCTGACGATAATGGAAAACGCTCTAAGTCCGTTAATTAGGCGCTGAAAATTTTGGCCGGAGATCTGGATTTTGGTCAAAAAAATCATCTTCTCGGACGAGGCCCTTTTTTGGCTTAGCGGCTATGTCAACAAGAAAAATTGGAGCGAAAAAAGTCCACAAGTTTCAGGTATAGAGCAATGTTAACCGGCTGTTAACTGTGCTCAGAGCTCGACAACAACGATATCTCCGTGCTGTAATTCCAAAAAGACGACGCTACATACCATACAAGCAACGCAATGCTCGAAATTGCGAAGGAGATATTTGGCGACTGGGTCATCTCACGGCGAGTGTTCATCAATTCATGCGATCTAACACCCATCGATTACTTTCTTTGGGGCTATGTCAAGTCCTTAGTCTACGCTAATAAGCCAACCACTTTGGACGATCTTAAGGCCAACATTCGATTCAATATTGGACAGAGTCGTTAAAAATTGGACAGTCCGCTTGAAGCACTGCCAGCAAAGCCGAGGCGGCCATTTGAACATCGTTGTTGTTTTATTTAATTTTTTGTTATCGTTCTATCTGGTCACCCTATTACTGGAAAAGCTTGGGAAAGCAGCCTTTTTGTCTTTGCAGATTCTGCAGAAATCGTTGTGAGGAATACTCAATTGTTGCGCATATATTCCAAAAGTTCAAATAGGGTAGGCACTGACAGCTGTCAACTTGGCGATTCCAAATGTTGTAACTGGAAACACATCAATTGTGCCTGTTTTACCTTCAAGTAGTAACCATCGATGTAACTGATCGATGTCTATCCGGATTCGACTCACGAAACTTATAAACGAGAGTGCTGACCAGCAGACAAAAATAGCAGCACTATAAACGGGACAGCAGATGAAGTCCCCAGATGAACTCAACGGAGCAATAAAATCCCGGAATAGAAGAAATAGGACTTTATCCGCGCTACTTCGACATATTTAGAGCTTAGATGGTAAGATTGTCGAGACTAAGTCAACGGTTTTGGAAAACAGATGCTGCCGGATGAACATTTACTGGACTAAAAGCAACGTTCACATCCATGAATGGGTTATTGGCCTCGGTTTAACTGACCCCTCGTACCTATAATGAAACAATCACTCTAGGTTGATGGTTGTACCGTCGGGTTAACTCCCCAGCCATAGAAAAAAACAGTTATGAAGCAAAACAAACTTCGGACATGGACGAATCAACAGTTGACAACCGCTGCCAAAGAAACAAAGACAACGAACTCCGGATCTGCATTTGGAATGATAGGTCCCTAAATTCTGAATAAATAGCGAAGGCCCTGGACTGCTACAAAGCAGATGTTACTGCCATCCAAGAAATGCGATGGCTGGGTCGGTCAGAAAGGGAATGAAAAACTGCAACATCTAAGAGTACTACGGCGATTGTCATCAACGTCAAAAGCAGCGCCTATTTAGATGCCAGTTTGTTGTTAGAGGCAGACCTAAGAAAGAAGTCTTGAACAGCTAGGAAGAGAGGGCATCTTTCTTAGTACTACAGAAAGTATACCCTGCACGATACCACCTCTCAGATAACAGATTCAGGCAAAACGACTTTGTCGTAACTAACACGCGATTCCCGCATCTCGATATTCATAAGAAGACATGGAATGCTTCCGACTACATTGCGGTCGACGAAAGGCATTCTTTCAGTATTATGGATCTCCTAACATTTTAAGGGCCAATATCGACTAGGACCAAAGGTAGGTTACGGAAATCCAGAACATCGAAAAGGCAAGGTATTACTGTGATGAAGTTTAACATCGGACGGCTTCGATCACAAAATATCGCCAAATCCTTTTTCGGTCTACGTTAATCTCTTAAAAGTATCGAAGACCAGTGGCAATATTGCCAAGAAGTCATCAAAGACGATGTACACAAAGTGGCATATAAGGACTAGAGAAGGACCATGAAAAGCACACGGTCGAGGAAATTGAGAGATGCTGCTCTAGGAATGAGATTCGGAAGTTTTCCCAAAAAGTGAAAAAAACATGCCATGGATACAAACCCCTAACCGAAGCCTGTAGAGGCGAACAAGGGAACATACATAGTAGTAGAGTCGCAGCCGATTCTGTGGACTTGAAAAGAACACTTCTGTAGACTGATAACGACTGATTTTAACCTGGACGATGTAGATCAACCGACCCGACTCGCATCTAAGCTCAAGTCCAAAAAAGCTATTGGAGTAGAAGGCGTGACTGCCGCGCTCTTTAAAGCGGCAGGCTATGACTTGGTAAGGGGCATACACCAACTCATCTGTAAAATATGCTCAGATGAAAGTATGCCGATGATTGGAACCTCAGCATTGTTCTTGATTCTTGATTCTTGATCCTCAAGAAAGAGACCTTCTGAACCGCGCCAAATACAGAGGCATCCATCTTTTTATCTTTGTCTTCAAGATCCTATCTATCTTACGCCTAACGTCAGGAAAGTCCATCATCGATCAAATGTTCACACTCGGCAAATCTTGGAAAAAATTCATGATCAATACCGCGTATGACAGCATCTGTAGGGACGAGCTATACAGAGAAATGCCTAGGTTTGCCATTATTGCAAAACTCGTCCCTTTGTGCAGAATGACGATGAAGAACGTATGCTGCTCCATCGAGCTTAGTAAAAAAAACTCACTGAGACCTTTGATCTCAGAAGAATGATTTTGACAAGGAAACGCGCTGTAGTTTTCTTTTTATCATCATTCTCAACATAAGAGGCACAATCTTTCAAAAGTCCGACCAATAACTCGCATATGCCGATGATACTAAAAATAATTTGAAGAAAGTAAAGTTAATGTCAATCGCGCTTTCGCGAGTATTGGGACGGGAGCGTCAAAAATGGGTTTAACGGTCAACGAAGGCAAGTCCAAATATATGTATGTTTTCAACCAAATGGGACACTTAACAACGACCTATCAACAGAACGTCTTCCACAACAGGTATACATTTAAGCTAGCAACAGGTATACCTATAAGCTGTCTGGCTTATCAATTCAGACAGTGACACCAGAGTCGAGATCAAACGAAGAATAACTGTTTCAAATTGAATAGCAAAGTCCTCTCTTGAATAACAAAAGTGACCCTATAATGCATGGGCTGAAAAGTCTAAGAGAGGTGGTGGTGCTATTTTTAAGAGAGGCCACCAATTGAATTAAATCCATACCATTTTCAGTTAGTACCAACCTTCAAAAGATACGTGTATAAATTTGACAGTTGTCGGACGATTAGTTCTCGAGATATAGCGTTGTGAGTGAAGCAACTTTTGTTATTGTGAAAAAAAAGGATTCAAAGCAATTTCATGTGTTGATTTATCATTGCTTTTTGATGGGTAAAAATGCAGCCGATGCAAAGAAGTTTAGTTTTAAATGCATTTTATTTTCTTAAACACTAACTCTTACATACTAACAAAAAATGCTTAAATGCTAGCTTACAATTGCTTAACAATCTTATATTAACTTACTGGCCCCACACAGGCACTCTGAGCTACTCTAAATTCATATATCTATGTCTTTCGACTTCATTTACATTTTATTTAAAAATTTTTATTTTGTATACTTAGGACTAAAAAAAAATTGTTAACAAAAAACTTAGCCTATGGATGTAATTTTTTATTTTTTATAAAAACTTAATATCTAACTTAAAATAAACCTTAGTCTACCTAACCTACATACACAATACACACACATAGATATTATACACAATTATATGCATATATTAGTATATACGAAGGTATATACTAATATATGTATATATTTCTTAAATGCTAACCTAAACCTATGCAAGCTGGCCATCGCTATTTACAGAGCAAATAGATTGGTCAGCTCTGCCTCATTAGTGAGGTTGGTCCGTACTTGACGGAAACGACGACGAAACATCTTCTCCATCATTCAACCACCAGAAATGCTGATGCTGCCGAACGACATCCCTCTTATCGCGATTCCAAACCGCCCTACTGAACCTGAGACGATCCACACTTCTACGCGACGTCTCTGTTGTAGTTGAGTCGCCTGTCCCCAGCTGTCCGAGCGACATGGAAGATTAACGGAACCGCTGATCTATCGTGGATCAACCCTATCTGATCTAAGTAGAGGAATGTTTCCGGTGGAACGAAGCCGTCAGAGCTCAAACTCTCGTGGTGAAGGTAATTGGGGTAGTAAGCCCCAGATATCAGGTTATTCGTCGAGGTCATTGCTCTTGCAATGTGCCTTCGAGTCAGCTTAATTACGAAGTTGTCCACTCGAATTATGTTAGCCCTGTTGTAAAGGACCTCATTAGGATAAAATTTTTTGTACTCCGACTCTGGTGTTCTGTACAAGCGAAGACAAGCCCTAAGGCAAGCCCTCTCAAACACCCGAATCTTTTCCATTGAACCACACGGGACACCCAAATACCATCATTGACCTGATAAGGGCCATGTAGCAGATTACCTTTACCCTCGCATCGAGTTGGCTGCTATAAAACAGTCTCTTTGTAAGGGCAAAAGCGCCTTTAGCTCTGGCCAGAGCAGCATCTACGTTTTTGTCAAAATACAGAAACCGATCTAACCAGACCCCAAGGTATCTGACCACATTTCGACAGGCAAGAGGCTGCCCGTGTTGTCCAATGATCGAGAACTTTCGCCAATTTTTTCTGGTATCCCTAGAGGCTCTAGACAACGGCGTCCTAAAGAGAATGGTTTCCGACTTCTAAAAGTTGATTTTCAACTTCCAGTCATCGCAAAATCGTCTTATCTTATCGAAGTCACGCTGCAAGAGAGTATTGATGACCTCGATTTTTGGACCTGTTCTGTACGCTATCAAATCGTCTGCGTACGCAATAGTATGGGGAAGTGAACCTATCAAGTCGCTTGTATAAATGTTGAACAGGATCGGCGAATTGACCGCGCCTTGCTGAAGACCATTTTTAATTTGAAATATTCCAACAGAAGTCACACCACCATTCTTCACGATGAACTGTCTGTTGGTTAACATATTATAAAGAATGTACAAGAACGGTTTACTGATCCCCAGCCTAGTCAGCTTATAGAAAAGACCCTCTAACCATAGGGTGTCGAAGGCCTTCTCTAAGTCAACAAGACAGGCACCAGTACATTGGTTTTTGCCTTTATTCCATTGAATATCGGACACCAGTTTAGACGCGGCATGTGAGATATCATGTCCCGCCTTAAAACCGAATTGATTATCCGGAACTATATGTTTGTCCTCAACCCACCTAGACAGAGCTCTATTGATTACCTTTTCAAACACCTTACTGATATTCGGAAGGAGACTTATCGACCGGAGATTCGCTGGATTGGATATATCCTTTCCCTTTTTGGCGATAGGTTGAACCACCTATCACAGCAGGAACGTGAGTCAGGGAACGCATATGAAAAGCAGAGAGTCAGTAAATGAACTATAAAGGAGGAAAATTAAAACGAGTGTCGGAGACAGAACGGAGCCCTGGGGCACATCAGCATTTATTTTGTGAATATCAGACTTGAAGCCATCCAAATTGTACGTAAGTACAATGTTGTAAATGTAGGAAGAGAGAGAAGAAGATTCACATTTTGAAGGGACGGACTGGACAAATGATGTTTTCCATCTGTTAGGAATGAGTTCTTAAGAGTAGGATTATTGAAAAATCTTACGTAGTGGGTTTCTCAGCATGAAAGAACATTTCTTCAGAAGAAGGGAATATATACAATCTGGACCAGCAGATTTGTAAATATTGATATCTTTAAGTACTCTTGCTATTATACGAGTGCGAAAGTGGATTCGTCCCATTGAAGATTCGGCGCACTCAAGTGTACGCGGGGACAAAGTACAACCTAGAAGTGTTGAACTGGCCGCAAAGTATACAGCAAGTAGATTGTCTAAAGAGCTGATAACTAGAATGTCGTTGTAAATGAGCGTTGGGGTGAAGGATGAGGTAGCATTTCTGATATTTTTGACAAACGACCAACAATTTTTACTACCTTTGGGACATTGTAGTATTTTTTGCCTCAGCTTTTGGTCATATTGAAATTTTACACGCTTAAGAAAGACGTTGCAGTTATTCCTGGCTGGCTTAAACTTTTTTTCGGTTTTCCTCTATCGGGTTGGTCTTGAAAAACTGAAAAACATTTCTCTAACCCTGGCAGCTTCTTTACAGCTCGAGTCGTACCATGGCTTTTCTTTTGCTTTGATACTCTTCATCTGATGAGGGATAAAGAATCTAATTCCAATTTTGTGAGACTTAGTCCAGGGTGTCAAGTAAAACAGAATATATGGTGGCTCGGACAGAGTAGTACGTAAGGCTCCGCTCATGCATAGACTTTTATGAGCTTGCTGCCTTCCACCAAGCAACCACCCCGTTTGTGAGTATCAGTCTTATAACCGAAACGTGTAGCCAGTAGATAATGTAAGGTTGAAGGCCTCAGTTGTTCCCAATAGCTTTCTTGCTAGGTTTTCAGCTTAGTTCCCTGACAAAAATAAGACCGAGATATCTCGTTTTGCCAGAAAAGACTAAGCTGGTACCATTGAGCGTCTACGATTGCAATTTTATACAATATTAACTGGAAAAGAGGACAAGATACGAGTTTACTTCCAATTGATAGCGATCTAACCAACGGGTTGATCAGGTAAGATTTAGCTTTAGGAGTTCTGTAATGTTATTAAGATGTTTACCTGAGACGGCTATAGTAAGCTTGCTATCACCCAGGTCCAGGTATACGTATCAGCAGTTTGTTGACCACCTTTGGCGCACCTCTACAGAAACATTTTTTAGCAGAAGCCTCACACAGTTTACAGTTGATTATCCTGATTTTAAGCATAAGACTGATCAACTCTCCAAGTGATCCACCTACATCGCTGTACTATAACATTTTACTTCTTAACTAGCTCTGACTCAATTGTCTTTTAATCCAAGTCCTTATAATATCTATTCGTTTTGCCTTTTTTTTTTTACATTGTCATCGTAAATTATTTTCAACTCATTCAACCGCATAAGGGTTTCATAATTTTTTAACATTTATTAATAAGTACTTTCACCGAGCAACTGTTCATCAGAAGTCCTTAATATGTTTCCGGAAGTTCACTTAGATGGCTATTCCAAATAAACTTTGATATCTATTTGCACCACCTCCGTCATTGGGTAGCAATAATGCTCTGCCATGGGCAAATCTAAAAAAAAACTGATTTTAAACCCATTAAAGGGTTCCAGTCCACTGGTCCTTAAGATGGAATCATTATTTCCGGAAGTGTTTAGCGAGACTTCCTTCTTAATTCTTTAACATCCTTGGACAGACTGTGTATCACAGGTTTAACTATTCAAGTCAGTCTGCCAACAAGTATTTGAGGTGGTTGGGTAGCAGGAAAGCTTATCCGACTGGAACAAGAAGGATAAAATACATCATAACTCTCTTATAAGGACTAATTCATCAAGCGTTTAAAAACTTTACCACCGCCATCTCCCCGTGCGCAAAGATAGTATCTTTTTGCCATTGGACTATTTCGAAGTGTCATCTCCTGCTGTCGCCGGTGAGGGCTGCTGCTTTTGATGAGAGGTAATAAGATAAATTAAAAAACGAAAATTCTGATGTTCATCCATTTATGCAACTGACAGCATTTGTAAGGTTCATATTTAATGAATGAATGAAACCTTGGAGTACTCACAGGATAATAAGAGTCGAGAGATGAGTACTCGTATTGTGTGGTGGTAGATTTTTGTATAAAGTTCTTTGCGGTCACGTTAATACGGCCCAAACATTGTTCTTGGTAGCTCATCCTTTATCCGCTGGAATGAACACTGAAACCATTCGAGAAGCGTTTATCTACGAAGCTTAAACGTAAATTCTCAAAGAGGTCAGAGGACAAAATTATCGCAAATGACAGTGGATTGTCCGTCAGTATCGGATCCAAACTAAATTAAACAATGTTGGCATTCTGATGATGGTTTGCATTCGTGGTGGTGGTCATAGGATTTGGAAGGATTCCATTTCGGATTCCATTCTGTGTGTATGTGTGAGTGTGTATTCTAACCGGGTGTGCTGCTGATGTGGCAAGTAATTTCTCCTTTATCAGTCGCATTCTAGTCGAGACGGCAATAACAAACAATTGGCCAGCTACTATCAGAATGACATGAGGTTAACAGCAGCAGCGGCAGCAGCAGCAGCACAAGCAAAAGTAGTTGCAGCAAACACCAGGCAGCAATCAGTTTCCTAGTATAACGATCAATGACAGAATGACTGCAACTGCGATAACTACGACAACTATGACGAGAGCCACGACAACGACAACGATTACAACAGCGACGACTACTCCGACTACTCCGACTACAATGACTACGACGTTGACGATGTCGACGACGACATAACGCATCGAGTACTCATCGGTTCGTTGGTTCTGGTTCACATTCAATTATGCGAGTCTGACGCAGATCACGAGGACACACAACAACCATATCTGGGACATTGTGAATCCCCATTAAAGATACCACTTGGATGCATTTCGGCTTACTTGATATGCAGCGAATCTCCTTTACTCTTACCATCGGTCAAGAGCCAATATCCACAGTCAAGTGGGACAAGGGAGGCTCTATATCTGAGTTAACGTTTAGGACAAGCTATTGGTATGGCTGCTCTGCTAATTATCTGGTTTCGGCATTTTCATGGAAACATTTGGACACAATGTTGTGTAGGTTGTTAGTGTTTTGTTTGTGTGTACTTGTTCTATTTGTACCCATGGGCAATGTTTCGATAATCAGTCCAGGAAATGTTCAAAACGTACTTCAGATCCATCCAGACAGACGGATAGACGGGTGAATTCCATGTAGTCCATGTCTCGTGTTGCATTTTATGGTTGTGCATATGTCAATGGCCATTGATCTGACCAGCCAGCAATGTGTTAATTTCATACGGGAAATGTCCTTATCATGTTATCGTGTTATCGATGTTTATTAATTGAAATCAAATAGCCATCCGTGTGAAAACATTAAAATGTGTTTCGAGTCTAATCAACGTATGATTTGTTGCTCTTTAGGGAAGCTTATAACAACTTTTAGAATGGAATAGCTGGGAGTACGCAGCTACAACATGTCTATCATATGACAACTATTACAACGAAGGCAAATATTACTTTTGCGATGTATTCGCATTGGCTCTTTGGCACTGTGCCTATTTGTGGGGTTGAATTTTGTATAGACATTGACTCAACTCGATCATTAACAAGTCCAACCAATCGATGATGAAAAAATTAAAACATTGACACTTGTGGTATATGAGTACAGACGTCGGTAACCTGGAGAGTCATGGCATTTGAAGTTATATTTATTTGGAACCCAAATGTCAGTGAAAGCCCTAGCCGAAAACGAAGGCAGTCCTTACACAGGTTTGGGTTCTGAAAAAATTTCCTCAGAGCCGTGCTTAAAAAGTTTATCGGCAATCTCAATTCTTGTGAACCCACTGTAACCTAGGACTTAGTGAATTCTAAATTTCGATATATCATTCAGAAATATCTTTTATTCTAGAGCCGACTTGGAAGTCCGCAGCTTGGAAAACAATCGCAAGTTTTTCTTATGTGGATTGAAATCCAACGTTATCGTTCGTGAAGGCCCGATTATGTTACTTTCATTGTTCAGATTCCGATAGAAGGTATCCCTAGGCAAAGAAAAGGAATTCCGGTACCAATGAATCATTTCACCAAAACCCACTTCTTTTCAAACGGAAGGCAGAGAGTTTTTAAGTCTGGTAAAAGCGGCAGTGGAAGCTTGTTCTACCAGACAACCTACACATAGGGTATAATTAGTCTTATCACGGTCGTGTAGGTCGTGTGTTGCCGAAATACTTTACACTACCAGAAAGCCGACAGCGGCTTCGTCAAAAGATTTTTGCCATCTGGGATGACACCCAAATATTAAGACGGATGGTGATGCCTTTAAATAATATATGTCAGCTTCATTCTTCTATGACAGAGAACGACATTGTCGATTAACATACTCAGTTTGTAGAGTTTGCTTTCAATCCCAGCCCCACAAAATCATGCGCACATCAAGCTAGACTATTCTCTCTATCCCCTTTAGAATGAAAAAAGTCAGACTTAACAGGCGCAAATAGCCCAGTTTGGAAACACTTAGAAAATCTGATGGGACCTACACTGGTTTTTTTGTCTTAAGCTAAAGACTCACTCGAAAGTAGAGTCTCTCTCATTCACTGTCTTATAATTAAGACTCACTTGCCAGGTAACCTGAAAAGAACTAGATCCTGTCACCGAAGCTGCGAGTGCGCTAAAAAATCGTCAAGCGTTTTATCTTTGATGATTTCAATTAAATTTGAAGATAATCTTCACACCTAGCCTAGTGTGGTCGCGGACTCACTGCACTAGCTTCAAGCTTAGACATATGCAGTGATATGCCAAGCGAATGTCTGCTCTAAAGCGCAAGCAGCTCTAGACGAAGTTGACGATTGCTGTACTAGAAATGGGGTTGCAGTCAATTCCCTCACATCTGAAGTTGTTTCCTCTACTAAATGGCGAAAGATGATTGGTTTAACTCATCTAGTGCATCAAAGGCATCATAAACCGTTTTTCCAATGAAGCTAAGTATTTGGGTGTAATCTTAAATAACAAGCTTCTCTGATCTACACACAACAGTGTGAATGATCTTGAGGCAAGATATTTGGCTTATCAACAAGAATGGTCCTCTAGATCTACAAGTTTGTGACAAGAATAAGGTGGTACAAACTTTCTTGAAAATACGTCACTGCTGCTTTTATCAGGCTGGATGGGGTTTTTTACCTTCACACCTGGTTTTCGGCTAGATGCACTGATAAGGTTCCTTTGATATAAATATCACCCAAGCACAACACTTTTTTCAACAATACGAACTGATACAAACTGTCTGATGCAATGACACCAGAACGAGCCAGGAAAGAAATGTAGTATTGTGCCTTCTTGGTCCTTGTTAGGAAAAGATATACGCAATCCTGATCGTAATGCACTTCCATACAAGTTTCAGAATGCAACGCTTCTCTGGACACAGTCGAAAGACTGAATTCATTGAGTCTTGTTTCGGTCTCCAATCACAATGGGATCGATGGTAATGAGATCGTCTATGAACTTGTTAGGCAAGGCTCAAACGAAACACTGCCTGCATCCTCGGTCACATACTCTCCAGTATGTGAAAAAAACGAATTCTTTGCAACATCTGCTACTATCCACCAGTAAAAAAACTTTGTATATTGTTGATCTAATTTCTTCCCCCAGACTATCCTTTTCTTTAGTTTACACTCAAACACAATAGTGCAAATTGAAATTGATCCATCTATGTAGAACACCGGAGAGTTGATTTCGTAGCAAAAGATACCATTGCGGATACGAAACTGCTGCCTATGTACTATATGTCGTATTCCTCTACTCACCATCAATCAGTGTCAACAATTAACCAAATGAAAACAAAAAAATAAATAAATCAGGCCAACAGCAACGTACCAGCCAACACCAACACCACATGAGGAACATATATACATCCCACGGATCTCTATGCTCACTTTTTAGATTGATTGCAGTTTGATTTCAGTTTAATTTAACAGTTTACCTTTGGACATGGCTACGGGATCAATTGCGCCATGCACTGATGGTTTGACTTAGAATTAACAATCTAACTGACTGACAATAATTGATGTGCGACAGGACAGTACCACTCGTACAGGGCCAATAATAAAAAAAAAAAAAAAAAGATTTGAAAAACTGGAGGTGGTATTTCGTAGGATACCTGGACTTTTATTTCAGTAAAGTTGAAAGAGACCGTTTAATTTAGATCGAAAGAATTCTTTTTTTTTTTGTGTTCCGTCCATTATATAGAGTTAGATGTGAAGAGGAAATGACTGTAGGGACAAAGGATTAATGGTAAAGTGGTAGCAAAATGTGCTACCTACCTGACTGCGTAAATGGAATCAAGAAATCAATTACAGAAGAACAACAGAAAACTCTTTACTAGAAAATCAAAAATTACGGTAATAGAAAACGGGACAGAAATAGAGGTAGAGATACGAGAACCTGTCCTCGCTCTTAATTGGAGATATACCGTATCCATGGATAGATTCACCTGACGATGACTTGGAACTGCTTGGTTGTACTCTCCTTTGATTGTGGGGTATATGGGTATATGAAGCTTTCCCTATAAACTACTGTTAATATTAATTACCACGGTTTAGATGAGGATATCCTTGTGTCAAGGCTTCTAAGGTCACTGAAGCCGAGCCACACTGCGCCGAGTTGATTTAAGATGAACCGTTCATTTATTAAATAAAGTAAATGCCAGGAGTTCATAAAATCAAATTAACTTTGGTAATGGGCCATTTGCGCGTTTGATATTCCTTTTGCCTTTGGCGGTCTCTAGAGAATTACTGCAGATTGACTGGTGGTACAGATAGAGATACGGATATGGTTACTGTAATAGCCGTGGCGATATGTGCCTGCAAAATGTGGCTCATATAGCATTTTGGCATTCGACAATGTCATTTAGCGGTTGGTCTTGATATTGTGACCTTGTGCTGTTAAACTTATCGAGCTCATGTTAACGGATACATGTGTGCGCTGCGTTAAGTTATTTAGCATGTAAGGGTAGTAAAATTTATTTTTATATCACATGCTTTCCATGGAGCACTCAGTTTGGTACTTATGATACAATGACGACACGATTGCGATTTGCCACAATGACGATGACAATGACGATGACGATGAGAGCAACAACGACGAAGAACACCATACCCTGGCGACAACGCCTGACACTAGGCTCTAGACACTAAGGCTGTTTGATTGTAACATACTCGTACATACAATATATTAGAAATTCTGGTGTTCAAGACTCGCATATGGAGACACATAAAAACGTCAACTTAAGTCATTTCAGCTGATTAATGTCATGCGTTGGGAGAGACAAACATTTCCACATGGAACGCACCAGACTAACAACATACGAGTACACAATATTCATACGATATATGTATGTTACACGTATATTTCTACTGTTTACTTAGAGGGTTCCTCAAGTGATAAAGGAAGACACATTATCTTCGTTTTGAAGGAATGAGGAGACAAATATTTGGCACTCTATTTCCTGATATATATACAAGTATACGCGACTTATATAACCGTAGAGATCGTATCTAAATGGAATCCGAGGATGTATCCAACGTTGGAATTAAGTTTTTGGGACTTTATGAGCTCTTGGGCTTATTGTATTCTTGCGGTTGAATTGAAAATTTCTCCCATCTCCATGTCGGATTGTAGAGAACAATGGCATTTACTGTTAATTGGCGAGTGGCAATGGTAAATGAATTTAAAAAGATTTTTTCTTTTTATTCTTTCTCTTCTTTGAATTGCCTTCTGTATTTTGTTATGTGTGGGGCTAGACTAATGTGGAATTAGTGGGTAGTAGAAGAACGTTTTGTAAGGGATGAACTTTTTGTCCATTGGAGGAGATTAAGTGACGCTTTTAGGGATAGTTAGCAGTATGCCTAGAATGACAATCGACTGGGAGTTAAGGGTGAACTTAATTCGACAAGAGAAAACAGTGAACCAAAATTGGAAATTAGCAAGGAATGCATTTTGATTTGGGTAGGAACCAAGTGTTATTCTGTTCGATATTAATCTTTAACAATAGGAACAAAAGCTATCAAATTCGTGCTGGATATTCTGTTGATAATATCTATTGTATATCGGAAAGATTCTATTTGTAATGTGTTCTAGTTTAGTGAGCAAATCTTAAATAGTTTAAGATAATTACATTGAGCAAAGAGGACACACTAAGGACAAATGAAGCGATATTTTCTACCACAGGGTTGGTTAATATTTTTTATTTTTCTTTAAAAAATAATTAACACCAAAATTACATTTGAAAACAGAAGATGATCTCAGATTTTCTCTATCACCCATATGTTTGTCATGTTACACTTACTTCAAAATGTTTTTGCGGATGTTTTACGGCGATATTTTGTCCATGTGGCATCTCGGAGTAATGTCCATCAGTAACGACGCATCTGTGGTTTCAGATGTTTAAGGGGTTTCATACTATTTTATGATGAGAGATTGGAAAAGGCGAGATCTTGTCTTTATGTGCCGAACTCACTCTCACCATCTAAACTTGTGCAATTTTGTTACCAAGACTTAGTTGCTGCAGACATAAGGTACGAAACGAATGGAGAATGGTACAAATCCGTCGTTGCGTCTGCTTATTTTTCTTCTAATTCGTTACTGCCGCCACCATCGGAAGCGGTAGCGAAACTCATTGAATATTGGGATTCCAGGAAAATGGGACTTGTCATATGCTGCGATTCTTATGCTCAGAAGACTTTTTGGGGCAGTGCAAGTACAACGTGAGAGGTTATCTTCTCCTGCACTTCATACTGTTGTCTGACTTGGTTATCAACAATGTTGGCTCTCACCCACCTTATGTTACGAAAGTAAGACAGCAAGTAATCGACTTAACTTTACTGATGAGATTACTGGCTGGAAAGTACTATAGGATATCTCCATGTCAGACCATAGATACATCGAATTCAGAATGGCATACGAGTTCTTGACCTTGGTGAAGAGAAGGCATCCGCATAAAATCAACTGGACACTATTTAAGGAGGGGCTCAACATGTACAATAGTGCTCCTCCTAAGCTCAGAACAAAACAAAAACTTGAGGAAGCTGTTCAAAACCCGTTCCTTGATGGAATGCAGACCTGCAGCGTCTTCGAATTTGGAAGAAGATTGGAATCTTTACAGATCAAATCAAAAATATTTTAAGAAGCTTATTCGGACTTTGAGGAGCGCCTCTTACAAAGCTTTATGCGAGATGATCGACACTATCAATAAAACGGTACTATACCGAGTCGAAAGCAGAGACTTTCCGTCTCATGCTCGAGTCTCACTTCTCAGGTAACCCAACGAAACCAGTTCATTACTAGCTCCTATTAACGAAGCTGGTAGTGAACTGAACAATATAACACGCCGTAGCTGGTAAATCTCATCGGTTGAGGTGACAGATGAGGCTATCAAACATGCTGTTGTTTCCTTTGATGGCTTCAAGTCGCCTGTCACCGATGGTATAGACCAGCTGCTGGCAACGCTGAAGAGTAGCTGGCATAAATACCGAATCTCTGGCAAACAGTGAGCGTGGTCTTTATACCGAAAATTGGAAAGAAGGATTATTTGCTAGCCAAGAGTTTCAGACCTATAAATCTGACTTCCTTCATTCTGAAAAGCATCGAGAGCTTGGTCGGTATTCGTGTGCGCAAAATAGCCTTATAAATGTATATTCTATTGGCGATCCAATACGCCTACCAACGTCAGAATGCGCTTCAGAACCTGGTAGACAGAATTGAAGACGTACTCGATAAAAAGCAACATGCCTTGGGCATTTTCATCAACGTTGAGCTTGCTTTCGACGGCATATGTAACTCGTCCAAACAACACGGTGTGGATGAGTCTCTTCCCTTACACTCTGGGCTCCGCTCTAGACGCATTGCTTAAAGGCTCTTCCCTTGATATTCATATCATGGGCTGCACTCTCAAAGCCATCTCCCGACTAAAAAGAAGTGGTCTTTGGTACAACACGCACTGGAGCTTTGATAATTTTGCGCGTCGGCTGTCGGCATGCCGTCCGATGCAATGACATTGGAACTCTTGTTGCGGAAAAAAATGCAAAATCGACTTGTGACCAGGACTAATTTCGGCCAGAATCTGAGCTAGGAAAGGAATGCGGTCAGTCCTTCACTGACGGCTCCAAAACCAATATAGAATATGGCTCTGATGTTTTTTGGAGGACGAAAATGTTCGATTTCATTTCAAGCTGCGCTTAGAGCTCGCCTCATGCGAGCTCAACTGCAGATGGCACTGCTTCCCGAGATATAAGCAGACCAAATGAATTCTTGCCGACGCCTCTAGGAATTTAGCGAACTTTTTGCTGTTCTCAGCAGGAAAGTCTGCAGATTGCTTACTGGCGACGTGACAGAGCATTACAATTTGAAAATCACTTAAACGTGCGGGGTATAGGTGACACAATACACACGGCGATGCTTGCTGTGACACTGCGGAGCACTATCTCTGTGAATGTCCGGCCTAGGATCGCATCAGGCTGCAGGTACTCGGCGCTGACGTAGTGGGTGCTGGTACTGTAGGCACCTTATCACTCATCTTTTTTCGTTAGATTGAAAGGTTTCATGGTTAGTTCCTTGTCTGAGTGCTCTATCCTGACATTAAAAAAGGCCAAGGTCATTTCTGTACTTTGGCACGACAGCCCGGTGTGGGCCAAGACCTAGCTCACTCATTTGTGTTTCTTACTTTATGAATTTTTACACTCCTGAGCAGGGCCTACTGTTTATTGCCGGTTTCGAATGGCTCTCCTAAGAAGCTTTTTCATAGGCAGAAAGGGTGATGGCGATTTTGAAAATTTTGCTGTTGTGTTCCTATCGGGATTCGAACCCAGATAGGTGGCGTGATATAGTGAGTCAAACATCACGCCATCGCCACCACCCGATAGGCCGTAAAACTGATGGTAAATTGGGATACTGTACAGTAGGCTTGGATTTCGGGTCGCTGCCCTGTACGCTAGTGAGACAAAAGTAAAAATTTGTTGCATGGGTACTGCAAAGCGCATATGACGTTTTGTACCTTTCAACTAACTTGTTAACAATGTTATACAAGTTTTACAACATACTTATGTGAGGAGCCGACGATTTATCTTGACCTCCTACTTAAACTCAATAAATAAAGCTTCGGACAGGTTGGATGAAATTACGTTTCTGGATTTAAAAGTTAATTCCCTATACACACAACAAAAATTGCTGACATTATTCCTACACTTTTTAGGCATTGTATTACTTGTAAATGTACAGTAATGAACAAACATGAAAATGTTAAATACAAACATGATAATAACGACTTTTCGCAGCGCAAGATAGAAAATAGCTCCGTACGCTGTTGAATGCCTACTAGCGCACACTATTGAGTTTGATGCGTATTTGTTCTTTAACACTTGCAATGTTGACAGTGTAAGTAAAAAAAAAATGTTTACAACTGGTACAAGCTCTCCCAAGATGGCCGAGAAGATGCCAAAGGCGAACCTCGTTCTAGACGCCCCAGCACATCAATAAAAGTCGATAACGTCGAAGCTGTAAAGAAAATTGTTTTAAAAATTGGCATATCGGTTGACTCGTATTTTGCAATTTTTTCGAATGTTTTGGGATTGAGACCTGTGTTCCGAAACTTCTTAATTTTGATCAGAAGATCTGTCGTATGAGCATCGCTCAGAAGCTCTTGATTGGCGTGAATGAGCACGCCAAGTTCGATCAAATATCAATGTTGTGATCATTGTTTTTTTTCGATAACAGTAGTAGGAGTCAATTAGGTCAATAACGATTATAACCTTGAACTCTTGCGCCGTTTGCGAGTAGCAATACAAAGAAAACGTCTAGGATTGAGGAAAAACAATTCATGGCTTTTGCATCACGATAATGCACCTGCTTATTCATCGTTGTTTGTGAGAGATTTTTTAGCTAAAAACAACATGACAATCACGCCTCAGCCACCATATTCACCAGATTTGGCCCAATGCGACTTATTTCTGTTCCCAAAACTGAGGAGACATTTGAAGGGACAGAGATTTGCAACGATTGAGGAAATGAAAACGGCATCGCTGGAAGAGTTCAAGGCTATACTAAAAAGTGCTTATGAGAAGTGCTCCGAGAATTGGGAAATTCGTTGGCTAATTTACCGAGAATTAACATATTGTGCACTGTTGTAAGGGACTTGACGCAAGGCTACACAAATAATACATTGCGTTATACATCTGCATGTCAACGAAAGCAATGCATCTCCAATTCGTAAGAGAATTGTCAATTGCAGCCTTTATTGAGTCATTACGCGCCATTGGATCAAGACGAGCTAAGTATCACACCTTACACAGCAATAATGGTACAAGCTTTGTTGGCGACAATCAAGAGCTTCGATAATGGTTTAACTTCCTAAACTCTTTAGAGTTCAACGAAGCAATCAACTGGCTTTTCTCAACACCTCATGTACCCCACTTTGGTGGAATTCGGGAGGCAGGGGTAATAAATGTAAAGTATCTTCTACGCCGGGTATTGTGCAACACGTCGGTAATTTATGAAGAATTTTCTACAATTGTATGTCAAGTTGAAGCTTCTGCCAATTTAAGATCATTATGTAGACTTTTCGAAGGAGACACGGATCCTCTCACGCCAGCGCATTTCCTGATTATGAGACCAATTTCGACAGTTCCAGATCTCAATGTTCTAGATTTTAAAATATCGAACTAAACGCGGTGGTGGTATTTACAACGTTTAGTGCAAGAGTTTTGGCAAATGTTGTTACAGAGGGTCGAGAAGTGTAAAAATATTTGCATCAATGACGTGGTACTGGTTAAAAATGATAAAAGGCCTCCCTGTCAATGGTTATAGGTCGCGTTTTGAAACACATCCAGGAAAGGATGTCATGGTGCGTTTTGTGACGATTGCTATATCGAACGGACAAGTAAAACGACCAGTTCCGCCCATTATTTGTTGACGTATGTTGCTGGCAATTTTGATGCTGGTCCAATTTTTGAAGACTCGGTCCAATATGTGCAGCGGTATTCCGGCAAAAGTGTGTAGAATGTTGGCCCTGAGCCCATCCAAAGTGGTTGGCTTATTATCGTAGACTAAGCTCCAGTGAATACAATGTCGAATGATCGCGGCGGCCAATTCTTAAACGTTGGCTGTGAGACGACCGTTCGATCGTGGCATCGCTTGTATGGCATGTAGCGCCGTCTTGTAGAAAACACAGCTCGGATATATCGATGTTGTCGAGCTCTATCCACAGAAAGTCAGTAAACATTTGTCTTTACCTGAGACAATTGACGGTAACGGTGTCTCCTTCCTCATTTCGAAAGAAATAATGTCCAATTCACGTTGCGTGTTGACAACTGAGCCGGAATTTCGATAATATTTTTTAATAATTTCCGCACGTCCGGCAAACGTAAAACGATGCATGATGAAATGGCAAAGCTTACTTACTAACATTGGTTACTTTAACAGCTGCTAAAACATAACAATTGGAAAAACTGTCGTTGCTATCTGGTCACCCTTTAGTATATGAAAGCTGATGTAACTTAGGCAGTCTCTGCCGCAAGTCAACTACCAAAAGAAGAAAAAAAGCATTTCTACTCCACAAAAATTCATATCAAGTTTAATAATGATAACCCATCAGCTTTTTTAAAGAATTTGGGTTTTCTTCTTTTCTTCTTCGACTCCCGTTTGCTGTTAAGCGTCGAAGTAGAATCGGGATATCCATCTTCTCCAATAAACTCAGTCCCGGTTCTCTCTTCTCATTTCTGCCAGGGTTTTTCGCTCATCCTTCCCATGTCCTGTATGCGGTTTTCTCAAGTTGTCTTGGGTCTTCTTTTCAGTACATCAATCTCCGTTTTCATCTCCATTTCCTGTTTGTTAATTCTTGACTCGCCAATCTTTTGCATGTGTCCGAACCATTTTAGCTGTCTCTCCTCGATTTCTTGTAGGATCGACTACTTCTGAGCGTATTCAAGGAATTTAACTGTTTAGCTATAATATAATTTTCCACCATCCCCTTTCTCTTCATATTAACGGACCACTTCTCTAGTCTATCCGGATTGTTTGCTATGATAACAATATCATCTGCATGAAGCAGGAATCGCTGGTAAATTTCCAATTTTGTTCTTTTCTGTTTGCCTCTTACACGATTTTGCTACACTTAATGTGAATGCTCCTCCTTTAGATCTTTTTCCATTGCTCGCCTAAGTTGTTTTTCCAGAACTTTGGTATGTAACTTATACACTGTAGATGATAATGTTATCGGCCTGTAGTTGTTACAATCGCAGCTGCTACAATTCTTGTGGATTGGTATTATCATCTGTTCCGAGGGCTTTTCAAATTTTCATTTTATCGGGTTTTCTAATAACGACTTGATAAATTTTTTTTTTAAATAAAAGGCAAACCATTTTAAATATTTCAAAAACTTTATTATTGGCTTGAAGTACAATCAAAACATTTATGAATGGAACTCGACTAAGTTCATATGGCCACCGCGGGCACGTTTGCAGCGGTCGATTCTTTGGACCCAATTTTCTTTGGACTCGGCCACACATTTCGGCCGAAACGGCCGCTATTTTGCGTTCAATGTTGGCTCTGAGCTCTTCCAACGTCGTCGACGTGTTGGCATAAACCAATGACTTAACGTAGCCCTACAGAAAATAGTCAAACGGCGTTAAATCGCACTAACGAGGCGGCCAATCGACTGGCCCATGTCTTGAGATAACACGCTCACCATACTTACTCTTCAATAAATCGATTGTAGCGTATGCTGTGTGGCTTGTGGCACCATCCTGTTGAAACCACATGTCGTCGAAGTCCATATATTCCAATTCGGGCCAAAAATAATCGGTGATCATGGCGCGATATCGTTGACCATTCACAGTAACGTGACGATCGTTATCGTCGACGAAAAAATATACCCCAATAACGCCGCCGGCATGCAAACCGCACCAAACGGTTATTTTTTGTGGATGAAGTGGTGAATCATGAAGCATATGTGGGTTTTCACCCGAACAATAACGCATATTTTGTTTATTGACGAACCCATTGAGCCAAAAATGAGCTTCGTCACTGAAGATAATTTTGCGATGAAATTCATTATTTTGGCGCATCTTCTCCAGAACGTAATCGGAGAACGTACGTCGCTTCAAATGGTCAATCGGCTTCAATTCTTGAATCAGCTTGATCTTGTATGATGTAAACTAAGATCCTCACGCAAAATACGCCATAATGTGGTCTGCTTCATACCCAATTGTTGAGAACGTCGTGGAATTGACTGATTTAGATCGTTTGCTATGGACGTCTGAACGGCAGCGATATTTTCGACACTTCGACCAACCCATTATCTCACTGAGACGGCAACATCACACAACGAATATGTAGTCTCAAATTTCTGTACTAAACTTGTTATTGCCTGTCTACTAGGGCGAGAATTACGACCGAAAATTGGAGTTAACGCTCTTAAAGTTGCAGTCACCGATTTCGAATATCTGTAGAAAATATTTATAACTTGCAGACGTTGCTCGTTGGTCTACTTTACCATGATGAAAATGTTGAGTTTACTGAATAAATTGAAAGTGGAAGTTTAATGATTAGTGAAAGAGTGCGTTCACAAATTGAATTCAAAGTTGTCAAGTCCCTATTGGAAAACCCTTTATATAAAGCATATTCAACATCTTCTTTTTCTACCTGTCCTTCTCTTGGATCGTCTATTTTAATTTCTAGAAATGGCCCAATAGTGGCTTCATCTCTTTTTGAATATTTCCTTTAAGTGCTTCCTCCATGTATCTAGCACTTCCTCTGCTATATGTGTTTTCCATATTTCTTCTCAGATTTTAAACTGTTTTCCAAAAACTTTTCGTATCCTTTGATTTAGCTCTATTTCTACTGAATTCCCAAATTCTGCCCATCCTCTTTGCTCACCTAACTGCTTCTTGAATTTCATTACTATTTTCCACAAATGATTTTCTGTCAGTTGTTGAACGGGTTCGTATGTATTTTTTCAATGCTTCCCTACTTTCATTCACTTTCTGTCGTTATATCATTTGACCACCAACTGTCTTCTTTATCCTTGTGTCGAAGTTTGTCTTTCCGTATATTACCTCAGCTGTTTAGTAGGTTTTCTTTTATTCTCCTCCATTTATTCTGAAGATTTTCATTTTCAGGATTCTTTTGGATTCGTTCTGACAATCCGTTGATGTACGCCCGTCTTTTATCATTTTTTGTAGCTTTTTTAGCTAAATGGATTTAAATTTTTATCTCGATGGTTTCCTAAATCGGGTATCTGCTATTCTCAACCGGTAGTCAGTCCCCAATTACGCGCCCGTGATTAGTTTAACATTCTTCTTTGTATGTTATATGGATAAAGGATATAATCCACTACACTTTGACATTGGCGAAGTAAACAAATACAAATTACACATCAATAAGACATGAATCGCAATATTTCTTAAGAACGCAAAATAGCTGTTACGATGTTTTTGCGGAAGAATTCGTAGGCGCAGCGTGAATTTCGGGGCAGATTTCGCGATCGTCCGACACCAACTTGGCAAATACAACAACATGTAGCCGCTCGCCTAGAAGAGTATGGGACAATATGATATGCTGCCAGGTCTGGCCGGCAGCACATAATATTGAAGATTGATCCCTAAGTATCGATCAGACAACGTGTCACGCAATAAGGAATTTTTATGAAAGACTGTAAGATATTTCCTTAAAAAGTGCAGACAGTGCATCAGGTGTAAGCTGTTGACAGCCAAGAGCGTGTAACCTATGCTCAAGCCATCCTGAATCTCGGCTACGAGGAAGGGGTCTTGCGTCACGACAGATTTTGTTAACCGTTTAAGCATGATAAGAATATGTGAAATAACATTTTGTGCTACACTGAAAATGGACGCGAACATGAAACGTAAGAACAACGCTATAACAGATACAGGAAAAACAGGAGACAGAAGGCAACACCGTACGATAAAACGGCTAAAAGGTATAGAGCCAACCAAAAGTCACCTACGCATCAATTCAGCACCGCACAAACGTTGACAAAAACGTATTGTAAGGAGGGTATAGAACGTTTCCACAGAGAGTTCTACGGAAATGAGTTTGGAAGCATTGGCAATATCTGCAACAGGCTGTGGTTCCAAACTGATCTGAACTGTGGCCACCTCAATTTCCAGGGGAGAACTTGGCATCGTTCCTAGCGTGTTCTACGTGCCGTGCAGCCCTATGTAAATCCCTACACTATCTCAATCCAATGAATTTGCTCACTAATTGAAGAGCTCTTAGTGTCGCTGCGAATTTAAATACGGAGATTCCGTTACGCTGCTGGTTCTTCCGAGATTGTCGGACAAGATGAAAGTTTCCCAATGTTCAAAAGACGATTACGGCATTTCCTCGTGATCTTAATGGCGATATGGCGATAAGCTTACACATTAAGCGAAAACTATAACACAAATCGTTTTACCTGATAGGGTAACGCCAGAAAAAAAAAAAAAAAAAAAAAAACAGTGGAACCCAACACTACTCTGGGTCGAAGAACTCGAATTGGACTTAAGACGTGAAGATAGGTACATGGTCGTAGCTCCGGGAGAAAACGAAACGCCGCTAGGATTTTTATAAGATGACGAGGGTTGGGAGATGTCATTTCTTCAAATATTTCTGGGACACAGGCAGGCTTTCAAATGTAAAATTGCAGGTAACGGTATTCCAGAAGGATACCAGCATCATATGCCGTTCGGTCCAGAGAGACGTGCATTCTATCCATTGCCTCTTCATGGCCGCCGCCGTGATGCATCTTCGAGACAGTTTAAGACCTACGTTTAGAAACAACGAAGAAATCAGGAACGTAACGAAGCGCATGATCGGAGCTTCCTGGATAACTGTAGCGAGAACAACCTGATATTCTTAAAGTCCATATCCAACTACATGCTCTATTGGGCGGAATGCAAGAGGGATCTGCTCGTCATGATGCACCAGCTGTGGAAACCTACGGTGTTTCTGACCGTAAGTTCTTCGGAAGTGCTTTGGTCGGTGCTTTTGCAAACGATTTACCGTCTGAAGCACATGGGAGCAAATATAGAGGAAGCATTGTCGTATTAACGTAGTACGTACTTGTGTGTTTAACTTCAACAGGATGGTGGAAACGATAATTAAGATCCTCCAATCCGCTAACGGGCCGTTGGGCTCGTTTAAAAGAATGGAATATGTGCATTGGGGTTCGGCTCATGAACACCTGCTGCTTTGGTTTAAGAACCATGCGCCTTTAAGTGTGCATGATAGACGCCTTGTCCACGGTATCTCGATCGTTCGCGGGTACCGAGGTACGCCAGCCGCACGTTCATACGTTCACATGTTATAAAAAAAACAACTCCCTTTTTGGCCGGTAAACAAGACCACCGTTGTACAGCTTGTGGACAAGGAAGATCCGCGTCGAAAAGCTTTGAAAACGAAATTTAAAAACATGCATCATCAACTCGCAGATATTGATTACAATTCCGATTACCGACAAATTTCTCCAGAGTCACTGGTTGATATACGAAAGTTATATGAATATCTTGAGCGCCGAGATTAAACGAAACACAATGTTCGTACTCCGAGACATCAAAGAGAAGTGGTAACCTTTTCAATCCGTGGATCGTGGATACGACAAATCTTAGAACAGTATACTATAGTATATCTTAGACGAATATTCCTGTGCCGCGTACGTAGTTTAGTACGTGAACAAAACCAACCAACAGGATGTCAGCGATTTGCAGAGGCAGCTTATGAAACTGGCCGAAGAGCGCCCCAACATGGACTATAACGACATGCTGAAGACTCTGGGAATCAGGGTCTTGAACGTGATGGAAATGTGTTCATAGGAAGCCGCATGGTACCCCATGCGCATCACGATGTGCAGGACCAGTCGAAAGGTAGATACCCATACCCATACCCATCATACCCAGCGTCTGGCCACATTAACACACGGGAATACGAAATACCAATCATAAATTAGACGAAGAATCGGACGATCAGTATATATGGTGCTATGATATCATTACGAAATACGAAGCGAGATAAGGAGTAGGATAAGGAGTCTCTCGCGAAATTCGTAGCGCATTATTCCCCGTCTAGAAGCAAGCGGCGGTATAAGAAAAGAAAGAACACTCCCATCGTTAGTTGTCGCGGATATGACCCAGCCGCAGAGAGGTTGGAATATAAACGAGAGAGTGTGTTGTTGTTCCAAATTTTTAAAAGCGAAGAATTGGATGTATTGTTAGAAATTCGTCAAGATATTCGATAATAATTAAGAATCTTTACTGAAGGCACGAGCGGAATTCTATTCCGGGATGAACATCCCTCAAACCTTGGCCAAATGCGACCAATTACGCAAACAGGAAGAGGAAGACGGTGCGACGACAACGGACGTGCAGACAGGGTTGAATCTAGTGATGAGCGTGGCAGAGACTGAAATAAAACAGAATAACGAGGATCTATGTAGCAAAAGCAACAATTCGTGCTAAAGTGTATTGCGTGGTGGTACGAGGCCTGAACAGAGAGTAAAAACATTTCATTCTCGGTCTCATCTACAGGATAATATTCACCAAAGATCCGATCCAAGTGTTCTTCATAGAAACGGCAAGAAGCGCAAAACCTACACTCTGAAGCTGGCCACGGAGTCAATCAATCGTTTCGTCCGACGACACGAATCGACCGTAAACGCGTATCTAGCTACGGCCTATAACGCGAAAGCCGAGGCCGCCACACACAACCGCGTTGTGTGGACAACGACACGCTTCAGACCATGGGATGGGAGTTTCGGAATTTAATTGCGGTCATAATAGATGAGTTAGGCACGATCAGCGCGCATGATGTGTCTTTCGGGGGACTGCAAGATTTGCGCTTACTCCCTGCTTTCCGGGCGACAGCCATCTACAAGCGCTTGAAGCGATGCAGCGACGAGTCTATACCGTGGCGCCGTTTGAAATACTATTGGCTGGTCTGAGTAGTGCGCCAATTGGACGAGACGTTTTCCGGAAAACGAAAATAGGAAAGGGAGATCCGTTGAATTCCGAAGAGACCGAAGTGATCGAACGGTAATTTGTTTTCATGGGAAAGGAGAAGGCACTCGCTCCAAACGCCATTTGGTTGTTTCATCGGAACGCTGAAGTGGAAGCGTATAATCGAGCGATCTCCGAAGACAAATATATCAGGCTTTAAATTACTGAACAGATAATTAGTGCCCACGTTAAAATGCACAAAATGGCTTTGTGGAAACCGCCTGACGGATGTTGATGACCGACGATTGCGGAAAGCGTATTGGTGGTATCACTTACATTGCGCCAGGAACGGCCAATAGGGACACAGAAACTTCCTCTTTACAAATCTGATGAAGTACACGCCAACCATGGGAATGATATGTCCAAATACTTCACCATGCTCATGATGGGGATTCATCAAATTCTTAACGAATGGTTCAACATTACCCGAAATACCAACCCCGTTCTGCCCATCACCCGCAGCTTCAATTACATATCCTATTTCAGTCACCACAGACCTATCCTGTCCAGGTATGAAGCGATTAACGAACATCACTCATCCTCTCAACTTATTTTATTTTTATTGGCGAAAAGAAAATGGAGAAAATCATTTATTAATGATGTGGAGCGCGAAATGAAGTTTGTCAATCTGAAATTTTCATTTAGGTCACTGTTCACTGTACACCGTCTGATGTTTTTTTTTTTTGGAAAGGATCCTGACTTATCTGTATAAGTCTTTCCTGAAACGAATACTCTTTGGGCTCAATTTGTAATCAACTGATTACAACTGAAAGATAGTCGAGGTAGAAGCAAGTTCTAAAAGAAATAATCTACTCACATGGAAAGTACATAACTTATTTCGCGCTTAAGTCCATCGTTTTATCAACCAAATTGCCTATCTTTTTTAGATTTTTCTTTATAAAGTACCCCAGTTTCTCAAACAAATCAAAGACCACATGCACCTTTATTTTATGCTAAAACCGTTTAGAATTTTGTGTGTGATGTAGCAGAACAGAAATTTCACAACCAATGAGATAAATTGCAGTTTGACCGGAATTTTAGCGAGATAGATTTGAGTCTACTCGCTTCTCTTCTTCATTTCATCGCATGGACTTCAGATTTTAATTCTCTTCCATTTCCAGAGTAAATATTGATTAGGATAGACTTGGTTGACAACACCTATCTCCTCTTAAAAATTTTGTAACCGGATAAAACCAGGTTCATTTACAAAAGCCATCGAGCTCATAAAACAAAGTTACTAAGCAATTACAAATATGAAGCACACGACCATCGTTCGGATCACTCTAGGATTCGCTAAACATAAGTTCAATTCATGTCAAAGCCGCACATCCAAATCACAAGAGCGCAGTGCTTCAAAAAATTAACGAATGATGCACAAAATATTCCATTGCCACAAGATATATATTTGAACACTATCAGCTATCAGCAGCTATCTTAGACGTGTGTCGTGCAATACCAACAAGAGTGCTAACTACTGCATCCTGCATCCCTTTTAACTTCTGCATCCGCATGTAGCTACCCAGAGAAGTTTCGGTCGCAACAAGCATATCGTAGTTGTCAAAGGAAGTGTGTCTTTCGATCGCATTAAAGAGATACATAATTAAGCAAAAAAGAAAGAAAAAGAAAGCTTGGTATCCAGAAAATTAAAACGAGTGGCGATGTGAGTGTGCCTGAATATCTTTCATAAGAAAATTCAAATTAACGACCAGAGCCACCGAGATTTAAATATTGTGGCGTAATCAACAATGTGCTCATACCTCTCGTGACCATGAACTTGAACTCAAGAGTAATGAAGAACTACCTCAAACGTACTAAAACTATCACATCAGTGGTGTTCGCGTACCATATACAGCTACTATAATACTCGTAAACCACTTTCACTCCAGGCAAGATGTGCTCCATCGGCAGATACCTTACCTTGGCGGTTTGAAATAGTTCGGAGAGAGATGTGGTCACAGAAGCGCACCCCTTGAACCTTCATTAGCCACGCAAATAGTGACAAAAAGCGCTGCTATTTGCATTTCAAATGATTGTCTTGGTCGTGTTGTTGTTGTTGTTTTTTTTTTTTTTTGTTTGTTCAGTGTGATTCTTCTCGAGTCTTGGGTGTTAACTAGGTACAGTATTAACTGGCATGGAGCCATACTTTCTGGCATAGATATGAGATATAAAGCTAGTTTATGCAAAGAGGGTGGTGGCTTTGTTTAGCTAATTTTCATTAAATTTGCCGGAAGACCTCGATTTTTGCGCTTTTGTTGACTCTGATATGTGTTCTTCGCACCTCCGTGCAAAGTATCTTTTTTTTCTTTTTTGTATTCGATGCTAATGAATCAAGGTTGTTGGATTTTTAGTGGATACTACAGAATGATATTGCATTTAGTCCAAAACATATACGAAATCCAATAAAAAGCCCTTAACCCACATAAAATCTGGTTGCACGCGATTTCGTACAGATATTGGTAATTAAATGTACCTTGAGATTGTTTGGCTGATCTTGTTTCGTGTTTTGCATTCGACTAAAACGAGATGTTGATTGAATACGAAGTAGATGCACAGATAGTTAATTAAATTCGGTGTGCTTACAGTTGCTATTGTTCCCATGTATATGTATCATGTGTACCGGTATAAAATGAGCTTTTTTTGTGAAAAATAATTTTTAATGGAAAAGTAAAAAGTATTGGTCATTGCTAGCTACACGATTCCACGCCAATAGAACTGTTCGTCTTTTGAAGCAAACCAAAATGTCACCCAGTTTTCGACTTCCTCGTACGATTCGAAGTGCCGCTTAACTTTTGCGTGTCCCATCGATGAAAACAAATGGTAGTCGAAAGGAGCCAAGTCTGATGAATATGACGGGTGGAGTAGCAGCTCCCAGCTAAGTGGTTTGGTTGTATCCTGAACCAGTTTTGCTTTTTGTGCAGGTGCATTGCCATGGAGAAAAATTATCTTGCCGTGTCTTTTGGCCCATTCTGGTCGTTTTTGGATCAATGCATGATTCAAGTTGATCATTTGTTGTCAGAAGCGATCCTATATTAACGGTTTCACCAGGTTTTCAGAGCTCGTAGGACACTACACCTTTCTGGTCCCACCAGACATACAGCATTGTTTCTTGCCGAATAGACTTGGTTTTGCAATCAAAGTTGATAGTTGTCCCGGATTAACCCATGATTTTTTCCGTTTAGGATTCTGAAAATAAATCGATTTTTCATTGCCAGTAACAATTCGATGCCAAACTGATCTTTCATCGTGTCTTTGAAGCAAAATTTCACAAGTGGTTTTCGGTTTTCCATCTGCCTTTCATTCAATTGAGGTGGCGCCCATTTTTCAAAATTTTGGATCTTTCCCATAGCTTTTAAATGGTCAGAAATTATTTGTTGTGCAACATCTAACATTTCTGACATTTGTTTTTGACTCAAAATGTCATCTTCATCCAATATTGTTTGCAATTCAGCGTCTTCAAACTTTTTTGGTAGTCTTCCACATTCTTCAATTCTCACATCAAAATCGTTATCTCTGAATCGTTGAAACCATCTTTTGCGTGTTGCTTCTGATAAAACATGATCACCATATGCCTCTACAAGTATTCGATGCACTTTTCTTCAAATGAAAACAAAAAATTAATGCTTCCCGCAAGTCATCATCTACTGGTACAAAATTCGACATTTTTAACAAGATGAAAAAATATGATGTTGTTTGCTCAATGCCCTGAGGTATATTAAATATGTTTGACAGGTGTTATAGCAACCAAAAAAAAAGAAAAAAAAATATATATAATGCCCGTTTACAATAAATGTTTCCTATGTCTCTTTGTCTCTTTGTACACTCGTTAAATAGAACTGTTTCAAAAATCTATGATGTGCTTCGAGGCTTAAGTCCTATAGCAAAGTATTTACTAACCAATGTGAAGCTCAGATTAATTAAATCATTTATTTTCCCCTTTTTTCTGTAGAGCTGGGAGTTATTTGTTGACTTGGACTTTGAATCCAAGAGAAAACTTACTGTTGCATTTGAAAGTTGCGCAAGATATATATTATTGATCTGAAAAGATACAACCACATTTTCGGCTATTCCAAACAAATAGCATGTTGTTCCTTGTCAAGTCTTTTGAAATATCGAACTTTGTTATTATTACAAAAAGTAATATAATCTAAAGAACCAACATATCTTTTTGACCATATCAAGTTCGTGAGAAGTAGTCGGACATTACGAATAATTCTACCCAGATATAAGTACCTTGTGACCTCAATGGAATTTTTTGTTCACGCCGTTCAACTTTGGAACCAACTTCTCCTCAGTATTAAACTTATAAGCAACACAAATACTTTCGCGAAAAAAGCTTTTACGAGTACATTTTTTGCCGAAAATACCCAATTTCTGCATTTCTTTTTTTTTTGTACATTTCTTTTATAATTTTTAAGTTTATTATTTAAAAGGTATGTAACTCTGAATTATAGTACAAGCATGTGCAACTTAAAAGATGTATAATTTATATCTTATATGTGCAATGAATATAACAATAAAATAAATACTAAAAACTAAATACTAAATATGAATAAATAAGAATAAAAAAATAATTGTAACGTAGATGTATACCTTGGGCCTATTAGGCTCAAAGCTCTATTTGGAGAAAATTTACTAAACTTATTACAGTAAGATGTAAGAAGGTAGATGAAAGATTATTTTATTTTCAAGGACAGTTTCAATTTTATACGTATTTTAGTTTACACTTGGGTTAAGGTCAAAGTTCAGTTGGCTGTATAGTATATCATTCGATGAAGATTGTGCTTCTGTTCTAAATTTTCAAGAATAGTACTAAACATATTCTTTTGATTAGTGGTATTTGTATCGAATGGGATACGATACGATACCTCTTCCCACTTTGCAACAAGATTTCCTCTGGTCGCAAGCGTGTGCTTCAGAACTTGTTAAGGCAGTCTTGCTGCATCCATTTCCATCACTTTTACGACAAATATTTAAAGTGCACCCTGATGGTGTCTAGGAACAATGTAGTTACTGTTGTTTCTAAATGTAGCATATAATGGAGCGTGCAGGCTAGCAACTGTAAAACCAGTTTTAAAAAATACCTTAGCAATGTTTTCACTTCTTTAAATTGGCAATATCATCAAACTTGAACACCGTAGAGCAATATTGATGCACCAGTTGTTCGAAAAAATTTCATTTGTGAACTATGTTCGATAAACACGTTATTTATGCAGCGGCTCCACATAGAAGAAATGGCTCTTTTTGCTTCAGCCAGTTTGCATTGAAAGTATCTTCTCATATTTCGCCGTGACTAAACCCCCTAAGTAAAAGGTGATTCATCGTGAGGTTTGATTTTCAAAAGGCTTTCTTTGATAGATCGTGCGAAACTTCTATCAAACTGCTTTATCATTTTTTTTTCAGTATCGTTTGGCAAGTCATAACGAAAAGACTCACACTACAAGAGCGTCTCCAAATTTTTCAGCTGTATGGTATTACGAAAATCAGCGTTATGTGAGAAATGTTTTACGTGTGATTCGAGCAATCGATGATATGCGGATGATACTCCACCGGTTAGACCACATCCAGCAAGTAGTGAAGAGACTATTGCAGCTGTAGTTAAGAGTGTACGCGAAGACCGGGACAAATCGATTCGTCGTCGTTCTCAGCAGCTTGGTGAGGATCTCGGCTTAAAAGCGTACAAAATTCAACTTGTGCAAGAATTGAAGCCAGGCGACTTGAATTTGCGTCATATTTTCAGTAAATCGGCTATGGAAAAACTCAATGAAAATCCGGTGTTTTGTACAGTGATGAAGCCCATTTTTGGCTCAATGGAACCATCAATAAACAAAATTGTCGTATTTTGGCTGATAAGCAACCCTAAGGATACCAAGAGTTACCATTACATCCATTAAAAACAACGGTATGGGATGGTTTCTGGGCTGGTGGAATCATTGGTCCATTTTTCTACAAAAATGGGGCAAATCAGAATGTTGCCGTCAATGGTAAACGTTGTTGCGCCATGTTAACGGACTATGTGCTTCCTGAAATTCAAGAACATAGTCTCGGTGAGCTCTGGTTTCAACAAGACGGTGCTACGAGCCATACAGCGCGTGAAACAATCGACTTGTTGCGAAATCATTTTGGTGAGCACTTAATTTCGCGTTTTGCTACTGTAAATTGGCCGTCTAGATCGTGCAATATCACATTTTTGGACTATTTTCTCTGGGGATATGTAAGTCTTAGGTTTTCAGAAATAAGCCAGCTACGATTGACGCTTTGGTTGCCAACATTACTCGTGTTATCCGCGAGTTACCAGTCGACCAAAATTGGATCTCCCAAATGGACCACCTCAGACGTATTCATGGCAAGTATTTACATGATATCATTTTTAAAAAGCAAACGCCAGTAATTCTTCTTTTAACTGATAGTAAAAATTTTAAGTTTTCTTTCAAATTGATGTGTTTTGTCTTACATTATAAATCAAACCATACGATGAATCACCCTTTATTTGTATAGGGTTTTCTAATAACGACTAGACAACTTTTTTTAAAATAAAAGGCAAACCATTTGAGATATTTCAAAAACTTTATTATTTGAAGTACAATCAAAACATTTATGAATGGAACTCGACTTCGTTCATATGGCTACCGCGGGCACGTTTGCAGCGGTCGATTCTTTGCACCCAATTTTAAACGACTCGGCCACACATTTCGGCCGAAACGGCCTCTATTTCGAGTTCAATGTTGGCTCTGAGCTCTTTCAACGTCGTCGGCGTTTGGCATAAACGAATGACTTAACTTAGCTCCACAGAAAGCTGCCAAGCGGTGTTAAATCGCATGAATGAGGCGGCCAATCGTCTGGCCCATGTCTTGAGATAACACGCTCACCATACTTACTCTTCAATAAATCGATTGTAGCGTGTGCTGTGTGGCTTGTGGCACCATCCTGTTGAAACCACATGTCGTCCAAGTCCATATCTTCCAATTCAGGCCAAAAATAATCGGTGATCATGGCGTGATAACGCTGACCATTCACAGTAACGTGACAATCGTTATAGTCGACGAAAAAATATGGCCCCATAACGCCGCCGGCATGCAAACCGCACCAAAAAGCTATTTTTTGTGGATGAAGTGGTGATTCATGAAGCACATGTGGGTTTTCACCCGACCAATAAAGCATATTTTGCTTATTGACGAACCCATTGAGCCAAAAATGAGCTTCTTCACTGAAGATGATTTTGCGATGAAATTCATCATCTTGGCGCATCTTCTCCAGAACGTAATCGGAGAACGTACGTCGCTTCAAATGGTCAATTGGCTTCAATTCTTGAATCAGCTTGATCTTGTATGGATGTAAACCAAGATCTTTATGCAAAATACGCCATAATGTGGTCTTAGCGATGCCCAATTCTTGGGAACGCCGTGGAATTGACTGATTTGGATCGTTTGCTACGGACGTCTGAACGGCATCGATATTTTCGACACTTTGACCAACCCGTTGTCTCATTGACACGGCAACATCACACAACGAATATGTAAACTCAAATTTTTGCACTAAACTTGTTATTGCCTGTCTACTAGGGCCAGAATTACGACCGAAAATTGGAGTTAATGCTCTTAAAGTTGCAGTCACCGGCTTCGAATATCTGTAGAGTTTACTGAATAAATTGACAGTGACAGTTTGATGATTAGTGAAAGAGTGCGTTCACAAATTAAAGTTGTCAAGTCCCTATTGGAAAACCCTATACTTCCGAACTATTGCAACATTTATTCATTGGTACTTCCATTTTCCGTTGCGTGAGTATTTTCCACCCCCATTCCTGAAGATCATCATTTTAGATTTTTCTACAGAATCTTTTAAGACGGTCCGTCATAAGCTGCATTCCTTTAACAGATTCAGATAGAAAAACTATATCATACGCAAAAATTATACCAGGTATTCGTATGTTTCCAAACAGGATTTCTCCGATTTCCTCCATGATATCATTTATAAACAGAATGAAAAGAAGTGTGCCTAAACACATCCTTGTTTCAATCCTTTCGAGTTGTTTGTATCTCAAAAAAATTTTTTTTTTCATTGAGCCGATGTACTCAAGAAGGAGATACCTCTGTAATTTTCAGGACTATCGTATAAAACTTTTTTGTGTAAGGGATGGGTGATCGCTCTTTTGAACCATGCAGGGACACTTATCCATTCCATAGAACAATTTTTGTAAGATTCAGCTGGAACGCGGTGGTCTCATGGAGCTTTTTCTTTCTGTATAACATTCTGAACTTCATAAATTGTAAATGGCGAATCTAAAACGTCGTCAGGAAAAAGTAGTGTTGCGTAGTTTGGAAGCGGCGACAAATGTGGGGCGTTAAGTCGGTTATACCATAAAAGTCGTCTCGAAGTTTAAATGCTTGCAATGCTGACGAAATGTAATTGGTTGTCCTGTTGATAATTTTTGCTGCCTTCCAGAATTCTACTGACGATCCTGATGAGTTGAAAACACTTATATTTTGTTGCTTCAGCTGTTTTAAATTTTTATTTGCTTTTGCATACAAATTCTTAAAGAAAGTTGGGTTATGTTTTCTTAGAAGTTTTAGAAGCCCAAAAGATTTGTTCCTGGCGCTGCGGCACTCAGTATCAGACCACACTTGCTTGTATTCAGTCTTGCGCTTTACTTTATTACTTACTGGAACAGCTTCAATTATAATTTAAATAACATCCTCAATGTGTAAAGGGTTATTTTCTGATTTTCGTTTTGTAAGTCCTTTGTTTAAATTATTTTGGGAAACTGGTTTAATTTTATCACTCCAAGCCAGTTTTGACAACAGACCAAGTTGTTTGGCGTTGATCTTATCCTCTGGACTCGAAAATATACAAGAGATTTCCAAAGACATGTGGTCAGAAAAAAGCCTTCTTCCATTTGGAACTCTTGCGTCCAACGAATTGGCCAATTCCAATATCTTTGCGCCTTTCGCATCACATATTTCGTTATTTGATCTGCGAATTGGGTTTAAATCAGCAGATGCCTTTCCACCTATAAACTTATTCTGCGACAATCCGATCTTTGCTTTAAAATTGCCAACAAGCATTACATCCTGTGCACGTGCACTGTATTTAACTAGAGAAGTAGAAGGTACTCGTAATACTTATATACTTACTTGTGTGAACTACCTAAGATGAGGTTGTAGAAGTTCGTTGAGGTGTGTCGGAGACGAAAATTTTCCAGGCCGTTACGCTACTATCGATGTACTCAAGGTTATCTAGGGCCCTAAGTTGAGTTTTCCGAGATTTTCTAACAAGGTCAGGACTGCTGTTCAGCCAGTAAAGTTCGCTGTTTTGACGTCTCTTCAATTCCTTGTTCATGCAAACGACACAGAAAATTATCCGAAAATCTTTTCTCTCGGTGTCCCCGAGGGCATTTTCATGCATTTTCCTAAGTGTTCAAGTTTTTGCGCCGTAAAAAATGACCGAGATGATCAGTGTCTTTTATGCATTTTTGGTTGCTCGAGGGAAGGATTTACTACTTAAGGAGCATCGATTAGAAAGAAGGATTTTTCGCATGATTTGATAGCGGAGCCGTCCTATCTACCTATCGTGGCGTTTTGACCTAGACTTCGATATTGTGTATCCGTCTTTGTTGACAGCTTCGTTTTTCCTTCGTCAACAGCTTAAATCGTCTTTGCTTTTTCTTCCTAAAGGGTCGCAGTTGACAATTCGGTGTGTTTTTCCCATTATGTCAACGCATCGCCCTTTTTAAGTCATTTTCTGACATCGAAGATCTCGGTTTCGTCATTACCGAACTTGACGGAGCAGCGTGCACTTCATTTCCAAAGATGCAGTCATACGCGGCTTTGTATGTTGTGTATCGATTTGGATTTTATTTCAAGATCTGGTTTTAGGCGTTCACTTAATACCATTGGATTTATTTGCAATGTTCAGGAGACTTATTCTCCTGTAGTTGACACAGTTCAGGTTAGCCCCTGAAACAATCGGGTCCATCAGAATTGCTAGACTTCAGCTTTCGGCTGGACTTAAATGTTGTCCAGATTTAAAGGGATTGGCAGATAGTCTGAGGGCGTTATGACGTTCGTCGAACAGTCTGCAATCTTCCAAAATATTCTTTCAAAATTCTTAGCACCAACTGAGGTTCTACTATAAGGTTTCCTTCTCCATCATTGAAGATTTCTATTCAGGCTTTACAAATTTAGCATCTTCGTTTAACTTTTTGGTAAAATTTCTGAATTTCATTTTTCCGGTAGCATCTTTGTAAGCCCTTGAGTGTGTTGTTTTCAGTATGGATTTCTCAACGGTAGATCTATAACCACCAACCTAACGGAATTCGTATTCGATTCGTAGAATCTGGAAATGAAATTGATGTTATTGCCACCGATAGCATTTGATAGAGTTTCTCATGATATAATCCTTTTAAAATTGTAGGCTCTTGGTTTTCAAATAAGCTTTGTAACATGAGCTTAATCCTATTTAAATGAACGACATTATTATGTTCTATTTAGATCCTTAGTGACTGACCCAATTACAACCACCTCTTGTGTCCCTCAAGGTAGTCACCTTGGCCCCTTATTATTAACTCTTATTCTAACTATTAATGATATTGATTGTATTAATGCAGATGATATGAAAATCTTTAGATATATATCATCTTCCTCAGGCAGCCTACCACTGCAGGAAGATCCAGACAGGTTTTGTACTTGGTGTCAGAAGAATTTCCTTGAGCTTAACGTCAATAAGTGTTAGGCTATAACTTATACCCGCTGTTATCTGATTTTAAATCTGCCTGTTCCCTTAGTGAATGAGTTTAGGTGTTATCTGTGATAAAGAACTCAATTTCCGTTCTCTTTTAAGTTACTTTACTACAGAATCCACATCCTCAGGATAGAAGCTGTTCAAGGCAGGTTTTTACGATTTTCTTTACGTGGTCTCCCCTGGAATGACAGCCAAAATATATGACAATACACTACTCGGTTAAAACTTATAAATTGACAACTCATTTCTACACGCCGAAGAGTTGCCGATATTCTCTTTATTCATCAGGTTTTAGTTGGTAATATTTATTGTTCTTGTTTACTTCAACTTATTACTTTTAACATCAACCCACGTAATCTTAGATATGTGCCAATTTTCCGGTTTAATCTTCATAAAACGAATTACGGATACCTGGAGCCAATGTCTAGAATCCTTCGTAAAGTTACTGACATTCTGCCTCTTTTCGACTAACACCACAGCATCCTTTTTTCTACCTATCCCTCACGTCCTAACTTTCTTTAACCGCTCTCACGCTCTATTTTTTATCCTTAGATTTAAGCTAAATTGTTAGTTTTAAGAATATGAGTAAGCTTCAAATTGGTTTTATTTACTCTGTCCGGGGTTGACCCTGATTTTAAATGAAAAAAAAAAAAAATAATTTGCAGATCGTCAATGTAACTTGGTGTACCTCAAGGAAGTCACCTTGGCCCTCTGATATTTTTATTTGCAATCAATGATGTAGATTTCATTATCAAAGAATCACTCATTTCTATCTTTGCAGATGATATGAAGAGCTATAACGACATCTTTATACCATCTGACTCTTAACCTGGTGCGAAAAGAATTTTTCGGAGTTTTATGCTTGCAAATGTCAAACTATAGCTTAGCCGTTTAAAAGTGTGCCATCACCACCAAGGTCCTATTTCATTAGCAATGAATCAATACCCCCTGTCATCTTACTTCGTTGTCTGTTGTTTATTCATAACAGCTGCAGCAAAATAACTCCGAAAGGTTAAGAGTTTTAGGACGAATTGAATGAAACGATTTAACGGAGGTGGTTACACATTGGACCAAAATTATTTCCACTGACTAACCTTCAATTTTTTAAACAATGTGTTGAGACATGCAGAAGAATTCGCTGAAAACTTTCGACAAAGGTGTGAAGCAATAATTTATTGTGTTATATACGAGTATAAGCGAGTCCTTTATTCAAGTAGTTGTTTTCTTTTTAACATCCTTTTGCTAAACACACTGTAATGAGTGGTTTTTTTGTGCAGTGTCAGACTTTTCAATAAACATTAAACATCAAGTCAACTGTCATATTGAGCTGTCAAGTTTCTTTTATTTTCAGTACAGTTTGCCGTTTCATCATGCAAAGATTGACGCTGCAACCACGATTTTAAATTGCAGAAATTTATTTTCAAAATCGAAACTCTGAACGGCCATCTGACATCTGAACGTGCTATTTATGGAATTATTGAAAAATCTCTGACGCAATTCACGCTGTTAGATACTAACACACCAACAACAACGAAAACAGTGGAAAACAAGAGGACAATAATCCAATTTTACGCCGGGGGCATCATCTGTCCTTACTTCTCCGAAAATCTGGCGAAAGTACAAGTTACTGGCACAGTGAAGTAGAACTGCGGTTTCAACATGGCAATAAGACATCGCTTGATTAAAAACACGATTTGGCAAAAGAGTCATTTCAAGAAATGGGCCCGTCAGTCGGCCACGATAATTGTGCGATGTGACGCCATTTTCCCATATCATATTCTGTGGGGTTCCGTCAAACCAATAGTTTATGTTGATAAACCATTAACAACTGACCGTTTGGAGCAAAACATAGCTCAAGTAACACACGATACACGTCCCAAATTGCTCGGTTGGATCAGGATAAAGATGGACCAAAAAAGTGGGAATCAATTTGAAGGAATCGAGGAAAGATTAGGTTGCAAAATCGTAATTCCTATTCGAGGCAAATTTGTTCATAAAATTTCAGTTTTTGCATAACTGATGAATTAGGTTAATTGGCTTACATTCAAAAGGTGATTAGATTGCTTAGATTGGTTAAAAAAGTGCCTCGTTGTGAAAGTTTAAAAGATCAATTAATCGATGTTGACCTCCTCTGGCGATATAATCGGGATATATTGATCCCCAAAAAAAAGGAGTCCTGATAGTATAATATAGTAAGATCTTGTCTACTTAACTTTAGGCTGCTCCAGAGTTGATATTGACTACAACCAACAGTTCCCTACATTTAGTGTGGTTTTGCGAAAATCCTCTGCTGTAGTGCACTCCATTTGTTCTGATCTTATTTTTCTCATGGTCTGTCCGTCGAAGGTGAGGTATCCCTTTAATTTTTCGTCTCTCCAGAGTTGATTCGAAAACCATACGGGTCATCCTAGCTATTGGAACTAATGAATTCTAAATCGTTCTTACGGAGTTAATACTGCCGTTTAGCCCATAAGCTTTGTCATTTACTATGTTCTTGAAGCTTATTTCAACAAGAGGTGCAAGTTATCTCCGAAACATTTATTGCTTTACAACCTAGGTACATGGGTATTACTTATGGAATACAATATCTTTCAAATGACCGTCTCGGCTCTGTTTGCAAACCGTTATCCTTCGAAATTTTTGATCACTCTTTCACATAATTAAGGCTCTATCTCGGCGATATTGGCCTCAATGTTCGCTTTCGCATTTGGTGTAGACTTTGCTTTTAATGTAGCCCCAAAAAAATTTTCTTTGAAAAATAAATGTCAGCATTCATGTTTCCCAGGATCTATTCGGAGAACGTACAGCGTTACTGGCGTTTGGCATAGAAAGAGGTCAAGCTTCTGAGTGCGGTGACGAATGGAGAAGAGGGGCTTACTTCTCCGTTTCCTTTTTAGTCTAAAGAATCAGCGATTGGTAATAGTGATCCTTCGCTGGATCTTTACGATTATGTCAATGTTTGCACTTATAGCAAAGGCCCCACGGAAGACCCACGACGTATGACAGTTTTTCGTTACGGCATGCTCTCTGAGTCGTATGTGTTCTTTCCTGTCGGTAGCCGATACTTTGTTTTATCTTATCTAAAAATAAACTTATATTCAGTGCTTCGGGTTCTAGTGACAGCTCGCTGCCTTCTTACTTTAATGTCAAATTCGCCGTCGGTAGCTTACCAAACTCCACCACAGTATAATCCTTGTTCCAATCCAGAATTTAACTTTATGTTGTAAAAATTCCATATCCGGAAGCAAACTATCCACTATTGCTGCTTTATTTACAGAAGCCCTAAACTGGACAGCAGTTTGACCTTTAACGAGTCTGATGCGCTGACTGACTCCATACAGAGAATTGTATCCTTGTATCCTCATACTGCAATCGTGATTATGGGCGATTTCAATATACACAATTCTGTACAGACAACACGCGAAGCACGGTGTGTTGGGATCTTCGCTGCCAAAAACAACTTGGCTTGTAAAGGAGCCCACACGAATACCAGACTTAGATAGTCATACCGCCAACACCCTGAACTTGTTTTTAACTTCTCACCCTGATAAGTACATCGTTACAGACACTATTCTCTTTGGAATTATATCCTTTATCCCTCATCGGATGAAGAGTATCAAGCCAAAAGAAAAGGCATGGTACGACTCGATCTGTAAAGAGGCTATTAGGGTTAGAGAAATGTTTTTTCGGTCCTACAAGACCAACCCAAAAAAAATACTGCAATGTTCCAAAGGCAGTAAACATTTTTGGTCATTCGTCAAACACATTAGAAGTTCTGCCTCATCCTCCATTCAAATGGTCATTTACAATGACATTCCATCTGTCAGCTCTTTGGACAAGGCCAGTTCAATATTCCCAGATTGTACTTTGTCTCCGCCTACACTTGAGTGCGTCGAATCTTCATTTGGATAAATCCACTTTCGCACTCGTGTAGTAGCAAGAGTTCTTAAAGATCTTAACATTCCCGAATCCGATGGTCCAGACGGTATATCTTCCCTTGTTCTTCCTTGTTATTCCTTGCTGACAAAACTACTGCGTAAGCATTTTCATCAGGACTCTTTCCGAACATTTGTCCCGCCTATTCCTAAAAATGCGAATCTTCTTCTCTCTCCTCTTACAGATCCAATGCACTTACGTCAAGTTCATGGAAACGCTGATAAACCGTCAGCTAATGAAATATCTCGAAACACGAAAACTTCTCAATGACCGGCAGTACGTTTTTCGTAGTAACAGGTCCACAGGGGATTTGATGGCATGTCTCACGGAAAAGTGGAACCAAGGCGTACATCAATCTGGCGAAAGCAAGATAGTTGCACTAGATATTTCTAAGGTATTTGGCAGAGTTTGGTGTCAGGTTCTTTATGCTTATTAAATTCTTATATTAACAGCAAAACTAATTGGGGAACCACTAACAGTGTAGAATATAATGCTTCCAAAATACAATGCTGTCTGCTGTCATTAAAGCGAAATTCAAACACCCAGCCATTATCCATGAATGGCACTTGCATATTCGAAACCGAAAAGCTTTCCATTCTCGGTATGTGTATCAATGACAACTTACGTTGGAATGACCACATATTCGGTGTCGTCAAAATTGCTGGGAAGTGTCTAGGATTTGTCAAACGATGTAAGAAATACTTTACCCTCTCTGATCCGGCCTTAATATACATATAAAACATTTATCTGCCCGAATTTGGAACACAATGCCCACATCTAGTCGTGTGCACCCAAAACACCTCTGCACTTCCTAGATAGGATTCAAAACCGTGCGGTGAAACTAATAGGTGATAATAATATCTCCCAGACAATAGACACCCTTGAATAGCGACGTAATGTTTTATCGCTATTTCCACCACCAGTGATTCACAGAAATCGGCAATAGCATTCTGCCCCTTCAAACTTTGGACCACAACATCCTTCTCGCTGTGAATGCTCATCAATATACCCTCAACCCCACTTTCGGATGTACTCTAAAATATCGTGATTCGTTCCTAAGACGCAGAATTCGCTTATGGAATGACATATCTAGCTCTTTATTTTCTTGTCGTTGTAAATTTCAAACATTTAAAACCAACGTTCATCGGCACCTCTCTATCCATCTTCTCTGATTTTTCTTAGCCGGCGCTGTGCACAAGCATATTAAGGGTACTTAAATCCCTTAAGCGAGCGCAAATTATAAAAAAAAACGTATGCCATCAATTTTACAAATTTTTGAAATATTTTGCCCAATATTTGTGGTTGTAATGTTGTGCCGAATTTTCTTTCCCACATTCGTTTTATTTTTGGGAAGGCTATATTCCTCCCGTCTTCGTTGCTCATAGAATTCGTGAGCAACTTTCGTCCTTTTTTGCAGTACTGCTTCATGTATGAGTTGTATGTGCTTGTTGACACTCTTTTTCAAACCAGGGGTTTCATTCTGACAGATCGGTGAAGCCAAGTACATCAGACGCGGCGTCTCTATTGGCTTGCTGACACTGTCGCCACTTGTACTCTGTGGTTGCAGCATAGGACTTATGGTATGATTTCACAAGCCTACAACAAGGTAGATGTCTGAGTCGTGGATGGTTCCTCGAGACCCTAAAACTTTCAGTATACGAGATCAATCTGGATGTTGGTTTTTTCCAAGTTGGTTTCTTCCATGGGGTTAGTATACATAGCGCTACAATTATAAAGAACCTTCTAACACTCGTGTTCAGGACAGTTCCCATGCATATGGTCAAGCTCTGGCAAAGTCGTTTTTATGTTAGTGAACTGGCTCTTGAAGCAGGTGCCAATCAGGCATTGGTTCAGATGCCTGCAACTCAAGACTTCTACTGATGAAAAAATCACATCCAAATGGCGCGGTGATACCCAATTTGTAAATATTAAGAGCTAGCTGTTTGGTATGATAAGTGTCCGCAGACTCCACGTACGTAGCGTATCGTCATCGATGTTTCATTTGCTGGAAACAGTAAGTCCATCCATATCCAAGGCTGTTTGTTATTTGACTTAAAACTCCTGATTAGCTTGAAACTCCCCCGTCATCACTCCTGGTTGTAATGCGGATCAGAAACTTCTATAAATAAATTAAAGCCCGGCAACGGGTTTCAAAACGAGAACTCTGGTTCTCTCCACTGATCCGCAGGGAATTGAAGAACTATTTGCTTTTAATCGACACAGCTAAAGAGTAATAGGTTTGAAGAAAACGTAACTATGCCCTCCATCCGGTATTAAAGAAGTGAACATTGCCATAAAACGCTGAAAGTTAACAAAATCGTAAGATTTAACTGCTAATCGTCCGAGTTAAGCAGTTAATTAGTTGTAGAATTGGACCGACTGATAGTGCGCCCGATGTCTGGGATTCCAGTTCTATCTGTTCCATGTTAAAAAGGATCTTATCTCTTTAAGTTACTATAGACACAGCTATCTTCTGAAGGTAGCATAGAAAACCTACTCATCCGTAGTACTGGTACCACCTTCAACCACACAAATTGTTTAGAACGAAAGACACAAATGCCAATGAGCTGTAGGTAAATTGATTTGGGTATAGTCGAATGCAACGAATCGACTGCATCCAAGCCAAGAATGTTGCATCTATGAAAAGAGCCGAACTTACTTACTTACTTAGGTAGCGCTACAGTCCGGGGTAAACCTGCGTCTCAAATACCATGCATCGTCAGCTGGCACAATATCTCACCAGCTGCCGTTAGTAACGTCAGTAACGCATTCCAAGTTCAATGTCCTCCTCCATTTCCCGTCAATACAAACGGTTTTGTAACGCATTCATCAAGCCAGAAATGGGCTTTATCACTGATAAAACACCTGATTTTCATTGAGTTTTTCCAGAGCCCATTCACTGAAAATATGACGCAAATTCAAGTCGCCTGGCTTCAGTTCTTGCACAAGTTAAATTTTTTTAGGCCCAGATCCTCACGTAAAATATGCCAAGTTGTCGAATATGCCAAGCCAAGCTCCTGAGAACGACGATGAATCGATTCGTCACGGTCTTCGCGTACACTCTCACCTACAGCTGCTATAATCTTTTTACTATGTACTGCATGCGGTCTAATCGTTCGAGTATCACCCACTAATGTAAACTGGGACTTAAATTTAGGAATGGTATTGGTAATAGTGATTTCAGTAGGTCGATTATGCGCACCGTAAGCTCCTCGAATAGCACGAAAAACATTTCTCACAGAATGCTGATTTTCATGGTATCACCTTTATCAAAAAAATTTTGAAATTTATTCAGAAAATTAAAAATACAAGTTTATTCAACGAAATCTATACTGTCCCCTTTAAAATAATCCCCATCGACTGCAACACACTTATGCCAGCGCTTGATCCAATCCTCGAAATATTTTTTATATTTGGTTTTCGGTATGTCTATCAGTGCTTCCTGCGATTTTTCCATTACTTTATCTCGGCTGCTAAAACGCGTTCCCCGTAGGGTTTTTTTAACTCTATTGAAAAGAAAGAAGTCGCAGGGAGCCAAATCAGGTGAATTCGATGGCGGTTGGATGGTATTTGATGCATTTTTCGTCAAAAAATTACGAATATTGATAGCACTGACACACAAGTTTTCTGCCCACAATTCATAACACCTAAATACTACTCTTTGTTCACTGTCTGGCCTTCTGGCAAAAATTCATGATCCATAGTTGTAATCCATGAAAACCTTGAGCATTGCATTCTTTTTTGACTGAAAGCGACGTGGTTTTTTTGGTCTCAGCTCATTTAGTGAACGCCATTCACTTGCCTGATGTCTAGATTCCGTGTCGTATTCATAAACCCACGTCTCGTCTCCAGTAATGATCTTTTTGATGAATGTGGGATCGGATTCAGTCTCGCAAATCATCTCTTTTGGGACGTCTAGTCTACACGGTCTCTTTTCTGCATGAAATTGAGGTCTTTTGGCACTAACTTTGCTGCTACACGACGGAAACCTAAATCATTAACCAAAATGTCTTGGACGGATCCATTGGCAATGTTCAAGTCCTCTGCTATCTCTCTGATGGTTAATTTGCGGTTATTGACCAACTTTTCTTTTACTTCATCAATGTTTTCGTCGGATTTTGATGTCGATGGTCTGTCACTGACTCACGACCACTTTTGAACCTCTCGTGCCACTGGCAAACGACCGTTTTCTTTAGAGAATCGTTGCCGAAACACCCTTCCAACATTTCCAATGTCGCGCACCATTAAATCCGTTTTTTAGGAAAAATTTAATCCATTTCTAAAATTATAAAAAATCGCCAACACACAGAGAGATAGATGTACTGTTGACTACGTAATTTTTGCAAATGTCAAGCTATGACGCTATTATTTAGAATGAATGTCAACAACAGATGTACCAACTGAACAAAAAAAACAGACCTCAAATCGGAACAATGGGAGCGCCACACGGTGGTTAATCGTTTTTTTTATCAAGGTAGTATAGCTGAACAATTTGGAAACGCTGTTGTAGTATGAGTCTTTCGATAATGACTTGCCAAATTATATTGAACAAAAGTTATAAAACAGTTTGATAGGAGTCGTGCGTTATTTGTCAAATGAAGCCTATTGAAAATCAAACCTCACGATGAATCATACATATATGTTAGATTGAAGTCAATTAGCACTTTGACTGTGAGTAGAAATTTATCCATTAGACCTGCCGTGTTGGAAAGAGATGTCTACTTATGACAAAATGTACACCAGGATTTCGACTTATGTAAAAACCATGCATGGGATTAAAATTAAGTCATTTAGATCAGCCACTCTGAATGGTAAATGGCAGGTGCAGGTAAACAATTTCTCAAATTGAAACCAAAATACCAACGATGCCTATTTATGGCACACGTAGACCGACAGATGTTATGTCTGTCATTGAAGTCATATTGCGCCATGTCGTGTAGACGATACTGGAAACGTCTTGCGCGAAATCACTGAACACTAGATCTAAAACTAGCGAATACATTGCGGTCATTTCAACAGGATTACCAAATAGTGAGCATATTAAAGCTCGTCCTTGCAGTACCTCGAAACTTTAAAAATAAAGAAGGCTTTAGTACCAGAACCGGCATTAGCCGAAAAAATAAACTTCCACAAACTGAGTGTTAAATTTGCGAGAATTGCTCCGAAATGCAATTTAGCCAGAGGAAGAGCTAGGCACGCAAGGTATGCGGGCCGACTTCTATGAAAATTATAAAAGTTTTGCAGAAACTCTTGATTTTGCAACTCACCAGGTCGGGCAAAAATAATTTAATAATGTGAATACACCATCATTTTTGCAAATGGCGTCAAGTGTCATTGTGCTTTAACATTAATGTTGTAGACAGATAGAGAATTAGTTGACAATACACCTGCAGACTGTGGAATTTTTGTTGCTGCTTGTTTGACCAATTTCCAGTCGGTTATCTTAACGCAGCGTGAATTTCGTCGTCGTGTACTACTACATGTGCGCGTACAATTAAGCATTTGGCTGAGCGTATCGTGCTAACGGGGTCCACTAGAAATGTTGCAGGAATTGGCCGACCGCGGTTTGCTTGTTTAACCTAGAATATCACTGCTGTGGCCGAGGACCTCCAAAAGAGAGTCCAGAAACATAGACGAATCAACGATGCACACAATTTGGCATCAGCAGACGTTCGTTGTATCGAACTTTGGTGAAAGACCTGAAGATGTTCTCTTCTCAATTTCACCAGTTTCTGCCTGCTGAACTTCAAGTGAGTTTAATTCATTCCCATGCTCTATTAAACCTTGTGAAGGAAGAGGATTATTTCGTATCCAAAATCATAATGAACGACGAAGCTCATTTCTCCTTAAGTGATTATGTGAATAAAAAAAATGTTCAATTCTATCGCACGGAGAATTCACATGAAATGCACGAAGACCCATTGTATCCCCTCAAAGTGGCTGTTTTGACTGGTGATTGCAGTGAAAAACTGATTGAACCTTATTTTTTTGAGGACGCCAACGGACACCACCGTGGTAAACGCTACACACAGATGTAAAACGACTTTTTTTGGAAGCAAATTGTTGAATTGGTTCTCGATTATTGTTATTTCCAGCAGGATGGAGCAACCGCTCACACAGAAGCCGAGATTAGCGAAGCAGTAAAAAAGAATGAATCGGAAACTTGTAGTTGGACCGGAATATTTACCCTCCAAAGAAGGGGTGACAATAAAAACTTTTGGATTGAAAAGTTTCAAGAAAATAACGAGATTTGGTCTGGTGTCTAATTGATGGGGGTAGGCTTTCTTGGGATTGCGGCCCCAGAAGTACCCGGTCTGACCAAAGCATGGCGGTAGTTGTTTGAAAATTTTAAACATGTATTGGAAAGTACGCAATCTATAAAGCATATGTTTGAAGTTTGAAGGCGCCACGTTGCTTAGTATTTGTTTGACAGCCATCAATAGTGAACGTTGTCATTGAATTTGTGAAAATGGAGAAAATTGGTCATCGTTATGTGATACGTTACTTTTATTTGAAAGGCATCAGCCCAACCAATATAAAAGCTGAACTGGATTCTACTCTGGGTGAGTCTGCTCCTTCGTTTTCAACATTAAAATTTTGGGTTGCTGAGTTAAAACGAGTCCGTACGAGCTGCCAAGACGAGCATCGCAGTGTTCAACCAAATGAGGTGACGACTTCAGAAATGGTGAAGAAAATCCACAGAGCTGTACTTGATGATCGTCGACTGAAAGTGCACGAGCTAGCAGACATTGTAGGCATTTCAAAATGCGCGGTACATACCATATTATTTGAAAATTTTGACATGAGAAAGCTGTGTGCAATATGGATGCCAAATGTGATCATTGTATTTCAATGTGGGCCTTTTGTATTGACGCCAGATAAGGGATGGTGATTTATTGTATTTCTTACATCATTTTGGGAAACCTTGATATTTCACATTACAGCGTAGGTTGCATTTATATGCTTGTACATACCAAGCTGGATGATTGAATTTTGCATTCATGATATCACGACATTTCGAAGAATTAAATTCTGCTCAATTACTGGTTGTCCCATTAATACTGCTTCAACCATTGGAATTTAATGAGCTTACCATAAACTCTCATTCTCGTTCTATAGCTGAAAAGCGGAGACGGCAATCTGGGAACGAATATGAAAAGCTGAGAGTACTATCATCAGTAAATATATATATTTGATTAAAAGTAGCAAACAAGGGATCATTAATGAAGACTAAAAAGAGTGTCGGAGACAGAACGGAGCCCTGCATTTATCTTGGAATTATCAAATTTTAAACTACAAGACAACTTAAATTGGACGTTCCGAAAGGTAATGGGTTAGAACATTGAAGAAGTAATTCTTCTGGATCCCAAATCCACGCATTTTTGACACAAGAGTCTGATGCCTAGCCCAGTCAGATGCCTTAAAAATATCAAATGCACATATCTTACTTTCGTACGATTTGGTTTCATTTTTCGGTGAGACATGCTATAAAATCACCAGTGGACCTGTTGCTACGAAAACCATATATATTTCATGAGCTGACGGTTAATCAGCGTTTTGATGATATTGAAAAGAAGTAGACCCACCGTATGCCAATATTAACATTTCAAGTGCTTAAAACACTTGATGCGAATTTTTTGCTCCATTTTTTATAACAATTAAAAATCGCCAAGCACACCAAAATATGTTTAACTTTTCTATCTGTCAAATCACGATTAAGTGTATCTTCATCCGCCTTCGACAAGGTTCTAGATACATCACCAAAGAGTGGGACTTGGATGACAAGGGCCAGTTTGGTCTTATGAAAAAGAGGTACTTTACTCAACAGCGAGTAAAAAGAGTAATTCTGCGTTCTGATTTCTGCACTAATGTAGATAGTGGATTCATCTGTCTTGATACTGACCTGAGACTGATATGGGCCAACCAGGTTGATCATTAATGATTTCAGATGCTCACATAATACGGCAGAAAGAATCTTGTTGTCGAAGCTTAGGAGACTTAGAAGTCAAAAAAGTCTCCTTTCTTGTGGATTGGACAGGCGATGCGGAGATTTCATTCTTCGGGATTACTTTCGCGTGACCATATCTTACAGATGAGGTAGTAGCAGACTATCTTCAGGTAGTTTCTCAAGCGCTTCTCGCGTTCTCTCTTTTTCTATCTGAAAAGAATATGCTCTTTGTTTTGTTTATTTATGTGCATCTTGTTTGACTGCATTTTTTTGCCAACATTTATCTTAAACCAGAGGTTTCAAGCACTCTATTGCAGTTTCAGATTTTTAATATCAAAACTTGGTGATTTTACTTGACTTCTTTGTACCTGTGATATCCGCATTCGTATCCTGACTGGAAGAAGGTGTAAAGATCTTAGTCGATGTGGGGTCCTTGGAATGTTTTGACATCCAGAATGCTGCAAAAGTGTTAAGTGTCATTTACTCAATTTGATTGACGGTTAATCAATCAGGATGTTGAGATGTGGGAACCGCGCGTTAACTACAAATTCCAAAAACCTGAATCCGTTGTTGGACGTTGTTGTCTTGCAGGTTCAAAGACAGCCTCCTTACCCAGCCTTGGATTTAGATCATCTAGGATAGTTTTGGTGTCATAGCTGGGGCACTGACTATATGTTCAGTCTAGATGGTTGGTAAATTCAACTTTCCTGTTTTTATCCCTATCTTCTGTAGAGGATAAGGGGCCTTGATGTGGACTGTTTGTCGGGGGGTCCCGACATAACTATGGAGCTCTCTTCAAAGCTAATTACAAAATACAATGAAGTACATCCAAATGGAAAGCATCAAGTACCTCAAACTTACTAGAGGTGTGGATGCTGCCTTTGATCTTTATAAGGGATTTCTCAACTATCATCCTGATTAAAGAGAAGTGGTCTAGTGCAAACAACTCCCCCTCCAGACTTACATGTTACAAAAATGCGGCTTTTTGTTCAAAGATTATTATCTTTTGCAACTACGTCTAGCTTTTTTCCGACTATTGAAACCTCTTTCTCCTAGTGATCCGAGTGTTACCACGACTTCCAGGGAAACATGGATAGTAAAACTCATTAACATGTTGATGTAGCTTTGTTTGAGTGTTTTGAAGTATAGGAGCTGATACATTGATTCTGATATAACTGTACTCGTTGGAGTTTGACCTCTCTTTCAAAAGTGAGTTTCAAAGATTAGACATGAGATAGATCACGTATCTTATGCTGACTGGTATTATAGCAGATACTTGTATCAGAATGTGACATATGTAAACGGGGTTATCGGTGTTATTTTTTTGAGCATATCGCAGCTATTATACATTACGATGCAAGGCAATAACATACTATAGATCGCTGATATAAGTCTAAAAGCCTTCACCAAATATCGTACCCTTCCCAATTCGCCTTCTGAGGAGAATAACAAATACTTGTTCCACATGCATCTTCTCTTAATTAAAAAACAAAAAAATTAAACTGAACTCATGTTGATTTGCTTGCTTGCCCTGAAAATTGTAGTTCGGATTCGAATCTCGACACGGTACCAATTATACCCACAACAAATTTGATTAGCATCTCTCATGACATAACTGTCTTAACCTTGGTATATATGTCACATATGGGTACATCTCTACAAAGTTCTTTGTTGCATATTGAGTCCGTAACATTCAGCACAAGAAATAGGTATTCTCGCACAAGGCAGATATAAAACAACAACAACAACAACGAAATACACGGAAATATCTTTAAGATTGTTTAAAATTAAATTTATTTCACCCTGACATTTTTGAATCACTTTTCATGGATACACGTACATAGATACACATACTCGTAGTCACAACTCTGTTTCGATATTCGTAGAAAAACTTATTTCGAGAAACTTTTCTGTTCTCGGACATTTATTTTTGGTTAAACAGCAAATTCTTCAGAGAAGGTGCCGGAACTAGTAATACTTATAAAATACTCGTGGATCAATGCCTCCATGGTCAATATTGTCATCAAAGTCATCTCGGCTGCCAGATTCGAAACCGACTTGAATACTTCCAGCACGTTGTTGTACTCCATCAAAATTGTTTAACAATCGTTCATCGGTAATTTGAAAGCTTCTCTGCACGGGTGATGACTGAGTGGAATCTTGAAGAACTCCAGTTGTGTCTCCATTGCTAAGGCCTTTCTGAAATGAAGATTGTTGAATGGTATTTGTTAGTTGAGCTTCTTGACTGGTAGCTTGAAGGCCACCGAGAAATGAAGATCGCTGATTCGATCCTTGGAGAGCTTGTGCTCCATTATCAAAGGATCCTTGGCCGGATACTTGATGGTCTCCGAGAAGTGAAGATCGCTGAATCGATCCTTGGAGAGCTCCTGCTCCATCACCAAAGGATCCTTGGTCGGTTGTTTGAAGGCCTTCTAAAATGGAAGATTGCTGAATTGGTCCTTGGAGGGTTCCTGCCCCATTACCAATGGATCCTTGGCCAGTTGCCTGAAGGCCTCCAAGAAGTGAAGATTGTTGAATTGATCCTTGTAAGTTCCTTGCACCCGCTTCATTGTTTAACAATGAAGGCGAAGATAATGAATTCGAAATCGCCGATGACCCATAGAAACGATTCGAGACAGGAGGCAGATAAGTGTTTGATATTTGATCTGATTCTTTGTTTGCGTTTATTTTATTTGTGTTGTTCTCCTCACCGGTTATGTTTTCGTTTTCTGTTTCTCTACCTGGCTCCTCGGTGGTCGTGGTAGTTTTAATAACCGGTCTGTAAATAGGTCTATAGGTAGTTGGTCGGATGTTCTCTGACTCAATTGAATTGGATGGGTCTGGGTACTCGTAACTGTTTGGGGTTGTTGTACGCCTTGTAGTAGATGACTTGGTATATTTGTAACCTGAAGATGTAGTGGAGGTACTATCTTGGGTGGTTGTCTCCAAGCTGGAGAGTGTCGTGGGGCGATTGTTGGTGAATGTATCAAAATCAAACGATGTAGTGGTATGAACTGTTGTAGATGGCCCTGTAGACTCACTGGACTCAGTCTCGTCTGTGGTTGAGGTGTTGTCTGTGGTTGAGGGGTTGTCTGTGGTTGAGGCCTCGTCTGCGACTGACGGCTCGTCTATATATCCAGAACTAGTTGTAGTACTGGTTCTGTCCGTAGTTAACGAGGTCAACTCATTGCTGAATGAAGCGGTTGTTCGGTCAGTTGTTGAAGTACTTGTTCTGTCCGTAGTTGACAAGGTTAACTCATTGCTGAATGAAGTGGTTGTTCGGTCAGTTGTGAAAATGTCTTCAAAGTTAATTGTCGTTGTAGTTATCCTCTTGGTAGTTGTCTCGATCTCCTCAGCCGGCACTCTAATAGAATTGGAAGATCCCCCTTCTTTGTCTAAATCCATTGCCATGTAAACAGGTAAAAGCTCTGCAATAGGTCGCTGTGTTGTGCGTGGTCTTTGAGTAACACCAAGCAGCGCATTGGTGAAAATCTGTTTCGCAGTCAACCATTTTGAGATGAAATCACCCAAACCAAAGTTAGCAGTCTGAGATACTGTCCTTTGTGAACCTGAAATGAAATGGAAATGAGTTGCCATATGTCAGATACATTGTAGGGGGGAAAAAAAGTTTGCTCACTCCCTGTCGTCACCGGCTGCGTCGCATATGATTTTTGTATGTTAAAGAAGAATGGATTCGCTTCGGCCAGTAAAAAGCTACCGGCACTTAGGCAGCACAACATCAAGAAAAATTTTGCCATTGCGGATGCACAGTCGCCGGTAAATGAATAAACCTGAAGTGGACCCATTCTTAGGCTTTTATAGATTTTTCTCGGTCGTTTGTTACGGAGATACATTTGGGAAAATATTAAAATTTTTATCGTGTGGGGCTATTGTTGTTTTTTATAATTCTTATAATATCTGCTACCGATACTGTCGGTTGTTTTTCGGACCTTGAGACGCTTCGACGTTTGGGTATAAAAACGATCTTACGGATGAGTTGTCAATCTGTGCGAATTAAATTCGCTACATAATATTACTTGTAGTTGAGAGATTGTTGATTTTGGTATGCGAGTAGATATTTGTGCATTTGTGAGTGGTGCTTTGGAGATAGATTCGATTGAAAATAAAATAAATTAATCATCGGTGGCATAGTTTCAGAGCGATAAGCGTATTTATGATGAAGGTGATTTTAGTTCCTCATTTCGATTGTTTACTGATGTGTTGTGGCTTACCAATATTTTAGAGGAGCTCTTTTGCACTTCAATGTAAGTAAGTAATTACTTGCGACTTGTTGTGAGTATGATAACGATATCACCACGACAATAGGACCTTTTTTAGTAAAGATCTTAGAGCTGTGTGGTTACTGACCCCTGATCCTTAAAAATGTAAGACAAAGGCCTAAAAATAAAGAAAAATTTATAAGAAACCTTATCAGCTTTGGAATTCCTTGGTTATTATAAAAATCTTAGTTGCGGTAGCAGACTAGCTATTTGATCACATCAAGTAAGTTGTTTTTGACTTCATTCACTTTGTCAATTTTCGCAGATTTTATTCTCTCCTTTTTATGTGGAATTTTGCAAATATTTATGTCAACCAGAATCGCGAATGTAGGAGCATACAGATATTGGTTGAATTAAATGTATGTAAAACTGCTTTGCTCTGTCCAAGAGGCAACATGGCCACCAACCCAGAAGATCTTGTAGGATTGAGCTTTAAAGTCTAGTGATCGGAATATTCGCGCAATCGCGAAGAAGTTTATTCATCTAAATCTATATTGTCCTCTTTAAAGTAAACCCCACCGACTGCAACACACTTATGCCATTAGGCCAGCGCTTGATCCAATCCTCGAAGCATTTTTTTTTATTCGGTTTTCGGTGTGTCCATTAGTGCTTCCTGCGATTTTTCCATTACCTCCTCTCGGCTGCTGAAACGCGTTCCCCGTAGTGGTTTCTTAACTCGATTGAACAGAAACAAGTCACTGGGAGCTAAATCAGGTGAATTCGGTGGCTGTTGGATGGTATTTGTTGCACTTTTCGTCAAAAAATTACGAATAATGATGGCACTGTGCGACAGTGCGTTATCATGGTGAAAAATCCACGACTTTTCTGTCCACAATTTTGGTCTCTTTCGGCGAATTTCTTCACGCAAACGTCTCATGACGCCCAAATAATACTCTTTGCTTACTGTTTGGCCTTCTGGTAAAAATTCAGGATGCACTACACCGTTATAATCCATGAAAACCGTGAGCATTGCCTTCTTTTTTGACTGAAAACGACGTGTTTTTTTTTTGGTCTCGGCTCATTTGGTGAACGCCATTCACTTGTCTGATGTCTGGATTGCGTGTCGTACTCATAAACCCACTTCTCGTCTCCAGTAATAATCCTTTTGATGAATGTGGAATCGGATTCAGCTTCGCAAATCATCTCTTTTGCGACGTCAGCACGGTCTCTTTTTTGCATGAAATTGAGGTCTTTTGACGGAAACCCAAATCATTAACCAAAATGTCTTGGGCGGATCTATAGGTAATGTTCAAGTCCTCCGCTATCTCTCTGATGGTTAGTTTGCAGGTTTTGACCAACATTTCTTTTACTTCATCAATGTTGTCGTCGGTTTTCGTTGTCGATGGTCTGCCACTGCGTTAATCATCTTCGATTGACTCACGACTACTTTTGAACCTCTCGTGCCACTGGTAAACGACCGTTTTCTTTAGAGAATCGTTGCCGAAACACTTTTCCAACATTTTCAACGTTCGCGCAACATTAAATCTGTTTTCTTACGCAAAATTTAATACAAGTTCGTTCTTGCAAATTGAAATTCATTTCTAAAATTGTAAAAATTCGCCAACACACACAGAGATAGATTTACTCTTGAATACGTAACTTTTACAAATGTCAAGCTATGACTCTAAGATTTAGGCAACAGATGTATCAACTTAAAAAGAAAAAAAACAGAACTCAAATCGGAACAATGAAAGCGCCACAAGGTGACGCCACGGCGAACTTTTTGATTAAGGAGATAGTCTTACCAGTTTGGGGTTAGTTAGAGAATACAAGTCCTTTCTGAATGTAGTCAGAAGGCTGAATTCACTGAGTAGTCTTTGCGTTGCAGATCACAATGCACAGCGGGAAATGAAATCGGCGATGAACTTGCTAGGCAGGGCTGAGAGATAGGTTTTTCAGATAGGTTTCTCAGGGCATGAACCTGGGTTAGGGTGGCCTTCTTCATCGGTTAGAGTTTCAGTGGCGTCTCTGAAAGGTCCCTCATTTGGAAAGTGTGCAGGTTGCTTATAGGAGTTTTAATGAGGCACTACGTTCCTGACAAAACTCATTCATTTTAGTATGAGATTGATGGTTACACCGCGAAGCACTATCTTTGTCCTTCACGTTTAAACGTTCTTCTACGTAATGCTGATCAATTTTGATTAAAGGTGATTAAAGGGGTGACATGGACTAGTTCCTTACTTGAGTGTGCTAATCCGACAGAGAAGGAGAACATTTTGGATAGCGATACAATACGGAACGGACCTTGGTATTAACCACCCAGTCTCTCAACGCAAACCGGTCGCAGTGTGGTCCAATTACGTTCAATTACGCACCGGCGGTTGGTTTGGGTTTTTTGTACTTGCATGTGCCAAGTTAATCGAAGAATTCCAAAATTCTGCGAGCCAGATCGCTGGTATTCATTCGTACTATATTCTTGACTTATCCTACCTTATTCATTGTATTCAAATTCTTTTGACCAGGTTAATGTCAGTGCATAACACGAACAATGCTTAATTGTAACTTTTATATTCAAACTCACTATCTACCTAGATCGTGCCGAATCTCAGAGGTCGATTTCTTTTTCTAAACAAACTAGGGCGGCTTCCTCAATTGGTACCAAGATCTATGCTTTTGTGGCAGAAAAGTCAACTTAAGTGATCGTGAAAGAGTTGAGTTCTTGGCTTAACGAAAAAACGATTGACAAGAGTTATATTTTGTTTTATCTTAGCGCTGCTCTAGTTATCAGAATTTAAAGCACAACTTAGGTAGATAACTTTTCTTTTTTCCTTTCTGTCTGAAGTGACGGTCTATCTGAGACATGTGTTTTAAACGTCCTTTTCTTGCAGATATCACATAATTTTTTCACATACTTGACTGTAAGATTCATTTACTCCACTTCCGAAGGGACGTTCACGAACATGTTACTAGCACCATTCTGCGATCTTCGTATTTTAACATTTAAGTCAGCATATATGCCGTAATTGAACATGATAGCCATATTGAAGGTTCTAGTGAGATCTTTACTGACCTTGATGGAACAGCGTTCATTCTCGTGCAATAAAAGCAAACCACACTTAATTTCACGGGATGACTATACATCCATTGGAGCAAGGATACGCCTTGCCATAGCTTACCTACATTAACAGTATATATAATACCAAAGCAGAACTTGTGTTGGAGGTACAAGTTCCACCTTTGGCATGGGTCGAGGCTGATCTAAAACCCCTTGATGATCTTAATTCTCGCAATTAAGCAATAAGCCACAGCCACCATACGAGGACCTACCTCAACAATTATTCATGCCCAGACCAAGATCCGGGGGGTTTGTAACTACCATAGTACAGTGATTTTAAGTGCTGGTAGGGACTACCAGTGATCTTGCCGCCAACAAGACTACCTATGACAGGTCGTTTGTAACTATAACTGAGCGGGGGCCCTTGCTGAACGTGCTTCCCCAAAATCTCTCAATAACTTTTATACCACCAGCATCAAGTATACCGAAGCCCAGTGACAACGCGTCCAATATTCCATCAGAGACCGCCGATGGAAAATGCCGAAAACTACGCTAAACAAGAAGCGTATAAAACGGCACTGCAAAGAAGGAGGAGAGTTACTCATGACACTGGAAGAACATCGGCTTCTTCAGAAGAAGAAAAAAGACACGAGATGCTCACAATCGAAGATATTGAGCATTTGTACAGGAACAACGTAACGTTTTACAAACAGGTGTCCAAGCAACAAGACCCATATGAAAACTTGTAGAGATGTACGAGTATATCGAACCCTTGTTATAGAGACACAGTCGGTGGTGAGAATATGGCACCAAATATCAACACCCCGTCATCAGATGGAATAGACCGTACAACTTAGACGGGCAAGGTATTCAGAGCTGCTGAAAGTGACTTTGTGGAAGAATACATCAACTCATTTCTAAGATATGGTCAGTAGAGTGTATGGCTGATGAATGGAATTTTAGCATCGTCAGACTGATCCAAAAAGAGGAGACTCACTCAACATCGTCAACTACAGATGTATAAATCTTCTCTGCCTTATTGTGAGTGTTTAAAGCCCTTCATCAACAACCTGATTGGAACCTATCAATGCGGTTTCAGAGCAGGAGAGCCCACAATTATTCCTGCAGAACCTGGAAAAAACTCACGAAGTCCAAATCGATACCCACAAATCTTAACAAGAAGGGACGCACAACGTCAACAAATCGGACAAAGTGTCACATTCGACAGCTATAACTTCGAGGTAGTAAGCAACTTTGTCTACCTTTGTAGAAATAAAACGAAGAATCGCTCATACCAATCGCTGTTTCTTTGGGCTAACAAAGGCAATCGATTAGTAAGGCCCTATCCCGAAAAACTAAGGTGCAAAAGCATGTGCTTCATCGAAAGCGGATTAAGGTATCCTAGGTCTTTCGTAATCTTAGATTCGTAAAACTTTCGGCCCTATTTGGGTTGACAAACTTTAGAGGAGAAGATTCAACGACAAACTAAACCAGACTTACGAGGTGACATCGACTTTATCAGAAAACTGTGCACCAATGCTCCGGCAGGCAGAATCTTCGAATCTAACCCGGACGGCCACCTTAGGTGGCGCTCAAAAGTAAAGGGCTATCTGGAGAGACTCATTTGTTGATATCCAAGTTCATCATAGAGTTAGTAAGAAAGAATCTCCGTCACAAATCGATTAAGCCAAGACTGAGCGTCATCACTCAAAACTAAAACTGAGGGTCGACTTTAAATAACCCAACTGTTCAGTCTGCGAGTTCCTATAGCAAGCCATTGTCCCGTGACTGAGGCCAGCAGACAAAGACCCAATTGTTGCTATTTACGTTGAATTAACAACTGCGGACCTTCAGATACACTCTCCCCCCTAAGGCGGCTTTAGTTCCTGCTGTTGACGCGGTGTTGGCTTTGTGTCATGTCACTCCACAAATAGCGCAGTTGGTCGATGTTTCGACAATTGAAGACAGATCTTAATGATATCGAAGTGTTCTTCTGGTTTACTATTCAATCATTACTGAACATAAATTTCAAAAGACTGCCAAAAATGACTGCATAGTCTGAAAGTTATATCTTAAATCGATCAATCAAAAAAGAAACGTTCTTTGCATAAATAGGAGATGCTAGTACACAGATTCCCAATAAAAGACTTACACTTGCCGTCGCAATTGTAAATCTATTCAGATACCAGGGTTTACGGCACACAGAACCCAATAAATAAATGAATATATTTATGAATTGCCAACCAATGACTACCGGACATCGGTACTATGTTGAAAGGTATCCACTGCTTTGCATTTAACATCTGTTTAATTTCCGGTTTTAGCTTAAGACTGTGTGATATGCTTCACACCACAACGGAATATTAATAAGCAATTGCCGCTTCTACTTCCTAAGTCATATAGACAGGCTAGCACATAGTTAGCGCGGCATTAGATACACGGTTAAATAAAAGAGTGCAAGGGAATCCAAATAAAAAAATTTGAGTCAACATAGACTTATTATGGAAATACGATATACTATAAGCAGATTGAAAAGTTCAACGATTTTTGTATCTATCACATGTAAACCGGATTAAGATGGATATTTGGAACACTGATTTACGGAAATGATAGTTATGCGTAGTCAACTTTTGGTTAAAATATTGATGATATCCAAGCAGACATTTGTTGGTGAATATTATAAGTTAATTATTCACGACATTAGTTTTAAATATAAATAACCACGATTTTTGAAATAGTGATCTTGAAGCCGGTCATATAGTTATTTTATGCAATCCAGGGACATTTCGGCCAAAGCTATCTAACTAATAACCCTAAATTGTGATAATATTGTATTTTACTGCCTACGTTTTTGTTTATAAACTTTGTTGGTAAACTACAATAGTTCCAAGCATTTTCTACTTCAATGTCAATTTATTTATTTATTTTGTTTGGATGTATTGGGTATGTAATTTAATTCGTGCGGTTTTTTTTTCAAAATTTGAACGTTTATTTAAGAAAAACATGTACAATACTATTATTCAAAGTATTGCCCATCTGAAGCTAAGACTTTTTCCCATCTTTCTGGCAATTTGTTGATCCCATCCCAAAAGAACTGCGCCGGCTTGGCAGCCAAGAATGAATCAAGCCAATTTTTGATATTCTGCTCTGATGTGAACGCCCTATCCACTGTTTTCCAAATAGTTCTTAACCGGAATAGCAACGTGGGGCCGAGCGTTGTCATGATGGAAAATTATTGCCTCGTGTCGCAATATTCCGGGCGTTTTTCGTTCGGATTAATTGTGTTCGGTAGCGTTGTCCATTGATGGTTTTAGCAGCTCATAATACAGCACACCCATCTGATCCCACCAAATACAGAGCATAACCTTCGCGCAATGGATATTCGGATTTGCCTTTGATTTGGCTGGTTGGCCGGGTTTCACATGTGATTTTTTGGGTTTGGAGTTGTCGTAATGGATCCATTTTTCACCACCAGTAACAAACTAATGCAAAAATGAATTCCTTTTGTAGCGTTCCAGCAACATTTCGGACATGCAAAACCGCCTTTCGACGTCTCTCGGCTTGAGTTCATGTGGAACCCAATTTCGTTGCTTTTGAATATATCCAGCTGCTTGAGTGACACCCAAAGATTCTGCGAGCTCTTCTTGTGTTTGGCAACAATCTTCATAGAGTAATGCTTCCAGTTCTTCACCTTCAGACTTTTTTGGCTGTCCAGGACGTTCATCGTCTTCCAAGCCAAAATCACCACTTTTAAATCGTGCAAACCACTTTTGGCACGTTCGCTCAGCTAGCGCATGTTCACCATAAACTTCCACCAAAATACGATGGCTTTCGGCAGCAGTTTTCTTCATATTAAAGTAATGAAGAAGAACTCCCCGCAAAAACACTTTTTCAGGCACAAAGTTTGACATATTTGAGTGAAAAAAAAAAAATTATTGTTGTTTACGCTTCAAATGAATGACATATACTGAAATGACGTACAATGACAGTAGCTTTCCAACGCATGTTCCAATGGAATAATAACAATGGAATAATACAAGTTACGCCATCTCTTGGCAAACCGCACGAAGTTTAGACCATACATTAATATAACATTTTTTATAGTACTTAGAACGTTAAAGTTAAAGTTATATAAATTCAAATGCTTTAAAACTAAATTACAATATATGCATAAACGGTTTGAACTGGACAAATTAAGGAAATCAGGGATAATACATATGTTGAGAGAAGTATTAGTTAAGAGGTATAGTTATAGATGAAAAATTAAGAAGAATACTAGGTGGAGTGAAAAGTAACCTCCTTGACCGCCAAAATGCGCTGCTACTGCAAAAAAGGCAGACATGTCAAATTTGAGTGCGATACTGTCTTTGGTTTTGTTTTGACAGCTGATTGTTGTTAACATGTTTGGCATCATGTTGAGTATGGACAAAAACGATTTTCGTTCTCTCGTAAAACATTATTTTTTGAGAGGCAAAACGGCGAAGGAAACAAAAGAAAAGTTGGATAAATACTATGGGGCTAATGCTCCGTCAGATTACACCATCAAATATTGGTTTCGAGAGATTCGTGGTGGCCGCAACTCCACTACCGATCAAGTCCGCAGCGGCAGGTCCTCCGATGCGGTTACAGAGGACAATGTCAAAAAAATACATGAAATGGTGATGGCTGACCGGAAAGTGAAGGTGCGCAAGCTAGCAGATACCACAAAGATTAGTACTGTGCGCACACGCTATATTTTTGGCAATATTCTGCTTATGAAAAAGTTATCCTGTCGCTGGGTGCCGCGCATACTCATCAATAAAAAATTCAGCTCACGCGAGAAAATAATCGACGCCACGGAGGAGTATTTTACAGACCTTCCGGAAAATTACTTTTCGAACGGGATCAAAAATTTGGAAAATCAGAGGTATAAGTGTATCAAACTAAAAGGGAACTATATTGAATCAAATAATAAGAAAGAAAAACATTTAAAAAAAATTTTTTTCATTCCCAAGAAGGTTACTTTTCACCCCATTTAGTAGGATTTTTAAATTTTTGAAATTAATTCGCGCGGGTAATAATTTTTCGTACCGGGAAAAGCTTAGAATGATTCAATTGAACCTTCATCATAGCAAAGCAGCATCAGCAATGATGAGTAAATGTTTTGGTGAGGATTCATTTGACATAGTCCTGATACAGGAGCCTTGAATCTTTAAAGTGCATAGCTGAATTGCATTGTGTGCAAAACAGCGAAAGAATTAGTTCCTGGTAAGGCACGAAGTTCAAGCTTATAAATTCTTAAATCTGTGTGCCCAGATCTAGCAGCAGTACGAGTAGGATCAGGTGCGGGAAGTTTTGTCATAGCATCTGTATACCTGCCGTATGATTCGCTAGAACCTCATCCGACAAGAGAGAGTCTTTGGCGAATGTATGCAGGAACAGGAACGAGTGTGAGGCAACACCAACGATAATTACAGAGGAGAAGCGCTATTCGAATTTGTATCATGCAAGGATCTAGCTATCTCAAACAGGGGAACAGAGTCAACCTTCGTGGATTGATGTGACCCTGTGCAGTAGCAACATAATTGAAACGGTATCAAATTGGAGGGTAATGGATTAGGCTACATTGTTGGATCACAGAGCCATTTCGTTAAATGTTCGTTATGGATCTAAAAGAAAGAAAGATCGGAAATATATCTGAATTCCGAAGAACAAGGTTAGGACAAAGTACCATGAACTAATTGTAATGCGTTTCGAAATACCGAAAAATACTTGGCATGCAGAATCACAGCTAAAGCATTTGCAATCAGCTGTTGAAGATGCGTACCCAGTGTCTTGCACATCTAGGTGGTGTCGGGAACTTAAAAAGCTAAAGAAGGCCTTCAATCATGCCATGAGAAGGGTAGAACCCGAAGCATGGGATGAATACAAGGCAAAAAAGAAAGAGCTGAATGTTACTCTACGACTACGTAAGAGGGTGTCATAGAGAGACTTTTGCTGGAGTATGAGGTAGACTACAAAAGATTGTCTCCAGAGACCGAGTTCCCAAGATTGGACTCATTCGTAAAATAGCGGGGGAGATAGTGAAAACTCTTATTAGACGAATGAGGTTCTGATGAAAGTACACTTTTCAGGAAGCTATAAGTCAGATCAACCCTGGGCGCCCAGGAAACAGAAGCAGAACGGATCGTGACACCAAAGGCGGTCAAGGGGGCGATAGCAATGTTTTCACCCTTCAAAACCGTGGGACCATATGGTATATTTCTAGATCTAATGCAATGGTGAGTAGACTTAATTGCACCAAGGCTCAGGAATACATATGTTGTATGCCTAGATTATCTGAATGCGGGCATGTTTACGTTTTATTACTGATCGACGTAAACATGTTTCCGAAATAAAGCAAACTTGTGAACCACAATCTAATAATTTTCGACAAAACTGATATTCTCCGAAACAATCACGAACCTTGGCAAAAGCCGTAGGCAGAAGAGCTGAAGGTGATGAAGATTCTAACAGTGTGCTTTTCTGACTGAAATGTGTCAATTTCGTTGAAGTTGAGTGATACATGTTGTGCGAAGAAGAAAAAGGTTTTGAAGATTGATTAGACAAACCTACTGTAGACAATGAATCGAAAGTTGTCTGGATGCCTACTAAATGAAAGAGATAATGATGTTTTCTTTGACAATTATGACAACTAAATTTGGATCTGCATGTAGATACGTGATGACCTGCACGTTAGCAATTATATTTTTATTTATAAAATGGAAAAAATTGTTCACTGCCAAAAATTGATCAAACATTTGTTAGCTAATGAAGCTTGATAACCCTTTTCCAAATTATGACGATAAAAACAAGACTTTTTCCTTTGATGGCTTGCCTCGAGAATAGAGCATGAATTTTGCAAAAAGGTCAAAGATTCCTTAATAGCGGGAAACTCCACGTTTTTCTGACCAATTTTGGCAAGTGTCTGAATCTAATCTGGATATCAGAATTGAAATGAACAAAACGTCGCGTCTTTCTATATCTGTCTCTTAACATCTCATCCACACAGTCTATAAATCTTCTCAAGGTTGTTGCTGTAGGATAACTTATCGACGGAATACTGAAAAACTTACGAACTAGTGCACTTACTATGATGCCTGATTTGTCATAAGGCACCTTTAGTTTTTCCCACGCCTATTTGTAGTTGTCATCCCTTATAGCAATGTACTTTAGCAGATATCGCCTTCGATGGCACCTTTTGCGATATCAACTACTGTTCTCATAATATCAACAGTAGATTGCATTTTTCTAAAGCCAAATTAGTAGTTTGAGAGGGCTCTTTTTTCGTCTGCCACTACGATTATCCTGCTGTAGATTATTATCGTCGATGTTTGTTTTTGCTGCGTGGACGTAGCCAATATACGCGGGCTAAAAAGTTATCACTTTTCTGCGTACGTCCACGTTTGTAAGTACCGACCACCTCTTAGATCACTCTGATCTGAATCTACCTCACTACGAACTAGTGCCACTATTCTCCCCCCATCACGGTCTCGCCATTTATGTTCGTAGTGATGTAGCTTACCCAATTCCACCACAAAGTAGTCTCTGTTCCAATCTGGAATTCAATTTCGTGTGGTTAAAATTCCATCTCCACAAATTATCCACAACTGCTTTATTTACAGAAGCCCCAAACTGGACAGCAACTCGACCTTTCAGGGGTTTGATGCGTTGTCTGACTCCATTCACTCTGACAAGTACTGTGTTGATGTGCTCTCCCCTCTAGGCTCGTCGGACCATTGTGTCATATCTACTAAATTCTCGTACATCCACCACACAGTTAAAGAAAAGATTCCTAAAAGAACCGTATGGCAATACGAGAAAGCCAATTGGAGCGGACTTAATAACTTCTTTAGGAATTTTAATTGGTCGTTATGTTTCCTCGATAACGACGTGGATACTGCTGCTGATATGATCACAGAAACTATTCTCTTTGGAATAAGATGCTGTATTCCCCATTGGTTGAAGAGTATCAAACCAAAAAAAGGCAAGGTATGACTCGAGCTGTAAAGAATCTGTCAGGACAGTCGACAGAAGAAAACCGAAAAAAGTTTAAACGAGCCAGAAATGACTGCAACGTCTTTCTCAAGCGTGTGAAATTCCAATACGACCAAAAACTGAGGCAAAAAATACTGCAATGTCAAAAAGGCAGTAAAAATTTTTGGTCATTCGGCAAAAACATTAGAAATTCTGCCTTATCCTCCATCTCAACGCTTATTCACAATGAAATTCCAGCTGTCAGGTCTTTGGACCAGGCCAATCTGCTTGGTGCACACTTTGCGGCGAGCTCAACACTCCCAGATTGTGCTTTGCCCCCGTCTACACTTGAGTGCGTCGAATTTACAATGGGACGAATCCACTTTCGCACTCGTGTAGTAGCAAGAGTACTCAAAAATCTTAACATGCAAAGATCCACTGGTCCACATAGTATATCGCCCCTTCTTCTGAAGAGGTGTTCTTCCATGCTGGCAAAACCACTGCGTAAGCTTTTTCATCAATCCTACTCTTTAGGAATCTTTCCGAGCAGATGGAAAACAGCATTTGTCCAGCCCGTCCCTAAAAAAGGCTAATCTTCTTCTCTCTCCTCCTACAGATCCATTGCACTTACGTCTCTTCTTTCCAAGGTCATGGAAACGCTGATAAACTCATGAAATATCTCGAAACACGTAAACTTCTGAATGACCGGCAATATGGTTTTCGTAGCGACAGGTCTACTCTCGCTGTCACTGTCACTGTCTACATGTCTCACCGAAAAGTGGAACCAAAGCATACATCAATCTGTCAAAAGCAAGGAAGTTGCACTTGATATTTCTAAGGCATTTGATAGAGATTGGCATCAGGCTCTTTTGTCGAAAATGTGTGCTTTTGGGGTCGATGACTCTCTTCTTCAATGAATTAGAAATTAATCTCGGTTTGTTCAGTTCAAGTTGTCTTGGACGGTTTCAAGTCTGATATTCACAAAATAAATGCTTGTGTGCCCCAGGGCTCCGTTCTGTCTCCGACACTCTTTTTAATTTTCATTAATAATCTCTTGTCTGCTACTTCTAATTCAATATATTCCTTTGCTGATGACAGATCTCTCTGCTTTTCGTACTCGTTCCCGGATTCACGCCCCTGCTCTTCGGTTGTAGAAAAGGAAAAGCAGCGTATGTTAAGCTCATTAAATTCCGATAATAATTAATTTAAAAAAAATACTGTCTCAATGTCAATGCTGCTGTATGTGTGTAAATGACAACTTACGTTGGAATGACCACATATGTCTAGGTTTCCTCAAGCTATCTAAGAAATACTTCACCCCCTCTGATCTGGTCCCAATATATAAGGCTTTCATCTGCCCAAAATTGGAGTACAATGCCCACATCGGGTCAGGTGCTACTAAAACATATCTGTACCTGAAAGATAGGATTCAGAACCGTGCGATAAAACTCATTGATGATACTAATATCAGTCATTCAATTGACACCCTCGAACATCGACGTAATGTCTCCTGTCTTACTTTGTTTAATCGCTATTTTTACCACCAGTGCTTCATTGAAATCGCCAGTAGCATTCCGCCAATTCAAACTTTCAACCGTAACACCCGTCTCGCTATGAATGCTCATCAGTATACAACTCGCTTATGGAATGCCATAATGTACATCGGTACCTGTCTTTTCTTCCTCCCTAAATTTTCTTTCGCCCGTGCTGTGTACGAACATTTTAAGGGTACAAAAACTCCTTGAGCGCGCTGATTATAAAAAAAATAAAAATAAAAATTGCGCGAAGATATTTCCCATGGTGTCCCATAGGCTTATTGGGCGATAGGATGATAGCATTTCTGGAGGCTTCTTTCCTTTTGGTAGCAGGACCAAATATTGTATTTTCATCCAGAAAAGAACGGGAACTCGTTTACAAATTGCCCTCATCTCAATACTCACAAAGGAACGTGACGTATTTTTATGGCTACTAGCTCATAAAAGAGTCCACAAGTGAGATCATGTTGCGATCGAGGAAACTTACTTCTCCAATTTTATAGATGTCTGAACATTCTCAGTGGCCAATATACCCTCGGACCTCTATCTAGTTGCAGCCGCAAAAAAGGAGAAATATTGTGGGGAGATTTAACATTAAATCGCAAAAAATCGTCAGGTCCTTCGCCAATCACGTATCCCTTAACCTCCCGCTTCTCTACAATCCGTATAAAGTGCTGAAGATCAGTGGAATCGATCCCAAGGAAACCATTAGAAATTCTGTAACTGATGTTCTGGATTGCATCTTACTTTGGAAAAATTCCATTCCATGGAGAATTGGATTTGTGCTGAAAGAAAACTTCGGAGAAGTTATAGAAGTACTGTTTCTAAGTGCACTGATCAAGCTTCAAACCCTGCAGCTGGAGTGTTATCATCAATAGTCGATGTTTTGAGCTCTGTGCTGCCATTTTTCACTGCATGTCTTCCTTAATTGGGTCATCTTATTCTTTATTGTTTGCGCCATGGATGTGTGATCTTCATAGATACTAATATCCCGAGTTCTAATAGCATGCACGATTCGCAAGCCTGAGTAATCGATGCCAGGAGTACCCTACACACTCTATTTGCCTCCTCGGCCTTTCTTAATTCTTCCAATCTACGTGCACGAGCGTTATGACAGAACAGATCTCCAACCAGTCATCCCCTGACCTCATCATAAGGTCTATTAGAAGCTCCAGCTTCGTAGATTCGCTGTGCCACTTGTGAAGCGTCTGCACTGGATCAAAACGTACTCCGCGTCTTCCTCCTCTTCTGGCCATTATAGGCAAAAGGGCGACCTATCGTGCCTAAATCTGTGGAAGTATTTCGATAGCCACCATGCCCAGACAGGAACTGCGTAAGATGATAATTACAGTCTCCGTGAATTCTTTTTGTCCAATTTTTAATATTGGGAATCAGCTGGTGGGTCCCTTTATCTTTAGTGGTGTTGTTCCACTTGGCTTGCCAGAGTGCTCCAGATGTTTTCCTTTCTTCCTCCTCTACCCTCCTGGTAATTCTGGTATCTTGTCTGTTCGCGATAAGCATACATAAGCTTTCATAAGGTAAATCCCAGCTATAACATGGGGCTTCGCCCGAAATTGTACGGAAACCGCAAATTGCTCTGATTACACAAAACCTGTACGATGACGAAAGTTTAATCCTTATTTCAGCCTGTTGTTGAACATGACTTTTTAGTATTTTAATGCCTCTTTAGACCATATTGTATAGTTCCCGACCCGAAAGCTTGCATATTCCAGAATATGCAGAAAGACTGCTGGTTATTAGGACATCTTCAGTGGTCAGCTAGTTCAAGGCCGGTCGAGTCAAGCCAATTTTTGATGCTGGCGACTGCTTCATCCGTAGCGGACTCTATCTCGTGGATATGCTGGGCCACAGTCACAACGTCGATATCGTCAGCAAAACCGATCACCTTAACTCCTTGTGATAGCGTTGGGCGCAAAACACCGTCGCACATGATATACATAGAAGTGGTCCTAGGACTGACCCCTGCGAAACTCCTGCGGTGATATTATAGTACTTATCGTTATCGTACGTCTGGTATCTTACTGATCGCCTTTATTCCTTGTGACAGCGTTAGGCGCAAAACACCGTCGCACATGATATTACACAGAAGTGGTCCTAGGACTGACCCCTGCGAAATTCATGCGGTGATATTGTATTACTTATCGTCATCGTACGTCTGGTATCTTACCGATCACCTTAACTCCTTGTGATAGCGTTAGGCGTAAAGCACCGTCGTACATGATATTACACAGAAGTGCTCCTAGGACTGATCCCTGCGAAACTCCCGCGTTGATATTGTAGTACTTATCTTCATCGTACGTCTGGTATCTTATCGATCATCTTAACTCCTTGTGATAGCGTTGGGCGCAAAACACCGCGCACATGATATTACACAGAAGTGGTCCTAGGACTGACCCCTGCGAAACTCCCGCAGTGATATTGTAGTACTTATCGTCATCGTACGTCTGGTATCTTACTGATCGCCTTTATTCCTTGTGACAGCGTTAGGCGCAAAACACCGTCGCACATGATATTACACAGAAGTGGTCCTAGGACTGACCCCTGCGAAACTCATGCGGTGATATTGTAGTACTTATCGTCATCGTACGTCTGGTATCTTACCGATCACCTTAACTCCTTGTGATAGCGTTAGGCGCAAAACACCGTCGTACATGATATTACACAGAAGTGCTCCTAGGACTGATCCCTGCGAAACTCCCGCGTTGATATTGTAGTACTTATCGTCATCGTACGTCTGGTATCTTATCGATCATCTTAACTCCTTGTGATAGCGTTAGGCGCAAAACACCGTCGCACATGATATTACACAGAAGTAGTCCTAGGACTGACCCCTGCGAAACTTCCGCGTTGATATTGTAGTACTTATCTTCATCGTCCATCTGGTATTTTAGCTTCCTGTCGGTAAGGTAGTAAGTGGCTATCTTAAATAAATACTCTGGTGCATTCATTCTGGCCAGTGATCTGCCAATGCATGTACAATTGGCAGAGTTTAAGGCATTTTTAACGCTTAGCTTTAATACTGCGCAGTATGTTTTTGTGCCCCCTCTTTATCTCCTCCCTTGTAATGCTTCGACTGCCGTATCCACGTACTACCGTCTTCATGGCATCGACGCACGATAGAACGCAATTTTCTGAAGTCATACTGGGCGTGCGACAGAGCTGTCTGCTCTATGTGATACGTTATAGGATTTTTCCAAGTATCTGCATAGCATGCATAGCAGGCACATTGGTCGATATGAAGAAGTATCTTCGGGTGATCTATTTCTCTTGGGTAATAACAGCAGATGATGGAGATCCTCTCCTTAAGGCACCTTTGCATCGTTGCTATAAAAAGGTACGGTCTATTATGAACGGCTTCTTTGACAGACAAATTTGGAATGCCCTCCGGTCCAGGCGTTTTATTGCCACCTATTTACCTGCATGCTTCGAATGGCTCATCTGTTGGTCTATGGGGGAATAGATGCTCAACTATTGTCTGCAGCATTGTCAGACAGGATATTTGTGGGCCTTCCTACTCTTCAGTTTCTTTGTCACTATCCTATATGCCACTCCACCGGGATCAAGATCTGGTAGCTGTTTATAGCATCTTGCCTTGCTCTCCTTGATGGCATTTTCGAGATAAACGTTCATGAAACTCTGGTCTACCCCTTGAACGTTGCGATCTGCACCGGGCCCGAAGGCAGTTTGCTCTCAGTGATTTCGTCATTCCAGTAGGAATGTCCATCCCTTTTCTTCCCTTTCCTTCTGGACATAGCAACATCACACGCTGTGGTGTTTGTTTGGGTCAGATGATGTGATATGTCTTCTGCTGATCCGTAACTACCTAAAAGGTCGATGTCCATCATTTCTTCAAACGCGCCTTTGTCCAAGGATGCTTTTTTCTAATTAAATCCTGTTAGTTTGGGGCGCTGCCCGGACTTCTAGTTATCAACATTGAATATTATCGCCTGGTGATCGCTGTGCGTATATTTTTCGCTTACCCGCCATTTTATTTTACGCAGAATTGAGTTGCTCATGAAGGTGATATCTATGATGTATGAAACGTGTTTTTTGCGTAGTTGTTCTCCAGAGTAATGTTGAGTATTGCGATTGCTTCAAGAATAGCTCTGTCTTTTGTGTCCGTAGTCCTGCTTCCCCATACTATAGCCCATGAGATGAAGTCACCGCCAATAATCACTGAATGTTTTCCTCCCGCGTCAGTTACATTTTTTTGTCAACAGCTTCAGATAGTCACTATGTGTTAGAGTATGGGGTGTGTAGAAACTGTACTCTAGCTGTTACAAAATAACAATTTTTTGCAGAGCGTGGTGTCCACAGGTCTATATCTACAATCATCCAAGGATTTGTACGGTTCGCTGATAAGGGCAATATTTTTTTCCCTTGTCATTTGGGCTGGCAGATCTCGTCCTTATCTGTATACCCTGCATCATTGTTTGCTAGTTAGGGCTTTCCGAAATACCGGACATCTTTGGATCGGTCGTTTTGCACCAAAAACATATTGGGTCCTTGTACAGTTCTTAGCTATATGACCTTCTTCTCCACATCTTCTACACTGTTTTGAGCGGTCTTTATCGTTCTTACACAGACGAGCCAAATTCTAGGCTGCCAAAATATTTTGCTAGCTCTGTGCAAAACCATATGCGACAATTCATCCAGTCAATTTTGATCCTACTCGCCTTCAGCATAACGCATAAGTGGGCCATATGCAATCGAGTTTTTGCCATTTGGGAACACCGCAAGTAGTCGTTGCACTTTTTTAGTGTGAAATCCGGGTTGTAGATCACTTGCGTCTGGAGTGAAAGAACGCTGAATTCTGTGGATTGAAAATGAGTTTAAAGTAAGGTCTGTTCATTAGATGGTTACAAAAGTTACTAGTGTATGTGTTTGTAAGTTCAGTGGCTTATAGACATTTGTAAATAAACTGCAATGTGTGAGTGTTTTATTTATGTTACCTTATTCAATGAACGTTCTTTTCAATAGAATTTCTTACGAATACTTTTCTTTTAAACCGAATCTATGCAGGAATTCTAGTCGTACGTCATTGCTATTCTTCCCATTAATTTAGATCCTGCACATTTTAATTGGAAGTTCTTAATTCCATGCTTCCGAGTTTAATTTTGTGCGCCAGACGTTCTTTACCTTTCGCCTAATTGAAAAATCCTCTGTGCTATCTTCATTGAAAAGTAAGTCAAAACCTTAGCTGGTGAATATAGTAGCACTGAGGGTGGGTAGATTCCTAATTAGAATGCTAATGTGCAACAGACTTGCAACTGCTGAGACAGTGGATCATTTTTCACCTTCGTTGCATGCAAATAGTGTTTGCAACAAACTCAGTTAAGACGTGGAGTTATAAGCTCACTCTTCGTTTGGTGTCGCCTTGTTTTCCATTTTCTTTTCTCTTCACCATGCCCAAGGTCCTTATAGTTGCTTGTGAAAAATGATATCCTTGTCACCGACCTATTTCGGTTCACCCACGCAAATGACGACACTCTCGCGCCTGATTAATGATCCTAATGAGTGCTGTACTCGGTAATTAGGTCTGTCAGTGTTTCTTTTTCCGCTTTGCCCTTGAAATAAGTACCACCCATCATAAGGATTAGAATGGGGTGAAAAAAAAAAAAAAAAAAAAAAAAAAACGGAAAAGCAGAAATATATGAACTTACCCACAATTCGAATACCGCCCGACTACCACTTTTCACCACTAGTATGTACATAATTGCCTCAGACAGGGGGTTGAAATTCCAGCCCCTGACGATAACCTCATTAATTTGTATCACGAATTCAATTGGGCACGTGACTGCAAGGTAAATTAATGAACTCGTTAAAATGATAAGAGGTGCCCTGGCTTAGTCCTGGCCCTGGTCCTAGCCCTGACACTCTTTTGGTTTAATAGAGAGTTGCACAGTCAGAGTGGATCTTCTCCAATGGACAGACATTGATGATGATGACGGCGTTGATGGCCATGATAAAATCCCAATTTGACGGAAACTGTAAAGTGCCAATTGGCTTTGAAGGAGTATGCGTTATACCTTTACGTGCGTCATTAGCAGGAGCTATAATGTCTTTATAAGCTGCTCACTACCGTTCTTTCTCTTTCGCTTTGCGGTGTCATGTCATCTACATTCAACCTCTCTAAGGGAATGTTACTGGCATTTCATTTCTGGTGGTACTCCCTCCTATTTAGTACCACAAAAGTCCCTATCGCTGTCACTTTAAATGTCATAACCAAGAGAATCAATTAGCAGAGATGACTGGCCGAATACCAACTAAGCTGATGTCAATTGATAGAGAATTGCAATGACTGTTCGAGAATGATGGGTGAAGAGTTAATTGCTAAGGGACATCATTACGATGGAGTATCTTAGGACGGGTTGAGATAATACCCACTGGATGTGTTTCGGTTATCAGCTTAGATATTTGAATAGAGAACTGAACAATAGTTTGAGAAATGGGTACGAGCAATCAGCTGTTTCGGACTGATGGATTAAGCTTTATGATGTGGGTCTGTAATGTGCTAAATTGTACTTCATGAATGTGGATTAACTGGCGAACATTGTATCAGTAATAATAGAGTGCAGCGAGTCTTATTTGCTTCGAGTTAGTTAACCGGAATAATTGTTGAACCTTATCCCAGTTTAGATCATCATGACAACAGTAATATTTTGTTCTAGTATAATGTCGGATTATGTAGCAGTAATTAAGGAATCCAGACAAAAGGAATATGTTGAAAGCAGAATTATGTGCAATTAATTGGAGAACAATTGATTGAAAGGTGACTTTCCATCCTTCCATATCTCAAACAATCAGAGTAGAAGCATGACCGACATAAGCGTGCGACGGTCCGCATACATTTTAGATATTACATTTCAAATTCTTCAATTTTATCCCTGAAAATATTTTTTCTTTCTTAACAAATCTATCAGAGGTAGTACTTGGCCATTCATTTAATTCATGAGAAGGGTCGAGTAAGAATAGAAGGCAAGTAGGTAGGTAGGTAGGTCAAAGTGGCTGTTAGATAGACCAACTCACTTTGGCCTACATTGGCCTTTTATGATACCACGTCGACCAGTGATCCTTCTACTCATGGAATCAGAAGACTGTTAACGTTAACGTCACTTATACCTAAGTGAAGTTTACTTTTTTGAGAGAGAGCTAGACATATACAGATTAGGTGGAGGATTGTCTCTTTTTCTTCCTTCTGCAGAAATCGTTTGTAAGGGCGCCTAGCCTTCTGGCATGCTTGCATATAAGGTAGTGTCCAGTGATGACACTTATGATTTCGCTGAGATGTGTCTATTTAGAAGCATCAAACTCTTTGAAAGATTCAGATACAGCTTTGTACAGATCTGTTCGGTCGCTAGAAGTATTATTCCAAGAGTCCACCCAAGGTCTATTCTTTTATTAGCATCAAGATTTAATATTGATTTGCACGTAGCAAATGGTATACCTATGGTAAACTTTTCCGGTTCAATAAGTAGTGTGGTTCCAATTTTGGCAAGTTCTTCGGCCCTATAATTCCCTTGAATGTATTTTTGGCCAAGCAACCAACAAAGGTGAAGGTTGAACTACTCTGCCATCTCCGTAAGAGATGATCGGCATTCGACCGAGTCCACGGACTTGATAGCGGCCTGACTATCCCAAAAGATGCGCATATCCTTTGCAAATATAACGTTTTTCCTCAGCCAGGATAGAGCTTACTTAATCGACAAAATTTTGTGATTTGGAAGATGAAAAGAGAGGCTTAGACTTAACTTATCTGAGAAAACACCTTCACCAATTCCGCTATCGGTTTAAGATCCATCTGTGTAGAAGCGGATAGACTTGTCCTCCATGAAAGAGCCTTCATCCCAGAAGAATTTACAGAGGAAGCTCGCATCAAAGTCTTTGTCAAACTAAAGTTAAGTAATGGTGTAATAGATGTTCTGTGTGTGAATTTCTAATATATTTAGAATATATGCTTGGAAAAATAAGTTATTTTTTCACTGTGTAGTCTCTTTAAGGCGAAAAGCTGCAGTCGCTGCTACTTGCTTGCTGAAGTTGTCGAGGGCCGTCAAGTGAAACAGAATGTCTAGCGCCGCGGTGGGAATAGAACGTAGGGCCCCGCTTATGCATAAACATGCTGTTCTTTGGACCCCGCTTAGTTTGCTGCAGTTGCATGCATTGTATAACGTCGTCTACTAGACAACAAACCCGAAAGTGAGTATTGGTCTTGTGACCGAGATGTATAGCCAGTGGGCTATGCGAAGTTTACGGCCCTATTTGTTCCCAATGGCTTTTGAACAAGCTTGTATCGCTTTCTTGATTCTTTTTTGAATGTTAAGTTTTCAGCTTAGTTTCCTGACAAAAATAAGACCCAGATATCTCGCTTTGCCAGAAAAGACTAAACTGGGATCTTTTATTGAGTGAGGGTCTATAATTGGAATTTTATGTTTTCTGGAAAGGAGGACAAGATTACCCAATCCACAGCGATCCGCCCAACGGGTTAAGCTGTTAAGATCTAGCTGAAGGAGTTCTTTAATGGTATTAAGATGTTTACCTGAGACGGCTATCGCAACGTTATCCGCATAGGCAATCACACTGCTACCACCTACTTCTAGGTATATCAGCACTTTACTATCAAATAACTTCCTGAGAGGGGGAGTAAAGACACCGCCTTGTGACGTACCTAGGTTGACGCATCTTTTAGCAGAAGACCTATCCAGTTTGAAGTTGATTATCCTGCTATTAAGCATAATACACAGTTGTGATTGCTTATCTGCTGACGTTTCTCAGATAAGCGCTCTCTATGTCCAGGAAAGCAGCCATTGTGTACTTTCAATATTGTAGGGATCGTTCGATGTGACTAGTTAATGAATACAGAGCCGTTTTCACGGACTTTCCCTTACCTTTGCTCGAATATAGATATCAATCAGTCGTTATAGAGTTTTCAGAAGAAAAGTTGATAGACTTATAGGTCTGCGGTCCTTTCAGACAACTTAAGAGCATTTACCGACTTTGAGAATGAAAACTACATTGACTTCTCACCATGGTAGTTTAATGTGGATCAGTTCAAGACAGCTCTTCATGGTATTCTCTAGCGTAGGCAGGATAATATCTGAGGACTTCTCTAGCTCGGTACGTATTATACCGTTAAGACCAGCAGACTCAGTCAGTCACTTTTCTTGTGCTTTTTCCTAAGGTGAAAAGCTTTCTGCAAATGTTTGTTAGCGGTCCCAGTGCTGATGTTCGCCAGTGCAGCTTTTTCTTGCCTCTAGGGTGAAGCAGGTGTAGCCAGGGTGAATTGCTTGACGTTTCATGTCAACTCGGCTGGTTTAAGATTACCTGTATTTTGACCAATCAGTTTTCTGATAATTTTGGAATGCTGATTAGTTTGGAGGACCATCACTCAGGCTAAATTGGGTGTATCTATGGTCTGAAAATAAGTGTTCAGACATTACCATCCACTTCGTTAGTATATGAGTGGTGTTGTTGGAGGCAAGAGTGTTACCTCATCACTCCTTGTTAGTTTCTTGTTATAAATGTGGACTCATTGCTCATCAAAAAGTGATGAGCGAGTGATGAGAGTTAGCATCGCAGTAGGGGCCTTTGGCAGTCTCTAGTCTGAAAACGGTTAAGTCGGGCTCGCTGATGTTACGTTTCACTAATATACAAGTTCTAATCTTACTTTTGTCTCTTGTATAGAGCGAAGCGTATGCCACGAATCACTTCTTTTTCGATCTATGGTTCTTGGATTTTGCAGTGTGAGCCTCGGCTGGCACTCAGGCGCAGGTTAGAGGTCTACTAGGGATATTCTCCTTAGGCACGGCTCTGAGCTTTGCACCTGGCCAAATCTCTACTAATCCAACCATGCCCAAATACCGATTTTTGATTTGATTGGCACACACGGTAAGCTTGACGTGGCCGTTACCAGCTTCGCTTGTAATCGGAGGTGGTCCGTTGTTTTTCTGCATGATGGCCAAAAAGTTTCCCGAAAGTTTTAACTTAAACAACTGCCACTTTAGGTGTTATTTATCCGTTGGCGTCGTTTTTGTCGATTACAGCGATCGTTATTCGCTTAAAGACCTCAGAAATGTACTGTTGGATGGCCCAGGAGTTTTGGCGTTATTAGTTTTGGGTCTCTTGAGACCCGGCACGATTTCATCCAACGATTTCTGGCGCTTGGAGGAGTCTTTTAGCGTTTTGAAACTAGTGGGTAATCCGTCTTTTAGGATGTTGTTAGCCCATTCAATCTTGCTCTTTATGTCCGCACTTCTCTCAACCTCCGGAATGGATCCGAAAGTTTTAATACTGCGTAAAATATTTCAGCGTCTTTTATAGAACCCCTTAGATGGGGCTTGCTGATGCGTCTGAACTTCTTGAGATTCATTGACCTTACTAAGCCTCTACAGCTCGGCTAGTTCGATGCTCAGGGTATAGAGAAGAAAAAGTGGAGAATGAAATATATAAGTTAATTGGCCTGGGTGTTTTAGAACTGGTAAACTTTAGTGAGTGGGATACGTCAATTGTTTCTGTTTTGAAAGTGTCCTGACTTGTGGAAATTTTAAAACCTTCCTCTATTAGTGGATAAATACCCTCTTTCCCAATCGAGGAACTATACGCGCAACTGTATATTGGCGAAGAATTCACAAAATTAGATTTGTTGTTAGCATACCAACAATTGGTTCTGTACAATGAATCTACAAAATAAACAACTATTTCCGCTTAAAAGGACTTTTCCCTTATACGCGTTTAGTACAATATGGTCTGGCATCAGCGCCAGCAGTTTTTCAGAGGGTTATGGATAGTTTATTGATGGGCCTTAAAGGTGTGGTTGTATTCCTTGGTGATGGCCTAGTTATACCGCCAAATAGGCAGGTTCTGAAAGGCTTGCAGGACGCAGGACTTAAATTATATAAGGACAAATGTGCGTTCCTAGTTAAGTCAATTAGTTATAAAGGACATGTGATTGACATATCGGGGTTAAGAACTTGTCCGAAAAATATCACAATCATTCGAGAAATGCAAAACCCCATTTGTCTGAAAGAATCGTTTCTAGGAGCAATTAATTTTTATAAGGAGTTTCTACTCAATATAACAATATTACGACAATGTGCCCGCCATTATACGATCTGTTAAAGAAAACCCAGAAATTCAAGTAGACAAGGTTGCATTGCGAAGCCATTAACAAAATAAACTCATATCTGGAAGAGCACCGGCACACTTTAATCCACTGCTTGTGGTCAAGTTTACGGTGGATGCAAGTCCCATTGGGTTAGGTGCCGTGCTATCACAGGTTTATGAAAATCGTGTCTAAGGACCAAAAGAGTTTGCATCGCGAAAGTTATGTGATACAGAAAAGATGTATTCACAATTAGACGGGGAAGCTATAGCGATCCTCTTTGGACAACACGATTTCACCACTACTTGTCTGGTAGAGAAGTACATATTAGGATCTAAAAAAAAGGGATAACTCAGATTTTCAAACGAAGAAAAAGGATCAGTTACATGAACTTTGTAAACCAATCAGTAACTTTCCAATAACTTCAGAAGATTATCAGTAGAAAACTTGGATTTTGTAATAAAATTCGGCAGTCGACCTTTGTTACTTGAACCAGCAAGCGGTTATCGGCATCGCTGTTGTCTCCTACATACACATAAAATATGTGTGCTTCATTGGAGAGTATTTCTAGGTAAGTCTTACTCTCAAACATCAGAAAAATTCTAAATTATATCAATAGAATGCTCGTTGGATGGTGCAAGTTCTGTAGGCTGGGTATTAACTCGCAAGAGCCGTCCTCTTCATTTATAAAGAATTACTTCACAACTTGACATTTTCACACAGATAGAACAACCCTATGTAAATATCTAGGTATCGTACTAGATAGTAAACTAAGATGGAAGCTCAATGTTGAAGAACGTGTTGAAGAAGCAATGGTCACTTTCCACGCCTGCAGTCGTATATTTGGGAGAAGATTCTATGTATGTACAGGGATATCGTCAGACCATTTTAGCCTACTTTCACTTAGTATGGGACAAAACACAAATAAAACCGGAAACGTTAAGTTCGTGGTAAAAGCACGGAGGGTTCCAGGTGTTTGATCTGCTGCAATTAAAGCCATCGCTGCAGTCGATATTGAGAAGCTTAAGGCTCTTTGTGTTCAGCATAAGGATAAGCTCTGCTGTGTCCCTGGCTACAAAGGAGTAGCAGGCGATGCACATGCAGACGAATAAGCTCGAAAAGTGTCCTCCCTTGAGAGGCAACTGGCAACTGCACCTTGTACTCTATAAAAGCAAGTGGATGAGATGATTCAAATCAAAACCAATGAAAGGTGAAAAAATAGTCCAACATGTGAATCTTCAAAGAAACTATTGTCAGAATTCAGCAAATCTGGAAGAACTAAGAATATCTTAAAATGCAGAGTTGAATTATCTATGCTTGTTGGATTACTCACATGACATAAACGTCCCGGGGCGCATTACTATAATAAAGTTGCGTCTTACAGAAAACAATATTTGTAGTGGCTGTTTGGACGCAAGTATAGCCTCAATTTTCAATGAAATTTTTGCAGCCTCAATAATTTGGCAAAAGGAACTTAAGTAAGTTACTATTTCCATGGCCTCTCGGAGCTATCTGTTGTTTCATTTACATCTCTTTTCCGATTCGTGGATGAAACAAGATGAATTAGACAAATTTAAGGATTAAATGACAGCCAACGCTAGACGGAAAGCAGAAATTACAATAAGCAACCATTATCCAATTCCCCCGTCCGCGCATCACAACAGGTCTACACAGACCTAAGTGCAGTTAACTATATGAGTATGGTTCTTTCGGCTTCAGATACCACATCAACCGCAAACCTTACCTAACCTAACTCTTTCTCCGACCAATTGTACTTTTCTGTTTATTCTAATGACCATCCGAATCCAATTCAGTTTGCTTTTAGAGATATAGCCTTTCTAAATTCCTACCTCTGTGATGAACCTATGCGCTGGTCTAAATGCAACATTAGCATAGAACAAGGTGTTCAATGATGCCTGTGTTGTTTCCAACTCAGGAGCAAACCAAAACGTTTGTGAACTGTCATGAGAAAAGGTTTCGACTGGCAATTTTATTTATAATAATTTCTCAAATTATAAAATGTATAAGCTTAAGGGAAATCCTGTCAGGTAAAGATATTGGAGTCCTTTGAAGCCTCTAATCTATTGACTCCAATCTATCGGGTTAATGCAGTTTCTATGAGGGTCAGTTTTTCCCAATTCAAAAATGATTTATGTTCTACTCGAATCTCAGAAGTGATTAAGGATCAGATGGCATATTTTCTGTCGAAAGCTAACATAGTCTTACTATGGCTTGATGTGATCAAATTTGTACCAGGTTATGAGCAGAGATAAGTGAAAGTTTCATGGAACACGGTTTTATCTAAATACTAAGACTCTTGAAAGAAAAAGATTGTAAAGTTATGGCGTATGCACAGGATGTTGTAGTTCGCATTACTGGCAAAGGATAACCTAAGTGACCTAATGCAAAGAGCTGTGAAAAGAAATTTAAGCTGGCACCCCTGCATTAGTCTCTATGACAAGGAACTGACATATATTATCCTACGAGTATTCTATCCTATCATATACATATCCAGGACTTAACCTATTTTTGTTTAAGAAAAAGGTTCTGACGCTTACCATGTGTTATTAACTATCAGAATATCTCCTCCATTTCATACCATAGTCTGATTTGGTGACCTATAGTACTAACTCCCAGCCAATACTTACTTCACATACATCTTGCTGAATAAGATGGGGTTAAAGAGGAGCTTGAGATTTAAGCTAAGAACGCGACTGAAGGCAGAAGAACATTTTTGCGTTAAGAGTCTGAACAGTGTCCTTATTAAATGTTTTGAACTTAACATGCTGACTGGAAAAACTCATGCAAAATGCCCTTTCCATGGTGAAATAGAGGTGAGCTGCGACTGCGTAGGAGACTAAAAGGATTTTTAACGATTCACTTGAGACGTGATTTTGTTTTTAAATCGAAATAATTGATAAAAAAGCTTCATACCTAAGGAGAATATGTTTGAGCGTAAAACTGCTTTAGTAAGGCATCTCCTGTCTAAAATCTTGTGAGCCTAATGGAAGAACTGAACGCGCATTTGACAAAAAGTGGTACCCATCTGGCATACTCGTAATATTGACACTTAAAGCGCCTTAACAACTTTGACGGCATGTGTACATATATTCGCCAAACATTTATTTTTTTAGATTAAGACAATGCTAGTGAATAATGCTTTGATTCCATATTCTAACCAAAATGTGATGGCCGGGATAAACAGGGATTGCCCATAAGGTGGCGTCTTTCTTGTATTTCTATGATGTATACTGCAAAATTCTCTGATTAGCGCTATTTACATTTCTGACGTATACGCTGAATGCATATTAATGTGACGTAGCTGTATGGTCTATCTAACAGTGACTAACAGTGCTGCAGCTTTGACTGGTGCAGCAAATTTGAGAAATCATCTCAAAATTGAGGTTGTTCACATCAGGAAAACACGAAGGCTGAATGGCTTCATTCACCTAGCACTAAAGGCATCATCATTCGTTCTCCCAATGAAGATAAGTGACTGGGTGTCAAACTTTGGCTTAAACATGTCATGGCGAAACCATTCAAGGTGATGTTGGGTTTCTAACAATGAATGGAAGATTTCGATAGAACGTACGGTGTGTCCCCGATAAGGGTCTCCCTCATATACACGGGTCTCTATTATAATTGTATTCTGTCCATCAATTGCTTGTTATCAGCTAAAGCAATGCTGAAGGCTGTACCCCAGACACATTAGTCTTATTTTAATATTCAGAGCATACACTGCACTCCCAAGCTCATCTTCAGCTTAAAAATAACTGTTTCTGGAGTTTCATCGACCTTGTTTGTCACCTATCACTTGGATCCGAATCCATCGATGTAATGATACTGGAATTCTGGTTGATGCGCTAGTGTTAAGTCGTCTTCCTCTGTATTCAGAACTGGCTTCGACCGAATCGAATCTTAACCCATGGCTAGAGAACTGATATGATGCTGTTGTCTTTGTTTAATCCGAAAAACTAAGAGTTCGCTTCTCATTACGTAAGCGTAAGGTAGGCTTGAGTCTTCCTTAGGGACAGTTGGAGGTGGCGAGCGGTCTCAAACACTTAAAAGTTATAAATTCATATCTTCATGAGATAGCTTACAAGGCAATATTCGAAGGGGGACTTCTCAGGACTTAATATCACACTGGTATTACTTAGATGGCGCTACAGTGAAGGACGCATCATTATATGAGCTTTTCTGACAAGTTCGGCATTATTGTACAGTCCGGTACAATGCAAACCGTACCGAAAATAGGCCGAAAGAGTGTTCTTTCAAAGCGCTCAGTATCCACGCTTCTCCGTGTAATTCACGCTCATGTGTAATTCTTCGCATAATTTACGGCCTCCTGTCAATGTCGGAGTTGATAGCTGACCTGAGATAGATAAATTCCCTTACTACCTCAAAGTTGTAGTTGCCTATCGTGACGTTTTCTCCTAGGCGTCGATGTTGCGTGTCCCCCTTTCTTGTAAGCATATACATACTTTGTTTTTCCTTCGTTGACTGCTAAGCCCAAAGCTCCATTGACAGCTCACTGTGTTGTTTCCACTTTGTCAATGTTGTCTGCATACACGAGCAACTAAACAGATTTTCAGTATTTTCAGATTCCTTCAAAAAACATGCTGAAAAAATCACCATTTGTCATTACCAAGCTTAAATGAGTTGCGTACATTCTCTATCGTCATCCTGCATAGTCGAATGAGACTGGCAGGGATGCCAAAACAGGACATGGCTCTGTATAGCTCGTCTCTAAAGAAGCAGTTATATGCAGTTATTTAATCAGTAAAAAAGAGGTGTGTATCGATTTGGAACTCCGTTTTTTTTTTTTCTAAGGTCAACCACACTGATAGAGACTGGTCAGACTATTTACGAAGGGTCTTAGGCATTTACGAAATAACGCAGACAGAATTTTAAATATGATGTTCAGTAAACTTATTCTCCTGTAGTTAGGTCAGGTCCGTTCTTTAGAGTCGGACAAACAATGCAGAGGTTACATTGGTTTGGCATTCTTTCGATGACCTAAATGACCTGCTGCTTTAAACCATTTTGGCAGTTAAGCCATCGGGCTCAACAAATTTTTAGACATGAACTTGAAAAGGGCTATATTGGTTTAGTCAGGCATTGCTCGTCAGTTTTGTCGAAGGGCTCGTAGAAGCATTCATTGTTAACTTCCTATTTCTCTTCTGTCGGTTCGTGGGCATTTATTAGGTTTATGTTGGGGAAATTAACCTTAAATTCGAATCGTCCTCAGGCTTTCGATTCCATGCCTGAAGTTGAGGACTTATTTTTTCAAGCTTTTCTCTTACGCCTAATCCACGTTCGAATAAACACTCCGACTACTGTCCTTGACACGCCAGTTGTCTATGTCATTAAACAAAGAATATTATTGCATTCCATGATACTTATAGTGGATCTCCGCTAGATGCACGCAGTCTTCGAAGGATTAGAAAATTCCACGTGCAGATAAGAAGATCGTTGTTCTTTAATCATTTACAGGGGTCATCAGTAGTGATTCCGTTATTATCCGAGGCTATTCGGCGGTTCGTTGCACTTTTTAATCTCTTTTGTCTAGGGGTGCAAGTCTAATGATGTGGTAGGTCGAACACATTCTTGCTATTTAAGCCTGCATAAGAAAAGATTTACTTATGCTGTTATCACGAACCACCACTGAGAGCTAAAGCAAAAAATATTAGTCTTCTTGGTCTCCACTGGTGCACTTGATATACTATTCCGTCTTATATATCTGGATGTCTAAAGGAAGGAAGAAAACTACCCCATGGTAGACCGGTTTGCACGCAGACCACTCGCCCATTTTTAGGTCCAATAAGAAATTAGAAAAAATTATTGGTACCTTCGCTCATTTTTGAAAGCAGCCTTAGCGTTGCAATCTTTGAAACTGCATGGGTATTGTTTTGTCAAAGACAGAACCTACCATATTAGTTATTGGTCAAAGTAAAACGAGAAGTGAAGACGCTGTTTTCTATGAGCAATTCGCAATGCGTATCTCTTTAGCCCTCTTTTATTAAAAATTTAGTATAATGCCTACATTTGTACAAACAGCTTAAAATTTCTCTAAACATGTATTATACATCATCAGAGTTAGTCAAAACTGTCGCCTATCGACACTTAAAATTCACATTTTCTAGGAACTTGACCATTAGAAGTTACTAAAGGGTGGTTCATCGTAAGGCTTAATTTATAATGTATTGGTATATATTTTAATTCGTGCGGTTTTTATCAAAATTTGAACGTTTATTTAAGAAAAACATGTACAATAGTATTATTCAAAGTTTCTGGCAATTTGTGGATCCCATACCAGAAGAACTGCGCCGGCTTGGCAGCCAAGCCAATTTTTGATATTCTGCTCTGATGTGAACCGTATTTCAGTGAGGGCGTTCTGCATCGACCGGAACAAATGGTAGTCAGAAGGGGAAAGGTCTGGGCTATAAGGTGGGTATGGTAAGACTTTCCATCCACTGTTTTCCAAATAGTTCTTAACCGGAATAGCAACGTGGGGCCAAGCGTTGTCATGATAGAAAATTATTGCCTCGTGTCTGGTCGCATATTCCGGGCGTTTTTCGGCTACTGCTCTCTTCAAACGGATTGATTGTGTTCGGTAGTGTTGTCCATTGATGGTTTCACCAGGTTTTAGTAGCTCATAATATAGCACACACATCTGATCCCACCAAATACAGAGCATTACCTTCGCGCCATGGATATTCGGCTTTGCCGTTGATTTGGCTGGTTGGCCGGGTTTCACATATGATTTCTTGCGCTTGGGGTTGTCGTAATGGATCCATTTTTCATCACCAGTAACAATCCGATGCAAAAATGGCTTCCTTTTGTGGCGTTCCAGCAGCATTTCGGACATGCAAAACCGCCTTCCGACGTCTCTCGGCTTGAGTTCATGTGGAACCCAATTTCCTTGCTTTTGAATATATCCAGCTCCTTTTAAACGTTTTGAAATGGCTGCTTGAGTGACACCCAAAGCGAGCTCTTCTTGTTTTTGGCAACAATTTTCATAGAGTAATGCTTCCAGTTCTTCATCTTCAAACTTTTTTGGCTGCCCAGGACGTTCGTCGTCTTTCAAGCCAAAATCACCACTTTTAAATCATGCAAACCACTTTTGGCACGTTTGCCCAGCTAGCGCATGTTCACCATAAACTTCCACCAAAATACGATAAAAAGTTCGACATATTTGAGTGAAAAAAAATTATTGTTGTTTACGCTTCAAATGAATGACATACACTGAAATAACGTACAATGACAGTAGCTTCCCAACGCATGTTTAAATGGAATAATACAAGTTACGCCATCTCTTAGCAAACTGCTAAGTTATAGACCCAATAAAAAAAAACACATAAGTTTGAAAGTGAACTTAAAATTTAATTATTGGCTAAAAGAACAATCCATGGCATTTACTTTTTTCAAAATGAAATCATGTAAATATTAGTCACGACTACGTCTGAGGTGGTCCATTCGAAAGGGCCAATTTTGGGCAACTCGTTCGAGTATAGCGACTGGTATTTTGCAGATAACACGAGTAATGTTCTTCCAAAGCGTCAATCGTAGCTGGCTTATTCTTAAAGACCTTAGACTTTACATATCACCAGATAAAATAGTCCAGAGGTATGGTATCGCACGATTTAGGTGGCGTAGCAAAGCGTACCGTACCAAAACATGAAATTAAGTGCTCACCAAAATGATTTCTCAACATGTCCATTGTTTCACGCGTTGTATGGCTCGAAGAGCTGTCTTGTTGAAACCAGAGCTCACCGAGACCATGTGCTTGAATTTCAGGAAGCACATATTTGTTTTTAATAGATGTAATGGTAGCTCTTGGTCCTCTTCGGGTTGCTCATCGGCACAAATATGGCAATTTTGCTTATTAACGTATCCGTTGAGTCAGAAATGGGCTTTACCACTGAACTAAATTTCATGATTAAATATCGGATTTTCATTGAGTTTTTTCCAGAGCCCATTCACTGAAAATATGACACAAGTTCAAGTCCCCTGGCTTCAATTTCTGCACAAGTTGCTACAGCTGCTATAGTCTCTTCACTGCGTGCTGGATGTAATCTAATCGGTTGAGTATCATCCACTTATGTAAACTGGCACTCAAATTTGCGAATGGTATTGACAATAATTAATAATTAATAATTAATTAACCCTAAGTTCCTCATATCGCACGAGAAACATTTCTCAAAGAACGCTGATTTTCGTTATACATCAGAACTGTTGTGGTGTGAGCCTTTTCATGATGACTTGCCAAACGATACAAAACAAAAAATCAAACCTCACGATGAATCACCCCTTATTATGAACATAGATCTGGCAAACTTTATCAAACTTGCGCAACTTTTGGAAATCGCTTTTAACGTACCCAAAAACTAATCAGATATTAAGGGCTCATATAATTGTGAGATCAAAACCACTTCCGACAAAAATAGCCATTTCCACAGAAACTGCGTTATTGTACTTGGACATTAAATTCCTTAGACACTAAATTAACAACTTTTCGCTCTACAAATTTTGACACGAAGAAGCACTTTTTTGTGGAATCTCATCCTTACCTAGCGATCGATATCAAATGACATCTTTAACTGTTGCACTAACTTGCGCACCACAAAATTTGTTTGACAATATCTTACAAGAATGCAACCACCGGCTAATTGGCATCTTGCAACCAACCTTTGAACAGCAGTTTCTTAACTTAACTGATTCTCCTTAAAGTTCACCCAACTCAAACCACCCCAACTCCCACTAGAAACCCCTCACTGACCAACCCCATAATGTTCAAGTACGGATACATATCTCTTCGATTTAACAATCGAAACCACCAATACGGAAAAACTTTGTGCAATTAAAGCACACTTCTATGTTGGAAAGGGTTGGGATTGCAAAATGAGGGTTGGGATTTGAGGGGTCTTAATTAAGTGACAATTACGCCAGAAAACATAAGACAGCCACAAATATCTGTCCGAGTTCCCAAAAATACCATAAATTCAAAGGATTTCTGATAACAGAAACGTCATTTCCAAAAGTTTCGGTGTTTGGTTGGTTTTTTGCTTTTTTTCATCTAAAACATTTGAAAGGGAAACTTTTCCTTCACCCAAGACTCTGATGGGGAATATCATTATTATTTTTTGTTTTTCTCGAAGGTCGAAAGGGAAGAAGAGAGAGATAGAAAAAAAGAGAAGAAAACAGCAAATTCACAGGTCCCGTAGAGCTTCCATTTATCATGAATCTTAAAACCCTCGTTCATTAACAACAAAGATATCACATGTCGGAGTTTCGAAGCTGAATCTGTACCCAGAAAAGGTTGAGATCTCGGGGTCGAGATAAGCAGATGTAGGTGTGACAATTTAGAAAATGTGATCAGATTAAGGAATTTTTGTTTAATAGAACTGAATGGGGTAAGAATGAGCCGAATGTAGAAGAGGAATGGTATAGACCTGTGTAGGGGTGTTTCAATGGCTTTACAGAGGTTCCGTAATAAATGATGTGTCTTAAAGATTTAACGGAAAATGTTGGTGTAAAATACGAGTACGTGATGTTATTAGAATAATACTCAAACATTACCGAAGTATTTTATGAAAATAATTCCTCTGAATAAACCGATTTTTATTTCAAGTGGTAGACGACAATGACTTAGTCTGCTTCAGGGATTTTACACTCAGAAATTTATGTGAGTGGTATAGGAAATGAAACCCTTAGGGTAGTCTAAAAAAAAAAAAGAAACGAAACGAAACAAAGTCACATCTGTTCATGTATAGATTTAACTTTTGGTTTTTAATTTCCGGAGCAATTGGTGTCTCTGTTATCTCTTTTTGAACGGGCATCTAGTTACATATGAAGCGCAATATTGCCGCATTTAAATGCCTAACATACAAAGATCTTGAGCAAGTTGATTAGATTAGATTGAAATAACAAGCAATAAGGAGTGTATAACGTTGAAGATGATTTTAACGTCAACATATGAAAAGAGGCCATTTTTGGTAGCGCAGGTGGAAAGTATAGCCTGCACAACACTACGCCTGAAAATCGACTAAGGCTAATTGATTTTGTTGCTGGGTGAAATATACCTATGGCTAGCACACGATTTCCTCAGCTTATAATTCACAAAGAGAGTTAGCGGCGGCCTGATCATCAAACCGTCTCACAAAAGGGTATTTTGACAATCTAGTCAGTCGAAAATCAATTTCTGAGAACCTGTTATTTACACTGCGTGGAAAGTTTCATTTTTTATTTGTCTAACACTTCAAAAATAAAGTATTCCCTTATCATTTGGGAATTCCATTTAAGGATATAGCAATGATTATCTTGTAACACGTACCGTTTTTGTGTTATGGATACGAGAATTAATATCAAAATACATCCAAATTAAGAAGTGACAAAACGTTTACTGGCATTGAATCTGAAAAATTCCAAAAGATAAACTCATTTAGGTCATTCCAAGACCAAAATATTTGTAATTCTTATTTATTATTAAACATGTACGAGTATTCTATGCTACAGGTTTTGCGTTTGTGACTTATTCTTCGATCTTTTTTATATCCTGGTGAAAGCGTTCTCCTTATTTGTCACTTACTGTTGTCGGCACCGCCGCATCAATCAAAATAAAACGAGCATTTATGTCGCTACTGTTGAGCTGTTGCTTATGCTGTTTATTCTTTATTGGTGTATCCTGGCAGATGACCTGGCGGCTGACGAATGTGAAGACAGATTAGCAAAAAACCGGAAAATTCGATGTGGTTTCGCGCGCTGTTAAACTGACAATGTCAAATTTCGAATGTCAAAATCGGGTGTGTTCATCGCCAAGTCATTTGTCAGGAGTAACTCCAATGTTACATTCGTCTTTAATTTATTTTACGACACCCCACCCCCCGTGAGGCGACCGGGTCTATGTTGAAAGCCTCACTCACATCTAACAAGGCAAGTCTCACGGCGGGCCTCCTTAGAGTTCCCGTTGCTGTCTTAACTTCAGCTGAGCGTTCCTGCCCATCTAGTCCTGGCTGGCTAACTTTCCATTGTTTCCGAGGAAAAAACGCACGTTGTTCAACCGGCCCAGGAGTTTGAGTAGAATTTGGAACTCCCAGGATGAAATGGTTAGGTGTGAGAGGCTCCTCTTCCTCTACTGAGACAGGTGAGTCAATGGCCGGCTATTGATTATTTTTTCTGCTTTTATTAAGGCGCTTTGAAGAGTCTCGATTTTGGGCATCGTCGAATGGAGCGCGTATAACAAAGCCCGTTTGATAGATTGAACGAGTCGCTCTCATCATCCGCCGGCATGTGGGTTTACGGGACAGTTAAACACTCACTCGATCCCAATCAAGGAGAGCTCCGCTTTGATGGATTCGTTGTCGAATAAGTCGTTGGTCATCAAATCTTTAATGGCACCAAGGTAGTTTTAAGCGTTGTCGCTCCTTATACGCAACGGGACCCCACGTCGATTTACAAAATTGCGGATACACAGGATACATGCATCTGTTGACAAGTTCGCCGTTATCTCCAGAGAGCGACCCAGCGCATTTCCGTTCGGCGTGGTATAAGTAAACGGCCTCACATAAGGCGTTAATCGGTCCTCCGGGAGCTGATCCATTAACGGCGGCCGTGCTTTGGCGCGTCGGATTCGACATAACTGGCATTCACTTTTACACCTTTTAACGGTGGTACGTAGGCTGGGCACCCAGAATCGTTGCCGTATCGCGTTCACGTTGGTATCGTCAATCTGATGGCAAAGGCGAATATGGTACTCCATTAAAATCAATTTTGTCACCACATGATTCCTCGTGGTTCGTCCAAATGCACGAACTAGTCCAACTTCATCCAGATATAATGTCATCTTGAAGAGTTGGCTTTTTCTTTCTACTAGCAAGTTTCGATGTAGATCTTTTATGTCCTTCATGTAGACATCCCTATGTGTCTGACGGTGTACCAATCTTTTGGCATTCTTAGGTTCACCTGCTGTTAGTTCTCCTCGTTCAATCGGCCTACGCTGATAGGTGTTAATAAATCGGATCGACCAAGCCATGGTTCGTCGCAGTTTCAGAAGGCTTGAGAATCTCGATGTGGCGTAGAGCGGTTCGCTAGGCGGAGTTGCAACCATCAAATACTTAGAACGAATCTTCTCTTTACGTTCATGGTCAGCAATATCATAAGGCGGTTGAGGCAACCCCGACTCCGGCAACCTGAAGAATGCGTAATTGGCACGAGTGGCATCATCTGCCGGATTCATCTTAGACGGCACCCAGCGCAACTGACTGACTCGGCTACTCTGCAGGATTTCAGCTATACGAAAGGCTAAGAATTCTTTATGGCGACGATTCGATCAATGATAAGTAAGTCGTGACCATCGACAACGGAGTTACAAAGCCTCGTTCCCAGAATCGCCGCTGACAGCTCCAGACGGGGAGCTCCCCTTGTCTTACCGCAGAGAAATGATACGAAGACCTCGTCATTATATTCGATGCAAAAATACGAGACGGCGCTAAAGGCTTTTTCGCTGGCGTCGACAAATGTGTGTAGATCCACGCGGCTGGCTTGTAATAAATGACAGTTGTGGCATCTAGGGATCTTCAACTGTGCTTAGTACGGCAGTAGCAACTTTCATTCTCTTCATCGCGTAAAGGATTCGACGGAAATAGGCTCATCCCATTCAACTATATGATGCCGGACCGATTTTAAGATAAGCTTTAGAGGAAGGGTGTAATTAGCTATCATTCCCAGACGATCGAAAATGGACTTAGTTGTGCTCAGGAACTCCCTCTTAGTAGGGCATCTATCTTCCATCATGATATCTTGACTTACACGATAGAAGTTAAGACGGAACACGAACACATCTTCGTCACTATGCCAACAGAGACCCGGAAACCTCTCGCTTGTCGTGGCGAAATAAATGTTCATATCGACAATTTCATTTGGAGTCACCGGTAGCTTGGTACTTTGAAATACTTTCCTCGAATTCGATGTGAAGTTGCATAATTCAAATCCGGCATCTTCTTGAATTCCAATAACTGCCTTGGTAACAGCAACGGCTTCTGATGCACTCGCAAAGCTGTCGACGTATTCATCCACGTAGTGGTGGCTGCTGATGGCTTCGACTGCTCTTGGATACTCCTTTAGGAAGCTTAAAGCGTTAAAGGTAATTGGTCGAGCAGGCAGCTCCGAAAGCCATTGTTTTCATTATGTACGTGTCGATCCGCTTCCCTTCGTCCTCTCGCCAAAGAAAGCGCGTCAAGTGCTGATCTTCTGACCGTATCAGCACCTGGTGAAACATTTCCTTTATATCACCTGTAACTTCGACGGGTCGTATCCGGAAATTGTATAAAATCTTCACCAATGGCACGTAGTAGTCTGGGCCCTTCAACAAGAACGAGTTTAAGGACACACCACTGACGATATTCTTATATGCGGTAGCAAAGTCAGAGTTCATCCGCTTCTAGACTTAGAAGTCTCTTTTTAGCCAGATCGTAGCTGTTGGGCAAATGTAGTCCATCTTCTTTACACAGTAGGCCAGTCTGAAAACGTTGATTTAGTCTCACCGTGGTATCGGATAACAGTTGTGATGCTCTTCTGGCTTTTTCGGATACCAATTTCGCCGCTGGCTTTGTAACTCCAAAGCTTTCGATGCAGAAATAATCGTCGACAAGCTGATTCAATCGTAGAATCCTTTCCAAAGACTGGCTGTTGCAGAGCACTATATTTCCTTGCATATTACCTTGTTCTGCTGAAGGCATCCTACCATATGCAACCCATCCAAGCTTCGATCGCGCAATGATAGGCCTCTCCTCCAGGCAATCGATAATGTCCATTGGCGCTCCAAGGTGGCTATTGTCTAACCCTATAAGTATCTCTGGTTTGGCTTTGTTATTATCCGGCAGATAGATTTCAGGTCAGTTTGGCAGGATCGACTCCAAGGCGGAGAAAGTCTGGGTTGGAAGGCAAAGATCTTCAACTGTTTGAACTCCATGTAACTCAAATCTGTCAGCTTCTTCTTGGTCTGCGCTTATCATCAAGTCAACGAGGAAGGACTTCTTCTGGTTTATTTCTCTTCCGATCCATCGCAAGTCTAGGTCCCTGGGTTTTCCGTTGAGGCTCAATCGTTTAGCTAGGTCTGGTTACATATTTGTGACAGATGAGCCTTCATCCAACAGAGTGAACGTTCGTATCATTGCATTACCATTGTAGATCCTGATGGCAAAACTTTGAAGAGGATTCTAAAGTTTCGAACGCCATTAAAATTCAGCACGGTTCTTTCGGATTGCGAAGCTTCATTTCCCACGACTTCCGGTGATGACTTCATAGGTTACGTGTAGTGAAGAGACTGATGATGCATCTTTTGGCAGTTGGCAATTCCGCATGACCTTTTAGTACGACATGTCCTAATACTGTGTCCGTACTTCAAACATCCAACACAAAGGTGGTTTTTCTTCACGAAATCTTATTAAGCAGATTGTAATTTGGTGAAATTGCTGCACTCTATTATTGGATGCCACGTTATATCACAGTGTCGGCACTTGTTGCTTCCATCTTTCGTTGTCGTCCGGGTAGTATGTAGCACGTTTCCCCATCTCGGCCTTGTTGGCGAGTCGCTTCGATTCGATGAAGGCATTGATGTCGGTGTTATTATACAGATTAATCTGGCTAATCGACCCAACCAATCATTAAAATGCTTGATTGTCGGGTATGATTGAATACAAGCGCTGTATTGTGCCCACTCTAACCTTTTATTCATCGGCAACCTTCCGACTAGCTCATCTAATAAAGTAGGATTAGCAATATGCTGGTGCATTTAACTCGCTTCCAGAAACACAGATAAATTTTGCATCTTTGTGGCGAATGGCACTATCTGTTCCAATTTATTCTCTGGACTCGGTGAAATCGCCTTTACTTTCCTCAGTTTTCTTTGAATGAGACATTTCGGACGTTCAAAACGGAACTCCAGATTAGCCATCACTTGTTGGGCATTATTAAGGTGGATGAGCAAAGTCGAACACATCCCTCACTTCTCCCTTAACACTTTTCTGCGGGCGGAATATGTTCTCAATATTATCCGAACATGTTCGAAGATTCTTTGAAGGCCGTGCAGAACATAGGCCATTCCTAGGGCCTTCCATGAAACTCTGGCAAATCACGTAGCTTACGGTGATATCCATTCAGGAGCTTGCGATAGAGAGGATCGGGCACAGGAACGTAGCGCTGATGTTCGAGACTCTGGAAAGCGTTTGGCGGTGGCAGAAATGTAGGTATTGCGTCAGTGGCTGCTATACTGATAGGTGCAAGGCGAACTGAACTAGTGGGAAGCGTTTGAGAAAAATTCGTCAAAGATAAAAGCACTGGTGGCCAAGAATACACTGCATGTGGTGTGAACGGCATCTGCATCTGGCATCACACTGGTTTCTAGCGATGTATTTTGATTCCTGAACTTAGTGTTACCAAGAGAGTGTGGAACTGTAGTGGCGGAGGTCAGAGTAATAAACGTGACTGTGGAAACTGCAGGTGGAGATGGGACTGACGTGGAATTTACGGGGGCAGCAGACATAGTGGCACTGTTAAATGCAGACGCACTGTCGATAGGCTCTGCTGATCTCGCTTGCTGCTCAGATAACATTTGTTCAAGGCGTTGGCGTACCTGTTTCTCCTCGTTTGCAGTCACTACAACGGCTTCAAGTTGTTCACGAAGCTGAGGCAATTGTTCTTCCATCGTTGGCATGTTAACTTCTATCTCACGTATCGTTCGATTTTCTTCCTCTAATGGGCTGTTGTCGTCGGAATTATCTGTAGGATCATCGGACTCTTGGCGAAGTTTTGAAGATTGCCTCGTCTTCCGCTTTTAGAAGGGCATTGACTATAAAGATCGACAGCAATGTTCGCTGTCGCTACTGTTGAGCTGTTGCTTATGCTGTTTATTCTTTATTGGTGTATCCTGGCAAATGACCTGGCGGCTGACGAATGTGAAGACAGATTAGCAAAAAATAGGGAAATTCGATGTGGTTTCGCGCTCTGTCAAACTGACAATGTCAAATTTCGCATGTCAAAATCGGGTGTGTTCATCGCCAAGTCATTTGCCAGGAGTAACTCCAATGTTACATTCGTCTTTAATTTATTTTACGGCACTCACCAAACCATGGTTTTTTGGAAAAAAAAAAAATCAAAACGTAAATGCAAGAAATATATTTTCGATGACATTCTGCAACCTAAATCCTTATAAGTATCTCACAACTTTGCGACTAACATAAAATATTCCTAAAATATTGTTTATTATAGCTTTCAGTGATGTCCAAGCTGCTAGTTCCTTTGTATTTAGTTTAAGCTCAAAATTAGCATCGTTCTAAAGTTCTCGTATTTGCGATCCAACGAATATATCGTTCTTTAGGTTTGCCAACATTTAAGTTAGGGAATACAGTTTTTAAATGTAAAAAAGTCCTTACCAGTTTTGTCCAGAGCTTTTCCGAGATTCTTCATTAAACCCAGCTTTATGTGTAAAGGTGAAAGAAGAACATTTTGTGGCTCAATCAGCTGTGTGATTGTCCAGCAACAAATTCCGATCTCATCGCCCTATCTTCAAAGTTGTCCCGCTCAGATGTAATACACTTGCGCTAACGCCTTTTTCCAATCCTCGAAGCACTTATCATAAGCACTTTTTGGTATAGCCTTGAGCTCTTCCAACGAGGCGGTTTTATTTTCGCAATCGTTGCAAATCTCCGTCCTTTTATAAGTCTCTTCAGTTTTGGGAACAGGAAAAAGTCGCATGGGGCCGAATCCGGTGAATATGGTTACTGATGAATGATTATCGTGTTGTTTTTGGCCAAAAAATCTCTCACAAGCAACGATGAATGAGCATGTCATGCAGGTTATTGTGGTTTTCCACAATTCCGGACGTTTTTTTCGCATTGCTTCTCGCAAACGGCTCATAACGCTCAAATAATACTCCTTGTTTACTGTCTGGCTTTCTGGCAAAAATTTATGATGCACTACACCGTTGTAATCCATAAAAATCGTGAGCATTGCATTCTTTTTTTGACTGAAAACGACGTGGTCTCGGCTCATTTGGTGAACGCCATTCACTTGCCTGATGTCTGGATTGCGTGTTGTACTTATAAACCCACGTCTCGTCTCCAGTAATGATCCTTTTGATGAATGTGGGATTGGATTCAGCCTCGCAAATCATCTCTTTTGCGACGTCAACACGGTCTCTGTTTTGTATGAAATTGAGGTCTTTCGACACCAACTTTGCTGCTACACATAGGGAACATAACAAAAAAAAAAAAAAAAAAACAGAACCCAAATCAGAACAATGTAAGCCCCACACGGTGACGCCACCGGGAACTTTTTGATCGAGGTGGTAAGTCGCATGGGGCCAAATCTGGTGAATGTGGTGTCTGAGCCGTTATTGTCATGGTGTTTTTAGCTAAAAAAAAATCTCTCACAAGCAACGATGGATGAGCAGGTGCATTATTGTGATGCAAAAGCCATGAATTATTTTTCCACAATTCCGGTCATTTTTTTCGCATTGCTTCTCGCAAACGGCGCAAAACATCAAAGTTATAATCCTTATTGACCATACGATCTTGTGGTAAGACTACTGATGCACTACACCATAGTAATCGAAAAAACAGTGATCAAAACTTTGGCATTTGATTGAACATGAGTTTCGGAACACAAGTCTCAATCACAAAACATCAGAAAAAATTGCATAGCATGAGCCGACTGATATGCCAATATCCTCAGGAACGAATGGTAAATGTGTTGATGTGTTGAAGCGCCCAGCGAGGTTCATCGTTAACAACTTCTTGGAAGAGCTTGTACCACTTGTAAACATATGCCACTGTCAACATTTCAAATGTTTTAGATCACTTGATTCTATTTATTGCAACGCACAAGGCCACGAACGAGGCGATGCGCCCGACTATATCGCAGACTAGCCCCATCGAACTCTCTCTATAATATAGAGAATATACAATGGTTAAAGGGTGCCTTTAGCAAAATCCACACATCTGCAATTAGTTGGACGTTGAACAGTCTTATAGTAAATAGCAGTACAATCATCTCCTAACTGTGCGGGACTTCTGATAAAAGGTGTGACAGCAGGTTTATACCGCAAGGGTGTGTTCTTTCACCCCTTCTCTGGAACTTAGTAGTCAACGGATTTCTGATATAACTGGAAGCGGGTGGTAGCAAAGTGGTTGCCTATGAATTTTGTCGTAACAGTTGACAGCGCCGCGTTTATCGTTTCTTCAGATTGTGGTTATAAACTTTTCTGGATGAATACCGGACTTGAGGTTGTGTTACGGGTTTTCGTCTCCATCCAATCATTGCCTAACTTTTTAACTGTTGAAATACAGATTACATGGGATACATTTGTGGGGTACACATGTAACGAGAATTGCTTAAGTTAAAGAAAAAAAAACTCTTAAATAAAACTAAGTACAGGATCCTTGAAAATATTTCATTCCTGACTAAAATATACAAATTTATATGGGTTAGGAAAAATGTAATATTTTTACGTATAAAAGAAGGGGATGTTGCAATTCAGGTTAGATGCTTCGAATATATTGTAAATATATAAGTTAAGTCCTTAAGTTTAAGCTTAACTTTTCTTATAGCGTTAAAATAAATCAAAATCCTAATCCATCAAAATATTCGAAGTATGCGAACAAATTTCAATTCTTTCGTCGCTCATATTGATTGTTTAAAATTGTTACCTGACTTTATTGTTTTGTCTGAAATCTGGGTGTACGACTACGAATTATCGGTGAAGAGATTGTGAAATATAGTCTTGGTGGTGCAGATATCCTTAAAATTATCTACAAACAAAATGCTAAAGTTCTAACAATTTTATGTATCTATCGCTTACATGAAAATAGTTTGAGCAAAAATATTATTATTGAACATATGGATGAACTTTTAAAAAATGTAAAGTCAAGGAATTTATTTGTATTAGGAGACATAAACAAAGATATATTGAGTAATACTAATGATTCTGACAAATGAATGAAATAAATCAGATAAAAGATGTAACTCAAACCTGTATTGACCACATTTTTGTCAGGTTCCACAAAAATTGGTCTCACATGATTGCATGTGAGTACTTGATTTGAAAATCACTGACCACTTTATGATAACGATAAACGACTGATAGTAAAAGAAATAGATATATGGTATTCCCTTTCCAGATAAACAAGTAATATACTACCCAAATTTAATGAATGCCCTTAAGTTTGAATTTTGGGAGCTGGTTTATTTAGAACATGATCCTTCTTTAGCTTATGATGTTTTTTTTTTTTAAAACACTAAAATGCCACATTATAAATTCCACCAATATCAAGACATGTAGCAATACTAAGCTCAAACTATTGAAGCCTTGGATTAATGAGGATTTACTGAAAATGATAAACGAAAAGAATTCTCTTCGTAAAAATATTCTAAAACTGCAATATAATAAATTGAGCCAAAAGGTTTTTTTTTTTTTTCGTTTGAGGGTCCGATAGAAGGAAAAATCATCGAAAGACATTGCAGAGCCATACATGAGGGATGCTTCTGTAATAGTAAGGAACTTTAACCCGATCTAAAAAACTTTCTGCGGGACACTGACTTTCGCCATTCGTGCGGTTTTTTTTTCATAATTTGAACGTTTATTTAAGAAAAACATGTACAATAGTATTATTCAAAGTATTGCCCATCTGAAGCTATGATTTTTTCTCATCTTTCTGGCAATTTGTGGATCCCATCCCAAAAGAACTGCGCCGGCTTGGCACCCATGAATGAGTCAAGCCAGAAGGGGCAAGGTCTGGGCTATAAGGCGGGTGGGGTAAGACTTCCCATCCACTGTTTTCCAAATAGTTCTTAACCGAAATAGCAACGTGGGGTCGAGCGCTGTCCTGATGGAAAATTATTGCCTCGTGTCTGGTCGCATATTCCGGGCGTTTTTCGCTACTGCTCTCTTCAAATGGATAAATTGTGTTAAGTAGCGTTGTCAATTGATGGTTTCACCTGGTTTTAGTAGCTCATAGTACAGTACACCCATCTGATCTCACCAAATACAGAGCATTACCTTCGCTCAATGGATATTCGGCTTTGCCGTTGATTCGCCCGGTTGGCCGGTTTTCATATATGGTTTTTTGAGCTTGCGGCTATCGTAATGGTTCCATTTTTCATCACCAGTAACAATCAGATGCAAAAATGACTTCCTTTTGTGGCGTTCCTGCAGCATTTCGGACATGCAAAACCGCCTTTCGACGTCTCTCGGCTTAAGTTCATGTGGAATCCAATTTCCTTGCCTTTGAATATATCCAGTTGCTTGAGTGACACCCAAAGATTCTGGGAGCTCTTCTTGTGTTTGGCAACAATCTTCATAGAGTAATATTTTCAGTTCTTCGTCTTCAAACTTTTTTTTCTGCCCAGGACGTTCATCGTCAGCAGTTTTCTTTATATTAAAGTAATGAAGAAGAACTGCCCGCAAAAACACTTTTTCAGGCACAAAGTTCGACATATTTGAGTGGAAAAAAATTATTGTTGTTTACGCTTCAAATGAATGACATATACTGAAATGACGTACAATGACAGTAGCTATCCAAAGCATGTTCCAATGGAATAATACAAGTTACGCCATCTCTTAGAAAACCCAATATTTACTATAGCCTGTGCTGCCATCAAAACCCCATTTACCAATTAAAACTAAGTCATCCTTAGGTTCGTGAAGACTTTCAAACACAGCTTTTTGAGATTCAACAATGCAACTTAATGTATGGTCTAACAATGATTGCAAATTGATTTCAGCAGAAGATTCCGTCACGCGAATATCAGTTGGATAGCAACGTTTTTTGGCTTCCAGCACTTTATGATAGGACAGAAAAACATTTGGTATTTTAGAATGAATCACTTCTCTTAATAGTAAATATTGGTTTTTAGTAAGCTTAGCTTCATTTATATAAATGAAACAACTTCATCCGTGCTAAAATCCAAAGAACTTTCTAATTGATTTGAACTGCGGTTTGCTAAGAGATGGCGTAACTCGTATTATTCCATTGGAACATGCGTTGAAAAGCTACTGTCATTTGAAGCGCAAACAACAAAAATTTTTTTTCCCTCAAATATGTCGAACTTTGTGCCTGAAAAAGTGTTTTTGCGGACAGTTCTTCTTCATTACTTCAGAAAACTGCTGTCGAAATTCATCGTATTTTGGTGGAAGTTTATGGTGAACATGCGCTAGCTGAGCGAATGTGCCAAAAGTGGTTTGCATAATTTAAAAGTAGTGATTTTGGCTTCAAAGACGGTGAACGTCCTGGGCAGAAAAAAAAGTTTAAAGACGAAGAACTGGAAGCATTACTCTATGAAGACCGTTGCCAAATACAAGAAGAGCTGGCAGAATCGTTGGGTGTCACTCAAGCAGCCATTTCAAAACCTTTAAAAGCAGCTGGATATATTCAAAAGAAAGGAAATTGGGTTCCACATGAACTCAAGGCGGTTTTGCATGTCCGAAATGCTGCTGGAACGCCACAAACGGCAAAGCCGAATATCCATGGCGCGAAAGTAATGCTCAGTATTTGGTGGGATCAGATGGGTGTGCTGTATTATGAGCTGCTAAAACCGAGTGAAACCATCAATGGACAACGCTACCGAACACAATTAATCCGTTTGAAGAGAGCAGTAGCCGAAAAACGCCCGTAATATGCGACCAGACACGAGGCAATAATTCTCCATCATGACAACGCTCGGCCCCACGTTGCTATTCCGGTTAAGAACTATTTGGAAAACAGTGGATGAACGCCCTCACTGAAATACGGTTCACATCAGAGCAGTTCTTTTGGGATGGGATCCACAAATTGCCAGAAAGATGGGGAAAAGTCATAGCTTCAGATGGGCAATACTTTAAATAATACTATTGTACATGTTTTTCTTAAATAAACGTACAAATTTTGAAAAAAAAGCGCACGAATTAAAATATATACCCTACCCAATAGTTACAGCGGAATCGTCCATCTGTGATAAAACTCCTAATCTGCGACGTTTGGACCTCTTGCTGCAGTCTCCAAACTCCTTCCTGTATGACGTATGTTGCATTTTCCACAAACTTCTGCATCAGATACTTTAAGTATGCAAAGTTCGGTCTCATTTAACCAGCTTTTGATCTCCTAAATTGCTTCCAATATGCGGCAACCCGATTACAGAGATTTCTAAAGCAATCAGTTTGGATATTTTCAGCATCCGGTAAAGAATTCGCAAGGGATCGATACACTTTCCGAAACTTTTCTGCTTCATTTTCTTTATTTTTTTAAGCTATCAACGTATTTAAAACAAGCCTTCGCGTAAAAGAACACGTAATGGTTGTACCTGCAAAAGAAAAGCACAAAAAATTAAAAAAAAAATTTTTTTCTAGTACTGGACCTAGTCTTCTCAATGACCTGTAACAACCCTCAGAGCCCCTAGACTTTGTGGTTATTCAAACTAGGAAAATAAGAGATTATATTGATATATGACTCATTTATGGCGATTTGCCTTCATAAGTAAAAGCTTAGTTAAATATGGAAAATGGTTAAAAAGCAAAAAAAGTGGAAGGTGTGTTTTGACGGAGCTAGTTATGAATAGACGCATTGTTAAGGAAAACATAATTACTTTAAAAATATCGTACATACCCTCAATTTGAATATACATTGCACAATTACATCACAAACAATAAATTTCTCAGAAAAACCACACTTTAAAAACATCACCAATTTATGTGAACAAATAAACTAATGAGCACTAATCAGATGTTAGCACTTCCGGTGCACTGTGCCGTGTTTGTAATTGCAATGTTTTTTATACCTGTGAATAGAAGAGTTTTTATGTTTCCTATACCCGTAAAACAACATCATATTTGCAACACCGGTATTTCGACATGTCCTGCGGCTGAACCACTGTGCATTGTAAGAGTTCATGAGCAATTTCCATTTGAAATTTTATAAGAGCAATATGCTTTTGCCTCGGGTTAAGCAAATCTAAATGTTTTCTATACAGTAGCCACGCATTTGTAACGGATGTTCAACAAAAGCTTTTTTCTTTTGAGCCCCAACGTTTGCATATCCCAACGGGTTGATGGTCTTTATACGAAAATATAAGTTCAAGTGGCTTATTGTCAAACCATTTAACACATACGGGATTATTTTTAATCTCACATTTCATATCGAAAGATCCCCTTTCGCGCGTTTTTAACTCTGCATCTGAAAGTAGCTGGCAATTGCTTATGCGATTTTTACGTACAGTACCTGTAGCGAATGTGCCCATTTCCTTTAAAGAAATGAGAAGACTTCCTTTTGAAAAGGGACATAAAAAAGTCTCCGCAGTTTTTTGTCACGGGATGGTATTGGTGTCCATTTATCTGGAAACACTTATCTGATTGTGTCAAACGAATACGTGTTTGAAACGATAGCTGTGTAATTCGTTAAATAAAATAAATAAGTGGCGCGACAGTTCCGTGTTGACCAAAGACCTAGCCTAGCTTCTCGCACTCATTTTTACTCAGAATTTGACTTTCGGAGGTTTGCCATTGCACGCCGAAGGGGTGCTTCTACCGGGATTCGAACCCAAGTAGGTGGCGTGACAGCCATTGAGTCAACCATCACGCCATCGCCACCACTTGTAATTCGTTGCTCGTGTTAAAAATTATTCTGATTTGAATATGAATGAAATATCTGAAGAAATACGCTATATGATGCTTTTTAACTATAAAAAAAGGAAAAACGCTGCAAAAACATGCCGAAAAATTTGTGCATCTTACGGTGAGAAAGCTGTGAGTGAACGCCAGACCCAGGATTGGTTTGTCCGATTCCGTTCCGGAAATTTCGATGTAAACAATGCACTGTCACTGAAAAAGTCGAAAAATTTTGTAACCGATGGAGCAAGACCGGCACGGAAGTTGTCCGAAGAAAGCGCAGGCACTAAACATCAACCGTATAATAGTTTGGAATCATCTTAAACGAGTAGCCTAATCAAAGAAGCTCGATGTTTGGGTGTCACATGAATTAACGCAAGGAAATTTAGTTTACCGAATGACCATTAGTGAAACGCTGCTGAAACGTAACGAAATGGAACAATTTTTGAAGGGATTCTTTACGGGCGATAAAAAATGGATTAAATACGAGAATGTCCAATGCAAGTGATCATGGTCAAAGGCCGATGACTGATCACATGCGACGTCAAAGCCTAGATTGACGGTAAACAAGGTTATGTTGAGTGTTTGCTGGTATTGGAAGGGAATTGTCTATTATTAGCTATTAGAACGTGAAGAAACGGTCAATTCGATCCTCTAATGTGCACATCTCGAAGGTATGAATGAAGCTATCAAGAAAGAGCGACCAGAATTGGCCAACAGAAAGGGAGTTGTCTTCCATCATGACAGTGCTAGGCAACACACATTATTGATGACCCGAAACAAATTGACATAGCTTGGTTGGGAAGTTTTGTTTTATCCACGGTATTGCCCTGACCTTGCAACCTCTGATTACCGTTTGTTTCAGTCTTTGCAAAACTCTCTTGATGTAAAAAAATTGACCTACCGAAAAGCCGCTGAAATTCACTTGGCCAAGTTTTTCGCTGATAAACCACAGAAGCTATACACCTATTGAACCATGAAGCTACCCGGAAAATGGCAAAAGGTCATAGATAATAATGGATAATATGTACTTGATTGAAATTGATTTTGATTTAATTTGATTTAAACAGCGGGGACTTTTTATATGACCATTAATAAGACCAAACAAATAGACGGACAGGTGCCCTCACCAACATACCATACCGCTTAAAGTCGTAAAGTAATTCAGATGTTCCAGCACGCGTAAACATTTCAAACCCCATTTGTGGGGATTTTCTGGATTTTATTGCTTATATGATGACCGAAATGTAACTAAAACTTTAAGTAATAAGTTCATTATAAAATTTATGAATAAATATTGTTATATAACTATTTCCTTGCGGTTTTTTTTTTTCAAAATTTGGACGTTTATTTAAGAAGAACATGTACAATAGTATTATTCAAAGTATTGCCCATCTGACTATTGCTATGACTTTTTCCATCTTTCTGGCAAATTTGTGGATCCCATCCCAAAAGAACTGCGCCGGCTTGGCAGCCAAGAATGAATCAAGCCAATTTTTGATATTCTACTCTGATGTGAACCGTATTTCAGTGAATGTGTTCTGCATCGATCGGAACAAATGGTAATCAGAAGGGGCAAGGTCTGGGCTATAAGGCGGGTGGGATAAGACTTCCCATCCATTGTTTTCCAAATAGTTCTTAACCGGAATAGCAACGTGGGGCTGAGCGTTGTCATGATGGAAAATTATTGCCTCGTGTCTGGTCGCATATTCCGGGAGCATATTCAAACGGATTATTTGTGTTTGGTAGCGTTGTCCATTGATGGTTTCACCCGCTTTTAGCAGCTCATAATACAGCACACCCATCTGATCCCACCAAATACAGAGCATTACCTTCGCGTCATGGATATTCGGCTTTGCCGTTGATTTGTTGATTTGGGGTTATCGTAATGGATCCATTTTTCATCACTACTAACAATCCGATGCAAAAATGACTTCCTTTTATGGCGTTCCAGCAGCATTTCGGACATTCAAAACCGCCTTTCGACGTCTCTCGGCTTGAGCTCATGTGGAACCCAATTTCGTTGCTTTTGAATATATCCAGCTGCTTGAGTGACACCCAAAGATCCTGCGAGCTCTTCTTGTGTTTGGCAACAATCTTCATAGAGTAATACTTCCAGTTCTTTACCTTCAGACTTTTTTGGCTGCCCAGGACGTTCATCGTCTTCCAAGCCAAAATCACCACTTTTAAATCGTGCAAACCACTTTTGGCATGTTCGCTCAGCGCATATTCACCATAAACTTCCACCAAAATACGATGACTTTCGGCAGCAGTTTTCTTCATATTAAAGTAATGAAGAAGAACTCCTCGCAAAAACACTTTTTCAGGCACAAAGTTCGACATATTTGAGTGAAAAAAAAATTATTGTTTTTTACGCTTCAAATGAATGACATATACTGAAATGACGTACAATGACAGTAGCTTTCCAACGCATGTTCCAATGGAATAATACAAGTTACGTCATCTCTTAGCAAACCGCAATTAAGTTATAGACCCAATAATTATTTAATTTATAAAATTTGAGAAGAAAAATCCGCTTTTGTCGGATCTCCGGACTTTTATGTTTGAAATATTACCTAATTTCTTGGCCTTAGCTAACTCTTGTAGCAAGCCATAGGAGAGAAACTGATAAGAATGTAAAAAATATAAAGTGGCAACACTAACTAGTGATTGTAAAGTGGCTACACTAGGAAATGAGTCTGCCTGTAGGTAGGAGATTAGTCGTAAGTCAAACACTGTAGAATACAGACGCCTATAAGCAACCAAATAAAGAGCGTAAATTTTTTTTTTTTAAAGGATTGTGTTTGCTTTATTCGCGATAAGACTAACGGCCAAACTCTTATAGATCAATAGATTTTACCCACCTTAATCTCCTGGCTATATAGTCAATATTTAATAGTTCAGTTATTTCTATATAAAGGTGGTTGAGAAGCCAGGCACTACTGTGCCTTTGAGCAATTTTTTACCTTCATCTTCAACCATATCAATATTTAGATCTTTATGTACTAGTTGGGGTGAAAAGTAACCTTTTTGGAAATGAAAATTTTTTTTATTTTATTCAACATAGCTCCCTTTCAGTTTGATACACTAGTTGTAGCGATTTTCTAACTTCTTGATCCCGTCCGAAAAGTAATTTTCCGAAAGGTCTGCAAAATACTCCTCCGTGGTGTCGATGATTTCCTCGCGTGAGCTGAATTTTTTTTATTTATTTATTTATTCAAAGGACCAGCGTAAATGAATTTAAGCCGTCCGTAAAAAGACAATGCCGTTGAACGAGCCCATGTGGCAGTTTACATGTTTGTATGTCTACGAGACAGAATATTTAAACATTATATAGGGTTTTACAATAGGGACTTGACAACTTTGAATTTACTCTTTCACTTATCATTAAACTGTCACTGTCAAAACATTTTTATCATGGTAAAGTACACTAACGAGCAACGTCTGCAAATTATAAAAATTTTCTACAGATATTCAGAGTCGGTGACTGCAACTTTAAGAGCGCTAACTCCAATTTTCGGTCGTAGTTCTCACCCTAGTAGATAGGCAATAACAAGTTTAGAGCAAAAATTTCAGTCTACATATTCGTTGTGTGATGTTGAAGTGTCAATGAGACAACGGGTTGGTCGAAGTGTCGAAAATATCGCTGCCGTTCAGACGTCCGTAGCAAATGATTCAAATCAGTCAATTCCGCGGCGTTCTCAAGAATTGGGCATCGCTCAGACCACATTATGACATATTTTGCGTAAGGATCTTGGTTTGCACCCATATAAAAACAAGTTGACTCAAGAATTGAAGGCGATGGACTATTTGAAGCGGCGTACGTTCTTCGACTGGGCTCTGGAGAAGATGAGCCAAGATGATGAATTTCATCGCAATATCATCTTCAGTGACGAAGCTTATTTTTGGCTCAATGGGTTCATCAATAAGCAAAATATGCGTTATTGGTCGGGGGAAAACCTACATGTGCTTCATAAATCACCACTTCATCCACAAAAAACAACTGTTTGGTGCGGTTTGCATGCCGACGTTATTGGGCAATATTTTTTCTTCGACGATAACGATCGTCACGTTACTGTGAATGGTCAGCGTTATCGCGCCATGATCATCGATTATTTTTGGCCCGAATTGGAAGATATGGACTTGGACGACATGTGCTTTTAACAGGATGGTGCCACAAGCCACACAGCACACGCTACAATCGATTTATTGAAGAATAAGTATGGTGAGACATGGGCCATTCGATTCGCCGCCTCGTTCGTGCGATTTAACGCCACTTGACTATTTTCTGTGGAGCTACGTTAAGTCATTGGTTTATGCCAACACGCCGACGACGTTGGAAGAGCTCAGAGCCAACATTGAACGCGAAAGTGCGGCCGTTTCGGCCGAAATGTGTGGCCGAGTCGTTGAAAATTGGGTCCAACAAATCGACTGCTGCAAACGTGCCTGCCGTGGCCATATGAAAAAGTTTTTGAAATATCTCAAATGGTTTGCCTTTTATTTAAAAAAAAAGTTGTCAAGTCGTTATTAGAAAACCCTATGTAAGTAATAATAAAAAAAACGGCGTAGGTGGATCAAATGTTCTGATATAAACTATACGGAATTAAAAATAAAAACGCTAGTCCGCTTTCGTGTGCGTTATAAAATTATGTGTAGTTAATTTTCTTAATTAAAATATTTAATTTAAATAAATCTATTTAAAAGGGACAGTATCAAGCTATCAGACATTTTGTTAAAATTGGTTTTAATCTTTATATCTCTCAAACTCGTACCATCTGTGGTACGATGTTGCGAAAACTGATAAATTCATTGAATCTAGACTCATTGACTCAACTTCAAACAAAGTGACTTAATCGTTCGAGCCTCAATTCTGTTCAGGGAAGAATTTACTTCAAACACATGGAAAACATTAGCGAAGAGGAGTTACTCGAGGAACTAAAAAAATCAAGGTTATAGGGGTTTGAAGAATGATGAAGAAAAACAAGGATCTATTAGATTGGGTAAACTGCAAGGTTGAGGAATATGTACAAAATCTCATGCGTTTTGTTAACAGCCAACAACTCGGTCACACCAAAAATCGGTGTACAAATGCTTTACTATGAAAGCCACACTTCATAAGATCTTAAGTACAAATCCATCAACAAAATTAAAGCCGATCGTCGTTTACAATGAAAATCCCACATTACACCAATTACCTCAAACAAAAAAGAGAATTATAGTCCTAACATGGCAGAAATAATCCAAAAACCTATTCCAATTGTGAGAATACAATCCCAAAGTCTCAAAAGCACTTCGGATCTAATAACAACAATACCCACTGTGTTGGTATCCTAACACTCCCGCCCCCGGTCGTAGTACTTTTGCTGTATTTATCATACGGCACGGGCAATGGCTGAGTACATGAAACAACCGATGGATAGCGGGTTGCAAGTGTAAATTTTGTTGGTGCACTGTTTCATTTTATTGTAAAGGCATAACACCTACAACAATTTGATTCGGTACGCAAACGTCAGAATTTTTACCTTCCCGGCCATGCTTAGCATAGTTGGTGTTTGCGTTTTCTATGTTTGTTTGTGATTATGACTTGGGAATTCAGAGTTGACATAGCTTATATACGCGGGCTAAAAAGTAATCACTTTCGTTGCAAATCTCCGTCCTTTTATAGTTTTGGGAATAGGAAAAAGTCGCATGGGGCCAAATCCGGTGAATACGGTGGCTGAGGCATGATTGTCGTGTTGTTTCTGGCCAAAAAATCTCTCAGACCCAAAGTGGTTTGCGTGCAAAGTTGAACGAGAAGTATCTTCTTTTGGAATCGCATTTAGTAGGTCATCTGCTAAACGACAAAAAAGAACAGAACTATTAATATTTTTGCACAATAACCCGTTATGAACCAAAAAGTCTTTATAGGAACCCTCTTTGAGCGCATCCAAAAAAAAAAAAAAAAAAAAAAAAAAAATCAAACCAACATCATTCTGCTGTGCCTCGAAAAGTAATTGTACACATGGAGTACTTTTGACCTTCACTTTCAGGTCAGCCAACACCATTTCATGTATTTTTTTGACATTGTACCGTATTGGAGGACCTGCCACTGTGGACTTGATCGGTAGTGTAGTTGTGGTCACCACGAAACTCTCGAAATCAATATTTGACGGTATTATCTGACGGAGCATTAGCCCCATAATATTTATCCAACTTTTCTTTTGTTTCCTTAGCCGTTTTGCCTCTCAAAAAATAATGTTTTACGAGAGAACGAAAATCGTTTTTGTCCATACTCAACATGATGCCAAACATGTCAACAACAATCAGCTGTTAAAACAAAACTAAAGACAGTATCTCACTGAAATTTGGCATGTCTGCCTAAATACGACTTCAAGGCACCATAACCTTATTTGCAGTAGTAGCGCATTCTGGTGGTCAAAGAGGTTACTTTTCACCCCACCTAGTAGTCAGACACTGCTTCTCGAACAACGCCTTCTTTGATCCACTGCTCCACTTGCTGATCAATAATCTTTCTCTCTTTTGGAAATTTTCTTGGTGATTGGAACCATTTTCGTCCGGTTGACTGGCTGGGAATTTTTTGAGAATAACTTGTTACCAAATCTTGGACAATGTTACGAAATTCACTCTGTAACGATGCCAAATCGCGTAAATTATTATTTTTTTTAAAAGTGCTGTCAGATTTTGAAGCGAGGTAACAATTGTTCTCGGTAACTGCTGGATATTCGGTATTTTTGTGAGAAATGAAAAATTCATTCACTTTCGTGTTATGTGATTTTGTACCTAACTTGGAAATCGTCAGCATTCCTGGTTAAAGCGTCACCACCGCCTTTTTAAGAAGACTCATTCCGATGATAGTGTCTGGTTTGATGAAATTACTTTATTGTCCAAAATGTAAAATTTATGGTCTTCAAACAGGATGTCATTGATGTGGACATTAGATCTACAAAGTCGTACCGTTTTAACATTTGCTCCAATACCTGTAAGAAAGTTTTGTGTCGTTACGGCCTTTGTTTTAAACATTTTTCCATTGGACGCGATAGTCACGTGAATCACGAATTTAAAATTGGACATAATGCGTCATTGGCAACGAAAAACATAGGACGTTGGTTTTTAGAGTTCCGTTCAGGAGATTTTAGCCTCGAAGATGAACTACGTGGAAGCCGGAAACGTTGGTTGCGACGATGTTTTAAGAGCAACCGTGGATGCGGACCTAATAAAATCGGTGCCGGAGATTGAGCAAAGCATTTTGCAATTGTGCGAAGATTGCACTCGATAGGTGGGTACTCCATTAACTGAACGAATCCCAAAAATTTCCATTATTAAACCAATATGAACCATTTTTGCACCGGATAGTCACCTGTGATGAAAAATGGGTAATGTATGATAATTGTAAAAAATCTGGGCAGTATTTGGATGCAGATGAAAAACCAAAACACACCCCCTAGCCTGTGAAGCAGAAGCAAGGTGACAATTTGGTGGACATTGCAAGAACTAATGCACTTTTCATTTCTTTAACCCCTGAAAAACGATAAACGCTATCTAATATTGTGAGGAAATTGCATGCCAAATTGGCTAAAAAGCAATCTGCGTTGTTCAATAGGCACGGTCCGATAATTTTTCATGACAACGCTAGACCCCATACCTCACAAATAACGGTGCAAAAACTGTTGTAAGGGGTGATTCATCGTGAGGTTTGATTTTTAATTGTCTTTTTTGACACAAGCGTGACTCCTATCAAACTGCTTTGTCATTTTGTTCAGTAGGTTGGGGTTCAAGATTCATTTAGACGAAGGGCAGGAAACTGTATGAAACGTGGCTTGGACTTTTTTTTGATGGGCAAGCCAACCTACTGGCCCACCGACACAAATAAAATACCTGACCTGGTCGATTTTTTCATACAAAAGGGGTCCCCAAATTTCACGACTTTAGAAGAATCCTATGATCTCTGCTCAAATCTTTAAATCGGCAGGAGCATAGCAAAAACTGAAAGACCGCCCAGATTGACGAATAAGGAAACAAACTGGGATGATTTCAGAAAAAATTGTAAAGAAAACATTGCTTTAAGAGTTCCACTTACGACGCCGTTGCAAATAGAAGACTAAGTTGACAAGTTCGTGGAAATCATCCAAAGAGCTGCGTGGAACAATACTTCCTTTCGAACAAGAGGAATAAATCACGGAAAGCAAATATACGCGCTCGATATACAAGGCCTCCTACAAGAAAAAAGGAAAGCACGGAGGAGATGGCAATAATCACGTGCGCCCCCACATAAATCCTATTTGAATCGCCTGTCAAATAAGCTAAAAAAAATGCAGCAAGAGTATAAGAATCGTGAGACTTCTAATTACCTCGAAGGACTGACTCCGGATAAGAGTTAAAATTATTAGTTCTGGAAAGCCGTGAAGTCGACTAAGAAACCTGTTATGCAATTGGCACCGATAAAAACAGCCGACGGCAACTGGGCAAAAGGAGACAAACGGAAAGCGAATTTGTTTGCCGACCACTTGGAAGAAACATTCAAACCGTTCGAAGGACGTCAATTGGCCCAAGAACTTAATCTTAGAACAGGATCCGACAACTACAATATAAAATCCGTATCACTGTCTGAGCTACAGCAAAAAATAAAAAACCTAAAAAATAATAAGGCTCCAGGATACGATTTGATTACAAGTGAAATTCTAAAGGAGCTACCTCGAAAAGCGATTGTCAGGCTCCTCCACATTATAAATGCTTCCATGAGACTTTTATACGTTACAAGGCAATGGAAAGTCGCAGTAGTCATAATGGTTCCAAAAACGGGGAAAGTCCAAACGACAAAAAATCATACAGACCCATTTCGCTCCTGCCGATAGTTTCAAAAGTCTTCGAAATTCTTCTGCTTAAACTTGATCCCGGATCATCAGTTCGGCCTTAGGGTCAACGTTCCACAATCGATCAGCTCTATCGGATAACAAATGTAATTGAAAACGCGCTAGAGTGACAAAAGATATGTTCAAGCGTTTTTCTTGATGTATCGCAAGCCTTCGACAAGGTATGGCACGAGGGCTTGAACTATAAGCTACAACAAATTTTACCGAGAGAAATGAATAGAATACTCGAATCTTATCTTGAAAATAGACTCTTTCGGGTTAGATATGGGATTGAATACTACGAATTCAAGGAAATTCAAGCTGGCGTTCCACAAGGAAGCCTTCTGGGGCCATACCTATTCTTACTGTACACTAGATACATACCTCTAGATAAGGAGGCTGTGGTAGCCACGTTCGCGGATGATACGGCGATCCTCGCCACAGGACAAACAGTTGAATCCTCAACGAGCTCTGAACAAAATATTTGAGTGGACGAAGATCTGCCGAATCGTGCTAAACGAGACTAAGTCAACACACGTCAATTTCACGTACAGAAAGATAAACAATTTACCTTTATTCATCAACTCGGTACAAATACCGTATGCAAACGAGGCAAAATATTTGGGAATGACCTAAGATGCAAAACTGAAGTGGAAATCACACGTAAAAAAGAAACGTGAAGAGCTCGAAATCAGGCTAAGAGAAATGAATTGGCTAATCGGAAGATACTCTAAGCTAAACACATACTATACTATACATACTATACACATACATAACAAGCTTCTTGTATATAAGCAAGTGCTAAAACCTTCGTGGACTTATGGTATGCAACTATGGGGTTGTACCAAACCAAACAATACGTCTGTATTACAGACGATCCAGAACAAAGTGCTTAGAGCAATCGTAAATGCTCAATGGTATATACGGAATAGCGATATTCATAGCAACCGTGAAAGACGAAGTAACAAACTTTGCTCGTAAACTTCGCAATCGTCTTGTGCATCATTGCAACCAGGAAATAATCCGGAGATAGGACGAAACAAATCTTGTGCGGTGACTTCAAAGAACAAGACCATTCGACCTAGCGCCTTAATGGGAAACCGAAACGCGTTAAACTACAGAAGCTTTAGCTACTTGTTAAGGAACCTAAGTCGTAGTCTTATAGAAAAGGGGAGGTTTTCTAGTGAGAAAGAATCTCACACTACCATGAGTGCATACTTATGGTGGGCGCTGTTATGCCACTGTGGTAGGCAGTAGGCGCTCTGCTTATGGTGCCTGCTGTGATGTGGTGGTGCTCTTATGAGCGCGTGCTTATGGTGCCTATGAAGGTTTTTACCTACCCACGGAGAAAAAAAAAAAAAAAAAAAAGTATATCGTTTGGCAAATCAACGTGGAAAGACTCACACCACAACACCGTCTCAGAATTGTTCAGCTGTTTAACGAAAATCAGCATTCTGTTAGAAATATTTTTCATGCGATTCCAGGAACTTACGGTGCGCATAGTCGACGTAATGAAACCACTATTGACAATACCATTAGCAAATTTGAGTCCCAGTTTACCTTAGTGGATAATACTCGTCCGGTTAGATCACATCCAGCACGTAGTGAAGGGACTATAGCAGCTGTAGCTGAGAGTGTACGTAACGAATCGATTCGTCATCGTTCTCAGCAGCTTGGCTTGGCGTATTTGAAAACTTGGAAGAATTTAAGCCAGGCGACTTAAATTTGCATCATATTTCCAGTGAATGGGCTGTGGAGAAACTCAATGAAAATCCGGTGTTTTATCGGGATTCAGTGATGAAGCCCATTTCTGACTCAATGGATAAACAAAATTTCCGTATTTGGGCTGATGAGTGAATCGAAGAGTACCAAGAGCTACCATTACATTCATTAAAAACAACGGTATGGTGTGGTTTATGGGCTGGTGGAATCATTGGTCCATATATCTCCCAAAATGAGGCAAATCAGATTTTTTTAAGGGACTATATGCCTCCTGAAATTCAAGCACATAGTCTCGGTGAGCTCTTGTTGCAAGAAGAGGGCGCTACGAGCCATACAGCGCGTGGAACAATGGACTTGTTGAGAAATCATTTTGGTGAGTACTTAATTTCACGTTTTGCTACGGTAAATTAGCCGCCTAGATCGTGCGATATCACACCTTTGGACTATTTTCTTTGGGGATATGTAAAGTCTCAGGTCTTCAGGAATAAGCCAGCTACGATTGACGCTTTAGGAGCCAACATTACTCGTGTTATCCGCAAGATACCAGTCGCTATGCTCGAACGAGTCGCCCAAAATTGAATTTTCCGAGTGGACCACCTCCGACGTGGTCATGGCCAACATTTATACGATATCATTCTTTAGAAGTAAATGCCATAAATTGTTCTTTTAATCGATCATAAAAATGTTAAGTTCATTTACAAATTTTTTGTGCTTTATTTAACATTATAAATCAATCCTCACGATGAATCACCCTTTAGTTGGAATTTGAAATTCTTTCGCATCCACCGTACTCTCCTGATATTTCTCCAAGGATTACCGCAATTTGGATTCTTTTTGCAGGCAGAAGATCTTTCGGAACCGAGCAGAGGTCATAAAAGCTTTTGAAGACTTTATTGCCTCAAAAAGTAAGCACTTCTGTGAAAGAGGAATATTTGGAAAAATTCCATTTTGATTGAAAAAAATTTTAGGAAAAAAAGGTATCGGCTTTTAAATTTTTTCTACAAAATCTGATATTTCATGTGGTACAACCCAATAATAGCGAGGTTACATGGGAACTAAAATGAAAATTATACAGGCACTTGTCAGTTAGTACTCATTCTATTAAGACAATAAGGATCAAATTATAACGTAAGGTCAATGTGATACAACGAAGACAGCATAATGATTTGGGAAAATTATTTCTGAGTCTAACTCAAATCAGATGGAGTTTGGAATTTCTGCAAAATCATCAAACTTCATCATGATTTCAGATTCCCACTTTCAAACAGAAGTTTCGTGAAAATCTGGTTTCCGTAAAAAAAAAAAAAAAAACGCGGCCAGCTCCATGTCTCTTTGTTGACACGTTGCAATCGAAAAAAGTTTAAATTAAATCATCGGATCCTCTCAGTAAATGTAATTCTTTAATAATTCCCAAGGCACTCTCACTAAATAACACATGAACCATTAAACGATTTATAAGTTACCATCTTAACTTTTTAACAAGACTTCCTTAAAAGATTTGCAGATGTATAATCGTATATATGTACATATACGTGCATAAGTATATATGAGCGCTACATCATAAGGATATAACTTTCAACCGTTCCAGTAGGACTAACTTCCTTGCTTCACTGAGCAAATTACTGAAAACGAATTATTAATTGAAACGTAAAGAGGATGGGTGCGTCAAGAAACTTGAAAAAATTAAGCTTCACCTATGCAACGATGAAGAGAGAGAGTGGGATAGAGAGAGAGAGACAGAAAACATATTTTTACACCCTTTCCGTCAGCTCCCATTGATGTGCTGACTTGTTAAGAACTTCTCTCTCATATTCCCGAGGATGATACACTTCTTTTAATTTGTTCTCTGCTTCGAAACTGTTGTAATATCTCGTAGCCCTTTAATTACCTAAACGCCGTTGCAATTTTCCCAGCAGCAGTTCCATGAGCTGCTGTACTGCGGCAGAACTCTGACTCAAACTCCGATTCTGGCTAAATCCCTTTTGGTACGTAATATCTCCCAGCTTGGAATATTTTAACTTGCGCGCACGAAAAGTTTTCCCTCCATCTGTACTCGCAGTTATCGACGAGTGGTGGGTGCTTTTGGGATCAGCTATTACTGATAGAGCAGGAGAAGATGCATCACCCTTAGCCGAAGGATACGTTAATTAAAATTTTCTCTCGAAACACATAGAAAGCTCAAAGATGTAACACTGTGTTTTTTTTTCTTCCTTTTTCGTTTTTTTTTTTTTTTTTTCAATTTTTTTGCGTCTCTTTCAATAGATAAGAATTGCAAAGGGAGGAAATTTTTCCTTAGAGTTTTGAAGTTCTTATTGGTGGAAAGTTAGAGAGTGGATACAAATATCTAAGGGTCCTCAGTGAAAATAATAATGATGGTTGGATTATCGAAAGGGATTAAGAGGGAACGATAACAGCGAGGGCACCGATGGTCGTATAGTGCTAGTGAAATGATGTGATATCTCGTTTAACACTCCCTAGAGTGCGCTGTCTTAAGCTAGTGCTAGTAAGGTGCTCCTAAATATTTTATCTCGACATTATTGTTGAAAACTTTTAGACTTTGTCAACGTGATCAAATTGCATCGTTTGTTAGTAAAGACGAACAGAAAAAAAATTAAACTTAGCAAGGCTATCCAGTCGCAAGTTGGTGCAAACAAGTTTTACGGGTACTAGCGATTTTTATTATTTTTTTTTTGATTCATTCAATGGGCGGATAACAGGTAAATAATGTCCTTCCAATTGTGTATAAGTTTGGGAATTTTATAAATTTTTTCTATGCATTAGGTACCAGATGTACATGAGAGCCTTGTTGGTCTATAGAAGAAATCGCTGCATTTGTTTTACACTGTTGATCTAAAATTGCTTGTATAGGGTTTTCTAATAACGACTTGACAACTTTTTTTTTTTTTAAATAAAAGGCAAACCATTTGAGATGAGACATTGGCTTGAAGTACAATCGAAACATTTATGAATGGAACTCGACTTCGTTCATATGGCCACCGCGGGCACGTTTGCAACGGTTGATTCGTTGGACTCAATTTTCAACGACTCGGCCACACATTTCGGCCGAAACGACCGCTATTTAGGGTTCAATGTTGGCTCTGATCTCTTCCAACGTCAAGCGGCGATAAATCGCAAGAAGGAGGCGGCCAATCGACTGGCCAATGTCTTGAGATAACACGCTCACCATACTTACTCTTCAATAAATCGATTGTAACGTATGCTGTGTGGCTTGTGGCACCATCGTGTTAAAACCACATGTCGTCCAAGTCCATACCTTGCAATTCGGGCCAAAAGTAATCGGTGATCATGGCGCCATAACGCTGACCATTCAAAGTAACGTGACGATCCTTATCGTCGACGAAAAAATATGGCCCAATAACGCCGCCGGCATGCAAACCGCACCATACAGTTATTTTTTGTTAATGAAGTGATGATTTATGAAGCACATGTGGCCTTTCACCTGACCAATAATGCATATTTTGCTTATTGACGAACCCATTGAGCCAAAAATGAGCTTCGTCACTGAAGATGATTTTGCGATTTCGAATGTCTGTAGAAAATTTTTATAATTTGCAGACGTTGCTCGTTAGTGTAATTTACTCTGACGAAAATGTTGAATTTACTTAATAAATTGACAGTAACAGTTTGATGATTAGTGAAACAGTGCGTTCACAAATTAAATTCAAAGTTGTCAAGTCCATATTGGAAAACCCTGTATACAGGGTGAGTTTTTTAACTTGAGACATCCAAATTACTCGAAAAATACTCGGTATTGCTAGAAATGTTTTAGACAAAAGTCACAAGGTTCTGAAGGGGACATAAGATGCTCAAGCGCAGGCCACTTTTAATTTTTCAAATGATAATTCCTGATTTTCATTGCTCAGTCGTATTGCTCGTAGGCTTGTCATTTGTTTTTACATACTGCGCTTAGCATAACCCAGAAACAACGACGTGGACGTAGCAGTATTTTGTTTCTTTCAAGGTGATTAATTAGAGTGGGTCCCCTTGCCTCCCACTGTTGAATCATTGAATTCTTCCCATTTTGACGTTTATTTCCCGAGACTATTTCAACAAATGCTCGAAAATGTGACCATTCACTTCAATACACTTGTCTATCCGCGCTCAAAATTAACCAACAAATCTGAGAAGTATTTCTGGCGTAATCTTCCGGCAAGCTTCAGTTATTCGTCTTTTCATGTCCTCACGTGTTGTTGCCTTTTTTCTGTAAACCTCACTTTTTAAGTAGCCCCACAAGAAGAAATCAAGTGACATAAGATCAGGTGATCAAGCTGGCTATTGCCTCGGACCCCCTCGTCCGATCCATCGTTGATGGTTAACATTGTTTAATACGCCCCGGGATACTTGAGAATAAGGGGCTGGACAAGCATCATGTTGAAACCACATTGTTTGTCGCAACTCCAATGGCAGTTCTTCTAGTAATACTGGAGTGGCATTCTTTTCGCCACTTAAGTTGCCTTCAATAAAATATGGACTTATTAATTTATCCCCAATAATTTCCGCCCAAACATTAACATTCCAAGGGTGCTGGCGTTCAACTTGTCGTAACCAAAAAGGGTTTTCAGGAGCCCAGTAATGCATGCAAATCGACTCATCAGAGAATAACACAGTGGCGAAGAAAAGGTAGTCTCGTTCAATTTGCTGAAGTGCCCATTGACAAAAGGAAACCCGGTTGCGAAAATCCTCACTAGAAAGTTCTTGATGCATTGAAACATGATAAGGATGGTATTTATGCCGATTTTATATCTTACAGACAGTCGTTTGAGAAATTCCTGATTCACGACTTATTTGGCGAGTGCTAATGTGAGGATCGTGTGCAAAGGCAGCTAACACTGCTATTTCATTGTCCTCAACAGCCACCCTATCTGACCGATTCCTTTTCTTTGGTTGCACACTTCCTTCACCAGTAAATTGTTGGATGAGCCGTCAAAAGGAAGCGCGCGATCGTATCTGGTCTGGGAAACGTTGGGCGTAAAGAGCAACAGCACCATCGATGTTCCTTTCACTAGCCTGCATTATTAATCTGGAAAACGTTACTAATAATAATCAGTTCCTCAAAACAAATCTCGAACTTCTAAATGAAGTACAGTTCCGTTCAAGTAGAAAAAAAGGACAGAATACACTCTCAGATAAGTTTAGGACAATTTGTGTCTATCTGAAATTTATTTGAGTTTTAACTTCACTCGAGGCAATAATGAATTCCTCAAAACAAATCTCGACCTTCTAACACCCTAACAACGTGGGAAACCTGTTAATGATTTAGGCATGCCAGTGCAGTGGTATTTACCACTGAATGAATAAGTCCTTTGAGACAAAGTCGTGTGCCCCATTTAGGAATACGACTAAGCAATGAAAATCAGGAATTATCATTTGAAAAATCAAAAGTGACCTTCGTTTGACCTTGAAAATGTGTCTCAAGGTCAAACTAGTGGTCACCATCTAATGTCCCCGTCAGAACCTTGTGTCTTTTGTCTGAAACATTTTTCGCGATATCGCGTATTTTTCGAGTAATTTGGATGTCTCAAGTTAAAAAACTCACCCGGTGAGTGCAACTATTCTTATTCAAAGTAAAGAGTGTGCCAACAGATACTGTGGAAGTTTTTATTAAATTAAGTACACATTTATTGTGAAATCAATTTAGAATTTCATTAATGAACAAAGTCTGTTCTATGGCTATGACGAATGAAATACAACATCGTTCATGTGACCACCTTCTGTTGCAAGGTGTTGCAAGGACGAAGTCTAAAGGTGTCGAATCGCATGACATTGGAGGTCAATCAATTTCTCCTCTAAGCTAAATAATGCGATCTTCTAATTTTTTATGCAATAAATTGATGGATTTATGCCTTGTGTGGGCGGTAGCACCATCCTGTTGAAAGTAAAGATCGTCCAGTTGATCAACATCTGGCGGTAACCTTCTCCATTCACTATAACTATTTCTCTAGTCTCATATTCGAAAAAGTAGGGGCCAATGATGCGGCTTTTTTTGGGATGCATTGGTTTTTCGTGAATCTCGTATGGGTTTTCCGGTCCCCAGAAATAACAATTTTGTTTATTTATGTACCCATTCCATCTAAGCCGTAAAGTGAGGCCCAATTGTTGACTTTTGGAACGAATTGACGTGCCTGACTGGTTATGAACCTTTTTCCTCACATGATGATGTTTTGGGGTGTACGTTCTGGCCGAGCATGCTGATACGGATTTCCACCCAATAACGAATCAATTTCTTCAAAACGCTTTGCCATTGAACGAATTTCTGAGTCACTAGGGTGATTATGTTGACCGAAAAATTCACAAATTTTACGAAATGTTACCTTTACTGATCGCTCATTGATTGAATAACGAAAATACAATACATTGTTGCGTGGTAAACGACTCCACGACTAAAGCTGTTAAAGATTGTATGACATCCGTCATATAGCAAATGACAGTAATTTACTGCCAACATCCACACTATCTGTTGGTTCACCCTTTAGTATGCAATTTCAAGTGATTTTGGCAGATTTATTGATTCCAAATTCGAAACAGGGGTATAATCTTCAGACCTGGAATTCTTCCGTTTTCTGAATTATCTATAGGAGCATGAATATTGGATAGATAATAAATCTTCACGGCCTAACTGCGCTGGAAACCAATCAGTTTTTTTCAAAACCTGTGTAGCTAGCAATATATATATATTTTTTTGAGCACTCTGTAGCTCAAAGGAGCAACACTGTACTCCTTATGTGTTCACTTTATTAAAATTTCTCAGTCTTCCGATAAAGTGCCTACGGTGTCAGCGCCAACCAGCATCAGCATCGAGTACCTGAAGCCTGATACGAAGAACGCAAGTCTCGTCGGATGCATTCTTTTGGTCTTTATTTCATATGCATGCCAACTGTCAATGAAAGACTTAACCGAGGACGCAGGAAGTCCCTACGTAGGTTCGGACTTAGTAAGTTCTTTGCCAATATTACAATATTTTCTGTGATCCTATTTTAAATCGGAACCCAAGCCAGGCTCAGAGAATTAAGCCTTTTAACTGAGTTTTAGTCTTTCTTCCTCGAACTAGGTTGGAAGTCATGAAAAGACTAAGCAATGCCTTAAGTGCAGTTTGGATGTCTCTACAGATGTAAATGTGCCTCTTCTTGAAATATAGACGCAAGTTTTCCTAACGAGGGAAAAAATTTATCTTAAAAAGACACCAGCGTCGTGTCCTTTGTCGATAGCTTTTGGAGCTATCCGCAAAGACCCGACTACATTCTTTCCATGGCCCAGATTCTAGCAGAAACTATTTCTAGGCACAACGAAAATCGATTTCTTAATTTCGCAGCATCAAGAATTCTCGTGTCATGGCTTAGAGAATTTAGCCCATTATATGTAAAGCAAGTGAAGAGAGTCTAGAGCAGAGCCAGGCGTACTTGGTAAAGGCCCCATGCTAGAGGTAGAGATAGACGGTTCTTTGGAGCCTGGTAAAAGCAGCAGTGACATATTTTCGTGAAAGCTTGTTCCACCAGACAACCGACGTATAAGATATTATTGGCCAGAAGTCGATCTTCGATGGCAAGCCCCATACCTTGGTGAACAATTTCCTTCATTGCCAGCGGGCGGATAGCGCTTTGAATGTTTTCGACGTGACACTTCTAGTCCAAAAAGTTTGCTATCTAAGATGAAACCTAAATATGTAGCTTCGTTGGAAAACGGATTGCGAAGCTTCTTAACTCTACATGAGCCAGATCAGTCAGTTTCAGCCTTTCTGTAAAGAGGCCTGATTGAAAGTGTAATTCTGGCTCACCAAGCGTCAACCACGTCTATGATCTATGAGACAGCAAAGGTTCATAGTTCGCCCTTTACATGCGTAGCGACGTAGCTAAAAAACTCCACTACAATGTAATCCCTGTTCCAATCCGGAATTCAACTTCATACGGTTAAAATTCCATCTTCAGAAGTAAATTATCCTTTATTGCAGCTTTATTTATGGAAGCCCCAAACTGGATAGCAATTGGACTTTTAACGAGTTCGATGCGCTGTCTGACTCCATTCAAAGAATTGTATCTCTGTATCCTCATACTGAAATCGTTATTACGGGCGATTTCAATATACATAAGTGGGTTCGACATTCTCGATAGACAACCCTCGAGGTACGGTATGTTGAGATCTTCTACGTTATATGAAGTTGAGAGTCATACTGCCAACACCCTGGACTTATTTTTAACTTCTCATCTTGATAAGTACATGGTTGATGTGCTCTTCCCTCTAGGCTCGTCCGACCATTGTATCATATCAGCTAATTTCGTACACCGACCACACAGATAGAAAAAAGATTCCTAAAAAACTGTGTGGCAACACGATAGAGCCAATTGGACGTAAATGTCGCTGCTTATATGATCACAGACACTGTTCTCTTTGGAATACGATCCTTTATTACTCATGCGATGGAGAGTATCATATCAGAAGCAAAAGCATGGTACGACTCGAGCTGTAAAGCGACTGTTAGGGTTAGAGAACTGTTTTTTCGTTCCTTCAAGAGCAACTCGATAGAAACGAAAACAGCTTAAACGAGCCAGGAATGACTGCAACGTCTTTCTTAAGCATGAGAAATTTCAATACGACCAAAAACTGAGGTAAAAAATGCTACAATGTTCCAATGGTAACAATAATTTTTGGTTCTTCGTCAAAAATATTAGAAATTCTGCATCATCCTCTATTCCAACGCTCATTTAAAATTACATTTCAGCTGTCAGCTCTTTAGACAAAACCAATCTGCCAGCTGCACACTTTGCAGCCAGCTCAACACTTTCAGATTGTGTTTTGTCTCCACCTACATTTGAGTGGGCAAAGGCACTTTCGCACTCGTGAAATAGAAAAAGTTCTTAAAGATCTTACCATTCGCAAATCTCCAGATGGTATATATTCCCTTGTTCTGAAGGGAGAATGCGTAAGCTTTTCTTTCCGAGCAGATGGAAAACAGCATTTGTTCAGCCCGTCTCTTAAAAAAGGCAATCACGTCTCTTCTTTCCAAGGTCATGGAAACACTGATAAACCATCAGCTCATAAAATATCTCGAAACCCGAAAACTTTTCAATGACCAGCAGTATGGTTTTCGTAGCAACAAGTCCACAGGTTATTTTTTGGCATGCACATTAATCTAACGAAAGCAACTATCTTGCACTTGATATTTCTAAGAGATTTGACAGAGTTTGGCGTCAAGATCCTTTGTCGAAAAAGCGCGCTTTTGGGATCGATGAATCTCTTCTACAATGGATTACAAATTCCCTTCCGGAACGTTCAATTCAAAATGTCTTGGATGGTTTCAAGTCTGATGTTAACAAAATAAATGCTGGTGTGCCCCAGGGTTTCGTTATGTCTCTAATATATTCTTTTGCTGACGACAGTATTTTTTGCTTTTCAGATTCGCTCCCAAATTCACTTCCCTGTTCTTCAGCTCTTTACAGTATAACTACACAATTAGGGAACCACTAACAGAGTAGAATTTATTGCTTCCAAAACACAATGGTGTCTTCTGTTGTCAAAGCGAAATTTAAACACCCAGCCACTGTCGATGAATGGCACTTTCCATTCTCGGTATATGTACCAATGACAACTTGCGTTAGAATGACCACATATTCGGTATCGTCAAAAATTCTATGAAATGTCCAGGATTTATCAAGCGATATAAAAAATATTTTACCCCCTCTTATTTGGCTGAAATTGGAGTGCAATGCACACATCGGATCTGGTGCGCCCAGAACATCTCTGCACCTGCTAGAAAGAATTCAAAATCGTGCGATAAAACTTATAGGTTATACTAATATCAGTCAGTCAACTGACAAAATCGAACACCGACGTAATATCTCCTTACATTGTTTAATCGCTATTTCCATCACCAGTGCTCCATAGATATCGTCAGTTGCACTCCGCTCTTTCAAACTTTTAACCGTAACAGCCATCTTGCTGTTCATCAATATACTCTCAAGCCCACTTTCGGGCGTACTTTAAAATATCGTGATTCGTTCTTAAGCTGAACAACTCGCTTATGAAATGCCCTGCCTAGTTCTTTATTTCCAAGTCATTATAATATTCAAACATTTAAAACCAACGTCCATCGGCACCTCTCTTTCCATCCCCCCTGATATTTCTTTGCCCGTGCTGTGTACAGACATTTTAATGGTACTTAAGTCCCTTGAGCGCGCGCAAATTAAAAAAAAAAAAATAATATTAGTACTTTCCAACCGATATTCTACTTGTTCAACTATTCAAAATATTGTTTTGTGGATCATATTGCAGCCCTCTGTTTGAATGCAGACATTCTCTCACAGATGATCGGCACACAATTACGCTGTCACTGTCAGCGTTCTCAATTGGAAGCCGGTCACATCACCACCGGGGTTGTTTCTCTAGGTAAATTTGACTTCTGCAAACCACAACTACGTTTTTAACTCCGGCCATCACTGGGCTTATTTTTGCCAAAGATTTGACCTCTTCATCCGATTTTGATCGCCTCAAACTGCAGCCTTTACTGGTTGCAACATCGATTTTGTCCGGTTAATGTACGCAGATGGTAAGGAATAGACCAATTATAGTTCCGAGAGCTTGATCCGTTTCAATGGGTGTCACTTTCGCCGATCTGTTTTTTCGGCAATTCTTTCCTCTTCTTGCATGGTGGGTTTGCCCCACGTCTTGTTTTTTTCGCGCCTTAGATGGTAGTCTTTCAGAGTGTGCCTTTTCTGGAGCTCGTTCTAATTTTTCGATTTCCTGAAACAAGCCGTCAAAAATAGCACTCTGACCAACTACCTGTCTATTTTGATGTAGTTCAACTGTATCAGGCTGAGCCCTCTTATATTTTGACCAGCGTTCCAGCCCAATATACCTGGATCGTTCTCAGAACCTTTGACTCTTAATTTTTCCTACCACAACATGGCAAGTTTAAGAAATCTTCGACGTCAATATAATTACATACAATTAAGCAGAGATACGCGGCGTGCTATAAAACGCTTTTTGTGTGTATGTAACTTGGCACACCTGAAGAAAATGGGCAAAGGACTATGCTCACCTGTATCTTTAATTTCACTATTTTACTTTATTACGTATTTGTTAGAGGTTCTCGAGAGTATTAATTATTATCATTGGAAGTCATCTTGTTAGTATAACAGTTACTTCGTTCAAAAATAATGTCGCCGTGCAAATGTGAATCCTCCCTCATTACTGAAAGAAAGCTATTCTCTATCTATATCTCTGTGAGTTAATAAATTTCGTCCCATCGCAGACTAATTTCCGCTTCGAAGGATAGCGGTTATTCCTTTTCAAAATCTTAACTATATTTAATCATAACTGTAATCAGGATTCCGGGAGCGTACCAGTCTCACAGCCGATGTAATTAAATATACACTGTACGTCTTCTACTGGTGCTACTAACACCTTCGCTTGGTTGGTACGAGTTGGATTAAAATTATCACTCCAGCGGGGGTTGATGGTAGATGATAAACTTTTCTACCGAGACTAATGTAATTGTTTTGAGGAGTTGAAATGGAAGAAGCTGTTGCAGCTATACCTTCGCTTCAATAAAATTGATAACAAATTAAATTTATCAACTTTATTTCGATGGTTCTCATTTGGCGCATACTTATAAAGGCGTACTGCTTGCTTTAATTATTTTCCACCAAAGCTGATGTTCTGCAGTGATTAGGTGAAGGTACTAGTATACAGTGCATCGATTAGAATAGCTTGAGTTGTAAGTGAATTTTGAAGCGTGGTTCCGATCTTACTAATAATGATGTAAGTGGACAATAATATTGCAATTCCTTTGGTCCATTCTGCTTTTTGAGGCAATGAACAATCTGTAGCTCCAAGTGAAGATACTGTAGAGCATCCTGTAAGTACAATTCGTTTTATAAAAGTCTGGCGTCATTAAACGCAAAGCAGATCAATTCACATATATAAATATTATATACTCACTTACGCACAAGATATTACTTTTGGCTACGAATACGTACGAAAATAGGAGGCCGTTTTTTGAACGAGCATGGAATATACGGCTTAACATCAATATTCTCAGACTGAGTGAGACTAAGTGGGGGGGGGTAAAGCTGAATACAGTGCAAACTCAGGGCTGATTAAGATGTTATACTCTGGGGAGCAGGAGACAGGCAATGGTCTAAGACTGAATGGTGTTGGTATTATGCTAACTAAGGAGGCCAGAAAAAGTCCACTTTATTTGAAGCCAGTATCGGCGAGGATAATGACGGCAAGATTAAGCACCAAAATTCACAAAATCACCATTATTCAACGTTCCAAATGAAACACTGTAATCGTCATGGAAGATCTCAATGCCAAGGTTGGGCGCCGGACAATGTAGGCCTCTCGTGTGTAATGGGTAGATATGGCTTGGGCCAGCCAAATAACAATGGTGACATGCTTGTTGATTTTTGCAAAGCTCGTCAGTTTGTGATAAGTAGAATCTTGTTTCCACACAAGACCTGCCATAAAGAAACCTGGGTCATCTTTGATGGTCGACCACAAAACCCAGTTAACCACTTCATTATACAACAACGATGGAAAAAGTCACTTTGCAATGTAAAAAATAAAATAAATGCGGATGCAGGAAAGGATCATCACCTGCTGGTAGAAACGGCTCGACTACGAATATTTTCTGTCAGGCGACACTCTAAACGATAAAGCGTCTACTGTGGATATAAACGTCAATGTTCTTATTGAGGTGATATGGGACAAAGTAAAGAGGCTTTTTATAGAAGCTGGATCTGAAATGGTCTCGATCTGTGGAGATCACAAGAGAATTGGGAGAAAATTACACAACGTAGAGCACGCAAAATTAGAATCAACAATGAAACGGATGCTATAGAGCAGGAGTGACGTGATAAGAGGGCCAGATTGGACAAGTTGCCGGAGAGCGCAGAAGAAGCCGTAGGAAAAGGAAACGTGTGAGAGTAATTTTTAAGGACATTATAGGTTAAAAAATAGCATCAACCACTCTGTGCTAGATATTAACGGCAACATTTTAGTGTTACTAAATGTCCAACTTTGAAGGTGGATGAAACATTTTTGTGCACTGCCAGTGTACAAAGGCAAATTATCAACAGCTGCGCATACGTGGGTCTTCCAAGGAAATTGACATCAACAATTACAGACCGTGATCCTACTTTTAAAAAGTAACAAGGCAACTGGACTGGATGACATACCTGCCGAGTTCTTGAAAGCGAATCACGACGCAACGGCCTATATTTTGTTTCCACATGTTCAAGCTGTTTGGGAGAAGGAAACCTTTCCCAGGGAATAGAAGGACGGAGTTATTGTCAAGATACCGAAGTAAGGCGATACTATTTGGCATAACTGTGATACCAAATCGTGTTGTCCGTATTTCTAAAATTTCCGATGGCAACTATCATTCTCGAGAGGATAAAGTCCAGTAATAAGTCGAAGCTCAAGAGGCACCAAGTGGAAATTGGCAGTGCTCGATCATGCATCGATCATATTAACACTTTGGGAATCATCCTTAAACAATCTTAGGAGTACCAATCACCGCTCTTCATTATGTTCCTCCACTTTGAAAAGGTCTTCGGTTGCGTTAATCTTGTATGTATCTGGAGATTGCTTTCTATGAGAAATATCCCTGGGAAAGTTGTTAAAGAGTTGTACAACATCGTTACGTGGACAACTTTCCGTTACATTTGAAGTGCGACAGGGAGTGAGACAAGAAGATGTACTGTCATCAATTTTGTTCTTTCTTGCGATCGATGTAATGACTGCCACGGTGGGTACAAATGAGAGACTTGGTATCCAATGGAACCCGTTTAATAACCTAAGTCATTTGGACTAAGCTGATGATATCTGTTTCCTGGCAAAGAACATCGGTCCTTTTAACAAATGTGTCATTCACTGCAACAGAATGGGGAGGTGGCTAGCCAAAATGAAAAAAGTTATGCACTTGAGACGGGTTACCATAGAGAAGGTCACGCTGTTCAAATATCTGGGTAGTTATGTGTTACTCGATGATGAAACGGACCTGGACGACAGAAAGAGAAAAAATAAAGCTCGTACTGTATTCGGAGCCCTTTCTCCAGTGTGGAACTCTTGTTAAATGTCGCTTCGCACTAAGATTGGATCCAATGTTAAATATGAACTGCTATATACCTGTGAAACGTGGAATGCTCCGTCAACATCTCAAACAGTTTAGAAACCTTTTTTAATCGTTGTCTACGTTACATTCTAAAGATCAGGTGACCACAAACGATTTCCAACAATGAATTGTAGCTTAGGACTAGACAAACGAAAATAGATGTTGACATCAAATAGAGAAAAAATCGATGGATTCGTCACACACTAAGGAAACAAGATGACAACATAGCGAAGTAGTGCTTTCAATGAAACCCTCAAGGTATAAGGCGAATTGGTAGGCCAAGAATAACCTGGAGGTCAACTATTATGACGCAAGCTCAGTCCTAAAATTTGCGATCGGGGACTGGTTGTTAAAGTGTTGCTGCTAACAGCAGCTTCCGGAATAAAAGAAGAAGAAGCCTTATACATTAGTTCGTAAGATGAACATAAAGTCCGTTTTTAAGTTCTGGTCTAAAACAGAATCAGTTTGTGTTTGATTGTTTCTTCCTACTCAGACGTGCATACGAGTACTCCAAGGTATTCTCACATTGGTGATCCTGAATGAAAAAAGAACAAAATATGTACTTCGAGTTTAAACGAAACATTTTGTAACATGTCGAACGAAGAAGATTTATCAAACATCTTCCAGCCAGCAACGAACGGAGAACGACGGCGATATTTCTAAAACATCGACAAAAATCCCTGTATTTTGGAAGGCACGACCAGACTATTGGTTCAGGCATACAATGGATATCATACAATCGTTGCAGCTATAGAAAGTAACGACGTGCTTGGGAATTTATATTCTTCTAAGCCATCTAATGGAGAATCTACACCAGACTCTTTTTGAAATCTTTCTGGTTGCAGATGCAAAATATTATAATGGTGAGCCATGTAGTTCTTCTACCGAAACGCCCGAAGTAACCGAAATTTTTTACACTGTCCTGGTAAGTACAAAATCAGAAGCAGAAGAATTTACTCAGAAAATCGAACAACTGAAACACAATCTATCGGATGTTACTTCAGGCCGACAATCCCGCCGAGTAACATAAGAGAGACAGTAATAACATAAATCAATAATACAGGTGGCGCAAAATAAATCATCCTATCGGAAGTTGGTATAATTTTTGCAAATGGCGTCGTACGTCAATCATATTTGATATTTGTGAACTAAACAACTGCAGTATAGAAATAGATAAGCAATAGAGCGCTATACTCCGCAAGAGCGTAGAATAATTCTGTCGATGTTATTGATCAATAATCAGTCGGTGGTGTTAGGGCAGAGTGAATTTCGACGTCGATTTCCTAATCGTGTCGTGCCAACTAGGCGAATATTCCGGCGCTTAGCTACTCGACTCGAACAGTCACAGAAAACCATATAGGGCGTAGCCGCTACAGGATTGGTTGTCGGGCAAAGAATATCGTGACTGTGGCTGTCGATGTCGCTTAGAACGAGAGACATCAACCAGACGACGGGCTACACAATTAGACATCACCAGGCGGACTTTACAGCGAATTTCAGTGAAATACTTATACATGTTCAGTTAATGCCGGCTGACCGTCAGTCGCTTGTGAATTACTGTAAAGCCATCCTCAATCTCAACAACGAAGAGCACGATTTTGTGTCGAAAATCATCATGAGCGACGAGGCGCATTTCCATTTAAGCGGTTACGTCAATAAGCAATATCTTCGTTTCTGGGGAACTGAAAATCCGCGTTTGATGCACGATGAGCTATTAGATCCTTGGGAGAAGTGATTGGGACGTATTTTTTTGAGGATGCCATTGGCAATACGGTCACTGTTACTGACGAACGCTAAGAGCCATAATAAACGACCTCTTATTGCCGGAATTGGATGAGCGGGGCATAGTGAACAGGTGATTGAATTACTGTAAAGCCATCCTCAATCTCAACAACGAAGAGCACGATTTTGTGTCGAAAATCATAATGAGCGACGAGGAGCATTTCCACTTAAGCGGTTACGTCAATAAGCAATATCTTCGTTTCTGGGGAACTGAAAATCCGCGTTTGATGCACGAAGAGCTATTAGATCCGTGGGAGAAGTGATTGGGCCGTATTCTTTTGAGGATGCTATTGGTAATACGGTCACCGTTACTGGCAAACGCTAAGAGCCATAATAAACGACTTCTTACTGCCGGAATTGGATGAGCTGGGCTTAGTGGACAGGTGGTTTCAACAAGATGGTACAACCACACACACGGCACGAGCTACAATGAATATTGTGAAGGGAGCGTTTCCTGGTCGCATTATCTCCCGTTCAGGCGATTTGGCATGGCCAGCAAGATTGCCCGATTTAACCATCCCAGACTTTCTACTTTACAATCACAGCTCTTAAGGAGAATATTTGACAGGAATACGAAGAGTTATCACCGGAAATCTTTCGGAAAGTCGTGAAAAGTGCGATAAAACGGGCACAAGGGCGTATCAACATTGGCGGCAGCCACTTGGCGGATATCATATTTTTCACTTAGCAAAAACAATTGCAAAGGTCAAAATAAATATTTCAATTGCTCAAAATCATTTTTTTTATTCAGTAAAAAGGTAATTCAAAAACAAATTTATTGTAATTAGTAATTGTACAACCCGACGCGGCTAGTGACATCAGCTTACCGAACTGCCTCTTATTTATCAACAATTCAACCATACATATATAGTTTCCCATCTGTACGGACGCCGACATTTCCGTCTTGCCACCAACAACTAAACGCAAACGTCAAAACTTCTCCACCAAGCGAACAATACAAGAATCAGGACGTAGAAAAAAACAAATGTTTTAAGTTTTGGACTGCGTAGGGACGTTTATTGATACCGAAGTCATCTGTCCAATTATCGAAGCAGACTTTTTGCAGTACCACAATTTGTTAATGTATCTAAAGAACAAAATGTTTGATCGACAGTAAAACCTTAATTAAATCCATTGGCACTTTGACGTGTGATATATCTTTTAAAATAAAAATCTCTGAAAATCCATACAATCCATTTTTTTCAGAGTTCTGAAGTATAACGAGTATAACATCCACTGTACGAGTAATCAATCAGATACCCACATTCTATCTAAAAGCCCTCCAAGTCCAGACGCCTGTCACCGCAGGTGCTTCATATCGCCAAACCTGAGTTCCAGTATATGAAGAAGCAGGGGATTTGTCGCCCTTGGAAAAGCCCATGTGCCCGTCCGCTAGACGTGGTAAGAAAAAATCAATGGAGACTGACGGCCATGTGGACTTCCACGTCCCAAAAACAGCCATCATAACTATAGATTATTTCCTCGGTACCCTGCGACAGCTACTGAAGAAAACGCTCACAATAACGTTGAATGACGAGGTTATTCTCTACAAAAATTAGTTTCACAATTTGTAATAGCAGAAGTTACTATTTTTAAGAAACTTTTTGACGATGAACTGAGCTCCGAGAGAAAGATCCAACTAGCGGCTATGAGTGGATTTTACTAAAGAAGGCACATTCAATTTACAGCTCAAACATAAAGCTGGACAAAGTCTATACTTCTATGTACATATTTTCGGCCGCAGTTTGACAATTGGGTTCTAATAATTTCTACCAGCTAGCAATGTTCGAATTGTATTCCGTGCTCAACCCTTTGCCGAGATATTATTAAACATCTCAACAACATCCCACCTGCTTATACGCCAGCCTTTCTGACAATCCACTTGCTCCTTTGTGCCTCAGCATCATAGATGCGCACTAGATCTCCAGCCTTGAGAGCCGAGAGCTTATCTTTTCGTTAAAATTGGCAAGTATTTCCGAATCCATCTCTTCCAGAATCGACCCTTTATCTGATCCGCCATTACTTACAAAGACCTTGCAATTGCATGACCCAACAGCAAGTGTGTCAGGGGACAGGTATTCGCTATGTTCTCTGCCCCAACCAGAGCACTGTACAAGGTTTCTGGTTTTGGTACGTGAAACGACTCTTTTGATAGACCGTGCGAGTCTTTCCCAGCATCATCCAGGGTGGTTATTTAACGTGTCGAGACCAGTATTCGTAAACGCTCTCAGGTTTGGAGTTAGTCGGTCGGATGGACCGCTCGGATACAGCATTCTCGGAAGTCAATTGTGGCTCTCCTGATGGCAGTACGTACTTTGTTTGTTATACCGTCTTCGTTTTCGTGGCACAATAGTTGGTGGAAGTGGTCCTTGATGAGCTTCGTGATGCGATCGTCTCGCAGCGTAATGATAGGACGTCTGGCAGTGAAGGGTATAACCGTGTCCGTTTGTTTGCGTGTCAGCTAGAATATGCAGCTATTACTTTCGGCTGGCTAACGTGTCCCCCGAGTCGGGAACTGTCATGGGCGAAGGCTTCACGCTGTGCCTGATAGCATAATAAATGTCCAGCTTTATCAAGTTTTGTCAAGTGTTCTTTGCATTCGTAATACTTCTAATTTTTTTTAGAGAATGACTTTCAATAAAAAACAAATTGCTAATTATTTTTTTACTTATAGGTTAAAACAGGGGTATGATGGATGTGCCGTCACACAGACAACAGGTACAAAAACTTTTAAATTTATTTTCAAATGCCAAAAACCTAAACAATCTCCCTGGTGAAATACGAAATTACTTTGCAAAAGCCAAGAAGTCCGTGCTTTTTATTTCCTCAAGTATGTGTGTTATATTCTCAACTGCTTGCAAATCACTGCAGAGTCTGCAAATATCGGTATCTGACAACTTGAGTTTCTTTGTGTGTTCCCGCAAGAAACAGTGTTCCGTCAGGATTCCTATTATTGTCCCAAGCTTATCCCTTTTTAATGTTATTGACTTCCTAGATCTTTTGCTGTCAAAAAGCGGACAGAGAGCCTTGGATACAATGTCCTTTAAGCCTTGACCACCTTAGATTGGCAGTCTTTGTAATTTTTTCCTTGATAGTGCCCCTTACTCTGCAGAGGGGTGGTTTGATGTTAACAACCACACTATTTTCGAGTAACCTCCCTTTTCTTGCAAGCTCATCCGCTTGTTTATTTCCTTTAATACCGCAGTGTCCTGGCGCTCAGCAAAGTCTCACCCGATTTTAACTGCATAGTACCTTGAGCATTGTGCGACAGTCCCTGCCTGTATCAGAATTGGTGTTGGTCGATTCCATTGCCTTGAGTTCGGCGATATATCTTTCGGATACCGATCTCACCCGCAATAGTTCAGCCGCCCTAAGGACAGCTAAAATCTCTGATTGAAAGACACTGCTTGCGTCCGGTTGTCTTATAGACACTCTAAGTTCTGGGTCTTCTGAGAAATGTTTTCGAGCCATCTGTGAAAATTGCAATTTCATTTGACCCCCTTTCCGGATATATAGGGTTTTCCAATAACGACTTGACAACTTTTTTTTTAAAAAAAGGCAAACCATTTGATGTATTTCAAAAACTTTATTATTGGCTTGAAGTACAATCAAAACATTTATGAATGAAACTTGACTTCGTTCATATGGTCACCGCGGGCTACCGTTTGCAGCGGTCGATTCGTTGGACCCAATTTTCAACGACTTGGCCCCACATTTCGGCCGAAACGACCGCTATTTCGCGTTCAATGTTAGCTCTGAGCTCTTCCATCGTCGTCGGCGTGTTGGCATAAACCAATAACTTAACGTAGCCCCACAGAAAATAGTCAAGCGGCGTTAAATCTCACGAACGAGGCGGCCAATCGACAGGCCCATGTCTTGAGATAACACGCTCACCATACTTACTCTTCAATAAATCGAATGTAGCGTGTGCTGTGTGGCTTGTAGCACCATCCTGTTGAAACCACATGTCGTCCAAGTCCATATCTTACAATTCGTGCCAAAAATAATCGGTGATCATGGCGCGATAACGCTGACCATTCACAGTAACGTGACGATCGTTATCGTCGACGAAAAAATATGGCCCAATAACGCCGCCGGCATGCAAACAAACAGTTATTTTTTGTGGATGAAGTAGTGATTCATGAGGCACATGTGGGTTTTCACCCGATCAATAACGCATATTTTGCTTATTGACGAACCCATTGAGCCAAAAATGAGCTTCGTCACTGAAGATGATTTTGGGATGAAATTCATCATCTTGGCGCATCTTCTCCAGTACCCAATCGGAGAACGTACGTCGCTTCAAGTGGTCCATCAGCTTCAATTTTTGAGTCAGCTTGATCTTGAATGGGTGTAAACCAAGATCCTTACGCAAAATACGCCATAATGTGATCTGAGCGATGCTCAATTCTTGAGAACGCCGTGGAATTGACTGATTTGGATCGTTTGCTACGGACTTCTGAACGGCAACGATATTTTCGACACTTCGATCAACCCGTTGTCTCATTGACACTTCAACATCACACAACGAATATGTAGACTCAAATTTTTGCTCTAAACTTGTTATTGCCTGTCTACTAGGGCGAGAATTACGACCGAAAATTGGAGTTAACGCTCTTAAAGACTCGGAATATCTGTAGAAAATTTTTATAATTTGCAGACGTTGCTCGTTAGTGTACTTTACCACTATGAAAATGTTGAATTTACTGAATAAATTGACAATGACAGTTTGATGATTAGTGAAAGAGTGCGTTCACGAATTAAATTCAAAGTTGTCAAGTTCCTATTGGAAAAGCCTACATTATATCATACGGAATGTCGAAGTCGACCAAGAAAGAAAATTCACACGTTAGAGATAGTAGTAGTAGTAGTAGTAGCTCCGCTAGGACCGTGCTGTGTTCGAAAGTACTGCTCTTGAAGTAACCCAGGTCAGTGAGTCGTATCGTACTCTTGCCGGCAAGGTTTTGGATCTGTAAATCGAAGGGGTAGTATGAGCGTACTAAAAAAGCGCTAATTTCGGTAAACCATTTTCTTGTATGTATAGCCAGTGCACTATAGCAGGTTTTAAGCCCAAAATTGTTGAGATTCCAGTTCAGTTTTTTATCCAGAATTACACCCAGATACTTCGCGAGGGACAATTCCACTCTGTTGAGTTTTGGGAGTTTGGTTTTGGAAAGGTTGGTGTTGGGATCACAGCTTTTTGCCCAAGTGCTGATCATATTCATGGCAAATTCCATGATGTCGCTTAAAATATTTAAGTATTTTCCCTGCAAAGTTTCACACTTTATTAGCATAACAGATTGTAGAACTATACTGAAATAGCTATCGTGCAAAACCGTCCGACGGGACGATAGTAATTGACGTAAGGCAAGCCACGAATTGGCAAAATTACATCGCTCAGTTGACAGTGCTTTTTTACGTTTACGTGAAGCAAACCTATCGTCAGACGACTTCCGTTATATGTGATAAGAGCCCAGGGTTCCTGCTACTTTTTCTTCCAACTTTCGGATCACCTGCATTTTTTGCTGTATTTTCCCAACTTGATGATGTATTACAATTTACAATCAAAACGATCAACTCTCTTTGAATTGGTATAAAATGCCGTATCGCTATCACTTTCTCTGTTTTTATTAATTTTTCAGTAAAAAAAAAAAACAGAAAAACTTTAAAATTGTACTTAACCGCATTGGCTTCATTGGCGGCTTATTAGTAAATTTAAACTTTATCTGACCTGGGAATTCCTTTAACATGTCTGAAATAAGGTTTTCATCTTTTGCCGAGTTACCTTTTGCTTTAGACGACACAATGAATCACCTAAATTTGTCATCTCTTTCAAAGGTACAATTTTGTGTTCACTTCCATGACATCGCAAAATACTATCAATTTTCCCCCTTACCTATCTTGTAGCGAAACATTTTTTATTAGTTTACAACCAAATCCTGGTCGAAACACATTTTTTCAACATTTTACGCCAATCTTCTGTCTTGCGAAAGGTAGAAAAAACAAAGCACTCTCCAATTTGTCATGCTCCGTTTTGTCGATCTGAAATCACTATCCTAATCTACTAGTCCGTGCTTAACGAATAAAACACCAAAGCTAACTCACTTTTGAAATTGCTTCCCTTTTCAACAGTAGTTGACTGACCGAGGATGCAATTAAGGAACAGTAAAAGTAGCATACTTGTATCCTTGATATTCATCGTTCTAGCAGAATGGAAACTATTAAAGACGAACACAACATCCTGTCAGCCATGATTATATGGTATTTCCTCGTTTTCAAGTATATCTGGTGGTGGTGTACGAGTACACGTCGAAAGGATCGAAAAATTACTGCCAAAAGCGAAATAGAATGAATGATCCCTTTTTCAGGCAGGCCCATCTATACTTATACCAAATGTACATGTACATTCTATATACAGGAAAGATACATAGATACGTGTCAGTATGGTAATTTCATGCTTCAGAGACAACTAACTCCAACACACTGTAGCAGATTCTAATTTCTGATAGGTTGCCGGTTTTTGGTTATGTCTTCCGTTCGTTTTTAGCACTTGGTTGGGCTAATAGAAGACTCCTTTCTATAGCTAAAACTGGATGGCAGGGCTTCATTATCATACGAAAATGAAGCAACGCACTCGGACAAAATTATTCTCCACTGAAGTGACTATGCTTTATAGAAAGCAACACCTCTGACAGCAAATGGCTACCCCACTAACAACAAATATACAAGGTGAGACTGTTGATGGTGACGATGACGGTGACAATTCGTCGTCTGTTTTCCATGAACCTGGACACACAGACTCCTTCGGGTCGTCACGCTCAAGTATTTTTTTTTTTTTTATTTATTTGTGTTTCTGTTTCTTTTTTCTGTTTTCTCTACTTCCGTCGAAAATGGTTCACATTATCGTTTCTTCGTGTCGAATGGAATCTGAAATGACAATGAAGTCCACCAACACCATCGTCATCATCAACATCGTCATCAGCAGCAGCTTCACTTGTATCAGCTAGAGCTCATGCCCTAGAGCGCTGGAATAAAGTATCTAGTTCTATTTACGACATGGATTCATCTACTAACATTGCCAATGTCATTCGTCCTGCCATTGTAGAGCTATGAGATGGCTCGGTTTGCCTCCAACCATTACCTCGGTTGTTGGCAATAGCCGAATCAAATATTATTTTCCTGTCCAGCTTCTCGTTCTGCTATGTCGCAGCCTATTTATATGCTAATGGAAGGATATCCAAACGTCAAGATATATCCGAGCTGCAATAATAGTCAACCATTCACCCAGTCAGATCAGATTCTGCCCATTGGCTGTGTTTGTGCGCGCCCTCACCAAGGACATCAATCCAAGCATGAGTATGTACTTGCCCTTTGGGCATTTGGCTTTTGTTACGAATAATCGTATACGATAAGAATATATGATTTTGGAAATATACAATACATACATACGATTATATGCGAGGTAAGAAGAACTTTCCCACGTGAATTGTTTATCCACATTGCAGGTTGTCGTAAGTACCTTGTACATATTCCGTTCAAGGAACACCAAGGAAGCCGATCCATATGTATACAAAGCAATTTCCGATTTTGCATAATGTTTTGCATTCCGGAGGTCAAAACAGGATTTTCCACAATTTGATCCCTACCCAAAGATATTGTAGAGAATGTGTGTGTCCTGATCCTAGATGACTTATTAAAGATGTGCTGGGTGTAATAGAGTTATCAGATAATACCCATTTGGGATGGCAGTCTTCTACAACCTACGAGTTTATCGGAGGAAAAGTTTTACATTTCAATTGGATGCAATCTGGATGTTTTGCCAGTGCATCCATCCATGGCACAATATGAATACAAGTCCGAATATCTTGGGCATTGTTATTGAAATACAGGATATGCATTCATTATTAGAGATTTTTTCCCAGAGATACGTGTACACTCGTTTACCATTAGTTTGCCTTGATTCGATGGAGTTTGTAATATTATGTACATGAATCTGTTAATAAATTACCGAAGTGGTCCTATCTGACAAAATTTGCCAAGGAAATTGTAAAATGTTAGTTGGTCACTGGACATTGTTATCAGGAAGCTTCTAAACCATCTATGTATTCCGTTTGCTTATAAAGAACTCGACGTGACAGTTTCAATTTAGCAAAGCTTTTGTAGGTTATCCGACATACCGCGTGCCCCTAACTCATTGAATAAATTGGTAGAATGTCGACCCTTAATCCGTACTACAGAGAGTGCTATTGTTCAATTTCCTGAACGAGATTCTAAGACTTGAATTAGTTATTTGGATTTATTTTGTTATTTGAGCTTTGGTAAATATTACTTATACATTGTATCACATCTAAAACTTCACTGTTTTTCCGGATCAACGAAGACTCTGTGGCATGTAGCATTTGCGTCCATTCGCTCTATGTGTTCTAGCCATCTCAGTTTTCTTAATAGATCGATCGGACATGTAACATACAGATCGTAAAGCTCTTCTTTGTTCTTCGTTTTTCTCTCGAAACGACCGAGGATATCTTCATACACTTTCGATAGAATCCATGGTTCAGTGCCATGAAGTAGGACTGGGATGATCAAGTTCTAGTATATAGTCTCCTTAGTAGTTCGGGATAGGGCCTTAGTAGTCGATTGCCTTCTTAGTGCAAGAAACCAGTGATTGGCAAGAGTGATTCTTTGTTTTATTTCTACTGACTTGCTGCTGACAGTATTGTGGTAGCTCAAGGTTATAGCTGTCGACTGTGACGTTCTGTATAATTCATCGATGTCTTGTTGATAAAATATACTCATTCATTTTGGCATCCTGCATTTCAATACTAGCAAACGCAATGGTGACAGCTCGCTGAGTTCTGCCAATTATGTCAATATAATCGGCATACTTATGCAGAATCCTGTTGTGGACTTTTCTGACCTGGAACCACACTCTATCAGTGTGACCTCTATCAGGCCAATCAAGTTGCCAAAAAGTTTCGGACGTATACCTGTATAGTTGAGAGATTCTCCTTTCATGTGCATCGGTATATGTATGCTCCCACAAGGTCTCTTTAAGCTGTTCTGAATATCTCGGCCGGGAAGTCATCACGTTCAGCATTTGTTTACTTTTGAGCTTAGATATTCCTATCCTCACTTCGATTTGGTCAGGTAAATGATCTATATCTCTACAAGGTTTTGAGCGGGTCTGATAGGCGCTTTCTTTTTACCAGTTGGTAAAACGTTGTTCCTGGCGTATAACTCTGTTTTCGATCGCGAGCTTCTCGTTATCTTTTTTCCTCTGGAGATTTTTGGAGATACTAATGTCCTTCCCGTTTTTTTTTGCTAGAAGAGTTCATAAGCAACTCTCCTCCTTTCCTGCAGCGGCGTCGCCGTCTACGCTTCTTATCTAGCTGCATGTGCTTGACGGCATTCTTCATTTTTTTCAAACCAGAGATTTCTGTATAGTGGTCGGGTCGCATATCAGTTCCGCCGTCTCTGAAAGCACATAGACATCGTTGCCACTTGTCTTCGGTACTGGATTCTGGCAGCACACGAGTTGTTGATACAATTCCAAATACATGCTCGGTAAAGTTTCTATCTTTATCTATCTTCTCACAGAAGTTTTTCTTTGTTGTGGCGCTTGGGAAATTCACAAGGTGATGTTCCAAGACAATGCTGGCTGCCCGACACGTTCGGACATCCAAAATACTGGAGGCATGCCTTACGTTTATCATTGTGCGATCAATTTTCATCAATTTCATGATCCGAAGGCTTCCATATCTCCATGTGTATATTGAGATGAGGAAACTGTATGTTTCTTATAGTGATATTTCGTTCCACCGCAGTCAGTAAGCCTGAATTCGTTGCCAGACATAGTGTCGTGTAGGCTATGCTTGCCAAATATTCTTCTAATGGTGTTCCTCTTTCCTATCTTATCATACGTAGGACATTGCTCATAAATTTTAGCAAATTAAGCCTAGATGTGGATTGTAATAAGACACTTGCTCACATATCGGAGGCCTTGTGTTTTCGTACAAGCTTGGAAGTCATGTCGGAGGTCAGCAAGGCTTTAAGCTCAGACGCAGATAGTTCTTCTCATGCAGTTCGTTGTCACCTATAGTAGATTGTGTTAATCTCCATTCCGAAGACATACACAATTTTTTCTAACCAGCAGTGAAATCAATTGTTATCGTCCTCCAAAAAGACACCTCATCGTAAAGCGCGTTTTGAGCCATACTTCAAGTCCCGACTTCCTGAGCACAAGAAAAGTCGGTTTTGTATTTTCACAGCAACATGAGTTCTGGTGTCATTGTATCATAGAACCAGAGACAATTTTTTTTTTTACAGTTAAAGAAGCAGTTAAGGCGTATTGAACCAAATCATGTACGCTCAGAATATAAATGTTTATATCATAGCAACATAGATCCAAGAAACCCCTTCCCAGTGACAAATAACTCACAGTCATGTAGTAGCAAGATTACTTAAACATCTTAACATACACAGATCCAGATGGTCCAGATGGTATATAAAACCTTCTTCGAAAGAGGAGTTCTTTCACGCTGGTAAAACCTCTGCGTAAGCTTTTCCATCGTTCCATCGCATTTGTCCAGCACGTCCCTAAAAAAGGCGAATCTTCTTCTCTCTCCTCCTACAGATTCAATACACTTACGTCCCTTCTTTTCAAGACCATGGTAACGCTGATAAGCCGTCAGTTTTTGAAATATCTCGAAACGCGAAAACTTTTCAATGACCGGTAGTATGAGATATAGTACATAGCAATAGATCGACCAAGGATTTGATGGCATGTCTCACCGAAAAGTGAAACCCAAGTGCACATCAACCTGGCAAAAGCAAGAAAGTTGCACTCGATATTTTTAAGGCATTTGACAGAGTTTGGCATCAGGTTCTTTTGTCGAAGATGGATTAGAAATTACCATTCGAAACGTTCAATTCAAGTTGTCTTGGATGGTTTCATGGTTATAATTTTCTAAATTTCATCAAGCCCTTCAATTGACGCCCTCGAATACTGACGAAACGTTTCCTGTTTCACCTTGCTCTATCTCTATTTTTACCACCAGTGCTTCATTAAAATTGTCAATACCATTTCGCCCCTTCAAACCTTTGGCCGCTATGAGTGCTTATCAGTACAACCTCAAGTCTATTTTCGGATGCACATTGAATATCTTGATTCTTTCCTCAGTCGTACAACTCACTTATGGAATGCCCTGCTGATCTCTGTATTTCCTAGCCATTATGACTTTCAAACATTCAAGTGAACGTCGGTACCTAACTTCCCTTCTATCAGTTATTACATCTTCCAGACGATAAGGGCTATAAAGTGTGGAGTTCCAGAATTAGAAAGGCATACATCATGATTGGCGTAAAATTCAACGAACATAATTCAACAAGGATTTCAGACTCAATCTCATCTAATGCAATACCTGAGGAAGAACCACCATCGGATGAAAACTACAGCAGTGCGGAAAAAAAAAGCTAAGACGGAAGCATTTTCAGGAAAACAAAACTTAACTCCAGAAGCGGGAGTGGGTCCTGATTTGCGATCAACTTTTTTTTTTTGGAATCACAATACTCACATCAATTAAGGTAAAGTGAAAAAAAAAAAAACAAGAAATACGTGAGATACGTCTACAACTTTTATAACTATCACGCTTTTCACACAGAATAAATTGACCCATTGACGTAGGAGGAAGCTGTATCCAGAAATGACAAAAGTTGTTGGATAGCTGTAATGAAGAAGGAATACAAATCCTTGTCAGAGAATAACACATGGGAACTGGTAAATTGCCCAGAAAATCAAAAAGTTATTGGATGTCGTTGGGTGCACAGAAAAAAAGTTCAATGCGAATGGAGCGGTTGAAAAGCAAAAGCAAGATTGCTGCGCGTGGTTTTGACCAAATGCTAAGAAACTTTCAGTCCAGTTGTGAGGATCGATTCTTTGAGGTCCTTTAACGACCGCAGTATCGGAAGGCTTATAAGAGGGTTCGTCAATAAATGGCCTAAAATTGACAAAATCGACAAAAATCTCTCACCACCGACCCACGTTTTCATGTTTGGAGACAGGAAATATTCGCAGGGTAGCCCCCTACTCGTGAGAATATGCTGGATGAGGGAACAATTCGTAGCTTTATTTATGCAAAGTGGCATTGCGACTGGGGAGTTTTGCGCCGGTGCGTTGTCCTTGTGGAAGATTATTCTTTTCCCCGGCAAATGCGGAAGGTTTAACTTCAAATCGGCGTTGATTCGATCCAACTGCTGTGCATAAAAGGCGCCTGTGATTGTTTTACACTTTTTTTAGGTAATCGATTTGAATGGCACCGCGCACATCCCAAAAACCTGTCGCCATGACTTTGTTGGCCAGCAGATGCACTTTGGCCTTCTTCGGCTTCAATCAGAAGAAGTCAACTGTCTCGACTAGGTCTTGGTCTCTGGTATGTTGTGATGAATTTATTTTCGGTCCACGGTTAAGAAACGGTGCAAAAACTTGTTCGGATTGTGATCAACCATCGCCAAATGTTCTTTCGAAATTGTCAAAGAATTGTGTTTGTTGTCATTTGTGAATTAGTAAGCAAACGCGGTACCCATCTGGCGGATAGTTTTTTCGTATTCAAATATTTTTGCCAAACTGAAATCACTGATCCATGTAATAAGCCTGTGGTCTCTTCAAATTCGTGCACGATATTCGATTTTATCGACCATTTCTGCTGTGATGATCTCAATTGGATGATCAGAATGTTCGGCGTCACTTGTGCTGGTACGACCGCACCGAAATTGAGTAAACCAGTTGTGGATGGTTCTAATCGATGGTGAAGAAAATTCTAGTAGCCTGTCACAACAACACTGTTTCACAGATCTGTCTGGAAGTTTGGGTGCGTCCTTTTGAAAAAAACTATCTGACAACCGAAATGTTAGGTTTGAGGTGGACAGATGTTTTAAATTTCATGGACTTATTGACCAACCCTCACATTTAAGGTAGTAGTCCGGTGTGACGGGTTCAAAAAATCGGTTTTTTCTACTTAAAAACATCTTAAAAATATAGCATAAAACTTTAAGACTGAAATTTGGAATGTTTTCAAAGTTATAGCCAAAATAAAGAGAGCGCGCCGTAGTGTGGATGAAATTGTGTTGACGCGCCAGCGGCAGCTGCTCTGACCGTTTCCTCTTTTATTGACCTTCCGCCTTTCATTATTCTAGGGAACGCAGGTATGCTTATTATAGCAAACCTTTCGAATTGATAAAGACAAAAAAGATTTTTGAGCAGTTCTTCAGTAACTGTTTTTCGCTTGACGAGTGCACACTGCTCTAAAATGGGGAAAAAACGTTTTAGCGAAGATCGACACGAGAATAAAGGCAAAAGAAAAATATCATTTCAAGGTGCAGAAGCTGATATTAATTTTGTGAGTACAAGTGAAGGAAAACTAAAAGATAACACTGACTTTGAAGTAAGCCATGACATTAGTTTCAAGTACGTTCTAATCAGTTTCGCTTTGGTGTTTGATGCGTTAGAGTCAGCGTTAAAATGTAAACTTTGCAACAGTGATATACAATTTTTGAAACGTTCACTTAGAGGATTAGGATTTAAATTAACGAGAACATCTGATTGATTCATGTCCAATGTTAAAAAATTCGTATGAAATTAACTAACGATTTACTTATGTAATGAGGTTGCTTGGTGTCGGTTACGCTGGGTTGCTCGTTGTTGGATTTAAATATTTTTCATAAGTCTCTCTATTATCAAGTAGTAGAACAAATAAGTGTCGCTATCTAAGCTGTTACTGACGTTGTGTTTCAAAAACCAATAAATCAAGAAAACGAAAAAAATGTGAGAGAAGGTCACTTAGAAATTCACTTAACGGTCTCAAGAGTGATTCGTGGGCTAAGAGAGGTTATTCCTCTCCCTTGGGCATTGTGTCATTGAAAGGAAAAATTTTCAATAAAATTTTAGTCAAGCATATGTAGATGGATGCCAGTATTTAGCAACGAAAGAACCCATTGAAGCCGAAAGTTTTTTTTTTTTAACTTTTCGTAATAATAATAATTAAGGTCTTATTTATCTCAATAAAATTGTTGGCAATAATATGATTTTCCGCAAAGCCTCTAGACTTATCTGCAGAAGGTTGTTTTGCTAATTATAAAATATATATTATGCTTAATCTTGGCTGCAAAAAATTATAGTTCAGTGTTTTTTTTTTTTTTTTTTTGTTAATGACTGAGAAAAAAAGAATTGAGCGCGTCTTCTCGTATTCACTTGGTGTTGAATAGGTATCTTAAAGCGGTTGTCGTCGTAGTACTCAAGCGCCACTGACATCTTAAATATCTCCTCAACTCCTAGTATTTTCATGATGGTCTCCTGGCGCGCGTTGTGTGGTACGTTGAAATTAATGTTCTTTATGATCGTGGTTTGGAATTTCTGTTGCTTATCGGTATGGGTTTTTGACGCGTTACTCCACGATGGTTAGATTCCATTTAGGAATAATACACCTGCTTCTGGATTGGATGCGTCGAATAGTAACCCAGATAGATAAGACCAAAAAGAGCTTTTTATTCCATAAAAAATATCAACTATCAATCCTAAGAATTTGTAGCAATCCACAACTTCAATATCGTGTCCTGTACTTTTACAAATGTTCCTGTTGAACCTGATTGTTTGATCTGTTTTTATGATGAGGGCATCGAATGTGCATCATTTTTGTTTTCGACGAATTTAGTATAAGACCGTTATCATGGCACCATTCAACTACATTGTCAAATTCGGTTTGCAGTATTTCCATTCCAGTTTTGAGACACATATGTCTAAGAACTATTGCCGTATCATCTGCGTATGCAAATGGAATGCTGTTGGTGAAAATCCGAAGCAGTTCATTGGTAAATAAAATAAATAGAAGTGGTCCAAGTTTCGATCCCTGTGGTACTTCATAAGAAATCTACATGTCGTTGCTAGAGAAATCTTTAATTTTTATTCGGAAGGTTCTACCAGACAAATAGTTATGCAACCAAGTTTGCCAGTTTCCCCCGGATTCCATAAAGAGTATCAAGACATGATGACTTCTGTTCAGGCTTTCATTTATCATATTTGAAATCTCTCCCAATAGTTTATTTGTGCTTTTATTTTTTTGGAAGCCGTAGTGTTTTGGGGAAATAAATGAGTTTTTGCCCACAAATTTAAGTAGTCGCCTCGTCACAACTTTCTCCAGACACTTTTCAATTACTGGCAGAATTGATATAGGCCTGTAATTTGCAATGATATTGTTGGCCCCATCTTTGTAAATCGGTCGTACCACCGCAATCTTGAGTTTGTCTCAAATTATGGCTGGGTTTAAACTTAGATTAATTATTTTCGAAACTATTGGGACAAATACTTCAGCATGAGCCTTCATATCTTTCGCTCTATTTTCGTCGACTCTTGGTGATTTATTCATGTTTAAATACATCTGTATTTCTTCAACAAAAATACTGTTTGCACGTAGTTCGTTTACGTGATTTGATGTGGTTTTGTTGCAATCATGGACTATTTGTCTTTGTTTGATCTGCGAAGTTCCTGCCGCATTGGGTAGAAAGAGTTACTAGGTTTGATGTTTGAGAAAAATTCCCAACAATAACATCATCAACGATGAGTTTTTTTCTTCCCATAATATCATGGATTAAGGCCCATGTTTTTCGAGGATCTTTTCTTGATATATATAGTAAATTTATTTTTATAAAAATTCGATTTTTGTATTCAAATTTCTTTATTTAATTTATTTCTAAAGCCTTTATAGTCATTTTCGTAGGATTGGTTGAGCCTGTTATTTTTCCTCCTTCTGTACAGTTCATCTCTGTGCTTACATTTTAGGCGAATGTCGGCGGAGATCCATGAATTTTGTCTACGTTTAGTGGATATACTACTGTTTAATGTAGATTTTTCGTAAATGTCTTGCATCTTGATCGTGAATTTTTGGTAGATTTCGTTAACTTTATCTTCACCTAAGAGCTCTTTCCAGTTTGTAGAGCGTATATACATACCTACCAAACTGTTTCAAATATATGACGTATTGGCTTCTTTTCCGTTAGTCGTACTTTGTGAAAGAGTGCCATATAAAATTGGGTAGTGTTCCGAAATATCACATTCGATAAAATTAGATTGTCTGGAATGCTTACTGCAATGTGGTCAATTAATGTCGCTGTTCCGCGGCAGGGATCTATTCTTGTGTTCCCGTTGATAACGTTTATCAACCCATTTGCTGCTAACATTTTCAAGTAGTCCTTTACATGAGTTTTGTTAGTATCAAGGATATTGATGTTCATGTCACCCATAACCAAAATATCAAATTTTTTATTTCGGTTTTGTTGTGCTAGGTTAGTTCCTATTTCGTTGATAAACTCCTGTCTGAGATGGTCCATTCGCAAGGTCAAATTTTAGGTGACTCGTTCGAGCATAGCGACTGTTATCTCGCGGATAACACGAGTAATGTTGGCTTCTAAAGCGTTAATCATAGCTGGCTTATTCCTGAAGACCTGAAGACCCAAAGATATGTAGCAAAACGTGAAAAAACGAGAAATTAAGTGCTCACCAAAATGATTTCTCAACAAGTCCATTGTTTCACGCGCTGTATGGCTCGTAGCGCCGTCTTGTTGAAACAAGAGTTCACTGAGACCATGTGCTGGAATTTCAGGAAGCACATAGTCCGTTAACATAGCGCGATAACGGTTACCATTAACGGTAACATTCTAATTTGCCTCATTTTTGAAGAAATATGGACCAATGATTCCAGCAGTCCATAAACAACATCATACCGTTGGTTTTAATGGATGTAATGGTAGCTCTTGGTACTCTTTGTGCTATTCATCATCTCAAATATGGCAATTTTGTTTATTAACGTATCCATTGAGCCAGAAATGGGCTTCGTCACTGAACAAAATTTCACGATAAAATACCGGATTTTCATTAATTTTTACTAGAGCCCATTCATTCAAAATATGTTCAAGTTGCCTGGCTCCAAAGCTTGCACAAGTTGAATTTTGTATGCTTTTAGACCGAGATCCTCACATAAAATACGCCAAGTTGTCGAATACGCTAAGCCAAGCTGCTGAGAACGACACGAATAGATTCATCACGTTCTTCGCGTACACTCTCAGCTACAGCTGGTATAGTCTACTTGCTTCACTACGTGCTGGATGTGGTCTTACCGGTCGAGTATCATCCACTAATGTAAATTGATGCTCAAATTTGCGAATATTGCGGTATTGGCAATAGTGGTTTCAGTAGGTCGATTATGCGAAACCGTAAGTTCCTCAAATCGCACGAAAAACATTTCTCACAATACGCTGATTTTCGTAATGCAGCTGAACAATTTGGAGACGCTTTTGTAGTTTGAGTCTTTTCATGATGATTTCCCAAACGATACTGAACAAAAATGATTAAGCAGTTTGATAGGATTCACTCGTGATCTGTCTAGAAAAGCCTATTAAAATCAAACTTCACGATGAATCACCCTATATTAATTTCCAGTAAAACAAAAATTTTCAATATACTTAAAAGATCAGTTACATTCGCGCAAAAGGTATTCCAGTTTTTTTCGCAGCGATCTTATGTTAAGGCACAGGCAACAAAAATTCATTTTCTTTAGTTCATCTAAATTGATTCCGCTAAAACCGTGAATCACCTTAAAATCTAAGTTAACTAATAATCGATCGTTTCTGTTTGTTTTTCATATTTATAAACATTTCATCCTTTTTCTTGTTGTTTTCTTTAAGTTCAGCAATTTCTTTCATCACACTTTCTATGAGTTTGTTGCTTTTGCTGTATTAATATCGTCGTGCTTCTTCCCAACAAAATCGCAGCTTCTTGCGATTTCTTTTATTTCGGCTGTCAGCTGTCTGAGCTCTTGAAGAGCCGTCATTTAATATGTTGGTGTCAACGGGACTGTTTGTAATTACAGGTCGGAGTCTACTTTTATTTTGGAGGTCTGGCGCTCGTGTAGGTGTTAATGACTTATAGTATCAGTCGATATATTTTCTGGGACAAGTGCAACAGTATTTTGATTTTCTCCACTCGTACCAGTTCTACAAATCTGATATCTCCATGATTCTCTTCTGCTTCCCATGGTTCTCCATATCTATTCTGTTACTATAGTGCAATTGAAGTACAGTTTTCGGTTACATCCGAGACATATCGCGAAATCCAAACTGATTGGAAGATTTTCACCACAATGCCCGGGCTTAATTTGAATTTAATTTAATTTTGGTGGGGGTGAAAGCCCCTATTTATTCGGCTTAATACAAGCTATAACTTAAAATTAAACTTAAACTAAAACTTAAGACTAAGGTTGGTTATTGTGGTGAAGGAGAACCGATTTGAGGTAGGAAGTGGTGCGGTGGAAGTCAAAGACGCTAGGGTTTGAATTAATTTTTCGTAGTATGCGGGAGATTGGTTCGTTCGCGCCATAGGTGGTGTGGTGGGTTGGGAGATAGAAGAGACGAGGGGTACGTAGATTATGAGAGTTAGTGTTGAGGAAAATAGAATTGTGAAGGGACGTGCATTCAACCTGACCTGAAAGAAGTCGATGAATGAAGAGAAAGTCGGCTGCATCTCTGCGTTCCTCAAGGGTGTTTAGATTAATAAGGTTGAGACGGTTTTGATAGGGGGGCAGAGTAAAAGAATCATCCCAGGGCAAACCTCGAAGAGCGAATCGAAGAAAACGGCGCTGGATGCTTTCGATTCTTGAGATATGAACGCGATGATATGGGGACCATACTTGACTGGTGTACTCTAGGAGGGGACTAACAAAGGTAATATAGAGGAACCTGGTCACGTATGGGTTGGTGAATTCTTTGGACCATACGTTTTAAAAAACCTAGTGCAGAGTTGGCCTTAAGGATTATCCCATCCATATGCAAACGGAAGTTGAGCTCCCTATCACACAAAATGCCGAGGTCGCGAAGAGATTCAACGGAGGAGATAGGTTGGTTGTGGAGAAGGTAGAATCCAAGCTGATTGATTGGCATTTGGTGATATTAAGTTCCAAACAATTTTTGAGGCACCAGATCGAAAAACTATTATGGCCTTGTTGAAGAAGGAAGGAGTCATGGGGAGAGGAAATGGTTTTGAAAAATTTGGTATCGTCGGAGTAAAGGGAGACGGACGAGTATTTGATGATCCTATCGAGATCATTTATGGTTATTATAAAGAGAAGGGGGCCGAGATGTCAACCTTGAGGAACTCCAGAGGTGGCCAAAAATGGAGCGGAGTGGGCTGACCTACAACGAACACTGTAAAAACGGTTTTCGAGGTAAGAGGATATCCATTTTAACAGTATGGGTTCAAAGCCGAGGGCAGACAATTTGAAGAGTATTAATCGATGAGAGATTTTATCGAAGGCTTTGCTAAAATCGGTTGCAACTACATCGATTTCGTTGCCGTTCTCTAGGGCAGAGATGGCAAAGGATACGAATTCAACGAGATTTGTGGTGATTGACCTACCCTTTAGGAAGCCATGTTGTTATAAGAACATTTTTTAAGAAATATGGCAGGGAGGCCATCTGGACCAGGTGTAAATTCGTCATTGAGTTGGTGTAATTTATATTCGATATAGGAGGGGTCCAAGATGTTAGAGAGAAGTGGGCCGTTGGAGAAGTTCAGTAGGTAACGAAAATAGGAGGGATCTGGTACAAAGGAGTAGTTGGTGAAGGATTGTTTAAAGAAGCTGGCAAATAGGTTGGCAATGGTGAGTGGACTGGTTGATGACTTGTTATTGAAAGAGAGGGAAGGAGGGTAACCATCGGACTTTCTTTTGTAGTTAACAAATTGGTAAAAGGACTTAGGGTCATTTATAAGGTTGACTTGCGCATTGCTAAGGTAACGCTGGTAAAGGGAATCGTAAAGTTCGGTGAAATGAAAATAAGCACCAACATAGTTGCAATAATCGGACAAGGATCTGGTACGCAGGAAAACAGCCCATAACTTGTTTCTCTTGTTTCGTAAGGAACGAAGCTTGGGATTATACCAGGGAGGACTAGTAGATGATGTTTTAAGGCGGGAAAACGGAACGTAAAGACTGAAAGAATTAAATATTTTTTTTTTATAAAAAATGGATAAGGCATCATTTACGCTTAGGTTGTGAAAGTTAAGGGGGATCTGTTAAGATAGTCACTGATTTTGTGAAAGTTTGCTTTATGAAAGTCGTAGGATGAGAGAGTTGTGGGAGGAGTGGACTGGAAAGAAGAGTTATGAAAAAATGAAAGTAGAAGGGGGGGTGGTAGTTGTCGATTGTAGAGAGAGATAGGGGACAAAGTGAGACTGAGAAGTTAATTGAATCTGTTGTGAAAATAAGGTCCAATTGCCTGCCCATATAGTTGGATACACCACTGACTTGGCATAGACTTGAGTCTGTTAAGCGATCTAAGAAGAGACATTCCTTAGTTGAGTTGGCATTTGAAGCGATGAAGAGCGATTGATCGTCTGATAGAATCCACTGTAGCTGCGGAAGATTAAATTCGCCGAAAACAAAGATATCGTCAGTAGAGTCAGACAGGTCAATTAAATAGTCGATCGCATCGACAACAAGTTGGTAAGATTCGGTAGGTTGAGCTGGCAGGATGTAGCAACATAAAACGTAAAGGGACTTGAAGGGGAGTGATATTTTTATAGCGACAAAGTCGACTTTAGAGGATGAAGAGATGCTAATGGGATAAGAGTTAAGGCTGTTGTGGATCGCCAGTAAGACGCCTCGACAGGGGGAATCATCATGTGGGCGGGTAGGATCGTCGTCGCGAAAAACATTAAAAGTAGGGGGGAACAATTCCTGGCTCTTTATGTCGGGAATCAAATTGGTTTCAGTCAAGGCGTAAATATCAAAGGGAAGAGAATGCGATTGACGTAGGACAGCATTGGTTTTAGAGCGAAGACCTCTTACATTCTGGTAGTAAAATGTAAAAGGGATGTTGTGGGGTGGAAATGTATGGCGGGATGGTTTAAGTGCTGACGAGGAAGGCACGTTATGGACGAACAAATTTATCGTGGTCAACTCGGCTTCGCTGTAGGTGTGAGACTCGTTTAGAGTGAACGTAGTGGCCGAATGCAGCAAGATCGTCTGCTACTTTCTGAGGGGACATGCTAAAAATCTCGTGGTACCTGATATAAAGGTTCCTGAGACTGATAGGGTCAGTAGGGAGGCCTTCCTGCTGGATGAATACCATGACGCTGGTTTTGGTCTTCCCTTCGTAGCAGACCGAGTCCGATTTGTCGTGTAGATAGGCGAGAAAGAGACGAATGTTTTCATATATCTTTCTCTCTCTAAGCCTAGAGAGTGCATAGCGACTTTCTGTAGTTCCATTGGTTTGCTGGGTTAGTTTAACTGTGGGGGGAAAAAGAGGATCAAGAATAGGGGCAGTGGGGGAGGGAGATGGAGATTCGTGGTTGGATATGGAATTGGGCGCCGGATGAGATGTTGGGTTTAGGGTATGGGAGTTAATAAAATTAGGGTACTTAGCTCCAGTTTGTAGGTTGAAGTTAGGAAATGAGTTGTTTGCTGGGATCGGTGGCGTAAAAGATTGAGAAGGGATAATATGGGTGGTTGGGGTTAAGTTGAAAGAGACGCGTTGGCAAGGGTGCTTGGGTGAAACATTGGAAATTAGCGGACTAGAGGATTGGTGTGTAAGGGCTTTGTGTCGGATAAGTGAGGAGGGGGGACTAAAATCGGGGAACAAGTTCGTTTTGAAGCTCCAGTTGGGATCGGGATTAGAGCTTCGTTTTTTGTTAGCGTGCTTTTTAGTTGGAAGGGGGCTTGGGAGCGGTCTTTTTTTAAGCTTATCATTACGTTTATTTTTAGAATTTTGGTTGTCGTCGACACGTGGGTTTTCTCGTTCCTCAAAGCATTTAGTGATACTTATCTTCCCAGGTTTAGTGGCCTTACCAGGGGAAGTGGGGAATAACCATGAATATTTGGTTGGGATGCTGATTTTGAAGCTGCAGGAACTATTGGAGTCAGCAGGGGAAATCATCTCGCACTCGCTAATGGTGATAGCATAATTTCGGTGAAAGAAATTCCGCACCCAACTAACATCAGCGTGTTGAGGAGCTCCTTCAACGTACAATGCTGTATGGTTTCCCTCTTTCAACTTTTCGAGTCGGCTTTTCCATTCGGAGGGGGTCCATTAAGTTCCGAATTGTTTGAGCGCGGTTTCGGTTTCCGTTGTTAGGGCGGCGGGAGGAGTATTTGAAAATGACTCCGTGTCTACTAATTCATTATGAATTGAGACATTGTACGGGGAAGTAGCTTGGAGTTGAATTTGATCGGGGACTCCATCGATTTTATGGGAAGCCAATCTCACTTCTTTACCGATTTCGGCAACGGTCAACCGAATTGCTATGAGTTCCTCGCTGACGTCTATTATTTTTAGGGTTAAGTCATCGAGCGTAGAGTCTGATAGATGCGGGGTGGGATGTATTGTTTTGGAGGAGGATTAAAAAAGCAAGTCGAGATCAGTACGGAGAAAATTGATAGAGTCGTTTATGTGTGTGAGTACGTTGGATTTAAGGAGGTTGGCAACATTTGTTTTGAGGAATGCTTTTAATCCGTCCAAGTGATATTTGATCACTTTGCTTTCGTTGTCATGATGAGATTGATTTTTGGACAGATTGTGGATCGCTGTCAGTTGCTTTTCTATCATTCTTCCTGTGGACTTGTAAGCTTCCACATTACTGTCAATGTCAAATGAGTATTTACTACTACTTCTCGAAAAAATTAAGAGATCCGTGTGGGTTACGTTCTACCACATGACATCGATAGACGAAAACCCTCAACACTTTACTGCCCAGATTCTTGGTGCAAATATCAACAATTAAAAGCGAAAAATCAAGTTCACTTATGAACATCCGATTACGTTTGACGAGCAAGTTATAAATCTTATAAAACCAGTGTACGAGACTTTAGCATCTGACGACTTGTTGAAAAGATGTTGAAAAATAATAACCAAAGTTTCAATCACTGTGTATGGAATTTTGCTCCGAAGCATACTTTTACTGGGAAAAACGTTTTGGAAATTGCTACGTATTTAGTGAGGGTTTTTTACCTATACTTAAAGTTATGGTCAGTTATAGTTTGGCATGCACGAATTTTAAGGGCAGAGAAAACTACAGAAGCCAACTGTAAAGAGGCCAGAACCTTACGCAGGGCTTTCAAAGCCACTGAAAATGATAACGTCGAGGAAACGGAAGGATTTCTCAATGCACCAGTCATAGCTGATTAATGGAAGTATTGTCAAAACTTTAAACGCGTTTTTCTCAAAACCATGTTTTTGAAATTTCGGGAAAGCACTGATTTGGGTAAACAATTTTATCTTTTTATTTAAACATACATATCTAAATACGTAACCTTTAAAACATTCAATTTTTGAATAATAAACAAATTTTTTAAACAATTTATGGAAGAAAAAGATTAGATTTTGAGGAAACTTTTTTCACAAGTCCGCCAATTTTTTAATATGCATATTATTGGCTAGTTCATAAGAATAGAGCCTATGACACAATAATTTCTTTAACTTTTTTATTTTAGATGACCACGGAAGGCTGTGTGCTTCCCCAAAACAGCTCAATCTTTTTTTTTTTTTTGAGGACTCCACTTTGATATATAAAAAATTATAAACAAATTAATGTAAAACTAAGTCACACAATTTTTTTATACACTTTGAAGTACTAATAAAAAACGATTGCATTTTATTTTCTTGTTAAAAAAAATTATCGAAAAAACGTCGAAATTTCGGCCGTCACACCGGACTACCACCTTAAAGCAGTTCGACATCAAAACTGCTTTTTCATGGGAAGAGCTAAAGGAAAATGTCTACGTGGAACAACCAAAGGGTTTCGGTGATGCAAGCGGAAAGATCTGTAAACTTGTAAGTATCCTGTAAGGACTGAAGCAAGCATTAAGGCACTGGAGTCGAAGATTTGCTTCGTTTCGGAAGGTCAAAGACATTCTCAAAGTAAGTAAAGCTGATCCAAGCATTTTCATTTATTTTCAGGAAGGCCGGCATATTTTATCGCTGTATATTTTATTTATATTGATGATGGGTTCACAGCGGCTTCAAGCGGAGGACTTGTAACGTCCGTTATAGCGTACATAAAATGAGAATTTCAAGTAATATATCGGATAGAAACTTCTTCTTGGGAATTTAGATGGAGCAGCATGCAGAGTAGGGGATACATACTCGACAAAGCGGATATATGTACAAAATCTAATGAATGATTTTTCTAAGCGTTTGATTTTTAACTGTCAAAAAGAGAAAAACAGGAAAATTGTAAAAGTGTTCGTTTATTTCTTAAAGATTATTTTATATAAATGTTGACGACTACGTCTTAAGTGGTCCATATACAGAGTCCAATTTTGAATACCTTTTCGGGCATATTGGCTTGTGTCTCGCTAATAACACGGGTAATGTTGTCTTTTAAGGCTGCAATAAGCGCTGGTTTATCGTCATAAACAAGTGATTTGATGTATCCACATAAAAGAAAGTCTAAACTTGTCAAATACATGGTCCAAAACGAGAGATAAAGTGCCCATCGGTACACAGTCTATAAAGCATATGTTTCAAGTTTGAAAGCTCCACGTTGTTTAGTATTGGTTTGGCCATCAATAGTGAACGTTGTCAGTGAATTTGTGAAGATGGAGAAAATTGGTCGTCGTTATGTGATACAATACTTTTATTTGAAAGGCCTCAGCCCAACCAATATAAAAGCCGAACTGGATTCTATTCTGGGCGAGTCTGCTCCTTCGTTTAGAACAGTTAACGCAGTAGTCGACCAAATGAAGTGACGACTCCAGAAGTGGTGAAGAACAAAGCGGTACTAGATGATCGCCGACTGAAAGTGCGGGAACTATCAGACATTGTAGGCATTTCAAAAAGTGCGGTACATCGCATATTATTTGAAAATTTGGACATGCTGTGTGCAAGAAGAGTGCCGCGTTTGCTCACACTCGAGCAAAAACAGTGTCGTGAAGATGTTTCAATTGTGTGTTTAGCGAAGTTTCGCAGCAAAAAAGCAGAATTTTTGCGCCGTTTCATAACAATGGATGAAACATGAGTCCATCACTTTACACCCGAGACAAAAGAACAATCAAAACAATATATTCAGAAGGGAGAACCGGTTCCAAAGAAGGCGAAGACTGTTTCATCTGCCCGCAAGGTCATGGCGTCGATTTTTTGGGATGCGCGTGGGATAATTTTCATTGACATTGAAAAAGGAATGACTATCAACGGCCACTATTATGCGAATTTATTGCAATCTTTGAGCGAAGAAATCAAGCAAAAACGGTCACATTTGGCTAAGAAGAAATTGTTGTTTCATCAAGACAATGCACCAGCTCACAAATCCGTTATTGCAATGGCCAAAATTAATGAATTAAAGTTTGAATTGCTACCTCATGTACCCTATTCGCCAGATTTAGCCCCCTGGGATTATTTTCTGCTCCCAAACTTGGAAAAAATGGATCAGTGGTAAAAGATTTTCCAACGATGAAGAAGTGATGTTTGCAGTTAATGGCTATTTTGAGGAGCAAGACAGTTCTTATTATAAAAAGGCTGTCGGACTTTTTGAACATCGCTGGGAAAAATAAATAATTTTTTTTCCAAAATTTTTGTGTTTTCTTTGTTGGGTCGGGTACTTGCTGGAACTACATTTTGACCAGGTTCAACTCGTGCATTTTGAGTCAACAAATTCGAAGTCATTGAACGATAGCGGGCGCTGTTGACATTGACGTTGTTACCATGATCATCTTTAAAAAAATACGGGCCAATGATACCGTCGGACCATAAACCGCACTAAACAGTCCATTTTTCCAGGTGCATTGACATCTTTTTTGTTGCTTGAGGTAGCTCATTGGAACGAATACGGCAGTTTTGTTTGTTGACATACCCATTCAACCAGAAATGAACTACGTCGCTAAAGATAATTTTTCGATAAAAAAAACGGATCTTCCTCCAGCTATAGAGGAAGCTCTATAGCTCACTCTCCGAAAATTCGACTCTGTGGCAGGTCGCTAAAACCCTTCACGTAGTCGAGTAACACAATCCCAATTGTTGCGAACGGCGACGAATAGACAAATATCGATCTTCATTAACACTGGCGGATGCAGCAGCAATATTTTCCTCTGTATGCATACGGGTAGGTAGCTTGATGTCCAACAGCGTGAAATTGGTGCGAAATTTGGTCACTATGGCCCGAATTGTTTACTCAGTAGATCGATTACAACGATCGAAAAATTTTGATAGTAAAATTCACTGATTTGTAAGCATTGTTCGAGTTTAAGTCTTTCTGTTATTGACTTTGACACCTGTCACGAATCACGCGTGACCCGTCAAAAATGAAACACTGAAAAACCAGTAATAAAAAAAATTACCCTTTACAAAGTTTTACGAAGATTTAATATGGCTGAGTGCAAAGCGGTATCCACACCATATAACCACAGTCAACAGTTGTAAAAAGGCAACGATTAGACTACGGCATTTCCGTTCCGAGAAACATTTGGCAGTGTAATGTATTTTGGCTACGGGGACTAGGCCAGATATTTGTTTTACTTTGAATTACGTAAACAAGTTTATGGAAAAATCGGAAGGGTTGGGAGAAGGGGATTCTTCGGTACTTAAAAGGGACACCAAATTAGGTGCTGAATGTAAATTTGTTTGCTTATAGCGTTGCTAGATCGATTTTACGTGCATAGATAATCAAAGTGCCATCAAATTATGATAATTAAAAATCCAGAGTATCATAAAAGATGTAAACATATTGACATAAAGTACCATTATGTATGCGTAACAGATTTGAAGAAAACCAGTTTAAAGAAAAATATGTAAAATCAGAAGAAAAGCTGGCTGATATCTTTACAAAACCTCTGTCTAAAATTGTTTTTTTGGAGAATTAAAAAGAAAATTTGCATTTTTCTTTACTGAAATTGTTTTTATGCCTTTCACATTAGAAATTCTTGGAATAAATTGATAGGTTTTGATTTTTTACAATAAGTGTATAGGAATTGGTGTATTCAAATGTTGTGTAAAGGCCTATGTATGTAAGGGGTGAGCCAACGTATGATGTGGATGTTGGCTGTTAATTACTGTCATTTACTGAATTCAATGTGGTTGATCTTTTTGACAGATGTTTCGCCGCTGGCGGTTAGAAGGGATTCGAAACTTTAACGTTTGAATTAAACGAAACCACTGACGTACAAATTCAACGCTTATTTCTGTTAAGGGAATATTGCTGACGGTAAAACGGCGAATGAAAGGAGAAGAGCTGAAATGAAATAAATTCTTTGCAAAAAGTCGCAAACAAATGTTAGAAAGGAAGACTGAGAGTAAAGCTGCGTTTACAATGTGTGCAAAAACTTTAGTTCGTTATTCACGCACGTTATCTTTGTACACTCTACAACAGATGTCAAACAATCTTTGGCAATTTCATCTGCAAAAGTAAAATTTCGTAAAATTCGTGAATTTTTTTTTGTTCAACATAATCGATCTAGTGAGTCCAGAATTCGTCCAATGGTGAAGCGTTTTAAAGAAACTGGTTCGGCATAGGCCACCACTGTGATCGACGGTGTTCGAAACCAGTCACGCATCCCAATTTGTCGCCGAAGTCAGCAATTGGGCATCACTTATGGTATTTTACGGCGAATTTTAAAAGTTGATCTTCAATTGTACGCATATACCAGGTGTACTGGTATGAAGTGAGCGTCAAGATACAAATGTCTTGATATGAAACATTTATTGTATTTTTGTTTGGTTGCTATGACACCTGTCAAACAAATTAAGTATACATCAAGCCATTGAGCAAACAACATCATATTCTTTCATCGTGTTAAAAATGTCGAATTTTGTACCAGAAAATGATGACTTGCGGAAAGCATTAATTTTTTGTTTTCATTTGAAGAAAAGTGATGCAGAGTCGCATCGAATGCTTGTCGAAGCATTTGGTGATCATGATCTATCAGAGGCAACATACAGAAGATGGTTTCAACGGTTCAGAGATAACGATTTTGATGTGAGAAATGAAGAACGTGGAAGACCACCAAAAAAGTTTGAAGACGCCGATTTGCAAATAATATTGGATGAAGATGACACTTTGAGTCAGAAACAATTAGCAGAAATGTTAAATGTTGCACAACAAATTTTTGACCGTTTTAGAGCTATGGGAAAGATCCAAAAGTCTGGAAAATGGATGCCACATGAATTGAATGAAAGACAGATGGAAAACCGAAAAACCGCTTGTGAAATTTTGCTTGAAAGACACGATGAAAATCTGTTTTGCATCGAATTGTTACTGGCGATGAAAAATGGATTTATTTTCAGAATCCTAAACAGAAAAAATCATGGGTTAATCCCGGACATCTATCAACTTTGACTGCAAAACCATATCGATTTGGCAAGAAGACAATGCTGTGTGCCTGGTGGGACCAGAACGGTGTGGTGTACCACGAGCTCCTAAAACCTAGTGCAACCGTTAATACAGATCGCTTTCGACAACAAGTGATCGATGTAAACCATGCATTGATCGAAGAACTACCAGAATTTTGCTCCATGCAATGCACCTGCACACAAAGCAAAACTGGTTCAAGATACAACCAAAACACTTGGCTGGGAACCGTATTCACCAGACTTGGCTTCTTCCGACTACCATTTGTTTACATCGATGGGACATGCATTAGCTGAGCAGAACTTCGAATCCTACGAGGACGTCGAAAATTGGGTGACTTTTTGGGTTCACGTTCACTTCATACCGGTACACCTGGTAAATCCCAAATTACACAACAATTGCGGTCTTTGGAGTGTCTTAGACGTCGCCGATTTATTAACTAGATGTTGGATCGCCAGAACATCTTGATGCTTAAACATATGTTAGGCTAAGTGGTTTTTTCCCTCCTTGGAAAATGGCATCCAATGAGGGATATGGCATCCAACATTGAATGGGGATTCTAAATTCTTAGTGGAATTTGACTTGTTGTTGTTTTTTAATCAAGAAAGTGTACTCTTATATGTTTGTATGATTCGAACACAAAACCTTCTAATTTGAAACAACATTCACTACTTTTTAAGCCACGGCCACACATCTTTGGTAATACAGTAGGGAGGTACAGCCTTCAGGCCATCAACTCGTGCTCCAAACGGACATAAGCTTATTGTTCTTGCGTCGGAACGTAATGTAAGCATTGTAATCATAAGATTTCCACACCTTGGATCTGGTTATCCCCTGATCAACAAACCGACAATTAAATTGATAATATTGCGATTGCGATCGAGGCTCCTCCAGTGTTTTGAATGTTCGAATTTTTAGAACAGTTATCATCGATTCGGACCGTTAACTTGTACTGCCAAGGTTCGGATCCGAATATCCATAATAACCCAAAGCCACACAACTATGGTGAGGAATTTCAACGCCGAACGGCAGCAATTTTAAGAGACTACCAGGACCTTTTCCGATCGAAATTCCATTAATCCTATGCCACCAGCCTCGAACTATTGGCATCACTGACAAAGAGCAATCAGGATTTCAACTCTGAACAGAAATCCGCGAGAATGGGTATGGAAACCTCATAATAGAACCACAGTCAGTGCCTGGATCCTGGAAACATTATTTCTGTACTGTTAAACAGTGAGAAATGGCAGAGTGAACCATATAACCTACTCAGGACATTTCTGTCATCTAGGATGAGGTTAATACAGCCATTTCCAAGCTCAGCTCTAATACAGCTGCTGAACACGGAAACTTAACTGCCAAATAGATTTTTAGCAGCAGATGATGGTTGGATAAGGATTGGATTGGAGTCTCTAAAATCTGGTCGACGAAAGTATGTATACCCCACGAATGGAACCTCAGCAATATTTGTCCGATCCTAAAGAAGGCAGATCCCTTGAACTGCGTTATCTGAAGAAGGAATAAGTCTGCTCGACATGGTATATAAAATTCTGTATGTAAACGCATAAGAGCCTTCGTTACCAGTCTAATAGGCCCCTATCAGTGTGGTTTCAGGCCAGAAAAGTTCAACATAGATCAAATTTTCACAATTTGCCAGGTTTTGGAAAAATCCCAAGAGTTCCAAATCGATATCACCACATTTTAGAGGATCTATATATAAAGAAGAACTAAACAGAGTCATATCTAGTTTTTGCATTCCTTCCAATCTCCTTTAACTTTGTAGAATGACGATGGAGAATGCACTCTGCTCCATCAAGGTCGGTAATGACAAAACCAAGACAACTAACAAGACGGTACGTTGCCATGTGATGTTTTCATCATCTTTCTTTAAGCTAAGAGACTTAATCTATCTGGGCTCCGATAACAACTCCGGCAATGACATTAGACCGAAAATCATGCGAAGGACCACTATAGATAATCACTGCTTCTTTGGGCTTAGAAAGCAATTCAGTAGTAAGTCCACTCTTAGGTTTTACGGCCCAGAAGTTTAAACATTGATGACAGTGAATGAAAATATTCTCGGGCGCATTGGGAGAAAAGTTCTTCGTTTAATTGTCGGTCCCGTTTGCATCAATAGAAAATGGAGCACGCATTTCATCAGCGAATTGTAGGGGTTGTACAGCGATGCCGATGGATAGTTAGGCCGCCTTGAGCGGATAGACACCAGCGTTCCAGTACGGAAACGTTTCAACTTTAACTCAGAGAGACAACGTAGTGGAAAATGATCTCAACTTAGGTGGCGCACACAAGTGGAACTGGATCTCAGTCAACTGAGTGTGTGCATCTCGAGGTGATATGTTAGATACGTAAACAAACTATAAGTTCTGCAATTTGAATCGCTGCAAGCTCTTTTTTTTTGGACATCCTAAATGCTGAACAAAATCCCCTGTGTCCATCGTGTTGTCGTTGATTTTATGTGCGAAATGAAATATCCGCATCATGCCTTTTCAAACCAAACCATTGGACTAAGGTTCTACAAATTGTGAAAAAAATAAAAGATACTTTCATAAAAAAATGTCCAATATATCATTTGGCTGACCTAGAGATTTATTGGAATTTGCCTCTTTTAAGCCAGCTCAAGTAAGCTGTCATCTAATTGCTGTTTTAAGTCCATAAAAAGAGATCAAATGTTTGTATTTAGTATTTAAGACTGAGCTGTTTTGGTATTACTCTTAGTCAAATAGGTCATCGGCAGTAACAAGGCGAATTTAAGCTCAAGTGACTCTAAATACGAGATACAAATAGGAAATTCTATTCCTATTCGCCAATTGACGTGCTGTTTGGTTAAATTTTCTAATTTTCAATTGCCTCCCACTAATTTGAACAGCACTAACATACATAAAACGACTTCCATTACCGATCTGACATGTGTTAGATAAAGTACACTAACCCTAACCCTAATTGCCCTAAAAATAATTTTTTTTCATCACTGACCATTGACCAGTTTAACACTTGTTTAATGTCTTCGATTGCAGCAATAAAGGTACTGCCGATTAGACAAAATCCATTCATGGACCTGAATCAAAACAATATTCGATAAAAACGGAACCAAAAGGACCATTAGCAACTTTAAAAGCATTTATTCAGTTAAAATTAACACAAAAACGACAAAATATGCACATAATAATCCACCGCAAAACTTCAAAGGATCAGAACCAACCGGATATATAGAAAGTCCAGGACCAGAAAGAAAAGAGCCAAAACAAAAACAAAGAGGACACCGAACCTAATGAAATTTTCCTCCAATTATTTTCATGCCGAAAAGTTGAGATGTCCAAGAACTCGATGGGAAACTAAAGAAGAGGAGGTAAAGCAAGAGTTGAAACCTTGTTATCCTTATTGAGTTAGCAATTTCAGTCACTGCCATTTTAATTTTTTGTTTCCATCTTTTCCATTTTTCGTTCTAGGAAGTCCTAGACACGAGGCCATAGAGTAGAGTATATTTTTTGTTAATCATTCTTTAGATGACCCCGATGGAGAATTTACAATTCTAATTTGTTGTCCATCGAATGGACAAGTCGTATCCTTGTTTTGTGCATTCTATTGCATCATCTGTAGTAGTGTGCCCGGATGTCCTTTTTTCGTCATCATGTGTAGTGTAGTCTAAAATTTGTCTCTGATTAAAATGCAATTCTGGTTGAGCTAACTTTCATTCTAACCGACAGGGCACCGACGAACGATGACAATAAATAATTGAAAGAAACTTCTACCCTATATCTGGGTGGTGATGAAGGAATAATTTTAGGATTGCATCTACACGTAGCCTGTCAATTGGATCGTTCTGGAAAGCAACCAGACTCATTATTATCACAACCAGGCCGAAACGCAACTTCAATTTTGATCACCGCAGGGAAAGGGAAATCAACATCCAATTCAACACAACACATGTCCTAGGAGGAGATTTAGTTTATTACAGTGGCTTGGTTCTGTGTGTGATGGGTTGAGGGATAATGTATCTATGCAGGAACCTTCCTGGTATTCTAAAATTTTTCCAGAAAAATTTGAAACCAAAAAAACTTATGGTATGCTTGTCCAGTGATTTTGTATCTAGCATGGTATTCCGTTCGCATATTTATCTACTCGTATAGACTCCTTCGTTTTTTACTTTGGCATCAGGAGTATCTTTCGTGGTGATGAGAGAACAACAAACGATAACTTCAAAGAGGATAGTACATCGATGAAAAGAGCTAAAGAGGGAAAGGAGAAAGGAAAATGCTTAGAAAAGTTTCATTAATTATAAAAAGGGCAAAACTCATTAAAAAATCTCTGTTCGAAGATTATACAGTATAGTAGTGCTGTAGAAGTATCCCAACATCCCAGCGTCCAAACTTCTAAAGAATGCTTATTGAGAATTTTTAAAATTCCTTTTGGTTCTGTTATTTTTTCTATTCAATCTCAGTGCGGGCTTTCTTTTTAGGATTTCTTTGAGACTGCTGTGCAAAAGAAGTGATCAATAGAAAAATCAACAAACCTTTTTATTAACTGCACAGTGGCTGCGTTGGTAATTATAGGGGATGCAATCTTTTGGTTGACTCTCCATCGATTAAAATTCAAACCCGTGCTGATATTCTTGAAATATCTCTGAAAATGTAAAACCAAAATACCAAATATTTGGCGGTTGCAATGGGTGCATTATGTTTGCATAAGGGCAATCTCCTTGACCAGGACGATGGCGGATGAATCTCAAATACAAATAACGGCCACATCCACTGCTCTTATCAATTTGAGCTACTAGGTGCACACATAAGGTGCTGGGTCTAAAGCGAGCTCCGTGGTTGTGTCGAGACGGTTTAGTAAAGGCAACACTCATAACTTCAGTAAGCCTTCTGGTATTGGATCGTTTAGTTAGATCTTTTGTCGATCAGGTTAGGGGTTGCGCGTGGGTGTAACTCACGAGACAACCAACAGCCTCTAATATGAACAGATATATTCAATGTATTTGCATTTGGAACGTTAGAACTCTCAACATAGCAGATGCGATTGGATGAGCAAGGTAAAAAGTGGATGCAAAACTGTGACATCTGCTACGACAATTGCTTTAAAGTAGAAAGACGTCGTTGCGAAGAAAGTCTTAAGCTTTCGGCATGTAAGCGAGGCGCCTCATAACAATTCGCATCTAAACAGATTTCCGTTCATGGTGCTATAGACAATAAGGATGATAACATCAAAATTTTATTGGATAACCTCCTAAACTGATAATACATTGAGTATCTCAGCTTTGACACCGCAATGTGCTACAAGATCTTTACACCAAGCTGGGAAAGGAAGCCATCGTAGGGCGTGCCATAGGAAAATACAGCCTGCATAACATCACGGCCGACAATGGATTTATGTGTCGGGGTCACAGCGGTCAACACGCGATTAACACATCTCAACATCCATGGATCTCCGCTGATGCATTAACAGTAAACAATATTAAATATAGTACATTGCGATAGATGCCAGATAATCGGCAACCATTCTAAATAACCAGACTTACCGACTAGCTAACATCGAAACCATGGTACGAATTCGGATACCACAGACGCAATGGGGTCAAGTAAGACTGCTAAAGTGTTTTTTTTTTTACAATTAACGTGTGCTTAAAGAAAATGAGGTTACCACGAACGTTGGTCCAAAATGTCTGAAGGATATAATGACTAGGAAAACTAGAGTTTGGCAGGGCATTTCATAAGCGAATTGTTCGGACAAAGTAAGAAATGAGAAATTTTAGAGTTCGTCCGAAGGTGGGCTTGAGGATACGAGTATACTAATGAGCATTTATATCGAGACGGTTATTATGCTTAAAAGTTTGAAGGGTCGGAATGTTTCTAATATATTCTGTGGAGCACTGGTGGTGAAAATGTAGATAGAACAAGGTGAGACAAGAGACGCAACGTCGGTGTTCAAACGCGTCAACTGACTGTTCAATGTTAGAGTCCCCTATGAGTTTTATCGCGCGGTTTTGAATCTTATCTAGTAAGTGCAGAGAAGTCTTAGGGACCAGATCTGGGTATTGTACTCCAATTATGGTTGGGTAAATGTCTTATATGTTGAGGACAGATCAGACGTAGAAAGGCGTTTCTCACAGCGCTTGGGGAAGCCTAGACATTCCGCTGCATTTTTGGTGACACAAAACAAGTGGTCATTCTAGCATATGTTTTTATTGACACACATACCGAGCATGAACAATTTTTCCGTTTCGATGATGTAGGAGTAAGTACTATGCATGGATAATGGCTGAGTATTTAGTTTTTTTTTTTTTTTTTTTTAACGACAGCATTATATTTAGGAAGCATAAATTCCACTCTCTTGATAGTTCCCCATTTCGTTATGCTGTTTATCAGTATTTAATAAGCTAATGTCCTCGTTCTACAGAGTGTCGGAGACAGAACGAAACCTGCATTTATTTTGTGATTATCAGACTTGAAACCATCGAATACAACTTGAATTGAACGTTCCGAAGGGTAATTTCTAATCTATGGAAGGATAAAAATATCGATTCTAAAAGCACGCATTTTCGACAAAAGAGCCTGATGCCAAATTCTGTTAAATGCTTTAGAAATATCAAGTGCAACTATCTTTCTTTCGCCAGATTGATACCATGCCAGAAGATCACGAGTGGATTTGTTGCAACGTAAGCCACACTGCCGGTCATTGAGAAGAGTAGAGTTGATGAAAAAGCTTACGGAGAAGAACACCGTCTGGACCAGCGGGCTTGTGAATGTTAAGGTCTTAATGAACTCTTCCCACTACAGAAGTGCGAAAGTGAATGCGTCCCGTTGAAGATTCGACACGGAGACAACGCACAATCTGGAAAAGTGTTCTGCTGGCTGTAAAAGTGTGCAGAAAGCAGATTGACCTTGTCAAAAGAGCTGATACTGGAATGTCTTTAAAAATGAGCGTTGGGATGGAGGATGGGGCAGAATTTCTGATGTTTTTGACGAGCGACCGAAAGTTTTACAACTTTTGGGACATTGTAGTATCTTTTATCTTAGTTTTTGGTCGTATTGAAAATTTTCAGTCATTCCTGGTTTGTTTGAACTTTTCTCGGTTTTTCTCTGTTGGGTTGGTATTGCAGGACCAACGAAACATTTCTCTAACCCTGACAGCCTCTTTACAGCTCGAGTCGAATCAGACCTTTTATTTTGGTTTTATACGTTTCATCCAATGAGGAATAAAGGATCTTATTCCAAAGAGAATAGTGTCTTTGATCATATCAGCAGCGGTGAACATAACGACCTGTTAAAAACACTAGGGAAGCTGTTAAGTTTGCTGCAATTGGCTTTCTCGTACTGCCGCACCATTCGCTAAGAATACTTTTTTGTAACTGTATAGTCAGTTTACGAGAAATTAGCTGATATGACACAATATTCGACGAACGCAAGATTGCTACAGCCCATTTATAAACACTTGCCGTGAGATGACCCGGTCGCCAAATTTTTCCTTCACAAATTCGAGCGTTGCGTCGCTTATGTGGAACTACCGCGCGGTTATAACGATGTTGTCAAGCTCACCGTAAAATAAGCCGGGTTAATTCTATGGTGATGCCCAATTCAGCTCATCCGTGCTTAATCGACTTTTCTTGGTCTTCTAAGATACTGGGCGCTACCGTGGCTATGTTTTCTTCATTTCGCACCAAGATCTGTCTGTCGCTCAAGCTCTTCCACGATGCGACAAAGTGCCTGCACACTAAAAGCAAGCGTAACATAAAAGGATGCATGAGGAAATGACAAATCTTATTGAATATTCTGACAGCTGGATATCATTAGAAAATTATCAAACTATTAACAAAATGCAGTTGTAGCATTTACTAGTGTTGTTAGGTTGTAACAGATCCTCTGTGAGATGACCCAAAAGTCGGTTATTTTGTTTCCTTCTTTTCCGTTCCCAACAAGGCACTTATCGCTTCAGCAGACCTTCCGAGATATACGACGACAAGATCAAAGCATTGGTACAAGTAAATAAGCATCTAACGGTTCAGCAGCATGTTTCTTTCATGGCTATTTGAAATCGCTAGGCTTCGCAAAAAATCTCGATATTTGGGTACCGCATGAAGCGCATAAACCTACATTCTTGGAGCGTATGTCCACGGACAACGTAAAATGGAATATTTACAACAATGTCAGTCGAAAAAGAAGTTGGGTAAGGGGGATGAAAAATCGAAAAAGCAAACAAAGGTGGTCATCCACCACAAGAAGGTGATACTGCCAATATAGTGAGATTGGAAGGCACCAGTCTTTTATAAGCTGCGTCCAAAGAAAAAACAAAACGAGCAATTTTTGCGAGTCTTTCACCTATAAGTTGCATAATTTTGTTTATTAGAATTTAAATTTGTAAATTGAAACGTTCAAACAAGTTATGAGTTTGGCATATTTTAATTTTGCTGGGGTATCTTCACTCGGGGATGATGAAGTGAGATCAGGTCTATTGAGATAAGTAAGGGCTGTGAATTTTCGTCTGACTAGTATGTGATTGATGTTGACGTTTCTTTTGCAGGTCGGGCAAGTTGGTGGATCCGCTTTCGTAAAACAATATTGGGGGGTACGATAGACGATAGACGATATGTATCCGTATGTCCGTCTACGGACGTTGAATTTTCAGTTTTTGTGGTTGTTATGGGTTAAATTGAAGTAGATTTGTCTGTGTTGATATAAGAGTAGATATGTTGATAGTTTTGCCAATCTAACAGAGGCAAGATCGTATCTGACAAAGCGCAATACGTGCGGTTTGGTAAATATTTCGAATCTATGAGTTGGGGCGCTGTGAACTGTATTGGCCTCAGTATCAGCATGTTCACTGCTGCCAGAGTGAAGGACATTGTTTACTCATCAGAAGTAATAACAGTGGATTACTTTAAGCATGGCATTGACGAAGCAGTTACGGAAGTCCGAGAAGAATTGAAAAGAATGGGCATTGTTAGAACGTTTCAAAGAAAATCTGTGGCGTTCATACAAAGTAATGGCGTTCATAAAAGAATTGTTTGGGTCATATAAAAAGTCTCCGCAGTTTTTTCTCACTAGATGATGTTGGTGTCCATTTATCTGAAAAAAAAAAACTAATCTGATTGTGTCAAGCGAAAACGTGTTTGAAATGTAACATGTTTAGCTACATTTTTTTGTAAAGACAGCTGTGTAATTAGTTGCTCGTGTTAAGAGTTATACTGATTTGAATATGAGTGAAAAATCTGAAGAAATACGCTATGTGATGATTTTTTACTATAAAAAAGGGAATAACTCTGCAAAAACATGCCGAAAAATTTGTACAGTTTACGGTGAGAATGCTGTGAGTGAATACCGGACCCAGGAGTGGTTTGTTCGATTCCGTTTCGAAAATTTCGATGTAAAAGGTGCACTTCGCACTGGTCGGCCTGTCACTGAAAAAGTCGATGAAATTTTGCAGCTGATGGAGCAAGACCAGCACGAAAGCTGTCTGGAGATAGCGGAGGCACTAAACAACAAATGAATGATAGTTTGGAATCATTTAAAACGAGAAGGCTATTCAAAGAAGCTCGATGTTTGGGTGCCACATGAACTAACGCAAAGAAATTTAATAGACCGAATAACCATCAATAAAACGCTGCTGAAACGTAACGAAATGGAACCATTTTTAAAGCGATTCATTACGGGCGATGAAAAATGGATTAAATACAAGAATGTCCAATGCAAGTCATCATGGTCAAAGGCCGATGACCGAACACAAACGACGTCAAAAACTGGATTGACGGCAAACAAGGTTATGTTGAGTGTTTGCTAGGATTGGAAGGGAATTGTCTATTATGAGCTGCTAGAATGTGGCGAAACGGTCAATCGACGATCCTCTAATGTGCACATCTCGACCGTTTGATAAAGCTATCAAGAAAAAGCGATCAGAATTGGCCAACAGAAAGGGAGTTGTCTTCCATCATGACAGTGCTAGGCAACACACATTTTTGATGACCCGGAAGAAAATTGGCGGAGCTTGGTTGGGAAGTTTTAATGTATCCACCATGTAGCCTTGATATTGCACCCTCTGATTACCATTTGTTTCAGTTTTTGCAAAACTTTCTTAATGTTAAAAAATTGGTCTATCGAAAAGTCGTTGAAATTCACTTGCCCAAGTTTTTCGCTGATAAACCACAGAACTTATACACCGATTGAACTATGAAGCTATAATGGCCAATAGGTACTTTATTGACATTGATTTTGAATAAAGGATTTTTTTTTCAAAAATGGACCATGAAACCGAGGAAACTTTTTACTATCATGGACAGGGAGAAGCCTTGAAGAATACTACTGAAAAGAGGTCGATAGGTATAGAAGCGTCAAGAATATTGTTGTAAAGCTGTATGAGACGTAAGTTTACAGAATTTGAAAGGATTTTGTAATAATTTGGATTTTGTAATAATTCTTGGGAACCGGAAGGATGTGTTATGTCCCAAGTACGCAGCAGTGGCACGCTTGTAGAGGCACAGCATCATCTCGTCGGATGGGGGGGAGGATCTTGGTGCTTGATACTATTAATGAGTCGTGCCAAAAAGAAGAAACACGAGGAGACGAATAAAAAGTATACTCAAAGTTTCGTCGAAAACTGAACTATACACCGCGACTGATGTTGTAGTCGTTGGTAGCCTTCGTAGCTACCTGGGCTATGCCTCTTCCACCAAGGAGGCAATTCCTCTTCGCGACCGTGCTATATTTGTCCCAATAACATGTTTTTCATCAAGGTTCACAACTTCCTGTCAAAAATCAAATCAACCTCATCGACAAAATAAATTTAAAAATCATAAAAAATCATTCTTACTACTGTGTCAAATTAGTTAACATGTATTTACTAAACAACTTTATAAACACGGATGTGCATCAACTCACGTTCCGCTTAGTGTCATAATTAACAAAATCAAAGAAAATTTCATAATCATTATTAGACCGATCTACAATATGACTTATTTGTTAAAACTTCAAAACTTCAACACAACTTCAAAAGAACTCAAATAAAATTTAGATAAGCTTTGTAATACACCCATACATAAGCGAAGATTGAGATTAAGATAGGGTGATTCATCGCAAGGTTCGATTTATAGTGTAAAATAAAACAAATAAATTGGAAAGCGAACTTAACATTTTTATTATCGGTTAAAAGAACAATTCATGGCATCTACATTGAGGTTGTCTATTCGGAAGGTCTAATTTTGGGCAACTCGTTCTAGAATAGCGACTGGTATCTCGAGGATAACACGAGTAATGTTAGCTTCCAAAGCCTCAATCGTATCTGGCTTATTCCTGAAGACCTGAGACTTTACATATCCCCATACAAAATAGTCTAAAGGTGTGATATCGCACGATCTAGGCAGCCTATTTACTATAGCAAAACGTGAAATTAAGAGCTCACCGAAGCCATGTGCTTGAAATTCAGGAAGCATGTAGTCCGTTAACATGGCGCGATAATGATTACCATTGACGGAACATTCTGATTTGCCTCATTTTTGAAGAAATATGGACCAATGATTCCACCAGCCCATAAACCACACCACACCGCTGCTTTTAATATAATACATGGGCTGAAAAGTCTGTTTCTAAGAGAGGGCACCACTTGAATTAAATCCATACCATTTTCAGATAGTACCAACCTTCAAAAGATACGTGTATAAATTTGACAGCTGTCGGACGATTAGTTCTCGAGATATAGCGTTGTGAGTGAAGCAACTTTTGTTATTTTGAAGGGAAAAAATGCAGCCGATGCAAAGAAATGGCTTGATAAGTGTTACCCGGACTCTGCGAACCATTTGCAAGTGGTTTGAAAAATTTAAAAGTGGTCTTACAAGCACAGAAGATGATGCACGCAGAGGACGTCCAAAAAAGGCTGTTTCAGATGAAAACATCAAAAAAGTCCACAAAATGATTACGAATGACCGTAAAGTGAAGTTGATCGAGATAACTGAGGCTCTGAAGATATCAAAAGAGCGTGTTGGATATATCATACATGAATATTTGGACATGCGAAAGCTCTGTTCAAAGTGGGTGCCGCGTTTGTTCACAGTCGACCAAAAACTACAACGTGTTAATGATTCACAGGAGTGTTTAAAGCTGTTCAACCGCAATAAAGCCGAATTTTGGCGTCGGTATGTGACAATGGATGAAACTTGGCTCCGTCACTACACACCAGAGTCAAGTCGGCAGTCAGCTGAGTTACGAGCAGGCGACGAACCTCTTCTAAAACGACCAAAAACTCAACAGTCGGCTAGCAAGGTTATGGCATCCGTATTTTGGGATACACATGGAATAATTTTCATCGACTATCTCCAAAAGGGGCAGACTATCAACAGCGACTATTACATTGCGTTTTTGGAGTGTTTGAAGGAAAAAATCGCAGAAAAACAGCCGCGTTTGAAGAAGAAGAAAGTGCTGTTTCATCAAGACAATGCACCGTTTCACAAGTCGATGAAAACGGTGACTAAATTGAATGAATTCGGCTATGAATTGCTTCCCCACCCATCGTATTATCAAGATTTGGCCACCAGCGAATACTCGCCGGAAAGAGATTTAATCCCGATGAAGAAGTAATTGCCGAAACAGAGGAGGAGTCACGGGTGATCTGTCAAAAAAAGCCTATTGAAAATTAAACCTCACGATGAATCACCCCTTATTTTGTGTACTACATCAAGTACTCGAAAGAGGGGAGTTGGGGCGATTTAAGTGAACAAAACCCACGACGTTTCGGATAATTTAAATCACAAACGTTTCTTATATTTAAGAAATGATAAAAAATTTACTTCATGTCTTAACCTGGCAGATGTATTTCATAACGCTAACGTCCTTATTAAATTTCTTCACTACGGGGCAGGACTACTTCTGAAAAGATACACAAATAAACAGTAGGCCTGCTCAGGAGTGGAAAAATTCGCAAAGAGAGAAACAGAAATGAGTGCGAGAAGCTTGGCCTTGGCCACAAGGGCTGTCAAAGTATTTAGTTTTTTTAAACATTGATAACTTAAGGGGTTAGACCACTCTAGGATTTTCAAAAAATCGATTTGGTTTTATTGTTTTCAATTATCCGTTAGGACCTCAAAAATGATATCCCAAAAAGCTATGGCTGGGATATATCTGGAAGTACGGTATAGCCGGTGAAACTGTTTTTCTGGAATTTCGCTGTTGGGGGCCTAAAATGGTGGTCAACTGGAGCTACTACACACCATTGTGGCCTGGTAGAATGACTATATATTAGATGACCCAATTTTCAGAGTTTGGTTGATGATTGGCACTTGTTTGCCTTTTTTTTTTTTTTTTTTGGGTGTCCAAATTAGATTACAGGCTGCATACTGACTCCAATTGGAGCACGGAAAAGGGTTGCTTTCTTGACAGATTTACTTTGGACAAGCGAGAAAAACTACCACTGCTTCCACCGTCAAGATCGAAGTTCCGTGAAACAGAGACTGTAAGTATATCAAGGTTTGAACCCAACAAAAATTTGTTTAATCGTTTGATGCTGATCAAATACAGACAAAATTAAGTTCAACCTAGTCTTAAGCAAATTTGTTTGATGTACTAACCTTAATATGTATTAAGAAATACATACACATAAGTTCCACTCCTGTTGGTGGACTGCAAGGAGAGAGCGAACCTGATTGCTCGACGGAAATATGTTAAAGAAAGCATGTCGCCAAACGCAATACACCAGATTAAGGCGGTGTGGTGAATAATTACAGATTTTGGGACATCATTATTTTGTTCATTTTCCGGGCTTAAGGTGCAAGAATAATCTAGTACGTTCGCTTTTTATTTGAGCTAGTTTAAGTGAATGTGCCTAAGAGATGAAATAACTACCACAATTTTGATCATGGGATACGAAATCCTTTTTTTACTTCTAGGTAACGGGGGACTTGATCTATTTGCATAAGTAGATATTATTGTGGCGTTTATTGAAGAGGCCGTATAGGTGTTTTTGTTAGTATTAACGTTTCAGGAGTCTTTACAGGAAAAACTGACATAAAGTGATCCCAAACTTTGATGAAACAAAAAACCGACATGAAGTGATTCCAAAGTGAATCACTCACTAGATGGCATTCAAAACCGTACGATTTTACTTATAATGTTCTTTGCTCATGAAGTTATTTCGCTATTTTTACCAGTAGTGCTCTTACCTAGCAAATAAAGTTATTCTATTTCCAATTCTCCTTAAAATCCATCTCGCTATGAATACTTAAACTACGAGGAAACTAAAAAGCAAAGGGGTAGTGCGCGTGGTGAGGCTGCTCGAGCAGAATGAGATATGGAGGGGGAACGAAAAGGCGACAGGGGCACTAACTCAATCTGACTGAGCCATGAGTGGTAAAGGGGGTGTTGTGGGTGAGCGTAGAATGCGCGAGTAACTTGAATAGCAACAGAATCAGCATCGTCATCATCATAGTTACCGTCGTCAAAGTACCTTTTTACATAGACATCGCACAACAACAACAAAGATAAGCCCATAGAATAGCTCAGCAACAGAATTGCTTGTGGCGAGTACATAACCGCAGCGAGAGATGATGGCTACACACAATTTGTTTCACTACGGTGTGTGTGGTTGTGTTCGAAAAAACCTTGCGTGAGCAAAGCTTGAACAAATTGTTTTATCTGGGAGTCTTTCACCAACCATCGATGCGACAATATCAAATTTTCCCAGTAGGTCCAATTAAATTTGCTTTTATTTTGTATTTAATAAAGAGATAACAAAACCCTTTAATCGGCGTTGAAAGTTGGAGTTGATTGTTTTAATTATTTTGGGAAGCGACAAACTCTTGTTGTATTGTATAGTGTTTCGTATTATTCCAGGTATTATGCAAAGTAAGTTTAAGGTAATATGATGAAAAGCCCCTTATTTATATCCAACAGGGGGATAACCTAAGATGTGCAGGTTAAAATAAGTCTAGTTGCCGGCGCCAATTTTAAACTTGCAATGCGTTTAGGAATGGGAAGTGGTGGGCATATAGATACAGTTGATATGATAAGGAAGTGATCTCTTTTGCAGAGATCTTCTAAAATTTTCCTTGAGGTTCTTGTCTTTTTCAAAGTTCTGGTGACCAGGATGTAATATCAATATGAGTTGAAGTTTTGTGGGGGTGGAGAAGTTCTTAAGTCGAACCTTTCAATTTTTTTTATTGGGGATCCCCATAAGACGTTCCAGACGTTCCAGACGTTGACGGGTCCGACCAGTAAATCGGAGCTTGTGATCTCGTTTAGTATTATATTTTCTAGATCAGAGATGACAGTGAATTGAACTTCTAGTTATAGTTCGTCAGCTACTACTAAAATGTTTAAAGTAATTGGTATTGGTTTGCGTATTTTTTTAAATTAACTTAATATTAAATTAGTATTGGGAAAGTTAATATAGGGTTTTCTAATAACGACTTGACAACTTTTTTTTAAATAAAAGGCAAAGCATTTGAGATATTTCAACAACTTTATTATTGGCTTGAAGTACAATCAAAAAATTTATGAATGTAACTCGACTTCGTTCATATGGCCACGGCGGGCACGTTTGCAGCGGTCGTTTCTTTGAACCCAATTTTTAAATATTTAACGACTCGGCTACACATTTCGGCCGAAACGGCCGCTATTTCGCGTTCAATGTTGGCTCTGAGCTCTTCGAACGTCGTCGGCGTGTTGGCATAAACCAATGACTTAACGTAGCCCCACAGAAAATAGTCGCGTTAAATCGCACGAACGAGGCGGTCAATCGACTGGCCCATATCTTGAGATAACACGCTCACCATACTTACTCTTCAATAAATCGATTACAGCGTGTGCTGTGTGGCTTGTGGCACCATCCTGTTGAAACCACATGTCGTCCAAGTCCATATCTTCCAATTCGGGCCAAAAATAATCGGTGATCATGGCGGAATAACGCTGACTATTCACAGTAACGTGACGATCGTTATCGTCGACGAAAAAATATGGCCCAATAACGCCGCCGGCATGCAAATCGCACCAAACAGGTATTTTTTGTGGATGAAGTGGTGATTCATGAAGCACATGTGGGTTTTCCCCCGACCAATAATGCATATTTTGCTTACTAACGAACCCATTGAGCCAAAAATGAGCTTCGTCACTGAAGATGATTTTGCGATGAAATTCATTATCTTGGCGCATCTTCTCCAGAACCCAATCGGAGAACGTACGTCACTTCAAATGGTCCATCGGCTTCAATTCTTGAGTCAGCTTGATTTTGTATGGGTGTAAACCAAGATCCTTACGCAAAATACGCGATAATGTGGTCTGAGTGATGCCCAATTCTTAAGAACGCCTTGGAATTGACTGATTTGAATAGTTTGCTAGGAACGTCTGAACGGCAGGGATATTTTCGACACTTCAACCAACCCGTTGTCTAACTGACACGACAACATCACACAACGAATATGTAGACTCAAATTTTTCCACTAAACTTGTTATTGCCTGTCTACTAGGGCGAGAATTACGACCGAAATTTGGAGTTAACGCTCTTAAAGTTGCAGTCACCGACTCCGAATATCTGTAGAAAATTATTATAATTTGCAGACGTTGCTCGTTAGTGTACTTAACCACGATGAAAATTTTGTGTTCACTGAATTCAAAGTTGTCAAGCCCCTATTGGAAAACCCTATAAAAGAGCTATGCTAAATCCCTGGTGAACTACGTGGTGTTTGATCGGGAAACTGCTGCACCAAAGGTGCTTAGCGATTTTAACCCCACGACAGAAAAGGAGAACATCTTGTTAGGACGATTGGTAAGCATAGCCTACACGTCTCGTCACATCTGGCAACGGACTTAGGCTTCTTGACGTTACGGCGGACGAGATATCAAAAATTTCTGTTGCATCTGCGATGCTTCCCCATACGGAATCGGTGTAGTCCTTTTGCTGTCGCCAATTTAATTTTTTTTTCATGGGCGTTAGCGAAAATCAACAATTTTTAAATGAGTACAACTTCAAAATTGTCCATAGACCTGGCATCAAAAATAGTATGGGGATGTGCATTCTTCAATCAACTGACATCGCAAACATGGCAGAGAGTTGAGGTTCGCCAGTTTTCCAACCGGGTGAAGTTGCAAAGGCATATTATCAGCCCACAAAAAGATTGTTTGCCTTATGGTAATCTTTTTATGATTCCAGAAGCTTGTCATGCTGATAATTCTACATGCTAGCCATCACTGAGTGGTAAGAATGTAGAACTTGCCAAGAAGATACGTATGGTCGCTGAAGATGGACTTTACTGTTGAGGCGGCGGTGAAGAAGAATGTTACCTGTCAGCAATCTCGAACAAAAAAGGGACATAAAGCTGTTCATCCCTGGGAAGAGACTTCGAAACCATATTCACGCATACACGTTTAAGGTAAGACGTTCCTGGTTATATAAGACTTCTATTCCAAATGGCTGGAGGTAAAACTAGTTTCAACTACAAGTTAGGCTTGTGCGATAAAAAATTTACCCTCTTTCTTGCGAAGAATCCCAAAAGTTTTGGAAAAATAATCTGATTTCACATATAACCAACTTACTGCTCCTTTTCACTCGGCAAGTAATGGCCAAGCTGAAGGTATGATTCACGGAACCAAAGAATACCAAAAACGAAATGCGTCCGGTTAAACCATCTACGGTCTACGGTCACTGGAAAATTCCCAGCTAAAATATGTACTTTTGAGACGAGACGTTCAACAAAAAAAGGACACATTTTTAAGAGTTGACAAACAGCTGCAACTTAACTACCCAGTTTGAGCAAAGACCTATTCCGAAGTATGACTCAGTTGAATTAGTAAATTTCATAATGGTTTCTAGGTAGGGTTTACCGGCAAATACTTTAAGCGGACATTGAAAAATCAGTTTTGTATCTACTTTCTGTTCAGCATAAACCATAAACAAATTTTAAGTCTTTGTTTGAGATGTGTTTTTCTACAAAAAATTATTTTTTTTTTTAATTTCTGCATTCCTTAACGTAAACCGTAATGACCATATTTTAAATTTTGTCCTCTTTTGTGCGTTTAATAAAAATATTTCCCTGCAGTATCCTATGTTAAGATATTTATTTTAATAACCCCTCATAGCTAGACACTAAAACGTTGGAAAATTACTCAATAATCCCAGATATTAGGAGAATAACCACTTACCAACCAGTCACCCCACTGTTTATAAATGTATCTCATTATATTCCCTTTGTCCGCAAGTTGACCAGTTTCGACTGGGATGCCATCTAAAGCTAAACACTCCGCAGTATCTTCGTGTATCTAAAACGTGCTTTGGTGTCCTTCCAACTTCACTTACAGACTAAATGCGATACTCTTCCTATTTGAGGTCAGATGAGTCAGGATATATCAAAATGGACCACCCGGAGTTAGTTTCTACGGTAAGCAACTTAATTAATTAGACTAGAGGCAACCCCAAACACTAAGGGTGGTTAAAACTGCAGCGTTGAAGCGCTGTATTTACCTCTGTGATGAACTATCGTTAGTTTTTCCCTTTACTATATCATTTTGTTGAAAAAAAAACAAAATTCCCATTCTTTTTCCTCTTCCCTTTACCCTGCACACCTTCGTGAATCACAGTAAGTCTTATCAATTATGGGTTTACGAGGAAAAATTGACTCGACGACGACCTAGAATCCAGAATGTAAGAAGAAGCAAAGGAATTAAAAATGAGAAAGAAAAAGTGACGTTAAACGCGATTGTATACCGATTAGGGTCACCACCTCAAGAGGACCTTTTATCGGCAGTCCTAACCTTCCTTGCCATCGGGTATATCCGTATAAGCAAATTAATTTCCTCTTTATAAAACATTGTGGCACAAATCACTGCGATTTGGAGCTTTGTGTTTTCTTGGCAGGACAATTAATGATTGCTTAGTCCTTTTTTCTGAGAATTGAATGGAAAAAGTCAAGGAAACAGTTTAGGACTTAAGTCGAATGTCTTTGTACACATGTATCACTCCATTCCAATAGGAATACGAAGATCTTTGAGTTGGAAACTATCAAGGCACCAACACTTGCTACTTAAAATGGATGGAATGTGAGGTGGCATCAAAGAGGATAACGAATTAATCTAACAAGGTCGCATTTAGTAGGATTGATATGGTGTTTCTGCACATGTACATTGTACACACATGAATAGAGCTCTCGTCCTTGGAAGCTATAGTGCTGTGGTAAATGACTTTAATTACTGACAGTCGTCCGTCTTTGGAATGGCAAATGGCTTCCGGTGTTGACGGTGGCTAACATTTGATGTTTTTTTTTTTTTTTTTTTATATCTTCATGAAGCTTGACTTTTGTATGGGTAGCCATGTGAGATACATTTGCAGGAGATACAAATAGGCGAGTGTGTATTTGAATTTCAGTCCTCCTTAGGCGTTCTTTCATAATACTTTGTTGAGTAAAGAGAAGTTTTTTGAATGGCTTAGTTGTTGGTCTATGAAGGGGAAGGTGAAGGACATTTATAAGCAATATTGTTGATTTAAGTACAAGTATCATTAGAAAGTGTTTTCAAGGATATTCGTTATGTATTCTCATACAACGGGAAGGCTACTGTGGTTGATGCTGAATTTCTTAGAAAAAGTCTATCAGAAAAGTCATCAAAAGTTTAAACAAAGTTGAGATATATCGTAGGAACAAATATGGAATTTTCTGTTGCTTTTGTTTGAAAGATTGTTTGAAATCCGCTATCGAATATTGAATAAGAACATAAGGCCAAAATATTTTTATTGATCTGTCTGCAACTGCTTGAGGTATACATCTTTTTCTTTTAAATGATTTCTTGTCTGCTTGGTTCTGGTATTACATTGGTCAAGGTAAACGCATGCCAATATTCATTAAGGCAATACAACATCTTGTTGCTGATATAGCTGACATTGTCGTTTCCAAATAATATTAGATTTCGTGATCACTTCGTTACAGACCATTTGGAAATCCAGCAAAGCATAACTTTCAGGGAATAATACTTCAGCCAACATGCTTATTTGCGGCGGCAACGTCTGGTCAAATAATCTGATAGGGTCTGAAATATCTGAAGTATACCATACATATATCTCATATGAGCTAGTACCAACGACAAATTTGTCTGGAAGAAATCGATGCTTCAATCAATGAAGGCTGTAGCTACAGTGGAAGGAAATCGGATGAAGCGGTCGAGCTTACTGATAAAAATAAAATAAGACTTTACTGGCCAATAAGGGACCAATAAGGGTTTTAGTTTTTGTAGACTAAAGTCAGTTGATACGGTTAAGTCCACCTTAAGAAGTAGAGTTAGTTCTGAGCTAACATTTATCACGAAGACAGGGCAGGATTTAATTAAAATTGTCCAACATATGCGATTCGGAAATTACTAGTACGAGGTTTTAAGAGAAAGAATCCGAGATAAATCAGTTGGACACGTTTTAAGCCGAAACTCGGAAAGTCCGTCATTTTTGTCTTAAGGAATGCTTTGGATTGACGAGTCTTACCAAGAAAAATGCGGATTTTCAGTGACTACGTAAGAAAACACCGAAAACTTCTCAACAAGTTACTTCAAACTGATTCGGAGCAAGACTTAGTTTCAAACAGATCGAAACACAGAGCACATGAGGAACTCACTTGGAATTTGAAGAGTGCATCTTATGAAGATTTTTTTTTAAAATATCAAAATGCTTCTAATCCTCGAGACTCAGTTACCCAGTAATTTGATCAGAACTAACACACAATCAGCCTCCGCTAGACTAAAATCTAGCCTTTATGCTTGACAAGACCTTCTTGCTGAATCTAATCCTTCCACTTCACACGATCTTTTTATAAAATATTTAACCAGTCATTTTAAAAAACCGTCCAAAAGGGTAAAACCCTGGATAACTCCGGACCTAGTGCTCCTAATAAATAAAAGAAAAAAAATTAACTCGGATTGAAGTCTATCAGAAATCCCATGAACGTTATTTTGAGAAATAAATACAAATACTTTGCTTAGAAGTAAAGTATTGTACCTACAATTTCCAAAAGGCCGGATAACTTTTATGATAACTTTACTGCGCTCGTAGTGAGATGGACTTTTCGAAAGATAAATGGCACTCGTTGGCGGATGGCCCACAATATTTCCAAAACCCATTTTAGAAACAAGGCTTCACAAATAGATTGCGTTAGGGCCATTTAAACCGCTTTTATGCTGGATAAACCGATAGTTCGTTACTAAGTGAACGTTTCAAAAATTTGATATCACTGTTGCAAAGTTTAAATTTTAACGCCGACTCTAACAGTGAAACAGTTTTGTTGTGACAGGCTACTAGAATTTTCTTCACCATCGATTGGAACCATCCACAACTGGTTTACTCAATTTCGGTGCGGTCGTACCAGCACAAGTGACGCCGAACATTTTGGTCATCCAATTGAAATCACCACAGCAGAAATTGTCGATAAAATCCGTGGTAAGATATTAGACGAATATCGTGCGCGAATTTGAAGAGACCACAGGCTTATCACATGGATCATTGATTTAAGTTTGGCAAAAATATTTGGATATGAAAAAACTGTCCGCCAGATGGGTGCCGCGTTTGCTTACAAGGGCAATGAACTTACAAATGATAACAAACACAATCCTCTGACAATTTCGAAAGAACATTTGACGATATTCGACCACAATCCGAACAAGTTTTTTCACCGTTTCGTAACCGTAATGAAACCGTGAATGAAAAGGTCATCGATGAAACCGCCTGAAGAAATCGTATTATTTCGAGGCATCAAAAAGTTGGAGAAACATTTAGATGAAGTGTATCGAGCTAATAGATTATGTTGAAAAACAAAACGTCTTTTTGGCCGAATAGAGTGCTTCTTATTTCAATTTTGAGCCATTTATTGACCAAACCTTTTATAAGCCTTTCGCTACTGCGATCGTTAAAGAACTTCAAAGAATCAATGCTCACAACTGGACTGAAAGTTTCTTAGTATTTGGTGAAAAGAAAAACGCGCAGGTATATTGTTTTTGCCTTTCAACACTCCATCCGCCTTGAAATTTTTTTTTTTGTACACCCAACGACATCCAATAGCTTTTTGATTTTCTGGGTAATTTACCAGCTCCCATGTGTTATTCTCTGACAAGGATTTGTATTCTTCCTTCATTACAACAATCTAAAAACTTTTGTCATTTCTGGATACAGCTTCTCCCTCCGTCAATGGGTCAATTATGTTACTTCTGTGCAAAAAGCGTGATAGTTATAAGAGTTGTAGGCGTATCTCACGTATTTCTTGTTTTTTTTTTTCACTCTGCCTTAATTGATGTGAGTTTGGTGATTCCATAAAAAGCTGATCGCAATTCAGAACTGCGCTCGGTTTTTACAACCCACCCCCGCTTCTGGAGTTAAGTTTTGTTTTCCTGAAACTGCTTCCGTCTCATCATTTTCTTCCGCACTGCTGTAGTTTTCGTCCGGTAGTGGTTCCTCCTCATGTGTTGCATTAGACGAAACTGAGTCATTATTAAAGAAATCCTTGTCTGATGAGATTAGTTTATACTCTGTTGAATTATGCATTTTTTCGTTGAATTTTATACCTCTGGTAGTGTACGCCTTTTTAATTTTGGGACTCCATACTCTGTAGCCCTTAACGTCCTCAAAATAACCAACGAAAAAACATTTTCCATTTTAACATCCCATTTCTTGTGCTTTTATTTTGGAATACAGACATAACCGTCACTTTAAAATATTTTCAAATGATGAATGCTCGGTTCCTATTGATAACATAATTCGTGTGGTGTTTTATCTGCAACCGAGCTGTTCCCATATTGGCTGGTATCTTGCAAACAACATGTGAAATGCTGTACTCTGAGGCTGCAATGGACGCTGGCTTATCGTCATAGACGAGTGACGTATCCACCTAAAAGATTGTCTAAACGCGTCAAATTGCACGATCTAGCCGGCAAATTCATCAGTTTAAAACGAGAGATAAATTGCCCGGCGAACTCATTTCTTAATTAATCTATCGATTCGCATGCTATGTGGCATATAGCGCCATCTTGCTGAAACCACATGTCGACCAGTTCTTGAACGGTAGCCATTAACGGTAACTTTGTTCTCACGGTCATCTTTGAAAAGATATGAGCCAATGATAACATGGGACCATAAACCGCACCAAACTGTGCATTTTTTCAGATGCATTGCCTGTATGTATTACCTGAGGTAGCTCATTGCACCGAATATGGCAGTTTTGTTTATTAACATACTCATTCAACCAGAAATGGGCTTCGTTGCTGAAGACAATTTTTCGATAAAAAAGCGGATCTTTCTCCAGTTTTTTTGATACACACTTCCCGAAAATTCGACGGTGTGTCAGATCGCTTGGCTGTTGGCTATTTTGTAAAGTTTTAGACCAAGATTTTTGCGTAAAATGTTTCACGTAGGCTACAAATAGACAAATCACGATCTTCATTAACACTGGCGGATATAGCAGCAATATTTTCCTCTGTACGCAAACTACGCATACGGGTAGAGAGCTTGATGTCCAACAGCGTCAAGTTAGCCCAAATTTTGGTCACCATGGCTTGAATTGTTTGTCGTTTATAACGACCGTAAAATGGTCAAAGTGCGCGGAAAACAATTCTCAAAGTGTAAGAATTTTTATGATGAAGTTCAATAATTTGTAAGCGTTGTTCGGATTTAAGCCTTTCCATGATGAAATGGCAATGCTAATTGAGCATGTTTGACATTGAAACATCTTACAAATCACGCGTGAGTTGTCAAAAATAGTGGGTTGGCAACTAAGTAATTTCCAATTTCACACATAGATGTCTTTGGCTTTTTTTTCAATGGCTTTGGTCAGAGACGTGATTTTTTCCTTTTGACATTTTTTAGCTGTCAATCTTACTTCGCTTTAGAAGAAAATTGCGCATATTTCTGTAATAAGGTATAAGTTTGGCATCAGTTTTAATATGCAGTACAGGATTGAGCATTTTCGTCATATTTTAGTTTTTTTTTTAAAAAAGTTACGTGAAATGTATGGTAAAGGAGCCTTAAGACAAAGACAGTGCCGAAATTAGTTTGACAAATTTCGTTGCGGAGATATTTCGCTGAAAGATGAACAACGATCAGGTAGACCAGACGAGCTTAGTTATGATTAAATTAAAGTCATAATCGAGTTGGATTGTCATGTAACTGTACAAAAGATTACCAAAAAAAAAAATCTTTAAAAAGTTTGATATTTGAGTTCCACATGATATGAAAGAATTACATTTAGCCATGCACATCTTATATGGAATGAATCAGAACCTTTTTTCAAACGAATCATCACCGGCGTTGAAAACTGGATTATTTACTGTAACATCATTCGAAAACAATCATGTTCCCGGCTTGATGAGCTAGCACAATCCACTCCGAAAACTGATATCCACCAAAGGAGATTTTACTCTCAATTTGGTGGGATTGAAAAGGTGTGGTGTATTTTGAGCTACTTAAAAGGAATCAAACAATCAATTCATATGTATACTCTTAACAACTGGATAGATTAAATATAGTACAGCCAGAATTGGTCCATCGAAAAGGTGTCACCAGGACAACGCTAGGCCACATACGAAGTGTGTTCAAAAAGCAAGATGTATTTTAGAATTTCGCGGGCAACGTACATTCGATTATCGATTTTTTGTTTTGCTGTGTTGGTACACATATTCCGAGCATATCTTCACAGATACTTACCATAGATACTACTTAGTTTGTTTTTGACAGATAACAAGGTTAGACGTGTTTTTGTGTGCTCATCAATTTTCAATTATTTTAAAAAATGGTGCAAAGAATTTGCATAAAATTTTGTGTAAAAAATGGAATCAGGTGCTCTAAAATACTTGAAATGTTGACAGTAGGATTTTTTTACAAATGGTACAAGCTCTTCCAAGATGGCCAATGACGAACCTCGTTCGCCGAACAAAAACCGTGAAGAAATGTTTTGAAAAATCGCCGAACTACAATAAGAGAATTAGCTGAGGATGTAGGCATATCGATCGGATCGTATCATGCAAATTTTTCGGTTGTATTGGGCATGAGACGTGTTTTAGCGAAAATTGTTCCGAAACGTCTGAAGTTAGGTGCCACATGGATCTATGATCCTCTTACTCATGGAACCAATTTGAGCTTATGATGAACCGCAAGAGACTGTTAACATCTGTATTTTGTAGATCGTTTAAGTCATTGTAGAAGAAGGCTCCTAGTTGGAGTTTTCTTCTCTTGGAGAGAGCTGGGCATGAACAAAGATGCCATGCAGATTCTACAGAAATCGTTTGTCAAAGTGCCAAGCCTTCTTGCATGCTTGCCTATAAGGCAGTGTCCAGTGATGACACCTATAATGGCGCTGAGATTTTTCCTATTTAGAAGAAGAGCGACTCAGATCCACCTTTAGCTAGATCTGTTTAGTTAGGCCCACCGGTTCACCTAAGGGCTCTTCTTTAATTAGCATCCAGCTTACTGTCACATAGAGATTGGTAGAATAGGTAGAGTGGTTCCAATTTTGGAGACTTCGTCTGCTCTACAATTCCCTGGAATTGGCTCGGCACCCAACAAATTTGAAAGTTGGACCGAGATGACCGGCACTCAAGGGCAATTTTAGAATTAAGTGAGATCGAATGGAGGGTTTTGATAGCGAGGACTTGATAGCGGCTTGACTATCCAAAAAAGTGTGGATATCTTTTGCAGATATCACGTTTTTCTTCAGCCAGAACAGAGCTCCCTTAATCGCTAAAATTTCGCAACACGCTACAGTAATTTGGAAGACAGAAGGAGAGGCTTTGATTTAGCTTATCAGAGAAAACATCGCCATCAACCCCGCTATCGGCTTTAGATCCATGTGTACAGAAGCTTTAGTTTAGGTATGGTGTAATCGATGTTCTATATGTAGATTCCTTACATATTAAGAATATTATCGCGGTCAAATAAACTATTTGTCCACTGTGAAGTTGCCTTAAGGCAAATAGCTCCAGCCGCACCTACTTGATTGCTGAAGATGTCGAGAGAGTGGAGCGTAGAGCTCCGCTTATGCATAGACATGCTGTTCTTTGGATTCGGCTTAGTTTTTTTTGCAGTTGACTGCAATGTCTAAGGTCGTTCACCAGACAACCACACAGTAGGTGAGTATCGGTCTTATGACCGAGATGTATAGCCAGTGGGTTATTCGAAATTGAAGGCCCCATTTGTTACCAATGGCTTTTTTGCAAGAAAATAAAACTACTGTAGCTCTCTTGACTTTTTCCTGAATGTTAGGCTTCCAGTTTAGTTTACTATCTAAAATGAGACCCTGAGAATTTTTCTGTTTCGGAAAACACTAAACTGTTACCGCTTTATGGGGGTTAACGCCGTCCAACGGGTTGATCTATTAAGATTTAGCTGAAGGAGTTCTTTGATCGTATTAAGATGCTTATCTGAGACGACTATAGTAACGTCGTCTGCATAGGTAATCACCCAGCTCCCTCCCGTTTCCAAGTATATCAGCAGTTCATTTACTACTAAGTTTCAAAAAATGGGAGAAAGGACACCGCCTTGCGGCTTGCCTCAATTAAAATATCTTTAAGCAGAAATCCCACCCAGTTTGGAGTTGATTGTTCGCTATTAAGCCTAGGACTTAATTGGGGAGATCAACTCCCCAAATGTGTCGTCTACCTGCAGATGTGATAGCGCAGTGGGGATTGCGGATGTGTCGACGTTGTTAGAGGCGCCCTCTATTGAGCCATTAACAAAAGTCTTGGATCAATTTTAGCTCGAATATGGATATTAATCAGACGTTTTAGCGTGTTTAGAAGGAAAGATGATAGACTTATAGGTTTGAGGTCCTTTGGGACATCATGAGATTAATTTCCGGGAATGAAAACTACATGAGTTATCATGAGGGAATTTTTCTTAGCCGCGATTCCTCAGAGGTTTCTGAGATTTTGTCACAGAATGATCTCCAAGCTTGACGCTTTGCTTTCCTTAGTTCTTTTTTATATATTTAGAGGGATTCTTTGTATGAGTCCCAGTCACTTTTCTTATGCTTTTTGCAAGATTGAAAAGTTATCTGCAAATGTTTTTAAGCGGTCCTAGTGTTGAAAACCACCAGTGCGACTTTTTCTTGCCTCTAGTTCTATTCAGACGGCAGGAAGAAGTTGTAGCCTGATTAAGAGACAGGGTAAATTCCCTGAATTTCATGTCAAGCTCATTGGTTTCTCGTAGGGGACTTTAGAATTCCAAAGATAGTGTTTTGGACAGTTTTCCACTGTATTTTAGCAAATCAGTTCGTTAGCATTTGAATGCTATTGCTTGAGACAAGAGTGATATCTAGCACTTCCTGTCGGTTTTTTGTTATAAAAATGGGCTCATTGCCAATATTGCAAGCAATATTACCGTGTGATGTGCATTGGCGTCGCACCCTCTTATGAGGCTAGTTTTTTGTCTTCCAGCTTCCTAGGTTATCACCAGGGAGAGAGCCCACCTGATCGTGGCCAAGATACGCCGATGCCAGCCAGTAGGAGTCTTTGGCAGTTTCCAGCCTGGTTTTCAGGTAAGGAGTTTAAAATACATTAAGGCTAACTTTCACTAGTATAGAAGTTCTAGTTCTACCTTTGTCTTTTGTAAAGATTGGAGCGTATAAAGGTGTCCTTTTGATTGGAAGAACAGACGCATGAGCTTCTCTCAGGAGCTCTTGAATAACGTCAATGATGATCCTGACTTACTCAAAAGAGTCATAACTGGTGACGAATAATGTGTATATGGTTCTGACTTCGAAACCAAATCCCAATCGTCTCAATGGAAGCACCCAGGAGAGACAAAACCGAAAAAAACACGTCAAGTTCGATCAAATGTCCAAGTTTTGATCACTGTTTTTTACCTCAAGATCGTACGTTCAATAAGGGGTATACCCTTAAAGATATACGCCGTTTGCGAGAAGCAATACGAAAAAAACGTCTAGAATTTTAGAAAAAACAATTCATGGCTTTTGCATCAGGGGAATGTTAAGAAATTAATTAAAGTATGAAGGGCCCGGTACGAACCGACTGTCGGCATATGGTTTGAAAAGGTGGCAGTAAATTTTGAAATTTTATGTAAATCGGTTTCGATATAGAGAAAAAATGTGTTATGATTTGAGACCTCGCTTCTTTTAGGATGAACTAACAAGAAGGTTTAAAATATACCGATGGCGACTATAAGTGTCTGCAACAAACTATTGTATTTCAGATGTACTTGGAACAAATGGCAACACCTAATTGCTTGTTTAAGCCAATTTGTCGATTTATTTTTTTTGCCAGCATCTAAGTTCTACTTACTTAATTGGTATTATGTTCAGTTGACTGGTTTATCTTGGTATCCTTAGTGTTTCTAAGCATAAACAAAAAGGGTTACCATACCTTATGTAATGCTTTGTACACCTAAATTGGGATGTTGTGAGCAGGTTAATGCACCCATGAACTGATTTCTTGATTGAGCATCGAGTATATCTTTTGATGTGCTTACATATTGTATAATCACTTTGCATCCCCATTGGACTTAATTTTCGTTTGTGATGCAATTGAGCTTAACAAAATTTTGTTGCCAATTATTCAAGGATTTCTACTAGCTGGTTACATGTCATGACAAGTTTTGAGTAAAATTATTTACACCCCATCCCTGTGAGTAATTTACTTTCATTAACATTTATGTCATTCCGAACGAATGTGTTGCACAAAAAAGTGCAAGCACTTCAGCTCTGATTTGTAAGAATAAGTTCGAAACTTATCTTCACCTGAAATAATACAAAGGATCACTGGCAAACTAAATTCATTAAAGTAGAGAACAAAGATTCAACTCGAGTCCTTTGTATTCACCAAAGAAATCAAGCGCAATCAAATGCGGATGCAATATTAATTTTAATCAGACTCCCTGGCTCTACTTCCACCGCCGCTCAAATTCGTTTGGGAGAAAATCGATTATATGTTAAGGAACTCCAAACCAAATAACTTATCTTGGCCCGAAAATGTTTCATATTTGTTTAATGGAAATTATTCGAGCATGCCAAGGAGACGGAAACCAAAGTCAAGAGCCCAGATCACATAGCAAAGAAGGAAGCATTGCTTTCGCATAAATAACAACCGAAGCACACACCAGACACATGTAGAAGTTTTCTAAACACAAAAGGATACAGAAACTTCACAACTTCATATGTATGTACGAACATAAGTATATTCGTATCCTTAGTCTTAAAATTAAACCTCTTTTTAGGGGGTTAGAGGATTTCGCATCAGACGCATGTTCTCCTTGTCAAACGCACATACTCGTACTCGGGCTCGTACGCATCCGAGTAATTTATCCCTTCGATACGATCTCCTTAGTAAAGAGTTTTGTAACCAACCAAAATCAAAATAGGAGGCAAGAGCCAGTAGAAACCAGAACTAGAATCCAGAAAGGAGCAAAGTTACTAAGTTATAAGGATAAATCATTTTGAATTTGAAATAATAAAAATAAATGACGGCACTACGGGATTATCTCTTCTCATCTTCAGCTTCGAATTTAGCTTTGGCTTTTACATTTTACGAATACTTTTGGCCGGGCAGTGCTAAGTTATTAGAATACAACCCTGTATGTCCTTTCTTACCAACCAATGTCCTGTTGCGTTGAAGACGTACAAATATTCACATCGTTCTTTTCTCATGGATGGTCTTTCTATGGTTTTTGGTATTCACTTTGGCCAAAAGGGGGATCGCATAAAGGACGATTATAAATCATTTCTTTAAAAGACGTCGTACAAGGGGGGGGGGGGATATTTTTTTTTTTTTTTTTTTTTTTGTCTAACCAAAACCACCCTCTTTCTTTTTGCCTTTGGTTCCATAATAAAACTCACATAAGAATTCAATTTCCTTTGAGGAAATATTTATTCCTGACGGTATAATGAGTTTCACATATTGGACTTCTTGCCCGTAACTACTTTTATCTTCTTCTTTTTTTTTCGGATGAGGGGTTGTCGGTTTAGAGGATAGATACTCGTACCATAATAGTCGGTGATGGTACTGAAGCAAAAGGTTAACTTTTAGTCGAATGGGATCTAAAGTGGTGCAATTTATTAGTCACCAACGAGATAAGCGTCAATATTTCTTAACTTAAGGAGTACACTGCCCTTTTGTGGGGAGTCCTTTTGTGTTATTAAGTGACAACAGGTCAAGTGTAAAGGGGCTATAAACTAAAACGGATAAGATAGTAGTAATGATGATGCGGGAATTGAAAATGAAACTTTGGTAATTGCTTAATTTTATTTAGAGAAAGTAATGAGGGGGATCCTGTTATCGTAAATCTGGCATTACTTCTGCATTTTAAAATCCTTTAGTTTATATGAGTATGCTTATCACCATTAACCTATCTACTGATGATTCTGCTGGTTAGTAGAAAATTTATGGAATTCCTGCCTGCTTTAGGGTCCTTGTTTGCTGCAATGCTTTCAAATTTGATCATCCAAAATTCTCTTCGATTGGTTAAGCTTGTATGTTTAACTCGCCTTATGATACAGCTACTCGTCATTCTTTAATAAAATAAAGCATTCTCAACCATGAATTCAGAACTTAAACCTGCTACAATCAGAAAGTAGAAAGACGGAAAGTTGTTAAATTTCCGATAGATTTGAATGTATCCCAGCGGTTCTATCGAACGAAATGAAACAGTAACAAGTATCAGATGATGTGAAATAAAGCAGCTGACGGTTTTTTTTTCGGTTATAGAATTTCTCAGCCTCTTGTCAAAAGATGAGTTAGAGCTACAGTTGTCTCTAGTGGTTTACATGGACGCCTGCAAGGGAGCAAGGGAGCAAGGATATGCCTTGCAATCGCTTTTGCAACTCCACATAGGGTCAAATAGACTTCTCGCATCTTTGGGTTTAACCCACAGCTACCGTGATGCTCCCATAAGGAAGCCTGCCTCTTTTAGTCAGACCCGGACTGAAATCCGGGGGATCCTGATTCCTGGTAGGGACTACCGGTGGTTCTGCAGTTTACAGGTTCTATGATCGGCAGCTTGTAACTGGTAAAATCGTAGCAACCTTCGGTGGCGTTATCTAAACACCGTTTCGATAAGATAAGTACGTTGCTCTGTTCCCGTTTTTTATTATTGTAGACAACGTCATTGATGGGCGGGGACCTAGTTAGGGCTACAGTAATAAAGTGGCAACAATATTGGGTAATGGTACAATACAACACAACAGGACATTTGCTGAACACACAGAATTAGTGCATGCTTCGCGTTGTTGTCATTACTCTCACGGCAAATATCGTAGGATGGTGTTTCACTATGCCCAGCACACTAAGCTTCTCCAGTCAATATTGAGTGGAAAGATAGATTTTAAAGTGTAATCAATGATATGAATATAAAGTGATTCTTTCAATGTAGAGCAAAGTGAGACATACAGCCCAGACAGAGCGGAACCAGATAAAGGCAGAACAACAACAACTTATTTTCGTGAAAGCTAATTGCACCAGACAATTGACCCATAGGGTATAATTGCTCTAATCATAGCATTGTAGCTGTAGAGCACCCAACTCGTTGATAATTTTCATAGCTTGCCAAAAGATATTTACACATCTAGACAGCCAGGTTTTCAACATGATATGTTTTGTCAAAAGAAGTTTGTTATTCAGGATCACATCTAAATACAAGTACTTAGATAAGAGGTTGACCAGCCGCCTTCTGGTAAAGAGAGGTTGGACAGAGACTCTGTTTCTGGTGCACAATTCATAACATTAGAACATAATCCAACAGAGAGTACAACTGCAACAGGACGCCGCCTGTTATCATAAAGCTGATGAGATAGCTGATGGCGCAAAAGTCATTACCCTCTCAGAAGATACTATAATTTTTGCACATGGCAGAAAATATCAGTTCTATATTGACATGTGTGAAGTAAAAAAATCCAAAAATAGGTCAAAAAAATCGCTATACTCCGAAAGAACACGGAATAGTTCGTTGGTGGTGTTGGCGCAGGATGAATTTTAGCGCGTGTTTTCCGGTCGACCGACACCAACTGGGCACACACTACAATGTTAAGCCGCTCGCCTAAAAAATGTGGGACAACATATCAGGCCTCCGCGGCCGCGGAGCAGCCGTAAAGAATCCCTGAGTATCGATTAGACGACGTGTCACGGAATTGGGTATCAATCGGCTGTCTTAACAGAGACTGTAAAATGATCCCTTACAAAGTACAGGCAGTACATCAGCCGGTAGCTGTTGACCACCAAGTGCGTGTTACCTACACTGAAGCCATTCTGAATCTCGACCAGGAAAGAGACAATTTTTCATCGAAAGTCATCATGAGCAACGAGGCCAATTTCCATCTCTGTGGCCATGTAAATAAGCAAAACTATCACTTCTGTGGCACCGAAAATCCACGTACATCACACGGAGAGCCATTGCACCCGCTTAAATTTACTGCATTGTTTGCTGTTTACGCTGGAGTTACCACCGAGCCGTTTTTTCGAAAACTCCGTGGAACAAACGACTACTGTGGATGGCGAGCACTACAGAGCATTGCTCAATGACTGAAGAACAAGTGGTTCCAACAAGATGAAGCAATGGCGCATACTGCACGAGCCACAATAAAAGTTCTGAGGGCTGCATTTCCGTGTCACTTTATCTCTCATTTTGGCGATTTGCACTGGCCGACAAGATCACCTGATTTAAATGTTCCAGACTTCATATGTCAACAAGCATCAGACCCTTGAAGCTCTCAAAGTGAATATCTCTCAAGAATACGAGAACTTACCGCCGGAAGTTCCGGTGAGAGTGTTGGAAAATGCCACAAACCATTGAGTTTGGAGATATCAGCTCTCCCAATGTTGATCAGATCTCATGGCCGTTTGCTATGAGTATGGGGCATATAATTCTAAATCTGTCGCAATTGTTCGGGCTAATTCATCTATGGCTAGCCATAGCGTGTTACATTGGTAACTCAATACTGATCAGTATTATTGCTAATATTTCTCCCAAAGGATCTAAGTCTGCCTAGATCATCAGAGGTCAGGTAACATTTTGATTTTAGTCTTCTTTTCTAGTGCAGGCCACCAGGACTATGTATTAAGTGGGAATTGGTCTAACGACCGTGATGCAAACCCAACTTCGGGCTAACAGATTTTCTGTCTACTTACTCGTCGAGAAGCTTATATGCAATTTACCTTTGGTGGGATGATGCATAATGGTTTGATCATTCTTGTTCTTTGCAAGAATGAACAGTATGACACTTAAGCCGTAGCTGAAAGTTTAGAAGAATCACTCGCTCAAGTGATTCTCTATTTATGGAGTAGTCGTGTTTGTCAAAGCAAACCAATTTACTAAGCTTAATTTGTTTAAAAATTGATTTTTGCCTTGCCTAACTGATCTCTACTAAGATACGCGCGAAAGTCTTTAATAATATTTCTAGTTCTACTGCAGTTCTCTGCCGAATTAAAAGTTAAATTTTCTTTGCTGAATCTAGGTAGGTAGATTGCGAGGCAAAATTGTGATGCCATGTCGACCAGTGATCCTCCTACTCATGGAACTAATTTAAGCTTATGATGAGGCGTAGACGACTGTTCACGTCTATATTCTTTAGATCGCTTAAGTCATTGCAGAAGAAGTCTGCTAAGTGAAGTTTTCTTCTCTGGAAAAGAGCTGGACATCTACAGAATAGTCGGAGGATTGTCTTCTTCTCATCAACAACAATACCTGTTATACGAATAAATTATGTCGACATGCATTAATGTTAAGAATATCCGATCCAATACACTGAAGTATAAACCGAAGCAGATGACAAGCTCACCGTGCTCATCACCAACTAGTCTTCTGTCCCCGTCATTAAAAACAATGACGTCGGAATGCTTTTCCAGCCTCTATGCGAAGATCACAGAGTAGGGTGAGTTAATGAAATCTTTTGAATCATCTTTGATGGATATTGAACATGGATGGATTGTTCCCACGAAAAAAGCCATTCTATAACGACTTAAATGAGAAAATCGCATTCGCCGAAATAGAAGTTGTTGTTTTAAAATTTACCCCAACAAGTTCTGCTCTTTCCCTTTCCTCTTGGCCTCACTCATACACATTTTTTTCCGTTGGTTCTTCAAAATCCTAGAAGGGTGGTGGGCAGCCATGAGTCCTTCAGCCTTTGGTGCATCCTCCTAGTATCTTGAAGGATCAACCACAACAGGTAGGACGGACGGTCCGTTGAAGTAAGGTGCCAGACCAGCGTCCAAAGTTTTAGTGAACAAAACCCATTCACAAAGTCGTCTGTTCTTGCGCTTGTGTTGTGTTGTCTTTCCTATCGGGTAATTGCCTTTCCGCTCCATCACTGTCTCTCGTGCCCGACCCGCTTTTTGCCCCACCCGTTCACTTTATGTCCGTTGTCCGTTTGTAAAAAAAATAGCTTTGTAAAGACTGGCCTCTATCCGCGTGCCCCGCACTACCGAAACACTAAACAAAAGGATTCACAGGGATGTCGTTAAGTTTGAATTGGGTAGTGTTCCAAAAGTAGAACTTTCTCCACAAAGGCCCGTCGTATGAGTAGTTCCTCGTTTTGCCGTCACTTCACTCCATCCGATCATTATTAGAAAAGGATAACGATCAGGAAGTATGAACTCGAGTAGGCCATTTGGGAAATTATATTTTTTCCTTTTTTGTATAGTTTGAGAGAGACTGGTGTTGCATTGGTTCTGAATGCAACCCCAATGTCTAGTCGTGGGAAAATACTAACTCGGGCCAAAGGGAAATTCCAATCTTGGAAAAATTTCCCCAGATGTAGGAAATAAGAATGGGACGTGAATGAGCGTGGAAAAGCAACGGAGGTTCAAGAAACGGTGGTACACTTCAGCAAATTTGCGAAGTTTGCACACAAAAACCAGAAAGTAAGAAGGAAACAAGAACGAATTCAAAACTGACAGAGGAGGACTAGAATGTTCTCCTGAAAAACTTCTTTAAGGAAAGAAAGGATAAGTACCCCTTGTTTAATACCTAGAAATAGATTTTTATACATACGAAGACAGTCCCAGAGGTACCCGGCCTAACCAAACATGGCAGTAGTTGCTTAAAAATATTACTCTATTGGAAAGTAAGCAGTCTAAAAAGCATATGTTTCAAGTTTGAAAGCGCCACGTTGTTTACTATTTGTTTGGGAGCCGTCAATTCTGAACGTTGTCAGTGAATTTGTGAAGATGGAGAAAATTGGTCATCGTTATGTGATACAATACTTTTATTTGAAAGGCCTCAGCCCAACCAAAATAAAAGCTGAAATGGATTCTACTCTGGATAAGCCTGCTCCTTCGTTTAAATCAGTAAAATTTTGGGTTGCTGAGTTTAAACGAGGCCGTATGAGCTGCCAAGACGAGCATCGCAGTGGTCGACCAAATAAGGTGACGACTCCATAATGGTGAAGAAAATCCACAAAGCGGTACTGGATAATCGTCAACTGAGAGTGCGCGAGCTAGCAGACTTTGTAAGCATTTCAAAAAGTGCGGTATATCGCATATTATTTGAAAATTTGGACATGAGAAAGCTATGTGCAAGATGGGTGCCGCGTCTGCTCACACTCGAGCAAAAACAGTGTCGTGAAAATGTTTCAATTGAGTGTTAAGCGAAGTTTCACAGCAACAAAGCAGAATTTTTGCGCTTAAAAATTTAAACGTGAAAATGAGTTTATTTACCACTAATAGAAGATATTTAACGATTTCAAAAAGTTTCACTTGTCTAAATCCAGCACATTAATTGTTTCCGGTTACCGTTTTAAGACCGTTATGCCCCACTATGCGACGCAATGAAGAACACCCCACCAATTTCTTGCCGTTGGAGCGACGCTCAATGTCCCTTGGCTTCAAATCATGAGGAACACAAGTTCTTTGTTTTTGAATCATTCTCAACGGATGCAATCGCTTGGAAATGGCTTTGAGGGTAATTCCTAATACAAGCAAGCTCTTCTTGTATTTGGCACGGTTCGTCATCGAACAATGCCTCCAATTCAGCGTGTTCGAAAGATGTTGACCATCTTTGAAGCAACGCGACCAATTACAATATATTGCTTCACTTAGAGCAGCATCTCCGTAAACTTTTTGGACCTCTCAATGCACTTTAGACGCCGTTTTCTCTGAAAGAAAGAAAAAAATCAACATTTCCCACCAACGACGATTATTTGGCACAAAATCAGACATTTTCACACAACCTAAAGTATATGACGTCAAAACAAAATCACTATTTTGTCAAAATAGTTTGTTTACCATATACCTAAGCTTGGTTCATGACTTTTTGGAAATGTTGTAGCCATCTATTGGAAAACTTAGAGAAATTAGTTGCGCACCTAAAAATATATTATTTATTTTTGGCTTTATTTGTGTTTAATTGATTTTTGTTATTTATTTCAAATAGCGAATAATGCATTTTATATTAAAACATATCTATAGGGTTTTCCAATAGGGACTTGACAACTTTGAATTTAATTTGTGAACGCACTCTTTCACTAATCATCAAACAGTCACTGTCAATTTATTCTGTAAGCTCAATACTTTCATCATCGTAAGGTACACTAACGAGCAACGTCTGCAAACGTTTTCCGGTTGGGTTCTGGAGAAGATGCGCCAAGATGATGTATTTCATCGCAAAATCATCTTCATAGACGAAGCTCATTTTTGACTCAATGGGTTCGTCAATAAGAAAAATATGCGTTATTGGTCGGGTGAAAACCCACATGTGCTTCATGAATCACCAATTCATCCACAAAAAATAACTGTTTGGTGCGGTTTGCATGCCGGCGGCGTTATTGGGCCATATTTTTTCGTCGACGATAACGATCGTCACGTTACTGTGAATGGTCAGAATCGCGCCATGATCACCGATTATTTTTCCCCTGAATTGGAAGATATGAGCTTGGACGACATGTGGTTTCAACAGGATGGTGTCACAAGCCACAGAGCACACGCTACAATCGATTTATTGAAGAGTTAGTATAGTGAGCGTGTTATCTCAAGACATGGGCTAGTCGATTGGCCGCCTCGTTCGTGCGATTTAACGCCGCTTGACTATTTTCTGTGGGTGTCATTGGCTTATGCCAACACGCCGATGAGTTTGGAAGAGCTCAGAGCCAACAATGAAAGCGAAATAGCGGCCGTTCTGGCCGAAATGTGTGGTCGAGTCGTTAAAATTGGGTCTCACGAGTCGACCGCTGCAAACGTGCCCGCGGTGGCCATATGAACGAAGTCTAGTTTCATTCATTAAGGTTTTGATTGTATTGTACTTCAAGCCAAAAATAAAGTTTTTGAAATATCTAAAATGGTTTGCCTTTTATTTAAAAAAAAAGTTGTCAAGTCAATTTGTAAAATACGATGTTGGAGGTTTTGTTCAAAAAGTAAGGAGACTTTATATTTTTATAAATAAATATCTATTTATTCATCAATATTATTGTTGTCCACTTCCAAGTAATCGCCACCAGAAAAGGTACACTTGTGTCCAATCCTTCCACCTCTCATAAGCACTTTTTGGTACAGCCTTAAGCGATGCCGTTTTTATTTGCTTAATCATTGCAATTTCCGTCCTTTCATAGGTCTCTTCTGTTTTGGGAACAGGAAAAAGTCACATGGATGCATTTTTTTCCCACCGTACCGAGCGTTTTTTTCGTATTGCTTTTCACAAACGACTCCTTATAGACCGTACGATTTTGAGGTAAAATCCTTATGCATTTCGCCACTGTTATCGGAAAAAACAGTGATCAAAACTTTGACATTTGATCAAACTTGGCATGTTTTTTCGGTATTGGCTTTCCTGGGTGCATCTACTGGGGCGATTGGGCTTTGGTTTCGAATTCATAACCACATATCCATGATTCGACACCAGTATGACCCTTTTGAGTAAGTCAGGTTCATCATTGTCATCAGAGTCATTCAAGAACTCCTGAGCGATGGTTAGAGGCGGTTCTTCTGACCAAATTTAATAGCAACAGCCAAGACGATATCTCATCATCGATTTTCTAAGTTAAAGGCAAACAAATCATTACCTTTAGTGTGTCTCCCATCATCTGGTGTATAAAGTGATTCTTCAATAGAACTTTGGCACAAAAGGATCAGTAATGTTGGTTTAATTAGGTGCTTTGATCCTAACTGGAAATTGTCAAAGTTCGGAAGCTGAACTCAGTAAAACATTGTTTTCAATGCATTTGAAAAAGAAAAGGCTGTTTCAAGTGCTACATGCAACAAAACCGCTTTTCCTGTATTTTAAGATGCACAAGCCCACATCGTAATCTATTGATCAAAATGCGACAACTAGATTGACCACATTGTAATAACGGAAAGAGAAGCATCCAGTATTTTAGACGTAAGCACATTCAGAAGGGTAGACTCCTTACTGCTAGCCAAGTACTTTCAAATGCGGATGTCAAGGGTATCGAACAAATTCTTTGAAAACGTCAAAGTAGCTACAATCGTAAGTGACAGTCGGAGAGCAGGCAGGTAAAGAGCCTTTATCTTTTCCTCAATCTGTCTTGACATCTCACATCGCCAGCGTCAAGTGAATAGCGTCATGGCGATGCTAGGAGGAGGTCATCCGCCTTTGATTTGTTTGGCATCACAAAAAATAAACCTATGGTTCGATGATAAATCCCAGTTGTCACTCACAAGATTTGAGATAAGGATATCTGGGTGACCTGTACCAGCAGAGAAAAGAACACCACACAAATTTTTACCGAACTGCGAGTTTCCGATTGAGCGAAAAGGTGAAACCGTCTTTTGATATTTGTTTCAATGAAACTACTGCATATTGGCTGAGGAGTAATTTCTTTAAAATCGTTCATCTTTGCTGTAAATGTCCGTGCAATGATTAGGCCAAAAGATCTAAAGGATCATGTCGCATATTGTTTCGGTAAGCTGGGGCTTAGTATAGAGAGCTCAAACTGAATTTCAGCTACCTCTAACACAACCTACGCTAGTAGCCTAGTGATACACCCTCATCTGAGGATGATAGAGGACGTCATCTCTCTTCAACGAGCCCATGAACAAAAACAATAGCTGTTGCGAATAGACCCAAAAGTAGAGTTTCTGTAACTCTACAAAGAATTTAAGCGGCAGAAAACGCAGCTCATCCTCCGAGAATGAAACCAAAGAGTCACTCTCTTGGCGAGGTACTCATACGGTGGAGAGTCGATAAGAAACCGAACCGCATATTGAACCCCGCGTATAATCGAAAACAATGATGGCTACACTTAAAGTTTTACAAGGAAGATTGCACCATGTTAAAGATGCCTCGTACAGTTTTAACCAATGATGCGTAACAGAAAACATCTAATTAGGACTAATTCAAGAACCATGGGTCATTGACTGTAAGATATTTGGCCTCAACAATATTAAGCATAAAACGGAATTCGGCCGAGGAGATTTTAGACAGACGACTGCTTTACTACATGTTTAACACAAGAGATTTAATAGCAGCGATCATCGAACTATAGTATTTCCGCGAAATGAATGTAATGCAGGGCATAGATGCGTTTCCGTCGCAATTGACATTTCGTTGTTAAATTTGATGCCAACGTCCACAACAATTACTTTCAAGTTATTTAGCAAAATTTACCAAAAATCTGCTTTTATGAATTAGGAGTAGCAAACCCATTTTTATCAATTCTATAAGAGAGGAGGCACTTCACCTCACCATCTCGTTTCTTTTTCTTCATACTCTTGTCAAGGATTGGTATGCGTCAGATGGGGCATATCGGACCATATGCACATAATGCTCAAAATAGGATGCAACATCGAACAAGGTCAAACTAGATACATGAAGAAACTCACGAACTGGAGGACTTTTCAAGAAAATCTGCACTAATTCATTGGGTACGTAAATGAGGCAGTGGATCACCTAAATGAAGCTATTATCTCATGCAGTTAAAAGTTGATACACAATGTGGTTAAAAGCTGTGTACCATGGTCCTTAAACCCTCAAATGTAAAGTCGAGTAGAGCTTCATGAAGAAAAAATTGCGTGAATCTGGAAAAACTACCAGAAATCTCGCGTCTCAAAAAAGTTCCCTCAAAAGAAATAGTTTAGATCTGTTACCAAAAAAAAATGGTCCTTCACAACTAGTCGACAGAAAACTCTAAAATTGCTACTTAGACTACCTCTTCAAAGAATACATAATATGTCAATTCTGAAGCCAAAAGCTTGTCCTACAACAACAGAATAAACACCCTAATGGGTCATAAACTGATTTAAACCATATAAGGCATGTGAATCAGAAGATTTCTTCCCTGAACTGATTCAAAAAGGTTTGGTTCGATTCTTCCCACTCTAACCGTCTTCTTTAGGTATATGCAGTTTCAACAGGAGATACATCCCACAAGCCTAGAGAGAGGTAAGCGTACATAGTTTTTAACCCTAAATCAGATAAACCTAATTAACTACCTAAATTTTATTGACCCATAAGTCTTACATCGTATTTTCTAAAAACCATTGAAAGGCTTATCGATTTACAATCAGAGACCTTCTAAAGAGAATTTCACATCTGCACCCTCATCAATATGCACACAGGAAAGAAAGATTTACGGAAATCGCTCAACTGAATTTTGTAACATAGATTTAAGAGGCCTACCGTGAAAAGGAGATCACACTGGGTACCATACCTTCCTAGATATTGAAGGTGCCTTTCATAATACCGGATATGAATCAATTTAGTAAGTTATGTCCAAAAAGGGTATTGGCCATCCCACTACCGGTTGGGTTAGAGCGATGTTCGCAAAACAAAAACAAAATCTCCACATTTTCCGGTAAGTTATCTCACCGCTCTTATAGCCACTGGTCATTAATGACCTATTAGTAAATTTTAGTAATCTGGGTCATCAAACAATAGGATATACCAATGACTTAATCATAATAGTGAAGGGTAAACACTCTAAGGACGTTTGCTATTAAGATATGTTAGGTTAGGTTAGGCCTTTTGGTCCGTTGTGCTGCCACGTGGACCTATGATCCTCTTACTCATAGAACCTATTTAAGCTTATGATGAAGCGCATGAGGCTGTTAACGTCTACATTCTTTAAATCGTTTATGTCATTTTAGAAGATAGATCCTAGGTTTAGTTTTCTTTTCTGGGAGAGAGCTGGACATATACAAAAAAAGTGAAAAATTGTATCCTCTTCCTCCTTGTCCATGCAGCTTCTACAAAAATCGTTTGCAAAGGCGTCAAGCCTTCTTGCATGCTTACCTATAAGGCAGTGTTCATTGATGACACCTATGATGGCGCTGAGAAGATTCCTATTAAGAAGAATCAGACTTTCAGAGCGATTTAGATGCAGCTTTGGTCAGATCTGTCTGTTTAATTAGCATCCCTTTCCAATAGAATAGGTAGAGTGGTTCCAATTGTTGTGAGTTCGTCGGCCCTATAATCTCCCGGAATGAAGGTTGAACTGCTTTGTCATTTCCGTAAGAGATGATTAGCATTCAAGGGCGGTTTTAGAATTTAATGAGACTGATTCCAAGGACTTGATAGAGGCATGGCTATCCGAAAAGATGCGGATATCCTTTGCAGATATCACGTTCTTCTTCAGCTAGAACAAAGGTTCTTTAATCGACAAAATTTCCGCCTGAAACACGCTACAGTTGTTTGGAAGACGGAAGGAGAAGCTCAAATTTAGCTTATAAATCTGCGTAGAGGTGGATAAACTTGTTCTCCATGAAAGCATCTTCTTCCAAGAAGGATCTCGCATGTAAGTCTTTGTGAAACTGAAGCTTGGGTATGGTGTAATCGACGTTCTCTATGTATATTCCTAATATATTCCAAATAAATTATTTGTCCACTGTGTAGTCGCTTTAAGATGAAAATGTCAGGTGAAACAGAATATCTAGTGCCTCGCTGGGGATAGACATGCTCTCCTTTAGACTTTGCTTAAAAACCATCCCGTAGGTGTGTTATAACCGAAACATATAGCCAAAGGGTACTGCAAGATTGAATTCATCCTCTGTTTCCAATGGCCTTTTTGCAAGAGAATAAAGCTACTGTAGCTTTTTTGACTCTTTCTTGAATATTAGGTTTCCAGTTTAGTTTTCTGTCAAAAATGATATTTTGCTGTATCGGAAAACACTAAACTGGTACCGTTTATTTAGGGAGTTTCTACACCCCGCCTGTCTTGAACTGCAACTAACTTTAGACTGCTATAATTTCCAAAACCGTTCATTACAGTGAGCTCAAATTTTGACACATGACAGATAATTTTAAACAATTTGAGTGTGGAAAAATGATAGTTAGATTGCTTTATATTTGGCTGGAAAACCACAAGTAGCTATAATCATTTGTGTCTCGAACTAAAGCTCATTACTGTGATACTGGCAGCGTTGCAAAACGCCATGGAGGTGGTTTTAAAAAAAACACCAACATAGGCAGAAATGGTTCGGAATGTGAAGGCTCGAATTGAGCGAAATCTACTTGGAAGATAAATGGCTCGTGAGCTCAACATATCATTGGAACGGATGCAACACATACTGAAAAATGAGCTTGGGCTCAAGTCATTGAAGTTCCAAAAAGCACAAGGTCTTACACTGCAACAGAAAAAAGTTAGAGTCGAAAGAGCGAAGGAGTTGCTACGCTTGCACGAAAGTAGTGGGTTGCCGAATTTGGTTTATTCCGATGAGTCGCTATTTGTTATCGAGCAATATGTCAACAAACAAAATGTTCGAGTTTACTTGCCAGAGAGGTCCTTCGAAAATTTACACCTTCGGACGGCCACCAGAAAGCAGGCAGCACCGATGGTGATGGTTTGGGCCGCCATAACCGCCTATGGTCGCTCTACGCTCGTATACCGTGAAACTGTCTTAGAGGCAGTATTGAAGCCTTGGGTAAACAATTATTTCAGTCGTAGACCGTGGATATTTCAACAAGGCTCAGCACCGTCTCACAAAGTGCGCGTCAACCAAGATTGGTTAAAAAACAATGTTCCACACTTCATTTCTTCGACACAATGGATTGTAAATTCTGCGGATGCAGTTGGATTTCTCTGTCTGGGATATTTTGAAGGCGAAGATTGGCACTAAAAAATACCAAAGTTTGGACCAACTCAAACAAGAACTTCGCCGGGAATGGGCAAAAATACAGCAGAGCCACTTGCGTGCAGCGTGCGATGCTTTCTTCGGCCGTCTCAAGGCCATTATTCACGCAAAAAATGAAATTATTGAAAACTACTGATACAATTTGAAAATTGATGTATTTTCCAAAATTTTTTGCTTCGACGCAATAAAATTTATCAAAAAATAAAAAAATTATAACATTTTAAAAAGTTGCAGTTCGAGTCAGTCACCCTGTAGTAATATAGGTTTGATTTTCAATAGGTTTTTTTTGACAGATTGTAGGTGACTCTTATCAAACTGCTTTGTCATTTTTGTTCAGTACCGTTTGGCAAGTTATCATGGAAAGACTCACACCACAACAGTGCCTCCAAATTGTTCAGCTGTATTACGAAAATCAGCGTTCTGTGAGAAATGTTTTTCGAGGAACTTACGGTGCACATAATCGACCTACTGAAACCACTATTTGAGTCCCAGTTTACATTAGTAGACGATACTCGACCGGCTAGACCACATCCAGCACATAGTGAATTGACTATAGCAGCTGAAGCTGAGAGTGTACGCGAAGATCGTAATGAATCGATTCGTCGTCGTTTTCAGCAACTTTGCTTGGCGTATTCGACAACTTTGCATATTTTACGTGAGGATCTCGGCCTAAAAGCGTACAAAATGTAACTTGTGCGAGAATTGAAGCCAGCGACTTGAATTTGCGTCATATTTTCGCTGAATGTTCTCTGGAAAACTCAATGAAAATCCGGTGTTTTATCGTGAAATTTTATTCAGTGATGAAGCACATTTGTGGCTCAATGGATACGCTAATAAACAAAATTCCCATATTTGGGTTGATAAGTAACTCGAAAAGTACCAAGCGCTGACATTATATCCATTAAAAATAACGGTATATCGTGGTTTATAGGCTGGTGGAATAATTGGTCCATATTTCTACAAAAATGAGACAAATCAGAATGTTACCGTCAATGGTAACCATTATCGTGCCATGTTATCGGACTATTTGCTTCCTGAAATTCAATCACACGGTCTCGGTGAGCTCTGGTTTCAACAAGACGGCGCTACGAGCCATACAGTGCGTGAAACAATGGACTTGTTGTGAAATCATTTTGGTGAGCACTTAATTTCACGTTTTGCTACGGAAAACTGGTCACCTAGATCGTGCAATGTCACACCTTTGGACTATATTCTCTGGGGATATGTAAAATCTCAGATCTTCAGGAATAAGCCAGCTACGATTTTAAATGCTTTAGAAGCCAGCATTACTCGTGTTTTCTGCGAGATACCAGTAGCTATGCTCGAAGGAGTCGCCCAAAATTGCATCTTCAATGGATCATCTCAGACGAAATCATGGAAAAAATTTACATGACGTCATTTTTAAAAAATAAATGCCATGAACTGTTCTCTTGATTAGTAATAAAAATTTTAAGTTCACCTTCAAATTTATGTGCTTTATTTTACATTATAAATCAAACCTTACGATGAATCACCCTATATAAGAGTAGGTTGTGCAGAAAAACGTTAACATCAGCTAATTTAATAAAAACTAATGGCTAAATAAAGACTATTCTTTTCAATTCAATACAATTAGCATTAGCCCGTCTTTGCCGTCGCTCTACCCGATCTCTTTCCAGTTTTTAGGTGAATGTCAGAAGTATAAATTTCTCAAATTCATCTACGATGATGTATACTATGTTATACTACTGGGTAAATGTGATTGATATTCAACATAAGGGCTTGAAGCTGAGGAGTATTTCCCCACGCTACTATACCATGTCATAGATGAGATTCTACTAGTTCAAAATAGCTCTGCCTTAGAATCTCCACCTTGCAAAAGTTCCTGAGATTGAACAGTGCGTAAGTTGACTGCCGAAGTTTTGTCTCAAGCGTTCTTATTTGGTAGCTCCATTTAAAATTGAAGTCCACGATAACCATTAAATATTTGTAGGTTGACATATTTTGGATAAAAGTTTCGCATTCTTCATCTCTTTGTTTAATAGTTGCATATGGTTCCTTTCATTATGAAGGCACTTGGTATCATGCATTTTTATTATTATTATTGCTTTTTGAATATGTGGTGGGCGTATGTGCATTATTTTTGTTTGTTTTTGCGTTGTCGACGAGACTATGGTCATGACACCAAGCTGTAACTGCATTGAATTCCTATGGCATTATTTTTACTGCCGTTTCCGCACATTTATGATTGACAACTATCGCCGTATCATCTGCGTACACATACTCTGCCGAAGAGCAGAAAGTACCTCATTCACACATGTTATGAAAAGCAATGGCCCGAGTTTTGTTCCTTGCGGCACTCCATACAGTATATTCTCCGGATCACTATAATGTTCTTAAATTTTAACTTTAAAGCTACGGTTTTTTAGGTAACTTTCATACCACCTCATGATGATTCCTCTGACGCCGATTTTGCCCAGCTGCCGTAATATATTCCTGTGACTTAGGTTATCGAACGCCTAGGCTGCTGTTTATTTGGTTAATGAAATCTTCCAGTAGTTTATTAATAATTCTGTTTTTCCTAAACCCATACTGTTTTTTTTTTTTTTCTAAAATGTTGTATCTTTCTAGATATCGATAGAGCCTATCTGAAAGTAGGCTTCAAGCACTTTATCTACTACCGACAGTATAGAAATGTGTCTGCAACATAGTTCAATTTACAGATTGTTGGTGATAGAAATTCAGCGTATTGTTGGAGGTCTTTTGGTTATATACCATCTATTTCTGGTGATATTTTGTCACTTAGTGTACAGAGAATATTTTGCACTTCTCTCACGGTCATTTTCTCTATAGATACATCGAGCGCGTTGTGCTAGATGTTGAGCCTATGAATGTTTGCTGACTTCTAGGGTGCACTATATTGCTAACCTCCAGTGATAGCTGAGTTGCAAATTGGTTTGCAAGACCTTGTATATTAGATTCGCTGGCAAAGTTTTTGGATAAGACATCATCATGGTTGAGGAGTATTTTCCCCAATATCTGATTAACAAGCTTCCATATTTCTTTTGGATTCGAATTTGCTTTTGCAATTCGAAATTTCTCCTTGTAATGTCCAGATTTTGTCGCATTGATCCTTTTGTTTAAGACACTTCGAAAGGTTTTGTAATCCTTTTCGTATTCTTGGTTGTATCTTCTATATAATCTGTCCCTTTCTTTGCCAGCCTGCTTTAATTACCATGTCATCCATTCACACCCTGTGGTTTGTCTTCCCTTGCTATTGTTGCCGCTTCTCTTATATCCGAGTACTTTTTCTAAATTGCTCGTAGAATTCGTTTACGTAGTTATATTGGTGTAATGCATCCCAGTTCATATTTGTCATTCCTTGTGTCACTTTGCGACTGTTAATGTATGTTTGCTTCGTTTTGTGTCTCCTTTCTATGATATGTTGTACTCCAAGACTGCAGTATGTAGCATAATGTTTGGAGATGTTTAGTTCTAAGACACGTACTAAGCTGTGATGATAAAGTTGGATGATAAAGCAATCGCTAAACAGCCTTTACGTTATGTTGATTCAACCCTCGTGCAGAAATCCCTTTTCGACAAAAATAAAACACAATTGTAATATTTATTTTTATCAGCATCCAGCAAGCAGCTAATTCTCCAATTACCACCAGCCATTGCCGAAACAACAATAGTCTATTTGACTTTTCGACTATGCATGCATAAAATGTAATCACGTCACATAATCTAGGATGGGATCCCGCCCTTCCTTCACATCTCAATTATACGAAAATCCTCTCAATATCAATTTAACAATCTATTGATATCTAAATAAAGTGCCGTTTCAAACCTAATAAACCTCAAGTGTGACCAGTTACTGAATCAATAAGCAATGTTTCACACCTGCAGCTCTAGGAAACCCGGCGCGAACATCTCAAGTATCACAAAAAGCAATTCACCCTCGATAATGAGATTGTCTTGGGGAAAGACTAAGACTTCTTCTTCGGCGGCGCTACTACAGCACATCTCTATTGAAATTCAGTCCGAATAGTTTTCAAATGCATTTACAACTTTCTATGGTTACCGACACGTGGTTGGTCGAAGCATTGAATATATTTGAACCTCTGGTCTTGGTCCTTATTCACCCTCACCTCATCACCTCCTTTTTTATTCCTGACCCGTGCTTGTTACATTCATTTTCCAGCAGAAAGGATACCAAATCGGATTAATGCTTTGCAAATTGAGACTATTTTTTAAGCACGCACATACACTGAAAGAAAATTTCATGCCGAAGAAAGTAAAAAAGAGAAAAGGGAGTCGTTCTGGAACTAGATTCGGTGGTACCGGTGGTGAATTTAAAAAGAAAAAAAAAAAAAACAGTGAGCTGGAAGATTTTTTTAGTAAAATCACTCAATCAGACAACTCTTCGATCAGCAGATGAGTTCGAATGTAAGAAAATACTCTTGACACCTTTAGATTTATGAACAGTTCCTTCGCATTCTGGCCCTATAAAACACTTCAAAGGAAAGAAAATAACCACTCTCACAGCAAGCGCTGAAGGCTTTGTCACTTATAATAAGCTAATGTAGTGCCCAATTACGATGTCAGTAAATAGTCTACAGAATTTCCTACTTAGGGAGACCAAAAAATTGTTGACCTATTAAAGAAATCTGCCTGCTAACAGAAAATCCAACTGTCAGTGCAACCCCTAACCGAGAACACAGGGAGTCCAAATACTTGGAAGACAGACATAAGACATAAGCATCGTAGATCGGTTTTGGAGACTTCCGTGATTCAGATTCTGGCCGAAACCATCCCTAGCACAGAATAAGTAAATATCGGTTTTTCACAGCAACAGAAGTTCTGGTATCATAGTTCATAAAACCACATTCAAAAGACATTCAAATCGGAACGCAAGGTCTTTGAGACCCCAGCACGTATTCTACCAGACCAATTCTTTTTGAATAGAAGAGGGTTTTGAGAGTATACAAAATGATGTGATATCAAGGCTAGGGAAATTCATTAGTGCATCTATTCATTATCCAGGCATTCTAGAAAAGGTCTCTAGACAGCCGAGAAAGACTTACGGAGATCTTCGGAGTCTGAAATGTAGCAATGACCTATTTATGTCTCGTCGTAACCTGTTTTGCCATGCCAGGAATTAGAATGCGCCTTTGAGGCTTTCGACTTGACACCTTAAGTCTCAAGAAGTTTGTTATCCAGGCTGACACCCAAATACTTAGCTTCTTTGGAGAACTGGATGGTGATGCCTTTAACCACTTAATGAGCCAGACCAGTCAGCTTCATTCTTCTCGTAAAGAGAAAAACCTCAGTTTTTAGAAGATTGGTTAAAAGTCTATTTCTAGAGCACGAACAAAGATGTTCGTTAGAGATACGATTCGGCCAAAGAATCCTTAAGATATTCCGTAGGCATCTACGAGGTGTGTTCAAAAATTAAGGTGACTTAATATTTTTATAAAAAAAATATTTATTCATTCATCAATATTAATGTTGTACCCTTCAAAGTAATCCTCCTCAGATGAAATACACTTGCATTTACGTTTTTTCCAATCCTCGAAGAACTGCTCATAAGCACTTTTTGGTATAGCCATGAGCTCTTCCACCGATGCCTTTTTATTTCCTCAATCGTCACAAATTTTCGTCCTTTCATAGGTCTCTTCAGCTTTGGGAACAGGAAGAAGTCGCATAGGTCCAAATTCCTTGAATATCGTGGCTGAGGCATGATGGTCGTGTTGTTTATGGCCAAAAAACTCTCACAAGCAACGATGAATGAGCAGGTACATTATCGTGATGCAAAAGCCATGAACGGCACAAGACATCAAGGTAATACTCCTTATTGACCGTACGTCCTTGAGGTAAAAACTCCTGATGCAGTACGCTACGGTAATTAAAAAAAAAACAGTGATCAAAACTCTGACATTTGTTCAAACTTGGCGTGCTTTTTTCCGTCTCGGCTGTTCTGGGTGAGGTTTTGTTTCGACGTCATAAATATGTGCCCATATATAGTTATAACCTTTTTGAGCAAGTCAGGATCATCATTGACGCCGTTCAAGAGCTCCTAAGCAATTCTCATGCTACGGTTCTTCTAATCGAAATAAAGAAGTTTTCGGAACAAACTTCGCTGACACACGTCTCATGCCCCAAATACCCGAAAAATTGCATGACACGAGCCGACCGATATGCCAACATCCTCAGCAACTTCTCTTATGGTAGATAGACGATTTTCCAAAACAGTTTACTTCTCATCATTGACGTTATCATATTTTGCTGATGTGTTGGGGCGTACAGAGCGAGGTTCGTCATTGGCATCTTCTCGGCCATCTTGTACCATTAGTAAACAATTCTTTTACTTAGAGCAGACTCATAATATACCTCTGTCAACATTTCAAATGCTTTAGAGCACTTGATTCCATTTTTTAAACAAAATTGGATGCACATTCTTTGCCAAATTTTTTTATAATATTTGAAAATGACTGATCACACTAAAACACGTGTAAACTTTCTGTTTGTCAAAAATAAGCTAAGTATGCTATACAGTTGAGACTTTGAACATATGTTCGGGTCATGTGTACCAAAATTTCAAAAGTCACCCTACTTTTTGAACATACGTTTTATTTTCCAAATTCATCAGAAGACTTTTACCATAGAAATGTAGTGCCGTTCATTAACACATGGGCTGAAAAGTCAGTGCCGTTTTATAATAAATCACAAAATTTTTGCAAAATTCAACTTTATTTATCAATATAGTTGCCTTCGAGGACGATACACTGATTGAAACGATTTTTCAATCTTTAGATACCAGTTTTGTAGTACGATCTCGGTTTAGCCTCAAAATAGGATTCTGTTTCGGCGATTAATTCTTCATCGGTCTTAAATCTCTTTCCGGCGAGCATTCTTTTGAGGTCTGCAAACAGGAAATAGTCGCTGGGGACCAAATCTGGAGAATACGGTGGGTGGGGAAGCAATTTCTAGCCGAATTCATTCAATTTTGCCATTGTTTTCAACGACTTGTAACACGGTGCATTGTCTTGATGAAACAGCGTTTTCTTTTTCTTCAAATGTGGCCATTTTTCTGCGATTTCGTCCTTCAAACGCTCCAACAATGCAATGTAATAGTCGCTGTTGATAGTCTGCCTCTTTTAGAGATATTCGATGAAAATTATTCCATGTGTATCCCAAAGTACGGATGCCATAACCTTGCCAGCCGACTGTTGAGTTTTTGTTCGTTTTGGACGAGGTTCGTCGCCTGCTCGCCACTCAGCTGACTGCCGACTTGACTCTGGTGTGAAGTGATGGAGCCAAGTTTCATCCATTGTCACATACCGACGCAAAAATTCGGCTTTATTGCGGTTAAACAGCCTTAAACACTCATCTGAATCATCAACACGTTGTTGTTTTTGGTCGACTATGAGCAAACGCGGCACCCACTTTGAACAGAGCTTTCGCATGTCCAAATATTCATGTATGATATATCCAACACGCTCTTTTGATATCTCTTTACGGTCATTCGTAATAATTTTGTGGACTTTTTTGATGTTTTCATCTGAAACAGCCTCTTTTGGACGTCCACTGCGTGCATCATCTTCGGTGCTTGTATGACCACTTCTAAATTTTTCAATTAACTTGCGAATGGTTCGTCCGACTGGTGCAGAGTCCGTGTAACACTTATCAAGCCATTTTTTTGCATCGGCTGCATTTTTTGCCATCACGAAGCAATGATAATTCAACACACGAAATTACTTTGAATCCATTTTTTTCACAATAACAAAGGTTGCTTCACTCACAACGCTATATCGCGAGAACTAATCGTCCGACAGCTGTCAAATTTATACACGTATCTTTTGAAGGTTGGTACTAACTGAAAGTGGTAACCTCTCTTAGAAACGGCACTGACTTTTCAGCCCATGTATTAGAAGTGTTCTTGTCTCGAGATTCTTCTTGAGGTACAGTGGGTCTATAGGATCACAACTCGTGGTCCCGCTTCATTTTTGAAGAAGAAAAGACTGATGATGCTACCGGCGTACAATTCGCATCATACGGTACATTTTGCTGGATGCAAAAAGCGTCTTGAGTGAACTTCTTGCTTACGTATGTAGACGTATAACCAGAAATGGGCCATATCACTGAATAAAATTTTACGCGCTGAACAACCGCTCGCTGACTCAATAAATGGTCACGCGGCTTTAGCTCTTGTGTTAATTGAATCTTACAAGACTTGGGGCCATTACTTTTGCTCAGAGTTTTCCAGATAGCAGATGGACAAAGGCCTAGTTGCTACTAATGACACTGAATCGATAAATTTTAATCCTCTTCAACACTAGCTTTTACAGTCACGACAATTTCTTCCAAATGCACTGTTTTTGCTCTTGTTGATATGAGAACATTCAAAGTGTAAATTTTTGAATAATTTTTGATGATGTCTACCGTAAATTTCACAAGAAGTCTATAACTTTTCCGAGCAGAGCTTCTATTCTGGAAATGAATTTTTACAATTTAAAATCATTTTCGTGGCGTCAGTCTTTCCAAGTTTAAATGACAGACTGAACTAAAAATAAATACAGATTTGCAGCCCTATGTTGATTTGACATTTAATCCGTATTGTTAGGTATGACGCTGCACAACAACAAAAAATCCTGTATATCAAGATCTTTAAATCATCTACCTACAATACGATGAAGTGCAAAACAAGTAGATTGGGCTTGTCCATAAAACTCACATCTGAAACGTTGTCGAAAATAAGCGTTGTCTTTTTGATGAGCGTCATAAAATTTCTTCTACATTCTGCGAGACTTTAGTATTTCTTGCGTCAGTTTTTGGTCGTTTTAAAACTGTTGCTAATATAAGATTTATGAACTAAAATAAAATTCAAATCAAACAATAAATAAAAACATATACAAATGTACACTCAAATGTCTTAATAAACACATTTTTTATTGTTAACTTTCATATTATGCGATAAACATAAAAGGAAGATATTTCCACTTAATAAAATCATCATTTTTTATGACGTTAAGGCAGACAGTTTGTTTCATTCAAAAGTTTTTTTTTTTTAAACAGTTTACAACACAGTTTTTCCTTTTTATAACATAGGATATATTACAAACAGTTAGATACTAAAGACAACTGATTAGAATATAAAATTTGGATATTTGAATTTAAATATAAAGGGTGAGCCAACATCTAGTATGGAAGTCTTTATTAAATTAAATTCAGATTTATTGTAAAATATATATTAAAGTTTTATTGGTTAATAAAGCTTTGTTTATGGCAAATATAAATAAAATACAATATATTCATGTGACTCCCACGGCTTCTGTTTTGAAAGTGATCATCTGAAGGTCAATTATCTTTTTAAAGAATATGTCAATCAATGGTCGCGTTTTCAGTTTAGATGTTATATTTGAGAGCCTGAGTTGTCACTGGGTTATTAGAATAGAGGTTAACCTTCAAATAACTACATAATAAGAAGTCTTAAAGTCAATCAACTTCTTTTCTAACCGAAATAATGCGATCTTAAAATTTCGTAGGCAATTGTAATTGGTAATTGGTTGATGGCTTATGTAGCGCTAGCACAATCCTGTTGAAACCAGAGACCGTCTTAGTTCAACTCGTTTAATTTTTGGGAAAAAAAAATAGCCGGTCAACATGTTCTCCATTCACTGTAACTATCTCACTAGCCTCATCTTCGAAAAGATACGGGCCAATGATGATTTGATTCCTCGTCAATCTCGTATAAGTCTTCCGGTCTCCAGAAACGCTACTTTTGTTTATTTACGTACCCATCCATCCAAAATTGGGATTCATCGGAAAAGATCAATTTCGATGACAAATTTTTCTAGCCATCTAACATCCAGTTAACAAAGCGGCGACTTCATAGATGGTCCAAAGGATTCAAATGTATTTTAAATGAAGATCAACTTTTACAAAATTCGCCGTAAAATGCCATGATTTTACGAAATTCAAAACCCAATTGTTTTGAACTGGCTGGTTTTGAACACTTTTGCTTACAATGATAATGTTTTGGCGTGTACGTTCTGGTCGAGTATGCTAATATGGAGTTTGACCCGCTTCACCATTGCACGAATCTCAGACTTACGAGGGCTATTATGTTGACCGAGAAATTCACGAATCTTACGAAATGTTGCTTTTACAGATCGCGCATTTTCGTAAAAGACATGGTAAAAGACATCCTCACCCTTATCCTCGCAATCTATTTATATTTCAAAAACATATAAGATGCGCAACTAAGTTTTTTTTTTTATCAAAATGCAACTTTATTGTGAAAAACTGGTTACCAATAGATCATTTAAAGTATTGTCCATCGCTGGCTACAACTTTTTCCAATCTTTCTGGCAGAGCTCGAATACCGTTACGGTAAAAAAGTTTATCTTTTGAGGATATTCACGAATCAAGCGATTTTTTAATGTCTTCATATGAGAATAACTGATGATCAGCCAGAGCTGTGCCATCGAGTGGAACAAGTAATAATAGGACGGCACAATATCTGGAGACTATGGGGAATGGGGTATGACTTTCCAACTGAGCGTTTCCAGATATCTTTTAACGTGTTTGGCAACGTGAGGCCTACCATTGTCATGCTCTAGAATCACTTTTTCGTGGCTCTGCTCGTATTGTGGCCGATTTTTCCTCAGAGCTCGGCTCAATGAGAAACTAGTGATGGTTTCGATGGGTTTCAACAGTCCATAATAAATAACATAGAACTAAATGAATATTCGGTCGAGCCGATGACGTAGAAGGATGATCGCGCAGTCCCCATGACTTTCTTCTCTTTGAGTTGCTGTAATGAATAAATTTTTCATCACCCGTCACTATGCGATGAAGAAAACCCTTCCTTTTTTGCTCAACGTTCTTTGGCTTCAAATCACAATGACTTCAAGTTAACTTTTTTATAATCATTCCTAGCGCATGCAATCTCTTGGATGAAGCTTGCATTGCTGTTTTGTGTATACCCACCAACACAACGCTCCAACAATTTGCCATTGCTGAGGTCGTCGAATATTGGTTTGATGACATCTTACACCATTTTTGGCAATGCTGAATAATCGTGACGGAAATTTTCGCTTGTTGTCACTTGCACCTTGATTCGGGGCCTTCGGGACAAAAATGATGTTGAAGATTGCTGTCTGTTGAGCCATTTTTTTCATGTCATCCTTGGATAGAGAGTTTCTGCGAATAGCTAAGCCATAGTAAATGCTCAGATTATCTATAAATTTTTCCGCCATTTTTTTTATTTTTATTTTTTTTTATTTTTTTTTGCCGATTCCAGGATTTCTTCCCATTTGGGAAGACGGGTTCTCATTCGCTTTTAAACGTGTCCCACGCATTCCTTTTTTAAAATTTATATCTCATCACCATACGGTTTTGTATTCACTTATTCTTATATTGTATTAGTATACAATTTTAAAACCGAGTCCTCGAGTGCTTTCTATAGGGAATCGAACATCACCATCACTATACTTTTTACATTCTACACATTTTGATAAGACAGAAAACACAACGAGAAAATTCAAAATTCGATACCCGATGTTAGGATCTTCTGATGCGGATGTCTCAAGATTAATCTTCAATTTCTTGGAACTGGAACTAATATTCTCGTAGGAAAGTTTTTCAGCAGTATGTCGATTTTTAGCCGGTATTTTGTTCTTGCTCGGATCTTTGCGAAAAGATCCGGATCGATGAACTTTTCGAGAACTTTTAGAAGTGGTGATTTTGGCTTGGAAGACGATGAACGTCCTAGGCAGCCATAAAAGTTTGAATATGAAGAACTGGAAGGACTACTCTATGAAGATTGTTTCCAAATACAAGAAGAGCTCGCAGAATCTTTCGGTGTCACTCAAGCAGCCATTTCAAAACGTTTAAAAGCAGCTGGATTTATTCAAATCCTTCTGACTAGCATTTGTTCGAGTCGATGCAGAACGCCCTCACTGAAATACGGATCACATAAGAGCAGAATATCAAAAATTGGCTTCATTCATTCTTGGCTGCCAAGCCGGCGCAGTTCTTTTGGGATGGGATCCATAAATTGCCAAAAAGATGGGAAAAAATCATAGCTTCAGATGGGCAATACCTTGAATAATACTATTGTACATGTTTTTCTTAAATAAACGTTCAAATTTTGAAAAAAAAAAAAAAACGCACGAATGAAGTTACATACATGTGAGGCCGTTTTGCAGCGATTTCGGCCTTCAATCGCTACAATAATCCACTGTAATACTCGCTGTTGATGGTTTTTCCTTTTTCGAGATAGTCCACGAAGAGTATGCCATGACAATCCCAAAAAACTGACGCAATAACCTGTTCTCTGGTGTTCAACAGTTACCAATCGATGCCAAAAGTCTGCCCGATTCCACATCACAGCAAGTCCAAACACTCTTTCGAAGTGCTATCGCGTTCGTGTTTTTGGTCAGGAGTGAGTATGCGCGGCACCCAGTGGCAGGATAACTTTTTCATATGCAGAATATTGCCAAAAATATAGCGTGTGCGCTCAGTACTAATCTTTGTGGTATCTGCTAGCTTGCGCACCTTCACTTTCCGGTCAGCCAACACCATTTCATGTATTTTTTTGACATAGTCCTCTGTAACCGCATCGGAGGGCTTACCGCTGCGGACTTGATCGGTAATGGAGTTGCGGCCACCACGAAACTCTCGAAACCAATATTTGACGGTGTAATCTGACGGAGCATTTGCCCCATAATATTTATCCAACTTTTCCTTTGTTTCCTTCGCCGTTTTGCCTCTCAAAAAATAATGTTTTATGAGAGAACGAAAATCGTTTTTGTCCATACTTAACATGATGCCAAACACGTCAAGAACAATCAGCTGTCAAAACAAAACTAAAGACAGTATAGCACTGAAATTTGGCATGTCTGCCTAAGTATGAACGGACTATAAGGCACCATAACGGTCAAGGAGGTTACTTTCCACCCTTATGAAAGAAAACCGATACATTAATGATGAATGAATTCAAGATCATTTTATTATTGAACGAGACAAAAAGTAATTAAAAAGTTAACCTCGATGGTGGACATGTGAAGAAGAAGTGATTTTTTTTGACATAACAAGATGACATTGATGACGTTACGTTTAAGTGGGTAGGTTTGAATATAGGGTGCAACACGCTCCCCTCATAAGAGCACACGTCAGAAATTTTGAAGTCCAAGTTGTGCCAAGCTCCGCTTATATGATATTCCAGGCCTTCGTAAGAAAGTCCGCTGGCATCCCCTAGGTTAAAGTATGTATACTTTAATTGAATCAATTTCTCTCTCACCTTGGTGAGTGCATGAGTTGTCAATAGCATTTTCTGACAGGAACTTACCGCCTTAATCGTCAGTTCCAATCGTAATCACCATCAGATTCCGTAATCCCATTTGAGATTCTTGGCCACGAAATGGCCGCACCGGAAAGTAGGAATGTGTAGTACGAGTATGACTTTCGGTTTGACACATCGTTTGCGAAGTCGGTGTCGGAGTACCCACGTATGCCATATACATCAAACTTGAAGACTAGACCACAAGTCAGTGTAACTTGCGATTTGAGATTCTTGGCCACGAAATACATCGTGCATTTAAGTACAAACAAGTGTCGCTAGACGATGGCTGCAGTCCCATTCCTTGCAAAACGTGATCCAACCTTTTATGCCATTAGCGCGCTGCCTGAAGATGTCCATATAAGGCTTTCTGTAGCAAGCAAACCTTATTTCTTTGCTCGAGAATATACAAAATCCCTTCCGCTTTCATTTTCATGGCTTGGTGTCACTCTCGACTAATTTTTTCAAGGCTTCATGTAGATAATCTGGGGGCTCCATGAAGATCTCTTTATTTAGGTTTCGATTGAGATACGCTGACACAACATATAGTTGATACACGGTTTAGCCTCTGCGTACAGCTAAGACCATCAACAACCTAACGGAAGCCAATCGCTCAACGGGAGTAAAAGTATCGACAAAATTAACTCCTGACCACTGCCTTTTGACTTTATCTTGTTCTTCAAAAAGATTTTGCTGGTTACTACTGGACGATCATAGGAACGGTCGACTATTTTCCATGTATTGCTCTTTATCAGACTTTGAACCTCTTTCGTGATCCCCTCCAGCTATTCAGCAGACTCCTCACTCGTCATGGCGTCGTTAAACGACAGTTCAGCGAAATTCACATCTTCTTCCATCGCTTTCACTTCGTCCACTGCATCATGAAATACGTCTTGACCATTATTCTGCCTTTCATTCTCAAAGAAATCGTTCTCGCTAATTCCATCAGGTTTATTGTTCTGTCTCACATTCTCTGGGGAACAGTCCTCTCTTATTTCATCAGGTTCCAAATTACCATTCAGCCGGAATTCAGATCGGGGTTGTAGATCTTCCGGGTTTTCCTATATCTTTTATGGTGATGGTTGCTGGTTCGCGCCTCCCCCCATTTGATCACTCGACGCCTGTCACTTGACTACCCGTCATCTCGCTCCTCTGCTCCAGAACGTTTGTCAGCTCACTATACACAGTGACTCCTTACCCTTTTAGCCTTTCTTTCTTGGGGGTCCCGATGCTTCATTTTTGTTGTCACTCGATTGCCCGCTACTTCTAAAATAATCCTTATCGCGTGTTACTTTGTCGTTCTCCAAGAATTCTACATCCTGCGTTACGACGAACTTTACAATTTCCGGAATCCAGATCTAGAAACCTTTTACCTCATCCGAGTACCCTACCATCACTCCTTTACGAGACATTGGTTCGAACTTTCCTCTAGTTGGAATTTTTTTTGGAGACATATGTTTTGGCTCCAAATGTTCATAAGTGGAACCACTTCTTTCTACGCTTCGAATGGAGCATGACCACTTAGACTCCCGGTCGGACGACGATTCCGTATATAGTTCGCTGTAGCCATCACCTTAGCCTAAAATCTTCCTCTCAGCTCAGACTGAATCACTAGACACCAAGCCATCTATGGTTGTGCGATTTTTGCGTTCTGCCACGCCATTTTACTTTGGTATATGAGCAACAGTTAGACGCCTCGTTAACCCATTTTCCTTAAAGTAGACCGTGAAATCTCCTCCACAATATTCGCTCCCGTTGTCAGACATCAAGCACTTGACCTGACTGTAATTCAACTCGATTCTTGATCACTTTAAAGGCTGTGAGAACGTCGCTCTTGTTTTGCAGGAACCTTACCTCACACCATCGGCTGTGGTCATCTATAAGGGTCACGAAGGAACGCGCTTGTTCTATGAACTTCACCCTGGCAGGCCCCCAAACATCCAAATGCATTATTTCGAGAATCCTGGTACATCATTCTGACTCCTTGGGAAATGGTAACGATGTCATCTTTCCACGCAAACATGTGTCGCATGGATGCAGCTTTTGTCTTTTTATAATATATAGGGTTCTGCAATAGGGACTTGACAGCTTTGAATTTAATTTGTGAACGCACTCTTTCACTAATCATCAAACTGTCACTGTCAATTTATTCAGTAAACTTAACATTTCCATCATGGTAAAATACACTAACGAGCAACGTCTGCAAATTATAAAATTTTTCTACAGATATTCGGAGTCGGTGACTGCAACTTTAAGAGCGTTAACTCCAATTTTTGGTCGTAATTCTCGCCCTAGTAGACAGGCAATAACAAGTTTAGTGGAAAAATTTGAGTCTACATATTCGTTGTGTGATATTGCCGTGTCAGTGAGACAACGGGTTGGTCTAAGTGTCCAAAATATCGCTGCCGTTCAGACGTCCATAGCAAACGATCCAAATCAGTCAATTCCACGGCGTTCTCAAGAATTGGGCATCGCTCAGACCACATTATGGCGTATTTTGCGTAAGGATTTTGATTTACACCCACACAAGATCAAGCTGACTCAAGAATTGAAGCAGATGGACCATTTGAAGCGACTTACGTTCTCCGATAGGGTTCTGGTGAAGATGCGCCAATATGATGAATTTCATCGCAAAATTATCTTTAGTGACGAGGCTCATTTTTGGCCCAATGGGTTCGTCAATAAGCAAAATATGCGTTATTGGTCGGGTGAAAATCCACATGTGCTTCATGAATCACCACTTCATCCACAAAAAATAACTTTTTGGTGCGGTTTGCATGCCGGCGGCGTTATTGGACCATATATTTTCGTCAACGATAACAATCGTCACGTTACTGTGAATGCTCAGCGTTATCGCGCCATGATCACTGATTATTTTTGGCCCGAATTGGAAGATATGGACTTGGACGACATGTGGTTTCAACAGGATTGTGCCACAAGCCACACAGCACACGCTACAATCGATTTATTGAAGAGTAAGTATGGTGAGCGTGTTATCTTAAGAAATAGCGGCCGTTTCGCCCGAAATGTGTGGCCGAGTAGTTTAAAATTGGGTCCAACGAATCGACTGCTGCAAACATGCCCGCGGTGGCCCTATGAACGAAGTCGAGTTCCATTCATAAATGTTTTGATTGTACTTCAAGCCAATAGTAAAGTTTTTGAAATATCTCAAACGGTTTGCGTTTTATTTAAAAAAAAAAATTTGTCAAGTCGTTATTAGAAAACCCTATATTAATACCGGTCACACGCCCTTTCCTGAAGATTTCTAATACCGTTCAGGTGTCGACACTTCTAAGCAATCTTTGGTGCTTTTTAGCTGGTGTCAGCCAGCTGCGACTGTTCCTGATTACTGTCAACGAAGTATAGATGTCAACCTCGTTCTGCTGTGGCCAACTTGATGACATCTAAAGCATTTGAAACCAACCTGCTCTCTGGCTCTTCTTGACTCAACATCTCTTGCGCCGCCACCACCGCTTCTCTTGCAGCTTTTTTAGAATTTCTTGTGACCTCTTCGACCTTTGAACGTCTGCATTGCTTCTGACGAATCACCACACTTCCCATGAGTATTGCGGACCTCAGTTTCCTCTAATATTTTTACTGGGAGACCTTCTGGGTCCGGAAGGTCCGAAATTCGGCGGAAAACTTAACAACAATATTACAGTCGCTAAGTCCGGATGAATTTCAATGTCCATGTCCCGTAACGTTTACGTTTAAGTGGGTGCGTTTGAAAATAAGGTGCAACAAAAAACTTTTTTTTTTACTCTCTCGGCTGTAACTGGCTTATTTATTGAAATATTGACTTGGCGTTTTCACCAAATATTCTTGAGACATCAAGCTTTAAGAAAATGGTAAAAAAAAAATCTACATCACTGCAATACGTAGCACACTTATGCTACTATTTGCGTTCTTCGATTTTTTTATCAGAATTCAGGGCGAAACAGATTGGTTTGGGTTGATCTGAGGCAAGCATATCATGCTGCTTTTATTTCTAGGTAGAGGTAGTTTTATTGAGTTCATTTCTGTTTTCTTGGATCGTAATCTACTTTTAAAAGAAAATCCTTCACTTGGTCATGTCGAGTGGGCGATACAAATTGAAACAATACATCGGGCGTTTCCTTGACTTGTACACAGATGATGCAGGTCGATTGATATGCTAACATTCTTCCTGAATTCATTCTATCACCTTTTTAATTGGATTTCCATTTGACGAATTCATTTTTTTGTTTTGGCAGAGCAATTATAACAAAATTCGAATATGAATGACAGAATTGTGAATCTTGTGAATCACCTTGATCAATATAACCACCGTGTGGCGCTCCCATTGCACAGTGATTCAGGCGTAGGTCATAGGGCCGAAATACCAATGTTGCAAATATGATGTTGTTTTACCGGTATAGGAAACATAAAAAACCCTTCTATTTACAGGTATGAAAAAAATTGCAAATACAAACATGGCACAGTTAATTTTATGCACCGGTAGTGGTAACATCTGATTAGTGCTCATTAGTATATTTGTTCACATAAATTGGTGATGTTTTTAAAGTGTGGTTTTTCTGAGAAATTTATTGTTTGTGATGTAATTGTGCAATGTATATTCAAATTGAGGGTATGAACGATATTTTTAAAGTAATTTTGTTTTCCTTAGCAATGCGACTATTCATAACTAGCTCCGTCAAAACACACCTTCCACCCTTTTTAGTTTTTTAACCATTTTCCATATTTAACTAAGCTTTTACTTATGAAGGCACGAATCGCCATAAATGAGTCATATATGAATATAATCTCTTATTTTCCTAGTTTTAACAGCCGCAAAGTCTAGGTGCTCTGAGGGTTGTTACAGGTCATTGAGAAGACTAGGTCCAGTACTAGAAAAAAATTTTTTTTTTTAATTTTTTGTGCTTTTCTTTTGCAGGTACAACCATTACGTGTTCTTTTACGCGAAGGCTTGTTTTAAATACGTTGATAGCTTAAAAAAATAAAGAAAATGAAGCAGAAAAGTTTCGGAAAGTGTATCGATCCCTTGCGAATTCTTTTCCGGATGCTAAAAATATCCAAACTGATTGCTTGAGAAATCTCTGTAATCGGTTTGCCGCATATTAGAAGCAATTTAGGAGATCAAAAGCTGAGCTAGTGGCCAAATACGAAAGCTGGTTAAATGAGACCGAAGTTTGCATACTTAAAGTATCTGATGGAGAAGTTTGTGGAAATTGCAACAAACGTGATACAGGAAGGAGTTTGGAGACTGCAGCAAGAGGTCCAAACGTCGCAGATTAGCAGTTTTATCACAGATGGACGATTCCGCTGTAACTATTGGGTAGGGTATATATTTTAATTCGTGCGGTTTTTTTTTTCAAAATTTGAACGTTTATTTAAGAAAAACATGTACAATAGTATTATTTAAAGTATTGCCCATCTGAAGCTATGACTTTTTCCCATCTTTCTGGCAATTTGTGGATCCCATCCCAAAAGAACTGCGCCGGCTTGGCAGCCAAGAATGAATTAAGCCAATTTTTGATATTCTGCTCTGATGTGAACCGTATTTCAGTGAGGGCGCTCTGCATCGACCGGAACAAATGGTAGTGAGAATCGGCAAGGTCTGGGCTATAAGACGGGTGGCGTAAGACTTCCCATCCACTGTTTTCGAAACAGTTCTTAACCGTAATAGCAAAGTGGGGCCGAGCGATGTCATGATGGAAAATTATTGCCTCGTGTCTGGTCGCATATTCCGGGCGCTTTTCGGCTCTCTTCAAATGTATTAATTGTGTTCGGTAGCGTTGTCAATTGATGGTTTCACCCGGTTTAAGCAGCTAATAATACAGCACACCCATCTGATCCCACCAAATACAGAGCATTACCTGTAAGCCATGGATATTCGGCTTTGACGTTGATTTGGCTGGTTAGCCGGGTTTCACATATGATTTTTTGCGCTTGGGGTTGTCGTCATGGATCCATTTTTTACCACCAGTAACAATCCGATACAAAAATGACTTCCTTTTGTGGTGTTCCAGCACCATTTCGGACATGCAAACCGCCTTTCGACGTCTCTCGGCTTGAGTTCATGTGGATCCCAATTTCCTTGCTTTTGAATATATCCAGCCGCTTTTAAACGTTTTGAAATGGCTGCTTGAGTGACACCCAAAGATTCTGTGAGCTCTTCATGTGTTTGGCAACAATCTTCATAGAGTTCTTCATAAAGTTCTTCATCTTCAAACTTTTTTGGCTGCCCAGGACGTTCATCTTCTTCCAAGCCAAAATCACCACTTTTAAATCATGCAAACCACTTTTGGCACGTTTGCTCAGCTAGGGCATGTTCACCATAAACTTCCACCAAAATACGATAAATTTCGACAGCAGTTTTCTTTATATTGAAGTAATGAAGAAGAACTGCCCGGAAAAACACTTTTTCAGGCACAAAGTTCGACATATTTGAGTGAAAAAAAATTATTGTTGTTTGCGCTTCAAATGAATGACATATACTGAAATGACGTACAATGACAGTAGCTTTTCAACGCATGTTCCAATTGAATAACAACAACGGAATAATACGAGTTACGCCATCTCTTAGCAAACCGCAGTTCAAATCAATTAGAAAGTTCTTTGGATTTTAGCACGGATGAAATTGTTTCATTTATATAAATGAAGCTAAGCTTATTAAAAACAAATATTCATTTTAAAATACCAAATGTTTTTCTGTCCCCTATAATAAAGTTTTGGAAGCCAAAAAACGTTGCGATCCAACTGATATTCGCGTGACGGAATCTTCTGCTGAAACCAATTTGCAATCATTGTTAGACCATACATTAAGTTGCATTGTTGAATCTCAAAAAGCTGTGTTTGAAAGTCTTCACGAACCTAAGGATGACTTAGTTGGAATTAGTAAATGTGGTTTTGATGGCAGCACAGGCCATAGTGAATATAAGCAGAAACTTTTAGATTCAACTGTCGAAGATTTGAGTTTGTTTGTCACATTTTATGTACCTCTTCAACTTGTTTATAAGCCAAATACCTGTGATGAATCAATCATTTGGAAAAACCCACGCCCTTCCTCTACTAGGTGCTGCAGACCAATTCGTTTTCAATTCACAAAAGAAACAAAGGAAGTAACCTTGCAAGAAGAAGTTTATTTCAAAAGATATATTAACCAGTTAGTTCCTACTTTAGTTCTTATTTATGGCCACGAAATTAAAATCACCCATTTCTTGCAATTTGTTCTGCACTTAGCGACTTATCTACGAGTAGGTGTTACATTTGTGGTGCAACACCAAAAGAGATGAACGATGTATGCTTAATAGAGGTCCCTAATACAAGTAAATTTGAGTTTGGCTTGTCTCCTCTGCATTCATACATTAGATTTTTCGAATATTTTATTCACGTTTCTTATCGAATTAATATAACAAGCGCGTTCTGCAGAAGATAAAGCTGGTCTTGCTCAGAGAAAAGAGCTAGTTCAACGGCAGTTTAGGGAAAAATTAGGTTTAATTGTAGACGAACCTCGAAGTGGAGGAAGTGGCACATCTAATGATGGACGTACGTTTCCATAACTCAGATATTTCATCTGAAATAACAGGTATTAGAAAAGATCTTATTGACAGATGTAGTCATATCTGCAGAGCATTTCTTCTGGTTATACATAAAATAAATTCAGAAAAATTGAAGAGTTATGCTTTCGATACTGCCAAGATGCTTGTGGAGGAATACCCTTGGTATAACTTACCTTCATCAATACATAAAGTATTGGTTCACGGAGCGGAAGTTATAGATAGTTCCTTATTATCTATTGGTGAATTATCTGAGGAGGGCGCTGAGTCTTGTAATAAATTAGCCAAACTATTAAGACGCGATAATACAATGAAACATTCTTGAGATGTTACTAACATGGATCGCTTGCACAGGTTTCTTCTTAATTCAGATCCACTTATTTCTAGTTTAAGAAAGTTGCAGTACAAAAAGAAGTCTGCGTTAGTAAAAGAAGTGTTGGATTTATTAAGTTTTTTTTTTTTTTTTTTTTTTTTTTTTTTTTTTTTTTTTTTTTTTGTGAGATTGTTTTTTATATATGATGAATATTTTATGCATGAATAGCTCTTTTGTCTTGTTCTAACCCTCTTGTAATCACAACATCCATTTTCCAGGCCAAAATAATATGATTTTATTGTAAATCTGCCTTAAAAACCCTATGACCGCCCTTCTTTGGAACCTGAATCACTGTGCATTGTTCCGAATGAGATTCTGTTTTTTTTTTTTTTTTTTGTTAAGTTGGTATATCTCTTGTTGACATTCTCCCTAAATCTTAGCGTCATAGCTTGAAATTTGCAAAAGTTACGTAGCCAAGAATACATCTGCTTCTGTGTGTGTTGGCGATTTTTTACAATTTTAGAAATGAATTTAAATTTGCAACAACAATTTGTATTAAATTTTGCGTAAAAAACGTGTTTAATGGTGCGCGAACGTTGGAAATGTTGGAAAAGTGTTTCGGCAACGATTCTTTAAAGAAAACGGTCAAAAGTGGTCATGAGTCAATCGAAGATGATGAACGCAGTTGCAGACCATTGACATCGAAAACCGACGAAAACATTGATGAAGTAAAAGAAATGTTGGTCAATAACCAAAATTAACCATCAGAGAGATAGCGGAGGACCTCAACATTGCCTATGGATCCGTCAAAGATATTTTGGTTAATGATTTGGGTTTCCGTCTTGTAGCAGCAAAGTTGGTGCCAAAAGACCTCAATTACATGCAAAAAAGAGACCGTGTTGACGTCGCAAAAAAATGATTTGCGAGGCTGAATCCGATCCCACATTCATCAAAAGGATGTTTACTGGAGACAAGACGTAGGTTTATGAGTACGTCATGCAATCCAGACATCAGGCAAGTGAATGGCGTTCACCAAATGAGCCGAGACCAAAAAAAAAAAACACGTCGTTTTCAGGCAATGCTCACGGTTTTCATGGATTACAACGGTGTAGTACATCATGAATTTTTGCCAGAAGGCCAGACAGTAAACAAAGAGTATTATTTGGGCGTTATGAGACGTTAGCGTAAAGCGATTCGCCGAAAGAGACCAGAATTGTGGGCAGAAAACTCGTGGATTTTGCACCATGATAACGCACTGTCGCACAGTGACATCATTTTTCGTAATTTTTTGACGAAAAATGCAAAAAATATCATCCAACAGCCACCGAATTCACCTGATTTGGCTCCCTGTGACATCTTTCTGTTCCATCGAGTTAAAAAACCACCACGGGGAACGCGTTTCAGCAGCCGAGAGGAAGTAATTGAAAAATCGCAGGAACACCGAATATAAAAAATGTTTCGAGGATTGGATCAAGCGCTGGCATAAGTGTGTTGCAGTCAATGGGGAGTACTTTAAAGGGGACAATATAGATTTAAATGAATAAACTTGTATTTTTAATTTTCTGAATTCATTCCGGGAACTTTTAATCAAGGTAGCATGTGTAAGATTTTTTTTTTCAGTGTACCTTCCCGCGGAAGTTTTTCAATATTCACACTAGAAAACGGCCTCGTCCACCCCCACGTCCAACATTTTTCAACACGGACGTGGATTGTTTTCAAAGTTCAAAGCAATTTTCCAACCAGGGATTTTGCCAGCCAGTTGAGAGAAAAAAATGAAAAAGAATGGAAAATTAGGGTTGTTGCCATCTTTCTCTGTTCACTGCGTCTTATACGGTTTTCAGTTTTGTTCGTGCTTTTGTAGTTCAAACGCTGGTATCAATTTTCAGTTACAAAATATTGGGAGGCAAATGGCATTCCCTTTACCTTCGTTGATACTTTCGAAACCAACTTAACACCTGAGACGTTATTATATGAGCGACGATGGACGTGTCTTGGATTCTTTCCTGTGCCCCAGATACTCCTTCTTGGTGATGGTGGTTCCTGTTCTTTTTTTTTTTTTTTGTTCTATGTAAAACACCATAAACGCTAAAGTTACAAGGAATCGTTACCGTAATATTGGTCGTTTTTTTGACTATTCTTTCTTGTTACCCTGCATTTTTTTTTTCTATTCTGAGGAGAGGAAGCAGTAATGGTAGTTAAAATTTCCCCCGAAACTTAACCAACTAAAACATGGAAGAGTTGTCACTTAGCTTGACAAAGGGGAACAAGGGAAGCGTATGTCCATGAATATTTTTGCCTGTCGTGGTGGTCCTTTAGAGGCACAGACAAACCTCAGGCCCTTGATTGTGGCTGTCATTTTTAATAACTGCCACCCCATTGCCGTTGTCGCTGTCATCGTTCGCGAGCACTGCAGTTTAGGTAAATGGCCAACTAAATTGCACTGAGTACCAGGACACCTTGTCCACCGGAGTCCCAAGGAGTGTTGCCTTCGCATTTGGCAAAGTGGAAGTTGAAAGTGTACCGTCATTGTCGTTATCGGTGGTAAATGGGAATATTCGTTGCCTTTAATGGGGGAATTGGGTGTGATTTGAATAAACATTTGAGGTGTGCGACGGAAGGGGTAGAAATGAATAAAACAATTTCACTTTCGTAAATTGAAATTAAGGTCCAATGCAAATTAATTGTTTTTGTTATGCGGTAGCAAACTCATAAGAGAATATCTGGGAATTCTTAGAAATTCGCTTAAATTTACTTGGGCTGGAATGCTAGCCATTTGAAGTGGATGCAAATGAAATATGAGTTTCTTGGTAAGGAAACCTTTTCAATGTAGCAAGTAGCAGCGGATAACTCAAATGATGATAATTAGAGCCTTGAACAGCATTAGTATTAAGAAAATGTGAAACATTTAAGAAGTCGAATTCAATTGTTAAAGTCTGCCATTGCAAAGTAGGTACAGATCAGAGCTTGTAATTCGTCAAAACATTGCCTAAATTTCTATAAGTCTAACTTTTTTTTTGAGCCACCTCTACTTGAACAGATAGATTTGTGCCGTCTTGCTACCTCCTAAATTTATTACTTCGCTGGGGTTGGCTTGAAGACTAAGCTTACTCTCTATGATTACATTATTTTACCTGTTCGCTTTACATTGACACTGTAACCGCTTAAGTAGCTAAGTATATACGTTGCTCGATTACTCTATTACTAACACGGGTCCAACTTCCCTCTTTTTGAAGGATATACGAGGTGTGTTCAAAAAGTAAAGCTACTTTATATTATTTTAAAAAATTTATTTATTTATTCTCGAAGCACTTCTCATAAGCATTTTTTGGTACAGCTTTGAGCTCTTCCAGCGGTGACGTTTTTTTTTTTCATCAATCGTTGCAAATCTCCGTCATAGGCAACTTCAGTTATAACCCTATTGAGCAAGTCAGGATCATCATTGACATCACTCAAGAGCTCCTGAGCGATGCTCATGCGACGGTTCTTCTGATCAAAATTAAAAAGTTTAGGAACCAACTTCGCTCACACAGTTCTCATGCCCAAAACATCCGATAAAATTGCATGGCACGAGCCGACCGATCTGCCAACATACTGATCATCTTCCTTTATGGTAATTCGACGATTTTCCAAAACAATTGTCTTCACAGCTTCGACGTTATCATGTTTTGTTGATGTTCTAGGGCGTCCAAAGCGAGGTTTGGAAGATTCCAATAACAAGGAATCCTCTCGGCCATCTTGGAAAAGCTTGTAGCACTTGTAAACATTTTTTTTTTATTTAGAGCATACTCACCTCGCCGTATGCCACTGTCAAATTTTGAAGTGTTTTGGAGCAACTGATTCCATTTTTTACACAAAATTTTATGCAAATTCTTTGCTCCGATTTTTTCATGCATGCGCTCAAATAGATATTCCTTGAGGTAGCGATGCCCTGTCAAAAACAGAGTTTTGTCCAGATCTATCCATCGATCCTTGGTGTAAGACTATATGTACATCTCCCTTTTAAGGATATATTTCATCGTTATTGCTACGTTATGCTCCTACTGGTTCTTTTGTTTTTTTCTTCGCTTAACCGGTCATTTTCTGACGAAATGTTGTTCCAAAGGCATCAGACCTATAAGTCTATCAACTTTCCTTCTGAAAACTCTAAAACGACTGATTGATATCCCTATACGGTCTAGGATTGATCTACGACTTCTGTCGACTAGCTCAACATACCTACTATAAAGGAAAGTCGATGGTAATGGCTCTCTGAAGATAGATTACTAACTTTTCGGTGTTGACCATTCTTATGCTAAACAGCAGAATAATCAAGCCTAAACTGGGTAGGGCTTCTGTTAAAAGACCTGTCAGCAGACGTAAGCCACAAGGCTGTGTCCTTTCACCTCCTGTGGTCAATAAAATTCAAGGTGGTTTTCTATAGCAATCTCAGGAAAGCTTCATAATACCAAAAAATTCTACAACAAAATCTCAAGAGATTAACCCGTTAGGCGGGTCATTATGGATTGAAGTTAAACTTTCATAAAACATGATGTCCCCTTTTCCAGGAAATATAAAACTCCAATCGTAGACCCTTTCTCAATAATTGCTTTATCTATTCCGAATTATCTGGGACTTATTTCTGAGAAGAAACTGAACTGGAAACCTTTTATCCAAGAAAAGGTAAAGAAAGCTACAGCAGTTTTATTCTCTTTATTCAAACTGGGCCTTAGTCTTTGCATTACCTACTGGCTATACCTCTTGGTTATAAGAGTGGTTGTCTGATTACCTTAAATACTGCAGTCAGCTTCAGCAAACTAAGCAAATTCAAAAGGACAGCATACCTGTGCAGAAACGGAGCTGAACCACTCCCTTCATGGCACTGTATATTCTGTTCCACTCGACACCCCTCGATATTTTTTAGCTGCAAAGTGGCGTGTCGCCTTACAGCGATAAATATTCTTAATACATTAGGAATACTTTTAGAGAACATCAACTTCATTATACCTCAACATTGGTCTGACAAAAACTTTCATATAAGCATCCCCTCTAGATCTTTCATGAAATAAAATGCTTTCATCCACTTCCATACGGATGGATCTAGGACTGATATTGGGGTTGGCGGCGGTGTTCTCTTAGATACGTCTAACTTAAGCCCTTTTTTTAGTCTTCCTAATGACTGTAGCTTGTTTCAGGGGAAAAATTTGGCCATTAAAAAGACTATCAAATCCCTGGATTCAGTTTCTCAAAATATTAAAACTGCTTTTGATTGCCGATCATCTCTGGAGGAGATTGCAAAGCAATTCATCATTCATCTATGTTGCGTTTCGATCCACAGAGATATTCCGGGAAGTTATAAGGCCGATGAATTCGCCAAAATTGGAGCCACCTAATCTGTCCTACCTGAAAAAGATATCACCGGTATACCAAACAAACTAAATCTGAATACTAATAGGAGATCAAACATTAGATGGATTGTAGGATTAATATGTCAAGCAACCAAACCAATCTAGTCGAAAACATAGCTTGATCTATTAAAATAGGAAGGAGGTGGAGACAGTCATCCACCTGCTCTATATATCTCTCCAAGAATAAAACTTCACGTAGAAGCTTTCATTTACAACGACTTAAATGACGTACATCAATCTGACGAAAGCAAGATTGTTGCATTTGATATTTCTAAGGCATTTGGCATCAAGCCTTTTTGTCGAAAATGCGTTCTCTTGGAATTGAAGACTCTCTTCTTCAATGGATAAAAAATTGGCTTTTGGAATGCTCAATTCAAGTTGCCTTGGATGGTTTCAAGTCTGAATTTCATTAAATAAATGCTGGTGTACCCCAGGGCTCTGTTCTTTCTCCGACATTCTTTTTAGTTTTCATCAACGACATCTTGTCTGCTACTTTCGTTCTGACGACATTACTTTCTGCTTCTTTTATTCATACTGGGACTAACGTCCCTTCTCTACGGCTTTAGAACTAAAACGCCAGCGTATGCTAAGCTCATTAAATTCTAGCAAAACTAATTGCGAAACGACTAACAGAGTAGAATTTATTATTTTCGTTAAAGCGAAATTTAAACGCCCAGCCATCGTCCATGAATGTCACTTTCATTGTCAGTACCGAAATACTTTCCATTCTCTCCATTCCATATTCGGTGTCATTTAAAATGTTAAGAAATGTCAAGGTTTCCTCAAGCAATGTAAGAAATATTTCACCCCCTCTGATCAGGCCACAATATAAAAGGCATTCATTTGCCCGAAATTGGAGTATATTGCCCACATCTGGTCAGGTGCTTCTAAAACATCTCCTCACCTGCTAGATAGGATTCAAAACCGTGCGATAAAACTTATAGGTGATACTAATACCAGTCCGTAAATAGACACCCTTGAACACTAACGTAATGTCTTGTGTCTTACTCTGCTTTATCGAAATCACCAGTGCTTCATTGAAATCGCCAATACCATTCCCCCCCTTAAAATTTTGCTCATCAGTAGACACTCAAGCCCGCATTCGGGCGTACTCTAAAACATCGTGATTCATCTCTTGGCCGACCAACTCGCTTATGAAATCTCCTGTCAAGCGCTTTAACATATTTCGTAGTCATTATAACCTTCAAACATTTAAAACCAACGTTCATTGGTACCTCTACTTCTTCGTCAATTTTCCTTGGTCCGCACTTGTGCAAGCATTTTAGGGGTTTTGAAATTCCTTGAGCTCGTGCATATTTAAAAAAAAAAATCAGCGATCTGTAAGAGGGTGAGTGAGCCGACGAAAATATGTCAATGTGAATATTGATGTATGAATGTGCCAGTGAAATACTCGCGCTGGTTTCAGCGAGATCGTAAAGGTGCTTGAGTGTGAGTATGAATGTTGTAGAAGAGATGAGTTAGTTTTTTAGGTTTTTTTAGAAAAAGTAATCCAATAAAATCTTTCTTTCCTTACGACATCACAGATCTAAACAATATAGGTGAAAATAGTCTCCTACGCTTCGTCAGATGCTCAAATTGGTTCCCCCTCCATGTAGGCCAATAGGCCTAAGTGGGTTAGTTTTTCCAACAAGCACCCTAACCTACTTTATTTTAACCGGTCATTTCAGACTCGTTTGCTTTTGAGTCTTACCATTTAGTCAGGAAGTATATCGACAGGAAGAATCAAAGATACGGTATATTATGGCATCATGCGAAACAGTTCGCTCTTATAACGCTAAGGCGGTGACAACTTTGGTTCTCCTCATGTACAATCATACTTAATCTTTGCGGCATATGTCCACATTTCCACTGAGTACATGAGGTACAGTCTTTTTATCTGTTTTGGGTCTCCGTGTCTACCTTGGATCTGCTATGAATTCTGCCAGCAACACCTCAAAAGAAGTAAAACAAAGAATCACTGCTTTTCTGAAATAAGGTAAGGTAAGTCAAGGCATACCAAACAAGTGCCCCTAATATCTCTTTTAATAGGTCAAGAGTAGTTTTGATGTCACTGCAGACGGAATCCTGTTTCCTTGGTGATATTTAGACCCGTAAACTCATCTTTCAAAAAGTTAAAATAAATACCAAACTGCGGAGCATGTATTCATGACAATCCGGTTTAAGTTCGTAACAAACTGAACGAATATAGTAAATGTTAAGACTGAAAATTTTAACTCTGATAAAGATGTATGGAACCCACGTTCGGGCCGAAAAATCCTTAAGTCCAACTACACCATACCATAAAGCAGCACATGTACATATTCGGTAAAAGGGTGAATGTCATCGCAATGCTCCCTTAGCCCATACAGGAAGGTAGCTATATCTTTTGACTACCAATCATCTGATCATTACATACCTAACTCAGATCCATAATCAACAGAAGCTCTGGAGGGAAATAATGTAAATATCAGTACATCATTAGATGGGTTTGTTGTACACAATTGCCCGAATGGGGACTCTAAGGACTTTAGTTTAATCAACCTCGTATCATTCCGCATACATAACCAACTAATTTAATTCATTCACGCGGATGAACCAGGTGCTACACACCACCAAAATTATAACTTCCAAACACATTGACGAACTCGAGAAAACTATTCCTTAATCCATCAGAGTACAGTCAACACTACGCGTCCATTCATTTATGACATCTTTACGGGAAAAAGGCGTCACAACACCCTCGAGCTATATCTTTTTGTGTTGTTAACTTAATTCCACTCGTTATCCTTGTAGTTTTGAGTTAAATTTTCAAACACGTTTTCAATTCAACTCTTGGCGTAGCGAAAGATAGCACACTCTTGAGGATGAGTTGTGAGTTCGGGAAGAAACAGTTCGAAAAGTTCATGTGTCCGCATCAGTAAACTTCAACACTGTTAGTGAAAATAGCAACTCCTCATTGCACGTTGAGGCATATCCTGCACTGAAGTCTTCTCAAAAACCCTTCCAATTCCAACCCAAAAAGGATGACGAGAAAACTTTCAGTTCAAGTAAAGCAAAATGGAGATAAAGTGCAATAAGTTTCATAATGCCTGTCCGCTTCAATGCGTCAGGTTATCAGGTACTCGAGTCATTCGCTTTGCACTTTCTCTCTTCGTTTAGAGGTAACCAAAGGATTTTCCTAGATTTGCGAGTTGCAGGTTCTTCCCTACTTGTAGGATAAAGTTCGATGAAAAGGACAACGGGACTGAAAGAGTAGGGTACGGTAGAGGCGGACCAGAAGATAACCAAAAGTGGTAAAGAGAATTATGAAAGTTTTCCGGACCGGATTGTAGGGAGGCGGTTTATTGTTGTTGTTGAACTTCGCGGATTTTTCATCAACTTGTAGCCCACAGCCTGTGTCTGTGCCTGTACATCCCGCAGCCACATTGCGCAAACACGCTGTTCCTGCAGTGATATTTGTAAATAGAAAAGTTTTATCTCGAAACCAGAAGGTCATAAGATTTTTGGATTTTTAATTTAAGTTTTTGGCATTTATTCGTAATCCAAAAGAGAGGTTTTCGTTGGTTATACACTTCTGAGCTTATAAGATTGCAGCAGTTTTCTTTTGCAAGGGCCTTTTCATCAATTACGGTAAGCATAAGTTCTGATTGATTCTGTAGTATTTTTCAGGATTTGAGGGTGATTTTAAGAACTCTTTAAGTGTTCACAAGCTGGGAATTATGGTCATCAAAAACGGACAAGGAGAAAGTTTCGAAGCAACATAAAATTATACGAGAAATTCCATAAAAATCAGTTCTGAGTCCATTTATATGGACCACAATAGAATACTAAGAAGGCCAAAGGGTTTGCTAAAAGGAAAAACTGCTGTTCTTCACGCGCAAACGGTAAAGTTAGAGAGAGTAATACTATTATACTCGAAATCAAAAAATTTTAGGAAATAATCTCGCAAAAATGAAATCCTCTGGGACAGACTTCAAAAATAAAATAGAAAACTGCAACCGAACAACCCTTAAACAGCAGATTTATCGAACGTCTGTAGTAAGAACGATAGGAAAAAAGTTTAAATAAAACAACAACACTGCGTGAAACATAAAATTGATTTTGGCTTTATTTTTTAAGCTACAGGTTCATGGCATTATAGTTGGAATAGCATATCATTCAAGTGGCCGCCACGAATTTCCTGGCAGTGCTTCAAGCGGTCGGTCCAATTTTACAATAGCGTGTAGAATGCTGGCCTCAAGCTCATTCGAAGTGGTTGGCTTGTAAGTGTAGAATAAGGACTTCAAGTACTCTCAGAGAAAATTATTGAATTAATGAACACTTGGTGTGAGATGACGCCAAATTTCTCCTGCACCATCATGTTGGAACCACTTGGAACCGCTTGGACATATTGATGCTGACGAGCTCTGATCAACGAAAGTTGTCTAACATCACTCTATACCCGAGACCATTGACGGTCTCATGGTGTCTTCTTCCTCATTTCGAAAGAAATAAGATCCGATGATGCCGCCATGCCATAAACTGTACCAAACAGTTGATCTTTCCAAATGCAATGATGCTTGGCTGAACACTTGTGGATTGTGCTTACTCCAAAAATGGCAATTTTGCTTTTTGACTTAGCCCCCTCGTCCGAGAAGATGATTTTTTTGCCAAAATCCGGATCTCCGGCAAAGATTTCCAGCGCCCAATTAACGAAATCACGAAATTGTCTATGGTCTTCCGGCTTCAACTCTTACGTAATCACAATCTGATACGGATGTAAGCCCAAATCCAACCGCAAAATAAGCTGGGGTGACTCTCTGGCAATGCCCAATTTAGTTGATCGGCGCCGAATTGACATTTCTGGGTCTTCTTCGATACTGGTCGATACGGCGGCTACGTTTTCTTCATCTTATACCAATCTCTGTCTACACCCTGCCTGACTTGAACTGCAACTTTTTAAAATGCAATAATTTCTTTATTTTTTGATAAATTTTATTGCATCGCACGCTGCACGCAAGTGGCTCTGCGGTATTTTGGCTAATTCCCAGCGAAGTGCTTGTTTGAGGTGGTCCAAACTTTGGTATTTTTTAGTGCCAACGTTCGCCTTCCAAATACCCCAGACAGTGAAATCAAACGGATTTGCATCCGGAGAATTTGCAGTCCATTGTATCGAAGAAATGTAGTGTGGAACATTGTTTTTAACTAATCTTGGTTGACGCGCGCTTTGTGAGACGGTTCCGAGTCTTGTTAAAATGCTCACGGTCTCCGACCGAAGTGATTGTTTGCCCAAGGCTTCAATACTGCCTTTAAGATAGTTTCACGGCTTATGATCGCATTAATTTTAACGCCAGGTCCAAAAATACGAGCGGAGAGCGACCATCGGCGGTTATGGTGGCCCAAACCGTCACCATCGGTGCTGCCTGCTTTCTGGTAGCCGTCCGAAGGTGTAAATTTTTGAAGGTCCTCTCTGGCAAGTAAACTCGGTCATTTTGTTTGTTGACATATTGCTCGATAACAAATGGCAACTCATAGGAAAAAAGCAAATTGGGCAACTCACCACTTTCACGCAAATGTAGCCACTCCTCCGCTCTTTCGATTCTAACTTTTTTCTGTTGCGGTGTAAGATCGTGTGCTTTTTGGAACTTCAATGACTTGAGCCCAAGCTCATTTTTCAGTATGTGTTGCATCCGTTCCAACGATATTTTGAGCTCACGAGAAAATTTTCTTCCATTTCATTGCTGTTTTTTTATGACCATCTCCATGGCGTTGTGCAGCGCTGCCAGTATCACGGTAACAAGCTATGGGTCGAGCCACAAATGATTTATTCACGTTGAGGTGCTGGAGGGCTCTAACGATAGCTACTTGTGGTTTTCCAGCTAAATATAAAGCAATCACACTATCACGTTTGAATTCGATCGCGAATATGGATTTCAGCAGAACTTGTAACAGGCTCATAAATAAAAAAATTATCTGTCATGTGTCAAAATTTGAGCTCACTGTCATGAACAGTTTGGAAATTATAGTAGTCTGAAGTCGGTTGCAGTTCTAGTCAGTCAGGGTGTAGTTGGTGGTTTTAGATCCAAAGGAGTGTACTCATGCTCAAACTTTTCCACGGTGCGATGAATTGCCTGTACACTGAAGCCATGATGATGACCGAACTCACAACGAAGTTCACGTTGCGTATTAACAGCTGAGCCGGAATTCCGATTTTTTTTTTTTAATAATTTTCGTACGTTTGGCAAGCGTAAAGCGATGAATGATGAAATGCCAAATCTTTCTGAGTATTTTTACAGCTGGATGTCATTAAAAAATTGCTATATAGCTATTATTGCTATCTGTTCAACCTTTATGACTGATGCCTGGAAGAATACTTGGTTTTAGTTGTTCCCGATTAATTTTTTTTTTTTTTTTTTTTTTTTTGTATTTATTCGAATCAACAATGGGAGACATCAGATCTTTTGTTGACAAGTCAAAATGTGCAAAATGCGTTTTTGTCGGCAACACTAGCTTTATTCCCACAAAGTGTATTAAGAAAGCTATCAACAGAGAGAGTGCCAGAATGATGCGCAGCCATGTCAACCAATTTTTTTTTTTTTTGTCGTGGGTAGGTTAAAACCTTTATAGGCATGATAAGCACACGCTCATAAGATCACCATAAGCACGACCACCTCCTGCCTACCACAGTGCCATAACAGCGCCCACCATAAACACGCACTCATGGTAGTGTGAGATTGTTACTCACTAAAAAACCTCCCCTTTTCTATAAGACTACGACTTAGTTTCCTAAAGAATTAGCTAAAGCTTCTGTAGTTTATGGCGTTTGGTAGGTAGCTTTCCAGCGAAGGTACCTACTATTACCATTATTTCATACAGGTTTCCCCTTAGGGCGCTAAGTCGAACAGTCTTGTAATTTGAAGTCATCACACACGATTTATTTCGTCCAATCTCCGGATTATTTCCTGGTTGCAATGATGCATAAGATGAGTGCGAAATTTACGAGCAAAGCTCGTAGAAGGAAGGCGAATATCGCTATTCCTTATATACCCTCTAGCATTTACGATTGCTCTAAGCACTTTGTTCTGGAACGTCTGTAGGACAGACATATTGTTTGGTTTGGTACAACCCCATAGTTGTATACCATAAGTCTACAAAGGTTTTAGCACTTGCATATATATAAGCGGCTTGTTATATGTGCTTAGTTTAGAGTATCTTCCGATAAGCCAATTCATTTCTCTTAGCCTGATTTCGAGCTCTCCACGTGTGATTTCCACTTCAGTTTTGCATCTTAGGTCATACCCAAATATTTTGCCTCGTTTGCATACGGTATTTGTACCGAGTTGATGAATAAAGTTTTATTTATCTTTCTGTACGTGAAATTGACGTGTGTTGACTTAGTCTCGTTTAGCACGATTCGCCAGCTCTTCGTCCACTCAAATATTTTGTTCGGAGCTCGTTAAGGATTCAACTGTTTGTCCTGTGGCGAGGATCGCCGTGTCATCCGCGAACGTAGCTACCACAGTCTCTTCATCTAGAGGTATGTGTCTAGTGTACAGTAAGAATAGGTATGGCCCTGGAAGGCTTCCTTGTGGAACACCAGCTTGAATTTCCTTGAATTCGTAGTATTCAATCCCATATCTAACCCGAAACAGTCTATTTTCAAGATAAAATTCGAGTATTCCATTCATTTCTCTCGGTAAAATTTGTTGTAGCTTATACTTCAAGCCCTCCAGCCATACCTTGTCGAAAGCTTGCGATACATCGAGAAAAACGCTTGAACATATCTTTTGTCACTCTAGCGCGTTTTCAATTACATTTGTTATCCGATAGAGCTGATCGATTGTGGAACGTTGACCCTAAGGCCGAACTGATGATCCGGGATCAAGTTTAAGCAGAAGAATTTCGAAGACTTTTGAAACTATCGGCAGGAGCGAAATGGGTCTGTATGATTTTTTGTCGTTTGGACTTTCCCCGTTTTTGGAACCATTATGACTACTGCGACTTTCCATTGCCTTGTAACGTATAAAAGTCTCATGAAAGCATTTATAATGTGGAGGAGCTTGACAATCGCTTTTCGAGATAGCTTCTTTAAAATTTCACTTGTAATCAAATCGTATCCTGGAGTCTTATTATTTTTTAGGTTTTTTATTTTTTGCTGTAGCTCAGACAGTGATACGGATTTTATATTGCAGTTGTCGGATCCTGTTCTAAGATTAAGTTCTTGGGCAATTGACGTCCTTCGAACGGTTTGAATGTTTCTTCCAAGTTTGCCGACCAAATTCGCTTTCTCTTTGTCTATATTTGCCCAGTTGCCGTCAGCTGTTTTTATCGGCGCCAATTACATAACAGGTTTCTCAGTCGACTTCACCACTTTCCAGAACGAATAATTGGAACTCTTGTCCGCAGTCAAGCCTTCGAGGTAATTAGAAGTCTCACGGTTCTTATTTTCTTGCTGCATTGTTTTAGTTTATTTGATAGGCGGTTCAAATGGGATTTATGTGGGGGCGCACATGATTGTTGCCATCTCCTCCGTGCTTTCGTTTTTTCTCGTATTAGGCTTTCTATATCGGGCGAGTATATTTGCTTTCTGTGTTTTATTCCTCTTGTTCGAAAGGAAGTGTTGTTCCATGCAGTTCTTTGGAGGATTTTCACGAACTTGTCCACTTTGTCTTCTATTTGCAACGGCGTCGTAAGTGGAACTCTTAAAGCAATATTTTCCTTGCAATTTCTTCTGAAACCTTCCCAGTTTGTTTCCTTATTCGTCAATCTGGGCGGTCTTTCGGTTTTTGCGATTAATGGCGAGTGATCTGAGCAGAGATTATGGGATTCTTCTAAATTCGTGAGATATTTGGGGACCCCTTTTGTAATGAAAAAATCGACCAAAACAGGTATTTTATTTGTGTCAGTGACTAGTAGTTTGGCTTGGTCGTCGAAAAAAAGTCGACGAGAAAAGGTACAGTACCCTGTCCTTCGTCGAAGTGAATGCTTTGAGTTGAAATCACCCCCGAGAATAAAGTTTGACCCAAGTTGGTAAAAAAGGTGATCGAGGTAATCGTCTGCAATCTTATATCTCGGAGGGAAATAACAGGATGCTATATTATAGTCTATATGATTTATGTTTACGGAAGCTTAATGCAGTCTTTAATATAAGGTGAGGATCCACCGCGTTTTCTGAGGAATGACGCGCGTGAAAACCCGAGTAACCTCTTATCTTGGGTTAATTTCTTTTTTAGTTTCTCAAACAAGGGCTTATTTATTTTCATCTGTTCATCTAGTTTTTCTAAGATGATTGCGACAATCTGAGGCAGCGGATCTGTAGTGGCCGAATCTATTTTGTTGGCTTTTGACGCGACCTCAGCGTATGAACTTGCGCGGACCGGTATAGGTTTTTTAGTTGCACTTGATTCGGCAACGCTTTTTTTTTTTTTGAGCAGATTTATGCTTTTTCGTTACCGGTTTCTTCATTTTGACTCTCTTAGCTGTCTTGGCCTCATCGAATTTAGGATATTGCACCTTTAGGTCCGGATGAATGAATTTCGTGGGACTTGTTCGCTTCTTTTGTATTTCTTTGGCGATTTCGCAAACTCGGTAATTAGCTGGGTGATTTCCTGTGCAATTGGCACAAACTGCGGGGATTTGCTTATTTGTTTTGCACTCTTTCTAAAAGTGTTTGGCTGCTCATTTTACGCATCGTGGATGGGTGGATCTTTTTGACAATACGCCCGCGTGTGCTTAAAATCTTGACAACGTTTGCATTGGATTATAGTTTGTTTACCCTTACGCATGGGCTCCATTTTGACTCTGATATTTAAGATAGATTTAATTTTATAAATATCGTCGGCTTCCTCGTTTCGATCAAAAGTAAGCATGAAAATAGGAAGTCCGCGTTTGACTACGGTATCATTGTCGCTATCCGTTTGTTGCTTTACCTTCTTGATTATGTTCACGGCGTCAGTAATCTTAAAACCTTGTGCTTGAATGTCTTCTGTTACGTCTTCTTTTTTGCACTACGGATGAAGTCTCCTAGCAAAGACTCGTAACGGTTTTTCAAACTAATTTTCATAAGTATACCATTGAATTTTATCGGTGTTAAGTTTCATCGACAATGCGTGGTAAGAATCAGAGTCATCGACACGTTATTTACCACACGTTATTACGGACTGAAATTTCCTTTAAGTGTTCTTCGGAGAAGGTCCCGTAACTCTCCGTAGTCTGCAATCCCGACCACATTCATTGGGGGTGGAGGACGAGGTTTCGTTTGGGGTTTTGTTTTGGTTGGTACAGTGGGCTTATTTTCATCCCTTGGTTGTTAAACTTCGGGAGATGAGCCTGCCTTACGTTTTTTGTTAGGCCTTTTCACGAATACTGGATTTGTTTTCGCGAGCAAGTTCTTCTTCGTCCGTCAGGTATTCCACTGACTTGCAATCTATAGATAAGCGAGAGTTTTTTAGAAACCGTTTTCTTTTCGAAGTGAATCTTTTTCATTTTTAAGCTCGTAAAAGAGTCGTTGCATTTCATTGAGTTTAGCTTGGAGTTGTCAACAAAATGATAAAAAATTTTTATCGTTGGGTTTCTAGTCTTGAGTCGAATATGATATCGACTCACAGGATCAACTCCACCCATGTGGCTATTATATTCGAGTATGATTTGTGTGCAGTCAATTTCAAGGTACTCATTTTTTTTTCTGGTCGTAGCGCGATGCTTTACTGAGACGATTGGATGGGTCAATATATGTTGATGCTAATCTAACTCTTCACAAAACAATATATGTTAATACTATCCGCGTTACCGACACATTTAATTGAATATCTTCTATCTTTTTTGACATCTTTATCCAAAGGAAGCTTACAGTTTGAAATTCTGTTGGCTCTGATTGTTTCTAAAGCATATACTATATTCCTCTCCCACACAAATCTACTAATAAAGGCTTATTTGTATAAAAATTGTCAGAGTAGATATTAAGATAATGTCGTGGACAAAACTTGGAATGGTTTGTGATAATCGCACGACAATATTGGTACAATTACCTATATGTGGTGTTTCGGGTAAGATCCGATTATCATCGACACCATTGTACTAGGTGGAGTGAAAAGTAACCTCTTTGACCGCCAGAATGCGCTGCTACTGCAAAAAAGATTACGGTACCTTGAAGTCCGTTCATATTTAGGCAGACATGCCAAATTTCAGTGCAATACTGTCTTTAGTTTTGTTTTGATAGCTGATTGTTGTTGACATGTTTGGCATCATGTTGAGTATGGACAAAAACGATTTTCGTTCTCTCATAAAACATAAAACGGCGAAGGAAACAAAGGAAAAGTTGGATAAATATTATGTGGCTAATGCTCCGTCGGATTACACCGACAAATGTTGGTTTCGAGAGTTTGGTGGTGGCTGCAACTCCAATACCGAACAAGTCCGCAGCGGCAGGCCCTCCGATGCGGTTACGGAGGACAATGTCAAAAAAATACATGAAATGGTGTTGGCTGACGGGAAAGTGAAGGTGCGCGAGCTAGCAGATACTACAAAGATTAGTACTGAGCCCACACGCCATATTTTTGGCAATATTCTGCATATGAAAAAGTTATGCCGCCGCTGGGTTCCGCGCATACTCACTCTTGACCAAAAACACGAACGCGAGAGCACTTTGAAAGAGTGTTTGGACTTACGGGCGGACTTTTGGCGTCGATTGGTAACTGTTTAATACCAGAGAACAGAATGAGTGCCCGGCGATGGACTGAAGCCGGCACGAGTGCTCCGAAGCGGCCGAGGGAGGCTCGATGAGTCGGAAAAGCTATGGCGTCGGATTTCTAGGATTTTCATGGCATACTACCTCGAAAAAGGTAAAACCATCAACAGCGAGTTATACTGTGCATTATTGGAGCACCGGCGCACAAAAGCATAGCAACGACGGCTAAAATCAATGATTTACGGCTCCAATTTCTGCCGCATCCACCGTATTCGCCCGATTTGGCTCCCTCGGACTATTATCTCTTCCCAAACCTCAAAAGATGGCTCATCAATAAAACATTTAGCTCACACGACCTTCCGGAAAATTACTTTTCGGACGGAATCACGAAGTTGGAAAATCGCTAGAATAAGTGTATCGAACTAAAAGGGGACTATATTGAATAAATTAAAAAAAACATTTCATTCCCAAGAAGGTTACTTTTCACACCATCTAGTATATGGTATTTTAAAGCGGTAAGCAAAGCCTTGAGTGTCGCATAACATAAACAATTTGATCCCTTATTAATGCGGCTTGTTTGGAAGATGTTGGCGTAAATGATGTTTAATTTCTTGTGATGCACATTTGTTCATCAACACACAATCTAGCGGTTTTGCAAATTTAATTAAATCGTTCGTTGAATTTATTGGATAATTTTCGTATTCGAAACAAAGCATCGTACTCTGGCTCGTACTCTTTTTGAGTACTTCAGTTTCAGTCTGAAGTGATAAATACTTTCTTATTGTAAGGAATTTTTTAAAGGGCATAATTGTTTTGGCTTGCTGAAATGCGTTTTTCCCCCAGTAGCTTTCCAAACCGACTTATATAGTAGGATACCAATGTATCAATAAATGTCCTCAATACTAGATGTGTATTGTATATTGATATTTTTGGCATGAACAGCTCCACTTGTTTCTTCAGAAATCACATCACAAATATGTGAAAAATTTTGACTGAAGGTAGCAGCTTACTGCTTCCTCGGTATATCATCTCGTTTACGTGTAATTGCATTGATTTTTTTCCACGTAATATTGGAGAATTCCTTAGAATTCTTGCTTGAAAGTGCGGTGTTTTATCGTGAAATTTTGTTTAGTGATGAAGCCCATTTCTGGCCCAATGGATACATTAATAAACAAAATCTTCAAAAATGAGGCAAACAGAATGTTACTGTCGATGGTAACCATTATTAAGCCATGTTAAGCGACTATGTGCTTCCTGAAACTCAAGCACATGGTCTCGGTGAGCTCTGGTTCCAACAAGACGGCGCTACAAGCTATACAGAGCGTGAAACAATGGACTTGTTAAGAAATCATTTTGGTGAGCACTTAATTTCACGTTTTGCTACGGTAAATTATCCGCCTAGATCGTGCGATCTCACACCTTAGGATTATTTTCTCTGCTGATATGTAAAGTCTCAGGTCTTTAAGAATAAACTAGCTACGATTGACGCTTTGAAAGCCAACATTACTCGTGTTATCCGCGAGATATCAGTCGCTATGCTCGAACGAGTCGCCCAAAATTGGACCTTTCGAATGGACCACCTCAGACGTAGACATGGCCAACATTTACACAATATCATTTCAAAAAAGTAAATGTCATGAATTGTTCTTTTAATCGGTATCTAAAATTTTAAGTTCACTTTCAAATTTATGTATTTAGTTTTACATTATAAATCAAACCTCACGATGAATCATTCTATATATACTTTCGCCTACTTCTTCTTGCAAGGTGACTTTCTTTGTTTCTTTTGTAAATTGAAAACGAATTCGTCTGCACCACCTAGTAGAAGAAGGACATGCGTTTTTCCAAATGATTGCTTCATCACAGGCATTTGGCTTATAAACAAGTTGAAGAGGTACATAAGATGTGACAAATAAACTCGAATCTTCGAAAGCTGAATCTGAAAATTTCTGCTTATATTCACTATGGCCTGTGCTGTCAACAAAACTCCATTTACTAATTCCAACTATGTCATCCTTAGGTTCGTGAAGACTTTCAAACACAGCTTTTTGAGATTCAACAATGCGACTTAATGTATGGTCTAACAATGATTGCAAATCGATTTCAGCAGAAGATTCCGTCACGCGAATATCAGTTGGATAGCAACGTTTTTTGGCTTCCAGCACTTTATGATAGGACAGAAAAACATTTGGTATTTTAGAATGAATCACTTCTCTTAATATTAAATATTGGTTTTTAGTAAGCTTAGCTTCATCAAGCCAAACTCACCACTTTTAAATCGTGCAAACCACTTTTGGCACGTTCGCTCAGCTAGCGCATGTTCACCATAAACTTCCACCAAAATACGATGACTTTCGGCAGCAGTTTTCTTCATATTAAAGTAATGAAGAAAAACTCCCCGCAAAAACACTTTTTCGGGCATAAAGTTCGACATATTTGAGTGAAAAAAAATTATTGTTGTTTACGCTTTAAATGAATAACATACACTGAAATGACGTACAATGACAGTAGCTTTCCAACGCATGTTCCAATGGAATAATACAAGTTACGCCATCTCTTAGCATACCGCACGAAGTTATAGCAGTATAAACATTACTTTATCTTTTCAAACCTACCACGAGGCATTGAATCTGTTATAGGGGTAAGCTTTAAGTCTTTTGACCATGCCATTTTGAGCTGCGGGAACTTTAAAACACCCAAGTACAACAAAATACCAATATAACGTTTGATATCCTCTCTAGTACATTTGGGCTCAATGCCGAGGTCTTGCAGCCCATATAAATCAGTTTGCTGTGTGATCAAATCAATAGCTTGTATATAAAAAAAGGTACAGAAATATTCTACTGGCGTCATGACTTTGTCGACTTTCAAAGTATGGTCTACTTCCGAAATGCTCTCTGAAGTTTCAAATTGTCTTGTTTTCTGCTTTAGTGTCTTTGAATCAATTTTTGTAAAGCAATTATCAGCAACAATACAAGGTTCCTGCTCATATTCTTCCTTCTCAAGAAGGCCAATCTCTACAGTTTCTTTTCCTTCCTCGATCCCTTCCAAAATCTTCTCCAGCACTGCAAAAATGTCTTCCATTTTATCATCACTTTCTACCTAATCGAAGTTTAAAATCCTCTTAATATCTTCTTTTGACAACCGTTTCTCTTGTGGTCTCATATCTAAGTAGAAATACATTTTTTACCACATTTGCCCAAGGTTGACCACAAGCAACATTACAACTCTAGAAATTACTCACTTCGTTATTATTCAAAACTAATCAAATTAAACATTCACACCGTTCAGTTAAATCTTTGCTGAAATCTATTTCATTTATACGTAGTCCTGCCATAAGTTCTATTACACAATTTCCAGCGCTTATCGTTCAAAACTTCTTGCACTGATCAGTGAAGAATACTAGTCAGTTTGCAGTGGGGCGTTAAAGAGAATCGAGTCGCGGAAAAAGCGTTGGATACGTGCGGAAAGTGTGTTGGCCAAATTTTCGAGTTGCTAAAACCATTTGGAATATCGAGAATATTCACTTATCGGCTATTTTTGGCTTCGGCGAATTGTCTGGAGTAGAGGACAGGCCAAGAATTGGTCGCTTGCCCGTCGTCCGTACGAATGCGGTAGTAAAGGCAGTACGTGAACGAATTCGGAAAGATCCCCTTAAGAAGCAGACGATATTGTCCAAAAAATTGGATATATCAACCAGATCCATGTCTAGACTGATATTGTTGGTACGCGCGTCATCTTCTAACTCCTCAACTAAAAAAAAATTAGGCTGGAAAAATGCAAGTGACTTTTGCAGTGGCACGCAGACAATGGCCATGAAAACATTCTGTTTACGAATGAGAAAATTTTTAACGAGGAAAAAGTTTTCAACAAAAAAATGACAAAATTTATACCACCTCATCTAAGGAAGCGAAAAATGTTGTTCCAAGGGTTCAACGTGGATATCATCCCGTTTCCGTAATGGTTTTCTGGAGGGTATCACATCCGTCCATTTCTGTGAAAAAGTCGTAAAAACTGTTACAAATGTTTACCAAGATGATGTGACAGAAGCTGTTTCGAAATGTTTGACCAATATCCTTTTCGATGGATACAGATGTATCTTCCAACAGGACTTTGCTCCCGCGCACAAAGCGAAAACAACGCAGGAGTGGCTTGAAGTCAATATTCCTGATCTTATAGCAGCAGAAGTTTGGCTTGTGGTCAGAATTGGAGAACATGGCCTACAAGACTCCCTACAGGAATTTGGAAAGCTCTAAAACAGAGCAGCGTCCACGATCTTCATGGAAACCATACGTGCCGTTATGGCCAATGGCCACTCGGCTTGGAAGCTTGTGTTAAAGCATATTTGGTAAGGATTAAGCACCCAAAAATATTTCATCTGCACACTATCACACCATGAAATTGACAGAGAAAATCCACGGAACAAATAGAAACATTTGACTTGTGATAATTGGTTTACGTCTATACCGGTGGCAAAAGAATTGTTGCAAAAAAAGTTACGATTTTGGGCACGTTACATCGAAATAAAAGAGAAATTCCACCTTCATTTCTCAAAGTCAAAGTTCGCGAACGTAACACAGCAAAATTAGCTTTTTCTGAAGAAATTGTCCCTTTGCTGTCAACAATGCATACAAAATCTGATCCTGATGCCAAATGCGAATTGCCTGAAGTGGTGGATCTTTACAACAAGCTTTGCTAGTTAATTGCGTTTTTAACCTAAAGAAGCAGCGACTTGCAAGAGTTATTCTTCTTTGGTGCCGTTGTCTGAATTGACAGCATAGCCTAGGAAGACAAAGTCCTTAACTACCTCAAATTTATATCTTTTGAGGGTGCCATTCTTTCCGAGACGTCGGTGTTGGGTGTCCTTTCTTGTTGGCAGCATATTCTTGGTGTTGTGTCTATTGACAGTTAAACCCAACTTCGCCACTTCCGTCTCAATACTCGCGGAAACGCCAGTGACACCGCGCTACTTTCTTCAGATTATGTCAATATCATCGGATATTAGACGGACTTTTGAAAGCTTATACCTCTTGGCTTGACGCGTGAGTTTTGCACCACTCTTTCATGAATGATGTTAAAGAAATCGCATAACAGCGCATCTCCTTGTCTGAATCTATATTTCACATCAATGATCTCGATGAATTCTTTACCGACTTTGATCGAGCAGCGTGCATTCTCCATCGTCATCCTGCACACACAGACAGGTTTGGTTGGGATGTCAAAACTAGACATTGCTCTGTATAGTCCGTTTCTACATTTGAATCTCATAAGTTTTATCCAAAATCTGTTAAAGTGTGAATATTTGGTCAATGGTGGACTTTTCTGGCATAAAGTCACACAGGTTGTTGACGAACGGCTTCAGGCGTTCACACAATATGGCAGATAGGAACTTGTATGCATTGTTAAGAAGACTGATGCCTCTACTGTTGACGCGGTTCAAAGGTTTTTATTTATGGATCCTTTCTTTGGATACTTTCGTATAACCATATTTTACAGATGAGTTAGTGTATGTTCCTTACCAAGTTATCGCCTGCCCTTTGAAGAGCTCAGTATTCAGGCCGTCCGCTCCAGCAGCTTTGTTGGACCTATGCTTTAATATGGCTATCTTCACTTCATCTAGGTCGGGTGGACGGAGTCATTGGGCTACATCGTCCAGGTTGAAATGTTCATTCTATGTGACAGCGGTATTTATCGCCTTTATATAGTACGGTCTACAGAAATGCTCTTTCCAACACTTCATCATCGACTCCAACTCTACGACTACGTTTCCTTGTCTTGGTTCGGAGTTGGTGTCTGTGGCATGTTTTTTTACCTTTTGGTAAAAAGCACTTCTCTAATGCTTTTTCGTTTTCTTCCCGAGCAGCCGATGTTTGTTTTTCCTCTTGTCCTCGTTAAGCTCTTGAGCAGCTCTAGTCCTTCTACGCTACATGTGGTTGCCAGCAGTCGTTGTTAAATAAGGGGTTTCGTTGTGATAGTCGAGCGAAACCCAGCACATTTTGACAATATTTCCACTGGTCTTCAATACTTCATCCTGGCTCCTAGCACCTCTTAAGAGCTTAACTAAAACTCGATCGGAAAAGGATTTTGAGATTGGAGCCATGAGACTGCAAACTTCAGCTCATTATAAGCTTTTCTTCGTGATGTTTAGGATTTTCGCAACCGTACTTTGGCTACAATAAGATGATGGTCTGAATTGATGTTGACCATTTGGAACGTTCGAACATCCATAATACCGGAGGAGTAACTTGCGCCGATAGCAATGTGCTCAATCTGGTTGACGGTTGATTGATCAGAATACTTCCAATTTCCCGTGTGAATATAGAGATGCGGGAACCGAATTGTAACTACGAAAATGTTTCACCCCACCGCAAAGTCGATTAGCCTGCATCGGTATCGGAGGTGGTGTCGCGCAGGCTAAACCTCACAACAGTATTAACAAAGATGCCCTCCCTTCCTAGACTTGAATTAAAATGTCATGTCATAGCTTAGGCATCCGTAAATCTTATCCAGGAACTCATAGAAGCCATCGTTGGTGTCGTCATCTTTCTCATCTGTGGGGCGTGAGCGCATATAGGGTTAACGCCAAAAAATTTAGCCTTAATACGGAGGCGCTCGTCAATATCCCTGGAACTGCTTTGCAGCAGTCCAAAGCTTTCGCATGTGCCCAATTAAGGGATCAAACCTTCAACCAGCAGATCCGAAAGTCTTTGTCCGTGTTTCGTTTGCCACAAATAACTATTTTTATGAGCTCTTCGCAAGACATATGATGTGCTAAGTATGACGTTAAGATCATACTCGCCGACTTTAACTCTAAGCCAGGAAGCAAAGACATCTATGGTAGAACAATTGGTAAGCATAGCGACGACACTATGTCTAGCAACGGACTAAAGCTTATTACATTAGCATGCACTCGGTTTCCTTATCTCAATACACAGAAATCGACATGGCTAGTGTTTCTCCGAATCATGAAACACTAAACCAAATGGATCGTCTTGCGATTCACGTAAGGCACACCTTTAGTAGTCTGGGCCCCCAACCATGAGGGCAGCTCGGATCACTACCTTGTTGCAGCCAAGGTACGAATGTGGATCTCTTAAGCACCATAACAAGGAAGAACTTGTGTGACAAGGCTTAATGTATGAATGCTGTACTCGCAATAGAGTGCCAGAATCTTTACGGAACGTGTTTCACATCAGATTCCGAAGACCAGTTGCAACGCTGCCGATGTGTCGCTCAGAAATGCTGCAACTGATGTGTTGGATTTCAGCGTTGGGAGTTGAGAGTTTGAACTTCAGGAACAGCAACCAGTATAGAAACCCGTAGAGATGAAGAAGGAAACCTTGTAATGGAATTACTGTCGGTGTTGAGAATTTAAAAAAAAAAATGTTGGGGACTGTTTAATTAAGACGAATACTAACGTCCAGGTTTCATTTAGAGAGGATAGAAATATCTAAGCTAAAATAATAAACAATGCCGCTGGACCTGATTGAGAGCTTTTGTAAATGACTTCGTGGAGAGCATACACTAACTTATTTTTCAAATCTGGTAGGGAGACTTTGTACGGAATAAATGGAATCTCAGCATCGTTTCTTCGATACACAACAAAGGAGAACCCCTCAATTACGCCAACTATAGAGGTATAAGTCTCCTTAATATCGGATACAAAATTTTATCTGCTATCTTAATCGATTCCCATCATCTTTCCATGAATTTTAAGGCTGCATAAAGAAAGATTATCTAGAAAGAGCCTTGTCCAGTTATGGTATCCCTGACAAACTCGCCCAGCTCTGAAGAATGACGATGGAGAACGCTCGCTGCTCCAACAAGGTCGGTAACGACTTAACCAAAAATTTAACAAGGTGACAAAGTGGAATTCATAAGCGAACATCGGAGGGACGCCGGTGATATCGACGAACGGCTGTCACCGGTGCGTTCGCCAGTATTGAAACGGAAGCTACTGAAATGGGTTAAAGCGTAAATGAGGGCAAAACCAAGTACATTCTGTCAAAGATAAGGAACACATAACATCGTCAAATAAGACAGTGCGTCACAATTGATAGCTACATTTGATGATGAGAGCGTCTTTGTCTACCTTGGGAGTGTTATAAATTCTGTCAACAACATATTAACAGAAATAAATTGAAGAATCACATATGCCAATAGCTTTTTCTTTAGGTTCCTCAAAAACTAAAGAGACTCTATTTTAGACACTGATCATCCCAGTCGTGTTTTATGCCGCAGAAGCATTGATTCTATCGAGAATGGACGAAGATATCCTCGGTCGTTATGAAAGTAAAAATTTTTCAAGATATTTGTTCATTCTACGATGAACTATGTGAGGTGTACAGCGACATCAATCTAGTCTGAAAACGGCGCATCAGTCGCTTGAAACTGCTAGAACATGTTGAGCGATTGGATACCATTGCTCTGGCCCGCGGCCTTCGAATCTAATCCGGAAGGACAACGCAGTAGGGAAATACCTCATCTTAGATGTCATGCACAAGTAGAAGAGGACATCAACTGACTAAGAATGCGCAGTTGCAGTCAGATAGGTAAGGACTAAGGTAGCTGCAGAGGCTTATAAGTTGAGGCCCTGGTTCGCCTCGAACTGTAATGACACAGTATTATGTAAGTGGGTTGTAAAGTTTCTTGTACTCGGTCACGTATGTTATATTCCAGTTCCTAACCTAGTCCAACAATGTCCCTGGTCACCCATATAGCTCTTTTCTTCGGATTTCATTTCCTGTAATTTTTGAATTGGAATATACATAGGTATTGCATTCACATTTTCCACCTATGTATAGGGTGATTCATCGTGAGTTTTGATTTGCATTCAGCTTTTTTGACAGATCACACATGATTCCTATAAAACTGCTTTGTTATTTTAGTTCAGTATCATTTGGCAAGTTATCAAGTTATCATCATGGAAAGACTCACACTACGATAGCGTCTCCAAATTGTTCAGCTGTATTACGAAAATCAGCGTTCTGTGAGAAATCTTTTTTGTGCGATTCGAGGAACTTACGATCTACTGAAACCACTTTTACTATTCCAGCACGTAGTGAAGGGACTATAGCAGCTGAAGCTGAGATGTACGCGAAGACCATGACGAATCGATTCTTCGTCGTTCTCAACAGCTTGGTTTGGCGTATTTTACGTGAGAATCTCGGCATAAAAGCGTACAAAATTCACTTGTGCAAGAATTGAAGACAAGCGAATTCAGGCATATTTTCAGTGAATGGGCTCTGGAAAAACTTAATGAAAATCCGGTGTTTTATTGTGAAATTTTATTCAGTGATGAAGCCCATTTCTGACTCAATGCATACGTTAATAAACAACATTGCCGTATTTGGGCTGATGAGCAACCCAAAGAGTACTAAAAGCTACCATTGCATCTATTAAAAACAACGGTATGGTGTGGTTTATGGGCTGGTGGAATCATTGGTTCATATATCTTCCAAAATGAGGCAAATCACAATTTTTAACGGATTATATGCCACCTGAAATTCAAGCACATTGTCTCGGTGAGCTCTAGTTTCAACAAGAGGGCGCTACGAGCCATACAGCGCGTGAAACAATGGACTTGATGAGAAATCATTTTGGTAAGCACTTAATTTCACGTTTTGCTACGGTAAGTTGGTCGCCTAGATCATGCGATATCACACCTTTGGACTATTTTCTCTGGGGATATGTAAAGTCTCAGGTCTTCAGAAATAAGCCAGCTACAATTGACGCTTTTGAACCCAACATTGCTCGTGTTATCCGCGAGATACCATAGGCTATGCTCGAACGAGTCGACCAAAATTAGACCTTCCGAATGGACCACCTCAGACGTAGTCGTGGCCAACATTTACATCATAAATTTTAAGTTTACTTTCAAATGTATTCATTTTATTTTACATTATAAATCAAACCTCACGATGAATCACTTTATATCAAAACGTGTATCTGTTTCGGTTCCTTTAAGTGTTGTGGGCCAATTCGTACTTTGTTCGACCATATGACATCGTGTACTGTCTATCATAGTTGACTGTATACTATTGTTGTGCTGATATCATTGAATATATCATTTTTTACTTAAGCTGAAAACATTCTTATGTCGAGTAAATTATTTTTTTATCCTTCTTCTGCCTTAAACCGATTGGTTTTAATCAAAAGAAAAAGGGAAGCAATCCGACAGCCTCAGAAAATAATTCTTTCCACAAGAAAACAATTGCGATTCTGTTTGAGTAAGAAGAGTAACTTTTTTGAGGTCACCCGCATAACTGCCCTAATTGAGAATAACCATCAAAAAGAGACTTAGTTATTCCCCTATTTGTTTTCTTTTGTTTCAATTTAAGGGTTGATTATGTACATCTCGTTAGCTTAATCCCGTTTGCTTAGGAAACCTCTGCCGCTACTTACAGTCTTTGCTCTAGTCACCCTCCCCTTAGATAATACACTGATCATCCCTAATGGGGATGCAAACAAACATCAACATCGACATCACAATGGCAAGCAATAATGACAAAGACGGCCAGTGTAGCGGTGGCCGAATTCGTGGTTTGGGATGTCGGCATCATACTTATTGGTAATTTCTCCAGAGTTAAATGAACCCTTTAAATGTCCATAGCGCACCACCAATACGCTCTCATCGACAAAGTAATACAATTTATCCTTTCTACAAACTTTACAATGTTATCCTTTAAAGGATTAATTTGTTATGTTTGCCTCTGGCTGATGTCTGACCTAAAATTTTGTTACATCATCCTTCGATTCTTTGTTCAGTGGCTGTGGGGTAATGGGTGTTGGGTAGCTTCCTAGGGATTCAAGAAAATAAATTAAAAATCAGAACCCTGATGATGCAAATTGGAATGCGACACGAAAGTAAATGTGAATTCGAAAAAAGGATTCAATTTGTTTTCTTGTTCTGCGCTCAATTAAACCTTGTTATTGGTGCTCTATCTGTATGTAGATTCGAGTCGTCCGAGTTCTCCTAGAGCTCCGCCAAATTTGCATGCACATCAACTGCTTTACATGGGCGCGGTACGAATTCAGCAAGAAAATGAATGGTGTGCGTTAAAATCGAGAGATTATCCGTTTGCAAATTAAACGACTTGTCATTCCAACAAATTCCATTTCAGCTGGTACTGGTATCCCTGCATCCGAACTGACAACGAAAGGTAAGCAGTTAACCTGTCTAGGGAATTCATTGGTTTTTATGGTCCCTATACGGGTGAAAATGCTGAGTAACCGAGAGGGTGGTGATGCTCTCTGAAAAAGGGATGATTTTATAGTCATTGTGCGTGTATAAGTGTACTCATGAACTGGACCGTGTTTATTTACAAAATGAGACAACAAGAAAACCTGATTATATGCTTGAGATACCGCAAGAATGAAAACAGTTAACGAATTAAAACCGAAATGATGAGAAAAAAATACCGTCGAGGAAGGACACTCAAATTAAACCTCAACCCTAACTCAAACCCTCCATGTGGGTCAAAATAATTGCGATGTAATGCAGTTAAAGGTTGAGACACAGTGATTGTATTAGTATCTGTAAACGAATTTTGGAAACGGGTGCTTGTTTAGGGGAATCCTTTTGCGGTGCGTGGTCAAATTAAAAGCCAACATTGTGATTAAATGAGTCGGTTGCCTTCTTTTTCGACCTTAAAAGAAGGGTGGACCATAGTAATAGCTTCCAGCGGGAATCAAATGCTTTGCTGATATGGATTTATTTTATATTATGATGCTTTGTTATAAAAATAAATAATCTGCGTTCCTCTAATAAATAACAACAACCGACACTGATACTGAAATTAGCAGCGACTATCTTCACTTTGAGGTTTCACTTCCCGCTCCGAATGTTAATGCTTTACAATGACGACAGTCTAACCGATTTGGCGAATGGAAATACTCCGAAAATAAGCTCTTAAAGAGAGTCGGAGTACAGAATATTTGTATTTAGTCAACGGCCTGCGAATCCATATAGACCTTTTAGGGTAAATGGGTATGGAGCGGAAAATGATGAAATGGTTTCAGTAAATCTGTATTTTATTTCGTGCTATCTGCTGAATTCCGAGGCAACTAAGGAAAACGGCAGATATGTGATGCTATAAGAGACTTTTCCTAGTATGTCTGAGTTTTCGTTGCCTAATCTACCTCCCTAATTACCAGCGACAAATTAAATTTGTAGACTTTTAGCGGAGCTAAAATGCGAAGTTCAATATTCTGGAAAAAATATAACCAAACTCATTTTCGAGTGCTATACTACTCTAAACTGCTCAATCGATACCAGCATAACCACCATAAAACCAGGTTTTTAATCCCTGCATTCAAAAATCACAAAATTATCAGATTTTTATAAGTCTCACTGCTCAAACATGTTACCAGCAATCCAATCAACTTCGATCTAGTTGGGAAAAATACGTCATCGTTAGCTGACCAATCGAAAACATCGGATTCATTCAATTTGACCCCAATTTTCTTAGTGAGGAAACTGCATCCACTAGATCAGCCACAATGCAGATATTGGAGGAATAAAAGCACACTTCTACTAAGTCGGATGTACCTTCATCTGCTGTAAGCTCGTGTAACAAATCCTTACACGATGAGCTATATTCATCACTCTTAACCACTTCAGCCCCAACTCAATCAATAGCCGCTAATACGAAGCATCCGTTTATCTCTCTAAGATTAATGCAACTTCGATCACTATCCCCGTTCCTAGACCATTGCCAATAATTAGGGCTTTTGGGATATCCTGAAATTTCCCTGAATGGAACAGGTTACAACTTGAAGCCACCAATTAACCGCAACTGTCTACTTTCTTCCTTCAAGCTGCCCCACGTCACAAAATGTCAAATGCAAACTAGTTGGCAAAGCCAAGAGCAAAAATGGCAAGTGTTTCCAAATATGTATACCCACTAAGTACACTTTGATGTTCAATTCATCGGACGGCATACCCATTTCGGAAAAGATGGTCGTCATCCAACGGAAGGATATGGTAGATAATAGCTTATTAATAAAAGAAAATTTAGCATCTACAACTCTGCCATATCCCATTAACATTCCAACCCAAACTGGTCATTTAAGACTCAAATCTTTCCACGTTTCTCTTCACACCTTCCCCCTTTTGCTTTATCTATAAAGAACACCAGAGTCCCTACACCAAATCTTCTCCCTCCGGTCACCAAGCCTTTAAAATTGTTTCATAATGAAACTCTGTTTTTTTTTAACCTCGTTCCTGTGCCTTCTAACTAAGTTCCAATTGACGTTACCCCATCGGATAAATATCCTAATTTTACTAGCTCCCATATACTAAACCCAATTACCTCTTTTTCATCTTCACCTACCAATCCCCCTGAACCAACTCCCCCCTTCATTCGCTCATTTTATTAATGTCAGTGATTCTCGCCCGAAATCCCTTGACCCTCTCTTTCTACCCACTGTCAAATGAAAACAAATGAATTCAGATATGAATGATGACTGTCGTTATGTCGTAACTCGTTTGAGAGACCTTCTTGCACGACAAACCCAACGCCATTTGTGGTGATGGCATAACCAAAACCAATATTATGATTTAGATTCAACGACAAAGTCTTCCTATGAAGCCAGAGGAATTGATGCAAATTTTCGTTCATAATGACCTTTTCACGCTGTCTTCGCATGTCAACTCTTAACTTTTTTTCCATTTATAAGGGACTCGTTCAAATTTTAAAAACTATTGCAGTTCCTAACAAACTGAATTTTGTCCATTTACTACCAAAATGTAGGACATTAAAAGCCATGCGCTGTTTCCTCCAAATGTCAACGTTTTTAAAAAAAAAATGGATTTGTAAAGGCTGATAATCCCTATGACCGAGGTGTTCTACTGGCAATCCGGAACTGTTTTCACACAACTCCTGTTGACATTCTGACTTGGAGTTACTATGTGCCAATACCATATGATGTCCTTCAAACGCTGAAGATAGTATTATTCTAGTAGGTGATTTCAACCTCCCTCACCTGAAATGGACACCTTCCGACGATTCGTCTCAGTTCGTCTCTCTTATCAGTCAATATCAGATTAGTGGAATACCTAATACTAATACTCGATTTTGTCTTCACATCCGATTCGGATTATTGCGTGGTTTACAAAAGTGATCATCTTCTTTCCAACCTAAACCGCCTTCATCCCACCTTAAGGTCTTTTAATTCTAATTTCCAATAAAAGAGTGTGTAATTCATCTCAGATTACAACCCCCCGCCGCCCTAATTAACTTGTCTGTTTCAACAGGTTCTTTCCATTTCCTATGGAACGAATCTTATATCATCCTTTTTCACAAAAATAGAAAGTAAGGCCGAAATCCATAATTATAGGCCCAAGGCAAAACTCTCTTGTATACCCAAACTTTTCGAAAGCATAGTCTGTTAACAAATGCTTCCGTACTGTAGGGAAACAATCTGCACAAATTAGCACGGTTTCATGAAAGGTAGGACGCTTTGTGCTTAAGAGGACGGTGATAAAGTCGATTCAATTTCCATTGATTTCAGCAGGGCATTCGATAAAATTTCCCACCAATTTATCTCTTTTAAACTAAAAAAAACTTGGTTTTCCCCTCATTTTGTGGCATAAATCGAATCCTATTTAGATGACCGAGAGTACAGAGTCATCTTCAGATCTTTAATATCCGATCCATTAAAGCAATATCTGGTGTAACTCAGGGTAGTCACCTTGGACCAGTCATTTCATTGCCTTTTGACTTCCATTGCTTGCAAGATGACTTAAATGAGTTTCTTGTATGGTACAAGCAAAATTTTTTGAAGCTTAGTGTCAACAAATGCCAAGCGATAAACTATTCCCCCTTCAACTAGAAACTACTTAATCTGCGATGAGACTATTCCTTCCACTACCGAAGTGCGGGATCTAGGAATAATTTGTGACAGAATTGAATTTCGACTTACATATTGATAGCATTATAAATAAAGCTAACTCTGCACTTGGCTTTGTCAAACGCAGGTCAAAAGAATTTTCCAACCTAACCCAATTAACGTAACAAGGTCCCTATACATTCTTTTGTAAGGGCTCTTCTCAAATATTTTTTTATAATCCCGCGCACGCACCAACTGGTTATGAATACCCTTTTACTGGCTTTTCTCTAGAGCGCAGACGGATGGTGTAGTAGTTTGAAACTCAGGTGTATTAGGTTTCGATATTTTTCCAGAGGTGGTTGTCAAACTGGAGCCAGTGCATCCACAACCAGTGGGTCTTAGTACGTGCTAGTTGTTAGTTCGTTATATTTAGCCCAGCCAGCAACCACTCCGACATCAGTGTTATGCCTCCATGTCAAAGTTGACGCCGACGGGATTTTCATATAACTGCATACAAATTCTATGAAAAGACTTTTTCAGAAAATTTCCTCGCACGGGATACGAACCCGCGACTATGTCTATGCATATACCACTACACCACGGCCACCCCAACAACTTGCAGCCAAGTTTGGCCACCCTATAAAAAAATCCACATTCAAAGAATTGAAGCAGTTCAATGCAGGTTTATCGGCTTTGCAATTCGTGGTCTATCTTGGGCCGATCCATATGGATTACCTCAATATGAAAATAGGCTAAAACTTCATAATTGACATACATAACCTAAAAAAATGTCGTGCAGTCACTGAAGTACTTTATATCCACCAGTTATTGACTGGAAACATCGACTGCCCGAGAATAACGCAAAATATTTCATTCATTTCTCGTATCCGTAATCTAAGGTACGTTCCACTTCTCCTGATCCGAACTCACCATACCAATTACAGTCACACAGATTGGTTCAAATATCTAGAATGTTGCGAAAAGCAAACAACAAGGCCGAAGACTTTGACTTTGAAGACTTGATGCTTTTTGATGCGTCGGCAGTCTGGAATCTAGCTCCCACATTCGGCCATCCTGGAAATTCATCTGTCCTCAGTCAGATCTTTCCTCGTATTCCTCTTCGTCCTCTACGCCTTCGCTGTCATCATCTGACACCCAGGGATTCATACAATCTGCTGCTGTCGATGTTGTATTTGGGCCTTTGTGCTGCCCTTTCTTCCGGACAACATCGTACCCGGGTTTCCCTTTTAAGTTGACCACCTCGTATGGTCCAAAATATTTAACATTATTGCGACTAAATCGCCCACCTTGTACTGCTTCGCTGTTTAGGTTCTGTCGTAGGTTCTACGGTTTTCCACCTGTACCTCGGAGATCGGTTGCTTAGCGGCTAGCCTAACCTCGTCTCGTCGATCATAACTTCTTCTAGTAGTATTCGCAATTCATGGCTTTCTTCTCTTCTCATCATCGTCCCAAGCATAAGTTGGATTGGGCTGCGATTCTTACTCCGTGACACCGACGAGCTAATCATAATCTGCACCCTGCTCGTATGTTTGTACCATTTTTTAGGGTTAACTTCGTGATTGCGTCGACCACCACGAAAAGATAATTACAGAGCTTATGGGTGGACGGAAGTAGTCCCAAATGACCGACCGATGATCTCTACTCAATTTATGGATGAAATAATCTCGTTTGCAAACGATTTCCACTATTCTTGCACTTATGTGACCGTGCTGGTGGATCTCCCTTATTATATCCCTCTCCATTGGCCTTGGTACAACAAGTAGATTAGCCCCTTCTGCAAACTTGTAGAGTATGTTGTTCCTTAATTCGTGATCTTTATAGTTGCCTGTAGCCTATAAGTATCTCCATCACCAATTGGTAATGTTCATCTTTGTTTTTTGGTATCTCTATCCTATGTAAGACACCGTCTTCTACCCTCATCACCAACGGGTATCTGCTTAGCGCGTCAACATGCCACACAGCTGTACCTGCTTTGTGTAGCATAATGGCCCACCTGGCTACAAGCGGGAATACATCTTTCCTCGTCATTGTCGCCTGGCATGCTGTACTGGTAAAATCCGTCACCAGGAAATACGCCTCCAGTTTGTAACTGGTATAGTTCTTTTCCGACGCTACTGTCTTAAAACTCAGGTAGATAATAGGATGGAACTCCCCGTCATCATGTTTCTGTAGCAAAACTCCAGTATCACCAATCAGACTCGCGTCCATTTGAAGCTCAGTTGGAAACGAAGGATTAAATAGTTTCAACACTGGCTCTCTACACATATGCGTTTTAAACGCACTGATTGCCGCCATTTGTTCTTTTCCAATGTGAACTTTTGCTGACTTACGTAGAAGCTCCAAAAGCGGTTTTGCGATTTGTGAGTAAACTCGCACAAACTTCTGAACAAACCCTGTCAGGCGTAAGAAGCTTTGGATCTGTTTTACGTTGCTTGGTACCGGAAATCTCGGCACTGCTGTCAACTTCTCCATTGATGGTTTAATGGTTCCATTCTGCACTATGTTCCTTAAAAACTCAACAGATCGACTCAAGAAATTACATTTTTACCACTTGATTTTTAGCCCATACTTCTCTGCTACTCTAAGCACTATAATCACATTCTCCAATGCTTCCTCTTCCTCCTTGGCGAAAGTTATGATATCATTCCCATACAACGGTAAGTGTCTCTTTAATAGCAAGTGGCGAAATATCTTATTAATGAATCTCTGGAATGTGACAGAAGAATTGCGTAGGCCAAAAGGCGCTTTAGGGAACTCAAACAGACGGTCTGGTGTTATGAAGGGCCTTTCGCGACATCTACACAGAAGAAACCACTCTTAAGATCCAATGTTATAAGAACCTTCGTGTCGTGTTGCTGTTCCAACACATTTTCCATCATACTCATCGGATATCGGTTCTTGATCATCTTCGCGCTTCGTTTTCGATAGTCCACGCACAGTCTTAACTGCCAACGGACTGGCATATTTTGATCCTGCCCTCTTCCAACCACTTCTGTATCTAATTATCCATTTCGTTCTCCTCTTCTGGCGGTAGTCTTCTTGCTTTGGGATACACCGGTACTTCATCCATCATCAATATGTTTACCTCTGTACATGATCTGACCGGCCTTCTCGGTGCATATAATCTTATAATGCCCTGAACACGCTCCCGGTACTCCTCATTATCCACGCGTAGAACATACATCGTTCTGCTATAACTCATAATTACTACCTTCACCGGTCTCTGCGCCCCTACTTCTCATAAGCTTGACTTCTCCACAACTTATCAGAACATCCACGTTTCTCAATGATCAATCGATCTTGGATTACCTGTACCCGAACTCATTGTTTGTCTGCTTCGATCTTCACTTCTAATAGACATGAACCTAACGTCTTCTGAGGTTAGTTTCCAAACCATTTCATCCGTGGCTAACCGAATTTTGCTTCTTAAATTACAATTATTCTCAATGCTAAACGTTATGACACTACCATCGTTGATATATGCCCAACTGGTGACACCTAAAACATCGCATACCTTTCCCTTTATCTGGGCAAACTTGCGCCAGGTGTGACATTGAACCACAGCTGTGACATTGCTTTCAGTGTTGGCATCTGCCGCTGCACGCCAACTTGGCTTTTAATTCATCGAGTGAAGATGCTTCATAGGGTATCGTCCATGTCCGGAATCCCATTTATTATATACTCAATCAGTGAAAATTCGTCAACATCGCCTTGATTACGAATGTGGGCCATTTCATACAGGTATTCTAATTAACTTTCCAATAGGCCTTTCTTCCTGAACTCCAGTTGGTTTGGTTAAATACGCCTTCAGCTTGTTCCAATCCGTAACTCCTCCTGTGGCCACGATTGATAACTTTGCGGCGCATTTCAGTAACCTACGCGCAAACAAATATTTCTAAATGTCGCAAGCTGTAGCAATAGTCTCAAATTCCTCTATCCACTTACCGCAACCTCTTCCCCCTTCTCCAGTAAACTGATCAACCGATTTCCACATCAGGAAAGACGAAATTATTTTTCTTCGACATTGTATTCTCTTGTGCATCCTTCTTCTTGTGTCACCTCATCAGTTTTTTGTTCTACTCCTCGAGTACTTTCTACTGGGCTACTTTGTTTTGGTGCAACAAGCACGGTTTGCGGTTAATACGTCTTCAACATTCCCTTCCGAATGTGTTAGAAACTCGGTCTACCAAGTCCGTTTTAACGCTGTACATGCCCTGATGACATGAAAGCCTTCTGCTGCATATTGTTTCCCTCTGACTTTTTCCAGCTGCAAAATGGCCGTAACAGGTTATCCATTTTATGCCTAAAAGATATAAGAGTATACCCGAAAGCGTCGTACAACTTTGACTCATTTTACTTATAAAAAACCTGTTCCAATGGCTACGGAAACAAATCATTCAGGTTTACCCACAATATCGTCGAACGCTGGTTTAAGAAAATCAATGACACACAAGTTTATTTACCCTTTGTTTGACCTTTCCCTGAAAACGACGGTCAACTTTGGACACCTTATTCCACCATCCATATGTTGCACAAAAAAAAGACGTAAAACGTTTCCGTACAACGCTTCACAACAACTTGTCATGAAGTTTGTGTCTAATTGTTGTTCATCAGCTTTTAACTGGAACGTTAACTCTACTGCAACTGAATACGTTGTACGTTAGCCTACATTCATCCGCCAAAATCGCTTGCCAAAACCTGGACTTAGTGTTTGAAATCCTGATTGTACTGGGCTCTGTATATATCGTATTACATTAGCTCATGTTCTGAGTTTTGTCGCTTCTTAGGTCTCCTTTTGAGAACCTTTTTTTTTGACTTATCTATACTATATCCCAATGATATAGACAACGAGATATCTCTATCATACGGATTAGAAATGACAACGCAACTTTTTTAGGTTTTGACAATTTATTTTTCAGTCTGCTGCATTTTTTTAACCCCTCCATATAGAACGATTTTTGTTGGCCTGCAAAATACTCCTCCGTGGCGGGGATGACTCAGTCACTCGACCCGTACTTCTTTCAGACGAACGATCTTTTAAGGTTTGATTACAAAAATAAGTCGCAGGAAACCAAATCCGGACAAATACAGAGTATGTGGGAGCAATTCATAGTGAAATTCGACCAATTTTGCTGTGGTGACTGCGGAGGTGTGAGCCGGCGGTCGTTGGTCGGCATTGAATCGGTCCAATAAATCGTCATAGTATGCTCCTGTAATTGTTTTTCCCTTTTCTAAATAGTCAACCTAGACACACCTCGCGCCTCACAAAAACAGTGGTCATCACCTTTCCGGCCGAGGACAACGCTTCGCTTTTTTTGGAGCACGTTCACCGGGTAAAACCCATTGTTTCAATTGTTCTTTTGTCTGCGGTGTGTACCAATAAATCCTTGTCTCATCAACGGCCACGAAATGACGCAGAAACTCCTCCGGATTCCGATTAAACAGAGCCAAACACGGTCTTGAAGTGGTCTCACAATTGCGCTTGTTCTCCGGTGTACGCAAACGCGGCATTTATCGCGCGGACAGTTTTTTCATGCTCAAAATTTCGTGCCTGTTAATTCAGATAAACCTGCGAATTTTCGCTCCGCGGTCCGTTAAAACGAAATCTACGGTTTTCTCTGTGGTACCCGTTTTTGGGCCACCTGGGAGCGGTTCATCAAAAACCAACGTGCTGTCTCGGTGAAACTCTGCGAAATAATGGTAAACGGTTGTACGGTAAGGTGGATGGGTCCCATACACACCATCGAGAATGGGTTTGATCACCTCGCAGATTTTGCCACTCAAAAACAAGAATCGGATCACGGAGCGATACTTCTCTTTTTCCACGGTCGCAAAAACTACTAACACGATGTTTGGAAATGGGTGTCAGACTGTCACCAAATTTTAACAAGTGGGCTCAGAAGCGCCACCTATCTCCCAATCTGGGTACTCATCAAACAGCATTCGTCAACGAAATATAGGGTGATTCATCGTAAGGTTTGATTTATAATATAACATAAAATACATAAATTTGAAAGTGAATTCAAAATTTTTATTATCGGTTAAAAAAGAAATTCATGGCATTTAATCCCTAAAAATAATATTATCTATATATTGGCAAATATTACATCTGAGGTGCTTCATTCAGAAGATCTAATTTTGGGCGAATTGTTCGAGCATAGAGACTGGTATCTCGCGGATAACACGTCAATCGTAGTTGGCTTATTCCTGAAGACCTGAGACTTTACATATCCCCAGAAAAAATGGTCCAAAGGTGTGATATCGCATGATCTAGGCGGCCAATTTACCTTAGCAAAACGTGAAATTAAGTGCTCACCAAAATGATTTCTCAACAAGTCCATTGTTTCATTCCGTATGGCTCATAGCGCCGTCTTGTCGAAACCAGAGCTCACCGAGACCATGTGCTTGAATTTCAGGAAGCACATAGTTCGTTAACATAGCGCAATAATGGTTACCACTGACAGTAACATTCTGTTTGCCTCATTTTTGAAGATTTTGTTTATTAATGTATCCATTGAGCCAGTAATGGGCTTCGACACTGAACAAAATTTCACGATAAAACACTGGATTTTCATTGAGTTCTTTCAGAGCCCGATCATTAAAAATATAACGGAAATTCAAGTCGCCTGGCTTCAATTCTTACACAAGTTGAATTTTCTACGCTTTTAGGCCGAGATCCTTACATAAAATATGCCAAGTTGTCCAATACGCCAAGCCAAGCTGCTGAGAACGACGACGAACCGATTCGTCACGGTCTTCGCGTATACCCTCAGCTACAGCTGCTATAATCTTTTCACTACGGGGTGGATGTGGTCTAACCGATCGAGTATTATCCACTTATGTAAACTGGGACTCAAATTTGCAAATTGTATTGGCAATAGTGGTTTCTGAGGTCGATTATGCGCACCGTAAATTCCTCGAACCGCACGAAAAAAATTTCTCACAGAACGCTGATTTTCGTAATACAGCTGAACAATTTGGAGACCCTGTTGTGGTGGAAGTCTTTTTGCGATGACTTGCCAATTGATACTGAACAAATGTGATTAAGTAGTTTGATAGGAATCACGCTTGATCTGTCAAAAAAAGCCCATCAAATATCAAAACACACGATGAACCACCCTATACTTAGGTTTGTTGGTACTTATGCAATAGTTCGGCATTCTACGAACTTTCAAATATGTTATCTATTTAACAAAAAGGTGATAATGCAATATTTTCCTTAACGGATTAAAAATGTCCAATTTGTTACCAAAAAAGACAAAGATTTCCATCAAAATCTGTGTTCTGCGGTAGCAGCAGTACCATTCAATTCGTTCCAACTTATTTGTTTAACAATTTTATTTGGCCAATGCCTACCAGTAGCATTTAATATCATCATGCCCAACAAAATACTCATAAATGTGACAGTTAACGCCTGTGTGAATATTTTTATTGCCACCATGCGAATTAAAATAATAAAAATAATCAAACAGCAGACAGAGACACATTTCGTCTGATTATGGAATTGGAAATTCGAATTTTTATAGCCACAGTCGTGTGACAGCCGAATGGAAATGGATGTTGAGTTAATGGGGGGAACTTTTCAGTCGGAGCGTCGCAATAAAAATTAACATTAGCACCCTCTAATTTTTATGGCTTGGTCAGGCAATAGGGGAAATAAACATGCGACTTATGCTTGGATACAAATTCATCTGTCATAAAGTCTGGAAATTTTTTTTTTTAGAGTTGCTAGTACCATTTTACAGATCAAACAAAATATTCTTGAAAATTAGATTAACCAATCTAAATAATCTTATTATAACTTAATGGCACTTTGTGGACGGTCTAAGATAAATCTGAAACTTGCGCTATATACATCGAAGGAACGTAATTTAATTTGCTCACATATTTAATTGTTTATTTAGATAGATAGATACGAGTATGTACATTTACTTCTTAAAAAAAGTTTACAAAAAGTTTTGTTTCCGAAAATTTAAAAATATATGAGGTGCGCAATTAAGTCTTCTGTCAATAGATGGCTCCAGCAGTAAGTGGTGGTCGATTTTGACATATCCAAAACGTCATGAACCACGCTATAACATTTGTTAAACAAACCGTTTTGACACATTAGTGAGACGCTGCATTTGAGGCATTGCTCGATGAGGATCTTTGCTAAACGCAAGTAGGGATTGCTTCAGCATTAGGAGTTACAAAAACAAGGAACTTGGACGTTGAGCGTCGTTTTTTTTTACCTGTGAGCAACTGTTCCAGCGGAAAAAAAGAAAGGGTTTTCTTCATCGTATCGTGACGGGTGGTGAAAATTTTTTTCATTCCATCAACTCAAAGAAAAGAAAGTCATTCGATTCGGCCGAACATTGACGCTTCGAAGGTTATGCTGTGTATTTGGTGGAACCAGGTCGGTGTTATTTATTATGAACTGTTGAAACCCAACGAAACCATCACTGGGGAATGGTTTCGACTCCAAATGATAAGATTAAGCTCAAATGGAAAGTCCTACCCGCCCGCTATAATCCCCGAATATTGCCCCGTCCGATTATTACTTGTTTCGTTCGAAGGCACATGGTCAGGCTGATCAGCAGTTCCGCTCATATGAAGACATCAGAAAATGTCTTGATTCACGAATAGCCCCAAAAGATAAACACCTCTACCGTAACGGTATTCGAGCTCCGCAGAAACATGGGAAAAAGTTGTAGCTTTCGTAGTTGTAGTTGTAGCTAGCGATGAGCAATACATTGAGTGAATTATTTTTAACAAGTTTTTCACAATAAAATTGCATTTTGATAAAAAATACTTAGTTGCGCACATATTTTTTTTAAATGTTAATAAAAGTTGAGAATGAGGATGAGGATGTTGGCTGTCAATTACTTTCTTTTACTCAATTCAATGTAGTTGATCCTTTTGGCAGATGTCATACACTCTTTGGCGTATTTAGTTGCAATTTCGTAAAATTCGTGAATTTTTCGGTCAAGATAATTACCCTAGTGAGTCCGAAATTCGTGCAATAGTGAAGCGTTTCGAGGAAACTAGACCGATATGGGTCAAACTTCATATCAGCATGTTGCTGCAGCGCGTACACGCCAAAACATCACCACTGTGAGGGATGCACCTCAATTCGTCACCGAAGTCAATAATCGGGCCTCACTCATGACACTTTGCGGCGAATTTTAAAAGTTGATATTCATTTGCATGCCTATACAATCCAAACTACACAACAACTAAAGACTTCGGACCATCTTCGACGTCCCTGATTAGTCAACTGGATGTTGGATCGCAAGGACAATTAGTCATAGAATTTGATCTTTTCCGATGAAGCCCATTTTTGAATGGATGAGTACCAGAAAAACGACACGGGATACCCGAAAAACCAATGCATCCCCAAAAAGTCACTGTATGGTGCAGATTGTAAGTTAACGGCATCATTTTCGAAGATGAGGCTGGAGGGACAGTTACAGTGAATGGAGAACGTAACCGCGACATTTTGACCGGTTAGTACTTTTTTCAAAATTGAATGAATTGGGTCTGGAGGATTTCTAGTTTCAACAGGATGGTACTACCGTCCACACAAGCCATCAATCAATCAATTTATTGCGTACGAAATTCGAAGATCGCACTATTTCGGTTAAAGGGGAAGTAGATTGGCCTATAAGGACATGCGACTTAACACCCTTTTACTTCTTTCTGTGGGGTTATTGATGAGTAATCGATAATTCAGGATCTCAAACATAACATTCTAATAGAAATTGCGGCCATTGACCTTCTTATTCATTAAAAAGTCATCGATAACTTTGACCTTCGGATGGTTTAGCAACAGAAACCGTCGTGGATATATGAACGAACGTTGTGTTCCATTCATAATTGCCATAGATCTACTTAGATTTATTATTCAATAAAATTTTACATTGATTTCATAGGAAATGTGTGTTTAATTTAATGAAAACTTCCACTCTAGCTGTTGATTAGCCCTTTTATATCCATGTACGAGTATGTGTAGGGTGACTAGATAAGAACGATAGAAAGAAAAACTTAAATAAAACACCAACGGTGCGAAATATAAAATTTATTCTGGCTTCATTTTGAAGCCACATTTATGCCATTATGTGTAGAATAGCACATAATTCAAACGGCTGCCTCAGCTCTGCTGGCAGTGCTTCAAGCGGTGGGTCCAATTTTTGATGACTTGGTCTAATATGTGCGGCGTTATTTCGCAAAAGCGTGTCGAATGTTGGCCTCAAATTCCAAAGTGGTTGGCTAGTTAATGTAAGCTAAGAATCGGATGTTGCACCTGAGAAGATAAACGAGTGGTGTCAAGTCGCATGCTCGCAGCAGCCAATCGAAAAACGCTCGCCGTGAGATGACACAGTCGCCAAACTTCTCTTTCACAACCTCGGGCGTTGCGTTGCTTGTATGGAACTGCAGCTCGGATATTTCAATTGTCGAGCTCTGACCACAGAAATTCGGTCTATCCTTTCATATCCTTTCAGATATAATACTGTTAATACAGCACTTTTTGGTAAAGCCTTAAGCTCGTCCAGCGATGCTGTTTTTATTTCCTCAATCGTTGCAAGTCTCCGTTCTTTCATAGGATTCTTCAGTTTTGGGAACAGGAAAAAGTTGCATGGGGCCAAGTACGGTGAATATGGTGGCTAAGGCATGATTGTCGTGTTGTTTTTGTTAAAAAAATCTGCAAGCAACGATGAATAAGCAGGTGTATTATCGTGATGCAAAAGCCACGAATTGTTTTTCCAAACGCAAACGGCGCACTACTTCAAGGTAATACCGTACGACTTTGAGGTGCAAACTCCTGATGCACAACGCTACAGTGATCCAAACTTTGACATTTCATCGAATTTGGAGTGCAAATAATGTCATCGCCAATGAAGGGGACCTACCCTCCTTCATTTCAAAGAAAGAACTCCATGAGATTTTCGACACAATAAGAAGTAAAAAATCAGTGGGAATCGATGGAATATCGAACATTGTGCTTTGACATCTCCCTCTAGAAGCGGTAGACATTTACATCACCCTGTTTAACAATGCATTGAATAATGTACATTATCCATAGCATTGAAAATATGCGGTGGTCTATCCCATCCACAAAAGGGGTAAAGATACATCCAATCCGGCGAATCTCCGGTTGATAACTTTCCTTCCGAATATGTGTAAGGTGTTCGAGAGAGTGGTCTATAGAGTCCTGATTAAGTGGGTTGAGGACAAAAATACAGCTCCGGAAAATCAATTCGGTTTCAAGGAGGTTCATGATGTCACACATTCCGCGTCTAAGCTGGTGTCAGATATCCAATGAAATAAAAGCAAAAACCAGTGTACTGGAGCCTGCCTGATTGACTTGGAAATGGTCTTCGACACCGTATGTTTAGACCGGCTGACAGACTGGATATCAGTCTTCATAAGATGCTCATCAACAGACAGTTCATTGTGAAATATGGCCATGCGACTTCTGTTGGAATATTTAACATTAAAAACGGTCTGCAACAAGGTGCGGTTAATTCGCCGATATTATTCAACATTTACACAAGCAATTTGATAGGTTCACTTCCAAATAGCATAACGTACGCAGATAACTTAATAGCGTACAGTACAGGTCCAAAAGTCAAGGTCATTAACATGCTTTTGCAACGTAACTTCGAGCAAATTAGGCGATTTTGCGATGACTGGAAGTTGAAAATTAACTTCCAAAAGTCTGAAACCATTCTATTTAGAACGCCGTTGTTGTGTGCCTCTAGGGACACCAGAAAGAATTGTTGAAAATTCTTGATCATTGGACAACACGGCCAACCACTTGCTTGTCGAAATGTAGTCAGATACTTGATCTGGGATGGGATCTGGCTAGACCAGTCTCTATATTTTAACAAGAATGTAGATGCTGCTCTGGCTCTGGGCACTGCCAAAGGTGCTTTTGCCCTTACAAAGAGACTGTTTTATAGCAGCCAACTGGATACGGGGGTGAAAGTTATCTGCAACATGGGCCTCATCCGGACCATGCTGATATATGGGTGTCCCATGTAGTTCATGCGTTTGTCGTTCATGTGGCGTGCCTTTGGGTTTGTCTTTACCTTTACAGAACACCAGAATCGGAGTACATAAAATTCTATCTCAATGAGGTCCTATAGAACAGGGCGAATCTAATAAGAGTGGACAACTTCGCTATTAAGTTGACTCGGGGGCATATTGCAAGAGCAATGTCCTCGTCCAATAACCTGATATCTGATTTCTTCGTAGTTTTCTTCAAGTTCAGGTTAGCCTAGTCAGAAGGCAAAGTGTGCCATGTTTTTCTTGCTATGTTTAGTAAATGGCCGACTTACATAGGATAGGGTAGTTTTAAGGTTTGAAGGTTGGCAACCCTGGATTTGCTAGCATTAGGTAAGCAACTTGAAGTTTGCTAACAATTAGGTTAAGTTAGACTGTATAGTTAGGTTAAGTATAGGGTTTTCCAATAGGAACTTGACAGCTTTGAATTTAGTTTGTGAACGCACTCTTTCACTAATTAATAAACTCCCACTGTCAATTTATTAAGTAAACTCAACATTTCCATCATGGTAAAGTACACTAACGAGCTACGTTCATTGCAAATTCATCTTCAGTGACGAAGCTCATTTTTGGCTCAATGGGTTCGTCAATAAGCAAAATATGTGTTATTGGTCGGGTGAAAACCCACATGTGCTTCATGAATCACCACTTCATCCACAAAAAATAACGGTTTGATGCGGTTTGCATGCCGGCGGCGTTATTAGGCCATATTTTTTCGTCGACGATAACGATCGTCACGTTACTGTGAATGGTCAGTGTTATCGCGCCATGATCACCGATTATTTTTGGCCCAAATTGGAAGATATGGACTTGGACGACATGTGCTTTCAACAGGATGGTGCCAGAAGCCACACAGCACACGCGCCATGATCACCGATTATTTTTGGCCCAAATTGGAAGATATGGACTTGGACGACATGTGGTTTCAACAGGATGGTGCCAGAAGCCACACAGCACACGCTACAATCGATTTATTGAAGAGTAAGTATGGTGAGCGTATTATCCCAAGACATGTGTCAGTCGATTGGCCGCCTCGTTCGTGCGATTTAACGCCGCTTGACTATTTTCTGTGGGGCTACGTTAAGTCATTGGTTTACGCCAACACGCCGACGACGTTGGAAGAACTCAGAGCCAACACTGAACGCGAAATAGCGGCCGTTGCGGCCGAATTGTGTCGCCGAGTGCTTGAAAATTGGGTCCAACAAATCGACCGCTTCAAACGTGCCCGCGTTGGCCATATGAACGAAGTCGAGTTCCATTCATAAATGTTTTAATTGTACTTCAAGTCAGTAATAAAGTTTTTGAAGTATCTCAAATGGTTTGCCTTTTATTTAAAAAAAAAAAGTTGTCAAGTCTTTATAAGAAAACCCTATAGTTTAAGGTTTAGTATAAGTTAGCATAGGTAGTTAGTTTAAGTAGTTTAGCTTAGAGCGCCTGCTTGGGGGGCCAGTAAGTTAGAATGAGTTAATTAAGTTATTTTAAGCTAGCTTTTAAGCATTTTTCCTGTTAGCATGTAAGTATAGTAAATTTAAGAATAGTGAAATAAAATGCATTAAAAATGAAATAAAAATGCATGATTCTCGTGATGTTTTTGGCCAAAAAATTTCTAACAAACAACACTGAATGAGCAGGTACATTATTGTGATGCAAAAATCTTGAATTGTTTTTCCACAATTCCGGGCGTTTTTTTCTTCGTATTGCTTTCTGCAAACGGTGCCTAACTTCAAGGCAATACTCCTTATTGACCGTACGATTTTGAGGTAAAAACTCCTTATGCACTACTCCACGGTATTCGAAGAAAACAGTGATCAAAACTGTGACATTTGATCGAATTTGGCGTGATTTTTTTTCGGCTCTTCTGGGTGCTTCCATTGGGACTATTGGGCTTGGGTTTAGATGTCATCCTCGACACGTCACGACATACTCATGATTCGTCACCAGTTATGACCCTTTTGAGCAAGTCAGGATAACTAACGTCACTCAAGAGTTGCTGAGCGATGCTCATGTGATGGTTCTTCTGAACAAAATTAAGATGTTTCGAAACAAACTTCGCGTGATATTTTCTTATATGGTAATTCGACGTTTTTTTAAAAAAAATTTTCTTCACGGCTTCGCGATATCATTTTTTCATGATGTGCTGGGGCAGAACGAGAACGAGGTTCGTCATTGGCATCTTCTCTGCAATCTGGGAAGAGCTTGTACCACTTGTAAACATATACCACTATCAACATTTTAAGTATTTTAGAGCACTTGATTGAATTTTTTACAAAACATTTGGTGTAAAAGTAATTAAAAATCGCCAAGGACACTTAAACAAGTCGAAACATTGTATCTGTCAAAGATAAACTAAGTATGCTATACGGTTGAGACTATGAACATGTGTTCGAAACATGTGTACAAATATAGCAAAAAAAAAATCGAATGTACGTTCGCCGCAAAATTTCAAAAGTCACATTACTTTGTGAACACATCTCGTGTGAAACTATTGACGGTAACGGTGTCTCCTTCCTCATTTCTAAAGAAATAAGGTCCGATGATGCAGCCATACCATACCAAACAATCAATCTTTGTGGATGCACTGAAGCTTGGCCGAACACTTGTGATTTGTGTTCGCTCTAATAATAACAAATTTACTTATTGACATATCCACAAATTCAAAAATGGGCCTTATCCGCGGAGATGATTTTTTGGCCAAAATTCGGTTTTCCTGCCAACATTTTCAGCACCCAATTAGCGATCTCATAGCGTTGTCTATGGTCGTCTGGCTTAAATTCTTGCGTCAGCGTAATCCTATACGGATGTAGCAGGTGTACCAGTATGAAGTGAGCGTCAAGATACAAATATCTCGATAGGAAACAACCATCAACTTTGACTGCAAAACCAGATCGATTCAGAAAGAAGACAATGCTGTAAGTCTGGTGGGACTAAAAAGGTGTGGTGTTCCTCTAGCTCTTAAGACCTGGTGAAACCGTTACTACAGATTGCTACGGACAACATATGGTCAATTTGAACCATGCATTGATCGAAAAACGATCAGAATGGTCCAGAAGACACGACAAGCTAATTTTACTCCATGGAAATGCACCTGCACACAAAGTAAAACTGATTCAGGATACAACTAAAGCACTTGGCTGGGAATTGCTTCCCCAACCGCCGTATTCACCAGACTTGGCTCCTTCCGACTACCATTTGTTTTCATCGATGGGACACGCATTAGCTGAGCAGCACTTCGAATCCTACGAGGAAGTCGAAAATTGGGTGACTTTTAGATGTAGCTAGCAATGGCCAATACTTTGAATAAAATGTTTTTTACTTTCCCATTAAAAAATAGTGTTTTATATTCACAAAAAAAAAACGCTCACTTCATACCAGTACACCTGGTAGGACTAATTCCTACTACTAAGCCAGCTGGACTCTCTGGTAATGCCCAATTCAGCTGATCCGTACTAAATCGGACTTTCTGGGTCTTCTTCGATATGTTTTCTTTATTTCGCACCAATCTCTGTCTGGTTAGTGGCTTAAGTTTCAAAAGAGTGTACCCCCGCTCAAATCCATGATGACGACCGAACTCACGACGAAGTTCACGTTGCGTATTAACAACTGAGCCGGATATTCGATAACATTGTTTAATAATTTCCGCACGTTCGGCAAGCGTAAAACGATGCATGATGAAATGGCAAACCTTACTGAATGTTTTGACAGCTGGAAATCATTGGTAACTTCGACACCTGCTAAACATAATAATTGGAAAAACTATCACTGCTATATGGTCACTCAGGGGCGCCTGTACTGGCTCTTTGTAATTTTGTGCTCTTTTATTTCAAAGCAAAATATGACATATTTTCCAAGACTTTGAGCATTCGGCCTTAAAAGATTTCACTTCTTTGAGGGCCAACGAATATGCCTTCATTTCGTTTGGTCTCACTTATGTGTGGAAATTTACTTTTCAGATGCTTGAATGCCGCTTCATCTCTTTCCATTGCATTTACCAAAATTTTCTGTCAGGCCTAGCTTTATACGGCGGCAAAAATTTGGCTGTCAACTAAAGGCTGGTTTGCAATGCTTCTATGTCCCGGAATTGCATGGGATCTTAAAAGTCAATTTTGTTTTAGGTAATGTCTTGCTCTTGCCCTGCTGTATTAAGCCATATCACACGTTTCTTTCATATTTGCTACATGAGCTAATGGCATCGATGGATATCGACGAAGCAACACTGCTTTTGGGTTCTGCTTAGAGAAGTCAATGAAGAGCCTCCATTTCGTTGATTTCTCAGACTGCCGCAGTTCTTCAAGGGTCATTCTAATAAACTTAATCTTGATCTTTGCAAAACACATGTAAAAATTAAGAATGCCTCTTCTTAAAGAACGAAATGTTGGTGTTTTTTTTTTTTAACAGATTCCACTGTTGTAATCTGGAACCTAAAAGTTGGGGCTTTGGATTTCGAAAGTTCTAAATCACAACGACAGGCTGCAAAGTATAGATTTGTATGAGTTTGAATCTACAAATGATAATATGGAAATATCGGACACCATATCACCCGACGCGTCTTTTTCGCTTCTAAATTTTTTTCTTCTTGCGATCTTGCTTATAACTTTTTTGTGTCTAACTTGTAGCTGATGTGTAATAGACATTCAAATGCTCTTCTTCAACATCCAAAAGTTGAACATTTGTTTATTTGGTTTTTTTACTGACATTTCTTTCGTTATTCATCTCCTTGGGAGTTGCACCACAAATGTAGCACTTTTGAGAAGACTCATAATGCGACAAAGCACTACAAACCTTCCCGTCTACCATCATAAAAAGAAGCTCGTGTTTGCATTCCCATTGCATGTCATTTAAAATGAAGTTTTTTGGCATTGATTTGGCAGTTGATTGATTCGTTGTTGTTATGTTTACTTTCTTAAAATTATGTTAAGTCTTACAAGCCTGCAGTTCTGTGCTAAATTTGAAGTTGTCAGAGTACAAGGGGTCTAACTAACAGTAGCACAGTTTTGAGAAATCCCTGTTTAACTAAAAACAAAAATAAAACCACTAAATGATGAGAAGTTATCCTTTTTCCCGATAGATCTTACTAAAAATCAAGTCTAAAATGATTTCCTTTGTGCACCAAAGAAACAATGTCATTCATGTAGTCATTTACACACTTATCTCCATTTATAAAATCTGCATTTAGACCCTTTGAGCTCTGACCTCTTCATTTGTCCTTCGGTTCTGCCACATAATTATTTTTTTTTTTATTTATTTTTTTTTTTTTAATATATCACCAAAGTTTCCGGAATATATTCAGAAAATTAAAAATACAGGTTTATTCATCTATATCTACATACATTGTCCCCTTTAAGGTAATCCCCATTAGCTGCAATACACTTATGCCAGCACTTAATCCAACCCTCGAAACATTTTTTAAATTAGGTTTTCGGTATGTCCATCAGGGCTTCCTGTGATTTTTCCATTACTTCCTCTCGGCTGTTGAAACACGTTCCCCGTATTGGTTTTTTAACTCGATTGAACAGAAATAAGTCACAGGGGCCATATCAGGTGAATGCGCTGGCTGTAGGATGATATTTGTTGCATTTTTCGTCAAAAAATTACAAATAATGATGGCACTGTGCGACGGTGCGTTATCATGGTGCAAAATCCATGAGTCTTCTAACCACAATTCTGGTCTCTTTCGGCAAAATGCTTCACACAAATGTCTCATAACATCCAAATAATACTCTTTGTTTACTTTCTGGCCTTCTGGCAAAAATTCATGATGCACTACACCGTTGTAATCCATGAAAACGACGTGGTTTTTTTGGTCTCGGCTCATTTGGTGAATGCCATTCACTTGCCTGATGTCTGAATTGCGTGTCGTACTCATAAACCCAAGTCTCGTCTCCAGTAATGATCCTTTTGATGAATGTGGGATCGGATTCAGCCTCGCAAATCATCTCTTTTGCGACGTCAACACGGTCTCTGTTTTGCATGAAATTGAGGTCTTTCGGCACCAACTTTGGTGCTACACGACGGAAACCCAAATCATTAACCAATTGTCCGGCTATTGACCAACACTTTCTTCATCGATGTGTTCACTGCGTTCATCATCTTCGATTGACTCACGACCACTTTTGAACCGGTCGTGCCACTGGTAAACGACCGTTTTCTTTAGAGAATCGTTGCCGAAACACTTTTCCAACATTTCCAACATTTCCAACATTTCCAACGTTCGTGCACCATTAAATTCGTTGTTGCAAATTTAAATCCATTTCTAAAATTGTAAAACATTGCCAACACATACAGAGATAGATGTACTCTTGGCTACGTAACTTTTGCTCAAGATTTAGAGAGAATATCAACAACAGATGTACCAACTTAACAAAAAAAAAAAAAAAACAGAAAAACGAATCCTAACAAACCGGAAACTTTTTGATCAAGGTGGTACCATCAACCAAACGAAGTGGCACAAATATTATTGACAATTAATTCTCGTCACTACGTTCTGCATCACCATTATTTTGTTTATATCTTTTTACTGGAGCTTCCAAAGCCCCATTTGGAGATTAGGCGCAAAGATGTAGCTTGCATACCTAAATTTGCAAAATGTACAGCTAAGTCGAATTGTGCCTTGATGATGGGTTTTAATGTGGTATCCAGTAAAGCTTCCAATTTCACTTTAGCAGACACAGCAGTCACATTAAAAGTTGCTTATTCAGGATAACTGATTTTCTTTGTCTGTTGAACTAAGTAGTAAGCTGCTGGCGTATTATCTTATACTGAAAAGTACTTAATTTATTGTTGAGCATGAGCAAAAGCGCTTGCTCTGAACTAATTTTTTTGAATTTGCTTTCCTTGACTGGATCTAGTCATTCTTAGATTGGTAACTATTGGAGGGGAACTAAATGCAAGCTCCTTTACCAGATCTGCAGCATCTCCTTTGCCAGCTGATCGTAAACTCATTTCTGCACCAAAAGCCATTTCGCTTGGCACACGAGTTCTTTTTTTTTTCTTTTCTGCGCTTAAGGTGCACGTTTTTCAAATGCTTTCGAGATCGTTCAGGACGGACGGGCAGTTGAAATTTCTCATCTAACCATTTCCCATTATTCCTCTGAAACTTTTTAATACCATATCTCGGATACTTCGTGGCCACCTTTCATTAATTTTGTAACTCATAGAGCTCTGGGGACTTTATTAGTGTCCAAGTGTTGAAGTGTTCATAAGGTTAAAGCTTTCCATTATGTAAGCGGAAATTTGCCTATTTCGGGCCTCTTTGTTTAAGTTTTTCCATACCTCAAAAATTGCTTGTATTATTATTTTTACAAAAAAAATTGTAAGGGGTGAGCGCTCAAGAGCAAAAAGTATGAATGGGTTCTGATAAATTAAACACCATGGAATTTTTAAGACCCATCTGATGGAAATCCATGCGGATACATGTCACAATAAACATTAGTTTTTCCACTTTCATGGCTTACCCTACAGAATCAGTAAAAAATTGTAAAACAATAAAAACAAACAAAAAAATATGTATTGGGTATGTAATTTAATTCGTGCGGTTTTTTTTTTCAAAATTTGAACGTTTATTTAAGAAAAACATGTACAATAGTATTATTCAAAGTATTGCCCATCTGAAGCTATGACTTTTTTCCATCTTTCTGGCAATTTGTGAATCCCATCCCAAAAGAACTAAATCAAGCCAATTTTTGATATTCTTCTCTGATGTGAACCGTATTTCAGTGAGGGCGTTCTGCATCTACCGGAACAAATGGTAGTCAGAAGGGGCAAGGTCTGGGCTATAAGGCGGGTGGGATAAGACTTCCCATCCACTGTTTTCCAAATAGTTCTTAACCGGAATAGCAACTTGGGGCTGAGCGTTGTCATTATGGAAAATTATTACCTCGTGTCTGTTCGCATATTTCGGGCGCTTTTCAGCTACTGCTCTCTTAAAATGGATTAATTGTGTTCGGCAGCTTTGTCCATTGATAGTTTCACCCGGTTTTAGCAGCTCATAATACAGCACACCCATCTGATCCCACCAAATACAGAGTATTACCTTCGCTTTGCCGTTGATTTGGCTGGTTGGCCAGGTTTCACATATGATTTTTTGCGCTTGGGGTTGTCGTAATGAATCCATTTTTCATCACCAGTAACAATCCGATGCAAAAATGACTTCCTTTTGTGACATTCCAGCAGCATTTCGGACATGCAAAACCGCCTTTCGACGTCTCTCGGCTTGAGTTCATGTGGAACCCAATTTCCTTGCTTTTCCAGCTGCTTTTAAACGTTTTGAAATGGCTGCTTGAGTGACATCCAAAGATTCTGCGAGCTCTTCTTGTGTTTGGCAACAATCTTCATAGAGTAATGCTTCCAGTTCTTTATCTTCAAACTTTTTTAACTGCCCAGGACGTTCATCGTCTCCAAAGTCAAAATCATTTTTGGAACGTTCGCTCAGCTAGCGCATGTTCACCATAAACTTCCATCAAAATACGATGACTTTCGGCAACAGTTTTCTTCATATTAAAGTAACTTTTTTAGGCACAAAGTTCGAGACATTTGAGTGAAAAAAATTTATTGTTGTTTACACTTCAAATGAATGACATATACTGAAATGACGTACAATGACAGCAGCTTTCTAACGCATGTTCCAATGGAATAATACAAGTTACGCAAACCGCACGAATTATAGACCCAATAGAAAAGCAATGTTTATCAATCTCAACAACACTGACTAATTTGACTCACAATACTATAGGGTTTTCTAATAACGACTTGACAGATTTTTTTTTTAAATAAAAGGCAAACCATTTGAGATATTTCAAAAACTTTATTATTGGCTTAAAATACAATCAAAACATTTATTAATGGAACTCGACTTCGTTCATATGGTCACCGCGGGCACTTTTGCAGAGGTCGATTCATTGGACCCAATTTTCAACGTCTCGGTCACACATTTCGGCCCAAACGACCGCTATTTCGCCTTCAACGTTGGCTCTGAGCTCTTCCAACGTCATCGGCGTGTTGGCATAAGCCAATGACTTAACGTAGCCCCACAGAAAGTAGTCAAGCGGCGTTAAATCGCACGAACGAGGCGGCCAATCGACTGGCCCATGTCTTGAGATAACACGCTCACCATACTTACTCTTCAATAAATCGATTGTAGCGTGTGCTGTGTGGCTTGTGGCACCATCCTGTTGAAATCACATGTCGTCCAAGTCCAATTCCAATTCTTCCAATTCGGGCCAAAAATAATAGGTGATCATGGCACAATAACGCTGACCATTCACAGTAACGTGACGATTATAATCGTTATTTTTTGCTTATTTTGCTTATTGACGAACCCATTAAGCCAAAAATGAGATTCGTCACTGAAGATGATTTTGAGATGAAATTCATCATCTTGGCGTATCTTTTCCAGAACCCAACTGGTGAACGTAGCTGGTTATTGTACTTTACCATGATGCAAATGAGTTTACTAAATAAATTAACAGTGACAGATGATTAGTGAAAGAGTGCGTTCACAAGTTAAATTCAAAGTTGTCAAGTCCGTATTGGAAAGCCCTAAATATCATACAATTTTTTATTTTTTATTTTTTTATTCTTTTGGAGAAGTTTTTACCCATTTCTAGTTCTTATTATAATTTTTTAGTATTTTTATGTTTTTATTTGTTTTTCTAATCTCTATCCTAATACTACCTAATTCCATGTATGTAGTCTGCGGCTAAACCAAAAAAAAAAAAAAACAACCTAAGCTATCCAACTTTGCCGCCTAGTGAAGCTATCTTGTGCTAGAGAAATCTAGATCCCTCATGTCTCGACTTCCTGCCGCCCTAAAGAACGAGAGAAGCTCCGCACAGCCATGTGCGACGTCTCTGTCGTAGTTGAGTAGAATGTCCGCAGCTATTCGAGCGACGTGAAAGATAAGCAGCACCGTTAATCTGTTAATCTAGCATATCACCTACACCTTCCATCGAGTTGACTGCTACAAAACAGTCTCTTTTTGCAAAAACACCTTTAGTTCTGGCCAGAGCAACATCTATATGTTTCTTAAAATATAGATATTGATCTACCCAGATCCCCCGATAACTGAAAACATTTCGACAGGCTGTCCTTGTTGTCCGACGATAGAAAACTTTCTCGTGTCCCCAGAGGCCCCAACCAAAGGCGTCCTAACGAAAATGTTTTTTTTTGATTTTCAACTTCCAGTCATCGTAATATTGTTGAATTTTATCGAAGTCGCGTTGCAAAAGTATATTATACGCGATTAAGTCTATCTGTTAAGTATACAGCAGTGGTTTACTAATGCCTAACCTGTTCAGTTTGAAATGGAGTCCCTCTAACCATACGATAGCGAAGGCTTTTTCCAAGTCAATCAAACAAGCACCAGTGCACTGGTTCTTGCCTATATTCCATTGGATATCAGAAACTAGTTTAGATGCGGCATGAATGACATCATGCCCCACCTTAAAACCGAGTTGATTATACGAAACTATACGTTTGCCTTCAACCCACTTAATTCTATTGATTGCCTTCTCAAACACCTTACTGTTGTTTTGGAAGAAGACTAATCGATCGGAGATTCGCCGGATTGGATGTGTGAGATGCGCTGGATAATGGGCATTATTCATTGCCTCATTAAATAGGGTGGTATATGTTAAATGTCCACCGTTTCTAGTGGGAAATGTCGCAGCACAATATTCGATATTTCATCTGTTGCCACTGATTTATAATGTCTTAGTGATTTCGAAGATCGTTTAGAGCTCTTCCTTCAAAATTAACTGGGGTTGTGCTCTATCGTCGACGATGACATTATTTACCACTGAACCGGGTGAAACCCGAGCTCTCGAATCTATAGTTAACTCATTCATTCCAATTGTTGAAATTGTGCACAACGACTCAATATTCCAGGTCGTAGTTCGGGCCAATAATTTCATTCGTCTTGTGCACTTTCTGAAAAGGCGTTCTTACAGCCTTTTCTCCTTCTCCTACTGATCCTCGATCACAAGGAAGTTGTCATTATCAATAGCTTCATTTGGATGAATGCCTGCTGCTAAAAGTATGTGTCCTTTGTCCGCCATTCGGGGGGATCATTTTGATCTTTCCTCCGAAATATTTTATTTATTTACGGGAACATTTTCTTGTTGCTGGTGTTTGTTTACAGCCCGAATTTTATTGTTCCAATATAAACTTACAGAATTTCTGTTATTTTCTTTTATTAATTTTTATAAGTTTTTAATCGTCGATTTCAATGTCATGATCTGCGGCGAATGCCTGTCAGTAAACTGTCTTTACAAAATTTTCAGACTTGACAATAACTCCTAGAATGTAGTCGATTCTGTTTCTTTGTACTATTTGATATCTTCTGTGCCTCAGTTTGTGTCTTTTGGTAAGCTTAGTTCGCTAACAAAAAGTGCATCAGTGGTTGGACATTGAGCAACTAAAATGGTGTGGTTCATTGTTCGAACCTAGTCAGTGAATTAACATCAACTGCAAGGACCTTCAGCGTTTGGTCTGCCATGTACGTACTCATTATGATTTGAGGTTCGTTAGGCTCGCGTAGCCTCTTCCTTTATTTGACGTTGAAGCTGAGCCATCTGGCCCTAAATAGAGAGCAAGATAGCCAGCATATTAGGTACAAGTTTCTGTGCTCTATGCGTTGGGGCCTGAGAAGCAACCTTCGCTTGTTTTGCCATTTTTTCCCTACCCGCCGCCATTTGATCGTAGGTAACGTGAGTAGTTTGTGTTTGAACAGATGGACGTTTAACTTTTCCAATTTGGTGTGCCGATAATTTGCGGTATGCCCAGTGGTCCTGCATAGCGCATAAGAGTTTTTTCATACGCTCCATCCCTATTTTGAGCACATTCCTCGGATTTGTGGTTCTTTCCACACTTCACGCATAGAAGCTGCATTTCACAGTTTGACGCAGCGATGTCCGAATTTTTTTCATCGCTCCTTCTTACTTTTTGCTATGGAACAATGTTTTAGCCTAAGACTTTAAAACTCCTTAGGCCATCGAGTTTGCTATAAAGAGTTAACTGATTCAGGATGAACATAATCTTCCGCTTCTCTATTTTTGTTCTAGCTGTGGTGAAAAACGTTACCATTACGAATGTAAGATGGCCGTAGTCTATCTATTTAAGCCGATGTATCCGCTGTTGTTGTTGCAATTGTTTCTCAGCTGTTGTTATTGCAGCTGTTGCTGTTGGGGTGTTGTTATAGTTGCCTGTTTTTTTTTTTTTTTTTTTGTGTATTTGTTCTTTTATACTTTTCTAACCATACATGAAAGAAAAATGTTTGGGTTCAGTGGCTATTTCTCTCCACGGGGGCATCCAACATTCAATGGAGAGAAGAGCCATTTGAAGAGCGAACCGACCGATTGAGAAACCAAATTCTACCATTTGACCCATGGCCACCTACATCTTCTGTTTTTGCAGTTCTCTCTTGGAATGCTGCTTCTGATTTAGCAGTAATTTTCTCTCTTTAACAGTTGATTGGATTTCACGCTCCATTTAATACCAAGCACTATGAGTTGTAACTGTTTTATGCTACTGTTGAGATCTAAGATCTTCTTACTAACTCCCATATAGACATATGGAAATTCATCGTAGTCTGACTCAGGTGCTGTACTAACTGAAATTGTTGGTGTCATCTTCCCTACTTTGATAGGGAAAGACACTTCACAAGATTTGGAGTTGGCTTTAGCTTCTTCGTTGATAATTCTAGGATTTCTATGGATTTTCTTCCGGCCTGATACTCAGATAACCTCCTGCTATCTGCTGGTCTTCCAACCGAAATAGCGAATCGCTCGCACCCACTCATCGGCTGGTTTTAGTTTTTTTTTTATTCTAAAAAAGTCTTCAACAGAGGGAAGGGAACTCGCGACTGTAATCTAATTCTCTAACAAGTATTTGTTAAATTCTCGTCAAAAAGTTTAATTGTTGAACTGTCACACACTTGTGGTACCAAAACATGTCTAATAGCAACGGAGATCTATGAAAAACTGAGCCAAAATATTGCCTCTTAAACCAAGCCCATAGCAGCAAGATGGCGCGTGATTCCTTGAAAGAATTGTACAAAGTATGCTAGTAAGCCCAACCGAAACAGAAACGACTCCATTCCTTGTAATTCTATGAAAATACGTGGACAGTTGTCTCACTCATTTATCTGTATACAGATAATGTGTATTGTCACTTTCTTTAGATTCGAATAGTCTGACACTTCAAGGACCACCGGTGATGGTTTTTCTGTCATTAAAGGACATCAGATATTCTAGTCCATGAGACTTGCTCGAAATGTGTGATTCTCCTAAAGCCTCTTGTGGCACTACTTCAACTTTTATTCACAAATCATTCTTCGTAATCTCAGGTGAATCACTCTATTCTTCCACTCAATTAACATCCCCTTTCAATTGGAATCCTTTAATTTCATTTATCTCACACTCACACTTACGTATAATTTTCTTATCAGCATAAAAAGACCCTTCTTCTTGTGTTCTTCTACCACTTTACATGCAAATTCAAAGAAGCAAATTTTAACCATCCCTCCAGGCTGCAGATCCCCATGTGTAACCTTCTCTAGGAGTTTGTCCAACCACATTCGCGTTCTTCTTTTCCGATAGCAATCATTTTTTAACTTTATACATGGACAGAGACAAGAACTCACAGTTCTCGAAACTGTATTTTATTCCAAGCTCTTGGGCAGACAAGAGGACATTCTTATTTTTCTGCATGAACGATTGTCAAAAAATAAACGAAAATCCAAAGACTTCTGAATGCACTTACCTATTTCCTAAACACTTTAAGGACATATGTATTAAGATGAGGAAAAGTATAAAAAAAAAAAATAATAATAAAATAGGAAAGCCAGAGGACGCTGCTTCAAGGATACTCCTTCCGATTCACTGTAAGTGAACCATTGACAAAAAAAAATAAAGGAAAAAGGATTGTCTTGGTCTGTTGGATATCCTTTTGGACATTTGTTCAACTTCAAGGCTACCCTCTGCAAGCCATTAAGTTTTGTTTAACTTTCAGAAGACTTATGTAAGGTGGGTGAAAGAAATGTGGGTGAATGGTGATATATGATCCTTTAGTCCGGTACTAGTCTATATGATTTTATTGCTCTTAATAATAATTTATAACTATTTCTGTATTTAAGACAAAACGAACGGGAACTAGTTTCTGAGAGAAAAGTTCTTTTTAAGTGGGGAATTTTGGGGGACCGTGGAGATTGATTCGAAAGAGATTTTGAGCACTTATGGGAGATGCAGATGAAAATGTCAGACTGGGGATAGGTTTAATCCATCTAAGATCCATTAATTTCGGATTATGCTAATATGAAATAGAAAAAGCAGGACAATTTCAATGAACCAATAATCTGTAGATAGTGGTTGAGTGTTATAGGGTTAGAGTAGACTATAACTCTCACTATCATCAATCTCACACATCGACTGTTTTTCTTGATTGTACTTTAAGATACAATTATGTGATTATTCGTCGTATCTTTGTGGTAGTTGCTAGGTTTCTGGCCTTGTTCATCATACTTGATATTCTAAATACTTTTTGTATTTGCTGCGCTGTCTAGGCTGATGTCTAACGTTGGCGGCAGGCGAAAGTTGAAAGAAAGTTTATTTGGGTCGGTTGGCAACTCTAGGTCGTGCACGCTGCGGAAGTGTCTCAGATCGTGAGAATTCATCGGGCCGTAGGTGTCGTGTTTCTTATTCAGGATAAGCCGAGAGAAATTTATATCGCTGGAAGCTTAACAAGAAAGAAAAGGTAGGAGCAGGTTCTGGGTACGGAAGCAAACAAGTTGAAATTCTAGTCATTACTAGAGGTCTGAATAGAAGTCCGTGGATGGTTCTTGGGGTGTCTTTTAGACTGGCTGAGGAACGAAGTTATTCGTTACTATTTTGGGGTTGTGTGGTGGTTCCATCCTGAAGAGATGCTAACGTTGTAGGCTAGATCAATGTTACGCGAAATGAGATGACTTTTAGTGTTTGTATTAGGTTGGTACAATTAAAACCGTAAGTCTCTACGGTGTCCACAAGTCTTATTTCCCCTTTCTAGCCCGTACAGTTCGCTGTTAAAACGTTTCCTCCTCCTTCATTCTGTATTGAGGCAAATGCGAACGAATATCACCCACCCAAGTCCAAGTCTAAGTCAGTAAGCGTCCAAGCTTCTCCGCCATAAATCAGGACTGGGATGGTCAGTGTCTTATATATATAATGTCATTTTGGTTGCTCGAAAAGTGGCTTTAAGAATGGGTCTTCGCCTGATTTCCGAGTCGGAGTTGATAATGGATAAATTCTGTTACTACCTCAAGGTTGTAGTGATACAACAAGCTATCACAAACGACGCAACTGATGTGCTGGGTTTCAAATGGCTCACAAGGAATCTCTAGTTAGACGAAGAATAAAGCACTTTTAGCAAAGCAACCTTCATATGAAGCGTACCGTTTGAGAGCAAAACAGGAGAGAAAGAAGCGAGGGATAGGGTAAACGGATTATGGCTACTTCAGGACTAATATTCCATGAGTTATACCGAAAAGCAAAACAGGCTCGGAAAAAAATTCTGAGGATTTGTAAAATCGCTTCTGCACACTGCTATGCGGCCGAAACGACCCTAATTCAGCTGCAAGACAGAACGAGCAATTCAACTTACCCAATGAAGGTTATCAAAATGAGGTAGGAATATCATAGCTAGGTTGCTGGGAAAGACGGCCAGTCTGTCGAGTTTTTGAAAGCAGCGGGAGATGCCCTTGTAGAGAGAATATTCCAACTCTGTTCCCATGTTTGATCGGAGGAATGTACTCCTATTTTCTCAATAAGACCTAAACATCGTTTATGATTTGGTGTTGTCTGTGACTGCTTTCAGAAAGTCAATTGCAGATTGATTTAAAGTAAATCTATATACTCTCCAAAGTCTATTAGCCGTTAGTAAAGGTGGTATCCTGTGGTATAACAAACTTTGCGACGTACTGGAACATACATTCGATTATCGATTTTTTTTTTTTACTGTGTTGTCCCAAACATATGTTTAAATTGTCAAGTTGTCAAGTAGTTTTCGTCTGTTCGGCAATTTTAAATTATTATAAAAAGCTGGAGCAAAGAATTTGGGTAAAAAATGGAATCAAGTGGTCTAAAACACTTGATGTGTTAACTGTGGCATACGGTGAGTCTACTCTAAGTAAAATAAATGTTTACAAGTAGTACAAGCGTTTCTAAGACGGTCGAAAAGATGCCAATGACGAACCTAGCTCTGGACCCACCAGCACATCAACAAAGGACAATAATGTCGAAGCTGTGAAGAAAATTGTTTTGAAACATCGTCAAATTACCATAAGAGAAATTGCTAAGGATGTTGGCATATCGGTCGGCTCATATCATGCATTTTTTTCGGATGTTTTTGGTGTGTCAGCGAAGTTTGTTCCTAAACTTTTTAATTTTGATCAGAAGAACCGTCGTATGAGCATCGCTCAGGAGCTTTTGAATGACATCAGTGATGACCCTAATTTACTCATAAGGGTCATAACTAGTGACGAATCATAGGTATATGGTTGTGACTTCAGACTCGTATACTGTGAATATCTGTACAGATGGATTTTATTTTTCCCTCTACTAGTGGGATTCATTCCTAATTTAAAAAACAAAATTCGAAACCGGTACTCTTTTAGTACCGGATGGTAATACGGTGACTACAGCAACTATCGCCAAGACTCCTGCAATGATATTGAAAGGCAAAACTGTGGAAGGGCATAGTGCACCTTCTAAAGGCAAGCACAATATGCCAATCCCCAAACTTTCAAAGAGTGGCAAGACTGTAGCAAGACATGGTCTAACCACTTCTTCCACCCCTAGCAGCAGCATGTTTGTGGCAGGCCACAATCTTCCGGCTCAGCGGTGTTGGAAATTCATCCAGAGATCCGCGAACCAGACACCCGTTCTATTTAAAAGACAAAGATAGGTTAGGAACTTGTAAATTAGTGAAAGGAAGCCTTAATGCAGTCTTATTTCCTAATCTCTTGGTCTTTGAAGCTGGAAGAAAAAAAACGGGACTTGTCATCGGGTGCGATGTTAACGTACATCACACGGTATGGGGTAATACCGACGCTAACGATAAAAGTAAGTTGCTTTTTGATTATGCATATTATAATACTAACCCCGCTCCTTGCAATATTTGCAACGAACCCACGATCATAACTTAAAGCCGACAAGAGGTGCTATATATCCCTCTTGTCCCGGAAAACTTCACTCAAATAATAACAAACTGGATGGTGTCGTCTGAACACTTTTTTTCAAATCTAGTCTGAATGATGCTCCCCCCCGCCAACTAGCATTCCAGAGTTATCTGAAAACTAATTGGTCAGAACACAGGTGGACACTTTTAAAACTACCCTCCTCTGGGCTCTTAATTCCCCCATGTAACACCAACGAGCTTGACGAGGACATCAGAACTAGAACCGCTTAGAAACTTTTGCAGGAAACTTTTCAAAGAAACAATAAGAACAGGAAAATTGGCAAACTAATACTCATATAGGAAATATACCATATGAAAAAGGAACTGAGGAACGTAAAGCGACAATCCTGGAGGTCATAAAAATCCTACGATGCTGTTTGAAATAAACCGATGGCCCTCGAAGGACCTTAAGTGAGGAATCGCTTAACCAGCTACTGAACACTTGCTTTCCAGATACCTCTCTGTTCACCGCCAGTAACAACCTTAGCAAGGCTTTTGCAACCGTAACTAAAATTCACGGTCTCATTACAAGAGGCAAGCTGCTCTGGGCTCTGCGTATAGAAGCTATACAAATCCGCTGGGCCAGGCGGCATAATACCTGCCGAGCTACAAAGGTCCTCAGAGATTATCTTGCCAACAGATACGCTGTACCGTTCTCTGAAACTTAGTGGTTAACGAACTGCGGATATACCTGAAAGCGTGTGTGAACAGGGTGGTTGCTTATGCGGTAAACGTTACGATAGACGTCTCAGGAAAGACTCCTACAGAAAAGTCTTAACAGATGGGGGTAAATCGCTATAAAACATGATCTTGTCTCCTTTTCCAAGAAATATAAAATTCCAAACATAGAGCCTTCCTTAATGTCAACAGACAATGCTGAGTCCTTTCCGATGCAGCGAAATATCTGGGCCTCATTTTTGACAGGAAACTAAATCGCAAACCTAATATTCAAGAAAAAGTACGAAAGATACAATAGCTTTAGTCTCTTTCAAAAATGGAAAGAAATATGGCCTTCATTATGCATTTCGGATATGCACAGCATATCTGTGCATAAGCGGAGTCTTACGTACTGCTTCTTCCGCTGCACTTGACACTCGTCGATATTTTCAGCAGGCAAATAGTTATTGACGCAGCTACACAGTGGACAAATAAACTTGTTGGCAACGCTTATATTCCTTACACACTAGGAATCCTTCCAGAGAACATCGACTGCATTATGCCCCAACATTGGTTTGACAAGGACTTTGATGTAATCGTACCCTCTAGATTAAAGGGAGGAAGACGCCTTCATGAAAGACAAGTCAATTCATTAGTATCCTTATGTATCCAAGACTTATAGAGGGCTTGATGGCGGTGTTTTCTGAGATAAAGCTTAACCTAAACCTCTCCTTCCGCCTCCAAATCACTGTAACGTGTTCTAAGTGGAACTTTTTTTTGCGATTAAAGTAGCTCTGTCCTGACTGAAGAAAAACGTGATATCTACAAAGTATATTCGCATTTTTTCAAATAGTCAGGCTATTAAGTCTCTGGAATCGGTCTCATTTAATTCTAAATCCGCCAGTTCAACTCTCTGAAACTCAAAACTCTGAAACTGCATGGTCGAGGAGAAAGAGGAGACAATCCTCCACCTACCTTTGGACTTTATACACGTCCAGTTCTCTCCTAAAGAAGGAAACTCCACTTAAGAGCTTTCTTCTACAAAGACTTAAGTCATGTAAAGTTCGATCCTATATAAAGTAGAAGTATCTGCAGAATAGCCTAATATGCCTAACTAGATAGGTGTTTTTATCAGCCACTATCATCTAACATAACCTTACCTTGTAGGTCGCTGCGATTCTTAACCCATTAATGACTAAAGGGTGATCTTTTTTGCTGTTTGATTTTTCAGTGTTTCATTTTTGATAGCTCAAGCATGATTCGTGACATGTGTCACAGTCAAACATGCTCAGTTATCATTGCCATTTCATCTAAAAAAGATTAACATCAAAACATTGCTCACAAATTATTAAATTTTATTGTCAAAATTCGTGGTCTGTGATTTTTTATTTTTTTTTTTTTTATTTTACAGTCGTCATAATGGACCTACTAAGCACTCAATTCAAGCTTTAGTGACCAAATTTTGCACCAATTTCACGCTATTGGACATTAAGCCGCCTAGCTGTGCGTAGAGTGCGTACAGAGGAAAATAATGCTCCTATATCCGCCAGTGTTAATGAAGACCGTGATTTGCCCATTCGCCGCCGTCAGCAGCAATTGGGTTTGTGTTACTCGAACACTACGTGAAATATATTCGCTAAGATCTTGGTCTAAAACCTTACAAAATTTAACTAGTACAAGAACTGAAACCGAACGACCTGCCAGATCGTCGAATTTCCAGTGAATGGGCCTTAGAAAAGCTAGAGGAAGATTTGCTTTTTTATCAAAAAAAAACATTGCCCCATAGTTTTTCAAAGATGACCATGAGGAGAACATTACCATCCATGAGACCCGCTATCGTTCAAATGTCGGAATTTTTTTTTTCGCCAAAAATGTACAGGCTGAACGTGGTCGACATGTAATTCTACATGATGAAGCTATATGTCACCAATTCCGCGAATCGATGGACCAATTGAGAAATAAGTTCGGTGAACAATTTATCTAGACAATTTTTTATGAAAATATGTCACATCGCTTGTCCTTGCCTGTAAAACAGCTTCAATTCCAGCCTTGAGAGACAACATGACACATGTTTATAGCGGAATACCAGCCAATATCTTCGAAAAAGTGATTTAAAATTTGACTCTCCGTATGGAACACTTATATTACAACGTAGTCATGGTCAATATTTACATAAAATAATCTTTGAAGAATAAATGGCATGCATTGACATATCAACTCAAAAAAAAAAATTATAAACATTTGCAATTTTTTTTTTTACTTTTTTGGACTTCTAAAAACCAAACGCTTAAAAAATCCCCCATTATATGAACTTTCCGCTCTAAAGTTACTACCCCGAAAGCTAATGGAGGGCGCTTAGCAGACATCTAGAGCACCGTTTATTGACGTTATCTCGAGAAGAATTAAATTTATTCTTTGAAAAAAAAAAAAGAAATAATTCGACAAGAAAACCTAATTTAAGGAAGAAAGCAAGTCTTATCCACATTCCTTTAGCCACTTCTGTCGTGGTATTTCCTTATTTATAAATTTTTACTATGTTCCCTTGAATAATTCCTGGTTCGATACGTCCTAAATTGGATAAGATTAAAACTCCGGTCACCCAGTGCACGGGGGCTATAAACTCCGTAATCGAACAACTCCGGGCAAATAGAGAGCCGCATAGGCAGACATTAAGTTTGTTAACGAACGTCTGTGGACTATCGGCTTCGGGTTGTGGGCCATGGAGACAACCCCGTTCAACAAGTGGACCATGCGGAGAATATATGTTCTTCCGACATGCGAACAAAGCCTTAAGGACATTTGCAAATTCCCCTCTTCTATAAAGTAATTACAGGCCTCTGATGGGTATCCCGTTCAGTATGTTTCTTGGCCTAGGAGTTAGTTCGCAGTAAACCAATACTCGTATATCGCACAATTTTACAACACATACGTCCATAGAAGGCCGGGCAGTCTCGCCTTTAGTTTCTCAGCTGAAATAATTAATGAAGTGCGTACCATGAAAGAGAATATTTCCATGTCAGGAAAGTCTAGACTAGCAGATCTTTACAGAAGGTTTAAAGGCCTTTTTGGTGCAATCGTTAATGAGAAGGTAAAGGCCAGAGTCCGAGATTCGTACAAACATTGATGAACCAATCTAATCTAAAAGTTATCCTTATCCCACCCGGATGTTAGAGGAGGTTCAGAGGCAAATAAATGCACCTCTGTCGGAAAATATCATCTGCCCGTCTAGTGGTCCATATAATCCCACTATATGGGTTGTTCCAAAAAAGCCAAACGTCAATGGGAAAAAATAGTACAGATGGGTCATCCACTTTAAGCGTCTAAGTTCTGTATCAATTAAGGTAACATATCCCATCCCCGACGTTATCTACATTTAAAAACATGAGCTTGCCACCGGGTACAGGAAATACAAACATAGAAATGTTATGAATATCCGCGGATGTAACAAAATGTGCTCTAATAAGTGGCACAATAACCCAAATACATGGGAGATTTATAGCATCCGATGTGATTACCACCTTGATCAAATAGAAATTTATTCAGAAAATTAAAAATACAAGTTTATTCATCTAAATCTAAATTGTCCCCTTCAAAGTAATCCCCATTGAGTGCAACACACTTATCCCAGCGCTTGATCCAATCCTCGAAACATTCGGTTTTCGGTATGTCCATTAGTGCTTCCTTCGATTTTTCAATTACTTCCTCTCGGCTGCTGAAACGCGGTTCCCGTAGTGGCTTTTAAACTTGATTAAACAGAAAGAAGTCACAGGGAGCCAAATCAGGTGAATTTGGTGGCTGTTGAATGGTATTTGTTGCATTTTTCGTCAAAAAATTACGAATAATGATGGCACTGTGCTACGGTACGTTATCATGGTGCAAAATCCACGAGTTTTCTGCCCACAATTCTGGTCTCTTTCGGCGAATTACTTCACGCAAACGTCTCATAACGCCCAAATAATACTCTTTGTTTACTGTCTGGCCTTCTGACAAAAATTCATGATGCACTACACCGTTGTACTCGTAGTCTAGGAAAACCGTGAGCATTGCCTTCTTTTTTGACTGAAAATGACGTGGTTTTTTTGTACTCAGCTCATTTGGTGAACGCCATTCACTTGCCTGATGTCTGGATTGCGTGTCGTAGGTACTCATAAACCCACGTCTCGTCTGTAGTAACGATCCTTTTGATGAATGTGGGATCGGATTCAGCCTCGCAAATCATCTTTTTTGCGACGTTAACTAGGTCTCTTTTTTTGCATGAAATTGTGGTCTTTTGGCACCAACTTTGGTGCTACACGACGGAAGCTCAAATCATTAACCAAAATATCTTGAACGGATCCATAGGCAATGTTCAAGTCCTCCGCTATCTCTCTGATGGTTAATTTGTGGTTATTGACCAACATTTCTTTTACTTCATCAGTGTTTTCGTTGGTTTTCGATGTCGATGACTCACGACCACTTTTGAACCGCTCGTGCCACTGATAAACAACCGTTTTCTTTAGAAAATCGTTGCCGAAACACTTTTCCAACATTTCCAACGTTCGTGCACCATTAAAATTGTAAAAAATCGCCAACACATACAGAGATATGTTAGATTTACTCTTGGCTACGTAACTTTTGCTCATCAACAACAGATGTACCAACAAAAAACAGAACTCAAATCGGAAGCGCCACACGGTGGTTATTCCGGTTTTTTTTTATCAAAGTGGTATACTTACAATGTGGTGCAAAAGTTATCACCCGATGTTCTTTGACTGTAATATTTTTTTAAGAATGAAAAACTTTGCTTCTGCTTTTAGATTATGTTTACTTGACATCTTAAATTTTTTTCTATTGAGTCGAAAAAATAATATCGGCTTAACTACTTTTTATGTCGGCGATAGGTCCTCGCATTCTTAACTGATATTTTCTTTGCTAGCTTCAAGAGTCTGAGGCTTGTTGTCATAGACTCGTGACTTAATTAAAAAAATCCACAATCAGAAGTCTGGAAAGGTTAGATCAGGCGATCTTGTCGGCCAGTGCCGGCAAAACGAGAAATTAGGCGACTTGGAAGTGCAGCCCTCAGAATTTCGGTTGTTGCTCGAGCAGTATGCGCCATTGCTTCATTATGTTAATACCACATGTTCTCCAACCCCAACTCATCTATATTATTTGAGGAGGGATAAAGTCATTGGGCATGACACTGTAGCGCTTGCCGTCCACAGTAGAGGATGGATAAGGGACGATGACAACTCCAGTGGAAACAGCACACCATAAAAAAACTTTGAGCGGGTGTAATGGCTCTTCGTGGGTAATACGCGTATTTTCGTTGCCTCAAAAGCGATAATTTTATTAATTCACATATCCACAGAGATGAAAATGGGCCTCGTCGCTTGTGATGATTTTCGATAAAAAATTGTCTCCATCGTGGTGGAGATCCAAGATGGCTTGAGCATAGGTAACACGCAACAACTGCTGCACTATCTGCACTTTGTTACAATAAAGACAGTCGATTGATGACCAATTGCGTGGCACATCGTCTGATCGATACTCCGGTGTCCTCTGCTTCTAAACGTCGCAGTGTTTGCCCAGTTGGTGTCGGACGACCAGGAAATCTGCGACGAAATTCACGCTGCGTCAACACCACCGACGAATTATTCTGTATTCGTTTATTTGACAAATGTCAAAGTAGAATTGACAATTGTCGCCATTATAGAATCTTTCGATAGAGTAATGACTTTTGCGCCACCTAGTACTTGTTACGTATTTCAACAATTAAGAAAAGGACAAGAAGAATTATTGCCAGTCTACATATGTTATAGAAGTTGGTCGATAATCTTGTAGCTTCAGTAGGACGATGGGACTTAATATTACAACAAAACGCATTAAAAGTCTCTGACATCTACCTAAAGCAAAATTTGAGAATTTGAAAGCTAAAACAGAATTTTTATCGACAGTGACTCTTAGTCGTTCAAATCATAGATTCTGAACCTACAACAGATATGCATGTGTGCCAGACTCGACATGACAGTAATATTAGTATGTCCTTTTCTGAATATAAAACGAGAAACTGTATATTCAAAATATAACAAAATTCCAAAGATAGAATTTCGAAAACGAATTCAAATTCAAAACAATTCATTTTGAAATGTTTTAATTTGCATGAAATTTCTCTTAATGCAGTAGGTACTCAGAAGAAAACTTTGAAGGAAAAAGGAAGACATAACCAAACTGCCGCATACATAATACAATGCGAATGTCCTGACCTATCTTGCAGACTTCCAAAGAAGACTTTCGAAATAAAAATGCTGAAATTCAAACTGTCGACGAACGGACACAATTCTCCCCCCCCCCCCCCCCAGGAAACTTAATGAAAACCTCGCTCTCTAGATTTTTCGTAAAAAAAAAAAAACAAAAGGACTTCAAGAAGTGGTTCCGTAATGTAGAGAAAAACCATAATAAAAGACAAGCAATGAGCAATGAGCAACGAGCAACCAATCCTCTTTTATGATTCCCTTTCAAAGCAATTAATGCCCTCGAATTCTATTTTAGTTTTCAGTTGTCCTTCTTTTGTTTTATTCGATTTGTTGTTTCGAATTTGGGAATTGGAAGGGTGGATAACTGAGTAAGTTAGTCCTTGCAACAACCAAACACAATGTCAGCCCATTTTGCAATTTAGTCGAATCCATTATGCAAATTAGCTCAAAGCATCACAGGGCCACCTTGTATATCCCAAACACCATCAGACTAACTCTCATTTATACTACTTCTGCCACTGGCAAGGACATACAAATCGCAAATCTGCAAGCCGAATTGATTACAATTTGGCCAGAGTGTGGTGGGTGAAATTAAAGAATTTTAATTGTAACAGCGATTCCAATACCTACTACGTATTCCTGCCTGACTGGATGCCAGTTTGATACAGGGTATCGAGTCCTAACAAAGATGACAGGCCTGACACAAAGTTATTTTATTCATATCCTTAGAGTGTATTCTCTTCGTTTCTCTTTTTACCTACTCAAAATACAATCAGCATAATTGATTACTGCTTACAGTTGTCACCGATTGCGGCCAGGGAATGGTTTTTCTCGGCTTAAATTTGACAGTCCCAAACCCTTAAGCGAAACCCCACTCCATTTATCGCCCAGGCGACTGTGGTAGACAATGGCAATCGAAAATGATGCCGAATGCTAAATAATTTTACAGCCTGGCCACATAAATAATGCGAAGTGAAATGAGGTAGCCGGTTTTGGGGGAAACAGTATGAGTTAGGATATTATTGGTCTAAAGGATGATGGTGATGGTGTGGGGTATAATGATGACCATAGTGCCACTGATGCTGGTGGTCATCATATTTAAGGGGCGGTTAGGCATGAACAGCGCAACGGGTGAATTTATGTTCAAGCGATTCCTATTTCTCGTAATGTAATTTGATTTGTAACATCGAATTCGATCATCGTTTTATTTGATTTACTGGAATCGCTTTTAGGGAATTAGATTCCCGAAGAAGGATTTCAATTCCAAGAAGGACATGAATGTGCTCATGGGTACTTGTATTTGGAGTGTTTCTCTGTGTCTGAACAATGTGCGTTGATAGAAACGATAGGTCGGACAGTTTTGGGTTTGAATATTTAGGAATGTGGAATGAGTGTTAACTTTCATTTGATCAATTCGATTCGATGTGACAGTGACTGTTCAGTTATAATTCAATTCGCTGTCACATCGACTCACATATCCGCAGACAAACACACGCACACCCATATCGATTGTATGAAATCACAGCGCACTGAATTGGATTCGGGACTTTGTCATTTAAACACAAATTGAAATACAATTTGTGTGTAATTTGGGATTATACAGATAGCAATGTAAGTAAAGAGGAGTAGGAATGATGTTGTTTTGATGAAGGTAGTAATTCAATAGGGACAAATCCTAACCCTGTTGGAAGAATTGGAATTTAACCAATTTTCCAAAGCCGCGTACCAACGAAAAACTTAAAGTATCTTTGGGCGAGGTTAAGAAGATCTCATTAAACCAAAATATATGTAATAACCGTGCCTTGATGGCCAACTGTACATTTCGAGGAATCCCTGTGTCAATTTTACTTTGACAGACTTCAGAAAATTGACAAACCCTTAAGAGTAGATAGTCGCTGTGAATATACACGGAATGGAACTCTTGGAGTGAAGTGATCCACGAACTGAACCCTTGAACGGTTGAATAAGTCGGTACCGAAAATCCCACCTCTGGAAACCAAGATTTTCTGAAAAGGAAACCGAAATTGACGCGCCCCATCTTTTAGGTTCCTATGCCACTCAGGTAAACGAGGGATGTTGTGACACATCTTCATACGCAGAAACCTGGGCTCGACACTCAAAAGTGAAAATCTATTCTCAGAAGGAGGGAAACAATAGGGATAGCAAGAACGGGTATTCTCTTGTTCTGGGCTTAGACAAAGCTTCTGTCGAGACCATTAAATACGGGTTTGACTCACATTGTTTTCAAATGAGTGCAGATAAGAGGCGACAACCCCAGTACTTATCTGCACCCTATGCACACAGGAGGCTGTCCGTGTTGAATACAAAACCTCACATAAAATTCATATTGTAGAAACCATGGGTGTAAAATAAATGAATCTGTAGTTTCAGATATTTAAGGCCTTTCACACCACTATATGAAGAGAGGTCGGATAGACCGAAAACTTGGGCAATTTTGCAAATAAAATGGTACAAATTCGTCGTTGCATCTGCCCTTTTTTTTCTGTGATTCGTTATTACTACAACTCGTTGAATATTGTGTTTCCAGGATTATGTGACGTATCATTTTCTGCGATCCAATGCAAAATGAGAGGCATTCATCTCCTGGATGACATACTATCGTTTTGTTTGGTTATTAAGAGTGCTAGCCAACTTTTGTTAAAAGAGTAAGACAGCAAGTAATCAACCTAACGTTATCCAACCGGAAGGTATACTAAGGAGATTACTGGCTGGAAAGTACTATCAGAGATCTCCATGTCAGACCATAGGTACGTCGCATTCAAAATTGGATGGGAGATCTCGACCTTCTTGAAGAGTAAGAATCCGCAGAAAACCAACTGGACACGATTTATGGACGAGTCCAACAGTGTCTAAGTTCAGGACAAAACAAAAGCTAGAAGAAGCGGTTCACAACCAGAACGGGACTGTCACCAAGTGCTTTTAACTGACATGTCTAGCTAGTTATTCCTGCAGTTCGCCCGTTTCTTGGCGGAACGCTATGGTATTATGGACATGCTGTCAGATGGAATAACATCAGAACTCCTACTCCTCTAAAGAGGCGAAATCGGAAACGAGTAAAGTCAGTTTGCTCTAATTCAAGAATAGAATCACTAGAAAATTATCAAAAAATTCCCGAATTTCTGGATAGCATTCCAAACAAACCAGTCGATATATGATCTAAATGCGAAGAACTGAGTACCAAAATCAGAGATCCTCATCGTAATAAAAGTGTTTAAGGAGCGACATTAGCGGAACATATTTATCACAAAAAAAGGGCTTCAACATTTTGCAAAAATATTAAATCAATAAGGTTGCTATGTAAAGAGAATGATAAAATAGTTGCGTTGTGTTTTGATTACATTAAGAATATTTCGCTTCCTTGTTTGCCAGTAAAAGAGATATTTTATTACAGTTAGCTTTGGGCCAACGAGTTCTGCATTCATAATTTAACGACCGATAAAGCTACATTTTATTCTTACCAAGAGGGAGAATGTCATAAGAGCCCTAATGGAGTGCGCTCCTCTTTGAACGAATATATCACATAAAATATTCCAAATGATAAGAGACAGCCTCATTTTTTTTGGTGATGGTTGGCCTGGCCAGAACCACAACCATACAGTGATACGATTCTTACTTCTGCTCACATAAACAGGATGATTTGAACAAGCTTTAATTTATTTCCCTCTACGTGAACATGCCTTTAACGATTGTGACCGAGATTTCGTAACGATAAAAAAGAAAATTTGCCACCAGGATCAAATTTATACACCTCAATGTCTAAGAAACTTTCCAGAAAATCATTGGCTAAATCGGCTGGTTATCGATTTCTCTGGATAACTAACAAAACAATAGATTCTCTGGTTAAAATGTTGGTGAATAAGTGCTTTCGTGGGCATTCACTGGCTATCTGAACCTGGGCTACGTTCAAAAAGTTGGCGTAAGCTTGCTATCTAAAGCTGGGTTACGTTCAAATTGGTCTTCAAAAAAACTTCTGACTTATTAGTCTGCTGTCATTCCCCCTCAAAACTTAAACAAACATAAATGTATGAAATGTCGTAAACTTGATTGGTAACGACTACCTATCTAGTTCACTCACATAAAACCAAAATCGATGTATGCCGGGAAAAAATCTCATTACAAAAAGGAATTTGCTTCAACCGTAAAAGTTCTCATTCCATCATAAGTATTCTGCCTAGGATTACACTCTACAAAAACTTATGCAATTGGGCTGGAATATTGCTGAGTTCAGCCACAATGAACTCAACACTTGAAGATGTAAATTATGCACAAGCGTTCAACAGAGGGGATGATACTGGATAATAATGACTTCATCGTTATGCAGACTATGTTGTAATTCTGGTTACATATCATCAGTACTATGTTATTAAATATGTTTTTCATTAGTTTTAAGAAAACTTGTCTATTATGCACTACAACTTGTAAATTATTGGACCAATATCCGAAATCAGGTAACCAACTCGTAGATTTTCCTTTTTATGAGCAGAAAAGGAATTCCTATATTTTATCAACCAAAGTAGGCTGCAAACTATGTTGACAGCATAGTATTTTTTATCGAAAAAAGGCGTGAAGCTCACCTTACAGAAAAGAGCGCAAACTTGTAAATTTGTAAAATTTGATGAAAAAGAAAACAAGTAAAAGGGGGCGCAAAATTAATCATCCAATTTTGTTTTTGAATTAGTTTTTCACTAAATAAAAAAAAATTATTTTGAGTAATTAAAATCTTAGCTTGGACCTCTACAATTATTCCTGTTTAGTGGAAAAGATGATATCCACCAGGTGGCTACCGCTAGTTTTAATACAAATTTGTGCCCATTTTATTGCATTTTCCATGACTTTCCGCAAGATTTCCGGCGATAACTATGCGCATTCCTGTCGAATGCGACCCGGCACTTCAAGTAGACCCAAAGGAATAGGTCCGGGATGGTTAAATCGGGCGGAAGACTATGTCAACAGGAAACGATTCCTTCACAATATCCATTGTGGCTCGTACTGTGCATGCGGTTGTACCGTCCTGCTGAAACCACATATTCACCAAGCCTTGCTCATAGAATTTCGACAGTAAGAAGTCGTTTATCATTGCCTTGTTATGTTCGCCAGTAACAGTGACCGTATTGCCAATAGCGTCCTCAAAAAAAATACGGCCCAATCACTCCTCCTGCATAAACGCTACACCACACACACCAATTGCATGCCCCGTCGTCTGGTTGATGTTTCCGCGTTCTCAGCGGCTTCGGCAGCCACAGTGGCGGCCACCCCGTGCATGATCTTCTGTTGTTTCACTCTATTCGAGTGGAGTAGCTTAGCGCCGGAATGTTTGCCCAGTTGATGCTACACGATTAGCAAATCGACGTCGAAATTCACGCTGTGCTAACATCACCGACTCTACTTACATTACCTGTATCTCAAATATTACTTAAAAGACAATGAAAAAAAAAAAAAAATCCCTGGCTTCGAACCCCTCAACACAGATCATCCAGATGGAAGAGGATATGGAAGAGCCACGAAAACAATCAGCAAACAGGTGGAATTTATTAAATTAAACGAATTTCAAAGCGACTACATCCAATCTACATCTATTCTAAAAGAAGATATACATGGGCCTATGGTCATATTCTCAATCTATTGCCCACATAAGTACCAAATAACTACTTCGCAATATGAAAACTATCACTTTCTCGTGGCAGGCGACCTTAATGCTAAGTATAGTGACTGAGATTCAAGATTAATCAAGGCAAGAACTTACTAGATGCAATCAAAACAGATAAGTGTTAATAAATCAGCACAAGAAAACCAGTTTACTGGCCCTCAGACATGACGAAATATCCTGATCTTATCGACTTCTGCATAGTCAAGAACATAAACACAGCCAATATAAACATTAAGTCCTATTTTGATCTTTCCTCGGACCATTAATTACTCCTCACAGCTCATAAAATTAGCTGAACCAACTGACTAGGGCACTTTCCGACACAACATAATCACAAAGCAATATTGAAAGAGCGATAATATGGTATACCTGAACGACATGACCAACGAAAGACCTCATAGAGCAACGCTGACAACAGAACACAAACCTAACAATATTTGATTGACTCCACATATTAAAAACTCACACAGGCAAAGAGAAATCTAAAGACAAGATGGCAGATGACCAAAGACCTGAAACACAAACTTAAGAAAATTCAGAACAAGAACCTCTCCAACTACCTGTGTAATCTAACTCCGAGACAAATTACTCCCTAAACAGGTTAAACAGGGGTATCAAGGATATGCCATCACACAGACACCAGGCACCTAAACGGGCTCATCGCGATCCCAAAAAACCTTAACAATTTTCCTGGTAAAACCGCCGATTTCCTTGCAAAGGCCAAGAAGGACTTTGAAGTCCGTGCCGTCTATTTCCTTTAGGTTTTCGAAAAATTCCCTTAAAAATTACTCCGACTTCGCGATATTGCTACGCAATGTGTGTTTTCGCATTAGACAGTGTCCGGTCAGGATTCCTATTGCTGTCCTAAGCTTATCCCTGTTTTATTTTAATGGTTTCTACATCTTTTGCCGTCAAAAGGCGGCCAGAGAGCCTTGGACACCTTGTGTCCTTCAAGACTTGACCACCTAAGCCTGGTAGTCTTTGTGATTTTTGGCTTGATAGTGCCCCTTACTCTACAGAGGTGTGATTTGATGTTGGCAACTACACTATTTTCGAGTAGTCCCCCTTTTCTTGCAAGCTCATCCTCTTGTTCAATTCCTTTAATACCGCAATGCTCCTGCACACAGCACAGTTTTACTTAGCTATGACTGAATAGTGCCTTCAGTACGGCATCGCTCAATATCTCGCAATATCTCTTTCGGATATCGATCTCATCTGCATTTGCTCAGCCGCTCTGAGGACAGCCAGAAAATCTGATTGAAAGACACTGCCTGCGTCCGGTTATCTTATATCCACCCTGAGTTCTGGGTCTTCTGAGAAGATACCAGAACCTGTTTTTTCCTCTGTTTTTGAGCCGTTTATGACAATTGGAATTTTATTTGACTTGATTATCGCATTTTTTTTTTTTTTTTTGCAAGTCCTCCCTCTCCGGATATATTACATCATACGGGATGTCGAAGTCGACCAAGGGAGGAATTTCATCCGTTAGAATTGGATGTAGTAGGAATAAGCTCCGCTTATTAGTAAGTTGTATTGAACTGTTCGCAGCACTTTTTTTGATCTGTAAATAAATCGGTTTTAGGTGCAGAAAGGTGTCCAATGCTGCCGAAGAGTTGGTATGGAGCGCGCCTGTAAGGGCTATAGAAGCCGTTCCTTAAACCACTGCTAATTTTCCGTATACTGTTTTCTTGTTTGTCGCTTTCCACCATACTAGTGCGCCGTATGTAATTATGAGTCTTATCACCACCGTATACAGTCAGTACACCATATCCCGTTTTAAGCCCCAAATTTGTCCTATTTGTTGATTCTTTCCGCTGGATTAAGGCTGCAGTTCAGTTTTTTGTCTAGAGCCACGGCCAGATACTTCGCGCTGTCCGAAAGGGACAGTTGCACTGCGTATGGGCTAGAGATAACCTGGACAAAGCTGCAATACTTGCCAGGTGCTTCGAGGCTACTTTCACAAACACCGAAAGCGACGGGTAAACTTCACCACTTAAACAGAAAAACGACACAAACAACTGACAAATAAACAAAATATCAGCGAAAGAGTTAGAGCTCTCCATGATAAAAGAGGTAAAGAGACTGGTAAACAACTAAAGGAACTATCGGGATGGTCTGGGATGGTTAAATCGGGCGATCTTGCTGGCCATCCCAAATCGCCAAAACGGGAGATTACGCGATCAGAAAACGCTTCCTTTACAATATCCATTGTGGCTCGTACTTTGTGTGGTTGCACCGTTTTGTTGAAACCTTATGTTCAGCAAGCCCCACTCATCCAATTCCGGCAATAAGAAGTCGTTTACCGTGACCCTGTAGCGTTCGCCAGTAACAGTGACCGTATTGCCAATAGCGTCCTCAAAAAAGATACGGCCCAATCACTCCTCCCGCGTAAACGCTGCACCACACGTCAATTGCGTGGCACGTCGTCTGGTTGATGTTTCTTCGTTCTCAGCGACATCGGCAGTCACAGCCGCGATATTCTCATCTGAACGACAAGTTCGGTGGCGGCCACGTACTGCATAGTTTCCTGTAGTTCCACTCTGTTCGAGTCGAGTAGATAAGTGCCGGAATATTTTCCCAGTTGGCGCGACACGATTAGGAAATCGATGTCGAAATTCACGCTGCGCTAACACCACCGACCGATTATTTGGCAAAAACATCGACTCTATTATTCCACGCTCTTGCGGAGTATAGCGCTCCATTGCTTGTCTTTTTGTATACTGCAACTGTCTAGTTCACATACGTCAAATATGATTGACGTACGACGGCATTTGCAAAAATAGCAGTGCATTCCTCTCTTCTTATAATCGTACAGTGGGTGATCAAATTATTACGGCCACCATGAAAAATTACTTATTTTTAGGTTTAAGTGTAAATATTAGCATTAAACAACCGGATTGATTGGTTAATATTATTTTTTATTGAATTTATGATTAATAAGGTTGAAAATAATAGAAAGTGGCAATACTTAAAAAGTTGTATTTTTGAAGAATCCATCTTTTTAAATGGAGCGTCTCACGACAATCTGAATCAAGCCTTAATTCGCCAATATTAGCCTAATATACGCGCATGCCCCCAAGGAGGAGAAAGACGACGACACCAAAGAGAGGTTCTACGAACTATTAGACAAGACATACAAGCAGTGCCCTAACTATGACATTGAAATTGACCGAGGTGATTTTAATGCAAAGAAAGGAAGAGAGGACAACATTGGTAGAGATATTTGACGCAAGAGATCACCAAATAGTCATATCTAAGCTTAAGTCCAACAAATCCGCTGGAGCAGATGACCTAATCGCCGAGTTATTCAAAGCGGCAGGTGATGTCTTTATTAGGAACATACACCAACTCATCTGTAAAATGTGGTCAGAAGAAAGTATGGCCGATGAATGGAACCTCAGCATTGTTTGCCCGATCATCAAGAACGGAGACCCTCTGGACTGTGCCAACCACAGAGGTCTTCTTTAAGTCGCTTACAAGATTTTATCTGCTGTATTGTGTGAACGCCTGAAGCCTTTCGTCAACAACCTGATTGGTCCCTATCAATGTGGCTTCAGGACAGAAAAGTCTACCATCGATCAAATATTCACACTGCGGCAGATCTTGGAGAAAACCCAGGAAGTCTAAATTGATACCCACCACCTTTTCATCGATTTTAAAGTCGCCTATGACAGCATTTATAGAGACGAGCTATACAGAGCAATTACTTGTTTTGGCATTCCTGTCAAACTCGTCCGTTTGTGCACAATGACAATCGAGAATGGACGCTGCTCCATCAAGGTCGGTAAAGAACTCAACGAGACCTTCGATGACAAAAAAAGGACTTTGACAATGCGATGCTCTGTCATGTGACTTCTTCAACATTGTTCTTGAAAGAATAGTGTAAAACTCAAACGCTTACACCAGAGACACTATCTTTCAAAAGTCCGTCCATCTAATCGACTATGCCGACAACATCGACATAATCGGCAGAGCATAGCGGGATGTCACTGGTCAAAGAGGGCAAGACAAAGCATATGCTGTCATCAAGAAAGGATACCCAACGGCAATGTCTTGGACAGAATATCACTATAGATAGATATAACTTTGTCTATCTAGGCTCCGCTCTGAACCCAGGCAATGACAGCAGCTCTGAGATTAAACGAAGAATAACACTTGCCAATCGCTGTTACTTTGGGTTAAGAAAGCTACTGAGTTGCAAAGCCCTCTGTCTAACAACTACGACCCTAATCATCCTAGTCTTTCTCTATGGTGTAGAGGCATGGACTCTATTAAAAGTGGTTGAGGTTACTCTTGGTTGTTTTGAGAGGAAAATTCTTCGAATGGTGGAGTGAATGGGGGAGAAGATACAATGACAAGCTGTACGGGCTGTACAGCGACATCGATCTAGCCAAAGAGTGAAAGTCCAACGACTGAGATGGCTAGATCAAGTAGAGCGAATGGAAGCGAATGCTTCGGCCCGAAAGTTCTTCGAATCCACTCCCTTGAGACAGCGCAGTAGAGGAAGACCGCGACTCAGGTGGAGCACGCAAGTGGAAGGGGACCTTAACGAACTTAGCGTTCAAAACTGAAGATAGCTGGCCAAACATCGTGCTAGCTAGAAACGCTTGTTGGTTGAGGCCCAGGTCCATCCGGATTGTAGCATCACCCTAAGTAGGTAAGAATCAAACATTTTTTTTTTCTTTTTTTTTTTGCTATCCTGCGCAGTTATCTAAATAAAATAGCTGAACCAATATTGAAGCCAGAATATACCTAATTCATTTACACTGCGATCTCCATTAGCTTCGTCCCAAACAAAGCAATAACATTTGTTCATTTATATGTATTACATGGGCTGAAAAGTCAGTGCCGTTTATAAGAGAAGGCATTACCATACCATTTTAGTACCAACCTTCAAAAGATACGTGTATAAATTTGACAGCTGTCGGACGATTAGTTCTCGAGATAAAGAGTTGTGAGTGAAGCAACTTTTGTTATTGTGAAAAAAAAAAAAATGGATTCAAAGCAATTTCGTGTGTTGATTTATCATTGCTTTTTGATGGGAAAAAATGCAGCCGATGCTGGACTCTGCACGAGCCGAACGAACCATTCGCAAGTGGATTGAAAAATTTAAAAGTGGTCATACAAGCACCGAAGGTGATGCACGCAGTGGACGTCCAAAAGAGGCTGTTTCAGATGAAAACATCAAAAAAGTTCACAAAATGATTACGAATGACCGTAAAGTGAAGTTGATCGAGATAGCTGAGGCTCTGAAGATATCAAAAGAGCGTGTTGGATATATCATACATGAATATTTGGACATGCGAAAGCTCTGTTCAAAGTTGGTGCCGCGTTTGCTCACAGTCGACCAAAAACAACAACGTGTTGATGATTCAGAGGAGTGTTTAAGGCTGGTCAACCTCAATAAAGCCGAATTTTTGCGTCGGTATGTGACAATGGATGAAACTTGGCTCCATAACTTCACACCAGAGTTAAGTCGGCAGTCAGATGAGTAGCGAGCGGGCGACGAACCTCGTCCAAAATGACCAAACACTCAACAGTCGGCTGGCAAGCTTATGGCATCCGTATTTTGGGATACACATGGAATAATTTTTATCGACTATCTCTAAAAGGGGCAGACTATCAACAGCGACTATCACATTGCGTTGTTGGAGCGTTTGAAGGACGAAATCGCAGAAAAACGGCCGCATTTAAAGAAAAAGAAAATGCTGTTTCATCAAGACAATGCACCGTGTCACAAGTCGATGAAAAAGATGGCAAAATTGAATAAATTCGGCTACGAATTGCTTCCCCACCCACCGTATTCTCTAGATTTGTCACCCAGCGACTATTTCCTGTTCGTAAACCTCAAAAGAATGCTCGCCGGCAAGAGATTTAAGACCGATAAAGAAGTAGTCGGCGAAACAGAGCCCTATTTTGAAGCTAAACCGAAATCGTACTACAAAACTGGTATCTAAAGATTGAAAAATCGTTCCAATCAGTGTATCGCCTACGAAGGCAACTATATAGATAAATAAAGTTGAATTTTGAAAAAATTTTGTGTTTTACTATAAAACGGACGGACTTTTCAGCCCATGATTATATCATATACGAGGGCTGTTTGATGGGTACACAGATTGGAATATAGGTGGCGCTACTGAGCCAAAATGAGTATACCATCATTTAGTGCAACTTCTTTTAGCCCGTCTGCCAAAATTTGGTTATAATCCGACACTTAATTTTGTTTTGACACCCATTTCCAAATATCGTGTTAGTGTTTTTTGCGACCATGGAAAAAGAGCAGTATCGCTCCGTGATCCGGTTCTTGTTTTTGAGTGGCAAAACATGCAAAGAAATCAAGCCCATTCTCGATGGTGTGTATGGGACCCATTCATTCGTGCCCAGGTGGCCTAAAAACGGTAACCACAGCGGAAACCGTGGACAAAAATCATGATCTCGTTTTGGCAGACAGCTAAATGAAAATTCGCGAGTTAGCTGAGGTAGCAGGCATCTCAACTGAAAGCGTAAGCCATATCCTGCACGAAATTTTGGGCATGAGAAAGCTGTCAAGCGAAATCGTGATAGTTTCCAATAAATTTCAATTATCCGTAAAAGAAAAATATAAGTAGAAGGAAGTTTGAGCAATAAACACCACTAAATTAAGGTTTCTGTTTCTCCTGAAAAATTCTTCTTTCCAATAATGATATGATGGGTGGCAAGACTTTGACGATACCTTCAAGTGGAAGTACAATTTTGAATAGAACGCTTTTTTATTTAAGTTTGCAACGTCCTGTTAATGACTCAGAAGTCATCAATTTTCAAAATGTTGGACAAATCCTTTTAGCTTAAATTCAATAAATCCGGTACTTCTTCTACTCTAGATCTCTCACAGTTGGCTGGATGAATCCATCTATGCCTGGACTTAGCGGCTGATTTGGAGCCTACTTTCAGCCAAGATCGACGTTCATGGACCAACTTCTTTTCTAAATTTACGTTGCAGATTTCAAATTTTCATACCGGTCTTAGCAAACTGAGGGGTCATTCAGAAAACACTTACACCGTACGTAAACGGAATCCTAAGGCTGGCTGATCTTAAGCACGGTATCTATAGATGTAAAGGCTGATTTAGGAGTACGAATCATCAATTCTATACAGCCCCGTTGCATTGAATTATCCATAAAAACTATGAAAAATGAATTGTCACCTTTGCACCACCTGATAGTCGGTCGTCAACAGTGTCAACATTATTCATTCAATTTGCTGCATCTAATCTTCATGCAGTGCCTCGCATGCATTTCATAGTCAATTAAAGTTAAAAGTCAACTTTTTTTCAGTTTTTTTTTTTTTGTAGTTTTTAACGTTTGAGTCCCTCTGCAATACTGAATATTGTACCAGGTGCCCCTCAACGTTCTTTTTGGACGTCAGTTGGTATTGGTATTAGTATCGGCTGGCATAAAGGATAACTCCTATATGCCATGCTGCTCCATTCGAATTGGAAACTACCCGCCAGAGTGTGTTGAACAGTTGAAACGGTATTTACGAATAAATGGATTTTTAATGCTGTCATTAGTGTCAGAGGCGACTGTTAATACTCGCACACAGAGTGGGAGGACGCACAGAAAGAAATACGAAACGAAAAAAAAAAAAAAAAAAAAAAAAAAAAAAAAAAAACTCTAATGGCACTTAAGATAATTATCGGGCAATTTTACTTTATCTTGATTAGCATGTGCCAGTGCCTATGCTAGTGCCAGTGTCAGTCCCAGCACTGCTACTTATATTTACCCGCGGGCGGGACCAATGTCAGTAGAACTCTTATACGATAGAGGGGCCATGCCTTAAGGCTTATGTTGAGAAAATAAAATGTCGGTTTCGCGGTGACGTTTATCATTGTCAGTGTCACATTCATCACGATAATGGTGGTGGCACAGGGTGGCACTACATAGCTATGGTGGTGATATTTTCTACAGGGTAGATGATGGCAGCTTAGGCCAGGGAATTACTTGTACGAAATGCAAGTGCGGCTACAATGAATCGGAGTGGTTCAGTATCTTGTGAATGTCATTTGTATGAGGCAACTTATTTTGATTTGCCATTGAAATTTTGTAATGCGCTCTGGGGAAATTAATTCAAATAGGGTGGGACTTTGGAGATAGTAACGCGTGATTTATCGCTGGTTTTGTCAGTCAGTTGCATTAGGGTAATTACGATTGAGCCTGAGCAAATAAATTAATTTTATGTGGCCGTCTCAGATACGGGCGTTTTTAGGGTAAATGCTGTTGTGTATTGCGGCCAGATTGAATTTGAGAATACAAATAATTTTTTTTAAGGATAATGGACCTATATTTGAGTTTTTTTTTTTTTTCCTTATAGTAGCCTAGAAAAACTAATTAATGGGTTCCGTGGAAATTTTAAATTATATTAATATGTTTCCTGTTAACCGCGGATTTACTTGCTTCAAAATTCAGAGGAATTTAGCTAAAAATTTCATTGGCATTTATAAATATTTGGGTAGATATTGGTACAGACATGTGCGTGTGTATATATAAATATATGTAATGCAGTGTACAAACAGTGTCGGACACTGTCTGATATTTGCCATCTCGAGTTCTTCTCTTTGTCGAAACTTCTTTCAGTCTGTGTTTTGTAATAACAGCAGAAGACTCGCATTCAATAACCTCATGTTTTCTAGCTTAGCTTGAACGACGTCCTTTGGATTTCCGGCTCTATTTTTACCAAGCATTCCAATTACATGGGTTTGACGATTGAGCAAGAATTTTGCAAGGGAAACGGATGTGTAAAAATTGTCGTTAGCAATTGTTCTGCCCTTGTTCAAATACTTTTCACCAAATCTGTAACAATATGCATGCTGAGAGAAGTTGAAGAGGGTGGTTTTCTTCTTTGATTATTTAAATAAATAGAGCTGGTGTATGTGTAACAACTGTGGTCACAGAGATTGTAGATTTTGACTCCGCATTTGTGAGACTCACCCGGGTTGTATTGACGATAGTTAAGTCTTCCACGTCAGGGAATCATTGCCTTGTCAACAGCTTATATTACTCACGGAATTTTGGCCCTGATAAAAATGTTGCTCCAGGATTTATAGTAAGCCGCTTATTTTGCCTAAACGATTACTTCCGGTCGTTGGATTATCCGCAAAATATATGATTTTCAAAAGCAATTCGGATCTTTTGCGGGACATTTTCCTCCAATATAATGATATAGATGGGTATTTCATAATGCCCATGTATATCACTAGACCCAAAAACTATTTTATGTCTGGCACTACAGTGTCTTTCCAATATTTTATCAGCGAATTTCAAGTAACAATATTATTTTCTAAGAACTATTCATAAATACCTTCGGTTACCATTTGTGCAAGGAAATAAATAGGCTTCATTTAGGTGACTCAAAAATAAATTCTTTCAATGACCTTTTAGTAATAGATGCCCACTCATTTGAAGATATTGTCACAGAAATCGTAGGAAGAACAGGCTCTTCCTTTCATTGGAATCGCTTGAATTAACATCTGATGGAACATGTTCCTCACAATCTGAGACTTTATTACCACTATTCATAGATAGTATTTTAAAAATGAAATTTGTTAAAAACAAAAACCATTGGTATATATAACGGTTATATAACGGATATTTAAGTAATGTCTCTATTTTTGCTTTGCTGCACAATCAATCGAAAGTTGAGAGTTGTGCTAATCACATGTCTTTGTTGGAAGCCATCGAATTTAAAGCGAAACATTTCACTGGCGATTTTTATATTATATTGTGTGAAAATTTGTTGTGATCAATTTATATCTGTAAGTATGTGTACATTGGAAGAAAATAAAAAAAATTGTATTAACAGTTGATACAACTCTTTTTTCTCCCGCGCTTACTTTGCATTATAAAAGCTACATGTTTTGTTAAAAATGTGTTTACATTGTAAGTGTTATCTATAAGAGTTAAAACGAGTTAAGATAAAATTATTAAAGTAACAGTAAATTCGGTTATTTCTTTAAAGGTTTCCGAACAAAAATCTTCCGCATATTCCCGCCAATTAATTTGCTATCAAATTTAAATTTACGGTATTGACAAAATTTTGTTGCAAAAAAAAACAAGGAAAAGTAATGGAAATTGCGATAGAGAGATCAAGAAAATCATTATACGATCTTATGAAACAAAGCACGAATCGAACTATGCCGGGAAAATTTGCATTTTTAGAACAGAAACTCAAAGAAATTACCAAATTTCCAGAAGGTGGAGAAAGTTCGCTTAGACGTGCACTGAAATCTTTTAGGTTTCATTTTAAGCGGAAATGGGCATCCGCCAGTAATAAAGAAGATCGCTTTTTAAGTAAAAATAAGGAATGGCTAAACTCAATCATAAAGCTACCTACCTGGGCAAAAATAAATCTGGTCGTCCAATAAAAAACTTTGAAGAATCAAGTGAACGAACAATGAGTTTAAGAGACCAGGTATTACCCCAAAGAATGAATGTTCTGTCTAGTAAACTGTCAACTGAACTGTCCATTACTAAAATCTATTATGTAAGTAGATGTGTTGTTCAAAATGTGAAATTGTTGTAGCTAGATGTATTATTGAACGTTTATTTAAGAAAAACATGTACAAAAGTATTATTCAAAGTATTGCGCATCTGAAGCTATGACTTTTCCTCATATTTCTGGAAATTTGTGGATCCCATCTCAAAAGAACTGCGCCGGCTTCGCAGCCAAGAATGAATCAACCCAATTTTTGATATTCTGCTCTGATGTGAACCGTATTTCAGTGTGGGCGCTCTGCATCGACCGGAACAAATGGTAGTCAGAAGGGGCAACGTCTGGGCTATAAAGCGGGTGGGGTAAGACTTCCCATCCACTGTTTTCCAAATAGTTCTTAACCGGAATAGCAACGTGAGGCCAAGCGTTATCATCATGGAAAATTATTGCCTCGTGTCTGGTCGCATATTCCGGGGGTTTTTCGGCTACTGCTCTCTTCAAACGGATTAATTGTGTTCGGTAGCGTTGTCCATTGATGGTTTCTACCGGTTTTAGCATCTCATAATACAGCACACCCATATGATCCCACCAAATACAGAGCATTACCCTCGCGCCATGGATATTCGGCTTTACCGTTGATTTGGCTGGTTGGACGGGTTTCACATGTGATTTTTTGCGTTTGGGGTTGTCGTAATGGATCCATTTTTCATCACCAGTAACAATCCGATGCAAAAATGACTTCCTTTTGTGGCCTTACAGCAGGATTTTGGACATGCAAAACCGCCTTTCGACGTCTCTCAGCTTGAGTTCATGTGGAACCCAATTTCCTTGCTTTTGAATATATCCAGCTGCTTTTAAACGTTTTTAAATGGCTGCTTGAGTGACACCCAACGATTCTGCGGGCTCTTCTTGTGTTTGGCAACAATCTTCATAGAGTAATGCTTCCAGTTCTTCATCTTCAAACTTTTTTGGCTGCTCAGGACGTTCATCGCCTTCCAAGCCAAAATCACCACTTCTAAATCGTGCAAACCACTTTTGGCACGTTCGCTCAACTAGCGCATGTTCACCATAATCTTCCACCAAAATACGATGACTGTCGGCAGCAGTTTTCTTCATATTAAAGTAATGAAGAAGAACTCCCCGCAAAAACACTTTTTCAGGCACAAAGTTCGACATATTTGAGTGAAAAAAAATTGTTGTTGTTTACGCTGCAAATGAATGACATATACTGAAATGACGTACAATGACAGTAGCTTTCCAACGCATGTTCCAATGGAATAATAACAATAAAATAATACAAGTTACGCCATCTCTTAGCAAACCGCACGAATTAAGTGTAATATTTAATATTAAGCCTACATCTTCTACATAGTGCATCTTTTTATCTAGGTTCCACCTGACCAGTTAACTTATGCAGCGCAAATGAGCCAGCATGCTATAGGTGATAAAAAAAGTATCTAAAAAAATCAAAGCTGTAACACTAACACCAAGGAGAGCTTCAAAATACAATATATGAAAGTACTTAGTTCCGCGGAAAAAACTATATTGAAAAAACATACCACTTCAGAAGCTCTATCACATTTCGTCGATTGTGATATGACAAGAAAGCATTTATCCATGTTACTCACTTTTACAGAGGACAAAAAAGGATTGCTATCCTCGAGGAGAGTCGATACCTCGAAGTGACAGATATATGCGCTGAAATTAACCTACAGGATCTCCTTGATCATAAGGCTTCGCGATTATTAAAATACCTCGAGGATGTGCTGAAAACTACAGACGAAAAAGAAAAGAAACATTTAGAGTTATTGACAAAATGGGGTTGCGATGGTTCACAACAACAACAATTTAAACAGACATTTCAATACGACAGGGATAGCGACGTAAACATCGTTCAAAGTTCTCTTGTTCCCTAAAGATCGATAAGCAATAGTGGTGGCCAGAAGAAGACGCACAAAATGATTACGAATGACCGTAAAGTGAAGTTGACCGAGATAGCTGAGACTCTGAAGATATCAAAAGAGCATGTTGGATATATCATACATGAATATTTGGACATGTGAAAGCTCTGTTCAAAGTGGGTGCCGCGTTTGCTCACAGTCGACCAAAAACAACAACGTGTTGATTCAGAGGAGTGTTTAAATCTGTTCAACCGCAAAAAAGCCGAATTTTTGCGTCGGTATGTGACAATGGATGAATCTTGGCTCCATCACTTCACACCAGAGTCATGTCAGGCGTCAACTGAGTGGCGAGCAGGCGACGAACCTCGTCCAAAATGACCAAACACTCAACAGTCGGCTGGCAAGGTTATGGCATCCGTATTTTGGGATACACATGGAATAATTTTCATCGACTATCTCCAAAAGGGGCAGACTATCAACAGTGACTATCACATTGCGTTGTTGGAGCGTTTGAAGGACGAAATCGCAGAAAAACGGCAGCATTTGAAAAAAAAGAAAATGCTGTTTCATCAAGACAATGCACCGTGTCACAAGTCGATAGAAAAGATGGCAAAATTGAATGAATTCGGCTATGAATTTCTTCCCCACCCACCGTATTCTCCAGCGCCCAGCGACTATTTCGTCTTCACAGACCTCAGAAGAATGAGATTTAAGACCGATGAAGAAGTAATCGCCGAAACAGAGGCGAAATCATACTACAAAACTGTCAACTGTCAAGTATCTCTATCACTGTGTGTGTTGGTGATTTTTTACAATTTTAGAAATGGATTTAAATTTGCAACCACGAACTTGTATCACATTTTACGTAAAAAACGGATTTAATGGTGCATGAACGTTGGAAATGTTGGAAAAGTGTTTCGGCAACGATTCTCTAAAGAAAATGTGGTCGTGAGTCAATCGAAGATGATGAACACAGTGGCAGACCATCGACATCGAAAACCGACGAAAACGTTGATGAAGTGAAAGAAATGTTGGTCAATAACCGCAAATTAACCATCCGAGAGATAGCGGAAAAATTGAACATTTCCTATGGATCCGTCCAAAACATTTTGGTTAATAATTTGGATTTCCGTCGTGTAGCAGCAAAGTTGGTGCCAAAAGACCTCAATTTCATGCAAAAAAAGAGACCTGGTTGATGTCGCAAAAGAGATGATTTGCGAGGCTGAATCCGATCCCACATTCATTAAAAGGATCATTACTGGAGACGAAAAGTGAGTTCATGAGTACGATACGCAATCCAGACATCAGGCAAGTGAATGGCGTTCAGCAAATGAGCCGAGACCAAAAAAACCACGTCGTTTTCAGTCAAAAAAGAAGGCAATGCTCACGATTTTCATGGATTACAACGGTTTAGTGCATCATGAGTTGTTGCCAGAAGGCCAGAAAGTAAACAAAGAGTATTATTTGAGCGTTATGAGACATTTAAGTGAAGCAATTCACCAAAAGAGACTAGAATTGTGAGTAGAAAACTCGTGGATTTTGTACCATGATAACGCACCGTTGCACAGTGCCATCATTATTTGTAATTTTTTGACGAAAAATGCATTAAATACCATCCAACAGGCACCGAATTCACCTGATTTGGCTTCTTCTGACTTCTTTCTATTCAATCGAGTTAAAAAACCACTACGGGGACCGCGTTTCAGCAGCCGGGAGGAAATAATGGAAAAATCGCAGGAAGCACTGATGGACACACTGAACACTGAATATAAAAAATGTTTCGAGGATTGGATCAAGCGCTGGCATAAGTGTGTTGCAGTCTATGGGGATTAATTTAAAGGGGGCAATATAGTTTAAGATGAATAAACATGTATTTTAAATTTTCTAAATAAATTCCGGGATCACTTTGAACTTTAAAAAGCAATGCAACAGAAACAGAATGTGAGTGATTGATACCAATGATCTAATAATGGCTTTACCTTCAGGTCATCTAACTTCAATAAAGAAACCAACTGTGCAAAATTCGCTCTGCTTGAAAACATTTTTATCAAAGGTTGCAAGTTTGGATTACAAGTTGATGTACTGATACGCACCAGTGAACGCAATATTAGAATATCATAAAATATCTCGTGATTTAGGTGTTTCAACAAAGTGCCTCTGAAACCAAAAGAAAAGTTGGTAGCCCTTGCCAGTCGCAATTAATGACTGACAACAAGTGAGAAACTCACTCTACACCAGCAAACAATTTTAAAAGACTTGTACCTTAAAACATTAAATTGCTGAAGCAGCACCACCATATCCCAGCTGCAAGTCTCCGATCTAAAGCCCTCGGAGCCCCACAACCAGACTTAACCCAACATCAATCCATCACAGTGTCATTCTTGCTGTTTTACATGATAAGTAATTAAGACAAGGGATCAAGTCAATGTTAGCTGCTTTCTTTTATTCAAAAAGTCCTTTGCCATAAATTTTTACGGTCGCCTGTTAAATGTGAGGAAAAAAAAAAGAGAAGAAATCCATCCAACCAACTGGGACAAAGAGCCCTGGATTCGAACAAAGAGTTAGAGCTCCGTGAAAAGCCCCTAAAACAGTTTTACGTCATATTTTTATGACAACCATCTTCCGTTCTTTTTGATCCCCGAAGACCTGGGATAAAAGATTTGTATAATGTTTACTGCGTTCCAAGATGAGTAAGAGTACACAATCACTTTCTGGCATAATGCAATCGGCTCTGGCCCCGGTCCTTCTGACGTCTTCTTGGCCTTCATCGGGCTTAACTTTAAACGAATCGCAGTAAAAAACAAAAAAAAAAAATAATAATAAAATAAGGAAAAAAGAAAATTCAAAGAAAGGGAACAGAAAACGAATAACGAAAAATTCGAAACGAAATATTCGATATCCTTTTTACGATTATTGCAAGGAGATGAATTCGTTAAACGATATTTCAAAGGGTTAAGAGCGCGCCTTACCAAGGACCTCACAAAGAGGTTTGTTTATTTTCAGCGCATTTTCGCTGTTTATTCCTGGACTTGATGCACGATTTGCGCGGTACAATTCACTGAAGGGAAAGCTACTACACGTATATCTGTGTGTATTCCCCTTAGGAGTTACATACAGAAAGTTGGGCAATTTTTATTGCATTCATCTCTGGGTGTCCTTTGGCTTCGGCGAGTTTTAACATTTCATAACTTCAAATGAAGGGATGCTTACTTTGGACAAACAGATAAACGGTGTGTTCATATTTTTCAAACGAACAATTGGATTTCATCTTGCTGACGATGGTAGTGATGGTGATGGAGTGAGTCCTTGATCCTGCGGTTAAGTTGACGATATTTCTTTTCGATTTCATTTTCGATTTTGTTGTCGATTTTATTGGCAAACCATAAAATGTTATCTTTGATCGGTAATGAGATTTCTGTTTTGAGACCGACTAGAGTTATTGGACACCAATGCTTACCGTCTGGGTTGTGGTTTTGGAATGTCAATAGGTGGCGATTGTTCTTTCGCGGATATCAATTTACACTTTGGTTTATGATATGTGCAAGGATACGAATGAATGGGCTTTGTCAAATGTTTTCACTTTTCATTTGGCGTTCATTTTTATTTTTATTTTTATTTTTATTGAATCTCTTATGATTTACTGTTATTTTTCAGCTTAGGTCCTTAGGCTGGAGTTTTTCATATTCCAATTTTCATAATTCGCATTTTATATGTCATTTAGATATCGGGTCTTCATAGCGCATGCTAGCTTTATGAGAGCACGTTTTCACCCTGTCTCTCAACTGAACTGAACTGAGTGAATGTTGAAGGATAATAATACGAATTCTCGCCCCCGCTCTATGTGACCTAGCCACCTAAGTCGTTGGACTTTCACTCTACTGGCTAAGTCATTATCGCTTTACAGCCAGTACAGTTCGTCGTTGTATCTCATCCTCTATTCACAATCTATGCAAATAGGGCCGAAAATCACCCGAAGAATTTTCTTCTCAAAGCAGGTAAGAGTCCAAGATAAAGTTCATTCCTCTGCATATATACTATATATATTCACTTTCGTTATTCAATAGAGGGTTTTGATTCTAGGCACAAAGAAGCAGCGGTCGGGAGGAGTTATTCTTCCTTCAGTTTCAGCTCTGGTGTCGTGATCTGAATTGATAGACAAAATCCTTAACTACCTCAAAGTTATATCTGTCGAGGATGACGATCTATCTGAGACGTAGGTTTTGGGTGTCCTTTCTTGTTGACAGTATATACTCAGTCTTACCTTCACTGACCGTAAAACCCACCTTCTACTGTTCCGTCTCAATACTCGTGGAAGCACCACCGACATCATGCTACTTCCTTCCGATTATGTCAATATCATTGACATATGCGAGTTATTGGGTGGACTTTTGAAATATTATACCCCTTGTATAGGTGCGTGAGTTTTGCACTATTCTTTCAAAAACGATGTTAAAGAGATCACATAACAACGAATCGCCTTTCCTAAACTCCTTTACATAAATCGAAGGTTGCGGTGTGTTCTTTAGCTACCTAGATCGAGCAACGTGCATTCTCCATCGAAATCCTACACAAAGGGATCCCAAACTAGACATTAAACGTTTAAGTCAGCAAAACCTTTCGCAGATACTACTTACCACCTTACCTCGGAATAACCACCGTGTGGAGCTCCCATTTTCCCGATTTGAGTTCTGTTTTTTTTTTTTTTGTAAAGTTGGTACATCTGTTGTTGACATTCCCTCTAAATCTTAGCGTCATAGCTTGATATTTGCAAAAGTTACGTAGCAAAGTATCTTTATCTCTGTGTGTGTTGGCGATTTCTTACAATTTTAGAAATGGATTTAAATTTGCAACAACGAACTTGTATCACATTTTGCGTAAAAAAACGGATTTAATGGTGCATGAACGTTGGAAATGTTGGAAAAATGTTTCGACAACGATTCTTTAAGGAAACGGTCGTTTACCAGTGGCACGAGTGGTTCAAAAGTGGTCGTGAATCAATCGAAGGCTAACTCGACCAGAAGAAGTACTCGTTAGGAATTTTCATAGACATTGAGGGTACTTAATGCTAGTAAGCAGAACCCTAATAATGGTTGCTGACTAGAGGTAAACAAAGATCGCCAACAAGTTACTTTACTTTTTTCAGTGCTAAGGTTTATTTTGATCGATTCACCGTTTAACCTATTCAATAGTTCTAACGTGGATATGCAGATGACCTATACATGATTGACGATAATAACATAAAAAAGTGACTTTTTTGATTATATCAAACCGAAGGAGGAAGCAGACTAGTTTGATTCATAAAATCCATAAAGGCATCATTATCCATTTCTCCAACGAGACTAAGCACTTAGGTGTCATACTATGTAAATACCAAACTTTTTTGGAATAAACTTTTCACGTCGTAAACCTCCAAGGCGTTCTAACACTGTAAAGTAGCTTTCAGAAAGATATAAGGCTTGATCCCTGAATCAACATGGCTATAATGAAATCAAAATAATTTTTTGCGTTGTTTTTCCAGCTCTCTTATCAGATTCTAAGGACTAATCAGTCTCAGCTGCATGAAGGCTGTCCCTATATGATTTTCATATAATGTGCTCCACTCTCAAAACTGTACTCCTACTGCTGTGAAAATACGAATTTGACTTTCCTTGTGCCCGGATATGTTTTTCGATAAAATCTGAGCAAGGAAAGGAATGTCGGTTGTTCCTAGGAGAACTTGCGTCTAACTTCCTGAAAGCAATAAACTATATTGCGAAGAATCAGTAAAGGTTAAAAGTATTTCATATGATAGCGAACCTGCGCTCGTTTTAGCCACTTTCCACTTCCGAGCTACTTTGAGAATGTAAAACTTCTCTGAATATAGTGAAAAGGCTGAGTTTACTGATTCTTAATGGGATGACGAGAAATGAGATCGCCCACATACATGCAAGACAAAGCTCAGAGAAGAATTTCTCAATGCCTATGTCTTTAGTATTGCTTCCATTGGATTTCATGTGAACATAAGTCTAGATAGCATGACTCTCCTGGATGCCGGCAGACACAATGAAGTAAAGCAACTTTTTTGGTATCCCTCAGCAGGAAACACCATTTTTGGTTGTTGCTTATTGGCATCGTAAATGAGCCTTTGTTAAATATATAAGTGTGCTAGCGATGTTTGCAGTGAGATTAATCACGAGATCTCTCTGATGCCGACGCTGGGATCAGTTTGCAGATATTCGCACATGATGGATGGTAAATACTGGCAGTGTAAGCTATCACTGAAGTGTTTACTCTTCTTTCAACGAAAGACTGGGAATTCCACTAAAAGGAGATTACAATGGGAGCAATGGATTACTTCCTTTTGGTATACTTTATGCATAAAATGTTTGTCAAGGTCTATGACAACTATGAAAGGAATATAACATCGTCCATCAAAAACTTGTACAGACAGCTTACTGACGGATAAGACCCGAAGATTAGAACACTGATGACGTCGATTAAAAATCTTGAAACGTGAATAAAAGAGAATTGTAAAGTTTCTGTAAGTTTGCATTGGAACAAAAAGGTTAGGGCTAAATATATTCCCGCAAATAAATAAACTATTTCGGGGAAAAAATCGAAACTACCCGGACAACAGACAACGAACGGTTGCTGACAATAGCTCGTACTGATCAAAGTGAGACCGCTGATGATGACGACTTCTTTGTGATCCAGGATCCACAGGATAAGGTTGAGGTTAGGAGGAGAACTGTCGATCCGAGGGCTCTGGTTTCACCCGGTTCAGCGACGAAAATATGGCAAATAATGGCATTGCCAGAGAGAGTGACCTTACCCCCGTTTATTTCGAAGGAAAAACTCCATGAGATCTTCGACACAATCGACATCTTCCTCTAGAAGCGGTGGACACTTACACCACACTATTTAATAATGCATTGGATAATGCACATTATCCAGAGCATTGCAAAACGGCGGTGGCTCAACCTATCCCCAAAAAGGGAAAGGATATATCCAATCCGGAGAATCTCCGGTCGATAAGTCTCCTTTCGAATATCAGTAAGGTGTTTGAAAAGGTAATCAATAGAGCTCTGACTAGGTGTGTTAAGGACAAACATATAGTTCCTGATAATCAATTCGGTTTAAGGCAGGACATGATATCGCACATGCCGCGTCTATACTGGTGTCCGATATCCAATGGAATAAAGGTACAACCCAATGTACTGGTGCCTGCCTTGTCGACTTGTAGAAGGCCTTCGACGAGGGTCTTTTCTATAAGCTGACTAGGCTGCGTATTAGTTAACCACTCTTGTACATTCTTTATAATATGCTTACCAACAGATGTCAGATGTACCTAGTGTTGAACTCTTGCCTTGGGAGCAAGGATACCCCTTGCCATCGCTCGCCCTCAATTCTTTGATACCAAAGCGGAACTCGTGTTGGAGGCAAAAAGTTCCAACCTAGGTTAGGGTCGAGGCCGACCTAAAACCTCTTACAGCTCTACATTTGATCAAAGACCAAAGACAAAGGCTTAAACCACAGCCACCATGACGCTTCTACAAGGGAGAGCGAAATCCGGGGGGCTACTGACTTCCATGGTAACGTGTTTTAAGCCCTGGTAGGGACTACCGATGGTCCCGCCACCCAACAGGACTTCTGACCTGACCTCGTAGCAGCATTCGGAGGCGTTAAATACCGAAAGCCTTTACAATAAGACCAGTACATTTTGCTCTGCCCCCGCTTGTTATTAGACAAAGTCATTGATGGGCGAAGCCTTGATAATTGCCCCGCCCATGCTTACCAACAGACAGTTCATCGTGAAAAATGGTGATGTGACTTCTGTTGGAATATTTCAAATTAAAAATGGTCTTCAGCAGGGCGCCGATCCTATTCAACATTTATACAAGCAACTTGATAGGTTCACTTCCTCATACTATTGCGTGCGCAGACGATTTCATAGCATACAGAGCAGGTCCAAGAATCGAGGTCATTAATACTCTCTTGCAGCATGACTTCGATAAGATAAAACGATTTTGCGAAGACTGGAAGTTGAAAATCAGCTTTCAAAAGTCGAAAACCATTCTCTTTAGGACGCTGTTGTGTAGAGCCTCTAGGGATACCAAAAATAATTGGCGAAAGTTATCGATCATTGGACAATACGGACAGCCTCTTGCCTGTCGAAAGCTAGTCAGATACTTTGGGATCTGCCTAGATCAGTTTCTGTATTTTGACAAAAATCTCAAAGCTAAAGTTAAAGGCGATTTTGCCCTTACAAAGAAACTGTTTTATAGCAGCCAACTCGATGCGAGGGTAAAAGTAATCTGCTACATGGCCCTTATCAGGCCCATGGTATTTGGATGTCATATGTGTGGGGTCAGTAAGTTAAGCATTTAAGCATTTTTTGTTAGCATGTAAGAGTTCATGAGTAATAAGAAAAAACATCGTGTAAATGTGACTACCAAGACTCCTGTTGCAAGCAACCATCCAAAGGGCAGTATTATCGATGACTAATGAATAAGTAGGTCGTACGGTCAATAAGGAGTATTACTTTCAAGAGAAGCAATACAAAGATAAACGTTCGGAGTTGTGTAAAAACAATTCATGGCTTTCGCACCACGATGATGCACCTGCTCATTCATCGTAGCTTGTGAGAGAATTCTTGGCCAAAAACAATAAGAAAAACAAGCCTTAACCCACATATTCACCATATTTGGCCCCATTCTGTTCCCAAGACACAAGTGTATTCAATCTTAGGGGGATTGCTTTGAAAGGAACAACATTAAAATTGATGAATAAATAAATATTTTTTATATAAATATTTAAAGTCACCTTACTTTTTGAACACACAAAAACGATGCACTAAACTCAAGATGCTACAAAGCTTGGCCACTGCAAGCATCACAATCTCCCAATATAAGGGCTGAACGCATGTTGGTTTTAAACAAAACAACACAAAACAAATAACTGAAACACTCGCATATCCTTGCATCCGAAAATTTATTTATTGTAAGGCCGCTCATATTTGACTCTTGAAAGTTTTAACGTCATTCGAAATCATGCCGGATGGAGAACTGCAATCATCCTGGACGAAAAATACAAATACAATCCTGTTTGTTTCGACAGTGATATTTTTTTTCAATCAATCAAGGAATACATTTGCGGATGCTTCTAGAAATCATTTATATTCCTAGTAACGCTTGAAATCCATAGGTTATATGCCGTAGCAGGTAGACTTTAATGCTCGCCAACAACACTGGGGAGATAGCGTTTACAACGGTATTGGACTCAAAATATGTATATGATTGGTTTTTCGACGGCCCCTTCTTAAATCTTGATTTGATTTCGCCTAATAGCCCAACGATTCCACTTTCCTATTCGGTATTAGACTTTTTCCTCCTCTCATCGTATCTTAATAATACAGCTTACAATAATTTGTGCTCGATATTCCCTACAATATTTAAACATTATGGAATTTCCCTTAAGGCAGGGATGCGTAAATTCAACCACAGAAGCTTTAAAAGCACTATCAGACATTCAGACTAGATCTGGCCTTTAAGGGCCAGCCTTGACAGCAAGTGTTCTTCAGGCATAAGGAGATATCTAATTTCATATCATGAAAATGCTTTCATCACTTAATCAATCACTGTATCTTGCTAATAGCAAGAAAAAGGTCTGCTAATTATATCAAGTAGTCTCGTCCTAAATCCTTGTTCTAAAATATAGGAAAATTGATGGAAATTTTTTTAGCTATACATGTTTACATTTTCTGTAAGGAGGCAAGAGCACTCGATAGAATATGCGCAATTCCTGTTATGCAACAAGATTATCCAAAACTTAAGGGATAAGAAGTGTACAGTTGGCTTAGATATTGACCTTAATCCTTCGATTATTTTTAAACTTATAAAATGAAACTTTCAAACAGAGCTCATTCGATTACTTTATAATTACACACAGACACAGTACGACTCGAGCTGTCAGGGTTAGAGAAATATTTTTTCGTTCCTTCAAGACCAACTCGACGAGCCAGAAATGACTGGAACGTCTTTTGTAAGCACGTGAAATTTCAATACGACCAAAAGCAGAAAAAATATTACAATGTCCCAAAGGTAGTAACAATTTTTGGTCGTTTTTTTAAAAATATTAGAAATTCTACCTCATTCTCCATTCCAACGCTCATTTAAAACGACATTCCAGCTATCAGCTCTTTGAACAAGGTCAATTTGCTTCCTGCACACTTTGCGGCCAGTTCAACACTCCCTGATTGTGATTTACCTCCGCCTACACTTGAGTGCGTTGAATCTTCAATGGGACAGATACACTTTCGCAATCGTTTGGTAGTAAGAAAGTTTAAAGATCTTAGCATTCACAAATCCGCTGGTCCAGATTGTATATCTCCTTATCTTCCGAATAGGGGACTCTTTAGGAATCTTTTCGAGAGGATGGAAAATATCATGTGCCCAACCATTCTCTTAAAAAGGCGAATCGTCTTCTCTCTCCTCCTACAGACCCATTGCACTTACGTCTCTTCTTTCCAAGGTCATGGGAACGCTGATAAACCGTCAGCACCTGAAAAGCACGAAAGGCAAAAAACTTTTCTATCACCGGCAGTATGGTTTTCGTAGCAACAGATCCAATGGTGATTTGATGGCATGTCCCACCGAAAAGTGGAACCAAAAGGTACAACAATCTGGCGAAAGAAAGTTAAGTGCAATAGATATTTCTAAGGCATATGACAGAGTTTGGCATCGGGCTCTTTTGTCAAGAGGGCGTGCTTTTAGAATCAATGACTATCCTCTTCATTGGATTATAAATTACCTATTGGAACGTTCAATTCAAGTTGTCCTGAATGATCTCAAGTCTGATATTTACAAAATAAATGGTAGTTTGCCCCAGGGTTCCATTCTGTCGCCGACACACTTTTCAAATTTTGATTAATGGTCTCTTATTAGCTACTTCTAATCCAATAAATGCCTTTTCTGATGACAATATTCTCTGCTGTTCATATTTGTTCCCTGACTCACGTCCATGCCGAAGACTGTAGAATTGAAAGGCATGTTAAGCTCTTTAAATTCTGATATTACAAGCTTAACTAATTAGGGAACCGCTAACAGAGTAGAATTAAATGCTTCCAAAACACAATGCTGCCTGCTGTTGTTAAAGCGAAATTTTAACACCTAGCTATTTTCTATGACTAGCACTGGAATCGTCGAACACGTTCATATATATTAGATTCCGACAAAAATGCTGCAAAATATCTAGGTTTCCTCAAGCAATGTAAAGCATACTTCACCCTCTCTAATCTGGTCTCAATATATCCTCAATATATCCGCCCAAAATTGGAATACAATGCCCACGTCTGCGCAGGTGCTCCTTAAATATCTCTGTACCTTCTAAATAGGATTCAAATACTTCTTTGATCAATACTTCCTCTCGATTGAATAGAAATAAATCACATTGAACCAAATCAGGTGAATTCGTTGGCTGTTGGATGGTATTTGTTGCATTTTTCGTCAAAAAATTACGAATAATGATGGCACTGTGCGACGGTGCGTTATCATGGTGCAAAATCCACGAGTTTTCCGCCCACAATTCAGGTCTCTTTCGGCGAATTGCTTCACGCAAACGTCTCATAACGCTCAAATAATACTCTTTGTTTACTATCAGACCTTCTGGCAAAAATTCATGATGCACTACACCGTTGTAGTTTATGAAAACCATGAGCATTGCCTTATTTTTTAACTGAAAACGAGGTGTTTTTATTTTGTCGCGACTCATTCGGTGAACGCCATTCCCTTGCCTGATGTCTGGATTGCGTGTTGTACTCATAAACCCACGTCTTGTCTCCAGTAATGATCGGATTTAGCCTCGCAAATCATCTCTTTTGCGACGTCAACAAGGTCTCTTTTTTGCATGAAATTAAGGTCTTTTGGCACCAACTTTGCTGCTACACAACGGAAACACAAATCATTAACCAAAATGTCTTGGACGGATCCATAGGCAATGTTCAAGTCATCAGTTCAAATGTACCAACTTAACAAAAAAAAAACAGAACTCAAATCGGTGACGCCACCGGGAACCTTTTGATCAAGGTGGTAGATGCAATAAAACTCATAGGTTATACTTATCTCACTCAGACAATGGACACCCTCTAACACCGACATTATGTCTTTTATCTCACTCTATTTTGTCGCTATTGCCTACACAGAAATCGCCACTAGCATTCCGCCTCTTCAAACTTTTAACTGTAAAACCTGCTCTTTATTTTCTGATCGTTATAACCTGCAAACATTTAAAACCAATGTACATTACATCGGTTCCTCTCTTTTCTTCCTCTTGTTAAAAAAAAAATGGATATAGCTGTGCCACTAAATATCAAGTCAACGACCCTTTTGTCTCATGCCAAAATTTCACAAAAGTAAAAAAAAAAAACAAACAAGAATAGTTAAAGACAGATTAAAATTAAAAAGGGGGAGGTTTAAGTTGACCTTACGGAGCATGCGGGAGATTGGTTCGTTAGAACCATAAGAGGTGCGATGTGTTGGGATATAGAGACGAGGACAGCAGTCCAGTCCACAGAACCGGAGAGCAGTCGATGAATGAAGAGAATGTCAGCTATGTCTCTGCGTTTTTCGAGGGTACTCAGGTTAAGAAGTTTGATGCGGTCGCGATAGGGAGGTAAGATAAATGGGTCACTCCAGGGTAGTCTACGAAGAGCAAAACGAAGAAAACTACGTTGAATGTTCTCGATTCGGGATATATGAGTTCGCTGAAAGGGGGACCACACTTGGCTGGCATATTCAAGAAAGGGGCGGACAAGCGTAATGTAAAGTAACCTTGTCACATAAGGGTTGCTAAATTCTTTAGACCAACGTTTGATAAAACCGAGCGATGAGTTGGCTTTAAGGATTATCTCATCAATATGCGAACGGAAGTTAAACTCTTTATCGTATAAAATTCCGAGGTCGCGAAGGGATTGCACCTGAGGTACAGGTTGGTCATGCAGAAAATAAAGTCTAGAGGGGGATTGATAGGACTTACGAGACAAAGTCATAGATTGGCATTTGGAGACGTTAAGCTCAAAGCAATTTTTTAGACACCTGGTGGAGAACCTATCGAGGTCTTCTTGAAGGAGAATGGAGTCTTGGGGTGAAGAAATAGTTTTGGAGAACTTATTGTCATCAGCGTAAATGGATACGGAGCAGTGTTTGATAATCCTCTCAAGATCGTTTATAGTTAGAATGAAAAGAAGGGGACCAAGATGGCTGCTTTGTGGGACACCAGAAGTGGCTAAAAACGGTTCTCCAGATAAGAAGATATCCATTTTAACAAAATGGGGTCAAGACCGAGAGAAGACAATTTGAAAAGGATCAGTTGGTGTGATATTTTATCGAAGGCCTTAGCGAAATCTGTAGCAATAACATCAATTTCGTTGCCATTTTCTAGGGCTAAAAGCGCTAAGGACTCGAATTCAACTAAGTTTGTAGTAGTTGATCTACCTTTTAGAAATCCGTGCTGACTGGGTGATATAAATGACTTGCACTGAAAGCTTAGAACATCATATAAAACACTTTCGAACATTTTAGGTATGTGAGAAAGCTAAGCAATGCGACGGTAGTTGGTTACTTCATTTTTTGATCCCTTTTTGTGAACCGGGGTTATAAAAGAGGCCTGCCAAACCTTGGGGGAATTCCCCTTCTGTTAGGGACAGATGAAATAGGGAGGAAAGTGGGTGCGAAAGATTGGAGGCACACTTTTTGAGAAATATTGCTGGCAGCCCATCTGGACCGGATAAAAATTCATCATTGAGATTTTGTAACTTTTCTTCGATAAGGGTGGGATCAAAAGGTTGAGAGAGAGAGAGAGAGGGTCAAATGGAGAAATTTGGAAGGTACTTCAAATACATGGGGTCGGGTACGAAGGGGTTGTCTGCAAATGACTGCTTAAACAAGTTTGCAAAATAGTTGGCAATAATATGTGGGTCGGTCGATGATATGTTATCAAACGAGAGAGAGGGGGGATATCCGTCTGATTTTCTTTTGTAGTTGACGAATTGATAAAATGTCTTAGGATCACTGATAAGGTTGGTCTGCGCTGTGTCGAGAAAGCGCTGACAGAGGCAGTTATAGAGCTGGGTCAATTGCAGGTAAGTTCCAAGATAGTTAGAGAAGTCGTAATAAGAATTGGTGCGAAGAAAAGCTGCCCATAATTTGTTTCTTTTATTACGTAAAGAGCGAAGTCTTTCGTTGTATCATGGAGGGAAAATAGATGATGTTTTATGCCGTGAAAAGGGGACGTAGAGAGAAATAGAACTAAATATTTCGCTGTAGAAAATGGAGACAGCATCAGATAAGGATAGGTTAGTAAAATAAAAGAACATTTGCTAAGGTAGGTATTGATTTTGCAAAAATAAGCTTTATGGAAGTTGTAAGAAGTGGGCTGGTATGGAGAGTTATGGAAAAATGAGAGATGAAGAGGGGGGTGAAAGTCGTCGACAGTTGATAAGAAAAAGGGACAAAACGTTACTGTGGAGTTTATAGGATCACTAGTGAAAATAAATGAACTGGCTTTTGACGTGGTAAAAAATAAGTGATCATCCGATGGAATCTACTTCAGCAGGGGCAGATTGAAGTCTCCAAAGATAAGTATATCGTCGATGGAATCACTAAGGTCAATTAGTTGGTCAATTGCTTTAATAGAAAGGAAGTAGGATTCGATAGGTTGAGCTGGGAGAATGTAGTAGCACATAACGTACAGGGACCTATTGGGAGGTATTATTTAAATTGAGACAAAGTCAATTTTAGCAGAAGAAAAGATAGAGGTTAGAGAAGAGTTGAGGTTATTGTGAATAGCAAGTGGGACACCTCTACATGGAGAATCAACTTTAGGAATGGCAGGATCATTAACCATAGGGAGAGAGTGATCGTCATCTCGGAAGACATTAAACGAAGATGGGAATAGCTCCTGGCTCTTTATGTCGGAGATCAGATCGGTTTCTGTAAGAGCATAGAGAGAGACTTTGTGATTTAGACAATACAGCCCGAGTTTTAGAGCGCACGCCTCTTACGTTTTGGTAGTAAAATGTAAGAGGTAGTTTGTTGCGTGGAGGAGTAGGGGAGTATAGATGAGATGCAGGTAAAGAAGGCAAATTAGGAATGAAAAAATTTATCATGGTCAGCTCGGCTGCGCTGAAGGTGGAAAACTCTTTAAGAGTGAACATAGCTGCGGAAAGCAGCGTGGTCATCCGCAACCTTTTGAGAAGGTGTGTCGAAAATTTCGTGGTACCTGTTGTAAAGCTTTCTAAGACTAGTTATATCCGTAGGAAGGCTTTCATGTTGGATGGAGACCGTGACACTTGTTTTTGTTTTTCCCTCAAAGCAAACAGAGTCGGATTTGTCGTAAAGATATGCGAGAAAGAGACGTATATTTTCGTATAGCCGTGGTGTCTATATTCTTTTCAATTTAACGTTAGGTGGTGAAAGGGGATCAAAAATAGGAACTGGGGACCGTGAAACCGAGGGAAAAGGCGAGCTAACAGCGGGATTTAGGATATGCGAGCTGATGAAGTTAGGGTATTTGGCTCCTGTTGTAAGGTCAAAATTGGGAAAGCAGTTGTTAGTATTCGTGGGAGGGGGTATGGTTGGTTGAGCAATGACAGTATTAGGTTCAGGGGTTAAATTAAATGAGACGCGTTGCGGCTTGGATGAAATAGAGGCACTTGGTGCTTTTGAGGAGATTCGTGAAGAGGGTTGCTTAGGGATATAAACGGGAGGGGAAAAACTGGGATTGACAAAACAAATTGTATATTGACATTACAGAAACGCTCAAAAGAAAGAAGAGAGGAAAATAGGAGAAAAAAACATGAAAGGAAACAGGTGAATCACAATTGAATGCCATCACCACTGTGCAAAAACCGGTCTTGCGCGCTTCGAAAGGAACACAGCTTTCAAGAACGAAAATCACTGATTGGGTTCATTTTACATAGTGTTGCCATAGCTGATCTAGCGATTCATATCGCCGTGATGTCCATTCGCTTTATATGCCTCAGCCGGGCGGCTGATGCGTAGTTTTCTGATTATGGTCGATGTCGAAAGATTTTTCTTTCGGAAATACTGGAGGTATCATCATCAGCTTTTGACTGAGTCCAAGCTTCAGCGCCTTAAAGTAGAACTGGGATGATGAAGGTCTTATAAATAAAGAGTCTTCCTACTTTTCCGGGATAGGGCCTTACTACACTCAATTGCCGTTTTAGCCTAAAGATAGGAGAATTGGAAATAGTGCTTTTTCGTTTTATTTCTGCTAAGGTGTTGTTGGCAGAATTTATAGAAGAATTCCTGAGCTTTCCCAGAATCTGCCAGATTGTGGACTGTTGAAAACGCACTGATAAGGAAAAATCAGATTGTTGACGAGGGATCTACGACGTTCACACAATAGGGCAGACAAGATCTTCTACGAAATATTGAGGAGAATTATATCTCTATGGTTGGCGCAGTTAAGGGGTTTCACTTTACAGAGTGTGTTCCTGTCACCAGATCTGAGAAATAAATTGGTGCATGCTTTCCACAACGTAATTTTCAGCAGTTTTGAATACTCCGGCAGATAAGCCGGCCAGTCCAGCTGGTATGTTGGATTTAGGGTCAGATATTGCTATCCTTATCTAAGTTAAGTGATATCTTCTGCCTGACAGTGTCTTGTTGAGTTTCTTCGTCAGTATGTAGTCCGCAAAAAACAATTTTCCATATTCTCAGCCCCGACTGTGACTCTACTACAAGTTTCTTCTTCTTCCGTAGAAGATATTCTTCCCATCTTTTGCAACTCCGTTTCGTGAGCGTCTTGCTTAACTACGTAAGTATACGCCGGCATTATTCACCAAACCAGGGATTTATTGATGATGGTCGGGTGAAACCCAGTACATCATTTGCGTCTTCTTTGATGGCATGTTGGCAGCGTTCGGTTTGGTCTTCTGTGTTTTTTTAAGACATTTTAAGACATTTTAAGTTTTTTTTAATGGAAACATAGGAGTTCTTAAGAGATTCCGAGGTGCGTGTTTGGCAAAGATTCTGGCGAGCTCTTGCGATTGCAAATTTTCTACGTTATATCTTGTTATATTAGTTTTTCATTGTTGCGGCGCTTGGGAAATCCGGATTCGCACCTTGTTTAAAGGTGGTGATGATGGTGATCTGAGTCATTGTTGGCTGCCAGAATGGTCGGACCTTCAGAATACTGGAGGCATGCCCTAAGTCTATCGCAAAATAAACAATTTGATTTAGAGTTTGATGATCCAGAAACCGCGTGCTTGCAATTATAATATTTCGTCCCGCCACAAAGTCATTAAACCTAAGTCCATTGCCAGACTTAGTGTCTTGCAGGCTATGCCTACCAGTTGTCCTACCAAAGATGTCTTTCTTTTCTATCCTGGAGCTAAAATGTGCGATTTTCCGTAGTGGTATGAGCGGATATAAGGCTTATGTAACGAATTCAGTCTTTATGTAAATTGTTACGATTCGCACAAAACTTTCTGCTTAAGTGTGTTTCATATGGAAATTCTTCATCCGAATACTTCCTGTATGCCGGTGATACTTGAGTGATAGAAGTCAAGAGCCTCTGCTATTTGCCCGGCTGAAAGTTTCTTGTTACGGGTCCGAAAATTCCAAGTGCAGATTCTTAAGTCGTTGTCCTTTAAATACTTGAAAAATGAGGCCATTAGTTAGTTCGTCACATCTTTTTAATCTCTTCCGAATTGGGTTGTAAGCCCTTAGTGTAAACTGGTAAGTTAGTTTGAAGAAGTCTTCGACAATTCGGACGTTAACTCCAATAGTGGACAGACTAAGAACATATTGGCATTTCCATAGTGAAGGTGATATTATAGCAACATGCTCGTACATAAAAGCATAAAATTCTATGGTTCCAAGAAAACTAAGGTCATGTTCATCTCAAGGAGAAGGTGCTGAAAGAAAACTACGTGCATAAGCTCATATAAGTGAAAGAGGAAATCAGGGGTGAGTTCGGTGAATTCGAAATAGAAGAAGCTGTAAAGCATTACACAAATCTGAACATGATGTCATATGCTATTCGGGCTATGACGGAGTTTATGATAATAAGTCAGAAAATAAAATGTTCACATCAGAATGTAGACAGAACAGATGGGTTAGTTACAATTCCTTCAAAGGTGTTCCATTTGACATGACAGTTCATTACCTGACACTGAGGCAGCTCTGAGTCATACGAGTAACTTCACTATTTATAAACCACTCTGAGTAGTTACGCCATTCAATATACCCTTAGACCCTCATTGTAATAAGACCATATTGGAATGCACTGACTTTGCTGGTCATGCTTTCTTTGTACTAGCAATTGTGACCCAATTTCTTCATAATTCAATTTGCTATCTCTCCTAGATATACGTTCCATTAAAATTTGCATGCAATTTTGATTCATCATCTTTAGCATTGACTTTTCCAGATTTAACCAATCCATTCTTGTATTAACGAAATCAGCATACCGAATGAATTTGTAATGTGATACGACTAAAAGCTCCCACGACAGTTCTAGACGAAAGGGAGAAGAAAATTCGGTAACTATGACAATTCCAACAATAGCATGGATGCACTTGCTTTATTGACAGCACTTCTGAAGGTAGCTTCTTTCCATGAAATGAAGCACCACGATAACCCATTCAAATGTTAAATCATTTCCAGTCCAAGGATATATGGTATTCGTATCATAACATCCAACGTTTATATAAAGAGTGCCAAGCAGATACGGATACCTACGTATGAGATATTTCCCATAGGCACTTTGAGTAAGTGCATTTGGCATGCAAAAGCATCAACACACCCCTTCGTTCTGATCATGGTCTTGGCCCATTTTTCCTTTTTCACCTCATCCTGGTGCTTGTCTTCGTCCGTCACACTATACCCACCCATATTTATACAAATGAATACGAAAGTTATTTCTGATGATTAAATGTAAATATTTTGAGAAAGGCATTTCATAATGATGATGACGGCTGCGAATCCATTGACAAATCTCTGGCTGTGGAGTCGGTCCAATGTGTGACATTGCCATAGGGAGCTGCGCCTCATACAGCTTCGTCGAAGTATTTTGATATTCGATAATGGAGTTCTCCTTTTTGTCTTTGCTAAGGATAATGCAACGTTGTATGAACTGAAGCTACAGAACTCTGTGAATCCCATGATACTCCACAAGAAAGATTCATTCGGTTATTTTTATTTTTTTTTTTTTTATTTTTTTTTTCCATATTGTCGCCAGGCCCATGTGTTTGATAGAAGTAGATTGCATTTCTCATTTGCGTTTATGTCTTGAGAAATTCCTATCTTAATTGTATCTATTATTGTGATCTTACCGTGGCCTAACACGGATTCAAGTCTAGCTTACCCGAATTGTTTTCGAAATAGTCCGGGATGTATGTCTTAGTTGAAATTGCTAGCTCCCCAGTGTCTTGCACGAAAGGAGAAGTGAACGTCCAGAATCTGAGTAATAACGAAAGTCGTTAAGTGTTCATATTTGTGATGCTGCAAGACTTGTAGGGTTTGAAAGCTCTAAAGCCACTCAACCATAAAAAAGCACTAAGTGGAAACTTAGTGGACTAAAGAGGCAAATTATTATCCAAAAATCAGAATCAAACTATTGCCACTTCAATGGTTCCTATGAAATGAAGACTTTCTTTCGATGGCTCAGGCAGTCGTGAAGTTAGTTTCAGACAATAACAGTGGATCAAACTGCATTACAGGAGGAGAAAATCTAAAACGCACAATACTCCTTGTATGCCTTTTTCTTCTGTCGAACTCAGACAAGAAGCTGGTCCATTGCAGTCCTCGCATATTCATTTAACTGAGAGTTTTACAGACTGATTTATTGAAGGATAACGATAAAGTCATTGACCTCTGAAATACAGCGGAAAACATTCTATGGCCTTTTAGTATCCCAGGAATGTAAGCCTTATCGCCAATAGAAGTTCTAAACAGGGTAGAACATAGTCCTACCGAAGCTTTGGGTTCTGAGAAGCTCACTTCTGAAACTTGCCTAAAATCATCGATCTAATTTAGCAGGATGCCATTGCAACCTTAAACTCAAACACAACTCAGTGGATTCAGCTTTCTGACTATTCGACCATTCCACCGATTCGTCAAGATTACCTGTACTATACCTGCTTGAAAGCAAACGCAAGTTTTCCAACGAGGATTTAAGTCGAATGTCGTCATCCTGAAAAAAGTCACCAGAGTCGCATCCTAGCTCTGAGTCATCCGTATAGGTTAGGTTAGGTTAGGCTAGAGTGGCGGTTGGAAAACCAACCCACTAAGGCCTATTGGCCGGTTGTGCTCCCACGTGGATCTATAATCCCCTCACTCATGGAACCGATTTGAGCTTACGATGAAGCGCAAGAGACTGTTAACGTCTGTATTTTTAAGATCGTTTAAGTCGTTGTAGAAGGAGGCTCCTAGGTGGAGTTTTCTTCTCTGGGAAAGAGCTGGACATGTACTGAGAAAGTGGATAATTATCTTCTCCTCCTCCTCGTCCATGCAGATTCTAGAGAAATCGTTTGTAAAAGCGCCAAGCCTTCTTGCATGCTTGCCTTTAAGGTAGTGTCAAGTGATGACACCTATAATGGAGCTGAGAAGTCATATCAAACTGCTTTGTTATTTTTGTTCAGAATCGTTTGGAAAGTCATCATGGAAAGACTCACACCACAACAGTGTCTCTAAATTGTTCAGCTGTATTACAAAAATCAGCGTTCTGTGAGAAATGTTATTCGTGCGATTCGAGGAACTTACGGTTGCGCATAATCGACCTACTGAAACCACTATTGCCAATATCATTCGCAAATTTGAGTCCCAGTTTACATTAGTGGATGGTACTCGACCGGTTAAACCACATTCAGCACGTAGTGAAGAGATTGTAGCAGCTGTAGTTGAGAGTGTACGAGAAGACTTGACGTATTTTACGTGAGGATCTCGGCCTAAAAGCGTACAAAATTCAACTTGTGCAAGAATTGAAGCCAGGCGACTTGAATTTGCGTCATATTTTCCGTGAATGGGCTCTGGAAAAACTCAATGAAAATCCGGTGTTTTATAGTGAAATTTTGTTCAGTGATGAAGCCCATTTCTGGCTCAATGGATACGTTAATAAACAAAATTGCCATCTTTGGGCTGATGAGCAACCCTAAAAGTACATTAAAAACAACGGTATGGTGTGGTTTATGGGCTGATGGAATCTTAGTCCATATTTCTTCAAAAATGAGGCAAATCAGAATGTTACCGTCAATGCTAACCGTTATTGCGCCATGTTAACGGACTATGTGCTTCTTGAAATCCAAGCACATGGTCTTGGTGAGCTCTGGTTTCAATAAGACGGCACTACGAGCTATACAGCGAGTGAAGCAATGGACTTGTTGAGAAATCATTTTGGTGAGCACTTAATTTCGCGTTTTGCTACGGTACATTGGCCGCCTAGATTGTACGATATCACCCCTTTGGATACCAAGTATCATGAATAAGCCAGCTAAAATTGATGCTTTGGAAGCCAACATTACTCGTGTTATCCGCGGGATATCAGTCGCTATGCTCGAACGAGTCGCCCAATATTGTACCTTCCAAATGGACCACCTCAGACGTAGTAATGGCTAACATATACATAATATCGTTCTTAAAAATTAAATGCCATGAATTCTATATTTCACAGATAGTAAAAATATTAAGTTTGCTTTCAAAATTATGTACTTTTTTTTAAAAAAAATTTAAATCAAACCTTACGATGAATCACCCTATATATAGTTTCATCATAGCTGTGTAGATACAAAGAATCCCTATTGGTGACAAGCTTCATGTCTTGCAGAAAGCTAAAAGCGGCTGGAAGAAAACGGTCGTAGCGCATGATCTAACAGAAAGTACTGACGGTCAAGTGGTCAAGCCTGAACCAGGCAACGGCAGAGTTTCATTACCGTGTCTTCGAGACAACGATTAGACAAGAATAATTTTTTTAAAAGTGTCAAAGGACAGCAACTATTGGGTTGTTCCATAAGTTCTGCGGTTTTTTTCTGGGTAATAGTGTTTATCATTTCAGAAAATTTCGGTGTATACCGTTATAAATTTTTTGTTGTTTGTTCCAATATAGAAGGTTATCCTTTACATTGTCAAGAGAATTTGTTTTGATTAGACGTGTTCTAAGTGCTCAATATTTTTTTTGGAATAGAGGATAAGAAACTGCTTCGCGGAGACTGAATAAATTTTGAGTAGATATTTGGGTTCCTCACGAACTCAGTGAAAAAACATTATGGACTGCTTAATGGTCTGCGAGTCTTTGTTGAGTTGGAACTCGCTTGAGCCTTTACTGAAAGCAGTGGTTAAGGGAGACCAACAATGGGTGGCTTAGATCAGCATTTGACGTAAGAGGTCATGGTGCGCTCCTGGTAAAACACCCATTTGGCTGGGAAGTTATGCAGCACCCACCGTACTCTTCAGACCCTACAGACGTGAAATTAAGTGCTCACCAAAATAATTTCTTAACAATTCCATTATTTCACGCGCTGTATGGCTCGTAGTGCCGGTTTGTTGAAACCAGATCTCACCGAAACTATGTGCTTGTATTCCAGGAAGCACATAGTCCGTTAATATGGCGCGATAACGGTTACAATTGACGGTAGCATTCTAACTTGCCTCATGTTTGAAGAAATATGGACCAATGATTCTACCAGCCCATAAACCACACCATACCGTTGTTTTTAGTGGATGTAATCGTAGCTCTTGGTACTCTTCAGGTTGCTCATCAGCTTAAATATGGCAATTTTGTTTATTAACGTATCCATTGAACCAGAAATGGGCTTCATCACTGAACAAAATTTCACGATAAGATACGGATTTTCATTGAGTTTTTCCAGAGCCCATTCACTGAAAATATGACGCAAATTCAAGTCGCCTGGCTTCAATTCTTGCACAAGTTGAATTTTGTATGCTTTTAGGCCGAGATCCTCACGTAATATGCCAAGTTGTCGAATACTCCAAGCTGCTAAGAACGATGTCGAATCAATTCGTCATGGTCTTCTCTTACACTCTCAGCTACAGCTGCTATAATCTCTTCACTACGTGCTGGATGTGGTCTAACCGGTCGAATATCATCCACTAATGTAAACTGGGACTCAAATTTGCGAATGATATTGGCAATAGTGGTTTCAGTAGGTCGATTATGCGATTCGATTGAGTAAAACCTTTGATAGAATAGCCCGTACAGGTCCTCGTTAAATCTCCTTCTCCATTCTCGGTCAAAACAAATGGGACCGAATGACACACGCAGTATCTTTTACTAGAAACAGGCAGTTCTTTCGAAAAGGTCCAAATTTACGAGCCAAAGAAAAAACAGTTGGCACTAATAATTCTGCGTCTGTGTTAATGTCATCGCTGCTTTTACGTGCAAAAGCAAGGCAGACGAAGTCGTGGAAAGCATGTACACTGCCCTGAATTCTTCAGCCGTAGTTAGGGCGCTTCCACCTGAATATTCATGAAAACTTTATTGGCGGTTCAATTGGTTCCTAGAATCTCACCATCCGCATACGCTTATAGTTTTGCGCTGTAAAATTATATCTGATTGATTCGGATATCGCAGGAGAAGGGTTTACATGAGAGAAAGAGAAAAAAGGAGTCCGGCTACAAAGAAAAAAGTTCATTTTCTTTTGACATATACAAACATATATGAGCATATTTGTTTGAAACACAATATATTCAAATGAGTTACTTTATTGGCGATAAAAACTACCAATTATCTCTAATATTTTCTTAATAAAAAAAAAAATGAAAGAAAACAAAATACATCTTAACTTAATTAATTGGAAGTTGACTAAAGACAAAAACAACAACTCTCCGTTCAATTTTTTCCCGGTTCTCCCTTAAATCATTTACAAATTTACAAAGTATCTCCTTCGGATGCCTACTAACTAAGAAAGAATTTAGTTTTTAGTGTGGAAGTTGTGACCGGCTACTTTTCAATATTTTCCTTCTTTGTGGCATAATATGACCACCGCAGACGCTTAGTTTAGAAGATACATGCATTTTAGTTTGGAAGTTTTGACCGGCTACTTTTCACATTTTTTTTGTGCATAACTGACCCCCACAGACGCTTAGCTTAGGAGATACATCCATTTTAGTTCAGAAGTTTTGACCGGCTATTTTTAATTTTTTCTGTGGATAATTGACCTCCATAGATGCTTAGTTAAAAAGATACAGCCATTTTAGTTCGGAAGTTTTGGCCGGCTACTTTTCACATTTTTTTTTTTTTTTTTGTGCGTAATTGACCTCCACAGATGCTTAGTATAGGAGATACAGCCATTATGGTTCGGAAGTTTTGACCGGCTATTTTTAGTTTTTTCTGTGCATAATTGACCCCCACAGATGATTAGTTTAGAAGATACAGCCATTTTAGCGGGGAAGTTTTGACCGGCTACCTTTCAGGTTTTTTTGTTTTTTTGTTTTTTTTTGTGCATAATTTGACCCCCACAGACGCTTAGTTTAGAAGATACAGCCATTTTGGTTCGGAAGTTTTGGCCGGCTATTTTTTTTATTTTTTTTTTTTTTGTGCATAATTGACCCCCACAGATGCTTAGTTTAGAAGATACAGCCATTTTAGTGGGGAAGTTTTGACCGGCTACTTTTCACATTTTTTTTTTTTTTGTGCGTAATTGACCTCCACAGATGCTTAGTATAGGAGATACAGCCATTATGGTTCGGAAGTTTTGACCGGCTATTTTTAGTTTTTTCTGTGCATAATTGACCCCCACAGATGATTAGTTTAGAAGATACAGCCATTTTAGCGGGGAAGTTTTGACCGGCTACCTTTCAGGTTTTTTTGTTTTTTTGTTTTTTTTTGTGCATAATTTGACCCCCACAGACGCTTAGTTTAGAAGATACAGCCATTTTGGTTCGGAAGTTTTGGCCGGCTATTTTTATTTTTTTTTTTGTGCATAATTTGACCCCCACAGATGCTTAGTTGAGAAGATACAGCCATTTTAGTTCGGAAGTTTTGGCCAGCTATTTTTAATTTTTTTTTTGTGCATAATTGACCCCCCCAGATGCTTAGTTTAGAAGATACAGCCATTTTAGTGGGGAAGTTTTGACCGGCTACTTTTCACATTTTTTTTGTGCGGAATTGACCTCTACAGATACTTAGTTTAGGAGATACATCCATTTTAGTTCAGAAGTTTTGACCGGCTATTTTTAATTTTTTTTTTTTGTGCATAATTGACCCCCACAGACGCTTAGTTTAGGAGATACAGGCATTTTAGTTCGGAAGTTTTGACCGGCTAATTTTAATTTTTTTTTTTTTTGTGCATAATTGACCTCCACAGATGCTTAGCTTAGGAGATACATCCATTTTAGTTCAGAAGTTTTGACTGGCTATTTTTATTTTTTTTTTTTTTTTGTGCATAATTGACCCCCACATATGCTTAGTTGAGAAGATACAGCCATTTTAGTTCGGAAGTTTTGACCGGCTATTTTTAATTTTTTCTGTGTATAATTGACCTCCACAGATGCTTAGTTGAGAAGATACAGCCATTTTAGTTCGGAAGTTTTGGCCGGCTATTTTTAATTTTTAATTTTTTTGTGTGCGTAATTGACCTCCACAGATGCTTAGTTTAGGAGATACAGCCATTTTAGTGCGGAAGTTTTGACCGGCTTTTTTTTTTTTTTTTTTTTTTTTTTTTTGTGCGTAATTGAGTGAGTGAGTGAGTGAAGGCCAAGGACAACGCCTTGTGGTCGGTATATACTGCGAAATCTCGACCTTCCCGCATGTGGCGAAAGTGCTTGACGGCCTTGTATGCCTCAAGAATTTCCCGGTCTTACATGCTGTATTTTCTTTGTGCAGATGTAAATTTCTCATAAGAAAATCCTAGAGGTTCCCACGTTCCTGTACTTTTGAACTGCTGCAGCGTTGTTGCAGTTGCTACTGCCCTTTCAGAGGCGTCTACCATGACTCCTAATTGTGCATCTGGAAGCAGAATAGCTAACAGCGTTGCATTCCCTAGGTTGATTTTGCACTAATGAAGCTGCTTTGATCTCTTCATCCCAACTAATTACAGTGTTATCTTTCTTCTTGTTACCTTTGATTAGCTGGAAAAGTGTTTGTTGCGTTTCGGCTGCCCTCGGTACGAAGCGGCGGTAAAAGTTTGCTATGGCAAGAAATCTTCACAAGTCGTTAACCGTCTTCGGGTATGTTTTATTCGATCAGATAGCCCAGGTACGTTACACGTGGTTGACCAACTAAGAACTTAGAGATGTAAATGACTAATCCGTACTCTCGGAGTCTCTGGAACAATTGAAAAAGATGTTTCTCGTGCTGTTCAGTATTGTCGGATGCTACGAAAATGTCGTCGAGGTAAAAGTTGGCAAAATCAAAGGCCTGTAATACTTCGTCCATAAACCTTTGAAAAGGTTTTCCGAACTATGTCTTTATGGTGGGCGACAATTCCGAGCTGCGTCGCCAAACTTGCTATGGTACCAACAAATAAGTGTGTGTAGTTTGCCAAAGTTAGTGCACTAATTTGATTTTGGTGGTCTTCGGGATCGTAAACGATTGCGTTGTGTTACACTGCAAACTGCCTCGTGATGGTGATGGTGTTACGGCGGCGAAGCATTCAAATATTTGTGGAGAGTCGCTGATTTCTACGATTTTACCTGCTAATACAGCCATTTGATGAGAACTTTCGTTGCTTATTGAGATAATGCTACAGATGTTGGGTGGTAATCGCTGAAGCCAAATTGATTTGAGCATTTTTTCATTCATATTCGTTCCGGCCAATTCACGCATTTAATATAGTAACTGAAATGGTCGGACGTCACTAAGTACTACATCCGGAAGAAGTTTTCTTATATGCTTCTGTTCCGAATTTGTTCTGTTTAATCAGCCTCTCCTTTAGAGTTCTGTACATATCTGTTGTAGGTGCCATATAGCCAGCTACCTTTAGTGGGAGCGGATGTAATTTATGTAAATTCAGCCGCAACGATGTCGCAGTTTGGTTGCTTATGCTAACGATATCGTCCGAACTACTCGCACTACTGGTGGAACATAAATATTGGGCATGACAGACATGTATAGACTTCTTTTGTGTTGACTTGCAATGTTTCTTATGCTGACTATATCTTTTGAACTGTTATCGGTGGAATCGAAAGTTTGCACGTGTGTCAATTAATGCTGTGTTAATTTACTTAGTTCAAACATACCGTGAGTTCTTTCATAGTCTAGAGTTAATTGTTTTATTTAAGTCAGACTTGTAGCCATAGCATCGATCAATACCAATGGTAAAAGATCAGACATAAGTCTTCACTCTTAAATCAATCAACAGTTTAAATATCCCCAAGCAGTTCTATTACGGGATACACTAACGTGAAATGACAGCCAGTACCTTAGTTATTGCAGCATTTCTGACTGCAGTTCACAGCTGTAACCACTATTCCTCCAGAACTCAGTCTGTCTGCTATTTCTTTTGACTTGCTTTCACACAAGAATTCTTACTAATATTGCGAATTCTCTCTAAGTAAATCAAAGAAATTACGAAGACTTCATGCTGTTAGCAAATACTATACACGAGTGCACACTTTCCCAGAAATCAAAAAAAAAAAAAAAACACCACCAACTGGGTGGTTCACAAAAGATTCCCATTCTTTCTCTTAGAGTCAAATGCTCATAGCCCAAAACGATTTCTCGCCTAGCATCACATTCAATTGGAGAACAAGTGTCAAAAGGACCATAACGACTACTACCAGGAGTCAGTAACAGTACAAAAATTTGGACAACTCCTCATTTGGCTTGGTTTATATCCCCTATCCAAATCCTCACCATCCCACATACTCACATTAATAGCCGGAAACAAATAAATTGTCACCGTGAGAATACCGCCCCAAAGACCAACAACGCCCTACTGGCCGACAACAATTAGAATTTATCGTTCTTGTTTGCTTGGACAAGAACATTAAATTTTATCTTTTAATCCTGCGAAATTAGTTTCCAAAATATCTAGCAGCATGTAGTCAAGCCCGGCGCGGCGCTCCAACAGAAAAACCAGAAAGAGCAGAAAAAGGAAAAGCTTTCATTTTGCGGTTACTTGTGGCCATGAAGATAGCAAGCCCAGCCTAAACCAACAGCAGCGCAGCGGGATGGACATTTTATTTTATTATACAAAATAAATTACAATCAAAGAAAAACTTTTCAAATAAATTATGTCGGCTGTATTATGTATGTGGAAAGGGATGAGGATGCGGATTTTAAGGAACCTTCTCTGGATGGCAGATCTGGGGGTGAATATGGGTCCGGCTCTGATTTTTGGCCTTACTCTTGGTTCACCCATTGCCTCTTCCAGCTGCAGCAAACAGCAAGCAGCACTTTTGATGCACGTAACATACTTATAATATAGTCAAACACATGCGGCTAACCTAAGCCAAAGGGCTTGGTATGTCTAACGAGCCGAGAAAGGCACAAAAAGAACACAAAATTATACACTCCGTCTGAGATACGGATGAGGGTGGTAGTTTTGCTGCGGTGATGAGAGGATAATGTGATTGCAATCCAGGAAAACAACCAAACGGAAGCTAAAGCTGAAGAAGAGAATCATTGCCATCCTTCCGGCGGCGTTGACTACAATTTCCATTTTTCAGTTCTGGCATTTTCAAAGAAGAAAAGAGATGTAAAAATGAAACCCCTCATGCATCTTTTTTTTTTTTTTGCCATCATCCCGTGTGCCACTACAATCTACATATGTATGTAGTTGCTGGCATGTCAACAATTTCAAGGAAGTCAGGATGGCGGGCAGCACTACGTATATCCCATATAGTCAGATATCCTAGATGCAATTCCTAACTAAATATGACTATGACTACGTCTACGACTATGGGGACGTACTAATTAAATTAGTTTCTATGTCTTCAGAGGGTTGCCAACCCATCCCATCGCCTTTCTTACTGCTGTTCCTATCCGTTGTCGTCCTTTTTGTGGAGCAGCATTATTTTTTTTTTTTTTTCTGTCATATATGTATGAAAGAATTACGGCGTCCATATGTCGGCACAGGAATGCAACCTGTCTGCTGTCGAGGATATGGCACGCGGTTGTTTATTAAGCTTCTTCTATCTCATCCGACAACGACGACCGGTGGAAGATAGCATCGTTTCCAGGTTTCCGTCTAAAGAATGTTAGAACACGTTGTTCGGCAGCAGTAGACGATGTAGTATGAGCAGAATGTGGTTCAGGCTCAGGGGGGTTTGCTCCAACAGCACAAGCAGCAGAAGCAGCAGCAGTGTTGTTATGCCGTTTAATGCAATTAGTATTTGTGGTTATTGAAAAGGAAAATTGCTGGAAGTTGTAGTGCTCATGTTTTCCATACATACCCATACAGATGGTGCCACGTGAATGGTTTTGATGATTGTGCCGAGGAATGTGTCCATTGTCGGTTGGCAGAGAGACTTTTGTAAATACTTGTGGCTTCTCTCTTTGATTGCACTTATGTCTGGCTGCAGATAGGAATACTCTACACAACTGGTAATTAATGTTAATTGCCATGAGAGACTTTGTTTAATTGTGATGTGATAATTACTTTGGATAATCAGATTAAAGAGAGAACAGTGAATGATGGTTGCGATATTTGGTAACGGAGAAATATTATCATTATCACCTTTAGAACAGTCAGATATTTTCATGTTCAGACCTATAAGTCTGACCTCCTTCATGCTGAAAAAAATCAAAAGAATGGTTGAGATCCATGTGCGCAAAACACCCTTGCAAATGCATCCTTTGTCAGAGATGCAACACGCCTACCGAAGCGGAAGATCCTGCGAGAGTCCGCTTCAGAATCTGGTAGGTAGAACTGAAGACGCACTTGACAAGAAGGAATACGCCTTGGGCGTTTTCATCGACGTTGGGGGTGCTTTTGACAACGTGACTTTTAATGGCATGTGCAACTCGGCCAGACAACACGGCGTTGACGAGTCATTGGTCTTGAAGATTAAAGCAATGCTGGTGAATAGGACATTGATTGCAGATGTTGGCCGCAGCCAACATCAATCCTCTCAAAACTGAGGTTTTTCTTTTTACGAGAAGAGGAAGCTGCCTGGTCTGACCCATCTAGATTCTCCAAATTCTCCAAAGAAACTAAGTATTTGGGTGCTATCCTGGATAACAAACTTCTCTGAACTAAACATGTTACGACGAAAGCATCTAAGGCGCTGTCGGCCTTCTGGCAGTGCAGAGGAGCTATCGGCTAGTCATGGGCCTGTCACCGAAAAGGGTCCTTTGAAATTACACTGCTATGACAAGGCCAATTTAATCCTATGCGTAGGTTGTCTGGTGGAATAAGCTCTCGCAAAAATATGTAATTGCTGCTTTCACCAGACTCCAAAGAACGGTTTGTCTCGGATGCATGGAGGTTTTCCCTAGCACTCCACTCCCAGCCTTTCCCCCTTGATATTCATATCATGGGCTGCACCCTTAAAGCAATTTTCTGATTTAAAAGAAGTCGTCTTTGGTACAACACGCACTGGAGCTTAGATGACCATGCACGGTACAGAGGAGAGTTTTTTTAGGACCCGAATCTACGTTGAGTCTGCCTGCATCCTCGGTTAAAGCTTCCACTGACAGTTGGGTCTCGTATGAGACAACTGCAGATGGCACAGCTCCGCGGGATATAGGCAGACCAAACGAATACTTCCCGACGTCTCTAGGAAGTCAGCGGACTTTCTGCTATCTCTTAGTGACGGCACGTTACACTTTTGCACAGCACTTAAATGCGCTGGGTATAAGTGACGCAACATCCTGCGATGCTTGCTGCGAGTGATTTTTTTTTTATAATCCCGCGCGCGCCCCAAAGGGATATGAATACCCTTTTACCGGCTTTTCTCTAGGGCGCGGGCGGGTGGTGTAGTAGTTTGAAACTCAGGTGTATTAGGTTTCGATATTTTTCCCAGAGGTGGTTGTCAAACTCAACCAGTGGGTCTTAGTACGTGCTAGTTGTTAGTTCGTTACATTTTAACCCAATAACAACCCCAACATCAGTGTTATGCCTTCATGTCAGAGTTGACTCTGACGGGATTTTCATATAACTACATATAAATTCTACGGGATTCGAAACCGTGACCCTCTGCTTGAGGAACCTATGCATATACCACTACACTACGGCCACCCCCTATGATATCTTGGAGTACTATCTCTGTGAATGTCCGGATTACGCTTACATCAGGCTGCAGGTACTTGGCTCTGACGTGGTGAGTTCTGGTACTGTAGGCTCCTTTTCACAGAAGAGCTTACTCATCTTTCTTCGTAGGACTGAAAGATTGCATTAAAAGGAACTCTACTCAGACTCTTTTCTCTGAGTGCTCCGTTCCATTATTAAAACAAAAAAATGTTAAGTTAGACTCTTATTTTCGCTAGGTAATATCATCTCAGTCTTTAATAGGGTGAGGCCTGGGATAAACTGGCGCAGAGAAAATTTAAATTTAAGGCAGGATATAATAATCACTTATTCTTTTCACTAGAAGTCTCTGTTTTCAGTTAATAACGTTGAGTAAAAATGATGTCTCTTCCGCAGCTTGTTTGTCGGTTTTACTCATAAATAATCGCCGTAGCAGTCCGTATCGAAAAAGCACCAAAATATAGACTCGGCGCCGATCAGCTGGATTGGGCATCGCCAGAAAGTCAACCCGGCTTACTTTGCGGTTGGATTTGGGCATACATCCGTATTATATTGTGATGACGCAAGAATTGAAGCCGGAAGACCATAGACAATGCCGTGAGTTTGCTAATTGGGTGCTAGAAATTTTGGCCAAAAAATCATCTCTTCGGACGAGGCTCATTTTTGGATCAACGGCTATTTCAACAAGCAAAATTTCCATTTTTAACGTGAATACAATCCACAAGAGTTCGGCCAAGCATAAATGCATTCACAAAGATTGACTGTTGATTGATGCGGTTTATGACATGGCGGCATCATAGGACGGAAGGAGATACTTTTACCGTCAATAGTCTTAGCTATAAAGCGATTTTAACCGACTCTCTGTGGTCAGAGTTTGAAACTATCGATATATTTGAAGATTCATACTATACATACCATATAAGCGACGCAACGCTCGAAGTTTTGAAGGAAAAAATTGGCCGCTACGATCATACGATTCGACACCACTCGATTATTTTCTCTAAGGTTACGTAAAGTCCTTTGTCTACTCCAACAAGCCAACTACTTTGAAGAGATCAAGGCCAATATTCAACACGATTTGAATATTTGGACCGACAGCTTAAAGTACTGCCAGCAAAGCCGAACCAGCCATTTGAATGATGTGCTATTCCATACATTTTGGCATGAATGTAGCTTCAAAATAAAGTCAGAATCAATTTTATATATCACATAGATGTTGTTTTATTAATTTTTTTTCCTATCTGTCTTACTTAGCTTACCGAAAACTATTGCGGTTGTGCTATACGAATACATAAAGAGAATTTTTGTTCAGTCCCTAAGCCAACAGCACCGGCACATACTGCTGGTTGTCTTGCCCTCTATACAGGGATAGACAATTCAGCTACATCCTCAGATATAAGAGCAAGCTACACACTTGGCACCGGGCTTATCAGACTTTCAGTCGTAAAGAGAATATATGAGACGGAGCCTACCTTAAAGATCCTTGCGTTAAATGTAAGCTTACTGATTAGAACTTACTGAACAGACCAAGCAAAACAAAGATAAGCAAAAGGCACAGAATGAGCCACTTACTTAATTACTCAGGTCTACTGGGCCTACATTAACAAGCCCTTTAATGTGCGCACCACTTAGGTTAAGATTTTTTCTACGGTGTTGTTCCTCCGGATTAAATTCGAAGACTCTGCGGGCCGGGATATTGGTGTCGCTCTTCATGTCCCAATTATCTCAGGCCACTGATTCGCAGTTTTCTGATTAGATCGATGTCGCTGTATAGCTCGCATAGTTCGTCTTTGAATCTTCATCCCCAAAGCCAGTCAATGCAAACGGGATCGAATATTTTTCAAAGTATTTATCGCTTAAAACGACTGAGGATATCTTCATTCGGTTTTAATAGAACTCATACTTCAGTCCATAAAATGATGAAGGTCGTATATAAAGTCTCCTTAGTTTTTCGGAATAAGGCCTTACTACTCAGTTGACTTCTAAGCCCAAAGAACCAGCGATCGGAAAGGGTGATTCTTCGTTTTATTTCTGCTAATGTGTGGTTGGCAGAAGAAAAAGCAGGAGAAAAAGTAAGGAAAATCCTATCTGGAAATAATACCTGTCGGTTGTGATGTTCTCTCCAATTCGTCGATGTTGTGTGTCCCTATTTGTTGAGAGAATATACATGATTTGGCCCTGATTTACCATTAAAACCGATCGAACCGGTTACCGCCCACTGAATTCATTTATTTGGCAGCGCTAAATCGCATGAGCGAGGTGGCCGTTCGTCCGGAACATTTCTCCATATTACACGATTATCGAACTTCCTTTCAATAGATCAACTTTTTAACCAGCTGTGTAGCATGTAGAACCATCTTGTTGGAACCTCATATCACTGACGTCAGGTGCACCGAATTCTAGCCCAAAATGCTGATTTTAGACCAGTTGGCATTCTTCCTTGTCTGTCAATGACATTTGAGAAATTTATGGCTAAGCAAACAATAAAACGCTTAACATGTCACTCAACAAGTTGCTGTATGCTAAACAATTCGGTTTCAGAGCTAACCATAGTTGTTCCACAGCTACTATATGGTTAATTTACTGAAAGAAATAAGGCATGACTACGACAGGTGTGAATCATAATATCCTTTGTCGGAAGCTTAGAAATAAATTTGGTTTCAGCGAAAGGACAGTTAAATTGATGTACAGTTTTCTTTCCGACCGATCGCAAAGGGTTGTTTCCAATGCATGTTCTTCAGTTTTAAGAGAAATCAAGCAGGGAATGCCTCAAGGCTCAATATAAGGACCGATACTTTCCTGCATGTTCATAAACCACCTCCCATCATTTGTAAATAGGCCTTGTTACACCTTTATGCGTTTGATGTCCAATTACACTTAGCGAAACCCTTCAGCAACTTAAATGAATTAGTTTTCCTCATCAACGAGGAGCTGAAATATATTTAAACTTGGTCAGTAGCTAATGGGTTACAAGTAAATGCAGAATCCCAAGTTATTCCCATTTCAAAAAATAATTTTAACTTGAGAAATATACCTGATAATATCATGAATAACAATAAAATTAAAACTGTTGAGTCAGTTACTAGTCTTGGCTACACAGTAAACCATACTTTCTCAGGGCATAATCACACAGCCATGATCATTGGTCCTATATACGTAACTCTTCGCAAATTATGAATCACTGCTTATTTCACTCCACGACGGAAGCTGGTACTGACTCTAGTCTTAGAGGAAGTGACGGTATTATTGCCCCTGTAGATAACATGGCCCCCGCAATTATTTCTTACGTCGTTAGCTACATCTGTTGGGAGATTTAATTTTACCAAATATCCTTACCCAAAAAGTTTATTTTAAAAATCCTGGCCAAATATAATTCGCATTTAAATTAAAAGTAAGAAAATGTCCCTTTTTTATTTGAAGATGCCACGAAGCAATATTATTCCAAATGAAAAAAACTGTTGAGGCAATCCGAAACAAAGCAATTGGGTACACAAAAGTAGCCAAAATCTTTTCTGTACCAAGAACGATGAAGAAAGATGAAAAACTATGCCCCGAATTGGTTGTAAAAAAGCCACTAGGAAGAAAGCTTGTAGCATATTTATTGACAATGGAAAAGAAATTTTACGGGCTGACTCGTTTAGATGCCAGAAGAATGGCGTACCACCCAGCCCGTGCCCGTATGCCCGTGCCCTTGGTTTCAGTCGCACATCACTAAATGTGTTCCTTGATGTACTGCAAAGTACATACGAAAAATTAAATTACGAACCAGATCGAATTTTTAATGTCGACGAAACAGCGCTTACCATCGTCCAAATGAAAATTCCTAAAATTATCGGTCGAAAAGATAAAAAGCAGATAGGGGCTTTAACTGCAGCAGAGAGGGGTTCTTTGATGACGATTGTTTGTGCAATGAGCGCAGGAGAGATGATGATTTTTCCAAGAAAAAATTATTCAAGTGTTTTACTGAAAGGTGCCCCACCTGGTGCTGTGGAAAAAGTCCATCCATCGGGATGGATACAATCACATCTGTTCACAGATTGGTTTAAGCACTTCATGGAAAAAAAAGAAGTCAACAATATTTTCTAATAACGACTTGACAACTTTTTTTTTTAAATAAAAGGCAAACCATTTGAGATATTTCAAAAACTTTATTATTGGCTTGAAGTACAATCAAAATATTTATGAATGGAACTCGACTTCGTTCATATGGTCACCGCGGGCACTTTTGCAGTGGCCGATTCGTTGGACTCAATTTTCAACGACTCGGCCACACATTTCGGCCAAGACGGCCGCTATTTCGCGTTCAATGTCGCCTCTGAGCTTTTTCAACGTCGTCGGCGTGTTGGCATAAACCAATGACTTAACGTAGCCCCACAGAAAATAGTCAAGCGGCGTTAAATTTCACGAACGAGGCGGCCAATCGACGGGCCCATGCCTTAAGATAACACGCTCACCATACTTACTCTTCAATAAATCGATTGTAGCGTGTGCTATGTGGCTTGTGGCACCATCCTGTTGAAACCACATGTCGTCCAAGTCCATATCTTCCAATTCGGGCCAAAAATAATCGGTGATCGACGAAAAATATGGCCCTATAACGCCGCCGGCATGCAAACCGCACCAAACAGTTATTTTTTGTGAATAAAATGGTGATTCATGAAGCATATGTGGGTTTTCACCCGACCAATAACGCATATTTTGCTTATTGACGAACCCATTGAGCCAAAAATGCGCTTCGTCACTGAAGATGATTTTGCAATGAAATACATCATCTTGGCGCATCTTCTCCAGAACCCAATCGGAGAACGTACGTCGCTTCAAATGGTCCATCGACTTCAATTCTTGAGTCAGCTTGATCTTGTATGAGTGTAAACCAAGATCCTTACGCAAAATACGCTATAATGTGTTCTGAGCGATGCCCAATTCTTGAGAACGCCGTGAAATTGACTGATTTGGATCGTTTGCTACGGACGGCTGAACAGCAGCGATATTTTTGACACTTCGACCAATCCCTTATCTCACTGACACGGCAACATCACACAACGAATATGTAGACTCAAATTTTTGCACTAAACTTGTTATTGCCTGTCTACTAGGGCGAGAATAACGACCGAAAATTGGAGTTAACGCTCTTAAAGTTGCAGTCACCGACTCCGAATATCTGTAGAAAACTTTTATAATTTGCAGACGTTACTCGTTAGTGTACAATACTTTACCATGAAAATGTTGAGTTTACTGAATAAATTGATGATTTGTTTGATGATTAGTGAAAAAGTGCGTTCACAAATTAAATTCAAAGTTGTCATGTCCCTATTGGAAAACCCTATACATGGCCCATTTTCGAGCTATTTCTAAACAAAATTTTATAACTATACTGGGATAATAAAATAGCCCATCTATGTAATTTGACAACAGCGACGGCAGAATTTCTCTTACTTGGATGAAAGCTCTCCTTGAGAGCCTGGTTATCAGTGCAGATCGTGAATTCATGACCATATATAGTAAATAGTTGTGGAACTTATTTATTGCAAAAATGATAGTCAATGCCTGGCGGTGCAATTGCGAATAGTTCCTTTCTGCTGTTGATAGAGTACATGACGCAAAACTAACTGGCATTTCACTTCCATTTACTAGATGGCTTAAAATCGCTCCTAATCCATAAAGGCTTGCATCAGTGAATAAAACAATTCCTTTATTAGGGTCATATTGTTGCAAAATGTAATTACGTATTTAAAAGAAGAGTTTTACTCTTCTCAAAAGCTTTTTGGCAATCTTCTGTCCATACAAACTGTGTATCTTTTCTTAATTAGTTGTATAACAGCTGAATATGTGCTGCGAGATTTCGAAGAAATTTATTACAATAATTAAGAAGATCTAAAAAAGATTGAAATTGTTATAGATTTTTTGGAAATCGTGAAAGCCTTTAGTAGAATTAATTTGCATATCCTTCTAAAAAGAGCTTGAATGCTACGAATTTTTCGGCCCATTTCTTTTATGGTTTAAGTCCTATCTGTTTGGGAGAAAACATGTTGTGTCTGGTGTCCCAGAAGGAAGCCATCTTGGGCCAATACTTTTTCTCATTTTTTAAATAATTTGCCGAGAATTCTAAAATTTTGTTATTGTCTTTTGTATGCGGATGTTAAAAATTTTCTTTTGACTATTTCTAATGACAGTGACAGTCTTCTTTTCCAGAGCGATTTAGATTATTTTTTTGAATGGTGTAGAATGAGCGATCTGCATCTCAATATCGACAAATGTGCCACCATGTCATATAATAGAACACAATATAATATAATCCCTGCTTATCGTCTTGGAAACCAATGAAATAATGTTGCAGTTGAATTTAAAGACCTTGGTGTTGTCAAAAGCTAACTCTACTCTAGGATTTCTGAAAAGAAATTCATCGGACTTCAAGGACCCCTATACACTCAAGGCCATTTATGTCAGCATGGTTCGTCCCTGTCTGGAATATTGTAGTGTTGTTTGGAACCCTCTTTCATTGAAAAACATTAATAAAATAGAAAAAGTTAAAAAAAAACTTCTTGCGCTTTGTATTACGCCGTTTCTTTCTGAATGACAATGTCCACTTTTCTTACCGCTCTAAAAGTTTGCTTTTGAGTTTTGATTCCCTCGATGTTCGTCGTAAAATGCATTGTGTTATGTTCATTAGAGATTTACTATGTTTTTCCATTGACTGTGAGTACTTGCTATGGTGTCCTGGGCTGTCCTACAGCGGTTAATCTGAATTATTTGCTTGCTTGCTTGTAATGGCTATCCTGAAAACATGCCCTGCACTCTGTTGCTGTCTTTGCCTATATGGCCGTCTACCTCATTTCATTTTTGTATTATCGTGTAGTTAGGCCGAATTCAAAACATCTGAAATACTATATTAGTTAAGGATTTCGTTTCCGGACGCCACAGTTTACCCATCCAATTTTGATTCTACCTGACATTAACATTTTGTGTGCACTGTTTTTGGTTGTATACATAGGCATTTGTCAGTGTGATTATGTCTGCATAGCCCATGTCATTCGGCTAATTTTGCTATCTGAGTGAATCGCAGATCTCCGACTTCATCATGGCCTCCTCAATGTCCTTTACATCCAGAATAATACGTTTTTTCAGAGCCCGTATGTCTACATTGTTGCCGACTGTTTCTCCAATTATCTTTTTAAATTTATCTGTCTCCATCAGTTGCATCAGCAAATTACGTTTCTGATTTCATCTGATATTCGTAACCGATTCACAGAGAACACCGAGCTTTAGGACCGCCTTAACTTTCCGGAGTATTTCTGCATAAGTATGTGTTGCCTTCGCTGTCATCACAATTGCGTCGGGTTAAATTTTTCTCGTTGGTGAGCCTTTGCTTCATCTTTTTGAGTCGTCACTTTTGTTGTGGTCACTTTTGGTCTGTCTTCCCTCAATTGTGGTCGCTTTGATTTGGCGTTTCATGATCCCGTCCCTTTGTGTATATTGATATGAGGAATTCGTGTGCTTGCTTTAGGGAAATTTCGTTCTGGTGCAAAGTCTATAAGCTTTAGTCTATTTTAATACGTAGTGCCGGCTAGGGTATATATTTTCATATCAGAGATGTCCCCCTTGCCAATCCTGTCTTACTTGGGACAATGTGCATTTGTCTTGTCGAGGATCTCATAGAGACATTCTTTGGGGACGTCGTTCTTGTTTTTCATGGCGACATGGGCGCATATTAGTTTTATTATTTAAAGAACTTAACACTTAACATACACGTCCTAAGTTTTTTGGATAGGGAGAGAGAGAAAAAGAGAAAAAGAGAAAAAGAGAAAAAGAGAAAAAGAGAAAAAGAGAAAGATGTTTGGGCTCAATTGTAATTTCGATGCATGGGTGGAATCCAACAATTAAAGGGAAGACTAAATTATTAGTTCATTTTGACTTCCAGTTATATTTTAAGCTTCACGACTGGGAAGCCAATACATTACCAGTTGAGCCACAGCCACCCACCCATATTGGGTTTATGTTAGCGAATTTAGTCTTATTGTTATAAAACGCTCACTACGCGTCGGAAATTCAAGACTTCTTCACTTTAGCTTGCAGCGTGTTACAACTCACACCCGAATAATAGATGAATAATTTTTCACCCTCTTTTTACTCGGTCCATCTGAACACACGTCTTTGATAGCGATGATGTCTGGGTAATAACAAGGACCTCTGCGAATTGTTCTGCTGCACATGGCTTGTTAATGGTCAGAATATTCCGCGTGCAGATCCGAAACTCGTGGTCAGGGTCATCAGCAGTGAAACCGTTAGAACACGAGTCTATTAAAAGGTCCATACGATTTTTTTTATCTCTTCCGTATAGTGTTCTGAGCCCTACGAGGTGTGTTCAAAAAGTAGGGTGACTTTATATTTTTATAATTTTTTATTTATTTATTCATCAGTATTAATGTTTGCAAACTTGTGCAAACGCTTTTTCCTATCCTTGAAGCACTTTTTGGTATAGCCTTTTGCCCTTCCAGCGATGCCGTTTTTATTTTCTCAATTGTTGCAAATCTCTGTCCTTTCATAGGTCTCTTCAGTTTTTGGAACAGGAAAACGTCGCATGGGGCCAAATCCGTAAATATGGTGGCTGAGGTATAAATGAGCAGGTGCATTATTACGATGCAAAAGCCGTGCATTATTTTCCCACAATTCCGGACATTTTTTTTTTATATTGCTTCTCGCAAGCGACGCATAACTTCAAAACTATACTCATTAGTGACCTTGAGATAAAAGCTCCTGATGCCCTACTCCACGATAATCAAAAAAAATCAAAACTTTGAATTTTGATCGAACTTAGCGTGTTTTTTTCGATCTTAGCTATCCTGGGAGCTTACATTAGGGCGATTGGGCTTTAGTTTCGACGTCATAACCATTACGTGCCTTATATGGTTTAAATCAGTTTATGACCCACTCAATTTTGTTTATGCTGAACATGTTTCCAGATAGGGTGTTAATTCTGTTGTTGTAGGATAAGCTTTTGGCTTCAGAATTGACTTATTATGTGTTCTTTGAAGAGGTAGTCTGGGAAATGAACCTTAAGTAGCAATTTTAGAGTTTTCTGTCGACTAGCTGTGAAAGACCATCTTTTCTTGGTAAAAGATCTAAACTATTTCAAGAATCTTTTAGTCTTTTGAGGGAACTTTTTGGAGACGCGAGATTTCTGGTAGTTTTTCCAGATTCTCGCAATTTTTTCTCCATGAAGTTCAATTGGACTTCACACTTGAGGGTCTAAGAACCATGGTACTCAGCTTTTAACCACATTGCGTATCAACTTTTAACTGCATGAGATATTAACTTCATTTAGATGATCCACTGCCTCATTTACGTACCCAATTAATAAGGGCAGTGAGTTAGCTTTGATAGCGAGATTTTCTTGAAAACTCCTCCAGTTCGTGAGTTTCCTCATGTATCTAGTTTGACCTTGTCCGATGTTGCATCCAATTTTGAACATTATGTGCATATGGTCCGATATGCCTCATCTGACGCATACCAATCCTTGACAAGAGACAGGGAAACGAAATGGTGAGGTCAAGCACGTCCTATTTTATAGAAATACATAGAAGCAGATTTTTGGTAAATTTTGCTAAATATTTTGAAAGTAATTCCCCAGATATTATTGTGAGCGTTGGCATCAAATTCAAGAACGAGATGCGTGTCATAGTTCAATCAGATCTTGTACCAGAACAGAAGGAATCGCATCTTTGTCCTGCATTACATTCATTTCGCGGAAGTAGTTCGATGATAGCTGCTATTAAATCTCTGGTATGAAACCTGTAGTAAAGCAGTCGTTTGTCTAAAATCTCTTCGGCCAAATTCTGTTTTATGCTCATTATTGTTGAGGCCAAATGTCTTACGCTCAATGGCTCATGATTCTTGAATTAGTCCCAGGAAGATGTTTTCTCTTGCGCATCATTGGTTAAAACTTTAGGAGGCACCTTCAACATGGTGCAAGCTTCCTTGTAAAACCTTTAGTGTAGCCATCATTGCTTGCGATTATACGCGGGGTTCAGTATGCGGTTCGGTTTCTTATCGACTGAGTTGCGTTTTCTGCCGCTAATGTCCTTAATAGAATTATATGAATCTTACTCTTTGGCTCGTTGAGGGGAAATGACGTCTTCTATCACCCTCAGCTGTAGCCGTATTGACGGTGTATTTTAGTAGTCTAGTGTTTGTTGTGTTGGAGGTAGCTGAAATTTAGTTTGAGCTCTCAATACTAAGCCCCAGCTTACCGAAACGATATGCGACATGACCCTTTAGATCGTTTAACCTAATCATCGCACTGACATTTACAGCAAAGATGAAATCTTTCTCTTTCACTTTGCAAAACTTTCAATGTTCTGGCGCTTAAACCTAACGAGAGAACTTTAGTACGCTAGGCCTGTCAACGCCATTCGAGAGCTCCTGAGCGATGTTAATTCAATGGCTTGAAGCACATAATCCGTTAACACGGCGCGATAACGGTTACCATTGACGGTAACATTCTGATTTGTCTCATTTTTGAAGAAATACGGACCAATGATTCCATCAGCCCATAAACCACACCATACCGTTGTTTTTAATGGATGTAATGGTAGCTCTTGGTACTTTTCGGGTTGCTCATCAGCCAAAATATGGCAATTTTGTTTATTAACGTATCCATTGAGCCAGAAATGGGCTTCATCACTGAACAAAATTTCACGATAAAACACCGGATTTTCACTGAGTTTTTCCAGAGCCCATTCACTGAAAATATGACGCAAATTCAAGTCGCCTGGCTTCAATTTTTGCACAAATTGAATTTTGTTTGCTTTTCGGCCGAGATCCTCACGTAAAATACGCCAAGTTGTTGAATATGCCAAGCGAATCTGCTGAGAACGACGACGAATCGATTCTTCACTGTCTTCGCGTACACTCTCAGCTATAGATGCTATAGTCCATTCACTACGTGCTGGATGTGGTTTAACCGGTCGAGTGTCATCCACTAATGTATGGTAAACTGGGACTCAAATTTGTGGATGGTAATGACAATAGTGTTTTCAGTAGGTCGATTATGCGCACCGTAAGTTCCTTGAATCGCATGAAAAACATTTCTCACAGAACGCTGGTTGTCGTAATACAGCTGAACAATTTGGAGACGCTGTTGTGGACTGAATTTTTCCATGATGACTTGCCAAACGATACTGAACGAAAACGACAAAGCAGTTTGATAGGAGTCACACCTATATGTTCGGGACATGTGTACCAATACAGTAAAAAAAAAAAAAAACATCGATAATCGAATGTACCTTTTAAAAGTTACCTTACTTTTTGAAGGATTTAAGGATTAAGGATTTAAGTAAATAATGGTTTATTCATTCTGTTAGCGTGGACTGCCATTCAGAGGTAGGGTAAGCACTACACCACAAAGTTGATTGCTGAGCTGCTGTCCTAATTCAGGTTATAGGAGAGTTAGCAATTTCCCGATCAATAACAGCGCAAATTCCCGGATTCCAAATAATATCTATATACATATTTAAAAACTGATAGAACAACAGGGCAAATGAATCATAGAAGAAAAAAAATTTTCTTTTTTAAATACGTTTTTATTTATTTAATTTCATCATCACTTTAGGTTTTGTTTAACTTACGTTTTCTTTATGTCTGCTTTACGATTTTAATTTATTTAGATTTAACCACTTAAAAATTTATTTGTTTTATGTTTTTCTTTTTATAAAGTATATTTCCTTTGACACTTACAGTGCCGTTGTTTCAGTTTTTTATTTTTTGTTATCGTTTTAGTGTATTTTCTTTTGCACGTTTACTTGTCTAAATATAAGTTTGTTTTTGTTTTTTTATTTGTTTATATCTCTTCCCTTCCTATATATGTATACTTTATTTTTTACGTAAATAAAAATCTATTCAGTATAATGTACCTATTGTATAATATATTCATCCATTCCCCATATAAAATTGTTTAGATATTTTTTTTTTTTTTTAAGTTTATATTTATATATTATATAATACCTAGATATAGTTTTTTATTTTTTTTTTAATTTTGTTTTTGTTAATTAAGTTTCACATTTTGCATTCATCCATTTGCCTAATCAGATGTCCAATTACAAAAATTCATTTTAACGACTTAGACTTACTTAAAAAAAAAATTAAAAAAAAACTTATTACCTTAGCATATGCATACTTCAAGTACGCATAGTATTTTTTTTTTTTTTTACTTTAGGTATTTAGGGAAATTTAATTTAAATCTTTAACTAAATTACTAACTAGTTTTTTTTTTAATTTCATTTATATTTGTTTTTTTTAAATTTTTACAATTATGCTACATTTAAACATTTTTCTTTATAATTTTGTGGTTTATCGAAGAAGTGTTATTTTTTATTTTTATTAAATCTTAAGAGTGAAAATATTTACAATATATAAATTGCTATTTAGGTGTCTTATTGTTTTTACAAAAAAGTGATATTAATTTTTTTTTTTGTTTAAATTTTGTTAAATAGTTTTTGTTTTTATAATTTCGGTTTTGGTCTTGATAAGTGTGTTTTTTTTTGTTTATTTAAATAAATGAAAATTAGTAAAACTACACAAAAATTAGACCAGAGTTCGAGCTCTGGAAAAATGTTTTTTTTTTTTTCAATTGAAAATTGCTTATATCAGAAAAAGCATTCGGATGGATTTGTCCGAATTTATGTTCACATATTATGTTGGAAAACAATTACTATCAATTTATTGATGTTCTGTTTCGACACAAATTGAATAAATAAAATACAAAATTTTCATTGTTGTTACAATGCAATAGTGACATAAAAAATAAAAAATAAAAATTGAATTAATTAAAACAGATTGAAGAACGAATAATATTGTGGATTTAATTAAACAACATTCAAATAGATTAATTACCCTAACTACACTGATGCATTTTTAATTTAATGTTTTTTGTTTTCTTTATCCTCGTATCTGTTTGTGTGTCATTTTTGCTTGTAAATTTACATGTGTATGTAGGAGTTTTTTTTTTTTTTGTTTTCTTTAAATATATATAAAACATATTTTATGTACATCATGATGTTCGTTTTTATTTATTGGTTGTCGTAGTGAAATGTTGTCCTTTCATTTTTATTTTTAAATATTTTTATTGTACACTATTTTGTTGTCATTTGTTGGTGTTATTTTGTTGTTGTTGTTGTTTTTTTTTTATAGAAAACAATAACAGATTGTGTTGAAATGCAGGAGAATTAATGTTAATTACAATTTGATCGATTTTTAAATGCGAAAATGTATGTCTAACTACAATATTTAATTTTTTTAGTTGATTTTGAAAACGCTGACAATTGATGTGAATATGGTATTTTCGTATTTGAGTCCCGTTGACAGTTATTGAAACTGTTATATTTCAAATTTCCAGATATTTCAATTTTCCGGCACATTTATGAATAGCTTCTTGAAAATGAAGTTCATAGTAAGACGGAGAGGCATAAGGACATATCCCAGCGAGAGGAGTTTTGCATGCGCTTCTAGATGGAAAGAATATCTGGCTACTAAACTCTATCCTGTCCACTTAATTGCACCGGGCAGAATCATTCAAAAGCCAAGAAGGTACACAATAATAAAGCTTAAGAAGTATGTAATGTCAGCTTAGGCCGCAATCATTGTTTTTTTGTTCAAAGAATCACAGTACATACAGTACACCAAGATAGTTGAGTTCATAATTACAAAAATACTGCAGTTGGGCCTTATGTAATCATAAATGTAAAATGACTGTATTACTGCTGCAAACGTTTTGGTTTTATTTGTGTTCTTTCAAATAACTGCGCAGTTGTGATCCGAGAGGATAGAAAAAATGTAAGTAGCAGTTTTTAAATTTAGAAAAAGGAAACCTAACACTAACGTAATTTGTGTTATTTTAGGGACATCAGTAGAAATTGAACTATTTCCATACGTTTAGTTATGGACGTGGATTGTATTTCTTGCAGGAGAAAAAAGCAGTTTATCTAAACTAGCTTAGATAGTTATACGAAATTGTAAAAAATAAGCTTGTAATACATTTATGGACACCTGCTATCTCGAAGAACAACAAGTCCGTTGAGACATCTATACAATTTATGGTAAGAACTTCATAGATACAACTCTTAAGGTTAATAATGTAATCACTTATTCTACTGGAATCGAGAGAAAAATCCAGTAGAAAGGTAAACACTACTAGGCAAACTTAATTTGACCGAAACCGGGATCGTTCTCATTAGAATAAGTTCAGACTACCCATGCTTAGGAAATTGCATATCAGTCATATAATAGTAAATGTTACCACAGTACATAGTATTAAAAGTTGACAAAACTTCATGCGAGATTTCTCATCTTATTTGTATCTCCTTTGTAGAAGCTCGAAAATTTGTTAGTTTTAAGTTGGATTTGTATCTATTTTTGGTTCCCTCATGTTCATTTCGACACTTACTACTACATAACTAAAATTATTAAAACTAAGCAACCATGTCTGAAGTGTCAGGATGTGCAATAAGTTTTAAAGTTCTTTTATGAGCATTACGAGTATAACACCGAGTATAGCTTCACACCTGTAGGCCGCATTTATCTTTCTCTAGTTTTGAAATTTTTGTGGAATTTTTTTAATGATGTTACTATGTTGGTAGCCGGCATGGTAAAAGACTTAGATTCACAATAAAGCCTTGGTCTCAACTCAATTTTTGTTTTTGTCAGGATAAACCTTCAGTTATCTAAAAGACATTTCTGTTTTAGTCATTTGGAGTATGAAATAAAATCCTCGAAGTGATGGGACTACCTGTCCCAAATGTATGTGAAAACATACATGTATGTATTTACATAAAATTTTAAAAATCACTTTAACGTATCCTAACAACTCCCACCACCTAAAGTGAAAAAGACGTCCTTGAAGGAAGATGCACCGGGAGAAGAAAAGATGTTGATCGACCAAAACACAGAGAAAACTACCGACTAACCATCGGAAGAAAGTAAGAAAACTGCTCTTGGCTAGGTTGAAAAGAAGTGTCCAACCAAAAACCATAGCAATCCGATTCGCCACGTATGCAGAGATGTTCCGAAAAGTCTAAAGGGATCCTAAACTAAAAGAATTTGGAGAAAATGTTACCCGCATTAAGAAAACGGTAAAAGGAGACCTTCTCATCGTGCTCAAAAGAGCTGCTAATGCACAAGCTACAAAATTTGACAATAAGGTAAAAAGTGCACATACATAAGTAACAAGCTGAAGTGAAAATCTTAACACAAGAAACATTGATAGAGGTGAAAGATCTTGATGAGATTACCACAAAAGAAGACGTATTCCACATACTCTTGGAGAGCTACCATATAGTTGCACTCAGACGGCAACTGTGAGTTTGACACCGGAAGCAGTACGTACAGGACGGATTTCGTACCGAATACGTGAGAAGGACGACCCACCCGTTCCAAATGTATGAAATTCGGGCATAAAGCCAAAACTTGTAAAATCACAAGTGACTGGTCGAAACTTTCCTTACGATGAGATTGATTGTATGGCGAAGCTATGTAAGAATGAACCAAAATGTCTACTCTGTCAAGATAAAAAAGCCCATCGGTAGAAACCACTACGAGTATGGAAGGACTGCTAAAATATTGAAAAAAATTAGAAAAACTGCAGCTAAACCTAAATCATTGGGAGACCGCCCAAGCCCTCCTATTACAAACAACTTATGAACTTGGTATGGACTTAATAATCTTACTTAATTGGACCGTATCGACAATATTGTGTGAAAAGCGGAAGCTACGGGTAAAACTGCAATATGGACCTGCGGAACCAGAAGAGAGCACTGAGTGCTGCGTTGTTCGTGCCGAAATCGACGGCTACTACGATCGAAGAATTCTATAGTTTCCTAAATAGGCTAACCATAGATGTCAAGGGTCGAAATTCGGTTATCAAAGCCAGAGATTTCAACGTATGGGTAAACAGGAGAGAATACAAACTATTAGAGGCATTAACGACCCTAGACTTTGTACTTTTAAGCAATGAACACACATTCAGCAGGATTGGAGCAGCCAAAATCATCGACTTCACTTTTTAGCAATTCACTTTTGCAAAACATGGAAAGTCAGTACTCACTACAACCAAAGTGACCATCAGGTAAAAGTATGTAAGACAATTGACGAACGAAGACCACGCCATCAAAATACCATAAGTGGAACATTCAACAGCACAACTCAAGACTAACAACAACGGAACTACAAATTCCCAGAGTCACAGCCGAAGGGATACCTGACGATTTGGGAGCAATAAAGCTTGGGCTAGATAGTATACCAAATATAACGTTTAGGGCTGCAGTCAAATTCAGAATCAATTTATTTGTGGGCATTTTTAACGCTTGCTTGAGCAAAGGAGTTTCCACCAACCAAAGGAAGAAACAGAAGCTCGTATTACTGCCAGAGAGAAGCAAACCCGCAGGGGACCCATCACCGCTGGATACGGCGGGAAAAGTAGTGGAGCATATCATCTCTAATAGAATAGAAGCAGCCATTGGAGAAACAGGAGGACTATCGAACATCAGTACGCTTTTCGAAAGGCACACTTGACTATATTGATTCCATTAAGGCGGTTGTTGATATAACAAAAAATATCCATAGGACAAAACGATGGATAAGAGGCACAAAACAGTACTGCTGTGTCATAGCACTGAACATCAAAAACACTTTCAACACACTCACAACAAGTAGAAAACGAAAAGACAACTCCTGTCAATCGTTGCTTTTTTGAGTTTCGAAGGCAATTGATCTTGAAAACCTTCTCTCGAACAACAAAAGTGACCCAATCCTGCCCTATGGACTTGATCAAAACTGAATAATGGTATGCTTTGCTGTTTTGAGAGGAAAATTTTTTGGATGATTTGGGGCCCCGTCTCCGAAAACGGTGATTGGAGGAGGAAATACAACGCCGAATTGAGCGGGGTGGACAGCAACACCGACTTAGCTGGAAGAGTGAAGATCCAACCCAATGAGGCTGAGTCGTGTAAAGTGGATGAACATCAATGCTCCTGTCCGAAATGTCTTCGAATCTGCCCCGAGGAACAGCGCAGTAGAAGAAGACCACACCTCGGCACACGTAAGTCTAAGGCGACTTTACCCAACTTAGCGTGCGAAACTGGAGGCAGCTGGCTAAAGCTGGCGAAAAGAAAAGATATTTCTTAAAGTGGATGATTGACTAAAAATTAATTTTTAAGGAACACCTGGAATAATGAATATAATGTTAGGACCCAGGTATAGCAGGGTACTTCCCCTAGCTAAAGTAGTTACATCAATAGTGTTTAAAATCAAAGCAGTGAATAGAATGAATAGTGTTTAAGAGAATGGCAACAACGCCGGAGACTCTTGTCAAAAAGCCCATGGACTTTTCACTTTGTTCCGACTATCGAAACTTGGATAAACCGCGAACATAGAGAACTTAATTTCTGCATAACACAATTACTAACGAAACATGGTTGTTTATTACTCTTCGAGGAATATTAGAAGAAGCACCAACTACCGATAACATAGTATGTTTACATATTTGAATCGGAAAACAAATGGTAGACGGTGAGCCTCTTCGCATGAAATATATGGTATGCCAAGAGCTAAGGCGCCTAGAGCGATGAAGGAGAGAAAGCAAGGAAAACGCACGAAACAACGCAGCGAATGCGAGGGACATCATCTAACTATCCCCCAAAACACAGCAACGTAAGCAAAACAAGCAGACAAATGCGTATATAATTCGTATACAGCAGCACATAAATGACTGTAAGAAGGTAACAGCGAAGACAAACGAACTTCGCTCCGACGAAGAACATGCAACCATAGCACCATTTAGAGACAACCGATACATATTTTACTTAAAAAAAATCCCACATACACTACACACTCGTGCATAAATGCATTTAAACCCACAGATACATTCATTAACAAACACGCACACAGCCTCTCATGCACCCATTTAAACGCCTCTAGATATTTAAGAAACCAGAATATTATACAGAATGCACTCTTAAACATACTAACATACTCACACATGCACATATGGTATAACTACTCAAACCACATATGTCAATAAACACATTTCGAAACACGCCACATTTATTCTCATAATCGTAATGATTATCCACCCATATCCTTCCACACCCACACTACGTATCAACATGTTCGCATCTACAAAACGAGTAGAGCCAAAAGCAGCATTGGTACTGTTCATAGATGAACTAACTTAGATGGCGGATTCTACTAATACTTTTGTTAACCGTTAACCCTCGCACAGACACACTTTTATGCAATTGTACAAATTTGGTGTCCTCGAACATACCTAATATGAAACAAAAGAGCACTTAGGCAAATAAAGACTTGATTTCTAGTTTAAAGCTACTTCCCTACCCTACAAAGTTATGCCATACGGCGGTTCCTTGGGGTGCTACAAGAACGACGAATCTTTGCGGAACTTTGGTTTAGTGGGAGTCTCACATTGGCACCTGCACAGTGTGCAGTCATCAGCAATGAAACCATTTAAATGTTTTGATGAGACTATCGTTGAACAGAATAAGGATTCAGATTATTTCGGGCCAAAAAGCAAGGACCATTGTATTCACTAGAGATAGGCAAATGTAAAATGTAAGAACTTCTACAGCCTGATCTTATGCTCGATGCAAATCGAAGGAAATAGTCCAAACTAAAAATAGATAAGTCTCGTGTGCGAGTGTACTGAAACTATCGCATTTTGTAGAAGACATTTAGTTTGATCTGCGGAATATCGAACATCGGGATTATTGAATTGTAAAAACAGAAAAGCTCTTAATGAACCAATATTGTGCATCAGGGTAAATTCGAATAAAATATTTCATATCAAAGGACTTCACACAGCACACAGATGCCGCTTAAGCCACTACATATGTATAATAAAGAACCTAGATACGGTAAGTTCTATCCACCGTTCAATTAATCATCGGTATATTCATATGCACGTGTACGTTCTGTGTGATATATTGTACTTTGGAGCAATTTCGCTGGACTTCCATGAGGTTATGAAGTAATGAACGTTGGGAAGTTGCTATAAAATCCGACGAACACAAATAGTATCCCATATTTAAGTCACTGAGTTTACCTTGTACTTTATGATGGCCAAATGGTTAACCTGTTAAAGGGCCTTAAGCCAAACCATAAATGATTTACTGTTTATATGAATAAAAATTATACCTTCAATAATTTGAAGTAAATAATAAAGTCGAAACGTGTCCATACGTATGTACGTAAGGGCCAATAGACTGGAAGCAGTAGGTTGTTATGATGTTATGATGACTCCGATGCCTTTTAGTCCTAAAATCGACTCAGAGACAAGATGTTTAAGGATAAAATTGTGATAATATGAAAATGAATTACTTAAAACCTGATCATATATTGTAAGCATCATCTGCTTTATAGAAAAGTCCAATAAGCACCAGTTAAAACTACCCTCCTATCTAAGTCAGATTTGTGTAAACTTACAATAACATTCGACGATTCTGTGAATAAAACAGAACGTCTGTGAAAAAAAAATTCAAGTTCACGGGATGCTCATACATCCATCGGAGCAGGCACACGCCTTGCCATCGTTTGCATGTATTATGAATACCAAATGGGAACTTTGTTGGAAGCACTCCATTCCACTCCACTTGGTATGAGTCAAGGCCGATCTAAAACAAATTGGTGATTTTATAGCTTCAGCACACAGTACTTATTGAAACTCTACATTGGTAGGGGCAACAGTAGAACCAGTAGGTGGGTCTAAGCCACCGTAACGCTCACACAAGGAGGCCTACCTCAACAAGTCAGGCCCAGACTAAGATTCGGGGGTCTCCTGATCACTATGGTACTGTGCCAGCAGGACCTATGACCCGCAGCTTGTAACCGGTCAAATCGTAGCAACATTTCGAGACGTTACGATAAGAACAGCCATTTTTCTCTGTCCCCGATTTTTTATTAAAGAACGTCATTGATGGCAGAAGCCTTGATTGATTCACAGCACTCTGTGAATAGAACACTCGGTATATTAGAATTCAAATCCTAATATGTCTACTGGCAGATATAAAGGGATAGGTTTGCCACACTATTGCCTCTTCTAAAAGATATTTTATTTATTTGAATGCTATGTATTGCCCAGTCTTTGGCTCCACGATTGACCAATTTGTCCCTCAATATAATCCTATAAATAGGCATACTATTAAGGCAGTTCAAGGTAATACTAATTGTATGAGAAGTTGCAGAAGTTGATGGTTTATCCATCCTTAGGGAGGATTATAATCTAATAATCATTGATATGTGACATTCAGTTCCTTCTCAAGGATCTCTTCATATTTAAGATTTCGTATAGCAGTAATTGATGCTTTTGAGAAGGATTTAAACGCAATAGAAAACAGGAGAACAAATTATGCTGGTAGTTTATTTTCAGCAGAGATAAAGCAATAGTATCATTGTAATCCAAGAAACCCCAAAGCTAAAAGTCTAAAACCTATAACAAGTCTGACAAAATCTGATGTGATTCGATTATAAGCTTAATCAATTTACAGAAGGCTACGCGAGAAACAAAACAAGGGAAAGGTTGTGACATCGATGGTAAGATCCACGGATTTTGGTATAACATGTATGATCTACAATCTATGCATCAACAAGTGCCTCTGTTTCTTCCTAATCGTACTCATGTTACACAGATTGGTGACGATGTAAGTGCTGACTTATAAAAAAAAAAAACCTATTTCAAGGATAAATGTAAAGTGTAAGAAGTGAAGAAATATGTTGAGCGTATAAAAAGCAAAGCTCCAGACTACAAAAATTTCGAATCGAACATATACAGGACAGCGCGTGGAAAATCTCTTGATTGAAACACTATCAACTATCAGAGTTACATTAGGCTGAATCACTATCTATGTAGTTAAAAAAGACACATATTCAAGTATTTCTATTAGTAAGGGTCGGTTTAGAGCGGTTACAGGATTGGAAATAAAAAAATCTAGAATTACAATGCAACTGAATGCAAGAATAAGAAGGTGTGGAGTTACTCGTGAGATTTTTAAATGCAAAAATATTTTTCTGGCTGATTAAAAAATATCTATCTATGCAAGCTGGAGAAAATCAAAAATTCAAGGCTAAGTAGTATCAAAGACGACAACTAAGTTCATCAGAGACCTTTCCGAACACTATCTGTGGTAGGTAGATAAAAGTGGCTGTTTGAAAAAACCAACCCACTTAGGTCTATTGGTCAATATGTGATGCCACGTAGACCTCAGAAAAATTATAGAGAGACAGAATCAAGGTTCTCAAACATTTATTTGACTTTCTGTTAACATTGAATTAGTTAGTACTTCATGTCTCGAACGAATTGTAAAAACTATGACGTTCTAGTTAGCAAGTAAGAACGATCGACAAAAATTAGTGGATTTAATAAAGCCAACTCGATTTTATGTAAGTATATCACCTTCCTTAACAAGCCACACAAAATCGATTGAAAAAAGAATAAAACACAAAATAAATGGACTTACAAAATAAAATTTTAAAAGTTCTTGTTATTTTTTTAAAATTGGAAACAGTTCTACATGTTTTCTTGCGATTTTTCAAAAACAAAAAAATAAGAAGAAAAAACTTAAATCTAAATACCACAACACAGGCATGATGCTTCGACTTGTAATTTAATTCTTTTTCATAAAATATTAAACTAAAAACAATATATAGATACAGATAGAAAATAAAAAAATAAAAATAGTAAAAAATCATAAATAAGAACGTAACTTATCGGGATTTAAGAAGAATAGTAAAAAATTAAAATAATATTGAAGCATGTAGGAGTGCCTGTCCTGCATTTCAACTTGTTGTCTTGTCTTTTTGGGCATTTTCATCGGGATATTTTCGGTGTGGGTTCTATGTTCGTATATTGAAATCTGTTTCATCACTATGGGTTTTCTGGAAAGTCACATTTTCTGGGTTTGAATTGCGGCTGGGTAATTGACTCTTCTTCGTGGTGGAGAATCTTGATAGTGTTTTGGATTTACTGGAGTTAGGTTTCTTCTTTCGGAAGCTTTCCTGTGGCATAATTGGTTGTTGTTCCTCAAGTTTGGCTTGATTCAAGTGTCTGGATGTGGAGGCTTTGCTTTTGTGGAAGTATTCAATGATGTGTTCTTCTTCGTCGTCGTCGTTATCATTGTCGACATCATTGTGGACAATTGCAATGGTATCATCGTCTTGGTCGTCGGTGTTTATATCCATATCATCTTCATCCTCTTCGTCTTCGTCTTGGTCGTCGTCATCTTCGCAGTCCTCTTCTTCATTGAGATCGATGTTTAGTAAAGTCGAAGAGGTATTTCGCCGAGATCGTTTCTTTTTTAATGGCAGTTTATTGTATCGAACGCCGTTATGGTGATTCCCTGTGGAATTGTTGCTGTTGCGCTGAAAGAGAAGTAGAAACATTTTGTGAGTTTTTATCTTAGGATTTTTATCTTAGATATTTTATTCCTATGTAAAAAGTAATCGTGAACTGGCTGAAGATTTAATTTTCATATGCATACTCGTATGCATCAGATTAAAACTTTTAGTAAGCAATTTAGAGCCAAACCTATGAGAGGTAGAAAGGACAACGACATACGTTAGTAGCTGCGAATGGAAAGATGCCACTTGAAAAGGCGTAAGGATAAGGATCCTCGAATTAATAAAATCAAATCACAAGTTAGAAAAACAGGCATCTATGACATTTTCTACGGGGTTGGTGATGCGGCAATTTCTTACATTGTGCCACTAAAATCGTTATGATTTCATGCCGAAATTGGAATGAAGGACATCGTTGATAAAATCAATAGATGACATAGTTTAGACTTACACTCATTTACTCAATTCAATGTGGTTGATCCTTTTTACAGATGTAATACAATCTTTAGCATATTTAGTTGCAATCTTATTGCGAAAATGGGCGATTTGTAAAGGTAACATTTCGTTAAATTCGTGAATTTTTCGGTTAACATAACAACCTTAGTGAGTCCGGAATTCGTGCAGTGGTGAAGCATTTTGAAGAAAATGGTTTGGTATCGTCAAATATATCAGCATTTTCGGTTCGCCAAAATATAACCACTGTGAGTGAAAGTGTTCAAAACCAACCAGATACCTCAATTAGTTGCACACATAGATTCAAATTAGATAGATTTCTTTATTCAATATAATATCGGGTTTTCCAATAACGACTTGACAACTTTTGTTTTAAATATTTCAAAAACTTTATTATTGGCTTGAAGTACAATCAAAACATTTATGAATGGAACTCGACTTCGTTCTTATGGCCACCGCGGGCACGTTTGCAGTGGTCGATTTGTTGGACCCAATTTTAAACGACTCGGCGACACATTTCAATGTTGGCTCTGAGCTCTTCCAACGTCGTCGGCGTGTTGGCATAAGCCAATGACTTACCGTAGCCACACAGAAAATAGTCAAGCGGCGTTAAATCGCACGAACGAGGCGGCCAATCGATTGGTCCATGTCTTGAGATAACACGCTCACCATACTTACTATTCAATAAATCGAATGTAGCGTGTGCTGTGTGGCTTGTGGCACCATCCTGTTAAAAGCACATGTCGTCCAAGTCCATATCTTCCAATTCAGGCCAAAAATAATCGGTGATCATGGCGTGATAACGCCGACCATTCACAGTAACGTGACAATCGTTATAGTCGACGAAAAAATATGGCCCCATAACGCCGCCGGAATGCAAACCGCACCAAAAAGCTATTTTTTGTGGATGAAGTGGTGATTCATGAAGCACATGTGGGTTTTCACCCGACCAATAACGCATATTTCGCTTATTGACGAACCCATTGAGCTTCGTCACTGAAGATGATTTTGCGATGAAATTCATCATCTTGGTTCATTTTCTCCAGAACCCAATCGGAGAACGTAGCTCGTTAGTGTACTTTACCATGACGAAAATGTTAAGTTTACTGAATAAATTGACAGTGAAAGAGTGCGTTCACAAATTAAATTCAAAGTTGTCAAGTCCCTATTGGAAAATCCTATAAAAGATTTTACGCAGAAAGAAACGAAGTAGGTATTCGATGATTTCGTAGCTCTGACTACCACAGACCTGTGCACCAAACAAAAGGATAGATCGCGTCGTTACATTAAATACGCTAGATTTCGAGCTAATATGTGTCTCGAACCATAGCTCGATACCGTGATACTGGCAGCGTTGCAAAACGCCATGGAGGTGGTCGTAAAAAAACAGCAGTATTGGCAGAAATGGTTCGGAAAGTGAAGGCTCGAATTGAGCGAAGTCCACGTCGAAGTGGAAGAAAAATGGCTCGTGAGCTCAACATATCGTTGGAATGGATGCAACACATTCTGAAAAATAAGCTTGGGTTCAAGCCATTGAAGTTCCAAACGGCACAAGATCTATTAGTACACCGCAACAGAAAAAAGTTAGAGTCGAAAGAACGAACGAGTTGCTACGCTTGCACGAAAGTGCAAGTGCTTCCACACTAGCTGTTGGCTCACCCTTGAGTATGAGTATGAATTTCGTCTTCTGAGTTGAGTTTTGATAAAATTTGTTTCGCCAGCGGTTTCCTAATGCTTCGGTTGGTTGTCATTAGTGGATTACCCGCTCACTCGAAGGCAGGAAATCTCCTTACGTACAGAGAAGTTTCTCTAAGACTGACCACTTGTTTCATGATGTTTTGTACTTGGCTTTGGCCTCACTTAGCTTTCAACCAACTCTTTTTGCCTATCCTTTAAATGCTGGCAGCGACTGGTGTTACCTGCGTACCCCGACAGCATTGACACCTTTGTTGCTACAGCACTAGATTAAAAAGCTCACATAATAGTCCACCTTCTGGCCAAAATCCGGTATACTTTTGAAACAATTCAGAAGAGCTATTTTCAAACTGCACTCTTCACCGCAGGTTTTCAAAAGTTTGTTATTTTGATATATTAGTTGAGCTACAAGGCTGTTCAATATTTTTGCTTCAACGACTGTTGTCACAAAAATATCTGAAAATTGCCGCTTGGGATCCTGGTTAGCCTAATACATATTTCAACGGAGATGCTTACAGTACACATAACTTTTAAGTCGTACTGATTGTCGGCCTCGTTTGTAAGTGTATTCATAAAACAAGACTATCGGTTGACTAGATCTAAATTCCTTCAAAACCCAAAATAAATTGAGATGTTTCGCAATTTTACTGTATCTTTTCGTCAATTTACTGACAGAATTACTTTGATATCTGCCCTTTCCATAAAAGCTCTTTGAGCACCTTTTTGAAATTCATCCATGTAAAAAACACTTTAATAAGCCTACCACGTTAACATGGCCAAAGTTAATCAAATTTGTGTTGAGTACGTAAATAAACACAGCACGCTGTTCAAGCGATATCCTTTCATTTATTAGATTTGGAGACAATGTTTTTAAATGAAAAACCTTTAACATGACCATATCTGGAATGAAAAACATACCCCACAACCCCTGAAGTGTTATCTTTAACCGCGCACACAACCACAGTCAGTTAACTTCGCTCATGACAAAGGTGCACATTAATAATAACGCGAGCGAAACATACTCAATCAACGATGGCTTCATCCTTCTGCAGACCCTAAAGGTCTGAAAACATATATGTGATCCTCCCCCACCTTACATTTGGGTACCGGAAAATATCGAGCTCTCTTTTGTGATTTCCGTTGGGACATTTATCACAAAGAGGTTTTCGGCCATCGTCGTATGAATTGCTGGTTTTTGCTTCTTCAAATTTGATTCCATGTCATTTCACGAATCTCAACAGCGAATGCCACATGACATCAGTCAACCATATTTCGCGCCATTTATAGATCGAAGGTGGATACAGATGAGGGAACAAGCAGAATTGAGAGTAACGAAGTACCTAGAACCGAGGCCTTCCCAACCGCACCTTTCAGAATGACCATTTGTCTTTTGAAGAGTTGAAGTCTACTCGTATTACGCGGTTGTTGCATCATATCAATTGATATCGAATACGTCAAGTTCGTACGAAAGAATATCTTTGAGTTCATATTGTGGTTATTTACCGACACAATCTGCTGGACCGTGGTTTCCTCCAAAAATGTTGACCAACTTCCACCGAGAATAGCTGGCTGGTTGGTAACCATGCACCCGCAAGCAATCGATGGAACGTCAAAATAACAATCGAGTTCCGTTGAGGTTTGCATCACCGTGTACTGTATCAACATAGATACAGAGGACTATGTTTGCAATGCAACTTTGCTCGTGAAATGACCATAAATAATTTGGCATTGGCCAATGGCCACAGTTTGTTGATGCCACCGCGGGTCTAACTGCGACTACGTATACGAGTATGAATACGAATACGAGTATCCTATTTGTATCTATAGACTATGCATAGTGCACTTTGGGACGAGAGTATCTCTTCGCCCATTATATGGTTCGGTAGAGATCAACACAATGAATTAAATAAAAGGAAAAAAAAAAACACAAATGCCTGGAAGAGTATATCCGCTGGGTTGCTAGAACTCGTGCATGAGAATCCAGGCTATCCAGGAAACTGGCTAACCTAGCCACCTGGTATATTAATCAGATTTTCCAGTTTAGCATTTGGTCTGTGGGGCATGTGGGCGAGAATCGTTTTTGGTCCTTTTTTTTTATTTTAGCCGCTCTAGATACGAACAACCTTGTTTGTCTATAATGTTTCAGTTGAAATCGAAAATGGGTTTAGAACATCGGGTTGGATAGGAAACGTTAGAGGCTAAATGTTTTTCGATGTATGATATACATATTTGGGTTACAAGTTACGCGTCATAGTATGCAAAGGTAGTTCCAAGTTGACATTTTCAACATTTTTCTAGTCCTTTTCGGGAATTGAGGCCCTCTGTCATGATCTTGTATGGCAACGCAAGGAACGATATCAGGTTTAAGTCTCTGTGTTTGTCTCTACGGGCCATGAGGGTCATGAGAACCTAATTACATTGAATATCAATCTACAAACGTTAATACCTGTAGTCGTGCAGAAGCGGTTCTCTTGTTCTGATAAACAATTGTTAAAGAACTTGCAGAGCAGGTCCTTTTAGACGATCACTACGGATAATTAGGATATCGGGAATAGTAAATAGAAAAACCCATGGCACTATAATAAAAGACTGTGTCTGCTTAATATGGCAGATATCGATAATGGCTCCCATGCGTCATGGTCTTAGGATGTAACGAAGTTGTACGCTTTTCTTTCAACACGGTTTGGCAAGAGTGAGTACACTGATATCTAAACTTTTAAGCCTTGGTAAGCGCCTTTGGTACGGGCGAAGTTGAAGTCGCAATCGATGGCCATACCCTCACCTTCAGACAAGCTATAACACCCGAAATATCTGCCACGATAGAAGTAAGAGGGTACATATACATACAGATGAAATGAGCCTGAGGAAACTAATAAGTACGTAGGGGTGTCCCGGTTGCCACATCTAGATGGAAAGAAAAATCAGATATACATACTATACACTCATACATTCACGCAACACAGTGAAAGCAGAACACTGCGAAAACACATATAAGAATTGAACAAGCACATTAAACTGCGGTGTAAATCTTCCCAGCAGAAGAGTGATCCTTGTGGTAACAGAAATTCCGAGATCGAGCAATATGAAGCTTTTAGAAAATTAAGTACTTGTATGGAGGGCTAGAATGTCAGCATAGTGATGACTAAAAGTTTCGAACCAAAAGACGTATTGCGGCAACGAGAAACCTAAATGATATGCGCTCAAGAAACCAAGTAGGGAAATATCGGCTACATGGTCCGCTACTTAAACATTGAGTGAAAGAACTAAGCGCCTAAGGTATATGGAATAATTTTGATTATAAACATAACAGTAGTTCGAAAACTGGTCGTAGTGGTGAAACGATCAGACGAAAAGACACGTAAAACAGAAAAGTCAAGCTTTATTGTACCATGGCCATACGCAAAGTGATAAAGTGCGTCTTGAGCTAGGCTATGAACTTTGTGAAAAGTTGGCGAAGAAAAAGGTGCAGGGTGATTTTTTTTTTTTTGTTAAAATACAGGGTCGTCAGATAAGAAAGATAGGTGCGAGATATAAAATGGATTCTGTCTTTATTTTGAAGCTGCGTTCATGCCATTATGTGTGGAATAGCACTACATTCAAATGGCCGCCTTGGCTTCGCTGGCGGTGCTTCAAGCTGTGGATCCAATTTTTGAAGATTTGGTCCAATATGTAGGGCATGTTTCCAGCAATAGCGTGTTAAATGTTAGACTCGAGCTTGTCCAAAGTATATGACTTGTTAGTGTAGACTAAGGACTTGACGTAGTTCCGAAGAAAATAATCAAGTGGAATCGAATCGCATCATCGCGGGGGCCAACTGAAGAACACTCGCCGTAAGATAACCCAGTCGCCAAACTTCTTGCTTACAACTTCGAGCGTTGCGTACCTTGTATGGCATAAAGCGCCGTCTTGTTAGACCCACCAGCTCAGATATATGTATAAATGTTGTCGAACTCTGACCACAGAAAGTCGGTTTACATCGCTCTATACGTGATACTAATGGTGTTTCCTTTCTCATTTCGAAAAAAATAAAGTCCGATGATGCCCCCATGTCGTTAACTGCACCAAACAGTCAATCTTTGTTGATAAATTGATGCTTCGCTTAACACTTGTGGGTTGTCTTCACTCCAATAACGACAATTGGTTATTGTTATTGATATAGCCGCTGAAGCTCGTCCGTGAAGATGATTTTTTGGCCAAAACCGAAACTCCGGCCAACATTTGCAGCGTCCACGGTCATCTACTGTCCTTCGGCTTCAATTTTTTTCTCAGTATAATCTTACACGGATGTAGGCCCAAACCCAACCGAAAAATAAGCCTGGTTAACTCTCTAGCGATGCCCAATTCAGCTTATTGGTACCGTATCATTACCGCCGCTATGTTTTCTTCATTTCGCACCAATCTCTGTCTGGTTGGTGGCTTAAGATTCGAATGAGTGTACTGAGGATGACCGACTTCACGACCAAACTCACGCTGCGTACGAGGGCTATTTGCCCTTTACTTAGCCAACATGAAATACCACCTTTTAGTACAACCTGATCTAGCCCGCTTGTCAAAATTTGGTGACAATCCAACGCTTAGTTTTGTTTTGACACCTATTTCAAAAAAATCGTGTTAGTGTTTTTGCGACCATGGAAAAAGAACAGTATCGCTCCGAGATCAAATTTTTGTTTTCGAGTGGCAAAACCTGCGAGGAAATCAAACCCATTCTCGATGGTGTGTATCGAACTCAATCACCTTCCCGGAAAACCATTTATAATAGGTTCGTAGAGTTTCGCCGTGGCCGCACGTCGGTTTTTGATAAACCGCGCTCAAGTGACACAAAAACGGTTACCACAGAGGAAACCGTGGACAAAATGCATAATCTCGTATTGGCGGACCCCCGAATGAAAATTTGCTAGTTGGCTGAAATAGCACGCGTCGCAACTGAAGGCGTTAGTCATATCCTGCACTAGATTTTGCGCATGAAAAAGCTGTCCGCGAAATGTGTGTCACGTTCGCTCATACCGAAGAACAAGCGCAATCGTGAGACTACTTCAAAGACTTGCTTGGTCCTGTTTAATCGAAATCTGTAATAGTTTCTGCGTCTTTTTGTGACATGTCTCATGGATTCATTCGTACACACCAGAGACCAAAAAACAATCGAAATAATAGATTTTACCCGGTGAAGACCGTGCCTTTGGCCGAAAAGGTGATGAGACGTCCCGTTTTTTTGGGTTGCGCAAGGTGTGATCCACGTTGATAATTTTGAGAAGGGAGAAACAACCACAGGAGCATATTACGTGGATTTATTAAGCCAATTCAATGCCAATTTAAAGAAAAATGACCACATTTGGCAAAGAAAAAAGTGCTCTTCCACCACGATAACGCACCGGCTCACATCTCTGCAGTCGCCACAGTCAAGTTGGTCGAATTGCACTACGAATTGCTCCCCCATCCTCCGTATTATCCGGATTAGGCTTCTTGCGACTGTTTGTTCCCAAACCTTAAAAGATCGCTCGCCAGAAAGAAATGCGGGTCGAACGAGGAAGTCATCGCCGTCGCGGAGGAATATTTTGGAGGCCAACGAAAGTCGTACTATACAGAGCGGTTAAAAAAGTTGCAGCACCGCTGGGAAAAATAAATCGAGTTGAAAGGGGATTATATTGAAAAACAAATTGTCAAAACCTAAAAATGTTGCGTTGTCATTTCTATTTCGGGTATTTATCAAACAGCCCTCGTATTTACAACTGAGCCGACATTTCGATAAAATTTTTCAATAATTTCCGCACATACGGCAAGCGTAAAACTATGCACGATGAAATTCCAAACCTTGCTGAATATTTTGACAGCTGGATGTCATTGGTAACTTTGACAGCATCGGAAACATAATAATTGGAAATTTTTTATTGTTTTCTGGTCATCGCGGTATAACAGTGTGAACAGCTAAAGCAATTAAACATTAAATGGCCAAATTCCTAGAAAGTGGTAGCGTGACACCAACAACAACAAGGCAAAGATTAAACCGCGTCCACGTCAAGATAATGAGAATATGATGTTCTTAAAGCCGATCGGATAAAATTTCAGAAATTTCAACAAATTTTACGAAACCCGGAGCCAACAAAGTAGCAAACAGGTCCAAGAATTCTTAGGTTTAAATGGCCTTACGATTTTGTCTGATAAAATTACGAGAGGTGATCGCATATTTAATTGGAGGATAGAGATTCGTCTTGTTTCACAAAGATGATACAAGGAATTGCAATATTTTAAGTAACGATCGATGAAACTAGAAAATGTCGCGTACTAAGTAAATATACGAGCGAGCTCTGTACATTAAGCTTAAGCTATATAGCAACCAATGTCGCTTTCAGGGCAACATGTCTACATATGACGCAACTTAAAAAATTACGGAAATTGATAAAAAAACATCACATGGGTTGGTTTAATGATTTAATTCCCTGAAATTTTATATGGACAGGGCTAAAATCTTGAAATATTTCCGCCGAGATTTATTTAAGAATGATACGTGGCATGTATGAGCGCGTCAAAATAAAAGTCAAACCCATAGAAGTAATGATCACAGACTTCCAGGTTAAAGGTGCTTGTCAGCTACAGGCAATATTGAAGCAGCATATTGACAAGTCCCGAACGACATCTCTGCTTACAGCCGATGTTAAGCATAACTTATCAAAATAACATGAACCATCATGCTAAGATCGTATATCCGCATTATCGGTCATCGTCCTGAAGTGCAAACAATTAAAACCGTTGGGTTCATTCGTAACCGAAGAGGAGAATAGCGAAGAGGATATTGCAAATCGGTTTGGCTAAAATATAACCCTTAGCAATCTTTTGCGATAGACAAATGTCGTTTAAGCCTAAAGGTTTTCTTTGAACTGTAGTATTGATTTCGGCTGTAACATAAACATCGCAGTGTTGCGATGGAACAGAAATGATGGACAGAAATGGAAATGAAAACGTTGCAAATGTCATCAGACGTGGCAAAACGTGATCTATAGTATTAAGAACTAAGAGTAAAACAAAAAAAAAAAAAAACATTATCACGAGTTTTGTTTGCTATGTTGAACGCTCATCAAAGGTTGTCTGAAAATTCCGTCCAAAAAGCAATTGAGTTTCGAAGGGCTGAAAGACAAGGAGCTGAGAAAAATCTTCACCTTACTATCGAGGTGTTCCAAGATAGAGTGGCAGACACATGAAAAATTATGTATTGGGTCTATAACTTAATTTCGGTTTGCTAAGAGATGGCGTAACTTGTATTATTCCATTGGAACATGCGTTCGAAAGCTGCTGTCATTGTACGTCATTTCAGTATATGTCATTCATTTGAAGTGTAAACAACAATAATTTTTTTTCATTCAAATGTGTCGAAATTTGTGCCTGAAAAAGTGTTTTTGCGGGGAGTTCTTCTTCATTACTTTAATATGAAGAAAACTGCTGCCGAAAGTCATCGTATTTTGGTGGAAGTTTATGGTGAACATGTACTAGCTGAGAGAATGTGCCAATAGTGGTTTGCAAGATTTAAAAGTGGTGATTTTGGCTTGGAAGACGATGAACGTCCTGGGCAGCCAAAAAAGTTTGAAGATGAAGAACTGGAAGCATTACTCTATGAAGATTGTTGCCAAACACAAGAAGAGCTCGCAGAATCTTTGGGTGTCACTCAAGCAGCCATTTCAAAATGTTTAAAGGCAGCTGGATATATTCAAAAGCAAGGAAATTGGGTTCCACATGAACTCAAGCTGAGAGACGTCAAAAGGCGGTTTTGCATGTCCGAAATGTAGCTGGAACGCCACAAAAGGAAGTCATTTCTGCATCGGATTGCTACTGGTGGTAAAAAATTAATCCATTACGACAACCCCAGGCGCAAAAAATCATATGTGAAACCCAGCCAACCAGCCAAATCAACGGCAAAGGCGAATATCCATGGCGCGAAGGTAATGTTCTGTATTTGGTGGGATCAGATGGGTGTGCTGTATTATGAGCTGCTTAAACCGGGTGAAACTATCAATGGACAGCGCTACCGAACACAATTAATCCGTTTGAAGAGAGCAGTAGCCGAAAAACGCCAGGAATATGCGACCAGACACGAGGCAATAAATTTCCATAATGACAACGCTTGGCCTCACGTTGCTATTCCGGTTAAGAACTATTTGGAAAATAGTGGATGGGAAGTCTTACCCCACCCGCTTTATAGCCCAGACCTTGCCCCTTCTGACTACCATTTGTTCCGGTCGATTCAGAATGCCCTCACTGAAATACGGTTCACATCAAAGCAGAATATCAAAAATTGGCTTGATTTATTCTCGGCTGCCAAGCCGACGCAGTTCTTTTGGGATGGGATCCACAAATTGCCAGAGAGATGGGATAAAGTCATAGCTTCAGATGGGCAATACTTTGAATAATACTATTGTACATGTTTTTCTTAAATAAACGTTCTAATTTTGAAAAAAACCGCACGAATTAATATATATAGCATAACATGTATTGTGGTTAAAGGCGTTCATATCGTAATATTTAATAAAAAAAACAGCAATGTGGTATACTACTAATCCTACAATGCAAAGTCGATGTGACATTAGTCTCAGCAGCAGACTACTTAAATGTTACTTCGAAAGTAAAAGAACAGACAAAACGACTTGGTATTTAGAAATAATTTCTAATGCAACCATTAGGGCTTATTAAGTCTTCAGTTCATCAGCCCCTTCTGCTTATTCCTTTCCTCTTGGCACTTTGCATTCGTGACTTCATGGCTTATTTTCCCTTCGGCTTGGCTCATTCCTTCTTCATCTGATTTCTTGAAGTTCCGAGTATCAAATATTTCATAATAATGTCACAGAAGACTTTGAATTACCACGTTGTTGTGAAAGCGTTTAAAATTTATTTTTAAAATAATAAATGAAAATTTGTTCATTTAAAGTAATCCCCAATAACTGCAACTCCCTTATGCCAGTGTAGGAACCAGCCCTCGAAACATCTCTACTACTTCGGTATGACTGTTAGCATGATTACGGATTTTTTTTAAATTATCTTCGCTCAGCTGTTAAAACGCGTTCGCCGAAGTGGTGTTTTCATTCGACCGAACAATAAACAATCACAATGATAGATCAGATGAATTTATTGGCTCCTAGATTGTGGTGATGGTGGTTTTGGTAAGAATTGTATGCATAATCAATTCCTTGCGAGATGCGGCTTTATTATGATGGAAAATCCACGAATTGTATTCCGAATTGCTGCGCACAAATGTCTCATAATGCCTAATTTATATTCTCATTTTACAGTCTGGCCTTTAGGAAGAGATTGATGGTGCATAACTCTTTGACTTCTATTTTGGACGAAAACGACATGCTTTCTTTGGTCTCAGGTCATTTAAAGCAGACAATCCACTCGTTTGATGTCTAATTTGCGTGTCGTACTCATAAACCAGGTCCCATCACCAGTAATGATACGTTTCATGAATTTTTGGTCAGAATCAGCCCAGGAAAACATGTCTTTACTAATGTCAACATGACATGTTTCAAGTTCCATTGTTTGGTTAAAATGTTATGAACACATCCAGTTGATATGTCGGTCATTGCTCCTAATTTTCTGATGGCTAATTTGCGTTTTACGACCAGTAAATTTGATTTCATTGACGTGTTGCTCAGTTGTTGATGTCAATGGTCTACCAAACCGGTCGTCATCTACGATGTGGCTTCATGACAACTGCTAAAGTGTGCCTGTCAATTATAAGTCACTCTTGCTAAAACAATTTTTCTTCATTTTCAATATTTTTGTGTCGTTAATTCTTATTTATTTATTTTTTTTTTTTTTTGGTAATAGAAAATCTTTGCTTTATTTTTGTATCTATTTCAAAAATTGCCGAAAACCAAAATAAAAAAAAAACGATGTAAACACAACGCTGTATTTTTCACATCATGTTATGTCGCTAATATTTGGTGACAATATCGAGAGCAGTTGTAACAACATAATGTGTTCAAGTGCCTAATGTTGGTTATTTTGAAAACCTTTTGTACAGGGTGGTATGCCATTTTCTACAAGGAATGATGTCTCTGGAATTTTTCGATAACTTCTGCGGAATAAAAGTATGCTAGAAACACTTTTAAAGCATACCTTGTGTTAGTGGCTAAATAATTCTATTGATCCTAAGCACACCTTGGCCTTAGCAGGCCAAGCACACCTTTTTTGGCCTTGGCCTAAATAAACTAAAAATTTTATTGAAAAAATTGAACAGATGAACTGCTGTACAAATTTACGAAGACCCTCGAACAAAACGTTAACATATAATTGAAAGCAAACCGACAAGAAGGATCTTACTTAAAAAAAAAAAAAAAAAAAAAAAACCAAAAACCTCTTCAATCAAATCCATAATGTCCAGTTTTAAGCCATTGACTCTCTAAGCCACTGAATGACTGCTAATGAAACAAGTGGAAATACTCCTAACTGAATTTGATCCATAAAATAGATGACTTGAACAAGCAGCCCCAAAAACATGGTCATCCTCGCCAATAGCCTTTCATTTGTTTATAAGCCTTGGACACCTTAAATAGGTTTTCACAAATTGACAAAGTACGTGTTCTTTGACACACTCGTTTGAGTGTATTCTCATATATATACTCGTAGGTTATAACACTGACTGGGACACTTCATAAATGAAACCATCTCTCTCATATACAGAGAGCCTCATCAAGAGCAGATACACACTTCAGTACAAGGATGACGTTCTAAAGGAAGTATGTAAATACAAGAGTAGGTACGAGTTGAGCACCTGCTCAAACGTAATGTATTCTGCTAATTGTTAGAAAAGGAGATTTTCACTATATCTACAACCAACCGATTTCTGGTTCCTTTCCTCGACAATTGATGGAGAAATCCTTATGCAACAGAGCTGACAACTGACATACTCGTATAACTTAAAAGTGCTAATTGGTTTCTGGTGTAACCCCGTTCATGAAAAACAAAAAAAAAAACTTTTCACATTTTCCCTCTCCATGCTAAGGCTTAGACTTAGTTAGAATCAGATCAGAGAAGTAGTCTACATCTTTTTTTTTTTTCATTCTTTTTTTGTTAACCCCTCAGATACACATCCTGTCCATGACCTTACCTGTAAAATGGCAAAGATGACAGCAAACACAGTGACAATGAGAAGACATCCTGCAACCGCAATGGCAGTAATAGTTGTAAGTGGTGAACCGACACGTGAAAGGACTCCATTCGATGAACTGTCATCGTAACCATTGTATGGGTTACCAAATTGTTGTTCTGCCCCAGCGGCTATCCTTCGTTTACCAGCCGGTGATGCATTGATACAGCCACCTATGAGAGGAGAAAAACAAAAATTTAAATCAGAAAATACAGTACAATGAAGAATTCCACTTACCACTTTCTTTGTCACAATGACAGCAGGATTGATCCTCAGGCGTTGTATCTGTAGGGCAACAAGGCACGCACTGGTTATTTAGACGATCCAAGTGTTGTGGAAATGCACACGTTTGACATGAATATTGACCAGGACCGCTACAGGAACGACACGACTCATGGCAAGTCTTACAGGTTTGCGTTGGTGAATCATAGTATTGTGAGCCCAGACATTCCATGCAAAGTCCTCCATCTAACATGAAGTGAAGTGGGCATGCTGTGCATGCTAATGGACCAGCTCCTGTTGAGGGTAAAATTCAATAAAATTTCCTTTCAATGTTAATGTGTCAGAGATGTATAAAATATGATAGTGTGAGGGAGACATCCTGTAGTGTCATTAATTATTCACATGTCGAGTATAACTCTCATTACGGAAATCACAAGGACCTCTGTAGTTAAAGACAAAGAACGGCATGACAAATTGAGATGTACAAAAGAGTACAGTAGTAGTATAGACAAGAAATATGTATTTGTGGTGAAACAATTTTGAAATTTTTGATAATAGAAGGATAATTTATAAATTGTCAGTTCTGGTCAGATACAAGCTACTCATGCTCATTCGTTACAAGTTAAATGAACTACATCATGTCTTGAGCAGTCAAAAACCGCCGTAGTATACATAATATATAGCACAATATATATAATTCGAAGTATAGGATACCAACTGATTTACAATTTCATGTCGCATCGAATAGGGAATGTTAGACAAATTTCGGTTGGTGGTCAAATACTTAGGAGTTGTCATGTTAGCCAAGTTCTCGAAATATTTTAGTTTCAAAGTTTGAGCGATCACGACTTGTCATAATGTTCGGGCAATAGTCTTTGGCCAACTGCCTTCATATACGCACTTTAATATGGCTGAGGTTCCCTTCTGCGAGCAAAATAAGGCGAGTTTCTTCTTTAATCCCATGTTCCTCTAGGTAGAAACCGAAAACTCTTCAAGCTGGAGCCGTTTTACATAACCTAGCCATGACTAAGAACATTCTCTGACTAACTCAATGTCAATTAACAACTCGTAAAGTTTGCTCTTCAAACGCTGTCAAAGTAAACAGGACCAAAAGCTTTAGAATAATCTTGCGATCCATAGGACCAAGGATAGCTTCGCTGAGGCACATGCTTCTTCATCACTTCTTCGCCACAATTCAATTCCGAATTGAAACGGAGACATTGGTTTAATCGTATTTTCCAGAAGTCTACCATAATCCTTTCCAGCATTTTTCCAAGCATTGGAAGCAGACTGATACCCTGATAAGATTCAAGATTATAACTTTGCTCTCTTCCATCCCGCAAAAATAGTTTGTTTCAGTGAATCTGCCTAGATATTCTGAAACGACTGGAATGGTTTTTATTATTTCTCCCTGTCATTCCTCTCGGACGAAGAAGTGAAACGAACTGAGCGTAGCTCTGAGTGTGCTGCTGACTCTTCATCAAAAGGGCCTCAGCTCGGTCTTCTCTAAGGAAGGAAGGAGGAGACCCTCTCGAATGAAGGAGTGAAACACCGTTCACTTGTTCAGTTCGTAGTCCTGAGTGTACTGCTGACTCTGCAACAGAAGGGCCTCAGCTCCCATGCAGTCTTTCCACTCCCTGTTTATTTTGTTACTCAAACGAATGACTTCAAGTTTGGGTAATTTCTTGTTTGCTTCACAGATTTTATAAATCAGTCGCCAAAAGTCGTCCTTATTTGAATCAGCGATTATTTCGCAATCTTCTTCCTTAACGTGAGCAATCACGTTAGCATAAGCCATGCTAAGTTAGTAGCCCGAGATATTCTGAACAGTAGAACACCATAGAAGTACTTTAAGGGAGTTCAGCTTCTAAAGGTTACAAGTGCAAGAAACTGGAGATGGTGTTAGGGCATCAAAAGCTGAACATCTGATGTTCTGGATTTCACTCAACGAACATGGTTTGACTTATAGTAGATTGGCTATGTTGCTAATCTGTGCGTAAATAATACCAGCGGAGCATCGACTTGAAAAAGTCATCGAACAATATTCTAGACAGATGTTTGTAATAAAGGACAAGAATACCAAATCCGAATAAAGGCTTACAGGCATAGGTAAAGGAACGTCGAAGTAGTGATGGAAACTGTATGTTGGCGATGATTATGAAGAAACCATTAACACGTATTTCAGTCATCTGAGCGAACAAAAAGTGCTTGAAAAGCGATATTTTACCTAAAGACCATGAGAGTTGATGAAGTAGACGGGCTAACTGGCTTAAGTAGAATTTAATTGATAATCTAAAGCCTAATGACTAGAGTGGCAGCAACATTTATCCAGTCTTCTGGTTTCGGAAGGGTCTAAAGTATTAAATACACACGAACATTCGCTTCAGAATCACGCATAAAATCCTTTTTAATAGACGTCTGAACCCTTCAATAATCAACTGGCAGGTGCTTAAAAGTTTGCCACAATGCCTTCTAAGCTAATCATCGGCCTAACGACAAAGTTGTAAAAATCACCCGTCTGTGCTTGATGACTGGTTGGTTAATTGTTAATGTTTCCACCGAATCTTTTTTTTTTCAAAATATATTTACACCTGTCAGGTTAAGACATCAATTTTTTATCATTTGTTAAACATTAGGAACGAATTTGTGATTTGGACCAATGACCTACAATTTACCCCACATTTGGGGATATTGTTCACCCCGAGCGCGCCATGTCACTTGCTGTTGTAATTTTTTTTTGAGTACTTGATGGCGTGTAGTATACAAAATACATTTGAATCACAACAAGAGAAAAAATGAGAAACAATGTTTTTTGTTTAAAAGAAAAGAACATATAAACACATGTAAAAGACATGCATACAATACAACGCATATCATAATACAGGGTAGCGCAAAATTAATCATTCTATCGGAAGATAGTATAATTTTTGCAAATAGCGTCGTAAGTCAATCATTTTTGACATTAGTGAACCAAACAGCTGCAGTATGCAAACAGATAAGGAATGGAACGCTATACTTCGCCAGAATCTGGAATAATTGTGTCGATGTTTTTTACCAATAATCGGTCGGTGGAGTTAGCGCAGCGTGAATCTCAACGTCGATTTCCTAATCGTGTAACGCCAACTGGGCAAACATTCCGGCGCTTAGCTACTCGACTCGAACAGAGTGGAACCGCAGGAGACCGAGAATATCGCGCCTGAGGCTGCCGATGTCAATGAGAATAAAGAAACATCAACCAGACGACGGGCCACACAATTGGGCATCACTAGACGGAAACTAGAGCGAATTTTAGTGAAATTGATCCCGTACAAAGTGCATCCACAATCTCAGAAACGAAGAGGGCGATTTTATGTCGAAAATCATCATGAGTGACGAGGTGCATTTCCACCTTAGCGGTTACGTTAATAAGCAAAATCTTCGTTTCTGGGGCACTGAAAATCCGCGTATGATGCACGAAGAGCCATTATATCCTCTCAAAACCACTGTGTTGTGCGAAGTTCATGCGGGAGGAGTGATTGGACCGTATTTTTTTGAAGACGCCATCAGCAATACGGTCACTGTTACTGGCGAATGCTACAGGGCCATGATAAATGACTTCTTACTACCAGAATTGGATGAGTGGGGTTTGCTGAATATACGGTTTCAACATTATGGATCAACCATAATGTTCGCGTAATCTCCCGTTTTGGCGATTTGGCATGGCCAGCAAAATCGCCTGATTTAACCATCCCAGACTTCTTTCTTTGAGGCTACTTGAAGTCGCAGGTTTATACCAACAAGCCATAAACAATCGCAGCCCTTAAGGAAAATATTCGACAGGAATGCGAACTGTTATCACCAGAGATCTTGCGGAAAGTTAAGGAAAATGCGATAAAACGGGTACAGATGTGTATCAACACTGGCGGCAGCCACTTAGCGGATATCATCTTTTTAATTTAACAGAAATAATTGTGAAAATAAAGCTTTCCATCACTCAAAATCTTTTTTTTTTTTTTTTATTTAGTAAAAAAGTAATTCACACCCAAAATTGGATGATTAATTTTGCGCCTTCTTGTATTATGTTTTAAGCGCTAGTTTGACGGGTCCTCTTCGTTTGAGCCTTCTTCTTCTTAGAGTTTCTGCGTCGAATAAAGTGTTTACATGGTCATTGGTCATTTTTTAATCTCTTGGTCAACTGTGTATACCTGTAAATCCTGATGGATATAGTCGTTACAGGTACACCATTCAGCATTGGTGATCGTCCTTGAAACTGTTTTGTTGTCTTTGAATTATGTTCAGATTTGTTTTCTTGTAGGTTCCCCAGATATTGGTTGCATTATACTCTTATAGATGAGTAATTTGTTTGTTATCGAGACGTTTGACTGGGGTCGTAGAGGCCAATGTTGTTATTTAAATTTGTGTTTTAGCTGGGTGCGTTTTTGTTGTATATTGAAGTCAGGTATTTGGGGACTAGATGGATGGATTTGTATGGTTTGTCTTCTCTGATTTTTATGTGCCACTGTGTGAATCACTTAATTACTTGGTCCAGTGTTTGTTGTAGTTAATGAGATGTGATATCTATTGTGAAATGTAGATAGAGCAAGGGTCCTAAGATGCTACCTTGGGGTACTCCAGCTTTGAACGGATGGATCTGTTAGCATTGGCCCTTGAACCGTACGTAGAAACATCTGTTTTCTAAATAACATTTTAGGAGCAAAAAGCAGTCCTTCGAAATAATGTGGCTAAGTTTGAATAAGAGCCCCGTGTCGAATGCCTTAGTAGCGTCAAGGTACACTGATACGTAAAATTGTTTGTCGTCTATGGAGGTTGATACTATGTTCACCACTCTGTGTATTTGTTCAATAATTGAGTGTTGTCTTTTGAAACCAAATTAGACATTTGGAACCGCTTTGGATTGTTTCAAAATTGGTTGCAGTCTTTTTAGCAGCAGCTTTTCAAAGAGATTCGATAAAACAGGAAGCAGGCTTATAGTTCTATATGAAGTTGTTTTTTAAGCGTCATTCCCTTGCTTCGGAATATCTATCACTTCTACGACTTTTTAAAGTTTTGGAAAACGTTTCTGACTATGCTGTTGAAGAGGTTTCGTAAGAAAATGAAGGCTAGTTGCGGTAGTTAATTCAGTGGTTTACCAGTCACTCTATCTCTTTTTTAATGCAAAGCTCTATCTCTTTCGCTTTTATTTTGTTTATTTGCCTGTTGTTTGTATCGTTGTTGTGATTAAGTGGTGAGGTGTCCCCGTCACTGTCGGCGTTTGTGAAAGTAGCCTAGAAGCACTTGGCAAGTAGTGCAGCTATGTCCAGGTTATCTCTAGCCCATACGCAGTGTAACTGTCCCTTTCGGACAGCGCGAAGTATCTGGCCGTGATTCTGGACAAAAAACTGAACTGGAGTCTTAATCTAGCGGAAAGAATCAAAAAGTAGGACAAATTTGGGGCTTAAAATTTGCTATGGCGTACTGACTGTATACGGTGGTGGTAAGACCCATACTTACATACGGCGCACTAGTACGGTAGAAAGCAACAAACAGGAAAACAGTTTACAGAAAATTAGCGACGGTTCAAAAAACGGCTTCTATATACATTACAGGTGCGTTACTTACCACCCCTGCGGCAGCATTGGACACCTTTTTGCATATAACACCGCTTGATTTATAGATCGAAAAACTTACTGGCAACAGTGTAATGCAACTTACTAATTTGGGTCAATTCAAGATTGGTGTTTTCGGACATAGCACGGTTCTAGCGGAGCTACAGCCAGGCAGCTCAATTCTTACAGATGGAATTCCTTCCTTGGTCGATTTCGACAATCCGTATGATGTAATACCATATATCGGGAGAGGGAGGACTGGCAGAAAAATTTACAATAAGCAGGTCAAATGAAATTGCAATTTTCACAGACGGCTTGAAAACAGAGAAGACGCAGACAGTGCGACTGAGCAAATGCAGATGAGATCGGTATCCGAAAGAGATATTGCTATCTACATCGATAGCGATGCCGCACTCAAGGCAATGGAATCAACCAACATTAACTCTGATACGGACAGTGATTGTCGCACAGTGCTCAAGGCACCATGCAGTCATAGCAGGGTAAGACTGTATTGGGTGCCAGAGCAATGCGGTATTAAAGGAAATAAACAAGAGGATGAGCTTGCAAGAAAAGGGGGACTTCTCGAAAATAGTATGGTTGCCAACATCAAATCACAAAGACTACCAACCTTTGGTGGTCAAATCTTGAAGGACACATGGTGTCCAAGGTTCTCTGGCCGCTTTTTGACGGCAAAAAATCTAGAAACTAATAAAATTAAACAGGGATAAGCTTGAACAGCAATAGGAATCCTGACCGGACACTATCTAATACGGAAACACACAAAATTAATCAAGTTGTCAGATACGGATATTTACAGATTCTGCGGCTGAGAACATAACTCACATATTGTGTGAGTCGGACGAAAATCTGGAGGAAATAGACGGCGCGGACTTCATAGGCCTTCTTGGCCTTTGCAAAGAAATAGAGTCTTTCACCAGGGAGATTGTTTAGGTTTTTTGACTATTTGAAGACAAATTCAAGTGGTTCCACAGAGATCGCGATGCGCCCGTTTCGGTGTCCGTTTAATGTGAAAACCATCATACTCCTGTTTAACCTAAAATAACCTAACTTAACTAGTGTTGACTAGTTTCTTGATGGGTGGGTGATGTTGGGTGCTATTTGTCATGTGCTTCGTGGTCCCACATAGGGAGTAATTTGTCTGGCGTTAGATTACAGAGGTAGTTGGAGAGGTTCTTGTTCTGAATTTTCTTAAGTTTGTGTTTCAGGTCTTTGGTCATCTGCCATCTTGTCTTTAGATTTCTCTTTGCCTGTATGAGTTTTTAATATGTGGAGTCGATCAAATATTGTTAGGTTTGTGTTCTATTGTCAGCGTTGCTCTATGAGGTCTTTTGTTGGTCATGTCGTTCAGGTATAACATATTATCGCTCTTTCAATATTGCTTTGTGATTATGCTGTGTCGGAAAGTCTCCCAGTCAGTTGGTTCAGCTAATTTTATGAATTGTGAGGAGTTATCAATGGTCCGAGGAAATATCAAAAGAGGACTTAATGTTTATATTGGCTGTGTTTATGTTCTTGACTATGCAGAAGTCGATAAGATCAGGATATTTCGTCATGTCTGAGGGCCAGTAAACTGGTTCTCTTGTGCTGATTTATTAACACTTATCTGTTTTGATTGCATCTAGTAAGTTCTTGCCTTGATTAATCTTGAATCTCAGTCTCTATACTTAGAATTAAGGTCGCCTGCCACGAGAAAGTGATAGTTTTCATATTGCGAAGTAGTTATTTGGTGCTTATGTGGGCAATAGATTGAGAATATGACCATAGGCCCATGTATATCTTCTTTTGAAATAGATGTATCCAACCTACAGGATGTTGTCAGTTTGAAATTCGTAAAATTTCGTAAATTCCACCTGTTTGCTGATTGTTTTTGTGACTCCTCCATATCCTGTTATATCTGGATGATCTGTGTTGAGCGTTTCGAAGCCAGGTATTTTTATTTTTTATTTTTTTTTTCTCACTGTTAGATGGGTTTCAGTAAAGAGCATTATGTCGATTTCATTGTCTTTTAAGTATTGTTTGAGTTTTAGGTAATGTTGGTGGAGTCCGTTTGCGTTCCCTACAGTGGTTTTAAGAGATTTTTGGTCTGCTATCATCTTGTCTAGTAATTAATTATGTTAAGAGGTTTAGCATGTTGGTTATTTTTGTAATCAATTGCTTCATCACTCCTTTTAGTTCTGTTATGTCAGATGTTTGTTCCATGTCTATGCTTAGCAAATTTGCTGTTGGCATTGGGGTTCGAGGAGGTTGAAGTAAAGGTGTTTGTCTTTGTTGATAGTGGCTGTGGTTGGAGGACTTGTTTTGGTTGCAGTCCTTTTGCAGCAGTGTCTGCATAACTTATATTCGTTATTGTGGTTGTTGCCTGTCTTTCTTTGACTTTTAGAGTGGTTTCGGTTTGGTCATCTTTATTTATATTTCCTCTTGGGTTAAGGGGGAAAACGTTGAATCTTGAGCACCTTGCAGTTCGCATTCGATGGTTTTGTGTTTTCCGGCACATTTGACGCAAACTGAATCTATTGTATTGTACAAACATTGTGTCTCTATTGACAATTCGTGCTTTGAGATATTATTCATTTTCAATGTGGAGTTTCAAAGTAAACCTTGCGGTTTAGCAAGTCTGTGATTTCGTGTATATCCTTATTGTTGTTCTTGTTCCTCCAAATCAATTGCAAATAGAGGCAATGGTTTTTTCGTACCTTTTTGTTGGATGTTATGTATGTTAAGTACTTCATGTCCAAGCTCCTCAAGATTTTGTTTAATGTCATTTGGTTCGGTTGATGGGTGCATATCAAATACTTAGCTAAAAAAGGATTTCTTTAAGGAGATATCCTGTCAACAGTAAAATAGAATATGGACAAGATGATACAACAACGAGATATATGGGCTATACCCCCTAGAAGGCTGAAGTAATCGGTTTAGACGGTTGAGTCACGGTAAACGAATGTATACCAATACTTTGAAGAGTCAAAGAACGAATCTTGAATAGACAACGACGCTAACAGGAGACCTCGCCGCGAAAAAGGAGCTACACTAGTTTTGGTTTGTGAAAAAGGCAATTAGATGCTTACATCGCAAAAAGTAGACCTCGTCTTTGCAGCTTATCTTCATCCTGACTGTAGCGCTGTTGGTTTGAGGTTGCAAGAAATTTGAATTCCAATCCAGAAAAGTTTTTAAGAATCCATTGTTGGGCATACAAACTTTCTAGGTAAGTACGTATGCCGACTTGTAAATATGTGCATCCACGAAAGATACTTATATCTTCTTGAATGGAACAATGCATCGGCAGCAACATATGCATATTCACTAAAAGTGACAGACAGATTCAATTTAGACGTTGGCGTTATTAGTGAAATAAGTAGGAACTTTATTTTGAAGGGGGCCCTTAATTATCATGAATAAAGAAGAGGACATTACTCAAATCATAAGTTACAGGCGCTCATTAAATTGATTGAATAATGAAGCAGCACCAAACTCATACATAATTGACTAGCGTACATTACGTCACAAATGAGGGAAAACATATCGAGCATTACCTCATCTAATCAATACCTCTTATAACAGACCACCCTCACTTCAACCCCCTTACTAAACCATTAGATTTATCATCGAGTGATCCTTACTCGCTTTCGTAACTATAATGCCCCAGTAACTAAGGGCGCTTTAATCGCTAAACCCACGTATTATCAGATGCACATGCAAATTTATTTAACAGGATGATTTCAGCGACAAGATTATGCACACACCGATACACTCAGAGGGTACACTCAGGGGTGTATGCTATGATGCCCTTATGTGACATAATTTGCTTTCTGTCAAATTATGTCGATAGCCCTTGGGGTGGTTGTGTCGTCTACTTAAGAGAGAGTGTTGAGTGTAGATATCAGATGATGTGTCACACTCGGCTTTCAACTACAAAATTTCCACATCAACTTGGTCGTTGTCTGCCTCATTGAATGGAATTGCTGAAGTTGAAGTAGAATTTCTCGAGATACGGATAAAAGCACCAGACGGTGAAATATGAAATCACGTTCTTAAATGTACAAGCTTACACATGTCGTATGATATCGCTGATATAGAAAATGTTGACTCTAGCTGCTTCATTATCCTCTTCTCTCGGTCAGAGTGGTTGGTTTCAGCAAATTTTCGCTGCAGTTAACATTTTGTAAAGTACCAAGTGTACCAAGTGAATCCTCAGGATCTCCAGAAGTGGAGATTAGAAGTACGTTTGTAAGTGGTTTTTTTTTTTTTTTTTTTTTTTTTTTACTTCAAATTCAGCTTAATTAAGAAAGTAATGTTGGGACTCGGAATGTATTGAAATGAAAAATAAAAAAAGGAGTCAAGTGTAGAATTTTTGAAGATATTCCAATTTGCGTGTGTGTAAGAATTTCAAGTCGTTTAGAAGTTATTTAAGCTGGACAGTAATGAGAACAAGCAGCTCTCAGGAGTTTTAGAATTCTTATTATCCTTTGATAACGACCAAAGAAAACTTTAAGGTATTACTTCCAGTATCCTTTATTTACAGCATAGCACGAGTTGACGTATACTGCACTTCAGGACCACATTATAGTCTGTGGTGACTTTAACGTTGAAATTTGACAATACAACTTATAAACTACTGAATTTTGTTGCTACAGCTGGGATGTTGATAGCCAACTCCTTTCTCTCCCCCTTTTTCTCTAATCACTAGACCTAAACTTCTTGAGGTGTCGGATATCTTCATTTAAGAAACTATGATTTCGCAGATAACAATGCCTTAGATTTGATTACAAGCCTGCTCCTATGGCGTCATCAACATTATGCGTCAACCATAAATGACAGGGTGAATCACACTCAATCTTTACCTCGGAGAGTCTTGAAGAAAAACAACGTAATTGGCGGAATTTTATCAAAATAGGCCCGACACTTCGACGGATATCTCACAGACATAAATTGAGCAAGGTTGAGATATCGAAGCCTTCTACGAAAATTTAAGGTCTTTAAGAAGGGAAACCTGATGACAACTGGAGCGGTATATGCGTTCTTCTGGGTGGCTCAACTGTCGGCTAGATTAATTCTGGATGGCCTAAAAGAACATATTGATTCAATGCAGAACATTAAACAAGCAGGCTATCCAACTCGATAGTTTTGCATCGACCATAAAGACACTTTACGAAACATCATTGATTCGCTCCACTTATTTCGAGAGCGTCTTCTGAGCTTGAATCGAAATGGTTTATGGCAAGCCTTGCTTAGAAGAAGTTTACCAGAAAAACTAGTCCCTTCTATAAAGGCTACCTACGATGACGATAAATGATGCCATACATAATGGGTAGGTGTCAGAAGAATTTAAGATTCGAAGCTGAATTCGACAAGGTTGCATTCTTTCGTCACTGCTATTCCTTATAGTTATGTAGTTTAATGGACTAAGACATCATATCTTAAAAATTTTAACTACGATGACACATTTTTCTTTTTTGACAAGAAGAACGGCCAACAAATTGGATTTAGAGGCGAATACAAGAAAAAAAGCGCCCTAGACACTCCAAATCTTTAGCATAAATCTAGTGAGGCTAATCATTCAAGAAAGTAAGCAGCTTCAAGTATGACCTTGGAAGATGGTGGTCATGAGCTGGATGTTGACAACAGAATTGAACTCAATTACTGCTACCTTATGTTGCAAACAACGTCGTCAAAAGGAAGCTGCAAACCTTCATAAGAAGATATCCTGGTAACATACTAAGAATTTTCTGTTACAAAACAATAGACGCTAAGGTACAGAGATAAAAATGGCAGTGGATTGGTCAAAAATAACGCCACGCAGATAGTTGCATTGATAAGCATGCCATGTAATGGATTCCACCAATTCAATCGGGTAGATGAGCGAGTAGCTCTATGTAGATATGGAGTAGAATGGTCGAGAAAGAATCAAAATTTTTAAATCAGCGTGGTAAAGACCTCCGAACATGAGTGGTCAGAAAACGCAAGTAATAACTCCACTACAATGTAGTCCATGTTCCAAACGGGAATTCAATTTCATGTGGTTAAAATTCCATCTCTGTAAGCAAATTATCCACAACTGCTTTATTTACAGAAGCCCCAACAACTGGACAGCAATTCGACTTTCAATGAGTTTGATACCCTGTTTGACTCCACACAAAAAACTGTATCCCTGTATCCTCATACTGAAATCGACATTATGGGCTTTTTTAATTTACACAATTCTGTGCAGATAACACACGAGGGAGAGTGTGTTAAAATCTGGACTGCGAAAATACCTGGACCCATGTTCTAAATCAACCCATACGAGCACCAGATGTTAATAGTCATACCGCCAACACCCTGGACTTTTTTCTAACTTCTCATCCTGACAAATCCCCTCTAGGATCGTCGGGCCACTGTGACATATTATCTAATTTCTTGTATACCGACCACACATTTAGAGAAAAGATCACTAAAAGAAGCGTAGAGCAATACGAGAAAGTCATTTAGAGCAGACTTGACACCTTCTTTAGGAATGTTAACTGGTTGTTATGTTTCTCAAATAACTGCTGATATAACCACAGATACTATTCTTTTTGGAATAAGATCCTTTATCCATCGTCGGATGAAGAGTATCAAAACAAAAGAAAATGCATGGTACAACTCGAGCTGTAAAGAAGCTGTTAGGTAGAGAGAAATGTTTATTCGGTCGTACAAGACCAAACAGCCAGAAATGACTGGAACGCCTTTCTTAAGCGTATAAAATTCCAATACGACCAAATACTGAGACAAAAAATACTACAACGTCACAAAATTAAGAGTAAAAATTGTTGGCCGTTCCTTAAAAACATTAGAAATCCTGCCTCATCCTTCACCCCAACACTCATTTACAATAACATTCCAGCTGTCAGCTCCAGATGGTATATCGGCCCTTCTTCTGAAGGGATGTTCTTCCTCGTTGGCAAAACCAATCAAAATCAATCCTTCTCTAAAGCCCACATTAATTTGTCGAAAACAAGTTTGATATTGCTAAGACATTTGATAGAGATTGACATCAGGCTCTCTTGTCGAAAGCACGTGCATTTGGGATTGACGACTGTCTTTTTCAATAGATTAGAAACTAGCTTTCGGAATGTTCAATTCAAGTTATTTTGGATATTTTCAAGTCTAATATTCTCAATATAAATGCTGGTGTGCCCTAGGGCTCCGTTCTGTGTCCGAGACTTTTTTTAGTTTTTATTAATCATGTCTTGTCTGCCGCTACTAATCCAATACATATATTCCTTTGCTGAGGACAGTACTTTCTGCTTCTAATTTTTGTTCCAGGACTCACGTCCCTATACTTCGCCTGTAGAATGGGAACAACAACATATTTAGGCTCATTTAACTCCGATATCAGCAACATAACTAATTGGGAAACTACCAACCGAGTGGAATTCAATGCTTCGAAAATACAATGCTGTCGTTAAAGCGAAATTTAAACACCCAGCCATTGTCCGTGAATGGCAATTTCATCGTAAAAACCGAAAAACTTTCCATTCTCGGTATGTGTGTCAATGACAACTTACGTAGGAATAACCACATATTCGGTGTCGTCAAAAATACTGAGAAATATCTAGGATATTTCAAGCGATGTAAGAAATACCTTCACCCCCTCTGATCAGACTTCAATATATAAGGCATTTATCCGCCCAAAACTAGTAAGGTTTCCAGTAGGATTCCGTCCCTTCAAACTTTTAACCACAAGACCCGTCTCGATATGAATTTTCATCAGTATACCCTCTAGCCCACCTTCAGACCTACTCTGAAATATCGTCATTCTTTCCTAAGCCGCAAAACTCGCTTATGGAATGCCCTGCCGAGCTTTTTATTTTTTAGTCAGTATAACCTGCAAACATTCAAAACCAACGCACATCGGTATTTCTTTTTTTTCCTCCCTAACTTCCTTTCTATTCAGGAACTAAAGCCTCAAAACCATCCTTTGCGACAAAATTTGATGGTTTCCACCCTTGAGGAGCTTGGCATCGACGTTAGTTTCATCGAAAAATCGTGTTTAGTGACGGGGCTCATTTTGGTTGATGAACAAGCAAAATAATCGTTTCTGGAGTTGAGAAAGTCCGAGACTCATAAGGCTCAATTTATCCCACAAAAGTGTTCACGCTGGTTACATGATCGGCATTACTTTTTATCAACATTACCGGACAATGATTAGTGATTATTTCTTCGAAAATATGGATGAAATTGATGCGGACAATATGGTCCAAAAAACCATTCAGGGACAATATTATTTAGCGAAATTGACCAGTGAATTTTCTATCGAAATCGTGCGACTTGTCTTCTCTATATATCTGAATTGTTCAATAAATTCTGCGTTATTTTTAAGATTAAACTTAAGCAAACATTTTTGGTATAAAAGCTTATATTACAATATATCCATCAGATATTGTCCATCATGATCTATTACTTTCTTCCAACGTTCTGGAAGAGACATAATGCCTCTTTTGTAAAAGTCAGCAGATTTATGAGTAAAAAAGTTTTCCAGGTACGTTCGAATTGTTTTGGAGAGAGTAGCCGGAAGGGGCAAGGTCTGGAAGTCCCGCATAACTTCCCAGCCAAATTAATTCAGCTTTTGTTTTATCACTAAAGCTGTGTGTAGCCTGGCGTTGTCATGATGAAAATAAGATTTAGTTAGCTTAGTTAAGCCTTAATCCTTACAAGTTAATTGAGTTTATGTTCCCAACCGGACTGAACATTTCAAACTCTAACGCTGAACTCAACATTGCAGACAACAGGTCGAGAAAGTGGAAAATTTTAGTTATTTAGGAAGCATCATCTCGATTGACGGTAGCACGGAAATCGATGAGTGTAAGAGAATCGAAAAAGCTAAAGCCTCGTTTGGAATGCTAACAAAAATCTGAAAAACCAATGTATTCAGCACAAAAACCAAGCTGAGACTGTTAAGAACCAATGTAGAATCAGTACCAAAGTGTGACCAGATAAGCGTGATAGCAGAGATAGAGAAATAGAGACAAAAAATTGATTCTCGCTTTGAAGCTACGTTCATGCCATAGAGTGTGGAATAGCACATCATTCAAATGGCTGCCTCGGCTATGCTGGCAGTGCTTCAAGCGGTCGGTCCAATTCTTGATGACTTGGTCTAATATATGCGGCGTTATTTCGGCAATAGCATATCGAATATTGGCCTTGCGCTCGTTTCAAGTGGTTGGCGTATAGGTACTAAGGACTTAACGTAGCCCCAAGGAATATAATCGAGTGGTGTCAAATCGCATGATCGAGGGGGACAATTGCTGAACGCTTGCCGTTAGATGACCCTGTCGCCAAATTTCTCCTTCACAACTTTGAGCGTTGCGTCGCTTGTATGGCATGAAACTCCGCTTTTTTCGAATACCAGCTCGGATATATCGATGTTATCGAGCGACAGAAAGTCGGTTAACATCGCTTTATACTTGAGATCATTGACGGTAACGGTGTCTCCTTCCTCATTACAAAAGATATGAAATCCGATGATGTCGCCATGCCATAAACCACATGTGGATGCATTGATGCTTGGCCGAACACTTGTGGATTGTGTTGGCTCCAATAATCTCAATTTTACTTGTTGGCATAGCCTCTGATTTAAAAATGGGCTTAGTTCGAGAAAATGATTTTTTGGCTAAAATCCAGCACCCAATTAGCGAACTCACGGCGTTGTCTATGTTCATCCGGCTTCAATTCTTGCGGATGTAGGCCCTAATCCAACCGCAAAATACGCCAGGTTGACGCTCTGGCAATGCCTAATTTAGCTAATCGGCCCCGAATCGACATTTCTGGACCCTCTTCGATACTGGCCTCAAGGGCGGCTATGTTTTCTTCATTTCGCACCAATCTCTGTCTGGTTAATTGGTTTAAGATCTAAAAGAGTGCACTCACACTCAAACTTTTCCCCAGTGCGACGAATTGCCTGCACACTGAAGCCATGTTGCATGCGTAAGACAATGCATGATGAAATGGCAAAATTTACTGAATATTTGGACAGCTGGATATCATTGGTAACTTTGATAGCTGCTAAAACATAACAAATGGAAAAATATCATTGCTATCTGGTCACCCGTTACTTTACGGGTGTAGTTCTTGGAAGGTTGTAACTCGAAGACTGCAAACCTTGTAAGTTTGTTAATATATGTCTACGTAACATCTTAAGGATTTTTTGACCGAACCACATCTAACGAACAGCTTTATCTAAGAACCAGTCACTACAGTGAGGAGAAAGTGTCAATGGATTGGTCACATCTTATGGCGTAAAAATGGCCCTTTTGAGAAATATGCCATGCAGTGAAACCCACCCAGTCAGGCAGAAGAGCGGTCCGGTCTTAGCAAGCATTGCGAAGTAACAGTCGAAGAGGAATCGAGACTACTGGGAAAGAGCTGCAGTGAGTTGAAACGCATTGCAGCAACCCAAAGAAGAAGACGCGCCTGCGTTGTTAATGACCTATGCCCCTCGAGGGGTGACAGGATTTCAATAAGTAAGTAAGATATGGTTTGAGACCACATATTGAAGAAGTCAAAGGTAATGAAACCAAATCTCTTGCCCCGAAACAGAACTATAATTATTGAGGAGGAATTCAGGCACAGTGTCTCCAGGGATTCGAAACCTGTTAAGCCCATACTTGTAAGAATTCTCTGTGACTCTCTGCAGAGATGTCGACCTAACGTCTATCGATAATCGCTGGAATAGTAAAAAACAAACCTTTTGAATGGTACGAATATAAAATGTACATATCTTTGGTTGTAAGAGTAGAAAATCTAGAAAATCTAGAAAAAAAGTTTACATTCTGCTATGCTTAAAGCTAAAGATAAGGACTTGAACTGCGGCCAATTTCGACCGATGACACGACAAAAATTGACAAAAAGTAGAACATAACTTGTAACTTGTATTATTCCATTGGAACATGCGTTGGAAAGCTACTGTCATTATACGTCATTTCAGTATATGTCATTCATTTGAAGCGTAAACAATAATTTTTTTTTCACTCAAATATGTCGAACTTTGTGCCTGAAAAAGTGTTTTTGCGGGGAGTTCTTCTTCATTACTTTAATATGAAAAAAAATGCTGCCGAAAGTCATCGTATTTTGGTGGAAGTTTATGGTGAACATGTACTAGCTGAGAGAACGTGCCAATAGTGGTTTGCAAGAATTAAAAGTGGTGATTTTGGCTTAAAAAGCGATGAACGTCCTGGGCAGCCAAAAAAGTTTGAAGATGAAGAACTGGAAGCATTTCTCTATGAAGATTGTTGCCAAACACAAGAAGAGCTCGCAGAATCTTTGGGTGTCACTCAAGCAGCCATTTCAAAACGTTAAAAGGTAGCTGGATATATTCAAAAGCAAAGAAATTGGGTTCCACATGAACTCAAGCCGAGAGACGTCGAAAGGCGGTTTTGCATGTCCGAAATGCTGCTGGAACACCACAAAAGGAAGTCATTTTTGCATCGGATTGTTACTGGTGATGAAAAATGGATCCATTACTACAACCCCAAGCGCAAAAAATCATATGTGAAACCCGGCCAACCAGCCAAATCAACGGCAAAGCCGAATATCAATGGCGCGAAGGTAATGCTCTGTATTTGGTGGTATCAGATGGGTGTGCTGTAGCCTCTAAAACCGGGTGAAACCATCAATGGACAACGCTACTGAACACAATTAATCCGTTTGAAGAGAGCAGTAGCCGAAAAACGCTCGGAATATGCGACCAGACACGAGGCAATAATTTTCCATCATGACAACGCTCGGCCCCACGTTGCTTTTCCGCTATTCCGGTTAAGAACTATTTGGAAAACAGTGGATGGGAAGTCTTACCCCACCCGCTTTATAGCCCAGACCTTGTCCCTTCTGACTACTATTTGTTCCAGTCGATGCAGAACGCCCTCACTGAAATACGGTTCACATCAAAGCAGAATATCAAAAATTGGCTTGATTCATTCTTGGCTGCCAAGCCGGCGCAGTTCTTTTGGGATGGGATCCACAAATTGCCAGAAGGATGGGAAAAAGTCATAGCTTTAGATGGGCAATACTTTAAATAATACTATTGTACATGTTTTTCTTAAATAAACGTTCAAATTTTGAAAAAAAAAAACCGCACCCAATAAGTTATATACCCAATATTAATATCACCGCAAATGATTATATTGGTTGAGAGAGTTGACTTCTCTTCAACTACTTCATAAATGGGTGTCAAATTTAGATAGCTGTCTTACCAGGATCAGGACCAACATCAAAAACAAAGAAGAGCTTAAGAATGAGTATTTGATACAAAAGAACAAGAAACATCCAATTGACTAGTTGGGATACCTTGATTTGTCTGAAATAACAACAATTTTCTAACCAAAAAGATTATTATGACATTGGAAACTTGAGGGTATGGGTAATCACGTTATTTTATACTGAGATCACATAATTATCAGGCTTCAAAAGGCAGGTTTTCGAAAGATAACCTAAATTCAAAATTAGTAGGATGCTGCACAAACTAATAATTTGAGTTCTATGTATAAACCATAGATTTTAGCACTTACTGTTGGAAAGGTTCTACCAAATAAATAAGATTTCTGGAACGTTTTCGAATAAACTGCAACTTGCTGTGTAAATATTTTCTCTCATACGCCATACCCTTAGTAATATTCATGAGCATATAACCTGAGGGAAGTTTGTTCTCAATCGTTTTTAACAAATTTTTGACAACATTTGCATATTTTTCAAACAAATATTTGAAATGTTTCCACTCTCCGGCACATTAGAGAGAGAAACATTTTTTTATAAAATATTTATTTAGTTTGTAAAAATACCACGTCCTGAGAATTTTCCTTCTTTTCTCACTTGAAAAACGTGCATAAACATTCTGAAAAGTCACAATGAAAACACACAGAGATACAAAACTAGGTACTTACCGTTGCACGTTTTGCAGTAGTGATGACATTTTTGACATCCAAATTCTGATTTATAAAAGCCCTCCGGACATTCTGGATGGCATTCCCCGCTTGCCAACTGCCATCCGGCAGGACATTGTACACACTGATCACGTCTTGGTCCACTGCAAGTGTGACAACTTAGATAGCACTTGGCACAGGTGCCACGGTCGCTATAATATCTGCAAAATGAAATACCAAAGTGAAAATTTAGGTAACGGAAATCTCATGGTGGATGCTTTATAATTATCAGTTGCTTGGTTATTTGGTAGGTCGCTGGGTCGGTCATTCAGTCCAAAGTACATCGAGGCTTCTTGTCCCTGTATGATGATAAACATCATCATTAACTCGTTGTCATTATCAATGGTGAAACCATGTCAAAGCATTCCCCCACCATATCTCCTTTGTATGTGGTAACGTTAGCTTCAATTTGAATTCATCATCTGACGGATGCTACCAGAGCCGAGCCAATGGCTTTGAATTACATACGACCATCCACTGCCTATAATTGCAAATGCAACAGTCATTATTGGCACAGCATGTTCGGTAGCTGTACTGGCTATCTGAATGAGAATCTGTGTGTACCTGGGTAACACGCACTGTTCTATATTCTTTAGGTGGAAGCTGAAAATTATTATCACATTGGCAGAGGACGAGTTGCAACAATGACGCACAATGAACGTTCGGAACCAGAACCAGGAGTGACCATATTCAAAAACCAAATGGTGGGCAAAGATGATGATGAGGAATAAAGGAAAAATTTTAATTACCCATCAGCACATGTAGTTCTGCATTCGCCACTTTGTAATTGCAGACCTTTGGCGCATGCTGTGCAATTCATCCGGGATACACATTGCGTGCATGTGTGCAGGCATTTAGCACATACTCCTGCTTCCATATAACAACCCTCGTCGCAGGTGCTAACACATCGATTCGTCTGCAACAGGAGGCTGGGAGGGCAACTTAAACAATTCTGTTCGGTAGGACCGTCGCACGACTCGCATGTTGAGTGGCACGGATGACAGTGCCCATTATCATAGTATTCGGCTGAAAAAAAAAAAAAGAAAAGAAATAAATAAATAAAAAACAATTTCATATTATATTGTATGTGTGTGTGTTTGCAAGTGTTTATTAATCTGGAGCACAAACGGATATGAATGTAGGTGTTGAGTGTACGAAATAAAATAAATCGGAAACCTGAGAGAAGAGCATATGGATTCTGAATTGTAGAGCCACAAGTGCCAAGGCACTCAGCGCGATATGTTAACACGTAAATCAAATATTTACTGAGCTCAGTACCAGCATCGGTCGGGTGCAGCGGCAACAGCAACAGCAACAGCAACGTCAGACGGCAGTGCAAGATTGCACAACAGCTGACGATGTGAGAAAGTGGTCATTAATTTTTGTTCAACCCACATTCAGGGATGAAAATAAAAAAGAAAAACACAACACCATCGACCCCCTTGACAATGCATGGCTTTCACATGGTTTTTCGAGGATACACTGTGTTGGCTACGTGGTAAATAACACTGAGACTTTCGACATGGTGTTGAGTTATCTGCGCTACTTGTACTAAAAGAGAAGTGAAAAGCTTGATTAATCCACCGATGTATGCCCAGAAGTGGTCACCAGAGGAGATGAAAGTTAAGTCTATTGCTGTTAAGGGTAGAGACTTAACAAAAGGATATTTGGAATTGGCCGTATTCGACGATAACGGTGAATAAAAAGATTGAGCAAATAAAGTGAAGTGCATTAAGCTGTGTATTAAGTGCGAGAGGAAATTTTTCATTATGTCGACCGGGGTGCCTGATGTTGTTGATGTGTTACTGGGTTTGATTGAAGAGGTTCTGTTCTGGTGCGGGCACTGATTGGAATATTGTCAAGATGACAGAGGAAGTAGACGTATGGATGTGTAAAAGCAAATTTATTTTAATACATGGGGAAGATAATTTTTTGAAACTTTCTGGGCCGCAGCGGAAGTGTTAGTGTGTGCAAAAGCCATGTACACTGCATAGTATACTAGAAATCGATCCTAGGATGATTGGCTCAATAATTACAGAGGAACACAAAGGTCGATCACTAATCAAATGGGACACGTCTTCAGTATATTTGATGTCCGAAGGTTCCCAAAGTATTGTTACTGTTAAAATGTAGTCTTACAAGGTTTGTACATAACGCTTACGAAGAAAAATAAGGGAGGAAAAAAAGAGATACTCGTATACATTGGGTCTTAAATGTTTGTAAGTTATAATGACTAGGGATCTAGGTACAAATACAAACAAACAACTCAAGAGCATACAAACACTGCGAAAATGTATAGAAGGATATCGAAACCTGCAGTCCCAAAGACCATCATAAACTTTGTCGAAAGTCAATCAGAAACGGCACACCATATCTGAAAGGATAAATAGAAAAAATAAGAATATGAGGAAAAAAAAAACGATGAAAATTAACATTCCACTTTCGCTTCACCCATTCAAAGATAGCGGTCATAATCGGCTTTCCACTTGCAACAAAACATAAAGTTTATCATACCCAGAATAGCTTCGTCCTTAAATCGTAGATTCAGTCTTTATGTATCGAACCACTGGACTGGGATTAGGAATCCCTCCTTGCCAATGTAACCACATCTTGTAAAGCTTGGGGTATACATTTTATGTATTCCATTTCTCTGTACACAGAAATGGCATGTGATGAAGTGTTATCCTTCTAAGACATCTCAATATTAGTTTCGTTTTTCATTCACTGACAGGATTACCAAATATCGGTTAGGTTCTGTCCATTCCTAACTTCAGTGCAAGTTAGGGAGACTTGATGGCTAAGGTAGAGATTTTCTGTACAGAAATCGTCTTCATAGGAAAGTACAGTACACACTCAAAACCAAAGATTGATACTTGTGCTTGAAAAATAAATTCGCCAAATTCGCCTCAGAAGAATAGGACAACCTAGGACGACATCGCAAGGAGATCATCTTTGGTTACACAGTCGCGAAGTACAGCCGTTACGCCATCACCTCTGAAAACGGACACAGACTTATTGACTTGTCTGCGAGGTTCAAATAGATCAAGGTACTCCTCCATTCTAATGGATTAGCCAGGGAATAAGTCTCCTCAACATCGCATATGAAATCTCGTCTGGCGTCTTTTGTGAAGGCGTAAGATCCTCTTTATAAAATTCAAAGCCGCATATTACAGAATCTAAAGAGACGAACTATATAGAGCCATGTCTAGTTTTGAAATTTCTGCCCCACTCATTCGCTGTCTATAATGACAAGACCTTCAATCTTCAGTGTTACAAGATGACTTGAACGTGGTTACGCGTTGTCAGGTGATATTTCCAAACATCGTTCTTGAAAGAATTGTGCGAAACTCACAAGTCATCTCGAGAGATACCATTTTTCCACAATAGGAAGTACTGTCAATGAAGCAGAAGCGGCAAAGATGGGCTTAGCGGTCAAAGAAGAGGGATACAACATGTACACCAAAGACAAACGACAACGATATGAGTGCTGCTTCTTTGGTTCTTTTTTTTTTTTTGCTCGGAACAGACCACTCAGGCAAAGAACTAGTCCATTGTACTCTTTGTAAAGTTCAATTTAATGAAATCTTTGCCTTACGAAGAAAGAAGAGTAAGCGCTTCAGGGATAAAGTGACTACAGTACCAGCACCCACCACGAGAGCGCCGTGTACCTGCAGACTGATGAAAGCGTAAGCCGTTCATCCACAATAGTGCTCCGCGATGTCGTCATCATTTTCGCGGCAAGCATCGCAAGATGTTGTGTCACTTATGCTCAGCAGATTTAAGTGCTTTGCAAAAGTGTAATGTCCTGTCACGACGGCAGTAAGCAACCTGCAGTATTTCTTCTGTGGGACAGAAGAAAAGCCGCTGATTTTCTAGAGACGTCGGGAAGCATTCTTTTGGTCTGCCTATATCCCGCGGAGCTGTCCCATCTGCTGTTGTGCTGAGTATGAGACCCAACTGTCAATGGAAGCCTTAACTGAGGACGCAGGCAAACCCAACGCAGGTTCGGGTCCTAAAAAACTCTCCTCTGAACCATGCCTGGCAAGTTCATCGGTGATTTCATTGCAGGTGATCCCATTGCGACCTGGAACCCAGACAAGGATCATTGAATTTTACCTTCCGAATTTAACCTTTGAACTAGCTGGGAAGACGTAATAGGGTTCAGCAAGACTGAAAGCGTTGCTTGGCTGTCGCTGCAGATGCAAATGCTTTGCCCCCTCCACCGGTCCCACGCAATATAGTTCGCTGCCATTAGGATCGTCTAAATTTCTGCTTGGAAGATAGATGCAAGCTTTTCTAACGTAAAGCGAAAGCTAACGTTGTTATTGTCCAGAAAGACACCGGCGACACATACTAAATTAGTTTTGAAGCCGTCCGTTAAGACACGACTGCTTTCCTTTTCTTGCTCATATTCTGGCCGAAGCCAGTCCTGGACACAAGGAAATTCGATTTCGTTTTTTTTTCCGGAACAGGAGTTCCGGTGTCATTGCATCGGACAACATGTCCATAAGACCGGAGTCATAAGAGAGCCGGCGTGCAAGGTCATCAAAGCTAAAGTGCGAGTTGTACCAAAGACCACTTTTTTTTTAGCCCGAAGATGGCTTTGACAGTGCAGCCCACGATATGAATATCAAGGGGAGGACGAGTCTGGTAAAAGCTGCAATCGTATTTTCGAAAGACAACCGACACATAGGATATAAATGGCGTTATCATGGCAATGTAAATCTAAAGAAGCCTTCTCGGTGAGAAACCTCATGTCATGTCGATAGCTCTACATAGCTCTACACTGCCAGAAGGCCTACAGCGCCTTAGATTCTTTCAACGTAATATGTTTAGTCCAGAGAAGTTTGTTATCCAGGATAAAACTCAAAAACATAGCTTCTTTGGAGAATAATGCCTTTAAGCACTAGATGAGTCAGACCAGGCAGCTGCCACCTTCTCGTAAATAGAACAACCTCAGTTTTGAGCCAGTCTTTGGGCTAAGAACGCAATTGAAGAGTAAAACTCTATCTCCAGCAACATAACGGCGCAGAAACGTTTGGACCGAAGAATGCAGATAAAAATGCTCTTGGGCGCTTCAAGAAACGAAAGAGAAACGTTATTTGGGTAATTTTTGGTTCAGTTTACATCAATTGAGATTGAAGTAGACACTTCAGCAGCGAACTGTACGAATAGCCTGGCTTAAATGGCTAGGTCACCTTAAGCGTATAAGCACAAACGTCCTGGCTTGTAAAGTTTTCAACTCCAACCCAGAGGAACAATGCAGTAGTGAACGACTTTATCTTAAGTGGTGAACACAAATGAAAGGGGAGGGGGCAATTGGCAATTGTATTAAATTTTGCGTATAAAATGGTGTGCGAACGTTGGAAATGTTGGAAAAGTGCTTCGGCAACGGTCATTTACCAGTGGCACGAGCGGTTCAAAAGTGGTTGTTAGTCACTCGAAGATCATGAACGCAGTGGCAGACCATCGACATCGAAAACCGACGAAAACATTGATAAGGTATAAGAAATGTTGGTCAATAACCGCAATTTAACCATCAGAGAGATAGCGGAGGACTTGAACATTGTCCAAGACATTTTGGTTAATGATTTGGGTTTCCGTCGTGTAGCAGCAAAGTTGGTTCCAAAAGACCTCAATTTCATGCAAAAAAAAAGACAGTGTTGACGTCGTGATTTGCAAGGCTGAATCCGATCCCACATTCATCAAAAGGATCATCACTGGAGACGAAAGGTGGGTTTATGAGTAAGACACGCAATTCAGACATCAGGCAAGTGAATGGCGTTCACAGAACAAGCCGAGAACAAGAAAAAAACACGTCGTTTTCAGTCAAAAAAGAAGGCAATGCTCACGGTTTTCATGGATTACGAGTACAACGGTGTAGTGTATCATGAATTTTTGCCAGAAGGCCAGACAGTAAGCAAAGAGTATTATTTGGGCGTAATGAGACGTTTGAGTGAAGTAATTCGCCGAAAGAGACCAGAATTGTGGGTAGAAAACTAGTGGATTTTGCACCATGATAACGCACCGTCGCACATTACCATCATTATTCGTAACTTTTTGACGACAAATGCAACAAATACCATCCAACAGCAGCCGAATTCACCTGATTTGGCTCCCTGTGACTTCCTTCTGTTCAATCGAGTTAAAAAAAAACCACTACGGGGAACGCGTTTCAGTAGCCGAGACGAAGTAATGGAAAAATCACAGGAAGCTCTCGAAAACCGAATGTAAAAATATTTCAAGGATTGGATCAAGCGCTGGCATAAGTGTGTTACAGTCGATGGGGATTACTTTGAAGGGGACAATACAGATTTAGATGAATAAACTTGTATTTTTAATTTTCTGAATAAATTCCGGGAACTTTGATCAAGGCGGTACAATCGGTGGGGAATATAATCGTACATTAGTCATACAGAGTCATTTCGTCTTCTGTCATTCTTGCCATTCTCGTTTGAGAACTCCTGGATGTCGATTGTGAACTCCTGTGCTATATTATAGGTGGAAACACATTATCCTAATTTATGAGTGCTTCTATTAGGTGCGCATCTAAAGACCTCCAAAAAGTTTACGGAGATGCTGCTCTAAGTGAAACAACGTGCCGTGATTGGTTCCGTCGCTTCAAAGACAGTGATGTCGATGTTGACGACCGTCCGCGTAAAGGAAGGCCAAAATCCTTCGAAGACGTTGAATTGGAGGCATTTCTCGATGAGGATCCGTGCCAAATGCAAGAAGAATTCGCTTTGGCATTAGGAGTCATCCGCCGAGGCATTTCCAAGCGATTGCATGCTTGCATGTTGCAACTGTGATAACTTAGTTGTGCATCTTATATACGAGTATTGTATAATCAATGAAATGTGTCGACTTTTTGGTGACTGATGCCGAAGGCCTTGAATTTTCTGCAAAAAAGGAGCTGGTGCGTTGCAGTCAATGAGGATTACTTTGAAGGTGCCAATATCGATTTAAATGAAGAAAGCGAAAGCGTTAGTTGTTATAATGAAGCTTAATATTGGTTGCACTGTGAAATGGGCCTATTAATTAAAAAAGCTACGATCTCTGAGTCTCAGACAGTTTAGTCTCGTAGAGCGTATGAACACCAGTGTTCTGATGAGTAAATGGAAGCGGAAAGGTAGAGAAACAGTTGGCTTGACGTATACGTCATTTGAAATCCAATCAACCACTTTTCTAGGTTGCTAAAGAAAATATATTAACTAAGAACCAAACAGAATTACTCGTACTACGAACAAATAAGATGAACTCCAAAATTGGCATTGCTTTTCTAACTTTTGTTCTTTGTCCGATAAAAGTATAACGAATTCTTAAGTTTCGTCACTTCCTCACTGATAGTCCTCTGTATAATAACTTTTGTTCGTAAATGACGACATCGACCCAATCCTTTACCACTCAAAGCCTCGACAGATTCAATCGCTTTCAATTGCTTTGGTTTCCTGTCATCCGGTCTTTCATTAAATGGTGGCCATGTATTGATGTCCACTCCTGTCGTCGACATTAACATGATCGTCCAATTCATTTGCCTGTCGTGTAAAACACTCACCACCAAAAGTTACTTTATTGACCGCTTGTTCCGGAGACTGCTTTGCAGCCCGAAGAGTGGCAATAAATCCTCGTTACGTTGAAGCTTTCTGGTGGAAGGCGATGTAATTAACCTTTGTCGTTGTGTTTCCCCATCTCTCTTCAAGTTCCTCTTCTTGTCACTAGTTTCGACCTTTATCTTCTCGGTGGGTTGACGTTAATGGAAAAAGTAGATTCCATCCCATTTCCGTAGTACTCGTAACTGTATATCATGCAATTTTTCGCAGACGGCGCGGCATAGTCTTGATAGTAGTGACTTTGTATAATCCGGTAGCTTGTGGTAACAATGTTCGAAAGTGAAGATGGAAACCGTATCCGTATACCACTATGTCTTATGAAGGACACAATTTTCACATAAAAGTATAGGTAGCCCTATTGAACCATATTTTAGGTTCACATTCCTCAGTTACGACGTGCCAGCTATAACCTGAGAGGAAGAAATTACTGGATACTGTTGCATGGATATCTTTCAACGATAGTTGAGCAATATCCACAAACACATATGCATATGGTATTTGTACGTATGTATGCAAGGCAAATCCTCAAGAAGGCACTATGCGAGACCATTTGCTGGACACTTGGAATAATCCCCAAGAACGCATAGCTATTACCGTAGATTTTAGCATCACTCGACGACGCCGGGGGACACCCATAAAATGTACAATAATCAAAGCGATGGTACACTTCTACACCGACAACAACAACAACTACAAAAAGGACAACGATGGCTCTGACTCTAACTTTGACTCCGATTCTAAATCTGATGTTGATGTTGATGATGTTGATGATGGTGATGGTGATGGTGATATGAAAGTCGGTTCACCAAGAAAGGGAATCTCAGCCTAAAGTTACGAGTATGTCCGTCCATAAAAGGATTCTCGGGTTTTTTTTTCAACACACTTTGCTGCTTTACTTCTTTACTCTGATGGCTTGAGATACTTTAAGAGGGGGAAAAATCCTTGGCATATACCACCGACAAATATGCGATTGTGTGGACGATGTAATGGGCGTAAGTGCTGCCATATCCGAGATAGCATTCTCTTCTAATGGACGAGACAAGTGGGCATTGTTTGTGATTTACTCTTATTTCGTCCTTTTTTCCGGTTTTTCCCACCACACTCTGTATGGGTATGTTCAGTTCAACTCAGTCCTCTGTAGTGTGGTTCCAGGAGGAAAATTTAGCTTTGAATGGTGGAAACCGGACATTGGTTTCGTTTGCCTCCTCAAGGGTTAATATCCTTGCAAATGGTTGGGACTTTTGCATGACCCATTTAAAAATTTATTAACACAATTCCAGTGACGATTAGTAAACATTAAGGAAATAACTTCAACTTAAAGCCCGTTAAATCCTGAATGCTTTTCCGGTTATCTCATTGAACGCATAGTGCTAATGTTAAGTGGCCTTAGGCAGATTCAATGCGGTCTGTAGGGAGTACTGGTCGCAGTTGTTAGTTGATATATTGTGCGGTTTGGGGGGGGGGGAGGTAATTGTATTCGTTTGTGACCGGAAGCAGCTGTAACGATGGCATGTGACATTTGATTATGTGTTAGGGCACGTGACAAAGCGCACGCAATTGTCATTTTAAAGTCATTAATGGAACAAGTACATGGGTGGCGAAAGTCACTTTGTTAGAATGATTGAGTTTAAATTGCCTTAAGAATGACATAGTCTGTGTGAAATTATTTTAGTGGCAAGGAAATATGACTACGGGCAGAAAGGCTATAGGATATTGACTAAGATTTAGTGAGAAAGGTATTTGAGGAGTTTAACTTGAGCATTTCTTAGATCTGAAAATTATTTTGAATCACATTAAAACGATAAGTGGACAACTGATCAGTGCATTCTAAAAAGTAAAGGACGCGAGGGCTTACAAGCCCAGTTTTCATTTCCTTTGTTCAGGTATTCGGATATCTGAGCATAAGGTTCATGCTCACATGAAACCCAGTTGTAGTTTGAAGCCCTAGCTGAAGACGCACGTCTATTTATCCGTGCAAACTCATTCTTAACCCTATTTCACAAATAAGACTCAATAACTTCAACTTTCCGACCAACCGGCCTTAAGCTTGACTCTATATACCGATGCAGACCCTCTTCTTCAACGATTTTTCAGAATATAAATGCCATCTGGTTGTAGTTCTGGTGTCATTACATAAGACGGCTTGTCCATACGACAAGAGTCAAAAGGCAAACAAATTTAAAAGTTTGTTGTACCAACGGCTAGTTTTTTTTCTTTAAACGAAAGATGGGTTGAGAGTACAGCCAAAGTGAGTCTAAGGCATACAAATAATCTCTGATCTTGACTTACTGAATGTGCGATCAGATCTTCTGACGGTTCCTGGCCTATCTGCATTGCCCATTTGATTCCGAGCTGCTCTTCGAAATCCGAATTTTCTTCTTCAGGTTGTAGTTCTGAACGGCTGCCTTAACCTTTTCGTTCTGAGTTTGAGCGGAGCATTGAAAAACTTGTATGTTAAAGAGTGCCTCGTTAGCCTTTTGCGAATTCCTTCTATTTTTCATACAATCGTTTCGGAGCAAACCTTTATTGCTTACACCGAGGTCAGACAATAGTATGACGTATAGGATATTCTGAACATAAGCATCGCAGAATTTGATAAATCAAAAGTTCCACGAATCACTGTTTTCAATGAGTTGTCATTTTCTGACTCTAACGGTAAGGGTTGTACCGAGTTATAAGAAAAATAAGTTGGCGCAACGATGAAATTGTACCATATTCTGCTTATCTCGCAGCCTATAAAGGTTGAGCCAAAAGCTAGTGTGGAAGTTTTAATTAAATAAAAACACATTTATTGTCAAATGAATGAAGAGTTTCATTGATTAATAAAGTTCGGTCTGCGGCAATTATGAATTGAACACAACATCGCTCATATGATCACCACGGAAAGCGACAATCCGAAGGTCAAAATTTACGATGACTTTTTGAAAAATAAGTAGGTCAATGGCCGCAATTCCAGTTTGGTTGTTATAGTTGAGATTCTGAATTGTCGCTTTCAAATACCCTCTACAGGAAGAAGTCTAAAGGTGTTAAATTGCATGACCTTGGAGGCCAATCAACTTTTCCTCTAACCGAAATAATGCGATCTTTACATGTCGTATGCAATAAATTGACTAATTGAAGGCTTGTGTGGGCGGAAGCATCATCCTGTGGAAACCAGAGATCGTCCAAACCCAATTCATTCAATTTTGCAAAAAAAAAATATCCGGTCAACATGTTTTGATAACGTTCTCCATTCACTGTAAATGCCTATCCAGCCTAATCTTCGAAAAAGTACACGCCAGTTGCTTTTTTGAGATTCATTGATTTTTTGTGAATCTCGTAAGGGCTTTTCGATCCCCAGATACGACAATTTTGTTTAGTTCATCCATCTAAAAATGTGCTTCATCGGAAGAGATCAAATAAGTCCGTAAAAAATTAAGGTGACTGGCTGCTTTTGAACACTTTTGCTAACACAGGTGATCTATTGGTGTGTTTGCCGAGCATGCTGATATAGAATTTGATCAGATACCGAATCAGTTTCATTAAAATGCCTCACCATTCCATTAATTCCGGACTCACTAGGAAGATTATGATGATCAGAAAATTCACGAATTCTACGAAATGTTACTTTTACAGATCGCCCATTTTCCTGATAAGATTAAAAAACAAAAATGCGCTGTTGTGTGGTAAACGACTCCATGATTAAAATTGCCAAAAACTGTATGACATCTGTCAAAAAGATCAACCAGATTGAATTTAGAAAATTACGGTAATTAAAGGCCAACATCCACACCATTATTATTAGTGCCGTACTAATGTTAGAATACGTTCCGAGTCTGTAGAAAGTTACTGAAGCCATAACGGTCCTAAAATCAGGAAGATCTCCGAATGACAAGAAGTCTTCTAGACCGATTTCTATTCTTCCAATTTTATCGAAAATTTATGAGAGGAAATTTCTAAAACCTAAGAGTCCAGTGCGGTTCAAAAAGTAAGGTGACTTTATATTTTTATAAAAAAATGTTTATTTATTTATTTATGGCATAAGTATCAACGCTTTACCCAATCCTCGAAGCAGTTCTCATAAGCACTTTTTGTTATAGACTTGAGCTCATATAGCGATGCCGTTTTTTTTTTCCTCAATCGTTGCAAATCTCCGTCCTTTTATAGGTCTCTTCAGTTTTGGGAACAGAAAAAAGTCGCATGGGGCCACATCCAGTGAATATGGTGGCTAAGGCATGATCTCTTACAAGCAACGATGAATGAGCAGGTGAATTATCGTGATACAAAAGCCATAAATTGTTTTTCCACAATTCCGGACGCTTTTTTCGTATTGCTTCTCAATACGTCAATAATACTCCCTATTGACCGTACGACCTTGAGATAAAAACTCCTAATGCAGTACGCCATGGTAATCGGAGAAAACAGTGATCAAAACTTTGACTTTTGATCGAACTTGGTGTGCTTTTTCGGTCTTGGCTCTGCTGGGTGCTTCCATTGGGACAATTGAATTTTGGTTTCGACGTCATACCCATTTAATCATGGTTCGTTACCAGTTATGACATTTTTGATGTTATTAAGAGCTCCTGAGCGATTCTCATGCTCATGATCAAAATTAAGAAGTTTCGGAACAAACTTCGTTGACACACGTCTTATGCCCAAAACATCCGAAAAATTGCATGAAACGAGCCGACCGATATGTCAACATCCCCAGCCATTTCTCTCATATTAGTTTGACGATTTTTCAAAACAATTTCCTTTACAGCTTTGACGTTATCATCTTTTGTTGAGGTGCTGCGGCGCCCATAGCGAGTTTTGGCATTGTCATCTTCTCGGCCATCTTGGAAGAGCTTGTACCTCTAGTAAACATGTTCTTTCTTCTATCCTTTCTATCTATAAAAAACAAACTAAGTATCCCATATACTTGAGATTGCGAACATATGTTCGGCAGATCTGTACTAACACAAAAAAAAAGAAAAAACAAATCGATAATCGAATGCATGTTCCCCGCGAAATTTCAAAAGTCTCCTTACTTTTTGAACATACCGCGTTGGCGCTCAATTATTGACGCAAAAAACTTATCCCTATTCACCAATTTGGGTTCATGACTCAACTGCATTTCTTGATGGCTCGCAAGTCTTTGATGAGGTGTGACATGAAGGCTTAAAGTTAAAACCACGGCAGGTCCTGCTACTGAGCTTTTATTGTATGTTGTCAGAGTAGTACCTCGAGACATGAATTTTTCGTGTCAGACTCGGAAACGAAGTATCGCAATTCAAAGAAATTTTAGCCGGCGTACCCTAGGGAAGTATTCTTGGCCCACTTCTGTATCTCATATATATCCGAGACATAACCCAAGAAGGGGTATGCTGATGACAATGCAGTTGGTAAACGAGCGCTCTCCATAAAGGGTGTTAATGGACAAAGTCCTGGTGGATACCTCTCAATGAAACCAAATCTGTTCATTTAAATTTAACATACAGAAAAATGGGTCGGTTGTCTATCCTCATAAACTCGGTCTGGTTTAGAAACTAATCCATATACCTTGGAATGACACTTGAAACAAGGCTTAAATTGAAGTCGCACGTAAAAAGTAACGAAAAGAACTTAAAAACAAATACAGAGAAACTTGTAGAACAGCATGCAATTTGGGTTGCAAGGTCAGTAAAGGGTTTGTCTTAGATAGGTTGTATTAACAGAGTTTTCAGTTTCAGAAAAAGACGTTTACAAATGCCTGGCTTTCTAAAATGGTAACAATTGCTTACAAACATTAGAAGAAAAATAGCACTGCATTTTAAACGATGACCGACTAATGATAAGAAGTCTCACATTCTTGTCACATTGGGATACTTTTTCTGCAGTTTTTTACCTGTTTTTCTACACAGATTCGTAGATGGTCGTTGCTATATTATCCTCCAAACAAAGTATTGCCTTGCCAATCAAAAAAAATTTTTTTTTTCCTGCATCATCATCCCAAACGAATCTAAATTGCTTACAAATTAGACATTCTTCATGTATCCATACATCCATCTATCCAATTCATCCGACACATCCTTAAATGCTATCCGAAATGATGATGATATTCACAATGTGCATGGAAATTCCATTTGCACAGGGACAACACACACTAGCATTACCATAGCTATTGTACTCGTAATCACGGATAAGAATTTCACCAGCATAAAAAAGAAGAAAAAGCAATAACAAAGGAAACGATGGATAAAAGAAGAAGGACTGACAGAAGAAGAAAAAGAAGAAGAAGAAGAAGGGGAATATAAAACATGAAATCCACTTACATTCATCGCAATTTTCACTTCCGTTTACGATGCATTTTGCCTTTTTGTTCTTCGTCCAGTTGTCCTTGCAGCTCAGGCAAAAACCATTACTGCTACATGTTGCACAGCCCGCAGGGCATGCCACACACTCCTGACGCTTTTTATCTGAATAGTAACCATCCGGGCAGCTATTTAAGCATTTCCCATCCAAGGCAAAACGTCCAGAACGACATGTTATACACTGGGACTCCGATGAACCATTGCATGTGGCACAAGACAAATGGCAGGATGCACAACTATAAAAAGAAAAACAAAAAAAAAAGAAAGAATACACATATAAATATACACACATATATAGACATATATAAAGATAAAGAACCGGAAACAGCAGTTAAACAAAAATGCTTTCATTACAATAAGGAAAGCAACAAAAGGAATGCTCTCGTCGAATCCGTCCTTCCTTTACTTGCTATCTTGAAAATTAAGAATTACTAAATGGAAATACCTTCGAGTGAAAGGACTCTCTTATTTTTCTTTTATTCACTTTACAGTTTGGATTTATTCTGGATTTCGACATCTGGAAAATATCTTTTCCAAACACTGGTTGGATATTTTTTTTTTCTTTTTCTTTTGATCTTCTTCCCTTGGTCGTCTAATGGGGGTTTTACAGATGGGATATGTGGTACAAAAAGATTCAAAGGATCTCTGTGCTTATATCCCTGCTTCTCTATGGAGTTAAAGGAAGAGTATTAAAATTTCATTGACCTCTAATAAAAACTTGCAAAGCAAAATCCTTGTCTTTTTCATCATGTTTGAAAATGCCACTATTAGGATTAGCAATGATGTCATTGTGCTATAGACAATTCCACATAACGTCGCCTTAACTATCGTTAAAGTCGGGATTATAAAAAAAAAAAAAAAAGCATAATGGTCAGCTATTCACCCTCCATTTCCGAGCAAAATGTGCATGAGCTTAGTGAAAAGGCACTTGCTCTTTGCATGGAGGAATTTAATTTTTTTTTCACAGTGTGGCTGTAAAGTAGTATTCAGGGAAAAATAAATATTTCTCATTCCACTTGCAGGAAGATACGGACAAAATGTTTTGGACCAATTTATGGGGAAATCATTCTAACCATGACAACCATAAGCGACTAGTTTAAGTATTTCATTTCATTCACAGCTCTTCGCTGATTTATACCAGGTTTCTATAGTTTTGGATACCTACCCTCTTGTGAAAGCAAGAAAGTTATGCGCAAGGACTAATTAGCTATGCTGTACCTAAATTTCGATAAAGCTATTCACGGTAACAACACAGTCATTAACCTTACAGGACTTTGGAATTTTTAATTTAAACCAGACTTAGTCCAAGTTTTGGTGTAGTTGAGTACTGTACGGTTGAAACACACATTGCACGGCATCAACACGGGGATGTCCAATGCTGGATACAATGATGTTTGTATCTACAGGTTGGAAATTAGGTAATTGCGAATTTTTTTCTATAAATAAAACAAATTTTTTTAAATACAACTAATAAACTTTATCCAGTGATATATTTTCTATTTTATTCGACGGGATTTTGCCATCTTTCTGGCAACTTCATAATTCCACATTCGTAGAACTTCTGATCTTAATCGACAAAACAACAAAACCAAGTGCGAGCAAGGTCAGGCCTATATGGTGAAGGTAGCATCAATTCACAACCAAGATGTATATCGCCTAGCGTTATCCTTGTACAAAATGACACATTTTTCATGGACCAATTCGCTGATCGCTGTATTTAATCAGTTCAGTTGTTGATAGCACACATTCGAATTGATCGTTTGATCACTATACCTTTCCAATTCCAAAATATGACACAACGTGCGTTCTGCGTACGCGAGTACTATCGAAACAACGATTCTTCGACTTGAGCGCAAAGAAAATAGTGCGATCATTACAACATACAGCATAAAAATGAAGCTTCATCGATTCAATTGATTTGAAAATGGGTGCAAAAGTTCGAGGAGACGGGTTCACCAATATATTTACTACGATCCGGCCGACTTAGAACATCAAGGGATCTCGAAATCGTAAAGTTCACAAATATTTACATTTACATCCATATAAAATTCAACTAGTGCAGGAATTAAAGCCTCAATATCATGCTCACAGGCTGTAGTTTGCTAACCAGCTTCACCAACATTATTTTCTTAGACGAGGCCCACTTTAACCTAAATGAGTATGTGGACAAGCAAAATTGCAGGTCCTGGAGTGACACTAATCCGCAGTTGAAGCATCAGAAACCCTTGCATTCACTCAAAGTTACTGTACGGGCAGCTTTGTCAGCAAGAAACAATATTGGTCCATACTCTTATGAACACCAAAGAGGAAATTCTGTTACAGTAAATACAGATCGGCACATTGTCATGTTACAGGACTCATGTTACTCTAACGCTACAGGATTTCAATGGTTTTAATCAACGTTCGTGGTTTCAGCAAGATGGAGCAACATTTCACACTCTTTGAGTGCAGTTCGCGAAATTTTTGGGGAAAAAGTTATATCAAAAAGAGGCGACATTAACTGGCGAGCTTGTAGGCCAAACTTATCTCCAATTGACTTTTTCTTTTGGAGATTTTTAAGGTATAGCAACAACCCAGGGTCTCTTAAAGGCACATATCCGAGAGGAAATGCGAAACGTTTCACAAAACACTTGTAAGGCAGTGATGCAAAATTTCCGCTCCAGGTTGCAGCTATGACAAAATATACAAGGATCACATATGGATGATGTTATTGCGCATAATCGAGCTACTGAAACCACTATTACCAATACCATTCGCAAATTTGAGTCCCAGTTTACATTAGTGGATGATACTCGACCGGTTAGACCACATCTAACACGTAGTGAAGAGACTATAGCAGCTGTAGCTGAGAGTGTACGCGAAGACCGTGACGAATCGATTCGTCGTCGTTCTCAGCAGCTTGGTTTAGCGTATTTGACAACTTGGCTTATTTTACGTGAGGATTATGAAAATCCGGTGATTTATTATGAAATTTTGTTCAGTGAAGAAGCCCATTTCTGGCTGATTGGATACATTGATAAACAGAATTGCCGTATTTGGGCTGATAAGCAACCCGAAGAGTACCAAGTGCTACAATCACATCCATTAAAAACAACGGTATGGTGTGGTTTATGAGTTGGTGGAATCATTGATCCATATTTCTTCAAAGGCAAATCAGAATGTTACCGGCAATGGTAAACGTTATCGCGCCAAGTTAACAAACTATGTGTTTCCTGAAATTCAAGCCCGTGGTCTCAATGAGCTCTGGTTTCAACAAGACGGCGATACGAGCCATACAGCGTGTTTAACAATGGATTTGTTGAGAAATCATTTTGGTGAGAACCAAATTTCACGTTTTGCTACGGTAAATTGGCCATCTAGATCATGCGATATCACACCTTCGGACTATTTTCTCTGGGGATATGTAAAGTCTCAGGTCTTCATGAATAAGCCAGATACGATTGACGCTTTGGATGCCATCATTACTCGTGTTAACCGCGAGAAGCCAGTCGCTATGCTCGAACGAGTCGTCCAAAATTGGACCTTCCGAATGGACCACCTCAGACGTAGTCGTGTCTAACATTTACATGGTATCATTTTCAAAAGTAAATGCCATGAATTATTCTTTAAACCGATAGTAAAAATTTTAAGTTCAATTTCAAATTTATTTGTTTTGTTGGGTACATATTTTAATTCGTGAGGTTTTTTTTTCAAAATTTGGACGTTTATTTAAGAAAAACATGTACAATAGTACCATTCGAAGTATTGCCCATCTGAAGCTATGACTTTTTCCCATCTTTCTGGCAATTTGTGGATTCCATCCCAAAAGAACTGCGCCGGCTTGGCAGCCAAGAATGAAACAAGCCAATTTTTGATATTCTGCTCTGATGTGAACCGTATTTCAGTGAGAGCGTTCTGCATCGACCGGAACAAATGGTAGTCAGAAGAGGCAAGGTCTGGGCTATAAGGCGGGTGGGGTAAGACTTCCCATCGACTGTTTTCGTTGTCATGATGGAAAATTATTTCCTCGTGTCTGGTCGTATATTCCGGGCGTTTTTCGGTTACTGCTCTATTCAAACGGATTAATTGTGTTCGGTAGCGTTGTCCATTGATGGTTTCACCCGGTTTTAGCAGCTCATAATACAGCACACCCATCTGATCCCACCAAATACAGAGCATTACCTTCGCGCCATGGATATTCGGCTTTGCCGTTGATTTGGCTGTTTGGCCGGTATTCACATATGATTTTTTGCCTTGGGGTTGTCGTAATGGATCCATTTTTCATCACGAGTAAAAATCCGATGCAAAAATTACTTCCTTGACATGCAAAACCGCCTTTCGACGTCTCTCGGCTTGAGTTCATGTGGAACCCAATTTCCTTGCTTTTGAATATATCCAGCTGTTTTGAAATGGCTGCTTGAGTGACACCCAAAGATTTTGCAAGCTCTTCTTGTGTTTAGCAACAATCTTCATAGAGTAATGCTTCCAGTTCTTCATCTTCAAACTTTTTTGGTTGCGAGGACATTCATCGTCTTCCAAGCCAAAATCACCACTTCGGGCACGTTCGCTCAGCTGGCGCATGTTCACCATAAACTTCCACCAAAATACGATGACTTTCGGCAGCAGTTTTCTTCATATTAAAGTAATGAAGAAGAACTCCCCGCAAAAACACTTTTTCAGGCACAAAGTTCGACATATTTGAGTGAAAAAAAAATTATTGTTGTTTACGCTTCAAATGAATGACATGTACTGAAATGACGTACAATGACAGTAGCTTTCCAACGCATGTTCCAATGGAATAATACAAGTTACGCCATCTCTTAGCAAACCGCACGTTATAGACCCTTTTATCACCCTTTACTTGTGGTCTAGCATGTCGAAGGCTTTGTTGATATCGACAGATAAGCCAGCCGTAGATTTTTTACTATGAGATGATGAGATGAGATGAGACATAATTTTAGAGCAAAACTGGAAAAGTGCATCTTTTAAAACGGGCTGAAAAGCTTATTTTTATTCAGGACTTTACTAATTGCTGGAATTTTGTCAACACATTTCATAAAAAACTCTAGTTAACACGCTACAATTAAACATTCAAGCCAAGACATCCACTGCAAAAGTATAGTACAAGGTCGCCAGGTATTTATTTCGTTAACTTAGAATTATAAACGCGTTTATCTCAAAACTGCATTTTTCGAGTTCGTCGCATTCATAACTTGAAAAATGTTCAACCAATTCACTTGGTGTTTTTTTCTATACCTTTACCCACTCGTAAATTTAAAGAAGGCTTTCTCTTAACCAAAATTGATGTTTGAAGATCAAATATCAAACGTGTTAAGAACTTCGCCAAATTTAGAATGTCGCTCCAACAGTTTCTTCTTGAGAACGTATGGAGATCGTAGTTCGAACTAGTAAGCTTACGAGTATATCGTAAGGTAGTTTCGAGATGTAGTTTTTAAGCTAGTTTAAGGAGTTGTATTCTGGAATTCAAACTAAAGACTTGTTCTCTGTTTAATAAAATAGTAAAATTACATTTAATATAAAAGTTGGCACATGTTTTTTCTTTTCGATGGCGCAGAATACTACACATAAAACTATATGTCTTCATAAAAGCCTATATTTAGGGCTTCTACAGTGTACTAAACCCTTAAATTGCTCATAGTTTGGAGATATAATCCGCTTAACATCGCCTAAATACTTACCTTATGTGGCGCTACTGTGCAGGGTGAAAGTAGGCCTCAAAAGTAAGGGTCTCCAGCCAGCTCGATTTTTAGGAAGCTCCTCCAGTATCCGCCGAGACGCGAATATCGCCTATATCACATTTACTACATTTTGTGAGTATTTTAAGACTTTTGTCAGCAGTGTGATTGTTCAGTAAAGATGCTTAAATCTCCTCATACCTAATATTGTCAATATCGCACCACTGTACGATAAAAGAGAATGTAAATACCTTACACTAAGATCTTCATCAGATATCAAGACATCTTTTAAGATATTTAAAAAGGATTTCGGCAAAGGGACACGATCGTTCTTTAAAAAAACTAGTGCAAAATTCACACGCCAATACCAATGATACAAACTTTCAAAAGTCTTTCTCATTGTTCGCACGCGCGAAAAGTACACTGAACATTATCGACAGCACATTATTTATCTAGGATCTGAAAATAAGTCTGTCAATGCCACCGGATAACTCTTGCCAGTTGCTGTTTCTAGGAGCTCAAAAAGCAACTGATTTGCAAAGCCTCTTTACGAATATCTAAAGTGAGAAATATCGGGTTTTCTATTAAGGCCTATACATTTTTGCGGTCAAAAATAATGTTCCATGATATTCCGATAGCGATTTTCCTATCTGTTATATGAAGACTATCATTACTAACGAAAAAATACGGACCACTGACGCTGCTGGCATAAAAACCACATCAATCAGTCAATTTTTGTGGATGTGGTGGCGTCTCATGAAGCACACGTGAACACAGCTAGCTGATAAAACCATTTAGCAAGAAATGAGCTTCATTATTCGGACCATATTCCGGAGCCAGTGATCCACTTCGGGGATGTGAGCGCTGCCGTTGGTCCTTATTAAGGCTCTGATCAAGAGCATTGATTCCATTCTTAGAATTCGTCCGCTACTCACTCCCTACTACTTCTACTCTCACTCGATAACTGCCCTCAACAACTTACCACAGGGGTTGGTTACCCCATCTTCAGTCGAAGCACTGAGCACCATCACGTGGATGTGAGAAGTAGTAGTTGATGGTGTGAGGCTAAAGTAAGAACGCATCGCATTCACCACTTTTTTGACCACCAATGCGGATTTGTTGTAAGCGGCAGACTTAGGTAAGATGTCTTGGGCTATCGACACTTGAAGGAACGACTTAAAACAATCCGTATCAAAGCCGCTAACATCAGCCTTATATGTGATCACGCCCCAACAGAGGAAAAGGACGATGCTACCAAAGAAAGTTTCTACGAGCAATATCCGATGTATGAAGTTAAAATTGGAGAGGAGGACATCTTTGGTAGCACAATAGGAAGGAAGACATAGCCTACACGACACCATGTTTGGAAACGGACTTGGGCTAATCGATTTTGCTGCAGGACGTAAAGTTATTATAGCAAGCACACGGTTACCTCAACTCAATATCAACAAGGCAACGCGGCAGACACCAGATCAGCAAACTATTAACCAGATTAATCATGTTGCGATCGACGTAATGTACTTTTCAAGTATTTTAGATATCCGAGCATTCTCCGAGCGACCAACATACCTAGTTGCAGCCACCGATATGGTGCATGTTGGTCGACTAACTGCTCAACGTGCTTAGTAGTTCTAACGTTTACGCATAAGCATACGCTAATGATGTAGCTGTAGTGTCTGTTGGATCGTATCTAGCGACTGTCTGCTACAAAGCGCAGGCAGCCCTAGACGTGATCGACGACTGGTGCACTAGCAATGGGCTTTCAGTCAATCCTCTCAAAACTGAGGCTGTTCTCTTCTCTTCTTAAAGGAAGAAGTTGCCTGGTCGGACTCATCTAGAGCTTAAAGGCATCACCATCCAATTCTCCAAAAAAGCTAAGTATTTGAGTGCTATCCGGGATAGCAAACTTATCTGGACTAAACATGTTACGATGAAAGCATCTAAGGCACTGTCGGCCTTCTACCTGTGCAGGGTCCTTTGGATCTACACGGCTATGATAAGGCCAATTATAACCTATGCGTCGGTTGTCTGGTGGAATAAGCTTTCGTGAAAATACGTAATTGGTGCTTTCACCAGACTCCAAAGAACAGTTTGTCTCGCATGCATGGAGGCTTTCCCTAGCACTCCTGGTTCCGCTCTAGACGCATTGATGAATCTATCTACCCTTAATATTTATACTATGGTCTGCATCCTCAAAGCAATCTTCCGATTTAAAAGAAGTGGTCTTTCGTACAACACACACTGGAGCTTAGATGACCAGGTACGGTACAGAGGAGAGTTTTTTAGGACCCATCTCTTAGCGGAAAAGACTGCAGGTTGCAAGTGATGCAACATCCTGCTATGCTTGTTGCAAAAGTGATGACGACACCGTGGAGCACTATCTCTGTAAATGTCCGGATTACGCTTACATCAGGCTGCAGGTACTTGGCTCTGACGTGGTGAGTTCTGGTAATGTAGGCACCTTTTCACTGAAGAGCTTACTCATCTTTCTTCGTAGAACTGAAAGATTTCATTAAAAGGAGCTTTACTCAGATTCTTTTCTTTAAGTGCTCCGTTCCGACATTAAAAAAAAAAACAAAACAAATGGTACGTTACATACACGGGGTAGATTCCTTCTTTCGCTAGGCAATATCATATCAGTCTTTGATAAGGTGGCCTGGGAAAAACTAGCGCGGAAAAAATTTAAATTTATAGCAGGATTCAATAATAACTTATTCTTTTCACTAAGAGGGTCAGTTAATACCGTTCCGATAGTGAGTATAATTTTAGAATGACAGTTCAACTAACTGCCATCGCCGGAAAACTAACCATAATCACATGATTGTGTTAGGTTTCCTTGGTACCGCTGAGTAAAAATGATGTCTCTTCCGCAGCTTGTTTGTCGGTTTTATTCCGCTTCATTTGCTGATGCAAGTATCCGTTTTCAAATTGTAACCCGAATTCATCCCTTGAAATGTGGGTTTACCAAAACCGTCTTCATCATATAAAAATGAAACGACATTATGACACCGCCGAACATTTTCCAAAAGCTGTAAAAAAAAAATTCCATTGTGGTTATGACAGAAAGTTGGGTATCTTTCGGCGATTGGTATCTTACCGATTCCAAGTCAGAAGAATACGCGTAATACAATCTGATTCCTTACACCCTGTCCATTAGGGTTAGATCTGGGAGATGAGTGGCCATTCTCTTTCAATGAACCAATACAAAACGTATCTTCACACGTAGTTGCCGGGTTCCCCTAGACCATTTAGTTTGGGAGCAAGTTTGTTTAGTAAACAAGGATTTCAACTACAAATCCTTGACGTGTCGATTTTTTGTAGAGAGAGAATTCTCAGTGAATCGTTGTTGCGTAGCTAGTTATGTGCTTCACCAATGAGTTGGCTTCAGGTTTTAAGTCTTTCTGTCGCTTGAATACGCACGTGGAACGTTTTGGTTATACGCAAGTAATTGTTATCCAGGCGAACTTGTCAATTTGACGCTGTAATGCTTTCCTGGGAATATCCTTCATAAAATGGGGTACACTACTGTGTCTCTCAATAATTAGTCAGTTAGCAGCCAAACCAATGTTCATACAGATGTAAGTCGAGGCACAGCTATTCAGATATTAACTCAGCTAGTACGCTTCACATTTCGTCACTTTGCTACTGATCAATCGAACATACTACAGAATCTCTCAATTCCAATGGATGGAATGAAGGAGAAAGTGCTAATCTCCATCAAAGTAGGCAGTCAAGCTTTTGATGGTGTGACGGAACAAACCTAAAGCAGATAAAGGGGAAAAAAAGCCTGATGCCGAAGTAAAGAAATTAAAATATGGCCGAGACATAGATGGAAGTTACAGAAACTTAAATCGACTAAAGTCTCAGAGCTGATGCTGCCTTCCTTTATTTCCTTTTCAAACAGAGCCAAGAGAAAATGTCTTCTAACACTAATTCTTTTGATGGATACTCAGGCGAATGGCATCCAGATGAAAACAATGCTTCAACCAGCAAAAGCTTTTTTGGAAGAAAATACAAAACCAACAAATCCATAGAATTACAGAGTTATAAAGGGGGTAGAACTTACTTATCTATAAATGTGCCATTATCGTCTCTTTGAACGAAGTAGAGGGCTGTGAGAACTATTGTAGATTAAACAAAGAACATTTGCATTCAAGCGAAGGTCTGCAATATGGAATGCAAAACCCCCAAGGTGCAACGTTCTATGAAGTCCTTAAATGGCTACTCAATTTTGTGCCTAAAATCCTCCTTGCCAATCACAAATATTGAGCTTTACAGTACTCGGAGCATGTTTATGTTTATCCTTTTTTTTATGTAAAGCATTTGTTTCTTTAGAACTATGACTGAGACTCGGATCATGTTCTGCAGCATTTCCTTGATAAGACACTAAAAAGGTGAAAAATCTTTTCATATAGGAAGATCCAGAATCGGAAATTGTGCGCATAAACAGGGCTTCTGCCGAAGTGATTAGAGGAGGATTGCTCATGCACAGAGAGATGTTGCCTGTAGAAAGCCTAATCATGTCTTTGCGCGCACTATGGTTTGAAATAAACAGCTAAAAGAAGTAGACCTAAATCACTCTACCTCTACCCACTCTACAACGATGTGAAAGTGATAATAGCAGCACAAAGTAAGTCATATGGGAAGTATACTGAAGCAAATAGTGTCTGTTTATGTTGGTTTCTTTAAGTCGTATTTGTATCGTCTTAAAGTGTATTGAAAAATAAACTGAGCCCTGGAAATGTCTCATTTCTGGTGGGTCCGCAATGCCACTTAATATACACTTACATGTATCCATGCATCCCAATGCCTATAGTGAATGTTTGAGTTCTTTGCACGTTCAGTGCGTAAAGAGAAGCTAAATATTTAAATGTGCGGTATGAAGTTGACGTCCTTGAGTACCACCATTTTAGTCGATTTTAATCGACCTAGGTCTGCTAGACCTTCAGAATTTCGGCGGAATGTCCTACATGTTTAAGGTAGATCTTACAAAATTTTTGGGACACTTGGTATCTTCTATATTCGATATAAAAAGCAATACTAAATGAGTAACAACAAACAGAATGCAATTTAATGCTTCTAAAACACAATGCAGTCTGTTTTCGCTAAAGCGTAATTTAAACACCCAGGCATTATGCATGAATGGCACTTGATTCTTCAAAAGCGAAAAACTTCAACTTTCGATATGCTCCTCAATGATAGTCAATGGTGGAATGACCACATATTTGATGTCGCAAAAACGTCAAGCGATGTAAGCAATATTTCACCCCCTCTGATCTCGCCTCAATCTATATGGCGTTCATCCGCACAGGACTCAGGTACTCCTATAACATAAGTGCACCATCTAGATAGGATTCAAAACTATGCGATAAAACTCATAGGGGATGTTAATATCACTCAGTCAATTGACACCCTTGAAAACCCGCGTAATGTCTTCTAACTCACCTTGTTCTATCACTCAGATGATTTCATCTGTCATCTACATACGCTGACGACATTAAGGTTATAAGATTAATTATAACATCCGAAAGCCTTTACAGAAATGTTAAAACGCACTCAACATCAAAGCCAAAGTACGACTGTCACCTATTTATTATATCATAGGTGGTGTTGAGCAATTTAATAACGTTGTATCCTAATATCCAGGACTGTAATTTCCAGGTCCAGGTCCAGGTCCAGGTCCAATCTGACCATCTGACGCAGTAATTATCAAAATAATTCTTCTTCTTCTCCTACACTGACTCCGAAGGCAAAATCGATTGCTCTCATCAATCAAATTCTGTTCTTTCCAAAACACTTTGATATAGCAGACTCGTGGGAAAAACTGTCTTCATTTCCTATCACTCGGACTGACTGCTGGCACCTGAGGGTTCTTCACTTCTTTTATTTCTCCTACCCACTTTCCAGTATAACATTGTACATTCGACTACAACGCGTGTAAAAAAAGCCTACATGTTCTGTACAATCTTCTAAATGGCCTATCCTTCGTATAATGCAATTCCTCTTTACAGTGTTTTTCAGTATTGTTGCAAACGCTAGGACTAGTTATAACACAGTGCTGCGTATGATAAAAGAACTTCACTTTTTTTCTTTGAAAAAAAAAAAAAAAAACAAACAAACAAACCACACATCAGGCCTATTATAAACTCATCCCTTTTCATGTTTGCATGGTCGTTTAGGTCAAAAACGAACTCAAAACCTTTGTCAATAGCGTACATGACTTTTGAATGAATCCTTCAAGCCAACTTCATCCAGAGATAGACGAGTACGTGTATACGAGCGTAAAAAGTACCTCGAGTGTGGTGAGAGGTGAAATATTGACTCTTTGTCAGAACCCTTTACTCGAGCGACACACTCCCAATCCATTGCCTGTCATGGACAGATGAAGTCTTCAGTCAATTTTTTTTTTCTTTCCTTTTGTAAGTCAAAGCGTAGAAGAGATAATTTGAAGAACGTTCTATCTTTTGTAAAAGTAATTTCAATTACTGACCTTTCATAGATGCAACGGATGGGAGAAAATGAATACAGCCCGACTTTTAAAAGGAGAAAATGCATTGCGAAATGAAATATTGGTAACTCCACTGTCATTGACACTAATGACTTTTAAAAATTTCCCTCAATTCTCCTCCTCAACCCTCTCTTCACCCCAAGGGCAACCAATTCCAGCAAAAAAGGAAGAGCTCTCATATATTTCAACCAAACCGGACAATTTTCTTGGTTTCTTTGCTTGAAAAGGTTTGGACGGAATTAATATGCAAAGAGAGGAGACGAAAAAATAAAATCAAATAAAAATCATTTAAAAGGACTCCCCATAGCCCAGTTGTAAATGGGAACTTTGTGGCCCCTTTAATTTAAATATCCTTTTACACAGAGTATGTCATGTCACTCGTAAGCCCTAGAGTTGGAGCACAGCGATATAATTTAATTCAAACTTCAATGTCCACAACGCACATATACTTTGTATTTTAGGCAATATCTACAAATACCAGTTGAGTAAGCTTGTCACGAATTCGAAGGATCTCTTTTTTTTTCTCTCGGTGTGGAATGCAAATGTCGCACTTCTAACCCAATTTCGACGAGCAAATTTAAAAGCCAAGTAAAGAAGGAAATTATTGTCTTGAACCACGGCGAAGGTCCCGATCAAAGACCTAAAGAATATTTACTTCAGACAGCCAGGTGTCACCACCAACTCGATACAAACAAAACTAGTGTAATCTATCAACGCTTAGTTGGCTGAGCCAACAGATGGTGTGGTTGTTGGCTGTCAATTTAAATTTTCACTTGCTGAATTGAATGTGGTTGATTCTTTTGACAGATATCACACAACCTTTGGCAATTTTAGTCATGTAGTCGCACGTTTATTACTCAATTTTATTACGTAAATTTTTCGGTCAACCTAATCGCCCTAGTGAGTCCGAAATTCGTGCAGTGGTGAAGCGTTTTGAAGAAACATATCAACATTCTCGGCTCGCGAAAACATCGCCACTGTGAGCGAAAGTGTTCAGAACCAGGCAGGCATCTGAATTTGTCCCCGAAATCAACAATTACGTCTTACTTATGGCGCCCCTATAAAATCCAAATTACACAACCATTGAAGTCTTTGGACCATCTACAACGTCGCGGATTTGTTAATAGGATGTTGGATCGCCAGGGCAATTGGTCATCGAACTTGATCTTTTCCGATGAAGCCCATTTTTGGATTGATGGGTACTTAAATAAACTAAATTTTCGTATATGGGGACCGGAAATCCCATACGAGATTCACTAAAAATCAATGGATCCCAAAAAAGTCACTTTATGGTGCGAATTATGAGTTGGCGTCATCATTAGTCGGTATATTTGCGAAGATGATGCTAGAGAGACAGTTACAGTGAATAGATCACATTATCGCAACATGTTGACCAGCTATTGTTTTCCGAAATTGAATAGATTGGGTCTGGACGATCTCTGGTTTCAACAGGATGAATTAATCAATTCGTGTCATACGACGTTTGAAGGTCGCATTATTTCGGTTAGAGGAGGAGTTAATTGACCTCTAAGATCATGCGATTTGAGACCTTTAGACTTCTTCCTGTAGGGTTATTTAAAGAGTGAGGTCCATGCCAATAACCCATCGATAATTCAGAATCTCCAACATAACAGCCCAACTGAAATTGCGGCCATTGACCCACTTATTCTTCAAAAAGTCAGGGACAATTTTGACTTGCGGCTGGTCGTTTGCAACAGAAGCCGTGGTGGTCACATGAACGATATGGTGTTCCATTCATAATTGACAATAGACAGAGCTTTATTGATGAATAAAATTCTACAATAATTTCACAACAAAGGCGTGTTTAACTTAATAAAAAATTCCACACTAGCTGTTGGCTCACCATTTACAGGAAACACGTAAGCACCAGCTCAGCTTCCTCAGAAGAGGTTTAAATTTTAACCACAAGCTTATGAAAATTTCTAAATATCTTTGCGTGGTGCATAAGTTTGGAAAAGTTACTTGAAATTGATTCCAACAACCAAAGGATTTTGATATTCCCTGCGGTAGCAAAAGTATCCAGAATAAATTGCAAAAAAAAATCGGACAGTTCTACTATAGAATGTTGTGAAAAATGTTACTGCAGCTGACGGAGAGAACTCCGGCAGACTAATCAGAGCACATACCATACATGAAGCTCCCAATGATCATAGTTTTTTTTTTTTTTTTTTTTTTTAAGAACTTAACACTCAAGTGGATATGAAAACACTTAAAGTGCCTGAGAACGTATTAAGTTTTTAAAGAAAATGGGACAGAGATAGAAAGAAAGATTCACCTCATTTTAGTTGCGTGAAGAAAAGTCTTTCGGTCACGGCTGGTATTGAACCATTTGAGCTTTGGTTACCCACATAATAAGGAGTCTGCCAGCTATTGGTACTTCACAGCAGCATCTTCCCAAGACCTATGCAAAATAATAGACTTCTTGTTGCGCGACTCCATACTGTATGATGTCGCAAAGTCGTATCTGTTTGTTATCATCGATAAGTAGATAACAAAGAAAATTCAAATAGTTTCCAACAATGGTATATAGTACGCGTCGTTTTGTCTAGAATACACTTTGAGCGTATAAGACACAGACAACAATATGGTCCGATAGAATTTTAAAGGAGCAAATGGATAAGAAAATGTCAAAAGAGCTTTTGCAACAGAAGTAGCGGCTCCACAAAAAAAAAAAACTAAAGGGCTCAATTGATACCAATAGTCGATCGTCCAACCATGCAATGTAAGCGATTGTCGTGTACATATAATACATTTCGGACACAGAATATTGCGAAGTTATATGCAACATCGTTATAGCACCTCAATACGAGGTGTGTTCAAAAGTTCAAAAGTCTGCTCTAAGTAAAAAAATGTTTACAAGCGCTACAAACTCTTCCAAACGATGCCGAGAAGACACCAATGACGAACCTCGTTCTCGACGCCCCAGCACATCAATGTAAAATGATAACGACGAAGTTGTCAACAAAATTGTATTGGAAAATCGTCGAATTACCATAAGAAAAGTTTCTGAAGATGTTGGCATATCGGTCAGCTCGTGTTAAGTAATTTTTTCGGATGTTTTGGGCATGAGACTGGGTGAGCAAAGTTTGTTCCGAAACTTCTTAATTTTGATCAGAAGAACCGTCGCATGAGCATCGCTCACCAGCTCTTGAATGACGTCAATAATGATCCTGACGTGCTCAAAAGGGTCCTAAGGACGTCAAAACCAAATCCCAATCTCATATCCAAGACCAAAAAATGCCAAATTCGATCAAATGCCAAAGTTTTGATCATTGTTTTTTTCGATTACCGTGGCGTAGTGCACTAGGAGTTTTTACCTTAAGGTCGTACGGTCAATAAAGAAGTTATGCGCCGTTTGCGAATAGCATTATGAAAAAAAAGTCCGGAATTATGGAAAAACAATTCATGGCTTTTGCAACCCGATAACGCACCTGCTCATTCATCGTTTCTGTTCCTGTTCCCAAAATTGAAAAGACCTATGAAAGAACGGAGATTTGCAACGATTGAGGAAATAAAAACGGCATCGCTGCAAGAGGCTATAACAAAAAGTGCTTATGAGAAGTGCTTCGAGGATTGGACAAAGCGTTGGCACAAGTGTATAAATGAATAAATAAATAAATAATTTTTTTTTTATAAAATTATTAAGACACCTTACTTTTGCAATACTCCTCGTAGATGCGAAATTTCCTGTTTTGATACAGGTCCTGATAAACTGTGCCACCGTCGCAAATAGCACCTCGTCATTGGATGTGATACCAACGCTTTCAACATCTGGTGTAGCAGCGACAACAGAATGGGTGAGTTACATGTTTAACAAATCCAAACACATCCGTAATTGGGACCTATATGGTACAAGTCCGCTTTGATCAACTTCAATAAAGAATTGCGAGAACCACGAAAAACTGCCAGAAATCTCACGTCTCTCGAAGGACCCTTCAAATAGCTTAGGACAGTTAAGAAAAGAAGATGGTACTTTCACAGCTACTCGATAGAATACTCAAAAGGTTCTACTTAGGGTTCATTCGCACATTATGTCAATTCCGATACCACACGCTTTCCCAACAACAATAGAATTAACAGCCTCTCTGGGAATATTTTATGTATAGTCAAAGTTGAATGGGCCATAACCTCATTTAAGCCATACAAGGCACCTGGGTCAGATTTTTCCCACTCTATCCGTCTCCATATCTAGGTTTAACTTGGGTTTCATCCGACAGGCTGTAAACGTAGTTTTTATCCCCACCTAAATCTTATCGACCATGAAAAGACTTATCGATTCAGAGAGAAACCTTCTCAACAGAATTTCACTGCTGCATCCTCACCATTATGCCTACAGGAAACAAAGATATACGGAAGACGGCCTACTAAATCTGATAACACAAATTATAGAGGCCTACAGACAAATGTAGATTGAACCATGTGCTTTTCTAGATATTGAAAGTGGATATATGATATGGGGGTGGCCGTGGTGTAGTGGTATATACATAGGTTTCTCAAGTCGAGGGTTCGAATCCCGTGCAAGGCAATTCTCTGAAAAGTCTTTTCATGGAGTTTGTATGTATCGTAGTTATATCTGACATGAAGGCATAACACTGATGTTGGAGTAGTTACTGGCTGGGCTAAATGTAACAAACTAACAACTAGCACGTACTAAGACCCACTGGTTGAGGATGCACTGGCTCCAGTTTGACAGCCACCTCTGGAAAAATATCGAAACCTAACACCTGAGTTTCAAAATTACCACACCACCCAACCACGCCCTGGCGGAAAGCCAGTAAAAGGGTATTCATTAAGGGGAATGAATAAATTATAAAAAAAAAAAAATCCATTTCGGAATTCATGTTTAAAAAGAATGTTGACCATCCTACTAATCGTTCGGTTTAAGTGATGCTTATAAACAGGAAAATCTCCACATCTTCCGATGAGCCTAAAACGTCTGTCTTAACCGCCCAAGGTTGTCCCAAAGGACCGCTCTTGCAGTCGCTAGTTATTGATGACCTACTAGTAAAACTTAGTAATCTGTGCTATCACACAATAGGATATGAGGATATGCTGACTACTTAATCATAATAGTGAAGGTTAAACATGCTGAAGACGTTTGCTTTACAATGCAGACTGCTTTAAAGATAGTAAACAACTGGCATGTTGAAGAGAACCAATTAAAGCTGTACTTGTTCCATTCACTCGTAAAAGAAATCTAAGCCTTGACCAGATCTCACAGTAATTGTGTACTCCAAGGAAGTAAAATATCTAGGAATGGCTTCCGATAAAACAATAAATTGGATCTCACATATTACCAAAGCAACTAAACCATGTGTGCTTACTGTTGTATGTAAAGTAAAACAGGAGAATTAGCCGCAAAGGTCACCCATCATGACCATCATAGTATGGTGGAACAAAACAAAAGGCAAATCTGGCATATAAGAGCTGCAGTGGCTATAAAGGTTAAACATGCCTCGGTATCGCCAGCGAAATGCACATCCCCACAGCGGCTAAAAATGCCTTCATTGGTTTAACGCTACTCCAGCTCTTCATAAAAAAATGGGCAGACGAATCCTCGGATGAGACATAGTGTGCGTTTTTATATGAACGCCTACCTGAGACTCTATGTTTTAGGAAAAGGTTCAATACTTTGATCTCAAGCCGAGAAAAATGGAAATACGGAAGCCCAATGTCAAAGCTTAAAGGTAGCAAGTGGTATATAGATGGATCAAAGATGGACACCTGAGTGGGTGCTGATATATTTGAACCAACTTCAAGTTTTTCGCTATCAATAGGAAAAAGTCCCAGTATATTTCAAACAAAAATAAATGGAAATTCTTAATCGTTACATGAGATCCGGCTTGTGTTTGCACCCAAAGCCATTTTATCGACTTTGTTTAATAAATCCCTCGTGTTTCCAGCCAAATGAATTTCGTCGATAACCCCACTGACAGCTCGATTGACGTTTGATTTTTTGACATCGGCACACATTGTTTTGTTTTTCGGCTTCATTCATAAATTTTTCCAAAGGTGCTATGTCTCCAAATTAAAACCTTTAAGGGCTTGCTCTGCATTTTTCTCGCCACATTTCAGACCTTCAAAAGTGTCCCAAGTAAATATCTTGTCTGCTACAAGCAACTTGTCATCTCTCAGGGTGATTATCATCCTAGAATTCTTCTCGCGGAGGACCTTCATTATTGGCACTAGCCTCCTCCTTCTTTGGCGAACGTTGAAGGGCAAATCCTTCTGGATGCTAATTGTGGACCCTTTCAGTCCTTTGGCATTACGCAATACATTTCTAGCTGCATTTCGAGTCTTCATCTTGACAATAATTGTTGCGGTGTACACATAGCGACTCCGGACAATGAACACCTAGTCGACATGTGTGTTTGGAGCATTTGCGTCCAACAAACCATCACACAAAGAATTTTGCTTCGCCACATAAATCGGTGCTGTTTTGCGTTGGCAGATGCACGACAATATTTGCCTCCAGGCTCTTTAAGCAGTTTGCTTTGCCTTTCTAATTTCTTGACTCTTTTAGAGATAATCTCGTGACGAACCTTTAACCCAGCTGACTCAGTACAAAGCACTTGGAAGTCCTCTTTAGGTGCTAACTGCTTGCAAAGCTCTCTGTTCTTCTCGTCCTAAATCTGCTTCAATTGCTCGACGGAAATTCCAATTGAAATTGAAACTGTGAGCATTTTTCGTTGTTGGCGGGATCCGGTGAGATTTGTGATAGAACTCTTTTGCTCATTTAGTGAGGCTAACTCTATGTAGGCACTTGATATTGTCGTGGAAGTGTTTTACAGGCTGGGACTTACTCAGAGTATGTTTTCTTTTGCAACATTTTTTTTTTTTTTAATTTTACGAGGAGATCTTTACTTTCGCATCCAAGTTGATCGAGCTGTCAACTGTCAATCTTCAGGATAAATCTCATTTCATGGACCACAATTCAGTTGACAAAATAAGCTTTATACTTAAATTGAGAGGAGAGCTTTTGATCATCCCACACCAACCCGAACTTCCAAATTTGTGTAGTCTCTGCCATCAGAGAGCGAGAGAGGACGTCTTACATTTCCTAGGAGAATGCCCAATTTTAAAGGAGTTTCGCAAAAGATATTTCAGATCTGAGGTCCTGTCTGCTGACGAAGTTATCAATATTTTAAACGGACAACAAGGCTGGGGTATTTTATACTACTCTACCGTAAATGCCTTCCGCTACAGAAGGCGTATGATCGAGGAAGTTTTTAAACTTAATTTCCATTTTCCATTTACCTTAACCCATTAGTTCCCAAGCTCAGAAAAAAAAAATTGTTTCTCCGTATTGGAACGTAAGCAGTCTATAAAGCACATGTGTCACGTTTGAAAGCGCCACATTGTTTAGCATGTATTTGGCAGCCATCAACAATGAACGTTGTCAGTGAATTTGTGAAAATGGAGAAAATTGGTCATCGTTATGTGATACAATACTTTCATTTGAAAGGCCTCAGCCCAACCAAAATAATAGCTGAACTGGATTCTACTCTGGTTGAGCTTGCTTCGTTTACAACAGTAAAATTTTGGGTTGTTGACTTTAAACGAGGCCGTACGAGCTGCCAAGACAAGCATCGCAGCGGTCGACCAAATGAGGTGACGACTCCAGAAATGGTGAAGAAAATCCACAAAGCGGTACTGGATGATCGTAGACTGAAAGTGCGAGAGATTGCAGACATTGTAAGCATTTCAAAAAGTGCGGTACATCGCATATTATTTGAAAATTTGGACATGAGAAAGCTGTGTGCAAGATGGATGCCGCATTTGCTCACACTCGAGCAAAAACAGTGTCGTGAATGCAATGGCCAAAACTAATGAATTAAAATTTGAATTGCTACCTCAAACTTGAAAAAATGGCTCAGTGGTCCAAGATTTTTCAACGATGAAGAACTGAAGTCAGCAGTTAATGGCTATTTTGAGGAGCAAGACAGTTCTTATTATAAAAAGGGCATCGAACTTTTTGAACATCACTGGGAAATGTGTTCTCTACAATCGCTGAAAGGCGATTATGTTGAAAAATAAACAAATTTTTTCCCAAAATTGTTGTGTTTTCTTTGTTGCGTCGGGTATTTCTGGAACCGTCATCGTACTTATTAAATCACTAGATGGTGTTGGTGTCCATTTGTCTGGAAACACGAATCCGATTGTGTCTAACGAACACGTGTTTGAAAGGTGCAAAGGAGAAAAAAGCTGCAAAAACATGCCGAAAAACTTGTGCAGCTTACGGTGAGAATGCTGTGAGTGAACGCTGGACCCAGGAGTGGCCTGTTCGATTCCGTTTCGGAAATTTCGATGTAAAAGATGCACCTCGCACTGGTCGACCTGTCACTGAAAAAGTCGTTGAAATTTTGAAACTGATGGAGCAAGACCGGCACGAAAGCTGTCGGGATATAGCAGAGGCACTAAACATCAACCGTATGACCGTTTGGAATCATCTAAATTGAGCAGACTATTCAAGACTATTCGATGTTTGGGTGCCACATGAATTAACGCACAGAAATTTAATTGACCGAATAACCATCAGTGAAAAGCTGCTTAAACGTAACGAAATGGAACCAATTTTGAAGTGATTCATTCCGGACGATGAAAAGTGGATTAAATATTCAACTTCAAAGCTTGGATTTATGTTGAGTGTATGGTGGGACTGTCTATTATGAGCTGCTACTGTGTACAACTCGACCGTTTGAATAAAGCTTTCAAGAAAAAGCGACCAGAATTGGCCAACAGAAAGGGAGTTGTCTTCCATCATGATAATGCTAGGTAACACGATGATATTGATGACCCGGAGCAAATTGACGGAGCTTGGTTGGGAAGTTTTGATGCATCCATCTTATAGCCCGGACCTTGCACCCTCTGATTACCATTTGTTTCGATCTTTACAAAACTCTCTTTATGGTAAAAGATTGGCCGACCGAAGAGCCGCTGAAAATCACTTGGCCAAGTTTTTCGCTGATAAACAACAGAAGTTCTACACCGATGGAATTATGAAGCTACCCGGAGAATAGCAAAAGGTCATAGATAATAATGGATAATATGTACTTGATTAAAATTGATTTTGAATAAAGAAAATTTTTTTTCAAAAATGTACCAAAAAACCGCGTAGACTTTTTATATGACCCCATATACCATATGTGTAAATAACTACCAGGTGCACCGGTATGAAGTGAGCGTTAAGATACAAATGTCTCGATAGGGAACATTTATTGTGAACGGGAATTAATTTCTTTTTTTTTTGGTTGCTATAACACCTGTCAAACATATTTAGTATACATCAAGACATTGAGCAAACAACATCACATTTTTTCATCGTGTTAAAAACGTCGAATTTTGTACCAGAAAATGATGACTTGCGGAAAGCATTTATTTTTTGTTTTCAAGTCGCATCGAATGCATGTCGAGGCATATGGTCATTATGCTCTATCAAAAGCAACATGCATAGGATATTTTCAATGGTTCAGAGATAACGATTTCGATGTGAGAAATGAAGAACGTGGAAGACCACCAAAAAAGTTTGAAGACGCCGAATTGTAACCAATATTGGATGAAGATGACACTTCGAGTCAGAGATAAGTGGCAGAAATGTTAAATGTTGCACAACAAACAATTTCTGACCGTTTAAAAGCTATGGGAAAGATCCAAAAGCCTGGAAAATGGGTGCCACATGAATTGAATGAAAGAAAGACGGAAGACTGAAAAACCACTTGTGAAATTTGGCTTCAAAGACACGATAAAAAATAAGTATTGCATCGAATTGCAAGGAAAGACTCACACTACAACAGCGTCTCCATATTGTTCAGCTGCATTACGAAAATCAGCGTTCTGTGAGAAATGTTTTTCGTGCGATTCGAGGAACTTACGGTGCACATAATCGACCTACTGAAACCACTATTGCCTATGCCATCCGCACATTTGAGTCCTAGTCTACATTAGTGGATGATACTCGACCGGTTAGACCACATCCAGCACGTAGTGAAGAGACTATAGCAACTGTAGTTGAGAGTGTATGCGAAAAACGTGAATAATCGATTCGTCGTCGTTCTCAGCAGTTTGGCTTTGCGTATTCGACAACTTGGCTTATTTTCCATGAGGATCTTAGCCTAAAAGCGTACAAAATCCAAGTTGTGCTGGAGTTGAAGCCAGGCGACTTGAATTTGCGTAAATGGGCTCTGGAAAAACTCAATGAAAATCCGGTGTTTTATCGTGAAATTTTGTCCAGTGATGAAGCCCATTTCTGGCTCAATCAATACATTGATAAAAATAATTGTTGTATTTGGGCTGATAAGCAACCCGAAGAGTACCAAGTGCTACCATTACATCCATTAAAAACAACGATATGGTGTAGTTTATGGGCTGGTGGAATCATTGGTCCATATTTCTTCAAAAATGAGGCAAATCAGAATGTTACCTGCAATGGTAACCGCTATCGCGCCATGTTAACGGACTGACTATGTGCTTCCTGAAATTCAAGCACATGGTCTTGGTGAGCTCTGATTTCAACAAGACGGCGCTACGAGCCATACAGCGCGTGAAACAATGGACTTGTTGATTAATCATTTTGGTGAGCACTTTTGCTACTTCAGGTTTTGCTACGGTAAAATGGCCGCCTAGATAGTGCGATATCACACTTTTGGACTATTTAAAGTCGTAGGTCTTCAGGAATAAGGCAGCTACGATTGACGTTTTGAAAGTCTACATTACTCGTGTTATCCGCGAGAAACCAGTCGCTATGCTCGAACGAGTCGTCCAAAATTGGACCTTTCGAATGGACCACCTCAGACGTAGTCGTGTCTAACATTTGCATGATATCATTTTCAAAAAGTAAATGCCATGAATTGTTCTTTTAACCGATAATAAAAATTTTAAGTTTGCTTTCAAATTTATGTGTTTTATTTTACATTGTAAATCAAACCTTACGATGAATCACTCTATACATAGCTGAACAAGTCACTTCAAACAATTGAAAAATTTCCTGCGCGCCGTAAAAAAAAGGTCGGATTTTTTATAAATTAGAACGCTACAATGCTTTACAAGGTAATTTTGTATCTTTTATTGTAGGGAAGAAGAAGAAATAGCATTATTTTCCTCTTTCGCGCCAATGTAAAATCGTATTGTTCTACGTTCAAGGACATCAATAAAGGGTCGTTACTCCCAACGTTGCGTAAACGAAACATTATTTACTCACCTTAGGTTAAAAAAAAACTACAAATGCTTTCTGAAATATTATGTAACTCCTTTATTGCTAGAGGTTTGGTCAGTTAATGTTTAAAATTTGAGAATGCCTAATTGATTTTGAGTGGGTCAATTAGGTAGCAAAATATGGAAAACTAAGTCCTTTTTTTGCGTACTTCTGTTATTTCCCAACAATAAACTAGATGATCATATCAACTCATTTCATCAAATCTAATCTACATGAATTCAGGTGTGCTCCAATCTCATTCTCGATGAGGGAATGGAAGGTCACCCCATCATCCATATATGTACTCACGAAAAGTCGAGCAGCCATTAAAGCATTAGGTTCTAATGCTAACTCCAAATCAGTCATGCACCGCTTTAATACACTACTAGATCTCTCCCATAAGAACAAAAAAGAACTATGGTGGATGACTGGTCACTTAGGTATTAACCGAAATGAAATAGCCGACGAACTGGTTACGCATTTTTGGCCGACTTCAGGCTCGAAAGGCAATATAAACACGCTTCATTTGTCAAGTCCTTTTCAGCGGCATATCTTCAGTTTAACACTAATCTATATTTGGTTTGGTGTCAATTTGACACAAGATTTTAAAGAGCCAATTGTAGAATCAAATATAATAAGATCGAGAATGCTGAAATTTCATTTGCGATGTAGGTACTTCGCATTTTTCGCACAGAATAAAACGATGTTCCGTACAAGTTGGTCTTACGCACATGTCACAGCGAACACTGTGAACATTTGCGTTCGAAGTTCGAGGGCTCAAGTGACATCTAGCCCGTTTTTTGTGGTTGGCTGATGAACCAATGCGTTGACCGCTAGCATTTCGACCGATGCTGATTGCTTGTGATGATGTTGATGGAGAATTCGAGCAAGAGGCGTACGGTGAAATCGACAAACTTGGATTGTCTTCACATAAGTCCTCGCCCAAGTTCAACAAAAACAATCATCGGCGGAAACCTTTCATACTCTTGTTCCATTCCAGGAACAATTGAGTACAAATCAAGAAGGCATTCAAAGCCGAAATGTCAAGAATGTTGTAGAACAATGTTAATGGCCATCGGTTGGTCGACGACAGCGTCGACACCAGCCTTCGTTTTATTGTAAAAGTGAATTATGTTGGGCTTTTTTACCTAGTCAGCTGGATCGAAATGAACGGCCGCATGATACGTCGAAAGCAAAGTTACGAAGCGATTTTTCTTGGGCACATATGACACCATCATAACACGATCTGCATGGTTGTAGACGATTTCAGTATGCAGCACTGGTTTTCTTTTTATGTCAATCAGCGCTTACGGTATCTCCTTTTTCCTTATAGTGCCGACAATCGTCATTTGCTGCTTCTTCAGCTCGAGTGCCAAACTGTAAGATGTAAAAAAATTGTCATGGAAAAGAATCACAGATCAGAGAAAAATAAAGGCATGTACACGAAGAAAGAATACCTTGGAACAAATCCAGAACAACACGCTGATCTTGATTGATTTCTGCTGAACAGTTTTTGTCACAGCCAACGAAGACTTGAATATTGTAGGCATACAACGATTGTGCGTCAGTCAGAATTCAAAGTTTGATGCCATACTTTCCAGGCTTAGACGAAATGTACTGTCGGAAACTGCATCGTTCACGAAATGGCAGCAGTTGCTAATCGACGGTCATTAAATTTCCAGAAACATACATAACTTTCAAGCGCTGGACCCACAGATCGAACAAATCGAGAATAGGTGCCATTTTATAGCGTACACTCTGCTGAACATTTCGCCAAGTTTCTCGGTTATCACATCGTATCAATTGGCTAATAGCTCGAAAGCGAATAAGTGACATTGTCGTTACGAAAATTGGTGGCCCGTACTTAACAGTCTAAAGCTCATGCCCCAGCCCATAACAAAAGTCCATAAAAGGTGCGCATTTCAGACACATCAGCCGGTTTACACGTGACGTCATGCTTGTGAACACCGTATAAATTGGTCATTTTCTACAGTCACAGTCACAATATTCTTGACTGGCTCGAGAAAAAGCAAAAACGCAGTCACTGGACTGTTGATGCGATATTTCGCAAATGATGTTGGCCCTGCAAAAATTTCAAATGAAAGCGCCTAAACAAAAAACTCAAAACAAATCTTGACGAGAAGCGAAATCTATTGTCGAGACTGATGGGCATGGTGGCATTGGATCGCGCACATACTGAATTTTCTTGTCTTTCGACTTGAGAGCGTTATCCGGTTGTGAAAAAGGCATTTCTTGCTCGATAAAATCAGTATAGCTGTTGTTACTGTTATAATCTTCGGAATCACTTTCAGTATCGCTTGGTGAATAATCTGTATCATCTTCCAAGGATTCGGGCAGATCATCGCTGTCTTCGCAGAATCGCTCATAGTCAGACAATTTGCAGTAATTGTTTGAGAAAAAAAAATCTTAAATAATTCACAGCAAAAGGTTGCACAATCGAATAATCAAGAAATAACGGACGAAGTGTCAAAGCACTGGCGCGAAGAACCTTATTTGAAGGTTTAAACACATTGTGCCAAATTGACATCAAACATCAGATATGTAATAACTCTTCTACAAGCCTTTAGAGCCCTCTGGCGACAACAACTAGATAACTAGACGCGAAAGTAGCCTGTTGAGCCGCGAGTGTCTGGCAACAACACTGCAATTATTAGGAGTTTTGCTTATTTGAAAAAAAAGTGTGTCAAATTGGCAAAAATGCCGTGAACGGGTCCAGTCGAGATGTTTGTCATTTCTGCTGACTCTCTGATGGTCAACTTGCGCTTGTAGTATGCCTGCCACTCATAAATAGCTTTTTTCTTTGGAACACAATTTTTTGCTAAGTTTTTGTATACAATTCAAAAATTGCCGAAAAGAAATAAAATCGATTTCAACAAACAGAATGCTATGAGGATTAAATTTGATTGGAATGTAGAGAAAAAACTCATGCAAATCTAGGAAGGAGGACTTGTCTTTCACCTTAATAAAGCTGAAAGCTTGACAAAAAAGAAAAAACAAATCTGGTTCGGTTAAATTAAGTTTGATGAACAAAACTTCTGGTTTTACAACAATTTTCAAGATCGCGGCTTTATCACCTTCTAGACTACATACATAGAGTACAGCTTCAAACACTGACATCCAAGCAATAAACAGATTTTGTGCTCGAACAATAGTTTTTCTGTGTGCTTTCGTTTTTTTATAAAATCTTCTCTTCAATGGAAAACATTGAAAGCGATATCGATTTCAAATAAAACAAAAATCTACGGTTGCTTCAAAGGTGGATGAGGGTGGTGGGCGAGAAGAAATAACAAACAAAAAACAAAACAAATTTGTAACACGATGAAAAATTCTAAAAAGTAAAAACGATGCCATTGCCAGAGAAAAGCATTATCATCATCATCCTTGTCGTCCTCATCTTGCTCATCGACCTCATCGTTCACACCATGGCATATAGACAGAAATAGTGTGAGGATAAAGCCCCGATAGTGATGAGGAAACAATAATGAAACCAGAGGAGGCTCTCTATGTACACAGATATGTATAGATACATAATACACAAGCGTATCATCGAATGAAAAAGAGTCCACTTCACTCTAGAATGTCTTCCCTCTATAGCGTCACAGATAGAGTCTTAAATTAATGAAATATCATAAAAATAATAAATAGGCTGCTATCAACGTTATTGCAGGACATACAGCCAAAGTGGAAAGGCATTAAGGAGTGTTGGTTGTTTTGAAATTTTTTTGTTTTTCCTTTTCCTTTCAGTTCAGCAATCGCTGTTTGTTCTCTCTTATTCTGTGCAAAAAAATTGTTTGTATGCCTTAGTTTTGCGTTTCAATGCGAACAAAAAAGTAAAAAATCTGTCCAGCAACATTGTGGATGGTGGGCGTCGTAGGAGAAGGAGTATTTGCATATTGCATGGAAAGTGACTGATAGTTGAATGGCAATAGATCGATGGGTACGAAACGATATTTTGATGGCAACAAAGCGATAGATTGAGTTTTTTTCTTTTATTTTCAAGGGTCTGTTGAACGTTTTGAAGCCAGCTCGTGCTGGGCGGAAGGTTTATTAGAAGTTGTACAGACAATCGCTTTTGAGAAATTTTATTCGGAAAAGAGCCATTGACATTTCTTCTATCAGAGGAGTTTTAGTCTACAATGTACGAGTATATAATTTAGAAGTTAAGAGTAGGCTAGTGCGACAATTTTGTTCTTGGTAGGAAAACATCAAACTGAACTACCCACATAAGGTTTAGATAAGTAGGCGATAAGGTTATCCAATTCTTTTATCCTGGGCATGGATCACATGTTCATAATCTTTACACAGTTAAGAGGGGGTTTTGACATCTTTTATTCTATGGGAAACGTTTTAATCAAGTCGACAGGAAGTCCCATGGTTGTATCAAATACTGACATTCGTGCAAAAAGACCATAAAAAATTGCTTTATTGGTCATCTTGGATTGATTATAAATTACCCTGAGATACCTTACCTTACCTTGATAGATAGGTGAGAAATAATGAAATCTGGACGCATCTACAATTGCTTTCGGAAAACCATCAGTCTATTCCTGGCGAAGGGTTACAAGTCGATTTTTGAAGAAACGTTTCTATATCTCTGACATCAACGCATCAGTCATTTGACAGTATCAAGGTGATTTTTCAGTCAGCCATCTACGCCTAAAGACTCCATATCTATCTAGCACGAGATATCCGGAGTAGTACTGTGTTACTCGCATCCTGCAATTCCTGTGGTTAAATGTATAATCTATCGTAAGTTACATGACTTTCTATCAGCACGTTATCTCTAGACGTTATTGCCCTCTGACAATACGAAGATATCTGGCATGTGTCACATCGAATTTAGCGACACTTCAACACCACAGTTTAAGTTATCTGGTTGTCGAAGTGTTTTTACAATTGTAATGCTCGGTTTCATTCCATATAGTCAACAAATTTAACTTTAATACAGAATTTATGGACTTTGGTGGCGCTACAGTCTGGGGTGAACATAGGCATTAACCAACATGCCTATTCAGCTATCACGATCTCTTGCCAGCTAACTCCAATGCGCCAAAATGGTTCCATTCGCGTGTGCTACCTTAGATTAATTCTATTCCCGCTGCCCATTTCTCGGGGTTCGACTCGGGGAAAACTCTTTGGGTCGGATATGTGGTGTCCATTCGCTCAACATGGATCAGTTACTTCAAACATTAGATCTGTATAAGCATGACAGGACGAATGTCGCTGTATACGCCATACTGTTCGTGGTTTAGGCTCCTCCTTCATTAATCGTCAAACCAGGCGGTATAAAACCAGTTTGGTCTTACGAGAAAAGGTTTTGTTACTCAACTCCCTAATCAGGCCAAAGATTAAACGATTGGAAAGTGTAATCCTATTTCGGCATTTTTATTGGGCGGGTTGAAACCCTGAACATCAGAGGCGGACTATCTGATTGCTCTTTGGCAGTGGTGCTGCTCGTATGAGACCCAACTGTCAATGGAAGCCTTAACAGAGGACGCAAGTAGACTGAACGTAGGTTCGTTTCCTGAAAAACTCTCCTCTAAGCCGTGTCTGGCAAGTTCGTCGGCGACTTCATTTCCCGTGATCCCATTGCAACCTGGGACTCAAACAAGGGTCTCTGAATTTATCCTTCCGACTGCGTTCAGTGATCTCTTGCATTCTCGAACAAGCTTAGAAGTTTTAAGAGGATTCAGCAAGGCTCAAAGCTCAGCTTGGCTGTCGCTGCAGACGCAAATGCTTCGCCATCCCCCCCTACCGTTTCTCCGTTGCCATCAGAGTTGCATAAACTTCTGCTTAGAAGGCAGATGCAAGCTTTCCTAACATGAAGTGAAATCTAACATTAGCGCCCTCCAGAAAGACACCAGCGCCACATCCTATATTAGTTTTGAAGCTGTTCGTGAAGACCCAACTGGGCCAAAGCCAGTCCTCGTACAAGGAAAGTCGATTTCGTAGTTTTTCCGCAAAAGGAGTTCTCGTGTTATTGCATCGGACGGCATGTCCATAAGACCGAAGTCATAAGACAGCCGATGCGCAAGGTCTACGAAGCTCCAGTGCGTGTTGTACTAAAGACCATATCTTTTAAGTCCGAAGATGGCTTTGACAGTGCAGTCCATGATATGAATATCTGGTAAAAGCACGTATTTTCGGGAGAGATTATTCCATCAGACAACCGACGCACAGGATATATGGTAATTGGCCTTATCGTAGCTGTGTAGATCCAAGGGACCCTTTTCGGTGACAGACCCCATGTCTTGCCGATAACTCCTCTGCACTGCCAGAAGGCTGACAGCGCCTTAGAGAAGTTTTTTATCCAGAAAGGCACCCAAATATTTAGCTTCTTTTGAGAATTGGATGGTGATGCCTTTAAGCACTAAATGGGTCAGACCAGGCAGTTTTCTTCTTCTCGTTAAGAGAACCTCAGTTTTGAGAGGATTGACTAAGAGCCCATTACTAGTGCACCAGTCGTCGACCACGTTTAGGGCTGCATGCGATTTGGGCAGACAGTCGCTAGACACGATCCGACAGACAGTACAGCTACATCATCCACGTACGCTTGTGCGTAGACGTTAGAACTATTAAGTGCGTTGAGAAGTGAGTCGACCAAAATACATCATAACAAATGAGACAGAACGCCGCTTTGCGGGCAACCTCTGTTTACACCCGCCACCACATATTGACCCCGCTCAGCATCCTCAATCAATGTCCTATTCATCAGCTTTGCTTTAATCCATCAAGACCAGTGACTCATCTACGCTGTGTTGTCTGGCCGAGTTGCACATGCCATTAATATATGCGTTGTCAAGTTGTCGAAGTGCGTCTTCAATTCTACCTGCCAGATTTTGAAGCGTGCTCTTGCAGGATCTTCCGCGTTGGTAGGCGTGTTGCATCGCCGACAGATGCATTCGCATCTAGTAGTCATCCTTTCCGATTTTCGGTATAACGGCCACTCTCACCGTTCGCCAGGGATTCGGTATGTATGCCAATGCTAGGCTTGCAGTGAAAATTCTCTCCAGAGCTGTTAGCAGCTGTACTTTGTAGCATAACTGGCTAAATGTCGTCGGTGCCAGGAGACCGAGAAGCTCTGCTTTGGACTCGGTATAGGTACTGTCCGATTTTCTAGGTGGTTCCAGTCTGGTTGATCTTCCCCTTTTGAGGGCTTTGACTAGCCTACTGGTTTCACTAATAGTTTCGATCATTTCGCAAAAAGATTTGTAAGAGGCCCTCTTCGAAGTCTGAATAAGATTTTAAAAATTTTTTGCTTTGATCTGTAAAGATTCCAATCCTTCCTCCTCCAAGTTAGTCTTAAAGGACCTGTTTATAAGTTTTCTGGATTCTTTATGAAGACGCTGCAGGTCAGCGTTCCAACAAGGAATGGGCGATCAGCAGGATTGCTTAGTAACTGGGCATGCCATTTCGAAACACTTGGTGAGGGTGCTGTTCATGTTCTGAACAGCTTCCTCAAGCTTTTCTTTTGTCCTGAGCTTAGGAGGAGCATTATTGTATTTTTCAAGCTCTTCCTTAAATCGTGTCCAGTTGGTTTTATGCGGATAACTCCTCTTCAGAAAGGTCAAGACCTCGCATCCGATACTGAATTCGATGTATCTATGATCTAACATGGAGATCTCCGATAATACATTCCAGCCAGTAATCTCCTTAGCATACCTTTTGGATAAAGTTAAGTCGATTACTTGATGCCGTACTCTCGTAACAAAAGATGGCAGTGATCCAACGTTGTCGACAGCCAGGTCAGGCGATAGTATGAACCTGAACCTCCCACGTTGCATGTGCTACATTTGCAGCATACGATGAGTCCCATCTTTCTAGAATCACAATTATCAATGAGTTGTACTATAGCCTCCGGTGGTGTCCAGTGGCGAATCATAGGGAAAATAAGCAGAGACGGCAGAGTTGACGGCATCATTAGTCCATTCTTTTTAGAAGACAAGGCTGAATGGAGAACGTTGCCGCGATATTCAGACCGGCTAGGTTTTTTTTTCCAAAAATTGAATGAATTTAGTCTGGACGATCTCTGGCTTCAACATTATGGTGCTACCGCCCACACAAGCCATCAATCAATCAGTTTATTGCGTATGAAATTTGAAGATTGTATTATTTCGGTTAGAAAAGTTAGAAATAGAAGGTTAGAAGACTTTTTCCTGTGGGTTTATTTGAAAGTTAGACCTATGCCAATAATCCAGCGACAATTCAGGATCTCAAAACATAATATCCAAACTGAAATTGCAACCATCGTATGGTATTCTTCAAAAAGTCATCGATAATTTTGACCTTCTGATGGTCGCTTGCAACTTGACTTCAATTTGTTGTTGTATTCAACGCATAATTGCCATAGACCGAATTTTATTAATCAATAAAATTCTACATGGATTTCACAATAAATTTTTATTTAATTTAATGCAAAATTCCGTACTAGCTGTTGGCTAACCCTTTATGAAGAAACTTACGAGTGGTTAAGGCTTTTCTAGGCTGCATTTTAGTGACTTCTCCGGTTATTAAGTCGTAACCGGAAGCTATCCTTGGTTTTATTTTTTAATTGTTTGGCAATCTTTTCGATGCACTGAGATATTGTGGATGAGTGCTTGGCCGTCGAAGGGCGTACAGGTCTCTATTAGTTGAGAAGTGAAGATTTTCGCTTTATCCTTATCACCCTTCGCCATTTGTTGTTATTTTGTCGATATGGTAAAGCGGAGGCTTTAGGAATTTCAGTATCTTTTAATCCCTTCCAAAGCGAACTATTAATTATTTCGAGCGCGGATTTTGGGCGGCAGTAAATGGCTGAAATGGGGAAGAATCTATTAATTATGTCGCTTGTTGTGGCAGTTATAGCTAATTGTATTTAGGTTTATTTATTTTGCTTCGCTCCTCAAGTTTCTAAAGTTTAAAAGAAAAAATATAAGAAACAGGGTCCGCCGAATTTGCGGTCCTTTTGTTGTGTAATCTTGCGGCTTAAGCATATGCTACAATAGTTTGCACGGTAACCGCATCTTCAACTACGTTTTCTTTTATATTTCTATGACCAGAACCCGGTCTATTTTTAATTTACCGGGCTAAGGTTTTTCTCTACTCGGCACTTTTGAGTGCTCATTTTGCCGCTTCAGAAATTTATCTACACACGTTGCACGTTTTAATACACGTTGCAGGGGTTTGCTTCATTACATGAAAGTCTCTAGCTAGGTGCTTTTCTGCACATTTTACTCAACGTGGATCTGGCTGGAAACACGCTTCCGTGTGATTGAACCCTTGTTGTTACGTTGAGATTTTGGTTATCATTTCCATGACTATTCATGGCATCATGATGTTCCTAACATGTTCTGCTGTTCTCCTCCAAAACCTAGGTAATGTAGCTTCTTACTTGATTTTTACTAGGTTTTGAGCACTATACTAAAAAAAAAACTCTTTTTTTATATACCAGGGATGGAGAAAAAGAAAAAAAGCACATCAGTCTTCTTTCCACACAAACTTGATTTATATTTTCAAGCCACGCTCAGATTTTCTTCTTTTCGTATGAGAAGAAAAGTATTAATCAACAATTGCTGGCTTTGGCTGCTTAAATATAGTAAGCCCTCTATCCTTCCTGATATTTTACCATCGACTACGAATTGATTATTACGTGAAACACTCAAATGGATCTCAAGCCATGGAAAGAGTTTCATTCAGGAGTCATCTTCCTGTTGGCACCACGAGCATGCTACTCACTGTATATTTAATCAAGGTTGCCTCAAAAATCTTGTGTTCCGCACCCGATGTCTAAGATAAGATAAATTAAGGTTGGTTGCACATGCACAAGGCGTGCTATACTATCTTTTTCGGTATAGTTTAAATCGTAATTTATTCTCCGCAAATTCTTGAAAAGGAATGAAATCTTTTCTTAACAATTCAATGAAAAGAATGTTGTCTGCTTATCATTGATATGCTTTTCTGCAGCAGCTTTTACATCTACCAACTCGTTAATCACTTAAAAGAAAAAAGGATACCAACAACTATCTGATGTTTGAATAATTCCACCACAATCCTTCGCAGTAGCTTTCTACAATAGTTAGTTGAATCCGCATTGTTCGCAGATCTAATGTAAGCTGAATAAATGCAAAGAATTGTCCAACTTCCTCCTCACCATCCCCTATCCGAATCTGCATTCCATTCCCAATCCCAATCAAAACTCTTTTTTGCGAGAATAAAATAAAAAAAAAGAAAAAAAAAATTATTAAAGAAAACTAAATAACAGATTATGTATTCCGAGAATCCCAATCCTTGAGATTTTCTAGTTTCTCCCTGGTAAACAAATACAATCGAAACAGGGATGTAAGAACAAAATAAAAAAAAAATACATTTAATCAACTTATTTAGGTAAGTGCATGTATCGTGTTGGATTCTGGAGACCCACACAGAAATATGCATTTTCCGACAGTCGAAGCGTAAGGACTCTCACGCTAAACCTCATCTCTGCACCATTGTCATATAGGAATTCAACGATGTAAAATGGATTCCAATTCGCGAATAAAACTATTCACTCTTGCAACGTGCAAGTGTTTGTGCGAGCTGAAGGATAAAGGTTATGAAATGTGGAATTCCGAATCCAATATTTGCATGCGATTTGGTTATGTTCTCCAAAGGAGCAACGTTTTTCAATAGAATTCTGCAATCGCACGAGAATTTTACGTAGCTCTCTAATGCAAAAATGAATTGGATTCGAATGGCTCTTGGAATGGAAAAACTTACAGAGCTTCCCGGGTATTCAAAACTGGGGGAAAAAAAGCGTTTAAACGCGATTGCTGGTAAACTAATTTTAAAACAGGACTCGACCACTTTTATACGCATTGCACATCTGAATAAGGATAGAAAATAAGGTCTCACGAGTGTGTGGTTTTGTTGTGCAAAGCGCATTGAGATTTTGTTATGCACTAGTATCATGAAAATACCGTCATCTTAGATTGCTTCGTGTGTATCCAACACGCGAGAGGTGAACCGAGCACAAAGCATGGTACTCGTATTTGTTAGATATGTTCTAATATTGACGCTTAAATGGAACGCAAATCTGCGAAAAGGTTTCTTCCTTACAAAAATGCGGTTGACTAGAAATGTTGTAAGTATGTTACGAATGTGATTGACATTGTGTTGTTTGAATACGACAAAGGGAGTTCCGGAACCAAAAGACTTTTGCATACTTTGGTGAATCGGAATTTTTTTTTTTTTTTAAATTTTTCTGCAAGCACATATGTACTCGTATGTATGCAAAATATGAAATTATGGCGACATGAATCTTAAAAAACCTTGCATGGATACCCTTCAAATAGAACACAAATTGAAAACAGATTCGGAGTATTCGAAAAAATACAATAAGCTCGTGGAAAAGAACTTGTACGGAAAAACGGCTTCTTATATACAAGAAATACAGTCAGGAAATGTAGGTATGAAATTATCTGGCTGGAAAAATATTTTCACATCCGATATCGGAAAATAATTTACAAGCAATCACAAGCTCTTCCGAATAGTAAAGAGACAACTTTAACTCGGCAGGGATGTATGAAATTATCCCACTAGAGACCCAGCATTTTTATGAAACTCTCAAAGCTATAAGAAAGTGCTAAGGCTATAGCGGGAGCTAACAGATATATATTTTTTTTAATATAATGTGCGCGCGCTTAAAGGATTTGTGTACCCTTGAGGGTACACAGGAGGGCGAAGAAAATTCTCCAGAGAATGGAGAGCTCAGCAGGGCAACCCATAAGCGAGTTGTATGGCTTAGGCATAAATCACGATATTTTAGCGTACGTCCGAAAGTGGGCTTGAGGATGTACTGATGAGCATTCATAACGAGACGGTAGTAATGATTAAAACTTTGACGGGACGAAATGCTAGTGGCGATTTCACTGGTTTCGCTTTAACAACAGCAGGCAGCATTGTATTTTGAAGGCATGCAATTCCACTCTGTTGACAGTTGTTAATATCGGAATTTAATGAGCTTAACAGAAGCTGTCCTTTCCGTTCTACAGCCAAAGAGCAGGGGCGTGAGTCCGGGAACAAATATAAAAAGCAGAGAGTACTGACATCAACAAACGAATATATTGGATAAGAAATAAAAATGTGACGGAGACAGAACAGAGCCTTGGGGTACACCAGCATTTATGCATCGATGCAAACTCTGTCAGTTACCTTAGAAATATTAAATGCAACTGCCTCGCTTTCGCCAGACACCAGTGGACAAATCACACTGTTGCTACTAAAATCTACTGCCTGTCATTAAGAAGTTTTCGCGTTTCGAGATATTTCATTCGACGCACACAATTGTAGGTTGCGACAAAGCACAATCTGGAAATGTTGAGCTGGCCGCAAGGTATGCAGCAAGTGGATTGGCCTTGTCCAAAGAGCTGGATCCTGGAATGTCACGAAGTTTGGTAGGGTGAACTTTAACTTATATGCGCCAGCTTAAATGAGTTGACCTCTACTGCGTTGTCTCACTAGGTTAGAGTGTAAATTTTTTCTGGCTGGGATGATGGTGTCCACGTGCTCATGGTGATCTAGCAGTGAAAACCGGGTAAAGTATGACTGGGATGAGTTAGTAAGTTTAAAGTTTTTTTTTTAAGACTTTTATTTCATTATAAAAAGGATTCATTACATCGACAATATGTAAGTAAAAAGTCTGGTTGATTTGACCTATGGCAGATTGACAGTAATATTTATATTAATAAGAAATTGAATCCAATATGAAATGTCGGTTATTTACAAATTGTTAAACACGTGGGTATTTTGAAAATCACCTTCTATAAATCCCCTCTGTAAGGAAGCGCGTTTGGTGCATAGTCAGCCTTGATCACCGTGAAGGATGCTGATTACTTCACTTACTTCTAACGAAAACAAACCAAAAAATCTCTTGAGGAATTCTTTGAGAATTGGACAAATCGCAATAAAGTGTACAACGTCTTCAACTTGGAAGGTCCGGTATAAGATGTGATATACGATTCAAGCTAGCTAGTAATTCATTCTGCTTCAATTCATTCTACTATATTGGGATTCTTCCGCTTCACACCTTAATATTTGAAACATGGTATAACTTCCCCAGTAACATATTGAACTTCATTCTTAAGGATGTTGACTCCTCACCACAGTTAGATGTTAGTCTCTTCCAGTCTTGAACGAGCTTTTCTCATGATGATAACATAGATCATGCAAAAGTATAAGCTTTGCCAATCTCCCCTACTCTCAGACCATAACTTTCACTACATAGTTAAAGTGTAACTAAGGAGTATCCATAAATAGAGGCGGGCAGCCTGTCTTCAGATGCAACATATAGTTGGGAGTAGCACTCGGTAAGTGAAAGATATTTTTGAGGAAGTAACTTTAAAGCAAAAATAACCCTACGTTTGGGCTCCATACAAAAGTATGGCTTACGAAATATTTTCTGTGTTACTTGTTTATTTTTAATGCAGTGACCCAAAATTTATGATAACAATGTACATTTAGCTTCAGAGGTTTTGGTCGTAAGATGTATACTCTCACTTATATTAGACGTGATCAAGACTCACAAATATTTGTTCTCTCTTACAAATTCGATATGATCACCTTGGAAATTTGATAATATCTCCCACTCCCCTATTGAATATGACTATCTTTGACTTCTCCAAGTTGACAAATAAATTTCACGCCCTACAAGAGTCCTCGAGTCTATTAATCGTTCACTTCTAACCTTCTATTGTGTCGACAAGAAAGACGATATCGTCCGAATACATAAGCACAAGAATCTTCTTTCGGCTGAACATGCATCCTTGTTTTACTACCACTGCAGTTGTAAATTCCTCAGATACAAACCCGCCATCCCATGCCAAGTCTTTATCATACATTAATTGCAGTATGTTAATAATTTTACTGCAGATTTCTATCCTATACAATTTGTAGAAGAGCGCTTCATGGGCAATGGAGTCGAATCTTGACCAAAAAAATATGTGCAATGTATTTTAAGTTGCTCTTCTAATCCGAAAAAAGCAGTGATTATCTATAACTTCGTGCGGTTTGCTAAGAGATGGCGTAACTTGTATTATTCCATTTGAACATGCGTTATCATTGTACGTCATTTCAGTATATGTCATTCATTTGAAGCGTAAACAGCAATAATTTTTTTCACTCAAATATGTCGAACTTTGTGCCTGAAAAAGTGTTTTTTCGGGGAGTTCTTCTTCATTACTTTAATATGAAGAAAACTGCTGCCGAAAGTCATCGTATCTTGGTGGAAGTTTATGGTGAACATCCGCTAGCTGAGCAAACGTGCCAAAAGTGGTTTGCACGATTTAAAAGTGGTGATTTTGGCTTAAAAGGCGATGAACGCCCTGGGCAGCCAAAAAAGTTTGAAGATGAAGAACTGGAAGCACTACTTTATGAAGATTGTTGTCAAACACAAGAAGAGCTCGCAGAATCTTTGGGTGTCACTCAAGCAGCCATTTCAAAACGTTTAAAAGCAGCTGGATATATTCAAAAGCAAGGAAATTGGGTTCCACATGAACTCAAGCCGAGAGACGTCGAAAGGCAGTTTTGCATGTCCGAAATGCTGCTGGAACGCCACAAAAGGAAGTCATTTTTGCATCGGATTGTTACAAGGTGAAAACTGGATCCATTACGACAACCTCAAGCGCAAAAAATCATATGTGAAACCCGGCCAACCAGCCAAATCAACGGCAAAGCCGAATATCCATGGCGCGCAGCTAATGCTCTGTATTTGGTAGGATCAGATGGGTGTGCTGTATTATGAGCTGCTAAAACTGGGTGAAACCATAAATGGACAACGCTACCGAATACAATTAATCCATTTGAGGAGAGCAGTAGCCGAAAAACGCCCGGAATATGCGACCAGACACGAGGCAATAATTTTTCATCATGACAACGCTCGGCCCCACGTTGCTATTCCGGTTAAGAACTATTTGGAAAACAGTGTATGGGAAGCCTTACCCTACCAGACCTTGCCCCTTCTGACTACTATTTGTTCCGGTCGATGCAGAACGCCCTCACTGAAACACGGATCACATCAGAGCAGAATATCAAAAATTGGCTTGATTGTGGATGGGATCCACAAATTGCCAGAAAGATGGGAAAAAGTCATAGCTTCAGATGGGCAATACTTTGAATAATACTATTGTACATGTTTTTCTTAAATAAACTTTCAAATTTTGAAAAATTTTTATTATAAAATATTGTACTGGCCGAGCCCATAAAGAACCCAACTTGAAATTTGAAATGGAAATAGTGGACGAATCTCTCCATAATATATATATATGTAAACTACAACTTTTTAAAATGCTATAATTTTTTTATTTTTTGATAAATTTTATTGTGTCAAAGCAAAAAATTGTGGAAAATACATCAATTTTCAAACTGTATCAGTATTTTTCCATGTGTCCGCCTTTGGCGCAAAAAATGGCCTTGAGACGGCCGAAGAAAGCATCGCACGTTGCACGCAATTGGCTCTGCGGTATTTTGGGCCATTCCCGGCGAAGTGCTTGTTTAAGGTCATCCATACTTCGGTATTTTTAAGTGCCAACCATCGCCTTCAAAATACCCCAGACAGAGAAATCCAACGGATTTGCATCCGGAGAATTTGAAATCCATTGTGTCGAAGAAATGAAGTGTGGAACATTGTTTCTTAACCAATCTTGGTTGTTGAAATATCCACGGTCTCTGACCGAAATGATTGTTTGCCCAAGGCTTCAATACTGCCTCTAAGACAGTTTCACGGTATACGATTGCATTAATTTTGACGCCACAGTCCAAAAATACGAGCAGAGAGCGACCACCGGCGGTTATGGCGGCCCAAATCATCACCATCGGTATTGCTTGCTCTCTGGTGGCCGTCCGAAGGTACATGTTTTCTAAGGACCTCTCTGTCAAGTAAACTCGGTCATTTTGTTTGTTGACATATTGCTCGATAGAAAATGGCGAGTCGTCGGAAAAAACCTAATTCGGCAACTCACCACTTTCGTGCAAGCGTAGCAACTCCTTCGGTCTTTCGACTCTAACTTTTTTCTGTTGCAGTGTAAGATCGTGTGCTTTTTGGAACTGTAATGGCTTGAGCTCAAGCTCATTTCTCAGTATGTGTTGCATCCGTTCCAACGATATGTTGAGCTCACGAGCCATGTTTCTTCCACTTCGACGCGGATTTCGCTCAATTCGAGCCTTCACTTTCCGAAACATTTCTGCCGATGCTGCTGCTTTTTTATGAACACCTCCATGGCGTTTTGCAACGCTTCCAGTATCACGGTAACGAGCTATGGTTCGAGACACAAAATGATTTATTCACGTAGAGGTGCTGGAGGGCTCTAACGATAGCTACATGTGGTTTTCCATGTGGTTATCTGTCATGTGTCAAAATTTGAGCTCACAGTAATGAACGGCTTAGAAATTATAGCAGTCTGAAGTTGGTTGCAGTCCGAGTCAGTCAGGGGGTATAATCAATTGCCTAGATCATTCAAAAAATGTGATGTTGAATTCGTAAAACTTACAAGTAGTTTCTAAGAACGGATATTTGTGCGATATTTAGCCCATAAAAACTAAATATCAGTGCTATCCTCGCCTTAGCAAAGTCAATTAATTTAAGTCCGCTTCCAGACGTTGTGTTTTATGACACGGGTTCAAAAAATCTTAAAAATAAACCCGTTCGGTTTCAGAACGAAATTTTTAATATTTTCAAAGTTATAGCCAAAAAAAAAGAGAGCGCGGATAGCTGACTAATGTAAGTATTGCCAAAGCTTTAAACACATTTTTCTCGAAACCATGTATTTCAAATTTCGGGGAAGCACTGACTCCGATTAAGCTAAAAATTCTATCTGTTATTCTAGACATACATAGCATTCTTTTTAAACCATTAAATTTTTTTTTATTAATTAATTAATTTTTTTAAACAATTTATCAACGAAAAAAATTAGATTTTGAGAATCTTTTTGTCACAAGTCGACCATTTGTTTTTTAAATGCATATTATTGGTTAGTTCATTAGAATATGGTATAGTCTACAGAACAATAATCTTTTTGTATCTTTACGGAAGGCTGTGTACTTCCCCAAAACAGCTCCTTTTTTTCGAGGACTCCACTTTGATATTAAAATTTATAAACAAATTAATGTAAAATTAGTTAAGAAAACAATTTTTTTGTTTAGTTTAAAGTACTAATAAAACAATGTAAAAATTAGAAAACGATCGCATTTTATTTTCTTGTTAAAAAAAATTCACGACAAAATGTCGAAATTTCAGCCGTCACACCAGACCAGACATATCTTCTGTGAAGTAATAAGCTGAGGTTTGGAATTTTACTATTACAGATTGTCGTAAATAGCTGAAAGCTCAAGGATTCTTGCAATGTCTGCCGCTTACAATAAATCTGCATCCCAAAATATGCCAACGCAGCCTTGGACCTCTCCTAGTTGTTCAGCTGCACCTGGTTTGTAAATTCTCTGAGTTTCACTTTAGTATTTCCATATTTTCTGCAGTCTTATCAGATATTGGTTACAAGACAAGGCATATGACCATTGAAGAACCATAACTGATCAAATGGTAGAAGGATAATAAAAATTCCGTTTAGTGATTTGAATAATTTGCGGGGACAAATGAAGGTGGTCGCAAAAAGCATGTCTTTGTAAAACATTCTGGATATATGAGTAAAAGCACCACAAGCTGACCCAATAAAGTATTCATCCATTCAGTTTAGCCTTCACTATGTAGAATTTCTGGGGATGCGTCTTATTTTCTACAACAAATCTAAATATATCCTTTGCGAAGATTTCATTTAAAATTTCACTTAGAGCTGATATCTTTGGATTTTCAACGAAAATTTCAAACATTATGCTCATAAAGAACCAACGTTAAAGCTCTCATTTATCAGGGCTTCATTTAAGACTTTCGAAACCGTATCATTATCCTTGAATAACATTCCTTCATTATTGCAGTTTATTTAAATTTTCATGATTAATCTGGTAATATTGTCAGATGCTGTCAGATTTGCTTTTATCCTTCGCAGAAACCATGGATACAAGTAAATTTAAATAATATACTCGTACACACACAAAGGAAAAACTTCAGAAGTTCAAAGTTAAGAGCTCAGACAATTTGTATTCAAAGAGCTTTAAGTTACTGAGCTACGTGCGTACTCACTTAATGTAATTAACTCGCAGACGTAACATAGAACCCACATCTATTAGTCTTCTTCTTAGGATAAGGCCTTTCGTTATTTTTTTAACTTATGATAGCTATTTACTTTTTCCTCCTAGTTGAGGTAGTCGAGAGAATGAGAATGCTTTTAATTTAATACATCATTGAAGTCGTTGCAGTGAAAGGCATAGATAAAATAATAACAACAGGATTAGTATGGGAAGAGTGTTAAGTGCGCAATAATTCACAATCTCTGTAAACATGGAATTGTTGTTAAGATTTTAGCAGCACTGAATGAAATGTAAAGACGACAAGTAACTTAGGAAGGAGCTTGCTTGAGGGGAACCGATGTAAGATATTTAAACTATCTCATTTTTATGGCAGAGGATATGTATTTAAAAGCAAATAATTGAAAGCTGAAATATGAGCTCATAAAGTTGTTCAGATGAAGCTCAGATAATGATTTCTATCTGTATTGGGTCGCATTTTTCTTTTATGTACAATATAGTTCTTAAGTTGAAGCCGTAATCTTATCATTACTTCACAACTTTAAGTATCTTCGACGACATGTAAAATGTAGACAAAAGCTTTATCGTAGACAATATTGCTAAGTATTTTAAATGCTACAATTTCTCTGGCCTTTGATTTTTAGATTAACCGAATTTATACTCGCCTAACAGTGATGTTGGATGACGGATACTCGGATGTTGATGACAAGCGAACGGGAAGACCGAATTCACTCCCACGATCTTAATTTGTGTAATTTTTAAACCAAGACCTAGTTGCCAGATATACGCTGCGACATGAATAGAGAGCTTATTTTTGTTTTTTCGAAACTGCCACCACAACCAAAGGCAAACGCCGAATTCATGGAATACTGTGATATCAGGAGGACAAAACGTTTAATATGCAGCTCTGAACACTTTAGACAATTGCAAATGGAACGTGAGAGACAATCATGTCTTGGACGTCGTACTATCGCTTAACGTGTGCCTCATACAGAGACGTTTGCTAAAAGATCGAAATAATTATCGGTAAAATCAGACGACTAACAGACGACCTGAGACCCTATGTCTCATGCCCGGGACCTACTTCCCAAGTAAACTGATCAGAACCGGTTTGAAGCTACGCCTTAGCTGATGTCTATCAACGGTTGTGTTGATGAATGAGGCCATCAAATACTAGGTGGAGTGAAAAGTAACCTCCTTGACCATCAGAATGCGCTGCTACTGCTAAAAAGGTTATGATGCCTTGAAGTCCGTTCATATTTAGGCAGACATGCCAAATTTCAGTGCGATACTGTCTTTAGTTTTGTTTTGACAGCTGATTGTTGTTGACGTGTTTAGCATCATGTTGAGTATGGACAAAAACGATTTTCGTTCTCTCATAAAACATTATTTTTTGAGAGGCAAAACGGCGAAGGATACAAAAGAAAAATTGGATAAATATTATTGGGCAATGCTCCGTCAGATTACACCGTCAAATATTGGTTTCGAGAGTTTCCGATCAAGTCCGCAGCGGCAGGCCCTTCGATGCGGTTACAGAGGACAATGTCATAAAAAAAAAAAAAATACATGAAATGGTGTTGTCTGACCGGAAAGTAAAGGTGTGCGAGCTAGCAGATACCACAAAGATTAGTACTGTGCGCACACGCCATATTTTGGGCAATATTTTGCATATGAAAAAGTTATCCTGCCGCGCATACTCACTCTTGACCAAAAACACGAACGCGGAGCACTTGGAACGAGTGTTTGGACTTGCTGATGCGGAATCGGGCGGACTTTTGGCGTCGATTGATAACTGTTGAACACCAGAGAATAGAATGAGTGCCCGGCAATGGGCTGAAGCCGGCACGAGTGTTCCGAAGCTGCACAGGGAGACTCGATGGCTCGAAAAGGTTATGACGTCGGTTTTTCTGGGACTGTCATGGCATACTCTTCGTGGACTACCTCGAAAAAGGAAAAACCATCAACAGCGATTATTACTGTGCATTATTGGAGCGATTGTATTCCGAAATCGCTGCAAAACGGCCTCACATGAAGCGAAAAAAAAAAAAATTGTTTTTACAAGAGCATCGCAACCGTGGCTAAAATCAATGACTTACAGTTCCAATTGCTGTCGCATCCACCATATTCTCCAGATATGGCTCCCTCGGACTATTATCTCTTCCCAAACCTCAAAATCAGCTCACGCGAGGAAATCATCGACGCCACGGAGAGTATTTTGCAGACCTTCCGGAAAAGTACTTTTCGGACGGCATCAAGAAGTTGGTAGAATAAGTGTATCAAACTAAAAGGGGACCATATTGAATAAAATAAAAAAAAAAAACAAGGAGGTTACTTTTCACCCCACCCAGCACATTGTTGTTTCTTTGATCGCTTAAAGTCGCTTGGCGCCAATGGGACGGCACCCTACATATGAATGTCTTGTCAGGATACAAAAATGTATAGATCAACTACTGCCAACTCTGAAGAGATTCTTCGCTGCCACTGGCATACGAGCAGCAAGTCTGTATGACATCACAATGTTGAAGGGAATCGAGGAAGTGGTTAAGCTTCATGTGCGTAAAACTGCTTTCTGGATGTATCATCTGTTAAAGAGCCAACATGCCTACAAACGGGAACGATTTTGCGAGGATGTGCTTTAAAATCTGGTAGACAGAATTAGAGCCTCACTCGGCAAGTAGGAAAATGCGCTGAATATTTTCAACGACTTAAAGGGTGATTTCGACAACATACCTTTTGACGGCATATGAAAATCTGGTCGGAAAACAGAGCGTAGAAGAACCGCATCACCTCTGTTTCATTAACGAAGCTAAGTATGATATTTGAATCAGTAAACTTCTTTGGACTAATCATGTCACTTAGAAAGCCTAAAAAGCGCTGTCTGACTTCTGGCAGTTTAAAGAAGCTTTTGGCAACACAAAGGTTTGTCACCGAGGAGGACCCGCTAATAAGATCAATTATACAATATCATATCAGCCGGTTGTCTGGTGATTCAAGCTTTCGCGAGATTATGTTACAGCTGCTTAAACCTTACTCCAAAGAACGTCAAGATAAGTTAATAAATTTGGTAAAACCGATTTATTTTATTCAAAATAGTGCACTTCCGACTCAATACAGTGACTTGCACGGTCTTTCAGGATGTCGATACAAGCTTTTTAAATGGCTTCTGCGTCCATAAAACGCTTTTCTTTCATCGGTTGACAATAATATTGCTGTTACAAGTGTCGAAATGTTCAGTCAAAATGTGATAAAACATATGATCAATTCCATTTTCATGAATTTCGTTGAAGATTTTGGCTGATCTTTGATGAATTCACACACAGTATTCATGGAATATGCATTGAACACGAGCTTTAGTTGGCCGGTTTTTACTATACCGCTCATGAACTCTGCTACGGGATGGACAATCATCACTTTAAATTTAGTTTATCAATTAATACGTTTTAGTAAGAGTTTTATTAAATTTAAAACGAAAATCAATATAAGCTCTTTCTTCGAAGTTAATTTTTGCCATAACTCCGCTTCTATTCGTCCAAATGTCATGAAATTTTGAGTGTACATCAGTGTGGGATCTAGTTTTTTAACTTATGTAATTGCCAATTGATGGCCTCACAAAAAATACATATTTTGGAATGGATTTTGGATATGCCTCTATTGTGTGGCAGTTTTCCCATCACGCTATACTTTAGACGCACTGATGAATCTCCCACACGTTAACATTCATATCAAACTAGTACTTGTAAGTCAGCACTAACACTAACCTTGCTGGTCTGGTCTTATGAACATTCCGTCAGATGCAATAACGTCAGGTCTTATGTTGCTGCGGAAACTGTTTCTGTGTCCAGTAATGGTGTCGACCAGAATCTAAGCCAGTAAGATAATGCTGTTAAGTCTTTCCAGATGGCTTTAAAACCGATCTAGTATTCGGAACGACAATGTGAGATTCCAAATTTTCTTCTATCAGGAGCTATAGGCAATCCTTATGGCAGTGAACTAATCGTATAATGTGAAGGATCCGCAAGACAGCTAATTTGCGCTTAGTCAAGATTGGTCAAGACTGACAAACTTCAATAATTCGAGAACGCAAGGCTTCTCTGAAGGCAGTCATGAAGCAAAATTTACAATCTCTTGTTTTGCTCCCGGGTCCCAATGGGATCACGGGAAATTAAACCGGCCATAAACTTGCTAGGCAAAACTCAGAGGGGAGTTTTCCATGATCCGAACCTACATTAGGACTGCCTTCGTCCTTGGTTAGGATTTCCATTAGCAGTTGGGTTTTAAACGTGTATATCTGCGGATAGCATCTAGGTTTCCAGTATGTATGCATCCCAAAGTCTCTAAAACGTCATGAAATTTCTGGCTGTCCCCACTTTTCAAAAAATAAACAACACCCTGGGACACTTGCTGTAACAGTGATGACGATACGAAGACACTCGACCTACGGAGAACGATTGCACTCTGGATTACGTTAAGATGCGATATAGAGATGCTGGTGAGTATCAAACCCTTAACACTAATCAACTCTATACTGGTTTGAAGCATGTGATCTCAGCATAGAACTAATGCTTAAGTTAGCTGCAGGAAGAGCCCCATTTTGTATAAATTGTATAGTGACCGGAATTAGATGTTTAAATTCCAAAGTGGAATAAGAAAATTCACCTTTCTGTGTCGCGCCAACACAAACCAGCTTTTCTTATTGAATACCATCCCATGGGCAGCTAGCATCGAATCGGTTTCTACCTGATGCCAATGGCTGACGATTTAGAAGCTATGCACATATACTTTACGTCCGAAACCAGTAGAAGCCGGTTTTCGAATAAAACGCATCTACCTTTGTACTCCAACATTTAGAAGCATCTTCGTGAACATGCTGCTAATTATGCAAAGGTACAATAATGACAAACTTCGGGATCTCTCATATCTGAGCATCAGGACCATATCTGAGCACATCTGGGAAAAATGCTTTTGCAACCGAAGGTAAGAGACAGCTCTGCGGATAAAAAAGCAATATAACCTAGTCTCTCTACAAAAAGAGATTGCATTGACGGCACAAGGCTCATGTGAGCTATTAGAGAAGAGGAATAAAGTGATGGCCGTCCAGCTGCCGGAATATGGAAACTAGCGAGCTATATGTTTTTCTTACGATTTGACTAAAATAATAGCAAAAATAATACTTTAAAGGATGGAATATAGAGCTTATTGCTCTATAGGTGTAGGTGTAGGTGTAGGATAGTATATTTGAAAAAAAATTTAAAGTGTAAAGGTGAAAAATACCATACTCCACACAAAGGAAAAAAACTAAGCCTTTCCGAAGTAAAAGTTAATTTGGTCTGTGCAGCAGATTTTTGTATTTTTTTGTTATACAATCCTAATTCTGGACAAGCTATAGCATGCGTGCATTTGTGAATATAAATTTAAACAATAACCAAGACCCTCATAGTTACCTACCAATAAAATTAACTGTCTCGTTTGACTTAAAAAATTAGAAATTCTTCTTTTAATATTAACATAACACTAACCTTGTCAGCTTACTCAAATCAAAAGGCTCTAAGAAATCGAGGCACAAAAACCATAGTAGCGGAGAAAAGTAGTTCTTGTTGCGTTAACGAACATTGAGGAGTTGCTAGTCTGCTTTATCTGCTTTCCTTAAAAAAATATCTTATAGACCGCAGTCTCCACAACCGTAGTTTGCCTGTAAATACTCGAAGTAAAAATCAACCAGAGATATCACAGCAAATATAAAAGGTGACCGGATACCAGCAGCAGTCAAAGTTACCAACGACATCTAGCTGTCAAAATATTTAGTAAAGTTTGCCATTTCATCATGCATCGTTTTACGCTTTCTTTTGAAATGTGGAAGTTTACACTATTACCGTCAATGGCCTCAGGTATAGAGTAATGTAAACCGACTTTCTGTGGAAAGAGCTCGACAACATCGATATACCTATCAGAGCTGTGGTTCCAAGAAGACGGCGCAACATCCCACGCAAGTTGTGAAGTTGTGAAGATGAAAATAAATTCTCGTTCGTTCTTTTCTGATCACCCTATACAATTGTTCTTCAATCTGTTTCTTAGAGCATGCTAAATAGCGTTGTTCATATGGAGGTGTCAAGCCTGGTTATCCACGATACGGCAGACAAACATATCAGAGCTGTGGTTCCAAGAAGACGGCGCTACATACCACGCAAGTTGTGAAGTTGTGAAGATGAAAATAAATTCTCGTTCGTTCTTTTCTGATCACCCTATACATTTGTTCTTCAATCTGTGTCTTAAAGCATGCTTAATAGCGTTTTTCATATGGAGGTGTCAAGCCTGGTTATCCACGATACGGCAGACATGTAACATATTTATATAACGCAGAAGGACAGAACATGAATGAGAAGAATTTGAAAATTCAGGGCTCACAAGATGCTACAAAACATCAGTTTAAAAACGACAGAGCATATGCTCGGTGAACATTATTAATACGAGGACTGTTTGATGAGTACCCGGATTGGAATATAGGTGCCGCTGCTGAGCCAAAAGAGTGTACCATCATTTAGTCTAACCACTTTTAGTCCGCTTGTCAAAATTTGGTGATAATCCGTTATTTAGTTTTGTTTTGACACCTATTTCACAACATCGTGTTAGAGTTTTTTGCGACCATGGAAAAAGATTAGTAACGCTTCTTGACCCGTGATCCAAAGGCGGTTAATACAGAGGAAACAGACAAAATCCATGATCTGGTATTGGCGGGCCACCAAGTGAAAATTCGCGAGTTGGCGAAGGCATCTAAACTGAATGCGTAAGCCATATCTTGCACGAGATTTTTGGCATGAGAAAGCTGTCCGTCCGAGACCACTCGTGAAACCACTTCAAAGACGTGCTTGGCATTGTTTAATCGAAATCCGGAGGAGGAGGTTGCCGACGAGACATGGATTCATTGGTACACACCAGAGACCCAAAAAAAAAATCGAAACTATGGGTTTGACCTGGCGAACGTCCAATGAAGGCGAAGAACGTGCCTTCGGGCGAAGAAGCGATGGCCACCGTTTTTTGGGACGCGTGATCCAGTGGGAGGTGTGATCCACGTTGACTATTTGGAAAAGGAAAAAAACAATCACAGAAGCATACTACGTTGATTTATTTGGCCGATTCAACGCCGATTTGAAAAAAAAACGACCACATTTGGCGAAGGAAAAAGTGCTCTTCCACCAATTCTTTCAATTGATCACCCGTCTAATGTATCCTCCGGATTCGGCTCAGTGCGACTTCTTTTTGTTCCCAAGCCTTAAAGAATCACTCGCCGAAAAGAAGTACGGCTCGAACGAGAAAGTCATCACCGCCGCGGCGGATTATTTTTCAGGTCACAAAAATTCGGACTATACGGAGGGATTAAAAAAGTTGCTGCACCGCTGGGAAAAGTGTATCGAGTTGAAAGGGTAATAAATTCGAAAATAAATTGTGAAAACCTAAAACCGTTGCATTGCCATTTCAAATCCAGGTATTCATCAAGCAGGTATTTCAAACATAAAATGAAATAACCGCACAATTAAGATACATATTACAACAACAACGTTAAAGTTCGTTTTTACTTTATGCTTCCTCCAGATCAGTCTTCACATGGACCACGTATCAAGTCCTGCCAATTCCAGTCTGACACTGTACACTCTATAAATCGTCCACTCGGTCGTATACTTAACATTCGATTCGAATACGGCATGGTCGTCCTATAAGTCAGCAATAAATGAATGTGAATAATCCGCATGTTTTTCATCTCGATTTTTTTTTCGGGAATCCCTTTTTCCAGGGTTACAACAACAATGACATGACACTTTGTCAAAAATTCAATTATCCCTCAGCTATGTGACATCGATAAATTCCACCTTGTCTCTGGATTCCATCCACGGACCTCTCTTCACATTTTCTATGCAGCTCTTGTGAAAGAAAAAGGAAAGGTTCACATGTGCCCTTATGGCCATTTAATAGGTCAAAAACGCTTGAGGATGAGATTAATGAGAAACGATTCGATATCCATCAATAGATACTATCAATTTTCAATTTAATTTTAAGATCCTGCAGTGCTAGCATAATGGCTTTAAATTAACTGGTGAGTTCGTGTGGATAGGAATTTTCAATTCTTAGCGAACTTTGAACTGTCCTTACATACAAACACACGGCAAAAAGAGAAAAAAAAAAAAAAAAAAAAAAGCTCCGCTGACATAGCATGAACCAAGACACGGATGTGAAGTGAGGAATACGAAATACGAGTCTTCGCTTTACGGTAAAAGCTATGAGCGCTATATAAATTTCTATAGAAACAAGGATTCGATGAAAGGATACCTTTTTTCTTTTTTTTTTTTTTCTTCCCGTCTCACTTAAGCTTATCCTGGAACTTAGCTTGTTCTCCTATTGTCTGGTCAAGTATCTTTCTCTCATGCCATTGTAAAAGTATTAAGTTGAGTCAACAAAAGGACGATTATGATTGAAGGATTCGTCTTCTTTCATCCGAGTGCTGTTATGGAGTGTGAACTTTTCAGTTTAAGGATAATTTCTAGGCCAGTTTTCACAACTCACCACTAAACTGACTTCTAACCACACCAACTGTCAGACTTTTACCGAGGTGTGCAAAGGACACTTGAAAGGGAAAATTGCAAAATTGTTTCAAGACACAAAAGAGTATAGGTCTGGTGTTGGTCTACCATCAACCATTTACCACTTGCTAGTTTGCCGGTCCAACGATGGAGATAAGAAGAAGAAAAACGACAAGTAAAACGTTTTGGAATTGTTGGCATTGTGTATAATATCCGGAGCACAAAGGACACACAGTCAAAATATAATGTTGAAGGATGATATTTCTGAAGGAAGGTTTTCCTTTCTTTATCCATTTGCTTCGTTTCTTGGCAACGAATCGAATAAATATGTTTGTACGAGTACTCGTATACTCGTACGTTACGTTTTTTTATTTGCAGTTTTCTGCCTCTGTTCTTGTATTCGATTTGGGCATTTCCTTTTTTTTTTTTTTTTGTTTATTGCAATTGATTTTGGATTAAGATGATTTGCTATGGTCGAACGAGTCAAGGACAAAGGAGATTTTTTTTGGAAATACATACGTCTGTTCGAAGCACATGGTTCGAATGCAGATGGAATAGAAACGGATAAGTGCTGTCTGAAAAAAGTATGTGTTCAAGTGATGTCCCCTGCTCTTTCTGGATATTTTTCTTTGAATGGAAGTTAAAAAGGGGAAGAGGTCTTGTTAAAGTTTGAATTGAAAGGAACAGAAAAAAAAAATTCTTTGATGATTCTGAAGAGCAAATGTACCGGATGGGTATGCTAATTACTTTGGTACTTCTAAGGGAAATTTTCATTTCATTTTTTTGTAGTTCGTTTATTCTTTTGTTATATTTTTGAAGTGTAAATATATAGACTGTCTGTAGACAGATGTGGTATTGTGATTAAAATTAATCGAAAAACGTTTGAAGTCGAAGTATTTCTGTCTGCTTGTGGAAGATGCTTATACAGTTTTCAAATCTTGGAATGTTTTAATGTGACATGAAGTTAAATAATCATTAGATCGGCATTATGTTTTCTGATTTAGTGTCTGTCTGTGTGTCTGTCTGTCTACTATGCTTTTAACTGTAACCTTGTGTTAACCCGGATTCAAATCGTCAGGCATTTTTTCGTCGGCCGTAAAGATAAACGAACTGGAAGCAGTTTGGAATTAGGATATGGTTAAGCACACAAGCAATCTTGTTGCCTACCTAAAGCAAAAGTCTCTTCACAAATTAGGGAGGAAAAGTACCGTTGCAGGTTCATTTTAGATTTTTTGATTTTCTAGAGACTAAAAAACAATGGGCGTTCTCTAGGTGAATTTTACGTCTAGAAGAGAGCTTAGAACAAGATAAAGCAAATGAGACTTCATCAGTTTTGTTGTTTAGGTCCTCGAACCACTCGTGGGGCATTGTATCTTTCGTGTTTGGATGTCTATGGACTCGTGACCCGTAATCGCATGAACTTGAACTATCGATATGTACTTCGCGTTGAAGACCCTTATGATGTTGTCAAGACATTTATTTATGAAGATTTGCGACTTCCTTTTGACAGTGTTAGTCACTTTTCATATACGACCCCCATAAAGTATCACGGATTCTTCTCAGTGATAAGGAGCCTACAGTACCACCTCACACCACGTCAGAGCCAAGTACCTGCAGCCTGATGCGAGCATAAGCCGGATATTCACAGAGATAATGCTCCGCGGTGTCGTCATCACTTTCGCAACAAGCATACTAGGTGAAAAGTAACCTCCTTGACTGCCAGAATGCGCTGCTACTGCAAAAAAGGTTATAGTGCCTTGAAGTTCGTTCATATTTAGGCAGACATGCCAAATTTGACAGCTAATTGTTGTTGACGTGTTTGGCATCATGTTGAATATGGACAAAAACTATTTTCGTTCTCTCATAAAACATTATTTTCTGAGAGGCAAAACGGCTAAGGAAACAAAAGAAAAGTTGGATAAATATTATGGGGCTAATGCTCCGTCAGATTACACCGTTAAATATTAGTTTCGAGAGTTTCGTGGTGTCCGCAACTGCACTAAAGATCATGTCCGCAACAGCAGGCCCTCCGATGCGGTCAAAGAGGACAAAGTCAAAAAAAATACATGAAATGGTGTTGGCTGACTGGAAAGTGAAGGTGCGTCAGCTAGCAGATACCACAAAGATTAGTACTGAGCACACACGCCATATTTTGGGCAATATTCTGCGTATGAAAAAGTTATCCTGCCGCTGGGGTCCGCGTATACTCACTCCTGTCCAAAAACACGAACGCGAAAGCACTTCGAAAGAGTGTTTGGACTTGCTGATGCAGAATCGGGCGGACTTTTGACGTCGATTGGTAACTGTTGAACAGCAGAGAACAGAATGAGTGCAATGGACTGAAGCCAGCATGAGTGTTCCGAAGCGAACGAGGGATAGGTCGGAAAGGTTATGGCGTCGGTTTTCTAGGATTGGCATGGCATACTCTTCGTGGACTACCTCGAAAAAGGAAAAACCCACAACAGCGAGTATTACTGGAGTTTATTGGAGCGATTGAAGGCCAAAATCGCTGCAAAACGGTCTCACATTAAGCGAAAAAAATTTTGTTTTTGCAAGGCAATGCACCGGCGCAGAAGAGCATCGCAACCATGGCTAAAATCAATGACTTACGGCTCCAATTGCTGTCGCATCCACCGTATTCGCCCGATTTGGCTCCCTCGGACTATTATCTCTTCCAAAACCTCAAAAGATGGCTCATCAATAAAAAAATTCTGCTCACGCGAGGAAATCATCGACGCCACGGAGGAGTATTTTGCAGACCTTCCGGAAATTTACTTTTCGGACGGGATCAAGAAGTTGGAAAATAGCTAGAATAAGTGTATCAAACTAAAAGGGGACTGTATTGAATAAAATAAAAAAACATTAAAAAAAAATTTTTTTTTCATTCCCAAGGAGGTTACTTTTCACCCCACCAAGTAGCAGGATGTTCCATCATTTACACCCTGCGCATTTAAGTGCTTTGCAAAAGTGCAGTGTCCCGACGACGCCAGTAAGCAACCTGCAGCTTTTACTGCTGAGAGATAGCAGAAAGGCCGCTGACTTATTAGAAAGGTTGGAAAGTATTCGCTTAGTCTGCCTACATCACGCGGAGCTCGTATGAGACCCAATTGTCAATGAAAGTCAATGTCAATGTCACGCGTTGGTAGGCGCGTTGCATCTATGAGAGAGGATGCATTCGCAAGGCAGTTTTGCGTACATGGATCTCAAACATTCTTTTGATGTTTTTCAGTATGAATTATAGGTCTGAAATTCAATATTTTCGATGTTTTCACAAAAAGATTTGTAAGAGGCGCTATTCAAAGTTCGAATAAGCTTCTTAAATTTTTTTTGCTTTGATCTGTAAAAATTCCAATCTTCCTCCAAGTTCGTCTTATAAGTTTTCTGGATTCTTTATGAAGACGTTGCAGGTCAACGTTCCACCTAGGAACGGGCGATCAGCAGAATTGCTTAGTAACTGGCCATGCTATTTCAAAACACTTGGTGAGGATGTCGTTCATGTTCTGAACAGTTTCCTCAAGCTTTTGTTTTGTCCTGAGCTTAGGAGGAGCATTATTGTATTTTTCAAGCTCTTCCTTAAATCGTGTCCAGTTGGTTTTATGCGGATAACCCCTCTTTAGAAAGGTCGAGACCTCGCATCCGATTCTGAATTCGATGTATCTATGATCTAACATGGAGATCTCCTATAGTACTTTCCAGCCAGTAATCTCCTTAGCATACCTTTTGGAAAAAGGTAAGTCGATTACTTGCTGCCTTACTCTCGTAACAAAAGTTGGCAGTGATCCAACGTTGTCGACAGTCAGGTCAGGCGATAGTATGAAATTCAGGAGATGATTACCTCCTACGTTGCATGTGCTATATTTGGAACATATGATGAGTCCTATCTTTCTGGAATCACAGTATTCAATGAGTTCTACTATAGCCTCCGGTGGTGTCGGCAGTCATAGGGAGAATAAGTAGAGGCAACGACGAATTTGTGCCATTCACCGTTTGATTCGTAGCTTATGTCTGCAGCAACCAAATGTTGATTGCAAAATTGCACAAGTTGAGGGTCTTATATGGAGTCATCTTATTACGTTAGATTACGTTACTGCCTTCTTAGCCTTAAGAAACAGTGACAGGGTTTGAACTCTTCGTTTAATTTTTGATGGGGAGTCGTCATCAGAATTAACAGCTGGGCTAAGGTAAAAAAAAACCTCTCGCATTTCTATGGACGATCACAAGATGTGCCGTGATATTAAGAATACTTATGCTTTAAAAGGGCACAGATTAGAGAGTTTTTTTTTTCTTGTGGATCGGGCAAAAAATACTGAGGTTTCATCTATCGAGCAAAATTTCCTCCAAATAAACCTTGCAAATAAGTTAGCATACGATCTTAATCATCTGCTTTCTAAAAAGTTGGCAAGTAGCAGGTTCTGTGTGGCAGCCAAGTTTTACAAGTATTGCTATCTTTACTTAAAGCTGGAAGCTCATCGCCTAAGGTGAATGGTTCATTTTGTCTGATGAGTTAAATCATCCCCGTTGTTCAATAGTCGGCAGTAGTACTACTTAATATTTTTGCTCTTCTCCGTGTGCTTTTCACTTTTTGGTAAAACGTCCAAATATTGTTCCTGGATCTGTGACTTTGCAGTTCCTCTTTTCCTCGCTTCACATGGTTTATCGTTCTTCTCTGGAGAAACCAATACTCTTCCCTTCTCCTTAGCGCGTGCTTGTTTTGATTCTCTTACGGTTTCTTGGCATCGATTGTAAGGGAGATCCCTCACTTTTATGCTACCGGCAAAGTTTCGGACGGTGTTTGTAGAGTCTTAATGTATGTAGAGTCTTCTCACGTTATCTGAGGTATCCGTAGACGTGTCGTGACGTCTAAGAATAAAAGAATTTCAGCAGAATACATATCAGAGACAAAGTCGAAAATAGGGTTTTTGTGGGGCATGACTTCTAAGAAAAGTGAAAGGCTCGCTAACAAGCTTGGTCAGGTTACTTAACATATCTTTCCTTTAAGTGTTGTCTGTTCAAAATATTTTAGGTGTCAAGATAGCATGCATTAAAATCGCCCGCAATAAGTATTTTAATATGAAGATACAGAGATACAATTTTTGTATGGATATGTCTCGAAAGTGTTCAACAATTTTTAAAACTGCCTTGCACACATTCTCTTTGGGCATTCTTACACGAACTATTTGGGTTAGCAAATATCAAGGAACAGAGGCCCTTGTAGTCATGCTTTTTAAATCAGTATCTCAAAAGAAGTCGGCCGAGACACACAAATTGTTCCTTTATGCAGACGAAATATTTTAGTTTGAAAGAGAGACTGCCATCCACTTATTCACTCTCGAATTCAAATTGATTTTGTTGAACAGTCAAAGTTTCTAAGAATGGTTCTAAAAGATAAATTCAATTGGAATTCAAATATCTAACAGAGTGTGGACAAAGTTGGAATGACCTTCTACTACATTTCTGACTTCAATCTCAAACTACTTATTGCCTTTACACTTCAGTCGATAGACAAATGCAAATGCATACCAGGCTGGTATCGTAGCATCATAGAAAAATGCTATACAACTTCTTTGTTTCCGCACAATAATAATAAAAAAAAAATCTCACCTTGATGACAGGTTTTACGAAAATATTTTCACTTTGAAGTCTCTGCTTTGATCATTATGAGTACTGAATGATGTCAATATGCAAGTCTTTATGAATCTGGATAAAAAATTTCTCGACCTGAATTGAATTTAACAAATATTTGCTCCCACACATCTGTTCAACGTATTTTTCCAAAATTAAGTACGAAATTTGGAAAGCTCTTTCATATCATTTCTAAGACAATATTATCCTAACACGATTCCACCAGTTCACCAAGCACAATTCCAGTTTCATTCCATTAAAAAGTATCTACTCACACGATTACTACTTAAAAATTAAATTCAATTCGAAAACCGTTGAGTTTGCTTAAAATATCTGAACCTACGAGCAGCCAATGCAACATTATTTCCATCCGAATTGGTTGAACGCGTACGAATCCGCTTGGGTTTGAAAAACAAAAATCCGTTTTAATGGAAGTAAATGTACGAGTACACGTTTTCATATCGTATCTGCAAAATCATCACCTCAAATTTGGCTATAGTTCAAAACGGGATCAACCAGCTTCAGTTCCGCACAAAAACAGGGATTTTACAACAAAAAAAAAATCTCCATCCTGCCAGAAATTTCAATCCAAAAGAACCGCATGTGGCTGGATGAATAAGCCTCGAACACCAAAAATGATGGAATTACTGTTTCTGGCTTGCTGTTCAATGGCTCAGAAACTTATTCATTGACAATGCAACGAATAAGCGGGCTCGGGTGTGATTGTTAAGGATCCAATTTTTTTTGTTTGCCTTTTCCCTTCGGGATAAATGTATTGATCATAGTACTCCTTGAATATCCTGAATATGATTTCGAATGTATCCGGGTTGGATTTTTTTGCCGTTCTCATAAATTTTATGTCGAAGTGAATATCTTCCTATTCGCACCCCATGTTCCGGAATATTTATTTTCGAATGAAGTAGATTTACGGGTATATACGGGTACATATGGTATCCTTGGATGAGTTTTTTTTTTTTTTTGCATTTTCGAACTGAAATGTATAAGCTGGAAGGAATGTAGGCTATCACTATATGCAGGGTTAATTCAATTTTTTATTCCCTCTTTTCTTGACTGAATTGAGGAAGAGGTGCTCCCAAAAATCTAGAATCAAAAAATTGTTTCTTTTTTTTGGAGCTCTGAGGACGCCAGTCGTGTTCAACAACATTGGTCAATGTTTTAAAAGTTATTGCCTCGATAGCATTCTTTACAAAACACCTGGAGCCTGAATCATTGGTTTGATTCAACCTTTTAGCTTCAGCATTTCTACGTTTGAAATAATTATGTTACTTCTCCGGAAGAGAAATAAGCACTGCTACAATAGAGGATTTTGCGACATCTACAAAAGCTGCTATACGGCTTGATCCAACAGCAAGGTTGTAATTAGCGATCGCATTCGCATTTGCGTGAACTACAGGGTGACTGACTCGAACTGCAACTTTTTCAAATGCTATAATTTTTTTATTTTCTGATAAATTTTATTGTGCGAAAGCAAAAGAACCTTGGAAAATATATCAATTTTCAAATTGTATCAGTAGTTTTCAATATGTCCACGTTTGGCACTAATAATGGCCTTGAGACGGCCGAAAAAAACATCGCACCCTGAACGCAAGTGGCTCTGCGGTATTTTGGCCCATTCCCGAGGAAGTGCTTGTTTGAGGTGGTCCAAACTTTGGTATTTTCTAGTACCAACCATCGCCTTCAAAATACTCCAGACAGAGAAATCCAACGGATTTTCATCCGGAGAATTTGCAATCCATTGTATCGAAGAAATGAAGTGTGGAACATTGTTTTTCAACCAATCTTGGTTGACGCGCGCTTTGTGAGACGGTGTCGAGTCTTGTTGAAATGACCACGGTCTTCGACCGAAATGGTTGTTTGCCCGAGGCTTCAATATTGCCCCTAAAACAGTTTCACGGTATACGATCGCATTAATTTTGACGCCACGGTCCAAAAATACGAACGGATAGCGACCATCGGCGGTTATGGCGGCCCAAACCATCACCATCGGTGCTGCCTGCTTTCTGGTGGCCGTCAGAAGGTGTACATTTTCGAAGGACCTCACTGGCAAGTAAACTCGGTCATTTTGTTTGTTGACATACTGCTCGATAACAAATGGCGACTCATCGGGAAAAAACAATTCACCACTTTCGTGCAAGCAAAGAAACTCCTTCGCACTTTCGACTCTAACTTTTTTTGTTGATCGTGTGTTTTTTGGAACTTCAATGACTTGAGCCCAAGCTCATTTTTCAGTATGTGTTGCATCCGTTTCAGCGATATGTTGAGCTCAAGAGCCATTTTTCTTCCACTTCGACTTCACTTTCCGAACCATTTCTGCCGATGTTGCTGTTTTTTTATGACGGTAACGAGCTATGGTTCGAGACACAAATGATTTATTCACGTTGAGGTGCTGGAGGGCTCTAACGATAGCTACTTGTGGTTTTCCAGTCAAATATAAAGCAATCACACTATCACGTTTGAATTCCATCGCGGATAAAATTTTTTCAACACAACTGAGACGCAAATCGTTTAAAAGGCTTGTAAATAATAAAATCACCTCTCATGTGTCAAAATTTGAGCTCACAGTAATGAACGGTTTAGAAACTATAGCAGTCTGAAGTTGGTCGCAGCTCGAGTTAGTCAGGCTTTGTCTATGCCCACTCACCGATACGTTTCTACATGTTTCGCGAACAAACATATGAGCAATGCCCCCGACCTGATGTTGAAATCATATTAGGCGACTTACATACATCAACGCTAGATTGGGCTAAAGAAACGTCCTTAGAAAGTTGGAAAATCAAGTCAGCATAAACAACTCTCCTACATTGGAATGAAGTTGATCTACTTCGCCACACCAAGAAGCGGGGTTAGAATTATAATAGCACCAATGATCAACATCTTAATACAAATAATGGCATAAGGACACATTACTGTCCGATGATCAACGAACAGACAACCAATTTGATATATAGAACGCACTTTCCAAGTATCCTGGATTGACGCACCATCTGAGGTGCAAAACAAAACGAGGTCTCAAAAAAGGTGATTTCCTAACAAGCAACTAAAGACATTAACATATCCGTCACCATCATTCACTAGAGTGTAAGGTTGTTTGCGTTCGCCGATAAAATTGACATTTTCCTCATAAACGTATTGACTGCTCATAAATTTTACGCAACTGAGAAGAAATCGTGTCGAGTGTATCCTGTGGTAAATGAGGTCAACACCAAGAACCTTCTGTCAACAAACAAAGAGTCCCGGTCCAACATCAATGCTAGCGAAGAACAAATCTTTGCAACGGATGTTATTTGCTTATCAATAGAGAACTGAACCGAGCTGATTCGTCTATAAATTCTGGTCCTATTGAATGCCGCGGAATTCTGGAATGTTGGTAAAAATTAAATGAAAAATTTACGATTAAATTTTAGTACACGATACGTAATGTATAGGGTGATTCATCGTAAGGTTTGATTTATGACGTAAAAAAAAACACATCAATTTAAAAGTGAACTTCAAATTTTTACCATCGGTTAAAAGAACGATTAATGGCATTTATTTTTTAAAAATAATATCATGTAAATGTTGGCTACGACTTTGTCTGAGGTGGTCCATTCGGAAGGTCTAATTTTGGTCGACTCGTTCGAGCATTGCCACTGGTATCTCGCGGATAACATGAGTAATGTTGGGTTCCAAAGCGTCAATTGAAGCTGGCTTATTTCTGAAGACCTGAGACTTTACATTTCCCCAGAGAAAATAGTTCAATGGTGTGACATCGCACGATCTAGGCGACCAATTTATCGTAGCAAAACGTGAAAATTTTGCTCATCAAAATGATTTCTCAACAAGTTCATAGTTTAACGCGCTGTATGGCTCGTGCCCCGTCTTGTTGAAACCAGAGCTCACCGAAACCATGTGCTTAGATTTCAGGAAGCACATAGTCCGTCAACATGGCACGATAACGGTTACCATTGACGTTAACATTCTGATTTACCTCATTTTTAAAGAAATATGGACCATTGATTCCACCAGCCCATAAACTACACAATACCGTTGTTTTTAATAGATGTAATGGTAGTTCTTGACACTCTTCGGGTTGCTTATTAGCCCAAATTTGGTTTATTAACGTATCCATTGAGCCAGAAATGGCCTTTATCACTGAACAAAATTTCACGATAAAACACCGGATTTTCATTTAGTTTTTTCAAGAGCCCATTCACTGAAAATATCAAGCAAATTCCAGTCTCCTGGCTTCAATTCTTGCACAAGTTAAATTTTGTACGCTTATAGCCCGAGAAACTCAGGTAAAATACGTTAAGTTGTCGAATACGACAACGACGAAATCGCTTCATCACGGTTTCGCATAACTCTCAGCTACAGCTGCTATAGTCTCTTTACTACATGCTGGACGTGGTCTAATCGATTGAGTATCATCCACTTATCTAAGGTTTTCCAATAGCGACTTCAAAATTTAGAATTTAATTTGTGAACGCACTCTTTCACTAATCATCAAACTGTCACTGTCAATTTATTCAGTAAACTCAACATTTTCATCATGGTAAAGTACACTAACGAGCAACGTCTGCAAATTATAGAAATTTTCTACAGATATTCGGAGCCAGTGATTGCAACTTTAAGAGCGTTAACTCCAATTTTTCGTCGTCATGCGTGATCTGTCAAAAAAAGCCTATTAAAAATCAAACCTCACGATGAATCACCGTATGTAAGATAGAGCCGAGAGCTGTTGAAGCTGTACGCCGATATTAACATTGCCAATCACCTGAAAGTCCACAGTCTCCGTTGGTAGGGTTATGTGAAGTGAATGGATAACAACGTCCCGGTCAAGAGGGCTTTCTTTTCGAAACATTTGATGGAATTCGCACAAGCGGAATTCTGATCTGAGTTGGAAGAACCAAGACGACGGTGACGTGAACGCGCTTGGTGCAGTACACATATTTATTTTAAAGAACAAGCTTAGGTGAAGTTTTGAAATAAGTGCTATCAGAAAATTATTTCAAAATTAAAAAAACTTCGACATCGCCTGCTGGAGCATGGCTTCCCAAATACGCTTGTCACAAAAACAAACAGAAAACATCTTAGTAGAAAACCAGTAGACTAACTATGTGACGCTATGTGAGAAATTTGAACCAAATTCTAGCCCTAATCGAGGTCGATCATCAGAAATATCCAGCTTCGTAACAAGTCCAACATCGAACAAAATACCACCTGCACAATCATCAGTTTTCCGTTGTAAGCCCATTATCATATCCCAGATCCAAGACAACAAACATATACCAAAACACATAATCAAACGTTTCAAATGCAAGTTCCAAATATTCTCCACCGAAGCAAAACACATCCCCAAATATCTAAGTGCCCTTGCCAATTTTGGTCTCAGACTATCTTGATCAAACTTAGAAGCAATATAATTTACCAGTCAGCATCTCATATAGAAGTCCATACCTCACTTCGTCAAATAATTTCACCTTGGATCTCACAACGTTTCATGGAATAGATCATCAACTTCTCACTCTGCCACACCAATACTAACATCACCATCTGCCAATAATTGCATTGATCACAGTTCTGCAAATGAATCCGGGCGTGATTTTACCAAGTTATTGCTCAAATTAAGAATAGATACAATCTGAGAGAGTATTCCTCAAAAGCCCACCGGAAGCACTATCAGCCAACCAAAACATTCATACATCTACACCATCTGACAACCACTCGGCAGTCAGATCGACTAGACAACAATAACTTATCACCAAGCACGGCGTTTGCACAATTAAATCCGCGTTTGGACGAACAGTCTGGCTTTAAGCAAACCTTTATTCCATGCGCAGTTGCTATTCTTTATGTTTTTGACCGTTTTCTTCATGACCATCAGCCCCGATTTGATAAATACAATCAATGGAAGGAATAGCTATCTATACTATCACCTTCAGCAACAGGTGGCTATTCATGCATTGAGAAGGGTCATCTTCAGGCTGTCATTCCCATGCCGAACTACAACGACGTGCAGAAGAAACTTTTGGAAAAACTCCAGCCAAGAGCCGACCATCAGTACTTGAGAAATTATCCAGGATCTACGCAAATTCGGCTTAGTCACTGATGCAAGAAACTGCAGAAAGCCCAATATTTGCTTGAAAAAAATCCCCAGTGGAAGATTAACCATATGACTTCGTCGGCAAATGAAGTTCTACCTTTGCAGGAAGTTGTAAAACGCTAATTCTGAATCTGAGACTACCAATTACCTGCAAGATATCAAATAAGATTCAGCAAGTTTTTGTGATCATCGGATTGGTTATAGATTCATACAAAATCGGAAAAAATCCCGTGCCGACGCTGTCGAATGCCATACAAATGAAGTTATTGTCGAACTCATGCTCAAACCTCAGAGTCACCGACAAACTGCTTAAAAATCCGTCAAATGTTCGAGCCACTCGAAGCCAATAATCCACACCTCTAGACGATCATTAAAGATGAAATCTTAGAGAAAGTCGGTTCAAAGTGGAAAATCTACGATATTTACCTAGCCATACAGAGCTATTCGTTAAGCAACCGAATATGATGCCGGAATCGTTCAAAACAAAATAAACGGATGGTGGTTTGATAAGCGATTGGTGTCAATAAAGTTTCTGCAATTATCACGATATCTCGCCAGGTTCTCCAGATTCCTTATTGGGGCGGAAGTGCCTCCAGCCATCGAATACAAATAATTTAGCAATGATTTGGTGTCGATGAAGATGAATACGACGACGGCGATGATGACGAACTGGACGAGGAAGAAAATTATAGTAAACTACAAAGCGGAAAAAAAGATTGATCCAAAGCAGAACCTTTGTATGATGCATAAGTTCCACCCTTGGTTTGGGTCGATGCCGATCTAAAACGTTTCGCTGATTTTAAGGTTACAGCACTCAAAGCTTATTTGCTAATCTACAGTAGGTCTATGACCCTTCCCTCGATTTGAGTTTAAAAGACAGCCACCATGACGCGGCCGCAAGGGGACCTACTCCCCGACTGGGGGGGGCTCTTGACTCCCATGGTACCATGATTTAAGTCCTTGTAGAGACTTCATCAAGACCTATGACTGGCCGCGTGTAATTTATCAAATCGTAGCGACTTTTGGTGAATAAGACCAGGGCTTTGCGCTGGCCCCGATTTTCATTATACAACGTCATTGATGGCCGAGCCCCATATATATGACAATAGTTTGTTTCCTCTGCAATTATGCATTATACTCGACAATTTCAGAGACACCAGATTTAGATTTAGCCATATGAAGCGATGTGGCCGCTGTCTCAAAAGAACATCTATGAAGCAGACTCACACTTCATGAAGAAGTGTCTTTCAGGAGAACGATAACATTGGAGAACATTGCTCACAAGTCGATGTGATAAAACTGATAGTCTAATGTTAATCGCTCCCTTTCCCCTCCACTCATTGTGTATCTTTTGTACATTAATGAAAGGGACTTACGGGTTCCTGACAACTGCGAACGACCTAAAAATGAGCTACATTGTCACAGACAAATATTTCGTCTTTCAGAAGTTTGCCATTATCCAGTAAAGGGATGGTAATGTACAAAACTATTTGATCTTCTCTTAAATTTAGACTTATAGAATGACACTCGACGAACTGACCAACTGTGGCAAGAAGACTGTGACTCCCAAACTGCTGCAAGGTGTCTCTGAATATGTTCAGTAGGTTTAATTGACTGAGTTATGCCTGAGGTTGAGATCATATTTTTATCCTAGAAACTAATATATCTTATGTAGTCGCTATGAAAGTTCTTGGGGACTTATGTGCTCTAAGAAAAAAATCTTTTGGTTGCATACAAACAAATTCCAGGGTCATGTTAACTTAGAAAGAAAAAATACGAGTATAAGTCCAAACCGAGATGGTGCGACTTAAAATGCTCAGATTTTTCCCTTTGAAATAACGTTAAATATGTAGTATATGCCAATTAGGCAAGTTGAAAGCTTTAGTTTAACTCCTGAGTCATCCGAACATAAGTTTTCGTTGTTTTACATAACATATATCGACAAAATGTACTGCTTTAGAAGCGACTCAGTACAGCAGTTGAGAGTGCGATGATTTTGCAGCGCTGGTTGCTGAATAATCTGTAAACAACAGTGAAGACCTCAAGAATTTGTCCAAGGCGAGACGAATATCGCGAATTCCTAAATTGTGTTAATGTGCAATAAAAATGTTTTCTTGCAAAAGCTGAAGGATGTCTAAAAATCCTGGATACACTTTACATGAATCACTATCCATACGGCTGCATAATTTGATAAAATCTAAAGGAGAAACACAAGCGTCTGGTCATCTAAGTTGAACCCTAAGCAAATACTTGTCACAACAGCATGCACACTCATAAATTCTTAATTACCAGCATCAATCAAAGAACCAACAACAAGCTCTACCCATACTGCAGCACATTAAGTGCTCGACCACTTTCAATCCATTACAGGTCTCTGGATAATTCTACTAACACCCTGTCACCTGTGTTTGTGACTTCTTGTTACAACTAAAAACCAATACTTACAACACCATCTGCAGTGAGTTCCATTTATTAAGAACTTTTCCCGTTTCGACATCCTATTAGAGCACATACTCTAAGTTGCCAATCTTTCCAATCTATAACTATCCTTCGTCCTACTTGTATAACCAAAATGGAATTCACTTCACACGACTGCGGCAAGAGACCATTTAATTAATTTTCAGAATTAGCAGCAAGCTGAAAGCAACATCCCCTATACACATCGATCATTAGAATTAAATTTGCCTTTACAGTACAGTACAGGACACACATTCCGAGGTCCACACATTCCCATACCCCTATTTCCTAAGGTGATTCTCACCATAGAATTAAACAATGTCGGTCGCCATATGCTTCCCAGTAAATTCCTGTACGAATATTTGACATTTAATCCAAACTAGCCTGAAAAGTTAACCCTTCACAGAATTTTCGGGAGACTAACTCTTACCCAAACATTAATCAACAATTAATTGTCTACTTACTTGTAGTCCTCCGTCTCGTAGGTGTGAAGTGGACATGCGGAGTAACATTTGTGTTCATGCATAACGAGATGATGGTCACAGCTTGTGCAGTAGTCTGGTTTATCCTGGCAAGAAGCACAATTAGCCTCGCATGGAACACAAGTCTTATTGTCGTAATCTGGAAGAAAACATGGTTTCCGTAAATCATATTACAATTGTATCTGCGAACTTACTTTCATAGTAACCATCGGGACAAAGTTGCAAACAGACCGCTAAATCTGTGACGTGAAGATGTGCTGGAGCACAGGTCAAGCAACTGTCTTGTCCAGCGCCAGCGCAGGTTTCACATGATTCATGACAAGGCCAACAGACGCCACCTTGATTAGGGAAACTTCTTGGTGGACAACGACTCACACATGTGCTACAACAAAAAGGGTTAATTTACAAACAATTTCAACAAAATGAATCCACTTACTTATCTAGACGATAGTGCTTACAAGCGACGCACTGCGTCGGTCCACGACCATAACATCCCTGAGAATCACATTCTGGATCACAGTCGTGCAGAACCAATTTATTGTTCGAGTCTGCCATCACATTCTGTCTCTGTGGTGTAGGTATATTGTGTCCATCAACAGTAGCCACGGACTTTTCCGGATTACTTCCGGCTCCTGTGAATAAGTTCTGATAATTCAAATATCCTGAATACTGGTCGTTGTTAAAGAATCCTCCAGTCGGCTGACCTAGATCTGAATCGGTGGGAAATACAAATGGATTTAAGCCCTGTCCTCTATGTGACTGATCCTGCAAGTCACCCTTTAGACGGACAGGCTTTACAGCCGTTCCGTAGAAGATCAACTGCCATTTGGACAAAATTCCCGGCTGATTTACACGTCTTCGTCCACCGTTTATCACTTGTAAATTCCAACGTCCTTCTGCTTTCTCACCCCAGAAGTGAACACTCAAAAATGGCCAATCATCAAAACTCGACTTGACAATGTCACGTGGACGTTCAAACAACAGTGTACTAGTTGTACCCATTGGTGATGTTAGCAAAATTCGAAGATTACCCCGTGGAAAGAATCTCAGGGTAATTTTGCATTGGACATGTTCCAAATAACGAACTTCATTGATAGTTCCAGCACAACCGTTCACATCCATGTGCGTTTGAAGAGTATATCCATAGCTGCCTTCAATCTTGCGATCCTCATTGTTTTCACGTGACTTGCAGATATGCTGTGGTGGCACTGATGTCCATTGCTCTGCCAAACTGACCATAGCACCAGCATCCATTAGCCCATAACCAAATTTGTGACTGTATTTTCGTTTGACTCCGTTAATGATCCAACCACTTTCCTTTTCCAAAGGCTCTGGACGAGATGTCATCACCACCAGATACTGCATGTCTCTCCATGTGAGATTTGGATTTGCTTCCAAAGCCAAAGCACAGATACCGGCTGCTAATGGTGCGGATGCAGAAGTTCCCGTATGTTCAACAGTGCAAATGTGGTCAGGACGCAATCTGCCATCCATATCGACAGTTGCTACACTCTTGTCGTGACCAGGTGTACCAGAGCTATATGTGGTTGCTAGTGTTGAGGAGCACTCTTCCAGATACCATGGTTTAAAGCTGCAATTAGATAGAAATTGATTTCTCTTTTAAGTGTTTGCTTTCATTGATTTCGATTTAAATAAATTGTTTTTGAAGCACATACATAGTTTCAATAATGATAGAAAACCAGGGAGTGAAAGGAAGCAGAAATCTTTACGAGAAGAATGCAGAAGAAAGTGCTGAGCGAAAATTCATCGAAAAATATCTTTATACCTTATAATATCGGTATACCTTTACCTTTATGTATACAAAAGTCCCAACATTGGAGCATAACCTAAAAAGATTACGTAGATTAGAGAGTAGCCACATGGAACTTATAGACACTGCAAATCTTTATTTGGACATTTGCAATTGTTTCTGCCGCCAGTGTTGATACACATTTGTGCCCGTTTTATCGCATTTTCCATGACTTTCCGCAAGATTTCCGGTGATAACTGTTCGCATTCCTGTCGAATATTCTCCTGTGATTACCTGAGGCTTATTGGCATAAATCCGCGACTTCAAGTAGCCCCAAAGTAAGAAGTCTGGGATGGTTAAATCGGGCGATCTTGCTGGCCATGCTGATTTCACAAAACGGGAGATAACGCAACTAGGAAACGCTTCCTTCACAATATCCATTGTGGCTCGTGCTGTGTGTGCGGTTGCACTATTTTGTTGAAACCATATGTTCGCCAAACTCCGCTTATCCAATTCTGGTAGTAAAAAGTCATTTATCATGGCCTTGTAGGGTTCGCCAAAAACAGTGACCGTATTGCCGATGGCGTCCTCAAAAAATTACGGTCCAATCACTTCTCCCACGTAAATGCCGCACCAAACTTTTGCTTTGAGTAGATCTAATAGCCCAGAAATGAATATCTGCTTATTAACGTAACCGCTTAAGTGAAAATGTTGAGGATGGCTTTACAGCAATTCACACATGACAGACGGTCAGCAACATATTTAAGTCTTTCACTTAAATTCGCAATGTTTCTTCGTTCTCAACGACATCGGTAGACACAGCCGCGATATTCTCGGCCGAACGACCAGAACGGTGGCGGCCACGCCCTACATGGTCTCCTGTGGTTACACTCTATTCGAATAGAGTAGCTAAGCGCCGAAATATTTTTCCAGTTGGCGCGACACGATTAGGAAATCGACCGATTATTGGTCAAAAACATCGACACAATTATTCCACGCTCTTGCTGAGTATAACGCTCCATTGCTTGTTTATATACTGCAGCTGTCTAGTTCACAAATGTTAAATGTGATTGACGTACGACGCCATTTGCAAAAATTACTAGGTGAGGTGAAAAGTAACCTCCTGGGAGTGAAAAAAAAAATTTTTTAAAATCTTTTTTTATATTATTCAATATAGTCCCCTTTTAGTTTGATACACTTATTCTAGCGATTTTCCAACTTCTTGATCCCGTCCGAAAAGTAATTTTTCGGAAGATCTGCAAAATACTCCTCCGTGACGTCGATGATTTCCTCGCGTGAGCTAAATGTTTTATTGATGAGCCATCTTTTGAGGTTTGGGAAGAGATAATAGTCCGTGGGAGACAAATCGGGTGAATACGTATAATGCGACAGCAATTGGAGCCGTAAATCATTGATTTTAGCCGTCTTTGCGATGCTCTTTTGCACCGGTGCATTGTCTTGCAAAAAGCAAATTTATTTTCGCTTCATAAGAGGCCATTTTGCAGCGATTTCGGCCTTCAGTCGCTCCTAAAGTACATATAATATTCACTGTTGATGGTTTTTCCTTTTTCCGAGGTAGTCCACGAAGATTATTCCATGACAATCCCAGAAACCCGACGCCATAACCTTTCCGACCCATCGAGTCTCCCTCGGCCGCTTCGGAGCACTCGTGCCGGCATCAGTCCATTGACGGGCACTCATTCTGTTCTCTAGTGTGTAATATGTAGTGGATCCAAGTTCCATCAACAGTTACCAATCGACGCCAAAAGTCCGCCCGATTCCGCATCGGCAAGTCCAAACACTCTTTCGAAGTGCTCACCACGAAACTCTCGAAACTAATATTTGACGGTGTAATCTGACAAAGCATTAGCCCCATAATATTTATCTAACTTTTCTTTTGTTTCCTTGGCTGTTTTGCCTCTCAAAAAATAATGTTTTATGAGAGAACGAAATTCGTTTTTGTCCATACTCAACATGATGCCAAACACGTCAAAAACAATCAGCTGTCAAAACAAAACTAAAGACAGCACTGAAAATTGGCATGTCAGCCTAAATATGAACGGATTTCAAGGCACCATAACATTTTTTGCAGTAGTAGCGCAATCTGGCGGTCAAGGAGGTTAATTAACCTAGTATATCATCTTCCGATAGGGTGATGAATTTTGCGCCACCTTATATTTTCAAATAACCGACAACAATAGTTTACCACCAATCGTCAGGCTTTATCATCTAGAGGTCTGCAGAACAATGACTGCATTCATATTCTCGAGAAAAGCACAACATCGATATCATTTGTTGCATCTAGGGCATATTTGAGAAACAGAGTAAAAGGAGTTTGTGTAAGAAGTAAGAGGACCAAAGTACATACTATCAAGAAACAATCGAATGACTGACAACAGAAACTTTGAAAAACTCAGATCTAATAATACAACTGATTCTTTGGAAGGTTTTATTTCATAAAACCGTTGCTACTTCCGTTTTGGAAAATAAATGGATACAAAACCGTTTATTCGAGAAACGCATTCTATACAAAACGGAAAACATTTTCATTCTGTTAAATTTGTATTGCGAAGCGTGCCGCAGGAGGGCGGACTAGCTACCAATCTTTCTCGATCAAAATTCAAATTTGTAAGGGAAGAAACACCGGTTTGAACCATGAGATTCATAGACAGTAATGCTGGGGAAAGTTATAGGTGCCTGACAATTTGGTATACGAGGTATCTTCAAAAAATATCCGACCATAACAATAGTTGGCAAACCAAACAAAATTTTGGCGACGGGGTTAATTGAATATTTGCAGTGATAACAAGTGCGCATCCTCAGTTCTTTTTACAATTACAGCGCCACGGCTGGCAGTAAAAGTTGTGCAACGTTACTGCATCAAACTTTGTTTAAAACTTGTGGATTCGTAAATAGAAACAGAACGTCTCTGATGATTTACGTGAATGCCTGACAATAGATAACTTAATTTCATGGAAGCCAGGATACGCCTTATCCAAGTAGTGAAGTGAAATCTGTGTACCTTAAGTACAAGATCCACCTTAGGTAGTAATCGAGGCCCACCTTAAACCTCTTGCCGATCTTAGAGTGACAGTACCCATTACTTATTTCAACTCTAACATGTCAGGCAGGGACCGAAGTCCGGGGAGTACTCCCATGGTAACTTATTTTTAAAAGTCCCGGTAAGTATCACCGGTAGACCTATCTATCAGGTCACTAATGACCGGCAGCATATAATGTGACTGGTTAAATCGTAACACCTTTCGATAACGTCAATCGGAAAATGTTTGGTTTACCCCTGTTTATTATTAGGCTACTCTGGAAACAATCCACAAAATAAAAAGGAGTGGAGATAAAGGAGTGTCACAATCGAAGGTGGAAGGACATCAACATCCAAAAATAAAATTTTCACTGACCAAATAAGGACCCTGGTAATCCAGAGTTATTGAACCTAAGTCCAACCTCAACTCGTAAGGTAAAAGCAAAAGGTACTCTCAAATCGACTAAAAGTCTTGATCGTGTATCGGTCGTGTTGCGCTAATCAGCTTTGCGTTTAGTTTAGTATTCCCTTGTCGGATTGATGTAGTAATTCGGATCATGGTTTTCAAAAGAGATTCTTCTCATTGGACTCTAAGGAATCGTCACTTGATTCAATCCAAGATTGACCACTTTTGGGTTTAATGTGGCTTTTCAGTGGATGCTTCCATCCATGGGAGCCAGGATACGCCTTGCCATCGCTTACCTACATTAATACGAAACATACAATACCAAAGCAGAACTTGTGTTGGAGGCACAAGTTCTATCCTTGGGTATGGATTGGGGGCGATCTGAAACCTCTTGCTGATATTAGGGTAACGTCACCCAGTACTTATTTGCTACTCTACATTGGGTCTGCACCCTTTATATGCTTTAGTTTTAAGCCACAGCCACCATAACCCTCACACAAGGGGTCTATCTCAACAAGTCAGGCCCGAATCCGGGAGGAGCTATTGACTCCCATAGTACTATGATTTAAGTCCTGGTACGGACTATCGGTGGTCCTGCCGCCCACAAGACTAATGACCGGCCGTATGTAACTGGTCAACTCGTAACAACCTTCGGTGGCGTTATCAATAAACGTCATTGATGGGCGAAGCCTTGATTATTGTGCAGTCGGAAGGATGAATTAACCAAGTCTCGTTAGGATACTTGACTCAAGTGGGATCCCGGAATATGAATTCTTCAATGAATTTGCTAGGCAAGGCTAAGAGTGTTTCAGGATCCGAACCTGCTTTAGGACTACCTTCGTACTCGATTAGGGCACACATTGAAGCTTGGGTTTCATATGAGCATAACTGCAGGTGGCATGACTCTCCATCAAACCAAGTCTTTGTTAAGCTTTTAAGTGTGGCTAGGACCGTATCAGGCTACAAATACTCGGTATTTACTCATCTTTCTACAGAAGATTGAGAAATTATAGTGAAAGGAACAAACATACAAGAACAATGTATAGGTACTAGTTCTTTGTCTGAGCGCTCTGTTCTGTTCAAGTGTACCGGTGATCACAAGAAAGCGAGGCATGCATTATTAATTTAATAGAAAGAAGGTCATGCAACTTGTAATGAACTTAGAGGTATGTTTTGTTTTGTGTAAAAACCCGGTCTACCTTAGACTATTGTGCCTCGAAGAAGGTTCGTTGTGCGCAAACCGTACTTTGGATAGGTCGATAGGGATGTAAGATTCCCTATCAAGGTATAATCTTGCGAGAGCACCATTCTGAATGTTGTCGGTGTAAGCTACGAAAAAATATTGCTTCAGATTTGAAAAGAAAAAAATATGCCTCGACAAGTTTTGCCCTGCCCTTAGTTACTATGATGATATTCCTGTGTAAGCAGTATCATGTCTATATGGAAAAGTCGTGATCAAGAGCCTTATGATATCCCTAAATCTTACGAGTTTAAAACGTCGGTTTGCTAATTTCGGTTATTTCGACCATAATTACCATGTTACCTATACAGATTATAAATTTGTGAGCGTTGTAAATACAAATGTGACAAATTGTTAGTACCAAAATTGGCCGAAACTCCGGCTTAGATAACAGTACAGTATCTAGGTAAACCGAAGGATTATTGCATTAAGAAATTCTCAGAAAATACCCTCGGCAAATTCCTTCGATTGTTTTTAAGCCATCTGTGAAGATGGAGATGGAGTTGGAATTACTAAATTGGGAATGGCTGCGATGCGGTGTGACTGGACCGACATGTCCTATGTTTAAATCTTTCCAGAGCAGATGGAAACTACAGTTTGTTTGGCTTTTTTTACTTCCCAACTCAGTTTGTTGTCAAGGACTACGTGTTGAGCCTAGATACCAGACACTTCTCGAGAACCTCAGAGTGGCAATTAATTTGAATGGAATAATGCAAGATGTCTTAATTTTTCTTGTGAAGAGGAGTAGTTCTGTTTTGGCTTAGGGAAAAGTATGTCGTAGGCATACTGGAGAATAAAAGAGTTTGCCCGACACATAAAGAGTAAGGTCGTTTGGGTAAGCTACGACACCAGATAATTCCTCCTTTCATTTGGTAAGCAGCCGATTGAGGACTAAATTTCATGGAATGGTAAAGAAAACACCCCATTGTTGGCGTAAATGTTTGTTTCCTGAACAGTCGCGAGCAATAAATGCAGGCTACATTTATGTGATTCTAAGCAGCGCACCTCAGTAGACTCTTTGAGAGAGAGTGCAGTGCAGTTTCAACCGACCTATGATTGAGATTGAGACCCGACTAGAAGATCGAGGACTCTCACGAACATCTTTGACGGAAAGGATAACTTCTTTGGAAGCATACGAGAGATTTAACCAACATCAGTGTATCTTGTCTGGTGTTTGGTGTCTTGCAAGGATCAAGGCTGGAAACTGGGCGTCAAAGATTTTTTTCACAGGTCATGTCCGGGTTGGTTTGCTGATGTGTAGATTTTTACAAATAAGGTTTGAGGTTGGTTGCTGAAGTGCAAGCAAGAAAATGAGTGTCCATAATTAGATTTAGGAATTGTTCCGATACCTTCCAGATGCTTAAGTATGTTGGGAATCCATCACGTTAAGAACATAACTTGCTCTAGTATCGAGTTTTCACTTGTGCTTATGATCCTTTTGTATGTTCGAAAAGTAAGGTGATTTTTTTTTATATAAAAATATTTATTTATGTTGCCGCTTCGAAGTAATCCCCCTCAGATATAATACACTTGTGCCAACGCTTTTCCTAATCCTCGAAGCTCTTTTCATAAGCACTTTTTGGTTTAGCCTTGAACGATGACGTTTTTATTTCCTCATTCGTTGCAAGTCTCCGTCCTTTTATAAGTCTCTGCAGTTTGGGAGCAGGAAAAAGTCACATAGGGCCAAATCCGATGAATATGGTGGCTGAGGCATGATTTTCGTTCTATTTTTGACTAAAAAATCTCTCACAAGCAACGATGAATGAGCAGAAGCATTATCGTGATGTAAAAGCAATGAATTGTTTTTCTACAACTCCGGACGTAGAAGTACCTTAAGGTAATACTCCTTATTGACCGTACGTACTTGAGGTAAAAATTCCTGGTGCAATACTCCACGGTAATCGAAAAAAACAGGTGATTAAAACTTTGACATGATCGAACTTAGTGTGCTTTTTTCGGTCTTGGCTCTCCTGAGTGCTTCCATTGGGACTACTTCATAACCATATACCCACGAATCGTCACCAGCTATGACCCTTTTGAGCAAGTCAGGATTCATCATTGACGTCATTCATAGTACGGTTCTTCTGATCAAAATTAGGAAGTTTCGGAATAAACTTCACTGGAACACGTCTCATGCCCAAAACATCCGACAAATTTGCATGACATGAGCCGACCGATATGCCAACATCGACGATTTTCTAAAACAAAATTCTTCACAGCTTCGACGTTATTGTCCTGGGACGTCCAGGGAGCTTCGTCATTGGCATCTTCTCGGCCATCCTGGGATATTTTGTACCACTTATAATTTTTTTTTTTTTACTTAGAGTAGTAGTAGTGAATACCACTGTACAAATTTCAAGCATTTTAGAGCACTTGATTCTATTTTTTACACAAAATTTTATGCAAATTCTTTGCTCCATTTTTTATAAATTGAAAATCGCTGAGCACATTAAAACAGGTTTAACCTTTTTATCTGTCAAAAATAAACTATATATATATATATGCTATATATAGGGTGATTCATCGTAAGGTTCGATTTATAATGTAAAATTAAACAAATAAATTTGGAAGTGAACTTAAAATTTTTATTATCAGTTAACAGAACAATTCATGGCTTTTAGCTTTAGAAAACGATATCATGTAAATGTTGGCCACGGCTACGTCTGAGGCGGTCCATTCGGAAGGTCCAATTTTGGGCAATTGGTTCGAGCATAGCGACTGGTATCTCGCGGATGACACAAGTAATGTCAATAGTAGCTGGCTTATTCCTGAGAACAATTCCATTGTTTCACGCGCTGTATGGCTCGTAGTGCCGTCTTGTTGAAAATAGAGCTCACCGAGACCACATAGTCCGTTCACATGGCGCGATAGCGGTTATTTGCCTCATTTTTGAAGAAATATGGATCAATTATTCCACCAGCCCATAAACCACGCCACACCGTTGTATTTAATGGATGTAATGGTAGCTCTTGGTACTCTTCGGGTTGCTCATCAGCTCAAATAAGGCAATTTTGTTTATTAACGTATCCATTGAGTCAGAAATGGGCTTTATTACTGAACAAAATTTCACGATAAAACACCGGATTTTCATTGAGTTTTCTCAGAGCCCATTCACTGAAAATATGACGCAAATTCAAGTCGCCTGGCTTCAATTCTTGCACAAGTTGAATTTTGTACGCTTTTAGGCCGAGATCCCCACGTAAAATGCGCCAAGTTGTCGAATACGCCAAGCCAAACTGCTGAGAACGATGACGACGACCGGTCGAGTATCATCCACTAATGTAAACTGGGACACAAATTTGCGAATGGTATTAGCAATAGTAGTTTAAGTAGGTCGATTCTGCGCACGGTAAGTTCCTCTTGCACTTCGTATCTATTAGGTGAACCCGATGTCTACCGTTTCCTACCAGTCCTTCCTGTCGGCTCTCTGACGATATAAACTTTTGGATTTTTTATCCATCATGATACACAGAATACACGAAACGAAATGAATAATAGATACGAATCGTACGACTGCGGAAAAACAACTGACAGTTTCTATTCAATTCAGTAACGGGAATTTCCCATCTCTTCCCTCCTAGTGAATGCAATACATTAACCAAACCAAATTAAGCAAACCAGTCTGCCGCTCGGCGCAGTTGTGCCCTTAGAACCGTTTCCAATGAAATGCTGTATTTCCGTCAATTTAACGAATTTCTTTACTAAATTTGGGTAGAACATTCCTAACAAATGCATCTTTCAAAAAATTAAAAAATAAAAAATTAACGTGGTCTAGTGCCTTATAATCAATTCACATATCCTCTAGGATTTCCAGTACAATACGATTTTGTTTTGAAAAATAAGCCACATGGGCGTTCGAGAGATATTCAGCTCTTGAAAACCTGCGCGGAATCAGTTGGTTTGTAGTCTACCATATATTCTCAGTATTTCATCCATTTCTGGGGTTCCGCTTTCTCACCATCATGAAGTGAATGAGCTTATTCAAATTTTTTTTTTAACTAAACTTTCAGTAATTAAAGACTATAACGGATGTAATAAGTGTGCAAAACTCAGGCTGCATGTGTATGCATCGTTTCTTTTTATTTAAAACATAGAAGTGAGCGTGTTAAGATCATAATTCTGGAGGGAATACCTTGCAATTCCAAAGGATATATCCGCTTAAATCGATAAGTTGCACGATAATAGAAATAATGATATTAAATTTATTATAAATTGCGTAAGTGGGAATAAGTTTGGCTTCTAATTACAATTTTCAATTATTTTAGACTAACTGAGGAGGAAATAACCTTGCAGATGCAAAAAGTAAACAAAACCCACAATGAATCTGGTGAAAGTGATTCTGAGAGTGACAATGATAATTTAGCTCCGCTTAAGTCATCGGGACAATACGTATCTCGAGATCAAACTATTTGGAAGACGTCATCGCATCTACCAACACAAACTAGATTACACAACATCATCCTCGAATTTGGTAGAACATAGTGACGCTTATCTTTTCACATCAAAGCATGCAATTTATGTTTTTATTTTGCTTTTCAGTAGCGCCATGTCGGAGTACCAAACTGTTAACGACACTTGAGATACTAAATTTTCACTAATGAAATGAAATCAATTATAATCAGGGAAACAAACCGTAAGGAAACCAGTGCATCAGAGAGTTCAATGAAGTCAATTCCCACAAAAAGAAAAAAAAAAAAAAAAAAAAATTAACCTGGAAACCTTTGTCACTGGAGGAGCTTAATGCTTTTTTGGGAGTTTAAGTCGTCGCGGGGTCTCATCACTCAAATATGGAGCATGTCAATGAATTGTTGAAACCTGACTCTCTGCCACTCTATAGAGCTGGTCTAAGCAGAGGCAGATTTCAAAGCATTTAGCGATAGGCTCGGCAAGCAAGTGACAAAGCAGCTCCAATACGCGACTTATGGACTATGCTAAACTATAACCTCCGTGCCCACTATAAACCACATAAAAATCTGACCGTAGACGAACAGCTTTTTCAGTACCGGGGTCGAACGAAATTTACACAGTGCATACCGTCCAAACCAGATTCGATTCGAAAACAGCTTACCCACTGCAAGGCATAATACGATATATACAGGAAATTTTTGCACACAGATACTGGAAGTCTGTTTATTGAAATGCTATGTCGATGTGTATTTTTATCCCAGGCAAAGAAGCAAGCGAGGAATGGCAAACAAATATCGGCGAAAAAGTGGTGATGAAATTGAGTGAATACTAACATACAAGGTCTCAAGGAGAAATATCACCACAGATAACTTCTTAACGTCATTTCCATTGGCTAGGTGTCTCACAGCTAATGGCCTTACAGAAGTTGGGACGATCAGAAAAAATTCTGCTTGTATTCCCAAAGAGTGGCTTCCTTTTAAGGATAGAAACATATTTAGCACAATTTTTGCCTTCCATGATCAAGCAACATTATGCTCATATGTTCCAAAGAAAAAAAAAATCCGTGATATTGTTTTCATGCATGCCTCTCCACAAATCGACAATACTGCAACCAAAAAATCGGACATAATTCGCTATTATAACTCCACAAAATCCGGGATCGACCAAATAGATAAAATATTTTCACAATAATCACCTAAGAGAAGAAGCATGCTTAGCAACATACGTCATTCAGTTTGAGAATAATCCGCAAATTGCTCAAGGAACAGATCAGAGCAGATTATTTAAATAAAAAAAAAAAACAAAACTGGGAAGGGAGTTATACATTTCCTTGATTCGCCAAAGATGCCAAGAACCATTGGTGACGTGGTTCTACTTTAGTAAGACTGCTATGGAGGCCGTATTGGGTATCGATTGCAATATCGTCACAACACCCACTCAGGATGCTATCAGATGTGTAAATATGCAGACGAGAAACGTAAATGGAAAACAAGAAAAAGCTGCACCAAATGCCATTTTCCAACATGCAATTAACATACCAACCCTACACCTATTGTTTGCAAGGATTCCTCCGACTGATCCTTTGTGTAAGAAATGTTATTTATCTACTGTATATGGGTATTCTATTTTTTTATCTTTGTATACTCTTTTTTATAAATGAATTAAATAATGAACACGCACCGAAAAATTGTTTTTGAAAACTGCACCCATATGGGTGCAGAGGGTGTGTTTAAGCAACGGAAACCAAACAGGTAGTACAACATTAAATTTGTTGACCAATTGAATTTTATCTGTCTTTAAACAGTCTTTTTTAAAGATGTCCCAAACTTCTAGAAAAATATATAAAAAAGCAAAAAAATTATGACGCTTCAAAGTAAAAAAGGTACCCGGACTCCATAAGGGTTAAACAGTACAGAATCTGGAACAGGTGTGTGGTGTAAACGTTGAGAACTGTTGGTGTTAGGACAATAAGATTCCAATATCCGATTGATATAATTTTTTTTTTTCTAAAAAGGAAATTGATAATTTGAGCGAAAATGTAGAGTGATTCATCATGAGGTTTGATTTCAAACTCTTTGTTTGGCAAGTCATCATAGAAAGACTCACACTACAACAACGTCTCCAAATTGTTCAGCTGTATCAGAGTTCTAAGAGAAATGTTTTTCGTGAGATTCGAGGAACTTACGGTGCACATAATCGACTTACTGAAACCATATTGCCAAGTTAGACCACATCCAGCACGTACGCGAAGATCGTGACGAATCGATTCGTCTTTGTTCTCAGCAGCTTGGCTTGGCGTATTCGACAACTTGACGTATTTTACGTGAGGATCTTGGCCTAAAAGCGTACAAAATTTAACTTGTGTAAGAATTGAAGCCAGGCGACTTGAATTTGCGTCATATTTTCAGTGAATGGGCTCTGGAAAAACTCAATGAAAATCCGTATTTTATCGTGAAATTTTGTTCAGTAATGAAGCCCATTTCTAGCTCAATGGATACGTTAATAAACTAAATTGCCGTATTTGGGCTGATGAGCAACCTGAAGATTGGTACTCTTGAGGATGAGCTACCACTACATCCATTAAAAACAAGGGTATGGTGTGGTTTATGAGTTGGTGGAATCATTGGTCCATATTTCTTCAAAAATAAGGCAAATCAGAATATTACCGGCAATGGTAAACGTTGTCGCGCCATGTTAACGAACTATGTGTTTCCTGAAATTCAAGCCCGTGGTCTCGGTGAGCTCTGGTTTCAACAAGACGGCGCTACAAGCCATACAGCGTGTGAAACAATGGACTTGTTGCGAAATCATTTTGATGAGCACTTAATTTCACGTTTTGCTACGGTAAATTAGCCGCCTAAATCGTGCGATATCACACCTTTGGACTATTTTCTCTGGGGATATGTAAAGTCCCTCGTCTTCAGGAATAAGCCAGCTTAGCTACTCATGTTGTCCGCGAAATACCAGTCGCTATGCTCAAACGAGTCGACCTTTCGAATAAACCACCTCAGACATAGTCGTGGCTCACATTTACACAATATCATTTTCGAGAAGTAAATGCAATGAATTGTTCTTTTAGCCGATAATAAAAATTTTAAGTTCACTTTCAAGTTTATTTGTTTTATTTAACATTATTAATCAAACCTTACGATGAATCACCCTTTATATTTACAGAACTTACGGTTTTCCTAGCCGCCTCGTCCCAACAGCGAACGTCACCACTATAGTATCTGCCGAAGCTTGTCAAATGTTGAATCTCTATGTGAGATATGACAACGGGAAAAGGAGAGAAAAGATACAGCTAGCCACAAAAAGGAATGTGGGGCGCGTTCAATACACGGAAGTGTTTCGTTCGCTGTTGGGCTGAGTTCACATTCAAATATTATAAGATCGAATCGCTGACAAGGTGTTTGCTCAGACAAATCCCTTTGTATAGCTAATTCTCTCGGTTTGATAAAACATTGCATTTCATTTGTTTGAATCAGTTAAAGGTTATTCTAACTCATATTACTCGTATTATACTTAGTCCTGCCATTAGTTCTGTTACACAATTTTCAGCGCTCATCTTTCAAAACTTCTTGCGGGAGTAGAACAGTTAAGTTTTTTCAGAACCCATGCACTGATCAGTGAAGAATTCTAGTCAGTGAGGTTTCAGTTTGCAAACTATTATCATAGAGTGGGGCTTTAAAGAGAATCGAGTGGGTTATAGCGTTGTATAAGTGCGGAAAGAGTGTTGGCCAAATTTTCGAGTTGCTAAAACCACTCCGACTATCGACAATATTCGTTTATCGGGCTATTGCTCACTTCAGCAATGAAGAGGACAGGCCAAAAAGTGGTCGCCCGGTAGTAAAGGCAGTGCGTGAACACATTCGGAGTAATGCAGAAGATCATGTCCACGGAATTCGATATATCAACCAGATCCATCTCTAGGCTGATTCGGGATGATCTGCATATGAAAGCCTATCGTCGGTCCAGCGGTCATCTTCTAACGCCTCAACTAAAAACAAAATTTGGCTAAAACTTTTGACTTTTGCATTGGCATGCGGAAAATGGCTATGAAAACATTCTGTTTATGGATGAGAAAATTTTTATCGTGGAAGAAGTTGTTTCAACGGTCCAACGTGGGTCTCTCAGCATGGTGACACATCGCTCCGTTTTCTGAGAAGATGTGCTAGAGGTTGTTGTGAGGGGTTCAACCAATACCCTTTCCAATTGATACAGATGGATCTTCCAACAGGACTCTGCTCCAGCGCACAAAGCCAATACCACGCAGGAGTGGTAGTGAGCCAATATTCCTGGCTTTATAACAGCAGAAAATTGGCCGTCGGGGACACCAGATCTGAATCCACTGAATTGGGGAACATGGCCTGCAAGACCCCCCGCAGGAATTCAGAAAGCCTTAAAACACCATTAACCAGAGCAGCGTTCTCGATCTGCACGGAAACTGTACGTGCTGCTATAGCCTAATGGCCAAACATCGTTTGGAAGCTTGTGTCAAAGCAAAAGGAAGTCGTTTCGAGTGAATCGAATTTTTTTTAGCAGTCAATATTGTGTTCTTATAAATGAAATAATTTTGAATAAAATATGTTTATCTGTTTTTTTTTTATAGCGTTTTATATTTGTAACAAAACTTATGGCAGAACTAGGAACACTATATTGCTCATACCGCACAACAATAGAAATATTGTTTTTTGTCTCTGGTTTGGGGTTGCCATTGTTGTTTCCACGGCCACTTCGTAAACATGTTGGTTGGGAGTGCGGCTAGCTTTATATTAGCGAACAATATTTTACCCTGCAGCGCTTGGGAATAATTATTATTCACCTGTGCCTGGGCGAAATTAATTAATTTCACGTCGAATTATTTTAAAACAGAGACGCAGTGATAATTTTGATAGTATTTTATTTTCAATCGAATGAGGACGCACATGTGTACATATATGAATGTCCAATTGTAAGGGGAGTAATGCCGAAGGGAGTCGAATAAACACAAAGCTCAAAGCACTAATTGTGGCCAATTTTTCACCAAAGGAATTATTTTAATCCCGCCAATGGATTGCTGATCTAATTCGTTGTCATATTTACACGTTTCTGTTGGTTATTTCCAAAATGAAATTCAATTTTTTTTATAATTTTTATTTTGCAATAAATATCAGGCAATTATGTGTATATTTGCGCTAGTTTTTGGTGCGATGGTGCGTATACCAATGGTCTATTAAAAATAAACAATTCGGATTGGTGGAGAGCATTTTTTCGGCAGCTTACTGCAACGGGTGTATTTGTGCGGGCTTAGGGTTAACCAAATTTTGGACAACCAGAAATTGAAACTAAAAATTAAAATTTTCATAGTTACACCAGTTACAGCTAATCAAATAGAAATAATTAACAAATTTCCAATGTAAGATTATCGATAATTGGTGGGTTTTGCGTGTGTTAGTTATTGGTTAATTGAAAGGAAGGGTGGATTAAAATAAAGTCCTGGATGAGTTGGTTTGGTTATTTATTTAATGAAATTTTGAGGAGCATGACATGCACACTTGTCATTTTAATTGGCAATTTGAGTAATTGGACATTTTAATTGACCTCAAATTTGCTTCGTTAACGTACGGCTTACCAATCTAAGTTAGTTTGTGCAACAAATGGAAATTGAATAACGTAATAATTAGATGGTACACTTTCAATTTGTTAGGAAGGAATTAACATTTCTCTGCGATGACAGCCAGTTTCAGAGATGAGTTTAAGTTAAAATTGGAAGATTATCAACACGATTTTGTGGTGAATGGTATATCAAATTATATGCTAGACCTGTATGCTAAACATTCAAGTAGACGTCTCGCGATCCCCACACCAGTAGTTAGATATCTAGCTATGTAAATGAAAAACGGTAACTACGTTCGGATCTGCACACTTTAATAGGTAACTTGCAGACGGTCAAGTACGTGAATCCCTATCATGAACTTCCGCAATAAATGCTCATCATTTTACCCTCAACCCAAATTTCAGATATTCACTGAAGTATCGTTATTCCTAAACCTTCCTATGTCCTAAAACCGACTAGCTATTGTAATCTGCAAACATTCAAGACCAATGTACATCGATGTATCATTTGCTTTCATTCATTCGCGATGTGTTCAAATATTTCAACGGTACATAAAATACCTAGAACGCGAACTAATTATATACAAAAAAGAAAACTGCGGTACGATGGGGTGAATAAAATTGCAACCAATACAGGGTGGTCAAATATGATTAATGATTTCATTTATATGGCTGCCTCGGATGGCTTCGCAGCAATTTTAAAAGACCTATTTGACTGTTCCTGGCTCTATCTCACGAATGGCTAGAATTTGTCAGCATAACATCAATAACATAACATTGTCACATAAAATATTTAACATATGAATATGTAACATGTATAGGGTGACCAGATAGCAATAAGCGTTTTTCCAATTATTAAATATCAAAATTCCTGCTCAGTTGTAAATACGCAACGTGAATTTTGTCATGAGGTCGACCGTCATCATGGCTTCAGTGTGCAGGCAGGCAATTCGTCGCCACGTGGAAAAGTTTGAACTTGAGCACATTCATTTGGATCTTAAACCACAAACCAGATAGAGATTGGTGCCAAATGAAGAAAACATAGTCGCTGTAGCGGTGACTATCGGAGAATCACCAAAAATGTCAATTCAGCCGACCAGCTGAGTTGGGCATCGCCAGAGAGTCAGCCCGACTTATTTTGCGGTTGGATTTGGGCCTATATACGTGTTGACGCAAGAATTGAAGCCGGACGACCATAGATAATACCGTGATTTGGCGCTAATTGGGCATTAGAAATGTTGGCTGGACATTCGGATTTTGGCCAAAAAATCATCTTCTCGGACAAAGCCTACTTTTGCCTCAGCGGCTATGTAAATAAACAAAATTGACATTATTGGAGCGAATAATATCCACAAGTGTTTGGCCAACCATTAATGCATTCACAAAAGTTAATATTTGGTGCAGTTTATGGCACTGGCACGGCAGCATCATCGGATTTTATTTCTTCTGAAATGAGGAAGGATATACCATTATCATCAATGGTCTCAGGTATAGAGCGATGTTAACCGACTTGCTGTGGTCAGAGCTCGAGAACATCGACATATCCGAGCTGTGGCTCCAAGAAGACAACGCTATATACAATACCATACAAGTGACGCAAGGTTCGTACTTGTGAAGGCGAGCATCAGCGAAGCTGAGGCGGTCATTTGAATGATGTGCTATTCCACACATAATGGCATGAACGTAGCTTCAAAATTAGGTCAGAATCAATTTTATATCTAACACCGTTGATGTTTTATTTAATTTTTTTTCCTATTGTTCTTATCTGGTCGCCCGTTATTTTACCACCCTGCATACATACGATATGTATATTTGGAGCAGATTTGCTGTAAGCAGAGAACTAAGGCAAGTCTTATGCTTAGTTCATGAGATCCTGGACAAAAGTTACAAGAAATATTCTAAGAATGACGTTACGTTCAATTTGTTTTGTATGATTTAAGCGCTTAAACAGGAAAGGAGTACATCTTTGGTTGTGCAGTCGGAAAAAATTGCCTACAACACGTACTCGTACACATATACATAAGGAAATACCATATGGCAGTCACCAGATCATAAAGCAATCAACCAAAATGATCATGTTGCGGACGATGCAAAGCACCCGGATACCTGTGTAGTTGCAGTTGCAGATTTAAGAACATTTCTGTATATCGGTAATCCAAACTGCGTTATCAGACGAACGAGCCATTCAACCTAGCTCATGAAAGCGGTGATTTCCGTTCTTCCACAAAAATTAAGTAGAGACGAAAATATGCTAACTTATATTAAGATATTAAAGGCAGCTTGATATGACATACTATACTATAAAGGCATTAATCTCATTAATACTATACAATATGTATACACCACGTCCTTATCGATGGCAACCGTGCCAACTTCGTCAAATTGTGTTGACTAATGATGGAGCCCACTGCTCCCTAAAGTTGTCTTTGATGTTGCATAAGAAGTTTAGACAAAGAAATGCATACTCATATGACTCTTTCTAAAATCATAATTGGAAAAAATTGTACGAAACTCGAAAGTAAGAATTTCCCAAAAGTTCGCCGAACTAGTCATTGATGTCATTGGTACAATATACCGAAATGGCACTAATGTGTTTGCTGTCATTTTATTATTATTATTATTTTTATAACTATGGTAGATTAATAGTTTATTAGTACCCTAAAAAAAATTGCAACACAACACAGACGAAGGAAACTTAGGGAAGAAGTAAAAAGAGGTATCGATGTACGTTGGTCTTAAATGTTCGAAAGTTACAATGACTAGAAAATAGAGAAATAGAGGATAGGATAAAAAAAGAAACATATCCGAAAGTGGGCGACGGGTGTTAAGGTTAAAAGTTTAAAGAAGCGGAAAGATGTTGATTATTTCGGTGGAGCACTTGTGGTAAAAAAAGTATTACCATAGAACAAGGTGAGGCAAAAGACGTTACGCAGACGTTCAAACGTGTCAATTGGCTGCAACACTGAAATAATTGTTGTATTGAATCAAAAAATTTAAACAGCCAAAAAAAAAAAAAAAAACACTTATCATAGATCAAACCAACTTTATTCTACAATCGCCAAAAACCAAAAAAGAAAACTTAACCTACACTTACATTACGACCCGCATACGCGATCGCTGTGGCTTACAGAAAAAAAAAATAACAGGAAAGATAGATAATATTAAAGAGATCAGAGAGAAAAGAAAACAGAAATAAAAATGAGACCACAAAAAAAAAAAAAAAAAACAATTACGAGCATAACAACATATCACTGGCTTTTGTTTCCTCTTTGCCTTTTCTTCTTGGGATATGTTTATCAATGGCAACGGTGCATGAGGCTTTGGTTATTGCAAACAAGAAGAACATGCAGAAGCCTGGCATAGCAACAGCGTGGCTTGGAGTTCTGCTGCCACGTTTGATATATTTCTTATATTGGACGAGAGACATGCACTTGGCTTACCATAGCCACATCGCTGGCTTAGATTCTGATGCTGTGCAGTTGGCAAGCGGAATATGTTGCTATGTCTTTACTCCTCGCCTCATGTTCTGCCTCATCCGATAACGCGTTTGGACTTATGTTGCTTGTAACTACTGGTGTCACCTATGAGTTTTATCGCAGGATCTTGAATATTATCTAGCAAGTGCAGGGGCACCTGACTAGATGTGGGCATTGTACATTTGGTCAGAGAAATGCCTTATATATTGAGGCCAGATCAGAGGAGGCAAAGTATTTTTCATATCGCTTGAGAAAACTTAGACATTTTGCAGCATTTTTGGCGACGTCAACGTAGGTTTTCATTGACATACATATCGAGGATGAAAATTTTTTACATTCTGTAGATAGTTCCACCATTGGTTATGCTGTTCATACGACAATTTAATGAGCTTAACATACTCTACCGTTCTCGTTCTATAACCGAATAGTAAGAGAGAATGCATTGGATTAGAAGTAGCAGACAAGAGATTGTCGCAATAATTAAAAAGAGTGTCGATTTTGACTAACAAGTCACATCTAATGAACAGCCGACTTCATTAAAACGAAAATTTAACATTCAGCTGGAGAAAGCAGTTCGCCAAATCTATGACAAATGTTTAAATGAGGCACAGTCATCACTATGTACTAGGTGGAGTGAAAAGTAACCTTCTTGACCGCCAGAATGCGCTGCTACTGCAAAAAGGGTTATTGTGCCTTGAAGTTAGTTCATATTTAGGCAGACATGCCAAATTTTAGTGCGATACTGTCTTTAGTTTTGTTTTGACAGCTAATTGTCGTTGACGTGTTTGGCATTATGTTGAGTATGGACAAAAATGATTTTCGTTCTCTCATAAAACATTATTTTTTGAGAAGCAAAACAGCGAAGGAAACACAAGAAAAGTTGGATAAATATTATGGGGCTAATGCTCCATCAGATTACACCGTAAAATATTGGTTTCGAGAGTTTCGTGGTGACCGCAATTCCACTACCGATCAAGTCCGGAGCGGCAGGCCCTCCGATGCGGTTACAGAGGACGAAGGAAAATGTGTCCTATCAGGATTCTCATTATTATTCTAAGCTTATCTCTGTTTAATTTTATTAACTCCATAGATCTTTTGACGTCAAAAAATGGCAAGAGAGACTTGAATACCCTGTGTCCTCCAAGAGTCAAGTACATTAAGTTGGCAACCCTTACGATTTTTTCCTCGATAGTGCCCCTTATTAAGCAAAAGAGTGGTTTAATATTAGAGTCTTATCTATTATCGAGTAGTCCCCCTCTTCTTGCAAGCTCATCTGTTTGTTCATTTTCCTGGCACCCAGCACTGTCTCACCCGGTTCTGACTTTCTTTGACCACTGTGTGATAGCCGCTGACTACGTCAGATTTGATGTTGTTTGATTCATTTGCATTAAGTGCAAATGAACATCTCATCAACATCAGCCGCCCTAAGGGCAGCCAGAACCTCTGATTGGAAGACACTGCCTGTGTCTGGTAGTCTTATAGGCACTCTTAGTTCTGGGTCATCTGTGATTTGATCTGTAAGTCAAGCAGTGTTAGGTGCAGAAAGGTGTCCAATGCTACCATAGGGGTGTTTTGAACCGCCGCTAATTTTCCGAAAACCGTTCCTTTTCAGTAAACCATATGTAAGTATGAGTCTTACCACCACCATATAGACCCAGTCCACCATGGCACGTGTTAAGCCCTAAATTTTTCCTACCCTCCTTTTGCAGATAAAAAGAACATTATTTGCTTTTTGGTTCTATCCGGTACGTTAGGATTCCAATTCAGTTTTTTGTTCAGAATCACACCAGATAGTCCGAGAGGAACAGTTCCGCTTCGTTGAGTTTTGGAAGAATTGCGGTATCTTGTGCTTTCTAGTAAACAGAGTCAGTTCCGTGATCACTGCTTTTTGTTCAAGTGCTGATTGTCTTCAAGGCAACCTCTATAATGTCGCTTAAAATATTTAAGCATTTTCTCTGCAATATTATGACCAAACCATCTGCGTATGCTGTGGCACTTACACCCGTTGTGCTAAGCTTTTTAGGAATGTCATTGATAAATAAACACCACCCAAAGGTTACAGACTTTCTAACACACCCTTGTCTGTTACAGGTTATTTTCTAATAGCAAGCATGTAATGCCTAGTTCAATATTAGCGTCTACTGGAGCGCTTTTAATTGCGGTGCACTCTATGTTATTGAAAGGTCCTTCTATATCGAGAAAGGCCGCCATTGCAATCTCAAGAAGTAAGTTTCTATTTCCCCAAACACCTCTTGCAGGGCGGTTTCTACAGATTTGCCTTTCGAATATGCATGCTGCGACTTAATCGAGAAGCCATTACTGCATCTATTTCTAATGTAAATCTCCAATAATCGCTTTAGGTTTTAAGCATGAATGGTGACAGACTTATTGGTCTGGCAATTTAGGTATAACACCACCTTAACTTCCCCCCCCAAGCTATTGGTATGTATTGTGTCTAAGATTTTCCATAATTTTTTGGATTGCTACTTCCGGTGCTTCCTGTAGCATAATCAGTAGAATACCATCCGGATCGAGGGATTTGTGTGGCTTAAAGGACTAAATTCCCTACCGTAATTTTTTTTTTCTTATTAATAAGAACTATTGTTTCCTCTTCGGAGAGAGAGAGAAATTAATATTCACAATGCGCCGTAGCATGCCAGAGTCATGGATCCAGGAAAATGGATTTCCACCAACGTTACCAGAATCTCTTGGATACTTTCAGCCCAGGTTCCGTCATTTTTTCTGAGATGGCTTCTGAGCAGTAGGATGTAGGCGCATCTGTGGGAAAATGGAATCTGGCTACTTCTAAACGATAACGCAACCACTTATGACCCTCACATGATTCGGAGTTTTTTATCTAAACACAACACATGATACACCCTTGAAAATGCATTTGAACAAGACCAGATCAGGGATGATATCATTTGGACCACCTGCGCGAAATACCAAAACAGCGTTGCTTCTAGCAGTGGCAGAACTCCTGGAAGAAGTGTTTAAAATCTTAAGGGAGTACTGAGAATGTAATTGCGGTTTAATAAATGTAACTCAGCAAGTGTTGGTTTTACGAATAAAAGTCGGATACTTCTTGAATAGACCTTGTATTGGCATAAAAGACAATGAAACAGCTAGCTTTGGAACATTGCTCTTACAGTTTCATTATGAAGACCGCTTAATTTATTTATTTAAGCTACCAAATCCTATCTATCATAAGACCTGACAAAAAGTGCCAGATCAATACCAGTTTCAAATTAATTTCCAGAATAATGTGATATATGTCAGCCAATGAACACGTATCTATCAGATTTGAACTCGAACTTGTTGACTTCGCAAGCCACCCTCCACATCATCAACCCACTTACGACGGCCTATACACAACTTTCATAACTTTTCATACGTTATACATATAACAGCCAAACAAATAAAATTGGTTATATAATTTTTATTTTTATTTTTTCCAAAGGCAAAATTATTTTTTCGAATGAAATAAAATTCAATACAAATTCCCCGGCTGGTTTTTGGACATTTTTACTGCCTCCAATATGAGATTATTTGTTATTATCACACACGAAGAAACCAGAGAAAGAAAAGAAACTTTATGACAGCCAAAAGTGTGATAAAAATAAAAACTAAAACCACCCCCGGACCAGGGGAGTTGTTAAAACGAAATCATCCATTCATAGATTATGTCGGAAGAATAAGAATGAAAATGTTTGTTCCCTCCCAAATGAGGGTGGTTGAGTGGTTTATGGCGTTATGGAGAAGATATTCAGTTTCAATAAAAAAAAGGTCTCTGGAAAAAAAAAAAAAATATTACTTAAGAAAGTTTTGTATGCGAAAACAATTCCTTTTCCATTCATTGTCCCTAACCCTGAAATCTAGCGACCATGGTCAAGGAAATTTAATCAAATTTGAATTTTTCTTATAAAAGAGTTTTTACCATAGATTATCGGATGACGTTAATTAAAATATTTAGTTGATCGAGGAAAGAAATGATTTAATATACCAGACTAAGTAGTTATTAGTGTAAATTGACCTGTTGTTATATTTTAGAAAACCACTCATCTCGCTAGATCTTAGTATTGAACCCCGAACCGTCCGATTGGGAAGCTAACACACTACCACTTGAGCCACAGCCACCCAGAGCTCGGAAATGGTTGAGCACGCAGTTCCAAATCTAAACAGTGCCATCGGCAAATATTTTAAATTTTCGTCAGATTTTCCTCTCTATGGTGGGACGCTGATTTTCAGGCACTGGAAAATATATAGGGTTTTCCAATAAGGACTTGACAACTTTGAATTTGATTTGTGAACGCACTCTTTCACTAATCATCAAACTGTCACTGTCAATTTATTCAATAAACTTAACATTTTCATGTACATAAAGCACACTAACAAGCAACGTCTACAAATTATAAAAATTTTCTACAGATATTCGGAGTCATATTCATCGCAAAATCAGCTTCAGTGACGAAGCTCATTTTTGGCTCAATAGGTTATGGTCGGGTGTGCTTCATGAATCACCACTTCATCCACAAAAAAAATAACTATTTGGTGCGGTTTGCATGCCGGCCACGTTATTGGGCCATATTTTTTCGTCGACGATAACGATCGTCACGTTACTGTGAATGGTCAGCGTTATCGCGCCATGATCACCGATTTTTTTGGCCCGAATTGAAAGATATAGACTTGGACGTCATCTGGTTTCAACAGGATGGTACCACAAGCCACACAGCACACGCTACAATCGATTTATTGAAGAATAATACTTACTGAGTGAGCGTGTTATCTCAAGACATGGGCCAGTTGATTGGCCGCCTCGTTCGTGCGATTTAACGCCGCTTGACTATTTTCTGTGGGGCTATGTTAAGTCATTGGTTTATTCCAATACGCCGACGACGTTGGAAGAGCTCAGAGCCAACATTGAACCCGAAACAGCGGCCGTTTTGGCCGAAATATGTGGCCGAGTCGTTGAAAATTGGATCCAACGAATCGACCGCTGCAAACGCTGTTTTGATTGTACTTCAAGATAATAATAAAGTTTTTGAAATATCTCAAATGCTTTGCCTTTTATTTAAAAAAAAAAGTTGTCAAGTCGTTATTAGAAAACCCTATACCATTAATTGGAAAACTTCCAAAATTCACTTAAATTGAAGACTGGAATCCTTATAGATCGAAGCAAAACTAATCTAAGAAATTTATTCAAGTTTTGAAAAGATCGTTTTGGAAGAAGATCTTCAAAAATAGTGAAACTAGAAGAGTTGTCAAACCACCCAAATGAATAAACTGGAAACATTGACAAAAGTGTCGAAAGCAGAGACTCTCTATATCATGCCCAGCTAGTGTGGAACTAGAATAGAAATAGAAATAGAAATAGATTAACAAAGCTCGGTCTATTGCAGTTATGAATGGAACACAACATAGTTCATGTGACCACCACGGTTTCTGTTGCAAGCAACCATCCCAAGGTCAAAATTATCGACGACATTTTGAACAATAAGGCAAGTCAATGGCCGCAATTTCAGTTAGGATGAATTGTTGTTGAGTTATTGGCATAGACCTTACTCTTCCAATAACCCAACATGAACACGTCTAAGGGTGTCAAATCGCAACTTCTCCTCTAACCTTGTGTGGGCGGTAGTACCATCCTCTTGAAACCCGAGATCGTCCGGACCCAATTCATTCAATTTTGGATAAAAATTGCAGCTCAACATGTTGCGGTAACGTTCTCCATTCACTGTAACTGATGCCAATGAATATAATCCGCACCATACAATAACTTTTTTGGGATACATTAGTTTTTCGTGAATTTCGTATGAGTTTTCCGGTCCCTAGAAACAAATATTTTGTTTATTAACGTACACATCCATTCAAAAATGGACTTCATCGGAAAAGATCAAATTCGATGACAAATTGTCCTGGTGATCTAACATCCAGTTAATAAATCGGCGACGTCGAAGATGGTCCAAAGGCTTTAATGGTTGTGTAATTTGAATTTTACAGGCGCGCAAATGAAGATCAACTTTGAAAATTCGCTTTAAAGTGTCATAAGTGAGAAAAAGAAAACCTGCCTGGTTTTGAATTCTTTCGCTCACAGTGGCGATGTTTTAGCGAGGCGAGTATATTTATATATTTTTGACCCGATACCGAACCAGTTTCTTCAAAATGCTTCACCATTGCACGAATTCCGGACTCAATAGGGCGATGTTACTTTTCAGTGATAAGATAAAATAACCGACTATATGACTAAAATTGCCAAAGATTGTATGGCATTTGTCGAAAAGACCAACCATCTTGAATTCCACATCATGCGTTAGCTTACCTTTATAGACTTCACAGATAATCAAAACATGGTCCCAACCAACTTTTATCACTGAAACTACACGTCAGCTGCATTCATACCGAACTGCAGGCGAAGCGCAAGACTAGCCTCTCTACTTTAAATTGGAAAAAATGACTACAAACGGGCTTGAAACCAATGAGTCTGATTTTAATTATCTAAGGAGCAACCATGGTTGGGCTTCATATGCGCAAAATTGTGCAAAGTTTAAGCAGATCCAAAACCTGTCTTGTCTATAAGCCAGCATCAATTGCAGCCTTGGAAGACAACAGTACTAATAACATGTGTACGAAATACCAGCCAATATACTCGAAGAAGTCATTTAAAATTAGACTCTACGTATGGACAACTTAAAACGTAGTCGTGGTCAACATTTACATGAAATAAACTCTAAAAAGTAAATGGCAAGCATTGGTTTATCAACTCAAAGAAAAATTATATACACTTTTGTAATTTTTCTATACTTTTCAAGAACTAAAAACAAAACCCTTAAAAAAATCACTCAACATATAGGGTTTTCTAATATTGGCTTGAAGTACAATCAAAACATTTATGAATGGAACTCGACTTCGTTCATATTCCGCGTTTAATGTTGGCTCTGAGCTCTTCCAACGTCGTCGGCGTGTTGGCATAAACCAATGACTTAAAGTAGCCCCACAGAAAATAGTCAAGCGGCGTTAAATCCCACGAACGAGGCGGCCAATCGACTCGGCCATGTCTTGGAATAATACGCTCACCATACTTACTCTTCAATAAATCGATTGTAGCGTGTGCTGTGTGGCTTGTGGCACCATCCTATTGAAACCACATGTCGTTCAAGTCCATATCTTCCAATTTAGGCAAAAAATAATCGGTGATCATGGTGCGATAACGCTGAACATTCACAGTAACATGACGATCGTTATCGTCGACGAAAAAATATGGTCCAATAACGGCACCGACATGCAAACCGCACCAAACAGTTATTTTGAAGTAGTGTCATGAAGCACATGTGGGTTTTCACCCGACTAATAACGCATATTTTGCTTACTGACGAACCCATTGAGCCAAAAATGGGCTTCGTCACTGAAAATGATTTTGCGATGAAATTCATCATCTTGGCGCATCTTTCACAGAACCCAATCGGAGAACGTACGTCGCTTCAAATGGTCCATCGGCTTCAATTCTTGAGTCTGCTTGATCTTGTATGGGTGTTAACCAAGATCCTTATGCAAAATACGCCATAATGTGGTCTGAGCGATGCACAATTCTGGAGAACGCCGTGGAATTGACTGATTTGGATCGTTTGCTACGACGTCTGAACCGTAGCGACACGGCAACATCACACAACGAATATGTAGACTCAAATTTTTGCACTAAACTTGTTATTTCCTGTCTACTAGGGCGAGAATTACGACCGAAAATTGGAGTTAACGCTCTTAAAGTTGCAGTCACCGACTCCGAATATCTGTAGAAAATTTTTATAATTTGCAGACGTTGCTCGTTAGTGTACTTTACCATGATGAAAATGTTGAGTTTACTGAATAAATTGACAGTGACAGTTTGATGATTAGTGAAAGAGTGCGTTCACAAAATAAATTTAAATTTGTCAAGTCCCTATTGGAAAGCCCTATATTTGGTGCGCGACTAAGTTATCACTATTTTTTTGATGAAATTGCAACTTTATTCTGAAAAAATTGTAACAAGTGAACCATTCAAAGTATGTATAACCCATCACTAGCTACCATTGCTTTCATCTTTTTGGCAGAGCTCGAATAGTGTTTATCTTTTGATGCCATCCACGAATCAAGCCATTTTTTGATGTCTTCATATGAGCGGAACTGCGGATCCGCCAGACCATGTGACCTCAAACGGAACAAGTAACAATCGGACGGCGGAATATCTGGGAAATATGGCGGGTGACGTGGAATTTACCACTTGAGCGCTTCCAGGCAGATTTTAACGGGTTTAACAACGTGAGCCTGAGCATTGTCATGCTGTAAAATCACTTTTTTGCCAGTTTTTTTGCGCAATGCTCGGCTCAATCGCATCAATTGAAGTCAATTCCATTTACCAGTGATGATTTTGTTAGGTTTTAACAGTTCATAATAAATAACGCTTACCCAGTCCCACCAAACCTTCCCAGCGTGAATATATGGCCGAGCCCACGACATAGACGCATAACCGGGGAAGCCCCATGACTTTTTTCTCTTCAAGTTGTTGTAATAAATTCATTTTTCATCATTCAACACGATGCGATGAAGAAAACCCTGTTTTTTGCCGCTGGAGTAGTTGTTCACAGGCGAAAAAAATGACGGTCAACGTCCCTTGGCTTCAATTCGTAATGACCTCAAGTTAACTTTTTTATAATCATTCCCAGCGCATGCAATCTCTTGGAAATGGGTTGGCGGGTAACTCCAAATGCTGGGGCACGCTCTTCTGGCATTTGGTACGAATCCTCTTCAATCAATGCTCCCAATTCAGGGCCTATAAAGGATTTTTGCCTTCCCTTACGCGAACGGTCGTCAACATCGAATTCAGCTTCTTTGAAGCGACGTTGTTTCACTTAGAGCAGCATCTTCGAAAATTTTTTGGAGGTCTCAAAGCGCTTTAGCCGTAGTTTTCTTCGAATAAAAGAAGAAAATGAACACTTTCCGCAAATGACCATTATTTGGCACAAAATTAGACATTTTCACACAGCCAAAAGTATATGACGTCAAAACGAAATCAGTAATGTGTCAAAGCGGTTTGTTTGCTATATGTCTAAGGTTGTTTAATGACGTTTTGGATATGTTAAAATCGACCGGAACTTACTGCTGGAGCCATCAATCGACTTAGACAACTTATTTGCGCATATAATAAAAAGATACGATAGGCTGATTCACTCGAAAGTGGTAAAAAATTGCAATGCCTGGCCGTTGTAAAATACACTCAAGGTGGACCCATCCCTGAAGTACATTCAAACATTTAAATTTGTTGTGTTGTTTCATTTTAAAGTTTTAACGCATCAAACAAACCACTCTACACGCACCACGACCAAAGATGTGGCTTTTTTATACCCACGGTTCCTGTACGAATATTATTTAATCCCACACTTGCAACGCCGTTAACATGTCCCCTTTATCAACTCAAGGCTAATGAATTTATTGTGACGACAGTTTCACAAGCTTTCAATGATACCTTCATAACTTGATCAGTTAAGAGCATATAATCTTCCGACACTAATGGTGTACAGCATCACTGGTAGGAAACTAGCACCTTAGTAGGCACAAAAACTCCCAAGTCACCTAGTAAATACAAAAATTATGTCAATTCCATATTCAAAGTCGAGCAACTTGCTGTGAGACTAGCGAACACAGCCTAGTTAAGCCATGTCGTCATTTGAGATAACATTTCAAATGCGGCAGAAATTCCACGAGAACGTCATTTAAATTTTCTTGTAAGTTACATCTTGGGGTTTGCTAAAAAACCTCAGAGCTTATGCATAGAATTGCAAACAATAAGAGAAAGTAGTCAAAAATTCGTTGTCACCCTACAGAATACAACAACATTAATGTGGCCTTAGAATAAAGCAGTTTCCCCCCAATCTACTGATTTGAGCTGGCTTGTTCATTCGCCTGTGAAGCGATTTCACATTTGAACACTATAAGACGAGAGAATGCTTGGAAATGTGAGAATACCTACTTATGCCCCAATTTTCGCTGTCGTAAAATACAATTTCCCATTTCCTTCATGTTTGCCCTTTCTTCCGGCTTCCGTTTTGTACATAAGTATTTTATGATTTTTTTGTGAAGCAGACATTCATGCCAATGAAAGCAGGAAAACCTGAGATATAAACCTTTGCAACGAAGGACTCAATCAATGCGCCACCAATCAATATTTTCTATTGTAAAGGTTACATCCGCACACACATGTGTATGTGAACTTATATGCGACCGGGTTAAAAGTATGGCGTGATAAAAACTGTATTTCCTTCTGACCCACCACCCTTCTCACGAGAGAAATCAGAAAATATACCACCTACAGGAAAGCACCCCGACTCTTACATCCACATCCCTATAGAACTGAATATCTCGAAGGGGAATAAAGAAAACCTGAATAAAGAGCAGCGGAAATAAATTTTACTTCTCGAAAACATAAAACATCCCTATCAGGACTTAATAGCGTTATTTGTTAATAAACAATACAACCATGGGGTAGTCTGCTGATGAGGGCTGGAAAGGGAAACCTGAAAAGTGTTCTTACGACAAATTCAAATCCAATAAACTTTTTATACAAAATTTCAAATTTAATTCTTGTTACAACTTCACGTATAGTTTTGTATCGATAGCCAGGAGCTCTTGAACAGGCCAATAGGGATGACAAAAAATGCCATACATAACAGGGGTAACCAAAACCAGTGATATTTGCTGTAGACGGATGGAATGACGAATGTCCATTGTACTTAGCTGCTAGGCACTTTGTTGATGCACAAACCATGATGCTCCTTCTATGATTTCCCTTTGTTGGATAGGATGGCATGGCTACAATTTCAAAATAAAGAAAAAAAAAATTCTGTTTCAGATTTTCTAGCAAAATGGCGATCTCTTAGAAATGCGACACCGAACCTGATTGGACTTTTTAAGTAGCAACGAATGGAACTGAGAATTCGGGATCCCAACTAAAAACCGGGACCAAACTCAGAACCATTGTGGGCGTCTTATGCTAGTTAAAAGCGAAAAAAAAAAAATTAAAACAAAATCTGAGTGCAATGCAACCCAATCTGTAATTATGTTGAGACAGAAAAAGGACGAGGATGCGTATAAAATCTGAGATATAATTACGAAATAAGACTACGAAAGGCAATGTGAGGACGGTCTATGAAGGACGAAAAGTACTATAAAATGTTTGATTGATTAGTCGGATGTAGGTTTTCCTTCTCATCTGGTCCTTCTTTTCGGAGTTAATACGTTTGGGACTTTTTTTTTTTTAAAGTTTGTCGGCTATGTTAAGACGGCAAAAGTAATTAGGGCCGCACGTGTTGTCATTTTTTCTCATTTTCAAAAAAGCAACAACCGATTAGTTAGGGGATAATGTTCAAAAAAATATCCTTTTTTTCTTATTTGGAGTGAAGTGAAGAAGAACCCTTTTCGGGTCATAAAATGTCAAAGTTGTGTGGTAATGTTATTATTAGTGAGTAGCCACAGAAGGAAAGGGGATACCTTTTAAAGATGGTTCCAAATTTAGGCATAGACATGAGAAATTAGTTCATAATTACATTGGTTAGGAGCAAAAGGATGTATGTGGCTCATTTTAATTAAGTAGAGTTGGTTAGACCTAAAATGCCGAATAGGGTTAATTTTTTTTTTTCACAAAATATTCGTATATACTCGTATTTCATTTGGAGATGTAGTCAAAGTTGTGGAAAATGACTTGATATTTGTTGTTTGACATACGTAAATACGAATGGCATGTTGTTTAGGCTTAGGAAAGAAGACCACTCTAGAAGACCAATGCAAGCTTTATTCTGTTTACTTTGGGATGGAAAATATCAGCATATGTAAGTTTTTCACATTTTTTTAATTGGTACCTTCTAGTGGTAGGTTCGTACCACTACTTCCGTACGTGATAAACACAGTGAAGCTCTCGAGAGCTTCAAACCGAAATGGGTTTGACGATAAGCAAGGGTAAAACTGAAAGCTGCTATCAGAAAACGACGCACACCACCGACGGTTGGCAGTTATCACTTCGACGTAGTTAAGAACTTGGTCCACAAGCAGCAATGACTTCAGCGCAGAAATCAGATGATGAATTACTCTTGTCAATGATGTTTCCTTGGGCTCAGGGTCAAATGAATAACAGAGCCCTAGTTCTAAGACCAAATTGGCTTAATACAAAACCCTTATCATACCGGTTCCGCTCTCTGGTCATTTCGAGAAAACATACTGCGTGTGAATTTGTATGGAATATAGAGGAGGAGGCTTAATCATCAACTCTACGCACTCAATATCTCAAACATCTGGGCTATCTTGAGCAAATGGACTCTACCAGAGGGTGCAATAGAGGACAACGGTGGCGTACGCAAGTGGGAATGGACTTCAATCAGGTTAACGTGGGGCTCTGGAAGCAGCTGGCAAAAGTTTGTGCTAGTTGGAGATGCTTGTTGATGGAGGCCCAGGTTCACCCCTGGCAATCCACATGTCGTCAACGCTTTGCTAATGATAAGCTTTTATAACTTTCTCTTGGTTTAACAACGCTTTCCTTTTAGACAAAATAAAGTATTCTTCTAATTCTAATACATGGGCTGCCGTTTCTAAGAGAAGGCACCACTTGAATTAAATCCATACCATTTTCAGTTAGTACCAACCTTCAAAAGATACGTGTATTTCACAGCTGTCAGACGATTAGTTCTCGAGATATAGCGTTCTGAGTGAAGCAACTTTTGTTATTGTGGAAAAAAATGAAGTCAAAGCAATTTCTTGTGTTGATTTATCATTGCATTTTGATGGGAAAAAATGCAGCCGATGCAAAGAAATGGCCTGATAAGTGTTACCCGGACTCTGCACCAGTCGAACGAACCATTCGCAAGTGGATTAAAAAATTTAAAAGTGGTCTTACAAGCACCGAACATGATGCACGCAGTGGACGTCCAAAAGAGGCTGTTTCAGATGAAAACATCAAAAAAGTCCACAAAATGATTACGAGTGACCGTAAAGTGAAGTTGATCGAGATAGCTGAGGCTCTGAAGATATCAAAAGAGCGTTTTGGATATATCATACATGAATATTTGGACATGCGAAAGCTCTGTTCAATGTGGGTGCCGCGTTTGCTCACAGTCGACCAAAAACAACAACGTGTTGATGATTTAGAGGAGTGTTTAAAGCTGTTCAACCGCAATAAAGCCAAATTTTGCGTCGGTATGTGACTATGGATGAAACTTGGCTCCATCACTTCACACCAGAGTCAAGTCGGCAGTCAGCTGAGTGGCGAGCAGGCGACGAACCTCGTCCAAAACGACCAAAAACTCAACAGTCGGCTGGCAAGGTTATGGCATCCGTATTTTGGGATACACATGGAATAATTTTCATCGTCTATCTCCAAACAGCGACTATTACATTGCGTTGTTGAAGCGTTTGAAGGACGAAATCGCAGAAAAACGGCCGCATTTGAAGAAAAAGAAAGTGCTGTTTCATCAAGACAATGCACCGTGCCACAAGTCGATGAAACCGATGGCAAAATTGAATGAATTCGGCTACGAATTGCTTCCCCACCCACCGTATTCTTCAGATTTGGTTCCCAGCGACTATTTATTGTTCGCAGAAAGAGATTTAAGACCGATGAAGAAGTAATCGCCGAAACGGAGGTATATTTTGAGGCTAAACCGAAATCGTACTACAAAGCTGACATCGAAAGATTGAAAAATCATTTCAATCAGTGTATCGCCCTCGAAGGCCACTATATTGATAAATAAAATTGAATTTTACGAAAATTTTGTGTTTTACTATAAAACGGCACGGACATTTCATGTTCATGTGTTACAATATATATTGTAAATCGTATTGTTTCGATTTAAGTTCTTTTGTTAAGTTGGTACACCTATTGTTGACATTCCATCTAAATCTAAGCGTCATAGCTTGACATTTGCAAAAGTTACGTAGCCAAGAGTACATCTATCCCTGTGTGTATTGCCGATTTCTTACAATTTTAGAAATGGATTTAAAATTCGGAAACGATCCTCTAAAGAAAACGGTCATTTACCAGTGGCACGAGCGGTTCAAAAGTGGTCGTGAGTCAATCAAAGATGATGAACGTAGTGGCAGACGACCATCGACATCGAAAACCCACAAAAACATTGATGAACTAACATAAAAATAACCAATAGCCAATAACCACAAATTAACCATCAGATAGAAAGCGGAGGACTTGAACATTGCCTATGGATCCGTCCAAGACATTTTGGTTAATGATTTGGCTTTCCGTCGTGTAGCAGCAACGTTGGTGCCAAAAGATCTGAATTTCATGCAAAAACAAGATCGTGTTGACGTAGCAAAAGCGGTGATTTGCGAAGCTGAATCCGATCCCACATTCATCAAAAGGTTCATTACTGGAGACGAGACGTGGGTTTATGAGTACGACACTCAATCCAGACATCAGGCAAGTGAATGGCGTTCACCAAATAAGCCAAAAACAAGAAAAAGACACGTCGATTTCAGTCAAAAAAGAAGGCAATGCTCACGGTTTTCTTGGATTACAACGACGTAGTGCATTATGAATTTTTGCCAGAAGGCCAATTATTATTTGGGCCAGAAGAGTATTATTTGGGCGTTATGAGACGTTCGCGTGAAGCAATTCGCTGGAAGAGACCAGAATTGTGGCAGAAAAATCGTGGATTTTGCACCATGATAACGCACCGTCGAACAGTATCATCATTGTTCGTAATTTTCGTAATAGGACGGAAGCTGTGACTATCGTAGACTCAACGAGAAAATCACACGGAACAACTTCCAGATGGTACAAATAGATAAGGTTCTAGACCGGTTGCGCGGCATGAAATTCTTTACGACGACAGATTTAAAGAACGGTTTTTTCAATGTATCTTTGAACCTTGGCTCAAGAAAATATACAGCGTTCATAACACATTTGCAATATCAAATTCGCCAGCAGCATTTGCAAAGTACACCAACGCAATCTACTGGACATTTATGGCAAAAGTGTAAAAGTGTCCGTGGATGGCCTGATTGTACCATTAGAGGATGAAGAAGAGGGCATCGAAAAACTAAATGGTCCTAGAAGTCACGACGTTATATGGATTGCACATAAACTGGGAGAAATGCCAATTTTTGAAAAGAAGAATCGAATTCCTCGGATACACCATCGAGCACAACATAATCCAACCATCGCTGAAAAAGACGAGAGGTATAATGAAGTATCCGATACTGGCCTACTGGAAAGCGCTTCAACGTTTCCTAGGGTTATTTTCATAGCTTAGACGTTTTGTGGAGAGATTTGCAGTTATCGCCAAATCATTATCAGATTTACTGCGTAAAGAGAGAAAACTTATTTGGGGTGTCGAACAGATAGTTTTTCAGGGGCTGTCCAGAGCACCTTCGTTCAAGTTGTTTGACCTCAAGGCTTTGATCACAATTCAAGCGGACACTAGTAAATACGGCTACGGTGTAGTTTTGCTGCAGAAAGATGCCAAGGATCAGCTGTTCGACCCAGTCCAGTACATGAGTCGTAAGACGATGAAGGTCGGAGAAATATACCTCTCATACGAACTAGAGGTACTGCCGATCATCGAGACGTTCGAGAAGTAGAAAATCTATGTTACGGGGCTAACGTTTAAAATTGTTACCAACTGCAACGCTTTCGCCATAACAGAGGGAGGTTCTGATAAGAGTATCCAGATGGGCCATGTTTTTACAAGAGTTCGAGTATGAAATCGAGATTAGACACAAGTACCATACACTGTCTTCTAATTGCAGATGCGATGAACTACCGATTGAGAGAAGCGCAGCTAAAGGACGAACGGATTCGAGCAGTAAATAAAGTTCTGGAGTATGAAGACTTTTTCATAAAAGCAGAGGTACTGCATAATTGGTGGTAGTATCCACCTTTATGAAGCAAGGGATTATCGGCGTAGCGCACCATTTTACTTTGTTAGAGGATGCCTGAAGGAGATTAATTGCAGTTAGACTGCAAACATTTGCCCGATCCCACGTGTCTCTAAGAGGTTGACAACTTTATTGCTTCTGGCTACAGAAGACTGCTTACTGGCGACATGAGGTGCCATTATGACTTTTTTTTAGTACCTGAGTGTGTGAGTGGCCATAAGCGAACAAAAGTTTTCCGACGCTTGCTGTGAGTGTGCTGACGATCCCGCGCAGCACTAACTCGTCTTAGGTTCACATCGAGCTGCAAGTACTTGACGCATTGTAAGTTGGCACTTAGCCACTGAAGCGTTCACTCATGATTTTTCGAGAGACTAAGGGAAGAAAAAACATGCAAAATGGGTTTTTTTTTTTTTAAAGATTTCTTGTCACGGCAACCAACACACTGTGTTCCAAAAGATATCCAATAAACTTCATAGTTCCACTGTGAGGTTTGCTGTATCTATTTAGATAGGCCCTTAGATATCTCCTTCCAGCTGAAGGTAACCGCAATATTTTATTGTAGGTTTTACGTATTTTAAACTACTGAAAGCAATCTCATTGCAAGAAAGCCCTACAAATTAAACTCCAGCTATAAAACCTGTTCGCACTCAATTCGTCCCCCACCCCTTTCAAATCCTAACAAGAACATACAATATTTGCCATTTTATCGCACCATAAACTTGTTTCAATGCAGCCAGACGAGGTCTTTATGTGACCCATTTCTTTTGAATAAAGCATGACTGATGGTGGCATTTATGTGCCACAATCAACACAAAGTCCATTCTCACAATTCATTGTCACAACACTACTGTTATTCGTCAATCCCCTATCTCCTTTTGACCTTTATCTATAGTCTTGCGTACTTCGAAAAGATTCCGCCGACAATAGCACATCATTGTGATACCATTTGATTGAGATAACTTAGGACAGTCATAAATAACATTCCATTCGAATACTAGTCCCGCTAAAAACAATAAACCAACAATTCCCAAAAGATCGAACAATATGTTTTGCTGGTACTATCCCCAACCACGCTAACAAATATCTCATAAAGTCGGAATGGATCTACAATATTAAAGAGCCACGGATAACTCCATACAAATATCTTAATCTAATGAAAACAATTGCACTGTTACTTTTATACATATATAGTAGACAAATATAGAGTAGTGAAATAAGGACTTACCCTCCTTGTGTAGCACTAGATATCGACAGGGTAAATATTGAATTCGTGTATCCATCACAATTGCAGGAATCCGTATAGCGTCCACCATTGCCAGATGCCCAGACAAAGATCGAGCCCTTACCCTGGCGTCCACTAGTTACTCCATAAATGAATGCACGCCTTGCCAATGGACCAGGACCATCGACCGTTGAGCCATCATCTTCAGGTCCCCATGAGGCACTATAAATATCGATATGTTGTGGATTCAAGCTAAGTGCTTTCGCCTCAACGGCATCATTAACGCTGCCATCCAACATCCGGACGCCTAATGAAAATACACAAAATGAAATAGAGTCAGTTAGTGTTAGAGTCTATCTAGAAGATACTTAAAGGGGTGGCAGACTTGATGGTGAGAATAAGGTGCGGAAAATTAAGACACATTAATTCATTTGGATCATGCCACAAGTAGACTACAAATCGATACGCATACACACCAGCCCAAGCAACCAGACAAACAATAAGTTATTCATTCCCCTTCTACCACTCCCCTCTTCCAAATTTACCAAAACCTGCAGCTTTACCCAAATCAGACCTTCTCAGTATTGATTGCAAATAAACAGCAAAATGACATAATAGACTTGACTTGACTTGGTGGTTTAATGGAGTCGGGGTGGTAAGTAATAGCTTTGGCCCCAGTGTACCCATAAAATTGCTCCCTACACTGAAGTTAACTGAAACAGTGTGTAAACAAATGAGATGAACTTCTAACGGTATTCGACTTAATTAGCTTATTATCCCCGTATCTGTTAATTTAGTATGCCGACAACAAAGGTGACTGTAAATTGAGGTTGATTTAGTGGCCCGCAGCTGGGACGCCTACAAAGGGTGACAGTCTTTATGCTTAGGGTATACTCCTTAAATTATAGGACACGCAAACAAGTACCACCAATTTACGAGTACGAGTGCTCCTTCGACAGAGAGAGAAATTACAGATACTATCGAACCACACTAAGAGGATGCGCGCAAATAAATCCCAAGGAGGTGCCCCTGTACATGTAAAACGAATATCAACAGACTCAAGGATAAATAATTATACTTTGGAAACAAGAGAAACAAAGTACTTTTTCTTTTCTCTGTTGAATGGCGCGTCCGAATATTGTGTCTGAATTAATTGACTGATTAGGTGCATTCGCAAAAGGGTGAGATGGAATGGAGGGAGGTCTTTGTTTCCACAATGGGATTTAATTATATGGTAATCAGGAATGATAAGTTACTTAGTTAGTTAATTGGGTATACTGAATTTCAAGATACAAAGTGTTGATGAAGGGCAGGACTGAGAAATACTGAATAGCGTTTCCAGATTATATTTGTAAGCCTATTATTGGGGATACAATGCTTTAAGGCGTTTTGCTAAAGTCATTTCATCGTCATTCTCTGAATTTTGATTCGGCTTTAGTTCTATGCTCCTCCTTATAATCAGTCACTTGAATAGCTATAAGATTGTACAACATAATATGTCTAATTTTGAGGTAAAAATTTAAAAGCCACTATTTTTACCTTTTTTTTCAAAAAGATAGGTCCATTCAAACGGTCGCCTCGGCTTCGCGGTCGGTCCAATATGTAGAATGTTATTCCGCCCATAAATTGTCGAATGATGGCCTCAAGCTCTTCCAAAGTGGTTGGATTGTTAACGCAGACTAAGGAGATGACGTAGCCCCAAAGAAAACTGTCGCGGCGGCCAATTGATGAGCGCTCGTCGTTATGATGACCAAGTCTCCAAATTTCCCCTTCACAACTTCGAGTGTTGCGTCGGATGTTTGGCATATAGTGCCGTCTGGTTGGAACCACAGCTTGGATATATAGATATCGATATCGATATCGTTACCGATTGACGGTAACGGTGTCTCCTGCCTCATTTCCAAAGAAATAAGATCTGATGATGCCGCCATTCTATAAACTGCACCAAACAGTCAATCTTTGTGGATATATTGATGCACGGCTGAACACTTATGGACTGTATTCGCTCCAATAAAGACAATTTTGCTTGAGCTAAAAGATTTATGTCTTTTGAAGACCAAAATGCGACTCTATGTTCATGACGTCGGTCATCATCCATGAGAAGAGCCATGCAATCACTTAAATCGCGAAAGGTCGAGATATGACGATCATCGATGCTCCACTTGTGTCCCATTGCTTGAAAGAAATATGATACCACGTAGGCAAGAAACATGCAAAGCATTCTCGAATTATACAATTAATGCATAAAAATATTAACTGAGCCAGAAATGGGCCTCGTCCGAAAAGATGATTTTTTGGCCAAAATCCGGATTTGAGGTCAACATTTTCAGCGCCAAATTAGCGAACTCATGGCGTTGTCTATGGTTATCCGGTATAAGTTCTTGCGTCAGCACAATTTCATATGAATGTAGACCCAAATCTAACCGCAAAATAAGCCGAGTTGACTTTCTGGCGATGCCCAATTTCTGGGTTTTTTTATTACTGGCCGCTACGGCGGCTATTTTTTCTTTATTTCACACCAACCTCTATCTGGTTGGTGGCTTAAGATTTAAAACAGTATACTCATGCTCCCTTTTTCCCTTCTGAAAATTCTAGAATGACTGACTGATTGATATCCGTATACGAGCTAAAATTGATCCAAGACTTTTGTCAAAGGTTGAGCCGTTGTACTGTTAAGCCCACTGTAAAGGAAAGTCGTTAGAAAGGGTTTTGCATTCATTGACTGGCCACATCGAACGAACCCTACACAATGGTTGCCTTTCTGGAAATAGAGGGCGCATTTAACAACGTCAACTCCCAACTTGATGGGGCTTCTGCTAAAAGATGTGTCTGCAGAGGTACGCAGCAAGGCGGTGTCCTTTCGCTAATTCTCTGAAACTTAGTGTGTAATGAACTGCTGATATACCTGGGAGCGGGTCGTAGCAGGGTGATTGAATATGCGGCTAACGTTTGTACAGTCGACTCAGGTAATCATCTTAATACCATTGAATAGCTCGCTTAGCTAACCCGTTTGGCAGATTGGTGTAGATTGGGAGTAAGCCCTCATAAAACTAATCTTGTCCTCTTTTCCAGGAAATATAAAACGGTACCCCAGTTTAGCCCTTTCCGACACAGCAAACTATCTGGATTTCATTTTTGACAGGAAACTAAATTGGAAGCCTAACATTCAAGAAAGAGTCAAGAAAGCTACAGTGGCTTATTCCCTTGCAAAAAAAATTGCGAACAAAAAGGGCCTTCAAACTCCATTACCCACTGGCTATACACGTTGGTTATATGACCGATACTCACTTACGGGGTTGTTTTCTGGTGGATGGCCTTAGACAAAACAGTCAACTGCAGCAAACTAAGCAAAGTACAAAGGACCCAAACTTTCAGCAAGCCTCCCCTCTAGATCCTTCATAGAGGACAGAGGACAAGTCAGTCCACTTTTACACAGATAGGTCCAAAACTGATAGCGGGGTTGATGGCGGTATTTTCTCAGATAAGCTAAATCTAAGCCTTCCCTTCCGTCTTCCAAATCACTGTAGTGCGTTTCAGGCCGAAATTTTGGTGGTTAAAGTAGTTTTGTCCTGGCTGAAGAAATACGTGATATCTACAAAGGATACCCGCATCTTTTCGGATAGTTAGGCTCCTATCAAATCCCTGGACTCAATGTCTTTGAATTCTAAAACCGTCCTTGAACGGCATTTATCTCACACGGAAATGGCAGAGCAGTTCAACCTTCACCTTCACTCTATCTATTCTACCATAAAAGGGTAGCATAGATATACCAATTTCTAAGTGCAAATCAATAATAAAACTGGATGCTAATAAAACAACAAACCTTAGGTGGACTGTTGAAACAACAGATCAGGCCAAAGCTGTATCTGAATCGCTCTAAGAGTCTGATTCTTCTAAATAAGAAACATCTCAGCGCCATCATAGGTGTTATCACTGGACACTGCCTTATAGGCAAGCATGGAATACGACTTGGTGCCTTTACAAACGATTTCTGTACAATGCCCCGTAAATGCCCAGCTCTCTTACAGACAAGAAAACTCCACTTAGATGCTTTCTTCTACAATGATTTAAACGATCTAAAGAATATAGATGTAAACAGTCTCCTGCGCTCCATCATAAGCTCAAATTAGTTCCATGAGTAAAAGGATCAGCCAAAGGATGAGCCAAAAAACCTAAATGAGCCTTTCCTTTCCAACCGCCACTCTTACCTACATACCTACCTAGCTACTCACGCTCAAACCTTTCCACGGAGCGACGAATTTCCTGCACACTGAAGCCATGATGACGACCGACTTCATGACGAAATTTACGTTGCGTATTTACAACTGCACCGGAGACTCGGTAATAGTTTTTAATAATTTCCGCATATCCGGTAAGCGTAAAGCGCTGCATGTTAAAATGGCAAACCTTACTAAATATTTTGACAGCTGGATGTCATTATTAACTTTGACAGCTACTAAAACATAACAATTGAAAAAACTATCATTGCTATCTGGTCACTTGGACGCCATTAAGTCTTCAAAGCCTTTTATGGTATCTGCTCGGTTTTGGAATACCTTCTGTCGAAAAAATGCCTCCAGACTGCTGAAAACGTGCCAGTCCTACATCAGGAGAGTACGGTGGATTCGGAAAACTTTCAAATCCCGACTGTGAACGACGTTCAATACATGAGGTCTAGCATTGTCATGTAATAGGATAGAATAATGCTTTTTTTTCCAACGTAGGTTGGTTTTCAGCCAATTTTGGATGTTCTATGTCTATTTCCTCACAATAGTTTACTGGATTTATCGTTTCCACCAGCTTATCACCATAAACTTTTTTGGGTAAAGACCTATGTAGTTTGAGGGTGTGTTTTCATTTTTCTCTTGCATCGAACCACTACCCAGATCTACTTTTCATCATACGTCATTATAAGATGTAAAAACGGTTCATTTTGGTGCCTTAAGCTTAACGATGCCTCGTTCAATTCATGGGGCACCCGCTTTTCATATTTTTTTTTTTTCACAATGCCGACTTATTTTCATGGGAGATACTCCCATGTCCAGTGCAATCTCCCACACCGTCCTTATTGAGTCTGCATCTACTGTTTCCTTTAAAACATTGTTTCCCACGAGATTCGTTTTCGGATCTAAGATCTCCTTTTAGGAAGAAAGTTCGAGTTTGAGCCGTCGACAGCATAATAGAAAAAGCTACCAAGAAGCTGGTCAACTTTGCCGAAATGTTAAAATTAAAATTTCAAGGAATAGAAATCGACGCCACTAGAACTAACGTCCAAGTCGCACGGTGTAAAATAAAAGCTCGCTTGTGGAAGTAGTAATCATTAAGGAAAGTTAGTTAGGCAACTTAGAAAGATATGATGAAAGTTATGATGACATTGGCCTTAAAATGCAACGTATGCTCTGAGCTGAGCTAGTGGGGGTTGGAGAGCAAAATACACCTTTTCAATCAATCGCACTGGAAAGACATGTGGAGAGGCGTGCTTAAAATATACTTGGGTAAATGCAGAGCATCATCTCGTTTGCAGGTAATCGTAGTAAAAGTCAAGATTAGTTCAATGCACTAGAATATGCATAACGATCCATCAGAATGTAACCAATAAATCAACAAGGTGTTGATAATGGTTAAGGTGCGCGTTTAAAAGTTAAGCTTAAAACAATAAGCAGAAGATTTGTGCAAAAAGTGCCCGAAAATCCATGAGTAGAATGCAGCAATATAACATCTTTAAACCTGTTAAACAAAATCGTATACAGTGAGCAGATTTGAGTAGTCAATACTCCGTTCAAAGACGAAACATAAAATCGAAAGCCTTATAGGAAGTATGCCAATTTTTTGATATCAGTTTAACCCATTGTGTTGCAACATGGATCTGTGATCCTCCTACTCTTGGAACCATTTTGAGCTTCGAATACAGCGTAGGGGACTAAAAACGTCTATATTGTACAGATCGCCTAAATCATTGTAGTAAAAAGCTCCTGCGTGGTGTTTTCTTCAAGGGAGAGAGCTGGGTGTAGAAGGAAACGGAATAAGTTCGCTTTTCTGGAAAGTCATTGCAAACGAGCGTTGAGCAGGATGAGGTAGAATTGGTTTTCCTTACTGACTATATCAAATGAACAAAACCAAAAGATGGTATATGTAACTCCTTTACAGTTTGATGCATATCAATAATAACCCAGAAACCTGTCAAAATAACTAAAAGTTCAGCTCCCTATTGTATTTGAATTTCCTGTGTTGGTGACCCTTGTAGAATAGAAAAATCTGCTGCATATTCTGAGTTAGTCAATTGTAAAAGTTAAGGAAAAGAACTACCATAGAATGATAGAAAGCCTGCCACAATAAATATTAGTTCGAAAGGTCATCCATATGTCGTCAAAAGTCATGATATAAAGAAGGCTGGTTTTCTGTATCTCAAGAAAAAAAAATCATAAACATGCATGTCAAGATAAGCATTGAGTGATCGATGATTTGACGAAGATATTACAGTCCTTTGCTTTAAGGAAAAACTAGTAAAAACATCGGCAAAAACCTACCAAACGGAAGTAACATATAAGACTCCGCGCCAGCTCATAAGGCAAAAATACAAATGTTGCACAAAAACAATATAATGTGCTAAGAATAGAGGTTCAGTCCTTAAGATTTTTAATTATGAGTTATTTTAGAAAGGATGATAGAGATAACTTGTCCTAATCGATACTCAAGTGTCGAACCAAGGTTTCAGAAAGTATGAGAAAGATTTGTGATATAATAGGGCTTTTATAGTAAGTCTAAGAACTGCTTAAAAATTTAAAATTTGGTTCTAAGTAGATTAAAAAAAAAATTTAGATTCCCAATATAATGGAAGCTCTCTACTGGTGTTCATTTCGAATCTTTAATCACTTCACTGTTGCTTGGCATAAAATTAGAAAAACCTAAGGTGGGAAATTCACCATAAAACCCTTAAAAAAACTCACACGTTCAACAAACGTACCACTTTCTGCTACAGATGTTTACTCGAGAGCTTCTCATTGCAAACTGGATGAAAATTGGACATTTCATAGGGTACAACCTAATTTTTCGCATCAAATAAGGAATAGTATAGGCAAATTACCACGAACCCTAATTGTGCTTGTACGAGTATAAGGAAATTTTGTGAAGGGTGAGCCAATAGATGATGTGGATGTTGGCTGTCAATTACTGAATTCAATGTGCCTGATCTTTTTGACAGATGTCGTACAATCTTTGGCAATTTTAGTCACAGAATCGTTTACCACGCAACAACGAATTTCTTTTATTCAATTTTATTACGTAAATGCGCAATCTCTAAAAGTATAATAGCATTTCGTAAAATTCGTAAATTTTTCGGTCAACATAATCGTTCTAGTGAGTCCGGAATTCGAGCAATGGTGAGGCGTTTTGAAGAATCTGGTTCAGTATCGGGTCACACTCCATATCAAAACCAAAACCAAAACCATTCGTCGCCGAAGTCAACAATTGGGCCTCACTTATGACACTTTACGGCGAATTTGAAAAGTTGATCTTCATTTGCACGTCCATTCAATCCAAATTACACAACAAGTGAAGCCTTTGGACAATCTAAGACGTTGTCGTTTGTGAAATAGATGTAAGATTGCAATTGCAATTTGTCATCGAATTTGATATTTTCCGATGAAGCCCATTTTTAGGTGGATGCGTACGTTAATAAACAAAATTGTCGTTTCTGGGAACCAAAAGACCCATACGAGATTCACAAAAAACCAAAGCATCCCAAAACAGGCACTGTATGGTGTGGATTATTGGTTGGTGGCATCATTGGCCCGTGTGAATGAAGAACGTTACGTAACATGTGGGCCGGTTTTTTTTTTTTTAAATTGAAGGAATAATGTCTGGACGATCTCTGGTTTCAACGGGATGGTGCTACCATCCACACTAGTCCATCAATCAGTCAGTTTATTGCATACGAAGTTGGAAGATTGCATTATTTCGATTAGAGGAGAAGTCACTTGCCTTCCCCACTTCTTTCTGTGAGGTTATTTTAAGCGTAAGGTCCAGAAGACATAGAAAAAGTACAATTCCTCTTTTTAAGTTACAAAAGTAAGACGTGTTTCTCTTAGCATGGCATAGGTCTTCAAAAATTAAAGGATTATTGAGATGCAAAATGGTCATAATCTCAGTAAAGATATAAAGGGAAAGTATTCAATGAGATTTTTTTGGTACAAGGAGAACCAGAAAGGCGGGCCCGGGTTTTTTACTTCATCCATTAGAGTGCTACAAAATATTTTTTTTTTTTTTTTGGTAAAGTCCTGTATCGACATTTTAGGCAGATATCCACTATTCATCATGTCTTGGATAGATTTCAAGCAAACATAAACTCTATCCGAAGCAAAGCCAACAACACGCCAAACGTGAAATAGGTACAGAAAAACCTGTAGCCACTGTGAGTGAATGTTTGGTTTGCTTTTTATTCGTTTACTACGTGGAAAATTTTGCCCAAACATTTCGGCATACACCTCTATAAGTTCCAGCTAAACCACGAGGTTTGCAACAGGTGTTCGTTGATTGTCTCTTGAGCAGCTTGAAATTAAATGTTAGTGAACCTACACTAACGTTTCTAGAGTAAGGAGATTACTAACTGAAAGTACTATCAAAGACCTCCATAGTAGACTAAAGTAACATTGAATTCGGAATGAATTCAAACAAGCAACACAGTTAGAAGGGACTACGCAGGTGAACTCGAAAACCTTTTGTCAACTAAGACTTGTTTTGAGGAAAAATGGAATCTATACAGGCCGAACCAAAAGGGATAGTTGAAGCTGATTTGGTTTTCGATTTCCTAAAGAAGATCGACAACATTCAGAAGAATTGATGACATCTAAATGGCTTCGAAATAAGAATCTCAGTTCAAGATAATCTGATCAGAGCCAGATCCTTTTACCGAAGCTGCAACTGAGTTGAGTAACACGACATCTTCCAACCGGTTTCCGATATCGGTTACTTCTTTGATGAATAAAGTTGGCTAACACAGATGACATATATTCAGTTATGCTACGCGAAGTTTTCTACAAGCTTAGAAACTCTGAAGTGAACATTCACTGCTAGTAATCATACCAAATTCATGACGAATTGAAAGAGTACCCTTTATATCAAAAATCGGAAAAGACGGCTTCACCTCGCCGAGATCTTCGGACCTATTAGTCTGACGTCCTTCATTTCAAAAGAATGGTCTAGATTGAATTGTTTAGCGAATACATCCTCCATCTGGTGGGCATCTCACTCGACAAGAAGGAGGACGCGTTGAGCATTTTCCTTGTAATTAAGGGTGCTTTCGACAGCGCTATTTTTGACGGTATGTGTCAAAAATAAGCAAGACAACACGGCGCAGAAAAATCGCTAGTTTTGTGGATAAGAGCAATGCTGTTTAATAGGACCGTGTTGCGGATACTGACTCCGACAAAAATTTTATGACGGCGATAAGGAGAGGTAACGTCCTCTAACGTTCCACTGCCATACTGCTATGGTGCAAAACGAATGTAATAGGCCGTAGTCTTTCCTGTTGTTCTCAGAAGGAACTTCTGTAGACTGCGTACTAACGTCATACACTATACGAGTATGTACTCTCAAACCTCTGGAATGCGGTCAGTTTTGCAATGGACTTTTTTTATGGGAAAAATGATGACCAGTAGACTATCAGAAGAACCCGATTATTTCAAGATCATTAGGTAAACGGGTAGTTATCCAGTTTGATTTCAGGGCAAGTGAAATGGAAAAAAGCATTTCGGATCAGAAATTAATCTATCCTTCATACGGTTTAACCAGTCCAAATATAGTAATTTACAAAGGTTGGACAATTGGGGGTAAACAAGCTGGAAGTTATAAAAGTCTAATATTACGGATTAGGCATAGTTCCTCAGCATACCAGGGTGAAGATGAAGATTAGTTGAAAAAAAAGAGAAAAACAGTAGAAAATGTTGGTATGAAAAGCAGCACGAGCATTATCTATAGAAAGGCAAGAGTTATCATATAGAGAGCTGAAATTGGTCTTACTTAGTAAGCAGTTAAGTTTCGCGTAGTGTGCTCTGGGTATATTAACAACACCACACTGTCTCTCAAGGTTACTGACGACACCACTAATTTAGAAAAGACTGCAGTTTGTAAGACAGAAGATGGAACTTCTTTTTCAGACATCGTGTTGGAAGTGGTAAAATTCGTTTGATCAGTGTGAGCCTGTTCCAGTTTACGAGGGTTTAAATCATCCAAAACGGACTTGCCTTTACTTGTTTTACTTCTGAATTCCTTTCTGTCACTTCTTCTAATATGTTTACTAGACAAAAAGGGTTAATCTGATTCGGAAACGACGGTTTGTTAATTTAGCTAACTGACTCCTACCGAACTGCTAGAGACAGCCGAAAAGCCAATAAGTTCCTATAGACGTCGAAAAACATTCGCTTGGTCTATCTACAACTTGGGGCATATAGATCCAACGGTCAATGGAAGCCTTACCCGAAAACGCAGGCAGATCCAATGTAGATTCGGATCCTGAAAATCTTTTCTCTGAACTTTGCCTGGCAAGATATGACCTGGGACCCAGACAGGGATCTCAAAATTTAGACTTCCGAATACTTAGCAATCTTTTTCATTCTTGAACTAGTTTCAAAGTCATAACAGAGCTAAGCAAGGCTCTTAGCGTAGCTTGACTGTAGCTACATATGAAAATGCATAGCCCCATCCACCGGTTCACCGCAATATAATTCGCTGATATGGATTGCGCAAATCTCCACTTGATAGACAAATGTAAGCTTTTCTAACGTGAAAGTGAAATCTGACGTTGTTGTCCTCCACTTCTTGACGGATGTTCTCCTTTAAGCAAGAGTTTGTGTCTTATTTGAATAAACCCGTGACTTTCAATAAGCCCATAGAAAGAAGTCTAGGGCGGTTAAGTCGGATGATCTTGCGGGCCAGTGCAAGAGGCCAAAACGCAATATCAGACGACCGGAAGCAACTGCTTTAGAATTTCAATTGTGTTACGTGCACTATACGCCGTTGCTCTGTTCTGCTGGAACCACATGTCATCCAGCCCTAATTCATTGATCATGGCTTTATAGTGCACAACATCCACGCTGATCATTTAGCTAGCGACGTTAAAAAAAAAAAAAATTTCCAATTACTCCTTCAGGGTAAACAGCACACCATGTAGTGGGCTTCGTCACTCATGATTATTTTTGACGCAAATGCGTCCACTTTGTTGCTGAGTTTCAGGTGGGGGTGAGCGTAGGTCAACACCCATAAATTGATAAACTGACTGCACTTTGTATGGAAACAACTTCAAGTCCTTCACCAAAATAGGTCGTCGGAGCATCTATGACATTTTCAGCCACGGCAGCGAAGGGCTCCCAGTGCTTGCTCGGTCCCGTTTTGTTCCAGTCTCTAAAAGTTGTGCGGCCAGGAAAACGGGCACGAAATGTACATCGCGCCGTTCTTTAGGAAGTATAGCATTCCATTGCTTATTCACACAAATTCTAATTTTGTTAGCTTCGCAAATATTAAACCTAATTGACATTCGATTATATTTGTAAAATCTATTGCTCTACCAAGCCAAATTCCGAGTTACACAACTACTTTTCTCACCGCCAATGGCAGTCTATGATGTCAAATGTCAAATATTTTTAGTATCCTAGGAAGCCCATAGTTTCGATTTCTAAATTTGATTTGTACACCACAAAATCATCTGCGTATTCTATAGAATGATTGGAGGATCTTCAATAAGATAAAAACCAGCCGTTGCTGTTTAACATTTTTAATGCCAACATTTTTACTTGAAATCACTATGCCGCATTGTACAACGAACCTCCTTCCCCTAAGCATGTTGTAAATTATATATAGCAGAAGCATCCGCGTGCCTATGCCGCTTAGCTTTCCCGTAACCATACGGTGTTGAAAAATTTCTGAAAACCAACCATGCGTTAGTTCTTGCATAAATTCTACGTATTCGTTGAAAGTTCCATATGGCGGTATATGAGGAAGAATTATTTAAAACACTGCTTGTAGTGATATTATTTTCGTGAGAACGCATAACGATTTTTGATTTGTAAGAAGCTTTTCTTACTGACTAGACTAAGTGGCAAAACACATTGCCTGGAAGAAAGAAAGAAATGTTCCGACTTTAAAACTTGAATTTAGGTTAGAATTAGGAACAGAGGTTTGATCTTAACTTCTACTGTCAAGTGCTCCATCTACCGCTTTCATCGTGTTTCATCTGTTTGTTTGCCGCTTTCACAGTCTAGCATAAGATACACAATATCGGTTTTTGTCTTTTTCTTCTGGTACTTTACTATCATTTTTATCTCCTAGTTTCACTACCACGTTGTTTTATTCATATAGCCGCCTTCTCAAGACTTTGGAAGATCTGTCAAGCTGGTCAACTAAGCATCAACAAAGCTTTTGAGTCCATGAATTGACTACTTAAACTTTGGGAACAAGTCATAGTCGTAAGAATGCATTGCATTCAGCAGAAAATCGTCGCTTCGATAGTGACGGTTTTTTTCTATTCATTAGTCAGAGCGGAAAACATTTTTTTAAAGTTCCGGTTGAAGAGAAAATTTCCTCACACGATGATCTATTGGATTTATAATTATTTTCATGCGTTTTTTTTTCAAAATTTGAACGTTTATTTAAGAAAAACATGTACAATAGTATTACTTCAAGTATTGCCCATCTGAAGCTATGACTTTTTCCCATCCTTCTGGCAATTTGTGGATCCCATCCCAAAAGAACTGCGCCGGATTGGCAGCCAAGAATGAATCAAGCCAATTTTTGATATTCTGCTCTGATGTGAACCGTATTTCAGTAAGGGCGTTCTGCATCGACCGGAAGAAATGGTAGTCAGAAGGGGCAAGGCCTGGGCATATTCCGGGCGTTTTTCGGCTACTGCTCTCTTCAAATGCATTAATTGTGTTCGGTAGCGTTGTCCATTGATGGTTTCATCCGGTTTCAGCAGCTCATAATACAGCACACCAACCTGATCCCACCAAATACAGAGTATTACCTTCACACCATTGATATTCGACTTTGCCGTTGATTTGGCTGGTTGCCCGTGTTCCACATATGATTTTTTGCCCTTGGGGTTGTCGTAGTGGATCCATTTTTCATCACCAGTAACAATCCGATGCAAAAATGACTTCCTTTTGTGGCGTTACAGCAGAATTTTGGACATGCAAAACCGCCTTTCGACGTCTCTCAGCTTGAGTTCATGTGGAACCCAATTTCCTTGCTTTTGAATATATCCAGCTGCTTTTAAACGTTTTTAAATGGCTGCTTGAGTGACACCCAACGATTCTGCGGGCTCTTCTTGTGTTTGGCAACAATCTTCATAGAGTAATGCTTCCAGTTCTTCATCTTCAAACTTTTTTGGCTGCTCAGGACGTTCATCGCCTTCCAAGCCAAAATCACCACTTCTAAATCGTGCAAACCACTTTTGGCACGTTCGCTCAACTAGCGCATGTTCACCATAATCTTCCACCAAAATACGATGACTTTCGGCAGCAGTTTTCTTCATATTAAAGTAATGAAGAAGAACTCCCCGCAAAAACACTTTTTCAGGCACAAAGTTCGACATATTTGAGTGAAAAAAAATTGTTGTTGTTTACGCTGCAAATGAATGACATATACTGAAATGACGTACAATGACAGTAGCTTTCCAACGCATGTTCCAATGGAATAATACAAGTTACGCCATCTCTTAGCAAACAGCTATTGACGCTATATATAGCCCCAATATATTAAGAAAATACAAAATGAGGCTCACATTTCGTCCACTAGTTAATATTTTCGATTTCCTTGGGTTTGTTATACTTTCACAGGAGCGGCTAACCCAACGAGACATTGTAACATATGTTCACTTAAACTCCGAAGAACCTCTGTAAGGTTTTCACCATATAAAGTGAACATTTTAGTAAACTGTCACGGTATTCGCGACACCTCCAGAAACAATCTCAACAATTCACCCAATAAAACCTGCGAGGACTCTATGATCAGGCAGAGAAGTACTCAATCTCTAGGGCTTCAAATGCGGCTGCGGCAGTTTGTATTAAAACTCCATCCACTTATCAAAGTTGTGTTTACAATTTTTTAAATAACATCTCAGTATTGAAACCAAGTTTACTCTGCGATTCACTCTGCGAAACCATAGTGCTCTGACATGAATAGTTCCATTCGCTTCGAGATCACTCCCCCGTTGTGCAAAAGATTTTCCAGGAAGCATGTATATTCGTGTGCATGAATGTAAGATAGTACGAGTAGTCTTCAGCATCGCAGGCTCACCTTAGCTGTGAAAGTGCCCGAAAAGATATTATTACCTTTTACAATTTAACAAAATTCATTAATGCTTCAATTGGTAGTCTGTATAGCATGAGTTAAAGTCCCATATTATCGTTTGTTTTTGTTGGAAAAAAATTCCCCCACGTAACTTTCACTTAATACCGTAAAAATGGGAACAACAAACCGGTTTTTATAACAACGTAATACTTTTTATCGCATTTTGAAAGGCTTGTTAACAGATTATTAATTATAACATCAACACAACAAAAATTTGTGGAGCCCCGCCGGCTTAATTATGCAAAACTGTCATGTTAAGAGATTTTAATTTTAAATAAACAAAAAAATTCCAAAGGAAAAAAATCTGTTGCACGCTGAAATTAATAACCACTTCTATAGAATAAAAAAAAAAAAAAAAAAACATATTACCGTAGAACAGCCCTATTTAAAATATCTCGTGGCTCGACATAGTCGCCATATGTTACTTCCTCATTAATGCGGCCTTAAGCCAGTTTAATCGAACTCACTCACACCACAAAAGCCAATTTAAAGGGGCGCACGGGTTAAATATTAAATTTCGCCAAAATATCCCTAAATTTAGCCAATTAGTCAAATTGTTGTTGTTGTGAACCTTTCGAAATGAGCTCTTTGTGATGCAATTAACTCTTTCCATTGCTTGAATGTGTTAAGCCAAATTGTGTACATTGGCTGATTTCTGATGTTTTGGACTCAAGAGCAAGGTGGATGCTTACCTTCTTCAAAAAAAAGGCCAAACCAAAAATAAATAAAAAAAAAAAAATCACAGAAAAGCAAAATGATTGCCAGTACTGAACCCACTGAACCAAATGACAATCCTTGTCATGCTGTGAATTTTCGTAATTTACTTTGACAATTCAGTGATATGTGCAGTGAAAAGCACATATAGTACACGTGATTGTGTACATTTTCCGTTACAAAGAATCTCCCACAACACACTACATACACACTGTATACGAATTTGACTGTACGAGAACAATTCGCCAGTCCGCTTGGCCGCTTTGTTTAACAATTTGTCGGGCCATCACCGATGGCTGAAAGCGCAATCTCATTTGCCAGCAAACAAAATTGCCTACCACTTGACAGTTGAAAGAGATCCCGTTGACCATGCTCGTAGTTTACCATGACAGTTACAACAGTTGACCGTGACATTTGACAGTGCACTCTTGGAATGACAGTTTTAATTATATGCAGAGAATTTAACTAATAAAACTAACAAAATGTTGGCAAATCTTTTTTTTTTTTTTTTTTTTATTGGTGGTTACATATTCGTGGTCACATTGTGAGTACCATAACTACTACACCCACAACTCTCGAGGTAGCATAGTGTGAAATAATGGACGTTAAAGGATGCAAAAAATATATATATACATATCTCACCGCAGAACCGTCCATTTCTAGTAGAGTTACCCAATTAGCTACGCTAGTCGTTTGATTCATTATGCCACTTGCAAAACACCAGCAGTTAGTTACTGTATGTAAGTTAAAGGTCCTTTTTCGTGTGCCGTGCATTGAAGTATCCTCATGGTGAATGTTTTACATTGACCTCTTCTTTCTGATGCCATGTGCGCCAAAGCGATTAGCGTTAACATGTGCTGAAAGCAACTGCGGAATAATGAAAGCGATGGAGAAAAAACGCCATGAAAACGGTGGTAGCAGAGGAAGAGCTCTTCAGAAATCATTCATAGGTCAGTGCTTTCGTTAGTGTGTGAGAATTTGTGGAAAAAGGATAAAAGTTAAATGAGTGCAGTTGAAGTACGAGTACATATAACCCAGTTCGTGTAGGTCAGCAGGGTTGAAAGTGGAATGCTTTAAGGTACGCAAGGTGTGTGTATGTTTGCATTTTCAAGGTATGCTAAGAAATTCAGTCAGTTTTACGTCTCCCAAAAAGAATATTTCTTTTGAATTGAAGGCACAAGTTCAGAGAAAATCAATTTTAAAAATCATTTGTCGAGATTATGACAAATCAGAAACAAGTAACATTTTCCTTAGTCAGCCCGCAGCAGAAAATCTATTTAAACTTTACAAATTATTGTAGTTCAAGAATGCAGGCCAATGCACAATGAGAATCACGGGCATATGGCTGATGAACTGAAATTCAAGACTCAAAAAAGAAGAGCTTATCAGAACCTGAATTCTCAGAATATATGGAGTGTAACACTCTATGAATGTTGCAAGATGTCTCTATAGTATTCCTGATATTCCTAGTGCAATAAGCTGATGACAGGTATCATCATTTTGCTTTTGTTAAGTACCTGAGTATACTATAGGTAGGTATCAGTTATACCACGCCGGTCGACCTTTGCATGAAAGTGATGAAGACACCGTGAAGGGCTTTCTCTGTGAATGTCCGCCTTACTCCCGTATTATGCTGAAAGTACTTGGCGCTGATATGATAATTTGTTTGTACACGTCACTTTGTTCCTGAAGCGATTGTTCAACTTCCTATGAAAGGCTACACCATTCTATGAAAATAAATATACGTACGGTGGACCCCGTCTCTGTCAGAATGCTTCGACAAAAAAAAGGAACAACCATAGAAGCTTACTTTCCATGAGGAAGCTTAACAGTAGCCCAATTATTTTCCTATTTAAAATAATACACCCAAAGGATCAATCTACTGTTGACACTCCAGCAAGCGAAACAAGGTAAACGAACTTTGGATCTGCACATTGAATGTTAAGTCACATATGAGTAATAGACCACGAGCAGCCGAAATACTGGCAGATGCTCTGGACTGCTGCAAAGCAGATGTTACCTACATTCAAGAAAAATCCGATGGGATGGGGCGGACAAAAACAGGATGAAAAACTGCGACATCTACTACCGCGATAATTATCGACAGCAAAAGTAGCACCTATTTGAATGTGGATTCGTTGTTAGAGGAAAATGAAGTTTCTATTGTTTTACGTGGACGACTGTCGTGCAAACTTAAATCTACTGGATACCCATACATACATGGGAGGTATATCCTTACCTTGCACAGTCAATTCACTTTGATACCAAAATAGAGCATGTGTTCGAGGCACAAGTTCCACCCTTAGTGTGTGTCGAAGCCAATTTAAAACCTCTTACTGTTCTTAGGGTTACAGCACCCAGTATTTATTGCAACTCTACACGTACATTGGGTCAAACCAACAGAAAGACCCTTCCCGGGATTTGGGTTTAACACACGGCCACCATGACGTTCCCACAAAATGGTCTGCCTCTACAAGTCGGACCCGGACCGGAATCCGGGGAGCTTCTGAATCCCATAGTACCGTGATTTAAGTCCTAGTAGGGACTACCAGTGGTCATGCCATCAACAGGACCTATGACGGACCGCTTGTAACTGGTCAGATCATACCTGATCTGCCCCCACTTTTTATTAGACAACGTCATTGTTGGGCGAAGCTTTGATAATTTGGCGGGAGCCATTGTTGTTAGAGGCAGACTCAGGCAAGAAGTTATGAGTTTCCATCATGTAAACGAGCACCTCATATCAATCCGTATTAAGGATATTTTTGCCAACATAAGCCTAAAATGCGCGCATGCAATCACAAAGGAGTGAGATGTTGACAACAATGATAGGTTCTATGAGCTCTTGTGAGCAGTGTCCTAGCTTAAACAATTAAAATTGCCTCCGGCAACTTTAATCCAAACCTAGGAAGAGAGGACATCTTCGGTGGTACTATCGAAAAGTATAGCCTACACGACACTACTTCCGGTAACGGATTCAGGCTAATTGACTTTGCGGCGGGGCAAAACATTGTCGAAGCTAGCACGCGGTACGCCCATCTCGATATTCATAGGTTGCCTTGGAGAACTCCTGATAAATCAACCAACCGTCAACCAGATTGACAACATTGCGATCGCAGCAAGCACTTCTCCAGTATGATGGATGTCTGAATGTTCCAAGGGGCCAATTCTTGCTGTAGCCGAGGTATGGTTGCTAATATTCCGAACATCGCAAAGACAACCTTATATTGTGAGAAAGTTTGACGTCGAACGGCTACAATTGCAAGAGATCGAAAAATCTTTTTCCGATCGAATCTCCCTTAATCCGTTATGAGGTCCTATACCGCCAGCATCAAGTATCGAAGACCAGTGGCAGCGTTGTCACATCTGATGTGCTGGGTTTCACTGGGTCATCATAACGAAACAGCTGGTTTGAGGACGAGTGCCGGTAAGCACATGCAGCTAAGCAAGATTCATACAACATGGCGCTGCATAGGAGTGGAGCTGCTTACGAGCTCTACGAGCAGAAGAGGAGGCACGAGACATTTCTATAAGCTCTATAACGGCGATGACGAACCAAATACCGCAGTGAGACAGAATGAATCGTTCAACTTGGACGATGTAGACCTTCAAAGAAGAAAACCATATCTCAGCTTAAGTCCAAAAAAGTTACTGAAGCGGACGGCCTGTCAAGCTCATCAAAGCGGCAGGCGATGACTTGGAAAGAAGCACATACACCTTTTCATCTGTAAAATATGGCAGATGAATGGAATCTCAGTATTTTTTGTTCTATTCTCGAAAACAGAGACTCGCCAACTATTATACAGGTCCATCAATCTTCTTAACATCGGCTAAAGCCGTACGTCAACAACTTATTTGGTCCAAATCGGTGTGCCTTCAGGCCAGGAAAGTCAACTATCGACTAAATACGACCGTCTACAGAGACGAGCTATTTAGAAAATGCCAAACTCTTCCGTTTTTGCAGAATGACGATGAAGAATTCAAGCTACTCCATCAAGGTCGGTAAAGAAGCCACCGAGACTTTGGATGTCAAAAAAAGACTTAGACAAGGCAATGCACTGTCCTGTGATTTCTTTATCTATCAGGTAATCAAACCGTTTTGAGACAATAGTGATTTTGTTTTGGCGTCATATACTTTTGGTTGTGTAAAAATGTCTGATTTTGTGCCAAATAATCGTCATTTGAAGAAAACGCCGGCTGAATTGCATCGAGAGCTCCAAAGAGTTTACGGAGATGTTGTTCTAAGTGAAATAACGTTCCGTCGCTTCAAAGATGTTGATTTCGATGTTGACAACAGCCCGCGTTAAGGAAGGCCAAAATCCTTCGAAGGCGCTGAATTGGAGGCATTGCTCAATGGGGATCCATGCCAAACGCAAGAAAAGCTTGCTTCAACATAAACAGCTACTCGCCAAGCCATTTCCAAATAACGACGTTGAACATAGTTTTTTCGCCCGTGAACAACTGCTCAAAAAAACTGCGGCAAAAAAGGAATGGTTTCCGTCATCGCATCGTGACAGGTGATAAAATATGGATTCATTACAACAACTCAAAGATAAAAAAGTCATGGGGAAGGCCCGATCATGCTTCTACGTCATCGGCTCGGCCGAATATTCACGCTTCGAAGGTTATGTTGTGTATTTGATGGGCCGGTTCCAGACTGGGGAACAGTAACGATTGATGCGATTAAGCCAAACAATGCGCGAACAACGGCCACAATACGAGCAGAGGCACGAAAAACTGATTCTACAGCATGACAACGCTCGGCTTCTCGTTGCCAAACCCGTAAAACCTACCTGGAAATGCAGAAATGGGAAGTCCCCCATATTTCCCAGATATTGCGCCACCCAATTATTACTTGTTCCGTTCGATGGCACATGGTCTGGCTGATCAGAGGTTCCGCTCATATGAAGACATCAAAAAATGGCTTAATTCATCGATAGCCTCGAAAGATAAATATTGTTACCGTAACAGTATTCGAGCTCTGCCAGAAAGATGGAAAAAAGTTGTGGCTAGCGATGGGTAATACTTTGAATTATTTATTTGTAACCATTTGTTCACAATAAAATTGCATTTTCATCCAAAAAAAAAAACTTAGTTGCGCACCTAAAACATTCTTATAAGAATAGTGCAAAACACACACGCAAACACATAAAGCACAATATTTCAGTAGTCTGTCCAATTACTCGCATACGGCGATGATATCGACGTAATTGAAAAAAAAAAAAACAGCCTGATGTCAGTGGCGCTGTCGCGATTATTGAAATGGAAACAGCGAAGGTTGTTTTCACCGTTTATAAAGTCAAGACCAAATATATTCTGTCAAGAAGGAAGGACACGCTCGATAGATATAACTTTGAGGTAGTTAAGGACTCTTTCTATCAATTCAGGTCAAGACACCAGCGCTGAAATCAAACGGAGAATAACTCCTGGTGATCACTCTTTTCTTTAGATAAGAACTCAAAGCTAACTAGAAAATCCCTCTCCTTAACAACGAAAGTGTCCCTATATAAGACCTTAACACCAGTCCTGATCGGTGACGCAGAGGCATGTACATTATCAAAAATGGATGACGATGCTCTAAGCTGTTTTGAGTGCAATTTATTTATTTATTTATTTTTTTTTTTTTTGAGGAGATCCAACGAGAAACTGTATAGCCTGTACAACGGCATCGACTTAGCCAGAGGATTGAATGTCCGACGAGTGAGGTGGTTGGATAATGTAGAGCCGATGGACACCAATGTTCCGGTCCCAAAAATATTCGAATCCGAACCGCTCAGTAGAAAAAGACCACGACTTAGGCGGCGCACACTAGTTGAAGGAGACCTCATCAAACTTAGCAGTTGTAAGCAGCTAGCTGAAGATAAAAGGTCCGCTGCTTTTACATGTCGTGCCAATTTCTATTGAAGTAGTGAAGAATATCTGTGTTGCCGTTTTTTTTTCGAACCCACAAACCCAACTCTTAACATTGCCAAACATCAGTATGGTGTGACCGAAATAGCTCTTCCAGCTTTAACATACTCATTGCAATATTGGACGAAATGGAACAAATAAATCTTTGGAGTTTAAATTTGTGTCTTCAATGTGCTTTTATCAAATAAGAAATCTAGACCAAAGTGATGGGTGCTATTCTTTGCAGTGTCAGACTTTTCAATATTTTAAGGATTAAATGTCAAATCTGCTGTCACATTAAGCTGTCAAGCCTCAGTTATAACATCGATTCCGTATAGTTGAAATTTATTTCCAAAATCGAAGCGCTGTTTGCGAAACTTACTCGTATGGATCACTTCGGCGAATTTACGGTAGTCATCATCAGCCACTTGAACGTGCTATTCATCGAATTACTGAAAAATTTCGCACTCGATTCACGCTATTGGATACTTACATGAAAGAGAACAGAACGTTCTTTCTGCGTAAAGATCTTGGTTTCAAGGCTTAAAAGGTGCAAGGTATAAAGCCGCGTTATTATTTATCCCGTCGCGTGTTCAGTGATTGGGTTGTAAGTTAACTGGAAGTTGACCTGGTCAACTTGACCATTTCTAGTCAATCCTCAAGAAGTTCACCAACTGTGGATTGTATGCCGGTCTATAGACACCGTTACAATGCGATGACCAACGATTTTTCGTTTCCAGATTTGCATGACATCAATGTGGAAGAATTGTGTTTCCGACAGGATGGTGCCCCGTCCTACACTACCCACGAACACATCGCTTGGTAATACAGTCATCTCAAGAAATAGACCCGTCAATTGGTCACTAAGATCACGCAATTTCACGCCATTAGACTATTTTATGTGTGGGGCTACATCAAGTCACTAGTTTATACTGATAAATCAGCAATGATTGACCCTTTAGAGCAAAACATTGTTCGAGTAATATCCAACACGTATACGTCTCGAAATGCTCGAAAAAGTGGTTGAAAATTGGATCTCTAGAATGCGCTTTGTACAAGGCAGTTATGCTGAACACTTAAAACTATTTTAAGGTATTAAATGGCATAAATCTGTTTGTGTTTTACCTAAACAAAAAAGGCAGGGCCTCTTAAAATAAATACCCTAGCAACAGCTTTGTTAAACTTCGTTTTTCCTTCCCTTTATACCTGTTAAGAGCTCAAAATTGATTTTGAACCTGTGATCTACCTTTGACCTTCGAAAATTCTGCGAATAAATAAATTAACTTCCACATCAATACGTGTCAGTTTTGGAAACCTGATAGCCTAGTCTGCATCGTTGGATTAAACATATACTTCTCCCTACTTCCCAAATTTGAAGTCAAATTCAATGAAAGCTTCCATGGAAACCATTGAAGGGCACATACACATACACATGAGTATGCTTTCTTTAGCTATTGAATAGCACAAGCTCGTCCATTTATCATACGCGTTGTCAAACACAAGCCGTATTTATGGACTCAATATTAAGTTCCAAACTTAATGACTTTCAAAAAACAATGAACCTTCCAATATGCCGTCGTTCGTTCTCCATTCACCTCCATCCTTAAAGGAAAATATCAAAATTCAACCCTTTAACATGATATTCAGCCACCCAGCTACAATGGGGACGACGACAGCATCCAAAAACAACGACAACAATGCCGATGATGACGATGACGGCAAAATATCAAAAACACCCGCTCCTCTCTATAACCTCAAAATCAGAAAGGATACGCCAAACCCATCGACCGACACACACCAGCAAATCAGGGTCATGATAATATCGCGTTTAATAAAGAGCAACCCCATCTGGTGATTTGGCAGCGTGTCACATTAGCCGCCCTTGGAAAAACAAAACCAAAAGAAGAATACAATCATCCGTGCTTCCTAATAAGGACAAAGCACATACATATAATAGATATACATATGTATGTATACAAACGAAAAGTAGAAGAACCCTAGTATTATACCACAGAGCAACAGAAGCAACATGTAGCGAATCCTATTTCTCTTTGTTGTTATGACGCGCAAGGATCATATTCCTTTACACAACGCACATTTGCAAAATGATACCGAAAATTTTCTCGGAAAACCCAGGCGAAAAGATGGAAAATGTTGATGGCACCACAAAAAAATATATAAACAGTCTCCCCCAACTCTAGCTTAGTCCCTTGGTGAAGGTCCTTCGTCATACACAATCACTCGCGTGGAAACAACAAATTGCAAAAAGTATTTTTGCCCCCTATCGTAACAAAATATAAATATGTACGAGTATGCACATCAGGCTCCAAAGGGGGTGGAGTGATGATATAGGTTTTTGGGGGTATTAAAAAAAATAAATAAATAAATTCTCTGTGCGATATGTTGCCCACAAAACCCTCGGGATATTACGGTCTAACCATGTACTCGTATCCATATAAAATGACTTTCGTTCGATACACAATGCGCGTTTAGCTAAAAGCATGCGAACACATCCCCGGATATGGATAAGGATACTAAACCACCCCTCCCATATTGTAGAACAGATACTTTGCAACGAATAAAAGTATTCGCTGGCTCATAAGAAAAATCTCCCGTGGGGCTTCGTCACTGCCATCTTAGCCCAATGTAGTTGTTAAAACAGTAACGGCGACAAGGACGTCGAGTCCTTGAAATATTGACAACATAAACGAGAAAGTGTTTCGAAGAAGCGATACAGCGGCATCGTCGTGAATGGCAACAACGAATATGGCCAAGATATTTACATAAAGCATCGAGCTACGAAAAAGAGTACGAGTACGAGTACGATATTCGACGTAACAGATACAATATACAGGATGTGTAGACAATGGGAACTGATGGCAAACCGTGCTGAAATGGCAAAATGGCGAAATGGCACATTCGGAGATACTCTTACCAATAAAGTTGACAAGTTATGTGCAACGGTGCAAATTTTATAGTTTTTATCTTAGCATTTGAGCAGTTGAGCAGTTGAGCAGTTGAAATGGCTTGAGATGTCTTGAGATGTGCGAAACATTTTGGCGTTAGCAAATGGCAGGTTTAAGTGCACACTGCTCTTTGGGGAGTCACCGCATGGAGATGGAGTTAGAGTTATGAAGGTGACACTTAGCGACTATAAGATGAGTGTTCGCGAACGTGGTGATGAAATCTGAATTATTCTCAGAGCAACATACATACTCTTATATGCACCGTCAATTTATTTTTGTATTTTATTTACGCTGCGAAACCCTACTCGTATTTCGCACTGAACATGAAGAAAAATGCTGAAATGGGATTTTCTCTGACTCGTATACGCTGTATGGTATACAGTAATAGCTCTAAGTAGTAAACTGGTTTAAATGATATTTATTTTGGAGTAAAAGGTCGGTTAACTGTGGAGTTCATGGAAGTAGAAAAACAAATTCTCTAACATACTAAATATGTAGGTTTAAGCCAAAAGCTGTTCACTATTTTAAACTGCTCACTAACCTGTAAACTAAATTTATCGGACAACAAATTTAGCTCAGATTGTAAAACGGGTCCAGAATGGCAGATTTATTTGACTGGTGTTGGAAAGTGGAAAGAAGAACTGTTAAAGCAGTGTACTATTTGGAATTACAGACCATTTTTTGTGTAAAAAATACGTTGCAACAGTTTGGTGGAATAAACTTTCGCCAGATTTCCACTGATGCACGCATATCATTTGAGGGGTTAACAATTTTCTACTGGGAGATGGACTCCTTAATTTACTCGCAATGTCTGCTATCGACAATGACGTTTAATTCACAATTTAAAAAAACTGACTGTCTTAGTTCACTTATATCCGGATATAAGTTACAGTTTACAGTTTTTCATCAAAGTTCAAATTTTGTGTCTGTTTGTCCATACTTTTCCTTAATTGTACGGCGCTATATGCAACGACAGATAGCATTCAAACGTTCAAACGGCGCAACATTAATCATTCAATTTTGTTTTTTAATTACTTTTCTACTTAATAAAATAAAAAATTATTCTGAATGGTGGAAATCTTTACTTGGACCTTTACAATTGTTTTTGCCAAATGGCTGCGCAAGTGTTGATACATATTTGTGACCGTTTTATCGCATTTTCCATGACTATCTGCAAGATTTCCGGTGATAACTGTTCGCATTCCTGTCGAATATTCTACTTAAGGGCTGCGATTGTTTGGGGCTTGTTGGCATAAACCGGCGACTTTAAGTAGACCCAAAGAAAGAAGTCTGTGATGCCGAATCACCAAAACAATATTACGCGTCCAGAAAACGCTTCCCTCACAATATTTATTGTGGCTCGTGGTATGTGTGCGATTGTTGAAATAACATGTTCACCAAGCCCCGCTCATCCAATTCCGGCAGTAAGAAGTCATTTATCAGTAACAGTGCCCATATTGACGACGGCGTCCTTAAAAAAAAGTACGGTCCAATCACTCCTACAGCGTGAACGCCGAACCACACAGTGGCTTTGAGTGAATGTAATGGCTCTTCATGCATCAAACACGCATTATCAGTGCCCCAGAAACGAAGATTTTGCTTATTATAACTGCTTAAGTAGAAATGCGCCTCGTCGCCCATGATGATTTTCGACACAAAATTGTCCTCTTTGTTGTTGAGATTAAGGATAGCTTTACAGTAATTCACATGTGACTGACAGTCAGGAGATATTAACTAATGCACTGTTGCACTTTGTATGGGAACATGTGTAAGTCTTTCACTAAATTTCGTGGCCCGTCGTCTGGTTAATGTTTCTTCGTTGTCAGCGAGATCAGCAGCCACAGCCGCAATATTCTCAACCTAACGACCAGTCCGGTAGCACCCACACCCTGCTCGACGTCGAAATTCACGCTGCGCTAACACCACCGACCGATTATTGATCAAACACAATTATTCCACGCTCTTCCACATGATTTACGTACGACGCAATTTGCAAAAATTATACCATCTTCCGTTAGGATGAACAATTTTGTGCCACCTTGTATATACTATAGATGAAGACAAGCAATGATTAGAGTTGACATGGTGCAAAATTTTCAAACATTTGGTGTTTTGTTCTATGGGAGAACCTTGTGATATTTAGGTTAGGTTAAAACAGGGAGCACAACAGCAAATTTTTCAAAATCATCATCAAACTTTTGGTAGGCAATGGCAAACCTCCGAAAGTCAAATTCTGCCTATGAAGCCGTTCGGAACCGGCAATAAACAGTAGGCCCTGCTCAGGAGTGTAAAAAGTCATAATGTGAGAAACACAAATGAGTGCGAGAAGCCTAGGCCTTGGCCCACACTGGGCTGTCACGCCAAAGTATCACATAACATCACACAGACACCAGGCACCAAAACGGTCCCATCTCGATCTCTGTAGAACCAGTTGAATTTGTATTCAAAGGGCAAAAACTGAAACAATCTCCCCAGTGAAACATCCAATTTCTTTGAAAAAGCCAAGAAAGCCTTCGAAGTTCGGGTTGTAGATTTCCTCTATGTTTTTAAAAAAGCACATATTTCCCTATGTTTGCAGAATCTGCAAATATCCGTATTTGACAATTTGAGTCTCTTTGCCTGTTTCCGCAGGAGACAGTGTTCTGTCAGGATTCCCTTTATTGTCCTAAGTTTATCCCTGTATAATTTTAATAGCTCCCTAGGTCTTTTACTTTTAAAAAGTGGCCAGAAAGCCTTCGATACCTAATGTCCTTCAAGAATTGACCACCTTAGGTTGATAGTCTTTCTGTTTTTTTCCTCGATAGCGCATTTAGTATGATGTTGGCAACCCTACTGTTATCGAATAGCATTCCTCTTCTTCAGCTTGTTCATTTCCCTTTATGTCTCAGTGTCCTAATACCCAACACATTTTCGCCTGGTTCTGACTGCATAATGCCTTGAGCGCTGCACGACAGCCCCTGTATATATCAAAACTGATGTTGGACGATTCCATTGCCTTCAGTGTGGCCTAGCTATCGATGTAGAAAGCGATATCTCTTTTACCTCTTTTATCGATCTCATCAGCATTATCTCAGCCGCCCTGAGGACAGCCAAAACCTCTGATTGGAAGACACCGGCAGTCATATAGACACTCTTAGTTCCGGGTCTTGTGAGAAGATACCAGAACCTGTTCCTTCGTCTGTTTTCGAGCCGTCTGTAAAAATTGCAATTTCATTTGACCTGATAATTGTATTTTTTTTTTTTGCCAGATAATATACATATAATCATACGGAATGTCGAAGTAGTCCCAGCACCCCTAGACCGTGCCTTGTCTGAAACTACTGCTCTTAAAGTAAACCAAGTTTAATGAGTCGTATCGCACTGTTCCCAGCAAGTTATTGATTGTAAATCAAACGGTGTTCGGTGCAGAAAGGTGTCCAAAGCTGCCGTAGGATTGGTACGGATCGCACCTTTAATGGTTACGGAAGCCGTTCTTTGAACCGCCGCTAATTTTACGTATTGTGATATTTAGTCATTATCAGTGTTAGTTCTGTGAATAATGTACTTTTCAAGCACGATTTTGACGTGGAACTTCGAAAAAGCTTGATAGACTTCGCCCAGAAGATTTTCTTCGACTTAATGGCTTGGAAATCCTGATACTCTTGAGCTATGTTGCATTAATTCTATAAAATTGCCGGGTCCTTACTGTAGAAGAAGATGCTGATTTCAATAAAGAAATTTCCACGAAGTTATACGTATTGTACAAATACACCCTGCCTGACTCGAACTGCAACCAACTTCAGACTGCTATAACTTCCAAACCGTTCATGACAGTGAGCTCAAATTTTGACACATGACAAATAAATAATAAATAAATTTCATTATTTACAAGCATTTTAAACGATTTGCGTCCCAGTTGTGTTGAAAAATATTTATTCGCGATGGAACTCAAACGTGATATTTGGCTGGAAAACCACAACTAGCTGTCGTTAGAGCCCTCCAGCACCTCCAGCACGTGAATAAATCATTTGTGTCTCTAACCATAATTCGTTACCGTGATACTGGCAGCGTTGCAAAACGCCATGGAGGTGGTCATAAAAACGGCAGAAATGGTTCGGAAAGTGAAGGCTCGAATTGAGCGAAATCCGCGTAGAAGTGGAAGAAAAATGGCTCGTGAGCTCAACATATCGTTGGAACGGATGCAACACATACTGAAAAATGAGCTTGGGCTCAAGGCATATAAGTTCCAAAAAGCACACGATCTAATAGTACACCGCAACAGAAAAAAGTTAGAGTCGAAAGAGCGAAGGATTTACTACGCTTGCACGAAAGTGGTTAGTTGCCGAATTTGGTTTTTCCCGATGAGTCGCCATTTGTTATCGAGCAATATGTCAACAAACAAAATGACCGAGTTCACCTGCCAGAAAGGTACTTCGAAAATTAACACCTTCGGACGGCCACCAGAAAGCAGGCAGCACCGATGCTGATGGTTTGGGCTGCCATAACCGCCGATGGTCGCTCTCCGCTCGTATTTTTGGACCGTGGCGTCAAAATATGCGATCATATACCGTGAAACTGTCTTAGAGGCAGTATTGAAGCCTTGGGCAAACAATTATTTCAGTCGGAGACCGTGGACATTCCAACAAGACTCGACACCGTCTCACAAAGTGCGCGTCAACCAAGATTGGTTAAATAACAATGTTCCACACTTCATTTCTTCCACATAATGCATTGCAAATTCTCCGGATGCAAATCCGTTGGGTTTCTCTGTCTGGGGTATTTTGAAGGCGAAGGTTGGCACTAAAAAATACCAAAGTTTGGATAACCGCAAGCAACCACTTCGACGGAAATGGGCCAAAATACCGCAGAGCCACTTGCGTGCAGCGTGCGATGCTTTTTTCGGCCGTCTCAAGGCCATTATTAGCGCCAAAGGTGGACATATTGAAAAGTACTGATACAATTTGAAAATTGATGTACTTTCCAACATTTTTAGCTTTGGCAGAATAAAAAGAATAAAAAAACACTGTTTGACCTCAACAGAAACCAACAACTTCAGGACGTTAAAAGATACAATTTTATCCATCTGGATGGCGTTTACAATTAGACAGACAGCGGTGACAACAAAACACTGCACTCAAATACGTGATGTGACATTGCACAGATATCTGTTTTACCAACCAATTGGAGGCGTATTTTCCTACAAAGATTAGCATTTAAAATGGACAAATAATTTGCATCGCTACTTGTCTAATTAGATAGTGAGTTAAACAAAAAAAAAAAAAAATAAATAAATAAATAAATAAATAAATATTGCACATGCACATTCAACAGCGTTGGAATTGTAAAATAAAACTAAGAAACTCATGACATCCTGTGTGAACAACTTTAACCCTCGACCCGTGTACTGGAACTGGGTGCCGAAATGAAACTTTTTATCGAATTTAAACGCATTTATGGGTCTATGACATGCAGCAAAGATATGAATTCTTCGGGCATACTATGCGCTACACGAAAAGCAACCAGTTGAACTGATTTTGTGTTTAGTTTTCGTAGTTTTGGAGCTACAAAAAAAAAGATGGTTATCGTGTAACCGGGGACTCAGTGCTTAGTGATTTTTCAGTTCGTTGTTTTTTGAAACCGTTAGCGTTTTAGCTTTCACAAAGGTTTTATTTGTTCCTCTGAACATGCTCGTATTTTTGTTGTAAACGAGAGATTTTACCAACGATTTAGTACTTTTTTTGTGAAGTTTTACTGCATATACCCACTAGTGAAACTGTTGTCTGTTGTCTTTCGAACGATGGTGCTGATTTTGGGTTTTTGGTGAGCAAATACTGTACTTCGTCATAATTTACTATGCCGGTTCCAAACCCGGACAAAGAAGGAGAGTTAAGGGTATCATCATCATATCCTAGTAAAAGAACACCTTGCACTCAAAGGTATAACTGAGCTACCCAGTCTCAGGGGACATAAATTAGGGAACTGGTCCTACAGGTTGGAGAGTTTGTCGTGTGGCCAGTAACCGCACACCAGAAAAAAAAACACACACACAAAACAGATGTGGACCCAAGAAACGAAATAAGGACAACGAACTATCCATAGCAACATGGAAATTCAGACGATATTTCAACCAGGCAAAATGTTGGAAACAGCAAATAAACCACTCAGATACAAAATCAACATCACCGCTTTCCAAAAAATAAGATGGAAAGGTAGCGGAGAAATAGATTAAAAAGTTTTCACCCTATTTTACGTCAGAAACAAAGACAGAAGCGGATAATATGGAACAGAGCTTATAATAAACCGAAGTATAGGATTCAAACCAATAAACGAAAGGTAAACAATAAAAAATAAAGAAAAGTCTAACATCACATTAATATCTGCTAAAGACAACGATGAACAAGAAAAAGATGAATTCTACGACAATCTTGAGAAAATATCTGATAAAATTAACAAATACGATACAAAAATTATTCCAGGGGACTTCAATGCAAAAAAGGACGGAAGGTTACGTCAGAAATGTAGATGGGTAGCACTCTTTACACAATAACATAGGCAACAATGGAATCAGAAACTAATATGATAATCAGCAGTACGTTGTTTCATAGAAAAAGAATACACAAAAGCACATGGAAATTACCAGGACCAAGAGGTGATAATCAGATAGACCCCGTTCAAATAAATGCAAAACATGCTACATCAATTGCAGGTGTAAAAACCTGCAAAGGAGCAACCTGCAACTCTGACCACTATTTGGTCAAAATATCAACCCACAAAAGAACATCAAACGAAAATCAAGGGTATCAAAGAGAAGAGTATCCCACTCTTGATACAGAAATAAGAGAAAAATACCAGAATTTGATCAGAATTTGATCAGACAAAAACATGGTACACCAATCAAACAATTTAGACAACACTGACATTGAACAGCAGTGGGACTGACTAGAAATGACGATATTAGCTACAATAAATCCACTTACAAGCGAGAAACAAATAACACGAACCAGCCTTGCTTAGTATCGTCGGTGTTTGTTTTTGCTGTGTTTGTTTGTAATTATGAATAGGGAATTCAGGGTGGACGTAGCCAATATACTCGGGCTAAAAAGCAACCACTTTTCTGCGTACGTCCACGTTTGTAAGTACCGACCAGCTATTTTGGCACTTAGTGAAACACAGGTAGATCCCCGCCCACACCTCTCAGATCACTTTGATCTGAAGCTACCTGACTACGAACTAGTGCCAATTTTCTTCCCCCATCACGGTCTCGCCATTTATGTGCGTGGTAATGTAGCTTACCACATTCCACCACAAAGTAGTCCCAGTTCCAATCCGGAATTCAATATCATGTGGTTAAAATTCCATCTCCGTAAGCAAATTATCCACAATGCTTTACTTATAGAAGCCCCAAACTGGACAGCAACTCGACTGACTCCATTCAAAGAATTGTATCCCTGTATCCTCATACTGAAATCGTGATTACGGATGTTTTCAATTTACACAATTCTGGGTGGTCTCGACATTCTGTACAGTTAACACCCGAGGGAGGGTGTGTTAAGATCTAAAATCTTGACTGCGGAAAACATCTGGTTGAAGAATATCAAACCAAAAGAAAAGGCATGGTATGACTCGAGCTGTAAATAGTCTGTCAGGGTTGGAGAAATGATTGTTTGCTCCTACAAGACCAATCCGAGTGTAAAATTCCAATACGACTAAAAATAAGGCAAAAAATACTGCAATGTCCCAAAGGCAGTAAAAATGTTTGGTCATTCGTCAAAAAGTTTAGAGATTCTGCCTCTCCTCCATCCCAACGCTCATTTACAATGACATTCCAGCTGTCAGCTCTTTGGACTAGGTCAATCTGCTTGCTGCACACTTTACGGCTAGCTCAACACTCATAGATTGTGTTTTGTCCCCGCCTACACTTGAGTGCATCGAATCTACAATGGGACAAATCCACTTTTGCAAGTAGCAAGAGTACTCAAAAATCCGCTGGTCCAGATGGTATATCGCTCCTTCTTTTGAAGAGGTATTCTTCCACACTGGCAAAACCACTGCGTAAGCTTTATCATCAATCCTACTTTTTAGGACTCTTTCCTAGCAGATGGAAAACAGCATTTGTCCAGCCCGTCCCTAAAAAAGGCAAACCTTCTTCTCTTTCCTCTTACAGACCCATTGCACTTACGACCCTTCTTTCCAAAGTCATGGAAACGCTGATAAACCGTCAGCTCATGAAATATCTCGAAACACGAAAACTTCTTAATGACCGGCAATATGGTTTTCGTAGCAACAGGTCCACTGGTGATTTGATTGCATGTCTCACCGAAAAGTGGAACCAAAGCATACATCAATCTGGCAAAAACAAGATAGTTACACTTGATATTTCTAAGGCATCTGACAGAGTTTAGCATCATGCTCTTTTGTCCAAAATGTATGATTTTGGGATCGATGACTTTCTTCTTAATGGTGTGCCCCAGGGCTCCGTTCTGTCTCCGACACTCTTTTTAATTTTCATTAATGATCTCTTGCCGACTACTTCTAATCCAATTTATTCCTTTGCTGATGACAGTTCTCTCTGCTTTTCATATTCGTTTTCATTCGTTTCATTTCGAACGGGAACGGCAGTATATGTCAAGCTCATTAAATTCCGATATTAACAGCATAATCAATTGGGGAACTATCAACCGAGTGGAATTTAATGCTTCCAAAATTCAATGCTATCTGCTGTCTGCTGTGAAATTCAAATACCCAGCCATTATCCATGAATGGCACTTGCATCGTCGAAACCGATAAATTTTCCATTCTCGGTATGTGTGTAAGTGACAACTTACTTTAGAATGACCAACATATTCGATGTCGCCAAAAATGCTACGAAATGACGTACTCTAAAATGTCGCGATTCTTTCCTTAGCCGTACAACTCGCTTATGGAATGCCCTGCTGACCTCTGTGTTTCCTGGTCGTTATAACTTGCAAACATTTAAAAACAATGTACATCGGTACCTGTCTTTTCTTCCTCCCTAAATTTCCTTCGCCCGCGCTGCGTACGAACATTTTAAGGGTACAAAAATCCCTTGAGCGCGCGCTGATTATAAAAAAATAGAAATAAAAAGAACTATGAACATAGAAATTCCATAGAGAGAAGAACATAACACAACAAAAAATATAAACAAAGAAACACAAATAGTCGAAACGCCAACACAAGAAGATATACGAACAGCCGTAGCTAAACTTAAAAACAATACTCGGAAGTCACCAGAAGAAAACATATAAGAAACGGAAGAAATGCTGACACAAAGAAAAACCAGAGTATATTGGTAAACAAATGGTAATCAGAGGGTGCAAGGTCCGGGCTATTCGGTGGATGCACATCAAAGATGTGTGTGGCATAGCATTGTCATGATGGAAGACAAATCCCTTTCTGTTGGCCAATTGTGGTCGCTCTTTCTTGAAAGCTTCATTCAAACGGTCGAGTTTTGCACAGTAAAGGATCGAATTGATCGTTTCGCACATTCTTTCAGCTCATAAAAGACAATTCCCTTCCAATTCCACCAAACACTCAACATAACCTTGTTTGCCGTCAGTCCAGGCTTTGAAGTCGTTTGTGGTCGGTCACCGGCCTTTCACAATGATCGCTTACGTTGGATATTTAATCCATTTTTCATCACCCGTAATGAATCCCTTCAAAAATGGTTCCATTTCGTTACGTTTCAGCAGCGTTTCACTGATTGTTATTCGGTAAATTAAATTTATTTGCGTTAATTCTTGTGGCACTCAAACGTCGAGCTTCTTTGAGTAGTCTGCTACTTTTAGATGATTCCAAACTATCATACGGTTGATGTTTAGTGCCTCCGCTATCTCCAGACAGCTTCCGTGCCGGTCTTACTTCATCAATTGCTAAATTTCATCGACTTTTTCAGTGACAGCGTTTTCCCCCTTTTTTATAATAAAAAAGCATCACATAGCGCATTTCTTCAGATATTTCACCCATCTTCAAATCATTATAAATTTTAACACGAGCAACGAATTATACAGTTGTCTTTACAAAAAATGTAGCCTGACATTTCACCTATTAAACACGTGTTCGTTTGAGACAATCAGATTAGTGTTTCCAAGTAAATAGACACCAACACCATCTAGTGACAAAAAACCGCGAAGACTTTTTATATGACCCAATACTTAAAGCTACTGAAGTTAACAACCAGCAAATTTACAACTTTTCAGGTCAAATAATAATTCCAATTAGCGAATCAATAACACTATGGAAGTTGCTTATTGGGCAATATATCATGAATTGTCATAAACAAACTCCCGACAGAAAAAGTGCGTAAACTGCGTCCATGTTTACGTGAGGTACCGTATCGCGGTGAATCATGTATGCCCGTACCCAACTTCCGGGTATCTTGTCTTCTTTGTAGAGGTGGCTGACAGTAGGAATCTCTGACTTTTAAAAATAGAGCGATATCCTTGCAGTTATTGGTGACCTTGTTCCATTCTTGGTTGATCTTCTTTTTTGCTCCAATAATGGCCAGCATCGTCTGTTTGCAAAGTGTGTAAAGCCTGCCAGGAACATTTCCGTATTTAGATCCGAACAAATTTCGAAATGAACAGCTTTGGTAACTAAATGGACGAAGACCGCCGCCCAAACTTTTATGATTTTATCGAACCTTATTGAGCTGGCTTTTTGCTAAATGCTGGTGCTTCAGTGATTCGTTCCATGGGTAGATCTGCCATAATCGGCTGGACAATTTGGGCCTTTCATCGAGTGCATATGAGACAACTTCGGATACATTTCTTGACTCGTGATTTTACAGCAGGAATCCAGAATTCTTCCCTTATTAAGTGCTCCGTTAGAGAATTTCCGCAATGGTGGGATCCAGATGTGTTTGACGTACTATTAGATCAACCAAGTGGCATTTGGTTAACAATATTGGATGCTTATATTTTTCCGGGAGGTTGGCAAGTGAAATACTCCCTCCCACACGGAATATGTTGTCATTCGAACTAAACATTGGAGTTAAAGATGTCAAAGCTCCTCTTCGGAAAGGTTTTTGATGCTGCTGAAAGCGGATGATCTTTGCCTTAGCATTGGATATATCTTTAGCGGAGATTGGGCCGGTCTCAAGTGTTTCCCTTTTTTCTGGCCCACCAAACAATAAACGGTTACTCGTAGTAGAGGGTTAAAGCAGGAGAACCTCTCATTAAGTTTTCTTCATCAACCATATTTCGAGAGACATGAGTCATGGTAATTTCCATATCTTTGAAAGGAGTGAGTGGAAGCTGGTCATGTGTTAACCAGGTTGGACACTCAAACCAAAGTCGACAGCTAGTCAGATATTTGAGAGTGAGTCCACGTGAAGCTGGGTCAGCAGGATTTTCCGTAGATTTGACGTAATGTATGTCCGCCGGACTGATGTCTTTCCGAATTTTGGCAGCTGTTCTAGTCACAAATTTTCTGTCGATCTTGTTGTCACTACGCCCCCAACTTAGGGATACTTCACTATCTGTGTATAAGCGATCACTGCGATATTAGGATAGTGGAACTTACTTCTGACTTGGTTGAGAAGTTTGCTTAGAAGCACAATTCCTTCTAGCTCCATCTTTGGAATCGTACATGCTTTACTTTCTTTGTTTGCTCTTATCTTAAATGATGTGACTCGAGCCCTGGCTGTTAACAATAAGGTTGTGTAGGCATCCCCATTTTTTACTTCTTCATTTGAAGCATCACAAAATCCAATGAGCTGAATTGGTGAACTCTAATGCCACGAAGTTGAGGTAAGGTTTTCAATATTTTGCGGAGTTTCAATAGTATTTTCTCATCTATTTGGTCGTCCCAGTCGTACCTGAGTATCCACAATTCTTGTATGCGTATCCGGACGAGCATGATAACTAGTAGCCGCCAACCCATGGGATCGTAAAGGGATGCAGCCATAGACATAATATACACTCTTTTAGTGTATATTACATGGTCTTGATTCGGAATACGAATGAGGAATGTGTTTTCTACTGGATTGTAGTTAATACCCAAGATTTTCACAGTTGGATCGACGGCCTCTTTGTAGGCGGCGAGTATTTTATTATCCTCTATATTGTAAAGGATTGCTGGGCTATTGACCAGCTCTAGGGTTGAGGTAATCTTAGCGATTTGTCCTTGGCGTTCTTTAATGCTATCAGCTCCTTGAAACAGATCATCAATTTAAATAGAGTTCTTAATGATGTGCTTGGTTTTCAGATCCGGTACTTTATCATCGGCAATCTGGTTAATTGTTCGGATTGCTTGCCATGGTGCACAGACCACGTCGTAAGTCATGTTTAGTCAAAATTCACCCAATGGTTGTGTTTTGCCAGAGGATCCGAAATTTGTCCCGATTGCCTACTCTGGTGGATAATATCGAAAATATTACATTGCAATTTCGCGCCCGGGTGGATGAGTTGATTTAGAGAAACCCAGTTGCTTGATGGCGCACCGGCATTTAATACGTTCCTTACCTTCTTTGTGACAGGATCTTTTCATGATGAATGAAGCTGATAAATGGAATATAATAAGCGTTTCCGGTCTTGTCTCGCTACCTTGCAGTAGGTACTGGGGACATGTAATTTAACACGAGATAGTCTTCCATAAAGTTGTTTGACATTTTCTTGTGAATCTTGTTTTGTTCCCACCGTCTTTCTTGTCCCATATAGAATTTGATTGCATTGCGATAGGAAATTCCTAATGCTGGTGCGTCAACTTTAAAAAGGATTGGGACGATGTAGCGTCTCTCTTTGGCTCGAGAGTGTTTTTCGATGAATAAGTTTTCACAGTATGAGCTGTTGACTTCACCAATGTCATCTCCGGTAACGGGCAAGTCACAGAAATACAGACCTGTACGTATTACAGTAGAATCTACTGGGACACCCAATAATAGATGAATGTGAACTATTTTGATGAAGTGTGGGTCTGCAAGTGACTTATTAAAGTATGGTTTCCAGTCGATTTGACTGGACATATTTGGGAGTGCTCCGGTAACACGTTTGAATACCAGTGCTATTATAACACGACTGGATGATAATGATGACCGATGACTTTGACAAGTGTCCGTTTTGTTTTTTTTTTTTTGTAATCGCAGCTTACAGATTAGATCTTCAGATATATTGTAAGCTCGGTTGCCCTGATCTAGTAAACAGCGGACCTGAACATTATCAATATTAACTCTGAGCATTTCAATAGCCGTAGGCAGAAGCACACCAAAAGACGCATCGGACTCATTTTAAGTTAAGTGCTGCTAGTTGATTAAGGACATATCATGATTGAAGTGGATTCAGGATGCATTTCCGTAAGGTAAGGTTCTTAACAGGTTCTGCATATCAGATGCTGCCTTGATATGCAAGGGGAACAATAGTCGAATCGATGCTTTACGCAATAGATACAGATCTTGTGATCACGTAGCAAGGCTTCTCGATTCGGGGCACTCAGAAACTTTGGCCAGTCTATTACTGGATGTTGTTCTGTGCAAATGAAACACTTCTTTGTCACTTTTGCTCCTGCTTTATTGGGATAAAGAGAAATATGTTATATACTCTGGTTTGCGGGATGGAATCTTTTGTAGACATTCTCTAAGTAAATCGAAGATTATGATGCTGATATTCCGTGAACAGGAAATCTTTTATTTCCTCTAAAGTGGGAAGCCTCGAAGGAATAAATAGGCCATGATTTGTTCTTTATTTATCATGTATCTGAGATTGTTGTTTGAGATTGGAGACCCGTCTTTTAGTGTAATACATATATGCTATTATAGACTCTGCATTTCCTAGGATTGTAGGTCGTTGAGCTAGAGGTAACATAGCCTTTAATTCTAATTTAACTAGATGTATTGGATTTTCAAAAGTTCGGTCCAATGTTAAACAGGCAATTGGATAGTTTTCTCCAGTTAAATCTAAGTCACTAATTGTGTCCAATGCTTTCCCAGTTAAATTCGACGTGAGTAGATCGAGGCGATTGATGTTGGACGTTCGGCTCCTTAGTCCCAGTGAATCGACCTCCTCCTTGAATTCACGGTACTTCGTGATATCACCACTATATTCTCATAAGTTGACTTCTGGAATTTTGATACCACTTTCTTCCGCCCATATCCCTGTGTGAAATGACGCGTTCTCTCGCTCTAGCGTGAGTTTGGCGATTGCGAGTAAAAGTGCTTCGGTTGGGGTTTTTTTTTTTTTTTTTTTTTTTTGTCCTGTTGAATTAATTGGGGTAGCTGTGGCTGTTGTGTGGGACTGATGTAGTACGTGGATTCCCCCTGGTCAATTTTTTTTGGATTGGGGCTCTTTATTGAGAGCTGTGATAAGCTGCACATTGCAGTTCGAGCCAAATGCGAGAGAACCGGTTGTCTTGCGATGGAGCCAGATGGGGATGCTCTGAAGCATTGAAAGTATTAAGTTGTTCCGGTTTCACACCTGTAGCCGTCGGTGCTTCGTAAGCATGGCTGTAGCGCTGATCAATTGGCTCAGCTGTAACTTCTTCTTCAGCATTCGTTGTATCCTAGTCTAATAGCTTCAAGGCGTTCGTCTTGATGAACTCCTGTGAGTTCATACTGTAAAATAGGTGTCAAAACAAAACTAAGCGTCTGATTGTCACCAAATTTTGACGGGCAGGCTAAGAAATGTTATACTAAATGACAGTACACTCATTTTAGCTCAGTAGCACCACCTATCTTCCAATCCGGGTAATCAAAAACAAAAAGCTCTAGCTCTACAAGGACAGCTCCAAAATTGAAAAAAAAAGTACTGGAGCTTAGGACTACTGCGAAATGTTTCAAATCGAAGACGAATGTAGTATTTTGCAGGCACAAATATTTGCACAGGTTGTACTACTCATGTACCTTGAACCCTCAGAGATGTCTGTCTTTGCAGACACTTAAGCAACCACAACAGCTTTGCCAAGTGAAACCGCCAAATCAATAGAGGTACACAAATGACTGCGAATCTAACCGAGTGGATATCTGCTGGGTACTTGGATACACAAAAGTGAAATGGAGTATCAAAGAGGATGATCTAGCAGAGCGCTTCCCTGCACAGGAGTAAAACACACAACGACATAAATATACCAATTGAAACTCTGAAACGCCATAGAACAATCCAACAAAGCATCGATCTCTAGGAGCCATTGTGACACGCTCCTTTTGGCAAAGGCCCTCCTAAGACTCAACAAAGCAGACAAACGTATCGCCTGTTCTCAAGATTTTTGTAAAAGCTATTCGAACGAAGAGGAAATAAAGAGTGTCACACACTTGCTGTGTGACTGCCCTAACACCTGAATTACAGACTTTTTGGAGAATTTGAGGATGTCAGCAAAGCAATAGAAGACCCAACACAATAAAGATAGTAATGATTTAATCCTCTAACAATATTAACAGGGAATCACAATAGACCACTCGTCTAGAATATCAAGAATGCTAGTTCATAGACAATATCCATCCAGTAGTCGTCGAGGGGACCCTTTTAGCTACGTTTTTTGATGACACTGTTATACTATCAGTATGTAAAATGTGACGAAGATACAACAGTTAAACTCGTCTGAATTATTAAATCGGATATGTGTACATAAAAACGTTGGTTAGTGCTTCGTTTGACGTCCTTAATTAAAACTCTTCCGCCAAACTCAAATACCCACTTTCATTTATTTCGTCATCACAACCTCCTAATTCTATCTCATAGAGCTGCTCAACAATCAAAATTACTTTAAATTTATTGCGCCACATTTTGACCATTTCCGCTAACTAAACCTTCCGCAAACAAATGTTCCCCCAAACCAATGTCAGTCAGTCAGTCCCCTATTAGTTCAAATCATGTGGCACTTTTCCCTACACTTTCCAATCTCCTAATGAGCGTCCACAAATTGCTACTAGAGTTGAGTCCTTGCATTGTATCTATACTTCTATACTTTCATCGGCGAGTAAATCGTGAATAAATTCAAGCAGCTATCCACATCTTTGCAGCATAGTCCTGCCAAGCGATTACTATCGCAGTGGACATGTTTGACAACTTCCTCCTTCTACCATGGTTTAAGTCTCTGCTTAGTAAGCCAACACACCGGATACTTCATCGACCATACGAGGTTTACCACCCCTAAAAATATGCTCGTACAACACACAAACATGGTAGATGAGCCTCAATGGAGCCATAACATTATGACAACGCCACGTCGGGATAGAGTTTTGGTCGCAGGAAGGGAGCTGGATAACATAAATTTCAGCGCTGCCATCTGACTAGGGATTCTGGTTCTATTGCCGTTTTTGAACATAGGACAAAGGCAATTTTCGCGTAAATTTTCTTTTATCTGTTCTCTTACGTTACACAGTAGGTCTCCCACTCCTTTTCACCCTCATAGTTTGGTCTTATAATTTATTGTTCCTTTCTGAACAGGAATTGGATAAAGAAACGAAGGAGAGGAAAGTTAAAGGAGAATGAGAAAAACAACATCCACAATATTTGTCCGTAAACTGTCAGATAGAAGAATTACGACTAGAGAAGACGTTCCAACCCGTCACACAATTACAAAGGCATTCATTTTCTTACCAAAAGACTTAACGGTCTGTATTTTATATTCTTTACTTACCACCAATACTAGCATTATATGCCACGCCAACTCCACAATAATTATTAAAGGCTACAGCGGCAACTTCACCTGCACACCTGGTACCGTGTTTGTTGTCGCCATTATCCTGGGGTGTTGGATCTGAGTCGTTACCATTTATGTCATATGAAGCATCTGGATCCTATTAAAAAAAAGTAAACAAACCCAAAAAGGGAAATTAGCAAAAACATCAAAAAAGGAAAAAAAAAAAAAAAAGACTACAACACTAACAACATAAAAGAACAAAAACCGCCAGCAGGCAAAAGAAGTATTAAAATGACATGAGAATCAACAAGAAGTGACTGAGGCATAAATAGAAACAACACCGTGTTGAACAGGAGGTAATGGTGTAAGTAGTTTCGTCATCATTTATTTACGAAACAGGACTTCGAAACAAATAGGACTAAACGAAACTGACGAATGGAGAATATGTACTTTCCAGGAACTTTAAGCGACCTAAAATTTGAATGCTTTTGAATGCGGCGAGACATCAAATCAGCGGTCATTTGCTAATTTTGAAGAAAATATTTTTTTAACAGAGCTTATTTAGGAAAATTTTGATGCACGAAAGGATGGTTGAAAGGGAGGACTCTCCTTGAAAAATACAATGGCTAAAACAATTCTGTCTTAAAGAGACGCCCAAATTTGCAATGTCAGAGGAAGAGTTGATGATTTCATCTGAACATGCTTTTTAGGACGATGGGATTGGGTTGGGAAATGTATTGTACTAGCCGAACAAAATATCCTTTCTTTAGCAGAAGAAAATGGATTTCAAGGTCGAAACCCACGTACACAGATAATATATAGCTTATCGAGGGAAATCCTTAAGAGATTGGGTAAACGTATGCTTGTTTACGGTGGAAACATTTTTCTGCAAAGTCGAAGGATTTAAAATAATCCCTATGGGGTGCTTTCTCGCTAAGAAAAAGATAAAAGGGTTTAGGATTATAGTGGAATTAGGTAGGTGATTATTGCTTGCATTAAAATCCACGATAAGGTTTTGTGGTTATATTTTGCTTATAGAGAACATTTTTGGGGTTATTCTTTCAAATAGAATCTTAAAGACGCCTACTTTGGACACCTACATGAATGCATGTATACATAGGGTGATTCATCGTGAGGTTTGATCTACATATAATGTAATATAAAACACATAAATTTGAAAGTGACCTTAAATTTTTTATTATCGGTTAAAAGACCAATTCATGGCATTTACTTTTTGAAAATGATATCATGTAAATGTTGGCCACGACTACGTCTGAGGTGGTCAATTCGTAAGGAAGGTCGTTCGATCATAGCGACTGGTATCTCACGGATAACACGATTAATGTTGGCTTCCATAGCGTCAATCGCAGCTGGCTTATTCCTGAAGACCTAAGACTATACATATCAACAGAGAAAGTAGTCCGAAGGTGTGATATCGCGCGAACTAGGCGACCAATTTACCTTCAAAAAATGTGAAATTTAGAGCTCACCAAAATGATTTCTCAACAGAGCTCACCAAAACTGTGAAGGAAACTCAGGAAGAACATAGTACGTTAACATTGCCCGATAATGGTTACCATTGACGGTAACATTCTGATTTGCCTAATTTTTGAAGAAAAATATTGACCAATACTTCCACCAGCTCATAAACCACACCATACCGTTGTTTTTGTAATGTAATGGTAGCTCTTGACGCTCTTCGGGTTGCTTATCAGCCCAAATACGCCAATTTTGTTTATTAAGGTACCCATTGAGCCAGAAATGGGCTTCATCACTGAACAAAATTTCACGATAAAATACGGATTTTCATTGAGTTTTTCTAGAGCTCAATACTTTCATCATTGAAAATATGACGCAAATTCAAGTCGCCTGGCTTCAATTTTTGCACATTTTGAATTTTGTTCGCTTTAAGGCCGAGATCCTCACGTAAAAGACGCCAAGCCATGCTCCTGAGAACGGCGACGAATCGATTCGTCAGGGTCTTCTTCGCGTACACTATAGCAGCTACAGCTGCTATAGTCTCTTCACTACGTGCTGGATGTGGTCTAACTGGTCGAGTATGTAATGTAAACTGGGACTAAAATTTGCGAATGGTATTGGCAATAGTGGTTTCAGTAGGTCGATTATGCGCACCGTAAGTTCCTCGAATCGTACGAAAAACATTTCTCACAGAACGCTGATTTACGTAATACAGCTGAAAAATGCGGAGACGCTGTTGTGGTATGAGTCTTTCCATGATGACTTGCCAAACCATACTGAACAAAAATGACAAAGCAGTTTGAAAAAAAGCCTATTGAAAATCAAATCTCACGATGAATCACCCTATAGTTTGAGAAGGTTTCAGTCTGCTCATCAGTCTGTGGATTGATGGGGCTCCAGAATTTAGGAATCTGGACCTTTACTAATAAATTTCTTCTGTTACTGCGGTATTTAGCTGTATGAGTCCAGTTGTATACGTCAAGATAGTTGAGGTCCTCTTTAACTTGTGCGCAATCACAAGCTCTGCACACTGCAAAACCTAGCTATATTTTATATCTATTTCTCCAAACCCCGTCATAGAGATCGAAGATCCAGTCGAAGAATCTTCCGTCATAAACGACCAAGGATATCTTAATCCGACAATCTCAAAGTAAGACTTGTCTACTGAGTTTTGCCAAACCCATCGGCACTGTAAGTCATTTTTTGTTGGAACAGTAGTTGGACAGACTTTTGGAAAATCGATTGCTTGCAAATCTCGCACCATTTTGTTCAGTATGACGTTCAAGATGTCACATTACAGAGGCATTGGCAAAACAGCAAGTTTGTCTTGTTTGACATGGCTCTTAATGACTTGGTTTCATAGATGTTGTTTTATCTGGTCTTGAAATCGCTTAAGACCAAATGAACATGGATTTGGACTTCGTACGTTAGGCTTGGTTAAACCAGCGATGTGATGGATATGTCATCAAACACATCGCGATCCGTGTGAGACCAGTTGAATTTATATTCAAACAGCAAAAACCTAAACAATCTTCCTTTGCAAAAGACAAGAATGCCTTCGAAATTCGTGTCTTGTCTATTTCATAAAAAATGCGTGCATTCACACAGTATAAGTGCTATGTCTTAATAATCTGCAAATATCCGTATTTGACAATTTGAGTCTCTTTGCGTGTTTCCGCAGGAGACAGTGTCTTGTCAGGATTCCTATTATTGTCTTAAGCTTATCCCTGTTTAATTTCGTTAACTCTCCAGATCTTTTGCCGTCAAAAAGTGGGTAGAGAGCCTTGGATACCCTGTACCCTTCAAGACTTGACCACCTTAGATTGACAGTCTTTGTGATTTTTTCCTCGACAGTGCACCTTATTATGCAAAGGGGTGGTTTGATGTTGGCAACGGTACTATTATCGAGTACGATAGTCTTATAGACACCCTTAGTTCTGGGTCTTCTGAGAAAATATCAGAACCTGTTCCTTCCTCTGTTTTGGAACTGTCTGTGAAAATTGTCATTTCATTTGACCTGATTATTGAATTTTTTTATCGGTCTTCACTCTCCGGATATATTATATCATACGGAATGTCAAAGTAGACCAAGGAAGAAATTTCATCTGTTAGGATTGGATTGCCTGGCAGTAGCTCTGCTGGGACCGTGTCGTGTCGGAAAGTACTGCTCCTGAAGTGACCCAAATTAATGAATCGTATCGCACTGTTGCCAGCAAGTGATTTGATCTGTAAATCAAGCGGTGTTAAGTACAGAAATGTATCCAATGCTACTGTAGGGGTAGTACGGAGCGGACCTGAAATGACTATGGAAGCCGTCCTTTGAACCGCTGCTAATTTTCCATAAATCGTTATTCTGTTTGTTGCTTTCCATCCCGGTAAACCGTAGCAAGTTTTAGGCCCAACATTTTTCCTACCGTTCTTTTGAAGATAAAAAGAGCATTATCTATCCGCTACGTTAGGGTTCCAATTATGTTTTTTGTGCAGAATTACACGCAGATACTTCGCGCTGTTCGATGGGGACAATTCCACTCCATTGAGTTTTTGGAGTTTGGATTGAAGTATCTTTTATTTTCTGGTTAAAAGAATCAGTACCGTTTCGGAAGGGTTGGCATTGTAACCACTGCTTTTTGCCCAAGTTCTGTTCGTCTTAAGGGCAACCTCCATAATCTCACTTAAAATATTTAAGTATTTTCCTTGCGGCATCTGCGTATTTTCGTACTTTCAGGCATGTTGCAAACCCAATTTGTAATGACCTGTTCAATATAAGCGTCTACTATTTTCTCAAACACCACGTGCAGGGCGGTTTCTACAGATTTTCCTTTCGAATATGCTAGCTGCGACTCAATCGGGAAGTCATTACTGCATCTATTCCTAATGTCGATCTCCAATAATCGCTCAAGGGTTCTAAGCATAAATGGTGACAAACTTTTTGCTGTTATTGGTGTGTACCTTATTTTTAGACAGTATCCAAGAATTTCCATAATTTTTTGGATTACTATCTCCGGTGCTTTCTGTAGCATAATCGGTAAAATACCATTCGTACCGGGAGATTTGTACGGCTTAAAGGACTGAATTGCCCACAGTATTTGTTTCCCATTAATACGAACTCTTATTTTCTCTTCGAAGAGAAGTAGAATTGAATTGGTAAATTGTTTCCTTTGGGATTTGAAAAACGACAGTGAGATACCAATTATCAAACGTACTTTTTGCCAACCAAATATTTGAAATGCGTTTCATGAATGTTCATGCTAAGCCATCTCTTGACTTTCTTAAACAGCTCAGTAGATAGGATGTCTGCTTCTGCAGCCTTGTTACAGCTAAGTTCACACATTGATATCTCTACTTCAATTTGGTCGGATAGACGGTTGAATGCTTAGTTCTGCCTGCACAGGATGTAACTCCATTGCTAAGTTTCCTTGCTCAAGCTCAATAAGATCTCTGTTTGGTAAAGCATCTATCCATTTCCTCTATCGTTTGCTTCTCATGATTGTTCTTCGTGTACCAAGGAAGCTAAAGCTTTTCCTACTTCCTTCATTCGTAGACGGCAAGACCCGATCTCATTCGTCTACACAAAAGCTCTCCATAGACGAGTTTTGTTACTACATATGCCTGATTGCGCTCTTTGCCAAATTCAAGGGTTTCAGCCATTAGTTTCGGCATTTCTAATAACCTTTTGGCATCGAAAGCAATTATTGCAGGTTTTAATATTTATTTTGTATATGCGATCGGAAAAGGTCCTGGCGGTTGGAAGGAGGCACTTTTTTTTTAAATATCTCGCGTTCAAGAGGTTATTAGTACCCTTAAAATGTTTGCACAGAGCGCGGACGGAAAGAAAAATAGTTACCGATGTACGTTGGTTTTAAATGGCTGATAGTTACAATGACTAGGAAATAGAGAGCTCGGCAGGGCGTTCCACAAGCGAGTTGTTCAGCTTAGGAACGAATCACGATATTTCAGAGTATGTCCGAAAGTGGGCTTGCGGTTATACTGATGAGCATTAATAGCGAGACAAGTATTATGATTGAAAGTTTGAAGGGCTGGAATGCTACTGGAGACTGCTAATTCACTATTTCTTATGTAAGAGCATGTTACAAGGGGTTCGCTTATGAAGAGCACAAAACTTCTTAGTTTAGGCTGCCGCTAATAACAAATCAAACAGTCAGACGGAGTACAAATGAGTAATGGTCAGTTCAAGTGACGGATCTATTATATATTCTCACATATTCAGCGCGAAAGGTGTCAATTTTGACCACCAATTGAAGTAGTAGCCTATCAGCTAATCAACGAAGCACAGGAAATAGTGAAATAATTTTCAGTTGAGCTAGCATTTTGGATTGCCGCATGGTGCGGTTTAACAAAATCATGATGAGATGATGCCCCATTTGCTAACTTATAGTGTCCACTCATGTTAACTAGAACTATGGCGGTATACTTCAATAGCTTACCAGATTTCATGATAACGAAAAGGATCGTCGCGTGATATATTTTTATAATTTGCAGAAATGATGAACAAATTAGTAATCCAAGTCGATGACTATGACATGCTTGTGTCAAATACGAGTAGATTTTCGACCAAGGACTGAACGCGATTGTAGTGAATGAAGTGCTTGACCATGCCTCAACAACTGAAAATATGATAGCAAACGATTGAAAGCCCTTTGCCTTAAATGATGAAATTCTTTACGATTAACGAATAGCATTTATATTTTGCTAAAAAAAATGTTCTCCCATCTCAATATATCCCTTTCCCTGAACCAACCCCGGCATCCAAACTTTCAACTCCAATTAAACTCCACAATGAATTCTCTCAAGATCGTGTTGGCTCAATTAATCTTTGTCGAACATCAACCCATCACCATCACTAACACCATGGCACATTTATTCGAAATGTATTTTTGAAATGCTCTTCAAAACGAAATTGGAAATTTCACTCAAAAAACTAATTCAATTTGTATTCGGAATTCAAATCACTGATTCGCTTAACCCAAAAATTAGATCACTTTTACACATTCCTTTAGCTCATTAACATTTCAACCCGATGACAGCAGGAGCAGTAGGAACAGCAGGGATAGCAGGAACAACAGGAGCAATGTGAGCATCAGAAACAGGAAGCAAAAAGCAGTAGCAGTACCACAATTACAGAAGCGTCGTCATCCCGGCTGACAGAATTCGTCCTTTTTTTGTTGCTCCAACTTACTCGAACCCCATTCCCGATACGCAAATTCCTTTTAAATGACGAAAAGACGGATTTAAAAAATTTTATTTAATTTGACTAGAAACAGCCAAAGAGAAAATATCTTCTAGGTACTGGGCCGTGCCGCCTCACGTAATAGACCATCCAATGGGCGACGTATTCTCGACTCAAAAAAAAAAAAAAAAAAAATAACAAAAATCTTGGAGAGGGGGGTGGTGGAAAATCATGGTAGAACTGGTAAATGTGCCCGGTTCTGTTGATTTTGTTTTTGGATAGAATGACAATGACGCTCAGCACCATCAGGACGACTGGAAGGACGATGGTGTACAAAGAAGAAGAAGATGAAGATGAAGTTGAAGACGATGACGATGATGATGATGATGATGATGGTATTATCGCCACAATTGGAGTATCCAGAGGCGTGTTTATCACTTTTTTCTTTTCTCTGTTTTTCTCTTCTACGGATATTCTTTCTATTGTTGTTATATACAATATACTGTTGTTGCTATTCGGTTTTGTTGGCTTCTTCTCTTTATTATTATTGTTGTTCGTTTGTGTTTCTTTTCGTTTTTTTTTTTTTTTTTGCGTTTCGTTGTAGGTCGATTCATTGTGTTTAGTTTGTGTTGTTTTCGGTTTGAATCGTTTCTAACAACGCTTAAGCACTTATTATTTGAATAACGAATCATTTGGCTGAATTGACTTTTGGTAAATAAAATACACGACAAGAATTAGGCGTGGTAAATTATGGTGCAAGATTCTTGGTTATTATCACCGCTTTAGAAATCAATTTTTAAAGAGCTGTTTTTGTTAAAAATTCATTCTTAAGGACACGCAAAAACCGCGCTATATTCACACAATAGCCACATACTTACGAGTATATCGTGGCAATTAATTGCTTGTTCATATTCATCTGAGCATGTGTCGGAAATTAAAATTTTTTGTGTTTGCGGTGTGATTCTTTTTATAGGTTCTCCGTCTACCCACTGCTTTACTGAAAGTAGGTTCTTCTTTCATAGACACACACGTACTAGATACGTGAAAAATGGCGGAAGGAACGTCAAGGACACAGGTGTTGATGATGGCGGAAGCCTACTTTTCGAAATTTTCGTAGGGAAATATGAAAAGTCGGTAACGTCAAAAACTTTCATTCAAGCTGTGACAGTTTAAATGTAAAATAAAGTGCACAAGTGCATGAAGAAGGGTCTATTTGTGGTAGCAGCTTTGACGTCATCCTTAATACATGCAGCACGAATGTAGTACAATCACTGGCAGTGATACAGTGTTGGGCAAAAGCCACATGACACACGCAAGGAAAAAGAAAAATTCAACAGTTGCCAATAATACTCGCATACGCTTCTTTTCTGTCCGAACAGAGCACTAGGAGAAAGAAATGGTTCATTGTACCCTTGCACGTTTCTTTTGCTGAAATTGCTCACCCGTCATTCTTCGATGCAGGGGTTCTCACTTCAGTGCTGAGTACCTACAGTCTGATGTCAGCGTAGGCAAGACACTCACCAAGAAAATGCTCTGCGTTGTGTCACTTATGCATTGGACTCCGTTAAGGCGCCAGTAAGCAATCTACAGTAAAGTATTCGAAGCTGATCTCCTGGAAACATCGGGTTAGATATGCGAGTATCTAGGAGGTCATGCCTTCTGTACCTAATTGTGCTCATATGAGACCGAATAGAAACCTTAAGAGAAAACACAAATAGTCCAAACGCAACTTCGGCTTTCAAAAACTCTTCTCTGAGCCCACCATAGGAAGCAATTTTCTATAAGACTTGCATTCTCGGACAAACTTGGAAGTGGTGGAATGATTCAGCAATGCCTTAAGCCCAGATTGCCTTCAGCAATTATTTTCAGTATAACATAGTTCATTGTCATAGAATTTTCTCTTTCTCTCCAAAAACACATCAGCGCTGCATCCTTATTCCTTTCCTGGACTAGATTCTGGCCAAAACCAATTCAAACAGACAAAGTCAACCTCGTTGTTTCGCAGCAACATGCATTTTTGTGTCATTACATTCATAAGACCAAAGCGAAAAGGTATGTCAGAATGCCATAAGTCCATACATGAATATTGAGGGGAGTGGGTCTAGAGCATAACCACCAGAAACAGGGCCTCAGTGTACTGGTAGACGAACGAGATTGCCGCGTTACGTAGAAGATGCTATCAGCTGAGATGCACAGTCACTAGCGAAAGGAGAAGACATTTAATCGGAATTCAGAACAAAAAGTTGTTGGCGCATAAGGGCCGTCAATACGAGCTAAAAAAAAAATGTGAGGACCTTAGCTGAAACGTCAATAGTTAGGTTATAAAGTCGTCATGCAAAAACGAATAGCTCAGGTGACCAACCCTGCCCTAAGTAAAGAAAACATGGAACGCATAGTAGACATGCTTTCCCAACTCACCCTGTTAGGTGCCCGACACGACTCTGGCCCAACGACAGGAAATTCCAGCTTTCAAAGAAGTAGAGTTGAGTCTAGCGATGAAAACCCTATAAAACCGAAAGTCCATCAGACCGGACGGAATACCGACGAAAGTTCTGGAAATGATTGCCCAAAATAGCCTACAGCTACTGCTGAACATATATAACAATTGCCTTGAGGAAGGGGTTTTTCTCAGGAGTGACCTGTCCACGAGGGAATATGGCTTTAGAAAGAGCCACTCTAGAATCGGAACTATAGTATCTACTGAAAGAAAATCATACTGTTGGATGCAATTCTGGATGTGCAAATGCCTTCAATTTAACCAGTTTACATTTCAGTTTACCTCTTGCTACTTCAAACACCGAGAGCTGATCGAAGATACCACGAAAAGCCCTTGAAGAAAAGCAATCACCTCCGAAGCAGCACATGGGTTGACCTGGGGACTTGAAATCTGGTACATCCCATATGATGGCATGCTTCGCATGGAGGTTCTTTAAGTTTGTTTCCTAGTAGGGTTCGCAGAGGATATCGCCGCGGTGACTGCAAAAAAAGAAGTGGAGAACGCTCAAATGAAGTTGAACCAGATAATGAGACCGGTAAACTCATTGATGAATGAACACGGTTTTAGTCTAGCTGCAGGAAAAATCGAGATAGTCCTTCTGACCAAGAAGAGGATCCCAATAATTGGTTATATCCAAATTGGGCCCGAAGTTATAACCAGCAAGGAAGCAGTGAAATAGTTGAGGCTGACTATCAATTAATGAGAGACTTCCCTTCTGGAAACAGATAAAGTTCGTATCGGAACGAACGTCGAAAGTCGCAATGTCACTAAGCAGACTAATGGCAAACGTAGGAGTCCTACGGTCAGCAAACGAAGTCTACTTATGTCAATTGTCCGACAAGAAAAGTAAAGGAAGCAGATGACGCAGTGCAGTGCACGCGTTGACGCGTGTCAACCTCGTACCGAATTGTGTCGAAACCGGACGTTCTTGTAGTCGCAGGAGTGGAAGCGGCAATCAAGAAGGCAAACAAACTCACGCAACGAAAGTGGCAAGAACGCTGGAACTCGGAAAGCAGAGGACAATTGAAACTAATAAAGGACTTGGGTAAATGTAATCGACGGAAACAGGGCGATGTAAGCTGCTACGTTACCCAGTTTCTTACTGATATTTCAACAACTTTCTGTTGTTGCCATAAGGCACATAGATGGCACGTATATATCCTAGTAACGACTTTTCAACCTTGCAAAAAGCACAAGAAAAGTAACCGACTGGGACTCATACAAAGAATCCCTCAAAATATATTAAAAAGAACTGAGAAAACCAAAGCGTCAATCTTGGATATCTTTATGTGTCAAAATCACAGAAACCTCTGAGGCATCGCGGCTTAGAAAAATGCTCTCTACAAATCCTATGATGGCTAGTTGTTTGAAAAAAGCCGATGGTTCCTGGATAACCTCAAGTGATGAACAAAATGCATGGTCTGATTACAAGAGACAGACTGCTTTGGGCGCTATATAGCTTCTGCGGATATCTTGCTCACGCTACAGAATATCATGAGGAGCTGTATAGAATTGATCCACATCCCACGGTCATGGAGAGAAAATGCTCTCACGATGTTCCAAAGGACTTCAGAACGACTGATCCATATTCGAGCTAAAATTGATCCAAGACTTTTGTCAACGGCTCAACAGGCCTAATGTAAAAAAAAAAAAAATCGGTGGAAACGGCTCTGCGTTCGCTGCCTAGATACATCGAACAATCCCTACAATACAGGGAGTACACAATGGTTGCTTTACTAAACATATAGGGCGCCTTTAACAACGTCGACACATCCGCAATTACGACTGCGCTATTACATCTGCAGACGACTCACTTGGAGAGTTGGTCAGTCTTATGCTTAATAGCAGGATAATCAACTGCAAACTGGTGAGGACTTCTCCCCTTCTTTGGAACTTAGTGGTAAATGAACTAGACATTCTGTTTCACTTGACACCCATCTGACTTAAAGCCTTAAAGCAGCTACACAATGGACAAATAATTTATTTGGCCACGCTAATATTCTTAATACATTAGGAATCGACTTACACCATACCTAAGCTTCAGTTTGACAAAGCCTTTCATGCAAGCTTTCCCTCTAGATCATTCTAGGAGGAAGATGCTATCATTGAGGACAAGTCTATCCACAGATGAATCTAAAACCGATAGCGGTGTTGATGGTAGTGTTTTCTCACATAAGCTAAATCAAGCCTCTCCTTCGAGTCTTCAAAATCACTGTAGCGCGTTTCAGGCCGAAATTTTGGCTAAAAAAAAACGTTATTTTTGCTAAGGATATCCGCATCTTTTCGGATAGTCAAGCCGCTATCAAGTACCTGGATTCGGTCTCACTAAATTCTAATTCTAATCTCTTACGGAGATGGCAGAGCAGTTCAACCTTCACCTTTGTTGGGTGCCGGGCCACAGAGACATTCCAGGGAATTGTAGGGCGAACGAACCCGCCAAAATTGGAACTACTCTACCTATGGTATTCTATGAGAAAAGGGTAGCATAGGTATACTAATCGCTACGCGCAAGTTATTATTTAAGCTGGATGCTAATAAAAGAACAGACCTTAGATGGACCGGTGGGCCAACATGTCTAGCGACTAAACAGATCTAGCCAAAGCCGGATCTGAATCGCTCTAAGAGTCTGATTCTTCTAAATATTAAACATCTCAGCGCCATTATAGGTGTCATCACTGAAGCATGCAGAAAGGCTTGGCGCTTTTACAAACGATTTCCGTAGAAGCTGCATGGACGAGGAGACGAGCATAGAAGAGTAGACAAAACTACATGTCCAGCTCTCTCGCGAAGAAGGAGCCTTCTTCTACAACGACTAAAACGATCTAAAGAATATAGAAGTTAACAATCTTCTGCACTTCATCATAAAATCAAATTGGTTCCATGAGTAAGAGGATCACAGTTCCACGTGGCAGCACAACGGGCTAATAGGCCTAAGTGGATTGGTATTCCAACCGCCATTCTCACCTAACCCTAACCTAATAATGACTTTAGAATGAGAGCAAAGAATACTTTACAAATGAGCTGATATAATTTTTTGATTTGATTTCTTCGTTCAGATATTTTAAAAATATTTTTCAAAAATCAAGCCATTGTTGGTTGTTAATCGTTTGTCAGAGGGCTTTTTTCGTTTCTTCCATATTTCACTTGGGAGTATATTGGAGTAACCCTAGAGGAAGTTAAACCAAACAATTGATGTGTACTTCGTTCACCTTCTACCGAAATCACTTTATTTCCACCCTTGGTGACCACAGTGTTATTTCCACTAGCATGTGCCTTCCACAAATTTCAAATAACCATCATAGCTTTTCCTCCTTCACCATGTATCCTTCTATGCACTATGTTACAGAGAGTAACAACTCAAAAGCCCGATTTCAACAGAGTGGTGGCAACTAGCAAGGAAAATAACGATTGATAAATGTGCAGATGTGTGCAAGTACTCGTATGTGAGTTGTTTGAAAGCATCACGTCGAACGCAGGCTTTTGAAGTTAGTTATCGGAAATTGCTCGAAAATTCTTCTACCAATTTCTAAATTTTTGTTCCATGTTTTTCCTGTTTGCCATGTTACTTCTATGTCCCTTTTTGTTTATGACTATGAAATATATTTTATCTACCTTTTCATTCAGTGGATGACGAATATGAGTACGTTAGGTGTGCTCGTATTTACAGTTTTTAGAAAGTTGGATAGCCTTTGTTCAGTACGAAAACTCTCGCATGTGTCAATGAGGGTAACGAAAAACATAATGGATTTGTTGAAAAGTTTTACCTTCTAGCTTGTCAATTTTGAAGTTGGTAACAATGTGTAGTTACTGTATTGGACGTAAGTAGTTTATTTTTGATCACATCTATGACTCCTTTGTGAATATTTTAAGATTTTGTCGAGAATTTGTCAGAAGAGTGGTAATAGTGAATTGGAAGTTCAGAGGCATAACACTTCTGATGAAAAGGAAATTGTATCGTGATCTGGAACTGTGTTTATTTTTACAAGACATGAACATGTCGGACTTAAGCCATTCGTGTCTTCTACTAGGGAATTTTCAAAATTATCTCAAAGGGCGAAGATTGCAATATTGTCACTGATATGGCAGACCACTTCCTAAAATGGACCCCTTAAGAACCGATTTAGTCTGTACAGTATAACAATATGTTTGATCCCTCCATTATAATATATAATATAACGCGGTGAGTATATTTTATATCGATATTTTCTGAAAACACCACTTTGCTCAGGGAGACTAAAAGTTCATTAGAATCGCTTAGAAAACTAAAATGACGAATTGATCTTGTTGCAATCTTACCAAACAAGTTTGTTGATATAAATCTTAGATTGGCAATCAAAAGGGAAGCTTCAAAAAGCTGGTAGTGCTTCAAGCGGCCAGTCCAATTTTTAAAGACATGCAATAGCATGTCGAATGTTGGCCTCGAGCTCGACCAAAGTAGCTGGCTTGTTATCGTAGACTAAAGACTTGACGTAGCTTCAGAGAAAATAATTAATGGGTCGGTCGCCGTGAGATAACCCAGTCGACCCAGTGCCCTCAGACAAGTAGGCAAACGTCAACATAATGCACTCGCAAGTCTGTTATTAAAAAAGACTGCGCTATCTGACTCCATTCAAAGAATTGTATCCCTGTATCCTCATACTAAAATCGTTATTACGGATGATTTCGATGTAACGGGTGGTTCATCGTGAGGTTCAATTTTCAATAGACTTTTCTGATAGATCACGCGTGACTCCTATCAAACTGCTTTGTTATTTTTGTTCAGTATTTTTTGGCAAGTCATCATGTAAAGACTTACACCACAACAGCGTCTCCACAACCTACTGAAACCTATTGCCAATACCATTCGCAAATTTGTATCCCAGCTTACATTACTGGATGATACACGACCGGTTAGACTACATCCAGCACGTAGTGAAGAGACTATAGCAGTTGTAGCTGAGAGTGTACGCGAAGACCGTGACGAATCGATTCGTCGTCGTTCTCAGCAGCTTGGCGTATTTTACGTGGGGATCTCGGCTTAAGAGCCTACAAAATTCAACTTGTGCAAGAATTGAAGCCAGGCGACTTGAATTTGCGTCATATTTTCATTGAATGGGCTCTGGAAAAACTCAATGAAAATCCGGTGTTTTACCGTGAAATTTAGTTCAGTGATGATGCCCATTTCTGGCTCAATGGATACGTTTATAAACAAAATTGCCGTATTTGGGCTGATGAGCAACCCGAAGAGTACCAAGAGCTATGGACTGGTGGAATCATTGGTCCATATTTCTTCAAAAATGAGACAAATCAGAATGTTACCGTCAATGGTAACCGTTATCGCGCCATGTTAACGGACTAGTTGCTTCCTGAAATTCAAGCACATGGTCTCGGTGAGCTTCGGTTTCAACAAAACGGCGCTACAAGCCATATAACGCGTGAAACAATGGACTTGTTGAGAAATCATTTTGGTGAGCACTTGATTTCACGTTTTGCTACGGTAAATTGGCCGCCTAGATCGTGTGATATCACACCTTTTGACTATTTTCTCTAGGGATATGTAAAGTCTCAGGTCTTTAGAAAAAAGCCAGATACAATTAACGCTTTGGAAGCCAACATAACTAGTATTATCCGCGAGATACCAGTCGCTATCCTCGAACAAGTCGCCCAAAATTATATCTTCCGAACGGACCACCTCAGACGTAGTCGTGGCCAATATTTACATGATATCATTTTCAAAAAGTAAATGCCATGAATTGTTCTTTTAACCGATAATAAAAATTTTGAATTAGTTTTCAAGATAATGTGTTTATTTTACATTATAAATCAAACCTCACGATGAATCACCCTATACACATTTTGGACAGACAACACATGAAAATGAGGACACGCGAATACCAGACATTGACAGTCATACCGCTAACACCCTGAACTTGTTTTTAACTTCTCACCCTGATAAATATAAGGTCAATATGCTATCCCCTCTAGGCTCGTCGTCATATTAGTGATGGGTAAACATGCTAAAGACGTTTGCTATACAATGCAGACTGCTCTAGAAACAGTAAACGATTGGCATGTTGGAGAAAACCTAGTAAAACTGTACTTATTCTGTTCAATCGTAAAAGTTATCTGAGCCTTGACCATATCTCACAGGAATTGTGTACTCCAACGAAGAATCGTTCTCTATAAAAGACCAAATTGGAGCTCACATATTGAAATTAAAGTTAACATACCACAGCGACTAAAACAATGCGGACTTGCTGTTGTATGTATTTTAAGACATGGGAACTTGTCGAAAAAGTAACCTATCATGACCTACTCATCAGTAGTATGGTGGAATAAAACAAAAGAGAAAACTGTTGTATAAAAGCTGAAGCGACTTCAAAGATTTACATACCTCGGCATCGCCGGCGTAATGCACATATTCCCCACAGCGACTATTGACACCATTAATAATTTAACGTCACTCCATCACTTCATACAAAATTGACAATTTGCAGCACGCTAAGACTACTACAAACAGGAGAGCTGTTTCTAGTGTTGTACGTGGACGCTTGTTTGGTAAACTTAAGTCCACGAGATGTCCATACATCCATGGAAGCAAGGATACGCCTTGTAATCGCTCTGAGTCAATCCTTTGATACCAAAGTAGAAATTGTGTTGGAGGCAGAAGTTCCACCCTTGGCCGAACTAAAACCTCTTACTGATTTTGGGGTCACAGCACCCAGTATTTTGCAACTTTACATTGGGTCAAAGACCCTTCTCGCGACTTTGGGTTTAAACCACAGCCACCATGACGCTCCCAAAAGGGGGCCTACCTCTTCAAGTCAGGCCCGGACTGCCACCAACAGGACCTCGGTTCGGCCGCTTGTATAGTAACTGATCAAATCGTAGCAACCTTCGGTGGCGTCATCTGAAGACCGTTACGGTAAGACCAGTAGTTACATTGCTCTGCCCCCGCTTTTTACTAGACAACGTCATTGATGAGCGAAGCCTTGATAATTAGACGGAGGCCCACAAGCAAGAGAGATTAACCACACTAACAATAGATCACATGGATCAAATGAATCTTCCCTCTGGCTCTATGTTTTAGGAAAAGGTTCAATACTGTGGTCTCAAGTATGGAAGTACAAAAGCCCAATCTCAAAGATTAAAGGCATCAAGTGGAATACAGATGGATCAAAGATGAATACCCGGGTGCTGATATATTTGAACCAAACACCAGATTTTCGCTATCAGGAAAAAGTCCTAGAACATTTCAAGCGCAAATACATGCTATTCAGGTGTGCTTCAATCTCATCTTCGATAAGTGAATGAAGTGCGTCTGTATCTATATACATACCTAAGACCTGTTAAGCTCCCATTTAAGCATAAGGCTCTAATCTAATTGAGTCCAAATTAGTCATGCAGTGCTTAATTATACTACGAGATCTCTTCTATAAGAATAGAGTAAAACTTTGGAGGGTGCCTGACCATTAAGGTATTGTCGAACGATACGACCGATTCTTTCATCAGCATTAAGCCGTTCTGTAATATTTTAAATTCAGAACTTAACCATAAAGCATTGGGAGAAGAAGATGTGTACATTTGAGGTGTGTTCAAAAAGTAAGATGACTTTATATTTTTGTAAAAAAAAAAATATTCTTTATTCATCAATATTAATGTTGTCACCTTCAAAGTAATCCCCCTGAGATATAATACACTTGTGCCACCGTTTTTTCCATTCCCAGAAGCACTTTTTGGTATAGTTTTGAGCTCTTTCAGCGATGTCGTTCTTATGTTCTCAATCGTTGCAAATCTCCATCTCTTCAGACGGATCTCTTCAGCTTTGGGAACAGATACAGGAACAAAGAAGAGCTATAACTCTTTTGAGCAAGTCAGGATCATCATTGACGTCATGCAAGAGCTCCTGATCGATCCTGATGCGACGGTTCTTCTGATCAAAATTAAGAAGTTTCGGAACAAACTTCGTTGACACGTCTCATGCCCAAAACATTCGAAAAAATTGCATGACATGAGCCGACTGATATACCAAAATCCTTAGCAACTACTCCTATGTTAATTCGATGATTTTCCAAAACAATTATCTTCACAGGTTCGACGTGATCATTTCTTGTTGATGTGCTGGGGCGTCCAGAGGAGGTTCGTCAATGGCATCTTCTCGGCCATCTTGAAAAAGCTTGTACTTGTGTACTACTTGTACTACTTGTGAACACAGCAGATGCGGCTACTCACCGTATGCCACTGTCAACATTTGAAATGTTTTAGAGCATCGATAATCGAATATACGTTGCCCGAAACGAAATTTCAAAAGGCACCTTACTTTTTGAACACACCTCGTATATCCTATTGAGAAAGCATCCCAGGACTTCACTCATCAAGGCATTCAAATAAAAAATCAAAAGAACCTATGGATTCTAAAAGGGATGATATCAGAAGACTGGTTGCATTTCTAACTGGAGACTGCCACCTATATATTTACTTGGTCTCATTCAGTAAACTGAATGACGTCTTTGCATGGAAGACGACGCAACTGCGCAGCATATCTTATGTGAATGCATGGCTCTAAGTAATAGGAGACAGATTCTCAATTTCATCAAATTCATCAAAAGCCTTTCACCATAACTATGAAGTTTAACAAAACGTTTATGGTAAGGTCTAGTGAACTTCAAGATAAAGTCTTTTTTTGTATTGTGTCGGTGCCCACGGGAAAGGTTTTTAAAACAAAATCAGAAGCAATATTTCTGTTCAACAACCCATGAAAATACTGATTTTGAAATGAAACGAATTCCAATTGAAACAGTATTTATATCCATGCCCTTCTACAATAATATTCAGATATGTTACGTCAGCGTTTGCATTTCAGATAGAAAATACCTTTCAGTTTGATCACCTGTCAGGGCTAATCTATGTTCTCTAAATTTTTTTTTTTTTTTTTACAAAAACCATTGTTTTCTATTCGATGCGGATAGTGAACCCATGCTAGCATCACTTTCGAACAAAAAAAAAAAAAAAAAAGAACAACTCCAATCATCTCTGCAATTTATTTGTTCCGAAACAAATCCTGAATGAAAAGTTTTATGATGGAAAGGTATTCGTTTATCTATTGAAATCAAAATAAAAATCGAATATTGAACCCTATAGGGATCTTCCGCTGCCACTATCTATATTTTGTTCGCTATACCAAAAACATTTATCATCCAAAATGAACATATGTAAGTATAACACATCAGCTATCCCCTCGACAAGGGTAGGTACTCACAATGATGACTTCCATGCATACGAGTACTCGTATCATTCACCACAACTCGAAGTTTATTGAACTTTTTCCAACAACTCTGGAAGGGTGAAGGAATTGCTTCGCAAATATAAAACATATTTCCCATAACAAACTCCCCGAAGTGGAGTCATTTTTGTGCGAAAATACCTCTCAATATTCCTTTGCGACAGAACTATCTGTCAACACAACATAATCATCATCATCATCACCGTAACGATGAGTGCTTACGAGTATAACGTGCCGGTTATTCTGCTACCCAGTTGGGTCGGGAGTTGAAGTCAAAGTCGAAGTCTGTGAAAAACTCAGTCAGAGTCGACATCTCGCCACTGAACTGATGGCGATTGATCATTTTGAAGAATAACGAGAAAAAGTGCACAAACCTCAACTCCAACTCAAGCTCTATGGTATATCTGTATTTGTATCTATAACTGTAGCCGTACATCCTTAGAACAGTTGATAAGCTTTGAATCCCTTAGAGGATAACCGTGGTGGTAGATGGTTGCAAGGGAATCAATATCAATATTGTAATGCTTGCTGTCTACTAGCTGAGGGATGCCATGAATGCGAATGCGGAGTCTGACTTAGTGGTTAACGTTGATCGAAGTCTTGGAAATGGATTGAACGTGGCCTCGCTTGCCCCATTTGGCGGAGTTTTTTTTTTTCCAGACTGAAAATCTCCCGGGATTGGCTTTGTTTCGTTTCCATCTGAATTCTCCATGGACCACCGGCTGATTGTGTGAGGGAAAAACTTTATAATTTCCTTAAACTTTTTACGTGTATCTCCTGATGTCATGGGGGTGGTGTTTTATTTTTTTTTTTTTTTTTGCTCACAAAACATCGAAAAGTATGTAACATATGTATGATTGGTTGCGAGTACGAGTATTCAGATAACATACGATTAACTACGTGTTTGGAAATTAATATAATTTTGTTGGAAAATATCTAGTTTCATGGTTAAGACAAAACCCTCAAACCAAATGAACCTCAGCTGTCCTCACTTTGACTGTCACACTAACACGTATAGGGTGATTCATTGCGAGGTTTGATTTATAATGTAAAATAAAACACATAAATTTAAAAGTACACTTAAAATTTTTATTATCTGTCAAAAGAAGAATTCATGGCATTTACTATTTGAAAATGATATCATGAAAATATTGGTCACGACTACGTCTGAGGTGGTCCATTCGGAAGATCCAATTTTGGGCGACTCGTTCGAGCATAGACACTGGTATCTCGCGGATAATACAAGTAATGTTGGCTTCAAAAGCATCAATTGTAGCTGGCTTTTTCCTGAAGACCTGAGACCTTACATATCTCCAGAGAAAATTATCCAAAGGTGTGATATCGCATGATCTAGCTGCCAATTTATCGTAGCAAGACGTGAAATCAAGTGCTCACCAAAATGATTTCTCAACAAGTCCATTGTTTCACGCGCTGTATGGCTCGTAGCGCCGTGTTGTTGATACCAGAGCTCACCGAGACGATGTGTGTGAATTTTAGGAAGCACATTTTTACCATTGATGGCAACTTTCTGACTTGCCTCATTTTAGAAGAAATATGGATGAATGATTCCACCAGCACATAAACCACACCATACCGTTGTTTTAAATGGATGTAATGGTAACTCTTGTTACTCTTCGGGTTGCTCATCAGCCACAATACGGCAATTTTGTTTATTAACGTATCCATTGAGCCAAAAATGGTCTTCATCACTGAACAAAATTTCACGATACAACACCGGGTTTTCATTGAGTTTTTAAAGAGCCCATTCACTGAAAATATGTCGCAAATTCAGTCACCTGACTTCAATTCTTGCACAAGTTGAATTTTGTATGCTTTTAGGCCGAGATCCTCACGTAAAATACGCCAAGTTGTCGAATACGCCAAGCCAAGCTGCTGAGAATGACGACGATGCGATTCGTCACGGTCTTCGCGTACACTCTCAGCTAGAGCTGCTATAGTCTCTTCACTACGTGCTGGATGTGGTCTAACCGGTCAGGTATTATCCACGTAAACTGGGACTCAAATTTGTGAATGGTATAGGCAATAGTGGTTTCAGTAAGTCGATTATGCGCACTGTAAGTTCGTTGAATCGAACGAAAATCATTTCTCACAGAACGCCGATTTTCGTAACACAACTGAACAATTTGGAGACGCTGTTGTGGTGTGAGTCCTTCCATGATGACTTGTGTAAGCGTTTAACATCCCTGCCACGGATGTTAGTACTTGACATCCCTGTCTAGTGTGATGCTGATATCGAAGTTCAACCCTGACAGTAGTCAGTCAGTCGAGTGAGCCGTGCTAGGCAGCAAGGTCCTTTTCTCCAAAAGCGAATTTTTATTAATTTTTTAGTACATAATTTCTTATCTGAATAAACATTAAACGTAAGTGGGATATAAACATATGTGTATATGTACTTTAAGAGACATAACCCAAGCCATTTTCACAACTAAACACCATCATCGTTAATAGTATTCCTGTTAACTGTGGCATATTTACATATAGGGCTTTCCAATAGGGACTTGACAAATTTGAATTTAATTTGTGAACGCACTCTTTCACTAATCATCAAACTGTCACTGTCAATTTATTCAGTAAACTCAACATCATCATGGTAAAGTACACTAATGAGCAACGTCTGCAAATTATAAAAATTTTCTACAGATATTCGGAGTCGCAAAATCATCTTCAGTGACGAAGCTGATTTTTGGCCCAATGGGTTCGTCAATAAGCAAAATATGCGTTACTGGTCGGGTGAAAACCCAGATGTGCTTCATGAATCACCAATTCATCCACAAAAAATAACTGTTTGGTCCGGTTTGCATGCCGGCGGCGTTATTGGGCCATATTTTTTCGTCGACGATAACGATCGTCACGTTACTGTGAATGATCAGCGTTATTGCGCCATGATTACCGATTTTTTTTTTGGCCCGAATTGGAAGATATGGACCTGAGCGACATGTGGTTTCAACAGGATGGTGCAACAAGCCACACAGCACACGCTACAATCGATTTATTGAAGAGTAAGTATGGTGAGCGTGTTATCTCAAGATATGGGCCAGTCGATTGGCCGCCTCGTTCGTGCGATTTAACGCCGCTTGACTATTTTCTGTGGGTCTACGTTAAGTCATTGGCTTATGCCAACACGCCGACGATGTTGGAAGAGCTCAGAGCCAACATTAAATAGCGGCCGTTTCGGCCGAAATGTGTGGCCGAGTCGTTGAGAATTGGAAGTCGAGTTCCATTCATAAATGTTTTGATTGTACTTCAATCCAATAATACAATCTTTGAAATATCTCAAATGGTTTGCTTTTTATTTAAGAAAAAAGTTGACAAGTCGTTATTAGAAAACCCTATACAAGCGGTATTTACATACAAACGGTGTGTATGTGCAAACGATGTGTATAATCGTCTGCAGAGGGGAAACGGTGATAAAAATATCAGCGTCAATAGTTGGTGTACAACGATTGTAATAAGATAACGAAACCGTAAGTTCTAGAGCAGACGTTTTCTTTGTTTTTATTATTTTATGATGACGAAAATAAACGAGTTGAAAGCGGATCAACAGAAGTTCCTTTTGCGACAACGGCAGCTGAAAACAGCTTTTGATTGATTACGAGAAGACAGAAGACGTCACCAGATTGATTTGGTGACGGGGAGGTGGTTGGAATGACGACGCTAACACAACTTCAGGCAGAGATGAAGGAACTACGAGGGATGATAGAACAGTTAATTCAAATGAAAAATGCTTGGAATGAAAAAAAAAATGAAAAAAAATGGAAATGCCTATCGCTGGGATGAGAAGTTTATTGCTAGCTGTCTACACGCGCCTTTAAGGTTCTGCTAGGATGTGGCTCGATGCATCACGAATGTTACATACGACATGTATGGATTTTGCAAATGCCAGTCGTGATGAATTTGGATCGACACCGGACGAAGCAGAAGTTCATTATGCTATGTCAAATGCAGCCGACGACCCAAGGAAACTATCAAAGAGTATTGTTTTCGCATGTCGTCACTTGGTATTCGCTACAATTTGAGTGAAGCTGAAGTAATACGATACACGCGAGCTGGTCTGAAGCATCGAGAATTACAACAAAGTATTGTGACCACCAAATTTTTGACAATGAAACAAATGCGTAATGTAATTGAGGACTATTTCATCAACCGAGGTTGGCTCTTTGAAACCAAATATGATATTATACCAAAGCGTGTTGATGCGAAAATAAAACAAGGACTCTGCAACATCGTCAACTGCGAAAGCTAAACTTAAATGCTTCAACTGTGGCGAGTTGGGTCATTTTTCAAATAAGTGCCCACAGCCGCCAAGACGACATCGATGTAAAACGTGCAACAAAGTGCATCCGAACAACCAGGATTGCGGCAAATCCGAAGCGAACTTACGAAGACTTGGGGCCACGAATAAAGATGATTGCCTTTGCAAAACGATCATCGTTTGATCCCAACCATATATCGCCTTTATTGATACAGACAGCCAAGCTAATATGGTCCGAAAATCTGTGGCACAACGAATCAACGCAGAAAGACGCAAATGCTCTTTGCAAATACGAGGCATCTGTGGCGGAGTGCGCATTCTTAACGAGTCGATTGTTGTAAATTTATCCATTGATGAATCGGTTGTCACATCGCAGATGACGTCGTACAACAAGACTTCCTAATTGGACAAGATGTCATCATAAAGGCAAACCTTACGTTGAAGGTTGAAAAGGGACAAACAACTTTTGAGAGCAAAAGAGCAAAGCAGCATCAGGTAACTGAAACAAATAAATTGTTAAAACTTTTATGCAATTTTGACAGCGAAGCTGAGAAGTCTCAAATGAAAGTTTTACTCGAGAGCTACAGCGATGTCTTTTCAACCGGCCCAGAAGGAATTGGAAAGACCAATGTAGTTGAAGCCAAAATCGAACTCGAGAGTAAGCAAATCGTCTCTCAAGCACCTTATCGTGTACCTGAGCCTAAACGAGAAATTGTCAACGCTGATCAAAGAGATGCTGCAACGCGATATCATCACCAAGTCCACATCCGAGTACGCCAGCCCTGTGGTATTAATAAAGAAGAAGAATAGTAGTGATCGCCTGTGTATCGATTATCGTCGATTGAATAAGCTCATCAAAAAAGACAATTTTCCTGTGCCCAATATAAAAGAACGATTACAGGAAGCCAAAAAATTCGGGTATTTTTCGTCACTAGACTTGAAAAGCGGATACTCTCAGATAGAAGTATCGCCAGAAAGTCGCAAGTTTACGGCTTTCATTACAACTGATGGCCTATACGAATTTAAGCGCATGCCCTTAAAAAATGCGCCAGCTTGCTTCAATCGACTAATGGCAGAGATTCAAAAACGTGTTCAAAAGGGTGATATGCTGCATTATATGGATGACATCTTAGTCGGAAGCAATTCGTTCAACGAGATGTATGAAAAGCTCACACGCATACTGCAAGTGTTACGAAAATGCGGCTTAGCGTTAAACGTCGACAAATGTGAATTTCATAAACAGACAATTACATTTTTAAGACATCAGCTACACTCCGGCGGTATAAGTCCAGGTGAAATTAAAGCGAATACCTTCGCTTTGTTTCCGTAGCCGGAAAACGTTTCGGACATACGGAAGTTTCTGGGACTTAGTGGCTATTTCAGGAAGTTTGTTCCTGGATGCGCTATCATATCTGAACCATTATGTAAACTCCTGCGTAAAAACCATCCTTTTCAATGGGGACAACAACAAGACGACGCATTCAATGAGCTCAAACAACGCTTGATATAGAAACCAGTTCTTATTAGTTATAGCGTCAACGCGCAACTCCATACTGATACCAGTTCCATTGGTTTAGCCGGAGTATTGCTACAAAAGGAAAATGACCAGCTGCATCCCGTTGCATATTTTAGCCGCTCTACTACAGAAGGCGAACAAAAGTTTCACAGTTACGAGCAAGAAGCATTAGCTGTCGTTGAGTCTCTGGAGCGATTTAAATATTATGTGTATGGGAAGCAAATCCGAGTGATTACTGACTGCAACGCTTTACGAACAACTATGGAAAAACGGTATTAATTCTCACGAATTGCAAGATGGTGGTTACGTATTCAAGAATTTGACATCGAAATACTACATCGTCCAGGTTCTCGTATGGAACTTGTCGACGCTTTAAGTCGAGCACCATATGAGAATGCGCATTAAGTGGAAACAGCTGACCTAAAAATATCCAAAACCATAATTGACGAAGTTGACTGGTTGTTCGCCATACAACTTCAAGATGGAAATCCGAAAACGACGAATATATGATTGAGCATGGTCGCTTATATCGAAAGTACAGTAACAAGCACCTCTGGGTCGTCTCTAAACAGTTACGGTACCACATATTATATGAATGTCATGACAAAGCAGGTCATATGGGCGTTGATAAGACGATAAGCCGAATTCGTAATATTTTTTGGTTTCCACGCATGAGAAATTACATCAAAGGATACATAAAATCATGTGTAGGTTGTGCTTTCAATAAACAACGAGGTGGTCGGTAAGAGGGCCAATACGATTACGATGACATCAAGCCGATATCTTTTTTAACAGTGCATATTGACCATTTGGGGCCGTTTCCTAGGAGCTCCAAACGCAATGAACATATCCTGGTGATCTTGGACGCATTCACCAAGTTCACGATAATTCGCACAGTTAAGAGCACCGCAACAAAACATGTCATCGATACTCTAAGAGATGTTACTAGCTACGTTGGTATGATGGAACGAATTATATCTGACCGTGGGATAGCTTTAGTTCAAAAAATTTTGAGAGATTTTGTCGTGAACACAACATCAAGCGAATTCTTAATGCTGTTCGAACACCGAGTGTGAATGGGCATGTCGAACGCACCAATCACACCAATCGCACCATATTGTCAATGTTACTGCCTACCACAGATAACGAGAAACGCTGGGATGATCAGATGCATCTCATACAATGAAGTATCAATACTATGGTAAATAAAACTACTAATTGTTCTCTTTTTCAGCTTCTTTATGGTTATGAGCCACGAGATATACTGCAAAATACACTGGTGCAAGCGTTGCGTCGTGATGACGACCTAAGCTAAGCTAAGCGACGCTGAGTTGCAACAGCTACGAGCTAATGCTGCATCCCGGGTTAATGATCATCGAGCAGAAGCAAAGAAGCGCTACGAGGCGAAGCATTCCAAGAAAACCATTTATAATCCAGGTGACCTAGTGTAATCATCCGACAAATTGAAACCGTGGTGTCGAATACCCCCTGACCACCTTGATGAGGCTGACGACGATGAGCAGTCCCATGCTTCGTGCGAGGTCGCCACGAAATGTCAGGAAGCCGACTGTAAGCGTTTAACATCCCTGCCACGGATGCAAGTACTTGACATCCCTGTCTGGTGTGATGATTGAAGTTCAACCCTGACAGTAGTGAGTCAGTCGAGTGAGCCGTGCTAGGCAGCAATGTCCTTTTCTCCAAAAGTGAATTTTTATTAATTTCTTAGTACATAATTTCTTATCTGAATAAACATTTAACGTAAACATTCCTCACAAAAGGTCGTTCCTTTCACTTGCCAAACGATACTGAACAAAAATGAGACAACAGTTTAATAGGAGTCACACGTGATCTGTCAAAAAAGCCTTTGGAAAAACAAACCTCACGATGAATCACCCTATACATATTTTAGATTTTACCTTTAGATACTTCTCATTCGTTTTAGTTGAAGTAGCCGTATTCCTTGATGGCTTGACTATTTTATTAAATCTCAGAGCAATTTATTCGGCATACCTTCAATCAAAACGTAATATTTATGGATACAATGTTATAAGATACGCATACAGATACTACACGATAGATTTCATCCCTGTGGCAGTCATTTTAGTGGGTGGTGATGAAAAATAAGAACAGTTACATACCCAGCAATGTTTCATTAAAATGTTCGTTTGAGAAAGTTTATTGGAAATATTTTCGTTTCATTTGGGAAATCAGTAGCAAAAGCAAAAGTATAAAACTGAAATAAGAGAAAACAACGTTTAATGGTTTTTTTTTTTTTTCACAATTTTGTATTTCATGTTTCACCATTCGAATTGTTGTTTGTGAATTCAGATACACCGTCAAATTCTAGGGACAACGAGTGGGTATGTGTAAGAGAAAAAAAAAAAAAAAAAAAAAAAAAAAAAAAAAAAACGACACAACGCAACGCAAAACGCCGATATCGGATGGATTTAGGATAGATGGGATTTCTGTTATACGGATAGTGTTCGATTATCTTTGTTATTTGACGCAAGGGTGGAAAAGTGAAAATGAAAATTGGATTTTGAATTTTTTTTTTTTATTTTTTGTCTTCGTTTGTCACGGTTGTTTCTTTCATTAGGCTATAGCTGGTCGTTATCTGATGCGTGGTTTTGTGTTTTTTGTTTTTAGGCTGTTTGAAAACTGTCTATAGAAACGAAGTTAGAAAATGTTATATTGTTGAAAAATTACTTTTTTTTTTGTTTTTTTGTTTTTGTTTTAGAAAGTATATTGGATAACAGTGATAGTTGAATTATTTGTGAAGTTTGTCAGCGAGCATTGGAATAATGAATTCAGATTCGGCGATACCGACCTCAGTGGAATTAAAATAAATAAATGTCATCGGGCATGTGACAGATGCAATCTATTTGCTTTTAGGCGAAAAACAATAACGGAAAAATGATTTTTCGTTCTTCCATTAATATATATATATATATGTATATTTTTTTTTTTTATTATTTAGGGGTGAATAAATTGTGTTGAAGCCGAGGATAAACTAAATATACTCAACGCATTTAACAGGATTTTCCGTATTTAAATGAAATTTATCTAAAGTGTTTGGCTAAAATTTCCATAAATTCTAGTTGCAAATTGAACTGATGCATTAAAGAAACTTGCTGACATTTGCTAACAATTAAATGGATGTAGATCCAATGGATTGTGTCAGAACGGACCAATAAATTGGGACTATCGGTAGTCGATTCTTAATTCTGTTTTATTTTCTAATTTTTGTTTACGCCAAAGGAATGTTGAAAAAAACATCGGTTTATGTCTGTTTTATCAATTTTTGTTTTCGGTGCAACATACTTAACAAATTCAAAAGTCAAAGGAAAACAAAAGAAAAAAGTTAAAAGATGAAATGTTGTGGATAGTCTGCTAGTAGATAGCACATAAATTGGCCTTCAATTCAGATAAACGATGATAAAACTGTCTGCATTAGATAGACAATCTTATTGGTTCGGGTACATCTCCGCATACATAAATCGAGATCTTCCACTTTGCAGTACCTCTGGAGTTTTTTTTGGGGATTTAGAAATACTCCAAGCCTGGAGTAACTGGTGTTTCTATGCTCGTGGGTCGATGTTGCACTGCATCTTTTTCTCTATTCACCGTCTTTTTAAATGTGAAAAAAGGTTATATGGTGAATTTTCGTGCCACAACAGCCTCCTAATGGAATTCTTAAATTTTCGTAGGAAGGTGAGTATGCGATTCATATTCATTCACCACATTAGCCCTGAGTACCTACAGACTAATGCAAGTACGAGTTACGAGGTAAGTTGATGAGTACCCTGATTGGAAGATAGGTGGTGCTATTGAATCAAAATGAACTCTTTTAGCCCGCCTGTAAAAATTTGGTGACAATCCGACACTTAGTTTTGTTTTGACACTCAATTCAAAAGATCGTGTTAGTGTTTTTTGAGACCATGGAAGAAGAGCAGTATCGCTCCGTGATCCGATTCTTGTTTTTGAGTGAGAAAACCTGCGACGAAATCAAGAAATCAAGGTGTGTATGGAACCCATTCACCTTCCCCTACAATCGTTTACCATTGGTTCGCAGAGTTTCGCCGTGAGCGCTCGTCGGTGTTTGATGAACCGCTCCCAGGTGGTCCAAAAACGGTTAGCACAGACGAAACCGTGGACAAAATCCATGTTCTCGTATTGGCGGACCACTAAGTTAAAATTCACGAGTTGGCTGAGATAGCAGGCATCTCAACTGGGCGCGTAAGCCATATCCTCCACGAGATTTTGGGCATGAGAAAGCTGTCCGCGCAATAGTGCCGCGTTTGCTCATACCGGAGAACAAGTACAATCGTGAGACCACCCTGTTTAATCGAAATCCGGAGGTGTGTCTGCGTCGGTTTGTGACCATCGATGAGACATGGATTCATTGATTGATACACACCAGAGACCAAAGAACAATCGAAACAATGGATTTTACCCGGTGAACGTGTTCCAAAGAAGGCGAAGATCGTGCCTTCGGCCGGAAAGGTGATGGCCACCGTTTTTTTTTTTTTTTTTGGACGCGCGAGGAGTATGATCCACGTTGACTATTTGAGAAAGGGAAAAACACAATCACAGGAGAATATTACGTCGATTTCAATGCCGATTTGAAGAAAAAATGTTTCTTTCCACCACGATAACGCACCAGCTCACACCTCTGCAACCGCCACAGCCAATTTTGTCGAATTACACTTCGAATTACTCCCCTACGTATTCTCGGGATTTGGCTCCCTGTGACTTCTTTCTGTTCCCAAACCTTAAAAGATCGCTCGCCGGGGAGATGTATGGGTCGAACGAGGAAGTCATCGCCGCCGCGGAGCAGTATTTTGGAGGCCAACAGAAGTCGTACTATACGGAGGGGTTTAAGAAATCGCAGCACCGCTGGGAAAAGGGTATCGAACTGAAAGAAGATTATATTGAAAAATAAATTGTCAAAAGCTAAAAAAGTTGCATTTTCATTTCTAATTTGGGTACTCATCAAACAGACCTCGTAGATAGTGCTTAGCCGTATCATCTTTCTCACAGGCAGCGTCCCAGTTGTGTCATTACTACCTAGCACACTTACATATGTCCATAGTAACAGGGTAGTGCCCATTACAATGTCAGTACGCAGTCAACAGGCTTGTATACTGAAATACAACAGGAAAGTCGCTGACCTCTTAAAGATATCGGGAAGCATACGTTTGGTCTTCGGAAACCTGAAGAGTCATATCGTCCGCATTTATGCTCACTTGAAACTTAACTATCTTAGCTATACTTAACTATAACAGCTCCAACGCAATTACATTTCTCGTGATCACATTGTGACCTGGAACGCAAAAATTTAGCTTTACGACTGCGACAGATAAGACATTAGACCCCAAACTTGCTGGGATGCCGCAAGAGGATTCAGCAAGGCATTAAGTGCAGCATAACTGTCGCTATGGATACAAATCATTACCCTAATCCACCAATTCTTCACAATATAAAAGTAATTCACTGGCAGAAGTAAATTTTCATAACCTTGTCGTCCTCCAGAAAGACACCAGTGATCGATGTTGATGCCATACGTAGAAACGCAACTTTTTCTGGATTAGATTTTGTCCAAAGCCATTTTTGGTTGCAGGATCTGTCGATTTCATATTTTCGCAGCAACATGAATTCTGATGTCGTTGCATTAGACTGCATGTCCATAGGACCAGAATCAATAGTTCATCGGCGCAAAGGTAAGGTCATCAAAACTTCAGTGAGCGTTCTACCAAATACCGCACCTTTCTTGGGAGTTGAGCTCATGATATGATTATGAGAGCAGAGTATGATATTAATGCAGCCGCGAGACAAATAGTTTCTGAGAGTCAGACGAATAGGATATAGTTGGTCTTATCATACACGTGTAGATCCAGAGGAGCCTCTTCGGTGGTAAGACCCTGGTCTTGCTCCTTAATGCCAGAAGGTTTTCGACGTGACATGATTGGAACAAAAATATTTATTGACTCAAATACCTAGCTTCGCTGGAGAAATAGAAGTTGACACCTTACAGAGTTGGATGAATCAGACTAGTCATGTTCTAAACTGGGGGCTGACCACAGTCAGTGAGCATCCGTAATCATGGTCCTATTCACCAGCATTGCTTTAATCCACAAAATTGCGTTTTTATCGGCCAAGTAACACATGACGTCAAAAGTTGAGTTGCCGTAGTCACACTCTACGTAGATGCCTAACGCATACTTTTTCTTTGCCGAATTAGAGTTCGATCTGTATATCAGATATTTAAGTGCAGTTTCACAGAATCTTCCGCGTTGGTGGGCATTGGACAGATTGGTAAAGTAGTTTTGCGTACATGACGTTCGACTTTTCATTTTATGCTCTTAAACATGAATGAAGTTAGACTGATAAGTCTTCATGTCTTGTAGGCATTTTCCCGATTTTAGGTCAAAGTTTACTCTAGCTCTTCGCCATCGGTTCGGTATATCAATATCTGCATATACAGAGGTACACCGGTATACAAGAAAAGCGCCCACAAATGCCAGCATAAGCGTTTTCCCTTGCGGATGCAAATTTGATTTACAGCGTTTGTGGTACCGGTTTATCTCAATATATTGAGATATTTGGAAGGGGAGTTTATATGTGACTATCGTATATACATAAGTCAGTTCCCAGACGGCAGTGGAGATTTTCTTTGCAGTTGGTAGTAGCTGCTCTATGTCTTGGATATATGTCATTGGTGCGAGGTGACTTAAATCCTACAAAGGAAGCAACAGTGTGTTTGATGGCCTCATCCTACACCACAATTGATGGCAGATACCAGCGTCTGTGTCAAGTCACCTGCCGTTTCACTAGTAGAAGCTGGTTTCGAACCCGTTTTGATCATGTTACCTAGAAAGTGAGTTTTATAGATCTTGTAGATCTGTAGATGCCATCAGATTTTCTGAGTGTGTCTAGTTCGGCTAATGTACCTCTTTCGAGGACATTCGTCTGGTTTCACAGAATATTTTGATCTTGTCGCAAACCCTATATGATGTAAGTGTCTAATTCCAATTGAGCCTCTTTTAGAGCCAGTATTGTTGGTAACTAAGTCAGACGATAGTACAATGCCCAGGATATGGTTGCCTCTCACAGTGAATTAGTTACTACATTCGATAGTATTGTGAATATTAGGATCGCAATCTTCTTGGAACAGCAACATTTAATAAGCTCGACTACTTTCATTGGTGATGGCGGAATTATAAACTGATTCATCGACGATTTTGCCTATAGCACATTGGTTCAAAAACCAAATTTTCGGAGCTTCCGATCGGTCTGCATCAATGTGTAAAATCAACTAAACATCCGAAACACCGATGGTTCCTGCAGAGATATTATGTGCGGATTTATATTTAACACAAAAAGCCTCCTACATAAGGATAGAATAGTAGACCTGGAATGTTGAAGTTTAATCCTAAAAATATAATAGATACAGATAGGTACGAAAGTCACATCTAGAGTTAATTGTCTCGGCAGAAGCTTTTTTTAAGATTACAACAAGGGAAAAGCTGTTCTTAGTTTGCTGATTTTAGATCTCGCTTTGAGATCAGATTTTCCACATTGAGTACCTAATCCCTGGTTCTGCGTATGAAGACGCATCACCTCAACTTCTTTCCCTGAAGAGTTCTCTGTGTGGATACATCGCACTTCTCTCTTGAATGCAAATATCCTCTGTTGCAGCTAGACACTGAGTCAACACAGTGGTTGCACTTAGCATCATTAATTTTGTCGTCTTTGGCAGATTTTCCATTTCGAAGCATCAGTTGGTACCGGCATTCTTATAGGTGTCGGCATTATCGGCATTTCTATGTTTTCTTGGTGCAGCAGCATTAAAATATCGTACAATCGAACAACAACTTTTATTGGTTTCTTCACTGTCGTCGCTCGAGAAGTAGCTTGACAGCACTCTTGCCGTATGTTTGTGGCGTGGCTTTGCCCCATGTCTTCTTTTCTCATTAAACGGTAGTCTTTCAGAGCGTGCTGCTTCTAGAACCATTCGACCTTCCAGTTTTCTGTCAAAACCAGCACTCTGATCAACTACATGTCTATTCTGATAGATTTTAACCTTAACATGCTGAACCTTTCCAGCAGTTTCCCTATCGTTGTTGAGAGAACCGCAAGAATTTTCGAAATCGGGTTGTTTTAATATGTTAGTTGGGGTTTTCAGAACACGTGCTCCGGCCACGAGTGGATTTTCGCTATTGAAAGTATCACTTGGAGTATAATCTTTTTGAAAGGCGCACAGCTGAAACAGTCTTCGTCTGGATGTGAACCTTTTAAGACGAACAATGCCTGGTATTTGACCTTGTCCTAGGCAGGTTTTAACAGAGTTCTTATAAATTATCGTGGATTCTCGAGATCAGAAAATACTCAGAGAGCTTTGTCTATAAAGATAACGATAGGATAGAATAAAGCCATATGATATCCAATCTACGGTAAGTCCCCCTTAACACTGCAGTAATATGATTGATTGTACGATTGTTGGGCTACAGGGAGCCTTTAACGGCCTCCTAATAAACGTTTAAGGCGGGTTCTATCAGAGAGAGTCTTGTCAGCCTTAGGAACATAAACAAATACTATCATTTAGGTCGGTGGTGGGCCGTTTTAAATTGTGAACATGAAGATGATAAAAATTTCCTCGAAATGAATTATGTAAAGATCAATGGAATATATACAAAAACCTTTTAATGCTATTTATTATTCTCTATAGCAAATTGTAACCACCCTTTCAAAATTAGTTAAGGGCGACTTGACATTTTGGACGTATTGAACTTCTTAAGTTTATCTTTATATTTATCTACTAAATTTATTATTTATTTTCATGAATAAAAGCATCCAATTAACTTGAATGAATACACCATAAAAGATGCATCCAATCGACATCATCAATCCATTAACCCACTCAAAAGATACACAAGTTATGAACTTTACGTCAGAGAGAACAAAAGGTAATAAAACTCTATAATTTCGTTTTTAAGCTCATAATTCCATGAATAAATTACCAAAAGGATAAGACGAGTATCTATTAACTCCAACCGACCAGTTATGCCCAGATACAATTAAGATACCGGGGAAAGAGATTTTATTTATTTTTCTTCTGGCGTTTGTTCCATCAACTTTGACTTGTTAAACGAACTAAGCGTTCGAAATTTGGAATTCTGGTTTTAGGTATTTAGTTTCTTTATACCTTTAAATATGCTTATTCGGTTGAAACTATAATGGTAAATTGTCGGCTTTAATGTTGAAGAGGGCGTTCACAGAACTAGTCCATTATATTATATATAAAGTTCCTTCTCATTGAAATCTTTCAGTCTTACGAAGAAAGATGTGTAAGCTCTTCAGTGATAAGGTGCCTACAGTACCAGCACCTATCATTTCAAAATCAAGTACCTGCAGCCTGATGCAAGCGTAAGCCAGAAATTCACAGAGATAGTGGTCCGCGTATCGTCATAACTTTCGCAGCAAGCATTGCAGCATGTTGCATCACTTATATCCAGCGCATTTAAGTGCTTTGCAAAAGTGTAGTATCCCGTCACGACGCCAGTAAGTAGTCTGCTGTCTTTACCGCTGAGATATAGAAGAATGGCCGCCGACTTCCTAGAGACGTCGGAAATCGTGCCTGACAAGTTCGTCTTCGCGATTTCATTTCTCGTCATCCCATTGGGACCTGGGACCCACACAAGGGTCACTGAATTTAACCTTCCGACTGCTTGGAAGTGGTAAGAGGGTTCAATAAGGCTCTAAGTGTAGCCGTCGCTGCAGATGCAAATGCTTCGCTCCCTCCACGGTTTCTCCGCAATGTAGTTCACTGCCATTAGGATTACGTAAAGTTCTGCTTGGAAGACAGATGCAAGCTTTCCTAACGTGAAGTGAAATATAAAGTTGTCCTCCAGAAAGACACCAGCACCACATCCTCTATTGGTTTTGGAACCGTCCGTGAAGACCCGACTGCATTCCTTTCCTGGCCGAGATTTTGGCCGAAGATAGTCCTTAGCACAAAAAAAGTCGATTTCGTATTTTTTCCCCGCAACAGGAGTTCTGGTGTCATTGCATCGGACGGCATGTCCATAAGACCGGAGTCATAAAACAGCCGGCGCGCAAGATCATCGAAGCTCCTGTGCGTGTTGCACCAAAGACCACTTTTTTTTTAATCGGAAGATGGATTTGAAGGTGCAGCCCATGATATGGGACCTTTTTCGGTGACAAACCCCATGTCTTGTCGATAGCTCCTCTGGCACCGCCAGAAGGCCGACAGCACCTTAGATGCTTTTGTCGTAACATGTTTAGTCCAGTGAATTTCGTTATCCAGGACAGCACCCAAATATTTAGCTTTTTCGGAGAATTGGATGGGGATGCCTTTAAATGGGTCAGACCAGGCAACTTCTTCCTTCTCGTAAAGAGAATGACCTCAGTTTTGAGAGGATTGACTGAAAGCTCATTACTAGTGCACTAGTCCAAAGCCTGCGCTTTGGAGCAGACAGCCGCTAGACACTATCCCACAGATAGTACAATAATACAATAGTACAATGAGTCGACCAACATGCAACATAACAGTGAAGACAGAACGCCGCCTTGCGGAAAGCCCCTGATTACACCCGTCACCACATATTGGCCGCGGCCAGCATCCGCAACCAATTTCCTGTTCACCAGCATTGCTTAAGTCCACAAGACCAGTGACTCGTCTACGTCGTGTTTCCTGGCCGAGTTTCACACGCCATCGAAAGTTGCGTTGTCAAAAGCACACTTAACATTGATGAAAATGCCCAAGGTGTATTCCTTCTTGTCGAGTGCGTCTACAATCCTGCTAACCAGATTCTAAAGCATACTCTCGCAGGACCTTCCGCGTTGGTAGGCGTGTTGCATCGCCGACAGGGGATGCATTCGCAAAGCGGTTTCGTGTACATGGATCTCGACCATTATATCGATGATGTTCAGCATGAAGGAGGTCAGACTTATAGGTCTGAAATTCTTGGCGAGCGATTAGTCATCCTTTCCGATTTTCGGTATAAAGTCCATTCTCCCGTTCGCCAGGAATTCGATATGTATGCCAGAGTCAGAGCTGCCAGCAGCTGGTCTATACCTTTTTGTAGCATAACTAGGTAAATGCCATCGGCGCTAGGCGACTTGAAGCGGATAAAGTAAGCAACAGGATAGGCACCATAAACACGCTAAGTCCAACGGTCTTATTTTACATAGTCGAAGCACAAGGTTGGTCTCGTCTAATGTCTGGATTATTTATAGGTTGCAGTGATGCACGAGACGATTACGAAGATTTCGAGCAGAGATTGCTACTTCGTCTTTTACGATAGCAAATCCTAGGTAACGGTGAATATCGCTATTTCTTAGATACCATGGAGCATTCATGTTCTTAGTGCTTTGTTCTGAAACTTTTGTAGAATACATATGTAACTTGGTTTAGTACAACCCAAAACAATTTTAGCACTTGCTTATGTAAAAGCAGTTTGTTATATAAGCTTCGTTTGTCTTCCAACAAGCCAGTACATTTTTCTAAGTCTAATGTCGAGTTCTTTCAGCTATCATCTTTGCGTGTAGAGTTATTCCTAAATACGGAATTTTTAAAGAATTAAAGAAGAATAAATAAAGATATTTTACGTTCTTTTCTATTAGTAAAATTGACATGAATCGACTTGGTATTGTTTAGCACGATTTTCAAGGGTTCGTTCACTCAAATAACTTGTTTAGGGCTTTTTAGAGTTTCATCGTCGAATATCCTATCGTTTGGCATGTGGCAAGAATAGCCGTATCGTCCGTGAACATGGCTTCTGCTGTCTCTTTATTTTTGCGTACAGTAGGTATAAGTACGGACCAACAACATTTCCTTGTGGCACACCAGCGTGAATTTCTTTGAATTCCGAGTATTCAGATCCATTTATAACCAGAAATAACCGGTTTTAGTATTTTGCGTATTTTGTCAGGTAAGATTTGCTTTCCTCAGGCCCTCGTAACATACCCTGTCAAAGGCTTATGTCACATCGACGAAAACGCTAGTGCATATTTGCTTTTTTTCTTATATTTTGCAATTTCATTTGTGATCCGATATACCTGATCTATTGTCAAATGCTTGACCCTAAAACCGAACTGGTGATCCGGAATCAATCGCCTCTCTTCTGTTATACGTTTCAACAACTTAAGCAAAATAATTTCGAATACTTTTAAAGTTATCGGCAAGAGTGAAATAGGTCTATACGATTTTTTGTCGCTAAGATTTTTCCCTTGTTTCGGAACCATTATGACTTCGGCGACTTTCCATTAGCTAAGAACGTATAAAAGTCTTTTTGAAGCATTTTTTATATATGAGCATGATCCTGACCCTGATGAAATGGCCGATAAAACAAGAGGACTTCGAATTAAAGGAATCGGCCCTGACTGCGACATTGAGGAATACTCAAATGAGATTGAAACAAAAGAAGAAGACTACACCAAAACAGAAGAAGAGTTTGAAGAGGTAACTGCTGAAGTGCTTCTGAACCTGAGTGTTATCATGCACGTGACGGAAAGGTATGGCGTAAAGACCCCCCAAAACTACGTGGTCATCAGCAGCATAATATTTTTAGAATCCTTTCACAAAAGTCGGTCCAACCAAATCATTAAGCCTTAAACGTATTTTCAAATTGCTAATTACACCGGAAATCTGCGATGTCTTCTTACGGGAAACTAATCGTCGGGCAACACAGACTTATAAAGAATAGAACACAAAGTATCGTCTCAATCCGCCGCGAATATGGAAAGAAGTTACAGAGAAAGAATTAGATGCCTACATGGGAGTTCTACCTTTTGCTGGTGTTAGCCGTTCAAACTATGAGCATACAAAAGACCTTTGAGGAAATATTGCCCACCCACTATGTCGTCCTACCATGGGACTTCGCCGCTTTTGGGCCATTAGAAGGTTTATTAGCTTGGACAATGGAAACACGTGTAGAGAATACCGAGAAGATAAAGCAGCACCTGCCGAAAACATAACAATCAACGAGCAATTGATTTTGTCCCATGGGCGTACTCGATTTACTCAAGCCCTCCAAATATGGCATACAAATTTGGTGGGCTTGTGATGCTGAAACATCTATCTACTGAAAGGGATTATTTATAAAGCGTTAGGGCCAGATGCTGTGAGAGAACATAAGCAAGGTGAACGTGTGGTAAAACAATTGCTTAGAATACAAAAGGAGTGGGCGAAACATCACATGTGATAACTTTTTTACAAATTTTGACTTAGCACAGTCATTGATGACTACAATGACAACAAATTATCTATTCTGTGGACGGTAAATAGGAAACGGAAATTCATACCAACAGAATTTCTTGTAGTGAAAAAACGCGCAGTTTTCGATAGAATTTGGATTTCCTCAAAATGTCACACTACCACCTTGATCGGAAAATTAAAAATACAAGTTTATTCATCTAAATCTATATTGTCCCCATCAACTGCAACACACTTATGCCAGCGCTTGATCCAATCCTCGAAACATTTTTTAATACGGTTTTCGGTATGTCCATGAGTGCTTCCTGCGATTTATCCATTACTTCCTCTCCGTTGTTGAAACGCGTTCCCGTAGTGGTCACAGGGAGCCAAATCAGGCGAATTCGGTGCCTGTTGGATGGTATTTGTTGCATTTTTTGTCAAAAAGTTACGAATAATGATGGCACTGCGCGACGGTGCGTTATCATGGTGTAAAGTCCACGAGTTTTCTGCCTAAAATTCTGGTCTTTTTCGACGAATTGCTTCACGCAAACGTCTCATAACGCCCGAATAATACTCCTTGTTTACTGTCTGGAGTTCTGACGAAAATTCATGATGCACTACACCGTTGTAATCCATGAAAACCGTGAGCATTGCCTTCTTTTTTAACTTTTTTAACCACGTGGTTTTTTGGTCTCGACTCATTTGGTGAACACCATTCACTTGCCTGATATCTGGATTGCATGTCGTACTCATAAACACACGTTCCGTCTCCAGTAATGATCCTTTTGATGAATGTGGGATCGTATTCAACCTCGCGAATCATCTCTTTAACGACGTCAACACGGTCTCTTTTTTGCTGCCACACGACGAAAACCAAAATTATTAACCAAAATGTCTTGGACGGATCCATAGGTAATGTTCAAGTCATCCGCTATCTCTCTGACAGTTAATTTGCGGTTATTGACCAACATTTCTTTTACTTCATCAATGTTTTCGTTGGTTTTCCATGTCGATGGTCTGCCACCGCGTTCATCATCTTCGATTGACTCACGACCATTTTTTGAACCGCTCGTGCCACTGGTAAACGAACGTTTTCTTCAGGGAATCGTTGCCGAAACACTTTTCCAACATTTTCAACGTTCGTGCACCATTAAATCCGTTCGTTGTTGCAAATTTAAATCCATTTCTAAAATTGTAAAAAATCGCCAACACACACAGAGATAGATGTACTCTTGACTACGTAACTTTTGCAAATGTCAAGCTATGATGCTAAGATTTAAAGAGAATGTCAACAACAGATGTACCAACTTAACAAAAAAAAAAAAAAAACAGAACTTAAATCGGAATAATGGGAACGCCACACGGTGACGCCACCGGGAACTTTTTGATCAATGTGTTATGTTCCTATGGATAAAATGCTGGGTAAATATAGCTGCAAGCGATGTACGAAGCGATGGCCGTTGGTTATGTTATATAATATGTTGGATGCAGCTGCCTTTGCCACTTACATTATATTTTATAAAAACAATCAACATCTAAGAAAAACTACCAGTAGACGTCGACAATTTCTTAAGGAACTCAGCAATAATTTAGCACAACCTGCTATCACTGCATGTACAGCAAATCCCCAGGTTTTACGAAATTTTTCTACCAAAAATGGTTTGAAGGACGAAACAGGAATCCACAACATACCAGAGACCAAACAGTCGTCGAAGCAATATATTTCTTTCGTTGAACCGCCGCCGAAGAAGGCCAAGGAGGATCTGCACACCAGCAACGTCATTGTGTCAGTTTTCTGTGATGCACGCATAATCTCATCAAAAAGAAAACATAATCAACGGTGAATATTATATAAATTTATCGTACCGGTTCTACAAAGACGTGAAAGAAACACGACAGCATTTAGCCAAGAAGAAAATGCTCCTTCATCAAGAGGCAATACATAGGTGCAAACGTGCGTAGTCACAATGGTGGAATTTCATAATTCTTATTCTACAAATTCAGCCCCCAGTGATGGTTTCTTGTTTCCAAACCTGAAGCAATAACTCAGCGGAAGTAGATTTGGCTCAGAAAAACATAACTCAAATACAAGCTTGTTTTGAGGATCTCGACAGATGTTATTATATGGAAGGGATCAGGAAATTAATGAAATGTTGGATGAAGGGTATTCACCTCACAGGAGACTGTATTGAGAAATTAAGCGTCTTTGCCAAAGAAACTATCTTTGCAAAGTCATGCATTGATCCATACTCGCAAAAGAGCCTTAAAATGGTTTTTCGGGTAAATTGTTGATTAATTTTATGGATTTCCAACAATCAATTGGCAAACTCATTTCTAAGTTCTGGTCAGAAGGGTATATCCTGATGAATGAAATCCCAGCACAGTTTACGTGATGAAAAAAGAAGACCTCCGCAAGTGGGCTAACCTAAAGGTGTAACCTCTGAAACCCTTCGCCAACAACCTAATTGGCCGCTTTCAGTGTGGTTTCAGGTCAGAATTGTCCACAGCTGACCATTTTTTCATTGATTTCAAAGCCCCATGTCTGTGCAGAACAATAATGGACAACGCTCGCTGCTCTGTCAAGAAATACAATAACTTAACCGTGGCCTTTGATGTCAAAGATGGTTTTAGACACGGTCTGTCATGTACTAGAACTTCTTTAAAAATGTACAGAGTTCACAAGCGAACATTGGAGATACAATCTTTAAAAAGCCTGTGCAACTGTGTTTCATGATATTGCCGTAATTGACAGAATTTTGCGGGCTATCATCATTCAGTTGGCTAGTATTGAAATGGAAGCTACCAAACCGGGAAACAGCGGAAAATGAGGGCAAAACCAAGTATATGCTATCAACAAGCAGTCGACCGCTATAACATTGAATTAACAATGGACTTTGTCAACCCTAGTTCTGAGATAAATACTGCCAACAAAAAGTCAATAGAAATAAACCGAAGAATCACTTTTGCTAATCGCTGTTTATTTTGTTGCTTCTCAGGCCCCAATGGCTTAAGCACTCACTTTAAGCTACATCTGACATGATAGCTATATTGTTCTCTTGCCAGGAGCAGATGGCTCAGCTACAATATCAGATTCAAGAACAGGTCAGGCGCGTAGGTCAGATCTATGGTATGCATTGCTGCCAGATCTAATCCACCTCACTAATAAAAATCGAACGAAGATGCACACTTTTTAAATTGTTTAGTGAAACAAAGCTAAGCCAAAAGCATAAAATAAGGCACAGAATATATGAAATTCAAGAAAAAACCGATCCAACTCTGTACAAGGAGGTAGTATTGCGATCAAGTGCACAACCATGTAGTACGTAGGTTCCAGGTACTGGAAGCATGTTTTGTATATCTCTTTTTCTGTAGTGGAAAACGGTTGTAAATGGTTTCTATCTATGCGCCTAAAGCTACTCAATCTCATAACTCGGGACACTTTTTTCAATTTCTAAGGCTGGAAGGTTTAAAGCCAAGCACATGGATTGGGAAAAGATATACCAAACACTTTAGGGAACCTACTATTCAATTGGTGGTGGGGCTAGCAAAATGACGGATAGTCCGTCGTTTCTCAGATACGGTTCCTATTTGCATCTTCTGTTGTTCGATATATGGATACAACTGACAGGCACAAACTAACAAACTATAAACTTTATACGCACTTTCGTGTATGACAGTGACTATTGCTCAGTACTGAAACGGTTCCCAAAGAAATTAAGGAATTGGATGAAAGTAGGAAACAGTAGGATACGTTGGACACACTTCTCTAGAATATTGACGAGAGCACTCTCTTCAAACTCGTTCTACCCACTGTCTAGTATGAATCTGTCAAATGGAGAGATTGACAGGTACCCCAAAACAATTAGACGATACGATAGCTCGTTATCAACAGACTAACAATGAAGACAAATGATGACATTGGCTTGAAACACGAACTGGAGAATCATGCTTCACTCCCCTTCACTTCGAAGAAAATCGTTTTGATCCAAACGATCTTCGAATCACTTAGAAGTGAGAAATCAGTGGAAGCCGATGAGATACTGAGCATTGTGCTTTGACACCTCCCACTAGAAGCGGTTGACCTTTACACCACACTATGTTTAATAATTCAATGAATGATGCACATTCAACAGCTCATTCGAAGATAGCCATGGTGCATCCAATTTCCAAAAGAGATAAAGACACTTCCAATCTGGCGGATCTTCGGTAGATAAGTTTCCCTCCGAATATCAGCAAGGTATTCGAAAAGGTGATGAAAAGAGTCCTGACTAAGTGAGTTGAGGACAAAAATATCGTTCCCGATAATCTATTCGGTCTTAAGGCGGGCCATGACATCTCACATGCCGCGTCTAAACTGGTATCCAATATCTAATGGAACAAAAGTTAGAAACAGTACACGGGCGCCTGCTTTACTGACTCTGAGAAGGCTTTTGATGCTGTATGGTTGGAGGGACTTTTTTTTTGAAGTTGAACAGGCTGGACACGAGTAAACCACTGATGTACATTATTTTTATAGTAATATGCTCAGCAGTACACGATTCATCGTGAAGAATGGCGATGTAACGTCTGCTGGACTAGTTCAGTTGCAGTTAATTCGCTGATTTTATTCAGAATCTACACAAGCGAGCTTGTGAGCTCACGTCACCATGCTGTAGCGTACGCAGACGACTTGTTCGGGTACAAATCAGGTCCAAAGATTGAGATCATTTTGATCAGATAAGACTTTCAAAAATCGGAACCCATTCCCTTAAGGACGCCTTTGTCTGAGGCTCCTATGGATACCAGAAAGAATTGGCGAAAGTTTTCGATCGTGGTACAACACGGACAGCCACTTTCTTGTGAAATGCAGTCAGATACCTTGGGATCTGGCTAGATATTTATATTTTAAGAAACATAGATGTTGCTTTGGTCAGAGCCAAATGTGCTTTTGCCTGTTTGTAACTTCTTATAGCACTCAACTCAGGGCGAGGATGAAGGTAACCTGCTACATGGCCCTTGTCCAGCCTATACTTGCATTTGGATGTCCCGTATGGTTCAACACGAGAGCAAGTTTAATGAAAAAGGTTCGGCTGTTTGAGAGTTCTTGCTTATAGCATCTCTTCGCCTGTACAGAACACCAGAGTCGGAGTACATAAAATTCTATCCTGTGAGGGCGAACCAAAAGAGAGTGGACATTTTCGTCATTAAATTGACTCGAAGTTACATTACAAGAGCAATGACCTCGACGGACAATCTAATCTTCAGGACTCACTATCGCAACTTTTTATACCACGACAGTGTGCGCTTTAACGGCTTCACTCTCCCAGAGGCGTTCCTCTATTTAGATAGTAAAGGAACAAGTAAGCGGTGCCGCTAATCTTCAGCGTTGCTGGAACAGCTGGGGACAAACAACTCAACTACGATAGAGACAATGCACAGGGCAGTGCGGAGCGTCTTCGGTTCACTAAGGCGGTAGGGACATTAGAGACATGAATTTTGGCAAATTTCCTCGTCGTTTCCTTTTAATTCGGTGTAGCACCATTATGGCACAGAGTCGATTTGTATACTACTCGAATACAAATAATAAAGAAATAAAATAAAACACGTTACGTTACGTTCGTTGAAAGACGTAGAATATGTGATGAGCGCAGCATAGAGTGCCCGCATAGCGCCAGTAAGCAAATTGTCAAGCATTTTCTGTCTGACATAAAGGTATTTTTGGATTGAAATGAATAAAAATGCACTTAAAAGCTGTTTATTTGAGAATTGACTAGAAGAGCCTATATATGACCTTGATTATCCCAATCCTATTGTACGATACTGAAGCACAAATTTAGTGGAAAGCGAATAAACGTATCCTCGTACGTATCCTTCGATAAGAGATTTGGTTCCGTTTAAGTTGACGGGCTTTGGAGGAGAGGATTCAAAGACGAACTATACAGCTTCATCGATCTAGTCAGAACGCTCCGCATTAGTCGCCTGAGATAGCTTGGACATGTAAAACCAATACTTTTACTCAGAGGAACACCACTGTATAGAAAAACCTCACCTCAGGTGAGCAGGACTAATTCTACGATATGTGACTTCACAGAACAAAATCTTACTATAATCGCCTGAGACAGCGAGGTACATAATATAACGGCTGAATTAGAGATCCAGAGAAAATTTTCATTTGCACTGAGTTTGCACCGAGGTATCATAAATTTCGAAGCGGTAACGCTCTGTGGCATGGTTTCCTCAACATCGTACTGCAGCAGGCAACTCGAAAGGACGACATAATAACACAAGTCACTAGATTTAACAAACCTGTTTAGCTGCTGGTAGAAATAGGTCATATCGATGATCCCAGAGTACCATTGTTAAGCCTTTTACAGTGATTGGAGAACAGGCGAAACGAGTTGGCCTTAAGATGAATAAGAGGAAGATCGAATACATGGTGTCATTGTGAAGTTGACTGGTTTTATTGAAAGGTAGTGAACAATTGCATCTTCCTCTTTCAATGACACTTTGGAGGAGATTCGACTTAGTATTCCTTAAAGTAATCAGTTTCCAATCAGACTTAAGTCCAAAAACTTAACTCGAAACACCAAAATTCTGCTCAATAAAACCCTAATCATACTAGTCATTCCTTATACAGCAAAATGCTTTGAATACTTCGAATGAAAAGTTCGGTTAACAGATCAAGCAATCCCGGAAGCTTAATTCGTCGAGCTTAAAGCGGTTTGGGCAGAAACGTGAAAGATGGACAGCAGAGTTACTAAGATTCGCTACTGTATTTGGTAAAGTAATTGCCTTAAGTAATCATCTTGGAGAATTTGGTTATGAATAGCAAGATTCCTTGCTTATGCAAGGACTTAGAAAATATTTAACAACGAAATATAGAATCGAATAGATCAAGTGACCGAGGACGTTGGAAACACAGATCCAGTGAGCTAGAAACAGAGTGACATGGCTGAAGAGTATAAATCAGTCATCAGATCTATTTAAACATAATGGACACTGACTTAGTAGAAACAATTGTCTGCAAATTATTTCCCAACAGCTGAACTGATAACTATATTATATCTACCACTCAGATAAGTGATTGGGCAACAGATGGTATAAAATGTAACTACATCGGTGGATCAAAAAAAGAAATAGAAGCTCATACGAAAAATTCCTTCAAATGGAAAATCAAAACAGTCAACTCTACGCAGCTAAAACTTTGACGTATTAAGTCACTTTATCTGCTTTATTGTGAGAACAATCAATCTTGCTAATCACAACATCACCATTAAAATCATCTTCAGCGATGAGGCTCATTTTCATCATGGTGGCTTTGTTAATCGTCAAAATTGTTGGATTTGTGGTTCAAAAAATTCACGAATGATTGTTGAGAAAGAAAACTATCCACAACTTGTCACTGTACCATTCTTCATTGGAAAGCGGCTAGTCAGGGCTCGCCCTCGCGACATAAAAATCCAGTTTTTTTGCGCTTAAATTGCAAGATATGGATGTGGACGATATGTGGTTTCCATAAGACGGAGACACATACCATACAGCCCAACCAACAATTTAGTTACTGCATAAGTCATTTCCCATTTTGGAGAAACGATTTGATCAACCGGGTCATACGATTCAACTCCGGTGGACTTTTTTCCTGGAATTTTTCTTTGGATTTACTTAGATTAACGTCAACAAGCTCACAGGGAAGCTGTGAAGGACAGTTACCCTATATCCTATTCCATACATAACCCTATAGCGCATACTTTATGAATTTACTAACTTTAATTAAAAAAATGTGTTTTCTATCAAAATCAGTTTTTGCGTAAATTTTTGGACATCCTTCACAAGACACTGATCATCTCAGTCATGCTTTACAGCGCATAAACATGAACACTGAGAAAAGCGTGAAAAGAGATAAAAATACTCTCGGCCGCTTCCAAAAAAAAGTTTCTCGGGTAAGAGACATTTCAAAAATGAACTGTATGGGGTGTACAGCAACCCGACTTCGTCAGAAAAGCTCAATAAACCGGTTTAGAAAGTCATGGACACCAACGTTTCAGTCCGGAAAGTTTTCGACACCATCCCAGAGAGACAACGCAGTACAGGACGACATCATCTTACATGGTGCACACAAGTGGAAAGGGACCTTAGCCAACTTCGTGTGCACAACCTGAGGCAGCTGGCAAAAGTTCGGAGAAACATCTTAGCTGAGGCCCTAGGCCACCCCAGACTGTAGCGTCATCTAAGATAACACATGGGCTGAAAAGTCAGTGCCGTTTTATAGTAAAACACCAAATTTTTGCAAAATTCAACTTTTTTTATCAATATAGTTGCCTTCGAGGGCGATGCACTGATTGAAACGATTTTTCAATCTTTCGATACCAGTTTTGTAGTACGATTTCGGATAAGCCTTAAAATAGGCCTCTGTTTCGGCGATTACTTCTTCATCGGTCTTAAATCTCTTTCCGGCGAGCATTATTTGGAAATTCTGCGAACAATAAATAGTCGCTGGGGGCCAAATCTAGAGAATACAGTGGGTGGGTAAGCAATTCGTAGCCGAATTCATTAAATTTTGCCATCGTTTTCATCGACTTGAGACACGGTGCATTGTCTTGATGAAACAGCACTTTCTTTTTCTTCAAATGCGGCCGTTTGTCTGCGATTTCGTCCTTCAAACGCTCCAACAACGCAATGTTATAGTCGCTGTTGATAGTCTGCCCCTTTTGGAGATAGTTGATGAAAATTATTCCATGTGTATCCCAAAATACGGATGCCATAACCTTGCCAGCCGACTGTTGAGTTTTTGGTCGTTTTGGACGAGGTTCTGGCAGAGCTCGAATGCCGTTACGGTAAAAGGGTTTTTCTTTTGAGGCTATCCACGAATCTAGCCATTTTTTGATGTCTTCATATGAGCGAAATTGCTCATATAAGCAAGTAATAATCGGACGGCGGAATATCTGGGAAATATGGGGAAATTCCAATTTCAACAGGTTTGGCAACGTGAGGCCGAGCGTTGTCATGCTGTAGAATCAATTTTCGCGCAGTGCTCGGCCCAATCGCATCAACTGAAATCGATAGCGTGAAGTGATAATTTCGTTGGGTTTCAACAGTTCATAATAAATAACATCGACCTGGTCCCAACAAATACACAACATAACTTTCGAAATGTGAATATTCGGCCGATCCGATGACGCAGAAGCACGACCGGGCCGCCCCAATGACTTTCTTCTCTTTGAGTTTTTGAAATGAATCCATTTTTCATCACCCGTCACGATGTGATGAAGAAATCCCTCCCTTTTTTGCCGCTGGAGCAATTTCTCACAGGCGAAAAAACGCCGCTCAACGTCTTTTGGCTTTAAATGAAAAGGAACCCAAGTTCCAAGTTCCAATCGCTTGTAAATAGCTTGGCGGGTAAGCCTAATGCTGGAGCAAGCTCTTTTTGCGTTTAGCACGGATCCTTATCGACCAATGCCCTCAATTCCACGTCTTTAAAGGATTTTGGCTTTCCTTCACGAAAACGGTCGTCAACATCGAAATCATCGTCTTTGAAGCAACGGAACTAAATACGGAACGCTGTTTCACTTAGAACAGCATCTCCGTAAATTTTTTGGAGCTATCGATGCGCTACAGCCGCCGTTTTCTTAGAATGAAAGAAGAAAATTAACACTTCCTGCAGATGACGATTATTTGGCATAAAAACAGGCATTTTCACACAACCAAAAGTATATGACGCCAAAACAAAATCACTTATGTGTCAAAACGATTTGCTTACTATATGTCTACGCTTGGTTTATGACGTTTTGGATATGCCAAAATTCACCAGCACTTACTGCTGTAGCTATCTATTGACAAACAGCGAGAAGTTGCGCACCTAGCATGGTAATTGAAACATTTAGGGTAGGGGTGGCAAATGAAATTGTCAGGTGACAAGATAAAACAGTGTATACATTCACAGACAATCACAATCGGTCTTATTGACGTTTTTCGTTTCCCCGTTGCCTTTGAGACGAAGAGTACCTATGAATTTAACCGACACAGAAAGAACTAACAAAGTAATAAAGTAGTTCTAGATGTCCAAAGAATTCACTTAAATGAAGGCCTTTATTAAATGTACATATGTAAAGCTTCCCATGTAAAGCTCTTTAGCTCAGAACAGTTATTAAATTCCAATTTCTTTTATACTTCTGCTTTGAAGAAAAGAAAAGAAATTCGAGTCAGCATACCCTTTCTGTAATATCATCAACATTGTACGTGCTCTGCACTATACTTAAAACTGCCCTTACCAGTGTGGTATTAAACCACAAATCGAATTTCAAATATACGGTTAGAGGTAATTTTCCACAAAATTACTACCACTTTTGACTTATAAAGCCACATTGGCAGTTAACTCAGAAATCGTCCCTTTCCTCTCTTAAAAAAAAAAAAGAAAAAAGAAAGAAAAACTAGAAGCAAAATGCCACTTCCTTTGACTTGTCCAAAATTTATTTTTCCATTTCGAAGGTTTCCATTACTTGAACTCCTGTGTTATCATACTTGAATGCGCAGCTCTTCCTCAGCTTATGTTTTAGTTAATGCAACCACTTAGCAATAAAATCTAAAGACCACTCTATAGCGATCAAATACACCCCGAATCCGCCTACCTACGACCAAATAGGGGTCTGACCCTCTATACCTTCTTCGGTCAAAGTTAATATTCTGCACCACATCTAGGAAAAGGATAATTCAACCAGAAAACACTTTCAATGAGCATTCCATTCGAATGAAATCTGTTCCCTAATTGCCTGTTGCAAGACCGACAACTATAACGACGACGGCCACTACCACCAGTCAACCACCAGACCATTACCAACTTTAAGTCTACTTTATAAACCAACCCAACATCGGCTAGCTTCATCGTTCTCAGTATCTATCCATCAGGAAGGTCAACATCGACCAGCCCATTTCCGTTCCATATTTATGCATATCCTTATCGACAAGAACAAAAAATGAACCTAACAGGCATTCCGATGAGCTCGAAAGGGCTGCCCACATCCAATTACTTCCGGGGGTATGCTTCTATTTATGTAAATTACTATGCTTAGCACACAATCATGGTACCAACCATTCACCCCACATACACACAATATCTCCCGCACTTAGCTATGTAAAGACATAGGGGTGGAAAAGGATAAAAAAAAAAAAAAAAAAACAAAACAAACGAAAAGGGAAGCTCATCGTCATTGAGTCTAATATATATCACACCACCTTCACTCTAAGGTAGAGCTTTGACTATAGAATAGGTGCAGATACGGCTACAATTCCACGCAGTTATGGCAATCTTACCTAAAAGGAACACTTAAACACATATGGACAAATGTGTGAGGAGAGAAAGTTAGAAAAGGGCTACGGATAGGTATGTACTTACGTAATTTTGTGCAAGGTCGGGGTGATTTGTTTGGATGCCATCATCGAGTATGGATACAACGACGCCTTTTCCTGTGTATCCTTTCTGCCAGGCTGGCCCAATGTTCATATCCAGGCCATCTTTGGCGCCACCATTCTACAGTTCATTGTTGTCATTGTGATTGTAGTAGTTGTTGTGTTGTTGTGTGCATGTTGAGTATTTCAATTCACAAACGGAAACACATTAAAAGATGGATGACGAAGAGATATGGAAGAGAAAAAAAAAAGAAGAGAGAAACGAAAATAAATTAATGAGCAAACAAATGAAACGGATAAATCTTGTTTTTTTTATTTCGCCGTCTAGCAATGGCGCAAAAAGCTGAAATACACAAAATAATCGCTCAAAATGTATCTACATATCTACAAATCCACACACAAACACAAACACAAACAGAAGCCAAAAGACCCAGCTGGATTAGAGGGTGGTATAGGATGTAATGGTGCGTGTAAAGTTTGGAAATTGTTATTCAGATGGACCAAGATTGGAATTTTGGAAGTAATACCAATAGATATGTGTAGATGCTAAATAAATAAAAATATCTAATCTGGGGCTTGTGTCGTACATTAATATGATTTTCTGAGTTATTAGCCACAATGGGGTAAACCATTAAGCGGAGAGGGACACGAAATTAAAGAGCTGATGTTGGCAATATGAATCGAAAGCCATCCATGTATGGGTATCTTTGTCTGTTGTGAGTTAGCAATTTGTAGCCTTTTAATTGTATCTAAGTCCCATAATTCACTGTCATTTTTTCATGTATGATAGGTTCACAGAATTTGTGAAGCAGAAAACACTTGACAGACATGACAAGGCAAAATCATGCCTCCATACCAAATTGAACAACTGAGCCATGAACATTTGAATAAACAATTTTTCTGGCGACCTTAATATTGTACAAGTTTTGGTATAATGTTTATGCATGTGTACATATGTCAATAACACACATGAAGCTGACAGCATTCTTAGGCAGATCCGTGATAAGCAACGCTAACAGCTCAATGAGTCAGACTTTACAATTGAGGGCAAGCTTACACAGTAGCCTCTATATCTTTCTGTCTAACTTTCTAGAGACCCATAGGCGGTCTTTTGTGAAAATAAAATTAATGGCCACTAAGACCTACGCTACATTGGAGTGTGGGTTGACAAGCGACCCACATTTGGGATCACATTGAAAGGGAAGCTGTTAAAGTCGTTAAGGTTTTAGCTGTGTTGTTTAGGGTGATGTTTAATATTGGCGACCAGCGACAGGTCAAAACTCGGCATCAGTCGCCAACTCTATATTCCTGTACGGAATATATTTCCATATTCCTGAGGCGTATTTTCTCGATTTAACGCGACGGTACCCTCCGGATACCGTGGGCTTACTACGTGCTCACTATGACAGTTGCCATGGTGATTGCAAGAACCGTACGAGTCAAGTTGCCAGTTCAGGCGCGAGGAAATAAATTGCTGCTCCTGAAGCCGATCAAGAAGGTGGCATTAACACGGACAGCTGTCAGGGGACTACCTGGGCTTGGACTCGCCTCCTCACGTTTACGTATGGATTGGTACGGAGCCAAGCTGTGTAGGCTTGAGCTATCAGAACGGCAACAATATAGGCTTTTCTAATAACGACTTGACAACTTTAATAAAAGGCAAACCATTTGAGATATTCCAAAAACTTTATTATTGGCTTGAAGTACAATCAAAACATTTATGAATGGAACTCTACTTCGTCCATATGGCCAGCGCGGGCACGCTTGCAGCGGTCGATTCATTGGACAAAATTTTCAACGAATCACCCATACATTTCGGCCGAAACGGCCGCTATTTCGCGTTCAATTTTCACTCTGAGCTCTTCCAACGTCGTCGGCGTGTTGGCATAAGCCAATGACTTAACGTAGCCCTACAGAAAATAGTCAAGCGGCGTTAAATCGCACGAACGAGGCAGCCAATCTTGAGATAACACGCTTACCATATTTACTCTCCAATAAATCGATTGTAGCGTGTGCTGTGTGGCTTGTGGCATCATCCTGTTGAAACCACATGTCGTCCAAGTCCATATCTTGCAATTCGGGCCAAAAATAATCGGGAATCATGGCGCGATAACGCTGACCATTCACAGTAACGTTTATATCGTTACCGTCGACGAAAGAATATGGCCCAATAACGCCGCCGCCATGCAAACCGTACCAAACAGTTATTTTTTGTGGATGAAGTGGTGATTCTTAAAGCACATGTGGGTTTGTACGCGATCAATAACGCATATTTTGCTTATTGATGAGCCCATTGAGTCAAAAATGAGCTTCGTCACTGAAGATGATTTTGTGATGAAATTCATCATCTTGGCGCATCTTCTCCAGAACCCAATCGGAGAACGTACGTCGATTCAAATTGTCCATCGACATCAATTCTTGAGTCAGCTTGATCTTGTATGGGTGTAAGCCAAGATCCTTACGCAAAATATGCCGTAATGTGGTCTGAGCGATGCCCAATTCTTAAGAACACCGTGGAATTGACTGATTTGGATCGTTTGCTACGGACCTCTGAACGGCAGCGATATTTTCGACACTTCGACCAACCCGTTTTCTCACTGACACGGCAACATCACACAACGAATATGCAGACTCAAATTTGTGCACTAAACTTGTTATTAGGGCGAGGTTTTAGGGCGAGAATTACGACCGAAAATTGGAGTAAACGCTCTTAAAGCTGCAGTCACCGACTGCGAATATCTGTAGAAAATTTTTATAATTTACAGACGTTGCTCGTTAGTGTACCTTACCATGATGAAAATGTTGAGTTTACTGAATAAATTGACAGTGACAGTTTGATGATTAGTGAAAGAGTGCCTTCACAAATTAAATTCAAAATTGTCAAGTCCCTATACTTAGCACAAAAGAACCGTCTCCAGCGAGTTATCACCAGGGTGAAAAACCAGTTCTTCAAACAAAAAATTGCTATGGGATATCTGAATAAAGTCCCACAGATAAGAGACCCACCAAACGGTGGGTGACTTGGACTGGCTGACTTTAAACGAGCGTGCTACTCGTTTATGTCGCGGAGTTCTAAGAACCCGAGCAGTAACTGCTCCCCTCTTATAAGAGTCACACACCAAAATCTCTTTAAGTAAAATTTAACAAAAAAACAAGACTCTTGAGACGTATAGGAATCTATATCCTGAAACTGTTGGAATTGAAGGCCCTGGAACTTCGGTGTTACTCTGATGATGTATGACCTAGTAGTAGCGTCCTGGTATCTGCAGTCTAAGCCTGAATTACAAAGAGTCTTCTGCCTTGTAAGTTGGCTCGGAGTTGTAGCAAATATATAGCGCCAAGAGCCATTTGAATAGCGGAAATTGAAGATTTCTTCACTCTCCGAATTGGAACTAATCATTAACGAGGTATGTTTGCTTTCGCTGATGTTGTCAAATGAGATAAAACAACTGTAGACTTCGGGTCGCCCTAGGTTCTTACATACACTCGGTTTGTGTTTTGAATGTGTAAGTTTCCGGACTAGATCTTCTTGTATAGACAGCTTGATTATTATGGAAAAAATGTCAAGTACAGGTTATGGTCCTTAATAGCTGTCAATTTGAACAATTGTGCTACTTGCATCCACAGGAGGGTTATCACTTCTTAAGTCACGGCCACAATCAGAGCTACATACCAATGAAATGAGTTTTATGTTTCAATTGATGGAAGTGTCTAAGTGAAGTTCGTCAAAATTGAATTTTCTTTTCGATATTGTCTCTGGTGGTCATTAAATACATTTTTATTTGTTTACGTGCGCCACAGGTCGGGGGCGATTCTAAACCTCTCCAACTGGTTTTATCGGAAGGAAAATGCCTTCAGTTATTAACGGAAAGTTGCTTGAGGTGCATTTCTACGTGAGTTGTCTTTTTGAGGTTCGTCTTTAATGTGCCGACCTTCTCCAAGTCGGAGAGCTGGGGTTCATATATGCCTCAGTCATCGCAATGATTGAATTATGATTCCGATTATATCGATGTTTTTCCACTGTACGGACTGTTCGCCTTTGTATCTTTTCTTCTAATCACCATATGGTATATGCAAATGGGATGAAATAGTATACGGCAACATCGTCCATTCTAAATAATGACCAAACTTCTGTACCATAGAGTGGGACTGGAATGATTGGTCACTTAAGTCACTAAGATAAAGTCACTGAATACTTCAAAGATGGCTGGAGTTACGTGTTGTTTTTTCAATGTGGTGTATATTCTCCAATTTCGTGGGAGCATCTTTGTCGCTTCCAATGCGGTACTCATGAATGTGTCACTGACATTGCGTTGCATTCTTCCATTCCAATCTCCTCGAGTTATTCAGGCGATTGAAGGAATTTTTGAAAAATTAACTAATTTTCCTTACCAACTTTGATGAAGTTGTGCATTCTATATACATTATCTAAACTTAGGTATGGCTATTGCTACTTCGACCAGGTGTTGGTAATTGTCGTGCAAATTAAATAATTAATTTCATCTGAGAGTAGAATATTGATCATCGTCTTCGTTACACAGTGCGCAGAACATTTCATTCACATCCTTAGTGATTGCTCTAATATTTTCCTTGTTTGTCGTCGCAGGCTTCGGCAGGTTTTCAAATTGATATTCGCATCTAAATACTAGGTGAGCTATGTTAATCTTTAAGGCTTAACTCCTAGTTAAATATTTCTGTCTTCTAAGTGGAGATATACGGAATGCTGATGGCAATAAATTTAACTGTGAAGAATCGGCTGGGCAAAGTATCTGCGTTTGTATCAACTGCCAAGCTGCGCTTTAGGTCTTGTCTTAACCGTCACAGCATTTGCAAGCTAATCCAAACATGCAATGTTCCTCTTAAAGCTGACTTCACTAAGTTTTGTTTGGGTGATCGCCGCTCTTTTAGCTCTTTTAGAGGAGAGATTTCCAGTATCCAACCCTAGGTATCGGCTTCTATTGACATCGCATGATCATAACCACAAATGCCAGGACTTTGCAGGATTCCAGCAGACCAAACGAATGCTTCCCGAGGTCTATTATTAGTTGCACAACTAAGTTCTGTTTTTGTTCTAAGCTCTTTGTCAATAGATGGCTCGAGCAGTAAGTGCTGGTCGATTTTGACATATCCAAAACGTCATGAATCAAGCGTAGACATATAGTAAACAAATCGTTATGACACATTGTTTCTCTTTCATTCAAAGAAAACGGCGGTTGATGCGCTTCGAGAGCTCCAAACAGTTTACGGAGATTCTGGTTCCGTAGCTTCAAAGACGGTAATTTCGATGTTGACGACCGTCCGCGTGAAGGAAAGCCAAAATCCGAAGAATTTGAAGACATTGAAGACATTGTCTTGGAATCATTTCTCGATGAGGATCCGTGCCAAATGCAAGAAAAGCTCGCTTCAGCAATAGGGTTTACACGTCAAGCAATTCCCAAGCGAATACATGCGCTGGGAATGATTAGAAAACAAGGAACTAGGGTTTCATATGATTTGAAGCCCACTGACCTTGAGCGTCGTTTTTTCGCCTGTCAACAACTGCTCCAGCGGCGATAAGAATGACGGGTGACGGGTGATAAGAATTGAATTAATTACAGTAACTCAAAGAGAAAAGTCATGGGGACTGCCCGGTAATACTTCTATGTCGTCGGCTCGGCCGAACATTTACGCTGCGAAGATTATGCTTTGTATTTGGTGGGATTGAGTCAGTGTTAATTATTACGAATTGTTAAAACTAAACGAAGCCATTACTGGGGAACAGTATCAACTTCAATTTATGCGATTGAGCCGAGCAGAGGCACGAAAAAGTAAACCTACAGCATGACAACGCATGGCACATGGTCTGGCTGAACAGCAGTTTCGCTCATATGAAGACATCAAAAAAATGGCTTAACTCGTCGATAGCCTCGAAAGACAAATATCGTTACCGTAACAGTATTCGAGCTCTGCCAGAAAGATGGGAAAAAGTTGTAGCTAGCGATCGGCAATCCTTTGAATGATGTAAAAAATTTTACAATAAAGTTGCATTTTCATCCAAAAAATAGCGATAACTTAGCTGTGCACCTAACAACTGTCAGTGACTTTCCTACCGTCCCTCATTAAGAAAGACTGTGGACAATGTAACCGTTGTAAAAGAACAATTTTCACTAAGCATTAATGACATAACAACCTGCAATGCCTGCTGTGAGTGTTATGAAAAACATGAGATCAAGAGAGCTGGTCTACCTCATATCTTAAAAACATAATCACGGGATACTGCCATTCGAATGCAGGGAAGTGGTACGTATGTGTAACCCACTTCCTTTGCAACTGCTTTGCCTTGACGCGCATCACTCTGGATGCAAATAACCGATATTAACAAATTTCTCAAAAAATCCAAGCTCTTACAGTAGTATCACATTGGACGTACAACTGGTCCTCGTGCCAATTAGGACCTTAAATCTGAGGTAATCATACGAAAATTCAAAGCCACCAAATATATTAGTCAAGTGAACTGCACTAGAAGAGATGTGCAGTGTGGAGTTTCTAGAGAAAATTCTGACATAATCGCAGTTCGTGTATTTGTTCTTGAAATGATGCTCACATCTAATTTATGTGTTTTTTGTGGCCGAGGAAGGACCTTTAAAATAGTGAAAGATTTTGTAGAAAGAAGTTTTGATTTCAGGAGATTTGCGGTTGCCTGCCAAAAGAATGGTGACGGCATAAATATAGGGTGATGCATCGTGAAGTTTGATTTATAATTGAAAATAAAACGCACAAATTTAAAAGTAAACTTAATTTTTTTTTTTATTATCGGTTAAAAGAACAACTCATGGCATTTACTTTTTAGAAATGATATCATGTAAATGTTGGCCATGACTGCGTCTGAGGCGGTCCATTCGGAAGGTCCAATTTTGGACGACTCATTCGAGCATAGTGACTGGTATCTCGCGACTAACACGAGTGATATTGGCTTCCAAAGCGTCAATCGTAGCTGGGTTATTCCTAAAAATCTGAGACTTTACATATCCCCAGAGAAAATAGTATAAAGGTGTGATATTGCACGATCTAGGTGGCTAATTTACCGTAAAAAAACGCAAAATTAAGTGCTCACCAAAATGATCTCTCAACAAGTCCATTGTTTTACGCGCTGTATGGCTTGTAGAGCCGTCTTGTTGAAACTAGAGCTCACCGAGACCATCTTCTTGAGTTTCAGGAAGCACATAGTCTGTTATCATGGCGCGATAACGGTTACTATTGACGGTAACATTCTGATTTGTCTCATTTTTGAAGAAATATGGACAATTGATTCCACCAGCCCATAAACCACACCTTGGTGCTATACGGGTTGCTCATCAGCCCAAATAGGGCAATTTTGTTTATTAACGTATCCATTGAGTCAGAAATGGGCTACATTTCACGATAAAACACCGGATATTCATTGAGTTTTTCCAGAGCCCATTCACTGAAAATATGACGCAAATTCAAGTCGCCAGTCTTCAAGTCATGCACAAGTTGAATTTTGGCCAAGATTCTCAAGTAAAATACGAAAAGTTGTCGAATACGCCAAGCCAAGCTGCTGAGAACGGCGATGAATCGATTCGTCAAGGTCTTCGCGTACACTCTCAGCTACAGCTGCTATAGTCTCTTCACTACGTGCTGGAATAGTATTAGTAATAGTGGTTTCAGTAGGTTGATTATGCGCACCGTAAGTTCTTCGAATCGAACGAAAAACATTTCTCACAGAACGCTGATTTTCGTAATACAGCTGAACAATTTGGAGACGCTGTTGTGGTGTGAGTCCTTCCATGATGACTTGACAAACGATACTAAACAAAAATGACAAAGCAGTTTGATAGGAGTCACGCATGATCTGTCAAAAAAAGTCTATTGAAAATCAAACCTTACAGGGAGTCACCCTATATTTTTCTTGTTTTTCGGTGTTTGCTTCGGATATTGAGCCGAGAAGCACTGGCGTTTTCGTCGATGAACCAGAAATACTCTTTTGGTTCAAATAGAAACACTTTTTTTATATTTAGTATTTCACGTTGTAAGAATGCTTATTTTGCCAAAGAGCGACTCTGAGTGAGCGTTAAAAAATGAAAAAAAAAAAGAAAAACTTAAAGATACATTGGTAATAGGAAAAATTCTGATGACGGGTGTATTCCAATCTGATGAGCTATCAAAGGTTAAAATGCTACAATTTTTTTATTTTTTGATAAATTTTATTGTTCCAAAGCAAAAAATGTTGAAAAACACATTAGTTTTCAATATGTCCACCTTTGGCGCGAAAAATGGCTTTGAGATGGCCGAAAAAAGCATCGCACGCTGCACGCAAGTGGCTCTGCGGTATTTTGGCCCATTCCCGGCGAAGTGCTTGTTTGAGGTGGTCCAAACTTTGGTATTTTTTAGTGCCAACCTTCGCCTTCAAAATACCCCAGACAGAAAAATCCAACGGATTTGCATCTGGAGAATTTGCAATCCATTTTGTGGAAGAAATGAAGTGTGGAATATTGTTTTTAACCAATCTTTGTTGACGCGCGCTTTGTGAGACGGTGCCGAGTCTTGTTGAAATTTCCACGGTCTCCGACCAAAATGATTGTTTGCCCAAGGCTTCAATACTGCCTCTAAGACAGTTTCACGGTATACGATCGTATTAATTTTGACGCCACGGTCCAAAAATACGAGCGGAGAGCGACCATCGGCGGTTATGGCGGTCCAAACCAGCACAATCGGTGCTGCCTGCTTTCTAGTGGCCGTACGATGGTGTAAATTTTCTAAGGACCTCTCTGGTAAGTAAATTCGGTCATTTTGTTTGTTGACATATTGCTCGATAACAAATGGCGACTCATCGGAAAAACCCAAATTCGACAACTCACCACTTTCGTGCAAGCGTAACAACTCCTTCGCTCTTTCGACTCTAACTTTTTTCTGTTGCGGTGGCTTGAGCCCAAGCTCATTTTTCAGTATGTGTTGCATCCGTTCCAACGATATGTTGAGCTCACGAGCCATTTTTCTTCCACTTCGACGCGGATTTCGCTCAAATCGGGTCTTCACTTTATGAACCATTCTGCCGATGTTGCTGTTATTTTTATGACCACCTCCGTGGCGTTTTGCAACGCTACCTGTATCACGGTAACGAGCTATGGTTCTAAACACAAATGATTTATTCACGTTGAGGTGCTGGAGGGCTCTAACTATAGCTACTTGTGGTTTTCCAGCCAAATATGAAGCAATCGCACTATCACGTTTGAATTCCATCAACACAACTGAGACGCAAATCGTTTAAAAGGTTGGTAAATAATACAATTATCTGTCATGTGTCAAAATTTGAGCTCACTGTCATGAACGGTTTGGAAATTATAGCAGTCTGAAGTTGGTTGCAGTTCTGGTCAGTCAGGGTGTAGTATTGTACTTTCTAAAGATAACGAACGTAGCGACTGCTTCGTTTGAATGAAATGAAAACAATGTGTTCAAAGTAACGGTTCTTTTTATGCGCAACAGTCCCTTGTATATAGATCTGTCATAAACAAAGAAAAATGTGATCAGTTTGCTGTAAATAGCTACTGGTCTTCTAAACAAAAATTTAGGAACAGTGTGAGCAAATTTCAAGAAAACAATTTTTGAAGCTGTTGTTAGTTAAAATATCAATTGAATTTTCTAAACACTGCCCTGATATTTTTCAATTGTTTATTTAGATATTTCTATTTTGAATAAAAAATATTATGGATAGAAAAAAACACTGTACTGTACTGAAGGTCAACGTGCTGGCATTGCGGTCTTACGCGAACAGGGTGAATCAATTCGAAATCAATCCGAAGTGCTATTCGACGATGGTATTCAATGCTTTACAAGGTAAAAAACTTTCTGAAACCACAGGACGACCGTCTAAAATGTCCATTAAAGACAAAAGGAGATTGCTCAGGAAAGCCAAAGCGAACCCTCTTATGTCCTCCAAAGACCTACAACATAAAGCACAAATTGAAGTAAGTGCCAGCACGATTCGTCGAGTCCTAGTGGATGCAAAGCTGTACGCTCGAGCTCCAAGAAAAGTATCATTTAAAAAATAATCCCCGACGATCCCCTCCAGGCAACAAAGCAGTGGAGAAATGTATTATGGAGCGACGAAATCAAAATAAATTTGTTTGGGATGACCGGCAAACAGTTTGTTCGTCGTCCAGAAGGTAAGGCGTACAATCCACGGTACACCAAGCCCACTGTGGGGGGGGGGGGTGGTAGTGTAATGATGTGGAGTTGTTTTTTTTTGGTGGGGCGTAGGTCCAATATACCTTATCGAAGGCATATTGACTAAAGAAGCCTACGTGGATATAATGCAAAATATCATAGTACCGAGGGCTGAAGAAAATATGCCCCTTAAATGGCGGTACCAACAAGATAATGACCCCAAACATTCGGCAAAACTGACAAATCTGTGGTTTCAGCAAAACAATGTTGATGTTTTGCCGTGGCCTTCTCAATCTCCAGATTTAAATCCGAACGAGAACCTCTGGAACGAGTTTAAGATTGAAGTAGGCAAACGACACTCTTCAAATAAACCGGATCTATGGAGAGCCTCTCAGAGGTTTGGCATTCAATACCTCCTGAAAAATGCCAAACATTAGTAAGCTCCATGAGTTGTCGAGTGGAATCAGTAATTAAAAATAAAAGTACTAACCGCTCTCAAAATATATTCAAAAAAAAAAAAAAAAAAAATTAAGATGCATTTGTTTTTCTTTATAACGTCTGAGTGTATCTATTTTTTTGGCCAGGTACTTAAGCAATTTAACTCCATATAGCAACTCGTCATACCTGTAATATATTGTGAACATATTTACCATAAATCTAATAGTATCCTTGCCTTATTTATTTGAATAAAATAAGAGTTACATTTGCTGGCGTTGAAAAGTAATGAGTGTTCCTATTAATTTGGCCATAGCTGTATGTAGCTACCTCAGTGAAAAGGGAACATAAATCTACACAAAGTATTGACATACTACTGAATGGTTGTTGTCTTTAGCATACGTAAGGTAATACACCCACAAGAATTAACTATTGTTTGAAACAAATTTTATTTGTTCCTCCAGGTCTTACAGTTCTCTTTAAATCAACTTCAGATTTCTATGCCTCAAAAGTAAACCCATTCCTCCTTTAGAACCAGATCGTATCAATTCCATGAAAAACCCAGCATTCAATACCAGCATTTATTTCACGCAGGCGTTTGTACTTCCATCCTACTGAACTTTATGCGATTATACTCACAGCCTTGTCGCAAAAGTGCTTGAGTACTTTGTTTTTTTCAATTACACGAAACTTCCCCTCAAGCAAATGCACTTGCTTGAAATCGTCCCATCCTGTATTTGCATTCAATAAAGCTGCCGAAACATCTCTTTTTGTAATTTACATCTGCCTGCGTTTGGGGGTGTATCCAAGTCAGGGTTTCGTTTCCTTATTTTTTTTTTTTTTTTTCACAAAGCAAAAAAACCTCTCTTTTCCCATTTATTTTTGGATCCTTCTCAAAGGATGAGAACAACTATAGACGGTAAGATAATCACTCGATCCCGCATATTGAAAATTCTTGCAAACAGCAAACGCAATACGAGTATAGTATACTTCGGAGATTCAAAGAGAATTCCAAGAATTAAGTCAAAGAGGAGAAGAAAAAAGAAACTTCATTTCAATACGAATATGTTACTCCAATTAGATGAAATCGAAGGACGAACAAAAAACTAAAAAACACAACCTTTGGGTTTGATTTTCGTTCTGCAGATAAAACGCGTGACGGTCTAGTTAAACAAATTCCACCTGCAACATAGAATAGCTCGGCAGCATGAGAATGGATGAAGAGAATGGATACAGTTAAGGATGGAAATAGTAAAAAGTAAAAAAAAAAAAAAGAATTTAAGAAAATTATATCAAATAGATACGAGTACTCAAGCGAAATAAAGACGAAAGAGGTTACCTACCTACGTGGCAGACACATTTCTGTTCGTATTATCACAGACAAAGTTAAAGTCTCTGTTCACTTCCTTTCCATTGGATAAGTTTACCAACGGAGATGTTTATGAAGAGGAACTACAAATAAGGAAGTTGCAAAGCACTCATATACCTAATATACTATATATCCCAAAGATGCAGATACTAATAAATTAACTTAGTACCATGATGAAGATACCTCACCCCGGTCTATTAGTTTCAGCATGTACATGGATGGATAAAGATTTAACCTTAATGCAGAGATGCTCAGTGGAATAAAATCGCTCTGCTGTTTCTTCAAACGGACTACTCACACACAATTAAAGGGATGAGGGGATTCAACTTGGCAAGGAAGAAATTCTTAACCATTCAACCAAACTCAGGTGCTATCATGGTGTATCTTTGCGGGTTTTGAATGCTGATTACTATGATACGTTGCCATTGCTTTCAAGTTGCCTCCAGTTCTGACAGAAATATTCGTATTTATCCCCTGCATCGACCTCCTCTACCTGTTTTTCTTGTTATGGTTTCTATTCTCCTAGCTCCTGTGTCTGTCCTTGTACTAGCTCTTGATCGCCTTTTTCCTTTTCAGGCTTAAGTGTCTTTTTTTCGGTTTCTCTCAATTTTCACCTTTATATCCACAATCATTTCACTGGCATAAAGATAAAAATGAGATTAGTTGTGTTTTGTTAGTGGACGAGAAGAGATTGCGGCCAGTACTGCCGAAGGGGGTTAGCAGAAATTGACTTTACTCTGCCGTTCTAGATGGGTTTTCTTGTATCCCAGTATACTCGTATTTGTTGGACCCTTTTGAATATTTTATTTTCATTTTATTTGCCGCAGCTTAAGTTCGTTTTGAGTACGTTCATTCGTAGTGAAGGCGTTTCTCCCGATTACATTTTCAAGAAGTGACGATTTCGGAGAATGAGGCTTATTGTGGAATGATGTTATCAAGTGGAAGGGTATACGCGGTTTTATTACCGCGAAAAGAAATGGCAGATCCGATAAAACAGCAACCAAAGTTAAAAAGTGAGTCGATAGGTTGAACGATAGGTGAACAAATCTGAACCCATAAGTGCATTGTCTTTTTTCCCCAAAGAATGACAAGGCGAAAAAATTTTCAAATTTCTGCGATAATCAATTTGGGAATTCATGCCCTTAGAAATCATTTCAAAAATGAGGCGTCGGTTTAGCATTGGAATTTTACAAGATTAGGTCTGAACAGGGAAAAAAAATTTAACTACATCATTTTCAGTCGACTATTTGGATTATGTCTTCTGACTCAGAGTAAAGATTAAATAGATTTTAGTTCTGTAAAGCTACAGTTCCTTCTGTAAAGCGCAGACTTGCTTAGCATCATCATTACTTGTACATGCGTACATGCGTAGTGATGTATCTTACAAAACTCCACAACAATGTGATCCGTGTTTTAATCTGAAATTCACCTTCCTGTGGCTAAAATTCCATATCCGTAAGCAAATTATCCACTATTGCTTTGTTTACAGCAGCTGAAACCTTGACAGCAATTCGACCTTTGACTCCATGCAAAGAAGTGTATCCCTGTGTGTTCATATTGAAATCATTAATTAACGGCGATTTATGTATACACAATTCGCACCGATCTACAGTGTTTTGAGATCTTCGCTGCGGAAGACAGCTTGACCCAGCTTATAAATGAGCCTACACTAATGCCAGACATTGATAGTCATACCGCCAGTACCCTGGCCTTGTTTATAACACTTCACCATGTTAAGTAGAAAGTCAATGTGCTATTCATTTTATGATCGTCAGACCACTGTGTCATACCAGCCAATTTCTCGTACATCGACCAAAGAATTAGAGAAAAGATCCCTAAAAAACCATATGGCCATACAAGAAAGACGTTTGTATCGGATTTTACTTTAGGAAATCTAACAGGTCGTTATGTTTCCACCACAAAGATGAAGATGCCACTGAAATATTATTCTATTCTCTTTGGAATGAGATCCTTTATTCCACATCGGATGAAAACTTTCAAACCAAAAGAAAAGGCGAGGTACGAATAAAGCTGAAAAATGGCTGACAGGGTTAGAGAAATGTTTTCTTGTTGGTCCTTCAAAACCAACCCGACAAAGAAAAACGAGCCAGGAATGATTGGTATGTCTTTCTTAATCATGTAAATTTTGAACACGACCAAAAGCTAAGGCAAAAATACAGCAACGCTCATTTATAATAACATTCTAGCTGTCGGCTATTTGGACAAATTCAGTCTGCTTGCTGCACTAGCAAGAGTACTTAAAGTTCTTAACATTTACAAATCCGCTGGTCTAGATGTTATATCACTTCCACGCTGGCAATCAAGCTGATCAATCATCAATCCTACTCTGTAGAACACTTTTTAAGCAGAAAAAAAACAGCATTTGTCCAGCGAGTCCATAAAAAAGGCGAATTTTCTTCTCTCTCCTCCTACAGACCCATTACACTTACGTCCCTTCTTTCCACGGTCATGGAAACGCTGATAAACCGTCAGGTCATGAAATATCTCGAAACGCGAAAACTTCTCAATGATTGGCTGCACGGTTTTCACAGCAAAAGGTCCGCTGGTGATTGATTTGATGATTTGATGGCATGTGTCACCGAAAAGTGAAACCAAAGTCTAGACAAATATGGCGAAAGCAAAATAGTTGCAATTGTTTCCTTAAGCAATGTAAGAATTATTTCACCCTTTCTGATCTGGCCTCAATATCTAACGCATTTTTCAGCCCAAAATTGGAGTAAAATGCCCACATCTGGTCAGGCGTGCCTAAAACATTTCGGCACCTGCTAGATAGGATTCAAAATCGTGCAATAAAACTCATACGTGATACTAATATCAGTCAGGCAATAAACACCCTCGAACAAAACACACCGAACACTGTTTTATCGCTCTAGTGCCCCTTCATACTTTCAACCCTAACAACTATGGATGCTCATCAAAACACCTCCAAACGCACTTTCGGACGAACTCTAAGACATCATGATTCTTTCCTTATCATTGCCTTTCCTTGCTGTACAGCTCGCTTATGGAATGCCCTGCCGACATCTTCAACGTTCGCTGAAATAAAACAAAAAAAAAAAACTTTAAAACTCGGCCAACACCAAAAAGCAGAAGCGTCATTACTCGTTCGGCAGTCACTGGCAAACCTGCCAAAAAATATAAAAAAAATATCTCAATCTTAAACGGTTCGGGGTCTATAAAAACTGGCGGTGAACAATAGTGACACAAGTTTTAACATAAGTTTCAAACAAAACAGTGATGTTTTGATAGGGTCCAAGCTTTCCCTATTTTCTAAGTATTTCCTTTATCCTTTACAAAAGGAGAATTTCCTCACGTTTGGAAGGCCAAGTGAATAGGTTTTGTTTCTTCTAGTCAGCATGGCTTCTGAAATGCAGAACACCACAAACCTCGATAAGTTTTCAACAAAATTGATGTTATTGCAAATGACTGCACTAATCCTTTCGAAAAGATATCTCATCAATTGATTCTGACCTCGGCAGATATCAAAATGGACATCATCTAACCCATAATTCGTTTTTTTTTTTACCATTTCTGGTATTCCACAATGCAACCACCTAGGTCTACTTCTTTTCATCGATCTCGATAGGGTTATTTATTATACACTCTTCCCCCTAAAGTTTTCAAAACTCTTTTTTTTTCAAGATGACCTCGATATATTTTCTGTTTGGCGGCTCGACAATTTTCTAAAGCTTAACGTGTCCAAGGGCTAATCTATTAATTTATCGAGTTATTGCAAACAGTCTTGTCTCCGAATTTATTATCTACGCGGTCAACCTGTGCGACTTGTTTAGGTTCTCCAGTAATCTTGTACGAAAGGGAGCTAAAATTTCTTTCGTATATTGATAAGATAATTTGTAAACCAAGTCATATCTGATCGTATCACACGGTGGTCCTTTCCTGACTAGGGTAAGCCAGTCAAGGTTGCTCCCCCTTTCAGGGAGTTCATGTTTCCAAAATTGAGAACATTCAACGCCCTTTTATTCGATCGCCCTTACAAGGATCGCTTACAACGATGTTTTTTCTTACCTTCAATCTTGTTAATTTAAGCACTCTTTAACATAGCAGGGACTTAGCAGACGATTTACACATCCATTGACTAATCTCAGCTTCTATCGATTGCGCATCTAACCCACATAATGTACGATGTCCTACTCTCTCCTATACTATGGTTCCAATGCACGATTCCTCTGAAGGAAGGCGGACTGAAGCCTCACCGTATTCAATTTCAACCGTAGCACCTCTAAGTTTTAGCTTCTAGGTCATAGTTTTTAATCTTATAATTAACCTCATATATGAGGGCTTCTGTTCCTACCCCAATTATCAAACTTAAAAGATTCAATTGATGTGTAGTCTGGATAAGTTATACCAAGATAGTTCAGGATATGCGGTCAACATTTTACCAAGTAATCATACTCGGATATTAGTCCAAAGGAAAGCAATCTGTTTTTTAATTCGGAACATGTGCCATTACCGCCTAATAGTTTCAGCGCTATAGGATTCATAAGTATACGTAATAGCTTCTGAATGGAAGACAACGAAATATAACTGCCTGTCAACAGTCCAATCAGTATGAGATGCCTTATGTTTAGGGTGATTCATCGTGAGGTTTGATTTTCAATAGCCTTTTTTGACAGATCACACGCGACTCCTATCAAACTGCTTTATCATTTTTGTTCAGTATCGTTTGGCAAGTCATCATGAAAAAACTCACACCACAAGAGCGTCTCCAAATTGTTCAGCTGTATTACGAAAATCAGCGTTCTGTGAGAAATGTTTTTCGTGGGATTCGAGGAATTTACGGTGCGCATAATCGACCTACTGAAACCACTATTGCCAATACCATTCGCAAATTTGAGTCCCAGTTTACATTAGTTGATGACACTCGACCGGTTAGACCACATCCAACACGTAGTAAAGAGACTATAGCAGCTGTAGCTGAGAATGTACGCGAAGACCCTGACGAATCGATTCATCGTCGTTCTCAGCAGGTTGGCTTGACGTATTCGACAACTTGGCATATTTAACGTGAGAATCTCGGCCTAAAGTGCGTACAACTTGTGTAAGAATTGAAGCCAGGCGACTTGAATTTGCGTCATATTTTCAATGAATGGACTCTGGAAAAACTAAATGAAAATCCAGTGTTTTATCGTGAAATTTTATTCAGTGATGTAGCCCATTTCTGACTCAATGGATACGTTAATAAACAAAATTGCCCTATTTGGGCTGATGAGTAACCCGAAAAGCACCAAGAGCTACCATTACATCCATTAAAAACAACGGTATGGTGTGGTTTATTGGCTGGTCGAATCATTGGTCCATATCTTTTCAAAAATGAGACAAATCAGAATGTTACCGTCAATGGTTACCGTTATCGCGCCATGTTAAAGGACTATGTTCTTCCTGAAATTCAAACACAGTTTCGGTGAGCTCTGGTTTCAAGAAGACAGCGCTACGAGTTGAGAAATCATTTTGGTGAGCACTTAATTTCACGTTTTGCTATGATAAATTGGCCGCCTAGATCGTGCGATATCACATCTTTGGACTATTTTCTCTGGGGATATGTAAAGTTTCAGGTTTTCAGGAATAAGCCAGCTACGATTAATGCTTTGGAAGCCAACATTACTCGTGTTATCCGCGAGATATCAGTCGCTATGCTTGAACGAGTCGCCCATAATTGGACCTTCTGAATGGACAACCTCAGACATAGTCGTGACCAACATATACAAGATATCATTTCTAAAAATAAATGCCATGAATTGTTCTTTTAACAGATGATAAAAATTTTAAGTTCACTTTCAAATTTATGTATTGTAATTTACATCATAAATCAAACCTCACGATGAATCACCCTATGCCTGCAATCTCTACAAATTCTCTGTCCAATCCACAGAGAAAATTCTGAAGTGTGAAAGCTACAGCACATGTGCAGCATTTCTTTATTAATTTTCAAAACCTTCCATGAGATGTCGTATAATAAATTTGCTTAAAAATCATGTTGCCCACCTTGCATAGATAAAGGAAAGGATTTCCACTGTTGGTACTGCAAAGATGTGTAGGCTGTGAAATAAGATTTAAGTCAAAGTATGGTGGCATCAGGAATTGATTCAAAAGATCTCATCAAATTACACACAGATTGTCCACACAAGAAGTAGTGATTGCGGAAAAGTAGAGAATTATGTTGATCATCGCCTTTGACACTGATATTAATTGCTAAATCTTTAGACTTAGACTGCAGCACTTCCTCCAAGAACCAACGAAAACATAGCACATTTGGCTCAGTCCGCATCTAAGCAACTTAACAAAGAAGGCCCATGCAGAGATAATTTTAAAAATCACGTTCAGCACGTGATAAAAAGACCAAACACACTAGCATCCTTCGAGAAGAAACAGACTTTAAGGAAACGAGCTAGGATCGGATGCAGTAATATGCGGCATTGTCTGCCTACTTTAGGTAACTTTTAAATGACAGGTTTAATTAAGTGTCCCGGTGCTTTCAAATAAATATGGAATGAGATGTGTCTACTGAAAAATTCACTTTATGTTACTTTAAAAAAGCCACTCCTGTCGCTGTGTTATATCCACCTGAACTATCACCTATTTTCGATGGGTGCAACAAGTGGGTGGCAGTTTTATAGGGACCTCCAACACTAAGTTAGGGCGTTGGATAAGAATTGGTGGCGGATGAGCCCTTAATAAGAGCCAACGGCGGCACTCACATCTACGAAGAGAGTTTTACTAGCTCCGGTTTCTTTTATCCAAGGGTCCCAAAAAGGGTCTGGCCTCCAGGTTGGGGGTTGTGCGTGAGGTTCATTGCCCAACCACGTAAAAAAGTGATGGTTACGAAGCGATCAATAGCCTCGGAAAAGGAGGGATTCACTGGTGACGACTCTGCAAAACAACGACTTTCAAATCTGCACATGGAATGTTATGACCTTGAACAGGCCGTGTGCAACCGAAAAATTAGCAGAGGCCTTAGACTGTCATAAAGCAGATATGGGCCAGGCACAAGAAAGATGAAAAACTCTGATGTTTTCTACGGTGATTGCTTTAGGGTACCTATAGTACGTAAGCAGCGTCTATTTGGATGTGGATTTTTTGTAAACGACAGACTTAGACAAGAAGTCCTGAACTTTCGAAAAGTGAGTAAACACCTTATAACAATCCGTATCATAGCTAAATTGCCTAACATCAGCTACCATGATGCTATTAAAGAAAGTTCCTACGAGCTCCTTGACAAAATCTACGAACAATGTCCGATGTATGACGTTATAAACTTCCTAGGTGACTCTAATGCCAAAATTGGAAAGTAGGACATCTTTGGTAGCAAAATCGGAAAACAAAGTCTACACGACTCCACGTCTAACCGATTTTTCGGCGATACGTCACGTTACTATAGCAAGCATACGGTTTGCTCACCTCAATATACATGGGAACATGGGAACATGGGAACATGCCGGATACCAGATCAGTAAACTGATCATGTTGCGATCGACGTAAGGAACCCCTCATGTATTTTAGGTATCCGAACATTCCGAGCGGCCAGCATACACTCGGACCACTATCTAGTTGCAGACAAGGAACGTCTACGGATATCTCGTCTTTGCCGATCACGAATCCCTCAACCTCTCGCGAAGTCCTTTGCAGCTAGCATCAAGTGCTGAAGGCCAGTAGCTTAGATGCCGAAAAACCATCTGAAATGCCCCAACTGATGTGCTGGGAATGATATTCGGAAGTTTTACCAAATAGTAAAGAGATATAAAAGAAATCGTTTTAGTATAGTCGAAGACGACAGCCTGCCGCTGTCAGGTAGAGCAAACCACTCAATATTGACGAAGCAAGTCAAGAATTTAGTCCACCCGACCAAAATAAAATGAGGAAAGCAATATCTTAACTGAAGTCGAACACGGCTCCCGGGCTGGAGATGACTAAGTAGATAGCATACACCAACTTATTTCCAAGATTTGGTAGGATGAATGTACGCCTGATGAATAGAATCACAGCATCGTTTGCCCGGTTGAAAACAAGGAAACCCTCTAAACTGTGCCAACTAAAGATGTTTCATTCTCTTAAGCACTCAAAGCATATACGATCTAGTCTGTCAAATTGTCCGAAGTCTAAAATTATTTGTCACCGATCTGATTGGACCCTATCAGTGCGGTTTTAGGCCCAGTAGGTCCACGATTGACCAAATATTCCCTCTACGGAAGATCCTGGAGAAAACCCAAGAAGTACAGATCGACTAAGCATGTAACAGCATATACAGAGCCATGTCCAATTCAAACTGGTCCTGCAAAACTCGTTAGCTTGTGCAGGATGACGATGGAGAAAGCTTGTTGCTGTATCACGGTCAGTAACGACCTAATCGAGAGGCAAGGCAACGCGCTATCATGTGACCTTTTCAACATCATACTTGAAAAAATTGTGCAAAATTCACAAGCCAACATCTGAGGTACGATCTTTCAAAAGTCTGTTCAATTGCGAGAATATGAACAGAAGGGGCAAAAATGGCTCTAGCTGTAAACCAGGGCAAAACAAAGTATATGCTTTCAACGAGTAGAGACATCCAACATCAACGAATCGCTCAGAATATCAGAATCGACAGCTATTGAGAATCAGAATCGATATTCCTTTGGGCTAAGAAGGCCCAACTATGTATGAGTAGTTAGACCCGCTCCCGAACAACCAAGGAAACTTTATATCAGACCTTTGTAATCCCAGTCCTGCTCTATGGTTCCGAAGAATGGACCCTTTCTAAAGCGGATGAAGGTATACTTCTGGAAGAGCCGATTCAACGATAAACTCTACGAGCTGTACAGCGACATCGATCTGGCCAAAAAACTGCGTATTGGGCCTTTGAGACCAACACTCCAGCCTCCAAAATTTTCAACTCTAATCCGAAGGGACAACGTAGTAAACGAAGGCGTCGCCTTAGGTGGCTTGGACATGTAGGGCGAATAAACACTAACCGGAGGGACAACGCAGTAAATAAAGGCCTCACCCTAAGTAAGCAAGTAAGTGACAAAATTGGACTGATCCTCACTAAAAGTTTCTCAAAAACATAAAAGTGTACTTTTGCTTCCAGGAACTATAAACTCACCAAAAACCCTGAATACTCCACAGCACCCGTATAATTATGGAGGACCTAAAAACTTCATTTCAAAGGATTAAAAACTAAACCGTATTTTTATTTGCCTTTAAACAAGCTTTAAGTCTCCATTTGACTCAATTCCTTACCATGGTGAACCATAACCAAAGTTCTTAAACATAATTGCCATCCTGTAGGGCCATTAATGGGGGGCTTTTACCTACCAATTTTCAGCACCACCATACAAGCTATGAAAAAGTAATTCTGAAGTTAATTGCGACTCATTCAAGTGAGTAAAACCTTAAAAACAGGGAAACGACTTAAGTCTCCGAAAAAAAAAAACAAAAAAAAAAAACAAAACCACCGCAACCACATATCTCGTTGCCGCAAAAACCGTAAACAACTCAAGAAGAAACCAAACAGGCACTTACACACAAACATAAATCCTGAAATCCAAACTAAGAGACCAACGCAAAGCCAGCTCCAAGGTAAGTTTCTAGATGGTTGCATGCATTTTCATTTTCATGTGTGCACCATGACTTTTAATACTACCAACATAGCTTAGCTCAATTTTCATCCACAAGTTCCACAAAGTCCTTATGCGCTCGTTCGTCTTTATATTCTTTTGCTTCTTCTTCTTTTATTTCTGCTTCTTCTGCTTCAACTTAAAACAAAGAAAACGACTTAAGCTATGGTGCTTTGAACTTAACCTTGTTTCATCATCCACCAACTCACTAGGTCCTCACCTGACTTCTTGTGGGCATTGCACTGACAAGTCATCTCATCTCCATCCGTCCATACATATTCCTTAAGGACCTCACAATTCTGTGTCAAGTGTTTATGGAGAGAGCATCAAGCACAAGCATTAAGCATACGACTATGCAAAAGCCAACCACCACCCTGTTTCTACTTTGTACAGTGTAAGTTACGTTAAAAGTCTAACTGCACCCCAGCAGCAAGATATTTGTATTCACTAAAACACAAACAAACAAACCACATACAAACAACAACTATCTATTACACTAGTCCTCAGCTTAGAGGACGTAGGTACCCTTAAGGAAGTACTCGAACTGGATATGCTACATAGGTATACGGATACCACTACACCCATTCCTTGTATTCATATACGTAACCGTTAAAGCCTTGAAGTAGTTTTTGGCGAGTAGATAGGTAGGAGAATAACAAACCAACGAATACACACACATACTTTACTCACCAAATACCACTGCTCCTTGAAGAGCGGATCCGGAAATATATTGTGCGAACCAGCGTCCCTGTACTGAATTCTTGGATGACGTAACAGTGCTGGCGACGGTCGATATGGCGCCGATGGACCACTTCCTGATGGCTGATAGTATCCCGTTCCAGATGCACTCAGCACTTCGTATGGATTATAGTCCGCAGGTATTCCGCCATATCCACGTTTAGGACGCAACTTTTCGTGTTGCTGTTGTATCCATCGGACCTAAATGAAAAAGCAAACATTTATTTAAAAGGAATACTCGTATAGCAAAGTAGAGCAAAATCCTTAACAAAAAACAAGCAAATAGAATGCCATGTCTGAAACCCTTTGTCATGGACATAAAAATAGACGTAGACGTACACGTAGAACAAAGCCTGGTCTGCAGCCTAAATATTTTCTTTTTTTTTTTCAAGCAAATCAACACAAGAGAATAAAAATGGGACAGTGACTTGTGTTTTAAGGAAACAGATTTAATATAGAGAGTAGCATACGGTGCATTTAAAGGATTTCTAATAGTATTGTAGCTACAATTGTAACCAGTTACAATAGAAGAACAAATTGCCTTAGCCGGCGCAGTAACTTAAATTGTAATTATTGCCAAAGTTTTCGACTACAGTCGAAAAGTAATTGCTAAGTAATTGCGTGAGCTGAATTTTTTATTGATGAGCCATCTTTTGAGGTTCGGGAAGAGATAATAGTCTGAGGGAGCCAAATCGGGCGAATGCGGTGGATGCGACAGCAATTGGAGCCGTATGTCATTGTCTTACAAAACAAAATCTTTTTTCGCTTCATGTGAGGCCGTTTTGCAGGGATTTAGGCCTTCAATCACTCCAATAATGCAGAGTTATACTCGCCGTTGATGGTTTTTCCTTTTTCGAGGTAGTCCACGAAGAGTATGCCATGACAATCCCAAAAAACCGACGCCATAACCTTCCCGACCCTCGGCCGCTTCGGAACACTCGTGCCGGCTTCAGTCCATTGCCAGTTACTCATTCTGTTCTCTGGTGTGTAATATTGGATCCAAGTTTCATCAACAGTTACCAATAGACGCCAAAAGTCCGCCTGATTCTGCATCAGCAAGTCCAAACACCCTTTGGAAGTGCTCTCGCGTTCGTGTTTTTGGTAAGGAGTGAGTATGCGCGGCCCCCAGCGGCAGGATAACTTTTCCATATGCAGAATATTGCCCAATATATGGCGTGTGCGCTCAGTACTAATCTTGGTAGTATCTGCTAGCTCGCGCACCTTCACTTTCCGGTCAGCCAACACCATTTCATGTATTTTTTTGACATTGTCCTCTGTAACCTCATAGAAGGGCCTGCCGCTGCGGACTTGATCGGTAGTGGATATGCGGTCACCACGAAACTCTTGAAACCAATATTTGACGGTGTAATTTAACGCAGCATCAGCCCCATAATATTTTTCCAACTTTTCATTTGTTTCCTTCGCCGTTTTGCCTCTCAAAAAATAGTGTTTTATGAGAGAACGAAAATCGTTTTTGTCCATACTCAACATGATGCCAAACATGTCAATAACAATCAGCTGTCAAAACAAAACTAAAGACAGTATCGCACTGAAATTTGGCATGTCAGTCTAAATATGAACAGACTTCAAGGCACCATAACCTTTCTTGCAGTAGCAGCGCATTCTGGCGGTCAAGGAGGTTACTTTTCACCACACTGTAAACATTTCAGTGATAAAGTGCCTCTGGTATCAGGACCCAAAACATCAGCGATTAGACTACATAAACTCAGCCTTCCGGCTGCTTTAGGAGAGGTCTTGAATTCTCCAACTAGCTTTGAAGAAGTGAACTGGATGCATTAGTGTGCCCAGATCAGAGCCAGGCGTACTACGCAATGCCTCCATACAGCCACAACAGTCACTCCCTTGGAGTAAAAGAAGCAGTGACATATTGAAGTATGGTAAATGCTTGCTAAAAAAAACAACTTACAAGTAAGATACAATTGGCCTCATCAGAGCCGTGAAGATCCAGAGGACTCTCCTCGATGAAAAGCCCCATATCTTATGACCAAAAGTTCCATAACATTGTTGGAACGTTGACAACGGGTTTGCTTTGAGGTTTTTGACCTGACATGTTTAGTCTAAGGAAGTTGTTATTCAGGATGACATCCAGCTCTTTCGCTTTGTTGAAGAAATATAACAACCTTCTTCTTCTCAAAAATATAACAACCGCAAGATTTTTTTTTTGGTGCAACAAATTTCGATAGCGTCAAGGCCTGCCAGCGCTTTACAGAATGCCTTCACAAAACAGTTTTCCCACATGAAGCTTGAGCATTCCCTTTACGGGCTTCAATACCAACGAATCGGTGTGTCGATCTTTTCGGTTTAAAGGCCACGTTGGCTTTGAAGACTTGCAAGATTTATGGTTAGTTGTAGTAAGATCGAGATTTCCTGAAGCCCCAAAGGAAGGAGTCTGGTTCCGCCAAATCGCAACGGTCTGGATATTGGTGAATCAAAATCTCTATCATTGCTCCGTCCTTTTGGAACCAATAGTGCTTGAGATTCAATTCAACAACTTCTGGCAAAAAACTTGTTTTACATTTGTCTGTAGTATCACCAGTTACAGTTACGGTGGTGCCGTAGTTTTCACTCTCAACGCCGTAAAACGCTCTCATGATATCGCAAAGGACCTCAGACCTATGAGTCTATCATCCTTCCTTCTGAAAACTCTAGAAGGACTGATTGATATCCATATTCGAGACTTTTGTCAACGACTCAACATGCCTACTGTAAAGAAAAATTGGTATAAACGGCTCTGCATTCATTGACTAGACATTCATCGAAGAATCCCTACAATATAGAGAGTACACAATGGTCGCTTTCCTGCATAAAGAGGATGACATTAACAATGTCAACACATCCACAATGACGAATGCGCTGTCAACTCTGCCGTAGACGATACACTTCGAGAGTTGATTGATCATTCTTGTGCTAAACAGCAGGATAATCAACTACAAACTGGGTCGGGCCTATGCTAAAAGACATGTCAGCAGAGGTACGCCGCAAGGCGGTGTATTTTCTCCCCTTCTTTGGAACGTAGTTGTTAATGAACTGCTTATATACCTGGAAGCAAGTGATAGCAGAGTGACTGCATATGCGGATAGCTTTGCTATAGCTATCTCAGGTAAGCATCATAACACCATTAACAGATTAACCAGTTGGGCAGACCGCTGTGGATTAGAGTAAGCCCCCATAAAACTGGTATTGTCCTCTTTTCCAGGAAATACGAAACTCCAATCAAAATACATCAAAATGTCTGGGTCTCAGTTTTGACAGAAAACTAAACTGGAAACCATCTCTTACAGAGATGGCATAGCAGTTCAAACTTCATCTTTTTTGGGTGCCGGGCTACAGAGCCATTCCAGGGAGTTGTAGGAACGACGAACTCGTGAAAATTGGAACTATTCTACAAGAAACCAACCGCTACTTGCATATCAATATCAAAGTTAGATGCTAATATAAGAACAGACCTTGGGTGGACTCTTGGACCAAAGTTGGATCTGAATCGCTCTAACAGTTTAGTTCTTCTAAATAGGAATCATCTTAGCGCCATCATAGGTGCCATTATTGGACACTGCCTTATGCAAGAAGGCTTGACGCCTCCACAAACGATTTTCGAGCGAGGGAGAAGAGAAGACAATCCTCCGCATACTGTGTACATGTCCAGCTCTCACCCAAAGAAGAAAACTTCACTTAGAAGCTTTCTTTTACAATGGTTTAAGTTATTTACTACGCATCATCATAAGCTCAAATTTGTTCCATGAGTAGAAGCATCAGAGATCCACGTACATCACAATAGGCCAATAGTGGGTTAATTTTTTCAACAGCCGGCCTACCTACCTACCTACCAACCTCAAAAAAATCAGAGCCATTGACTTTTTCATTGCAAATGCCGCACCAAGAAGTCACTTTGAGGGAATGCAATGTCTCTTGGTGTTTTGCATATAGATTTTCCGGCCCCCCCCGAAAGGCAAATTTAAATGGGTTCGTCGATCATTATGATTTGACACACGGAATCACACTCTCTTTGTACTAGGTATGAGGTATATCCTCACTTGACGGTCAACAGACAGTAATTGGTAAACGGTTTGCATTCGACACATTGTGTGCATCGTTGTCTCGTAGATGTTTGTGAACTTTCTCGGACGTCCTTGGCCACAGCAGTGATATTATCGGTCGAACGAGCAGTACGGGGCTGTCTAAAACTTACATAAATGTCAAAACACAATGACACTAAATGCCATTTGCAAAAACTATGACACCTTATTGCACTACTTTTGCCCCACCTTGTACAAGCATTCCACCGTCGCTCTAACGTTTCTATGCCTTTTTTTATAGAACGATTTGTCCAACCCTTTAAAATATTTTTTCGGCAAGCATATTTTTGAAATTTGCGAATAGGTTATAGGATCCGTATTTAATCTACTGTCATATGCCGAATGAAAAAATCCTCAAAATATTGTTTGTTGGTCAAAAGGCGGTACCCACGTCGATCAGAGCTTTCGTATGCCCAATAATCTTGCAAAATATGATGTACGCGGTCTAATGATATCTTTTCGATGTCAGCTATTTTGCAAAAAGATTTCTGATATTTTCCAGCGTAGCAGCCACATTTGGGCGTCCATCATTTGTCTGTACGGCCGTATTTGAATTTAGTAAACCAGCGACAAGTGGTTGCTTTCGAGGTAAGGTAAGGTAATGGCGGCAAGGTTGCTTCAATGAATTCTTTACTTCGTTGACATGTATGAACACATGCGAACAAGTGTGAAGAAATTTTTTGTGAGCGAAAGCACTTACCTTGTATGATGTGCCTTAGGAGCTGAACGTATCTCTCTCATAAAGACGTATAATTTCCTTATGTGGGTTAGGATTAAGGACTTCGTCAATAAAGATTTTCACCTGGTAAGCGAATTGTGGCTTAACATCTCAGTGGCACTAGCTTTTAGATCTTCCTTTAAGCTGTTGCGGATTCCTAAGAGTAGTACGGGTAAAATGCCGGTTCAGTCACCATAGCTATATTACATGATCGCTGACTTCAAGGATTTATGTTCGATTTGACGCTGGATGATTAACATAGATGTAGTCCGAGTACGATTTCATCACAATAATTTAGTTAGCGAATCGAAAAGTCTCGATTCAAACTGAAAAACTCTGTCACTGGAGTGAGATGGGATAGGAAAAGGCATTAGCGCGGCGACGGTATATACAGAAATGTCTTTCAGTAAGACAATGCTTGTATACTCTTGATAGCGGCATAACGATTATGTCAGTGTGAATATGCTTAAAGCGCTCACTAGGAATATCAAGGCGCTGTTAAATATTTTTTAGGTGACGATGAACCTTGCTCCTTTGGGACTGCAGGCAGGATTTTGAAGATTTAGCTAACGTCTCTAAACATATGTGGCCACACATAGTGCTGTCTTACCGATTTCCTGGTAGATCGTCCATGAGGATGGGTTATGGTGTCAAATATCTGATGTCGAAGATATTGCGCAATCTATAAACGAATATTTTTTTCGGATTTATCACCGTTAACACGTAGTCCAGCGTCGTCAATTTTATATTGGACGTGGACTGCAGTAGGTGTTTGAGTTCTTTTTCAAATGCTTCGGCAAATTGATTGCGTTGATTCGTGACAAAGCATCGGTAATTACGTTTGATTTTCGCTGCTAAACTGGCAAATGTACTGTAGTTGTCGTTGCTATCTTGTTATTTGCATCTGTTATTTGTTTCAGTTTTACTTAGCTTTTGTGTAAAAAATCCTAGTGGTTGTCTTCTGTCATCAAGGATGTCGTCTAGAGGAGCATCAATTGATTTATCAGATGCATCACAACCTTAGGTGTCGTTGTCTGTCTGGCACAGGGAATGCAAGCTGAACTGCATTGGTGAGATCCTTTTCGCATTTCTCCAAGGCACTGTCTGTATTTTATTTTTTGCTGCATCGAGAATAAATTATTTAATGGTACGGGTACATTAATCTAATCTACGAAGATCTGTGATAGATTTGGGCTTGGAGTAGCTACGTATGGCTTCTATTTTTTTTGCAGGCTGTTTTGTTCTACCTTTACTGACGGCGTTTTCAATATAAATAAATTCTGGCAGAGCGAAAATGCATTTATTGAGGTTTTTCGCGTCATTACCATTGAAATCATATATGGTAGATCAAATAGGGTAATGACTGATCTTTTCAGTCGATCTTCAGGTGCAAGAGGTGTCTGGTAGTAGATTCAGAGTTGAAAACACCGTGCATCCGTAAAGTCGAAAAGTAAAATCGCGAAGATGGGGAATTTGACTTAACCGACGGTAATCGCCACTTTCACGCCATTCACTATTTTTCTTTTTCACGAGGTGTAGAGAGCTCGAGCTCTTAGAAGGTTCGCTAATACCCTGCTGCCCAACATTTTCTGGAGTTAGATTTCTTCTTCTTCTTCCGGAAAGGCCCGTGTGATTTCATGGTATTGTACCCCGTGAAATGGTGATATGCAACCGACTGGTCTCGTTACAAGTTCAAATTCTTTCAATAGATGAAAATATGGATGAGCGGAGTTGATCGTTGAAACCGACTGTTGTTTTGAGTTTACTAACAACGCTTCCGTATGGATTTTCTTCTGAAAATTGTCTTTTGAGACGAAGATCAACCAGTAATCTATGATGTGCGTTACGTCAGCAGTGATAAAATTCCAAAAAAATTAGCGTCTGAGACTTATGTCGAGTGTAAACGTCGTTGTATACCTATAATACTTAGGTTTGGAATCACCGAAATATAAGCGCCAGTATCTACAGTGAACTCGAGCCTGTCGTCTTATAGACGAAAGCGCGGAAAGCTTTCACATGCCCAAAATCTAGTGCAGGATATGGCTAACGCCTTCAGTTGAGATACCTGATATCTCAGCCAACTCGCGAATTTGGATTTTGTATATGATTTCCTCTGTGGTAACTGTTTTTGGGCCACCTGGGCGCGGTTCATCAAAAACCGACGTGTGGCTATCGCGAAACTCTACGAAGCAATTATAAATGGTTGTACGGAAAGGTGATTGGATCCCATATCTCGAGCCCAGGATCGGATCACGGAGCGATACTGCTCTTTTCCCATGGTCGCAAAAAATACTAACACGATGTTTTGAAATGAGTGTCAAAACAAAACTAAGCATCGGATTGTCACCAAATTTTCACAGGCAGGCTAAAAAAAGTTTATACTACCATAAATGATGGTACACTCATTTTCTCTCAGGAGCGCCACCTATCTTCCAATCCCGGTATTCATCAAACAGCCCTCGTACTTTTCTCTTACTGAGCTAATCAAATGCAGTTGTTCTTTATCTAGAGTCGAAAAGCAGTAATGAGAGTTCCTGGAAACAAACGAGTAGAGCGTACTGTCGTTAGCAAAGAAAAATACTGAACTAGAATTAGCGGCAAGAGATCACTAACTATGAATAGAAATAGTGTCGGCGACAGAACTGAGTCTCGGGCCACTTAAGGACTTTCTTTGTGAAGAGTCTATCCATTAACAATAACTTAAATTGAACTTCTGGAATATAGAATTTGCTTCCACTTTTCGGTCAGAAATGCATTTGTTGCTTCGAAAACGGTACTACCGGACATAGAAGAAGTTTTCCCGTCTCCGGATATTTTATAAGCTGAAGATTAAAAAGTTGTTCCATGACATTGCAAAGAAGGGATATAACAGCAATGGCTTTGTTAAAGAAGAGAGCAAAAGATTCATCACTTTTAGGGATGGACTGGTTAAATTCTGGTTTCCACCTAATAGGGAAGGGTTTGAAAGAGGAGGTTTGATAGAAAGGCTTACGCTATATCCTATAAGCATTTCAGGCAATTGTACCAATGACGGTGAAAGTGGATTTGCCTCATGGAGCCCTCTTGTATACGCAAAAACAAATATGTGGCTGGTAAGCTGATTGCTATTTTCCAGCTGTCAGCAAGAGCTTCGGTCCCAGAAGTATCCGACCCAACAAAGAAAACACAAAACTTTTGGAACGTTGCAATAAGTTCGCATAACACTGGCCGTTGAAAGTTTTTCCTTTTTCAAGATAGTCAATGAAAATTATCCCACGCGCATCTTAAAAAATCGACGTCATGACCTTGCCTGCAGATGAAAAGGTCTTCGCCTTCATTGGAGCCGGTCTCCCTTTTGAATCCATTGTTCTGATTGCTCTTTTGTCTCCGTTGTAAAGTGATGGACCCATGTTTCATCTATTGCTATGAAACACCACAAAAATTCTGCTTTGTAGCAGTGAAACTTCGCTAAACACTCAATTAAAACATCTTCAAGACACTGCTTTTGCTCCAGTGTGAGCAAACGCGGCACCAATCTTGCACACGGTTTTCTCATATCCAAATTTTCAAATAATATGCGATGTACCGCACTTTTTGAAATGACTACGATGTCTGCTAGCTCGCGCACTTTCAGTCGACGATCATCCATTACCGCTTTGTGGATTTTCTTCACCATTTCTGGAGTCGTCACTTCATTTGGTCGACCACTGCGATGCCCGCCTTGGCAGCTCGTACGGCCTCGTTTAAATTTAGCAACCCAAAATTTTACTGTTGTAAACGAAGAAGCAAACTCACCCAGAGCAAAATCCAGTTCAGCTTTTATATTGGTTGGACTGAGGCCTTTCAAATAAAAGTATTGTATCACATAACGATGACCAATTTTCTCCAATTTTCCTAAATTCACTGACAACGTTTTGATAGCTGCCAAACAAATACTAAACAACGTGGCGCTTTCAAACTTGAAACGCATACATTATACGAATGCACTGCGGAATTACAAAATTACATATAAAAAGTCTCCGCGGTTTTTTGTCACTAGATGGTGTTGGTGTGCATTTATCTGGAAACACTAATCTGATGGTGTCAAACGAACACGTGTTTGAAAGTTGACATGTCTGGCTACATTTTTCGTGAAGACAGCTGTGTAATTCGTTGTTCGCGTTAAAAGTTATACGAATTTGAATATGAGTGAAATAATTGAAGGAATGAGCTATGCGAACTGTAAAAAAAAAGGAAAAACGCTGCAAAAACATGCAGAAATTTTGTGCAGTTTACGGTTAGAATGCTGTAAGTGAAAGCCGGACCCAGGAGTGGTTTGTTCGACTCCGTTCCGGAAATTTCGATGTAAAATATGCACTTCGCACTGGTCGACCTGTCACTGAAAAAGTCGATGAAATTTTGCAACTGATGGAGTAAGACCGGCACATAAGCTGTCTGGAGATAGCGGAGGCACTAAACATCAACCGTATGATAGTTTGAATTATGAAGCTACCCGGAAAATGGCAAAAGGTCGTAGATAATAATGGCCAATATGTACTAGGTGGGGTGAAAAGTAGGCAGACATTCCAAATTTCAGTGCGATGCTGTCTTTAGTTTTGTTTTGACAGCTGATTGTTGGTGACGTGTTTGGCATCATGTTGAATATGGACAAAAACGACTTTCGTTCTCTCCTAAAACATTATTTTTTGAGAGGCAAAACAGCGAAGGAAGCAAAAGAAAAGTTGGATAAATATTATTGGGCTAATGCTCCGTCAGATTACACCGTCAAGTATTGGTTTCAAGAGTTTTGTGGTGGCCGCAACTCCACTACCGATCAAGTCCGCAGCGGCAGGCCCTCCGATGCTGTTACAGAGCACAATGTCAAAAAAATACATGAAATGGTGTTGGCTGACCGGAAAGTGAAGGTGCACGAGCTAGCAGATACCACAAACATTAGTACTGAGCGCACACGCCATATTTTTGGCAATATTCTGCATCTGAAAAAGTTTTCCTGAAAGAGTGTTTGGACTTGCTGATGCGGAATCTGTCGGACTTTTGGCGTCGATTGGAAACTGTTGAACACCAGAGAGCAGAATAAGTGCCCGGCAATGGACTGCTCTTCTGGCATACTCTTCGTGGAATACCTCGAAAAAGGAAAAACCATCAACAGCGAGTATTACTGTGCATTATTGGAGCGATTGAAGGCCGAAATCGCTGCAAAACGGCATCACATGAAGCTAAAAAACATTTTGTTTTTGCAAGACAATGCACTGGCGCACAAGAGCATCGCAACCACGGCTTAAGTTAATGACTTACGGCTCTAATTGTTGTCGCATCGTCCGTATTCGTCCGATTTGGCTCCCTTGGACTATAATCTCTTAACCTTCCGGAAAATTACTTTTCGGACGGGATCAGGAAGTTGAAAAATCGCTGGAATAAGTGTTTCAAACTACTGGGTATATATTTTAATTTATGCGGTTTTTTTTTTCAAAATTTGAACATTTATTTAAGAAAAACATGTACAATAGTATCATTCAAAGTATTGCCCATTTGAAGCTATGACTTTTTCCCATCTTTCTGGCAATTTGTGGATCCCATCTCAAAAAAACTACGCCGGCTTGGCAGCCAACAATGAATCAAGCCAATTTTTGATATTCTGCTTTGATGTGAACCGTATTTCAGTGAGGGCGTTCTGCATTGACCGGAACAAATGGTAGTCAGAAGGGACAAGTTCTGTGCTATAAGGCGGGTGGGGTAAGACTTCCCATCCACTGTTTTCCAAATAGTTCTTAACCGGAATAGCAACGTGGGGAAGAGCGTTGTCATGATGGAAAATTATTGCCTCGTGTCTGGTCGCATATTCCGGCCGTTTTTTGGCTACTGCTCTCTACAAACGTATTAATTGTGTTCGGTATCTGATTCCACCAAATACAGAGCATTGCCTTCGAGCCATGGATATTCGGCTTTGCCGTTGATTTGGCTGGTTGGCCGGGTTTCACACATGATTTTTTGCGCTTGGGGTTGTCGTAACGAATCTATTTTTCATCACCAGTAACAATCCGATGCAAAAATGACTTCCTTTTGTGGCGTTCCAGCAGCATTTCGGACATGCAAAACCGCCTTTCGACGTCTCTCGGCTTGAGTTCATGTGGAACCCAATTTCCTTGATTTGGAATATATCCATTTTAAACGTTTTGAAATGGCTGCTTGAGTGACACCCAACGATTCTGCGAGCTCTTCTTGTGTTTGGCAACAATCTTCATAGAGTAATGCTTCCAGTTCTTCATCTTCAAACCTTTTTGGCTGCCCAGGACGTTCATCGTCTTCCAAGCCAAAATCACACCTTTTAAATCGTGCAAAGCAGTTTTGGCACGTTCGCTCAGCTAGCGCATGTTCACCATAAACTTTCACCAAAATACGATGACTTTCGGCAGCAGTTTTCTTCATATTAAAGTAATGAAGAAGAACTCCCCGGAAAAACACTTTTTCAGGCACAAAGTTCGACATATTTGAGTGAAAAAAATTATTGTTGTTTGCGCTTCAAATGAATGACATATACTGAAATGACGTACAATGACAGTGACTTTCCAACGCATGTTCCAATGGAATAATAGAAGTTACGCTATCTTCTAGGAAACCGCAAGTTATAGACCCAGTAAAAGGGTTTATATTGAATAAAATAAAAAAAACATTTAAACAAATTTTTTTTCATTCCCAAGGAGGTTACTTTCCACCCCACCTAGTACTTGATTGAAATTGATTTTCAATAAAGAATTTTTTTTTCTCAAAAATGTCCAAAAAAACTGCGATACATTTTAACATATATGACCCAAAACAAAACATCGAAAGAGAAACAGTCAACGAAATAGGATTTTTGCCACCGCGGACCTTTTTTTCGCACCATATAAAGGCAAAGACGACACAAAAATTGTAACAACTACAGATTGGTGAAATTCATGTTGCAGATATGATATTCAAAACGGTAGGAGCCGATGTCATCCAATCAATAGTGCATTATTATTAAACTTCCAATTAGTCGAATATAAAAGTATCATAGTTGATGGCACATGGAAGCACTCCAAATTCGACATGCAACAACGACATGGATTATAGTACAACAATAGTTGCTATTTCGGCTCGCTAGGCCTTGATTAAAACTAATATTTCTACATTAGTTAAACTCATATCTTTACATGCAGTGTTACTGCAAGTGAACCAGATCAGGAGAACATTCCACGTCCTGAATATTAAAAGCATTTATTGAGATATTTCATAAATGTTCAAAAGGATTGACAAGGTGACATATTGCAATTGCACGGTCCCAAAACGCAGGATTTCGAGCAAGAGTCTTCGTTATTGTATGTATACCCGAAGTTATATGAGAGAGTAAGTAATGTATAAACTGTCTGTCTTAGCTTAAGTGCAAGTTTTAATTCCTTCAACAACAATGTCCATCACCTAAGTCTGCACAACCAGAATGAGGACAATAGTCCTAAAGCGGTATAAAACAACAACTTGATGTACTAAAAGCCGTAGGAACATATTCATTCCTACAAGGACAACATAAAACACACTAATGCTGGTACTGGAACTGTACTATTGCCACTATCAGGTTCCGGCCACCATCTCTATAAGGATGCTTCTGTCTACTGAAGTGTATTATATTTTTAATGTGGCTTTTAGTCTTTGATAGTGCCGTTAACTGACGTATTGTACCTACATACTACTTCTGCTACTTCTCTACTGCTCTTCAGTAGATGCTACTTGGGGTTTTTATTTTTAGTTTTCACATTTTTTTTTTTCTTATTATTGCAAGGAACATTGTCAGACAGTAAGTGAGTTTTATTTCGTCCTTTTGTTTCGTCGGTGTATTCGTCTGTTGTGTCGCATTTGGATGGAAAGAACATTGTTACTTACCTCGGGTTCTGATTTTAAGGCGCTGTGGTGTGAATCACTGGTGCTTAGCGAACGCTTTGAAATGTGTCGATGATGGAATAGGTAGTAATCCTTTAAGCTGCCGATCTAGAAAATACAAAAAAAGTTATTTTTTTATTTTATTTTCACATGATGCATGCACAAGTAGTAAGAAGAATCACAAAGTCTTGAGCCTGAGTGGATAGGTGTATGTGTACGAGTATGTTATGTTTCGAGCTGTGAATTGAGACTTTGAAAACATGGTTTCTGGGTTTTAACCCTTTGACAACTATGGTTTTGTTCAGATTTCTTTTTTATTTTTTATTGCCACACAAAAGGAATGGAATGGAATGAAATGGATTACAGAAGTGATAACTCTTATGAATTTCCTTTGTCTGCATTGGTAGCACTTCGACTTGAGAAAATGGAAAATGGATTTCTGTGAAAAAGTTGTGTTCTTATAAGGTTGTTGGGTTTTAAGTTCGCATTTAAAGAAATAGAGGGATAAATGTAAAGCTTAAATCATCGTAAGGGCTTTTGCTGACTATCATACATCAAAACAAAATGATCAACAAGGCTCTAACTTTCTGTTACTAGAGTTTCTATGCATGTTCTGTAAAGCAGTTTCATGTATTGTAATTAATATATTTTGGTTGGGTTCTGTAATTCCAGCAGACAAACAGTCCGTGCTCTATACGCAAATCTCAACCTACATTTAATTAAATAAATCACGGTATGATAGTTCCGAACGGTTCAGGTACTCTCACAGTTGATGGATCTTACCGCAAACGATATGCGGCAGTGAAATCAGTCCGAACGGCGCTGAGTGCATACTTAAGGAGCTACCTAGGACAGATATCCTTTGTATTCCAGCCGAAGATTGCAATATGGAAGCAAAACCATCAGTGAGAAGTGCTACACGTAGTATTTTGAACACTCAAACAGACACTTTCCCTGTGTTGGATTCTGCGTCGATTTCTCCGTCTAACATGCAAAGCACGCATACCAACGAGGATTGCCTAGTGAGACAGCGCATCGAATTTTGATGGATAAAATGAAATGTGTACTCGACAAGAAAAATATGAAGCCTTGATGGAAAAAAGTTTCATGTAAATGCGAGGGCGGCCCCAGAAGTACCCGGCCTGACCAAGACATGGCGGTAGTTGTTTAAAAATATCATTGTATTGGAAAGTACGCAGTACGCATAAAGCATATGTTTCAAGTTTGAAAGCGCCACGTTGTTTAGTATTTGTTTGGCAACCATCAATAGTGAACGTTGTCAGTGAATTTGGGAAAATTGGAGAAAATTGGGCATCGTTATGTGATACAATACTTTTATTTGAAAGGCCTTAATCCAAAAAATATAAAAGCTGAACTGGATTCTACTCCGTACGAGCTGCCAAGATGGACAATGCAGTGGTCGACCAAATGAGGTGACGACTCCAGAAATGGTGAAGAAAATCCACAAAGCGGTACTGGATGATCGTCGACTGAAAGTGCGCGAGAGGCATTTCAGAAAGTGCGGTACATCGCATATTATTTGAAAATTTGGCCACGAAAAAGATATGTGCAAGATGGGTGCCGCGTTAGCTTACAGTCGAGCAAAAATAGTGTCGTGAAGATGTTTCAATTGAGTGTTTAGCGAAGTTTCACTGCTACTAAGCAGAATTTTCGCGCTGTTTCATAACAATGGATGAAACATGGTTCCATCACTTTAAAACCGAGACAAAAGAACAATAAGAGGATTCAAAAGTGAGAACCGGTTCCAAAGAAGGCGAAGACTTTTTCATCTGCAGGCAAGGTCATGGCGTCAATTTTTTGGGATGCGCGTGGGATAATTTTTATTGACTATCTTGAAAACGAAAAAACTGTCAACGGCCAGTTTGAGCGAAGAAATCAAGCAAAAACGGCCGCATTTGGCTAAGAAGAAAGTGTAGTTTCATCAACACAATGCACCAGCTCACAAATCCGTCTATTGCAATGGCCAAAATTAATGAATTAAAGTTTGAATTGCTAAATCATGCACCCTATTCGCCAGATTTAACTCCTCGGATTATTTTCTGTTCACAAACTTGAAAAAATGGCTCAGTGATCTAAGATTTTTCAACGATGAAGTAGTGATGTCGGCAGTTAATGGCTATTTTGAGGAACGAGACAGTTCTTGTTATAAAAAGGTAATCGAATTTTTTGAACATCGCTGGGAAAAGTGTGTAGAGCTGAAAGGCGATTATGTTGAAAAATAAATAAATTTTTTTCCAAAATTTTTGTGTTTTCTTTGTTGAGTCGGGTACTTTTGGGATCGCCATCGTACGTAACACCAGCTTTCACTTGACTTCTCACATGTGTTTGTGTCGACTGCATGGAGGCCTTCCATAACACTAATTTTTCTTCTTTATGCACACTACTTAATCTCCCTCTCCTCAATACTCCTACCGCGGGATGCATTCTCAAAGCCATCATCGGTCTCCAAAGAAGTGGTCTTTGGTACTGAAGTTTTGAAGGCATTGCGCACCGACTACTTATTAGCTGTGATCCTATCGGGGATCCCTGTTTCGAATGTTTTTAGTAGAGCTGATGGAATGCGGTGTACCGTATTGTTGCTCTTCGACAACGACTAACATCTTAGACGATATAAGACGTGACTTTGAAAGAGGTTTTGTGACATTACTTAGCCTACTTGACTTTTCGAAGGACTTTGATAAAGTAAGCCATGATAATCTGTGCAGGAATCTCTAAAATTTTTTTGATTTCAGCGATCCGTTTGTTAATTTTATTAGGAATTATCTGTCCAACAGGTGGCACAAGGTTGTCACTAGAGGGAAATCTTCAGAGCTTAAAATAATAAGATAAGGTGTACCTCAGGGTACAATTTTTGGACCTGTTCTCTTCTGTGCTTTCATAAATGACTTACCATCAGTTTTTAAATAAAATGCAAACTCTCCTGACGCTGACGATGTTCAGCTTTACTTCGACCATCTTATGAGTAAGATTGAGGAGCTCGCCTTAAAATTAAACGAAGATTTATCTCTGATCCATAAATGGTCTGTGGTAAGCGGACTATTGCCTAACGTTGCTAGATCGAAAGTTCTCTCTATTTTCCACTGCCAGCTTGAGCAACTCTACGAAGAGATGTGACGAAATCTACCGGCGATTGATCAAAAGTACTAAAGAATAGCTTTTATAGTTTCGTCTTGCGTTAGTGTTCATTGGAGATTAGGCCTTCAGGAAACTGCTTTTATATTATATCAGCATAAGATTGAATATTTTAAAATAGATTGACCTTAACAGGATTCGAAATCCTTTTTTTTTTTTTTTTTGATTTAAAACTCCTCGCCCGACACATGCTTTGCATCCATTAACAAAGCGGTTCCTGCAAACTCCAATTCAAATACAGCCGCTTTTATACCATATCACATATATAATAATACGATCTGTCAGGTGTTCAAAAACTATCTACAACATCATTTTAGTAAAATGAATCTTTTTTCAATCTTCTCTACGTCCCAGCAACTTGTTTGACGTTCAAACTTCTCCTAAAAACTCCTTCTGTTCCATGATAAACTTTCGGCACACTTGTTTGCATATCTAAATGTACATTTCATTTCCATTATTGTATCCCCCAAAGATAATTTTGGGATTCCTTTGGTCCAGTCGAGCTCTTCCAGCTATTCAAACCGTTCAAGCTATTCAAGCCATCTGGGGCCTTTGGAGCTTATGGATGCATTGGAAGTTGCATTCGTGCTTGGGATAGCTCTGGGCAAAATGAAAATTGTTTTATTACCCAAACAATCAGTTTAGTTGCATTGAAACCAAACCACATTGTACGTGATTGAATCCTATCTAATCTAAGCAAGAAGTTGTGGGTGTTAGACTGTTGGTGTTCGTGTTTTATTATGGATACCATCAACCCAGTACTCCACCATCAACTATTCAGGCAAACCCCAATGGTATGTTCAATAATCAACTTTCTAGTCAACCAACTTTGGTTGGTGTTGGTGCCTTTTTACTAGTGGCTGGCGTTTTTAAAAGGACCAACTTTTGAGTCAAGAGCGAACATATGTTCTAGATACCAAGGCCAAGTACCGACATCCTGTGCATGGAGCGCGCACACCATTACTATCTTACGATTGCTGATTTCTGATTGCAACGTGATCCTTGGGGATGCGATTTTCTGATTTCTTTGGTCAACAACAAATAAAAACCAGAAGACCGAGTGTTTGAATAGCATAGAGGCTACAGAAGCTACTGAAGATTGACTACTTTAAGGGAAGGTGGGGAGTAGAGATATCTGTTCTGCGGGGATTCGTGATTCGTTTGTTGGTTTGTCTACTTGACTACGATGTCCAAATCTTAGTCCTAGGTTCGTGCCTGTTTTCATGTCCTTGTCCATATCCGAATTCGTATCCATATCCGTGTGCTAGTTTTTCATAGTTTTTCGTCCGAGTGAGGAAAAAGAGGGTATGATAGGTAAGCAAGGAGGTAGGTTGAGTACTAGAGCACTCATGCGATTGTATCTAAAAGTTAAAACGAAATGATTGCAATATTCTCTAGCCAAAGTTAGAGTTGCTGGAGTTGGAGTCATCTTTGGGATGTGCATTGAATTCATTTCGTTTTGCAAAGTTGAGCAGGATTCACTATTGGGAAATCTGGCAAACAATACAAAGTGCGGTCCAAGTAGGAGATTGGAATATAAAAGAAAATCTTTACTCCAACACGAGGGATCATTTATCGTTTTCAAAGGACATTATACAATTTTCATTCGGCTCTGTGTTTGTGTCTGAGATAGTCTATCGGTCTATCTATCTATTTGACCACGAATACCATATATACAAAGACAACAATTGGTGAAAGAATATAAAGTTTCTTCTTGAAGATATTTTTGACAGTGAACACATATATATGGTATGACGATGAGAGTTGGCGAGTGCAAACAAAATGTTTTTCTTCCAGAAAAGGGTGTTACAAAAATGCTGTGTCTGTCATTTTCGATGATGACCACGAAAATGATTCTCTCGCATAACAATCAGATGGAGCAGATAAACAGACCAATAGACAGTCAGATGGACAGACAGGTAGAATCCCCTTACTGATGGTGTTGGATAGATCAATTGCAGAGTGCAATGCAATGACCATTTTCATTCAACTGCTGCACGTTCTATATCAGTTTGATTCGTTTCAATCAGAAAATCAATAAAATCTTGTACGTTGGGCAATCATTCCATTCTATTTGCTGAAATAGTTCTGGAGCAAAGGATATGCGCGCCACCGAAATTAAATAATCCATTGTCCTCGAGCAATTACGTTTTGCTTGGTCCTTGCTTGGTTGTTTTTATCCATTTATTTAGGGGTTGCAAGTGGAAGGCAGACTGCTAATACAGAGTTGATGATGTAGCTGCTCTTGGTGCTGGGATTTGATTAAATGTTCAAAACTAAACAAGGAGGGTGTATTTGATACAACCAAAAGGAGAACAATGCGGAGAATTCTATCAAAACAAACAAAAACAAAAAAGAAGGAAATAACGACGAAGTTAAAATAAAAAAAAAACAAGAGAAGACCTCGGTCGTAGTGTGGTTCACCAGAGTAGAGGATTTTGGATTTGGGTTTAATTAAAATTAGATTGGCTTAAGTTATTTTGAAAAAGCACGAATAGTAGAGTTTTGAGACAAATGATAGTGCTTAAGGGTTTCTTTTTTTTAAAGACTCAAGAAGTCAGTGTTTCCCTTCTAGGATACGATTTATTACTTGTGAGAGTGTAGATACATTTAATGGAAGATATTTTTCAACATTACAAGAACACAAGAACAATGAAACTCAAGGATATTGGCAACTATGTATAAAAAACAGAAATTGAATGAGGAATAAACTAAGTCATGCATCAAAACAGAATTTTTCTCAAGCTGAAACAGGGACAGAACACGTTTGAGAAGAAGACATTTTGAAATTTTGAAACTTTCAAGAGGCTTGCAAGACTAATATATGCGAAATTATACAAGTGTTTACTGAGAGATATCCGATTCAAAAATTTCTTGAATAAAGAAGTAGTTTAACGAATAGGGGGTTTCAAGTAGAATTTGCTTATACGCTCTGAAACAGGGTTCGTTTCAAATAAGTTTCAAAATCAGTCAAAATTGAAACAAGAAAACAAACAGTGAACAATAAAATCAAATAAAATAAAGCGACATCCACCATACCAAACTGAACAACAACATTCAATGAGTCAAAATAGGAAAACAAAATTGAATCCAAGAAGGGACTCTACTGATTAGCATAAGAAGCCAGAGGTTTTGGCGTATAATACACCACCTTCTCTGTACAGGCAGAACAAACCAAAGCGACATCAAGTAAGCCGATAAGAACCCTTTTAAATTTTTGCCTGTGAACCTTCTTCTGACTTACGAAGCCATTCTCTTGATCCAATTTTGAGGCACTCTTTCTAACATTTAGATTTTATCCCACCAATAACGCGTTGAATACTGGTTTCCAGGCTTGAAAAGTTCGTTCAAAGTTCCAGAAATGGCAATCTCGCTAATTTATTGAGCCAAAAGAAAGTGATGTCACTTAAATAAAAGTAAGGGTCGCAGGTCACGATGGTAGCTTTAGTTCTGGCCGAGATCTTTTCATAAAGTAAGATGGCCGTTGACAGGCAATAATTATGTGTAAGGTTATAAAGTTTCTTGTGTTGATATAGTCTTACAGGGTACGTCCAAGTAGCCTGCTAACGTACACTGAGATATGCTCATGTCTTCGAATTCCTTCAATGTAGCCACTGCATCATTGAACGCAATTTGCGCAATACATGTAACGCATCAAGGTTACTGTAAACAGCCTCAGAATAAATTATTGGGGGTAAGATCAAGGTTACAATAAGATTTCGTCGTGATTCAGGTGGAGTGGAATACTCACTGAGCCATAAGATACGCAGACATCCGTAAATGCGACCGACAATACAGTTGGTGTGGTTGTACCCAGACAAACTACGATTTATTGTGTAGGCAAGACTAGTGACTGCTTCTATCACTTAGCATAGAATTGAATGATCCACTTTATTCTTTGAAAAGTCTAGCAAACAAAGAACAGAAACATTACCCTTGACGAAACTCTGAATTCTTTCCTCTAATAGGTTGGCCATTCCAATGGCATACGGTAAGTCTGCTCTGAGTTAAAAAAGTATTTACAAGTAGTACAAGCTCTTCCAAGAGGGCCGAGTAGATGCCAATCACGAACCTCACTCTGGATGCCCCAGCGAAGTTTGTTCCGAAACTTCTTAATTTTGATAAGAAGAACCGTCGCATGAGCATCGGTCAGGAGCTTTTGAATGATGTCAATAATGATCCTGACTTGCTCATAACTGGTGGCGAATCATAGATTTATTATTATGACGTCAAAACCAAAGCCCAATAGTCCCAATGGAAGAACCAAGAAGAGCCAAGACCGAAAAAAACACGACAAGTTTGATCAAATGTCAAAGTTTTGATCACTGTTTTTTTTTCGATTACCGTGACGTAGTGCATCAGGAGTTTTTACCTCAATGTCGTACGGTCAATAAGAAGTATTACTTTGAAGCTATACGCCGTTTACGGGAGGAAAAACAAAAAACACGTCTGGAATTGTGGAAAAACAATTCATGGTTTTTGCAACAAAATAATGCACCTGTCGTTCATCGTTGTTTGTGAGAAATTTTTCTGCCAAAAACAACACGAGAATATGCCTCAGGCACCAAATTCACCAGATTTGTCCCATGCGACTTCTTCCTGTTCCCAAAACTGCAGAGACCTATGAAGACGGCATCGCTGGAAGAGCTCAAGGCTATACCAAATAGTGCTTATGAGAAGTGCTTCGAGGATTGGAAAATGCGTTGGCGGAAGTGTGTTATATCTGATGAATAAATAAATGTTTTAAATATAACCTCGTACATGGTAGGTATTGGGATTGCGTATTCGTAAGAACGGCAAACGCAGATATTTAGTCTCGATACGTCTGTTATATAGCACATTGTACCCAAGCTTGTTTATCCAGATATTGGTTGTATCACTTGAAGAAGTGACAGTTGATTGTAATATCGCTATCATCGGCAAAAAGAAGATAAATCGTTCAAGATTCATTAATAAGTTGCTTCAATAGAAATTTAGAAATTTGGCACGACATTAAAAACAACAGACTTTGTACACTACCTTGGTGTACTCCAACATTAACTTGTTTTGTAATTTCTGTTTTAAACTTATCATACATATCGCGTATGATTTTTATATATGTATGCAAGGCTCGGGTGAACACTTTCTGATTAAGGTCTCTGGTACCTCTTTCGAAAGATTTTTTTTAGAAATTGGTGAAGAAAATATGCATATCTTTCAGAGATTGCGATGTTTTCCCATATATTTCAAATTCTGATTCTCGACATATGTATGTCTTCCTGCGACCCCAACAAAACCGCATTGACCGCCATGGAGTTCAATAATATCACACTGTCTAGAACTCATTCGCCCATTTTCATAATTGGGATATGCGACAATAGATTCAATGAAGTTGTTGCAAATTATCCCGTCGAATATGCTTTATACAGAATTGCATACTATGATCAACTCGGCTATTATAAAATCATTCGTTTTCTAAAGTTTACTAAAGTCATTACTTTTGTAATTAGTCCTAATCATCTTCAATATATCATATTTCGGCGATTGAACCTCATTTGAGTTATTTCTTCGTATTTTCCGTGGTCAGAAGCTGTCTTCTACCGCCTGTCGCTCACTTAAGAGTTGTTTGGGTACCTCTTCTAATACCCGATACAATGTCTGCACTGCTTTTAAACGTGCTCTTTTGGTTCTGTCTCTTGTTTGCAACGTTTGATCCTTGCCGCCATTTTTATCTCATCGTTCACATTTTTTTATTTATGTGGAACGCGCCTTTGGAAACAGAGTTGTTGCTTTTCCACATGTCTTGTGCGCTTACTTCTTTTCGTGGTTTCTGGCATTTTAGAGCCATTCTTGCAGATATAGTTTCAAAGTTGCCCTGTTTTCTCTTCTACATTGTGCCAGTTTATTTTCTCAGCCGATCCCGTTTTGATCTTTTTTTTTGTATCTGATTTCTGCACGAACAACTATGTCAGGAAAACTTAACTTTGAAAGTGACCAATGCGCTGACAATATTCCAAGTTTCATGCTCAATTATCAGTTTCATCGTTGAATATCCTGTTTCCGACATTTTTCTATTTAGTATTTAGCATATTAAATTGATCCTACAATTCCGTAATACGTTTTCTATTTTGAAACTTTTCGGCGTTACTGTGCTGTGACACAGATATTTCTATTCGCTCCACACTGAGCAGAAGAAGTACAGAGTAGGATAGTGTATTCTTATTCGTTCACTTTAATGATAACATACTTTCGTATTTTGCACCTCTAATCGATGTGACGCTGGATGAAAGTCCGTTCATATTTAGGCAGATATGCCAAATTTCGGTGCAATACTGTCTTTTGTTTTGTTTTGACAGCTGATCGTTTTCGTTCTCTCATAAAACATTATTTTTTGAGAGGCAAACGGCGAAGGAAACAAAAGAAAAGTTTGATAAATATTATGGGGCTAATGCTCCGTCAGATTACACCATCAAATATTGATTTCGAGAGTTTCGTGGTGGCCGCAACTCCACTAACGATCAAGTCCGCAGCAGCAGGCCCTTCGATGGGTCAATGTCAAAAAAATACATGAAATGACGTTGGCTGACCGGAAAGTGAAGGTGAGCGAGCTAGCAGATACCACAAAGATTAGTACTGAGCCCAAAAGCCATATTTTGGGCAATATTCTGCATATGAAAAAGTTATCCTGCCGGTGGGTGCCGTGCATACTCACTCATGACCAAAAACACGAATGCGAGAGCACTTTGAAACAGTGTTTGGACTTGCTTATGCGGAATCGGGAGGACTTTTGTCGTCGATTGGTAACTGTTGAGCACCAGAGAGCAGAATGAGTGCCCGTCAATGGACTAAAGCCGGCACGAGTGCTCCGAAGCGACCGAGGAAGGCTCGATGGGTCGGAAAGGTTATAGCGTCGGTTTCCTGGGATTGTCATGACATACTCTTCGTGGACTACATCGAAAAAGGAAAAACCATCAACGCGAGTATTACTGTATTACTGGAGCGAATGAAGGCCGAAATCGCTGCAAGGCGGCCTCACATGAAGCGAGACAATGTGCAAGACAATGCACCGGCGCTCAAGACCATCGCAACCATGGCTGTCGCATCCACCGTATTCGCCTGATTTGGCTCCCTCGGACTATTATCCCTTCCCAAACCTCAAAAGATGGCTCATCATCAGGAGTATTTTGCAGGACGGGATCAAGAAGTTTGAAAATCGCTAGAATAAGTGTATCAAACTAAAAGGGGACTGCACCCTAACTGACTCAAGCTGCAAATAACTTCAGACTGCTATAATTTCCAAACTGGTCATTACTATAAGCTCAAATTTTGACAGATGACAGATGACAAATAATTTTATTATATACAAGCCTTTTAAATAATTTGCCTCTCAGTTGTGTTGAAAATTTTTTATCCGCGATGGAATTCAAACGTGAAAATGTGATTGCTTTATTGTGCTGGAAAACCACAAGTAGCTATAGTTATAGCCCTCCAGCAGCTCAACGTGAATAAATCATTTGTGTCTTGAACCATAGCTCGTTACCGTGATACTGGCAGCATTGTAAAACGCCATGGAGGTGGTCATAAAAAAACAGCAACATCGGCAGACATGGTTCGGAAAGTGAAGGCTCAAATTGAGCGAAATCCGCGTCGAAGTGGAAGAAATTTGGCTCGTGAGCTCAACATATCGCTGGAGCAGATGCAACACATACCGAAAAATGAGCTTGGTCTCAAGCTATTGAAGTTCCAAAAAGCACACGATCTTACACTACAACAGAAAAAAGTTAGAGTCGAAAGAGCGAAGGAGTTGCTACGCTTGCACGAAAGTGGTTAGTTGCCGAATTTGTTTTTTTTTTCGATGAGTCGCCATTTGTTATCGAGCAATATGTCAACAAACAAAATGACCGAGTTTACTTGCTCGAGAGATTTTTCGAAAATTTACAGCTTCGGACGGCCACCAGAAAGCAGGCAGCACCGATGGTGATGGTTTGGGCCGCCATAACCGCCGATGGTCGCTCTCCGCTCGTATTTTTGGACCGTGGCGTCAAAATTAATGCGATCGTATACCGTGAAACTATCTTAGAGGCAGTATTGAAGTCTTGGGCAATCAATCATTTCGGTTGGAGACCGTGGATATTTCAACAAGACTCGGCACCGTCTCACAAAACGCGCGTCAACCAAGATTGGTTAAAAAACAATGTTCCACACTTATTTCTTCGACACAATGAATTGCAAATTCTCTGGATTCAAATCCGTTGGATTTCTCTGTTTGGGGTATTTTGAAGGCGAAGGTTGGCACTACAAAATACCAAAGTTTGGACCACCTCAAGCAAGCACTTCGCCGGGAATGGGCCAAAATACCGCAGAGCCACTTGCGTGCAGCGTGCGATGCTTTCTTCGGCCGTCTTAAGGCTATTATTAGCGCCAAAGGCGGACATATTGAAAACTACTGATACAGTTTGAAAATTGATGTATTTTCCAACATTTTTTGCTTCGGTACAATAAAATTTATCAAAAAATAAAAAAATTATAGCATTTTAAAAAGTTGCAGTTCGAGTCAGTCACCCTGTATATTGAATAAAATAAAAAAAAACATTTAAAAAAATTTTTTTCATTCCCAAGTTGGTTACTTTTCACCACATCTAGTATATCTAACTTTTTCTTCGGTTCACCGGTAGTTTTAAGACGTGCGATTTCAAGTAGTCTCTTGAGGTATTAACGAGTGCCTCAGGATCATCTAGGGTATTAAAGAATTTTCCTCATTTAGTTGCTTTTTACGACAAGAAGGGTAGTCCTTACCGCACGGCCGTCTATATGCTACTTGGTTTTCTTTTTCATCATGCCTCGCGAGGGATATAGACGCAGGAGTTCACCATGAAAATAGTAAATAAAAATTCGTTGCATTAAATTGTTTTTGATGTTTTTTGCTTGACTAATGCTTATTGATATATCGGTCAAATGTACACCACGCTTCGGCGGTATATATCAATCCGTTTATCCAATATAGGATAACATCCTGGCTAAATTATTTCTCTACTCCACTAATATGCCTTATTATCTCGTCCTTTAGCTCTTGAATTATTGCTGGCATATACGCAAGGATATAATCCCAAAAAGAAAGAAGCCTAAGGGTGCAAGCCGCATGTTCTCGTTGGGCAACCTTTCTTTCTCACAGCTTCTTTCTCCTCTTTCTGTTGTTTCATTGCATTTAATTCCAGAAGTAAATAATAATATAATAACTGTTATTGTTGTTTGTCGCTTGTGTATGTTGATATTGGTCCCGACATGATTAATAATTTGCAAACACAGGGAAGTCATAAAGATGTATCAATATTATTGAATGTTTTATGTAAACAAAAGAAGGATTTCAGTAGGTATACTCGTATGTCATTTAAATGTTCAAAGCTTGAAAAACAAAATAGATGTGATGCTTTTATTTTTTAACGATGGTATGGTCGATGCTATTTGCTTGTGAGAAACATGGTTATGTCCAAAAATGAGTAACGACCTTCTTAAACTTAATAATTATCACAAGCCCAAACGTTCAGATAGACAAAATAGGGTTGGAGGTGGTGTAATTATTCCTGATATATGGTATAAACAAAAGTATGTATATAATTTAGCGAAAATATCAAAACCAAACGAACTGATTGAGTGTACTTTTATTGAAATTGAAAAAATGTGGCACCAAACATAGCAAATTCCAATTACATAAGAGTTTTGTTAGAGGAGTTGTCTTAACTTTATGCAAAAGTTGTACTTTGCGCGAACCTAAATTTAAATATCCTGGAGGGAAAAAACAAACAATTCGTTGATATGGTAGAATCCTTCAATTTACATTTAACAAATTAAAGGTTGACCAGATAGCAATGGTAGTTATTTTTTTGTTATGTTAAAGTAACCAATAATATCCAGCTGTCTAAATATTCAGTGAGGTTTCCCATTTTATCATGCATCGTTTTAAGTTTGCCGAACGTACCGAAATTATTGAAAAATATTATCGGGATTCCGGTTGATTTCTAAATATGCAATGTGAATTTCGTCATGAAGTCGGTGTTCAGGCAATCCCTCGAATCCATGGAAAAGTTTGAGCGTGAGTACACTCTTAAGTCATCAACTATCAAGCACTACCTTTCGGAACGGTCAATTCAAGTTGTTTTGATTGGTTTCAAGTCTGATATTCACAAAAAAATGCTGGTGTGCCTCAAAGCTCCATTCTGTCTCCGATACTCGTTTTAATTTTTATAAATGATCTCTTGTCTGCTAATATATTCCTTTGCTGGTACTCTCCGCTTTTCATATTCGTTCCCGGACTCAAGTCCCTGTTCTTCGGCTGTAGAACGCAAACACGATATTAACAGCAATTATAACCAATTGGTTATTGGGGACCATAAACTATTTAATGCTTCCAAAACACAATGATGTCTGCTGTTGTTAAAGTGAAATTTAAACTCCCAGCTTTCCCAGTAAAAACATACCATTCTCGGTATGTGTTCCAATGACAATTTACCTACGCCATGCTGCGAAATGTCAAGGTTTCCTCAAACGATGTAAGAAACACTTTTCTCCTTTTGATTAGGTCTCAATATATAAGGCATTCATTCACCCAGAATTGGAGTACAATGCACATGCGAGTGATCCCAAAATCTCCCTGAACCTGTTAGATAGGATTCAAGACCGTGCGATAAAGCTCATATGTGATGCAAATATCAATCAGTTAATGGACATCCTTCAAGACCTATGAAATGTCTTGTGTCTCACTTTGTTCTATCTTTACTTTCGTCACCAGTGCTGCAAAGAAATCGCCAGTACCATACCACCCCTTCAAACCTTTAACCGTAACACTCGTCTCGTTACGAATGCTCACCTGCATATACGTAAGCCCACTTTCGGATGTATTCTGAAATATCCTTCCTAAGCCGAACAACTCGTTTGTGGAATGCCCTGCTGAGCTCTCTACTTTCTAGTCATTGTAACATTCAGACATTTTAAACCAACGTACATCGGTACCTATCTTTCTTTCCTCCCTAATTTTCTTTTATTTATACTTTTATTATTATTATTTTATTTTTCGTATTTAATCAGCTGAATTCGGCATCGCCAGAGTCAACCCGGCTTATTTTGCGGTTGGATTTGGGCGTACATCCATATAAGATTGTGCTGACGCAAGAGTTTAACCCAGAAAACCATAAACAACGCTGTGAGTTAGCTTTTGGCCAAAGATCATCTTCTCGGATGAGACCCATTTTTTGCTCACGGCTATGTCAAAAGGAGCGAACATAGTCCACAAGTGTTCGGTCAAGCATCATTGCATCGACAAAGATGGACTGTTTGATGCGATTTATGGCATGCCAGCGTCATCGGATTTTATTTGTTTTGGAATGAGGAAGGAAACACCGTTACCGTCAATGATTTCAAGTATGGAGCGATGTTAACCGACTTTCTATAGTCAGAGCTCGACAGCATCGATCGAGCTGTGGTTACAACAAGACGGCGCTACATGCCATACAAGTTGTGATGAAGAAATTTGACTACTGGGTCATCTCACGGCGAGCGTTCATCATTTCGTTGCTGTGATCATGCGATTTGCCACCTCTCGATTATTATGACTGGGGCTATGGGGCTACGTCAAGTCTTAAGTCTAAGCTAACACCCTAGCCACCTTGGACGAGCTCGAGGCCAACATTCGACACGCTATTGTCAGAATAATTCCGCACATATTGGACAGAGTCATCAAAGCACTGCTAGCGAATCCGTGGCGGCCATATGAATGATGTGCTATTCCGCACATATTGGCATGAATAAAGCCAGAATCAATTTCAAGATTCGCCACTCTCATGGTAAAATTTATATTGTTCCACCCTTTACAACTCTAATTATTGACTTTGTAAAAATTTAGAGATCCACAGAAAGAGTGTATTTCGATTTAAAATGAAATGTGTTGATCTCCTGAAATTCAAAAACGAAGCCAAGGAGCTCGCTCTTTTTTCTATGTTCACCAGTCCGACTTCGATTTGAGCTTGAAGGGCCCGAACACAATTAATAAACAATTATGAATGTCATAATTTGAGTCTTCAATGTCTATTCAACAGTGCATACTTGAGGACGAGGGCTACACTTAATAAAACATGCTCAAAGATACCGGACACAAGTCTTCCTGTTTTTGATAAAATAAGCCACAGTACTACTCTTTGGATGAAATATGAGTAAAATATGTTAACATAAGTTACATAGTTTAAAGAGATCGCGTAACTGCGTTGCGGATCAAAGGACAGATCATAATTGTTGCCACAAATCCGTCAAGATGATCCATTATCAGGACGTTCATCAATCGTTTTCAGGCCTAATATTAATCTTCATTTTTGGTTTTTGAAAGATACCAGTATGTATACTATCTAGGATTTGTTTGTTTCCCTAAAATTCCAAAATCTCCAGATGACCGGAATTGATGTGAAAATTTATAAAATCCCTTTCGCATCGGTGTGATTTGCCGTATAGAGATACACAATGCATTTGACAATATCCTGTATGGCATGTGTGAAAAAAAAGGCTTATACATTTTTTTTTTTTTCATTAAAATCGCCAGCAACGTTCACTGGCACTATCTTCAAAAGCTGGCACAGCCATTTATATTTTCTAAACACGGTAAGCTCCCACCCGGTGCCTATTGTATCCTGGCCGAACTGAAATTCAAACTCCAAAAATCATTATTCGAACTAAATAATAAATCAATGTCCGAGCAGAGGATTTCAAGGCAAAAAAAAAAAGAAGAAAGGAACGATATTCCAATATACAGAAGCATCCCACTGGTACCTAGTACCTTGTCCTGTTTCAAATTATTTTATTCTTTTAGGAATGAATAAAATGAGTGAAATGAACGTCAGGTATGTTTTTTTTTTTTTTTTTTTTTAAAAAAAAGAAAAAGAACTCTGAAATTAAAACCCATTTCATAAGCTCACTCAAATGGACTGCAACGAAATGGAGCGAAAGCGTCCACTCTTCCCCAATTCCAAGCCAACCAACACAGAAATACACCTCCCCAAAATGCACACCATATCCATTATGGCAATCATTAATATCCTTCAGATTATATTTATGAGTCAACTCATCATCTCAAAGCAAGGATACTACGAGTTTCTGTTGTAGTAAGAGTAGAGTGTTCGAGTATTATTTGCAATGCAACTCTGACTCGTTACTCAAAATTGAAAAATTCAATCTCTAAGATCCAGTAGCCCCTGGAGTTCATTGTTCCTCCATCACGAAGAAAACAATGTTTACTCTGGAGGGAAGGAACCAGGAGTCAGTTCCTTGTCATCACCACCTCCCGAAAAAGGATAATAATGATTTTGGCTTTTGATAAATTAGTGTTCTTCGTTTTAATTAAAATTAAATCGCTGCAAATACTTTTGCGCCATGGTAGTGCCTTAAAAAAAAAAAAAAAAACAAGAACCGAAGACGAAGGAGCTCTCACGTTTTTCCCACTCTACAATCCATAGTTCTTGTTTTTTTTTTTTTCGTTGCAATCGGGATGAGCAGATGAAGGTTTTCCTTTATTTTGTGAGTGAGAAGTCGAGTGATAAATGAAAAAAACCAACAAGGACGACGTGAGTTGCTTCTGACCGTTGTAGCATTTCTTGTTGTTTATTTGGATTCCGGTTTCTCTTAATAATTCATTTTATCCCTTTCGTGCGAATAAAAGGATCCCATGGCTCCGAAACAATAGAAGAATGGCAATGGCAATGGGTTTGGTATAGGCAATAGCAAACTAAAGTCGTTCTTCGAAAAACCGAATCCCACGCACAAAAGAGGTTTCCCATTTCCACCAATTTTTTTGACCGAAAGAAAATTGTCCTTAAAATTTGTCGAAGCGGGACATCGGGTTATGTCAGGATATACGAGTACTCTTGGTGTAAGCTGACGAAATTTAGAGCGGACTTTCTTTACTTTGTTTCCTTTTTTTTGTTGTTAGAGCTAAACGTACTTTTGTTGTGAACAATTAAGTCCGACATCTAAGAGTTAAGTGGTTTGCTGGACTTGATTTTGGGGGTCGGTATTGGAGGGTTACTCATAGATAGATACGCGTTCTAGTGAAAATTAAGGACTACTTCAATTTTTTTTTTTTTTTTGCCCATTCCTCTATAAGAAGACCTATATCGGGAAAGTTTATTTTATTAATTTTTCGACACAGCAGAGAGGGGCAGAGAGGAAAATTAATGGAGTTTCATCCTTCAAATGATTATTGGGTTTTTATATTTTCGAACAGGGCAGAAGGGGCTGGCACTAGTAGAGCTCTAGAGGTAGATGGAAAGGTGCTTTTTTCGTTTTGCGGACGGCAAAGTTTATTTTGTTAATTTTCTTCTGGGAAACGACCAGGAATTAATGGATTTTCATCCTCTAAATGATTTTTAGGATTTTACGTTGCAGATGAAAGTTTTCCGAACAAAATATTTTTTTTTTTTTTTTTTTTTTTCTTCCTTTTTGGTCTGAGTTCTCTCTCCAGGTTTTGTAGGGAACATTTTTTGATAAATGATTGATGAGCAAAGGAAACACTTCAAGGATACAGTTTTGTTGTATTTGTATTTTGTTGTTTATTGGACAGATGGTAGCAGTAGAGATAGAGAGAGAGACTGTTGCAAATGAAAGATTTGCCCGAGATATTTATGTAACGCAGTATGAATTTGTTACTGAATTATGAAAGGCAATCTTTGGAAAAATGGTTCACAGTAACAGATTTTTGATTGACAATTTCGTTTGAAGTTCAAGGATGGCCATTGTAACAGATTGCTGCTGCAAATCTAAAGTCTAGTTTTAATAAGGTGGAGTATTTAAGAGTTGCACGCAGAACTACACACCGTCTGTTAATAGATCTCATTAGTGCGTTAAAAAGATAAAATGGATTTAAATATTGCGTTAATTCTAAGTGAGACTAAGTCGTCTGAAAAGCCTTTAAAAGGATTTTGTTGAAGCGATTCGAAAAACTAATACAAAGCTGCAAACTTTTGAATATTTTACGACTGCTCGAAGGAAGTAGAGATACATTGCTTTTGATATTTTCAGTACATATCAGGCCCTGGGTGAAAACGAGTGCATTTTGCGATAATTGTTGATCCACCTTAGATACCATATTGTCAAACTTTTCAAAGCAACACAATTATGATGCATTTTTCACAAGATTCGGTACGAGACCGTCGCTGTTGAGAGCTTCCCAATTAAAAGCTAAGTACTTAGCTGTATAATTAGAGGATATTTGTATGTATTTCGTAACAAGGTTAATTATCCTTGGAAGATAAAACCCTAGAACGTACGTTTACACACTAATGTACATCATGCTGGCAGTACTACTGCCTTACTGTGTGTGCTATATCTCAAACAGGAAGTGAAGTTAATCCTGCCTTTGTAGCTGTTTTGATGCGAAGAGTTTGCTGTCCACTCCTTTCTGAAGTTAAATGGCAACTGAGTTTTAAGTTAAACAGCTTAAATCCGACCAAATCCAAATAGACTTTAGCATTCCACAGAAAACGGAAGCAACGATAAGTCGAAACACCATAAGTTAATGACATTACGCCACGTGTCACGTTTATCGGAAAGCACCAGGTATCAAGGGATAAAATCTTGAATGAGAGACTTTATGTAAAGGTAATCATAAAGAGGGCAAATAGAGCTTTCCGTATCAAAAAATCTTCTAAGGGATTCCACTCGATGATTACTTGTGGTCTACATGCCATTGCCATCAGACCGCTTCTTAACACATGGGCTGAAAAATGCCGTTTCTAAGAGAGGGCATCACTTAAATTACATCCATACCATTTTCAGTTAGTACCAACCTTCAAAACGGACGATTAGTTCTCGAGATATAGCGTTGGGAGTGAAGCAACTTTTGTTATTGTGAAAAAAATGGAGTCAAAGCAATTTCGTGTGATGATTTATCATTGCTTTTTGATGGGAAAAAACGCTGACGATGCAAAGAAATGTCTTGATAAGTGTTACCCGAACTGTGCACCAGCTGAACGAACCATTCGCAAGTGAATTAAAAAATTTAAAAGTGGTCATACAAGCACCGAAGATGATGCACGCAGTGGACGTCCAAAAGAGGCTGTTTCAGATGAAGACATCAAAAAAGTCCCCAAAATGATTACGAATGACTGTAAAGTGAAGTTGATCGAGATAGCTGAGGCTCTAAAGATATCGAAAGAGCGTGTTGGATATATCAAACACGAATATTTGGACATGCGAAAGCTCTGTTCCAAGTGGGTGCCGCGTTTGCTCACAGTCGGCCAAAAACAACAACGTGTTGATGATTCAGATTAGTGTTTAAAGCTGCTCAACCGCGATAAAGCCGAATTTTTGCGTCGGTATGTGACAATGGATGAAACTTGGCTCCATCACTTCACACCAGAGTCAAGTCGGCACTCATTTGAGTGGCGAGCAGGCGACGAACCTCGTCCAAAACGACCAAAAACTCAACAGTCGGCTGGCAAGGTTATGGCATCCGTATTTTGGGATACACATGGAATAATTTTCATCGACTATCTCCAAAAGGGGCAGACTATCAACAGCGACTATAACATTGCGTTGTTGGTGCGTTTGAAGAACGAAATCGCAGAAAAACGGCCGCATTTGAAGAAAAAGAAAGTGCTGTTTCATCAAGACAATGCACCGTGTCACAAGTCGATGAAAACGATGGCAAAATTGAATGAATTCGGCTACGAATCGCTTCCCCTCCCAGCGTATTCTCCAGATTTGGGCCCCAGCGACTATTTCCTGTTCGCAGACCTCAAAAGAATGCTCGCCGGAGAAAGATTTAAGACCGATGAAAAAGTAATCGCCGAAACAGAGGCCTATTTTGAGGTTAAACCGAAATCGTACTACAATCAGTGTTTCGCTCTCGAAGGCAACTATATTGATAAGTTGAATTTTGGAAAAATTTGGTGTTTCACTATATAACGGCACTGACTTTTCAGCCCATGTGTTCCATAGGAAACTTTAGTGTGGTAGCAAAAAACTAACTTTAAGGTCCTAACAGAGTTGCGTAAGCTTAAAACTGAAGTAACAAAGTAAAAGATACGAAATCTAACCCGGACCAATTTAAACAAAGTAAAAATGTTGCAAAAATGCATTCAGACTTTGTCAATCAATGGCTGGAATTTGAGTTAATTGGGAATGAAAAAAAAATTTTTTTTAATTTTTTTCTATTTTATTCAATATAGCCCCCTTCAATCGTGCCGGCTTCAGTCCATTGGCGGGCACTCATTCTGTTCTCCGGTGTTCAACAGTTACCAATCGACGCCAAAAGTCTGCCCGATTCCACATCAGCAAGTCCAAACACTCTTTCGAAGTGCTCTCGCGTTCGCGTTTTTGGTCAGGAGTGAGTATGCGCGGCACTCAGCGGCGGGATAACTTTTTCATATGCAGAATATTGCCCAAAATATGGAGTGTGCGCACAGTTCTAATCTTTACGGTATCTGCTAGATCGCGCACCTTCACTTTCCGGTCAGCCAACACCATTTCATGTATTTTCTTGACATTGTCCTCTGTAACCGCATCGGAGGGCCTGCAACTGCGGACTTGATCGGTAGTGGAGTTGCGGCCACCACGAAACTCTCTTAACCAATATTTGACGGTGTAATCTGACGGAGCATTAGCCCCATAATATTTATCAAACTTTTCTTTTGTTTCCTTCGCCGTTTTGCCTCTTAAAAAATATTGTTTTATGAGAGAACAAAAATCGTTTTTGTCCATACTCAACATGATGCCAAACACGTCAACAACAATCAGCTGTCAAAACAAAACTAAAGACAGTATCGCACTGAAATTTGGCATGCCTGCCTAAATATGAGCGGACTTCAAGGCACCATAACCTTTTTTGCAGTAATAGCGCATTCTGGCGGTTTCTTTTTACCCCACCAAGTACATGCAAAGAATTTCGAGCACAAAAGAGTGGAAAGCCAATGGACACAACTGGAGTGTCATGTCACCCATGTATAACATGGGTTCCAAGTGAAAGAAGTGGGTCCTTTGAAATACGTTCATCTTAATTAGAAAGTTAACCACCTTTGGAAAACTTAACCACACTACACCAAAGACGAAGGAATCAGAGAGATTAGAAGTGTTTTCATAGGTAGAAAGCATATATTTCCAATGCTCCAACACTCATAAAGTAATCTGATGGTCCCCTGATTAAAAAGCCAGCATCCAGATTAATTGAAATTCAATGGGAGCGAGACAAAGATGTAATATTTTAAATGTCTGAATGTTATGAGGAGCTAACATTGACTCGGAAGCGAGTGTGGATATTCTGAACGCTGAAATACTGAAATAGCAGTGATAAAAAGTGCGTCATCTCTTTAATATTTTCAACGATTATTATGTTTTTGATAAGAGCAAACTTTCTTATGGAATATTATTTCATTCAAATACCTGCCTCGGCTGGCTTGGCAGTAAGCCATCCTGTCAACCCAATTTTTTTATTGCATTTTCGATGGTTTCGGCCCCTATTTTAGGGATAGCTTGACCAATATTGTTCTTGGGTGCCTGAATCGTCTCTGAATTATTCGAGTAGGATCGATTTTTATTGGCACCCAACAAAAAAATACAGTGGCGGCCAAGCAGCATCACTAAAACGACTGAATACACATTTAATGAAGTGTGCAATAAATCGATTGTTGAACGGCTTGTGTGGCATATAGCCCCATCTTGGGATGGGGGGGGATATGGGAACCATATCTCGTCCAAATCGATTATCATGCACCGGTGCCGCTCTCCATTGTTTGTAAAGTTATCTTCATTGTCGTATTGGATGAAAAATGGGCTAATACTGCCACTACTCCAAAAACCACTCCAAACAATCACACGTTCAAGATGCATTGGTTCCTCTATCACTTGGCTTTTTTACGTAGCCGCCGAAATGGAAATGCGCCGGATCTGAAACAGAGAAGCGGGTCAATTTGACCTTGTAACCCAATAATTCGAGATCTTTATGCAAAATTCCCATTAGGCTAGTGCGACAGATGTTTATTTGCTAAGATCTTTGGCGTGTTGAGGTTTGCGGATTTAGGCGCACCCTTTCGAAAACAGCTTCAAATTTCAGCGTTGGGCGTGCAAAGTCAGTCAGCAAACCAGTCTCACGAACTTTCTTCACAAACTTGCGCACACCAGCTGCAGTTGGTGTATTATTTCGACTGAAATTTCTTCTCAAAATTCGCACTGTTTCTGCAGCACAACATCTACTTTGAGCAAGCTTATTTCAATCCATTTCGTAATATATTGTAGTTTCTGTCAATTTATTGTGCGCATAAGAGCTGTTAGTGTCAAAATAAAATATGATTCAAAAAGAAACCAACAGATGACCTACCCTTTGGTATAAAAAAATCTGATATTGGACACCGCTAGAGTATTTTTTGGTCGAATCTCTTAAGTCCTCGAGAAGTCATATTCTCCTTGCATCAACCACAGCATCAAAAAGCATCTGATGTATTAGGTAATGAAACTCTGGGCTTCAATAAGTGTGCCAGCAAGTGAGTACTGTGAAACAAGAGACGTCTACAATGAGGACACAAAACGAGTTTCTTAGAAAGAAAGAAAGAAGAGCTCGTTTAATGACCGATGGTCATTAAGGTAGATGCGATAATGGTTTTCAATATATGTGGTAATTTCCTCGTTGGAGACATATTTGTGGTCTATAAGTGGCAGTCCACACCTCCATCTCTGATTTATACGAAAATTCTACTCTATGGCTCTCGTTCCACGTTGATTTGACTCAGTCTTAAAGCACTTGTGTCTGCATATTCTTGAATTTAGAGATTGTTTGAATTTCAATGATTCCTGTAGTTATGAAGACTTTCGAAAGATAGTCATTTGATGTTGGAGAAATCGCATGAGATCGTCACCTTGGCAAATTCCAATTTTAGTATTTATTTAACCAGGTATCGGTGATGTTATGACTGATCTTCATGCATGGTGCACTTACTATCAACTGGTCAAGTTTGTCTGTGATTAAGGAACTAGGCTCAACTGTATAAAAATATATCCAGCTTGTCTTTATAAATAATGTCGTATGCGGAGAGATATCCGGTAAGGAGAACAATAACGTTTATCAGGTTTAATCGATGATCGTCTAAAAATCCAAAATACTAACTGTTACCAACTATACACATACCATCTTGATCAAAAGAATAACTACCGTGTGGCGCTCCCGTTGTTCCGATTAATGATCTGTTTTTTTTTTTAAGTTGGTACATCTGTTGTTGACATTCCCTCGAAATCTTAGCGTCATAGCTTGACATTTGCAAGAGTTACGTAGCCAAGAGTACATCTATCTCTGTGTGTTGGCGATTTTTTAAAATTTTAGAAATTGTAAATTTAAATTTGCAACAACGAACTTGTATTACATTTTTCCGTAAAAAACGGATTTAATGGTGCGCGAACGTTGGAAATGTTAGAAAAGTGTTTTGGCAACGATTCTTAAAGAAAACGGTCATTTACCAGTGGCACGAGCAGTTCAAAAGTGGTCGTAAATCGAAGATGATGAACGCAATGGCAGACCACCGACATCGAAAACCGACGAAAACATTGATGAACTAAAAGAAATGCTAGTCAATAACCATCAGAGAGATAGTGAAGGACTTGAACATTGCCTATGGACCCGTCCCAAACACTTTGGTTAATGATTTGTGTTTCCGTCGTGTAGCAGCAAAGTTGGTGCCAAAAGACCTCAATTTCATACAAAAAGGCGACCGTGTTGACGTTGCAAAAGAGATGATTTCCGAGGCTGAGACGTGGGTTTATGAGTACGACACGCAATCCAGACATCAGGCAAGTGAATGGCGTTCACCAAATGAGCCGAGACCAAAAAAAAAAAAGACACGTCGTTTTCAATCAAAAAAGAAGACAATGCTCACGGTTTTGATAAAGCACCGTCGAACAGTGCCATCATTATTCGTAATTTTTTGACGAAGAATGCAGCAATTACCATCCAATTAACTGCCACCGAATTCACCTAATTTGTGTCCCTGTGACTTCTTTCTGTTCAATCGAGTTAAAAAACCACTACGAGGAACGCGTTTCAGCAGCCGAGAGGAAGTAATGGAAAAATCGCAGAAAAAACTGATGGACACAACGAAAACCGAGTATAAAAAATGTTTCGAGAATTGGATCAAGCGCTGGCATAAGTGTGTTGCAGTCGATGGAGATTACTTTGAAGGGGACAATATAGATTTAGATGAATAAACTTGTATTTTTAGTTTTCTGAATAAATTCCGATTTTTTTTTGATCAAGGTGGTATATGACTCAAGAGATCAAATTATCACACCCAGCCTTCTTCTGACGAGCACTACCGTTGATTTCAGTACTATCTCTATTTCTAAAAGGTCGGCTCCGATCACATCGTTTACACCACCAACGTTGACATAATTTACAATATTCATCCAGCCTTCCATTTCGTGGTCCGTTCATAAAAAAGAGTATTTCAGTCAACTTACAGTGCAAATCTCTATAAAACTGAATAAGAATTATACAAAATGTTTAATCAGAGGCAGAAGATTAGAGGTATAAATACATTTTATAGCAATTTCTACATTTCACTATCTGCAATCCTAATACAACAACATGAATACTCTCTGCGGTAACCTTGGCCTACAAAAATCGCTTTTCATCAGGGACATCTAACAGATAGGTGTGAAGAAGATATTTCTGTAGCAAGATAAGTATTTGCATATATATGTGTATGTAAATTATTCATTTTCTACATTTCCCTTCCACATTCCAACCACCGCACTAATTAATTCCAGGGACTGTTAATTTCAGTAACATAACTCAAACTTTCTATTGTCTTTGCTGGTCCATCCTGTACGCTGTAGTCATAATTCAACCATGTACCAAATGGATTTGACATATGCTGTCTGACATATCTGTCAAGGATTACCACAAAATTGTTGCAATCTACTTAAATAGAAATTCGACCGTTCGTCCGTTTGTTTGGTCATTTTGTAAATACCAGAAGTACTCGAACCTCTCTACAACAAAATGTAAATACTCCTGTCTGACAAATATTATGTATCTCATGACAACTCACCTCTTAAACATAGCCCGAAGGGCTAAAAAAGAGCAACTGTGTCAAAACAGAAATTTACTGCTTAGTTTAAGTCTGAAAACTAACTCTCGGTAAATTGGTTAAATAAGTCTTTGTTGACGCAGAGTGCTAAATATGGATGTTTGCTGGGCCATTGCAGTTATTCCTCGCTCCAAAGGCAATACCTTCCTTTGGTATACATTTAATATTTCATAAAGACAACGAAACGACAAGTTAAAGAATTATTAATATCTTTTCCTTACAAATAGATAAATTTAGGTACAAATGCACACACAAAAACACATATATGAGTATTTTATAGCAAAGTGTAGGTATGTTAGAAGGGAAATAGAGAGCAAAGTGTAATTAGAATGTCCAAACATTCACACACTTGAGTGTCCTTGCCGGTGAATAATGTGGGACATGGAGTGATTTATTTAAATTTATGCTGCACAAAACTAAATGTGTGAGTGAGTAAATTCAGGACTCTTGGTCCTCTTACATGGTGACAAAGTAGAGGTTTTTGTGTTTGCTTAAGTCTGTTCAACCAGTAACATACCTCTCTTAAGGATGTGCACACATCAAACTTCTCAACTTACAAATTGTAGCCTTCTGTTATTCAAGTGGGCTCGCCTCTGTGTGTGTATGTATGCGTGTATCTATACATAACTGTTTGTTTTGTTGAAATACAGTGTTGCCACTCCGGTGAAGAGGGTTATCTAAATGTGATTCCACTCTGAGAAGTGGGTTTTTAACCATGAAAATTCCAAACCCACTACACAGTTTAGAATATCTACACGCATTGTATCCAGTGTACTAAATTGTTTCATCTGAACATACCTGTTGCAAAGGCGTTCTTTTACATACTATATCCACTCTAGAGTTCGTAGAGAATCAAATTATGTCGCTGGCGTTATTTCAGAGAAATGTCATGGTCACGATCAATTCCTTCAAATTTTCGGCAATTCAATATTTCCTGGCTTTAATTGCTGCGAAATTTCGTATTTCAACGAAAAACCACCATGAGTAAGAGTTGGACAAACTTTAAAAAATTTCTGTAGATGGAAAATGAAGGAGCGATAAAGGTTCCGTACAGGACATCCGGTGGCAAAATAAGGATTTAAATTTGATGAGCGGAGGAGCAGGCGGGTTACTAAGTAACGATGTCACAGGGGACGGTGAACAATGTGCGTTCGCAATCGAAGCGTTTTTCAAGGCCTATGATTCCTGTGCTGTTTCTCATCAAAAATTTTGTTCGCGGTAGAATATCCCACATTTACGTGACGCATCAAGCAAAGATTTGATTCAATTGTGGATGCGGAGGTTACGGATATAAAGTTCAGCAGCAGACAATCCATGGCTGGGGCCCAGAGAAAGTTCGAGGACTGACGACAACATCGAACTAGTCGCGAACAGTATGGACGATAACCATTGATAGTCCATTTGCAACAGGGCGGCTGCTTTAGGAATCCCCTAAACGACTGGTAAAAACTTTAAATTTTACCGCAAGTACCTAAACCAAATGTTTACAGTTTGCATAAAAGCTTCTGCGAGACAATCTCATAGCGATTTCGTACAGTAAACATAATCTTTTGGAAAATGAAACCCATGGATACGTGAACAAACAAAATTTTCAACATCGGCTACCTTAAGGACAAAACCCACGTTTGAAACACCAACGGCTCTAAAAAAAAACCGTCAGTGCATGACATAATTGAAAATTATTTCTTTGGAAAATTCTCAAGGGCAAACTATTATTGCAGACAGTATGCTTATCGAGACTAAAAGACATCAATACTTCACTGCACACACTTGGATTCAGCAAGATGGCACAACGCTTTATGCTGTTAGAGACACTATGGCTCTGCGTGATTTACAATATTTCTAAACAAATTAATAAGTTGCTTCGGAGATTACTGGGACTTTTTCTGTGGGGCAAACATTCCTGAAAAAAAGTAGAAAAATTTTGCCATCGCGTCTCCATTAATTGCGCGGAATGCGGTCGCCAGATTTCAGGAACTTATACAAGGCTACAGACAACATTTAGATGGAACAATTTTTTAAAATAAAAATCTGCACTGCAGATAGCTCGTCATTCTGCAACACTTGTAGCTTCAAATCATTTTTTGTTCAAATAATGGGTGATTTTTTAAGCGTTTGCTTTTTAACTGTCAAAAAAATTAGAGGAAAATTGCAAAAGTCTATAAAATTTTTATTTAAGTTCATAAATCAATGTTTGCCATTTGTTTTTTTAAAGATTATTTCAGGTAAACATTGACCACAACTACGTGGTAGGTGGTCCATACGGAGAGTCCAATTTAACGCTTTAACGTATTTCCATAAAAAATAGTCTAAAGGCGTCAAACCGAACTATCTAGAAGTCCAATTCACCGGTGCAAAACGAGAGATAAATTAAACATTGAACTCATATCTCAATTGGTCTATCGATTCGCGTTATGTGTGGCATGTAGCGCCATCTTGCTGCAACCACCTGTCGATCAGCTTCAGCTCGATTTTGGGCAAAAAAAAAAAAAAAAAAAAAATCGAAATCATTGAGCACTAGCAGGCGCCATTGACGATAACGATGTTCTCATGATCATCTTTGAAAAAATAATTCCGCCGAACCATAAATCGCACCAAACAGAGCATTTTTTTCGGGTGTATTGGCAGCTCTTTTATTGCCTCAGGTTGCTCATCGGACCAAATACAGCAATTTTGTTGATTAACATACCCCTTCAACTAGAAATAAGTTTCGTAGGAGAAGACAATTTTTCGATAAAAAAAAGCTGATCTTCCTCCAGCTTTTCTAAGACCCACTTGCAAGCCTTTTCTTATAAGGATGGCAACGCAATCTCTTTATATGCAGACAGATGTACAATCAAAAAAATCAATGTTTGTCCAAAATACAAACAGAAACTGCAACAGAGGTCCAATCGGGCCATTTGAGCTAACAATTAAAAGCTACAAAGAGAAAATGGATGCCGACAATATGTTACTGTGTCTAGGAAATTAATGGAAAATCACAGCCTCAAAAGCCAAATTATGCATCGCTTTGGAATCAAATCCACAGTGAGTAGATACAAGACCCAGGATTAGTTCAGTTAAGTCTCATATGACAAACAAAAATTATATCCAAACTGAAGCCAATATCGGTTTGTTCATGATCACGAATGATTGCCACTTTACTATACAGTGTTTCTCACTGTTTTTTTTTTACGTAAGCGATCGCTCAAATTAGGCGAAATCAGTTAGGAACAATACCAAGGCTTATATATACTTTAGAAGGGGGAACAATCTATGGGCCACTTTCTGAGAGCAAATAGTAAAAAGGACAACAAAATTGCAGCGATATGGCTTTTGATAAATATCTAGTAACTTCGATCCTTTCGGGTTTAGACTCAAATTGCAGCATACTTAGCAAAAGAGACACGCAAGCCAAAGACAATAAAGCAATGGATTCCGGCCATCCCGCAAAAACAGTTGTTGCCACAAAAGAGCGACGAGAATAAATGAAAACCAGCAGCATTCACAACAACAACGAACAGTGCAACAACCACAGCAAGAACATAATCTGAGGCATTAAGGATGGAAAAAAGAAGAAGGAAAGTTATGCCAAAATCCAATCCTATGTTGAACTTAGTCGTATCAGCAGCAGAAACAGAAGAAGACATTGGTCTTAGCTACTTCTATGAATCAGAAGGAGGTGAAGGCCGATATATCGGAGAAGGGAATTCCTTTAAAGAACTATCAGCAGACAAGCATGGTGCCGCATCAAAAGACGGAGGTGATGAGGAGGCTAGAGAGCTTAATAAGTACAATATAAGTTGGGAAAAATTAAAAAGGGCAGGTCGCGTACTACGATGTATGCCCTGTCAGAGGTTTGGACAGGGCGATAAGCACTATAAAAATGGAGAGTATCCACACGGTAAGGGTAAAGTAGAGGATAGGAGTCAACTCTTCTGCGTGCTCTGGAGGAACTCGGGATATCCGGCCATTATAGAGGTTGTCCTAGGTTCCAGGAAACATCCAATAAACAGTTAATAGACGAAGGAAAGCACCTAAAGAGTCGTGCGCTCTCAAATTTTTGAGCGGCCAAGGTGTCCTTTTCCCAAATGGCAGCTGGATCGAATGGTGCCACAATGATATAGACAAATACGTCGAAAGTTGCCAAAAAGACACTGGAGACGGATCTGGATTTGAAAGCGTTCCTTCTGTTCGTAAAAACAGACTACTTCCAGAAACAACTTAATGAACCAGCAGTTCGAATAGACGTTATCTATTCAACTCTTTGATAAAATTGACGCGCCGTATAATGTCTGATACGCTGAATGAGGTTAATCTGAAGATCCTTGTAGTGAGTGTTACTATAATTCTCTGATCAAAATCGAGAGAAGGTTAATCCTTCTAATTTGTTGGTAAGCGAATGGTCAGACGTTATTTTGGTAAGCGAACTAAGCTTAACCAGAATCAAAATTGGCTACAGTGGTTACAGTATTTTTAGAAGAGTTTGCCCGAACTCTATGAGAGGGGGTGGGGTTGGTATACTTTTAAGTAAAAGTTTGCGCCATAAAGCTGGAAATTTTTACTTTTTGGCCGGAGATCTGAACGCTAGACATGCGGCATGAAGAAATAATCCACCAAATACCGAAGACAACCAGTTATTTACATAAACAGTAAACAGATGTGTTTACATAGGATTGAGCCATCAGCCGGTACCTTTTTGGACTTGCCATTAATCGATAATAGGATAGAATGACCGACTAGAAACTGTTTGCTAGCGCTTAAGTACGATAGCGACCACTACGCATACAGTACGGATACAGAACGAGCAAACATTGCTGGAAGAATATGATCATGTGATCTCATACGATTATCGTACGGTGGTCACGCTTCACCAAGAGTAATTTGCGTTGGAGCGGGATCGATCCTCCGAATAACAAAAATTTGACAAACGACGAGATTGACCGACGTTTACCAGAAATGGACGTTGTAATTAAACAAACAATGGAGCGAACTATCCGTCGGATACAACACATCGAATACAATCAGAGTAATAAGTACCGAACTCACGCAATCGACTTTACGCCCACAGAAGTAGATTGCTCTCAAGGCTGAAACAGCTATTCAGACTATTTACTGACAGGAAAATCTGAAGCAATTAATAAAAGAAAATAGATGAGTCTGTTCTGGGGCAATAAAATCCGGGCTATAAAGACCAGTAGCCCGAATAGGTTTCCGAAGATAAATAAATTTTTCAAGCTGAAAGATCACAATGACATACAATGTGTTCGAATCACATAGACGACAGAAAATAGACAGTTATTACTGATTGCCGGTATACTATAAGTCCAAAAAGTGTCGACTCAGAAGACGGTATCTTTGTCGTCAAAGCCCCATAGGAGAAAGTCTAGTTTACCGCGGCCACGGTATTGACAACAGATCTAAAGCCCATAATTGGAGATCTGAGAACCACGGTTTTATCCTGTTTAATGAAGCAAACGCGGCAAATGTCATCGTCGCCGATGGACAAGCCGCCAGTCACTTGTTCGTGAGGAAAGATAAGTTTGAGTCACTCAAGAAAAAAAAAAAAAAAAAAAAAAAAAAACCGGCGGAAGTAGACGGTATTCTAAACGACGCATTGAGACATCTACACCCCATCAAAGAGGGATAAAATAAGGACCAACCCAGTTAATTTTCGGTCAATTAGTCTACTTCCGAACATTGGCAAAGTATTTGAAAAGGTAGTCAACAGAGCTCTGTTGAAATGGGTGGGGGATAACAACATAATCCCGGACAATTAGTTTGATTTAAGGGCGAGGAACGACATACATACAGTGGAACAAATGTAAGAACCAATGTACGGATGTTTGTCTGGTTGACTTGGCGGATGCCTTTGACATCGTATAGTTAGAGGGGTTTTTCTACAAGCTAACCAGAATAGGCATACGGAAAACTTTGCTACGAGTATATATGATTTACGATATGATTATGGGAAAGAATTCGTTGTCAAATATGGCAATTGACTAGCGGTAAGGAGCGCAATTAAGTATTAATGGGTTGATAAGTATTTATATTTTGATAAGCATATAGATGCTTGTCTGGCTGGGGCCAAGAAGGGCTTAGCTTTGACAAGAAAATTGTTTCAAAGCAGTCAACTTGATTTCAGGGTGAAAGTCGTATGCTACGTGACCCTAATCAAGCCAATCATTGCTACGGTTGTCCGGTATGGTTTAATGTAGCGCGATTTTACATGGAAATGATTCGTTTGTAAAGAACACCAAAGTCGTCCTAAATAGGGTTGACAATTTTCTAATTAAGATGATTCGAAGGTACGTCACAAGAGCAATGACGAGCAATAAAAGCCTGATCTTTGGTGCATATTACCCCAATAAAATGTACCACGAGAGTACATTCAGTCTGGCTTTATCCCGATTGAAGCATTTCTCCATATTGACGCTAAGGGGCTAGTGCAAAAAGGGATGGTATTCCGGTATTATACCCCCGCCACAGCGGTGCGAGGGAAAGGCGGCTCATCTATAACGAGTACGTCGCCGGTGCTCAGGAGTTCTTCCGTTTTAATGCTGCAATTGCGGACAGAGATGGGATCCTAGGTCGCTGGGTTACTTGTGCAGCTTTTCCTAGGTATAAGTGGATTAGGGTTAGCTAGGGGTTTTTCGTGGAGAGAGGTCTCGTTCAGGTTTCGGAGGTGCATGTGCATCGGGATAACGACTGCCAGGTGCCTGAAAACGCAATCGAGATGGTGATTGTGCTCTCCACCTGGATTATAGTTAAGTTAAATGAAGAAGCGTAGATAGGTTAAAGTATTCACTTCAGGGCAGTCCTCGCAACACGAAACAAACAAAACTTCGCGGTGCATCCTCAAAAATATATGGACAGTGTAATAGAGTGACCGGAATTGACACGAAGACCGAGCGTTACGTTGAATAAGGAGGTTTTAGAAACACACTTTTCGGAAAATTTCTTATACAATCGCTTGATGAAACCGAAAGCGGAGTTAGCCTTTTTCTTGATGTCATCTTTGTGTAAATGGAACCTGAGTTCATTGTCATAGATAACATCTAATCTTCGCATTTCTGTCCCTCAGTTTCCAAAGGTTCATTATAAAGAAGATAATTTTAGAGTAAAGTAGAAAGACGTTTTCGAGTGTGTGTAGTAGTTTGACAGTTTTTGACGTCCAGCTCGAGGAAATTCTTCCATTATCCTGAAAAAAGCTTGTTTAGATGTTTTTGCTACGGATCGAGATGGCTTATTTGGAATACCCCGGGGGGAGCGTTTATTTATTGCTTATACGAGGATGAGACAAGGGCTCTTCTGCACTTCGAATGGATTTACCTTTTCTTCTATTAGTTGCTCTATATTTCTGGGAATTTGATCAGACCTTTCCGCCAGACTGTCTTCAGGTCTTCTTCATTGAAAATATACGTTGGTTATTAAATGTCCCAGTACGAAATCAACACGTGCTGGTGAAATGATTCCCAAACTATGAAGATGTTTATTACAGGGAATGAATTCCTCAGAGAAAGGCTAATTCGTCTCATTTATTCTTACAATATAGAAATGAGTGGTTCAGGCCATCTAGATAATCCCGGTATTTGACTGTTCATAATCCTGCCTAATGCTTTAATTTATGACTGAGGCTCGGGCAAAATTCTATAAATAGATGGACCTTCTTGATTATCGGGTCAAGGAATGGGAACGATTAATAAACTTTCGCACATTTTTTGGTCTGATGATCATATTGCCATTATGATACTCATGACCCTCATACTAGTGAGACATTCTTCAGGGTGGCGACGTTATTGAGTGCTTTTAAGACGCTCTAGTAGTGTATTTGATGACTAGGAGTAGCTATTTACTGCTTTGAATACCGATCTGATAGCATAGTCATTTACACTTTTTCATATCGTTAACTTAGTAGAATGCAAACAGGCGGTGAGTTCTGCTTGAAAGACGATAATATCCTTATTTAGTGCAAATAAGAGGTGAATTCCTGCTCCTAGGTCTTGTTACGTTTGCGAACTACGGACTTTGTGTTCCGTTCCTCATTATGTTACCTTAGACCTTACATTTCTTTGAAAAGCTAATGGTGGGTTCCATTTCAACTAGAGTTTGAGATTTGGCAAAGAAACATTGTATCTTCTGTAGTATTTCAAGGTGATAAATGAAGTTCCTTTGTTTGAATTGGTTTGCGAAAGCACTCACTCACGCTTGTAACATATAGTTACTTCCTCTTAAATTGCAACACGAAACGAAGCTTGGTCTAATAACACATTCATGCCCGCAGTTGGGGCTTTTCTCATAGCCGGAAACTGATAAGTTTTGTTATTGACGATTGTTCTTTGATCTTACCCCATCACACAACCGTTTACTCGTAGTATTATTGGCCTCAACATTTCATTGTACAACCAGAATGTCGGTTTAGTTCTTAGGCTCATTGTCCATAACCTAAGAAGGTATCTCTCTTTTGGATTGAATAATTGTTACACCAGTTCCAGGTAGTTGACAGGATATCTAGCATGATACTCTGATGGTACTCTCGTGGTTGCCTCTAATAACAACAGAGATATCATCTGCAAATCCTATAGCTTTGGAGTTTAGGATCTGGATGAGGTCATACAAAAGTACGGACCACAACGAGAGAATCCTGGGGACTGTCCATTACAGTTGTGGTATTAACCTAAAGTGTTGCATGTTGATAATCCAATTTGTAATCTTTGGATTTGTACCTCTCCTAAGGAAGACATCCATTCATCCGCGTTATTAAAAGCCCCCTCAATGTCTATAAATATGACGAGGGCTAGTTTTTAAAGGTGTGTGTGTAGTGCTGAGTTTGTTTGTTTGTTTTAAGTTATGAAGCGGACTCCTAGATAAGACGTCTATCCTTATGCACAGAACAATCATTCTTTTCCTAGTCCTCAACATGAAAGACAGAATGCTAACTGAGCTGTAGGATTTCGAATATTCTGAAAGTTTATTGACTCCCTTAAGTATGAAGATTGTCTTAACTGCTCTCTAAGTCGAAGTAATTTGTGCCGGTATGAGACTGGCTCTGAAGATTTGGTCTGATGTCGAGGTGAATCTGCTGGTACTAGACATAAGTGCTGAGAAGATACCGTCCGATCATGGCATCTTTCTTATGGACTAAAACTATCTCCTTTTAAGTGGCTAAGGTTCTCAGAATTTTCTCCAAAATCTATTTTTTTTTCTCACTTTTTTAGTATGGACTCAATATGGATGCGACAAGCCACAACTTTTTACGAACATAAGTAGAGGAGCTACTACTACACGCTACGCTACGAAAAGAGTTTAGGTAGACGAGAACAGTTTTATGCAAAATTTTGTCAAAAGCTTTATTGGAACCAGTAGTAACTACATCAATTTCTTTGACATTGTCTTAAGCGTGTGGAGGGCTAAAATAGTGCTTGAGCCCTTAATACAAAGTGTGTTCAAAAAGTAAGATGACTTTAAAAATTCCGGTGGTAACGTACCTTCAATTATAGATATGTTTTTGCTGTGTTGGTACACATGTCCCGAACATGCTCACAGTTTCAAGTATATAGCATACTTAGTCTGTTTCTGACACATAGAAAGGTTAGATGTGTTTTAGAAGTGCTCATCGATTTTCATTGGAGCAAAGAATTTGCATCAAATTTTGTCTAAAAAATGGAGTCAACTGCTCTAAAGCACTTGAATCGTTGACATTGTTGACAGTGGCTTACGGTGAGTTCGCTCACGAGAATATGCCAATCACGAACCAAACTCTGAAGGCCACAGCACATCAACAAAAGATGATAACGTCAAAGCTGTGAAGAAAAAATTGTTTTGGAAATTCGTTGACAAGAACCGTCGCATCCGCAGCTCTCAGGAGTTCTTGAATGACTTCAATCATGAACCTGACTTGCTGAAAACGGTCATAACTATTCCTTGTTCCTCTAAAAGAGACCTATGAAAGGACGGAGAATTGCAACGATTGAGAAAATAAGAACGACATTGCTAGAAGAGCTAAAGAATATACCAAAAAGTGCTAATGAGAAGTGCTTCGAGGATTTGAGGAGGATTACTTTGAAGGTTATAGTATTTCTTTTTATAAAAATATAGTCACCTTACTTTTTGAAGACTCCCCGTAAGTCTCCGCGAAATTTTGATTCGTTATCTTTCTCTAGACTTTCGTTACGGTTGACATCATTATTTTGGGTAAATAACTCGAAATTTTTATAACCAGCTGAAAGATTGGCCAAATGGAGGCAAATATATAGTACATACAGAAGAGTTTGAGAGTTAAGATCATCATCATCGTAAGTAAACTGCAAAACTCTGGCTTAAAGTCGTCCAAAATTTTTTTACATTTTACGAGTATTGGTGTCATCATCCTTCTCTTCTGATGTGGAATGCGTACACATTAGGCTTACTCGTATATTGGATGACCAATCTATCAGTGCAGGAATTTTCCTGTGAGTTTTTGGTATTCTCACAGGACTTATAGGAAAATTTATTTGTGTTTCTCAACGACGCTTCTTAAATTTCATACTTCAGTAGGTCACCTCATTAAAATAGAAACGAAATCATCCTAAGGGGAATTCTAAGCAACTGACTAAACACAATTTACTCACTCACAAGTAAAATTATGAAGATAAAAAGGAATACACAAAATTCATTTCCCACTGACTACGAGTACTTAAGCAAAAGTGGCAACTTTGGTCAAATATCGCCTCACCTCCTACTTGTGCAAGTAGGGCTCGACCGTCTGGATATACAAGAAGAAAGTTGCCTCGGCTTCATTCGCTTTTGTAATTAACTTTCGTCGTCCTTTCAAGAGGCAATATAACGGGAGGTGTAGAAACACAGTCAGCTCTAAACAAACAGACGAGTATCTTTTAATCTGTGTAAGTGTGTGCATGTTAGTGTATTCGTATTACTAACATCGTATATCAAGATGTTACTAATGCCTGAAGGATCAAACAAAAGGACGAACGTGGATTATATGATGAGGTAGTTGGACAAGCCACTAAACTTGTTTTTGTTTCTGTTCCTCGTGTTTAGCTGTAGGATATAGAAAATAAGCTTCTTCGTGCTGCTTTCTTAATTATTTATCCTCAAAGGAAGCCTAGAGGGCGAACTGTTTGGAGGGGTGGACAGACACATATTGTTGAATGGAATCAAGTAAAATTTTCTGATAATTACTAACGCATTACACACACTGGCAAACTCGAGACATATTACACAGACTTATAGTTACAGCAAAAATTTAGGACAAACTATACAAACATAGGTACACACAAACGACACATGGGATTGAAATTAGGGTACTAGGAAGTAGGTATATGAGCAAATAAGTTGACTGGAAATACGTGACTGACCTTTCGCATTCTTTTTGCTGCTATGACCGCAATATCAATGAAAAAAACGCCGAAAAGGTAAATTCCTGTTAATTGCTATAATTTGTTAAAGATCGATTCGAATGTGAGTTTGAGGGTATTCGTTGTGGCATTTACCATTCGATAGGCACTTCAAGGTTGTCCAATACAATTTCCAAATATAATTAATGACTTGACTTCATTTGAAGGGATGATCTTTTTGGTTATTCGGTGAAGTTATGTGACGTGTAATACGCGCCACTTTCATCGCCACAATCAACTTTAATACATCTGTACAAGTGAATGATTCGAGAGATTTTGGTTTTGAGGGATATGTTATGGCTGATGTACTTGAGTTGGTGATTAATTTAATTGCTGTCGATCGATGTAACTTACAAATCACTCTAGCGTTGCACTTACATATGTATTACATGAGACGTAGAAATCGATTTATTTGGTTGCGGTTAGTTGTTGAAGACAAACCACTTACAATGGAAATCCGAATTCAAATAATCCAATTCCAGAGAGACCTGGAAGATATTACTGCAAAAGTGGCTGGTTGTTGTTGAAAGGATTTTGATAGGTCATAATATGCCAGGAGGCAACTATTTTTAGTCTTTAATGTGGGGTAAAATTGAAGAATTGTTTCCATCGAAACATGAGAAGATTAGATGGAGTATTTTGTTTTGTTTATATAACACCCATAGCATCCTAACTCACTTTTCATTTATTAATACACAGAATCTTTTACATGGGACTTAAGTTAAGTTAAAGTCTATATAAGTAAAAGCTAATTTATTTAAGTTTAAACAATTCAGATATTGGCTTCATTAATTATAGATTAAGAATGGACTAAACTATATTTTAAAAGTATTCGATGATAGATAATAATCGTAGTTAAAAAAAAAAGAATATTAAAACGCAAAGAGATAAAAAATACAAAAACGTATATAGGTGCCTAAAGTCAGATATCTACCACCTTGATCAAGTTCCCGGAAAATTAAATATACAAGTTTATATCGGCTGCTGAAATGCGTTCCCCGTAGTAGTTTTTTAACTCGACTAAACAGAAAGAAGTCAGACGGAACCAAATCAAGTGAATTCGGTGGCTGTTGGATAGTATTTGTTGCATTTTTCGTCAAAAAAATACACTACACCGTTGTAATCCATGAAAACCGTGAGCATTGTCTTCTTTTTTGATTGAAAACGACGTGTTTTTTTTTGGTTTCGGTTCATTCGGTGAATGCCATTCACTTGCCTGATGTCTGGATTGCGTGTCGTACTCAAAAACCCACGTCTCGTCTTCAGCCTCGCTAATCATCTCTTTTGCAATGTCAACACGGTCTCTTTTTTGTATGAAATTGAGGTCTTTTGGCACCAACTTTGCTGCTACACGACGGAAACCCAAATCATTAACCAAAGTGTCTTGGATGGATCTATAGGCAATGTTCAAGTCCTCCGCCATCTCTGATGGTTATTGACCAACATTTCTTTTACTTCATCAGTGTTTTCGGCGGTTTTCGATGTCGATGGTCTGTCACTGCGTTTATCATCTTCCATTGACTCATGACCACTTTTGAACCGCTAGTGCCACTGGTAAACGACCGTTTTCTTTAGAGAATCGTTGCCGAAACACTTTTCCAACATTTCCAACGTTCGCGCACCATTAAATCCGTTTTTTACGCAAAAATTTAATACAAGTTCGTTGTTGCAAATTGAAATCCATTTTTAAAATTGTAAAAAATCGCCAACACACACAGAGATAGATGTACTCTTGGCTACGTAACTTTTGCAAATGTCAAGCTATGACGCTAAGATTTACTATAGAGGGAATGTCAACAATAGATGTAGCAACTTAACGAAGAAACAGAACTCAAATCGGAGCGCCACACGGTGGTGGTATATAAGACTTTATCAAATGACTTGTTTCTGCGAAGTTTTCTTATGTCCAGGGAAATAGCGTTCCATTCTCTAACAACATAAACAAGATATTGGTTCTCGGAGTTTTTGCATGTAAGCCTTGGTTGAATAAAAAGAAAAAAACGCGATGAGGTTGGAAACTGTAGTTTTTCATACAGATAATGAGGTTCCTTGCACATCAGGATGCAGTTTAGTATTTTTCGGGCACAAAACTTTAAGTAGATGTGCTGGCTACAACCCAGGACCCTGTAAGTGTATTCAGAAATATGATCAAAACGTTTGAGATTATAAACGTATTGCGTAATGTTGTTGAAGGTCATTGTTTTCGCATTTCTGAGTTGTGGCAGCAAAAAATTGGCATCCATAAGTAGCTATGTGAAAAATTTAGCTTTTTGCTAAGCTAGGCCTTACGTGTTAATGAGAGGGTACGTAGGCACCAAATACCTAGGTTTTTCGCATTTTTAACATATTTTAGAACAGTGCTACCTAAATATAAAGCTGGGAAATGGCAACTGCCAAGCTTGTTTTTGAAGACTATCAAGCACTTTGACTTCATTGGGTTTAGTTGCAGATGATTTCTTGCAGACAATTGAGAGATTTCCTTCAGATGTCTATTGATTCCATCTTCTAAAATTCCTAGCTTGCAGCTCAACTGAATCTACATATCATCAGCATATAAATGTATGGATGAGTATCGGACTACTTGTGGCAGATCATTAATGAACGTTACAAATAGTAAAGGCCCGAGAATTGAGCTTTGCGGAACAATTGATTAGCTTTACATACCAGGAGGTTTTATTTCCAATAGATACGGCTTGACTTCTTCCACTTAGATACGAAAGGATCAGGCTAGCTGCAAAGCTGCTGAAGTGAAAATTTCGTTTCAAGTTTGAAAAAAATTTTCCATAATTGACAGTATCGAATGCCTTTGAGAAATCTAGGAGCCCAAGGAAGGATACCAAATCATTTGTAATTTTCAGAATCACACAACTATGGTGAAACCTGACTGTTGGTCTTTTATAGGTAAGGTTAATGCTTTTGACAAAAGCACTACTTTGTTTGTGAAGCAATTTTTCGAAGACTTTGAATAGAAACGGAAGAATAGAAATATTTCCAAACTCCGGTGGTTACGAACGGGTAGCAGGTTTTTTTTTTCTATCGGTATAACCTTAGCCACCTTCCAGGCAGAAGGGAAAGAGGATGTCATGTTGATTCTGTTAGAATTGTTTGTAAGGTTAGAAAGAATGTGGGGAAAGATTATTTTGATAAAGTGTGAATGTTTTCATCAGAAATCATGGCTTAAGATTTTATCTGTAGGACGGCACATATAACGTCGTTCTTGAACTGGAAAAAAATCAGTTCTTTCACGGTTAGGGATAGGATCATCTGTACTGAGTTCGCCAACGTCAGGCAAGGGGTTTGATTTATAATGTAAAATAAAACACATAAATTTGGTTCGAGCATAGACAAAATCTAGGCGGCCAATTTACAGTAGCAAAACGTGAAATTAAGTGCTCACCAAAATGATTTCTTAACAAGTCTATTGTTTCACGCGCTATATGGCTCGTAGCGCCGTCTTGTTGAAACCAGAGCTCACCGAGATCATGTGCTTGAATTTCAGGAAGCACATAGGTCATTAACGTGGCGCGATAGCGGTTACCATTGACAGTAACATTCTGATTTGCCCCATTTTTGAAGAAATATGGACCAATAATTCCACTATTCCATAAACCACACAATACCGTTGTTATTAATGGATGTAATGGTAGCTCTTGGTAATCTTCGAGTTGCTCTTCAGCCCAAATACGGCAATTTGAGCAATAGAGTGTGGAATGTTGGCCTCGAGCTCGTCCAAAGTGGCTGGCTTTTAAGTGTTTTTTTGTGGCAGCCAATTGATGAACGCTCGCCGTGAGATGACGCAGTCGTGAAAATAAGGTCATAATAACGCCACCCCATAAACCGCACCAAACAGTCAAGCTTTGTGGATTTTGTGGCCGAATACTTGTGGATTGTGTCGCTCCAGTAACGGTAATTTTGCATGTTGACATAGCCGCTGAGCAAAAAATGGGCCTTGTCCGAAAAGATGATTTTTTGGCTAAAATCCGGATCTCTGACGAACATTTTTAGCGCCTAATTAGTGAACTCACGGCGTTGCCCATGGTCATCAGTTCGTGCTTCAGTACAATTTAAATCCACCCGCAAAATAAGTCGGGTTCACTCTCTGGCGATTCTTAAATTAGCTGATAGGCACCGAATCTACATTTCGGGGTCTTATTGGATACTGATCGCTATAGCGGCTATGTTTTCTTCATTACGCACAAATCTCTGTCTGGTTGGTGATTTAGGATTCAAAAGATTGTACTCACGCTCAACATACGCCACGGTGTGTTTCTGCTTTTCCATTTGGAATTTTACTTTGAGTCTTGCGACTCGCATTCGTTGCTTGTTGGCTTTCCGTTTCGCAGCTGCCTAATGTTTACGCGATTCACGTTAACGATCAACAGCATTTTCTAGCGGGTCTACCTCTACAAGTCAGGCCCGGACTGAAATCCGCGTGATTCCTGACTCTCATGGTACCGTGTTTTAAGTGCTGGTAAGGACTACCGATCGTCCTGCCACCCAACAGGGTCTCCGACTGGGCGCGAGGTACATTGTACATTGCTTTGCCCCCGCTTTTTATGAGACAACATCAATGATATAATTAGGCGGGGGCTCAACATTGAGGACAGACAGCTCTCGAAGAACTGTGTGCTGACATCATTGCTGTGGAAAATGAGTTAACCCAGCCAACGCGAATACCTTCTACCAATATCACCAAAACAAATCTCTTCTGTAATAGAATGGAATTCACTGCAAGTCACAGTTTTAAGTTTGATCGCCATACAATACATGCTGGGATGCCTCAGAGCTCTATTTTGTCTCGGACAATTGTTTTAACGGCAACAATTCAATTCCAATTTATCGCCTAGATCGTGCAATATCATGGACTATTTTCTCTGGGGACATGTAAAGTCTCAGGTCTTCAGAAATAAGACAGCTACGATTGACACTATGGAAGCCAACATTAATCGTGTTATCCGTGAGATACCAGTCGCTATGATCGAACGACCTTCCTTACGAATGGACAACCTCAGACGTAGTCGTGGCCAACATTTACATGATATCATTTTCAAAAAGTAAATGCCATGAATTGTTCTTTTAACTGATAATAAAAATTTGAAGTTCACTTCCAAATTTATGTGTTTTATTTTACATTATCGGGGGTGGCCGTGGTTTAGCAGTATATGCATAGACTCCTCAAGCAGAGGGCCGCAGGTTCGAATCCCATGCGAGGCAACTCTCTAAAATAATCTTTTAATGGAATTTGTATCAATTATATGTAAATCCCGCCGGCGTCAACTCTGACATGAAGGCATAACACTGATGTTTAAGTAGTTGCTGGCTGGGCCACCCACTGGTTGAGGATGCACTGGCTCCAGTTTGACAACCACCTCTGGAAAAATATCGAAACCTTATACATCTGAGTTTCAAAACTACTACACTATCCGCCCGCGCCCTGGTGAAAAGCCAGTAAAAGGGTATTCATATCCTCTTGGTGCGCACACGGAATTAAAAAAAAATATATATAAATCAAACCTCACGATAAATAACTCTATACATTGGAATGCATATATTTTATACTCGTATTTGATTTATTAACATTAAGTGCAAGAAATGCTTCTAACCCTCCGATCTGGCCTCAATATAATTAGCCCAAAATTGGAGTAATAAGCTCACATTTGGTGAGGACAATTGTAATACCGATATCTTTGTGCCATTCACTAATGGTATGATACAATAATTCGGAATGATTTTCTACGGACTGAGCGTATCTGTGGCAAGAATGACCCAATCGATTGATCCGTACTCAGACCCTAAGTTTCTCTTTCATCAAACTTTTTAACTTCACACCTCACAATAATCAATTTACTTGTCTAAACTTTTTTTATTACAATTTCCATTCGTATTGCCTTTTGACCCCATCGATTACCCTATTTTATCTTACAAATCAGAAGCACAATTTCCCATGTAAACAATGATACCCAATCTATCTGGTTTTGCTGTGAAGTAAATCAAAAAATTGCATAACTTTTCTCACAACAAGAATAAACGGCCTTGCCCTACTTTGAAGAATAGGTATATTAGCCGGCCAAAGTCAGTTACCAATCAAAGAGTTAGTCAACTGAACTAACAAATCGTTAGAAACTCACTCTCAACACTTTCGTTAACTTACCTTAAGACCAAAAGTCAATCTATGCAGTAAAGTTGATCGCAATCGAGTTGCATAAGATGGCTAGTGAAGGTGAACGACTGATAATGGGGCCATAAAACGCTAATGATGTTTTGCAGTAAATTGGTTGCAGTTAGACGCTGCAGTAAGTTTTTCATAAAAGAACACGTTCAAACTAAAAAGTCACAAGTTCATGTGTTCTAGTTTCAGGTTTCAGCTTGAACTAGTTACTTTTTTTTTTGTTCTAATTCAAATTACCTAAGTAGACACCGCTAGATTTGCAGGATGTCAATTATATACAAATGCTTGGAACAAATACAATTGTTTTGAGTGGCACGAATAGGTATGGCAAATGGTTAGATAATCTTCGCGTTGAATTGAGAGACACTCGACTTCAGTCATGAGATGAAATCGTGACTGCAGATGACTTTAAACAGAAGTATTTACACGGAGGAATGAAAAATGGGAAGTGAATGTGACTTTTTTTTTATCAAGAACACCCGTTGTATGTATGTATTGTACATTGGAAATGAAAGTCAACACAAAACAAAACAATGTTTTAGAACCACCATCGATACATTTAAAATATTGATATGACAGGCAAGTAAAACATGAAAAGCTACTACATTCGTTTATCTGTAAGCCTCAAACGAATATCCTTTTACATACTCTATAAACCCATTAAAACATTTCGAAATAACAACTGGCATACCACAAGGTTGTATATTTAGCAAGGTTTTCTAATCTCCTGCGGTAAAGGTGTGTCTACTGAAAACAAACGAGGAATGGAACCGCCACCATTCCAGTTATTAGTTCTTTTAATGTCAAAGAAATTAAGCCCTCAAAACATCACAATCACAGACGGATAAAGCTTATTCTTTATGTGGATAAGTTCCGATAAATTTATGTGAACTATAGAAATTCTTCGAATTCGAGGATTGATAATTGGGGGCTCACCGAGATCTTGGAGTTCTCACCGCCATCGTTCACTACCATGGTAATGTACTACTGGCACTACCTCCATCAGGTTATAAACCTGCAGGTTAAAAGGTGTACGGTCGGGTTTACTGTCCGAATACAGCAAATATATTCAGATATAAGAAATAATGTTGACTTCTCCAGTAAACGAAACAAAGTTTTCGGTTCTGCACATTGAATTCTTCAAAACTTTATAGACCTTATAAAGATGGTTGATAAGAAAATGTTGAAGAATACTATAAGCGAGGTATCTCTCCACACCAAAAATGGTTAAAGAATGCAAGAGAAGCCTTTATTGGGATACGAATTTATAATCACTTTGTATTTGAGTTTCAGGCATATGAACAAATCTCTTTTTAATTTTCAGTCACCATAAGGAATGGTATTACACTCACAGTGGAGAAAGACGATTTACCAAAGGTTAGTTGGTAAAAGGTTGGTGCTAGACCGAACTAACGAATAATGTCCTTAACCTAACATAAGGACCACTAAGAAGGAAAGATATATGTATTTTGTAGCAGCTTTGAAAGACTTAGCCTACGTCTGACAACACACATTTTCCACCCCTGATGGACAATAGTTGTATTTTAGTTTCACATCTCTGATATTTTAGAACTTTAGACATCTTCAGAATCCAACATTGACTGGGGGTAACATTTGATCCAACTGAGACACGAATGTTCTTATGCCGAATAAAAGTTTTGAATATATTCCAAGAGGCTATCGCAGTTTTCTAAGTCAAGAATCTCACAACGCAAGGGAAACATCAAGTGTATTGAACCACTAACGTATGCTAAAGAGATGGTGAAAACCCTGCAGCCGAAGATCAGTATAGAAACGGCCATCCCTGGCAAGGAATACCATCATCAGCAAAGGAATATACTGCATTGTAGGTAGCAGACAAGAAATCATTAAAAAAAATTTTTTTTAAAGAGTAACGGGGACAAAACGGAGTCCTGAGGCACACCACAACCTATTTTATGCAATTGCTAAAACTTTCCAAAATAACTTGAGCTGAACGCATTTTCGGCAAAAAAATCTGATGCCCATTGCTACGAAAACCGTACGGCCAGTTATTGAGCACTTTAATTTTTTCGAGATATTCCATAAGTTGACGGTTTATTAGCGATTCTATGACCTTGGAAAGATCGAATAGGTCAGAACGAAATGAGAGAAAAATGGTCATCTTTCTTAGGAACGAACGGCCGGGACAAATGCTATTTTCCATCTACTTCTACTCAGGAAGCTTTATTAGGAGTGAAATCCGGACAGAAACTGCGTGAGATGATAGTTGCAGTCTCTCCTTGTTCTGTTTAGCCAGTGCTCGATGATAAGTATCAACCTATAGGTCCCTCTACCTTTTAAGGTGTTTTCCCATCTCTCCTGTCACAATGCCATAGACGTTGCCCTTTCTTCCTGTCTGACTCTGTGCCTTTGATACATAATTCGCATCTCGTTTGCTAGAATGTCTATGGGGACCATTCTTCCTGCTATCACAAAAGCGGCTTCGTTCGAAATTGTTCGGAATCCGCTTATTGCTCTTATTGCGTAGAGCCTATACGTTCTGGACAGTGCTCTTTTATTTTCATTCGTTGCTAGGGCACCAGCACCTAAAGATTTGTGTGTATTAAGATCAAGAAGTACTTTGCAAAAGTTGATTCGTCCCATTGAAGATTCTACGCGCTCAAATTGGGGCACAGATAAGTCTTGTCCAACAACTGAAAACTGGAATTTTCATCATAAATGAGCGTCCGGCTATATCGAAAGCAACAAGATGGGTCAATTCCGTTATACCCACGAATACACATTCTCGCGAATGAGTAGCATAGCGCGCAGGGCCTGCTACACGATATCTTATTTTAATTACAGGGGTACTTGTGTGTCGTTTATTAGCATTGGTAATTTGTTCTTTGAAAACCCTAGGTATAGTTATGAATTAAGTTCTCAACGGAATGGTTGAGAATGTGAGAAAACTCGCTCTATATCCAGATAAAAGATCTTTCAATATATTGTACCAAAAGTAAGAAAGAAAAAACTAACACAAACTGCGTGCATATTGCGACATTTTATGTTAGATATGCCATATTTTGCGGCATATTCCTTGCCACTGGTGGTATGTGCCATCAAGGTTCACGTCAAGATAAAAAAATACAAATAGGACAACGGAAACAAGCATTTGACAATCTCGAATTGAGACTAGACAGTTTTATTATCCTGTCAGAAAGTATCATCAAAGAGATGTCATGTGTTGTACAGAAACACGCCAATCTACACACAAAACGATTTAAAATCTTCAATCTCCGATTTACAGTAGTAGAAACAAATTAATCGGATTTAAATGCACAACGAATTTGGAAATTTTCCAAAATAGATTAATCCACCTCCGCAACATAAATCTTATTTCCTTCGAGCGCTTCACAAACCTTATGAACTTTCCTCCAAAACAATTTATAGCATTTTCATGATATCTGTTCAGGTGAGCCCTGCGCTATCATACCATCTGCCTTGAGATTCAATTATCCGCTTGCGTTAGCTTTGGTTTCATTTTGTTAGAGCTATGTACCTTACTTCCACCAACGTCTTGTCATTTTAAAGCAATGATTGATGTGAGAATCATTTCTTGCAATCTAACAATCTACCACAATCTACAGCGGTACCAAGCCGAACCGAACGAAACCAAAGTGCGGGCGAGATATGTATATTTATTACAACAAAAACAAAAGCAAAAACAAAATAATTTTCAAAAGAAATAATTTGTTTTCATTTCTTTTCGGAGTCTCTGACGTGCCAAAGAAGTTCCTTCATCTAATCCCGACAAATCCCTAATGGAGGTTGCTGATAACTGTGTGCCTTAGAGTTAAATGGTGCGCATCCGGTCATGATGTTGCCGTATAATTTGATTTTCTGAAATCTGGAGAGGAGGACACCCTAAGATAGATTTCTCGTTATGCACGCGTTTCGGTACGTTATCCGTATGTCCGCCGTTGACATGTTATTATCTAAAATTGTAATTTACCAGCAGTAGATCGGTTAGGACAGCAATACGATGAATAAGGCGAGCTTTGGGCTCTAATCGAATTTTAAGAGGACCCAACAAGTAAAACAGAGGATGAAACGAAATGTTAGGCTAGACTGGAAGTCTCATTTGGTTGCACCTCCGACTCTGTCTACTCGGTTTGTCGTTTGCAGCTGTCATGATTCCATTTTAAGATAATTTTTCGATTTACTTTTAATGGATTTTTGTTTTTTTTTTTGTTGAAATTTGTTTGAGCCTCAAAAAAAAATTTTTTTTTTTGGACTTAAATCGATGTTAAGAATAAGTTGGGCCTTTTTTGTTCTGTGTCTATTCTTTCAGTTGAAATTGAAGTAAACGTCACCCCATGCCTAGCATACTAATCAAGTGTTGGCCGTCACCGTTTTTGTTTTTTGCTTTCGTTGTCATTTTCATTTTCGCACAAACTACGCATCTATTAGCCAGTGACAGGGGTGAATAAATTCGCCAACATACCGAAGATACTCGTAATCGTACTCACCAACTGCCAACGGTTACTGTACTGATACTGGGACTCGTAACTGGGGGTAACTTTCGCTCTTGGGCTTGAGCAATTATCGCATTTCGATTAAAGTGCTGATGGCAATTTGCCATCGAATTGGCATTCGATTCCAAACGGAAGTGAATGAGTTCTGTTTTTGTTGGGCGAGCAAAAATATTTTGATTATATCCTTAGACTTCGTATTGAAAGGAGCGAATTGGAATAGGAAACTGAATTTTAAAATTAGTTATCGATTGATGATTTGCCGTGCTAAAAATTAAAATCGGTGTAGCAAGCAGAAGTTAATTGATCTCCCGTTATAAACACTTGACCTAAGTCCAATTAGGGGAACCATATCATGAGCAGACCAAATTATATTTGAGCCTGAGTTGATTGATGTGGCTGATTGGACGGGTGATCGTACAATCATGTAAAAACACAATGTACTTCACATGATTGCTGTCTACAAGATTGTGTGCTACAAGAAGGGTGATTATCAATATTCAAGGTTTAAATTTCTGGCGAAAGAGCTGATAGTTAGCTGGATAGCTAACGATCCAGAAAAAAAGCCGCAGTTTGTTAGGAAGGCGGCTACATTTTTGCGTGAGCTGGCAACTATGTCCGCTGTTTCAAGGTAGAATTTACCTAGGTAAAGTTGACGTGCATTGGCTAGACCATTGCAGTCAAATAATATGTGTTCTGCAATTTCCCCGTCCTTGTTGCACAGTCTGCATGTATTATCCTGTGCAATGCCCATGGTTACCAGGTGTTTTTTTAACACGGCAGTGTCCTGTGAGGAAACCTGTGGTCACTCGAATCTGACTTCTTCCCAGTTAAAGTTTTGTTTGGCTTGTCTATTTGGCTAGTTTGTCTGCTTTTTCATTGCCGTCATGTTCACTGTTCCCTGGCACCCAAATCAGATGAACTTTATTTGTGGTGGCCAGTAATTGTAGGAGTTGAAGGCAATCCAAGAGCTGCTCTGCTGTCGGAGCAGCTTGTTATATTTCTGTTTAGATTCTCTCGAATGCAAAGCTTTTTTTCATGTATTTCAGCCTGAAATACGGAGCTGCTTGTATTCATACGGGCGTGAAATGATGTCTTTGTGCGAGGACCGTACACTCTGTCTCCAACTCCTTCATTTGTTTTGGATATGTCTGTGTACTATACATATGAGTCATTGGCAAATGTTGGTTTATCCTGTTCCCAGTTAAGACGTTCTTTGAATGTAACTTTAAAGTTTTGCCGAAAGTTCTATGTTGGTAGACATTTGTCTATTAGATGTATTCTAAGTAGTTCATCTTTTTTGAATTCATGAAGTATTGCAGCTGTTAGTGCGGTTTTCATTACACAAGTTGCACAAACACAGGCTAATTTCTGCAGTTTATGGAGTTTTACCTGTGTAGACCTATGCGATGCTTTCTGCCACCAGGCGGCGGCTGCATACGTGATGATAGGTTTCGTTATTGTCATTTTGGGATTAAGTCCCCAATTTTTTCCAGCTAGACATTTGCTGGTTCATATTGAAGACCTGGCCTTGTCAAAAGTCTTAGAATTATGAGGTTTCCACGTTAGTTTTTCATCCATTGTGATGCCTAGATATACTTCCGTTGATAACTCTATAATACCGAAGAGAGTGTCATTTTTGTGTCTCTGGTACTTTTTTTGGGGTTGGGTTTGATGCCTACTTTGGTTCACCATTCAGCCACTTTGTCTTCGAATTTGCCTCTGATTAGGATGGCAATGTCGTCTGCATATCCTTAGACAAAGAAGCCATCATTGCTAAGAATAATCAGTAGTTCATTGACTACGATTGACCATAATAAGGGTTAAGTACTCCTCTCTGAGGGCATCCTTTTGTAGCTATCACTCTTGAGGTTTTTATGGTTTTGTCCTCTAGCATGGATTTTATCCATTTACATGTAGTGTCGTCAACTGCCATGTTTTTTTGAATGCCTCTATATATCTGGGAGAATTCTGTGTGGTTAAATGCGCCTTCTATATCGACGAAACAACCAACTGCTACCTCTTTAACTCTGAGAGATTTTCCAATTCTTGTGGGAAGATTTTGTAGGGTGTATGTGTATATCAAAGGAGGTGAGGCTGATTGGTCTTTACGACATGGTAGTTCAGACAGTGTGCAACCTACCTTAGGTATATATTTGACTGCACTTCCACTTTTTTGGTATATATCCCCACGCGTAGCTAGCTCTGAATAAGTAAATAAGTACAGGTAGCAGTTGGGGGATGACCTTTTGTAGTAAAGCTGTGAATATTCCATCCTTACCAGGGGATTGCCCAGATTATTTTGCCTTCACGAAAGATTTCCTTTGCTCTGTTCCAGTCCTCTCTGAGCGGTCTATTTATCTTTCTCTGGGGAGGGCTTCTAAAACTATCTTCGAGTCTGGGAAGAATGGTTCGGCTAGGATCTGAAGAGTCTGTAGTCTATTCTCGGCGTATGTGCCGTCGGGTTTTTTCATTGTCCATATAGGATTAGTCAGTGCGTTAGCTAGTTAATGCGGGCACAACTTCTAGTGTCATTGATAGTGGGACATAAGTTTCTCCACGATACTCTCCTTGCCTTTCTTATTTCTTGATTGTACATGGGGAATGTTCTGTATATTTCTCATTCACCATTACGCTTAGCCCAGTTGAAGAGTTTTTTATTCTCTATTCTGAGTTTGGCTAGTTTTTTGTTACACCAAGGAGCAAGCTTGATGAAAGACAATGGTGATTGCCATACCTACTGAGATTATTACAAGTAAACTCAATATTGTCTATGTCTCTGATGTTTGAGTAATATCTACCCAGGTGCTGGCGATATATATTTCAGTTTATGGATTTGGGTTGTCTGTATTTTCCAGATATAATTCTATAGTTCCTAGTTCAAAATCAAACAAGATGTGGAGATGGTCCGATATTGGGGCTTCGAATGATTATCGCCAGTTCTTAATGAATTTTTTCTTTTTTTTTAATAAAATTAGTGCATAGAGTGAGATCTAGAAACTCTGTCCTTATGCTGTTTATTAGATTGGCGTTGTTTCCCTGGTTTACAATTCGTAAATTGTTTGAATTAATAAATTCTAGTAGAGATGAGAAATGAGGGAAGATATAGTGCCAAAAAAAACTCATATGCGGAAACTGTGGTCGATGTGTGATATCGGGGGTTCCTTATAAAGTGGGGTTCATTGAAATCGAGCAATGATAGATGCAAACCCATCGAAATCGGTGCGTGACATTGCACAGAAGCTAGAAGTATCCCTCATGACAATAATACAACACTTCTCTCTCATAGGAAAGATAAATAAACTCGACAAGAATGTACAGCATGAACTAAACAAGTCCTGAAAACTACAATATTGTGGCGCGTGTTTGCATATTATATATAGGGTTTTCCAATAGGGACTTGACAACTTTGAATTTAATTTGTGAACGCACTCTTTCACTAATCATCAAACTGTCCCTGTCAATTTGTTCAGTAAACTCAACATTTTCATCATGATACACATGATTTTCTTCATGAAGTACACTAACGAGCAACGTCTGCAAATTATAAAAATTTTCTATAGATATTCGGAAACAGTGACTGCAACTTTAAGAGCGTTAGCTCCAATTTTCGGTCGTAGTTCTCGCCCTAGTAGACAGCCAATAACAAGTTTAGTGCAAAAATTGAGTCTACATATTCGTTGTGTGATGTTGCCGTGTCAGTGAGACAATGAGTTGGTCGAAGTGTCGAAAATATCGCTGCCGTTCAGACGTCCGTGAATCAATTCTACGGCGTTCTCAAGAATTGGGCATAGCTCAGGCCACATTATGGCGTATTTTGCGTAAGGATCTTGGTTTACACCCATTCAAAATCAAGCTGATTCAAGCGACGTACGTTCTCTGGGTTCTGGAGAAGATGCGCAAAATCATCTTCAGTGACGAAGCTCATTCTTGGCTCAATGGCAAATAAGCAAAATATGCGTTATTGGTCGGGTGAAAACACACAAGTGCTTCATGAATAACCACTTCATGCACAAAAAATAACTGCTTGGTACGGTTTGCATGCCGGCGGCGTTATTGGGCCATATTTTTTCGTCGACGATAACGATCGTCACGTTACTGTAAATGGTCAACGTTATCGCGCCATGATCACCGATTATTTTTAGCCCGAATTGGAAGATATGGACTTGGACGACATGTGGTTTCAACAGGATGGTGCCACAAGCCACACAGCAGACGCTACAATAGATTTATTGAAGAGTAAGTATGGTGAGCGTGTTATCTCAAGACATGGGCCAGTCGATTGCCCACCTTGTTCGTGCGATTTAATGCCGCTTGACTGACACCACTTGACCCGCGGTGGCCATATAAACGAAGTCGTACGTCTAGTGCAGGACAACATTCCAGGTGCCGGCTTGCGCTTAAGTCAAACAAGACAATTGATGTTATCAACAATAGGTATGGACTGCCATTTGATATTCTAAAATATGAAGAAGAAAACTGATAGTTTGACTCTGACTGCTTAAAGGCATCATTTTTCCAAGGAAACTAAGCATCTGAGTGATAAGAATACTTTGGATCCACACGACTACAATAAGATGCATTTATCCTGTTGATCAAATAAGCTTTCACATTAATACTTCATGCTAAACTCTTTAAAATCTTGAAGAACGTTCAGTTTTTTCTGCAATTGAAGCCAAAATGTCGGTGAGCTTAAAGTCACTGTTTTCATTAGCTAACTTTTCAGGATGTTGGTTGGCCAAACTATTGTCTCTTGTCTTCTTTAAAAAGTCTGTATAACTCCAGATCGCTTACTTAAATTTGATGGGGCAGTATGATTTTGCCAACGACCTTATGTGTGAAACTATCTTCTGCGACTGTTATTGCAAAAATGATGACGATACGTGACCATTATACTACTGGTAATAGCCGCTGATGTGGTGGATTCTGATACATTCTTACTGAAGAAATTTATTATCAACTTTACACAAAGTACTTTTTACAAATGGGGAACAAAGATAAATCACCGCGTCAAGATAAATGAGAAAACGATTATCAAGCCAAAGCCATTTGCGTGATTATATCTAGGCGTAAGGTAGGGAAAAGCACTGGCATACGATCTTTAAAATTGTAAAGAACACTCAGATTTGGATGGATGGGTGAATGCTTACTCTTAGGAGAGTAAGCAGAATACTTTCTAGTATTCGGTCGAAAAAAATATATCACAATGAATTTGCATTAGATTCGTCCGATTTGTTCAATAAGGATTCTCTAAAATCGCGCATTCTGTCTTTTGACAGATGTCATACTTGTATTCCTGATTGTTTATGCTTTAACAACGTTTGAAAATCATCCCAATAGGCGAATAACTAAGCGTACGAAACCACTTATTCACTCTATTGTGTGCCGTGCCAATGAGTCAGCGAAACGCGAGAAGTGCAGAGAATATTGTGGATGTGCGCAAGCCTGTAAGTCAAGACTGCAATTAATGGATTCCGCGAGATTCTTAAAAGCTGATCATTGCTCGAACGTCCCGAAGATAGACAAAATAGGTTTGGTTAATTGCCACACTGAGCCAAGCGAGTAGCAGCCACTGTATATTATTTCTTTGTTATGGTTTTGCTGCCGGAGGTGTCATTGGCTCGTACATCTACCGATAGGATGCGAGAGTCAGCTACAGGAATTTTTTCGCTTTATATTGATAATTATTTTTTTATGAATTGGAAAAAGAGCGCTTGGAGGATATGTGGTTTCAAGGGGACGGTACCGTTTAGCATATACATAATACAAGACACAATCGACTTATTTTCCCAGAAATGGCCCTGTCAATGCCCCGCTCGTGTGATCTTAAGATACAATCTGAGACTCACCTCTTTCTGGTTTATACCAACAAGCGAACATTTGACGTGAAATTGATAGAGCGATGAAAAAGATGGCCGAATTTTGGGGAAAAGACATGGAATAAAGGTAGAAGAATAGAATGAGACCGGTTTTGAAATAGATTGTAACACAGAAATATGTATCTGTAATGACGACAAAGAATAAGATGATGAGTAGGTCACCAGGGCACCCTGAGACGGAGTCCAACTACAATACAAGAATATAAATGTGAGAGTGATAGTAGCAAAAACTTCACCTCTTATCGTTAGAGCATAGTCAGAGGTTAAAGAACTTCATATTTTCAAATTCATAAAGAATTCCATATTTTTGTAATGAATCTACCTAGCACTACTAGTGCAGTCAAAACGATGTTCTGCCTCAAAGTTTAAATCGTCTGCATCTGAGCTGTATGAATAGGTAGAGTTAATTTTTATTACTTTTGGATTTTTCAAAAGTCTTTGACACAGTCGATCGCGGAAATTTGTGCGGGAAGGTCTCAAGGTTGTACAATTTTAATTTTATTTCTTCCTACTTGTGCAATAGAAACCAGGCAGCGGCGGTTAATGATTGTATTTCAGAATTCGTTTCTACATTCAGAGGTGTTCCACAGGAATCGATTCTCGGTCCACTTTTGTTCTCATTGTACATAACTGAGTAGGCCACCATCCAATTATCAAGGCTTCGCCCATCAATGACATTTTGTAATAAAAAACGGAGGCAGAGCAATGTACTGGTCTAATCGTAAACGTTTTTGGTATTTAACGCATCCGAATGCTGCTACGGTTTGACCAGTTACAAGCGACCGGTCAGAGATCCTATTGTGGACTTAAAACACGGTAACATGGGAGTTCGGATTTCAGTCCAGGCCTGACTTGAGGATTAGTCTATAAGCTGCAACAATATCTATACTCAGAAATTTTAGAGTCATATATGATATAATGTAGCAATTAAACAGAACTAAGCAAGATTTCGAATTAAAATATATAAAACATGGAGTACCGCAAGGTAGTCTATTAAGACCTGCGTTGTTCTTTTTATACACGACTGACCTAGTACAAAATGTCTAAACAATTGTGCAGGAAGGTACCCAAAAACAACTAAAGGACAATAAAGGATGTATCTGATTGTTAAAAATAAATGGAAAACAAAATGTTATCTTCAGCAATAAATTAAAATGCACAACACGTATCTAAATAATAATCTATACACGAAGTTGCACTGTCATGTCAAGAAAAAAACATGAAGAACTAAACATACGATAAAACAAAATGTATTGGCTCATAGAGAGGTATTCATGTCTCTCAATAGAGTACAATAAACTGCTGGTCTACAAGAAGATTCTAAGGCCAATATGGACATATGTATGTAATACAGCTTTCGGGGTGAACCAACAAGGTTCATGCAATATTGGTAATACGCTTTGGTATTTACGTAGAGCTGATCCACATAGGGATCGAAATGGTAGAGGACGAGGTCATGAAGACATGAAGTGTGGCTTCGCGACCATACCAATTTAGTTAGAAGGTTAACAAGAGTAAGACCCTTGGAACTATTGGGTTCTTCAAAAAGTTCTGCAATTTTTTTCTTGGAAGTACTATAGTGTTTATCGTTTCAGAATATGTTATCTCTGGAATGAAATTTTTGTTGTTTATTCCAATAGAGAGGATTATCCTTTACATTGTTACGAGATTTTGTTTTGATGGGACGTGGTTTAAGTGCGCCTTTTTTTTTTTAAATAGACTGCATTGTCAGCAGATTTTGCTTTTTTAAAAAAAGATGTCAAACCGAAAGAGGCAGAAAGATTTGCTGCTGACACTTATCAGCATTGGTTTACACGCTTTCGTTCAGGAAATAGAGACTTTGCTGATGCTTTTCGCTCTGGGCGTCCACCCACCACAGACAACAATCAAATTTTGAATTTTGGCTACAGTTAGCGTTGACTGGCAACTGATGACACGGGAGATCGCTCAGCGGTTTAACATCGCTCATACAATCGATTCGCAGAGACTAAAGTATTTGGAATGTCGAAGGATGTTTGGATTCTTCACGAACTCTGTGAAAGAAAAAATATGGATCGCATAATGGTCTGTGAATCTCTGTTGATATGGAACTCGCTTGAGGCTTTTCTGAACAGAGTGCTTACGGGAGATGAGAAATGGGAGCTTTACAAAAACATTCAGCGAATGAGGTCATGGTGGGCTACTGGTGAAACACCGTAATCGGTCGGTAAATAAGATTTACATCCCAAAAAAGTCATGTTGAGCATTTATTCGGGCTGGCAATCAGAAATTAAATGTCGTTAAATATTGTTCCCAGCTCAATACTTTGAAGAAGGCAGTTGAAGAAAAACGGCCAGAAGTATCGAACAGGAAGAGCGTTGTTTTCCATCATGACAACGCCAGACCACACAGAGCTTTAGTGACAAAAGAAAAACAGAATTTATTTGTCTTGGAAGTTATGCAGCACACACCGTACGCGCCTTCTGACTACCATTTGGTACGCTGTCTCCAAAACAATTTAGATGGAAGCTAATTTAATTCCGAAGATCAGATCAAAACGTACCTGGAAAACTTTTTTTACCCATAAGTCTGTCGACTTTTACAAAAGTGACATTATGTGTCTTCCAAAACTTTGAGAGAAAATAATAGACCATGATGGACAATATCGATTCGGTTTTTATATCCTCAATCGTGTTGAAACTATGTCCCGGTCTTTTGAGTTTAGGGAGTTGCCAGAATTCACACGATATGAGGTGAATTTTTGTCGAAATGATCTCGAAGAACCAATGAACGATATGAGGTGAATTTTTGTCGAAATGATCTCGAAGAACCAATGCAAAAAAAAAAAATTTGTGTTTTTGGAATTAAACGAGATTTGACTTTTTTTCAGACACAAAACATCTTTCATGATCTGGCCTGATAGAAATGGAATGTTAGCAGTATCAGCAAAATCTCTAATTGTCAATGGACGATTTTTGAGCACCAAATTTTCGATTTTCGTGACGTGTTGTTCTTTAGTTTATATTGATGGTCGTCCAGAGTCTTCAACGCTTTCTGTGCCTTCTTTGAATTTTTTGTTCCACTTGTAAACATTTTTTGTGACATAGCCTGTTTACTGAAGGCCTTCCGTAATATTCGCAACGTTTCCGCAGCAGAAATTTCATTCCGCAAACAAATTTTAATGCAACTTCTTTGCTTGGGCGTTGTAGAAATCGGTTAATTCACTTTTTTTTGTTCACAAAAAATGTCGTAATTATTGAACAAGTATAGATTTTAATATGAAATTTGATACAGATATCAGCGACAGAAATATTTGCCAGAACTGAATTAAAATTTCACCTTATTTTTTGATCAATGTAGTACACAACACACGAAAAAAGTGATAACTTTCTAGAATACGTATGCTATATGTTATTTTTCAAAAATTAAAAAAAAATAAAAAACTGATTAGTTTGACAAGGCGTCAATCCGGTAGTTGTAGTGGATTCACGTCTCTCACGTCGCAAAAGAAAACTAGAAAAGGTTTAAAATCCTTTATGACAGCGGCTCTTTGAATATTTGCATCCTTGCTCAATCTTCGAACTCAGGAAAAATGGGTCTCCACAGATAGATATTTTTAAAAAAAATGTGCAAGACTGGTGTACATGTATATGACTGTGAATGAAATTTTGCATGCATTTTAGGTCTGTACTTACCTGTCCCATATTTGTAAATCCATATTTGGAGGCAATAGCATCAGCCACTTGCCAACCAGCCGGTATATGCACAGCAAATTCATTCAAATAGACCGGCGACTGTTGTAGTTTGTGCTTACTAAAGCTATCCGTATAATAATCCCTATAACTATCATCACTTGCACGTAAGTTAAGGCCCTGAAATGCATCACTAAAGTCACTAAAGATGGCATTCATGGCGACATTGCTCTCATTAAATCTGTTCGCAATATTGCTACTGTTACTACTACTACTGTTTCTTTTTTTGCCATCATCTTTACTACTCCATCTACTATTGATCAATTCGTTGTCAATCTTTATATGGTTGTCAGTTTTGGAATGATCCTTCAATTGTTTGTCACTATTTACACTTTCACTATACGAACTACTGGAGACAGAATCACTAAAATTGCTAACCGACGACAACGAAGACAATGGTGATGGTGAGGGGAGATTCTCATCGGCTCGCGCTAGACAGTTCACATTGGAAATTTGAAAACCACATAAAAATACTACAACAACAATGACATATGTACAAAATTGTTTTTCTAAATAATTGCAATTTGTCTGACGACGCGACTGTGACCGTAATTGAGACAGCACCGACGACGACGACATTGATGACGTTCTCGTTTGAATATTTACATTAGCGGGCGATGATGATATTGACAGCGATTTGACATTTGATTTTGACAGTTTTGCTAATGTCGAGAGGATCTTCGCTGTTCCTCCCACCCAATTCACTAAAGATGACAATTGACCCGCTTCCATTGACAATCGCGCACTTTTATCTTGACCCGAGGCAGTGGATTGCGTTTGACACTGGCTGTTGTCAGTTGTAGCGCACCACTCGCCGTACTCGTATGTCGAAAACAATGCTGAATTGCTGACATCTTTTTGATTAACAGTTTTGAACAAATACATTATATATTATTGATTTTCAATTTTGATTTATTTTTCCACTACTACTTCGGCTATGACGACGATTAGGTTTCGATTTTGATTTATGAACGAAGCCGTTCTCAATTTGTGTAAACATACGGAAGTTTTTTTTTTTTTTTTCTTTTTTTTTTTTTTTTGTTATTTTATTCCTTTAGAGTGGTTTAAGGGAGGCTTCCAAATTAAAAAAAAAAAAGAAAAAATCAATTAACGCAAACCACAGGAAAATTATGTTAAAAACAAAAACACAAACTCAAACAAAAAGGAAACCGCACACTGGTAGCGAACTGGAAGGGTTAAAGTTGGAATTATATTTTTCTGTAGGTTAAATCAGTACGTCAACATGGTGCTCTTTTTAAAGGTGATGCCTTAGTTTCTGGAAATAAAGAGAAAAGGAAAAACAAAAATTATTTACAAACTTTTGAAAGACCAATTTTTGTGAAATTTACTCATTTAAGCACTGCACATACACGCATAGATGATGACGGATATCTAGATCTCGTCAATAGACAGTAAAAAACAGCCACAAAACATCTGAAAATTTACAGAATATCAATTTGCTGGATTAGGCCTTAAATTAATTGTATGTAGAGTTCATAAGGAGTATACAATCGAAACAGTTTCAAATACACAACACAACCAAAAATCCTTTCTAGATTTTGGTACAAATATAATTAAGTTGTTGCATTACAAAGCGCATAATTTGTCCGCAGTTTGTATCACTGCTTGTCGTTGAAAGCAACTTAACAGGTCGAATAGAAAATTCCATGTTAGGGCTCGACGATTTGTAGAAGCGAGCCATGTGAAACTTTTCAGATAAATTACATTACAAACCTGAAAAGTTGGTACAATGACGGACAAAAATTTCGAATTGATAAACGTAATACGGGCATTTAAAATCGATGTAATATGCGCTCCAGAAATCTCACCTCCTACTTCTTTTATAAGCCGTTGAAATACGTATAAATGCATCTAATGCTACATACTTTTCTCAAATATTTGCGTTGCTACTGCGAAACTTATGGGATTGGCTAAATTTACCGGCCATATAGTAGAAACACTTTTTAGCCCACTTTGTTTTCGATCACTTTATCATTGAGTTTTGCATTTCGGTGATCCAGTAATTTTAATTCGATTTGATATTCGGTTAGTAACACTTCAAAATACTCTTGACTTTATGTTCATTGCAAGTTTCGTGGTCACGTTAGCAGATATCTCTGATCAATTTCTGTAATTTTTCTGGCACTTTCCTTGTCACCTTATTATAAATTGACGGTAATTTCCGATACAATGCCTCTACTATTGTCGCACGAGCGACAGTCTTCCTCAAGACGTACTTCATCCTTTTCGCTATATCCCCTGTACATAGTCCACGCTTGAAAGACTTGCATTTTGTTTTTTAGCATTTTCATCTCATCGCTCCAACATTAAATTTTTTTTTTTTTTTTTTTTTTTTTTTTTTGAACAATTCTTACATTTTTCTCCGAAGCTATTCCCTATATCTTGCGCGTTTAGTTCTTTCTTTCGGTTTGCAGCATTTTGGAGACCAATTCACAAATTTAGGGCCTAGAGTTCGCCTCTTTTCTGGGTGTGAGAGTTCATTTTTTTCTCTGGGTTTTCCACGAAAAAATCTGTCAGCAAAAGTCGATGCCGACGTGATAATGCTTTTTTTTAAATTGCCTCGGGAAATTATAGTGGAAATAGCAAACTAACGTGGGCCAAAAAGTGATAATTTTTTTGCGTACGTCCACGTCTGAGAATACAGACCAACTGTTTGGAAACTTAAGGAAATCCCGGTATTTCTTCTTTCACACCTCTCAGATCAAACTGATCTGAAGCTGCCTGGCTACGAGCTAGTGCCTTATTATTTTCTCACAGCTGTCTCGCCATTTACGTGAATAGTGATAAGTAAACCTTATTTCAATCCCAAATTCAATTTCACGCGATTAAAATTCCATCTACGTAAGCAAATTATTCGTTATTGCTTTATTTGCGGAAGCCCAGTCTGGACAGCAATTCGACCTTTAACGAGTTCGATGCGCTGTCTTACTCCATACAAAAAATTGTATCCCTGTATCCCCACATTGGAACATTTATTACGGGCGGTTTCAATATACACAATTCTGCATGGCTTGGAAATTCTAGACACACAAGAAAGACGATGTATTAAGATCTTCACTGTGGAAAACAACTTGGCCCATCTTGTAAAGCAGCCCACGCAAGTATCAGAAGTTGAAAGTCATACCGTCAATACCCTGGACTTGTTTATAACTTTTCGCCCAGATAAGTAGAAGATCGATGTGCTATCCCCTCTAGGCTCATTATACCACTGTGTCATTAGTGTTCGAGAAGAGATTCCTAAAAGAACCGTATGGTAATACGAGGAAGCCGTTTGGAGCGGACTTAACAGCTTCTTTAGGAATTTTAACTGGTCCTTATGTTTCCTCTGATATGATTACAGACACTATTCTCCTTGGAATGAGATGCTTCATCCCTCATCGGATGAAGATTATTAAACCAAAAGAAGAGGTATGGTAGGATTCGAGGTGTAAAGAGGCTGTCAGGGTTAGAGAAATGTTTCTTCAATACTATAAGCCAACCCGACCGACAGAGGAAAACCGAAAAAATTTCAAACTAGCCAGGAATGACTGCAAATCCCTTCTTAAGCGTGTAAAATTTCAAAACATACTACAATGTCCCAAAGGTAGCATCAAATTTTGGTCGTCAAAAATACTAGAATTTCTGCCTCAGCTGTTTGGACAAGGCCAATCTCCTTGCTGCACGCTTTGTGGCCAGCCTAGCACTTCCAGATTATGCTTTGTCCCCGCCTACACACGTTTCCCACTCGTGTAGTAGAAAGAGCTTTTAAAGATCTTAACATTCACATCCAGATGGTACATCTCTCTTTCTTACGCTGGCAACACACCTGCGTAAACTTTTTCATCAAACCTACTCTTCACGACTTCTTTCGAGAAGTTTAAAAAGAGCATTTCTAACTCCTCTCACAGACCCATTGTGCTTAGGTCCCTTCTTACAAAGGTGTTGGAAAAGTTGATAAACCGTCAGCTCATGAAATATCTCAAAACGCGAAAACTTCTCAATGACTGGCCGTACTGGTGATTTGATAGCATGTCTCACTGAAATGTGGAACCAAAGCGTACATCAATCTAGCGAAAGCAAGATGGGCTATTTGTTGAAACTGCGTCCTTTTGGGATCGATGACTCTCTTCTTCTGTGGATAAGAAATTATCTTTCGGAACATTAAATTCAAGTTGTCTTGAATGGTTTCAAGTCTTATATTCACAAAACAAATGGCGGTGTGCCGCAAGGTTACGTTCTCTTGCCCTCTACTTCTAATCCAATATATTCCTCAAAACATGTTAGAAATATTGGGTATGCAATTTAATGTTTGCGTTTTTTTTTTTTCAAAATTTGAACGTTTATTTAAGAAAAACATGTACAATAGTATTATTCAAAGTATAGCCCATCTGAAGCTATGACTTTTTCCCATCTTTCTGGCAATTTGTGGATCCCATCACAAAAGAACTGCGCCGGCTTGGCAGCCAAGAATGAATCAAGCCAATTTTGGATATTCTGCTCTGATGTGACCCGTATGTAGGTAAGGGCATTCTGCATCGACTGGAACAAATGGTAGTCAGAAGGGGCAAGGTCTGGGCTATAAGGCTGTTGGGCTGTTTTCTAAATAGTTCTTAACCGGAATAGCAACGTGGGACCGAGCGTTGTCATGATGGGAAATTATTGCCTCGTGTCGGGTTGCATATTTCGGACGTTTTTCGGCTACCACTCTCTCCAAATGGATTAATTGTTTTCGGTAGCGCTGTCCATTGATGGTTTCACCCGGTTTTAGCAGCTCATAATACAGCGCACCCATCTGATCCCACCAAATACAGAGCATTACCTTCGCGCCATGGATATTCGGCTTTGTCGTTGATTTGGCTGGTTGGCCGGGTTTCATACATGATTTTTTGCGTTTGGAGTTGTCATAATGGATCCATTTTTCATCACCAGTAACAATCCGATGCAAAAATGACTTCCTTTTGTGGCGTTCCAGCAGCACTTCGGACATATGGAACCCAATTTCCTTGCTTTTGAATATATCCAGCTGCTTTTAAACGTTTTGAAATGGCTGCTTGAGAGTAACCCAAAGATTCTGCGAGCTCTTTTTGTGTTTGGCAACAATCTTCATAGAGTAATGCTTTCAGTTTTTCATCTTCAAACTTTTTTGACTGCCCAGGACGTTCATCGTCTTCCAAGCCAAAATCACCACTTTTAAATCATGCAAACCACTTTTGGCATGTTCGCTCAGCTAGCGCATGTTCACCATAAACTTCTACCAAAACACGATGACTTTCGGCAGCAGTTTTCTTCATATTAGCAAAGTTATAGACCCAATACTTTTCCTCCTTGGATCTGGCCTCAATATGTAAGGCATTTATCTGCCCAAAATTGCACCTAAAACATCTCTGCAGTTCCTAGATAGGATTCAAAACCGTGGATTGAAACTCATAGGTGATGCTAATATCATTCAGTCAATGGAAATTCTCAAAAGCCGACGAAATATCTCGTGTCTCACTATATTCTGTCTCCACGACCATAGATTTCGGCAGTTGAATACCTCACCTTCAAATCTTCAACCATAACACACTTCTCGGTATGAATTCTCATTAGAATACCCACTAAAAAAGTTCGATGTAAATTAAAATTTTGCAACGCATAATTTTTTAAAATACGACTCCAGAACTACATACACATATATTTGTATGCATACTGCCCATAAGCTCTAAAATCAGTTCTTAATTTCAAATTCTGTAGATCACATTTCCAGTATATTGTTTGACACATTCTTAAGTTAATAGCAAAACTCAATTACATTTTTGACAGGCACTATAGATGATTTTGCAATTGAATTGGTTCACAAATCAGGCATACATCAATAGATACTTGTTATGGAATTGAGAAAATTCATAGAAAATATTGAAGCTGTTAATGACAGTACCTACAGGAGTTACACACCTTGTGAATTGATTTTTCAATTAATATTTGAAATTGAAAGAAATAATTTCAAATTGGTAATTACTTAAAAACTAAAATGCAATGGCTCTGAACTTTTCAAAAATACAAAATGTCATCTTTCGAGTTCAGATTCGTCCAGAAAAGTTTATGGTGGGTGTTCCAGCGAGCAAGAAGGTCAGGAAATATCTCTATACTTGTTAGTTTATTTGACCGAACAAATTGCTCTCAACATTTTCATCATACACAATCTACGGCTTTTGGAAGTAGCATTGTTGTTATATCTGGAAAACAGCTGCTGAATTTCTCTTAAGTAGACTTCTCACTGCTTAAAAAAAAATACAAACAAATTATTATGCCTTGGCAAAAATCGCACTCCCCATTGTGGTTTTTAGCCAAAACGCTCTCTACGGCTGTCGAGACACCAATAGTACAAGTTCTTTTTATTCACAACCATCCATATGAAAATATCATTCGTCATTGGATAGTATACCATATTTGCAAGCATTCTGTCTATTTGAAAATTATCTGGCATGGTTCTTACGTCGGTGTCCCCAAGAAAGCATACCAATTAAGGCTACGACGGGGTAAAAGTCGTCCTCAGAATCATTGAGGTATTCTTTCATTCTGCCATTTAGCGAAAGGTGGGAGAGAATACCCTCCAAACATCTGATTGGTAAGTAAAGAATGTTCACCCAGAGCTTGTATTCAAGGACATCTAGGTACCTATTCTATAAATGAAGCTAAGCGCCTAAAATATTAGACCACGGATATCCAAGAAACCGACTGGGAAACCAACAAGGCATTCTCAAGGAGCTATAAAAGAGAAGTATGGAAGGCCTTATGCGGTGTAGTTTCTGCATATTTGAGATAATGGTAAGTTCTGAACGAAACACCTCGAATTTCTTATCTCATACTTGCTTTGGGAAAATCCATCCAGCTTTGGACCAACCCGGATTTACGCAATAATAAAGCTTAACTAGTCAGCTCCCAATTAGGCCATGGCATCTTTCTGCCTTTTCCTTCAACCTAGAGGCAAGAAAAAGCCTAATAAAAAGCACAAGACAAGTGACCGACTGGAACTCATACAAAGAATCCATCAACATATATACGCGTAAGAAAGAACTGAGGAAGGCAAAGCAACAATCCTGGTAATCATTCTCTAACAAAGTTAGAGAAACCTCTAAGGCACTGTATTTATGAAAAATCCTTTCAACAAATTGTATGAGACTAGTTTTTTGAAAAAAAAAAAGGAAAATCGATGGGTCTAGGGCAACCACAAGTGATGAATCACTAAACCTGCTACTTGAAAATTACTTTCCAGGCCAGTGGCAAGCCAAAGAGGAATATTGCAACCGTCACCTTTGGTCGCAGGGTACCACACAAGTCTGCTGGTTCAGACTGTATACTACCTTCCGAGCTACAAAGGTTCAAAAATATTATCATGAATATCATGAAGAGCTGTGTTGAACTGATTCGCATTCCATGGTCATGGAGAGAAGTCAATGTAGTTTTAATTCTCAAAGCCGGAAAGGAACTCAGAATTATAAGTCTATCATCTTTCCTTCTGAAAACTCTAGTACGACTGACTGGTATCCGTGTACGAGCTAAAATTTATCGAAGACTTTGTCAACGGCTCAACATGCCTACTGTAAAGGAAAGTCGGTGGAAACGGCTTTGCATTCACTGACTAGCCACATCGAACGATCCCTTCAATATAGAGAGTACACAATGGTCGCTTTTCTGAACGTAAAAGGTGCCCTTAACAACGCCAACACATCTTGCCACCATTTTTTCGATTTGCGGTCTATTTCATAAATGGATTTTAGCATGTCCACCTTATCGGCATAGCTCATGTGTCTATTATATTCACTTACAAGTTGTAGACATGAAACCTCCTTCTTACGGCCAGCCTTTTGCATGCGCATTGCTGTTCCAGAAACTGATGGGTCATGAAAGTTACTCAGAAAATGCACTGATTTCTTGTCTTTCCATTTTAAATATACTACTCCGTCCTTGCTTACGCGCCAGTCAGACTGCCCTTGCTGTAAATGTTTGTCATTTAGCAGATCAGTGGGTGCATATTTTCTTCCTTTCCGAAAAGTTCCACAGGAGTATATCATATCTGCTTGCAAATTTTTTTGAAGTTCTATCGAATTGAAAAACTTACGTCCTGGTAAGGTCCTTCACCACACGTAAGCCAAAACTTTCTTCGGTTTCTGTTGTAGTTTTCCCGGTATAGATCTGAAACTGGCACACATATCCTTTTTCGTCAGCTCTGATCCAAACCTTGTATCCCCGTTTGATAGGTTTAAGGGGCACGTATTATCGAAAACAGCTCTATCCCTTGAATTTTATCATTGATTTCATCTATGGATTGGAATTTAGATGGCTTTAGTGACGGTAAAAATGTTTCCGATAGCTTCACTATAAGGATGCGCAACTTATAAAGTTTATCAAAATTTCTAGATGTTCTTTCTGGTTGTCGCAAACTGTCATTCAACTGAATATGACTAAGAAGTCAGGCAAAACGATCCCTCGACATGAGTGAGCAAATGTAATTATCTCTGAGTTGAGGCATAGATGAACAATAATCGAAATAACTTGGAATTTTTTGACGCCCATCAATAAGTTTATTTCCAAGAACACTTTGATTTCTTCTTGATTGGTTGGAATGTAGCTTCCACTATTTCCTCCAGCTTTTTGCACGGCATACAAATTAGTTTGGAACGCAATATATTCAATTAACATTCAATTCCATTGGAAATAAATAAAAAAACACATCGGTAGGTGTTTCTAAGTCTTCAGGAATAGTGGGACCTGTTTCTTCTTCAAACTCTCTTTTCGTACCTTGCAAATATTTCTTTGATGTCGTCCAGATGGTTCGCTTAGCCCTCTCTTTTTGTTGAAGAATAGATAAAGGAAGATCATCTTCGCTAATCCATCCCTCGTCATGTTCTTCTTGAGGCTCGTTGACAAAATCAATTTTCATGGCATTTGTATCGAATAGATTTTCAACATTTGCTTCAGGATTTTCTAATTCTTCACCACCACTTTCCGATTCGATATCTGATGGAATTTCGTTAAAAAAAAGCCAAAATTCGTCAGAAACCATTACCTCCAAGTCAAGTCTACGATATCGATCATTGTCTAAAATTAACCGTGGTGTAGTGGTATATGCATAGACTCCTCAAGCAGAGGGTCACGGGTTCGAATCCCGTGCAAGGCAATTCTTTGAAAAAGTCTTTTCATAGAATTTGTATGTAGTTATATGAAAATCCCGTCGGCGTCAACTCTGACATGAAGACATAACATTGATGTTGGGGTTGTTATTGGCTGGGTTAAAATGTAACGAACTAACAACTAGCACGTACTAAGACCCACTGGTTGAGGATGCACTGGCTCGTCCCTTCCAGTTTGACAACCACCTCTGGGAAAAATATCGAAACCTAATACACCTGAGTTTCAAACTACTACACCACCCGCCCGCGCCCTGAAGAAAAGCCGGTAAAAGTGTATTCATATCCCCTTGGTGCGCGCGCGGAATTATATAAAAAAAAATGTTTATTCTCAACTGGTTTTACCGCGAAACCACATAGCATTACATGACTTGCTACAAACTATATTTTTTATGACAACAAAATAATAAATTCTTGCATTTACACACTTTACTTACTTGCCATTCTCAAAAAAAAAAACTGAAGAATTAGAATTGTGTACTGATCAGCAAGAGCCACTTCAAATGACACAAACTATCAAACTGATGCATAAAAAAAATTAGTTACAATGCAGTGATCATAACCGGAAACAAACCGTCATAAAACGATTAACAGTTCGCGGAAATACCCATTTTTCCACCTAACCACTAAGAAAATAGAGAAAAAATATTGGATGTGTTCACTGCGAAACTATTAGAAAGCAAAGGGTTAACACCTATCAAAATGATCTTGTCCTCTTTTCTAAAAAATATAAAATTCCAACTATAGAGCCTCCCTCAATACTTAGTACAGTCAACTATTTGGGTCTCACTTTTGACAGAAAACTAAACTGGAAACTTAACCTTCAAGAAACAGGCAAAAAAGTTAGCTTTATTCTCTTGCAAAAAAGCCATTGAGGACAAATGGAGTCCTCAACCTTGTATAACCCACTGCCTATTAATCTCGGTCATAAAACCGATACTCACCTACGGGGTTGTTGTCTGGTAGACGGCCTTGGAAAATGTAGTACACAGCAGCAAACTAAGCTCAGTTCAAAGAACAGCATGTCTATACATAAACAGAGCCCTATGTGACACCCCTTGATATCTTCAGCATTTAGTCACGGTTATATTCTTAGTACATTGGAAATGCTCACAGATAAATCGATTACACTACATATACAAGAACGTTGGTTTCACAAGAACTTTCATGTAAGCTTCCCTTCTAGATCCTTCGGAAAGGAAGATGTTTTCATGGAGGACAAGTCAATCTATTGTACTTTAACACAGATGGATCTGAAACTGATAGCGAGTTTGGTGGTGGCGTTTTCTCAGATAAGCTAAATCTAAACCTCTTATTCTATCTTCCAAATCACTGTGGCGCGTTCTAGGCGAAAATTTTGGCGACTAATGAAAAACGTGATATCCGCAATGAATATCTGGATATTTTCTGATAGTCAAGCCGCTATCAAATCCGTGAACTCAGTCTGGTTAAATTTCGCCCTTGAATGCTCATCATCTCTTACGGAGATGGCAAAGCAGTTCAACCTTCACCTTTGTTGGATGCAGGACCACAGGGACATTCCAGTGAAAGGTTACCAAAATTGGAACATCTCTACCTATTCATCATAAGCACAAATTGGTTCAAGTTGGAGGATCACAGATCTACGTGGCATCACAATGGGCTAATAGGCCTAAGTGTGTTAATCTTTTCAACAGCCACTTATACTTACATACCTAGCTTAGAGCAGATAGTTGTGACGTTAGTCACGAACTAGCAAACGATGAAGAAGGCTATATTTTTATAGACCTCAACAATCACACATCGAACCTTAAAATGACATAACCATCTCAGATTGAATAATTCGGGAAACTTCCTTAGTCCGGACTTAAGTTTTTTCTATACGAAACCCTAAAGAAAAAACTGCTTCTCATTTCTTAATTACAAATGATACGAAAAACAATTAGTAGCAACCTATTTAATTTTTTTGAAGGAAAAAAACGAAATTAAGTCACAAAAGCCGATTTTATGCTCCACTGCCGTATTTCATTACATTAAAAGAAAAAAATAAAATAAATAAATAAATAAATTAAACAGAAATTACAGAAGTACCTTTCTTATTTTATTGAAGGGACACTCTTTTGCAAGCCAATTAAATTAGGGTGTATCTCCGAAATTATTCGTCATCACAATAATTGTGTCTTTCCTGGTACCTTTAGCAACGATGAGCTTTTTGTATAATCCTACTAAGCAACCCTAAGATTAATTTGCATTTTACAAAAAAAAAAAAAAAAAAATTTAAAAGAAAAAACGAAAATAAAAGCAACAAAATGTTGTCGGTCGGTCTATCCACTTGAGCGGGTAATTAAAATGATCCTTTGCTAAGAACCATCCCTATCCTGGTATTATCTTCAAATCCCACTTTACATATAGCCTCCTTACATGAACGATGGCTCTTAAAAAATTTACTCTTCACCTTAATCGACGCACAGCAATTAAGCAAGGGGGGGGGGGGGGGGGGGGAACATAGTTTAACGTGTTCATTTGTATATTCTCCCAAGTTTGCATATTTTCAAGTGAAGGTTTCAAGAATTTTAATGGTTTCCCTGATTATGAATTACAACTCTCTCTCTCTCTCTTGAGAAATGACCTGTAATTAGCTTAATGACAAAATTGCTTATGCACATAAATTCCTTTTCGAAATAAACGTTCTCCTTCAGATAGTCGACATTCTCTCGTTCTATACGGTAAGGTCCTCTTTTGTTTCTACTTTGCTATTTTATACTTGACAACTTCCTTTGAACTCGAAGCAAGGAATTCACAATTTAAAATAAGGGAACCTGCAACAACAGCAAACTAACAAACGGTACAGTGGAAAAAATCGAAAAAAAAAACAACAAAAATAGGAAATCACGATACTCAGTCTGTATAATCATCTAAAGATTTCCGACTCTCATCTACCTTGGATAGAGCTTGTGTCTGTAGATACACATTCGAGAATACAAGTCACAGAACTTGCATCAATGCCTATAGGGTGGATTTTATTTAAGTTTTCTCAGATACGTAGCATTCCAGCGAAAAGTCCTGAAGCAGCCGACGGAGTAAAGGTACATATGTATTAGTTTTGAATAGCTATGAATGCATTCACAATGAATGAGGAAGAGGAAAGAACTATCCGCAACATAGGGAATGTATCATACAAAACTAAAAGGACTTCATCGCCCACTCCGGTCGCTAACGACTTCACTTAAAGATGCAAGAACGCGGTTATTCTTTTGTGGAGAGAATGCATCTAATATAATAATAAGCGTGCCTAAGTTTTTATCTTTTCTTCCATTTCCACTGTGCGGAAGCGCATTCTCTCTAAAAATATTACCTGCGTTGCCGTTTACAATTTTTAATTGGTGGACTTTATAAGTATAACCAAACAAGGAATGGAAACCTAAGTGGGCATATGTTCAAAACGAGTGGCAACTATCATACAACGTATTCTGGATGCCCAAGTTTTAATCGCAACATCTCGTCATAAATTGTCTTATAAAGCGTCCATAGCCATCTCAAGAAGCGATTTCATTTTGAAAAATATTGGTGGTCAATTTACTGTGAGTGAGTATTGTAGGGTGAACACACCCAGTGAATTCTCGGATAATTATCGTGTCCGTAGTTTACTGGGTTAATAAACAAACAAAAACCTATCTTTACCAATGTAAATGTTCAGTATTGGTACATGCATAACTCTATAGTCCGAACAGTCGCTATCTTTTGAAAATGCCTTAATTGTATGGCCTGAAAGAAATTCGGCATGATGTGCAAGTGCACCGGATGCCAAATGTTGTTTCACTTAGACTGAGCTAATCGAACGCAAAGTGATTGTTACTTTACGAGTATGAACAAAAATAACGCTCACTTTTTATGTTTATCTTTCAATAAAAAACGCGCAAGTTGCTTTGCTACCCTCCATCCAATCTGTAAGTGAAAAGTAAATGATTCATGTATCTATTACCCCTACATGGCTGAAATCACCCTCAGCAGCTGAGGAGTCTTTTTCTTCTAATAATGTTCTACTTGGATAGTCATCTCTCGCTGGTGGCACAGAAGTTAAGAATTCCCCTCCCTCAATCATCACTCTTGAGGTGCTATGGTATATACTGAGATTATCTCCCTGAAGCGTATGCACTATGACTAATCAATATTCTCCAAAATGAAAAGAATTTACTTGAGTGCAAGGTTAGTGACCTACTGCAGAAAGTCAATAGATCACAGCGGAAACCATATCGCAATATACAATGAAAATTTATTGAATGCTGGTCTTAAACTTTTTGCCGACGGTATAGGCGTAGATGTGAGTGAAGTTGTGGTATACTAAAACGATATGTAAATCGTTGGCTGCTAATCAAGACTCAAAGCAATCCGGGTCAACGTCATCACATAAGAGAGAAATGAGAAGCCTTGGTATGAAGTTTAAAAACATCAAATGAAAGCGTAGAATGATCAAACAAACGTAAAAGGAAATTGACAAACAGTATACTCGTATTTGGGGTTTTTTTTTTTTTTTTTTTTTTTTTTTTTTTTTTTTTTTTTTAAATCTTATAATTAGCGCGCACTTAATCTGTAAAATGTTGTGTAAAATGTTTGTACACAGCACGGGCGAAGGAAACTTAGGGAGGAAGAAATGAAAGGTACCGGTGTACATTGGTCTTAAATGTTTACAAGTTATAACGGCTAGGAAATAGAGAGCTCGTCAGGACATGAGCGAGTTGTATGGCTAAGAAACGAATCAGGATATTTCAGAGTACGTTCGAAAGTGGGCTTGCATAGCGAGGCAGGTGTTACGGTTAACACTTTGACGGAACGGAATGGTACTGTGGAGCACTTGTGGTGGAAATATACAAATTCGAAAGAACTATAAAAAAAAATTGTTGAGGTTCCTATTTGCAAAGAGGCCTTTTATATTCCATATAACCAAAAGGTAGTCTAAGTTTTTTTTTTTTTAAGAATAGGTATGTCATTGAGTGTGCCTCCACGCAATATCTTTAAAGATAAAAGGAATTACAGATAAGTTTTTTATAAGTGTTGCGACATATACTTTAGCAAACGCTCAGTATACGAGTACCTCAATTATTCAATCCTACTGTGCGAACAAATGCCTTATTTCTGAGAATATCTTACAAAATAGTTTGTTAGTTAATAAATCTAATTCGAACCCTTTTCTTAAAAGCACTCCGCTGAATATTGTGGACGTTTTAGCGCATAGGTTTCAATAAAAGCGTGTATGGTGGTATTTTCTCTATTAATTTAAAAACAGCTGAAATTATATCAATTTTCCAAAAGGGTAACCCAAACATACAGGCTGATCTCCACCTCACCAGTTTTTATTTAGTTTAGATTTAGCAAAGAAGTCCAAAGAACAGCATGTCTATACATAAGCGGAGCTCTACGCTCCACTCCCTCCGCGGCTTTAGACATTCTGTTTCACTAGACACCCGTCGACATCTTCAGGAGGCAGCTATTCGCCTTAAAACGACTATACAATGAACAAATGATTCATTTGGCCACGCTAATAATCTTAAAACATTAGGAATCCTCGCAGAGAACGTCGACTACATCATACCGAAACTTTGGTTTGACAAAGACTTTCATGCAAGTTTCACCACTAGATCATTCTGGGAGAAATATGCTCTTTAAGGGTAGAATAGGAAAAGCAGTGTTTGTGGCGGTGTTTTCTCAGATAAGCTAAATCTAAGCCTCTCCTTCCGTCTTTCATATCAGTGTACCGTCTTGCTTTGGTGATTAATGAAGCTCTGTCCTGGCTGAAGAAAAACGTGATATCTGCAAAGAATATCCGCAACTTTTCGGATAGACAGGCCGGTATCAAGCTCTTGGACTCGGTCTCACAAAATTCTCAAACCGCTCTTAAATACCGATCATCTCTTACGGAGATGGCAGAGCAGTTCACCCTTCACCTTTGTTGGGTGCCGGGCCAAAGAGGCATTTCAGTGAATTGTAGGGTCGATAAATTCGCCAAAAGTAGAAGCACTCTCACTATTCTACCGGAAAAGTTTAGCACAGGTATACCAATCGTCATATTCGAATTATTATTGAAGCTGGATGCTAATAAAAGAACATTAGACGGACCGGTGGGCCAACATGTGTAGCCAAAGCTGGATTTGAATCGCTCTAAGAGTCGGATTCTTCTAAATAGGAAACATCTCAGCGCCATCGTAGGTGTCATCATTAAACACTGCCTTATAGGCAAGCATGCAAGTAGGACTGGCGCTTTTACAAACGATGTATGTTGAAGCTGCATGGACGAGGAGGAAGATGAGACAATCCTCCACCTTCACTGTACATGTCCAGCTCTCTAACAGAGAAGAAAACTCCACCTAGGAGCTTTCTTCTACATTGACTTAAACGACCTAAGGAATATAAACGTTAACAGTCTCCTGCGTTTCATTCTAAGCTTAAATTTTTTTCATGAGTAAGAGGATCATAGATCCACGTGGCAACACAACAGGCTAACAGGTCTAAGTGAATTGGTTCCCCTACCGCCACTCTCACCTAACCAAACCTAGATTTGGCAAGGCGACAGATGCCACAAGATGCGCTCTTAACCTTCTGTAGTCAGATGTAGAGGGTTTTCTAATAACGACTTGACAAATTTTTTTTTTTTTAAATAAAAGGCAAACCATTTGAGATATTTTAAAATTATTGGCTTGAAGTACAATCAAAACATTTATGAATGGAACTTGACTTCCGTTCATAAGGCCACGGCGGGCACGTTTGCAGCGGTCGATTCGTTGGAACCAATTTTCAACGACTGGGCCACACATTTCGGCCGAAACGGCCGCTATTTCGCATTCAATGTTGGCTCTGAGCTCTTCCAACGTCGTCGGCGTGTTGGCATAAACCAATAACTTAACGTAGCCTTAAAGAAAATAGTCAAGCGGCGTTAAATAGCACGAACGAGGCGGCCAATCGACTGGCCCATCTCTTGAGATAACACGCTCACCATACTTACTCTTCAATAAATCGATTGTAGCGTGTGCTGTGTGGCTTGTGGCACCATCCTGTTGATACCACATGTCGTCCAAGTCCATATCTTCTAATTCGGGCCAAAAATAATAGGTGATCATGGCGCGATAACGCTGACCATTCACACTAACGTGACGATCGTTATTGTCGACGAAAAAATGTGGCCCAATAACGCCGCCGGCATACAAACCGCACCAAACAGTTATTTTTTGTGGATGATGTGATGATTCATGAAGCACATGTGGGTTTTCACCCGACCAATAACGCATATTTTGCTTATTGACGAACCCATTGAGCCAAAAATTAGCTTCGTCACTAAAGATGATTTTGCGATGAAATTCATCATCTTGGCGCATCTTCTCCAGAACCCAATCGGAGAACGTACGTCGCTTCAAATGGTCCATCGGCTTCAATTCTGGAGTCAGCTTGGTCTTGTATGGGTGTAAACCAAGATCCTTACGCAAAATACGCCATAATGTAGTCTGATCAATGCCCAATTATTGAGAACGCCGTGGAATTGATTGGATTGTTTGTTACGGACGTCTGAACGGCACCTATATTTTCGACACTTCGACCAACGCGTTGTTTCACTGGACTCAAATTTTTCCACTAAACTTGTTATTGCCTGTCTACTAGGGCGAGAATTACGATCGAAAATTGGAGTTAACGCTTTTAAAGTTGCAGTCACCGACACCGAATATCTGTAGAAAATTTTTATAATTTGCAGACGTTGCTCGTTAGTGTACTTTACCATGATGATGTTGAGTTTTCTGAATAAATTGACAGTGACAGTTTGATGATCAGTGAAGGAGTGCATTCACAAATTAAATTCAAAATTGTCAAGTCTCTATTGAAAAACCCTATACAATAGTTTGTATAATATAAATGTTACAGCTGTCTTTTTTCGTAAAAAAGATAAAACTAGAAAAATGTGATTTTAAAGGTTTTACGCTTAAGAGGTTTACTTTATTCTTCAAGTAGAGAAGTAAAAATACCAAGTTTGAACCAGTTTCAAGCCACTTACCTGTAAGCACAAAAAGCGTACAAAAGAAAATATTGCTTCTATACTCGCCAGTGTTAGTGATTTGGTCATTCGTCGCCGTTCGCAGCAGTGGGGATTGTGTTACTCGACTACGTGGAACATAATGCAGCTCGGGCAAGAACTATAGCCAAACAACCTGGCACAGCGTCGAATGTTCGGTGAATGGCCCTTAGAAAAGCTGAAGGAAGATCCGCTTTTTTATCGAAAAACTTTCTTTAGCGACGAAGCTCATTTTAGTTGAAAGTGTATATTAATAAACCAAACTGCGGCATTTGGTACGATGAGTAACCTCAGGCAATAGAAGAGCGGAAATATGCATTGTTTGCTGCGGTTTATAGTCCGATGGAATAATTGGTCCGTACTTTTTCAAAGATGACCGTGAGATAAACGTTACCTTCAATGGCGCTCACTATCGTTCAATGATTTTAAACATGTTTTTACCCAAAATTCATCATATGGTTCCAGCAAAACGGCGCTGTATTTCATACAGCACGCGAATGGATGGACAAATTGAGAAATAAGTTTATTGAGCAATTTATCTGTCGTTTTGGACTGATAAGTTGGGCGGCTGGGTCGTGTAATTTCATAATTTTAGACTGATTTTTATGGGGATACGTCAAATCACTCGTCTATGCCGATAAGCAAGCGTCAATTGTACCCTTGGAAGACAACATTACACGTGTAATTAGCAAGATACCAGTCAATATGCTCGAAAAAAGTAATTCTAAATTGGACTTTCCGTATGAAATGATATTTAGAAAGTAAATGCCAAGCATTGATTTATAGTATTAACTCAAATAAAAATTGTATACACTTTTGCTATATTCCTGTGTTTTTTTTTTGGAAATTAAAAACAAAATCTTTAAGAAATCTTCCATTATATCAACTCAATATTTCGTCTCAAGGTTTATGGTAAAAAAAACTGAATTTGCTGACAATGTAGGGGGCTCACCCTACCGAACTTTGTGGCAGTCATTAACTATGATTTAGAAATATTGAGATATTGGTTTGGTATGCACAAATTTGTCATAAGTGCTTATCACTGAGGCTATGTTTTTTCATGTTCTATTACAACTTTTGATGGTAGCTTTAGTTGTTTTTTGAAATGTTTTACCATTAAAAATGTAAAAGTTTGTAAGTACTTGAGTCTTAATATATTATAGATAGTAAAAGGAACTGGAGCGAACGTACCTCTGAAAAAGTATCTTTTAAGAGCAACATTTATTATGTATCATTTAAGCTAAGCTACTTGAAACAGTTTATCATGGTTTAGTGTAAACAAAGTAACAGAGCGAAATTGCCAGCTGGGGCGGTATATTTATTAATAATTTGTGGTCCTTAGTAACTTCTCAAAAGCCATATTCTTGGAATAATCTGGAAAATTATTGTTTTTTTTCTTGGTTCAAAGATATTCTCTCTAAAACATCCAAATTTTTACAAAGTTTTAAAAATATTTTTATCATATATAGTTTTCAAGTCGATTTAGGTTTGGTCATAATTGTTGGTCTACCAGATTGACATTTCCTACGGCTTCCTACGTAAAATCTGAGTTAACTTATATAGTACGTTACAAACTTTAAATAATCTCATAAAGAATTTTACTATTACGTAACGGAAAACTAATTACGATACATTGATATTTCTAATTTAAAAACTCTTCTCCTTCTATATTGTACATTAGCGCCTTCGTAGTGTAGTTATACAACGCGTTCCACCTATAGTTTCTATGTTCAAAATGTTTAGCGTTTTCTCCTCATCTAGCATAGTATCCCCAAAGTATCTCAGGCGGTATTCTTCGATACCAAGTGGAAAACGTCCCCCCTCGTATTGTTACTTCACAGATCGCAAATCGTTGGCAGCTCTTAATTTCAGTAGAAGGTCGGTTGAGTTTAAATTTTTCATCAATGGTTGACAATAGTGCACAAAATTTAGATCTTAAGGTTGTACCTTCATTAGTCGTTTTTAATCTACGACTGAAACCGCATTCAGACGCTAAACCGATTCCCAATTTCGATAAAGGTCTCCTTTTCATCAACTTAGGTAACCTACCTTGTTCCATCTCGGTTACTTAAATTATATATTCAAAGTACAACCGTAGAGCATCGACGAAAATAGTAGATACCCCAGTCCCCAAATGCAACACATAAATCGGCGTGTTGTTAGGTAGGCGAAAAATTCTTTTTAAGAAGTATCGAAGAAATCTCTCTACTTCCTCAAAAGAATAAAAACCCCACACCTGGACTCCGTAACAAAGAACCAATTTTGTTATTGAACAAAATATTTTCTGTTAAGTGGAAATTTTTGAAACTAAATTGGGTACAATTGGGAATAATCGTCCATCCCACCCTATTGGAATTCTGGCTTTTTAAACGTCGGTTACCATTAGCAATTCGTAGTAAGAGTATACGCATATGTTCAGTTTTCAATGAGAAAATCAAAGCGTGGTTGTTTAACTTTATTCTTACTGTGATGTACACAATTTAATTAAAGTAATAGTTCAACTTTTTAACTTTGTGAATAAATAAAATCACCCCACAATCCATACGTAAGTTAGCTTCTTGTCAATTTTGGTCTTGCACGCTACATGCGCCACGAGTTCTCATAACTAAAGGATGTACCTAAAGTATTCCTTGTTGTAAGAACAACGTTAAGTTTTTTTTTAACAAATTAATAAACAAATGTTATGTGTGAGGGATAATTCAATTATCATGCGAATATATTGTAATTACCAATGGAATGAATTAAATTAAATAGAAGGTCTCAATCTTGTAAGCACATTCCCAACAAATTTTGATTTCAATAAATCCATAGTTGCAGTATGGCACGTAGCCTTATCCTGCTGGAACCACATATCATCCACACCGACGTCATGTAAATTTGGGGAAAATGTTCGTGTTGGCCAAAACCACATTTCGGCTTCGTGAACTTTCTTTATGATAAAGGGTGTTTGTCCAATTTTCGGCAACATATTCCATCATCTGGGGCCGTATATAAGGCAGTGAAAGATGGCTTCTAAGTTTCTTTTATATCGGAGTAGACAAGCGACTTTACACATCCTCACATGTATTAAATCATATGATCTTGGAAGTTGCATTTATTGAGAGTTTCCTTCAACAAACCGATTATGGCTCGCGCTGTGTAGCATGTTGAGCCGATTTCTTGAAACCACGTCTCCTCCTTACTAATGCCAATTAAATGTGAATGTCAGCAAATGTCAAAATTATAAATCTCTACCGCCTTTCATTGACTATTACGTTCTGGCATGCATAATTTTTAAAGAAATGTGGACAATGATTCCATAAGGCACACTAAATAGTGTGCAGGGTATCTCAATAATATCGTGTAGATTTCATCAATCAAAATGTGTCAATTTAGCTTGTTCAACCAAAAATGAGCCTCAACGGTGAACAAAATATTTTGATTTTGGTGAAAAGGAAGATCAAGACTTGGCGAGCTGGATTTGGTTGGCTCTTAAACTAAATTTTTTCTTTAAAATCATTCATGAAGCGGACAGATACAGCTAAAATTGCAGTGTACGATGGCGAATCTACGCATTCATGCCTTCTTGAATACTAAAGGTACATTCCATAGTATTCTTCGGTGTACAGTGTGGATCATCCCTACAGATGCGTATCAACTAGAATAAGGGTTACGAGAACTAAAATTTGTTAAGTGTAAGATGCTTTGCGAATATGACCTGTGCCTAATGTGGTGGACAGATTGCTGGCATTGATTCCATGGTATAGTGAGTACTACGACAGCTGAAAGACAGCATTTCATAGCACGCTGATTTTCGCGTTAAGTAATATGGTATACTTTGACGTTTATGTTGTTTCGTATTTTCAGAAAATACTCGTAGTTCTCTTCGAACCTATTGTACAAAAACCATGCTTCACTTTTTTACAGTGATAACTTGTCAAAGAATCTGCGAAGAATGGTATACAAAAAAAAAAAAAAAAAAAAAAAAAAAAAAAAAAAAAAAAAAAAAAAAAATAGGGAATATCAAGACCAAGAATATTTCGTGGTATACCACTTTTTAATGTGGCACAAAATACACGTCAACAAGACATGAATAATTCGTCGGTGGTGTTGGCAGAGCGTGAATTTCGGCACAGATTTCACGGTCGTTCGCCACCAACTGGGCAAACACTGCGACGTTTAGCTGCTTGCCTAGAAGAGATATAACACGAGATGCTGCCAGGTCCGGTCCGCCCCGGAGCAGCCGCTATGCTGAGAATTTTGCAGTTGTGTTTGAAGATGCCCCAGAGAACCTCGAAGTATCGACCAGACGATGTGCCACGCAATTGGGCATCAATCGGTGGTCTTTACAGAGAATTTTGGTGAAAAACTGTAAGTTGTTCATTTACAAAGTGCAGGCATCAGCTGTTAACTGTTGACATCTAAGATTTAGACAACTTTTCATCGAAAATCATCATGAGCGTCATGGTCTATTTCCATCTCACTGCATATGTAAATAAGCAAAATTATCGCTTCTGGGGCACTAAAAGTTCGCCTATATATCCCACGAAGAGCCATTACACCCGCTCACGGATGTGCATAGTGTGCTGTTTAAGCTAGGGGCCTCATCGGGTCTTATTTTTTCAAAGATGCCGCGAGCGAAACGACTACTATGGACGGCAAGCGCTACAGAAGCATGATCAATGACTTTTGCCTTCCTCAATTGGATAAATTGGGAATGGAGAACAGACAGTTCCAACAGAATAGAGCAACGGCGCATACTGCATGATCCACAACCGGAATTCTGAGGGCTGCATTTCCGTTTCGCCGAATCTCTCGTTTTGGCGATTTCCACTGGCCGGCAAGATCGCCTGATTTAACCATTCCAGACTTCTTTTTTGTGGGTTTTTTTGAAGTCACGAGTCTATATCAACAAGCCTCAGACTCTTGTAGCCCTCAAAGATAATATCTGTCAAGAATGCCACAAATCGGCCCCGAATGGTCATGGATTCATCGGGTGACAACATAGTATTGCTATACCACAGTATCAACGACATCAGTCTGTCTCCCATTTAAGATGCAAAACGAGTACCAACGCGGAAGATCCTGCAAGACTGCACTCTGATGGGCAGAATTGGATGACAAGGAGGAACATGCTGGATATTTTCATCGCCATTAAGGGTGCTTTCAACGGTATGGTTAACTTGGCCAGACAATACGGCATAGATGAATCCATAATTTTATATATGAAACAAAACGGATGTCAAGGTATTGTTTACCGCATGCTCGTCGACTTACAGCTTAACGCTTACAACAAATTTGACATCTATGCTCAAGCATATGCACGTTTTTTGGAAAGAACTTACATAAGAGGGAAAAGACAGAAATAGAGACGTTTTGGCTCGGTGGCTATTTTGCTCTATAGGCGAAATCCAATATTTAATGGGGATACCAAAAAATAAGTGTAACATTGTCTGATCTAAAGCCCAAGGAGCTCCAGACCCGGTCGACGATTGGTGGATTAGATACTGGCTTTCAGTCAATCTACACACGACGAGATGAAGGCTGACTGCTCAGATTCATCTAGTGTTTAAACGCATCACCATTTGATTCTCCACCTAAGCTAAGGATTTGGGTGTCAGCATGGATAACAAATTCAGTGTTAAAGAGCTTTCAGTAGAACATAGTACTTGTCACTGAGGAGGTTTCTTTTGATCTACATAGTACTACACTGGTACTCTTACTAGACTCTAACAAACAGTCCACCTCTCCTGCGTTATAGGTTTCCATAGTACGCCTAGCTGTGCTCTAGACGCACTGAAAAATCTTCCCTTCCTTGACATTCATATCATGGGCTTCTCTCTCAAAATCATCTTCCGTTTATAGGGAAGACTTCTTTGGTACAGATTTTGCCCGCCGACTGTTTTTTTTAACTATGGTCTTATTGGCATGACGGCTGACGCAATGGCATCAAAGTTCCTATTGCGGAAAAATTACAAAATCGAATTTCCCAATATCCAGAAATGGTTTCGACCAAAATTTTTGCCAAGAAATAAATATAGCCGAGTCATCACAGATGTCACCAAAAACACACTTAAGATTGTGCTTTTTGGACGACGAGAACGCTAGATTTCACTCCTCGGTTGGAAAACTTGCGGCAATCCAGATAGCAAAGAACTACGAGTATATTGCGAAGAATCAGTAGTACGGGCGAAGTACTGGCCGCCAGAATGCGCTGCTTCTACAAAAAAGGTTATGGCGAAGTCCGTTTATATTTAGGCAGACATGCCAAATTTCAGTGCGATACTGTCTTTAGTTTTGTTTTGACAGCTGATTGTTGTTGTAAGGTTTGGCATCATGTTGAGTATGGACAAAAACGATTTTCGTTCTCTCATAAAACACTATTTTTTGAGAGGCAAAAAGGCGAAGGAAACAAAAGAAAAGTTGGATAAATATTATGGGGCTAATGCTCTGTCAGATTACACCGTCAAATTTTGGTTTCGAGAGTCCGATCAAGTCCGGAGAGGCAGGCCCTCAGATGCGGTTACAGAGGACAATGTCAAAAAACTAAATGAAATGGTGTTGGCTGACCGGAAAGTGAAGGTACGCGAGCTAGCAGATACCACAAAGATTAGTACTGAGCACACACGCTATATTTTGGGCAATATTCTGCATATGAAAAAGTTATCCTGCCGCTGGGTGCCGCGCATACTCACTCCTGACCAAAAACAAGAACGCGGGAGCACTTCGAAAGAGTGTTTGGACTTGCTGATGCAGAATCGGGCGGACTTTTGGCGTCGATTGGTAACTGTTGATGAAATTTGGATCCACTATTATACCCCAGATAACAGAATGAGTGCCCGGCAATGGACTGAAGCCGGCACGAGTGCTTCGAAACGGCCGGGGAAGGCTCGACAGGTCGGAAAGGTTATGGCGTCGGTTTTCTGGGATTGTCATGGCATACTCTTCGTGGAATACCTCGAAAAAGGTAAAATTATCAACTGCGAGTATTACTGTGCACTTTAGGAGCCACTGAAGGCCGAAATCGCTACAAAACGGCCTCACATGAAGCGCAAAAAAAATTTGTTTATGCAAGACAATGCACCTGCGGAAAAGAGCATCGCAACCACGGCTAAAATCAATGACTTACGGCTCCATTTGCTGTCGCATCCCCCGTATTCGCCCGATTTGGCTGCCTCGGAAAATTACTTTTCGGACGGGATCAAGAACTTGAGGAGGTTACTTGTCACTCCACCTAGTACTTATATCTGTAGCGATAGTCAAGTTTAATTATCTTACGGCTTCTAAGTCTTGTTTGGATCTCAACGGGATGACATTTGATATGATAGTGACGACAACTACGCGGAGCACTACCTCTATGTGTGTTAGGCTAGAGGCACTCTGCCTTGGTACTGTAGACATTTTGTCTCTGAAGGGCTTTCCTTTCATGGATTAGTTGAAATATTTACTTAGAAAAACAAGACTGAACTCTGACGTATTTTCAGTAAAGATCAACGGTAATGTGGGCCACCAACTGGCAAGTAGCTTCTGACTTACAATATATAAGCTTCGCACTTAAAACACGAGAATCTAATTCTGTTAAGTCACAAAATTACAGGGCATGCTGAATGTATGATTCACAAACAAGACAAGCTTTAGAAGTTTTCTGCTAGGCTTATTCCGACAGACAAAGTCCGTCATCCAAAACTTATACTCGAAAACCTAAATTTGAAATATAAATACGAGTCGTAACGACAACTTTTTTGTGACTTTTTTGATACTCTCAGTGGTAACTCTGGTTTAAAAAACTTAGACGGGTTTGATTGTACTTCTTTAAAGCATTCGTCGTTCTCCCGTCGTAATCAGCAAAATTCGAGTGAAAATATATGTATTTCCCAGCAAAATACAGTACACTTACCATGATATACATACGAGTACATCTACCGATATAGGAATAACATGCAACCTTGTTTCGTACTTATGAAGAAATGAGTTACTATAGAGAAACTATATAAAGAAGAGTACAAGATACAAATACGTAGATCTTCGTAGCCCAAAGGAAGCTTTTAAAGTTGTTGGATAAAAGTATCTTCTATCTGCTGAGAATAAGGAGAACAAAATACATACATATAAAATACAAACAAACAAACAAACAAAAAACTAAAGAAATGATGCTGATGGTTGATTCCATTCTTAAGAGCATCAACACTCGGTGTAATTATTTAGAAAGCAACACATAACATGGGTATTCTATTACAGGTATTACAGTGCTTCTCAAGGCTTTCGATGTTATGCTCGTATAAGATATTATCCACCATTACGGATACTACTGTGTCGATGTCTCTTATGTTGGTTTGTGTATTTTTCTAAGAAGTGACGGCTATTGTTGTCGGGTACTATGTTTCAGATTCTACTATTTTGGGTCTTAAGAGTGTGGATATGTGGATTTTGTCTTGGTATGACATATTTTTTTATGGACCTGCTTTCCTTTGGATGTAACTGAAAAGAGACTTTTCATATAGCCTTCAAATTGATACAAAACCTCAAATACAGAATTTTTAAAAAAAAAATATCATACAACAACACTAACACATATTTGGTACATACTAATATTAAGGAAAATTTGTTCGGTCAAACATACACCTGGAGTTGGTGTTATTGATTTTACTAAAGTGAAGATACCTAATTCAACACTCTTCCTGTTGATAGTTTCTCATCCACAATACGAGCTAGGAGTATGACAAAGTTTTGGGTATTTAACAGCAGAGGATCTTAAAGTGATTTGTCAGAGGTAGATTCATTTCATTATCTTTCTCTATACGATTTTCCAAAAAAACTTAACACGTACTAAGGCATGTTATAACATATATCCACCTGAGTGTTAAGTTCTTTAAAAAGAAAGAAAAAAAAACAGACATCATCTTGTTACAAAGCCTGAAAACTTTGTTTTGGAATTTGCTGTAGAAAACTAAGTTAAGGCTAAGTATATCCTAGGTCCCTTGATATAATTTCGTAGACATACCATACACACATTTTCTATGTCCGAGTATTTTTAAGTAGATTAGCTTTGGAAACCCAACACAATCGTTAATGTCATGGATGCAGCTTATCCCGAACTTTTTGGAGAAGTATCGATTTTGAATATCCTTTGCAATGCTACTATGAGATCTTAACGTTGCCGGTAGTTCAACGTAAATTCCGTCATTCATCGATGGTGACATTTGAACCTAAACAAATGAAGAAGAATCCAAAAGCGATAGAAAGCATTGCTTGTGAAATATGCTGAAAAGCGGATACATTGGACAAGGTTAGGTTCTCCTACCTTTCGAAAACAGGTCACTGTCAAATATGTTCAATTTGAGCTATCTGGACTTTTATTTGTCCAGAAATGGATGACTGCCCACAACATACCACCTTGATAAAAAAAAAAAAAACGGAATAACCATCGAAAAAAGAAATCTTGATTAATAACCGCAAATTAACCATCAGAGAGATAGCGGAGAACTTGACATTGCCTATGGATCCGTCTAAGACATTTTGGTTAATAATTTGGGTTTCCGTCGTATAGCAGCAAAGTTGGTGCCAAAAGACCTCAATTTCATGCAAAAAATAGACCGTGTTGACGTCGCAAAAGAGATGATATGCGAGGATGAATCTGATCCCACATTCATCAAAAGGATCATTACTGGATACAAGACGTGGGTTTATGAGTACCACACGCAATCCCGACATCAGACAAGTGAATGGCGAGAATGAGCCGAGACCAAAAAAACCACGTTGTTTTCAGTCAAAAAAGAAGGCTATGCTCACGGTTTTCATGGATTACAAGGGTGTAGTGCATCATGAATTTTTGCCAGAAGGTCAGACAGTTAACAAAGAGTATTATTTGGGCGTTATGAGACGTTTGTGTGAAGCGAATCGCCGAAAGAGACCAGAATTGTGGGCAGAAAACTCTTGGATTTTGCACCATGATAACGTACTGTCGCACTGTGCCATCATTATTCGTAATTTTTTGACGAAAAATGCAACAAATACCATCCAGCAGCCACCGAGTTAACTTGATTTTTCACCTTATTTAGCTCCATGTGACTTCTTTCTGTTCAATCGAGTTAAAAAACCACTACGGGGAACGCGTTTCAGCAGCCGAGACGAAGTAATGGAAAAATCGCAGGAAGCTCTGATGGACATACCGAAAACCGGATATAAAAAATGTTTCGAGGATTGGATCAAGCGCTGGCATAAGTGTGTTGCAGTCGATGGGGATTACTTTGAAGGGGACAATATAACAAACATTTAGATGATGAACTTGTATTTTTAATTTTTTGAATAAATTCCGAAATTTTTTTGATCAAGGTGGTATTTTGGCCTTCTAGCGCAACAAACAAGTTCGTAATACCAGGTGTACCGGTATAATTGAGCGTCAAGATACAAACGTCTCGATAGGGAACATTTAATCTGAACGGGCCTATATATATATATATATTTTTTTTGGTTGCTATGACACCTGTCAATTCATTGAGCAATCAACATCATATTTTCTCACCGCGCCAAAAATGTCGAATCTTGTACCAGAAAATGATGACTTGCAGAAAGCATTAATTTTTTTGTTTCCATTTGAAGAAAGGTCCTGCAGAGTCACATCGAATGCTTGTCGAGGCATATGGTGATCATGCTCTATCAGAAGCAACATGCAAAAGATGGTTTCAACGGTTCAGAGATATCTCTGAGAAATGAAGAACGTAGAAGACCACCAAAAAGTTTAAAGACGCCGAATTGTAAACAATATTGGAAGAGGATGACACTTTGATTCAGAAACAAAAAGCGGAAATCTTAAATGTTGCACAGCAAACAATTTGTGACCGTTTAAAAGCTATGGGAAGGATCCAAAAGTCTGGAAATATGGGCGCCACATGAATTGAATGAAAGACAGATAGAAAACCAAAGAACCACTTGTGAAATTTAGCTTCAAAGACACGATAAAAATCAGTTTTTCATCAAATTGTTACTTTCGATGAAAAATGGATTTATTTTCAGAATCCCGAAAAATTCATGGGTTAATCCCAGACAATCATCAACTTCGACTGCAAAACCAGATCGATTTGGCAAGAAGACAATGCTGTGTGTCTGGCGGGACCAGAAAGGTGTGGTGTACCACGAGCTCCTAAAACCTGGTGACGACCAGAATGGACGAAAAGACACGGAAGGTAATTTTGCTCCATTAAAATGCACCTGCACACAAAGCAAAACTGGTTCAGGATATAACCAAAGCACTTGGCTGGGAGCTGCTACCCCGCCCGCCGTATTCACAAGACTGGGCTCTTTCCGACTTCCATTTGTTTTCATCGATGGGAGACGCATTAGCTGAGCAGCACTTCGAATCCTACGAAGAAGTCGAAAATTGGGTGATTTTTTGGTTTGCTTCAAAAGACGAACAGTTTTATTGGCGTTGAATCCATAAATTACCTGAAAGATGGGAAAAATGTGTAGCTAGCAATGGCTAATACTTTGAATAAAATGTTTTTTACTTTTCCATTAAAAATTAGTGTTTTATTTTTACAAAAAAAAGGCTCACTTCACATGGTTTCACACCTGGTAAAGTGCTTGCTCTACCTCTTGGACGCTGAAATTGCAAATGAGGACGTTCAAATGTTTCGTTTTAAGATAAGGTTATGTGTGCTAACATTATTATTATTATTTTTATTGGCCGGGGTCTACCCCGGACAACTGTGTCTTAAAGCTTGGCTTAAAAAAACTAACAAAGATATTCTTAACCTAATGGGGCAAAGAGATATGGTGATCGAGGGAGATAATAAGGGAATGCTTTGTTGAGAAGTGCTTTTTTGATTTCGAATTTGCTGCTTTTTAGGTGAGTTGCTTGTTGTACGCAACATTCTAGATATTGGTTCGAAGTGACGGTAATTGATCCTGGATTTCAGATCAGGAGGTTGGAATTGAATGAAATATGAGCGTTATTCTCGGGCAATCGATGTTTCCAGTCAATAACTTGCGGATAAAAAGTATATCAGAATATATATGAGTTTTAGCCTACTATCATCGGGAGGTTATATATATGGATTGGCCCAAGGTAGATCACGAAGTACGAAATTGATAAACCTGCGTTAGACTGCTTCAATTCTTTGAAAGTGGATTCGTTTATAGGGTGACCAAACTAGGCTACAATATTTGAGAAGATGCTTTATAAAAGTAATGTCCAGGAGCCTTGTAACGTAAGGATTGGAAAAATTCTTTTGATTAGCGTTTGATGAAGCCAAGTGCAGAGTTAGCTTTATTTATAATGCTGCCAATATGTGAGAAGAAATGCAATTCTCTGTCACAAATTATTGCTAGATTCCTTACTTTGGTAGTGAAAGGAATAGTTTCACCGTAGATGAAGTAGTTTCTTGGAGGTGTTGGTTGATATTAAGCTCCAAAAATTTTTATTTGCACCATGCCGAAAATTTATTGAAGTCATCGTGCAGCCAATGAGAGCAGTGAAATGACTTTGAAAATTTTCATGTCATCAGCGAAAATAGAAATATTAGAATTCGTTAAGATGAGATATCGTTAATCGTTAATCGGATAAAGATAATTGGTCGAAGGTGGCTACCCTAAGGGACACCAGATGTTGCTTTAATGGGGTGGGATATTGAAGATGACTCTGTATACCCGGTCTTCTAAATAGAATTTGGTCCATGCCACAAAATAAGGAGAAAAACCAAGTTTTTTTCGTTTAAAAATGATAAGTTGGTGAGAAATTCTATCAAAGGCCTTTCGGAAATCTGTGGAAATTTAATCGAGATGGGTAACACACTCTTTCATTACAATAGCCGGAAGGCCTAGTTTTCAGATACCAAAGATGTTGCTATATTTAGCGAGATGGGTGACTACTTAGGACAGTTTCTCATATAGCTTAAGTAACTAGAATCGGGTATAAGTTTTTGCTTAGAAAAGGATTTGTTAAAATTGCCGGCAAAGAAGTTTGCAATGGTTTTTGGGTCGGCAGAAAATTTACTAAGAAATTTGAGAGTAGATGGGTACCTGTCTGACTTTATTTTCAAACCAACAAACTGGTAGTCAGACACCAAGCTAAATTGCATGCGCTAGAGGTACTCAAGGTAAAGGGACTCACAATGTTCAGAAAAACGATTATATACGAGTACAAATCGATAATTACCATAGTCGAAATCAGATCGAGTTCTTAGGAATTTGTGAGACAACTTGTTTCTGATATTACGGAGAGAGCGTCACCCTTGTTGTACAAGGGAGGAGCTGAGATTCAGTCCTTTCCGATTAGGCAAAGCAGGAGAAAATTAATGAATTTAAAGTTGATAGCGCAAGATCAATGTTAGTTGTTTCAGCCATAAAGTCGAAGTTAATGCTGCTGATATATATATGAAATATTTCTATTTAAGAGGACTAATTAAGAGAGACGAAATGAGACGAATCATCGGAAAGCGCCCATTTTATGTAAGGGAGTTTGGAATCATCTACTAGAATAATACTATCTTCAGGTTGTACATCATCAATCAAAAAACCCACTGCGTGAATTACAGGTCGATAAGACTAAATTGGTTGAGACGGGTGAATGTAACAACAAAGTACGTAAAGGCAGCGATTAGGGAGCTTAATGTTGACACATACCATAGATACTAACTCAAAGTTGTCAGTGTGAAGAATGTCAACAAGAGTTGCATGAAAACAGCTTCGGTTTGATAGTAAAACACCTCTGCCACAGAGAATTTCAGCTCTTTCAAATCCATATTTTCGAAAAGCTTTGAAATTAGGGGGAAACAGATCATGGTTTTTAATTTCAAGAATTAAATTTGTTTCAGTAAGACCAATTAGGTCATATGGAAGCTTCTGAGAATTGAGATATACGGCGGAGATTTAAGATCGCAAACCTCTTATATTTTGGAAGTAAATGGACTGGATTCAGTTGGAACTGAATTGGATTCAGTTTGTTAGGAACTGTATAAGTTTTTTTTAAAATTTGATCGAGTTCAACATGCGAAGACAGCGTAGAAAGATCGTGACGAACTTCATTGGAAAACATGTCGAAGCTCTCATGGTAGCGAATAAAAACTTGCATCAATTCCTTTGGCTTGATTGGAAGGCCTTCTTGTTGAATCAAAACAATCAGATTAGTTTTGGTTATGCCGTCAATATAAACGGAATTGGGTAAAGTATAGCCGAACATTTTCATAAATGCGGCAGTATTTCTCAAACGAGATATTACATAACGACTGTCGGCTTCATATCAGAAATTTTTTTAGTGAGTTCGACATAGCAATAAAGGCTACCTAAACTATCACCCGGAAAAAGAAATCCTGCCTTTTGGTAATGGTACATGCACTAAAGTTATTTTCGAAATGTAGTCTTTTGTAGTTTTTATGGGGTCTATAACTTAATTCGTGGGGTTTGCTAAGAGATGGCGTAACTTGTACTATTCCATTGTTATTATTCCATTGGAACATGCGTTGGAAAGCTACTGTGATTGTACGTCATTTCAGTATATGTCATTCATTTGAAGCGCAAACAACAATAATTTTTTATCACTCAAATATGTCGAACTTTGTGCTTGAAAAAGTGTTTTTGTGGGAAGTTCTTCTTCATTACTTTAATATGAAGAAAACTGCTGACGAAAGTCATCGTATTTTGGTGGAAGTTTATGGTGAACATGCGCTAGCTGAGCGAACATGCCAAAAGTGGTTTGCACGATTTAAAAGTGGTGATTTTGGCTTGGAAGACGATGAACGTCCTGGGCAGCCAAAAAAGTTTGAAGATGAAGAACTGGAAGCATTACTCCATGAAGATTGTTGCCTAACACAAGAAGAGCTCGCAGAATCGTTGAGTGTCACTCAAGCAGCCATTTCAAAACGTTTAAAAGCAGCTGGATAGGCGGTTTTGCATGTCCGAAATGCTGCTGGAACGCCACAAAAGGAAGTCATTTTTGCATCGGATTGTTACTGGTGATGAAAAAAGGATCCATTACGACAACCCCAAGCGCAAAAAATCATATGTGAAACCCGGCCAAAAAGCCAAATCAACGGCAAAGCCTAATATCCATGGCACAAAGGTAATGCTCTGTATTTGGTTAGATCAGATGGGTGTGCTGTATTATGAGCTGCTAAGACCGGGTGAAATAATCAATGGACAACGCTACCGAACACAATTAATCCATTTTAAGAGAGCAGTAGCCGAAAAACGCCCGGAATATGCGACCAGACACGAGGCAATAATTTTCCATCATGACAACGCTCGGCCCCACGTTGCTATTTGGAAAGCAGTGGATGGGAAGTCTTACCCAACCCGCCTTACAGCTCAGACCTTGCCCCTTCTGACTACCATTTGTTCCGGTCGATGCAGAATGCCCTCACCGAAATACGGTTCACATCAGAGCAGAATATCAAAAATTGGATTGATTCATTGTTGGCTGCCAAGCCGGCGTAGTTATTTTGGGATGGGAACGCCAAATTGCCAGAAAGATGGGAAGAAGTCAAAGCTTCAGACGTGCAATATATTGTACATGTTTTTCTTAAATAAACGTTCAAATTTTGAAAAAAAAAACCGCACGAATTAAATTACATACCCAATACAAAAAAATGGTTTTTACATAGCCAGATTCCTACAATTAGAATAGGTCAATGCTATACAAGGGTTAAGACTGTTGTATTCTACTCGGAATAACCTTAAAGAAGTGTGAGTAAGCTTGAGATAAGGTTAACTTTGACGGGAAGCTCATACAAGGGCTTAATGTATTGAAAACGTTTCACTGAAATAATATTTTCGACAAGTTTCAGGGCAAGAGTGAGAAACATCACGATCACTTGACGTAACAATTAGCACGAGTTTAACACAGAGTCACCTATGAGAGATGAAGCTTCCGTTAAAACCAGGTCAGCTTTTTGGACGTGTCCCTTTTGATTTCCAATAAAAAGTAGCCAGGGAGAATATGCAAAAGCATGTCAACAGCACGGAAGGATGTTAGTTAAATTAAAAAAAAAAAAAAAAAAAATTACGTTAACCTTACACTTTCGTTGAATATTCTTTTAATTTCTTTTAAAAAAGAGCCAGACTACGAAACTTTGCCTACATAAAGTACAGACTTAAGCTTCTACAAAAGTATTCAGCTAAGTTCATGATGTTAATCTAACCGTCGGTTGAGTGTCAACTTTGTCAGACCTAAGCTTCAAGATTGCTACCTTAACCTGGTCTAGGGCAGAGAACGGAATTCTCGGTCGTCGTCATGGTTATTTCTCAGGAACGCTTTAAATTTTTGACCCTCGTCGTTGTTTTTTCATATTCTCTGTACCGGCTGCGACTCTACTGTAAGTTGTCTATCTTTATCTTCGCAAGCTTCCATCTTGGCTTTGTACTTACAAGCTTAATTTTTGAAGTAATATCTCTCTATTTTCTGAATTGCGCGCCTCGCGTTACCTCCCTTTTTCTTATCGAAAAGCCTGTGATCTTCTCATCTTTCCACTCGTAGAGCTGTGATATCCGCTCTCGTACTTTGACTGCAACAATCCGAGTCGGTATTTGGCTTTTCGGAAATTTTTGACGGCCAGATCAGGGGTTCACCAAGTCAACATCGAAGGAATGTATTTTAGGACTTGGTGTTATGCAGGCTGTGTTTTCCAGTAACTTGCTAAAAGACGGCTTCCTTACGCAGCCTTGCATTGAGGTTTTTTGTATCATAGCTGCGGTAGTAAGCAAACATTGGGTTTTGTGGTCATAGAATACGTCCTTATCTTCTGTAGTGGCATGATCGTAAATCGGGCATAATATTACCGAATTTGTTCTTGATGCGAATCGTTATAAGGCGTTCGTTTAAATACCGAAAGCTTAAGACATTTTTGCCTGAATCTTCATCAAAAAGAAAATACAAATACACAAAAGCGTTATCTTAATCCTTTGTAACAGGCCCAGCAGATGTCCTAGTTTTTCATCCGCTCTTTGCCAGGCCCATTTCGCCGCTCTTTTAAGATTACAGTTATATTTGCTTTATAGCAGTCTAAGAGATCCGTGAGTTGCTTAGACGCACGTGAATTCTATTCAGGGCCCTAAAATTATATGTGCAAAGCCGGAATTCGATGTCTTCCAACGGTGGGGAAGAGCGAGGTCTCGACACAACTGTGCACATACGTGCTAGGCCAGAACGTTACCATAGGTAGTTATAACTTCGAGACAGTTGAGGCTTTTGACTTTACCTTGCAAGCAGCAACTACATCAGCGTGGAACTTGACGCAGAATTATTCTTCCCAATCTCTGTATCTTTGGTTTCAAGAGTGACAGCGGGCATCGTCTCGTAAAGCCAAACTTGCTTTGTACAAGACTGTGATCATTCCGGTCTTATTCCAATGCGCACAAGCCCGATACTTGTGGAGAGCAAGTACTTGGTCGTTTTGAGAGAAAGGTGCTGAGCCTGATTTTCGGTCCCGTTTGTACATACATACATACTTCTATCAGGTAAGGCGTTCACGAATCCATAGCCTGAAATAACGAGCCTACGTTGAACGTATGTACACAAGCTGCTCCGGCTCAAAATGTCTTCAAGTCTAACTCCGAGATACAGCGCTCGAAAGGCCGGCCACATCTAAGACAGCTTGTGAAAGATTGTGCTAACTGGAGAGGCTTGGTTGTTAAGGCCTAGTTTCAGCCCGGACTATTACGCTGCATAAGCAAATAAGTAAGCAAGTATGTCCACCCTCTGACTAATCAAAAATTGTAATTCAAAATTGACAACAACGGCGTATCAAGGGTATGTTTTCAGAAATATAGAGAACTTTTGTAATAAGCTTCAGGACCAATCTGCGGCCGTCTCAATCCAAGGTGCAATTGCTATGCAAAAACAACTTTACGAATTCATATGCCAGAAACGAACATGAAAATAGTAGTGTGTGCTTGACACTTAACACAAGAATTGTATAAGCCGTCAAGCCATGCAATGGAATCCGTCTGAACGTGCATATATATGTAATTGAACATCCAAACCTACGAAGACGCAACCCCGACACTTGTTTGATAAAAACATCATAAAACAGACTCGAATTACAAAGACAAATATCCCGTAGGCCGTAGCAACATCGAGTATTTCACTAGGTCTATGCATCTTTTCTACATCTTTCATCGCCAAGGAAACATATGTCCAGGACATCTGCTGCGCTGATATTCTACTCTCGTTCTGTTCAGATGTCCATCTTCGTCTCTTTTCTGTAGTGAACACAGAAGCTGTCCGAAAGGTAAAAAAAAAACCTTTTCTTCAACAGGACACGACTATGTCACGAAAAGCAAAAATAGCATTGTTGTTGAAAAATGATCAGGCGCGACCACGAGCTTTCAGGAGCATCAGTATGTGTTATTATTAGCAAAAGCTAAATAAGGGAAATTAGGAAGGATATTAATGAATGCAATTATAAGACATTCATCAAAATAAATCCTCTCAAGGGAGCTGCCCTAAGTTTTCAATTTACCATATGCAAGTGAACTGAAATAAAGGGAGTTAAAGGTCACTTCTAAGTCGCTGTAGACTTCCGTGTTGAGTGACGCCACTAAAATTCCAAAAACCATGGAATTTATCATCACTTGAACAAGCCAATAGTGTACAAAAAACCCTTCACAAATCGTTGTCGGAGCTTTAGTGTATGCACACGTGTACGAGTACTTCAAAGTTCCATTCGCACTTCGTCTGTCATACTTTGAACTCCTGAAGCTATACCTACGCATTCACTTTCCGTACTCCTTGTATAGAACTTATTGAACCCACAACGCACACACATAAGAAGAAAACTTTCCAGAAATTTCAAGACTGCGTCAGCATTGTCAAGATGTTTTCTTTGACATCATGTCTGTCTGTCTGTCTTTCAGCGGAAAACTTTGCAATTTCTCGTATTTATCCAGAAATGCCTTATTGTGTCTTGTTTTTGCTGATAAAGATGTCATTTTACGCCCTCAGTGCTTATTATGCACTCATCTTCAGTTGGTGAAAAACAAAGCCATACATATATTTTTTATCTTTTATCTGTGCGTCACTCGAAAGCCATCAGTCAAAGATTGCAAATAGCATCTCAGGTTGTTATTCTGTCAATGTCCCTTGGCTCTTGCACGAGTTCTTTCTTATTCTCGTATGTCATCTCACTCTCTTCTTCTTTCTCGTCCTACAACACATCAATTATGACAACTGACGTCATGCTGCGTTTGTTTTATGTTGAGTATGTCACGTGCCTACATATATGTATAACCCAGATGCAAAGTCGTTCATATTCCTAAAATCAATCTGAGCATTTTATTTTTCCCCTTCTGCACATAGTCTCTCATAGATACTTCTCTTGCCTTTCCCATGTAATCACACAATTTATCTTCATTTAATATTTCGCACTACCTATGCCATTTGTTTGTTCTCCTTTTCATATTTTCACATTTATAGTACACCACACACCAATGGTTTTTTCGTTTTTAGTTGGGTTCTACTATTGTCTCGTCGTCATAAGTCGAAATTTCCTCTGCTCAGCATAGTCAGGACTATCACTCATTCATGGCACAACTCGTTCTTCACCACCACTCGACTGAAAGACCAAAAAACATCGAAGTAGAAAATGTCCTTGGTTACCAACCACCCGTTCAACCCACTGAATGAAGAAATGATGCCACATGTGATACTATACTCCTACCATCTTTATTCTCACTCCCATTCGCACTAGTGTTTGAATTTGTATTCGTAGTTGTGCGTATAGCTTCTCACATTCTATACGAATATGTGGTAGAATAGGTGAAAACGAAAATGTACACGCCATTAGCATGTGGTAAAAAGATAATAAAAAGAAAGCACCACTAAAGAATAAAAAAAAAAAAAGGAAAACCACACGTAAAGAGGAGAATACATATGTGGGTGTAAGAGACGTCACCTAATTTCTTGCATCCTGACAATGTCCGGTTTGCATTATGTGCCAGAGGGAACAGGGATTGTTCTGACTCCTTTGCGTACACAATTCCCGTCGTTTGTTTTGTGGGCTTCAGTGGTAATATCCTTTTATGACAAGAGATTATATGATGGTTAAGGATTTGCATAATGTCTGCGACCCACCAATCCTTTTCCACATAAGAGTGTCGAAAAAGGATGGGTTAGGGTGCTAATTTGAATTTTAAATTTCATTACGTTTTGAATAGTGTGATCCTGGTATTTTCCAACCACCCCAATAAACTCACCCCACCTGATACCCTTTTACTCCGACATTATTATGTTGTCTTTCGTAATAAGATTTGTCAGAGGCGGACTGAGAACACATTGAGTAAGTGAACTTATTTTAGTGGGCCACAATGTGATATCAGGGTGTGAATGTGGTATGTAACCACACTGAGAACCTTCAGTGAAATTCGAGATATTTTTGGGAGCTCTATATTGTGATGGAGACGCTTTCTCGAATAGATGTGAATATAAATTTATTGAAGCACTGTGGTTTGATTGTAGTTGATGCAGATGTCTTTTAGAAAGGAGTTTTGTTGTCGACATAGAATTTGCCGAGGTTTAACCCGAACTGAAAATAGTGACAAAAAAATCACAATTTGCCTGCAGCAGATAATTTATCTTTCGAGGACGTTAGGGTGTCTTTTTCTAACGGAAAATCACTTAATGAGGCTGTGGAATGGTGTTTAAATATTTGAGGGTAGATTATTTTTTTGTCGTCGCTTTACGTGCCTACTTAGCATATTTCTTTGGGAATGTAGTAGTATCAAGGAGTACGAGCGCGCAAAATTATGGCTATGCAAAATCAAACACTATAACATATTTGCCCCGTCAAGCAAAGCTATCTTCTGTCGACTACAATTCATCTGGCAGTAGTCTTTGTCAAAAATTCTTTATTCATATACCGTCACATGCAAATGGAATGACAAGCTAAGTACAAGCCCCTGATGAAGTTTTGTTAATCGATCTTGCTCCATCCAAATTGGCACGTTTATTATTGTATGTTACTTACATACTTCTCCGGCCAGTGGCCCTTGGAAGGTCTGAGCCTGAGCTAATGCCGCTTTTCCGGGCACGTTTTTTAGACCAAGGCTTCTGACGTCCGTGATTACTTGATCTTTAAAACAGAGGTTCGGTTTTCCTTTTCATCGTAAACAAGGTGGCCGGGATTCGAAGATTCTCGCCCATTCGGTCGATGTGGCTCAGCCAGTGCAGTCGACGGATTTTTGCCTTCCGAAAGACATCCACCTCTTTATACAGCTCGTAGAACTCGTGGTTATATCTTCTCCTCCATTCGCCCTCCCCGCAGACAGGACCGGGATCCCAAGATCTGCCCCGCTGTCTAATATATCTTCCAGCATTCAGTTCTATAAACTAAGACTGGCAAGGTCAGGATTTTTTAGAGCACGATTTTGCACCTTCAAGTAAGGAGTTTGAGCAAACCGAAGTAGTAGCAGTTTCCTAAGATTATTCTCAGTCAAATGTTCACAAGTGTGTCATTTGTGGAGTTTATATTTGCCCCAAAGTAGATAAACTCCTTCACATCCTCAAAATTATAGCTGTCGATTGTTGGTTCTGTCCTAGACGGTTTTCGACAAATCGGTCTCTTATTTAGAACACGTACTTTAGAACTTTTATTCAGAGCTTTCACTCAACTATTGTCTAGACCATTTTGTAAGGAGTTCCAAGCTAGGGTATACTACAAGGTATGGTAAGTGGCTCTCCATTTGAAACACTAACAATTATTAGCCATATACGATTCAAACCGACTAATTTTATGTATTGTAGATATAGGGTTTTCTAATAACGACTTGACAACTTTTTTTTTAAATAAAAGGCAAACCATTTGAGATATTTCAAAAGCTTAATTATTGGCTTGAAGTACAATCAAAACATTTATGAATGGAACTCGACTTCGTTCATATGGCCACCGCGGGCACGTTTGCTGCGGTCGGTTCTTTGGACCCAATTTCCAACGACTCGGCCACACATTTCGGCCAAAACGGCCGCTATTTCGCGTTCAATGTTGGCTCTGAGCTCTTTCAACGTCATCGGTGTGTTGGCATAAACCAATAACTTAACGTAGCCCCACAGAAAATAGTCAAGCGGCGTTAAATCGCACTAACGAGGCAGCCAATTGACTGGCCCATGTCTTGAGATAACACGCTCACCATACTTACTCTTCAATAAATCGATTGTAGCGTGTGCTGTGTGGCTTCTGGCACCATCCTGTGGAAACCACATGTCGTCCAAGTTCATATCTTCCAATTCGGGCTAAAAAAAAATCGGTGATCATGGCGCAATAACGCAGCCGGCATGCAAACCTCACCAAACAGTTATTTTTTGTGGATGAAGTGGTGATTCATGAAGCACATGTGGGTTTTCACCCGACCAATAAAGCATATTTTGCTTATTGACGAACCCATTGAGCCAAAAAAGAGCTTCGTCACTGAAGATGATTTTGCGATGAAATTCATCATCTTGGCGCATATTCTCCAGAACCCAATCGGAGAACGTAGCTCGTTAGTGTTCTTTACCATGATGAAGATGTTGAGTTTACTGAATAAATTGACAGTGACAGTTTGGTGATTAGTGAAAGAGTGAGTTCACAAATTAAATTCAAAGTTGTCAAGTCCCTATTGGAAAACCCTACATATGTATACATATATTGAAAATTATCAGAAAAAAATCAAAAAAAAAAAAAAAAAAATTGTGAAAAATGCACCCTCGTACCACGCGCGCACCATGGTCTCGTGCCTTAAAACCTTTCGCGCATATCACAGTAAGAGAGATTGGCAGAGGTTAGACGAGGCGAAAATCAATTTTTGGTCCGTCTACTCCATAGATAGTACAGACAACATGAAATTACTTTCAGAAATATAATGTCTCTACTGCATGTTCTAGGAGGGTTTACTTTTATATTGTATTTTATGTATTCTTCATACTTCAATCACTCAGTTCTTTCTTACATCACAATTAAATTAGTAGAAAGCTAAATGCCAATTTACACCTGTGAAACATTGAGATTTCGCACTTCTATCGCACAGTGAATGTAATCTTTCGCTAAAAGTTTTTCCATGTTCGGTTGAAACAAATTTGCTGAAAGTAAAGTGTATTTTTGGGTATCCTTTCCCTTTCATACACTCGTATTACTTAACATACACTATCCTAAGAAGTAGCTTTCAAAAAATTTCAAATTTAAATTTTAGCGTTTCTGAAGGAGTACAAGTTCGATGCAACAATAGGAGCGCCGCAACGAAAAACTTACCTTTAAAGTTACCCTTCCTTTATGCAGTGCATCAAACTAAGCACTATTTAGGGTGGTTTAAAAACCGCTGAGAGCGCTACCTCCTACAATAACATAAAAGCATTGCCATCACCATCAATAACTCCTTGAAAAGCAGCACTCAAGTGCAATAATCGTCTACGACAGAATGTCTTTCTCTTTCTTTTCTACGTCGTTATTTTATATTATTATATCCAACGGTATACGGAACGGCACATAAGAAAAAAAACAAACAAAAAAAAACGAAGCACTTGTAAGCAAGGAGGAAAAAGAAACTTCATCTCAAAGACGAGAAAACAGTTCAAGAAAAAGAAAACGTGCTTCACCCTGTAGCACCCACTGTAAAGTCTACATTTTGTTTGCATCTCGAAAAAAAAAAAAAAAACAAAAAAAAAACTTTTCTCTCAGTGTATGCAGAAGAATGCATCTTTTGTCACAGAAAAGTATTTCTGCGAAAGTGTGTATGCGTTATTTTTTCTTTTTAAAACGGAATGCGCAAGAAAAAAAACTACGAATGCAATCTCAAAGGACTATGAGGAGATAAAAGGATTCCGTCGGAGAAATCTAAATGTTCGTTTTGCGCGTTCAAATCTTTGTTTTCTTGTTTTCGGATCTATTATAGGATACATGATGAGATGTTTGATTATTATTTGGTGAAGGACGATGCGTGCCTTGAGATGAGAAATGAAACATGAACAATAAGGGATGTCAAATGAGAGGGAGGTCTTTTAATTACCAAGTCACATTGCAGCTTTGATGCTATGGGGGCGTATAGTTGTGTGTGAATTATTACCGCAGGCTTTGCGAGTTTATGAAGAAATTTTTCATTATAGAGGCTGCAAGGAGGTAGTATCAATGTCAATCGATAATAATAGGCGAGGAGGTGATCGCATTAATGAACATTGAATGAGAACCAAGGGTTTTAGGGAAGTCTTTGCCAAACAATTAGTTTTGATGGTATTTTCTTGTTGGCAATTTTCTTTGCCACAGTTTGTTCCAGTTCATAGTTCGAATAGAAATGTGAACAGATTTTAATGAGGGCACAATATGTTGACCTTTCTGGCTGAGAAAAATCAGAGTAAAATAAAAATCTCCTTATAACATTAAGCGATAGCTAAATAACGACAAGAGCAAGTGCTCAAGGCTTCAAAACAATAAGTTTCTCTTATTGCCTATTGCGTATGGGAAGCAAGGTTTTACTGCCTAATTTTTCCATCCAAATGACTCCTTAGCCAATAAAATCGTTTACTTCAGCTTGTGTTTCGTTAATTGGAATGTTTTGAGGTCGAGTGTGAACTGAACTTATAAGGATGAAGTTTTTTTTTTTTTTTTTTTGGATGTACATACACACTTCATCTTAATTTAAGGAATTGTTTTAAGAACGCAGGCCTTACCTTATACCTCTTCATATTGTCGAATGCAACAGGCAACCTGTGTTGTGAAAGTCAAGCTCACTACGACAGAGTAATCAATTATAGGCATAGGTAAGATTTTCAAAAAACACGATTTTTTGTAGCTATTGGGGTGAAGCTGAAAGAAATCCCAGTTTGCGCAGTCCAAAATACATTCGTCAAACAACAAAGATAATACGGTCTAAAGTAAGAGATTTGATTTGAACCCACAACTTCCACAAGGTTAAGTTGCCTATCGTTGGATGTGCTGCGATTCGGTTGGATTAAAATTGAGTTCATTACATAATGGCCAGTTATACTATATATTTCGAACAAGTCTTTGTTTATTCTGACGACTAGATCCTCAATAAATTTTGAAGATCTCGAAAGATATATCTGGACATCATTAGCATACACATGAATTGTAACATTTGAACACATTTAAGCTGGGTCAATCATAAAAAGACAGAACCAAAATGGATCAAGTATTGACTCTTGAGGTAATCCCGTGGGTAAAGCACGGATCTCGGAAGAAATGGTCAAGCGTATCAGGTCAAGCCCCATATCAGGCATGCTTGGCCAGCATGTAGACGCCAAAACATCTCCAATGTGAGCGAAAGCGTTCAAAACCAGCCAGGCACGTCAATTCGTCACCGAAGTCAACAATAAGGCCTCACTTATGGCACTTTACGGCGAATTTTAAATGTTTGGACCATCTGCGACATCGCCGATTTGTTAAATGAATGTTGGTTAGCCAGAAAAATTAGTCATCGAATTTGATCTTTCTCGATGAAACCTATTTTTGGATGGATGGGTCCGTAAATAAACAAAACTGTTGTTTCTGGGGACCGAAGAAAGTATACGAGATTCGAATTATTGTGCGAATTATTGATTGACGTCATCAATGGCCTGTACTTTTTCGAAGATGAGGCTGGAGAGATAGTTGCAGTAAATGGAGAACGTTACAGCAGCATGTTGACCGGTTATTTCTTTCTAAAATTTAATGAATTTGATCAGGACGATCTCTTGTTTCAACAGGATGGTAGTAGCTCAGACACAAGCCATCAATCAATCAATTAATTGCATACGAAATTTGAAGATCGCATAATTTATTGGCCTCCAGGCTCATGCGACTTGATACCTTTAGATTTCTTCCTGTGGGTTTATTTGAAGAGCAAGGTCTATGCGATTGACCCAGTAACAATTCAGGATCTCAAACATAACATCAAAAGTGAAATTCCGGCCATTAACCCACTTATTTTTCAAAAAGTCATTGATATTTTTGATCTTCGGATGGCCGCTAGCAACAGAAGCCCTGGTCGCCATATGAACGATGTTATGCTCCATTCATTATTGCTATAGACCGAACTTTATTTATCAATGAAATTCTACATTAAATTCACAATAGATGTGTGTTTAATTTTATGAAAACTTCCACACTAGCTGTTGATTCACCATACCACACTGATCATAAAAACAAAAACGGAATAACCACCGTGTGGCGCTCAAATTGTTCCGATTTGAGTTCTTTTTTCCTTTTGTTAGGTTGGTACATCTGTTGTTGACATTCCCTCTTAATCTTAACGTCATAACTTGACATTTGCAAAAGTTACGTAACTAAGAGTACATCTATCTCTGTGTGTGTTAACGATTTTTTACAATTTTAGAAATGGATTTAAATTTGCAACAACGAACTTGTATTCAATTTTGCGTAAAAAACGGATTAAGTGGTGCGCGAACGTTTTAAATGTTGGAAAAGTGTTTCGGAAACGATTCTCTAAAGAAAACGGTCGTTTACCAGTGGCACGAGCGGTTCAAAAGTGGTCGTGAGTCAATCGAAGATGATAAACGCAGTGAACACATCGATGAAGAAAAAGAAATGTTGTTCAATAACCGGACAATTGGTTAACGATTTGGTTAATGATTTGGGTTTCCGTCGTGTAGCAGCAAAGTTGGTGCCAAAAGACATCAATTTCATACAAAAAAGAGACCGTGTTGACGTCGCAACACACGTCATTACTGGAGACGAGACGTTCGTTTATGAGTACGACACGTAATTCAGACATCAGGCAAGTGAATGGCGTTCACCAAATGAGCCGAGACCAAAAAACCATGTCGTTTTCAGTCAAAAAAGAAGGCAATGCTCACGGTTTTCATGGATTACAACGGTGTAGTGCACCATGAATTTTTGCCAGAAGGCCAGACAGTAAGCAAAGAGTATTATTTGGCGTTATGAGACGTTTGCGTGAAGCAATTCGCCGAAAAAGACCAGAATTGTGTGCAGAAAACTCGTGAAGTTTGCACCATGATAACGCACCATCGTACATTGCCATCATTATTTGTAATTTTTTGACGAAAAATGCAACAAATACCATCCAACAGCCACCGAATTCACCTGATTTTGCTCCCTGTGACATGTTTCTGTTCAATCGAGTTAAAAAACCACTACGGGGAATGCGTTTCAGCAGCCGAGAGGATGTAATGTAAAACCGCAGGAAGCATTGATGGACATACCGAAAACCGAATATAAAAAATGTTTCGAGGATTGGATCAAGCGCTAGCATAAGATTGTTGCAGTCGATGGGGATTACTTTAAAGGGGACAATATAGATTTAGATGAACAAACTTGTATTTTTACTTTTGTGAATAAAATCCGAAATTTTTCGATCAAGGTGGTATACTTATCGGGCGGAAGTCGGTTGGCAGGGAGAGTTGAAGTTTTTTATGGGATAGGAATGACTGTAGTCAATTTCCAGACATTCTTCAGAAAAAAGAAACCACTAAGCGTCATGACAAAATATTGCCTTAAGTTATCAATGTGATTATTGAAACACATTCTAGAGTCAATAATAAGCCCCAGGTATTTAAGTTATTTGACGCTTTCAATTTGAAAACACTTTTCGCTGCAGTTGAGATTGCTAGAAGAAGTATTAGGGGAAGAGCTGATACAGAAGCAGCTCAACAATTTAAACCTTTGACACACAGGTGCATGAAAAAACACTTCGGTGTCAAACGACTGTGTACCAGTCTGTGTGCAGCAAACCATGTCCTAAATATTTCTAGATCAGCACTGATATCAGCAATTAAATTTAGAGGGCTTGCAGAACCATATGTTAAACCAACGTCATATGCAAAAGTAGTGGTAAAGCCTTTGAAATTGTGCTCAAACAATGAGTTGATGTAAATCAGGAAAATAATTGGTCCCAATACAGAGCCCTGAGGTAACCCCAGATTCATAAACCTAGTACTACTTCTGGTCCCTTCAATCTGTACTCTTTGAGGTCTATTTACAAGATTTGAACCACTCAAGAACAAAACTTCGGAAAACTGGCATTTTGTAATTTCCGCAATAAAATGTAATGGTTAACCACATCAAATGCCCTGAAAATGTCGACGAACAGACTTGCTGTAAACTTTTAATTGTCTAAACTATAAAAAATTTGTGAGCAAAAATTTAGCAGTGCATCCTCCGTACGTTTTTCTATTTGAAACCCATATTAAAGTGAACTGAAAAAGCTTGTTTTATTAAGAGAGTTAACAATCCTACTTTTCATAACTTTTTCAAAATCTTTGCATACTGAAGGAAGAAGCGAGATAGGTCTGTAGTTGCTTGCATCATTTTTAGCACCTTTTTTATACAGTAGAACTGCATCCGCAGATTTCAAAGCTACGGGAAAAACGCTTTTATTAATAATACACCCTGACTGACTCGAACTGCAACCAACTTCAGACTGCTATAATTTCCAAACCGTTCATGGCAGTGAGCTCAAATTTTGACACATGACAGATATTTTCTTTATTTATAAGCCTTTTAAACGATTTGCGTCTCAGTTGTCTTGAAAAATTTTTATCCGCGATGGAATTCAAACGTGATAGTGTGCCTGCGTTATATTTGGCTGGAAAACCACAAGTAGCTATCGTTAGAGCCCTCCAGCACCTCAACGTGAATAAATCATTTGTGTCTCGAACTATAGCTCGTTACCTTGATACTGGCAGCGTTGCAAAATTCCATAGAGGTGGTCATAAAAAAACAGCAGCATCGGCAGAAATGATTCGAAAAGTGAAGGCTCGAATTAAGCGAAATCCGCGTCGAAGTGAAAGAAAAATGGCTCTTCGGCGGTCTCAAGGCCATTATTCGCGCCAAAAGTGGACATATTGAAAACTACTGATACAATTTGAAAATTGATGTATTTTCCAACATTTTTTACATTGGCACAATAAAATTTATCAAAAAATAAAAAAATTATAGCATTTTAAAAAGTTGCAGTTCGAGTCAGTCACCCTGTATATGCTAGGACATTCACAACAAAACAAGCAACATTTTTCAAAACGATTTGAAATGCCATCTATGCTACAGGAATTTGAGTTTCTTAGAGAGTCTATATTTTTCAAAAACTCTAAGCCTGTAATGGGCTGAGAGAAAAAAGTACATCCCTGAGCAGTTTCGTAAGGAGTAAACTAGAATTCTTGCAAATGAATGTAGCTGAAATCAGATGAGTTATGTTGGCAAAATAATTATTGAGAATACGATGACGGTCCCACAAGAACCTGACCCAACAAAGAAAGCACAAAAGCTGAATCTACACTCAATTGAAACATCTTCACGACACTGTGTTTGCTTGCACACAGCTTTCTCATGTCCAAATTTTCAAATAATATGCTATGTACCGCCCTTTTTGAAATGCCTACAATGTTTGCTAGCTCGCGCACTTTCAGTCGACGACTATCCAGTACCACTTTGTGAATTTTTTTCACCATTTCTGGAGTTGTCACCTCATTTGGTCAACCACTACGATGCTGTCTTGGCAGCTCGTACGGCCTCGTTTAAACTCAGCAATACAAAATTTTACTGTTGTAAACGAAGGAGCAAACTCACCCAGAGTAGAATCCAGTTCAGCTTTTATATTGTTTGGACTGAGGCCTTTCAAATAAAAGTATTGTATCACATAACGATGACCAATTTTTTTCATTTTCACAAATTCACTGACAACGTTCACTATTGCTGGCTGCCAAGCAAATACTAAACAACGTGGCACTTTCAAACTTGTAAATATGCTTTATAGACTGCGTACTTTCCAATACAGTGATATTTTCAAACAACTACCGCCATGTCTTGGTCATTCCACCCGCGTATCAGCAACTTCAAGCCTATCAGTGACAGGGTGGTCATACACCAGAGAACAGAATGATGAGTGCCCGTCAATGGACTGAAGCCGGCACGAGTGATCCGAAGCGGCCGATGGAGGCTCGATGGGTCGGAAAGGTTATGGCGTCGGTTTTCTGGGATTGTCATGGAATTCTCTTCGTGGAATACATCGGAAAAGGAAAAATCATCAACAGCGAGTATTACTGTGAATTAATGGAGCGATTGAAGGCCGAAATCGCTGCAAAACGGACTCACATGAAGCGAAAAAAGATTTTGTTTTTGCAAGACAATGCACCGGCGCACAAGAGCATCGCAACCATGGCTAAATGACTTACGGCTCTAATTGCTGTCGCATCCACCGTGTTCGCCCGATTTGGTTACCTCGGACTATTAGCTCTTCCCAAACCTCGAAAGATGGCTCATCAATAAAAAATTCAGTTCAAGCGAGGAAATCATCGACGCCATGGAGGAGTGTTTTGCAGACATACCGAAAAATTACTTTTTGGACGGGAGCAAGAAGTTGGAAAATCGCTGGAATAATTATATCAAACTAAAAGAAGTCTATATTGAATAAAATAAAAAAACATTTTCCCAAGGAGGTTACTTTTCACACCACCTAGAAGATAGCATTTACCAGGTGTACCGGTATGAGTAAAGAGTTTTTTTTGTGACAATAAAACTCTGATTTTTAATGGGAAAGTAAAAAACGTTTATTCAAAGAATTGGCCATTGCTAGCTACACATTTTTCCCATCTTTCAGGTAATTTATGGATTCCACGCCAATAAAACTGTTCGTCTTTTGCAGCAAACCAAAAAGTCACCCAATTTTCGACTTTCTCGTAGAATTCGAGGAATCCAAGCTGCTGCTCAGCTAATGCGTGTCCCATCGATGAAAACAAATGGTAGTCGGATGGAGCCAAATCCGGTGAATACGGCGGGTGGGGTAGCAGCTCCCAGCCAAGTGCTTTGGTTGTGTGCAGGTGCATTGTTATGGAGCAAAATTACCCCTTGCCGTGCCTTCTGGCCCATTATGTTAGTTTTTCGATCAATGCATGGTTCAAATTGATCATTTGTTGTCGGTATTAACGGTTTCACCAGGTTTTACCACACCTTTCTGGTCCCACCAGACACACAGCATTTTCTTCTTGCCGAATCGATTTGGTTTTGCAGTTGAAGTTGATGATTGTCCCGGATTAACCCATGAATTTTTCTGTTAGTGAAATCCATTTTTCATCGCCAGTAATAATTCTATGCAAAACTGACTTTTTATCGTGTCTTTGAAGCAGCAAAATTTCACAGGTGGTTTCTCGATTTTCCATCTGCCTTTCATTTAATTCATGTGGCACCAATTTCCCAGACTTTTGGATCTTTCTCTTAGCTTTTAGACGGTCAGAAATTGTTTGTTGTGTAAAATTTAACATTTCTCCCATTTGGTTCTGACTCAAAGTGTCATCTTCATCCAATATTGTTTGCAATTCGGCGTCTTCAAACTTTTTTGGTGGTCTTCCACGTTCTTCATTTCTCTCATCAAAATCGTTATCTTTCTCATGTTGCATCTGATAAAGCATGATCACCATATGCCTCGACAAGTATTCGATGCGACTCAGTAGCACTTTTCTGCTGCAAGTCATCATTTTCTGCTACAAAATTCGACATTTTTGACACGATGAGAAAATATGATGTTGTTTGCTCAATGATTTGATGTATGTATACTAAATATGTTTGACAAGTCTCACAGCAACCAGACAAAAAAAAAAAAAAAAAAAAAATTAAGGCCCGGTCACAAAGTATCTTGCCGCTCACTTCATACCGGTACACCTGGCATACAAATGGTGTCTTTTTTCGAGTTTCAGACTTCTCAAAAGGGATTAAACGCCAAATTAGCTTTCACATGAAGCTGCCAATATTCATTTATTTATAGCATAGTTTGCCATTTCATCATGAAAAGATTGACGACAAAACAGCTAAATTTGTGGTAGACATCTTCGACCATCTATACGGACTATTTTTCGAATTATTGTAAAATTTCGCACTCGAATTATGCCACTGCATACTCACACACTAACATGAACGAGAAGAATGCGTTCGGAAGAAAATATCGCGGATGTGGAAGACGGTGTTTGAGAGGGCCTCAATTTATCGATTAGCCGCCGTTCGCAGCCACTTGGCCTTGCTCCATCCACTAAGCAAGCTTAGCTTGAGATAAGCTTGACCAAAGACTCTCCTAAATCATTTTGACGGTTAAAGAAGTCTCTAGACTAAGTCTCACGGAATTCGAAAACGGTTCTTGACTATCGATCGTTGCTCAGGGAGATAGTAGAGCAGTATAACATCCAACTATGTTGAGTGCCACAGAGATATTCCAGGGGTTTGCATGCTCAACGGATAATTTCTTGTATGCGACTCAAGTAGAGGCTCAAATGTCTCCTGAATGATTTGTGCCTCCTGCAGGACTCAGTTGCATTTCAACTCATAGTGATAGATAATAAATTTTTCAAATGCTTTCAAGTTAAATTTCCAATCTGAAACTTGACGATATACCAACTGTGAATCTTCTAGCTAACAGCTTGTCCAATGTCAAATGTCAGAAAAACAACATTTCCCCTGGGAAGTGAATTGCAAGTGAATTTCCCAGAGTTAACTGCAACTTTCGCCATAAATCAGTTCGTAAACATTTGTACATTACACGAGCCACCCTGTCATGTCACTTGCAGTGCATGTTATCGTTATCGGTATCGTAATTGTAATCGACTATCGAATTAAAGTTGAGTTCTTCAGTCTCACAAAAAAACGAGTAGGTACATGGCTAACTTTCGAGTTCCTATCCTTGCACTTGCAACATTTTGATCATATATACAATGTATACCCATATGTATATCACGACACAGTCTTAAGGATTTACAACATGCCACTGGTTTTTATGTCACAACTTCGACCAAACATTATGTTCTGCAAGGGGGGTGTACACTGTGCATATTTGCAATAGTATGTAACATAACATTAACCAATAAATGTTTTTACGGTTTGACGGTCATGATTTACATTCATAAATTTGCCCTATCCCCTCACTCATTCTTTTTCTTGGAGTGATCAACTTTTGTTTTCTTATCCTGTGCGGATAAGTGTTTGCATGACAGTTGATGGTACAATGCTATTAAGGTCTTTTGTCAGCACATAAACCATTACCTCATGAATATAAATAATTGTCTCCCCCCGTACTTACAACAAGATTTTGTACTCTCTCAATGCCAGCGAGAGGTTCATAAAGAAGGACGTATTCTGCAAATCTGAGGGTGCTTACAAAATCAATACAATGGGGTTTGGGGTGGGCCGAAAATACATTGGAAATAGTGACACAGATGACAACGACGAAATCGCGTTGTACACGATTGAACGATTTCGAATACTGTGATGGATGACTGACTGGAAAGTATGAAGAGGGAGGGTTTCCATCATGTTTCAGGGTAACTTGGCCAATTTGAAGGAGAGATACTTGTTTTGGGAAAATTTACTTGTGTTAACATAGATTCTGCCGACAATGCGCTTAGACAAGTGCATCAATGAAAATTCAATTAAGGAGTTGGAAATTGCATTGCTTGTTTGAGCGGCTTGTGAATTAAGCTGTTTGAGGACTTTCACACCAAGGAGGTATGGATTCGAGGTGATGTTGTTTATGTTGAAGAATGAAGGAATGTTTGTTTAAAGTAATCTGGTAATAAGGAATAACACAAATATTTAAGACCAACTAAATTATTGATTAAATCTGAATGACGAACTTTGGGTTATTGGAAAACATGACGAAATACGAGTCGATTGCAGAAAACATGTTTTTGAGGTCAGAAGCTACATACCATATGTGATGTCGGAAGAGAACACGAATTTAATTATATTTTCTAACGATTCACACATTTGATTTGATTAAAGTTCACTGAGATAATTTCCGATCCTACTTCCAGTGATTCCACTTTTTTATCTTAGCATGAGGCTGGAAAAAGTTACGGGGAGCAATGTGTCCAATATATGTGAAACGGTGGGCAATAATTGCAACTAGGACATGCTTTTTAGTTTCGTCATATTTTAAATAGAACATAACCTACTGATTCAGTGGACAGACATAGAGCCTTAAGCTCATAATAATATACAATTAAGATTTTTTTGAATTATGTTAGTAGATGCATTCTATGGTTTAGAACCAGAAGTTGATGATGCAGTAACCTCTTACGTCAAAACAACAATATTTATTCAAGCCGTAAGATTAATGCAGTCCGTACAGTTTAGCTAAGTGTGGCACTTGCTACACTTTAGAGCGGTGGACATAAAACCGAGATATATATTACATTGCCATCTATCCTCGAATAAAGCGAATAAAAGCAAATCAGCTCCAACTAATCCTGATAAACATTTTTAGTAAAGAAACCAGAGAAAAACTGGCGAAAACTGACGAAAACCAGCATCAGTCGAAAACTTAGAATAGGTACCTCCATTTTGAGTGCGAAGAACGCACACAAAATGGCAACGGTTTTGCTACGTAATGCTAGACGAAAGGTAGCAAAATATGAAGGTTGCGATCCAAGCAAACTAAGTGAATGGGAAAAAGCCGCCTTTGGGAGAGCGAAGGCCATCTTGGCCAACCAATCGCTTACTCAGCAGATGGCAGCGAGATGGAAGTCGATCAAGCGTACTCTACCTTCTAAGCGGTAAAATAAAAAGAAGGCGCTAGCGTCTCTGGAAGGAAGGGCAGTTTTAGCGGCCAAAGAAGCAGATTCGACGACGTTGTGGAGTCGAGTGCTGTGAAAAAAGTGAGGACTGGCACTTCATCAGTAGTGTGTCATTCGCAAACCGACTCGCAATACAACCTCCTAGCTGCTGCGATAAACAAGCTGGAACGTCGAGGAGAAGTTCTAAGACGCCATATAGAAGGAATTATCAAAAACAGGAAAGGAAGGGCTTCAATTCAATGGCGCTGGTTGGGTAGACGAACATAAGTAAGCCCTCTGTGGACTTCCTCAGACGCTTCGTTTTGGAAGTATGCGATGCTTTAGAGGGCATCAATCTAAAATGCACGACGGTAGCAGAATTGGCAAAGTACACTCTACAGGATCGGGATAGTCCTTAAGGTGGGGCCTAGAAAGCAGTACAAGTAGCATTTTCTACCTAAACAAGGATTGCTTACCATAAATTAAAAAGTATGGTACAGCATGGTAAGGTTGATGGTTAAGCCATCGGCCAAGGGAAAGACGCAAAGAAACCGCTTCAAGATGATGAAAATGCTGCAAATAAACCAATACCATAGTAAGGCAGCGACGGCTTGTCTAGTGGTATTACATTATCAATAAAGACAACGTGATCCAGTGACTCAGGCTGAAGATGTACTCGTACACGTTGTTCTATATGGCAGATGGTAAAATCAGGACTTGTACCTAATAAAAAAGCAACGTGAGAAAATCAATGTGGCAAACTACTTTGTCTGACCTCGGCCTACATTCCCTACGACTCTGAGGTAGTTGTCTCGGAGAAACTAAAGGACTTGGCAAGGCAAAAAGATTGGATGTTGGTGCTGAACTGTGATGCAAGTGTCCATTATACACAATGGGAAATCGATGATATTAAGTCAAGAAGTGAGTGTTTGTACGATTGCATTATATTTTCGAATCTCAATATTTGCAATAGAGCGAATTCATCCACTTTTGTGGAGAAAAATAGGCAAATAATGCTAGATAGCACCCTGTTGCAAATACAGAAGGGTTAGAAATAATAGAGAGTAGTCTACGAAACGTGGACATCGGATCACCGATGGATACGTTTCGAGGTGAACTTTCAGAAAAGGGTATGTAGTTTTCGAATAATTCCTAGGAAGACTGATTAGGTCAAGTATAAGAAGTGGTAAATATACCCAATCAAATCAGTAAAAAATATTAATAAGGCGCTAATATCGTTGTTTGAGGAAGCTTGTCCGACTAACAGAACACCTAAAAGGGCTCAACCAAAATGGTAGAATAGGGAAATAAGTTTTTAAAAAAGGTTAAAACTCTACAATAGGGCGAAGCCTTTCCGATGTGACAGTACATAGAACGAGTACTACGAATGTAAAAAAACAATTCAAGTACCTACTTAGATAGTCAAAAAGGGCTTCTTGGAAGAATCTATCGCCTTAACAGGCGTTTCTAGCTACCTTAGGAATTAATATCTCTCTCTCTCTTTCTCTCCGAAAAGGAAAAAGGTGTTCCTATTAATAGGAAAAAACTGCGGTGAGCTATTCCGTTAACGTGTTTAAGCCCTATAAATCCCCCGGTCCGGATGGTATTCTACCGATTATGCTACAGAAAGCACCGGAAATAGCAATCCAAAAAATTATGGAAACTCTTAGACACAGCCTAAAAATAGGGTACATAGGAATAGATTGGGAAGAAATTTGAGGTGTCTTTTATGCCTTAAGCTGTGCTGAGTTAGTAAGATTATTATACCTAGCCTTAGAATGCTTGTACACAGCGCGGCGAAAGGAACTAAGGGAGAAAGAACAGCCATAGATGTTTTGCGATATGTAGAGCGAATAGGCACTAATGAATCGGTCTACAGGGACTTTCAATTCAATCGGAAGGTTGCTTGGGTGGAGTGCACAGATATGATTCAAGATACTTTGAACGAACTCTGTGTTTCTGACTACAGACCCTTCTAACTGAAAAGGAATATTGATTTAGATTTACGGTCATTCGTAATCATTTTGGGGACTTTTTTGATGTTTTCATCTGAAACAGCCTCTATTGGACGTCCACTGCGTGCATCATCTTCGGTGATTCGGTGCACTTTTAAATTTTTCAATCCACTTGCGAGTGGTTCGTTTGGCTGGTGCAGAGTCCGGGTAACACTTATCAAGCCATTTGAACACGAAATTTCTTTGAATCCTTTTTTTTCACAACAAAAAAAGTTGCTTCACTCACAACGCTATATCTCGAGAACTAATCGTCCGTCAGCTGTCAAATTTATACACGTATCTTTTGAAGGTTGGTACTAACTGAATGGATATATGCATGGATTTAATTCAAGTGGTGCCCTCTCTTAGAAAAGGCTGGATTTTTCAGCCCATGTAGATGTGGTAAAAAAGGGGTAGAAATACTATTTATTAAACTGATCCTTCCATTTATAGATTCCAACTTAAACAACATTCTCAATCACTGGATCACAACATTAACTTTTCTCAAATCCTTGGAAACTGCCTGAGTTCTAATTGTTGCCAAAAAACCAGTTCGCAATCCACAGCAGACTTTGAACTTATAAACATATTGTAGGTCTATGAAATGTCTTTGAGAAATTAATAGCCAAACAGTGGATCCAAAATCTATCAGTTAATAAGTTTCTTTATGAGAGACAATCGATTTTTCATAGAATTTTGATGAAGCAAACCATAAATTCCTGCGCTAGATGCTGAAAAATCTGTTTGGTCTTCGTGACAGTGCATTGATGCAAAAACCTTTTATTTATTTGTTTTTTTTTTTTTCTCAATTTTCTAACTCGCCAATTGCAAAGTAAGACACTTTGACCTGAAAGATCTCTGTCATCATTTAGTCAGAACTGTAGTTAGACTAATAGCTTTTCTACCTTCCGACTTAAGTTGATAACACTACTGGCAGAGTAGTGTAGTAGGAGCAGAATTGTTCGCTAGACTTTCACATGAGATATGTTCAGCTTTTCGTTGTTTCGTTGACATTTCGGAGAGTCAACTAGATTCATGATGTCCTGTGAGGTAACCTACTGGGTTTTTGATATCGTGCCGACTTTGATTTAGACATCTATTGGCATTTTTGTTGAATGGCAGGATGACTCCTATGGCCTGTCAATGTCATTATGAACTAGGAACCCACCACAGTTTAGTTGTGTCCCTAGAGTTTAGTTTTTGGAGAGTTTTGAAACAGTATATGACTGATTTGGAGTCAATGATATGCGACCTAATGACTAAGGGCTAAGTATATTTGTTTTTTAAGTGAGAGCTCCAGTTGGGTCTTTTGTCTTATATTACTGCGATATTTCACCTCTTCGCAACGATTGTATGGTTAATTATACCTAGGTTTGTGTTTATTCTTTTAGTGAAGGGAACTATGACAGCCTTATTTGGGTTAACCCGTCTAAGACTATATTGAGAGGGTTTTACATACGTTCAGTGACCTCGTTAGTCTCTCTGCCCCTAATGATGATGACTAGGTCATTGGCAAAACCAATTGTGTTGTAGCCTAAGTTGCTTACTTTGTTAAGCAAATCATCTATGATAAAAACCACAGAAGGGGCGATAAAATGGTGTCAAGCTTATAAGACGGTAGATTTAGGTAGTTCCCTGGGCATGTTGCCTGGTTTGGGGATAAACACAACGTTGATCTCCCTTCAAATGCGTTGGAGCCGAACCTAAATAAGGCTATAGGAGTAGATACAAAGAAGTCTAGACCTTTTTGTAGCAGAACTGGAAAAATTCCGTCTATGCCTGGTGCCTTGTATATTTTAAATGAGTTAAAAGCTTATTCAACCTTACCCGTACTAAAGAATTTTCCGACTTTCAGGATTTCCTCACGGTCGCGTATGATTGTGCCATCTGGTTTAATTAACAATCCCATGCAATTGTAATGATCTTGTGAGAGGGCTTTATGAGGTCATGCTAGCGCAGGAACTTCTTTGAGTTTTTCGCAGTTAGCACGCCAGGAGACTTTCTTTGATCTTCTCAACTATGGATTATTGAGCCTAATTAGTAATTTTCTGTCTGGCAGATCCCAGAGAGTTTTTACACCTGACTCTCCCTCAGCACTTCTGTAAGTAAGTCTAGGTGCCCACAAGGATCAATTGTTGGTTCAATGCTCTTCTGCATGTTTGTCAATGACCTTTCTTATGTTTGTTGGCAATTCTCTATCTACCTTTATGCCGATGATATCCAGCAAAGATAATTAAAAATATAGCTGAACTGGCTAACAATCTTAATGAGAATCTTGCCAGAATTTTCTATTTATCTGCAACTAATGCATTGCTATTCAATCTAAATATTTGTCAGGTTATTCCTATTTCGAATAAAACATAATCCCTTAGCACCTTATCAGATGTCCTACTCTCTGTCCATAAACTTAAAATTGTTATCGCTGTTACTAGAGAGGGTTTTGTCATTAACTGCAAATTGTCAGGATACGACCATATTAATTATATTACAGGACGTGGATAGATGCTTTCGCAAATTCAGGATATCTGCAAGTGTTACTTCAACTAATACCAGACAAAAACTATTTAAAACTTTAATTCTGCCCCTTATCACATACCAGGCGTATTCAAAAAGTAAGGTGAATTTATATCCCCTCCAGATATAACACACTTGTGCCAACGTTTTTTTCCAATCCTCGAAGCACTTCTCATAAGCACTTTTTGGTATAGCCTTGAGCTCTTCCAGCTATGCCATTTTTATTTCCTCAATCGTTGCAAATCTCCGTCCTTTCATAGGTCTCTTCGGTTTTGGGACCGGGTACATGAACAAGGAATAGTTATGACCTTTTTTAGCAAGTCAGGTTCATGATTGGAATCATTCAAGATCTCCTGAGCGATGCTCATGTAATGGTTCTGATTGCTGACACACGTCTCATGCCCAAAATATCCGAAAAATGCGCATGACACGAGCCAACATGCCAACATTCTTCGCAATTCGACAATTTTCCAAAACAATTTCCACCACAGCTTCGACCTTATCATCTTTTGTTGATGTGCTGGAGTGTCCAGAGCCAGGTTCGTCATTGGCATCTTGGCCGCGTTTTATTTAAAGCAGACTCACCGTATGCCACTGTAAACATTTCAAGTGTTTTAGAGCACTTGGCTCAATTTTTTACACAAAATTGTATGCCAATTCTTTGCTCCATGTTTTATTATAATTGAAAATCGGCGAGCACACCAAATAAAAGACTAATCTTTCTATCTTTCAAAAACAAACTAAGGGTGCTATATATAGGGTTTTCTAATAACGACTTGACAACTTTTTTATTAAATAAAAGGCAAACCATTTGAGATATTTCAAAAACTTTATTATTGGCTTGAAGTACAATCAAAACATTTATGAATGGAACTCGACTTCGTTCATATGGCCACCGCGGGCACGTTTGCAGCGGTCGATTCGTTGGACTCAATTTTTAACGACTCGGCCACACATTTTGGCCGAAACGGCCGCTATTTCGCATTCAATGTTGGCTCTGAGCTCTTCCAACGTCGTCGGCGTGTTAGCATAAACCAATGACTTAACGTAGCCCCACAGAAAATAGTCAAGCAGCGTTAAATCGCACGAACAAGGTGGCCAATCGACTGGCCCATGTCTTGAGATAAGACGCTCATCATACTAACTCTTCAATAAATCGATTGTAGCGTGTGCTCTGTGGCTTGTGGCACCATCCTGTTGAAACCACATGTCGTCCAAGTCCATATCTTCCAAATCAGGCCAAAAATAATCGGTGATCATGGCGCGATTCTGACCATTCACAGTAACGTGACGATCGTTATCGTCGACGAAAAAATATGGCCCAATAACGCCGCCGGCATGCAAACCGCACCAAACAGTTATTTTTTTTGGATGAAGTTGATTCATGAAGCACATGTGGGTTTTCACCCGACCAATAATGCATATTTTGCTTATTGACGAACCCATTGAGCCAAAAATGAGCTTCGTCACTGAAGATGATTTTGCGATGAAATTCATCATCTTGGCGCATCTTCTCCAGAACCCAATCGGAGAACGTACGTCGCTTCAAATGGTCCATCGGCTTCAATTCTGGAGTCAGCTTGATCTTGTATGGGTATAAACCAAGATCCTTATGCAGAATACGCCATAATGTGGTCTGAGCGATGCCCAATTCTTGAGAACGCCGTGGAATTTACTGATTTGGATCGTTTGCTACGGACGTCTGAACGGCAGCGATATTTTCGACATTTCGACCACCAACCCGTTGTCTCACTGACACGACAACTTCACACAACGAATATGTAGACTCAAGTTTTTCCACTAAACTTGTTATTGCCTGTCTACTAAGGCGAGAATAACTACCGAAAATTGGAGTTAACGCTCTCAAAGTTGCAGTCACCGACTCCGAATATCTGTAGAAAATTTTTATATGTTGCAGATGTTGCTCGTTAGTGTACTTTACCATGATGAAAATGTTGAGTTTACTGAATAAATTGACAGTAACAGTTTGATGATTAGTGAAAGAGTGCGTTCACAAATTAAAGTTGTCAAATCGCTATTGGAAAACCCTATACTTGATGGTATGTTCGGGACATGTGTGTCAATATAGTAAAAGAAAAAATCGATAGTCGAATGTACGTTGCCCATGAAATTTTAAAAGTCACCTTACTTTTGGCAAAATTCAAATCCTTTTTTGGAAGTCCCTTGGCAAAAGTTCCTGTACGGGCGTATAATGAAAGGCATTAACGCGGTTGGCTTGAAGAACTCTATGGATTGTCGTGTTTGGAGTTTACAACTGTGCTGCAAAACTTCTGGTGCTAATACTCGTAGATGGCTGCATTCTTTAATTAAAATTCTTTCTTCCACTTCTGCTGCTGTTATGTTAGACAATCTTTCTCTTCTTAACCCAAATGCTGAACCGACGCACACAGGGGCCAAATTCATGAATTTTTTTCTTGACAAAAATTAAAAAAAAAAAAAATGGGGAAATCTTGAAAGAAAATAACTGGATTGTACAGTTAAATACCTAAATATTACAAACATGTAATAATTTTGATAAAGCTGTTTGCATTTTGACCACGTCAGTCGTTTAAACTTGTGCATTCTGTGCAGTGAATTTATGTTTAATTTCAAAAAACGAGCAAGTGTTCAAGTCAATTTCTTAGCAGCGTTTTAGTTTATATATATATATATTTGAAATGGATTCAGTCCCCACAGGTATGTCAACAGTATACATGTAAAATTATAGCCTTGTGTGACGAAATAAAATTTTGGTGATTTTTTGAAAGTTGGTGTTAATTTTTGAAGAAAATTGTGTTTTTCTGTGTTTTCATGTAAAGTTCTACTTATGAACATGTCAAAACATGTCTTCGAATTATGAATTTTTTGATTGTGTGTTATGTGTTCTTTTTGGGGACTTCAATAAAAATTTGCGCTTTTTGAAAATATCGTTTGTCTAAAGTGTTCAAGTCCCGGCCCAAAAAAAAAAAAAAAAAAATTTAATGGTTTTTTGTTGTTCTTGTAGGATCAGGTTCAAGCGATATTTTCATTACAAGGCGCACATTGTGTGAACATATGAAGCAATCAGGCGATTTAATTTCGACAAACCAATCTTCAAGATTGAAGGAATACGTTGAAATTCGAACGACATGCCCAGATCATGCTAAACCTTTGTTGCGAAGGCGGATTTCATTTTTCATATCAGATTTCATACAAAGATGGCAAAAATGCTATAGAAAAAAGGATAGGTTTCTTACTTCTTATAAGTCTTGGCTAGATTCTGCAATTAGTTTCAAAAATTATGCTTTTTCTGGAAAAAAAAAGTGGTCGCTTCGCAAAGAACCAAACGCCTAAAAACTAAGGATTTAAGACAGAAACACTCATCTGAGGAATAAGTTTTTGCTGCTTAAATGAATTGACGATCTTCAGGGTAAGTAGAAGCATCTAAACTTGTGAGAGATGTGAGAGCTCCTAAACGAGCTGCAAAATATAGGTTGGCATTCAAGAAATTTGAAGGCGCTAAGAAAAAACAACTCTCTGAGAGAGAAGCTTTGTCGATGTTTGTTGAAGCCAAGCTTACTAGACACCAATACAATATAACATGATTGAACGTTAAGTCCCGGTTCCCGTCTTATAAAAAAATACAACTTGCCAAAAAAGTGTGTTACCCTGCGAAAGAACATATTACTGTTACGGACACTGTTGCTGATATTAAATTGCAGGCTTTACTTAGTCATACAGTTAATCGGCTATTAGATGCTCAAAACTAAGTTTTGGAAGTCCAACAAACGGATTCTTTGAACAATTTGAAGCTGATTTGTAAGTATTCTGATGCAAATGCTAAAGACACCAGTATATTCATTGTATCCTTTGTACCCTTACGATTGATCACAAACAATCCAGGAGAGCAGCAGCAATTAATTATTTGGTAAAATGAAAGACCCTCATTCACACGATACTGCAGACCAATTAAGTTTATTTTTCAACATGAAACAACAGAAATAGCAAAGAACCAAGTTGAAGTAATGCGCAAGCAAATTGAAGAGCTACAGCAAGTGACATATAAAATGAATTACATCGAAATGCATGTTACGATTGCTATGCTATATATTATGTTGGATGAAAAAATTTGTAATGCCATAACAGATACGAAATCAACACAAAGATGCTTTGTATGCGGACTAACGTCCAAATATTTCAATAACATGGACAAAGTATTCAACACTCTTGTAATAGATACCTCTCGATTAGAATTCGGACTATCTGTGATCCATGCCTGTTGCACCTTAGTTATAAATCACCTCTGATGAAGTGGCAGGCTCGTGGATAGAAAGAAAAGAAAATCTTTGCTGAGAAAAAAAAAAAATAAATCCAAAGCAAATTTAAAACTCAGATGGGATTCGTAGTCGATAAGCCAAAACCAAAGGTTTAAAATTGTATTGCAAACTATAGCTAGTACCTACGAAATTAATGTGGAAAAATTTCAAATATATGCTTTTGAAACTAGTCTGGTGGAAAAATATAAATGGTAACCAATGCCCATAAAAGAGTATGCCTTATTGAAAATAGGCCAACTAAGCAAAGAAGCGCAGGAGACACGAAATAAGGAATTTCAAAAATACAGAGAAAATTTCTCTCGTAAAATATTACGTGTCAAAACTAATGAGGATATTTTGAATTTTTCATTCCTTATTTCTTCGGACCCGTTTATAAGCAGTTTGAGAAAACTGCCTCAAAAACGTACTTATAATATTGAGAAGGATGTTCTTGAAATTATTAAAGGCACCTGACCTTCAGTTTACTTCAGAAGCTTCCGATACATCAGATTATTGTACATTTAACTTTTTTCAATTTCGTATATTTTGCATTAAAAACAAAACATGCACTAAACAAGGGTTTAGTGCAATAAAATAGTTTTTGCCAGGAATTCATGCGTTTGGCCCCTGTGTGCGACGGTAGAAGGGATCCTCCGTTAAGGATATCGCCATTGGTACCCTAATCTAGCTAACCCTGCAACGATTTTTCAAAATGTTAGCTTTAAAAAGCCATAATTTTAGCTGCTGTTCATCGAACTCGACAAAATTTATGTTTTTTATCCACACTGAATGTGAATGTGAATGTGAATGTGCACAACGGTTTCTTAAACTGAATCCGTTAGAAAGTTACGGCCTTTTCAGAAGTTTTACTTCGAAATCAGATGTGCCTCACTTTAACGGCCTATAACTTGGTGGGGGGTGAAAATAGATCCCGCCTGTAATACAATTTTTTGTTCGCTATAACTTCAGGAATTTTCAGCTATTAGGACAGAACCTAAACTGGGACACCTTGTATATAAAATTATACGGACTCTCTGTGCCAGCGTAAGCTACAAGTAGCATTTAATGATGCAGTCAGATACATCCATGGCTTACAAATATATGGCCATGTTTGACAGTGCTCAAAGTGCTTGCTAGGAATGTCCCTCAAACACTATATTAAGGACAGGAATAGCCTTAAATTATAAAGATAAGACGTTTATGCATTTGTATGAGCATATTATTTTTTCTCATTAATTTAGAGCACCTTAATTCATTTATTTTTTTTAATTTTACGGTATCAAAGTATGTAAATATCTACCAATAACTATAAGAACTACAATGTTTCGCATGTTACAGCCACCATTTCTCCTCCCTTCGTTAGATCATTGTTTACTTAATACACAGCCCACTTTCCTTCTTTCTTCAATTATATTGTGTTATTAGTTTTAAATTCATTTATTTGTTTGCTTATTTATTTTTTTGATGCTGAATTTTGTTTAATCTGAATACTATAAAAGATCTACATCCTAATGCGGCATAATTGTAATAAATTGAATAGAAATGAATTGAAGCATTAAATTGTTTGCTGTTGGTTCGATTCATGTACATTAATCTTGATTAATGTTCATCATCATTAAGTAAATCAGTGATATTTAGATGAAAGGCAGTGATGTTAGCAAGTTTGAATTCATAATTTATATATTGTAGAGAGATCCTTGTAAGTAATGTGATGTTAATGGAAGTAATGCCTTCGTTATTGACGTAGCTTCGATGGTCTAAGGAAATGGAAGTCATGTCTTCGTAATTGGCGTAGCTTCAATAGTCTAAGGATTGAGTTTACTATAAAACTACCTTCACTGAGATCTAGTTGAGATCGTTAACTTATATATAATGTTTTCTCTAAGACAAAATTTTTGAAGGACTTGATATTTCTTGACTTTTTCTAAAGTGTTGAGCTGAATACAATTACATATCATTTAGTAAAAAATATAAGGGACTTTGCGACGTACAAATTTTTTTTCGTCAGCGTCCCTCAGTTCAAATTTGACCCAACGTATGAATCGAACGGTATTTGCTGTTTGCTTTGATTTCTAATTACCTACTCATTTTTGGTCATTTATAACCCAACCAGCATATGGTTTTAGCTGCGATTTTCATGTATTATCTATCTTTGCATTATGCATTTGTACCCTTTTAATCAGATTTCTGGAGAAAAACTTATTCATCTAAGAATAGAGATCTATTTCGTATTCTTGTTAGTTACGTGTCGCGAGATAGTTCATTTCAAAATATTGAATAAAATATTTAGAATACGGAAACGAGAATGAATTGTTGAGTTTATTATACTAGGTGAGGTGAAAAGTAATTTTATTCAATATAGTCCCCTTTTAGTTTGATGCACTTATTCTAGCGATTTTCTAACTTCTTGATCCCGTCCGAAAAGTAATTTTCTGGAATTTTTTTTTCTCTTCATGTGAGGCCGTTTTGCATCTCGCTGTTGACGGTTTTTCCTTTGTGGAGGTAGTCCACGAAGAGTATACCATGACTCATTCTGTTCTCTGGTGTTCAAGCCAAAAAACCACCCGATTCCGCATCAGCAAGACCAAACGCTCTTTCGAAGTGCTCTCGCGTTCGTGTTTTTGGTCAGGAGTGAGTATGCGCGGCACTCAGCAGCAGGATAACTTTTTCATGTGCATAATATTGCCCAAAATATGGCGTGTGCGCTCAGTACTAATCTTTGCGGTATCTGCTAGCTCGCACACCTTCACTTTCCGGTCAGCCAACACCATTTCATGGATTTTTTTAAAAATTGTCCTCTGTAACCGCACCGGAGGGCCTGCCGCTGCGGACTTGATTGGTAGTGGAGTTGCGGCCCCCACGAAACTCTCGAAACTAATATTTGACAGTGTAATCTGACGGAGCACTAGCCTCATTATATTTATCCAACTTTTCTTTTGTTTCCTTCGCCGTTTTGCCGCTCAAAAAATAATGTTTTATGAGAGAACGAAAATCGTTTTTGTCCATACTCAACATGATGCCAAACACGTCAACAACAATCAGCTGTCAAAACAAAACTAAAGACAGTATCGCACTGATATTTGGCATGTCTGCCTAAATATGAACGGACTACAAGGCACTATAACCTTTTTTGCAGTAGCAGCGCACTCTGGCCATCAAGGAGGTTACTTTTCACTCCACCAGTAATCCACACAATTTCAAAGGTGCATTTTGATTGTGCAGTTATATTGTTTAACTTACGGAGCATTTTAGTGATTAGTACGTGCCTTTGTTTGGAAATTGTATCTTTGTAGCTATGAGTGATAGTGAAAATGAATTCTCTTTAACCGTATTTTCGGATGAAGAAGAATCTTGTTCTGAGTTCGAGGATCATGTTTAGGCACCTGATTCATCAGGCAGTAATTAAAGTGATGTTGAAAATTTCTTTGTGCCTACCGAAATGATGGTGTCAAAAAATAGTCAAATAAATTACTCAAAAATTGGTGCCAGGATTGACAAAATTCAACTTTATTTATCAATATACGGTTGGTGGGAAAGCAATTCGAAGCCGAATTCATTCAATTCTGCCATCGTTTTCATCGACTTGTGACACGGTGCATTGTCTTGATGAAACAGCACTTTCTTTTTCTTCAAATGCGGCGATTCTTTTTCTTCTTCTGCGATTTCGTCCTTCAAACGCTCCAACAACACAATGTTATAGTCTGCCTCTTTTGGGGATAGTCGATGAAAATTATTCCATGTTGAGTTTTTGGTCGTTTTGGACGAGGTTCGTCGCCTGCTCGCCAATCAGCTGACTGCCGACTTGACTCTGGTGTGAAGTGATGGAGCCAAGTTTCATCCATTGTCACATACCGACGCAAAATTTGGCTTTATTGCTGTTGAACAGCTTTAAACGCTCCTCTGAATCATCAACACGTTGTTGTTTTTGGTCGACTGTCGACTTGGCAGACGCGGCACACACTTTAAACAAAGCTTTCGCATGTCCAAATATTCGTGTATGATATATCCAACACGCTCTTTTGATATCTTCAGAGCCTCAGCTATATCGATCAACTTCACTTTACGGTCATTCGTAATCATTTTGTGGACTTTTTTGATATTTTCTTCTGAAACAGCCTTTTTTGGACGTCCACTGCCTGCATCATCTTCGGTGATTGTATGACCACTTTTAAATTTTTTAATCCACTTGCGAATGGTTCGTTCGGCTGGTGCAGAGTCCGGGTAACGCTTATCAAGCCATTTCTTTGCATCGGCTGCATCAAAAAGTAACGATAAGTCAACACACGAAATTGCTTTGAAACCATTTTTTTTCACAATAACAAAAGTTGCTTCACTCACAACGCTATATCTCGAGAACTAATCATCCGACAGCTGTCAAATTTATACACGTATCTTTTGAAGGTTGGTACTAACAGAATGGATATATGGATTTAATTCAAGTGGTGCTCTCTCTTAGAAACGGACTTTTCAGCCCATGTATTCAATTTGCTCCTATACGTGAGTTGTGGAATCAGTGGGTTGACATATTGCCAAAACTTTACAATCCATCCGAAAAAGTGACAATAGATGAGCAGTTAGTAGCTTTCAGAGGAAGATGTCCCTTCCAGCTGTACATGCCATCAAAGCCAGCGAAATATGGAATCAAGTTTTGGGTACTTTGTGATTCTGCAACGAGCTATGTTTGGGATATTCAACCTTATACTGGCAAGGAAATCGAAAGTACTCCAGAAAAAAATCAAGGTATGCGTGTAGTTCTTGATTTGATTGTAGGGCTAAAAGGACACAAGGTCACAACCGATAAATTTTTCACGTCTTATCAATTGGCACAAAAATTACTGGAGAGACACTTGTAGGAACGATACGCAAAAACAAGCCCGAATTACCATCAGAAATAGTAAATATAAAAGTAAGACCAATATATTCGTCGAATTTTGCATTTACCGAGAATACTACTCCCGTATCTTACATTCCGAAAAAATAAATCTGTAAGTCTACTTAGTACTTTACATCATGACTCAAAAGTAAGTGATCACTCGGATAAAAAGCCAAAGATAATCCAGGATTATAACAAATGTAAAGGGGGTGTAGACACATTGAACAAAGCAGTACGTGGCTACACTTGCAAAAGGATGATCAGTAATATAGTCGATATTTCAGCTTATAACGCATTTCTATCTACTTGCTGTATTCAAGCATATGTTGACTTCTTTGTCCACATGGTTGTATTATAGTTTTAAGATTATAAGAATCCTAGAGAAGCATTATGTGCCAATTCTACACATATGCCAATTGCAAAGCTTCGGAACAAGGTCCCTTTAGAAAATATAACATACATAAATGCCGCTGGTTTGCATATCCAATTTTTAGTCAATTCCAAGCATTTGAATCGCTTTTTCTACTCTTGCTATGAGGTAGGTAACCTTTTTCATATTTGACATCTCTATTTGCAATTTTTCATGATAAGAAAGTAAGTGCTATTCAATAAAAAAATCTATCTCAACCTTGATCATCTTGTAAGCTTTAAGTGGATTCCTTGCACTTAAGCACCTCTTAAAGACTACAAATCAAATTAAATTCAACAATAGGAATTATCCTTATCAAGAGAACACATGTCGTATAAGCTCTTAAGAATGAGCATGGTACTCTTGAATCAATTGGCAAAAATTACAAGTACAAGTGTGCGCGCCCTCTAGTGGATAAATTAAAATTGCAAATTGAAGAAATCATTTTGTGGAAAGCGACAGCAATGGTACCAACGCACATACGAGTACTCTAGACACTATGGTATACGTGAGTTCAAGTGATGTCGTCATAAGGATATGGGTACGATTATGTGCGAGTATCTGCTCTTCCCTATCCTTCGGTCTCTGTTACCAGCTCCTTGTTCCCGGAAATCCCTCAGATTTGCCCTTTTGGATTATCATTAAAACGAATTTCAAATTGCCATAAACTTAGAAGTACGTAGGAGTACCCTTACTCTCGACAGTCGTGACATAATAATCCCGCGCGACTCATTCTCTGCCATGAGATAAATCTGCCATTTGGCTTGTATTATCCTTCGTCAAAAAGGCATTGTATGTTTGGGACTGCAAATATATGTATGTACGAGTACGTGTTCTCAAGTACGTTCGATTTTATGGTTCTCTCTTAAGACGTCCCTCTATTGAGGGTGCCGTCTTCATTCTTATTGTTTGTCTGGATGTGAACCTTGAAGGGAGAAGAATTATGCTTTTCTCAAGTACACCGATGATTCAAATCAATTCGACACACTTAATTTAAGGACTAGCATGTACCATGCAGAAGTACTCATAGATTCTATCATTCGTATATCCAGCTATCTGAAGACACCCCAACTTTTAATTAGATTCATTTAAATGGCACCAATGCACTATCCATTTTCGTTAGTTCGGTTTTGATAAATTCCTTCCATGTCATGAGCTTAAGCTTAGATACACAACTTACATATAAATATATTGTAGTAAGGCACAACGTCGCCGACGGCGCATTTTTGTTAGGAAAGACAGCGCGCAATGGTGATAAGGGTATGTGTATCGCATTGTGAATGGGGGAGAAAATTTAAAATTCCATTTCGGGAATTTTCCTAAAGGCAAAGGTTAAATCGGTTGTTAGGTAGACATACAAAATGTTGGCTTTAACTTCATGAATAAGAGGTGGAGGTACAGTAGGAGTTGGAAAATTGTGAAATAGATTCGATGTGCTGCCCCCCAAATCATAATTCCTATGAATATGAAATAACAGGGATCATGTTATACTTGTACCCTGACTATGAAGAGTAGACTATGAAGAGTAGATAAATTTGAGTTACTGTTGGATATAAATAAATTAACGTTATTAGTATTGGAATGCTGCACGTATCGTCTAAAAGTCAAGACCTACCGAACGGCACATCTTTGTATATCACACTAATGATACTGAATCTGTAGAACAGTGGATTCTTAATGGCATCTAATTATATGCCGTGTTTTTGAAAACGATGTTATGTACGAGTATACAATGTAACATACAATAATACGAGTATACAGAAACATAATGCACATCGATTTAAGAAGACGAAGATGGTTAATCTTCCCCCTCCTAACAGAAGGTGAAAATAACTTTTAAGTTTCTTAGAATTCTATAAAAGAAAAGCGGACCACCTGAGAATTAAGAAGGCCTAATTGAATATCCTTGTGAGCATAAGCTTACTGAGCTCATAAAAATGATTGCAAACATACGATCCTACACTTTTTTCATTTGTTAATTAATTCTAAGATACAAACGATGATTGTTCTTGGAACGCGAGCATAATATGGGTCAAATTGCTGGAGAAAACGTGTTTTTGTTAGGTTTCTATCTGATCCCGATAATGGTCGTAAGTCACTTGAAATGTTTGCCTGTATCACTATTGTTCCAATTAACAAAAAGGGTATGTGTAGGCTTCCTCATACAATTGTATGATATCTATTTATATACTAGCACATGCTCGTACATTAAATCATTTGTGCGTCTGTAATTGAAGTCCTATTTACACAATATCTTCCTGAAGTTTAAGTATACCAGACGGTTATGCAAATGTTTACAAATGTCTGTTGTTTAGTTAATTTTTTTTTTTAATCAATAAATATAATGATTGATTAATTGGCGCCCGAGGGACACGGTAAGTCGAGGTAAAAACTGACAAAAAAACGGAATAACCACCGTGTGGCGCTCCTATTGTTCCAATTTCAGTTGGTTGACATCGTGTTGACATTCCCTCTAAATCTTAGCATCATAGCTTGAAATTTGCAAAATTTACGTAGCCAAGAGTACATCTATCTCTGTGTGCGTTGGCGATTTTTTACAATTTTAGAAATGGATTTCAATTTGCATCAACGAACTTGTATTAAATTTTCGCGTAAAAAACGGATTTAATGGTGCGCGAACGTTGGAAATATTGGAAAAGTGTTTCGGCAACGATTCTCTAAAGAAAACGGTCATTTACCAGTGGCACGAGCAGTTCAAAAGTGGTCGTGAGTAAATCGAAGATGATGACTGCAGACCATCGACATCGAAAACTGACGAAAACATTGATAAAGTAAAAGAAATGTTGGTCAATAACTGCAAATTAACCATCAGAGAGATAGCGGAGGACTTGAACATTGGCTATAGACCCGTCCAAGACATTTTGGTTAATGATTTGGGTTTCCGTAGTGTATTTCACGCAAAAAAGAGATCGTGTTGACGTCACAAAAGTGATGATTTTCGAGGCTGAATCCGATCCCATATTCACCAAATGAGCCGCGACCAAAAAACCACGTCGTTTTCAGTCAAAAGAGAAGGCAATGCTCACGGTTTTCATGGATTACAAGGGTGTAGTGCATCATGAATTTTTGCCAGAAGGCCAATTATTATTTGGGCCAGAAGAGTATTATTTGGGCGTTATGAGACGTTTGCGTGAAGCATTTCGCCGAAAGAGACCAGAATTGTGGTCTCCAGAAACTTGGATCCACTATTACACATCAGAGTACAGAATGAGTGCCCTGCAATGAACTGAAGCCGGCACGAGTGCTCCGAAGCGGCCGAGGGAGGATCAATGTTTCGGAAAGTTTATGCGTCGGTTTTCTGGGATTGTCATGGCATACTCTTCGTGGACTACCTCGAAAAAGGAAAAACCATCAACAGCGAGTATTACTGTGCATTATTGGAGCGATTGAAGGCCGAAATCGCTCCCGAACGGCCTCACATGAAGCGAAAAAAAATTTTGTTTTTGCAAGACAATGCACCGGCGCACAAGAGCATCGCAACCATGGCTAAATGACTTACGGCTCCAATTGCTGTCGCATCCACCGTATTCGCCCGATTTGGCTGCCTCGGACCATCCTCAAAAGACGGCTCATCAATAAAAAATTCAGCTCACGCGAGGAATTATCGACGCCACGGAGGAGTGTTTTGCAAACCTTCCGGAAAATTACTTTTCGGACGGGACCAAGAAGTTGGAAAATCGCTGGAATAAGTGTATCAAACTAAAGGAGACTATATTGAATAAAATAAAATTTTTTTTATGGTCAAAAAGTAAGGTGACTTTTGAAATATCGAGGGTAACGCACATTCGATTTTCGATTTTTCTTTTGTGGCATTGGTATACATGTCTCGAATATATGTTCACAGTTTCAGGTATATAGCACACCTAGTTTGCTATTGACAGATAGACATATTAGACATGTTTTTGGTGTGCTTAGTGATTTTCATTTATTATAGTCTTTGGAGCAAAGAATTTGCATCAAATTTTGTGTGTAAAACACTTGAAATATTGACAGTAGCATAAGGTGAGTCTGCTCTAATAAAAAAAAATGTCCAGTGATGCAAGATGGTCGAGAAGATGCCAATGACGTTCCTCGCACATCAACAACAGATGATAACGTCGAAGTTGTAAAGGAAATTTGTTTTGGAAAATTGTCGAAATACTATAAAAGAAGTTCCTGAAGATGTTGGCATATTCGTCGGCTCGTGTTGTGCAATTTTTCAGATGTTTTAGGCATTGAGATGTTTGTCAGTAAATTTTGTTCCGAAACTTCTTAATTTTTATCAGAAAAACCATCGCATTAGCATCGCATAGGATCGTCCCAACGGACGAAGATTTGCAATGATTGGAGAAACAAAAACGACATCGTTTAATGAGCTCAAGGCTATAACAAAAGAGGCTTATGAAAAACTCGATCAACTTCACTTTACGGTCCTTCGTAATCATTTTGTGGACTTTTTTGATGTTTTTGGACGTCCACTGCATGCATCATCTTCGGTGCTTGTATGACCACTTTTAAATTTTTCAATCCACTTGCGAATAGTTCGTTCGGCTAGTGCAGAGTCCGGGTAACACTTATCAGGCCATTTCTTTGCATCGGCTGCATTTTTTCTCATCAAAAAGCAATGATAAATCGACACACGAAATTGCTTCGAATCCAAGGTTGGTACTAACAGACTTTTCAGCCGCCCATGTATTAGATTTAGATGAATTAACTTGTATTTTTAATTTTCTGAATAAATTCCGAAATTTTTTTGATCAAGGTGGTAAAACGTGAAAGAAAGCCAGTGACCGAAAGTAGCTCTCGCACTCGCGTAAAGCAAATTCAGTGAGTGTTTGAAGGAACCCCTAACAGTGATCCCAACTATAGGGACTAGACCGCAATAGTAAGGACTCAACGAGGGATCCCCAGTAAGCCTATGGGCAAAGCGGAACAAATGCCATTGACCGGCTTGATGATTATGTACAAAATGCTTTGGATTGCGCCTATCATTGCAGATGTAAAAATGCTCGATTATTCCAATTCCGAACTCATATACATAAGCTCCGGTATAGCAAAAGTTCAAACTGGAATTTTTAAATTGATTCATGTTATTGATATCAATCATAACCAACAATCCCTAAAGGAAATGGACCAGAATATACAAAAATTTTCAAGTGTTCCCCATCCGATGATTCCCTTCCTGACCAACGAATTTCAGCAAATCCAAATACACCTTGACCGCCTTGTTCCCAAGTTCAAAGCAAAACGATCCGCAGATTTCCTCGGTTCTGTATGAAATGGATCACCGAAACAACGGATAAGCATGATTTTGAAATATTAAACAAAACGACAAAACAAAATTTGACCTTTTGCTTAACCTTTAATTAAGCTTGATACTTTAAAAGACGAAATATTTTAAATAGAATACGCCAAAGAATGGGCAAAAACCGACGTATTTAACACTTTTATTCTGTCAACAATCGAAATAAGTTTGATGCAGAAAATAATAAATAAAGATGACATGCCCTATAGTAATGTAATAGAGGCTGCCGAATTTTACGTCAAAATAGCCTCAAATAATACAAAGTTACTATACACTTTAAGCCTACCAATAACTGCAAAGGATTCATGTAGCAAAATGCTCATTAGACCTGTAAAACGCAATAAAAATATTGTAAACTAGATTTTAAGGAAATTCTTAAATGTACGGAAAAGGTGTACGAGATAACCACTAAATGTTAGAGATTTGACAGTCTTACAATATGTAATCAAAATTGTATTGTTAATACAGGTACCAATTAGTGTATTAGCAACCTTCTATCAAGTCGTCCTCTCGCAGGTACGCAGATAAACAACCAGCATATTCCAACAGTTGAAGAAATAGCACCTTGCGTTATCCTGCTTAACCAATTCGACGACAATAAAGTAACGCTGTATGGAACTTACATCATTCAATTCCATAATGCCACTATCAGTATTATCAGGCCACAAATTGAAGATGGTTATGACTATGGTTATGTTCGCACTATCAACGCTCACAATTCTCATAATCCTATTCATAGTATTGAGAATGATAAGAAAAATAAAGAAACCATGCAAATACTGGAAAAGGAATTGGCAAAAGAAGAATTTAATGCGGATGAACTTGTTTCAAAAACATCGAACTCAGCAGCAGGCATATCAAGAGAACACCCAGTTTCAATGCCTAGAACAATAAGGGTCGAAGAGCTTTTAAAAACAATTAAGCCAATGTCATCGATTTTAAAAGAGGGACGTGTTAACAACAAAAATATTCAGAAGCACCTAACAACAGCTCCAATTCTCAATATTTAAGCTATAAATATTATTAAGAGATGGTTCAGTCTTTATATGAAGGCAGAATCGATGCCAATCTGTTGTTTAAAGAAATAAAGTTATTTTTTTTTTAAATCAATTAATATGTATTTATATACATTTTTTATACATTTTTTCATGTAATGAAGTGTTAGTGAAATTCCAGCCATTTTGCCGAATTTGTGAAAACTAAATCAATTTGTTGAACACTAAACAATACAATACAACGTATAAGCTTGCAGAAAATTTATTGATTTATTGTTTTTTACTTATCACGCTGATAAATACACCGTCGATGTGTTCTTCTTTCTACGCTCGTCGGACCATTGTATTAGATCAGCTAATTTCTGAAACACCCACCATATAGTTAAAACCGTATGACAATACGAAAAAGTGAATTGGAGCGGACTTTAGGCATTTTAGCCGACCATTTTGTCTTCTCGATAACGACTGGATGCCGCTGATGTGATCACAGACACTATTATATTTGGAACGAATTAGATCGGGTAAAGTGTATTAGGGTTAGGATTAGAGAAATGTTTTTTTGGTTCTACAAGACCAACTCGACAGATTAAATCCAGAAAAAGTTCAAACGAGACGGAAATGACTGCAAAAGTCTTTCTCAACAGTGTTAAATTTCTTTGGACTTCCAGATTTTGCTCTATCATCGTCTACACTTGAGTGCGTCGAATTTTCAATGGGACAAATCCACTTTCGCACTCGTGTAGTAGCAAAAGTACTTAAAGATCTTAATATACTCAAATCAGCTGGTCTTGATGGAATATCTTCCCTTCTTCTGAAAAGGTGTTCTTCCACGCTGGCGAAATCACTGCGTAAACTTTTTTTCATTAGTCTTACCCTTAGAACTCTTTCCGAACAGATGAAAAACAACATTTGTCCAACTCCCTAAAAAAGGCGAATCTTCTTCTTTCTACTCCTACAGACCCATTATACTTACATCCCTGCTTTCCAAGGTCATGAAAACGATGGTAAACCGTCAGGTCATGAAATACCTCGAAACGCGAATACTTCTTAATTACCGTTAGTATGGTTTTTGTAGCCACAGGCTAACTGGTGTTTTGATGGCATGTCTCACCGAAATGTGAAACCAAATTTTATACCAATCTAGCGACAGCAAGATAGTTGCACTTGATATTTCTAAAGCATCTGACAGAGTTTGGCATCAGGCTCTTTTGTCGAAAATTCGTGCATTTGGGATCGACGACTCACTTTTTCAATTCAAGTTGTCTTGGATGGTTTCAAGCCAAATATTCACAAAATAAATGCTGGTGTGCCCCAGGGCTACATTCTGTCTTTGACATTCTTTTTAATTTTCTTCAATGATGTCTTGTCTGCCACTGCTAATCAAGACACTTCTCTCTACTTTTCATATTCCTTTTCGGACTCCCGACCCTGTATTTTAAGCACATTAAATTCCGATATTAGCAGCATAACTAATTAGTGAATTTAATATTTCCAAATTTAAATACCCATGAATAGAATTTGCATCTTCGAAACCAAAATACTTTCCATTCACGGTATGTGTATCAATGACATCTTACGTTGGAGTGACTATATTGACCACATGTTGCCAAAAAGGCTGCGAAATGTCAAGGTATCCTCAAGCGATATAGGATATATTTCACCTTCTCTGATCTAGTCTCATTATATAAGGCATTTATCCGTCCAAATTCAGACAAAAACCTAAAACCTCCTTGCACATACTAGATAGGATCCAAAACCGTACGATAAAACTCATAAGTGTTCCAGCAAAATTGCCATTAGCTTTCCGCCCCTTCATATGTGGCATATCTTGGCCACAAATATGTGGGCCTTTTCCGTTGATAAACTAGAAAGGATGGTACTGGAGCTGGAGGCCTAAAAACTTGCCTTATCATGGGGTTCGAATTAACGCTTATTATGCGGTATGGGGCGGTACAGATATCAACGATGGGGTGAGTTACTTTTTGATTACATTATAAGTACTAACCACATTGCTTGCAACATTGTTGTCTTCCACAACATTACTCAAATGCTAACCAACTGGATAGTGTTTTCAGATCACAAATACATCCAATTAAGCCTAAAAAATGCTGTTCCCAGTGAAATGGCATTGCGGAATTATCGGCAAACGGATTGGCTAAAATACAGAGGACAATTTTTAACACTTCCCTTCTCTGAACTGTTAAGTCCTCCATGTAAAACCAACGAGCTTGCCAAGTCAAGGACTTAAACCTGGCTCTCAATTAGGCAAATCGACAGTCCCGGAGGTCATTCTATCACTCACAAAAGAATCCCCTGGGACATGGCGGCTAAGAAAAGTCGTCTCTACAAGTCCTACGATGTCTAGCCGTTTGAAAAAAAAAACAAAACAAAACAAATGGCACTTGGACGGCCTAAGGTGAGAAATCATTTAATCTGCTACTGGACACCCACTTTCCTTCACCTCAACAAGACTTTCGCAGCCGTGATTAAAATGCACGGTTTAACTACAATATAAGAGATAAGCTACTTTAAAGGCTTTATAGCTACAAATTATACAAGTCTGCCGGTTCGGACGGTATAATACCTGCCGAGCTACAAAGACCCTCAGATACCATCCTGCCTACGCTAGAGAATATTATGAGGAACTGGGCAGAATTGATCCACACTCCATTGTCATGAAGAGAAGTCAATGTAGTTTTCATTTCCAAAGCCAGAAAATGCTCTCATGTTGTCCTAAAGGATCTCAGACCTGTAAGTCTATCATCTTTCCTTCTAAACACTCTAGAACGACTGATTGTTATCCATATATAGTACAAGCTAAAATTCATCCAAGACTTTTGTCAACGGCTCAACTGCCAAAGATCCCTACAATATAGAGCACACAATCGTCGCTTTCCTGGACATAGAAAGTGCTTTCAACAACTCTGAAGGTAGATTACTCACTTGGGGAGTTGATCAGACTTATGCTAAACATCAAAACAATCAACTCCAAACTGGGTGAGTCTTCTGCTCAAAGATGTGTCTTCAGAGGTACGCCACAAGGCGGTGTCTTTTACCACTTTCTCTTTAACTTAGTGGCCAATGAACTGTTGATAAGCCTGAAAATATTTGGTAGCAAAGTGGTTGCCTATGCAGATGACGTTACCGTAGCCATCTTAGGAAAGCACCACAATACTATTAAAGACCTCTTACAGAAAAATCTAATCAGAATCACCCGTTAAATGGAGGTGGCGAAGCAGTTCCATCTTTATCAGTTGAAACTTCACTGAGGACCTTTTTTCTACATTGACTTAAGCGATCTAAGCCTTAAATTGCTTCCGATAGTAAGAGATCACAGATCAACGTAGCATCACAATGGATCAATAGGCCTAAGTGAAGTGGGTTGATCTCTGCAGCAGCCACTCTTACTGAACTTAACCTAAACTGAATGTCCAAACATTTACGGGAGCACGGATACGCTATCGTTGCCATCGCTCTGTCAAATCATCGAGCGTAAAACCTGATTGGAGGCATAACTTCCTTCCTTTGTATGAGTCGAGGTCGATCTAAAACTTCCTGCTGACCTTAGGATCACAAGCACCCATGGCTTATTGCAACTGTACATCGGCCGAAACCCTTCCTGCAATTTTAGGTTTAAGCCACAGCCACTGTGACGCTCAAACAAGGGGAGAAGCATTGATGATTGGGCGGGCGCCCATGGAGATTAGCAACAAGACGCCAAGGAATTTGGCAGGCGAAATATCAGGTGCATCAGATGCTTAACCCCCTTTTGTCCCAACGCCGTTACCGCGCGCCAAAACATCTATACCGTTGACTTTGCAACCTTTAGATGGTACCGGTTCCTGGGCTGACTATGAATGACAATTTCAAATTGCGTCGTGATGAGCCCATTGGATTGAGGAAGAAAAAAACAGATGCCGTGTTGATTGTATTACCAGAAAGCAGCGAAGTAAACTACGGATCGTTGACGTCAGTAGTTCTAGGTACACTTCATCTAGGTACAAACAGCTGCGTAGTCGGATGTGGGCCCCAATGGAGACTGTGGCCGAATTTGCATTAAATCTGGTAGCAATAGCATTTCCCGCATATCCAAACAAAATGATAGAAGTAGTTATCGTTGTTTCAACAAGGACTTCGAGAAGACTTTTAACTACGTCTATTCAAAAGCCACCAACAGTGACAGAGACCTTCATAGAATTCAAAATTTGAAGGATATGCCGGCAATAGTTGAACCTGCAATAAAGTAGGTTGAAGCTGCTGATCAATTCCAATATGAGAACCTTTTTCGTAAGCATTGCGAACGTCTCTGCACAAAACATAAATTTGCTCCGAGAAGAGTCAGTAGAAGTTTGCGAAGTGCCTGCAACGTTTTCATCCAATAAGTGTCTATGTGATGAAACCTATGATGATCACCATTCAAAACTTTCATACGAAAATTCAATGATGCATTTTCTAAAGACCATCTGACTTTGGAAATAGTGCCATGAATTCAGCACCAAATTGAAACATTGTTCGCGAAACCAGTTAAACTTAGAGCCAGGAGAAAGGTATGAGCTTATCGGAAATATTAGCGAAAGCGGCGTCATAAAAACATCTAAGGGCCCATGAGCTGCACCTTTTGTCCTAGTCAAAAAGAAGGACGGCTACTCCAGATTTTGGGTTGACTACCGGCAGTTTGACAAAGTTACCAAAAACGACTCTCATCCATTACCCAGAATAGATGACATCTTTTCAGCACTGACAGGCTCAAAATGGACACTTTCAATAAGAAAAATACAGCGTTCACTAACGGCAGTGGGCTGTGGCAATTAAATGTTATACCGCCCAACGCTCCGTCGACTTTCGACAGGGTAATGGACGAAGTGATGCGAGGACATCATGATGGTGACATCATCGTTTACTCTTAAATATTCAAGGAACACCTTAAACATAAAAGCGATACCAAGTCGACTTCAAGCCTGGGTAAGTGAATTTTTTTTTGAAAACGAGCGTAAACTACTTGGGGAATGTTGTTTTATTTGAATGTACCTAACACAGAACCAGGAAAAACAAGAGCAATTAAGGAATGGCAAACTATAAAAACAAAACGACAATTGCGAGGCTTCCTGGGATTGTGCTTATCATATACATACTATCGACGTTTCATCAATATTTTTTCAACTGTGGCCACACTTCTCTCAGAATTAACCGAAGAAAAACGGCGACTTAATTAGAATGAGGATAGCAAACGAGCCTTTGACAGTCCAAAATAAAAGCTAACTACGGCCTTTGGATTTCCCTGCAACGACGAGCAGTTTATCTTAGATGCTGATGCACCAAATGTGGGCATTGAAGATGTCTTACGTTAAAGACAAAGAGAATCCGAGGTAGTAATCTCATATTTTAGTCGCACTTTGTACAGAGCAGATAGGAACTACTGGGTGACTTATGGAAATTTAAGCATCCGGAGAGTGAAATGGTTAGATAACTGGAAAGACTGGCTTGACTTTCAACACAGCGACGTAGATACACTGTCTAAAATACCCTGTGGGGCTTGCAAATATTGGATCAAAGCCGAGACAAAAGAACATAATCAAGGTCAAATCCTATAGTAAATTGAAAACAGAACAACTGGATGACGAAGTGATTAGTAAAATTATCGGATGGATGCAAGAAGGAAAAGATTCTATAGAAGAACACCGACGTAAAGAGTTTTTAGTCCACTTTTCTACAGCTTAAAATGCAAGAAGGTATCGTAAACGGGTTTGAAAAACGATATAAGACAGCAGAAGTGGTAACATTTTTTGTAGTTTTGGGGTCCCACACAGAATCCATTCAGACAAAGGCAGGAACTTCGGTTAGGAAATATTCAAAAAGACGGTAGAATTGCTGAGCAGACAAAAACAGCCACAACACTGTTATGGCCTCAGTCATATGGAATGGTTGAACCTTTCAACCGTATGTTGCGGGAATACCTGGCAAAGTTCACTAAACTCCATCAAACAGATTGGGATCTATGGTTACAACCAGACTTAATGGCTTATTGAACAGCAGAGTACGAGCCAACTGGATTCCCTTTGACGGCGCTGAATTTGGGACGAAGGCTTCGACTGACTATAGATCTGGCCTACGGTGATCGAGCATGAGGTGGCAGGTCTCGCCTAGCCATGGAACACAGGTACGACATTAATTCAAACGCATTTGCCTTTAATATATAGTTTTTCAACCCAAAATTCCAAAGCTGTTGGAAAGAGCCAGTCCGAGTAGAGAAAAAGCTTTCTGACCTGATACATAATTTGAGGTAATAGTCCCATAGAGTCATCTAGGATTTGCAAACGCATTGCTAAGTATTTAGCTTTCAATTTAATTAACTGTAATCCTCTACAGGTTTGGCAAATTTAAGTCAAATTTCTGAAAGACTGGGAGGAGATATACGCAAATAGAACTCTATATTTCCTGGAAAAAAGACCAATACTGTCTTATTGTTTGGGGTTACCCAATCATGAAATTTAGAGTTAGCTGGTAAGTGTTTGCCAGTAGTATCCATAGCGATGCCATCTGTGTGAGCGAACAACTTACAACCTTCTTGTTTCATAACTTTAAGTACTCTATTGATTATCATGTTCCATAGAAAGGGACAGAGAACACCACCTTGTGGTGTGCCTCAATTGAGATGCTTCCGAGCTGAGGATTTTCCTAGTTTTGTGCAATTTTTTTTTTTTTTTTTTTTTTTGTGAGAAATTGATTTGTCAACACGATTAAAGGTCCTCAACAACCAAACCTACTAGCTTTGCTCATTTAGTCTCTGCTTTGAATTTGTTGAAGACACCCTCAATGTCGGGGAACAACGATGTAACACATTTCTTCTGACCGAAATTTCTTCCAGCTTCATATACTATTGAGTTCAAGACGATTTCTATTTATTTATCGTTTTAGAATGCTTACGAAAGAAGAAATTGTGAGAATGATGGCGCTTAAACAGGAAGATTATTCTAACCTTCAATTCGATAGTTCTCGCAAGACCTTTTTACTTGATAAGGCAAACATCAACACTATGCCCATGGCTAGATCTTTACTCTACCTATGTATATACCCCTAACTTCCATTCAAAAGAGCAGATGTTTTCAACTTTCAGAAAGCTGTATACTCCTTGTTTCTAACCCATGTATGCATTCCTCTACAAATTTTTCCTTTCGAGAATAATATGATATTTTTTCTTAGAGGGTGGGGACCCCTGACTTAATTCCCTTCTCAGGAGCACAAAAGCAATGTGCAATGCAATGCAGTGCAATTCAAGAAACAACTCGAAATTGGATTTTTATTGGCTTAATTGCGTTCCAGGAAACATTCTCATAGGACTTATTTTTTTCTGCTATCTCTAATGATATCAGGCGAATCATTGCTTTAGTAGAAAAGGACTTTCGAAAAAAAAATTGTGTCCGGGGGAAAAAAGCACAAAGTTGGACGATAAGCCCGGAAGAATGTAGATACCTCTCACTTTTTGAATGTTTTTTTTTTTTTTTTTTGCATCCTGATTCCTGATATCTACTTCTGACTATCCTGTTTGAATAGGAAAAACATTAAAGCTCGCCACTGGAGTGAACTCTATTATCGCAAAATTAATTAGAAAATTCATTCGTAGTTCAAATTGAATAAGATGAAGTATCTGTTCATTTGATTATATTGGCTGCATTCCAGAATTTACAATTGTTTATAGTTGTTTGCAGTTACTGCTTTTATTAATGAGTACCTACTTCCTAAGGATATGTATCCTCTTCCTGTACAAGGGGTCAATTAAAGTTCATGATCTTGGATAAGGGCACTTTTGCGGACTAAATATCACGCATTGAGATTTAATAAGCATGCCAAGGAGTACGGAACTCAAACAGGAATACTGGGATATCCTCAAATGGTACTTAATATATAGAAAGTAATGCCGGGATGAATGGATAACAAATACAGATGAATTAGGATACTAAAGATATACTGACTTGAATTTTGTATGAAGCAACGAGTAACCAAATAGGAATGATAGTCAAAGTCAAATGATGTATTGTTGTACGTTTGCCAAAGGTGCGCAAATAATTAAAACATATCGAAATTCTGGCTCAGTAGTAAATACGTAACGTTCGTCATCCTGGCTTCAGTGCGCGGGCAGTTCGTCGTAAGGTAGAAAAGTTTGATCATGAGTACATTCTTTTGGATTTTAAGCCACCAACCAGACCGAGATTTGTGCGAATTGAAGCAGGTCGTAGTGGCCAGTATCGAAGAGGACTTAGAAATGTCGATTCGACGCCGATCAATTGAAATGGGCATCGCCAGAGACTCAATCCGGTTTATTTTGCGGTTGGATTTGGGCCACCGCAAGAATTGACGTCATGAGTTTAATAATTGGGAGCTGGAAATCATATTCTCGAACGAGGCCCATTTTTGGTTCAGCGGCTATGTCAACAAGCAAAATTGGCATTATTGGAGCGAACATAATTCACAAGCGTTGGGCCAAGCATCAATGGATTCACAAAGATTAACTGTTTGTTGCGTAGTTGACCGCCGCGATCATGCGATTTGACACCAAATGATTATGTCGCTACGCCTCGTCCTTAGTCAACCCTAACAAGCCAAGCACTTTGAACGAGCTTATCAAAAATTGGACCGACCGTTTAAAGTACTGCCGGTGAAACCGAGGGAGCAATTTGAATGCCACACATAATGGCATGAACTTATTTTGAAATTAAAGCCAGAATTGATTTCAGATCTCACAATGTTGTTGTTTTATTTAAATTTTTTTTCTACCGTACTTACCTGGTCACCATTCAAAATAAAGTGTACTGCATTTTAAATTTTCATTGAAGGTAAGCTTGGAATCGTTTTCACTACAGTTATACAAACTAAGGCAGTACCTTGAACAGTCAGATGGATGAAACACAATTTAGGAGGCTTCAACTTGCTTAAATTATAAAACATTAGTTCAGTGGTAAAAAAACCAAGTTTTTAGTATGCATATATCGTTATTTATGTTAGGGACTAGGCCCAGGAAATTACAACAGGTATATGCAATGCCCAAATCGATCGCACAAACCGTGATTTTCTCTGCAAACCGCTGGAAAATTATAGGTTTAATGTTTAGAAGAGACTGTATAAGACTAAGTAACTGAGGTAATGTTTGATTTAAACTGAGAAGTTCCCTGAGATAACACAACGTAGAAACAAGTATTCCTCAATCGTACAAAATTGCCAATAAACAGTTGCCAATAAAGAGGCAGTTCCACGAAATTACGAAATCACTTCCAGACATGATGGAACATATCGCGTGGAACGATAGGATGAAATATTTCAATTAAACTACAACGGTCTGAAATATAAAATTGATCCCGGCTTTATTGGCTACGTTCATGCCATTATGTGGCCATTATCATTGGCAGTGCTTCAAGCGGTCGGTCCAATTTTTGATGACTCGGTCCAATATGTGCGGCCTTATTCAAGCAATATGGTGTCGACTGTTGGCCTCAAATTCATCCAAAGTGATTGGCTTGTTAGGGTAAGCTAAGAACTTGACGTAGCCCTAGACAAAATAATCGAGTTGTGTCAGATCACATGATCGCAGCGGCTCGCCATGAGTTGACCCAGTTGTCAAATTTCTTCATCACAACTTGTCAGTGCGTTGCGTCATTTGTATGGCATATAGCGCCGTCATGTTGGAACCACAGCAAGGATATATTGATGCTGTCGAGCTCTGACCATAGAAAGTCGGTTAACATCCCTCTATACCTGTAGCCTTTGACGGTAACGGTGTACTCCATCCTCATTTCGAAAGAAATAAGATCCGAAACCTCATCAAACAGTCAATCTTTGCGGATTTACGGAGCCAAAAATGGACCTTGTAGATTTTTTGGCTAAAATCCGAATCTCCGGCTTCAATTCTTGCTTCAGGACAATCATATACGGATGTGGGCCCAAAGTCAACCGCAAAATGATGCCCAATTCAGGTGATCGACTCCGAATTGACATTTTTGGATCTTCTGCGATTCTAGCCACTACGGCGGCTATGTTTTCTCTTTCTGGTTGGTGCCATGAGCTTTTTGCAAACTGAAGTAATGATGAGGACCAATTTCACGACAAAAATTACGTTGCGCATTTACAACTGAGCCGAAATTTCGATATTTTTTAAACAATTTCCGCACGTTCGGCAAGCAGTAAACGATGTTTGATGGAATGGCAAATCTTACTGAATATTTTGACGGCTGCTGAAACTTAACAATTCGAAAAACTATCATTGCTATCTGGTCATCTGTTACTATTAAATAAGTGGGGCTCTGATTGATTATCTGGGTAAGGTGCCTATTCGTAGTGGTAAAAAAGAAATACGCCAGTTGGTGAAACGAATCCAAACAAGTTTATGACCTCATTTATTCTACTGCGGCTTAAAAGTTAAAATGGTTAATATTGGAGGAACCCTCGTCTAACATCAGTTCATTTTTACTGATCCATAATGTTCCAATATGCAAAGGAAACTGAAGGACTCATAAAAAGTGCAGTCAACGATATCAAGAGTCAACTTGGTAATCCTCAACCTTAGGAATGAGAGAGAAATTTTTCCAAAAAATAGTGGCAACAGCTCGTACAAGTGGGGTTGATAGATACATAATAACGAGGCTTGCAGTAATACTTAATCTTTGGAATTGAAGGTAAAAGGTTAACACTTTCAAGTTTGTGGAGTATGCCAATAAGACCCTTAATAAAGTTTTGACTCATAGTTAAAATATAATCAAGTATCAATCGTTACCACTTGGAGAAATGCCAGAAAAAGCTCCAAGAATAATCAAGAAGGAATCCAAAAATAAAGACTACAACAAATGTAGGTACGAGTATCAACATACGTGCAATGTTTTACGGAATAAAGACATTTTCAACATGTTTGCGACCTCATCGGAACCGTACATTCATTACCCCGGATATTGACGAAACTATGCAAGAAATCTGATTTTTTTTTTTATTAAAACTGTTGGACCGTTTATTTTATTCTCTACTGTTCGACTTGAAATGAGTCACTGACATATTTCATTACCTATACCACATTAATCAAAAAGTTCCCGGTGGCGTCACCATGTGGCGCTCCCATTGTTCCGATTTGAGTTGCTACATCTGTTGTTGACATTTCCTCTAAATTTTGAGCCAAGAGTACATCTTCCCTGTGTGTGTTGGTGATTTTTTACAATTTTAAAATTGGATTTAAATTTGCAACGAACGTTGGAAATGTTGGAAAAGTGTTTCGGCAACGATTCCCTAAAGAAAACGGTCATTTACCAGTGGCATGAGCGGTTCAAAAGTGATCGTGAGTCAATCGAAGATGATGAACGCAGTGGCAGACTATCGACATCGAAAACCGACGAAAACATTGATGAAGTAAAAGAAATATTGGTCAATAACCATCAGAGAGATAGCAGAGGACTTGAACATTGCCTATGGATTCGTCCAAGACACTTTGGTTAATGATTTGGGTTTCCTTCGTGCAGCAGCAAAGTTGGTGTCCAAAGACCTCAATTTCATGCAAAAAAGAGACCGTGTTGACGTCGCAAAAGAGATGATTTGCGAGGCCGAAGACGAGACGTAGGTTTATGAGTACGACACGCAATTCATACATCAGGCAAGTGAATGCCGTTCACCAAATGAGCCGAGATCAAAAAAACCACGTCGTTTTTAACCAAAAAAGAAGGCAATTCTCACGGTTTTCATGGATAACAACGGTGTAGTGCATCATGAATTTTTGCCAGAAGGCCAGACAGTAAACAAAAAGTATTATTTGGGCGTTATGAGACGTTTACGTGAAACAATTCGCCGAAAGAGACCAGAATTGTGGGCAGAAAACTCGTGAATTTTGCACCATGATAACACACCGTCGCACAGTGCCATCATTGTTCGTAATTTTTTGACTAAAAGTGCAACAAAAACAATGCAACAGCCACCGAATTCACCTGATTTATCTTCCTGTGATTTCTTTTTGTTCAATCGAGTTAAAAAACCACTACGGGGAACGCATTTTGAGCAGCCAAGAGGAAGTAATGGAAAAATCGCAGGAAGCACTGATGGACATACCGAAAACCGAATACAAAAAATGTTTTGAGGATTGGATTAAGCGCTGGCATAAGTCTGTTGCAGTCGATGGGGATTACTTTAAAGGGGAAAATATGGATTAAGATGAAGAAAAAACTGTCACGATACCTTTATTCATTTAAAAGTTATGATTTTTGCAAGCAAAAAAGTTAAAAGCAACCACTGTGCGACGGTTTAGTTATAAATTCACCATTAGCAACACGTAAGTATTAAGCAGTTCCTTTCTATTGGGCACAATGGTAGTTGTCTTTTAGTCATTTAACTTCGAGTCACCCTAACCATTCGCTGCTATAAATTTTCTTTAAAGAACAAAACAAGCTGGATGTTGAAGAGAATGGGAAGTCTTAAACGAAGGCCAAGTGAATAACTCATATAACACCACATCAAAAGAATTTTATTCTGAGAGTTTTCTTTTATCGATAAATGTTCGCCATGTCTCTAATACGCCCTTTTAGAATCCCAATATTGATATGAAGTTGAACAGTTGAACACAATCATACTGTTTTTTGCACAGTGTTGTAAGTTGTAAGCCACTAAAAGTTTTAAATTTCAAGACTTTTCTTTCTTTCCAATCACCTGACCAAATCCACGACGTATGATTCAAACTCACTAAGCCCAAGTTCATTATTCTTCATTTTATGATCTTAGCCGAGTTGCTTTGAAATGTTTTCTAAATTTCAAAAAAAAATCACACCCCAGACCTTGTTATAGAACTTCAGAAAGAGCTGAATTCAAAAATAAGACAAAAATGGAAGAAAAAACTTTTGAACTTTAGAAAATGAAATTTATTCCCCCACAACCAAACGCCGTTACAACTTTATTAATAAAAAAATATCTCAATTTTTTTCTAGGAGGCAAAAAGAGAATGAAAGGCAAGGCAGAAAAAAAAAAAAAAAAAAAAAAAAAACACTCAAATATAATTTACACAAATCAGTACGCAACTCCTTCCGCCATATTCGCCATCAGCACCTTTCTGTATCTTTAGAGCGGGTGTAAACATGGATCGCCCAGCTCAGAGTCCTATCCTCAATACATCTCACTGTCTCCCACAGCGAATATCAATCTAAATTTCTCACAAAAAGATATCCTTCACTCTAGCTAGCTCGTTGCGACTAAATGAAATTTGTATTCATCAATATTGCAGCAAAGCAGTAGCGCCCAGCAACAGCACCATCAGAGCAACAACAGCGGGATCTATAGTGTCTGGGAGTTGCAGGACGCAGCGCTATTTGTCTGAACCGAGGAAAAAAGCAAAGAACAAGACCAGAAGAGTTTTTGTTGTTTTCGTTTTTGTTTTTTGTGTTTCCCGAAAAGTTTTCCCATTTCAAAGAGGAAAAGTTGCACCATTATGCCAAGGTCCTGTTCAAAGGCAAACGCTAGCTGTGCTGTCTAGGACTCACACCATTCTTTCTTTATTTGCCTTCAGACGCTATATGAAGGTTGCTCCATATCTCGTGTTAGGTTTTCTTTTTTTTTTTTTTGATACAAATGTGCCAGTGTATCTGTGTGTGCATAAGTGGAATTTATGTTGTTTGTACAGAGCAATTGTACATTTGTAATGTCGACGTGACTCGATGAAAATGCCCACACGTTAATTTTTTTATTTTTTTTTTTTTCTGTGTCAAAACAGCGAAGTTTATTCCGATAAAGGGTGAACGGAGGGTGCGTTCAATGGTTTTGATGTTGATGTTCGGGGTAGAAAAAACTTTTCCCTTAGCACTACTGTCCACAGAGAGTGATGGTTTCAGTCGACGAGATAGTGTCTCCTTGAATATTTCCTAACGGAAAATGTATCTGAATGCCAGCTTGTAGAAATGGGCGTCAAAATAAATGTCCCGACGGGTGGCCTCCTTTATTCCACAATTTTTTTTATGTTTTTTTTTTTTTTTCTTTGTTTAATTCCGTCGGTGGCGGCCTCCTGTTCTGGACGGTGACATTATCAAATTGATGGCAGAGCACATCGTTTGCATACTGTTGCACTGTTGCTGTTGAGGTTTTTGTGCTACTACTGATGGTATTCGTGCTAGATGATGGTTGCTGGTGTTGCAATGGAGAGAAGATAGACAGATGGATGGCTAGTTGGATGGATGCAATATCATTGTGGTCGGACATGACATTCGATGCGGCTTGTTGCATTCTTTCATTGCAGGCAAAAGTTTTTTTCACATCAAAATCTGCATATTGTAAAGCTTCAGCTTCACCTAATAGATTTTCTTTTTTGCATTTTGTGTTCCCCGTTTTCTGGTGGAGAGTTTAGGTACTGAACTCTAGATAATATATATATATATATATATATATATATATATATATATATATATATATATTCTAGTTCTGGTGAAAGAAAAATGATTTTATTTGGCACGACAGACGAGGCGAGAGACTAGTAAAAGTTTGGAGATAAATCGTCCTAAAGAATGTTTTGTGTACAAAAATGTGGATGCTACATGAAAATTGAGGGAAGCGGTGTGCTTTAGTTAAAGTTGGATGGTAGGTTGGTTTTTTCATCTCACCTCCTTTGGTTGGTGATGGGGGTAAACTTTTCAGAATGATTTAGGCTCGACATCCTGCTGGTATTATTACTGAGAAATATGTCGTCCGGAATAGGTTTTATGGCTTAGAAAAAGTTTTGCTTGAACCTATTGTTTATTCTTTTTTCCGAAAAGCACCGACAGGAATTCGAGACTTAATTTGTTTTGAATGTCCGTTTAAATTTTGAATGATAGAGTTGTGCGGCGTTTGTCCTGTGACTCTACAAATGATACAAATGAAGTTTACATAAATGAATTTTAAAGCTGAGATTAAGGGTTTAGATATTTCTCTTTTTAATAAGACACTTTTGTAAACACATATTTGGCAACTTAAGATAGCCTCTACAATTCCATTCATTTTCGCAAGTTTAAGTTGGTCTAATAGGATATTACCGATCAATGAGGGCCAGATATCTTGAAAAGCTTAAAGTAGGTACACTTGTAAAAAATTAAATCTATTGTACAACACACTTTACGACTGTATTAATCGGTTAAGATGCTATATTTTGGTTTAAGGCTGGATGATCTACTTGTGAGAGTTTAAAGTAAAAAACTATTTCTATGTTTAGGGTTTTTAAAAAAATACATACACAACTTTCTGTTATTATTCACCAGATTCAGGTAGGAAAATTTAGAGAGAAATTCTAAAAGATTGCGAAATAGTCAGACAATTAAGAACTACCTGAAATAAAGATGGAACCTTTCTGCAGGGAGTTCTGTACCCTTAATGACGTGAGGTGTAATTTAGATTAGGTTGCGAAGATCTCCCAACTCAGCTTATAAGTTCTAACTAACGGTGTCTCGATGACAAATAAGGGAATTTTTTTTGTGATTACAAGTGAAGGGAACTGCACAGCGAAACAGAATTAAAGATGCTCGTTATACAATGCTACCCAACGAGGGAAGCCTGGACTGAGATTTTGTGAGGAATTTTCATGAAATTCATTAATCTCGGCAGAGTTATTAAGGCTAATCATATCAAGCGGATGAAAAACAAACATTTTATGAAGTTGTGAAATGCAGGGATGATCATTGGCTGAAGTAGTGCAATCTTACGACTTTCTTTTGAAATTCTCCATTACGAACCTTAAAGAGGTGTTTCGGATCATCATGGAGGGATAAGTTGAGTATACCAGTCTTCCCTTTACCTTTTTTCTATTCACTGCATGAAGACTTATGACACTATGGGTGCTGGTGCTGGGTGGGACAAGGTAGGTTTCAGAAAAAATCATCACTGTTGTATGGAGGTGCTAAATGTCGACTCTGTAATGAACTGAAGTTATGATATAAACATGAAAATTAAACGAAAAATAGCCCTTGCTAGCTGCTAGTTCTATTGGCTAAGAAGAAAATGTTATGACATGCACACTCCCAAGAGCGGAAGAGAGCTCTCTTAGTTGATTTAAAAGAAAAATTATGCGCGTGATATTTGTCCCCGTTTGCGTTGGCGCAGTACAGATAAGAAAGTACAAGGTATAACTATTTCGACTATACCAACATGAAATTGCTACAAGGGTTCCATAAATCATTGGCTTGGTTTTATAGAGCGCAAAGATATCAGTACTCCAGAGTGATGGATCCACTTCTTCGATTCCACCCAGTGAAGCAACACAGTTAAGGATAACCTTAGGGACATGATGGCGCCCGCAGTTAGAATTGGACAGTAGATGATTACATTCTAAACTAAGGCCCGCAGGCTCAAAGAAATTGTTCAGAAAACATTGTCTCAACTGACCGCAGTACCCATTTTGACGGTGACAGACAAGTTTTAAACTGAGTTCGACCAGCAATTCAATATAAAAAATTTGAGTCTACCGCACTCAGACCAATCGACGGCTGTTGGTTCTTTGGCTTGTATGTCAGATATTTAATTTTCGGTTTATGAAATGGAGGATAAAATGCTTATCATCTCCAAATAGTTTGCCCTTATCTGCTTGAATAAATATAGGCATACCTAACATCAAATGGTCGGAGTGCTACAGAAGGCCTTCATCTATACTGGAATAGAGTAAAGATTTCAAGAAGTGGCGTTTCTTTTAGGAAGAAGCGTTGCGTATTCAAGCAACAAAAACATAAGCAAGACACATTCTAATCGAACAGATCCTTCGGCGATTCATACGACGTCATGTGGGCACAGACGCATACAACGCTTATACCGCGACCATGCAATGCTTTTAATCACGCCGGTGATTTCTAGCGAATATCAAAGGCAACATTAGAAATATCTAGTACTCTTTAACCCATGAGGTAAGACCTAAATAGAGATCATTAACACTCTTTTTTTTTTCAACATTACTTATGGTAGATGGAATCATCTGGGTCAGGAAATACTGACGTTCTTGTATGAACAATCAAATCGATAGGTCGTAAGTTTCAGTCCAATTGTAATAATTCCATTGCGGTTTCCTCACACTAACAAGTATAATTCTGTGAATCATCAAATCAAATATGTTTAGAGCTTGTACTTTGGCGGCCTAACAATCGTTTCAAAAAAATGCACCACTTAAGTCTAAAACTGAGGCCATTCGTTTTCGCAAACTTTTTAAATAACCTCTCTAACAAAATTTACAATTTCCTTCTTCAATCATCCTTTTAGACTAAAGTGCTGTTAAAATAATACTAACTTCCCAATTTTACATTTCAGCCATGCCGGCCAGCCACCGTCGTAAATTTAAAACGAAAACCCTTCACAAATTCAACCTCGCGTTGATAGCGTAATCACAACGTCCTTTCAAAAAACTAATGCTGCCCCATCATTGAAGTTCATTACATCACGGTAATTACCTATTCTCGATGGCCTCTTCAATTACATGTTTCCCATCGATAACAACAAAAGATTCGATGGAGCACCATTCGGAACAAACTTCCAATGGTGCCCTACAAAAAGTTAAACACTATGCTGCAACTTTTGTGGCCAGAACCGATGTCGACAGGAGCTGGCGTCGTTTTTGCGCCGCCACAATTTCGCGCCAATTTATTTAAATTACATTCAATTGATTCACATACACATACATTTTGTGTACTCGAATAACACACGCTATCGTCCTTTTATGCTATCAAAATCCGTTTCCTTCAACCCCAAAACAGCAAGAATAATCGTCCTATGCCCTTTTACACGAATATGTGGCTGAAGGGATACGTGCGAAAATTTATTTTGTAAACGTCGAGCAGTGCAGGCGACATCCTTGCTTTCATTTCTTTTTTTTTCCTTTTTGCAAACCTAAAAGGAAAATTGCCAAGAAATTGGCAAATACCTCATAATCCAGTTTGGAAAATTTACGATCGCTACGAGCTAGCAGTTACCAGATACGACTACTACTTACCAGGTCTCCTTCCCGAAAATTCTAAGTAAATGGTAGTGGGTAAAAAACTTTAAACTAGTTGGCTTACTTACATGAAAATAAGAATACATAAGTGCACCTTTGGGCGAGAGGATGCGTTAGGATAGAATATGGTCGTGCCTTATGTTTTTATGCAAAATTTTATTCGAAAAAGAAAAGAACAAAAATCTGAAATAAAAATTGGAGCACGTCTTAAAAAGAGTAAGGAATTTTTTTAACTTAGAAGGAATCCTCAAGGATTTAAGATGTGGATGTTGAACTCCTGTTTCTCTTTAAGACAACGACGAACCTATTAGACTGCCTGCCTGTCTGCCCCTTTTATTTCTTGCAGTTTTTGAGCCATATTGGTAAGTTTAGTTTTTAAGTTAAATATTTTGATTAAGCATTCAATAAACTGTCTGGCGTTGACCCGGACCTAAATTAGTGCTGTGCAGTTTTAATATAGGGTGATTCATCGTAAGGTTTGATTGAGGGTTTTTTTTTTTGACAGATAACGCGTAACTCCTAACAAACTGCTTTGTCATTTTTATTCAGAATCGTTTGGCAAGTCATCATGGAAATACTCAAACCATAACAGTGTCTCCAAGTTGTTTAGCTGTATTACGAAAATCAGCGTTCTGTGAGAAATGTTTTTCGTGCGATTCGAGGAACATACTGAAACCACTATTGCCAATACCATTCGCAAATTTTTGTCCCAGTTTACATAAGTGGATGATACTCAACCGGTTAGGTTCTCATCTGTAGCTGAGAATGTATGCGAAGACCGTGACGTAACGCATCATCGTCTTTCTCAACAGCTTGGCTTGGCGTATTCGACAACTTGACGTATTTTACGTGAGGATCTCGGTCTTAAAACGGACAAAATTCAACTTGTGCAAAAATTGAAGTCAGGCGACTGGAATTTGCGTCATATTTTCAGTGAACTCAATGAAAATCCGTTGTTTTTTCATGAAATTTTGTTCAGTGATGAAGTCCATTTCTGGCTCAATGGATACGCTAACAAAAAAAATTGCCGTATTTGGGCTAATGAACAACCCGAAGAGTACCAAGAGTTGCCATTACATCCATTAAAAACAACGGTATGGTTTGGTTTATGGGCTGGTGGAATCAATAGTCCATATTTATTCAAAAATGTGGAAAGTCAGATTGTTACCGTTAATGGTAACCGTTAACGCGCCATGTTAATGGACTATGTGCTTCCTGAAATTGAAGAACGAGGCATACAGCACGTAAAACAATGGAATTGTTGAGAAATCATTTTGGTGAGCACTTAATTTCTCGTTTTTCTACGGTAAATTGGCCGCCTAGATCGTGCGATATCACACCTTTGGACTATTTTCTCTGGTGATGTGTAAAGTCACAGGTCTTCAGGAATAAGCCAGCTACGATTGACGCTTCGAAAGCCAACATTACTCGTGTTATCCGCGAGTTCGTTTCCAAATTTATGTTTTTTATTTTACATTATAAATCAAACCTTACAATGAATCACTCTATACATGGGAACAGTTCCTCGCAACCAAAAACCTGTCTACATCTCACTGCACTGCGGTTTTATGGTATAAAACTAAAACTCAGCTTTTGGCAGTATGTTCACGATGTGTTGCATATATGACATATGGATAGCATTTTGAATTCTATCTATTTCGAACTATCAGGAAAACTGTTTTGGTTTTCGTTTTTTTTTTTTAAACAATAATATATGAAATCCGTTGAAAATTGCCTCACAAAAGCATTTCCCCGAAACCATAAGCCTCTCGAATAGATTAGAAAAAAATTGGGCAAATTTAAGAAGAGTTGAAATCGCTGTCAAGTCTTCCTTCAAGATTTATAGTATTCCTCAGGTTTCTGTGTTAAGTCCAATACTTGTTAACTGATACATTTTTGCCTGTTCTTCCTAGTGACTGTGTCCTGTTTTTCTCTAGATCGATGTGCACCATTGTTGCATAATAGCAGTTTAATCAGGCAGATAGTCGTTAGGCATATAAATTTTTGGAAAGACATTTCAAAGGATGTTATCGAATTTGGATGGATGATCATTTTTACCGGCAGAATTGACATTGTAGGTCTCCAAGAATAGATAGTAGGAAAATCTTAGATATAGGACCATAGAAAGGAATTTCAAAGGCCTTCTGCCTTTGACCGTCCTGAGTAAAAATAAATAAACAATTAAATTTCAAAATAGCCGCGGAGAAATGTCCTATAATCCGATCAAACTCAAACATCACATCGGTAAAAGATAATTGGTAATTGCTTTAGAGAAGAGGTACTTACGATATAGGAAAGCAACTGTCTGGTTATCAGCAGCATGCGTTTAAAACTGATGGAATTTTAACATATCCTCGTACCTAAGGACTCAAAAATAAACTATTGGCGCGACAGTCCGGGCATAGTACAATATCTACCACTTACTGTGTTCTTGGATTCGTCATTTTGTGCGAAGATTAAAATATAAATAAATTTGTCTACCGAATTGGGAACCCAGATCTTCCTGCCTAGCAGTAGGGAGTGAACGTATCCACTACGATATGAAACTATTTGGGGGGGGGGGGGGGGGTTATGAAACTTAGGGTCATCAAGCCATCAACAATATGACATTCAACCGCTGATTAACTACAGGCATGTTATTGAATTTGAATGCACGATGATATGCGTTTCTTATCAAATAGTTAAAGAATGTCCAGCTAAATCGGGAATACACTTGGGCTATAGAAAGCAATATCTTTGAAAGATATATACGGAGACAATATGATTTAATTCTCACATGGCTATCAAAAAAAAAAATCTGCAGTACGAGATTTGAGATGGAAATCTAGTACAGCATAGGGTCACATCATAACATCTACTTAATTCAAGGTGTGGCAAAGAAAAAAGAGGGCAATCACTCTTTTAGGGATGCAAAGTCTCTTCGTGCATTTCATGTGGATTTTCCTAGCTCTAGAAATGCAAGTTTTCATTATGATTTTGGATACGAAATCATCTCATTCTTGCACCAGGTTTAACAGAGCATGGGAGTAGGTCTAGCTCACTTGACGGTCAGCAGGCAGCAGTTGGTAAGACACTTTATAAGGGAACATCTTAGTTAATGTAGTTTTCATTCCCAATTCTGGAAAATGCTCTCATGATGTCCCAAAGGAACTCAGACCTATGAGTCTATCATCCCTCCTTCTGAAAACTCTATAAAGACTGATTGATATCCATATTCGAGCTAAAATTAATCTAATACTTTTGTCAGCAGCTCAACATGCCTACTGTAAAGGAAAATCGGCTGAAACGGCTCTGCATTTGCTGACTAGGAACATCAAACGATCCCTACAGTACAGAGAGTACACAATGGTTGCTTTCCTAGGCATAGAAGGCGACTTTAACAACGATACATCCGCAATCACGTCTCCAGGTAGACGACTTACTTGGGGCGTCGATCAGTCCTAGCTAAGTAGCAGGATAATCAACTCCAAAGTGAGTGGAACTTCTGCCAAAAGATGTGTTAGTAGAGGCACGCTGCAAGGCGGTGTTTTTTTTTTCCCCTTCTCAGGAACTTAGTGGTAAATGAACTGCTGATATACTTGGAAGCGGGAGGGAGCCGGGCAATTGCCTATGGAGACGATGTAAGCGTCTTAATACCATCAAAGAACTCCTTCAACTAAATCATAACAGATTAAACCGTTGTGCGGATCGCTGTGGATTGGGAGTTAACCCCTGTAAAACTGATCTTATCCACTTTCCCAGGAAATATAAAATTCTACCTATAGTACCCTCCCCCAATAAACGGAACCAGTTTAGACTTTTTCGAAACAGCAAAATACCTGGGTGTCATTTTTAATAGGAAACTAAACTGGAAACCTAACATTCAAGAAAGAGTTAAGACAGCTACAGAAGTTTTATTCTATTGCAAGAAATCCATTGGAAACAAATAAGGATTCTAACCTCGAATAACGCACTGGCTATACATCTTGGTCATAAGACCGTCCGTCGTCTGGTGGACGGCCTTAGACATTGCAGTCAACTGCAAAAAACTAAGCCGAATCCAAAGAATAACATGTCTATGCATAAGCGGAGCTCTAGGCTCCACTTCCCCCGCGGCGCTGGACATTCTATTTCACTTGACACTTTCACTTGTCCACCCACACAGTGGACAAATAATTTATTTGGGCACGCTAATATTCTTTATATATTAGGAATCCACATAGAGTACATCGATTACACCATAGCTTAACTTCGGTTTGACAAAGGCTTTCATGCGAGCTTTCCTTCTAGATCCTCCTTGGAGGAAGATGCTTTCATGGAGGACAAGTATGTATATCCACTTCTATACAGATGGATCTAGAAAAGATAGATAAGCTCTCGGACATCCTCGACCATAAGAGTGATATTCTCGGTCGAATGATCAAAACGAGGCCGGCCACTTCGTGCGCTATCTCTAGTGGACGCAGTTTGCACGAGACGCTCAGCCAAACGCTTAATTGTTCTTGCACATGGAGCAGGAAGACGAAAACAGACCGAAAAGTTATCAAACAACAATTCGGCGTTCTTCAGGTGTGTATCGCTTCATTGGTTGTTGTCAATTAACTCTCTATCTGTCTACAATATACATAAATGTCAAAGCACAATGACACTCGACACCATTTTCTAAAATTATGGCACACATACATTATGACATTACTTCTGCCCCACCTTTTACAAAACAAGTTAGAACGATATCATATCAGTTCCTGCGCCAGAGAGTTATTACAGAAAACTCGTGACTATATAAGTATGAGGCTGTAAAATCACAGCGATTGATTGAGAAACCGCTGGCTGCCCTTTAACTTGGATTTGGGCTAGCAGCGCAACAAACATTTCGTGGTAGCGTAGTGCTTGTACTACCTCCAAATGGTGATTCTGGATAAAATTATGAGTAAGTCCTTACTCTGACAATAACTGATTCACCTATCGACAATTCTGGAAAATAATTAAAGTACAACGATCTTCGGATCTGCACACACAATTTTCAAATCCATAACAGGCTACAATGATTGTTAGCGGAGATGCTTGACTGCTGCAAAACAGACATATCAGCAATCAAAAATATTTACTATGGAGGCTGCTGCATACAACAGAAGCAAAACGCACAGCAATCGCAGCGTTTATTCAGATGCGGATTTGTTGTCAGTGAAACACTTAGGGAACCAGTCTTCTAGCATGTAGGTCAACGTCTGACAACGATTCGTATAAAGCTTTTATTCACCAACATAAGTCCCAAAAACGTCCATCCTCTGACGACTTTACCAAAGAATTCTTCTACGAGCTCCTCGACTACATCGACAAGCAATGCCTTTAATATGCCGTGAAAGTCGACCTTTGGATTTTTATGATATGCTAGGAGAGAGGGCTATACTTGGTAATACGATATCCATAAAGGACCCTTAGCTACGAGTAATTGCAGGTCAACAAACTGTCAGTCAAATTGATCATCCTGCGATAAACGTAAACCAATATTCCAGTCCCGAGCATCTAACATCGACTCAAAACATTATCTTGTAACAGGCAAGTTATGAAAGGATATATCCATAACAGCCCTAGGTCACCAAAACATTGTGAAGAATTGCAACGTTGAACGAATAAAATTGCAAGAGATCGCCAAGGCCTTTTCAGATCGAGTACCCTCTCGTGAAGACCAATATCGTCAGCATCAAACGTAGAAGACCAGTTGTATCACAGTCAAATGGTAAACAGAGTGGCCGTCCGTAATATACTGAGTTTCAATGCGCCCGCGCCCCAACAAAGAAATACACACAGGCACAATCAGAAAAACAGAGGTTAGCGGCCATGCAGAAAAGAATGAAGGAAAAAAAAAACTTAAGCTCCATCCGAAAAACAAAGATGCTACCAGAATAATTAAGTTAGGAAGTCTTACCAAAAAATAAAGCGCAACAAGTCGGTGCTGAGAATTTGTATTTCTGCGGTTAAACGTTGATGGCGAACAACACCCTACAATCAGGTATAATAGAATGAACCATTTAACTTCGACGATGAAACCCAACATCTCTGTTCTCTTAAGTAAAATTATGTCAAGATAGCAATTTCTAAATTAAAGTCCGACCAAGCTGTTGCACTCGATAGCCTAACTATCGAGCTGTTTACTAAAGCAGTAGGTGATAATTGGATACAGAGCATAAATAAACCTATCTCTAAAATCTGAACTGACGAATGGAACTTCACCAGTGTTTCCCCATCCAGTAGAAAGAAGATTTCCCTGAAATGCGTCAACTACAATACATGTTGCTGTATTATGTGAACGCATAACATCCTTCGTAAACAGTTTTACCGGCCCCTGTCAGTGTGGACAATATTTTTACATAATCTTTACAGATCTTGAAAAAAACTCAGGAGTTCCAAATAGATACACACCAAAGATGAACTATACATAGTCATATTTAGTATTGAGACCACTGCCAAGCTCATTCAACTGGGCAGGATGACAGCGGAGAATGATCGCTGCTCCGCCAAGGTCGGTTATGACAAAACCGGGATTTTTTCAACATGGTTCTTCAAAGAATGGTGCGAAACTTACAAGTCTACTTCAGAGACACCATCTTTTAAAAGTGTATTCAGTAACACGCTAATGCAGACGAGATTGACATAATGGAAAGATCACAGCGAACTGTCAATGGAGCAGAAGCAGCAAGATGGGTTCTGCGGTCAACGAAGGAACGACAAAGCATACTATGTCCGCGAACAGGGTGAACATCGACACCAAAAACAAAACGATACGCAGATACAATACAAGTACTTTGAAGTAGTAGGAGACTTTATCTATGTACATCAGCTTCACTATTAAATTCGAAGAATCAGTCTGCTAATCACTACTTCTGTGGGCTTAGAAAGCAAATGAGTAGTGAAGCCCTCTTTCGAGCAGCCCAAAAGGCTTTATACAAGACCCTGATCATCCAAGTCCTGAGTTAAGGCGCCGAATTGTAAACGCTGACGAAAGGCGATAATTAGACTTGCTTTGTGAAAAAAGTTGTATTTTTTTTAAACCGCGCACACATCAAGGGGATATGAATACCCTTTTACTGGCTTTTCTCATGGCGCGGGCGGGTGGTGAAGTAGCTTGAAACTCAGGTGTATTAAGTTTCGATACTTTCTCAAAGGTGGTTGTCTAACTAGAGCCAGTGCATCCTCAAAAAGTAGGCCTTAGTAAGTGCTAGTTGTTAGTTCGTTACAGTTAGCCCAGCCAGCAACCACTCCAACATCAGTGTTATGCCATCATGTCAGAGTTGACGCCGACGGGATTTTCATATAACTGCATACAAAATCTACGAAAAGACTTTTTCAGAGAACTGCCTCGCACGGGATTCGAACCCGCGACCCTTTGCTTGAGGAGTCTATGCATATACCACTACACCACGGCCACCCCATGTTATATTTAGTCCGAGATGTACGGGTTGTGGATTTCACGTCAATCTTATTGGGTATGTAATTTAATTCTTGAGGTTTTTTTTCCAAAATTTGAACGTTTATTTAAAAAAACATGTACAATAGTATTATTCAAAGTTTAGCCCATCTGAAGCTATGATTTTTTCCCATCTTTCTGGCAATTTGTGGATCTCATCCCAAAAGAACTGCAACGGCTTGGCAGTCAAGAATGAATCAAGCCAATTTTTGATATTCTGCTCTGATGTGAGCCGTATTTTAGTGAGCGCGTTCTGCATCGACCGGAATAAATGGTAGTCAGAAGGGGCAAGGTGTGGGCTATAAGGCGGGTGGGGTGAGACTTCCCATCCACTGTTTTCCAAATAGTTCTTAACCGGAATAGCGGAAAAGCAACGTGGGGCCGAGCGTTGTCATGATGGAAAATTATTGCCTCGTGTCTGGTCGCATATTATGAGCGTTTTTCGGCTACTGCTCTCTTCAAACGGATTAATTGTGTTCGGTAGCGTTATCCATTGATGGTTTCACCCGGTTTTAGCAGCTCATAATACAGCACACCCATCTGATACCACCAAATACAGAGCATTACCTTCGCGCCATGGATATTCGGCTTTGCCGTTGATTTGGCTGGTTGGCCGGGTTTCACATATGATTTTTTGCGCTTGGGGTTGTCGTAATGGATCCGTTTTTCACCACCAGTAACAATCCGATGCAAAAATGACTTCCTTTTGTGGCGTTCCAGCAGCATTTCGGACATGCAAGACCGCCTTTTGACGTCTCTCCACTTAAGTTCATGTGGAACCCAATTTCCTTGCTTTTAAATATATCAAGCTGCTTTTAAACGTTTTGAAATGGCTGCTTGAGTGACACCCAAAGATTCTGCGAGCTCTTCTTGTGTTGGGTTACAATCTTCATAGAGTAATACTTCTAGTTCTTCATCGTCAAACTTTTTTGGCTGCCCAGGACGTTCATCGTCTTCCAAGCCAAAATCACCACTTTTAAATTGTGCAAACCACTTTTGGCACGTTCGCTCAGCTAGCGCATGTTCACCATAAAATTCCACCAAAATACGATGAATTTCGACAGCAGTTTTCTTCATATTGAAGTCATGAAGAAGAACTCCCCGCAAAAACACTTTTTCAGGCACAAAGTTCGATATATTTGAGTGAAAAAAATTTATTGTTGTTTATGCTTCAAATGAATGACATATACTGAAATGACGTACAATGACAGTAGCTTTCCCACGCATATTCCATTGGAAGAATAACAATGGAAAAAAATAAGTTACGCCATCTCTTAGCAAACCGCAATTAAGTTATAGACCGAAATTGGCCATATCACAATGAACAACGTACTGAATTTTGCATTGAGATAAGACTCTTAGAGCTCATATGGCCAATTGGGTGAAGGAAATGCTTGCAATGTTCGGAAGTTTAACAATAACAATTATCTTGAACGATGAGTCACATTTTCGTTTGGAAGGCTTTGCTGGACGCTCTGCCTCCTAAAAGGTTACAATTACGTCTTAACACATTATATGTCATATATTACAAACGAGACTTAGGTCAACAGCTTAAAATGCTACAAAGAGGCAATTACATTGCTGACATTGCATATCTTTCGATTACCGAATGAATTAGGAGGAATCCGTCAATCGATAGGTGCATTAAAAAAAAGAAAACATGCAGCATATATAGGGTGATTCATCGTAAGGTGTGATTTACAGAGTAAAATAAAACACATAAATGTGAAAGTAAACTCAAAATTTTTATTATCGGGTAAAAGAACAATTCATGGCATTTACTTTTTGAAAATGATACCATGTAAATGTTGAGCACGACTACGTGTGATGTGCTCCATTTGGAAAGTCCAATTTTGAGCGACTTATTCGAGCATAGCGACTGGTATTTCGCGAATAATACGAGTATTGTTGGCTTCCAAAGCGTCAATCGTAGCTGGCTTATTCCAGACTACTACTCTGATATCCCCAGAGAAAATAGTCCAAAGGTGTGATATCGCACGATAAAGGCGGCCAATTAACTGTAGCAAAACGTGAAATTAAGTGCTCACCACAATGTTTTCTCAACAACGGCTCGTAGCGCCGTATTGTTGAAACCAGAGCTCACCGAACCCATGTGCTTGAATTTAAGGAAGCACATGGCGTTAACCGATAAACGGTAACCATTGATAGTAACATTCTGATTTGCCTCATTTTTGAAGAAATATGGACCAATGATTCCACCATCCCATAACCCACACCATACCGTTGTTTTTAATGGATGTAATGGTAGCTCTTGATACTCTTAGGGCTGGTCATCAGCCAAAATACGGCAATTATGTTTATTAACGTATCCAGTGAGAAATTGGCTTCATCACTGAACAAAATTTCACGATAAAACAATTTTTTTTGAGTTTTTCCAGAGCCCATTCACTGAAAATATGACGCAAATTCAAGTCGCCTGGCTTCAATTCTTGCACAAGTTGAATTTTGTAGGCTTTTAGGCCGAGATCTTCACGTCAAATACGCCAAGTTGTCGAATACGTCAAGCCAAGCTACTTAGAAAGACGACGAATCGATTCGTCACGGTCTTCGCGTACATTCTCAGCTTCAGCTGCTATCGTCTCTTCACTACAAGCTGGATGTGATCTAACAGGTCGAGTATCATAAACTTATGCAAACTGGCACTTAAATTTGCGAATGGTATTGGCAATAATGATTTCAGTAGGTCGATTATGCGCACCGTAAGTAATACAGCTGAACAATTTGGAGACGCTGTTGTGCTGTAAGTCTTTCCATTATGATTTGCCAAATGATACTGAACAAAAATATCTCAGCAGTTTGATAGGAGTCACGCGTGATCTGTCAAAAAAAGCCTATTGAAAATCATACCTCACGATGAATCACCCCTTATATACGTAACCCTCTTCATTTTAAATTGATTTTTGTTTCTTTGTTTTCCAAACGCATGCAGAGTATGTGACTTTAAGGATGAGTAAGTCAACGAACAAATTTGAAAATACCTCTTCCTTTGATAAAAATTATATATCTTGCAATGGCTCAAGGAAACTAGTTTTCTACAGAAGAGAGCCAACTTCTCCACAGGTATCCGTACCTACATATAGCCAAGTCCAATCTTTTGTCAGAAAGTAACGAATTTTCCATTGCTTGCATATTTTCTTAGGTTTTCCTTTATTTTTCATTTTTCATATTTCCAACTAAAAGCAAGAACTGCCATTATTTTGAAAGATTCAACCCTAGCCTGGTATACAGTGGCTTTGTTAAATTTTAATGTGAGAGAGTTCCTTTGAGCATTCACCCACCCAGCAATGGGGAGCATTTCTATTCTCCAGCCAAACTGGGAATAGTGTACTTTTTTTTTTTTTAAGAAATTGCATCTCCATGCCACCCTGTTACATATCGCGGTTGTGTTTTGAGGATGATATATTATTATCACCGCTACGACAAACAGTGGGCGAAAAATTTCACAGACTTTGGGCGCTTTCATTTTATGGCGTCAGCTTGCACCAAGAACTACCAAAGTCAGTATCTTCATGGTCGTTTGGTTTTTTTTTTTTTCTGTTTTTTTTTCCACATTTTGGCAAAAAGGTTCGTGTAAAAGAATTCCTCTATGTACCATTTCCTTTCTTTTTTTCTCCCCTTTTCCTGCTTTATAATGAAAAAATTATTATTTTTGTTTCTTACATGGAGTAGATGAAAAATTTAAATTTGCACTTTTCACCCGGTTGGGGTCCTTGTGTTTCCTTCACACTTTTTCACTCAGCCTCATCTCTGCACTCCACCGGATCTCTATTGCTTTTTGTAGTCGTTTATCAGGTGGAGTATCTATACAGCAAATGGTGGAGGCTGTAACGGGGTTTGTAAAATAGCAAAAGTGTGAATTTACATTTGCAGCCCTTAAATCTGATACAAAGTCGCCTAGCCTTCTATAGAAGATTGTAAGGAGAAATTTTCCATAGACGAAGGCGAAATGAAAAACTAACTAAGAAAATGTTAAAAGCAGGGAATTTCACCATATATGTACGTATTTTCATAGATACTCGTGCATAAGTACGCAATAACGACGTCTTTTGAATGCACGTGCCGTGGATGGGGAATTTCATTGTTCAGCCAATGCACATGTTATTGCTCGTTGCAAGTTCTTAGATCCTCCACAATCTAAGAAGAGAGGAATCTAAGTCACTGTGTTATTGCGAAATGCATAAAATAGGGACTAAGATGAAACCAGAGTCCTTATTCGGTTTTTGTTTTTTCCTTTTTTGTTTCGCCGTTTTTTGTATCTTTAGTTAGGTTTTGTAAACGCAGGTGAAAGAAAGAATAAGAAAAGGAAAGCTTCACGAGATAAAGTTGTGCACACACTTTTCTCTGTGTAGAAGTGTGTGTTTAGATGAAAGAAAATTAATTGCTTTAAGGCAACCAACCCCATGGAACAGGTGGAAAATATGTTTCAGTTTTATGGCAAAGTGCCTTCTTTGTCTCTAGAATGAATCTCTGTGGTTTGCTTATTGCACAGACCCACAGAGAGAAGTGTTGGACGATAGTTGAGCTACAGTTAGGTTGTATTTATTAGAAGAAGCCTTATGGGAAGTGGTAGTACCTATCTTAATGCTCTTGGATAATCATATCTTCAGCAGGTCTAATACTTCGTAAGTTTATTTATCGTTAAGAAAACATAGTTATTCTATGACTTTTGGTGCGAAGGGAGTTAATCTTGCAGCAATGTGTTAAGGTGGTTAAAAATAGTGAAACTATGTAGGAGGTGTACATTATCATAAAAAAAATGACTGTAGACGAGTCCTCTGCTCCATATGCAACATTCCAACCAACGCGGAAAATCTTGCGCAAAATCACTTCAAAATCTGAAGGGCACTCAACAAGAAAGAGTACGCGCTGGGTATTTTCATCGATTTTGAGTATGTTTTTGACAGCATGAGCAATACGGCTAAACAACATGGTATAAGCGAACCACTAGGTTAATAGAAATTTGACGGGGGTAACAATAGGTTGGCCGCAAGACAGCGTACTATTTCTACCACTATAAGGAGTTAGTTAGTCCACCCTATAGTTAACGCAATCAATAGTTCTAATGTCTCAATCTTATATGGTTAATGTACACGGACCTGCATTGCCTTTTAGATCACGCTTAGTGATTGCCTGTTTTTAAGGCAAATCAAGCCTTAGGATTAGTGCACTAGAAATAGGATCTTAAAGTAATAAATGATATACAGCTGTCAAAATATTTAGTAAGGTTTGCAATATCATCGTGCATAGTTTAACGCTTGCGGAACGTGCGGAAATTATTACAATTTCGGTTCAGTTGTAAATACGCAATGTGAATTTCGTTGTGAGTCAGCTGACCGCCATCATGGCATCACTGTGTAGGCAATTCGTCGTACCGTATAAAAGTTTGAGCGTGAGTACACTGTTTTGGATCTTAAACCACAAATTAGACAGAAATTGGTGCGAAATCAGTGCCGATCAGCTGAATTAGGCATCGCCGGAGAGTCAATCCGACTTATTATACGTTTGGATTTCGACCTACATCTGTACGAGGGCTGTGTGATGAGTACCCGGATTGGAAGATAGGTGGCGCTACTGAACAATTTAAAACAACATCTTTTAATTCGCCTCTGATAATATGGTGACAATCCGACGCTTAGTTTAGTTTTGACACCCATTTCAAAACATCGTGTTAGTGTTTTTTGCGACCATGGAATAAGAGCAGTATCGCTTCGTGATCCGATTCTAGTTTCTGAGTGGCATAACCTGCGAGAAAGTTAAGCCCATTTTCGATAGTGTGCATGGAACCCATTCACCTTCCCGTACAACCATTTACGGTTGGTTCCCAAAGATTCGCCGTGGCCGTACGTCGATTTTTGATGAACAGCGCCCAGATGGGCAAAAGACGGTTACCACAGAGGGAACCGTGGGCAAAATTTAAATTCGCGAGTTGAATGAAGGATATGGCTATCCTGCACGAATTTTTGGGTATGAGAAAGTTGTCCGTGCGGAGAACAAGCGCAGTAATTAGACCACTTTAAAGACGTGCTTGGTCCTGTTTAATTAAAATTCAGAGGAGTTTCTACGTCGTTTCGTGACCGTCGATGAGAAATGTATTCAAATGCACACCAGAGACCAAAGAACAATAGAAAAAATGGGTTTTACCCGGTGAACGTGCTCCAAGGAATGCGAAGACCATGCATTCAGCCGAAAAAGGTAATGGTCACCGTTTTTTGGGACGCGCGAGGTGTGAAGAAGGGAAACATAATCACAAGAGCATACTACGTCGATTTATTAGGAAGATTCAACGCCGATTTGAAGAAAAAACGACGAAGAAAAAACTTCCCAACCCAGGATTTGGTTCCCTGCGACTTCTTTTAGTTCCCAAACCTTAAAAGATCGCTAGCCGGAAAGAATTCCGGGTCGAAAGTGGAAGTCATCGCCTTCGCGGAGGAGAACTTTGCAAAAGTCGTACTATACAGAGGGGTTAAAAAAGTTGCAGCACCACTGGAAAAAGTGTTGAAAGGGATTATATTGAAAAATAAATTGTCAAAATCCAAAAAAGTTGCTTTGTCATTTTTAATCCGGGTACTCATCAAACAGACAGTTCTCGTATAAGATTGTGCTTACGCAAGAATTGAAGTCAAAGGACCATAGAATACGTCGTGAGTTCGCTAACTGGGCGCTTTAAATGTTGGCCGGAGATCCGGATTTTGGCCAAAAATCATCTTCTCAAACAATGCCCATTTCTGGCTCAGCGACTATGATAAGAAGCAAAATTGGAGGTTATTGGAGCGAACGCAAGAAACAAATGTTCGGCCAAGCATCAGTGCATCCACAAACACTGACTATTTGGTGCATTTTATGGCATGGCAGTATCATCGGACCTTATTTCATTCGAAAGGACACATCGTTACTTTCTGTGGTCAGAACTCGACAACTTCGATATATCCGAGCTGTGTTTCCAACAAGACGGCAAATGCTAGAAGTTGTGAAGGAGAGAAATTTGGCGACTGGGTCATCTCACGGCGAGCGTTCATCAATTGGCCGCCGCGATTATGTGATTTGACACCACTCGATTATTTTCTCTCGGGCTACGTCAAGTCCTTAGTCTACGCTAACAGGCCAACCACTTTCAATGACCTCGAGGTCAACATTCAACACGCTATTGCCGGAATAATAAAGCACATATTGGACCGAGTCATTAAAAATTAAACCGGCCGCTTGAAGCACTGCCAGCGAAGGGGGGGGGGGGGGGGGGCAATTTGAATGATGTACTATTCCACACGTAATGGCATGAACTTAGCTTCGAAATAAAGTCAGAATCAATTTATATCTTACACCGTTGTTGTTTTATTTTAAAAAAATTTTTTTGTTATGTTTCGTTAGTTTCTATTGCTTGGAGGCTAGAACCTTTCTCCTGATGTGTTCTTTTGTTATTCGCAGAACAATTTGTGTACTGCGTTTATTGTTTCTGCCCTCAAGAATTGCACTTAGGGAGTCACTGCTTATTGCTGTTTTTACGGCTTAAGGGAGAGGCATATTTATGAAATTCTGACTGAAATTATTTGCCAAACAGATTGACATAGGCGTTATATAACACTGTAGTGATTGGTGAACCTTGAGGTATTCCATTCTGGATAAAACTGTGAAGCAAAAGTGGATGCCTGTCCTTGGTCTAAAGCCATGTTGGCCACAATTGAGATGACTTTCTTGGGTCCATTTAAATCCGTTCCTTATTATTTTCTTGAATAATTTTGATAGTGTTGAAAGTAGAGATATTGAACGGTAGTTATCTAAATAGTTTCGATTGACGTAAGGTTTAGGAATTGGGATCAAAATTACTCCATAAGGTTTTGTCTTCCATTTGAGGGTTGATTGTAGTCAAAAAGCTTTCCCATTCATCAGCTTTGACTAATCTTGTTAATCCTTTAAGTTGCTACCATGCATTTTGCTTCTCTTTTGTCATGTGTTTCAGATATGAGTTGAACCAAATCGGTTGAGGAGTGCAGAATGGAAGAAAAAAAGAAATGGAATTGAATGCTGCCAATTTTATTACTCTTTTTATACAAACTGTTTCTTTGTTTACATTAACAGATATTGAAGTAGCTAGACTCATTTGCTAACTGAACCTCATTTACAAACTTTATCCAATCGAATTTGGATTCTAGAAACCGAGAATGAAAAATACTTAGAAATTCGCATGTTTCAGTTTGTGTTAGGCGCAATTGTGGGTGAGGCAAGTGATGAATTAATGGCAGGAAAAATTTTTTTTGATAAAAAAATGACAACCTTCTCTGACTGCAGTAGTACTGTTTGTGTGTGGAGAACCCCAAAGAATGTTGTTTGCGTTGCAATTACCAACAATGATGTTGTGCGAAAGATTGTTTGCCGTAAGATTTATATATCGTATTTTGAGATTGTCAATTGTTTTGCAATTTGATGGACTGAGGAAGGTTGATTGTACGTGTTTGAGTTAAGAACATGTTGGGTAAAGCTAATATAGAGTGGGAGTGCTTTTATTAATATTTTCTGTTCCATTTTTATAGATAAAACAAGCAATATAATCTTTATACCTTGTAGGAGAATTTTTGACAAGAACTTTGTCTCTTGTAACGCTATGGGTATAAAAGTCGTATCATATTTTTTAATTAGAATATTCAAGTAGATTCTTGTTAAAGAATCCCTGGATATCCCATTGGAGTACTTTGAGCTGAATTGTTTTATTTTGGTTGTCCATTTTTATGCAGAGGTGGTATGATGTTAACGAGTAACTTCAGGATGACTGTAAAGTCAAAAGGATGAGGCTGAATCAGATGGCAAGAAATTACTTTCAACTTTTCGCAAATTTGAAAGAATTTTCTTTTCACTGTTAGGCGGAGAAGATCGATTTATTCGGCTGGAAAAGCAAAATTGAAGGTTCTGTTGAGCTGGAATTAATTTGAAAATTAAAATGAAACAACGGTGTGCGATATAAAATTGATTATGGGCTTATTTTCAAGCCACATTTATACGATTATATATGGACATTATTCAAATGGCCAACTCGACTTCGCTGGCAGTGCATCAAGCGGCCGGTGCAATTTCTGATAACGCGACCGAATATGTGCGTGGTTATATTATGTTGACTTCGACTTGACGTAGCCCATGAGAAAATAATCGAGTGGTGACAAATCGACAGTCGACAAGATTCTCCTTCAAAACTTCGAGCATTGTCGAGCTCTGGCCACAGAAGTCGCCTAACACCGCTCCATACCTGAAACAATGACGGTAGCGGTGTCTCCTTCCTCAATCGAAAGATATAAGATCCAATTATGCTGCCATGCCATAAACCGCACCAACCACTCTATCTTTGTGGATGCATTGCTGCTTGTTGCCGAACATTTGTATATTGTGTTCGCTCCAATAATTTCCAATTTTGCTTGTTAACATAGCCGAAAACGGGAATCTCCCGAGAAAATGATTTTTTGGCCAAAATCCGGATCTCCGATCAACATTTTCAGCGCCCAATTAGCGAACTCACAAGGCTTTCTATGGTCGTTCGGCTTCAATTCTTGCGTCAGCACAATCTTATATGGATGTAGGCCCAATTCCAACAACAAAATAAGCCGGGTTGAGTCTCTGGCGATGCCCAGTTCAGCACATCGGCGCCAAATGGACATTTCTGGGTCTGCTTCGATAATGGCCGGTACGGCGACTATGGTTTTTTTCATTTCGCACCAATTTCTGTCTGGTTGGTGGCTTAAGATCCAAAAGAGTGTACTCACTTTCAAACTTTTCCACGGTACGAAGAATTACCTGCACACTGAAGCCATGATTACGACCGACCTCACTACGAAATTCACGTTACGTATTTACAGCTGAACCGGGATTTCGGTATCTTTTAATAGTTTCCACACGTTCGACAAACGTAAACGATGCATGATGAAATGGCAAGCTTTACTAAATATTTTAACAGCTGGATGTCATTGGTTACTTTGACATCTGCTGAAACATAGCAATTGAAAAAACTAATCATTGCTGTCTGGTCACCCCTTAGTAAGATAGTTGTTTTGGTTGGTTGGGTTTGTATATAAAAAGGTTTGAGCGATACATCGGACGAGCTTAACTCATCGGCGATTTTTTTTCTTAACATTTTCTTCTTTTGTATATAAATGCTTGCACTTTTTATACTCTGCTTTAACGTCTTTGATAGTGCAGCGTTTTATGGTTTCTATGTGGAATGTTCAACACTCACACTGTTGAGTTTACATTCTTCTTGATGTTGGACAATTTCAACACAGATAGAACAGATGATTTCTGTCTTTTTCTAATGGTTTTTTTGACATTTTCATTAGGTTAAGGCCATAAGGATCTACAACCAAAATCTGCCAGCCAATTTTTATTTCTTTAGGTGGGTGCGGTGGATCAGAAGTTAGAATTGCTACTCAGTGGCTATCAGCTTTCCATTTTGGTTCTTTAACATTTTTCTTATTTCTGTAAGGTAGAACTTTTTAAAAGAATCTAATATTTCGTTTTTTGGAAGATAAGTGATGTTATATGAGAACTTTCTTCCCTGACAAGAGCTATTGTAGGATTCGTCCTAGTAATTTGTTTTTTGCGATTTCTTTTTCATTCACTTGTCTGGGGACTGTTTTGTCTTTATATTAAGTTGTAAGAGCATAGATAGCTTTTCTTATAATAATGGTATTCGACCCCGAACAATCCGATTTGGATCCAGTACACTACCACTTGAGCCATGACCACCCATAATTTAGAATCAATATTCTAAATATTTTTTCGACTTTAGCTCAATGGGTTAAGGCGGCATGTCTCACAATAGGCGGTTGAAAGCAGTAACCTAAAACTATACAGACTGCAGAAGAATAAAAACAAGGATATTGCACTAGAAGCGACACCATAAAGAAAACCTAAATGAAGCTTCTAACTTTTGTATTCACACCATGGTTAGCGCTGTATTCATTGTACAGCAACATCTGTAATAAGTATCTGTTTGTTCATTAGCGTGTGCGGTGCGCTCTATGCCTTTTCCTTATAACTTTGCAAAGCTAAATTATCAGAGATAGATGCGCCGTTCTCAGACGCTATTTCATAGCATTATCGCACCTTCATGTTTAATTTTCTGTTGATATTCATGTATTGTCACTTCCTCTTCACTATCTGAGTGCGGTTCTCGTTCAGCCAATCGTTAACTTCATAAAAATCAATTGAATTTCAGGTATACCTTTAATTGATTTAGTTAAATTTGTCATTTCAGGCCATGGGATTTATTTATCTAGCAAGCGGAATATCGTCTTCTACAACCCATTCATCTGACTAAGTAAGAGATAACAAACCTATCCAAGGGTTTTTTTTTTAATCATTTCCTTTGATAGCCCTTCCCATGCACTGGGCAAAAAGAAAACAGAGTCTCTTAGTGTAATGACAAAACACTTTTTGTGTTGCATGCAAATTCGCAGCAGAAGGTGGCTTCCTTGATTCAACATTAACTTTGTTGCATTCTGGTTGGATTTGTACATACCAGAGAAATTAAGCGTTCCTTGTCTGTTTTTCAGCCAGGAGATGTTTTTTCGGAAGAGCCCACAAAGGTCCTTTCTGGCAGAAGTTGCCAATATAGACAGCTTTTATGAGCGTAATTAATTTGGTTTAGTGGAAGGTCTAACTATATGATTTTTTTATAATCCCTCGATTCAGTTGCGGGTTCCAAGTTTGTATTTTCTGAAGCTCGCAATCCACCCTGTGCTTGCATTGAAAGAACGTTCAGAATCTACTACTAGGTAGAGTGAAAAGTAACCTCTTTGACTACCAGTATGCGCTGCTACTGCAAAAAAGGTGCCTTGAAGTCCGTTCAAATTTAGGCAGACATCCCAAATTTCAGTGCGATACTGTCTTTAGTTTTGTTTAGACAGCTGGTTGTTGTTGACGTGTTTGGCATCATGTTGAGTATGGACAAAAACGATTTTCGTTCTCTCATAAAACGTTATTTTTTGAGAGGCAAAACGGCGAAGGAAACAAAATAAAAGTTGGATGAATATTATGGGGCTTTGGGGAGTTTCGTGGTGGCCGCAACTCCACTACAGATCAAGTCCGCAGTGGCAGACCCTCCTATGCGGTTACAAAGGACAATAACAAAAAAAAAATACATGAAATAGTGTTGGCTGACCGGAAAGTGAAGAGTATTAATCGCACACTCCATATTTTGGGCAATATTCTGCATATAAAAAAGTTATCCTGCCACTGAGTGCCGCGCATACTCAATCCTGACCAAAAACACGAACGCGAGAGCACTTCGAAAGAGTGTTTGGACTTCCTGATGCGGAATCGGGCAGACTTGGCGTCGATTGGCAACTTTGAACACCAGAGAACATAATGAGTTCCCGCCAATGGACTAAAGCTAGTACGAGTGCTCCGAAGCGGCCGAAGGGAGGCACGATGGGTCGGAAAGTTTATGGCTTCGGTTTTCTGGGATTGTCATGGCATACTCTTTGTGGACTAGCTCGAAAAAGGAAAAACCATCAACAGAGAGTATTACTGTGCATTATTGGAGCGATAGAAGGCCGAAATCGCTGCAAAACGGCCTCACATGAGGCGAAAAAAAATTTGGTTTTTGCATGACACTGCACCGGCGCACAAGAGCATCGAAATTATTGCTAAAATCAATGACTTACGGCTCCAATTGCTATCGCATCCACCGTATTCGAACGATTTGGCTCCCTCGGACTATTATCTCTTCCCAAACCTCAACAGATGGCTCATCAAAAAAAATTCAGTTCACGCGAGGAAATCATCGACGCCACGGAGGAGTATTTTGCAGTACGGGATGAAGAAGTTGGAAAATCAAACTAAAGAAGACTATATTGAATAAAATAAAAAAAACATTTAAGTTTTTTTTTTCATTCCCAAGGAGATTACTTTTATCCCATCTAGTAAGTCTGTGAATAAATGTCGGACCTCATTTTTAAATAGTCTTCAGAGATTGGATCATTTTTATCTCTTTGCTTGAATAAATGTTTGAGCACGTGTTTAACTGGCAAGAACAAGAGCAAAATGCATTTAAAAGACTAGAAGTGAGAATGAACAATGAGAATTCGTAGGCGTACACTCATTACTACAGTTGTACTAACCTACTTACCATACATCTGGATCTCCAGAAGACGGTAGAAAAATTGGGGTGGATTCAGATTGTAGAGTACGCAATGACAAAAAATTGAGATTCGGATCAGAGTGATAGCGAGTCTTTACTGAATTAAAAAAAAAAAAATTACCTAAGTAGCTAGTCAGGCCTTCAGTATTGCCTTACGAGGATTAAAGAAAGTAGTTCAAAGCTAAGCTTCGAAATCGCATAGCTTGTGCTACAATATAATCAAGTTGATGCATTGTATCATTGATTTGAGAGACGTGCTTATATTTCTTTGATTGCAGCAATGGACACGAAATATCAAGGTTTTACGCCCAATTAATTTTATCAATCAAACATTTTGTGTCAACAGAAATATTATTTACTCCATCTCTCTTCAAATTGCAAAGATCAATAATTGAAAAGAAGCCCTTCAGCTATATCCAGTTAAAAAAAAAAAAAAAAAAACAAAAAAAAAAAAAAAAACAAATCTACTCCGGTACTCCACATCCGTACCAAAACAAAACACAAATATCTTCAATGAGAAAAGTTAATTTAGGAAACTTGAGGAATTTATAACTTCCTGTGCACATTAATCATCTTAATAAGAAAATTTCAAAATCCTTGACCCGTCAGTCCCTTCGGGGATAACTCATCCAGTTCATTATAACATTCAAAGAATCCAATTACACACTGAAGTAGAATCAATCGGTTTATCTCCAAAATGGCAAACACAGATACATATAATAATATAAATTCGGTCAACACGAAATACGAGTACATACTTACAACAATTTCCTTCATAGAATACGAAGGACAAATGATATAGCTCTTTAGTTAATCCGTATCTGTGTAGATGTTGAAATCATTTGTCGTTCTGCAAAGAGAAAGACATTAAGAAAAAATCTGTTAATAAAATTTTACAAAACTACGTGTCTATATAACAAAAAATCTACGAATATAATACATACAACAAGAAAAGTCTATAAGAAAAGGAATTATAAGAAAATTGGAATAAAATCGAAGTCGAAAAAATTAAAATGAAGCAAGCTCTTATCGAGTTGATTAGGACAGGAGGAAAGAAAATAAAGAAAAAAAAATCAGAAACATATAAAAAGGACGTTTTAACAAATTAATTAATTAGCGAAAGAAGGAACGAAGGGAAAAAGAAACGATCGAAACGCAATGAGTGTGCACTATGAAACTTGTATTTACTTGTTAGTCAATTAATTAGAGTCAAGCTGAAGTTGTTTTCATTTTTCTTTATCCTGGCTTAGCCTGGGATACTCGTACACCATTATCATTATCATCATTTTCATTCTCATCCTCATTCCAACGTTTTAGTTGACTCTGGTCGACGTCGTCATACTATGATACAATTCATACATAGTAGATGTTGTCGTTTATCGTTATTGTGCTTCTACTCGTAGTTTGAAATTGTCCATAGAATCATCCTTGCTTTCATATTTCTTCATTTTGTTCATCTTGTCGGAACACAGAGAGATGAAAAAATATGTATACACTCGTATATCGCTCTAAACAGAAATGACGAAGACGACTCTAAAGAAGCGTCAAACTGAAGACAACATAAAAACCGACCAGAGGAGGACTGGTAACGACGAAACGGGCAAATTAAAGTCCTTTTCGAAAGACTAGCTGCAGATGAAAATGATTTATGATGATGACCATTGCTAAGCATAAAAGTTTTACCACTTCCGCGCTTTGGCGTTGTCGGCTTGGCGACACTTCCTTTGGCTGCACCGTAGCACACAACACAACAATAAGGATACACAATTTCGTTTGCTTTGTTATCCATTTCCTACACCCCGAGTTTCTCTTCTACATTTTTGAAAACGAAAAAACAACAACAAAACCGAAAGACGGTGTATATTAGAATAGAGAAGTGAGGAAAGTGATACCCGTGAAGATGATTGAATATCTCTTATGTAAAATACCCGTACACATAGTATGCTATATCAGAGTTTTTCGTTGTTAATTGGTGATGTAAGATAAACGTGCCCAAGGATACGCATAAATGAGTAAGCGATTGTTAGAGATGCTGATTAATTGGATATATTAGTTGGGGATATAAACAACCTACCCCCTACAAATACCTAACACTCCACCCAACCGCCTACAAGTCGTCGTTAAGTATAAATAAGAACAAGTTGAAACCTTCCTATTTAAAGAATTCGTGTTTTTAGAAAATGTATTCATAGATACGAGTAGATGCTTGCAGTGACGTAATATACTCGCATCAGATGTAAGAGGAATAATGAGGCAAAACATTTCTTAGAATTTCGGAATTGGGGTCTATTTAAACAGATAATGTTGAGGAAGTTTCAGAAAAAGCATCTTACATGACAGTAAAACGAATACTTTGAATAACTGTTGAACATTTTAAATGTGTATATCGAATCTTAAGGAGTTTTAATTTCTGGCACCTTAAATTGTACTTGTACGAGTATGGATCATTTGGAAAATTCAGAAGAATCTTGTGAAAAAAAAAACAGAAACCATTTCGTAGGAAGCCTTGTCACAGAAGAAAACAGCTGAAATACAATGATTGCTTACCTTGCTGATGCAAATGAAAACCATTTACAGGGTTTCTCATTAGAGAAGCTCAACATTTTTTTATCTTTTTTTTTTTTTTTTTTTTTAAATAAAAAAGATATATGTTTAAGATATCAACGAAATATGCGTTTAAGACTGAAGTATAATGGATACCATTAGTAATGAAATTCGACTTCATTCAAATATCTTTAAAAAAACCTCCTGCATGAGTGGATCCAATTTGTTGAATTTCACGCCGAATGTTCGCCTCAAAGACGATCTTAAGCCTGTGGATTCTTAGAGAACAGAGACTTTACGTAGCTGCAATGAAAAGAGTCCAAAGGTGTTCAATCGGGCGAAAGTGACGGCCAATTCGCAGTGTCATTTATGAAGATAAGACGATCACTGAACATCGTTTTCAATATGTCAGTTATAACACCAGCTATCTTGCAGTTAGTTCCATCAGAAGGAAAAATTAATTAACATGGATCGATGGCGGTCTCTATTGACTGTAACTGACTAGATGCTTCTTGGAAAAAATGTTGTCGAACGACACTGTCGGCCATAAAACCACAACAAACAGTCAATTTGTGCGTATAGTTACGAAGTGTATTCAAAAAGTAAGATGAATTTATATTTTTATTGTATATCCATTTATAAAATTGTAAAAAATCGCCAACACACACAGAGAAGATGTACTCTTGGCTCAAAATTTAGAGGAAATGTCAACAACAGATGTAGCAACTCAAATCGGAATAATGGGAGCGCCACACGGTGACGCCACCGGGAACTTTTTGACCAAGGTGGTATAGGTAATGAAATATGTCAGTGACTCATTTCAAGTCAAACAGTAGAGAAAAAAATAAAAGGACCAACAGTTTTCAGATCAGTTTCAAATCAGATTTCTTGCATAGTTTCGTCAATATCCGGGGTAATGAATGTACGGTTCCGATGAGGCTGCAAACATGTTGAAAATGTCTTTATTCCGTAAGAGATTGCACTTATGTTGATACTCGTACCTACATTTGTTGTTGTCTTTATTTTTGGATTCCTTCTTGATTATTCTTGGAGCTTTTTCTGGCATTTCTCCAAGTGGTAACGATTGATACTTGATTATATTTTAACTATGAGTCAAAACTTTATTAAGGGTCTTATTGGCATACTCCACAAACTTGAAAGTGTTAACCTTTTACCTTCAATTCCAAAGATTAAGTATTACTGCAAGCCTCGTTATTATGTATCTATCAACCCCACTTGTACGAGCTGTTGCAACTATTTTTTGGAAATATTTCTCTCTCATTCCTAAGGTTGAGGATTACCAAGTTGACTCTTGATATCGTTGACTGCACTTTTTATGAGTCCTTCAGTTTCCTTTGCATATTGGAACATTATGGATCAGTAAAAATGAACTGATGTTAGACGAGGGTTCCTCGTAGAATAAATGAGGTCATAAACTTGTTTGGATTCGTTTCACCAACTGGCGTATTTATTTTTTACTTGTACGAATAGGCACCTTACCCAGATAATCCATCAAAGCCCCACTTACTTTATAGAAACAGATGACCAGATGGCAATGATAGTTCTTCGAATTGTTATGTCTCAGCAGCCGTCAAAATATTCAGTAAGATTTGCCATTTCATCATGCATCGTTTACTGCTTGCCAAACGTGCGGAAATTGTTAAAAAGATATCGAAATTTTGGCTCAGTTGTATATGCGCAACGTAATTTTCGTCATGAAATTGGTCCTCATCATTGCTTCAGTGTGCAGAAAACTCATAGCACCAACCAGAAAGAGAAAACATAGCCGCCGTAGTGGCTAGATCGCAGAAGATCCAAAAATGTCGATTCGGCACCGATCACCGGAATTGGGCTTAATTTTGCGGTTGACTTTGGGCCTACATCCGTATAAGATTGTCCTGAAGCAAGAATTGAAGCCAGAAATCCGGATTTTAGCCAAAAAAATCTACAAGGTCGATTTTTGGCTCCGTTAATCCGCGAAGATTGATTGTTTAATGAGGTTTCAAACCTTATTTCTTTCGATGGGATTCACAAATTGTCAGAAAGATGGGAAAAAGTCATAGCTTCAGATGGGCAATACTTTGAATAATACTATTGTACATGTCTTTCTTAAATAAACGTTCAAATTTTGAAAATAAAAAACCACACGAATTAAAATATATACCCAACATAAAAAAATATTTATTTAATCATCAATGTTGTTCCCTTCAGACGAAATACACTTGTGCTTCGATCTTCTTCGAATCACTTCTCATTAGCACTTTTTGGTATAGCTCAGAGCTCTTATAGCGATGCCGTTCTAATTTCCTCATTCGTAAAAATTTCCGTCCGTTGCACAGTGGTTCAGCAGTAGGTCATAGGGCCGAAATACCGATGTTGCAAATATGATGTTATTTTATCGGTGCAGGAAACATTAAAAACCCTTCTATTCAGAGGTATAAAAAATTATGTTTTCCTTAACAATGCGAATATTCATAACTAGCTCCGTCAAAACACAGCTACCACTTTTTTTGTTTTTAACCATTTCCCATATTCAACTAAGCTTTTACTTATGAAGGCCCGTATCGCCATAAATGAGTCATACAGCAATATAATCTCTCATTTTCCTGGTTTTAATAACCGCAAAGTCTAGGTGCTCCTAGGTGCTCTGAGGGTTGATACAGGTTATTGAGGAGACTACTAGGTGTAGTGAAAAGTAACTGCCTTGACCGCCAGAATGCGCTGCTACTGCAAAAAAGGTTATGGTGTCTTGAAGTCCGTTCATATTTAGGCAGACATGCCAAATTTCAGTGCGATACTGTCTTTAGTTTTGTTTTGACAGCTGATTGTTGTTGACGTGTTTGGCATCATGTTGAGTATGGACAAAAACGATTTTCGTTCTCTCATAAAACATTTTTTTTTTTGAGAGGCAAAACGGCGAAGGAAACAAAAGAAAAGTTGGATAAATATTATGGGGCTAATGCTCCGTCAAATATTGATTTCGAGAGTTTCGTGGTGGTCGCAACTCCACTACCGATCAAGTCCGCAGCGGCAGGCCCTCCTATGCGGTTACAGAGGACAATGTCAAAAAATTTCATAAAATGGTGTTAGCTGACCGGAAAGTGAAGGTGCGTGAGCTAGCAGATACCAGAGAGATTTGTACTGAGCGCTTACGCTATATTTTGGGCAATATTCTGCATATGAAAAAGTTATCCTGCCGCTAGTTGCCGCTAGTTGCCGCGCATACTCACTCCTAACCAAAAACACGAACGCGAGAGCATTTCGAAAGAGTGTTTGGATTTCCTGATGCGGAATCGTTCGGACTTTTGGCGTCGATTGGTAACTGTTGAACACCAGAGAACAGAATGAGTGCCCGGCAATGGACTGAAGCCGGCACGAGTGCTCCGAAGCGGCCGAGGGAGGCTCGATGGATCGGAAAGGTTATGGCGTCGGTTTTCTGGGACTCTTTGTGAACTACCTCGAAAAAGGAAAAACCATCAACAGCGCGTATTACTGTGCATTATTGGAGCGATAGAAGGCCGAAATCGCTGCAAAACGGAATCACGTGAAGCGAAAAAAAACATGAAGCACAAGAGCATAGCAACCATGGCTTAAATCAATGACTTACGGCTCCAATTGCTGTCGCATCCAGCGTATTCTTCCGATTTGGCTCCCTCAAACTATTATCTCTTCTCAAACCTCAAAAGATGGCTCATCAATAAAAAATTCAGCTCACGCGATGAAATCATCGACGCCATGGAGGAGGAAAAATACTTTTCAGACGGGGTCAAGAATTTGGAAACATTTATTTTTTTTTTTTTCATTCCCAAGGAGGTTACTTTTTACCCCATCTAGTAGGTCCAGGACTAGAAAAAAAAATTTTTTTTAATTTTTTTGTGTTTTTCTTTTGCAGGTACAACCATTACGTGTTCTTTTACGCGAATGCTTGCTTTAAATACGTGGATAGCTTCAAAAAATAAAGAAAATGAAGCAGAAAATTTCGGGAAGAGTTTGGATCCCTTGAGAATTCTTTATGGGATGCTGAAAATAACCAGACTGATTGCTTGAGAAATCTCGTTTTGAATCTCTGTAAACGGTTTGCCGCATATTGGAAGCAATTTAGGAGATCAAAGGCTAAGCTAGTAGCCAAATACGAAACCTGGTTAAATGAGACCGAAGTTTGCATACTTAAAGTATCTGATGGAGAAGTATGTGGAAACTACAACGACGAGCAAAATCTACAAGTGGAACGTGATACGGGGGAGTTTGGAGACTGCAGCAAGAGGTCCAAACGTCGCAGATTAGCAGTTTTATCACAGATGGACGATTCCGCTGTAACTACTTTACTAAGCAGTTCAAATCAAATTGAAAGTTCTTTGGAATTTACCACGAATGAAGTTGTTTCATTTATATAGGGTTTTCCAATAGGGACTTGACAACTTTGAATTTAATTTGTAAACGCACTCTTTCACTTATCGTCAAACTGTCACTGCCAATTTATTCAGTAAACTCATTTTCATCATGGTAAATTACACTAACGAGCAACGTCTGCAAACATTCTCCGATTGGGTTCTGGAGAAGATGCGCCAAGATGATGAATTTCATCGCAAAATCATCTTCAGTGACGAAGCTCATTTTTGGCTCAATGGGTTCGTCAATAAGCAAAATATGTGTTATTGGTAAGGTGAAAACCCACATGTGTTTCACGAATCACCACTTCATCCACAAAAAATAACTATTTGGTGCGGTTTGCATGCCGGCGGCGTTATTGAGCCATAGTTTTTCGTCGACGATAACGATCGTCACGTTAGTGTGAATGGTCAGCGTTATCGCGCCATGATCACCGATTATTTTTGGCCCTAATTAGAAGATGTGGACTTGGACGACATGTGGTTTCAACAGGATGGTGCCAAAAGCCACACAGCACACGCTACAATCGCCTCGTTCGTGCGATTTAACGCCGCTTGACTATTTTCTGTGGGGCTACGTTAAGTCATTGGTTTATGCCAACACGCCGACGACGTTGGAAGAGCTCAGAGCCAACATTGAATGGGAAATAGCGGCCGTTTTGGCCGAAATGTGTGGCCCAGTCGTTGAAAATTGGGTCCAACGAATCGACCGCTGCAAACGTGCCCGCAGTGGACGTATGAACGAAGTCAAGTTCCATTCATAAATGTTTTGAATGTACTTCAAGCCAATAATAAAGTTTTTGAAATATCTCAAATGGCTTGCCTTTTATTTAAAAAAAAGTTGTCAAGTCGTTATAAGAAAACCCTCTACATCTGACTACAGAAGGTTAAGAGTGCATCTTGTGGCATCTGTCGCCTTGCCAAACCTAGGTTTGGTTAGGTGAAAGTGGCTGTAGGGGAACCAACCCATTAAGACCTATTGGCCTGTTGTGTTGCCACGTGGATCTATGATCCTCTTACTCATGGAACAAATTTGAACTTATAATGAAATGCGGGAGACACTGAATTCTAAGTGACAATCACATCCACAAAATCGTGAATAACAAAACAAGCGCATAAAAGATAATTTCATCATGTTACAGCGATGCATTTAAAAGGAGTAACGTATTGGAAGAAAATCCAGATCTGGTCAACAGTAAAGTGGTCACTTTGCAAAGCCTTAATTATGAAAGCACAACATGATGTCAAGAACCAATTCTTCATTACTTTCTTACTTACATAGATGGCGCCACAGTCCGAAGTGGACCAAGACCTCAGCTAATTTAATTTAATTTTTAATTTTAATGCGGACTGAGGACCCCATTTATGTTATTTGGCTTAATCCAAGCTTAATCCGTCTTAAAAACCAGGACTAAAAACAGAAAGACTTAGGAGTTAAGAACCAAAGGAATGATAGGGATGTTCTTGTTTTAGACGAGGAGTGCTCAGGTTGAGACGTTCATGTTGACTTTTCGGAGATTGATCCGTAGGTACGGTGGACCAAGATAGAAGTAACGAGGATAACGTAGATTACGTGGCTTAGTGTTGAAAGAAATACAGTTGAAAAGGGATGCGGAGACGATGGAACCTGAGAACGGTCGATGAATGAAAATAATGTCAGCAATATTCTCACATTCTTTTAAAGAATTCATATTGATAAGTTTGGAGCGGTCCTGATAGGGAGGTAAAGTCAAAGGGTCGTACCAGTGCAGACCGCGAAGAGCAAATCGGAGGAATCGACGTTGAATACCCCCGATTGACAAACATGAACTTAGCGAAAAGAGGACCAACTTTGACTGGCATACTCAAGTTGGGGTAAACAAGGGTAACATAGAGAGATTGGATCACCGTGCCTCACCAGATTTGCCAGCTGCTTTCGGTTATGAAATTGGCTAAAGTTCCCTTTCACTTATGTGCCCCACCAAAGATGCGGACGTTCTCTATTGCGTACGCCAGCGTTTATATGGACTAAGCATCCAAGCCGAGTTATCCAATCTTTTCTGACAGTTCGCTGCTGAAACATGTCCTCCATTCTCTTTTGATGCCAACAGCATCGAAAAGTACCTGAAGAACAAAACGACCGAGAGCATTTTCATCCGCTTTCGTCAATGCCATATAATAGGACTGAAATGACTATCGTCGTAAGGCTTTACTACTCATTTGCATTCTACAACTGTCGTTGTCACAGTTGATACCCGAGCCGAGATAAATAAAGTCCCTATCCACCTCAAAGTTGTACATGCCTACCGTAGTTTTTTGTCCCAGGCGTCGATGTTGTGTGCAGCATATTGTTGATAGCATATACGATATGTACTTTCTTTTTCACTGTACCATAACAGTGCCTCTGGAGTTGAATTGTGAGTTTCACATAATTTTTTGAATAACGATGTTGAAAAACTGCATGACAGAGTATCGCCCTGTCTAAATCCTTTTTTGACATCAATTGTCTAGGAGAGTTTTTTAACGACTTCGGTGGACCAGCTTCTTCGTCATCCTTTACAAACGGATGAGCTTGGTATTGGATGGCAAAACTAGACATTCCTCTGTGTAGCTCTGTATAGTATCTATAGATGCTGTCATACGCGGCCTTAAAATCGATGAATAATCCCAAAACCACACTGATAGGTACTGGTCAAACGGTTTACGAAAGGTCTTAGGCGTTCAGATAATATGCCGGAGACGATTTTATATTCAATGTTGAGGAGACTATTTACCCTGTAGTTGGGACAGTTCAGAAAATAGAAAATGCTGAGGTTAAATTCGTTGGTTTTGGAGATGTATATTCTTTATACAATCATCATTTGCTGCTTTAAACAGCTTTGTTGGCTGCTTTAACTTCATCTTGGACGGGTGAAAGGAAATGTTGTCTATCTTCAATTAGGTTGAATTCCTCTGCTTTAAGGGATGACAGTTTAACAGTTTTGCAGAAATAATTTTTTTTTTAAATTCTTAACACCGACTGTTATTTAATGGTTTCTCCATAATTGCAGATTTCTATTCGAACTATATAGCTTCGTTATATAGCGTTATATAGCGACGTTTTATTTTTTCGTAAAATTTCCCAATTCCATTTTACTGGTAGCATCTCTCCAAGGTCTCGATTGAATGCTTCCCTTGCTTTTTTTCTTTCCTTCTGAGGAGCCTATATTCTTCCCGTTTGTTCTGCCTCGCCCTTTCAATTTTGTTGGGGCTTACTGAAACCCAGTTCATCTAATTGGTCTTCGGCAGTGATGGCGTTGCGTTCAATGTTGGAAGTATCGGATTTCTGGAAAGATTAAAGCATACTCGATCGGAAAAGGCCCTGGTGGCCTCTTGCGATTATAGCTGGTCGATTAAACTTTACCACTGTGGTTCGGTCACTGTGGGCTGGTACATTTACTCGCATCCGTAATTAATGACTGTACGGATATAAGCGAATTCTAAAAAAGATAAGGTAGATATAGACAAAACATATATAGCATAGTCACAGCCTTGTAGGTTAATCCAAATGAGTTGCAGATGTTTAGAGTTCTTGCTACTTTAAAGATATTACAATTTCATTAGCTGAAAGCATCTTCCACTCCAATATTAGCATTCATTCGAAATATTCTTCGAAAATGTTCTACAAATATTTTACCTCCATTAAAGGTCATAAAATAAGATGACCAACAAATTTTTACCTCTTATTCGTTTAATCCAATTTCGTTTCGCCATTACGGAGTAGAGCAAATATAGTAAATAAATATAAAATCAAACTGGAAAAAGAAAAAGGGATGAAACTATTGCCATTTCTGACAAAATACAACCTAATTGCATCAAATGGATCTCTGATATCCATACAGTAATAGCGGGAAAATCCTACCTTATATTCGTAAGAGTACAACACACAGATAAGATAAATGGCCAGCACATCATCATCATCATTTCATTGATAGCATTTCCACTGTAACAATTTACATATTCATTTCCCTCTGCTGATCCACCACCATCGCCATCCATGAGCAAAAGTACGTTAGGCTGTATAATCTTATAGGCTTCATACAACATACTTTCGCAGATTTCACATTTGGCTGTGTCTTTTTGGGAGTGGTCTAGTCCTTGTGAAGGGGAGATATGAATAATTCAGCGAAGATGCGTGTTGCCACATTCGAATTCGGATTCGAATTTTCTGGAATTCATACAGCATTCTCGAACAACATTCGTCTAAATTCTTTTTCTTTTTTTTTGCAGGTTCTTCCCCTATACCGGTTTAGCGGCAAACGTGAAGCCTAAAAGGATTCAGTATCCAGTTTCTGAAATTTCATGTACTCGTATGTTAGCATTATTCTCACGCTAAAAGATATATGCCACATCTCTGCCAGAACAGGCATAGTTTATTTGTAAATCATAACAATTGCTCGAAATGGGTAACTAACATACAATAGAATCTACAGTATGTAATGTACGAAGGTGGTTCGTCTTTGTGTGTAAATAGCGCGAGTTTTCAAACCTTAGTGAAATTGCCCCTGGTTGTGTGCAATATGGGAACGTATCCTATTCATCAGGATTTTCTAGTTCTCTGAGAAGACAGATACACAAAGAGATCAATAGTACGAGCTGGGATTGTGTCGTGTCGTGCATGATGAACAGTGCTGAAGCACGTGCTGAACGAAATTTATTTGACAAAACTCTAGAGAACAAGGCTATGTCCAAGGATTAGTTTAGATGGGAGAGTATTTTAGGAAATAATTGTTTGTGACATTATAATCGTACTACGTTTGCTTAATAGTGTTGGCACAATAAGACACTTTCACAAGCAGACACCATTCGCATCTGCCTCTTAATGAATTTTGATGTCATAAAGTGGATGATTCTTTCCACGGGTAAACCATACATATATGTATGTGCAAGAACTAAGATTACTAGAGGGATGTTTTTAATAATTTTGCTCCGAAGATACTTGTCATTTCTTCTGATGAGGGTTCTGCTGACAAGTTCAAATCAGCTTCAGCGATTTCTAAAATACGAACAACTCTACACGATTCGGTACTGCATGCTACGGTCAAAATGTGTAACGCTGATTGGCGATAATATCCGAACGAGACTTACTGCACGCGTAGGAGCGGTTAAATGAAGTTAGGACGTGGAACATAGGTGGAAATAAGAATGTTCTTGAGGAAGAGTGTGCTGAGGTGGTAGCCGAACAGTGGCAAAATATCGTTTACTTCACGAAGCATTTTAGACATTGGCTTTAGATGTCCGTAATTCGTTCTGTGAAGATTGAGACGGAAAAGTGGCACAGGCCTAAGATTGCGTGTTTCGGTGTTAAAATAAATGAGTTGAAGTAAAAAAAGACAATCTATAAGCCTCCTCGCCTTATGTAAGAACAAACCTTAAACACCGTATCTATTCTTGAAGAATAAAGGGCTTCTCTATAAGGTTACGAATTATAAAATATTTTTGTTCTGAAACTATCATGAAAAGTAAAATTTTGATTGTGCATCGATCCCTTCGACTTTCTGTTTCCATTGAAAAGACAGAATCTTGATCGTACCATAAACAACCGGAAGACTTTACAACCAGACTAGGCAAAGAATTGTGTCAAAATTTCTGCTTCGCAACACGAAAGGCAAACACCCAATCCGTTCAGTGCAATACGGCTTGCCTCTTAATAAAAAAGAGAAGGGCGGTCTAATTCAGGTGACACGGTCACTTCTTTACGGATCAATGGTGTAAAGTTGAGAATAGTTTTGTAACATCGTTGGTGTGTTTTTTCTAGATAAATACGTCTTTAATCAGCTGTACTTGGTTCATCATCTTTGCTTAATCGATGTTGAATTCGGAGATGTTAAATCAGAATGGCCTACAATTCAAAGGTTGATTATGCGAAATTATGCACTTATCGAATGCATCTTTTAATAAATGGAGGTGACCGCTGAAGGACCAGGACCGACGATTCGAACAGCCTATGAAGTACACCTAAAACCTAATTTTGTGGATGTAGTGGATGGCTTATAAATTTTCTTCGCTCAAAAGGCGGAAAATGACATGGGCATTCAATAAGTCTGACCAAAATGTTGTGGCAAAAAAGGAGGTCAAGACCAAGCTCGTTTTTTTCGCAGACCAAACCAATCAATAATCCTAAGTCCTTTTAATAATTCGAAAAAAGTCCGACGGTTACCCTTTCTGTTTCTCTTTCGAAAACATATCATCCACTGATTTACATGCATGCTATTGTCAACTTTTTTGAAATCTTCATTTTTTACAATCATTTGCAGACAACTCCTTATTATATCCTTCCTCAAGAAGAACTTGAGAGGTTTTCCACTTGGGCCTACCAAATTTCTTTAAACTAATTGGGTATGTAATTTAATTCGTGCGGTTTTTTTTTTCAAAATTTGAACGTTTATTTAAGAAAAAACATGTACAATAGTATTATTCAAAGGATCCCAACCCAAAAGAACTGCGCCGGCTTGGGAGCCAAGAATGAATCAAGCCAATTTTTGATATTCTGCTCTGATATGAACCGTATTTCAGTGAGGGCGTTCTGCATCGACCGGAACAAATGGTAGTCCGAAGGGGCAAGGTCTGGGCTATAAGGCAGGTGGGGTAAGACTTCCCATCCACTGTTTTTGAAATAGCTCTTAACCGGAATAGCGGAAAAGCAATGTAGGGCCGAGCGTTGTCATGATGGAAAATGATTGCCTCGTGTCTGGTCGCATATTCCGGGCGTTTTTCGGCTACTGCTCTCTTTAAGCGGATTAATTGTGTTCGGTAGAGTCCCACCAAATACAGAGCATTACCTTCGCGACATGGATATTCGGCTTTGTCGTTGATTTGTCTGGTTGGCCGGGTTTCACATATGATTTTTTGCGCTTGGGGTTGTCGTAATGGATCCATTTTTCATCAACAGTAACAATCCGATGCAAAATGACTTCCATTTGTGGCATTTTAACAGCATTTTGGACATGCAAAACCGCCTTTCGGCGTCTCTCGGCTTGAGTTCATGTGGAACCCAATTTCTTGCTTGATTGACACCCAAAGATTCTGCGAGCTCTTCTTGTGTTAGGCAACAATCTTCATAGAGTAATGCTTCCAGTTCTTCATCTTCAAATTTTTTTGGCTGCCCAGGACGTTCATCGTTTTTCAAGCCAAAATCACCACTTTTAATGACAAAATCACCAATGACAGTGGCTTTCCAACGCATGTTCCAATGGAATAATAACAATGAAATAATACAAGTTACGCCATCTTCTAGCAAACCGCACGAAAAGTTATAGACCTAATAATATCAATCTCCTCCTCGCCTTTATTTTCACCAAAACCAATATATAGTAGATATACCCCAGGTTCAGGCCCTTTGCGACCTTTAAACGTTTTACGATAAAAATTAAGAAATATTGATAGCATAAGTCTTGAAGCCATCACTTGGTTTTATAAAAGAATAGTCCAACGAATTTTCTAAAATCTGTATGACCTTGCATGGTTATATAAAAAGTGTCCCTGGTTTTTTGTCACAAGATGGTTTTGAAGTCCATTTATCTGGAAACACTTATCTGATTGTGTCAAATGAACACGTGTTTAAAAGGTGACATACGAGGCTACATTTCTGTGAATATAGCTGTGTAATTCGTTGCTCGTGTTAAAAGTTATACTGATTTGAATATGAGTGAAATATCTGAACAAATACACTATGTGGTGCTTTTTTATCATAAAAAGGGAAAAAACGCTACAAAAACGTGCCGAAAAATTTGTGCAGCTTACGGTGAGAATGCTGTAAGTGAACGCCGGATCCAGGAGTGGTTTGTGCGATTCCGTTCTGGAAATTTCGCTGTAAAAGATTCACCTCGCACTAGTCGGCCTGTCACTGAAAAAGTCGATGAAATTTTCCAATTGATGAAGCAAGACCGGCATGGAAGCTGTCTGAAGATTGATGAGGCACTAAACATCAACCGTATGACAGCTTGGAATCATCTAAAACGATCAGGCTACTCAAAGAAGCTCGAAATTTGGGTAACACATGAATTAACGCAAAGAAATTTTGGCCGATGGCCAAACACAAACGACTTCAAAGCCTGGATTGACGGCAAACAAAGTTATGTTGAGTGTTTGCTGGGATTGGTAGGAAATTGTCAATTCGATCCTCTACTCGACCGTTTGAAGGAAGCTTTCAAGAAAGAGCTATCAGAATTCGCCAGCAGAAAGGGAATTCTCTTCCATCATGACAATGCTAGACCACATATATCTTTGATGACTCTATCGTATAGCCCGGACCTTGCACCCTCTGATTACCATTTGTTTCAGTCTTTGCAAAACTCTGATGATAGTAAAAAATTAGCCAACCGAAGAGCCGCCGAAAATCACTTGTCCAAATTTTTCGCTGATAAACCACTGAAGTTCTACACCGATGGAATTGTGAAACTACCCGGAAAATGGCAAAAGGTCATAGATAATAATGGCCAATATGTACTTGATTAAAATTGATTTTGAATAAAGGAAATTTTTTTTTCGAAAATTTACGAAAATTGTACGTAAATTACATTCGTTTGCCCCTAATTGAATATGCAAGCTATGTAAATATTTTGTTTTTTCAGTGTTAGACTTTTTCATAGGGATTAAATGCCAAATTAGCTTCCACATGAAGCTGCCAATTTTCATTCATTTTCAGCACAGTTTGTCATTTTATTATGGAAGATTAACGCTACAACAACGATTTCAATTAATTGAAATGTATTTTCAAAATCGAAACTTATAAAGCACTCCGCGAAAGTTACGGTAGACATAATCGACCATCTGAACGTGCTATTTATCGAATTATAAAAAATTTCGCACTCGATTTACGTTATGTACCAACTTGTACGAGCGTTCGGAAGGAAATGTCGCGGATTTGGAAGCTAGTGTTGAAGAGGACCTCAAGTTATCGATTAGTCGTCGTTTGCAGCAATTTGATTTTTGTCCATCGATTATCTGCATCGATTATCATAAACATCTTGTTATCAAGGCTAATACAATACAATTGGTGATAGGCCGCGTGACCATTTATTGGGTCAGATATTCAGTGATTTGACTTTAAATCAACCGAAAGTTGAGCCAATTTTTTACTGTAAAATTTTGTTAATGATGAAGCTCATTTCTTCATTTGATATTGTAAAATATTTTATTTAAATTTCAAGAAGTTTTGGAAAAAAAAGAAGAAATTGACTTTTTTTAGGGAAATGGTTTCATAGTTGAAATAATTGGTCTGAGGTTCTTCATCAAATGAATTTCGATGGTTTTCTACTTCACTTTCATCTAGAGACATACTTTTTTCAAAATGCTTTAAGTTTGTCGCATTCGAATCCTCAAGAAGAAGCTTTTCTAGAGTGTCTTTCATAAACGATCTTTTATTTTTGGGGGGTGATTTTCTCAGACAAGTACTGAGAGAATCAGAGCTCAAAAGCAATCTACTAAAAACCCTTCCACTGATGTTTCTATCATTCGTATTTCCGTATTCAGATCCACAATGAGACCCAGATTGTTTCGAAACTCTTGTTGAATCTCAATTTTGCGTTCCCTGACTCTGTCTTTATCCTCCTGCAATCGACTGCCGATTTTTAGCTGTTATTTTACATGCAATGAGAAGAAGATTTTTAAAAAATTCAAATTTGCGCATGTAACGAATTTACATTGCTTCAATGGATTTACTCAACTCATTGAAATCTTTTGATGTAGAGCCCCATACTATGTATCGGCTGCTGTATTACACATTCTGCCATCGACCATAATAAATGTCAAAGAACCAATTTTCGTTTGGATGTAATTTATTTTCCTTTTAATTATATCTGGAGTCTGTTTTACAAAATTAATTCGGACAGATCTGCAAAATCGGGGAGAAGATGGTGTTGATTTTTGAACAACAAACCAATCGCAGAAATACTAGTAAACTTTGGAACATGTTAGCGCCCGAGTTCGTACTATCTTAGAATTTTTTATTGTAATGGATTTGTTGGCATCCGTCACAACCTCATTTCGATATTAGCCCTAAGGAACTGCACTTATTTTGACTAAGACTTCCTTTGATTACTTCCAAATATATCAGTAACCGAGTTATAGTGTGATCTAGCAAATCCTGAAAGTTTATCTCGGTCAAGGTTTTAGTTACATTGTATGACTGCGGGACAGGATAGCTTTTGCCACTTGTTGCTATACTTTCATATTGGTTTCACAATAAATCCGCTTGAACAAATACCATATGGAAGGAGACCTCAACGTTGGCATTTTCCCTCTTTTTTCGTTTAGACTATTACAATAAAGTTTTCTATACTTCCGAGCTCTTCCCGGAAGCTACTGCTTTGCCAAATTCCCCCAATTTCTCTGAATGGCAAACGCTAGTTTCTCAGTTTTAAGGTTTTCGCGATTATTTAGAGTTTTTCTTCTCGTACTTCTAATATTTGGCAGGTCTTCATTCCCTGGTAGTTGTATTTTCTAGTTCAAATCAACTTGAATTTATGGTTCATTTATTGCGCGACATAAATGTCGAAGAACTGTGGTTCCACTACAATGAAAACAACGCTTTATTGAAAACACGATTTGGCAATATGGACATTTCAGGAAATGGACCGGAAACCCATGTGATTTGACGCCATTGGATTATATTCGGTGGGGCTTCAACAAACCACTACTTTATGCCGACAAATCAGCAACGATTGACGCTTTGGAGTAACACATTATTCTAATAACACGCGATATAAGCCTCTAAATGCTCGAAAATTTGACCTCTTGCGCTTTGTACAGAAGCTATGGAGGATATACGATGTGGGTTCAAAATATTGCCTCCTTCAAAGTAATCCCCCTCTTGTGCCAATGCCTTTTCTAATCATCCTTAAAGCACTTCTTGTAAGCACTTTTTGATAGAGCCTTAAGCTCTTCTAGCAATGCCGTTTTTAATTCTTCAACCTTTCCAAATCTCCGTACTTTCATAGGTCTCTTCAGTTTTGGGAACAGGGAAATGTCGCATGGGACATGACATGACCCTTTTGAGCAGTCATCGTTGACGTTATTCAAGAAGTCCTGAGTGATGCTCATGCGACGGCTCTTTTGATCAATTATAAGAAGTTTCGGAACAAACTTTGCTGACACACATTTCCTGACCGATATGCCAACATCCTCAGCAAATTCTCTTATGGTAATTCGACGATTTTCTAAAACAATTTTCTTCACAGCTTCGACGTTATCATATTTTGTTGATGTGCTGTGACGTCCAGAGCGCGGTTCGTCGTTGGCATCTTGGACGAGCTTGTACCACTTGTAAACATTTTTTTTTACTTAAAGTAGACTCACCGTATGACCCTGCCAACAGTTCAAGTGTTTTAGAGCACTTGATTCCATTTTTTATACAAAATTTGATCTAAATTCTTTGCTACACTTTTTGTCATAATTAAAAATCCTCGAGCAAACCAAAACACGTCTAACCTTTCTATCTGTCAAAAACAACAAACTAAGTTTGCTGTGTATGTGAACGCACTCTTTCACTAATCATCAAACTGTCATTGTCAATTTATTCAGTAAACTCAACGTCTGCAACATATAAAAATTTTCTACAGATATTCGGAGTCGGTGACTGGAGCGTTAACTCCAATTTTCGGTAATAATTCTAGCCTTAGTAGACAGATAATAACAAGTTTAGTGGAAAAACTTGAGTCTACATATTCGTTGTGTGATGTTGTCGTGTCAGTGAGACAACGGGTTGGTCGAAGTGTCGAAAATATCGCTGCCGTTCAGACGTCCGTAACAAACGATCCAAATCAGTCAATTCCACGGCGTTCTCAAGCATTGGGCATCGCTCAGACCACATTATGGCGTATTTTGCGTAAGGATCTTGGTTTACACCCATACAAGATCAAGCTGACTCAAGGATTGAAGCCGATGGACCATTTGAAGCGACATACGTTTTCCAATTGGGCTCTGGAGAAGATGCGCCAAGATGATGAATTTCATCGCAAAATCATCTTCAGTGACGAAGCTCATTTTTGGCTCAATGGGTTCGTCAATAAGCAAAATATACGTTATTGGTCGGGTGAAAACCCACAAGTGCTTCATGAATCACCACTTCATCCACAAAAAGTAACTGTTTGGTGCGGTTTGCATGCCGGCGGCGTTATTGGGCCATATTTTTTCGTCGACGATAACGATCGTCACGTTACTGTGAATGGTCAGCGTTATCGCGCCATGATCGCCGATTATTTTTGGCCCGAATTGGAAGATATGGACTTGGACGACATGTGGTTTCAACAGGATGGTGCCACAGGCCACACAGCACACGCTACAATCTGTCTCAAGACATGGGTCAGTCGATTGGTCGCCTCGTTCGTGCGATTTAACGCCGCTCGACTATTTTATGTGGGGCTACGTTAAGTCATTGGTTTATGCCAACACGCCGACGACGTTGGAACAGCTCAGAGCCAACATTGAATACGAATTAGCGGCCGTTTCGGCCGAAATGTGTGGCCGAGTCGTTGAAAATTGGGTCCAACGAATCGACCGCTGCACACGTGCCCGCGGTGGCCATACGAACGAAGTCGAGTTCCATTCATAAATTTTTTGATTATTCGTCAAGCCAATAATAAAGTTTTTGAAATACCTCAAATGGTTTGACTTTTATTTTAAAAAAAAGTTGTCAAGGCGGAGGATGCCTAATGGTTGCTTTCGGTGCTTGGATCTTAATTACTGACACTGATCCATTCGGTATGTGTCCCCAGGACATGTTTGTTTTACTTCCTCGAACCCCTTGTGGGGCATGGAGTGTCCACAACATTCACTCGCCATAGTGTTTTGGGATTTGAAATGCACTTAAGTTCCCTCTGGCTTAACCACTGATTTTGCGATTCCACGTCGACTGTTCTTCTTCACGTCTACCTTGGGCGGCCCACCTAATTGGATAAGTGAATTTCCTTGCACGACATTTTTCGCGATGGAGCGGTCTTTGTGTCGTAAGGAATGACCAATCTACTGCCATTTTCTCTTACGTATTTGGATATATCTGGTCAGAAATCGTATGAAGTCGATCATTTGGTGTACGCATCGACCAGAAGAAGAAGGTTTGCAGCCAGTTTTATTACATCCATAAAGAAGCACGGATTCTATTTTACAACGAAAAAGGCTCAGCTTGAAACTGTAACATATGTTCGGCAAATGTGTACCAATACAGAAAAAGAGATGATCAAATGTACGTTGCCTGCGAAATTTCAAAAGTCACCTTACTTTTTGAATCGCATATGCCTGAAATAATATTAAATGGCATACGTAGATATTTTGAATAAATTTAATAATTGGTGAGCACGTTAGTTTCTTTGTGTTTTATTTAAACAAAAAAGTTTGAACCTCTTAAAAAACATCTTTACGGAATAGAACTTCAGATTTTATCCTGGGATGACCCTTTTATTTTACCCTCCTATCGTGACTGCCACATTTTTTTAAACATAAATACCTTGGAGAGAAGGAGAGATATGACTCTGATATTCTCTTGATTCATCGACTACACTCTGGTTCTGTAGATGGCGCTTCACTTTACAATTCTATTTCCTTCAACACTCACCGTCATAACTTAAGAAGTCCCCGTCTCTTCTTTATACTATACTAAACCATCCCTTGTGGGTTCAACGAATCAATCTCCCTTATGATCCAAAGAGTCAATTCTAACAATCTACGTTTTTGATTTCTAAGCACTCCTCTTCTCAAACTTGATCATGTCCACAATTCGTTTGATTCCTAGCTTGCAACACATGGGCTGAAAAGTCAGTGCCGTTATATAGTAAAAAACAAAATTTTTGCAAAGTTCAACTTTATTTGTCAATATAGTTGCCTTCGAGGGCGATACACTTATTGAAACTTCTGTTAAGCCTCAAAATAGGCCTCTGTTTCCGCGATTACTTCTTCATCGGTCCTAAACAGTCTGCGAAGCAATTCGTAGCCGAATTCATTCAATTTTGCCATCGTTTTTATCGACTTGTGACACGGTGCATTGTCTTGATGAAACAGCCGTTTTTCTACGATTTCGTCCTTCAAACGCTCCAACAAAGCAATGTAATAGTCGTTGTTGATAGTCTGCCCATTTTGGAGATAGTCAATGAAAATTATTCCATGTGTATCCCAAAATACGGATTGGTCGTTTTGGACGAGGTTCGTCGCCTACTCGCCACTCAGCTGACTGCCGATTTGACTCTGGTGTGAAGTGATGGAGCCAAGTTTAATCCGTTGTCACATAGCGACGCAAAAGTTCGGCTTTATTGCGGTTGAACAGCTTTAAACACTCCTCTGAATCATCAACACGTTGTTGTTTTTGGTCGACTGTGAGCAAACGCGGCACCCACTCTGAACAGAAATTTCGCATGTCCAAATATTCGTGTATGATATATCCAACACGCTCTTTTGATATCTTCAGAGCCTCAGCTATCTCGATCAATTTCACTTTATGGTCATTCGTAATCATTTTGTGGACTTTTTTGATGTTTTCATCTGAAACAGCCTCTTTTGGACGTCCACTGCGTGCATCATCTTCGGTGCTTGTATGACCACTTTTAAATTTTTTAATGCAGAGTCCGGGTAACACTTATCAAGACATTTCTTTGCATCGGCTGCATTTTTTCCCATCAAAAAGTAATGATAAATTAACACACGAAATTGCTTTGAATCCATTTTTTTTTCACAATAACAAAAGTTGCTTCACTCACAACGCTATATATAGAGAACTAATCATCCGACAGCTGTCAAATTTATACACTTATCTTTTAAAGGTTGGTACTAATTGAAAATGGTGTGGATTTAATATAATTCAAGTGGTGCCCTCTCTTAGAAACGGCACGGAGCCAAGTATTATTACAGTAAAAACTATATTTTTGGTCCATACATCCAACGTACGATGCACACGATGGTCAAGCGCCTTCGGGTTCTTGTTACGGTGTTCCTAATTATTGTCTTTGATGGCGAATCGATGCATGCGGGTCTTTCTCAATACTACTCTCCACAGTTGCAAGTAGGTACTATCATTAAGAGTAAGCTCAAATTGACAGTAAACTGTATGTAGCCCACGCTTAGATTCACGAACTATTCCCATTAGAGCTTAAAACAAAATAAAGACTGTAGAGATAAGGTAAACATTTTTCTCGTTTCTTCCTCTACAAATGTCACAGTGGAGATGAAAGATATCTTTGAATTAAAGTTGTTGTTAATACGTTCTGAATGTTAAAGGAGTAACATATTAATCCCACTGGCATGTAACGTACCATGTAAAGATGCGGCAGTAAGGGCATCATATGGACCTACACGACATTTCCTGCACATCTTCATTAACCATAGTTTTCTGGTTTGGCGCTACAAAGACTAAAGCCAAAAACCAACCTGAACCATCAACTGTTCTTTCGGTCTCAAATTAAGTTAAGTCATTTGTGCTGGAATTATGTTACACGTCCTCGTATGGTAATTTCAGGTCACTAAAAGATACACGATGATGTGGTGCTTAGACAGAAAATGATAATTTAAAGCAACTTGAAACAACAGTGGTAAAATTTGATGTTAATCACTGAATTAGTCAATTAGAATGGTGAACTCATAAGTTTTACGCTATAAAATAAAGTTTAGTGTTATGCAGAGAACTACAAGAAGGCAATATTACATCAGCTTTGTCCTTGTAAACGGCATGTGAGCTACTAAATTGGAAATTGATGCCATATATGGTACGTAGTCCTTAACTGCAGCACTTCAGTTACATGTCGTAGGTGTTTAAATTAAGGGCTTAGCTTTCAATTCGAAGGATTCCTTGCTTAAAAGGAATGTGGGTATTCCATAACTAACATAGAAAGTTTTTTTAAGGCAATTTTCATATGGATCGATACAAACAAGAACGAAATTCACAAAAGCGGTGAAAATATCGCGAAAACATCTCGTAAAGTTCGAATTGCTTTGGGTCATCATCAAGAGTTTTCAGCTATAGTGAATTTAATCGATAAATTCGAATGTCCCGGGCAAGATAGTGATGTGAAGAGTCGAACTCGTTTTTGTCCGAAAAGGTCAGCAGAAAATATTACCGCTGCAGCAGCGAATATGAATAAAGACCCAGGTGTGTCCATTTACGATCACAGGAATTGGTCATACTCGATCCGTAACCATTTTACACCGCATTTTAAATAAAGATATCTTGGTTTACATGCTTATAAGGCCTAGTTGATATGAGAATTGAAGCCAGCAGACCATGCACAATGTCGTATTTCGCTGATTAGGTGTTAAAAATGTATGAATTTTTTACACAAAATTATTTTGTGTTACACTTATGAGATTCGTTTCAATTTGTAAACAAATAAAACTATCGTATCCAGGGCTCCAAAAACCCAAAAAAAAAAAAAAAACAGTGTGCGTGTTTCAGGCTGGCAGTGTGATTGGGTCATATTTTTTTGAAAGTGATGCTGGTGAGACAGTTTCAGTGAATGGGTTGCATTACCGAATGATGTTAACTTTTTTTTATCTGAAATAGATGCTATAGAGGTAAACGACGTTTATTTTCAGCAAAACGTCGCCACATGCCACACAACTGGTGAAATAATGTCTCTTTTGCGTGACAAATTTCTTGAACGTGTGATTTCTCGAAATGGAGAATATATATAGATAAATTCTACAATAATGCTCCACCAACGATCCATGCAACAAAAACAAATATGAATATATCAGAGGTGCTTTTTGCGAAATACAGCCACAATTATTCGAAGACTTGAAGAAAAATTTCATCCAGAGGAAGATCAAAAAGTTCCAATCTTCGAAACATTTTTTATATTCGGTTTTCGGTAAGTCCATCAATGCTTCCTGCGAATTTACATTACTTCCTATCGGCTGCTGAAACGCGTTCCCCGTAGTAGTTTTTTAACTCGATTGAACAGAAAGAAGTCACATGAAGCCAAATCAGGTGAATTCGGTGGCTGTTGGATGGTATTTGTTGCATTTTTCGTCAAAAAATTACAAATAATGATGGCACTGTGCGACGTTACGTTATCATGGTGCAAACTTCTGCCCACAATTCTGGTCTCTTTCGGCGAATTGCTTCACGCAAACCACTCATAACGCCCAAATAATACTCTTTGTTTACTGACTGGCCCTCTGGCAAAAATTCATGATGCACTACACCTTTGTAATCCATGAAAACCGTGAGCATTGCCTCATCCTTCCTTTTTGACTGAAAACGACGTGGTTTTTTTGGTCTTGGCTCATTTGGTGAGCACCATTCACTTGCCTGATGTATGGATTGTGTGTCGTACTCATAAACCCACGTCTCGTCTTCGGCCTCGCAAATCATCTCTTTTGCGACGTCAACACGGTCTCTTTTTTGCATGAAATTGAGGTCTTTTGGCACCAGCTTTGCTGCTACACGACGGAAACCCAAATCATTAACCAAAATGTCCTGATCCATAAGCAATGCTCAAGTCCTATCTTTCTGATGGTTAATTTGCGGTTATTGACCAACATTTCTTTTATTTCATCAATGTATTCGTCGGTTTTCGATGTCGATGGTCTGCCACTGCGTTGATCATCTTCGATTGACTCACGGCTACCGGTAAACGACCGTTTTCTTTAGAGAATCGTTGTTGAAACACTTTTCCAACATTTTCAACGTTCGCGCTACATTACTAGGCGGGGTGAAAAGTAACCTCCTTGGGAATGAAAAAAAAAAAAATGTTTTTAAATGTTAGTTAGTTACACTTATTTTCCAACGACGATTTTCCAACTTCTTGATCCCGTCCGTCCGTCCATCCCATCGTCCCGTGGCGTCGATGATTTTCTCGCCTGAGCTGAATTTTTTATAGATGCGCCTTCTTTTGAGGTTTGGGAAGAGATAATAGTCCGAAGGAGCCAAATCGGACGAATACGATGGATGCGACAGCAATTGGAGCCGTAAGTCATTGATTTTAGCAATGGTTGCGATGCTCTTGTGCGCCGGTGCATTGTCTTGCACAAACAAAATTTTTTTTCGCTTCATGTGAGGCCGTTTTGCAGCGATTTCGGCCTTCAATCGCTCCAATAATGCACAATAATACTCGCTGCTTATGGTTTTTCCTGTTTCGAGGCATTCCACGAGGGGTATGCCATGACAATTCCAGAAAACAGACACCATAACCTTTCCGACCTATCGAGTCTCCCTCGGCCGCTTCGGAGCACTCGTTCCGGCTTCAGTCCATTGCCGGGTACTTATTCTGCTTTCTGGTGTTCAACAGTTTCCAATCGACGCCAAATGTCCGCCCGATTTCGCATTAGTAAGTCCAAACACCCTTTCGAAGTGCTCTCGCGTTCGTGTTTTTGGTCAGGAGTGAGCATGCGCGGCACCCAGCGGCAGAATAACTTTTTCATATGCAGAATATTGCCCAAAATATGGCATGTGCGCTTAGTGCTAATCTTTGTGGTATCACCATTTCAAGGATTTTTTTGAAATTGTCCTCTGTAACCGCATCGGAGGGCCTGCCGCTGCGGACTTGATTGGAAGTGGAGTTGCGGCCTTCACGAAACTTTCGAAACCAATATTTGACGGTGTAATCTGACGGAGCGTTAGCCCCATAATAATTATCCAACTTTCCTTTCGTTTCCTTCGTCGTTTTGCCTCTAAAAAAAAAATGTTTTATGAGAGAACGAAAATCGTTTTTTGTTCATAATCAACATGATGCCCAACACGTCAACAACAATCATCTGTCAAAACAAAACTAAAGACAGTATCGTACTGAAATTTGGCATGTCTGCCTAAATATGAACGGACTTCAAGGCAATATAACCATTTTCGCAGTAGCAGCGCATTCTGACGGTCAACCAGATTACTTTTCACTCCACCTAGTATAGGGTCTTCCAATAGGGATAGGACAACTTTGAATTTAATTTGTGAACGCACTCTTTCACTAATCATCATACTATTACTGTCAATTTATTCAGTAAACTCAACATTTTTATCATCTTAAAGTACACTAACGAGCAACGTCTGCAAATTATAAAATTTTTTTTACAGATATTCGGAGTCCCAAAATCATCTTCAGTGACGAACCTCATTTTTGGCTCAATGGGTTCGTCAATAAGCAAAATATGCGTTAATGGTCGCGTGAAAACCCACATGTGCTTCATGAATCACCACTCCATCTACAAAAAATAACTGTTTGGTGCGGTTTCCATGCCGGCGGCGTTATTGGACCATATTTTTTCGTCGACTGTGAATGGTCAGCGTTATCGCGCCATGATCACCGATTATTTTTGGCCCGAATTGGAAGATATGGACTTGAACGACATGTGGTTTCAATAGGATGGTGCCACAAGCCACGCAGCACACGCTACAATCGATTTATTGAAGAGCAACTATGGTGAGCGTGTTATCTCAAGACATGGGTCAGTCGATTGGTCGCCTCGTTCGAGCGATTTAACGCCGGTTGACTATTTTATGTAGGGCTACGTTAAGTCATTGGTTTATGCCAACACACCGACGACGTTTGAAGAGCTCAGAGAAAACATTGAACGCGAAATAGCGGCCGTTTCGGCTGAAATGTGTGGCCGAGTCGTTGAAAATTGGGTCCAAAGAATCGACCGCTGCAAACGTGCCCGCGGTGGCCATATGAACGAAGTCGAGTTTCATTCATAAATGGTTTGATTGTACTTCAAGCCAATAATAATCTCAAATGGTTTGCCTTTTATTTGAAAAAAAAGTTTGTCAAGTCGTTATTAGAAAATCCTATAAATCCGTTTTTTACGCAAAATGTAATACAAATTCGTTGTGGGAAATTTTAATCCATTTCTAAAATTGTAATGTCAAGCTACGACTCTAAGATTTAGAAGAAATGTCAGCAACAGATGTACCAACTTAACAAAAAAAAAAAAAAAAAAAAAAAAACAGAACACAAATCAGAATAATGGAAGCGCCACACGGTGGTTATTCTGTTTTTTTTTTTTTTGTGATTAAGGTGTTATGTCTACAAATACCCACATAGTAGTCGTTCGGAAACAGTATCATTTCTGTTGATGTTGACTTCAGAATTTCTCATGGCCCGTGGTTAAAAAAAAAAAAACAAAATCAAAAACCATCGAAATTCTAAAAGCCTTGTTCAAAGTAAATAGATTTTATCTCTCCTCCAATTCCAAATCCTAAGCACTATGAGCAATATCATGTTGTACATCTTGCAATGATTGCAATTTTGAAAACTATTCACAGCACCCATACTTATAGTTTGGTCGAAACAAATTGTCTCATCCCGTATTATGTTAAGCCAGTTCCATTTACAAAATGGGAAACATCTGTAATCCTTACCGCTAACCTTTTAAAAGATAAATGTTCAACCAGAATTTAATTGCAATCTCTTACTTTACAAACCCTAATGTCTTTTCGCAGTAGCTGCATTTATATGTAGGTATGTATAAACACGACTGGTCTTTCTGCCAACAAACCTAACATAGCCCACCCGCCTTTTCTACATATATTGCATCCTTCTCTATAGGACTTTCAAAGGATGTATGCGGGGATGCCGAACGGCAACACTCTCTTCGCACTCATAAAAATACTTCCCAACGGATATCAAACAACGTTTTTCCATTTCTCTTCCATTCCATTATCCTTTTTTTTTTTCCTATTTTTTTTTTTTTTTTGCATTTTTTGTCTTTTTTGGATTTTTATTTAAATTTAAAAGTTTCCCAGAGCTCTTTCAATGAATGAAAGTCAACTGGCAGCACCAGAGGTCGATTTAAAAGTTTCCTTCACAGTGACTGAGAAGAGCCGGGCAAAAAGGCACAGAAAGGATAATGAAATAGAAAGAAAAAAGAACGGCTAAAAGGAGGAAAGAGATTTGCTGGTTCAAATGTTTTAAAGCAAACACCGTGCACCCGAGGACTTAAGTTACTGACTAATCTACGCATTCCTCTTACCATTTTTTAGACGGGATTAACCACAATGAATTCCAACACGTATAAACATCCATGCACACATTAACATGGATTGCAATTCCAATGCCATAAATACCGTTAACATTGGATAGTTTTAAAACCCGTTCACAAATGGAATTCTGATATTTGTTCGGTTGGTTCGCCTAGTGTTTGCAAATGTTTGCGAATATTCGCTGCTAGCGAACTACTCGCACATGGAGACACAAAAAAGGGAATTTTATCACTGGCATCCAGATTCAGAATTCAGCTAGCACATACTCGTATTTTTTGCAGAAACCGCAACTGTATCCAAACGAAACGAACAATATGAAATGAAATAAATTTGTAACCTGGCTTCCTTGTTGCGGCGATGTGTGTGAATGGTGTGAACTATTATCGAACAATAAAAACAACATCCGGACCGATTTGGCAAACTCATTCGTATTGACTGGGTGTAATAAGGGAACACTAAAAGTTGCCCGTGCAAGGAAACAAAACCAGCAGTACTGGCGTTGCTTTGTGCTGTCATTGTGGTAGTAATCCGTTTAATTTTCGGCTTCCACATGACAAGTATTGTTTCAGGATTTCGCGATAATGCAAGAAACTATTACTTCGAATAGGATAAATTGCGTTGAAAGGGTGGTTCGGGGTGAATTCGTGGGATTTTGTCGAAAGATTTGCGATACACCTTTTGTGAGGAGTGTAAATACTTGTTCGCGAGATTAAGTAACAATAAGGCTAAGCGCAGGTAATCCAAGATGTTGTTGTATTGTGTGGCAGGAAACTTCAAGTTGCAGGATGTACGGCTTCAATGGATGTTCTTTAGTCGACAGGAAGGTAATACCGAAAGGTTAATCGGTAGATTAGCTTAGCAACCATTCTATTTGTATTTGTTTCAATAAACTGCTTGATTTAGATATTAACAGTGGATAAGCACCAAAAAGAAGATGAACGATGAAAGAAGCCCCCCTAAGCTTAGCTTCTTACTCCAATAGTTGAGTTAGAAACTTCCAGGCGATAATATCAAGTTGTAACGTAAGAATTGTGCTTTTTTTTCAAATGCCATTTCATATTTATGAAATTATTGGAATGAATATTTGGTATACATTGCTCATTTATTCAGCGAATTTCGTTGCGCTAACGTGGTTGTAAGCATTTTTAACTGAATTTTGAAATGGATATATCGTAAAAGCATATTCGGCATATGAATGGAAGTGAAGCCACTAAAAACATCCAACATTTATATGAAGAGAGCATTCTTAGGGAGTTAAAGTGTCAGCGTTGGTTTGCAAAGTTAAGAAATGGAAATTTTGACATAAATGCTCCTGAAGTCCACTGTCGAAATAAGTCCCACAGTTACGGTAATGCATAATCACACAATAATGCACTCAACGTAAACCATATGACCATCCATCGACAACTAACAATGGACAATCTTTACAATACCATATGTAACAATACACGTCGTCACCAATGGATTAGTCCAGAAGATAAACCAGCCCAACATTCCAGAGACGAATTTCATCCGCTCACAGTGATGCTGTTGGAATAATCAATTTTGAGCCGTTGCCTCATAGTCTGGTTACTGCAAAAGTCTACTGCCAAAAGCTAGAGTAGAAACGGCCAGGTCTGTTTAATCAAAGGGATGTTCTACGCCGTCACGATAAGGCTTGTCCTGCTGCAGGCTTTCCCAAAAATCATAAAACCTATGGGTTTTCTGCAAACCTGTTAATGACTTTTTTTCTATTATTGTTGTGTTTGTTACACATTTTCTAGATAAAAGTGATCTCAAAGTCAAAAATTAGCATGCACAAGAAAAATGGAGCAGACTTAGAGATTGGATATCTGAAGACTCAAAGAAGGTATCAACGTTTTTTAAACGCAATTACAAAGGCTTTCATAAATCCTCGATAAATGATGTCAACACTGGAGGTAGACCCTCACTGTTGAACGACTTTTTTCTTAGAATAGGTATACCCAAAAATCATTTCCTAAATTATTCTTGACAGATTAAGGGACATCCTGTATAAGAAATTTAGGCCACTCTGGGATTTTCAAAATGGTTTTATAGGATTTCAAAAATGATATCCCAAAAGATTATGGCCGAGAAATATACTGGCAACCTTGCTGGCAGCGAAACTCTTATGACCGAAACGAGGGACAGATGTTTTTGAAGCTATTTGCCACGTGTTCAGACTTTTGCTTGTTACGTCTTTAGAAACGTCGGTTTCAGTCAGTTTCGTACAGTGAAACATTTGAGAAAGATACTTTTTGAGGAACGTTTGTTTTTTATCGATAATTGTTCTTACTTTTTGTTTTGTTTTGTGAATGTTATTGATTCGTTTTTATAATGAGTGTCAAAGATGCAAAAGGGACATGAACATACAGCAAGATACCGAAAATATCAGGAAGAAGACCGCTGAATCGCAACGAGTTAGAGGCACCAAGTGGACTGAATGCTAGTACATCCGCTAAAAAAATTAAGCAATCAGAAGATGTGTACGATATTGAAGTGAATCGTACGATAAACTTTATTGCAGTCCATTTATTGTAGAATTGTAGTTTCTATGCGATTACTTGGAATTTGTTTGCCTACGCATTCCTCGGCCTATGTTCCACTCTTTGTATGAGTAGTTTGCAAAAACAGTGTGATGAAAGCAGCGAAAGATGAGACAACTATTTCTACTGAAAAGGGAATTACCATATACAAGGTGGCGCAAAATTAATCGTCAAATTTTGTTTTTGAATCACTTAACTTTCCGCAAGATTTCCGGTGATAACTGTTCGCATTCCTATCGAATTTTCTCCTTAAGTGCTGCGATTGTCTGAGGCTTGTTGGCAAGAAAGAAAAAAGTCTGGGATAGTTAAATCTTACTGTCTTGCTGGTTATGCCAAATCACCAAGACGGGAGATAATAAGACCAAGAAACGCTTAATTTACAATATCCATCATGATTCGTGCTGTGTGTGCGGTTGCGCTGTCTTGTTGAAACCACATGTTCACAAAGCCCGGCTCACCCAATTCCGGCAGTAAGAAATCGTTTATCATAGCCTTGTAGCGTTCACCAGTAACAGTGACTGTATTGCCGATGGCGTTCTCAAAAAAATAAGGCCCAATCACTTCTCCCGCCTGAACAGCGAACCACACAGTAGCTCTGAGTGGATGAAATGACTCAGAAACGAAGATTTTGCTTATCGACGTAACAGCTTAAGTGCAAATGCGCCTCGTAGCCCATGATGATTTTCGACACAAAATCGTCCTCTTCATTGCTGAGATTAAGGATGGCTTTACAGTAATTCACACGCGCCTGACTTTCAGGTGGTATTAACTGATGCGCTGTTTGCACTTTGTACAGAAACATGTGTAAGTGTTTCACTAAAATACGTTGTAGGGTCCGTCTGGTGGTGTCCAATTGCGTGGCCCGTTTGGTTGATATTTCTTCGTTTTCAGCGACATCGGCATCTACAGCCGCGATATTTTCATGCATGGTCTCCTGTGGTTGCACTCTGTTCGAGTCGAGTAGCTAAGCGCCGGAATGTTTGCCCAGTTGGCGCGACAAGATTAGAAAATCGACGTCGAAATTCACACTGCGATAACACCACCGACCGATTATTACTCAAAAACATCGACGCAATTATTCTACTCTTTAGTGGAGTATAGACCTCCATTGCATGTCTGTTTGAATACTACAGCTGTGAAGTTCACAAATGTCAAATATGATTGACGTACGACGCCATTTGCAAAAATTATACCATCTTCCAATAGGGTTAATAATTTTGCGCCACCTTGTAGTATCAGGCGATGGTTAGTGACTCTTATTGGCAATTACAATGGAAAAATTACAAACTGCGTAGTGAAATCAAAATGCTGTAAGGAGTATGAGTACTGGAAGAATAAAGATGCCGAAGAATATACGGAATGGGCACAAAATGATTCAGATAAGTGTGATGTGAATTATGATGGATCAGCAGGAAAAATGAAATGGAATCCGAAGCCTTATATCACGTAAAATACTCCCATTATATTGGTGACGGTAATTCTAAGACTTTCAAAGGCATAACTGATGCTAAGCTTTATGAGAATGTCACAGTACTCAAAAAAGAGTGTAAAGATCACGTTCAAAAGCGAATGTGTAACCGCCTACGTAATTTGAAAAAGAATACAAAAGGCTTCGGTGTAAGGGGCAAATTGACAGAAAAACTAATAGACAAACTCTGTATTTATTATGGATAAGCCATTCGTAGAAACTGTGATTCAGTTGAATACATGAGAAACAGTATATGGGATATATTCAATCATAAACTTTCTACTGATGCAAAACCGCAGCACGATAATTGTCCGATCGGAGATAATTCATGGTGCTCATGGCAAAAGGCTAAAGGCTACAAATAGTTTGGCTAAGTACAAATATAAGCCAGCTCTTCCAAGTGAAGTTTACAAAGCTATGAAGCCAGTCTACGAAGAATTGACAAGAGACCAATAACCAGAGCGGTTATGCTCAAAACTGTAATGAAACTTTTTATTCGACTGTATAGGCTTTGACCCCAAAATCCATTTCTAATGGTAAAACTGTGTTGGATATAGCTATGGATATTGCAGTTTACATTGTACAATGACGACTTTGTTTCAAATTTGCACATAAAAACGTATAAAGCTTGCCGAAATGGAAGAGCAGCACACTAATCTAGAAGGCCAATTATATGGTGCAGGCATCATGGATTAAAGGTATTTCAATATTTTTCATGACTTTTAATAACTTAAAATCTTAAACGCGTTTATCTCAAAACTGCATTTTTCAAGTTAGCCGCAACCAAAAATTTGAACAATTTTCATCCAATTCACTTCAAATTTTAACAAGTTCTTTAGAAATATATTATCTACATAAGAACGTACCGTTTTTTTTATCGCATAGTTAGTTTGTTATTAACAATTTTTGGCGATTATTTGCGAGTTTTTCAATCATATGTACTTCTCTAGTTGTTGTTATGTAAAATAAAACAAAATTTAGCGACTCATCATATTTCAAAATTTACAGGAGCTTTTTGTACGGCCCTTCCAAAAAAGAGAGGAAATCTAAGAAGCGCTCCACAGCCGCCATTTTTAAAAAAATTAATCTACAATATAAAAATTATGTTTTATAGTTAATCATATGTACAATAAACTTCTGCCTTTGTAAAATCTATTTATTTTATATTTTTCCAGGAAAGAAAGAATCACAAAAAAGCCTATTTTTACGACTCTTAGGGTGGCCTAACCACTTAAAAGCGTTAGGATGTCTTGTATCTGTCTATCTATTACTTTGATCCAAATTTGAGAATTTAAATTCCAAGTTTAGGGTTTGACATATGAGAAATCCATTCACATTTCGTCGTATGTTTTGCCATGTAATTCAGATTACGAATGACTTGTAAGACTGCTAAAAAGGAAAAAGTTTTTTATTCGAAGTTCAAGAACTAGTATGACAACACAAACTTTTACGTAGGCTTGTCATTATTATATCAATCGATGCCACTATACGTCCGAATATCACATCTTTAAGAGAATGGAGAAAATTAAACCTGACCTCAAGCCCTTTATCTTCATTTGACTTCAAACTTCTCGATGAACCTGGTTTGAATATCACTAAATAGTTCCTTGTCATCCTAAAACATAAAACGAATAAGTTCCTCCGTAGTTTCCATAGACAATAAACTTTAAAAGAGTTGACTTAAACACAATCCAGTCCTAGTCAGCAATTTTTTGCTTCCCATTGGATGAGATCTATCGGCATGATTTTGATGGCAGGAGTAAAGGAGGTCACCACGAGTGTAGACGCAAGGCCAATATAACAGAACCATGTAGCTTTCATCAGATCTTTTAGTACAAATAATCTGGCCATTTGCTAGATTCTGTGAGAATCTCTAGTAAGTCGCCAATTGCTTGAATACTATTTTGTTGGTTGTGTCAAATATAAACGGAACAAGACTTTGCATTCAGAAGAGCTGTCAATATATGGCTCTATGGATCGACTCCATCGACTGTGGGTCGCTAAGCCGATCGGTGAAGGAATCAATGGAAAGAAGTAATAAGTAATACGAGTATTTAGTGAGGGTTAAGACAGTACTATACTGGTTGGTATTCGATGTGCAATTTATTTGACTTCATAAATGTAGGCGTATAGTTAAATTCTGAACTTCTTTCACTGGATCATTGCCTTTAACTTACCGAGCTAGAATGAGGAAGTATATTCGTTTGTATTGGTAGCCAATCTGCGTTTACTGAGCACTGTCACGAATCTCCATCTCTTTCGAGAATGACGCACTCGGAAGGCCGGCTGATCTTGTTAGAGTTCCAGGTCACAATGGAATCTCGGGAAATGAAATCGCTGATACCAAATTGGTGAAAAAGAATTGATTTTATATATCAAAAGCATAAGCTAAAGAAATATCAGATCAAAAATAGTGATTTTTGTCTAACCAGTTTAAATTAAAGAGCAAAACTTATCTTAATTTGGGTAAAATAACTGCAATTCCCTTTTGTGTATTAACTTCCCTTTCTTCTTTAAATAAAAACCCACTCACATACAATACATAACATAGGCCCATGTAACAAATACCTCTCCGACTTCCCCGCCGATGAAAACTTGACGTTTTACAAGTGCCACCAAAAAATACGGTCATACCCGAAAGACCGTATCGGAAATAAGCCGTAGGCAAAGAGATGCCAAATCTGCAGAAAAAGACTCATGGTAGTTTCCATTCCTAAAATGACAGCTGTACCAGCAGCCCAAATCCTGACGCTGTATAAAATCGTTCAAACTTTTAGTTCACCAATATCTGAAGACAATAACTCAAGCCTCTTAAATGGAATGAAAAAACTGCAAAAAGGTTTTTCGGAAATGAATTCTATTTGTGAACTTATAGCACATAAATATGAGAAATAAAACAACACATAGCATTAAACAACGCGTCATGAACACAAAAAAAGTCGCCAACGAAATAAAAGAATTCAAAAAATAACACTAAAGAGGATAAACAAATCCTTCCTATGGAAGCAAACATCATACGCTCGAACAGCAATAATTAAAGAACATCAAACCGACACAAAATAATTTCTGCAAGCACTGGGTACAGCAATTGATTCTAATGTAAACAAAATAGCAATAATTATTATCTTCGCCATCAACAGTCTTCAAACAAATATGATGAATAAAGTCAAACTCAATCGTAAAGATACATATACTAGGTAGGGTGAAAAGTAACCTCCTTGACCGCCAGAATGCGCTGCTACTGCTGGTGCCTTGAAGTCCGTTCATATTTAGGCAGACATGCCAAATTTCAGTGCGATACTGTCTTTAGTTTTGTTTCGACAGCTGATTGTGGTTGACGTGTTTGGCATCAAATTGTGTATCGACAAAAACGATTTTCGATCTCTCATAAAACATTATTTTTTGAGAGGCAAAACGACGAAGGAAACAAAAGGAAAGTTGGATAAATATAATGGGGCTAATGCTCCGTCAGAGTTTTCGAGAGTTTCGTGGTGGCCGCAACTCCTCTACCAATCAAGTCCGCAGCGGCAGCCCCTCCGATGCGGTTACAGAGGACAATGTTAAAAAAATCCATGAAATGGTGTCGGCTGACTGGAAAGTGAAGGTGCGCGAGCTAGCAGATACCACAAAGATTAGTACCGAGCGCACACACCATATTTTGGGCAATATTCTGCAAAACTCGTGACCAAAAACACGAGCGCGAGAGCACTTCGAAAAAGTGTTTGGACTTGCTGATGCAGAATCGGGCGGAAAAACCATCAATAACGAGTATTACTGTGCATTATTGGAGCGATTGAAGGCCGAAATCGCTGCAAAACGACCTCACATGAGGCGAAAAAAAATTTTGTTTTTGCAAGACAATGCACCGACGCACAGAAGCATCGCAACCATGGCTAAAATCAATGACTTACAGCTCTAATTGCTGTCGCATCCACCGTATTCGCCCGATTTGGCTCCGTCGGACTATTATCTCTGCCCACACCTCAAAAGATGGCTCATCAATAAAAAATTCAGCTCACGCGAGGAAATCATCGACGTCACGAAGGAGGAAAAATACTTTTCGGACAGGATCAAGAAGATGGAAAATCGCTAGAATAAGTGTATCAATCTAAAAGGGGACTACATTGAATAAAATAAAAAAAAAAATTTTTTAAATTTTTTTCATTCCCAAGAAGGTTACTTTTCACCCCACCTAGTATCATCAGGTAAATTTTTTGAAAAAAACTAGGGGAACAGTGAACTTATACACATCTGGACGTGTAATAATGTAAACAAGATGTCCAATTAATTTATGTTTTTATGTACGCTCTTACTAAAATAAAATAAACAGCATACCGGGGCTAATGTCAACCTTAAGGTGATATTGTCTCTCATTATTGTGATAATTGGAAATCTTTTTAAGAAACACGAGTTCTTCTTGTGTCTGCTTTTATATAAGATCCATCACAAAAACATGGGACAATTTCATAACAGAAATTGAAAATATACAGTGCTTCGTTGACATGACATACTTGTTTCGACAATATTTTTATACGCATCATACAACAGTAACAATTGTGTAACATAAAAAACAATAGACTATGGCCCTTAAAAATAACAAAATTTAAAGTCGACTTTAGTGTTAAAGTCGACTTTAACTCTAAACTCGTAGAAATAACAGGCAATTTTCACTAAAGTCGATTTTATCTTAGAAAAAAGTTAAGATTCGACCCACCGCTATCTAAGTCCAATCTAAAGTGACAATTCAAGAAAAATTATTTGGAAATTTGGATTTTCTCAATGTTGGGTGCCATAGGCTGCACGCATATCAAGATTAAGGACCCAGGAGATGAGGTTGGATCCCGATATCGATGCAGGAAGGGATTTTACTCAATTAATGTTCAGATTATTGTTGATGCGGAAAGAAATATCCTAGATATCGTTGCACGCTGGAGAGGAAGTGCTCACGATTCAAGGATATTCAATGCATCTTCAATTAAAATGAGATTGCAATAGCTAAACCGCATGGGGGAGTCATACTTGGAGATGGTGGCTATAAACAAACAAATATAATAATGACTCCTTTCCGAATAGGATTACAGCTTAACACTGCAGAGCAACGTTATCAGCGCCATCACATATTAGCAAGGAGTGTCATTGAACAAACTTTCGGTCAGCTGAAAAACTGCTGTCGATGATGCTTTAATGGGTTTCATTGCGATTTGGAGGTGGCAAATAATGCGATTGCAGCCCTTGCAGTGTTATGGAACATCGCAATGCTAAGAATTTGTCCCATCATAGAAGATTCATCTAATATCTGTAAGTAAAGAGAATATAATATCCAGTGACCAATTCATATTATTTACTTTTTTTAGATTCCGAAGCTAGTTCAAATGAAGACCACGAAGCTATAGAGACGAATTTGAACTCAGGGAGACAATTTAGAAATAATTTTATTTCAAGCTACTTTTGAAACAGAAATACAATATATATATAAAATAAAGCTGTCAAATTCGGCTACATCATCTGTAAAATCATCTGGAATCAGTTTCTAAATCGCGCAGTCAAGATCATCGTGTGCTTTGGGCTAATTTCCACCACAAGTTGCGCATTGATCTCCTTTTCCTCCAGTGTCCAGTTCCTTTCCGGTCTCTAAAAAATCAAAAAATTACTTTCTAATTTCTGTTTTGTTCTTTGAATGTACACTCAAACCGAATAAACTGACTTTTTCCATTTTTTCGTATTGAGTCCTTTTTTAATTTGCTAAAACTAATTCACATATCCGGAAAAATCAAATTCAAAAGTCAAATGTTATTTTTATTCCCGAACTGTCATTCACAATTGTAGGTGTAGGTCACAATAGATAGCTGAAGTCGACTTTGGATAAAGTTGGTTTATTTCTACGAATCACTAAATTTAAGTTTAGATTCAACTAACTAAAGTAGACTTTAGAGTCGACTTTAGCTTTTGTTATTTCTAAGGCCCTATGATTTCTTTAAGTCATTTTACTACCACATTTGCAAGATATATTGTACCTGTTTCTATAGTTTTCAAATCAAACTTTGGACGAATCTACTATGTTATCGCGCCCCGTGTATTTAACTTACTTTCAGATACTGTAAATTTATTAGAAAATTCTATTCCTCTACTGTAAATAACATTTTGTCTAGTATATCCAAGTAAAACTCATACTTTTGTTCTGCAACCAACAACACTTTCAATAGCTATTAAAAGTAAATTGCTCGGTACATTAAACTGTTGTCAATTTTACAATTGACTGTACCTAACTATTTCATATTTATAAAACAATAAATTGTAACATAAAAATTTTGTATGGAAAAAATGGAACAGAGCATAGATTGACGGGTCTTTAACCCAATTACAATTGCGCAAAATTATAGTCTTCTTATATAAGGCAGGGATAGTGCGCACTTACTAACGTCACTCTAACTTTAAAAGCAGGCGCCAAATTTGCACTTAACTATGAACAGTTTTTACCCTACCACTAACTAGTATCAATTTTAAAATGTACCTGCGACAAACAAACCCAAAAATTTAAGAAGTAAAACACAATTTAAGGGCAACATTTTTCGAAAATTTAAATTTGTTTGACAGATTTTTATTTTTATTTTTTTTATAATACCGCGCGCGCACCAAGGGGATATGAATACCCTTTTACGAGCTTTTTCTCCAGGGGGCTAATGGAAGACACTATCTATATTGATAGCAATAACGATGTTCTGCCAATTACTTGTTTTGCTGATACCCAACCGAAGAGCCCCACTGCTCACCCCTGTTGTTCAATCTTCGTCAAGGAGCTTGCTTGATGGCCTAAGGAAATCGCCCAAAAAGCCAACAACAAAATGCGATGTAATGAATACAAGGCATACACAAGTAAAAAAAGAAATATCGCATTCCGAAGAATTGCATGAGTTGCAAGTTGCAAGTTTTATTTCAAAATCAAAAGTACTGATTTGTAAAAGTATACCTGAATGTCCTTCTTCTTTCATGTCCTTTCAATGTCCTCTAATTGTTGCGATAGATTTGGAGGTGCACTTTCTTCAAAGAATGAAATATTCCTTTCTTTCGCTATGCTATGAAGCACGGCCGACGTATCCAAATCCATGCGTAATCTCTCCAAAACTGACCTAAATTTGGACTTTAACTGACCGTTAAAGCATTCGATACGACTTCTTGTAGATGTGTGGCTGTTGTTAAATCGTTCTTCCTTTAACATTTCTAACTGGTGTCAATAAAATATTCGAGCAAGGATATCCAGTATCGGCAAGCAAGATATCCCGGTGAATACTTACTGTATCTTCCAACATACTTTGCAGGCGACAGTTATTCCAAATGTTGGAATCATACAGTAATCCACGAAACCTTGTACAATTTGTACATAAATAATTAATTTAAAAATAAATAAGCAAATACTAGGTGGAGTGAAAAGTAACCGCCTTGACCGCCAGAATGCGCTGCTACTGCAAAAAAAGTTATGGTGTCTTGAAGTCCATTTATATTTAGGCAGACATGCCAAATTTCAGTGCGATACTGTCTTTATTTTTGTTTTGACAGCTGATTGTTGTTGACGTGTTTGGCATCATGTTGAGTATGGACAAAAACGATTTTCGTTCTCTCATAAAACATTATTTTTTGAGAGGCAAAACGACGAAGGAAACAAAAGGAAAGTTGTATAAATATTATGGGGCTAATGCTCCGTCAGATTACAACGTCAAATATTGGTTTCGAGAGTTTCGTGGTGGCCGCAACTCCACTACCCTTCAAAACCACAGCGGCAGGCCCTCCGATGCGGTTACAGAGGACAATGTCAAAAAAAAAAAAAAAAAAAATACATGCAATGGTGTTGGCTGACCGGAAAGTGAAGAAGCGCGATCTAGCAGATACCACAAAAATTATTGGTACTGAGCGCACACGCCACATTTAAGGCAATATTCAGCATATGAAAAAATTATCCTGAGGCTGGGTGCAACGCATACTCAATCCTGACCAAAAACACGAACGCGAGAGCAATTCGAATAGTCTTTGGACTTGCTGATGCGGAATCGGGCGGACTTTTGGCATCGATTGGTCGCATCTACCGTATTCGCCCGATTTGGCTCTATCGGAATATTATCTCTTCCCAAACCTCAAAAGATGGCTCATCAATAAAAAATTCAGCTCACGCGAGGAAATCACCGACGCCACGGATGAGTATTTTGCAGACCTTACGCAAAATTACTTTTCGGACGGGATCAAGAAGTTTTAAAATGGCTAGAATAAGTGTATGAAACTAAAAGGGGACTATATTGAATAAAATTAAAAAAACATTAAAAAAAAAAAAATACTTTTCACCCCACCTAACTTAGTAGGTTGCTGCATGTTTTTTTTTTTTTTTTTTTTAACTAGTTATTCGATTACACTTTCTATTAATTTATCGGTCCTACGCTTTTGGCTGGTCGCCTGATTCGACAATAGTGCAGTCGATAGCTCTTATAAAACTAGGGAACCGATTGCGATTCTAAAAAAATTGTTGCTTGACTTCGATGAAATCTTCAACTGATGAAGGAAACCTTATAAAATGGGACAGTAATGAAGCAATTTCTGTCGAAATGTTTGTGAACATTTTTTTAGTGCTACAAGAACTTGTAAGGATCCAGGTATAGGAAGACCACGATTTGTTACTGGATATCGAGATTTTCGATCAAGAACTGGACCGTAAGCTTATCGAATCTGTACCGAGAGTAAGACTCCTCATCGTCAAGCTGTTCGAAGGCATTTGATCGGTTTTTATATATAGGGTTTTCCAATAGGGACTTGACAACTTTAAATTTAATTTCTGAACGCACTCTTTCACTAATCATTAAACTAATCATCACTGTCACGGGTTCCCGACCCGTGAAGAGTCTCAGAGACAATATAATCTTTCATCCTCTGAAATCCCGAGGACGCTACTTCTAGTAATTAAGACTAAGCACTCTGGCATCAGTGATGGCTTGGCTTGCACGTGCTTTCCGAGAAGCGTATGTGAAACAGAACAAGATGTGAGGACGTCATGTTCGCCCCAGACGTTAATTGAAAAATATCGCCGCAGTAGAGAGCAGTGTCGAAAACGACCCAACCACACTGCACTGTGATTGGTGACGAAAGAATGATGCGTACAAAGTCTAATTAACGCAAGTGCTGAAGCCGATCGAAAACCAACAACGCTGTACGTTTTTGGATTGGCTCCCTTTAAAATATATTGTACATATTGACATTGAGGCCCAAATTTGCCGCATTTGGAGAGCCGAAAATCCACGTAAGATTCAAGAGATGCCAATGCACACAGAACGTATGGCCGTACTTTTTCGAAAATAAGGCCAGAAAAGTTATTATGACCAATGGAGCGCGCTATTTAAACATGATAAACAATTTTTTGAGGCCGGAGCTCGATACGGACGACCACTACTTTCAACAGGACGGTGTTACAGCCGTGAGCCGTCAAGATCGTGCGACTTAACACCGTTAAACTCTTTCCTTGCGGCTATGTTAAAACCAAATTATGTGAAACAGTAATTGAAAATTGCATCTCAACTTTCGGCAAAGTGTGGAGAAATACTCGTATGTCCAACTTGTACGTGCTTCTGTGTTTATGTGTGTCTCTTGGAATTCTGAAATTATTTTAAACCCCATATACTCTTTGGAAATTAATTTTCATCCTTGTCCCCCACACGTTGTGTCTTTACGATTTTGATGGACAATTCCGAATTGGACATTTTCATTTTTGTTTTTATGTTTTTCTTTCGTATTCCTCAGTGACTAAGTTTATTCTCAGGGGTGGCGACAAAATGTACTTGTCAGCATTTTCGACGGTAGGAAGAAAAAAAAAGTCATCGACAGAGAATTGGAAAACAATGATTTAGGTTGTAAACAAAGGCAATGAACATTTCATCGATGAAGGAAATTGTCTGCCAGGCAATCTACAATAGTTTGGGAGTAAAAACGATTCGTATTCTGAGGAAGGATGAGGGTATAGAATCGAGTTAAGTATAGTGTAATAGGTTTTGTAATACAAATAGAGATTTCAGAAGAAAAAGGCAATTATTTTTGACGGAAGAAAGGTTAGAATGCTGACCTAACCCAATTATGTGAACGTCGTTTAAAATTCTGCTTCTTAGGGTAACTTTAGATTGACAAAGCCAGTTCAAATAGATTCCGAAGATTTCTGCAGACAATACGACACAGCCAAAACAACAGAAGATGAGCCCAAGGAATGCTATAAATTCCAGGAAGTTTTAACATATATGGAAGATGAGAACTGCGTTAAAATACGGTGGATGCATCAAAACTTCCCAACCAAGTTCCGTCAATTTGTTTTGAGTCATCAAAGATGTGTGTGGCCAGCATTGTCATGATGGAAGACAACTCTCTTTCTGTTGGCCAATTCTGTTCGCTCTTTTCTCGGTTATTCGGTCAATTAAATTCCTTTGCGTTATGTGGCATCTAAACATCGAGCTTCTTTGAGTAGCCTGCTCGTTTTAGATGATGCCAAACTGTCATACGGTTGATGTTAAGACCGACTAATGCGAGGTGCATTTTTTAAAGCGAAATTTCCGGAACGGAAACGAATAAACCACTCCTGGGTCCGGCGTTCACTCACAGCATTCTAACCGTAAGCTGCACAAATTTTTCGGCATGTTTTTGCAGCTTTTTTCCCTTTTTTATAGTAAAAAAGCGTCACATAGTGTATTTCTTCAGATATTTCACTCATATTCCAATCAGTTTTGACACAATCAAATTAGTGTTTCTAGATAAATTTACACCAACACTATCTAGTGCAAAAAAAAAAACGCGGATACTTTTTATATGACCCAATATTTGGCGTTGATCAGTCGCGGTCTTCCTCTACTGCGCTGTCCTTCGGAAGCGCAATCGAATACTCTACATACCGGAGCATTAATTTTCATCCGCTCAACATAACCCAGGCATCTCAATCGTTGGATCTTCACTCCTCTGGCTAATTCGATGTCACTTTACAGTCGATACAGTTCGTCGTTGTATCTCCTTGGCAAGAGTTATACTTCGTTTCATCTCAGCGCTGGTGTCGTGATCCGAATTGATAGTGGAGCCGAGGTAGACAAAGTCCTTAAAGTTATTTATGTTGAGGGTGACATTCTATTCGAGACGTCAGTGTTTGGTGTCCTTTCTTGTTGACAGCGTATCCCATACTTGGCCTAGGCTTTCTTCGATTTTGTTATATCATATCATGCATCTGGCAAGGATGTCAAAACTAGACACTGCTCTTTGTTGCTCGCCTTTGTAGATGATGTCGTACGCGGCCTTTATATCGAATATTTGGTCATGGTGATATGGGCCAATAAGGCTATAACGAATGGCTTCAGATATTCGTTTAATACTGCACATAGGATCTTGTAGGCGATGCTACGAATGATCGTGTTTTTGTAGTTGGCGCAGTTTCGGCCGATCATATTTTGCAGATGATTTAATGTACGTTAGCCATCGCCTAACGCTTTAAACAGCATAGCAGTCAGGCCGTCTGCTCCAGCAGGTTTGTTGGACTTAAGCTTAGATAGGGCTATCTTCATTTCATCCAGATCGGATGGACGGAACTGTTGATCTATATCGTCCAAGTTGAAAGGTTCATTCTGCCTGACAGCAGTTTATGGTTCGTCATTGCCGTTATACAGTTTACAAAGATCCTCTTTCTAAATCCTAAGCATCGATTGCGACTCTACTGCGATTAGCCCTTGTTCGTCTCTGCAGAGTTCGGTTCGTGGTTTGTATCCGTGGTTATGATTTTTTTTTTTAACTTTTGTTAAGACTTCCGAATCTTATTCCTGGAGTATCATTTTCAAATTTTACCCGCTTCTTATACTCATTCTTATTTCCCTTCGTAAGCCTTTCTACCAACGCCGCTCTTATGGATCTTTCTTGCCGACAATCGTCATCAAACCAGGATTTTCGCTGTGGTAGCCAAGTGAAATCCAGCACATCAGAGGTGGCATTTCTGATGTCTTTTTGGCAATATTGCTACTCGTTTTCGATACTTGATGCTGCCGGAATAGGACCTCTTAGGAAATTAAGGAAGATTCCATCGGTAAGGATTGAATGATTTTTTGTGATTGTAACCATCCAACGTTGAACGTCCTCACATTATCTGCTTGCATTTGCGATGTTTGGGATATCCGACACCGTACTTTGGTCACATCGAGGTAATGTTCGGAGTCAATATTGGCCTCTCGGAACATTCGAACATCCACAATGCTGGAGGAGTTTTTCGCGTCGGTCGCAATGTGGTCGATCTTGTTGACGGTTGATTACCAGGAGTTCTCCAAGACCTCTCATGAATATCAAGGTGATTGAACCCCGTTCTAGCTACGACAATGCGATCGTTATCGGAGGTAGTGCCGCACAGACTTTATCTTCTGACAGTATTACCATAGATGTCCTCTTCTTAGCTTTGCATTGGAATCGCCTAGGACAATTTTAACGTCATAACTAGGCCACTACTTCTAGATCTTGTGCAAGAGCTCGTAGAAGCTATCTTTGGTGTTGTCATCTTTCTCCTCTGTTGCAGGGCTAATGTTTGCAAATTAAGCTTTAATATGGATTATTACGAGGCACTCGTTCACATACCGGAAACTCCAGATTTCTTGCCTAAGTCTGCCTCTAACAACAAATCCGTATTCAAATATACGCCGATTTTGACATCGATGACAATTGAAGTAGTAGATAACGTAGTTTTCCACCTTTCTTTGTCCAGCTCATTCCATCGCATTTCTTGGGTGGCAATAATATCGGGGTTCCGCTAGTTGTTCGGCTGCCAATGGGCTACTAACTAACTACTAACATTCCACGTCCAAATCCAAAGTTCGTTGTCCTTGTTTTGTTTGCAGTGGTTGTCAACAGTAGATCCGCCCGTACCCGATTCTTGCTGTTGCCTTTTTCCATGACCGGGCAGTTACCCCGGTGGCACAACTCCCAACCTGATGGGACACTCCCATACTCCTAGGGCGAGGAGTTCATTGACCGGAGCCAGGTACCCGTTCGAGGATAAAAGCGCTGTCCTCGGTCAATTAAGAGCTCATCCGCCACCATCTCTTTTCAAAGACTTTGAATTAGTCTCGGAAATCCTTCCCGGCCTGACCTCCAAATATTTCGGTGCAGCCCGTCTCATTTGTTTTGGAGCGGGATTTTATTTCACCGTTGATTTCGTCTGGGGAATTCATACGCTGTCCCAATTTTTAATCTGCTCGCACTTAAAGGTTTGGTAGGTCGACTCCGGATAGACATCGAGCAGTATCTAATAGCTACCACTTAGATGTATTACACTGGGAATCGCCAGGTTGACACCTCTCAGTTATTCATTCATTCAAAATTCAGAGGCAAACTCCTGGCTTTTCTCTCCAGATTTCAGAAATCTTTCCGATTTCTCGTCTTTTTATTGCGTTTCCAAGTTACCGACTTCCTTTTCGAACCATTTTGAGTTTAAAATTTATGAAGCAAGGCAAGAACTGCAACATGACTACATGCAACTCTTTACCAGTAGCCCTGGCAAAAAGATAAATGATAAAAGGTAAAGCTTTAACAACGCTTTTTTGTTCGCTCGTTAATCCCAATCAGATATTATACACTTGTCCCAACGCTTTTTCCAATCTTCGAAGCACTTTTTGGTACAATCTTGAGCTCTTCCAGCGATTGTTGTCCTTTCATAGATATCTTCAGTTTTGGGAACAGGAAAAAGTCGCATGGGACAAGGATGTATGAGCAGTTGCATTATCGCGACTCAAAAGCCTAAAATTAATTTTCTTTAATTCCGGACGTTTTTTTCGTATTGCTTCTCGCAAACGGCTCGTTACTTCAAGGTAATCAAAACTATCACATTTGATCGGACTTACTTCGTGCTTTTTTCGGTCTTGGCTTTCCTGGGTGCTTCCATTCAGACGATTGGGCTTTGGTTTCGAAGTCATAACCACAAACTCACCAGTTATGACCCTTTTGAGCAAGTCACGATCATCATGCGACGGTTCTTTTGATCAAAATTAACTCTCATACCCAAAACATCCTCAAAATTTCCGAAAAAAATTGCATGACACGAGCTGACCGATATGCCAACATCCTCAGCAACTTCTCTTATGGTAATTCGAAGATTTTCCAAAACAATTTTCTTTACAGCTTCGACGTTATCATCTTTCGTTGATGTACTAGGGCGTCCAGAGCGAGGTTTGTCATTGGCATTTTTCCAACCATCTTGGAAAAACTTGTACCGCTTGTAAACATATTTTTAACTTAAAGCAGACTCACCGTATGCCACTGTCAACATTTTAAGTGTTTTAGAGCACCTAATTCCATTTTTACCCAAAATTTGATGCAAATTCTTTGCTTTATTTTTTACAATAATTGAAAATCGAGAAGCACAACAAAACACAAACCTTTCACAAACTAAATATGCTATGCACTTGAAACTATGAAGGTGCGTTCGGGACATGTGCTCCAAAAGAATTGAAAATCAAATGTAAATTGCCCACAACCTATTGACGAAATTTTGGGTGCAAAAATAGTAATTGAAGAAGTCGAAATAGTGCTTCAATCCTCGGTAAGGAGCAGGCTCAAATCGAATGCCGGCAGAGTTTTTTAAATACAACACAGAATCTTTTAATGAAAATTTGACTAAGGCTCTTAACCTAATTTTTAATTTTGGCACTCTTCCTGAAACTCTTACGAAACCCTAATTTGGCCAATTTACAAAAAGAGTGATCCATGTGATCCAGCAAACTATAGAGGAATAATTTTTTTAAACTCGGCTTTGAAAGCATATACAACTTTGCTATGTAAAAGATTTAACACATGAGTGAACGCTAATAAAAAAAAACTCAGCGAATTTCAGGCTGGTTTCGAAATGGTTTCTCTACAATAGACAGTATCTTACTACATCTATAGCTCAAAATAAGATGGACCAAAGTAAGAAGCTTTTCATCTTTTTGTTGATTTTAGAGCAGCCTTCGATACGATAAATCGAAATGCGTTGTTTTATAAACTGTACAACATAGGAGTATCTACAAAGTTCGTTCAAGCATCAAATTTGTACCAACAAACTACGGCATTTATACATAATGGCAAAGTACAATCTGAGAAGCTTGTGATAAACTGAGGAGTCAAACAAGATTGTCACCTGAGTCTCATACTTTTCGCTCTGTTTCTAGATGACCTTGTGGAATGGCCTACATGTCGTTTAGAAATTAGCAGTACGAAAATTAAAGTTACCATGTATGCAGATGACATAGTCATTCTTGCAGAACCACCTTGTTCCCTTGAGATGATGATAAACAAACTTTTCGAGTACTGCACACTGTGGGATTTGGAGGTTAATTTTGAAAAATCGAATGTAGTGAGATTTCAAAAAAGGTCTGGCAGAATAGCAAGATGCGAAAAATGGAAATGTGGTGAACACGAGTTGGAAGTAGTAAAAAAATATACTTTCCTAGGAATGGAATTGACGTTCAACTTAAAAATGGAAAAACATCTAAAAACTAAAGTGGATTAGGCGAAAAAAGCAATCTGTTCGAATTGATATAGGATTTTCAGCAATAAAATAATAGCTGTGAGCTCGAAATTTAGCGTATTTAATGCAACGGCGCGATCTATCCTTTTGTATGGTGCACAGGTTTGGGGTGGTCAGAGCTACGAAATCATCGAAAGCCTACTTCGTTTCTTTCTGCGTAAAATTTTCTACTTGCCCATTAGTACACCGAAATACATACCATAGTTAAATTTGAATTGAATTGAATCTTTATTGATACTTTTGAAACACAATTTTTCTTATGTACTATACACCCTGCCTGACTCGAACTGCAACCAACTTCAGTCTGCTATAATTTCCAAACCATTTATGACAGTGAGCTCAAATTTTGACACATAACAGATAATTTTATTATTTGCAAGACTTTTATATGATTTGCGTCTCAGTTGTGTTGAAAAATTTTTATCCGCATGGAATTCAAAGGTGATAGTGTGATTGCTCTATATTTGGCTGGAAAACCACAAGAAGCTATCGTTAGAGCCCTCCAACACTTCAACGTGAATAAATCATTTGTGTCTTGAACAATAGCTCGTTACCGTGATACTGGCAGCGTTGTAAAACGCCATGGAGGTGGTCATAAAAAAACAGCAACATCGGCAGAAATGGTTCGGTAAGTGAATGCAGATGAGCGAAATCTGCGTCGAAATGGAAGAAAAATGGCTCGTGAGCTCAACATATCGTTGGAACGGATGCAACACATACTGAAAAATGAGCTTGGGCTCAAGGCATTGAAATTCCAAAAAACTCACGACCTTACACCGCAACAGAAAAAAGTTAGAGTCGAAAGAGCGAAGGAGTTGTTACGCTTCCACGAAAATGGTGAGTTGCCGAATTTGGTTTTTTTCCGATTGAGTCGCCATTTGTTATAGAGCAATATGTCAACAAACAAAATGACCGAGTTTATTTTCAAGAGAGGTACTTCGAAAATGTACACCTTCGGACGGCCACCAGAAAGCAGGCCGCACCGATGGCGATGGTCGCGCGGCGCCCGTATTTTTGGATCGTGGCGTCAAAATTAATGGGATCGTATACCGTGAAACTGTCTTCGAGGCAGTATTGAAGCCTTGGGCATTCAACCGTGGACATTTCAACAAGACTCGGCACCGTCTCACAAAGCGCGCGTCAACCAAGATTGGTTAAAAACAATGTTTCACACTTCATTTCTTCGACACAATGGATTGGAAATTCACCGGATGCAAATCCGTTGGATTTCTCTGTCTGAGGTATTTTGAAGACGAAGGTTGGCACTAAAAAATACGAAAGTTTGGACCACCTCAAATAAGCACTCCACCGGGAATGAGCTAAAATACCGCAGAGCCACTTGCGTGCAGCGTGCGATGTTTTCTTCGGCCGTCTCAAGGGTATTATTTGCGCCAAAGGTGGACTGATTACAACAAAACTTTAAATTTTAATATCATCCATCTGGTTCCGGTAATATATAGTATTGCGAAAGGGTGAATCGTCGACTGTTCATTGATCCAGTGGTATCCCTGCACTGCGTTTGCACAACAAAACCATATATTTCGGAAAAGTCCAATAAAACAAGTATGTCCGTTTTCGTTAAGAGAGTTTTGACTTCCTTTATGTACCTGTTTTGTTGATCAGTTATGAAAATATGACGAATGAAAACACCAAGCCGTTTCAAAAGGCTCTGAATGAAATCCTGAGTTTTCAATTCTCACTTCCAATTTTGATCGGTCTGTGTGGGTCCACTGATGGTATGTTACGTCTTCTATGAAGTGATTTTTAAAAGCAGTGTCAAAGATTCTTCTTAATTTAGAATAGTTTGAGTAATTAAGGCACTTGCCCAAGTAACAATATTAACAATATCAGAAAGGTTATAAATTACCAAAGCGAAGCAGGCTCTGCTGTCATTAAGATGTTTATCTTCGTTTTCTATCAGAGTTTGATTTTGGGTCTATAACGTGCGGTTTGCTACGAGATGGCGTAACTTGTATTATACCATTGTTATAATTCCATTGGAACATGCCTTAGAAAGCTACCGTAATTGTACGTCATTTCAGTAAATGTCATTCATTTGAAGCGTAAACAACAATAATTTTTTTTTTTTTTTTTTCACTGAAATATGTCGAACTTTGTGCTTGAAAAATTGTGTTTGCGGGGAGTTCTTTTTCATTACTTTAATATGAAGAAAACTGCTGCCGAAAGTCGTTGTATTTTGGTGGAAGTTTAAGGTGAACATGCGCTAGCTGAGCGAACGTGCCAAAAGTGGTTTTCACGATTTAAAAGTGGTGATTGTGGCTTAGAAGACGATGAACGTCCTGGACAGCCAAAAAAGTTTGAAGATGAGGAACTGGAAGCATGACTCTATGAAGATTGTTGCCAAACACAAGAAGAGCTCGCAGAATCTTTGGGTGTCACTCAAGCAGTCATTTCAAAACGTTTAAAAGCGGCTGGAAACATTCAAAAGCAAGCAAATTGGGTTTCGCATGAACTCTAGCCGAGAAATGTCGAGAGGCGGTTTTGCATGTCCGAAATGCTGCTGGAACGCCACAAAAGGAAGTCATTTTTGCATCGGATTGTTACTGGTGATGAAAAATGGCTCCAAGCGCACAAAATGATATGTGAAACCCGGCCAACCAGCCACAAATTGCCAGAAAGATGGGAAAAAGTCATAGCTTCAGATGAGCAATACTTTGAATAATACTATTGTACATGTTTTTCTTAAATAAACGTTCAAATTTTGAAAAAAAAAAAACCGCACGAATTAAAATATATACCCAATATTTTGATGGATGGTGTAAACACACACGGAATGAGCTCCTGATGCCCCAGCCAAAATGCAGTTCTTTGGTCTTAACGACGCGAATTTGAAAAATCCGATCTTAGCATTATTATGAACTTCTTTGAACTTATAATATATTTCCCTAAGGTTAGCCAGAACCAGGCGTTTTTGAATAGGTTTTTTCTGATTTTCAATCTAACAAAAAGCAAAACATCTTATTTGTTACCTTTATAGATACGTAGTCTTTTTTTCCTGGATTAAACGGCTGATATCGTTTTCACAGTAAAAACTTTCTATCAATTGCTTGATATCAGCATCCAAGCTTTTCCCATAAGTTGATGGAACGCTTTGATCTTCTTTTCGCTCCTGGAAACTCTTCTATAATTTTGTCGACGCTCCATTATCTTGAAAGTTTGGTGTCTTTGCTTGTAGTTTTATTTTTTCCCAACGAAATATTCTTTCTCTCTGGAATTATCTTCATCATTATCTAAAGTAACAGAGAAAACTTTCTCTGAAATTTCCAACATAGACTTTTTCAAATTTGCACATATTTTAAGTCACTAAGTCTTCTCTTTTCGAATGTATTTTCTCCAATATACTATATGCATTCGTTAATCAAATTGAATGCAATGTCTTTATCGAAATACATTTCATCAACTTCAGTTTGATCTTCAACCTCTAACAATGATGGCGTTGTGTCAGAATTTCGAATCTGACTCAATTTTTTCCTACACGTAGAGCAAATTACCAACTTAGTTTAAGTTTTTTAATTTAGCCGCCTATAAAATATTATTTTGGCCGAACCCATAGAAAATCCAACTAAAAATTTGAAATGGAAATAGAGGACGAATCTCTCTATAATACATAAAAAAAAATAAAAATACCATTTTTTGAGTTATTCAATATCCTTCGCCCTTGAAAATAAAAATTATTCCAAATCTTTGAAAGTTCACCTTTTCCTGAATTCAACACGGCATATTTTATCAAATTCTGATGAATTTTTTTTTTTTTGAATATAAACGAAAGAAAGCATAAATTTTGATTTTTTGCCAATCTTTGAAGTTCCGTTAGACGCAAACTATATCGAATTCTGAAAAACTTTTTGCCTTACGATTCGTACCACTCCAATGAGTATTTCTACCACTTTTCACCCAAATTGGAGGGAGGTCGTTTAGAGCTCCCCATATATCTTCGGCGATTTATCATGGGATGACCCTAATGCCTTATCGTAAAAAGGTATCAAGCCTTTCCTGTTGGTGTCAGGCTCTACTACTGGTATTCATCTCTCATTTATAATGTTGTATGGAGAAAGGTAATAATTGTATTCAAAGCTGTCTGTTAGGTTTGAATCAAACAAGGATTATGGTGTTCGGATGGTATTCAGATGAGAACTTTTGTATTTTTGGGAATTCCTTTTGAATGAAGCACTGGCTTCAGCCTCGCCGTAACAATTTTGCTTTATATAATATCTTTCTATCGTGTTTATTAAAAAGGAATCTATTATTAAAGTTAATACCTAAGTATTTAATTTCAAATCGCAGTGGAGAGTCTTTTACTCTCTTTAACTGCTATAGGTTGACCTTTTCCGCTAGCGTTTCGGAAACATGCTAGACTACATTTTTCCGTGTTTATATTTAAGCACCACTTTTGGTAATAGACCACTAATAGGGGTACTTTTTCGTGAATTTTAAAAAGAGCGATTTGAGGTCTCACATCACTGGGTATTATGGCGGTGTCGTCTACAAATAGAATTCCATTTGGTTTGTAAGGTTGGCAAATGGAAAGTCGTATAAGTAACATGTTAACCAAAATTGGGCCTAATATTGATCCCTGAGGTATCCCTGACAACATCGAGAAAGGATCTGATTGTTCAGATTTAACAAATATTGAGGACAATCGATTTTCAAGAAAGTTCTGAATAATTCGCACTAACCACTTCGGAAAATTAAGTTTTAACAATTTATAGACAAACCCTTTGTACCAGACAGAGTCAAATGACTTTTCAAGATCTACATATTGTACATTCAAAGAAATCGTGCATTTTTTAGATCTCAGGTTTTGGATAATTTTATTACAAAGAAGAAGAATGGCATGTTCAGTGGAATGTTCTTTTCTGAATCCAAATTAAGTTTGAGGAATAATATTTTTATCCTCTCAGAAGATATTGACTGGTTCGACTAATATTTTTTCGAAGAGTTTTCCAATGTTGGGAAGCAAAGATCTATTTTTAGCTATCGATAATAATTTTGCTATTTTCCATGCTGAGGGAAAGTAGCCATTATAAATGCAATGATTGAATAGAGATGACAGTAAAACATCGAGTGAATGTCAGCATTTTCGCAGAATAAAGTTAGATATTCCATTAAATCCTGAGGATTTTTTATTTTTGAGGCCTTTTCTGCACATTTTTACATGTTGAGGTGATGTGAAAGGTAGAGTAGCTGGATTACATGACGGCCTAGATGGCGAAAAGGTGGTAATTTCCGGATTGTTTTCAGGTGGGCGAAATTCGGTTACCTTCGATAGAACTTCGTTCGTTAAACCTGCGTCGTAAGTGGGATTTCATTTTTCTGTATAAAGAGCCGAGAAGAAATCTCGAAAAGCGTTAATTTTTGATTTAGTATCAACTAACTCCATCTCTTTGTTCAAAAGTACATCTTGTGAAATATCTATTCCAAAGAATTTCCTTCTGGCTTTAAAAGTATTATTTATATCGGTGTTAACTCTTTGCTTGACTAGTTTACTTAGGCATTGAATTCCAGCTGATAGCTGTTGATATTCGATACTGACCCTATAAAGATGTTTGTGAAAGACTCTTTTTAAAAATTTCAGCCATCAAAATACATCTCTGTATTTGTTATTGTTTTGTTCATATATTTCAGAGTTGGCTTCAACCGCCGTTGTTAATTATGAATTTAGAACAGATATAACAATATCGATCTCGGAATTTTATATATTTCTTTAGGACAGTATGTCTGTCAGGGAAATGTTGTTGTGTAGGCTTATTCTAAACGCTTCCCAATTAGTATTTTTAAAGCTTCTAGAGGGTCCTATTGGGGGCAACAAAAGAGGAGAATAATTACCAAATCCTACATTTAAAGTTATACCAAAGTGGTCGGATGGGGTAGAAAACTTTGTGCAGTAGTTTGATGTTTCACTGCTGTTAAGGTATGAAGACAGGAGAAAGAAGTCAATGAAAGGACAAGACTGTGGAAAAGTCGTTCCATCCGAAGGAATAATGTCAGGGTTCAAATAATCGCCATTAAAAAACCATACTAGTTTTTCATAAACCGTTTCAATTTATAACACTGTACCCCCAAAGAGGATGGCGAGCATTGAAATCTACTCCAATAATTATTGCATCAAAAGTATTTGCAACAAAAAAAGTCTATCGGTTAAGGGTGTTTAAGGGTGGTCAGCTGGGTAACCATCTCTTGAACTACCCTTTTATTTGTTTGCGATACGAAAGCCGCGTTTGAACTCTGAGAATTCGCCGCATGACCTATTTTATTACAGTTTATTCATTTAAGTGCATGTTCAGAGGCATGATTTTCTCCACAGACAACACAACGAATACTATAGGCACAGCATTCACCTGTATGACCAAATATTTGGCAGCGATAACATCTTACTAAAAGTCTATTTTTTTTTCCTTTCCCAATAAATTCTTTGGTGTAACAAACTGCGAATACACATCAAGTCCTTAATTGATTCATCCACATCCAGTCTAACAACAAAAATATTTAATTTAATATTCAAATCTCTTGTTCTCGTCGTAGAAAACGGGGCAATCTTATCTATTCTGATATGAGGCACTGATTCTTTAAAAGCTTTAACTAACTTTAACGTCGTACTATTTCCTATAAAACCGAGAAGTGCCTTCCGTTGACCAATGCTGACTGGGTCTTCTAGACGGAGGTATAAGATTTGTCCCGTAGAGAGTGTAAGCTCCTGCTTTTGGAATGTGTCCGGTCTCGATGGCAATCTAGATGGGACATGAGCGATAAAGGCAGGGTTACTCACTGCTTCCTTCGGGACGTATTGACTATGAGCAAGCTACCAGAGGCTGAGTTTCAGCCTCAGTCTCAGCTTTCTGCATAAGAGAAGCCTTGGTAAGGATGCAGGTTGTGAATGCGAAGCTCCTCGTGACAACTGGATGCATGTTCTTTGCGCATGTCCAGCCTACTTAAACGTTAGGTATTTGCAAGCTGTGGGTATCACCTACGATGGTGCTAGTGGGCGGTCTAAGTTTTTAGTCGGACAAAAGGTAGTACGGTGCCCAACTGACCTTAGTGAACAAGAGATTCCAAAGCTCTGGTACCATGGGGGAGCAAGAACCCCTGGAGCTTCTGTTCTAGCCTGACCTAAAAGTAGGACACCTTGTGGGAGTATCGTGGTGGCTGTTTGCTTATACCCAAAATCGCTGGGAGAGTAGATCGAATGGAGCTGGACCTCTCATGGTTTAGCATATGCTGTAGCGTACTACAACCTGTGCTGAACCATTTGATTGCTATGAAAGTGGTTGGTCTGCTTGATGTAGGGTTGCATTGTCACCGGGTGCCATGACCCACAGAATGGTGGAGGTGTTAGATAGGCGTCGACTGTACATCAAAGGGGAAGTTTATGCTTTGCACACGACTTCAAATATGGTACTGGCGTTAGTATAGGGTTTTCTAATAACGACTTGACAACTTTTTTTTTTTAAATAAAAGGCAAACCATTTGAGATATTTCAAAAACTTTATTATTGGCTTGAAGTACAATCAAACCATTTATGAAAGGGACTCGACTTCGTTCATATGGCCACCGCGGGCACGTTTGCAGCGGTCGATTCGTTGGACCCAATTTTCAACGACTTGGCCACACATTTCGGCAGAAACGGCCGCTATTTCGCGTTCAAAGTTGGCTCTGAGCTCTTTCAACGTCGACGGCGTTTTGGCATAAACCAATGACTTAACGTAGCCCTACAGAAAATAGTCAAGTGGCGTTAAATCGCACGAACGGGGCGGCCAATCGACTGGCCCATGTCTTGAGATAGCACGTTCACCATACTAACTCTTCAATAAATCGATTGTAGCGTTGTTTTCATATTTCGTTCGAAGACGCACCGTCGACTTAAGCCTTTACGGCAGGTACCTGCGTAAAATACTAGTGACATCTGTACTTTCTTGTAGGTTTAAAGGATTTGCCTCCTTTCTAGTCTTCGTAATCCACAAGACGTATTTGCGAATATCTTGTGATTTCGGTGCGGAACTCACTCTCACCACCTAAATTTGTATAATTTTGCAATCAAGCTTTAGTTGATGCAGAAATATGCTACGAATTGAACGGCGAATGGCCATCGTTGCGTCTGCTTATTTTCTCCATGATTCGTTACTGCGCTAGTCGAACTCATTGAATACTGTAATTCCAGGAAGATATGACTTATCATACGCTGCGATACTAATGCTAAGAATACTTTTTCAGGCAGTAGCAAATGTGACGTGAAAGGCAATCATCTCCTGGATTTCATACTATCGTCTGACCTGCTTGTCAACATATTTGTTACGAGCGAAAGTCAAGTAATCGACTTAACGTTATCCTGATTACTAGTTGGAAAGTACTATCGGAGATCTCCATGTCAGACCATAGCTACATCGCATTCAGAATCGGATGCGTGGTCTCGATTTTGTTGAAGAGGAGAAATCCGTAGAATACCAACTGGACATGATTTATGAAGGAACCGTGCTCCCCCTAAGCTCAGGACAAAACAGAAGCTAAAAAAAGCTTTACAGACTCTAATCTCACGAAGTGTTTTGAAATGGCATATCCAGCTAGAAAATAATCCCGCAGATAGCCCGTTCCTTGGTGGAACGCAGGTCTGCAGCTGCTCCGTAAAAAAAACAGAATATTTCTAAGCAGGTCTAGCAGTAAGCAGGACTTCTAATTTGGAGGAAGACTGGAGGAGTCTTCACAGCTGAGCTGGAATATTTTTTTTTCCACGTTACGCTACGGCGATAAACTTCGCCGAAAGTAATGACGATGGATGGAAAAAGGCTTTTTATGACGTTATCAGGCTCACAGATGAAAATGAGATGTACCCCTTTATTGAAAAAGCGCTGGAGGCAATACTATTCGAAGGTTAACTATAACCTAAATCAAAACCATTACTTCAAAAGCAGCTATTCCAGTTTTAGGATTGGAACAATTTTCAAAATTAGAGGAGAGATGGTTAAACTAGACTATGTACCACATCGAAACGAAGGGACTAGCAATTGCCCTTTTTGCAACTTACTTTAAGTATTACATCGAAGCCAGTGCTTACAGAACGAGAATAATATACGAAAATTTTTAACAAACAAAATTGTTAACATTCGTAATTTGTTTTTAACTAAACTAAAAGTCTTTATACTCTAAAAATACATTTCTGTTCCAGCTAAACTAAAAGCCCAGAAAAATATTAAAGTCTCCTTCAAACCTATCTTTGTTTTAACTTATGAAACTGTTGTTACTGAGGCAGACGACAGAAATGTCATGCCTTATTTTATTCAATTTTTTATTTTTTTTCAATTTGTTATATTGAATCCAGAAATCTAATCTAAATCTAATCTAATCTAATCTATGTACAAAGCAGTGGTAACATTTACTTGAACACTAGTGTATATTGTTGCATACGTTGCAAGTAAATTATTTAAAACATTTTTACCATCTCAACTAATAAGTAGATCACAAAACGAATGCATCTTACAACAGGATACCATTTTTATAATTCCAACGAAATTGTCGAACAAATTCAAACTAAACGAAAAGTACTATCAAAAATGTTACCCTTTTCAAGATTATCATCATCCTTTTCCGACAAATTATCCGAAATCAAAAAATTTCTCATCCGAATGACCAACTTATCTGACTGAGGCTTTATCCAATTCAACAGACAGACATTACTTGAAAGAACTCTTTGAAAAGATCTCGGCCATAAATTAAATTACACCCTCAAATAGGCAAGCTAAATGAAAATGTTGTTTACAATCCACAAAATATGAAATAAAATTTAAAATCTGAGATCCAATTACAGATCCGTATAGCACAGAGAGCGAAATGTAAATCTAAAACATCCTTTCAATGGATTCGAAGCATTAAAAACCGACTTGAGCATCTCTGCCAATGACAATGGCAGCAACCAGAGAGAATGTGTCACGGAGGCAGTACCACTTCAGCCCTTCAACAACACAAAATCTAAAATAAAAATCAAATAAAAAAAAAGAAAAATATATGTAAAAAATATTTTATGCCTTTTTGAAGGCAGGCTCTTCTTTCGAATCATGGATTCTTTAAATTTTCGAAAATAAAAATTCTGACTACGTGTGTGAGTACGATCTTTGAACGAGTGTACGATTATTCTTGACAAAGAAAAGCTGGCAATAAGCTTATGCACCCTGATATGATTTCGTTCACTTTGCCCAGTCTTAAATTCCTCTCAACCAACATCCATCCCACCACCCGATTTCAAGGACTATTATGTGCGACCGACCAATTTTCAAATCAAATATCATGGTAAACGACTTGCTGATGACAACGCTCCAGCTTAACGATAGTTCTCTGGTAATTTTATTTTTATATCCCATTGCTTTATCGATAAAAAGGAAATCGAAAAAAAAAGAGAAATACATAGATAAATAAAAATCAAAATGTCCTGGCAAACAGATAGACCGACACACATTCTGGCGCGAGACAGAAAAGATCCTAGAGATACTCGTACACTCCTTTCCAGACAGGATTCATTTTAATACCATTGGCAATCTTCTTATCACATTCGTAAAAGCGAATAGAAAAATACAACTCCACTGAGGTAGAAGTATATGTAGGTGTTGAGGAAAGGAGGAAGGAGGTTGAAGAAGAGTTCTCTTAAGAAGAAGAAGAAGCAGAAACGGAACCAACAGCAAAGAGGAACTCGACAAGTTTATGATTTTTTTCAAAAGCGTAAACATATTAAGATGTCACAATTGGTAGCATGTCATTTTGCTTCAACGGCAATCCGCATCGACATCGAAGTCGACATGGGCATCGACATAGCCAATGGCAGAGAACCTCAGAATTCAGGAATCGTCTAAAAGGATCAGTAGAAGTATGTACATATACATATATGCATATTTCTGTTTGTTTGTGTTTATCCTGAGTGTGTTCGCAGTTCTCAAGGAAGCAAACCTACTCAATCAAGCTTAAAGCATTTTTCGATTCCTTTGGCTATTTGTTTCGATTATTTACTCCCTGTTCTTGAGGATGGAGAGCAAACAACAAACGAATGTCGTCCGTGTCACAAATTTTCTTCCCATCTTTCGGCAAAGTATGAAGTAATATGTCCAACTTGTACGTGCGTCTGTATTTCTGTGTGTTTATTAGAATTCTGAAATCGTTTTAAACCCCATTTGCCGTATTCTCATCCTTGTCCTTTATGTTGTGTGTTTCCGCTTTTGACGGACAATTCTGAACTGGACAATTTCATCTTTTTTTTTTTTTTTTCTAAGTGCGTGTTTTTTTTTTTCGTATTCCTAGTGACCAAGTTAGCCTTAGGGGTGGCGAAAAAATGTACTTGTCAGCATTTTCGACGGTAGGAAGAAAAAAAAAAATGTCATCGACAGAGAATTGGAAAACAATGATTTAGGTTGTAAATAAAGGCAACGAGCAGATAATCGATGAAGGAAATTGTCTTCCAGGCAATCTACAACAGTTTGGGAGTAAAAAGTATTCGTATTTTGAGGGAGGATGAGAGAGCAGAATCGAATTAGGTATAGTATAATAGATGAAGTGTTTTTTTTTTTTTTTTTTTGAGAAGGCAATTATTGTATTTTTGGCGGAAGAAAGGTTTGAATGCTGACCTAAACATATTTTGTGAAAGTCGTATAAAATTCTGCTTATTAGGGTGACTTCAATTTGTCAAAACCAGGCCAAATAGATTCGAAAGAATTCTTCATTTGAGGAAAATTGGAGCTGAAGCTACTTATTGAAAGACAGGCATGTGAAACTTAGAAATTCCTCGAGTTTCAAAGAATTTTTCAGAATTTTCGTTTTTATCTAATGAGTTCCTTGAGAGTTCTTTGACTACTATGTTCAGTATTATTTACCAAATCATCAATAGACTTACACCACAAGAACGCTTCCGTACAATTCAAATTAAATCGCTCTTTAATTCTCGAAACGTATGGTTACGTCCTCAAAATTGACCAGCCGAGCTCGCTATTCGTCGTGTTGTGGATAAATTTTCTTCCACAACACTTTACATGACGCAGTAGAGTAACCCATCAACGCCTTACTTGGCCCACTGAAACGAAAAATTATGTTTTCTGACGAACTTTGTGGGATTGTGATGAAGAAAAATTGTCATTTATCGATCGAAGAAAGTTTAGGGAAGACTCATCAAACTCAGGAGTGCACTGTTTGGTGTGCTCCTTACTGCCGGCCATTGCTCTCATTACAGTCACTGATATGTGATTATTTCTTCGAAAATATAGGCATAGTCGATCCGTAGAACATGCGGTTACAATGTCTTACTTATACCTAATTCAATGACAACATTATATCGCAAAATTAATTAATGAATTTGCCACCGATATAATGCGATTTGGTGACTATTTCTTCTGTAGTATAGGGTTTTCTAATAACGACTTGACAATTTTTTTATTTAACTAAAGGCAAACCATTTGAGATATTTCAAAAACTTTATTATTGGCTTGAAGTACAATCAAAACATTTATGAATGGAACTCGACTTAGTTCATATGGCCACCGCGGTTGATTCGTTGAACCCAATTTTCAACGACTCGACCACTATTTCACGTTCAATGTTGACTCTGAGCTCTTCCAACGTCGTCGGCGTTGTTTTTTTGTGGATGAAGTGGTGATTCATGAAGCACATGTGGGTTTTCACCCGACCAATAACGCATATTTTGCTTATTGACGTACCCATTGAGCCAAAAATGGGCTTCGTCACTGAAGATGATGTTGCGATGAAATTCATCATCTTGGCGCATCTTCTCCAGAACCCAATCGGAGAACGTACGTCGCTTCAAATGGTCCATCGGCTTCAATTCTAGGGTCAGCTTGATTTTGTATGGGTTTAAAACAAGATCCTTACGCAAAATGCGCCATAATGTGGTCTGAGCGATGCCCAATTCTTCAGAATGTTTGGATTGTTTGTTACGGACGTCTGAACGGCAGCGATATTTTCGACACTTCGACCAACCCGTTGTCTCACTGATACGGCAACATCACACAACGAACATGTAGACTCAAATTTTTGCACTAAACTTGTTATTGCCTGTCTATTAGGGCGAAAATTACGACCGAAAATTAGAGTTAACGCTCTTAAAGTTGCATTCACCGACTCCTAATATCTGTAGAAAATTTTCATAATTTGCAGACGTTGCTCGTTAGTGTACTTTACTATGATGAAAATGTTGTTTACTGAATAAATTGACAGTGACAGTTTGATTATTAGTGAAAGAGTACGTTCACAAATTAAATGCAAAGTTGTCAAGTCCCTATTGGAAAACCCTATATAATCGTCCCGGCAATGAAAGAATTGAGTGTTAAATTAAATTAAATTCGAATGGACTTATTCACTTCATAATTGTATCGTGCCAGTGATTCAGCAAAACGTCAGAAGTGCGGACGAGATGGTAAGGCGGCTCATCTTAAATTACGTTTTCACATTTTCAAGATCTGGTCTCTCTCGAATACCTATATATTGGTTCATATAAAAAAATTTCGCGGTTTTCTTGTACATTTTTGAAAAAAAATGTTCATAATTCAGAATCAATTTTAATCGAGTACATTTTGGCTATTATTACCTATGACCTTTTGCCATTTTCCGGGTAGTTTCACAATTCCATCGGTGTAGAACTTCAGTGGTTTACCACCAAAAAAACACAAAAAAAGAGGGATTTTCAGCGGCTCTTCGGTTGGCCAATTTTTACCATTAAGAGAGTTTTTCAAAGACCCAACCAAGCTTCGTCAATTTGTTCCGGGTCATTAAAGATGTGTGCGGCCTAGCATTGTCATGGAATATAACTCCCTTTCTGTTGACCAATTCTGGTAGCTCTTTCTTGATAGCTTCATTTAAACGGTCGAGTTGTGCTAAGTAAACGATCGAATTGACCGTTTCGCCACGTTCTAGCAGCTGGTAATAAACAATTCCCTTCCAATCCAAAAAAAACACTCAACATAATCTTGTTTGTCGTAAATTGGAGCTTTGAATCGTTTGTGGTCGATCACCGGCCTTTGACCATGATCGCTAGCATTGGATATTCTCTTATTTAATCCATTTTTCATCGCCCGTAATGAATTGCTTCAGAAATGTCATTATGTTTCACCAGCGTTTCACTGATGGTTATTCGGTCAGTTAAATTTCTTTGCGTTAACTCATGTGGCATCCAAACATCGAGCTTCTTTGAGTAGCCTGCTCGTTTTAGATAATTTCGAACTGTCATACGGTTAATGTTTAGTGCCTTCAGTGCCGGTATTACTCCATCAGTTGCAAAGTTTCATCGAATTTTTCAGTAAAAGGCCGACCAGTGCGTAGTACATATTTTACAACGAAATTTTCGAAACGGAATCGAAGAAACCACTCCTGGGTCAGGCCTTCAGTCACTGCATTCTTACCGTAAACTGCAAATTCTTCGACATGTTTTTGCAGCGTTTTTTCCTTTTTAATAGTAAAAAAGCATCACATAGCGTATTTCTTCAGATATTTCACTCATATTCAAATCAGTATAACTTTTAACACGAGCAACGAATTACACAGCTGTCTTTACAAAAAATGTAGCCTGACATGTCACCTTCCAAACACGTGTTCGTTTGACACAATCAGATTAGTGTTTCCAGATATATGGACACCAACACCATCTAGTGACAAAAAACCGCGGAGAATTTTTATATGACTGATATTTTGCAAAATCACTTGGCTAAACGTATTGAACCAAGAAATGAACCCAAATGCTAATAACGGGTGACCAGATAGCAGTTATAGTTTTTCCAATTGGTCTGTTATCAATGACATTCAGCTGTTAAAATACGATATTCAGTGAGATTTGCGATTCCAACGTGCGGAAATTATTCAAAAATATTATGGAAAATCCGGCTCAGTTGTAAATTCGGAACTTGAATTTCGTCATGAGGTCAGTCGTCATCATAGCTTCAGTGTGCAGACAATTTAGGCGCCGTGGAAAAGTTGGAGCGTGAGTACACTATTTTGGATCTTAAGCCACCAACCAAACGGAAATTGGTGCGTAATGAAGGAAACATACCCGCCGTAGCGGCCAGTATCGAAGAAGACCCAGAAATGTCGATTTGACGCCGATCAGCTGAATTGGGCATTGCAAGAGAGTCAAACCGGCTTATCTTGTGGTTTGATTTTGGCCCACATCCGTATAAGATTGTTTTGACGCAAGTATTGAATCCAGACGACCATAGACAACGCCGTTAGTTCGCTTAATGGGCGCTGAAAATATTGGCTGGAGATCAAGATTTTGGCCAAAAAATCATCTTCTCGGACGAGACCCATTTTTGACTCAGCGGCTATGTCAAGAAGCAAAAATTGTCGTTATTGGAGCAAAAACAATCCACAAGTTTTCGTTTAAGCATCAATGCATCCAAAAAACTTGACTGTTTGGTATCAAAATGAGGCAGGAAACACCATTACCGTCAATGGCCTCAGGTATAGATATTATGTAATGTTAACCGACTTTCTGTGGTCAGAGTTCCACAACATCGACATATACGAGCTGTGGTTCCAAGAAGATGGCGCTACATGCTATACAAGCGACGCAACACACGAAGTTGTAAAAAAGAAATTTGGCGACTGGGTCATTTCAAGGTGAGCGTTCGTGAATTGAACGCCGCAATCATGTGATTTGACACCACCGGATTATTTTTTCTAGAGTTTGATCAAATTCTTAGTCTACGCTAACAAGTCAACCACATTGGACGAGCACCAGGCCAACATCGATACGCTTTTGCCGGAATAAGATCGCACAACCGCTTGAAGCACTGCCAGCAAAAATGTGCTATTCCACATACAATGACATGAACGTAGTTTCAAAACAATGCCAGAATCAATTCTATATCTCACACCGTTGTTGTTTTAATTAAATTTTTCTTATCGTTCTAATGCGCTAATTTAAAAATGCTGAAGTTAACCAGTATGACATCACCTCAGAACGATGTATTTTTGGTAATGTAGAGTTACTGGTAAATGTGCTTACCCATCTGAAACTAATTTGTGAAGTCATACTTTCACATCATCGCGAAAATAAGCTGCTAAAGACATTCCAGGGATTTTATAATGGCAAACTTCCTGCGAAAATCAGTGAAAAATAAGTCCGATGTCCGGTGCCACATTTAATAAGAGTAACTACACCTCCCCTAAATGAGGTTTTTTTAAGCTCCAGCATACTTCCAGATGTGCAAGGGTAGTAATCTTCTTAAACACCAAACTCATTAAGGACTGCATCTGTGGCTTTTTGTATCTACAACCATGCCACCAATAAGCTCTCCTCTGATTCTGATAAGTTTTCAAATTATTTTCGACAAAAGTGAATGAAAACTATTTCGACTTTCACGCAAAGGAAAATGAGGGTGGGAGTAAAAAAAAAAAATAAAAAAAATAAGAAAACAAATCAAAAGAAAAAAAGCTTAACCCGAAAAATAATTTCCACAATTGCACCCAATATTTAGTGGGTGGGAGGGTTATAGGGATAAGTTTCCAGCTCTGTTCATCTTAATATCTTTTTATTTCTCTGTTTGGCAGAGCCAAGCGAGCAGTTAACTTTTTTTTTATTATTATCATTATTTTTTTTATTATTTTTTTTTTTTTGTTATTACCTCCTGGCTGTGTTGGTTCTTCTTCGTATTATCGTTTCGCATCAGCCGTGGGAAAAAGAATCGGTTAACAAGATAAAAGGATTTCTTGCAATGGGCGTAATGTTGGGCGGAAAACTCGAAACCAAAGAGTCGAAGTCGATGCGAGTAGAAGCAGAGACGAAGAGAAATAGACGTAGAAGAAGCTTCGTTCATCTTAGTTTAAGGATTATAAAGTTTTCCGATATAAACTTGTCCCAGTTTTCGAGTTCTCCTTTGACTTTTTCTTCTACTTAGTGCATGCTTAGTTTGGGTGTGCGTGTGCTTGTATGTATTTGTGTGTGAGATTTTCTTTCAATATATGATTTTGTGTTAAGGATGATGGGTGCAAACTTTCAATATTTAGGTTTGTTGGTAGCTTCTTTGTCGAATTTATCTTCATATTTATCTACATCCTGCTGGGATTGGAAAAGATTTTATGCAACAGATCTCTTACATTTTTCCAAACCCTCTCTCCTCTCTGGAGAAAAATTCCACGTTTTTTTTCCTGGATTTTGAATAAAAAGCGCTATCCATACATAGAGGGTGTATGTACATAGATACAGAAAGTGTTGGGAACACAAGAAAACTTCGAAAGGATAGAGAAGATATTTAATATTTTCTCTGCGACTTTTCGACTGAATGTAGGTATGTATATTGTGTATATATAGATATCGATGCATATATGTACATATGTATTTGCTACTACCCTATTAGAAATATTTGTTTTCATGAAAACTTCAAGTAAATTGGTCTGCATTATTAGTCGGAATATGTTCTTGGTTGAATGTTTTTGGAAATTTACACTTTTCAAATTCTCGGGGGTATGTAAACATCTTCCATAATTCTAGAAGACTAATTAGCTTCGAGTCAAATAGTTCCTCTTCCTCGTATCCATTAACGCATCAACGCAACAACCCAGAATGAGTAGAAACATAAGGCGAACGCACTAATGAACATCGATGATTGATCGTCTTACAATCTGTAACAAAAAAAAATTTTTTTTTCCTTAAACATGCAATCAGGCGGCTTTTTATTTTGGAACACGTCCCAGAGGGTGACTTCCTTCTGTTAGTATTCCGTTTGTTATTTAACTGACACTTCATATTCAATTTTCGAACCAGATTAACCGACAAACAGAATTAATTTGTAATGATTGCCGCAATCGTACACAATCAGACACGCAAAAGCACGCACGTCATATAGCTTATCGATGCCGATGCCGATATCAATGTCGATGTTAATGTCACAACGTCATTGTCCTTTGGGGTAATGGCAACAGTCATCAGAAATCCCTGGTGGTTGGTTGTGTCTGCAACTCATTATCAACTGTTGTGACAAGCAAATTCCTTATTCAGGATCAACATAGGGAATAGATAATATAAATTGGCTTTCCTCGTAATAAACCGTATGTGGCGGCCACTCACACAGAGGAATCGCCAAACAAGACAAGAAATAAGGCGAACTTCTATGAAAGGAAGTCGAGCAACTTCCGGTGAAGTTTTAATGTTGTAAATTGTAAATTGCCTCGTAAAATTCACATTTGAAATATAATTTTATGGCGCGTACGGTACCTACATATGATATGTGTGTGTGTGTATTTGAAAGAAACATGTAAAAGTTCATTGTATAATCTTTAAGTTCAAAATTACGGAAAGTTCTTTGGCTGCTTAAGTATTCCCAAAGTACATGTTTGTATCGTTTGTTGTTCAGGAAGCACGTTAACCGGATGGGTACATAAATTTGTCACAAAAGTACGAATCTGGGTCAGTCGAATATGTACGGAGACAGCAATTGATTTATCGTGTCTGAGAATAATCTGTCTAACTGTATGGTTGTTAGGTTGAATGTTTTTGTTACATATTTTCTTGAAGGTGAATAAAGTCGATACACATGAATGAATTCGGAAAAAGAATTTTAGGAGCCTATGACATAATTTTGTAGTTTGAACAGAGATTCACTTAAGTAGTCGGGTAGTGCAGATGATGTGAAGAATACGTCTTCCGGATTGATAATGTCGAGTCGTTAAATTTGTTAGAGTGGTTTTATGAGTAGTGAACAACTTAAGTACTGGAAATCATTACCAAAAGCATTCGTGATAAGGACGTAAGTTGTATTACTACAAGTTAGCCACATTAACCTTATGAACGCCAGACTGCTTCCAGTTTAATGGTTTTCTTTAGCATTCTATGACTTATTAAGTAAGGTAACCAAGCACATGTGAGTCTAGTTCAGGACATTTCGACGCTGATAGCAGAGCTTAAGGTCGGTGCTTTTGGAAATGGCATGTTATCAATATATAAGGACTATTAAGATAAGTTCGAACTGCTTTTTACACAACATTATATCTGCATACCATAAGGAAGTTTGCTACTAACAAGGCAAGAAATATGCCGCATCTGATGCGCCAGCTTTTGCACAATCATCACTGCGAAATCTGTAGTTGGACGGATGAATACCGGCTGGTTCTCCCAAAAGAATAAAAGGAATCCAAAAGTGCTGTGTAAGGGAGCACTAGAGTACCTCGAATTCTCAGAAGGGAGAAAATAAGAGCAAGCGAAGCATGACACATCAAGGAAATTGAGAGATATTACAACATCGCTTAAACGATTACGAACTGGATGATATCGCCTGAAGGGTCTTTTTCAGATTGCGTATACATCCACTTTAGTTTGAATGATGTTCATCCACATCCACTAGAATTTTTGTTGTTTTTTTGTTTTTTTTTTAGGTGAGAAATCTTTATAGACACTATAAGCCCGGTGCTTATAGTAGTATGAGATTCTTACTCACTAAAAAACACCTCCCTTATGCAGACTACGACTGAGTTCACACTCAACAAGTGTTCTTCCTTTGCGTTTTATTTTGCTTGAATAAGTTATTTTGCTGCTGAGCACTACGCTAAATCGAGAAGCTTAGTCCTTTTCAGACGGCGCAATAAATTTGGCTCGTCAAGGATCTGTTGAACAGAAATATTCCTATGTCCTTGTAATTGATTTTAATTTCGTTCTGAATGTTTTCAACTCCTAGGTCTCTGTGGATATCATCGTTTCTAATGTACCACAGTGCATTAACAAACCCTTGGAGAACTTTGTTTTGGAATGACTGTAAGACGTTAATGTTACTGCTTTTGGTACAATCCCAAAGTTGTATACCATATGTCCAGACCGGTTTTAGCACGTGCTTATGAGCTTGGAATACTTTCGCCTCGTTCGCGAAAGGAATTTGCACTGCGTTGATAAACACAGATAGATTGTCAGTTTTCTTGAGAGTGAAGTTCACATGGATAGACTTGTTTTTATTAAGCGCGATTCACCAAATTCTTGTCCAATTGTTAATAAGTGTAAGGGTGCGTTAAGCTGTTGCCAAAATGGCAGTGTCAACAGCAAATGTGGCTAGCACTGTATAGTCCGTTTGCGGTATGTCACGGGTAAATATCAAATATAGCAGAGGGCTAAGTACACTTCCTTGCGGCACCCCCGCCTTTATTGTCTTAAAATTGAAATATTCCTTTCCGTGCCTGACACGGAAGAGTCGGTCATCTAGATATTTACCTAAAATATGAGTCAATTGCTCGGGTTGGACTTGTCGAAGTTTATATTTCAGGCCCTCGTGCCATACCTTTTCAAAAGCTTGCGAAACGTCAAGGAATGCTCTTGAACAGACTAGCTTACACTCGATTGTTCATTCAATTACATCAGTTATTCGATGCACTTGGTGAACAGTAAAATATTGACTTCTAAAGCTAATTAGATGATCGGACAAGAGGCGATTTGTGTCAATAATCGGTTTAAGACGATTTAGTAAGATTCTCTCGAAGACCTTCGATATAATCGGGAGGAGCGAGATTGGTCTGTATGACTTGACTTCAGTCAGCGGTTTATCGGGTTTCGGAACCATAATAACTTTGGCAACTTTCCACTGATGCGGTACATGCTTTAGTCTTATGGTGCCATTTATAAGATAGAGCTGTTTTAGCAAACCTTTTTTCGGTAGCGCTTTAAGTATCTCTCCCATAATTAAGTCATATCCGCGGATTTTATTGGGCTTAAGCATGTCTATAACTTGTCTAAGTTCCCTAAGTGTAGTTTTTTCTATTGGACACGTATAGCGTGTTGACATTCTCCGGAATGATTGGTCAAAATACAACATCTTAATCTCATTTGAACTCTTAAGTTCATCAAGGAACATCATTGAGCTTGACATAAAAGTAAAGGATTTTATCCTGGCTCTGTATCAGGCAATGACTGCATCTTGCTGTCTTATAAAACCAAGAGGTAAGTACAAGCCGCGCTGGTGCACATCAGCACTGGGATCGCTTAGAAATGACTGCAGGAAAACTCTTCCTTCAAGCACAAAGTACAAGAAAAATGACAGATTGAGACCCATATAAAGAATTCTTCAAAATATATAAAAATGGAATTGAGGAAGGTAAAGCGACAATCCTACAGGTCATTCTTGTGCTACGTAGAAACAGTGACACGTTTTCTTGTATTATATTCTCATGTAATGTATTCATGTTGTCCCAAAGGACCTTAGACCTTTAAGTTTATAATTTTTTTCTTCTGAAAACTCTAGAACTGTAAATTGATATTCAAATACAATTAAGAATTGATTCGCAATTTTTGTCTACGGCTCACTATGCCTACTAAAAAAGAAAGTCGGTGGAAACGGCTTCATTCACCAGCTAGCCACATTGAACAACAACTTCACTATACCAGGTGTAGCGGTAGGAAGTGAGCGTCAAGATACAAATGTCTCGATAGGGAACATTTATTGTGAACGGGCCTTAATTTTTTTTTTTATGGTTTGGTTGTAATGATACCTGTCAAACACTTTTAGTATACATCAAGTGCTTGAGCATCATATTTTTTCACCGTGTTAAAAATGTCGAATTTTGTACCAGAAAATTATGACTTGCGGAAAGCTTTAATTTTTTGTTTTCAAGTCGCATCGAATGCTTGTCGAGGCATATGGTGAACATGCTCTATCAGAAGCAACATGCAAAAGATGGTTTCAACGGTTCAGAGATAACGATTTTGATGTGAGAAATGAAAAACCTGGAAGACCACCAAAAAAGTTTGAAGACACCGAATTGCAAACAATATTGGATGAAGATGATACTTTGAGTCAGAACCAAATGGGAAAAATGTTAAATGTTGCACAGCAAACAATTTTTGACCGTTTAAAAGCTACGGGAAAGATCCAAAAGTCTGAAAATATGGGCGCCACATGAATTGAATGAAAGGCAAATGGAAAATCGAAAAACCGCTTGTGAAATTTGGATTTATTTTCAGAATCCTAAGCGGAAAAAATCATGGGTTAATCCAGGACAACCATCAACTTCGACTGCAAAACCAGAACGATTCGGCAAGAAGACAATGCTTTGTGTCTGGTGAGACCAGAAAGGTGTGGTGTACCACGAGCTCCTAAAACCTGATGAAACCGTTAATACAGATCGTTACCGACAACAAATGATCAATTTGAACCATGCATTGATCGAAAACGGACCAGCATGGACCAGAAGACACGGCAAAGTGATTTTGCTATAAGAAGAACTAAGAAAAAAAAACTGCACTAAGAAAAACTGGTTCAGGATACAACCAAAGTACTTGGTTGGGAGCTGCTACCCCACCCGCCGTATTCACCGGACTTGGCTTCTTCCGACTACCATTTGCTTTCATCGATGGGACACGCATTAACTGAGCAGCAGCTTGGATTTCTCGAATCCTACGAGGAAGTCGAAAATTGGGTGAATTTTTGGTTTGCTTCAAAAGACGAACAGTTTTATTGGCGTGGAATCCATAAATTACCTGAAAGATGGGAAAAATGTGTAGCTAGCAATGGCCAATACTTTGAATAAAATATTTTTTACTTTCCCATTAAAAATTAGCGTTTTATTTTTACAAAAAAAAGGCTCACTCCATACCGGTACACCTGGTAGAGAGTACTGCTGCCGTTAACTACGTCAACACATTTCCCTTTCCAGGAAATATAAAATTCCAATAATAGAGCCTCCCTCAATCAGCAATGCCAACTTTGTCTTTTCAATTGCAGCAAAATATTTGCGTCTTGTTTTTGACAGAAAACCAAACTGCAAACCTAATATTCAAGAAAGAGTAAAGAAAGTTACAATAGCTGTATTCTCTTGCAAAAAGCCATTGGGAACTTAAACCTCACACTACCCACTTGTCCTGGATAATGCAGTCAACTGGAGCAAATAAGGCAAACGCCAAAGGACAGTATGTCTTAGCATAAACAGAGCCTTATGTACTGCTCCCTCCGTGGCACTGGATATTTTGTTTCACTTGATAACCCTCGATTATATCGTTTTGGTGGAATATAGACGACAAGTCAATGCATTTCCATACAGATGGATCCAAGACTGATAAGGGAGCTGGTGGCGATGTTTTCTCAAATAAACTCACTCTAAGCCTGCCTTCCAAATCACTGTAGCGTGTTCCAGGAGAAAACTTTGGCGTCTTAAGAAGTCTTATCCTGGCTGAAGAAAAACGTGATATCTGCATCTTTTTGGATAGACTCAGTCTCACAAAATTCTAAGACCGCCCTTGACTGCCGATCATCTCTTAGGGAGATGACGGAGCTGTTCAATATACACCTTTTTTGGGTGCCGGGCTAAAGATGTATTCATGAAAACTGTAGGACCGACGAATTCGCCAAAACTCTAACCATTCTACCTATCCTGCTTGAAAAATATTGTATATCATCTGGATACTAATTGCTACGTGCAAACAAAAACTAAAGCTGCGTCAAAATATCCATCGATCAAACAAATCTGGTCAAAACTATCACTAAATCGCTCTAGAAGTTTGTTTTTTCTCAGAGCTATCATAGGTTTCATCACTGTCTTAGGCAAGTCCTCCTTGAATGGACGACGAGGAGGAGGAGATAATTCTCCACCTACTCTGTACATGACCAGCTCTCTTCCAACTCCGCTTAAGAGCTTTCTTCTACAATAACTTAAGCGATCTAAATAATGTAGATGTTAAGTGAACAGGCTCCTACGCTTCCTGAGAAGCTCAAATTGATTGCAAGAGTAGGAGAATCATAGATCCACGTAACATCAGAATGGGTTAATAGGCCCATTGTCACCTTAACCTAGCCTATACCAGGACACCAACACCTGTCATTGCTAAGGTTCTAGCTGCTGAGCACCAAACCATAAATTTTATCGAGTAAAGGCATGCCAGATAAGTAGTACGTGAACATTGTACTCCTATTTGTAAAGAAAAGACTCCTCAACATCGTCTATAAGGTCCTCTCTGCCGTACTATGCAATTGCTTAACACCTTATTGCTGGGCACGATTATTTTTAAAAATAGAATTTACCTAAAGGACGTTGTTGAAACAATTTTTTAATACTACATTGATGACCGTTTCAGGCTTTTTGGCATTTTTCTTTGGGATGTTTATAACTTTTAGTTTTAAATTACCTGAGATACTTGTATCCCTAGCAATTTCGATTTATTTATCAAAAATGAGCCAATTTACGTTGAAGCGATTTCAGTTTCAGCCTTTCTTAAAAATTATAATTTTTGACTACATCCTGTCGAGGTTTGGGACCTTGCGATTGATATCACTTCGGCGTTCAAATATTGCACATTAGATTTCTATTTAAGGTCGAAGTTTTGTAAAGACCTCATAACTGCGAATCCTATTAACTTGCGCGCTATCGGTAAGAACGCCGGTAAAAAAGGAGATAGCCGAATACGTCATCGGTATTCATATTTTTCGTGGTTCTAGTATAGAAAAAGTTAACTGAGTTTAGTCCTTCAAATGTATACAGAGAAACGTCTTGAAACATATAAAAGGATTGAAATTATCTGCGCTGCAGGAGTAAAAATTCTGCCGTTTTTATTTATTTTTACATTTTATTCCCATGAGGTCTATACAGGTCTCCACTTGGAGGACAGGCACTTAACGTACAGTGAAGTTTAGGGTTATAAACGTCCAAAAATAAGAGAGCCCAACATCGAGTTCTGAAGACTCGATAAGCGGGTAGTATGCAATCTTTGGAAATGGTGTGTCAATAAGATTAAACACTAAATGTAATCAGTTCAGCAGAGTAGTGGCTTTACATCCGATTCAGAATTAAATGTACATTAGAAACTATAGTTTATCCTCCATCCCTACCTTCATTTGAAATGATACTCAATTCGTCGGCTTTTTGGACTAGACAAATCGGCGATACGCTTTCCCCCTAGCTTAACATTTCCAGATTGAGTCATCTACATTTGAACGGGTCGAATCTTCAATGGGTTGAAGATTATTGGAAGATCTTAATATACACAAATCGTAGTATATATACACGATAGTAGCATAGTAGATGGATAAGAATATTTATCTATGCCATCCCTAAAAAGTGTGAAACTTTTTCTCTCTTTCCCTAAAGACCTATTGCACATAGGTCCTTTCTTTTTAATGTCATGGAATAGCTGAATCACGATAAATCGTCAGCTTATGAAGGAAAAAAACTACTTAATGACCGTAGACTGGTGGTTTGATGCAATGTCACACCAAAAAGTTGAACCAAAGTCCACATTAATTTGACGAAATCACGATTGTGATGATATTTCGTAATCGTTTGTCAGAGTTTAGAATCTGGCTTTTTTGTTGAAAATACCCTCATTTGAGGTCGACGAAACTTTCCTTCAATGGACTAGAAATTACTTTTGGGAGCATCTAATTCATGTTGCCTTGTACGGTCTCAAGTTTGATATCCCCAGAATAATAATTGCTAGTGTGCCCCAGGGCTTCGTTGGATCTATGGAAATCTTTTTAATTTTAATTGACAATTCCTTGTGTGTCACTTTTAATCCAGTATATTCCATCGTCGACGACAATACTTTCTGCTTTTCATGTTCGTTCCCAAATTCAAATTCCTGCTCTTCGGCTGACGAACGGGAGCAACGGTATAACTAATTGGGAAACAAACAACTGAATAGAATTTTATGCTTTCAAAACAAAATACTGACTCCTGTCATTATCCATGAATGCCACTTGCATCTTCGAAACCAAAAAACTTTCAATTCTTTTTATGTGTGTCTCCTTCCTTGGTCTACTTCGACATCCCGTACGATATAATATATCCGGAGAGGACGGAACGACAAAACAAAAAATGCAATAATCAGGTCAAATGAAATTGCAATCATCAGAGACGGCTCGAAAAAAAGGGGAAGAACAGGTTATGGTATCTTCTTAGAAGACCCAGAACTAAGATTGTCTATAAGACTACTGAATGTAGGCATTGTCTTCCATTCAGAAGTTCTGGCTGTCCTCAAGGCGGCTGATCTAATGCAGTTGAGATCCGTCTTCGAAAGAGATATCGCTATCTACATCGATAGCCAAGCAGCACTCAAGGCATTGGATGCAACCAACATTGAGCCTCAACATTGAAATCAACTTACAAGAAGAAGAGGGCTACTCGATAATAGTGGGGTTGCTAACATCAAACCACCCTTTTGCAAAGTAAGGGTCACACTATCGAGGAAAAAGTCAAAAAGACTGCCAATATGAGGTGGTAAAGTACACAGGGTATCCGAGGGCTCTATGTCCACTTTTTGAACGTACAAAATAAAGGAAGTTAATAAAATTAAACAGGGATAAGCTAACGACAGTAATAGGAATTCTGACCAGACACTGTCTCTTGCGAAAACATGCGAAGATACTCAAATTATCAGATACGGATATTTGCAGCTTCTACGGTGAAAGCTGTTGAGGACATAACACACATACTGTGTGAATGCGAAGCAATATCGCGCAGTCGAAGAAAATTTTTGGAGAAATAATTTTTTAAGAACTTATAGGAAATAGACGGCAAGAACTTTAAAGGCCTTCTTGGCTTTGTGTGATGGTATATTCGTCACGCCCCTGTTTTCACCTAACCTTATATATGCTTTACAATATACGAGTATAAGGCATTTATCCCCCCATACAATTCGTGTACAATGTTTACACCTAGTCAGGTGCTCTTTACACCTATCTGTAATTATAAGACAGCATTCAAAACCGACCGTGATGCTTATATTGCAGAGTCAATGGAACTTCGACGCAATTTCTCCTGCTTTACCTTGTTCTGTCGATATTTTCAACACCAGTGGTTTAATGAAATTGCCAGTAGCACTCCCAAATCAAACATTCAACTTCAACACCCATCTCGTTATGAATGTTTTGCGTTTTACCCTCACTCAAGCCCACTCTCGGACGTTCTTTGAAATATTTCCTAAGCCGTATAACTTGCTTGTGGATTGCCCTGCTGCTTTACCGAGCTCTGTATTTCCAATTCATTATGACCTACAAATATTTAAAATTGACGTACATTGTCGTACATTCGTACATCAACTTCATACAGGAGGAAATCTACAAATGACTACTGATCTCTTCTCTTCACATAATGACGTGACATTCTATCAAGAAGTATTCTCGATGTCATCTGATGTGTCAATCTCTATATATACTATTTTCCTATTTTCCTTCAAGTGACGCCTTGAGATCGTTGCGCCCGATTAAGTTTGATGACAAGACAGCCATAATCTGGTTAGAGGTAATAGGTATCAAAAGCTCAAACAATATCCATAAAAATAAAAATTTAAGACAAATTTCTCAGAAGTTATGTATATTTTAAAGGACACTGTATGGAACGTGTTGGAGCTGACTGGAATTTGAACTCGTGCAAATATTGATACTTGAACTCATATAGTCGAATAGTGTCACGGCAGTCACATACAAGCCTGACTGTATATTACTTGCATCCGCACTATAAATCAATACTGGTCTGTGCCAACATTAAATCACTTACAGTACATTGACAGTTTTTGAATTCCCATCATCCCAGAAATGCTCAAAACCGTCATAATACCGTAATGGTAAACTACCCAAGAACTACCCTTTGAATGCTGTTGCATAAAATTCCCCTTCAAAATATCGAAAATTTGTAAATTTTATTTAAATTTATGTATCTATAGGTAGTTAGAACCGCAATGAATGAAATTTAATCCTTGCTACCATATTCAAATCGAAAAAGCAAAAGCTACAACATTCCTTTCCCACATCGGTAAATCGAGAAAATTCACATCTTCACTCCATTGCCATCAGCATGAGTACGTACCACCGGCACACCACCCACCAATCTGCCAACCATTATCAACGACGGTAAGAAAACAAAAAATTTATATATATATGTGGGTGGTGGTGATTGCACGTCGTTTTGGCTTAACCCAACAAATTGAAACTTGCAACTTCATTGGGAAAAATTCCTAAAAACAAAAAAAAAAAATAAATAAAAAATAAAAAAATAAATATTCAAGGCAGAGAATTTCATTAACTGAATTTTATAGCAGCAGAAAATTTAGCAGCAGTCTCAGCCGCCCTCAACACAACAACAACAAACAATTCACAGAGCAGTCAGGAGTCAGGAGTCAGGAGTCAGGAGTCAGGAGTCAGGAGCAGAAACAGCAGGAGTGTGTAAGCCATGAAACGAACACAACCATCGAACTACCTTGTGGTTATTAAACGATAAAATTTATGGCGTTTTGAATAAAATTAAAGCTTATGATCCGAAACATTGTTCGTTGGCGTTCACAGTCTACAGTGCATTTCCTCTAGGAAATCTGCCAATGTATCCTTTGGAGTGCGGCCGAGGCTGATGTGTAAATTAAGCAATACACCCAGGCTTAAACTCAAGCCCAAACGCAGACATAAAGCCAGATCCGTATCCTGAACAAACCAGAAAATCGGCGCACCCCAGTGTTAGGAATAAGTGTGCAAGGAGTGTTTGTTACATTGAAGAGCCAAATAGGGGTTTGAAACAAATACTATGGATACCACCCCATTGCCTCGCCGTCGATCCCATGCAATGTTAATGTGAGCGATTAAAAATACTGACGGTGCCTTGAGTCAGTGTAGGGACAAGAGTTTATGGAATCCACTGAAAGATGGAATACAATTTTTTTTTTTTTTTTTTTGTTCTCCTTTTAAAGGAGTGTTAAATTTTCATCCGCACGTCGTCGTACTCATATTCAGCTAGTCCCACGTCCGTACACGGAAATGCAGATGGGAGAACGTTAACGACTAATAACCGAATCTGACGGCGCGTACCAAGCAATGAAAGTCTGTTAAATATTTCAGGAATGAAAAAAAAAAAAAAAAAACAAAATAATAATAATAATAATATAAATGAAAAAAAGTAAAAAAAAAAAAAAAAAAAAAACAAATCGTTTCGAAATATTAAGTTTCATGGAAGACGTTTGGTTTTATTTTTATAACGAGTCTTGGTGGAGATTTGCACATCGAAATAAAAGAGCCAGAATATGTTTCCTCTTTCCGGTTGCTTTAGTTCTATTTGTTTTTTATTAATCTTACTTTTATGGTGTAGCGAGCTTAACCGATTACGTCTAGAGAAAGGATCTTTTTAAACGTTTGTCTGCTACCAAATAAAGTCCCGGCTAAGAAACGGACAATTTATATACCTAAAAAAAGATAGTAACAAAAATTTACAGCTCAACGCTGTTTATGGTGTAAGTTTATGTTTACAAAACTGGTTAATTGGATTTTTCGAACGACCGCTTAAAAACGAGAAAAGTCATTTGAGGTAAGTAATGTGAACACGCTCGTGTCCTGTCAATTTGGGAATCCCTACAATTACATCCTTCATCCTTATTTCTTTTTCGAAGGTTTCACGTCTTTAGGACAGTACGAGTATGCTGTCATTTACGAAGATTAGCGTATGTTGATATGTCGTTAAAGAGTAAGTTGATAACATGAAAGCAATATAGAAACACTACGAAAAAGTTCATGAGTTCTACTTTGTATTATGGGTCATATAAAAAGTCTCCGCGGTTTGCTTGTACATTTTTGAAAAAAAAAAAAAAATCTTTATTCTGAATCAATTTCAATCAAGTACATATTGACCATTATTACCTATGACCTTTTGCCATTTTCCGGGTAGTTCCATCGGTGTAGAACTTCTGTGATTTATCAGCGAAAAACTTGGCCAAGTGATTACCAGCGGTTCTGAGAGTTTTGCAAAGACCGAAACACGGCGGGTGCATCAAAACTTCCCAACCAAGCTTCGTCAATTTGTTCCGGGTAATCAAAAATGTGTGTGGCCTAGCATTGTCATGATAGATGGAAGAAAACTCCATTTCTGTTGCCCAACTCTGGTTGCTCTTTCTTAATAGACGATTCCCTTCCAATTCCACCAAACACTCAATTTAACTTTGTTTGCCGTCAATCCAGGCTTTGAATTTGTTTGTGGTCTATCACCGGCCTTTGACCATGATCGCTTGCGTTGGATATTTTCGTATTTGATCAATTTTTCATCACCCGTAGTGAATCGCTTCAAAAATTGTTCGTTGTCGTTATGTTTCAGTAGCGTTTCACTGACGGTTATAAGGTCAATTAAATTTCTTCTATTCGTTTTAGATGATTTCAAACTGTCATACGGTTGATGTTTAGTGCCTCCGCTGTCTCCAGACAGCTTCGGTCCCGTGCTCCATCAGTTGCAAAATTTCATCGACTTTTTCAGTGACAGGCCGACCATTGCGGAGTGCATCTTTTACATTGAAATTTCCGGAACGGAATCGAACAAACCACCCCTGGGTCCCGCGTTCTGAGTGTAAGCTGCACAAATTTGACCGCACGTTTTCGGAGCGTTTTTCCCTTTTTTATGAGAAAAAAAGCGTCACATAGTGTATTTCTTCAGAAATTTCACTCATATTCCAATCAGTATTGACAGAAACAGATAAGTGTTTTCATTGTTTCCAATGGACGCCAACACCATCTAGTGCAAAAAAAAAAAAAAACCGCGGAAACTTTTTATATGAACAATATAATACAAATTCTATACAAAACGAAATGAAACGAAAATATGCATTAATTGTGGGGTAGTTGCAGAATACATATAATCAGCACAAAAAAGAAAAACACAAAATAATTATTAATTTACTTAAAACCCAACACAAAAAATAAAGATTTACGAGAGTATAAAAACTATGAAATGCTAAAAAATGCTCATAAACAAATTCTTGACTTGTGAAATAGCCATAATTTGAGATCGTGAGATTCGATTTATAATGTAAAATAAGACACATGAATTTAAAATTGAGCTTAAATTTTTTACTATCGGTAAAAAGAACAATTCATGGCATTTCCTTTTTGAAAATGATATCATGTAAATGTTGGCTGCATTTGTTTCTGCTGCAACCTCATTGTTCATTTTTTATGGTCTTATTAAATCAAAGCTACAGTATGGTTTAACAAGTTGGGCAGGGGCTTATAATAATACAGTTGAACTTCTGCAAATTGCACAAAAGCACATAGTCAGAAAAAAGTAGATTAACAAATAGTTGGCCTGTATTTTCCCTCCTTGAGATTTTACCAATTACACATTTATATATTCACCCTGATTGACTCGAACTGCAACCAACTTCAGACTATAATTTCCAAACCGTTCATGACAGTGAGCTCAAATTTTGACACATAACAGATAATTTTATTATTTGCAAGACTTTTATATGATTTGCGTTGTGTTGAAAAATTTTTATCCGCGATGGAATTCAAACGTGATATTATGATTACTTTATATTTAGCTGGAAAACCACAAGTAGCTATCGTTAGAGCCCTCCAGAACCTCAACATGAATAAATCATTTGTGTCTCGAACCATAGCTCGTTACCGTGATACTGGCAGCGTTGCAAAACGCCATGGAAGTGGTCATAAAAAAACAGCAAGATCGACAGAAATGATTCAGAAAGTGTAGAGCGAAATACGTGTCGAAGTGGAAGAAAAATGGCTCGTTAGTTTAACATATCGCTGAAACGGATGAAACACATACTGAAAAATGAGCTTGGGCTCAGCCCATTGAAGTTCCGAAAAGCACACGATCTTACACCGCAAGAGAAGAAAGTTAGAGTCTAAAGAGCGAATTTGATTTTTTCCGATGAGTTGCCAGAGAGGTCCTTCGAAAATTTACACCTTCGGACGGCCACCAGAAAGCAGGCAGCACCGATGGTGATGGTTTGGACCGCCATAACCGCCGATGGTCGTGGACAGTGGCGTCAAAATTAATGCGATCGTATACCGTGAAACTATCTTAGAGGCAGTATTGAAGCCTTGGGCAAACGAACATTTTTGTCTGAGACCGTGGACATTTCAACAAGACTCGGCACCGTCTCACAAAGCGCGCGTCAACCAGGATTGGTTAAAAAACAATGTTCCACACTTCGTTTCTTCGACACAATGAATTGCAAATACTCCGGATGCAAATCCGTTGGATTTCACTGTCTGGGCTGTTTTGAAGGCGAAGGTTGGCACTAAAAAATACCAAAGTTTGGACCACCTCAAACAAGCACTTCGCTGGAAATGGATCGGTATACCGCAAAGCCACTTGTGTGCAACGTGCGATGCTTTCTTCGGCCGTCTCAAGGCCACTATTCGCGCCAAAGGTGGACATATTGAACACTACTGATGCAATTTGAAAATTGATGATGTATTTTCCAACACTTTTTGCTTTGGCACAATAAAATTTATCAAAAAATAAAAAAATTATAGCATTTTAAAAAGTTGCAGTTCGAGTCAGTCACCCTGCATTTAAAAAGCTCTTAAAGTGTTTTTCATGCAGTGGATACAATGCAATACCAAGAAATTCATATATATACAGGTTATCTAAGGGTTAACTTTCGGCATTTAGTAAAGGTACCGATGGTAAACAAGTCTAATTTTTCCCATTTCTATACTGTATCAGCACCTAAATTAGTTAATCAATTACCGTACGATATAAGAATAAATAATATGTAGGGTGATTCATGGTGAGGTTTGATTTTCAACAGGCTTTTTTGACAGATCATGCGTGAATCCTATCAAACTGATTTGTCATTTTGGTTCAGTATCGTTTGGCAAGCCGTCATGGAAAGACTCACAACAGAGTCTCTAAATTGTTTAACTGTATTATCAAAATCATCGTTCTGTGAGAAATGTTTTTCGTGCGATTCGAGGAATTTACGGTGCGCATAATCGACCTACTGAAACCACTATTGGCAATACCATTCGCAAATTTGAGTCCCAGTTTTCATAAGTGGATGATACTTGACCAGTTAGACTACATCCAGCACATAGTGAAAAGACTATAGCAGTTGTAGCTGAAAGTGTACACGAAGACCGTGACGAATCGATTTGGCGTCGTTCTCAGCAGCTGGGCTTGGCGTATTCGGCAACTTGACGTATTTTCCGTGAGGATCTCGATCCAAAATTCAACTTGTGCAAGAACTGAAGCCAGGCGACTTGAATTAACGTCATATTTTCAGTGAATGGGCTCTGGGAAAACTCAATGACGATATTTTATCGTGAAATTTTGTTCAGTTATGAAGTCCATTTCTGGCTCAAAGGTTACGTTAATAAAAAAATTGCCATATTTGGGCTGATGAGCAACCTGAAGAAAATCAAGAGCTGCCGTTACATCTATTAAAACAACGGTGTGGTATGGTTAATGGGGTGGTGGAATCATTGGTCCATATTTATTCAAAAATGAGGAAAATTAAAATGTTACCATCAATGGTAACCATAATCGCACCATGTTAACGGATTATGTGCTTCCTGAAATTCAAGCACATGGTCTCAGTCAGCTCTGGTTTCAACAAGACTGCGGTACGAGCCATACAGCGCGTAAAACAATGGACTTGTTGAGAAATCATTTTGGTGAGCACTCAATTCAACGTTTTGCTACGGTAAATTAGCCGCCTAGATCGTGCGATATCACACCTTTGGACTATTTTCTTTGGTGATATGTAAAGTCACAGATCTTTAGGAATAAGCCAGCTACGATTGATGCTTTGGAAGCCAACATTATTCGCATTATCCACGAAATACCAGTTAAAAAATTTTAAGTTCACTTTCAAATTTATGTGTTTTATTTTACATTATAAATCAAACCTCACGATGAATCACCCTATATTTGTCAGGATCATTACTATCAATCAATATGTCTATATTTATGTCTCCTAAAACAATTAAATTCCATGACTTTACATTCTTCAAATTTCATCCATTAATACAATTTTGCTCAAACGATTTTCATGTAAGCAATAGATACATAGATAAAATTTAAGAACTTCAGCATTCTGTTTGTAGGTAGTTTTAAAGATATCTGCACTGCCAAGACTATATTTTACAATCTCTTAACAATTAAGGGAATCCTTTTTGAATACTGCTACACCACCTGCAGTATACGAATTATTACAACCGGATTAGTACAATTGGATAGTTCGTAGTCGTACACCCAGATATCAGACAAAATAATAAAGTCAGGTAGCAATTTTAAACAATTAATATGAGCGACGAAAAAGTTGAAATTATTTCGCATACTTCGAATATTTTGATATATAGTATTTTACATCCAACTCTTCTGGTTGTGGATTTATCATATGCGGCAGACTTAAAACTTCTCGAACATCAACCTCATATGCGCTCATGCTCCCACTAAAGAAAAGGACGACGCTACCAAATACAGTTTCTATGAGCTCCTCGAAAATCCCTACGAGCAATGCCCCAATCATGACGATAAAATCGTGCTAGGCGACTTTAGCGCTAGAATAGGAAGGGAGAACATCTTTGGTAAGACAGTTGGCATAAAAAGCCTACATGGCAACACGTCTGGCAACGGACTTAGGCTAATTGACTTTACTGCGGGGCGAAATATAGTTCTAGCAAGCACCAAGTTTCTACATCTCAATATCCATAAGGGGACATGACTGTCTCCGGATAACCAAACTATCAGCCAAATTGATTACATTGTAATTGACGCAAGGCAGGGCTTCAGCATTCTGGATCTTCGAACCTTTCGAGGGGCCAATATTGATGCGGATATCCAAAACACCCCAACAAGGAAATACTGTGAGACAATATGACATCGAAAAACTGCAATCACAAGAAACGGTCAGAATCTTCGCCAATCACGTATACCGATGTCTCTCGATCACTCCTATAGCAGCAACAGCTAGTAAAGAAGACCAGTGGCAACACTGCCAGAAAGCCATCATCAAGGCCTCGACTGATGTGCTGGGTTTCAGGAAAACAAGAAGCGTATAAAGCGGGGTTACGAAAGAGGACTAGAGCTGCTCGCGAGTTCTACGAGCGAAAAAGACGGGAGGAACATGGGATTCTCAGAAAGAAAAAGAAACAGCACGAGAAACGTATGACCGAAGAAATTAAGAAATGCTACTCCAGGAACAATGTACGGAAGTTTTACCAAAAGGTAAAAAGAACGTGCCAGGGCAGAAAATCCCGTACAGAAACCTGTAGAGATAATGTGGGAAACCTTGTAGTAGAATCACAGTCGGTGCTGAGTCGGTGCGAAGTACGGATAGCAATATCCAAGCTAAAGAAGAACAAGGCTGCGGTGCCTGATAGTCTATCTGCCGAGCTTTTTAGATCAGCTGGAGATGACTTGGTAGAGAGCGTGCACCAACTCATTTCCAAAATTTGGTCAGATGAATGCATGCCTGATGAATGAAATCTCAGCATCGTTTGCCCGGTCCATAATAAAAGAGGATCCCTTCAATTGCGCCAACTACAGAGGTATCAGTCTTCTTAATATCGCATACAAGATCCTTTCTGCCATATTGTGTGAACGCCTTAAACCCTTCGTTAATAACCTGATTGGACAGGAAAGTCCATTCTCGATCAAATTTTCATATTAAGGCAGATCATAGAAAAAACCCAAGAGGTCCAAATTGATACCCACCATCTTTTCATCGATTTCAAAGCCGCATACAACAGCATCTATAGAGATGAGCTATACAGAACCAAAATCGTTCGATTTTGTAGGATGGTGATGGAGAGAGCCCGCTGCTGCATCAACGTCGTCTTATCGAAACCTTTGATGTCAAAAGAGGATTTAGACAAGGTGACGCGCTGTCGTGCGACTTTTCCAACATCATACAATACTTAAAAGAATTGTCCGAAACTCACAGGCCAACACACAAAGCACGATCTTTCAAAAGTCCGTGCAAGTACTTGCATACGCCGATGATATCGACATAATTGTTAGAACACAGCGAGCTGTCACTGGTACGTTTGCTAGTATAGAAGCGAATAAAATGGGTCTAGGGGTCAACGATTCTACCCAACATCGTAGAATCGGACAAAACGTCACGATCGACAGCTATAACTTTTAGGTAGTGAGGGACTTTGTCTACCACAGATCTGTTTCTTTGGGCTAAGAAAGTAATTGAGTATAAGGGCCCAATCTCGAACAACTAAGTACATTCTGTATCCTGTACCTTGATCATTCCAGTCCTGCTTTATGGCGCTGAAGCTTGGACTCTATCTAAAGCGGATGAAGATATCCTCGGTCGCTTCGAGAGTTATGTTAGATTATTCGTTAAATTCTTGGCCCCGTCTGTGTTGACGGGCTTTGGGGAATGAGATTCAACGACGAACTATACGAGCTGTACAGCGACATCGACCGGGTCAAAAAACTGCGAATCTGTCGTTTAATATGGCTTTGACATGTAGAGCGGATGCGAACAAATGCTCTGGCCCGTAGAGTCTTCGAGTCTAACCCAGAGGGACAACGCAGTAGAGAAAGACCTCGCATGAAGTGGCGCGCGCAGGGGACCTCAACCGGCTAGAAGTGCGCAACTGGAGGCAGTTAGCTAAGGATCAGGCAAACTATAGAGGCTTGTAAGCTCAGGCCTCGGTCCACCTCGAACTGTAGAGCCGCCTAAAAAGTCGAAGAGTTAAGATTTATTTTAAACATAAGGACTTAACTTATAAATTTACAATATCTTCGAAGCACTTAACCTGTCAAACTGTCATTAACAAAGATGTTTGTGTTACAAAAACTCTTAACAAAAAATTTCGCTGTGAGCTTAACGCTTCTTTTCGTCTGCTGGCAAGTCAATTTAATGATAAGAATATTGGTGTCGTCTTCGGATGTAGCATCGCCTCTCGCACTGGTACTGCTGATATGCTCACGTTTTCTCATATTTTTAACATAACAATGCTCTATGTCATTTTCGCAAAATTCCACTCCCACTCCTTTGTGAATAACTTCTACAGCAACTTGCATTGCATTTGAAATATCGACACACGGTACATTCACAATTTTCATATCATTGGAAAGATTGGACTGCTCCAAGAAATCTTGGATGTAAGTTCGGTGTTTTCAGTTTCCATTTTGATAGATGATAAGATAAAAGGTCATTGTCAATATTTTTAAATTCCTTGATTTCTTTGTATATCAGTTTCAAATCAATTATTTTATTTTCTTGTATTTGTCTTTCACAATTGTTGTCATTCTCTCTTCTACTTGAACTGAACACATTACTCAAAGATTTCTGTTAAGCTATGGCAAATCTAATGGAAATGGCTTCTATAAGCAGTTTCACACACACTAACATTCACTGAAGCAGAAAATTGAAATGATCGGATGGAGGTTATATTATTATTCTACCCTCGGATGTATGTTAACTTGTAACCTATTAACAATAATTTTTTCTTATTCTGAAAAAATCAATGACGATACGATATTGGTCGATGGCCGTGGCTCATCCCAATCGGATGGTTCGACATTCAATATCCTGGCAATATAGATATTCATTTTGTTTAGGTACCTAGATGTGTACTGAATACGCAACAAGGATTCCAATTACAATAATAATTTAGTCTCCCCATTAAATGTTGGAAGCCATACATGGAACGAAATCATCACTGAGGCCAAACAACTTTCTTATTTTTTCTATCTAATTTTCCAAAAATAACTTAACACCTGCTCCGGTACTTTAAGTGTAGTCATTCCTTTTTGAGTGACAAGTTTCTTTTTTTTTTTTTGGAAACAGTATTGGCCACTAATGATAATTTCAGTTTGAACTTTGTTGAGAAACGATTCTGTCATTCAATGATGACACTCTAGATACATATAGTATGTGATCAATTTTGTGAGTTTAATTTACTTTAAGACGTCATACCCTATTAATATTTTGTGTGGCCTCCTTTAGCGGACAAAACTCTTTTCACTCTTCTTGGCATGGAGTTTACTAAGCTTGAGCAACAGCACCATATTTACTTTTTAAACAATTGCCTTTTAATGTGGCCTCAAAAATGTTCTATTTTGTTTAAATCTGAAGACTGTGGAGGCCATTCCAGAACTTCAAGCTCATGACATTCTAGTCAATCTTTTGTGACTTTGGCCGTGTGTTTCGGATCGTTATCGTGTCAAAAGATCGATTATCCCATTTTTGCTGACTTTGTGCTAGGCAAGGTGTCAAAATTGCAACGTATATCTGAGCGGTCTTGCGTTCTTCGACTCTCTTGTACATGCCAACACTATTAGAGGTCATGCACCCCCATGCATAAGGTAGCCTAAACCAAATTTAACCGTTTGTTTAACCAGCCAGTGGGATAGGTGTTGCCTCTTCTTTTTTCAAACCCACTTGCGGCTCTCTGAACTAAATCGGTTTATTTTCGTCTCATCTGACCAAATAACCTTAGAACAGTCATTTTCAGTGTACCTAGGCTCATTAGCAAATACTTTACGAAGAGCCATATGCCTTTTGTTGAAGAGGCGTTTTGACTTTTGCCCTACCCTTTAGACCAGTCTTTCCAAGTACTCTTCTTACTGTTTCAGCACTGGCAGCAACATTATCGTTGGTAAATAATGAGTGTTGAACTTCAACAGCATTACTGCACTCTCCAGAAACGACACTTCGCACAAATTTCCGTTGACAATTCTGAGATAGGATTTGATTTCTTCAAGATGGATTTGTTTGAATCTCCAAGCTTAGTGCTTTTTTTTTTAGTGTGCTGATGAAGCCTACAGAGCATTTAAATTTTTTGGCTATTTCTCGATTAGTTAAGTCTTTTTTTCTAAAGCCGTCTTCAATGGTTTTTTTTCACGTCGATTGATATTGCCCTCATCCTGTAAATCTTTCTCCTTTAAATCTTCATCTCTTATCAAAAGGTGGAAAAACTGTAATCCGTTCAGGTAAATTACAACTACAAAAGCTATAATTTGCTTATTTAGTTACATTCACCACTTAACTTTTGCAAGAATGTGGTAACTCACAAAACTGTGATTACAACAAAGGTCTTATCAAATCGGATGCAAAACTTCTCTGCAGCATAGTAATTTTCCGATAACTACAACAAAGTTGCCTGGTGCAACTTCCATATTGAACATATGGACGATCAAGTAATGGAACTTCAGAACGGTGACATGAGAGAAAAACGCAGAAGTATGAAACATGTGATCAATGGGATTCACTGTATATGCAAGTCAGATTGTGGATTCTTTTTATAAAGATAAACGATTGGATGAGTTAGTTCAACTGCACCTTTACGATATCATATACATATACACTTCTGTTACTTTCCTCCACTCTCACTGTCGCTTGCACCATAGAGCTGAAGTTAGAGTTACATATTCTAACGAGCTACACGGCTGCGGTATGAAAGACGTCATATGCATCGGTGAAGATAGGGGACTCTGTTTGTGTGTGTTGGCGATTTTTTACAATCTTAGAAATGGATTTAAATTTGCAACAACGAACTTGTATTTAATGGTGCGCGAACGTTGCAAATGTTGGAAAAGTGTTTCGGTAACGATTCTCTAAAGAAAACGGCCGTTTATCAGTGGTACGAGCGGTTCAAAAGTGGTCGTGGGTCAATCGAAGATGATGAACGCAGTGGCAGACCATCGACATCGAAAACCGATGAAAACATTGATGAACTAAAGGAAATATTGGTCAATAACCGCAAATTAACCATCCGAGAGATAGCGGAGGAATTGAACATTGCCTACGGATCCGTTCAAGACATTTTGGCTAATGATTTGGGTTTCCATCGTGTAGCAGCAAATCTGGTGTCAAAAGACCTCAATTTCATGCTAAAAAGAGATCAAAACTGGAGACGAGACGTGGATTTATGAGTATGACACGCAATCCAGACAACAGGCAAGTGAATGGCGTTCACCAAATGAGCCGAGACCAAAAAAACCATGTCGTTTTCAGTCAAAAAAGAAGGCAATGCTCACAGTTTTAATGGATTACAACGGTGTAGTGTATCATGAATTTTTGCCAAAAGGCCAGACAGTAAGCATTTTGGTGTTATGAGACGTTTGCGTGAAGCAATTCGCCGAAAGGGACCAGAATTGTGGGCAGAAAACTTGTGGATTTTGCAGCATGATAACGTACCGTCGCACAGTGCCATCATTATTCTTTATTTTTTGACGAAAAATGCAACAAATACCATCCAACAGCCACCGATTTGGCTCCCTGTGACTTCTTTCTGTTTAATCGAGTTAAAAAACCACTACGCGGAACGTGTTTCAGCAGCCGAGAGGAAGTAATGGAAAAATCGCAGGAAGCAGTGATGGACATACATACGTAAAGAGTGACCAGATAAAAACGAAAGGAAAAAAAAATTGAATAAAACAACAACGGTGTGAGATAAAAAATTGATTTTGGCTTTGTTTTGAAGCCATGTTCATGCCATTATGTGCAGAATAGCACAACATTCAAATGGTGGTCACGGCTTCGCTGTGGATCAAATTTTTAATGACTCGATCCAATATGTGTGACGTTATTCCGGCAATAGCGTGTTAAATGTTGGCCTCGAGCTCATCCAAAGTGGTTAGCTTGTAAGCGTAGACCAAGGATTTGACGTACCCCCAGAGAAAATAATCGAGTGGTGTCAAATCACATGATCGCAGAGGCCAATTATGCACGCTCCCCGGGATAACACAATCGCCAAATTTCTCCATTACAACTCTGAGCGTTGCGTCGCTTGTATGTACCGCCATTTGGTTGGAACCACAGCTCAGATATATCACTGTGGTGGAGCTCTGATCACAAAAAGTCGGTTAACATCGCTCGGTGTCTCCTTAATCATTTCTAAAGAAATACAATGTGATGATGCCGCCATCACCAAACGGTCAATCTTTGTGCATCCATTGATGCTTGGCCGAACACTTTTGGATTGTACTTGCTCCAATAATGGCAATTTTGCTTGCTTAAAGTGGGCCTCGTACAAAAAGTTGATTTTCTTTTCAATTTTTGAGTCAGCACAATCTGTAAGCTCAAATGCAACCGCAAAATAAGCCGAGTTGAATCTCTGGCGATGACCGATGGGTCGTCTTGGATACTGGCCGCTACGGCGGCTATGTTTTCTTGATTTTGCACCAAACTCTGTCTGTTAAACTTTTCCACGGTGCGACGAATTACCTGCACACGGAAGCTATGATGGCGACCAACCTAACGATAAAATTCACGTTGCGTATTTCCAACTGAGCCCAAATACGATAACAATTTTTAATAATCGGCAAACGTAAAGAGATACGTGATCAAATGGCAAACCTTACTGAGTATTTTGAAAGCTAGATGTCATTGGTAATTTTGACAGCTCCTGCAACATAACAATTGAAAAAATTTGAATTATCTGGTCACCCGTTAGTTATATTCGAGTATATACGACTATAATACATGGACTGAAAAGTCTAAGAGAGGGCACCACTTGAATTAAATCCATACCATCAATTAGTACCAACATTCAAAAGATACGTGTATAAATTTGACAGCTGTCGGACGAATAGTTCTCGAGATATAGCGTTGTGAGTAAAGCAACTTTAAAGCAATTTTTCGTGTTGATTTATCATTGCTTTTTGATGCGAAAAAATGCAGCCGATGCAAAGAAATGTCTTGATAAATGTTACCCGGACTCTGCACCAGCCGATCGTACCATTCGCAAGTGGATTGAAAAATTTAAAAGTGGTCATACAAGCACCGAAGATGATGCACGCAGTGGACGTCCAAAAGAATCTGTTTCAGATGAAAACATCAAAAAAATCCACAAAATGATTACGAATGACCATAAAGTGAAGTTGATCGAGATAGCTGAGGCTCTGAAGATATCAAAAGAGCGTGTTGGATATATCATACACGAATATTTGGACATGCGAAATTTCTGTTCAAAGTGGGTGTCGCGTTTGCTCACAGTCGACCAAAAACAACAACGTGTTGATGATTCAGAGGAGTGATTAAAGCTGTTCAACCGCAATAAAGCCGAATTTTCGCTTCGCTATGTGACAACGGATTAAACTTGGCTCCATCACTTCACACCAGAGTCAAGTCGGCAGTCAGCTAGTGGCGAGCAGGCGACGAACCTCGTCCAAAACGACCAAAAATCAACAGTCGGCTGGCAAGGTTATGGCATCCGTATTTTGGGATACACATGGAATAATTTTCATCGACTATCTTCAAAAGACAATGCACCGTGTCACAAGTCGATGAAAACGATGGCAAAATTGAATGAATTCGGCTACGAATTGCTTCCCCACCCACCGTATTCACCAGATTTGGCCCCCAGCGACTATTTCCTGTTCGCAGACTTCAAAAGAATGCTCGCCGGAAAGAGATTTAAGACCGATGAAGAAGTAATCGCCGAAACAGAGGCCTATTTTCAGGCTAAACCGAAATCGTACTATAAAACTGGTATTGAAAGATTGGAAAATCGTTTCAATTAGTGTATCGCCCTCGAAGGCAACTATATTGATGAATAAAGTTGAATTTTGCAAAAATTTTGTGTTTAACTATAAAACGGCACCGACTTTTCAGCCCATGTGTTACATCCCATCGCCACGAAACTATGTGATTTGTAGTATTTCAGTCGTCTCGCAGTGATCAATGTCATCCAATCGTTACGTAATTAATTATGGGAAAATTCAGAAATATGTTGATGAGACCTTGTGATATTCTAAAGGCGGTGCAATTTACTGCGGAAAGATGCGTAAATTCGAGCTTATAGTGGCAAATAACCCAAGTTTGTCGATACCACGTAAATCTCAAGAATTGGACATTAATTCTTGAATCATGGAACCTATAAAATTCAATTGACACAAAAACTTGGTGTTGAAAATGCAAGAAATTGATCAAGAGTTTAACCGAAACATCATCTGGGCGATGAGGCTCATTTCCATCTTCAAGCAGATTCACCGATTTAGGACTTAGACAACAGCGATTGTCAATGAGTCTCTTTATACGCAATGTGTTACTAATTGATGCAGTTTTTGATGAATTATTGGACTTTATAACTTTATAACTATGAAGAAGATTTGGCTACTAACGTAAATGAATCGCACTATCCAACCATGATCAATCTATATTCATTGCCGAAATGTAAAGGCTTAACATATATGTGAGCAAGCTACTTCTCGAAATTGAGATCGACTTTAGCCGCCAAGATCAAGCGGTTTCATGCTTTGAGGCTTCAATTGTTGGCCTTAAAAAAAATTTGTGCTGTTGTCGATAAAAAAAAAAAAAAAAAAAATAGCCGCAATTGTCTTTCTCAAATAACGCAATAAGGGTTTCACAGATTTCTCAAAAATTATTCGTTTTATTCAAAAAAAAAAAATCTACTCCTTCATGTTGAAATAATATAAACTTTAGTAAGTCAACGATGAACCTGTAATGAATCTGAATGCACAACATAAGCAGATTAGACAAAAAGTTCCTTAGAAGGAGCGCGTTCAACGGAGTTCGCTTGACTGAATCGACTGCGACGATAGTACTTGAAACTGGAGTTCTGAGCATATGGACCAAATCCTCCTTGAATTTCAAAACAGTTGATTCGTCCACAGACGCACAATATGTATACATGTTCCGGAGGATAAGAAAGACAAAAGTATTTACCAAAGATGGCTTGTAAAAAACTTCGGGACGAAACATACTTCGCGAAGTACGAAGGCGACACCATTTACGGCCAACGGATGGACAATGCGCAACAGCATGTGAGTATTGAAAAGGGTACTATACATAGATGCATAAAACTTTCGGGGGATAACCACTAAGTCCTAAAATTGTAGGTAAAAAGGGTCAGAAGTGGAGAGGGATGCCAAACATCTATGGTTTGTGGTTCTTTAGTTATTTTGTGAGTTTGTTTTTTATTCTTGTGCCTCTATTGTAGGAGGTATGTTTGAATAAATGCAAAAAACTTGTTGAAATGTTTTTTTTTTTTTAGAAATTAGTGTTTTTACGATAATTTGTACTTTTATACAATTATCCTCTTGTGTTTCTACGGGTCTGATTGCTTCCCTGATGTTTGTGTTTTTTTGCTTCGAATCGATTTGACTTATTTATTCTTGAATAATTAAATAATTGCAAAAACCCTCATCAAAAACGAAAATGACCCTTTTGTATCCAGTTTTTTTTTTTTTTTTTTTTTTAAAGTGGTCAAGTGGTTAAACTAGGGAGGGAAAAAGGTGCCGTAAAGGTTGGTTTTGAATGTTTGAAGGTTATAATGACTAGTCGAACATTAGCGATATGTTCGACTCAGGAACTTATAACAATATTTTAGAGCACGTCCGAGAGTGGGGTTGCGAGACGAGTGCGACGCTTAAAAGTTTGAAGGGGCGGGACAATATGACGATTTCTATTTAGTACTGGTGGTGGAACAAGCGATTAAACAGAGTTATTCACAAGACATTCGTGGATGTTCTTTGTCTGAGTTATAGTTAAGAGTTTTATCGCACGGTTTTGAATCCTATCTGACAGATATAGAAATGTTCTGGATGCACCGACCAGATGTGGGCATTGTCCTTTAAATTTGAGCTGATAAATGCTTTCTATATTGAGGTCTGATCAGAAGTGGTGAAGTATTTCTTACATCGCAACGAACCTCGACATTTCGCAGCATTTTTGACGACATAAAATATGGTATGTAGTCATTTCAACGTAAGTTTTCATTGACACATACGAGTATGGAAAGTTTTTCGGTTTCGACGATGCAAGTGCCAATTATGGAAAATGGCTGGGGGTCTAGATTTCGCTTTACCGACAGCAGACAGCATTGTGCCTCGGAAGCATTAAGTTAGGCTTTGTAAATGTTCCCCCCATTAGTTATGCTGGTAATATTAGAATTTATTGATATGCTGGCATTCTTGTTCTAGAGCTTCAAGGTACGTGAGTCAGGGAACAAACATGGAAAGCAGAGAATACTTTCGTCAGCAAAGGAATATATTGGATTAGTAGTTGCAGACAAGTGTTCAGTGATGAAAATTAAAAAAAAGTGTTGAAGTCAGAATGAAGCCCTGTGGCACACATAAGCATTTATTTTGTGCATATCATACTTAAAACCGAAATATCAAGTGTGCACTGGCTTTCTTTTGCCAGATTGATGTACGCATTGATTCCACTTTTCGGTGAAATATGCCATCAGGTCACCAGTTGTCCTGTTGCGATGAAACCCGTACTGCTAGTCACGAGGTGGAGGTTTATCAACATTTTCATGACCTTGGAAAGATGGGACGCAAGTGCAATGTGCCCTGTAGACGGAGAGAAGAAGATTCGCATTTTTTAAGGAGAAATCTTGTTTCCCATATACTCGGAAAGAGTTCTAAAGAGTAGAATGAAAGCTTACGCAGTGGTTCTGCCGGCATGGAAAAACACCTCTTCAGAAGAAGGTAAGATATAACATCTAGACCAGCAGATTTGTGAATGATGCTAAGATTTTTAAGAACTCTTGCGAAAGTGGGTTCGTCACATTGAGAATTCGATGAACTCGAGTGTAGGCGCGAACAAAGCACAATTTGAAAGTGTTGAGCAACCAGATTGGCCTTGTCTATAGAGCTGACAGCTGGATTGTCGTTATCAATGAGCGTTGGCAGAACGTTGAAGAACGACCAAAAGATTATTCTATCTTTCGGTCATTGTAGTATTTTTTGCCTAAGTTGCAGTCATTTCTGACTCGTCTGAACTTTTTTGGTGATTCCTCTGTCTAGGACCGAAAAAAATTTCTCTAACCATGGCAGCTTTTTCACAGCTCGACTTGTACCATGGCCTTACTTTTCTTCACGGCCTTTCGAAGGTTGCTACTTAAGTTAACGTCAAATTAGCATCATAAATTTTTAAGTTTTTTATTTTGTACGTGCTAAAATCTTTGGCATATGAATCCTATTTGCGTTTTTTAAAGAGACTTGAAAAATTCATCTCAGCTAAAAAGTTGAATTAGATACTGAATATTTTCGTGCGATGATTTTTTTATGATTTTTGACATAGATTAACTCAACAACAGTGTACCGACCAAAGCGCTTCGTCTTGAAGGTGATGAAGCATTTTCCCGGGCTACCGTGTTTCGCTGGTTTTCCGAGTTTCGTGAAGGTCGTCAAAAATCGTTTGTAGTGCCAAAACATATCGATGCTGTACGAGAACTGATATGTCAAGATCGTCATGTGGCTTATCATGAAATTGATTCATGCTTGGGCATTAGTTTGACTCGCATACATTTAATATTGCATGAAAATTTGGCCGTCAAAATGGTTTCTTTGCGTTGGATACCTTATAATTTGACAATCGCTCAAAAAAGGTTCGTGCGGTTTGGTTCAAAGAAATGTTGAAAAAATTCGATTGCGATGCTTCAAAAAATATCTAAAAGATCGTGATAGATGACGAATCACAGATCTGTGCATATAAGCACGAAGCACTTTGAAGCAAATGGTCATCTGATTCTTCGGGAAATCCGTACATGTCGCCACTGTGTCATTAGACTATTAGAACGGTCACTTCGGAATGCTGAATCACCATTTGTATAACGGAAGTCTTTGGAGAAAAAGCAACAGCCGAACTCGGATCATTCACCACAGGCTGGCTCAAACAAGTGATTTTTTGATCACTAAAAACAGCGATTCGATCGGTCGTACAGGCGTGATTTGGCACTCAATGACTTTTGTTATTCTCAGATATCAAAAATAAATTGCGTGGTCAACGTTTTTCGGCACCTGAAAAAGCAGCTGTTGCATTTCAAACGTTTTTTTTTTTTGAGTTATTTCATTCGGAGCGTAAAAAAAGCTTCCAAAATTTATTAAAACACATGCAAAAGTGTATCGATCTTCATGAACAATATTTTTAAAAACAACAAAGCTACTTTCGATGGTGAATATTTACTTCTACTTGCTTTTTTGTTTTCTTTTTTCTTTTTATTATTGGAAATTCTTCACAACCTCATACAAAATAATTAAAACTTTTTTTATTCATCATTTTCGGGATACATGCCGGCAATCGGCAAAGGAAAAAACCTGCTAATGACAAGAGGAAGAGAGGACGAATGGCAAATGGCGAATGAAGAAAACAAAAATTAGGAAATACCCCACCAGAAAATGAGTAGTACAAATCGGGATTAATTCAGACTTATCCCATGCTGAACGAATTGAAAGCCAAATTACAAGTGCAATCCCAAAAGATTGCGATTGTCTTTAGCGAACAAAGATTATTTAATCTCACGCAGAACCATATGAAACTTGCGCGGAAAAAACGCATCATGTTCGATACTAAAGAAATTTTCTCAGTTTGTGCCATATGCCGCGAACGATAGCAACCATAAAAATTTGGCTTAAAACTATGAGAAGTTAGCGTAGATCAGATATTTATACTGACTTTGATCTTGAAATGGTCCTGGGGGCTCAAAACTAGAGGGATGGGCTGTATAAAGATTTGCAAAATGACAAATCGATATCAAGGTTTATATGCCCACACTTTCAGGAGAAAATCTCATGCGAGGATCAAAAATCGTTCTTAACACTTTGTTTCCGGAGATGTCAATATTTAAAGATATTTTTATTAAACTTTGAAATTCAGTAAAAAATCAGTTTAATTAATAATGAATTTAAATAAAAAAAAAAATTAACTTTTGAGCCGTGTTTCGGCAAATGATCACAATTTTTCAAACGGCACTTTGGTCTTGAAATGACAAACGGAAGAATTTGGGCCTGATTTTCTTTTTGTTGTTTTACCTGTCTTGCTCCCAACAAGTCCTGACCAAACAGCTAATCTGTACTCTTTTAGCGACAATGTTGTCGAGTCAGCATTTCCATTGAATAGTACATACGCATTCAAAAGGTTTATATCAAGCAAATACCAAAAAATCCGATGCCACCACTTTTTCGATATGCGGTCTATTTCATAAATGGATTACAACATGTCCACCCTATCAACATAGCTCATGTGTTTATTATATTCACTTACAAGTTGTTGACATGAAACCTCCTTCTTACGGTTATCTTTTTGAATACGCATTGCTATTCCAGAAACTGATGGGTCACGAAAGTTACTCAGCAAATGCACTGATTTCTTGTCTTTCCTTACTTACGCGCCAGTCAGACTGCCCTTGCTGTCAATGTTTCTCATTTAGCAGATCAGTGGGTGCATATTTTCTTCCTTTCTGAAAAGTTCCACAGGAGTATATTGGGTATGTAATTCGTGAGTTTTTTTTTTCCAAAATTTGAACGTTTATTAAAGAAAAACATGTACAATAGTATTATTCAAAGTATTGCCCATCTGGAGCCCATCTTTCTGGCAATTTGTGGATCCCATCCCAAAAGAACTGCACCGGCTTGGCAGCTGAGAATGAATAAATCCAATTTTTGATATTCTGCTCTGATGTGAACCGTATTTGAGTGAGGGCATTCTGCATCGACCGGAACAAATGATAGTCAGAAGGGGCAAGGTCTGGGTTATAAGGCGGGTGGGGTAAAACTTCCCATCCACTGTTTTCCAAATAGTTCTTAACCGGAATAGCAACGTGGGGCCGAGCGTTTTCATGATGGAAAATTATTGCCTCGTGTCTGGTCGCATAATCCGGGCGTTTTTCGGCAACTGCTCTCTTCAAACGGATAAATTGTGTTCGGTAGCGTTGTCCATTGATGGTTTCAACCGGTTTTAGCAGCTCATAATACAGCACACCCATCCGATCCCACCAAATACAGAGCATTACCTTCGTGTCATAGATATTCGGCTTTGCCGTTGATTTGGCTGGTTGGCCGGGTTTCACATATCATTTTTTGAGCTTGAGGTTGTGGTAATGGATCCATTTTCATCACCAGTAACAATCCAATGCAAAAATGACTTCCTTTTGTGGCGTTCCAGCAGCATTTCGGACATGCAAGACCGCCTTTCGACGTCTCTCGGCTTGAGTTCATGTGGAACCCGATTTCCTTGCTTTTGAATATATCTAGCTGCTTTTAAACATTTCGAAATGGCTGCTTGAGTGACACCCAAAGATTCTGCGAGCTCTTCTTGTGTTTGGCAACAATCTTCAGGACGTTCATCGTCTTCCAAGCCAAAATCACCACTTTTAAATCGTGCAAACCACTTTTGGCACGTTCGCTCAGCTAGCGCATTTTCACCATAAACTTACACTAAAATACGATGATTTTCGGCAGCAGTTTTCTTCATATTAAAGTAATGAAGAAGAACTCCCCGCAAAAACAATTTTTCAGGCACAAAGTTCGACATATTTCAGTGAAAAAAAATGATTGTTGTTTACGCTTCAAACGAATGATATATACTGAAATGACGAACAATGACAGTAACTTTCCAACGCATGTTCCAATGGAATAATAACAATGGAATAATACAAATTACGCCATCTCTTAGCAAACCGCACGAAGTTATAATACAATGTCCTTTTCCTACTAACGTCCTGGTAAGGTCCTTCAAAACACGTAAGCCAAGACATTCTTCGGTACCTGTTGTAGTTTTCCCGGTATAGATCTGACACATATCCTTTTTCGTCAGCTCTGATTCAAACCTTGTCGAAAAGAGCTCCATCCCTTGAATTTTATCATTGATTCATCTATGGATTTTAATTTAGATGGCTTCAGTGACGATAAAAATGTTTCCGATAGCTTCGCTATGAGAGGGCGCAACTTATAAAGTTTATCAAAATTTCTACATGTTCTTTCTGGTTGTCGCAAACTGTCATTCAACTGAATATGACTAAGAAGTCAGGCAAAACGATCCCTCGACATGAGTGAACAAGTGTAATTATCTCTGAGTTGAGGCATAGATGAACAATAATCGAAATAACTTAGAATTTTGTTGACGCCCATCAATAAGTTTATTGCCAAAAACACATTGATTTCTTCTTGATTGGTTGGAATGTAGCTTCCATTATTTCCTCCAGCTTTTTGCACGGCATACAAATTAGTTTGGGACGCAATATGTTCAATTAATTCCATTGGAAATAAATGAAGAAATACATCAGAAGGTGTTTCTAAGTCTTAAGGAATAGTAGGACCTGTTTCTTCTTCAAACTCTGTTTTCGTACCTTGCAAATATTTCTTTGATGTCATCCAGATGGTTCGCTTAGCCCTCTCTTTTTGTTGAAGAATAGATAAAAGAAGATCATCTTCGCTAATCCATCCCTCGTCATGTTCTTCTTGAGGCTCGTTGACAAAATCAATTTTTATGGCATTTGTATCGAATAGATTTCCAACATTTGCTTCAGGATCTTCTTATTCTTCACCACCACTTTCAGATTCGATATCTGATGGAATTTCGTCAAAAAAAATCTGAAATTCGTCAGAACCCATTGCCTCCATTGTCTAAAATTACCAAAAAAAAATTTACTGATCGTTACCGGAAACAATTTTTTACGTCATAAAATGATCACTAGAAGAACAGAGAAAAAATATTGAATGTGTGGTATTACTGCGAAGCCATTAGGAAGCAAAGGGTTAAAAGAATTGTGGAAATTGACGAATCAAAATAAGAGCCGAAGACCTTCCGATATCTGTCTGAAGTGGATGATGTTGCCCAACATTTTCTTGGTATAAGAAAGTAATTAAGCAGTAAGACCTGACATATTTCCAACAATCAGGTTCCGAAAAATCCCCATATCTGCATTAGAGAGTGAGATATAAATCTCAATAAGCTTATAGACTACAGATTCTGCATGCATAGGTCCAGTGGGAACTGATACACAAAATATCATAGATACCTACATTCAGTTATTAATATAAACCACAACTTTCAACTTGATTCTACAAAACAAGGTTACTTCATTAAATATTTTACTAACACGTGTGTATACTCAAATAAACTTTTTTTTTACTCAAATGAACCCGAACACGATGCTTGAGGGTATAAAAACTTAAACCAGCATCGAAACAACTTCTATCCATCATTGTTTACCCGGAGAACAAAAAAAAAAAAAAAAAAAACACCACTATTTAGCGAGTACCATCCCATCAGTTGAATCAATTGGATGAGGGAAACCCCAAATCGAATTGAATACTGGCAATAGACAGTGTAGAGAAAAACGCAAAAATACTGCGAAAACAATTCCCAACAGCACCATACAACCATTTCCCTCAAAATGTGCATGTGCGTGTGCATGTGCATGTCAATTGTTCATGACGAACAATAAAATCAACAATGGAGCGACACCCGGGCAGTCAACACAAAGCACCTGGCACCAGACACCGTCCAACATCCACTGACACGTCACTGAACCGTGTTATATTGACACATTTTGTGCGCCCACGTTTCCGAAAAGGGTGTTGCTTTAGTTCTATGGCTAACCGCTTGTACGTCATCCGCATCCCAACTAATGTAGATGGTTGGTGACTATTTTTGTTTTTACCCAAAGTTGTGAAAGTATAATTTAATCAATTTCGTGCGACTGTTTCTTTAGAAAATTAAAATAAAGATACATCTCCATACACACAATGGATTTTCGAGAAGGGCAAAAGAAGAAGAAAAAGAAGAAGAACGTGCAACAGAGGACAAAAAAGTAAAAAAAAAAAAAAAAAAATTCAAAACAATTTCTGGCAAAATAAAAACAATTCGTTTCTTCCAGAAGGCGGTAGAATGGAGACAACCGAGACAATGACAAACAACATTTGATGTCCATTGAAATTGCAGGCACGTACTCCTCCTGGTAGGCTAACATCCATCCATCTCTGTCCATCTATGCTCACAACTTCAGCACCTATCGTTCTCGCAGCAGGACGTTGAAATCTTTTAATATAAATGCGCGTCTTATGCAGAAGCCTCGAAATTTAGCCCAAGGGATTTCTTTCATGGGGACTCCTTTAATTTTCTCAATCCATGTCTATGTCAGAGAGCACATATGTATGTATGCACGAGTATATGGCGAATGATGAAAGTTTAACTTCAAACAAAAGTCACTGGGATGGTATAGCTACCACAACGGCAAGCACATGCCGTAGTCACAACCACTGACATTGATAGTTAGAAGTATTTACTGACAAAGTTATCTATCTCTTTCAACGACTCTATAGATACGAGGAAACGTATGAGTCTGGAGATTTGAAAATTAGACTGAAATTGATACCTGCCTGGTAGAAGTTATTGTCACTCGCAGTTCTATAGGACCACCATACGGACAAGCACAAATAAAATACAGGCAACAACCATCACTTCACCGAAGATTCATAGCAGAACTCACTCGTAAAGCGCTGTAAATTACTTTATTGGCGTAGCTAAAGCCACTTGTCAGGGAATGGAACCACCCTCAAGAGATTTGGACTCAAACCAGCCTATCACACTCGCAATTACATACCAACTCACCTATTCTAAACTAAAACCCAGTTGTATGATCGAAACCTCGTATATAAGCCACTTACTCCCCGAACCAATCAAGTAAACGTTTGAGAGTTCCGGAGGTTGAAATCCTCGCACATTTTTCGCCTTTCATTCTCAGCACTCTCCTACGCCCTTTTGTCGAGACAACTACAACCACCACTACCACTGGAACCGACGCCGCTGAAATGCTTTATTAAAATTTATTGCCACTGCTTTTGTGAATACGTAATGGACCGAGGTCCGACATGGCTCTAACGTTATCCTAGCAACGATAACGAAAGATGTGAATACACATAGACGTGCTGGGCATGGAGGGATGTAAGGCACCCACTATTTGTTTTTTTTTTTTTTTTTTTTTTCGTCTACATACTGCCGCCAGTTCATTTTAATTTCAACAATTTCCGGATTAGGTTCTTTCTTTGCGGACCATCCCACCTCCAGTGGGACTGTTTTCTCATTTCACTGATGTAATTCATTTCATCGCCTAAGTCAGGACAGATAAACGCAAAACAAGAAAAAAAAAAAACAAGAAAACTAGAGCATTGCTCGTTCAATTCATATTCACCCCCTGGAAGTAGAGGAGTGAAAAACAAGGAATATAAATCGATCCACCTCCACGTGAATACTAAAAGCTAAATGGGACACTACGGCCCAAAGTACCAGTCTATACTACAGAGTCAAACAGCAAACTCAAATAAGAATAACTGTCAGCGAGGGTTGGTTAACACAAATTTCTACCCTCCCATGCCGCTGAACAAACACCGGTAACAGGCTCCACTTCACCTGTGTATTTTGTCAAAAAGTTGGGTCGAAAATTTTCATCTAAAAATTGGCAAAGTTCTCTAGATTCAATTTGTTTGAAGGTGCTCAGGTGGGTTGTTGGATTTATGTCGGCTGGTTGCTGGCGGCGGGTCTGAGTCCATGCCTTCATAGCCAGTTTGGTTTCTACTCAGCCATGATGGCGACATCAATTTTTTCCCATCATTTCGTCACAATATGCCAGATAACGTACCCTTACCTAGGCTTATGTGTACGAATACGAGCATAGGGGATGGTTTGCTGTTGGCCTGTCTTCTCTTTCCGGCAACCTTCATCCGAACGATGAAAATTGAGCTTCCGGATTATGTTTGGTGGGGGGAAATTTTCTTCAATTCTTTCAGTCTTCTTACAAAAAAAAAAAAATTTTTTCCTTTCTTTTTCTGGCTGTTTTTAGGCGGATGAAAGTTGATATTAGTAAGCCTACCTGTTGGATGGATTTGCCGAAGCACAAATACATAGATAGAATAAGACCTGTGAAGGGAGAATGAAGAATCTTTTGTTATTGCCTCGGAATTGGAGAGCCCCTTTTTCCTGTTATGATGGGAAGAAATTTTTAGTTTTTTACCTCGAAAAAAAAAGAAAAAAAGACGAAGAAGATGTGGACCTGACTTTCTTTTTAAGGTATTTTCCTATTTTTAAGGGGTTTACTTGGGAGCTTAAGAAATATTTAATTTCCGCTTGACAAGGGATAAGTGGTTTATCAGTGTGAGAACATTGAGAGAATTTACAATATCTTTTTGTTGATTTTTTCTTATTTTTTAGTTTAAATTGTTTTCGTTGGAAGTTATGGATTCCTCCATAGCGCTCCATAGCGAACTTAAACCATAGTTCGGATGGTAGAAAATTTTAAATTGTTTGAAATTCTATTACCGGTACTGTAGACGTGTAATAAGAAAGTAGATTTAGAATAGAACTCCAATGTATCTGTATTCTAATGTGAAGACCAATGTTTTTAAATGAATTTATGCAGAAGAAGCAAAATTACAAATGAAAAAAGTAGTGAGCGTTTGATTTACTAACAATAAAAAAGCCACCATTGATACAGTCTTAAATATACTTAGGGTTCACATTAAGGTTCAACTTTTTTTTAGTTTTATATGCTACAACAAAACTAAAAGTTCTTATTAAAAGTAAGAAACCGAAGCAAATTTAGATGCTCTTCAATGTAGTCCGTCCGGATTTTCTGTCATGATGATACCGAATTTTATTGAATTTACCAATCCTATGACCCGAATTTTACTAAGACCAAATCTTAGGGTGGAGCACTCCATACAGCAAGCGCTCTGTGCTCTTTGATTTTTAAGGTTTTCGGTCCACCTTATCTGCTGGGCGCTATCTTGTTATCTTCTGTATTCCAAAGCAAATCAAATTGAGAACTCTATTCTCACAAGCAAGGAGGGCTCATCTCTTGTTGTTGGCTTAAATGTAGCTTCTATCGAGATCGTTAAATCTAAGTAAACCCTACGTCTCAAAGTGACCATATAAAAACTATAGAAAAAATATTAAGTAAAACAACAACGGGGCGAGATATAAAATTTGAGATATAAGATTTTGACCTTATATGTGGAATAGCACATTATTCAAATGACCGCCTTGGCTTTGCTGGCAGTGCTTCAAGCAGTTGGTTCAATTTTTGATGACTCGGTCCAATATGTGCGGCATTATTCGGGCAATAACGTGTTGAATATTGGTTCCGAGCTCGTCCAAAGTGGCTGGCTTATTAGCGTAGACTAGGGACTTGCCGTAGCTCCAGACAAAATAATAATGAACGCGGCGGCCAATTGATGAACACTCGCCGTGAGATGACCCAGTCGTCAAATTTCTCCTTCACAACTTCGAGCATTACGTCGCCTGTATGGTATGTAGCGCCATCTTGTTGAAACCCCAGCTCAGATATATTGATGTCGTCGAGCTCAGAGCACAGAAAGTGGGTTAACAACGCTCTATACCTGGAACCATTGACGGTGTCTCCTTCATCATAAACCGTACCAAACAGTCAATCTTTGTGGATACACTGATGCCTGGCCGAACACTTTTGGATCGTGTCCATTTGCCAATAGTGTGCCAAAAATTGGACTCGTCCGAGAAGATGTTTTTTGGTCAAAATCCGGATCTTCGGCCAATATTTTCAGCGCCCAATTAGCGACCTCACGGTATTGTCTATATTTTTCTAGCTTCAATTCAGCGTCAGCCTGGTTGATTCTCTGGCGATGCCCAAATAAGCTGATCATCGTCGAATCGACATTTTTGGGTCTTCTGCGCTATGTTTTTTTCATTTAGCATCAACCTCTGTCTGATTGGTGGCTTAAGATCCAAAACAGTGTACTCACGCTCAAACTTTTCCACGGTGTGACGACAAAATTCACGTTGCGTATATTTTTTTAATACTGATCGCACGTTCAGCAAACGAATATTGAATATACTGAATATTTTGATAGGTGATTGTCATTGGTAACTTTGACAGCTGCTGAAACATAAAAAATGGGAAAAACTATTGTATCATTGCTATCTGGTCTCCCGTAATTTATTCAGATTAACCTTCAATATTGCAAATTTTTTACTGCATCCTTATGTAGAAAGTTTGCCGTGTTGAATGAACGCATCTATGGTTTAAGATTTACTTGTAGAAGGGGTTTTTTATCACCATATGAGCGATCGGAAAGACCGATAACATTTCTTTTTGAGCCGAATTCACATTCACTAAATAAACTTGGGCAATTTTGAAAGTAAGATTTACATAGTTTGTGCAGATATAACTTTCATAATGAAAGAGAAATGACACAAATTCGCAGTCATATGTTGCGATGCAACATGCAACGTGATAAGCAGTCACCTCTTGGAATCCATACTATCGTCTGATCAGTTAACAAAGATGTTGATCAAAATTTGTTACGAAAGCAAAACAGTAAATTATTGACTTGACGCTATCGAACAGGTACTTTAAGGAGAATATTATCGAATGCTTCAATGTCAAGTCATAGATATATCGAATTCAAAATCGGATGCGAATCTTTATTGTAAGAGACGCATTAGCTGTACATGTTTTAGGAGAAGTTCGAAGAGTACTCGTGTAACGTCTCAGCTGGAAACGGAATGATAAGGGAAGCTGTTCACAACCTGGAAGGTGCCCTTACTGAGTGTTTTGAGTTTATGTGTACGGCCGGGAAAATTTTCTGCAATTCGCCCGTTCCGAAACCAGACTTGCAAAGACTATGTGAGGAAATCCGCAAACTCCTCAACTGGTATCTTTAAGAAAGTCATACTAGTCATAGTCGATAGAATCAGCAAAACACTTTGAATATTTGATTGCACCTTCATTGAGTCGGAACCAGAAAAACACTCTTCTGAACTAGCCTGAAAAAATTCAGCTTATATCTATCATTAGTTATGGTGACGGATGTGGCTTCTTATATGATGGCGAGGGTAAATAGCAATTGTCAGCAAGGTGCATTATAGGGTGATTGTCTACTTAACTCTCTTAATAGTTGTACCGTCAACATCAGGCATATACAAATTATGTACAACATTCTGCTCTAGACATAATTGACGATCGCACTATCAGTTTTCTGGTAATGACAATCCATCAATTCAACAATTATGTTGACCGAAAAATTCGTAATTTTTCCGATATGTTACTCTTACAGATCCCCCATTTTCGTTACAAGTTTGAATAACTAAAAAGGGTTGTTGCGTGGTAAACGACTCCTTTGTCGTTTATCATTGGCAGCAATCTCAGAGATGTCTTTCGTTTAAAAAGAAGTGGTTTTCGGTGCAGCATGCTCTGGAGTTTCGACAACCTTTCGTGCTAACTTTCTTTAAACTCTGGTCCAATAGACACAAAAAATCAAATTGGTCTATGTCCGGGTATAGTTTGCCAAAATTTGATCCAACAAAGGAACGTAGTCGCCTCTCACGGATGGCTCCAAAGCCGACCTAGTATATCGGCCTTTCTCGAGACCGATAGCGTTCAATCATACACCTCGTTAGGAAACGTTGTGTCTACCTTCTGCGTAGCAAACTCAAAGAATTGGGCGAGAAGAGAGCGAAGTAGCTGGGTCTTTTGCGACCATACAGCTGCACTTTAAGTCTTTCTAATCCCTCTCACGAATTTCAAGCTCGGTAGAGAATGCAAAACTTCTCTGAACGTTTGAATTAACGTAATCAGATCGCGAGAAAAAGAGAAACTTTAACCGCTTTCTGGTCTCGCAACGGGGGGCTATTCTTATGCCAGGCACCTAAGTGTGCTTTACATAAGATAATGATATAGCGAAACACAATACTATATCTGTGAGTAACTGACCTATATTCATATCAGGTTGTAGGTAATCTGCGGTGATGTAGTGAGTGTTGATATTTTTCGGTCTTTGACACTAAAATGCTTATTTTTCTTGTTGCTGGCTGAGATATTCCATTCAAAGGAACAAATAGGGTTTTCCAATAGGGACTTGACAACTTTGAATTTAATTTGTGAACGCACTCTTTCACTCTTTCACTTATCAACATTTTCATCATGGTAAAGTACACTAACGAGCAACGTCTGCAAATTATAAAAATTTTCTACAGATATTCGGAGTCGCAAAATCATCTTCAGTGACGAAGCTCATTTTTGGCTCAATGGGTTCGTCAATAAGCAAAATATGCGTTATTGGTCGAATAAAAAACCCACATGTACTTCATGAATCACCACTTCATCCACAAAAAATTACTGTTTGGTGCGGTTTGCTTGCCGGCGGCGTTATTGGGCCATATTTTTTCGTCGACGATAACGATCGTCACGTTACTGTGAATGGTCAGCGTTATCGCGCCATGATCACCGATTATTTTTGCCCCGAATTGGAAGATATGGACTTTGACGACATGTTTCAACAGGATGGCGCCACAAGCCACACAGCACAAGCTACAATCGATTTATTGTACTAAGCGTGTTATCTCAAGACATGGGCCAGTCGATTGGCCGCCTCGTTCGTGCGATTCAACGCCGCTTGACTATTTTCTGTGGGGCTAAGTTAAGTCATTGGTTTATGCCAACACGCCGACGACGTTGGAAGAGCTCATAGCCAACATTGAACGCGAAATAGCGGCCGTTTCGACCGCAATGTGTGACCAAGTCGTTGAAAATTGGGTCCAAAGAATCGACCGCTGCAAACGTGCCCGCTGTGGTCATATGAACGAAATCGAGTTTCATTCATAAATGTTTTGATTGTACTTCAAGCCAATAATAGAGTTTTTGAAATATCTCAAATGGTTTGCCTTTTATTAAAAAAAAAAGTTGTCAAGTCGTTATTAGAAAACCCTATATAAGGAATACAAGATTAGTTCTTTGTTTGAGTACAAGTCCGACCCAAAAAAGGCAACTTTTGGCAAAAAAATCTAACGAAAATAAATTTAAAAATGAGTGAAACAATAAATTAATTTTTGAGTTTTAAGGAGCCTTTGTGAAAAAGGCTAGTACGTACCTTGTTCAGAAATTGTAGATTCTTATAGATATAAGCCGAATATCTGAAAATAAGAAAAAAATATTTAAATTTTAAAAAAGAAATCAATTAATGTAAAAATATGTTTATAAAACCTATGCAGCTGGTTACTATTTTTAAAATATTATTTTGTACAAAGATGAGAACGATTGGGTTTCTAATCGACTTCTATTTATAAATTATTGTACAATTTTCTTTTTTAGATATTTGGACACAGATTTTAGTGATAGAACAATACGCATTGGTCTTCTCTGTTTACTGAAATCAATAAACGATGAGTAGCAAAAAAAAAGCGACGAAGGGTAATCTAAAAATACAATATATCAGTCAGTTTTCAGAAGGATAAAAGCTTCTCAGAGAAAAAGGTTTGCTTTGACGGTAAACTGAAAAAGATTAAAAAAGAAGATATCTGGCATTATGCAGGGATTTTCTGGGAAAGCCCAGTCGAAAATGAAGCTTGTATTCGGTTTTTATTCAGTATTAAGGATTTACATGTTCAGCCTGGATCAAAAGGACTAATTACTGTGTTTCCTTTATGGAATTTTATTAAGTGAACACTGAATGCCATATACAGACTGAAAATAATGAGTTTTTAAATTTTTTTGAATTGCCTACCTAAAAAACTGTGGTGAAAGATACTTGTTGCATTTGCATGGGTCTACGGCATCTAGTATTTGCTTGAAAAGAATTTCTCGAAAACCTTCAATTTTAGGTTTTGTTTAGGACGTACAAAGATCATTTTAGAGAAGTCAATTTCTACTATCCGAAAGTAAGATTTAAGAATACGGAGCATGAGGTACGAGGGCTGTTTGATGAGTACCCGGATTGGAAGACAGGCGGTGCTACTGAGGCAGCCCTTTGTTTTGTTTCGACACCCATTTCAAAGAATTGTGTTAATGGTTTTTGCGACCAAGGAATAAGAGCAGTTTCGCTCCGTGATCTGATTCTTCTTTTTACGAGGAAACCAAGCCCATTCTCAATGGTACTTTCCTGTACAACCGTTTACCATTGGTTCGCAGAGTTTCGCAGTTGTTGCATGCCGATTTTTGATGAACCGCACCCAGAGTGATATGCATATTCATATTCATATACATGTATGTATGTATATCAATATCCGTTTATGCATACCAGCATTACACGTCAACATAGAATATGGTATATGTCAGTATCATTGAACAGGTTGCGAACGCTGATTTCTGATCGCTTCGGAGAATAATTACTCTTTGCACAAACTCTGGGGTTAACCAAATAAACTCCAACAAAGAATTGGTAAATAATGCATATGAGCATACATATGTACATACATTATCATAGATGCTCTTCACTTCTCTTGTTTTTCTCAATAAATATGTTTAAGCTTACATGATAAGTTAAATAATTGAATTTCTTTCCAATTTCGAACTTTGTGGAATAAAGACTGATTTTGTTGAACGTGTTGTATTTTATTTGTATTTTTGGTAAAAGCACATGTAACTCCAGGTGGCCCAAAAATAGTTACCACAGAGGAAACCGTTGACAAAATCTACGATCTCTTATTGGCGGACCTTTCAACTGAACGCGTTAGCCACATCCTGCAAGAGAACTTGGGCATGAGAAAGCTGTCCGCGCGATTGGTGCCGCGCTTGATCACATCGGTGAACATCTGCGTTATTTCGTGATTGTTGATAAGACATGGATTTATTGGTACACAAAAGAGACCATAGAACAATCGAGAGCGAAGGCCGTGCATTCGGCCGGAAAGGTGATGATCCACGTTGACTATATTGAGAAGGACGGTCTAACTGCTGAACTGTTCAAAACGGCAAGCGATGACTTTGTAAGGACCATACAACAACTCGTCTATAAAATATAGTTGGACGAAAGTACTTCTGATGAATGGAATCCGGCATTATATGTTTGATCCTCAAGGAAGGACACCCTCTTCAACTATAGAGGCATTAGTCTTCTTAACATCCCGTATTATGTGAATGTGATGAACGGAAATGCCTTCTAATCCGCCCCAGAAGGACGCAGCAGTAGAGAAAGACCACAACTCAAGTGACGCTTGCAAGTTAAAGGGGACCTCAGCCATTTAGTGTGCGAAACTGGAGGCAGCTAGCTAAAGATTGAGTTAACTGGAAGCGATTTTTGGTTGAGAACCAGGTCCACCCCAGATTGTAGCACTTCCTTAAGTGTGTAAGTAAGTAAGTATGTTAGGTGAGCGGTATATTAGTACATTACATAAGGTTTATAGTTTCGAGATATTAATGGGCGTATTAATTGACGAACTGCCAGGAAATAGTTGATATCAATTTCCGCGTTTCTATTGCAGAAAGTGCATATGTCTGAGGCCAAAGTTATAGGCGAGGTACAAAATTCAACTGAGAATTCCAACCCTAGTCTCAAAAGTAGTGCTTATAGCAGAAATTGATTGGTCACAGCATAGATGTAATTGTTTTTTGTTTTGTAGATGTGTCTTGAACTCGATGCACTATTTAAACATTGCCAGACAATTTCTTCATCCAGTCAACGGATTCGCTACACTGAAAGCATCGGTTCCCACTAGATCACCGAAATCAAGCAGTGTTGGGCGCGGTAAGTACGTAGGTGGGAGACCACATGGGAACTCAGTACTCCGCGTGCTGTTGACAAAACGCCCGACATGGGCATAGCCCCCATATGAAACAAATGAAAAAGAATCTTTGAACTCTTTTGAGTGACCAAATACCTGAACGTCATAGCACATACAAGCTGTAATTACTGCGTTGAAGACTCTGTGTACCAATATGTTCCGGTTCCCAAAGAACCTAAGCCCTATAATACTTAGAGTAATCTAAGTTTCAATACCTTTTTCTTTTGCGTGGCTCACAATATTTGAATATCCTAACATCCTCAATGCCTTCAACTTGGTGAAATCAATTCTCTGCTACAAGTCATCTGCGCGATTCAAATATCATGATTTTGGCTTTTTGGGCATTTATTTGGATGTCTCACAAATTTTAATAATTTCGTAGCCTATTAATTTGCATCAGTGAAGATGAGAAGATCGTCAGCATATAGCAAAACTTTCAAGTTGACTCCAGCAAACTGTACTCCTTCAGGAAAATATATAATTACAGATGTCATCAATAGATATACTATTACCGAGCTTAAGATACATCCTTGTGGTACTCCAAAATATATGTTAAATCAGTTGGATATGAGATTTGAATAAGATGACAAAAGCTTAAGATAGCAGACAACTTATAAATTATGCTGTTCCTGTTCAAAGAATCAAACTTGTCCTTAAGATCTGCAAAACATGCATACGAATATGGGGTGGTCAGCTTGAAATAGGCTTCGTCGATTATTAGTTTCAATCCAAATCTTTAAGAAAGTACTAACTAACACAAATCTTCCTGAGTGTATTGGGTATGTAATTTAATTCGTGCGGTTTTTTTTTGCAAAATTTGAACGTTTATTTAAGAAAAACATGTACAATAGCATTATTCAAAGTATTGTCCATCTGAAGCTATGAATTTTTCCCATCTTTCTGGCAATTTGTGTGGCTTTGCCGTTGATTTGGCTGGTTGGCCGGGTTCCACATATGATATTTTGCGCTTGGGGTTGTCATAATGGATCCATTTTTCATCACCAGTAACAATTCGATGCAAAAACGACTTCCTTTTGTGGTGTTCCAGCAGCATTTCGGACATGCAAAACCGCCTTTCGACGTCTCTCGGCTTGAGTTCATGTGGAACCCAATTTCCTTGCTCTTGAATATATCCAGGTGCTTTTAAACGTTTTGAAATGGCTGCTTGAGCGACACTCAAAGATTCTGCGAGCTCTTCTTGTGTTTGGCAACAATCTTCATAGAGTAATGCTTCCAGTTCTTCATCTTCAAACTTTTTTGGCTGCCCAGTACGTTCATCGTCTTCTAAGCCAAAATCACCACTTTTAAATCGTGCAAACCACTTTTGGCACGTTCGCTCAGCTAGCGCATGTTCACCATAAACTTCTACCAAAATACGATGACTTTCGGCAGCAGTTTTCTTCATATTAAAGTAATGAAGAAGAACTCCCCGCAAAAACACTTTTTCAGGCACAAAGTTCGACATATTTGAGTGAAAAAAAGTTATTGTTGTTTACGCTTCAAATGAATGACATATACTGAAATGACGTACAATGATAGTAGCTTTCCAACGCATGTTTCAATGGAATAATAAGAATGGAATAATACAAGTTACGCCATCTCTTAGCAAACCGCACGAATTTTATGGAGTTATGGACCCAATATTAAGTATTGAATCCCTCTGTAGTTTTCTATTTCAAAAAATGGCAGCTATAATCCTCTTGGATAGGCTTAAATATTTGTTGTAAAGGAGTAGTAGATATTGGTAGCATTTTTATAGAATTCAGCAGAAACCACATTTTGTGCAAAAAGTACGGCGATCAATCTCATATATTCCCCAAAAATTGACGGCAAAATGGAATGGTTAAATACACAGATCTTATCAAACGTCAATGGGGACTGAAGATAAGAATCCGAGTCTTGTACCTCGATCGAAATATGGGTGTAACGTCATTTGTCCACCCACTGGATATTCATCCAAAACGTTTTTGTATTCTTGCAATTAACTAGCTTTTTCCAAATATTTTGTACTAGTTTGCTCATTTTTGGATACATAGACTCATATATTGTTTACACACAGAGATGTAGACAGTTCTATAAAAAAAAAAACTGAGTCCGTTCTACAGAATAATGAACTAATGAACTCTTACGAGGCTTTCGAAATTGATTATCATAACATTAATTGGAAGCTACAATCCTATGACAATTATTCAAGAAACTTTTTATGATTCTTACAAGGCGTTAGTTAATTTGGTCAATTACATTTGCAGGCAGAGAGGGAACACAAATGTAGTTTTGGATTGCCATACTTGTGAAAAATATAACCGAAAAGCCTGCAAGAAATTCTGAAGAAGTCGATCTTGAGTTCTTTATATAGGGACAGCTAACAGGTGGTGTGTATGTTGGTGTCGTACAGTCTTTGGCAATTTTAGCCATGGAGTCGTCTATCATGCAACAGCGCATTTATGAAAATAGGCGCTCATTAAAAGTAACGTTTCGTAAAATTCGTGATTGGTTAACATAATCGCCTTAGTGAGTTCGGAATTCGTTCAATGATGAAGCGTTTTGAAGAAATTGGTTTGGTATCGGGTCAAGCTCCATATCAGCATCCTCAGCCAGTACTTGCAGGCCAACACATCACCACCGTGAGTTAAAGTGTTCAAAACCAGCCAGACACCTCAATTCGTCGCTAAAGTCAACAACTGGCACTTTACGGCAAATTTTAAAAGTTGATCTTCATTTGCTCGCCTATAAAATCCAAATTACACAACAATTGAAACCATTGAAGCATCTACGACGTCGCCGATGCGATGGTACGGATTATGGATTGGCGGCATCTTTGGCCCGCATTATTTCGAAGATGAGTCTGGAGAGGCAGTTTCAGTGAATGGAAAAGATTACCGCAACATGTTGACCGGCTATTTTTTTTTTTTTTTTCCAAAATTGAATGAATTGAGTTTTAACAAGATAGTGCTACCGCCCACACAAACCAACAATCAATACATTTATCGCCACGAAATTTGAAGATAGCATTATTTCGGTTAGAGGAGAAGTTGACTGGCCTCCAAGGTCATTTGACACCTTTCGCCTTCTTCCTGTGGGGTTATTTGAAGAGTATGATCCATGCCAAAAACCCAACGACAATTCAGGATCTCAAACATAACATACAAACCAAATTCTCCAAAAAGTGATTGATATAGGAGAAGCCGGTGTAGTCACATGAGCGATGTTGTATTTCATTCGTAATTGCCATAGACCGAGCTATATTAGTCAATAAAATCCTAAATTCTGTTCACAATAAATGTATGCTTGATTTCATGAAAACTTTCACACTAGCTGTTGGCTCACTGTTTAAAATCTGGCAAGTCAGTTAAGTAAGTCAACATCAGTTTGGAAATCCTTTCCGTGTTCATCGTGTAATTTTGTGTGAGGTTCTACTAGGTTTTCGCTAAGATACTAAAGAAGAGTAGTCCATTCACTTATATATTGAAATTCTTGTGTTCTTTTGTTTCAATCTCATGATTCGAAAGTTTCACGTAGGTGTCTTCACTTTTATGATAGTGAATTCCCGGAATTTGAGGAAAGTGCTTAATAACATGCTGGAAAACATGCAGATGCGTTGAATCTTTTCCAAATCACCACCAGGTAGAACAGTTGGGGACTGGTAATTGATACCGACCTTGAAACCAGTTGGACACCAGTCGACGAATTGGATAGTGTGCTTGGTCTTGATGGTAGCAATGGCAGCGTTGACATCCTTGAGCACAACTTCACCACGGTAGAACATGCAGCAAGCTATGTATTAGATGGGGTGAAAAGTAACCTCCTTGGGAATGAAAAAAAATTTTTTTTAAAATGTCTTTTTAGTCTATTCAATATAAGCCCCTTTTAGTTTGATACACTTATTCTAGCGATTTTCCAACTTCTTGCTCCCGTCCGAAAAGTAATTTTCTGGAAGGTCTGCAAAATACTCCTCTGTGGGGTCGATGACCTCCTCGCGTGAGCTGAATTTTTTATTGATGAGCCATCTTTTGGGGTTTGGGTCCGAGGGAGCCAAATCGGGCGAATACGGTGGATACGACAGCAATTGGAGCCGTAAGTCATTGATTTTAGCCATGGTTGCGATGCTCTTGTGCGTCGGTGCATTGTCTTGCAAAAACAATTTTTTTTTTTTCGCTTTTGTGGGTTTTATTAAGAGCTGGAGCAAACACTAAGATCTATGTTCTATAACGTTTCGCCTTTTGAGAAAGAGTATCCAAATTACCGACGAAACAGCAAATTCAGTTGATTCCTATGCGTCCAAAGTTACGTGTATTTTTCTGAGTAAATTTCACCTGTAGGAGAAATTATTCAAAGACGACCCTAATTGACCAATTCGCGTGTCAGGTTACATTTTAATTCTTAGTCTTGAGAACCTATACCAATGTAAGGCTTAGCTGTGACATCAATTAATCAAAGCCATTGCTTGTCATAGTGTTGTCAAAGTTTCTTTTGAAGTTGACATTAGAAACATGCCGGAAACACAAACTACAATTTAACTTCCCTTAATCTTCTGAAACCCATCTCATTACGAGTGCTATGGTTTAAAATTGGCCACTTCTTTACTGGGTTTTTCGCATGTCTTCAAAATTCCATTAAAATATTCACACACTTATAAATTCCAACAAAAAAAGGACACTTATTCGCTTTAAATTTGTTACTTCCATCAATATGATCCCAGCATTGTCAATGGCTGTGTGTTAACGTACACACAAATTAAGCTTTAGCCATTGAAATGTGATTCCAGGAATCAGATTCAGAATAAGTTAAGAGGAAATATCTTCCGACAGAGGTAAACGATCATAACCCTTATCAATGAGCGAATGATAACCATAGAAATAATGTCCCATCGCAAGAATTTCCGACCCAAAACGGGTAGAGGAAGAAAATTCTTTCTTCGTTTTTCTCTCAAACACTTGGGCACATAAATTTTGTATGTCTTTCGACTCGGCACACACAAAGCCCCATAATGCACAAAGGATGTAAGAAGGATCAAGATAAAAATACGAGTAAATCGCAAAGAAGTCGTAATTCCATTTTTCTTCCCACTTACTTGGCTGGCTTTCATGAGCTTGCATAGGGCCAAAATAAAGATGTGACATCTGCAAAGAGACACGAGGACAAGACCTACCCTCGATTTGTAAAGTCTACAAATTTTAGGCAAAGAAAATGTTTTCGCATGCTCTACCTTCTATCAATTTGCTTGCAACAAATGAGAGAAATTCTGCCACACCACCACTTACGTCTTAAATGATGGGTTGTGGTTTGACTAGGGTGGCAGACGAATTTTATTACGTCTTTCAGTTGAACAATAAAAACTCCAGGAAGCCGAAAAGAAACATTTTTATATCTCCCAGTGTCATTCAGGGCCAAAATTGTTTTTAAATGTAGTGTCGGCTCAGTTTACAGCAGTTTACAGTGGTGGCAATATGCGCGTATTTGCCAATACAGCAAATGCCTTCAAACGTTTCGAATTTCCTTTCGTTCATAATGATTTCGAGAAAAAAGTGAACGAAATGAAATGAAATTGGCATCGTAAAATTGTAATATAACGGTGCCTGTTAAATGCAACAAAACGATAACTTTTCTTTTCACAATCTCTTTTTGCTTTGGCGAAAGTGTAACTCTGTAATCGAAATCATTATTAAGAAGTATGAAAGAGTATCGATTAGTTTGGCATGCCCAATGGCCCGAAACTTGCTCTTCGGATTTTAATTACCCTCCTTTATTGTATCCCATTCCTTCGTCCCTCTATTTAGTCATTGAGCCTTTTCAGTAGGTTGGTCCTGAGAGTGTTTTCCTCGGTCTTGTGCTAGTGCCGGCTCCTGCTTCTGCAGAAGTGTCAAATGCGCTCGGCTATAAAATTTTCAATTAAACTTTTGAAACAAAATTATGCAAACGGGATTATTGTAATATGCTGATGCTGATTATTGAAAGTTGTAACCTGAGGGTTGTCGGATGGTTGGCGTGATGAATCTGAGGCTGGGTGCACCCTGATCTGGATTGAGAAAGCCGTTAGAGAGACAAACCATTTTGGAGCCTGGAGGTATAGAGTGTAGTCAATGCATATAAATTGATCTCGTACTAATGATGTGGAGGCAGTGGGCAAAAGTACTGGCTCTGGCAGAGCAGTGCCGCTGAGAAATTTGCGCCAATAGAACCGAAACGAAATGAAAATGAGTTTTCTGCTTGAAGAATCAATTCTGGTCAATCAAGCGGAATATCTTTCGACTTATTTTGTCATTTGACAAGGAAATTATAGGAGGGGGAGATGATTGTATGTATTTATCAATTTTACAAGTACTAAATATGTATATTGGGAAATTGAAAAGATTTCTAAGCAATTTAAGACACTAACTTCGACGAAAGGAACATGATTTACTGTATCATCATTAACCCTCAACTGGCCGGGTGGTTTTTTTGTAACATTGTAACATAAGAGGCCGGCTACGGTCACCATGTTAAACAAGAATGGAAGGTAGTTAATCAGATCTTGGGTAAAGAAAGAAAGCCTCAAGGAGTCTATAATTTATATGAAAAAAATGAAAATATTTCTGAACCTTTCACAATTGCCAACATTTTCAATGATTACTTTGTTGAAATTTCTGATAAGCTAAAACCGACCACTCCGCTTAAGGTTAGTTGCTCCTATAGCATTTCTGATGGTCTCATACAGCAAAGTATTGTCACAAATATTGTAGTTTCGTTTTCGACCCGTTTACGTCTTTTGAGATTTTGAAATTAATAATGTCAATGCAAAGTAAAAGTTCATACACAAGCGATGGAATCTCTGTTATTGTTCTCTAAAAAATTGCTTGGTATGTTATTGATGTGTTGTGTTGCTTGTTAACAGTGGTGTGTTTCCAAGTCAGCTGAAATGGGCAGAAGTTATTCCTCTTTCTTAGAAAGGGAACCGCAAGGCTATTTCTTCGAACAGACCGATTTCTCTTCTTTCAACTTTCTCAAAAATATTTGAGAAACTCATAAAAAAAAAGTATGGTTTCGTTCTTAAATCGAAATTTTTTTTTTTTTTTCAAATAAACAGTTTGGTTTTAGGTCTGGCTTGTCAACAGAAGATGCAATTTTGAACTTCAGTTGCAATCTTTTTAAAGCAATCAATGAGTCTAAGACCATGATGACCCGTTTCATTGACATGACAAAAGCGTTTGACATGGTTGATCACAAGTTACTTTTAAATATACTCTACAACATCGGTTTCAGGGGTGAAATTCATGATTGGTTTCGGTCGTATTTGTTCGAGAGACAGCAAAAAGTTTGTAATAATAGTATTTTTAGCCATTTTCGAAAATTAAATAACGGTGTACCTCAAGGTTCGGTGTTGGGACCTCTTTTGTTTCTAATTTACATAAACTCACTTCTCTAACAAAAATTCAATGGCTTATCTTCTGCTTTTGCAGATGATATAGCGTTTACTTACGAAGGGACCTCTACCTTTGATTGCATCATAAGAATTGAGATGGATTTGGACACTCTAAGGAAGTGGTTTACACTGCATAAGCTTATGCTTAGCGAAATGTAATGTCCTTTAAGATTACTGGTGCTTTCTTCGATACAAATCTGTTTTTTCATACTGCTGAGTGCAAAAAGTTCTCCTTGCTATAACTGTGGAAAGATAAACTATTCTTCATCGGTTAGTTGTTCCCCCAGTTGCTTTAAGATAGAAGAAGTCTGGAAGCCTCATATTATTAAAAAGATAACGATTTTAATTAAAAGGATTTTATTTGATTTCTTCTTTTTTAATAGATTTATTGTGCCATGTGCAGAAGGCAATCGGGAGCAAAGAGAACAAGTAAAAAGTAGCCAAACGGGAAGAAGGTTAAAAAAAAAGAAGAGTTGTCTCTTTCTTTTCGATTGCTGGCAGCTAACAGGGTAGAACTATTCGATTGATGATTTCTCTTCGTACCATTAAGTTCTTCTTAACATTTCGCCCGCCTCGACGTATTATAAACGTTGATTTGGTGTCTCCTGATTTACGATGGGAACTGGCAAAGGGCGAAGCTTGACTATCGGCCGATTGAGGGCGGAAGACTGCGTCCTGACCGGGACCGGCCACTTAGTTGGTGAGTATCTTTCGTCAGCAATCAGGACGAGAGCTGCTTCCTTGATGGGTTGTTCAGGTTTTTGCCACTTGACAATTTCTTGAAAACCTTGAAGATATTCGACGGACCATCTCCACCAAAACTGTTCAAGCATTTTGCAAAGAAGTTGCAAAATACCGATAATACCGAGATAACTTAGAGTCTGGAAGATGAACAAGAAACGGTTCTGGGACAGTGTTGATAGCGTCGCCAGCGATGAAATGTCCAAGAGTTAGCACTTCCATGTCAATAGCATCGCCAGTGAGCGGGCAAATAGGGCATGAATTGAGAACAGCTTCTATTTGCAACAGCAGTGTGGTAAATTCTTCATACGTTAAGAGAGTTTCTACGATTGTTCTCTTTATGTGAAACTTGGCAGACTTAACCGCCGCCTTCCATTTGCCCCCGAAGTGCGGTGCTGCCGGTTGCTTGAAGATCCACTTGGTCCCATCATTTGCTAATCTATCAGCTATTTGGTGAGACTCTTTTGAAGCGATTGTAAACAATAAATTAGACCCACAGTCACCACAGACCACGGCGACTGGTAAACCTCTTATATGCTGCAAGAAATCCTTCGGTCGAATAGTCTGTTACTAATTCTAAGTGCACTGCGGATGAGGAAAAGCAAACGAAGACAACAAGGTACGATTTGTAAGTTTTTTTTGTTCTACCTCTCCACATCTTTAAAGTGAACGGTCTAGCGTAGTCCACACCCGAATGTAGAAATGGTCTTGACGGAATGGTCCAGCTGACTAGAAGTTGGCCTATTAACTGCTTAGCTGTCACAGTTCGATGTCGGGCGCAGATGACACAACGATGAACGAATGATCGTACTGGATTGCGACCCCCAAGGACCCAAAAGCTTCTTCTTATGGTAACCAGCCAATACAATTGTACGCCACCATGAAAAGTCAAACGATGAGTGTGATCCAATACGAGTCTCGTGACTCGGGTGTTTCATGTCCGCATCAATTTGGGCATTGCGAAGCCGCCCGTCAATCCATAGGGTTCCCTGTGAATCTATAAATGGAATTAGACGATAAAGAGAACTATTTTTTGAAATTGGTTAAGTTCAGCTTTAAATTAAATATTTTGAGTCTTCTTAATCCAAAATATTTTAGCTTCACTTAACTCTGATGGCGTGAGTGGCGAAGGTTGATTTAAAGAAGTTGCCGTTCGTGAACCTTGTCGAAAAATAACTACCGCTCGCATGCACCATGCAGTTATTCGCAGCAGTCTGGTTAGAGATGAATATCGCTGAAGAGATCCCAAGAGTTAAGGATGTCTTTCTTCACAGAAGCTACAACTCAGCGATCTTCTTGATCTATATTTTCATCTGGTGTTGGGCATAGTTTAGACCAATGATTGTTGAGTTTAAACCACGATGGTCCTTGCCACTACAGGCTGCTTTCGGCTAGTTGTCGCGGCGATGAACCTCTAGACCTCAGATCCGCAGGGTTATCCTCACCAGGTATGTGATGCCAGTTTGCTATAGGAACAATGTTTTGAATTGGACTCATCCCGTTTCGAACAAAGTGTTTCCATCTGGTTGGGCGCAAATCCTAAACAAGGTAGTACTGGAATCCGTCCAGAGGTGAATTGGAAACTTTTGCAGGTTTAGTACACTGAGTAGATGTTGAACAAGTCGCACTAAGAGTAGTGCCGCTAACAGCTCTAATCTTGGAGTGGTTATCCGCACCATCTGTGCCCTTTTGGATGTTTGCTCGGTTTTGGTAATTGGTGTCAACTTTGTTTTGAAGGATAGAATTGTGACTTGGGTTCCACTGCCATTGATGACTCGTAAATAAACGACTGCTCCCACAGCTGCTTTCGAAGCATCCGCAAAGCCATGCAGCTCAACTGCTTTCGATGAAGGAGATAAACCAAGCCAACGAGAAATGGTAATCATCGACAAGTCCTGAAGTTGATTTAGGTAGTTTTTCAAACGAACTTCGAGTGCTGCAGGAATTGGTTGATCCAAGTCGAGGTGGTCTCGCCACAATTCTTGAATAAATATTTTTGCTTTAACGATCTTCATGTTGAGATGAGATAAAAACGAAGCGATCTAGTTTAGGTTGCTAATTTAGACCCAATGTGCGGTGTATGTGACAACAAAGTTGTGGCTTGATTTTCTTTAGATATGTCCTCTTTAGAAGCTCCTCATCAGGAGCAGCCCATTTTTGCAGTTCAAACTGACCTGCTTTAAAGAGATTTATTTTTTGATTAATTCGATTCTTACCTTCTTGGATTGTATTTGATCCATCATAAATGTCGTCGACGTAAGTGTTTTGCTTTATGACGTCCTTCACGTCAAAAAAACGATGCTTCTCGTTCTCAGCAAGCTGATGCAATACCCTTATGGCGAGGAATGGGGCGAACTTCGTTCCATAAGTTGCAGTTGTTAAAACGAAGTCCATCAAGTTATTATTTTCGGCCCAAATGATTCGTTGAAAATTCCAGTCATCAGGATGGACTTGAATTTGTCGAAATATTTTAACATCAGCTGAGTAAGCGAAACAATGAACTCTCCAGAGGGTTAAAACATCCGAAAGATCGCTTTGTAGTTTTTGACCCTCATATGTATAAAAAGTCGTTCAGAGATGTTCCCTTCTCAGTTTTTAAAGATCTATTACAAACAACGCGTAATTTAGTGATAGAACTGCTTTCACGTAAAACGCCATGGTGAGGAAGATAGAGAAGCTGATCTGGATCTGATTTGGATCTCTGATGAATCGTTTTTGCATTCGATATAGCAGCTAAAGTGCTGGTGTGCGAGAAGCTCCAAATGTTGGCGACCGTAATTTGAAAGGCAGTCGAACGATGTCGGACGAAAATCTCTTCCGGAGTAAGTTGACCCTTTTGCACGCCAAACCTATCTTCTTGCATCCAAAACTTTTGCACCAACTCATTTAGATCTAAATCTAGACGACAATGAAAGGACTGAGCTTTTGATTTGCCTGTTTCTGATTTAAATAATGATGATCCAGAAATTATCCACACCACATACGTCTGTTGTGCAATTGGTGCGTATTTCGGCCCTTTACGCAACCCGTTTTGTAGAATTTGACCATAAACTTCGACTCCAAGTATTAAGTCGATACGAGCTGGGATCGGCTAATTCAATGTCTTTTAAATGCGGCCAATGTGTGTTCTTGCTGACATCTGAAGGTAAGAAGTTGATAAGTTTGGGAAGTATATAGGCATCGGGTGTACAAGTGAAGTCATTAACACAGGTTTGAAGAGTTAAATTCACTAATCCTTTCGACCGCTGAGATGCTAATGAATTATCTCCTGTTCCAACAATTGATAAAGATGTATGCGATCGAGGAAGTTAAAGAAGCTGGAGCAGATATTGTGATATAAGATTGACTTCCGATCATTGGTCGAGGAATGCTTGAACGATATAGGGTTCCCCAGAACGGGAGATAATTTTCACCAGAGCAGTTGCAAGTATAGTTGTTTGCTTTTGAAACTCGATCGGCACATACCCAGTGTGATGAAGCGCTAGATTGATAGATAGTATTTGCTGTTAATTGATCTGAATTCCTGCCTAAAATTGAAATATTAGCTTGGTGGATGCTTGTGTGATGATTGCCGGCTCACTTTTGAGAACGCTTTTTTGAGTGACACGCGTTTACTACAGAGGACCAAGACAATTGTAGCAGAGTTGTTCAGCAGATCAACACGTTGAGCAAGACCCTTTGATTGATAACTTGGACAAGAAGAAACATAGTGTTCGCCTTTGCAACTAGAACAAACCTATTTTGCTTTTTGGTAGCAAGCTTTGAGTTGATTTTTAGAGATGGATAAAGATAAAGGCTTCTTTATATTTCTATTTGAAGTTGCACGCTCATTCGCCTGTAACGAGCGGATACGGGTTATTATGAACGCCCTTAACTCGGTCCATGATGGAGGTTCTGTTGATGATACCAAGGAATTTTTGCCATTCCTTCACTGAAGCGGAGTCAAGCTTACGAGAAATGAGATGTATTAGAACATCATCCCACTGAGTGACGTTACGGCCTTCTGAAGAACCAAGAGCTTGATTAATGTGGCTGAACAAATTTTTGAATTCACCAGAAGATTCACAATTTGCAGGTTTGGTAGAAAACAGAGCTTGCATAGAGGAATCAACAAGCATTTTTTTGTTATCGTAATAAGATACCAAATCGTCCCACGCAACTTGAAAATTTGAGGCGGTGGTGGAAAGATTCTGTAGGCGCTGTTGTGCCTTTCCAACGAGACATCCCTTGAGGTAGTGAAGTTTGGTAACACATGTTAGCGCCAGAACTGCAGCTATAACTGCCATGTCTTTAAATGGAAGCCATTGCGTGTACTCTCCGTTGAATGTTGGTAACTGGAGCTGGGAAAGACGAACGTTTGTTGTGACGAATGGGTTAGCAGATATGTCTGTTAGATGTTTGCCGGTGGCGCTGGATTCTGCATTAAGCTTGTCTAGCCGAGTGGACATATACTCCATTGCTTCCAAATAATTCTCCTCGCACTTTCGATACATTTTGGCACGGGAATACTTTTGCTCTTCGAATTAATGGCTTGCTTCAACTTTTAAAGCTGTTTTGATGGACATTATTAATTTGTGATTGTCTTTAAAAGAAGTCCAATTTTCACTGAGTGCACATTTTCGAGATTGAATTCTCTGCTTGGTGATTGATCCAGTTTCCAGCTTCTTGACGGAATCACTTATCAGCTCAAAAGGTTGAAGTTGCTGCTCCAGTATCGCTGAGAGTTGATTAGCTGTCTTCGACATTGTAGTGTTGTATTTTCACAGGAAAATAATTTAAAAAAAACTCTTAAATTTGCTAATCCGGCAGAACAGGAAGAAGTTTAAAAAAAAAAAGACAGTTGTCACTTTCTTTTTGATTGCTGGCAGCTAACAAGAAGCGTTGTGAGGAAGATGTACCGACTCCAACCCATTTGTTCAAAAAGTGTTCTCACCATGATTTATTATGGTCTGGCTAATTCAAAACTGCAATACGACCTTTCGAGTTGGAGAGAAGCTTATGTAAGTTATTTTGGGTCCATACTTATTGCGCAAGAACATCTTGTAAGAATAGATAGTAGTAAAAACCATTTAAGACATTCATTGCCTCTCTTATGTGTGCTTCGTATTCCCCCTATAAGATATCTCTACGTTTTTAAGGTTTTAAAAGACGTTTTCCAACAAAGTGGGAATCTAGCCACTAGATACTCGAGATCATACAGTTTGCGCGTCAATAACATGTCACTTGTTTGTGTATCAATTGCACGCAGAACACATTTTTCTAGTTTCTTTTTATTTTCCGCCCCTACATATTTTAATAAGTTGCCGCTCTCTATTAGGAGGACTCATAATTACAGTGTTTTTTTAAAAGTTGTTAAAAAACGGTTATTCACTATTAACTATAGGCATATAGAATCCTTTTTAAATATAGTAACGTAATGTTCTGAGCTACAAAATATTTCAGTAGCTATTAGATAAAATATATGGTTTTCTAATAACGACTTGACAACTTTTTTTTAAATAAAAGGCAAATCATTTGAGATATTTCAAAAACTTTATTATTGGCTTAAAGTACAATCAAAACATTTATGAATGGAACTCGACTTCCTTCATATGGCCACCACGGGCATGTTTGCAGCTGTCGACTCGTTGGACTCAATTTTCAACGACTCGGCCACACATTTCGGCCGAAACGGTAGCTATTTCGCGTTCAACGTTGGCTCTGAGCTCTTCCAACGTCGTCGGCATAAACCAATGACTTAACGTAGCCACGCATAAAATATTCAACCGGCGTTAAATCGCGCGAACAAGGCGGCCAATCGACTGACCCATGTCTTGAGATAACACGCTCACCATAGTTGCTCTTCAATAAATCGATTGTAGCGTGTGCTGCGTGACTTGTGGCACCATCCTGTTGAAACCACATGCCGTTCAAGTCCATATCTTCCAATCCGGGCCAAAAATAATTGGTGATCATGGCGCGATAACGCTGACCATTCACAGTAGACGAAAAAATATGGCCCAATAACGCCGCCGGCATGGAAACCACACCAAACAGTTATTTTTTGTGGATGGAGTGGTGATTCATGAAACACATGTGGGTTTTCACCCGACCATTAACGCATATTTTGCTTATTGACGAACCCATTGAGCCAAAAATGATGTTCGTCACTGAAGATGATTTTGCGACTCCGAATATCTGTAAAAAAATTTTATAATTTGCAGACGTTGCTCGTTAGTATACTTTACCATGATGAAAATGTTGAGTTTACTGAATAAATTGACAGTGACAGTATGATGATTAGTGAAAGAGTGCGTTCACAAATCATATTCAAAGTTGTCAAGTCCCTATTGGAAGACCCTATACTAGGTGGAGTGAAAAGTAATCTGGTTGACCGCCAGAATGCGCTTCTACTGCAAAAATGTTTATAGTGCCTTGAAGTCCGTTCATATTTAGGCATACTTGCCAAATTTTAGTGCGATACTGTCTTTTGTTTTGTTTTGACAGCTGATTGTTGTTGACGTGTTGGGCATCATGTTGAGTATGAACAAAAACGATTTTCGTTCTCTCATAAAACATTATTTTTTGAGAGGCAAAACGACGAAGGAAACGAAAGGAAAGTTGGATAATTATTATGGGGCTAACGCTCCGTCAGATTACACCGTCAAATATTGGTGTAATATTGAAGACGGAACGAGCGATCCGATGCGGCCGAGGGAGACTGGATGGGTCGGAAGGGTTATGGTGTCTGTTTTCTGGAATTGTCATAGCATACTCTTCGTGGAATACCTCGAAAAAGGAAAAACCATCGACAGCGAGTATTACTGTGCATTATTGGAGCGATTGAAGGCCGAAATCGCTGCAAAACGGCCTCACATGAAGCGAAAAAAATTTTGTTTTTGCAAGACAATGCACCGGCGCACAAGAGCATCGCAACCATGACTAAAATCAATGACTTACGGCTCCAATTGCTGTCGCATCCACCGTATTCGCTTGATTTGGCTCCCTCGGACTATTATCTCTTCCCAAACTTCACAAAAAGGCGTATCAATAAAAAATTCGGCTCACGCGAGGAAATCATAGATGCCACGGGACGATGGGACGGACGGACGGACGGGATCAAGAAGTTGGAAAATCGCTGGAATAAGTGTAACTAACTAACATTTAAAAACATTTTTTTTTTTTTTTTTATTCCCAAGGAGGTTACTTTTCACCCCGCCTAGTAATGTAGCGCGAACGTTGGAAATGTTGGAAAACGGTCGTCTACCAGTAGCCGTGAGTCAATCGAAGATGCTCAACGCAGTGGCAGACCATCGACATCGAAAACCGACGAATACATTGATGAAATAAAAGAAATGTTGGTCAATAACCGCAAATTAACCATCAGAAAGATAGGACTTGAACATTGCTTATGGATCCGTCCAAGACATTTTGGTTAATGATTTGGGTTTCCGTCGTGTAGCAGCAAAGCTGGTGCCAAAAGACCTCAATTTCATGCAAAAAAGAGACCGTGTTGACGTCGCAAAAGAGATGATTTGCGAGGCCGAACACGAGACGTGGGTTTATGAGTACGACACACAATCCATACATCAGGCAAGTGAATGGTGCTCACCAAATGAGCCAAGACCAAAAAAACCACGTCGTTTTCAGTCAAAAAGGAAGGATGAGGCAATGCTCACGGTTTTCATGGATTACAAAGGTGTAGTGCATCATGAATTTTTGCCAGAGGGGCAGTCAGTAAACAAAGAGTATTATTTGGGCGTTATAAGTGGTTTGCGTGAAGCAATTCGCCGAAAGAGACCAGAATTGTGGGCACAAAACTCATGGATTTTGCACCATGATAAAGCACCGTCCCACATTGCCATCATTATTTGTAATTTTTTGACGAAAAATGCAACAAATACCATCCAACAGCCACCGAATTCACCTGATTTGGCTCCCTGTGACATGTTTCTGTTCAATCGAGTTAAAAAACCACTACGGGGAATGCGTTTCAGCAGCCGAGAGGAAGTAATGTAAAATCGCAGGAAGCATTGATGGACATACCGAAAACCGAATATAAAAAATGTTTCGAAGATTGGAACTTTTTGATCTTCCTCTGGATGAAATTTTTCTTCAAGTCTTCGAATAATTGTGGCTGTATTTCGCAAATAGCACCTCTGATATATTCATATTTGTTTTTGTTGCATGGATCGTTGGTGGAGCATTATTGTAGAATTTATCTATATATATTCTCCATTTCGAGAAATCACACGTTCAAGAAATTTGTCACGCAAAAGAGACATTGTTTCACCAGTTGTGTGGCATGTGGCGACGTTTTGCTGAAAATAAACGTCGTTTACCTCTATAGCATGTATTTTAGATAAAAAAAGTTAACATCATTCACTTTCAAAAAAAAAATTACCCAATCACACTGCCAGCCTGAAGCACGCACACTGTTTTTTTTTTTTTTTTTTGGGTTTTCGGAGCCCCGGATACGATAGTTTTATTTGTTTACAAATTGAAACGAATCTCATAAGTGTAACACAAAATAATTTTGTGTAAAAAATTCATACATTTTTAGCACCTAATCAGCGAAATACGACATTGTGCATGGTCTGCTGGCTTCAATTCTCATATCAACTAGGCCTTATAAGCATGTAAACCAAGATATCTTTATTTAAAATGCGGCGTAAAATGGTTACAGATCGAGTATGACCAATTCCTGTGATCGTCAGTAAATGGACACACCTGGGTCTTTATTCATATTCGCTGCTGCAGCGGTAATATTTTCTGCTGACCTTTTCGGACAAAAACGAGTTCGACTCTTCACATCACTATCCTGCCCGGAACATTCGAATTTATCGATTAAATTCACTATAGCTGAAAACTCTTGATGATGACCCAAAGCAATTCGAACTTTACGAGATGTTTTCGCGATATTTTCACCGCTTTTGTGAATTTCGTTCTTGTTTGTATCGATCCATATGAAAATTGCCTTAAAAAAACTTTCTATGTTAGTTATGGAATACCCACATTCCTTTTAAGCAAGGAATCCTTCGAATTGAAAGCTAAGCCCTTAATTTAAACACCTACGACATGTAACTGAAGTGCTGCAGTTAAGGACTACGTTCCATATATGGCATCAATTTCCAATTTAGTAGCTCACATGCCGTTTACAAGGAAAAAGCTGATGTAATATTGCTTTCTTGTAGTTCTCTGCATAACACTAAACTTTATTTTATAGCGTGAAACTTATGAGTACACCATTCTAACTGACTAATTCAGTGATTAACATCAAATTTTACCACTGTTGTTTCAAGTTGCTTTAAATTATCATTTTCTGTCTAAGCACCACATCATCGTGTATCTTTTAGTGACCTGAAATTACCATACGAGGACGTGTAACATAATTCCAGCACAAATGACTTAACTTAATTTGGGACCGAAAGAACAGTTGATGGTTCAGGTTGGTTTTTGACTTTAGTCTTTGTAGCGCCAAACCAGAGAATATGGAGGTCCATATATATATGTTTCACTGAATTTAAATGTTATTTTATACTTGACAACTTTGTATCTGACTCTTTACAGCCGCAAACAATACATAACAAAATGTCAAAGACTTCTGGATTCTCACGCACCATTCAAGAAATAAATTCACGCCGAACTTCTTTCAGCATACTAATGCGTCTTCCGTTTTCAATGGGCACAAATCCTTTTGACTGAAACACACGAATCAGCAATTAAAGTGAGCGAACGAGTCGAATGGTTCATCTTCGATTTGTCACACAATGCTTTATTGTTTAAAATCTCATGTATCGAAATTCGGCACATCATAGATATGCCGGTTGTAGCATGAATGGCAAGGATTCCTACTCGCTCACTTGTACGGAGCATATTGTAGGTGTAGTGAGTGCACATGTGACAAATCGAAGCTATCTAAATGTTGTTGTCGCAGTATATTTGTTTACTGTTAAATGTAGACTTCCTCAGACTAAAAATTACTGAAATTCGGTGAAATATATTTGATTTCTGGAAAACGATTAAATATGCATGCAATCTCTCAACACTGCAAAATCTACATGCTTACTGCTTGAGCATATTTTTACGAGCTCTAGTTATCAGCTAAAAACATGATATCAATTTGCAACAACGAACTTGTATTAAATTTTTGCGTAAAAAACGGATTTAATATTGCGCGAGCGTTGGAAATGTTCGAAAAGTGTTTCGGCAACGATTCTCTAAAGAAAATGATTGTTTACCAGTGGCAAGACCGGTTCAAAAGTGGTCGTGAGTCAATCGAAGATGATGAACGCAATGGCAGACCATCGACATCGAAAATCGACGAAAACGTTGATGAAGTGAAAAAAATGTTGGTCAATAACCGCAAATCCGAGAGATAGCGGAGAAATTGAACATTTCGTATGGATCCGTCCAAGACATTTTGGTTAATAATTTGAGTTTCCGTCGTGTAGCAGCAAAGTTGGTGCCAAAAGACCTCAATTTCATGCAAAAAAGAGACCGTGTTGACGTCGCAAAAGAGATGATTTGCGAGGCCGAAGACAAGACGTGGGTTTATGAGTACGACACACAATCCATACATCAGGCAAGTGAATGGTGCTCACCAAATGAGCCAAGACCAAAAAAACCACGTCGTTTTCAGTCAAAAAGGAAGGATGAGGCAATGCTCACGGTTTTCATGGATTACAAAGGTGTAGTGCATCATGAATTTTTGCCAGAGGGCCAGTCAGTAAACAAAGAGTATTATTTGGGCGTTATGAGACGTTTGCGTGAAGCAATCCGCCGAAAGAGACCAGAATTGTGGGCAGAAAACTCGTGGATTTCACAACATGATAACGTACCGTCGCACAATGCCATCATTATTCGTAATTTTTTGACGAAAAATGCAACAAATACTATCTAAAAGCCATCGAATTCACCTGATTTGGCTTCATGTGACTTCTTTCTGTTCAATCGGGTTAAAAAACTACTACGGGGAACGCGTTTCAGCAGCCGAGAATAAGTAATGGAAAAATCGCAGGAAGCTCTGCTGGACATACCGAAAACCGGATATAAAAAATGTTTCGAGGATTGGATCAAGCGCTGGCATAAGTGCGTTGCAATTGATGGGGATTACCCTAAAGGTTAAGATGACTAAACTTGTATTTTTAATTTCCTGAATAAATTCCGGGAAATTATACAAGGTGGTATAAGGAGAGAAACATAGCTGTTGGTCGGACTACCAGTTTGAGACTTACAATGGTAGAGATAAATTTGATGCATGTTTGTTAAACAGACTCATGTATCTCTGGTTAAGGCTTAAGCAGCAGTTGTGTGGATACATATCACTTTGGTGTTGTTGAACCAGGAAATGCTGTCATATTCGAAATCAAATACCTTTATCCGAGTACAGTAAACTCGTTTACGGCTTTGGAAAATATAAAATCTTTTTAAGTTTCACAGGATTCGCTTCAAAAACGACTCAGTCAACAACTTGGCTAACTTCAGACGGGCGTAGCGAGGGTAGCGAAATTGTAAACATTTTACTCGGCTGAATCAATACTGTAAGAAAGAAATCACCCGATGAAAACTTTGTAAAAGGGAATATAAATTGCGACCACCTTTTGGTTAAGATTTCGAGCCAGATGTAGCCTGCCAAATGACAGGAATTAGTTATAGCTTCCAAAAGAGTTGGTTAAAAATGTTGGGCTTATGAGTTGAGTACCTTTTAGTTCAACTTAAGCCCCATGTTATATTCTTGAATGGTTGAGCTCCTACAGTTTATCCCTAAGCAACTACTAGTACATGCAGGTTTAAAGTCCAAGTATGAGATTCATCAAAGAGCATAGACTAGCAGTAGATAACGCCCAGTTGAGAGCACCAGATGACGTTGAATTACACAACTCAACATTCATTATATGATTTTTCTATTCAATATGCAACAAAATGAATTAAAAATATCAATATTCATTTAAAAATTTGCTTATGTAACGGTTATAAAAATAACCGTTTACATGATTTTTGCCTTTGAAATTATTGCATGCAATCTCCATAAGCTTAGGTATGTATGTTCACTTGTAGAGTCACCTTTGTTCAAGAAACAGTTAATATATTCAAACATCCTATAGAAAAAGGTGTACACTCTTACTACATCCACGCAGAACTTAGATGACGCAAAAGTAATAAGCAAGAATTATAAGTATCTTTTAAAGGTCTCAAAACAGTGAAAATGTCATGAAGAAAGTGTTACTATGATGCTGTTATAATGGGTGATTCATCGTGAGGTTTGACTTTTAATAGGCTTTTTTTGACAGATCACGCGTGACTCCGATCATACCGCTTTGTCATTTTTATTAAGTATCGTTTGTCAAGTCATCATGGAAAGACTCATGGAAAGATTCAAGACATATATCAGCGTTCTGTGAGAAATATCTTTCCTGCGATTCGAGGAACTTACGGTGCGCATAATCGACCTACTGAAACCACTTTTGCCCATACCATTCGCGAATTTGAGTCCCAGTTTACATTTGTGGATGATACTCGACCGGTTAGACCACATCCAGCATGTAGTGAAGAGACTATAGCAGCTGTATCTGAGAGTGTACGCGAAGACCGTGACGAATCGATTCGTCGTCATTTTGAGCAGCTTGGCTTGGCGTATTCGACAACTTAGCGTATTTTACGTGAGGATCTCAGCCTTAAAGCGTACAAAATTCAACTATCACAAGAATTAAAGCCAGGCGACTTGAATTAGCGTCATATTTTCAGTGAATGGGCTCTGGAAAAACTCAATGAAAATCCGGTGTTTTATCGTGAAATTTTGTTCAGTGATGAAGCCCATTTCTGGCTCAATTTATACGTTAATATACAAAATTGCCGTATTTGGGCTGATGAGCAACCTGAAGAGTACCAAGAGCTACCATTAGATCCATTAAAAACAACGGTATGATGTGGTTTATGGGCTGTTGGAATCATTGGTTCATATTTCTTCAAAATTGAGGCAAATCAGAATGTTACTGTCAATGGTAACCGTTATCACGTCATGTTTACGGAGTATGTGCTTCCTGAAATTGAAGAACATGGTCTCGGTGAGTTCTGGACTTGTTGAGAAATCATTTTGGTGAGCACTTACAATAATTTCACGTTTTGTTACAGTAAATTGGCCGCCTAGATCGTGCGATATCACACATTTGGACTATTTTCTCTGGGGATATGTAAAGTCTCAGGTCTTCAGGAATAAGCCAGCTACGATGGACGCTTTGGAAGCCAACATTATTCGTGTTATCCGCGACTGGTATGGCTATGCTCGAACGAGTCCCCCAAAATTGGACCTTCCGAATGGACCACCTCAGACGTAGTCGTGACTCACATTTACATGATATCATTGTAAATGCCATGAATTATTCTTTTAACCGATAATAAAAATTTTAAGTTCACTTTCAAATTTATGTGTTTTATTTTACATTATAAATCAAACCTTACGATGAATCACCCTTTATAAGTGGGAAATTTATTAAAGTTCGAGATATAAAATTTGAGTTGGTTAGGTGCGAAATACTTTGCGTAGCCTATGAAGTTAACTTTAACTGCCCTATTTGAAATCAAGATGAGCCATGGGCTACACATATTGCATGCAGTAATTACAAAAGATGCTAAGAAGACAAGCAATTTAAATCGGAATTTTAATTTGAATTTTTATTTGTTTAAGGTTGGTACCGAGGTGAGAAAAGGAGTATGGAGTTCGCAGTACCTAGAATTTGGCGAGAACTAAGAGGCCACTTTAACAACTGCCATAAATCCACGCAAAAGACGTAGTGGCAAGAACGCTAAGCCAGTTGAATACCCTAATCTTACTTCTTCTTCTGCTCCAATTTTGCATAGCTCACAATGAACCCAATCGAGCTTATCTCATACTTCAAACGAAAATAATGAAGATGAAGGATTTTTAACATCACAGGAACAACAAAAATCCCATATAAATTCAGGAGAAGATTTTAATGATTTAATTAAAGATATAAATTTGCTGAAAAGTATGGCAGTCGATGTCAAAATAACTGATCAACGAAATCGCCATGAGGCATTTTCTTCGTTCTTTGCAAAAGAAGATGGACTTTGTTTTTGTATCAATATCAAAGGTTTGTTCAAAGAATGGTGTTCCCAATGAATGGTGATTATTTATTGACAGTTCAACAAAAAGTCTAAAAGCAGTTTTATTACACAACGGAAATAAATTTCCATCTCTATCTCTGTACACCTGAATGAAAACTACGAAAGTGTTAACATTTTACTCGAAGCTTTAAAATATCAAGTATAAGTAGCAGTTCATTGAAGACTTTAAAATGGTGGGGTTTTTAATGGGACTGCAGGGAGGATACATAAAACATCCGTATCATCTTTGTTTGTGGGATGGTAGAGAGGATGGTCAGCACTATGTTCGTCGATCTTGGCCGATTAGAACGTAATTTGTCTTGAAAAACATAAAAATGTGCTAATGCCACATTTACATATTAAATTTAGGCTTCTTCATTAAAAAAAAAAATTCTTTCTAAGTTGTTATGCCAGTGAGGAATTCCCAAAACTGCTAACTAGTGCTCTGGATTTTTGGGCAACTATAATGTCTAGTTTTCGACAAGAATTAGTTGAAAACATTTTGAGGAACTTTAAAACCATGGGTTGCAGGATGTTTTTAAAAATACATATGCTACATTCTTACATAGATAAATTTCAAAACAACATGGGAGCATTCTCAAAAGAACAAGGAAAACGTTTTCATCAAGATGTTATGGACTTTAAACACCGTTATCAAGGACAATAAAGTGAAAGTATGATGGGAGACTACATTTGGGGCTTAACACGAGAACGTACTTTATAAACATGAAAGAAAGAGTACCATGGTACACTTTTAAATTATTATTTTCCACACTTTTGTTCATTCCCACTGTAAATATTTTAGTAATTAAAGATGGAAAAATAATTACAAATCTATTTGTTTTGATTAAAAAAAAAAAAATACTTTAAACGTTCTAATGGCTACAAAAGCTAACTTTTTTTTATTAAATATATATATATATTTTTTTTTTTTTTTTGAGGACTATAGAATATAGATACACTAATTTCATACCCTTTTTTCAAAGTCAAAATTCATATTAACTTGTGCTATCTGTAGGCCATGTGGCAGAAATTGTGCCTCCGGTGTTCATAACCAAGAATCGCTTTTGAGTGTATCATGAACAAAGAGTAACTTTACATGGTTTGATCCATTTTTCCCTCACGTTGTTCATAAGCCACATAAATCATTCGGAAGAGAAATATTCCCCGTTGAAACAACAACCAGTTTCAAATACGATAGGACCTCGCTTTAATGCAGGATATACGGTGGAATGTTTTGGACAAAAATAGAATGAAAAAGTGTACCTTCTGCTATGTAGAGCTATGCTACAGACTTCTTATCCAAAACTAGATAAAATAGAACCCAATCTAAAAAGGCAAATAAATTCACGGCAAGTACTTCAATCGTTATAGGTGATTTTAATGCAGACCTGCGAAAGGAGAGTATATGTTAATTAGTTGTGTAGTAAGAATCAGAGTCTACAGTCATTATATCTGGCAATAGCGAGTTGGATCCCCACCTATTTGAAATCACAAACGATACAATCTGGTGTACAATCACCAGAATCCGCAAGTATTTAACTTTTTTGACCGTATAACTTTCAGCCCCTTGACAATTCTTTTATCCTTTGCCTATGTATTGAATCTAGTTTGCTGAGTTTTAATATCAGCCTGCACTACAAACGAAAGGAGTTTGGCTCTCCCTAAGAAAAAGCTAAATAATATTGATGTTCAAAAAACCCACTAGGATATAAAAACACTTAGCCTAGCCTAAACAGATTCCTGTCGAATACGCCAATGGAACCTGGCTTAAAATCCAAAAAGATTACTCATAATGGGCAATCTCAGGCAATATAAGAACTGTCAATGCACTCGGAAAAATGCGTTGTTTTTTGCCGTTTTTGGTCCGTCGGAATCATTGGCCCGATGAGTTCATTAGTAAAGTTATTATTATAACCGGTATATCGTATCTACGGACTGTTTTTTTTTTTTATGGAAACACGTTAAATCTCTCATCTAACATATACCGATAAAACAGCTTTAATTGCAGCCTTGATAGACAACATTACAAGTGTTACCAGCGAGATATCAGCCAATATGATCGAAAAAGTGATTCAAACTTGGACTCTCCGTATGGTATGGACCACTTAAAACGTAGTCGTAGTAAACATTTACATGAAACTTTACAATTAAAAACCAAACACTTAAAAATCACTGTTTCATGGCGAAGTCATATGTGGTTTCAAGACGGAAAAAAAAGACAGATTGAATTCTTACTACGGGACAGATCTAAAAAAAAATCCATATCGATACCCATCAAACTTCATTGAAAAAACGGTTGCTTTAGGTAGCATAAACAAAGGTGAGTAATGCACATAGAGCTATGGAAAAATAACATTTTTTATGTAGAAGAAGGTCAACAAAATGGAATAGTTTTTTCTTTCAAATTTTTCATGAAGAAAAGGTACGACTCAGGGTTTTTTCTTCGGTCTTTCAGACCAACCCAACAGAGGAGAGCACCCGAGATTAAAATATGACCAAAGACCGAGGTAGAAAGCACTATAATGTCCCAAATCATAAATTCTTGGTCGTTCGACAAAAAAAATTACAAATTCTGCCTGTTCTTCCATCTGAAAATCTGCTTGATGCAAACTTTGGCCCTTAGCTCAAGACTTCCAGATTGTTTCATGAGCGCGTTGATTCTTCAATGGCTTAAATCCACTTAAGCACTCGTATATTAGTAAAAGTACTCAATGTTATTGTCGGAACAGAGCACTCAGGCAAGGAACTAGTCCATTGTACTCCTTGTAAAGTTCTTTTTAATGAAACCTTTTAGACTTTCAGACTAACGAAGAAAAATTAGTGCCTATAGTACTAGAACCCACCACGTCAGACCCAAGTACCTTCAGGCTGATGCGAGCGTAAGCCGGACATTCACAGAGATGGTGCTCGGCGGTATCGTCATCACTTTCACATTAAGCATCGTAGGATGTTGCATTACTTATGGTATACCCAGCACATTTAAGTGCCTTGCAAAAGTGTAATGTGCCGTCACAACGACAGTGAGCAACCTGCAGACTTTCCTGCTGAGAGACCCAACGTAGGCTCGGGTCCTGAAAAACTCTCCTCTAAACCGTGCCTGGCAAGTCGTCTTCGCGATTTCATTTCCCGTGATTCCATTGTGACCTCGGCCCCAGACAAGGATTTTAGTGATTTAGTGATCTGTTGCATTCTCGAACTAGCTTAGAAGTCGTAAGAGGGTTCAGATGCAAATGCTTCGCCCCCTCCAACGACTTTCCGCAATGTAGTTCACTGCCATTAGGATTGGAAGACAGATGCAAGTTTTCCTAACGTGAAGTGAAATCTAATGTTGTCGTCCTCCAGAAAGACACCAGCGCTACATCCTATATTGGTTTTGGAGCCGTCCAAGAAGACCCGACTGCATTCCTTCCCTGGCTTAGATTCTGGCGGAAGCCAGTCCTGGGCACAAGAAAAGTCGATGTTGAATTTTTCCGCAACAGGAATTCTGGTGTCATTCCAGTGCATGTTCTACCAAAGACTACTTCTTTTTAATCGGAAGATGGCTTTGAGGGTGCAGCCCATGATATGAACATCAAGGGTAGGTAGAGTTATCAATGCGTCTAGAGCGGAGCCAGAAGTGCTAACGAAAGCCTCCATGCATCCGAGACAAACCGTTCTTTGGAGTCCGGTAAAAGCTGCAATCACGTATTTTTGCGAGAGCTTATTTCACCAGACATTCGATGCATAGGATATAAATGGCCTTATCATAGCCGTATAGATCAAAAGGACCCTTTCCGGTGAAAGACAACATGTCTTGACGATTGCTAGAAGCCCAACAGCGCTTTAGATGCTTTCGTCATAACATGTTTAGTCCAGAGACCCCCAAATACTTAGCCTCTTTGGAGAGTCGGACGGTAATGCCTTTAAGCACTAGATGTATCAGATTAGGCAGCTTCATCCTTCTCGTAAAGAAAACAACCTCAGTTTTGAGAGAATTGACTGAAGGCCCATTACTAATGCACCAGGGCTGCCTGCGCTTTAGAGCAGACAGTCGCTAGACACAATCCAACAGAGAGTACAGCTCCGTCATCCGCGTGTGCTTGTGTGTAGACGTTAGAACTATTGAGTGCGTTGAGCAGTGAGTCGACCAACATGCACCATAGCAGTGGAGACAAAACGCTGCATTGCGGGCAGCCCCGCATCCCTCGAGAGTTTTGGATCAGGCTGTTTTGATCATCAATTTATAATCAAACCGATTTTTTGGACGAACTCTGAAATGTCCTGGTCCTTTCATTAGACCTTCTATCCTTTTTTCCTAATTTTCTTTCGCCCCCAATACTCGTATATGCAAACACTTTAAGTATTTTCATAATCAACAAAAAATTAACGATAGATTCTTGCTGCTGTGACGAATGCAACAAGAAAAGAAGAGAGAGAAAAGAGGTATACAAAGTTGTGAATACCATATTGTCAAAGACAAAGGAGTTCGAAAAAATCCAGGGGATGTATGCTAAGCTATATAACTATAGTGTTTTGTAGCCATAGACTTGTAGCACACAAAAAACAAAAAAAAAGATTAAAATTCCATCAGATATGCTAGGCCAGAAATGCAACACAGTTCTCTCCGATCATTAATGATCATCAAATCAAGCTTAGGTCTTCAGTTTAAGTCCTTCTGAATACGAAGATTCTTTGTTCCATTTTTATTGCATAAGAGTTTGCTACGAAGTCAACCTTTAATCGCTCCTTCTTCCTTGATCTTTGATCTAGTTCGAGAAAAAACGATGTTATTTATTTGTGAGCCAATGTCCTTTTCTGGATCTCTCTGATGCTTCGAAATTCAGCTCCTCCGTTCCATTCAGTGTTCGCAGAAATTAAATGAAGTCCATATCTCAATAAAACAAATGGCACTACTAAGCACGTTCTTTCCTTCTACACAATCAGTTCCAATTTGTTGCGAATAAAAATTACTTCCACCATCGCACCGTTTCTGGGAACCCATCGCACATCCTTGGAACACCTGTATCGCTTGTTGGAACGAGCACCTTTTTACCTAGATGCGATAATAGTCTTCATTGATAGACAAATCCAAATGTGAATCTATTTACCGTCATTGTGTACCTATTCCCTATATTCGTTGGCATACAAAGTAACAACACAAACATCGGCATCTTTATTTGTGTGCAAATTATTCATTCGATTGAACTTCACATGAAATTCATTTGTGCACTCAAGTGAGTTCGATGGCGTAATTGATTTTTAAGAGGGCCTTTCAACAGACGCAACATTCAGGCCGCACTTTTTCCTCTTTTCAAACGTCAGCTGATTGGTTTCACGCGCGTAATTTCAGAAATATAAAAAAAAAAAAAAAAAACAAAAAAAACAAAAAAAAAAAAAAGAAAGACCGTCAATTGTGGTAATAAATATTTTTCTTCTTAGCACACGTTTCTGATCTTTGGCTGAAAGGTTTTTCTTTTGCTTGCTTTTTGTGTGGCCTCTTTCGTCAATGGTGGCAGTAGTAGGTCCTTTGTAATGTCTCTGTAGTCACGACGGTACACTCTGTGATTCAAGTGAAATGGAGCAGTAAAATGGAAACACCTTTTCGACAGACCCAGTGCCTTAGTTGAAGTACTCATTGAAGCAACATGCTGTGTGCATATAAACGAATAAACCAAATCAGGGGCAGATGGTATTCGTAGTGTGTGTACATATATTTATATGCATGGTTGTAGGGAGGATTTATAATATGTCGTTGCGAGTACCTGTTATTTGTGTTAAAGCGTTTGGTGTGAGCTTTTTTTCACTCTGTTTTTGTAAGGAAGGTAAGAATTTTTTAAGAAAGAGGTTCAGTGAACTTTAGATGTTTATCCAGAGTGGGTACGGACTTGATTTCTTTTGTGATGTGATTGTGAAGCTGAGGTTTGTTTTTATTTTCTAAAGACGCACGAAATAGGAAGTGTGGCTTGGCTTGAGAATGTGTGGTGTATATTCACACGCGATTAAAGCAAATAAGTGCTTCTAGCTGAGTGATTTGTTGGGTGAATGCATTGCATATAAAATCGACTACGGCTGTTGTATAGACGACTATGGTTTTATAGTACTTGCACAAGTGAAGCTCTCAGACGTGTATTTCCGGCAGAAGTCTTCGAAATATGGGTGAGTCGAAGCTGATTAGGTGGAAAATGTTTTGATAGAGAATATTTTAAGGACACATAGTCAAGAAATTCAGGTCAATAGCGCGAAAGACTTTTAGGTAAATCCACATCCGACTGAGAGATTGTCATTATTACAAGACTGTGCAAATAATCTTTTTCCATGCGAATAACTACTTAGAAATTGTTTATTTATTTTTTTTTTTTCATATAAATTCATACCCCATTCGGCTAGGGGTTAGAATATACTCGAGGTAGGCATGCCTACCGTAAGAGGCGATTAAAATCAACCCTCTGTATACCGAGCGCGCGGAGTATACAATGAATGCAATGAACGAAACAAAAGGTTATTATACCTCAGGTGGCAGACCAGCTTTGTTGAAAAATCCACGTTCTTTACGGGTCGGCTCGATTGATTCTAGAGCGAGCCAATTATTGCATTATATAAACCCGTTCGATAAGAGTTCGCGGGTTTCGAGATCTCCTTCACTTAGACCTTATACAAAAGAAATAAAAATAAGGAAACCAACTACACCGCAAACGTCCGCATATAAACAATGGATTTCAGCGAAAGAAAATAGCCTGAAGGACGAAAATATTGAACTTCGATCCAGACTAACCAAAATGGAAGCGATCTGCGAGGAGCTTAGAAAAGAATTGAAAAAACGCAAATCTAAAGACAAGATCTATGACGTTGTCACCGAAAACGAGTGTTAGTTGATTCGGACAAAAAGATTTACGTACCAGACGAAGACTTAAGACGCGATATTAACCATCGGCTTTTACACATTTCGCCTATCTTTCAGGTAATTTATGAATAGCATACCAGAAATACTGTCTTTTGCGGCAAACAATTTGTCTGGAGAGTACCGTGTGTGCAGAAGGATGTCTCATTTAAGCTATTTCAAGGTGTCTTTCAATAGCTTTGCTGTGTGAGACCCCGCGTGATCGTGTAAGTAAATTGCTTTGTCATATTTTCTGGCCCATTCCAGTTGTGTTTCGATTGATGTGTGGTTTAAATTAATCATTTGTTGACTATAGCGTTATGTATTAACGGTTTCATCGGGCTTTAAGAGTTCATAATACACAATACTGCTCTGGTTTCACCAGATACAGAGCACGGTCTTCTTGCTGAAGTGATTTTACCTTGCTGTTGAAGGACTGGCTTCGGCAGGTGAAAACCACAATTTTTTCTGCTTCGGATTTTTAAAATAAATCCACTTTTCGTCACCCGTCACAATTCGATGCAAAAATTATTTCCTTTCGTATCGTTGAAGCAGCTTTTCACAACTGAATTTGAGGTTTTCCACTTGACGTTCATTCAAATCGTTAGGACCCATATTTTTTCTTTATAATCGGCTCGCGTTCAAGGTGTTTAAGTACCCTTAAAATGCTCGTAACAGCGCGTGCGAAGGAAATTTAGGGAGGAAGAAATGACAGGTACCGATGTACGTTGTTTTAAAATGTTTGCAAGTTATAACGCCTAGGAAACATAGAGGCTTAGGAAAGAATCACGATATATATACTGATGAGCATTCATAGCGAGACGAGTGTTACGGTTGTAAGTTTGAATGGGCGGAATGCTACTGGCGATTTCAATTGAACTTTCCCATTGCTCGTAAACGTCTGCTGATTGTGACACATGTAATGCTTCTGCTAATTGGCTAATATGGCGTGTGCGCTCAGTACTAATCTTTGTGGTATCTGCTAGCTTGCGCACCTTCAGTTTCCGGCCAACCAACACCATTTCATGTATTTTTTTGACATTGTCCTCTGTAACCAAACTTGATCGGTAGTGGAGTTGCGGCCACCGTGATCCCCACGAAACCTTCTTGGTAAATACTCTGTTAGCCTCTATGCAAAAATATGGATAAAACTTGGTTTATAAGGCCCCCGTTCCTTGTCTGATAACTTCGTGTTACAAAATGGAAATATATGGCATGCAGAAAGTACACATAGATAGACAATTGAGCTTTTAGGAGTAATAGCAGAGATTTGATCTCATGATCAGAACAAAGCTTAGAGAAATCGTAGGCGTCTAAGCAAAAGATTACGATAACTTCATAACCCTGATCGTAAATACGACTACAGACGTACATTCAATGTACAGAGGAGAAAAATCAGGTATTTGGGGACTGCTTCTATAAAATTCTTGAGAGCGACTTTGGACAAATATTTTAAGAAATCGTTAACATCCTATTCGGCGACTCTATCACCACAGTTGTAAAACTAGACACTAAACAGTCGACTTTGCAACGGGAAGAAATCATCGTCACTGCCAGAATAGGCTTCCGACAACTTAAGATTCAGAAGTTATTAAAGCTGTGTCCAGCTGTGTATTTAAGGGATTATCTTCCCTTCTTTATTAGGTGCCCAACTAAGTTTTTCTGCTCCAGCAGTAAGTGCTGGTTGATTTTGACATATCCAAAACGTCACGAACCAAGCTTAGACATATCATATGGTTAACAAACACATTGAGAGCTCCGAAATGTTTACGGGGATACAACGTGCCGCGATCCCGTTCCGTCGTTTCAAAGACGGTGATTTCGATGTTGACGACCGTCCGCATGAAAAAAGTCCAAAATCCTTCCTAGACGCTGAATTGGAGGCATTGCTCGATGAGGATCCGTGTCAAATGATTCAAAAGCAAGGCTTTTGTTTGTTTTCCTTATGATTTGAAGCCAAGGGACGTTGAGCGTCGTTTTTTCGCCTGTGAACAGCTGCTCAATCGGCAAAAAGGGAAGGGTTTTCTTCGTCGCATCGTGACGGGTGATGAAAAATGGATTAATTACAGCAACTCAAAGAGAAGAAAATCATGGGGACTGCCCGATCATGCTTCTACACCGTCGACTCGGCCGAATATTCATTCTGCATATACACCATCCACATATACGCCATCTTGATGATCGGACGAAAGCTTGATAATGATACCTATTTTCCACTCTATGTTGTTCATTGTATTGCGTAGCTGCACACAAATGTCTTGTACAAATTCTGATCTTGGCAACTTTCAACATCTTTTATCGTAAGAATACTTCGACATCTGCCTCCTTCTCTCGATATTTTGTTTAATATTTTTCTGTATCATCGGAAATAACATTTTATAACTAACGGGGAGACCATTCAGGATCCTGAAACTCCAACTGTTTTAAAATATTGTGCCTCCATCTGAAATTTTTCTTGCAGATTTCAATAACTTATTCTGCTGTTGCTGGATCAAGCTCATCAACGAATAATTATCTGCTGTTATTAACACTTGCCTGTTTTTGTTAGCCGTCTATCATCTCGCAAACATTTAGGCCAACTCTTTGAAATTGGTAGTCCGTAATAGCTGTACTTTTCAAAGGTATCTTCGCTTGACTGGTCATTGTCTGCGTAGATATATAACATATGATACGGATAATGGGATAACACGGTGGATAGGCCATTAATAAATATTTAAAAAAGTAGTGGACCGAGAGTAGATCCTTGGGGAACATCACTATTAACGGTTCAGAAGGAGGATAATTTATTATTACAAAAAAACAGCTTGAGTGCGGCTTAAAAAATATGAAAAAATCAGTTTACGTGATGCACTAGAAAAACTAAAAGTTGCATTCAGGTTATCCCAGTTATTTCATTAACATCAATTGCCTGTCTTATGTCATCAGCAACTTTTAAAAGAGTTAAGACAAAGTTCTAACCAGATCTGATTGAAGAGCATTTAATTGTTTCAATCAATTACTTAATTTGGGAGATCAGAACTGATTCAAAGGCTTTATACAGGAAAGAAAGGATAGTAATAGGTCTAAGTTCAGAGGAATTACTTTTCTGGGGATTGGGATAGTCTTTGTTTTTTGGCATTCAGTAGGATAAGTTGAGGTCATTATGATTATATTGATGATGTGGGTAATATAAGAATATACGAGTATAAGAGGAAGCAGTACTTTGGAGAAGTTTAGATGAATTTTGTCAATGTCTACAAATTTGCTCTTTATAGTGAAAATAGCACAGCTTACTCTGTAGTCATCCACTTTAGACTGAGAAAAAGTATCATTTCTGTCTAAGAGTAGTAGTCAGGGCTGTAAACCTAGTAAACTTAGTTCATCAACATCAATATTTTCGTCGAAAGTGAGAGTAGTCTTATTGGTAAGGTCAATATTACGAACCTAAACTTCAGAGAAATTTCAAGGATCGATTTGTGTTAAGTTTACAGGTGAAGATGTCATATTTAGCCGACCGAACCAAGCGTGTTCGGTTATTTCGAGATAATTTGAAGTCTCTATACATGTCTGTGTATCCATATCGCTTCCATCTTTCATCTGAAAAAAGAGGGCAATTATCAGACTTGTTGATACCAGTCTTAATAGGAACATGTTTATCGAAAAGCTCGACAAGTTCGGTTTTAAAAAAGTATGCTAGTCTGTCGACGTAAGATGTTGAAGAAATTGTACACCAATTGCATAAGGAACAATCATAAAAGAGATTTTCAATTGGAAGGACTCTGAATAACGAGATTATTTTTATTGACCAAAACATTGAACAAGGCTTTCATCACTTATCAAAAAAGCATCAAGTAAAAAAGGAATACAGTGTGGTTTGAAACGAGTGGGTTCAACTGAATTGATAAAAAAAAAAAGACAAAGAGATTTCATTAAGGTTTTTAGAGCGTTTAATGAGAAGTGAAGATGGTTTATATTCTAGTCACCACAAAGAATTAACTTAGGTGTAAGATAAGATATCTCTTTAACAATTTGGTATATAAAACGTGGATGTGTTTATATTTGTTGTCACCATTCAGGATGTCAATAAAATAATTTAGTTCCTCAACGCCTCTCCTTAAGGAGTGAATGCGACCTGCACGGTAAGATGTTTTAAGCCCTAACACAGAAAAAAGGCTATTCTTTATGTCAGGATGTAGCCAGGTTTCAGAAACAAAGAATATGTCAATTAAGCTATATTCAAATATTAATTTAAATTTTTCAAATTTTTTCACAAGACTTTGTGCAATAAACTATTAGAGCTTTTGCAAAAGATATTTAAAAAAAAAATTAGTTTTTTTTTATTTATGCTGCCGAAACCACTAATCCATCAAATTAAAACGAACAATAGATCACTGTAATTGTAGATTGTAATCCATTCGAGAACCAGAAGAACAAGGACACTATTTATTTATTTTTTATTTTTATTTTTAATTTTTTTTTGTTTAATGCTAACGAAAAAAAAGATGCTGTCAACATTCCCTTGGGTGGGGCTCACGGAGCCAAAATAATTTTTTTTGGATATACGTACAAAAATAAGGGAATTTGGAGTTGCTATGCCATATATCATAGCAACCAGTTACCCCTAGGCTACGCAGGTTCTTGTTTAATTCAATTAGAATAACAAATCAATCAATGTTCCTTAAATATTTTTTGATGGATTACAACAGAATCTTTACCTTTGAATGGAAAAATCAATTCTGTGTATTCTCCATCGAATAAGCGTTTGGCTTTGTTCAATAGCAATCCGCACACGTTTTTGGCCATTTTACAACCACGGACAAGAGGTGTGGGATTGTAAAGGACTATTTTTTACAGGTGATGGGTACATCTACAAAGTCCATTCCAAAGTAAACAGCACTTTTTAAAAAAGGTACTTTTAGTGAGGCAAAATATTGACAACTCATGTGCAGGAACGGCAGACCCTTCAGTTCTGTACTCTAAAAATTTGTTGACATTTCAACGAAAAGAATCGAAGTTATTACGTCTGAAGTGACAGTATGTTTGTGTCGTTTGTACAAAAATAAACATTGAGCAAACATTTCTTCAGAATTCAACATTTGAAGGACAACATTAATGGGGCCAACAAGAACAACAACTTACTTCACAGCATTATGACTGGTGACAAAATGTGGTATAATCTACATATAAACCAAGAGCGAAAGTCTCAAGTCAGAAAGCGTCAAACGACATATAAACCACAAAATCAAAGGAAATGTTGATTTACTTTTACGATTCCAAGGACAAGGCCCACAAGGAGTTTTACTGAGCATAAAAGTTAATCTATGATTCTTTCTTGGTGATATGAAGGGTTTCAAGCATCTCTCTGATTTGAAGCTACCTGGCTATGAACTAGTGCCAATATTCTTCTCTCACCGCAGTCTCGCCCTTTACGTGTGTACTGATGTAGCTTACCAAACTTCACCATAATGTGATCCGTGTTCTAATCCGGAATTCAACTTCTTTCGGCTAAAATTCCATCTCCGTAAGCAAATTATCCACAATTGCTTTATTTAGAGAGGCCCCAAACTGAACAGCGATTTGACCTTTAACGAGTTCGACGCGCTGTCTATCTCCATTCAAAGTATTGTATCCCTGTATCCTCATACTAAAGTCATTATTACGGGCTATTTCAGTATATTGGAACGAACTTAACAGCTTCTTTAGGAATTTTAACTGGTCGTTAGGTTTCCTCGATAACGACGTGGATGCCGCTGCTGATATGATCACACACACCATTCTCTTTGGAATCCCTCATCGGATAAAGAATATCAAACCAAAAAAAAAAAAGGCATGGCACGATTCGAGCTGGTAAGAGGCTATCAGGGTTAGAGAAAAGATTTTTGTGGTCTTATAAGACCAACCCCACTGAGAAAAATTGGAAAAAGTTCAAACGAGTGAGGAATGACTGCAACGCCTTTCTTAAGCGTCTTAAATTACAATACGCCCAAAACCCGAGACAAGAAATACTACAATGTCTCAAAGTTAGTATCAATGTTTGGTCATTCTATAAAAATATTAGAAATTCTGCTCATTTGCAATGACATTCTAGAAGTCAGCTCTTTAGACAAGATCAAACTGCTTGCTGCGCACTTTGCAGCTAGTTCAACACTTCCAGATTGTGCCTTGCCTCCGTCTACATTTGATGGCATCGAATCTTCAATGGGACGAATCTACTTTCACACTCGTGTAGTAGCAAGAGTTCTTAAAGACCTTAGCATTCACAAATCTGCTGGTCCAAATGTTATATCTCCTCTTCTACTCCTTAGGTCTCTTTTCAAGAAGATCTAAAGACACTTCCGTCGCTTCTTTCCAATGTCATGGAAACGCTGATAAACTGTTAGATCATGAAATATCTCGAGAAGCAAAAACTTCTCAGTGTACGGCAGTATGATTTTTAAAGCAACAGGTCCACTGGTGATTACATGGCATGTCGCACCGAGAAGTGGAACCAAAGCGTACATCAATCTGGCGAAAGCAAGATAGTTGTACTTGATATTTCTAAAGCATTTGCAATAGTTTTGTATCAGGTTCTTTTGTCGAAAATACCTGCTTTTGGGATCGATGACTCCCTTAGATGGATTAGAAATTATCTACCTTTCGGACCGTTCAATTCAATTTATCTTGGATGATTTCAAGTCTGATATGTTGTTGTGTCTCTGACACTCTTTTTAATTTTCATTAATGATCTCTTATCTGCTACTTTTAGTGCAGTATATTCCTTTGCTGATGAGTGTACTCTCTGCTTTTCATATTCGTTCCCGGACTCACGACCTGCTCTTCGGCTGTAGAACGGAAACGGAAGCGTATGTTAAGCTCATTAAGTTCCGCTATTAACGGCATAACCAATTGGCAAACGAATTTAATGCTTCGAAAACTTAACGCTGTCAAGAAAACGAAATCTAAATACCCAGCCATTTTCCATGAATGGCACTTGGATCGTTTTAATGACCACATATTCGATGTCGCCAAAAATTCTGCGAATCATCTAGGTTCCCACAAGCGATATAAGAAATATTTTAACCCCACTGATTTGGGCTCAGTGGAGTACGATGCCCACATCTGGTCAGGTGCTATTTAAACATCTGCGCATCTGTAAAACAGGATTCAAAACCGTGCGATAAAGCTCATAGGTGATACTAATATCACACAGTCAATTGACATCCTTAAACATTGACGTAATGTCTGCTGTCTCACTTTGTTTTTTGCTATTTCCACCACCAGTGCTCCATAGAAACCGCCAGTAGCATTCACCCCTTCAAACCTTATACCGTAACACCCGTCTCACTATGAATACTCATCAGTATACCCTCAAGCCCACTTTCGGACGTACTCTGAAATATTGTGTTTTTCTCCTTAGCCGAACAACTCGCCCTTCCCTGCCAAGCCCTCTATTTCCTATTCATTATAACTTGCAAACATTTAAGATCAACGTTCATCGGTACTTCACTTTTCTACCTTTCTGATTTTAAGGGTACTCAAATCCTTTAAACGTTCGCTAAGGAAGTTGGCGGCGTTGTGGACATAGAAACATCCTGAAGTAATATACATACATCAAGGTCAACGATCAAAAACACTCATTCGACATGCTTTTAGACTGTGCAAAACAATGTATTGAGTCGGAACTACCATATTTTGGGACAATAAAATGAATCAATTTTGCCAAAAACAATTTTTCGTTGTTCTTATTTTTAAAAAGTTCTATTTACTTTGGAACATGCTATGTATAAATTTGGGAAAATTTGCATGGAACACTGTGAACATGGAACACAGTGAAAGAAAAAAAGCATGCATTCTGACATTGATTTTTGTAGGAAAGTTGTATTTTTGAATGAGGCCCATTTCCACATTGGCCATCTGGGACACCGAAAACACACGAGTTATTCGGGAGATGGCAATTTAGAGCGGCTTATTTACCGAAGGGCCCTATTTTTTTGAAAATGTGTCCGGAAAAGCCATTACGGTCAATGGACCGCGCTACCGAGACAAGATAAGCAAATTTTTGTACCCGATGCTCAAGTATATGGATTTGCATCACAATGGTGGCATTTGCCGCACAAGTCGCGAAACAATAGAGTTATTGCCAACGAAGTTTCCTGGTCGCGTAATTTCGCGTTTATGAAAAGTCCCTTGACCTCCAAGATCGTTCGACTTAACACCGTTAGATTTTTTTCTTTGGCCTATGTTAAAAGCAAGGTCTACGCAAACAATTCCAACTCTATAGGTGAATTTTGAAGCCGCCATCGCTAAGATAGAGTCCCAATTATGTGAAAAAGAGGCGAAACGGTCATTTCAAAGATATTGTGCTTCGTAAATAGTCCATCCATCGCTCAAACAAGGGCCTATTTTAAAGGGATCAACAAATTGGAGAAACGTTGGACGAATTGAATTGAGGACAAAGGAGACGAAAATGTTTTTTGGCCGAATAAATAATCTTTTATTTAAAAGCTCAAGCTTCGATGAACATTCTAAATTCTAATTCTGAAACGATGAAATGACATGCAACTTCAATTCACAAGACTGTTAAACCCAATATTTTACCCTCGTAGAGCAATATGATATAAAGATATAGATACGCTCTATTTCGTCTACAAAATGCATTACTCCATTGTAATTTTAATACAATTTCGGGATCCGTCTGTTTCTTTTCACTATAGCAATACTTCAACTTGCCGAGTGTTTCGTTGTTGAAATTTTTTACAATTATACAAGCACTTCCCATAGAACCAAAAGATGTTCCTAGTCATTTTCAGATAGATATTCAAATTTTGCTTTGATTTTATTTTCCATATCCTTAACTGTAGGAAAAGGAAACTTTTTGGTCTAGTTGTCACGAACAGTAACCGTGGAGCTGATAGTGGAGTCCTTGCATAAAAGTTCCTGATTATAGGTTTCCGTTTACAAGACATAGCCGCATACTCTGAGTTGATCAAGACCTGAAAAGTACGAACACTCAGATAGATGTAAGTAACACTGATTCACGAGGTATAAACGATTAAGTTAAAATATATTTTATTTAATAAACTGACAGGTTCTGATAATTCATTACTTCTAATGTTGACTTAAATGTTCATTAAGTCAATATAGGGATTCTCCCTCAACGATGTGAAAATAAGAAACTACAAGGAAGGTCAATCAATCAATTGATTGTTTATAGAAGAAACCCAACCATTCTATAACCAATTCATCTATTCTCAATTCTAATAAAGCAGAAATGTTAAAAAACTTCTAAACTCAAACGCTGTTGGATATGGATTTTAAAGGGTATATTGGCTCAAAGTTACCACAATCAGCAATCATTTATTGCAAGCAATCAACTGACTTACCGTATCTGGTTTTAAAAGGAAAACTTTGTTTCAGTTTTTGCTTGGCACTAAGCCTCAAAGTCCTCCTTCTTTCCAATCTGCATCTCATACTTTACTATTTGTTTGATCAAAAGTTCATATTATGCTCAGTTCCAATAATGAATTCCAAACAAAATTCCCCCACTTTAGAAACTATGTCAATTTCACATGTACTTAAGGCGATTCAGCACAATTATTAGTGGAAGAAGCAAAGTTACAAGCCAACAACTTGGAGGATAAATTCATGTATAAGCATCTGTAGTAAAAACTTTTAGTAGAAAACTTCATATAAATCATCTTATGGTGGATATTACTTTGGATAAATCAAAGAGATACTTTTCGCAATTTAATTTGTTCCGGATCTAATTGACTAATTAACTTTTAGGTGTCCATGTGCGTATTAATGGTCTCACCAGGACGACGATGATTAAAGGAATACCGAATAAGTAGTTCCCTTTTAATTTAGTGGAGTACAATTTACATGAAACCTTATACAATCGTGACAAAAATGTACAATTAACACTTACAAAGCACACATGTATCAAACGTGGTTATGCCCTGTATATCAAATGACATTTTCCTACAAATTTATAACAAGAATATCGGAATATTGCCAACAATTTCACTTTGAAATTTTATTCACTGCTCCACCACAATTTTATTTAAATTATTAAAATGCATCCCTTTACAAAGCTGCCACTAACATATAATTAGCCCTTGACAAATCCAATCGCTACACTTTCAACAGTCTACTGAAATCGAAAACCTATTGTGAGAATTAAGTCCTGCCAACGTTCGCAACGTTCGTAACGTTCGTATCCCTTTTGTATTTCAGAAGTCTGTCATCTAGTAATTAACATGTGCATATAGTCGTAACACACATCTATATATGGTTTACTCGTATTTAAGGATAAAAATGTATTTCAATTCTAAAATGGGAGAAAATTCGATTAAAACCCAAATTACCGAATAACACCGCAACTAGTTATTTACACAGGCAATTATTCATGTATCCAGATACAGTCGATTTAATACCTCTTAATTGTAACAAATTTCCACTTAAATTTATAAATATCATACAGTGGTATTTTTGTTTAAGCTGCATGTTCTGTGAAGTGAAAATTTCATATATTTTTAAGTCAATTTAGGTTTCTCCATTTGTGAATAATTGAATATCCGTTCAAATTCAGCTAATATTGATTAATTTTGTTCGTTGTTTTTCTGTGAAATTACCCTAATCGGACTTTCAGCTTCCATTTTGGTTACTAAGGTACTTAACACTACCCCGCGAAAGATGACTTATTGGATTACTATAGACTCCTATCATTATCTCTTCTCTGTCGGTATTGGATAGCCTAAAGTGAAACTAACGATGAGCGTATCCCGAATCTGATGTCAAGAACCCATATAAAAACTCATGAGACAATACTTTTCTACATATACACTTGCGGTCATAAAAACCGCACCACCTAATAAGTTCTCAAAAAATGCCTAATTACATCAGATCGTAAGGGTTTTTCCCATACTAATGAAGGGTATTCCCCTTAGCGGAGTTTGGCCTCGTATTCAATGCAAAAAAAAAAAAAAATCAGCTTCAATTGAGTTGTGACGGTGACAAGTAAAAAAAAGTTAAATGTCTGGTGAATATCATCAACTGACTCGGGACGAAAAAGTTCATATATTGACTTTAGTCGAAGAAGGGCTTGGCTATCGTGAGATTGCGGTTAAAATAGGATGCTGTCACTTAACTACCGAATGGCTGATGAAGAAAAAAGAAAATTTGAAGCCACTGGAAAGGAAAAAAGGCTCGGGACGAAAACGTAAAACAACCCAAAAGACGGGTTATGTATTACAACGAATAAGTATGAAAGATCGCTTTAAAAGTGCTGTTCGCATAAGAGCAGAGCTGAGTGAATTTCATCAAGTTGATCTAAGCGCCGAAACCATACGCCGACGGCTACGGGAGATAGGTTTATATGTAAGACGACCAGCGAAAAAACCTCTCCTAACCACAAAAATGAAAAAAGCTTACTTGACGTGGGCAAAAAGGTACGACGATTGGACGCAGGATGATTGGTGATGTGTGATATGGTCCAATGAAAGTATATTTAATTTGCTGTGTGCCGACAATTTGCAATACGTACGACGGTCAGCAGGTGAAAGGTTCAAGGACGAGTGTATAGTCAAAACAGTGAAGTTTCCTCAAAGTCGGATGGTTTGGGGATGTTTTTCTTTTTACGTTTTGGGCCCTTTGAACTTTGTTAGTGGAACTATGAACGCTCAAAGGTATGAAGAATTAGTAAGGGAGTTTTTGGTACCATCAATTGAACAGCATCATTCGTATACTGACAAGTGCATTTGAAGATGATTCTGCACCTTGCCACCGCGCCAAATGTAATAAATCAACTTCTAGATAGTAGACATAGTAGACAAATAATAAACAGACAAGTAACCAGAGTCTTTCAATAATTTTCAGCTCAAGACAACGTTTGATGACCTCGGAATTACCAGACTAGACTGGCCAGCTAATTCGCCCGATTTAAGCCCAATCGAACACTTGTGGCATGTAATGAAACGTAAGGTGGCTAAACATAAACCAGAGAGTAAAAAAAAACTAAATTAAGTTCTGGAACATGTATGGAATACTGAAATTTCAAGGGATATTACTGAACTTCTAGTAAACTCGATGCCTTCTAGAATAAAAGCGATTATAACGGCCAAAGAAGGAGCAACTCGTACTGATAATTTTTTGGTAAAAGTGGCACATCTAAACATCTTATACACACATACGTAAAAAATGTATCGTCTGGTTTTGTTTACCAATGACTGTATTAAAATATTTTAAAAAAATAAGAAAATTAACTGGTTTTTCTTTCATTGTTAATATCTTTTTTCAAACATTCAATAAACAGATGGAAATTAGATAGAAATACTTATAAACTACTGCGGAGTACTCAACAAAAATTTTATTTCATTATAAAAATTACTATCGTAGTTATTAACAATTTTTCAATGTTGCGGTTTTTATGACCGCAAGTGTATACTCCCTGAGTTTATCAAAATCTTAGATCATATTTCATGGTGGCAAATATTGGCGAGATCATCTGTAGTATCCGACTTAAAGAAACATTCTGCATCATAAGATTTATTTGTGAACCAGACTAGATAAGGCAGAGGACTCAGAATTCAAGGTTATATTAGGTGATTCATCGTAAGGTTTGATTTTCAATTGGCTTTTTTTTGACAAATCAGCAATGCCCCCTATCAAACTGCTTCGACATTTTTGTTCAGAATCGTTTGGCAAGTCATCATAAAAAGACTCACACCACAACAGCGTCTCCAAATTGTTCAGTTATATTAGGAAAATCAGCGTTATGTGAGAAATGTTTTCCGTGGAACTTACGTTGCGCATAATCGACCTACTGAAACCACAAGACAACATCCAGCACGTAGTGAGGAGACTATAGCAGCTGTTATTGAGAGTGTACGCGAAGACCGTGACGAAGCGATTCGTCGTCGTTCTCAACAGCCTGGCTTATTCGCGTATTCGACAACTTGGCGTATTTTACGTGAGGATCTCAGCCTAAAAGCATACAAAATTCAACTTGTGCAAGACTGACTGACTTGCCAAGTGACTTGAATTTGCATCATATTTTCAGTGAATGGGCTCTGGAAAAACTCAATGAAAGTCCGGTGATTTATCGTGAAATTTTGTTCAGTGATGAAGCCCATTTTTGGCTCATTGGATACGTTAATAAACAAAATTGCCGTATTTTGGCTGATGAGCAACCCGAAGAGTACCAAGAGCTACCATTACATTTATTAAAAACAACGGTATGGAGTGGTTTATGAGCTGGTGGAATCCATATTTGGTCCATATTTCTTCAAAAATGAGGTGAATGTTACCATCAATGGTAGCCGTTATCGCGTCATGTTAACGGACTATGTACTTCCTGAAATTGAAGCACATGGTCTCGGTGAGCTCTGGTTTCAGCAAGACGGCGCTACGAGCCATACAGCGCGTGAAACAATGGACTTGTTGGGAAATAATTTTGTTGAGAACTTAATTTCACGTTTTGCTACGGTAAATTGGCCGCCTATATCGTGCGATATCACACCTTTGGATATGTACAATAAAGTTTGAGATCTTCAGGAATTAGTCAGCTACGATTAACGCTTTGGAAGCCAATATTACTCGTGTTATCCTCGAGATACCAGTCTCTATGCTCGAACGAGTCGCCCAAAATTGGACCCTCCGAATGGACCACCTCAGACGTAGTCGTGGCCAACATTTACGTAATATCATTTTCAAAAAGTTAATCCCATGAATTGTTTTTTTAACCGATAATAAAAATTTTAAGTTCACATTCAAATTTATGTATTTGATTTTACATAATAAAACACGATGAATCACCCTACATTTTATGACCCCCGTACAGTGTACGATATAAAAACTGTAGAACGGCGCGCTTGTCAGCAAGCATATTCCTCAAGACATAAGATTAGATAGATAAGATAAGACTACCTATTTTCAGATGGTATAACCAACTAGAAATACTTTGTGTTGATCAGTGATAGACACTCATCCATCACCCTGAACATGCACACATTCCAAAAGACAAACATTGAATCTAACTTGTATTTGGAAACAAAATCCCGAATTTAAACAAAAAAAAAAAAAAATTTAATTTTTACAATAAAGCTACAACGATTTGCTTTAACGATTGTATCGCTTATGATAAACTTATTCACATCCTTCCACTTCCCATTCCAGTTCCCTAAGTACTCAGTACAAAAGCGCTCAAAGCTTTACCTTTTTCTTTAAGACCATTACAGGCTTAGGGTTGTTAAAAATTATAGGCACTCTAAAAAATTAAAATTCTTGTGGTTTTGATGGCACTTACAAGTGCATGCTTAAACACATTGCATGCTTTGTTGTTGATGTCCTAGCGCACATATGTATGTAATAAAAGTGTCTTATCCGGAGTCTTCCCCAAAGCCCTTAAAAGTGTAGATGTGATACAACTTGTCGAAAAGGGTGCCGCTAATAATGTTGAAAATTATAGGCCAATTTCGCGTCTTTCTTCAATTAGTAAAGTCGTTGAAAAAGCTATAAAAAAATAGGGTCGTTAGCCTTCTGAATGAAACATGTTTTTTTAACTCATTTCAATTTGGATTTCGGAAGTTCGGAAGATGCACCGTTGAATTTTTGTTCACAAATCGCAAATGCAATAGCTGGGATGGTCTATTGACATTTTTTTTTCCATTTTTTTTAGTCCATTGTACTTTTTGTAAGTTTCTTTTAATAAAATTTTTCAGTTTTACCTGTAACCCTAAAAAAAACTGCAGATTTTATTGAACAACCTAATATTTTGTCATGCACCAGAATATCCTAAATTTAAATTGGTCTACAGTACCTTAAGCTCCTCCACTGCCTTTTCAAGTAATTAAAACTGCAGTGGTAATTGCAATCAGATTGAAAATGTTGAAGAGTTCAAATACTTAAGGTTAATGATTGACCCCAAAATGTCCATCGTCAATTATACTGTTGCATTTAAAAAGTATTTTCGCTTTTCTTTAAAAAAATTCATTCATCTAAGAAGAGTTTATTTTACTAAATTACTAACCACTATTTACTAGTTTTTAGTTTTTTTTAGTTTTAAATGTATTTTATTATCTTAATCATTAACCCTTACATACTAACAGAAAATGCTTAAATGCTAGCTTAAAATTACTTAACAATCTTATACTAAATTACTGGCCCCACACAGGCACTCTAAGCTACTCTAAATTCTTATATCTATGTCTTTCGACTTTATTTACGTTTTACTTAGGAATATTTATTTTCTATACTTAAGGCTAAGAAAAAAAAAAATTTTTTGACAAAAACTTAGCATATGGACTTAATTTTTTATAAAAACTTAATATCTAACTTAAAATAAACCTTAATCTACCTTACATACATACACAATACACACACATAGATATTATACACAAAGGTATATACTAATATATGTATATATTTCTTAAATGCTAACCTAAACCTATGCAAGCTGGACATCGCTATTCACAGAGCAAATAGATTGGTCAGCTCTGCCTCATTAGTGAGGCTGGTACGTAGTTGACGGAAACGACGACGACCACCAGAAATGCTGGTGCTGCTGAACGACATCCCTCTTATCGCGATTCCCCACCGTCCTACTGAACCTGAGACGATCCACACTGCCATGTGTGACGTCTCTGTTGTAGTTGAGTCGCCTGTCCCCAGCTTTCCGAGCGACATGGAAGATTAACGGGACCGCTGATCTATCCTGGATTAACCCTATCTGATCTAGGTAGAGGAATGCTTCCGGTGGAACGAAGCCGTCAGAGCGCACACTCTCGTGGTAACGGTAATTGGGTTAGTAAGCCCCAGATATCAGGTTATTCGTCGAGGCCATTGCTCTTGCAATGTGCCTTCGAGTCAGCTTAATTACGAAGTTGTCTACTCGTATTAGGTTCGCTCTGTTGTAAAGGACCTCATTACGATAAATTTTTTTGTACTCCGACTCTGGTGTTCTGTACAAGCGAAGGCAAGCCCTCTCAAACACCCGAATCTTTTCCATTAAGCTTGCTCGCACATTGAACCACACGGGACACCCAAATACCAACATGGGCCTGATAAGGGCCATGTAGCAGATTACCTTTACCCTTGCATTGAGTTGGTTGCTATAAAACAGTCTCTTTGTAAGGGCAAAAGCGCCTTTAGCTCTGACCAGAGCAGCATCTACGTTTTTGTCAAAATACAGAAACTGATCTAGCCAGATCCCAAGGTCTCTGACTACCTTTCAACAGGCAAGAGGCTGTATGCGTTTTCCAATGATCGAGAAAGTTCGCCAGTTTTTTGTGGTATCTCTAGAGGCTCTAGACAACAGCGTCCTAAAGAGAATGGTTTCCGACTTCTGAAAGTTGATTTTCAACTTCCAGTCATCGCAAAATCGTCTTATCTTATCGAAGTCACGCTGCAAGAGAGTATTGATGACCTCGATTTTTGGACCTGTTCTGTACGCTATCAAATCGTCTGCGTACGCAATAGTATGGGGAAGTGAACGTACCAAGTCGCTTGTATAAATGTTGAACAGGATCGGCGAATTGGCCGCGCCTTGCTGAAGACCATTTTTAATTTGAAATATTCCAACAGAAGTCACATCACCATTCTTCACGATGAACTGTCTGTTGGTTAGCATGTTATAAAGAATGTACAAGAGTGGTTTACTGAACCCCAGCCTAGTCAGCTTATAGAAAAGACCCTCTAACCATACGGTGTCGAAGGCCTTTTCCAAGTCAACAATGCAGGCACCAGTACATTGGTTTTTGCCTTTATTCCATTGGATATCGGACACCAGCCTAGACGCGGCATGTGAGATATCATGTCCCGCCTTAAAACCGAATTGATTATCTGGAACTATATGTTTGTCCTCAACCCACCTAGACAAAGCTCTATTGATTACCTTTTCAAACACCTTACTGACATTCGGAAGGAGACTTATCGACCGGAGATTCGCCGGATTGGATATATCCTTTCGCTTTTTGGGGATAGGTTGAACCACCGCCGTTTTCCAATGCGCTGGATAATGTGCATTATTCATTGCATTATTAAACAGGGTTGTGTAAATGTTCACCGCTTCTAGAGGAAGATGTCGAAGTACGATGTTCGGAATACCATCGGTCCCCACTGATTTCTTAACCCTGATTGTGTCGAGGATCTCATGGAGCTCTTCCTTCGAAATGAACGGTGGTAGGTCACCCTCTCTGGTAATGACATTATTTGCCATATTTTCGTCGCTGAACCGGGTGAAACCAGAGCCCTCGGATTGCCAGTTCTCTACTTCATTTCGAATGTAGAAGTCGTGCACCAAGACGCGATTGTCCAGATCATAATTAGGGCCAATAGTATCAGTGGCCTTGTATATTTCCTGGAAAATCGCCCCTATAGTCTCAACCTTCTCCTGTGGATCCTCGATCACAAAGAAGTCGTCATCATCAGCGGCCTCATTTGGATCAATACCTGCTATTGTCAGTAACCGTTCGTTGTCTGTTGTCCGGGCTATTTTAAGACACTGAAGGTCGTTTTGATTTTTTCTCCGAAATAGTTTATTTATTTGCGGGAACATATTCGGGTTGCTGGTGTTTACAGCCCGAATCCTGTTGCTCCAATACAAACTTACAGAAATTCTGTAATTCTCTTTTATTAACGTTTGAATATTTTTAATCGACGCCTTCAGTGTCTTTATCTCCGGGTCTTGTCTGTCAGTTAACTGTCTGTATAAGTTTTTAAGTCTTGACAGAAGTCTACTTTTCTGTCGGTGCAGTGCGTCAATAGTTGGATTGCGGAACAGGTCTTCGTTAGTCGTACGTCGACACCGCGGTATTGTAGCGTCCATAGTTTGTTTAATTATCTCGTCCATTTGCTTTAGGTAATTGTCGATCTCCTCGTTTGACAAATTCCTATTGGACGGTGAGTGGAGCGTATTCGAAAAGAGCACACTTGTCATGGTTGCGGAGAAGCGTGTCCATCGAGTCTAACTGTAGTTGTAAGAATATCTTTGGACAAACTCCTCCAATTCCGAAATTTCGTTGGGAACTGTAATTTCGGTGCTAAAACCGCAATGGTCACTGTCATACACGAATGTGCGCAGACAGTTTAGCGTTTGTAAATTCGTACCTGTCAGTCGTATACGTTCGTCGTACAGCAGTATATCTAAATAAGACCCGACTCTGGGAAACGACGGGTTATCCGTCGCTTTAAGACCGAGTCTGTACATGACATCGTGCTGACCCCACCAATCGAGTAGTAGGTTCCCTCTAGTATTTGGCAAATTATTTCCCCAATCTCTGTCTCTAGCGTTGAAGTCCCCGCCGATTACAAAATAATTCTCAACCAGTTCCAGTCTCAGAAGTCGAAAAAGCGTGTCGAGCTCTGTAATGAATAAGGTGGATTGTGGAGCCTGAGGTGCATAAACAGAGGCCAAGTACAGCCGCTTTCCACTGCGGAGCGGGATATAAATGACGACTGCCTCCAACACCCGGAACCTACGCAACACCTTGTATACTCTGCGAAATTTTATACCTTGTTTAATGAAGATCGTGACACCGCCTCCACGTTTGGATGGGGGCCGGTTTCTTCTTGTAACAATAAAATTATTGTACTCCAGTTTGTGCTTGTCGGTTAGCTTGGTTTCGCTAGCGAAAAGCACATCAGGAGTTTGATCTTGTAGCAATTTAAACATCGCGGCTCTTCTTTCGATCCTAATCAGTGAATTAACATTCACCGCAAGGACTTTTAAAGTTTGCTCCTCCATGTGCGTACCCATTTTATTAGTGCCTCAACATGATAGCTCCACTTAAAATTGTAGTCGTATATTTTGTATTTGTATATAGATACATTATACAGGATCGTCGAGCAGTTGCCATCAGCTCGAAGAAGTTGATGACTGTTAACCTTATGTAGGCAATCATAACCATGCATTTTTATTAAGTTTTTGTGTTTTAGGATGTGCAGAGGACGTATGTGCATTACTTTAGTTTTTTTTTTGCATTTATGATCAGGCCGTTGTCGTGACACCATGTTGTGACTATATCAAACTCCTTCTGCGAGATTTTTTCGTTAACTGTGCTTTTGTTAAGAGCTGCAAGCATATCGTTCATGTATGTAATAAAGATTAACGGTCCTAATTTGGATCCTTGTGGAACTCCATACTTTGAAGAGTTTTCTTTGCTTGGGCTGTGTTTAATTTTGACTTTATATTTGCGGTTTTTTAGGTAGTCCTCAAATCATGACAAAAGTGGTCCTCTTATGCCCGTTTTTTCCATCTGTTTTAGAATATTTTTATGTCATAGCGTATCAAAGGCTTTCTTAAAATCGATAAAAAGTACTATGGTGCTATGGTTTTCTTCTTGATTTTGGTTAATTTGGTTTGAAAAATCACCGATCAACCGATTTATACTTTTTTTTTTTATCTGAAGCCGAACTGTGTTTTGACAATATATTATACTTTTCTAAATAATAAATAAGTTTTTTGAATACCATCTCTTCGAGGACTTTATCCGTTGCCGATAGAATTGAAATCGGACGGTTGTTCCCGATATCGTTTTTCGGGCCACCCTTGTATATCGGTCGAATGAAGGATATTTTAAGTCTTTGATGACCTTTGATTGTTCCAGACTCAAGTTTATAAATTTTGCCAAAACCGGAGCCAGAATATCAGCATTATTTCTTAAGTCCCTTGGTCGTATACCATCTTCACCTGCTGATTTGTTGTCTTTAAGTAAGAATTTTCCGTACTTCTTCAGTACTAACTTCATTCATATACATTGATCGCTGGACACTGCTGGATGGACCCGAGTAAAGTTTATGTTCGCATATATGGATAGTATTTGTTATGTCTAAAGAAAATTTTTGTGCAAAATGGTTTGCGAGATTACCACACTCGTTTGTAGCAAAGTTTTTAGCCAACAAATCATCCAGATTTATGAGTATTTTGCCAAGTATTGAATTGATGATCTTCAATGTCTCCTTTGGATTGTTTTTTGCATTTAAGAATTGTTGCTTGAAATAATTCATTTTAGTACTATGTATCTTTTTATTTAGGTGGTTGCGAAACACTACATTCTTTTTCATAATCTTGGTTTCTTCTATTGTTTTTATATCTTCTATTGTATATAAACGATCTCTTTCTAGATATGCATTCCTTAGATCTGTGGTTATCCAATTATGCTCATTAGATCTTTTTTTGATTTTTCTGAAATACGTCGTTGATTTTACGATAAGCCTCGTAGTCATCATACTCATAGATTTTATTCTGTGAATTGCAAATCCTTCCAGCTCATCATCTTTACTGGTTTGAACTATTAAATTATTCTTTTTATAAATCTGTTAATCTAAGCCTTACAATTCTTGACAATTATAATATGGAATTCGTGGAAATTCTCTGAATCTAGTATCTATTCCTACATTTCATAGCGCTGTGTTTCGGAAATTTTATACACTTGTTTCTGGTTAGTTATTTAACAGTTTACCTGCGTCAATAAGAGCATTTAGATCAGCTAATATGGTATATTTCTGCACAATTAAGGATATAAATATTAAATTTTGAATTCAGCGATGTAGGAAACCTCTTAGTAGTCTAAAATTAGTTAATTTATTTTATAGATATACGTAATAGTAATCAGATATATTTTTAATATTGCTATATTTCTATTTTATATTATTTACTATTTTGGTTGCCTCTTTTAAACGTTTTCATATACCGGAAATACTTTAATGGGTAGATAACACTTTTTTTATTGATTAATTAAATTATTTGTATCATCATTTAACTTTTTTTTTTTTTTTAATAATGTAGATACATTTTTCCTTCTATGGGTCACCCCAGCCAAAATGTGTTAAGCAAATATGTTATGAAGTGTTGTACAATAGGGAACCTGGACACACTTAGTGACTTAATCCCTGGGTATTATTTCCAAGAAGAATTGTTTTCTTGAAATAATAAAGTGGCATCATTGCATTTGATATTGAAAATCTCCTCAGACGTCGTCTCTTGCCAATCGCATGGATGAACTTGAATTTCAAGGGTGTATTTTGTATTTACAGCCGTAAAGTACTTTTTTGTGTATTTTTTTCACCATTATATTGTATGTATTTTGGAATTTATTTTTTTTAATATTTGTAAATATTAAAAACAATTAAAAAACTACCGGATATGAAATGTGATCTTATGTGATATAAGGGAGATTAGTTCCCGTCTCCCAGAATACAGGAATTTAAATCTTTTTTATATATATTTATTTTAATTCCGTTCTGTATTTGTATTATTAAGGCGATGCCGCAATTGTATGAGACAAAAGAGAGCGCTTAAGAGAGCGAAAATCTGAGGAAAGCCGTTTAGAGTAGTAAAAGTAACTTCAAAACTGTTTGAAATACCTGTAATGACTTTTAAAAGATACGATCGCAAACGTTAGCAATCAAACGATGGGGATATAAGTTACACCCCTGATTTTGCGCAGTCTAGAGTATTTTCTGTAAACAAAGATGTAGTATTTGTTGCCTACCTCGAAAAAACCAGCAAGATACACCACGGCTTATCCACACATTCTGTGAGGAAACTTACATGGAAGTAAGAACAAACCCCCGGAGAAAGACAGTAAGAGAAATTCGACGATTTCTTTGCGCGCACCTGAGGCAAGCAAGTGGCCTATAGCACGCCGACGAGCTTTAACAAGCACAATACTTCACAGTTCTTTGAAAATTTAAGAATTTTGATGACAAGGTATAGCTTTGGTGCAGAATCAATATATTAATGAAACTAGATTGACTACAGTTTACAAACCAAAAAAATGAGATCAAACGGAGATCATATTCTGCCCTTTATACCATTCCCACGTAAAAATTAGCACCTCCAGGCACAGGTGGAAACACTTTTTCTTCAGGTTGGATGACTTCCGTACTTTATTAATTTTCATCTTCTTACCATACATCCGCACACTTACCATAAGATTCAACCAACTAGACAGGACAGTTTTCAGACCTTTTAAAGCATACTACAACAGTGCTTGCGACAACTGGATGCTTCAAAATCCTGATAAAATTTTAACTATTTATGATGTTTCAGAGTGCTTCGGGAATGCTTTTGTACGAGCTTTCACTTCCCAAAATATATTAAGCGGTTTTCGAGTTACGAGTTCTCGAGTCTCGCGAAATTTTTACTGGCGATGATTGTCTTTCGTCTTATGTCACTGATAGATCTGAACAAGATTATTTTTGCTGAAAAAAAGGACAGAAACCTTTGAAACATATCCAAACATTTTTTTCAGAAACTCAGAAGTTTCCATTAACTCGAGTGGATGGCGACGCTAATCCTAATGAAATACAATTAGCTTTGCATTCGCTTCACATTCGCCCTCCCGACAATTAACATCTGGAAATCAAATTAATGATGAAAGGTCAAGTTCACTGATAGCATCGCCTCAGCTGTTAACATCACCTCAGCCGGCAATATTACCTCAGTCTTCAAAATCCCGAGCATATATAAGAACTCCGGAAGAAATTCGTCCGCTCAAATATTGACAAACACCCGCGGAAAAAAAAAAATTAAAAATAAAAAATAAAATAAAATTTATTTCGAGAGATGAAAAGATGTAAAAACAAACTGCGAAGGCAAAACGTAATATGACTGTGATTATTTCTTCATCATCCGAAGACGAAAGCGAATTGCAACCATCCCCTGAATCGACATTCGATGTCGATCGATGAAAACGACAATTAATCAATTCGTTTATCCATCTGCGAATCATAAAATCAAAATGAGTTATCTTCGACACTCAATATGGATGACTGTTTGTACAATAAAGTCACATACAGAACATGGCTATGTAGTACGCTTTGCTAAAAAAAAAAAATCAATACCAACACTTTAAAATGCCCAATAAAGGAAGATATTTCCGAAATTGCGAGGTACCAAGTCGTTGAAAAAATAAATACACCAATCATCAAAGTTAACACCAAGCGAGTTATTTTGCTAAAAGGATATCTTACCTAACTTATATTGTTTGTTTAGCTTAACAATAAACAAGAAGGAAGTACGAGTATATTTTACACTTTCTGAAATTATTTGAAATTTAAAAAGGGGAAATCCACTGTCCTCAGGCGTTTTCCCTGTGTGGCTGAAAGCAGCAATCTCCAGATAGAAAATAAGAGCCTGTCTTGTGTCAGGTAACATTCCACAGGCCAGTCTTTTTTTAAATGAGTTTGTGAAAGATTTACAAGTAGTTATGTTTCTTTCGGGCTATTCTACGTACGTCGGTTTGAGCTTGAGCAACAATTGATTTTGAAACAGAATTTTTCCCATAATATTGCAAAGCTTACTGACTTTCTCAGTTCGAAATTTGTCCATAATAGCTTTCTTAATGGAGACTTCCGAGACTTCCCAACATTTGCATTTCCTTTATTTTTCTCATTCAGCTTCCAACATATCAATGCGGAATATTTCTGTAACAAGAAGCGCCATTTACAATAAACCATCCCGCACAACATCATTCTAAATAGATGTAAGTTGGTGGGTTAAAAAATACTGCAGTGTAGGTATTCAGTTTAGGAGCTGTTTAAAGAGAAAGAGAAAAGAAGTCATTCCGGACTTGTGCTGCTTAAATAGATATCAAATAGGAATGCACCTTGTACACTGACCCAACGTACCCCTTTGAATTCTGTGGCTGTCCCCGATGTGCATTAAGCTTCAGCTTTAACGTCATCGTTCAGATCGCTTTGCATTCTTACATAAATGACGATGAAGAGCAAATATAAATCTTTCAAAACTTTTCGGCGATTTTCATCATTACCCGTAAGCCTTGAATCGTGTCAGATGTCGACCTGGGGTTCTCAAACCCCCATTGTTGGCCATGGAGTCCAGTAACATCTAGTAACTATTTAGAACTCTCTCATATATTTTCATAGAATGAGACATTAGTTTCCCCGATCGGTAGATGTTGCCTTTCTTCCACTGGTTAGACAATCAACGGTCCATTGTCACGGTAAGTATTACAGTCACGAGTAACTTAAGATATATGTTTGCAACCTGACTGCATACCCTATTTTTTTTTACTGTTTCGCTAACTTCGTCTCTACGAGCAGAAAATAAATAAAGAACACTTGTTTCTCGGAAAGATAAAGAAAGAGCAAGAGAAACGCGCAATCGAAAAATTTTACTGTACATAGTAATGACGATGGAAAGATTTATTAGGGCATAAAATAAACATGCGATGCTGAAATGAATGACAGACGACAGAGAACGCCGTCCCTCTGTCCTAAGGCAAGCATATCGAAGCTAAAGCCTATTAAAGCTTCTGGCGGTGACGGATGATGCAAAGATGCAAAGTTACTTTAAGGAGTTAGGGATGACCTGGTTGTGAACATGTCTGTTCCACTATAAACGAGACTTTTTTGACTGTGCAATCATAAACGAATAAATCTCATAAACATCTCGTATTGGGTATTTTCTGCCATATTATGCGAGTCTGAAACAATTTTGGTCGGTTTATATCAGTGCAGTTTCAGGCCAAGAAAGTCCACCATCGTGCAATATTCACACAACGGCAGGCCTTGGAAAAGATATCTGAATTTCAATGCGACACTAGGAGTGTACATAGGGATGACCTATATAACTTTGTGTCAAAAAACACTTGACCGTTTCAAGAAAAAGATGATGTGCTTGAATCGTGGAGGAGAAGAAGATTACAGGTTATACAGCGACATAAACCTCGCCAGACGTCTACAGATCCAGTGACTTGCTGAGCCATGTTAAGCGAATGGACGCTTAAGCTCTAACTCAACGCGTCTTTAAGTTTAACCCCGAGGCACGACCCATCAAAAGACGACACCATCTAAGATGAACCATGCAAGTGAAAAGGGACATAAATCAATATAGAGTGTGAAATTGGAGGAAGCTGGTGAGAGATCATGCCAGCTGGATGATCATGCTTGTTGGTTGAGGCCAAAGTTCACCATGGTTTGTAGCACCACGTAAGTAGTAATTTCTGCCTCTGTAAAAGCTGGCTTTTGCTCTTTGTGTTTGAAACCGTGGGAATGCTACTCCACTTAGTAATGCGTCGTTCGGTGATTGTATATGTTGCGAGTTCTTCCGTTTTGTTGGTTTTATTTCCACTGAGCTAAGTCTGCACTTGCTTCTTGCACTGCTTCTTCACATCTCTTCGAAGTTTTCCACACTCTTGGTGCGCATATGCGTATTTTTTGGATATGTAGACACTCTTCATGGTTTGGAAACTCGCCATACGTCTACATGGCTTTGCTTTCTACTCAGAGCGCAGAACTATATAGAAAAACTTTTTTTGACAAGGCCTATACATCATTTTCTTATTAATTCCTCTATGTATCGGTTAGAACATTTGAGTTTTTTTTTTTCTCTTCTCCATTCTCAAATGATTGAATGGGTTTCCCTTCATTGTTTTAAATCATTTGATTGCAAGGTCAATATTTTGCTATTTAAATATACCTAGCCATCCATATCTAACGTATCATCTACTAGATGATTTTGTCCTCTTGATGTGAACGTGTGAATTCATTACTCTGCTTATGTTTCATTAAGTTCGTATCGTAGTCCTCCTCAGCTAAAGTAAGGCTACAGTGCAGCATCGAAAATTCTGCATTATTTTATGGTTGACCGTATCAATTATTTTTTTTCTCCATACCTTGACAGTGGTTTTGCCTCAACCCCAAGAAATCCCTTTAAGGTATTGATGTACTCACTTGCATAACTCATAATTTGAAATTATATACATATATGTATGTAAATGATATGAGACTTCATATCTTTTAAATTCGATTTAGACTTCAAATAAATTCTTTCTTTTTTTCCTTCACAAAAAAACCAATGCCTTTTTAAGGCTTCTCCATTCTGTTTTATTGTTGGTAAAGCACAAAGGAAAGTATAATACAACATGGCCCATCTCTTTACTTCTTCTTTCTTTTTACAATAAAATAAAATAAAACAAAGTGCAAAAAGGTATTCAACAAATAACCAAAACAAACGAAACCCTTCGTTTATTCATCCATTTCCAGGAGTGTCATTCCCCAACAACCGGATCCAAAAATATCAAAAATAAAAAATAAAAAAAATCTATGAGAGGAATTATGTAAATAGAATAAGCTTAACAACGAAATACTTTACAGGATGAACACATCATCACCACCACCGGCGGCATGCTTTCTTTTAAACAATAAAATAACATTCTTTCTCCACCCAGTTCCAGTGTTCCCACCCACAGATGCTTATAGTCACACGATGATATCCAACGAGGACGGGGTTTATTATTATCGTGATAACAATAATAATCATCATCAACACAACCCGAACATGGGAAATCCTTTTGGTTGTGTGTGCTCATCTTTTTACTGTACATCCGTCGGCCTAATTCCATTTACAAACAATCCTTACAGAGAACTCCAACCAATTTAAACTCCAAGCCCAACTCCTACACTTTAAGCTAAGCCACCCACTACCATCGCGCCGCCGCTACCGCCCAACCAAAGCTGATTATCGTGAGCATACACACGTACTGGGGATGAAAACGGATTGTTGGATTAATGAACATAGGTGAAATGTGAAGGCTTTGGTAAACACTCAACCCTCTATCTAAAGGAGGATGACTCCGAACTCGAAATCTAAGTTTGTGTCTATTCCTTGTTTGAACTCGATGCAGTTCAGTGTTATCATCCTACACCAATGCTCGGGTAAATCAGTTCATTAGTTTTCCTACAATTGTGAATGGATTGTACTCTGTTATGCCCTAGGTGACAAAAGAGGTGGGAGCCCTGTAATTATGTACATTATTACAGATGCACAGGAACGAAGAGATGAATCCTCCACAGTGTTGGAAAAATCTATTTTCAATAAGCTGTAAACGCTTACTATTGTATCAGCCACTGGTTACTATCACTTCTACTATCACCCCCACTGCCACCGTCATTGTCATTAACACTCTCTTCGATATCCTCCCGCTACACTGATGCCCATCACTATCTTCTATCTGGCACTGAACGCGTGCATTATGACACTTGTACACATGCTTGTTGACGTTTTAAATTTATCTTACTTGCGGAGTCAAATAAGAGTAGAATTAGTTATTAAGGGTAAAGGTTTTAATATGGCCGATTCAGCTACATACCTACCCCCACTCGGATAAACATAGCAGGCTTGCATGATGATACTGAGGCGGTTCTGGTAATCCATCTAAAGTCCCGATAGGGTTCTACGAAACTCGAATATTACCACTGGTGACGTGTTGTAGATAGGATTTCGCCATACGTGCTGCAAGTACAGATTAAAGGCTCTAATGTTGTGGGAGTATGTATGATTGTAACTCTATGTCTACCTTAATAGACTTAACGAGCATTTTCATAATGAATTTATTTACCGTTGCATACTGTATCATTGAGTATAGAGTTCAAAATTGTCTGCATAATGTGAGGAGAGCAATGTATCCAATCAGGCATGACTAAGTACATAATGCCGCTTAAATATTTGAACCTCAACCCAATGATGATGATGACGCTTCTACTCAAAACGGATTCATTGCCAGTGCATCTTAAGTAATAAAATTTACTCCTGCAGCTTTGATACTATACCATTACATACGGAAATGTGTTCATATGTAGGGCGGAATGCACTTCCCAAGGATGTAGATTATTTAAGCGGCATGTGGGCTCTTCCATTTTATGGTTCTGCCATGTTTGGCCAACCAAGTTGAGATATAGCTTAGAGATTGAGTCTTCTGTGCATATTCGAGAATTCAAGAGTTAATAGTTAATGTACCCGTTTCTCTGCATTTGTCTAGATCATATCGAATTAGGTCATGTGAGATGTGACGTAAGAGTGCCAGTGGGATTTGTGGCGGTTAAATACATATGCATATTCTATCTATGGTATTGAGATATTTGACATACTAGAGTAAAAGGATAACCATTGGCTTTGTTAATTTTTCATTTATAAGTTTAAGTTTGCTATTTTCTCATTTATTACGAGAAGAAGGGTTTAATAATTTATCCAAAAGATTTAGAGACTGCCCTGTATCTATATGCGCTAACACAATATTATTGAAATCATCTCTAATGGTCTTAGATGCGATAGAAAAAAGTATTGGTTAAAACAATGCCAAGACCTTTGAAATTGTTTGTAACATAGCTTTTTACTTTTGGAAATCGACAAGTATTTTCCCCTTTCCAAAATTTCTCATACCAAAAAAGTGTGAATAAAATCTCCGTGCGATGATTAATGTTTTGTCCAGAGATCCGAAGGAATTTCAGGTTTGTTAAGGCAAGAAGCCTTCATATGTATAAAATAGGCCATTTTCACTATCTCTTTTGGAATTCTAATGTTAGTGGATAGGTAATATGTATTTGTGAGACCTGGTTCCAAACTTATATTCCCGATTCATTTTACTCCCATCCCGATTAAAACTTTTACAGGAATTACGTATATAAGGTGATTCATAATACATAAATTTGAAAGTGAACTTAAAATTTTTTTTATCGGTTAAAAGAACAATTCATGGCATTTACTTTTTAAAAATGACATCATATAAATATTGGCCACGACTACGTCTGAGGGGGTCCAATCAGAAGGTCCAATTTTGGGCGGCTCGTTCGAGCATAGCAACTGATATCTCGCGGATCAATCGTAGCTGACTTATTCCTGAAGAACTAAGACTTTATATATTCTCAGAGAAAACAGTCCAAAAGTGTGATATCGCACGATCTAGGCGGCCAATTTACCGTAGCAAAACATGAAATTAAGTGCTGACAAAAATGATTTCTCAACAAGTCCATTGTTTCACGCGCTGTATGGCCCGTAGCGCAGTCTTGTTGAAACCAGAGCTCACCGAGGCCATGTGCTTGAATTTCAGGAAGCACATAGTTCGTTAACATGTCGCGATAACGGTTACCATTGACGGTAACATTCTGATTTGCCTCATTTTTAAAGAAATATGGACCGATGATTCCACCAGCACATAAAGCACACCATATCGTTGTTTTTAATGGATGTTATGGTAGCTCTTGGTACTCTTAGGGTTGCTCATCAGCCCAAATACGGCAATTTTGTTTATCAACGTATCCATTAAGCAAGAAATAGGCTTCATTACTGAACAAAATTTCACGATAAAACACCGGATTTTCATTGAGTTTTTCCAGAGCCCATTCACTGAAAATATGACGCAAATTCAAGTCGCCTGGCTTCAATTCTCGAACAAGTTGAATATTATACGCCTTTAATCTGAGATCCGCACGTAAAATACGCCAAGTTGTCGAATACGAGAAGCCAAGCTGCTGATAACGACGACGAATCGATTCGTCACGGTCTTCGCGTACATTCTTAGTTACAGCTGCTAAAGTCTCTTCACAACTAGCTGGATGTGGTCTTTCCAGTCAAGTATCATCCACTAATGTAAACTGGGACTCAAATTTGCGAATGGTATTGGAAATAATGGTTTCAGTAGGCCGATAATTCCTCAAATCGCACGAAAAACATTTCTCACAGAACGCTGATTTTCGTAATACAGCTGAACAATTTGGAGACGCTCTTGTGTTGTGAGTCTTTCCATGATGATTTGCCAAACGATGTTAAACAAAAATGAAAAAGCAGTTTGATAGGAATCACGCGAGATCTGTCAAAAAAAAGCTAATTGAAAATCAAACTTAACGATTTGATTTACTGACACGACTGGAGGAGCAGCAGCAATGTATGTTAATTTTACACCGAAGTACGTAATAGTAAATGTTTCTGACGTCTTCAATAAATGTTTAGTGTCTTTTTCTTATAACACGAATAGAAGCTACTCCCCTTGGAGTCTTTTTTTAGTGCTCTCGCTGAATCTTCCGCGATATATCAGGATCTCATTATAACTGGCGACTTCAATGTCGAATAAAAGACTTGTCTACTTATTTTGTACCTGTTTTTCGCAAATATCTGCAATTAAATGCGATATTTCCTGACAACCAGCCTGCAGCCCCTTCCTACTTGAACTTATAATTATTTCCGATCCTTTTTAACCAACTCTCCCTGGATGATATCTCTGACCAAGATCTCCTCTTCTGTACTCACAACATTGACATTTTTGCCGTTCTGTCTCATAATCTGCCATACCTATACAGAGATATAGACTGTAGACAATAAACCTATTCGGTTTGTTAAGCTTATATTGCCAACTATAATTATATATATTTAACCACCGCATTATGTTTAAAATCTTTTAAAATTGATAAAGCTATTCCGGTTGCCCAAAAATCAAATGTGACTAATGGCCTATCAGCATATTACCGCGCCTATTTAAGGTTTTGGAAAACATATATCTAAACAAATTATAGCCCACATATCTTCCAATAGCCTCCTTAGCCCTTTTCAATCTGCTTCTAAAACCAATCATAGTTGTTCTGCGTCTATATGCGGCGTGACTTTGATAGATAGATTGACTAGACAGAAGATTTGTGATATTTCTTTGCCTACTTGACTTTTCAAAGGCCTTCAATTAAGTAAACCATGATAATCTGTGCTGGAAGTTCCAAAATTTTGTTGGTTTCAGCAATTAAACTTATTAGGAATCATCTGGAAAATAGCTGGCAAAGGGTTATCGATGGAGGGAAATTTTCAGAGCTTAAAATAATAAGGCAAGGTGTACCTCAGGGATCAATTCTTGGACCTATTCTATTACGGTCGTTCATAAATGACTTACCATCAGTTTGCGAACATGCTGCAATCCACTTTTACGCTGATGATGTTCAGCTTTACCTGGTACATCATATGAGTAAGGTCGAGAAGCTCGTCTAAAAATTAAGTGAAGATTTATCTCTGATCCATAACTGGTCTATGCTAAACGGACTGTAGTTTAACCCTGCTAAATCGAAGTGAAGAATACTTCAGTATCCTTACATATAACATGTTTTAAAAAGTATTTTCTGGGTATACTCGTATCTCTAATTGTTTACCAGTTGTCGACCCTGGAAAACAAGAAATGAGACATGAGCAAGGATTTTCTTATCTGCACATGGTTCCCGCTGCTATTCAAAGTACGATGAGTAAAAGCAAAGTGTAAAATCCTCTAAGATGTTTGCTAAAGATAACGAAAGCAATATACATTGGAATGCGGATTGTTGTCAGAGTCCAACTTAGGTGAGAAGTCTTGAGCTTCCAGTATGTAAGTAAAACCATGGCCCTAAAGTGTGGGAAGATGACGTCAACAGACATTGCAACTACGAGCTATGATTTAAGCTCAAAAATAGTAAGGAAATATTGGATGGATTTGATAATAATCGACTTTACTGCGGGTTTCAACTCTTCAATATCTACCAAGAGGCATGGCAGGCATAAGATTATTTTACTGACTATCAGATGGACCATGCTAGCATTGATACAAGACACACATATCGAATTCTGAAACTGCGAATAGTTACAACCGAAATATGGTTATGGATATCCGACGTCCTATCGTTTACGCAGCCATAGAGGTGAAAATCTCTGGCACAATGCCTACCATGCGTCAATAGCCGCAATTTCAGTTTGAATGTTATGTTTGAAATCCTAAATTGTCGCTGGGTTATTGGCCTACACCTTACTCTTCAAATAACCCACAGAAAGAAGTCCAAAGGTGTCAAATCGCACAAATTCTCCTCTAACCTAAACATTGCGATCTTCAAATTTTGTACGCAATAAATTGCTTGATTGATGGCATGTGTGAGCGGTAGCATCATCCTGTTAAAACCAGAGATTGTCCAGAATCAACTCATTCAATTTTGGGAAAAAAATAGCCGGTCAAAATGTTGCGATAACGTTTCTCCATTCACTGTAACTGTCTCTCCGGCCTGATCTTCGTTAAAGTACAGGCCAATAATGTTGCCAACCCATAATTCGCACCATAGAATGACTTTTTTGGGATGCATAGATTTTTCGTGAATCTCTTTGTTTATTTACGTACCCATCTATCCAAAATTGCGCTTCATCGGAAAAGAAAAAATGCGATGACAAATTGTCCTGGAAACTTTTATCATCCGGTAGGAGCACAACATTCAATTTTTTAAAATCGTCATCACCCTTTCGGCGGGCAATGGCAAAACTCCGAAAGTCAAATTCTGCCTATGAAAAAGCTTCTCAGGAGAGCCGTTCGGTACCAGCAATAAACAGTAGGCCCTGCTAAGGAGTGTAAAAATTCAGAAAGTGAGAAACATAAATGAGTGCGAAAGGCTAGGCCCTGGCCCACACCGGGCTGTCGCGTCACTTATTTATTTGTCATCATTAATAGCTACAACCTGTTTATGTATTAAGGTAGACAGTTTTTTCTGACAATAACGTCAGCTCAAAAATCAAATAAACAAATAAGGAATTAATCTTGTTTAAGCGATGTGGGTTCCAAAGGAGAAAAAGCACAGGCCAACACTATATATCACAATTAACCGACTTATTATTTGAAGAAAAATACCTACCTTGCTACGAAGTTATTTATTTGGAGCGTAGAAATGAGAGGTGTCTTTAGAAATAAGACAACAGCTCTCTTAGAAATACAACCATGATCATTCAAATTAATGCCAACAGATTTTGACGAAGTATTCGATTGTAAATTGAATCGAGGACAAAAATAAAGGACATTCGACAACCGCATAACAAAGCTACAGACCAGAGAATTACCCTTAAAAGAATCACCTATAAATATCTAGGATTATGTGTTGATAACCACTTTCTATGGGATGTACATATCGATAAATTTCGCTCAGCTTTCAGAAAAGCTATTTATGATACAATCTATCTTCAGCATTCAAAAATAAGTAGAGTACGCTCTCTTCTAGATTGAAGTATGGTATACTTACACAAACCACAAAACCTTCACAGTTCTAAACTGGGGAGGATAAAAAATCAAAACTCCAATAGCGCACCAAAAGATAGCAGTTTCAATGTACTGCGCTAAATAATATGGCTATCCCATTGATCATCAAGTAAATACTTAAAATACTTTTGGCAGAAATCAACTGAAATACTGCGTGGTAATTAATATACTCAACATAATGCCACGCTCCCTCTCATCGTTAACGAAAAAAAAAAAAAAATAAATAAATAAATCTTTCAAAGTTTCTAGATGATGTAACAACATCTTCATCAACAATCAGTAAACTTTGAATCGCGTCAAAAGCCGCATTAATTTCAATTTGTTCACTGTGCAAGAACCTCTCATATGTTTTTATAGTATGCGATATTAGGGTTGCAGACCACTGCCTGTTGCAATTTTTCGTGACGCCTCTGCCTTTATACGTAGTCTAAAAATAATCGAGAATAGAGCAACCATTGGTCTTATCGTAAACTTCTTCGATTGACCACACCGAAGGTTGTTAACATTACATGCCTGTTGATGGGCAAGACTACCAGCTTGTGGGAGTCAAACCCGATGACTTCTTTCCGGGCCTTACCAGTGGGAGCGTAACGGTGGCTGTGGCTTAGACCTAAATCTCAAAACTGTCTTCCAGTTGGTTTTGGCCCGATGTAGAGTTGCAATATGTATTAGATGCCGTGATCCTAAGATCGGCAGGAAGTTTAGGTCAGCCTACACTCATATCAAGCCTACAGCTTGTGTCCTCAACACAGGTTCACAAATGTGGGTAAGCGCTGGCCAGGCGTATCCTGGTTTCTAGGGTATGGGGTGAACTTATGCCATCTATAGTCAGGCGTTGACGCAAAACATGAGAGACGTTGTGTCGTATATACTTTCCTCTAAATCTGTCCGATCTTCTTCATGGGCGACACCTGAGAAAATGGTACTACGTGGGAATTCTTCCTTTCTCTATACCCGTAGGTATATATATGACCCTATCATCGCACGTAATTTGGCTATATAATACAGCAAAAAGATATTGGCTACTCGATAGGTACTAGATACATTTGATTAGAAGCTCAAGTCATGAAAAATGGTCCTCATTCAAGGATGTGCAAACAAAAACAAAAAAAAATCTAAATAATCTTAGAAACAAAGATCCATACTTTTTTGAGGAACATTTTCGGTAAGAAATGTTTATTCAAGTTGAAGGGGCAAACCCAAGAAGGAATTTAGCCCATGAAAAACAGACGTGATAAACAGATAATATAATTTCCGGTCGTAGAACTTGTGTGTTATGAAAAATATGGAGTTTATCAACGAAAAAACACTTTGTTCACACTCTTGCAGATTACCACCCTCACTTATCACAACGGAAATTTAAATTTTTTTTTCTGATGAAATATGTACGAGTATATAAAGAAGAGTAATCCCTTTTTTTGGGTCAGAAGCATTTTAAATAACAAAAATCTCCAACGAACATATTTATCATGATCCTTTCGAATTTCATTGTTGCAACTAAATGGCATAAGCTCATACTTGTTTTTTTTATAAAATTTTAATTTAATTTGCTCATAAATCAATATTATCTCGTCAAATTAGTTTACCGCAGTTATTTTCAGATAAACACTTATTTTTAAAAAAATTATATAAATCAAAATAAGCTTTCTGTCTTGTGTAAACAAATTGGTAAATAATTTGTCATTTGAAATGTTCGTATGATTTTAAAAATTATTCACCTCTTCAAATCACGCCTAAGTCCTGCAGAAAATGTCGGAAAATGAATAAATGGCATAAACTGATTAAATGTTGTAGTTTAATTCATATGTAGATACGTGTGTATCATACGTCGTGTATGTACACATATTGCCGACCATACGATGAGGAAATCTAAATAATTTTTTTCTTTTTATAAATTTTGTATATTGATGGCAAGAGCTATAAAGTCAGCACGCCTGGCTGCGTTATTTCGAATATAGGGCACCTTACTTTATTACAGAAAGTTAAAATTTATTTTATACAGTATAAATTTACCGCTATTTACGGTTACGGGTGACCAGATAGCAATTATAGTTTTTCCAATTGGTATGCTTCAGCAGCTGTAACTTGGTAAGTTTATCAATGACATCCGTCTGTCAAAATATTCAGTAGGGTTTGCGATTCCATGTATAGCTTTACGCTTGCCGTTCGTGCTAAAATTTTCAGAAAATATCGAAATTCCTGCTCAGTTTTACCATAGATACGCAAAGTGAATTTCGTCGTGAGGTCTGTCTTCATCATGACTTCAGTGTGCAAGTAGTCGCTGGAAAGTTCGAACGTGAGTACACTCTTTAAGATCTCAAGGCATCAACCAGACAGAGGTTGGTGCGATATGAAGTAAACTTAGCGGCCAGTATCGAAGAAAACCCAGAAATTAGGAATCGCCAGAGAGTAAACCTGGCTTATTTAGAAGTTGGATTTGGGCATACATCCATATAAGATTGTGATAATGCAAGAATTGAAGCCGGAACACCATAAACAACGCCGTTCGCTAATTTGACGCTGAAAATGTTAGCCAGAGATCCGGATATTGGCCAAAATATCATCTTTTCGGACGAGGTCCATTTTTGGCTCAGCGGCTATGTCAACAGCAAAACGTGCGGTTATTGGAGCGAACACAATCGGCCAAGCATCAATGCATCCACAAAGATTGCCTGTTTGGTGCCGTTTATGGCATGGTGGCATCATCAGACCACATTTCTTTCGAAATTAAGAAGGGGACACCGTTACCGTCAATGTTCTCATATATAGAGCGATGTTAACCGACTTTAGGTGGTCAGAGCTCGACAACAGCGATATATCCGAACTGTAGTTCCAACAAGACGGCGCTAAATGTGTGTGAAGGAGAAATTTGGCGGCTGGGTCTTTTAATGACGAGCGTTCATCAATTAGCCGCCGGGATCATGCTATTCGTTACCACTCGATTATTTTCTCTGGGGCTATGTCAAGTCCTTAGTCTACGCTAACAAGCCAACCACTTTGGACGAACTCGAGGCCAACATTCGACAAGTTATTGCCGGAATAATGCCGCACATATTGGACCAACCGCTTGAAGCACTGGCAGCGAAGCCGAGGCGGCCATTTGAATGATGTGCTATTCTACATATAATGGCATGAACGTAGCTTCAAAATTAAACCAAAATCAATTTTATATCTTACACCGTTGGTTGCCTCATATCTGGGCTGAATGTGAGTTAAATCGATCACAATGTTTCCCATAATATACAAGCGATCAATTTAGGTCGTTTGTTGTGTAATGTCCTGTTCAATTTCTGCAAAATGGTACGGTTATTAGCTTATGTCACACTTGTTCTTTTGAACTTTTTTATTTCGAAGTCTCTTGACCACATTTCATCAAAAACAGCTAAACGAATTGTCTTCGATGGAAAATCTTTGTTTAAATAATGTTCAGACATTTTTTCATCAATTCCATGAGGGTGGATCAATGTACCAACAAACCTCTGTAGGGATTTTGCCACGTAAGCTATTAATTTCAATGAAATATGTTTGATTTTGGACTGTCACAGTACCTAAGATACCTGCAGACCCCATTCCTGTCTATTACCTAACATTGACTGTCAGGATTACCGTCGTTGCCAATATATAAATTATTTATGAAATGACTTCACAATTGGTGTAATGTTGAAATGTGTGTTTGGAATATAACATTCGAGGTCTACATTTTCTTCGTTGTCATTACAAAGGACAAACTGTTTTAACCGCCTTCAACGTCGCACGACAATTGTTGATGTCAATTAAAAACCCATCAATTCCAAAGAAGATAAGAGGGTGCCTTATGCATCTTTCGGCCAAAAAATTATTGTCTGTAACCACAAGGTGATCTAATTAGCACAGCTGATGCCTTTCAGTACTCTCAACTATGTTAACGTGACAATAAATCCAAGCATACAAATGATAGATAGTTTATCGTACCGACAATATTGATGCCCACCTCCTACACAGGAATAGGTGTGGTGAGTATTCACTTGTTTTTTGAAATTCAAATCTGGTTAAAGGCGAATTTTCCGGTACTAAAGTCCAGTTGAATTGCTAACCAATTTTTTACAGAATTCCTGACTGAAAACGTGTCTATTAGATGGCCTTTATTTCTCACTCGGAAGCGCCTGTTTTGCAGATATGTACTAGGTAATTTTTATAAAAGTATGAATATCATCGCAGATTTCGGGTTCCCTTCATTTTTCTAAAATAGGTCTTTTAATAGAGTCAATGGCAATGGCCTCGTTTTCGAACTATTTTAAGGGTAATTTCATTGTTCAAAGAAATGTCGAATTGTCTGGTACACACCCACTTAAGGTGGCTCAAAAGTCCGGGGTAGATCTGAGCCTCAACCAACAAACGTCTTCAGCCAGCTCGATCTTTAGGCAATTGCCTCTAGGTTTGCACACTTATTTGGCTGAGGTATCCTTCCACTGGTGTCCGTCAACTCTACATGACACAGCGACCTCATTCTTTGGAGTTCAGCCCGTACAATTCTTAGTTGTATCTCCTTCTCCAATCACTGTCTATGCATACGGGATCCAAAATCAACCGACAAATTTCCTCTCAAAGCAGTCAAGGGCACCCTCATCTATTTTTGATAAAATTCATGCTTTTGCTCCATAGAGCAGGACTGCGATTTTTAAGGTCTTATACAGGTTCACTTTTGTTGTTCGAGAGAGGGCTTTGCTTATCAATTGACTTCCTAGCCCAAAAAGCAGCGATTGCCAAGAATTATTTCTCGTTTCATCCCATTGCTTGTGTCGTTGTCTGAATTCATATCGAAGCCTAGGTAAACAATGTTCTTAACTACCTCAGTGTTGTACTTTCTTGTTGACAAAGGCAAAGCATCACTCACATCATGCTGCTTTCTTCCGATTATATCAATATTATCGACGTATGCAAGTTGGACGAACTTTTGAAGAATGATGTTAAAGAAATCGCATGACAGAGCATCGCCTTGTCTAAATCCTTTTTTGACATCAAATGTCTCGGTGAGTTCTTTACTGCCCTTGATGCGACCATACTCGGCCTTCAAATCATTGAATAGGTTCTGTTGTATTGTGTGAAGCTCATGGGTTTTTCCACGATCTACCGTAGTGTGAATATTTGGTCGATGGTGGACTTTCATTACCTAAATCCACACTGATATGGACCAATCAGGATGTTGACGAACGGCTTCAGGCGCTCACACAAGAAGACAGATAGGATATTGTAGGTGATGTTAAGAACACTGATGCCTCTGTAGTTGGCGCAGTTGAGAGGATCTTCTTTTTTGAGGATCGGTTCCATTCATCGGGCATACGAGTACTTTTAGTTGGTGTATGCTCCTTACCAGGTCATCAGGTGCCGGTTTTAAGAGCTCGGCAGAGAGGTCGTTCGCTCCAGTTACTTTGTTGGACTTAAGCTTAGATATGACTATCTTCACTTCATCCAGGTCAGGTGGACTTGGACAGGTGGCTTACATCGTGCAGGATAAAAAAGTCATTCTGCCTGACAGCGGTATTTGGTTCGTTATCGCCGTTGTACAGTCTACAGAAATGCTCTTTGCTAATCCTCAGCATCAACTCGTTCGTCTCTACAGGCTTCGGTTCGGGATTTGTGTCCGTGGAATGGAATTATACCTTTTGGTAAAACTTCCGTATCTCATTCCTCTTTCAATTTCCTCGACAACGCGCTTCTCACACTCCTCCCTTTTCATCTGGAGAAGTTGGTGTTCGTCTCACCTCTTCTGTTCATAGGGCTCGTGACCAGCTCGAGTCGACGCTTGGCATATCTCTTGTAAGCTGTATGTGCTTGACGGCACTCGTCGTCGTGAAACCCAGCACATTAGAAGCGGCATCTCTAATGGCTCTTTTGCAATGTTGTTTCGCACTTGCGCCTCTACATCTACATTGTTTAAGGTGGTAAGTATAAATAAGAGTCGAGGAGTAGAGGTTTGAGATGCCCATTTTGAATGCAATTTTTCAACAGACCATTCTCTGTGTTGTGTAATTTATACGCACCCTAGATTGCGTACGAGAAGTAGTGATATGTATCGATGTTGACATTTACGATTGAAAGTACAATAACCGTAGGCCAAATAACCGTAGCAAAACGTGAAAATAAATGCTCACCAAAATGATTTCTCATTAAGTCCATTATTTCACGTGCTGTATGGCTCGTAGCGCCGTCTTGTTGAAACTAGAGCTCAACGAGACCATGTGCTTGAATCTCAGGAAGCATATAATCCGTTAGCATGGCGCGATAACGGTTACCATTGACGGTAACATTCTGATTTGCCTCATTTTTGAAGAAATATGGACTAATGATTTCACTAGCCCATAAACCTCATCATACTGTTGTATTTAAGGATGTAATGGTAGCTTTTCGTACTCTTCAGATTGCTCATCAGACCAAATACGGCAATTTTGTTTATTAACGTATCCATTGAGCCGGAAATGGGCTTCATCACTGAACAAAATTTCACGATAAAACACCGGATCTTCATTGAGTTTTTTCAGAGCCCATTCTCTGAAAATACGACGCAAATTTAAGTCGCTTGGCTTCAATTCTTGCACAGGTTAAATTTTGTACGCTTTTAGGCCGAGATCGAATACGCCAAGCCAAGCTGCTGAGAACAACGACGAATCGATACGCCACGGTCTTCGCGTACACTCTCAGCTATAGCTGCTATAGTCTCTTCCCTACGTGCTGGATGTGGTCTAACCGGTTGAGTATTATCCACTAATAAACTGGGACTCAAATTTGCGAATGGTATTGGCAATAGTGATTTCAGTAGGTCGATTATGCGAACCGTTAGTTCCTCGAATCGCACGAAAAACATTTCTCTCAGAACGCTGATTTTCGTAATACAGCTGAACAATTTGGAGACGGTGTTGTGGTATGGGTCTTTCCATGATGACTTGCAAAAGTGACAGAGCAGTTTGATAGGAGTCAAGCGTGATCTGTCAAAAAAAGCCTATTGAAAATCAAACCTCACGATGAATCACCCCCTATTTCATTGAGCCATGATAACAGCATAATATAGGGCTTTCCAAAAGGGACTTGACAATTTTGAATTTAATTTGTGAACGCACTCTTTCACTAATCATCAAACTGTCACTGTCAATTTATTCAGTAAACTCAACATTTTCATCATGGTAAAGTACACTAACGAGCAACGTCTGCAAATTATAAAAATTTTCTGCAGATATTCGGAGTCGGTGACTGCAACTTTAAGAGCGTTTGCTCCAATTTTCGGTCGTAATTCTCGCCCTAGTAGCCAGGCAATAATAAGTTTAGTGCAAAAATTTGAGTCCATATATTCGTTGTGTGATGTTGCCGTGTCAGTGAGACAACGGGTTGGTCTAAGTGTCGAAAATATCGCTGCCGTTCAGACGTCCGTAGCAAACGATCCAAATCAGTTAATTCCACGGCGTTCTCAAGAATTGGGCATAGCTCAGACCACATTATGGCGTATTTTGCGTAAGGATCTTGGTTTACATCCATACAAGATCAAGCTGACTCAAGAATTGAAGTCGATGGACAATTTGAATCGACGTACGTTCTCCAATTGGATTGTGGAGAAGATGCGCCAAGATGATGAATTTCATCGCAAAATCATCTTCAGTGACGAAGCTCATTTTTGGCTCAATGAGTTCGTCAATAAGCAAAATATGCGTTATTGGTTGGGTGAAAACCCACATGTGCTTTATGAATCCCCAATTCATCCACAAAAAAATAACTGTTTGGTGCGGTTTGCATGGCGGCGGCGTTATTGGGTCATATTTTTTCGTCGACGATAACGATCGTCACGTTACTGTGAATGGTCAGCGCTATCGCGCCATGATCACCGATTATTTTTGGCCCGAATTGGAAGATATGGACTTGAACGACATGTGGTTTCCACAGGATCTTTCCACAAGCCACACAGCACACGTTACAATCGATTTATTGAAGAGTATGGTGAGCGTGATATCTCAAGCTATGGGCCAATCGATTGGCCGCCTCGTTCGTGCGATTTAACGCCGCTTGAATATTTTCTGTGGAGCTACGTTAAGTCATTGGTTTATGCCAACACGCCGACGACGTTGGAAGAGCTCAGAGCCAACGTTGATGGCCAGCGGTGGCCATATGAACGAACTCGAGTTCCATTCATAAATGTTTTGATTGTACTTCAAGCCAATAATAAAGTTTTTAAAATATCTCAAATGGTTTGCCTTTTATTTAAAAAAAAAAGTTGTCAAGTCGTTATTAGAAAACCCTATATGTATGATTCGCCAAACTCCTCGATAAAGCTTGCCCTTCATCGAATTCGCATATGGTATACTCGCATTATCACCTTCTTTTTTGTCAACTATCACAGCAAGATCCCATAACAGATGATACAATCACAACGCAATCTAAAGATACCGGTAATTGTTCGGCTGCAATTGATATATCAAACAACATAAACATTTCAGCAATCATTGTGCAAATTTAAGCGAATACTTTGGTATTCATGGCGATTCCTTATCCCCTACTCTCAACGATAACCGAAGTTGGTCCACACTGTTCTCGATCCATACAGATTAGACCTAATTCACCTTTCATTCAAATGGCAAGGCATTTAATGTCAACAATACCAAGATCCACCTCTTCTTCAACCCTTCCGACAAACAAATCATAAATAAACCAAACCACCCCTGGTATACATATGTATGTAGGTAGGCTTGACATAATTTGACAGTTGTGTGGTATGGCAAACGTAACCTGTTTTTTTCTATTTCTAGGTGGGGGTCGGTTCAACTTCAAAAACAACTCATATCATCCCCACAGGGAGCAACCCTTTGACAATAATAAATTTTTACAAACTATATAGGTACCTACCCCGAACAAGTTTGTTGTTCCCGTGGGTTATGTTGGATTGACACTCGTGGGAACTTTAGACAATCAAAGAGAATTCGAAACCGGTAAAGTGTTTTAGCAAAATCTGTCTGTAAATGGGTGTGTCAAGTTACCACAGAGACTTTTGGATTATGTTACCTAATGTGCGCAAAATGATAATTTCATCCCCCTCAAGCAACCGGCCTATCGGTTAAAACTACATATACGAGTTTGTATGAATTCGTCGTACGCATGGGTGTGTGTTTGTTAGTGAGATATGTCGTTTGGGTTTTTTCAAACAAAAAAACAATAAGAGATAACAAAAAGTGAAAGTTTACGAGGTTCGTGACGAACTTGTTGAAGTGGGTAGTAAATAATTTGCATTGCGTGTTTATTTATTAAATTTCCTTTTTACTTGGTCTTTTTCTGTGCGAAGGGTGAAATCAACAAGGCATGGGTGAAAAGGTTATTCTCTGCAGCACTCTATGTCAAGGGTTAGAGGATGGAGAAAGGATAATAAAAGCGTATGCGTGAGTTGAATTAACTTGGAATTGGAATTAATTTCGTTTAATAGTGCTACAAACGCGATCAATTTGATAATGTCAAGTGGAGTTATGAGATTGGGTGTTAGTTATAGAAATAGGTACACCTGGATAGTAGGTATCATTTGAGGAAGTGGGTATCATTCAGGATGACGTTTTTGGTTAAAGAAAACAATGGAAAAGCTTTGCATTAAAGTCGTAGGATTTTCATCTCCAGTAAAACTGAGTTCCGTATTTGTTTTTTGTGGAAGTGTGATTGGGTTGGCATAATACATCTCTATCCCTATATTTTAGAAGAAAAATTGGGGGTAGGCTAACGAAACCACAAGGTTATTTTATATCAATCGATTTGTTTTGAAGAAAAGAAACACCAGAAACAAATTTTAAAATGCTAAACACTTAATGAGTTCTCAAAAAATGCCTAATTACATCAGATCGTAAGGGTTTTTCCCATACTAATGAAGGGTATTCCGGCCTCGTATTCAGTACAAAACAAATCAGTTTGAATTGAGTTGTGACGGTGACAAGTAAAAAAAGTGAAATGTCTGGTAAATATCATCAACTGACTCGGGACGAAAAAGTTCAAATAATGACTTTAGTCGAAGAAGGGCTTGGCTATCGTGAGATTGCGGTTAAAGTAGAATGCTGTCATTCAACTATAGTACGACTGATGAAGAAAAAAGAAAATTTGGAGCCACTGGAAAGGAAAAAAGGCTCGAGACGAAAACGTTAAACAACCCAGAAGACGGACAATGTATTACAACGAATTAGCATGAAAGATCGCTTTAAAAGTGCTGTCCGTATAAGAGCAGAGCTGAGTGAATTTCATCAAGTTGATCTAAGCGCTGAAACCATACGCCGACGGCTACGGGAAATAGGTTTTTATGGAAGACGACCAGCGAAAAAACCTGTCCTAACCACAAAAATGAAAAAAGATCACTTGACGTGGGCAAAAAGGTATGAAGATTGGACGCAGGATGATTGACGATGTGTGATATGGTCCGATGAAAGTAAATTTAATTTGCTGTGTGCCGACAATCTGCCATACGTACGACGGTCAGCAGGTGAAAGGTTCAAGGACGAGTGCAGAGTCAAAACAGTGAAGTTTCCTCAAAGCCAGATGGTTTCGGGATGTTTTTCTTTTTACGAGTTTTTGGTACCAGCAATTGAACAGCATTATTCGTATACTGATAAGTGCATTTTCCAAGATGATTCTGCACCTTGCCACCTTTATAAATAATAAACAGACAAGTAACTAGAGTCTTTCAATAATTTTCAGCTCAAGACAACGTTTGATGACCTCGGAATTACCAGACTGGCCAGCTAATTCGCCCGATTTAAACCCAATCGAACACTTGTGGCATGTAATGAAACTTTAGGTGGCTAAACATAAACCAGAGAGTAAATGTATGGTTTGATTTTGTTAACCAATTAAAATATTTTAAAAAAATAAGAAAATTAACTGGTTCTTCTTTCATTGTTAATATCTTTTTTCAAACATTCAATAAACAGATGGAAATTAGATAGAAATACTTATAAACTACTGCGGAGTACACAACAAAAATTTCATTTCATTATAAAAATTATTATCGTACTTATGAACAATTTTTCAATCATTTTGATATGGTGCGGTTTTTATGACCGCAAGTGTATCCCTTCATGTCCTTTAAGGCACATTTCTTTCCATTTATACGTCTGTAACTTAATGATGGCACAACCGATTTGTCAATCATTAATCTGTGCTCTCTAGATCCGGAGAAGTGAGCCAAAATATAATTTTTTGCATGGGCGAAAAATCATTGCAATCAGCAGCGCACCAGTGGCTGAGTGTTATGTTCTTACGCTGAGCTTAACAATATTTAATTTCTTAAGAACTTGAGTTTAGTTATCGTAGTTAGAGGATTATCATATTCGATCGCCATGTTTTTGTATGCCCATTATTGTAGTTGCTAACATGCCACGAAAAAAGCGTTCATTATCTGTGACATCTGCTAATGCCCAGCGTAAAAGGATAGCCCGGTAAAGAGAAACAGAAGATCAATGTCGCGGAAGACTCCGAGCCCAAGCAGACAAAATGGCTGCTATACGACACCAGGAACATGATTATATTACGAACAGAAGAAATCGACCATATACAACAAGCCAGTGGCATCAATGTGCTTTCAAGTATGAATCTTATCATGAATATGAGTCGGAAAAAATTGTGAAAATAGGCCACATGTCTCTTTTGTGTTTCTACTGTAGTGCAAAAGAGTGGGAAAAGGAACCACCAGGTATATATTGCTCCAATGGAAAAATTCAATTGAACAAGTCAGTACAACCAGAACTTTTAAAAGATCTCTTTAAAGGCATGACGACTTAATTCAAGCATTTTTTACAGTATATTCGAAAATACAACTCTGCTTTTCAAATGACATTTTTTGGAGCAAATATTATTACAAAAGGTGGATTTATGCCAACATTTAAAATCCAAGGACAGGTATACCATACACTTGGATACCTTCAACCAATGCCAGATAAAGAGCCCACATACTTAAAAGTTTATTTTATTAGTGATCTTGAACAACAAGCGCAGAAGAGATGCGATTACTAGGTGGAGTGAAAAGTAACCTCCTTGACCGCCAGAATGCGCTGCTACTGCAAAAAAGGTTATGGTGCCTTGAAGTCCTTGAAATAGATCTGCAAGTCTACTAAGTACTTTACATCATGACTCAAAAGTAAGTGATCGTTTGGATAAAAAGCCAGAGATAATCCTGGATTATAACAAATGTAAAGGGGGTGTAGACACATTGGACAAGGCAGTAAGTGGCTACACTTGCAAAAGGATGATCAGTAATATGGTCGATAATTCAGCTTATAACGCTTTTTTTATATTGGTATGCAGCTTGTTACTCCCTACATAAAAAAGCGACAAACATTACCTCGAAAGCTAATAGCTAACAAATGTCCCATAAGGTCAAAATCCTGACAATTATTGGTTTAATGAATTGCAAGAAAGTGCTACTGTAACTGAATATCCACTAGTAGTCTACACTGGACTTCGATCCGGGCCTTACTTGTTGGGTAAGCCAACTAGTGGGATCGTCACGCTGGCTGTAATTTAAACCTAAGATACAGGAAGGGTTTTCCAGTAGGTTTTGACTCGATGTAGCGTTGCAAAAAGTTCTTGGTGACATGACCCTAAGAACGGCAAGAGGTTTTAGGTCGGCTTCGATTCATACCAAGGATGTAGCTTGTGCCCTCGATATAAGTTCCGCTTTGGTATGAATGTATGGGCATTCCGTGAACTTAAGTCTTCAAGACAGGCGTTCACATCAAAACACAGAGGTCAACTGTAGCTGAATATGTAGCAACTCTATTAGCAAGCTTAAATTCTTGTGATGGTTAGCAGTAAGTCTTCAGCGCGATAAAACATTTAAAATCTTATTACACTTTGAAACAAAATCAAATTAAATGGATTTTAAAGATAAGCATATTCATAATTTTAACTATCCATTAAGAACAACGATAGAGTTATGAATCAATAAAATCTCATTCGACTCAAGAATCAAAGATTCTCAAAACAACATTATTGTCCAGCTAAATAGAGGGGGAAATATCGTGATACAAGAAAGACATATGGTAGTAGCGTTAGGTAAAATAGAAGCCAGTTAATAATTCTACCCTGGAAACCAAGCCGCGAGCACCATGTAGGACTTATCATAACTTCAACAGCACATAGTGACGCCTAATATCTTGTAATATCCTCCTTCTAGTGAAATGAAATCAGGAATCACAATGCAAAATACACTCGGGTTGTGACTCGTTTAAACAAAAATCAGCATTCTATATTCTTTCCTACTAAGGGAAGGAGATCCTAGAAAGTCCTACCATCTGAATTTATACCCACAACAAACCAAACTGTCAATGGAAGAACGCAAGCCGTTCTAAGGTATGTTCGGGTACTAAGAAACCTTCAGGAGAAGACAGTTAAGAGAAAACTACAGACTAATTGTTCACAATATGTATAATTTATTTCTATCGCAATTAAGTACACTTCTGCTTGAAGGACAGTCTTCCTAAAGAAGAATCAAATCTATCATTGTCGCCCTTTAGTAGACATTAAAAATCCGTTTAAAAAAAAAAAGAAAAAAAAATGGCTTTGGGAGTTCAACCCATGATATGAATATCAACGGGAGAAAGATTAATTTGTGCATCTATAGTAGAGCCATTGCCATTCAAGACAAAACTCCCATGCAACCAAGACAGACCATTCAGAAATTACGTATTTATGTCAAGGCTTGTTCCAACAACTGACTAAGGAATCCTTAGTGGCAATCTTTATACCTTGTGGAAAGCAGCTAGAATATCGAATGGAGGTTTTCGCCGTGGCGTTTCTAGTCCAGAGGTTTTTGATATCAAGGATGACACCTAGCAACTAAGCTTCGTTGAAAAAAAAAAAAAAACCGATGGTGATGCCTTTTAGCACTAGACGAGCCACACTACTCAGTTTCCTACATCTTGTGGAAGGAATAACCGACAATCGTCGGTCATGTTAGCTGTTAGCAACTTAGAACAGACACAGTCATTAGCCATGATTTAACAGAGAGTGCATCTATATCATCTCCATCTTCCTGAGCGTAGAAATTAGAATTCCTATTTACTGCGCCATCAAACCATATATTGGCTGCAATCAAGATCGGCAACAAAAATGCTATTCAGCAGCATTGCTCTTATCCACAAAACCTGTGTTTCCTCTGTTCCGTGTTGTCTGGCACATTCAATGATCAAAACATACTCCTGCTCTTCAACATTAAGCAAGCCAGACTGGTAGGTCTGAAATTATTGGGGAGCATGTGGTCATCTTCCGATTTTTGATATAAAGACCACGCTTACTGTTTGCCAGGAGTGGATTGAAGTTGCGTGCCTGTACCAAGATAGCAATGAAGTTATCAAAGAACGCAACAGGGTATTTGATGGATTCATCCGTCACCACCATCAGGAAGTTTTAGTCTTCGTACAACATCCGTCAACAGGTTAACTTAATTTTTCTGAAAATTTCGAAGTAGAAATGACAACAGGCGTATGGGATTTACCCTGATATCTCGAAAAAAATCGAAAAAAATATTATGCTACTCCCTCGATGCAAAAAAACAGATAAGATACCCGATATCTCTTGATCAATAAAGAAGTGATCCAAACGTGACAAACAGAGATACAAAAACACATAACCAGAAGGCTAGCAAAGCTTTATACAAATAGGGACTAGTTCAACAGATCAAGCGTACATTTTGTAAAAGTGTTAACATCACTTGGCCGCCAACATGGTCATGCTCAAGTAATCGATTTCTGAATACATAGAAAATATTCTGCTAATTGAGAGGGAAACAAAATGTAACTGACAGATCTAGTACTGGGTTTTGCTAGTATCTCCAAACACATCGGTTAAAATCCTTCACTTCGAAGTGTCCATGTCGCACCTTACGGATTCCTGTTAATTGCACCTTCATCCGAAAACGTAGACCTGTTTGATGAATACCCGGATTAGAAATGATAACGCAACTTTTTTAGGTTTTGACAATTTGACTGTGGCGACTGCGGAGGTGTTATCTTGGTGAAAAAGCACTTTTTTCTTCGCCAAATGTGTTCGTTTTTTTTTTTTTTTTTTAAATCGATGTTGAATCGGCCAAATAAATCGACATAGTATGATCCTTTGATTGTTTTTCGTTTTCCAAATAGTCAATGTGGATCACATATCGCGCGTCCCAAAAAACGGTGGCCATTAACTTTGTGGCCGAAGTCACGGTCTTCGCCTTCTTTGGAGTACGTTCAGCGGGTAAAAAACATTATTTCGATTGTTCTTTAATCTCTGGTATGTACCAATAAATCTATGTCTCATCGACGGTCACGAAACGACGCTGAAACTCCTCCCGATTTCGATTAAACATGGCTAAAAGACGTGCTTTGAAGTGGTCTCACGATTGCGCTTGTTCCCGGGTGTGAGCAAACGCGGCAACCATCGCACGTACATCTTTCTCATGCCCAAAATTTCGTGCAGGATATGGCTAACGCGTTCAATTGAGGTGCCTGCTATCTCAGCCAACTCGCGAATTTTCACTCAGCGGTCTGCCAATACGGATTTTATCCACGGTTTTTTCTGAGCGCAGTTTATCAAAAATCGACTTGCGACCACGGCGAAACAAATTTGACAGGCCGGCTAAAAGAGGTTGTAGTAAATGATGATACACTTAGAAGCTCCATCTATCTTTCAATCGGGGTACTTATCTAACAGCCATCGTATGTTATTCAACTTTTCATTGACTTCACACATCTTGAAAGGGATTAGCATTAGGGTCACCAACATTATCAGTCTAAGATTACAAGCCTTGCGAACAAATGTTTAAATATTCTTAGATAATGTTGATCATAACACTTTCAAAACTATCATCTTCGGGTGAGATGGACAAATAAATTATAAAAACGTGAAGATGGAAGTGACAATAAATAATTAAATTCGATGGTAAGAAGATAGTGCCATCGAAAAATAAGCCTTTATCAGAAGTTATTTACTAAGTCAGGCAACAAATCGATAGATTTTAAGCAAACTTAGGCAATGGCGGAACAAATCTGAGATGTAGAGAGTAAACTAGAGGCCACATAAATTAAATAAATCACAATGGGAACGGCAAAGATACTTCTATTGAATCCTAAGGTTTGGTTCAATGAGTAATACCAATGATAAGATAAAGAACTCATGTTATTTGAGGCCTTAAAATCCTTGGAAGTCATGCTCGTCAACAGGTTGAAATTTAAGGACATGTACCTTATTCACTATTCTAGTGAAAAGCGTCACGAATGTAGGCAGCGCTTTCTCAGATGCCGCCAAACATCGGCGGGCCTGAATACCCAAGGAGAATTCTGTTATCTAGAGTGGTTAGTTCCATCCTTTTGTATGCGGTCCCAGTTTGGGCATCTGCACTTTCAACAAAGGAAATAAGGAGGAAACTTTCGTTGGCGTTGCACAATCAGAATAATTTGAGGTGTCCGAACTATTTTGAAGGAAGCAGCTTGTGCTATAGCTGGGATGGTGCTTATTGTCTACCTATACATTAGGCTTATCGGGAACAGACAAGATACCAGACTTATCAGGAGGGTAAAGGAGAAAGAAAGGGTAACATCTGCAGCACTCTGGCAAGCCAGGTGGGACAACATCATCAAATGTAGATTTACCCACCGGCTGATTCCCAACATTGAATCTTTAACAAAAAGAACGCATGGGGACTGTAATTATAATCTTAGGCAGTTTCTGTCGGGGCATGATGGCTATCGGAAATACCTCCACAGATTTGGGCACGATAGCTCGCCCTTTTACCCAGAATACCCAGAATGCCCAGAAGAGGAGAAAGACGAGGGGCACGTTATGCTCCAGTGCAGACGCTGCAGAAGTGGCTGGCAGAAAGTGGCGGGGCTCCTAATAGACCTGATGATGAGGTCAGGGGACGACTGATTGAAGATATGTTCCATCATAAGGACCGTGCAGACTGAACTGCAAACAATCATTTCATTTATTTATTTATTTCGTGTGTACAAATAAGACGTTGTCTTTTATAGTACATAAATAGCAAGATAAGTAACATTAACAATTTTTAAATATAATATATATACATATAAAAAAAAAGAAGAAAGAAAAAGAAGTAGAATAAGAAAAAGTAATACAGTAAAAGCATAGCTAAAAGGGGATAAGAAAGGAGGTTAGATCTATGAAAAAAGGAAAGTATAGTTGTTGCAGTCAGGAAAAGTGTTCTAATGCAGCGATTTTGAACTTGTTTGCTTCCATTGTTTGCTTTGTAGCTGTTGGCAGAGAGTTCCATAGTCTGGTGACGTAAATGAAGAAGAGGCAAGAAGAGTTTAAGTAGTTAAAACTAGGCATTATAAGATTTATTGTTCTAGTCGATTGCGCAAACTGTAGCTTATCAAATAGATATTTAGGCGATCTTTTATATATAAGTTTATGCATAAATTGGCAGCACCTTATCTTTAGAAATTGTTAAAACGTACACCCTAGAACCAATTTATGATAGTGAGATACATGGCCATAACAATTCAGTCCACATACGTACCTAATTATAGCATTGAACGCGGCAAGCAATTTGTGTTCTGAGTGGGAGTCAAGCTTACAGTAAACAGTAATGGAGTAGTCAATAATGGGTACAAACAGGGTTTTTACAAGTCTAAATTTCGTGGATGTTGGGGTAAAACTGGAAGATGACCGGAGCTTAAGCAGGCCAGCATAGATTCTACCAATGGCATAATTTACGTGGTCACTAGAAGAGTTGCCTGTTATTTAAGAACACTGGTGGTAGTTCATCCGTATCGCACTGTTTTTTAGAAATCAGTACCATCTGAGTTTTGTAGGGATTCAAATTAAGCCCATTACATAGTGACCGGTTGTATATTTTTGACAGATCTTCATTTATTCTTACTATTAGATCCTCAATCAGACCAATGGGCCGTGATAAATGAATTTAGGCATCATCAGCATAAAGATGAATTGATACATTAGATCATTGATAAACAAACAAAATAAGATTGGCCCTAGTATCGATCCTTGTGGCACTCCAGCAAGTAACGCAGCAAATCTGGAGGATCTGCCATCATGTACAATTCTCTGGTACCTATTACCTAAGTAATTACCCATCAGGCACACTGACCTTTCGCTAAAACCAAAATACAGTCTGAGCTTCTGACATAATATTTTATGATCCACACTGTCAAAAGCTTTGGAGAAGTCCAGCAAACAGAGTACCGTTAGATAATCTCTATCAAAGTTAATTCTAATATCATCCAGAATTTTAATCATGGCTGTGGGGCAGCTATGAAGAGCTTGGAAACCAGATTGAACTAAAGATAACAAGCAATGTTGAGTGATGTGATTCGAGATTTGGTTTGCAAGAATTTTCTCCAAGACTTTCGACAGACACGGTAAAATGCTAATTGGGCGAAAGTCATTTGCCGATAAGGGTCGAGGTTTTTTCGGAACAGGGATGACTTTTGCCAACTTCCAGTTGTCTGGAAAAGAAGAGGTTGTGGTACAGTAATTTATAATGTGTCTGAGAGAACTCAAAATATGAGGTAAAACAATCTTCACAAACCGAATAGGTATCCCATCTTCACCTACAGAATTTGATTTAATTGAGCGAATGTTGTTAACGATATCAATTTCGGAGACGACTTCAAAGTCAAAATTCGAGTTCAACATCAATTGTCGTTGTATCGATGGTAGCATTTTGCCCGACCCCAATTTAACGTAGATGGCTCCATATTTTTTTTGAGGATTGGTCAGTACTTAGCTTAGATAGAAAATATCTTTTTTTAGCTCTCCGCGTTATATTGATTGTATGATTGCGTGCCCGACAAAATATTTCCCAGTTGACGATAGATGGTCTTTGTTTCCACCTAGCGTATAGCTTTTTACGGGCTTTAATGGCATTTCGAACATCCCACGTGAACCAAGGGCAATTCCCGTTTTGAACGGCAACTGTCTTTAATGGAACATGCCTATTAAAAAGGTCCAGTAGTAGACTTTGCAGATGATTGACTTTAGCGTTGACATTTGGGAGTCAAGGGAGTTGGCTTGCATCCAATTTCAAGTTATAGTTGTCCACAGAAGAAAAATCTCTAAACTGGAACGACAGTGGTAGCCGAGACCGAGAAAAGTGAACATTGTACGTGCAAAATATTAAATCATGGTCAGAAATCCCTGATAGAGACAACTGAACCTGAAGTAGAACATTGTGACGATTGGATACCATAAGAACATCAATAAGACTGGGGCGGAACATTTGGAGCAAGACGTGTGGCATAGGAGTTAACTATTGATAAGCCACAAGCAGGAGCACAATCTAAGAGTAAGTGACTTTTGTAATCATATTTTAAAAAATCATAATTGAGATCACCACAGATTACAATGTGCTCATATAAAGCAGTAAACTCCTGAATTGAAGAAAAAATGTCTCCAAAGAATAGCAGCGTCTTGGGTTACAAGCAACGCCAAGAAAACATTTTGTATTGCCATCATTAACATCTAGCAATAGATACTCTATTGCGTCTCCTTTAGATTTCTCAAGCTCTCTACACTTGAGAGCAGTACTGTAGTATACCGCAACTCCTCCACCAGATGTAGTAGTAATTATATCATTGCGAAGAAGTTTATACCCCGGGTCAGACCATAACCAGGTTTCAGTTATACAAATAATATCGATAGCAGAATTAACAAAAATATTCTTTATGTAGTCTAATTTGGTTAGATTTAGACTACGAGCATTTAGGTAGCAGATTTTAAGCCCATTGCATGCTCTAGACAAAATATTAATCATTGACCGCATTACAACCCCATCCTCATTAACAACAACAGACGTTGATAAATTATTTAAGTGCATCATTGTAGCATAAGACAAGAGCAAATAATGAAAGGAGAATGTAAACAATCAAAAAGCATTCTTGAGATACAAAATAGTAACAACAACAAATAGAAGAAGTGAGTGGAGCACGAATAAAAGTATTGATCGAAAAGTAAAAAGGATAGAAGGATAAGAAGAAGGATATAATAAGAAAAAAGTAACAAAGAATATAATGCAAAATATTGTGTTATAAAAAAATGTTTGGTGAATAATAAATACGTATGCGTGGTGAGAGTGCTCCCGATCAGTGGTAATGTGCAGCGGTAGAGTTGAGTGTGCAGGCAAGTAGAATCCTCAAGAGTTTTTCGTTGTTGACAAAATCTTCGTTTTGGTGTCATCTTTACTTTTCTTCACATAAACCAGTCCATTGCGCGTTCTTGCAGAATAGAGTAAACCCTCTCTACGTAGTCACAGAGCCTGTCGCAATAATGAGCTATTCTCTAGCGTTAAACTCTCATTGATGTAGATGCGTCTGTTATTGGTGGTGTTATTGACATCAGTCGTCGTCTTATAGCATTTTACAGGTTCTGCAAGCGTTAAACCTTGCACTTTGTTCGTTGTGCGAAGAGAGTCTGATAAGCAGCGGATCATCGGTGGACTTAATTTTTAGGCGAAAAGCGTCGAAATGTTGTAAAATTTGGTGATTTAGACTTGCAGCAATATTTCTTACCAAATCAATGGGATTTTCGTTTGAGTTACGTGGTATGCCACGGACAATCACGTCACGAAGCTGTTCTTTACGTTGGGTTCCCGCTTATTTCTCTTTTAATCTTCGATTGTCATCCCGTAGCTCTGATATGTCGCTCTCAAATTTTCGAACTCTGAAAGCAACGTTTTAAATTTCAGCATTAAAAGTTCCCGAAGTTGTTCTGACAGAGATGCTGTTTTGTCAAGAAGTTTAGGTTATGAATGGGACTTCGGTTGATGTAAATTTGCTGGCGATTTGTCTGGCGTAGATGTGGATGTAGAAGCTACAGCAGATTTTTCTTTGTGAGCTTGTCCGCGTGTGGTTGACATAGTGTGATTATTTGATGGTCAGCAGCAGAGATAAAAAAAAGTTTTATATAATGTTCTTTGGCGTGAAGGCAAAAGTAAAACACTGAGTAACAAAATAGCAAATGTTTTCTCTTGAAGGCTGAATGAAATAACTCGTAAATTAGTCTTCCATTCGTTGTGATGAGTTAGTTTTGAAAAATCCTTTGTACGAATTCCGATGACATTTCGATCCATCATCTCACAAAACAATATCAAGAGCTTTACTTAAATAAAATTTACATTGTTCCCTTTAAATGCTTAATACAATCCAAATCCAATCCAAACAATAAGCACTGTCATCACCATGATTTGATACTTTATAAAGTACTCGTATTAGATTTATTTGACACGTTAATGTCGCTTAAAGAAATGACAGATGACATATGACAAAAATGTCAAACAAAATATGACAGCTAATTTCAAGGGAAACAAAATTATAACACCTCTGGCACGTATCCATTTTCATTTCAAGTCATTGCATGATTCGGAAAAGCCCACCAACTGACTTCAATCAAATTTCATTTAATGTTTTGTCACGCGACAAACATCAGCACCGTTTAGATTTCTTTTTGTTTTTGACTTTTCTACGTTAACGAGTCAAGTAATGAAGTTTGTAGAAAAAATAACAATCGATTGCCCTTTACTGTCTGATTGAATGTCTCTCTAATAAGAGTTTGATTTGAGTTGAATTTATCCTCATCTATGTTACATATACCACCCACTCCTTTCGCTACCCAACATTAAAAAGGAAAAACACTTTCCATTATGATAAAAGCAAAAACGAAAAGAGGAAGTGCAAAACTGAACAAAACAATTGCAGTGAAATTTGAAACCGATTACTTAAGGGGACGGACACCAACGCCATGCTACTCAAATGCTGTACAAGTACAACATGCATAACTTTAACGCTTCAAAGTTTTGAACGGCGGAATATGAGTTTAAGTACAAGTTCCCGTTTTTATCATAGTACAATAACAATATAGCAGTGCCTTGACTGCTATTTTTAACACGACGTCATGCAAGGCGCTACAATACTTGCAATACATTTCCCTCCAACGAAATGGAAAACGTTGCCAACGTCACATGCAATCTTTCAGCGCTACCGCCGTTGTTAGAGACGTGCGTTCAAAACAAAAGCGAAAAAAGTATTATCCAAACGAACCATTTAAAAAGCAATCACGTCATCTAGAAAACTCCGGAACCGTTAGTTTTTTTTTTCTTTTTCTTTTTTTTTTATTATTTTGTTTCCCTTCACCATGTTTAAAAAACTTGTATAGCGCACGGTGTACTCGTATGAGTATGTACGCTCCGGATAGTACATTCGATGCCAATCTTACCACATAATATGCGGCACGCTTGCAATTCAGCCAAATTGGCTAGACCAGCGAATATGGCGGGCAATACGACCAACGATAGCGATAAACTGGTTCGCATTCAAGTGGTAAGGCTAAAAGATACAAAACTCATACGAGTACGAGTACGAATACAGCACTTAGATACACTATAAGTGTTGTGGAGTTTGAGGGGAAAAGTCGAATAGTCACTTTCACCTTTTGAGAGTGTGATTACAAAAACAAATTGTACTTATGTATAAATATATTATATGTACGTACTAGCAGCAACTAAAGAAGAAAAGGAAAAAAAAAATGGATCCAATTGTGGATTTTAGGCTCCAAAGAATCGTTCGACTTTGGTGACGCAAATCCATTGGCATGGACCAGATTCTATAGCCTGGAAAATTGTGTGCAGTTATCCCGGGAACAATGAAACAAGGATTGGCCGTTTTGGAGCTATGGTTGCGGTGATGGTGGAATTTATTGCGGTAGCGGGTCCGATGTAGAAACAAGTCCAAGTAATGATTATGTCAAAATGGTTATGATGTGGTCAGGTCAGCTGGGTTACTACGAAAATACCATAACAAGTCACGATTCATGGCTTGGGATTCAAGCGCCGCCAATAGAATCAGTGTATTGCACAGAAACCGGATCGTTGGAAAATTTACGGCTGAATGAAATTGTTGTTAATTGGAATTAAAATTTGTCAATAACAACAAAGTGTTAAGAGAAAATTATTTCAAGAAACTCAAGATGAAACTCTGTTCCCATTTTCGAATGAAATAATTGGTGTTATGGGGTCAATTCTAAAGTGGATAAGCAACTACAACAACTTCGTAAAAGGGTAAAAAAACTTGCACTGGTTAATGGGACACTTACAGATCCACAGAGAAAAACCCAGATAAAGAATTGCGAAAGACTGAAAGAACTACCGGTAATCGCACGTCTACAATAGAAGGCGTTCTTTTAAATCAAGTTTCACAGAAAAAAAGACAGCCATCGATGAAAAGAGGTCGCATTATGTGCTTTCTTAGCTATTGAAGGTGCGTTTGATATATCGATTCAAAGAAGCAGTGATGATGGGCGAAAGCGATGATCGAAAGCCTTACTTCTTGCAAGATATCTTCTGGTGCATTCAGTAAGTGTAAGAAATGTGTTTTTCATTTTATGATTACTGATCACTCTATGACTGGATTTTTGTTTTGCATTTCCAATAGCAAGAGTAATAATAATTACAGCTCATGCAGGGCAATGAAGATAAATTACACAAGCTCAAGCCCGAGTTTTGGGACGATGTTTTTTTGTGTTCAGATACTTCAACTTTTTATTCGGTATTTACTGATTCTCCTCAGACTTAAATGCTATAAGCATCCTGGAAATTCTCCTTTCCATACTACAGTATTCTACTATATTTCGTCTCATCTTCTATTTAATAGACTTTATCTTCTTAGTCCTTAAGAAAAATCACTTATCAAGTTGGCTTATCAAATTTAGCTTCGTTGGCAATGAATCTTTTCTTTCTGATTATCTGACATAAACTAATTTTTAAGTTTTTCCTGTAGACTCTTTCATGCATTAATTAAATATGTTTTCTTTCAATTCTTCTTTACCGTGTTTAATAAAAATCTCTGGGTTAGAACCCACATCCAACGCTTTTTATTAATTTTTTATAAAAAATACAGAACGTCAAATCAATTTCTTATATTTCTTATTTATTCGTTAGTACTATTGCCATGTTAATTTCTGATATTTATATAAGGAATTTTGGAATATTAAATAATTTATTACTCAGCCAGAGGCTGTCCATAAGGAGGTGTTCTTTTACTTCTTCCTAGTTAGACTCGATACAAAGCACTCGAGGCAAAAAAAAAAATATCATATCGGAGCTGCAACATCTTCAGAGACTCTCATGCGGACCTGACATTGAAGCTCTTATTGACCTTACATACCACTTCACGTATGTATATTAGATATCAAAAAAATTGGCAATTCGCAGCACAACCATGTTACAACCGGACTTCGCAAGCTTTATCTCAGAGATTCCTAAACTCATGGTGATCTGCGCGGTAAATAACCACATTTTAAACAAACGATTTGACAGAATGTTTAAGATAGTAATCCAAAATCGACAAGCATGGTACTTTCAAAACCCAGCATCAAACGTTAAAGTAACAATTAGTATACAGATGAATGCAAAACGGATACCGGAGTGTTTCATGGCCCAAATACAAACGTTGCAAGTCCAATGGGAAAAAGCCCCAGCCTGGTTCTGGCTAAGTTTTATTCTATCCAAGAATGTACCTTGAAACAGAAATGAAAGTTGCTCTCTTACATATACTCACAGACAGTCAAGTAGCACTAAAAGCTTTAGGCTCAAATTTCTTTAACTCTTTAGGACGTATCTTAAAGAAATAACGTTAAGCTCACTGGTAGGTAGTAAAAGAAATAAAAAACCCGGAAACGGCCCAGACAATTTCAATGGGCAAAGGTTGGAACCGAAATGTTGGTTGTCTCATTGCGAGAATATACCACGCGTTGATATAATGAATTCTTCCAAAAAAAAAACAACCAAAATATCACTCAAGTTCAAAGGGGATGATATCAGAAGACCGGTAAGCTTACTAAGGGGAGACTTCCAGCTTCGATCATTTTTTATCGTGTCGGAACAGAGCACTCAGACAAGTAACTAGTCCACTGTCCTTTTTGTAAAGTTCCTTTTTATTAAATCTTTCAGTCTTACGAAGAAAAATGAGTAAGCGCTTCAGTGATAAAGTGCCTACAGTAACAACACTCACTTCCTTACTTACACCACGTCAGCGCCGATTACCTGCAGCCTGATGCGAGCGTAAGTCGGAAATTCATAGAGATAGTGCTCACTTTCGCAGCAAGCATCGCAGGATGTTGTGTCACTTATTTCCAGCTAATTAAAGTGTTTTTCAAAAGTGTAATGCCCTGTCAGGGCGCCATTAAGCAACCTGTAGTCTTTCCTGCTCAGGGACAGTAGAAAGGCCACTGACCTTTTAGAGACGCACGGAAGCATTCGTTTGGTCTGCCTGCATTCCGGGGAGCTGTGCCATCTGCAGGCGTGCTTATATGAAATTGAACAATGAAAGCCTTAACCCAGAACGCAGGGATCCAACGTAAGTTCGGGTCCTGAAAAACTCTCCTGTGAACCATGCCTAGCAAGTTCATCGGCGATTTTATTTCCGACAGCGGCCAGTGATCTCTTGCATTCTTCAACTAGCTTGGAAGTTGTAAGAAGGTGTAGCAAATGCAAAGGCTTCGCCCCCTCCACTGGTTTTCCGCAATATAATTCGCTGCCATCAGGATTGCGTAAATCTTCGCTTGGAAGGCAGATGGATGCTTTTCTAACGTGAAATGAAATTCAACGTTGTCGTCCTCCAAATGGACACCAGCGCCATATCCAATATTTATTCCGGAGCCGTCCGTAAAGATCCGACTGCATTCTTTTCCTTGCTCCGGTTCAGTCCGAAACCAATCCTGGGTACAAAGAAAGTGGATTTCGTATTTTTTCTGCAACAGGAGTTCCGGTGTTTGTGCATCGAACGGCATGTCCATAAGACTGGAGTCACAAGGCAGCCGGTGCGCAAGGTCATCAAAGCTCCAGTGCGTGTTGTACCAAAGACCACTTCTTTTTAGACAGAAGCTAGGTTCGAGAATGCAACCCATGATATGAATATCAAAGGGAAGGCTTCATTTACTTACATAAACTAAGAATTAGTCATGAAACTGAATGTCGCCTTTGTATGGAAGACGATGAAACCGTAGAACACATACTGTATGAATGCGTGGCTCTGTGTGCCATAAGGATACATTACCATCTAAAAAGAAGAGGGAGGAACTGCAAATATCTTCACCAAATTGATTCTCAAGTTTATTAAGAAAATTGACTCTGGCATCACAAACTGATATTGTGGCGTAATAAATCTTTTAGGTCATTTTAGGTCATACCTACAGTAATTGGCGGTTCAGAACCTGCATGAAAAAAAAAAGAAATTCGCAAAATTAGATCTTTCACCATTAATGCGACCTATTACATTGAGAAGAGTGCTGTAGGGTTAGCGTAGCAACCCTGTAACACTTACACTTTCCACAAGACGTAAGACACGGGACTGTTCTTGGCGCAGTGCAATGAATAAATTTCTCGTCTATTACGCTACAGAAAAAGGGCTTGATTTCCAATCCATACACCGAAAACAGAAGGGGTTTTTCTGAGGATAATAACCTTTTACAAGCAGACGAATGAGAGAAACTAGGTCTAGTTCCAGTCATTGGACTGGAGATTTTAAGAGAAGTGACTGATGTTTGTTTTAATCTACATATGACATCGCCATACGTAGGTATCTTCTTATAATAGTGTTTTGAGAAAAACAAGTAAAAATAAACACTTATCGTCGAAATGCTCTCCCTGTTGCATGCGTTTGGATAAATTTTCAGAGCACTTTTTCCACTCCAAACGAGGTAACTCCAAACCACGGTTTCTAAACGCATCAGTCGCTTCTTCAGGCGTCCAAAAACGTTTACCACGCAATTTATTTTTGATATGTATCTTTGATTGCCAAATCAGGGCTGTACGGGGGATCAATTCGATATTTTGAGTGATCAAGATAAATAGAGCTCGCATTGTCGTAGTGGAGAATAATTCGTGTTGGGCGGTTGTTTTTCATTATTTTTTTCAAGACTTCTAGCAAAGAAATGGTGAGTACCATTCCGAATTGACCGTTCTTCATTGCTCTAATAAGAATAAGAAACAGGCGATCATTTGCTCTGAAGTGCTTTCTTGTGTGAACAACTTTTGTTAAATTTGGATCGCCTTGAAAGACCCATACAATCGACTGTTGTTTGGTTTTGGGTTCGTATGCATAGATCCATGATTGGTCTTTTTTGCAACGAAATGTTCATGCAATATTAAATGTATACAAGTCGAACTAATGCCTTAATTTCACTATAAGTTACAAGATGATTTTGAAGTATCAGTTTCCGCACGGCATCGATGTTTTTTGACACAACAACCGATTTTGGATGACCTTTACGAAATTCGTAACATAGCGAACGTCGATCACGATTAAATTCGAAGCGAATTGATCGGCACACATTTGTTGAGTATATCCACGTCGAAAATCATAAAAAATCGTCGGCTCAGATAATTTTTTTCAAGTGAAAATATCACTCGTATGACATAAAATTGACATTCTTCTGCCTAGAAGAAAGTGCCTCATTTTACGCCGCTCGGAGCCTGTACAAATCATAGGTCCTTTTACTGTTTACAGAATGACAAGAAAAAACAGAAATATTTAGATACCACTCTTCGAAAACGAAAACGAATTGTTCGGCTGGACATTTCAACTTCAAAAATTTATCAATTTGATAAGTTTCTCCTAACTTTTCAAAATCTTGGAATATTTAGTTAGATCTTGCAATAAGAAACAACCCCTTATACTAAAAGGGATCAGAGACGTCGACTGTCACCTATTCACAACCAAATAGAGAGATCTTAACTTGATCTTGTCTTGATCAAGAATTATGAACTTAAGGTTATATTTATATTTGCTGCTGCTATATTCGACCCTCTCAACCAATTCAAGGTTATCAACTAGCTCTTGATGCAATCGACAGCATTTTTAATGCTGCTAATCCCAACGACATAGTTATTTTTTTAGTTGATTTCAATCTACCTAAGCTTGTATGGGCTCAGACTGACCAGTCCTTCTTTACTGCAACAAATCCTACCTCTGATAAAGAAAATCTTTTCATCGACTGCCTCACTGACTCTGGTCTATATCAATTAAGTGGTGTCACCAATAACATTGGCAGACAACTCGACCTAGTCTTCGCCACTGATACAGATAACTGCAACGTTTTAGAAAGCAGACATCTTCTTTCTAAGTTGGATAGTTACCACCTTCCCCTTTCTATTACGTTGGCGTTTGACATTGGTCTTAATCGCGTTTCTTATGAGTATTCTTACAGTTTTAATTTTCATAGGGCTAACTACGCCAAACTGAATAACCTCCTCAGTATGGAAAATTTTGGCTTTCTTTACGATAATCCCAACCTCACGGTTAACGATGCTCTCGCATCCTTTTATACCGAAATTTTCAGATGTCTCTCCCAATCTGTATCTTTTACACCAAAAAAAAAAAAAATCCCTCAGTATCACCACCCTGGTATAATAAAGAGCTGCGATCTCTTCGTAATAAGAGAAATAAGCTCTGGTGTACTTACTTAATATCGCGATCCGACATCGATTTCTATTACTACCAGTCTGCCCAAATAAATTTCTCTGTACTTTGTCAAACTCTATGTGACAGCTATTTAAACCAAAAGGACCACACACTCATTTCCGACCCCAAGCGATTCTTTCAGTTCATTAAAACTAAAAGTAAATCGGATAACTATCCTTTATCTCTGAATTTTCTAGATAAGTCCTCGGGCGATTCTCAAATTTTAGCAAATCCCTTCGCAATATTTTTTAGCCAAGCGTTCGCCACCCATTCCAAAGAGTCAGACCACTCTTACTAATCCTTCCGGCCCTGATGATCTTCCCCCCATATTTTTAAAGAAATGTGAAATGCACCTAGCCCAAAATCTGACAGCTTTCTTTCAGCTTTCTATCACCCAGAGATTATTTCCCTTGACCTGAAAAAGGTAATTTATTATTCCTCTACATAAAAGAGGCCGTAAAGATGATTGCATACCTAAGCTTTTCGAGAGCATTATTTATGACATAATGCTTTTCCATTGTAAACCTATTATTTCCCAAAACCGGCACGGTCGTAGATCTACGACCACCAACTTAACAGAATTCGTATCAAGCACTTTATGTGCACTGGAATCTCGAAATGAAGTTGATGTGATTGCCACCGATTTCAGGAAAGACTTTGATAGGATTTCACATAATATAATCCTTCTGAAATTAAAAGCTCTTGGTTTCTAAATAAACTTTATAACATGGGCTCAATCATATTTAAATCAAAGATAGTCCTATGTTTTATTTAGGTCCATGATTTCTGACCCAATTAAAGCCTCCTCTGGTGTCCCTCAAGGCAGCCACCTTGGCCCCCTACTATTTATTCTGGCCATTAATGATGTTGATTGCATGATTAAAAATTCATACATATCTGTTTACGCTTACGATATAAAAATCTTTAGATATATATCCTCTTCCTCAGACAGGCTACCACTGCAGGAAGATCTTGATAGATTTTGTACTTGGTGTCAGAAGAATTTTCTTGAGCTTAACGTCAATAAGTGTAATGCTATAACGTATTCCCGTAAGCGGCCCCCTATTTCACCGCGCTGCTATCTAATCTTTAATCTGCCTGTTCCCTTAGTGAATGAGTTAAGTGATTTAGGTGTTATCTGTGATAAGGAACTCAATTTCTGTTCTCACATTGATAATATAATAAAGAAAGCCAACTCTGCCCTTGGCTTCATCAAGCGCTAGTCTAAAGAATTTTCCAATCCTTATGTTACCAAATCTCTTTACATAACCTTTGTTAGGCCCCTTCTTGAATATCCAAGTCAAGTTTGGTCACCCTACTACAGAACACACATCCTCCGGATAGAAGCTATTCAACGTAGGTTTTTACTATTCGCTTTTGCGTGGTCTTTCCTGGGATGATAGCCAAAACTTACCACCTTATACCGACCGGCTGAAACTTATAAATTAACAACCCCTTTCTACACGTCGAAAAGTTGCCGACATTCAATCTTCACGATATTCTTCCTCTATTCGACTACCATCCCACCAAACTCTCTCTTAAAAACACTCTCATTTCCACCAATGCCTAACGTCCTAAATTATTTTTTAACCGCTCCCACCCTTTAGTTTTTATCTTTAATTTTAAGTGAAAATTGTTAGTTCTAAGAATAAGCTTGCAATAAGCATTAATAAATAAATTAAAATAAATTTATATGATACAAAACCATTCACCATTTCTACGAAAATCAATAATTTTTTAAGGAATTTGCGGTCCCCATCTCGAAAGATGCATATTTACGTTGAAATCGGATTCTAAACCAAAGTTCTCGGACTATCGATTTTTATCAGACTACAGCAGCGTTTCCCAAGCCAACAGACAATAAAAGCGATATCTGCCATAAAAACCAAGTTGAAGCTTGTTTATCACCAGCATAAATATCTTCTAGGCGCTTGTTATCTTGAACAGTATACTCGTATATAGAACAAAATACTAGCCTTCTACAAAAAAAAAAAAAAAAAAAAAAAACCGAGAGAATAAATAAGTCTGATGAGGCCAATGCAAAGAAAATGAATCCCTGTGCAGAGAATGTGGCATATTAACTCCGTCAATTTGGAAGTCAAATCCTTGGAGAACATATCTTCCAAAATTTAGGAGAACTATGGGTATATATTTTAATTCGTGCGGTTTTTTTTCAAAATTTGAACGCTTATTTAAAACCTGTACAATAGTATTATTCAAAGTATTGCCCATCTAAAGCTATGACTTTTTCCCATTTTTTTGGCAATTTGTGGATCCCATTTCAAAAGAACTGCGCCGGCTTGGCAACCAACAATGAATCAAGCCAATTTTTGATATTCTTCTCTGATGTGAACCGTATTTTAGTGAGGGCGTTCTGCATCGACCGGAACAAATGGTAGTCAGAAGGGCCAAGGTCTGGGATATAAGGCGGGTGGGGTAAGACTTCCCATTCACTGTTTTCCAAATAGTTCTTAACCGGAATAGCAACGTGGGGCCGAGCGTTGTCATGATGGAAAATTATTGCCTCGTGTCTGGTCGCGTATTCCGGGCGTTTTTCGGCTACTGCTCTCTTCAAACGGATTTATTGTGTTCGGTAGCGTTGTTCATTGATGGTTTCACCCGGTTTAAGCAGCTCATAATACAGCACACCCATCTGATCTCACCAAATACAGAGCATTACCTTCACGCCATGGATATTCGGCTTTGCCGTTGATTTGGCTGGTTGGCCGGGTTTCACATATGATTTTTTGGCTTATGGTTGTCGTTATGGATCCATTTTTCATCACCAGTAACAATCCGATGCAAAAATGACTTCCTTTTGTGGCGTTCCAGCAGCATTTCGGACATGCAAAACCGCCTTTCGACGTCTCTCGGCTTGAGTTCATGTGGAACCCAATTTCATTGCTTTTGAATATATCCAGCTGCTTTTAAACGTTTTGAAATGGCTGCTTGAGTGACACCCAAAGATTCTGCGAGTGAAAAAAAATTATTGTTGTTTACGCTTCAAATGAATGACATATACTGAAATGACGTACAGTGACAGTAGCTTTCCAACGCATGTTCCAATGGAATAATACAAGTTACGCCATCTCTTAGTTATAGACCCAATATTTGGGAAATATGTTAATAAGTGGCACAATTCCGGAAATTGATCTAGTCATGACAGACACATGACTTCCTTGTGACATCAAACAACTATACTTCTGAAAAAAAAAAATAAAAATAAAACAGACACAATCCAAACTTTTTGGATCACTTGGTCATCTTTATGCAACGGGATAGCTGGCACTTCTCACTGGCAGATTTACCAGTTTTTAGCGACTTTTTTAGTGGCTTTTGATTAACCCTTCTCTCATCAAAGAGGCTTCTTGACCTCCGGGTATTTTCAGTCATGGTTTATTGCTCACTACCAACGGTCACGCAAAATCCTTTTTACCCTCAATTGCCCATTCGTTTTATTGGGGTGGAAAATATTCTACCAGGGTCAGTATGTACATATATATGTAAATGACGCATTAGTACCCAACTCATGTATGTATTTCAGGTCGAATGTTACTAACTTCATACTCGTAGAGCAGTTAAAACTTCCAAAGTGGTAACACTGCTTGAAGTTTATCCATGACGGTTTTGTTTTTATATCATTCGATGCACTAAATTCCGGACTGACAATTCGGAATGGTATGAACGAAAAAATTACCCTGAGCATCGTTCAGTCCGAGTAACGAAACCCCTGTCATGTTCGTTAAACCTTTTCTGCTCAAGTGCTATAAACTTTTATAACAAACTTTATGAGGCTTTTTCTTAAAAAAAAAAAAAAAAAACAAACAAATTTACTCTTACGAAATTCGAGTAAACTCTTACTACCCCCCTCAAAGTGTTGTTTCCTTTTAGAACACTAATCAAGTACCCGGTATTCTAGTCCTTTTGCAGCTTTACAGTAAACAAACCTTAAAACTGAGTTCACTGACATTCTCAGACAACACAAAAACACACAGAAATAGGACCACAGGACATAATGAACACAAGCTCTACTGTGAGTGAAACTGTGAAACGCAATGGTGCCAGAAAATGTCCGTTCCAACAGCACCCATAAAAAGGATTTACATGTTTTCCCTTCGTCAGGACAAAAGAAGTCCTGCGGCGTTTTCCAAATTAGGGGAACAAAAAAAAAAAAAATAAAAAATAAAAAAATATATATATCCTTCTTCATTATGCTTGGCCAGTGTTTTTGATTTGTTCTCACGATGGCTTCAAAAAGAAAAACCTCACAATACAACAAAATAATAGTGAAACAAAACAAAGCATCGTAAAGTGATGCAAAGTGAAGGCATAGTGAAGGCAAAGTGAGGACAAATTGAAGCAAGTCCAAGTAAAGTAAAACAAAGCAAAGCTCACCTCATTCATGGAAAGAGAAGGGGAATAGATGGCTCTGCTTCATATGGAGAGACGGGAAAATTAAAACCTGTACCACTTTCAATTTTACACCACAATTTGGGGTCCTTGAACTCAGGATATTGAAGCAATTAATTGGCATCTTGATGTACCGGTGGACTGTAACAACTATACACTGATCATTGGGAACAAAATTTATTCCAGAAACTGGTCGCACAGTCTTTAATTGACATCCACTATATTGGTTGAAGTAAAAGTGGTTGTTTGTCGTGTGTAGATACCGGTACCAGTACTAATCACTGTCACAAACCAGTTAGCAATGATGAGGAGCATTTGGAGGAAGATTAGACAAGTGGAACAACCACATTTGGAGAGACAATTATAGTTCGAATGCAAAGTTATGAAACTGTGACCTTCCAGTCCATTGACTTTGTGACTTCGTGTAGCAGGTTTAGAAGCAGAAGTTACTAATTCAATCTGGGTACGTAAATGTATTTAAATCAGGGCACTGCATTAAAAAGAGTTATCGATACCAGTATTACCGTGCTTAAACAGAAATTACAGTAGGTTAGGTTAGGGATAAACTGGAACTGGAAAAACAAGCTAATTGTTGCATTTTCGTTAACAGATTCGTGAGCATACATATGCATACAAACAGTTTCTCAGTTTGCCCTTTATGGGCCTTGAAACTGATATTACACAGATGACCAACAGATATTAGTTAAATCCGTATATCTATCCATATCTTTCAAATGGAATGACAACAGCCAGAAAGATCACTTGTGCACTTCATGAATTTTTTGATTAATTGACCCAAGTCAAATCAATTTGTCCTAATTTGTCTAGTGAAAACCTTGAATGTATTTGGCATTCAACATGTTGTTAAAGCACATTTGCTCATGTAAATTAATAACGACGACAATGTAGACTTAATTAATGACTGTGTTGGCGTTCTATAAAAATGTAGACGGCACCTTGCCCCCAGATTCAAGTTTAATGAATCTATCATGTGACACCAGACCGTCGAAACCTTCTGAAATGTGTCATGTAGTTGGGAATGATTGAAAATAACACCTTCACTATCACGATGAAAATAATTTCAAAAAACCTCCGATTTATGCATTTATTTATGAAGAATCTGACACCAAAAGAGCAGAGTTTAAAGAGCACATACGAGTACATACTCCTATGTATGAAATATAGCTTCCATGATTTTTAAAAGATCAAGAGACAAGTACTACTATGATGATGGAGGTACCTTATAAGCTTTGTATTATGTAACCATTTTTTTGTAGAAGTAGGAGTAATCGTTACAGTATCAGCACATATCGTATCCTTTACAGAGGAAACGCTCCATGTATGGACCCTAAACAGCAACACCGATAGTCTTTAAGTCAGTAGCTCGAGAGTGTTTAACATTAGATCCCACAATTTGATTCTCATCGATTTAGATGATAGAATCTAAAAAAATTGTTAACTCTGCATCTGTTATTCGTTTGAACGTACAAAATTTAATTATCAAGCGCAGCAAAAAGAAAATTCCGAAATGTTGAAATGAGCTCATGTCCAAGCTCATGCGGATGACCAAAGTGAACCTACATATCTATCATCAGAATAATTTTAACAAACAAAAGAAGGATTATCTAAGAATACACAAGAATGCCATTGGAAGCACAGAGAACTTTTTTTGGAAAATACGAGGTGTGTTCAAAAAGCAAGGTGACTTTTGAAATTTCGCAACGTACATTCAACCATATGGTCACAGTATCAAGTATATAGCATACTTAGTTTGTTTTTGACAGATAAAAAGGTAAGACGTGTTTTAGCATGCTCGGCGATTTCCAATTATTATAAAAAATGGAGCAAACTTTTGCATCAAATTTTGTGTAAAAAATGGAATCAAGTGCTCTTGAACACTTGAAGTATTGACAGGGGCATACGGTGAGTCTGCCCTAAGTAAAAAAATTTTTTGCAAGTGGAACAAGCTCTTCCAAGAAGGCAGAGAAGATGCTAATGACGAACCCCGCTTTGGACGACCAAGCACATCAACAAAACATGATAACGTCGAAGCTGTGAAGAAAATTGTTTTGGGAAATCATCGAATTACCATAAAAGGATTTCGCATCTTTTAAGAATGTTGGCATACTACCTTGATCCCGGAAATTATTCAGAAAATTAAAAATACAAGTTTATTCATCAAAATCTATATTGTCCCCTTTACAGTAATCCTCATTGACTGCAACACACTTATGCCAGCGTTTGATCAAATCCTCGAAACATTTTTTATATTCGGTTTTCGGTATGTCCATCAGTGCTTCCTGCGATTTTTTTATTACTTTCGTCAAAAAAATTTTGAATAATGATAGCACTGTGCGACGGTGCGTTATCACGGTGCAAAATCAACGAGTTCTGGTCTTTACTCTTTGTTTACTGTCTGGCCATCTGGCAAAATGTAATCCATGAAAACCGTGAGCATTACATTCTTTTTTGACTGAAAACGACCTGGTTTTTCTGGTCTCGGCTCATTTGGTGAACGCCATTCACTTGCCTGATGTCTGGATTATGTGTCGTACTCGTCTCGTCACCAGTTATGATCCTTTTGATGGATGTGGGATCGCATTCAGCCTCGCAAATCATCTCTTTTGCGACGTCAACACGGTCTCTTTTTTACATGAAATTAAGGTCTTTTGACACCAAATTTGCCAAAATGTCTTGGACGGATCCATAGGCAATGTTCAAGTCCTCCGCTATCTCTCTGATTTTTAATTTGCGGTTATTGACCAACATTTCATTTACTTCATCAATGTTTTCGTCGGTTTTCGATGTCGACGGTCTGCCACTGTTCCTAAAACTGAATTGAAAATTCAGGAAATAAAAGCGATATTGATGGAAGAGCTCAAGGCTATATCAAAGTGATAAGAAGTTGGCGCAAGTGTAATACCAGGTATACCGGTATGAAGTGAGCATCAAGATACAAATGTCTCGTTAGGGAACATTTATTGTGCCTTCCATTTTTTTGTTTGGTTGCTATGACACCTGTCAAACATGTTTAGTATACATCAAGACATTGAGCAAACAACATCACATTTTTTCATCGTGTTAAAAACGTCGAATTTTGTACCAGAAAATGATGACTTGCAGCAGAAAAGTGCTACAGAGTCGCATCGAATACTTGTCGAGGCATATGGTGATCATGCTTTATCAGATGCAACATGCGAAAGATAACGATTTTGATGAGAGAAATGAAGAACGTGGAAGACCACCAAAAAAACTTTAGGGCAATCAGATTTAACTTTTTTGTACCGAGATAGGTTTATATGATGTCATTAGCTAATGGATTTTATCTGTGTTGAATATTCATGCAACACTCGAACACATCAGTGTCACAAGGACTGTGAATAGGAGCACTTCTCAGGGAGCTGTAATCTATCCTCTCTTACATATTATAGTCATGAATTACGTGTTTGGCAAACCAACTGGACCTGACGGCTTTCTGGCTCAGCTATTCAAAGGTGTTAGAAATGACTTTGTGGAGAGCATGTAGCCATTTCTCAGATCTGGGAAAAAGAGTGTATGCTTGATGAGTGGGATCTCACCACCGTATGACCTATCCACGAAGAAGGAGACTCCTCAAATACACCAAATATAGAGGGATACAAGATCTTTTCTGCCATATTGCGTGAACGTCTGTAACCAACTATCTAATAAATCTTCCTACTCCGGAAGATCCTGGAAAAGACTTAAGAAGTCCAAATCGATACCCCCTATCTTTTCATTGATTTTAAGGCCGCATATGACAGCATTTATAGAGACGGGTTGTACAAAGCCATGTCTAGTTTTGGCATCCCTACTAAACTAGTGCATTTGTGCAAAATGATAATTGAGAATTCTCACTGCTCTGCCAAGGTCGCGACTTAACCGAGACCTTTTATGTTAAAAGGTGATGCGCTGTCATATGACTTCTTTAACATCATACTTGAAAGAATTGTGAGGAACTCATAAACGAACCTTGGGGGCATGATTTTTCAAAAATCTGTGCAACTTCTAGAATACGTCGATGATAGCTACAGAATTGGGTGAAACAGAAGCTGCCAAAATGGGTTCAGCAGTAAATGAGAGCAAAACCAATTATAGGCTGTCAACAAGAAGGGACACATAATATCGAAAAATTGGAGAAAACGTCACAATGGACCGCTTTAATTTCGAGGTATTAAAGGACTTTGTAAACTCGTACCTTAATTTTGCTATGAATTCTACCAGCAACATCTCAGCAGAAATTAAACTAAGAATCACTCGTGTCGATCGCGGTTTCTTTGGGTAGGCAGAAGACAGTTGAGTAATAGGGCCATATCCCGAAAAACTAAGGACACTCTGTGTTAGACCTGAATCATTCCAGTTCCACTTTGTGGAACGGAAGCATGGACACTATCGAAAGCGGATGGAGATATCCCCAGTCGTTTCGAGAGGAAAATCATTAGAAAATTATTCGGTTCCGTTGGAGGAGAAGATTTAACGACGAACGTTATGAGCTGCATAGCGACATCGACTTAGTCGGAAAACTTAACGTCAGTCACCTGAGATGGCTAGGAGATGTAGGCCGAATGAACACCAATGTTTCGGCCCACAGAATTTTTTTATCTAACTCCGACTAGAGGAAAACCTCACCTCAAACGGCGCGAACAAGTAGAAGAGAACCCTAACCGAACCCCATTCCAGACCGGAATAACTGGAGATTCTTGTAAGTTGAGGCCAAGATTTATCCCGAACTGTAGCACCACCTTAGTAAGGAAGTAGACTATGGGCAAGGAGGGGTGTAAGGTGGTCGTGTACATATTTAATGTGGCAATTCTAGAGAATTCCCCTCTATTAAAAGGCAACCCATGGAAATGAGCTCGGAACTATTCACTACTTATCCCATGAGCTGTGGTTTCAGCTTCTATTCAACTTTTATGTAATATATACAGCAGCGGGTGGTGCTGGACAAGTCGCTCTTAAGATCATGGAAAAAATACGAGTACCAAGCAAACTAGTGTCTATATATATGTATATATATATGCATGTATATGGATGGCCTTTCGCCTTGAGAAAGGAATTCTCTTACACGGAATGAATGGTTATAGTGAACCACTATATGTACGGCAGCATGATATTTAGAACAGACAGTCCATAGACATGCTTCAAAAAGTGTTATAGCTACATATATCCAATAAAATTCCTAGGGGTAGACTTTGCAACCATTTAGACTGTCAAACAAAGGGTTGACCAATATAAACCGTAGCAGTCAAGATAAGTCGCCATTTTGAGGCCATTTATGTCCTAACTCTCATCACATATTGACAGAGTATAGTAAGAAAATTCACTAGATAGATCACACTGCGATCAGCCATCAACTTAAAATTTGTCTTATGGACGTTTAAAATCGACGCGGAGCAGACATTAGACAAGAACGGGATAACCGTATTATATAAGCGCATAAACGCCTTTGTACTCCATCCATCAACAGCAGCCGCTCTAACTTGATCAAGACAACTACGTTCAATACCGGCGGGCTCAGAGATCTGCAAGTGCGCCAACAGTTCAAGGACTTTCATACCTTAGAAGCCGAAGCAATCAGCAGCACAAAGCAGAATAGCGTGGATGATCACTGGAATGCTGTGAAAAATGTGTTTGTAATTGGGGCAAGCAACTATGTTGTTAAAAGGCAAAAAGGTCACCGTACATGGCTATCGGCTGAAACCTGAAGACGAAGCTATGAGTGTACAGCAATCAAAGCTTGTTTTACAGCCGGCTCAGCAGTAGAAAACCGAGTTAGAAGTTCAATATCGTATGAAGAAAAACAAAGTGCAACGTAGGATAAGACGTGTTGATTTCGGATGAGAAACAACTCACTATATGAAGAGAATATTTTGCTACGGTCTTAAATCAAGACAATGGCGTTATGATCTTGAATTCAAGTAAGTTCTCCGAGGCAGCAAATTCCCGAATTCGCATCGGGTCCCTCAAGAAAAACAAGTCGGTGGGTATTGATCGCAGAGCGTAGGATAGTGATCACAAGCTACGAAAAAAAGGGAAAATTGATGGAGTGTGGAAACCGAAGGTGTATACGAGTATGCATTCTTCCAGCCGTTATCAATTCATTTTTGGATTCAACTCTCGACGTCGAACAGGTCGGTTTTTCGCGTTGGATCCTAATGCATCGACCACATAAACAGCTTATGGATCATTCTAGAGCAATGCCTTGCCTACAGGTTTCCACTACATTTACTATTCATCGACTTCGAGAAGGCTTTCGACGGTTTGAATCGAGATCTACATGGTAAGTGTCTTGTTTTGCATAATGGTAAGATATCTGAGAATTTTGAAGTCCAAAGTGGAGTACGTCAGAGGTGTATACTGTCACCATTATTAGTTTTGGTGGTTATCAGCAATGCACAGTGACATCTTACATTAAACACCTTGACTATGTTGACGATGTTTGTTTACTTTCACAAGGGATAATGGAGCTTCACTTGATGGCCAACAACCTGGAAGATAAAAGGGGTCCAAAACGAACACGAACAGCCGTGCTCAAATCTGGAAAAGCAATGTTTTCAGTATAAGAACGAAAATGCGATTGTTCCTTACTGTTATTCACCACTACCACACGCAAGCTACAAATTTTCGTACATAGATGTCTAAGAAATATCTTAAGGTTTTCTTGGTCCAATCGTATCTCTAAGTAACAGCTTTATCAGAATATGGGCCAAGAACCTATAGACATTACTATGTATACGGATCAGAAAATCGCAATTGATTAGACACAGCCTACGTCGCGAAGACAGCTCCATTAGGAAGTACCCCATGCAATGGAATCCGCTTACCCAAGCAGGTGGAACAGCGGGGCTCCCGAAAAATACATGACAATTTCAGAACAATCGATGGGCAACGGAGCTATTTAAGGAGTTGAAGAGAGCTCAAACGTGTTGCAAAACTCCGAACAAGATGGCACGCAGGCGCTGTTGACGCCCTATGCCCTACAGGGGGTTAAAGGATTTATTGACAGACGTTCGCCACACACCCATGATTCGTATATGATGTGCTGTTTGACTGTCAAAAGTCGTATTATTGTGGAGTTCAGTTAGACCTTTGTTCCAGTGGAAATATTTGTTTTCATTCCGAGTGTCGTGCTTCATACAAGTCAGTCATTGTAGTTTTATTAATCTTCACATGCATTGGCTTTTATCTTGTTTTATGCTCCCAGACAGAAACAGCATATGTATGTAACGATAGCGGTAAACAACTTAAACCAGAGTTTAGAACTGAGAAACTGAGATCTTCAACTGTCTACATTCGAATGCCGACGTGATGCCAATCACAGTTCGATCTTATTATGCTTGGCTTAGTTTCGAAGGACATTGAAGCAGTATTTTTCTATCAGCCAATGTATAAATAATGGCCCTGTCTCGAGGTTGATATTAACACAAGTATATTTGATAAATACCTCGGCCTGAACTTAGACACACTTCTTATGCCTTCGAGACTTTATGATTCCGACTGGACGCAGGCCACCACCAGCATATTCTACATACGTGTACATCTGACATTCTATGCTCTAGATTTTTCTAATTGGCCTATACTTAAACACTCAGTATACAATAGTTGTTAATTCTTTGAAGCGTAAGGACCCGGAATCACTATTCTGACATTTGAAATGGCCATTTTATTTTAAATATTTGATAAGACTCTTTCGCAGCAGCCTTAATATGGTAGTTTCTGTCACAACTTTCTTGCAGAATACATTTTAGTCTTGACCTCCGACATGCATATGTGAAAAAAGAAGCGTTAAGCGTATCGGAAATCGTATAAACAGATATCGATTAGTTTTACGACTAAAAAACTGCTTTGATAAACCTTGACATTTTCACATACTCGCATACTCATAAATCCATTAACAAAATTATTATCAAAATTCGTTAGCCCACTTCTTTGGGTCATGTGTAGTGGTGGTGACCTCGTTTTACTTGCAAAAGACTCGCACCGCACCTTGTGTTCTTGTCCGCGATCCGAAAAAAAAAACTTTCATTGTAAGACCTGATTCTCGGTTTTTTTTTTTTTTTTGTTTTTTGTTTTTTGTCTTTCTTTTTGGTATTTTCGCCAACTTTATCAAGACGGAACTGTCAGAGTAACACGTTAACATTAACCTTCGATAGTTAATTTAGTTTCTCATTCCGTCACTTTAGTCAGTTATGTTCCTCGACTTATTGGCAATTTTCTGTCACTCATCTTAAGCTAGAATAGGTATTTGTATATCAACACTCCAACTTGTCATAAAAAAAAAAATTAACCAACGGGACGCAACCCAATTTGAGACTGGACATGTGGACAATCTTACCGGAGAAATTAACTGACGTCGTCGTCCGAAATTGGAAAGCTCTACAAATATGGTTGGCAATGCATGAAAGGTACTTGTATACAAGTCACGTTCATAAGAGACGTCCAAGACGATACAAATGTCAATGTCACGAACGTGTGACTGGTAACCAACTGCCTATACTAACTTATGTCGTATGCATGTATGCTTGTCGGATTGAGGGTGTGCACTGCTTTTTACTTTATTATTTTTGTTTTTTTTTTTTTTTCCAAAGGAGGATTAAAGCCTCTCGTACGTAGGTTTTGTCTTTATGACTTTGGGATCGAAAATGTATTTACTGAGATTTAAATTTATGGGCCCTTGTTGTTGGAAAGTTATTCTGGTTTTTGTGGCATAAAAAAGTCTACACAACTTGATTGAGTAGGAGTTTGTTCAGTATGTATTCGTAGATATGTATGTGTTTTGACAAAGTCCTGATTCAAGTGACTTCTTTAAGTAGGTTAAGACATTTTGTGTTTTCAGCTTACGAGTAATGTGACACATTCGAAAGGTTATAGATGACAGTGTCTTAGGGATTCCGTTTTTATGAGAATTTAATGGTACTAGTCTATGAAGAATTGGAGATAAAATATCTGGAGATATTTTCCTCCATTCAGAGAAAATAGGAGAATCACTTTTAATTTTAATCTTAAAATTGGATCAAATTGCGCTTAATTTTACAAAAACCAGAAAAGAAGGAGCTCTACAAAAGTTCATTGAGGATGAGCCTAACAAAATTATTTTTTTATCTAATTGCAAGTTACCTAAAGATATGTTAGTTAAAACATAGGAAAAGAGGGTAGAAAATCGTCTGACATAAACAGCTTCTGGGATGAATAAAAAATTAACATATACTCAATTAGCTGAAAGCCAAAAATGGTTACCACAGAGGAAACCGTGAAGAAAATCCATGATCTCGTATCGGCGGACCGTCGAGTGAAAATTCGCGAGTTGGTTGAGACAGCAGGCATCTCAACTGAACGCGTTAGCCATATCCAGCATGGGATTTTGGGCATGAGAAAGCTGTCCGCGCGATGGGTGCCGCGTTTGCCCACACAGGAGAACAAGCGTAATCGAGAGACAATTTCAAAGACTTGCTTAACCCTATTTAATCGAAATTCGGAGGAGTTTCAGCGTCGTTTCGTGACCTTCGATGGGATATGGATTTATTGGTACACACCAAAGACCAAAGAACAATCGAGACAATGGGTTTTAGTCGGTGAACATGTTCCAAAGAAGGCGAAGACTGTGCTTTCGGCCGGAAAAGTGATGGCCACCGTTTTTTGGGACGCCTGAGGTGTGATCCACGTTCACTATTTGGAGGAGGGAAAAACAATCACAGGAGCATATTATTCAAAGTCGATTTGAAGAGAAAACGACCACATTTGGCAACGAAAAAAGTGCTCTTCCACCACGATAACGCACCGGCTCACACCTCCGCGGACGCCAAAACCAAACTCGTCTAATTGCACTATGAATTGCTCCCCCATCCACCGTATTCTTCGGCTTTGGCTCTCTGTGACTGCTTTTGTTCCCAAACCTTCAAAGATCAATCGCCGGAGAGAGGTACAGGTCGAACGAGGAAGTCATCGCCGCCGCGGAGGAGTATTTTGCAGACCAATAAAAGCCGTACTATAGGGAGGGGTTAAACAAGTTGCAGCACCGCTGGGAAAAGTGCATCGAGTTGAAAGATTATGTTGAAAAATAAGTAATCAAAGCCTAAAAAAGCTGGTAACATAAGTATTGCGTAAAACCAATTTAATGCTGAAACAGTATTTGGGATATATAGGGTGATTCATTGTGAGGTTTGATTTATAATGTAAAATAAAACATATACATTTGAACGTAAACTTAAAACTTGTACTATCGGTTAAAAGAATAATTCATGGCATTTACTCTTTGAAAATGATATGTAAATATTGGCCATGACTACGTCTGAGGTGGACCATTTGGAAAGTCCAATTTTGGACGACTCGTTCGAGCATAGCTACTGGTATCTCATGGATAACACGATTAATGTTGGCTTCCAAAGCGTCAATCATAGCTGGCTTATTTCTAAAGAACTGAGACTTTACATATCCCCAGAGATAATAGTCCAAAGGTGTGATATCGCACGATCTGAGAGGTTAATTTACCGTAGGAAAACATGAAATTAAGTGCTCACCAAAATAATTTCTCAACAAGTCCATTTTTTTCACGCGCTGTATGGCTCGTAGCGCCGTCTTGTTGAAACCAGAGCTCATCGAGACCATGTGCTTGAATTTCAGGAAGCACATAGTCCATTAACATGGCGTGATAACGGTTACCATTGACGGTAATATTCTGATTTGCCTCATTTTTGAAAAAATATGGATGTAATGGTAGCTCTTGGTACTCTTCGAGTTGCTCATTAGCCCAATAATAAAATTTTGTTTATTAACGTAGCCAGAAATGGGCTTCATCACTGAGCAAGATTTCACGATAAAACACCAGGTTTTCATTGAGTTTTTCCAGGTCATATATGACGCAAATTCAAGTCGCCTGGCTTCAGTTCTTGAACAAGTTGAATTTTGTACGCTTGTACAACTTGTACGGCAAGTTTTCGAATACGCCAAGTCAAGGTGCTGAGAACGACGTCACGTCACTGGTAATGGTATTGGTAATAGTGGTTTCAGTAGGTCGATTATGTGCACCGTAAGTTCCTCGAATCGCACGAAAAACATTCCCCACAGAACGCTGATTTTCGTAATACAGCTGAACAATTCGGAGACGCTGATGTGGTGTAAATCTTTCAATGATGACTTGCCAAACTATACTGAACAAAAATGACAAAGCAGTTTCATAGAAGTCACAAGCGATCTGTCAAAAACGCCTTTTAAAAATCTCACGATGAATCACCTTGTATTACGCACTCAGTCTCCAAATTTTGTTGTGCTCACACCATTGTTCGCATTTTTAACTAGATTTTGAATTGAATGTATTGGAAGAGCATATTCGGAATATTTTACTGTTTTTGTTCCGGAAAAAACAGAATGGAAGTGAAGCCACTAGAGTAATACTACATTTGTATGCAGAGTGTGTTCTAAGCGAGTCCAAGTTTCGGCGTTGCTTTGCAAAATTTAAAAATGACAGTTTTGACCTGAATGCGCCTGAAGTCCACCGTCGAAAGAAATCCTATTGAACTCAACGTAAGTCATATCACCATCCATTGACACCTAACAACAATGGGAAAAGAAATGGGTACCACACCGCCAATCGCAAAACAAACTTCATGAAAGAATTGAAGCGGATTGTTACCGCAGATGAAAAGTGGGTTCTTTACAATAATATTAAGCGTCATCATCAATTGCTTAGTCTAGAAGACAGACCAGCACAACATCCCAAAGATTAACATTACACAATTACGATGTTACTGTCGGTACGATAGAATGCTAAGGGAATAACCCATTTTGAGATGTTGTCTCGTAACTATCATCACAGAAGTCTACTGCCAACAGCCGTGTAGATTAAGTCTCGGCACTAGAGCAGAAACGCCAAGGTCTGGTTAATCGAAGGAGTGTTCTATTTCATAAGGATAGCGCTTGCTCATACAGCTAGGTTCAACCGCACGCAGTTACAAGAGTTCGGTTGGGAAAAACTGATGCATCCGCCTTACTCTCTAGATTTAGCACCATCAGAATTCCACTTGTTTCGAAGTCTGCAAAATTTCCTAGATGGAAAAAATCGTGCATCTCCGGATGATTTGCAAGAGGCTCTTGGGGTATTTTGTTCGTCAAAGCCAATAATGCCTTTGCATTAACAACTTCCAAAAAGCAACTAACAAGTCATAAGTTCATTGCTCCAATCCATCGCATAACAAATGTTCATATAGTACTACGCCCAAGTAACATGCACAATAATCCATATATTCTACAATATATTAGTTTTATAAAATACATTCGAAACAAGTTACGAAATGTCCATGTTCAATGAAATGAATATCCTACCGAGTTTATTTCCGAGTCATTATAACCGACGAACATTCAAAACCAATGTATGTCGGTATCTCACTTTCTTTCCTCTCTTATTTCCTTTCGTCCACTTTGTGTGCAAACAAAGTAAGGGTGCATCAAAATACCTTGAGTGTATGCTAATTCTAAAAAAAGGACGCTCTTGTTAAGAAAACCGCACGTAATTTAACTTTAGCTAAATAATGCTCGAATAGAAGTCAAGACAACTGTTTATAGCCAGTTGTCACTAAAGTGCTAAAGGATGATCTGAGTTTAAATCGATCTGGAGGATGAACTGTTTAATCATTCTGTTGAATCCCGCCTAATGGAAAAAGAATATCAAATCAGGTTTGTCACAGCGGAGTTTCAGTCTATGTTAAGAAGATTTGACGTTCTTCTGATATGTCTTCGTCCTCCTGAACACGACACCATTAAGACAGCAACCATATCAGGGTAAGGGATCATTTAAAACAATCAATACTTGACTACTATAAGACTGATGTTTACATATGTATGTATGCATATGAATAGTACAGTACATACAAAGTTCGGGTAAAAGAATAAATTCGAAAAGGGATAAGATTTTCTATGCCCATACAAGTATTAGAGAAACCCATGATATCGTTCGGATATAGGATTATGTTCCTACATAAAATGCTTTACAACTTTACAACAGAGGCAAACGAAATTAATAGCAAACTTGAGCAGCCATTCGACCTTTAAGACTCTATTTAGTATTGTTAGACAGAATGTTGAGAAAAAAGTTGAATAGAGAATGTCGTTGGCATCGATTTTAGTAGAAGAATAACTAAGAAAGTGACATACGTCTATGAAAAAATATTCAAAACCATATAGAAGCAAAGTTTATGGCACCAAGACTAATCTTATTATCTAATAATCTAATCAGGACAAAGTTAGCAGTCACATAATTGTGTTGGTGAAACCTTAGCCTGTTTTAAAATTCCAGACATTATTTTTTGCAGACGTTGAGACCTAAGTAAAAAAGTTAATAGCGCTGTAGACATTACAAAAATTAATTGACGAAAGCCTTCTTTCACAACATTACGTACCTCAATTTTGTTTTTTTTTTTAATTTTAAAGCTATCACTATCCCAAACGATAAATTTCGCTTCTTGCAAAACAACAACAAGACAGGATCAATTTCTCAATAACTGGGATGTGAAATACAGTCCATTAAGTGTAAAAAGTAAAATCACTTCGTTTACAATTTTAAACAACAAGGATAAGGTATTTTTCCTTCAAAATTCGAGCCATTTTGAAGATCTTTTTTTATCTTCTGGTATTCACTTTAAACCATTCCGTCTAAACGATAAACAATTTTAAGTTTCAGTATGGTTAATCATTATTTATTGTGTTGGAAAGTATACAGTATGTTCAAAACTTTCCTTGCAATCCTCTAAAATCTTTTCTACAAAAAGTCCTCCTTCTCATGGAGTAGCTGTGTTGTGGTTCTAATGCATTCTAGCCCAAATCGATTTTGATCGGCTTATAGCGTTTCATGTGAAAATTCAAAACTCTTCGACACAATAGAAATGAGGGGATAAAGATCGCTGAATTGACTACCATCGATTACAAGTAAGCATCCGAAGGTCAACATTTTCGATGATTCTTTAAAAACTAGCGGGTCAACGGTCCCAATTTTAGTTCAAATGTTGTGTTTGAGGTCTTGAATATTTTTTGTATTGTTAGCATAGACATAAATTTTCAAAAAATCTCCCCCCCCAAAAAAAAAAAAAAAAAGCCAGAGGGTGAAATAATGCGAACTTTGAAATCCGTTCGCAGTAAGCTGACCGCATGATTAGATCTCATCTACTATCATTTAATCCAATTTTGGTAAGAAAAAGTCGGTCAACATTTGTCAATTACGTTCAACATTCACTGTAATGGTATCTTCATCGTCATTTCGGAAAAAAGGTCCAATGGTGCTCCACCCCATAAATCACGCTTTCTTTTGGAATGCATTTATTTTTCGAGCGTTTTGTGGCCAATTTTATTTGTTAATACATTCATCCATCCACAAATAAATCTGCTTTTAATGAATAATAAATAACATTTGGATCTTGCTATCAGTATCATTATCAGTAGACATTCGAATCTAAAACTGCTCTCCAAGAAGTGAAGTTGCAAATATTCTAACACCGATTCGGGGAATTTTATCAGCTGGTTCAGCTTCAACATTTTCTTCAGCAGTGGAAGCAGCCGAATCTGCAGTCTCTTTCTTCCGTTTTATATGCTCGTATGTTCGTAGTTTACCAGTCGGTATCCCACAAGATACTTGTCATTCCTTATTGCAACGTAGAGCTCTTTGAATTGTCTAATTTGGAAGTATATGATAGCAACAGGAAGAATTTGCTGAGCAAATTTCCTTCAGCAGCGGAAGCAGCCGAATCTGCAGTCTCTTTCTTCCGTTTTATATGCTCGTATGTTCGTAGTTTACCAGTCGGTGTCCCACGAGATACTTGTCATTCCTTATTGCAACGTAGAGCTCTTTGAATTGTCTAATTTGAAAGTATATGATGGCAACAGGAAGAATTTGCTGAGCTATAAGTGTACTGGTGTTGTCGTAAAATATTTGCACGATCGAATGAGCAATGACATATTTCACGGCACTTCAAATCGATATCTCGTAAGCCATCACGATAGGCGGCTCAATTACTCCTTTTAGACGCCAGTGTGGACCCCTTAAAGTGAGAGCACATGCGATTTTTGTATAGAGCACTCCGAGAGCCCAATTTTGCCAGAGAAAATGAATAGACGTATGGCCTTTGAGTACACGTAAAGGAATTACGAAAACCAAATTCAATAAGAGCCCGAAATGTAGGGGAATAACGCCAAGCATTAGGACAAAAATTGTAAAAACCTATAACCAATGTTTGATTTTATCTACAACAGGAGCACGACCCTGAAGTAGTAGATTAACAACGATCGCAATTCCTCTAAAGATTATGCAGCAGAGGTAAGTACTCACAGCGCCAGTATATAATTCCTGCGGACGTGGTGGGACTTCTGGATTCGTTGAAATTTGATGATTTACGATATGATTCCCAACCGACCAAAGGTTCCCTACTTGACGACTAATCCAAACGAACACGATGCGTGTTATTAGCGATGGTATAACCAAACTTATGCACATAAAGACGATGAGACCAAAAATACGGAAGGGGTACAAAGTTAGCTTATCATGTGGCTGAAAACCAACGGGGGTATCGCATTGCAATATGAATTGGTGAGCAGCTGCTCACGATTGGATTGAACACGTTCTGGTTCAGCTTGACCACCATTGCTGTTCTCTACTGTAGAAGGTAGCAGTTTTTCATATTGATGGGAATACACGCATTGGGAATTGCTCCACTTAAAAGTATTTTTTATAACTTAAAATCTAAGTAAAAAGTAGTTTTTATGTTTTCATTTAACTCTGTATTTCAATTGGCCTGCTGTAACAACTTATGGTGTGAAAATGAAGTGCGGTTTGTGCAATTTAAAAATCGACAGACATGAACTTAAGATTCAGTGTTTTATTTGTCATGAATACTATCATGGAAAGTGCGCCAAAAATTAAGAAAAGATAAATAGAGTTTTATGACACACAGGTGTGATAGTTGAGTCACGCAGCGAAGAAAGTCAATATTGGGAGATACTCCCATTAACTCGTCTGCAAACATCATGTCTTCCTTGAGTTCTACTTCTTTTACCTCTACTAGTTGTAGTATCTATAAAAACAAAAAAACTGAGAGTCCGTCTACAGGAATCAAAAGTCCACCAGCCGTAATCCCAAATATTGCTTCCCATGATGGCAACAATACGCGTCAACAAACTATAACATAACAACAACAGAAGCAGCAACATCTGCATCAACGATTGTCTCACTGGCTACACAAGGTCTTTATTAAAAATGGCAAATGATCTTAAACACAAAAACATAGCATATATAAGTTTGTTTGCGTTAGATACTCATCTGTTCTTCTTAGAAAAAGGGAAGTTGATAGAGTTATAAGAACTAATTCATTTGAGGATATTTATACAATAACTGAAACGTAAACTTAATAACTATAATCTTTTGTTTGTATAATGAATAATATGAATCCAAGTAATAATAGTTTTTTCTCTTCAACTACTGGTAATTTTGAATGTTTTCGTATAGATACTTTTCTCACTCAACTCGCACCTTTGGTTCATTTACCAGATCTTATTTTTTTCTCTGAAATCTGGACTTTTGAAGAAGAGAAGTCTTTCTTCTGACGTGGCTTGTAATGAAACTTATACTGCTGGCGGTGTCGCGGTATATTATAGAAGTAACATATTGGGATGTAAAATTAATACTTATACTATAAACTGGATAGTGCTGATATAGACAGTGTTAATTGCGAAGCCTCTGGTGTTCACTATTTGTTTATCTGTATTTACAGATTGCATAAGTGTACAGTGGGAACCTTTTTGGGTGAGTTTTCGAGATTTTTAGATAATCAGAAATGTAAAAATTTAATTTTGTTGGGCGATTTTAATATTAACATCCTGTGTGATACACCTGATGTCGATAATTTTTTAACGTTTTCGTCGTTTGGCTTTGAGTCTGTTATGAATCAGCCTACTCGATTTAGCTCTTGTTTAGATCACATTTTTTGTAAGGCTTCACAGAAAAATTTTGGTTGATTATAAAACAATTGCATTTGACTTAAAAATAACCGACCACAGCCTAACTGGTATTAAACTCAATTTCAGGGTTTCTCGAACAAAAAAACTGGATGTCATTGAAATAAAAAAAAAAAATTGATTTTGCCACTTTAAGATCAAGCTTACATTTTGAATTTTGCATTTTGTTGCATTTAATTTGTTCCTTAATAAGCTGCAATTTCATACAAAACATATATTGAATTATAGTGAGAACAAATGTAAACGAAGTAACAAATTAAAGTGTCTCAAGCAATGGATTATTCAATAAAATATTGGGTATATATTTTTATTTGTGCGGTTCTTTTTTTTTCAAAATTTGAACGTTTATTTAAGAAAAAACATGTACAATAGTAATATTTAAAATATTGCCCATCTGAAGCTATGACTTTTTCCCATCTTTCTGGCAATTTGTAGATCCCATCCCAATAAAACTGCGCCAGCTGGCAGCCAAGAATGAATCAAGCCAATTTTTGATATTCTGCTCTAATGTGAACCGTATTTCAGTGAGGGCGTTCTGCATCGACCGGAACAAATGGTAATCAGAAGGGGCAAGGTCTGGGCTATAAGGCGAGTGGGGTAAGACTTTCCATTCACTGTTTTCCAAATAGTTCTTAACCGGAATAGCAACGTCTGGCCGAGCGTTGTCATGATGGAAAATTATTGTCTAGTGTCTGGTCGCATATTCCGGGTGTTTTTTGGAAACTGCTCTCTTTAAACGGATTAATTGTGTTCGGTAGCGTTGTCCATTGATGGTTTTACCCGGTTTTAACAGCTCATAATACAGCACACCCATCTGATCTCACCAAATACAGAGCATTACCTTTGCGCCATGGATATTCGGCTTTGCTCTTGATTTGTCTGGTTGGCTGGGTTTCACATATAATTTTTTGCGCTTGGGGTTGTCGTAATGGATTCATTTTTCACCACCAGTGACAATCCAATTCAAAAATGACTTCCTTTTGTGGCGTTCCAGCAGCATTTCGGACATGCAAAACCGCCTTTCGACGTCTCTCGGCTTGAGTTCATGTGGAACCCAATTTCCTTGTTTTTGAATATATCCAGCTGCTTTTAAACGTTTTGAAATGGCTGCTTGAGTGACACCCAAAGATTCTGCGAGCTCTTCTTGTGTTTGGCAACAATCTTCATAGAGTGATGCTTCCAGTTCTTCATCTTCAAACTTTTTTTGGCTGCCCAGGACGTTCATCGTCTTCCAAGTCAAAATCACCACTTTTAAATCGTGCAAACCACTTTTGGCAGGTTCGCTCAGCTAGCGCATGTTCAGCATAAACTTCCACCAAAATACGATGACTTTCGGCAGCAGTTTTCTTCATATTAAAGTAATAAAGAAGAACTCCCCGGAAAGACACTTTTTCAGGCACAAATGAAATGACATATACTGAAATAACGTACAATGAGAGTAGCTTTACAACGCATGTTCCAATGGAGTAATAACAATGGAATAATACAAGTTACGCCATCTCTTAGCAAACCGCAAGTTATGGACCCATTAAAAAAGAAAAGATGAATTTACTTGATTATCAATAAACATCCGAATAATCACAGACTTAAGAATTATTACGAAAAGTTATGTAGATAGGTCAAGATTGAAATATCGCTATGTAGAAATACATACTTTAGCCAAAGATTGACAAGAAATCTTGGTAACTCGAAAGAGGAACGGCGAGTTATTAATGAAATAATTAACAAAAATAGATCCTACACAGATATAAGTATTTCAAATAATAATTCAACTGTGTCTGAGCCTATAGAAGTTGCTAATTTATTTAATAAATTTTTTGCTAGTGTAGGTTATTGTAAAATTGTTTCAAATGTTAATCAATGTAACAATAGTCTAATACAAAGCAGTAATTAACCAGAGACCTTTTGCTTTGACAAGTTTACCCGCTTGAAATTTATAAAATTATAATGTCACTTAAAACATCCAATTTGTCGTCGTCAAGTTTTGTATTAAAAAATATTGCGTTTCATATTTCTGATGCTTTATGTTTTATTTTTAGTTTTTGTGTCCAAGAAGGGGTTTTTCCTGAGTCTCTGAAAACAGATCATGAATTACTATTGCATAAAAAAGCTGACACAATGTCATTAAATAATTATCGTCCAATTTCCATCTTTCTAAGATAATTGAAAACAGAATTAAATCTTCTTAGGTTTTAGAAGCGGTAGAGCAACTCAAAATACTTTATTAAGACTATCTGGAGAAATCTATAACAGTTTGAATACTTCTCAAATTACTTCGACTTTATTTATTGACATAACCAAGGCTTTCCATATGGTGAACCATACTCTGTTACTAAATAAATTATTTAATGCAGGTTTCAGAGGCTTCATTCATGACTGGTTTGCCTCTTATTTAACAAATCGTAAACAAGTGGTAAAGGTCAAAAATGTTTTTAGCTCTAATATAAATTATTTAAATAAGGGTGTTCCTTAGGGATCAGTCCTGGGCCCGATACTGTTTCCAATATATGTTAACCCGCTATTTATTCAAGCTTTTAGGAGCAGAATCACGGCTTTTGCTGATACTACCCTTTCCTATTCCAATAAGAGCTTACTTGATATATTTGCCGATGTTAATTATGACCTAGATATACTGGGTGGGGTGAAAAGTAACCTCCTTAGGAATAAAAATTAATTTTTTTTTTAAATGTTTTTTTTATTTAATTCAATATGGTCCCCTTTTACTTTGATACACTTATTCTAGCGATTTTCCAACTTCTTGATCCCGTCCGAAAAGTAATTTTCCGGAAAGTCTACAAAATACTCCTCTGTGGCTTCGATGATTTCCTCGCGTGAGCTGAATTTTTTTTTGAGAAGAGATAATAGTCCGAAGGAGCCAAATCAGGCGAATACGGTGGATGTCGCAAGTCATTGATTTTAGCCTTGGTTGCGATACACTTGTGTGCCAGTGCATTGTCTTGCAAAAACAAACTTTTTATTTCGCTCCATGTGAGACTGTTTTACAGCGATTTCGGTCTTCAATCGCTCCAATAATGCACAGTAATACTCGCTGTTGATGGTTTTTCCTTTTTCGAGGTAGTTCACGAAGAGTATTCCATGACTTTGCCGTTTTGCCTCTCAAAAATGTTTTATGAGAGAACGAAAATCGTTTATGTCCATACTCAACATGATGCCAAACACGTCAACAACAATCAGCTGTCAAAGCAAAACTAAAGACAGTATCGCACTGAAATTTGGCATGTCGGACTTCAAGGCACCATAACCTTTTTTGCGGTAGCAGCGCATTCTGGCGGTCAAGGAGGTTACTTTTCACTCCACTTAGTACGACGAAGATGGTTTAAGTCTCATAAACTGATCAGCAACCAAAAGAAATTTATGGTATTTAATAGCAAGGGTGTTGTATGCGGAGAGTTGCCTTTATATTATCACTCACCAAGCTGCTTTCGATTTTGTTTAGAAGATGCACATGAACATAATTTATCATTTGAAAGTCAGGTAAGCTGTAGTGATAGTTGCTTTTTAATTGAGCGTATTGACAGCTTTATTGACAGCTTTAAGTACCTAGGTCTTCTATTGGACCATAAGTTTAATTGGAAGGACCAAACGTCATATTTGAAACGGTATTCAAATTCGGTTCTAAGGCAATTGTACTACCTTAGCATGTAATGCAAACTACCCATTTTAAAATTGGTTTATAATGGTATATTAAAATCAAAACTGCAGTATGGAATTTCTTGCTGGGGAGGCACTTATTTTAACACAATAAAAGCACTGCTGATTAAACAGAAGCATGCCTTAAGACTTTTGTGTAGAGTTAATCGCAGAAATCCCACTTTAAGTTATTCAAAAGTCTCGAATTTCTTCCTTTAAGGCACCTGTACTGCTACAAAGTTTTGAAGATATTTACTGAAAATTCCGGGTACTATGATGTTAGAGTTCATGATAATCATAACTTGCGAGTCAATACCAGAAACTTCGCAAATGTTCCAACAATCCACAAAATCCACATTTTTCACGCTTTTATTTTATTACTGCTCCTCGTTTGTTTAATAATTTAACAGGAAAACTTAGGTGTGAGCATACAAAAATGGCTTTTCTTGTTTAACTATTCTGAAATAGATTTGATGTTTCTTTTCTCTTTTTTTAAATTGTATGTAATTTTTCTTTTGTAAATGTATGTAATTGAATCTTTCATTTCCATTTTTCGTTTTGCCCAACAATAGATTTATTCATTTTATACACCCTGCCTGACTCGAACTGCAACCAACTTCAGACTGCTATAATTTCCAAACTGTTCATGATAGTGAGCTCATGACAGTTAATTTTATTATTTACAAGAGATGGAATTCAAACGTGACAGTGTGATTGCTTTATATTTGGCTGGAAAACCACAAGTAGCTATCGTTAGAGCCCTCCAGCACATCAACTGGAATAAATCATTTGTGTCTCGAACCATAGTTCGTTACCGTGATACTGGAAGCGTTGCAAAACGAAATGGACGTGGTCATAAAAAAGCAGCAACATCGGCAGAAATGGTTCGGAAAATGAAGATTTGAATTGAGCGAAATCCGCATCGAAGTGGAAGAACATGGCTCGTGAGCTCAACATATCATTGGAACGCATGCAACACATACTGAAAAATGAGCTTGGGCTCAAGCTATTGAAGTTCCAAAAAGCACACGACCTTACACCGCAAGAGAAGAAAGTAAGAGTCTAAAGAGCGAATTTGGTTTTTTCCGATGAGTTGCCAGAGAGGTCCTTCGAAAATTTACACATTCGGACGGCCACCAGAAAGCAGGCAGCACCGATGGCGATGGTTTGGGCAGCCATAACCGCCGATGGTCGCTCTCCGCTCGGAATTTTGGACAGTGGCGTCAAAATTAATGCGATCGTATACCGTGGACTGTCTTAGAGGCAGTATTGAAGCCTTGGGCAAGCCGTGGATATTTCAGCAAGACTCGGCACCGTCTCACAAAGCACGCGTCAACCAAGATTGGCTCAAAAACAATGTCCCACACTTCATTTCTTCTACACAATGCAATGGATTGCAAATTCTCCGGATGCAAATCCTTTGAATTTCTCTGTCTGGGGTATTTTGAAGGCGAAGATTGGCACTAAAAAATACCAAAGTTTGGACCACATCTAACGAATACTTCGCCGGGAATGGGCCATAATAACGCAGAGCCACTTGCGTGCAGCATACGATGCTTTCTTCGACTGTCTCAAGGCCATTATTCGCGACAAAAGTGGATATATTGGAAACTACTGATACAGTTTGAAAATTGATGTATTTTCCAACATTTTTTGCTTTGGCACAATAAAATTTATCAAAAAATAAAAAAATTACAGCAGTTTAAAAAATTGCCATTCGAGTCAGGCGGGGTGTATAGGGTGAATAGGTACATTCGCCTCTTGTCTTTTAGTAAGCAACCGATTATACAAAGCTATTTCATTAAAAAACTTTAAAGATCAATATTAATATGAATAACATTATACTTTGTATTTAAGTTTCTTGATATGAAATAAAGAAATAAAAAAAACAGATAGCTTGGAATCAAATACGGATAAATATTCTCTCTTTTATGAGATTGCTTGAAGAATTCAGGCAGAATTACCTGAAACAGGAAAATCTCAAAGCTGAGCTCATTCACTTTTGCTCTCCAGACAATGTTTAGGGCAAAATTGTTGGCCAAACTAATTTCAGAATTTGTATTGGCAGCCAAAGCATCAATAGAACTGCTGATCCAAATATTATCACCGATGAAATCAAACGACGAACATGACATAAAATAGATAAGTGAATCATTTCGTGGCTTGGACGATTGCGCGAATTATAGAATCAGAAAGACAATGTTGGTAAACTACGAATTTTGCCAAATATGAGCGTCCATATTCATATTTACTTTAAATAACAAAAACTAACTAACCCCATCTGTTGGTCCACCCTTTGGATGTAAAAAGGAGAGCAGAATTCACATTCTAACCAATTCGCTAACATCAACAGATCATTTTCAATTCTTCCAATACAAAGGAAAAAACTCTGAATAACATCTCTAGTGAGCTGTGTCGTTTAACCCAAAATTGGACAACATATGTAAAAATGTAGCAAACTTGTAATAAAACCAATATTTTCGAGCATGTACGCTACTCAAGCAGGATGGTTTATTAAAAGAAAAACTTTAAGAGAACTTACTTATGGATAAACATAAACTAGAATACTGCGTTTAAAAGGAGAGCATCTTGCAAGTATAACAGCAGGGCGTTTATAGCATCACAAACCAACTCAAGTCCAAACTTTGATTTCCAGATAAAGTTTTAAATCTCGGTATGTTCTTTAGTAAAATTTTTCTTAAAAGCTTTAGCTTGCCGAATACGTACCAACCCAGAGTATTCATGCAGTAAGTGGCGTTTTTTTTTTTCATCGCGACCGCTTTTGCAAGAATTTATTATGCAGGATCCGAGTCATTCTCTATACACTATACCAAACACGAAACGTGCTTCTTTACGAATAAACTTTATTTATGAGTCCAATTTATTCGTGTTGTAGATCGGCCATATGGGCCTTACCATTTTGAGTGTACACATGTTGGACTAGTATACTCGTATGATGGCTTTATAAATTTGTACAGAATTCACTCAAAAAGAAAAACGGATCAACGGATACTTATAAAGAGATGAGGACTATCACCATTAGTTCGCTTATAAAGAGCAATCACGCCCGCGAATTAAAATATAAGAGTGTCTAGTCGTGGCTAAAATTGCATAACCACCCTGCTAACCCACTAATAACTATGACACACAGTCGACCGCAAAACCATGGAAATAACTTCAAAACTCAATATTGACTTAGCCACATATGTATATCACACTAATGGCACCTCTGATGTGATGCCAATGCCATTTGAGTCAGTTATTCCGGATGCATATAGTCTCCGGTTCTCTGTTCATTATTCAACGGGTCTATCCATCAATTTAAAAAAAAAAATAAAACCGTCAAATCAAGCCCATATTTGCGAAACCATTTGAAACCAATCGACTCACTTACTCAAAAACCTTAGCACGATAAGTTATGCAAAAAACTGCTTAAAAATGGACAACAAAGTTAATAAAAAAAAAAAGGAAAAAAAAAACAGTTTACCACATTTTTGCGTGTACAATTCTTTAAGACTCTTCAGATACTGCTAGCAGCAGATACAGCACAACATCGTTGTGCTCATTATCCAGACATTCACAGCTTACGTAAGTCAAAAGCACACAAATAAATAAACCGTGACGTGATACGTAATGAGAAATCAACATTTTGTAAGGCTTAACGTAACTACTACCATATGCTGCAATGTTTAGCGTACCGACTTCCACCACAGACAGTACTCATACATATTCTGCTAGATATTCCTGACAATCTACAAACGAGCCATGTGAACAGAAACACCGAACAGTAGTTGGGTGTAGTGATTGTTTGCTCTACCTAATCTAGGGTGTGTTGAGAGTTTGATTTGTGTACACCTGGCCACAAGCGGTTCCCATCTTAAGCTGCTAAACATGTGAACTTACCTTTAAATGTTACAGCTGATCTCTTTAAACCTCCTGAAAAAAAAAAAAAAATAAAAAAAAAAAAACATTAATACGAGTATCTATTGTGGGCTATGGGACTTTTAATAAATATCAAAATATCAACAAAATAAAATCGAACGTTTTAAGAGCATTATTATGTCTACATGAATTATACAAGAAAGCAAATTTGGCACCCTAAGTGGAGATTAGCACTGCTAACTGTAACCAATTTTCCAAAATTTCCAACAAAACCACAACCACTACCACTACCACCACTCATAATTTTGTGTGTCGAAATCCATTCAATTGTATTTCAACATGGACAACGCTAGTTGGTTTCCACTAGAATACCAACATCTACTAACTACTCGTTTACTTTTTGGCTCCCCCTCTATCACCCCCTTAACTTTAAAAAATTAAAAAAAAAGCAAGGATTAATGGGCATAAGGACCGAGGAATCCCTGTTCCAATTTTCAACATTAAGTAGAGGCTTCTACGGCTACTCTATTCCTACATAGCTTCCATCGAAAGAACAACTCAACTTCACAGTGAAACAAAACGAACCGCACCCAGGATACGAGTGCGGATCCATTCCTGAGTATGAGGACTTTTCGGTTTTTAAGAGGACTCCAATTCCAACTGAGTGGATATCCCCAAATGAGTAATTTATTTATATGTACGAGTATTTCTCATATTTAAATATGCATTTTGTGATTATGTTAGTTGCCGGCTGCCGCGTAGGGATAAAAGGACCAAAACCAGTAGCACCAAGGCTCTAGTGCCGAAAGCATAACCAAAAAACCGAGTTCCAGCAACGTGCTCGTAACCTAGGCAGACAACGGTAGGAGGTTGAATCAAAAATTGGAGCAGGAGTTGGAACACTTGTTTGTATGCATGATGTATGCGTGTTGTGGGCTAACCAACCAAATGATGCCTCTTCGTTAAATATGAATTCGTTTTGTATAAATAGTTTCAATGGAAATTGGAAATTACACGCTCCTATCCATACGGACGTACATTCTCCATAATATGGTTTGCACATACATATGAATGGATTGTGTGGTATTTTTGAACTGGAGATTTGTGAGCTCCAATTAGTAGTCTCTGGGTAGGTTGAATGGTTTTTTCAGCAATTTTTTCTTCTCCTAGTGTTTTGTGTTTTATGAGGTTTCGGTATGTAAGGACGGAATTATTGGAGGATAAAATTAATTAGGAATTGGGGATTACCTATATGATTCTGTGTTTGGTTTTGGCAAGTTTACCAATTATGGGTAGCTTAAACGAAACTCAGTATCCCTGGAGGATGCGTCGTCAAAGTAGAATAGTTACATAGATTACGTAATTTTTTGTTTTTTCCGTGGATAAAAATAGTAGTAAAAATAACTTTACTAGATCGTTTCTAACTTATGCCGCTATAGCCCGCCGAGCCACTTGTAGTTCTGAGTACCAATAAACATCTACACAAACGTGATTTTTGCTCAACTTTTAATTACGTGCCAGTTAATGCGAGGTTTATCTCTTCCGCTATAAAGCTAGTAAGGTTCGTTGTTATATCTCTTCCTCCAAATTCAGTCCAAATAGGATATCTTCACTGGCCTTCATAATACCGCACCATACAGCAGTTGCTGTATGTCTCTTTAATGTCTTAAACTAATCCCAATTAAAGATGCTGACGGTATTCATCCGATATTTCTTCCACTAATTCTCGGAGAGATCGAAGTATGTCTAATCGAATGGAGTCTATAATTTTTAGCCCTTATCCAAATATTTGGTAGCAAAGATAATGTTGAAAATTTTTCAAACATTTTTAAAGACAGACTCAAGTTTTAAACATAGGAATCCTTCATGGGTTTGTTTCTAGTCGGTCTGTTGTAACAAATTCTTCATCTTCTTTTTCTTCACCGTATGGTTATTTAAAAAAAAAAAAATGAAAATACAAATCAAACTAATACAACTTATTCCGACATCAATAAAGTTCTTGACTAGTTGCAGCAACCAGTTCTTCTGGAAACACTGGAATCTCTAATTCAGGTGTACCCCAAGGAAGTTATTTAGGTCCACTACTTTTTATTACTTTTATTAAGTACTCTGCGTGCAGATGACGCAGTAAGATCTCTCAATTTACGAATTGAGTTGTTTACAGCAGAATGTTGCCGTTTTAAGGAGACAGCGAAATATCAGAAGTGAAGAGAATATTGCGGCTGTGCACGAGTCACTAAGCCAAAACCGCTGTCAAGAACTGAACATATATAAGATGTACTTGGGCCGTGTTTTGCTGACTGACTGACTTTTTAAAAAAGATGACCATCGTGTACATCGAATTTTCGACGATTGGACTCAATTGAAGACAGAAGAAAATCCAGATTTTTCTTAATAACGAGGTAAATCATTCGTCCAATGGCTTTGTTGGTAAGCAAAGCCAACCCATATGGTCGCCAGTGAAGTAAGTTTCGCAAAAGAAATACCATAATTCATTTATATGCTAAAGCCGTGGAAGTACAAGATCAAGTCTCTGATGTATTCTCTGCTATACTTACTGGCGATTATGATATACAAAATTCTTGGATCTTGGATTCGACATTCCGGACAGACGACACCCGAATCACGGTATGTTGAGGTCATCGCTGCCGATATCAACTTAACCCAGCTTGTAAATGGGCCCAAGAGAATACCTGACGTAAGCTGTCATACAGCCTAGCAGTCATACATTCTTCTTTTAACTTCTCACCCAGATAGGTACATCGTCGATGCGCTCTCACCTTCAAATCGTCGGAAACCTGTGTCATATCAGCTGATTTCTCGCATGCTGAACACACAGTTAAGGAAAAGATTTCTAAAAGAACCCTATGGCACTAACAGAAAGCCAGTTGAAGCGGGTAAAACCTCTTCATAAGAAATTTTAACTGGTAGTTATGTTTCCTCGACAACGATGTAAATACCGATGATTACAAACATTATTCCCTTTGGAATAAGTTTCACGACAGAGGAAAACAGAAAAAAGTTCAAATGAGCCGAGAATGACTGCAACAGCAGTAGCACCGTGTTTTGGAAACATTAAATTGCACTCACTTGGTGGTTCTCCGTTTTGTTATGCCGTTCATATCGGAATTTAATGAGCTTAGCATACGCTGCTGTTACCGTACTACAGCCAAAGAACAGAGACACGAATCCGAGAACGAGTGCGAAAAGTAGGGTGTATAATCCTCAGCAAACGAGTATATTGGATTAGAAGCAGCAGACAAGAGATGATTGATCAAAATTAAAAAGAGTATCGGAGACAGAACGAAGCCCTAGGGTACACCAGCATTAATTTTGTGCATATCACACTTGAAACCATCCAAGACATGTTTAGTTCATTGTTTCGAACTGCAATTTCCAAATGATTTAAGAAGAGGTTCATCGATCCCAAATGCACGCATTTCCGACGAAAGAGCCTGATACCAAAATCTGTCAAATGTTTTAGAATTATCAAGTGTGCACTTGCTTTCTTTTTCCAGATTCATGTACGCATTGGTTCCACTTTTCGGTGAGACATACCATCAATTCACCAGCGGACCTCTTGAGAAGCTTTCGTGTTTCGATATATTTCATAAGCTGATATGCAATGACACTTAATTCCCAGAGCAAATACATTGATTTTGAAGTGAGGTGTTTTAAGTGAGTAATAATCTCACATGCGTTTTCTACCCTCACAATGTTTGTAATAGATTTTCAAATTCCCTCGATGAAAAAAATAAAGAAAGAAGGTAGATTGGTCAAGCGAACAACCAAAGGTGTTCGTACAATTGTTTGTACAATTCAACGAAAAAAATTCATCATTTGTTGCGGTTTTCATGCCGCAGGTTTCATTTGGCCGTATATCTTCCGAGATGATATCATTTAATGTCAATAGAGATAGCTACCGTTTCAAGTTTATTAACTTTATACAGATAAACTATAACTGGAGGGGCTCAATGATATGTTGCAACAGGAAGGTGTCATTTGCCACCCACCATACGAAGTTCAGTGATCAAGTTATCGCCATAAATAGCGCTGCGAATTGGTTGCCCCGTGCGATTTTACACATTCCGCAAAGTAAAGATTTTTTGCAGACAATAACAATTAACAGTTTCATTTATAACGTAAACACTTTGTTTTTGTTAAAAAAAAAAAAAAAAAACAAATTGAGTCGCATCTACTGAAAAACACTGTAAAGATGCAGCCTATAAAACCCCTGAAGTCGTAGACTTTTATTACACAAACTGTAGCACTAATACAGAAAATCCTTTCACAGGACAACTTTGCCTGATATAGATCCATTCTCTGCATGCACAGAATAGAGAAAACCTAATTTTCCGTGTAATTAAAAACCATATTTCTCCAAAATGTGTGGACATTAAAAGGAATCACTAAAACAAAAGTACTAAAGTACTTATCTTCCCCCATCATCACGGACATATTTGTTTTTATGCATGACCATGCTATTCTTCAGCTACAACAAAGTTGGTAGGAGAAAATAATTTCTTTAAAATAGCAAAATTGACGGCCCTATGACACCTTGGGTCCATAAATCGCACCAAAAAGGAACTCGCTCTGGGTGCACTGGCATCTTCTGAATCACTCGTGGATTTTCGGTATCTCTGTTGTTTTAATTTTGCTTATTAACATAGCCGCCAATGTGGAAATAGGCCTCATCCGAAAAAAACGATTTTCTTGCCGAAATCAATGTCAGCATGCATGTTTTCCAGAACCCAATCCGAAAACGTACGGCGCTATGGTCATTTGGAAGATATTGTGTTCTATAAAGAAACCCCCATGTGTCTACTTTATAAAGCAATAAAGGTTCCAGAGATATCTCAACAATTGTTCGTTTTATTCAAAAAACAAATCGAGGTGTAGGTGAAGCACACTTTATCTCCTACAACTGTCTCTGGTGTACCAGCTTCACAGCACTCCAACAACCCACAATCAACTCAATTCATTCACTAAATTTAAAAAAAAAAATAATAATAATAAAAATAAAGAAAAAAAACATACCGCTCCAGGATGAAGGTCTAAATTTATCACTGTTGACATCGTCATGTGCCAGACAGACATAATTATCCCTTATGGCTGCTGGGTGGCGTGTCATGTCGGGTATATCGTATGTAAAAAGTACATTGTGCCACAAGAGAAAAAAAAAATCCTTTATCTCCTTTATTTTTTAAATTTTTTTACAATTTTTATTTTTATATTTTTATATTTTTTTCTTTCTTTAATTCCATTCTCCATACAATCAACGGAGAAATACGAAGCCAAGACGAAGAGCCAGGGAGACAAAACCTCCACAAGAAAAGTTATAATGAAAATGTGGAAATTTCTGAACATTAGTTTCCTTCCATGTAAGCTATATGCATTGTACGAGTATATAAGGATAGCGGCACCGTGCAGTTCAGTGGTGTGGAATTAATCTATTCTTTGCTCTTAAATCATAGTTTACCACTGCCTGTGTGCTTTTGCCCTTGTTCTCCTTCTCATCTATCGCTACTCTGCACGTTTCTTAAACTAAAGAAATACGATCAGGTTAAGGAAAAGCTGAAGTCGAAGAAAAAAGAATAGAAAAAGAAGAAAAACTTGCTACACAGGAGGAGCAAGTCTATTAGGTTCATCGTTGTCTAGAACGGATTCGTCCTTCGCACGGAAAATAAGTTAATAGATTGCAGATGAAATAATAATTGTCTACATCGAGTCAAGTGTAAAATCAATTCAATTTATCAATACCTGCCTCTGGATGATGGGCGGGTTGAATGTGGATACCACCAATATGTGTATATGGAATTGATGATGTTTGAGCAGGTTTGACCTTGCTTGAACCAAGGAAAACAAAAAGGAATAATATAAATTATGTTGAATCGTGCCTGGGATTTCCAAGCTCATTGTCATGTTACTTCATATATTGTATACTCGTACAATAAGTGGTTGTATCATATTATCTCTATATTTAAAGGGCTTATGGTCAAGAACAAAACTACTACTTTTCGCGGTGAATTTCTTTCATCTTACAAAGTTTTGGTTTAGATTTTTCCAAGCGATTAGGGTAATTGGGTTCCAATTTTTTCTGCTCTTTTCTACAACTCAGATGAAAATCAGCGTTTGCTGTGCATGACAAGAAAAACACTGAGAGAACTTGTGTACTATTATTGCTATACATTAGTTTTAATTTTTATAACTAGAAAGTAGAACATTACTGGAACAACGAATCAACCACAAAGTCATAAAAGCAAAGCGAGGAATGATCAGAGGTTGCGTGCAAAGTAGTCTCCCACCAAAGAGATCACTCTTTATACGGATAGATACTAACATCGTAGTGACCCACGACGACTGGATTTAAGCCATCAAAATACTCATATTTGTTTTCTTACAAGAAAAAGCAATTTCGTATTTCGTATGTAAGTATTGATAGAGGTCAAAACACTGATCCTGTGGTACCCTTTTTTTGTATCAGTTATGTTTCTTAACGAATTCATGTTCCTCCTTCAAGGGAGATATTTTGATTAAGAACACGTTCTGATTAAACTAGTAAAAAACTTAACTACCCCAGAGGTAAAACTCGTACTTTTAATACAATGCAATGCGCTCAACTTGTCTGAGCTGGCCTCAGATTTATCATCCGTTGCATTGCTCCAGATTTCCATTAGTAAAGTAATTACCAAATATCCTCAAAGAAAAATGCAAAATGTGAATGAGATCTGCTTTAAGATTAAAGAATTGAGGGGTTTACATCTCCTGTCTCATAGTCTGTCAATATTAAATTGAGCCTACAATGGCCAATTTGAATTCGAGCTATAATATTGGTGTGGTGGTAATTCCAATCTTATAGATCCCCTACTTATCCACACAGCATTATGTTCTTCAACAATTTTAAGATTTTTCCATCTATAAGATCTTACTTTTTCTCTTTCCTTGTTTTGAGAATTTTGGACACGACGTTATCAGAGTAAATGTAAGTAGCCTAATTAACAAAGTGATCCTAAAACAGGCCAGCCTATATAATGGTATTTAGGTGCGCAAAGTTTAGCACACCCCACAAGCGGACCAGTAGCAATCTAGATAAGTTATGAAAGAATCATTCAAAGTATTGTCCATCGCCAGCTACAACTTGTTCTCACCTTTCTGGCAAGAGATCCAATACCGTTACGGTAAAAGTGTTTATTTTTTGAGGCTATTCACGAATCAAGCCATTTTTTGATGTCTTCATATGAGCGGAATTGCTGATCAGCCAGACCATATGCCATCGGACGGGGTTATATGGCGCGTGGGGAAGCACTTCCCATTTAATTCCCAGTATGGGAATAGGTACTTCTTCGTACCTCTGCTCGTACGAAGCATACCATACCATTCTATACCATTCCCCAGTGATGGTTTCTCTGGGTTTTAAGAGTTCATAATAAATAACACCGACCTGGTCCACCAAATACACAGCATAACCTTCGCAGCGTGAATATTTGACCGAGCCGACTACGTAGAAGCATGACCGGACAGTCCCCATGACTTTCTTCTCTTTGGGTTGCTGTTCATAAGCGAAAAAACGACGCTCAACCTCCTTTGGCTTCAAATCACAATGAATCCAAGTTTCTTATTTTTGAATCATTCCCAACGAATGCAATCGCTTGGAACTGGCTTAGCGAGTAACTTCTAATGCTGAGGCAAATTCTTCTTACGTGTGGCACGGACCATCATTGAGCAATGCTTCCAATTCAGCGTCTATGAAAGTCTATTGACTTTTTTTCATGCAGACGGTGGTTAACATCGAAATTAATTAGCAATTACGCCAATTACTTTTCAGAGATGCGAAAGAAGAAAATCAACACAGTATATGACGTCAAAACAAAATCACTAATGTGTCAAAACGGTTTGTTTTCCATGTGTCTAAGCTTGGTTCATGACGTTTTGGATATGCCAAAATCGACCCCCACTTACTGGTGGAGCAATCTGTTGACAAAAGAGAACTTAGTTGCACACTCCGCTTCAACTTTGAAACAAAAAACTTTTAAATGTTATTTTAAATTATTCAAGCAGAAACGATGATTCTCGTTAGGATCGGTCTTAGTCAGAACATCGACTGCCATCTGATCGGTTTGAAAATATTTTATTTGTCCTTCAGTCTTTCCGATGGCTTCTCACATAATATGGTATTTGTCGTGTTTTGGTTTTTTCCAGAATGCTTACCTCCGTAATTGTCTATGTGCTGTGCCTTTTAATTTTCGCAAAATATTGTAGCCTTTTCTATGCTATCAACATTCAGCACCTGGAGCAAAGAATGGATGCTTCCTAGGGTTCCTGTTGCTACTGTACGTTGTTTTATGGATTCCCAACTGATAACAGCTGCTGCAAATGAAAATCAAAAATCACCTTGAGACTTTCTGTCATTACAGTTTTCGGCTCAACTAACATCGACATATCCTTTCAGCAGCATTCAAATGTTATTTTCGACGATTTTATGGAAATTAAGTTAGAGAACTAATATTACTGTCCTAAGCTTAAATTTTATAATTTTTCTATATTTTGCCGCCAAAAAGCGGCTCTCTGCCTTAGATACCCCGTGTCCTTCAAGACTTGACTACCTTAGGTTGCCAGTCTTTGTGGTTTTTTCCTAGATAGTGCCCCTCACTATGCAAAAGATAGGTTTGATGTTGGCAATCTCACTATTGTCGGAAAGCCTTCTTTTTCTTGCAAGCTCATCCGCTTGTGGATGTACTTTAATACGCAGTCTTACCCGGTTCTGACTGCAGAGTAAATTGAGAACTGTGCGACAGCCTTTGAATGTATCAGAATTGATGTTGGTTGATTCCATTGCCTGACCATATATTTTTATAATTTTTTTTTTTCATCAATATAATAGTTGTCCCCTTCAAAGTAATTCCTCTCAGATATAACAAATGTGCCAACGCTGTTTCCAATCCTCGAAGCACTTCTCATAATCACTTTTTGGTATAACCTTCTTCCAGCGATGCCGTTTTTATTTCCTCAATCGTTACAAATTTGCGTCTTTTTATAGGTCTCTTCAGTTATGGGAACAGGAAAAAGCCATGAATTGTTTTTCCATGGGTGCTTTTATTGGTAGGATTGGGCTTTTGTTTCGACGTCATAAGCAGATACCCATGATTCATCACCAGTTGTGATTCTTTTGAGCACTCGTAAGTCAGGGGATCATTGACGTCATTCAAGAGCTCTTGAGCGATGCTAATACGACGGTTCTTCTGATTTCAATACAAACTTCGCTGACGCTCATTTCATGCCAACATCGTCAGCAACTTCTTTTATGGTAAATCGGCAATTTTCCAAAACAATTTTCTTCACATTTTTGACGCAATCATCTCTTGTTTGAGTGCTGGGGTCTCCAGCACTTGTAGTATGTACACTTTGCAAATATTTCAACATTCCAAGGGTTTTAGAGCACTTGATTCGATTTTTTACACAAAATTGGATGCAAATTTTTTGCTCCATTTTTATAATAATTAAAAATCGACGATCAAAACACAAAACACGTCTAACCTTTCCATCTGTCCAAAATAAACTAATGCTATATACTTGAAGCTGTGAACATATCTTCGAGATATGTGTATCGAATGTACGTTGCTTGCGAAATTTCAAAAGTCACCTTACTTTTTAAACACACCACGTAGATGGAGATATAGCTTTTGGATACCGATATCATCTGCATTAGCTCAGCCGCCTTAAGGACAGCCAAAAACTTCAAGTGGAAGACACTGCTTGGGTCCGGTAGTTTTATAGACACTCTTAGTTCTGAGTCTTCTGAGAAGATACCAGAACCTGGTCTTTCCTCTATTTTCGAGCCGTCTGTCAAAATTGCAATTTCATTTGACCTGATTACTGCCTTTTTTTCAGTCCTTCCTCTCCGGATATATTACAACGTACGGGATGTCGAAGTCGACCAAGGGAAGAATTTCATCCTTTAGAATTGGATTGCCTGGCAGTAGGTCCGTTCTTGAAGTAACCCAGATTAATGAGTTGTATTGCACTGTTACCAGCAAGTTTTTTGATCGGTAAATCAAGCGGTTTTAGGGTAGAAAGGTGTCCAATGCTGCCGTAGGAGTACAGATGGAGGGCATCTGTAATGACTATAGAGGCCGTTATTTGAACCCCTGCGCATTTTCCATAAACTGTTTTCTTGTTTGTTGCTTTCCTCTATACTAGTGCGCCGTATGTAGGTATTGGTCTTACCATACCAGTACACTGTAGCAGATTTTAAGCCCCAAATTTGTTCTACTGTTCTTTTGCAGATTAAAAGAGCATTATATGCCTTTTTGGTTCTTTCCGCCACATTAAAATTCCAATTCAGGTTTTTGGAGATCCATATTGTAAAATGGGAAACCCTAAACTAAACATATGCGATCTCGGATGATGACAGTTTGATTTGACGTATGTGATTTAAACAAGGATGTCAAATCCAGACCACGAATTGAATGACGGTATATTTGACCAAATGTGAAGCAGTATAACATGTGTCCCCCATAACATGTGTATGTTTCACGGTATCTTGAATATGGCTTATGCCGTCTGTGCTCACAATTCAATCTGTGTAAACCATAAGCCATTAAAACGGAAAGATTTAATGAACGAGCTGCACTCGAAACTTGATGATGAAGCGGTTAGAGCACCAACCTTACAAGCCAGGATATGAGCTAAAAACAATACCACCGAATATATAGAACCGATAGCAAAGGACAACAATGCATGACTAGGTCATCGTGTGATAAATGCAACGAAAACATATGTGGAGAGCATAAAGTTGAGCTTTGTAACAAATGCTCACAGTTATCAGTTTTATGTTTTTCTATTGAAATAATTCTTAAGTTTCTAGATCCTAAGTAATTAGTCGATCCTTCGATTGTGCTCATAGATTCAAAATTTAACTACAACCAGAAATACTAGGTTGGGTGAAAAGTAACCTCCTTGGGAATGAAAAAAAAACATTTTCTTTTTAAATGTTTTTTTTATTTTATTCAATATAGTCCCCTTTTAGTTTGATATACTTATTCCAGCAATTTTTTAACTTTTTGATCCTGTCCGAAAAATAATTTTCCGTAGATCTGCAAAATATTCCTCCGTGGCGTCGATGATTTCTTCGCGTGAGCTAAATTTTTTATTGATGAGCCATCTTTTGAGGTTTGGGAAGAGATAATAGTCCGAGGGAGCGAAATCGGGCGAATACAGTGGATGCGACATCAATTGGAGCCGTAAGTCATTGATTTTAGCCGTGGTTGCGATGCTCTTGTGCGCCGGTGCATTGTCTTGCAAAAACAAAATTTTTTTTTGCTTCAGGTGAGGCCGTTTTGCAGTGATTTCGGCCTTCAATCGCTTCAATAATGCACAGTAATACTCGCTGTTAATGGTTTTTCCTTTTTTGAAGAGGTCCACCAAGAATATGCCATGACTTTTTCATATGCAGAATATTGCCCAAAATATGGCGTGTGCGTTCAGTACTCACCTTTGTGGTATTTGCTAGCTCGCGCACCTTCACTTTCCGGTTAGCCAACACCATTTCATGTATTTTTTTGACATTGTCCTCTGTAACCGCATCGGAGGGCCCGCCGCAGCGGACTTGATCGGTAGTAGAGCTGCGGCCACCACGAAACTCTCGAAACCAATATTTGACGGTGTAATCTGACGGGGCATTAGCCCCATAATATAGGGTTTTCTAATAACGACTTGGCAACTTTTCTTTTAAATAAAAGGCAAACTATTTGAGATATTTCAAAAACTTGGCTTGAAGTACAATCAAAACATTTATGAATGGAACTCGACGTCATTCATATGGCCACCGCGGGCACGTTTGCAGCGGTCGATTCGTTGGACCCAATTTTCAACGACTCGGCTACACATTTCGGCCGAAACGGCCGCTATTTTACGTTCAGTGTTGGCTCTGAGCTCTTCCCACCTCGTGGGAAGCCAATGACTTAACGTAGCCCCACAGAAAATAGTCAACCGGCGTTAAATCGCACGAACGAGGCGGCCAATCGACTGGCCCATGATAACACGCTCACCATACTTACTCTTCAATAAATCGGTTGTAGCGTGTGCTGTATGGCTTGTGGCACCATCCTGTTGAAACCACATGTCGTCCAAGTCCATATCTTCCAATTCAGGCCAAAAATAATCGGTGATCATGGCGCGATAACGCTGACGAAAAAATATGGCCCAATAACGCCGCCGGCATGCAAACCGCACCAAACAGTTATTTTTTGTGGATGAAGTGGTGATTCATGAAGCACATGTGGGTTTCCATCCGACCAATAACGCATACTTTGCTTATTGACGAACGCATTGGGCCAAAAATGAGCTTCGTCACTGAAGGTGATTTTGCGATGAAATTCATCATCTTGACGCATCTTCTCCAGAACCCAATCGGAGAACGTACGTCGCCTCAAATGGTCCATCGGCTTCAATTCTTGAGTCAGCTTGATCTTGTATGGGTGTAAACCAAGATCCTTATGCAAAAGACGCCATAATGTGGTCTAAGCGATGCCCAATTCTTGAGAACGCCGTGGAATTGACTGATTTGGATCGTTTGCTAAGGACGTCTGAACGGCAGCGATATTTTCGACAATTCGACCAACCCGTTGTCTCACTGACACGGCAACATTACACAACGAATATGTTATTGCCTGTCTACTAGGGCGAGAATTACGACCGAAAATTGGAGTTAACGCTCTTAAAGCTGCAGTCACCGACTCCGAATATCTGTAGAAAATTTTTATAATTTGCAGACGTTGGTCGTTAGTGTACTTTACCATGATAAAAATGTTGAGTTTACTGAATAAATTAACAGTGACAGTTTGATGATTAGTGAAAGAGTGCGTTCACAAATTAAATTCAAAGTTGTCAAGTCCCTATTGGAAAACCCTTTATTTATTCAACTTTTTTTTTTTTTGTTTCCTTCGCCGTTTTGCCTCTTAAAAAATAATGTTTTATGAGAGAACGAAAATCGTTTTTGTCCACCCTCAACATGATGCCAAACACGTCAACAACAATCAGCTGTCAAAACAAAACTAAAGACAGTATCGCACTGAAATGTGGGATGTCTGCTTAAATATGAAGTCATCATAAGCTTTTTTGCAGTAGCAGCGCATTCTGGCGGTCAAGGAAGTTACTTTTCACTCCACCTAGTAAATGTAAATTCTTCGAAAGCCTTGGAGATTTTTGAATAAATTATGAATAAGAAAACGATAAACCACTATGTTACTTATTTCTCATCCATATAAATGAAGTTTGCTCATCAAATTTATGTATTTCGCTTCACTGCCATACTTTCCTCATCTACAGAACCACATTACCCATTGCATAATGGGAAGAAAAAAATCAGTTATATACATACGTCTACTTATGTATGTATATTCTCTATGTTAAGAAATTAATTAGATGCAATTCCAAAAGCAGATGTAGATGTACAATATATAGATACAGATACAGAAGCAGATGCAGATGCAGATGCAGATGTAGATGCCGATGCAAATATATACTAAATAAAGTGCAGAAGAGCACCACCATTGAGACCACTTTGCCCAACTATCCTGCATACTTCTTCAACATTCGTTTGCATGCACTGATGCGCTGCCGCCTCTAGTTATGCAAAACTTAAACCACTCATGAATTGAACGTTCACCGATTGCAGCCGCAGGCGTCATCCCTGCCACAACCCCTGATCCTGAATAGTCTGATGTACAGAGCCAGGAATCCAGATGATGAGCGACGTGGCGGTGGCAGTGGTGTGGTGGATTGAAAGTCAAGTAAAATCCATGCAGCAGCACTACGCAATTAATAGATACCATCACATAATTACGCTAATTATTCACGTCGATGATGCTTACAATTTATTGCTTTCAGCCGGAAGCTGAACGGTTCCCCCGCGCAACCTTCAACCCATTCCAACCAGAGCATACGCAGATCATCCCCTACAAATGTGTTTGACGCTGATTTCCAACTCAAAGTCCCATCCCCATCATGGTGCAATGTAAATTTAAACAAAAATGGTGAGGAAATGCTATCTAGGTAATCCTGTCAGTAAGGGATGATAATGAAGGAGGAACCGAAAGTTCTGGCTCCTGGTCGATATTCTATGCAAACAGCGGGCATCAGTGGTGGCGGTTGTTGCACGATGTGGTCGGTATCACTTATGACCTCAGCGATTCATTGCTTTCTGCTAAATTAATTTCCAACAACGTCGACTATGTACGTCGTCAACAATTGTGCGGAAAGGATAAGAGTCAGGACAGGTCCAGGGGTCCCCAGATTCTACTCCAACTGACAAAGGAGGCTTTTGTTGTTATCGTGGTAGCAGTAATTTTTTAATGATTTAACTGCTGTACTGTTGGAATTTGGTTGAACATGGGGTTTCACCTATAGGTTTACTGACCATTTGAAGTTATTCCTGATTTCGTTCGTGTTATTGATGTGAACATTGCGTTATGTACAGATCCACGGTTCCATGTTGTGTTGCTAATTTTGATTTAGCAAAACGCGTGTCGTGCCGCTCCGGTCGCAGCGATTCCACCGAGTAAATTCCCGTAACTAAGAGTAATCAATTTTCCCTTTGATTAATGTTGCTTAGCAGTTTGAATGTGAGGGGTTTGGGTGGCGTTAAAGGAGAATTTGAGTATTTTCGGGAGGATTTATGATGGAGTATGACTTTGGCCAGGTTTACCGACCATAGTAGTAGTGGTAGTGTTGCTGTGGTATTTACATGAAATTAATAGAATTCTGAGAAATTCCCTTAGTTCGTTTTGGTTCTTGATTAAACTTTATTCGTGTCGAATGGGAGGAATGTCAGAAAATAAAGAGCTGTCTGCAAATGGATGAATGAGTTAAGCTGGACACGGTCTCTGTTCCAAAATTCCACAAAGAAAAAAAAAAAAAAAATAAATAAATAAAAATCGTTAGCATCATACTTTGTGTACATTTGTTGTGTTTCGGTTGGGATGTTGGGGTCGGATGTGGTTCCGCTTTAAGATCTGAATGAATAGATGGATATCAATTATTCTGATAAATTACTGTTTGCCAAAGGAAGATTGAGCATGATGGATGGAAAGAACGACAAGAGAAGTGAGAATTGAAAGATGAGTATCCAATTAAATAATTTTTACACCTAAAAATATCGTACTTAGATAAAATGAGGAGGGATATTTGTCCAATTTAAAACAATAACTGGGACTTGATTGTATTAAGTGATACATCATCGTTTTGGGAAGTGTCCAGTTGTTGATATAGTGAATAGTTAATCAATTTAGATTGATAGCGAAGTTACTACATAGCGAACAAATAAATGATGTATCACGTATTTGAGCAATCAGTTATATGCTTTTGATAGGACTTTCGAGCGCCACTTGAACGGATTCTATATCTAAGCCTGCACGTACCAAAACTAGGTTGCAAATTGTTAAAAATTAGGACAGTGATTTAACTTCCGACATACATATGCATGTATGTATATCAAATATTTGAAAATTTGGACCTAAGTATACTCGCATATAAGAAAGCAGGAATGCATAGGAAAGCAGGAATTCAAGGATCAAGCTAATGCAAATAAAATAGCTTTACTGCTTTTTTTAGACAAAGTTAAGAATCTGCCTTTGCAGGTTTTACCTCAGCTGTACAGATTATATTCCTAGTACAGGTGCATAAGTAAAGCGTCTTCTCCAAAATTTCATTATAGGCTTGCTCCTTATATACTAGCCATGCTCCTTGCACCTTGTCACTGCAATTGCTGTATAACACTTTCATACGAAAAAAACAATGACTGAGTGCATGTAACAACCGATGGAAAGTTGTGAGTGTGAATTTGGTTGATGCACAGTTTCTTATTGTTGTAAGGGCATAACACCTACAACAATTTGATTAGGTAAACCAACGTCAGAATTTTCAATCTCCAGCCTAGCTAAGCATCGTCGGTGTTTGTATTGTGTATTTTGTGTTCGTTTTTTATATTTGCTAGCGAATTTAGAGTAGACGTAGCAAATATACGCGGGCCAAAAAATAATCACTTTTCTGCGTACGTCCACGTCTGTAAATACAGACCAGATGTCTTGGCACTTATTGAAACTTAGGTAGATCCCCGCCCACTCCTCACAGATCATTATGATCTGAAGCTACCTGGCTACGAACTTGTGCCATTAAGCCTTTCTTACCACAGTCACGCCATTTACGCGCGTAGTGATGTAGCTTACCAAACTCCACCACCATGTGATCGTGTTCCAATTCGAAATTCGACTTCAAGTATTTCAAACTCAATCTCGATAGCAAATTATCCACTACTGCTTTATTTCCAGAAGCCGCAAATTGAACAGTAATTCGACCTATAACGAGTCTGATTCCATTTAAAGAATTGTATCCCTGTACCCTCATACTGGAATCATTATTACGAGTGAATTCAATGTACGTAGTTCTGGATGGCTTCGACATTTTGAACGGACAAGAACCGAGCCCATAAGTATACCGGACGCCAACAACCTCGACTTGTTTTTAACTTCTCACCCTGATAAATACAAGGTCAATGTGATATCTCCTTTAGGCTCGTTGGACCACTGTATATAACAGCTAATTTCTCGTACATCGAATACAATAAAGTTTAACCGCACTGAGCGGACAAAAGAAATAGTCAGGGATGATTATAGAAAGTTAATAGAGCTTTCTGTGGTATTTTTAGGTGGAGATATGGAGAAAAAAAATTTAAAATCCGACCTCCAGGTGCCATGCACCAAGCTCGATGGATGGCGACTTAGTGGTCAATTCGAGATCACAAGCAAAGACAAGGCGGCATTAATTGACGTTTGCTTGTTCATTGTAACATCCTGCATTATACCATGGCTGCAATGCACTTCAGCAATAAATGCGCCTTACCAAGATATAAGTTATGCAGACACTGCTGCAAAAGGACTGCAACCAAAACAAGTGCTACAACCACAGCCACTATCAACAAAGATAAACACCCTTACTTCAACCAACTCGATCCCCAGTGCCAACAGCAAAATTGCTAAGCATAGACATGGAACAAACATCTGACATAACAGAACTAAAAGTAGTGATGAAGTAATTGATTACAAAAATAACCAACATGCTAGCAGATAGCAGACCAAAAATCTCTCAAAACCACTGTAGGGAATGCAAACGGACTCCACCAGTATTACCTAGAACTCAAACTATACTCAAAAGACAATGAAATCGACATGATGCTCTTTACTGAAACTCATCCAACAGTGAGCAAAAAAAAAAATCCCTGATTTCGAACCCTTCAACACAGATTATCCAGATGGAACAGGATATGGAGGATCCGCAAAAACTATTTCAAACTGACTACATCCAATCTACATCTATTCTAAAAGAAGATATACATGGGCCTATGGTCATATTCTCAATCTATTGCCCACCTTAGCACCAAATAACTACTTCGCAATATGACAACTATTTGAGAACTCAAGGCAATCGCTTTCTAGTGGCAGGCGACTTTAATGCTAAGCATCCAGACTGGGACTCCAGATTAATCAAGGCAAGAACTTACTTGATGCAATCAAAACAAATAAGTGTTAATAAATCAGCACGAGAGAACCAATTTACTGGCCCTCAGATATGACGAAATATCCTGATCTAATCGACTTCTGCATAGTCAAGAACATTAACACAGCCAATATAAACATGAGGTCCTCTTTTGATCTTTCCTCAGACCATTTATTACTCCTCACAACTCATAACTCCTCATAATTGACTATCAACTAACATTCCGCTCAAATCACAAAGCAATATTGAATGGTCGATAATGTCGTACAGGTAACATGATCAACGAAGGAGCTCATAGAGCAACGCTCCCAAAAGAACACAAACCTAACAATATTTCATCGACTCCATATATTAAAAACTCATACAGACAAAGAGAAAATTAAAGACAAGATGGCAGATGACCAAAGACCTTAAACACAAACTTAAGAAAATTCAGAACAAGAACCTCTCCAACTACCTCTATAAACTAACGCCGAGACAAATTACTCCCTATTGGTGACCACGAAGCACATGACAAACAGCACCCAACATCACCCACCTACTAGTTAGGTTAGGTTAGGTTAGATTAGGTTAAACAGGGATATGATGGATATGCCATTACACAGACACCAAAACGATCGCATAGCGATCCCTGTGGATCCGGTTGAATTTGTCTTGAAATGGTAAAAAAACCTAAGCAATCTCCCTGGTAATTCATCCAATTTCTTTTCAAAGGCCAAGAAGGCCTATGAAGTCCGTGCCGTGTATTTCTTCCATGTTTTCGAAAAATTATTTTCTTAAAAACTTTCTTCGACTACACATATTCACACAATATGTGAGTTATGTTCTTGAGTCTCTGTGTGTTTCCGCATTAGACAGTGTCCGGTCAGGATTTCTATTGCTGTCCTAAGCTTATCCCTGCTTAATTTTATTAGTTTCTAGATCTTTTGCTGCCAAAAAGCGGCCAGAAAGCCTTTGACACCCTCTGTCCTTCAAGACTTGACCAGCTGAGGTTGGGAGTCTTTATGTTTTGATGTTGGTACCCATACTATGTTCGAGTAGTCCCCCTTATCTTGCAAGCTCATCCTCTTGTTTATTTATTTTAATACCGCAGTGCAACGGCATCCAGTACAGTCTTACAGTCTTGAGCACTGAGCGACAGCCACTGACCCTATCAGAGTTAATGTTGGTTGATTCTATTGCCTTGAGTGCGGCAATATCTCTTTCGGATACCGATCTCATCTGCATTTGCTCAGCCGCCCTGAGGACAGCCAGAAACTCTGATTGGAAGACAAGTGCTTTTAAAAATCAATGAAGTCTTACGGGAAAGCTGATAAAACGATCTCAAAAATAGCCTTGCAGAAGATAACTAAGTATTTGTTGTATTTAACTGACGAAGTTCCTACATATATAGGGTTTTCTAATAACGACTTGACAACTTTTTTTTTAAATAAAAGGCAAACCATTTGAGATATTGTATTTCAAAAATTTTATTATTTGCTTGAAGTACAATCAAAACATTTATGAATGAAGCTCGACTTCGTTCATATGGCCACCGCGGGCACGTTTGCAGCGGTCGATTCGTTGGACCCAATTTTCAACTACTGGGCCGTTATTTCGCGTTCAATGTTCGCTCTGAGCTCTTTCAACGTCGTCGGCGTGTTGGCATAAACCAATGACTTAACGTAGCCCCACAGAAAATATTCAAGCGGCGTTAAATCGTACGAACGAGGCGGCCAATCGACTGGCCCATGTCTTGAGATAACACGCTCCCCATACTGCTGTGTGGCTTGTGGCATTATCCTGTTAAAACCACATGTCGTCCAAGTCCATATCTTCCAATTCGGGCCAACAATAATCGGTGATCATGGCGCGATAACACAGAAACGTGACGATCGTTATCGTCGACGAAAAAATATGGCCCAATAACGCCGCCGGCATGCAAACCGCACCAAACAAAAAATTTTGTGGATGAAGTGGTGATTCATAAAGCACATGTGGGTTTTCACCCGACCAATAACGCATATATTACTTATTTAAGAACCCGTTGAGCCAAAAATGAGCTTCGTCACTGATGAAGTTTTTGCGATGAAATTTATCATCTTGGCGCATCTTCTCCAGAACCCAATCGGAGAACGTAGCTCGTTTGTGTACTTTACCATGATGAAAATGTTGAATTTACTGAATAAATTGACAGGGACAGTTTGATGATTAGTGCAAGAGTGCGTTTACATATTAAATTCAAAGTTGTGAAGAAACTAAAGCTAAAATGGTTGATAATTTAACCAAAGAGGAAATATCTCATTTAAAACGATACATCCCATCGAAAGAAGAACTTTCTGGATCATTGTATGGTAAGTTTATTTAAGAACATTGGCATTAGTAGTTATAGAAATTTTTACCTTCGTTTTCTGTAAAAGTATATTTTTTAACACTCTTTTCTTATTTTGTTTCAGAAAAAAAACATCCCTGACTTCAGTTCAGTAAAAAGCAATGCCTTGTTCAATCGCCTTAAAATTGAAAACAGTTTTCTAAATGAATGTCCTACTTTGTTGTCAAATAATATTTCGTTTCAAGAACCAAAAAAAAAAAGGGTTATAGATAGGGTTTTCAAAAATATGCCAGAAAGATTATGATGCATAAACTTAGTGAGGCATAAGATTATAATCTGCACCGATTAAACAGCGTTACTATCTAGTCTTACCAGCGTCATATAGGTAAGGAATTAGAAGAGAGGATATAAGAAAACTTTATAGAAGGTTCAAGTAGATCATGCGCTTTTCCCATTTTTATGATTTAACTGAAAGGTGATTCGTTTGGGTTCTGTCCGTACTCGAAGCCGATCACCAACAATTTTCGCTAACACCTTCGAATAATTCACTGCGGCAGGCCTTAAGGCTGGCGAAGAGAAGTGCAACTTCTGTAGATCGCCGTTAAAATTTTTAGAATGTGTAGTTGATAGGCATGGTCTTCATGTTGACCCAGAAAAGGTCGAGAGTATGGCTAGGATACCTGCACCAAAGAATATAAAAGAGCTTAGCAGATTTGCTGTCACGGTTTCCTGGTATAGGAGATTTGTACCAAACTTCGCAGTTTTAAGCAACCGTTGGCCAACCTGTTGTGGTGCAAACCGACGCATTGGACGTTGGGGTAGGAGCAGTTTCGGCACTGATGGTAGTAAACGATGTAGCCGAAAGAGTGGTTAAATTGATGCAAGACTTTCATGGATTAATCACAGTTGAGGAGGAACAAAAACAATTTTTATTAAGTTGCGTACAAGAGCACCAGAAAATGTATCCTGACTGTAAAAAACAAACATTAAAAAGAAAATTTGAACAAAATTATTATTTTTTTTATGTAAATGAGTAAATAATATACTATTCGGGTGTATTGGAGTTTTAATTAAGTAATAAAAATTAAATTTTTAATTCCTCCTATAGTAAGTCAGTACAAATTGTTATATCAAAAGTTTGGCATCTAGTCGGCATGTCCAATCGCAATAATATGGTCAATAGAGGGTATGCGTATTTTATTTCGCGAAAAAAATTTTTTCCTTATGCCTTGGGACATCCTTATCAAAATCCTTACCAATATGACTCAGTGAAAATGTTTATTGTTCCTTAAACTTCTCTATCATTTTAAAATGCATGTACAATGAAAACTTTGTATTGGCCTAAAACTAATCGAACGCCAACTATGGAGGTCCTGAATTAAGTGATGAAACTCCTTGAGGTAGGCGAGACTATTTCTCGCTTATAACCGGCAACTCTTCCCGAAAATATGTACACATTCGTTTACTTTTTTAACATCTAAATGAGCTTTACATTCAAATTAAGTACAAGCCCATCCTTCTGCTCTGTGGGTTTAAATATCCCCAAGGGTTATTAGCATCAATTGTGATATTTAGAAAAAAGTTTGCCGTTAATATTACCAACTGTTTCCTCGTTCTACATTTGTTCTCACGGCAGAAGGTAGTATGACAGTAGATTACCAGAAGAAAAAATAAAACTTAATCTCACTAATGATGACTTTCATATTGCTTCCATTGTGAGACTGAGAGTTTCTAATCAATTTTTCATACTATCCCACAACCACTATGACGGGCAATCAAAACTTTTTTCCACTACATAAACTTTTACACTGCACAATCGCTGTACGCCCGAAGCCAGAAAGTGTCTCCGTAATCTGCAAACCAAGACAAGTCACTTTGAGTCAACTTGCACTAAGTAACTTGCAAAACATTTTCAAGTTGTTCCAGCTTATAACTAATTAGGGATAGAAATTATGCATGTGTACAATAGCGGGTGAAGTATAAGTGGGAGTAGATACATCCATGCAATCGTCATGATTTCATCAACAAATGTCGCATTTAAAATTTTGTGCACGGCGTGATAAAATTGACCTGACGACGACTAGACGTGCGGTGGATGTTTAAATTTGTTAGGATTCTGGCTTTGGTTGGATCTGTATAATTTTAATTTGCAGCGGATAAATTATATCAATACCATTGAGTTACAAATACACACTCAGCTGAAGAATCTCCTCGAGAGCCAACCTTATATATATTACAGTCCTTGAATAAAATATCATTGGTATCGCTGAATAATATCTGTAATGCTTACAGTTGTGAGATATGTGCTTTGGAATGAATCTCACTGTAGAGTGTCCTCGTGGAATGAAATGTAAAATTTAATTTCTTTTCATCTCATCGTTTTATGTTTTCTATTTATATTGGAAGACATCATTAGGAGAAAGGATGTCTTGAGATGATAGAAATACATATACTCGTACACAATGAAAAGAAAATATTCTGAAGATGTGCGAACATCTCGTACACGAGAAATCTTATTGAGTATTACCTTGGCCTCGTTGGTTTTTCATTTAGAGAACAGCATAGAAATTTGTAAGGACATCTGTCAGAATCAGTGGTGGATCAGTTAGTGGATAGTTGAAATTATAAATAGTCTTCTTAAAAATAGGTGTGCATTACAAAGTGGAATAGACATCATTCACTCATTGCCTCGGCTTCACTGGCAGTGCTTTAAGCGGTCGGTCGAATTTTTGACGACTCGGTCCGCTATGTACGGGATTATTCCGGCAATAGCGTGTCGAATGTTGGCCTCGAGCTCGTCCAAAGTGGTTGGGTTGTTAGCGTAGACATAGGACTTGACGTAGGCCCGGAGAATATAATCGCTTCTATGGCATGTAGCGCTATATTGTTGGAACCACAGCTCGGATATATCGATGTTGTCGATAAAAAGTCGGTTAACCTCGCTATATACCTGAGACCATTGACGGTAACAATGTCTCCGTCCTCATTTCGAAAGAAATAAGGTCCGATGATGCCATTGATGCTTGGCCGAACACTTGTTAATTGTGTTCGCTCCAATAAGGGAAGTTTTGCTTGTTTATGTTACATAGCCACTGAGCCAAAAATGGGCCCTGTCCGAGAAAATGATTTTTCGACAAAAATCCGGATCTGCGGCCACTACCAAGCTCATGGAGTTGCCATCTTCAATTCTTGCGTCGATACAATCTTACACGGGTGTAGGCTCAAATCCAACCGCAAAGTAAGCCGCAAAGCTGATGAGTCCCGAATTGACATTTCTGGGTTTTTTTCGATACTGGCCGCTATGGCGGCTATGTTTTCTTCAATTTGCATCAATCTCTATCTGGTTCGTGACTAAATATCCAAAAGTACTGTACTTACACTCTAACTTTTCCACGGTGCCTCTAATTGTTTGCACACTGAGGCTATGATGACGACCAACCTCACAATGAAATTCACAGTGCTTACAACTGAGCCGGAATTGTGAAAATTAGCACGTATGGCAAGCGTAAAACGATGCATGATTAAATGGCAAACCTTTCTGATTATTTTGAAAGTTGGATAACAATTGGAAAAAGTATCATTGCTATCTGGTCACTCATATACTTACCACATACAATTGAATATCTCTTGCAAAACAAATCGATCGAATCACGGACGAGAAGGACGAAAAGCTTTCCTAAACTGAGTTTATTGCTTCATTGGAAATATAAGCAGATATTCTGTACTTAACCACCAAAAAAAAATTGCATATAACAACATTTATTCTTGGACAGCGGCAGTCGGAGAAGGTTGCAGATTCCATGCCGTCTGTACCAAACATAAAATACCCACAATAAGCTCGACACGCTATAAGGATGACCTTGGCAAGCATGATTCAAAAAAAAAAAAAGGGATCGGTGCAGGACGCGAACTGTCTTCGTCTGAAGCGTCATTTCAAGTTCGAGAATACAAGAATTCTCTGAACACATTCAGAATCGGAATACGGAGAAAGATATCTTGAGCTTGCTGGGCAAGGCTGGGCAAGAGAAACGTTTTGCAAGTTCCGAACTCGCATTAGGAATTTCTGCGTCGTCAATAAGGGCTTCCATTAAAAGTTGGGTTTCATGTGAGCATAACTGCATTAAGGATGTATGTTCGAGGAATGTTTTCCCATGTTTCTAAGAGATCATGACCTCCTGCTATCAGTAGAAAATTCTGTAGACTGCTTACTGTGATAGTAACGGGGCACTGCGTTTATGTTAAGTCCTAAAGTGTTCCAGGCATAAGTGTCACAACATCAAGCGATGAAAGTGACGACTTAAAAAACCAAAACCAACTTCAACCGTTTCCTCTCTCAGCAAGTGGAACAGAGCTGACTTATCCTCAAATAAATACATACAGACCCCTGAAATCCATATATAAGATGGGGCAAAATTAATGTAATAATTTGCATGTAGGACAAGTGTCATGCATTGACATCTATTTTGTAGACGGATAGAGAATTAGTTAAGAAAAAGCTGTTGAAAACACACACCTGATGATCGAAGGCGATTTGGTATTTGATATTAAGGAATTGTTGAAACGAACAAACGAATACATTTTTGTGGAGGTGAGAGATATGCCGCGTCGGCGAAGTCGATTTACATATCTTTATATGTCGTTGAAGGCAACAAGTACAATAACTTATGGTGGGACTTAGAATTAGGTTTGCTGTATACAACCATATCGTAGTCAATAATCGGAACAAGTAAAGTTTCGATAAACCTGATCTTAGTGCCGACAGGAGTGTAACTAGAGTAAGGCCAAAGTTTGCGCAACCCAGAATAGATGCGTCCAATGGAGTAGTTAATGTGATCCACTGGAGGAAGTAAACGATTTACCTTGAAACCAAGATTGATTATGACATTCGCGTATTGAAGTCTTATGCTGTTTAAGAAAATAAGTGTTAGATCAACTATATTGTACTGTTATCTTGCGATCAATATTAACTGAGACTTTGCAGGATTAAGAATTAATCCATTATCTTGAATCCAACTATATAACAAATATGCTTGAAAGATCTTCATTTATTCTGCAGATGAGGTCTTCGCCTAAACCAAATCGACGGGGTTAGTAGATCTAAGCATCATCTGCATTACAGTGAACACTGGTACTGATGCAAGCTTTAGGTTGGTTATTGATGAAAATGCAGAATAAAATCGAACCTAAAGTTGAACCCTGAGGTACATAAGTTAGAAAAATCTTGGAATTGGAAGCTGTATGACAAAATATTACTGTCTGTATCTATCTCAGTATCTTTGACTAAATCCGAAGTACAGTATGAGTTTTCTACAAAGTACTTCATGATTTACTTTCTCCAAAGCTTAGGAGAAGTCGAGGTGATAAGTCTTAATCAATTCGAATGTCATAAGCATTTTAATCATTGACAATAAATTATTACGATCCAAACGACTTGAAATTTGTTTTGCAAGTATTTTCTTCGGAACTTTTGGCAAACACGGTAAAATACTAGTTAGGCGGAAATCATTTAGGTTGGTTAAGGTTCTTTTCGGTACAGATAAAAGCTTAGTTAACTAACTATCAGAAAAAAGATGAACTTAAAATGCAGAGATTGAACATATGCGAAAGTACACTCAGTATGCGGGGAAGTTTCATAGGAACTGCATAGAATTTGATAGAAAGAATGCTTTCAATGACTTCAATTTCTGTTACGAATTCCAAGTTAAAATCATTTTCGAAAAAGAGCTCGGTATTGGGGACAAAAAGACTACTGGCAGACACACTAGAAATTAAAGTTTCATTAAGGTCATTAATATCAGCTGTTCTGCGTTATTATTATTTTTTCCGGATCCAATGGAACGGCTTGATAAGTGTTACCCGGACTTTGCACCAGCCGAACGAACCATTCGCAAGTGGATTAAAAAATTTAAAGGTGGTCATACAAGCACCGAAGATGATGCACGCCATGGACGTCCGAAAGGGGCTGTTTCAGATGAAAACATCAAAAAAGTCCACAAAATGATTACAAATGACTGTAAAGTGAAGTTGATCGACATTGCTGAGGCTCTGAAGATATTTGGACATGCGAAAGCTCAGTTCAGAGGAGTGTTTAAAGCTGTTCAACAGCAATAAAGCCAAATTTTTGCATCGGTATGTGACAATGGATGAAACTTGGCTCCATCACTTCACACCAGAGTCAAGTCGGCAGTCAGGTGAGTGGCGAGCAGGCGATGAGCCTCGTCCAAAACGACCAAAAACTCGACAGTCGGCTGGCAAGGTTATAGCATCCATTTTTATCAACTATCTCCAAAAGGGGCAGACTATCAACAGCGACTATTACATTGCGTTGTTGGAGCGTTTGAATGACGAAATCGCAGAAAAACGGTCGCATTTGAAGAAAAAGAAAGAGCTGTTTCATCAAGACAATGCACTGTGTCTCAAGTCAATGAAAACGATGGCAAAATTGAATGAATTCGGCTACGAATTGCTTCCCCACCCACCGTATTCTCCAGATTTGGCCCACAGCGACTATTTCCTGTTCGCAGACCTCAAAAGAATGCTCGCCGGAAAAAAAATTAAGACCGGTGAAGAAGTAATCGCCGAAACAGAGGCCTATTTTGAGGCTAAACCGAAATCGTACTACAAAACTGGTATCGAGAGATTGAAAAATCGTTTCAATCAGTGTATTGTCCTCGAAGGCAACTATATTGATAAATAAAATTGAATTTTGCAAAAATTTTGTGTTTTACTATAAATCGGCACTGACTTTCCAGCCAATGTGTTAGAAAGAAAATAATTTTTTTTCGCATTTCGTGTTACGTAATTCGAATAATTGCGAGAATATCACTGCTCTGGCCGCGTACTTCCGAGAAAATCCACTAACATCGTCGAGAAAACGATGTACACAATTGGTGCCTGCTGACCGTCAAGTGAGGTTAACTTATTCCCAAGCTCTGTTAAATCTGGTGCAGGATGGCATAATTTCCTATTCAAAATCAAAATGAGCGACCCAGCCCATTTCCACTTAAGTGAAGTGAAGAGCTATTGCATGTACCAAAGCGACTGTTTGTCACTTGCAGTGACAAAGTGATTGGTCTTAATTTTTTTGGTAACTGGTTAGAGCTACAGACAGATGTTCAACGAGTTTTTTTTCCGCAAGTTGCTGAGTTGGGTCTCGGACATTGCAGGACGGAGCAACTGCTCACACATATCGAACAACGGTGGAGATTTTGAATCACCGATTTCCTGGTTGTGTTATCTCCTGAGTTGGCGATTTGAACTGCTCTTTCCTTCTTCATTCTTTGAAATCTCGGGTTTCACAAAAGACCACAAATCTCGCATGTCTTGATAGCAAACAATGAACAAAAAAAATCACTGATTTGGAGCCAGATATTTTGTGAGCAACAGTTTAAAATCCCGTAACACGAGCACAAATATGCATCAACTTGGAAGGTAGTCATTTGGCCGATACTTTTTTTTTCAACTAAACTTTTCGTGAAAACAAAGCCCAATTTCTTTGTTCATTTTTAACAAAATGGCAGCCAATTGACATTAAGACATTACCTTTGCCCCACATTGTACATTCAAGGTAAAATAACAGACTGGTCATTGTTCGACATGTACTGTGGACTTGAATTTGGAACAACACATTCGACATCCTTTCATGAAAGTGTTTGTTGTGAATTCCCATTTCTATTTTGTGGTTGTGTCAAGCGTTTACAGATGTGAGATTTAAGATACTCCTCTACAACTCTGCTCGTATGAATTTGCATCTAACTTCTAGTCGTTGGTTGGCAACCTAGAGGTATGGTAAAGACCAAACCGGTCAATGAAGATGAAGAAGAGTTTGGCAGATACTTCTGGGTTTCATGCATAAGGATATTTATGCAAGAACGCTTGTATTTTAGGCATCTGAGCGAACGTAGTATTACAATCGCGGTCAAGCCCCTAAAGAGAAGGAGGATTAATTCCCTCGACCAGACTTATGGGAAATGCTACAGTACAAAGTTTATATACTTTTTAGTTAATTTAATAGCATGTTTGGCAGAAGAGACTAGACGTAAGATGAAAAGAGACACGCTCTATCGTCGTATATAGATGAAATAAGAAAACAAACTTCATCCATCTACCAGGGCTTATCCTATCCAGTCATGTGACGAATATATTTTCAAAGTTCACAGTAACTCTTAATTCGTTATTAGAGGCCGTTTACATTTCTTCGAAAATGTTTCTACCTGTTGCCGTGGTGAAGATCGAACTTTAAAGGAAGAGCAACTGCAAAAATTGCCATTAAGACGCCAGTAGATATCATCATGAAGATATTTTGAATTCTCATGTCAACATATACTCGTACGAAGACAATTGTAAGTCAAACAATCAATTCATTCTCTAGTTTTCGAGGAGTTACCTGAACTAAAAACTTACAGGTTTTTGAAATGAAGGCGGACTTAATTTTTAATATTTATTCCAACTCTAAATTCTATTCGTAACAAACATTGGCTCTACATATGAAGATCGAGCATGTTACACACTAACTAGGCAATAGTTCTGTCAATCCTTCTGGTAACCTTTAATTCTAAATATCCTGCTTTCTCACAAAAGTTGACGTAGTCCTTAAAATTTCTTTTGGATTTCATTCTCAGTTTTTAAGTTGATCATTTACGTTTCTAACATACCAAATTGACTGAGATTTGCCATTATAAATTGGAACAGCCAAAGTTCTTTTATATCTCATCTGCTGCTTGACTGTAATCCTTTTCGGGTTCTCGCCACCAAAAAAGAAAACAGCCGAAAACGAAAACCAAAAGATCAAAACAAAAATCAAAGTCAGTAATTTTTTTTTTAAATTTTGTCTTTAATTAGATAGCGTGACAATGTAACAAGGCCCAGCTATTAATTAGAAAATAGCTACCACAACAAAACTGGTATACAACATTCAATGCTACAATATTCTTGATAGCAAACATGTCAATTGTTGTAGAAACAATTTACCACAGAACTTTTCGTTCTTCTGCAACATGAATACTTTTTCAAAACCTCCTCCCTCTCCGTCCTGAGCCCTAAAACCTTTTCTTCATGCTTTAACATAGCTCTGTTCCAAGTTTTTAGTTCCCCCCAAACACAGAAAAAAAAAAAAAATACCAACAAACAGGAAGTGGGTAACTAAGATACAATCTTAGCAATGCTTTAGCTTTTCAAGAGTTCTCCATTTTAGGCCACAAATGTAGAAACCATGACGATAGCTGGCACAAGGACAATTTCCGTGGCGAATAAAGGAATCGATTTGTCCTAGTTTTGGCAACCACAACAACTCCAATATAGTGTTCCAGTTGAAATTCAATGATGAACATGGGTAAAGCAGCAGAACTTGAATGAAGGTGTGGGCGTTTTAACATTTCCGCCTGTTACCTGATGTGCAAGTCAAAGGTCATTCAGATCTCCAGGGTAGAGAAAAAGTTGATACTTTTATTCCAGACAACCAGGAAAGCTGGAAATCTGAAAGTAATTACTTGCAGTCACATTGTGTGAATGTATAACAAGTAATACTATTTGTAGATACATATGTAAGATGGGGATGAAAATTGAAAAATCGACGTGGTGGAATGCAATCAAACGAAATGTTACTTTGATTAGGAGAACAATTTTGAACAAAAAGTTCGTAACTATTGTTAAGTACTCAGAAAGATATTCTTTTGAAAAACTGATTTTCACTTCATGATCGAAATTGGTTTTTAAGGACATTTTTTCCTTAAAGATAACGTCGCTATAGACTTCGAACTGTCTATTGAAAAAATGCTAAATATCAAATTTAAGATACAACATGGATGATGACTAACGAAGGTTGCGGATTGAAGTGGTAGGTGCGATTGCCTGGAATCTCAAAGTCAGGAGTAGAAGGTTCAAATTGGGAGGTGTGTTTTAACGTAGCAAATTACTTATGGTTAACAGAAAAAAAGTGTTACGGACAGGGTTGCTTTTTCTAAATATTCGCAAAGTCCCATGGTGTATTTCGAGTGGCAATATAGCCTCAGAAATATAGAAATATAGAGAAATGAGTAGAATCGTAAAAGTAGAATCGACCATGATGTTATGGAAAAATTACTTCTGCAAACTGCGTGATGGCGAAGACGACCGAAAAGCCGGTGGCAGGCAGAAGGAACCTTCGAATATGGGCGATGAAGTCCAAGACTTCCATTCGTCTTTCGAATAGCTATGCCGAAGAGTACATGCCAACTCAATTCCAAAATTTAGTCTGAGGAAAATAAGCACGTATCCCTGATAAATGGAATCTTATGCTTGTTTGCCAGATCCACAAGAAAATATACTCTCGTAGTCTCCATAGCATAGTATACAAGATCTTGTGTGCTGTATTGCGTGAACGTCTAAATCCAACTCACCCGGTGAGTTTACACTGGATCAAATATTCACACAAAGATAGATCTTAGAGAAAATCTTAGACGTTCAAATAGAGAACTCTTTAGAGACGAGCTTTTTTGAAGCATGCCTACTTATGGCATTTATTCGCAGAATGTCGATGAACAAAGCTTGCTTCTCCGTAAATGTTGAAAGTAGTATCATCAAGAGCATTTCCGTCAAAAAATGCTTTAGGCAAAGTGACTTCTTTTACATACCTAATCCTTCAGAAAATAGTAAGAAAACGCCAAAGAAACAATCTTCGATAAGCCTGTGCACAAGTGACTATTCACTGGCGCGTTTGCAAGTTTAGAAACAGAAGCGACAATCTTCTTCTGGTTTACCTGTGAATGAAAACAAAACCAAAAAGGAGACAATTGAATAAGTTAATATGTATACTGCACGACACCTCATCGTTGTTTCCACCTATTGGACCATTAAGATACTTTATAATCGTGGCTCTTGCGGACCTTAGGCATTTCTCTTGTAAATTTTAGGATTGTTGTAACACTATGCCGTCTGGCGACATCACTGTGGTGTCGCGTTCAAAGTATCGCTCAACGGCAGGTGACATCACATTGGTGTCGTGCTCAAAATATCATCTAGCGACCGGCGACACCACAGTGGTATACTGGAAAGCACAGCGGCCAGCGACTGCACTTAAGTATAGTTTGCATTCCGTGGTTGATCTGTGCGTTACGTGGTTACACGTTAGCACGTTACACGTTTTTTTTTTTATAAGTACTTGTGCGAAGTAATCTGAATTAGTACTGCCGGCGCCAAGCGAATAAATTTTTACGAGACGTGCGGACGACAAAGTGTTAAGGTGATTCTTTTGTAAAGCTGCCAATAATTTTCTTAGCCACAAGTTAAGGTCAATTCATTTAATAAAGCAGCGTCCCATGAAGCAGTTGTGCTTCTTTTTATAGTCTCCTGATTATGACTAAGTTATTTTGCACTATTCAAATTATCAGAAGATGATTTCTGGCACAAAAGTAAACATGAAAGAAAATCTTTGATTAGACTAATCTCTACAAACTGTCTGCACTCCTCCGTTCCGTACCGTTCTTCTTTCGAAAGTATCTGGCATAAAGAATTTGACTTCTTTGAGACAATCCTTTTTAGTGATTTTCACAACTCTGATGAGGAAGTCAAAGAATAATCTGTGCATCGCTCATGTCGATACAGAGCCGATACAGATACCTGCTTTTCGTAACCATCTTAGTAGTTATTTACTGCCGCTTTAATAATTTTTTGAGTAAACTTATTTGTTAACACCTAAATGCTGGGGTTTAGAAGTCGTCCTCGCCCACTTATATTGAGAGCGAATTCTTTTGAGTAATGGGAGGGAAAAATTAGTGTCTTCAGAGACGTAAATTGTCGATTTAAACATAGACACTACCATCACTTAGTGATTAAGATTGACCGCAGTAATGGAGAATGGACAACTACTGGGAGTAATACTTTTGCAGCTGCGACATACCGTATACTGCTATTAAGCCACACCGACATAATTTTTCACTGTAGGCAACTTCAATATCAACGGCGCTTCTAACCCCTATCCCCATGTCCTCCATCGCTTTCACCGACTTAGAGTACATAGCTAGAGGCAGTTAGTTTAAGACCGGAATAACTGGAGAGGCTTATTAGTAGAAGCCCAGGTTCACCCAGAATTGTACCGCCGCTGCCTCAGTAAGTAAGTACGTAGCTATTATAGAGCCGAGCTACCGGAAAAGACCGTTGAATTGTGCAAAATGACGGTGAGGAACGCTCGTTTTTTTCGCAAAAGTCAGAAGTAACCTAGTTGAGGTCTTTAATATCAAAAAGGTTTAAGATAAAGTGATTTTCTATCTCATGACTAGTTGAACATGTTGTTTCATTTAGTCAATGAAAAGTATTTGAGTGATGTGCAATCAGCTGGGCTTCTGGTTCCTGATTCCAAACTATACTCTATATAAAGAGCAATGTAGTTGGTGCGTGCTTAAAGATATATCTGACAAACCAATTTCATATTTATGGTAGACCTATGGCTCAATGTCATGGAAACCACCAGTCATTTCAATCAACACCAGGAATGTACTGAGCAATCGGAATAAATATATCTTCCACAGGTGTCCTGTCCTGATGATTTGGAAAAGAATTTCTTAGGCAAATTTAGCGATGGGTGAAAATAGTGCAATAATAAGGGACTTACAAGAAAAAGAACCCGATAATGTAGTGTGTGTAGGTAGAGCAAGAGCTGAGATGTAATGTACCCACGTACGAACACCCTTCTCACCAGCATTTTGCATTCGGGGCGTAATGCGGGGTTAAATAGCACATTCACAGAGCAAGTGTTCTGCGTTGTTCTTATTAATTTCACAGCTAGCGGCATAGAAAGTTATGATATTTATGCCTGGCACATTTGAACATTTAATAAAAGCAAAGTGGCATTCTATGATTGTCAATAATTACAGAAAGGATGCTGATTTTTCAGAGACGTTTGAAAGCATTTAGAAATTCGTGTGTCATACAAGATCTTTGTCTAAAGGGTTCATCCGGATCTCATTACAGCATTGAATACTGGCAATACACAGTGAATGCAGCTTTTCCCCTTCATATAAAGAAGCCTTGTATTCACGAAACAACACGAAGGGGAGGGCTAGTTGAAAGTACAGAAGCAGATCATTACCTTCACCACCTGTTATACACAATGCTGTTCTTGGCCATAAGGATTTCATAGGTCTCCGATTATAAAGTATAAGTCTTAGGCTGCCGGGGCACATTCTACATTGATTCTAAAGGTATCGCTGGAGATCTGGTCCCGACTATATTCTTTTCCGTGCTTAGATTTTGGCAGTAGGCAAGCAGTTGACATTGTGTTCTCGTAAAAACTGGAGTTATGGTGTCATTGAGTCAGGAGATGTCTCTATAAGATCGAAATGAAATAATCGACTAAGCTCAAATTAGAGAAACGTGATACTAGGTAGAGTGAAAAGTAACCTCCTTGACCGCCAGAATGCGCTGCTACTGCAAAAAAGGTTATGGTGCCTTAAAGTCCGTTCATAATTAGGCAGACATGCCAAATTTCAGTGTGATACTGTATTTAGTTTTGTTTTGACAGCTGATTGTTTTTGACGTGTTTGGCATCATGTTGAGTATGGACAAAAACGATTTTCGTTCTCTCATAAAACATTATTTTTTGAGAGGCAAAACGGCGGAGGAAACAAAAGAAAAGTTGGGTTACGGGGCTAATGCTCCGTCAGATTACACCGTCAACTATTGGTTTCGAGAGTTTCGTGGTGGCCGCAACTCCACTACCGATCAAGTCCACAGCGGCAGACACTCCGATGCGGTCAAAAATATACATAAAATGGTGTTGGCTGACCGGAAAGTAAAGGTGCGCGAGCTAGCAGATACCACAAAGATTAGTGCTGAGCGCACATGCAATATTTTGGGCAATATTCTGCATATGAAAAAGTTATCCTGCCGCTGGGTGCCGCGCATACTCACTTCTGACCAAAAACACGAACGCAAGAGCTCTTCGAAAGAGTGTTTGGACTTGCTGATGCGGAATCGGGCGGAATTTTGGCGTCGATTGGATCCACTATTACACACCAGAGAACAGAATGATTGCCCGTCAATGGAATGAAGCCGGCACGAGTGCTCCGATGGGTCGGAAAGGTTATGGCGTCGGTTTTCTGGGATTGTCATGGTATACTTTTCGTGGACTACCTCGAAAAAGGAAAAACCATCAACAGCGAGTATTACTGTGCATTATTGGAGCAATTGAAGGCCGAAATAGCTGCAAACGGCCTCACATGAAGCGAGGCCGTTTTTGCCAGACAATGCACCGTAGCACAAGAGCATCGCAACCACGGCTAAAATCAATGACTTACGGCTCCAATTTCTGTCGCATCCACCGTATTCGCCCGATTTGGCTCCCTCGGACTATTATCTCTTCCCAAACCTCAAAAGATGGCTCATCAATAAAAAATTCAGCTCACGCGAAGAAATCATCGACGCCACGGAGGAGTATTTTGCAGACCTTCCGGAAAATTACTTTTCGGACGGGATCAAAAAGTTGGAAAATCGCTAGAATAAGTGTATCAAACTAAAAGGGGACTATATTGAATAAAATAAATTTTTCATTCCCAAGGAGGTTACTTTACACCCCACCTAGTAGTACAGCTTAGTGAAGCTAATTTCATATATCTACTCTGCCTAGATATAGAGCTATTAATGTCTGGCTTCCACCTCCCCAATAAATTAATAAAAAGGCTTCTGGTCTTGTGATTTTTGGTTCCTTTAGTTTGGAGAGGCCTTTCGATGACGTTTTTAAAGTTTTATGAATCATAGCTCATACATAATAGCTTCTTCAACTCGTCAGAATATCACCAATTGAATGAAGATTTGTCCTTAAAGTCCGACACTGAAGCGAATAGGTGACTAAATTTCACTGTTGGTAAGCGTATTGATTCCTATATAGCCCCGTAGAGGCTTCACCTTTGTTTAACCTGCCTGATGTTAACATCCTGATTATCTGCGTCAGGCAGATGTAAATATTTGAACTTAGTGGTTATCTTGTTATCAAAATGTTGATTAGAACTATTAGTATGCAAAGGATCATTAGAAACCAAACGTTATCTCTATCAGTCGAGATCATTAATATTTTAGTGCTTCTTGGATGGATAGAAGAGTAATTTTAGAGTCTGAAAGGTGCATATTGTTTAAGAACGTCAACGTCTTTAGACGGCTTTCCTCTATCTATCAATATTTGTTGCATTCTGTGCTGCGGAGACTTCTATATTTTCGTGTAAGTGTTACTGGATGCGAAATTAACCAATTCATTATTCGGTCAGTTAACAAGACACTTTATCATTTATGTTTTACACTATTGTGATTTATAAACTCTAATTTATAAATCTACAGCTTCTGGACAACATTCATTTAATGGTCTAAGCCAAGGATCATTTATAATTACTATAACTCAGGCTTCATTTAAAAAATCTACTTCCAGCTACAATCGATGTCAATATATCCCACTTGACTGACTGCAGCAATAAGTCCAAACGATTCAATACCTTTTCTTATCCATCAATTTAAATTAACCCAAGTACTGTACCTTAAGCTTTCAATAATTTATCAAGTAACGGTCATACACTTCTGTCTTTTTCAAAAATGACATTTTAAAAATAAATTTCCAATTACGCTCGTACACTGCAGGATACTGTTGTCTCATTAATCTTTTTTTTTCTTTTTTTTTAATCCGATCTCTCTTCAAACAAAGAAAACGTAAATTTATTTCCTTTTTTTTTTGGGCGAAAAGTAAAACAATTTTTATTGCGGAAAACGCAATAATGAAAACTCGAGGTATAATTGCAGCACCGGCTAATGAGATTCACGTTATGCAGTATTTCTTAACTACTTGCCATTCATTACACTTACTTGTGTGATGTCGTCTGATGATACTCTGTTCTGCCCAGTATTTTACTGCGTTCTGCAGCAATGCAAGCAAAAATGAAATCATCATTCAGACGCAAGGAATTAAGCTACAACATCAGCCATATATTTCTTCACTTTATTCCGTTTAAATCAAATTAATTGAACAGGAAGTGAATACATAATACCCACTATAGTCATGGAATTGTGCATCGCACTATAGGAAGCAGCTTTACGTTTCCTCCATAATGAAGTACAACATCCGCATAATGAATGCAACAAAAATGTTTATTAAAACTTGAAAAGCCAAAAAAAAAAAAAAACATCAAAATCAAACAAAAATACTCATATATAACTTTGCAAAAAAAAATACACTTTTATATAAAAATAAAAATAATAAACATAACTCAGAATAAGTGAGGAGGTAACACCGAACGGAAGGATACCTTGCCCCCAACCAGGGATACTATCACATGATCATGATATTGAATTGGTGACCAAATGGCACAACAGTAAACAGTGACACCATCGGTGGGAGACTTGGACGGGTATACGACATAATTCTATACGTTGCCGTGGTAATAACGATTTTTTTCTCCGACCAGTGATCCCACTTTGATAAGATTATATTGATTTGCAAAAAATCGACATGTGGTCTTCACGTTATTCGACACTTTGTAAAAAGTGTGGTCTCAAATATGTATATATATCTTAGCCGATAAAGTTTCTGACTTACTGCCATAGATCAGAGACTAAATGCAAAAGGAGTTAAACTGCACGTCACTTAACTGCATCACTTCTGGAAATAGTCCTACGAATAGACGTGTTCTTCTATCAGTGCTATTAATAACTAATTTCTGTGGACTAGTGTAATAGTGTAACAATCTTGCAAGGTAAAGTTATTATTAAAGTTCTTTGCCAGCATTTTTACTAAAAACTTTAGAAATATAGTCACTATATAGCGAAAACAAATATATTAACCCGTAAATTAACTCCTCTTCCGATTTTTCGGAAGAAACAATGTATTCTTTATCTAGTTCAGCGATCCGCTGAAGAAAATCTCTCTTCCAACTCGAATTCTCCTTCACTAATAACCAAATTTCCATTGATGTGTCAAGTTTTTCTAGACGAAATAAATAAGATGCGGATTGAATTCGTGAGTCTAGGTGGGTGAATATAAAATGTAGATTTCACTAACATATGTCATACTTAAAAGTTGACTAGATAAGAACGATGGGAAAAAAAAATTTTAAGTAAAACTACAACGGGGTCAGATATAAAATTGATTCTGGCTTTATTTTGAAGCTCCTTTCATTCCATTATGTATGGAATAGTACATCATTCGGCTTTCGGCTTCGCTAGCAGTGCTTTACGTGGTTGGTCCAAAATTTTTGATGTCGAATGTTGGCCTCGTGAACTCGTCCAAAGTGGTTGGCTTCTTACCATAGACTAAGAACTTAACGTAGCTCAGAGAAAATAATCTAGTGGTGGTAAATCGCATGATCGCGGATACCAATTGAAGAACGCTCGCCATGAGAGGACATAGTCGCCAAATTTTTCCTTCACAACTTTGAGCGTTGCTGTGAAGTTGCCGTTTTATTTGAACAGAAGTTGTGGAGCTCTGGTCAAATTGACCATTGACGTAAAGGGTGTCACCTTCCTCATTTTGAAAGAAATAAGGTCCGATGATGCCGCCATGCCATAAACCGTATAACCAGTCAATATTTGTGAATGCATTGATGCTTTTCCAAATACTTGTGGATTGTGTTCGCTCGTTTATTGACATAACCGATGAATCAAAAAATGACTCTCGTTAGAGAAGATGATTTCGCCCAATTAGCGAATACACGACATTGTCTATGGTCATCCGACTTCTTTTCTTTCTTCTGCACAATCTTATACGAATATAGGCCTAAATTCAACTGCAAAATAAATCGGATTGACTCTCTGGCGATTCCCAATTCAGTAGATCGAAGCCGAATCAATATTTCTGATTCTTTTTCGATACTGGCCGTTATGGCGGCTATGTATTTTATTTCGCACCAATCTCTGTCTGATTGGTGGCGTGTACTCACGCTCAAACTTTTCCACGGAGTGATAAACTGTCTGCAGACTGAAGTCATGATGACGACCAACCTTACATTGCGTATTTACAACTTTTTTTGTTTGTCACCAGATAAGGGCCATTTACTAGCAGTTTAAATACATTATTTTTTGTCGAGGAAGGCTGCTGTGTATATTTATCGATTATATAGGGTTCTCTAATAACGACTTGACAATCTTTTTTTTAAATAAAAGGCAAACCATTTGAGATATTTCAAAAGCTTGAAATATTGACTTGAAGTACAATCAAAACATTTATGAATGGAAATCGACTTTGTTCATATGGCAACTGCGGGCACGTTTGTAGCGATCGATTCGTTGCACACAATTTTCAACGACTCGGCCATACATTTCGGCCAAATTTGTTGGCTCTGAGCTCTTGCAACGTCGTCGGCGTGTTGGAATAAACCAATGACTTAATGTAGCTCCACAGAAAATAGTCAAGAGCCGTTAAATCGCACGAACGAGGCGGCCAATCGAATGACCCATGATAACACGTTCACCATACTTACTCTTCAATAAATCGATTGTAGCGTGTGCTGTGTGGCTTGTGGCAAAATCCTGTTGAAACTACATGTCGTCCAAGTCCATATCTTCCAATTCAGGCCAAAAATAATCGATGATCATGGCGGGATAACGCTGACCATTCACAGTAACGTGACGATCGTTATCGTTGACGAAAAAATATGGCCCAATAACGCCGCCGGCACTCAAACCGCAAAAAACAGTTATTTTTTGTGGATGAAGTGGTGATTCATGAAGCACATGTGGATTTTCACCCGACCAATAACGCATAATTTGCTTACTGACGAACCCATTGAGCCAGAAATGAGTTTCGTCACTGAAGATGATTTTGCGACTCCGAATATTTTTAAATTACAGACGTTGCTCGTTAGTGCACTTTACCCTGATGAAAATGTTTACTGAATAAATTGACAGCGATAGTTTGATGATTAGTGAAAGAGTGCGTTCACAAATTAAATTCAAAGTTGTCAAGTCCCTATTGGAAAACCCTATAAATGGAAGATTTTGGCGAACATGATCCAACTCAAAGGACTTGTGAACGTTGGTGTGTTCGTTTCAAAAGTGGTGATTTTAGCGTCAACAAAAACCGTGGAAAACTAAAAAAAATATTGAAGATGCATAATTGCTCGCATATACATTGAAAATTAGTCTAACTACTGTTTCCAAACATTTAAAAGCCCTGTGAAAGATCCAAAAAGAAGGAAAATGGCTTCCATGTCACTAGAGAGAAAAAGACATGGAAAGGCGAAAAAACATTTTAGAAAAGGTTTTTTGCGTCGAATTGTTATTGCCGATGAAAAGTGGACCTATTTCGACAATCCCAAGCGCAAACAATCATGGGTAGACCTCGCAACCAGTACGCAATATCCCCGAAAAGAAGGTTATGCTATGTTTTTCATGGGACTAGAAGGGAACGATGTACTATGTATGAACCCCTGAAACATGGTATGTGTTTTTTTTTTTCTTTTTACAATGTATACAAAAATCGCTGAAAAATTAACTAAAGTAAAAAATTAATCTTATAACTGTGGATCGCTGCAGTCAACAACTGATAAAATTGAATAGAGCATTGAAGCAAAAACCATACCAGAATATGCCACAATACATGCATCAGTTATTTTTAATCATAACAATGCCCGTCTACATAGTAAAAAATTTCTGATTAGTACTTGCTTCGAGCGAAGCAGCACGGGGTTTCAGAAAGGCGCTTTCAGTATGGCTGATGAATGGTTCGCCTTAAAAGACGAGCTCTGGTATTGACGCAGAATCTATAAAAGAAGTCGTAGAAAGCTGGAATCAAAGCTTTGAATGTATCAACAACACCGCATCGAAAATCCTTACGCAACATCTCAGATAACAGGAGAGATCGATGATAAAGCTGCTCTCTTTGGTGTACCGACCGGAACTTCTGGGGAAAATTAAGACCAATATTTTCACAAATATAACAACATAGGTTCGGTCGGCCTTTAAGTGCAAAAAATAAAAAAAATCTGGTTATTCGAAAGTTTTAGTCTGGAATGCTTAAAGATGTTACTATGCCTCTAAACTGACTACGTACCTCTCTTCAAAAAAAGCTTTGAAACAATTTTCAAGTGAAACAGTTCTATATGAGGAATAGATGCTAATACACTAAATAACTTTTTCCTGGTGTCCACTGAAAATCCACATTCATCTAGTGTAGATGCTTATGAACAGTTGCAATGGAATGAAAATAATGTTTCAAACTGTATCACAAGTATAAAATCAAATTCTGTTGGGAAGATCGGTTACTCACATTTTAAACAACTGCATAACTGTATAACAAATTTAACAAATCACTCGGATTATACCCACTGCTAAAGAAGCTTCTATGCGATTACTGCTGCAGATTACAGACTGATCAGCAGACCTATCTTATCATAGTCAACTCTACGGGGCAATCTGGTTTTAGAGCTAAACACACCTATTTCACTGCCATGGTCAAAGTACTGGATGTTATAAGACTAAATTTAGATATGGGATACATAAGGTTACTTTGTTTACTCGACGTTTTTAAACATATTCAACCATAAAATTCTCGGCTTGAATGCAACAAGCTGATTTAAAAGATTTTTAGCTGACAGGTTGCAATCGGTCTTGCCAGCACCGCAAGGTGTTCCATAAGGATCAATGGTTGGTCCTATTTTGTTCACGTTATTCATTAATGACATACTATACCTTTCGTATGTAAGCACATCTCGGTACACCTGTATGCTAATGAAGTGCTGAGGAATATAACCGAGCTAGCAAGCGATATGAATGAGGATCTTGTCCGTGGTCTCAATCCAACTGTAAAGTCATCCCGATTTCGTTTATTTTACCACCTAGTAACTATTTGCCTGACTTATTTTTATGTGGAACTAACTTACAAATTGTTAAAAGAGTGACTAACTTTGGCTTCGTTACAAGCTATAATTTGTCGGATTATGAACAAGCAAATAATGTAATTAGACGAATGTATACATAACATATATACTTCCACCGATACTAGGCGAAAACTGACCATAACTCAAACTGTTCAAACTGTTTACTGCAGTATTGATTATTGATTCGATACTCCCAAATATGATATATTGAAGCTAGAAATTGCATGTTGTTGCAAATATAATAACCAATAGAAATCGAGTGTATTTATGTGAATATACTAAACTTTTCACGGTCAACCAGAACATTTTCTCTCATTCCATACCTCATACCGACTATTCCACAGGTATTCCACGCGAATACCTGTCTTGAACTTCTCACCCTGATAAGTATACCGTTGATGTGCTCCCCTTTCCAGACTCGTTAGCCAACTGCGTGATATCGGTTAATTTCTCGAGTAGAGAGATAAATTCCTAAAATAAGACGATTTAGCAATACGAACGAGCCAATTGGAGCGTACTTGACAGCTTCTTTAGGGATCAGTTTCAGTTTTATATGCATTTTATTTTCTTAACCATTAACTCTTACAATAACTATTACTAACAAAAAATGCTTAAATGCTAGCTTAAAATTACTTAACAATCTTATACTAACTTACTGGCCCCACACAGGCATAAGCTTTTCCATTAAGCTTGCTCGTACGTTGAAGCACACGGGACATCCAAATACCAACATGAGCTTGATAAGGGCTATGTAGCAGATTACCTTTACCCTCGCATCGAGTTGGCTGCTATAAAACAGTCTCTTTGTAAGGGCAAAAGCGCCTTTAGCTCTGGCCAGAGCAGCATCTACATTTTTGTCAAAATACAGAAACTGATCTAGCCAGATCCCAAGATATCTGATTACCTTCTCCTAAAGAGAATGGTTTCCGACTTCTGAAATGATCATGATCATCCAGTCATCGCAAAATCGTCCTATCTTATCGAAGTCTTGCTGCACGAGAGTATTAATGATCTCGATTTTTGGACCAGTTCTGTACGCTATCAAATCGTCTGCGTACGCAATAATATGGGGAAGTGAACCTATCAAGTCGCTTGTATAAATGTTAAATAGGATCGGCGAATTGACCGGGCCTCGTTGAAGATCATATTTAATTTGAAATTTTCCAACAGAAGTCACATCACCATTTTGCACGGCGAACTGTCTGTTGGTTAGCATATTATAAAGAGTGGTTTACTGATCTCCAGCTTAGTCAGCTTATAGAAAAGACCCTCTAACCATACGGTGTCGAAGGTTTTCTCCAAGACAACAAGGCAGGCACCATTGGTTTTTGCCTTTATTCCATTGGATATCGGACATCAGTTTAGACGCGACATTTAAGATATCATGTTCCGCCTTAAAACCGAATTGATTATCCGGAGCTATAGTATATTTTTGTCCTCAACCCACTTAATCAGGACTCTATTGATCAACTTCTCCTCATCACCTTACTGATATTTGGAAGACTGATCGACCGGAAGTTCGCCGAATTGAATATGCTTTTTCCCTTTTTGGGGATAGGTTGAACCACCGCCGTTTTTCAATGCGCTGGATAATGTGCATTATTCATTGAATTATTAAACAGTGTGGTGAAAACGTCCACCGCTTCTAGAGTAAGATGTCGAAGCACAATGTTCGGAGTACCATCGGTCCCCACTGATTTCTTAGCCCTAATTGTGTCGAAGATCTCATGGAGTTCTTCCTTTGAAATGAATGAGGGTGATCATCCTCTCTGGCGATGCCATTATTTGCCATATTTTCATCGCTGAACTCTGTGAAAACAGAGCCCTCGGATTGCCAGTTCTCTACTTCATTTCGAAAGCCGAAGTCGAGCACCAAGACGTGACTGTCCAGGTCATAATTAGGGCCAATGGTATCAGTGGCCTTGTATAGTTCCTGAAAAGCTTATTTAGGGATTTTTTGGTTGATGTGGCTCAAGTGATAGTGTATTGGCTTTCAAATCGGAAGCGTATGATGAGTGGTTGCCTAGAATATGTATAATAAATAAAATTGCCATAACAATTTAGTCTCCCCATTAAATTTTGGGTTCCATCCATGCATGAACCGTAATAACCACTGAGCCCAAACTTACTTTCCCTCTCTGTCCTATTTTTCCAAAAACTTAATACGTGCTGAGGCATTTTAAGTGTGTGTGTTTGGTTTTTTTTTTTTTTAAGTGCTATGTAGTACAAAAATGATAAATACTTTTTCCTCATTCTATGATAGATGTCAGCCCTTCGGACAAAACAATTCTGCTTGCTGCATACCTTACTTTTAGCAAAAGTTGGCAGAGTATGTCATGTATGTGACAATATTTTAATGCGTCAAATGTCAATGCGACGAATGTATTTTCGCACACGCGTAGTAGCAAGCATACCTAAAGATCCTTATATACAGACTTCGCTTGTCCAGATGGAATATCTCCCCTTCTTCTGAAGAGGTATTCTTCCACGCTTGCAAAACCGTTTCTTAAGCTTAACCCTACCTATAGGGCTCCTCCCGAATAGATTGAAAACGGCATTCGTTTATAACTTTCCTAAAAAAGGCGAATTTTCTTGACTCCCCTCCCACAGCCCTATTGCACTAAGATCCCTTCTTTCAGATCATGAAAAACTACGAAAACTTCTCAATAACCGTCAGGTTGGGTTTCGTAGTAAAAAGTTAACTTGCGATTTGATGGCATTTTTCAGCGAAAAGTGAAACCAAAGCCCACATTAATCTGACATTTCAAAGGCATTTGAAGGAGTTTGGCGTCAAAATCTTTAGCAGAAAATATGCGTATTTAACTTCCGGGAATCTGTTCTTTAATGGATTAGAAGTATGTATCTCTCGTTACATGCATGTCGTTTTGGACTGATGTGCCCAAGGGCTCCATTCTGTTTCCGACTCTCTTTTTAACTAATTTAATTCGGATAATTTTAGTATAACTAATTGGGAAACCACAAACAGAGTGGAACTTAATGTTTCCTAAACACAATGCTGTCTGCTGTTGTTTAAGTGAAACGTGAATACCAAGCTATTATCCACGAATGGTATTTACCACATTGAAATGGAAAAAAAACTTCCCATTCAAGGTATCTGAGTCAGTGACAACCTGTGCTAGAATGACCAAATATTCTGAAAAATGTCTATCTTTGCTGAAACGCAGCAAGAAATACTTAACCCCGTCTGATCTGACCACGATATATGTACATATACCTAGTACTAGTAAATATTGTGGTACAGGAAATGAACACATTCATTTTCAAGAATCAAAGAACGGATGTTTGGCAAGTGACTATTATGCACAGCTCCTGCAGGAAAAGTTTTTGAAGTTAGTTGTTTGCAATCATGGAATGGGGCTCGCTCAAAAATCGGGTTGTAGTAATTAGCCTAAAAATGCGGCTACGAAAATTGTGAAAACTTTTGGATTGTTCCCAACGAAAATCACACAATACTTTGTGAATCGTACTGTGAAGATATTAGAAAATTTTGGTGGAACAGTCGACCGTGCAAAATGCTGCGCAAATCATCTCTCGGAAGATAGATATCAGAAAGGACAGCATGTCGCGCAATTTTAGATTTCGTTTTAGACTCGAATTGAACAGTCATATGTTAAGTCAAAACCAAAAGTCTTGCTTCGCCAGTACGCGAAAAACGCTCACTGACGAATTCTTCTTACTGACGAGAAAATTTCCACAGTTGAAGATTCGCAAACAAACATCGATAAAGTGTATGCTCTGTCATCACGACATGCGTTTGATGGTTTGGTGTAGAGTTGCCTACGATTGGGCTTCTGAGTTCCGTTTATACGAGAAAGGTGTCAAAAGCTTGGCGAAAGTCTATCAAACGGATGTTTGAGTGAACGTAGTCAAAAACACTATCAGCAAGTAAGCCGTGCACCTTTCAGCTAGACCCCGCTCCAGCTCATAGTGCAAAAACGTTTGAAACATGGCTAAAAAACCATGTCCTGTCCTTAATCCGTTATACTTCAAGACTATGGTCCGTTCTGGAGACTTAAGCTTGCACTAATCGCCATCTAAGTATGTGGAAAATGTTCCAATGCACGAGGTGCGTACTGCAATAGATGAGTGTCCAGATCAATTTTGCCATTGCTGGAAGGAACGTGGGGCCATTTCGGAAAGGACTCTACAATTTGTAGCCATTGAGTGACCCAATAAATATAAAAAAAAAAGTTTTGGCAGTTTATATTTTTTTAGCCAAAAGACGTGTAGCAAAACATTTGCTAGTAATAGGTATAAGGCATTTATCCGCCCAATATAGGTGTACAATTCCCCTATTTGGTCAGATGGTTCTAAGACCTTTCTGCACTTACCGCTTTAAATTCAAAACCTTGCGATAAAACTCATAACATTTTCACCAATAGTACTGTAAATAATTAATAGAGTTCCGCCTATGAATGCTTATATCGTTATTTCTAAATTGTAAAACCACCTGTGTACACCAAATTTATTTTTTTTTTTAATTCAAACAACATAAAGTGGTATCACTCTCGTCTGCCGATGGAGTTTTACCGAATTCGCTGAAATCATAAAACATAGATGATGGTTATGGTAATCAGTTGCTGGCAGAAGAACATCTCTGAACGTGTAGGATCGGTGAAACAATACAAGCGCATAGCAGCAGCATCTACTCGACATGTCAATTTGTATTTTATTAATAAATTAATTGGTGAAGCATAACGAAGTCTCGGACAACCAGGGAGATGTAGAGGTTGACTCTGAAAACTTCATGTAAAAACAACTTTAATTAAATGGGACAAACGTCCACCAAAATGCTTATTGTATTTAAAATATAAAAAAAAAATCCTGGTTTTTTGTTAAATATTTTGAAATATAATTTTTTTAGAGTTGGTCAACGTTTTTTTTTTTTTTTTGGATCGAACACAGTGTCGAAAGTGGGATAGCCTTTTTGTTATAGACTGCTGAAATCATGTTTGTTACTTAGAAACCTATGGATGTACGTGTTATGTTTAAACATTGCGAAATTGTAAAAAGCCAATACGGTAGGAGAGAAAATTTTTTATATGAAATTATTAAAGGCTTAACGAATTAACATTTACAAAACTGGCACGTTAAATTCTACCGAATGTGAGAGATAGACAATCCGGTATTCATTTTGGATTAAATTTTTTATGAGTTTTTGGAAATAGCTAAAGCGTTGGTGACAATGTCAATAACGAGTATTTGAAAAAATAGTTTCTGCGTATTTAAAAAGATTTTTTTTTTTTTTTTTAAATCAAGAGTTGTGTAACAGGCAGTTAGCTAACTTTGTAACAAATCCATGGTTTATATGTTGTTAGTTTTATGGATTAAATGTAGAGCTGAACGTTTTATAATGTTACATAAAATTCTCTCTTATGAACCTCGTTAGGAAATATGTACAAATATCTCAGATTTCCTTAGAAATGTAGCATAAAGGGGACTACCACCCTATATAAATTAAATAGACGTTTATGTATTCGCCGAGAGAGTTGCATAAGATTCTGGAATCGTACCTGAAAAACAGAATTTTTTGTGTTGAACTTGGCACCGAATACTCGGAATTTAAAGAGATCACTGCTGGGGTTCCACACGGAAGTGTACTTGGCCCGATATTATTTTTACTCTATACTCGAGACATACCGGAAGAATCAGGTACCATATTAGTACGGCTATACCAGCTAGAGATACTTCAGACGAGGTAGTTACTGGAAAGCTACAAGCAGCTTTGGATAAAATCTACTTACTTACAGGAAAATAAACAACTCTTCCATTTTCACTAACACGGAATAAATACCATATGCAAATGAAGCAAAGTATCTAGGAACGACATGAGATGTAAAACTGAAATGGAAGCAACATGTTAAAAATCATGAGCTTGAAAATAAATTCAGACAAATGTATTGGCTAATAGTAAGGCATTCCAAGTTAAGCATACATAACAAATGGCTTATCTATAAGCAAATGCTTAAACCTGTATGGACTTACGGTATATATTGGGTCTATAACTTAAGTCGCGGTTTGCTAAGTGATGGCGTAACTTGTATTATTCTATTGAGTGGGTGTCACTCAAGCAACCATTTCAAAACATTTAAAAGCAGCTGGATATATTCAAAAGCAAGGAAATTGGGTTCCACATGAACTCAAGCCGAGAGACGTCGAAAGGTGGTTTTACATGTCCGAAATGCTACTGGAACGCCACAAAAGGAAGTCATTTTTGCATCGGATTGTAACTGATGAACCCAAGCGCAAAAAATCATATGTGAAACCCGGCAAACCAGCCAAATCAACGGCAAAGCCGAATATCCATGGCGCGAAGGTAATGCTCTGTATTTGGTGGGATCAGATGGGTGTACTGTATTATGAACTGCTAAAACCGGGTGAAACCATCAATAGACAACGCTACCGAACACAATTAATCCGTTTGAAGAGACCAGTAGCCGAAAAATTCCCGGAATATGCGGCCAGACACGAGGCAATAACTTTCCATCATGACAACGCTCGGCCACTCGTTGCTACTCCGGTTAAAAACTATTTGGAAAACAGTGGATGGGAAGTCCTACCCCACCCGCCTTATAGCCCAGACTTTGCCCCTTTTGACTACCATTTGTTCCGATCGATGCAGAACGCCCTCACTGAAATACGGTTCACATCAGAGCAGAATATCGAAAATTGGCTTGATTCATTCTTTGCTGCCAAGCCGGCGCTGTTCTTTTGAGAACAGAAAAATGCCAGAAAAATGGGAAAAAGTCATAGCTTCAGATGGGCAATACTTTGAATAATACTATTGTACATGTTTTTCTTAAATAAACGTTCAAATTTTGAAAAAAACCGCACGAATTAAAATATATACCCAATAGCTTTGGAGTTGTATTAAACCAAGCAACCGAAATATTCTCCAAACCTATCAAAACAAAGTTCTAAGAGAAATTGTGAACGCTCACGGTATATCAGAAACAATGATATTCACAGAAACTTAGGAATAGTTACTGTCGAGAACGAAATAATGAACTTTGCTCGCAAATTCCGTATTCGACTTAATGGTCATTGTAATAATAAAATACTCTAAATTCTGAACAAGACAAATTTAGTGCGTCGATTACATAGAACGAGACCGTTCGATCTGGTGCGATAAGGACTATCCGCATATAATAGCGGTTGTAGCAGGTGCTTTTGCTGGAAAGCTTCCTGCCCCACGCAAATATTATTTGAAGCGGAAACTACTTGACAAGGTAACTTAGTTGTAGTCGACAAGAAGGGAGGTGTTTTTCAGTGAGTAAGAATTTCACACTACTATGAGCACTGGGTACTGAATTTTTATCTAAGGAACAATTTAGATTATTTTGAATGAGTCTTTAATTGTACACATGAAGTGGATCACAAGTTGATAGGGTTCTCTAAAGTGGGGGGTTTTATAAGGTATGTAGCACCTCGATTCAGGTAAATTTATTTTGAAAAAGGCAAACATTTCATTAAACCTACATATCACCGGGGTATTTCAATCCAAAGTACACTAATGGGAGTGCAATATACAAAATGAATATGCAGTATCAGGGAGATCACGATCTTGAAATCATCAATCAGAGTAGAAGGAAATAATTAACCTTAAAGATTAAGGGTAAGATTAAGAATTTGTTTCTGAGGCAGGCAAAGGAAATATATCTTGTGATTGGTGAGATAAGAACAATATTATCTTAGCTGAAGTGGCGTAAGAGCATAAATTTAGCCAGGCAGATTCCAGTACTATTGTAAATTATTGTTACCTACCTGGATCCGTAAGGACCTCTTACATCAAGACCGGATTTGTATTTACAAAATTGATTAGTCCGCATACGTTGCACAGAATTTTATATAATCACTCGCATGCACTGAGGTTATCTACGTAATTGATCGATTATACAATAGTAAACAAAACGCCAAAAAAAAAAAAAAAAACCAATTATGAGTACAGTCATCCCAGGAAACCCACGACTGTGGTTTTCACTTTTGAAATTGAGAGGTAATTTTATACGAGGACTGTTTGATAAGTACCCGGGTTGAAAGATAGGTGGCGCTATTGAGTGTACTATCATTTAGTATAACCTTTTTTAACCGCTTGTCAAAATTTGGTGACTTTCCGACGGACGGTTAGTTTTGTGTTGACACTCTTATGGTATCGAAATCCGGAAGATTTTCGTGACCGTCGTTTAGTGACCGTCGATGGGACATGGATTTAATGGTACACACCAGAGACCAAAGAACACTCGACACAATGGGTTTTAACCGGTGAACGTTTTCCAAAGAAGGCGAAAACCGTGCCTTCGACCGGATGCACGTTGACACAACAATCACACGAGCATACTACGCCGATTTATTAGGCCGATTCAACACCAATTTGATGAAAAAACGACCACATTTGGCGAAGAAAAAAGTGCTTTTCCACCACGACAGCACACCGGCTCAAAACTTGGCAGTCGCCACAGCCAAATTGATTGAATAGCACTACGAACTGCTCCCCCATCCTTCGTTTTCTCCGGATTTGGCTCCCTACGACTTCCTTTTGTTACCAAGCCCCAAAAGATCGCTCACCAAAAAGAAGTACGGGTTAAACGAGGAAATTATCGCCGCCACCGTAGTATAGGGGGGTTAAAAAAATTACAGCACCGTTGGAAAAAGTGTATCGAGTTGATTTTTAGGGTGGAGCTATAGTCCAAGCTCCAGGGGGACCTGGACCTCAACCAACAAGCATATCTTACTACCGGGATCTCTACTTATCTACCTCCAGTTGTGTACGCTTTGTTGACTAAGGTCCCCTTCCACTTTCGTGCGCCACCTGAGTCACGGTCTTCGTCTCCTGTGCTGTCTCTTGGGGGCGGATCCGAAGACATATTAATGTTCAATTGACCTACATAACTAAGCCATCCTACCGACCTTGATGGAGTAGCGTAAATTTTTCCATCCTTATCCTGCACAAGCGGACGAGTTTGGCAGGGATGTCAAAACTATACTTTGTTGTATATAGCTCGTCTCTATATGTAGATGCTGTCATACGAGGCCTTAAGATCGATGAAGAGGTAGTGTGTAGCGACTTAGAGATTAAAGCTTTTTTTTATGATATGCCGAAGTGTGAATATTTAGTCGAAGGTGGATTTTTGTGGTCTGAGGCTGTGGATCAATCAAGTTGCCGAAAAAGGCGTCAGGGGTTCACACAATAAGCGCTATTAAGAAGACTGATGCCTTTATAGTTGGCGTAGTTCGTAGGTCTCCTTTAAAGAGGATAGAACAAACACTAATTAGGTATCATTCATGTATCATTCGTCCGAGCATATTTTACTAATGAAAGTCTAAATAATACTAATTAAAGTCATTGCCTACTGCTTTGAAGGGATCGGAAGCTATACAGTCTGTCCCAGCAGCTTTGTTGGACCTTGCTTTAGATATGGCTGCTTTCAATTCATCCAGATCGGGTGGAGGGAATTTTTGGTCTACTTTATCTAGGTTGAAAAGTGAATTCTGCTTGACAGCGGTATTTAGCTCATCATCGTCCACCGAAATGCTCTTTCCAAATTCTTAGCATCGATTTCGTCTCTACAGGCTTCGGCACGGGGTTTGTAACAGTTGCATTTTTTTTTCTACCTTTTAGTGAAACTTCCGAATCTAATTCCTGAAGTAGTACTCGTATCCGGCACTCGGCGTCAAACCAAGGGTTTCGTTTTGGTGGCCGAGAGAAATCCAGGACATCAGATGCGGCATCCCTGATGCTCGTCGATACTTGATGCTAACGGCATAGCACCTCTTAAGATATTGAGGGAGACATAATTGGAAAAGGGTTTGGTGATCTCTTGCGATTGTATCCGTCCGATGTCGAACATTTGGCCCTTTTTTTTCAGAATTATAGTTAAGCTGATAGATTTTCTACCTTGAAATTGATTGCGGTACCAGCAGAGGAACTTATTAATTCATTGTCGTCGAATTGTTCCCTGAAGAAAATATTTCGGCTAATTCCGTTGAGGACTGGACATTCACATAAAATGTGATTAGCCGTTTTGTCTTCTTCAAGAAAAAGTCGGCATTCCAGAGAGTCGACTAGTTTCATTTTGTTGAGGTGAGGTGATGACTTAGATTAAGACATCAATTTGAATTTTTATTGAATGGCAGGATGGATCGTTTGGCCTGCCTTAGACGGATCTCGATTGCTCCCAGCTATTAATAGCTAAATTAACTGCTGTTTTAGAGATACAGCAGAAGGATTCAGGTCAATTAAAGGAAGTTTCTGAGTCCTTTCTGACCATTTCGGTCATTCCCATTAATGCCCCCATGACCAGGAACCTATCATAGTTTGGTCTTGTTTTGGAGGGTTTTGAAGCAGTATATAACTTCTTTGGAGTCAATGACATGCGAACTAAAGGCATTTATAGCCGCTTGTCTGTCCGTGAATATATGGATGTTTGCGCTTTCGATACCAGAGTTGTTATTATTGTTGGCACATTCTTGAATGACGTGGAGTTTTGCTTCAAATATACTGGGGCTTTTTTCTCGAAGCATAATGTTTTTTGAAGGCATAATGTTACCGCCTAGATCATTTTAAATTCCAGTATTTCAGAGAAGGATCATTAGGTTCGGGTGATAGCTAAGACGTCGAACTTTCTCACAGTATTAGGTTGCCTTTGCGAAGTTCTGGATATCAGCAACCGTACCTTGGTCACGACTAGGTAATGGTCCAAGTCGGAACGCTTCGGAACGTTTGGAGGAGTGCCTTGCGTCGATCACAATGTACTGAAGTTGATTAATCAGGAGTCTTACAAGTTCCCTTGTGAATATTGAGATGGGAAAACCGCGTGCTAGCTACGACATTGTTTCGCTCCATGGCAAAATTGATTAGCCTGAATCGTTATCGGAGACAGTGGCGTGCAGGCTATACTTTCCAAAAATACTACCAACGATCGCCAAGAATAATTTTAATGTCAAAGATTGGGCAGTTCTCGTAGGTCTTATCCAATAGCTCGTAGAAACCATCTTTGCGTGCGTCGCATATAAAGCTAATATTGGCAAATTTAATCTAAATACGGATTGTTAAGATACCAAGCATTCAAGACTTCTGTTACAACCAATTCGCATCCAAATAAGAGCTGCTTTTGCCGTCGATAACAAACGCCCTAGTAGAAGTCTCAGATTTCCACAATTTCTACCTTCGAAATAATATGGAAAACTAAAGATTCAAGAACTCAGATCTCACTGACTTGAATGACGAGAGTATGGTAAATACATAATATCATCTCCAATGAATCTTCAGAAGCAAACCCCTTTAATTTTGAAGGAAGAGCTTCAAGGGATCTCCGAATCACTGTGAAGTAATAAAATCAGTGGAAAACCTGGGGTTACAAAAGATTAAGCTGAAGAAACGGTGGGCATTTAAACCATCCTGCTTCATAATAACATAACCATCATCCATTGTGTCGGTAGATAGTAAAAGCACTTTCTATCCTTCGAATCATCGGCCTTTAGTCACACAGAGCCTAGTTTAAATGAGTTAGGACAAAAATATAAAAATGTATGGATAATCAATTCGCTTCTAAGGCGGCACATACCTCCTCATAACTTGTTTTTTCATTCATTCAATTATTATTCAATGGATAAGAAGAAAGCCCTCGACAACGAAATGGCTAGATTGACTTCTCTTCAAGCTGAACAGGCTGGACATTCCTTTTATGGTAATATGCTTACCAATAAATAGTTTATTGTGAAGATTGCCGACATAAAGTCTGCTGGGATATTGGATAATTCGTCAATCCTTTTAAGCATCTACAAAAGCCTTATCTTACCCAGACGGCTTGACCTTGTACAAATTACTGTTCACAAATGATAAAATAAATCGATATTGAGATAACTGGAAATGGAAAACCAACTTTCAGAAGCTTTTTTCTAAAGCAGTGCCGTGAATTGACCTATTTCGCTTTATGAATTCACTAACTCAAAGTGAAATAATGCCAAATTAACTTATCCACAGTTTAATCGGCGAAAGGGTCTAACTGTATTTTTGTAATACGTTTATTCCTCTCCCATTTGACTACCGATTTAGTAGGCAGACTGTTGGTAACCTGTTTCATCGTTAATATTTCCTCAATGACATCTAACATTAAAAACATAAAAAGCTTACAAGCGAATTGTTTACTTTTATTGGGTTTTCTAATAATGACTTGGCAACTTTTTTTTCAAATAAAAAGCAAACCATTTGAGGTATTTCAAAAACTTTATTATTGGCTTGAAGTACAATCAAAACATTTATGAATGGAACTCGACTTCGTTCATATAGCCACAGCAGGCACGTTTGCAGCGGTCGATTCGTTGGACCAAATTTTCAAAGACTCGACCATACATTTCGGTTTAAACGGCCGCTATTTCCCGTTCAATGTTGGGTCTGAGCTCTTCTAACGTCTTCGACGTGTTTGCATAAGCCAATGACTTAACGTAGCCCCACAGAAAACAGTCAAGCGGCGTTAAATCGCACGAACGAGGCGGCCAATCGACTGGCCCATGTCTTGAGATAACACGCTCACCATACTTAGTCTTCAATAAATCGATTGTAGCATGTGCTGTGTGGCTTGTCGCACCATCCTGTTGAAACCACATTTCGTCCAAGTCCATATCTTTCAATTCGGGCCAAAAATAATCGGTGATCATGGCGCGATAACGCTGACCACTCATAGTAACGTGACGATCGTTATCGTCGACGAAAAAATATGAAGCAATAACGCCGCCGGTATGCAAACCGCACCAAACAGTTATTTTTTGTGGATGAAGTGATGATTCATGAAACACATGTGGGTTTTCACCCGACCAATAACGCATATTTTGCTTATTGACGAACCCATTAAGCCAAAAATGAGCTTCGTCACTGAAGATGATTTTGCGGTGAAATTCATCATCTTGGCGCATCTTCTCCAGAACCCAATCGGAGACCGTGCGTCGCTTCAAATGGTCCATCTGCTTCAATTCTTGAGTCAACTTGATCTTGTATGGGTGTAAACCAAGATCCTTACGCAAAATACGCCATAATGTGGTCTGAGCGATGCCCAATTCTTGAGAACGCCGTGGAATTGACTGATTTGGATCGTTTGCTACGGACGTCTGAACGGCAGCGATATTTTCGACACTTTGACCAACCCGTTGTCTCACTGACACCGCAATATCACACAACGAATATGTAGACTCAAATTGAAACCAAATTCTTTTGTGTCAGATTTTGGGAAAGGCTTTGAGGAACAATCTGCAAAATGTTTATCCCACGAATCAATGCAGTACATGCTAGTTTCAATATTGTCAAGCCGGAACTTTCGGGCGCATTTGATTCATTAGTTCATTGCACTGCAAAATTCGTAAATTTGTTCAAAAAATTTAGTGGTAAGTGCCCTGAACTGAAACCAATAGCAAATACAATTCGGAGCAATTTAGAATCACTAAACTTACATAAGCCTTCGGGGAATTTATTTTCGCCCTCTGCAAAGGCTTCACGATAGTGACGCTGGTAAAATGAATAAATCATTTCTACGAATAAACCCATAAAAGGGTACGTGCCCCCTATTTGGTTATTGGTAGACAACCCGACTAAAGAACTTTGCAAAGGAATTGAAAAAAAAATGTGAATCTTTCAGTACGTAAAATACAGTGCTGAAAAAAAAACTAAAAAGTGAGAATTTTCAATTCTTTTCTCACGATTTAAACAGTGAAAAGTTGTAATGGATGGCATGTGTGATATAGACATTAAAATTTTGAAAAACCAACTTATCAACCTAAATCTAAAGTGCACGCAAATTAAAAAAATTCAGAAACTTAATCACTGCGAAGATTTTTTGTATTTAGTATGTGCGTTACATTTCGCACACGAAAGTCAATTGGAGTGTTCATCGCAAGCAAACAAACAAAGTAACACAGTGCCATAATTGCAAAATGTTTGGCCATGGAGAGAAGAACTGTCTCACTAAAGGTACCCATCTGTGGTTTGTACTCAATCATTGCCGTTGCTGAATTTGTCATACAACTGAGTGTATGTAAAAACTGACGGATAGCGGGTAAATAGTGAAAATTTTGTTGGTGCTTTAAGAGCATAACACCTGCAAAAATTTGAATCGGTAAACCAATATCAGAATTTTTAACTTCGCAGCCTTGCTTAGCATCGTTAGTGTTTGTGTCTTTTGTGTTTGTTGGCTCAGGAATTTAGAGTGGAAATAGCAAATATCCGAGAGCAACAGTTTTGGCATGTTGTGAAACACAGGTAGGTCCCCGCCTACGGCTCTCAGATCACTCTGATTTGAAGGCACCTGGCTACGAACTAGTGCTACTCCTCTTCTCGCACCGCGGCCACACCATTTATGTGCATCACGACGAAAGCTAACCAAACGCCACCACAATGTGATCCGTGCTCAAATCCGGAATTCAATTTCCTGTGGTTAAAATTTCATCTCCGTAAGCAAATTATCCACTAGTGCTTCGCTTTCAGAATCCCCAAACTGGATGGCAATTCGACCCTTAACGAGTTAAATTCACTGTCTGACTCCATTTAAAAAATTGGTTCCCTGTATCCTCGTACCGAAATTGTTATTACGGCCAATTTTAACATACACAATTTCGGGTGGCTTCGACATTCTGGACGGACAACATTCGGAGGACACTGCGTAAAACAACTTGACCCAGCATGTAAATGAACCCACGCGAATATCAGACGTTGATACGTTATACCCCCAACTGCCTGGACTTGTTTTTAAATTTTAATCCTGATATGTACACCGTTGATGTGCCTTGTCCTCTAGGCTCGTTGTACCATTGTCTTGTATCAGCTTATTTCCCGTACACCGACCACACAGTTACAGAAGAGATTCCTACAAGAATTGTAAGACAATACGAGAAAGCTTATTGGAGCAGACATAACAGTTTCTTTAAGATTTTTATTTGGTTGCTATGTTTCCTCGATAACAACGTGGGAGCCGCTGATAAAATGATCATGAACACCATTCTCTTTGGAATGAGATCCTTTATTCTTCATCGGATGAAGAGTATCAAACCAAAAGAAAAGGCGTAGTGTAACTGAAGCTGTAAAGAGGTCGTCAGCGTTTAAATAAAATTTTTTCGGTCCTTTAAGACCAACCCGACAAAAGAAAACTGAAATTAGTTCAAACGAACAAAGAATGTGGAATTGTGGCCATCTCAACACTTTCAGTTTATGCTTTGTCCCGGCTAACCCTTGAGTGTGTCAAATTTTCAATGGGAGAAATCCATTTTCGCACTCCTGTAGTAGCAAGAGTACTTGAAGATCTTAACATTCTAAAATCCGCTGGTCGAGATGGTATATCTACCCTTCTTCTGAAGAGGGTTTCTTTCACGCTGGCAAAACCACTGCGTATGCTTTTTCATCAATCCTACTTTGAGGACCCGATTGGAGATATCGAAACTTTTGTCCGTATCTGTCAATTTAACATCGATGGCATTAGCAGAGCAAAATGCGATCACTTAAGTCGCCTTCTGCTGGAGAATAAAATCGACGTGGTGCTCCTTCAGGAAAAACACTGTAAGGACGAACTCGCTCGAGGAAAGATCACAACTCACTCGTAGGTGCTCTATGCCATCCGGCCTACGGAATTGCTACGTACGTTCGATCAACTATAAAAGACGCTAGGCTAGTACAATCAATGAAAGCCGCTTATTTGTTTCTAGTGACAATATCAAGTTCCGGGCTAATAATTGTGAGTGTCTATAAACCACCCAATAGGACCTGCCCCACTGACATACTACCTGTTTACCAACACCCAACAATCTACGCTGGAGATTTTAACAGCCACCACACACTATGGAACTACGGACTACGACAACGGTGTAAGACTTTTCGACTGGGCTGAAGCAAATCGCTAAACGCACATTTTTGACGCCAAGGACAAAGGCACCTTCTACTCAAGGAGATGGCGTAAGTGTTTCAATCCCGACCTGTGCTTCGCTACATCGAAGCAAAACCAACATCTGCAGCAGATATCCAGATAAGTTCTACCCGATTTTCCTCGTGGCCAACATCGTCCAGTAGTCTTAGATGCTGGCATAAAAGTCCCGTTGGTAAATCCCATCCCTCGTTGAACGTAGAATTTTAATAAAGCAGCATGCCAAAAGTTCACCTTAGAGCTCGACTCTAACATCCGCTGGATTCCCCCGACGCCCAAGAACAACGAGAGAATCATCGGGATCGTTAAAAAAAATGCGATTAACGGCAACCTCAATGTAATCTTGTGACTTGGGAATGCATATAATTATTATTTTTGTTATTTCTTTACTTTTATTATAAACCTTGTTACTTCCATACGATAAATAAGAATTAAACTTTAATTTAATTATGTCTTGTACTGTAGGACGAACCTTATAATAGTAGACTGATCTTCGGGGCTTCTTTTTAGTAAAACTAAAAGAATCAACAAAATATTCGCTTTAATGGTTTCATTCCCCTAAAGTCGTCCCTTTATTTTGATAACAAAAACCTCATCCAGGACAGATAAGAGGTTTTTAGAAACTTCTGTGCAACTAGTTGCGTGCAAGTGATTTCAATTGGGAAGGTCTCCGATTTTGTGTCTTAGACGGCTTACATAGCGTCGGTATTTTTAAGGCTTCTGTTAAATTTGTACGTTGTAAACATTAATAAAATTTTTATTGCAACCATTTTAAATAAATTAGTAGTTGAACTCTTTTCATGGTAACCGTTATTTAACCCGTTGCTTTTATGCTTCTTTCTCACCGAAATAAATTTTCTTTTTACCTAGTCGTTTACAGTCATTGAATGAGGAGACATTGAAAATCATGTCGTTCTGATGGGCTTATACAAGTATGTTATGGCAAAAAGTGATATCTTTCGGACCTTGTGGCCGCTTGGAATCACTCGCTATTTTCAAAGATCTGGCTTTCCACGCACTGTAAGGACTCCGGTTGCCATCAAGCCTGTACAGGCTCGAATCAGATGCAAGACATTGAGAAAGCAAAAGATTTTGTGGTAGGAAATGAACATTTCTCAAAAATATGTCTCGTATTATAAAAGAAGACTTGGAACTTAGTGCCTACAAAATACAAACTGGAAACCTGCTAAAAGTCGCATTAAAACAAAAACGTAAGCAAAAATGAAAAGCTTTCTTAAGGCTCAAAAATACTAACAGACAAATTCGGTTTCCTGACTTGAAAACTTTTACCGTCGCAGAAACTTTTTATTAACCAAAATAACGGACATAAAAAGAAGCTTCAGAACATATTCAAGAGTGGAAAGAGGCCACCATTCCGCAAATGTTATGGTACGGTGGGCTAAGAATTACGATGGCATGAATAACCTCCATTTTTGTGAAAAAGGAGTTAAGACTTCGGTGAAAGTCTTGTTTTTGAGACGTAGAATAGACGAAGAATATTCGTAAGCAAGCATGGGCTGTCCGGGCGAAAGCTAGTAAGAAATATACCCGACTTGATATCACTTGATAATTGGTCGACTGGTAGTTTAAACCTCAACTCTTTGAATTATAAGTTGCGGTTAGTTTAACTCATCACTGCGCTGTCCACAATTTTCCGATGAAGAGGTCCGTAATGCGATTGATGATTGGCCAGTACGTCTCAGGTCGTGCTTTAAGTCTTCTACTACTTATAGCTAGGGATTTGGCAAATGAAAGAAATAAATTTGTTTTTAAAAATATCTCCGCGTTTTCACTTAGCATAAGTTTTTCTTTGTATCAGTATTTATGACAGGATTAGGCATTTAAGAACTTTATATAGATAAATATTTTTTGTTTACATATATAAAGTAAAAAGATATTATTAAATAAAGATTTATAAAAATGCGTTTGGAGTGAATAAAATGAATGGCTAAGATATTAACTTTAACCACCATTCCATCTTGGATTCTAACCCGAATTGACAAATCAGTAGTAGTACGGGCAGGCCTCATGATCTTTTAAAAAAAACTCAAATGGAACCAACATAGAATGTGTAGCTGAAGGCAGTTATCCAAAGTCTAATGACTTAAAAGACTTATTAATTAAAATTGTTAAACTTTTTTACTTTGCGTATACAATACTTACGACAATAAAAGAAATGTACAATTGCAGCAGTCTTACCTGAAAAGAAAGATCAAGTTATTATACCAAGCCATTTAAAATTATATTAAATAAAACTATAAACAGTTTATTAAAAAAGAAAAAAAATAATTCTCAGTACACAACCTTCTTTGTTAAAGGAAACCTAATTCCATGATAAATCGCCGAAGCTATATAGGGAGCTCTGAACGACCTCCCTTCTGCTTTGGCTGATAAGTGTAGTAGAAATACTCATTGAAGTGGTACGAATAAGACAAAACAAAATTTGCACAATTCGTACCGGAACTTCAAAAATTGGCAAAAAATCAAAATTTATGCTTTCTTTTATATATAAAAAAATCATAACTTTGGCTCTGCTCATCAGAATTTGATAAAATTTACCTTGTCGAATTCAGGAAAGGTGAACTTTCGAAGATTTGGAATAATTTTTATTTTCAAGAACGAAGTATATTCTAGAATATCCTTTTTACATATATCCTTAAATAAATCAAAAAATGTTTTAGTTTTTATTTTTTTATATATTGTAGAGAGATTCGTCCTCTATTTCCATTTCGAATTTCAAGTTGGGATCTCTATGGGTTCGGCCAAAATATATATTAAATATTTTTATTTAAAAAAAAAAAGTCACACTGGGGCCTTTGTATCCCAAGGCCTTAAAAACTAAAAAACTCATTATCTATTATCTTTTAAGAGTATATACTTAAAAGATGGTATTCCTAGTTCAGTATTTAAAAAAATCGCATTTAACGTGATAGATGTTTTAGCTAACGTTTTTAATTTAAGCATTTTTACAGGAACCTTTCCTGAACTGTTAAAAAAAGCCATTTGATTCCTATTTTCAAAAAGGGTATTAGCAAAGACAAAATGAATTATAGACCTATTTAGTTAGTTAGTTAGTTGACTTTTATTTTCAATAAATGCTTTACAATGTAACGATTAACCTAAGTCTTTAATGGTTTGGCAGGTTGACAAAATACATACTTAAGTTTTACATTAAAAATCTTCATCTAAGATACGTTTTCTATAACAAAGTGCTGCTACTGAGTAATCATATAGTCCATCCTTTTTCTCCATTTAAAATGCTCATTACTTCATCTTCGTTTAAATCATGTTTTCCGAACATTAATAGCTGGAATTCTTTTAAAATGTAAGAAAATGTAAGATGTCTTCTTTCTTCTTCATGTTGCAGAGGTCACAAAGTATTGGTAAATCTGGTCTATGGGGTATAAAGTTTAGTTGAACGAGTTTCCCTCTCAGTTTGAAGTAAGTTTTTTTCATTTAGAAAATGGTTTAGTTTGCTGTAATAGTTCCTAAACAGTGACGATTCAGCTTCTTCGACATATTGGTCATATGTATGTCTGCCAAAATTCTCCAAAACCAAGTTAAATTTTTCTCTTAAAAGATGAGGATGCTCGTTCACTTGAATAGACAGATTTACTCCGCATTCAGAAGATGTTTCTTCCATTCCTCGCAAATGCCTCCGTTTGTTCTAATTATGCTTCTTCAAACTACGTTTGCTATTCCGCATTCATTCATTTCTAGTATTTTTAGCTTATATAGTTGAAGTGCATTTTGAGCGTGTACAAGAGCAAAGGAGGAGTTCCCGTTTCAAGATGTGGCATATAGTTCGGGGTATTTTTTGGTAATCGGAAAATCTTCTTCAAAAAGTAGCGAAGCAATTTTTCCACAGCATCGTAGCCTTTGTAACCTCATACCTGAGCTCCGTAAAGCATTATTGACGGCGTGGTTAAGTGGAACAAAGTTTGTTTTGCACTTTGCGATACATATTTAAAATCGAACAGATTGCTTTTTTAGCAACAGCTAATTTTTCCTTAAAGTGTGGTTTGAAATTTAAGGAGGACGATATAAGGACACCTAGGTATCTGTATCTGGATACTACCTCAATTTCTTCCCCGTCTAACTTCCACTTTTCCAAGTGTTAGAAGCGTCCTCCTGCAATTCTGAATATAATCATTTTTGATTTATCAAGATTTACAGTGAGATTCCAACTTTTACAGAAAGCATTAAGCCGGTTTATCATTAACTGCATACCTTGGATTGTGTCACCCAGAAAGACTATATTATCAGCATACATCAGCATACAACTCTTCAGAAATTAAGTCTCCATCCCATACACATGCAATATTCTTCTCATACAAGGCTCTCAGCATTCGAATAATTTCACTTGATACACAGATTTTGAAAAGCTTGTAAAAGAGTGTTTCACGTGGTATTGAATTGAACGCTGCTCGAAAATCTACAAAAAAGGAGTACAACTTTTTTTTCTTGCTCTTGTATGTTTCAGTAATGTTTGTTAAGCAGAATATCTGGTCGATTGTAGAATAACCTTTCCTAAATCCAACTTGGAATTCTTTAAGGATGTTATGTTCTTGTACCCATTCATACAACCTTTTGTAAATTAATGAAGCAAACAATTTTGCTGAAGTGTTTTAAAATGTGATTCCTCTTCTATTCTATTTCTTTGCTCTCTGTGACATCAGAAATTTTTGGGAAAGTCGAGAAATATAAAGTTGTGAAATATCTCAACAAGATTAACTTCTTTAGTGAAAATCAATTTGGTTTTAGAGAAAACCATTCCACCAAAGAAGCCCTTCTGGACTTTTGCCAATATATTTACAAGGAGATTGATGATAAAAAATCGTGCGCAGGACTTTTTGTAGACATAACAAAATCCTTCGATATGGTAGATCACAAAATTCTTTTGGGTAAATTGTATCGGGTAGGTTTTCGAGACTTTATTGCAGATTGGTTTACATCGTATCTTGAGAACAGATTGCAAAAAGTAAAAATCGGGGTAACTCTTAGAGGTTCCAAAATTATCAACCTCGGCGTTCCACTAGGTTCGGTTTTTGGTCCCCTACTGTTTCTTGTAAATGTCAATTCAATCTTCAGCCTTCCATTTGTCGGTAAGCTAAGGGCTTTTCCTTGTTAAGACTCTGGTTTGCGCCACACAAATAAATAGTAAGCAGTAAGACAAAGCTCATGATCTTAAGCCTTACCGATAAAGTATTCCCGAAAATTAACATTGTGTTCCATGCAACTAACTGTAACAGATTCAACCTATATTAGTGTGGCTATAACATCTTATCCAATGAAGAGTTTGGTTGTAGTGTTAACTGAACTAAATAAGAACTTGTTAAAAATATCTATTTTGGTATCTTCCAATCTAGATTACAATATAGTATTAACTGCTGGAGTGGTAGTACTACTAACAAAATCTAGGAACTAATTGTTGTACAAAAATACGTTATAAGAAAAATATGTTATGCGTCTCGATTAGCCAATACCTTAACGCTTTTTAATAAACTAAACATTCTGCCTGTAAGACATTTGTATTACTACAAAGCTCTCAAAACTTTTTTTTATTAGAGTTGGTTACTTGCAAAGTCCCATATATGAAACCTACAACCTTCGAAGCAATACCAGTTCCCTAGTCAGCATAGCATATTTTCGTACCTCTAGTTTAAAAAATTCTTACTAAAGCATCTTAATAATTGTATAATCTTAATTGTTATCTACTATCGGTTTGTCGCCTTTTTTAAGTTTAAATTTGATTCTTTTTCATTTCTAATAAAGTTGTTTTGATTTCAATCTCATGAATACTTAACATATGCCTTAATGTCACCCCACACTGAATTAATTTAAATAATGGGGCACTTATCGCTATTTTTTATGAAATATAAAACTATCTCTAACTATTCTCTAAATTTATTGTAAATACCACTGTAGTAATATTATATGGAGTCTCGAGAATAAAGAATAAATAAAAAAAAAAAATATTCTTTCGATGAAAAGGAAACAGATGAAATATGATGAAGTTTTCTTGTTTCCAGCACAATTCTTAAATTAGAAAATCTCGATTCCATCAATAATTTTTCTTCGTTATACTCCTGTGTGGTTACGTAGAAGAAATCTATATTCTTCATATTTTCAGTTGCCCAGTTATATAATTGTAAAAGAGTTGTTATGTGTTCCCTATACGGTCTTTGTAGGCTAGCTCTGGCAACCAGTCTTTTTATTGTACCACCAAGTCCACCACTTACTATAAGAGGTCGCAAAGAAGTTCCATTCAGCATTCACTCAAAAATCCTGTTCATGAAATGTTATATTAAAAAATTCTTTTCGTTTTTTGTACTGCGCAGCAGATCCATCGGAAAAATAAATAATTTTCTTAAAATGTTGGCATTTCTTGTGCAGGAACTCTAAGAGATGGCGCTGAAATAAGTGTACTGCGATAGTGTCATGCTTTAAGCAGTCACTGATTACAACAAAACTTTCATTTTTAATATCATCCATCTGGTTCCTGTAATATATTGCGAAAGGGTTAATCGTCGCCTGTTCATTAGTCCAGTGGTATCCCTGCACTGCGTTTGCACAACAAAACCATATATTTCGGAAAAGTCCAATAAAACAAGTATGTCCGTTTTCGTTAAGAGAGTTTTGACTTCCTTTATGTACCTGTTTTGTTGATCAGTTATGAAAACATGACGAATGAAAACACCAAGCCGTTTCAAAAAGCTCTGAATGAAATCCTCACAGTTTTCAATTCTCACTTCCAATTTTGATAGGTCTGTGTGGGTCCACTGATAGTATGTTACGTCTTCTATGAACTGATTTCTAAAAGCAGTGTCAAAGATTCTTCTTAATTTAGAATAGTTGGGGCAATTAAGACACTTGGCCAAGTAACAATTTATATCAGGAGGGTTCCAATTTACCAAAGCTAAGCAGGTTTTGCTGTCATTGAGATGCTTATCTTCGTTTTCTTTCAGCCCTCAATTATGAGTTTGATATTTGGTGGATGGTGCAAACACACATGGAATGAACTCCTGATGTCCCAGCCAAAATGCAGTTCTTTGGTCTTATTTGGAAAATCCGATCTTAACATTATTATGAACTCTTTGAACTTATTGGGTCTATAACTGCGGTTTGCTAAGAGATGGCGTAACTTGTGTTATTCCATTGCTATTATTCAATTGGAACATGTGTTGGAAAGTTTACTGTCTTTGTACTTCATTTCAGTATATGTCATTCATTTGAAGCGTAAACAACAATAATTTTTTTTCACTCAAATATGTAGAACTTTGTGCCTGAAAAAGTGTTTTTGCGGGGAATTCTTCTTCATTACTTTTATATGCAGAAAACTGCTGCCGAAAGTCATCGTATTTTGGTGGAAGTTTATGGTGAACATGCGCTAGCTGAGCGAATGTGCCAGAAGTGGTTTGCAGGATTTAAAAGTGGTGATTTTGGCTTGGAAGACGATGAACGTCCTGGGCAGCCAAAATAGTTTGAAGATGAAGAACTGGAAGCATTACTCTATGAAAATTGTTGCCAAACACAAGAAGAGCTCGCAGAATATTTGGGTGTCACTCAAGCAGCCATTTCAAAACGTTTAAAAGCTGCTGGATATATTCAAAAGCAAGGAAATTGCATGGAAGGGCAGTTTTGCATGTCTGAAATGCTGCTGGAACGCAACAAAATGAAGTCATATTTGCATCGGATTGCTACTGGTGATGAAAAATGGATCCATTACGACAACCCCAAGAGCAAAAATCATATGTGAAACCCGGCCAATCAGCTAAATCAACGGCTAAGCCGAATATCCATGGCGCGAAGGTAATGATCTGTATTTGGTGGGGTCAGATGGGTGTGCTGTATTATGAGCCGGGGTGAAACCATCAATGGACAACGCTACCGAACACAATTAATCCGTTTGAAGAGAGCAGTAGCCGAAAAATTCCCGGAATATGCGGCCAGATACGAGGAAATAATTTTCCATCATGACAACGCTCGGCCCCTCGTTGCTACTCCGGTTAAAAACTATTTGGAAAACAGTGGATGGGAAGTCCTACCCCACCCGCCTTATAAGCCAGACTTTGCCCCTTTTGACTACCATTTGTTCCAGTCGATGCAGAACGCCCTCACTGAAATACGGTTCGCATCAGAGCAGAATATCGAAAATTGGCTTGATTCATTTTTTGCTGCCAAGCCGGCGCTTTTCTTTTGGGATGGGAACCACAAATTGCCAGAAAAATTGGAAGCTTCAGATGGGCAATACTTTGAATAATACTATTGTACATGTTTTTCTTAAATAAACGTTCAAATTTTGGAAAAAAAAAACGGTTCGAACTAAGTTACCCAATATATACCCGATATAATATATCTCCCTAAAGTAAGCCAAAACCAGGCATTTTTGAATATTTTTTTTCTGATTTTCAATCTAACAAAAAAACAAAACATCTTATTTTCGAACCTGCGAAAATAAATGTTTGTTACCTTTATAGATACTTAGTCTTTTTTTCCTGGCATTAAACGGCTGATATCGTCTTCACAGTAAAAACCTTCTACCAATTGCTTGATATCAGCATCCAAGCTTTTCCCATAAGTTGATGGAACGCTTTGATCTTGAAGTTTTCTAGATTTCTTGATCATATAGCTTGTCGATGCTGGAAACTCTTCTATAATTTTGTCGATGCTCCATTCTCTTGAAAGTAAAGACAAGAAAACAAGTTTGGTGTCTTTGCTTGTAGTTTTATGAAAATTTTCTTTTATTTTCCCTACGAAATATTCTTCCTCTCTGGAATTATCTTCATTATTATCGATTGTAACAGAGAAAACTTTCTCTGAAATTTTCAACATGGAATTTTTCAATTTGATCATCAACTTCAATTTGATCCTCAACCTCTAGCAATGATAGCGTTGTATCAGAATTTCGGATCTGACTAAATTTTTTCCTACATGAAGAGCAAATTACCAATTTAGTTTTAGTTTTTTGATTTAGCGGCCTATAAAACATATGTAAAAAAGATATTCTGGAATATCCTTCGTCCGTGAAAATTAAAACTATTCCAAATCTTTGAAAGTTCACCTTTTCCTGAATTCGACAAGGTATATTTTATCAAATTCTGATGAGCAGAGCCAAAGCATAGATTTTGATTGTTTGCCAATTTTTGAAATTCCGATACACGCAAACTACATCGAATTCTGCAAAACTTATTTTGCCTTATGATTTCTACCACTCCAATGAGTATTTCTACCATTTTTCAGTTAAATAGGAGGGATGTCGTTTAGGACGTCGGTCGATCCTTCATGAAATGACCCTATACTCAGTAACTCATTTTTAAAAGCCATAAACCTGTTGGGTTCACCTACGTATGCATATGTACATCATTTAACGCAAAAATACTTTTTAGTATAGCTCCTAAGCTTGACCATTTATGAACTTGTTTTAAGATAATGATTAACTGGAGATGGCAGTTTCCTCTGCCTATTAACCCGGCATTGGTTGTAACTACTTAAGTTACAAAGCCAGACGGAGTGGCATTGTGGTTATTTTGTTAGCTGATATGCGAAAGGTCCGAGTTCAGATTTAGCCAACACACCTTTTGGTAAAAAAAAAGCAACCGACTATGAACAAACGTTAGCTATGTTTATTTGCGCGCATGTTAGCGACTGACACAAAAAAAAAACCACCCAATTTCGTTGAAGTGTTCATCATAAAAACATTGTAGCATAGATATATCTATGACATTTCAATTGTGTAATTTATTTTCAAAAAATGTTGTTCGCAGAATGTGTCATTTGTTGGCGGGATATGTGAAATGTAAACTAAGTAAACAGCATATATAGTATAAGTTGAAACGCAAATTATTTAGTGGATAGCGGAGGTGCAAAAAACACGATTATTCTTAATTTCATCATTTTCATTTTAAAAGAAAGAAAATAACCGGAACATCTGTTTGCAAAGTAGTGCGAAGGCGAGTTCATAAGGCTTATCAGTTCCATCAATTTACTTAAGATTGTACGAAAATTAATAGGATATACCAGGGCTGTTTAATGAATACTCGGATTAGAAATGACAACGCAACTTTTTTAGGTTTCGACAATTTATTTTTCAATATAATCCCCTTTCAACGCGATACACTTTTTCCAGCGGTGCTGCAACTTTTTGAACTCCACTACAGAGAATGGGGGAGCAATTCGTAGTACAATTCGACCAATTTGGCTGTGGCGACTGCGGAAGTGTGAGCCGGTGTGTTTTCGTGGTTGAAGAGCACTTTTTCTTTGCCAAATTTGGTCGTTTTTTCTTCAAATTGGCCTTGAATTGCCCCAATAAATCGACGTAGTATGCTTCTGTGATTGTTTTTCCCTTGTTCAAATAGTCAAGGAGGATCACGTGCCGCGCGCTCCAAAAAACGGTGTCCATCAACTTTCTGGCCGAAGGCACGGTCTTCGCCTTCTTTGGAACACGTTCACCGGTTAAAACCTATTGTTTCGATTGTTCTTTTGTCTCTGGTGTGAACCAATGAATTCATATCTCATCGACGGTCACAAAACGACGCAAACAGCACGTCTTTGGAGTGGTCTCACGATTGCGTTTGTTCTCCTATGTGAACAAACGTGGCACCCATCGTGCGGACAGCTTTCTTATGCCCAAAATCTCGTGCAGGATATGGCTTACGCGTTCAGCTGAAAACCCTGTTATCTCAGCCAACTCGCGAATTTTCACTCGGCAGTCCGTCAACACGAGATCATGGACTGCGGTAACTGATTTTGGGACATCTGGGCGCGGTTCATCAAAAGCCGAGGGGCGGCCACGGCGAAACTCTGCGAACCAACGGTAATTGGTTGTATTGGAAGGTAAATGAGTCCCATACACACCATCGAGAAATAGCTTGATTTCCTCCCAGTATTTGCCACTCAAAAACAAGAGCCGGATTACGGAGCCTTGTCTTGTCTTGTCACCAATATTGACAAACGTTAGAAAGTAAACTAGAATGCAATCTATTAAGGCTCAGTTTTGTGGAGTGATACCATAAAATAATTCAATGACTTCATCAGGTCAGAGTACGATAGAAAACCAATAAAATTTTGAGATCTTACGATTCGAATCAGATCTTTTACTGCGACCTCGAAATATGACAGCATCTATGGTCATCACCAAAAGAATTCATTTAATTCATTCATTCATTTAGTTAGGGTTTATCATGAAATTAGAAACTGAAATCGTATATCTGAAATCCAAAATCCACATGATCTTATCAAATTTAACTGCTTTCAATAGCTAAATGAAGAATTTATGTGAACTATCATAGAAGTTAGCAAAAGGAAGAGGTATACCAAAAGTACTACAGAAGGAAGCCTTTATATGTAAATACAATTTATTGCAAAGAACAAGTGTTTTGGGTGTACAAATATCTGCTATCAAGGACTGCACTTGTACAAATTTAACTACATGGAACAACTCTTGTTGGCGAAGGTCCTTACCCAAAGTTTTCTAATTGTTGCCAGAAAGTAATGCACATCATGAAAGTAAAGCAAATATGGAAAGGAATATGAATATTTTCTAGACGATGCAGGGTACCACAACTTTTCTAATAGTTCCACTTTTAATGTAATATACACCAAGGTCAGCTGTTATGGAAAAACTAGAAATTATAGAGAAGCAGCGAGACGTAACTTTTCTCATTCTCTTCATTCATCGACAGCTCTCAGATTATATTGATTGCGATTCCTTTAACAATTCTATTTCCTTCAACACTAACCCTCGTAAATTATGCTGTCCGCATCTCTTCTATATTCCAACTCATCGCACCTCTTAAGGTGCATGCCCGCATGCTCCACAAGGTAAACTCAAACCTTCCCCTTCCGGTATTGGTGTCTCGGTGATATTCTTGTTGATTTTGGCTTTTTGTGGGATTTTCGACTCTTTGTTCTTCCTGCATTGTGATTTTATTATTATTTAAAATAAAAGGGTTAACTCACCGCATTTCTAGGTGCACTCTTAATAAAGGACTTACGAATTACATTTTGAATGAACGATGATAACATTTTATAAAGGTTCTTGATGAACACTTGCAGGGTTGCAAGAGGAACTAGGTTTATGACTTTCAGGCACACATTAAACATTTTTTCAATTTCTACGTCATTTTCGGATATCAAATTTTATAGAAACTTTGTACTAATAACACTATTGTCTTTATTTGTTTTGACTAACAAATTGAATTACAAATTCCATCGCTGCTCGGGATTGAGCCTATATTCATTGAATTTTCTTCGGCAATACGTTTCTTTTTGTTCACTAATCAGCTTAAAAATATTCTTTAACGTTTGTTTTCAAAGATTTGTTATTCATGGAAGGTGTAATTTTTGTTGGTTCTTATTTTTTTGCAAATATAGTCAGTCACCCATGGTTTAATTTGTTGTACTTGTGCATTAATTAAATTACTAAAAGCGATTGAGTGGCAGATAATACTATATACATCCATCCAACAATTATCTATCTTACTGACCTTGCCGACCAGTATCGACCCCTAAATGTCGATTTCACGCCGATCAGCTAAATTGAGCATCGCCAGAGAGTCAATCTAGCTTATTTTGCCGATGGTTTGCTTACATCCGTATACAAAATTGAAGCTAGATAACTGTAGACAACGCCGTGAGTTCGTTAATTTGGAACTGGGAATGTTGGTCAGAGATTCAGAATTTGGTTAAAAATCATCTTCTCGGACGAGGCCCATTTTTGGTTCAGCGACTACGTCAAATATGTACAAGTGTTCGAATAAGCATCAATGCATCCACAAAGATGCAAGGTCATCGGAAATTATTTAAATTTAATTTTAATTTCAATTTATACGGGAGTACAAGTAAGAACTGAGTCTTTTGTAGTACATATTTGCGCTATATATTGGGTATGTAATTTAATTCGTGCGGTTTTTTTTTTTTCAAAATTTGAACGTTTATTTAGGGAAACCATGTACAATAGTATTATTCTATTGGCTATGACTTTTTCCCATCTTTCTGGAAATTTATGGATCCCATCCCAAAAGAACTGCGCCGGTTTGGCAGCCAAGAATGTGAACCGTGTTTCAGTGAGGGCGTTCTGCATCGACTGGAACAAATGGTACTCAGAAGGGGCAAGGTCTGGGCTATAAGGCGGGTGGGGTAAGACTTCCCATCCACTGTTTTCCAAATAGTTCTTAACCGGAATAACAACGTAGGCCCGAGCTTTGTCATAATGGAAAATTATTAACTCGTGTCTGATCGCATTTCGGACATGCAAAACCACCTTTCGACGTCTCTCGGCTTGAGTTCATGTGGAACTCAATTTCCTTGTTTTTGAATATATCCAGCTGCTTTTAAACGTTTTGAAATGGCTGCTTCAGTGACACCCAAAGATTCTGCGAACCCTTCTTGTGTTTGGCAACAATCTTTATAGAGTAATGCTTCCAGTTCTTCATCTTCAAACTTTTTTGGCTGCCCAGGACGTTCATCGTCTTCCAAGCCAAAATCACCACTTTTAAGTCGTGCAAACCACTTTCGTGGCACGTTCGTTCAGCTAGCGCATGTTCACCATAAACTTCCACCAAAATACGATGACTTTCCGCAGCAGTTTTCTTCATATAAAAGTAATGAAGAAGAACTCCCCGCAAAAACACTTTTTCAGGCACAAAGTTCGACATATTTCAGTGAAAAAAAATTATTGTTGTTTACGCTTCAAATGAATGACATATACTGAAATGACGTACAATGACAGTAGCTTTCCAACTCACGTTCCAATGGAATAATACAAGTTACGCCATCTCTTAGAAACCCACACGAATTATGTTATAGACCCAATACTTATAGCTCAATTTAGAGATTATTAGTTAGCATTATTAACATAGCATTATGAGCACAACAAGGAGAAATTAATTTGGAAACTAATAAAAAAAAATTATATATATAGAGTGATTCATCACCAGGTTTGAACTTCAATCGGCTTTTTTGATAGATCACGACTGGATCCTATCAAACTGCTTTGTAATTTTTGTTCAACTCACACCACAATAGCGTCTCCAAATTGTTCAACTGTATTACGAAAATCAGCGTTCTGTGAGAAGTGCTTTTCGTGCGATTGGAGGAACTTAAACTGAAACCACAATTGCCAATAGTGGATGATATTCGACCAGTTAGATTACATCCAGCACATACTGAAAAGACTATAGCAGCTTTAGTTGAGAGTGTACGCGAAGTCCGTGACGAATCGATTCGTCGTCGTTCTCAGCAGCTTGGCTTGGCGTATTTACATGAGGATCTCGGCCTAAAAGCATACAAAATTCAATTTTTGCAAGAATTGAAGTCAAACGACTTGAATTTGCGTCATATTTTCAGTGAATGGGCTCTGAAAAAAACTCAATGAAAATCCGGTGTTTTATCGTGAAATTTTGTTCAGTGATGAAGCCCATTTCTGGCTCAATGGATGCCAGAATTGCCGTATTTGGGCTGATGAGCAACTCGATGAGTACCAAGAGCTACCACTACATCTAATAAAAACAACGGTATGGTGTGGTTTATAGGCTGGTGAAATTATTGGTCCCTATTTCTTCAAAAATGAGGCAAACCAGCGGACTATGTGCTTCCTGAAATTCAAGCACATGGTCTCGGTGAGCTCTGGTGTCAACAAGACGGTGTTACGAGCCATAGAGCGCGTGAAACAATGGACTTGTTGAGAAATCACGTTTTGCTATGGTAAATTGACCGCCTAGATCGTGCGATATCACACCTTTGGAATTTTTTCCCTGGGTATATATAAAGTCTCAGGTCTTCAGGAATAAGCTGGCTACGATTGAAGCTTTGGAAGCCAACATTACTCGTGTTAACCGGTCGCTGTGCTCGAATGATTCGCCAAAAATTGGATCTTCCGAATGAACCACCTCAGACGTAATCGTGGCCAACATTTACATGATACCATTTTCAAAATGTAAATGCCATGAATTGTTGTTTTAACCGATAATAAAAATTTTAAGTTCACTTTCAAATTTATGTACTTTATTTTACATGATAAATCAAACCCCACGATGAATCACCCTATATAAAGTAATTATGAAATAATATTTAATATTTAATTAAGCAAAAAGTATTTGAAAGAAAATGTATGTGGAATGGAGAAAGGAGTGGAAAATTGGGGGGAAGAAGTACGAAAAGAGAAGGGAAAAAAAGAAAAGAGAAAAATGAACAATAAAGATATAATGAAAACAAAAAGATTGCACTGATTGATTGTTTGCATTAATGCATTGATTACCGAAAGTGTGCAAGTAGCGCAATTTTAAATTGTGTTCCAGAGTCTGGTGGAGTAAACGAGAATGAGACGCAACGTTTTAAGGTAGTTAGATGTTGGCGTTACCAAGTTTGAAGTTTTCTGTGACTGAGCAAACTGAAGTTTTTGATATACTAACTTGATCAAAAAGTTCCCGAAATTTATTCAGAAAATTAAAATTACAAGTTTGTTCATCTAAATCTATATTGTCTCCTTCAAAGTAATCCACATCGACTGCAACACACTTGTCAGCGTTTGATCCAATCCTCGAAAAAAATTTTTATTCTTTTTTCGGTATGTCCTGCGGCTTCATTACTTCCTCTCGGCTGCTGAAACGCGTTCCTCGTATCGGTTTTTTTAACACGATTGAACAGAAAGAAGTCACAGGGAGCCAAATCAGGTGAATTCGGTGGGTGTTGGATGGTATTTGTTGTATTTTCCGTCAAAAAATTATGAATAATGAAAACACTGTGCTGCGGTGCGTTATCACGTTGCAAGATCCACGACTTTTCTGTCCACAATTCTGGTCTTGCTTCACGCAAACGTCTCATGATGCCCAAATTATACTCTTTATTTACTGTCTGGCCTTCTGGTAAAAATTCATGATGCACTACACCGTTTTAATCCATGAAAACCGTGAGAATTGCCTTCTTCTTCTTTTTGGCACCAACTTTGTTGCTCAACGACGGAAACTCAATTCATTAACCAAAATATCTTGGACGGGTCCATAGGCAATATTCAAGTCCTCCGCTATCTCTCTGATGGTTAATTTGCGGTTATTGACCAACATTTCTTTTACTTCATCAATGTTTTCGCCGGTTTTCGATGTCGATGGTCTGTCACTGCATTCGTCATCTTCGATTGACTCATGAACTTGTGCCACTGGTAAACGACCGTCTTCTTTAGAGAATCGTTGCCGAAACACTTTTCCACCATTTCCAACGTTCGCTCACCATTAAATCTGTCTTTTACGCAAAATTAAATACAAGTTCGTTGTTGCAAATTTAAATCCATTTCTAAAATTGTAAAAAATCACCAACACACACATGAGAAAGATGTACTCTTACGTAAATTCGCTACGTAACTTTTGCAAATGTCAGGCTATGATGCTAAGATTTAGAGGGAATGTCAACAACAGATGTACTAAAAAAAAAAACAGAACTCAAATCCGAACAATGGGAACGCCACATGGTGGTTATTCCGTTTTGTTCTTTTTTTTTTTTTTTGATCAAGGTGGTAAGTACGCTGGTGATTTGATTCGGATTGTTTTGTAAAAGAAGATACAGAACCTTAATTCCCAATAATTTTGAAATGTTCAATCTAGCACAAACTTATGAAGGTGGGAACTTTTGGAGGTGACCGTAATGTAGTGGTATATGCATAGACTCCTCAAGCAGAGCGTCACGGGTTCGAATTTCGTGCGAGGCAATTCTCGAAAAAAGTCTTTTCATAGAATTTGTATGTAGTTATATGAAAATCCCGTCGGCGTCAAATCTGACATGAAGGCATAACACTGATGTTGGAGTGGTTGCTGGCTGGGCTAAATGTAACGAACTAACAACTAGCACGTACTTAAGACCCACTGGTTGAGGATGCACTGACTCCAGTTTGACAACCACCTCTGGGAAAATATCGAAACCTAACACCTGAGTTTCAAAGCTAGTACACCACCCACCCGCGCCGTATGCCGTAGTTACGTAAAAATCGGAATAAATAGAGTCTTGATGGATCTCTACTTGGTGTAAAGCAAGAAAAAATCCAGAGTTTTCGTAATCCAGGAAGTGTACTTATTATTTTATAGCCAAGATTAGTCACAGTATTGGAGAAAGTGAGTCTTGTTGAATGGAGATAAATAGGTTCAAGCCATTCAGTACAAAAATGTTTTTTTTTTGATATATGTACCAGTTGACTTTTGCTAGAATTTAGTAATAAACCATTATTTTGGGACCAAGTAACAATTGAGGCTAGATCTAAGTTAAATCTAGCCACAAGATCTTTTACAAGTCCAATGGGGCGGGATAAATAAATTTGTGCGTCATCAGCATAAAGATGGACCGTAGCATTTTGACAGACTTGTAGTAGGTCATTTATAAATATGCAAAATAAAATAGGACCGAGGATCGAGCCCTGAGGTACACCATGTGTATCCCAAAATACGGATGCCATAACCTTGCCAGCCGACTGTTGAGTTTTTGGTCGTTTTGGACGAGGTTCATCGCTTGCTCGCCACTCAGCTGACTGCCGACTTGACTCTGGTGTGAAGTGATGGAGCCAAGTTTCATCCATTGAAACATCCACATACCAACTCAAAAATTCGGCTTTAGTGCGGTTCAACAGCTTTAAACACTCCTCTGAATCATCAACATGTTGTTGATTTTAGTCGACTGTGAGCAAACGCGGCACCCACTTTGAACGGAGCTTTCGCAATATTCGTGTATGATATATCCAACACTCTCTTTTGATATCTTCAGAGCCTCAGCTATCTCGATCAACTTCACCGTATGACCGTAAACATTCGTAATCATTTTGTGGACTTTTTTGATGTTTTCATCTGAAACAGCCTCTTTTGGACGTCCACTGCATGCATCATCTTCGGTGCTTGTATGACCACTTTCAAATTTTTCAATCCACTTGCGAATGGTTCGTTCGGCTGGTGCAGAGTTCGGGTAACACTTATCAAGCCATTTCTTTGCATCGGCTGCATTTTTTCCCATCAAAAAGCAATGATAAATCAACACACGAAATTGCTTTGAATCCATTTTTTTCACAATAATAAAAGTTGCTTCACTCACAACGCTATATCTCGAGAACTAATCATGCGACAGCTGTCAAATTTATACACGTATCTTTTGAAGGTTGGTACTAAAAAGTGGTGCCCTCTTTTAGAAACGGACTTTTCAGCCCATTATTACATATACCCATACATATTGTGCAATCTTATCAAGCTTGTTTCGCTTAATTTATATATCAATAAGCTCGCCGGCAGTAGCACTGATATGGGTTACTTAAAGACATGCAGCTTAGAACACTGCACAATTTTAAAGATTAACTATTAGGCAATCCAATAATCACAATAGTTGACCGACTTAGACATGCCATTATAGCCAGAAAGGGATATTTGACAAAGAGATGCAACAAGAAGGCCAAATAAATTGTTTTTTTTTTTTCCTATAAATAAGAATAATAATAAGAGCAGGCAAAAAAAAGTTTGAAAATTAATTCAACGATAAAACTTTTATACAAAAAAAGCCCAACCTAACTTGGTCAAATCTTGTTGAACATAAAGTAGTCAAGACGCCATGGTGACTTCTCAATTAAAAAAGAAATTCTTTAGCTCCACAGGAACCAGCTCTTAATGCTTTGATAGGAATTTTTTTATTATCTAATACATTTCCAAGAAAACATACCAAGAAGGTCAGAGAGGCAGAAACGGAAATTCGTAAACTCTGCGGTGATCTACAAACCAAAAAGGACAAACCGCATTTATTATACTATGCAAATGCGAGGGAATGTTGCGAAACCAAAGGACATTTCTAGGAAAATACTATTATAAACATTAAAAGGAATGGCCTACATTTACATCATAGGGGGGCTTTGAGTTTTTTTTTTTTTTTTTTTTTTTTTTTTAAAGTTCTCCATTTTGATTGTTCATCAAGTTCCGGATATTGTCATTAAGACAGGTAAGCAGAAGAGCTATCGATAAACGAAACACTCTCAAAACCATTGTTGAAAATTATACTGATTTATTCGCAACAATCTGCTTCAAACAACTTGTTAATGTTCCTAGAGATGAGAAAATTTCCTACATAATTACTTCAAATGACCAATTTATCACCAACGAATATATCCAGAAAAGGGCTCTCTTTTGAGTCCTTCATCCATAAGACCTTAAAAAAAATGTTTGTTTCTACAGGACCTCAAATGGGCCTTCTTTGGTAATTAAATTTAGCAATACCTTCATGAAACATTTTCCAGATTTCTATTATTTAAGCAAATATCATTCAAATTGAAATTGCGTGTTAACTTCAGGTCTCTAAAACAGATACACTCACCAAAACCTGTCGTCGAAATACTAATTAAAAAATACGAAAGCACATGCCATAATGGCCCTCTAAGAAATGCACTTAAAACGGTTGAGAATTCAAAGAAACGTTTCAAATGCCACTTAACCTACCACATAAACTCCTTCCTAAGTCGTACACACTAGATTGCATAAACCATGAAGGACATCCTGAAGAGTCACACCTTTTTCATAAGTCTTGCAGCCAGCTTGAAACTTACACCCTCAGGGTCTTGCAGTCCTGCAATAAATTAAAACAAAAATGTTTTAATTAAACGAAATTACTTTAGCTGCTTGGAAAAAGTAACTTCTTTACAGAACCGCCTACTTCTCACACGACTTTGATTCGGATGTGAGTAGACCATACCGCAAATGCCTTAAATATTAATTACGCCAAACTACATGTACGTATATACACTTCTCATATGTGTATACGTGTGTGTGACTTTCTGTAGGTTTTTTTTTTTTTCAAAAGGAGATTACAAAAATAACCCTCCATGCATAATGACTGCCTCGAGATCGCGTGAATGCGCCCCATAAAATTTGCCACAGAGAACATAATCCGTTCGCGCGTTACAAAGTTACAAAAGTTGTAAAGCTCGGCTACATGTAATCGGAGCCTGCCTGCCGTATAGTAAAGGTACAAATGGGGGTTGTAGTGATGGTTGTGGTGTTATGTTGTCCCAAAAGTCTGTGGTTATGCTCGACGATGACGATGATATGGATAATGACTGTGTAACGAGGCTTTAAAGTGCTTAGCAGAACATAAAAAAACAGTACGGTGTAGGGGGTAAACGTTGTACAAACAAAAGCAAAACAAAAAGAAACACCGAGTAAAAGAGGGTGTTTTTGATTAAACTGATATTGTATCCAAATTTTATCAATTTGTTCAACACTCTCGGGACTGACTCGATATTCATCGGAGCAAATTTATTCATGTGAAACATAAACGAATGACCAGAAGGGAACGAAAGGAAGAACAGTTTCTTCTTCTTTTTTTTTTTTTTTTTTCGTTAGTCTTCCTTCACATGGATTGAATAATCTTAAGGATTTTGGAAGATGACATCCCGAAGACAAAAAAAAAAAAAAATAATACATATCACGAGCTTTTAAAAGGTTGCAGAAGTTTGTGTCATTTAGTCGAGTTTATCAAAGAGAGTGCTTTGTGAACAGATGTTGGGTAATTTAGAAGCAAGAACTATAAAAATAAGAATACATTTGGCTCCGCTCAGGAAGACTCAAATGACACAGCTGCCGCAATAGCTGTCTCACAATATGAACCAAAAGTCGCAGTAAATTTTGTCGGTCTACTCCGTTATTTGTTCAGTGCTCGATTAAAACCAACTGCCACTTATTTTTCCTATTGAATCTAGGGAAACCTTTCCTATAATGGCTCACACTTCATCGTCTGCTTTTAAGGGTTTATCTTTTTCGGATAAATTCTAGTTAGGCATCACTTGGCCTTCATTAAATCATGACATTGTACACATTGATGGTTAAGTTTTTTAATATAACGTTAGATGCTAGGGTTCGACTCCCTGGCTATGCAAAGAATTTACTCGTTGTGATGTATTCAAAAACTAAGACAGACTACACAATTAGATGGAGAATATTTTTTGAATATCATGGAAGCAATATCTTTCAAGCATTCAGTTAAGTAATATAAATTCAGGCGGCCTTTACAGTTGCTTTCCATGTTACCTTAAGATTTTATGGTCAGTGAAGTGAAATTTTGATCATGTTGTTAAAGCATATCGGTTTCGATTTTGTCGTTATCGCTGACAGATATATAGAAGGTATACAAAGATACATTATAAAATTTCATAATCCATATATTCTTTGCGAATATAGAGTGATGGATTGATCGGATAGTGTTCGATTTCGGATAAATACTTCTTCTTTTTGATTAATTAGCCTTAGAAATTTGTAATGCATGTGGATACATTTAATGATTCAAATATCTCCTACGTATCTGCATTTCTTTGCGCAACCTTGCTTGTTAAAGCAAGTGAGTTGTTCAAATATTTTTCTTTAATCTTATAGCTGAAGCTTAGGCTTATATTGGTTTTCACGGATTTTCTGAAAAACGTCTTTGTACATGGAAAAAACCAGCTGATGTAATCAATTTGGAGGCTATCAACTATCACTTTTTTAATCGATGTGTATGTTAAACCTGACGATGTACGATATATTTAGTCCTTGAGCAACTGGTTGGTAAACCATAATCTTCTAACATACACCAAATATTACTTCTGCCTCTAGAATCAAACATAACGATAGAGAGATTTCGTTCTATGGGCCATAAAATTATTTAAACCTTTCAAGGCACTGGGAACTAATCTTTTCAGCTTTGATTCAAAAAGGTCAGGTAATTGACATGATTATTCAATCTGGTATACGTCCCACAAACCTGGGAGAGAAGTAAACGAAGTTCTTATCCCTAAAGCAAGTAAAAAATCTAGTGATCTACCTTAAAGCATGTCATCGTTTTTTCTTAAAAAATGGAAAAGCTAATACCATAGATGTTTAAGTCAGGGAATACTCTGATAAAAGTAAACATCTGCAGTCACACCAATACGACCCACGAAAGACAGAAAGATATACTAAAGGCGGTTTTTATATATAATATTCTAGATAAGGGGTGGTTAAGGAAGAAAATAGATCATACATTGATATTGAAGTACTCAATCAACTCAAGTTGATTAACCTACCCGCAACTGGGTAAGAGCGATGTAGAATAATCACATCAATTTCTTCTTTGGCAGCCAAAGGCTGTCCTTACAGAGGTGTTTTTTCAACCCTTCCGTTGCTGTCTTACAGACGAATTACTAGAAATCTAGAAAAATTGGGCTGCAAAACGATTGGCTATGCCGCGCCGGTGACTTGGTCATCATAGTAAAAGATAAACAAAGAAATTAACAACAAAATGCAAAATTTCGTAAGATTATCTATATTTTAGGGCTGCTCGCGTATCTCCGACATTTCCTTCTTAAGCTTGGCAATAGAGGGAATGTAACTGCACAGGAACTATTTATGAAATACTCTTTGCACCTACCGCCGTTCTCATTTGAGAAATAATTACCCGTTTTCTTGTGCTCCGAGGCAGTTTCATGGACGCTTGTTATCAGTTTCAAGGTTATGAAAGGCTTGCTTTTTGTACTACCCTCTATGCTTTGTCGTTCCAACACTCCAACACATACTAAGTGGGGTGAAAAGTAACCTCCTTGGGAATGGAAAAAAATTTTTTAAACCATAACCTTTCCGACCCATCGAGCCTCCCTCAGCCGCTTCGGAGCACTCGTGCCGGCTTCAGTCCATTGCCGGGCAATCATTCGGTTCTCTGGTGTTTCAGTTACCAATCGACGCCAAAAGTTCGCCCGATTCCGCATCAGAAAATCCAAATAGTCTTTCGAAGTGCTTTCGAGTTCTCGTTTTTGGTCAGGAGTGAGTAGGCGCGGCACCCCGCGGCACCCAGCGGCACCAAGCGGCAGGATAACTTTTTCATATGCAGAATATTGCCCAAAAATATGGCGTATGCGCTCAGTAGTAATCTTTGTGGTATCTGCTAGCTAGCGCACCTTCACTTTCCGGTCAGCCAACACCATTTCATGTATTTTTTTGACATTGTCCTCTGTAACCGCATCGGAGGGCCTGCCGCTGCGGACTTGATCGGTAGTGGAGTTGCGGCCACCACGAAACTCTCGAAACCAATATTTGACGGTGTAATCTGACAAAGCATTAGCCCCATAATATTTATCCAACTTTTTTTTTTGTTTCCTTCGCCGTTTTGCCTCTCAAAAAATAATGTTTTATGAGAGAACGAAAATCGTTTTTGTAAATACTCAACATGACGCCAAACACGTCAACAACAATCAGCTGTCAAAACAAAACTAAATACAGTATCGCACTGAAATTAGGCACGTCTGTCTAAATATGAATGGACTTCAAGGCACCATAACCTTTTTTGCAGTAGCAGCGCATTCTGGCGGTCAAGGAGGTACCTTGAATACTAGATACTTCTACTTGGTTTTTGATGCACATCGAAGAGAACATCCTAGAAATTTGACTACGATATACTTGTGTGGCTTGGGGACTTACTAACTTGGGCGGCGCTACAGTACGGGCCTCAACTAAAATGGAGTAACAGAATGCTGGTATTAATACCATGGTATGAATACAATGGTATAGTGAATATGACAATCCCTGACAGACAGCATTTCGTAGTACACGCTGATAGTAGCATACGCGTTAAGTAGCATACTTTGACGTTTGTGTTGTTTGGCATTTAGATAAAATATAATAGTTCGCTTCGGATCCACTGTACAAAGAGAATAATATATGGGGTGATTCATCGTAAGGTTTGTTTTCTAATGTAAAATAAAACACAAAAATTAGAAAGTGAACTTTTTTTTATAGGTTAAAAGAACAATTTATTGCATTTACTTTTTGAAAATGATATCATGTAAATGTTGCCCGCGACTACGTCCGAGCTGTTCCATTCGGAAGGTCCAATTTTGGGCGAGCATAGCGATTTATATCTCGCGGATTACACGAGTAATGTCGGCTTCCAAAGCGTCAATCGTAGCTGGTTTATTCCTGAAGACCTGTGACTTTACATATCCCCAGGGAAAAAATTCCAAAGGTGTGATATCGCACGATCTAGAGGGTCAATTTACCGTAGGAAAACGTGATTTCTCAACAATTCCATTGTTTGATGGGCTGTTTGGCTCGTAGCGCCGTTTTGTTGAAACCAGAGTTCACCGAGACCATGTGCTTGAATTTCAGGAAGGACATAGTCCAGTGGTTTGCCTCATTTTTGAAGAAATATGGACCAATGATTCCATCAGCCCATAAACCACACCATACCGTTGTTTTTAATGTATGTAATGGCAACTCTTGGTACTCTTCGGGTTGCTCATCAGCCCAAATACGGCAATTTTCTTTATTAACGTATCCATTGAGCCAGAAATGGGCTTCATCACTGAATAAAATTTTAAGATAAAACACCGGATTTTCATTGAATTTTTCCAGAGACCATTCACTGAAAATATGACGCAAATTCAAGTCGCCTGGCTTCAATTCTTGCACAAATTGAAATTTGTATGCTTTTAGGCCGAGATCCTCATGTGAAATACGCCAAGTTGCCGAATACGCCAAGCGAAGCTGCTGTGATCGACGACGAATCGATTCGTCACAGACTTCGCGTACACTCTCAACTAAAGCTGCTAAAGTCTTTTCAGTTTTTGCTTACAGGTCGAGTATCATCCACTAACCTAAAAGTGTAAAAGTGTAATAGTTTCAGTAGGTCGATTATGCGCACCGTAAGTTCCTCGAATCGCACGAAAAACATTTCTCATAGAACGCTGATTTTCGTAATACAGCTGAACAATTTGAAGACGCTGTTGTGGTGTGAGTCTTTCCATGAGGACTTGCCAAACGATACGAAACAAAAATGATAAAGCATTTTGATAGGATTCACGCGTGATCTGTCAAAAAAAGCCTATTGAACATCAAACCTCACGATGAATCACCCTATATTTCGTCACTTTAAATTCTTGCTTTGAATCGTCAAGCAATCTACAAAGAACTACCGAGAGAGAGAAAGCGTCTGTACAATCAGTAAGAAAGTGGTAACCACCTTCCTGACTAGGTCCATGTCGCAGAAAACTCGCATAGTTCGTCGTCGAATCTTCTCCTCTAAAGCCCATCAACTCAAACGGGAGTGTCTTTTCGAAACGACTGTGGGTATCTTTATCTGCTTTCAATAGGGTCCATGCTTCTGAGCCATAAATTAGAAGTGGGATGATCAGTATTCTAGGGCCTTACCACCCAATTGTCTTCTTAGCTCGAAGAAACAGCCGTTGGCAAGAGTGATTTTTTGTTTCATTTCTGCTGAGGTGTTATTGGCGAAATTCATAGCGGATACAGCTTTTGATTGTGTCCAATTCGTCGATGTTGTGTGTCCCTTCTTGTTGACAGCACATAGGATTTGGTTTTCTCCTCGTTTACCGCTAAATACTAGCGAATGCACCAGCGACAGCCCGCTAAGTTCTCCTAATTATGTTGATATCATCGGCTTATAGTAGTTGCATCGATTTATGAAAGATTGTATCTTCAGTGTTCATTTGTGAGTTCCGCACAATTTTTTGAACGATGATGTTGAAGAAATCACATGACAACGCGTCACGTTGTCTAAAACCTTTTTTGACATAACTGGTCTCAGTTTAGTTGTTACCGAACTTTCTAGCAGGAACGCCAAAACTTGACATGAATCTACCTGTATATAGTTTGTCTCTATAAATTCTAACATATGTAACCTTAAAATCGATGAAAAGATGGATTCATCTTTCAAAATCTTTCGATTTCTTGTCCTGTTTTACCCATGATCTACCGGAATGTAAAGATTTGATCAATTATGGATATTCCTGGTGTGAAACTGCACTGATAGTTGTTTAAGACGTCCACAATATATGGAAGAAGAAATCTTGTATGGGATGTTGTAGAGTTAAACCTTTATAGTTGTTCTAGTTGATAGGGTCCCCTTTTCTGAACAGATCTGTATAATAAGCCCTCCACAAAGTCATTTCCAGCAGCTTTGAATACCAGCTCATTTGTTGGACTTCAGCTAAGATATTGCATCCATACTTCGTTCTGTTGATGGTTGATGAAAACTTTGGCTAACATTAACTAAGTTGAATAGTTTATTCTGCCTTACTGCGGCATTTTGGGCTTTTCCACTGTTGTACAGTCTGCAGAGTAAGTTGTTCCATGTTCTCAGTACCGACTGAGACTCTACTACAAGGTTTGCTTCTTCATCTGTACGGCTATACTTGCTAAGACACGTTCTTTTTCACTTAAGGTAAAACTTCCGATCTTCGATCGTAAGCTCTTCGTAATCTTTTTTATTCTTCTGTACCAGCCGATGTTCTTCCCGCCTATTCTACTCGTATAACTCATAAGTAGCTCTCGTTCTATATCGCAGCTAGAGCTTTGTAGGCTGATTATTAGCTGCATGTACTTGGCGGTATTCTTTATCAAACCACGAACTTCTTGGTGGTGGTGTGGTGAAACACCCAGCACATCAATTACGGCGTTCCCACTGGTCTTCGATACCACATGCGCACCTCGGCTGCAACAAGTTGGTGATCCGAGTGAAGACATACCTTACGTCTATCGCAAAATGATTAGTTTGGCTTAGCGTTTGATAATCCGTAAACCGCCATGTCGGCGTGTTTGTATCGAGATGAGGAAACCGTTTGCTTGCTGAAGCAATATTTCGTCATTTCGTAAGTCAATAAGCCTAAATCCGTTGCCGTGGTGTTGTGTAGGCTATGCTTATCAACTGTCCTACTACTGTCCACCTAATAAGGTTTTAACGTCATACTTCGGACATTGCTCATGTGTCTTGTCGAGGAGCTCGTAGAAATATTCTTTGGTGGCCTCATCCTTATGTCAGCGAAATTAGCCTAGATGCGTATTGTCATAAGATGCTCGTCTTCGTGTCGGAAGCTCAAGACTTCTTGATTAAGTCTGCCGAATATGGCAAGTCCGCGCAACCGAATAAGCACTGTTCCTTTTCCCTATAGCAAGTACCATAGCATACATCACAGGTTTTCATCCTCCTTATACCCGAAGGATTGGCTAAGGATCCGAACATTACATGTGTAGAGCCGAAGGTTGCTATCGTTTGGTATAATCGTCAACAGTGAATCCGTTTGCAACTAAGCCCATTAGTTGCTTCGTCACATATTTTAATCTCTTCCGTATAGGGCTTTGAATCATATAAAGGCGTAGGCCAGTAGTGCTACTGTCTGGGCATGCCCTTACCATTTTAGCTGTAGACTACTACTAGGAGGTAAGGCAAGTTCTCCGCTACGAACTTGTGTGTTGCACAGGAGGATAAGAAACACCTTCATGTAAAAGTCTGGCAAAAGCTGCCTGCTCCGAGTTCATTTCTTTGCTTTATTCTCAATTGGAATTGGAAATGGTAATTGCTGCCTTATCTACCGTTCACCGTGACACGATTTAACTTATATGAGAGAATATGACACACAAGCCTGAATACATTTACAGGATATTTTTTGGGGTAAGAGACCTTATTATCACCTACAGATGTTTAGTTTCCAAGTACGCATAATACAATAGGTAGGCATCATATTTCACCTTTTGGCTCATCCTTAGAGATACAGCCTCAATAACTGCTACCTTGTATGTTTATTTTGTTTCCGAGCAGAAAAGTCACTAGTATATCCCCATCAATGCAGCTCTACTTCACATAGTTTTTCAGATCGGTATCCGGTACTCATCTGTCATCTCTAGAGCTTAACTGAGTATGAACAGAAATGATATATGTACGAGTCTTTTGATAATGTTTGCTTTCACTATAGAATGTCGTTTTTAGAAGGCTTGAAATGAAAAATCAAAAGCGCGAGCTCTTTAGCAGAATTAAAAGTAATAGACTTGTACTACGTTTAAAGCTTAACACGTTTATACCATGGCCAAGCTCTAACCTCACCTTGCACTTTCATACTATTAACCAAACTGAAAATGAAAAAGAAAAAATACATTACATCCTTCTTCTAATAGCTGTTCCGCTTCCTGATGAAATAAATAAAAAACTAAAATTTTATTACTACACCACAACTAAGTGACCACTTAATTAAACTAAATAAACGTGTTGTTCGTCAATTTTAAGGCCGTTGGAACACGAGAAAGCTTTAAGAAGACATTCGAGTTGTGCAGCAAGCAAAAACTTACAACACAAGGCTACGCCACATTCATTGCAAAAATACAAAAAGAAATATCACAGCGCCGGAAAACAAACTTCAATTTGTTTTTGGTGGAAATTAAAAACCCTCCAAAAGAAAGAAAAAAAAAAAGTAACAACAAAACAGAAATAAACACAAGTTAATGTCCAATTAAAAAACGCATTTCGACCCAAACAATTGAGTGGCACACCAACGCAATGGCATGGTGGTGGTAATGGCTTTCCCAAGGCATTAAAACCACTAAGTAATGACCAGCAATTTTTCACCAATCCCATCATCTAGAGACGCAGACATGGGAGAAACCTCGACACTTGAGGTTAATTGTGACAACAACAAATATAGACAATTAAAAATAAAACAGAAAATAAAAAAAAAATAACAAAAAACGTACAAATATCGTTAACCCTGACAGAACAATAATTTATTTGGACAAAAAAATTCACGTGGAAGCATCAAATGAAAAAAAAGAGAAAAAAATACAAAATCCAACTTATTTGACCCGCCCCGAAATGAAAGCGTCAACGTTAACAATGTCCCCATGTCATTAAATTCCATTCATAAGTCACGCAACTTATCAAAATATCCTTTTCGTTTGATAGCCTCTAAATTAATAGTATTTTGCTCCTTTTATTTTACCTGTATTGTATGCTAGTACACATATTTTGTTTTATTTTATATCCTTGTTCTATCAGGTGCGCTTTTTTAAAAGGAGTCCAAAGCACTCATACATATGCAGTGGTGGTCATGAAAATAAAGGTTCAAAGAGAGCTATCTGGTAGAAAGCCAATTCATCATTACTTAACTCCTATGATCCGTCGTAGCACTTCTGTAAACTCTTCTCAGTCGTTTGACCTTCTCCCTTCGGGCTAAGGCAATTTCTATGTACAGCTCGTACCGTTCGTCGATGTATGTTATAATATCTCCTCCTCAACTCACCGTCTGTGCAGACGGGATCCAATATCACCTACAAATTTTCCTATCAAATGACGTGAGCACCTTCTTACATTTTCGATAAAGTCCACACCTCTGCGCCATAGAGCAGGATTGCTCGTCGTTTAAGAGAGGGCTTTACTTGACAATTGCCTTGTTAGCTCAAAGATGCAGAGATTGGGAAAAGATTTATCCTTCGTTTGATCTCAACGCTGATGTTGTTGTCTGAATTAACAACGTAGCTTAGGTAGACAAAGTCCTTACCTACCTCAAAGTTAATTCTGTTCAGAGTGACATTCTATCCGATACGTGGGTGTTGGGTGTGCTTTCTTATTGACATCATATCATCTTCGCTGCTTCCGACTCAATACCTGCCAAAACGCCACTGACATCACACCGCTTTCTGCCGATTATGTCAATATCATCGGCACATGCGAATAATTAGAAGGACTTTCTAAAGATTGTTCCTTTTGTGGTGGTACTATTCTTTCAAAATTGATGTTAATCAAATCGCATGATAGTGCGTCAATTTGTCTAAATCATTTTTTGACATCATATGCATTCGCCATAGTCATCCTGCACAAACGGATGAGTTTGCAGGGATGCCAAAGCGAGACCGTGCTGTGTATAGTTATAGTTAAGGATCATACGCATTCTTAAAATCTATGTGAATATTTGGTCTATAGTGGACTTCCCTGACTTGAAGCCAATCAGGTTGTTTACGAATGGCTTCATGCGTTCATACAGACAGCTACTTAATATCGTCTGCTGTTTTCTTATTCCGCAACTACCAAACTTTTGTTTTTTTAGCACTGAACAAAGAATATAAGCCTGGCACTTTCGATCCCGAGCTTTAACTTCAATTTTAGTACATTTCAAAAGCGTTAGCAATTGTTAAAGAAAAATATGTTTTATGTGGTAAAAGCTTGAAAAAAAGAAATATTTTCTTGACAAAATTCAATAGTATGCCACTCAGGTTTATCAAACCCAATATACAACGTCAAAGCTTATATCCGATTCCTTCCCTTTTATGGAGAAATTTCACTCAAGTGTTAAAGAAAAAGATTTGGTTGACTGCTCCTACGGACCTCTCGTACCCATGCCCATTGTTTTCAAGATAATCGCTGATAAATTGTCAATATATTCAATATATCTAGACCCGAGAACTGCCAAGCTACTGTTGATTTAATTTTGTGTCATTCCGGACCGAAAATTGGATCCAATTTCTACAGCAACTTGATAGGTTCTATTCTCGAAAATACGTGCATTTGTGATTAATAAAAAGCGTCCTTAACAGATGAGATATTTATTTCGGCATTGTTCGTATTTACAAGACGTTGGAGTCCCTCAGGGCTGCACTTTATTGGCATTGCTTTTTCTAATATTGATTGTCTGGTACTTATAACTTAACCATTGACCCATTTACATTTTATCAAGGCTTCTATAGAATAAAACTTTTTTGAAAGACTTTACTTACTTTTTCCTTGATCTAAATAGGTGTCTCCATATTTGTTAGGGCTTCCAGTATTTTCTGGTAATTAAATGTTAAATGGGATAGCCCTTGTATGTAAAAGATTTCTTGTTTGAGTCATACAATTCCTACAATTCCAAGCTTTTATTTTGGGAATGCAGCAGAATTCTACAATTTTAGAGATATTACCAACCCGTTTCCTTTATTTCCAGAACGATGACGATTTTATGGTTAAAAGTACAGGCAAGCACTCCTCTTTTGTGTCACTTACAATTTTCCATGTTTAATTAGACATCTGTCAAAAAAAAAAAAAAACATATTTGTTTGACCCCTCGACAAAGTGACATACTAAAGGTGTTGTATTCCTTGCCTTACAAATATAGGGTGATTAATCGTGAGGTTAATTTTCAATAATTTTTTTTGAAAGATCACGTGTGACTCCTATCATCCTGGTTTGTCATTTTTATTCAAAATCGTTTGGCAAGTCATCATGGAAAGACTCACACCACAACAGCGTCTCCAAATTGTTCAGCGTTCTGTGAGAAATGTTTTATGTGCGATTCGAGAAACTTACGGTGTGCATAATCGACCTACAGAAACCACTATTGCCAATACCATTCGCAAATTTAAGTCCCAGTTTACATAAATGGATGATACTCGACTGGTAACACCACATCCAGCACATAGTGAAGACCGTGACGAATCGATTCGAATCGTTTTCAGCAGCTTAACTCGCCGTATTCGACAACTTGGAGTATTTTACTTGAGGATCTCGGCCTAAATACGTACAAAATTCAACTTGTGCAAGAATTGAAGCCATGCGACTTGAATTTGCGTCATATTTTCAGTGAATGGGCTCTGGAAAAAATCAATGAAAATCCGGTGTTTTATCGTGAAATTTTATTCAGTGATGAAGCACATTTCTGGCTCAAATGATACGTTAATACACAAAATTGCCGTACTTGGGCTGATAAGCAACCGGAAGAGTACCAAGAGCTACCATTTCATCCTTTAAAAACAACGATATGGTGTGGTTTATTGGCTGGTAGAATCATTGGTCCATATTTCTCCAAAAATGAGACAAATCAGAATGTTACCGTCAATGGCAAACGTTATCGCGCCATGTTAACGGACTATGAGCCTCCTGAAATTCAAGCACATGGTCTCGGTGAGTTCTGGTTTCAAAAAGACGGCTTACGAATCATACAGCGTGTGAAACAATGGACTTGTTGAGAAATGATTTTGGTGAGCACTTAATTTCAAGTTTTGCTACGGTACATTGGCCGCCTAGATCGTACGATATCACACTTTTGGACTATTTTCTCTGGGGATATGTAAAATCTCGAGTCTTCAGGAATAAGCCAGCTATGATTGATGCTTTGGAAGCCAACATTACTCGTGTTATTCGCGAGATACCAGTCGCTATGCTCGAACAAGTCGCTTAAAATTGTCATGAATTGTTCTTGAACTTAAAAGTGAAATTTAAAGCTCACTTTCAAATTTAGGGGTGGTATATGCATAGGCACAGTGGTGTAGTGGTATATGCATAGACTCCTCAAGCAGAGGGTCGCGGATTCGAATCCCGTGCGAGGCAATTCTGTGAAAAAGTCTTTTCATAGAATTTGTATGAAGTTATATGAAAATCCCGGCGGCGTCAACTCTGACATAAAGGAATAACACTGATGTTGGAGTTGTTGCTGACTAGACTAAATGTAACGAACTTACAACTAATACGTACTAAGACCCACTGTTTGAGGATGCACTGGTTCCAGTTTGACAACCATCTCTTGGAAAAATATCGAAACATAATGCACCTGAGTTTCAAACTACTACACCACCTACACGCGCCCTGGAGAAAAGCCACGAAGAGGGTATTCATATCCCCTTGGTGCGCGCGCGGGATTATAAAATTATCTTGTATTATAAATCAAACCTCACTATGAATCACCCTATATATATAAAAGTAAATGCTAGCAACCACAAAAATCACTTCAAATCCCAAATAGTTATTTATGTCTTGTTTATTTCCACTTCCACTACCCTCACTGTGTGCACATACCACACATCTCCGGTCGTCCTGTCCACGAAGATGAGTGCGTGGTTTACACACTCGTATGTACCTTTTCTCTGCCCGATTGCTACTCATAAGTGTAAACGAAATCCATTTAACCATTCCACCCCCATCCTAATCCAAATTCCATATTTGTAATTACGTTATTGAACCTTACAGAAGGATAACGTGATACTCTGTAAGATACACAAACATACTCCATGAAAAGCTCGACTACGGGCGATTGGATTTATGATTTGTTATTCAGCCATGGGAAGGGTATGAACGGATTGGAATAAGGATAGTGGTGGGCTCTTATGAATGACTACAGCCATCAAAACTGATTCAAAGCGAAGTAAATCTTCCTTCCAGTCGTCGTCGTCATCGTCATTTGAGCAGCTAGACAGCTTATAAATGGATTGTCAAAATCAGTTTGCTTGTCAGGAGTCACAGAGGATAATCAAATCTATATACAAGTACACAGAAACATAAACACACCCACATACATCCAGCAATGCATTCACAGTGTGTGGATTAGTTCCTCATATTCGCCTATGACTATGAAATCAATTTTGATAACTCATGTAATTAATTATCCTTCAATTTAATGTGACAAACTTGTTAGGCATGATGTTACGAGTATGAGTAGATTGATTGATGGCGAGTCAAAAGAGATGGCAGTCCAATTACTTTCAACCAACACAAAATACAAATACGAATATGTAGGTGTGCGAACTATTAACCAATCTCATGTTTCACTTCACCTACCAACCAAACGCAATTTAGTCGCGGCTCAAAGGAAGACTTAAATTCTCAAGTGGCTTAGTTCAGTTTTCGAAACCTTGACGATGACTACGTCTATGATTATGTCTATGATTATGACTACAATTACAACAACGGCTATAGTGACATGACACGACACTCGAAAGTAAAGTTCTGTCATTTTGTCGTTGTTTTTTGAGGACGGCAGTGAATGTGGGTAAATCGTACCACCGTTTGAGGTGTGTACTAAGCTACATAGTATAGTTCCTCCGAGAGCTAATACCACAGAGCGAAAGGTTGTTAATTTTAACCCTCAAGTGCTGTTATGAAATTCTTTAACAACTTAAAATGTTCAAGGGTTTCTCCATCCATTAAGGAGCGGTTTAGTGGATAAACTCAAGTGTTTAATGACGAATTTAGTTGCGTGGCTAAATCGGGTGGGGATTGTGGCCATTGCGGCATTGGCACAGCATCAGACTTGATGATACAGTATCAAAAATTTTAGCAAAAGATTCATATATTTTCTGAAGGACCAACAACAGCCACTTTTGTTGTTATTCCCTTTAAATATTTAGGTATACGTTCGTCCACGGTTCGTAGGTTGTTCTTTGCTCCTACGGCGATGTTTCTAAGTGGGTTATTTACATAAACTTTAATGGACACGAAAGCCTTTCTATTCCTTCATTGGATGAGGAGATAGCCCATCATAACATGAAGAAGGTGATTAGAAGTTTACTAAAATGAAGTTTTGGGGGTCTTTGGTTATTTTGTGTAAGCGCAAAGTAATTTGCTCAACTGTTTATTGATTGCGTGATGCTACGGAAGTGGCTATCTGAATAGAGCAAAAGTTGAACCAGGTAAACATAGATAACGAATGTGGATTTGAGGGAATTTTAGGAATTAAACATTTTTATATTGAAATTGTTTCTTGATGATTTGATAAGTTTCAGTTGGTGAAATTTTTTTTTTTTTGATTTAAAATAAAACTGATCAGCTTATGATCATACGAAAATTCAATTGTGCGTTTTCTTTATTGGAACAGGGCACTCAAACAAAGAATTAGTACACCATACTTTGTATGATATTTTAGTTTCTCTGGAATTGTTCAGTCTTTTGTAGAATGTAGTCAGGACGCTTACATAGATCAAAAGCGTATTGGCCCAATACAATGCCAGGAAACAGTCTACAGTAATTTCTACTAAGGGAAAACCGCAAAGTCGCTGACCTTTTAGAGGATTCTGCCGTCATGCCATCTGTAAGTATGCTCATAAGAAACTTAACTACTACTATCAGGAAAGTTCTGACCCCGACCAGTTTAAACTCAAGTTAGTATTTTGAGAAACTCTCCTTTGATTCATTGGCGATATCATTTCCTGCGATTCCATTTTAATCTGGAACCAAAACAAGACATAGTGACTAAATTGCGTTTAGAAAAACCTTCTATCCTCGAAATAGCTTGGAAAAGAGGACAAAGTTCAGGAAATACCTTTTATTTCCACCAGAATTACGTATACCTCCGCTAGGAATACAGACATCTTTCGTTGTTGTCCTCCAAAAAGACAGAAATAGAATATCCTAGATCGGTTTTGAACCCATCCCATTCCTGAGCACCGGAAGAGTCGATTTTGTTCTAGAGTCGTTGCATCATACCGCATGTCCATAAAAACAAAATCAACAGACAGTCAGTACACAAGGGCAACAAAATTTCGAGACTTTTTGAAGAGAAATCCATCACTGCGTCTAGAAAAAAGCCAGGCGTGACAGGTCCAAAAAAGTTCGATATCTACGGTGAAACTCAAATAATTATGATAGCTTTGTTAGAAAAAGGGTACATGCAGCCAAACAGAAAGTACATATATAAAGTTACACCTCACTGAACGACGAGAGCTGCTCGTGAACTTTACGAGCAGAAAAGAAAAGAAAACCACGAGAAGTGCGCGAGGAAATGGAGATGTTAATGCAAAAATGTAATTCAAAAATTTCATAAGAGAATAAAGAGAGCATGCCAGAGCTACCGCTATTCGATAAAATATATATATAAAATAAATTCGCCCAGGACAAGACAACAAAGAATTCTGTCCTTCTGATTTAGACGAAGTAAAGGTAGCAAAACAGAACTAAAGTCCAAATAACCTGCTAGCGCAGACGCACTACCGACATGTCGCCTCGCTGTTATATACTTTTTTTAAAACCACCCTTAAAAGTGGCATACAAATTTCACAAGCCATGAGAAGAGGTACGGTCATTTTGAAAGAAAGATCCTGCGCGTGATTTTCGATCCCATTTCTTTGAGCTATTGAAGTCAAAGTTTAGACAGCGTGTTATCTCAATTGGACGTCCATTCGTGCGATTTGACACCTCTGGATATTTTCTTTAGAGCAACATCATTGTTATATGCCAACATGCTGAAGACGTTAGATGGGGTTAGAGCCAATACTGAACTTGAAATTTCTGGAACATCCGCTGAAATGTAGTAGAAAGGCAAAATTGGCTGTTGGAAAGAGCAACTCTTAGGTCTTTTGGCCCATTATGATCCCACGTGGATCTATGACCCTTCTATTCATGGAACCAGTTTGAATTTATGATGAAGCGCAGAAGACTGTTAACGTCTAAGTGAAGTTTTCTTCTTTAGAAAAGGGCTGGACATGTACAGAGTTGGTGGAGGATAATCTCTCTTCCTTCTTCTAGAGAAATCGTTTTTAAAGAGGGCAAGCCTTGCATGCTTGCCTATAAGGCAGTGTCCAGTAATGAAACCTATGACGATGCTGAGATGTTTCCTATTTTGAACGATCAGTCTCCGAGAGCGATTTAGATCCAGCTTTGGCCAGGTTTGTTTGGTTGCTAGACATGTTGGTCCAACAGTCCACCACAGGCATGTTAATTTATTAGTATCCAGTTTTAATATTGATTTGCACGTAGCGATTGCTCTACCTATACTACACTTTTCCGGTAGAATAAGTAGAGTTTTTTCTATTTGGTCGAGTTCGTCAGCCGTACAATGCCCTGGAATGACTCTGTAGCTCGGCACCCAACATAGGTGAAGGTTGAACTGCTCTGCTATCTAACTAAGAGATGATCTGAATCCAGAAACTTGGTAGCTGACGATTCGAAAAGATGCTATTTTCCTTTGCAAATATCACGTTTTTCTTCAGCGAGGACAGAATTTCTTTAATCGCCAAAATTTTCGCCCGAACTGCAGTGATTTGGAAGATTAAAGGAGGGTCTTAGGTTTAGCTTATTTAACAAAACACCTCCACCAAAACCGCTATCAATTTTAAATCCGTCTGTGTAAAAGTGGATAGACTTGTCCTCCATGAAAGCCTTTGTCATACCGAAGTTTAGGTATGTTGTAATCGATGTTTGCTATGTGGATTCCTAATATATTAAGAATATTAGCGTGCCCAAATAACTTATTTGTACATTGTGTAATCGCTTTAAGGTGAATAACTGCAGTCGCAGTTACTTGCTTACTGAAGATGTCGATGTCAAGTGAAACAGAATGTCTAATGCCGCAGAGAGAGTGGAGCGTAAAGCTCCGCTTATGCATAGACATGCTGTTCTTTGGATTCGGCTTAGTTTTTAGTGGAGCGTAAAGCTCTGCTTATGCATAGACATGGTGTTCTTTGGATTCGACTTAGTTTTTTGCAGTTGACTGCAATGACTAAGGCCGCCCACCAGACAACCACACCGTAGGTGAGTATCGGTCTTATGACTAAGATATATAGCCAGTATAGCTTTATTGACTCTTTCTTGAATGTTAGGCCTCCAGTTTAGTTTCCCATCTAAAATGAGACCCACGAATTTTGCTGTTTCGGAAAACAATAAAATGGTACAGTTTATTGAAACGAAAAAAGAGAATAAGATCAAATTTATGGGAGTTTACTCCCAATCCACAGCGATCTGCCCTAGGGGTTAATCTGTTAAGATTTAGCTGAAGGAGTTCTTTAGTGGTATAGAGATGCTTATCTGAGACGGCTGTAGTAAATTCATTCGAACAGGCAATCACCCTGCTAACACCGCTTCAAGGTATATATAGCAGTTCATTAACCACTAAGTTCCAGAAAATGGGAGAAAGGACACCGACTTGTGACGTACCTCTGCTCACACATTTTTTTAGCAGATGAGCCACCCAGTTTGAAGTTGATTATCCTGCTATTTCGCATAAGACTGATCAACTTCCCATGTGAGTTGACTACCTGTAGAGTTAACAGTGCAAACGTGATTGCGGATGTGTTGACGTTGTTAAAGACGCTCTATAAATGTTTGTGAGAGTTTTCAAAAATTGGCTCCAACGAATCGATCGCGTCCATGGTAGACATGTGAATGAAGTCGAATTCCATTAATGATATTGTGAGATGTTATTTAATGGAAAATAAAAGTTTTTTTGATATCTCAAATATTTTGTGTTTTATTAAAATAAAAACAAAAATGCGGAGTCCTTAATGGAAAACCCGATAAAAGCATTCGCCGATGATATTCTAAAAAAAATTCCAGAACTTAGCATTCTGCCAGCGGTGCGTTCACTGGTATTCAAATGGAGGTGTTGATTACTATCTCATTGTCGTGACACCATGATTCGCAGAACTCGTCTTCTGTCAGACTTGTGGCTGCTCCCATTGTCTGATAAGAAAAAAAGATTGCTATGTCATCTGTACAGACGAACGGAGTGTTGTTTTTCAACATCGAAGCATTTAATTTATATATTCGTAGAGTATGAAAAGAGAGGACCAAATTTTGAACCTTGTGGAACTTGTTAATTGCAATGCAATTTTCGTTTTCAACGTGAAAGGTTCTTCTTTCTAGGTGTAAGCTGATTTCCACCCCTATTCCAGCTTTCTGTATAGCTTCGATTAGTCTGTTATGATCCAGCGTAACACATGATGTCGCTTGCTTATGCTGGAATCGACCAAGTTCGCAAAGTTCCCAAAATGCTGGTGAGTACTTCTACTTTTTTGGAAGCTATATGGTTGTTTGCATACTAATTCATGCTTTCCGATGAAAGGAAGAATTCGATCTGCAGCTATTTGCTCCATGATGTTTCGAATGTTTTTAGGTACGGTTGACTTATCAGGGCTCGTATGTTCATACCCTGAGACAATCGGCACCGGGAGCCTTCTGGGCAAATAGGCAATGTCATATTCTCTCTATTTCCGAGCATTGAATATCACCAAAATATGATACATTAAGTTTCGAAGAACTGAATTTCTATGTTCTCACGTTGTAAGCATACATTGATGTATGATATAAAATAACTGCAACGAAAACGCATCTGTGATTGTTCTGCATGCAAAGATTTTTTAAACGGTGTCACCTAAATTCGTTTTTTTTTTTCTTCTTAAAATCTCATTTATTAACGCCCTAAGTACATGCTCTAAGGTACATATCGTTCCCTGCCTACCTCCACGGTGAATTAAGTACATATTGGCCATTATTATCTATGACATTTTGCCATTTTCTCGGCAGCTTCATAATTCGAAGGGTGTAGAACTTCTGTGGTTTATCAGCGAAAAATTTGTGATTCTCAGCGGCTCTTCGGTCGGCCAGTTTTCTACCATCAAGAGAGTTTTTCAGAGATCGAAAATATAGTAATCAGATGGTGCAAGGTCCGGGCTATACGGTGAGAGCATAAAAACTTCCCAACCAAGCTCCGTCAATTTGTTCCGGGTCATCAAAGATGTGTATCGGTCGAGTTGTGCACAGTAGAGAATTGTTCGTTTTGCTACGTTCTAGCAGCTGATAATAGACAATTCCCTTCCAATCTCACCATCTTTGATCACCGATCTTTGACCATTATCGTTTGCGTTGGATATTCTCGTATTTAATCCATTTTTCATCGCACCGTAATGAGTTGCTTCAAAAATGGTTCTATTTCTTTACGTTTCAGCAGCGTTTCATTGATGGTTATTCGGTCAGTTAAATTTCTTTGCGTTAATTCATGTCGGACCTAAACATCGAGCTTCTTTGACTAGCTTGCTCATCAGCCTCCGCTTTCTTCAGACAGCTTCTATGCCGGTCTTGCTCCATCAGTTGCAAAATTTCATCGACTTTTCCAGTGATAGGCCGACCAGTGCGAGGTGCACCTTTTACATTTAAATTTCCGGAACGGAATCGAACAAACCACTCCTGGGTCTGGCGTTCACTCACAGCATTCACACCGTAAACTGCACAAATTTTCCGGCATGTTTTTGCAGCGTTTTTCCCTTTTTTATGGTAAAAAAACATCACATAGCGTATTTCTTTAGATATGGTATTTCAATCATATTCAAATTAGTATAACTTTTAAAACGAACAACGTATTTCACAGTTGTCTTCACAGGAAATGTAGCCTGACATGTCACCTTTCAAACACGTGTTCGTTTGACACAATCAGATTAGTGTTTCCAGATAAATGGACACCAACACCATCTAGTGAAAAAAAAAACACAGAGACTTGTTGATTTTTGTAAACTCATTAAAACAAACTCAGTTACAATGATGTCAAATATCTTTATGATGATTTCTTGACACATGCATCACTAGCATGAAATCCATGAGACATTCCTAAACTTTATGATGATATTTTCATGAATTTTTGGACGTTTCACATCTGAGTGGTGATGAGTCATTTCTTGACTTAAACTATGACTATTCGATTTTCATTTCAAGTCAAATAGCCGATAGCCTACCCCTACTGACCATTTCGTAATCGAAACGATGGCCATTCAAAAGAAATATTGACGACGACATATCAATAGCAGGTTAGCTCCTGCTTCAATTCAATCAGCTTATTGCGATCCTCAACTTGTACAATTATCTTGCAATTACCAAAAAGAAAAAAAAAATGAAAATTCAATTAAAATCCCCCAAGTTCCATTTACTCCCGTGTGTTTCACCAATCAGTTGATTTTCCGCAAACAACCCTGTGAATATTGCACGTCCGTCGTAATTGCGTTTAAAATTATAAAATACGTTAAAAACCCTGATAGGTAATAATTGCAAGCAATTCTCGGGGTCGATTCGTGCCGCAAAAGTTTATTGAAAACTGGTTACGTTTTCAGGGAATTTTAATTTTTTCACAATTATTCTTTTGTGTTCAATAAAAATAAATTCCACCTTCTGATGGATAGTCCACCATGTACTACCACTACTACATACTATTGCTATAAGTCCACCAAAATTAACCTTTAAGGTTAAGGTAGACAACCGAAAAGTTCCAATGTACATAAGACTAAAAAAAAAGGAAGAAAAAAAAAAAATGCCTACTCAAAGAAGCAGCTTATGGATATTTTCCCAACATAATTGGCATTATCCTTTTAATTGGGCATCCCTACAGTTTATGGGTCGAATTCCAAAAATAAAAATGAAAAGAGATACAAAAAAAAAAACCCAAATTAAGTGTAACATCGGGTTAAGGTGACTGAAAGGTGCCACCCAAAGGACGATACTATTGTAGTTTTTGCTCTCCTGCTGCGCGCCAAAGAATCATGAGATATAAATTAAAATGCTAAAAATACAAAAAAGGAAAAATAATAAAAAATTAAAAAACAAAAATGACAAAAAGGGATACGCTGTAGAAAGCAGAGGGAGCTGAACAAACAAAACAAAAGAAATGATTTAATCTGCAACACACACAGAAGCACAAACTAAAAAAAAAAAAACAAAGAAAACAAAAATAAATAAAAGCGAGCCATTCTTAATGCTCCATCTCGTTTTCAGTTTTCGGTTGTCGATTTTCGGTTCTGGCTACGCAGGGATATTTACGAGTGAGCTGATATTTATGCGGTTAATTTATTTTATGCTCACACTTAATTTGCCTGTCCGCAAATATGATTTGGAACAGCATGCAAAACCGGCTGAGTGAGGATAGAAATCATCACTCCTCCAGCCGCCCACATTGTGTAGTCATTAAACTTTGTGGTTAAAATTTATGCTTTTGTGATTTTTATTTCAGTTTTTTGTCCGTCTGTCAATTGGCTCCTGATTTGCTAAGACGAAAAAATATCCTGCACACGTGGCAAATCAAAGAGAAAACTTTTTGGCAGAAATTTTATGTTGGAAGTTTTTTTTTTTTTTTTTTAATGGAAATTAAAATAAGCAACATTTGCAATCGGGAAAGTTCCCTTAAAGAAGACAGGTCTTCTGTTTGAATTTAAAAAAATTACGGTAGGTTCTTAAAGCCACAAAGATTTCCAATTAATAGGATTGGGGCTCTATTTTGTACAAGGTAATGCTTTAAACTGGAAAATGTTTGGCACGTTGCCGCAATAGTCAAGATACACGAGTACATACGATTATGTTTAATTGAATGATACCACAAAGTTTCATTTCGATTTTAGGTAAGAAAATGTCAAGGTAACTTGTATTTTTAATCAATCTCTCTCTAGACGTCAAAATTGTCGAGACATTTAAGGACAAAATTAAAAAATTCTCTTAATTCTCTTGAAACGTTCTCTAAATGAGCTAGACAAAGAAGAAGCCGAGCAGCAACTGCTTTCAGAATATTACCACAATAAAATTTGAAAAAAATTATAACACCAGAGATGAACCAAATGTGCATTTACATCTAAAGAAAATATCCAAAGTGTGTACGCGCTATCGGGTTCTCATGTCTAAAGGCTACCAGTGCGCCATACGTATGAGAGGAGAATACTAGGAAATTAGGGCAACATAACACATGGGCTGAAAAGTCCATTTCTAAGAGAGGGAAGCACTTGAATTATATCCATACCATTTTCAGTTAGTATCAACCTTCAAGAAATACGTGTATAAATTTGACAGCTGTCGGACGATTAGTTCTCGAGATATAGCGTTGTGAGTGAAGCAACTTTTGTTATTCTGAAAAAAAAAAAAATGAATTCAAAGCAATTTCATGTGTTGATTTATCATTGCTTTTTGATGGGAAAAAAAGCAGCCGATGCAAAGAAATGGCTTTATATGTGTTACCCTGACTCTGCACTAGCCGAACGAACCATTCGCAAATGGATTGAAAAATTTAAAAGTGGTCATACAAGCACCGAAGATGATGCACGCAGTGGACGTCCAAAAGAGGCTGTTACAGATGAAAAAGTCCAGAAAATGATCAAAAAGTTGATCAAGGAGCGTGTTGGATATATCATACACAAATATTTGGACATGAAAAAGCTCTGTTCAAAGTGGGTGCCGCGTTTGCTCACAGTCGACCAAAAACAACAACGTGTTGATGATTCAGAGGAATGTTTAAAGCTGTTCAACCGCAATAAAGCCGAATTTTTGCATCGGTATGTGACAATGGATGAAACTTGGCTCCATCACTTCACAGTTGGCTGGCATACACATGGAATAATTTTCATCGACTATCTCCAAAATGGGCAGACTATCAACAGCGACTGTTACATTGCGTTGTTAAAGCGTTTGAAGGAAGAAAAACGGCCGCATTTGAAGAAAAAGAAACTGCTGTTTCATCAAGACTATCCACCGTGTCACAAGTCGATGAAAACAATGGCAATATTGAATGAATTCAGCAACGAATTGTTTCCCCACCCACCGTATTCTCCAGATTTGGCCCCCAGCGACTATTTCTTGTTCGCAGACCTCAAAAGAATGCTCGCCGGAAAGAAAATTTAAGATCGATGAAGAATAGGAAGAATAGAGGAATATTTTGGGGCTAAACCGAAATCGTACTACAAAACTGGTATCGAAAGATTGAAAAATCGTTTCAATCAGTGTATCGTCCTCGAAGGCAACCATATTGATAAATAAAGTTGAATTTTGGAAAAATTTTGTGTTTTACTATAAAACTGCAGCCCATGTGTTACACATGTGCCAACGCTTTTTCTAATCCTCGAAGCCCTTCTTATAAGCACCTTTTGTTATAGCCTTGAGCTCATCCAACGATGTCGTTTTTGTTTCACTCAATTATTGCAAATCTTCGTCCGTTGGGACGATTTGGCTTTGGTTTCGATGTCACAATAATATATCAATGATTCGTGACCAATTACGACCCTTTTGGCAAGTCAGAATCTTCATTGATGTCATTCAATAGCTCCTATGCTATGCTTATGTGATGGTTTTTCTGATAAAAATTAAAAAGTTTCGGAACAAACTTCGCTGACACACGTCTCAATGCCTAAAACATCCGAAAAAATTGCACAAAACGAGCCGACGAATATGCCAACATCCTCAGGAACTTCTTTTATAGTATTTCGACGATTTTCCAAAACAAATTTCCTTCACAACTTCGACGTTATCATCTGTTGTTGATGTGAAAGGAACGTCATTGGCAACTTCTCGGCCATCTTGGAAGAGCTTGCATCACTGGACATTTTTTTTTTTTTATTAGAGCAGACTCACCTTATGCTACTGTCAATATTTCAAGTGTTTTACACACAAAATTTGATGCAAATAAATGAAAATCACTTATCACACCAAAAACATGTCTAATATATCTATCTGTCAATAGCAAACTAGGTGTGCTATATACCTGAAACTGTGAACATATGTTCGGGACATGTATACCAACACCACAAAAGAAAAATCGACAATCGAAAGTGCGTTACCCGCGATATTTCAAAAGTCACCTTACTTTTTGACCATTTTATTCAATATAGGCGCCTTTAGTTTGATACACTTATTCCATCGATTTTCCAACTTCTTGATCCCGTCCGAAAAGTAATTTTCCGGAAGGTCTGCAAAACACTCCTCCGTGGCGTCGATGATTCCTCGCGTGAGCTGAAATTTTTATTGATGAGCCGTCTTTTGAGGATGGTCCGATGGAGCCAAATCGGGCGAATACCGTGGATGCGACAGCAATTGGAGCCGTAAGTCATTGCCGTGGTTGCGATGCTCTTGTGCCCGGTGCATTGTCTTGCAAAAACAAATGTTTTTTTCGCTTCATGTGAGGCCGTTTTGCAGCGATTTCGGCCTTCAATCGCTCCAATAATGCACAGTAATACTCGCTGTTGATGGTTTTTCCTTTTTCGGGGTAGTTCACGAAGAGTATGCCATGACAATTCCAGAAAATCGACGCATAAACTTTCCGAAAAATCGAGCCTCCCTCGGCCGATTCGGAGCACTCGTGCGGGCTTCAGTCCATTGTCGAGAACTCATTCTGTTCTTTGGTGTGTAATAGTGGATCCAAGTTTCATCAACAGTTACCAATCGACGCCAAAAATCCGCCTGATTCTGCATCAGCAAATCCAAACACTCTTTCGAAGTGCTCTCGCGTTCGTGTTTTTTATATGCAGAATATTGCCCAAAATATTGATCGGTTGTAGAGTTGCGGCCACCACGAAACTCTCGAAACCAATTCTTGACGGTGTAATCTGACAAAGCATTAGCCCCATAATATTTATCCAACTTTTCTTTTGTTTCCTTCGCCGTTTTGCCTCTCAAAAAGGAATGTTTTATGAGAGAACGAAAATAGTTTTTGTCCATACTCAACATGATGCCAAACACGTCAACAACAATCAGCTGTCAAAACAAAACTAAACACAGTATCATCGCAGTGAAATTTGGCATGTCTGCTAAATATGAACGGACTTCAAAGCTGCAGAACACACAGAAATGTCGAGTCGACGCTGATCAGCTGAATTCGGCATAACCAGAGAGTCAATCCGGTTTATTTAACAGTTGGATTTGGGCCTATATTCGTATCAGATTGTACTGACACAAGAATTGAAGCCGGTCGACATTAGACAAAGCCATGAGTTCGCTAATTTGGCGCTGAAAATTTTGTCATCTTATCGGACGAGGCTCATATTTGGCTCAGCGGTTATGTCAATAAGCAAAATTGCTGTTACTGAAGCAAATAGAATCCTCCACAAGTGTTCGGCCAAGTATCAATGCATCCACAAATACTTACTGTTTTTTGAGGCTTATGGACTGGCATCATCGGGCCTTTTTTTTCGAAATGAGGAAAGAGACTCAATTACCGTCAATGGTCTCAGATAAAAAGCAATTTTAACCGACTTTCTGTGGTCAGAGCTCGACAACATCGATATATCCGATCTGTGGTTCTTACAAGACAGCGCGACATGCTATACAAGCGACGCAACGCTCGAAGCTATGAAGGAGATATTTGGCGACTGGGTCATATCACGGCGAGCGTTCATAAATTTAACACCACTCCATTATTTTCTCTTTGGCAACGTCTAGTCCTTAGTCTACGCTAACAAGCCAACAACTTTGGACGGGCTTTTGAGGTCAACATTCGACTGTGACAATTTTTAATAATGTACTATTCCACAGGTATTTGCCAAGAACGTAGCTTTAAAATAAAGACAGAATCAATTTTATACCTTACACCGTTGTTGTTTTCTTTAATTTTATTTTTATTTTTTTTTTTCTATCGATGTTATGTGGAAAACAGGGTCAGATACTTGAACTGGCAAACGAAAGTGTTTAACACGTGTTATTGAAGAACAAAATAAGAACGGAGTTGTCATCAGCATCATCCCGTTAGCTGAATTAAGAGTTAATATTCACGATCCTGAAAATTGATATTGAAAAATTAGTGGGCGACTTATGACCATAAAATGATAATTGAACATCGAAACCTGATCCAAAATGATATAAGCCAAATGGAAGGGCTAAGCTTATAAGGTATGTTCAACAACTTCGGTGAAAAATGTAAGAATAGTCCAAAAACTCTGCTTGGTGTTTCACAAGACCGCTGTGACGTAAATAAAGAAACGTGATTGTAAAACGACGAGAGAAAAGGCAAGCCTTTCTAATATCAACCAAGTATAGCTGAAGCAGCGGCAGAACAGAACAGAACAGAACAGAAAGGGCATTAATATATAAAGCACATGCCATACCAATAGAAGCCTTGTATCGGGAACAGGAAGTGGCGTCCTCAAACTTTATATGCATCAGACTAATAGAGCAAGCGCAATGTGAAATGAAATGGCGGATTTTACGGATGTCGAAGTTAGAAAGGCAAAATAAAATTAATGAAATAAGAGCGGCGGACGGGCGGGATCACATTTTCTCCGAAGTTTAGATGACAATTAAAAGTCTTGGGAATAAATAGCTCCCGACTTTTTTTTAGTAGAGAGACAGGTTTCTTATTCAGTTGTATAGAGGCAAAGATAACACGAAAAATTGTAACAACTACCGATTGGTGAAACTAATATCGAATGCTATGACAAGAAAAAATTCTCGGCAGGCAACAACGCAATACTATTAAACTTGATAGTCTAGATTAAGATTGATGTGGGAGGAGGTATAATAAATCCTAAATCACTGCGGCCACAGAAGGGAATATTGCGATGTCCTCCACTTAGAGTTCATGTATGATGCCGCAATTTGTGAGAAAGGCGGCTAAGTCTTTAAGTTTGCTGGCAGCTACGTCCTCCTCTACGTCCTTGACCTGGGTAACGCTGACGTAGTGACTTGACATTGACTTGATAGCAATCAATGCAGCTTTGTGAGAGGGAATTCAAAGTTTATGAACAATACTGGAGAAACATCGCGATGTATTTATCATACTTATTGATTTAACTTAAGTTAAATCCAACAGCGTGAATAACCGGAGATCTTCAAGTTTAAACTAGAGTACAAAAAAGCTTTATTTAAAGTCCTTTGATTTTAGTGTCGCGAGTCTATAATGGCTTCTCTTTCTTTTCGCTAAAGATACTAATTATAAACAAGAACGTTAGAGCTCTGCAGACAACTCTAAACAGTTTGGAACTTCTCCAGAAGGTTAAAGCAATATCCGAATGTCCTGAGTCTTGAAATTTATTTAGAAAGAGTCAGAGTGAGAAAAATTGAAACACATAGGCTCTGTCGTTGATCACCAACGGAACTGTGGTAACGAAGTCGCACATATAGTCAGTATGTGGTGACTTAAATGGCGCAAAAACTCTTCGGTATTTTATGATAGGAAAATGCCGCTCCGACTTAAGAGTTTTGTTATATACCACAGTCGTTCGTCCAACTTTAACAATATTTGACGATATACGGAACTTCAAGTTGTGCAAATCAACTGGCTTTGTCATGTTCAACGAAGATCATCCGTAAATCTGGTCCAGTGCTCAGTCAGAGCTAGAAGACGGCTTGAATGTGATGTAAAAATATGTGAATCTAAATGACATCTATCGGTGGCAAGCTATAGTTTTGTTAGACCAGCTTGCTTCTTCTCGAAGAGAACAAGATCAATTTTAAGAATGTTAGGGCTTTTGACCACCAATTTTCAATTAATAAATCTGTGTATGCTTTTCAAGAGAAGGAAAATTATGTTTGTCAGTGTCACAATTTTGACGAATGTTATTCAAAGATTCGGTATTTCAATCCGAATCTGCCTTTTAACAATGATTATACCTAGAGTCTATATAGGCAATCGGTACTAGGACATAAAAGGACACAACAAAATCATTTATCGGTACATACTTTGACACTACTCTTAACAACTGAACTTTCTTTTAACAGGTGGTGCGTCCTAGTATCGTATGTAACTCAGGCTAACTCTGTTAAATTAGCAGATTAATGCAAGCCTCCGCTTGACAGAATGTTGTATTACCTCTTTGGACCAACCAGTAAGCACGATAGGTGAAAATTACATACGTTCATGTCATATATGACAAGGTCACATACTGTCAGAATTTTATTTGTTTGACTTCTCCACCCTTATCTTTTGGATGCACATAGCAAAACGTGAAATTATGTGCTCACCAAAATGATTTCTCAACAAGTCCATTGTTTCACGCGCTGAATGGATCGTAGCGCCGTCTTGTTGAAACCAGACCTCACCGAGATCATGTGCTTGAATTTCAGGATGCACGTAGTCCGTTAACATGGCGCGATAATGGTTACCATTGACAGTAACATTCTGATTTGTCTCATTTTTGAAGAAATATGGACTAATGATTCCAACAGCCCATAAGCCATCACAAACTCATCAGCCCAAATACGGCAGTTTTATTTATTCACTGAAAATATGACGCAAATTCAAGTCGCCTGGCTTCAATTCTTGCACAAGTTGAATTTTGTACGATTTTAGGCCGAGATCCTCATGTAAAATACGCCAAAATGTCGAATACGCCAAGCCAAGCTGCTGAGAACGACGACGAATCGATTCGTCATGGTGTTCGCGTACACTCTCAGCTACAGCTGCTATAGTCTCTTCACTATATGCTGGATGTGGTCTAACCCCGGTCGAGTATCATCCACTAATGTAAACTGGAACTCAAATTCGCGAATGGTATGAACAAAAGTGGTTTCAGTAGGTCGATTATGCGCACCGTAAGTTACTCGAATCGCACAAAAAATATTTCTTACAGAACGCTGATATTCGTTATACAGTTAACAATTTGGAGACGCTGTTGTAGTGTGTGATTCACGATGAAGGCATGTGTCACAATCAATATTTTTTATATCGTTTTCTTCGCTTATAAGAATCTCTTTGCATTTGTGACAATTAACGGTTTCCTTTCTTCAGTTTTAAGGCTTCTTTCTCTTGTTTTTGTTTTTGAAGTCTTTTGTTTTTTTTTTTTTTTTTTTAACCGCATCAACTTTTTCTTCCTTAATTCGTTCTTTTTACTCAAAAATATCCCTCCAAGCTTGTGATGAAATTGCACTGGGAGACCTGCAGGCCAGCGACACATTTTTTCTTTTAATTGGATGTGGATAGAACAAATGAATTGACAAAATATGTGGTGATCGAGACCTGCAAGGGAAACAAGATGTTGATATTGCGTTCGAAGAAACAACTTTTTGTACGGGATATGTTTTAAAATGAGCTTTCGGAGAGGTTGTTCCTTATGAAGATGTGGCTACAAAGTTTTTATTTAAATCGGTTAAACAAGATGTGGAGCTTGGACTTTCCAAAAAATTTTTGTTTGTTGGATTTATAGGAGCAAGAGGAGATTTTTTTGAGAAAGTTGGTGTGGATGGATGTTCAATGGTGATGATGTTTAAGGTTATATAGTGCTATTCTTGTCAGCACACTGCAAAGTTCCATTATCGTTTAAATCAAACAAAACATTTATAGGCATTGACGAAACATCTATTGTCTCTGTTTCTGCCGATTTAGCATTCTGTAAGACCTTCAATATTGTTTCGACATGAACACAATTTGTTTCTAATTCGTTTCTACTTTCTAGTATTACAGACTCAGCTATGGAGTAGTGATCTTTTTCAGGAGGTGGAAGAAAGGAATTGCCGTTGTTTCTGTTCCTTTGAAAGATATCTTTTCAAGTGCATTATGTACACATTTTCCGTAATCGACCGCATTTTAGTCAAACTAGAACAGTCCGCATTTCCGAAAACCGTTTTTTTTTTTTATAGTTTCTGGCAAGTTTTTATTCTTACTAAGCTGACAAAAATCCCTGCGAGTTAAAACACTTTTTATACTGCCCATTTGCCATTCTCTAACCGTCTACTACAAACTTCTTTAATCGGTTTAAAAAAAACTTACATCTGCGGGTTACAGGATATGGGTTGTCTTCAGTGAAAGGGCGTAAAGAATAATGTTTTTTTCGTAACACAACTGGCTCAACTGCATGGACATATAAAATTTATGCCCATCTACAAAAAGTAACTGATTTTGAACGTTGTTCTCCTCGATCCATTTGCTTACACAATTTGCTACGTATTCATAGAAAGTTTCACTACGCATCCACCCTGGTTCTGTTTTTCCAAAAAAAAAAAACAATCTTTTGGAACGCTCCTGATTATATCCGCAGGTGGTCAAATGTACAGAAAAATTACCATAGGTGACAGAAGTTTTCCTATGGTAAGAAGACGGTTAAAGTGTCCTTTTCTTTTACCATTTGGATTTGATTTACGTTTCGATAACCTTCAGGGGCTGTAACTTTTCTTGTTTAAGAACAAAGCGAGAAACTTGTTTCATCTCTATTCAATATTCTCCTGGGGTTCAACAAGATTTCTTCATTACCACCTTCTTTAAGGAAGCTATGAAGATCGCTTAATAAACGCTTATAAATTGTTTCCGCTTCTCTAAGGCTAAGGACGGGATTCCTTTTGAAAAACAGTTTTAGCCATGTACTTCTTGGGTGACCATCTTTAAAAGGGTTATCTCGACTTTCCGCCCTTATTAGTTTTTGGACAAATACAATATATAATTTTAATGTTAAACTATAACACAAAAACATAAAAATTGCATTTAAACTTAAGTGTTAGTACACTACCTCCACAGGACATCTGATCTACATAACGAACTACAAAGACGGTGAATTTTTTTTCTCGGTATTTTTGAAGTACCACATCTGGCAAATTTTACCAACGCAATAGATACCTGAAACTCAAATTAAATGCACAAATTTTCGCTCGTGCAAAATATGCTTAATTTTCCTATTATAAAGCATTTATTGAAAAGTGGCCGGATACCAGTGACTGGCTGGGTACTGTTGCACTTACCCTATTACTCTATTTCTAAACCAACACTGTCGTAACAAAGAAACTCGTATCAGAAACTCACCTGGAGTAATTGCCAAGAAGCTGTAAGAAGAGAAGCACATAGAGTATCGCCACCGACCTTTGGAATACAAACTAAGCCTCTACTTAGCTTAACCTACAGCCAAAAGAAGTTTTCGTTTTTGAAAACAAATTCAATGTCCACCCTGACGACATGAAAAATTAAATAAATCCAACTCACTGGTTCATAAGTCAAATTATTATCTCAACGATAAATCACCGGCTTCAATTAAACAACAAGAAAAGATTCTCTATTCCCTAAAACATAGCAACAACAAGAACCATTCAATTATGCCGCTCACACACACTTCCTGATAGTAAATTTATGATTCCTTGTCAAAGGTCATGCGCTTTGTTCGTGACGCTGTCCTCTATTTCCGTACATACCAAAAGTAAAATTCCGGAACTCATGGTGACTATGATTAATGAGAGCTCCCATCACCCTCAAAAAAAGAAGAAGAAGAAGAAAAAAACACTGAGCAAAAAAAGAGGACAAAGGAAAAGGATCTGATAGGTGAATTTCCTAGCATCTGGATTGTGGGCGCCTTTAAACACCAGTATCCCCTTTCTCACAATCACCCTTTGAATGTATTCGAAACCTGAATCCAAATTCCAATCTGAAAATAAACCGGGACCTCTTCAGCTCCAACAAAATCTGCCGAATTATCTACATAATCGATTTGAATTTGTTGTTCCACGAGAATTTTGTTTTTTTTTTTTTTCTCTCGTCTTCTTCCTTTGGTGCCTTCTTATCAGAGGAAGACTGTCTTTGTCGAAATTTTATTTGGTTAGCGAGTCCGACAAAACTAACAAGAGAAGTACGTAACACGAAGTTCGAAAGAAGACTCAGAAAATGCCGTTCACCCATGTTTATTTTAAAAGACGACGACAACACTTCAGGGCGATAAAGATACAAAGAATGTGAGGAAAAAAAAAATAAATAAAGGCGACGCAAAAAAGAAACCATCTTGAACCGTGTTGACTTTGAATTCAATTTGAGATTGACATTCAATTTTGTCGCACTCGAAAGTCGATTCTGATTACGACAACAACACGGCGGGTAGATTTGATTTGCCCCATCCACCAACCATGCCCACCTCGGGCGACGCACTACGGATTCTTTGTAACAATTTAAGTTTCTTTTTTTTCGATTGTGATATTTTGTGTTTGTCATTCTTCGTTAAATTGTTGTTGTCAGGGATTTTTTTTTTTTTTATTTATCTCTTGAGGGGATGCTGTGAACTTGAACTTAACTAGGGTGGTTGGTTGTGTACTAGTATGCTGTTGACATACAGCCGTCATCCTCCCTAATTGCATTTATAGTATAACGTGCAATCAGAAGGGAATGAACCCATCGTTGGAAGAAGAAGCATTATGCTGAAGGCAATGTATTGTACATTGGACAGCACAAGCAGGGGCTACTAATCAGTGTAGTAGATTGGGCAGTGCAAAGAAAAATATTTTATCTGTATCAGATTGCCCAGTTCAATTAAATTTATTCGATCAATGCACTTGAATTGAACTTACTAAGTGATGTGTTAATTTTGATGTCATTCTTATATGAATGGGGACATGAGTAAGATACTGAACATAACATATACTCGTACACTTAGTTGAGTGGGCTCTAAAAAGAAAGGCAGTGTTTCGCATTCGATAACATGAATGCAGGCGTTTAAGATTTGCTTTTTTATATTAAAAAGCCTTATAATAGGCATGAATCTGTTTATGTTATTAAGGTAGGTGGTTTGGCTGAGATATAAGCCAATAAAACTGTAAATGTTTGGAGGGTAAGGACATTCGGCTCAGAGTTTTGATGTGGCTGCTTTGCATTTCACAATCATCTATGTCATGAATTTGATGATGAAGCTACTCCCTAAAGAACCCAACATCGTTTACAACTTATTTTTATAAAAGTTGACATTTGCGGTTCAAACTTCCAAGTACCCATTTGGAGTTCTTAAATTTTTCCAAGCCTATGAACGTAAGATCCTTACGCAAGGTTAAAATTTATTCTTATCGCGTTTTCATCAAGCTTTCTCAAAATCATAGACCCATACAGAGGTTCAAGAACATCAATAGGAATGTTGTGAGCTAGCCATTTGGGAAGCTACTTCTGACGTAATTGGCTTCAAAGAAACTTTTGGTTTGACGCCGAACGTAGGAAGGTAGGCCCAAAATGATCACCCTATCGGAAGATGGTATAAAATATCATATATGACATTTTGAACTAAACAGCTGCAGTATTCAAACAGACAAGCAATAGAGCGCTACTAGGTGGAGTGAAAAATAACCTCCTTGACCGCCAGAATGCGCTGCTACTGCAGCGTTATGGGGCCTTGAAGTCCGTTCATATTTAGGCAGACATGCTAAATTTCAGTGCGATACTGTCTTTCATTTTGTTTTGACAGTTGATTGTTGTTGACGTATGACATCATGTTGAGTATGGACAAAAACGATTTTCGTTCTCTCATAAAACATTATTTTTTGAGAGGCAAAACGGCGAAGGAAACAAAAGAAAAGTTGGATAAATATTATGGGGCTAATGCTAAGTGAAATATTGATTTCGAGAGTTTCATGGTGGCCGCAACTCCACTACCGATCAAGTCTGCAGCGGCTGGCCCTCCTATGCGGTTACAGAGGACAATGTCAAAAAATTACATGAAATGGTGTTAGCTGACCGGAAAGTGAAGGTGCGCGAGCTAGCAGATACAAGAGAGATTTGTACTGAGCGCTTACGCTATATTTTAGGCAATATTCTGCATATGAAAAAGTTATCCTGCCGCTGGTTGCCGCGCATACTCACTCCTAAACAAAAACACGAACGCGAGAGCACTTCGAAAGAGTGTTTGGACTTGCTGATGCGCAATTGGGCGGACTTTTTGCGTCGATTGGTAATTGTTGAACACCAGAGAACAGAATGGTGGTCGGCAAAGGACTGAAGCCGGCATGAGTGTTCCGAAGCGGCCGAGGGAGGCTCGATGGGTCGGAGAGGTTATGGCGTCGGTTTTCTGGGATTGTCATGGCATACTCTTCGTGGACTATCTCGAAAAAAGAAAAACCATCAACAGCGAGTATTACTGTGCATTATTGGAGCGATTGAAGGCCGAAATCGCTGCAAAACGGCCTCACATGAAGCGAAAAAAAAAAATTTGTTTTTGCAAAACAATGCAACGGCGCACAAGAACATCGCAACCATGGCTAAAATGAATGACTTACGGCTCCAATTGCTGTCGCATTTACCGTATTCACCCGATTTGGCTTCCTCGGACTATTATCTCTTCCCAAACCTCAAAAGATGGCTCATCAATAAAAAATTCAGCTCACGCGAGGAAATCATCGACGCCACGGAGGAGTATTTTGCCGACCTTCCGGAAAATTATATTTCGGACGGGTTAAAGAAGTTGGAAAATCGCTAGAATAAGTGTATCAAACTAAAAGGGGACTATATTGAATTAAATAAAAAAAAAATTTAAAAAAAATTCTTTTTTCATTCCCAAGGAGGTTACTTTTCACCCCACCTAGTATACCCTGCAATTGTGGAATAATTGTGTCATGTTTTTGGTCATGTAATCGGTCGGTGATGTTTGCGCAGCGTGAATTTCGACGTCGATTTCCTAATCTTTTCGCTAACTGGGCAAACATTCCGGCGATTAGCTACTCGACTTGACAGAGTGGAACCACAGGAAACCACGCAAGGCGTGGCCGTCACAGGACTGGTCGTTCGGCCGAAAATATCGCGGCTGTGGCTGCTGCTGTCACTGAGAACGAAGAAACATCAACCAGACGACGGGCCACGCAATTGGGCATCACCAGACAGACCATACAGCGAATTTAAGTTAAAGACTTTCACATGTTCCCGTACAAAATGCAAACAGTACATCACTGAATCAGTGAAATAGTCTAAGGCCATCTTCAATCTCAACAACTAAGAGGATGATTTTGTATCGAATCATCATGAGCGACGAGGCGCATTTCCACTTAAGCGTTTACGTCTATAAGCAAAGTCTTCGTTTCTGGGGCACTGAAAATCCGCGTGTGATGCACGAAGAACCATTACATCTACTCAAAACTATTGTGTGGTGCGTATGTTTTTGAGGAGGCCATCGGCAATACGGTCATTGTTACTGGCGAAAGTTAAAGGGCCATGATAAACGATTTCTTACTACCGGAATTGGATGAACAGGGCTTGGTGAACATGTGGTTTTAACAAGAAGGTACAACCGTGCACACACCACGACCCACAATGAATATTGTTAGCAATTCTCTTTTTGGAAATTTTTCATGGCCAGCAAGATCGCCTGATTTAAACATCCCAGACTTCTTTCTTTTGAGCTACTTAAAATCGTGGCTTCATGCCAACAAGCCTGAGATAATCGCAGCCCTTAAGGAGAATATTCGACAGGAATGCGAACAGTTTTCACCGGAAATCTTGCGGAAAGTCATGGAAAATGCGATAAAACGGGCACAAATGTGTATCAACACTGGCGGATATCATCTTTTCCATTTAACAGAAACAAGGTCTAAATAAAGGCTTCCACCATTCAAAATCATTTTTTTTTTTTTTTATTTAGTAAAAAAGTAATTCAAAACAAAATTTGATAATTTATTTTGCACAACCAACAGGCAAAGGAGCTGCGCTACATCGACGGATGAGAGCTGCTCGTGAGCTTTACGAGTAGAAAAGAAGGAACGAGCACAGATATCTCGGAAAGAAGAAAATTTTAAAGTTTTGTCAGAGAATAAAACGAACATGCCACGACTACAACGCAAGAAAAGATGATCATGCATAAAAAACAGTAGAGTCGCAGTTTGTGATGGAGGAACTACTTCTGCAGACTGTACGAGTATAACGTCGATGATCGCCAAAATCTTGCTGTCGAGAGGAATGAGCGTTCCATTGGATCCATCGAGAATTTCGCCCTATGACATGGACTAAGTTAGGGAATATTGAAGCGTAAGTCTAATAAAGTTGCGAGCGCAGGTGGACTATCTGCTCACGTATTTAAAGTACCTGCAGATACCTCATCAGATGCAAAATCATTCCTGCTAATCTACCTTTCGTAAGATTAAACTGGCTTTATACAGGATCCTTATCATCTCGGTCATGCTCTAAGGCGCACAGGCTTGGATCTTATCGCAAGCGTATCCAAAAGTATTTGACCGTATCGAGAGAGATTTTAGTCCAATTTCTACTGACGGAGAGTGAAAGTGGAGGTTCAACTGCGAGGTATAACGACCTTGGTCTAGTCAGATGTTTTGGCATCCAGCGACTGAAATGCCTAAGCTATGTTGAGTGAATTGACCAAACAGCTTCAGTCTAATAATATTCGACTTAAAAACCGAAGGATAGCGCAGCTATCAACTAGGAGTGAGGCACGAAAGGCATCTGGCGAGCTAAAAATCGTGAGTGCCTTGTTTGTTGAGACCAAGATTGATCGAGAAAACGATGTCGATGGTAAACACTCTCTTCAAATACCGCTGTAGACAATGTGGCTTCTTTTCATGCAGCTTCTTTGATCGACTATTGGAAGCGAAGTATCGTTGGCACCTTCCAGTAGCAACTACGGTCTTAATATAATTGAAAAGAAGTTTAAAAAAAGAATTAACCATGGCTGAGTCTATTACTAATTTTATCGCTGTTATCACCGATAGCATCACAATTTTAGGATAAAATATAACGCACGGAAACGGCGGGAGTGAAGCAGATACAGTGGGAAGGCAAGGATTTGGACGATTTTATAGCAGTGGAAGCCAACATAGTTGTGCCTGGGACATTTTGGCGGAGTGCTATGACAAGAAAGTACTTCGTCAAACGACTGAAGTATATCGCAAGCTGACCTGCCTGGAAATGACTAAATGGCAATCTATCGCCAAATATGTTCGCGAATTCAAAACTATAAACAACACATTAAAGGAGTTGGGAGCGAATTTGGGTGATGATTTGTTCGTGGTTCTAGATGGACTGTCAGAAGACTACAAAGACGTAAAGTCAACATTTGACACCCAAAGCATGTATCCTTAAGTTCCAACCATTTGCACTAGACTGCTGGAAGTAGAAAAAAAAAGGAACCTCTGAGCAACAATGTACTTAGTGCTAAGAACTCTAAACCCCAAAAACACCAGAAGAATACAAGTCAATTTAAGGTAACAAAGGATAGATCATTTAAAATTAGCTGAAAACCACCTAATTAGTGTAAAGGGGACTGGAACTGTGATATCTGGCATCTGTGTTTGGAATGGAAAGGAACCAATTTACTTTTACAACACCTTACTAATTCTTAAATTGAAGGACAACCGAATTTCGAACAGTAAAGTTTGTTATCTAGCCTACAAACATTGCACGAGTTTACTTTTTAAACAAAAAACTGAAGATTCACATGCGTTTAAAACATTTAAGACATTTTCTGAGATGCAAACTGACGAGAAACTTAAAATACTGAGGACAGACAATGGCATGGAATACTGTAGCAGGGATTTTTGAAACTATGTAAAGGAAAGTGGAATTCTGCATCAGAAGAGTGTCCCACATACGCCGGATCAGAAAGGTCTTTCTGAGAGGGCAAATTGGACTTTGACTGAAACAGCCAGGTGCCTTATAAAAGAAAGTAAACCACCTGTGGGGAGAGTTGGACAATACCATTGCGAAACTGGTGCGCAACCAAATGTAATGCCGATGTTACGCCAGAGCAGCTATGGATCGGATGTAAATAGTATGTATGCCTTTTCTCAAGAAGATGGGAGCAAAAGTTAACACATTCAATAAAGATTCTAATATGGGAAAATTTGACTGCAAGTCAGAGGAGGGCATCCTAGTTGGTTATACCATAATTTCGCCAAATAGGCGATTCAAAGCAGAGACATCCGATATTTTCAAAGTGACACCTAGATCCAATTGCAATGTAATGTATCCAAGAACAATAATTATTATTCCGCTTCGTTTCAGAACATTGGTAAAACCTTTGGAACATTTTCTGAAAACATCAATAACTAGTTCCGATCAATACACGTCAGCTGTGAACTCAGTACACATCGAATGCTTGGAAAACGCGGATGAATGACGAACGGCGATATAAAACGAGTACGACTCACTACTCAAGACCAACACATGGACTTTGGTGGACAAACCGCAGGATCACATGTTAATAAAATCAAGATGGGTTTTGAAGACTGAATACAGACTGGACGGAACAAAAGAAAAGAAAAAGGCGACCAAATTCAGGGTGTCGATTACCAAGATAGTCGATTGATCATTAACTGTGGTAATCGTGATTGAAAACACGTTAGACCTGCATCATCTAAATGTCTCTTCGGCCTATCTTAAGTGGAACTTGAAGCTGCTTGTTCGAACTCCCTCCAAATACGACGAGTAAATAAAAAATTGTGCAAATTTTAAAATAAGGGACTTGGGAGCTCCTGAACTGAGGTTAAACTCGAGATTAAACGTTCTTATATCAGTCTGCGCGTCAGTCAAGATGGATTTAATAACAATCTTTTGGACAGATATGGATTTAAGGATTGTAAGCCAAACTGCCTACCAATCCTGATAAACTTGAAGTTCGAACAAGTACCGTCAGTCCCAAGAAAACAAAAGTAAATGGACCAAGTACCGTCCACCTTTAGTACACCGGACATAGCCTTCGCAGTCGACGCATTGTCACAATTTAACGCTGACACCATTGGAATCCAACGATGCACGTCCTCGAGTACTTTCAGGGTTCCAATAGTGCTGGGATTGTGTACAAAAGAACTGCAGCGGATCTTTATGCATTTGCTGATGCTAGTTAGGCAAACGATTTCAATGATCGAAAGTCGCAAACTGGATACGCTTTCATCTATGGAGCAGGAATAGTTCTCGAAGAAACAAAAATCGTTACTACATCGAGCACAGAGTCGAAGCACGTAAGTCTCAGCACTGTTGCAAAATAAGCTGCGTTTTGATGAAATTTGCTGGAGGAACTTGGACTTTATAAACGATCAGTAACGATTTTGGAGCGGGATGTGACATAGGTATCCAAGGGTGAACTAAACATCTCGATATAAGGTATCATTTTGTAAAGGAGACAATTGCAGATGAAGAGATCAAACTTGAATTCATCGGGTATAAAGAGATGCCAGCCACATCTATGGCAGCTCACATGAGATATGTTTCGAAACCTTAGGAATGTTTTTTTTTTGTGAATTAAACCAAAATATAATGTGTTTAACGCTTAAGGTATTTTATTTTGTTTATTCATTTTGTTTCCTATCATCTCTTACTTCTATTGTATATTGTTTTCTTACTTCCGACTTTTTTCTCTTTTTCGTGTGTTGTATAGGTACCAGGGTCTTACATAAAGATTTTTAGTCAAAGGAATCTCTTTTATTTATAACGCGCACTCAACATTTCCACCGGCGCTCAATTTCAACTAAATACAACTTAATTACCAGCAATATAAAGATTCCAGACTCATTTGCTGACAAATCTTATAGTAAGCTCAAGGATCTTATTTTGGCCATGGATTACTTCAAAGTATATAACAGAGTTTTTGACACTAAAAATTGTTAGTTATTAATGATGACCAAGAGCAGTCGTAATCGAAATTTGGTAATTCGTTTCTATTAAGCAGGAAAACTTTTCATAAATAGAAAAATCTTTATCTTTAAACTTAAGCTAAGTGCGTTGTTGTCTCCTCATCAAAACCCATTGTAGATATCCAAATAAACTTTTTTGTTGATCTCAAAATTTAGATATTTAAAACCCTACTCCGTAACTCTATGTGTACATCTATTGCTTTCCACTCACTCGCCTGGAATTTCATCAAATGAATACGACAACCTCACAAAACGACTAGAATATTAAATCTGCATAATCTACATCATCTCAAACACTTGCACCGCCCAAGTCATTAGTGAAAAACTAGAAAAACTGACTAACTCTAGCGCCTTCAAAACTCATTCGTTGTGAGTAATACTCATACACACAAACAGATAGCAGTCAGTCCTTAATGGAATTGCTTAATTATTTTTCATGCACTAACACAGATATTCACTTTAATTTAAGTATGATGCCACTCTACAACAAACTTTCATAATGTATTACTCTGCAAATAAATATAATTTCGCACACTCTGGAGCACATGACAACACACAGAATTTCGCTGCCAAAACTATTCATCCCTTACCCTTAACCTTACCAGTATTCATTAGAAGCACCCTTAATACAACAACAAATACACAAAACAACCAACCAACCAACCAACTTTATGATTATAGCCAAATAGTATGAAGGCATATTCAGCCCCATCCTTGAAATAAGTTGAAGCAATAAAGTTCCTTAAAATTATTTCGTAGCGTGTAAATTTATTTATCCACAAATCCGTGTGTGTAAAGAAATCAGACGGCAACATAGCAGCTCACCAACTTACATTTGGCTCTCAAATAGGGATGAATGGGTGCCAGAAATTTTGGCGTTAAAAAGAAACCAACGCACAAATGAAAGGAATTTATCGCTGCGTTCTCATGGCCTTCAACCCATCCACCATCATCCACTACTATCTCTTGTAGTGTCCGTCTTCTGTGGACTCTCATTTAATTTCGATTTTACCACTGCAAGGATAATTATAGAAATGAGGATTTATATCCAAACCGAGGATATTTGTTTTATTTGTACATCCCCCCCCAAAAAAGTACATAACATATGTACATGCCATATATTCATACAATTGATGACAATAATAAGGTTTGTGTCCTGGGTTGTATTGTATCGCTACCCGAATCGATACCACTCCACCTTGACTTTCACAATTATATTGCAGCTTACACATTCTATGCTCACACTTATATCCTGAGGGAATGTAGAACTTTATAAAAGGGATACACAGAGAGTCAAGTAAAAGTAAAAAAAAAAAAAAAAAAAAAAAAAAAAAAAAAAAAAATGAAAACCAAAGCAAAGGCAAACATTGGTTATGTTGCGTTGTGTTGCCAAAGCTTATCCCGTGGCGAAATAAACGGTGTTGGCCCTGTGTTTACACTTGCAAGCAAAAGTTCTTTTCCAAATTTGTTTTCAAAAAAAAAAAAAAAAAAAAAAAATCATTTTCTTGTTTTTGCTTTCCTGAACATTGGGCATTTCACTTAAACAAAATAAGTTCGTAAAAGTAGTTCGATGGAAGTTCAGGTTCAGTCCGCGGGTAGTCCAGAGGGTTATTTTGTTTATTAAATCATTTTGAAAAATAAAAACTATTAATGGACATTTCACCACAGAACTTACAGTTTTTTATTTATTTATTTATTTTTTTTTTTTTTTTTTTTTTGTCAAGCTGGCATTTTGCATATGTGCACAGAAAACTACATATTTACGGTTGGGGTTTGGTTTATTGCATACAGTAAGACCAATATCAAGACCAAAACCAGTTAGAAACAAGCCACGGAATTAGTCAAAACCAGAAGTAACCAGGCAGAGAGTGAAAAGTCGAGAAAAAGTTGCTCCTACATTTGTTGTCGTTATGTTGTAGTTTGTTGTGTGCTTCTTTAGTGCCCTTCTAGAGAGAAAACTAAACAACAAATTATACATGCATATTTCTTGAATGTAGTGCATGCAAGTATGCATACATGGATATGCCCAGAAAAAGTTCATAGGGAGCAGTAATCTGTGAAGAACAGTAAAGTTGTACGAGGAGCAAAATTAAAGTTTCCCAAAGCGACCTCAAGGGTGAATATATCATATGTACGAATATTTGTATGTATGTTCCGTTTGAGATACTTCAGAGGTTAAGTATGTAGTTAAACTGAATGGAAAAATTACTTATCTTAAAGAAGTCTGAGTGACTTGCGGGTGCAGATAAATATGTATAACTCTATGGTTTTTCAATAAAAATGTAAACAAAATAAAATCCTTTTGATGTCTATTTGGAAAACGAATGGAGTTATCATGCTGACAGCTAAGTGGAACATATGAAACGATACTTGAGTACACCTGGACCTCAACCAACATGCCTTTTCGGCCAGTCTGACAACTAGCTGACTACTTCCAGATATGCACACGGAGTTGGTTGAGCTACCTTAGGTATGATGAGTTTGAAGAACCTTTGGGATGCGGTTCTGATGTGTATGTGCACTACATGACCTAGTCATCTTCAGCCGCTCCAACCGAAGCAAACTTATTGCATCCATGTAGCAGTATAGCCGGTATATTTCTCCGTTGTACCTTCTCCACCACAATCGTTAAAGCATCAAGGCTTTCTTACCCTTTTGAAAGAGCGCACGTTCCTGCGGCTTATAATAGGATAGGGTCGATGAAGGTCTTATATACTGTCTCTCTGATTATGAGTTCGTCTCTATAGACACTGTCTTAAAATCGATCTGAAAACTTAACGGGTACAGTTGATGCAGGTTAAGGTTCCTTTGTGCAGCACCAGATAGACGAAGCTAAGATTGAACTCAAAGCGCTTAAGCTCTTCTGCTTTAATTTTGAAGATGAGCTGATTCATTATTTCCTTCAGCTTTGAAAAGCTCAGCGCACAGTTACCAGTTCACGCAGATTTATTGTAGTTTTGGTCAGATGGTCGACAGTTTACCTGGTATTCATCTAGATGATGTTTTCATCTAGATGTTATGTCTTCGGCCTTTAACGATCAACAGAAGTCGTACTCTATGACTTGCAGAACCGTTAAACTCTACTACAACATTTCCGCGTTTATCTTTGCAAGCGGTCTGTGTTTTGTTGCCTGACATCCTTTTTACCATCTGTTAAATTTTCTAAAACCAATTACTGTAATTCAGCCCCCGCCTCGCGTGAAGTGCTCCATAATGACCGCCTGGTGAAACATAGCACATCTAATGGTATCCTTGCTACTTTGCTACTGTCTTCCGCTAGTAATGTAGGATGATGAGAAAGACTGAGGGATACAGGGTTCTGGCTGTCTTATAAGATTGCAGCTTTGCGACGCCACACTACGCCATATACTAAGTCAGATTTCAATGGCACATCTGCATCCAAATATGTTTTGCTATTAACAACTATCACAGCTATCACAGTACGACGTGAAGTACTACTATTTGTATACTTTACCACTTGCATAGCAATGTAACACTTGACTGTTCATCGTATGAATACTTCCATTGAAGAAGACAATCTTTTCTGGAATTCTGAAAAAATTTGTTTAAATTACATATTCCTCAGTCTTGTACTTGAGCCGACTATTAAGCCAACTACTCGCCCTCAATCCGTAAGTATTTTTAGGATTTTGCTAAATTGTAGTTCGAATTTAGTGCAAATCTATTCATTCTACCACAGCTCATTTGCTGGCAGCTGTACTTTTATGGTTGGCATTCTTCATTTGTAGCCCTTTATCTGTGTCAATATAGGGTTTTCCAATAGGGACTTGACAACTTTGAGTTTAATTTGTGAACGCACTCTTTCACTAATCATCAAACTGTCATTGTCAATTTATTCAGTAAACTCAACATTTTTATCATGGTAAAGCACACTAACGAGCAACGTCTGCAAATTATAAAAATTTTCTACAGATATTCGGAGTCGCAAAATCCGCAAAATGAGTCGAAGCTCATTTTTGGCTCAATGGGTTCGTCAATAAGCAAAATATGCGTTTTTGGTCGGGTGAAAACCCACATGTGCTTCATGAATCACCACTTCATCCACAAAAAATAACTGTTTGGTGCGGTTTGCATGCCGGCGGCGTTATTGGGCCATATTTTTTCGTCGACGATAACGATGGTCATGTTACTGTGAATGGTCAGCGTTATCGCGCCATGATCACCGATTATTTTTGGCCTGAATTGGAAGATATGGACTTGGACGACATGTGATTTTAACAGGATGGTGCCACAAGCCACACAGCACACGCTACAATCGATTAATTGAAGAGTAAGTATGGTGAGCGTGTTATATCAAGACATGGGCCAATCGATTGGCCGCCTCGTTTGTGCGATTTAACGCCGCTTGACTATTTTCTGTGGGGCTACGTTAAGTCATTGGTTTATGCCAACACGCCGACGACGTTGGAAGAGCTCAGAGCCAACATTGAAAGCGAAATAGCTGCCGTTTTGGCCGAAATGTGTGGCCGAGTCGTTGAAAATTGGGTTCAATGAATCGTCCGCTGCAAACATGCCCGCGGTGGCCATATGAAAGAAGTTGAGTTCCATTCATAAATGTTTTGATTGTACTTCAAGCCAATAATAAAGTTTTTGAAATATCTCAAATAGTTTGCCTTTTATTTAAAAAACAAGTTGTCAAGTCGTTATTAGAAAACCCTATACTATGAGAACTTAAAAACTAAGTCAATGAAACATATTCCAAGTCGAAAGATTATTGTTAACGTATCTTCAAGTTTCCTATCTCTATATTGAGGTGGGCTTGTGGAGGGTGTTCTGCAATTCCCGTTTTCTAAATTCTCACGCATTGTCTTCATTTACTATCGGAAGAACAGCGTAAAGGGATGGTTTGGTTAGGTTAGGTTATAGTGGCTGTTAAAAACACCAATGGGCCTATTGACCCTTTTCGTAATATTGCAAGCTTGCCTATAAGACAGTGTTCAGTGATGATATCAATGATAGCGCTGAGATGCTTCCTATTTAGAAAGTTTAAACTTTCAGAGAGGTTCAGATCCAGTTTTGGCCAGATTTGTTGACTATGTCTATGTTTGTTCTTCTAATAGCATCCAGCTTTAGTGTGCACGTAGCGATTAGTATACCGATGATATCTTTTTCCATGTAAGATATGTAGAGTGGCTTCAATTATGACGAGGCCGTCGACACTGGAATATCTCTGTGGTCCGGAAGACAACATAGCTGTGCTATCTCCTGAGAGATGATCGGTAATGACGGGCGGTTTTAGAATTTTGCCGGACTGAGTCCAGGGATTATTCTTCGGCCCAAATAGGTCTTCTTTTTCGCCTTGAATGGGGTACAGTGATTTAAAAGACGGAAGGAGATGCTATGGTTAATTGATTGATTGATTTGTTGTCCATGAAAGCCTCTTACACTCAGGAAGATCCCCTCATGCTTACATAAACGTCTTTGTCAAACCAATATTGGGGCATAATTAAGTCGAGGTTTTCTGGAAGCATTCCTAATATATTGAGAATATCGTAGCCAAATAGTCTGTTAATCACGTGGGGTCGTCGTAAGGGGAAAATCTGCGGTAGCAGTCACTTGCCTGCCCAAAAGGAGTGGTGCGTAAGGCTACTCTTATGCGGATATACTGTCCTTTCGACTTTGCTTAGTTTATTGCAGCTGACTGCATTATCTATGGTAATCCACCAGACAACCACACTTGCGGGTCTTATAACCGAGGTATATTCGTATAGGCACTGGGTCATTCTACGTTGCAGTCCCCATTTGTTCCCAATCGCTACTGAATGTTTCGTTACTCTGTTTTAAATATACGGCTTTCAGGTTTGTTTCCTGTCAAAAAAAGACCCAGATATTTCGCTGTATTGGAAGAGACTGAGTTGGTATCGTTGATTAAAGGAGGGTCTATGATTGGAATCTTATATTGTATCATATTACCCAGAAAAGACGGGGTATACTCCTAGGCCACAGCGTCCCGCGCAATTTATGTATGTGCTATGATTTTGCTGTACGAGTTATTTAATGGTATTGAGATGCGTTCTTGAAACCGTCATAGTAACGTCATCCGCATCCGCTTCCAGGTATATCAGCAGTTCATTGATGTAGTGTTCAGTTGCAGAGAGGAGGTTATAGAACACTTCTGCTGATCATCTTTTAGCAGAGGCTCCATACAATTGGGAGTTGATAATCCTGCTATTTCGCATAACACTGATCAAGTCACAAAGTGAGTCATCTACATAGCTCCAGAAATGACAGCGCAGTAATGATTGCAGATGTGTTGACCAGACGTTGTTGAAGGTACCTTCTATGTCGTGGAATGTGACCATTATGTAGTAACGGTTCGTTTTTGTTAGTCAGTGAACGTAGAGCCGTAGACAAAAGTCATAAATCAGTTCTAGACCGTATATGTATATTAATTAGTCGATCTAAAGTTTTTTAGAAAGAAAAATTATGAAAAGTAGCCTTTTGGGACAATATAAGAACATTTTTCGGCTTTGGAAATGAAAACTGCATTAAGTTTTTTCCATGGCAAGGGAATTTGGTAGCTCCTAATGACATTCACTAGTGTTGGCAGAATGATATCTGAGAATATTCGTAGCTCGGTATGTATTGTACAATATCAACCAGCTCCTCAGACTAACGTGGTTATGAATTTGAATTTTAGTTAATTTTAGTCACAGAAGCCGTAGCTCTTCTAAAGCTGTTTCTGTCAATGAATAGGGAGCTACCTGGAAAGTGGGCGTCTAGTAGCAGATTGAGTGGTTCATCACTTGAGGTCGTCTAAGAGCCATCTTTTTTTAAAAAAAAAAAAAAAAACCTTAGCATTGTAAGATTGGTGAAAAGGATTTTTCTTAGTCACGATGCTTCAGAAGTTTCTTTTATTTTGCCTGATTTACCTAAAGTATTGTCACTTTGCCTTCCTTAGTTTTTTTTTTTTTTTTTTTGGTATTTTTTTGTATAAGTTGAGATATTCCTTATGTGGGTCCTATTCTTTCACTTTTCTTGTATCTTTTGCTTGGTTGAAAGTTTCGTGCAAACGTTTCTGAGCGGTCTGTGTGCTGATGTCCACCAATGCGATTGTTTTGCCTCCAGATTGAATAAGAGGGCATGTGGCAGCAATTGCCTGATTGAGAGTCAGGGTAACATCCTTGATTTTCATGCCAAGGTTGTTGGTATTACATGTGGATTAAAGAGTTCAGAGGAGAGTAGTTTTAAAAGTTTTCCTCTGGAAACCAAGTGGTGTCAAATAGCATGATGATGAACGCTCGCCATGAGATGACCCAGTCACCAAATATCTCCTTCATAGCATCGAGTGTCGCTTGTATGAAATCCCAGCTCGGATATAATGGCGTTGTCGAACACTGATCACAAAAAGTCGATTTATATTGCTCTATACCTAAGACCATTACGGGAATGGTGTCTCCTTCCTCATTTCGAAAGAAATCCACAAAGGGTTCAATCTTTGTGGTTGCATTGATGCTTGACCGAATATTTGTGGATTTGCACATTTCCAGCGCTCAATTTGTAAACTCACGGCATTGTCTATGGTCTCTCGGAATCTTATCTTATACGGATGTTGGCCCAAATTAAACTGCAAAATAATCCAGGTTGACTCTATGGCGATGTTCAATTTAATTGATCGGCGCTGAATCAACATTTCTAGGTGTTCTTCGATACTGGCGATTTCTTCATTTCGCACCTATCTCTGTCTGGTTGGTACTTAAGAGCCAAAAGAGTATACTTTTGTATGCGCTCAAACTTTTAGTGCGACGAACTGCCTGCACACTGAAGCTATAATGGCGACCAACCTCACGACGAAATTCATGTTACGTATTCACAACTAAGCCGGAATTTCGAAAATATTTTTTAATAATTTCCGCACATTCGGCAAGCATAAAACGATGCATGATGAAATGGCAAACCTTCCTGAATGCCAATTCAATATGCACCATACGATTTATTATTCTAGATAAAATGACATCTGATGAACTTCTTGCTTCAAATACCTCAATTTTGCTTGATAAAAGCCCTGTAAAGTCTACCTTAAATTTCATGAATTGCGCTATACGTTTCACAAGCACAGTTTCAATTTTTGAAGAAAAAATTTCAATGATCTGGTATCGTTGTGGTGTCAATCTTTTCATGATGAAATGACAAACTGTATTGAAAATAAATGGAGCTTGTAAAAGCTGATTTGACATTTAATCCCTATTGAAAAGCCTGACAGTGCAAAAAAAACGTATTTTAATATCTGTTTGGTATAACAAGATGTATAAGATGTACATATATGTATGTTCGTACACTTATTTATGTAAAATAGGATTTAAGCGGCTCACCATCCCGCCGAAAATCGCTATAGCATTTTTAAACTTAAAGTCAAACAAACACCACAATTAACACTTTTATCATTCAATGAACAATGCAAATTTTCAACATTTCATTAGCATAAACATTACCTTTTTTTGTTTTATTTTCACCCACTTTGTGTGACCGAATAATTCAATCTTCATTAGAATTTACCCATCGTTTAAATTATATATTTTTTTTTTTTTAGCTGAATATAGATATATGTACAGCTGTATCTTTTAGTAGAAATTGAAACAACCACTCAGTGATGGTTTTCGTGTACATATTTTATATTTTGCAACTTTAAACGGTTTTTCATTTCATTAGACCGGCAAATTGCTGTTTATCATTATATAAGTCCAACACAATGCCAGGCTATGTTAACTTCCCTAAAAAAAATTGACAAAAAAAAAAGTTAAAAATATAAAGGTGAAAAAATTAAATTACATCGATTAAGTGCTCAGTTATTGAGTCGCATCAATCAATTTCACTCTACTCATACCTGACTAAACTCGAAACAAAGTCACAATGCTAGTTAAATGGCATTCATTTCCGGTAATTGTTTCAATGTGGTCCCCTTTTTTTCCGCCTTACATTTGCCCCTGGGATATTTAATTAAAACTCTGCACAATTTGGTATTCAACAAATGCACAAACATTTTTGAAGTTGTATTTCAGAGTTACATGTATACCGATAGCTACAGAAGCGCTTGTACTGGGGTCTGTGGCCTGTAATCAAACGTGTTAAACTATATATACGAAATGTCGGTGGCCCATATCCTGGATTTGTGCTCTGCGGTCGCGTAGCACACGGTATTTATATGAGAACAGCCTTTAGACGAGGATCAGGTGAAACAATTTCGAAAAATCTGGATTAGTAGGGAGAAAAGTAGATTTTTGGGTATGTTCAACAGGAATAGGGATGGGGGGTTACGTTTTGATAGTTGCGGGAGGGTAAGTCTCTAAAAGCTCGCCGATATATTCCACTCTTTAGACTGACGACGGCTATTGCCGTGAAATCGAAGCCGCATTCCATTTTCATTTATTGTTTAGCTGAGGCTTTTTAACTGCATCCCAGAAATACTTATGCATAAGTACGACTATGTATGTATGTTCTATAGGAATAGCTGGCTTCCAATAAAGAGCCGAGTGAATAATTGCTATTCGGTGCATTGAACAATTGGAATTTGTTTATTTGAAGCCACTGGCCACTGCACTAATATAAATCTCTGACGTAATTGAATATAATTCGCTGTTTAATTGAGAGTGTAAAAGTTGTTGCAGGTACGGATACATACGAGTAGTTATGAGAGCATACCGACTGAGAATACCCGTATGGGCTATGTATGTTTGGAATTTTGTGATACATTTTCGGTATGCCTGAAGAAAATAAGCGCATTTGGGTCAGGTGATTGAGAAATTATATTGGGGATATGGTACACCAATTTACTCCGGACGAATTGTTATGGAATTTTATTGGTGGATGCGGAGTGGAGTTGTGTCAGCGATTGCATTTAAGTCGTTAAAGTTGCCCATGATAGCAATCAGTATTGAGTTTGTTTGAAATGAGGTCCAGTTTTAGTGAGGTACTACTACTTTAAAGTAGTTCAACTTTTAATTTACTTAAAAAAATTTCCAAATCGGTACTTTAATGACAGACAATGAAAAAACGGGAAATTCCCTTTAAATTATCTACAATTATGCGAACAGATAGTATTTTGGTAGACATGCTACGCTTTGCAAATAGGAAGGACGGAAATGTCAGACTGAGATACAATCGTCAGGCGTTTAAAAAGAACATCGTGTGGGTTTGTAACATTATCGTGGTTTTTCACTCGTGGAAATTTATTTCTGAAATTCACCTTCTGTTAGATAAATTTATAAAGAGCTTCGTCCGTATTATGGTTCGAACAATAATCCACCTGTGTAAATATTTCTTCAAACCATAGAAATACCATATTAACAACCTGGTATGGTGCAACCATTGCAAATGAAAGTGTTTCCGCACACCGCCATCATTATTAACAACTCGAGCTCGTTTCCAAGCCATCCTTAGGGAAAATCTCTTAAAACATTGGGTGTGCTTTCAACAAAATGGTGCTACGTACATAAAACAACTCAAACCATCGACTAACTTAGATCACAAATAGGTGAGGAAGTGATTTGCGACCTGTCAATTGATCATGTCAAAAAATCATATGAATTAACACCTCACGGCTAGTTACCATACTCTGGGGTCGCTCAAGAACATAGCTTTATTCAGATAGACCAGCAACTATTGATCACATGGAACCTATACTGCAACATGAAGAATGTCAAGTTTGATGTATCGGCCGATTTATTTGAAAAAAAAAGGATTAACATTAAATATAAATATTTCCACTTTCCGTCACTTAATTACTCTTAGATGAATCTTTGTCAATTTGCGAATCTGTAGATACTCGGGGAAAAATATTATCGTAGAAATCTTTTCCTGATTTTTAAAAGCCTTTATCTCATGATCCACCCAAGATTCCCATAGTTAGTCCGACTTATTTTTCTAACCGTCTGACATGACGGACCTTATCGAGCTAGTTACCAAAATAAGCTCTCACAAAATGTGCTAGCTGGTCGTGTACCTATGGAGTTCAACATCGTAGCTCCGGAAGCTTCATCTAAAGTGTAGCAGTTAAGTTCTTCTACAGCGTAAGTCTGGTTTTCAGCGAGTCTGACAGAAGAAAAGTAGTAGAAAACATAGGATTAACAATGTTTTCATAGCACGAGTAGCAAGTGATCTACACGTGCAGTTAAGTTCATTGTTAGCCAGCATTGTCCACACAAATCACGATGGATTCATCGTGAGGTTTTATTTATAATGTAAAATAAAATACATAAAATTGAAAGTAAACTTAAAATTTTTATTATCGGTTAAAAGAACAATTCATGGCATTTACTTTTTGAAAATGATATTATGAAAATGTTGGCCATGACTACGTCTGAGATGGTCCATTCGGAAGGTCCAATTTTAGGCGACTCGTTCGAGCATAGCGACTGGTATTTCGCTAACACGAGTAATTTTGGCTTCTAAATCGTCAATCGTAGCTGGCTTATTCCTAAGGTCCTGAAGATTTACATATCCTCAGAAAAATTAATCCAAAGGTGTGATATCGCACGATCTAGGCGGCCAATTTACCGTAGCAAAACGTGAAATTAAGTGTTCACCAAAATGATTTCTCAACAAGTCCGTTGTTTCACGCGCTGTATGGCTCGTAGCGTCTTGTTGAAACCAGAGCTCACCGAGACCATGTGTTTGAATTTTAGGAAGCACATAGTCCGTTAACATGGCGCGGTAACGGTAACCATTGACGGTAACATTCTGATTTGCCTAATTTTTGAAGAAATATGGACCAATGATTCCACCAGCCCAGAAACCACACCATACCGTTGTTTTTAATGGACGTATGGACGTTATTGTAGCTCTTGGTACTCTTCTGGTTGCTCATTAGCCCAAATACGGCAATTTTGCTTATTAACGTATCCATTGAGCCAGAAATGGATGGAAATGAACAAAATTTCACGATAAAACACCGGATTTTCATTTAGTTTTTCGAGAGCCATTTCACTGAAAATATGAGGCAAATTCAAATTGCCTGGCTTCAATTCTTGCACAAGTTAAATTTTGTACGATTTTGGGCCGAGATCCTCACGTAAAATACGCTAAGTTGTCGAATACGCCAAGCCAAGCTGCTGAGAAAGATGACGAATCGATTCGTCGCGGTCTTCGCGTGCACTCTCAGTTACAGCTGCTATAGTCTCTTCACTACGTGCTGGATGTATTCTAATCGGTCAAGTATTATCCACTAATGTAAACTGGGACTCAAATTTGCGAATGGTATTGGCAATAGTGGTTTCAGTAGGTCGATTATGCGCACCGTAATTTCCTCGAATCACACGAAAAACATTTCTCGAAAAACGTTGATTTTCGTAATACAGCTAAACAATTTGTGTGAGTTTTTTCATGATGATTTGCCAAACAATACTGAACAAAAATGACAAAGCAGTTTGATAGGAGTCACGCGTGGTCTGTCAAAAAAAGTCTATTAAAAATCAAACCTCACGATGAATCACCCCTTATATGCTTGTTTTGCAATTCCTTCAAAAACTGACGAAAATTGCTGCCAGTTGCGAAATGTTCCTGTGCTGGATTCCAGATAGCACTGATATCCTAGCTCTTCCCGTAAATAATATTCTCAATAAATTTCACTCAAGAGATGAAAGTAGATGTAACTATCTCGACACAAGTCTTATGTCACGATTGATCTGGCCCATCATTGATTGGGGAGGACAGGAAGAGTGTTATCACAGGCCGTTTCTTGATAAGAACAATTGCCCTTTGGATGAGCTTTAAAAATGTCTCATACCTTCCGTTATGTCGGGTTTTCCATTAGGGACTATAAATTTTTGTTTTTGAGTGCGACAGGTCGATTGTTTGGCCAGCTGTATGGTAAGTCGATGTCCTTTTCAAACCACATTTCACCAATATCGACTGCATGTAATTACGGCAAAAAATAACGTTCCAACAAGTCCGGATAGTGATTTCCATTAACTGTTATGTGGCGGCTATCATCACCAACGAAAAAAAAAAAAATGGTCCAATGATGCCGCGGGGATGAAAACCGCACCAAGTAGTCAAAGTTTTGGGGGTGTAGTGGCAGCTCATAAAGCACATATTTTGCTTGTTGACAAAGCCATTTAGCCAGAAATGAGCTTCCTCCCTGGGGATGTTTTTGCGGTTAAATTAGGAAGCGGCTGCATACATTTTCAGAGACCAATTTAAGAAAGTTTGGCTGAACCATGACTAAATTGTCGATGGATATTGACAAGCAAAACAGTAGTGGCAGTTCACAAAAAAAAACAAATTAACATTAAAAAATATATATTGTATATATTGTACAATAGTTCAAAATGAAAAACCCTGTGGTAAATTAGACTTACCTCCCTAGCAGTTCTTATGTTTCGTAATTTGCATAATCTCTTGAACCTGAATATTTTTAGGCTGTCACGGCACCATATGGCAGCATCTATTGAGAAAAACTACGGTGGGTCGATAAGTCCCTGAAAATTTAAATAAGGACGCTCTTTTTGGCAAAAAAACATTTTATTTTTCAACATAATCTCTTTTTAGCTCGACGCACTTCCTTTATTTATCCTACAATTTTTTGATGCCCTCCAATTATACGATTTCTCGAGGCGTTTGTGTCATCGATGACCTCTTCATTCGACCCAAATCTCCGTCCGACTGCCGAGGAATTTCTTCATGTTTGGGAACAGAAAATAGTCGCAAAAAGGTAAATCTGGAGGATCAGCTGTATGAGGAAGCAATTCGTAAACTAATTTATGCAATTTTGCCATTGTGACTGCGGACTCATACGTTGGTGCGTTATTCTAGTAGAAGATATTTTTTTTTCCCTCCCAAAATGCGGTCGTTTCATGTTTCAAATCGGGGTCGAATCGATATAACGAGCCTGCATAATAAGTGCCGGTGACTTTTCTACCCTTTTCAAGGTAATCGATGTGAATGACACCGCGCACATCCCAAAAAACTTTCGTCATGAACTTTTTGTTCGACAGACGCACTTTGGCCTTTTTCGGCTTCGATTCGTTGAGAGGAGTTCACTGTAGTGAAGTTTCTTTGGTTTTTGTTGTTTTGTGATGAATCAATGTTTGTTTCACGAAACGCGCAAAAATTCACTTGGATTGTAATTAAGATTCGCCAGGCACTCCTTTGAATTTGTCAAACGATTGCGTTTGTTGTGAATTTTGAGTGAACGCTGCACCCTTTTGGTGGATAGCTTTTTCATATCCAAATATTTTTGCAAAACTGAAATCACTGATCCATGTAATAAGCCTATAGGCTCTTCAAGTCCGCGCACCTTCACTCAGCGATAGTTCAATGTCATATTGTCAACTGGGCGACCAGAACTTCCGGCGTCACTTGTGCTGGTACGGAGGTATTGAGTAAACTAGTTGTAGATGGTTCCAATGGATAATGAAGTGTTCCCATAAAACTTTTCAAGCTTTTGTTTGATTTGCGTGTCTAATGTGCACACGAAATTCACTTTTTTCCATTTTCACGAAAATTTTTGTAGGCGTCTGTTTCAAGTGGCTGTCACAACAATATTATTTAACAGATCTGTCTAAAAATTTGCGTTCTTTTGAAAGATGCTTCTTGACAGGCAAAATTTCGAATTTTAGGACGCAATGTCAACTGATATGTCAACAATATGTCTTATTGTTCCACTTATACAACCTTGTGGAGCTCTGGCATCATGTTTAACTTATTCGTGGCACGAAAATGCGTCATATTGCAGGACTTTCAAAACCACACACAAAGCACTTACATTCCCCAATACGTATAACTCCTCGAGTCTGGAGATGCCTGACGGTGAAGGAAGGCAAGTCGGAACTTATGTTTTACAAGGTGAGTTTAGTCACATTATAACTTTTCAACAAAAGTATAAAACTTCACGATAATTAAAGATTACTTTCTACTTAGGCAGAGTTTTTGGCAAACCACTTACTGTGCGGATTAAAGAGAGCTAAAAATGGATAAAACTCACTTTTAACGGCTGTAAATTGAGGTCCACATCAATGCTGAGCAGTAGGGTTATCGTAGTTGATGAATTATCGTGGGCAAGGTATTCTAGGTTTTTTGCCATTTACGGAAGTAAGGAGTCCGCATAAATTTTCTTTCTCTATTGGAACAGAGGACTTAGACAAAGAAATAGTCCATTGCACTTCTAGTATGTTCCATTAACTGGAATTTCTTTGTTTAAAGTTTCGCATAGTTCCTACAGATCCAGCTCCCACATATCAGTGCTGAATAGATGCAGGATAGTGCGGACAATCGGAGAGATTTTGCTTTGCGGTGCCGTCATAACTTTCACAACATACGTCTCATGTCACTTATGTGAGTCTTTCCTAATGAGTGACAGCGGGAAAATCTATCTCTAGAGACATCGAGAAACTTTTGGTGGGCAAACTGGAGAGTAATGCCGTCTGCAGTTATGCTCATATGAAACCAAACTGTCAACGGTAGCTTTAACCAGTGGCGCAGGCAGTACTATCGCAGGTTCGGATCCTTAAAAACACCCTTCTTAGCGTTCTCTAGAATGTTCGTCTGCCATTTCATTTTCCGTGATACCATTGTGACTTGGAAACCAAACAAAACTTAGTGAATTCAGACTTCTGCATTCAGAGAAGCTCCATATTCTTGAACTATCTTGGAAGTCGTAAGAGTGTTTAGCAAGGCTTTAAGAGTAGCTCAGCTATCACTACAGATGGAGTGATCCACCGATTCTTCAAAATATATTTCATTGCCATCATGATTTCGTATTTGGAAAACAGACACAAGTTCCGGAACGAACTGTGAAATATAAGGTTGGAAAGACACCAACGAAGTTGTCTAGATCGGTCTTAGAAACATTTGTCAAGACCCGACTATATTCCTTTGCTGACTCTGCTTTAGCCGGAAACTATTTCTGGAGACAGGGAAAGTTGATTTGATTTGATTAGAAAATTTTAGTGTCATTGCATAATGTACGCAAGACCAGAGTCTTGCCATAAAAAACTCCGTTAATGTGTACTTCTTGTGTGAGTGACGGGGCTTCTTTCAATGCCGAAATGAATGCCCATATCTTTATGTTCTTTTTTCGAGTGCGGAAATATGTAATTTGAATTATAGCTAGTGGAATAGAGAGTGCGTACATGTATCTTTATGTGGGCTATTCAATAATTCAATATAATGTGCTCTTTACAAGCTGTCCTCTAAGGATAGAGGCTTTATGAGTCTTATAACCCTCTGGGTTCTAGTTAAAGTGTCACTTTATTATACACACTATCGGTATTAATTTAAGAACTCCTTCAATGATAGTCATTTTCGGACTTAGAAGACCCATTTAACATAAAACTTTCTTCTGAACCACTTTGTACTTATCGTATAAAGATGGCCCGTCTGTCAAACATTTAAATCGCAACAGACGTAAGATTATACAACAAAACGATAACCCCTGCTTCTTCAGTGATGTTAAGATTACGAGCCAGTGTTTGGCATCTACATATTTGCAACGTAAAAGTGTCAAACTCTCGAACTTTAAACTGAAAAAAAAAAAGAAAAAACAAGGGGTGTCATTGTTTGTCTTTGCGAGAAAGCCCAGGTTCAAAGGTTAAGAACTACTATAACGCCGTAACCACCAGTTGAAATTAACTGACACTAGTTCACGCCGATACTTGTCACAACAAATGTCAATGAATCAGAGTCACACCTAAGTAGCGTCTGTTCATCACCTTTTCCACTCCCATTTCCATATATAATGGAACAGCAATTCACACAGAGACAAGGCACAATTCATGTTCCATCAAAATAATTTGACAGGTTAACAACGAGGTAACAATAGGACCAATTATGTCAATTTTACCATGGGCGGACGGTTCAACCCACACTAAACCTCGAAATTCACCATCGAAAAGAAAGGCTGGCATTGATTTAAAAAGCCAAAGACCTAACAGATACGGACTTTTAGTTCAGCATTGTAAAGATGTGTTGGCTGTCCCGGAATTCCAAAACAAAATTGACTATTGTAATGCGCAATATGTAAATAAGAGGGTGCCTATTTGGGTGTGTTTTTTTATTTTCCCATCCCTTTCTGTCTACCCAATGCTATTCTTGGTCGTATAGTTCTAAATACAATTTTGCATTGTCAGCATTATCATACGATGAAGACAGCGTTACGTAACACGTACGACAGACAATACACAAAATTTGGGAATTTTCGCGGTATTTCCAAATAACCTTCAAAAAAGAGAAACTCTGTTCTGTGGGCCACGTTTTCTCCTTTTTTTTTTTTTTTTTTTTTTTTTTTTTTTTTTTTTTGATTTGACGAACTGACAATCAGCGTCTCGAAATTGAATGAAAATAGAAAACAAAAGCGTTACCAATTTCGCGTAATATGCGCGACATTTTAGTACTTAATAGAGACTCATTTTGTTAATAGTCCGACAAGAGGCCTGCGTGGATAGGGGATAATGGGTATATATACTCGTAAAGGGCAATTATCGGATTCACTTCGACGGCAAAGACAACGACAACGACAACGACATCACCACAATGAAGTCATTTGTAGTCAAGTGAATGAAAAATGCAATACTCCGTTACAGAGCTGCGATACACAATAACGCACAAAGTTTAAGTGCGTGGACGGCCCTGATTAAGGTCGAAATGGATGACTCGGTCGGTTGCACAAAGGGCAAGATAAGGTCCCTTGGAATCAATTAAAGCAAATGCGTGCGAGGAGTGCATTGGGCGTTCGAGTCGACACCATACCCATGTATGGCAAATTGCAACGGATTGCATGTTCCCTAGCATAGTGTGCATTTAATGGCTGATCTGATTTTTTTTTTTTTTTTTTTTTGCAAACTTAAGTACGACATAAACAATCGCGTTGTAATCAGTGACTGGTTTAATGTAGAGTCGTTAAAAAGTAAGGAGCACATACACACATATGTATTTTGGCACGCAATATCCTACCAGCGAAGGCTTAATTTCCCGTGTCAAATTGTTCTCAATTATGATCTCTATTTGCTTGATATATAGGCGCGTTTCGTAAGCTGCAAAAGATAGAATTTTTGGAATTAAAATGGACTCTGTGACAGGTTAAATGTTTTACAATTTTTGCCCATTGGACATGCACTCTAAAAAAGACTACGTAAGCACTTACAAAAAAAAAAAAAAAAAGAACAGTTGATTCTCACGGTACGATACTAAAAATGTTGCTTACTCACGAAGTTTTCATTTGCAGCCAAATAATCAATAAATTTAAACTTGAAAGCAGGAATGTCTACTCAGCACATACGCGTATTATGTCAAGTAGGCCAGTGTTTCAGACATTTGTTTTTCATATTTTTGGTGCAGGTCAGGTAAAACCTTGATAAACAAATGAAGTAGCAAATTTTTACGTGCCTTATAGGTAAACTTAAATTGTGGATTTAAAATGTAGTCTTTTGGTTTTTAAGAACGCTGGTATACCGGAACTTATCATAAATCATAAACATGATCAGAGAGAGACACTTTTTGCTAAGCCTTTAAATCATTTGGCAACAATCTGATTGTTCACTAAAAGTGCGGTTTTATGTTAGGAAATGCGTCTGCTAAGAATAAGCTTCCACTACAGCAGTTGCCTTCTACACGTTTTTGATTTGATTACAAATCACATTATTTATTCGAGCAAACTTAAGCAGCTATTTTGAGTTTGGGATTATCTGCCAATTTTTTTCGCCATACAGAATGACACTTGAGAATGACAACCGATGCCATGAAATGTTATTGAGTTTTATAAGCTTGTATTAATCAAAATAATAGGGAACAGGACTTCCTTTTCAAATAAGAAGGAAAAGATTCGTTTTCACTTGTGATTCGGATACTATACCATATAGTGACACTTTGAGTGTGCCCTCGGATGGAATATCAATGTAAGGATATACAAACGCGAACATTGCTATTAATACAATAATACTCATAGCTTTGGCTCTAAATCGGATATTGTGTTTTTCGTAACAAATTTCTTCAATACATTGGCATCTTCAAATGAAAACCATATCTGATAAGACGAGTTTTAAGGCAGAAATGAAGCTGCGCAAGATGAGCAAGGAAGATATGGGCTATGACATAATCAAGTCAACTTTCCGGCAGTTAAAGGAAAATTTGAACTATATTTGACATCGCGTCTTGCATCGGCGATGGCTGTACCATTTTAGCTGGCAATTACTTCTAATATCTAAGCAGGCATCAAAACTACAACCAACAACAAAACAGAAGGTAGACAGAAAATGTTGCTTTTTGTCTCTAATACCTAAGATCTTTAAGCTGCCAAAAAAGCAGAACGGACAAACAGACAAACAATAAGAAATTCTCATTACTCTCACGGGTTCGGAAGTTTCCGAAGACGCCGTGACAATACCATACATGACATAGAGGCAGAAATTTACAATTTCTTAAGAGACAGCATGCCTGATAGTTAAGCAGCACTAAAGGAGTTTCATTGTAAATATGAACCCAAGAATAGACTACTCCAATGCTTTTCAAAATCTATCAAAGAGTCACAGGGGTTGGACTACAGTGGGTTTGTAATGAACATCAGTTAATAACACATGATATCATTTTCCCTTATTAAAAAAAAAATAAAATATAGTAAGCGACGATTTTGAAGAGCAACAGCAATCAGGAGCATCACCAGCAGAAGACTTCACATTCTCAATACTTCATACTGTTTAAAGTAAAGGCGGCGGTTCGGCATCTTCATGCTTGCATCCGAACTGAGCGTTTTAAATAAAAGAAAAGTAGAGGACATTCTCCTCTCCTTTGGATTGAATGACGCCGACACGAGAAAGTAGTAAGTACTTATGGGAAATTTTGACAGCTGCGTTTTTATCGGGAGGAATGTCTTTTACGTGCGCGTTATGTTTAATTCAAGTAGACAGAATCGAAGTGAGAATTACTTAGGACCTTATTATTATCACAAGAAAAGGCATACGGAGTGGAATACTATATAAACATCATCTTGTTAGTCTAAGGGACTCTCCTAGCTGCTACAAAAACGTCTGTTACAATACTCTTACTTGGATGAATACCTGAAAATTTTTATCGACAATCTGTCTGATCGTTGGTTATTAGTGTGGTTTAAGGCCAGGTATCCCTTTCAGTGCAAGTCTTGAAGGATAATCAGTGTTCCCAATTTGATATCCATTACTAAATTTCGTGCAGCTATATTCCTATGTTTACGACAGTCGACAGGCAGTGTCGGAATAATAAGGGGCATGTCATTGCTGTATTTACTCCTATTGAAACAGAAGCGGTAAATGTGAGTATAGCACCTAATAAGGCATGTTACGAGGATATTGCAGCATAATTAAATTATGACAAAGTAACCACCGGTACAGCACAATCTTTCGTGGCAACACTTGGTGGTATATACTTACTTTTTCTTTTCTGTTCGCGTTTGTTCAGAAATCGTAGTGCTCGCATCATATTTATTTCTAACAGCTTATTCCTAAATAAACGGTTAAATAAAATAGTGTGTCTTCTATATTAAAGTGAATCAGTTATATTTTATAGCCAACTTGGCACAGTCGATAAAAATAATTAAACTTGATGAAATAGTAAAATAAAGCTGAAGAACAAGAAAAAAAAAACCATAACAAACTTAGGATACTTTGCGCGCCAATCACAGTTCATAAACAGCTTCAACGCCAAATAACGACACTGTTTACCCAAATCAGAAGTTGGCAACAGCACGACATGAAGACAAGTTTTTATCATCAATTGAATAAAGGGCAAAGAAGATATCGGGAACTTGAACGAAGCGAGTAATCCACATGAGTAATCATCAGTTACAGTAATGAAGTTGATAGGTTTAAGACTACCATACAACCTTGATGAAAAATCCCAGAAATTATACAGAAAATTAAAAATATAAGTTTATTCATCTAAATCTACACCCTGCCTGACTCGAACTGCAACCAATTTCAGACTGCTATAATTTCTAAACCGTTCATGACAGTGAGCTCAAATTTTGACACAGATAATTTTAGTATTTACAAGCCTTTTAAGCGATTTGCGTCTCAGTTGTGTTGAAGAAATTTTATCCACGATGGAATTCAAACGTGATAGTGTGATTGCTTTATATTTGGCAGGAAAACCACAAGTATCTATCGTTAGAGCCCTCCGGTACCTCAACGTGACTAAATCATTTTTGTCTCGAACCATAGCTCGTTACCGTGATACTGGCAGAGTTGCAAAACACCATGGAGGTGGTCATAAAAAACAGCAACATCGGCAGAAATGGTTCGGAAAGTGAAGTCTCGAATTGAGCGAAATCCGCGTCGAAGTGGAAGAAAAATGGCTCATGAGGTCAACATATCGTTCTAATATTGAAAAATAAGCTTGGGCTTAAGCCATTGAAGTTCCAAAACGCACACGATCTTACACCGCAGCAGAAAAAAGTAAAATACAGCCTTGTTTAACACCCATTAAAGTTTCGAACTCTTTAGAAATTGAGTTTCCATCCCATACATATGCAATATTATGGAATTCGAATAATTTTACTTGATACACCGATTTTGGAAAGCTTGTAAAAGAGTGCTTCACGTGGTATTGAATCGAAGGCTGCTCGAAAATCTACAAAAAAGGCGTACAGTTTTTTTTTTTTGCTCTTCTCTTGTTAAGCAGAATATCTGGTCGATTGTAGAATAACCTCTCCTAAATCCAGCTGGATTTCCTTCGCAACTACCATTTAACAAGCACATTTCATACTCATCAGCAATTATTTTTGCTCCTTTGTTATCACAAATTAGGTCTTTATATTTTCTACACGGTTCCAGCAGAGTACTGTTGTATACCGATGCGAAATTATTTTGTGTGAGTCCTACACGACCATTAAAATCCCCAATAAGCATTATATCCGTACAGTCCAAGGAGTGCAGTGAGTCGCAGAGTTTATCGAAATCACGCTGCCAATGATTACAGTTTAAGTAGATTGGTACCAAAACTACATCCAGTGTATTCAGTTTTAAGTTAATAACATCCATTTCGACAGCTTTTACAAAGATACTCGTGTACAGTCCTTCGAGATCGTTACAAAAGCCGAATAGTGTTCCACCACTTTCTCTCCCAAAAAGTGAAGTTTTTTATAGCAGGAGACCAGGTTAATTTATAGTTTGAGAAAATATTCTTAAATCTTATTTCTTCATTATCTAATAGATGTGTTTCAAATACAAAAATATCAAAACTTTTTACATAATTAAAAAATGTTACAAAATTCGTTTTGTTTTTTAAACCTGACACATTGTAGATTAACATTTTTATTTTCTTAATAACTATTTTTTTTCAACATCATTCTGGTAGCCAAACTTAAATATGCCTACAGAGAAAGAACTGAAGTTAAGCCTGGTTTCCTGGTTGATAAAAAGAATGTGAATCTTCTTTCAGCCTACGTTGAATATGAGCCAATGACAACAAAACAACGTTATATTCGACAGGATAAAAAGTACATATGTTTGCATACCTTCTTCGCAAGCTGTCGATGTTTATAACCACCATACGGGAGGAATCGATTTACTTGGCTCCATGCTGGGTTATTAGAGAATCTATTTGCGGTCTCGTCAGTGGTACAAAAGGATTTTTTTGTTCACATACTGGACATGTCCCTTGTAAATGCTTGGTTGTTATGGCGTCGAATCAATGCAGACGCAAACGCACCTCGCTGTTTCCGAGCATATGCGAAAGTCAGGGAAATCTGTTATTATAAAAAAAAACGTGGTCGTCCATCAAGTAGTCTCGGAATACCGAAATTCAGTAGGAGCGGCACTCTCTCCGGTTTACCTAACTCTCTAGTACCCGCAAAAAATCCACGTCAAACTCTTACTAGACATCAAAGTATGCCTTTGGATTCGGTACGTTCTGATGGGGTTAGCCATTATCCGATTTGGAAGAAGAACGTCTGAAAACTATGCCAATATTGTACCAAATTGTTTTTTTTTTGTGTTATAATGACAAGATTTTAGATTAGATTTTTTTTTATTCTTTTCTTATGATTTTATAATACAATTCAATATATAATAGAATTGTGGAAAAGCTAGTGACATTCCATATTTTAAGTTAAAAAAATAAAATAGAGTCGAATGCCACTTCAATGGACATATGTAATGTTTTGGGTGGGGTGACCCTCAAAAAGCAACTTCATAAAAATTAAGTAATAAAAGTTAGTTCACAGAAAATGTAAATCAAAAACGCAATCAAAGTAATTGCTGAGAGCAGCAGTATCAAAATAATAAAAGCAAAAGATATAATTATACCAGCATATCAGAAATTAGAGATTCTTAAACAACAAAATTAAAGCCGAAAAGCCACATTTTAGCGCATTTCATAACGTTCCAGGTATTGATAATGCTCTGATTGACTGTGGGAGTTAAACAACCGATAAGATTAAACAGAAAAGAAATTACGATACGCAGTGGTGCGTAAAAAGGTACAGATAATATGATAGAGAGGTTTCCCCGTAAATTATAATTTGAAAGAAGACGAAAGTTACGGTTACCAGACTTTATGAAAAACGTTTTTAACACTTTAAAACAATACAAGTGGCGAACTGGAAGAATTTTTTGGTCGCAGAACAAAGGAAAGCTTGAATATCTACCTGGTTTATGACAAATTTTCCTTAAAATGTATTTCTGTAAAATCAGCTGTATTTTATTTAGGTAGATACCTCCCCAACAAGTAATTCCGTATTGCAGTTTAGAATGGAAAATTCCATAGCAAATTATCTTTAACAGCTTATTACAGCATAAATTACGCAAAAAAAAAAAAATGTCTAAGTGTGCATCGAAAGTACTTTCTCAATCGGTCTGCGTGATTCAAAAAACTCATTCTAGAATCAAGGGTGAGCCCCAGGTACTTAAAGTCGTCGACTATCTCAACTAAAAAAACATTTATCACTACAGGAGACGAACAATTACAGTTAGACAGTTTGTATTTTTCACACTCAGGTGCGTGGAAGTACATATTTGCTTTCAATATGTGCACGGAAGATAAGTTAAAAAAACATTTAGTTTTGAAGCTTATAACTAAATTATGTTTTGTAAACTAGTGTCTCAATAGTTTAAGATCCCAATTGATATCAGAAACCAGGTCCAAAGGACTGTTCAGACCATAAGAGAAGCCTATGTCATCCGCAAATGCAGTAAATGAACCTTTACAATTAAGATTAAATAGCGAATTGATGTAAATTATAAATAGAATTGGACCCAAAACAGAGCCTTGAGGAACACCCAGTTTCAAGAACTTAATTTCAACTATCTTAACTCTCTGCGACCTATTTTCCAGATATGACCTGAACCATATAAGGATAAATCCACGGAGCCAGCGTTTTCCAGTTTTCTTAACAAAAAATTATTGTTACCCATATCGAAAGCTTTAGTTATATCAATTAATAAGCCAGCCGTACATTTCTTTCCATCGAGGTGTGATATTATTTGAGAACTATACTGTAAGAGCACGTAATCCGTCGACTTTCCTTTTGGAAATCTGTTTTAGTCAAAAAACTCAATATCCTATTTTTCATTAGTTTTTCAAAAACTTTGCTGAAAGTTGAAAGGAGTGATCTCAGTAGCAGAACCTTTTTTAAACAATGGAATGACATCTGCGCATTTGAGGTCATCAGGAAAGACTCCCGCAATCACGCAAAGATTAAAAATATATGCCAAGACATCCACTATGAAACATCCAATTTGTTTAAAGGCAAAGTTACTGATACCATCAGCACCACACGAATTCGATTTTTTTAAGGTACCAATAACTTTTCATATTTCAAAAGGAGTTATGGGCTAAAAACTGAACAAAACTAGTACATTGCAATGTTTTAGCACAAACTGACGAACAAAGAGAACAAGATGATTGGACTGAGCAAGGTTGTAAGTTGCAGCCAATATTGGGATTTATTTATTGTAGTATGCTGTTTACTATCTTCCATTCATCTGTCAGGTTTCCCTTTGCTGAGCTGAATTAAGTACGGTAGTAGGTATATCGACAAATTGGAATCTCCTTTTTAAGTTCTATGCACAATTTCTTATACCTCCTACTTAAACCCAGGTTATCAGGATACTTATTGCATTTTAATCTGAAGATATTTTTTCGTATAACTTTTTTTAACAAGACCCTCGATTACCAAGGTTTAAGTCTTTTTACCAGCTTTTTGGAAGGCATAAATGAGGAACAACCTAAAAAGTGCTTTCTTAGAGATTCAATAAAAGCTTTATAAGCAGAATATACAGTACTACAAGTGTTAACATTCTTCCAATACTCATATACCAGCTGGTTTTTAAGCTTTCCGAAGTTTCAAAGAAGTTCCTTTTTCATTGAGGGGATTCTGAAATTTTATATTTTTTTCTATTTGATAAATTTACTATGAGTCCAGTCAAAGAGTGGTCAGTAATCTTTAAATCGTATATGCATTTTTCACACCCACTGACCGCAATATTTCTAAAACGTCCGTAAATATGGTCTAGACAAGTACCCGAAACAGTCCGAGTAGGCTCAATGATAAAGCATACTAGTCCATGCGAAGCTAGTAATGCCAAGTAACCAGTTATCATTTCACTATTATCCATGATATTAATGTTAAAATCTCCTACAATAATTAGGTTTTTGGAATTTTCCTTTTATAACAAATCTGAAAACATTGATACATTGAACATATGCAATCTATAGACACATAAAAAAACATATATTTCACACAAAACATTAATAATCTTGTAGTTTTCTTTAATAAACCACCCAACATCACCAGCAGCGCAGTTCTCATTTGGATTAGCAAAGAAGTTGAACCCGGGAATAGAATAATCGTTTTTTTCAAAGTCTTATATCCAAATTTCGGACACAAAAACAATATCCGGACAAACGCAATTGTTATAAAGAATTTCACGAAGTATAAGTAATTGCATACGAAGTCATATATGACTGACTGAATTGTAGCTACAGTTCATACGAAGCTTATGGCTTATATATGTAAATTATAAAATATAAATAAACAAATTTTTTTTCTTAGTTTGATCTCATCGTTTAAGGTTAAATAAACACATTTTTGCAAAAAAAAAGAAAAAAATGTTGTTTCACCTTTTTAATAATTCATGCGGTTTAGGGTTAAAAATAAAAGTAAACTTCGATAATATATTGAATAACGGAATTAAACCAAATGTAAATAAAGTAAAAGCAATATCATCCACGAAATTACGAAGAACCATCAAGGGAATTAAACATTTTTATTTATATTTTTATTGGGTCTATAACTTAATTCGGTTTGTATTATTCCATTGGAACATGCGTTGGAAAGTTACTGTCATTGTACGTAATTTCAGTATATGTCATTCATTTTAAGCGTAAACAACAATCATTTTTTTTCACTCAAATATGTCGAACTTTGTGCCAGAAAAAGTGTTTTTGCGGGGAGTTCTTCTTCATTACTTTAATATGAAGAAAACTGCTGCCGAAAGTCATCGTATTTGGTGGAAGTTTATGGTGAACATGCGCTAGCTGGGCGAACGTGCCAAAAGTGGTTTGCACGATTTAAAAGTGGTGATTTTGGCAGCCAAATAAGTTTGAAGATGAGGAACTGGAAGCATTACTCTATGAAGATTGTTGCCAAACACAAGAAGAGCTCGCAGAACCTTTGGGTGTCACTCAAGCAGCCATTTCAAAACGTTTAAAAGCAGCTGGATATATTCAAAAGCAAGGAAATTGGGTTCCACATGAACTCAAGCCGAGAAACGTCGAAAGGCGGTTTTGCATGTCCGAAATGCTGCTGGAACGCCACAAAAGGAAGTCATTTTTGCATCGGATTGTTACTGGTGATGAAAAATGGATCCATTACGACAATCCCAAGCGCAAAAACTCATATGTGAAACCCGGCCAACCAGCCAAATCAACGGCAAGGCCGAATATCCATAGAGCGAAGGTAAAGCTCTGTATTTGGTGAGATCAGATGGGTGTGCTGAATTATGAGCAGCTTAAACCGGGTGAAACCATCAATGGACAGCGCTACTGAACACAACGAATCCGTTTGAGAAGAGCAGTAATCGAAAAACGCCCGGAATATGCGACCAGACATGAGGTTATAATTTTCCATCATGACAGCGCTCGGCCCCACGTTGCTATTCCGGTTAAGAACTATTTGGAAAACAGTGGATGGGAAGTCTTACCCCACCCGCCTTATAGCCCAGACCTTGCCCCTTCTGACTACCATTTGCTCCGGTCGATGCAGAACTCACCCTCACTAAAATACAGTTCATACCAGAGCAGAATATCAAAAATTGGCTTGATTCATTCTTGGCTGCCAAGCCGGCGCAGTTCTTTTGCGGATGTGATCCACAAAATGCCAAAAAGATGGGAAAAAGTCATAGCTTCAGATGGGCAATACTTTGAATAATACTACTGTACATGTTTTTCTTAAATAAACGTTCAAATTTTGAAAAAAAAAAACCGCACGACTTAAAATATATACCCAATGGAAACAACCGGTTATTACCGTAAATTTATAAGGCTAATGTTATAAAGGGATAATAAGCCCCATGATAAAGTATATTTTGCTTATTGACAAACCCATAGAGCCAAAAATGAGCTTTTTCACTGAAGATGATTTTGCGATGAAATTTATCATCTTGGCGCATCTTCTCCAGAATCCAATCAAAGAACGTACGTCGCCTCAAATGGTCCATCGGCTTCAATTCTTGAGTCAGCTTGATCTTGTATGGGTGTAAACCAAGATCCTTACGCAAAATACGCCACAATGTGGTCTGAGCGATGCCCAATTCTTGAGAACGCCGTGGAATTGACTGATTCGGATCGTTTGCTACAAACGTCTGAACGGCAGCGATATTTTCGACACTTCGACCAACCCGTTGTCTCACTGACAAACTTGTTATTGCCTGTCTACTAGGGCGAGAATTACGATCGAAAATTAGAGCTAACGCTCTTAAAGTTGCAGTCACAGACTCCGAATATCTGTAGAAAATTTTTATAATTTGCAGACATTGCTCGTTAGTGTACTTTGCCATGATGAAAATGTTGAGTTAACTGAATAACAGTTTGATGATTAGTGAAAGAGTGCGTTCACAAATTAAATTCAAAGTTGTCAAGTCCCTATTGGAAAACCCTATGTTTAAAGAAGTCAGAACAAATTAACATGTTAGATCCTCAATACACTATGTTAAAGCTTTCATGATCCTTAAAGTTTTACTTACTTCCAACTCAATTTTAACAATCCTCGATTTTAACAGGAATTTCGTCTTAACCACTGACTCATACAGATATGAACTAGGAGCTATTCTAAATCAAGGTTACCATCCGATACGTTACACTTCGCGTACACTCAGTAGTTATAAGCGGAATCATTAAACTATCGAGAAGGAACTCCTGGCGGTATATGGTATGGTAAAAAGTTTACGGTTCGCACTGATTAAAAGTTCCTTGTTCGGTTTAACGGAATAAAGGAGCCAACAATGAAGTTACATCAGTGAACAAATGCTCTCCGTGAATACAAGTTCAATGTCGAGTACTTAAAAGGTAAAGAGAACTGTGTGGCCGATTTATCGAACAAGACGATGAAGTTTGACGGATATTTTAAGCAATAAGATCGCCTTGAACAATAATTGCGGGATTGTCTGCAAGTACTCGTTTTCTTTTTTTTTTTTTTTAAATTTGAAGAGTTGTTTCCATGAGCACCAATTCTAGAAACCAAATTCTTACTAATGTATGAATTTTTAATTGTCAAAAAAACAGGGATTTGTTTGTTTTTTTTCATTTGAGTGGGTATTGTATTATAAGTCGTAAATGACGACCACGACTGTAACCACTAATTTAATTTTGAATCACTTTTTCGAGCATATTGGATGGTATCTCGCTAGTAACACGTATTAAACCTGTCCCCACGAAAAGCAATCTAAAGGCGTCAAAACGCACGATTTAGCCGGCCAATTCACCGGTTCAAACCAAGAGATCAATTGCTCACCAAACTCATTTCTCAATTGGTCCATCGATTCGCGTGCTGTGTGGCATGTAGCGCTGTCTTGCTGGAAAAACATGTCGACTAGGTTCAGCTCGTTCATTTTGACCAAAAAAAAAAGGTTCGAAATCATTAAACAATAGCGGTCGCGATTAAGGGTAACTTTGTTCTCATGGTTATCTTTAAAACAAAAAACAAAAAATACAGGGCAATGAATCCCCCGGACTATTGGCAGCTCTTGTATTGCCTGAGGTTGCTCATCAGACGAAATACAGCAGTTTTGTTTATTAAGTCGCTGAAGACAATTTTTCTATAAAAAAAGCGGAATTTCCTGCATCTTTTCTAAGACCCACTAAGACTGATATGTCGTTCGGCTTCATTTCTTGCACGAGCTGTAATTAGTAAGGTTATATATAGCCCAAGATCTTTGCGTAAAATTTTCCACGTAGTCGAGTAACACAATCCCAATTATTTCGAACAACGACGAATGGCCAAATCATGGACTTCATTAACACTGGTGCAGCTGCAATATTTTCCTTTTAACTCTACTTATACGGGCAGGCATCTTCAAGTCCAAAAGCGTGAAATTGAAGAGAAGTTTGGTCACAATGGTTTGAATTGCGCGTTTAGTAGGTCGATTATGATGACCGTAAAATGGTCAAAGTGCACGAATTTCGATAATAAAATTCAATAATTTGTAAGCGTTGTTTAGATGTTAGTATTTCCATAATGAACTGGCAATGCCAACGGAGCATTTTTGACCTTGACATATAGAACGGATTGCGTGTGAGCTGTCAAAAAATTAAACAGCAAAAAATTCATCCTTTATAATTAAGAATGAGCACATCAATGGATGCCATAGGGGTATAAATGCATTGTTTTCGGAGCTAAAAACCCTTTGCTACTATCCAAACCTAACCATAGAGAGACAAACAAACATTTGCTAGCAACTGCGACGTTTGCGATTTAACCAAACATGATTACCAACCACTCCAAATTCCATTGCAAATAACCGAATCACCAAATCAAGAAATCACCTGATTTCTCCAAAGGAATAAAATGTATCTCTATACCATCGACAAGTTTTTAAAATTTAGACATTGGCTGGCTATTTAAGGTGCAATATAACAGAGAATCCAATTCTTATGATACTGCCAAAAGACAAAGATTTATTGGCTGACAAGTTTAAAAAAAGTAAAGGAAGCTAAAAAAAAAAACGTTTAAACTTGAAAAAAGATTTTCGTTTAGATCAATGCCCGAATATTGTACAGAGGAAGATTGTTTAAAATAAGCCGAAATACAGAAAACTAAGTAGGTTTGCAACGGACCGAAACTACGTAATAGATAGGATGACAACAAGAAACCTGAAAAATACTACAAAAAACAATTTAAACGTAAGTATACGAGGTATGTTCAAAAAGTAAGGTGACTTGTGGAAATTTGCGTGCAACGTATATTTGAATATCGATTTTTTTTTACTGTGTTGGTACATGTTCTGAACATATGTTCACAGTTTAAAGTATACAGCATACTTACTTTGTTTTTGACAGATAGAAAGGTTAGGTGTGTTTTGGTGTGCTCGGCGATTTTCAATTATTCTAAAAAATTGAGCAAAGATTTTGCATCAAATTTTCTGTACAAAATGGAATCAAGTGCTTGAAAACACTTGCAATGTTGACAGTGGCATACGGTGAGTAAGTAAAAAAAAAATGTTTGCAAATGGTACAAGCCAACACATCAACAAAAGATGATAACGTCGAAGCTGTTAGGATGTTGGCATATTGGTCGGCTCGTTTCAAGTAATTTTTTTCGGATGTTTTGGGCATGAGACGTGTGTTAGCGAGATTTGTTCCGAAATTTCTTAATTTTGATCGGAAGAACCGTCGCACTAGCATCGCTCAGGAGCTCTTGAATGATGTGAGTGATGAACCTGACTTGCCAAAAGGGTCATAACTGGTGACGAATCATGGGTATATGGTTATGACGTTGAAACCAAAACTAAATCCTCAAAATGGAAGCAGAGCCAAGACTGAAAAAAGTACGCCAAGTTCGATAAAATGTCAAAGTTTCAGTCACTGTTTTTTTCGATTACCGTGGCGTAGTGCATCAGGTACCTCAAGCCCGTAGGATTAATAAAGAGTACACCTTGAAGTTATGCGCCGTTTACGAGAAGCAATACATAAAAAACATCCGGAATTGTGGAAAAACACTTCATGGTTTTAATATCACGATAATGCACCTGTTCTTTCATCGTTGCTTGTGACAAATTTTTTTGCCAAGAACAACACGACAATTATGCTTCACCCACCATATTTACCGGATTTGGCCCCATTGGACTTTTTCCTGTTTCCAAAGTAGAAGAAACCGATGAAATATAAAATATAAGAGCTCAAGGTTATACCAAAAAGTGATTATGAGAAGTGCTTCAAGGATTAGAAAAAGCGTTGAAACATGTGTTATATATCTGAGGTGGATAACTTTGAAAGGGACAACATTAATATTGATTTTTTGAACACACCTCGTTAACACCATCAGAAATACCAGACACGTTTTTGTATCCTTCTTTTGGAAGATAGCCGAAAATCGGACTTGGCAATTTCGACTTAATGTTTATTATTACTTTGGGTTCGCGCGGTAATATTTGTAAATATAATTTGGGAGATGACATAATCGAAGCGAGTGAATTCAGAATAGTGTTTTTCTGACTAGTCTGTAGGTGGATTTTTGTTACTTAAAAGCTAGCTTACCATAACTTAATTAACTTATTCTTACTTACTGGCCCCAAGCAGGCGCTCTAAGCTAAACTGTATACTTATTCTATGTATTTCGACGTCCAATTTGTCATATTACTAATAATTATTATTATTCATTAACATCTAGTTAAACATACAAAACATTACTTCAAAATAAAATTGTAAATGGACAGTTTTCAGTATAAAATTTATACATCTGACTTAAACGATCTATCCTAACTTATACTAAACCTTAAACTACTTAGCCTAAATGCAATCTAATCTAACACAATTGTTAGCAAACTTCAAGTTGCTAACCTAATTGTTAGCTAACCTAAGGTTGATGACCTTCAATCTCCCCTACCCTATGCAAGTTGGCCATTTACTAGGTGGAGCGAAAAGTAGCCTCCTTGACCAGTAGAATGCGCTGCTACTGCAAGAAAGGTTACGGTGCCTTGAAGTCCGTTCATATTTAGGCAGACATGCCAAATTTCAGTGCGATGCTGTCTTTAGTTTTGTTTTGACAGCTGAGTGTTGTTGACGTGTTTGGGGTTATGTTGAGTATGGACAAAAACGATTCTCTCATAAAACATTATTTTTTGAGAGGCAAAACGGCGAAGAAAACAAAAGAAAAGTTGGATTAATATTATGGGGCTAGTGTTCAATCAGATAACAAAGTCAAATATTGGTTTCGAGAGTTTCGTGGTGGGCGCAACTCCACTACCGATCAAGTCCGCAGCGGCAGACCCACCGATGCGGTTACAGAGGACAATGTGAAAAAAAAAAAAATACATGAAATGGTGTTTGCTCACCGAAAAGTGATGGTGCGCGAGCTAGTGGATACCACAAAGATTAGTACTGAGCTCACACACTGGGTGCCGCGCATACTCACTCCTGACCAAAAACACGAACTCGAGAGCACTTCGAAAGAGTGTTTGGACTTGCTGCTGCGGAATCGGGCGGACTTGTGGCGTCGATTGGCAACTGTTGAACACCAGATAACAGAATGAGTGCCCGGTAATGGACTGAAGCCGGCACGAGTGCTCCGAAGCGGCTGAGGGAGGCTCGATGGGTCGGAAAGGTTATGACGTCGCTTTTCTGGGATTGTCATGGCATACTCGACTACCTTGAAAAAGGAAAAACCATCAACGCGAGTATTACTATCCATTATTGGAGCGAATAAAGGCCGAAATTGCTGCAAAACGTTCTCACATGAAGCGAAAAAAATTTGCATCGAAACCATGGCTAAAATCAATGACTTACGACTCCAATTGCTGTCGCATCCACCGTATTCGCCCGATTTGGCTCCCTCGGACTATTATCTCGGACTCATGAATAAAAAATTCAGTTCACGCTGGGAAATCATCGAGGAGGAGTATTTTGCAGACGTTCCGGAAAATTACTTTTCGGATGGGATCAAGAAGTTGGAAAATCGCAAGAATAAGTGTATCAAACTAAAAGGGGACTATATTGAATAAAATAAAAAAAAAAACAACGTCTTTCAAGCGCAAGCTTTCAAGATATAAGTAGTTGAGGTAGTAAGCCCAAGATATCAGGTATTTTGACGAGATCACTGCTTTTGCAATATGGCCTCGAGTCAAGTTTATCGTCATAGAGAAGTTGTCTCATTAGATAGGTGAATTTGAAGAGTTTTGATGGATGCGTTCAGGACTTAGAATGCTAAGGTTTGTTTTTAATGGCTTCGACATTACGTCTTATAAAACTGGTTAGTTTCAAAATAAAAAAAGAAATAAGTTTATCTTTTGAACGAAAGAATTTCTTTGAATTAAAAGTGGTTAGCTGTGAAACACCTTCACAAAATAATCGAAAAAAAGAATAAATAAGTAAAACTATTAAAGAGACTATTATAAGAAATAATAAACTAATAAATCTACAAGAAGAGTCTCGTTAATTTAATGAATTTTTCTCAATGTACTGATATTTTAAATTATACTTGCAGATCTGAATAATTTAATTTTGTTTCATTAATTTTGAAGAAGAAATACGAATAATAACAAAAAAAAACCATGAATATTTAACCTTAATTCACTGTAAGATATCATGTTATGAAGAATTGAGATAAAATCATTTTGTATGTGTAAAAGAATGTTTATAAATGAAAACCTTTTTAGGAACCAAAAATCCTAAAGAGGGGAGGTGCAACATAATTAAATTATGACAAAGAAATCCCATGTACAGCATAATCATTCGTGACAACACTAGATGTTTGACAACCAAAACAACCAAACTTTTGTCACGGTTCTCTCTTCGTGAGGAGATGGAGCCTGAGCTCGGACTGGGCTGTGTTTTAAACTGTCGATTGCGTCGCACCACTCGCATCATAATTATTTCTAACAGCGATTACTTATTCCTAAATAAACAGTTAAATGTTTTAAATTAAAATGAATCAGTTGTTTAAATAACCAGAAGATTTGTAGTTCCAGTAAAATCATGTTTCCGTTCTTATAAATGAAATCTGTATGGTTGTGCAGCAACATTCATCTCAGCAGAATGGAGCAGGTCGAGTGTGATTTGGTGAGCCTTGTAATCAATTTCTGAATTGTAGTCCGGAGAGGTATTTCTTTTGGTAGTATGTACTTTGAATTGGAAACAAATCTTAACCAAACTAATAATCGCAACTATGTGTAGAATCAATTAAGATTACATTTAATAAAACAGATGGAGTTTTTACTTGAGCCCTAGCTGTAGCCTGGTCTGCAACATCATACGTTGGTATATAATCAAACAACATCAATACAACCCGCCAACTTGAACTTTAGCTTTTTGTCTCATATTACCAGATTCTTATACTTAGGAAGGACCCTTTACCAGGACAAATGGATAGATAAATACAATACCTCAAACTACATCCACTTGTCCACTTACTACTTGTTCCATGAACGAATGTTGTGACATAAAGTACTCAAGTTATTCATCACATATTCGTATTTTTCTATAAATTGTTCTTATGAGTTTCGAGTGCAGTCGTTAGGTCCAACCTTAGTTATCTAAATCTAAACACACCAAATTGTTTCTGGGTTGTACCATAGAAATAGTAGAGAAAGTTCAAAGAGAATTGTCACCGTCACCGTTAGTGTTACAAAAAAATAAAATCTCTTTTCATTATTTGCAAAGCTCTCAAATTAAAGAGCTCTAAAATCACTTTCTCTTCAGGTTCAAGCTTTGCAGCCAGTAAATTTTTTTTTGTTTTTGAAATTTTGTTTGCTTTTAATTGTTTTTGTCTCTAATTTTTGGCATACTAATATTAGCACCTTTCTAATTTTGTAAATGTATTCTTTTTAAGGTGAACTAATTATATTCTATCTAAGCGGTGAATCACTTAAGGCTTTTGTTCATTTTACATAAATTTTAATGATTCACTAAATAAAAATATTAAAGAATAAAAAAATACATATTTTTCCAGAATATGTATAAATTCAATAAAAGATAAAAAAACAAAAATCTCGGAATTTTGTAGATCCACTTGTAATGTAGTTTTGTTGTTGATAACTTGAACTAGTGCTGCCGTTTTGAAAGTAAAAGCAAATCACAAATTCATATTGCCTGGTTCTTTGCTTATAGAACCGATCCAGAGAACATAGAAATTTATGATAAAACTTTTATATTGCGAATATGTTATTTGAGTTTCTCAGACAAGGAAAGCAAAAAATTTAGTACATTTTACTTATTTAAACTGCAAACCATAGGTAAAATAAAACGTACAATTCAAGTCGGACCTTCACAGGGCTAGTGCTCTCACAGCAAACATTGCAGAATGTTGTGTCATTTATGCTGGCACCACTAGGGAGTTCCATAGTGCCTACCTCTTAGAGAGTCAAATCATATGCAGTTATGCACACATGAAACCCACGTTACCTAATGAAGGTTCAGCCTTCCGACTCCGTTCAGAGACGCCTTGCCCTTTAGAACTAGCTTCGAAATTTGAGAGGAAACAGCAAAGTTTAAAGCATAGCTTGGCTTCGCTTGCCCTGATATATTTCACACAAATTTTTTTAAAGAGCAATGAATCTGGAATTGTCTGATAAAAGTACCAGTGACGTTATTCGTGTAAAGATATAACTGATCAGAAAGTTCTTCCTCGGTGACAAGCTCCATGTCTTACCGAAAAATGTAGCATCCTCAGTCCAAATATTTTTGTCATCCAAGAAGTCAAGAAGGCATCCAAATACTAGCTTCGTAAGAGAAACGGGTAGTGGTGATTATCCACCATGACTCAATGGTTGCTTTTGATTTGAGGCCCAGAGAATCGATTAGATTTCCTTTAAATAAATCCGCAGTATCGATGATGATCGGACAATGAGATATGTTATTATGTACAAGACCTAATAAGAAACTGGCTGTATCTTCACACTATTCAGGCGACAGAGAAGGCATTGAATATTTTACACTGCAAGTTATAATGAATTGCATCTAAAAGGGTTTATAGGGCGCAGTTGGTCCTATTATCTATAAGCACCAGAACAATCATTGTTGGAATACACACAATAATCCAACAATTTAGTATGTAACAAAGTACTTGCCAATATTATTGAAAATATTGACAAATTTTAGGTATTATACTCGAACTAAGATTGGTGAACTGTGAAAAGATCTCTCAGTTGAGGAAGTGGGTGCACACTTTGCTAGATTTCTTCAACTCGAGAAGTTGGATATTTTCGGACTGAGCGAAATTGGGTGGCAAAAGCGGTGGAGTACATACATACATACAAACAAACATACAGTTAGCACACTAACTCAACTCTAGTGATCACACCGCAAAAAAGGCAGCTAAACCTCAACAAACATATAACTAATGGTATCGTAATCAAAGCGACGGGGACCCTCTTATACTCGGAGATACAACACAAGGTAAAGGTAGACCTCAAATTGGAAACAGTGGGAAAGTCGGTATTAGAAGAACACAAAAGTTAGACCTCCTTATATGTACAACTCAAGGTATCAAGACCACCGAGTTTCAAGGCGTCATTAGTGAAGCGTTAGCATATCAAGGGAGCATAAGATGACTTAAGTACCATACTATCCTTGAGGTTAAGGACATCGATGTGGTCACTGTTGCAGACGACATAATCGATGCAATCAAAAGCCCAGGATGCAGTGATAGTTTCACCATCACCGTTCACCCTGCGAAAGGCTCTCGGTGTAACTAATACAGTAACAATCAGCCTCTCAACAGAACACGCAGGGAAATTTTTAGATGCTGGACAGGCTGAGCTAACTGTCGCATGCGCGAACAGACTCTGCAAAAAAAATATGTCAAATGCTAAGAATTTGATCACTAAGCTTGACAATCCAAAAGTGAAGAAAATCGCTACAAACTATGAGAGAGTGGGATAAAAGGCCACATAGCAAAGAATTGCGTTCTGCAAGAACGACCATCCAAATGACATATAGCATGTAGCTGGCAGTAACGAACGGCCAAGGATGAAGGCGGACGTTATCATGATAAGTGAACTCCATAAATGTCCCGACGAGAACACTAACTGGATCTGCGATAAAGCAAAACAAGCGTGAGTATGAATATGTAGACACTATGCTTTCCAAGACGCAAGTGACCAAATAAAAGGTTTCGTGCAGGAGAAGATTAATGGAACCCATTTCTATAGCTACTATACCTTACCGAGCTTGAGGCCTAACGGATACCAACAAATAGTGGACACTCTTCAGAGAACCTCAGTGATTATATGTGACGACTTTACACGTGAGTCATGGAATGGGACAGCAGACTCCGTGAAAACGTACCAGTAGGCTGGAATTGGCGCTATCATCGACATAATCTTTGTGAGCAATTCAATCCTGAAAACCATAATATAGAGGTTCAGTGAGATATACTCACACAGTGACCATAGTTTTGGAAATAAAAGGAAAGGAACAAGTTGCGCTCCCAAAACTAACGGGTCCAAAATGGAACGACAGAACTTTCGATAAGGAAACATTCGAAGAGATTTTGAACGATAGTTAGTTAAGTGGAACAGCGCAGATTTTCGCATATTGCCTTACAAATACCATCACCACTGCGAAGATCCATCCATGCCTAAAAGAAAACAGCAGGAAGGCACCACTGTGTGGTGGAACGAGGAAATAAAGATACTTTGAGGTAGATGTCTACAAGCCCGACGCAAGGTTCAGCTTTCAAGAAGTTGACCAGACCTTCAACAATGCCGGGACACTTTTATACTTTTAAATTGAGCCGTCAAGGATAGCAAAACTGCGTGCTTTAAACGCCTCTGTAAGGAGGCGGACATTAACCCATGGGGTTCGGCATACAGAATGGTATAAAGACCAAACTAAAGGGCTACAGAACCCCTCCAATAAAATGTCCGAGAATGCTGAAATCCATAGTAGAGCGTCTCTTCCCCGAAATACCATCTACTATGTGCAATATCATAGAAGTCAGTGTAGTGGACATTTCACATTCAGTTAAGAGGGCTATATAAAAGAAACCAGACCTGTTTATGAAGACGATGCAGAAGTAACTCGAAGAAGGAAAATTTTCCGAAAAGTGAAAAATACAACACTTAGGCCTGCTACCAAAAGGAAAGAAGCCTTTAGGAGAACCATCGTCCTATTGCCTAATATGCCGATTTGACACCATGGGAAAGATTCTCGAGAACATACGAGTGATCTACAATAGATTACTCGTAGTGACGGACGAAAAAGGAGCCCTCTCAGGCTACCAATTTGGCTTTAGGAAAATGCGATCTACTGTTGATGACGCACTAGGATGGATGGATACACCATATTACTTCCTGCGTACAGTGACGAGCTATTTCAACAACAGGATATCGAGATATAATACAGATGAAGGTGAAAAATACAATACTACAATGTCACTGCCGGAGTTTCGCAGAGATCGGTCTTAGGGATCTTATTGTGGAACTTCACGTACTTCATACGATTGGCATTACCTGGAGGGTGACGGTAATTGGATTCGCCGATGACATTGCCATCGTCACAGAAGGTCATAAATGAACTAACATAGAACGCAATCTTTTCAGACATTAAAAATCCAAAACCCACTTTTCACTGATTGCCTCTACCCGTGTGGCCCTGTCTTTGAGTGTATGCGAATTTTCGGCAATAGCTATTTAACACAAGACCCGCTCATTTTAAACAAAAAATCTCATCCACATTACACACGCATAGTGAACTTTACGTACAAATCGCTTTCATTCTAGCCTTTTGGTTTGTAATTTGCTGTCATTTTAGCCATTCTGTCAAGGTAAAGGATTGGCTAGCAGCAGCCAGCTAAGAATTAGCCAACCATAACCAGTCTAAAAACTGTAAGGTTCACCAACTTCCAGTTGGTAACCAAATAATCAGATCCAAAGAAGCGGCTTAATATCTTGGAATAATGCTGAACAATAGATAAGTGTTCACAACACTCGTGGACTATTTAAGCAAGAAAGCATCGCGAATGCAAGGAGCTCTCTCGTGCATATAGCATTGCCTACCATTGGTGGACTGGATACGCAAAAAGGATCTTAGTCCCTAGAGTTGTCACATCAGTCAGTTGTAAGTTTGGTCACTGAGACCAAAAGGAGACTGTCGTCAAAATACAAACTATACGCCTTACGGGCAATCAGCGGTTTCGAACCATATCAGACGAGGTCGCCTTTGATATAGCTGGAATGGTTCCAGTCGACATTCTTGCTGATAAAATATTGAGGATTAAAATTGAAGAAAACGCAGCCTCGATAGCTACGTAGCAGACTTGCTGGGATAGTACAACGAAAGGCAGATGAACATACAAACTTGTACCGACAATCCACTGACAATACCGACTGGGTAGAACGTAAACGTGGAGACTGAAACTACAATCTTACGTAGTTCCTGTCTGGCCACGGTGGTTATCGCAAGCATCTCTACCATTTTGGGCACGACAGCTCACCATCTTTCCCAAATCCCCAAATGAAGATGAAGATACGGTGCACGAAGTATTTTGTAGCCCACGCTTCCTCGATCACATGTTGCAGTCGGAGGAGAATTAGGTGAAAATATGTATTTTTTTAACTACTCTACAAAATAAACTTCGAAGACTAAGAAAAGCATCAGTAGAACATGAATAGCTTGATTTATTTACCAGCCCAGCGAAGTGATACTAACGGCAGTCTCACGGAGAGAATTGTCGAAGAGTGCAGGACGTGATTTACGTAGACATATTCCTGGAATCGAACAATTGGTATCTATGAAGATTAAAACGAGATCAAGGACTTCGGAGAATAATACGTATGTAAGTCCAGTGTTGACGCTGCTTTTTCGAAGAACATCTTCTTCAACAAGGTTCTCTAGCATATCCTCATTCCTTTAGGTATAATATAGGTTGATTCATCGTGAGGTTTGATTTTTAATTGGCTTTTTTTGACAAATCACGCGTGACTCCTACCAAACTGTTTTGTCATCTTTGTTCATCGTTTGGCAAGTCATCATGGAAAGACTCACACCACAACAGCTTCTCCAAATTGTTCAGCTGTATAACGAAAATCAGCGAGAAATCTGTGAGAAATGTTTTTCGTGCGATTCGAGGAACTTACGGTGCTTACTTACCTACTAAAACCGCTATTGCCAATGCCATTCGCAAATTTGAGTCCCAGTTTACATTAGTGGATGATACTCGACTGGGTGGAACACATCCAGCACATAGTGAAGACTCTATAGCAGCTGTAACTGAGAGTGTACGCGAAGACCATGACCATTCGATTAGTCGTTGTTCTCACGGTGTTTTATCGTGAAATTTCGTTCAGTGATGAAGCCCATTTCTGGCTCAATGGATACGTTAATAAATGTTCCTGAAATTCAAGCACATGTTCTCGGTGAGCTAACGAGCCATACAAAGCGTGAAAAATGGACTTGTTGAGAAATCATTTTGGTGAGCACTTAATTTCACGTTTTGTTACGGTAAATTGGCCGTATATATCGCGCGATATCACACCTTTGGACTATTTTCTCTAGGGATAAGTAAAGTCTCAGTTTTTCAGGAATAAGCCAGCTACGATTAATGCTTTGGAAGCCAACATTAATCGTGTTACCTGCGAGATACTAGTAGCTATGTTCGAACGAGTCGCCCAAAATTGGACCCTCCGAATGGACCACCTCAGACGTAGTCGTGGCCAACATTTACGTAATATCATTTTCAAAAAGTAAATGCCATGAACTGTTCTTTTAACCGATAATTAAAATTTTAAGTTCACTTTCAAATTTATGTGTTTTACTTTACATTATAAATCAAACCTCACGATGAATTACCCTATATAAATCTTATGTTATATAAGGAGACTGACTGATTACACTGGACAACAATGAAAAATACTCGGACATACTGAATAGCGTACTCGACCGGGAAAAATAATTTTTGCTCAGGTCACGTACAGCAACCTAACAGCACACACTTTTACATCTTTATCGAACAAGGTCAGTTCTAATAGAATCGCACACCATTTAAATCGGTTTTTCTGTTAGTAATTTAAAAAAATAAGCTAATTTGCGTAAGAAGAATGTTAGAAGTGCATTAAAGTGATAAAATGCCACGATCTTGTGTTAATTGTCCAAATTTATTCTGCTATTTTTGTGGAGAATTTACACAAAGTTTCAGAAAAAAGAAAATAACACCATTTATTGAAAAGTCTTACTTTTCTAATTTTAAATTTAAAATAAACCATCAGAATAAACTCTGGGCACCACACATTTGCTGCCTTAGGTATCACCGACAGCTAACTGAGTGGTTTAAAGGGTCATTTTCTGCAATGCCGTTTGGAATGCCTATGATATGGAGAGAGACCCAGAGTCACACAGATTGTTACTTTTGTTGCACCAATGTGAAGGGATTTTCTCGAAGATCAAAGCATTCCATAAAATATGCAGATGTCTCTTCTGTAACAAGACCAGCACCTCATACAGAAATTCTGCCAGTTCCAAAGCCACCTTCAAGGCGCCTATCGGGTACAAATAAGTTCGTCATATTGTTCAGAAGAAATCATCGATAATCCCGAATTTGAGCTCCCTACATCCTCTGATGCACCACATCTAATCAGTCAGATTGAGCTTAATGACCTCGTCAGAGACTTGGATTTGTCAAAACAAAAGTCTGAAATACTGAGCTCAAGGTTAAAGCAGTGGAATCTGCTCAAGCCTGAGGTAAAAATTACAGAATACCGCACGCGACAAAGTGAATTTGTTCCTTATTTTTCGAAAGCCGATAACTTAGTGTATTGGAATGATACTATTGGCTTAATGCTTTCACTGGGTTATGAGCAAAAAACCGAAGAATGGCGGCTATTCATCGACGCATCAAAGGCTAGTTTGAAAGCTGTATTGCTTCATAATGGTAATAAGTTTCCTTCAATACCTCTAGCGCATGGTGTGAATTTAAAAGAGACCTACGATGTTAAGAAATTTATAGGGTTTTCCAATAGGGACTTGACAACTTTGAATTTAATTTGTGAACGCACTCTCTCACTAATCATCAAACTGTCACTGTCAATTTATTCAGTTAACTCAATATTTTGATCATGATAAAGTACACTAACGAGCAACGTCTGCAAATTATAAAAATTTTCTACAGATATTCGGAGTCATTTTCATCGCAAAATCATCTTCAGTGACGAAGCTCATTTTTGGCTCAATGGGTTCGTTAATAAGCAAAATATGCGTTGTTGGTCGGGTGAAAACCCACATGTGCTTCATGAATCACCACTTCATCCACAAAAAATAACTGTTTGGTGCGGTTTGCATACCGGCGGCGTTATTGGGCCATATTTTTTCGTCGACGATAACGATCGTCATGTTACTGTAAATGGTCAGCGTTATCGCGCCATGATCACCGATTATTTTTGGCCTGAATTGGAAGATATGGACTTGGACGACATGTGGTTTCAACAGGATGGTGCCACAAGCCACACAGCACACGGTACAATCGATTTATTGAAGAGTAAGTGTTATCTCAAGACATGGGCCAGTCGATTGGCCGCCTCGTTCGTGCGATTTAACGCCGCTTGACTATTTTCTGTGGGGCTACTTTAAGTCATTGGTTTATGCCAACACGCCGACGATGTTGGAAGAGCTCAGAGCCAACGTTGAACGCGAAATAGCGGCCGTTTCGGTCGAAATGTGTGGCCGAGTCGTTGAAAATTGGGTCCAACGAATCGACCGCTGCAAACGTGCCCGCGGTGGGCATATGAACGAAGTCGAGTTCCATTCATAAATGTTTTGATTGCACTTCAAGCCAATAATAAAGTTTTTGAAATATCTCAAATGGTTCGCCTTTTATTTAAAAAAGAAAAAAAGTTGTCAAGTCGTTATTAGAAAACCCTATATTTTGGAAAAATTTGAATTTAAAAAATATAACTGGTCGATATGTTCGGATTTAAAAGTTGTTGCTTTACTTCTTGGACTACAAGTAGGTTACACCAAATTTTGTTGCTTTTTATGTGAGTGGGATAGTAGAGCACGATCGGAGCACTTTGTGAGAGTAGATTGGCCTATAAGAACAAACTATTTCTGGAGAAAATATAAGGAATCCTTCATTGATCAAACTACAGGGTTTTATTCTACCACCATTACATATCAAATTGGGTCTTATAAAAAACTTTGTAAAGGCGATGAAAAAAGACGAACCTGGTTTCAATTTTTTGAAACTATCAATCCAGAAATTAGAAAGCTTATAAAAGATCCAGCTTTCATTTCTACTCTGGATTCATTAGAAAAACAGGCCTGGTGTTCATTTGTGAAAGTAGCAAAAAACTTCCTAGGTAACAATAAGACTTCAGGTTATGCAGATGATGTAAAGAAAATGCTGGATGCTTATCATAAAATGGGATGCAATATGTCGCTAAAACTTAATTTTTTGCATTCTCATCTCAATTTCTTTCCTGAAAATATGGGTGATGTAAGCGATGAGCACGGCGAGAGATTCCAGCAAAACATTGCTGCAATAGAGCAACGGTACCAAGGAAAATAGGAGCCATAAATGTTGGCAGATTACTGCTGGTCGCTTATAAGATAGACTCTGAGATATCTGAATGCAGATACTTCCAAGAAAACAACAAAATTTTACAAAAAATAGCATTTTTCGGTTATATTTTTGGTTAAATTCTTAAATTCAAAAAAGCGTTTTCTCACAAAATCCCGATGTGACCTGGCTATTTTATATAGTTTTCCTGATTCTATAAACTTCAATGATTACGAATCACATAATTTTATCTCCGAGTAAAAAATAAATGCTTCGGAGTAAGTATGGCTTTTTCTTTCAGTGAAGATGAAGTCAAATCGTTTGCAACTTCACATATTGTCGTCTGGTTCTGAGTTATTTTTAAACCCATACTTGTTGTACATGATTGTTTTTGAGATTCGGGATCACTAAGTCAGTAAGTACAATATTATAGTATTTGGCAAATATTTAAGATACTATAAATATCCTAAAGTGACTCAGAAAGACGTTTAAACGAAAAAGAAATAGTTTCGTTGGGTGTGCATTGCGGTCAGGCGGCCTTGCATTTTTGTAAAACATTACAGTCAATCAGTTAAAACAAAAATCCTGTTTTGTAAGGTGTTACCAGCAGATCTAGAACGGGCTCTTCAGATTTATAGGACTTTTCTTAATTTCGGCTTTAAAAACACAACATTTGTGTTAGGAATATTAATTTAGAAATTAACCCTTCAATCAAATCATCGAAGCCAGCTTCATTACAACAAATAAACAGATAATCCATAACAAAATCTTGCTCACATATTTGATCACATTTCACAGCCTCTTGACGTGCTATTTGGTTGATTTGGTACGAACGTCTGTGTATGGTATTTGGTTTTACAAATTTGTCTCGAACATAAATCTGAAAGCGGCTATACGTTTTGCCTCTTCCTTTACTGTAACCAAAATCAAAAGCGCGCTTTTTGAAACATTGTATTCTGCTGTGCATTGATGTAATCAATGGCGCCACAATGAACGCGTCGCATATTACTGCCACTCGATTGCTTTCAGAAACACTTTCAAACATATATATTAGATACTAGTACGAGTACTAAGAGCGCTTATGGTTACGATTTCGGATATGGTATACTATAGTGGGTTAGGCAAATGATACATGTGGATGCCAAGGACAAAGGAATAAATTTTGCCAGAGAGTATTGGATTATTTGCTACTATAGGCGTTGCCAACAACAAGAATAAACCAAAGAAAAATAATAAAAATAAAATACAGAAACTCGTGTACTCCATCTGCTCGCTATGTGGCAGTAATGGCTTACATACAAAGCGAGAGGTTTTTGAGATTTTTTTTTTATAGTTTCTACTCCATTTTTTTTTTTTTTGCTACTAGGTAGTATACAAATACATCACACATGCAAAGCCGTAGACAGATAGAGACTATGGTGAAAATACATTTCACTCATTGTGCGTTAAAAAATCATAAATAACATCGGAGCTAAGTCAAGACCGAGGATCCTTTTGCCACCCTAATCATCCAACTCATGTATACTATACACGGTCACATACATACATTCAGCGCAAACAAACAAATGACTACAAATTGCAAAAATTCAATTGGAATCTGCCATCACACGTCCTAGACAAGGAATGGGTACAATGCCGTCCTGCTCCAGAAGATGGCTGGAGCTTTTGGTTCTCTACCAACTATAGCCAACAAAAACTCGGGCGAAATAACGAGATTTGAATACGAATGTCGAGTATATGTAGATCGCAGCAGTATGCACTGAAATTTCACAACGCTATAAGGGTACGTACCTTGGTGGCATGCAAAATTCGAATACAACTCCAAGGGGTAAATCCTAGAAGGGTTGCAAATGCAAATTTTATTCCAAGAGCGCACTGAGCAATCCAAACTGTTTTCGTGTTTTTATTTATCTTGGGGGGTACAATGCTGGTTGATGCCGATGGTTTATAGTGATGGTGATGCTGTTAGTGGTGGTAAATCTGGAAGATAAAAAAAAAAATTGAAGAAAATTAATTAGTTAAATGAAGCAACAGAGTAGAAAGATAGTACCTAGGATACAAAAAAATGTACGTACATAATGAGAGGTAGAGAGGATGCGGGTATATAATCAGGATATCACTTGAGAATGTAAATTCCATCGAGTAAGAAAGAAGAGAAGGAAAGCGGCAGCGTATTGCATTCGTTGGGAGATTGTCAAGTGCCATTTGCTGTTCGTTTTGTTTGTTGTTTATTGTTGTTTATTATGTCATGCTGTGTGCCTCTTGAAAGAAACAGAGGAGATGGCTACGTCTGTGTATAATCTAGAAACCTACACTAGAACTGAGTTGTATTAGGAGAGCTCGCAAATAATCTAATTTTCTTGCTGCGAGGAGAGACCAAGAAAATGTTTGTCCTTGCCTAAGTAATTAGTCAAAACAAGCAAAAAATATATAAATAAATAAATCAAGAGGGAGCTAAAGAAAATTAGTTTACCAGTATCGTAAACATAAGCAGGGAGAGTTGTACATACATATTTACAGTTATTGTGGCAAAGAAAACAAGGATTTTCTTGTCTGTAAAGCGAATTAATTTCATACATATGCAATGCAGAAGCCGACTTGAATTGGTGGTGATGACATCTGCGGTAATAAAATAGGAGTACAATTCCGAATCTGGAGTATGGAGTCTACTAAGAAAACGGTCTCATATGACATTCCAAATTCGGGCATTCGAACATCGTTGGACATGGCAAAAGCAGCTAACTTGCTCAACCTGAAGCTTCTCTATTATCGGTTTCTTAATGTGGAAACTTCTGTACTTCTAATTACGATCCCTGATAGTTGTATAATACAAATTACCTCGGTTTCAGTTGAAAACTTGAAAATTTTAAAAGCGTTTTGTTGATTGTGTAGTCTTAACAGTTTTCGTTGGGTTACAGATAGAAATGGTTTTTGCAAGTGTACTTCTGCATAATGAACGACATTATTTTCTATCGGTATACATATTTTGTTAAGCTCCAGACCGTCTTTCGTAATTTTTTTTTTTTTAACAAAGTCGCGGGCTATTTAAATTCAAGATATTTCAGAGGGTACGTGATCCAACTCGACAACTCCTGTACATTCTTTTTATGGCTTTGCTAGCTTTAGTTTCCGTTAAATCTTCTGGTTTCTTGTGCGCAACAAGCGAGAAAATCCCTGTAAGCAGAAATCCCAGGTCGCCTTGCATATGTTTCGGCAATTGAAACGCTTACAAACTTTATCTTCGCCGTGTCACATCTTTAAGTTTAAAGGTTCATATGCCTGTGTTTCAGCGTTATACTTCTTCTATTGCTTGTTACATGCTTTCCGCTGTACCTAGTCAACGCTTGAAAGACTTGGCTTTTTTTCCTTACCATCATTTTCGTCTAATCGCTTCACTTTTCTTTATGTAGAGCTGGCCTACTTTTACATCTTTTGGTTTGTAGCGTTTGTAGTCTCGAAAACTTGGCACCAAAGTTGGTACGTTACCTTGTTTAAGTTCTGCAAGTTTATTTTCTCAGCTGATACGAAAGGAGATATTAACGAAAAATTCTGTTAATTTAGCAAAAAAAATTAGCAAAAGTCGGTGCTGGCTTGGTAGTGGCTAGCTCAAAACAACTTTACTCTGGGCGTTATTCCAGCAGAGATTGTTATTTATAAAGGACTTCTGTAAGCCCCTGAAGTACAAAATTAAATAATCCCTTTACGGTTGAGTATTCCCCGTCAATCCGTTTTCTCAGCAGATGCCAAGGAAGCTTTCATCCACCTGGGCATTTAGATAAGTAGGGCAGCGGGTGCCTTGACTAACAACGGTTTCCAACAATCGTGGCCATATGATAGTAGAACTATTTTTAAAAACCAATGAAGAAATACCGCCAGAACGAAACCATTCAGATAGTTATATGAATGTCAAGAGCGTGCTTCCTTAGCTCAATACAACGCAATTCCTCCACCTTTATAAAAAAGTTAAATTTCTTCTCTCGGCGGAGCGGGATGGTGCCTCAGCAGGTGATAGGTAGACTCAACCTCTTATTGATTTCCAATAATTCGAAAGAAACCGTTGTGATACACATCCTGTTGTTCAGCATAGATGCCGATGACGCATCACCACGTGATTATACCAGAGACGACTCTCGGCTTCCAACGACTGTTTTTGCGACTTTGATAATAAGAGTTACTCGTATTGTACTTCGGCGACAGTAGCACACTTTTTTTTTTTTTTTTTTTTAAAGAAGCAGGAAACTTTTATCTACAATCATTGCTGACGGAATTTTTTTTTTTTTCAGAAAATCAAAGAGCTTCCTTAGATAGGAGCAGATTGTGCGTGACAATAGCTATCAACCTGCTGTTTCTTGCGCTGAGTGTACTTTGAAATGACAATCTGTATGCTATCCTAATTGAACTCCAAATTCAAATGAATGCCGTTCTCTGGTTCTCAACAAGATTTAGGAGTTCTTAGTGCTTCTCTAACGATTTTCATCAATATACCAAAGACGTATATCAGTGTCTGTATAAATGCAATATATTACAGTCGATAGAAGATTTAATGGAATATTTAGCTTATCAGATCACTTGGTAAGCTCGTAATTGCAACAAAATCAATGTTTTACCAGTAGTACAGCTTGGTTGAGACTGTCCCTTAGAGCTGAGTGGAATCTGTCTGACACAACGTTGGTCACATCGTCAGCAATATAAACCAGATATCTACCACTAAGGAACCGGAATGACGATACGTGGACCGGGGTGGCCATGGTGGTATATGCATTGTCTCCTTAAGCAGAGCGTCGCGGGTTCGAATCCCGTGCGAGGCAATTCTCGAAAAAGTCTTTTCATAGAATTTGTATGTAGTTATACGAAAATCCCGTCGGCGTTAACTCTGACATGAAGGCATAACACTAATGTTGGAGTGGTTACTGGATGGGCTAAATGTAAACTCACTTAGGTAGAGACAATACTGCTCTGTCTAGTACCGTATTAACCCACTCGCTTTTCTTGTATCCACATTGTGATTTAGACAATTCTTTATCACCAATCAAATGCCATTCGTATACCTCAGCCTGTGTAGATGATTTTACATGCTTTTGCACTATAAAATTGGTCTGAGCTGGATAAGGTTTTATAGTTTGGTTGCCTTCAAATAAAGAAGCAGACGAAAGGAGTAATTCTTCGGTTGATTTTTGTACTAATGTTATCAAAGTTAAGTTGCGACGATGTCGCATTTTACTAAATTTTTTTAAAGATGGAAATTATGTTTCTTATCTCTGTACTTTTATCTGGATAGGATGACATCAGAATGCCGTCAAAAATGATAGAATTAGAACCATTACAAAATCACTATGCGCAAACATACATTCGGTATGTAAACGGAAGAAACAGCTCGATGTTTATGCTGATATAATGCAAAAATATTACCTAGTAACCTAGAAAATCACAGAAATGTCTCAAAAACTCTTTTTTAAACTGAAAATTTCAAATAAATCTCCTTTAAAATAGTTAACAGTTTCTCCTTATTTACAGGAAGTTAAGTTAATCAATCACTGTGGAAGTATCGAGTTAATTTCTACTCGTGCATAAAATCCTTGATTTCCTGAAAATCTAACCAATTTTGTCAGAGAAACCATATGTACATGTAGAAAGTACTCTCTGACCACAGTATCTATTTCATCTTTTAGCATCTCCGAATCCAAGGACATAATTCCACTTAAACCAAAGCCTTGTTCCGGGAAAACACACCACCTCAAATAAGCCTTTAGAAACATAACTAGAAACTAGAAACTTATATCCATAATTTCCTCATTTTATTCACACACAATTGGTTCACAAATGAATCTGAACAATAGCAAAGTGTTGGTGGCTTGTCTTTGTTGTTGGGAAAGCAGAAATGGTAGCAACAGAAAACAAAAAAAACATAACCACATCCTTTTACAGGATAAAATAACTATGCCGATGCTAATCGCACATGATGTGCTCCATATATGTCAATATCCATAGTTTCCAAATACACGTACCATAAAAGACTCACACTGCGGATAACTATGTACCTGACTGTTCTTTGATCTATCTCGAAATGTCATTGACTTATTCGATTAATACAATCCGATACATGGAACAGGCGATACGGTATAGATACGAGTATGCTTGCTTATGAGTATGACAGCTGTCTATTAGCTGTGTCATTAGATAAAAGCCAGAAACAGGTACACACATCCGACACACAAATTCGAATGACAACGTTATCCTGCAAAAGCTTGATCCTTCTAGGAATTTCATCTCTCAGTAGAGTAAGGTGCTTGTACGTTTTTTGCACTTACAGTGGTGGCAAAAATAATAGGTATGAATGGAAAATAAATAGAAATTCAAGGTTAACACAATTTTATTTGAAATTTTTTGTATATATGTAATTAGGGATGCGACATCGTTCATAGAAAACATCGATGTTTAAATATCGATGTCACGATAGCGATATATCGATGTTTTTTTGATATTTAAAAAAAAAAAACACATTTAAGACGTTTATTAATTATTCGCAAAACAGAATTATAAAAAAAAACAAGAATTTTGACAATTTTGTGCCTAGTAGGCCGTTTTATTTTTTTGGGTAATCGTAGCCCCAGCTTGTGAAATTAACCGCTCACTGGGCACCGACGTTGGATGAACATTGCTTTAGTTTATCGAATCGTTTTGACAAGTCTTTTTCAATTTCTAATATTAATAAAACTGTACTTTCAAATGTTGGTGAACATTTTTGTAGCATGCCCCGTAAATAGCTTACAAGTGGAATAGCCTTACTTATTGTGACATAATTCTGTGCAAACATTTTTTAAGTCAAAGGGCTTTCGAGCTGGCAGGTCACTTCATTAGAAGTAATCATTGATGGAGCAACAGAAAGACATAACAACATTGCATCGCTCATTGAAATTAGTTGAGTTCCAACGAATGCAAACATCAAAAAACAGCTTTGCTTTTTCCTCAACTCCTCACTGGCATTGACGCTACGTTTTATAAATTTTAAAATCTCGCGCACTTTACTTATGATCTCTGTTGCAGTTTGAGCTTCATCCAACGAGTTTGTGACAACTAAATTCACTGTGTGGTCGAAGCACGGTATTATTATTATAATTTTTTTTTTTTTTACCAAACATGTCTCTATTTACCTTCATCATCGTCAATCACTACAGCAGTTACTTTATCGGTAGTAATACTCCATTCTTCGAAGACATCTGAAAGTTTGTTTTGTATGTATGTCTTTCGAACAATTCAAAGACTCCTAAAGTTCCACTCATAAGCGTGGATTTTTCTAAAAAAAAAATGGAATAAAGTCCAACAAAGGACTTGTTCTGCATCGTCTCTGTCCATATGTCATATTCTGTATTCTGCTGCTTTTAAAAAAAATTTTAAAATTGCCTGACCTTGCATCATATTTTTCATCCATAAGTTTTTTTTCTCTCTGAGTCATAAACTCTGACATCCAAAAGTAAGGCCCCACACCATACTAGGAAAAACAGTCCCACAGCATTATAAAGGGTGACCAGATAAGAACGATAGAAAAAAGTTTTAAATAAAATAACAACAAAGTGAGATATAAAATTGCTTCTGGCTTTATTTCGAGGCTACGTTTATGCCTCGGCTTCGCTGGCCATGCTTCAAGCGGTCGGTCCATTACGTGCGGTGTTATTCTGGCAACAGCGTGTCGAATGTTGGCCTCGAGCTCGTTCAAAGTGGTTGGCTAGTTAGCGTAGACTAAGGAGTTAACGTAGCCCCAGAGCAATTAATCGAGTGGTGTCAAATTGCATGTTAGCGGCGGCCAATTGAAAAACACTCGCCGTGAGATGACCGAGTCGTTTCTCCTTCACAAATTCGAATGTTGCGCCGCTTGCTTATCACGCGCTCAAGCAGTTATGACTTACTTAAAGTGTTTGCACACAGAGCGGGCAAAAGAAAATTAGGGAGAAAAGAAAGGTAGGCACCGATGTACGTTGGTTTTAAATGTCTGAATGTTACAATGTCTAGAAAATTTCATAAACCCGTTGTTCGGCTAAGGAATGAATCACGATATTTCAGACTACGTCCGAAAGTGGGTATACTGATAAGCATTCATAGCGAGACAAGTGTTATGGTTGAAAGTTTAAAGGATAGGAATTCTACTGGCGATTTCTATATAGCACAGGTAGACGTAGCAATAGAACAAATTAAGACACGAGAAAATACGTCGGTGTTCGAGGGTGTCAATTGCCTGACTCATTTATTTGTGGATATCAGACTTGAAACCATCCAAGACAACTTGAATTAAACGTTACGAAAAGTAGTAATCTAAATCCGAAATGCACGAATTTTCGATAAAAGAGCCTGGTGCCAAACTCTGTCAAAGGCCTTAGAAATATCAAGTGCAACTATATTGCTATCGTTTCTATGGCATGAAGCTCCGTTTTGTTAGAACCACAGCTCAGATATCATATATCGATGCTGTCGAGCTCTGATCACAGAAAGACAGGAAACATCGTTCTATACCTGAGACCATTGACGGTAACGGTGTCTCCATCCTCATTTCGAAAGAAATAAGGTCTTATAATGCCGCCACGATATAAACCAAACAGTCAATCTTTGTGGATACATTGATGCTTTGTCAAACATTTGTGTATTGTGTTCGCTCCAATAACAGCAATTTTGCTTGTTGACATAGCCGCCAGACAGAAATGGGTCTCATCCGAGAAGATACTTTTTTTAGATAAAATCCGGATGTCCGGCCAACATTACCAGAGCCCAATTAGCGAATTCAAGGCGTTTTCTATGGTCATCAGGCTTCAATTCTTACTTCAGGATAATATTTTATGGCTGTAGCCCCCAAATCCAACCGAAAAATAAGCCGGGTTACCTCTCTGACGATACCCAATTTAGCTGATTGGCGCCAAATAGACATTTCTCGGTCTTCTTCGATACTGGCAGCTACGGCGGCCATGTTTTCTTAATTTCGCACCAATCTCAAATACAAAAGAGTGTTCTCACGCTCAAACTTTTCCACGGTGCGACGAATTGCCTGAAGCCATGATTTCCATGTTATCCAAGGGGATATGAATACCCTTTTACGGGCTTTTCTCCAGGGCGCGGGTGGGTGGTGTAGTAGTTTGAAACTCAGGTGTATTAGGTTTCGATATTTTTGCAGAGGTGGTTGTCAAACTGGACGGGACGAGCAAGTATATCCTCAACCAGTGGGTCTCAGTACGTGCTAGTTGTTAGTTCGTTACGTTTAGCCCAGCCAGCAACCACTCCAACATCAGTGTTATGCCTTCATGTCAGAGTTTACGTCGACGGGATTCTCATAACTACATGCAAATTCTACGAAAAGACTTTTTCAGAGAATTGCCTCGCACGGGATTCGAACCCGCGACCCTCTGCTTGAGGAGTGTATGCATATACCACTAATAAAATTAATAATTTAATTTAAACGATGCATGATGAAATGGCAAACCTTACTGAATATTTTGACAGGTGGATGTCATTAGTAATTTTGACAGTTGCTGAAACATAATAATTGAAAAAAACTATCATTGATATCTGGTCAGCCGTTACTTGCTCCTTTGTACTTAATGGTTCTTTTTTATGTACTTGGGGCTAAATTCATTACTATAAGTCTCCAGGGTTATACATCAACTCCTATCTTTGAAGACTTAATTTCACGGGGTGTCCTTACATTAATGGAAGAAATGATAACCGTTCGTTATTGCCTGCTGCCTTTCTGAGATACCAATTCGGAACTGTGTTGAAGGCACAAGTGTGTATGAGTTGAGGCCGACTCCTCTTGCTGATCTCAAGGTCTACATCAGGTTGAAACCAACTGCAGGACTCTTCGTTTAGGTGTAAACCACAGCCCCTACAAGTCGGACTCCTGGCACTCGTTGTACCGTGATTTAGGTACTGGTAAGGACTGCTGGTGGTCCTGTTGCCACAGATCCTGACCGGTAGCTTGTAAATGATCAAATTGTCACAACCTTTAGAGGTATTAAGTTCAGAAAAGTATTTGCTTGACCCTCGGTTTTTATTAGACAAATTAATTGATGGAAAAAGCCTTGATAATTGAGGGCTCATACAGTGAACAATCCAAACCTTTTTTTTTTTTTTAATTTTGTTTCGTCACTCCAGCAAATGATTTTAAAGCTCTTGAGGCCGCTTTTTGAATTCATTTAGCTAGTCTTCTGCAAGTGCTTTTCTTTGTTCTGCCAAAAATGGCGTCGACAACACAGATTAGTTGCTAATAATCGGTTTCAAACAATTTCTATCCTCAGAGTTATATTTAGTGTCTACTTCGTTTCTAGAGAAGTAACGAAAGGGTCATTTAAATCCATTTGCACTTTTTGTCGATCTAGAGTGCCTATCAGACGTTTTCTTCGTTATTCCTGTAGTTTCTTTGGACTTTGGACGTTATCATATTCTCTGAACAGGACATCATTTTAAAAAAATCTAAAAATCTTAAAAACTACAGAATCATAACAAACGTAATTACAGAAAATAAGTCCAAGTAAAAATTCGTGGGTAAAACGCAAAACTAATACACCTATTACACGACAAGTGAGATCTTAGCTCGGCCGGGCTCACGAGTGAGAACTTTTAAGATCCAGTAATTTACAATTTGTTTTTGAAATGCAGCTGCATAAAAAGCATATGTTTAGATCGTTTTAGGTAGCTTTAGTGTTAATAACATTTTAAATTAATGATTCATTCACATCTAAGTATTTTTTTTACCACCACTGTAGGTTCTCAATTGGATATTTGTATATCTTCCGCCCACTATATCAATCTTAATAAATCGGATCTGACTAGTTGTACCGAAGTGAAATTGTGTACACTCGTCAACATAGTCTTTTCAGGTGAATTTCCATTTTTGTCTTCGAATATTTTCTTAAAGAACCACTAAATCCGACATTCTGAACCAGCTGAAGGCATTTCGAAGAGAAAGGAATTCCAGAAATCGTAATCATTTGAATCCCATCGAGTGAGGTGGCTACCATATACTGATTTCGGTCGGAGATGGGAAGCGAGAGAAATGACAAATTTTCAGCACATTCCAGAAAAATCCACCATGGGTATGTCAAGGTAACACAGATGTTTTTGGATATCAAGAAGTACGTACAGATATATAGATGATTTTTATACTTTTATACATATATATTATATTCATACCATATATTCTGGGGGTGAATAATCTCATTTGGGCTTATGTCAGCAGAAGATGATGCGACGCATATACACAGAGTCATACATTTGTATCCACAGACAGTGGGATACTGTAAGGTAAAAGGTTCTATAAAAGATTTGAAAGTACGAAGCATCTATACAATATCACAGGTATTTATGTATCGTTTGTGGCAGGATAATATGCAATCTCTTTTATAAATGTCAACCGGATAAAAGCTTACGTAAATCATAGAAGTGATTTGGTTTTGTTAGATTTTCTTCTTGTGCTAAACTTTTTGTACGCACAATTAGGGATGGCCTCTCACAGGGGGAACCGTAGAAGATTGTCCACTTAGGAAGGTTGTGAACTTAATTTTGACTTTAAGCAAAGTAAAGCGCCAAAAAAAAAAAATAAAAATAAAAACTTTGTATACATTTATATAAATAAGAGACTTTGGCGGGGCTAAATGAGAGGTTTAGTGATTCATGTCAAGGTAAAAACGATTACGTCGAGAATGGTAGTACTTCCACAAAGTGGAGACTGACAAATGAGGCACATCAAGATGAAATATGCATACTGCATATAATTATAACATTTTAAATACTTTTCTTTATTTATCGATGTACTCTTTCTGTCTTAACACTGTGTTTGTGCAGATGGAGCATACCATTCTGTAATTGAGCTGAATGCCATAACGACGTTGAATTTTAGCAATATAAGTGCTGGTGGTTTTCACCGTTTGGAGCTTAACAAGCCTGAAGGCTGAAGGATGCTGCAAAATCTGACGTAAGAAATCACACAGATTGGAATTCCCTTCTCCAAGTCATTCCAAACAGGCACCAAATTCTGTCAGAGAGCTCACTTTTATGAACAGGAAGTGACCAAGTCTAAGACAACGACATTTGTAGCATTGTTCGCCAGTTGAAGAACAGGTGTAGAAAACTAGTGTTAGTTCTTCGAAGGAAGAATACATCATGTGCAGAGAATTTCTACGAATATATAACACAAACGCTAGCACGTCTCGCAAAATGTAAGCACAATTCAAAAATCTGGTATAACAGGAATAATCGAAACGCAAACGAAGGATTGACGATTAATGAATGTCAAAAAGCTTGGCATGCTGTTAGCGGAATCATGTAGACTGGATTTTCTTAAATATTTGTCAAATCTATGGGATCATTAGAATATATTTGAAAATAGTCATTATGGCAGAATATTGGGAATTTTCTTATACTTGGGTAGAACCAACGTGGTAAGAAGGTAGAAGAGATTTATGTCTTTTAAGTGGAATGAGCCTAAAACATGTACTGAACCAACTAATGGCTTCGAATAAAACGACCACTTTAACAACCTTCGGATCTTCAAGTGGAATGTTAGGATCCTTAACAGGCCACGTGCAAGTGAACAATTAGCAGAGTCAATTGACGGCTATCACGCAGATATCACAGCCACCCAGAAAGTATAGGGTTTTCTAATAATGACTTGACAACTTTTTTTTAAATAAAAGGCAAACCATTTGAGATATTTCAAAAACTTAAAATATTGACTGGAAGTACAATCAAAACATTTATGAATGGAACTCGACTTCGTTCATATGGCCACCGCGGGCACGTTTGCAGCGGTCGATTCGTTGGACCCAATTTTCAACGACTCGGTCATACATTTCGGCCGAAACGGCGCTATTTCGCGTTCAATGTTGGCTCTGAGCTCTTCCAACGTCGCCGGCGTGTTGGCATAAACCAATGACTTAACGTAGCCGCACAGAAAATAGTCAACCAGCGTTAATTTGCACAAACGATGGGGCCAACCGACTGGCCCATGTCTTGAGATAACACGCTCACCATACTTACTCTTCAATAATCGATTGTTTTGTGTGCTGTGTGGCTTGTGGCACCATCCTGTTGAAACTACATGTCGTCTAAGTCCATATCTTCCAATTCGGGCCAAAAATAAACGGTTATCATGGCGCGATAACGCTGACCATTCACAGTAACGTGACGATCGTTAACTTCGACGAAAAAATATGGCCCAATAACGCCGCCGGCATGCAAACCGCACCAAACAGTTATTTTTTGTGGATGAAGTGGTGATTCGTGGAGCACATGTGGGTTTTCCCCCTCCGAATATCTGTAGAAAATTTTTATAATTTGCAGACGTTGCTCGTAAGTGTACTTTACCATGATGAAGATGTTGAGTTTACTGAATAAATTGACAGTGACAGTTTGATGATTAGTGAAAGAGCGTCTAAGGTTAAATTCGCTAACATAAGCCTAATAAGCCCCCATGCCCCGACGGCAGATAAGGACGATGCCGCCTTCTTTGTTTCTATGAGTTTCTCGACAAGACATATGAGTAATGTTCGAAGAATGACGTTAAGATTGTACTATGTGATTCTAATGCCATTGTATATATAGCCTACGCGACACCACGTTTAGCAACATATTTAGGCTTATTGACTTTGAGGCAAACGAAATATTACTGTACCGAGGACACGTTTTTCTCATTTTAATATACACAAGATGGCAGCACTTAATTAAATTGATCATTTTGCAATAGACGTAAGGCATACCTTCAGTATTCTGGACGTCCGAACGTTAAGGGCAAAACCCTGTTGCAGACAAGGTGCAAATGCAGATTTCCCAAACTACAGATGACCAAGGTATTATCAGAAATGCCGCAATGCAACTAAACAAAAAGACTGCAAAGTAGTGCTGCAAAGACGAGAGCTGTGCGTGAGCTCTACGAGTAGAAAAGACGGGAAAAACATGAAGTTTTATCAACAGATAAAAATAACGTGTCAGGACAAGAAGTCCCACACAGAAGCCTATAGAGATGGAAAAGGAAATCTTGTACTAGAAACATAGTCGGTGATGAAATTATAGAAACAATTTTTTTTTCCGCAGACAGTATAACGAAGAAGCCCAAAACTTCTGTCCACCTGACCAAAACGAAGTATCCTAACTTATCTAAGCTAAGAGCTAACAAACAACTAGACCTGACGGCTTACCGGGCGAAGTATTCAAGGTTACTTCACTGGTTGTGGAGAGCATTCACTAATTTACTTGCCAGATCCGCATGTCCAGATCCGATTGTCCGAACCACAGAAAAGGAGACCACTTCAACTGTGCCAATTATAGATACAAGATACAAGATCTTATCTGCTAAATTGTGTGAGTGTATGAAGCCCATCGTGAACAACCAAATTGACCCTATCAATGGAGTTTCAGACAAGGAAGCATGTGGTCCACAATCGACCAAATCTTCACGGTCTGGCAGATTCTGAGAAAACTCAAGATACCCACCATTTTTTCATTATTTTAGGGCCTCATATGACAGTTTTTATAGAGACGAGCTATATAACATACGATTATAGGTAGAGTCACGGGATGCCAAAACCCCTGCCATACTTAAAAAAATTTTGCAGAACTCACAAGTGAACAATGGAGGCACAGTCTTTCAAAAGTCTATGCAACTACCAGCTTATCGTATCGTATCGCAACATAAGCTGCCAAAATGGGTTTAGAGATAAATGATGGCAAAACAAAGTATATGCTGAGCTATATTTAGCGTTGCTAGGATAGCTAATATCATAGAAAATATTACGATATTTCCTATTCATGCTTTTCTAATATTAGCGAGAGAGGTTCATTTCCACTCTTGAAATTGTAAAGGTGTTTGTTCATCTTCCTCTTGCCAGATGATACAAAAGTCTTACTTTGCAAGCCTTTATACGAAGGACGTATCTAATTAATAAGATAAGTCACTTAAGAGATACAGCGCCTCTTCATTTTGATAAGTCGTTACAATTCTTCCGATTAAGGACCAACTTCAAAGGCCTAGTGGTGCTACCCAGAGGAAGACGTTTTACACAAATGATCTAGAAAAGATCAGAACAGTGTTCTGATGAATGTTGCTTTTGTTAGAAGCGCCTGTTCGAGCTTGTTTTACAACTCCTTGGGACAGCACTGTGGCAAGGAATTAAAAGAAGTGTAAAACAGTACTATCCAGATGTTGTATTTAAAAAGGAAAGCGAATGTCTTTCCCTGCCTTAAATTGAATAGAGCAATGACATTTCGATATTTAATTCATTGATTTGTCCTAGAAAACTCTTTAGTGACTAGAAAGTCTGGAAATATCAAAGTTAGCTAAGAGAATTAGGTACTGTAACTGATAAAGGACCGAGGGATTTAAAAATAGGAGCAGATGAGTCGGAAAATACGTCACCGACTGCGATGACCTTTTCTTATTTCAAAGACAACTTAGAATAAATTGTAAAACATATTCTAAGCCTTTTGCTACCCTGGAGTCCCTATGTTGTTTGCGTATAGTTCTAACTAGATTAGAAAGATTTAAGACACTTGTAACTGAGTAACTCGTTTACCAGAACTTTTTGATCGAATAAGTATAAGGTTAGACTCATAATGATCCCAGCGGGTATTGGCTTCACCCTATCTAGACTTATCCAATGAAGAGCGAATTTATCAACCGGGCGGAAAAAGGTTTTTCTACCAAACTCATACCCAACGTTAAAATAAAGCAAATTCATCTACACTTGTTGGCTTTTAATCGCTTCAATCCTAGTTCGTAGCACCTATTGCATCAGCAGCCAGTCATTTCTAGTTGGGTTCTTAGTACGGTATGTATCTTAAAAGCTGAAACATTCTAATCCGCCACCTCAAATATCAGCCATTTCTATCTTTGAACAATTCAAACACTTGCTTGCAGTCTCACCTCATCGGATTCCATCTTCTTTGTGCAGCCACACGGTTTTCAGTCAATAAATTCCCAAATGATACTCCCGTAGTTCTTTAGAATAGAGTCAACCACGACAATCTGACAAGCCGTCTGACATGGGAAAGGATAACACTTCGTAGTGACGGCACGACGCTATGGTTCTTGAATGCCGGAGAGCATCCGCGCGCCGTGTTAAATCTTTCACAAAATAGGTCCCTCGTGTGAATGGAAAGGATTAACCGACACCAACATGAATACGTACAAGTCCCTGCATAAACCGCCATCGCCAGTGTCAGCTTGATTATCACCACCATCGCCATCACTATGTAGTACCATCACCATCATCATCATCACCATTATCCGTATAGTTGTCGTCGTCATCGTCGTCGTCGTCGCTATCGTGATGATTGTCGTTGCCATAGTCATCGTCGTTGTTGTGAACGTGCTACAAGTGGAAAAGACGTTGACAAAGGAAAAGACTTTTTCCGCCTTGTCATTCTCTGTCAATTGAAAATAAAAATTAAAAAAAAAAAACCGCCAAGCGTTGCCTCCTACAAACTACCATATATAGGTATGCATCAAAGGAACGTGCATAGGATGAAACTCAATCCGTTTTGCCAGTCTATTACAGATGAAGCCTTAAAAGACTCCGACATCTATGAAGGGTTTCTAGGTTCATAAACCTGCTGCGGGTACTTGTACCCGTATCTAAGCATAAATTCCAATCAATAATCGGGGTGAATCGATTTCCTGTGAGTATTCATATTAACCCGCAGCTATGTACTTGTATGTTATGTTCCGCTGTAACTTAAGTCGACTTGTAAAACCTGCAGCTTGCCCTCATCCCCCAGGGAATGATGAAACCTATTTGTATACATCGCTGAGGTATGAGAGATTCAGCACCCTCTTAATTTACGAGCTCTGGCAGAGAGTAGATATTCATTCGCAATTACCGTAGCGTGCAAAATTTTATTTCAAATCGATGGCTTACAGCACTGACCGTAAACAACTTTGGCCAGCCTTAATTATAGTTCGCAAGAGTTGCGTGAATATTTTTCGTCCACTCCAGTATCGTAATATCGTAATAAATCGATATGGAGGCACCACAACAAAATTAACAAAATTCTTACCCATGAATAAGGGATGCTGCGTCGATACCTACGAATTGGTATCGTTTGAAAAATTGTCTATCAACATGGAACTAATGTCCCGATTTATGGGAACATTTCGATATACGTATACACATGCGGATGGATTTTAATGGTGGTGCTTTGGTTAACGCGAATGGCGACAGTCGCTAGTTGATGTTTTGTACTCGTATGATGTGCTTAGAGGGAGGGAAGTGACTTTTGTATTGACTTCCGAAATACTGGGCACGTTAGTAGAGTTTAATAAGTTATTTATGCGGTTGACCATAAGCTAAGGGGAGAAAATGAAAGTACTGCATTGGGGAGGCGAAATATTTATTTTATTGTCTACAAGGACTTGATAGAAGGATGTGTTGTGCTGATTTAATGATGATATTCAACAGACAAAGCGCATTGATTGAGATGGATTTATTTTATTGCAGGTACCTACCAGAACAATGACATTATTGATGATTACCTGGTGTAACTTATATGTACATATATGTTGGTGTGCTTCATCGAAAGAACTTTCAGCATGTACATATGTACAAAACCAATTTTTCCACTCCGTCCCAATCCAAACCATCGATCCCAACGATGGGTTAAAGTCGGTATATTATGGATGACCGAACAAGCCGGAACAAAAACTAAAAAAGACCCAAAAAAAAAATTAAGGAAAATTAAGGAAACGGTTATTTAAATCGCTTGGAAGTGACAAGTTGGTCCAGCCATCAGCCAAACGGCTTAAAAACGGAATCTGTAGTTATGCAGCTTACCAGACTCCACCAAAATGTGATCCATGTTCCAATTCGGAATTCAACCTCATGTGTTAACATCCCATAACCGTAAGCAAATTTACCACCACTGCTTTATTTACAGAAGCCCCAAACTGGACAGCAAATCGACCTTTAACGAGTTTGATGCGCTGTCTGACTCCATTCAAGGAATTGTATCTCTGTCCCCTCATACTCATACATACAATTCTGGTTGGCTTCGACATTCTGCACAAAAAACATCCGAAGGACAGATATTTCCAGTGTTTAACGTGTACGCCTGTTAGGAAAATTTAAGAGCATGGGATTCCTATACAACCATGGGAGCAAGGACACGCCTTACCAACGCTCACCGAATTTTCACTGATACCAAAGTAGAACTCGTGTTGGAGGCAAAAAGTTCCACCCTTGGTATGGGTCGATGCCGACCTAAAACCTCTTGCTGATCTTAGGGTCACATCACCTAGCTTAAGCAACTCCACATTGGGTCAAAGACCCTTCCCGCTACTTTGGCTTCAAACCACAGCCACCACGACGCTCCCACAACGGGGCTTACCTCTTCAAGTCAGGCCCAGATCAAAATCTGGGAATTCTCCTGACTCCCATAATATAGTGTTCTAAGTCCTGGTAGGGACTACCGGTGGTCCTGCGACCCAACATGACCTCTAACTGGTCAAATTGTAGAGGCATTCGGAGGCGTTAAGTAACGAAAACCTTTACAATATAATATAAATATATAAACAATATATATGTATATATCCTGGACTTGTTTTCAACTTATCACCCTGATAAATACACTGCTGAGTTCGACAGAGCATTATATTTTTTAATTTCTCGAACACCCACCACACAGTTAGGGAAAACTTTCCTAATGGAAGTGGTCAATTGGAGCGGACTTTACAGCTTCTTTAGGAATTTTAACTGGTCGTTATGTTTCCTCGATAAGGACGTGGATGCCGCTGCTGATATGTTCACAGACACTATTCTCTTTGGAATGAAATGCATTATTCCTCATAAGATGAAGTTCATCAACCCAAAAGAAAAGGCGTGGTACGACTCAAACTGTAAAGAGGTTGTCAAGGTAAGGGAAATGTTTTTTGGGTCCTACAAGACCACCCGAGAGAGGAAAACAGAAAAAAAAAATAAATAAAACGAGCGAGGAATGACTACAACTCCTTTCTTAAGTGCATGCAATTCCAATACAAACAAAAATTGAACCAAAAAATACTACGATATTTTTAAATATTGCTGGTCGTTCGTCAAAAAGATTAAAAATTCTGCCTAATCCTCAATCTCAACGCTCATATACAATGATATTCCAACTGTCAGCTCTTTAGACAATTCCAATATGCCTGCGGCCAACTCAAAACTTCCAAATTGTGCTTTGTCCCCGCTTACACTTTAGTGCGTCGAATTTTTAATGGGACGAATCTACTTTCGCACTCATGTAGTACTTTCCAGTTGTCAGCTTTTTAGACAAGGCCAATCTTCTCGCTGTCCACTTTCGCACTAGTGTAGTACTTAAAAATCAACGTATACAAATCTGTTTAGGTGTTGTATCTCTCCGTCTTCCTTCTGCCCTTTCTCGCTGACCACTACGTAAGCTTTTTCATCAATCCTGCTCTTAAGGACTCTTTCCAATCAGATGTAAGACAGCATTTGTCCAGGCAATCCCTAAAAAAGGTGAATCTTTTTCTCTCTTTTCCTACAAATCCATTGCACTTACGTCGCACCCGAAAACTTCTCAATGGCCGGCAGTTTGGTTTTCGTAGCAACAGTTCCACTAGTATATTGATGGCATGTCTTACCGAAAAGTTAAACCAAACTAAATCTGGCGAAAACAAGATAGTTGCACTTGATATTTCTAAGGCATTTGGAATCGACGAGTCCATTCTTCAATTGATTTCGGAACTTAGAGTTGTCTTGGAGGGTTGGAGTCTGTAGTCTTGGAGTCTGATATCCACTAAATAAATGCTGGCGTGCTCAAGGGCTTCGTTCCGCCCAAACACTATTTTTTGTCTAATAAATTATATCTTGTGTGCTAATTCTAATAAAATACATCCTTTTGATGACAACAGAAGCCTCTGCTTTCCATACTCGTTCCTGGACTCACGTCGGTTATAAAACGGCGGATGCTAAGCTTATTAGGTTCCGCTATACACATGGATACTAAATTGGGAACTTCCAACAGAGCTAAATTTTATATTTCCAGAACATAAAATTCAAACACTCAGCCATTATTCATGAATGGCACTTGCAACGTTAAAATCGAAAAACTTTTCATTCTCGGTAGGTGTGTCAATGACAACTTACGTTTGAGTGCCTACACATTTTATGTCGTCGAAAATGCTGCGAAATGTCTAGGTTTCTTGAAGCGATGTATGAAATTGTTCTCCCTCTCTAATCTGACCTACTCCGTCCACAATTGGAGTACAATGGCGGCATCTGGTCAGGTGTTCTAAGATGTCTCTGCACCTGCTTGATAGGATTCAAAACTGTATACTCATAGGTGATATTAATATCAGCCAGTCAATTGAAACCCTCGAATACCAACGTAATGTCTCCTGTCTCGCTTTGTTTTATCGCTATTTTCACCACCAGTGCTCCATTTGAATCGCCAGAAACATTCTGCCCATTCAATCTTTTAACCGTTACACCAGTCTCGCTATGAATGCTTATCAGTATACAATCAAGCCCATTTTCAGGCGTACTTTAAAATATCAGCTCTCTGTTTCCTGGTCGTTTTAACTTTCATACATTTAAGAACAGTGTTCGCTCGGTGTCTTTCTTTTCTTCTTGCCTAAATTTCCTTTGCCGCTGTGTACAAACATTGAACATCAAACATCGTTAAACATCCGCCTATCCGATAGCTAAAGTTTAAGAAATTTAACTAAATAAGCCTTAGCCACTTGCAAGTATATGCATTGCAGGTGTGATGAAGAGAATTCTCACTCTTACTATGGTAATTTGATCCTGATTCCACTTAGTTTTTTGAGAAGTTTGAAGGAAGTACAAGGTAGTGTTGATTTTCTTTTGTACGCAGCATTAGTTTATATTCCAATCGAGGCAAAATAAACTTAAAACAAAATCAATGCTATGCCTGTGAACAAAACTTTAGTGCCGGATGCGTATGCAATATTAGTGCTAAATTAGGGGTGAGCATAAGAGGCATTCTATCCTTTTTATTTTTGTCCACCTCGAAAAGATACCTGTTTGGCACTTTCAACAATGTCTGACAACCAAAACCAAACAACCATTATATCATCAGAATCAGGCCGATTTTATTTATCTGTCATTTTCGTTTGGCTATGACTTTCAATCACATTTTTGACATCCGTGAAGAGCGGTTAATAATAATCTATAATATTATTTTTTTATTATTGTGTATTTTGGTGGGGGCGAATGCCCCCATTTATTCGGCTTAATACAAGCTATAACTTAAAAATAAACTTAAACCGAAACTTAAAACTAAGGTTGGTTATTGTGGTGAAGGAGAACCGATTTGAGGTAGGAAGTGGTGCGGTGGAAGTCAAAGACCCTAGGGTTTGAATTAATTTTTCGTAGCATGCGGGAGATTGGTTCGTTCGCGCCATAGGGAGAGGAAATGGTTTTGAAAAATTTGGTATCGTCGGCGTAAAGGGAGACGGACGAGTATTTGATGATCTTATCGAGATCATTTATGGTTAATATAAAGAGAAGGGGGCCGAGATGGCTACCTTGAGGAACTCCAGAGGTGGCCAAAAATGGAGCGGAGTGGGCTGACCTAAAACGAACACGGTAAAAACGGTTTTCGAGGTAAGAGGATATCCATTTTAACAGTATGGGTTCAAAGCCGAGGGCAGACAATTTGAAGAGTATTAATCGATGAGAGATTTTATCGAAGGCTTTGCTAAAATCGGTTGCAACTACATCGACTTCGTTGCCGTTCTCTAGGGCAGAGATGACAAAGGATACGAATTCAACGAGATTTGTGGTGGTTGACCTACCCTTTAGGAAGCCATGTTGTCTAGGGGAAATAAGTGATTTGCATTGGAAACTTAGAGCTTCATACAAAATACTGTCGAGGAGTTTGGGTATATGGCAGAGTTTAGCGATTGGACGATAGTTTGTTATTTCGTTCTTCGATCCCTTTTTGTGGATCGGGGTTAGAAAGCAGGTTTTCCAAACCTGAGGAAATTCTCCTTGTGTAAGGGATAGACGAAAGAGATCAGAAAGGGCAAGGGAAAGAGACGAAGAACATTTTTTAAGAAATATGGCAGGGAGGCCATCTGGACCGGGTGTAAATTCGTCATTGAGTTGGTTTAATTTATATTCGATATAAGAGGGGTCCAAGATGTGAGAGAGAAGTGGGCCGTTATAGAAGTTCAGTAGGTAACGAAAATAAGAGGGATCTGGTACAAAGGAGTCGTTGGTGAAGGATTGTTTAAAGAAGCTGGCAAATAGGTTGGCAATGGTGTGTGGATCGGTTGATGGCTTGTTGTTGAAAGAGATGGAAGGAGGGTAACCATCGGACTTTCTTTTGTAGTTAACAAATTGGTAAAAGGACTTAGGGTCATTTATAAGGTTGACTTGCGCATTGTTAAGGTTACGCTGGTAAAGGGAATCGTAAAGTTCGGTGAAATGAAGATAAGCACCAAGATAGTTGGAATAGTTGGACAAGGATCTGGTACGCAGAAAAACAGCCCATAACTTGTTTCTCTTGTTTCGTAAGGAACGAAGCTTGCGATTATACCAGGGAGGACTAGTAGATGATGTTTTAAGGCGGGAAAACGGAACGTAAAGGCTGAAAGAATTAAATATTTCTTTATAAAAAATGAATAAGGCATCATTTACGCTTAGGTTGTGAAAGTTAAAGGGGGATCTGCTAAGATAGTCACTGATTTTGTGAAAGTTTGCTTTATGAAAATCGTAGGATGAGAGAGTTGTGGGAGAAGTGGACTGGAAAGAAGAGTTATGAAAAAATGAAAGTAAAAGGGGGGGGGGGGGGAGTTGTCGATTTTAGAGAGAGATAGGGGACAAAGTGAGACTGAGGAGTTAATTGAATCTGTTGTGAAAATAAGGTCCAATTGCCTGCCCATATAGTTGGATACACCAGTGATTTGGCATAGACTTGAGTCTGTTAAGCGATCTAAGAAGAGACATTCCTTAGCTGAGTTGGCATTTGAAGCGATAAAGAACGATTGATCGTCTGATGGAATCCACTGTAGCTGAGGAAGATTAAAATCGCCGAAAACAAAGATATCGTCAGTAGAGTCAGACAGGTCAGTTAAATAGTCGATCGCGTCGACAACAAGTTGGTAAGATTCGGTAGGTTAAGCTGGCAGGATGTAGCAACATAAAACGTAAAGGGACTTGAAGGGGAGTGATATTTTTATAGCGACAAAGTCGACTTTAGAGGATGAAGAGATGCTAATGGGAGAAGAGTTAAGGCTGATGGGAATCATCATGTGGGCGGGTAGGATCGTCGTCGAGAAAAACATTAAAAGTAGGGGGGAACAATTCCTGGTTCTTTATGTCGGGAATCAAATTGGTTTCAGTCAAGGTGTAAATATCAAAGGGAAGAGAATGCGATTGACGTAGGATAGCATTGGTTTTAGAGCGAAGACCTCTACATTCTGGTAGTAAAATGTAAGAGGGATGTTGTGGGGTGGAGATGTATGGCGGGATGGTTTAAGTGCTGACGAAGAAGGCACTGGCCGAATGCAGCAAGATCGTCTGCTACTTTCTGAGGGGACATGCTAAAAATCTCGTGGTACCTGACATAAAGGTTCCTGAGACTGATAGTGTCGGTAGGGAGGCCTTCCTGCTGGATGGATACCATGACGCTGGTTTTGGTCTTCCCTTCGTAGCAGACCGAGTCCGATTTGTCGTGTAGATAGGCGAGAAAGAGACGAATGTTTTTATATGTCTTTCTCTCTCTAAGCCTAGAGAGTGCATAGCGAATTTCTGTAGTTCCGTTGGTTTGCTGGGTTAGTTTAACTGTGGGGGAAAAAAAAGAGGATCAAGAATAGGGGTATTGTATTGTAAAGCATCTTACGATATAGGAACCTACTGGTTATTAAAATATTTGTTAAATTTTGTACTACCTCTATGAGAGCTCCATGCAAATTTTGTTATGCAAATTTTTAAATTAATTTAGTAGAAGCTGCTGACACAGGACTGACAGATTAGATTTATTTTGAAGTTTCGTGTTTAGATTAGGTCTGTTCGCGTACCTTCTGCACTAAAATTCGTAGATTGTGAAATTTCAATGAGTGGGGGTAAAATTCTCTCAGAGAGTGGTAAAATTACGAAAAAGTAAACGAACGCGGAATCTACGAAATTTTCCCACTTTTTAAACGTCAAACGTCTCAAACGTCATAGCTTACATACAAGTGTACCTACGCAAAAGAAGTTTGTGTTTTTTTTTTTTTTTTTTTTTTAAAGTATAAAAAATGGAGAAATTAAATACAGACGATTTGAAAGTTTTGTTGGACTTTTTTTACTGCTTTAACGCAGGATTCCGACGAAAAAGACGATATTTTATTGGCACTTCTTGCTAACAAGGAAAAGAGAAAATGCGTGAGAGGTTTCATGAGAGAAATAATTCCAACATAATCTGAAAAAGAATTCAGGACACATTTTAGAATAAAGAAGTCGCTTTTTGAAAGTCTCACCGAAAAGTTTGGCTCGTCGGAAAATCACAAAAATCTGCGTGCGGATAAAAGATGCAGTGCTGGCGTTTTTTTATGGTTTGCTGGACATGAAGCGTGTAGTTTTAGAGATCTGGCCAATCGGTTCGAACTTTCGCTCTCTACAGTCTCACAAATAATAGAGAGAACTACTATGTTCATCAGCAGCCTAAGCCCAAATAGTAGTAGTAGTAGCTTTTTCAAAAATAAATCAGGATTTCCTTAGGCAATCGGTAAGATATACATACATATGTACATATTTCCTACTCACGGTTCCTTTAATTATTTTTCTTAACCTAGGTTGTATAAATGGGACGCACATTGTCATTGATCCATCACCTGTATGTAAAGATGACTACATCGACCGAAAGGGAAGTGTAAGCCTTTGTTTGCAAGCTAGTTGCAACGAGAACAAAAAGTTCATCAACACAATTGTTGGATTCTCTGGGTCTTCGCATGATAGCTGGGTGTTCCGGAACTCTCCAATTCATGACAAGCTAAATACCGCTTGTGGAGGTACTACTTATTTAAATTTCTCTATGTAATGATACTGATATGCGACCTATTATTGCTTCCAGCCTACTACCTGTTGGGCGATTCGGCGTATCAATGTACTAACCATCTAGTAACGCCATATAGAGATAATGGACATTTGACGGGACCCCAAAAGAATTTCAATGTGAAATTGAGCTCCTCTCGGGTGGCCATAGAGCACTCTTTTGGTATCCTGAAGCAACGATTCTGTCAATTGTATTATTGCAAGCTAAGAGGTATAGACAAGATATGCCACTTTGTAAGAGCACGTTGCGTCCTCCATAATATCGCAGATGAAGATGACCTAGAATTCTCACTGGAGCCTATTCCTGAAACTAGCTCTGAAAATGTGCAGTATAGAGAAACTTCAAGAGGAAATTCAGTACGAGATGCAATCTGCCAGGAGTTGCAACTAAATCCATAGAACTAAATGCACCTTTTATAAAGTTGTCAATAAGCAAAATAAAAATATAAAAGCTGTACATACTTAGTACGAATAATTAAATTTTATTGTTTTTTGTTCAATTTACCGACAATTGTTTTCAGCAGATCAACTTTTTGCTGTTCAATTACTTTCCTGTTATCAAGGCGCTTTAAGATGTTGCTGTGGTACTCTGCATTCTCCCTTCCTATTGCATTCGTAGTTTTGGGAGCGTACGCGAACAGACCTATTGTCAGTCCTATTTAAACACTTCCGTGTACTCATTTTGACATATCGACTATCAGTGTCGACTAAATGAATTAAGTTTTTTTTTCTCCATTTGCTTAAAGGCAGGCATACATTCGTGTAGGACATGTTAATCGAGCAGATCTACAAGTTATTCTTACATGAAGGTCTATGTCAAACTAATGTGGCCGATTTCCACTGTAAGTGTTCCTAACGTATTAAGAATTTTATCGTGAATGACACGTGGGTGTCAGTAGGGTTGTCAAGTAAAACAGAATATCCCGTGCCGCGGAAGGAGTGCTACTTAAGGCTCAGCTTAGCACAAAAATGCTATCTTTTAGACTTTGCTTAGTTTACCGCAGTTGACTGAATTGCCTAAGACCGTCCACCATACAACCACCCCATAGGTGAGTATCTGCCTTAAAACCGAAAGGACCAATTTGTTCCTAATGGCTTTTTTACAAGAGAATAAAAGCTACTGTAGTGTGTTTTACTTTATCCTGAATATAAGCTTTCCAGTATGGTTTCCTGTCAAAAATAACACCCAGATATTTCTCTGTATCGTTAAAGACTAAACTGGTACCGTTTATTGATAAGTAAATTAATCTCTTAAGGTTTTGCTGTAAAACTGGTATTGTGACGCTTTCCTGAAAGGACTATAGCAACGACAACCGCATCGTTAACAACTAGGTTCCAGAGAAATGGTGATAGGACACTTCTGCTGATACATCTTTTAGTAGAAGCTGCTTGTCTCTTGTAATCTGACCAAGAATTTTTCCCAAGACTGCAGTAGTCCGGCTAGGGTTGTTACTGGCCGAAAATAGGGAGCTACCTGGGTGTCCAGTAGCAGGTTGAGTGATTCATCACTTAAGGTCGTCCAAGAGCCAACGGGATTTTTTCAAACAGCTAGGCATCGTAGGACTGGCATAGTCGGTTTTTCTTAGGCGCGATGCCTCAGATTTTTCTCTTATTTTGACACAGAATGACCTCCAAGATTGTCACTCTTCCTTCCTTAGTTTTTTTTTTTTTTTTTTTTATCCATTTCCTTGTATGAGTCCCAATCAATCACTTTTCTTCTGCCTTTTGCTTGGTTAAAAAGTTACCTTCAGACGTTTCTGCAGTGCTGATTTTTCCTGCATCTCGGTTAAAAAAGATGGCATGAAACAGGGTGAAATCCTTGACTTTTATGTCAAGCTCGTTGGTGTTATGCGTGTTGCGAGTGTTCCTTAGTACTTTGGCCAATCAATTTTCTAACAATTCCGGAATGCTAGATGGCATGGAGGTATGCTCCTCTCATTCAGACTGAATTGGATGTATCGTTGATCATTTGATTTGATATCATTTGATTGATGCTGTTTGAGACAAGAATGATATCAAGCACTTAAGGCCAATATTGCGAACCAGACCAAATCTAGACACACTTGGTCAATTTTTTTTTTTAACTGTTAAATTGATGTAGATTTCCAAAATTTCAGAATGTTACTCACTTAATTATAAGTTGTAGCAGTCATAGACTGAACATATGGAGTTTCTCTGACTAATTCACAACTACTACATTTGCAGTTAGCCACCTACAAATGGTAAATTTTAATGTAGATTTACATGCGACGTTTTTTGACAAAATCTCTCTAGCAATCAGTCGAATCTAATGCTAAACAAAATCTACAGAACCATCAATTTAATACCATAAATGAAAATAACTACGACTAAGTGTATTAACCAAAAATTCACTTACTTTTGTCACCGCATTCTGTAAATACTTTCGTATTTCCTCATTGTAAACGTAAGCTTACGAATGCATCTATCTCCACAACCAAAAACCGTAAGTTTCAAAATGAATTTTTCGCCAGCAGTAAATTCACCAGTATTGTGAAAGTGTAAACTAAATGAAAGTACCCGAAGGAAGGAATGTGGTCATAGATACACATACGACTGTACATAAACACATGTATAGGATATGTATAACATATCTGTTCACACATAAGCAGAAAATATACCTATAACAATGGGGGCGAAAGTTTTGATCCATGTTTGGTACGAGTACGACAATAATAAGGCAGTGCTCTATAAAAAAACATCTATACTTACTGCTTGATATCGTGCCTTTAAGAATTTGGATCGCCAAGGCGTACAAAAGTCTCAAAATACCAATGGCTGTGTGCGAGAATAATTGGGAATTTTCAAGTGAAAATTGTTAGATAATCACTTTAAGTTGTGCCTTTCTAAGGTGTACAAATACACATATGTATATACTAGCCTCAGATACAAATTCGAGTAAAGTTGCAGATACAGCCACCTGATGTACTTAGGAAGCATCTCCTATTGAATTGTTGCCGTTTTCGAAACAGTAGCACACTCTAGGAAAGGATTAAAGAGAAGAAAACGTACTCGTACATAACAAATCAACAATAGTACAAACTCGCACTATGTACGAGCATACTCGTATCTCAAGTTTTAACAGCTCTCACTCGAGTAGGGAGTATCTGATAGCAACTTCATCCGATGTGATAATGAAATTTTGGGAATTTCAATTATTTGTGTGAATTTATGTTTTCTCGGGTAGAAAATGTTTTATTAGCGGTGTCAATAACTGCTTTGAGACTACAAGTTGAAGAGGGTCTACGATGAGCCCAGAGCCTACCAACTAGTATTCTCGAATGCAAATAATGCATAATATGTGTTAAGCATTTGTACTCATCTCGTTTCGTGTACATTTTTACACATGTATGGTGGACTAAAGGCAGACTCATATCAGGCGAAAGGATCCGTACGAGTACCTTGTGCGAATACAAGCGATTTGATTTTGCACTCAGTTGCGTCGAGTTTTCGTTTACTTTTGTTTCCGTACCTATGTAGAGTACGACCGATATTTGAAATTACAAAAAGTATTACGTTGAGAGACGTAAGTTTATTTTTTTAGCAAACATTGCATTAAACAAAGCTTACATGAAAGTCTATCTTATTATACATATATAAGAGGTATGTTCAAAAAGTAAGCTGACTTAATATTTCTAGAAAAAAGAATTATTTATTTATACATCAATATTAATGTTGTCCCCTTCAAAAAAATCCCCCTCGTACAAAATACACTTGTGCCAATCGTTTTTCCAATCCTTGAAGCACATTTTGGCTTAGCAGATGCATTATAGTGATGCAAAAGCCATGAATTGTTTTTCCACATTTTCGGACTTCGAGATAATACTTCCTATTGACCGTACGACTTTGATGCACTACATGCGGTAATCGAAAACAAAGTGATCAAAACTTTGGCATTTGATCGAACATGGCGTGCTTTTTCTGGGGTCGGCTGACTTAGGTGCTTCCATTGAGGCAATTGGGCTTTTGTTTCGACGTCATAACCGTCATAATTGATATCATATTGATAACTTAGCGGTTTGCTAAGAGATGACGTTACTTGTATTATTCTATTTTTATTATTCCATTGGAACATGCATTGGAAAGCTACTGTCATTGTACGTCATTTCAATATATGTCATTCATTTGAAGCGTAAACAACAATAACTTTTTTTCACTCAAAGTTCGACATACTTTGTGCCTGAAAAAGTGTTTTTGCGGGGAGTCCTTCATAACTTTAATATGAAGAAAACTGCTGCCGAAAGTCATCATTTTTTGGTGGAAGTTTATGGTGAACATGCGCTACCTGAGCGAACGTGTCAAAAGTGGTTTGCACGATTTAAAAGTGGTAATTTTGGCTTGAAAGACGATGAACGTCCTGGGCAGCCAAAAAAAGTTTGAAGATGAAGAACTGGAAGCATTACTCTATGAAGATTGTTGCCAAACACAAGAAGAGCTCGCAGAATCTTTGGGTGTCACTCAAGCAGCCATTTCAAAACGTTTAAAAGCAGCTAGATATATTAAAAAGCAAGGAAATTGGGTTCCACATGAACTCAAGCGGAGAGACGTCGAAAGGCGGTTTTGCATGTCCGAAATGCTGCTGGAACACCACAAAAGGAAGTCATTTTTGCATCGCATTCTTACTGGTGATGAAAAGTGGATCCATTACAAAAACCCCAAGCGCAAAAAATCATATGTGAAACCCGGCCAACCAGCCAAATCAACGGCAAAGCCGATTTTCCAAGGCGCGAAGGTAATGCTCTGTATTTGGTGGGATCAGATGGGTGTGCTCTATTATGAGCTGCTAAAACCGGGTGAAACTATCAATGGCCAACGCTAACGAACACAATTTATACGTTTGAAGAGAGAAGTAGCCAAAAAACGCCCGGAATATGCGACCAGACACAAGGCGATAATTTTCCATCATAACAACGCTCGGCCCCACGTTCCTATTCCGGTTAAGAACTATTTGGAAAACAGTGGATGGGAAGTCTTACCCCACCCGCCTTATAGCCCAGACCTTGCCCCTTCTGACTACCATTTGTTCCGGTCGATGCAGAACGCCCTCACTGAAATACGGTTCACATCAGAGCAGAATATCAAAAATTAGCTTGATTCATTCTTGGCTGCCAAGACGGCGCAGTTCTTTTGGGATGGGATCCACAAATTGCCAGAAAGATGGGAAAAAGTCATAGCTTCAGATGGGCAATACTTTGAATAATACTACTGTACTTGTTTTTCTGAAATTTAACGTTCAAATATTGAAAAAAAATAACCGCACGAATTAAAATACATACCCAATAAATGATTAATATTTTGATATAATTATCTGCAAAGCCTTAAGAGCCTATCTTCAGACGACTAGTTACATAAATGTTTATAATCTTTTTGTTTTACGTGAGTTGAGTTGAATGTAAGGGGTGATTCTTCGTGAGGTTTGATTTATAACGTAAAATTAAACACACAAATTTGAAAGTGAACTTAAAATTTTTATTATCGGTTAAAGGAAAAATTCATGGCATTTACTTTTTGAAAACGATGTCACGTAAATGTTAGCCTACGTGAGGTGGCCCATTTGGAAGGTCCAATTTTGGGTGTCTCGTTCGAGTATAGCGACTGGTATACCGAGGATAACACGAGTAATGTTGGCTTTCAAAGCGTCAATCTTAACTGGCTTATTCCTGAAGGCCTAAGACTTTACATATACCCAAAGAAAATAGTCCAAAGGTGTGATATCGCACAGCCTAGGCAGCCAATTTACCGTAGCAAAACGTGAAATTTAGTGCTCACCAAAATGATTTCTCAACAAGTCCATTGTTTTACGCGCCGTATGAGTCGTAGCGCCGTCCTGCTGAAACCAGAGCTCACCGAGACCATGTTCTTGAATTTCAAGAAGCACATAATTCGTTAAAGTGGCGTGATTACGGTTGGTTGGTTGACGGTAACATTCTGATTTGCCTCATTTTTGAAGAAATAGGGACCAATGATTCCACAAGCCCATAAACCACGCCATATCCTCGTGTTTTAGAGAATGTAATGGTAGGTCTTGGCACAATTTTGTTTGTTTACGTATCCATTGAGCCAGAAATGGGCTTCATCACTGAACAAAATTTCACGATAAAACACCGGATTTTCATTGAGTTTTTCCAGAGCCCATTCACTGAAAATATGACGTAAATTAAAGTCGCCTAGCACAAGTTGAATTTTGTACACTTTTAGACCGAGATCCTCATGTAATATACGCCAAGTTGTCGAATACGTCAAGCCAAGCTGCTGAGAACTTTGTAGAGTATCATCCACTAATGTAAGCTGGGACTCAAATTTGCGAATGGTATTGGCAATAGTGGTTTCAGTAGGTCGATTATGCGCACCGTAAGTTCCTCGAATCGCACGAAAAACATTTCTCACAGAACGCTGATTTTCGTAATACAGCTGAATAATTTGCAGACACTGTTGTAGTGTGAGTCTTTTCATGATGACTTGCCAAACAATACTGAACAGAAATGACATAGCAGTTTCATAGAAGTCGCGCGTGATCTGTCAAAAAAAGCCTAATGAAAATCAAACCTCACGATGAATCACCGCTTACATATTCCGATTTAAATTCCAAGTTCACATTTTGCATATAAAAAATTCAAAATCAAAAGAAACAAATGTGAATATGGTATAAAAAGTTCAAAAAGTATTGTTTCGATTTTTTCAACCAAAGAGGCTTTAAAAGGTTTCTGAAATCGTTTGGAAGTTCATTCAATATTTTCGGCACTACTACTTCATATCGCCTTCGTCCGTACTCAATCCAGTGTCGCGTATGTTGAGCTGGTATTTTGTAAGCATTATCATTCCAAGATCTCGAAATAATTTCGATCTTATACAGCTCTTCGATGTTAAGCATTTTCGTCTTATTGCTGATCTGCTGTCGAATTGATTGTATTTGCTGCTACTATACCATACCTACAACTAGTCCAAAATAGCTCTGCCTTAGATTCTTTATTATGCAAAGATTCCTGAGATGGAACAGTGCGTAAGTTTTGTCTGAAGCTCTCTTATCTGGTAGCTCCATTTATACCATATATTTATGTTAGGTTGACACGTTTTGAACAAAAGTTTCGTATCCGTCATCTCTTTGTAGTTGCATATGATTCTTTGCATTATGAAGGCGCTTGGTATCATGCATTTTTATTGTTTTTTGACGACAAGACCATGATCATGACATAAAGCTGCAACAGCATTGAATTCCTCTTGCATTATTTTAAGCGATTGGCGTCTCAGTTGTGTTGAAAAATGTTTATCCGCGATGGAATTCAAACGTGATAGTGTGATTGCTTTATATATGGCTGGAAAACCACAAGTAGCTATCGTTAGACCACTCCAGCACCTCAACGTGAATAAATGATTTGTGTCTCGAACCATAGCCCATTACCGTCATAAAAAAACAGCAACATCGGCAGAAATGGTTCGAAAAGTGAAGACTCGAATTGAGCGAAATCCGCGTTGAAGTGGAAGAAACATGGCTCCTAAGTTCAACATATCATTGAAACGCATGCAACACATACTAAAAAATGAGCATGGGCTCAAGCCATTGTAGTTCCAAAAAGTACCGCAACAGAAAAAAGTAAGAGTCGAAAGAGCGAAGGAGTTGCTACGCTTGCAAGAAAGTGGTGAGTTGCCGAATTTTTTGTTTCCCGATCAGTCGCCATTTGTTATCGAGCAATATGTCAACAAACAAAATGACCGAGTTTACTTGCCAAAGAGGTTCTTCGAAAAGTTACACGTTCGGAAAGCAGGCAGTACCAATGGCGATGGTTTGGGCCGCCATAACCGCCGATGGTCGCTCTCCGCTCGTATTTTTAAACCGTGGCGTCAAAATTAATGTGATCGTATACCGTGAAACTGTCTTATAGGCAGTATTGAAGCCTTGGGCAAACAATCATTTCGGCCGGAGACCGTGGGCATTTCAACAAGACTTGGCACCGTCTCACAAAGCGCGCGTCAACCAAGTTTGGTTCAAAAACAATGTCCCACACTTCATTTCTTCGACACAATGGATTACAAATGCTCCGAATGCAAATCCGTTAGATTTTTCTGTCTGAGGTATTTTGAAGGTGAAGATTGGCACTAAAAAATACCAAAGTTTGGACCACATCTAACAAGCACTTCGCCGGGAATGGGCCAAAATACCGCAGAGCCACTTGCGTGCAGCTTTCTTCGGCCGTCTCAAGGCCATTATTCGCGTCAAAGGTGGACATATTGAAAACTACTGATACAATTTCAAAATTGATGTACTTTCCAACATTTTTTGCTTTGGCACAATAAAATTTATCGAAAAATAAAAACATTATAGCATTTTAAAAAGTTGCAATTCGAGTCAAGCAAGGTGTAATCCCCATCGACTGCAACATACTTACTATATGCCAGCGCTTTATCCAATCCTCGAAACATTTTTTTATATTTGGTTTTCGGTATGTCCATCAGTGCTTTCAGCGATTTTTCCATTACTTCCTCTAGGCTGCTGAAATGCGTTCCCCGTGGTGGTTTTTTAACTCGATTGAACAGAGAAGTTACAGGGAGCCAAATCAGGTGAACTCGATGGTTGTTGGATAGTATTTGTTGCATTTTTCGTCAAAAAGTTACTGTGCGACGTGCAAAATCCACGAGTTTTCTGCCCACAATTCTGATCTCTTTCGGCGAATTGCTTCACGCAAACGTCTCATAATGCCCAAATAATACTTCTGTCTGGCCTTCTGGCAAAAATTCATGATGCACTACACCGTTGTACTCGTAATCCACGAAAACCGTGAACATTGCATTCTTTTTTGACTGGAAACGACGTGGATTGCGTTTCGTACTCATAAACCCATCTCGTCTCCAGTAATGATCCTTTTAATGAATGTGGGATCGGATTCCGCCTCGCAAATAATCTCTTTTGCGACGTCAACACGGTCTCTTTTTTGCATGAAATTGAGGACTTTTGGCATCAACTTTGCTGCTACACGACGGAAACCCAAATCATTAACCAAAGTGTCTTGGACGGGTCCATAGGCAATGTTCAAGTCCTCCGCTATCTCTCTGATGGTTAATTTGCGGTTACTGACCAAAATTTCTTTTACTTCATCAATGTTTTCGTCGGTTTTTGATGTCGGTGGTCTGCCACTGCGTTCATCATCTTCGATTGACTCACGACCACTTTTGAAGCGCTCGTGCCACTGCTAAACGACCGTTTTCTTTAGAGAATCGTTGCCGAAACACTTTTCCAACATTTCCAACGTACGCACACCATTAAATCCGTTGTTTACGCAAAATTTAATACAAGTTCGTTGTTGCAAATTTAAATACATTTCTGAAATTGGAAAAAAAAAAAATCGCCAACACACACAGAGATAAATGTACTCTTGGCAACGTAACTTTTGCAAATGTTAAGCTATGACGCTTAGATTTAGAGGGAATGTCAACAACAGGTGTTGACTGACAACTTAACAAAAAAAACAGAACTCAAATCGGAACAATGGGAGCGTCACACGGTGGTTATTCCGTTTTTTTTTTTTTTTTATCAAGGTAACATAGTATACTTGAAATTGTGAACATATGTTCGAAGCATGTGTACCAACACAGCAAAAAAAAAAACTCGATAATCGAATGTACGTTGCTAACGAAATTTGCAAAGTCACCTTACTTTTTGAACAGATTTTCATTAATTTTGCATAGCTAATTGAAAATAATTTTCTCGAACGAATACACATACACAAAACACAAAACAAATGAAAACTTGACCCGACAGATATATACGTTTACAAAATCCTTGCAAATTTTCCATTTGGAAGTAGTAAACTTCCGGAAACATTTCGTCCAATTGTAACATTAACTTCAAGTTGCTTTTACCCATTATGAGATTGAGTTTTTAGGATCTGTTGGTGCATTCTATATTTTCATATAAAATACAATGTCTCCTTGAAGACTACCGGGAATTGGTAAACCAAGTCAGAAAAACAATCAAAATTCAAAGGGAAGACAGGGAAAGAAAACTTCAAAATTCCATTTTTACAAAATGATTGGCAGGGGAATTGTTTCCAATGGGTAGACGGTTAAGTAGTCTCCAAAATTGGTGGGCGATAGGTAAATTTACGAAAGAATATTTGATTTCATTACTTAGACATTCACACTTGTAAATTTGTAATAGCTTTGGAAATTTATGTTTCTTTCTGCTTTTGGTTTGTTTTCTTTTCTTCTTTTTGCGTTTTATTTCATTTTGTTTAGATAGTCAATGTGCTGATGCTTATAAATACCAAAACACCGACTTCCATTCTTCCTGCTTTTGTTGTGTTTATTTGAGTGTCTGGGAATAGCACCTTTTCTTTTCCTGGTAAGTTCTTCTCTTCTTATAAACTTGTCATAAAATATTAAAAACAAATTATGCTAATCAGAGGATGTTGTGCGTTCTTGGCCAGAAAATAAACGACGAGGGACACGGGATTAGACAAAGGGCAAGAGAAGTACTCGGAAACAGAAGAAACAAAACGCGGTTTCTGTTTTGAAATAAGGTTTAGTGCGATGGTATTTGGTGTTTGATATTCGAGTTTATTTTGTGTTGTGTTGTGAAATGTAAAACTTTAATCTTGTCTTTCACATTTCCTTTGCCAAGAATAATTTGGCTATTTTACACGTTTTATTCGCCTTGTGTGTACGTTTTGAAGAGGGTATTTATGTAGTCTGTTGATCTTAGTCTCTAAGCATAAGTATACATGTGTTCGAGGATGTATATTTAATGAGAGAAGATTGGTATATAACAGAACACAAAGCTTTGTGGGTTCTGGTGATGGTGGTAGTTTAATATTGTCTACTGAGAAAATGTCAAGTGCCTGACGTGGCCAGAAGGACATGCTTGCTTTGTGCGGTGAGAGATATGAACGGACTGTATCTAATTGTTATAATGACTTTTACCACATGAATGCGATACTTAAAAGTTTCAGCCTACATATAACAGGAGGTGGACAAAAATATATGCAAGAATCTCCTGAAGGAATATATTCGTGGCAACATTAGACCTTTGTCTGCTTCTACGAAAACTTCGGCAAAGCCAGGTAAGTGAGAACAAAACATCTATCTATACAGAAATTATGGAAGTGAATTTTAATTGTTGAAGTTCTGAAAGAAACTATTTCATGTAGCTTCTACCAATCCTGGTTGAAATTAAGGTCGCATCCGAGTAAGGACACAATATCATATGAAGCCGTCCTCACGTGGCACATTTACTTATATCATATTCAGGAAGCACAGAACGGTTATAGCACGTCCATTACATATACTCGTACATGTTGGATTTTGGATGTATCACTTCATTATCATTACCAACTGGATTCTTACTGCAAACTTCTTTCCCACATTTGGTAAAGACGGCCCGTCCCTCACCACCATTACGTGGTGACTGATGTGTAGCTACCTCATAGTGAACCTACGATGACTGTACATGTAAAGTTAAACACTCAAAACATGTATGCTAGACGAGGCATGGGTTGCTTAAATGGCAGCAAGTGCCATCAGATATCCTCAGAAGACATGTAGTGGAGGAATTCGCATCTATACCATGGCCAGATTAAGGGAAGATACTATATACTTGAGCTAATGTGACATATTCGGGGCTCGATATAATAAGGAAATTACATTGGGTTGCAGATATCAGAGCAGCCAGCCCTTCATCCCAGGGTTTATAACAAAAAGACCTCAAGGTTGGGCGTTGTGCGTCGTCCCTACTATACAAAAATCATGAAACTGCCGGAAAAAATACAAGGTCCGGATATGGGTGACCTTATTGTTGACGACCTCAGCAAAGGAAATAAGGACAACCTTCATGTGGAATGATTGGACCTTTAGCAGGTCACGTGCAGCCGAACAATTAGCAGATGCCTCTCACTGCTATCATGCAGGTATCACCGCTATCCAAGAAATAATAGGGGATGGCCCGTGCAAAAGGAGGTTGAAGAACTGTGGCATCTATTATGGTGATTGATATACAGCGCTTATTCATTCCGATACGTAAGCCAACATCTTATGATAAACGGCATCGAGGCTGAATTCGATGATGTTGAAATAACGGTGCGTTCGCTGGTATAGTCTAAATAGTCTGTCAACTAGAAGGCATATTAATTGAGGACACCTAAAAATGTAGCGGATAAGAACGTAAGAAGGGACACACGACATCGACGAATAACACAAAACGTTACAGTAGACAACTATAACTTTCATCTAGTCAGCGATATTGTATACTTTGTCTGTCAGTTCTCACATTTTAAACCCTACTTCCCCAAACTCATTTACAACTCCCTCTTCTATTGACCTCCGTAGAGCGCTCTCTAGGCTCAGTAATAAAAAGATATATGAGAATATACGTCTATATCTCGCTTATCTGCACGATAAATCCGACTCGGTGTGCTTCGAGAGTAAAATAAAAACAAGCGTCATGGAATTTATCTAGCAGGAAGGCCTCCCTACCGACGTTACTAGTCTCAAGAAATTTTATATACAGTATCACGAGATTTTCAATACGCCCCTCCAAAAAACTGCAGATGATCTTGTCGCTCTTCGCCACTATGTACACTTAAGTCGAAATCGACTTGACCACGATAAATTTTTTCCGGTTTTGTTGGCGGTTTTCCGCCAATCTCATGCTCTCCCATTTGATATCTACGCTCTGACCAAAATTAATCTTATCACCAACATAAAAACCAGGAGTTATTCTCTTTTTCTCTTAATTTTTTTCGGGACGATGATCATACACCCCCTTGATTGAATCCCCTTGTCGAGGTGTCCTACTGTCTATTCACAACAGCCTGAAATCCTCTCTTGTTGCAACTTTATCTTTTCCTAAGCTCGACTTTGTGTCGGTTAAAATAACACTATCTCTTACTGTTACATTATTCCAGCGCAACCTACCGAATCCTACCAACTTGCTATTGCAGCAATTGGTAATTTGATCGACTTATCAGTGCGCAAACCAATCTCATAAATGACCCCAAGTTCTTTTTTCAATTTGTCAATTGCAAAAGTAAGACAGATGGTTATCCTTCCTCCCTCGCTTTTGAAAATAAATCTTCAAGTGATCCTCCTACCATCGCCAACTTTTTTGCTACATTTTTCAAGCAATCATTTGCCAACAACTCCTTCGTAGCAGATCCCTTTTACTTCAATTTCTCCATTGGTCCCTTTCCGACTCAAAATTTCGATCCTGTAGTTATTAAAGATAAGTAACTAAATCTTAAAGATAAATTTCTACCTAGCCCAGGTGGACTCATCGCCGTGTTTCTTAAGAAATGCTCTTCTATTCTGTCTCTACCGCTTTCCTACCTTTTTCGTCTATCCCTTACACAGGGAGAATTTCCCCCAGATTTGGAAGACTTCTTTTATAATTCCGATACGCAAAAAGGGATCTAAGCATGAAGTTATCAATTATCGTCCCATTATTAAACTCTCTCATATACACAAACTCTTTGAAAGCATTTTATACGAAGCCTTAAGCTTCAAATGCAAGCCGTTTATTTCACACCGACAACATGGTTTTCTAAAAAGTAGATCAACTACCACAAATCTAGTTGAATTCGTGTCTTTTGCTCTCTCAACCTTAGAAAATGACAAAGAAATCGATGTTATCGCAAATGATTTCACTATAGCGTTTGATAAGATACCATATCTCATCAATTGATCCTCTTCAAATTGTCTGCTCTCGGCTTTGAGCCTCTCTTATTAAAATCGATTTCTCCTTACCTGGTAAGCCGATATTATAGTGTTCGGTTTAGATCCGCCCTTTCTGTTCTATTCCTGGCCTAATCTGGAGTTTCACAAGGCAGTCATCTTGGTTCTCTTCTCTTCATTCTTACTATCAACGATGTTGAGAGGGTCATTAAACACTCCTCCCTCTCCCTCTCCCTTTACTTAATCTCCCCATGACTCTGCCTTTCTTCAAGAAGACCTTGATTGGTTTTCAATGTGGTGCATCAAAATCTGCTTTGAACTTAATATAGCCAAATGTCAATCTATAACCTTCTCACGTAAATGCAACCCGTATCTTCACGGAATTTATTTTCTCCATGGTCAACCAATTGCCTTGGTTCAGTCCTTACAAGGCCTTAGTATATTATTCGACTGTGAGCTTAATTTCGGTTCGCATATCGATAAGATGATCCTCAAAGCCAACTCATCACTTGGCTTTATTAAACCGTGATCCAAGAAATTTTAAAACCCGTATGTAACCAGATCTCTCTTTATTACCTTTGTTCGCCCCCTCCTTGAATATGCCAGTCAAGCTTGGTCCCTATATTCAACGTCGATTCCTCCGATTTTCTCTCTCCGCCACAAACTTTTAAATATGAATTCGTTAGAAGAACGAAGGAATACTGCTGACATTCTTTTTATTCATCGACTTCCCTCAGGTTCCACCGACTGTGCATCCAGTTTGAACTCTATTTCCTTTAATACCAACCCCCGCAATCTACGTTGTCCCCGTCTCTTCTATCTACCGGTCCACCGCACCTTTTGATTTCCACCTGAGCACTCCTCGCCACAAACAAGGTCTCCTCCATCATTTTCTTGATCCATAGCTCTTAAGTCTTTCTGTTAATTTTTAAGTTAGATTAAGCTTGTACTAAGGCAATAAGTGGGGGCCTCAGCCCCCACCAAAATTAAAACAACACTTTCATAGAAATAAAAAGAAAACTAACTCTTGCTAATCGCTGTTTCTTTGGGCTAAAAAGAAAATTGAATAGCAACGCCCTATCCCGAACAATTAAGGTCCTATTTTATGACCCTGAATCATGGACTCTATCGAAAGTAGATGAAGATATTCTACGTCGTTTTGAGAGAAAAAGTCTTCGTAAAATATTCGGGCCTGCTTAGATTACGCATCAGTTGCCTAGAACGAATGAACGCAAACTTTCCGCTCAATGCACCGGTCCAGTGGAAAGACAACGCAGTAGGGGAGTACCTCATCGTAGGTGGCGCGCACAAGTAGAAGGTAATCTTAACCTACTTGGAGTGTGCAACTAAAAGCGATTGGCTAAGAATCGAGCTAACTGGAGAGGCTTATTAGTCGATTCCACTGCATGGTATTTTCTCCGAATCAGGGAAATTGAGTCCCATTCTTTTTCAGGCTTGAGCACGTGCATTTCACTGGATGGCATATATTCTTCTTTTTTTTTGATCTTACGTTGCAGCAAAACAATCTCGACCTAGTTTTTATGGCGAAAATATCAATTTTTTTCAAATCTTAGACACTATATCCGAACGTACGTAGTTTTAAAAGTCCTGATTCTGTTTTGAGTTCCCTGTGGGAAGGAATCACAATAAATTGAGTCTCAAATTTCGATTAGAAATTAACCCGCTAAAAAAGATTCCGTGAATGGGATAAAGGTTGGCATGACCCACTGATTTTGTTAGTCTACTAAGTACTGAAGGTCTTCTTCTAATCCCTTACACAACTGAAAACATAGTTCTCTGTAAGTATTGTACAAGGTAGAATTGTGTTGACACTTATTGTTATACAATTGTTATAGCCTACGCTACATCTTTTTTTTACAAAAACTTAAGTAAGTTTTCTTTTGTAAGGGAACTATTTGATAAATAGTTTTCCATTCCACATGAAGCGTGTGCATTAGAATTGTGTCTCTTTTCAGCATAGCTTCTAATCTAGGTAGCTTAATGCATTTTGTGGTTAAGTGCACTGCCTTAGAGAGAATTCAGTGCTATTTCATACATATGAAACCAGATATACCATAGATAGGACAGACAAGCCCATGCTCTGATGCTTCATATTTATTCGCAAACGTTCGCTCGCATCTGTCATCGTGCTGCAACTCTATTTGCATTCACTTTGAGCATATTAAGTGATATATAACCCAAAGCTGCTGTATAAAATCCAATCTTTTCGATTTATCATTCCTCTCGACAACATGTCTTCCATCTAGAGTTGGTCTCTATCGTCAGTCTCTCTCCCCCCCCCCTCCTAAAAACCCTTGTAACCGCTTCTGTCATCACCCACATAGTGTGTCAACTCACCACACCGCACTCATAGAACAAACTCACACAAGTGGATATAAATGATATGGCACTCGAAATGGGATTGCTCCCTTCAAAATATTGTCATACAGACATACTCTCTTACACGCGCACACTTAAAGCCACATAAAGACACACTTTCAAACACATTCACATATATTAACGAGTGCCATAATGCTATTACGGCATCCTGTGATGGAGAAAAGCTGATGCTGGAGTTCAAGCTGGAGCAGAAGCAGAGAAAACTATTGCCAATAAGTATATCACTCCATTTTGTATCCCAAAGGATGCTTATGTTCTACACTGCCTCTGGTTCTACTTCTTTGCCCATTCATCTGTTCTCTTCCCGTTTGTCGCCTTTAACATGAAAGAGGCTTATGGCTTCTTTCTCCCTGCATAATGTTCGATTCTCTGATAGAGTAGAGCAAAGAAAACCAAGAAAACAAGGAAACGAAGGAAATAGGTATCAACACTTTGGGGAATTGGCTTTTCCATTAAATTTCAGCTTTTATCTTTGGTCCTGTTTAATGGTTTCTAACTTTGGATGTCCTTTCCTTTTTCTGATGGTTCAATGGCCAACCAGTGGTCGGCAGGAGCAGGATTGATGCCTTTGTAAGTCGATAGGTTGAGTGCAATTCGCTGACATCTTTCTCAGAATTTCATTGATATACCAATATCTTTGTTGAATCAATCGCTAAGTGAAATCGCGATAATCCATGTGTATATAGAAATAAACGTGGCCAGGATCAAGATCCAGGACAAGTCTCCTGAGGACTCCTGAGGAGTTCCTCCTCATATTACCTCCTGGAGATAGACTTCAGAATGTTAATTGATTTGCTTCAAAGCAAACGGAATATACATGGGAGTGTGTGCTAACAAACTCTAAAACAGGAAACAATAGAACGGCAGGAGTAAAAATAAGATTCATGGAAAGAATATAAACAAAACTGCTTAACAACAATAACAACACCAACGGGAGCAACTGAGAAAAGAACAATAAACCTAAGAAAAGTGAAATGTATCCAAAAACAAAAAAGGATTATGCCTTCAGAGCGGCACAACGCTGCCACTGACTCTTGAGCTATTACAGTAGCAAACCAAAAAAAAAAAAAAAAACAACGAGAAACCCCTCGATGCATAATTTTAATTAAAACAAACACACACACACACACACTTTTACAAATTATCACATGTGGTAAGGTACACAGAAAGGGGTGTACATAGATTGTGAGCTAAGAACGATGAGGTTGGTAATAATACCATCACAACATGGTTCTGGAATTAATCAGCATTAGCTGGGTATAAGTCAAATCAGCTATTGTATTATCGATGTTGGACGGGAGGCTGGCAAAAGTTATTGCTTATAAAGGTGCTACACAATGCTGGAATTTATGGATTTTATGAATTTATAATCAAGCTAAGGCTATTGTTACTGGCATCACTTACCTGCAGGAGTTCACGATTATTGTTCATCGAGAAAGTGATGCGACTTCTTGATGGCATTGAGTGAGAAACAATGTCTTGTCAAGCATTGTTCTGCTCAGTTTGGTTTCCTTCGATTTAGACTAAAAACGGGTAGTGGCTCTGGATCCTTTTTGTAGGAAAAGTTTTCAGTTTTGAACTCGAAAATTTGCGAAAGAAATATTGTGACAGAAGTAAGTGAAGAAAAGGGGTTCCGTACGTAGGAACATACGAGTAATTCTTTTTCTTTATAAATAGAGTCCTGGAAAATTCACTTCTGGAAACAGGAAAAGACACTCGAGGCCGGAAATATGATGAGAGTGCAACCAACTGTGAGCTTTTGTGTTGAAGAGACGTAAGTATAAATTGGTTTGGATGTTTTTTAAATTCTGTAGAAGGATACAATTGTTGGAATACCCAATTTTTTATTTAACTTTCGAATAAGACATAACTAAGTTCTCTCTGCTTTAAGAATTTCTACTTGTAACTACAGACTAGGGTAATAGGTGATTCAGGATTACTGAATTCTTAGGAAAAATATAGATCAAAGCTAAAAGTAGCATCCATCCTATTTACTGTTAAATAAATAATTGGTAATACGTACTCAGATTAAAATGTTGGCTTCTTCCGACGTTAAGAATAAAAAGAAAGGGCACAGGTCAAAATCCAAACAAGCACTCACCTGAAATGAAAATAAAATAAAATAAAAGTTGAGATACTGTTGAAAATAAGAGTAAGTATAAATATGCAACAAGTATAAACAGGAATGAACCGTGATCAGGAAGAAGTTTTGATGAAGCCGAGCAAGAAATAAATATGTAGCTAACAAATCTGTTCGGTGAAGTTCGATTTCGATGTTTTCAATTACGATAGCGGGTACACCATATGGTCGAATCAGAGCTACTGAGATATAAGTTTTCGCAACCACGTGGATTCAGATTTAAATAAGGAAAAACTAAGATGACTACGGATTAATGCTGTTTCGTATATAGTATACCATAGTATTTCACTTAAACCTTAGTAGACAGTCCTCAAACAAACGCGATTTACCTCACCGCCATTTGCGGTTGAGAAAAAAAGTCGGACTGAGATGACATCCATTCAATTCAGAAAGATCTTAAGCGGATCGTGACTAGCACTCTTTCTTCTATTTGTTCCTAAGAATATGACTTGCAGAATTTATTGCCGCATGGATTTCTTGGTTCCTGTGCGTTAAAAGAACTGAAGTCGTGTCCTCGTAAGAAGAGGAAGAAATTGAGAAATTCACATTTCCATTCTGGAAAATTATCTGAATTTATTTTTTTAATTGGACTCAGGCCAATTCTCCGACAGATAAGAAAAACAAAGCTCTTAAGAATGCTTTCTAAGCATTTGTAGGCATCAGCGACCAGAAAATTTAATTTTATCGCAAAAACCCTCCACAAGAGGATTAGAGTGATTACCTTCTGACAGAAAAAAATTATGGTAGTTATTAATAACAGGCTTAATACACTTGAAGGCCACCACTTATAAGATCCTACCCTGAGCAGAAAACACATTCAAATTGTACATATTTGGATAAACGAGAAGGAGGTATTCGTACGTATGCTCCGGAGCACCATTATCGACACGGACCATTAATATGAGGCAAAAGACAACGTGCAAGAGCTGCAATCAAAAGGAAAAAACATACGTCCAGGAGCCAGTAAAACGACTTAGAGCGCCGCATTATACGTGCTATTCTGCAGTCAGTTTCAATCAAGATGCTATGGCTTTCCAGGTGCAAGAGCTGTGATGCGAAGCTATCGTGCGTACTTGCGTAGATATCGAAAAAATCCGTTATGGAATGACAACCGAAAATTATGCAAACGGATAAGAACTGAACAATACGAATGTTCCATTAAGGTCCGATTTCGAAAAGTCGAGAAAACTATACGAAGTGACTTTTGATACTTCGCGGGTAACGTACATTCGAATATCCACTTTTTTGCTGTGTTGGTACACATTTCCCGAACATACCACCTTGATCAAAATGTTCCCGGTGGCGTCACCCGTGATGCTCCCATTGTTTCGATTTGAATTCTGTTTTTTGTTAAGTTGGTACATCAGTTGTCGACATTCATTCTTAACATTTCCAAAATTTACACATCTATCTATGTGCGTGCTGGCGATTTTTTACAATTTTAGAAATGGATTTAAATTTGCAACAACGAACTTGTATTAAATTTTGCGTAAAAAACGGATTTAATGGTGCGCGAACGTTGGAAATGTTGGAAAAGTGTTTCGGCAACGATTCTCTAAAGAAAACGGTCGTTTACCAGTGGCACGAGCGGTTCAAAAGTGGTCGTGAGTTAATCGAAGATGATGAACGCAGTGGCAGACCACAGACATCAAAAACCGACGAAAACATTGATGAAGTAAGAGAAATTTCGGTCAAATTAACCATCAGGGAGAAAGCGGAGGACTTGAACATTGCCTATGGATCCGTCCAAGACATTTTGGTTAATGATTTGGGTTTCCGTCGTGTAGCAGCAAAGTTGATGCCAAAAGACCTCAATTTCATGCAAAAAAGAGACCGTGTTGACGTCGCAAAAGAGATGATTTGAGAGTCTGAATCCGATCCCACATTCATTAAAAGGATCATTACTGGAGACGAGACGTGGGTTTATGAGTACGAAACGCAATCCACGTCGTTTCCAGTCAAAACAGAAGGCAATGTTCACGGTTTTCATGGATTACGAGTACAACGGTGTAGTGCATCATAAATTTTTGCCAGAAGGCCAGGCAGTAAACAAAGAGTGTTATTTGGGCGTTATAAGACGTTTGCGTGAGGCAATTCGCCGAAATTTTGCACCATGATAACGCAACGTCGCACAGTAACTTTTTGACGAAAAATGCAACAAATACCATCGAACAACCATAGAATTCACCTGATGTGGCCCCCTGTGACTTTTTTCTGTTCAATCGAGTTGAAAAAACCACTACGGGGAACGCGTTTTGGCAGCCGAGAGGAAGTAATGGAAAAATCGCAGGACTGATGGACATACCCAAAACCAAATATATAAAATGTTTCGAGGATTGGATCAAGCGCTGGCATAAGTGTGTTGCAGTCGATGAGGATTACTTTGAAGACAACAATATCGATTTAGATGAATAAATTTTTATTTTTAATTTTCTGATTAATTTCCGGATTCACAGTTTCAAGTATATAGCATATTTATGGCACGACCAAGCACACCAAGAAATGATGATAACGTCGAAGCTGTGAAGAAAATTGTTTTGGAAAATCGTCGAATTACCATAAAAGAAGTTGCTGAGGCTGTTGGCATATCAGTCGGCTCATGTCATGCCATTGTTTTTTTCGAAAATTTTGAGTATGAGGTTTAGTTTTGATCATTAGAACCATCGCATGAGAATCGCTAAGGAGCTCTTGAATGACGTTAATGATGATCCTGACGTGCTCAAAGGGGTTGTATCTGGTGACGAATCATTGGTATAGGGTTTTCTAATAACGACTTGACAACTTTTTTTTTAAATAAAAGGCAAACCATTTACTATTATCTTGAAGTACAATCAAAACATTTATGAATGGCACTCGACTTCGTTCATATGGCCACCGCGGCCGAGAGCACGTTTGCAGCGGTCGATTTGTTGGACCCAATTTTCAACGACTCGACCACATATTTCGGCCGAAACGGCCGCTATTTCGCGTTCGATGTTGGCACTGAGCTCTTCCAACGTCGTCGGCGTGTTGGCATAAACCAATGACTTAACGTAGCCCCACAGAAAATAGTCAAGCGGCATCAAATCGCACGAACGAGGCGGCCAATCGACTGGCCCATGTCTTGAGATAACACGCTCACCATACTTACTCTTCAATAAATCGATTGTAGCGTGTGCTGTGTGGCTTGTGGCACCATCCTGTTGAAACCACATGTCGTCTAAGTCCATATCTTCCAATTCGGGCCAAAAATAATCGGTGATCATGGTGCGATAATGCTGAACATTCATAGTAACGTGACGATCGTTATCGTCGACGAAAAAATATGGCCCAATAACGCCGCCGGCATACAAACCGCAACAAACCGTTTTTTTTTTTGTGGATGAAGTCGTGATTCATGAAGCACATGTGGGTTTTCACTCGACCAATAACACATATTTTGCTTATTGATGAACCCGTTGAGCCAAAAATGAGCTTCGTCACTGAAGATGATTTTGCGATGAAATTCATGATCTTGGCGCATCTTCTAAATCGGTCCATCGGCTTCAATTCTTGAGTCAGCTTGATCTTGTACGGGTGTAAACCAAGATCCTCACGGAAAATACGCCATAATGTGGTCTGAGCGATGCTCAAATCTTGAGAACTCCGTGGAATTGACTGATTCGGATCGTTTGCTAGGGACGTCTGAACGGCAGTGATGTTTTCGACACTTCGACCAACCCGTTGTCTCATTGACCGAAAGTCACCTTTTGTTTTAGGCGCATCTGACCAGATGTCTGCATTGTACTCGAATTTTGTTTGGAAAAGCATTTCTTACATCGTTTAAGGAAACCTAGACATTTCGTAGAATTTTTGACAACATCGAGTATGTCGTTATACAACGTTGTCACTGACACACATCGATAGAATGGAAAGTTCTTTTCTGTTTTGACGATGTAAGTGCATTGATGGATAAAGGCAGGGTGTTTGAATTTCGCTTTAACGATAGCTGATAATTCCCCAGTTGGTTATGCTGTTAATATCGGATTTTTATGAGTTTAATATACGTTACAGTCAAATAGCAGGAACGTGAGTCCGGGAACGAATATGAAAAGCAGAGATTACCTTCATTAATAAAGGAATATATTGGATTTGAAGTAGCAGACAAGAGATCATTAATGAAAGTTAAAAAGAGACTCGGAGACAGAACGGAGCCCCGGGGCAAACCAGCATTTATTTTTTGAATATCAGACTAGAAACCATCGAAGACAACTTGAATTGACATGGCTCTGAAAGTGACGTGATATGTCACCAGCGAAAGTAGGAACATTAGAATCAATTATGAAAAGATTAATACCATTTATAGTTAGGGTCAAGATGATTGGTTTAAAATGACTACCCTGAGGGATACTAAATGTTGTCTTACTGGGATCAGATGCTGAGAATCTGAGAATGACTCTGCACTTTTGGTCTTCTATATAGAAGTTAATTCGTGCCACACGAATCGAGTTCTTTACCATCTTTTAAGATATAAAAGGCGGGCTCATTCAAGTTGATGGTCATTAATTAATATTTTGTAAAACAGTGCTGATCTGTGCGGATAATTGGACTGCAGAATGGAAGTGATTCTTGATAGAGGATTTTTTCGAGAAGTATGGGTATGCAAGAGAGTTTTGCTTTTGGGATTGTATAATAGTTAATAATTTCAGCTTCATTTATATTTTATGGATGTGGATAATATGAGTTTCTTTGCAGTGGAAAAGAAAAGTTCCAGCGAAAATAGACAACTGATCAAGAAGAGGCAAGAAGATGACAAATACGTAGAACAGAAAAATCATCTTTATGTTTCCTGTCTATATATATACTCATATAGGTAATGCAACTAGTATCAGGATCGGATGTTTCCTTTTTAGAAGATTTGTTAAAATGGCATACAAAGAAACTTTGCTGTAGTTTTTTAGTTTGCAGAAAATTCATTGAGAAACTTAAAAGTTGACATCTTCTCTCAACACCTGCCAGAACAAAGTGCCGAAGACCAGCGGGAACGCTGTTAAGGTACAATCAGAGAGGCCGCAATTGATGTGCTTGGTTAAGCCCGAACACCTCCAAGAAATGCCTGGTTTAACAAAGAATGCCCGCAACCGGTAGATCCCTTTTTCTACACATTGTACAAAGGCGAAGAATACCAACTACAGTAGAGAATTCAAACTGAGTTATGACAACAATATCTAAGCTAAAGTTCAGCAAATGAGCCGGTCCTAACAGCTTACTAACCGAGGCATCGAAAGCTGCTGGAAATGACTTTGCGGAGAGCAAATACCAACTCATTTCTCTGATCTCTTCAGAAGATTGTATGCTTGAAGAATGGAATCTCAGCATCATTTGCCCGATTTTCAAAAAAGGGGACCCCCTTAACTGGTCTACAAGGGCAGATCCTAAAAAACACAAGAAGTCCGAAACCCACCATCTTTTCATCGATTTTAAGGCCGCATATGGCAACGTTAATAGAAATAAGCTATATAGAACCATGCCTAGTATTAAAGCTGCAAAAATGAGTTTAGTGATTAATGAGGGCAAAACCAAATATAAACTGCCAACAAGAAGGGACACATAATATCGATGTATTGGACAGACACAATTTTGGATAAAAGGAGAGATCACTCCTGCCAATCTCTGTTTCTTTAGGTAGTTATACACAATTGAGTAATAAAGCCCTATCCCGAACAACTAATGAGGCCCTACATAAAACCTTGATCATCTAACGCAGTAGAGAAGCACCTCACCTTAAGTGGCACGCACAATTAGAAGGTGACCTCAACCAGCTTAAAATGCGCTACTGGCGGCAGTTAGTTAAAAACTGAACTAAGTGAAGAGACTTGATGGTTGAGGTCTATGTTCACCCCTAACTGTAGTGCCACATAAGTAAGTCAGTTAGAATAAAATGCAGATCGGTGAGACTCAATTGGTTTAGAGTGGTAAATGTTGCAACAAAGTACGTAAAGGCTGCGTTTTGTGAGGGTAATGTTGACATATACCTTCTACTTGTTATACGTCTTACATATGGAAAAAATATAGACAGACAACATTTTACCCGAATTAAACAGATAAGAAAGCTCAAGTGTTTAAGCTCAGGGCAAGTACATAATTCTATAGTGCACGTTAGTGAATTGCTCATGCTTGCCTAAATGATGAAGTTTTAGAAAGTAGTAATATAGTATAAGCGGTAAAATTAAATTGGTATAAAGGAATAGTAATCAAGTTCGTAATCCATAATTTTTTCAAGAGTTCGTCTTGAACTTTTTGAGTGTGTTCTAAGAAAATACTTGACCGAGGTAAGGATTCTCGATCACTGCTGAAAATGTGAATTTTCTTTCATACCCAATGACAGAACACCACTGCATGATACATATGTATGTATGTATACACATACATATAATCCGGACACAATAGCCTTTTGAAAGGTAAAAATGCTATTGAAAATCACTCACTTTTCATTGAAATTCCCAAGAACAAACAAACACCCAACAAGCTGAATAACAGATTTGATTGTTGTTTGAATCCAAATATCCCTTCTAAAAGATAAAGCCATCCATTCATATACTATGTCAATGTGTATATGGAATTTGCTTCAAAATTTCACCACTCCAACCGTAACAGCTGTTTACATTTTGTCATAATCTTTTCGAAGATTTTTCATATCTTTCACTTAAACTTAATTCCAAGGTAAAATGACTCATTTTACAGAAATGTACTTTAAATACCACAGCAGCATCATAACAGCATAATCCCCGACAATTTGCCTTTCTACAGTTACAAAAGTTAATTTTGATTACCCTTTACGTTCCCAGCACAGCACAGCACTCGCACTCCAACGCTAAAGACATTTGAATGGTGAGAAAAAAAAAAAATAAATAAGTAAAAAAATAAAAAATTAAAGAACAAAAAAAAAAAAGCGAAACTTTTCCAGGTCACAACCTCACACTGCCAAAGCCTAGTGTAAACATTCACTCAGCGACTGCAATCACTTTACGCTCACTCACGGCAGCCAATAAATACAAAATGTTGGCTGAACATAATGAACGCGACCAGCGACTCCATATGATACTCGTACAATGTCGTGTTCCACATGGTTGCGTTCAGACAATAAATGCAGCAGCAAAATTAGCAACATTCACCGATCACGAAAGTCGAGACATGATGCAGATGAGTGATGATGAAAAAGACAAAGACGAAAAAGAAGAAGAAGTCGATACTGATGATAACGTTGATGAGGATGATGGGAATGGGTCAATACCATGCATCAAGTTCCAAGCAAGTAATGCTTTTCCTTTCACCTTTTTCTCATTGTAGTCTTTTGTTGTGCTTTGCATCCATATTTCATCGTCATTGTCGAGCTTCTTTCCATCTTCGTCCTTCCTCGTTCCTCTGACGAAAATAATTGTTAACAATTTGTACATGGCATTGACGTGATTGTTTGTTTATTGTAGCAACTATGGCAAGCAGTGGCCTCTGGCAATGAAAATATCCAGCAGAGCGAACGCAATTTTTCGTGGTCTGAATGGCTTTTATATATATTTTTTCTTCTTTCATTCGCTTTTGGAATACTTCTATCAGCTAACTCTCCTTCTTTTTAACGTAAATAAAACTTTACCGCCATATTGTGCAAAACAGACTTTGGTGGTTTACTTTAACCGCAGACTGTAACACAGTAGGGTCTCGCTTTAATTCCAAGTTAAATATTTTCTTCTGTAAGTATAATTATCCAGTCATATGTAGATGAAATGTCTACCCAATGTTGCGATACATATTGAGATTTTGCAACATTACCGTAACCTCATGCCATCGGCTTTAGTAACAGATTATGAATTTTAAATCAGGTTAAGGACAGGAGCTACTGAAGAGTTTTGTTTTTTTTTTTTTTGGCAGTACACAATCTAAAATAATAAATCGTAATATCTAAGCTCCAAGGCTTAGAGATGAAACAGCGAAAATAAAGAACACAAACCAAAAACAGTACTCATTACTGAGGTTAATTCCATTTATTCCGGCGTAAAATTCGACAAATCATGTCTACTGCTTGTCGGATTAACAGAGCATGTTTATCAGATGTAGATCTTAATTATCTTATCTGGTTCTTTTCTTTTAAGACAGATGGGCTGAAGTGAAACGGGGATGGAGAGTATATAGTAACAAAAGAATTAGAGAAATTAGAGGAAAGACATATCATCTCGGAATTTGTCGTAATGAGTAATCTGTTGGCGGGTTTGTTACCATAAAAAAATTACGCTTATTCATCTAGAATTATCAAAAGGAGGTATGCGTATGATGATTTCCAGGTTATATGATCTCCTTCCAATGTAGAAGAAGATACGAATATCCCCTGGCTTAAATATCGCTCAGTCATGGCGTATATTGAATTATGCACAGAAGTTAATTTGAATTTTCTTCTCTTTTTTTTAATATGTATATGACTTTGAAAACATGTTCTATTAGGGTTGGAGATTATTTTCTTCATTCTTGGTAACATTCTTGGTTGGTAAAACGTTATGTTCCATAAAGGGGATATTGTTGAATATCGATTATACCCATAAGAACTGAAGACAGTATTCCATTCAATCTCTCTTGCTTGAAGAGGCCCTTATAAATTTGGTTCAGCACAATTAAAAAATTACCGATATGGAAGGATATATGACATCACTTTTACGTTCGTCAGGAATGATTGGATACTAATTGATTTCGATTTCCCACTGAAATGAAGCCGAACAGGGTCGTAGAACTTTTTTGGATACAGAAGTGGATGCTATTACATCCACAAATAAAAAAGGCAGATAGTGACTTACTCGCCTGTGAATTTGCAGTGTTCCAAGATACGCGAAGAATGTCACAGAAGATCCCCTGATCAACATGAAAAGATGTTTATCCATGTTAGCAAAACCACGGCGTATGCTTTTGCAGCTATCATATACTTTAGGGCTCTTTACGAGTAGATAGTAGATGTCTTGCACGTCCCAAAAAATAAGGTCTCTCCCCTTTTACGAAACCATTGCACACGCGTCGCTTCATTCCAATGTCATTGAAACTCTGCTTTACTTTCAGTTCACGGAATATTTAGAAACACTAAAATTTTTCAATGAGTGGCAGTACGGTTTGATGGCATGTCTCACCGAAAATTGGAACCATACATACTCTACACAAATCTGGCGGAATCTATATAGTTGCACTAGATACTTCAAAGGTACTTTGGATCGATGAATGCCGTCTTCAATAAAGTAGAAATTACTTTTCTTAAATTCCAATATCCAGCATTTAGTTTGAAGGTCGGTGTGCCATAGGGCATTCATTCATTAACGACTCTCTTATTAGCCACTTCTAATTCAGTATACGAATACTCCTTCCGTGAAGACAGTGCTCTCTGCTTTTTATATTCGTTCCAAGACTGTTAAGTATGTCTAGCTTACTCAAAGCGAAACCGAACGCTATATGTGCCAACGACAATATACGACGCAATTAACACATTTCAATGTCGCCAAAAAAGCTGCGATATGAATAAGTCTTTCAAGCGATGTCATAAATATTTCATTCACTCTGGTCTGGCCCCAATGTATAAAGCATTCATCCATCCAAAATTGAAGTACAATGCCCCTAAGACTCTCTGGACTTGATAGTTATGATTCATAACCGTGTGATCAAATTCATAGTCAGTTGCCGAACACTGACGTAATGTACATGTCTTGCCTTGTCTTGTCCCAACGCTATTTTCACCCCTAGTGCTTACCTGAAATTGCCAACCGTAACACCTGTCTCGCTATGAGTGCTCATCATTTTATTCTCTACGCCGCCTTTGAAAGCCATACAAATCGCTTATGTAGTGTCTTATTAGGTTTTAGCGGTCATTTTGTTAAAATGTTTTCTGTCAAATTTATTGTGAATTTAAAGTTGACCCAAATTTATCAAAATCGTCGGATTTGGGATGATAACAATCTCCATAAGATACACCAGCACAAAATGCATTCCGAGAAAGTCTCTGTTTGCTGCGGATTTTGGTCTGGCGAAATCTTCGGTCCGTACTTCTTCCAAAACAAAACTGACATTGCTATCAACGGAGAACACTATACGAATATATCGATGATAAGCAACTTCCAACAGAAAGGCTCTATGTGCCGTACAGCGCATTGTCATCATCATCATCATCACGAGCGATTTAAAGGCATAAATATCTCGCGCGGCGGCGACGTGAATTGGCTATCGAGATCGTGCGATTTAACGCCTCTAGATTTCTTCCTCTGAATCAAAGTCAACATAGCAAACGCCATCCAGCAAATGCACCCTAATTTATGCAAAAAGGTCATCCGTCCCCTCCCAAGCAAGGCCGCAGCGGACATTTAAACTACGTTATATTCCATACAATGTTCAAAATATTTATGGATATTTCACACACAATTTGTTTTATTTACATTTAAAAATCAAGCGTACCTATTGACCTTGTAGAATACCCTGCTGAGGACTTTGTTTCATAGCCATTTAAACCTGCAAACATTCAAAACCAAAGTACATAGATACTACCAATTTTACAAAAATAAAGCCAAGATTTTGTTAATATCGAAGTCCGATTGGATGGCTGATGGATCGAAAAAATGCTTAGGTGCAGAATCTTCTATGCTGAACTGTAGAGTTTTGGTAGATAGCACTAGCAACGTGATCTATCTGCGCCCCTACGAGAGGAGAAAACCTATCCATTGACTGACAATAGTTGTCAAAAAAGTCTATTGTTAACATTAGGAACTACATTAAGATTCTTGCAGGATACATTTACTAAAAAAATTTTTTTAAATGTTTTTTTTTTATTTTATTTAATATAGTCCCCTTTTAGTTTGATACACTTATTCCAGCTATTTTCCAACTTCTTGATCCCGTCCGAAAAGTAATTTGCCGGAAGGTCTGCAAAATACTCCTCCGTAGCTTCGATGATTTCCTCGCGTGAGCTGAATTTTTTATTGATGAGCCATCTTTTGAGGTTTGGGAAAAGATAATAGTCCGAGGAAGCCAAATCGGGCGAATACGGTGGATGTGGCAGCAATTAGAGCCGTAATTCATTGATTTTAGCCATGGTTGCGATGCTCTTGTGCGCCGGTGCATTATCTTGCAAAAACAAAAATTTTTTTCGCTTCATGTGAGGCCGTTTTGCAGTGATTTCGGCCTTTAATCGCTCCAATAATGCACAGTAATACTCGGTATTGATGGTTTTCCATTTTCCATTTCGTGGTCATCCACGAAGAGTATGCCATGACAATCCCAGAAAACCGACATCATAAACTTTCCGATCCATCGAGCCTCCCTCGGCCGCTTCGGAGCACTTGCGCCGGCTTCAGTCCGTTGCCGGGCACTCATTCTGTTCTCTGGTGTTCAACAGTTACCTATCGACGCCAAAAGTCCGCCCGATTCCGCATCGGCAAGTCCAAAAACTCTTTCGAAGTGCGCGGCTCCCAGCGGTAGGATAACTTTTTCATATGCAGAATATTAAAAAAAATATGGCATGTGCGCTCAGTACTAGTCTTTGTGGTATCTGCCAGCTTGCGCACCTTCACTTTTCGGTCAGCCAACACCATTTCATGTATTTTTTTGACATTGTCCTCTGTAACCGCATCAGAGGGCCTTTCGCTGCGGACTTGATCGGTAGTGGAGTTGCGGCCACCACAAAAATCTAAAAACCAATATTTGGCGGTGTAATCTGACGGAGCATTAGCCCCATAATATTTATCCTACTTTTCTTTTGTTTCCTTCGCCGTTTTGCCTCTCAAAAAATAATGTTTTATGAGACAACGAAAATCGTTTTTGTCCACACTCAACATGATGCCAAACACGTCAACAACAATCAGCTGTCAAAACAAAACTAAAGACAGTATCGCACTGAAATTTGGCATGTTTGCCTAAATATGAACGGACTTCAAGGCACCATAACCTTTTTTGCAGTAGCAGCGCACTCTGGTAGTCAAGGAGGTCACTTTTCACTCCACCTAGAAATTCTACGAGGTTGCGAAATACTCAGTTCCATTCAATCAGATTTCATTCCTCTGTTCCTTACAAGAGGAATCAGAATTTGTGATTGACGAGTAGAAATAGTCCCACGGCTTTGAGCTTTTCTCCAACATAGCAAATACCTATCCAGAGCCAACAGTAAGAGAAATCTTTTAGATACAAAGAAAACTGACACGCAGCCTCTGCTTGGTAGAAAGACATGCCATTCATTAAAGGATCAAGTTAGTTTGAAACATAAACTTCAATGTTGGCAAAAGAAATATAACCGGTTATATCACCGAATAAATTGTAAAGCGTTCACAAAGATCACCACTCCCGCCAAGTTTTTCGCTTCAAAGATGTATTAAACTTCTTCAAAGTTTTCCACAAAGTAAAAACACGGTTTAAAAATTGAGTTGGCGTACAAAATGAAACATCATCTTGTCGGAATGAAGAACTTTTTGTCGAAGCCGTGGAAAATACACTAATACAAAAGCTACGTATTAGATAGGTAATAAAGTGTGAGCCAAAAGCTAGTGTGGAAGTTTTTATTAAGTTAAAAACACACTTATTGCGAAATCAATGCAGAATTTTATTGATTAGTAAAGTTCGTTCTATGGCAATTGTGAATAGAATACAAAATTGTTCATGTGACCACCATGGCTCCTGTTGCAAGCGACCATACGAAGATCAAAATTATCGATGACTTTTTGTAGAATAAGTTGGTCAATGGCCGCAATTTCAGTTTGAATGTTATGTTTGAGATCCTTAATTGTCGCTGAGCTATTGTCATAGTCCTTACTCTTCAAATAATCCCACAGGAAGTAGTCTAAAGGTATCAAATGACATGACCTTGGAGGCCAATCAACTTCTTCTCTAACCGAAATAATGTGATTTTTAAATTTCGTACGCAATATATTGCTTGACAGATGGCATATGTGGGCTATAGCACCATTCTGTTGAAATCAGAGATCGTTTAGACCAAACTCATTTAATTTTGGGAAAAAAAAAAAAAAAAAAAATAGTCGGTCACCATGCTAAGGTAACGTTCTCCATTCACTATAACTGTCTCTCCACCCTCACCTTTGAAAATTCTTGAATCTCGTATGGGTTTTCCGTTTCCCAGAAATGACAATTTCATTTATTTACGTACTCATCCATCCAAAGATGGGCTTCATCGGAAGACATCAAATTCGATGACAAATTCTAGTTAACAGATTGGCGTCTTAGATGCATCAAGCATCAATTGTTGTGTAAATTGTATTTTATAGACATGCAAATGAAGATCAACTCTTAAAATTCTCCGTAAATTGCCATAAGTGAGGCCCCATTGTTGACTTTGACACGAATTGAGGTGCCTGGCTAGTTTCGAACACTTTCGCTCACAGTGGTGATATTTTGGCGTGTACGTGCCAAACGCCCATTCGTATCGTAATTAGATTAGATAACAAAAATGCGTTGGTAAACAACTCTATGTCTAAAATTGCCACAAATTATATGACATTTATCAAAAAGGTCAACCACATTGAATTCAGGAAATGACAGTCATTGACAGCCAATATCCACACCATCTGTTGACCTACCCTTTATATTCCAAACCAACGGCTTAAATGCGCTTTGTACATGTTCTCTTTAAAAAAAATTAGGAAAACATTACGCTGCTCTTCTACAGTCTTGTGTCAACCACAGGCTATTTCAAGCGCACACATAACGATTTGACAATAGAGTTGTTTAAATTAACTATAAAATGGTACAAGTTTCGTTTAAAAATTTCGAAAAGTTAAAGGTTGTCTCTATCGATGTAAAGCACCTTCTCGCCCTGAAATTGTTAAATTGGTTCAAAAATTTAAGTAACCGCTATAAGTTAGTGATGTAAAGAACGTTATTGTGTCCATCGCACAAAAACAAGTAGAAATGTGTTATTGCCTTTGTAACCCAAAATGTGGTAAAAAAATAGGTTTGTAGATTCAAAGGCCGCCTCAGGAATTGTGCAAATCATAAACAGCGCACCAGGCATCATTGACTCTTAATTCTTCGAAAATCAGACGGATGTGGAAGTATCGTCAAAGTTTTGCGTTATCAAACCATGATCAATGAGTTTTCTATACCCGGATGGTGAAAGTATGAATGTTGGCGATATTTTTTCCAACACTTTGGCACTATGTACCACACAAATGGCAGAACCATTGCTCTTTTGCGAGGACTTTTTACGCGAGCCATTTCACGAAATGGTTTTCAAAATTGGACATCGAGACCATGCGAACTAACACCGTGCAATTTCTTTATTTGGAGCCATGTGAAAACAGAGTCTGCTAGCACTCACTAGGCAAAACTAACGTTCAAATTATAATCGATAAATAACATATAGAGTGATTAATCGTGAGGTTTGATTTATAATGTAAAATAATGATGGCAAATCATTAATCCTACTTTTTAGGACTTCCGAGCAGATGAAAAACAGCATTTGTCTGTCCCTTTAAAAGGCGAATATTCTTCTCTCTCCTCCTATAGACCCACTGCACTTACGTCCTTTCTTTCAAAACGCTAACAAACCGTCAGCTCATGAAATATCTCGAAACACGAAAACTTCTCAATGACCGACAGTAGGGTTTTCGTAGGAACAGATCTACTAGTGATTTGATGGCATGTCTTACCGGAAAATTGAACCAAAACGTACATAAATCTGACGAAAGCACGATAGTTGCACTTGATATTTCTAAGGCATTTAACAGAGTTTGGCATCAGGCTCTTGTGTCGGATGGTTTTGAGTCTAATATTCATAAAATATATTTGCTAGTATGCCCCAGGGCTGCATTCTGTCTCAGACATTCTTTTTAATTTTCATTAATGATCTCTTGTCTGCTACTTCTAATCGAATATATTCCTTTGCTGATGACAGTACTTTCTGCTTTTCATATTCGCTTTCGGACTCACGCCCCTGCTTTTTCGGCTTTTCGGCTGTAGAACGGGAACAGCAGCGTATGTTAAACACATTAAATTCTGATATCAGCATAACCAATTGGGAAACTATAAACAGAATCGAATTTAATGCTTCCAAAACTGTCTGCTGTCATTAAAGTGAAATTTAAATGCCCAGACATTATCCATGCATGGCACTTACATCGTCGAAACCGAAAAACTTTCCATTCTCGGCATGTGTGTCAGTGACAACTAACGTTGGAATGACCACATATTCGATGACGTCAAAAATGCTGTGAAATGTCTAGGTTTCCTCAAGCGATGGAAGAAATATTTTATTCCCTCTGATCTGGCCTATATAAGTCATTCATTCGCCCAAAATTGGAGTACAATATAATACCCACATCTGGTCAGGTGCTTCTAAAACATATCTGCACCTGTCAGATAGGATTAAAAACCGTGCGATAAAACTCATAGGTGATACTAATATTAGTCAGTCAATCGACACTCATCAACACCGACGTAATGTTTTATGTCTGTTTTATCCATATTTCCACCACCAGTGCTCCATTGAAATTGCCAGTAGCATTCCACCCCTTCAAACCTTCAGCCATAACACCAGTCCTACAACTCGTTTATGGAGTGCCTTGCCGAGCTCTCTGTTTTCTGGTCGTTATAATTTGCAAACATTTAAAAACAATATACATAGGTACCTCTCTTTTTTTCCTCGCTAAATTTTCTTCGTCCGCGCTTTGTGCAACCATTTTAAGGGTACACAAATCCCTTGTGCTCATCGTTGATTCGTCGTGATTCATCGTGAGGTTTGATTTATAGTGTAAAAAAAGGAACATAAATTTGAAAGTGAACTCAAAACTTTTATTATCGGTTAAAAGAACAATTCATGGCATTTATTTTTTGAAAGTGATATCATGTGGATGTTGGCTGCGACTACGTCTGAGGTGGTCAATTCGGAAGGTCCTATTTTGGGCGACTCGTTCGAACATAGCGACTGGAATCTCGCGGATAGCACGAGTAATGTTGGCTTCCAAAGCGTCAATCATAGCTGGCTTATTCCTGAAGAGCTAAGACTTTACATATCTCCAGAAAAAATAGGCCAACAGTGTGATATCGCACGATCTAGGCGGCCAATTTACCTTAGAAAAGCGTGAAATAAAGTGCTCACCAAAATGATTTCTCAACAAGTCCATTGTTTCAAGCGCTGTGTGGCTCGTAGGGCCGTCTTGTTGAAACCAGAGCTCACCGAGACCATGTGCATGGCCTTCAGGAAGCACATAGTCCGTTCACATGGCGCGATAACGGTTACCATTGACGGTAACATTCTGATTTGACTCATTTTTGAAGAAATATGGATCACCAGCCCATAAACCACACCAAACCGTTAGTTTTAATGGATGTTATGGTAGATCTTGGTACTCTTCGGGTTGCTCATCAGCCCAAATACGGAAATTTTATTTATTAACGTATCCATTGAGCCAGAAATGAGCTTCATCACTGAACAAAATTTCACAATAAAACACTGGATTTTCATTGAGTTTTCCAGAGGCCATTCACTGAAAATATGACGCAAATTCAAGTCGCCTGGCTTCAATTCTTGCACAAGTTGAATTTTGTGTGCTTTTAGGCCGAGACTCTCACGTAAAATACGCCAAGCAAAGCTGCTGAGAACGACGACGAATGGATTCGTTACGGTCCTCGCGTACACTCTCAGCTACAGCTGCTATAGTCTCATCACTATGTGATGGATATGGTCTTACCGGTCGAGCATCATCCACTAATGTAAACTGAGACTCAAATTTGCGAATGGTATTGGCAATAGTGGTTTCAGTAGGTCAATTGTGTGCACCGTAAGTTCCTCGAATCGCAAGAAAAACATTTCTCACAGAACGCTTATTTTCGTAATACAGCTGAACAATTTAGAGACGCTGGTGTGGTGTGAGTCTTTCAATGATGATTTGCCAAACGATACTAAACAAAACTGAGAAAGCAATTTGATAAGAGACACGCGCGATTTTTCAGAAAACGCCTATTGGAAATCAAACCGCACAATGAATCACCCTATAGAATCTCAAATGTGCGAAAATGTGATGTACAATTTTATTAAAAGTTCCTGGATGGGCGACAGGCAGTCGAGCAGATCTATGTTTTCTATGTTTATAATTTCTCATATTTTCTTAGTAAAACAACGTGTAAGCCTACTAGAAAAACTTTTATATTCAACTATTACGCATGACAACACTAGAACATATTCGTACTCCATCGATTGCCCAACTTTCCCGCCTGGGTTTACTTCACGTTTATCTTTCTTCTATCACAATTTCTAAGACATCCGGCTTGACTTTCAATTCCATCCTCCTTTTTCAATCCTCAGTGGCACTTTTAAAACACAATTTCATTAACAAAAAAATAAATAAATAAATAAGAGATTTTTTTGTTAGAAAAATGTATCCACCAGAGCGAAATAACTCGTACACAGCACAAACAAAGGCAATCAAAAGAACTGACCTCATTTATTGAGTTATTTACTTTCGACGAGGATTTTTGCATCAGGTCACCCAACAATAACGACGACGATGGAAAATAAAAAACAAAAAACAAAAAACAAAAGGCCCCCGAGAGACACTGACCCAATTCACCAAATAATTAGACAAATTAGAACCGAATCGTTGTCAGCGTTCGGATACAATCAACTAAAAAGGAAGAACCAACACACGAGAAACGTGAGACATTCTGCAAACCTACAATTTGATCGGTCTTTTCCGGCTTGGGAGCCTTAGAGTAAACATGCATAGAGAAAGGTACAAAAAAACAAATAACGAAATGCTGATTGATCTGGGTCAGTTGAAAATGTACTAATGAGGGACAGCTCACGGAATGGTTGTAACATTTCCCAGATATTTGGGAATTGCTTTTGTTTTTCCATGGAAAATCGTTTCCGAGAAATGAAGAATTGATTTAGTGTACATTAATCACATGAAAATTGAAGAAAAGAAAAATTAAAAGTTTGAGCGTTGTCACTTATTAATTAATTGGTATGGATTCCTGGAAAATTGCGCACTAACACATGTTCAGGGATCGAGCATCATGGTTGTATTATGGGACAAACTCCCAACTGAGTAAAGTAATCTGGGAGAGGAATGGGTGACATGTGATGCTGATGAACTAATTTGACAGATTATTCAAAGTTCGAAAAGTTTCATCCAGTGAGATTGTTTCCTGATATCTCAGGAGAATAATGGAATTACAGATTGCGGCACCAAAGCATTTTATCCGAGTTTTTTTTTTTTTTTTTGATTTGAAGCCCGAGTGAGCCCTGGACAGATTTATCGAGGCTTATTGCAAGCCTATTGCAACTAAAGATAAAAACTAAGGGTTGTGAGCGGTTATAGGAAGTTAGGACGTGAGGCATAGGTAGAAGTAAGAGTGTTTTGTTGGGAGAGTTTGCTGAGGTGGCAGAATATAGTTAATTTCACGAAGCATTCTAGATATTGGCTCCAGATATACGTAATTTGTTCTGTGCAGATTAAGCCAGAAAAGTTCTACAGACCTAAGATTGCGTGGGTTGATGTTAAAAGAAATAAGTTTAAGTTAAAGAAGGGCAATCAATATTACGAATTAAGATAACTCCCAAAACACGCAACTCATTCACTGAGGGAACAGGCAGATAATAGATTAGATAGCATTGAGGTGAAGTAGGAGTATAGGTTACAGCATGATACTTATTGACGTCAAGCTCAAGGGAATTCTTTGACACCACCTTCCTCCTGATTAAGATGATTATATCTAAAGATTTTCATATCATCTACGTAAACAAATATTTATGAATTTTTAGTGATGCAATAAACATTAAGAGACAAAAGATATACCAAAGGATCAAGATGGCTGCCTTGAGGGACACCAGAGAAGGATTTAATTAGGTCAAAAACCATAGACCTAAATAGAATATAGTAATGTCGTTCATTTAAATAGGATTGAACCCATGTAAGCTTATTTGGAACCCAAGACCCTGTAATTTTAGAAAGATTATATCATGAGAAATTCTATCAAAGGCTTTGCTGAATTCAGTGGCAATCGCGTCAACTCCATTACCAGATTCTACTGCTTGATACGAATTCCATTAGGTTGGTGGTTTGAGAAATCCCTGCTGGTTTTGGAAAACAATAGATTTACAATGGAAATATCGCCTTTGCGACCTTTTTTCCAGGTTGCAGGAAATAATCCCTGGGTGATAGAAATCTTAAAGAGAGTTGTAAGACATTAGGCTAGATGCATTTCACGTTTCTTCAAAAATATAACGAGAAGATCTTCAGTTCCAGCGGAATAATCATCTTTGAGGTTTATTATTTTATCTTTAACTTACTCTAAAGTTATAGACACAGATGGCGAACTCTTTGCTAAGAAAAGTTTCAAAGAGATTTGCAATAATTTTGGAATCGCCCGAGGACTTATCCAGATGATGGATAGTTATCCGATTTACTTTTAGTTTTGATGAACTGGTGAATCGGAAATGAGTGTGTGGTCCGTTCTGTTTAAATGGTTGTCATAGAGAGTGCGGATATCCAATCAATTCTCAAACTATTGAAGTATCAGTGAATCAAGTTTGATGAAAAGCAGAGTGGGGGTAGAGGAAAATGTGGCGATGATACTCTGGCAGCAAGTTGTGGTACAAAATGCCATTCTCCAATTTCAGATGAACACAATCTAAATCTGGTTGCATAAGTAATCCGAAAGAACGTCACCAATATGCAGACATCAAGTTTAAACTTGCGGACTTGCCAAATTTCACGGGGAAACCTTTGAAATGAATAGAGTTTCACGATTCATTTACATCTTTGGTTCACAACTACCTCTTACAATCTCACAAAAACTTCACTACCTGCGATTTGGCTTATATAGCGAAGCCATAAAGGCGTTTCCCATGAAAAAAACTACACGTAGGGCTGGGAGTTGCTAAGCAAGAGGTATAGTCTGGAAGCAGCATCGACATAATTTTTGAGTCCTATTTTTACGATCAAAGCTTTCATTAGAATCAATCACAGATAAAAGCGTCTGGGTAGATCTTTTAAAATATAGAATGACTGGCTTGTTCACTTGATGATCAGCAAGCTCAATTCGGACAACAGCTCTCAATGCCTAAGAAGTTGTACATATGCTATTTTTGTGGGCAGTTAAAAGCTCCACTAATTCATCGCAGAGTTGTCACCACGAAAGAAAAATCAATTTACACTAACTGTGCCTCAAATGCACATAACTTAGAAGAATTTCGTAGTCTAAATTCATGTCGTTGTGTCAGACTCGACATCATACGTTGCTGCATTTTGAGGACATCTCCGCTTAACACGGTTAATTCGAATTACCAACTTGTTTTAGGCGCTGACCTTGCCAAGGTTATGGAGATCTTCGATCGATATAAAGAAAAAGGAATTCTATTCGATTCTATTCTATTCTATGCTTTACACATTAACTTCATCATGAAACAATTTCACGCCGTGAATAAGAACGATCCGAAGGAATAGGTGCTCTAGCAGCAGTCACGCTAGATACCACCTACGCATTTTCTACAACCATCGTCCGTCAGAATCGATACATTTCACCGACAAGAAACTCTTATGTGAAAAACTTTTATCTCAAACTCATTCTCGTCAACAAGATGGTCGCTTTGCAGTTAAATTGCCTTTCAAGGCCACTGTTTTTCTTGGAACTCGTGGAATTCGCGAAGTATCAATACCTTGATAGAAAATATATAGATTTCATGCAGGAATTTACCGACCATTTCATTCGCGAAGTACCCATACCCAGAAGTATGTTCCAGTGACACCCAGCTAATGAGAATGGAGCGGAGGCGGTTTATTGATGGTTTGACTTACCGAGTTCTATCGTTTTGGTGTCTCACTGCCACGGCAATGTTATTTATTTCATATAGCTTACGTTAGAGTTCGGGTTGCACCTGGGCCTCAGCTAACAATCCTCTCCAGTTAGCCCGATCTTTAGCTTACTACCTCCAGTTGCGCCACTTCAAGTCGGTTGAGGTCTATTTCTACTTAGGCGCACCACCTAAGGTGATGTCCTTCTCAAGTTTGTTGTCCCTCCAGATTGGATTCGAAAACTCTGCGAGCCGGAGTATTAGTCTTCATGCGCTCTACATGTCCTAGCCATCCCAGGCGATTGATGCGCAGTTCGTCGCTGAAGCCTATTCTCCAGCCCGTCACCGCAAACGAAATTTTTTTTTCTGGGACTGGGATAGGACTCAGGGACTTATATAGATTCTCATTAGTTTTTCCGGATGGGGCCTAACCACACAGTTGCCTTTCTAACCCAAAGAAACAGCCATTGGAAAGAGTTATTCTTCGTTTAATTTCTGCTGACGTTATGTCCAATTCATCGACGTCGTGTGTCCTTTCTTGTTGACAGCATACAGCATACTCGGGCACTTGTTATTGCCCTCATTTACCGCTAAACACATTTTAGCAGCTTCCGTTTCAATATTAGCGAACGCACTGACACTATCGACAACCCGCTGAATTCTCCCGTTTATGTCGCTAACATCGACGCTAGCATACGTCTGCACAGACTTTTAAAAGATTGTGCGTCAAATGTCGTTTGTAAGTTCCGCACAATCGTTTCAAGTATGATGACAAAGAAGTCATATGGCAGTGCGTCACCTTATTTAAAAAGTTTTTTGACATCAAACGATTCGGTTTAGTCGTCACCGACTGCAAATATGGACGAACTTGACAGGAATCCAAAACTAGACATAGCTCTATAAAGATTGCCTCTATTGCGTCATTAGAATCGATGAAAAGATGGTGGGATTCGATTTGGACTTCTTGAAGTTTTTCCAGCATCTGCCGGACTGTAAGGTGATCTGACACCGCAGGTTGCTAGGAAAGGATTTTAGACGTTCAAACAAGGAGACTTACATAGGGTGATTCATCGTGAGGTTTGATATATAATGTCAAATAAAACACATAAATTTCAAAGTGAACTTAAAATTTTTTCTTATCGGTTAAACAGAACAATTTATGGCATTTACTTTTGGAAACCAACATCATGTAAATGTTGGCGACGACTACGACTGAGGTGGTTCATTCGAAAGGCCTAATTTTGGTCGACTCGTTCAAGCATAACGACTGGTAGATAACACGAGTAATGTTGGCTTCCAAGGCGTCAATCGTAGGTGGCTTATTTCTTAAGACCTGATAAAATACTCCAAAGGTGTGATATCGCACGATCTAGGCGGCCAATTTACCGTAGCAAAACGTGAAATTATGTGCTCACCAAAATGGTTTCTAAACAAGTCCATTGTTTCACGCTCTTTTTGGCTCGTATCGCCGTCTTGTTGAAACCAAAGCTCAACGAGACCATGTGTTTGAATTTCAGGAAGCACATAGTCCGTTAACATGGCACCATAACGTTTACCATTGACGGTAACATTCTGATTTGCCTCATTTTTGAAAAAATACCATATGGACCAATGATTCCACCAGCCCACAACCGTTGTATTTAATGGATGTAATGGTAGCTCTTGGTACTCTTCGGGTTGCTCATTAGCCCAAATACGGGAATTTTGTTAATTATCGTATTCATTACGCCAGAAATAGGCTTCACCACTGAACAAAATTTCACGATAAAACATCGGATTCTCATTGAGTTTTTCCAGAGCCCATTGACTGATCCATGATGACTTGCCAAACGATACTGAACAAAAATGACAAAGCCGTTTGATAGGAGTCACGCGTAATCTGTCAAAAAAAAAAAAAAAAAACCTATTGAAAATCAAACTTTGAATACCTCGGGCGGTAAGGTTGGTTTTCAGCTTAAATACATAGTGACATCCTTACTTGGTTCTGCCCAGGCACACGGAAGTTTTGGCTATCATCATATAAATTGAATGGTGTACTCTGCAGAAAAATGTTTCCATATTCTCAGCACTGATTGCGACTCTAGTACAAGGTGTTCTTCTTCATCTCTACAGGTTTTTCTGTATGGGTTTTCTTGCTGCGACACGCTCTTTTTACCTGTTGGTAAAACTTAGGTACGTTATTCCTTCTAGAGAAGCCGATGTTCACCCCGTCTCGTCTGCTCGCGAGCAGCTCTCATCCTTCATTGCAGCGCCGCTTTGTACGTTTCTTGTTTAACATGGTAACATTCTGCTGTGAATAAAACGACTCGGGTTTTTTCACTAAGCTCTCAATTGTCCGCTTATCAGAACGGTTATAAAGGGTTTTCCCAAAGAGACTTGACAAATTTGAAATTTCTTTCACTAATCATCAAACTGTCACTGTTAATTTATTCAGTAAACTCAACATTTTCATCATAGTAAAGTACACTAACGAGTAACGTCTGCAAATTATAAAAATTTTCTATAGATATTCGGAGTCGGTGACTGCAACTTTAAGAGCGTTAGCTCCAATTTTCGGTCGTAATTCTCGCCCTTGTAGATAAGCAATGACAAGTTTAGTGCACAAATTTGAGTCTACATATTCGTTGTGTGATGTTGCTGTGTCAGTGAGACAACGGGTTGGTCGAAGTGTCGAAAATATCGTTGCCGTTCAGACGTCCGTAGCAAACGATCCAAATCAGTCAATTTCAGGCCTTCTCAAGATTCGGGCATCGCTCAGACCACATTATGGCGTATTTTGCGTAAGGATCTTGGTTTACATCACGGGTGAAAACCCACATGTGCTTCATGAATCACCACTTCATCCACAAAAAATAACTGTTTGGTGCGGTTTGCATGCCGGCGGCGTTATTGGGCCATATTTTTTCGTCGACGATAACGATCGTCACGTTACTGTGAATGGTCAGCGTTATCGCGCCATGATCACCGATTATTTTTGGCCCGAATTGGAAGATATGGACTCGGACGACATGTAGTTTCAACAGGATGGTGACACAAGCCACACAGCACACGCTACAATCGATTTATTGAAGACTAATTTCTGTGGGGCTACGTTAAGTCATTGGCTTATGCAAACACGCCGATGACGTTGAAAAGCTCAGACCCAACATTGAACGCGAAATAGCGGCCGTTTCAACCGAAATGTGTGTCCGAGTCGTTGAAAATTGGGTCCAACGAATCGACTGCTGCAAATGTGCCTACGGCCGCGGTGGCCATATGAACGAAGTCGAGTTCCATTCATTAATGTTTTGATTGTACTTCAAGCCAATAATAAAATTTTTGAAATATCTCAAATGGTTTGCCTTTTATTTAAAAAAAAAAAGTTGTCAAGTTGTTATTAGAAAACCCTATAGATCCCGGAAACTGGAGTTAACGCACTAAACGTGGTTTGACCTTTTTGCGAATTGTGATAAGAAATTTGAATTATTTGGAGACGTTTTTGAATAGTACACCTTTCCATGACTAAGTGGTGGACAATCTGGAACACAAATATGACATCTGCCAAAAGAGAGAGAGAGAATCAGTATTGGAAATATTGGATGTATCTTACAAAAACCCTTTAATAGTCATGAATCCGTTCACGAAAAAGATTTAGCATTGTGGTCTCGGTACTGGGGCGTTCGCGTTTCCTCCATACCAAAATTGGTTTTTGTTTATCCTCATTTTTAAAGGTACATTGTAGTCACACATGTACTCGCATTCTTTCTCATTTTATTATTATTTTTTTTTTTAACGCGAGCAATTACAATTATGCCTCTGAGCTCTGCTTGATTGTTAAATCCTCGACACCAAACCTTTAACATTGGCGCACCACCTATCCTATCTGGTTATTACCACTTAAAATTCATATTAATAAATGGGCGCATTAAAATTTCGTTCGAAATGTGACATGGCGGTCATGAGCCACCACCTCACATACAGGATGTGGGACAAAACGAAAACAAAAGAAAAAAAATTAAATGAAGAAGAAAAATAAAATAAATAAAATAAAATAAAAACTCATCATGGTCACTTGATTTATTATCATGACCGCTTTGTTGGTCCTTTTTTTTTTGTAATTTCTCAACCATCCTCATTTGTGGGGTGGGTGTACATAAGTCAGCGTGCGCCCTTCCAACCCACAACACACATGTACGATACACGGAAACTGTAGTACACGGATGAGCTAATAATGACGATCGTTTTATTATTAAGCCTATTAATTTGTTGTGAGTAATTAATATTTTTGTTAGCAATTTTTACAATTTATTTATTCATGGGAATGGATGGCAGATAAGTAAGAGTGGTTAAGAGAGGGACTGGGATGTGTTTTCTTTTTTTGCCATCTATTTTTCCGTTACGTAGAGTGGCGGATTAATGCTCCCATACGAAGTGGTATTATTAAACAATAACCACCGCATCTACCTCATCGACCAGTCCATAATCAATGGTTAACCAGAGAGGGTTGCCATTGCCGATAAATTGAGTTCCCGCACAGCGTACACACGGTGGGTCGGTACAGAATACTGACTGCGTGGTAAAATGCGGTATATACATAGTTTTTCCGTATAAGTGTGCGTTTTATTCGATTTCATAATAACTGTGAAATTAAAATTAAAGGGAAATCATTTGGCGCGTTTTGCAACGCTTAGCTATGTTGTATCATATTCATATACAATATTATAGCAGAATTGTGTGCAACTTTATTCATGGTGAGGGTAATTTTTAAGAATTGCGGCTCATAGTTAAGCTTTACTTATTCCATGCTCGAGGGGAATTGGCAGTATAATTTTTGTCGGTTTATATTCGAGAAAGTTTAGCGATTAAATATTCTGCAAACCAATGGGAAATATCACAGATCGGAGTATACAATGACTATATCTCTGAAATTATTTCAAATTTCTAATTTTTATTGAAGACATTTCTTAACCAACTCCTAAAATGGTTCAATTTTAAGTTTTAAAGAGTTTTTCTAAAATCTGTGAGGTAAATCAATTTTTTATACCAGGTGTACCGGTACGTCAAGATACAAATGTCTCGATAGGAAACATTTTCTCTGAACGGGCCTTATTTTTTTTTTTGGTTGCTATGACACCTGTTACACATATTATTTATACATTTAGTCATTGAGCAAACAACATCATATTTTTTCATCGCGTTAAAAATGTCGCATTTTGTACCAGAAAATGATGACTTGCGAAAAGCATTAATTTTTTGTTTTCATTTTAAGAAAAGTGATGAAGAGTCGCATCGAATGCTTGTCGAGGCATATGGTGATCATGCTCTATCAGAAGCAACATGCAAAAGATGGTTTCAACTGTTCAGAGATAACGATTTTGATGTGAGAAATGAAGAACGTGGAAGACCACCAAAAAAGTTTGGAGATGCCGAATTGCAAACAATATTGGATAGATATGACATTTTGAGTCAGAAACAAATGGCAGAAATGTTAAATGTTGCACAACAAACAATTTATGACCGTCTAAAAGCTATGGGATAAATCCAAAACTCTGGAAAATGGGTGCCACATGAATTAAATGAAAGACAGACGGAAAACCGAAAAACCACTTGTGAAATTTTGCTGCTTCAAAGACACGATGAAAAATCAGTTTTGCATCGGAATGTTACTGGCGATGAAAAATGGATTTATTTTCAGAATCTTAAACGGAAAAAATCATGGGTTAATCCGGGACAACCATCAACTTCGACTGCAAAACCAGATCGATTCAGAAAGAAGACAATGCTGTGTGTCTGGTGGGACCAGAAAGGTGTGGTGTACCACGAGCTCCTAAAACCTGATGAAATCGTTAATACAGATTGCTACCGAAAACAAATGTTCAATTTGAACCATGTATTGATAAAAAAAAAAAAAAAACGACCAGAATGAGCCAGAAGACACGGCAAGATAACTTTGCTCCATGACAATGCACCTGCACAGAAAACAAAACTGGTTCAGGATACAACCAAAGCACTTGGCTGGGAGCTACTACCCCACACGCCGTATTCACCAGACTTGACTCTTTCAGACTTTGTTTTCATCGATGTTTTCGAATCCTTTTTGGTTTGCTTCAAAAGACGAACAGTTTTATTGGCGTGAAATCCATAAATTACCTGAAACACGGAAAAAAATGTGTAGCTAACAATGGCCAATACTTTGAATAAAATGTTTTTTACTTTCCCACTAAAAATTAGCATTTAATTTTCACAAAAAAAAAAACGCTTCATATCGGTACACCTGGTATAAATTATAATTTCCCCATGTTGACAGTTTCTACGAAAATATCTCATTAATGGGTTTTTCATTAGATTTGCCTCAGATTATCTAAACTCACGTTGACAGACGTCATATTTGTGCTCCAGATTGTCTGCCATTTAATCATACATACTATATACTTGTACGCTTCAAATTTTTTATCACAATTTGCAATCAGTTACGACAACGTGCATTCATTCGATTTCGCGCCGTTTTTAGATGCTGGGAATCTTTCGTACGTCACTTTAGTGTATTTTTCGTAAAGACTACTATACCTCCGTGTAGGATCATATTGACCCAAGAGGCAAAGTCAAATGACTATCGCACATGACAAACTGTCGCCCATCGGGCTTAATGTAATATACACTTGCGGTAATAAAAACCGCACCATATCAAAATAATTGAAAAATTGTAAAACGCATTTAATTATTTTTTAAAATGTTTATTCATCATTTTTTACATTTTTACTACATCATCATCATTTTTACATCATTTATTACATTTTAATTTATTAATAACAAAAATATTAACATAAATATTATATATACATGCAGCAGTATTATTGTACAAAAATATAAAAAATAAAATATTTCGAAAATTTGTTTTCTTATGCCCTACGATTCTTCTTCCTTGTTTTTCTAATACTAGTAATGGTGTCGTCTAGTTGAAATATCTTATAAACGCAATTTAACGAACTGCAAAAATGACGAAAAGCGATGCAGCCAACAGATGGGTTAAGTTAATTTTTACAAATGGCATGTTGCTCACTTAAATTACTTATGGCGTCACACCGATTTTTGAAAAGAAAGTAACGAGGATTAAGCCAAATCTTCTTTTATATAAGTTATTGCTTCCTTTGTCGCGTGGAATTAATTTTTTTTTTTTCTCGAACGGATGACCGCTCAGTTTAGACCTTTATTCAACTCTACAAATAATTACATTTAACTAATTTAATACAATTTAATTATGTCATGCGTGCTATTCTGGGAAAAACAGGAGTCGACAGCCAGTGAGTTTAAGTGTCTAGAATAAGGTCGGTGAATTCTGCGAAATGCATGTTCAGGTGCACGGGCAGAATTTTTCTGGGGAAATGATGAGTGTATATGGTTGATCATGTGATTGTTTGATAGTGCACAGGAAGTCAACCTTTTGGTCGTTAAGTTATACCCCGAAATGTAACTACCGATATGTATTGTCATTACTTCGAAGTACCTACCTGTAAATGGACCAATCAACTTCGATACTAATTAATCTACCTGCGAAGCTATCTCTTCAGATCATTTTCGGGGTATATAAAGGAAGATTCGGCTTAATCCTCGTTAGTTTCTGTTCCAAAGTCACTGCGACATCATTAGTAATTTAAGCGAGCAACATGCCATTCATCAAAATTAACTTTACCCACCTGTTGGCTGCATCGCTTTTCATTATTTTTGAAGCTTCGTTAAATTGTGTTTATAAGACATTGCAATTAGACGACACCATTACCAGTGTTAGGAGAACAAGGAAGAATCATCGTAGGGCATAAGAAAACAAATTTTCGTAATATTTTATTTTTTACATTTTTGTACAATAATACTGATGTATCTATATATAATATTTATGTTAATATTTTTGTTATTAATAAATAACAATGTAATAAATGATGTAAAAATGTATTAAATGATGAATAAACATTTTAAAAAATAGTTAAATGCAAAATGTAAAATATTATAAAATTTTTTTTGCACATGTCGGAGATATTTTCAGGCAGCCTTCTGATGCTGATACATGTTAATCCCTTCTAATAGACAATGGGTCGTTTGCAGATCTCCGCAGAGATAGATGTTTCGGTTTTTCTAAAGTAAAAATAAAAAAATGGGGAAAAAATCGATAAAAAAAAAAAACAAAATTATAAGGAAAGTGTTTCAGTTTTGCTCCTAAGTGTTTTTAGTGGCAGTTTCGCTAATTGACTTAGTGACCAAGCGATAAGCGGCGTCGGTGACCAAATCATAAGACGCGGGTTCGATTCCGGGTCAAATTTGTTGAGTACTCCGCAGTAGTTTATAAGCATTTCTATCTAATTTCCATCTGTTTACTGAATGTTTGGAAAAAGATATTAACAAAGAAAGAAAAACCAGTTTATTTTCTTATTTTTTTAAAATATTTCAATAAAATCAAACGATACATTTTTTATGTATGTGTATATAAGATGTTTTGATATGCAACTTTTACCAAAAAATTATCAATACCAAGTTGCTCCTCCTTTGGCGGTTATAACCGCTTTTATTCTATAAGGCATCGAGCTCACTAGAAGTTTAGTAATATTTCTTGAAATATCAGTATTCCATGTTCCAGAACTTCATTTAGCTTTTTTTTACTCTCTGGTTTATGTTCAGCCACTTTACGTTTCATTACATGCCACAAGTGTTCGATCGGGTTTAAATCGGGCGAATTAGCTGGCCAGTCTAGTCTGATAATTCCGAGGTCATCAAACGTTGTCTGAGCTGAAAATTATTGAAAGACTCTAGTTACTTGTCTGTAGTAGACATCTAGAAGTTGATTTATAATATTTTACTTACGGATTTGGTGCGGTGGCAAGGTGCAGAATCATCTTGAAAAATGCACTTGCCAGTATACGAGTGATGCTGTTTAATTGCTGGTACCAAAAACTCACTCACTACTTCATACTTTTGAACGTTCATAGTACCATTAACAAAGTGCAAAGGGCCCAAAATGTAAAAAGAAAAAACATCCCCAAGCCATTTGGCTTAGAGGAAACTTCACTGTTTTGACTATGCACCTTCCTTGAACTTTTCACCTGCTGACTGTCGTACGTATGGCAAATTGTCGGCACACAACAAATTAAATTTACTTTCGTCGGACCATATCAAACATTTTTTTTCCCACGTCAAGCGAGCTTTTTTCATTTTTGTAGTTAAGAGAGTTTATTTCGCTGGTCGTCTTCCATATAAACCTATCTCCTGTAGCCGTCGATGTATGGTTTCGGCGCTTAGATTAACTTGATGAATATCACTCAGCTCTGCTCTTACCGGACAGAACTTTTAAAGCGATATTTCATGCTAATTCGTTGTAATACATTGTCCGTCTTCTGGGTTGTTTTACGTTTTCGTGCCGACACTTTTTTCCTTTCCAGTGGATCCAAATTTACTTTTCTCTTCATCAGTCGTACGATAGTTGAATGACAGCATCCTTTTGTAACTGCAATCTCACGATAGCTAAGCCCTTCTTCGACTAAAGTCAATATTTGAACTTTTTCGTCCCGGGTCAGTTGGTGATATTTACCAGACATTTTTTTTTTTTACTTGTCACCGTCACAACTCAATTCAAACTGATTTTTTTTGCACTGAATACGAGGCCGAACTCCGCTATGGAGAATACCTTTCATAATTAGGCGTTTTTTGAGAACTCATTAGGTAGTTCGGTTTTTATGACCGCAAGTGTAGTAGAAGATTCGGATTTTCGCCGAAGTCATTCTCACAGCAGAGGCACTGCGGCATTTGGTAAAGCGAATAATCAGAGATCAGATTGACTTATTTTGGTGTGCTCGGCAATTTTCAATTATTATAACAAATTGAGCAAAGAAACTCCATCAAATTTTGTGTAAAAAATGGAATCATGTGCTCTAAACAACTTGAAAGTCCAATCGGCACAATGGAAGCACCCAAGAGAGCCAAGACCGAAAAAACCACGCCAAGTTCGATTAAATGTCAAAGTTTGGATCGCTGTTTTTCTCGATTACTGTAGCGCAGTTCATCAGTTTTTTTTTTTCCTCAAGGTCGTACGGTCAATAAGAAGTATTACCTTGAAGTTATGTGCCGTTTGCGAGAAGCAATACGGAAACAACTAACGGCTTTGCATCACGATTATGCACCTGCTCATTCATGGTTACTTGTGAGAGATTTTTTGGCCAAAAATAACATGATAATCATTCCTCAGCCACCGTATTTGGCCCCATGCGACTTTTTCCTGTTCCCAAAAGTGAAGAGACCTATGAAGTGATGGAGAGAAAACCGACCGATTTTATAGTAAAAATTTAAAAGCTAATATTAATTTTCCGTAAATTTTTATTCAAACAAAAAAGGATCCGTTGGCATCTATGACATTCTTCCTCTTTCGTAAAAGTGCTGACTTTTTGAGGCAATGAAATCTTCAAAGGCTTTTATGACCTTCGCTCGGTTCTGAAAGAATTTGTTGTGGAAATATCATGAGAGTACGGTGGATGCGGAAGAATTTCAAATATCAACTGCAATAGTTTTTGCACCGTTACTTGTGAGGTATGAGGGGTCTTGCACTGTCATACAAAAGAGTCGGACCGTGCCTTTTGACCAAAGTCGATTTCCTCCCAATATTTGATAGCGTTTATGGTTTCTCCTGCTTGAAGAAATAAAAAAAGGATTGGTCATTTCGATGTCCAACAAACTGTCACCATAATCTTTTTTGGATGAAGATAAAGCTTGGGTGTGTGTGTGTGTTGGTTTTTTGTCTGCATCCAACCACTGCCCAGGTCTTATATGATTATCAGACAGTCTCCACTTTCGACCACAGGTGACTTTCCGGTGCAAAAACGGTTTAATTTGGTTCTTAATGTAAACTATGCGCAAATTTCCAGGCGCCGTAGTTTTTGAGATTCGTTCAGTTCATGGGATACCCAATTTTCGAGTTTCTTTACCTTTCCTATGAGAGAAAGGTGTCGACTTATTGTCATTGGAAATATTCCCATGCTTTGTACAATCTAACGCAACGATTTTGTTGGGTCCGCATCAAATGTAACTCTTAAAACATCGTTTTCAACTAACGTTTCCAGCTTCCCACGTGGTTCATTTTCGAGGCTGAAATCTCCCGAACAGAACTTTCCAAACCAACGTTGTATAGTGCGTTCATTTACCGCTAGATCCTCAAATGCTTTATTAATGTTTTTCATTGCCAATGACGCATTATGTTCCATTTTACATTCGTAGAGGAAGAGGGTTCGAATTTGTCAAACAATTCTTAGAAAAAAAAAAAATAACGGTACATGTAACGAACCCTAAAATTCTCACACGTCAAGCACACGTACCACTTTACCTTATAAAAAAAAAACATGTTCACACGAGAACTTCTTATTTCCGACTGAGCGAAAATCATGTGGTACAAACCAATTTAAACGACGTCGCTGGAAGAGCTCAAGGTTATACCGAAAAGTGCTTATGAGAAGTGCTTCAAAGATTGGCAAAAACGTTGGCACAAGTGTATTTTATCTGAAGGGGACAACATTAATATTGACAAATAAATAAATATTTTTTTTTAATAAAGTCACCTTAATTTTTGAACACACTTCGTATGTAAATAAATATAGCAAGAATTACAACACGGATTGCATAAAACACGAACAAACGTGAAAGGAATGTGCAGTTGTAAAAACATTCTTTATATCGAATAGCAAATTTGTGCGGATATTCGCTATTTAGAGATGCCAATGCAAATTTAATAAAGGTTTGCTATAACAAAAATTCTCTTTATCGGCATTCGTTATACTGGACGTCAACTGTATATGTAGTATCAATATCTTAAGAACGCCAGACATGGCACTACTCATCCCTTCAGTATATCGGGGAAATAAAAGTTATCAAGGAGGTAATAATTACAATTATTACAATTACTGATCTCAAAAACAAATTTCAAGCACTTGTGCTCAAAGACTTTTGGTGTACGAGGATAGTGCAGGTGGAGCCCATCAGATTTTTAGTTAACGTATTTGTGTATTAAATAATCCCCTTCAAAGCATCAATGTTAAACTAACAACACTGGGATTCAGAAAAGTTTAATCCATCCAGGCACTCTCAGTAAATCCATTCTAATTGCATTGGGCTTCATTACCATCCCATCAGCCTTGCATTCCCAAACTAAACTAATTATCTTGTGAACTTCTATCTATGTTATCATATACGTACGAGTATCAAAATAAATCTATTACGTCACATTACTCGTAAACCTACATTTAATGCGGTAACAACATTTCAAATGCAAATTTGTAATGCAACGAAAAAAAAAAAAATAAAAAAATAAAAAATTAAACAAAATTTCAACAAAGTTCACATTTGCATGTCATTCAGAGAGAATTTGATAAGTCATCCAAATATTAGTTGGAAATAATAATAAATTGAAGCGAAGTGGGTTGTCAAAATCAATCAGCCAGCAGTAGTCTAATTAAAGAACTCATTCCCTTAAAAGTTCAATTGAATTTAATTTTATCTATGTACCGAGCATAGCATGTTTGACTGACTATCCCCATTGTATTGTATCTCTATTCGTATACCTACTCGTGTTACCAATTTAGATTTCAAATTAATACAACATCAATCTAAATTATTAACAGTAATCGAAACGAACGCCCATATGTGACACCAATTTGAGTAGATGGTTGAGTGCTTAACTAGGACTATGCAGTACGGATACTTTAAATTTAGTTCAGCCAATATAAATGTTGTTCCATGACTATATGGTATATGGTATGCTTATATACGAATAGTTAAGCTTCCCTTCGCTCAAAAGGTTTGGATGTATTTACATATATAAATGTATTACATATGAGTGCAAAATAGATTTTCTAGTTGGCTATATAGTTAGTTGCATGTGGACTTGAACGTGTTTTTGTAGAAACAGCCACTTACATACATTTGTAGCAAATCAATTTCCAATTTCCAATTTCCAATTTCAATTTTCCAATTTAATTTCGCATCCCTTGCCGCTCTGTTAAATGACAACACGTTAAATGTCATCTTCAGACGCCTGCAACATAACCACAGAAACGTTGTTACACCAAAAATGCGTTGCAGCATACCACAGAACATATGTGGTAGGCCTTGGTACACATATTTCTTGGCAATTGAGAATCCTTTCTAACTGCAATACCACCCTTTTCTTGATAATCCATGTCAATATCCTTATGATGGTGTGGTTGCATCTTCAAGTTCTTCGAGAGGAAATTTTCTTAAGTGCAATCAAGGATGTATTTGATGTTAGTGTATAGTATGAAATGTTGATATCTTAGTCGATGGTTTGAAACCATTAGACGGTAAGTAAGTAGTATTGATTTGCTCCTGGTGTAATCGCGGTTTCTATATATATTCTATAATAATTAGAGACTTATAACCAATTTATATAAAGATTTCAACAAACAAACAACGGTCCATTGTTTACGAACATCGGACAACATTATTTAAGTCTCAGTACTTGCAGATACAAAGTCATTTATTTCTATTCTATTTCGAAAATATTCCAATATTTTTCCAAAGAAAATCTACTGAATTGCATAAGGTAAGACGTATCATCCAAGAGGCATCTCTGTATACACTTGTAAACTATCCATCCACGTTGAAGTAAAAAATAAACTCCGACTCGGAATACTGTATACTTTGCTTGCAAAATACGTCCATCTGAAAAATTATACGAAAGGGTTTTCCAATAGGGACTTGACAACTTTGAATTAAAATTGCGAACGCACTCTTTAATCATCAAACTGTCACTCTCAATTTATTCAGTAAACTCAACATTTTCATCATGGTAAGGCACACTAACGAGCAACGTCTGCAAATTATAAAAATTTTCTACAGATACTCTACTGCAACTTTAAGAGCGTAAACTCCAATTAAAAATTTGAGTCTATATATTCGTTGCGTGATGTTGCCGTATCAGTGAGACAACGGGTTGGTCGAAGTGCCGAAAATATCGCTGCCGTTCAGACGTCCGTAGAAAACGATCCAAATCAGTCAATTCCACGGCGTTCTCAGGAATTCGGCATCGCTCAGACCACATAATGGCGTATTTTGCGTAAGGATCTTGGTTTACACCCATACAAGATCAAACTGACTCAAGAATTGAAGCCGATGGACTATTTGAAGCGACGTACGTTCTCCGATTGGGTTCTGGAGAAGATGCGCCAAGATGATGAATTTCATCGCAAAATCATCTTCAGTGACGAAACTCATTTTTGGCTCAATGGTTTCGTCAATAAGCAAAATATACGTTATCGGTTGGGTGAAAATACACATGCGCTTCATGAATCACCACTTCATCCACAAAAAATAACTTTTTGGTGTGGTTTGCATGCCGGCGGCGTTATTGGGCCATATTTTTTCGTCGACGATAACGATCTTCACGTTACTGTGAATGGTGAGCGTTATCGCGCCATGATCACCGATTATTTTTGGCCCGAATCGGAAGATATGGACTTGGACGACATGTGGTTTCAACAGGATGGTGCCACAAGCCACACAGCACACGCTACAATCGATTTATTGAAGAGTAAGTATGGTGCGCGTGTTATCTCAAGACATGGGCCAGTCGATTGGCCGCCTCGTTCGTGCGATTTAACGCCGCTTGACTATTTTCTATGGGGCTACGTTAAGTCATTGGTTTATTCCAACACGTCGACGACGTTGGAAGAGCTCAGAGTTGTCAAGTCGTTATTGGAAAACCCGATATAAAAGTTCAAAAAGTTCCCGGTGGCGTCACCCGTGACGCTCCCATTGTTTCGATTTGACATTCTCTTTCTAAATCTTAGCGTCATAGCTTGACATTTGCAAAAGTTACGTAGTTAAGAGTACATCTATCTATGTGTTTGTTGGCGATGTTTTACGATTTTACAAATGGATTTAAATTCGCAACAACGAACTTGTATTAAATTTTGCGTAAAAAACGGATTTAATGGTGCGCAAACGTTGGAAATGTTGGAAAAGTGTTTCGGCAACGATTCTCTAAAGAAAACGGTCGTTTACCAGTGGCACGAGCGGTTCAAAAGTGGTCGTGAGTCAATCGAAGATGATGAACGCAGTGGCATGTTGGTCAATAACCACGAATTCACCATCAGAGAAAAGGCGGGGGACTTAAACATTGCCTATGGATCCGTCCAAGACATTTTGGTTAATGACTTGGGTTTCCGTCGTGTAGTAGCAAAGTTGGTGCTACGAGATCTAAATTTCATGCAAAAAAAAAACCATGTTGACGTCGCAAAAGAGATGATTTGCGAGGCTGAATTCGATCCCACATTCATCAAAAGGATCATTACTGGAGACGAGGCGTGTACGACACGTGAGTGAGTACGACACGCAATCCAGACATCAGGCAAGTGAATGGCGTTCACCAAATGGGGCGCGACTAAAAAACCACATCGCTTTCAGTCAAAAAAGAAGGCAATACTCACGGTTTTCATGGATTTTAACAGTGTAGTGCATTATGAATTTTTCCAGAAGGCCAGGAAAAGGTTTAAGAGCAGTGCCCCATCCAAGGCTACCAAAGCAATCTTTGGTATACTTTCGGAAGGTATAGTCCGCACGACTCCACCTCTGATAACGGATTTAGACTAATCGGCTTTTGCGGCGGGGAAACATTGTCATTCGGGGTTAGCGAATCTCGATATTAATAAGGGGACTTGGAGAACTCCTGACCAGATTGATCACATCGCGATTGACGCAAAGCGCTCCAACAGTTTTATGGATGCCCAAACGGCCAACATTGACTCTGACCATTACTCTGTTGTAACCAAGGTATGGTTGCAGATGTCTCGAAGATCGCAAGACAAGCTAATTCTGTGAGGAAATCTGGTGTCGTATGGCTGCAATCGTAAGAGAACGCCAAATTCTTTGGCGATTGAGTCTCCCTTAATATTTTAAGAAGAAATATGCCGCCAGCATCAAGTAGTGAAAGTCAGTGGCAACATTGCCAACAAGATGTCAAACATGCCGGCTATGATGTGTTGGAGACGAGTGCCGGCAACTAAAGCAATATGCACATAAAGCGGCGTTGCATAGAAGGGCTAGAGCTGCTCAAGAGCTCTATAAGCAGGTGAGGAGTGACAAACACCGGCTTCTAAGGAATAAAAAGAAGGAGCCTGAGAAACGCATCCGAAGAAATTGAAAGATACAACTCCAGGAATGAGAGGTTTTCCAAAAGATATATTTAAAAAACATGCCACAGACACAAACGACATAGTGTTAGAGTTCCAGTCGATGCTGAGCATTTAGAAAGATTATTTAGACTGTATACTGTATTACGTCGATGACGATGACGATCCGGCAGAATGAACCGTTCAACCTGGACGATATAGACAACGAATTCCGTCCAGTCGACCTGGATAAACTGAAGATAGCTATATCGCCACAAAAGTCCACCATGGACCAAATATTCACCTTACGGCATATCTTGGAAAAATCCCATTAGCTTCAAATCGATACACACCACCTACTCTTTGCTTTTAAGGCCGCGTATGGTAGCATCTATAGAAACAAGGATTGCAGAGAAATGTCTAGTTTGTGCAGAATGACGAAGGAGGATGCATACTACTCCAACAACAAGGCGATGCGCTGTAATGTGATATCTTTAAATTTATTCTTAAAAGAATATTGTAAAACTCACGCGCCAATACAAGAGGCACAATCTTCCAAAACTATGTCCAATTACTCGCATACGCCGATATGCGAGTATTGAGACAGAAACGGCGAAGATGAATTTAAGAAAGGATAACACCGACGTCTCGGAAAGAACGTCACGACGTCGGAAATGACTTTGAGATAGTTGAAGAACAGCGCTGATATCAAACAATCAAACGAAGAATAACTCTATCAAATTACTGAAATTGACTAGGAAAGCTATCTCTCGAACAACAAAAGTAAATCTATATAAAAACTTAATAATCCCAGTCCTACTCTTTGACTTAGAGCCATGGATTTTATCAAAGTTGGATGAGAGTGCTCTTGGCTGCTTTGACGGTAAGTGGAGTTGAAAATGCAACGACGAACTTTCCTCGACCTAGCCAGAAGAGTTAAGGATCAACGACTGAGGTGGCGTTGTCATGTGAAACGGATGGACACCAATGCTCCGGTACAAAAATTCTTTGAATCCGCACCCGACGGACAACCCAGTAGAGGAAGACCGCGACTCAGGTGGCGCATGCAAACTGTAGGCAACTAGCTAAAGATCGAGATAGCTATAGACGCTTGTTGGTTGAGGTTCAGTTCCCCGCTGGACAGTAGCGCCGCGTTAAGTAAGTAAGTAAGCACTGCAAAGTGACACTACATCACTTTACGCATTTAAATGGACATATGAACAAGAACCAAGCATGAAGTCGTAATTTAGCTCAACAGATGCTGAAACATTTTTGAATGGAAAGGTCTTATAAAAGGCGACTTCTTCTTTCTGAAATTGGATGAATTGAATGTAGTTCAGTTCTGGTTTCAAAAAGACAACGCATTGGTATACACGTCTCATCAACCGTTTAACTTATTGTGAACGAAATTGGAAGATTTCATTATTTTAGAGAAGAACTTGATCACAGGATTTAACTCCGTTTGTCGTCTTCTGAAGGGTTATTCGGAAAATATTGCCTACCCCAACAATAAAAGAACAATTTCAGACTTCAAGCACAACGTTTGAACTGAGATTAAGGCCTTGATTAGCTTATTTTTCAAAAATTCCTCGAAAATGTTGACCTTCGGATGCCAGCATGTTATCGGAGCCGTGGTGTGTACATGTACATATATAAGTACCAAAACCGAATTATATATTCAGTAAAGATCCAAGGTGATTAGGTCCTCATAGAATATATACTAACTAAGATAGTTTTTTAAGTAGAGGTCTCTGAAGGAAGACTGATACACCATGTGGGTGTAGATAACAAGTTTTTTACCTTACCGAAATCTGAGCACAGACAAGCTGATGAAGTCATTAACCAGGGATCAAATTCGACATAGAATAGAATTACAAATGAACACTCATTTATAATGACATTTCATCTCTCAGCTCTTTGAACAAGGCCAATCTGCTTCCTGCAAACACTACGGCCAGCTCAACACTTCTATGCTTTTTCACGGCTATCCCTTGAATGTGTAATATTCAATGGGAGAAATCCATTTTCACACTTCTGTACTAGCAAGAGTACTTAAAGATCTTAACATTCTGAAATCCGCTGGTCGAGATGGTACGTCTCCCTTTCTTCTGAATATGTGCTCTTCCACGCTGGCAAGACCACTGCGTAAGTTTTCTCGTCAATCGTCAATTTAGGGCTCTTTCCGAGCAGATGGAAAACAGAATTTTTCCACCCCGTCACTAAAAAAAGGTGACTATTCTTCTTTCTCCTTCAAGGAACCCATTGCACTCACTTCTCTTCTTTCCGAGGTCATAAAAGCACTGATAAGACGCTAGCTCATGAAATATTTCAAAACACGAAAACTCTTCAGCACAGTTTTCATTTTCTCGATTTAATGGCATATCTCACCGAAAAGTGGAACCAAAGCGTACATCAATCTGACAAAATCAAGATAGTTACACTTGATATTTCTAAAGCATTTCACAGAGGTTGGCATCAGGCTCTTCAATGGTTTAGAAAGTACCTTTCGTAAATTTTAATTCAAGTTATTGAATGTTTTCAAGTCTAATGTTCACGAATTAAATGCTGGTGTGCCATAGGACTCCGTTATGTCTCCGTCACTCTTTTTATTTTTTCACCAACGATCTCTTGTGTGCTACTTCTACCCCAATATATTCCTTTATTAACGATAGTACTCTCTGCTTCTCATATTTGTTAAGAGACTCACGTCCCTGCTCTTCGGCCCTAGAATGGGAACGGCCGCGTATGTTAAGTTCATTAAATTTCGATATTAACAGCATAACCAATTGGTGAATTATCAACAGAGTGGAATTTAATGCTCCCAAAAAACAATGCTGTCTGATGTCGTTAAAGCGAAATTGAAACTCTCAGTCATTATCCATGAATGGCACTTGCATCGTCGAACTAAAAAGTTTTTCGTTCTCGGTATGTGTGTCACTGACAACCTACCCTGGAATTACCACATATTTGATGTCGTCAAAAACGTTGCGAAATGTCTAGGTTTCCTCAAACGAGGTAAGAAATACTTTTCCATCCCTGATCTGTGCTCATTATATAAAGAATTCATTAACCTAAAATTGGAGTATGATGTCCACATCTGGTCAGGTGCTCTTAAAACCTCTCTGCATCTCCTAGATAGGATTCAAAGTTGTGCGATAAGACTTATAAGTGATGCTCATATTACCCAGTCAATTGACAACCTCGAACATCGACAAAATGTTTCCTGCCTTTCCTTGTTTTATCGTCTTTTTTAAACTGACCGTGCTCCATTGCAATTACCAGTAGTAATTCCTCCTTTCAAACATTTAACCGTAACACTTGTCTCGCTATTAATGTTCGTCAGTATACCCTCAAGCCTACTTTCAGACGTACTGAAATATCGTGATTCAGTCCTAAGGCGTACAACTTATGGTATACCCTAACGAGCTCTCTATTTCCTAGTCATTACAACTGGCAAACATTTAAGACCAATGTCTTGCGCCCGCGCTGTGTTTTGTAAATTATATGTATACATATACTCGTATATATAAAAAAAAACTATCTTATATGAATAAGCACAAAGCTAAAAATGATTATCTAAACAAGTAAACAATTCCATAAGACAATAAGTTCGTAGAATTTCGCTTACACATCATACAAAAATCTATTTTCATTTTCCAATGCCACTATTTACCGTTAATTATCAAATCAATTAAAAAAAATAATAACTAAAATGTTAAAATAAAGCTATCTACATATTAAATCAATTTTAGAAATGTTTCCTTTCCTTTTATTGATAAATTTCCAATTTGAAATATTTATAGTCATCCGACTAATTTTATTGTTGATAATGTAGAAAACTTTGTTTGCCAATTAACAACTCAAAACTATTTGAATAATTTATTTCCAAGCAAATGTACGTCGGTTTGATGTTAGGTTCATAGATACGATGATGATTAGTAACGTATGAATAGTTAAAAACTATGACAGCTTTAATACATTATTTAGTGAGTTTTAAAAATAATTAATGATGCTTGCGAAAGCAATACTGAGATTGCGGTTACCAATTGCCGCCTTTGACAACAAACGGTTTGATTTTGATATTTTGTTAAATTTGCCATTTACTTTTTTAAAGGACCGAATTTTAAACAAATCTCAACCGATCTATCTCTCTTCACCTAGATTTTTATGTTGCGAGGAAACCAAGAGAACGTGTTAATGAGAGATTCACTGTTGACTACCATTTGAAAGTGGAAAAGCGCGAAAACGCTAGAATCTGCACATGGAATGTTTGGTCCTTGAACAAGACATGTGCAGCCGACCAACTGGGAGATATCACATCCATGTGGTTCGGGTCGGACAAGAGATGGTGAAGATATGTGACATGTGCTGCGGTGACCGTCATAAAGAACAGAAGCCAAGTCTCTTTGAGTGCAAGAATGCAAAAATTCTTGAGCACTCAACTCGCCAATATCAAAATCAAGTTGATATGCTTGTAGGAGCTCCTGAGCAAAAATTATTACAAATGTATTAAGTTTTAGTTGATTTTAATGTTAAGAAGGGCATCTTTGGTAAAACAGTTGAAAGGCATATCCTACACAACATCATGTCTAGAAATGGACTTAACTTAACCAAACGTAAGCCAAACTTTGCCATTTGAGTTGCAATACAGATATACGAGTATCAGACGTGAGAAGATCTCTTGTTGAATAGCTACAATCGCGTACATTCAAGTTCTCGTCTTTTACAACATGAATTAAATGCTGAAGATCAGTTTCATCGCTTTCGAGAAGGTGAGAAAACGCTGGGTTTCATCTGACCACCCCCATAAAAACCTTGAGGAAGAGTGCAGACAGCACGTAGTAGTAGTAGAACAACTCGCCTATGAAGTGGTCTTGTACAGATAGATAAGAGCGGTTCAAAATAAAGGAGAATTAGTTTCTTCAAAGAAACGAAAAACAGGACGAAGTCGTGGAAATGGAGATGTGCTACTTTAGGAGCAAGTTTCGTGAACTTTAACAAAAAATAAAAGAAAGGTATTATTCAACAAGACACAAACAGAAGCCTGTAGAAAAAAGCGATGAAGTTTAGTAGCTGATTCACAGCCACGCCTGATGACAAAGGCAAACTATGATTAACGAACGACCTACTCTATATGAGCAAAGAAAACGAAGATTTCAGTCAAACTGACAAAAGTAAAGTGCAGATAGCAACATATGTTATGTTATAAACTTAATTATAGCAAGGAAAGAAAAAACGGCCGACAAACTAAAGGCAGTTGAAGGAGTTAACAACATTTCATTTCTAATATTTAAGTAATAAAATTAATCTCAGTAACATCGCGTACAAGATTTTGTCTGCCATTTGCCAACAATATGATTGGTGCGATTAGATCGATGGGTCGGTGCACAATTAACCAAATATTTTTACTATCCCTATTTCAGATCAATAATCGCCACCTTTTCATCAATGCAAGGCCGCATATGACAGTATCTTTGACTACTTACAGAACGTAGCCAACTATCCCTACTTCTTTTGCAAGTATTTACGGAAAAAATGGCCCAAATGCCACCAAAATCAAGTATGAATGTTCCCGGAATGTATTCAGGACACTAAAAATACCAGTTTATTCATGTAAATCCCCTTTAAAGTAATCCCCATCGACTGCAACATACAACACACAAGCCAGCGCTTGATCAAATCCTCGAAACATTTTTTTAATATTCGGTTTTCAGTATGTCCATCATTGCTTTCTGCGATTTTTCCATTACTTCCTCACGGCTCCTGAAACGCGTTCCCCGTAGTAGTTTTATAACTCTTTTGAACAGAAAGAAGTCACAGGGAGCTAAATCAGGTGAATTCGGTGCCTGTTGGATGATATTTGTTGAATTTTTGTCAAAAAATTACGAATAATGATGGCACTGTGCAAGGGTGCAAAATCTGCCCACAATTCTGGTCTCTTTCGGCCAATTGCTTCACGCAAACGTCTCATAACGCCCAAATAACACACTTTGTTTAGTGTCTGGCCTTCTGGCAAAAATTCATAATGCACTACACTGTTGCACTCGTAATCCATGAAAACCGTGAGCATTGCCTTCTTCTTTGACTGAAAACGACGTGGTTTTTTTGGTCTCGGCTCATTTGGTAAACGCCATTCACTTGCCTGATGTCTGGATTGCGTGTCGTACTCATAAACCCACGTCTCGTCTCCAATAATGATCCATTTGATGAATGTGGGATCGGATTCAGCCTCGCAAATCATCTATTTTGCGACCTCAACACAGTCTCTTTTTTGCATGAAATTGAGGTCTTTTAGCACCAACTTTGCTACTACACGACGGAAACCCAAATCATTAACCAAAATGTCTTGGACGGATACATAGGCAATGTTCAAGTCCTCCGCTATCTCTCTGATGGTTAATTTGCGGTTATTGACGAACATTTCTTTTACTTCATCAATGTTTTCGTCGGTTTTCGATGTCAATGGCCTTCCACCGCTCGTGCCACTGGTAAACGACCGTTTTCTTTGGAGAATCGTTGCCGAAACACTTTTCCAACATTTCCAACGTTCGCGCACCATTAAATCCGTTTTTTAAGCAAAATTTAATACAAATTCGTTGTTGCAAATTTAAATCCATTTTTAAAATTGTAAAAAATCAACAACAGATGTTGGAACAATGAGAGCGCCACACGGTGGATATTATGCATACGCAGAAGTTTATGCAATCCTGATGGCAGCGAACTATATTGCGGAGAAATGGTAGAGGTTGCGAAGCATTTGCATCTGCAGCGACAGCCAACCTGCGGTTAGAGCCTTGCCAAGCCCCCTTACGACTTCCAAGCTGGTTCGAGAGTGAAAGATATCACTGAACGCAGTCGGAAGGCTAAGTTCAGTGACCCTTGACTGGATCCCAAGTCAGAAAAATGATCCCAGGGAAATGAAATCGCCGACGAACTTGCCAGACTCAGTTTAGAGGAGAGTTTTTCAAGACCCTAACCACTATTAAGCCTTCAATTGACAGTTGGGTCTCATACGAGCACAACTGCAGATGTCACAGCTCCGCGGAATGTAGGCAGACCAAGCGAATTCTATCCGACGTCTCTAGAAAGTCAGCGGCCTTTCTATTGTCTCTCAGCAGGAAAGACTGCAGGTTGCTTACTGGCGTCTCGACGGGACGCTACACTTTTATAAAGCACTTAAATGCGCTGGGCGAAAGTGGTGATATCTGTGAATGTCCGGCTTACGCTCGCATCAGACTGCAGGAACTTGGCTCTGACGTAATAGGTACCATTACTGTAGGCACTTTATCACTGAAGAGCTTACACATCTTTCTTCGTAAGACTGAAAGATTCCATTAAAATGGAACTTTAGAAGCGGCTGACAATATTGACGAATTGAACAGAACTTCACAATATGCAGCTATCGGTCTTTTTGGGATCGCGATCAACTGACTGACTATAAAAGGTTTGTTGCTATGTTAGGATGCTCCATACTCTGAGAGTGTAATGTACAACTTAAGTCTATCTGTACTGATCCGAAAGCAAATCAATTATCGACTTTTTTGACTACTGAATGGTATTGGCTGCATCAGAACCTATAAAAAAGAGTGAAATTCACCCAGACCTGGTAACAACAGTGCAATTGAACGATTGTTTAAAAGTCAAGTAATCGTATTGTCTTATATTGTTGATACTAGTGAACAACACATTAATTAAATGGAATCAATGCAACATGAGATTTTTACGAATTAAACTTTTCTGTTTCAAAGTATCTTTTTTTAGAGCAAATGCCAAACTATTGCCAGGTCAACAAACTGTGAAAAACAAACAACGCAATTCTGATTGTGCATATCACAACCGGAAAGATTGTCCTAACGAAATAACTTAGAGTTTGGCTTATTTATTTGCAAAAAAAGGCGTGGATTCCAAGATTTGTAATGATGCAAACTGATCGTCTAAAGTACCAATTCGAAACTCATAGTAGATTAAGCATCTACATCGTTCTCGAAAGAATAATGCAAAACTCACGCGCCAACACAAGAGGCACAATCTGTCAAAAGGCAGTCCAATTACTTGCAAAGAGATATTGACATAATCAAAAGAAAGCAGCGTGATGTCAGTGGCGCTTTCGCCAGTATTGAGTCGAAAGCGGCGAACGATTAATGAGGGCAAAACCAACTATATGCTGTCAACAAGGACACTCAACACCGACGTCTTGGATAAAGCGTCACCCTCAACAGATATACGAGTAACTTAGAAGTTGTTAAGGACTTTGTATACCTAGGCTCCATTCAGACAACAACACCAGCGCAGAAATAAATCTTGACAATCGCTGCTTCTTTGGGCAATTGACTAGCAAAGCTCTCTGTAGAACAACAAAATTGACTCCATGTAGGTTAGGTTAGGTTAGGTTAAACAGGGGTATGATCGATATGCCATCACACAGACAACAGACACCAAAACAGGCTTATCGCGAATCCTGTCTTCAAATGTTAAAAACCTAAACAATCTCCCTAGGGAACACCCAAAGGCCAAGAAGTTCTTTGAAGTACGTGCCGACTATTTCTTTCGGGTTTTCGAAAAAGTATTTCCCTGAAAATTTCTTTCCACTACGCGATATTGCCGCGCATTCACACAATATGTATGTCATGTCCTCAATTTCTTGCAGATCACCGCAGAATCTGCAATTATTTGTATCTGACAATTTGAGTCTCTTTGCGTGTTTCCGCAAGAGACAGTGTCCTTTAAGGATTCCTATTACTGTCTTAAGCTTACCCCTATTTAATTTTATTAACTTCCTATACCTTAAGCCGTCAAAAAGCGGCCAGAGAGCCTTGGATACCCTATTTAGTTCGAGACTTGACTACATTGGGTTGGTAATCTTTGTGATTTTTTCCTCGATAGTGCACCTCACTGTGCCCTAGTTTGATGTAGGTAGTTTGATGTTGGCAACCACACTATTTTCGAGCAGTCCCGTTTTCTTGCTCATCCGTTTGTTCATTTATTTTAACACCGCAGTGTCCTGGCTTGCTTGCGTCCGGTAATCTTATAGACACACTTAGTTTTAGGTCTTCTACGAAAATACCAGAACCTGTTCCTTCCTCTGTTTTCGAACCGTCGTGAATATTGCAGTTTCATTTGACCTGATTATTGCATTTCTTCCCCAGTCCTTCCTCTCTGGATATTACAGGATGTCGAAGTGGACCAAGGAAATAATTTCATCCGTTGGAATAGGATTGCTTGGCAGTAGCTCCGCAAGGACCGTGCCATGTCCGAAACTACTGCTCTTGAAGTAACCCAGATTAGTGAGTTGTATTGCGCTGTTGCCAGCAAGTTTTTTGATCTATAAATCAAGCGGTGTTAGGTGCAGAAAGGTGTCCAATTCTGCCGTAAGAGTGGTACCGAGCGGATCTGTAAAATGACTATGTAAGTCGTTCTTTGAACCGCCGCTTCTTTTCCGTAAACTGTTTTCTTGTTTGTTGCTTTCCATCATCCTAGTGCGCCATACGTATAGTGCTACTGTTCTTTTGAAGATAAAAAGGGCATTATAGGCATTTTTGATTCTTCCCGCTACATTAAGATTCCAGTTCAGTTTTTTGTCTATAATGATGCCCAGAGACTTCGCGCTGTCTGAAAACGACAGTCTTACATTTTCTGGATAAAAGAACCACTTCCGTTTTGGAGGGTTGGCATTGGGACCACAGCTTTTTGCCCAAGTGCTGATGGTCTTAGGGGCAACCTCCATAGTAACGCTTAAAATATTTGAGTATTTTCTCTGCACTATTATGACCATGTAATCTGCGTACTACGTGGCACTTGTAAGCATTATACTAAACTTTTTGAGGATGTCATTGATAACCGGCACCTTTTCCTTATGAAGGATATTCTAACCGAGCTTTGCCCAATTGAACAATTTATTTTCTTACTTGCAAACAAGTCGCAAAGCCAGTTTGTAATGCCCTGTTCAGTGTTAGCGTCTACCAGGCCGCCGTCGTAAACTCACCGAAGTGTAGATTCTTCTCTAATTTCCCCACTCATGCAGGGCGGTTTCTACAGACTACAGGTGACAGACTTATTGATCTAAAATCTTTTGCTGTTATACTCGTTTGCGCCTGTTTGCCAGCTTTAGGTATAAAAACCATCTTACCTACCCTCCAAGCTATTGGTATGCACCAATATATTCATAATTGATTGGATTGCTACATCCGATACTTTCTGTAGCATAATCAGTAGAATACTAGCCGGTCCCCATGTTCCGGCTTAAAAGACTGAATAGACCACCTATTTCCTCTTAGGAGAGAGAGAGATTAATGTTTTCAGTTTTCCGCAGCATGCCAACAACAACATCGACTTAGCCAGAAGAATGAAGATCCAACCACTGAGGTGGCTGGCTCATGTTGAGTTGATGAACATCAATGCTACGGTCCGAAAAATCTTCGAATCGGTCCCGAGGGACAGCGCAGTAAAGGAAGGCCGCGACTCAGGTTGTGCACGCAGGTGGAAGGTGAACTAAGCCAGATGAAAATCTAGCTGGCCGAAGACGTAGAAGTAAGTAAATAGTAGAGTGAGGGTTATCCTCATTTCGAAAAATTTTATTGTTCAGGAGTGCAAGTGTTTTTAGTATGAAAAATTTAGCCCATCTAAATCAATTGTATAAACACCTCTTACCCTTGGTATAACTTCGAACTAGTTAGCAAACCCTTCTAAGTACATGCCTTGGCCTCATTTTAAAAGCGCTTAAGGACATACAACGACATCAGTTCCAAAACCAATAGGCAGCTGTACGAAGAACACTTGCAATTCGAAGAAGGTTGTATTTCGAAGAAGGTTGTATCATCTCGTTCACTTACGCAAATTTTGCAAACGAGTTCTAAAAAGCTATATAATAAAGGGTGATTCATCGTGAGGTTTGATTTATAATGTAAAATAAAACACAAAAGTTTAAAGCGAACTTAAAATTTTTATTAATAGTTAAAAGAACAATTCGTGGCATTTACTTTTTGAAAATAATATCATGTAAATGTTGGCCACGACTACGTCTAAGGTGGTCCATTCGCAAGGTCCAACTTTGGGCGACTTGTTCGAGCATAGCGACTTGTATCTCGAGGACAATACGAGTAACGTTGCCTGCCAAAGTGTCAATCGTAGCTAGCTTATTCCTGAAGATCTGAAACTTTATATATCCGCAAGGAAAATAGTCCAAAGGTGTGATATCGCACGACTTAGGCGCCCAATTTACCGTAGCAAAACGTGAAATTAAGTGCTCACCAAAATGTTTTCTTAACAAGTCCATTGTTTAACGCGCTGTATGGCTCGTAGTGCTGTCTTGTTAAAATCAGAGTTCACCGAGACCATATGCTTGAATGGTCGTAGGTAGCGTAGTCCGTTAACATGGCGCGGTAACGGTTACCATTGACGGTAACATTCTGATTTGCCTCATTTTTGAAGGAATATGGACCAATGATTCCACCAGCCCATAAACCACACTATACCAATGTTTTCAATGGATGTACTTGTAGCTATTGGTACTCTTCGGGTTGCTCATCAGCCCGAAATGAGCTTCATCACTGAACAAAATTTCACGATAAAACACTGGATTTTCATTGGGTTTTCCAGAGGCCATTCACTGGAAATATGACGCAAATTCAAGTCGCCTGTCTTCAGTTCTTGCACAAGTTGAATTTTGTATGCTTTTAGGCCGAGATTCTCACGTAAAATACGCCAAGCCAAGCTGCTGAGAACGACGACGAATGGATTCGTTACGGTCCTCGCGTACACTCTCAGCTACAGCTGCTATAGTCTCTTCACTATATGCCGGATGTGGTCTTACCGGTCGAGCACCATCCACTAATGTAAACTGGGAATCAAATTTGCGAATGGTATTGGCAATAGTGGTTTCAGTGGGTCAATTATGCGCACCGTAAGTTCCTCGAATCCCACGAACAACATTTCCCAAAGAACGCTGATTTTCGTAATACAGCTGAAAAATTTGACAGCTGTCGGACGATTAGTTCTCGAGATATGGCATTGTGAGTGAAGCAACTTTTGTTATTGTGAAAAAAATGGATTCAAAGCAATTTCGTGTGTTGATTTATCATTGCTTTTTGGTGAGAAAAAATGCAGCCGATGCAAAGAAATGGCTTGATAAGTGTTACCCGGACTCTGCAACAGCCGAACGAACCATTCGCAAGTGGATTGAAATATTTAAAAGTGGTCATACAAGAACCGAAGATGATGCACGCAGTGGACGTCCAAAAGAGGCTGTTTCAGATGAAAACATCAAAAAAGTCCACAAAATGATTACGAATGACTGTAAAGTGAAGTTGATCGAGATAGCTGAGGCTCTGGAGATATAAAAAGAGAGTGTTGGATATATCATACAGGAATATTTGGACATGCGAAAACTCTGTTCAAAGTGGGTGCAGCGTTTGCTCACAGTCGACCAAAAACAACAACGTGTTGGTGATTCAGAGGAGTGTTTAAAGCTGTTCAACCGCAATAAAGCCGACTTTTTTTGTCGGTATGTGACAATGGATGAAACTTGGCTCCATCACTTCACACCAGAGTCAAGTCGGCAGTCAGCTGAGTGGCGAGCAAGCGACAAACCTCGTCCAAAACGACCAAAAACTCAACAGTCGGCTGGAAAGGTTATGGCATCCGTATTTTGGGATACACATGGAATAATTTTCATCGACTATCTTCAAAAGGGACAGACTATCGACAGCGAATATTGCACTGCGTTGTTGGTGCGTTTGGAGGACGAAATCGCAGAAAAACGACCGCATTTGAAGAAAAAGAAAGTGCTGTTTCATATAGACAATGCACTGTGTCACAAGTCGATGAAAACGATGGCAAAATTTAATGAATTCGGCTACGAATTGCTTCAACACCCACCGTATTCTCCAGATTTGGCTCCCAGTGACTATTTCCTGTTCGCAGACCTCAAAAGAATGCACGCCGGAAAGAGATTTAAGACCGATGAAGAAGTAATCGCCGAAACAGAGGCCTATTTTGAGGCTTACCCGAAATCGTACTATAAAACTGGTATCGAAGGATTGAAAAATCGTTTCAATCAGTGTATCGCCCTCGAAGGCAACTATATTGATAAGTAAATTTGAATTTTGAAAAAATTTTGTGTTTTACTATAAAACGGCACTGGCTTTTCAGCCCACGTGATATATATTCGTATTTGAATACATTACACGCCGAAGCATTGGTGTCCATTCGCTCTGCATGTCCTCGCCATCTCAGGGGACTGATGTCTCGCGTGAGCTGAATCTTTTATCGATGCGCCATCTTTTGAGGTTTGGGAAGAGATAATAGTCCGAGGGAGCCAATTCGGACGAATACGGTGGATGCGACAGCAATTGGAGCCATAAGTTTATGATTTTAGCCATGGTTGCGATGCTCTTGTGCGCCGCTGCATTGTCTTGCAGAAGCACAATTTTTTTTCGCTTCATGTGAGGCCGTTGTGCAGCGATTTCAGTCTTCAATCGTTCTAATAATACACAATAATACTCGCTGTTGATAGTTTTTCCTTTTTCGAGGTAGTCCATAAAGAGTATGTCATGACAATTACAGAAAACCGAAAACCATAACCTTTCCGACCCATCGAGCCTCCCTCGGCCGCTTCGGAGCACTCATTGCCGGGCACTCATTCTGTTGTTCTCTGGTGTGAAACAATGGATCCAAGTTTAATCAACAGTTACCAATCGACGCCAAAAGTCCTCCTGATTTCGCATCAGCAAGTCCAAACACTCTTTCGAAGTGCTCTGGCGTTCGTGTTTTTGGTCAGGAATGAGTATGCGCGGCACCCAGCGGCAGGATAACTTTTTCATATGCAGAATATAGCCCAAAATATAGCGTGTGCGCTCAGTACTAATCTTTGTGGTATCTGATAGCTTGCGCACCTTCACTTTCTGGTTAGCCAACACCATTTCATGTATTTTTTTGACATTGTCCTCTGTAACCACATCGGAGCGCCTGCCGCTGCGGACTTGATCGGTAGTGGAGTTGCGGCCACCACGAAACTCTCGAAACCAATATTTGACAATGTAATCTGAACTCGAACAACACCGTGGTGAAGACTACCCTGGAAAATTGTAGCAATGATACGGTTTCTCCAGATTAATATTTTTTCGTGGACTTGGGACACCTTTATACGCTCCACTCTATACAAGAGACAAAGGTAAGATTCGAACTTGTATACTAGTGAACCGTAGCCTTAATGCATTTTTACTTCCTAACCCCAGCAACTCTAACTAAACCGTTGCCAGGCTAGAGACTGTCAAAGGCTCCTACTGGCTGGCATCTTGGCCACGACCATGTGGGTGCTTTCCCTGGCTTTTTTTTATATATATATAACTCCGCGCGCGCACCAAGGGGATATGAATACCGTTTTACTGGCTTTTCACCAGGGCGCGGGCGGGTGTTGTAGTAGTTTTGAAACTCAGGTGTAAGGTTACGATATTTTTCCAGAGTAGGTTGTCAAACTGGAGACAGTGCATTGTCATACTGTATACAGCATAATAAGTGTCACGCGTGATCTGTAAAAAAAAAAGCGTATTGAAAAGCAGACGTCACGATGAATCACCCCTTATAATAGAATTCAAAACTTTGATCTAGATGGCATCCTGTAATACTCAAAATGTTAAATTACGTTCATCGGAAAGTAGCCATAGTGTGAAACCGCAAACTCAGTTTCATGTTGAGATCAAACGATTGAGTGTCAGTTTCAATTTACTCAAAGATTTAAGCGGACTTTTAGCGTTAAAGCCAAATGAATTCAGGATATGGTACTTTTAAGTGTGTTGTGTACGCAATATCTTGACTAAACGTTCATGACATAGTGTACTATTCAAGTGCATTGAATTTAAATAATCTAAACAACACCAGTTCTAAGGCCTTCGAAAATGAAATCAAAAGCCACCGTCAGCGTCTGAATACTTGGTTTTCATAACCCAAATTGTTCTTTCCCTAATGTGCCCGTGCAATAAACAAATGTCCAAAAAATAAAAGCAACAAAGCGGAACAAACGTCATAAAACAGAAAAAAAGAAAATGAAACAACCAATTATCCTTGGAAAGTAGGACAAACGAGCGGTCGTGCCGTTATACGCACGGCAAGATAAACGCGACTATGACAATATAATGTTTGTTCATGAAAATTGAAAACAATTTCCTTCATCAGGAGCATGTTTCTCAATTAAGAAATTTCATCTTCACAGAGTAGATCTGCAAAAAGGAACAAGACTTCTGACTGATACGACAGTTAACTGCAACCGAGACATTCTAATTAGCTAATGACAACTTTACTGTAAAACAGAAAGGAAACTTGAAAAAAAAAAACAAAAAATCAAAAATAACAAGGGCTCATACCATTACATCGCTACAACCAAGTTCCAATTTCTATCGTGAGACGCGTCGTCATTGTCCCATCTCGATGTTAAAAATGTTGTCGCTGCCCTTCACTCCAAATCATCATCGTCCGTTTTTCTAACTTTGCAGAATTTTTTTTATTTATCATCCGCCCCATTCCGTGCTCATTTTTCCCCAGATTCTTTAGCCCCCTCAACATAAGAGCCCGCGCTTTTTTTTTATTTCTTTTTCCACTTGACTTTATTCATGGGATTTTATATTCTCCATCTTGACATAGACCAAGGGTAGAGGGTTCTATGATGATGATGATGACGATGAAGGTCCGTTTTTTCTTTTATTTTTTTATTTTTTTATTTATTTTCTCTGCGTTCCACTTGAAAATTGTGACGACAATTGCTTTATCGTATGTTGTGTGCTGTACGAATATGTGCGTTGTTAGTAGTGGTTGTGATGGGTAAATGTCACATTGGTAAGGGGCCAACAATTGGATAGAAATCCAAAAATTAGGACACATTTCTGGACATGACAGCAAAGTCGCACACTCAAGACACAGAGTACACAGTGAACAGAAGACTGGAAGGGACACCGACACACTGTAAAGTCATCACCCACAGACATTTGTGTGCAAACTTTTAAATTGAAGAAAAAGAAATGAGGACTTCAAGTCGGTACCAATAATGCCAACACTCCTTACGACAAAGTCCATAAGGAGAATCCTTCACCATAGTGAAGTGATGAATCGAGATGCCGTTTGCGAGTGAGAATTTTATTGTTGAGAGGCATTCACTTGGCCAATCCTATTTGTAAAAATTTATTCTGGACTATGCCAAAGTGTAGCTACAGGGTGAACCGCAAAAAGTGGAAAGAGATTTCCAATAAAAGAGAAATATTTAGGCATGCGGTAGTACGGAGTAAAATTAACAGAAATTCTCTGGTTTTTGGGTTGAACTGAGACTGAATACAATTATATGGACATACCCATGTACGAGTATGTGTTTTGGAAGAATGATGTTTTCTGTGACTGGACACAAAAGGCAAATTGAGTTTGTAAACGACAGATTTCTTTCGGTTACAACTTAAAGTTTACATAGAATTACCGGCGGTGAAACAAAAGACAAAACAGACCTCAAATTCGAAAGAAACACTTTTCTATGATGTTTCCAGATTTCTACGAATATGAGGAAAGAATTCAATATCACAAAAAAAAAAAAAAACGATAACACTAAATGTCAGTAACGTCACACGTAAAAAAAAGATCTTACCCATTTCAAATAAATTAATAAGATGGCTTGGGCGTAAAATGATTGCAAAGGCTTTGAGCAAACAGATCGGCTCATATTGAAGCCTTGTATCAGCTACTTCATATTTAAATGTGCTTTATGCTCAAAAAGGTACTGAATCGGGGCAAGATCAGAAACTTGAAAAGAATAAGAATTCGAAACCCAGACAAATACCATGAGGGACTATTGGAAAAACAGAATGAACAGGTGTAAAACAAGAACTTTACACCACATTTGTACAGAATCAGTTCAAGATACACCTTAAACGTCGAAGTAAGCCATTGAACCAATTCTGATAGGAACAGACGTGTTGTTCTAAGTTGAGTTCTTATTATCCTTACTCATTTGCTAGCCACCACTCCGCAAATTACTTTCGTTTCAATTGCAGCAAATATGGTAAAAGGAGCGAATGTAACTTTTAAACCCACAGCGCCTAGAATACCGGAAATTTCATTTGGAAAACATGTTATCTCGCTTTCTACCCAGGAGTCAATAGTTCAGGTCCAATTTCACATACAACAATAGGCTAGGCGTGTGGAACAAATCTGTACGCTCCTATCAGACGGTCCAGTCCAGTCGTACCACAGAGCAAAAAATTAAACTAATTGCTGAAGATCAAACAAAGAACCACATTGTTGAAGTTGCTCAAAAACCAAAGCCCTGATGTGATTTTGGTAAGAGAAACTAGACAAACCAAGAAGTCCACAATGCAGCACAAAAGATCCAATATAGTAAGAAGAAACCATCTCAACTCCATACAAGTAGGTGATGTAGCGATTTTCATTTCAATCCGAGTAGTGCGAGAATTTCCGGCGCTGGAACCTTGCATCCTGTTGTGAAAAGCGGTTGTACATGTACATTTGTCTATGAATCTGAAACTACTCAATCAACCTAATTTATATCAGAGCTCAAGACATTTTTCGATTTCGAAGGCTTGACACGGAGGAGTATTATTTCATAATCAGTTAAAGTTTAAACGTCAAATATATGTAGATATGGGAGAATTAAAACACTAAACACTGGAAAAGACCTACAATTTAAATGGTGAATAGTTTGTCCTTTCCCAGACATGGCCTCTTATCGGGATCTCTAGCTGTTTCGAACACGTATACAACCAGCAGGGTGGTTCATCGTGAGGTGAAGCTTTTTTTGACAGATTGTCAATTTTGTTCAGTATCGTTTGTCAAGTCATCATGGAAAGGCTCACATTAAAACAGCGTCTACAAATTGTTCAGCTGTATTACGAAAATCAGTGTTCTGTGAGAAATGTTTTTCGTGCGATTCGAGGAACTTACGGTGCGCATAATCGACCTACTGAAACCACTATTGCCAATACGATTCACATAGTGAGAGACTATAGCAGCTGAAGCTGAGAGTGTACGCGAAGACAGTGACGAATCGATTCGTCGTCGTTCTCAGCAGCTTGGCTTGGCGTATTTTACGTGAGGATCTCAGCCAAAAAGCGTACAAAATTCAACTTTTGCAAGAATTGATGTCAGGCAACTTGAATTTGCGTCATATTTTCAAAGAATGGGCTCTGGAAAAACTCAATGATAGTACGGTGTTTTATCGTGAAATTTTGTTCAGGGATGAAGCCCATTTCTGGCTTAATAGATACGTTAATAAACAAAATTGCCGTATTTGGGCGTATGGTATATACCACACGGTATGGTGTGGTTTATAGGCTGGAATCATTGGTCCATATTTCTTCAAAAATGAGGCAAATCAGAATGTTACCGTCAATGGTAATCGTTATCGCGCCATCTTAACGAACTATGTGCTTCCTAAAGTTAAAGTACATGTTCTCGGTGAGCTCTGGTTTCAACAAGACGGCGCTACGAACCATACAGCGCGTGAAACAATGGACTTGTTGAGAAATATTTTTGGTGAGCACTCAATTTCAAGTTTTGCTACGGTAAATTCGCCTAGATCGTGCGATATTACACTTTTGGACTTTTTTCTCTGGGGATATGTAAAGTCTCAGGTCTTCAGAAATAAGCCATTTAAGATTGACCCTTTGGAAGCCAACATTACTCGTGTTATCCTCGAGATACCAGTTGCTATATTCAAACGAGTCGCCCAAAATTGGACCTTCCGAATAGACCACTTCAAACGTAGTCGTGGCCAACGTTTACATGATATCATTTTCAGAAAGTAAATGCCATGAATCGTTCTTTTAATTAATAATAAAAAAATTTAAGTTCGCTTTCAAATTTATGTGTTTTATTTTACATTTTAAATCAAACCTCACGATGAATCACCCTTAATTATTACCTAAGTGAGTGACAGTGACTATTGCGAATTGACCATTTCTTACGAAAATGGGAGTTTGGGCAAAGCTAACAGAACAATTATGAGCTAGACAGCCTTAACTCACTCTTTATTTAATCCGCCCAAAAGAGGAGCTTGACAGATGACTACAACTTAAATATAAAACCATAAAACGAACGATTGACAAACATAGCTCGGAGATCAAGTCACTGTAGTCGCTGTTCAAAAACCTTCAAATAGTTTGTATTGGAACAATAAAGCCCAGGCTGTAAACAACAGGAATCCGAATATTTTCCCGCAAGTACTGTAAATACAATGAATTCGGAGGAAATATCAATACAACCTTTCATGTCATAAGATCGCTCGAACGACGAAGAACGAACAGCCACTGTGATAGCTGGTATAGATCCAGGAGAAGCTGTCGATGATGACAACTTCTTTGTGATCGAAGATCGAAGAAGGTGCCTCCTACCTTTAAGCAATTTTTTAAAGAAGTTTACAAGACGAGTGATGTTATTGGCTTGAACCGATCCTTTTTTACAACTTCTATCAGGCTTAATGACGACGACCTGGCAAGTAATGTTATAGCAGACAATATGGGCTTTCACATTCGTTCATTTCAAAGAAAGAGTTCCATACAATCCTTGAATTATGTAAAATAGAGAAATGACATTTGGAAATTTTCTCTGTTTGATAATGCAATAGATAATGCCCATTAACCCTCGCATGAAAGACAGCTTTGGTGCATTAAATTCTCAAAAAAAAAAAAAAAAAGAAGTTCGACATGGTGTTCGAAAAGATGATGAGTAGAGTCTTGACCAAGTCAGTCATATAGTAGCGGATAACTAATTTGGTTTAAATCCAGGACGTGATTCTCTCATGATGAGTCTAAATATTGGTATCTGATATCCAATAGAACACAATCAAGGAAAAATGTAAGGTTGCCCGACTTATTTGTTTGGAGAAGGATTTTAACACATCATGGCTAAAGGACAATACATCCATTTCAATATGATTCCCAGTAGATACTTAATTGTGCTTAATAGCGACGCGACTCTCTCTCTCTAGAATATTTTAAATTTAAAACAGAATTATTCACTGGCCAACATTTACTATACAACAAACGATCTGGTGCGATCACTTTACCAAGTCAAAGCGTACGCAAATTACTTGATTGCACTCGATCACTTGCTTGTCGAAATGAAAATCCACATCTGTATTTTAAGAGATGTTGCTCTGACAGAAGATCAATTTTGGACATGATTATGGGGAATGAGAGGTCTTACCGTAAGACTTTTCTTTCTATTGTACAGAACCCCAGAATCTGAGTAGACAAAATTCCTAAAGAAGTATTGTACAATAGTACTCAATGCATCACTCAAGAACTCGCGAATAACTAAATCTTCAATGCTTATAGTAATCATAATCTACTATGAGAGTGTGGGTTTTGCCAAATTTAATTGTCTCAGAAGCGTTCGTTTATCGAGATGAAAGAAGCAGAAGGTCTTCAGTTCAATGGCGGTATGCGGGATATTTCTCAACAGCAGCACCATGAATTTTATTGACTTATTGAAGGAGAGAACACTCCCTTGTTGTTTCCTTCAACGCGAAGTTGGTTTCTTAGCTTAGGTATACTTAAAGGTAGTTTAAATGTATTTTTTAAAAAAATTTCTGAAGCAGAAAAACTTGGGTACTCCTTAGAGACAGGAAATTGAAAAATCCACAAAATCTTATAAAAGTCCGAACGCATACTTTTCTTTTGTCCGCAGCACACAGATTTCTGTCAAAGACGGTTGTGTTTTCTAGTAAGTTAATGGTGGATTTCAATAAATTCAATTCCAGTGTGACGTGGGCTCTAAACTCAATAAATAAAACAAACCAACCAAAATAGCAATACATATTGAGCTACTTGAACTATATGCCACGGTCTGTTGTAAATGTCAACGCTGGCATAGCTGGTTATATATAGGGTTTTCCAATAGGATAACTTTGAATTTAATTTGTGAACGCACTCTTTCACTAATCATCAAACTGTCACTGTCAATTTATCCAGTAAACTCAACATTTTCATCATGCTAAAGTACGCTTACGAGCAACGTTTGCAAATTATAAAAATTTTCTACAGATATTCGGAGTCGGTGACTGCAACTTTAAGAGCGTTAACTCAAATTTTCGGTCGTAGTTCTCGCCCTAGTAGACAGGCAATAACAAGTTTATTGCAAAAATTTGAGTATACATATTCGTTGTGTGATGTTGCCGTGTCAGTGAGACAACGGGTTGGTCGAATTGTCGAAAATATCGCTGCCGTTTAGACGTTGGTAGCAAACGATCCAAATCAGTCAATTCCACGGCGTTTACAAGAAATGGGCATCGTTCAGACCACATTATGGCGTATTTTGCGTAAGGATCTTGGTTTACACCCATACAAGATCAAGCTGACTCAAGATTTGAAGCCGATGGACCATTTGAAGCGACGCACGGTCTCCGATTGGGTTCTGGAGAAGATGCGCCAAGATGATGAATTTCATCGCAAAATCATCTTCAGTGACGAAGCTCATTTTTAGCTAAATGGGTTCGTCAATAAGCAAAATATGCGTTATTGGTCGGGTGAAAACCCACGTGTGCTTCATGAATCACCACTTCATCCACCAAAAATAACTGTTTGGTGCGATTTGCATGCCGGCGGCGTTATTGGGCCATATTTTTTCGTCGGCGATAACGATCGTCACGTAACTGTGAATGGTCAGCGTTATCGCGCCATGATCACCGATTATTTTTGGCCCGAATTGGAAGATATGGACTTGGACGACATGTGGTTTCAACAGGATGGCGCCACAAGCCACACAGCACACGCTACAATCGATTTATTGAAGAGTAAGTATGGTGAGCGTGTTATCTCAAGACATGGGCCAGTCCATTGGCCGCTTGACTATTTTCTGTGGGGCTACGTTAGGTCATTGATTTATGCCAACACGCGGACGACGTTGGAAGAGCTCAGAGCCAACATTGAACGAAGTAGCGGCGGAAATGTGTGGCCGAGTCGTTGAAAATTGGGTACAACGAATCGACCGCTGCAAACGTGCCCGCGGTGGCCATATGAACGAAGTCAAGTTCCATTCATAAATGTTTTGATTGTACTTTAAGCCAATAATAAAGTTTTTAAAATATCTCAAATGGTTTGCCTTTTATTTAAAAAAAAAGTTGTCGAGTCGTTATTAGTAAACCATATGTATATATATTCGAAGGTTAAGTGACTTAAATGACGCAACTGCTGTTCTTTATACTACACCTTTTGTTGAAACTCCTTTTTTATGAACCCTAGAAGCTGTGTTCTTAACAGAAAACAGCTTAACAAATTGAAAATCTGTACTGAAAACCTTCAGGCGTTTCTCATAGATTTCCCTTTACCTTCATTATCTACTATTGATTGATTAAGGTTAGATTATGTTAAACAGGGGTATGATACTAGGCACCAAAACGGGCCCATCGCGATCCCTGCGGAACCAGTTGAATTTGTTTCCAAATGGCAAAAACCTAAAAAATTTCTTTGCAAAAGCCAAGAAGGCCTTTTAAGTTCGTGCCGTCTATTTTCTCTAGATTTTTCAAAAAGTATTTCCCTAAAAATATTCATCGATTACGCTATATTCCCTCGCATTCACATAGTATGTATGTTATGTCCTCGAAAGCTTGCAGATGCAAATATCCGTATCTGACAATTTAAGTGTCTCTGCGTGTTTTCGCAGGATTCCTATTACTGTCCCAAGCCTTTCCCTGATTAATTTTATTAACTGCCTAGAACTTTTGCCGTCAAAAAGCGGCCAGAGAACCTTGGATACCCTATGTCCTTCACGACTTGACCACCTTTGATTTGGTTTAGTTGTATACTTTGTATACATTTGTATTCTGTTTATCTATACCAACTGTTTCAAAAGAACAAAAGAACATGACAGCTTCTGCAGACAGGACGTCACCTCGTAGTAACAATAATCATGTTTGTACACAATTGCTGCCCCAAACTTAAACATATTACGCAATAACAAGGTGACAACGTTCAAACAAGCAAATATGGTGAAATCTAACGTAGAACAAGTGCCAAAAGTCTGGCAAATATCAAATACATATTTGTTTCAGTTTTTTTTTTTTTTTTAAAGGTGCAACACTACTGCCGCCAGCATATAGTAAATTATTGGTGTGTCGATACAACATCGACACTCATCCTGTTTTCCAATTTGAACAATTACTTCAAAAAACACAAATATTTCAAACCAAAACCCACGCATGAGTTACGTCTAAAGATAATTTCAGTCGTACGTTGAGTCGTGTTTATCTACAATACAAATACAAAAAAAAAAATCCTAAAGCCAGCCATCCATGCAAATGTAAACAAAGATTTTTTTTTTGTTTTTGTTGTTTTGCTTTGCTAACACCCTCGTTATACGGAACAACTCAATCGTAGAACAGAGATTCAAACGAAATTCGTTGTATGAGATAGCAACTTTCTCCTTGAAGGACTTCTTCTCTAATTGTAGTAAACATCTTAATTTGTTTAGCGACTTCATTAGGATTCTTCAGCATTTTTGGTTTGACTTTAGATACAAAGATACGAAATAAACCCTTTTTCACACCAAAGTATGCGCAAGTCTTACTAGAACTCTGCTGACTGACTCGGAAAGGATTCAGGAAAGGATTCCACCAAGAAGAAACATAGAGAAGAAAACCTTAAGAAAAACAATTTGGTTTCGTGTGCTTTTTTTCCTCTTTTGTCAAAAAGAAAAGGATAAAACGATCATCATTCGAAAACTTTTACTCAAAGGAACACTTTGTTTTTTTTTTTTTTCAAAAAATGTCAATGCGAGCGGTTTCTGTTGGAGAAAGTTTCAAATTTCTTCTTTTCTTCTTTTTACGTGCGTGTGAAAAAAGTTGATTCAGATTCTGATTCCAATATAAGAAGAGACTGTAACTTCAAACACTTGTACGGATACATGCAGGCATGACTTATATACGAGAATAGTATCTTAATTTCTGTTTATTTTTTATGTAACATACTTCTGTAGATGTTTTTTTTTTTTTTTTTTTTTTATTTCTGGTTAGACAACTGCCGGAAACATTTCTTTAAGAATATTTTTCTTTTTGACTTTGAGTCTGACATTCTAATTTTATGTCTCTTTTCCCATATGTGAAATCTGCCACGAAACAAACCACCACAAAAAGGATGTTGAATGATGATAATGATGTCGATTGGGACGATAATGATCTTGACGATGGGGTGGTCGTTTTTCTTCTGTTGACTTCACTTTTCCAAATAACCATTCCTGTTTTGGAAACTCAGAAAAAGTTTGAACTTAGCAAGCATGAAGTTGATGGTTAAAGATAATAAGAAATAAGTAAAAGAAGTTCCACATTAGAAGTTTAAATGTTCAGTAGTTTAAATGGAAATTCAAAGTTTTGAAAAACGTTTATTTGAGGGTTGAAGGTTAGTCTCTTCAGTATCATGATTCAGTTAAGCACAGAAGTTCGAAAAGTTCAAGGCCAACATATGTCTCTGTGGATTGTTAAAATTCTTCTTCAGCTGCTGGATTTACTTTTCAAACGATTTTACGATTATTCGAAGCTATTTTTACTTATCCAATTATTTTTATAAGAAAGATATGTTGAGAAACAGAAAAGCCATAGATGAAGATATCGAATTCAAATCACAGTGCCACAGGGGTTCCTTGTAAGATGTTAGACTTTGTGGTCAATTTATGTTTCAATTATTATGTTTCAAGCTGTCAAAGATGCCAATGACACCCAGCTGTCAAAATATTCAGTAAGGTTTGCCATTTAATCATGCACCGTTTTACGCTTCCCGAACGTTCGAAAATTATTAAAAAATATTTTCGAAATTCTGGCTCAGTTGTAAATACGCAAGGTGAATTTCATTGTGAGGTCGATCGTCATCATCATCAATTACCGCGGGCTCAAGGGATTTGAGTACATTTAAAATGTTTGTACACAGCGCGGCCGAAGGGAAGGAAAATCAGGGATGAAGAAAATAGAAATACCGATGTACAATGGTCTTAAATGTTTGCAAGTTATAATGAATAGGAAATAGAGAACTTGGCAGAGCATTCCATAAGCGAGTTGTACGGCTTAGAAACGAATCACGATATTTCAGAATGCGTCCGAAAGTGCGATTGAGGGTATACTGATGAGCATTCAAAGCGAGACGGAAGTTTCGGCTGCAGGTTTGAAGGGACGGAATGCTACTAGCGATTTCAATGGAACACTGGTGGAGGAAATATGGATAAAACAGACACGAAACATTACGTCGGTGTTGAAAAGTGTCGATTGACTGACTAATATTAGTATCACCTATGAGTTTTATTGCACGGTTTTTAATCCTATCTAACAGGTGCAGAGACGTTTTAGAAGCACCAGACCAGATGTGGGCATTGTACTCCAAATTTTGGTGAATGAACGTTTTATATAAGGAGGCCAGAGGGGCTGAAATATTTCTTACATCGCTTCAGGAAACCTACACATTTCTCCAAAGAAGATTATGGTGCCTTGAAGTCCGTTCATATTTAGGCAGACATGCCAAATTTCAGTGCGATACTGTCTTTGTTTTGACAGCTGATTGTTGTTGACGTGTTTGGCATCATGTTGAGTATGGACAAAAACGATTTTCGTTCTCTCATAAAACATTATTTTTTGAGAGGCAAAACGGTGAAGGAAACAAAAGAAAAGTTGAATAAATATTATGGGGCTAATGCTCCGTCAGATTATACCGTCAAATATTGGTTTCGAGAGTTTCGTGCTGTCCGCAACTCCACTACCGGTCAAGTCCGTAGCGGCAGGCCCTCTGACTCTGATGCGGTTACAGAGGACAATGTCAAAAAATTACATGAAATGGTGCTGGCTGACCAGAAAGTGAAGGTGCGCGAGGTAGCAGATACAACAAAGATTGGTACTGAGCGCACACGCCATATTTTGGGCTATATTCTGCGCATGTAAAAGTTATCCTGCAATTGAGTGCCGCGCATACTCACTCCTGACTAAAAACACGAACGCGAGAGCACTTCGAAAGAGTGTTTGGACTTGCTGATGCGGAATCGGGCGGACTTTTGGCATCGATTGATAACTGTTGAACACCAGAGAACAGAATTAGTGCCCGGCAATGGACTGAAGCCGGCACGAGTGCTCCGAAGCGGCCGAGGGAGGCTCGATGGGTCGGAAAGGTTATGGCGTCGGTTTTCTGGGATTGTCATGGCAAACACTTCGTGGACTACCTCGAAAAAGGAAAAAAACCATCAATAGCGAGTATAACTGTGTATTATTGGAGCGATTGAAAGCCGAAATCGCTGGAAAACGGCGAAAAAAAAATTTGCTTTTGCAAGACAATGCACCGACGCACAAGAGCATCGCAACCACGGCTAAAATCAATGACTTACGGCTCCAATTGCTGTGGCATCCACCGTACTCGCCCGATTTGGCTCCCTCGGACTATTATCTCTTCCCAAACCTCGAAAGATGGCGCATCAATAAAAAATTCAGCTCACGCTCGACGCCACTGAGGAGTATTTTGAAGACCTTCCGGAAAATTACTTTTCGGACGGGATCAAGAAGTTGGAAAATCGCTAGAATAAGTGTATCAAACTTAAAGGGAATATAGTCCCCGAAAATAAAAAAAACATTTAAAAAGATATTCCGAGGAGGTTACTTTTCACCACAGCTAGTATATTGGATTAGAAGTAGCAGATAAGAGATCATTAATGAAAATTAAAAAGAGTGTCGGAGACAGAAAGGAGCCCGTGTGCACACCATGGCTCTAATTGCGAGCTGCAAATGTTGCCCGGAGATCTTAATTTTTGGCAAAAATTTTTTGTTCAGCGGCTGTATCAACAAACAAAATTGGCGTTATTGGAGCGAACACAATCCACAAGTGTTCGGCAAGTAACAATGCATCCACCAAGATTGATAGTTTGGTGCGGTTTATGACATGGCGGACTCATGGGGCCTTATTTTGTTCGAAATGAGGAAAGAGACACCGTTACAGTCAATAGTCTCAGGTATAAAGCGATGTTAACCGATTTTCTGTGGTCAGAGCTCGACAACATCGATATATCCGAGCTGTGGTTCCAACAAAAAAGCGTATACCAACGCAACGCTCGAAGTTGTGACGGAGAAATTTGAAGACTGTGCGATTTGACGTCACTCGATTATTTTCTCTTGGGCTATATCAAGTCCTTAGTCTACGCTAATGAGCCAACCACTTTGGACGATCTCGAGGCCAACATTCAACACGCTACTACCAGAATAATGTTGTACGTATTCGACCGAATCATCAATAATTGGACAGACCGCTTGAAGCACTGCCAGCAAAGCCGAGGCGGCAATTTGAAGGATTCCATATATTTTGAACGTAGCTTCAAAATAAAGTCAGAATCAATTTTATATCTTAAACCGTTGTTGTTTTATTTAAATATTTTTTCCTATCGTTCTTGGAACGATGGAATCTGTACTTAACTGTTTCATCAAACTGACAGCCGACAACTGCAACCTCCAATGAAGGAAAAAGGTGTAAAGGACAATGTAAGCGATATCGAATCGGAATCTTCTACACAGATTTTGTTGTCAACAAAGAGAGATCACACGTAATCTTAAATGTGAACTAAATGATTGATTAAGAGAGCTAAGTTTGTCGAAAGCTCAAGCTGAACTCTTAGGTTTCAAATTTTCTTCAACCAAGGTGTATCGACAACGCAATGCTGAATTTGTTAGTTTTCTTAAAGAAGAAAGTGTTCTTACATATTACAGTGATGTACAGGAGCTTATGAATGAACTAAGCTATGACTATTCACCAGATAAACGGTGACAATACATTAATTCTTCAAAATTAAGTTTAAAAGCAGTCTTACTGCATAATGGCAATATAAAAAACCTGCTCGGGAAAATTCAGTACAACTGTCATTCTTGAAAAATATGTGCAAACACGCTGAATTGGAGGCATTGCTCGATGAACATCCTTGCCAAACCCAAGAAGAACTCGCTTCAGCTTTAGGAGTCATCCACCAAGTCATTTCCAAGGGAATGATTCAAAAACAAGGTTCCCTATAATTTAAAGCCAAGGGAAGTTAAGTGTTGTTTTTCCACCTGTGAACAACTGCCCCAGCGCCAAAAAGGGAATGATTTTCTTCATCATTATGCTGTGTTGGAAACTGGTCGGTGTTATAGTATTTATTATGAACTGTTGAAACCCAACGAATCAACTTAAATTGATACTGCGCGAAAAATGGCCCCAATACGAGCAGGGACACGAGAAAGTGATTCTACAGCATGACAACACTCGGCCTCACGTTGCCAAACCCTTTAAAACCTACATAGAAAGGCTCAAATGGGAAGTCCTAACCTACCCGCCATATTTCCCAGATATTGCGCCGTTCGATTATTACTTGCTCCGTCTGGCTGATCAGCAGTTCCGCTTATTATAATCTCAAAAGATAGACACTTTCATCGTAACGGTATTCGAGCTCTGCCAGAAAAATGGAAAAAATTGTAGCTAGCGATGGACAAGACTTGAATGATTCATTTGAAACTATTTTTTCACAATAAAATTGCATTTTCCTAAAAAAGGGGGTAACATAGTTTCGCACCTAATAGTAACACAACTGAGCAATATAGCAGGGTGTGCCAAGTACTCTTGACAACCAGCCTCCTTAATCTAACATGACAGTTAAAGAAAGTAAGCACCTAGCTCGCTTATCCAAAAAGACAATCAAACTTATAGGAATCCTATTGCTGTATTAGCAGTGTTTACCCCTGAAGAGGCAATAAGATGACTTATCTAATTGAACCTATGATGAAGAGTGCGATATTTGTTGGAACGTTTGAGAAAATCTTCATATTTGTGGAGCATTTGTTATATTTTCGAATGTATGGTCGTTCCAACATTAATTACGAGTATTACGTTGATTACGCAATGCCTTTCAAACAGAAGAACACTGGTCAAATGTATGTTTTTCTATGGTCACGGTCTTAGTTATCCAACGGCAAAAGGAAATCAAATGTCGGTATACATTTGATCTGATTTTTTGTTACTACATTCTAAAATCATCTTCAAACATCGTTTGCTCGTATTTAATTGCCTCATAAACAATCATTTTACTGACTTCCTCTACTGACTCAGCTCAACAAAATACAGACCCTCAAGGTAGATAAAATTTATCTTAAGTAATTACAGATAACTGCACTCTCACTTAAATTGCTCTTCTTCCTCGTTTGGTAAAGTTGTTTAAACCAACAACTATCACAAGTGTTAAAACCGCTTAAAACTCACTCACAGTCATTTTACTTTAAAGGCTGTCTCATCACATTTTATGACTTCTACCTCCGTAACAGTTTTTAAGAATCAATCTCTCAACAATTACTTTTGTTTTCGTTAAGCTGTATCCGCACATACACCACACGTAATACACGTAAGCCCTCCATATAAGTTAGTGTTTCCATTATCTTGAGTCGGATATTCGTACCTCGTAAGTATGTACTTGTAATATTTTTGCAAAAATTCAAAAGAAGAATCAAAAGCAAATAAAGGTACTCACTTATACGTCATGTATTTCGACAATTATCCCATTGAGGGTTATACTTACATTTTGCGCTGCTTTTATACACAGCTAATTACGTATTTATTGTCAGACTAATTGCTAGCCTTGACTCAATTCAAACAATGGGGTACAATTATCTAATGTCGCAGTACCACTTACAAAAAAAAAAAAAAAATCATAGACATCCCTTAGTCTTTATCTCCGAACGTGTCTCAATAAATCGAATAACTTGCCAGCGCAAAGTGCAATTTTGTGTTGCCAAATTCAAAAGATACGCAAAGGCAATTACGAGTACATAAGTGTAGTTACATCTACTTCATTGAAGATGAATTTGCTGGGCGAAAATTTCAATGAGATACACGTAAAATACATCTAAGATACTAGAAAAATATATTTTTGGAATTTACCACGCGATATTGTATACGGTGTACAACTAATGTTGGTGTGCCACTCACAACATTGATGACATCGCTCTCATACTAAACAAAAGTATCGAATAGCGAACAAGATGATGATGATGAATTATAATTTGTTTCCATAACAAATGTTATCATGTTCTTCTTCTCTTTCTACGAGTATCTAGCTTTTGTTATTTTCGAAAACTCAATGACCTCAGTGTGACCAGACGAGTTATAATGATTTTATATTTTGCTTTCAGCAATGCCATCTGCAATAAGAATCTAAATGAGGGTGGACATTTACGTAGGAGTTGCACATTCTCCTAATGAACCCACTGACATCCACGCACAGATTCTGAAATTCAAGCCACACTTCGTCATCTAAGGTAACCTACACTAACACCCCTATGTTGTACTTGGTGGCTTAAAGTTACTCCACCAATGTCTGAACTCGTCTTAAGGGGACTGCGATTCAATTGGTGCAGGCAGCCAACTTAGCTAAAGACCGAACTAGAGACGCTTGTTAGTTGAGGCCCAGGTGCAATCTGGACTGGAGCGTCACTTTAAGAATGCTGTACTTTCGTACAATCTACTTTCATTGGACTTTTCTTTTGTCTTATTGGTATTTTCTAGACGCAGGATTCCAGCCTCATTAGATTAGTACTTTTCATAAGTTTGTATATATTGATAGCCAAGCGTCTATGACACCTCTAGAAGACCTAAAGATGAGATCAAATGGATGTCATACAATCATTCGTAAATGTATTCATGGAGTCGTTTACCAGGCAACAACGCATACTTGTTATTCAATTTTATTACGAAAATGGCCGATCTGTAAGAGCAACATTTCGTACAATTCGCTAATTTTTCGGTCAACATAATCCCTCTAGTGAGTCCGGGATTCGTGCAATGGTGAAGCGTTTTAAAGAAACTGGTTTGGTATCGGGTTATACTCCATATCAGCATGCTTGGCCAGCGCGTACACCCCAAAGCATTACCACTGTGAGCGAAAGTGTTCAAAACTCGCCTTCGCCGAAATCAACAGTTCGGCCTTACCTATAAAGTGTAATAGGTCAAATTACACAACAATTGAAGCTGTTGGGCTATCTGCGACGTTGATGTTGGATCGCCAGGAAAATTTATCATCGAATTTGATCTTTTACGATGAAGCCAATTTTTGGAAGGATAGTTACGTAAACAAACAAAATTGTCGTTTCTGGGGGCCGGAGAATCCATACGAGATTTACCAAAAACCAATGCATCCCAAATTTAACTGCGGATAATAGAATGGCGGCATCATTGGCCCGTACTTTTTCGAAGATAAGTCTACAGAGACAATTACAGCGAATGGAGAACGTTAACGGCATGTGGACTATCTACATTGGGTCTGCACGATCTCACCACAAGCCGTCAAATCAATTTCTTGAAGAAATTTGAAAATCGCATAATTTCCGTTAGAGAAGAAGTTGATTCGCCTCCACGGTCATACGACTTGACACCTTCAGATTTCTTCCGACGATAATTCAGGATCTCAAACATAACATCCAAACATACGAGGTGTGTGTTTAAAAAGTAAGGTGACTTTTGAAATTTCGCGGGCATCGTACATTCGATTATCGATTTTTTTTTTTTTTTTGCTGTGTTGATACGGATGTATCATCATTCAAAATAAACTTTATTGAACCAAATATTGTTTATTTTGTTTGACTACTTTCTGTCATTTTTCGGCTAGCACCATTTTTTCATCAGTGTGGAACTTCTGAGTTTTCTTGTTGAAAAACTTATTCTTACATGAATCCTTTGAACCCAATTTTAACTGTTGCAGGGATCATAACAAATGATAATCTAACGATGCAATGTCAGTGCTATATTGTGGAAGTAACAAAACCTCGCAGCCAAGATCTTAACATTTTTGCCAACTCAGCAAAGATGTATGTGGTTGGTGGCGTTGCCAGGATGAAACATAACATCCTTCCTGTTGATCAATTATGGCACCTTTTTTTCAATTGCTTGCTTTTACCGCTGGCAGAGACATTCGAATTAATCATTCGACTAGGAGGTATTAGCTGATGATGGAAGCGACCCTTTCAATCCAAACAAACACACAGGAACTTCATTATCTTTTGCCGATCATGACCGCTTCGTATGTTACACATTTTTATCACCCGTTAACCATTCGCTTCAAAACTGGCAGCAATTTGCATTCGAAAAATCGGATATTGAATTTCTTTTTCAAACCAACTCGTTCCAAAGAGCTTAAACTTAAATTCCGGCCTTGTTGAACTTTTTCATCCCAATAAAAACTGAACTGATCTATCAGCTGTCAAACAAAACAAAGAGCTGACAAATACAATTAACCGTTTTCAAGTAATCATACTTCAAAATCAAGTAAACAGAAAAAAGCTCGATACTTTTTCCTCAAACTCACACGTCTGCTTCACTTCTTAGGCCACAGCAACAGCGATTGGCTAAAGTTATTCTGCACTTTATCGATTAACCCATTTGTCATCCTGATAAACAAATTAAATCTGAGTTATAATTGTGCATTTTGAGATTGTAGGTATCAGTGATAGCTGTTCTTTTTTCTTTTTTTTTCTTATTTCTGCCCTGATATCCCGAATATGTCAATGTCATCGGCGTATGTGAAAAGTTGTGCAGATTTTTGAAATTGTGTCTCATCTGTCTGCTTGTTAGTTCCATGCAATTTAACACTGATACCCGTTTTTTTTTGCGAGTCAGAACGAAGATTGTTTTTTTTTTTTTTTTTTGTTACAAAATTCTGCTCACAGAAATAAATTTCAAAACGGAATTCAAAAATATTCCTTCTGGCCACACTGTAGATGAATTCTTCATAAAACGAAAAATAGAAATTGTAGCTTTCCTATCCTCAACTCGTTTTGTCAATTTTCACTTCTTCTTTTCATTTTTCATCATCACACAACACGCTGTTCAACGATTGATAGATAGTTCATCGAAATGATTAATAGAAATGTATCTACTCTGTGTATCTTAGTACATATTGAGCGTGGAAGATTGTTAACAAAGGGAAAAACAAAATTTACAAAAAATATCAGAAAAACAGTGATGATGATGCTGACGATGGTGATGCTAGTGATTATGATGGCAAACGTTGACGGTTGAAGTGGAAGGTGAATTTGTGAATTTGAAGCTTGTGGAAAGGACTCTGTCCTTAAAGTTGTTAAATCTGAAAAACAATCATTCACAACTGCTTTTGGTAGGTTGGTCGGAAATTGTTTTTTTTTTTTTTTCGTTTCTTTCATTTTGAATTTGAAGAGGCAGCAATAATTAGACAATACTCAACAGTACTCAAAAGAAGTGTCCATATAGAGGGAATCTATGAATAAATTTTCTGTAAATGTTAACAAAAGGGGTGTTGTTGAACTCGCAACTATGAGAACTTTAATTGTTTCAAAGTAAATGTTCCCCTAAAATTATTGTTGCAAACGTTTTTGAAGGTCAAAAGGGATTTTTGTTTGTTTTTTTAATTTAAAATTTTGCCTTTGTCTTAATTTTTTTTTAAAAACATCTTCTCCACCAACATTTTAAAACTTTGAAACGTGTACCTTGTATTTACAACTTAAAAAAATAATTCAGGTCATCATCTCAAGCCAATAGTTTTCAAGATACGGTCCAACTTGTTCAAACTACAGAACTCAAAACTGAGGTATTCCTTTACAACAGCCCTGAAAAAAAAACCTTCGAAGTTTTCTCCCGTAAAAAGGGTCTATTAATGTGCAGCGTAAGTCCAATGCATTTGTTTTTAAAAAAGTTTTCCCTTAAAAGGGGAAAAAGGATCTGTTTTTTCTGAGAAAATAACTAAGTAGATCTCTCAAAAAGTAATCGAAAAATAGGTTTATGTCTATGGATCTGCAACGAGTTCGTTGACCATACGAGCGAGATTGGAATATCTAAGACGAAATTTTGATAAGAATATCCCAAATGACAGGACATTTATTAGAATATTTTTAAGTTGAGGGATACTGGCACAACGCTGAACTCGTCGAGAGACTCACATACTGCTTTAGCAGAAAGCGTTCGCTGACAAAAAGAAGTGTTTTCTTTTTTTTATAATGAGCGCGCGCTCAAGGGATTTGTGTATCCTTAAAATGTTTGTACACGCCGAGGACGAAAGAAATTTAAGGAGGAAGAAAAGAGAGGTACCGATGTACATTGTTTTTGAATGTTTGCAAGTTATAATTGTATGCCAATGTTACGGTTGAAGGTGTGAATGGAGTGGAAATAGCGATAAAACCAAGTAAGACAGAAGACATTACGTCGGCGTTCGAGGGTGTCAGTTGACTGACTGATATTAATATCACATATGAGCTTTATCGCACGGTTTTAAATCCTATCTTACAGGTGCAGAGATGTTTTAGGAGCATCTGACAAGATTTTTGCATTGTATCCTAGTTTTAGGTGGATGAATGTCTTATATATTGCGACCAGATCAGAGGGGGTGAAATATATCTAACATCGCTTAAGGAAATCTAGACATTTTGCAGCATTTTTGGCGACATTGAATATGTTGTCACATCAATGTAAATTTAAATTCACACACATACCCAGAAAGGGAAGTTTTTTGGTTTCGACGATACCAGTGCTAGTCATAGATAATGGCAAGGTGTTTAAATTGAATGTGCTTAACATGCCCTGTCGTTCGCATTATATAGGGATGTGAGTTCGGGAACGAATATGAAAAGCAGAGAGTACTGTCGTCAGCAAATGAATATATGGGATTAGAAGTGGCAGACATCGTTGGTAAAAACTAAAAAGAATGTCGGAGACAGAACGGAGCCCTGGGGCATAGCGGCATTTATTTTGTTAATATCAAATTTGAAGCCATCCAACACAACTTGAATTAAACTTGCCGAAAGATATTTTCTATTCCATAGAAGAAGAGAGTCGTTGATCCCAATTGAGTGCATTTTCGACAAATGAGCCTGATTCCAAACTCTGAAATCAAGTGCAACTATCATGCTTTATCCAAATTAATGTACGCTTTGGTTCCACTTTTCGGTGAGACATGCCATCAGGTCACCAGTGTATCTGTTTTTAAGAAAACTGTACTGTCGGTCAGAAGTACAGAAGTTTTCGTGTTTCGAGATATTTCATAGGCTGACAGTTTATAAGCGTTTCCATGACGTTGGAAAAAAGTGTCATGTGTCTGTAGGAGCAGAGAAGATTCCCCTTTCAGGGACGGGCTACACGAATGCTGTTTTGCATCAGCTCAGAAAGAGTCCTTAAGAGTGCGATCGATGGAAAAACTTACGCAGCGGTTTTGTCAGCGTGTAAGAAGAAAGATATATACCATCTAAACCAGCGGATTTGTGAACCTTAAGATCTTTAAGTACCCTTACTACTACACGAGTGCGAAAGTGGATTCGTCGTAGGCAGAGAAAAAGCACAATCTGGGAGTGTTGAGCTGGCCGCAAAGTCTGCAGTAAGCAAATTGGCCTTTTCCAAGTATGTTAGTTGACAAGGAAAGTAGTTTTTGGTCGTATGAAATTTCATACGTCTAAGAAAGATGTTGTAGTCATTCCTGGCTCGTTTGAATTTTTTTAGGTTTTCCTTTGTCGGGTTGAACTTATGGGATCGAATATATCTCTAAAACTTAAAGCCTCTTTACAGCTCGAGTCATACCAGGCCTTTTCTTTTGGTTTGATAAACTTTATCGGATAAGGGATGAAAGATCTCATTCCAAAGCGAATAGTCTCTGTGATCATAACAGTAATGGCATCCACGTCATTATCGAGAAACAATTACCACCAGTTAAAATTCCCAAAGAAGGTGTTAAGACCGCTCCAATTATACAAGAATCTTTTCTCTAACTGTGTGGTCGGTGTACGGGAAATTGGCTAATATGACACAATGGTCCGACGAGCCTAGAGGACAAATCACATCAACAGTTTACTTCTCAGGGTGAGAAGTTAAGAACAAGTCCAGGGCGTTGGCAATTTAGCTATCATTTACTCATGTACAAGATGGGTCAAGTTAAGTGTTTTCTGTCTAGAGTGTCAAAGCAACCCAAAGTTGTGTATATTGAAATCGCCAGGTATCACGATGTCAGTATGAGGATATAGGAATACAATTCTTTGAATGGAGGCAGACAGCGCATCAAGCCCGTTAAAGGTAGAATTTTGCCAAGTTTGAGGCTTCTGTAAATAAAGCAATAGTGGATAATTTGCTTATGGAGACGGTGGAGTTTGCTAAGCTACATTACTACGCACGTAAATGGCGAGATCGGGATGAGTAAGAAATAGCGGCACTTGTTCGTAGGTGAAAGGTGTGGGCGGAGATCTACCTGTATTTCACTTAGTGCCAAAACTGCAGGTCTGTACTTACAGACGTGAACGTATGCAGAAAAGTGATTACTTCTTAGTCCGCGTATATTTGCTACGTACACCCAAGCAGGACTTACATATGGAGAATTCTACATTCAAAAGGCATGCATGCATTACATCATATAACATAACAAGATATACAAACCGGGGATTACAAATCATCTTGCGGAAGATAACTTTATTCGCCAGATTCTATGGATGGATGAGTCCCATTTCACCAGGGATTGAATCACTTGTTTCGACAATTTACATGCCTAGGCAGAAAGCAACCGCCACTCCATAAAACCCAGTGCATTTCAGCATATGTTAAGTGTCAATGTGTTGGCAAGCATATCGGGTAACTGCAAGGCTTAATACGAATCTCTATATGGAGTTTTTGCAAAACAAGTTTCCAGAACTATTAGGTGGTATACCATTGCAACAAAGAATAGCCATTGTGTATCAGCAGGATAGCACCCCCGCATACTATGGCGATTAGATAGCGCGGATAGAGATTCGTGAATACGACGGGATGGACGCTTTCTGTGTCCTCGAAGGTCTCCGAACTTGACACCAAAGGACTTTCATTTTGGGGATGGTTGAATCACATTGTTTACTCAGCAGAAATAACAGCATTAGATAATTTGAACCATAAAATTCCGCCGCTGCGATAGTCCTAATATAGAAGAATTGGAAAGAATGGACATTGTAAGGATCTTTCAAAAGCGAGCTCTGGCGTGCGTTCAAAGCAATGGTTTGCACTTTGAACAACTGATATGACACAATGTTTGAGGAAAAAAATAAAAATAAAAATCTGTAGTCAATGTTTGTATTTATTTTTCAAAAAATTGTTAATAATTTTTAATTTAATGTTTTATGTATCTTGAAAACTACTGACTTGAGATGAAATAACCTGATTTTTTTTTGTTGTAAATACAAGGTACATGTTTCAAAGTTAATAAGATACTTTTTCCAAAAGAAACGATGACAAGGTTGTGGATGTTCCTATTAAAGACTTAAAAATTATGATAGATAAAAAAATTCATAAATGACCTTTAATGTGGATTGAATACACAGGGTGGTACGGCTTATTTCACAGTACTCCCCCTCCAGTGGTTGGGATCAACTACGACTATTTCGAAATGTTACTTGTCTTCCAGATCTAGTTACATACACGGGGACATAGTTGTAAACTTCTGTAGGGACCTTAGGCTCTAACTTGCCTAAAAGCAGCTTTTAATCTGTCGATTGAAATGTTCAATTGTTCCCCATTTCGTTCGATAGTGTTAAATTTCGTCGTTCGCTTTACAACAGAAAATGATCCAATGTTTGATAGTATATCAATTTGATATACTATAGTATATCGGTTTGATAGTATCATCGCGTATGAAAACGTAGGTTGCTTGCGTGAGGTCTTTTGAATAAAAAGTGGATTCTTGCAATGAGCCGCTGTCGGAGAAAACGCATAGTTTGCATTGCACAGCGCAAAGATTTAGCAAAATGAGATGTCGCTATGCTCCGGTACGAACTCGCCAGGAATAGTTAGATTGGTTCCTACTAAAAAACCGTCCGAAGTCCTAGAAAGACTGTAGGAAGGGCATCGACCCAATTCGTGAAAGTAAGGCATTTAATCATACGATGTCATCGCTCGATAATGCCGTTCGATTCCGGATGGTAAGGCGTTGTGTGTAAGTGTGTGATCCCAAGAGCTTTTGATACTTCATTAAACAATTCACTCTCAAATTGCCTACCCTAACCTGTTGTAATTCTCTGCAGAGCCCCATAACGACATAATCATATAATATTCGTTGTGTGATGTTGCCAGGTCAGTGAGACCATGGGTTGGTTGAAGTGTCGAAAATATCGCTGCCGTTCAGACGTCCGTAGCAAACGATTCAAATCAGTCAATTCCATGGCGTTCTCAAGAATTGGGCATCGCTCAGACCACATTATGGCGTATTTTGCGTAAGGATCTTTGTTTACACCCATACAAGATCAAGCTGACTCAAGTATTGAAGCCGATAGACCATTTGAAGCGACGCACTTTTTCCGATTGGGTTCTGGATATGATGCGCCAAGATGATGAATTTCATCGCAAAATCATTTTCAGTGACGAAGCTCATTTTTGGCTCAATGGGTTCGTCAATAAGCAAAACATGAGTTATTGGTCGGGTGAAAACACACATGTGCTCCATGAATCACCACTCCATCCACAAAAAATAACTGTTTGGTGCGGTTTGCATGCCGGCGGCGTTATTGGGCCATATTTTTTTGTCGACGATAATGATCGTCACGTTACTGTGAATGGTCAGCGTTATCACGCCATGATCACCGACTATTTTTGACCCGAATTGGAAGATATGGTCTTGGACGACATGTGGTTTAACAGGATGGCGCCACAAGCTACACAGCAGACGCTACAATCGATTTATTGAAGAGTAAGTATGGTGAGCGTGTTATTTCAAGACATGGGCCAGTCGATTGGCCGCCAAGATGATGAATTTCATCGCAAAATCATCTTCAGTGACGAAGCTCATTTTTGGCTCAATGGGTTCGTCAATAAGCAAAACATGAGTTATTGGTCGGGTGAAAACACACATGTGCTTCATGAATCACCACTCCATCCACAAAAAATAACTGTTTGGTGCGGTTTGCATGCCGGCGGCGTTATTGGGCCATATTTTTTTGTCGACGATAATGATCGTCACGTTACTGTGAATGGTCAGCGTTATCACGCCATGATCACCGACTATTTTTGACCCGAATTGGAAGATATGGTCTTGGACGACATGTGGTTTAACAGGATGGCGCCACAAGCCACACAGCAGACGCTACAATCGATTTATTGAAGAGTAAGTATGGTGAGCGTGTTATTTCAAGACATGGGCCAGTCGATTGGCCGCCTCGTTCGTGCGATTTATTTTCTGTGCGGCTACGTTAAGTCATTGGTTTATGCCAACACGCCTACGACGTTGGAAGAGCTCAGAGTCAACATTGAACGCGAAATAGCGGCCGTTTCGGCCAAAATGTGTGGCCGAGTCGTTGAAAATTGTGTCCAACGAATCGACCGCTGCAAACGTGTCCGCGGAGCCATATGAACGAAGTCGAGTTCCATTCATAAATGTTTTGATTGTACTTCAAGCCAATAATAAAGTTTTTGAAATATCTCAAATGGTTTGCCTTTTATTTAAAAAAAAAGTTGTCAAGTCGTTATTAGAAAACCCTATATATTGCCCCTACAAAGTATTCCAATCCACGAAAGGCGATTGAACAAAAAGAAGTCGCCAATTCAGATGGTTAGATGGAATTTTTCGCATTTTTCGTCAAAAAATTACGAATAATGATGTCACTGTGCGACGGTGAGTTATCATATTGCAAAATCCGCGAGTTTTTTGCTCACAATTCTGGTCTCTTTCAGCGAATTGCTTCTCGCAAACGTCTCATAATGCCCAAATAATACTCCTGTCTGGCCTTCTGGCAAAAATTCATGATGCACTACGTCGTTGTACTCATAATCCATGAAAACCGTGAGCATTGCCTTTTATTGATGATGCTTTTATTGAATGTGGGATCGGATTTGCGAGTCTGCAAATCATCTCTTTTGCGACGTCAACACGGTCTCTTTTTTGCATGAAATTGAGGTCTTTTGGCACCAACTTTGCTGCTACACGACGGAAGCCCAAATCATTAACCAAAATGTCTTGGACGGATCCACAGGCAATGTTCAAGTCCCCCGCTTTCTCCCTGATAATGAATTCGTGGCTATTGACCAAGATGCCACTGCGTTCATCATCTTCGATTGACTCACGACCACTTTTGAACCGCTCGTGCCACTGCTAAACGACCATTTTCTTTAGAGAATCGTTGTCGAAACACTTTTCCAATATTTCCAACGTTCGCGCATCATTAAATCCGTTTTTTACGCAAAATTTAATACAAGTTCGTTGTTGCTAACTTAAATCCATTTCTTAGAATGTAAAAAATCGCCAACACACTCAGATATAGTGTGCAAATGTCAAGTTATGACGATTAGATTTAGAGTTAATGTCAACAACAGATGTACCAACTTACAGTTACAAACAGAACTCAAATCGGAACAATGGGAGCTCCACACGGTAACGCCGCCGGGAACTTTTTGATCAAGGTGGTATGCTGAAATCGCTGATCTGTGTTATTGTGCTAAACATGCTTTAGCCCAAGTCTGACACTCGCCGAATATGACAGGCGAATCGGTCGCCCACCTTCTTTGTAACTCTAACACTGGGGTGTGCCATGAGATGTACGCTGTTGAATGCTGATCGCCGTAGCTCTTTTAAAATGAACAATCGAATACGTTTGGTTGAGACGTTACAAAAAATGGTAAGATTGTTGCTCCCTGGTACTGGAAATTTCTTTAATACCAGTGTGGTAGAAATGTCGATTAAATATTTCTGTAGTTAATCGTCTTTTAACTGGGATCTTGAAAGGACCGACTAGTCGATGCTGTCAGTGAATTGTATACAAAGGGTGGTACGACTTACTCCACAAGGTCAACATTTTAAGTTTTAAAACAATGAAAGTACGAATTCAATGATACCCCATTTGTTGAAAGACGTTATATTTAAAAGAGGGCAGTGTTAGGCTTGGTTTTTAAACATTTGAACATTTCACAAAATATTTCAAGGAATCTCCCTTTAAGGTTTTCCACACATTACTCGGAACACTATAGGAATGCATATATACTCGTACAATACATATGCAGTGACTAGGTAGCTTCGTTGAAATGCTTTGAATTTCAATTCGCCTTATGATTAAGTTGTTGACCACGATACGGTTTCGGATTTTTCGAAATGAAATTAGCCATTGGAACGGCTTTGATCCGGCCCAAGTGTGAAAGTAGATTTTAGTTTTATATCATACATATACATATCTGCCACAAAGTGTGGCAAAGCGTGAATTTATATTCTTTTTATGTATATGACAAAAAAATTAGGGGAATTAAGGTAAATTATTTGGATTCACAGATACTTGATAAATGCAGATAAAAAAATGTGATTATTCACGGGAAATAGTAATTAGTTGTGAGTGTGTTTATGTGAAAGAGGTTATAAATTTCATATGACATAAGAGATGACAGATAAATGTTATTGTTGGCTTTAGACATTATTTTAAATGTAAAGGGTCTAAAAAGTAAATGGAGAAAAGTTTTTCTTTTAATTTTTACAAACTGGAGTTGAAATAGATAATATTTACTAATGGCGGTCGTTATGGAAATTTCTAATTTCACGGTCTTAACTGATTTTGAAAATGTGGTTTTTGATAGGGCTTTTAGCTTTGGAATAAACATTAAATTTTCTGATTATCTAAATATTCAAATTTAATGTTTGAAATTACAAAGTTGTCAGATTTAATGGTCGATATTCTAATCGATGCTGTCTAGCTATATGGTTGCTGGTTTAATCAATATAACGATTATTACACTTGACCTTTCCCAGTCACTAACTCGAAGATATGTCTGTCATTATACTCGCTCGACTGGAAACTTATAGCTTTATCCACATAGAAATATCGTAACCTTTAAAAGAAAAAATCAGGAGTAGGTGGTACAATCACAGCCAATTTTATGATCATGTATTATAAGAAGTCCGTCGTTGATGTAACAAAAAGAAAGTAAACAACATTTTGTGGAAGCTTCCACAACTTTTTGCAGCTTTTACGTTTGGTGAACGTACACTTTCTTGTCAAGCGGTTTGATTGAACTTTTATCGGGATGTAGTTAACGAGCAATAATTGTGATTTACTATATACCTATGTTTGATATCCATATCTTTGGTATGCAAATTTATACTTTGATATATGTAATATATGATCCATCAGTTGGGTCTAGTCAATTCTGTGAGATCTATAGTAGTCAAGCATTCCTTGATATTATTTCAAGTGTTCAGACAGTAGCCCTATCAATAGTAGCAGAGGTGAGCTTTTGAAATTGATTGCAATCTATTCACTTAGGTTTTTCGAAGTCCAGGTCGATATTTTTTATTTTATTAAACAATAGGCCCACCAATGAATAAATAGTCTTTCTAATACAAAATTATTCACCCTAACGGAAGATGGTATAATTTTTTACAAATGGCGTCTTACGTCAATCATATTTGACATTTGTGAACTAGACAGCTGCAGTATGCTCTTACAAACAGACAAGCAATGGAGCGATATACTCCGCAAGAGCGTGGAATAATTGTGTCGACGTTTTTGACCAATAATCGGTCGGTGATGTTAGCGTGAATTTTAACGTTGATTTCCTAATCATGTCGCGCCAAATGGGGAAACATTCCGGCGCTTAGCTACTCGACTCGAGCAAAGTCGAACCACATGAGACCATGCATGGCGTGGCCGCTACCTGACTGGTCATTTGGCCGAGAATATCGCGGCTGTGGCGAACATCCATGCAATTGGGCAGCACCAGACAAAGTGCAAACAGTGCATCAATGAATGCCTGACCGTCAGTCGCGTATGAATTACTCTAAAGTCATCCTCAATCTCAACAACGAAGAGGACGATTTTGTCTCTAAAATCATCATGAGTGACGAGGCGTATTTCCACTTCAGCGGTAACGTCAATAAATCAAAATCTTCGTTTCTGGGCACTAAAAATCCACGTGTGATGCACGAAGAGCCATTACATCCACTCAAAGCCATTGTGCGGTGCGGCGTTCACACGGGTGGAGTGACTGAGCCGTATGTTTTAGAGGACGCCATCGGCAGTACGGTCACTGATGATGGATGAGCGGAGCTTGGTGAACATGTAGTCTTAACAAGACGGTGCAACCGCACACACATCATAAGCCACAATTGATATTGTGAAGGAAGCATTTTCTGGTCCTCCCGTTTTGGCAATTTGGCATAGCCAATAAAGCCCGATTTAACCATCCCAGACTTCTTTTTTTGGGTTATAACCAACAAGCCTCAGACAATTGCAGCCCTTAAGGAGAATATCCGACAGGAATGCGAACAGTTATCAATGGAAATCTTGGGAAAAGTCATAAAAAAAATGCGATAAAACGGGCACAAATGTGTATCAATACCGGCGGCAGCCACTTGGCGGATTTCCATAATTCAAAATTCCGTAATTCAAAAACAAAATTGGATGATTAATTTTGCGCTAACTTGTAATGCTGGTTCCTCTTAGAGACGATGAGGAGCATTCAATTGGTCTGCCGGCAACCAGGAGAACACTGCCATCCGCACTTATACTCATATGGAACCCATCGGTCAATGGAAACACTAACCGAGAACGTAATGCTGCTTCCCCTTAGAGACATTGAGGAGAATTCAATTGGTCTGCCGGCAACCGGAAGAACCCTGCCATCCGAACTTATATGGAACCCATCTGTCAATGGAAACACTAACCGAGGAGGTAGACAGACCTAACATATAAATGTCAAATGAAATCTTGCATTCTGGAACTAGCTTGGAAGTCATAAGGAGGTTCGGCATGGCTCTAAGATTGCGCTTGGCTATCGCCACAGATTCAAATGCTTCGCCCCCTCCACCTCCTTCACAATATACAATAGTTGGTTGCTATCAGGATTGTGTATATCTAATGTTGTTGCCATCCAGAAAGATACCAGCGCCGCAACCGACACCCGACTACATTCCATTTCTGCCACAGATTCTGACCGAAACCAGTCATAGACACAGGAAAAGTCAATTTCGTATATTTTCTGCACCAAGAGTTCTGGTTTTATTGCAGACAGTTGGCGCGAAAGGTCATTAAGGCTGTAATGCATGTTGTATCAAAAACCACTTCTTTTTCAACGGAACATGATTTTGAGTGTGCAGCATTGTATGAATATCAAGGGAAGGGATATTCATCAATGCATCTAAAACGGAATCAGACGTGCTAGGGGAAGCTCTGATGCAATGAAAACATACCTACCTTTGGAGTCTGATGAGAGAAGCAAATCACGTATTTTCATGAGACCTTGTTAGATCAGACAACCGATGTATAGGGTATAATTGGCCTTATCACAGCCGTGCCTTTCCAAATGTTCCTTTGCATTGCCAGAAGGCCGACAATGAAGTTTTTAACGTAACATGTTTGTTATCTAGAATGAATAGTGATGCCTTTAAGCTTCAATTTTGAGAAGATTGACTGAAAGCCTATAACTAGTGCACCAAACTTCGATCACGTCTAGGGCTGCCTGCGATTAAGAGTTGACACTAACCAACAGACAGTACAGCTACATCATCCGCGTATGCTTGTGAAGACAGAACGCTGTGTAGCGGTTAACGTTTACCCCGTACCTGTTTACCGCCGCCATCACATATCAGCCACAGTCAGAATCCGTAACCAATGTTTTATTCACAAATATTGCTTTTATTCACAAAACTAGACTGGCCGAATTACACATGCCTGCAAAAGTTACTCTGCATGAAGTACCTTCAATATCGATGATTCTGTTCTGATTTAATTCTGCCTATCAGATTTTGCAGCTCACTCTTGCATGATCTTCCGCGTTTGTGAGCATGTCGCTTATTAGACAAAGATTACTTCGCAAAGCAGTTTTGTGCACATGGAGCTTGACCACTCTCTCCATCTTCTTCAACATAAAAGAAATAAGACTTATACATAGGTCTGAAGTTTTTGGCGAGCGTGTAGTCCCCTTTTCCGACTTTCGGTGTAAGGGCCGCTCTCACTGTTTGCCATGGTTTTGGTATGTATGCCAGTGCCAGGCTACAAGTGAAGATTCTCTTCAGAGCTATAGCAATCAGTGATAGGCCTTATCCGTCACCACAACACAGATGAGGTATACCAGCTACTGTGTGTTGTGTTTAGGTTCTGATTACTATAGGTTACCGGAGAAATGAGCCAAACGCATGAGACTGCTTTTGATTCAGTGTAAGTGGATTCCACTTTTTAAGACTTTGGCTACGTATTAGCTTCTTAAGCTTCTTTTATCTCGATCAGTCTTCCTCCATATTAATCTTAAGGGACCTGTTCGAAAGTTTTCTAGTTTCTTAACGTAGTTACTTTCTCTATATTATGTCGATTACAAAAGTTGGCTGGGGGCCTACATTGTTCACAGCTAAGTAAGACGATAGTCTGAAATCTAGGAGATCATTTACTACTGCCCTAAAATGTATTCTGAGCATATTAATCGCCTTAATTCATAGTATTTAATGAGTTCGACCACCGCCTTCAGTTGTAATAACGCATTATAAGCAGACGCAGGGGTGAATTTATGACATTCTCCGTTTGTTTCATAGATAAGGTCTGCAGCAACTAAAATTCGTCCTAGTTTGGATGGTGAGGGTGAGTTCGGCACATATAGATGAGTTCTCGGTCTTTCCGATCGCTCGTCATATTATGATGTGAAAGCTCTTAAACATCTTGAAATACAGGCACTTTTATTCACCCATCCATGGTTTCTGTCTGAATATTATGTGATTAACGTTGCTAAAATTTTCTTAAACAAAAATTGATAGTTTTTTCAAATTAAAACTACACTTTTAAGTTTCAAATGCAAACCGTTAACGCGATGCATAAGTCTACCTTGGTAAATGATTCACAAAAAAGAAAAGACAAAATCTGAAATGTACACGATACTATGCCCAATATCCCAAAGCATATTACCCCGCTTGGAGGAATCATCCTCAACAAACTCAAGTTCATTGAGTTCATTCAAGTTACAAGTAAATTTTCCGTAATAGCTTCATCATTCACTTACATATATCCCACAAGTATTCGTACGTTCATCGGCTTCTCCAGCACACCACCACAAATCACAAATCAAATCTAATTATTATCGATCGACTTAGAAAGTCAATTCAGAGCACACAAAAATAGATACTTTGCCAACTTACTGAAAATACTTGTACATCGAAAAACCTTCAAATCTCTTCCCAAGTATCATTTCCAATCAATAATGGCACGCTAATGCCTTACCCACCCGAATACCCCCTTTCTCTTAATTCGAGATAAAAATTAGAAAGGTGCTCTGGCATATTCGTACAGCTGTGATTTGCCTTTTGGGAAAAGCAAATAGTACGTGACTTCTTCTACTATGCTGTTCAAATTATTCAGCATTCGCAATCTCTCAAACGAATCCGCCTATAAGCCGCCCCACAAATCACAAACTCCAAATGAACGTTCTGTATTCACCATTACTAGAGAGTCTCTCGAAAACTGAAACAAGACAAAAAATTCCCCCGAGGCTGCCGAAGTCATATCCGCCTCCAGTTAACGTCACTAGACATGCACGACATTTCACAAATTAATTGACATTACAATCAGAGCGACTAAGCATACGAGCATTGGTATTCGTACTACTACGAATAGTCTGGAGGAGCTACATACGTTAAGTTTGTGACCCAAAAGTTTGCTCAGCCAGTCAGTCAGTTAGTCAGATCGTCAAATTGTCAGAGAAACATTCACACATGACTAAATGCAAAAAGCAAATCACTCGTGTAAGCGGTATGACATAACGAGAACAATAGACTCTTACCGGAGGCATATTTCTTTTGTTGCCCGACCTTTTCCATAACTGCTGTGAGAAGTTCCCTTTATGTTCTCTAGTCATAGTCTAGTTTATTCAACCGTAGTCTAGTGATGGATACATGTATTGCAACATAACAAGAGGTTCAGCGACAGGGTAACACCAAAAACGTCTTTTACTGAGTTCATACAGAGCTTACAAACTCATTATTTCATCACCGCCACCATTACAAGCAACCTTTTCGGCCTACCACGCATCTCAAGACAAAAGACTTTTCTACAACAAACCACACAAGCCGCTCCATCCCGTCTTTCGCTTGTTCTCTAAAGATCCACAAGTACAAGTATGGATACAATAAAAAGCATTAACAACAATATAACAAACAAAATAATAACAACAAAGTCAAGCATGTTACAGCAAACAAAAGCAACAATAGAGGGAAAGACTTTAGGAAAAGTCGAAAAAACAAACCTGATGGAATGGGTGGATAGATGCGGATCAGCAGAGGGTAAGAGTACTTTCTAAACATCACCATTAGCTCACCTGAATCAGCTACACTTTCAGATAAAAGATACCAATACAGTAATATGGGGGAAAAAATACCAAAAATTGATTTAAAAAGAACCATGTTACTGAGGTGTAATCGAAGTATCTATAAGATAAAAGCGGTTTGATGTAAGATTAAGAAAAATTACGCAACATGCAATAAAACTTGATGAAAAGATTCTATAGAAGAAAACATTTCATTGATAACTGGCTGTTATTCACAAAAATATGTTATGTTACCAACTGCCCGCAACCTGTATTGGAACTGTAGTCAGTCATAAGTGAGCTACATGGTGACTAGATCGCAATGATACCTTTTCCAATTTTTATGTTTCAGCACCTGCCACAGCTATCAATGACATCCAGCTGTCTAAAAAATATTCAGTAAGCTTTGCCAATTCATTACGCACCGTTTTACGCTTGCCGAACGTGCGGAAATTATTGAAAAATACAATCGAAGTTCCGAGTCAGTTGTTAATACGCAAAGTGAATTCCGTCGTAAGGTCGGTCGTCATCATGGCTTCAGTGTGCAGGCAATTCGTCGCACCGTGAAAATGTGAATAGGAAATAGCGAGACGGATCTTTCGGCTGCAGGTTTGAAGGGGCGGAATGCTGCTGGTGATTTCAATGGAGCACTGGTGGTGGAAATATGGATAAAACAGAAGTGTTGAAAAGTGTCGATTGACTGACTAATATTAGCATGACTAATGAGTTTTATCGCTCAGTTTTGAATCCTATCTAGCAGATGCAGAGATGTTTTAGAAGCACCTGACCAGATGTGGGCATTGTACTCCAATTTTGGGTGGATGAATGTCTTATATATTGAGGCCAGAGGGGCTGAAATATTTCTTACATCGCTTCAGGAAACCTAGATATTTCGCAGCATTTTTGGCGACATCAAATAGGTGGTCATTGTGTTTTTGAAGCATTATATTGAGTATATATTTTAATGCGCGCGGTTTTCTTTTTTCAAAATTTGAACGCTTATTTAAGAAAAACATGTACAATAGTATTATTAAAAGTATTGCCCATCTAAAGCTATGACTTTTTCCCATCTTTCTCTCAATTTTTGGATCCCATCCCAAAAGAACTGCGCCGGCTTGGCAGCCAAGAATGAATCAAGCCAATTTTTGATATTCTGCTCTGATGTGAACCGTATTTCAGTGAGGGCGTTCTGCATCGACCGGAACAAATGGTAGTCAGAAGAGGCAAGGTCTGGGCTATAAGGCAGGTGGGGTAAGACTTCCCATCTACTGTTTTCCAAATAGTTCTTAACCGGAATAGCAACGTGGGGTCGAGCGTTGTTATGATGGAAATTTATTGCCTCGTGTCTGGTCGCATATTCCGGACGTTTTTCGGACACGGCTCTCTTCAAACGGATTAATTGTGTTCGGTAGCGTTGTCCATTGATGGTTTTACCCGGTTTTAGCAGCTCAAAATACAGCACACCCATCTGATCCCACCAAATACAGAGCATTACCTTTGCGCCATGGATATTCGGCTTTGCCGTTGATTTGACTGGTTGGAAGGGTTTCACATATGATTTTTTGCGCTTGAGGTTGTCGTAATGGATCCATTTTTTATCACCAGTAACAATCCGATGCAGAAGTGACTTCCTTTTGTGGCGGTTCACCAGCATTTCGGACATGCAAAACCGCCTTTCGATGTCTCTCGGCTCGAGTTCATATGGAACCCAATTTCCAAACTCAAAGATTCTGCGAGCTTTTCTTGTGTTTGGCAACAATCTTCATAGAGTAATGCTTCCAGTTCTTCATCTTCAAACTTTTTTGGCTGCCCAGGACGTTCATCGTCTTCCAAGCCAAAATCACCACTTTTTAATCGTGCAAACCACTTTTGGCACGTTCGCTCAGCTGGCGCATGTTCACCATAAACTTCCACCAAAATACGATGACTTTCGGCAGCAATTTTCTTCATATTAAAGTAATGAAGAAGAACTCCCCGCAAAAACACTTTTTCAGGCACAAAGTTCGACATATTTAAGTGAAAAAAAGTTATTGTCGTTTACGCTTCAAATGAATGACATATACTGAAATGACGTACAATGACAGTAGCTTTCCAATGCATGTTCCAATGAAATAATAACAATGGAATAATACAAGTAACGCCATCTCTTAGCAAACCGTACAAATAAGTTATAGACCCAATATTCCATTCTGTTGATAGTTAACCCATTGGTTATGCTCTTAATATCTGAACTTAATGAGCATAAGCATAAATGAGAAGTCAAGGAACGAATATGAAAAACAAGAGACTACTGTCGTCACGAAAAGTATATATTGGATTAGAAGTAGCATATAAGACATCATTAATGAAAATTAAAAATAGTGTCGCAGACAGAAAGGATCTCGTGGGCACACTAGGAGATCCTCATTTTGGCAAAAAAACCACCTTTTCGGACAGGGTCCATTTTTAGTTCAGCAGCTAGATCACTCCACAAGTGTTTGGTGCGGTTTAGAACATGACGGACTCATTTCTTCCGAAATGAGGAAGGAGACACCGACTTTCTGTGGTCAGAGCATATATATCGATATATCCGAGCTGTGGTTCCAACAAGACGGCGCTTTATGCCATACAAGCGACGTAACGCTCGAAGTTGTGACGGAGAAATTTGACGACTGGGTCATTTTAAGGCAAGCAAAATGGACGTTATTGAAGCGAACACAATTCACAAGTCTTCGGCCAAGCATCAATGCATTACAGAGATTGACTGTTTGGTGCGGTTTATGGCATGGTTGCATCATCGGACCTTATTTCTTTCAAAATGAGGAAGAATAAATCGTTACCGTCAATTGCCTCAGATACAGAACGTTGTTAAACGACTTTCTGTGGTCAGAGCTCGACAACGCCGATATATCCGAGCTGTTATTCCACGTACCGCAACGGTCGATATTGTGAATGAGAAATTTGCCGACTAAGTCATCTAATGGCGAGCTTTCCTCAATTGGCCGCTTCGTTTATGCGATTTGACCCCACTCGATTATTTTCTCTGGGGTTACGTCAAATCCTTAGTCTATTGGGCCAATTCAATACAACATTGCTATAAAGAGCAAAAACAAAAAGAATAATTCAGCTGAGTAAGCTTAAACTGGACATATGATGCTAAATGGCAGCTTAGTTAGTTCGTTTTTACAGAAAGTCCGTAAAACACATCTCGGGTGAGGCAAAAGAGTAGCCAGATATGCATCGATGCCAGACGGATGGCAATGAACGTAACAAATGTACGTTGCATACTCGTACACTACTCCGCTTTGCACTGACTTAACACAGCATAGAAGTGAACATGGAGCGAATAGAAATATTCGTGTCAGAGCTCGACGGTTTCCGGGGCGAGCAATACGAGTACTACGCTTTTCAAAAATAAACAACATGTCATCACAATGACTGGCAAAAGTTTTTAACTAGAAAACGTACGGTAACGTTAAACAGGTATAATATCCGTTCGGAAAACCAAGTGGAGAAACGTCAGAAACTTGCAAACGAAAACGTACAAAATGTATTTATACGGAACGGAACAAAAATAGAGTTACCATTTTCATAACAGCTGAAGTCCTTGATGAAGTCGTAAGCGTATCAAAAATTAACCATAACTGAATAATGAACACGAAGCGGGTAGTGAGTGTTCAGATAAGCTTCTATTTTGGTATAACTTTGTTGAGTATTTCAATCGGCCGACCCCTCAAAAACAAAAAAATTTTGTGGTGGAATAATAAACCGAACATGGTTGTGAAGAAAAGATATCTGGACCAATTATGATCACAGTAGAGGTTTTATGTCATGAATAAGACACGACGAATAGGCGAGAACTAATTATTCGAAGACGCTATGTGCAATTTAATATTGAAGCTGGATGCTTTTGTTAGTCCTTAGGTGGACTGTTGGATCAACATATCTAACGACCGAACAGATTTGGCCAAAGCTGGATCTGAATCGCTCTATGAGTTTGATCCTTATAAATAAGAAACATCTCAGCGCCATCATAAGTGTCATCACTGGACACTGACTTATGTGTAAGCACGCAAGAAGGCTTGGCGCCTTTACAAACGGTTTCTGTAGAAGAAACACAACAATCAAACATGTACTCAGTACATGTCCAGCTCTCCCCCAAAGAATCCAAAGAAAACTTCACTAAGGAGCTTTCTTCTACAATGACTTGAGCGATCTAAAGAATATATGTTAGACCTCAACAGTTTCCTTTGCTTCATTATAAGCTCAAATTGGTTCCAAGAATAGGGGAATCAGAGACCTTCACCTGTAAACCTTGAATTCTAAATGACTAGATGAATCATCAAAACCCCATTTTACATAGTTATCAAAATTAGATGTTGAAAACTTCTTTGATTTTGACTAACTTCATGTTGAACTTGCATTAGACGTAAGATAGTAGGATTCCATTCATAAAATCAGGGTAGCAATCATCTTTAGAACGCTGAATAACTTGGCCCTGTTTAATCAAAATCCGGAAGAGATTCTGCATCGTTTCGTGACCGTCGATGAGACGTGGATTCAGTGGTACACACCAGAGACTAAATAACAATCGAAACAATGAGTTTTACCCGGTGAGTGTGCTCCAAAGAAAGCGTGATCTACGTTAACTATTTGGAGAAGAGAAAAACAATCACAGGAGCACACTACGTCGATTTATTGGGTCGAGCCAACGCCGATTTGAAGAAAAAACGACCACATTTGGTCGTTTAATCGACCGCAGTCACCACAGTCAAATTGATGGAATTGCACTACTAATTGGTCCTATATCCTCCGTATTCTTCGGATTTGGTTCCCTGCGACTTTTTTTTGTTTGTTGGCAAACCTTAAAAAATCGCTCGCCGGAAAGAAGTACAGGTCGAACGAGGAAGTCATCGCCCCCGCGTAGGAGTATTGTGCAGGCGAACAAAAGTCATACTATACGTAGGGCTGAAAGAGAATCATAAATGAAGTTGAAAAATAAATTGTCAAAACCTTAAAAAGTTGCATTGTCGTATCTAATTCGGGTATTTATCAAACAGTCCTCGTACAAACATTTTTAACGCTAACGGCGAAAGCTAAACGCTTCCCGTATATTTACGCTTACAACTACCTTACCTTTTCGTTCATGGTAGTACTGCTCACTAATTTACTGGGAACACTAGTTTTGATGCAACGGCATTACCTGACGAGCGCAGGCTCATTTGTCCTGCGTAACACAATAAAGCAGTCGAATACTTAGACCGCAGATCTTCGATCTTCAAACGTTTTGACCTGTCAGAAGAGTCAACGAAGCTCAATTAAGGCCTCACCGCATGCCATGTAGAATTTAAGGCCAAAAATCTATCTTTCATTCTGTAGGATATATATGATAAATTTTTCTCAAAAAGCTCATAGTCTTTAGATTTTGGGCAATTTGTGCGTTTTTGTTATTAATTTCTTCAAAACAAAACACGATCACTGAGTTCTCCTTGACAAAAAAAAATATCAAAGCTACCCGATCCTAGAGCAAATAAAAAAAGAACCAAATATATCGCATTTTGCCTTTTATAGCTAAAATATAGTCAAATCAACGGCTGTGCAAATATGTGAAAATTTTTTTGTTTGTTCAAGAAACAGACAGTTTCAATGATTACACCACACCAAAAACGGGACCCGATCTCACACCTAGATAAACTAAAATTTTGCCACTTAGCATAAAAAACGTTGTAGTTAGGTACTTAGAATATTTTAATACCCTACCCGATGATTTTGACGCCATAAAAATTTGTAACGGGTTCACTGGATTTTTACAAAATTATTGTTGCTTGAACTCGTTACTTGTTCTGCTAAATTGTTCAATGACGACGGCTCATTTGTTAAATGCTCTTAGTTTGAACCGTTGCAACAAACCTCTCTTGCAACTCATCGCACTTTTAAAACCGGGTTTTGGTGGCTTGACAATACATCCATCGAATCATTATCATATGGATATGGACCACATCATGGAGCGTTTTTCCAACTCTGAAAAACTTAAACTTTATAGCTCCGTGTTTGATCTACAACTGATGTCACCATTAATGACCCCAAAGATTTGGCTAAAAAATTTAACGAGTATTTCGCTTCGATTAGCACTAAGATAGTATCGGATAGCTGTTCTGAATTCTCTAACTGCAACTGCACAGTTGTTGATAAATCATTCGCTCATAGTTTCTTTGGCAATCCAATAACGTCCTTTGAACTGTTTAGAATTATCAACTCACTAAAAAACTCGAAATCTTCAACAACAAACTATTTTTCAAACAATTTCGTTAAAAAAACTAGCTTTAAACATTTGCGATATTCTTTCTAGTATTTTTAACATAAGCATCTCCTGTGGCATTTTTCCAGACGGTCTTAAGCAAGCCGAAGTTATACCTTTATATAGGGTTTTCTACAACAACTTGACAACTTTTTTTTAAATATAAGGCAAACCATTTGAGATATTTCAAAAACTTTTTTATTGGCATGAAGTACAATCAAAACATTTATGCATGCAACTCGACTTCGTTCATATGTCCACCGCAGGCACGTTCGCAGCGTTCGATTCGTTGGACTCAATTTTCAACGACTTGGCTACACATTTCGGCCGAAACGGCCGCTATTTCGAGTTCAATGTTGGCTCTGACCTCTTCCAACGTCGTCGCCGTGTGGCTTAACTTAACGTAGCCCCAACGAAAATAGTCAAGCGGCGTTCAGTCGCACGAACGAGGCGGCCAATCGACTGGCCCATGTCTTGAGATAACACGCTTACCATACTTACTCTTCAATAAATCGATTGTAGCGTGTGCTGTGTTGCTTGTGGCGCCATCCTGTTGAAACCACATATCGTCCATGTCGTCATAGTAACGTGACGACCGTTATCGTCGGCGAAAAAATATGGCCCAATAACGTTGCCGGCATGCAAACCGCACCAAACACTTATTTTTTGTGGATGAAGTGGTGATTCATGAAGCACATGTGGGTTTTCACCCGACCAATGACACATATTTTGCTTATTGACGAACCCATTGAGCCAAAAATGAGCTTCGGCACTGAAGATGATTTTGCGATGAAATTCATCATCTTGGCGCATTTTCTCCAGATCCCAATCGGAGAACGTACGTCGCTTCAAATGGTCCATCGGCTTCAATTCTTGAGTGAGCTTGATCTTGTATGGGTGTAAAGTAATATCCTTACGCGAAATACGCCATAATGTGGTCTGAGCGATGCCCAATTCTTGAGAACGCCGTGGAATTGACTGATTTGGATCGTTTGTTAGGGACGTCTGAACGGCAGCGATATTTTCGACACTTCGACCTACCCATTGTCTCACTGACACGGCAACATCACTCAACAAATACGTAGACTCAAATTTTTGCACTAAACTTGTTATTGCCTGTCTACTAGGGCGAGTATTACGACCGAAAATTGTTTCTGTAGAAAATTTTTATAATTTGCAGACGTTACTCGATAGTGCACTCTACCATGATGAAAATGTTGAGTTTACTGAATAAAGTGACAGTAACAGTTTGATGATTAGTGAAAGAGTGCGTTCACAAATTAAATTCAAAGTTATCAAGTCGCTATTGGAAAACCCTATATAAGAAAGGTTAAAAATATGCTATCAATAATTATAGGCCTATTTCTTAACTTCCAGTGTTTACAAAGATTAATGAGAAAGCTATAACAAATAGAATGATCAAGTTCTTATATAAAAATAATTTCTTTAACAAATACCAGTTTGGTTTTCGGTCAGGTTAAATTTTTGCACAAATATTTATGACAGTTTTAACTGCAGAAATCTGACTGAGGGTCTTTTCATTGACACTACGAAAGCTTTTGATACTGTCGAACATATTATTGTTTTAGTAAAATTAAACAATTGTGGTTTTAGGGCTAATATATGTACATAATTGGTTCCGCTCGTATTTATCAAACAGGAAACAGTGGGTAAAAATTAATGGCCAAATGAGCTCTTTTAAAAACATCTCCATAGGAGTTCCTCAAGGCTCTGTGCTAGGACCGATACTTTTCTTAATCTTTATTAACTCACTCCTTTCTCAGAACTTCTGTAGTAAGATTAATGATGACATATCATGTGCTTTTTAATGTAACTCTCCTTTAAACTTAATTACTGACATGAATCATGACCTGGAAGGTCTGGGTCATTGGTTCCAACAGCATAATCTGGTGATTAATGATAAAACGAAGATGATGTTTTTTAATCTATGTGGAAGAGAGTTGGATTTTGGAACGTTTTATTTCCACTGTGCAAAATCCAGAAAATTTGTACATCAGGAACAACCGCAAAAACAAATTTTGAGTTCCGTACATACATATAGGTGGGGTGAAAAATAACCTCCTTGGGAATGAACAAATTTTTTTGAATGTTTTTCTTATTTTATTCAATATAGTCCTCTTTTAGTTTGATACAATTATTAGAGCGATTTTCCAACTTCTTGATCCCGTCCGAAAAGTAATTTTCCGGAAGGTCTGCAAAATACTCCTACGTAGCGTCGATGATTTTCTCGCGTGAGCTGAATTTTTTATTGATGAGCCGTCTTTTGAGGTTTGGGAAGAGATAATAGTTTGAGGGAGCCAAATCGGAGGCGTAAGTCATTGATTTTAGCCCTGGTTGCGATGCTCTTGTGCGCCGGTTCATTGTCTTGCAAAAACAAAATTTTTTTCGCTTCATGTGAGGCCGTTTTGCAGCGATTTCGGCCTTTAATCGCTCTAATAATGTATAGTTATACTCGCTGTTTCTGTTTTTCCTTTTTCTTTTTCACGAAGAGTTTGCCATGACAATCCCAGAAAACCGACGCCATAACCTTTCCGACCCATCAAGCCTGCCTCGGCCGCTTCGGAGCACTCGTACCGGCTTCAGTCCATTGACGGGCACTCATTCTGTTCTCCGGTGTGTAATTGTGGATCCAAGTCTCATCATTAGTTACCAATCGACGCCAAAAGTCCGCCCAATTGCGCAAAAGCAAGTCCAAACACTCTTTCGAAGTACTCTCGCGTTCGTGTTTTTGGTCGGTCAGGAGTGAGTATGAGCTGCACCCAGCGGCAGGATAACTTTTTCGTATGCAGAATATTGTCCAAAATATGACGTGTGCGTTAAGTACTAATATTAGTGTTATCTGCTAACTCGCGCACCTTCAGTTTCCGGTCAGCCATCACCATTTCATGTATTTTTTGACATTTTCCTCTGTAACCGCAACAGAGGACTTGTCGTTGCGGACTTGATCGGTAGTGGATCTTGATCGAAACCAATATTTAACGGTGTAATCTGACGGAGTATTAGCCCCATAATATTTATCCAACTTTTCTTTTGTTTCCTTCGCCGTTCTGAATCTCAAAAAATAATGTTTTATGAGAGAACGAAAAACGTTTTTGTCCATACTCAACATGATGCCAAACACGTCAACAACAATCAGCTGTCAAAATAAAACTAAAGACAGTATCGTTCTGAAATTTGTCATGTCTGCCTAAATATGAACGGACTTCAAGGCAACTTTTCACCCCACCTAGTATTCTGAGAATTGCTTCGTTATAGAAAATGTTAGATCGTATAAGTTGGTCCGATCATAGGAATGCGCTTAAAAAGTACCTCATAGCTGCCACAAGACAGTTATACTTTTTAAAATCATTCTGTTCCTAAGATCTTCTGAAGTGTACCTATTATGGGTTTGTCCATTCTAGGCTCGAATATGGTTTAGTTTCCTGGGGTCAAACTCATTTCAACAATATGAATCCACTTCTAATTTCTCAAAAACACATTGTTCATCTTATCTCTAACAAAAATCGTCGTTTTACTAGTCTGATACTTTTCAGAGGCTTTAAAATTCTTCCCTTAAAACATCTATACTGTTATTCTTAAAGATATTTTTTCTAAATCAGGCTATGAACTGAATAGAAGCTCCGATTACTATAACCTAAGAACCAACAATTTGAATCTACACCCTGACTGACTCGAACTGCAACCAACTTGAGACTGCTATAATTTCCAAACCGTTCATGACAGTGAGCTTAAATTTTGACACATGACAGATAATTTTATTGTTTACGAGCCTCTTAAGCGATTTACTATGTTGTGTTGCTCAGTTGTGTTGAAAAAATTTTATCCGCGATGCAATTCAAACGTGATAGTGTGATTGCTTTATATTTGGCTGGAAAACCACAAGTAGCTATCGTTAGAGCCCTCCAGCACCTCAACGTGAATAAATCATTTGTGTCTCGAACCATAGCTCGTTACCGTGATACTGGCAGCCATGCAAAATGCCATTGAGGTGGTCATAAAATAACAGCAACATCGGCAGAAATGGTTCGGAATGTAAAGGCTCAAATTGAGCGAAATCCGAGTCGAAGTGGAAAAAAAATATCTCGTGAGTTCAACATATCGTTGGAACGGATGCAACATATACTGAAAAATGAACTTGGCTCAAGCCATTGAAGTTCCAAAAAGGACACGATCTTACACCGCAATAGAAAAAAGTTAGAGTCGAAAGTGCGAAGGAGTTGCTACGCTTGTACGAAAGTGGTGGATTGCCGAATTTGGTTTTTTTGTTATCGAGCAATATGTCAACAAACAAAATGACCATTCCTGTTACGCACATATTTATCTTTTTCTATATTTTTGTTGTCAACTTACTAGTAAATATTTCAATATATTTTGCGACCCCACTATCTTTCTTTCTATCTTTTTATTTATTTTTGTTATTAATTTTTACATGGCTCCCTGCTTTCGCCTCTAGTTCCTTCTGAACTATAAATTGCAGGTTCTTTTTTTTTTTAAATTCATATACAATATTATATTTCCTAATGTAACTTCAAAAACTATGTCTTTGCATTATTGAGTTGTAGTTTGAATTTTCCTATTTTTGCCAACTCTGTACGTCGCTAAGTTCTCAAAATATTTCCCAGACGTAAATAAGAATGATACGCGATTTGTTAAAACAAAGCTGGAATAACCAAAAAATTTAAGATGGATTACACCAAGGCAGTGTACACAGCCCGTTGCTTTTTTAATTTCACGAAAAATTTCCTATTCCGCTTCTTTCCGTTGATGATAGAGCTCTATTATTAGCAACAACGTGCCCTTCAGGCAACTCTTAACGACTGATAAAAGAAGGTAACATGTTACGAATCAGTCGTACTAAGACTGAATATATCAGTCTTATCGTTTTTGTCTGGCACTGTTGTTATTTTCATCTGGAAAACCCACTACTTTAAAAAAAAAAAAAAAAAAAATTAACATGACAGAATGCGGAAGACTAAAATACCTAGACCCTGTGGTAAATCACTGAATGTAGGATGACAGAAAAATGGTTTTGCTATATACGACAGTATACTCGTATAACGCATCGCAATGTTGGACGGTAAACGAGAAAATAAAGAAAAGATGACAGTGACAGATATGAAAATGTTTTAAATATCAGCAGGTGTAATAATCTAATTAGAAGTGTGCGTATTCACGAAAGTCTCAGCATTAAAAAAACAATATTAGGAAGGCTATACCATAAGCTGACTACGTCAACTGGTTTGGCCTTGTTCAATGCAGGTCGTCGCAAAATTCGGTCGAAGGTTCGAAGAAAAAAAAAAAAAACTTCCGAAAATCTTGACCTCACTAACAAAGTGCTCCAAAATAGAGGGGCCTATAGAAAAGTCTATGATCTGCGAATCTATCCCACACCACAAATGCCGCAATACCAATGTACCATTACTTATTCTATGTAGATATACAGGTTACATATTTCAACGATTAAGAAAATATAATGTTTACCTGACTTCTGTCATCCAATCGTTCTACCAAAAGTATATCCAACATACAAATACGAATATCTTGAAAAATGTCATCCATCCTCATCAGAAATATCTTTGCAGAATTCCTTAAATATTAAAACGTTCACTCAAACCAAGAGTTCTTTCAAACTTTATTTAAGAAAAACCGAAAATACTCTTTAAAAGTTAAAAGATATAAAATGAAAAATTGTGCTTCATACCATGGTCTCCTTCAGATATATTGTATATTTTTTTGGCACTTAATTTGTTTACTGACGTATGGCAAAATCCTACCCTAAGGTAAGGATCCTCAAACCGTATCAACCGCTTTTGCGATTTACGGGTACAATGTAAGGAATGAAAGGTAAATAACTTGGTGAAACATGTTCTAATATTAAACTTTGACCTTTATGCTTGTTTTTATAAAAAGACAGTTAATTAAGGATAAGGAAGAAGAGAATAATAAACAATTGACTCTTGACATTTTTGACATAGATATGTACTGTGTTTTGTACTTTATCATATGGCTTGATAATGGCTGATAGAAATGTTTGAGTATATATTTTGGGACACATAATGTCTAGGGGTTGATGAGCGTGGCTAAACTTTAAATTCAAGAAAATGTATTTATGTACGAGTTGAGTAGTAGATTTATATATTCTTACATTTAGTTAAGCTAAATATAACAAAGCCAGCCAGGATTTTAAATATTCTCAATTGGTTTTAAGTAGTACTCGTATTTTTTAGCCGAACAATAGTATGATGAAAAACAAGACGTATACTCGTACTACAGTAACTGCTACAGATAATAGAAGCAACGTCTGTTTGAGTGCGAATTTATTGTTTATGGCAGACCAAGGTAAAAAATTGTAAGCCTTTCGGATCGTGATTATTCGGATTAATTTGATTACACCAGAATCTTTCTACGAAATCATCAATCATTCAAAAATCATTTAAGGTGTTCACGTATCCCTTAACCTCTCGTTATGGTTTTCACAAACTTTCTAAAGTGCATCGATGCCAGGAAGCCTCAGAAATACCGCAACTGATGTTCTGGCCGTTCTCATTAAACCAATGATTTACTGCCTGCAATCAGATGTAGAAAAACAGTACACACAGTACAAGCAGAAGTAGCAGAATCACAGTCAGTGTTAAAGATATGAAAAAATCGTTTTCAGGCAGAAAAAACTATTTAACTTGGGCCATTTTCTGAGCTAAGATTTCCAGCCATCCGATCAGAATGGAGATTAGATAACAACCGAACCATAAGAAAGCTGCCGAACCGAGCAATTTAAGACAGGTAAAGATGACAATCCAGCATTACGAGTATCTACAAGATTGTGTTGGGGGAAACCATGCGTAATGAATGGAATCCAAGCATAGTGTGTCCGATCCACATGAAAGGAGATTCTTCAAACTGAATTAGATAAAGAAGCATCAGTCTTCTTAGTATCGCGTAGAAGATCTGGTCTGACATATTTTGTGATGCCTGAAATGATTTGTCGACGATATGATTGACCTCATTAGTGCGATTTCCGCCCACTAAGTCCACAATTGACAAAATATTCATACTTAGGCATATCCTAGAAGAAACGTAGGCTAGATACCTTAAATTGAAGAGAATATCAAAGAAAAATAATCGTTACTATGTAAGGGTCGGAAGAAATCTCATTGATCTCATCTCATTCACACTGATGTCAAAAAAGCGATTAAATGATGATGATAAAGATGATGCTTCGTCATGTGACTTCCTTAACATCATTCTTGGGAAAATTGTGTGAAACTCGCAAGAAGCATAATTTTCCAAAAGTTTGAAGATATCCTTGTATACGGTGTTGACATTGTTATCATTGGCTGAACACAATGTGCTTTTACTGGTGCGTTTTCTAGTATTTAAACTGAAAACAAAATGGATTTGTGTATGAATGAAGCTTAACAAAGAGTTTAACGAAAAGTTAAACTTGTCAGACGTTGTTTCTTTGGCCCTACTTTATGGCACAGGATCATAAACGTTTGCGAAGGCGGATGAAAACATATAGTCTTGTGGGTATGTGGGTATCCAAAATTCTTCGACTGATTACTGCGTAGGTTTGTTTGCATTGATTGGCTTTAGAGAACATATATATAACAGTGAAATTATTTCGCCTGAGATGCATACAGATGTAGATGGAATGAATATTTACGGACGGGCAGAGCAGAAAATGGGACTTAAGCCATCACCTGAAAAAAGTAACCCAGAGGCTACACTGGATAGTTTTATTAGCTAAGAGGCAGGTCCGCCTGGTAGCATCATTTAAATTATGGTTTACCAATAGATGGCTCCAGCAGTAAGTGCTGATTGATTCTGACATATCCAAAACGTCATGAACCAAGCTTAGATACATGGTAACCAAACCGTTTTGGCACATAAGTGATTTTGTTTTGGTGTCGTATACTTTGGGTTGTGCGAAAATGTCTGATTTTGTGCCAAATAATCGTCATTTGCGGGAAGTATTGAATTTCTTCTTTTATCCGAAGAAAATGGCGGCGGCTGAAGCACATCGAAAGCTTCAAAAAGTTTACGGAGATGCTGCTCTAAGTGAAACAACATGCCGTGATTGGTTCCTTCGCTTCAGGGACGGCGATTTCGATGTTGATGACCAGAAGGAAGGCCAAAATCCTTAAAATACAATGAATTGGAGGCATTCCTCGATGATGATTCTAGTCAAACGCAAGAAGAGCTTGATTTAGCATTAGGAGTGTTCCTTATAATTTGAATCCAATACACGTTGAGTGTCGTTTTTTCGACTGTGAAGGAAGGGTTTTCTTCATCGCATCGTGCCGGGCGATGAAATATAGATTCATTACAGCAACTCAAAGAGAAGAAATTTATGAAGACTGCCTGGTCATGCTTCTACATCGTCGGCTCGGCCAAATATTCATGGTGCAAATGTTAAGTGATGTATTTAGTAGGACCAGGTTGGTGTTATTTATTACGAAAACCAACGAAAACCTCACTGGGGAACGGTGTCGACTTCAGTTGATTCGATTGAGCCTAGTACTGCGCGAAAAACGGCCACAATACGAGCAGAGGCGCAAAAAAGTGCCTGACAACGCTCGGCCTCACGTTGCCAAACCCTTTAAAACCTACCTGGAAATGCTCAAATGGGAAGACCCACTGTTATCGTACTGTTATCGAAACGGTATTCGAGCTCTACCAGAAAGATGTGAAAAGGTTGTAGCCAGCGATGGGAAATACTTTGAATTATTCATTTGTAACCATTTTTCCAAAATAACTTTGCATTTTCTTAAAAACAAAAAAACGATAACTTTTATCGAGACATCAAGACATTCTTTTAATGTTAATGGCCCGAACAAATTTGACCTATAGATTTTCTAAAAAGTAATAATATACTAGATGGGGTGAAAAGTGACCGCCAGAATGCGCTGCTACCTCAAAAAATGTTATGGTGCCTTGAAGTCCGTTCATATTTAGGCAGACATGCTATATTTCAGTGCGATACTGTCTTTAGTATTTTTTTGACAGCTGATTGTTGTTAACGTGTTTGGCATCATGTTGAATATGGAGAAAAACGATTTTCGTTCTCTCATAAAACATTAATTTTTGACAGGCAAAACAGCAAAGGAAACAAAAGAAAAGTTGGCTAAATATTATGGGGCAAATGCTCCGTCAGATCACACCATCAAATATTGGTTTCGAGAGTTTCGTGGTGGCAGCAACTCCACTACCGATCAAGTCCGCAGCGGCAGGCCCTCCGATGCGGTTACAGAGGACAATGTCAAAAAAATATATGAAATGGTGTTGGCTGAACGGAAGGTGAAGGTGCGCGAGCTAGCAGATACCAGAAAGATTAGTACTGAGCGCACACGCTATATTTTGGGCAAAATTCTGCATATGAAAAAGTTATCCTGCCGCTGGGTGCCGCGCATACTCACTCCTGACCATAAACACGAACGCGAGAGCACTTCGAAAGAGTGTTTGGACTTACTGATGCGGAATGGGGAGGACTTTTATCGTCAATTGGTAACTGTTGGTTAAACTTGGATCCACTGTTACACACCATAGAACAGAATGAGTGTCCGGCAATGGAATGAAGCAGGCACGAGTGCTCAGAAACGACCAATGAGGTTACTTTTCACACCACGAGTACATTTATATATAACAATTACAAATATATTTAGTCAAACAACATACGTTCAAAATACGTACCTACAAACAATTTTATTTTTTGCAAAATTTCTTCGAAATGGTCATACCCAGATAAATATTCCATATGAATTGTTACTCACCTAAAAGAGAAGAAAAAATAAATAAGAAAGTGGTAGTATGGTAGTTATAAAAATGGTAATTATGAAAATATAAAAAAAATAATAACATCTTTAGAAAAAGAAAGTAAAGTGTCATTACAACAGAAATTGGACCCCAACTTTTCTTTCTGCAACATCTTTTCTGATTCTCTTGTATGTAGTTCTCCCCTGCTCGCATTCATTGAAATCAAATAGAAAAAAAAAATGTTCTTGGAATTCTACAACTACGAAGTTTGAAACGGATCCCCTAGCTAAAGAATGCTTAAACGTATAAAAGGATGCCAAGCTGAAAACAAGAGTAAGGATACTGAAAATAGAATGGAATGGCGCATAGTGTGGGAATCTTCGGACCCAATTACAATTCCTGATCTTTAAACTAGGTATGGGCCCGAGCGTTGGCTCGGTAACTACTTAATGTTAAGAGGGTCTGAATACATTTAAAATGCCTCAGCATGTGTTAAGTTTTGTTTTTTTGAAAATTGGACAGATGGTGGTGGCATCCAACATTTAAAGAGAACGCTAAATTATTTATGGAAATTGGCTTTGTTCTTGTTTTCTAGTCAAATTGATTTTACTGGAAAAATTAATGTGTTACGGGATGGGATTCGAACATCGAACCTTTTGTTCTATTGAACTTCGAAAAGGCTGTTGATTTAAAGGATCTAAGTCCAATTAATCGTACCAACAATCATAAAATAGAAATGAGTTACAAAATTGACGGAATGCCTTTACTCCACTTTTCTTACTTCGTCTTGATTATCAAAAGAAAACTTTATGGCCGCATGCAGACTTATGTGTACGGTGATCAGATAGCAGTGATAGTTTCCAATAGTTATGTCTCAAACTGTCAAAGTTACCAATGACATCCACCCGTCAAAATATTCAGTAAGGCTTGCCATTTCATCATGCGTCATTTTACGCTTGCCGAACGTGTGAAAATTATTAAAAAATATTACCGAAATGACAGCTCATTTGTTAATACGCAACGTGGATTGCGGCGTGAAATCGGTCGTCATCATGGCTTCAGTGTGCAAGCAATTCGTCGCACTGTGGAAAATTTTGAGCGTAAGTACAGTCTTTTTGATATTTAGCCACTAAACAGACAGATTGGTGCGAATTGAAGAAAACATAGCCACCGTAGCGGCCAGTATCGAACAAGACCCAGAAATATCGATTCGACGCCGATCAGCTGAATTGGACTTAGCCAGAGAATCAGGCTTATTTTGCTGTTGGATTTGGGCCTACATCCGTAAGATGCAAGAATTGAAGTCGGACAACCACAGACAACGCCGGGACCAGAGTTCCGAATTTTGGGTAAAAAATCATCTTCTTGGACAAGGCCAAATTTTGGTACACCGGCTGTATCAACAAGCAAAATTGCGTGATTAGAGCGAACACAATCCGCAAGCATTCGGACAAGTATCAATGCATCCACAAAGATTGACTGTTTGGTGTGGATAATGGCTTGGCAGCATCATCGGACCTTATTTCTTTTGAAATGAGGACTTAGACCGTCAATAGTCAGAGCTCGATAAGATCGATATATCCTAGCTTTGGTTCAATCAAACAAGACGCCGATACATACCGTTTAAGCGATGCAAAGCTCGAAGTTGTGAAGGAGAAATTTGGCCGCTGGATTATCTCACAGTGAGCGTTCATCAAATTACCTAGATCATGCGATTTGAGACGATTATTTTCACTGGGGCTACGTCAAGTGATTAGTTTACGCTAACAAGTTAACCACGTTAGACGAGCTCTAGGCCAACATTCGTGCCGGAATAACGCAGAAAAAATTGGACCGAGTACTCAAAAATTTAACCGACCGCTTGAAGCATTCCCAGCGCAACCGATGCGCCCATTTGAATGATGTGCTATTCCACACATAATGGAAAACCAGAACCAATTTTATACCACATACCGTTGTTGTTTCATTTAATTCCTTTTCTTATCGTCCTATTTGGTCACCCTTAACTTGGTACAGTGTTTTTTTTTTTTTTTTCTTATATCCTACAGTCCTTAAATCTAATAAGCGTAATTTTATAATAGTACACTGGGTTACAAAAAAAGTGGTGCAGCCATATTTTTTTATGGTTTGTTATTATTTAATTTGTTAATTTGTTACCGCTATGCTTTTGCGGGGCTTTATTTTTTTAATGGTTTTTTGATTAAATGAAATATTTTTGTGCGTGTTTGCATAATCTCTTTTTATTTTCTTTGTGATACGTGATTGGTATTGAGGAAAACCGCATTGCAATCGTTTTTTTTTTTTTACACTAGACGTGAGATATACCAATTTTGGCTTCCGTGGTTCCGTAAGAACTTTAATAAGTTTATTGTTATGAATGTGTTTTAATTTGATTATTTGTTAGTTGTTTTTAGGAAGCAAATATGCAAATAACGACAGAAGAAGTCGCTAGAGGGCTGGCTTTGGTAGAGAATGGGCGAAGTGTCCGGTATGCCGAAAATGTTATTGGCAAACCGGAAACGACCTTAAGGACAGCCCTTAAAAAGTACAGGGCAACGCATTACCTCATCCGCCGTCCAGGATCAGGTCGCCCCAACATAACTTCTTCTAGGAATGGCCTATATTTGGTATAGCAAAGTTTACGGGACCGTCACCAAACAGCGGTTGAGCTGTCCCACAGGCTACGAACCGTTAGAGGCACAGCTGTAAATGTACAAACGGTAAGGCGACGATTGGTAGAAAGTGACATGAGAACAAGGACAACGTCGTATGGAGTTTGCTCGCCTTCACCACGATTGGACCGAGGCCGTCTGGGGTAGAGTTATGTTCACCGATGAGTTCAAGTTTTGTCTACGCTCACCAGATATACGCAGAAGAGTGTGGAGACGGCCAGGTGAGAGATAATCTTCAGCAAGAGTAGCACAGCGGGAACATTTTTGGGAAGGTTTCGTCATGGTATGGGCAGCAATTTCCTTAGAAATTTATTCAGAAAATTAAAAAAAAAGTTTATTCATCTAAATCTATATTGTCCCCTTCAAAGCAACCCCTTTCGACTGCAACACACTTATGCCAGCGCTTGATATAATTTTTTATATTCGGTTTTCGGTATGTTAATCAGTGCTTCCTGCGATGTTTCCACTACTTCCTCTCCACTGCGTTCCCCGTAGTGGTTTTTGAACTCGATTGAACAGAAAGAAGTCATAGGGAGCCAAATCAGGTGAATTCGGTGGTTGTTGGATGGTATTTGTTACATTTTTCGTCAAAAAATTACGAATAATGATGGCACTGTGCGACGGTGCGTTATTATGGTGCAAAATATACGAGTTTTCTGCCCACAATTCTAGTCTCTTTCTCTCTCATAACGCCCAAATAATACTCTTTGTTTACAGTCTGGCCTTTTGGCAAAAATTCATGATGCACTACACCGTTGTAATCCATAAAAACCGTAAGCATTGCCTTCTTTTTTGACTAAAAACGACGTGGTTTTTTTGGTCTCGGCTAATTTGGTGAACGCCATTCACTTGTCTGATGTCTGGATTGCGTGTCATGAGTACGACACGCAAAACCCATGTCTCGTCTCCAGTAATGATCCTGTTGATAAATGTTGGATCGGATTCAGCCTAGCGACGTCAATACGATCTCTTTTTTGCATGAAATTAAGGTTTCTTGGCACCAACTTTTCCGCTACACAACGGACACTCAAATCAATAACCAAAATGTCTTGGATGGACCCATAGGCAATGTTCAAGTTCTCCGCTATCTCTCTGATGGTTAATTTGCGGTTACTGACCAAAATTTCTTTTACTTTATCAATGTTTTCGTCGGTTTTCGATGTCGACAACGCCACTGCGTTCATCATCTTCTATTGACTGACGACCACTTTTGAACCGCTCGTGCCACTGGTAAATGAGCGTTTTGTTTAAAGAATCTTTGCCGAAACACTTTTTCGACATTTCCAACGTTTGCGCATCATTAAATCTGTTTTTTTACGCAAAATTTAATACAAATTTGTTGTTGCAAATTTTAATCCATTTCTAAAATTGTTAACATTCAACAACAGGCGTTGGAATAATAGGAGCGCCACACGGTAGTTATTCCAGGAACTTTGAAGAACGCTTGACGTGGCAATTGCATTACGGAGTATTTGCAAGAGGTAGAAATTGACACAGTAGATTGGCCTGCCATAAGTCCGGACTCACATTGAACACGTTTGGGACCCACTAGGGAGAAAGACGAGGATGCGACCTGCCCTTCCAGAGACACTCAGGGGCCTAAGACCCGGTTTGAGCGAGATATGGGACAAAAAAAATTTATTAATTTACAATGAAATTGATACTATTTGTTTTGAAGTAACTATGACATTTCTCTTCCACGGAGCTGCTTGCAGACGTGGATGTATGTACATCTTGACAGAATTTTCAAGAACTTTTTCGCATAATTCAGCCGATATTCAAGCAATTTCTGGTCAAGTTTCAGTCTTACGAAGAAAGATGAGTGAGCTTTTCAAGGTGCCTATGGTACCACCACCCATCACGTCAACACCAAGTACCTGCAGCCTGATGCGAACGTAAGCCAGACATTCGTAGAGATAGTGCTCAGCACTGTCGTCATCATGTTAAGGATGTTAAGGCAGTTATACCCAGCACATTATAGAGTCTTGCAAAAGTATAATGCCCTGCCCCGATGCACGTAAGGAACCTGCAGTCTTTCCTGGTGAGGGATATCAAAAAGGCCGCTGAATTTTTAGATACGCCGGAAAGTATTCGTTTGGTCTGCCTACATCCCAGTGAGCTGTGCCATCTGCAGTTGTGCTCGTATGAGACGCAACTGTCAAGGCAAAACTAAACTGAGGACGCAGGCAGACCCAACGTAGGTCCGGGTTCTGAAAAACTCTTCTCTGAACCGTGTCTGGCATGTTCGTCTGCGATTTCATTTCCCATGATCCCATTGTGACCTGGAATCCAGGTAAGGATAACTGAATTAAGCCTTCCGACTGCGTTCAGTGATCTCTTGCATTCCCGAACTAGCTTGAAAGTCATGAGAGGGTTTAGAAAGGCTGTAAGCGCAGCTTGGCTGTCTGTAATTTATTGCGTAAATTTATGCTTGGCAGACAAATTGAAGCTTTCCTAACGTGAAGTGAAATCTAACGTTGTTGTCCCCCAGAAAGACACCAGCGCTACATCCTCTCTTAGTTTTGGAGTCATCCGTGAAGACTCGACTGCATTTCTTTTCTGGCGGAAACCAGTCCTAGTGGTAGGGAAATTTGATTTCAAAAATTTTCTATAAGACCGGAGTCATAAAACGGCCGGCGCGCATCGTCATCGAAGCTTCAGTGCGTATTATACCAAAGACCACTTCTTTTGAGTCGGAAGATGGCTTTGAGAGTGCAGCCCATGATGTGAATATCGAGGGGAGGGAGATTCATTAATGCATCTAGAGCGAAACCAGGAGTGCTAGGGAAAGCCCCCATGCATCCGAGACAAACCGTTCTTTGGAGTCTGGTAAAAGCTGCAATCACTTATTTTGGCGAAGGCTTATTCCATCAGACAATCAACGCATAGAATACAATTGGCCTTATATTAGCCGTGTAGATCCAAAGGACCCGCAATTTTGCTGACTAACAAGCGAGTTAAACAAAAATGTACTTTATCACTGACGATGATTTCTCGGTGAAAATCCGGATCTTCTCCTACTATATCTTCAACAGAGCCCTATCAGCGAAAGTTCAAGGTGTATAATGAAATGACTAAACGCACCCATAGCCAAGTATTTTCGCAAAATACACCGCACAATCGGCTGACTGCGGTCTTGACTTATACATATGTCTCCTGACTCAAGTAAAACCGCAATATTCCTTTTACTTCCTAGCGCTTCGCTATCTCATTGGCACTGCAATGTTATGGATTAAATAATTCAGTTCAGTTTATTTTACTAAACATTCAGTTGTTCGCTTATAGAGACGATCATAACGGGTGAAAGTGTTAACGTATGTAACTGACTGCGAATTTTAATAAAAAAAATTATTGAATTGCATATCTTTTTATGTTACTTGGTAGACAATTTGTGGGTTTGGTAGACCAAAGTGAGCTTGAGTGTGAATGATGACATCTTATCAGAAACCAAAGGAAGAGTTAATCTTGTCAGACGCTGTATATTTGGGCCTGCTTTATGGCACAGGATCATAAACGTTTGCGAAGGCGAAAGACATATAGTCTTGTGGGTATTGAATCCAATATTCTTCGACTGATTACTGCGTAGGTTTGTTTGCATTGATTAGCCTTAGAGATCATATAACAGCGAAATTATCCCACATCGAAAAAGTGTGCAAAAGTCGCCTGAGATGCATAGATACATAGAGCGAATGAATAGTTACGCTTCGCTCCAGGAGTCCTTAATTTTTATACGGACGGACAGAGCAGACCACATAAGTGGAAAGTCAAAAGATTGTGTGCGTGAGTTCAAAGGAATCCCAGAAGAAAAGTGGGGCGCATCTAATTATAAATTAGTAACGAATAATTATTCGGCATATCCTGACAATTATATCTATTTAGCATGCCTTAATGAGCAATCAAGGTACGTTTAATATTCTCTTCGTCACAAAATCCTTAAAAAGTAGTTAATGGGAATGTGACACTTTTATCAGGAATTATACGGTAAGGATTGTCGAGCAATTTTTTTTTTTTTTTTTTTTTTTTTTTTGTAGCGTACCTACAGGGTAAGGTCTCTTCGTTCTTGTATATTGGATTCAGAATCCCCAAGTTCGCTGGCCTTTTTATATACCTGCAATACAAAAGATATGATTTATGTATATATTAGCATCAATCACCGATTGGTACTTCTTTTCTAATAAAGCATCCTTTTTTTTTGGGCCATAAGACAATTTGCTTCCTTTCCCACTGACATAAGAAAATACGCTGTCCAATAAAGAAATATTCACTCGGACTACTTTCTAAAACCTTCTTCATCGTTCACTTAAATTCATGTTTACCTTCCGTTAGTTATCTCTTTGTTATCTTTGGTACGAATTCGGATTCTATAGCCATGACGATAGGATTATGAATCAAAACATCAGCATATTTCATGCTTACGCTTGAACGAACTTCGAGTACAAAGTGAAATGCTTCCATGGTGGATAGCTAGCCAATGAATCTGTATATAACTTCCTACCTCGTCATTGTGCACTTTTACTAAATGCTAAGCAATCATTAATAATTTTGAATTTCCACCCCAAAATTACGAACTCTTACTCGTGGCTAATGTATCCCTTTTTTTTACTGTAAATATAAGTAAGTTCCTGATTGTGTAAGAGTGAATCTTGATTTTTGTTTGCAGACAATACAACTTTAGTACTTTAAATACATTAATAAGAATTGTAAATGTAAATGTTGATATGTATAGGTGGAGTGAAAAGTAACCTCCTTGACCGAAAAAAGTCGCTGCTAATGCAAAAAAGGTTATGGTGCCTTGAAGTCCGTTCATATTTAGGCAGACGTGCCAAATTTTAGTGCGATACTGTCTTTAATTTTGTTTTGAACGCTGATTGTTGTTGACGTGTTTCGCATCATGTTGAGTATGGACAAAAACGATTTTCGTTCTCTCATAAAACATTATTTTTTGAGAGGCAAAACGGCAAAGGAAACAAAAGAAAAATTGGTTTAATATTATGGGGCTAGTGCTCCTTCAGATTACACAGTCAAATATTGGTTTCGAGAATTTCGTGGTGGCCGCAACTTCACTACCGATCAAATTAGCAGCGCCAGGGCCTCCGATGCGTTTGCAGAGGACAATGTCAAAAAAATACATGAAATGGTGTTGGCTGACCGGGAAATGAAGATGTGCGAGCTAGCAGATACCACAAAGATTATTACTGAGTGCACACGCCATATTTTATGCAATATTCTGCATACTAAAAAGGTATCCTGCCGCTGGGTGCCGCGCATACTCACTCCTGACCAAAAACACGAACGGAAGAGCACTTCGAAAGAGTGTTTGGACTTGCTGATGCGGAATCGGGCGGACTTTTGGACAGAGAGCAGAATGAGTGCCCGGCAATGGACTGAAGCCGACACGAGTGCTCCGAAGCGACCGAGGGAAGCTCGTAGGTCTAAAAGGTTATGGCGTCGGTTTTTTGGGATTGTCATGCCATACTCTTCGTGGACTACCTCGAAAAACTAAAAACTATAGCGAGTATTACTGTGCATTATTGGAGCGATTGAAGGCCGAAATCGCTGCAAAACGGCCTCACATGAAGCGAAAAATAATTTTATTTTTGCAACACAATGCACCGGCGCACAAGAGCATCGCAACAACGGATTAAATCAATGACTTACGGCTCCAATTGCTGTCGTATCCACCGTATTCACCCGATTTTGCTCACTCGGACTATTATCTCTTCCCAAACCTCAAAAGATGGCTCATCAATAAAAAATTCAGCTCACGCGAGGAAATCATCAAAGCCACGGAGGAGTATTTTGCAGACCTTCCGGAAAATTACTTTTCGGACGGGAGCAAGAAGTTGCAAAATCGCTGTAATAAGTGTATCAAACTAAAAGAAGACTATATTGAATAAAATAAATAAATATTTAAAAAAATTCTTTTTTCCATTCCCAAAAGGTTACTTTTCACCCCATCTAGTAAAGAGTAAGGGTGATTATAATAGATGCGGTCGCCTTTGACAATTTTTTTAGCACCTACGTTCAATATTGTTTGACAATCGACGAACTGAGTTCGCTATTGGCTACTTTGTAAATAAATTTTGTGGCATATACGAGGTGTGTTCAAAAAGTAAGATGACCTTTAATATTTTGCGGGCAACGTACATTTGATTATAGATTTTTTTTTTTCTGTGTTGGTACAGACGCCCGAACAGACGTTCACAGTTTCACGTGGAGATGTTCAATCTCTTTTCATAAAATGTGTTGTTAGAGCTATGCTCACATTTTTCTTACAGTTTTTCCAATTTAAAACAGTATCATCTTTTTTAGAAACGTTATGGGAATATATTACAAAGGAATTAATGCAGGCTTTATTAATAATACCATAGAACATAGCCATAGGTCATCCATATTTCCCCCTGCTACAAGACATGATGAAGCACATCTGGTCGAAGGTATCTACGGCACCTTTTGTTTAGTTCTTATACAAAATTATTTCTAGCTTACTCTCATTAACAGTGCCCTGTTCTTCACATGATAATAGCATTTAAGCCATCTTAAAAGCCTTCGGGTTGTAGGAAACGAGTGTGAGAGTTCCATCATAGCAGTACCTTGAAGTACTAAATCGTCTTGCACGATTGTTTTGTAGGGCTTCGGGAATTTCACGTTTATTGGATCGTACTACGCCAAGCAAGGTTAACTTAGATGACACTTGTAATAAGCTCTTTGCCAAAGAAGGTGAACCAATTGTCACAGGTGATATACGAAAGCTACCGTGAACAGTCCTTGAAAGTTCTTTTAAATAATACTAATAATAATTTTTTCGTATTGCCTCTCGCAAACGGCGCATAAGTTAAAGGTAATACTCCTTTTTGACTGTACGATCTTGAGGTAAAAACTCCTGACGCACTACGCCATGGTAATCGAAAAAAATCGAACATTTGACATTTGATCGAACTTGGTGTGTTTTTTTTTTTTTTTTTGGTTTTGGCTCTCTTTGCTGCTGCGATTAGGAGGATTGGGCTTTGGTTTATACGTCAAAATAATTCGTCATAATTCGTCACCAGTTATGACCTTTTTGAGCAAGTCAAGATCATCATTGATCTGATCAAAATTAAGAAGTTTCGGAACAAACTTCGCTGACACACGTCTCATTACCAAAACATCTGAAAAAATTGCATGACATGAGCCGACCGACATGCCAACATCCTTAGCATATGGTAATTCGAAAATTTTGCAAAACAACTTTCTTCACAGCTTCGACATTATCATCGTTTGTTGATGTACTGGGAGGTTCGTCATTGTAAACATTTTTTTACTTAGAACAGACTCACGGTATGCCACTGTCAATGTTGGTTCCATTTTTCACACAAAATTTAATGCAAATTTTTTGCTCCATTTATTTTATAATAATTGAAAATCTCCGATCACACCAAAACACGTCTAACCTTTCTATCTGTCAAAAACAAACTAAGTATGCTATATACTTGAAACTCTGAGCGAATTTCGAATGCCCTTAGACATCTTATCAAATAATTGAATCGATCATGGCTCATAACAGGTGAATACATTGTTGTGGAAGATCTATCAAATATTGGGTCAAACCATATAGAAAGTCTTCGTGGTTTTTTGTCACCAGATGGTGTTGGTGTCTATTTATCTGGAAAAACTTGTCTGATTGGGTCAAATGAACACGTGTTTGAAAGTTAACATGTCTACATTTTTGTGAAGACAGCTGTGTAATTCGTTGTTCGTGTTAAAAGTTATACTGAATTGTATATGAGTAAAATATCTGAAGAAATACGCTATGTGATGCTTACTATAAAAAAGGCAAAACCATGCCGAAAATAGTGTGCAGTTTACGGTGAGAATGCTGTGAGTGAACGCCGGACCGAGGAGTTGTTTGTTTGATTCCGTTCCAGGAAATTGCGATGTAAAAAATGCACATCGCACTGGTCGGCCTGTCACTGAAAAAGTCGATGAAATTTTGCAACTGATTTAGCAAGACCGGCACAGAAGCTGTCTAAACTAAACATCAACCGTATGACAGTTCGGAATTATTTAAAACGAGAAGCCTACTCAAAGAAGCTCGATGTTTGGGTGCCACATGAATTAAGAAAGAAATTTAATTGACCGAATAACCATCTACGAAATGGAACCATTTTTAAAGCGATTCATTACAGGCGATAAAAAATGAATTAAATACGAGAATACCCAACGTAAGCAATCATGGTCAAAGGCTGGTGACCGACCACAAACGATTTCAAAGCCTGGATTGACGGCAAACAAGGTTATTTTGAGTGTTTAGTGGAATTGGAAGGGAACTGTCTATTATGAGCTACTAGAATGTGGCGAAACGTTCAATTTGATCCTCTACTGTGCACAACTCAACTGTTTGAATGAAGCTTTCAAGAAAGATCGGCCAGAATTGGCCAACAGAAAGAGAGTTGTCTTCCATCATGACAATGTAAGGCGACACACATCTTTGATGACCCGAAACAAATTGACGGAGCTTGGTTGGGTTGGTTGGCCTGGACCTTGCACACTCTGATACCATTTGCAAAACTCTCTTGATGGTAAAAAAAGAGCCGCTGAAAATCACTTGGCCAAGTTTTTCGCTGATAAACCACAGAAGTTCTACACCGATGGAGTTATGAAGCTACCCAGAAAATGGCAAAAGGTCGTAGATAATAATTGCCAATACGTAGTTGATTGAAATTGATTTAGAATGAAGAAAAATTTTTTTCAAAAATGTACAAAAAAAAACCGCGAAAAACCACGAAACCAGAGAGCTATTTTAGCGTTTTTCAGTCAAAATTTCGTTGGCAAAAAAAAAAACCTTGAAGTATAAGATGGTTTCATATAGATCGCGGACAATGCGTTATGGACCTCATGAAGTTTCTTACAATATCCAATGCTGAGACTTTGGAATGTCTTGCTGGTTTTGACGTCGATCGCACATGTTTGTTCTTACCTCTAATCGTACTTGATAACAAGCTAATGATGAAGACTGCGGTGCAGATCGTTCTTTTTCACTTGATACCTGCTCGTCTACTTCCACATCATCAGCAAAAGCATCTTCAATATTACTTTTGAAGTTATCTTCACTGTTGGAATGCTCTACTTCACTGTTTGTTTCGAGAAATTCATTGCTTCCATCATTTTCTAAGATAGCGTATAAAATATTATCAACCTTCAAGTTTTGTTAAAAAAGCTAAAAATCTTACAAATCACTTAAAAAATAATTATGCATATTTTTGACTCATAAAATGGTTCTATTTCAAAGTTGGTAAGACCTACCCCAACAACACGTGCACTGTCTGATGAATCTGCACCCTGACTGAGATGTTACGAAAGCAGAGCACGTTACTTACAATATAGTACTTAGAAAGGGAGAGCTACTCGTATATTTCGTTTGGGGATGAGTCAAAATGACGCAGATTATCTTTCCAAGGTTAAGATTATCTGATTATTATTTTCTGGTGATTTTGCTACAGCGTTTTGGCTTGTTATACAGCATCAAGAGAAATCACACCGCTCATTCGGGAAGTAAATACAACCTTCAACTATTTTCATGCGGGGTTTAAATGTTTTAGTATTAAAATAAAGTTTATAGTCACTGTATTTAATTCACTATTATTTATTCTGATTTTTTTATTACAAAAATTAAGATCATTACTTGAGAGGATCACTTCAAAAGTTCAGGTGTTTATTGGGAACTGAAAGACCCTCAAGCTAATGGCTACAATTTCGAATTTAATGAAATCAAGCCTTTAGATATGTACTAAGTAATATAGAACAAAGAATGTCATTACGTAATGAAAATAATTCAATTAATTGATAGTTTTTAATTGAATTGAACAATACAATACTCGCACCTATAATCATTTATACCCATGTTGAACTGACAATACTTCCTCATTACCTCCTGTGCGGTTATGTATAATGAAAAAAAAAATAAATTGTTATTTCGCTGCAAATACAAAATTTTAATAAAAACGCACGCAATCAACATGTGAAACACAAAAAGGTGCATTTAAAACTCAATGAATGGATATTCTCTCGCGTTCAGTAATTGCATTCCAATAGTAATTCGTAATAACATTTGATACACTTAAAGACCAATCATCATGGTATAGTTTCATTATTTTGATGCATCTCCTCTTTTATTTGTCTACATACATACATACGAGTATGTTCGTATTTGTTATTAAAATTTCAATTTTCCACTTAAATTTAATTCAATTCAGTGCCTGGCATTACAACATCAATGCAGCATAAACAATACTCGATTGGTAGGTACTCGAATGAAACACGAATGGAACATTAATAAAACACGACTAAATTATGGTTTACATTAAATTGGTAATTATACGAGTATCTGTCAAAAGTATCCGTATTCGTGTACGAGTATTATCATTAAGAGTACTTTATTTCATCTCAACGCTTGCATTCATTTCCTGCTTGCAATCTGTTACTCTTTCTTTTCAATTCTGATAATGATCAGGTATCTGAAATAACCAAATATTGATGGAACATGACCATAATGCATGAGTTCACGCAATGAATACTTACGGATACGTATCCTCGCATCGTATTCTCGTATTCGTACTCTGAACGGACATGCCAGCAGTTTAGTAAACCCAACTTGCACTATGATACATAGAATGCGATCACCGGTAAATTATTCCTCAAATAGATTAGAGCACGTAATTCTACGTGAGAATTTCACTAGTGGCACGGCGCGGTGCGACGGTAGTTTTAGAATGTTTCTGCAACGTGATATCTACAAATTATCTGTAACCATATCTAATGGTGGTATGACGATGCTGGATGAGTGTTGTTTGTGGTTCATAAAACTTTCGCTTGCTACTTGTTTTTGTCTAAGCGCACGTTGGTATGCATATTGGTGATTATAAAAGTGTACCAACAACAAACAATGGACGTACAAGTATGATGGCAGATTTTTAATCAACGGTGCGGCGACCGCGACGGCAGAAAATTTAATGGGAAGTAAATGCATGTTTTTGGGTTCTTAAATTAATGGTCATCAAAAACAAAGGGAACAACATTAGGGAAGTTAGTTAAACACACGCTTCTTGTTGGTTGGTTTTTTATTCATTCTTAATCGGTCTATCCACACGTTACGGGGATGATTTGTAGATTAATTTTGTTTTGTCTTTGGTTTTTTTAGGTGATTATAGGGAGACAGGGACCCCGGTAAGTGAAAGGAAATCTACTTTTGTTGTTAGAAATTGTAATACACTTTACAAACGGGAGTCACAATTTTCTGTAATCATTGTTATTATGTACACATTTAGGTAATTAATGTCCTATGGCTCAGTTTTCGGCTCAAAATACTACAAAATGCCACTGGTTCACATAGAAAGTGTTGCTGTAAAACCTCTAACAACCCGATATAACCACAATGTGAACGGTCTGCCCCGAAGTCGGGGACAGAATGATCAATTGCATGTGTATCTGCCATTAATATCTTCTGGATTTTCTAACAAGACCAAAGTCACCAGCATTACAATAATTTTAACAAAGGGTAAAGTGTGGATGTTGACTGTCGATTACTGTTGTTTACTGAATTCAATGTGGTTGATCTTTCTGACAGATGTCATATAATCTTTAACAATTATAGTCATGGAGTCGTTTATGGGCGATCCGTAAAAATAACATTTCGTAAAATTCGTGCATTTTTCGATCAACATACATAATCGCCCAAGTTAGTCCGGAGTTCGTGCAAAGGTGAAGCGTTTTGAAGAAACTGGTTCGGTATTGGTTCAAACTCCATATCAGCATGCTCGGCCGGCACGTTTACGCCAAAACATCATAAAACCCATACAAGACTCATCAAGAAACAGGTTAGAGTGAATAGAGAACGTTACCGCCACATGTTGACCTGGTATTTTTTTTATTTATTTATTTTTTTTTTTTTCAAAATTAAATGAACTGGGTTTGGATGATCTCTGGTTTCAACGAGATGGTGCTACCTCCCACGCAAGCCATCAATAAATCAATTTTTTGCGTACGAAATTAGAAGATCCTCCTCTACTTCGGTTAGAGGAGAAGTTGATTGGCCTTCAAGATCATGAGATATGACACCTTTAGACTTCTGAGGTTGATTTATACTGTAAAATAAAACACATAAATTTGAAAGTGAATTTAAAATTTTTATTATTGGTTAAAACAACTATTCATGGCATTTACTTTTTGAAAATGACATCATTTAAATGTTGGCCACGACTACGTCTGAGGTGGTCCATTCAGAAGGTCCAATTTTGAGCGACTCGTTCGAGCCAGCGACTGGTATCTCGCGAATAACACGAATAATGTTTGCTTTCAAAGCGTCAATCAAAGCTGGCTTATTCCTTAAGACCTGAGACTTTACATATACCCAGAGAAAATATTTCAAAGGTGTGATATCGCACAGCCTAGGCAGCCAATTTACCGTAGCAAAACGTGAAATTTAGTGCTCACCAAAATAATTTCTCAACAAGTCCATTGTTTCACGCGCTGTATTTTTCGTAGCGCCGTCTTGTTGAAACCAAAGCTCACCGAGATCACGTTCTTGAATTTCAAGAAGCACATAGTCCGTTAACATGGCGCGGTAACGGTAACATTCTGATTTGCCTCACTTTTTAAGAAATATTGACCAATAATTCCACCAGCCCATAAATCAAACCATACTGTTGTTTTCAATGGATGTAATGGTAGCTCTAGGTACTCTCAAATGCGCCAATTTTGTTTATTAACGTATTCAATGAGCCAGAAATGGATTTCATCACTAAAAAAAATTTCACGATAGAACACCGGATTTTCATTGAGTTTTTTCAGAACTCATTCACTAAAAATATGACGCAAATTCAAGCCGCAGAAGTTGAATTTTGTACGCTTTAAGGCTGAGATCCTCACGTAAAATACACCAATTTGTCGATACGCCACGCCAAGCTACTGAGAACGACGACGAATTGATTCGCCACGGTCCTCGCGTACACTCTCAGCTACAGCTGCTATAGTCTCTTCACTATGTGCTGGATGTGGTCTAACCGGTCGAGTATCATCCACTAATGTAAACTGGGACTCAAATTTGCGAATGGCATTGGCAATAGTGGTTTCAGTAGGTCGATTATGCGCACCGTAAGTTCCTCGAATCGCACGAAAAACATTTCTCACAGATTTCTCGCTGATTTTCGTAATACAGCTAAACAATATGGCTGTTGTGGTGTGAGTCTTTCCATGATGACTTGCCAAACGATGAACGAAATGACAAAGCAGTTTGATAGGAGTTACGCGTGATCTGTCAAAAAAAGCCTATTGAAAATCAAACCTCACGATGAATCACCCTTTATTTCTATTCCCGAAATAGAACCGTGGACCGAAGTGCAAATTAAGACAGCCTATATAATGTTTCCTTATTTTATTTATCATCAAAACATTACACACAAAAGTAGATATGCCTACACGCCTTAAAATAAAAAAAAAAAAACACGTGCTGGGAGAAAAAAAAACAACGAGCGAGTGTTAGTTAGTAACATCTACATTGCCATCGGGAAACGCAAGAAGCGGGTCATCAATATTCATAAGAGTCTGCATTGAACATACTTTGGAAGCAATAATTGAACTTGACAAATTTCAAATGACCGTGGTGCGCGCTAAAAATAAAAATTACTTATCATCAATCTATTGTCAATCGCGCTGCAAAATAGAAAAACACGAATTTATTGACCTATTCAACTCTCTTGGACCAATCTTCATTATTGGTGGCGACTTTAACGCGAAGCACACCTTTTGGGGCTCAAGATGGATCTTTCGAAGAGGCAAAACTCTTTACAGAGCTGGTATGGAATGTGGTTGCTATTTTTACTCAACAGGCAAGCCGACATACTGGCCCTCGGATGTCGCCAAAACACCCGATCTAATAGACTTCTTTATCGAAAAAGGAGTAAACGCTAGTTACGTCAAAGTTGAAGAGGGCTTCGATCTTTCCTACGATCAGTCTCCAGTTATCCTCTCACTGTGCGATTCCTTGGTTAAGAAACAAAGACCAAGCAGATTAACTAACAGCAAAACTCACTGGGAAGATTTCCGAATAGACCTTGTAGACAATACTGAGTTCAAAGTAGCACTTAGAACGCCGTATCAACTTGAAAAAGAAGTTGAACGTTTCGTTGAAGTCATACAGCAAGCGGCCTGGAAGAACATTCCCCGCGAATCGAACAAAGTTCCCAAAGTCGGCATAAGATATCCACCGGAAATCAGAGAAATGATAAGGAAGAAACGAAGAGCGCGGAAAAAGTGGCATGAAACCCGGGCACCACAAGATAAAACGTCCTTCAATAGGCTCTGCAACTTATTGAAAAAATCAATCAAGGACTTCAATAATCAAGGTATTAATAACTACCGTGAAAGACTCACAGCGACAAAGGATACCAACTACTCCATATCGAGAGCCGTTAAAAGTGTTCGAAAGCCCCAAATACAAGTGGCACCAATAAGAAGAAACCAGGATGACTGGGCGAAAGAAGATAAGAAAAAAGCTAATGTTTTCGCCGACCATCTAGCAGAAACGTTTAAACCATTCGATGGGGGTGAGGGGGGGGGGGGGGGGGGGTGCTTTCTGAGAATGTCAATACGCTAGGCGTGACGACAAACTTTCCAGTATAAAAGGCTACACTTAGGGAACTTAGACAAGTTGTAGACACGCTTAAACCTAATAAAGCCCCGGGATATGACTTAATAGCGGGAGAGATACTTAAAGTGTTGCCGAAAAAAGGTTTGCTAAAGCTGCTCTATCTTATAAATGCCAGCATTAGATTAGAGTACGTACCACACCAGTGGAAAGTAGCCGAAGTTATTATGGTTCCGAAACCCGGTAAGCCGCTGACTGAAGTCAAGTCATATAGACCAATATCGCTTCTCCCGATTACATCGAAGGTCTTCGAGCGAATCCTTCTTAATCGTCTTAAACCAATAACCGACACAAATTCCCTCTTGCCTGACCATCAATTTGGCTTTAGAAGCCAACACTCTACAGTTAACCAAGTGCATCGAATAACCGATGTAATTGAACGAGCAATCGAGTGTAAGTTAGTCTGTTCTAGCGCATTCCTTGATGTTTCGCAAGCCTTTGATAAGTTATGGCATGAAGGCCTTAAATATAAACTCAGACAAGCCCTACCCCAGCAATTGTCTTGTATTTTAGGTTCATATCTGGAAGACCGACTCTTCCGTGTGAGACACGGAAACGAATATTCCACTTTTAAGACAATAAAGGCGGGGGTGCCGCAAGAAAGTGTACTTGGCCGTCTATATATTTGCATTTTACCCGTGATATACCGCAAACGGACGACACTGTCCTAGCCACATTTGCTGATGACACTGCCATTTTGGTAACGGCTAAAACAGTCGAAGAAGCAACTGCCAAGTTGCAACGTGCCCTTACACGGATTAACAATTGGACAAAGACTTGGCGAATCGCGCTTAATGAAAACAAGTCTGTCCACGTGAACTTCACTCTCAAGAAAATTAAGAATCCACCGGTGTTTATCAACATTAAACCATTAAACTAAAATGGAGAGCACACGTTAAGAAAAAACGTGAAGAGTTATAGAGTTATTTACTGGCTTATTGGAAAATATTCCAAGCTTAGCTTATTGAACAAACTGCTGTTATACAAGCAAGTGCTAAAACCGATCTGGACATATGGTGTACAACTTTGGGGTTGTACTAAAAATAGTAACATAAATGTATTACAGACATTCAAAAACAAAGTTCTTCGAGGTATTGTTAATGCGCCGTGGTACATTAGAAACGATGATATCCACAGAGACTTAGGAGTCGAAAACGTTCAGAACGTAATTAAATTGTTTGCGCGAAAACATAATAATCGATTACAAGGTCATACGAATATTTCTGTTCAACAGATCCTCGACGAGACGAATTTATTGCGCCGTCTGAAAAAGACTAAGCCTCTCGATCTAGCGCGATGATTAGCAGCGCGTAATTTTTCTAAAGTACACAGGAATTTTAAATGGAAAATCGCCTGCAGGATATCTTATAAAAACAAAATAAAATGTAATAGAAGAACTGCTTGTTGAGTGTGAACTCAGTCGTGGTTTGCATAAGGGAGGTGTTTTTTTTGTAAGTAAGAATCTCACACTACTATGGGCTCCGAGCCTATAGTGTCTATGAAGATTTCTCACCTTCCCATGAAAAAAAAAAAAATAAAAATCTACATTGCGAGCATCCCAACCTTCCTGGCCTGGCATCCCAACATTGTCATACGGCATGGGCAGTGACTGGGTGTATGTAACAACCAATGGATACCGGGTTGTGGGTATGAATTTTGTTGGTATGCTGTTTCCTATTGTTGTAAGGACATAAAACCTACAACAATTTGATTCAGTAAACCAACTCCGAATTTTTACTTTACAGCTGTGCTTATTATCATCGGTGTTTGTGTTTTCTGTGCTTGTCTTATTTTATCATGACTCGGGAATTTAGAGTGGATATAGCCAATCACTTTTCTGCATAATTCCACGTCTGTTAATACAGACATTGTTCTTCTCTCACCGCGGTCTCGTCATTTACGTGCAAAGTGATATAGCTTACCAAACTCCACCACAATGTAATCCCTGTCCCAATTCGGAATTCAATTTCATGTGGTTAAAATTCCATCTCCGTAAGCAAATTATCCACTACTGCTTTATTTACAGAAGCCACAAACTGGACAGCAATTCGACTTTTAACGAGTTTGATGCGCTGTCTTCGTATCGCTGTATCCTCATACTGAAATCGTGATTACGGGCGATTGAAATGTAATATACACAATTCTGGGTGGATTCGACATTTTGGACAGACAATACCTGAAGGACGGTGTGTTGAGATCTTCGCAGGGGAAAACAACTTGACCCAGCTAGTAATTTTTTTTTTATAATCCCGCGCGCTCACCAAGGGGATATGAACATCCTTTCAATACCCTTTTACTACTTACTGTAGTAGTTTGAAACGCAGGTGTATTAGGTTTCTATATTTTTTCCAGAGGTGGTTGTCAAACTGGAGCCAGTGCATTCTCAACCAGTAGGTCTTAGTACGTGCTAGTTGTTAGTTCGTTAGATTTAGCCCAGCTAGCAACCACTCCAACATCAGTGTTATGCCTTCATGTCAGAGTTGACGCCAACGGGATTTTCTTATAACTACTACATACAAATTCTATGAAAAGTCTTTTTCAGAGAATTGCCCCGCACGGGATTGGAAACCGCGAGCCTTTGCTTGAGAAGTCTATGCATATGCCACTGACCCAGCTAGTAAATGAACCCACATGAATACCAGACGTTGATAGTCATACCGCCAACACCCTGGCCTTGATTTTAACTTCTCACCCTGATAAGTACACCGTTGATGTGCTCTCCCCTCTAGGCGCATCGGACCAATGAGTTAAATCAGTTAATTTCTCGTTCCACCACACAGTTAAAAATAAAAATAAGATTCCTAAAAGAATCCTATGGTAATACTAGAAAGCTAATAGGAGCGGTCTTAACACCTTCTTTAGGAATTTTTATTTGGGAATACAAATCAAAGGATCAGTTTCAAATACAGACTGATGAAAGAACACTGGAAGCTATTACAACTTATCCAGCAAACTGGATCAGACGCTTAGCTTTGCAGTTCAAAATTTCCAGAAACAAAATGTGTAATATACTGCATGGAAAAAATCTTTATCCATACCATTCTATACAAAAACTACTTCCCGATGATTTAGAAAAGAGACTTGAGTTTTCTAACTGGTTGGTGGAGTGGAACTTGAATGACAACGAATTTGTTAGCAGAATTCTTTGGACGGATGAATCGGATCGGACGGATCGGAGATTTTCATAATTTTCATACATGGGCTGCGGACAATCAACTTACAAGGAGACATCATTTCGAAACAAATTCAGCGTCAATATGTGGGCAGGTGTAATTGGAAACAAGTTAATCCGCTCCTTCAAACTACCACCTAGGGTGAATTCTACAAACTATCTGGAGTTTTTGCGAAATGATTTTCCAAAACTATATGAGAACATTCCACTGATTCAACTGGCTCATCATATTTCCAACAGGATATTGCTCAAGCCCACTATGGTCGTAAGTTTAAGAATTGGCTATGAAATTGGAAATGGATATTGGTAGTGAAATTCAAAAACGGGCTCTAGTATGCACACAGATCTAAGGGGAACACTTTAAGCACCTGTTGTAATTGTTTTAGTGCAAACATAAAATAAAGGTTATCTAAAACCACACAAAACCATTAGTTAATCATAGCCTTTGGACCTTTTTTTAAATTTACCTGCATGTTGTCCCAAGTATCATACAATCTTCAGGTTTTTCTGTAAACTTGATGATGTTCATAAAAAAATATAGTGAAATGGTATGTTTATGAGGCATTTTCTGGAGAAAAGTGACCTTTAAGTTAAAAATTAACATGGGCGAGAAAAATGTAACAGGCTTAGAAATTGGATATCTGAAGATTCAAAGAAGATAACAACTTTATTTGAACGCAGTATTTCTTCTAAAAATAAAGTCCTAAACGAAGTTCCTACAAATAGTATTAACAGAGCAATTTCCGTTACCAAAGTAAGCCTTTTCTTAAATCCTTGACAAATGATGTCAACATTAGAGGTAGACCCTTACTGAAGAAACAATTTTTTCTTAGAATATACCCAAAAATCATTTCCCAAATTATCCCTGACAAATTATAGGACAGCCTGTATAGAGTACAGCCAAAATCAGTGAATAATTGCTAAGTTTTATTTTATTTTTTTTTTATTGCTTATTGCAATTCATGTGTATGTACTTATCTGTTCAAAAAAACATCATAGAAAAAATATAATTTAATAATTTTTGAAATATCAATTAAGTTTTATTTTTTCAAATTCAAAAGCAAAGTCACCCATTTCGCTGTTCTAATTTTTTCGAACAAGAATTCACTAGTTGTATTCGAAACAAAATTGTAGTTGTATTACTAGCTTCTTTGCAGGTAGCTCCTTTCTCGCGGCTATAAGTAACTAAAACAGGACTACTGCAACCGCGAACAAAATTCCTGGTCTGATTACAGGAGACAAACTGCTTTGGGTGCTGCACAGCTTCAAACTATACAAGTTCGCTGGTCCGGACGGTGTAATACCTTCCGAGATACAAAAGTCCTCAGATATTATCTGAGCTGTGTATGAAGAGCTGTGTAGAACTGATCTGCATTCCACTATTATGGAGAGAAGTCAATATAATTTTCATTTCCAAAGCCAGAAAATGCTCTCATGCTGTCCCAAAGTACCTCAGACCTATAAGTCTATCATCTTTCCTTCCGAAAACTCTGGAACGACTGATTGATATCCATATAAGAGCTAAAATAGATCCAAGACTTTTGCCTACTGACTAGCCACATCGAACAATCTCTACAATATAGAGAGTACACAATGGTTGCTTTCCTGGATATAGAGGTTGCCCTTAACAACGTCAACACATCTTGAATCACGATTGCGCTGACAAATCTGCAGGTATATGACTCACTTGGGGAGTTGACCAGTCTTAAGCTTAATAGCAGGATAATCAACTCCAAACTGGGTGGAACTTCTTCTAAAAGATATGTCAGGAGAGGTACGCCATAAGGCGGTGTCCTTTCTTCCCTTCTGCGGAACTCCTTCAGCTATATCTTAACAGATTAACCCGTTGGGCAGATCGTTGTGGATTGGGAGTATAACTCCAGTAAACTGATATTTTCTTTTTTTTTCAGGAATCATAAAATTCCAATCATAGACCCTCTCAATAAACGGTACCAGTTTAGTGTTTTCTGATACAGCAAAATATTTGGATCTCATTTTTGACAGGGCACACTACTGGAAACCTTAGATTCAAGAAAACTACAGTAGCTCAATTCTCTTGAAAAAAAGCCATTGGGAAAAAATGGGGCCTTCAATCTCACAAAACCCACTGGCTATACATCTCGCTCATAAGACCGATACTCACTTATGGGGTTATTGTCTGGTGTACGGCCTTAGACAAATCAGTCAACTGCAGCAAACTAAGGAGTGTCAAAAGAACAGTGTGGCTGTGCATGAGCGGAGCTCTTCGCTCCACTCCATTCAAGGCTTTAGACATTCTGTTTTACTTGACACCCCTCGATATCTTCAGTTTGCAAGTAGCTGCGCACGCAGCTATTCGCTTTAAAGTAGACAAAGAATTTATTTGGCCACGCTAAAAATCATAAAAGATTAGAAATCCTCGCAGAGAACATCGATTACACTATACCGGAACTTTGGTTTGACAAAGACTTTCATGTAAGTTTCACCTCTAGATCCTTCAAGAAGGACGATGCTTTCATGGAGAACAAGTCAACCCACTCTTACACTGATGGATCTTAAACCGATAGCAGTGTTGGTGGCGGTGTCTTTTCAGATAAGCTAAATCTAGGCCTCTCCTTCTGTCTTCCATTACACTGTAGCGTGTTCAAAGCGAAAATTTTGGTAAGGAAGCTCGGACCTGTGTGAAGAAAAACGTGGTCTCTGCAAAGAATATCCACATTTTTTCGGATAGTCAGGCCGCTGTCAAGTCCCTGGATTCGGTCTCACTAAATTCTAAAACTGCCCTTGAATGCCGATCATCTCTTACAGAGATGGCACAGCGGTTAAACCTTCACCTTTGTTGTGTGCCGGGCCACAGAGACATTCCAGAGAACTGTAGGGGCGACGAACTCGCCAAAATTAGAAGTACTCTACTTATTCTACCGGAAAAGAGTAGCAAAGATATACCAATCGCTACGTGCAAGTTATTATTAAAGCTAGCATCCAGTTTAACAGAACAGACCTTAGATGGACCGGTGGGCCAACATGTCTAGCGATTAAACAGATCTGGAAAAAGCTGAATCTGAATCGCTTTAAGAACTTGATTCTTCTATATAGGAAACATTTTAGCGCCATCATAGGTGTCATCACTGGACACTGCCTTAAAGGCAAGCATGAAAGAAGGCTTAGCGCTTTCACAAACGATTTCTGTAGAAGCTGTATGGACGAGGAGGAAGAGGAGACAGTCCTTCCAACTTCACTGTAATTGTCCAGGTCTCTTCAATGGGGAGAAAACACAACCTATGAGCTTTCTTCTACAATGACTTAAACGATCTTAAACACATAGACGTTAACAGTCTCCTGCGTTTCATCATAAGCTCGAATTGGTTTCATGAGTAAGTAGATCATAGATCCACGTGGCAACACAACGGGCCAATAGGCCTAAGTGAGTTGGCTCTTCAACCGCCACTCTCACCTAATCTAACCTAATGTACTAGCTGCTTGGCCTGAGACTAATAAAAGTATTTTTATTAAAGGTCATCTGACGTAAAAAGGATGTAGATGCAGTAACAAAGGAGATTGTTCTAAATAAAAATGACGGAAACAACAGCCGCAGTGAATTTCGTGAATAGCGGTTAGAAGAACAATTCATGGCATTTGATTTTTGGAAATGGTATCATGTAAATGTTAGCCACGACTGCATCTGAGGTGGTCCATTCGGAGGATCCAATTTTGGGCGACTTGTTCGGGCAAAGCGACTGGTATCTCGCGGATAACACGAGTAATGTTGGCTTCCAAAGCGTTAATTATAGCTGGCTTATTCCTGAAGAAATGATATCGAACGATCTAGACGGTAACATTCTGATTTGCCTCATTTTTGAAGAAATATGTACCAATAATTTCACCAGCCCATAAACCACACCGTACCGTTGTTTTTAATAGATGTAATGGTAGCTCTTGGTACTCTTCGGGTTGCTCATCGGCTCAAATACGGCAATTTTGTTTATTAACGTATCCATTGAGTCAGAAATGGGCTCCATCACTGAACAAAATTTCACTTCAATTCTTGCACAAATTGTACTCTTTTAGGCCGAGATCCTCACGTAAAATACGCCAAGCAAAACTGGTGAGAACGACGACGAACCGATTTCCGATTTCGAAAACATTTCCCACAGAACGCTGATTTTCGTAATACAGCTGAACAATTTGGAGACGCTTTTGTGGTGTGAGTCTTTCCATGATAACAAAAAATAACAAAGCGGCTTGATAGAAGACACGCGTGATCTGTCAAAAAAAGCCTATTAAAAATCAAACCTCACGATGAATCACCCTATATTACATATCTAACGTTGTACCCTATTTGGTACAATAATTGAAAATAATTAATAAATTGAACTAAAGCAATTTTATTTTTTTCTCAAAAACGTAATAATATCATGAAAACAGACAGATGCGAATCCTACGATAATTATTTTTGGAAACAAATATGCACAGCGTATTATCTCTATGAGAGCTTTCAAGAGCGAGATGCTTATGCATTTCATTGTTACCTAAGTGAGAAGCAAATATTCAAAAATTTTTTTGAACACGGTACAGAGAAAACATTTTAGTCGCAAGACTTTAAATGGTGTAGAAAGCATTAAATTGGTTATAGTTCGCATGTTGTGACAACTGAACAAATATGGAATGAAAACGTAACAGCATCTGACATGTTTGTGTGAATATAATCAAATGACTTGTCATTAAAAAATCATCATAGTGAATAGGGTAATGATTTGAAGGTAGATTTTAAATAATTTCAACGATTCTTGTTACGACGAACGCAAGAAATTCTCACAGCGTCACGAATTGCGATTGTGTTTTCAGTGAAAAACTTTCAACTACATACGTCAACTACATGTTAACGGCACAAACTTCAAAGGCCTTCTTGGCTTTTGCAAGGAAATTGGATGTTTCACCAGCGAGATTGTTTGGGTTTTTGCCATTTGAATATAAATTTAAGTAGTTCCACAGGGATCGCCCATATCCATCACATCCCTGTTTAAACTTTACCTAAATTAGCCTGCTAATTGGCACTGTGAATTTTTCCCCCTCACATTACAGAATCCCGTCTGCAAACGTGAATATGTCTATGATGGATATTTTTAATTTTCTTTTAACGGAATCCAGAAAAAAGACTCCCAGAAACTTTTAATTCTGAAATCATGAAATAGTATCTTCTTTACGGATCTTTACATATGTATACCATACCCTGAGCTCGTTACTAAAATTAATTGTACGTATTCGACCATGATATTCTATTCTAGATTAAAACATGCGTTTTATGTTATATACAGTGACTCAACTTTTTGATCACACGATCAGAACAAAGTATAACCTTTAGTTGTAACTCTTCAAGTTAAACAGTTAGAGCGACTTAATTTTTACTCAAAATAAATGGAATGATTACGAATCAGCACTGCAAAAGCAAACGAAAATGCACTGTTATTTTGTGAGAATTTGTAAAAGTTCTACGCAACGCATGTGATCAATTTGTTAACACTGTCGCAGTTGCATATTGTGGAGTACAAAATTTGGCCAAGTGTTTAGTTTTTTCTGTGTTTTTTGTTAAAAATAAAAATATTTAAAGTATTTAAGTGTATAGTGTTTTCCAATAGGGACTTGACAACTTTGAATTTAATTTGTGAACGCACTCTTTCACTAATCACCAAACTGTCACTGTCAATTTATTCAGTAAAGTCAACACTTTCATCATAGTGAAGTACACTAACGAGCAACGTCTACAAATTATAAAAATTTTCCACAGCTATTCGGAGTCGGTGACTGCAACTTTAAGAGCGTTAAATCCAATTTTCGCCCTAGTAGACAGGCAATAACAAGTGTAGTGCAAAAATTTGAGTCAACATATTCGTTGTTGCCGTGTCAGTGAGACAACGGGTTGGTCGAAGTGTTGAAAATATCGCTGCCGTTCAGAAGTCCGTAGCAAACGATCCAGATCAGTCAATTCCACGGCGTTCTCAGGAATTGGGCATCGCTCAGACCACATTATGGCATATTTTGCGTAAGGATCTTCGTTTACACCCATAGAAGATCAAGCTGACTCAAGAATTGAAGCCGATGGACTCTTTAAAGCGACGTACGTTCTCCGATTGGATTCTGGAGAAGATGCGACAAGATGATGAATTTCATCGCAAAATCATCTTCAGTGACGAAGCTCATTTTTGCTCAATGGGTTCGTCAATAAGCAAAATATGCGTTATTGGTCGGGTGAAAACCCACATGTGCTTCATGAATCACCACTTCATGCACAAAAAATAACTGTTTGGTGCGGTTTGCATGCCGGCGGCGTTATTGGGCCATATTTTTTCGTCGACGATAACGATCGTCACGTTACTGTGAATGGTCAGCGTTATCGCGCCATGATCACGGATAATTTTTGGCCCGAATTGGAAGATATGGACTTGGGCGACACGTGGTTTCAACACTATGGTGCCACAGCCCACACAGCATACGCTAAAATCGATTTATTGAAGAGTAAGTATGGTGAGCGTGTTATCTCAAGACATGGGTCAGTCGATTGGCAGCCTCGTTCGTGCGATTTAACGCCGCTTGACTATTTCTGTGGGGCTACGTTAAGTAATTGGTTTATGCCAACACGCCGACGACGTTGGAAGAGCTCAGAGCCAACATTGAACGCGAAATAGCGGCCACAACGTGCCCGCGGTGGTCATATGAACGAAGTCAGGTTCCATTCATAAATGTTTTGATTGTACTTCAACCCAATAATAAAGTTTTTGAAATATCTCAAATGGTTTGCCTTTTATTTAAAAAAAAAAGTTGTCAAGTCGTTATTAGAAAATCCTATAGATGAAAGAAATTGGTATCTTCAAAATTAAGGAAGTGAAAAGACTAATTGTTTCGAAGACAACTCATCGATATATTTCTCGAAAACTTGGAGTTTCAGGGGGAGTTATATCCAAAATATGCAGAAATTTTAAGCCTGACGCTGAAAAATATTAGTCTGGAAGGAAACGAATTTTAAATTAAAATATTCAAAAGCGTATTGTGCGGCAGTTATATATAGAATATATGTAAATGCGGTCCAGATTAATAGGGCATTAAACCAAAGCGAGGGGATTAATGTAACAGAAACGGTTTTCATGGACTGACCGCCCTAAGAAAATAAAGCTACAATTTGCTCAAAAATAAAAGGATTATTGTGTAATCGACTGAGCAAGGGTAATTTGGTCAGATGAAACAAAACTAAACCGTCTTGGGTCCGATGGTCGCCAATAGATCTGGAAAAAGCCAGGTGAGTCAATCTGCGATCGCCATATCAAACTAACATTAAAATTTGGAGGAGGAAATGTTATGATTTGGGGATGCATATGCATTAAAAATAAATCCGAAACTGGCCTTTCAAAAGTAAGATATGCTTTGATGAAACCCTGATCAAGCAAAAGTTTTCATAGATCGCTTTATTTTTGTTTAAAATAGCGCGCGCTCAAAAGGTTAAGATAATCTTAAAATGTTTGCACACAGAGCGTTCGAAAGAAAATTAGGGAGGAAAGATATATAGTTACCGATGTACGTTAGTTTTAAATGTCTGAATGTTACAATGTCTAAAAAATAGAGAGATCAGCAAGTTGTTCTACTTAGGAACGAATCACGATATGGTGGTGGAAGTAGCGATAGAACAAAGTGAAACCCAAGTCATTTCGTCGGAGTTCTAGGGTGTCTCACCTATGAGTATTATTGCACAATTTTGAATCCAATCTAACATGTGCAGAGATGTTTTAGGCGCATCTGACCAGATGTGTGTATTGTACTCCAATTATGAACGGACAAATGCCCTATACAAGTATATTGACGCCGGATCAGAAAAGAAAAAGTATTTCTTATATCGCTTGAGGAAACCTAGACAATTCGCAGCATTTTTGACGACATCGAATATATGGTCATTCCAAAGTAAATTGTCATGTGCCCAAGAGCTCATCCTCTCCTCCGATATATAGGTTTTTTTTTTAGTTTGTCATCGGTTTCCATTTCCAACAGAGGTTAGAAGAGGATACCGACGGCTGAATTGTCGCTTCGGATAAATTGAAGACGTCGCTGCTCATTTCTGGAAAGGATATCGACGCTGCAAGATCCATCTTTTCCCACTGATTTCTTACATCGAAGTGATTCAAAGATCGTTTGGAGCTCTTCCTTCAATATGAACGGGGGTAGTACCCTATCATTGGCGATGACATTATTTGCCATATTCTCGTCACTGAACTAGGTGAAACCCGATCTCTTGAATCATCAGTTAACTATAGTATTTCATTTCGAAAGTAAAAATTGTGCAGAAGGACTCTATTTTCGAGCCAACTAAAAGTCACTCCTATTATTCGCGACATCTTTAAATTAAATTAAAAAAAAAAAAAAGCTTTGCCATGGTTCCTTTACAAACTTTCCTTTGCATATAGCTCTCTCTACCTAATGCCCATGAACTAGCTGCTGTAGGCTCTGCTTAAACACAGCTTATTATTGATGCGTTTTGATGATTAGGTTTCCATCGCTCTTCGGACTTGATTTTTTTTTTAAATGTTATTTTCACCCTTCTCACAAAGCGATGTTATGGCTTCTGCGTAAGAAGATAATCCACACCAAGTCCAATAGTTTTTAGGAAAGTCTACTTAACCTAGGAAATCCAAAACATATCCATAGGAAGTAATAGCGTTTCCCAAATGGTGTGTCGAATATAATGACATCTAAGGAAGCTACTTTGGAAAATGTTTACATCTTATCTCACACTCGTATTATCATGTGATAATTCATCGTGAGGTTTGATTTATAATGTAAGATAAAACACATAAATTTGAAAGTGAACTTATAACTTTAATTATCGGTTAAAAGAACAATTTATGGTATTTACTTTTTGAAAATGATATCATGTAAATGTTTGCCACGACTACGTCTGAGGTGGTCCATTTGGAAGGTCTAATTTTGGGCGACACGCATTGCTTCCAAAGCGTCAATCGTAGCTGGCTTATTCCTGAAGACATGAGACTTTACATATCCTCAGAGAAAATAGTCCAAAGGTGTGATATCACACGATTTAGACGGTCAATTTACCAAAATTTTTATTATTATTATTATCAAGGGAACGATACAAATTAATTTGTAGGGTCCGGGATTTAACGCCGGGGTACTATGCCCATGTGGCGCGTTTTTTGTCAACAGCACGCGGAGTACTGAGTTTCCATCTGGTAATCCAGCTACGTACTTACCGCGCCCAAAACTGCTTGATTTCGGTAATCTAGTGGTTACCAAAATGGTTTCTCAATAAGTCCATTGTTTAACGCGCTGTATGGCTCGTAGCGCCGTCTAGTTGAAGCCAGAACTCACCGAGACCATGTGTTTGAATTGCAGGAAGCACATAGTCCGTTAACATGGCGCGATAACAGTTACGATTGAAGGTAACATTCTGATTTGCCTCATTTTTGAAGGAATATGGACCAATGATTCCGCCAGCCAATAAACCACACCATACCGTTGTTTTTAATGGATGTAATCGCAGCTCTTGATACTCTTCGGGTTGCTCATCAGCCCAAATACGGCAATTTTGTTAATTAACGTATCCATTGAGCCAGAAATGGGCTTCAACATTGAACAAAATTTCACGATAAAACACCGGATTTCCATTGAGTTTTTCCAGAGCCCATTCACTGAAAATATGACGCAAATTCAAGTCGCCTGGCTTCAATTCTTGCACAAGGCTGAGATCCTCACGTAAAATACGCCGAGTGATTGAATACGCCAAGCCAAGCTGCTGAGAACGACGACGAACCGATTCGCCACGGTATTTGCGTACACTTTTAGCTACAGCTGCTAAGGTCTCTTCACTACGTGCTGGATGTGGACTCACCGGTCGAGTATCATCCACTAATGTAAACTGGGACTCAAATTTGCGAATGGTATTGGCAATATTGGTTTCAGTAAGTCGATTAAGCGCACCGTAAGTTCCTCGAATCGCACGAAAAACATTTCCCACAGAACGCTGATTTTCGTAATACAGCTGAACAATTTGGAGACGCTGTTGTGGTATGAGTCTTTCCATGATTAACAAAAATGACAAGCCGGTTTGATTGGAGTCACGCGTGATCTGTCAAAAAAAGCCTATGGAAAATCAAACTTCACGATGAATCACCCCTTAATTATTGAAGAATGAAGAGAATTAGAGGGTCATATAGTGCACTAAGGTCAAATGTGTACGGAGCAGAAAAAAAAGGAAGAAAAATACAAATTCATGGCAATTTGACAGGTAGCCGAACTTTTCGATTGGTAATTTTAGCAGAACATTGAAGTAGAGTTCTCTGTTAAGAAACAGATACATTCAAACATTTTCAACTCTTTGTTCTTCAGAATCATTCTTTAGAGTAAGAGAAGTGCCCTTGAACATATACATATGTAGAACATTCAAATTTCAAAAATCACACTTTGGGAGAGTTTAATGATATTTCATATCACGATTATTCGACAACGTCACATAACAACAAATCTATGAATTGAAATGTACGTGCATTCAATTCTTTTGTTCGAAAACTTATCGTAACTACCTTTTGTAGCAAATTAAAAAAAAAGAAGTCACTTCATGACAAAAGAAAGTTATAAGTTTATTGTGTTTTTGGCATTATATAGATGTGTACGTGTATAGATGAACATGCATACGAGTATATTATCAGCAAACTTATGTGGCTGCGAATAAAAATTGTAAATTGTTGAAACTCACAACAAACCATATCGCTTTTGCTTGCACCTTTACTTCAGAGTATCAATTGTTCTACAATATAACGCGAGCGATAGTTTTCTACATATACTACATATCTTTAGAGTACAAATATATTTATCCAGTCATATAGCTAGGTTACCTAACTACCTCCGCGTAGATCTGAACAAGATTGACTTCGATTTCGTGGTGATTTCTACTTTTCAACCGTTTTGGTTGAAATTATACTAACATCGATTTGTGATACTACCACTGAATCAACTGTTTTTACTGCGATGTTTAGGATAACATCTACACCTGCCGATATTTTTGTTCTAAGCCATTCTTCGATAAACAGTCCCAGTACTTATATACAGTGAAACCTGGTTAAATGGGACCTGGATAAGTGAGAAGCCTCTATTATTGAGAATTCCAATTAGGTCCCGGCACTTTGTCATCATATTACCTCTGTTAATGGGACTTTTCAAATCTGATTAAACGAGATTTGATTTCTAGAATTTATTCGATGTTTACCTCTATACTCACTCAGACTCATTAGCTCAATTCAAATTTGTTTACAAACAAATTTATATGTATGGTTCTTAAGTACAACAATTTCTTTCGCACGTCCTTTGTTTGTCAGTACTATGTCAGGTTTTGACCTACAAACAATGGAATAAAATTATTCTACAAAATGTGCAAACCTAAATATAAAACATTATCAGCATCTGTCAGATTATGATTGTGGAAAGTCGCGTGATCAACTGTGTATGGAGAATAAGATACCAATGTCAACCTTATGTAGAATTATTCCAAATAACGAGAAAATTCGGTCTCAGTGAATACGATCAGCAGAGTATCCTGAACTTGAAAAATGTCTCTTGACATGGATAAAGCAGGTACGGAATAATAACATTGCAATAAGCGGACCAGTGATTAAAGAGAAAGCTCAAGAATTTGCAAGTAAGCTCCATATTAAAAATATTTCTGGCAGTAATGGTTGGGGGGAAGGCTTTTAGAAAAGAAACGGTATCGCATACAAAAATATTTGTGGCGAGAGCAATTCTGTGGACAACAACGAATGTAATGAGTGGATTAAAAACCTTCCAGTTTTACTATTGTATATTACACGACTATTCCCCCGATGACATATTCTACGCCGATGAAGCGGGCTTATTCTACAAGTGTCTACCAAAGAAAACATTTACGTTCAAAGGTCAGCCTTGCCATGGTGGTAAATTGAGTAAAGATTGGGTCACTATACTTGTATGTGCGAATATGTCCGGAACTGAAAAACTGCCACTTCTCTTAATTGGAAAATCTAAGAATCCAAGATGCTTCAATGCTATCAAAACGTTGCCTGTTAATTATCAAAAAAACAATAAAAAGGCCTGGATGACTTCTGATTTATTTGCAGATTGTTTAAAAACGTGAACGCCGATATGAGGGCCCAAAAACGATAGATCGTTATGTTTGTCGACAATTGCACAGCACACAATAACATGCCCAAATTAGACTTTGTTAAATTATTGTACTTACCCGCCAATACCACAAGTAAATTGCAGCCAATGGATCAAGGTATTATCGACAACTTTAAGGTTAACTTCAGAAAGAAAGTTGTACAAGTTGTTCTTTATTCCATTGAACAATATTTATTCTCCTGAAATCAACATGCTCCAGGCCATGAGATTTGCAAGAAAAGCTTGGTTTTCTGTTAGCAAAACCACAATTAGTAATTGCTACAAAAAAGCTGGATTCAAAGTGACCAATGTATCTGAACTTAAGAGCATACAAGACGAGTTAGAGATCTGTGCAGCTTTTCCAGAATGGAACAAAATAATTTCCACGACGAACGACCAAAATGACCAGCAGCCGAATTTTCAGGATTTTGTTTCTATGGACGATGATGTACTCATTTCAGAAGAGCTCAATGATGACGACATCGTTTCTACGTAATCTTCTTTGGATACAGAAGAAGGAGAAGAAGAAAATTGTGAAGAGAATTCAGTAAAAATTTCAAAGCGTGAGGCAAGGGAAGCATTAGCCCTGACTGAATTGAACTGCAACCAACTTCAGACTGCTATAATTTTCAAACCGTTCATGACAGTGAGCTCATGACACATGACAGATAATTTTATTATTTACAAACCTTTAAACGATTTGCGTCTCAGTTGTGTTGAAAAATGTTTATCCGCGATGGAATTCAAACGTGATTGTGTGATTGCTTTATATTTAGCTGGAAAATCACACGTCTCGAACCAGCGATCGTTACCGTGATACTGGCAGCGTAGCAAAACGCCATGGAGGTGGTCATAAAAAAACAGCAACATCGGCAGAAATGGTTCGGAAAGTGAAGGCTCGAATTGAGCGAAATTCGCTTCGAAGTGGAAGAAAAATGGCTCATGAGCTCAACATATCATTGGAACGAATGCAACACATACTGAAGAAGGAGCTTGGGCTCAAGCCATTGAAGTTCCAAAAAGCACACGATCTCACACCGCAACAGAAAAAAGTTAGACTCGAAAGAGCGAAAGAGTTGCTACGCTCGCACGAAAGTGGTGATTTACCGAATTTGGTTTCTTCCGATGAGTCGCCATTTGTTATCGAGCAATATGTCAACAAACAAAATGAACGAGTTTACTTGCCAGAGAGGTTCTTCGAAAATCTACACCTTCGGACGGCCACCAGAAAGCAGGCAGCACCGATGGTGATGGGTTGGGCCGCCATAATCGTCGATGGTCGCTCTCCGCTCGTATTTTTGGACCGTAGCTTCAAAGTTAATGCGATCATATACCGTGAAACTGTCTTAGACGCAGTATTAAAGCCTTGGGCAAACAATCATTTCGGTCGGAGACCGTGGAAATTTCAACAAGACTCGGCACCGTCTCAAAAAGCGCGCGTCAACCAAGATTGGTTAAAAAACAATGTTCCACACTTCATTTCTTCGACACAATGGATTGCAAATTCTCTGGATGCAAATCCATTGGATTTCTCTATCTGGGGTGTTTTGAAAGCGAAGGTTGGTACTTAAAAATATCAAAGTTTGGACCACCTCAAACATGCACTTCGCCGGGAATGGGCCAATATACCGCAGAGCCACTTGCGTGCAGCGTGCGATGCTTTCTTCGGCCGTCTCAAGGCCATTATTCGCGCCAAAGTTTGATATATTCAAAACTACTAATACAATTTGAAAATTGATGTGTTTTCCAACAATTTTTGCTTTGACACAATAAAATTTATCAAAAAATAAAAAAATTATAGAATTTTAAAAAGTTGCAGTTTGAGTCAGTCAGGGTGCAGTATTTTTGATCAAATTTATTCAATCGAGAAACAGGTTTCAGCAGCAAGCAATCAAATACAAACAAACACAACCGATTACTTTAAGTCATAAACTTTATTGTATTGTACATATTTTTTCTTATAACAAATAAAACTATCTAATTGGAAAACTGGATAAATGAAAACTTCTTTAAATGGTACAAAATCCTTGGTCCCTTGAGATTCAAATTAATCAGGTTTCACTGTGCATATAAATCTATTCGATGGCACTACAAAACAGAAAAGTTTCAGTTGGCTCGATTATAGTCTGACTCGCGATGAATGTTAAGGGTTATTCTTGAAGAGTTCCTTTTTCCAGTGGGGATTTCATGAGAGATCACGCATGCGTCTTGTCACACTGATATGGTATTTTTGTTCACAATAGACATTTCATCTTCTAAAGACCTAGCCCGGCACAGGGTATACAAATTACTCAGCTGTGTTACGAGAAATGTGCTTCATGTGCTTAGAGCAACTTATGGTCCAAATAATCGGCCTATCAAGCACGCACTTCGCTATACCAAGCAGTCTGAAACTTGATTTTCATTATTAGATAATATGCGAGCAAATAGACAATATCTAGCATGTAGTGAAGATAACAGATGATAGTGATGAATAGATTCGGCGTCGTTCTCAAAAGCGTACAAATTTCAATTCGTGCAAGAACTGAAGTTGGCCCACTTTCCCAACTGCCACCGTTTCATTCGCTGGGCTCTTGAAAAACTTCAAGAAAATCCACTATTTTTGAGGCCCTTTTCTGGCTTAATCGCTATGTCAATAAGAATAATAAGCCGTTTTTGGTGTGCGGAGCAACCAGAAAAGCTGCCATTACATGAAGACAAAACAACGGTTTGGTGCGGTTCATCGAGTGGTGGAATCATTGGTCTAAAACTGAGTCCGGCCGAAACGTAACTTTGAATAGTGCTCGTTATTGCGCCATAATAATGGACTATTTGTTGCCTAAAATTGAAAACCGTGGTTTCAACGACATTAAGTTCCATTGGTGCTATTTGTCAAATTTCCCGTGAAACCATGTGTGCACATTTCATTTCATTTGGACCGGTGGGTCATGTGACAGCACACTTTTAGATTTTTTCTTTTGGGGCTACGTTAAGTCTAAAGTCTACACGGATAAGCCGGCTACGATTGGGAAATTCGAGGCCAACATTACTCGAGTCATTGATCAAATAACACTCGTTATACTCGAACGCGTCATCGAAAATTCAAAAAAATCAAGAAATTAAAAAAAAAAAAAAAAATTCAAAAGTTCAGAACGGACCATTTTAGCCGCAGTTACGACCAATTATTATTTAAAAGAGATCATCTTCAAAAATTATTTTTAAAAAAATCAGTCTTTACGGAACCGATTTGCAGGGTTACGAATTTGTGAATAGAGAGAGATTTTTGTCTTGAAGTCACTGAACTGATTGAGGAGGTTTTAAGCAAATATTTTGAACGCACGAATTCGGGGGTTTTACCGATCGTTGCTGCAAAATAACAGAATTATTTTTTTTTGTACAGGAGGGTACGTAGTAGAGAACTAGAGTACAGGTAGTGAATACTGCACTCTTCCTTGTAAATTGTTTGGCATAACTTCTGTCATAAGGAAAAGGATTTGTACCTGATTTCTTCATATCAATATTCATAAAAGTATTAGGAAGATTCAATCGAATACCGTTAAACAGACCACATATCCAAAAACAAGGCATAACTGCGGGAAAGTTTGACTTCGGCCGCAGCCTTTGTCAATCGCTGGCCCTTGATCTCTCAAGGTGTAATACGCCGCTTGCATCAACTATCGAGTGGCACCATCCTATTGAAACCACATGTCGTCCAAGTCCATATCTTACAATTTGGGCCAAAAATAATTGGTGATCATGGCACGATAACGCTGACCATTCACAGTAACGTGACGATCGTTATCGTCGACGCAAAAATATGGCGCAATAACGCCGCCGGCATACAAACTGCACCAAACAGTTATTTTTTGTGGATGAAGTGGTGATTCATGAAGCACATGTGGGTTTTCACCCGACCAATAACGCATATTTTGCTTATTGACGAACTCATTGAGCCAAAAATGAGCTTCGTCATTGAAGATGATTTTGCGATGAAATTCATCATTTTGGCGCATCTCCAGAACTCAATCGGAGAACGTACGTCACTTCAAATGGTCCATCGGCTTCAATTCTTGAGTCAGCTTGATCTTGTATGGGTGTAAACCAAGATCCTTACGCAAAATACGCCATAATGTGGCCTGAGCGATGCCCAATTCTTGAGAACGCCGTGGAATTGACTGATTTGGATCGTTTGCTACGGACGTCTAAACGGCGGTGATATTTTCGACACATCGACCAACCCGTTGTCTCACTGACACGGCAACATCACACAACGAATATGAAGACTCAAATTTTTGCACTAAACTTGTTATTGCCTGTCTCCTGGGGCGAGAATTACGACCGAAAATTGGAGTTAACGCTCTTAAAGTTGCAGTCACAGACTCCGAATATCTGTAGAAAATTTTTATAATTTGCAGACTTTGCTGGTTAATGTACTTTTCCATGATAAAAATGTTGAGTTTACTGAATAAATTGACAGTGACAGTTTGATGATTAGTGAAAGAGTGCGTTCAGAAACTAAATTCAAAGTTGTCAAGTCCCTATTGGAAAACCCTACAGTAACCATCGTGTGGCGGTCCCATTGTTCCGATTTGAGTTCTGTTTTTTTTTTTTCAAGTTGGTACATCTGTTGTTGACATTCTCTCTAAATCTTAGCCTCACAGCGTCATAGCTTGACATTTGAAAAAAGTTACATAGCCAAGAGTACATCTATCTGTGTGTGTGTTGGCGATTTTTTACCATTTTAGAAATGTGCTCGGAAAAATGTTCAGCGATGAAGTTTGAATCCGTTACCGGTAAGGATTCTTATATCTGAAAGCCTTGGCTTTACTACGAAATAATACATTCGCTTTTCGATAATTGATAAAATTTGCTTCGTTAGAATATGTACTTTCTAAGGATTTTCCATAAATGCTGTTCCTTTTCCTGCAGGGCAGCGACTTTGGGGGTCCACCAGGCACGATGTTTTTTAATAGTTTGCTTTTCGATTAAGGGATTGCAAGGTTGGCTGCGAACTGAAGTCCTTTACTTAATAATGCTGCCTCTTTGTTGACGTGTGTGGATTGTGGTTTATTGGTAAAAAAATATATTTTTACCAATTGCTTCGAAAAGATTCCAGTCGGCGTGGTCGGTTAGAAATTTAGGAATCGGTTTAGAGTAAGTGTTATTGTGTTTCGGATTCAAGTTGTTTTTATAGAGAAGTGGTTGCTGTCGTGCAGAAAATCCAATCTGTTCCAGGAGGTGTTAGGCAAAAGTTGAGGAGATACCAACGTAAGGTCTACGTGTGTAAGACTACTATGAGTAGAGAAGTTTGTTGGACTTCCGGTTTGAATTTATTAAGAAGTTCTCAACTATTTAAAGTTAGAATTGAAATCGCCAGTGAGGATTAGTGTGGAGTTCACTGGTTTAATTATATCTTCTAGGATTGAAGAAGAAAAAGGCTGGGTTGGGTTGGAGATAAGATAATTGTTTTAATGTTGAGATCAATGTCTACTGCTATTGTTGAGATATTTGAGCTAATTGATTGTACTGTGTGTGGGATTGACTTATGGATTAGAAGGCGAGCTCCTTGTTTTGCGGTTGTGTTTAAACTTAAATTATGAAAGTATGCTGAATATTGTTTTGGAAGTTTAACTCATGTATTATCGTAAATGTGAGTATTCTGGAAAGAACAGACCACACTGTTCTATTTTATTAACAGCTCAAGTTCATGATGAGTTGTTAAGATATCCGTTAAGATTCCACTGAAGAATCTTCAGGATTGTTTGAGCTGTCATAGAGGACTTTTGTGCAGTATAAGAGGCGTTATACTGTAAAAAGTTACTATTGTGTAATTTTTTTTGATAATTTGTGTGACTCTGCCACCCCGAGGCTGAACTCCCAAATGAGTTTGAATGATTCGACCTTTGAACGACGGAGTCTGTATTCGGGGTACCGATTAAATGATTAGATGTCTTAATCATAATTATTTTCGGAGTTTTTTTTCGTTATCTATGGTCATGGGTAGAGTTGATTCGGTTGTGTGTGTTAAGTCTATTTTAGAGTATAGATTTAAAGTGTTATATGTGTGTGTAGAGTTGAGAGTCATATTAGAATTTGAGGATGAGTTAGAAGATTGATATTCATTGTTTATAGTAGAAATTTGTGTGGTTGTTGAGAGAATGCTTTTGTTTGTCAGGGAGTTGGATGTTGTTGGTGTTCTGGCGGGTACAGGAGGGATCGTAAAGTTTGATGCTGTGTTTTAATTTAAATTAATGGGGGGTGATATTGAGCGAGAAGTAGAATCGGTTATTTGTTTTTGTGTTTGGATTATCGGTTTATTTTTAATAGCACTTTCTATTGTTGTGCTAGGTGTGAGATTTTTTTTTTTTTTTGGTAGAGGGGGGCTGAGGAATTGCGAGGAACAGGTTCTGCTCCGTTTCTAACAACTGAACAAAAAGAGAGAGATGAACCGAGTGGATTTTGTTCGCTGTAGATTTGTTTGGCTTCTGCCATGCTGCATTCTTTTATAGTTTTTATTTTTAAAATCTCTTTTGCTTGCATATACCGTTTGCATAGCTTTGATGATGCTTGGTGATTTTCTGCAGAATTAGCATAATATGTGGGAGTAAAAATTTAATTAGAGTTTGGTGAAAGGAGATTTCATGTTTCGCAAGTTTGAGAACCAGTACATGTTTTCATAGTGTGACCGACTCGTTGGCATTTTTTGCAGCGCATAGGGTTAGGGAAATACTCCTCTACCTTGAGGTTTTAACGTCCCACCTTTATAGACGTAGGGGGCGAAAGAGATCAAAGGTGTAGAGCATTAGCCCTGTGACCCTTTGAGCACACTTTTCTGATTTTTTAAATTTAAATACATCGGTAACACCTTGGTCTTTCATCTCCTCGATTATTAGGCATGGTGCGTATGCGCTGCCTTAAGAAGCATAAATCTGGTTATGTGACGAAACTGAGATAGGACAGAAGTTGGAAAGTGTTATTTTTTTTCGAAAGAAATGGATTGGCGATTTGAGTGGGATTTAATTTATATACTTGTACGATGTACTTATTGCATCAGAGACATCATTTAATAAAAATGCACTTATGGAAGTAAGAAGTTTAAGTTTTAACAATAAGTTTGGGATTTTTAGAGTTAGGTTGGGAGGGAATGTCTTTGTTGGCCACTATAGGGGAATGTGTATGCTTTTTTTTTCTTTTTTTTTTCTAAGGCGCGTCGAAATGCTGATATAACTCAGCAAATTGTTTGCCCGAGAACACGTTTTGCTCAGAAGCCATAGATTAAAACGGAAAGGGATATGAAAAGGGGAAAGTGTGGGAGAAAGAAGTTAGCAACTTTGAGGAGAGCAGATAAACACAATCGAAAACGATGTTAACGGATCGAAGTATTGAAAAATAATATTAAAAACTATCCCGACATCTGTTAACTATCAGTAAGCTTTTTGACAACATTATCGAGAACAAACTTGAGTTTTTGACAAAGGAGTACTTGCTTAACACCCATTATGGGTTGTTTCCTGTCGGTCTATTGTCACTAATTTGACTTCCTCTTCATCTTATATTTTAAAGGAGATGGAAAACAGAGGGCAAGTCAAGTCAATCTATACCGACTTCAATAACTTCCTCAGGTTTCATTCCGTAATCTCTCATTTGATTTGATTTTTTATCTCTGTTCGTATACAATGAATTTAAATTGGAACAAAGGATGCAAAGACTATAAAATTAGCTTTCGGGATACCCAAGAACAGCCATCTACTAAAAATAATCGGTGGCTTTTGTATATAAAGGCTGTCGGCTATTCGTACCACAATTGAAAATTTTCACGTTATTTGCTCTTGTGGACTCCAAGCCACTGATAAAAATCGGCACCGTTGGGGCCAGTGTTGAGGAATATCATAAGTTATCGATTGGTCATTGTGCGCTATAGCTTTGCCTATGTCCATCGACTATGTGGAAAATTTTGGGCAAGACTGTTTATTTACACGCTTACACGATTCAATTGCTGAAAATATTTAAGCCGATGAAGACGATCATAATTTACGTTGTGACTTGAATTGCTTGAATTGTTGTTCATTAAATAAGCAAAATTGTCGAAATTGGATAGAGGAAAATCTAAAGATGTTCCTTGAGATGGCGGCATCACTGGCCGTACTTCTTCAAAAATGAGGAAAATCCAAATGTCACCGTCGATAGCGACCGGTACATGATAAAGATGACAACATTAGTTCCAGAAATGCACCTGTTCCCTGGCCTCCAAGGTCGTGTGATTTGAAGCCGTTGAACAATTTTCTCTGGGGATATTTAAAGTCGTGGGAAATGTGGACAAGCTAACAATGATGATAGACTTGGATCCAACATCGAGTGCACCGTTCGTGAGATATGGCATCAAATGCTCAAAACACTGGTCGAGCATCAAGCATCAATGCATGCAAAAAGATTGACCGTTTGATACGGCTTATGGCATGGCGGCATCAAAGGATCTTATTTCTTTCGAAATGAGGAAAGCGATGTTAACTGACTTTCTGTGATCAGACATACATACATGACATACAGGCAACACAACGCTCGCAGTTGTGAAGAAGAAATTAAGCGACTGGGTCATCTCACGGCGAACGTTCATCAACTCGCTGCGGCGATCATACGTTTTGACACAACACGATTATTTTCTCTGGGGCTACGTCAAGTGATTAGTCTACGCTAACAAGCTAACCACGTTGGACGAGCTTGAGGCCAACATTCGTGCCGGACAAATTGGACCCAGTCATCAAAAATTGAACAGACCGAGGTGGCCATTTGAATGATGTTCTATTCCACATATAATAGCATGAAGAAAGCTTCAAAATAAATCCAGAATCAATTTTATATCTCTCACCGTTGTTGTTTTATTGAAATTTTTTTTCCTATCGCTCTTATCGGTAACCTTTTACAACTACGATATATCACTAAGATAGCCGACTTAAAGAGCAATATTAGCTTTCATCGATGTCTATAGATACATTGATATATCTTGTCATAGAATATTGTATGGTAGTATCAAGGGTGTCCCAAAATTCATAGGTGCCAGTTCAAGGTTATTAAAAATGGAGCGATACACGAAAGAACAATGTACAATTTTCGTTGTTGAGCAATATTTTAAAAATTACAAAATATAGTCGGAATAGCGATTTAACTTCATCAACTGCTAATAAATTCATCAATTCAGGTAGACTGGATCAATTAGTGATCTTAGAAACTCTGGCCATCCGTTACCAAATTAACCACAATAACCTGAACTCTTTTCCCATAAAAAACATTTGCCCTCTAAATAGTTGTGCTTCCAACACCCTGAGATAGTGATGGGCAACCGTGGGTGCATCAGCCATCTGTCTACAACAAAACATCGGAGCATTTCGTGGGAGTTTTGCTGAAAATCCAGGTACATCAATTCGGCATCAAGAATTCAATTCCAAGAATTAAACATTTCAAAATGCTCTCCATAGCATATTCTCACAAAAGATTTGCATATTCATGCATACAAAGTGCAATTGACTCAAGAACTGAAGCTTACTCACCACGCACAGTGAAGAGAATTCATTGAATGGATTATGGAACAATAAATGGATGCTGATTTTTCCAAAAAAAAAAAAAAAATCATCTTCATTGATGATTTCGCAACGGCGCGTCGGCTATCATCTTGATGGCTATGTGGGGTTCTTTCTAAATCAACTAGACCGCTATTTGATGCGTACTTTGGGATGGAGGCTTCGTCTGACCATTCTTCTTTGCAATCGCTATATGGTAATCCAGTTTTTTTTTTTTATCTAAATTGCAAGATATAGACGTAGACCACATATGGTTTCAACAATTCAGTGACACACGCCATACAGCCCAAGAAATAATTCTATTACTGCATGAGTCATTTCCTGGTATCTTTTTTTGATCACATTTGACCGTTGGACTTTTATCTTTCGGGTTTTTTGAAGTTTTCACAATTTTTTATTTAAAACCTGTGCTCTCTATCAAAATCTCTATCAAATTGAAGTCAAGCAGCTGGGAAATGCAGCTGTTATGAGAAAGTGGATAAGTTTCTTAGGGGAGAACTATAATGATAGATAAAACCCCGATGGCTCGTAGCCTCACATTACTATAAATTTGCTTAGTCGATCAACAAATACAATAATCTTATTGTTGAAAATAATTGCATGTTAGTGAAAGTTTGAGCTTTCAAAATCAGTGGGCGCAGTTATTTATAATACTAAATTACTGTCATTAGTCTTAGCAAGCCCAAATACACTTCATCCCCGTAAGTCTTCTTGGAAAAAAATACGTCGATTTGTGTGAAATCTGAACAATTGATGTAGACACCTTAATAATGTGTCAACCCATTGTAATGGTTACTCCCCGAGAACATGCTTAGTCAACTTATAGTCGAAGATATTCAAAAACAATGGTGCGTTCCGGTAAGTTACCACTTCTCCAGGTATCTCCTCGAACAATCGATCTTAACGTCTGAATTATTAGCCTGCGAATACTTGTAGGAGAATATACAAATCCCAACAATCAATCACTGAAGAAAAACAAAGAAAACAAAAAAATATACAATCAACTTACGAACGGTATCGCGTTTCGTTGTTTAGATACGAGTAAGTGTATGTTACGTATAAAAACAAGTACGGGTGCGCGTATCTACTGCGAATTAAAGTAATGAGAACAGACATTTACAACAACAGAAATGCAGTGAAAAACCAATCCCAAGCTAATGTGGCTTTTAACCCATGCGCCTCATTAATTTTCGTAGCACGTCTGGTACGCTTGTGAAAACAAGTTGTTCTCTTTAGTAATTGTTTTAGACTGGTATTCTTAGACGTGGTGTCCCAAGTTTTGCATCATTACTCGTCTAAAGATACACATTCACTTACCCTGCGGCAGCGTTGTCTAATTGTCATATGCATTTCATTACATTCAGATAAAATCTGTTGATTCCCGCTAAAAAAAAAAAAAAAAAAAAAAAAAAAAAAAAAAGAAAAAGAAAAAAAAAAAAAAAAGAACTGTCTAGAGTTAATTAGAAGAGTGATTCAATTGCAAAGATACTTGTACTCTGAAATGTTTCACTGAGTTCATGTTGAGTTCATTTTAAAGTCTGAAGAACTGCTTTTCTGAGTTTGAAGGGCTTAACTTAGGACTGACTGCATGAGTACATTTGACAGCTATAATTCAATTTGAAAATTATAGCATGCCTGTCACGTATGGGCATTTTTTTTTACCAATCTAAAGGCCAAGCTTCGAATATGAATCTGAGTCGAAATAAATCGAATTATTCAAACGGAAAACCTTAAGCAAATTCGAAGGTTTGATTCAAAATTGGCCGTTACTTAGACGAAGGCATTTGACGAAACCCACAACTGTAACTGACGTACTTCGAGATAACTCTACTCTATAATTCAAAATAAATACCGGTATTATCAGATCGGACGGCAAGTTAGCCACTCTGAATGCAAAACCAATACTTAATTGACACAAGTTTCTTCGTAACATTTGAATTACAATACAAAACCTGAAGTCAAAGCAGTAGTTTCTTTCCATAAATGTACATATAGAAGGGTTGCTCTAAGCACACTTCATAATAACCTGTTGTTACTTACTTATTTACATAATGCTACGGTTCCATGTGACCTTTGGATGAATGCTTTCAGTTACGCATTTCAAGATGATTAATATTATATTCCACTTATGAGTGCCAGCTATGGCAAAATATTTTCTACAGGGTCATTGCTCCGGTAAATAATCGATAGCTCTTCAGAACGGAACTTCATTTTTTTTTAGGGCTATGCATCTGCTCTGTAACTCTTCGTTAGATTTCGAGATGTCATTATCAAAGTAGATAAGCAGAATCCCTAACTGCTTTAGAGTTCTTTCTATCCTTGGTAAATTAAGAGATTGGGCTCCGTAGAAGCTAAGACCATGTTCTAGTCATTTGGAGTGTAGCAAATTAATAAGTTAAAATAACTTTAAACTAACAAATAAAAATTTTAAAATTAATAAATACAAAATAAAAGCATAACGTAAAGTTAAAGGAATCTATTCGAACGAGTATATCTTTACTAATAAGGGGTGATTCATCGTGAGGTTTGATTTTCAAATTGTTCAGCTGTATTACGAAAATCAGCGTTCTGTGAGAAATATTTTTCGTGCGATTCGAGGAACTTACAGTGCGCATAATCGACCTACTGAAACCACTATTGCCAATGACATTCGCAAATTTGAGTCCCAGTTTACATTAGTGGATGATACTGGACCGATTAGACCACATCCAGCACGTAGTGAAGAGACTATAGCAGCTGTAGCTGAGAGTGTACGCGAGGACTGTGACGTGTCGATTCCTCGTCGTTCTCAGCAGCTTGGCTTGGCGTATTTTACGTGAGTATCTCGACCTTAAAGCATACAAAATTCAACTTGTGCAAGGATTGAAGCCAGGCGACTTGAATTTGCGTCATATTTTCAGTGCATGGGCTCTGGAAAAACTCAATGAAAATCCAGTTTTTTATCGCGAAATTTTGTTCAGTGATGAAGCCTAGTTCTGGTTCAATGGATACGACAATTAACAAAATTGCCGTATTTGGGCTGATGAGCAACCCGAAGAGTGCCAATAGCTACCATTACATCCATTAAAAACAACGGTATGGTGTGGTTTATGGGCTGGTGAAATCATTGGTCCACATTTCTTCAAAAATGAGGCAAATCAGAATGTTACCGTCAATGATAACAGTTATCGCGCCATATTAATCGACAATGGGCTTTCTGAAATTCAAGCACACGGTCTTGTTGAGCTCTGGTTTCAACAATACGGCGCTACGAGCGATTGAAACAATGGACTTATTGAGAAATCATTTTGGTGAGCACTTAATTTCACGTTTTGCTACAGTAAATTGGCCGCCTAGATCGTGCGATATCACACCTTTGGACTGTTTTCTCTGGGGATATGTAAAGTCTCAGATCTTCAGGAATAATCCAGCTACGATTGACGCTTTGGAAGCCAACATTACTCGTGTTATGCGCGAGATTGCAGTCGCTATGTTCGAACGAATCGCCTAAAAATGGACCTTCCGAATGGACCACCTCAGACGTAGTCGTGGCCAACAATCACATGATATCATTTTCAAAAAATAAATGCCATGAATTGTTCTTTTAACAGATAATAAAAGTTTTAAGTTCACTTTCAAATTTATGTGTTTTATTTTACACTATAAGTCAAACCTCACGATGAATCACCCTTTATTTATTTGTTTTTAAGTAAGAGGATTTTTTTTAATGACCGCTTTGCTGTACAAAGCTGCACAAGTAGTGAGGAAGAAAAGAGAGATACCGATGTACATTGTTTTTAAATGTTTGCAAGTTGTAACGACCAGGAAACAGAGAGTTCGACAAGGCATTCCATAAGTGAGTTGTACGACTTAGGAACTAATCACGATATTTTAGAGTAAGTCCGAAATTGGACTTGAGGGTATACTGATGAGCATTCATAGCGAGATTGGTGTTACGGCTAAAGGTTTGAAGGGGTGAAATGCTACTGGCAATTTCAATGGAGCACTGGTGGTGGAAATATGGATAAAACAGACATGAAACATTACGTCGGTGTTGATGAGTGTCGATTGACTGACTAATATTAGTATCACCTATGAGTGTTATCGCACGGTTTTTAATCCTATCTTACAGGTGCAGATATGCTTTAGAAGCACCTGACCAGATGTGAGTATTATATTGTACTCCAATTTTGGCCGAATGAATGACAAATATAGGCCATCGAATATGTGGTCATTCCAACGTTAGTTGTCACTGACACACATACCAAGAATGGAAAGTTTTTCGGTTTCGACGATGTAAGTGCCATTCATGGATAATGGCTGGGCATTAAAATTTCACTTTAATGATAGCAGACAGCATTGAGTTTTGGAAGCATTAAATTCCACTCTGTTGATAGTTTCCCAATTGGTTATGCTGATATCGGCAGATTGTAGGCATTTCAAAAAGTACGGTTCATCGCATATTATTTGAAAATTTGGATATGAGAAAGCTGTGTGCCAGATGGGTGCCGCGTTTGCTCACAATCGAGCAAAAACAGTGTCATGAAGATGTTTCAATTGAGTGTTTAGCGAAGTTTCTCAGCAGAAAAAGAGAATTTTTGCGCTGTTTCATAACAATGGATAAAATATGGGTCCATCACTTTACACCCGAGGCAAAAGAACAATCAAAACAATGGATTGGATTCAAACGGGAGAACCGGCTTCAAAGAAGGCGAAGACCGTGTCATCTACAGGCAAGGTCATGGCGTGGATTTTTTGGGATGCGCGTGGGATAATTTTCATTGACTATCTTGAAAAAGAAAAAACTATCAACGGCCTGTATTATGCGAACTAATTGCAACGTTTGAGCGAATAAATCAAGCAAAAACAGCCGCATATGGCTAAGAAGAAAATGTTGTTTCATCAAGTCAATGCACCAGCTCACAAATCCGCTACTGCAATGGCCAAAATTAATGAATTAAAGTTTGAATTGCTACCTCATGCACCCTATTCGACAGATTTACACCCTTTGGATTATTTTTTGTTCCCAAACTTGAAAAAATTGGCTCAGTGGTCAAAGATTTTCCAACGATGAAGAAGTGATGTCGGCAGTTAATAGCTATTTTGAGGAGCAAAACAGTTCTTGTAACAAAAATGGTATCGAACGTTTTCAACATCGCTGGAAAAAGTGTATAGAGCTGAAAGGCGATTATGTTGAATAATAAATAAATTTTTTTCCAAAATTTTTGCGTTTTTTGTTGGGTCAGGTGCTGAAGCTAAGCTACTTCTAAATCGTTTGAATAAAACAAAACCTTCGCAAAAGCTATACTGGACAGCTGTGTACCTTTTTAGATGGCAATTAAATATTATTGTACTTTAAGTGCCACCTAAGCACAGAGACAATCTTTTTCATGATTAGAAAAGTTCTCATTTTACTCGTAATTCGACAGAACCTTGTGGTTGACCATGTTGGGTCCACCGTGAAAACATCCGAATATACCGCTTAAAAATTTATTCGTATCTGTTGTTTCTTATCTCAAAAGGGACTTAATCAGCTCGTTGTCCATTCGTGGGGATTTACCAGAATAAGTGAGCAGGTTTTGTTCCGCACCCTTAATGTCGTTATCTTTTCAGAATTTTATTCAGACTTTCATTATGCAATATAATTTGGGAATTTATGTTCAAATTCCCAGACTCATTAATATATCCCTAAAAACTGGCTTCATCGAAATTTGAGAAGATAATTATAGCCCGCAGATATTCGACTGTCGCTGTCTACAAAATTTATAAAATTTCTCATCGGCTAGACGAACAAATTTCAGATAACATACTCGTGTACGTTTTCGATTCACTCATTGTTAATCTCATAAAAATCAAATCATCATCTTGTATGAGTTGAGAATTGAGTATCTTTCTCTCAAACAAAAATTTTAATTAATTTGCATAATAATGCGTAGACTTACCCAGATTCAAATACTTGTAGACTTAAACAAGAAATCGCCATTAATGTGAGAAACAGGTATTTTTTTTATTTTTTTTTGAATTTGGGGGGACAAATTCAAATCGATTTGCAGAAACATGTCATAATCTTTAATCTCAAGGTTACATAAAGTTGTCGTCAATAAATTCACATCATGAGCCATGGCACACGATCTTATGGAAATCTTTGAGAGAATGAACTTCAGAGTTTTCCAGATTTTTGTGTCGTTTTCTTTGTGTTTCAACTCAACAATTCGAAGTCGAAGTCCAAGTAGATATTTGATTAATAGTTTTTTTTTATATATATTGTATAGCATATATAAATATGCATAACTATGCTTGTAAATTGGTTTTCTTTGTTTAGCGGTATTTTGTTTTATCTCAGAATAGCGTAAACAATTACAGAGGAACTTTCTACTTGTTTATGAGTTGACAATTACTGAGCAATTAAGATTTGTTTTTTTTTTTTTAACGAATAGAGAATTACTTTTTAGATTAGTGAAAAATTCCCCGTGTTCCATGAAATATCAAAGTGACACATGATAGATACGAGTATATATAGTACTTCAAATTATCTGCTACAACGGTTGCTTATCTACCCAAAACATGTGACATCATTTAAAAAAATTCTATGGAATGCCACAATTATCTGTGTTAGGGCCAATAATCTATAGAATTTTACGAGTAGCCTCCTACACGGAAATTAAAAGCCAATTTCGTCGCTTTAGCAAGTAAATTTAAGAGAGAAAGAAAGAACATTTCTACAAAGAAACTACTAACTTAAGCCATCCAACAGTAGACCAACGATAGAGCCACTTGTCCTGACTACCTGCAGCAGTTCTTTACGATAGCTCAAGGGCCAAATTGTCCATCAAATATGTACCTATGTTCATAGAAATCATATTCGATGACCAAAGTATTATTCCAATATGTTATATGTACAAAAAACGAAAAGTATACCTATAAAGGACTTTTCCGGACCAGACCGAGTATATATCCACTTTCGATAGAATTGCTTCTTTAGCGCCATAAAACCGGGCTGAAATTAATAAAATCGTTCTTCGCCGATTTGAAAGACTTACAGTTTGACTTATTGTACCAAGTTCATTCTCAGAACCTAAGTTTAAACTATCAAAATTTAGAAATCACAGTCAGAAGCTGCGAAAAGAAATCGAAAATAGGTTTTTCGCTGCATCGCGGCTTTAGCTTAACTCTTTGAACATGGTTATACCTACCATAAAATGGAAATTATGATTTTTTGTGATCCTAATATAATGCTTACCACACTTTCTGCGGCATACTATCGTCAGGCTTAGCTAACAACAATGTTAGCTCAAACAATTTGTTATGAAAAAAAGACAGCAAGAAATCGACTTAACCCTATCAAACAGGTTTTTTTTTTTTTTAAGAAAAGAACTTAACACTCAATTGGGTATGACTACACTTATGATGCCAAAGCATTTGTTAAGTTTTTTGGAAAATGCATGGGTTTGCTGCAACATTTAATGGGGTGACTGAATTATTAGTGGAATTGGACTAGTCTTTGTGTTCTAGAAAACCACACATCTTACAAGATTTTAGTTGCCTGAAAAAAGAATATCATGCGGGCGCGGTTGGGATTGAAAACCTTTCAATTGGAAAGTCAATATACTACCACTTGAACCACGGCCACCCACAGGTACGCTAAGGAGATTATCAGCTGAAAAATAGTATCGGAGTAGTTTCCCTCTCCGACGATAGACACATCGAATGCGAATTTTTATCCCAGTTCGAAGAAATTTAAGGAGGAGCTTGGCAAATCCACTGAAACACAAAACGAAGTAGAAGGTACGCGAATATAATATATGGGCTGAAAAGTCCACGCCGTTTCTAAGAGAGAACACCATTTGAATTATATTCATACCATACCAGTGTCTAAATTTGACAGCTGTCGGACGATTAATTCTCGAGATATAGCGTTGTGAGTGAAGCAACTTTTGTTATTGTGAAAAAAAAAAAATGAAAAAAATTCAAAGCAATTTCGTGTGTTGATTTATTGGGTCTATAACTTAATTCGTGCGGTTTGCTAAGAGATGGCGTAACATGTGTTATTCCATTGCTATTACTCTATTGGAACATGCGTTGGAAAGCTACTGTCATTGTACGTCATTTCAGTACATGTCATTCATTTGAAGCGTAAACAACTATAATTTTTTTTTTCACTCAAATATGTCGAACTTTGTGCCTGAAAAAGTGTTTTTGCGGGGAGTTCTTCTTCATTACTGAAAACTGCTCCCGAAAGTCATCGTATTTTAGTGGAAGTTTATGGTGAACATGTTCTAGCTGAGCGAACGTGTCAAAAGTAGTTTGCACGGTTTAAAAGTGGTGATTTTGGCTTGGAAGACGATGAACATCCTGGGCAGCCAAAAAAGTTTGAAAATGAAGAACTGGAAGCATTACTCTATGAAGATTGTTGCCAAACACAAGGATAGCTCGCAGAATCTTTGGGTGTCACTCAAGCAGCCGTTTCAAAACGTTTAAAAGCAGCTGGATATATTCAAAAGCAAGGAAATTGGGTTCCACATGAAGTCAAGCAGAGAGACGTCGAAAGGCGGTTTTGCATGTCCGAAATGCTGCTGGAACGCCACAAAAGAAAGTCATTTTTGCATCGAATTGTTATATGTGAAACCCGGCCAACCAGCCAAATCAACGGCAAAGCCGAATATCCATGGCGCGAAGGTAATGCTCTGTATTTAGTGGGATCAGATGGGTGTGCTGTATTATGAGCTGCTAAAACCGGGTGAAACCATCAATGGACAACGCTACTGAACGCAATTAATCAGTTTAAAGAGAGCAGTAGCCGAAAAACGCACGAAATATGCGACCAGACACGAGGCAATAATTTTCATGACAACGCTCGGCCCACGTTGCTATTCCAGTTAAGAACTATTTGGAAAACAGTGGATGGGAAGTTTTACCCTACCCGCCTTATAGCCCAGACCTTGCCCCTTCTGACTACCATTTGTTCCGGTCGATGCAGAACGCATTCACTGAAATACGGTTCACATCAGATCAGAATAACAAAAATTGGCTTGATTCATTTGGCCGCATTTGAATAAAAAAGAAAGTGCTGTTTCATTAAGACAATGCACCGTCGATGAAAACGATGGCAAAATTGAATGAATTCGGCTACGAATTGCTTCTCCACCCATCGTATTCCTATTTCTGTTCGCAGACCTCAAAAGAATGCTCGCCGGAAAGAAATTTAAGACCGATGAAGAAGTAATTGCCGAAACAGAGGCCTATTTTGAGGCTAAGTCGAAATCGTACTACAAAACTGGTATCGAAGGATTGAAAAAACGTTTCAATCAGTGTATCGCCCTCGAAGGCAACTATATTGATAAATAAAGTTTCAGCCCATGTGTTAAAGCCGTTCAAAATGTTAAGAAGTGTACCTTAATCGAATGTTACCAGAAGAAACTTCTAAACAAGTCATTCGTGACTAATTTTTAGCAATACTACTTAACCAGATTTCCTTTAAAGGTTCCTGTAAAACTTTTACAAAAAGTAATCAACTGATGCACATGAAATGAGCAACCAGTCAGTTCTGTCAAGAGAAATAGGAAGCTAGTCAACTTGACTTATTTTTCCATTTTTCTAAGAAAGCTCAAAAAAAAAAAAAAAATTTAGATATCAAGTTCTAAAAGACAGGAAGTTGTTGGAAAGTCATGGAACTTGTCACCGGGGAACCTCGTTTGGAACCACACGGAGTTGATAAGACCTACCTACACATTAGTTAATTGATGTACTAGGCCTTCACCACTTCACGGAGCTTTGAACTGGCAAGATATAGGTCATATTGGAGCTATGTTGAACTTACACGACTCTCACTTAACCACTGTCTTACTGACTAATTGCTTCGGAAATACTTTCGAATTTCGGCTTTCTTGGTAATCTAGTAAAGAATCGAATCTCCATTTTCTTTCGAGCTAGGTCAAGAATACAAGTCTTTTCTCAATGCAGTGGAAAGCCTCAATTTACTAGATCTTGTTTGGGTCCTTATTTTTATTTGTGCTAGCCGTAGTTCAATTTAGGGTCGGCTCTTCCTGTATGATACCGCCAGGCAGTTCTGTCTTGACCTGCTTGATCATCCAACTCATGTCCTTTTTTATGGTTTTGCTCCAGGTTTTGGGTGGTGTACCCGGTAATTTTCTTATATTTGGCAAGTCCATCGCTTGTCTTACTCCGTGATTTGCCAACCACATCAGATTCTGTTAATAACTTTTCTCTCAGTGACTCATACCCACTGACATGTGATCCAAGGTATTATTCTTTGGTAAGCTGTACCGAGCTGTCATTGTCTTTATTAAAACAGAATTCAACCATTTCAGTTTTTGCGCAGCTAATCCTCAGACCATAACCGTCAAGAGCATTCACCCATACGGATAGTATTTCTTTCAGGGTCGTTTTGTCATCTGTTATTAGCCCTATGTCGTCAGCATAAAGCAGCGTACACGGGTAAAAAGGTTCATCACAAGATTGAGAGTAGCTTTGATGGAAACCCACTTCAACTTCAAATTTGTCAGTAAGCTCACAGACGCACTTTACTTGTGTTGTTACCCGGTGATAGGTGTCACGCCATCAACTGTCGACTTACTCTTGGAATTGGTTTTCGCTTTCTGAAGCGATCTGCCTGTTGCGAGGGTGTAGGAATTTCTCCCAGATTTTGAGACAATGCGAAATGAGTTGAATCCTGCAGTAGTTTGCACTGCTACATCACTACATCACCTCACTATTATAAAGCTGTTTCGACAAGCCATGAGGATTCCTTTGGACATGATTTTAATAAAAAGTGAGGTTAACCAGGTGGTAACTGCATCATCTAATCTGTAGAATCTTATCTGGTCAGCTGAATTTTTTTTTTTTTTTTTTTCATTTTAGGAGCCGCCGCCCGCACTTTATAGTTGTGTTGTGATATTCAAACAACCACTTTTAAATTTCATCATTTGCATCGTTAATGTATTTGACGGATATAATACTTGGGCTCCAGGTCACAATATCGCGGGAAATGAGATCGCCGATTAACTTGTTAGTCAAGGATTCGAAGAGAATGTTTAAGGGGTCTGTGTCCTTGGCTAGGGCACCAATTGACAGCTGGGTTTCTTGTGAGCATAATTGCAAATGTCATGGCTTTACATTTCCCTGGGAAACCAAATGAATACTTCTCGACATCTCTAAAACGTCAGCGAATCTTACTTCAGACTGTATACTGCTTGCTTCTACTCATTCTTTGGCTGTGTGATCTGTTACTCTCACATCAGGCTGAGATACTAGGGAATGGACACTTAACCATTGAAGAGGGCATTCACCTTTCTACCGAAAATTGAGAAATTTCTTCCAAAGTAACATTAAAGAAGTACAATGGACTTTTGACAGAAACAGCTTAGATATATTTGCCATCTTAGCTGTAAAACAAAAATAAGTTGACAGTGATGTTTTTCGTTTATTTTGCATAATATATGGTTCTGCGAAGCACACAAAATACCATGGCAGATTCTGTCTTTTACCACTTATAAGTTAAAACTGTCAGTTAAGACAGTCTTGGGTGTCGCTTCAACCTGACATCATTCAAACGCTTTTGCCCTTGTGCACCACTTCACCCACTAGTTCCATGAATTGTGCTCGTTATCCTTTTTAAGAAGTCTTTATTCTGCCGGTAGCTTTTCTTTGTAAATCTTCCAGTAACCACTTGTCTGATGCTGATAGTAAAGCTTTTTTTGTTTGTTGTTGTGTTGGTATTTCAATATTCTTCGTCGAATAAGATGGTTGACATCGTTGCAGTGATAGAGTAAGTCCCATGTAATCTCAAATATGGCTTAGCAAATAAGGGGAGTTATGAAAAGTGGTTTAGGTGCTTATGTGTTTAATAGAGGACCACATTTATTTAGGATGACAAAAATTATGCCTTGCACCAGTTGCCTATGCATTCTTCTACTAGCCTTACACATTAAATCCAATAAAGTAATTTAAATTTACTTCACTATACGTATCCACCCGTATAATCATCTCATAAACACATACGAGTACTCTTGCCCTTAAACGAAGAAAAAAATAAAATAAAATAATAAAACAAGGAAAACAGTAAGATTGCATTGTGTTTGTCTTTTAATCTCATCTCTCTTCCTTTTTATTTTTGGCGTGTCCTTGTTATATACGCCTCCCAGCACGTAACCACATTATCACCTTGCAACCTTCGGATGTTAACACAAAATTCAGTGACACAGAACATTCAGAAAGAAAAGCAGAACCGACCGGGGGAAAAAAAATTAAGAGAATGGAAATTATCCCATAGCATGACATTCTAACCTTACACCTAACATCACCCTCCGATGATGATGATCCAACGAAGCACCCCCAGAGCAATCTAGTCTCTGAAGTAAGGTCGCCTTTCTCACAGATTTTGGTTGTTACTTCTTTTTTTTCCTAAAAGAGAACCCACAAATCTATTCCCCTTGTGAATAATGATGCTGCTGCTGGAGCTGATGATAACAATCTCTTTCCCCATTTCACCACAGGAACACAAAACCCTGCAGATACAAACTCTGACAGTTAAAAGTAAAGTAAGCCCCTCAAATAAATATATATATATATATATATATGTACGAGTATATAAAAAGGAAAAAATTCACACACGACGTAGTACAAGTATGATTCGAGATACAAAATCAAATCCATTCTACCCCCTGTGCGTAAAGGGCACATGAGACATAACGCAAGCGACAAGGGTAATTACTTATACTGACAGTACCGCGATAAAATAGAATTATAGTCACAAATTTCCAAGTCATCTTAGGTTCTTTGGCTTAGATTTTAATACAGATTTAGATATCTAAATACAAAATTTACAACAACCGTACGTACCTTCAAGTTTGAGTTAAATTGATTCTCTTCCACTGTGTTTGTCACTAATTTTCATCAATGAGCTTGACACTGGTTGAATCCGAAACTGATTCTAAATCTGAATCTGTGTGAAAACACTTTTTTTAGATACTCTTTTTCATTCACTAATTTTAATATTATGGACAAACACTTTTAACACTGAATACTGATACTGATAAAGATACTAATGCACTACTCATTAAATGACGACGACGCGACGACGATTTGGTGTATGACTTTTGGACTTAAATTTTTTATTTTTTTTTTTTCTTTAATTTTGTTTCGTGTATAGGGCCTTTGTTGACGTTTTTGTTAAATTTTAGTTTTACACACAAAAATAGATGAAACACTGAAAAAGATTAAAAGAAAACGAATTGATAGATACTTTTAATTTTTTTTTTTTTTTTTTTTTTTTTTTTTTTTTTAATATTTCTTCACACTTTAGAGATTTTCTTGTAATTTTCTTTTTTTTTTTAATTTTTTTAATTTTGAGCAAAGACCTCTTTATCTAGGGTCGTCCAGAGCTGCTGGAAGTAATTGATTCACTGTACAAAAATGTATAAAAAAAAAATAAAATACAAAATTATAAAATAGATAATCACTGTTGCCGTTGTTGGTGGTTTTGTTGTTGTTTTTTGTCTTCTGCGTAATCTCAAACTCATATGCGAATTGCGAATAGCAAAACTTGATGTTGTAACATAGTGTACTGACTAGCGATGGTTGTTGTGCTGATGGTGCAAATAATTTTATTTTTATTTATTTATTTATTTATTTTGTTTTTATTTTTCATTTTCAATTTCGAGAGAGTTTTATATCTGTGTGCTCATTTGGGTTTTATTGTTTCTTTTGTTTTGGGATTGCTTCTTTCTTTGCGCGTTTCGTTTTTTCACTTTGAAAATTCACAACATCTGGTTGGTTTATTTCGTTCGTTCGTTCGCTTACAATGGTCTTGGAAGTTGAAAGTGGAATTAGCCAAATAGAAACTTGCTAATTGACCGACCTAGATGGAGTTACTATGAGGTGGGGGAAGGTTATATTCAGATGTTGTGTCAGAACGTTTGCCAAACAAATTTAGTACGAATAGTACGGTAGGCTGGAAAACTAAGCAAATTCATACGATAAGCAACTGCGATAAAATATAGTCTTTTTTGTATTGGGATACCCGTTACCGTGACTTCGAACTAAACTCGTCATTATTGGTAACAAATTTGCCAATTCGTTGTGGTTTCGAAACAATGGATTACCGTCCTTCACGATAGTAGGTTCTATATATGTACATGTGCACATAAAACAGAATGAGTATGATTTTGTACTAAAATTACAAAATCTTCTCCAGCTACGTGAATTTGGTTGATTTGTGATTTAAGACAATAGAGACGAGTTGTAGATTTGACAGAAAAAAGTTGATTGTAGAGCCACCAATAACCAGTAAATGTTAATTTGTTTCACTGGATCATTGTCCGTGATCAGCAAAGAATGCATCTGAACCATCCCGCGTTTTTGTCTGTTTTTATGAAGTGCTCTAAAGACCGAAAATATTAATCTAACTAATGACAATGCAACAAAAATTTTTAAACAGCCTTGCTCACTTCTTAGTTAATTTGGATATTGAATAAGGCTCCGAACTTAGGTGAGTTCAAATTACCCTTAGGTAAACCTAAGATATCAATGATAGTTTTTACAGTTGTTATGTTTCACAAGCTGTCAAATTTACCAATGACATCCATCTGTCAAAATATTCAGTAGGTTAGGTTAAATCAAACAGGGGTATGATTGATTAACCATCAAACAGACAACAAGCATCAAAAAGGGCCGATAGCGATCCCTGTGGAACCAGTTGAATTTGTCATTAAATCGCAAAAGCTTTAACCTAAAAAAATATTCAGTTCGGTTTACGAATTCATCATGCATCGTTTTACGCTAGCCAAACGTGCGAAAATGTTTAAAAAATATCGAAATTCCGTCTCGTCGTGAGGTTGGTCGTCATCATGGCTTCAGTGTGCAGGCAATTCATCGTACCGTGTAAAAGTTTGAGCGTGAGTACATTCTTTTGGATCTTAAGCCACCAACCAGACAGAGATTGGTGCGAATGAAGTAATGGCCGTAATGAATTGGGCATCGTCAGAGAGTCGGCCCATATAAGATTGTGCTGACGCAAGAATTGCAGCCGAATGACTATAGACAACGCCGTGAGTTCGGTAATCGGACAATGAAAATGTTGGCCGAAAAACCGGATTTTGGCCAAAAAATCGGAACTGGAAGAGGCCCGCTTTTGGCGCAACAGCTATGTAAACAAGCAAAATTACCATTATTGGAACGAACACAATCCGTAGGTGTTCGGCCAAGCATCAATACATCCACACATATTGACTGTTTAGTGCGGTTTATGGCATAGCAGCATCATCGGACCTTATTTCTTTCGAAATGAGGAAGGAGACACCGTTACCGCCAATGGGCTCCGATATAGAGCCATGTTAAACGACTTTCTCTGGTCAGAGCTCAACAACTTCGTTATATCCGAGCTGTGGTTCGAAAAAGACGGCAGTGCATGCCAACTACACAACTAAGCGACGCAACGTCCGAAGTTGTGAAGGAGAAATTTGCCAAATATATCATCTCACAATTTGACACCACTCGAATATTTACTCTTAGGCTACGTCAAGTTCTTAGTCTACGCTAAAAAGCTAACCACTATGGACGAGATCGAGGCCAAAATTCGAAACGCCATTGCCGGAATAACACCTCATAATTGGACCGAGTTATGAAAAATTGGACCAACCGCTTAAAGCACTGCCAGCGAAACGAAGGCGGCCATTTGAATGATGCGCTATTCCACACATAATGCCATGAACGTAGCTTAAAAATAAAGCCAGAATCAATTTTATATCTCACACCGTTGCTGTTTTATTTAATTTTTAAGAACCTATCTCAGTATCAGTAACCCGCTAAATATTGGCTTGAAGGCCTGAATAGCCTGTGGTTTTCGTATATCAGCATTTATTGTACCAACGACTTTACACAGGTCCACAAGAAGAAATCGAGAATCGGCTTATCAATTGACCCGATAAAGTTGTCTTCTCAATAAGTCAATGGTTACATGAGCAGTATACAATGTGACGCCATCTTCCTACAACCTGTCAATGTTGTCCAAATTGCGAAGAAATTATAATAAGCATTGTCCATAACTGAACTCCGGGCTCATTTTTGAAGAAATAAGGACCGATGATGCCATAATCGTGAATACCGCACCAAACAATACACCTTGCGGAAGTAATTGACTCTCATGAGTCTCTACTGGTTTGTCTCAGCCAGGAATGGCAATTTTGCTTGTTCACAAACCTTTTAAGTGAAATAAATACGATTTTTCGACAGAAAATCAGGGTGGACTAGAGCCCATTCCTGTGCAAGCCATGGTTTAGTTCATGTTATACGAGTCTAGGCCGAGATTTACTCATAAAATTCACCACATAGTGGACGGACAAAGGTCAAAGTGTTGGGATAGCTGCCGAATTGACAAGTTCGTCCACAATTTCACTCACAGCGGCTACAGTTTCTTTATAGGACTCATGTTTAGGGTATGAGGTACGAAACTGATTAGCAACCCAATGGTCGATTATGGGAACCAAAAAAGTTACATCATCTTCTAAACGTTTTGCGAATTGAAGACCAATTTAACAATATTGAACGTAAAAAAAATCTCTATTGGAGAATCTCAGTCAGAAAAAAAAAAAAAACTTTAAATCAGAGCCCGAGTTCATGCATGGCATTGAAGTATCTAAGAACATCGATCTCGCAATCCAAAACTCTTATAGTCAGACCTTGTTCCGGTTATAACGTAAGAATGGGAAATGTACACGAAATAGAAAAAATATATCAAAGCAGGCCAAGACTGACCAAAATGAAGTAACTTTTTCACTACCATTCGGAACTTTTTCTTCAAACAATCACATGTCAAACTTACTTGCTGACAATGTGAAACAGAAACAATAGAAACAGTCTGAACAATTTTAAATAGCCAACTGTAAAATTCTGACAAATTCAAACTGACTTCAGTTCGGGATTTTTCCAAAGTTTTACAAATCCGATTGAATTACAAACAAATCAAGTCATAATCAAAGTTCTTAAAGAAAAAAATATTCTATCAGGAACATCTTCAATGAAAACTTTTTTTCTTGAGAAATTTATTAATTCAGCTCGAAGGCCATGGTGCTTTGAATACAGTCCTTGTTTAAATATGTAAACTTTCGAAAGAAAGGCAAATAACGCTCCAGTAAACTCTGAAACAACATCAAGATACAATTCACCAAATAAAAAATGCCAAGCACTAAAAGACCTTCTGAATTCAACGAACAAAATCGATTATTGACTTTATTTCAAAGAAAACTTCATTATATGACCACACGAACGTAGACTCGGTTGGATAAAAAAATAAAAAAAATAAAAAAAAAATAAAATCTCGATAAATGACTATAAGAGGATTCCCTAACCTAGGTAGCACAGATTGATAAGTCCATATCTCCAAGAAGCGAATGAATTTTGGTTGTAAATACTAAATTCCAAGCAAAGAAACATTTTTCTTATATAGTACGCACTTAACATCGTCATTAGCATCAACATTTATGAGTGTCTTCCTAGAAACGACAAACAGTACATAGTTACGTTCAACATTTCTATTGCTACAAAGCCTTAGGTAAGTTGTATCTCATTACTTATACATTTTCCAAATGTAAATTATTCGTGTCTAGACAATGCTACATGGAGCACATCGTGCATATAATGTACATAATGTACATACTTATGTTCAAATGAACGGACAATTCGTGCTATCAAATGTATTGTAGTCGTCTTGTCGTATCTGTCTGTCTACTGGTTTTCCCCAATCATCTAAAGACTACTACGAGTTGATTTAATATTTCTATTTAGATGCAAATAAGGCCATAAGTATTCTCGCACGAAAATTGAAAATGATGATCTTAATAGTTGGGGCAAGTTAAATATGCAAATGTGCAACTAGATGTCACACGCTATTTAATGATTATAATCTAAAAAATATTTCAGAGATACATGGTCAAGTGGTAGACGCTTGTAAATAAATATACTTTGAGTCGACCATCAAAATCTTCCCCTTCATTATGAGTTCTGACAACCCAAGCGCTTTCAAATGATAATGGTGACCCTTAACTAGCTGAATGTCTCGAATGCATTTTTTAACGCATTAATCAGATGAAATCGTGAAAAATTTATCTAAAATCAATGTCAACACTTAGATTTGAAGGTGACAAAACACTCAATTGTCACGCTTGGGCTTTTTTCACATTACTGAAACTAAGCAACCTCATGTCATCGTCGTAACGATAAGATATGAGTAAATATCGGCTTCCACTGAAGCGGTTAGGCCATGAAAACATTTTTTTTTTTTTTTTTTTTTAAATTTGTTAACAAGCTGGATGGCATAGGTATGAGTTTTTATACAAATATGTGCGTTGGATGGCCTTGTGGAATGAAATCTATCATGCGAGTTAACATTGGACAATACTGTTGAAACAAAGAGTAATTTGCTGTCACCTGTCGGACCTTAAGTGGTTAATGTTGGGACTATCTGATGGTTTTTTTCTTTTATTATCAACTATGGAGCCCTGATGGTTGATTGCTGGGTATAAAAATTAGATATTGCGTGTTCCTTTTGATACGAAAGCTTAAGACATGGCCACTCGGAATTGAAAAATCGCATGCAATTTACAATCATGATGAAGAATGTGCCAACCAAACCAATTAGGAGTATCAAGCCCAGTAAGTGGAAATGAACCCAAATAAACCGTGACAGCTTCTAAAGGCCGTCAAGTATTTTGATATCTTTTGTTTGTTTGAGCTCTTCGTCTGGTAAAGAATCTTCTTTTTCTTTTATAAAACTTAGGCCTATAATTACGCCTAATGTTACATATTTCTGCCTCGTATCAGCATTGCTACTGTGCAACTTGTGGGCTTAGTCTATCTTTAGTACAATAAATAGTGCATTCTGTCAAAAATAGCGGTTATAAGCAACCTACAACAGTGTCTGAATGAAACCGATTTTTGTGCTATCCAATTATTGCAGATAGCAAATATTTAGGAACTTGCTTACAAGATTTGAATTTCGAAACCGGAAAGGAAATCTTGACCTTTGTCTTTAAGTTATTGCGATAACGACAATTCTTAGTCTTGGTTACTGGACATAGCTAGCTCTATTTCATTTTCCAAAAAAAAAACGTAACACATGCTGAGGCATTATAAGTGTATTCATACCCGCTTGACTGTTAAGTTATTTAAAAAAAAAATTAAAATAAAAATGTTTGTGGAATTACATATATGAAGCAAGGACACTTTGTCATATCTGGACCTCGCAAGACCCTTAATAAAATTTACCATTCTGTGCTTGCAATGCCAATGTAGAATTATTTTCAGTAGACAGAGGCTACAACTTTAGGCAGCCTTTTAACTAGGTCTACACAGACAAATTAATACCAAAACACTGCACTGACACTACAAAATTATTTATTCGCTGTTTTTGGTTGAAACCTGATCGAATGAAACGGATCCCAAGCGTCAACTCACAAACTCAACAAGGTTTGGGGTCCGATAAGAACTCATTTATGTCAACTAAAATTGTTATCACTTCTTGATTCCGTCGACTGTATCATTTTTATGAAGCATTTTAGTAAAATTCATTGGGTTTCCAAAACAAGATAAATGCCCAACCAATAAAAACAATCGCAATCTTTCAAAGCCGTGGGAAAGTCCAGTGAATGAGCTGGTTCTGACGGCTTACCAGTCGAGGTTTCAAAGCTGTTGAAGTTGAATTTGTGGAAAGCATGCACCAACTCATTTCTCAGAAGAATGTATGCCTGATGAATGGATTCTCAGCACCGTTTGTCCGATTCACAAAAAAAGGTGACCCCCTTAACTGGACCAACTATAAAGGTTAGTCTCCGCATGGTTGGATACAAGATGTTATCTGTCAAACTGTGTGAACGTCTAAAACCCTTCGTCAATACTCTGATTGGTTTCTATCAGTACGGTTTCACACCAAAAAAATTCCACAATCGATCAAATTTCCAAGCACCGGCAGATCCTGGAAAGCACAAGACGTCCGATATCCACCATCTTTTCATCGATTTTAAGGCCTCATATAAGAGCATTTATAGAAACGAGCTATATAGAACTATTACTAGTCCATTCCTGTCGAAATTGTTCGTCTGTGCAGAATGACGATTTAGTCATTTGCTGCTAAGTCAAGGTCGGCAACGACTTAACCGACACCTTTGATGTCAAAAGAAGGTTTTAGAAAAGGTGATGGCCTGTCACGTGACTTCTTTAACATCATACTTGAAAGAATTGTGTGAAACTCACAAGTAAACACTAGAGACACAATCTTTGAAAAGTCTGTGCAACTAGTAGCATACGCCGATGATGTCGACATAATTAGGAGAACCCAGCAAGCTGTCACCGGTGCCCCGAACGCACTAGTAATTAATTTTCTTCAAAATGACTGAGTCATACATACATTCAGAAAATTCGGACAATCGTTGACATTCCGTTAATGAAAGCGAAACCGCAAAAGTAAATGCAATCAGGGGCTAATTGGCATGAGTATGACAAGTATGACAAGGACTAGAACTAGAACTATCTGGGAGCTCTCTAGGAAGAATTATTGTTACTTTCCTTGAATGACGTGCTGTGATGTGATGGCGTTTAATGGTGGCCAAATCTGTGTTAAAGTTCTACCAGCAGAGGATGACAGTCAACTTGAACTCGTAATTGTTGTCTATGATAAAGTTTCTATTTTATTCCACACTCACAAAAATCTGTGAGTGTCCACACTGGTGATTAGTGGATCCTAAAATGTTCTCAAGTTCAAACATACTTTTGTAAGTTATACAAACAGCTAGTAATCGTCCAGAATACCATGTGAAACTGAAACTATCTAGCGTACTACAGAACCCAGGCAAGATTTCACTACACCATTTCACCACAAGTACGGAAGTTGAAGTTTTAGTTGCCAAATTTTTGACTCGAAGATTGCTTATAGCATGTTAGAATGCCACGGTGATAAGCACTTCGATTGTTCTGCACTCAAATAGAAAACTTGTCACTTATTCCTACCTTGATACGGATGCAATCTGGTATATTCGATACACCAAATCAACTTCTAAAAGTTCAAGATTTTTTACCGAAGTCTGTTATTGGCATACCTAGTTCCTTAAGTTTTCAATTCACCTTACCGAAACATATTGGTATGTTCTTATAGATTGCAATAAAAGTACACTTCCGCACAGGGTAACATTTTATACGGTCTACCCATCCTATATTCAGAAAAAGAAATCGTCAACTTTAATCACTGCAAAGTAACATTATCTTCGGCGGTAAAGCAAACAGGAATTAAAGATTCATGCAACAATAGTTAGTAGAGGAAATTACACCACTTCCAATGACTAAATCCGACACGGTGTACATATGAAAAGTATCTCGTCAATCCAACTTAACTAACCACATAAGCTGAGTTGGAAGAGAATATAAGAAATAGCCATAAAACTAGTTACTAAATGGAATGAAATATTTTTATAGAGATTCCATTCAGACAGATGATGGCAATCAACAATCCGGTTATCACACCTATGTAAAGTAATCTGTTGCAGATTCAAGGAATGTGATACCTTCTTTTATGAGCAGACTGAATCAGGAAGGAAGCTACTAAGAGTAAAATATCAACTTCCTGATCTTGTTTGTCACTCCAAATCGAAGGCACAAGTGACATCTTTAGTAAATCAATGGCAGACAAATTTCTCCTTCATAGCACCTTTCGAATACTGTACAAAATGCTTATTCCAGTATCTTTCATCAAAACATCAAAAACAACAAAATTATTTAATTCAGTGGTTCAGTATAGAAAAGTGAGGCTAGGGACTTGAAAACTTCGTAATAGATACTCGTACTCGTCCGTCAATTTAATAACGTTCCCAGACAAATAGAAAGAAATGTTTTAAAGTCAATAGTTTCTTCATGAAAACAGTGGCATAGAAATCACTTCTTTCATTTCGGACAATTTCCATAGAGTTTTACGTAAGAACCGGCCAAAAATGATGTAACCAAAGCCCTAATATGCACATTGGCGAGTTGACAAGACTTCGTTTCATTGATAGATGTTTTCGGAAATCTCCATAGGTTTCTGATCCAGAATGATATGGTCGAAAACGTTTATCATATAGTCAGCTGTTTTAGAAACAGTTGCATGAAAATCACTCTCTTTGGTCGAGAATTAGATTGATTTTCTTGACCACAGACAAATATGTGGCAACTGATGGAACTCTAACGGATTCAGCACATAACCGCCTTTCACTTGAGACTATCACTGCATGGAGCCAATTTAATTAGACTCTTCGATCTCATTGGCCAAAAATCGCTTACACTTCCATCTTATAGTAATATCAACCGCAAACAAGACACAAAGAACATGACAGAGACTTCATCCACATAAGGTTGACTCTACTGAAGCAACTATCATTAACTAGACCTGATACACTTCATTTCTGTAAGCAAGCATGTGGTAATGTTTCGCCATTCCGAAAAGGCAATTCATCGACATTCGACATACGAGTATGTAAGAAGTGAGCTTAGGTTCGGATCAGAGCCAAATAAAGCGATTTCCCTGTGAAACAATACGTTTACAGTTCACCGCCGATGAAAAGGAGATTTGGACAAAAAAAAAAAACAAAAAAAAACAAAAAAAAAACTCCGAAAGGTAACATGAAACAGCCTCGAGCATGCCGATGGCCCGTACTCCCGTCCCATTTCGTAAACACATTCGTACAACTGTCACGCATGAAACACGATCACCCGTCCAAAGAGTTGACTAGATCAAACCGTCTACAATCGCATACTCGAAATCGGGCTTAGCGCAAATGAAACTGAAATTGAAAAACCACCAGAAAGAGGAACGAAGAACCAGAAGAGGCGAGATGAAGAAGAAATACGAAAACAAAGCCAGAAGTACTCACTGTCATGGAGAGTAGTAATTCGTACGGATACGGACCACGATTTCAAACCGTTTATTTATTTTTTTTATTTATCATTATTTTTTATTTATTTTTTTTAATTTTTCTCTTTTGGCTTGATAACTCTGGTCTACCCGCAAAGATTTATCACACGATTTTCGTTTTCCTCCGCAGCAGCACTACACATACACTTTTATCACATTTATGTTTCACAGTTATAAGCCGGAGCACACATTCATATGAATATGCATTACTCGTACACCGGTACCAAGGCTTAATAGCGCCCCGCAGTAGAGAAGGAGAAGAAGCAGAGGAAAAAAAACATTCAAAACCGTCTACACGACTTTGGTCGTACACAACAATTATGCTTCTGTGGATATCGTGTTGCATAAAGGAAACCCAATTCGCCACCTTCGTTCCCGTACCCAATCAATATAATATGCAACTGACCAAACCAGGACGGACGCAACACCACCGAAATCTTAAGAGAAGGAATAGGTACCTACGTAACCGAAGCTGGTAGATCGCTGGACCAAGATAAATTCTTCTCCAAAGTCGATAAACACAAATAACAAAAAAAGAAAATAAAAAACAGGTAACCGGAGCCGTGCGATATATTCGTACTCGTACTCGTATCTATCACAAGCGCGACCATAGAATGGATGTGACAACGAATCACAAAAAAAAGAAAAAAAATATGGGTTCGACCCGAGATAGACAATTTCACGCCACGATAATACCAGGGAAGGATCAATTTTCTTTTCGAAAAAAAAAGAACGTTCCTACTTCTACCACTCTTCGGACCAATAGGGAAAGTGATGGTATGGAACAACGAAAAAACTTCAACCGAAAGAAAAAAGTATCCCGGTGGAAAAATTGGAGTTCAGAAAGAAATTCGATAGCTTAGAGCGCGCAAAACCGACCGATTGTTAACACGCTCTAACTTCAACTGAAAATCACTTTCGACACCAAGTCGTGTAGTGTTTTTTTTTCGAAAAATGATTATTTTTTTCTTCTCCACTTGTTCGCTATTTTCATGTGTTTGTGTTCGCTTTTCGGATGAGCTTCTGTACTTGGTGGCGCCTGAGTGTATAAGTGAGTTTAAAAGAGCTTTCTAGTGGAAAAGTTACTCAAAGTCGCATTTTATGTTGTCAGTTCATCATGTTAAAGAGAGGCTTAGTTGGCTCCAAAGTCTCCATTTTTTAACATGACATACACTTGCAGTGAATATGCCTATCAGACCGCTCTTTTGTAAACTACTGTTCGAAATGCTCGTGTGTATCTGCATGCATTTCGTCACACAGCTGTTTAGTACAGAAAAGGGCTCTCGCTGTTTGCGAGTTCAACAAGAATCGAGACACCGAGTGTGCAACAAGCTTTAAGAGAACCGGTAGTAAAATCTCTTTTTATTCCAAAGTCTCCATTTTTACTCATGAGTTTATGGCAGTAAGCCCAATGTTTCATTGTAGGGTAAATCATGCAATGTTTAGTTAATGAATTAGATAAAAAGTGTTCATGCGCATTGAGTATATCACATGTCTCTCTGTCAAGGATAAGCATAACAAGCCGACGAAAGCAGAAACACATATATATACATTAAGGGAGACCAACTTTCCCGCGATAGTGAGTTTTTGTCTGATATTACAGATACCAGTCTCAAGCAGATACTCGTTTTCGTTGTTACATCCACCCCTATGCACCAAATTTAAAAGTGTCAATTCTAGAGGAATGATGGTTCCACTTCTACGTAAAATCATATAAAAAGAGAGAATATATTTGCTCTCTTCTAAAGGCATCCTGAAAAAGAATCATTTTTGATGATGGTCATCTCATTCATCTACGTTGCCAACCTTTACCACTTGTTCTTTACTGAAATTTATCATTTATTCACTGTACAGTATAGAAATTTACAAAGTGAGACCTTAATCTATAAGCACAAAACATGACAGAAAACCACTTCGTTGTAATCAAAGCGTTTATCTGACTCTAAGCAAGTATGATCAGGTATATCCTAGCGGATATCTGAGAAAAAATGACCAAAGCAACCTTCTTACTTTTCCTTCACTTTTGACTATTCCTGTACCAAAAAATACTTCTATATCTGTGATGTATCTATTGTAGTAAGTAGATATATCAGAAATCACTTTTATACGGTTATAACATAATTACTTCACAAACTATACAAGCAGGGCCACCTTAGGGCTCACTTCTTGGTCCAATCCTGTTTTTTCGTATATTAATGACCAACATCAGATCTATCTTTATCGACTAATCGACTAAATTATATACGTACAAGGATAATGACTAAATAGAAATCAAGTCAAATATTCACCCTCTAAATGGATGCAGAATAAATAAATGCTATCAATGTGATTAGCCACTCCTTGCTAGAATTTAAGAGAAGAAGCACCCATAAGCAAGTATATGAAATACCATATGCAATTACCAGTAGTGGAGTTGCCTGTTTCGAAGCAGCTTTATTACCAGATTTAGACTTAGAATAATTTTAGACTTTTATGTCGTATATTACGCACAATTCTGTTGCGCGTTAAGATTAATTTTCGTAACGTTAGTCTTACCTGTAGCTACTCCATCAGAAGTTGTTTTCCGAAGGTGCCCTATCCGTGAGGGAGGCAAACTTCCCTGTACTTAGTTCGTGGGCATAACCCCTTATTATGCCACTAATTAGTTCCTTTGTCGACAATTTTTATTGGTCATTTTTAATAAATGCCGTTAGGACTAGAAGTTACTTTATTAACCAAATATTCACACTACGGTAGACCTTTAAATATAAACTCGAAAAACATGACACTTTTATCGATTTCAATGCCGCATTTGTATGTCAAGAAACAACTGACTATTAAGTATTGGAACAGAACAAGGGTGAGGTAACTATTATACAGGCAATTGCATACATACCCGTTTACGATAGAACGACAAAAAAAAAAATTAAATAAAACAGCAACGGTGTGAGATATAAAATTGATTCTGGCTTTATTTTGATGTTACGTTTATGGTATTGTGTGTGGAATAGCATATCGCTCAAATGGCCCTCGGCTTTACCCTTCCAATATGTGCGGCGTTATCTCCCGGTATAAAAGCGTTTCAAATGTTGGCCTCGCGCTTGTCCAAAGTTGTTGGCTTGTTAGAGTAGAATAACATCATCTCGCCGTGAGATGACTCAATCGCCAAATTTTTCATTCACATCTTCGAGCGTTGCGTCGCTGATGTGGCATGTGGCATGTTTTGATGGAACAACAGCTCATATATATCGATGTTGTCGAACTCTGAATAAAGAATGTTGGTTTACATCGCTTTGTATATATAGGTGTCGAAAGATATTCGTAAGAAATAAGATCGATGATACCGCCATTCCATAAACCGCACTAAGCAGTCAATCTTGGTCGAACACTTGTACATTGTGTACGCCTCAATATCGGCAATTTTGCTCGTAAACATAGTCGCTGAGCTAAAAATGGGCCTCGTCCGAAAAGATGATTTTTTTTTTTTCAAAATTCGGATCAACAGCCAACATTTCCAGCGCACAATTATAAAACTCTCGGTCTTGTCTGTGGTCGTTCGGCTTCAATTCTTGCGTCAGTACAATCTTATACGAGTGTAGACCCCAATCCAACCGCAAAATAGGCCGGGTTGACACTCTGGTGATACCAAATTCAGCTGATCCTGGTCTTTTTTAATTTTGGCCACTACTGCAGCTATATTTTCTTCATTTCGCAACAATCTCTACCTGGTTGGCGGTTTAAGATCGTTCAAACTTTTCCACGGCGCGATGAATTGCCTGCATACTGGAACCATGATGACGACTGACCTCAAAAATATAATGAAATGGCAAACCTTATTGAATACTTAAGCAGCTGAATGTCAGGTGTGACAACGTAATAATGTAACGCTCTACTGGATATTGTGCTAAAGATAAACTTAAAACGCAGAAATACAAAAACGTTATCCATCACATAGCTTAACTCTTAGAGGTTGAAACAAAATTTTTAGAAAGAATGCGCAGCAAACATCAGCCTTAACACAATAAATAAAACATCTAGCGAGCACTACAAACCCACAGACGCAATACAAGCAAACAAATAGTTTTGCGGATTCACCAATGATTCCAGTAAAATCATGTTCCTGGGCTATGACTAGGTATGAAGTAGATCATCGTAAGGTCTGATATATAATGTAAAATAAAGCACATAGCTTTGAAAGTGAACTTATAATTTTAATTATCGGTTAAAAGAAGAGTTCATGGCATTTACATTTTAAAAATGATATCATGTAAATGTTGGCTACGACTATGTCTGACGTGGTCCATTCGGAAGGTCCAATTTTGGGCAACTCGTTCAAGCATAGCGACTGGAATCTCGCGGATAGCACAAGTAATGTTGGCTTTAAACGCGTCAATCGTAGCTGGATTATTCCTGAAAACCTGAGACTTTACATATCCACAGAGAAAATAGTCTAAAGCTTTGATATCGCACGATCTAGGCGGCCAATTTACCGTAGCAAAACGTGAAATTAAGTGCTCACCAAAATGATTTCTCAACAAGTCCATTGTTTCACGCTCTGTATGGCTCGTTAGCTCACCGAGAACATGTGCTTGAATTGAATTGAGCCCATTAAGCCAGAAATGGGCTTCATCACTGAACAAAATTTCACGATAAATCACCGTGAGAAAAATGACGAATCGATTCGTCACGGTCTTCGCGTACACTCTCAGTTACATCTGCTATAGTCTCTTCACTACGTTCTGGATGTGGTTTAACTGGTCGAGTCTCATCCGCTAATGTAAGCTGAGACTCAAATTTACGAATGGTATTGGTAATAGTGGTTTCAGTAGGTCAATTGTGCGCACCGTTTATTTTTTCGAATCGCAAGAAAAACATTTCTCACAGAATGCTGATTTTCGTAATACAGCTAAACAATTTGGAGACCCTGTTGTGGTTCGAGTCTTTCCATGATGACTTGCCAAACGATATTGCACAAAAATGACAAAGCAATTTGATAGGGGTCATGCCAGATCTGTCAAAAAAGCCTATTAAAAATCAAACCTCACCCTCAAGAATCACGGCAATTACCCATAGTATTAACGATTAGTGCTTAAATTTTCGACAACTTGCTTATTCAATTGGGGCGGTATGTTCAGCAATAACGATGCGAAAGCTGGCTTCAAAATCATCCTTCGACTCTGGGATATCATTGCATATAGCAGCAGTTTCATACATCCCTACAAAAAATAATCCGAAGGTTTTCATTTATACCATCTTGGAAGCCGATACATGGGTTCTTTTGCGAATTTTTGTGCTCGTTGAATGTGTTCTTAAATAAATTGATTGTGGCTCTCTCTCTAAGTGGCATGTTGAACCGGTTTATTGAATCCACTGCTCTTTCACGTAAATGGATTTCAAATGGAGACAGAAAAGTCAGTACTGGTTGTTGCTTTAGATGTACAGATAGATTGCAAGCAATCTTGTTTTCAGTTTATTCACCGAACGTACGGCATACTCAATACTCAACGGTTTATTCCATAAAGACGATAGACACGGTAACAATTATTGAGTCGATTCATTCCACTACGCTCCACATCAGAAACAACTTCTTCTTTATGCCCGGTACGACATCTCTGCCGATGCGTATTATCAATTAGAGTATGCGTGGTTCGAAAACTATTAATGGTTATTCGAATTACTGTCTCAGTTTGACGATCATTTCACACAGTAAGATTTAAGAAACGAATTAGGGTTTCCGAAATAAATTTTCACAATTTCGGCTGTAAATTGTTCTGACGTCGGTCTACTAGTATTCATAGTAAAATAGCAAACTAAGCTCAGCACACAAATTGGCTGTCGTTGGAAAAAAGTGCAACGTAATTCAAAGAAACTCAAACACAGATCCATACATGTTTTAGAGATTTTTTAGAATTCACCACTTGTTCAAGAAGTTACTGCAGAAAATGACGAACAGTATGGCAACGCTAAACTGAAGCAGGGACATGTTCTGTTAAATTCGGTACTGAGTTACTCTTAAGATTGTGCCCCTCACTACTACTTAGTTCTCAGTTTGCTCCCAGATTCCAAAAATGGTTTGAGATTGGTTTTTGTTTTTGTTTTTTTTTTTTTTTTTTTGAAAAATAGAGCATTTGTGAAGAGGGATAAAAAGGATGCACTTTGTTTAAAGATAAGGAATGATATGATATGAAGTACTGACCTAGTTTTTGAGTCTCTCTTTGTGATTTAAAGGGAATGTACCATGATTATGCATGTCGGGGGAGTTGGGTGTTGTGTGGGCGGTAGTTGCTTCGCATTAATTTTTAGGATTCTTTATTTTTTCTTCCTTGTAGCCGTTCTCGAATCTTGAATTTTACGGGAAAACGAGACAAACAAGCGAGAAGAGAGCTGTGTGTGATGTGATTCAAACAGCAGTACTATATAAGCCATAGTAGAGAGGTTATTATTATTATTTTCTTTTTTTCTGGTGGTGGGTGACGAAAAATGTATACAAAAGGGAAGAAAGCTTTGGAATTAGGTCATTTGTTAGTTTAATTTTATAGTATGTATGTGAAAATTTAAGTTTAATAATACATGGAGGAATAGAAGTAAGAGTTGAAGTACGAGCACGAGTACGAGTACTTCGGTTACAGGCGAACTTTTGGGGAAACACGTTTTCTAATATTAATTATGGTAGATGGTCTCGCAGATGTGGAACCAATTGCGAGTTATAAACAGTGTTGGGTGTGCTTAGGGTTGTGTCTTATGAATTTTTTTAATTTAAAATGCTTGGTGGACATACTCTCGGATTTATGGAGGGAAGTTTCATGGCATAGGGAAATACGAGTTGGCAGTTAGAGATAAGTTGGCATCGAAGAGGAAGTCATGGGTGTTTGCTTTTTTTACAGCGACAATAAATCTGACAGCTGATAAATGATTTACGACAAAGCAACAATGTGCAAATTTGTTTCGATGGGTATGGGTCAGTGCGTGAAGCTAACTGTGCACTACGTCCTTTTTACGGTCAAGATAACCGTAGGTGCTCAACTAAGTTCTGCGAAGGTTAACCTGTGTATTTGGTGGAACCATACCATTACTGGGACACAGTATTGACTTCAATTGATGCGATTGAGCCGAACACTGTGCGAAAAACGGCCACAATACTAGCAGAAGCAGGGAAATGTGATTCTACAGCATGGCAACGCTCGGCTTCACGTTGCCAAACCCATTAAAACCCAGTTGGAAACGCTCCCCTGAATTTTGTGCCGTCCGATTATTACTTGTTCCGTTCGATGGCACATGATCTGCCTGATCAGCAGTTCCGCTCATATGAAGACATCAAAAAATAGCTTAATTTGTGGACATCCTTAAAAGATAAACACTTTCACCGTAACGGTATTCGAGCTCTGCTACAAAGATGGGAAAAAGTTGTAGCTAGTGTTGGGCCATACTTTGAATGATTTATTTGTAACCATTTTTCCACAATAAAGTTGCATTTTTATAAAAAACTAATAAATGGAAACCATTCTAGCTAATAGTATCAAAAAAGACCCAGAAATATCGATTTGGTGCCGATCAGCTGAATTTGGCATCGCTAGAGAGTCAACCCGGTTTATTTTTTCATTGATTTTGGGTCTATATTCATATAAGATTGTGCTGACGCAATAATTCGAGCTAGACGACCATAAGCAATGCCGTGAGTTCGTTGTTGGACGAAATTCCATATTTTGGGGGAAAAAAAAAAAATCATTTTCTTCATTATTGGAGCGAACACAATCCGCATCATCGACCTTATTTTTTTCGAAATGAGAAAAGAGACACCGTTACCGTCAATGGTCTCAGCTATAGAGCGATGTTAACCGACTTTCTGTAGTCCGAGCTCGAAAACATCCATACATCGGAGATGAGGTTTCAACAAGACGGCGATATATGCCATACAAGTGACGAAGTCTGGTAGCTGTGAAGGAGAAATTTGCCGACTGTGTAATCTCACGGTGAACGCTCATTAATTAACCGTCGCGATCATGCGATCTGACATCACTTGATTATTTTCTCTGGGGCTATGTCAAGTTCTTAGTCTAAGCTACCTAGCCAACCACTTTGTACGAGTTCGAGGCCAACATTCGACACGCTATCGCCGAAATAATGCCGCGCATATTAGACCGAGTCATCAAATATTGGATCGACCGCTTAAAGCACTACGAGAAAAGGCGAGGTGGCCGTTTAAATAACGTGCCATTTCACACATAATGACATGAACATAACCTCAAAATCAGTTTTACATCTCACACCGTTGTTGTTTTTTTTTTATATTTTTTTCCTATCGTTCTCATCTAGTCACCCTTTAAGCTGGTGATTATCCGTAGCGCGTCGAGTTTGTATGTTAACGCTAACGCTAGTCAACATTGCGTATTCAGTCCACCAATATTAGGCAGTATACGCGAGAGAGCTCCCTGCATTTTCTATGCTTTCCTGATTGAATAGTCCACGTATGTCTTGAACTCTATTTAACCGTTACTTAAACCTGATTATTAAGTTATCAACCTGGAAGTTGGCTAACCGTACAGTTTTTCGACTTGTAAGGGAGTGGTTGTTGTTTTATGGTTGGCTAGGACTAGTTCTTGGTTGGCGGCTGCTTTTCTTTTTCCTTTTTCCGGACAATTGCTTCGTTTGTAACGGATTCAACTGTACGAATCTGCTTACCTATGTTCACGACGGCAATGTCATCGATGAATCCAATTACCTCCACCCCCAGGCAACGTCAATGGTAGGATTCCGTCGTACATGATGTACCGCAATAAGGGCCTTAAGATCGATTCTTATGGAGCTCCGATAGTCACGTTGTAGTACTTTTCACCTTCATCTGTATTATATCTCAACTTCTTGTTGTTGAAATATCTCGTCACTTTACGCAGCAAGTAACATGGTGTATTCATCCTGGTGCGTGATCTTCTGATCAACATCCAGTTCGCCGAGTTAAAATCATTTTTGAAGTCCAGCGTTACTACTGCACAGTGCAGTAGTGCCGTATACCTATCTTTCAATATGTCCCCCCAATAAGTCTCAAACGACCCTTCTGTTTTCGGTAACGACGTGCATTTAAAAGGAATCTTACACCTTCAACCTGGTAGAGCTGATAACAAAAAATTTTCTCGTCCTTAACGTGCTACTATTGCCAGTGTTTCAACCATTCACTCACATTCCCTCTCCAAATAACATTACTCTTACCTTCTACTACCAAAACGTAAGAGGACTGCGATCTTAAACCCGTGCTGTCTTCCGCTAATCTCACGTTCTCCAATTTGAGGTATTCCCTCTAACTGAAACTATTCCCACCAAGTTTCAATGTTTTTTGAGACGACGATCTTATCCACCCAAAAGATTATTCTCCCTTTCAAGGTGTCGTTGTGGCTGTCCACAATGACCTAAACTCTTCTTCAAAGGCTGTTTCTACTTCTTTAAAGCCTGACTACGTTTCAATAAAAATAACACTCCCCTGCAGGTCTCTTTACGTTATGTGTTTTCATATCCTACCGGCACAACCTATCGAATGCTACCAACTCGCTATCGATGCAACCAATAATAAATAACTTATCTGATCCTCTCGATCATATCATTGTATTCGGCGATTTCAATCCACCTCAACTGCAATCAATCAGATGATGAATTCTTTTTTATCGCAAACTCTAACTCGAATAAAAAATGCCTTTTCATTGATGGTCTCCATCCTATATATGGCTAGGCAATTACACCTCATTTACACCACTGACCCCATAAACTCTTTCTCATCTCACTTTCGATCATTAATAACTTTCACCCAAAACTTCTTCTTCCCCTTTTTTACCACTCTCCTATTCAACCCACCCCATCTGCAACTGCCACTTCTTACGACTTTCATAAAGCGAATTTCCGCAAAGTTAGCGCATATCTTAGTAAGTGTCCTTTTGATTTCGATAATATGTCCCTTAATTGTGCTCTCTCTAAATAATTCTTCTACAGAGAATTATTTAATTTTATTTTTCTCTATGTCCCCTTTTTACGCAATAAAACACCTTCTACGAGCCTTACGTGCTATAATCATAGACTTCGCTCTCAACGTAACAAGAGAAACAAATAATTGGCAATTCTTTTGCTGACTTTTCCAACTATCTCGGGTCATACCTTCAATTTGCCCAGCTTCACAGTGTTCTCTACCAGCGATACCTTGATAATGCGCAATCAAAGATTATCAACAATCCTAAGTCTTTCTGCCAACTCGTTTACTACAAAAAAAAGTCTGATGGTTTGTTACATCCCTTTCATATGAGAACATATCATCAACCGATCCGCATACCATAGCCCTATTACTTAACTTCCTCATTAGCCCAACTATTTCTCAAAATTTTGATCATACAGTAATAGAAAATAAGTAACAGTAACACAATTCATCCATATTTCTGTTCCTCAACACTCTCCCACCCCCTTACTAATCCCTTCCGGTTATCGCTGTCCTAAGGTGAATTTCCACAGATATGGAAGTGTTCTTTCATAACACCGATACACAAAAAGGGATCAAAAGGCGAAGTCACTAATTACCGCTCCATAGCTAAACTTTCACATATACCCAAACTCATAGAAATCATATTGTACGAAGCCTTACGCTTTCAGTGCAAATCTCTTATTTCTCCTAAACAACACGGGGGAGGGAAGAGGGGGAGATCAACTACCAACAACGTTGTAAGAACTGATTTCAGTAAGGCTTTTGTTCAAATTCTTAATCCTGGGCTTTGAACCCATTCTACCATATCTTTTTATCTGGACAATCGTTTTTATAGTGTTCGTTTCAGTTCTGTTTTTTCGGTCCACGTCAGGTGTTCCTCAAGGTAACCACTTAGGTCCACTTCTCTTCATCCTAAGTATTAACGATCTTGAAAGGGTCATTCAACACCCAGCACTTTCTCTCTTTCTCTCTCTGACGATACCAAATTTTTTAATCCCATTGTCTTAAAACATGACTCCAGTCTCCTTCAGATAGATCTAAAGGAGACAGTCTCAAACTCATTAACCTGAATACCCTTGAGGAAGGAAAGGACTCAGAAAACATTCTTTTCATTCACCGACTCCTCTCAGGCTCCGTTGATTGCACGCCACTTTACAACTCCTTTTTTTTACTATAACCCTCGAATTCTACGTTACCACCGTCTCTTTTATCTACCAATCCACCGTACCACATATAGCGAATGTGGTAATAAGGTAAACTCCAACCTTTCCGTTTTCGATTTTAACCGCAGCACTCTCTCAATTTCTAATTCGATCTCCTTGGTGATCCATCCATGGTGATAGACTCTTAATTAATTTTCGTTAGTTTTGAGTCCTAGTTTTTTATGTTAATTTAAACTTGTATGAAGGGAAATAAATGAGGGCGTTAGCCCCTACCATAATCAAAATTCCCCTTCGGTATCGCGTCTTTTGCCATATCAACTACTGCTCTTATGACATCAACAGTAGACCGCATTTTTCTGAAGCGAAATTGGTAGTCTGTCACTACGAGTAATCTATTGTAGATTATCTTTTCGAGGATCTTTCTCATGGTTTCAAATAGGCATACCTACTATACGATAGGACGATAGGACTACTAGGCTTCTTTCCTTTTGGTAGCAGGACCAAGTGTTGCAATTTCCACTTTTCGGGAAACGTTCCACTACCTCTTTTCTTATTTTTCTCAAAAACCACTAATTTAACTAATTGAACCACATCTATGGACACAGGAGGATCCTGGAACTTCTCAAAAACGAGGTTAGGGAGCTGAACATGCCTATGGATGGTATAACAAAGGTGCGTATTATGGAAAGGAATCACAAAACTCTTATTGAAACTAAACTACTCCCAGAAAAGAGGAATGGTGAAATCGTGATTTTCACAGATGGATCCATGATGGATGGCGGAGCAGGGGCTTGTATCTTTTCAAAAGATCTGGATCCAGCCCGTCACATTAGTCTCGGGAAGCACACTTCGGTATACCAGGCTGAGATAATTGTTTTGCTGCATGCGTTGGATTACCTGTTTGAGAGTCAGGTAGAAAGAAGAAATATCCTAATAGCACTGGATCATCAGACGGTGATTAGATGCATGGAACGGACAACCATCTCAACATCAATGGCACTGGAATGTGTATTCAAGTGTTCATCTAAAAATCAGGTTACACTGACTTGGGTACGAGGAAACATAGGGATCGACGGCAACTAAAAGGCGGACTCTTTTGCAAAACAGGGATAAACTGAAAATTTGCTGGGACCAGAACCATTTTCTTCAATTGATAGAGGAATGGTAGAACAGCTGATTCACAAATAGATCACGGCAGAACAACTGACAAGGTGGTCAATCGTGAAACAATGTAGACAAGTTAAAATGGCAACCTGCTCCACTTAAAGAAGGGTTCTAGGCATGAGTCGAGGAACATTGAAAAGGGTGTGGCGTTAACTACAGGTCATGGTAATTTCGGGTATCATTTACGGAAAATGGGCCTTAAAGAGGATCACACTTGCAATCTATGCCTGAAGGATTCTGAGACAACAGCGGCACATATATTGTGTCATTGTCCAGCTTTGGCTGGCAGAAGAATGGGAATCTTGGGAAAACATTGGGTCGAGACCCATTGGATGAAACAAATCTCACATAAACAGGGCAGGACTCTGGAGAAGTCCAGATAAGGTTTATAGTCGTAGAGAGACGAAAAGAGACTCGATAATGTTGGTCTGATTCGAGTATCTCTCGAACATTTATATATATATAGTAAGAATTATTAAAAAAAAAAATATCCGCATAAACAAAAAGTTTATGACGGTAGTTCTTGCGAAAATTACGTTGTCTACAATACTATTTTGTGTAGATTTCCGAACATTTGGAAAATTAGTGCGTTTCATATAAAATGTCGTTTGCATTCAATCTTTTCGCAAGTGAACATCGTCCGTATATATGTGAATTAAATAATAATAATTACAAAAACTATGTCGGGACCAAGATATGTTACAATTGAAGAGTTGGACAATAATGTCGAAGAAAACGTTTGAATACATGAACCAAGTCATTCGTTTTGATGATGTCAATAAGTAGAAGGCAGCAAAGATCTTCAAATAAATTTGCAATAATTCGAACAATATTCGATAAAACGTCAAAAACTTGGAAAGCTATTGTCATTGTACGTCATTTCAGTATATGTAATTCATTTGAAGCGTAAACAACAATAATTTTTTTTCACTCAAATATGTCGAACTTTGTGCCTGAAAAAGTGTTTTTGCGGGGAGTTCTTCTTCATTACTTTAATATGAAGAAATCTGCTGCCGAAAGTCATCGTATTTTGGTGGAAGTTTATGGTGAACATGCACTAGCTGAGCGAATGTGCCAAAAGTGGCTTGCATTTAAAAGTGGTGATTTTGGTTTGGAAGACGATGAACTTCCTGGGCAGCCAAAAAAGTTTGAAGATGAAGAACTGGAAGCATTACTCTATGAGGATTGTTGCCAAACACAAGAAGAGCTCGCAGAATCTTTGGGTGTCACTCAAGCAGCCATTTCAAAACGTTTAAAAACAGCTGGATATATTTAAAAGCAAGGAAATTGGGTTCTACATGAACTCAAGCTAAGAGACGTCGAAAGGCGGTCTTGCATATCTGAAATTCTGCTGGAACGCCACAAAAGGAAGTCATTTTTGCATCGGATTGTTACTGGTGATGAAAAATGGATCCATTACGACAACTCCAAGCGCAAAAGATCATATGTGAAACCCGGCCAACTAGCCAAATCAACGGCAAAGCCGAATATCCATGGCGCGAAGGTAATGCTCTGTATTTGGTGGGATCAGATGGGTGTGCTGTATTATGAGCTGCTAAAACCGGGTGAAACCATCAATGCACAACGCTACCTAGCACAATTAATCCCTTCAAATTCCGGCAGTAGCCGAAAAACGCCCGGAATATGAACCACGTTGCTATTCCGGTTAAGAACTATTTGGAAAATAGTGGATGGTTAGTCCAGACCATGCCCCTTCTGACTATCATTTGTTTCGGTCGATGCAGAACGCCCTCACTGAAATACGGTTCACATCATGGCTTGATTCATTCTTGGCTGCAAAGCCGGCGCAGTTCTTTTGGGATCCAGAAGATGGGAAAAAGTCATAGCTTCAGATGGACAATACTTTGAATAATACTATTGTACATGTTTTTCTTAAATTAACGTTCAAATTTAAAAAAAAAACCGGACGAATTAAAATGTATACCCAATTTATGGATATCAATCAGTCGTTCTAGAGTATTCAGAAGGAAAATGATAGACTTACAGGTCTGAAATCCTTTGGGACAACATGAGAGCATTTTTTGGGTTAAATGAAAACTGCATTGACATCTCTTCATGACAATGGAGTGTGGTTCAATTCTGGAAAGTTCCTCATAATATTCTCTAGCGTAAGCAGGATGGTATCTGAGGGCCTTTGTAGCTCGGCAGTTATTATACCGTCCGGACCGGCAGACTTGTATGATTTAAAGCTGTACAGTGGTTATAAAAGCTTATCTCTTGTAGTTAGACCGTGAATTTTAATCACGGCTACAAAAGTCTCGTTGAGGTGAAAGAAAGTGGGTGTCCAGTAGCAGATTGAGTGATTCCTCACTCTAGGTCGTCCAAGAGACATTTGTTTTTTTTTTTTTTTTTTTTTTTTTTCAAACAGCTAGACATCGTAGGACTTGTAGAGACGACTTTTCTTAGCCGTCATGTCCCAGAGGATTCTTTAATGAATGACAGAATGACCTCCAGGACTATCGATTTGCCTGATTGAGAGCCAGGGTTAAGTCTTTGACTTGGCAAGCTCGTTGGTGTTACATATAGGACTTAACAGTTCAGAGAAAGGTAGTGTTAAAAATTTTCCTCTGTATTTTAGCCAATCAGTTTGCCGATAATTCCGGAATGCTAGTTGGCTGGGAGCAGCATTTTTTAGGCTAAATTGGATATATCTGTAATCTGAAAATGAATGTTCAGATAACACATTAGCATTTGAGTAATGTTGTGGGAAACAAGAGCGATATCTAGCACTTCCTGTCGGTTTTTTGTTATGAAAGTGGGTAAATTCCAATGTTGCAAACAATGAGGTTAGTACTTATAATGTAATCAAAAAGTAACTCACCCCATCGTTGATATCTGTGCTGCCCCATACCGCATAATGAGCGGTAATTAATTAATTAATTCTGTATTTGGTGGGATCAGATGGGTGTGCTGTATTATGAGCTCCTAAAACCGGGTGTAGCCGAAAAACGCCCGGAATATGCGACTAGACACGAGGCAATAATTTTCCATCATGACAACGCTTGGCCCCATGTTGCTATTCCGGTTAAGAACTATTTGGAAAAGAGTGGATGGGAAGTCTTACCCCACCCGCCTTATAGCCCAGACCTTACCCTTCTGACTACCATTTGTTCCGGTCGATGCAGAACGCCCTCACTGAAATACGGTTCACATCAAAGCAGAATATCAAAAATTGGATTGATTCATTCTTGGCTGCCAAGCCGGTTCAGTTCTTTTGGGATGGGATCCACAAATTGTCAGAAAGATGGGAAAAAGTCATAGCTTCAGATGGGCAATACTTTGAATAATGCTATTGTACATGTTTTTCTTAAATTAACGTTCAAATTTTGAAAAAAAAAAACGCGAACGATTTGTTTAGATATCGTTGAAGGTTTGAAAGATCACAACATAACAATGGATAACTTCTTTTCTTCTTATGATCTTAGTCAAAAATTATTGCCAAAAGAGATTATAATTCTTGGCACTATGAGAAAAAATAAAAGAAGCATTCCACCAAAGCTTCTTGAATCTAAGAATAGGTTGTTGTGTCAATCTACATTTGAATTTACTGACAACACAGCACTTGCACACTGTATTGCAAAGTACAATGCATAATTCAATGGAAATTGGATCAGTTGAAAAAAAGTTTTTATCATTTACAGAGTATTATTGTACAATAAAATAAAATGTTTGTTTTTATTTGATATAGGCGGTGTAGATACAGTTGATAAAATGATAAAATAGATGGCCAATCTCTGTATTTGCAAATATGATTAATATTCCTGCTTTAAATTCATTAATTATTTTCAAAGAAGTGAATTCGAATAGGCAAGCAGCATAAAAACCAACAATACGAAGGAATTTTCTACTTGAACATGGATTTTTACTTGTAAAACCATATACGCCAGCTAGAAGTGGTAAACCAAGATCAGCATCATCAGCATCTTTGCTCGCAACTGTTTCAGTAAAAAGCTCACCAGCACAATCTTTAGAGAATATTTCTGCATCATCTTCATTAAATTCACCAAAACGATCAAGAAAAAACATAAATAAAAGGCAGAGATACATGTCATGTTTGCTATGAAGAAAAGCTCATATTCGGAATTGAATTTCTTTCCGTTCAAATTGTTTTGGAGAAAAGGGAACAGAAGGCGCAAGGTCTGGAGAGTACGGTAGGTATTGCATAACTTCTCAGACAAATGAATTCAGATTTTGTTTTGTCACTAATGGAAGAAAACGCCCTTCCTCTTCTTCAACTTTGGCCTTTTTTCTTGAACTGCCTGTTTCAAAGTATCGAGCTGAAAGCAATTATTTACATCATGCCTGATTTAATGTCTGATTGCGTGGAAGCAACTCGAAGTTGCTCAACTCAACAAGACCTTTTTAAGATGCAAATATTGTTTACCGACCGATTGTGGTGTTTCACCATGAGCCCACCAATGCCGAATTTTTTTGTAAACCATCCAAATTTCGAGCAAGTACCATCTCAACAAAGACTCACTAACCATTATGTGATCTATTGTGTTTCTTTCACTGAGATCACAAGGTACCCAAAATTCCACATTTTTTGACATTCCCAGTCTTTTCAAACGGTTGTATGGGCGATGGTTAACCGCTGAACGGTTTCTGCCTATCCACCGGACGTATAACGCACACATTGGTTAAGCGGCTTCTTCTATAAAGTGGATAGATATGGCTACCATCAGCTCACTTGGGTCCTCCTCAATAGTACACCATTCATCACCAATAGAGTTTTCGGTGTACACTGTAACAGATCTCTGCCGATGCATATTATCAATTAGATTATGCTTGGAAGGAAATGGCTATTTGGATTTGGATTATTATAAAAATGCAACTTTATTGTGGAAAATATTTACAAATGAATTGTTTAAAGTATTGCCCATCGCTAGCTACAACTTATTCACATCTTTCTGGCAGAGCTCAAACACTGTTACAGTTTAAGTGTTTATCTTTTCAGGCTATACACAAATCAAGCCATTTTTTGATGTTTTCATATGAGCTGAACTGCTAATCAGCCAGACCATGTGCCATCGAACGGAACAAGTAATAATCGAACGGCACAGCGCTTCCAGGTAGGTTTTAACGGGTTCGGCAACATGAGGCCGAGCGTTGTCATGCTGTAGAATCACTTTTTCCTACTTTTGCTCGTGTTGTGGCCGTTTTACGCGCAGTGTTCGGCTCAAAAGCATTAATTGAAATCGATACTATTCCCCAGTTTCCTTGTTTTTGAAACTTTCCCAACGCTTGCAATTGCTTGGAAATGAATTGACGGGTAACTCCTACTGCTGAAGCAAGCTCTTCTTGCGTTTGGCATGGATCCTTATCGAGTAATGCCTTCAATACAGCGTCTTCGAAGGATTTTGGGTTTCCAGTTTCCTTGTTTTTGAAACTTTCCCAACGCATGCAATTGCTTGGAAATGAATTGACGGGTAACTCCTACTGCTGAAGCAAGCTCTTCTTGCGTTTGGCATGGATCCTTATCGAGTAATGCCTTCAATACAGCGTCTTCGAAGGATTTTGGGTTTCCTTCACGCGGACGGTCGTCAACATCGAAATCACATTCTTTGAAGCGACGGAGCCAATCACGGTACGTTGTTTCGCTTAAAGCAGCATCTCTGTAAAGATTTTGGAGCTCTCGATGTGCTTCCACTGCCATTGTATTCGAATGAAAGAAGAAAATCATCGCAAATGACAATTATTTGGTACAAAATCAGACATTTTTACATAAGCAAAAGTGTATGATGCCAAAACACATACTTGCAGATGAAATGTCGAGGATACATAACAGAAAAGCCTTAAGCAAACACATTGCCATTGGAATCAAGAAGAAAAGTCAGCGTCAACAGCTATGTGGCAAGCTCATGATGAACATACCGGGTGAGTTTTTTAACTTGAGACATCCAAATTACTCGAAAAATACGCGATATCGCGAAAAATGTTTCAAACAAGAGTCACAAGGTTCTGAAGGGGAATCCACGTGAAACGAGAATACCACGAGTTTGACCTTGAGCTCCATGTTCAAGGTCAAACGAAGGTCACTTTTGATTTTTCAAATGATAATTCCTGATTTTCATTTCTCAGTCGTATTCCTCAATGGGGCACACGATTTTGTCTCAAAGGTCTTATTCATTCTGGCACGCCTAAATCATTAATCGGTTTCCAACGTTGTTAGGGTGCTAGGAGGTCGTGATTTGTTTTGAGGAAGTCATTATTGCCTCGAGTGAAGTTAAAACTCAAAGAAATGAAATGGCAGTGTTAGATGCCGTTGCACACGATCCTCACATTAGTACTCGGCAAATAAGTCGTGAATCAGGAATTTCTCAAACGACTGTCTGTAAGATATTACATCGGCATAAATACCATCCTTATCACGTTTCAATGCATCAAGAACTTTCTAGTGAGGATTTTCGCAACCGGGTTTCCTTTTGTCAATGGGCAATTCAGCAAATTAAACGAGACCCCCTTTTCTCCGCCAAGGTATCATTCTCTAATGAGTCGACTTTCACCAATCACGGTACGGTCAATCGACATAATATGCATTACTGGGCTACCGAAAACCCTTTTTGGTTGCGACACGTTGAACGCCAGCACCCTTGGAATGTTAATGTTTGGGCGGGAATTATTGGGGATAAATTAATAGGTCCATATTGCAAATTTCTTGCGGGACCATCTTCTAGTATTACTAGAAGAACCGCCATTGGAGTTGCGACAAACAATGTGGTTTCAACATGATGGTTGCCCAGCCCATTATTCCCAAGTAACCCGGGTCGTACTAAACAATATTTACCATCAACGATGGATCGGACGATGGGGTCCGAGGCAATGGCCTGCTAGATCACCTGATCTTACGTCACTTGATTTCTTCTTTTGGGGCTACTTAAAAAGTGAGGTTTGCAGAAAAATGCCAACGAAACGTGAGGACATGAAGAGACGAATAACTGAAGCTTGCCAGAAGATTACGCCAGAAATACTTCTCAGTTCTGTTGGTTCATTAAGAGCGCGGATAGACAAGTGTATTGAAGTGAATGGTCACTTTTTCGAGCATTTGTTGAAATATTCTCGGGAAATAAACGTCGAAATTGGAATGATGAATTCAATGATTCAACAGTGGGAGGCAAGGAGACCCACTCTAATTAATCACCTCGAAGGAAACAAAATACTGCTACATCCACGTCGTTGTTTCTGGGTTATGCTAAAAGCAGTATGTAAAAACAAATGACAAGCCTACAAGCAATACGACTGAGCAATGAAAATCAGGAATTATCATTTGAAAAATCAAAAGTTACCTTCGTTTGACCTTGAAAATGGGTCTCAAGGTCAAACTCGTGGTCAGCATCTTATGTCCCCTTCGGAACCTTATGACTTTTGTCTGAAACATTTTTCGCGATATTTCGTACTTTTCGAGTAATTTTGATGTCTTAAGTTTTGTGGCGCCCTCTGACTCGAAAAGAACGCATTTTTGAAAAAGTGTTTCATGTAAAAGGGTTGTAATTTTTCACGCAGATTACGAATCTGTCAAAAAAATAGGGGTTCCCATTAAAGAATCAAAAGTGACCTTCGTTTGACCTTGAAAATGGGGCTCAAGGTCAAACTCGTGGTCAGCATCTTATGTCCTCTTCAGAACCTTGTGACTTTTGTTTGAAACATTTTTCGAGATATCGCGTATTTTTCGAGTAATTTGGATGTCTCAAGTTAAAAAACTCACCCTGTATAAACTTATACTGACAATCCATGACTGGGTACAACCAAAAACAGGCGCAGTTCCTGTCTGGCCACGGTGGTTATCCCAAGTATCTCCACCATTTAGCGCCGAATGCCCAAATAAAAATGAAGATACGGTGCTCAGTATTTTATTGCCCATGCTTCATGACACGGAGAACTACTCTGCCCAGTTAGTCGCTAATCTTTAATCACATGTTGTAGACGGAGGAGAATTGGGCGAAAATATGTATTTATATAACAACTCTGCAAAATGACCTACGGAGAGTAGAAACGCTAAGAAAAGCAACAGCTTGCAAACATTTATGACCAATGTACATCGGTATCTCTCTCTTCTTTCTTCCTAATTTTCCTTCGACCTCGGTGTGTACAATTATTTTAGAGAAAATCAAATCCCTTGAGCGTGCGCGCAAAAAAAAAAAAAATAGTAGTCCCACGGGGAGCGTGGCTAAAGTGTGTAGGGTGTTGTTAAGCTACGTTCGTATTCCAGGATTCGAACAATCATTCTAGTTTCCTAAGGTATCCGTGTATCCGGGTAATGACTGCGTTAGTTTGATTGTAACTAGATAAGTGACAATCTGTTACAAGCCCAAAACTTGTATAGTAACATGCTCTAAAAATTATATTTTATTGTCTACAAGCCATATATCGGGTAAGATATTTGTCGAATCGATTATGGGATGTAGGAATTACCTATGACTTCCTAGAATTTAATTTTAAACCGTTTGCAGCTGACCACTTCTGAATTTAATTATGGTCCTCATTAACAATAAGCGAGAGTTCATGTAAGTTTTGGAAAGGCTTAACAACATGAAGTTGGACATCATCTGCATAAAGTTGAACTGAAGTATGCTTACACATAGTTGGGAGGTCATTTATAAAAATAAAAAAATAATTTAGGCCCAAATATTGACCCCTATGGTACTCCTTGCTTGTAGAGGAGAATGATTTCTACTTGAAATTAATTTTTGCAACCTCTCAGAGAGTGATAGTTTCCTCTCTGCCACTGGTCTGCCACTAAATTTTTCAGTTTCCAGCTGAGATTTTTGTGATTAACTTAATCGATTGCCTTCGAAAGGACAAACAAGCAGAGTGAAGTTATATTACTTCTAATTAAATCTTGTCCTTTTGTGTATCGGTGTTATGAAAGAAGACTTCCATATTTGTGGAAATTCACCTTGAGAGAGCGATAATCGGAAGAGATTTGCAAGGGGGTGGGAAAGTGTTGAGGAACACTTTTTAAGAAATATGGATGGTAGGCCATCTGGGCCGGGTAAGTAATCATCATTAATTTATTTTCTATTACTGTATGATCAAAACTTTTTGAGAAATAGAGGGGCCGGTGGGGAAGTTAAGTAGATATTTGAAATAAGAGGGATCCGGTACGAAGGAATTATCGAAAAAAGATTGCTTAAAGAAAGTAGCAAAAAAGTTGGCTATGGTATGCGGATCGGTTGAAGATGTGTTTTCGCATGAGAGGGATGGAGGAAAACCGTCAGATTTTTTTTTTTTTTTTTTGCAGTTAAACAATTGGTAGAAAGACTAAGGATCTCTAAGCGAATTTAAGGTATGCCTCGAGATAGTTTGAATGGTCAACAAAAGAGTTTGATTGGGGGAAAACTGCAAATAATTTGTTTCTCTTGTTACGTAAGGAGCGAAGTTTACGATTATACCACGGGGGGCTCGTAGAAGGAGTCTTATTGCGCGAAAGGGGGACATAGAGAGAAACAGAGTTGAATAATTCTCTGTAGAAAATAGAGAGAGCACTTTTAAGGGGCATATTGGCGAAATCAAAAGAACACAAGAAAACAAACAAAAGAAGAACAAGAGGAGGCAGTTACAGAATATGGTGCGAATAGCACAGTGGTGGAAAAGAGAAAGAAGAAATGGTGGGTGAAAGTTATCAATGATCGATAGTGAAAGGGGACAGAGCGAGACAGAGAAGTTTATGGGATCAGTGGTGGGGGTTTATGGTGGGGACGCCACTAACTTGGCATAAGCTAGAGTCTGTGAGCTCTTCCAAGAAGAGACATTCTTTACTCGAGGTAGGGTTAGCGGTAAAAAAAGATTCGTCATCAGATTAAGTCCAGTGCAGCTGGGGTAGATTGAAATCTCCGAATAAAATGATATCATAGAGAGGATCAGAAAAGTAATTATTTAATCAATTGCGTCGATGTCGAGTTGGTAGTATTCGATTGGTTGTGCTTGGATGTTAGTTTTAAATCTCCAATTAGGGTCAGATTTGGAACGGGAGCTGGAAATGGTTTTCGGTGTAGAGTCAGGTTTGGGACGGTTTGGGACGGGAGTTGGAATCGGGATTAGGTAATTTAGAATTAAGCTTCTTTTTATCCTGTTTCTTGGTAGCAACTTTGAAATAAGCACCAGCAGGTTTCTTAAATAACCATTCGTATCTAGTAAGTAGGTCAAGTTAAAAGCTTCGATTACCTTTGTGGTGAAATGGCAAGAACATTTCACAATTGCTGATAGTGATGCTATATTCGTCCGCGAAGAATTTCGTGATCCAATAAATATCAGCGTTTACGGGGGTGCCTTTGATGAAAAATGTACTCCTATCGGTTTCGATTTTATCCAGTTTACGCCTCCATTTGGAAGGTGTCCATGTTGTACCAAAAATGTTTGATGAACTTGCGTGGGGCGGCGCCGGGAGGAGTAGAAAGTGAAACAGTTTCGGTCTCTTGGATTGAAGCGGCAGCGGGAGAACTTGTAGATTTATTTAACCGTGGGGGACGAGGAGGTGGTGGTGAAAGTTGGTCGACTTCGGTTTCCAGTAATTCAGCCAAAATTGATGTATTGTAGTGGACATTCTGGTGGTGTTGTGTGTGGATTGGTAAATTGTCAATTTTGTTGCTTACCGTTTGGATATGATTCTCGATATCGAAAATGGTTGATTGTGCTGCAGCCAGATCGTCACCAACACCGTTGATTCTATCAAAGATTACTTCGAGCATTGAATCAGGCAGCATTAGAGATGGTTGTTTCTTTGTGGTGGATTGAAAATGAGTCTCAAGATCTTCACGCAGGCTGTTTATCGATTCGCACAGTTTTAGGTTAGAGATGTGTTGGGCGAAACAAACTGCTTTGAGGACATTGAACGCAGTATTCATCTCGACCAGACTTGCAGACTGTTTTTCGATGTTGGCGAGCTTGGACTTAATTACATCGGTTGAGGACAGAAGCGAGTTGCCTAATTCATCAGCGTAACTGACACTACTTTTTAAATTGGACTGATTCGTCGTAATCATTTTTGTAAGACTTTTTTGGAAAGAGTCATTAGATTCACTCTATAGCAAGCAACACGTGCAAAAGCGAGATGATCTTGCACTCATCACAAAAGAATATGAGGTTGCCAAAGAACTCTTTGATGAATACGGTATTCCTTTTATTTAATCACAAATTGCATGGAATAATTTTCCACAGATGCCCTAACAAGTAACAAAGTCAGCATTGAGATCAATGATTGGGCAGTTAATGATTCCGCAAGACATGGCAATTTTAACAAAAGTAAACGAAGTGGGTACACTTGGGGTAATGCACTTAATCAGAGGTTGCAATGCGAAATTTATTGGGCACGAAAAATTGAGGTTAGCCAAAAAAAAAAAAAAAGAAACTCAGCACATGGGGTAATGTCGTGAAACTAATAGCAGAAGTAGAGATGGAAGGGGAAGAAATAAATTATATTTAAAAGTTTAATGCGGAGCAAAACGAAAACACGTCCGAACTCGGCGAACAGTACAGTACTACTACTGATCACATGAGTAAAGTAGGTGATAATTTGTGGCAGAATACACTTTAACAAAGTGTATTGGTACACTGTCCATGTGAACATACAGGTCTAGCCTTAGCTGGGTGGGAGTCGTTCAGATAGTATCTTATCTGTTAGAAGCAACACAAACCACTATTTTTAAGGATTTCTTCATGAGCTTATTTATATGAGCGATTATTTCTTCAATAATTTGTCCGAGATAATGGTTAATTAGAAGTCCTTAGTTTGGGAAAGATTACGAATTGATTTGACATATTAGCAAGACCGGTAGGTGAAGATTAATGTGACCTTCTGGCCTGCACTACTAGGTATGCGGAAATGAAAATTCTGTAGTACCATAGAGGGCTTTGTCAGTCTGCTGCATGCTGGCTTTCACTTTATATAGCGTAACCTACTGTTCTTGGGATTTAACTTATGCAGTTTTGTATCTTTGATGTACTCTGACCTTTGATGTTCTGATTGCAATTTGTAATTTAGTAATAATTCCTCAACTGATTCGCCAACAACCATAATACCATCAAAAAGTTGCTGTACAATTTGCTATATAGGCCAGCGGGGCAGCTCTGGGCAACATTTCCGTGAAAATCGAAGGGAAATTGAATAGTTACATATAGTTACAGCATAAAGTGCTTTATAATAAATTGCTAAATACTCGCAGTAAACAATCTCCACGGTTATTAGATATGAAGTTACAAATAACAGTCAAACCAAAATTACAGCCAAACAAAGTTTTTCCGCAACATAAAACACACTCTTTAAATACGTAAATTGTTGAGAATGAAATATATTGATTGGTCATTTCGACAACTTTGCCTATTTTGTTTCTTTCTGATGCTGATGACTAAGACTAGGACGTCTGACGTGGAATATTCTATTCGCTGTCCATGTGGACTGCCAGTATTTTTCAGTATTTCTCGTATAAAATCACAATAAAGTCATCCCTCGATTTTACATCATCTCTATGAATATAAATCATCATGCATATGAATGGCTTACTTACATTAACCTTCAAAAGAAATTCATCTCGTACATTTTTTTTGATTCACAGAACATGACATCTGTTGACTGACCTAACAAAATTAACGAATTCCTTTTTCTTTGTCGTTCGTCACCAAAGGCAAAGCTTAATTTAATGGTTATTACGTCTGTCTGTCACCAATAAAATGGTATCCATCACACTGAAAATATATATGGCACTTCAGTTTCGAATTTCGTTCGCTTCACAAAGGATGCAAATATGAAATATAAAAATTTTCCTCATGCCTACAGATAAAATTGGTTGGTTGTTCGTCAAAGTACGACGACGAAAAAAAAAAAAAAAAATTTATATATAGAGGTAAATATTGCTTTTAATTAATTCGTCTAGCCTGCATCATCATCGTTTACTTTAACATTTTCGCAATGGAGATGTACTCAGTTCGTCAAGTGCTAAAAAACCACTCAAAATTTTGTTTTATGCGTCAAAGCGAGCAACAGAAGTGAAAGTATATTATGACCACTTGGAGACTATCTATGTTAAAAGGGTACGTCTATGGTTTTTTTTTCCAATCGAAATGGCACATATTCGTAAAACGTTTATTTTTCTTTTTTTTTGCCTGATATATCTATATGACGTCTCGTTTGTGGCTCATAGTAAAGTATCAAAACGCAAAAATATCAGGTCGGCCAGATAGACTAACGCCATGATTAGGGTCTACCACCAGCTTAGTGGTGTAGCCGATCTCATTGAATACTGTAATTCTATGAAGATGGGACTTACTCTTATCATATAATGCGATGCTTATGCTGAGGATAACTTTTGGGCATTAACAAATGCAACGTGAGAGGCAATTATCTCCTGGCTTTTATACTATCGTCTGACCTGGTTGTCAACAATTTTTGCCAATACTAGGGTTTCTTAAGGAGATTAACGGCTGTAAAGCACTATCGACGGTTGCCTTGTCAGGAGCTGAGGTTTTGACCTTGTTAAAGAAAACCGAATAGGATTAAAGAACATGCTTGCTAGGTCCGTGAGTAAGGGGTACTTCTCCAGCGAACGCTGTTTAAACTTGACGTGTTCCTCCCCAAATGTTTTGAGCTAACATTTTCACCTAAGAAACAATCCGTACCATAGTGAAGGGTGAATTTGCAGGGGCTACATATGTACATAAAGAAACCAGAAAACTTCTTAACAGTCGGAGGAAGATTGGAATTTTTTCACGTCGAAGCAAAAGGAATAAAAAAAAAGATGACTCTACGATCCGGTTAAGCCAGCACTCTGGTGAAAATTCTCAGAAGGAGGAAATCATTGAGATTTCTAGCTAACCTAATCAGAACCCGCTAACAGCCAGCTCCTATGAACGTAGCTGAAAATAAGTAACAAAAAACGAGTAACAAATAAGAGTTACAAAATACGCCGTAGCTGATATCTGTTATGATATAGTGGTGGTGATAGATGAGGCCATCAAAGGCGCAGTTGATTTTTTTGATGGTTTCAAGTTACATGGTAGCGATGGCATATATTCAGATAAGCTACAAAGAGTTATAGACCTGTATACAAAGAATCTTCAGTACTTTGTTCTGAAAACCGGAATAGTTATACTCTCTCAAAGAGCTTTATATTGCTATCACTCAAACAAGATGAACAAAAACTTCTAAATGATTAGCAGAACGGCTTACGTAGCAACAGGGTCACTGGTGATTTGATCGCATCAATCTGCCGAAAGATAGTTGCACATGATATTTCTAAGGCACTTGACAGAGTTTGGTTTCAGACACTTTTGCCGAAAATGCGAGTATTTGGGATTGACGACTCTTTTCCTCAATGGATTAGAAATTACCTTTTGGCACTATCAGTTCAAGTTACTTTGGTTGGTTTCTCTAATATTCACAAAATAAATTCAGGTGTGCCCCACGGCTCCGTTCTGCCTCCGGCACTCTTTTTAATTGTTATCAGTGATCTCTTGTCTGCCATTTCAAATATTTCCTTGCTGACGACAGTACTCTCTTTGCTTTTCATATTCGTTCCAGCACTCACGTCACTACTCTTCGGACGTCAAACGGAAACGGCAACTCATAGCATTCCGATATTAACAGCATATCGAATAGGGGAACTATCAACAAAGTGGAATTTAATGCTGCCAGCTATTTGATGTTGCGAAAAATGCTGCGAAATGTCAAGGTGTCCTCAAGCAGTGTAAGAAGTACTTTTCCCACCTCTGATCTAGCTTCAATTTATAAGGCATTTATCCGGCCTTAATTGGAGTGCAATGTCCAAATTTTATCGGGTGCGTCTAAAACATCTCTGCCCCTCCTAGATAGGATTTAAAACCGTGCGATAAAACTCATAGGTAATGCTGATATCATTCAGTCAATGGACATCTTCGAAAACCGATGAATTGTGTCGTGTCTCACTTTGTTCTATCGTCATTTCCAGCACCAGTGCTCCGTGGAAATTGCCAGTAGTATTCACCCGAAACACTCGTCACTATGAATGCTCATCAGTATACCTTTAAGCTCATTCTCGGACGTACGAATTCTTTGCTATATGGTGATTCGTTCCTAAGCCGAACAATTCGCTTAAGGGATGCCCTGCCGAACTCTCTATTTCTTAGTCCCTGTAACCTTCAAAGATTTAAAACCAACGTACATCGGTACCTTCCATTCTTTCCTCTTCTTTCCAATAGGTTTAACGTCCATGCTCATTCACGTGCAGATGATATATTGTACTGTAATTGTACCTTCTGATAAATCATGTCTGAGGTTATTCTTTTGACGAGAAATGGAAAAGTGACTGTTTTAACTCATTTAATTAAATCAATATGATAATGTCATATTGAAAACTTCAAAAGCGGTGTCAGCTTTCTGTCAGTGCAAAGTGAATTGGATACCAGCTTTTTCTAACAAAAGATTATGATTAACCAGTGCATCTTTTCTGAGATCCAGAAAAACTAGGATTAAAAAACTTTGTTGTATTAAAAACAAAAAAAAAAAATCTATTTCGTATTCCAAAAGTTTTCAAAGACTGAATGATTGCGGTTAGTCTTGATGCACTGAGTGGAAAAAAAAAACGTTGCCATTCGTTGCACGGAACAAGACAATTGGGTAGGTACATAGGTAGGCAAAAGTGGCTATTAAAGCCTATTGGCGCATTGTGATGCCACGTGGATTTATGATCTTCGTATTCTTGGAATCGATCTAAGGTTATGATAAAGCGTAGGAGACTGTTAACATCTATATTCTTTAGATCAGTTAAGTCATTGTAAAAAAAGCTTCTAAGTTAAGTTCTCTTCTTTGGGAGAGACCTGAGGATGTACAAGTAGGTGGAGGATTATCTCCTCTTCATCTTCGTCCATGCATCTTACAGAAATCGTTTGAAAAGGTATCAAGACTTCTATAACACAGTGTTCAGTGACGACACAAATGATGGTGCTGACATGTTTCCTATTCCTATAGAGTGATTCAGATCCAGCTTTGGTTGCTGGACATGTTGATCCAATAGTCTACCTAAGGTCTGTTCTTTTGTAAGCATCCAGCTTTAATATTAATTAGCACGAAGCGATTGGTATGCCGATGATGCACTTTTTCGGTAGAATAGGTAGATTGGTAAACATTTTTGGCAATTTCGTCAGTCCTACAGTCCTTCAGCCAGAACTGAGCTTCTTTAATCGCCAAGATTTAAGTGATAATCGTGGGGTGTCAAGTGAAACAGAATAGTGCTTCACTTATGCCCAAACATGCTGTTCTTTGGACTCTGTTTAGTTTGTTGCAGTTGGCTGCTTTAAGGCTGTCCACCTGACAACAACCCTAAAGGTAAGTATTGGTCTTATGACCAAAATCCATAGCCAATTTGTTGTGAGATATTAAAGGTCCCATTGGGACTTTTTTGCAGAAAAATAAAGCTACTTCAGCTTTTTTTACTCTTTCTTGAATGTTAGGTTTTCAGTTTAATTTCCTGTCAAAAATGAGATCTAGATATTTTGCTGTATCGTAAAGCACTAAACTGGTACCGTTTATTGGGGGAGAGTCCATAATTTATTTTCCTGGAAAAGAGGACAAGTTCAGTTTTGTGAGGGCTTACTCCCAATTTAAAAGATTTAGCTGAGATAGTTCTTTGATGGGATTAAGATGCTTACCTGGACGGGTATATACCGCTTCCAGGTATATCAGCACTTCATTAACCACTAAGATCCAGAGAAGGGGAGAAAGGACACCGGCTTGTGGCGTACCTCTGCTAAAACATCTTTCAACCGAACCCCCACACAGTTTGGAGTTGATCAGTTCCCCAAGTCTGCTTGCAGAGTTGAGAGCGCAGTCGTGATTGGGGATGTGTTGGCGTTGTAAAAGGCACCTTCAATGTCCAGGAAAACGACCGTTGTGTACTTTCTATATTGTAAGGATCGTTCGATGTAGCTAGTCAGTGAATGCAAGCAAAAGTCTTGGATCAATTTTATCTCTTATATAGATATCAGTCAGTCGTTCCAGAGTTTTTGGAAGGAAAGATGATAGACTTATAGGTCTGAGGTCCTTTTGGACAGCATGAGAGCATTTTCCGGCTCTCTGGTCCCTCCATGACAGTGGATTGTGGATCAGTTCTACACAGCTCATCATGATATTCTCTAAAGTAGGCCTTTGTATCTCGACAAGTATTATACCGTCCGTACCAGCAGACGTTTAAGATTTGAGGCTATGCAGCACCCAAAGTAGTTTGCCTCTTGTAATCAAACCATACATTTTGTTTACGGTTGCTGTAGTTATGTTTGAGTTGCTACTAGCCCGGAATAGGGAGCTACCTAAAAAGTGAGTGTCCAGTAGCAAGTTAAGTGATTCATCACTTGAGGTTGTCCAAGAGCCATCGATTTTTTTCAAATAACTAGGCATCATAGGATTTATAGAGAGGATTTTTCTTGGCAGCGATGCCTCAAAGATTTCTGTAATTTTCTCACAGAATGATCTCCTTCCTCAGTTCTTTTTTATATATTTTGAGGGATTCTTTGTATGAGTCCCAGTTAGTCACTTTTCTTGTGCTTTTTGCTAGGTTGAAAAATTTTCTGAAGATGTTTCCAAGTGGTTTCAGTGCTGATGTCCTCTAGTGCGGCCTTTTATTCTCTCAAGGTTGAAGCATCCAAATTCTAATTGATCGCCAAGGTGAATTTCTTGACTAACGTGTCAAGCTCGTTGGTGTCAGGATAGTGTTTCAGACAGTATTGCCCTGTATTTTGGTCAATCAGTTTTTCGATAATTCCGGCTGAATTGGACAAGTCAATCCACGAAGACAATTAACTAGATAGCAAAATTCATTGAACTAAACATGTCCCGTGAAAGCCTTCCCAAAGGTTGCCGGCTTAGTGGCAGTGCAAGACAAGGAGCTTTGTCACGGTCCTCTGGGCTATTATAAGACCAGTTTTATTCTATGCGTTAATAATATGATGGAATAGTGTTATTGCTACTTTCACCAGAATCCAAAGAGCAGTTTGGCTCAACTGCTTAAAAGCTTTTCCAGTCACGCCTGGCAGTGCTCAAAACCCATAATTACTATATATCAAGATGTCTCAGTGTGCTATGTTCTTAGAAAGGTGAAAAATGTGTAAAAAAGCAAAAAAGTTGAATGCTCAAAACGCATCTTAAAACAATATATTCTATGAGAACAATATTTGTTATGGCGGAGACAGTAGATACATATTCGTATGTAGGTTAAACCTTATAGTTCAGAGAAAACTGCATTACGGAGCGTGTTATTCAATGGAATTCGCTCGCTCTTTGCGAGAAAAAAAAAAGTCCAGGATTCACAAGAGCTAAATAAGTAAGTAATCGTATATTTACGGTATGCTGTGAAATGGAATTAAATAACGTCGGCGTTAGACTGCATAAGTGACTGCTTTTGTCACCTCCTCTGTTCATAATGTGTATGATTCAGGTATTACAGCTCAGTTATAGAAGAGGGATTAGTTATTGGGTTTTACGAATGATGTGCCTTCTTTATACCTCTGCCAGCAAGTATGGGACATTGGCCCATCAGTATTACTATTATTATAATTTTTTTTCTTTATTATTCGGTATACAAAAATAGAAGATATTTTGAACGATTCTCAGGGACTTGTTAATTAATTATAATTTGCATACATTGGGAGCATTGGGAAGTGTCCATCCAAAGAAAAAAAAAACAATAATTTAATACTACCATATTATTTACATATTAACATGCAGAATAAAGTTTTTTTAAATCCCCAAATGATAATGCTGGAATGTGGTCACACTCGCACATGAGTATGCATATGAATAAATCTCAGGAAATTGTAGTTTCCAGTTGAAGTATTTATATTGTATGTGGAGAAGCTATGACGAGATACGAGTATCTTGTTCGATTTGTGAAACTGTGTTGTTTGATCGATCTGCGATAGTAAGAGATCATTTTGGTGTAAAAGCTGAACTTTTGGTTATGAATTTTTAACTGGAGGAATGACTTTACAATTACAAGCTGTCGAAATGAGATTTCTTCGATATAGCGCCGGTTAAAAAAATATTAGGTGTCATGTTACTAGGTAAAGAACCCTCTGGTAAGTCTAGGATAATATGGTTGAACTAGGCTTGTCATGTATTCTCAACCCCAAGCCAAGTCTTGGAATGGATGAAATATTCACCTATTAATCCTGCTAGCTATGATGGGGTTACTGAGATTAATAATGATGACCGCCGGAACAAGGATCAACGAAAAATCATAAAGCGAAATCGGGAAAACTAGAAGCGTAACGTGTAAATTTACCGACAACATCTTTGTCTAAGCAATGATCGTAAAAACGGGATGATGCTCTATATGGTAGATACTGCTCTATATGGCGTCAAAAAAAAGTTAAATGCAAAACGAAAACGGCCACAGAATCCATAAGAAATATTAGATTGTGCGACAAAAAAGGGATCAAATCACATGACCTTGGAGGCAAATCAACTTTCCCTCTAACCCAACTAATGCGATTTTCAAATTTCGTACGCAATAAATTGATTGATTGATGGCTTTTATGGGCGGTAGCATTATCCTTATTTTTATATTTATTATCCCGCGCGCACCAAGGGGATATGAATACCCTTTTACTGGCTTTTCACTATGGCACGAGCGGGTGGTGTAGTAGTTTGAAACTCAGGTGTATTAGGTTTCGATATTTTCCCTAGAGGTCGAGAACCAGTAGGTCTTAGTACGTGCTATTTGTTAGTTCGTAACATTTAGCCAACATCAGTGTTATGCCTTCATGTCATAGTTGACGCCGACGGGATTTTTATATAACTACATACAAATTTTACGAAAAGACTTTTCCAGAGAATTTCCTCGCACGAGATTCGAACCCGCGACTCTCTGCTTGAGGAGTCTATGCATATACCACTACACCACAGCCAACAGAGATCGTCCAGATCCAATCCATTCAATTTTGAAAAAAAAAAAAATTGCCGGTCTATCCATTGTAACTGTCTGTCTAGTCTCATCTTCGAAAATGTACGGGCTAATGATGCCGTGAACTCATAATCTGTACCATACAGTTACTCTTTTAAGATGCATTGGCTTTTCGTAAATCTTGTTTGGGTTTTCCGATCCCCAGAAATGGCAATTTTGTTTATTCACGTACTCATCCATCCGAAAATGGGCTTCATCGGAAAAGATCAAATTCCATGACAAATTGTACTGGCTATCCAACACTCAGTTAACAAATTTTGGTTTTATAGGCTTCCAATTCAATAGGTCCAATTGTTGAATTTGGCGATGAATTGAAGTGCCTGGCTGGTTTTGAACACTTTCGCTCACATTGGTGATGTTTTGACGTGTACGTGCTGGCCGAGCAGTTTCTTCAAAACGCTTCACCATTGCACGAATGCAGGACTCACTAGGGCGATTATGTTGACCAAAAAAATCAAGAATTTCACAAATTGTCACTTTTAGAGATCGTCCATTTTTGTAACAATATTGAATAAAAAAAAGCGTTCTTGTGTTGCAAATGACTACATTACTAAAATTGCCAAAGATTGTATGATATCTGTTAAAAAGATCAACCACATCAAATTCAGTAAATGGTAGTAATTGACAGCCAAGATCCACATCATCTGTTGGCTCACCCTTTGTTTTATCACATCCAACTGAACTAGATGAAGCTGATGAAATGAAGATGAAGCAGAAAGTTGGCTAAAGTGCAGAACTTTGTACAATATAAATGACTTACAAAAATTATATCTAGAAGAATACTTATAGAGTAGAGAGTAGGTGTAGATGTACCAAGTTGATATAGGCTAAGCGCTTGCATACTATCAACCAGAGGCGAGTCTATAAGATCTTTGCTTTTAAAATATCCAAAAATTATAACGAAATTTGAAATGTATGTAAATTCATCTAAGACAAAAATCAATGAAGCTTTATACGGCTAGGCTTGAAAACACAACCTAATAGCAAACTGTTTTATTAGAAAGTGATTATTACAAGCAAGTCGTTGGTCTTTAAAATAAATAATATTGTATCTTCCCGAAGAAATAAAAGAAACACTTTTAACTTGTTAGCTTGGTGGCGTTTTTTAGTTCTATTGGAGCATCTGGCGGCTTTCCAGATAAAATTTCAAATTCCATGAACTCATTTAGATTTACTTCAGCTTCAGTATATGTCTGCTTTTCAATGAAATTGACGTCTCTGCTTATAATTATTCTGCTAGCAGTTGGATCCCATAGACGATTAGCTCTAGATACATTTGAATATTCAGAAAATATAAATTTTTTTGATCTCGATTCAAATTTTCCTTTGTCTGGATTTTTATTAAGGGAAACTTCTGTCTTATATCTATAGCGCGTTTCGAACGAGTTTCTTCGTTGTGTTGAATTTCTTCGTTGGACATCAATTTCTTAATAATTTCTTGATATAGCTTCGCCCCAGAAGCTAGGTGGTAGGCTAGGAGGTAGAGTGGTAGGGTCCTATTCATCCTCTTTTCGGTACCATTTTGATGAAGAGTGTGCGATTTACTAAGAAGTACGCGTATCCGGGTATGAAAGTGATATTGGAAAAACTTCAAGCCAAACAAGCCACTTGGTTGTTCCTTGTCAGAAAATCTAGTCCAAAAAGGCAACATGAGTCAAGCTTCAGCAGAGGTTTGAAGAAGGAGAGGAAAGAAAAATAATTAGGTTAATAAAATCAGGTGATACAAATGGAGTAGAATGGTGCTAATGCGGCGTAGTAATAATGTATATATTAACTTTAGGTGGTGCTACAATCTAGGGTGAACCTGGGTCTGAATAAATTGTTCTCTCCTTCTCTCATAGATTTGGCCCTAATCGCCCCCAGTTGCACTCACTAAGCTGAGTAAGGTTGCTTTACACTTAAAAGCCCCACCTGAGGCGTGGTATTCCTTTATCGTGGTTTTCCTCTGGAATAGGTGTAAAGCTACTCTGGACCGGAGCGATAATGTTCAACCTAGCCCTTCTGACAAAGTCAATATCGTTGTAAAGCCCATAGAGTTCGTGGTTATATCTGTTGGTCTAAGTTCAAGAAGGAGAGTTTTTCTCTTGAAGTAACCAAATACAACAAAGATACAGTCCACGATTCCACCCTATACATTAAGTCTGGGATGACAATGGTTCTTTGCAATAATTTCCTGGGATTGGCACGAGTGATTCTTCAATTAATTTCTAGGTCATCGTGGTTTGTGCATTCCTTATAGCGACACTAAGGTAGACATAGTATTTTACTACCACAAAAATAAAGCTTGCCGCACTGTCTACTTCTTCTGAATTTTCAGGACGAAGTGTGAATCTTCTATTATATGCCCATACTTACCTCTTCATAACTCTCTTCAATACTTGTATCCTTTAGTAACTTCTATTTCTTTGTTGGTAGAGCTTTCATATATAATTTTTTCAAAAGTACCTCAGATTTCTTGTTAGAAGCCTACTTTGTGATCAAAGAGTTCATGAACAGCCCTCGTTTTTTTTTTTTGCAGGTCGTTTTGTGGATGGTTAGGTGTGGGAAACAAATGTGCTTCTTAGATGACATTTTAGCGCGAAGACACGAGGTCGATTAGTATGAATTAATTTTCCTCGTGTTGGATTTGTTGTTCAAATGTAAAGCCAAATATGCTAGTTTTTCGGAGCTTGTCGTTGAAATCACCAATCATTTATGTCGTGCTCAAGGCATTGCTCATACATCTAGCATAGGAGTTCCAAGAAGCAATTTTTACCAAAGTCGTCATAGAAGAAATGAATACCGTTTTATAAAATCACCAAGCCAAATGAGCTGTTGTAGCGCATCGGGTATTGCTGTCAACGGTTTAAAGACGTAAAGTGCTACTAGCGTATATGTAGATCAAGATAAAGCAGGAAGCACTACGTCGGTGTTCAACAGACAACATAAGCAACACATTGGAAATTTATCGGACGGTTTCGTATCTTTTTTAGTAGGTATAGAGAGGTCTTAGAATCTTTTGACTAAATGTGGAGACTGTATTGCAATTTTGACGGATAAATGCGCGGATGAAAAAAAAGAGAGGTACCGATGTACGTTGGTTTTAAATGTCTGAATGTTACAATGAATAGAAAATAGAGAGCTCGATAGGGCATTTCACATGCGAGTTGTTCGGCTTAGGAACGAGTCACCATATTTCAGAGTATATCTGAAAGTGGGCTTGAGGGTATACAGATGAGCATTTACGAGTTTTATGGTTGAAGGTTTCAAGAGGCGGAGTGCTAATGGCGATTTCTATGGAGAATAAAGTGTGTCTCACCTATGAGTTTTATCGAAAGGTTGTGATTCCTATCTAATAGGTACAGAGATGTTTTAGAAGCACCAGACCAGATGTGGGCATTGTATTTCAATATTGAGGCCAGATGAGAGAGGTTGAAATATTTCTTGCATCGCTTGAGGAAACCTAGACATCTCGCAACATTTTTGGTGACATCAAATAGGTGGTTATTCCATGACAGCAGACAGCTTTGTATTTTGAAAGCATTAAATTCCACTCTGCGTTTCCCGTTCTACACCCGAAGAGCAGTGACGTGAATGAATATGAAAAGCAGAGAGTACTGTCGTCAGCAAAGTTATATATTGGACTAGAAGTAGCAGACAAGAGATCGTTGATGAAAATCAAAAAGAGTTTTGAAAACAGAAAAGACCTTTGGGGCACACCAGCATTAATTTTGTGAATATCAGAGTTCAAACTATTCAAGACAACTTGAATTAAACGTTCCGAAAGGTAATTTTAAATCCACTGAAAAAGAGAGTCGAAAATTCCAAATGCACTTAATTTTGGCAAAAGAGCCTGATGCCAAAATCTGTCAAATGCCTTAGAAATATCAAGTACAACTATCTTGCTTTCACCAGATTGATGTGCGCTTTTACTCCACTTTTCGGTGAGACATGCCATTGAATCACCAGTGGACCGTATTGCTAGCATCAGCTGACAATTTATCAGAGTTTCCATGACTTTGTAAAGAAGCGACTTAAGTTCAATGGGTTTATAGGATGAGAGAGGATAAATACTGATTTCCTTCTGCTCGGAAAGAGTCCTATAGATTAGGTTTGATGAAAAAGCTTACGCAGTGGATTTGCTCTTCAGAAGAAGGGGAGATATACCATCAAGACCAGAAGATTTGTGAATGTTAAGATCCTTAAATACTCATTCTACTACAGGTGTGCGAAAGTGGATTCGCGTCATTAAAGATTCGGCGTACTCAAGTGTAGGCTGGGACAAAGCACAATCTGCAAGTTTTAAGTTGGCCCTTAATCTGCAGCAAGTAGCTAGAATGTCATTATAAATGATCGCAGAATTTAAGTATTTTCGATGAACGACCAAAAATTGTTACTGCATTTGGGACATTGTAGCTTTTTTGGCTCAGTTTTTGGTCATATTAAAATTTCATACATCTAAGGCAGACGTTGTAGTAATTCCTGGCTTCTATGAATTTTTTTCTCGATTTTTATCTGTCGGGTTGGCCTTGTAGGATCGAAAGAACATTTCTCTAACCCTGCAAACCTATTTAAAGTTCGAATCGTACCACGTCTTGTCTTTTGATTTGATAATATCGGTGATCATATAAGCTCTGTCATCCACGTCGATAATGACGATAATGGTCACAAAACGAGCAGTTACAATTTCTATAATTCGCTCCAATTGGATTTTGCTTATTGCCATAATCAGGTGTGGGCGGGAATCTACCTGTATTTGAGTAAGTGCCAAAACAGCTGGTCTGTACTTACAGAGGTGAACGTACTTAGAAAAGTGATTCCTTTCCAGCTCCCGTGTATTGGCTACGTCCACCCTGAATTTCCGAGTAATATGGACAAACGAACACAAAAAAACACAAACACCAACGATGCTTAGCAAGGCGGCGAAGTAAGAAACACTGTTGTAGTGTTTCCACTAACAAAATGCACGTTCACAACCGGCTATCCATCGGTTGTTACAATTACTAAGTCCACCACTCATGCCGTATGATAAATACATTAACGGCAGTGACTTGGCGCAATCAACAGTACTTCGGCCAGGATAATGTCGCACAGACTTTAAGCTCAGATTCCTTCACATATTTTGAGGAAAAAATAGTACAAGTTGCGCAGGGTGATGTTATTTTTTTTTTTTTGTCTTTCATTGAAAATAAAATCTTTCACATTTAAGAGGCAAAAAATTGTTAACAACTTTAGTGGAAAGAAAATATTCATAGCGCATTCTTATTTTTTTATTTTTCATCAAACCTTGTTCAAAGTTCAAGGCATTACTTTGCACTCTAGTCAGAGCTCGCCTTTGAAAGACTCTAACAATGTTATAAGGTCTATTCTTGCCAATTCTTCCCGGACTTTCGCAGCTGCCTCCTCAATCCTATGGTTCAAGTTATCCTGTGTTGTTATTTCTGATAAGTAACCAATGTCCTTCACCTGTCCGCATATGTAGAAGTCCATTGGGGTCAAATCCGGAGACATCATAGGTCACATATTGAGTTCCCAAAAATTGCAGGTAAAGATTCGAATATAATTGCTGAATTGTAAAACGCTTCTCTGAGTTCCCGGGTTGCAGCTCCTGTAGTAATATACCATATGATGGGATGTATACATGCTGTACAAGATTATTGTACATCAATTCGATTTTCAAATTTTTGTAAACGCGGTTTTTCACTATTTGGTATCATTAAAAAGCAAAAAGATTCATTCCTTTTCCTTTATATTCCTTTTTTGACAGGCACTGAAGCCTTTATGCTATGATTTTTTTTTTTTTTTTATTTGTTCAGTTGTGTTCTTATCGTCTTGGCGAGCAAGCTCTTTGAGCTCCTTTTTTTGTCATTTTCTATGTGAATAAATCATCTCATTGCATCTTTATTCTTTGTAGTGGATGTCTGACGACGATTCAGATTATCTAGAGTTGGCTATTGTTGGCGACTGCGATTGTTTGCATCAAGGATCGCTATGGTTACACACATCGCTGCCGGGTCATTTGCGATCCAGGCAGTCAGGTTAGTTTCCTGAGGTACAACTTTTTTAATAAATTGGCTATTTGCAGAAAACCCTGTGCGGTTCTAGTAGAGGGTGATCCTTGGACCAGCCGAAATCAACACTCCACTGGCATCATCTAGTCGTTCATCGCTGACGGTTCATGGTAAAATTGGCAACGAAGATGAATGTCTCGACTTGGCTATGGCGCGTATATTCGAAGCTGACGCAGACAACCCAAATACGGATGGCGATGACAAATTCTGCGAGAATCCATTCCTGGCTACACATCGACGTGATTCCAATGGCCGTTACATCGAGCAAATCCCGTTTCGTCCGGATGCACCGACGCTTGGCAACTCACATCCATTGGCACTACGGCAGTTTTATCAACTGGAACAGTTTCATACCTGGCTTTCATGCAGGAATACATCGCTCTGGGCCATATGAAGGATGTCTCAGATTTGCTGCATGAACCATCACAACGCTGCCTCATTCCACATCATGCTGTGCTGTCAAAATTTCGGGTTTCATGATCAAGTAGCGTTTCCTTGAATGAGACACAATTGAGTGGACCGATCACACAAGAACAACTAGTCACAATCATCTTCCGATTTCGACGCTTAGCAGTGGCTCTCTCGGCCGATAATTGCAACATATTGACTGACGGTCTCCGAGCAGCGGCTGCTCTTACGGGCGTTTTGCGGACGATTATCTGGCGAGTGTCGAAACTACTGAACAGGCGATTCAGTTAGCAAATGACGTCGAAAATTTATTGTAACAATGTCACTTTCATTTACGCAAATGGCAGTCGAACAATACGATGGCTTTGGATCAAATAACAATCGCCGGAGGTGACTGTGCTTGGGCTGCATTGGAATCCAATAACGGACGAACTCTTTTATCGAATCCACATTGGCGAAACAAGATCTAACACCAAACGCCAGGTGTTGAGTGATATTGCCCGACTGTACGATCCTACGAACATGCTGGCACCCGTCATCATCGTGGCGAAAATATTCCTACAATCTCTATGGCGGACTGGCTTGGAATGGGACTCACCACTACCGGTGGACTTGCTTCAGGAATGGATGGACTACCGCCACAATTTGCTTCAACTACACGAGCCTCGAATTCCACGGTGTTTGCAGATGCAGGCATCGGTCACAACACATCTCCATGGATTTTGCTATGCAAGCATTAAGGCATATGCAGCCGTCATGTACGTTTGTACGACCAGCCCCAATGGTGACTTCACATCAGCACCAGCTCGAGTTGACACTCAAGGCAATCCGACCACAACGATATCAAGGCTGGAATTGTGTGCAGCTCGACTATTGGCACAGACTGTTGCCAGTGTAAAACATGCATTGGCCTTAGAACATGCACCATGTACTCTATGTAGCGATTCTACCATCGTTCTTTGCTGGCTGCGCAAATCAGCTGCTACGCTCAAACCATATGCTGCACTCAGAATTAGCTACATACAACAGCACACCAACGTGGGGGATTGGCGACATGTCCGCACTCATGTAAACCCAGCAGATTGTGCGAGTCGTGGAATTTCGGCTGAATCATTAGTCAGTCATACATTATGGTGGCATGGCCCGACTGAACTAATGCGAAACAACATGACGACTGATATTCCAGAACTTTCTGAGGCAGATCTACAGGCGGTGTAGGTGGATACTAAACCACTCAAGGCGCATATTGGGCGTATTGCTCAGAGATATACAAACCCGATACAACTGTGGCAACAAAGTCATCACCCTGCACTTGGTCGAGCGTTTTTCTAATATTGGCAGACTGTTACGAACTTTTGCGTATGTACTTCGTTGCAATCCAACTCGACGACAGTATTGGCATCAACCATTGGTGGATTGCGATGAAATGGCTATGGCAATAAAGTGGCACTTTCGAGCAGAACAGGACAGGTACTTTGGCAATGAAATTCAATTATTAAGAATTTTTCGATATGTTGCAGCTACAAGCAAACTGGCATCCCTGGCACCATATCTGGACTCAGATGGCATATTGCGAGTCGGTGGTCGACTCAGTTAACTCCCGAGCAACAGCATCCAATTATCATGGCAAATTAAAGTACGCTGTCACGACTCATCGTTCGGGACATTCATCTCACCAATTCGCATGCTCAGACGATACTCATGCTACGACAATACTGGATCATCAGTGGCCGTGCGCTCGTCAAACGATGCGTACATGAGTGTGTCATATGTCGACGGCACTCTCAGCAAATGGTTATGCAACAAATGGCATCGCTACCGACCGCTCCACCCTTCTCATCTTCAGGCGTTGACTATTGCGGACCCTTCAACATTCGGATTGGGGCACAGCGCACACGCACAACGAAGAAAACACATGTGGTCATTTTCGTCTGCATGGCAACTAAGGTTGTAAACATCGGTCTGGCGGAGGATTTGTCAGCCAAGGCATTTATAAACGTCTTCTTGCGATTTACTGGTCGTCGCGGCCCATGCACTCAACTCTACAGCGATAATGGCACTCAGTTCAGGAAGGCGAACAAACTTCTACAGGCAGATTTGGCAGAATGGCACAGTGAACACACTCAACAGCAGTTGGCGAACCAGAAGACTCAATGGCATTTCATCTCAGCAGCGGCCCCACATCAAAGTGGCTTATAGGAAGCCGCAGTGAAATCGGCGAAGAAGCATTTGCTGCGCGTAGTTGGAGGAGAGACGCTATACTACGACCAACTCCATACCCTACTAGTGCGAATCGAGGCTTTCTTAAACTCGCGTCCATTGGTTGCGGTGCACGATGGCGTGGACGACCTTTTGTTGCTCTCTCCAGCCAATTTTTTATTCGGTGTCACTCGTGGCATTACCCGAACCTGCTATATCGGATGTATTTACAAATCGGCTTAAGCACTGGCAACTCCTACGACAGATGCATCAATCGTTCTGGCATCGTTGGCACGACGAATATTTGGCTTCGCTGCAACAACGTTCAAGATGGCGGTGACCGGCTGAGAATCTCCAAGTGGGTGACATCGACGTACTTCGGCACGAGAATCTGCCGCCGACCAAATGGTGACTTGGGCGCATCATCAACGTACATCTGGGGAGTGACGGTCTTGTGCGGAATGTCACTGTAGAATACTTCTTGGAGAATGAAGGCACTGGCGGGAAACTGAAGCAGACAACACGACCAGCACAAAAGGTGTGCAGACTATTTGGTACTTCTCCTGAGCCTATCGGCCCAGCCGGGAAGTAAATGTACAAGATTATTGTACATCAAGTTCTTGTAAACGCGTCTTTTCACTATTTGGCAGCATCAAAAAGCAATTAGCGATTCGTTTCCTCTCTTTTTAAGCAATTGTCCGCGTGTATAATTTCTTATACACATGCTTTCTCTCAACTTGAAAAATGTTGTAATAAATGTCTCGCCACTTGTGGTAGTATCGTATCGTCTCAGATATTTCAATCTCGCTCGTACCAATACGCAATGAGTTCGTTGCAGAAACTATGTTCATAAGCCATGTTTGTGGCATTCAAAGTCCATACTCAAGGATATTTTACATTCTTTCTCTATTACAACATAAGAGATCTGTTTAATTCTTTTCTAACAAAAATAACTGTAATATTTTTGCGATAGTCCTTTTTCCCCGTTTAGGGTTCATAAAAGGAACCTTTTTTAGAAACAAATTTATTGGATTTATATTGCGCATTAATAGAGTTATCCTACTGAAAAACAACTCTAAATCAGCCATTAACTAGTTTATTTTATAGCGCTGTTGTGAAAGAGTATCCCATTTTCGAGTTTTATAGTTTGAAAAAGTTGGGTCGTGCCTTGAAAACTACTAACTTGATATGAAATGACCTAATTTTTTGTTTGTAAATACTAGGTATACGTTTCAAAGTTACGAAAAGTGGGGGTTAATGAGGTGTTTTTCCGAAACAAATAATGCAAAAGTCACAATTTTAAGTTGAAAAAAATAGATATCCCCTCTGATTTTTAATAACTTTTGATCCATTAATTTTGGGGGAACATTTGCCTCAAAATCACTAGTTTAACGATGTCTCACTTGTTACCATTTACGCATAAAATTTAAAAGATGCTACTTTGAATAGAAATCAAATCAAGCAAAAGGCTTGGCTTAAAATCTCTGCAGCTCGGAGGGGGTGCATTTCGCTGCAAAATCTTCGACACATTATCTGGAACACTCTGTATACGTTCGCATAGTTGATTTAGGGTGAAGTCGGTAGTATCTACCGGAACTGAATTAAAAAAGCAAACGGTATAGGTACGGAAAATTCAAAAAAATCAAAATAATCCATCCCAATTGCAGCTGGGAATTTAGCATATGCCACCCCCAGGGCGAACTCTAACTTTTTTATTAAGGCAACCTGAATACACAGCCTACTCTTCTTTTGTATCCATCAAAAGTCTCCACTTCTCTTAAATATTAAATCCTCTCTTTATCTCACCGATTTTAATTTCAAAGAGAATATAAAACCTCTCTCAGCGTACATTGCGCATAATCCTTGTTACTATATTTCTGTAATTCTGTAATTCTGTAGATACCAGGGAGCTAATATCTGCATTTATTGGTCAACTCAATATCAGGACAGAGAGACTAACTATCCGACAGATAGAATCTAGCAGTTACCCTTCATATCTCGACTCAGCCGCTGATCCAAATAACGAAGTTGTTGCGACAACACTCGTCACTCGTTCGTCCCTCGGTGGGAAAGCATTTTCACATGAAAACAACTAAACATCATCAAACAAACTAAATCGCCCTCACCGCCCGGAGGTTTTGTGTGTGCATTGAACTTTGCGCCCAGGCGACACAACTGTTGTCAAACATCACCCCCATCGTCTTTGCCACTTGCTATGCAAATGAATTACATTCGCCACACACTACACCGTGTAAACGTGAATATGGGTGGTGCGCTACTGAACGCTAGACGTTCCGTTAGATGTATGAGTATACTCGTACATGGGCGGGGGTGTTGTGAGCAACTGAACCAAACTAAAACGTAATGTGTTCGCCGGTAGAGGTAATTATCTGCGGTCGTTGATATATAGTAAAGGGCATGGTGGTGGTTTTATTAGTCAGATTCTCTTATCTGTTGGATCTTTTTGGTCGAGTTACGATGACTATGACGATGTCGACTAAAACAACACGAGAACGACAGTACTCGTGACGATAGTGATTTTGTCGACTAAAAAAAAGAAAACCGCAGACAAGCAGAGAATTTTTGGCTCATTACTGACAAAGTAGGCACTTTAAGAATATACGAGTACATAAAGTGGCGTTTCTCCTTTTATCTGGGCTCCGAGTCTGATTAGCGTCAAATGCTGGATGCTGAGTGTCGAGTGTCGGGCTTTTTGCTTCGGCCTTTGGGCGACCATCGACATCATTATCAACACCTATACCATCACACCTCGGGATAATATGTAATTTAGCTAAATTTGCTTAATGAAATCAGCAGATTCTCGCCTCCGAAAGGATGGATGGATAATTAGGTTTCCGGTCGAGATTCGGTGGGTAATGGTGCTGAAGGCTAAAAGCACTGCGAACTGAGAAGTGCTGACTTTGGGAATTGTAAACATGTGCACGCGAGTATGAAAAACACAGATTTGACTTTGCAGCATATGGTGTAATGGACTTGTTCCCTGAGACTGGTTATTCAGAAGTTTCCTTGGAAATCATCATGTTCTTGTTATTATGAGTGCGAAACTCCTACTACTGGTGAGCATTATGATATATGGTATGAGTACATACTTAGTATCTATTGTACATATGAATTGTTTTTGTTGGTAAAACATTTTGGAGGTTATATTTGGACATGTTGTGAGGTAGCATTTTTCGATTTTTTTTTTCTACAGCCTGCCATTAGCATTGAAAGGTATTGATTGGAGTGAAATGTTTTGATGCTAGAAAAACGAATTCAGATTTTGTCATTTGTACAGATTCCACTCATTTCACACTCATAACCTTTGACTTTCCGAAAAACAAAAATTGGATTGAACCGAAACCACGAATGTGGTTCCAATTTGAACGTCGATTCTTGATAAAACTCATTAAATACCGCTTTTCAGTCTCCTTCAGATGCAGTTGAATATGAGGACTAACCTATCCTTAAATAGGCAAGAAGTGTGCATGGAGTAGACACACCACAATTAAGCATTTAACTAGCTGTTAAAGGTCGCTAAATCCTTTTCCGATCGAGTCTCCCTTAATCTCTTAAGAGATTCTATGCCGTCAGCATCAAGTATCGAAGATTAGTGGCAACATGATTGGCTTTGTTTCACTCGCCAACCACAACGAAACCACTGGTTTGATAACGAGTGCCGGCAAGCACATGCAGCTTAGCAAGATGCATACAAAGCGGCGCTCCGGCAAGAAGAGGGGAGACGAATATGGGCTTCTCAGAAGGAAAAAAGGGCATGAGAAGTTACACCAAAATGTAAAAAAACATGGCACTGATACAAACCACGAACCGAAGCCTATAGAGACTAACAGAGGAACATAGAAATAGAGTCGCAGTCGATGCTGAGGGTTTGGAAAGAGAATTTTGTAAACTGTATGGAGGCGATGACGAACCAAATACCGCTGATAGGCAGAGTGAACCTTTTCACCTGGACGATGGGGATCAAAAATTCTGTCCACCCAACCTGGGTGAAGTAATGATATCCATTTCTAAGTGAAAGTTCAACAAAGCTACAGGAGCGGACCTGCCAAGCCTTTCAAAGTAGTAGGCAATGACTTGGTAAAGAGCACACACCAACTCGTCTATAAAATATAGGATGAAAGTATGCCCAATTAATGGAACTTTAGCATTGTTTGTCCGATCACCGAGATGGGAGGCTCTCTGAACTGCCCTCACTACAAAGGAATCGGTCTTCTTGATATCGCCTACAAGATCCTGTCTGCATATTTTGTGAACGACTGCAGTCATTAGTCAACAACCTGATTGGTGCGGCTTTAGGCCGGGAAAGTCCACCATCGACTAAATATTCACATATTCACACTACGGCAAATCTTGAAAAAAGTCCATGAATTCCTAATCGATACACACCACCTATTCATAGAATTTAAGGCCAAGTACAGCAGGATTTACAGCTAGAGTAGTGTCTTGCTTTGGCAAACTGCAGGATGACGGTAAAGAATGTACGCTACTCCATTACAGTCGATGAAGAACTCAACGAGATCTTTGATGTCAAAGAAGGATTTAGACAAGGCGATGTACTGTTAAGCGATTTCTTGAATTTTTCCGAGTATTGAGACGAAAGCAGCGAAGATGGGTGTTACGCTGAATGAGGGCAAGTGTATACTATCAACCAGAAAGGACACCCAACATTGATGTGTCGGACAGAGCGTCACCCCAGACAAATATAATTTTGAGGTAGTTAAGGACTTTTTCTACCTAGGCTCCGCTATCAATTCAGACACCGACACCAGCGTTGAGAACAAACGAAGAATAACTCTTGTCGCTGCTTCCCTGGGTTAAGAAGGCAATCGACTATCAAAGCCACCTATTGAATAACAAAATTGACTCTATACAAAACCTTAATAATCCGAGTCCTGCTCTATGGAGCAGATGCATGGACCTATCAGAAATCAATGAGGGTACTCTTTGCTGTTTTGAGAGAAAAATTCTTCCGCTGATTTTCGGTTCCGCCTTCATAGACGATGAATGGAGAAGGAGATACAATCGCGAACTGCTGTCAAAGTTACAAATGACATTCAGCTGGTTAAATATTCAATAAGGTTTGCCATTTTGTCATGCATCGTTTTACGCTTTCCGAACGTGCGGAAATTATTAAAAAATATTTTTTAGGCCGATTACAGTGTGCACGTAATTCGTCGCACCGTGGAAAAGTTTGAGCATGAGTACACTCTTTTGGATCTTAAGCCACCAACCAGACAGATATTGGTAAGAAAAGAAGAAAACATAGCCGCCAGTATCTAAAAAGACCCAGAAATGTCGATTCGGCGCTGATTAGCTGAATTGGGTATGCCAGAGAGTCAACCCAGCGGTTGGATTTTGTCCTACATACAAATAAGATTGTGCTAATGCTAGAATTGAAGCCAAACAATCATAGTTAACGCCGTGAGTGTGTTATTTAGGCATTGGAGATGTTGCCCGAAAAATCATCGTCGCGGACGAGGTCCATTTTTGGCTCCGCGGCTATGTCAACAAGCAAAATTGTCGGCTTACATTCGACACGCTATTGCCGGAATAACGCCGCACATATTGAACCAAGTCATCAAAAAATCGACCGACCGCTTGAAGCACTGGCAGTGAAGCCGAGACTGCCATTTGAACGAAGTTCTTTTCCACACAAAATTGGATGAACGTAGCTTGATAATAAAGCCAGAATCATTTTTATATTTTACACCGTTGTTGTTTTATTTAAATTTTTTTTCTACCTCTCATATCTGTTCACCCTATGATTTAGCATTTATTCACGTTAAGGTCGAGAAAATTTTTCAGGCACCAAGTAGAAAACTTTTAAAGTCCTCTTACAGTAGAAAGCAGTAGACGTAATGCTTCTAATGGTTTTGAAGCCATATGCATATGTATACACGTATAAAAGAATTGATGATGGCATAGTCAAAATCATCAGTTTTCAGGCTTACTAGGGTGAACGTAGTCAATATACGCGGGCTAAAAAGTATTCAAGTAAAAAGTTATTACTACGCCATACCTAATTAGTGGCAATCATACTTTATTAGTGCTCTAGCGGGGTACACTCACCCTAGAGTCCAAGGGTCTCTTGGCCGTGTACACAACGTAAAGGACATCTGGAAATGTTCTTGATCCCTCACAAGAAGCCTCTCTTCTACTTTACTTCCCCCTTATGAGCACGAAGCATAGGCAACTCTAGACCCCAGTCCTAGAAAAAGAGTAATACTATAGAAGGTTCAACCCGTTGTAGCAGGCATTCTTGTTTGAGGTTCTTCCTAGGCTCGCCGGAATGGGGGGAATCTTGCTGCTATACCAAGTTCAACCGAAGTTACGTTTAACCATGCCGTGCTCTAGGTGAACCCAAATTCGTCCTTAGCTGGTTTACAACCACTAAACTGACATTATAAAGCTACACTTAAAAATATAAATTTCCTCCTTTCGATCTGGTCGTACCCCAACTCCAAAGCAAGGAGAAGAAAGCCAAATGATCGGTATGAAACGACTCTATAGGAACTTAGTCTCTTTCGCTACCTGGAGATCCTTCACGTCCTTTCTATATATGCCTTAGCTACTTAGTCGAACAAAAAAGAAGAAGGAGCTTCCCCTGTCGGAAGGAAGGCAAATTATTGTAAAAAGGGCCAAAGATGTGGCCATTGCTGTAGCTGTAACAGTTGTTGCCTCTGTTGGGTTGGCTTGGGCTGTGACGGCAGATATAGAGGGTTTTCCAATAGAGACTTGACAAATTTGAATTTAATTTGTGAACGCACTCTTTCAATAATCATCAAACTGTCACTGTCAATTTATACAGTAAAGTACTACACTAACGATCAACGTCTGCAAATTATAAAAATTCTACAGATATTCGGAATCGGTGACTGCACCCTTAAGAGCGTTAACTCCAATTTTCGGTCGTAATTCTCGCCCTAGTAGACAGGTTATAACAAGTTTAGTGCACAAATTTGAGTCTACATATTCGTTGTGTGATGTTGCCGTGTCAGTGAGACAACGGGTTGGTCGAAGTGTCGAAAATATCGCTGCCGTTCAGACGTCCGTAGCAAACGATCCAAATCAGTCAATTTCACGGCGTTCTCAGGAATTGGGCATCGCTCAGACCACATTATGGCATATTTTGCGTAAGGATCTTGGTTTACACCCATACAAGATCAATCTGACTCAAGAATTGAAGCCAAATGACCATTTGAAGCGACGTACGTTCTCTGATTGGGTTCTGGAGAAGATGCGACAAGATGATGAATTTCATCGTAAAATCATCTTCAATGACGAAGCTCATTCTTGGCTCAATGGGTTCGTCAATAAGCAAAATATGCGTTATTGGTCGGGTGAAAACCCACATGTGCTTCATGAATCACCACTTCATCCACAAAAAATAACTGTTTGGTGCGCTTTGCATACTGGCGGCGTTATTGGGCCATATTTTTTCGTCGACGATAACGATTGTCACGTTACTGTGAATGGTCAGCGTTATCGTGCCATAATCACCGGTTATTTTTGGCCCGAATTGAAAGATATGGGCTTGGACGACATGTGGTTTCAACAGGATGGTGCCACAAGCCACACAGCACACGCTACAATCGATTTATTGAAGAGTAAGTATGGTGAGCGTGCTATCTCAAGACATGGACCAGTCGGTTGGCCGCTTCGTTCGTGCGATTTAACGTCGCTTGACTATTTTCTGTAAGGCTACGTTAAGTTATTGGTTTATGCCAACACGCCGACGACGTTGGAAGAGCTCAGAGCCAACATTGAACGCGAAATAGTAGATGTTTCGGCCGAAATGTGTGGCCGAGTCGCTCAAAATTGGGTCCAACGAATCGACCGCTGCAAACGTGCCCGCGGTGGCCATATGAATCAAGTCGAGTTCCATTCATAAATGTTTTGATTGTACTTCAAGCCAATAATAAAATTTTTGAAATATATCAAATGGTTTGCCTTTTATTTAAAAAAAAAGTTGTCAAGTCGTTATTAGAAAACCCTATATATGTGGTTGTCACTATTGTTCAAGCTGATAGCTGAGGTTGCAGCAAATGCTGTGTATGGTATACTACTGTTGCTTGACTGTGGCTATTATACTACTTGCAGTAGATGTGGCAGCTTTAGCTGAAATAGCCCGGCTACTCATACTGCTTCTATCACTGATTTTGTCCTTAGTGCCGGCTGGGTCAATCCAGTTTATACAGTATCGTTGCAAGAGATCTTTCATTTTTGTTCTTACATATTTCATTTAAACTCTAACCGACGGTTTTTAATTAAAAGAAACTTCTTGGACTTCTGTTATTTTCTTCTCCCAGGTTTCTTCCCACCCCTATTGATCACCGATAAAAGTCTCACTGTATCTCCTTGACCTTCAACTGTCATCCGAACCAAAATTCCAAAAAAGGAATCTTGAAGAGTCATTCACCCGAAGACCTTTAGGGTATAAGTTGTTTCACTTATGTATGTGTAGGTCTCAGTAATGAGCAAGCTATACTAACCTAAAAGGATGGTGTAGAGGCTAAGTAATAGGGAGAAATAATGACAAATTCAACAAGGATGGGAGATTTCTTTCGTTTCTTCTTTTTTCTATTAATTTTTTTTTTTTTTTTTGTCTGTTCCGGAACCAAACGAGCTATAACGGGTTATTTTATGCAGGAGGTTATTATGCTGGTCATCCTAGACGCCAGTTACTAGAAATGGTCACCCCATTTAAGTCGATTCCCACACCTCGACGTCTGTAAGTACAGGCCGCTCACACCTCTCAGTTAATTCAGGGACGTAGTGATGTATCTTAGCAAATTCCACCACAATGTGATCCATGTTCCAATCGAAAATTCAATTTTTTGTGGTTAAAATTCCATGTCCGTAAGAAAATTATCCACTATTGCTATTTACACAAAAAATACAAACTGGACAGCAATTCAACCTTTAACGAGTTTGATGCGCTGTCCGACTCCATTCAAAGAATTGTATTCCTGTATCCTCATACTAACCCTGTTATTACGGGCGACTTTAACGCTTATTAATAATTCGCACCGATGTGATCTTCGCTGCGGAAAATAACTTGACCCAACTTGTAAATGAGCTGACAGAAATACCAGACTTTTATAGTTATATTGCCAAGTGGCAACACCCTGGACTTGTTTTTAACTTTTCACCCTGATAAGTACATCGTTTATGTGCTTTGTGATATCAGCTAATTTCCCGTACACCGACCAAAGAATTAGAGAAGATATTCCTGAAAGAACTGTATGTCAATACGATAAAGCCAATTGGAGCGGCCTACTATAAACACCTTCTAAAGTTATTTAGGTTTCCTCGGTAACGACGTGAATGTCGTTGCTGATATGATCACAGATACTATTCTCATCAGATGAAGCCTCGTATGACTCGAGCTGTAAAGAGGCTGTCAGGGTTAGAGAAATATTCTTTCGATCCTCACAGAGGAAAATCGAAAAAAATTCAAACGGGCCAGGAATGACTACAACGTCTTTCTTTAAAGTGTGAAATTTCAAAACGACCAAAAGCTGAAACAAAAAATACAACAATATTCAAAATATACTAAAAAATGTTAGTCGTTCCTTAAAAAGATTAGAAATTATGCCTCATCTTTCATCCCAACTTTCATTCATAATGACGTTCCAGCTGTGAGATCTATGGAGAAGGTCAATCTACTTGTTGCAGGTTCGGAACTAGATTGTGTTTTATTCCACCTACACTTGAGTGCGTCGAATCCTCAATTGGGACGAATACACTCTCGCACTCGTGTACGAATCTGCTGATTTAGATGGTATAATATATCTCCCTTTTTTCTGAAGAGGTGTTCTTCCACATGGGCGAAGCCACTACGTTAAGCACAAAGCTTTTCCATTAATACCTATCCTTAAGATGCTTTCTAAGTATCTAGCCCGTCTCTAAAAAAGGCTAATCTTCTCCTGTCTCCTCCTACGAATCCAATGCACGCACATCTCTTCTTTTCGATGTCATGGAAACGCTATCGAAACATGAACACTTCTCAATGACCGGCAGTATGGTTTTCGTAGTAACAGGTCCACTGGTAATTTGATGGCATGTCATGCAGAAAAGTTCAATCATAACGTACACCAATATTGTGAAAGCAAGATGGTTCCACTTGATATTTCTAAGGCATTTGACAGTGTTTGGCATCAGGCTCTTTTGTCGAAAATGCGTGCGTTTGGAATCGTCGACACGTTGTCTGGGATGGTTTCAAGTCTGATATTCACAAAATAACTGCTGGTATACCTCAGGGCTCCGTTCTATCTCTAAGACTCTTTTAAATCTTTGCCAATGATTTCTTGTCTGCAATTCTAATTCAATATTCCTATGGTATGTACTTTTTTGCTGATGACAGTACTCTCTGCTTTTCCTATTCGTTCGAGGAATCACGTACCTGATCTTCGGCTGTAGAACGGGAACAACAGTGTATGCTAAGCTCAAAGAATTCCGATATAAACAGCATCACTAAATGGGGCCTCCAACAGAGTGGAATTTAATTTTTCGAGAATACTTTGCCCTCTAATGCCGTTAAACCAAAATTTAAAAACCCAGCTATTATCGATGCAAGGCATTTGCATCGTCGAACCCGAAAAATTTCCATTCTCGGTATGTGTACTTATGATAATAGTTTACGTTGGAATGACCATATATTCGATGTCGCCAAAAATGCTGCGGAATATTTCCTCAAAATATGTAAGAAATACTTTTTTGCCAAGCATTGTACACGTTTTCAGAGGAACATAACGCTTCGAGAATCCCAAGATAAGGACTAGGTGAAAATCATTTAAGTTTTGCCAGTTTATTTTGACCTTAATGGGTTTAAGAACAGTCCATTTCTGTGCGACTAAATGAAAATATCTCCAAGTCCTATTTTATAAGCACAGTACTCAATAAATTCCAGCGGACAGGTATTCAGCAACTAGAAGTGAATGTGTACAACCAAAAGTTTGGAGAAATCTAAGAGAACTGAATAGGCCACATGGTCTGTGTCCAAAGCTTGGCGAACTGTGTTAAGCACGAAAACTAAAGATAAGCATTCATTTGTTTTTAAATGATTCTTTCGCATGCCTTTAACATGAATGGGAGCTCAGATATGGGTTTGAAACCATTATTATTAGGACTTTTAGCGACGGGTTATATTTTGGCCACTAATGGTACGTAGTAGTAGAATTTACTTTACATATTGAAATCAGATTGAAAGCCAAGAGAAAGGAACAGACATACGGGTAGTTTGAGTATTTGAAATAGGTCTGTATCGAATGCGTTCTTAGGGTAAGATGGTGTAAGAGTACGCAGCCGATAAGAGTTCGCATTGCGATCTAATACAGCGAGGTAAGGTTCCTGTCAAAAGTTCATTCAAATGTGTTTGATAACAGAAGTGGTAGGTCCTTCTTGCATATTTTCCTTATATAAAATGCTGTATTTCTAGAAAACTACTGAGTAAAAGGACAGTTGAGGATAAACTGATAAATAACAAATAGAGATCATTTTGAGAAAAAGTAGGTCTGCTTATATACTACATGTTTGTGCAATATATATGGTGTTTACATATTTGTATCTCAGGCATGCGTACTCTTATACAACATACCTAGATTGTTAAATAATTTGTTCAAAACGATATTTAAAAAATGTGACTATAGGTACTTTTCATGATGTCTAGGAGGCAAAGGACCTCTGAAAGAAAGTTGTTTGTTGATTGAAGAAGCCAAAATACGAATAGAACGTGGAAAGAGCAAAAGGTCTATGGCTCGCTAGCTTCAAATGGCAGAAGCAATTCTCAGAAGGAGACTAAAATGCTCCAAAGTGGCAACAACACTGGGAAGATTTGACACCACTTTCACAATGGAGATGGAGCCGAAGTTAACTAAATATATCAGGGCTATTGATGGTATGTTTTATGGTTTGACGACAAGGGATTTTTCGTTGAAATAAATAAGATTTCTCATTTCTCAGATTTAACACAAGCTAAAAAGTGGCAGGAAAGGGGTGGTTAAGAAGCTTTATCTTACGACATCCAAATCTGTCGCTAAGGCAGCCTACATCAACCAGCATAGCCCGGGCCGCTGGTTTTAATATGCCTCAATGTGATCGGTTTTTTTTTATTAACTTATCGGATGTTGTTTAAAACATACGAATTCGGCCCGCATGTCATTAATAATATGGACGAGATGGGTATTTTAACAGTACCAAACAAGCCTTATTTACGGTGCCTAAATAAGATAGCAAGTGCTAAAAGAGGTCAAAATGTAGCAGTTGTATGTGGGCATTGGGCATTTTATTCCACTGGCCTTTATTTTTAAAAATGAAGAATGGCCTGTTGAATGGTGCTCTGCCTTCATCTATTGGCTTGGTGTTGGTTTTCCTAAATGGTCACAGCATTTCCAACAACACGCCAAGCCTACAAAAGATAATCCTATTCTTTTGGTAATGGATAATCACACGTCTCATTGCACATTAAACGCTGTTTAATTTTATCGACAAAATAACATTCATGCCTTATTTCTGCCTCCTCATAGTAGCCAAAAACACAACCTCTTCACTGCTGCTTTTTTAACAGTGTAAAGAAATTTTACACTTTCAAATGTGAAAAATGGCTTTTAAACCACCTAACTAGTGCTATAACAACCGACCAAAATGTTTCTATATTCACCCCAGCCTACTTGAAAGCAGCAAATGGAGCCAGTACTATTCAGGGCTGGAATTTGTTTGTATAATCCTGATGTGTTTACAGAAAATGATTTTTTACCAACTGCTGTCACAGAAAAATTTCTTTCCGAAAAGTCAACAAAAGATGAGGCAGAATCGTCTGCAAGAATCTCCGAGCCAATAGGGGTGAATACTTCTGCTCTTATCCTGCCAGCTGAGACAGGGCCTTTTTCATTAATTCTGGAACTACCTGCGGCCGATATTCCAGTGTAATTATGTCAGCTGAGACAGACACCCATTCATTCGGTTTGCAGCTAGATTTGGGGGAGCTTTCTTTATTATTTTAACCAGGGATTTCTTCGTCACTCCTGGAGCCTATACTGTACCTAACCATAGATCCTTCGTACAAAATTGTTGAAGAACTGTAATCAAAACTAGTCACGGTGGATCCACTAGCAAATGAGACAAGTCAATCGCAATCATTGAATGATTCATTTGTGTCGGTGTTTGACGTAGCATCCTTGCCTCGATGAGACCTTTAAAGGTCATTATGTCTGCTCTCCATTCAAACAACAACTAGAAGAAGCGACTCCACCTAAAAGAAAATAACAAAGACAAGCTGCAAAGAAAATAAAAATCCAGGCAAGAGTAGGAGCCAATGGCAGTGTCCGGGATGCAAGGAGATTTACTCCGAGCCCTTGATCGAAGATTGAACAGAGTGTTCGGTTTGCAAGGAGTGGTGGCACTAAAAATGTTTTTTTTTTTTTACTATTTATGAATTAATATTTTTTTGTAATAAACTTTATGTTTATTTTTATTTGTTGAAATAATCAGTTCTTAGTTTTGTTTCTACTTTATGTTTTACGTAAAGTGCGCACTCCTATTGACTGCTAAAAATGTGGAAATCGAGAAACGGCAAAAATGAAACAAGAAGCCATGACCGGGAGTTGAGCTGTTGATATGAAGGCAAACAGGGAATTTAGTTAAGTATCCAAAACAAATCAAATATGAGCTTGAAAACACGTCAAATATACTTGTATTTAAAAGTTGACAGAAGAAATGAATAATTTTAAAGCGTACAGTGCAGTATTCTATTGGATGACAATGGAGCGTGTTGTTACCACCTTAGGAGGTGCACAAACTTACGTAAACAATTTACATATGTTCAGCTCTTAAGCTGCAAAGGAAATGGTCATATTAAAAATAAAGCAAAGGACCAAAATCGACAAAATTCCTTGAATAATTAAATTGATTTCCTCAAACATGCGACTGTTCTAATACATGGGCTGTCCGTGCCGTTTCTCAGGGAGGGTAACATTTGAATTAAATCCATACCATTTTCAGTTAGTACCAACCTTCAAAAGATACGTGTATAAATTTGACAGCTGTCGGAAGATTAGTTCTCGAGATATAGCGTTGTGAGTGAAGCAACTTTTGTTATTGTGAAAAAAAATGGATTCAAAGCAATTTGGTGTGTTGATTTATCATTGCTTTTTGGTGGGAAAAAATGCAGCCGATGCAAAGAAATGGCTTGATAAGTTTTACCCGAACTCTGCAACAGCCGAACGAACCATTCGCAAGTGGATTGAAAAATTTAAAAGTGGTCATACAAGAACCGAAGATGATGCACGCAGTGGACGTCCAAAAGAGGCTGTTTTAGATGAAAACTTAAAAAAAGTCCACAAAATGATTACGAATGACCGTAAAGTTGATCGTAATAGCTCAGGCTCTGAAGATATTAAAAGAGCGTGTTGGATATATCATACACGAATATTTGGACATGCGAAAGCTCTGTTCAAAGTGGGTGCCGCGTTTGTCCACAGTCGACCAAAAACAACAACGTGTTGATGATTCAGATGAGTGCTTAGAGCTGTTTACCCGCAATAAAGCCGAATTTTTGCGTCGGTATGTGACAATGGATAAAACTTAGCTCCATCACTTCACACCAGAGTCAAGTCGGCAGTCATCTGAGTGGCGAGCAGGCGACGAACCTCGTCCAAAACGACCAAAAACTCAACAGTCGGCTGGCAAGGTTATGGCATCCGTATTTTGGGATTCACATGGAATAATTTTCATCGACTATCTCCAAAAGGGGCAGAATATCAACAGCGACTATAACATTGCGTTGTTGGAGCGTTTGAGGGACGAAATCGCAGAAAAACGGCCGCATTTGAACAAAAAAAATGCTGTTTCATCAAGACAATGCACCGTGTCACAATACGATGAAAACGATGGTAAAATTGAATGAATTCGGCTACGTATTCTCCAAATTATGTCCTGTTCGCAGATATCAAAAGAATGCTCGCCGGAAAGAGTTTTAAGACCGATGAAGAAGTAATCGCCGAAACAGAGGCCTATTTTGAGGATAAACCGAAATCGTTCTACAAAACTGGTATCGAAAGATTGAAAAATCATTTTAATCAGTGTATCGCCCTCGAAGGCAACTATATTGATGAATAAAGTTGATTTTTGCAAAAATTTTGTGTTTTACCATAAAACGGCACTGACTTTTCAGCCCATGTGTTATGTACATATGTAGGTTATATTCATCTATATTCGCTTACGTACGGATCCTTCGAATAAACTTGCTTAAACATTTTCTATTGCATAAGACAGCAAAATGTTGCTCAAATAGTCAAATAGATATATTTATAAATGAAAGGTGCAACAACACACACTTTAGCAAGACAACTAATAAATACCAAAAGGAGGCGCTGGTATTGAGGACTGACTAGAGGACTCCTCGAACGCCAACATTACTGGATTTCTTCCTTATATTAGCAGATTTTCAGAATTTCACTCGCACATGCAAGTAAAGCGGTGGAGTTGAGATTTCGACACGTCTGCAGAAGTGTAGCAAATCCAGTAGAAACATAAATCAGCTTTAAGAAAGCCAACTGACCTCATTCAAGTCTGAAATCGAAACGGAACTTTGAGCGGCAGAAGAACCTATAATGATAGATACGAAAACTTCTTCAAATACATCAACGCCACCCAAACTCAAAGACAACGGCTTGGCAAACGCTTTCAAAATATTTTCCACCGAATATGGAACAGAAATAATGACCAGTATACTGAACATTCACAGCTTGAATATTTTGTTTCAACTAACGATAAGACACTAACGTGAAACGGGCTTGCGGACATCAAACTATGGCAAGAGCTCTTGAAAAAAAAAAATACTAGAAAAATACTAACGAAAGTAGAATAAAGGAAAAAGCCTTAGACATCGCCCTCCAGTGCATCTGCCAGACTTCATCTCTGAAGTCGAATGGCAGATCGCCGAATTCTAAAATCATTGCCGACGTGTCATAGCATTCATTCGCCACAGTCGAGGATGTAATTGAAATAATTCATCACGGAAGTTCCAAGAAACTGCCTGGTAATAACCAGATTTCTTACTTTTTACAAAAAAGTCAAAAAATCTCACATTACTTTTCAACTCGATGGAAAGGGTAAAGTGGGTACTTGGGCATCAAGTGGTGGACTCATTTCTAAGAAAAATAATTGGGCCTAGCCGGTTTACCAAGCTGATCGTTTATAGGCAACAAATTAAACCAGGTATTACATATCTATGTTTTTGTTCCCGACGACAGTGGTATACTACAAGAACGATCATCTGACAAACTTCTACAATATCTGAGGGACCACCCTGGAAATACAGGATCTTTGACAAAAGCCACAGGTACACAGATATAAGGGCCATCAGCGATACATATATGATTGAAGACATCATTCACATCAATTTTTGAACTTCAGGAATGTAAGTGAACCCCTGACTAAATTTGCCAACATAAGCTTCATAAACAGCCACACACCAACAGAGGAGACGTACTAAAGGCTACTTCTACGGGCTATTCGACGGAACCAACTAACAATGCCCAAAATGCGACGTGAAAATCGTCATTAGCGATTTTGATACCAAACAAGAAAAAGACGGCACCTTCTTTTAAATACGGTCGGATAGTACAGTCTTCAAACGGACACAGGTTTATTGATTTTACGACGACATTTAATGTAACATAGCCAGCACATGGTTTCCACAGCTTGATATCAATAAAGAAACCTGGTTGGTTCTTGACCAATCGAAGCGAGGTATTTCTCCAGTCTTCCCAAGTAGCTAACCTATACTCGGAACATTATCTTACTATAGATACGGATTCAGATATCTGTAACAGCCCAAAGTCAGCGAATGTTTAACGTCGAACGGCTATAATTGCGAAAGACCACCAGGGCTTTTTCTGTTCGAGTTTCCTTTAAATTTCTAGGAGTACGATGCCGTCAGCATTGAAAGTAGAATATCAGTAGAACACCAACAGAGAAACCGATAATTTGATGACGAATGTAGATAGGCAAATCTAGAAAAACAGCGGATGTACAGAGCGATTTTGCAGAAAAGAAAGAGAACGGCAGAACGGAACAGAAGCCTGAGAGTTTGGAAAAGAAGACCTCATACTAAAACCATAGCCGGTGTTGAGAATCTGGAAAAATTATTTCTATTAAACGGTGATGACAAACAACATCTCACAGTCAGTAGGATGAACCATTCCACTTGGACGAGAACAGAAACAATTTCCTTTCATCCCACCAAGATGAAATCAAAAAAGCAATTTTCAGTTTTAAATCCAACAAAACTGCTGGACCCGATAGATTAACTAACGACCTGTTTAAAGCATCAAGTGCTAATTGGATACAGAACATACATCAAATTATCTTTAAGACCTGTGGCGACGAACATTCACTTCTGATCCTGTAGAAGGGAGATCCCCTGAACTGCCACAACTTCAGAAGTATAAGTTTCCTCAATATTGCTTATACTAGGTGGGGTGAAAAGTAACCTCCTTGACCTCCAGAATGCGCTTCTATTGCAAAATAGGTTATGGTGCCTTGAAGACCGTTCATATTTAGGCAGTCATTCCAAATTTCAGTGCGATACTGTCTTTAGTTTTGTTTTGACAGCTGATTGTTGTTGACGTGTTTGGCATCATGTTGAGTATGGACAAAAACGATTTTCGTTCTCTCATAAAACATTATTTTTTGAGAGGCAAAACGGTGAAGGAAACAAAAGAAAAGTTGGATAAATATTATGGGGCTAATGTTCCGTCAGATTACACCGTCAAATATTGGTTTCGAGGGTTTCGTGGTGGCTGCAACTCCACTACCGATCCATCGGGCGGACTTTTGGCGTCGAATGGTAACTGTTGATGAAACTTGGATCCACTATTACGCACCAGAGAACAGAATGAGTGTCCGGATATGGATTGAAGTACTAATACTACCTCGAAAAAGGAAAAACCATCAACAGCGAGTATTGCTGTGCATTATTGAAGAAAAACGGCCTCACATGAAGCGAAAAAAATTTTTGTTTTTGCAAGACAATGCACCGGCGCACAAGAGCATCGTAACCTCGGACTATTATCTCTTCCCAAACCTCAAAAGATGGCTCATCAATAAAAAATTCAGCTCACGCGAGGACATCATCGACGCCACGTAGGAGTATTTTGCAGACCTTCCGGAAAATTACTTTTCGGAAATGATCATGGAGTTGGAATATCGCTAGAATAATTATATCAAACTAAATGGGGACTATATTGAATAAAATTATTTTCATTCCCAAGGAGGTTTCTTTTCACCCCACTTAGTAAAATTCTTACGCTGTATGCTTCAATAAAGAGGGACGCATACCATCAGTCTCTAGAGCAAAACCTCATGATAGACACCTTCAACTTTGAAGCAGTGACTTTATCTACCTGAACTCTGACAACTATACTGTCGCAAAAGTTATGTAAAGAATAATTCTTGCTTATCACTGCTTCCTTGAGCTTTGAATTCAATTGAGAAGTAAAGCTCCCTCTGGAGAACTTCGATAGTGCTTTCCTGACGATAATATCCTTAGCCCGTCTGTTGGGAACCAACATTGTGGACAACCCGGTCAGACGATTGGATATATTGTAGGATCTCATGTAGAATTTGCTACTTACCCAAAAAGTATTCTGAGCAGACGATAAGTCTCATCTTCGTGGAATTACAATACCGAATGGGTTTGGAGACTGCCTTTAGTACCGAATCATAGCGAATCTAAGCTGAGGAAACGGTAAATTCTCCATTCTTTTCGTATATTTCGTAGAATTTAGAGACAAATTCTCGGTCTTTCCGATCGCTCATTATATAGAGTTGTGTAACCGCTTCAACATCCGCAACCACAGATGGGCTTTTCTCATACCCAAAGCTCCCGTCTCTTGTCTGCACTTATTTAGAAATAAAATGAAAATGAACCCTTCGAAGGTACAGATAAGGACGTGAATCATAAAATTTATTGGTCTTAACGAATACTTTGTCTAAGCCCAAGAGAAGATAAACCTTATGGGAAGCAATAAAAAACTTAAACGAAACAAAGATGTTGCTTCATTGTCCGCGGGTTTGGAACTTCGAACACTCTGAAAATGTCGACTCGAATTGACATGGGTTAAGTAATTTTTTTGTATTATTTACGATTTTTAAACTTCATAAAGGACGTCATGCGGAGGTACGCCAAATAACAAAATCTTGTGACAATTAGTTTACGCGCGTATTCTTAGTAACACTTAACCAACAGTAAGCAACCCAACGAAAAGTAACAGAAAATGTCAAAATTCAAAAATTACATAATGCCGTCCTGATAATCCCGACCTATGCCTAAAAATCGTAAACAAATGCCAATCCATATTTGACAAGAAAACAAACACTCATACCTTTACTACACACATCCAGCCAGTGGTTCCTTGGGTTTCCCTTCAAAACGATGTACGTAAACGTATTGGTATACCTTTAGGAGTTGGGGAAATTCACTTCGTTCCATTGAAATCTGTTGTATACAAAACAGACAGACATTATGGCGCTGTCATTGGCGCTGCATATTTTCTGGATCTCATTTGTACGGATGCCAATATTTTACACGTACTTTTAGGCTATAATATTTATTAACGTATAACGTCGATTTTTTTAAATGACACATCACAATTTATATTTGATTTTATCAATTCGAACACAAAATGTCATGAGATATGACTGAGTCCACATTCGATTTCACTTTAGGCATTCACTTTCAAACAGACAATAGGAAATGTCAGTCAGTTTTCAACCGAATGTCAACTTATTACTAGCGTTTTTCTGGCAAATGACAGTTGTCCGCGAGATGGTAATTGATACATACCCGAGATTAGTTATTTTTTTTTTATTAAAGTTTATATTTTGGACTTAGATATTTTATTAGAAAGAATTTAATGGAAATTTGATTCACAGCTGTTTGTTGTGTTGTGTTTGTTGGATGTCTGGTAATGTCAAATTTGACAGTTTGCAGCGTCTGTAAAGATTCTGCGCAATACAGTTTTCCAATACTGAGTGAGGAAAATATCACTCGAGTACGTTTCTTCAGAATTTGAGTAAAAATTTTGGGTAAACATTTTCAATACGAACTTTTGAATTTTGAGTAACGGCGAGCTAAAAGGCAACATCTTATAGCCGTTGTACAAATAAGAAATGCTAGGAGGTTTTGTAAAATCTAAAGAACATCTTTTTAAACATACTTCGTTGAGGAAAATAGTAGGAACCGTCAACAGTAATCACACGGAAGTTGGCAATAGTTCAACACGTTCCGTACTTATGCTATGATATGTTTTGTTCCACTAAGAGCTTGGAAATAACTTTAACTTTTCTTTTAATTGGCTACAAAAATAACAAAATAAATGAAAGTACTGCAAACGTAGTAGGTACCTACATGTAGTATCTATCCGGACATCCATTTTTCCGATACCTTTCTTACTTTCTAAGACGTTTTCCATACTCGTATAGCACCCTTAAAATGTTTGTACACAGCGCGGCCGAAAAAAATTTAGGGAGGAAGAAAGGAGAAATACCAATGTACATTGTTCTTAAATGTTTGCAAATTATAATGAATAGGAAATAGAGAGCTCGGCAGGGCATTTCATAAGCGCGTTGTAGAGCTTAGGAATGAATCACGATATTTTAGAGTACGTCCGAAAGTGGGCTTGACGGTATACTGATTTGGAGCATTCATAGCGAGACGGGTGTTACGGTTAAGAGTTTGAAGGGTCGGAATGCTTCTGGCAATTTGGGTGGAGCACTGGTGTTGAAAATAGCGATATAAAGAGTGTCAAATGACTGTGTAATAATGGCATGGCTTATGAGCTTCATCGCACGATTTTGGATCCTGTCTAGCAAGTTCTAAAAGTTCTTAGGGTCACCTGACCAGGTGTGGGCATTGTACTCCAGTTATTGGCCATTGTCAAGTTGTTGTCATTGACACACATACCGAGAATGGCAAGTTTTTCGGTTTCTACGGTGCAAGTGCCATTTACGGATTATGGCTGGGTATTTAAATTTCGCTCTAACGACAGCAGACAGCATTGTATTTTGGAAGCATTAAATTCCGCTCTGTTGGCAGTTCCTCAATTACGTATGCTGTTAATAAGATTAACACATGCTGGCGTATATTAAGGAACGTGAGTTCGGGAACGGATATGAGAGAGATAACCCATCGTTTCCGAGAGGCGGGTCTAATTCGGATCTACTGCTATACGACGAACGTATACGAGTCACAGGAACGAATTTACAAACGCTAAACTGTCTGCGCACATTCGCGTATGACGGCGACCATTGCGGTTTTAGCACCGAAGTTACAGTTCCCAACGAGATTGCGGAATAGGAGCAGTTTGTCCAAAGATATTCTTACAACTACAGTAAGACTCGATGGACATGCTTCTCCGCAAATCGTCAAACGAGGAGATCGACAAGTACCTAAAATAAATGAACGAGGCAACTAAACAAACTATGGACACTACGATACCGCGGTATCAACGTACAACTAACGAAGACCTGTTTCGCGCTCGCTACTATTGACGCACTGCACCGACAGAAAAGTAGACCTCTCTCAAGACACACAAACTTGTACAGACAGTTAACTGAGAGACAAGACCCGGAAATTAAGACACTGTAGTCGTCGATTAAAAATCTTCAAACGTTAATAAAAGAGAATTACAAAATTTCTGTAAGTTTGTATTGGAACAACAAAATTCGGGCTGCAAACACCAGCAACCCGAATGTCTTCTCGCAAACAAATAAGCTATTTCGGAGAAAAAATCAAAATGACCTTCAGTGTCTTAAAATGGCCCGCACAACAGACAATAAACGGTTACTGACAATAGCAGGTATTGATCCAAATGAACCCGCTGATGATAACGACTTCTTTGTGATCGCTGATCCACAAGAGAAGGTTAAGGCCATAGGGGCGACTTTCCAGAAAGTATACAAGGCTATTGATATCATTGGCCCTTATTATGACTTGGGCAATCGCATCTTGGTGCACGACTTCAACTTTCGAAATGAAGTAGAGAACTGGCGATCGGAGAGCTCTGGTTTCACCCGGTACATCGAAATATGGCATTGCCAGGAAGGTGACCTATCCCCGTTCATTTAGAAGAAAGAACTGAGAAATATGAGATCTTCAACACAATTATTAGAAATAAATCAGAAGGTACAAATGGTATTCTAAACATCATGCTTCGACATCTTCCTCTAGAAGCGATGGACATTATCCAGGGCATTGGAAAACGGAAGTAGTTCAACCTATCCCCAAAAAGGGAAAGGATATATCCAATCCGGCGAATCTTCTGTCGATAAGTCTCCTTTCGAATATCAGCAAGGTGTTTGAAAAGGTAATCAATAGAGCTCTGACTAGGTGGGTTGAGGACAAACATATGTATAGTTCCAGATCAATTCGGTTTTTACGCGTAACATTATATCTCACATGCCGCGTCTAAACTGGTCCGATATCCAATGGAATAAAAGCAAAACCCAATGTACTGGTGCCTGCCTTGTTGACTTAGAGAAGGCCTTCCACAGCGTATGGTTAGAGGGTATTTTCTATAGGTTGACTAGGCTCTATTGCTCTTAGGATCGCAGCACCTGACTCCCATGGTACCGTGTTTTAAGTCCTGGTATGGACTACCGGTGGTCCTGCCACTCAACAGGATCTCTGACCGTCCGCTTGCAACTGGTCAAATCATAGCAATATTCGAAGGCGTAGGTATCGAAAACCTTGACGATAAGACCAGTACATTTCCTCTGCTCCAGCTTTTTATTTGACAACGTCATTGATGGGCGAAGCCTTGATAATTGGGTGGTGGCCCATACTAACCAACAGATAGTTCATCGTGAAAAATGGTGATGCGACTTCTGTTGGAATATTTCAAATTAAAAATGGTCTTCAGCAAGGCGCGGTTAATTCGCCGATCCTGTACAACTATCATACAAGCAACTTGATAGGTTCACTCCCCCATACTATTGCGTACTCAGACGATTTTGTAGCGTAGAAACCAAATCCAAGTATCGAGGTCATTAATACTCAATTGCAGCGTGACTTCGTTAAGATAAGACGATTTTTATGATGGCTGGAATCTGTGATTTTCAACTTTCAGAAGTCGGAAACTCGTCTCTTTAGGATGCCGTTGTTTGGAGCCTCTAGGGATACCAGAAAAAATTGGCAAAAATCAAGACAGCCTCTTGCCTGTCGAAAGGTAGTCAGATACATTGGGATTTGGCTAAATTAGTTTCTATATTTTGACAAAAATGTAGATGCTTCTCTGGCCAGAGCTAAAGGCGCTTTTGCCCTTACAAAGAGACTGTTTTATAGCATCCAACTCGATGCGAGGGTAAAGGTAATCTGCTACATGGCCCTTATCAGGCCCATGCTGGTATTTGGGTGTCCCGTGTGGTTCAATATCCGAGCAAGCTTAATGGAAAAGATTCGGGTGTTTGAGAGGGCTTACCTTCGCTTGTACAGAACACCAGAGTCGGTGTTTTGGTTTGTTATTTTTTTTTTTTAAGTTTTTCTTTTGTAACCACCATTGTTTGTTATGCAATTTTTTTTTTTTTTTTACAAAAATATTATTGAAGTTTTTGATTAATTTTTTTTTAATTTTTCTCTGTTGTACCCAACATCAGAAATTTAGTTGTAAAATTTCAAGCAGACCATTCGTCACTGATCGTTTTAAGTATATGTGGATGAGGAACAGCATAATTGAAAGGTATTTTGATGACCTCAACAAAATTTACATCAAAAAAGAATAAACATGAATCAAAGTATCTCATCTAACGCAATAAATTATGGCGCTCCTCTCATTACTATCACCAAAACTTTTGTAGTATGAGAAAAAACTTCGACTTATGTTTAGCTCACGTCAACGCATGTAATTTTATTTCAAAATTTATTGTTCTAACAGAGATTTTGTTGTACGATTATCTACTATCCATGTATAACATTCCATGTTACGAACCTTAATTTAACCGTAATAATTCATACCGCTCAGGTCGTATTGTTATTAAAAAAAGTCTAGTGAGTGCTGATACGTGTATCTTAGAAATTAGTTGTCGTACGAGTGTGTGTAATGAATGTTTTACTATTTTTTGTGTATACCTTTTCTTAGGATAACTAAGTAGTTTACTCAATGATGTTAAAACTAAAAACCTTTTAGTGATAGCGGATATAAACATAAATATAAATATTTAAAAAATAATAATGACTCATATAGCACAAGCTTACAAAAAAATAAAAAAATTTGGTGCAGCTTTGTTTATATCTGTGGTAAACAAGAAAAGTAATATCCATATATATAATATTCATCAGTTTTTTTTTATCCTGTCACCTCTAGTTTACTATTTACCAGCACATTTAAAGATCGTTTCGCGCAATCATTTTCAATGAAACCATTAAAATTGAAAATAAAAATGACACCATGGATTCGAATGAGACAAACTGAATTAAAACAGCTAACTAAGTTTGAAGCTGCAGTATGCATTTATGGTACTTCACACTTCTTGGATCCGTTATCCTATTCCTATTCCTATTCCCTTGTATATTCAAGCTTCTGTAAGCGCACTTTTATGGAGACGTTATGTGTTTATTTCCTACGCTCTCCTCGACTTTATCGAATCGTCACTTTTCTCGCGGCTTAGTTTCTGTTAAGCCTAATTCGTTTTCACAATAACACTGGAATTGATTTTCAGCGGCTCTTCGTCCGGCCAATTTTTAAACATCAAGAGAGTTTTGATGAGTTCGAAACAAATGGTAATCAGAGGGTGCAAGGTCCGGACTATACGGTGAATTCATTAAAACATCCCAACCAAGCTTCGTCAATTTGTTCCGGGACATTAAAAGTGTGTGTGGCCTAGCATTGTAATGATGAAAAACAACTTCCTTTCTGTTGGCCAATTCTGGTCGCTCATTCTTGAAAGCTTTATTCAAACGGTCGAGTTGTGCACAGTAGAAGATCGAATTGACCGTTTCGCTGTGTTCTCGAAGCTCATAATAAACAATTCCCTTCCAATCCCACCAAACACTCAACATAAACTTGTTTGCCGTCAATACAGGCTTTGAAGTCTTCATTTCCATTTCCATTTCGTTACGTTTCAGCATCGTTTCACTGATGGTTATTCGGTTAATTAAATTTCTTTACGTTAACACTAGTCTACGACTCGTACATGCCTCGGACAAGTTCAACTAAAACAATCTTTCTCTTCTTTCATTCCGGGAACATTTGAGTGAAGATCAAGAAGGCATTCAAAGCCGAAATGTCAAGAATGTTGTAGAACAACGTTAGTGGCCATCGTTTGGTCCTACTTTTACACCTATAAGTGCCAACCATCTGGTCGAGAGTGTCGACAGCAGCCTTCGTTTAATTGTAAAAGTGAATTATGTTTGGCTTTTTTACCTAGTCAGCTGGATCGAAGTGGACGGCCGCATGATACGTCGGAAGCAAAGTTACGAAGCGTTTTTTCTTGGGCACGTATGACACCATCGTTGTATGGTTGTAGACGATTTCAGTATGCAGCACTGGTTTTCATTTCATGTCAATCTGCGCTAACGGTATCACCTTATGATACCGACAATTGTCATTTGCTGCTTCTTCAGCTCGAGTGCCAAACAGTAAGATGTACACGAAGAAGAAATACCTTGGCACAAAATCCAGAACTACACGCTGACCTTGATTGATTTCTGCTAAAAAGTTTCTGTCGCGGCCAACGTAGACTTGAATATGGTAGGCATACAACGATCCTGCGTTGATTCCAAAGTTTAATGCCACACTTTCCAGGCTTAGATGAAATGTACTGTCGAAAACTGCATCGTCCACGAAATGGCAGCAGTTGCTCTTCGAAGGTCAGAAAATTGCCAGGAACATAAATAACTTTCAAGCGCTGGACCCACAGATCGACATCGAACAAATCGCGAATAGGCGGCAGATTATCGCGTACACTTTGCTGAACATTACGTCGAGTTTCTCGGCTATCTATCTATGGCTCGAAAGCGAATAAGTGACATTGTCTCTGCGAAAATTGATGGTCCATGCTTAGCAGCCCAAAGCTCATCAGCTGCTTCACTTTTCCACCGATATGCCCCATCCAACAATAAAAGTCCATAAAAGGCGCGCATTTCAGATACATCAACCGGCTTCCACATGGCGCCATACTTGTGAACACTGTATAAATTGGTCATTTGTACCACAATATTCTCGACTGGCTCAATAAAAAGCAAAAACGCAGTCAATGGACTGTTGATGCGAAATTTCGAAAATGATGTTGACAATGCGAAAATTTCTAATAAAAGCGCCTAAACAAAAACCGAAAACAAACCTTGACGAGAAGCGAAATTTATTGTCGAGACTGATGGACATGATTGCGCACATACTGAATTTTCTTGTCTTTCGACTTGAGGGCATTGTCCGGTTCAGCAGCGATTTCCAAACGCATTTCTTGTCTGATAAAATCAGCATCGCTGTATATAACATAAAACAATGACAATAATCTTTGGAATCACTTTCAGTTTCGCTTGGTGAATAATCTGTATCATCTTCCGAGAATTCGGGCAGATCATCGCTGTCTTCGTTTTGCCGTACAAACTGTTCACAGAATCGCTCATAGTCAGACATTTTGCAGTAATTGAAAAAAAAAAAAAAAAAATCTGAAATAATTCACAGCAAAAAGTTGCACAATCGAATAATAAAGAAATAACAGACGAAGTGTCAAAGCACTGGCGCGAAGAAACTTCTTTGAAGGTTTAAACACATTGTGTTAAATTGACACCAAACATCAGATAAGTAATAATTTTTTTACAAGTCTTTAGAGCCCTCTGGGGACAATTTTTTTTTTTTTTAACGGAAACTAGACGAGGAAGTAGCCCGGTGAGCCGCGAGCGTTTAGCAACAACACTACAATTATTAGTGTCAAATTGACACTAACAATAGACTAGTGTTAATTCATGTGGCACCCAAACATCGAGCTTCTTTAAGTAGCCCGCTCATTTGGGATGATTCCAAACTATCACACGGTTGATGTTTAGTACCTTATCTATCTCCAGACAGCTTCCGTGCATCATTTGGAAAATTTAATCGAATTTTTTAGTGACAGGCCGACCAATGCGAAGTGCATCTTTAACATCGAAATTTCCGAAACGGAATTGAAAAAACCACTCCTGGGTCCGGCGTTCACTCACAGCATTTTCGCCGTAAGCTGCACAAATTTTTCGGCATATTTTTGCAGCGTTTTTCTCTTTTTTGTAGTAAAAAAGCATCACATAGCGTATTTCTTCAGATATTTCACTCATATACAAATCAGTATAACTTTTAACACGATCAACGAATTACACAGCTGTCTTCACAAAAAATGTGAAAAACACGTGTTCGCTTGACACAAACAGATTAGTGTTTTCAGATAAATGGACACCAACACCATCTAGTGACAAAAAACAGGGGAGACTTTTTATATGACCCAATATATCTTCGTTTGAAGTTGGACACTTGTTAGTGTTAAGTCAGTCTTCTTTACAAACGACTACTAAAGGTTTATTCAAAGTTTATTCTTTATTTTTTTTTTCCTTATAGAATATTAGTTCACAATTACGAAATAACATTATAGATCATAAGAATAAGTAGTGACATTCATAGCGAAAATTTAGAAAGTTACAAAAAGTTATAAAATAATTACAAAAGAGTGGGGTATAAAGTATTAATAATTTAGTTTTAAGTATTTAAAATTTAATTCGGAATTAACTTACATACGGCAGCAAATTTTTGATTTCTTCGTGATCGAAAGTTAGAAGCCAGTTTTTGATTTTTTTAAAAATTTGGTTGGACGAATTATGATAACGAATATATTCTGGAAGCCTGTTAAACAATTTGCAGGACACGACTGTGAAGAAGTTTTTGTATAAAGTTGTCCGTAATAACGGCACTTGAATAAAGTTGTTAGATCCGCTTCGTAAATTATGTGAATTTGAGATTGGACTTTGCAAATAACCACTTCTTTTAAAATAAAATGTTGGACACTTTATAGTAATATAAGTGCTTTAAAGGTAACATTTTCTAAATAAGATCATAGACCGTACCAAACGATTAGCATTACAAATCTTTCTAATAAAATATTTTTGTAAAACAATTAAAGGCACCACCCCAGCAACTTAAACCATACTGTAGTTTAGAATCAACCAATCCAAATCACACTGACTTCAAAGTTTCATTACTACAGTATTTTCTTAGGCGATGTAGGACATGGATTTCAGAGCGTAAATATTTTTTCAATGATGTAATATGCTCAGACCAGTTAATTTTACAGTCGAAATCTAAACCCAGGTATTTATATTGATTCACTGGTTCGATCTTGAAACAACTCGCATCACATGTCGTTTTTAAAGAATTATTCAAATTACAGTTGCAGACCAATTTATTAGATATGGGACATTTGTTTGAGTGGAACCAGATTTCCAAGTTTAAAGAATCACGAGTATTAGTACTAAAGTTCATGACTTTTGTTTTATTGCTTGCGACTAACTTATGCACCCCAAACCAAGTCCTTAAGACGTGGATATCATGATTAATATCAGAAGTTAAATCGAGAGGACTTTTTGAACTATAGGCAATACCAAGATCATCCGCAAAAGTAGTGATCTTGCCCAAAAACGGTTGGCTAAAAAGCGAATTAATATAAATGAGAAATAAAATTGGGCCAAGGATTCAGCCTTGGGGGACACCTCGACTGATAACTTTTGGATTACTTGCAAAGTTGTCTACTAAGACCTTTTGAGTTCTATTCCTAAAGTAGGAGGTAAACCATTTGAGCATAAAACCGCGGAATCCTGCACAAAATAATTTGTTCAATAAAATATTATGATTCATCATATCACAGACATTGGTGATTTCCACAAAAAGCCCGGCGCAACACATTTTAATATCTAAAGATTTGTAGATAAATGAACAGAACTCTTAAAGAGCATCTTTTGTACAAAGACCTTCTCTAAATCCGAATTGAGCAGGGCTAAAGAATTTTTGTTTTTTGAGAAATTTTAATATACGCCTCCTTACGACTTTTTCAAACAGTTTTGATATTGATGATAACAAGGATATGGGCCTGTAATTGTTTTTGTCTTTTTTATTGCCTCTTTTTTCTTTTCATGTACTTTTTCTTTTCCTCGATGTACGCGGCAAATTTTGCACATAAATTATTTGTTTTGATTTGTTTATTTTGTAGTGTACTCTTTACTTGACAGACGCGCCTCAATTCCGCATTTTTACCCATATTTCTATTGAAAGGAGTCTGAAAGACTAAAAAAAATTTGTTTCCCTTACTTGGTCCTTGTTTTATATACTTTTTTGCCAATAAGGAAACGCACTTTTAATAAAAACTGTTCTGCTATTGCGAACAATACAAGGCAAATGAATTAATTACTCAGTCATTGCCAAAGACTCGAAGATCTAACTTTTATTTTCCTCTTTTGAATAGCAATCGACGGATTTACAGAGACACCAGTTGAGATTCAGAGATCATTCTGTTTATCGAATAGACATCAGATTGTAGGTACATGCTGACTTTAAACCAAAAAAAGACCTCATCCCTGAAATGCAAACTAAACTTTAATACGGGAAGCAATTTATTAGTTCATATCCCATATCTATTGTATCTTACATCCATGAGAAGCCAAGTAACTTTGTTTTCATGCTGTGTTGTTTTATTTGTGTTCTTTGATTATTCTGCATCATTCAAAGGCCAGTAATTGAAGTACTTCCCACAAGTCTCTCAAATGGGATTTCCATATTAATAGCCAGCTTATAGTGGCTATGGTCTTCTAGAGGTTTCATCAAAACACAACTCATTTCAAGGTATACTCACCGAATTTGAGATTTACTCGAAATTCAGTACACTTCAATGGCATCTAAGAAGCTTACATATATTTAAATAGTAATTTATCCACTCCTTCATGAGGAAAATTTCTCAGTCTGCTTTTGTTTCGTTAAAACTACAAAGTATACGCTGCATATATTGCCTGTTTATATCGTAGCAAGGTATTATAAGCCTTAAATACATGCTTCCTTTCGAATTATCTGGGCAAAGTTTAATTCAAAAATTACAAAGCACCTCATCAAAGGCCATCGTGTTGCTCGTAAAGCTTGTGTATCGAGGTAAAATTAATATTTCACCCATTCTAAGAAGAAGTGCTTAAGTCAAAATTAAATTTTCCAAATGGACCTGAGTCTGAGATAAGAGGCTGAGACTATTTTATCGGTAAGTAGCTCATCCTTACTTTTAATGGAATGCTTTTTATATAGACACTATTGACTTTATGTGACATATCCGTGTGGATGCTAGTAAAACAGGGATACACTTGCCCCTAGGGATTGTGTGTGCTAATGACAAGTGAGAAATGTTCTTTTAATAGAGAATTGCGTTCTCTGTCTATCTTGTAGGTATTCATGATGGTGGCATTGATAGTAATGTTTGGATGAATGGCTTCCAATATCCTTTTCGTGCCACCTACAAGCAATCGAGCGGAATTGACATGTCGCCAGTGCAATTTGTCTGCGCGTTTTGGCTTCGAATGTTTTTCTTTGCTTCAGAGATATTTCTCTATTTCATGTACCACGTTTCATGGAATGTCCTCTTTTACTTTAAGAAGCTCCCTTTACCGCCATATGACTTGTGGAATCGCCAATTTTTAATATTGAATAGGATTCCACTCACGATGAAGATTTATGGCGGATTATTTTAATGGCAAGCCATCAACCCCTTAGCAAGTAGAGACTTTTACGATAAAAGTCCAATTTCAGTTGTTTCTACAAGCGGAAGTGGGGACTTACAATATCAAAAGACTGACAGCAGTGGCGAGTGCCGCCATGAATTGTTTTTGTTTCCGACATTCTGACATCCAAAGATGCAGTGGGAAATCAAAAGGATGTGGATAAAAATGAGCAAAGTGAATTGACTGCGTCACTGTTTTTCGCTTGAGCGGTGAACTTTGGAAAGATTATCGGGAGTTGACCCTAATCTAGGACGATGACGGGTTGCTTTCTCCATAGAAGTTCGAGTTCCTGTTGAATGAGAAGGTAATGCTTGTGTGTTCTGAATTTTTATACAATTTTTTTTTTTATTTTTTTATTTTATTCTTCTCTCCCTTTCATCTAGCTCTTTTTCAGCAAGTTTATGAATCTGAAAGGAATTGAAAAGATCGAGGATATTTTTGCGGAGATTTCTGGAACAAGTCCAAGATTTGGTGCATTGTGCAAATGTCTTCCTGGATTTTCGGTAAAACGAAATCAATTAGGGATAAAAGAAATTGAGTAATTGTCCTTGTGTGATGTTCTTTCTCGGAGTGGCCCTCTGCGAATTGACTTTGTGGAAAATGCTTCAGACATCTGGATTTATGGCCACTTAATGTGAATAAAGGAGTTGGTTGACAGAAAGCATTTATACGGGTCAAATTTGATTTGAATGGAAAACGAATGGAACAACAGTATGACACAAATAAAAAAATTACTCCTTTGAGATAAATCAGAAAAAAAACTTTTACCAGAACCACTTTTTCAGGACTCGACAAAATTTTTCCCATTACTTCTTAGAAGTAAAATGAGCAGTGTGGGAATCTTCACACCGAAATTCACTTTAAATATCACAGATGGGTGCTTCTAATATTTACAGAAGGCATTAGACCGCTACAAGGCAAACATTAGACCTATGTAATAAGTTCGCTTTAATAGACTAGGAGCAGCAGTTTAAAAATTATGTTTTTTTGGATCGCATTTATTAAAGAAAATGAAAAGGGGAGCAGAGGCAGATCTTATTTCAATGAAATTCAATCCAAAAAAGGTTTGATAAATCTTGAAATAAATTTACCAATTGATACCTACCCTTGATTGTATGGAGAAGAACAAAGACTTAACCTAAGAAAGAGTAGAAGTACTCCAAAAACGTAGCTAGGCTAACTGACATTACATCAGGCGAAAACGTCATTGTATGTGGCAGTATCTTTCTGCCATATACTTCTTTAGTAGGTAAGGTAGATACGAAGGTGGAAGCAGTGGGCGCCGAAATACGAATGAAGTGTTGAAACTAAGTTCGATCAAAAAAGACTGAAATCCCGGAAGACTATCAAAGCGTGTGCCATGTGCCGTGTGCAGGAAGCCATCAGAAAACCGCCGTTTGATGGTTGAAGAAAAGGAAAAGGTTCATGAAAAGCTAAAGCACAAAAAGCCTTGCTGTTAAATTCGTCCGCCTTTACAGAAGGACAACGAAGCATTGCAAATTATGGCTTCTTAAAACTGTGAAGGCATCTGAAATATAGGCTCTTATAACAAATTAAGAAAGCTTTAAACAAAACCATTTTTTCGGATTTCCAAGGTTTTGCGCAGAAGCATGGATTTTATTGTCAATAGATGAAAATGTTCAAATTCTTCGGCTTAACTGGATTGATGGCATGAACGGTCTAAGGACTCGAAAGATACATCGTCACAAGATTAAGTTAAACGTACTTTCTATAACATTCCATAGAAAAAGGCCTAGAAAGTATCCTTGCGGCACATCTGCAGTAAAGTTACGTGTTTGGTACCCGCGTATGTTTCATAGCTTAGCTTTCTGTTCCTGAAGTAGCTACATATTCTGTGAATGTTGTTCTGTGCTTCCAATGCTCTTGCTAATTCATTTTAATGGAAAACATTTCGGTTGTCTAACGTGAACATTGCACAGTACTCCTTTGTTCCGAATCGCCTTCGGTGTGCCTCGATGGCTCTGTTATTTTAGTCACTATTTTGATTCCGTCTATTGTGGAGCAGTATTTTTGAAACCCAAACTGGTATTCTGACCAAGCACTGCTCTATTCGACTATTGTCACAAGTCTGTTGCAAATGATAAATAAATTTGTCAATAGATGGCTCCAGCAGTAATTGCTGGTCGATTTTGACATACCCAAAACGTCTTGAACTAATCTTAGACATATGGTTAACAAACCGTGTTGACACATTAGTGATTTTGTTTTAGCGTCGTATACATTTGGTTGTGTGAAAATGTCTGATTTTGTGCCAAATAATCGAAGTACATCGAGGAGATGCTGCTCTAAGTGAAACAAGGTGCTGTGATTTCTATATTGACGACCGTCCGCGTAAAAGAAGGCCAAAATTCTTCGAAAACGCTGAATTGGAAGCATTGCTCGATGAGGATCCTTGCCAAACGCAAGAAGAGCTTACTTTAGCAATAGGAGTTACCTGCCAAGTCATTTCAAAGCAGTTGCATGTGCAATTGGAAATCGGAACCCAAGTTCCTTATGTTTTGAATCAAATTGAGCGTCGTTTTTTCGCCTGTGAACAACTGCTCCAGCGGTAAAAAAGGAAGGGTTTTCTTTATCGCATCGTAACGGGTGATGAAAAATGGATTCATTACAGCAAATCAAAGAGAAGAAGGTCATGGGGACAGCCCGATCATGCTTCTACATCGTCGGTTCGGCCGAATATTTACGCTGCGAAGGTTATGTTGAGTATTTGGTGGGACCAGGTCGGTTTAATTTATTATGAACGGTTAAAACTCAACGAAACTATTACTGGGAAACGGTATCGAATTCAATTGATGCGACTGAGCCCAGCACTGCGCAAAAAATGGCCACAATATGAGCAGAGCACAAAAAAGTTATTCTTAGTCCGTTACTAAGATACGCTCAAATGGGAAGTCCTGCCCCACCCGCCATGTTCCCCAGATATTGCGCCGTCCGATTATTACGTGTTCCGTTCGATGGCACATGTTCTGGCTAATGAGTAGTCAAAAAAAAAAAAAAATTGATTCGTGGATAGCCTTCGTATATTCTAGCTCTGCCAAAAGATGTGAAAAAGTTGTAGCTAGCGATGGGCAATTCATTTGTATCAATTTTTTCACAATTGCAAGTTAGGTGCGCTTATACAATTTGAAATTCCTCTTCTGTAACAGATAGGATTTCTTCATTTTGAATTTCTGTGATTTCCAGGATTGTCGGGCATGTTAGTTGAGTTGATCTATGTGCGTTTACCTTTGTCATGAACCCAGATCTCAGTTAGTAAGTACTAATAACTTCCACAAACATTTCTCTATAAAAAGTTATGTCTTTCTTTCTTAGACCAGCTATTTTAATATATAGTAGGGTGATTCCGTTTTTAGGAGCTAGAAAATCATAGCCTGATGGTTGTGTATAGTCTTCGCTGACCCACCATTGTGGTGGATTAACAAACGAGCTTTCATATTTAGATCCCTGGCTGGTAAACCGCCTCACATTCCACAAATGGAAATACGTCGATAGATTAATATTAACTAATCCTATGTTTTATCAACGGGGTACACTGTAAATATTAACAGCCGATCACACTTCATCTATCATGCAAAAAACTCAGTTAGGATGGATTCTACTCGGAAAAGTTTCTCCGAATGCACCTAGTCTGGAATTTCTCACAAGTCTTTGTATTACACATACACGGTTCAGCGAACTTAGCACTAGCTTAACTTTTTTATATTTGTCAATTTTGCTTTTACATTTCCTGCCCAAATACTACGTAACATCAGTTAAGCTAGGCTTCAGTGTTATCCCTTCACTTTAAAAAAACCTCACTCAAATATCACTCGGTGCAAATGGAAATAGAAAAAAGAATCTCACTTTGCCCGCTATTGAAATATCATTCACCAAAAATGTAATAAATAATCGAGCACAAAATCAGTCCATGCCCGTTTATCCTCTAGTGGTAGCTACTCCTATTCCCATAGATACACTTATGTGACAAACTCCTAGAGTCATTATTGTCCAGAGGAATATTTGTTTTTCTCTATAAATCATTTGGCAGAGAGTTTGGAACAATGTTCGGCCGGCTACAAAGACAGACAGGCAGACGTCTGTTGGTCATCGTTGTTTTGAGGATGTGAGGATATGGATATGCAACCCCTCTAAAAACTGTCGCGGAAGTGGGGGACAACAATTTTCCGGATTATAAGGGATATACTGTTATAAATTATTGTAACTGTCAAATTCAATTGATATCTCCATTGGGCATCGACCAGATGTACAATACATGTGTAGGACTACCTACATGGCAGCGAGCATCCAAAATCACAATATTGCAAAAAAGAATTAAGGACAACTCATGACGGAGAATACGAGTACATAGTATAACTATGCTGCTGCCAAAACGACTGTATCTGTTTAGTTATAATGTGTAGAGTGTGTCTGATTTACTGTGGGGGCATTAAATCAATCGGAAGGATAATATCGCACGAGATATTGACAAATCTACTGGACACTTTGAAATAACCAAGTGAGTGAGAGATATCCGTGCGGCAGCAGGGTAAAGGTTGGGAGAATTATTCCTAACTTAAGGTCCAATCGTTATTCAATTGAAACAAATGAGTGGGCGTTTGGTCAACAAATAGAATAAATCACTACCATGTCTTACAGTTACAGTTATAGGGTCACAAGAAAAAAAACAAAACAAAACAAAAAGATAAATAAAGGATCAAGAAATGGGCTCGATTGAATTGCTGACTTTAGTCATGATGAAGTTATTTAAAAGTGATTGCGTTCTTTTGATGTAGCTCTGGGGAATAAGAAGTTTGGATTAAAAGCTTTGATATGGGAAACTTTGGATAGTTGAAAGTAGTTTAACTCCCTTCTTTAATTTGCGTAAATGTTTATCCACGAGTGAATTGATTGCCGACACTTGACATTAAATGTCATTTGCGACAAAAAAACGATGTTGGGCAAAAGCAATTTCATTAATAGGTGGATGGTAGGAAGTCATGATTTGTGGATATTTAATTAGTGTATCGAGGGGGCTTTTGAAAGTGATTCATTGCCTTGTAGTTTTGGATAAATATCTTCCCCTAGTAACTAGTGTGAAATGAAATTCAATTGCTTTTTGAATTCGCATACTTTAATGAACGTTTGGGGTCGGTATTAAATATATTGAGTCGGAAGTCATGTTTAACGACAGCAGATAGTATTGTATTTTGGAAACATTTAATTCCACTTAGGTGGTTGTTCCTTAATTGGTTATGCAGTTAATATCGGAATTTAATGCACTTAACAATATTCCTGTTCTATATTGGAGGGAGTATGTTCCTCAAAAAAAAAAAAAAAAAAAAACATTTCGGAGGCAGAACGCATCCCTGTGGCACACCAGCTTTTATTTTGGAAACAGCGGACTGGAAGTCATCTAAAGAACTTTAGTCGAACGTTGCGGACGGACTGGACGAATTCTACTCCTAGAAAAGAGTTCTAAAGAATTTGATTAATAAAACGGTTACGCAGCGCTTTTACCAACGTGAAACGATACATTTTCAAGAAATGGTAAAATATACTATTTAGACCAGCAGATTATCATGAGTACGTATGTTGATATCTGTAAGTACATGTTCGCACACATGTGTGCGAAATTCTCATAAAAGACTGGACGTGCTTTAATGCAGGCGAAAACACAATCCGTAAGCGTTAAATTGGCTGCGAGGTGCGCGGCAAGCAGATTAGTCTTAGACAAAGAGCTGGCGGTAAGAGTTATTGTAAATGAGTGTTGCAATGGAAGAAGAGCCAATACTTCTTTAGTTTCTGATGCATGACTAACAATTTTTACTACCTTTGGGAGAATGTAGTATACAGGGTGACTGACTCGAACTGCAACTTTTTAAAATGCTATAATTTTTTTATTTTTTGATAAATTTTATTGTGCCAAAGCAAAAAATGTTGGAAAATATATCGATTTTCAACTTGTATCAATAGTTTTCAATATGTCCACCTTTGGCGTAAAATAATGGCCTTGAGACGGCCGAAGAAAGCATCGCACGCTGCACGCAAGTGGCTCTGCGGTATTTTGGCCCATTCCCGGCGAAGTGCTTGTTTGAGGTGGTCCAAACTTTGGTATTTTTTAGTACCAAGCTTCGCCTGCAAAATACCCCAGACAGAGAAATCCAACGGATTTGCATCCGGAGAATGAGCAATCCATTGTGTCGAAGAAATGAAGTGTGGAACATTTTAACCAATCTTGGTTGACGCGCGCTTTGTGAGACGGTACCGAATATTGTTGAAACCTCCACGGTCTTCGACCGAAATGATTGTTTGCCCAAGGCTTCAATACTGTCTTTAAGACAGTTTCACGGTATACAATCGCATTAATTTTGACGCCACAGTCCAAAAATACGAGCGGAGAGCGACCATCGTCGGTTATGGCGGCCCAAACTGGTGGCCGTCCGAAGGTGTAAATTTTCGAAGGACAAGAACGAATGCAAGTAAACTCGGTCATTTTGTTTGTTAACATATTGCTCGATAAAAAATGGCGACTCATCGGAAAAAACCAAATTCGGCAACTCACCACCTTCGTGCAAACGGAGCAACTCCTTCGCTCTTTCGACTCTAACTTTTTTCTGTTGCGTTGTAAGATCGTGTGCTTTTTGGAACTTAAATGGCTTGAGCCCAAGCTCATATTTCAGTATGTGTTGCACGATTTCCAACGATATCTGGAACTCACGAGTCATTTTTCTTCCACTTCGACGCTGATTTCGCTAAATTCGAGCCTTCACTTTCCGAACCATTTCTGCCGATGTTGCTGTGTTTTTATGACCACCTCCATGACGTTTTGCAACGCTGCCAGTATCACGGTACCGAGATATGGTTCGAGACACAAATGATTTATTCACGTTGAGCTGCTGGAGGGCTCTAACTATAGCTACTTGTGGTTTTCCAGCCAAATATAAAGCAATCATACTATAAGGTTTGAATTCCATAGTGCATAAAAATTTTTCACCACAACTGAGACGCAAATCATTTAAAAGGCTTGAAAATAATAAAACTATCTGTCATTTGTCAAAATTTGAGCTCACAGTAATGAACGATTTAGAAATTATAGCAGTCTGAAATTGGTTGCAGTTCGAGTCAGTCAGGGTGTATGTTGTCCTAGTGTTCAAGCTTCACATGTTTAGGAAAGACATTGTCATCATGCCTATTTTGTTTTCCCTATCGGATTTGCCTTGAAAAACCGTGATAATAGTAAGCAACAAATCTGATATCCTACGCATTTCTCCACTATACGAGTACATGAACCTATGCAAAAGCCTTTACGTAAGAATATGACAGGTTCACACCCTCGTGTCTCATTTATAAATATGTTAGGCACTGTACACATATGTGATTCTGATCAGTTTTAGTTTCGTTTATCAAAAACACATCTGAGCATTCATTTCTCAAAAAGTTATCAAGACTGGGACTTCTCTCAATTGTGATCAGTGAGTAAACATTCATTTCAAGGGACCCCATTTAACGTATCACACATTATCTCAGATCCCCGGACTTGTCAAACAGTGTTAAAAAGATAAGATCAATTCAAGCCGATTGTTTATTAAGTTGTTCGTTAAATTATTTCGATATTCCATGTAGAGACAGAAGAATAGCTTTCAAACCTAGATCAGCTTCCGGTGCCTTTTTGGCAGCCTAAGGCTTATTTTTTGCATTTGATCTGCCATTTTAGTAAAGGATACACTAAGAACTACAAAATTAGAGAATGAATGAATCTTTTGAAGTTTCTTCTATTCGATTAGCCATTTTCGAGCCCAAACTTTCTCTTGTAACCTAGGACACCCCTTAATATGACAGGATGTTCCGAGTTTCGCATAGTATGTCAAATAGTTGGTTTCTCTCAATAACACTTTTTTTTTTTTTTTCATATATCAATAAGAGCTAACATAAATTCATAAAATTAAAAGTTAAAAATTAAGAAAGAACTCAAATAATGAAGCGTAACAAAATTTCGATTTCATTGTGATTAAACGCAAGAAGCCACGATTTTACTTTTTTTTTTTAGAAATACAGACGCAGTTCTATTAATTCGTATATCATCGAATAGATTATTAAATAACTTGCAGGAAACAATTGAGAAAAAGTTCCTAAAACTTGAGGTGTGAAAAGGTGGAATATGTACGATGGTACCAGTATTGCTTCGTAGATTATGGGTGTCAGATATAGGGCTCTGCATATAACCACCTCTTATGAAGAATATTTTGAGGACTTTAAAAAAATATAAATGTCGTACAGGCAGGATATTCATTCTTCTAAGTAATTGTATGGAGTGGGTTAGGCGAGCTGATTTGCATACTTTTCTTATTGCAGACTTTTGTAGGACATTTAGCTGCTGTAGTTTATTGAAGTATGTTCCTCCCCATGCGCTTATTCCATACTGGAATCCGGAGTGAAAAATCCCAAATTAAGTTGTTTTTAGGGTCTGTGTAGAGTAGTAATTCCTAAGATGGTAAAAGATGCGTAGAGAAGATTGCAGATACTTTTTCAATCTTGAGATGTGTTCGCTCCAACTCAAATTTCGATCAATAATAACACCTAGATATATTAATAGTACTCAACTAATTCTATTTTAAAGCAATTCGAGCTGTAGCTAATATTTTCGTCATATAGGACATTGGAATTTTGCACATAACAAACAGAGTTTAGCACGCTATGTCTAAACAGGTAGATGCTTGAAATGCAAGTCAAAGTCTGGGGAATCTTTTAAACTGAAATACATCAATTTAGTCTTATTGCTTACTACTAACTTGTGTTTGGTGAACCAGAGTCTTACCAAGTGAACGTCGTGGTTTATGTCAGCAACTATTGGGTAAATATTTTAATTCGTGCGGTTTTTTTTTTTCAAAATTTAAACGTTTATTTAAGAAAAACGTGTACAACAGTAATATTCAAAGTATTGCCCATCTGAAGCTATGACTTTTTCCCATCTTTCTGGCAATTTGTGGATCCCATCCCAAAAGAACTGCGCCGCCTTGGCAGCCAAGAATGAATCAAGCCAATTTTTGATTTTCTGCTCTGATGTGAACCGTATTTCAGTGAGGGCGTTCTACATCGACCGGAACAAATGGAAGTCAGAAGAGGAAAGGTCTGGGCTATAAGGCGGGTGGGGTAAGACTTCCCATCCACTGTTTTCCAAATAGTTTTTAACCGGAATAGCAACGTGGGGCCATGCGTTGTCATGATGGAAAATTATTGCCTCTTGTCTTTTCGCACATTCCGGGCGTTTTTCGGCTACTGCTCTCTTCAATGGGATTAATTGTGTTTGGTAGCGTTGTCCATTGATGGTTTCACCAGATTTTAGCAGCTCATAATACAGCATACCCTTCACAACATTACCTTCACGCCATGGATATTCGGCTTTGCCGTTGATTTGGCTGGTTGGCCGGGTTTCACATATGATTTTTTGCGCTTGGGGTTGTCGTAATGGATCCATTTTTCATCTGCAGTAACAATCCGATGCAAAAATGACTTCTTTTTGTGGCGTTCCAGCAGCATTTCGGACACGTAAAACCGCCTTTTGATGTCTCTCGGCTTGAGTTCATGTGGAACCAAATTTCCTTGCTTTTGAATATATCCAGCTGCTTTTAAACGTTTTGAAATGGCTGCTTGAGTGACACCCAAAGATTCTGCGAGCTCTTCTTGTGTTTGGCAACAATCTTCATAGAGTAACAATAGACGTTCATCGTTCAAGCCAAAATCACCACTTTTTAATCGTGCAAACCACTTTTGGCACATTCGCTCAGCTAGCGCATGCTTACCATAAACTTCCAACAAAATACGATGACTTTCGGCAGCAGTTTTCTTCAAATTAAAGTAATGAAGAAGAATTCCCCGCAAAAACACTTTTTTAGGCACAAAGTTTGACATATTTAAGTGAAAAAAAAACTTATTTTTGTTTACGCTTCAAATGAATAACATATACTGAAATGACGTACAATGACAGTAACTTTCCAACGCATGTTCCAATGGAATAATACAAGTTACGTCATCTCTTGCCAAATCGCACGAATTAAGTTATAGACCAATAGATTCAAAAGTTTGGTTGATCCAAATGCAAATGCAAAATCGTCGGCAAAAGCCTTTACATTACCAATAAATGGGATTGCAAAAAAAGAGTTGACATTTATTAGGAACAAAATAGGTCCAAGAACGGATCCTTGGAGTACACTTATATTGATTATTTTTGAATTACTTAAATTATTCCCGGTTTTTACCTTTTGCATTCTGTTTTTTAAATAAGATGCTAACCAATCTAATATAAAACCGCTAAGCCCCGCAGAATGCAATTTTTCCAAGAGAATATCTACAAAGAGTCCGGCGCAACATTTTTTAACATGAAGTCCTTTGTAAACAACTGCAGAAAAGTCTAGGAGAGCATATTCCGTAGAGAGGCTTTCTTTAAATTCAAACTGTCTTTCGCTGAAGAATTTTATATCATTTAGATACTTCAGAACTCTGCTTTTAACAGTTTTCTCAAATATCTTCGATATTGTAGGGAGTAAGGAAATGGGTCTATAGTTGCTTTTCTCTTGTCTGTTGCCCTTTTTATAAATAGAAATTATAATGGCACATTGTAACAAATCTGGAAAATTTCCAGAAAAGATACTCAAATTAAAAATATGAGCCAAAATATCAACGACATTAAGGGCAATTTGTTTCATTGCAATGTTAGAAATACCATCGTCACCACAAGAATTTGAATTTTTGAGAAGGTTTATTGTTTCTAACAGCTCAAACCCTGTAATGGGTTCAAAGAAGAAGCTGTTCTTTACATGTGTGTGGTCCCCAAGGCCAGATGCAGAGCAACAGCTGCAGACGCTTGGAGGGTCTGATGGGAAAGATGTTTGTCTCACTGAAGCAAAGTAGTCATTAAACTCGTTAGCAACTGCTGTGGGATCGGTGATTTCAACATTCTCATTTTTTAGAACAATTGATTTACAATGGTTTTTAGCTTTGCGATTAATAATGCGATTTATAACCTCCCATTCTTTTTTAAGATTTCCTTGTGAATTTCTTATTCTACTTTGATAGTAACTATCACGGTAGTCTTTAATTTTTTGACACATGTGATTATAACGTCTTTTCAAAACAAGGTTATGAGGGTGTTTGCAATATTTATTACGTAGATTGTGCTTAAGTTTAATTTTTTTGAGAAGAGATTTGTTCATCCAGGGTTTAAGTTTGGTTTCCGATTTTCGGTGCTCGATGAAAAAACTACAGATATCAATATGACCAACTAGAATTTTTAAGAATTGTTCATACGCCTGTGAGGCATTTTTAATGGTGAAGACTTCTTCCCAACTTTCACGCAGCAACTTATCGTTAAGTTTCCTGTAGTTTATTTTAGTTACTTTAAGAGGAGCGGTAACAACAGACCTTTTGTTGTTAAAGATACTTAACACTAAACCGATCAAACAATGATCAGTAATTTTCAGGTCAAAGTTAACTCCCGCGCAAAGATTGGTTATAACCTAGATGTCGTTTCCCATTTTTAAGTCCTTTTCGCACTTAACGCACCTGAGCTGTATGTTTTAGTTAGCAACGGTGGTCTGGACCTCTGACATCGTATTCATTGCAGTACGAAATCCTGCCTCCTTACTTTTCTCTAACTTACAGTTTAAGAGTGGAGGCATTTGATACTTCATACACAACGCTTTAGTGGACATCGTTCCGTTTCTGTCCTTTGCTGTTATTGTTATAGTTCGTATTAATATTGCTGCAATTTTTTTAGTTTTTTTCTTTTTCGTACTAACTTTTTTATTAGAAAAAAAGGAATATTTAGATCCTCAATAGGCCGCATGCTGCCAAGCAAGGACCAGAGACTCTTGCCTGTCATTAAGCAGATTATCTAGAAGGTGTAATGGGCCGAGAAAAGGGAGGATGAAAATCTGATGTCACCAAAGAATGTTTCTTAAAGCTCCGCGACCGGCCATATGAGCAATGTTCTAAGTATGACGTTAAAATTGTACTAAGGCAAGTATAAATGCGGATTTTCCAAGTTCCACAACAAGTTAGAACTACTCTGAGGAGATATAACATAAAAAAACGTTCACCGCCAGAACAGCCAGAATCTTTGCCGAGTGTATATCCCCAAATCCCTTAACGACTCAAATGCCGCTAGCATCAAGTTGTTTCGGTAAATTTTCCCCCAAACAAGTTTGGCTCTCTCTTTTCGTTAAGTGGGAACACCGAATTCTGTCGGAGGTGGAGGGCAGCCATGGTCCTATCAGCCGGTGACCTATCAACCTCAGACCTCGGAAAACAACTCTAATAGGTTTCACGAGCGGTTTTCCCCACAAAGGAGAACAAAGGAGTTCTGTCGGTGAAGCCCTAAGGACAGTAGGGAAACCAAGGTGCAACGGGAGGTCCATCAAAAACACTGTTGTCGGAGCCCATAGGATAGACGGGAGACTTGCAGAGGGCTGCATTAGACAGGACGTCTGAGAGTCGCCGACATATGGGAACGGACACTTCATTCAATCCAGATATCCCAAGATGACGATCACAATTCCTGGAGCCTACACCTCAACGAAAAACAAGTAACTTGAGGCTTAAATAACACCCTATCCGACAACCGATGTAGGTAGTGAAACCGGCATCACATCCCTCAGCTGATGTGGATGCAGCTAGCCAGAACTAGCACTGAGCTAATTGATCGATGGGTGAATAGATGACGATCTCTTTTATAGCAACACCCCAACGAGGGAGCAACAGAGGAGCAACAGTTGTGTGCAGGCGAACGGCCAGAATAATTGAGCACACCCAAACGACGCACCAGTTTTAAAACTTATGTTCGATGGGTGAGCACCAGTAGAGCACCGAAGAAGCAGCATAGACAAGTGACCGGACGGCCAAGTTTTAAGACTATCTCTAACGACTTAACAGATAAACCTGCAGACAACCAACACACAAAAACAAACCATAGCAAACGGCACCAACCAACAACAAGTAACAACAACAAACCACTATAAGTATAACCAAAGGCAAATAGGCCAGAGGGCAGAAGCGCCCAATAATGACAAAAACATAAATAAATAATTGTAAATAGTGACAGTCTATTAGTCAGAACTAACAAACCTGTCCCACAAACGTAAAACATCGACTTGTGTGATTAGCTGTTGATTCGGTAAGAAGCTGTTGGAGTTCTGGATGTGATTTCCTTTGCTGAAACAGATGAATTGTCGGAACCATATTTGTGTGTGTGTGTGTGTGTGAATGGCGGCGATTGCTAAAAAGCGCACTAAGCTCTTTCGATAGCTTATTGTCTTCCTGTAACAGCCAATAACAATAGGAAGAACAAAAAAAGAGAACGAAAACCAAACAAAAAAAGCGACAACAAGGAAAAAAAAAAAGAATAAAAATAACAAGGACGAGAACAAGAACGAGAACACGAACGACAACATTAAGGGAGCTAACAGCCCACAGGAAAAAAAAAATACAACATCCAACGGATACGACAGGACGAAAGTCAGTGATAGTGGTGGATACGGCTAACCCTACTCCACCAGTAGAAATCACGGCTAAAGTGCGACCATTCAAAGGCAGAAAAATCCCATAACCAGCCATGTACCCTTTTCCATTAGATTTACATATTTGACCATATTCAGTGTAATAACCGTGACCAACCTTCTTCCCGCTTGTGTCTTGAAACCGTACGTGAGACGATAATCCTTTTTTTAAACTGCGCAATCCAGTAGCCTTTACTATACGACAACGCGAACTGTGGACCTTCCGTTCGCCGACTTATTAACGTTATGTAAAATTTTAAAGGAAAAAGTTCTCAAATTCTGTTCTTTCGTCATATGGTATGCTGTAATTCCAACCAATAAAATTCCCTATCAGGAAAAAGACAATTTTTGCGTTGTTCTTTGTTTACCTTACAAGTTTCGCATTAAAGATCAGATGGCGCCTACCTTCCGTTAGTGTAATCGGTTTTTCCGTTTTGAGCGATTTGCCCAATAGCCTTGATTCCTTCCAACGAAGCCTGTTTTTTTCGGCATTGGCTCTTCTAGGTGCTTCCAATGGACGTTTGTGTTTGGTTTCAACGTCATAATTATATACCCATTGTCACCCAAAACATCTGAGAAAATGCATGACACGAGACGACCGATATGCCAACATCTTCAGCAACTTCTCTTATGGTAATTCGACAATTTTTCAAAACAATTTTCTTCACAGCTTCGAGGTTATCATCTTTTGTTGATGTCGTAATTGGCATGGTCGGGAGCTAGTCGAGACACCTTGGAAGAGCTTGTGCTACTTGTAAACATTTTTACTTGCAAACATATTTTTACATTTTTACTGTAAACATTTCAAGTATTTTGGGGCACTTGATTCCATTTCTTACACAAAATTTGATGCAAGTTCTTTGCTCCACCTTTCTATTGGGTATGTAATTTAATTCGTGCGGTTTTTTTTTCGAAATTTGAACGTTTTTTTAAGAAAAACACGTACAATAGTACTATTCAAAGTATTGCCCATCTGAAGCTATGACTTTTTCCCATCTTTCTGGCAATTTGTGGATCCCATCGCAAAAGAACTGCGCCGGCCTGGCAGCTAAGAATGAATCAAGCCAATTTTTGTAATTCTGATCTGATGTGAACCGTATTTCAGTGAGGGCGTTCTGCATCGACCGGAACAAATGGTAGTCAGAAGGGGCAAGGTCTGGGCTATAAGGCGGGTAGGGTAAAACTTCCCATCCACTGTTTTCCAAATAGTTCTTAACTGGAATAGCAACGTGGGCCGAGCGTTGTCATGAAAATTATTGCCTCGTGTCTGGTCGCATATTTTGGGCGTTTTTCGGCTACTGCTCTCTTCAAACTGATTAATTGCGTTCAGTAGCGTTGTCCATTGATGGTTTCACCCGGTTTTAGCAGCTCATAATACAGCACACCCATCTGATCCCACCAAATACAGAGCATTACCTTTGCGCCATGGATATTCGACTTTGCCGTTGATTTGGCTGGTTGGCCGGGTTTCCACATATGATTTTTTGCGCTTGGGGTTGTCGTAATGGATCCATTTTTCATCACCAGTAACAATCCGATGCAAAAATAACTTCCTTTTGTGGCGTTCCAGCAGCATTTCGGACATGCAAAACTACCTTTCGACGTTTCTCGGCTTGAGTTCATGTGGAGCCCAATTTCCTTGCTTTTGAATATATCCAGCTGCTTTTAAACGTTTTGAAATGGCTGCTTGAGTGACACCCAAAGATTCTGCGAGCTCTTCTTGTGTTTGGCCACAATCTTCATAGAGTAATGCTTCCAGTTTTTCATCTTCAAACTTTTTTGGCTGCCCAGGACGTTTATCGTCTTCCAAGCTAAAATCACCACTTTTAAATCGTGCAAACCACTTTTGGCACAATCGTTCAGCTAGTACATGTTCACCATAAACTTCCACCAAAATACGATGACTTTCGGCAGCAGTTTTCTTCATGAAGAAGAACTCCCCGCAAAAACAATTTGTGAAAAAAATTATTGTTGTTTACGCTTCAAATGAATGACATATACTGAAATGACGTACAATATAGGTTATATACCCAATACCTGTCAAAAACAGACTAAGTGTGCTATATACTTGAAACTGTGAACATATGTTCGGGACATGTGCATCAATATAGCAAAAATAAAAAATTCAATAATCGAATGTACGTTGCCCGCGAAATTTCAAAAGTAACCTTGCTTTATGAACACACTTCGTACGACAGCATTTATAGAGACGAGCTGTATACGAGTAGAATGAGGACAGAATCCACTCGCTGCTCGGTCAAAATAGTCAACGACTTAACCGAGAAATTTGATGTTAAAAAATTTTGCAGAGAAGTCATGTGACTTCTTTGTTGTGTTTCAGCAGCTTTCAAATGACAGTCACTACTAAAATATTCAGTAAGGTTTGCTATTTCATCATGCGTCGTTTTACGTTCGCCGTAATTCCGGCTCAGGTGTAAAAACGCAACGTAAATTTTGTCGTGAGCTCGGTAGTCATCATGGCTACAATGTGCATGTAATTCGTCGCACCGTGGAGAAGTTTGAGCGTGAGTCACCAATCAGATAGAGATTGGTGCGAAGCGTAGAGCCTAGTGTAAAAGAAGACCCAGAACTGTCGATTTGGCGCTTATCAGCTGAATTAAACATATCTGAGTTATTTTGCGGTTGGAATTGAGCCTATATCAGTATAAGATTGTACTGATGCAAGAATTAAAGCAAAATGACCATAGACAACACCATAAGTTCGCTAATTGGGCGCTGCAAATATTGACCGGAGATACGGAGCATTTTTGTCTTAGTGACAATGTCAACAAGAAAAATTCCCGTTATTGGAGCGAACGCAATCTAACCACTTTGGACGAGCTCAAAGCCAAGATTGGACATGCTATTGTCGGACTAAAGCCGCACATACTGGACAGAGTCATAAAAAATTGAATCAATCGCTTGAAGCATCTGGGTCGTCTCATGCTGTCGATAAGAAGGGACACTCAATGTCGACGAGTTGGACTGGACGTCACTAAACTACCTTGATCAGAAAATTAAAATATAACAAGTTTATTCACTTATGCCGGCGCTTGATCCAATCCTCGAAACATTTTTTATATTCGGTTTTCGGTATGTCCATCAGTGCGTACTGCGATTTTTCCATTACTTTCCCTAGGCGGCTGAAACGCGTTTCCCGTAGTGGATTTTTAACTCGATTGAGCAGAAAGAAGTCACAGGGAGCCAAATCAGGTGAATTCGGTGCCTGTTGAATAGTATTTGTTGCATTTTTCGTCAAAACATTTCGAATAATGATGGCACTGTGCGACGGTGCCTTATAATAGTGCAAAATGAACGAGTTTTCTGCCCACGATTCTGGTCTCTTTTAGCGAATTACTTCACGCAAACGTCTCATAACGCCCAAATAATACTCTTTGTTTACTGTCTGGCCTTCTGGCCAAAATTGATGATGCACTACACCGTTTAAATCCATGAAAACCGTGAGCATTGCCATCTTTTTTGACTGAAAATGACGTGTTTTTTTTTTGTCTCGACTTATTTGGTGAACGCCATTCACTTGCCTGATGTTTGGATTGCGTGTCGTACTCATAAACCCACATCTCGTCTCCAGTAATGATCCTTTTGATGAATGTGGGATCGGATTCAGCTCGGAAATCATCTCTTTTGTGACGTCAACACGGTCTCTTTTTTGCATGAAATTGAGGTATTTTGGCACCAACTTTGCTGCTACACGACGGAAACCCAAATCTTTAACCTAAATGTCTTGGACGCATACATAGGCAATGTTCAAGTCCTCCGCTATCTCTCTGATGGTTAATTTGCGGTTACTGACCAAAATTTCTTTTACTTCATCAATGTTTTCTTCGGTTTTCGATGTCAATGGTCTGCCAGTGCGTTCATCATCTTCGATTGACTCACGACCACTTTTGAACCTCTCGCGCTAGTGATACTGGTAAACGACAACGAATCGTTGCCGAAACACTTTTCCGACGTTCGCGCACCATTAAATCCGATGGTTACACCATCGGGAACTTTTTGATCAAATTGGTAATTTTGAGGTAGTGAGGGACTTTGTCTACCTTTGTGATGATATGAATTCTGCCAATTACGCCTTAATAGAAATAAATCGAAGAATCATAAGGCCCTGTCCCGAACAACTAATTAAGCCCTATGTAAGACCTTGATCATGCCAGTAATACTTTATTTTTATTTCATTTTGCAGTCTTATAGTTGAACCCGAAAGTAAAAACTTTCGATCCGTCTTCCCGTATTCCAGCTTTGGGCCAACCTCTATAAGATGCATAAAGCGGACCCAATATTAAGCAAAGCGACATATTGTTTTCATAAACCAAGTATCTATGTAGAACAATCATTCCCTTTGACTTTGGATTACTTATGTTTTAAGATTCTGGCCATATTAAGATTCTAGAGAGTTTACCATAACTTTAAATTGCCGACGTAATACTGGCGGTTAAGGTGTATATTAGTTTCAAGTGTGTTATAACAGATATCTTATATGAAGACAACAACCAGGTGCTGCTATGTCTATTCCAAAAATAAAATCCAAATTCTAATTAATTGGATTTATAAATTTAACCAAAGCGCCTTTCTCAATAAGCATAATTCTAAAATTCCTGTGAAGTCAAAGCCACATTTTGATTCTGGAAAATTATTAACGAAAATTACAACTTCTCTTTTGATGAGTAAATTGCAAAGAACTTCCACCTAACGCACGATTGGTCTAATCCTATTCGTTATTCTCTTGCGCACGACAACTCTAACACAGTAGAAATGACAAGCGAACACTTCTCAAAAAATTAATAATAACCCAAAGCCTAATTTGAATAAACCGCAAAGCTACCATATTGTCTTCATTCCCACCCTCTACAACTTTGTAGCATAAAGTTTGCCTTAAACCTAAAAAGAAGAAACAAATCTCTTTTTAGAAAGCACATTTTAAATGCAAACAAGACATGAGCACAATACACTGATCTGAGAGCTCTCACCCATCATCTACCCTCCTATAATTTAAGTCGAAGCTTTTAGAGAGCAAAGCGATACTTGCCACTTCCAAAACCTCGAGGCATGTACGGAATATAACATTTATCCAATTTAACCTTACAGTATAGCAAAAACAAAAATAACGGAAAGCCAATGAAATCTCTTTGCCAATATCATTACTACAGTTGTCGTCGCATGAACTGAAGACCTTTACTCAACCAGGAGTAAGGTAACACGTTACCAACGCCCGCTGGTTTCTACGGCGAGCTTAGTAGCTCATCTCACTCTCTGGGTTGATTTAATTCCCGCCATCTCTTCATTTTGTTTTAATGTCTACGGCTTGAATTAAGCTGCCTTACCACTACCTAACCATACATAGCATAGCAATCTCCATCCTCTACCCTTATTACTTATTACCGGCGGCGATTCTACCGCATTTGCACTACACGTCGCGATGCGATAGATAATGTGAGAATTTCAACACGTTTTTGCACTTATTTGATTTTTTTTTTTCCTCTTTACTTCATTTGTATCATCCGTTCGCGCGAATTATCCTGCACCCCACAAACACTCGCCCATCCAATTGGAAAATTCGAAGCTAAGTCTAGCTCCGAGTGGGAAAATGAATGGAAAGAATGAAAAAAAAAAAAAAAAAAAATTAAACAAAAAATACTGAAATAAAATTCACTCACAAATTACTCGAATCTATGTACCTGAAGCGGATAAGGACGCAAAAACGCAAAGGAAGTGATGAAAAAATAAAAATAAAAAATACCAGCAAAATCCCGAAAAGGAATTTCATAATTTTTTTATTTTTTTTTATTTTTTTTTTTTTTCGTATAAGTATACGGCAGGCATGACATTCGAAATTGAAGCACGTCTGCCCACAGCAAAATGTAAATATTCGTGAGCGCTTTGATTTCCTTTCTTTTGGTTTCATCCTCTTCCTTTGGTAAATAAAACTGGAGTTACTAAGGGAAGAATTGTCGAAAGTGAAGTTTCTGATAAACATGATGTTGAGATACACGTTGTTTACAACGAATTCCTTCTCAGTTGAAAGTGGTCCTTAATTTAATTGTAATTGTACTCTGACATTGTTTTGAATAACGATTTTTGATTGCAACAACCTGAAGCTTGATATTGAAGTGCATTTACAATGATTGCCAACTTTGCCCAGGGGTTCCCTCACATTTTATGGGCTGGATCAGGATGTCATACCAACTAGCTACATGCAATATGTAAGCTGTATTAAAGTAACCGGGAGAATATCTGAACTTAAGTGAGGACAATTCGCTGACACTTGGGAACAAAATTTCGTATCCCAAGTTGTAACGTAACAACACATGTACAGTGACAGAACAGCATTTGCTCAACCTTAACCTTAGCGATGTTATCAGTGTATGCTTGATCTACTCAGATAAGGATAGGGGAGAGAAAACCTATACCAGCTTTTCATCACAGGGATAAGCTACCAATAATACGACACAACCCCTCTCGTCGGAAAACAAATTGGTGAAGTAACTCATGGTCATTAAGGGGTTATACGAAATTGCAAGGACGAAAAGAAGACATTTTTTTATGAATTCTTTCTGAGAAGCTATTTTATTTTACAAAAACAAAAAGTATAGATACATTAAGTGGCAGCATCTCAGTTTATAGTGACACTAATGACTTGTAAAAGTATCGATCGGGTGTGCTTTTGCAGACGATCTCTTGAAGGTCCTCCAAATTAAGGTGACGGAGGACGATCACGATAAGACGGCGGTGATCACGATATCTCCGGTTTAGTTTATCTGGAATCAAAATAACTCAAAAGATTCCTTTAGTGGTAAGAAGACGGAAGAGGTTGGCCGATAGGGACTGGTTACACTCGACAATCGAGAAACCACAGACGGTCAAATCTGTGCTTACCGGCAACACGCAATTAGGTCCCACACATCCAATTGTGTGAAACCCATAAATGTGAAGACGAAAATTCTGACACGCGTACCTAGAAACACGGAAGAGAATACTTTTATGGTCATATCTGGTTTAAACAAGCTCGTTATTGTGGTTCACGATATGTTTGATCTGAAATAATATATCAGATAGAGGCTTCTAGATTGATGCTGGAATTTTGTACATATCGAAGCATCACAATCTGCGTTCAACTACTTCTCATCTTTAAGGAAACTGGTTAGCATGACGAGTTCGTGAACATTCAAATCAGAATTCGTTGAATTTCATTAAGGCTATCGTCATGATAGTCATGATAGCTGTGGGTAGAAGAGAGGCTAAGTTCAATGTTCCACCTGAACAACAACTTACCTATAAGAATGGCAAAAAGACATGCTCCGCATCTGAATACCCGCGCTATCATGACCATGAACCTACAGGCACTTTAAAAAACTGTTTGATGTAGTCACCTTCAATGAGCAGAAAATCATGCATATTTCGTCTTAGGGGCAGTGTAACATAAATAGTTCTGCTTTCATTACGCGAAGCAGCTATTAAAGTTACTCTTGTTACAAATAATCTCCTTTTCATGATGTCAGATGTAGGGGTATGCTTTTAACAACATTCATACTTTCACGCACATCAACATCGCCCATAACGTTCTAGAAAAATAGAGAAACACCCCGAGGAGGTATTTTTTCTCCTCTTATATTAAACCTATGTCAATGAGCTGCTTACGAAATAAGAGGACGCTGGATATGGTGTGGTGTGGCGTATGTAGATGATGTGACTTTTTGTTTATCGGCTGAGTGATTACCCAGAAACATTTCCTAATATTCTCTAGAATGCCATAGTCATACTCTCAAGATATCCAAGATACCCTGCATTACTCATCCTAAGCTGATTGCCATTCATATGGATTTCTCGAGGAGTATGAGATACAATAAAATGTTGTAGGGCGAAATAAAACACAACTGCTCTTTACTCGTGTATGGGAGCTGTGGGTTTAAGATAAAGCCTACAAGCCAAATCGATTTACTGGGAAGACCCACTAACTTTAATCTGTTGGAAAAGCTATAGACTTTTCAAAGCTCAGATCGACTTTAACTTTGATTTCACTCACCTGATTCCAGAAACTAACAAATGAAGGCCTGAAGTCTATTTCTATCTTCAGAGAATGCTCTTAGTTATCTGAAGGCGTTGAAGCACAGGTCTTCTCTCAGGATCTCTGCGTACACATACTGTACAGTTTTCCAGATCAAGGTCGTAGCTGATCATGAAATCGCTGCTGGTATCAACCTGAGTCCAAATCCTTTGCCGGAGTGATAAGATCTTTGAGCAACATTATATCGAGAGTGCAAGATGATATTCTGTTGGTTCCTGGACCACTGGAATGTCCCAGGGAACTGCGACGCTGATCAACTGACAAGTACAGCCTTATCCAAATTAACTGACCTTTAAAATTTGAATCTTGAAAATTGTTTGTTAGAGACGGAAAGACAATCCTCGTGTTTGCAAAAGTTCCCGAACTTAATTCGATCCAGAGAAATTGGATGTTAGATGCAAATTAGATGCACATCGTATGAACTGGAATCTTTTTTGTGGATGAAACCTAATATTGTTTGGCTTGATTGAGAGATATCATCAGACCTTACAATACGCACAGAATATATTTGGCTATTTCAGTCTCCTCAAGACAGTGTCGACTTGTGTACGATTGGGCTGGACCCATATTTTTTTAAATGGTCTTGTGCATTCCGAGAGAAGCCTTTTTGTCCTGTGAAGTTACGATCTTTATCTCATTTGTACTTATGCCACAAAAAGAGGCGATTGAACACCATGTATGTCAAGATTGTCAGCAACTTAATTGTCAATTGGATGCCTCTGTGTCCAGGGACCCATATTAAAGTTACTTTCTTGCAGGAGAATGAATGAATCAAGTTTAAAAACACTTGAAATCTATAAGAGTTGCATAAGGTGCAACAGCTTAAGTCAAGCTAGATGTTCATGTGTAAAAGTACTTTGATATTATTAAAATATTACGTAGAAAGTGAGGCTTTAGTTTATTCAGAGTTGCAGTCGTAATAACATTTATACTGGGGTGGGAAGGCTAGTTCCAACGCAGCTGGTAAACCAGTGTACGTTGCATCCATATTATCTACGCATGCTAAACATTGATTTAATCGAAGGACCGGTAAGGTGGTAGACCTACATACAATCAATTTGTATGCCATTCAGTAATAGAGTTTAGGGGGTTAAAGTTTTCTTCCAGTGAAGTGGAAGATCACGATTTTTTCTGGAAAATATTTAAGATAATATGCTGTTAAACATAGAACAAATCTGTTTGGTAGTTTATGGGAAAAATCATTTGGTATCTTCAGCTGTTTTGGTTGAATAAAACAACGTATTACCAGAAACAGAAAACAGACAGAAAGATATTGATAGCATTAAAGCATTCATTTCTTTAAGAGGACATTTTCAATTGTGTTTACGAGATGATGCAAGAATTTAAGTTTGCATATTTATGAGTTTAATGAGCTTGAAATAGGGATCCTTACATTTGTCTAGGTAGATGTTTCAGCTCAGTATAATGCTTGCGTCAGAACCCACTCCATGTGTTGAATCGTCAAGTTTTGTTTTATGCTCGTGGCTCTCAGGCCTTTATCATTAAGGTCTCCAAGTTATTTGTCTATCGCGAACGATAGCTGTGCATTTGACTTTACAGCTATATGCGCAAGTGGTTTGAGACCATCAATTTGAGGCCTCTTTATCAAAGTTGGCTGCAGATCTAAGTTTGAACATTATATATTAGATTCACCTCTAAGAGTCCTTGTATGAAGGTATGTTAAGCTTGATGTGCATGTGATCCAATATCGATAATTCTTTTACGACGTGCCAATCGGTGAAAGGATCAGTCAATGCGACACTTGGTGTTGGATTTTGTTAACGAAAGAGTTAAGGTTCATTACCTGGCCCAATACTTCGTATTATGATCTGTTTTCCTATTAGTTGTTGCATCTTCACACGGGCTGTGGTCTAGTTACCCGGAAAGTATAATGAGTCAATTACAATGGTATTTCGACCTGTGTTTAGGTCTCAGTATTAAGGTCTCTTATTCTGTGAAGCAGGTATGCATAAAATAAGTTATTTTGCTGATAAAAATAACAGCTCAGAGGATTCTCCTTTGTTAGCTTACGTTAACTTATATGAATTGGTGGAACTGAGTCGTTTTGATAAGGTTGGTTGCTTTTTTGCTTTGGATATTGGTTTAAGGAGGTAAAAAAAATTTAAACTTTATTTTAGTTTGAAATAAAAAGTTCTACCTACTCCAAAGTTGCATTGCAACTTGCCGTTAATTGTCAGCGTATATTTTTATTTGGCCAGTTGTCTTTTTGTTTCAGTACCCAAGTGTGCTTTAGTGACATTTTACTAATTTTTGAAATATTGTTTCTCTGGTGCTCGCAATCTTCTCAAGAATAATGTTGAATAATTCACTTGACAGTGTCACCTTATCAAAATCATTAGCACTAACAATCTTAGAGATGTCATACCGACCCTTAGATCGGGTCGTGGGATGATGACGAAAGTAGTAGTACTAAGCTATTATTCATAATATAAATAATTTTCAAGATTAACGTTTAATAGGAGGATTAAGTTTATATATGCCTTTAACTTCATCTTGTTTTAATGTAGCTAATTTAGCTTTATGTGGTATATCTTTTTTAGCTGGGTTTTATTCTAAAGATTTAATTTTGGTGGAGTGAAAAGTAACCTCCTTGACCGTTATGGTGCCTTGAAGTCCATTCATATTTAGACAGTATTTTAGTGCGATACTGTTTTTAATTTTGTTTTGATAGCTCGCGTGAGCTGAATTTATTATTGATGAGCCATCTTTTGAGGTTTGGAAAGATATAATAGTTCGAGGGAGACAAATCGGGTGAATACGGTGGATGCGAAAGCAAGTGGAGCCGTAAGTCATTGATTTTAGCCATGGTTGCGATGCTCTTCTGCGCCGGTACATTGTCTTGCAAAAACAAAAATTTTTGTGAGGTCGTTCTGCAGCGGTTTCGGCCTTCAATCGCTTCAATAATGTATAGTAATACTCGCTGTTGACGGTTTTTACTTTTTCGATGTAGTCCACAAAGAGTATGCCATGACAATCCCAGAAAACTGACGCCATAAACTTTCCGACCCATCGAGCCTCCCTTGGCCGCTTCGGAGCACTCGTGCCAGCTTCAGTCCATTGCCGGGCACTCATTCCGTTCTCTGATGTTCAACAGTTACCAATTGACGCCAAAAGTCCGACCGATTTCGCATCAGCAAGTCCAAACACTCTTTCGAAGTGCTCTTGCGTTCGTGTTTTTGGTCAGAAGTGAGTATGCGCGGCACCCAGCGGCAGGATAACTTTTTCATATGCAGAATATTGCCCAAAATATGGCGTATGCGCTCAGTACTAATCTTTGTGGTATCTGCTAGCTCACGTATGTATTTTTTTGACATTGTCCTCTGTAACCGCATCGGAGTGCCTACCGCTGCGGACTTGATCGGTAGTGGAGTTGCGGCCACCACGAAACTCTCGAAACCAATATTTGACGGTGCAATCTGTCCTAGCATTAGCTCCATAAAATTTATTAAACTTTTCTTTAGTTTCCTTTGCCGTTTTGGCTCTCAAAAAATAATGTTTTATGGGAGAACGAAAATCGTTTTTGTCCATACTCAACATGATGCCAAACACGTTAACAACAATCAGCTGTCAAAACAAAACTAAAGACAGTATCGCACTGAAATTTAGCATGTCTACCTAAATATGAACGGACTTCAAGGCACCTTTTCACCCCACCTAGTTTTCTGAGAATTGCTTCGATATAGGAAATGTTAAATCGTATAAGTTGGTCCGATCACAGGAGTGCGCTTAAAAAGTACCTTATAACTGCCACAAGACAGTTTTACTTTTTAAAATCATTCTGTTCCCGAGATCTTCTCAAGTGCACTCAAGTGCGTTATGGGTTTGTCCATTCTAGGCTCGAATATGGTTTAGTTTCCTGGGGTGGAACTCATTTCAACAATATGAACCCACTTCTAATTTCTCAAAAACACATTGTTCATCTTATCTGTCGTTTTACTAGTCTGTTTCTTTTCAAAGGCCTTAAAATTCTTTCCTTAAAACATTTATACTGTTATAAGGTCGTAAAGATATTTTTTTCTAAATCAGGCTATGAACTGAATAGAAGCTCAGATTACTATAACCTAAGAACAAACAATTTGAATCTACACCCTGACTGACTCGAACTGCTATAATTTCCAAACCGTTTATGACAGTGAGCTCAAATTTTGACACATGATAGATAATTTTTTTGTTTAAAAGCCTTTTAAACGATTTTCTTTGTTGTGTTGCTCATGTTGGCATGGGAAGATCCCATTCATAAAGATTGTTATGATAACGTGCGTAATAAAAGGCAGCAAATAAGTAAGTAAGGAAATTGAATAGAACCTGAGGCACATGAAAATGAGTTTGATGAAAACGTGCATGGCATCAACATTGCTCGGGGAATTTAAATTCTGCTTTCCGACTCCTAATTGACGAATGTTATTCCAGGCCTTACGACTTTCTGAAGTGGAACTGAAGCGGCTGGAATAAAATTGCATCTTTGCAATTTTAATTTGACGAGCAATACTATTTCGCAAGCTCTTAAAAGATTGATGAATCCCGTTCACACGAAAGCGTTTCCACTGACAATACACCAGGTCACGTTGCAACATGAGCTCTTTAAGTTCGTTTGTTAGCCATGCTTTTGTTTTGTCTGTAAAAGTACATGTTTTAATTGGAACGTATCAAAAAGTTGAGTGATGTTTCTGTTTAGAAATTTAACTTGATCATTTGATGAGGGCATATGATAATTGCAATTCCAAGAAATCGAGTTTATGTTTCGCTCAAGTGAGAACTTGTCAATATTTTAAAAGTCTCTGGAATCTCGGACTACAACAAGTTGCACATAATCCTGAAATCACTGTGCTCAACCGATTATAAAGTAAGATCTCGCAATAATGATACATGGACTATTAATGTCCTTAATCCAGACAACCACCGTTCGCTTTCGCAAAAATTAAATGCCGAGAAGATTCAATGGCATACCTACGAACATAAAACGGAAAGACCCATACGCGTTGCAGCTAGAGGATTGCATCCCTCTTGCCTTAAAGAAAACATCGTAAATGACCTTAAAAATAAAGACTTTAAGATAATCGACGCAGTTAATATACCTGCGCAAAAACAGCGCAATGTTGAAATCGAGAGGACAACCCCAAGACGCGGTCTTCCCCTATTTAGGCTAATTTTTGAAAAAACTGAAAGCCTAGAAAGAATTTATGCCATAAATTCAATTTTGGGGCTTGTTGTCAAAATTGAACCTCCGCGGAAAAACTCTAGGTTGATTCCCCAATGTACACGTTGCCAGTAATTCAGCCATACTCAGGCCTACTGCCAGAAGGAACCTCGCTGTGTAAAATGCGCTGGCAATCATCTGACTCGAGAGTGCAATGCCGCGGAAGAGTCCCAAGCGATATGTATTAACTGCAAGGGAAAACATCCAGCTAATTATCGAGGCTGCGAAGTCGCGAAGGAGTTGCAAAAGCTACGAGATCAATCAAAAACGAAGCCTATGAAAAACGCAGGGACAGCTAGAATGAGAAATAACAACAGCGGTCCTACTCTAAAGCCTTTAAAGAAGGTAATGGTAACAACAACGTCAAAAATAACAATGCGCATGTGAAAAGTGGAAAAACTTATGCGCAAATAGCGGCGCGAGTTAATATGACTAACTGTACATCACCGGATCCTGCCTCAAATGTGTTCTCAGTAATTCTCGAGAGACTAAAAGAACAGACTAAAATAAATAAGATAATAGTCGAACGGCTTCTTAAGCCAATTTCTGTAATTAATTATGGCAAAGAAGCTCAATATACTTGCGTGGAATGCCAACGGGCTACAGAAAAGGCTTGATGAACTAAATATTTTCATGCAGGAAAAAGTAATTGACATATGTGTAATTTCCGAAACTCACCTGGCAGCAGAATCGCGCGTGGAACTAAAAGGTTACCGCGACTACCACGCTCATCATCCATCGGGAAACGCAAGAGGCGGGTCATCCCTATTCCCATTGAACATACTTTGGAAGCAATAATTGAACTTGACAAATTTCAAATGACCGTGGTGCGCGCTAAAAATAAAAATTACTTTTTTAATATATCCTCAATCTATTGCCAATCGCGCTGCAAAATAGAAAAACACGAAAATAGAAACACCTATTCAACTCTCTTGGACCAATCTTCATTATGGGTGGCGATTTTAACGCAAAGCACACCTTTTGGGGCTCAAGATGTATCTCTCAAAAAGGCAAAACTCTTTACAGAGCTGAAATGGAATGTGGTTGCTATTTTTACTTAACAGGCAAGCCGACATATTGGCCCTCGGATGTCGCCAAAACACCCGATCTAATAGACTTCTTTATCGGAAAAGGAGTAAACGCTTGTTACGTCAAAGTTGAAGAATGCTTCGATCTTTCCTCCGATCATTCTCTAGTTATCCTCTCACTGTGCGAATCCTTGGTTAAGAAACAAAGACCACCCAGATTTACTAACACCAAAACTCACTGGAAAGATTTCCGAATAGACGTTGTAGACAACACCCAGATTAACTAACACCAAAACTCACTGGAAAGATTTCCGAATAGACGTTGTAGACAATACTGAGTTGAAAGTAGCACTTAGAACGCCGTATCAACTTGAAAAAGAAGTTGAACGTTTCGTTGAAGTCATACAGCAAGCGGCCTGGAAGAACACTCTCCGCGAATCGAACAAAGTTCCCAAAGTCGGCATAAGATATCCACCGGAAATCAGAGAAATGATAATGAAGAAACGAGGAGCGCGAAAAAAGTGGCATGAAACCCGGGCACCACAAGATAAAACGTCCTTCAGTAGGCTCTGCAACTTGTTGAAAAAATCGATCAAGGACTTCAATAACCAAGGTATTAACAACTACCTTGAAAGACTCACAGCGACAAAGGATACCAACTACTCCATATGGAGAGCCGTTAAAAGTGTTCGAAAGCCCCAAATACACGTGGTGCCAATAAGAAGAAACCAGGATGACTGGGCGAAAGAAGATAAGGAAAAGGCTAATGTTTTCGCCGACCATCTTACAGAAACGTTTAAACCATTCGGCGGGGAAGTGCTTTAAGAGAATGTCAATACGCTAGACGTGACGACAAACTTTCCAGTAGAAAAGGCTACACTTAGGGAACTTAGACTAGTTATAGACACGCTTAAGCCCAATAAAGCCCCGGGATATGACTTAATAACGGGAGAGATACTTAAAGCGTTGCCGAAAAAAGGTTTGTTAAGGCTGCTCTATCTTATAAATGCCAGAATCGGATTAGAGCATGTACCGCACTAGTGGAAAGTGGCCGACGTTATTATCATTCCGAAACCCGGTAAACCGCTGATTGAAGTCAAGTCATATAGACCAATATCGCTTCTCCAGATTACATCGAAGGTCTTCGAGCGAATCCTTCTTAATCGTCTTAAACCAATTACCGACACAAATTCCCTCTTGCCTGATCATCGATTTGGCTTTAGAAGATAACACTCTACAGTTGAACAAGTGCATCGAATAACCGATGTTATTGAACGAGCAATCGAGTATAAGTTAGTCTGTTCCACCGCATTCCTTGACGTTTCGCAAGCCTTTGATAAGTTATGGCATGAAGGCCTAAAATATAAACTCCGATAAGCCCTACCTCAGCAATTGTCTTGTATTTTAGGTTCATACCTGGAAGACCGACTCTTCCGTGTGAGACACTGAAACGAATATTCCACTTTTAAGACAATAAAGGCGGGGGTGCCGCAAGGAAGTGTACTTGGCCCCCTGTATTATTTGCTTTTTACCCGCGATATACCGCAAACGGACGACACTGTCCTAGCCACATTTGCTGATGACACCGTCATTTTGGCAACGGCTAAAACAGTCAAAGAAGCAACTGCCATGTTGCAACGTGCCCTTACACGGATTAACAATTGGACAAAGACTTGGCGAATCGCGCTCAATGAAAACAAGTCTGTCCACGTGAACTTCACTCTGAAGAAAATTGAGAATCCACCGGTGTTTATCAACGCAGTACGAATTCCTTACGCAAACGAGGCAAAATACCTTGCTATGACACTCGACGCTAAACTTAAATGGAGAGCACACGTCAAGAAAAAACGTGAAGAGATTGAAATCAAATATGTTATAGAGTTATTAACTGGCTTATTGGAAAATATTCCAAGCTTAGCTTATTGAACAAACTGCTGTTATACAAGCAAGTGCTAAAACCGATCTGGACATATGGTGTACAACTTTGGGGTTGTACTAAAAATAGTAATATTAATGTATTACAGACATTCAAAAACAAAGTTCTTCGTTGTATTGTTAATGCGCCGTGGTACATTAGAAACGATGATATCCACAGAGACTTAGGAGTCGAAAACGTTCAGAACGTATTTAAAATGTTTGCGCGAAAACATAATAATCGATTACAAGGTCATACGAATATTTCTATTCAACAGATCCTCGACGAGACAAATTTATTGCGCCGTCTGAAAAGGACTAAGCCTCTCGATCTAATTTTTCTAAAGTACACAGGAATTTTCAATGGAAAATCGCCTGCAGGATATCTTATTAAAACAAAATAAAATGCGATAGAAGAACTGCTTGTTGAGTGTGAACTCAGTCGTGGTTTGCATAAGGGAGTTGTTTTTTAGTGAGTAAGAATCTCACACTATTATAGGCTCCTGGCCTATAGTGTCTATGAAGATTTCTCACCTTCCCATGAAAAAAAAAAAAAAAAAAAAAAATGCCTTGCGAAGGCAGGTGCCGAAATTTGGTCATAGAGCAGTACCTTGTCAGTATTACTTATAAAAAACATATCCAAAAGGGTACTGGAAAAACTGGTAAAATGAGTAGGAACTCAACCTCGTTTGTTGAGGAAATTGACATTTCTCCCACAATTTCATATATCGGCGTCAAATCGATGTTTCTGTTTGGCCTATTAACAACGCCAATACAAATATTTCTCTCCCCGTTTATAATTTAATCAAACAAATACTGAATAGCAGGTCCTTTAGGCAACTGACATTTTTGTTTGTAAGGCACACCCTTACATACCGGGTGAGTTTTTTAACTTGAGCCATCCAAATTACTCGAAAAAAACGCGATATCGCGAAAAATGTTTCAGACAAAAGTCACAAGGTTCTGAAGGGGACATAAGATGGTGACCACGAATTTGACCTTGAGACCCATTTTCAAGGTCAAACGAAGGTCACTTTTGATTTTTCAAATGTTAATTCCTGATTTTCATTGCTCAGACGTGGGGCACACGACTTTGTCTTAAAGGCCTTATTCATTCAGTGCTAAATACCACTGCACTGGCACGAATAAATCATTAATCGGTTTCCAACGTTGTTAGGGTGTTAGAAGATCGAGATTTGTTTTGAGGAAGTCATTATTGCCTCGAGTGAAGTTAAAACTCAAAGAAATGATATGGCAGTGTTAGATGCTGTTGCACACGATCCTCACATTAGTACTCGGCAAATAAGTCGTGAATCAGGAATTTCTCAAACTACTGTCTGTAAGATATTACATCGGCATAAATACCATCCTTATCATTTTTCAATGCATCAAGAACTTTCTATAGAGGATTTTCGCAACCGGGTTTCCTTTTGTCAATGGGCACTTGAGCAAATTGAACGGGACCCCCTTTTCGTCGCCAAGGTGTTATTCTCTGATGAGTCGACTTTCACCAGTCACGGTACGGTCAATCGACATAATATGCATTACTGGGCTACCGAAAGCCCTTTTTGGTTGCGACAAGTTGAACGCCAAGGGTGCCTTGGAATATTAATGTTTGGCGGGAATTATTGGGGTTAAATTAATAGGTACATATTTAGTTGAAGGCAACTTGAATGGCGAAAAGTATGCAAACTTCTTGCGGGACCATCTTCCTGTATTACTAGAAGAACTGCCATTGGAGTTGCGGCAAACAATGTGGTTTCAACATGATGGTTGCCCAGCCCATTATTCCCAAGTAACCCGGGGCGTACTAAACAATATTTACCATCAACGATGGATCGGACGATGGACGATCTAGCAATGGCCTGCTAGATCACCTGATCTTACGTCACTTGATTTCTTCTTGTAGGGCTACTTAAAAAGTGAGGCTTACAGAAAAAAGCCTACAACACGTGAGGACATGAAAAAACGAATAACTGAAGCTTGCCGGAAGATTACGCCAGAAATACTTCTCAGTTCTGTTGGTTCATTTAGAGCGCAGATAGACAAGTGTATTGAAGTGAATGGTCACTTTTTCGAGCATTTGTTGAAATATTCTCGGGAAATAAACGTCGAAATTGGAAGAATTCAATTATTCAACAGTAGGTGGCAAGGGGACCCACTCTAATTAATCACCCCGAAGGAAACAAAATACTGCTACATCCACGTCGTTGTTTCTGGGTTATGCTAAACGCAGTATGTAAAAACAAATGACAAGCCTACAAGTAATACGACTGAGCAATGAAAATTATCATTTGAAAAATCAAAAGTTACCTTCGTTTGACCTTGAAAACGGGTCTCAAGGTCAAATTCGTGGTCACCATCTTATGTCCCCTTCAGAACCTTGTGACTTTTGTCTGAAACATTTTTCGTGATATCGCGTATTTTTCGAGTAATTTGGATGTCTCAAGTTAAAAAACTCACCCTGTATATATACGCCACCACCAACACGATCACTTCTATCAGCTCGAAAAAGTCTAAAACCATTCATACCATATACGTCATCGTCCACGCCGTCAACGGACCAGGTTTCCGACAGATTGCGTCAACCTTTTGAGTCAGTAAAAAATTTCTCGCAGCTCATCTAAATTTGAACTTAAGCTTTCTGGATTTATATGACAAACCTTAAATCCATCTCTATATTTGCAAAATACACTTATCATAGGACGCAATAATCCACCACTACCATCATGAATGGAACGTAATCAACTTTGGCTTTCTTTCAAAATCTCCGGAACGAAATTTGTTAAGCCAATTCCGGAACTGTTTTTCATTTAAGGTTTCTTCACCATACACATCACGTAGCTTTTTAGCAGCTTGCTTAGCGCAAGCTAAAAAAAAAAAAAAAAATCACAAAAGACGGGCAATTTGTTTCCAAAGCAAGGTAAGGCTGACAGCTAACAAATGTTAAAAGGAAAAACAAATATCTCATTGACAGAAGCCATTAAAAAATACGGCCAATGGCATTTGTGTGTGAAATCGGGCAATATAATACCCCGGGGTTTTCTTTGCCACCGCCGTAGGTGTGAACGAAAACAAAGAATTGAAATAAAAACGAAATAATAATAATCAGAAAAAAAAAAAACAAATAAACAAAAATTGTAATCGATCTCATAAGTACCAGAAGTCACCCTAATAAACTGCTCAAACGCAAGAGTGAGAAAAGAGAACGAACAAAAAACTGTCACCACATAAGCCCGCATTTAAAGTTTAACGAACAATTAACCACACCAGGGTTATCCTGGGCGCCAGGATAATTCAGCGAAACCATTTGGAGAGAGGAACTGCTCCATATCGATTTACAGCCTGCACCAACCTTGGGCATAGCTACATCGCCATCGTCTCCGCCCTCTGTTCCAGAAAACAGCGAACTCGTCAACGAACCCACAACAGCAATTCAAGATGTTTAACTCAGTAGAATACTCGTAGGTTAAACATTTTACAAATTCAATTGTGACGCTCAATATACAAGTGCATATACAAATTAAGACATTTAATTTGCCGCGCGCTAAAAAAAATTATTTTTATTTCAAAGGAATCTTACTTACACAATTTACTAATTACTAGGTGGAGTGAAAAGTAACCTCCTTCAATACAGTCTTCATTTAGTTTGATACACTTATTCCAGCCATTTTCCAACTTCTTGCTCAAGTCCGAAAAGTAATTGCAAAATACTCCTCCGTGGCGTCGATAATTTCCTCGCGTGAGCTGAATTTTTTATTGACGAGTCATCTTTTGGGGTTTGGAAAGAGATAATAGTCCTAAGGAGCCAAATCGGACGAATGCGGTGGATGCAACAGCAATTGGAGCCGTAATTTATTGATTTTAGCCGTGGTTGCAATGGTAATTTTTTTCGCTTCATGTGAGGCCGTTTTGCAGCGATTTGGGCCTTCAATCGCTCCAATAATGCACAGTAATACTCGCTATTGATGGTTTTTCATTTTTTGAGGTAGTCCACGAAGAGTAAGCTATGACAATCCCAGAAAACCGACGCCATAACCTTTCCGACCCATCCAGCCTCCCTCGGCCACTTCGGAGCACTCGTGCAGGCTTCAGTCCATTGCCGGGCACTCATTCTGTTCTCTGGTGTTCAACAGTTACAAATCGACGCCAAAAGTACGACCGATTTTGCATCAGCAAGTCCAAACACTCTTTCGAAGTGCTCTCGCGTTCATGTTTTTGGTCAGGAGTGAGTATGCGCAGCACCCAGTGGCAGGATAACTTTTTCATATGCAGAATATTGCCCAAAATATGGCGTGTGAGCTCAGTACTAATCTTTGCGGTATCTGCTAGCTCGTGCATCTTCACTTTCCCGTCAGCCAACACCGTTTCATATATCTTTTTGATATTTTCCTCTGTAATCGCATCGGAGGGTCTGCTGCTGCGGACTTGATCGGTAGTGGAGTTACGGCCACCACGAAACTCTCGAAACCAATATTTGACGGTGTAATCTGACGGAGCATTAGGCGCATAATATTTATCTAACTTTTCTTTAGTTTTCTTTGCCGTTTTGTCTCTAAAAAAATAATGTTTTATGAGAGAACGAAAATCGTTTTTGTCCATACTCAACATGATGCCAAACACGTCAAAAACAATCAGCTGTCAAAACAAAACTAAAGACAGTATCGCATGTCTGCCTAGGTCAAGGAGGTTAATTTTCACTTCAACTAGTAACTAGGTAACAATCCGTCAAAACCTTATATAGGTTGATTCATCGTGAGGTTTGATTCTCAATAGGCTTTTTTTGACAGATTACGCGTGACTTCTATTGCCTTGTCACTTTAGTTCAGTATCATTTGGCAAATCATCGTGGAAGGATTCACACCACAAAAGCGTCTCCGAATTGTTCAGCTGTATTACGAAAATCAGCGTTCTGTGAGAAATGTTTTTCGTGCGATTCGAGGAACTTACATAAGTGATGTAACTCGACCAGTTAGACCACATCCAGCACGTAGTGAAGAGACTATCCGCGAGATACCAGTCGCCATGCTCGAACGATTCGCCCAAAATTGGACCTTCCGAATGGACCACATGAGACGTAGTTGTGGCCAACATTTACATGATATTATTTTCAAAAATAAATGTCATGAATTGTTCTTTTAATCGGTAAAAACAATTTTAAGTTTGCTTGGAAATTTATGTGTTTTATTTTACTTTATAAATTAAACCTCACGATGAATCCTCCTATATCTTTGCTTACCTTGCTAACTCAGCTAATTTAGAAATGCGCGTGGCGACTTGCTGTGTGATATTTGATATTGTTGCAACATTGTCGCAGCACGTTTGTTCGTTCACTTCGAAGAGGTGTGGAAAATCAAGTTATTGATTATGAAGAGAGAAAAATATTTTTGTTTTTGTTGGAGTATGTAACCTACAGAACCAAAAGCTCGTGAAAAAAAAACGAATGCACAGTAACGCACACGGGTAAAGAAATCTCAATAGAGAAATTGCGCTCAAGTTTACTATACCAAAGATCACTGTAAGGAGGTGAGGTTTTTTTTTAATTCCTTTTTTCTTGGATTGCATTAATAAGAGGGTTATGAATGCTGTTGCCATAAAATTTACCGCAATAAGCTAGACTCTTTTCCTTGAATAATTCACCCCACCCCTTCGAATATTTACTCTTTTAACAGTTGTTCTTCCAAAATCCTGAGAGGGTGATGGGCAGCCATGGGCGCATCAGTCATCTGGGCACTTTCTCAGTATCCTGGAAGGACAACATAAATAAGTACAACGGACGGTCAAAAACTCTAGAAAGAACCCATAAGAACGCAAGGAAAGCGCTATAGGTTTTGCTTGTTTTGCCAGGGTCCAACACGAAATAGTCGATCCTTGTCGCAAATGTTGTTTTGTCTCCCCTAATAGGTAGTCTCCAGCCTCAAATAGAGCTAAGGCATCCGCTCCATCCTTCCATCTCCTAACCCCTTCACTTTTTGACTCACCTTGTTTGTTGTGTCCGTTGTCGCTTTGGATGAACATATTTGCGGAAGGTACCTGTGGATTCTTCCAATCCCGAACTTCTGCCCTTACGCTCCTCGGACGGTTTGCAACTCTCTGCAACCCACACATCCATAAGAGCACAGGAACAAACGAAACATAAGACAGAAACAAAACCAAAAAATAAAAACAAACAACAAATTGTGCAATGAATAATAGCATAATCAGTTTAAAAGGTGGGACGCTATCTTATATTTCCTTTACCCCCCAAAATCTGCACGGAAGTCCACCGGGTCCACCTTGCATAAGTGAACTTAATTTGAGAAAAGCTTCCTTCTTTTTTCGTCACAAGGGCTAAACACACTTTTCGAAAGTATTAACCTGAGATCCCTAGATCCTGACTTGGTTCCCCTTTCTTATTCTCAAATGAAATGAACTTTCTTTGTCACTTCGAATTACTTCAGGGATCAATTTCGGGCAAAGAAGGGGTTATTTGAACCCATGACAATTCAGGGAAAATGTTCACTCAGGCCAAAGGAAATTTCCAAAATTCGGAAATTTCGCCGAAAATTTGGGTAGTCAAAACGGCATACTTGAGTGTATGAAAGAGCGGTCTAGCGGTGCTCCAAGCCATGGTTACACGCTCCAGCTAGGTAGCGGAGCGCTGTAAACATATGTCAGACATTGGGTCCGCTAACCGAGTAGATGTAATGCTCGAAGGTGTGGGTGGGTGACAAAGGGTCTGAGTGGACATAAGTCGAATCAGGGCGGCCACTTCTTTGTTGACCACGACGTAAAACAGATGTTTATAACGTTTAAAACAATTTTTTTTACAAAAGATCTACGAGGGCGATCCCAGAAGTACCCGACCCAACAAAGAAAACACAAAAATTTTGGAAAAAAAATTTTTTATTTTTCAACATAATCGCCTTTCAGCTCTATACACTTTTTCCAGCGATGTTGAGAAAGTTCGATACCATTTTTGTAATAAGAACGGTCTTGCTCCTCAAAATCTTTGACCACTGAGCCATTTTTTCAAGTCTGGGAACAAAAAATAATCCAAAGGGGGTAAATTTGTCGAATAGGGTGCATGAGGTAGCAATTCAAACTTTAATTCATTAATTTTGGCCATTGCAATAACCGATTTGTGAGCTGGTGCATTGTCTTGATGAAACAACACTTTCTTCTTAGCCAAATGCGGCCGTTTTTGCTTGATTTCTTCGCTCAAACGTTGCAATAAGTTCGCACTATACTGGCCGTTGATAGTTTTTTCTTTTTCAAGATAATCAATGCCTGCAGATGAAACGGTCTTTGCCTAAAGTGATTTACCCATGTTTCATCCATTGTTATGAAACGGCGCAAAAATTCTGCTTTGTTGCTGTGAAACTTCGCTAAACACTCAATTGAAACAACTTCACGACACTGTGTTTGCTCGAGTGTGAGCAAACGCGGCACTCATCTAGCACACAGCTTTCTCATGTCCAAATTTTCAAATAACATGCGATGAACCGTACATTTTAAATGTCTGCTAGCTCGCGCACTTTAAATCCACATACATCCAGTACCGCTTTGTGGATTTTCTTCACCATTTCTGGAGTCGTCATCTCATTTGGTCGACCACTGCGATGCTCGCCTTGGAAGCTCGTATGTCCTCGTTTAAACTCAGCAACCCAAAATTTTACTGTTTTAAACGAAGGAGCAGACTCACCCAGAGTAGAATCCAGTTCAGCTTTTATATTGGTTGGGCTAAGGCCTTTCAAAAAAATTATTTTATCACATAACGATGACCATTTTCACAAATTCACTGACAACTTTCACTATTGATGGCTGCCAAACAAGTACTAAACAACGTGGCGCTTTCAAACTTCAAACATATGCTTTATAGACTGCGTACTTTCCAATACAGTGGTGATATTTTCAAACCACGGCCATGTCTTCTAGAACCGCCATCGTAGGTCAAAGTGACCAAAGAAAGAAAATTAGCTTCAATAAAGATAGGAGAAATTGAACAGGAAAAAAAATAGGAAGGTCAAAGGAAAAGAGGACAGGATCCGGGAACAACAGGGAGAGCTAGGAAGACGAGGAAGGAAAGATACCAAACAACAACTAAATATAGTGTTGTGAGATTGAGCAGTGAGATCCCGGTTGGCTTTCGCCCGCGTAGAAAAAAAAGGTCGCCTCCGTATAAAGAAAGGCAAACGAGACACGCGACCCGCTAGAAAATTTTTTTTATCGTTCGAGAAGCCGGACGATAGCGGCCTGCTCTTAAGCGGTTTCCACTGCTGTAGTTTTAACTGCCACTTGATTTAATTTTAATTTTTTTTATTCCGCTCAATTCCTTTTCGCACAAACATTCCGATGAATAAAGCTTTGCTTTTTGCTGTCCGTTGCAAATTTCTCCTTTTTGGTTTTCGTTTTTGGCGTTGTAGTAGCCATTACCGATACAACCACCATCCGTGTGGTTCGCGATCGTTTTGTAGTTGTGCTTGGAGTTTTTTTTGTCGGCAGACAAAATTGAATCTTGCAACAATGCCCTTAGAGTCACATGCATGTATATGACAATTTTTTTCACTAAGCAGAGAAGAATATATTGTAATACCATCTCCCTAAAAATACGCTATCCTATGTGTACTAGTAATTTCAAATCTAATCTGCAATTTTTAAAGGGTTAGGCCACTCTAGGGTTTTGAAAATATCGATTTTTTTCCATTGTTTTCAAAATTCCCTAAGGACCTCAAAAATGATATTCCAAAAAATTATGGCCGGAAATATCCCGAAGTAGAAGTTTTTTTAAAGTATAGTACAAGGCCGCCTAGAAGGCAGCGAGCCTCTTATGGAATTGTATTTTAGGGGACTAGAGTAGGTATAGTGCAGATGTTTTTGTTCTTGAAACATTCAAGAAGGACGCTATTTGAGAAACTTTTGTTTTTATCGATTTTTTGAGTATTATTGGTTCGTTTTTATAATGGATGACAAATTGTATTTTGGTCAAAATGATGCAAAAGAGACAGTAAATACAGCAAGAGACTGAAAATATCTGTAAGAAGAAAGCTGAATCGACACGAGTTAGAGGCACCAAGTGAAATGAATGTAAAATGAATGTTGGGCATTGGCCCCAAAATCCATCTCTAGGAGTAACATAATGAAAGCGATGTATTTAGATCTCGGCCCGAACAGCTACGGAATATGCTTGGAAATTGACAAAGAGCGCATAAGGCTTGCAGCAAGATCGCTGTCTGAAGCTGCAAAAGAGTGAAGGATCGCATTAAAATTCAATAGAAAATAAATGGAAGAGCAGGACACTAATCTAGAAGGCCAATTATATGGTGCAGGTACCACGGACTAAAGGCATTGCAAAAATTTTCATGACCTTCTAGAACTTAAAATTTTAAACGCGTTTATCTCAAAACTGCACTTTTCCACCAATTCACATTAAACTTAAACTAGATCTTTAAAAATATATATTCTAAATAAGTACATAGAATTTTCTTTTTTATATGGCATAGTTTATTTGTTATTAACAATTTTATGGCGATTTTTCTGAGAATTTCTGCAAGTTTGACTTTGTGTAGTAAGCTTCTACCTTTCCTGAAAAAAATCAGTAAAAAGCATATTTTTACGGCCTCTAGATTGACCTATCCCTTTAAGTAATTTTAATTAGCTTAGATACCAGCGTGTGTTCCATAAGGAAAATCAGAAGTGTGTTATTTGAATCGAATCGGTAGTCGAAATTTAAAATCTGCTTACCATAAGGATATATAGGGTTTTCTAATTGACTTGACAACTTTTTTTTTAAATAAAAGGCAAACCATTTGAGATATTTCAAAAGCTTTATTATTGGCTTGAAGTACCATCAAAACGTTGATGAATGGAACTCGACTTTGTTCATATGGCCACCGCGGGCACGTTTGCAGCGGTCGATTCGTTGGACCCAATTTTCAACGACTCGGCCATACATTTCGGCCGAAACCGCCACTATTTCGCGTTCAATGTTGGCTCTGAGCTCATCCAACGTCGTCGGCGTGTTAGCATAAGCCAATGACTTAACAAAGCTCCACAGAAAATAGTCAAGGCGGCCAATCGACTGGCCCATGTCTTGAGATAATACGCTCACCATACTCACTCTTCAATAAATCGATTGTAGCGTGTGCTGTGTGGCTTTTGGCACCATACTGTTGAAACCACATGTCGTCCAAGTCCATATCTTCCAATTTGGGAAAAAATAATAGGTGATCATGGCGCAATAACGCTGATCTTTTACAGTAACGTGACGATCGTTATCGTCGACGGAAAAATATGACCCAATAACGCCGCCGTCATGCAAACTGCACCAAACAGTTATTTTTTGTGGATGAAGTGGTGATTCATGAAGCACATGTGGGTTTTCATCCTTTTGGCATCATACTGTTGAAACCACATGTCGTCCAAGTCCATATCTTCTAATTTGGGCAAAAATAATAGGTGATCATGGCGCAATAACGCTGATCTTTCACAGTAACGTGACGATCGTTATCGTCGACGGAAAAATATGACCCAATAACGCCGCCGTCATGCAAACTGCACCAAACAGTTATTTTTTGTGGATGAAGTGGTGATTCATGAAGCACATGTGGGTTTTCATCCTTTTGGCATCATACTGTTGAAACCACATGTCGTCCAAGTCCATATCTTCTAATTTGGGCAAAAATAATAGGTGATCATGGCGCAATAACGCTGATCTTTCACAGTAACGTGACGATCGTTATCGTCGACGAAAAAATATGACCCAATAACGCCGCCGGCATGCAAACCGCACCAAATAGTTATTTTTTGTGGATTAAGTGGTGATTCATGAAGCACATGTGGGTTTTCACTCAACCAATAACGCATATTTTGCTTATTGACGAACCCATTGAGTCAAAAATGAACTTCGTCCCTGAGGATGATTTTGCGATGAAATTCATCATCTTGGCGCATCTTCTCCAGAATCCAATCGGAGAACGTACGTCGCTTCAAATGGTCCATTGGCTTAAATTCTTGAGTCAGATTGATCTTGTATGGGTGTAAACCAAGATCTTTACGCAAAATATGCCATAATGTGGTCTGAGCGATGACCAATTCTTGAGAACGCCGTGGAATTGACTGATTTGGATCATTTGCTACGGACGTCTGAACGGCAGCGATATTTTCGACATTTCGACCAACCAGTTGTCTCACTGACACGGCAACATCACACAACGAATATGTAGACTCAAATTTTTACACTAAACTTGTTATTGCCTGTCTACTAGGGCGAGAACTACGACCGAAAATTGGAGTTAACGCTCTTAAAGTTGCAGTCACCGACTCCGAGTATCTGTAGAAAATTTTTATAATTTGCAGACATTGCTAGTTAGTGTACTTTACCATGATGAAAATGTTGAGTTTAAATGACAGTTTGATGATAAGTGAAAGAGTGCGTTCACAAATTGAATTAAAAGTCCCTATTGGAAAATCCTATAGTACGAGTATTTCATGAAGTTACTTGGTGAAATATGTATTATTTAAAATGCGTTACTTTTAATTGTTTTTTCTAGTAATAAAATCAACGTGAAATTTGAAACGCGTGGTCTTTTGAAAGTTTTATTTTTCTCTTCTTTTGTTTTCTGTTTGGAATTTTTGATAATAATATCGTATATTCCCGTTGACCTGATTGCATAGACTAATGGATTCCTTTTGCGTTTAAGGCCGCGATCTGTTTCTTAGGTACCTGAAAAGTACGTAGAGAATTAAATTCTATTGGTGTAAGGGGCTTTAACCAATAGCAAGTAACATATAAGCCAAGGTCATACTATCCAATTTGAATAAACTGGATAGTGCTGGTGTGGGTCCTCAATTAAGTGAGGCGCTGACATCTTGGTTTCTCCACCTCACTAAGAAGTACTAGAAAGAACAGCAAACTAGGTTTTCAGATTTTTCGGGTTTCATACCATAATTCAATTGAATTATCAGCCTTCAATGGTATGAATCGAGTAACATGGGCCGTAGGCTTAGTCGCAAGTACCCTACCATTTTGATGAGCTAGGACGAGCGGATGTTAGCATGCCTTAGCTGCTAAGGCCTCGGACGTCCCCTTGTCGCAACTGCCCGGACAGGCTTACAGAATCCTATGGCTGTAAGTCCTAGGGGTAGACTTAGCAAGATTAGGGTTTTTTCCAGAGGAACCTATACACATCTTAAATTGAGAGAGCGCAAATGTAGGCGACCACAATTTGAGGTCTTGAAATTTCAAGCGATGTGTACACATATTAATTTAAATGTATGTATGTATGTTATATTGTATTATTTCATGTACGTTTCAACTCTCTTCTCTCTGATTGCTCTGTTACCTTTCTGTTGCTTAATTGTTAATTTTTATAACAAAATTCATTCGAATATCGATGTTGTCGTGCTTTTTGGTGCTGAAGGTATTTTTTTGGAATTTCTTTTACTGATTCTACATTTGTTAGACTTTTACGAGCATTCAAAGTTTTGTTCAACATAATTTTAGTTTTAGTGTTAATTATTTCAACAGTATATCAACATAGTAAACAGTTCTAAAATGCAGTAGCGCAAATAAAAATTCCGTTTTTCTTCTGTTGAGGGAAGGTGGTTGATTCCGAAGAAATAATGGGCAAAGAAGAAGAAAGGTAAACGTAAACGAACAAAAATGAACATAAATAATACTTATAATTTTAAAAATGCTAGATCTTGAACGCATCAGTAGATAAGACTCCTTATTTCAATTCCTTTGAAATATGAAACGAATTTTAACTTGGGAAGGAAAAAAAAGTGGGGGAAATTACTTAAAGGGGCTCTTCAAATCAAGCCGGAATTCTCTTATACAAAGGCGGAAATTTTTCGAAAATGGAACAATCTTCCATTGACATATAAGCGGATTAAAGAAAGAAATTCTAAAACGGGACGGGATAAAACAAGGTGGGAGCACTCCGAACTTTTCTATAAGGCTTAGGAGAAAAAACATCGTATAGATCCACCTAGAAATTTTGTTGCTTTCCTTTCTGAACGATACGTCTGAAGATAACCTTAGGACTGAAGATGGTGAGGATTCATTAGCATCTACATCTCAGTCATTGAAAGCACCTAAAACGAACACCGAGAAACAACGAAATTTTAGAATTCCTCAAAAAAGAGGCTGCTGAAGAACATAATCGTCATGATGAGCAAATGAACGTTAGAAGGGAGCAGATTAATATGCTCAAATAAATTAAAACATAACAAGACAGAATTGTCTAGAGGTTTGATTTTTTTATTTTGCAAAAATAATTGAAATATGCGTTCGTGTTCCTTTTTCTTTAATTGAAGTACCTTATATGAATAAATTAAGAAGTGCAAAAACAGTTTTATATGTATTTATTAGTTTTCAATAAAAAAACAAAAAAAAAAATATAAAGAAAAAATTGTTCTTAATGACGATAATATTCTCGGGTAATCACTACTATTATGCTGAAAGTAATGTCATTATTGCATATAGTTTATGCTTCAATTCAGTGTTCGCTCTTGCTTCAGCTCTTGTTCTTAGAGCTTCAACAGCCATCATTGTAATTGTTACTCTCAATCTCCTGATTATAAGCATCAGACGGACGTTCGCAATAAATAATGTGATAATACCGAAATACTTGGCTTCTAGTAGTTTAAACACTTGCAAAGATTTTAACTCCTGAAATTTATTCTTCAATATTCCAAATGCTTGTTTAATGTATAATCGCGTGGAGATGAAGCATTATTGTTAGAATAGTTCATTTCAAAATATTGAATGTGATTACGTTGTGATCGTTGATTTAAAATTTCTAACGCGATTTCTCAGCACCTAATTAATAAACATATAAACCTTAATCTCACTTCTTTTGTGATATTAATACTCAAAAAGTAGAAAATAGTGAAAGAATCAACAAAAATATATAATAAAAACAATATGCCTTTTATAAAAAGTGATAAGAATAAAAACCCATTTGATTTTATACACCAGAACATCCCTCTATCTGCAATGGCTCACAAATTAACTGAAACCGGTCTTGAGAGAACTAATATTCCTCAAGACCAAATATCAATAAATGAGAAAAGCGTCACACCTTAGTTAAATGCAAATGCATATTAATGGTTCACTGTAATAGGAAAATAAATCGATCGGCATCACATTTCAACAACGACCGCAACGACGTCTCTCATGAAGACCAACCAAATTTTGAGAACGATTCGTTTGGAGCCAGACCTGTAAATTTTCAAGTACAAGTACTATTCAAGTACCACGTACTCTGTACTTGTACTTGTATTTGAAAAAAAGAGTACAATGTACTTGGTACTTGAATATCACTAAATACGAGTACTTATCCAAGTAATCTCTATCAAGTATAGGGTTTTTCCAATTAGGACTTGACAGCTTTGAATTTAATTTGTGAACGCACTCTTTCACCAATTATCAAACTGTCACTGTCAATTTATTCAGTAAACTCAACATTTTAAGTAACATGTAAAGTAACATGTAAAGTAACATGTAAAGTACACTAACGAGCAACGTCTGCAAATTATAAAAATTTTCTACAGATACTCGGAGTCGGTGACTGCAACTTTAAGAGCGTTAACTCCAATTTTCGGTCGTAGTTCTCGCCCTAGTAGACAGGCAATAACAAGTTTAGTGTAAAAATTTGAGTCTACATATTCGTTGTGTGATGTTGCCGTGTCAGTGAGACAACTGGTTGGTCGAAATGTCGAAAATATCGCTGCCGTTCAGACGTCCGTAGTAAACGATCTAAATCAGTCAATTCCACGGCGTTCTCAATAATTGGGCATCGCTCAGACCACATTATGGCGTATTTTGCATAAAGATCTTGGTTTACATCCATACAAGATCAAGCTGATTCAAGAATTGAAGCCGATGGACCATTTGAAGCGACGTACATTCTCCGATTGGGTTCTGGAGAAGATGCGCCAAGATAATGAATTTCATCGCAAAATCATCTCTAGGGACGAAGCTCATTTTTGGCTCAATGGGTTCGTCAATAATCAAAATATGCGTTATTGTCAAGTGAAAACCCACCCTTGGTGCAGTTTGCATGCCGGCGGCGTTATTGGGCCATATTTTTTCGTCGACGATAACGATCGTCACGTTATTGTGAATGGTCAGCGTTATCGCGCCATGATCACCGATTATTTTTGGCCCGAATTGGAAGATATGTACTTGTACGACATGTGGTTTCAACGCTACAATCGATTTATTGAAGAGTAAGTATCGTGAGCGTGTTATCTCAGGACATGGGCCAGTCGATTGGCCGCCTCGTTCGTGCGATTTAATGCCGCTTGACTATTTTCTATGGGGCTACGTTAAGTCGTTGGTTTATGCCAACACGCCGACGATGTTGGAAGAGCTCAGAGCCAACATGGAGCGCGAAATAGCGGCCATTTCGGCCGGAATGTATGGCCGAATCGTTGAAAATTGGGTCCAACGAATCGACCGCTGCAAATGTGCCCGCGGTGGCCATGTGAACAAAGTCGAGTTCCATTCATAAATGTTTTGATTGTACTTCAAGCCAATAATAAAGTTTTTGAAATATCTCAAATGGTTTGCCTTTTATTTAAAAAAAAACTTGTTAAGTCGTTGTTAGAAAACCCTATACTATAAATTTTGAAAGCCTGTTAAATTCGGAGAGGTCGAGTAATTTAAAAAAAATATATGAAGGGAAAAGGGAACTATTTTCATACAAATTACCTTTAAATGCCTTTTGTATAAACTTGCGTCAGCTTTTAAGTATTTTAAAATATCTCTAACCGCAATCAGATTCATGGTGTGACATGCACACCGCACTTGTTTTGGTAAAGCGTAGCAGAAATTCTCGTCGCAAAACTCTGGTAAATCATCATGGAAACCCCAAATTCCTTAAATGCTTTAACGAAGTTTGAACCTTTGTCTGTTATTGTAGCTACAACATTTAAATAATTAAGACCGAACTCTCCATTGATTTCGGAAATGAGGTCCGCAATTTTTTCTGCAGAATGAACCCCTTGATATCTTCTACTCGCTAGTTCCACCGAAAGCCTTATAAGATCCTGGTCAATCCAGTGGCAAGTATAGCCAAAGAATCTTCGACGAGTAGCAGACCAAATATCCGCAGTAGTGCCAAAATAATTAGCAGATTTCATTGCAATTTTTATGGTGTCTATCATGTTTTCATAATGTTCATTTAACAGACGCATTACTTTAGGTCTGCTTCGCACTTTGAAACCCGTTCCTATAAACAAGTTGACCAACGATTTTCTCTCCACAATAGATAATGGTGAAATTGAATTAACGATAAGTCGATTAATCTTTGATCAAATTGCGCTTGTCGGCTTCCAGTTGCGCTTACAGCTCTTTTCACGGAGCTCCTCTTTTCTTTCCAAGACAAATATTCTTTAAAGCTGTCGGGGTGGACTCTTTTCAGATGTTTAATGAAATTCGATGTGACCCCACTTGATCCCTTGATTTTCTTTTTGCACACCTGACAAACTGCTGTTATATCTGTTTTTTTTCCCGAGCTACTTACACAAGCAAAAAATAAGCAAACGATGTTTAAAAAATTCCTATAACAAACAAAGAATAAGAAATAAATAAGTAAATACCTTCTGTACTTCACCGAGGAATTTTTCGTTTAATATAAAACTTTTGATCTCAGTATATCGAATATACTGTCATCAGTATCACTTGAAATGTTTCTTTTTCTTGAAACAGTCAATGGTGTAGAAGAAGAAAAGGTAGGATCAATAGAATCGAAATCAGAATCCGTATTGATTACAGAATCAAGATCTATCTTCAAAGGTATTTCTCTGAAATTCACACAGGTCTAATAACAAGAAGTGGTATTATGATCATAACATACCTGGTTACTTAATTTTGTTACCAATCTGTTGGGACTGATGTTTTAATAACAGAAACGAAATTGTAACTGTTACTACTAAAAGTGACTGACTTGGATTCGTAGAAAGACTTCCTTAAAATGTATAAAAAAGAACCTAGGAAGGCGACAATCCTAGAGATCATCCTGTGACAAAACTATAGAAACCCCTAAGAAAAATCCTCTCTACAAATCCTATGATGCCTAGTTGTTTGAGAAAAAAAAAAAACAATGGCTTTTGGACAACCTCCAGTGATGAATCACTCAACCTGCTACTAGATAATCACTATTCGCAGCCAGTAGTCCCCAACTGGGACTACTGCAACCTTGACCAAAATTCATCCTTTGATTACAAGAGACAAATTGTTTTTGGGCGCTGCATAGCTTCAAAATATACAAGTCTGCTGGTCCGGATGGTATGATACATGTCGAGCTGCAAAGATCCTCAGATATTATCCTGCCTACGCTTGAGAATATCATGAGGAGCTCAACGTAGTTTTCATTCCCAAAGTCGGAAAATGCTCTCATGTTATCTCAAAGGACCTCAGGCCTATAAGTCTATCAACTTTCCTTCTGAAATCTCTAGAACGACTGATTGATATCCATATAAGAGCTAAGATTAGTCGAAGACTTTTGTCAACTGCAAAGGAAAGTCAGTGGAAACGGCTCTGCATTCACTGACTAGCCATATCGAACGATCAATACAATATAGAGAGTACACAATGGTTGCTTTCTTGGGTATAGAGGGCGCCTCACGTCAACACAATCGCAATCACGACTGCGCCGTCAACTCTGCAGGTAGACTTGAGAAATTGATTAGTCTTATGCTAAATATCAGGATAATCAACTCTAAACTGAGTGGGGTGCCGGTGTCCTTTCTCCCCTTCTCTGAAACTTAGTGGTTAATGAACTGCTGATATACCTACCTATAAAGCTAGCTTTGTTCTCTTGCAAGAAAACCATTGAGAGCAAGTTTGACCTTCAAATTTGCATAGCCTACTGGCTTTACCATACATTTCGGTCATAAGACCAATACTCAACTACGGGTTTGTTGTCTGGTAAACGGCCTTAGACAATGCAGTCAGCTGTAGCAAACTTAGCAGAGTCCAAAGTACAGCCTTTTTATGCATAAGCGGAGCCATTCGTTTAACTCCCTCCGCGATACTAGATATTTTGTTTAACTAGACACCCCTCAATATCTTTAGCAGGCAAGTAGCTGCGACTGCTGAAGATGGTGTTCTCTCAGGTGAGCTAAATCAGAGCCTCTCCAAATCACTGTAGAGTGTTCCAGATAGAAATTTTGACGATTAAAGAAGGTCTATCCTGGTTTAAGTAAAACGTGATATCTGCAAGGGATATCTGCATCTTTTCGGGTAGCCAGGCCGCTATCAAGTCCCTGCAGCCAGTCTTATTAAATTCTAAGACCGCCCATGAATGTCGATCATACCTTACGGAGATGACAGAGCGGTTCAACTTTCACCTGTGTTAGGTGCCGGGCCACAGAGACATTGTATTGCGGGCGAACTCGCCAAATTGGAACCACTCTATTTTTGTGCTTTTTTTTTTTCTTAAAAGAACTTAACACTCAAGTGTTGATGACTACATTTAAAGTGTCTGAGTACCTGTTAAGTTTTTATTAAAATGGGAAAAAGAGAGAAAGAAAGATATTTGGGTTATTTCGTTCCATGGGTGGCATCCAACTTTTATTAGGAAGACTAAATTATTAGTAGAAATTGACTTGATGTTATATTTAGGCAACAATTCATCATCTTTCGGTCACGGATGATACTGAACCCCAAACCGTCCAACTTTGAAGCTAATACATTACTACTTGAGTCACGGTCATCCAAATCGATTGGTTTAAAAAGATCTGGCCGAAGCTGGTTCTGAATCGCTAAAAGGGCTTGATGTATTAAATAGGAAACATCTTACCGCCATCATAGGTGTTATCATTGGACACTGCCTTATAGGCAAATATGTAAGATGGCTTGGCGCCTTTACAAATAATTTGTGTAGAAGCTGCATGGACGAGGAGGAGAAAGAAATAATCCACCACCTACTCTGTACATGCCCAGTTCTTTCCCAAAGAAGAAAACTTCACTTAGAAGCTGTCTTCTACAATGGCTTAAGCGGCCTAAAGACACAGCGGAAGAGTCGAGGTTAATGCAAGAACTTCCCTATTAAAAAAAAAGATATAAAAAAATCACCTTAATAATAGCAGAATTGTCTTTATATTTGCATGCATATTTAGATAACTCTTGTCATTTGCTGTTTAAGATAGCTTAAATAAGAAGAAAAAAATAATTAAAATACTTTGAAATGCGAAGTTGACAGCATGGATATTTTTCAAATACATATACCCGTATTGATATGTGAAACTCTCGATGTGTTGTATTATGTAACCGTTATTACTTCCGACTGTTTAAATGTCGATTTCCTTACCACATTTCCCTACCTCAAGTATAACTGAAAACCATCTGTATATATCAACTCCTATAACAACTACCCCCGTCAACCTGAACCCATATCGTCGTATGTAGCTTTCCCCCCATCTGCTCTACATATATTCAATTAATTTTGCATATAATGTGCGATACAGATGCCTAACCAGATAAATTACTAATGGAATTAAACTTTCAATTTTCCTACAATACGTCTAATCAATTTCTTAATTAACATTACACGCGAATGGATAGCTTTGGTATGTACTCGCATCTACTCGTAGGTAGTGCGGTACTCACATCTTCAAATTCTATGCAAATTTATCCGCACCTTTGCCTGTTGGTATGGTGGCGGTTCACAAGAATTCGATATTCATCGATTTGTTGCCTAATTGAAGTGACACTTTATCCAAATTAATTAGTCGAGTACAATTTAAAATTGTCTTGAGATAAGGGCGGGAAAAAAAAAAACACAAAATCGATTTATCTCACATAGCCTTCGTCGGGAATATAATGCCAACCCATAGAGGCCGGTTTCGTATTCAGAGAGGATTTGTGTGAATTTGGTGTTTTGATTGATAGTGATCAAATTTTAGGGGTTAGGCTACTCTAAATAGGCTTTTTTGTGATTTTTTTTTGTCAGGAAATATATAAATAAATCGAGTTTACAAAGGTATTGCTCATTAGATTGACTGTAAAGCATAATTTTTATAGAATAATTTATTAAAAAATGGCAGCTGTGCAGCGTTTCTCAGATAACCTGTTTTTTTGAGAAGGATCTTCGGCCGTACCAACAGCTCCTGTAAATTTTGAATTACGATGATAAAATTTTTTTTTTTTATTGTGCATAACAAAAGCTAGAGAAGTACGTAGGATTCTTATGATATATTGATTTTTGGCCAAATAGCGCACTTTCAAAGTCAAAAGTCGCCATAAAATTGTTAATAACAAATAAACTGTTCCATACGAAAAAGAAAATTCTATGTGCGGCCAACTTGAAAAATGCAGTTTATAGAAAGTCATGAACATTTTTGCAATGCCTTCAATCCGCGGTACCTGCATCATATAATTGGCCTTCTAGATTAGTGTCCTGCTCTTCCAGTTATTTTCTATTGAATTTTAATGCGATCCTTCACACTTTTGCAGCTTCAGACAGCGATCTTGCTGCAAGCCTTATGCACTCTTTGTCAATCTCTAAGCACATTTCGTAGCTGTTCGGGCCGATTTCTAAATCGCTTTTATTATGTGCAAAATTAAAGCAGACAAACTGCAATATCCATAGCTATATCCAACACAGTTTTACCACTAGAAAATGGATTTTGGGGCCAATGCCCACACAGTCGAATTAAAACTTTAATTACTGTTTTGAGTATAACCGCTGATGCATCAAATAAGAATATCGTCACTGGTCAATTCTTCGTAGACTGGCTTGATAGCTTCATATTTGTTTGTAGCTTCAGCCTTTTGTCATGACCACCATGTCCAATCGGACATTTATCGTACTGCGGTTTTGCATTAGAAGATAATTTATGATCGAGTGTAGCCCATATATAGGATTTTCTAAAAACGACTTGATAACTTTTTTTTAAATAAAAGGCAAACCATTTGAGATATTTCAAAAACTTTATTATTGGCTTAAAGTACAATCAAAACATGTATGAATGGAACTCGACTTCGTTCTTCAACGACTTGGCAACACATTTCGGCCGAAACGGCCGCTATTTCGCGTTCAGTGTTGGCTCTGAGCTCTTCCAACGTCGTCGGCGTGTTGGCATAAACCAATGACTTAACGTAGCCCCACAGAAAATAGTCAAGCGGCGTTAAATCGCACGAACGAGGCGGCCAATCGAATGGCCCATGTCTTGAGTTAACGCGCTCACCATACTTACTCTTCAATAAATCGATTGTAGCATTGAAACCACATGTCATCCAAGTCCATATCTTCCAATTACGGCCAAAAATAATCGGTGATCATGGCGCGATAACGTGACCATTCACAGTAACGTGACGATCGTTATCGTCGACGAAAAAATATGGCCCAATAATGCCGCCGGCATGCAAACCGCACCAAAAAATTATTTTTTGTGGATGAAGTGGTAATTCATGAAGCACATGTGGGTTTTCACCCGACCAATAACGCATATTTTGCTTATTGACGAAACCATTGAGCCAAAAATGAACTTCGTCACTGAAGATGATTTTGCGATGAAATTCATCATCTTGGCGCATCTTCTCCAGAACCTAATAGGAGAACGTAACTCGTTAGTGTATTTTACCGTGATAAAAATGTTGAGTTGACTGAATAAATTGACAGTGACAGTTTGATGATTAGTGAAAGAATGCGTTCACAAATTAAATTCAAAGTTGTCAAGTCCCTATTGGAAAACCCTATACTGTTTCTTATGTTTTTAACTGAATCACTGTTTCTACGAATCGATAATCCATAATAAATAGAGAGTTCGTCTAATAGGTTTCCCGTAAATTTTACCCTACCACCGACATCTTTTGTATTCTTTTTCAAATTGCGTACTATAGACGGGTACCCATTCGCTTTTGAACGTGATTTATACACTCTTTCTTGAATACTGTGACATTCTAATAGGGCTTAGCATCAGGAATGCTTGCATTTTTCCTTCTGATCTATTGTGATGCACATCGCATTTATCTTTATGATTTTGTGTCCATTCCGAACATTCTTTGGTATCTTCTTTCTTCTTCGAGTACTCAAACGCCTTACAGTATTTTAATTTCACTGCGCAGTCTATAATTTTTGCACTGTAATTGCCAATAAGAGACACTAAGCCAGACAGGGACGTAAACCCACATTTTCTTCACGAACCATTGCCTGATACCATAATTATCATCATCAACATCATCTTTCGCTGCTTTCATCATACTGTTTTTGCAAACTGGTTTAGGTACAATTAAAATGCTTTTGACAGTCTTGTCATGAATGAACAAAACTTATAATTCCGTGCAAACCAATTCCAAGTAATCGCATGGGAATTGCAATTCGACGGTCTTTTTCAAAGCATCTTTCAATAAATGGACGATCAAGTATCTCAGAAAGGTGACTTAAAATTTTTATAAAAAAAAAATCATCTTATAAGCACTTTTTGGTATAGCCTTGAGCTATTCCAGTGATGTCGATTTTATTTCGTCAGTCGGTGCTTATCTTCGTCTTTTCATAGGTCTCTTCAGTCTTGGGAATGGAAAAAAGCCGCACGGGGCCGAATCCGGTGATTATGGTGGCTGAAGCATGATTGTCATGTTATTTTTGGTGCGTTGTAGCAATGCAAGGCTATGCATTGTTTTCCCACAAATTCTGGATATTTTCATCAAAACTTTAACATTTGATCGAACTTGGCGTGGTTTCATCGGGACGATTGGGGTTAGGTTTCGACTTCATAACCATATACCCATGATTCGTCACCAGTTAAGACCCTGTTGAGTAAGTCAGGATCATCACTGAATTTATTTAGAAGCTCCTGAGCGGTACTCATGCGACGGTTCTTCTGATCAAAATTAAGAAACTTCAAAACAAATTTCTCTGAAATACGTCTCACATCCAAAACATTCGAGAAAATTGCATTACACGAGCCGACCGATATGACAACATTCTCATCAACTTTTCTAATGAAATTCGACGATTTTTCAAAACAATTTTTCTCACAGGTTCAACGTTGTCACCTTTTGTTGATATGCTGGGGCGTTCAGAGCGAGGTTCGTCATTGGAATTTTCTCGGTCATCTTGGAAGAGGTTGTACCACTTGTTAACATTTTTTTATTCAAAGCAGATTCACCGTATGCCACTGTTAACATTTTAAGTGTTTAAGAGCACTTGATTCCAGTTTTCACACAAAATTTGATGCAAATTTTTTATAATAATTGAAAATCGCCGAGCTCACCAACATACATCTAACCTTTCTATCTGTCAAAAAGTCTATGATCGAATGTACGTAGCCCACGAAATTTCAAAACTAATTTTACTTATTGAACACAGCTTGTATATATGTTGTGCATAAATGGATTAAACAAATTTGGTATCGTCAACATAGAGAGAACGTGCTGAATGACCCTATAAGATCGTTAATAGTTACGATGAAGAGAGATGGACCTAGGTGACTACCTTGAGGAATACCTGACATGGCAAAAAAAAGCCGATATGACAGATCTGAAACGAACACTGTATAAAATGTTTATCTAGATCTAGGTAAGAAGATATGGATTTTAGTAAATTATGAGATATTTTATCCAAAGCCTTAATGAAATCAGTTGTTATAACGTCAACTTCTTTACCTCTTTCTAAGTCTGAAAAAATAGATGACACGAATTAGTTAAGAATTAGGTTAGTGGTAGTTGATCTAACTTTTAGAAAGCCGTGTTAACTAGAGGTAATAAGAAATTTGCAGTGAAAGCTCAGCTGTGGGCGGTAATTAGTGACTTCGCTCTTTACTCCCTTTTTGTGTTTCGGTGTCATAAAGGAAGACTTACATATCTGCGGAAATTCACCATGAGACAGCGATAACCGGAAGAGATTTTAAAGGGTGTGGGAAAGTGTTGAGGAACAATTTTTAAGAAACATAGAAGGAAGGCCATCTGGGCTTAGTTTGTTTTTTTTTTGTTTTTGTTAAATAGTTTTCCTTTCGGTTTATAATCAGAAGCTTATTCAATTATTTCTAAAACATACATATTGGGTATATATTTTAATTTTTTTCAAAATTTGAAAGTTTATTTAAGAAAAACATGTACAACAGTATTATTCAAAGTATTGCCCGTCTGAAGCTACGACTTTTTCCCATCTTTCTGAGAATTTATGGATCCCATCCTAAAAGAACTGCGCCGGCTTGGCAGCCAGGAATGAATCAAGCCAATTTTTGAAATTCTGCTCTGATGTGAACCGAATTTCAGTGAGGGCGTTCTGCATCGACCGGAACAAATGGTAGTCAGAAGGGGAAAGGTCTGGACTATAAGGCGGGTGGGGTAAGACTTCCCATTCACTGTTTTCAAAATAGTTCTTAACCGGAATAGCAACGTCGGGCCGAGCGTTGTCATGATGGAAAATTATTGCTTCGTGTCTGGTCGCATATTTCGGGCGTTTTTCGGCTACTGCTCTCTTCAAACGGATTAATTGTGTTTGGTAGCGTTGTTCATTGATGGTTCCACCCAGTTTTAGCAGCTCATAATAGAGCACACAAATCTGATCCCACCAAATACAGAGCATTACCTTCGCGCTATGGATATTCGACTTTGCCGTTGATTTTTCTGGTTGGCCGGGTTTCACATATGATTTTTTGCGCTTGGGGTTGTCATAATGGATCCATTTTTCATCACCAGTAACAATCCGATGCAAAAGTGACTTCCTTTTGTGGCGTTCCAGCGGCATTTCAGTCATGCAAAATCGCCTTTCGACGTCTCTCGGCTTGAGTTCATGTGGAACCCAATTTCCATCTGCTTTTAAACGTTTTGAAATAGCTGCTTGAATGACACCCAAAGATTCTGCGAGCTCTTTTTGTGTTTGGCAACAATCTTCGTAGGGTAATGCTTCCAGTTCTTCATATTTCCAGTTCTTCACTTTTTTGGCTGCCTAGGACGTTCATCGTTTTCCAAGCCAAAATCAGCACTTTTAAATCGTGCAAACCATTTTTGCCACGTTCGCTTAGCTAGCGCATGTTCCCCATAAACTTCCATCAAAATACGATGTCTTTCGGCAGGTGGTACTTTTCTACCTTCTACCTAAGTTCTTTAAGAAGTTACATTAGATCGTACAGTAGTTCAAAAACATTAGTATCAAATCGAGTTAGCGCGTCTACATCAAAACAAATTCGGGAATTTATGGAGGACAATAACAAAGAACCTATAGAGATTGCTTCTGGCTCACCATAAGCAAATGAGCAAGTTGGCAGAGATCAACAGAAGCCTAGCTACAATAATTGCCAAGTTAACTAATGCAGGGTCTGTTTCCACCTACATAAAGTTATCCTTGATATTGAGCTTGCAATGAATAATACGATGCATCAAAGCATTAGCCTAACAATAAATGAATTGCTGTTTGAAGTTGCACTTATGATTGTCCAACAACAAATGATTGGAAAAAACATGGAAAGGGATCTTAAATTAATGAGAAACACAGCAGTTAGTCAAATTGTGAAATCTCAGAAAAGTAATAAGCAATTCAAAAATCGTAATAGGAAGCAAAAATATTACGAAACGAAACTTCGTCAGTGTGACTGAAATGTGCAAGAAATTTGTTTTAAAATTTAAAGAGCCATATAGGGTGAAAGGGTGAAAAAGGTTCTTCCAAACGGTTGGTATGTAGTTATAGATAAAAAAGGACATCAGTTTAGTTAGCTTCCATACGAAGGGGTGTGGGAAATGGCAAATATGAAGCCTTTGACTAATACGTTTAGACACATTAGAGAGGTCGCATTTGGGGCGATTACGTGTCAGGATGGCCGAACTGTGGCAATTTGAGCAAATTATGTTTAAAGCAAACTGAACCTATGTTCTACGTGTACGTCCTGATATCTGTATGTTTCTTCACTGCCACAAGAAACCTGGATTTGTTAATAATTCATTACCTGCGAAACAAGGTATGGAGTTCCTTGAGAAAGAAAAAAATGCGTTTACGAAATGCCAATCACTTGGATATATGGTACATCGATTCAAACATGATACAGAACAGATGAAGCTGCCACGGCAACTAGGAGAAAAGTTAAAACACGTTGCAGGAGGGCACATAAGCATATTTAAGATCGTAGTACTCACCTGGGGACACAGGGTATAAATAAGATAAGTAAATAAATAGATATGCCGAATCAAATTTTATGAAGTACCTCCACTATAGTTCAACTCGAGATTGTCAGATACATTCACCATGTAACAAACTACTAGAGGCACTATTCATACAAAACTGTATGAAACAATAGATTGCTTCTTACTCTACAAACGGGTTGAGTTTGTTATCTTCTTACAATGAACGTTGCCCGAGGGACCTACAAATCGAAGATGATAATTGAACATTTCATTCTTTAGGTGCCTATGTTATTCTGGAATGGTAACTCTCTGTGGATTTTATTTGCTCGGTCGCAAATTATTGTAATCATTTTTGTATTGATGTTTTAGGTGTTTTATACATGAAGACAAGATTTAATTCAATATTCTTATTAAGTGACTACAAGTGACTTAAATTAATCAATAGTTATTTGGATGTACAGATGGATTACATATATTTTAATTCAAGTCTGCATGCACTTAAAATATGCAAACTTACTTGAGCAACAACTGTATGGCATACAGATAACAACCTATTCTTAGAGTCAATCATTTCCCAGAAAGATTCTATTACTTGAGTAGTTTCGGATCTTTTGCTGATACAAACACTACCCTATTGGGGGCAATGAAAGATAAAATCCATAAAGCAGGGTCCATTTAGATTTCCTCATGTTCTCATGGTTACATCTGATATTCCATTGTGAGATGATTACCTACTCCTACACAGGAGCTTTGCTTTGCTATATCCCCAAAGCACTTTTCCGATATCTGGGATAGGATGCATCATTTTGAAAAAGAAAGATAAGAATCAGTTTGCATCTGGGTATGTATTCAATTTACATAATTGTGCAAACAAAAGATTTCCTTCACCGGTATGCAATTCAACTGGCATGAAAGAAGGTTCTTAGTATTATAGTACGGCTACCATCAGACAGAATAAGAATAGACGAAGGAGATGTCACCAACCTCTATATACACACACCTACTACCGCCTACCCTACCTATTAAAATCGATTGCATTTGTATGTCCCGTTAATTTGTATCGGTACCTGTATGTCTGTGTTGTGCAATAAAACGATTTATGTCTTTAATATTTTATCGCCTGATGGCATGCTAATACTTAAGGTTCTTCAAATCAAAGCCGTGCTGTGATTGATCAAAAGTCTGTACACAGTTTGCCACCCATATGCAATACACGATATGTCAGCGTTGCCACCGCCACCGCCACGCCGTTCTGTTATTCAATCGACAACATTCCATATCGCATACAAAATCAGAATCTCGAAGATACATATTTCTTATTTTTCTTGGAAACCTTGCTTTTCGTTTTCGCCATCGTCGGTATCGTCATCGTAGTCATAGTAGATAGTCGTCGCCATCATGCATGGTATGCTACCAAGAAGTTGACAGCAATTTCAAGTATTCGAGATATTATTACTCGTACAATGTTGTATCGGGATTCCGATTCTGAGTCTGCCAGATCTGTATGCTCTGTTTCTGGGCGAAAATCCTTCCAACTACACTAGTGTTTCCCCCCTGTATCTATTCGCCATTCTAGCAGTAGGAAGGGAAAATTGTGAAATAAAATTTATAAATTTGCATACATTTTTATTCAAATCTAAGGATACACATTCCTGTCGGTACAAATAGATATGCCGGTGACGATGACGGTGGCGATGGTACTGGGATGATGATGAAATGTAAGGAGGTTAAAAGGATATCACCTTGCAGAAGCTCCCACAGCTGCTAATAAAATCCCTCATTCGCATAAGAATCTACTCATAGTATCATACTCTCTATTATTTTCCTGAAAGGGGATATTCTTCCCGCTTGATGGAGCTGGTGCCAACATTAGGAGGATACCATAGCAATGACAATGGCTTCATATACGAGCACTGATGGTGATGGTGACGCAATGACGGAGCCAAGTGTCAAGAGGACATGTTGCTGAGTCAGATGATGCTGAACAAATCAGTCAGCAAGCCAGTCAGCTCACCGAAAGGATGTAAGAAATCCTTGTAAATTCTATGTGAGAATTTATGATGAATACAGGATGAATAGAATGAATTTGTATCGGAATTATGAATGAAATGGGGTGTTGATGCGAATGGATATAACTATGTGATGACGGTGAAGAGGTCTCCGGCTGCGTGACAATGAAATATTTGTTTGTACTATTTCTTTCTCTGTACTTTTTTGCTTCTTTTTTACTACTGATTGCATGCGCTTTGTCATTCTTAGAAAGATGGATATTATTGTCATTTTAGGGAGTACAGCGTGTACAGTGACAAGTGATAGGACATTATCAAGCTGATGGAAACGGAAATCTTTTTCGAATGATTTATAGTGTCGATTGGATGGTTTTTGTATTGTCAGGTATGCATACATATGTTGGCGAATTCTGATTGCTGTAACAGTAAGAATATCTACCTGTCCATACCTTTATTTACATTCAAAAAATGACATCTCTCATATTGTGCTGAATCCTATGAAATTGATTGATGGGCAACGTCTTTCTAAAAAAATCAATGAATGTATGACAAATGACTATTAATGTTCAAATGGCCAATAAAATTAAGAAAGATATACAATCTTTAAGTTTTTTATACAATACTTTCCGGTATTATCATCTTAAACTTGCGGTTCAGACTCGTGAATTTCCAGTTGTTATCTTACACATCGTTGGCTTTTTGGTTCTTAAGTTGCAAGGTACTGCTTCAGTTAGCTAGCGAAAGGCTCTAAAAATGAAAATTCAACAGTCAACAACAGCCAACAGGCTCAGTGGAGATCGCCATATCAAATGATTGTAAATCAGGAAGCCATTGTTTGTGCTGATGTATGATAATTAAAACGTTGAAGGGAGTACGAATTATTGCTGCCAAAACCCGCGTTGTACCTGTAAAGCAGCAATCTTTCAGGGAGGGACCATTTACTGATTGACCTGATTTATCTACCTTCACCATCAGGCATTTTTTGATTTGATTCGTTGAACGGTTAACTACACATCCGTTTTCACTGATTGCGTAATGGGAACTTTACATTAGACTGTTCCATACCCGTAGTATAATATTGATGCGGTCGTGGGTTTTTTTTGCACTTAAAGGACCATCCACTTTATGACAGTACTAGAGCGCTTTGTTGGCTCTCGGAAGTATTCTACTGGGATCGGCGCTCAACTGCTTAGGCCCTCTTTGAGATAAGCCAGAATTGGTTCTTTGCTTAACAGTGAGTGCACCATTTTGAGGATCCGGGGTTATCACCTTCTGCTGCCCTCTTAGTAAGAACCTGTGCGTACCATATATTATGTGCTTTTATGACAGTAATTCGATGTCTTTGAACTCCAGTGAAATATTTAAATCTGTGTTAGTCCTTAGACTGGCTTCGCAATAGCGTCTGGTACATTTTGTCCCTGGGCACTTGCGCCTGCAGTTTTGGTCAACTAGGGTTCAGCCTTTATTCGAGATGAGATGCGGTTATCTCCTCTGTCTCCATCTCAATGTGAGGTATTAGGGACCAGAGCAGAGATTCCTTTTCGGACTCCGTACATTGAGTGTTTGTTTGATTATGTTGTTGTCTTTGTTTGTTATTATGCATAATTTTTGGACCCGCCAATAAGCCGGGAAAGGTTTGTCTGCACCTGCAGAACTCCTATATAGGTGTAAGGCTAGTTTCTAGGTAACTAGGTATCTAATAAAGACATTGTGTAAGCGAAGCACATATTTGATTCCCTGCATCACTCAGTCCACGGAAGATATTCCACAACAACTTGACTTAGGTTTTTTAATTTGTTCTTCGTCCGCAGAGGCGTATAGCCTCAACCGTATGACTGCACACATAAAATTCCATTATTCTCCACATGTGGGCATGCCACCGGGTCCCCTGGAAAGCTAGATTTTTCCCGATTTCCGGTTTCTTTTTAAGAGAGTCAGTTTAATTTTGACGGCCTGTGCAACAAGGGCAGTGGTCAGTGAGCTCATCAGCGTTGGGAACAGCACCTGCCCCTAAATCCTAGCGCTGTCTCTGCTGCATGATATGGCCACACGGCAAAAACATCTGCTGAGTATGTGATATACTAGATGGGGTGTAAAGTAACCTCCTTAGGAATGAAAAAAATTTTTTTTAAATTTTTTTTTTATTTTATTCAATATAGTCCCCTTTTAGTTTGATACACTTATTCTAGCGATTTTCCAAATCTTGATCCGGTTCGAAAAGTAATTTTCCGGAAGGTCTGCAAAATACTCCTCCGTGATGAGCCATATTTTGAGGTTTGGGAAGAGATAATAGTCCGAGGGAGCCAAATCGGGTGAATACGGTGGATGCGACAGCAATTGGAACCGTAAGTCATTGATTTTAGCCATGGTTGCGATGCTCTTGTGCGCCAGTGCATTGTCTTGCAAAACCAACATTTTTTTTTCGCTTCATGTGAGGGCGTTTTGCTATGATTTCGGCCTTCAATCGCTTCAATAATGCACAGTAATACTCGCTGTTGATGGTTTTTCCTTTTTCGAGGTAGTCCATGAAGAGTATGCCATGACAATCGCAGTAAACCGACGCCATAACCTTTCCGACCCATCGAGCCTTCCTTGGCCGCTCCGGAGCACTTGTGCCGGCTTCAGTCCATTACCGGGATTTGATTCTGTTCTCTGGTGTTCAAAAGTTACCAATCGAAGCCAAAAGTCCGCCACATTTTGCATCAGCAAGTCAAAACACTCTTTCGAAGTGCTCTCACGTTCGTGTTTTTGGTCAGGAGTGAGTATGCGCGGCACCCAGCGGCAGGATAACTTTTTCATATGCAGAATATTGCCCAAAATATGAAGTGTGCGCTCAGTACTAATCTTTGTGGTCACTTTCCGGTCAGCCAACACCGTTTTATGTATTTTTTTAACATTGTCCTCTGCAACCGCATCGGAGTGCCTACCGCTGCGGACTTGATCGGTAGTGGAGTTGCGGCCACCACGAAACTCTCGAAACCAATATTTGACGGTGCAATCTGACGGAGCATTAGCTCCATAATATTTATCCAACTTTTCTTTCGTTTCCTTTGCCGTTTTGGCTCTCAAAAAATAATGTTTTATGGGAGAACGAAAATCGTTTTTGTTCATACTCAACATGATGCCAAACACGTCAACAACTATCAACTGTCAAAACAAAGCTAAAGACAGTATCGCACTGAAATTTGGCATGTCTGCCTAAATATGAACGGACTTCAAGGCCTTTTTTGCAGTAGCAGCGTATTCTGGCGGTCAAAGAGGTTACTTTTCACTGCACCTAGTAATCCGCGGATAGTGGATTTGCTTGATACACTGATTCTTAGTGTTGTATGGGCGGAACATCTATAACAATTTGTGATTCGGTAAGTCGAGATTAGAATTTTCATTTAACAGCTTCCCTCATGATCGTATTTCTGTTTTTTTTTTTTTTTTAATTGTAATGGCGCAGAAATTCAGAGTGAATATGAGTAATAAACAAGGGCTAAGAATATTGGCTATCTATCTAAATTCGAACTTTTCTCTATTTTAGTCCGAAATTCAACTTCGTCTTTCCATTTCTGGAACCAATTTTTTCACTACTGATTTATTTTTACAGGACACAAACTGTACAGCGACGTGTTTAATACACTGTCTGACTTCATAGAAAGAATTGTATCTTTGTATACCCTTGCTGAAACTGTTACTTCGGGCGATTTCAATTTACATACTTCTGGGTTCCTTCGCCATTATGGAAAGACAGTACTCTCAGAACGGTGTACTGAGATCTTTGCCGCGGAAAACTATTTGCAACTTGCAAATCAGCCCTCACGAATACTTGACATTGATTATCAGGCCACCAGTACTCAGGTATTATGTTTAACTTGACACCACGGTAAGTACGCTGCTAATGTGTTCTACCGTTTAAACTCTTCGGCCCTATCTGTCGGCTAATAGCAAAAAGATTTGTAAAATAATGTTAAAGCAATACAAGAAAGTCAATCGGAACGAACTTAACTTCTCCTGTAGGCATTTCATCTGGTCGTTATGTTCGCTGGATAACGACTTTGAGGGAGATTCTTAACCCAACATCGAGTTAATAGTCATAATACGACTCCAGCTGTAAATACGCTGTGAAGGATAAAGAATGGAATAATCCGGGAATAGTTTAAAAGTACCAGGAACGGCTGCAACATATTTCCCAAATTTGTAGAAGTTAAATGCGATCAAAATCTACAATAAAAGAGTATCCCGATAGTAGCAGACATTTTTGGCCGTTGATCAAGATCATAAAAAACGTTGCATCCTTTATTTTAAAGCTCATTTATAGTCACATTTCATCTCCCAGCCTTTGAACAAAACCTTTGGAGTGAAATACTGAGCCGAAATATCTTTTATTCATTTTTCTATCCAATTTTCTAAAAAGTCTTAACACATATTTTGTTAAATTCTTAAAAAAAAAAGAAAAATGTTTCACAAAGATTTTTGGTGACTTCAATTTTGATATTCACAAAATGAATGCTAGTGTGCCGCATAGCTTTGATTTTTTGTAATGTTGAAACAGAAGACTCAGGTAAAAAACTAGTCAATTGTACTCTTTGTAAAATTCCTTTAAATGAAATCTTATAGGCTTACGAAGAATGAAAGAAAGAGTTAGTATTTCAGTGATAAGGTTTTTAAGTACCTGTAACCTGATGCGTAAGCATAGCCGGACATTCACAGACATAAATGCAGTGTCGTAATCTTTTTCGCAACAAGAATCGCAGGATGTTGTGTCACTTACGTCCAACACATTCAAGAGCTTTGCAAAAGTGTATTGATCTGTCAGGACGCCAGTTAGCAACCTGAATTCTTTCCTCCTGAGGAACAGCAAAAAGGCCGTTGACCTCCTAGAGACATCGGAAAGAATTCGTTTGGTCTGTCTTATATCCCTGGGATCTGTGCTCATATGAGATCCAACTGTTAATTGAAGCCTTAACCGATGACGCAGGCAGAGCCAACATAGGTTGGCTGACCTGGGACACAGAAAAAGGTCACTGAATTTAGCCTTCGCAAGAGCCTTGGAAGTCGTAAGAGGGCTCAGCAAGGCTCTAAGCGCAGGGTGGCTGTCGCGACAGATGCATGTGCTTCACCCCCTTCAACGGTTCTCCACAATATAGTTTGCTGCCATCAGGATTGCGTAAATTTCTGCTTGGAAGACAAACGCAAGCTTTCCTAACGTGAAGTGAAAGCTAACGTTGTCGTCCTCCAGAAATATACCAGCGCCATATCCTATATTTGTTTTGGAGCCGTACATGAACACCCGACTGCATTCATTTCCTGGTTCAGATTCTGGCCGAACCGCAGGGCTTCGTTCTGTCCCCAATACTCTTTTCAATTTTCATAGATCTCTTGTCTGACACTTCTAATCCATTTCTTTGACGATGACACACACACGCGGATGTTTCCAAAAACATGGCTAAAATCATAAACTGTTTTCCAAATAGTTCTTAGCCGGAATAGCAACATGGGGCCGAAAATGATGGAAAATTATTTCCTCTTGTCTGGTCGCATATTCCGGGCATTTTTCGGCTACTGCTCTCTTCAAATCTATTAATTGTGTCCGGTAGCGTTGTCCATTGATGGTTTCACATGGTTTTAGCAGCTCATAATACAGCACACCCATCTGATCCCACCAAATACAGAGCATTACCTTTACGCCATGAATATTCGGCTTTGCCGTTGATTTGGCTGGTTGGCCGGGTTTCACATATGATTTTTTCCGCTCGGATCCATTTTTCATCACCAGTAACAACCCGATGCAAAAGTGACTTCCTTTTGTGGCGTTCCCAATTTCCTTGCTTTTGAATATATCCATCTGCTTTTAAACGTTTTGAAATGGCTGCTTGAGTGACAACCAAAGATTCTGCGAGCTTTTCTTGTATTTGGCAGCAATTTTTATAGAGTAATGCTTCCAGTTCTTCATCTTCAAACTTTTTCGGCTGCCCAGGACGTTCATCGTGTTCCAAGCCAAAATCACCACTTTTAAATCGTGCAAACCACTTTTGGCACGTTCGCTCAGCTAGCGCATGTTCACCATAAACTTCCACCAAAATACGATGACTTTCGGCAGCAGTTTTCTTCATATTAAAGTTATGAAGAGGAACTCCCCGAAAAAACACTTTTTCATGCACAAAGTTCGACATATTTGAGTGAAAAAAAAAAATTATTGTTGTTTACGCTTCAAATGAATGCCGTACACTGAAATGACGTACAATGACAGTAGCTTTCCAACGCATGTTGCAATGGAATAATACAAGCTACGCCATCTCTTAGCAAACCGCACGAATAAGTTACAGACCCAATACAATCTATGAGAAAGCATGCCCTATAATTAATATTCAGCCGCCACGTACACAGAATATCTTTCGCGCCAATTCGCATAATTCTAATTCTCATAAGGAACCCTCCTCCTCTTATATTACATACATACTCATATACTTCCAACTTGACTGCGTTCGATTTGGAATTCTTTAATTTTATTAATTGTAATGAGTTCCTCTAACGGTGGTTTTGACAGCATAAATGAAAAAAACTAATTTCCTTTTAAATACCATTTTCCTCCAGCCAGGTTTGAATACTGGTCTTGGCAGCATGAATTGCGATGCGGATCCTTTTCTACCTATTTCGTCTGCCTTTGCATTGCCTTTATATCTTTTATGTCCTGCCACCCAAATCAGATTGAGTTGTAGAAGTAGTTGTAGTAGCCAGTAGTTGTAGAAGTTCAAGGCAATCCTAGACCAGTTTTGATTTTATTTCAAATTCGTTAATTGCAAGTAGGGCTCCTCTGCTGTCTGAGAGAATGTAAATGTTTTTGTTTGTTTAGATTCTTCTGAATGCAAAGCTCTTTTACATGAATTTCAACCTGAGATACGGACCTGCTTGTATCCAATATGGAATGTAGGAATGTTTTATTGTGAAGACCATATATTCAGGCTCCAACTCCTCTATTTGGTTTGGATTTTCTGTGTATACATGTGAGACCTTGGCAAATGTTGATTTTTTTCTGTTCCCAGTTAAGACGGGCTGGATATGTAACCTTGTGCCGAAAGTTATATCGTAGTAGACATTTGTAGACATAGTTAAAATTTGATTCGTCCTCTGTAATGAACATGTAGGGATTTACCATTGATTCTTCCATGAGTTTTAGATAAAGTGGTTGGATGTTCAGGATTACTTCAAACGCAGCTATTGGTGCGGTTTTCCTTGCACCAGTTGCACAGACACAGGCTAATCTCTGTATTTTTTTGAGTTTAGCCTTTGTTGATCTCTGCGTTCCTTTATGCTATCAAACAGCGGCTGCAGATGTGATTATAGGCCTCATTATTGCCGTATACATTCACAGTGTCATTATGGGATTAAGTTCAAAATTTTTTCCAACTAGACTGTTGGTAGCCCAGAGTGAGTTCCAGGTTTTGTTAATAGACTTAGAAAGATGAGTGTTCCATGTAATTTTTTCCGAAACTGTATCCTAAAATTTACCTCTGATAAGGATATCAATATCATTTGCATATCCTTGGACATAGAAGCCATCATTGCTGATAATGATTAGTAGTTCATTAACTGCGATGGACCATAGTAGGGTTGAGAGCATAGTACTCTTGCCTGGGGCAAGAGGTTTATGAGGTTTTTATTGTTTTATCACCAAGCATTTATTTTATCCATTCACATGTCGCGTTAGCTCATGGTTTAGATATCTCTATATATCTGGGAGAATTCTGTATTGTCAAATGCTTCTTTTATATCGAGGAAACAATCCACCGCTACCTCTTTATCTCTTAAAGATTTTTCAATCCTTGTGGTAAGATTTTGTAGAGCGTATGTGGTTGATTTTCCAGGTTGGTAGGCATATTGAGACTTGGAAAACGGGTTCATTTGAAGTGGCCCGTCTCTGATATGTCTGTTTAGGATTTTTACCAGTGTTTTGAGAAAAATGCAGTGAGGCTGATTGGTTTACATGCCGATTTATATATATGTTTGACAGCAATTCCACTTTTTTGATAAGTGGATTAGTTGATTAGTACAGGTAGTAGCTGTGGAGTGACCTTTTGTATTAAAGCTGGGTAAATTCCATCCTAACCAACGGCTTTGAAAGGTTGAAAAGAGTTGATAGCCTAAATTATTTTGCATTCGTGGAAAATGTCTTGATCTCTGGGAGCGGTCTGTTTGTCCTTCTCTGGAGAGGATTTTCTTAGGCTCGGAAATATTTGTCGAGTTGGAGAAGTGTGTTTCGGTTAGGAGCTGAAGCATTTGTAGCCCGTTTTCGGCGTATGTGTTATCAGGTTTTTTCATTGAACTAATAGGATTAGTATGCTGCTTAGAGAGTATTTTATGAATGCGAGCAAAACTTCTGGTGCCATCGATTGAAAAGAAAAACTATATGATCCAGACGTGAGCGAAACGTGTAAAAATAATTCGGACATAAGATATTTGCTTCTTTTATCAAAATCATTAAAAAAGGCTTACTATACTGGACTGCTTATGACTGGACTGGAAAACGGAAAACATTGCTTTTTCGAAGCTACATCTGGACAATATAGTGAATAGAAAGACAGTTCGTATAATTTCGCTGTTCCTATGTCAGAGGTGTGAACTGGGGCATTAGAGTGATAGCTACGCGAAGGCGTTTTTCATCAATGCCTCCTTAAATCTCTCGAATAACTCTGCATAGTATGTCCCGATAGTTGATTATCCATATATAAAAAGTGCATCTGAATTTATCCGCCAGTAAAACTGTATTTGGCTTGTCTGTCTTTGACTATTTTTTTATTTCTGACGTCTGGTCATTAGTCTAAGTATAAACGTGTCCAAGCATTGGTTCGACAGGGATCATGTGGATCAATTTTTGGTCCATAGGGAGCGGCACTCATTGCACCGCCAGTTTTCTCATATCCAAATATTTTTTCAAAATCTAATCTATTCGATGATTTAAGGTGACTACAACTTCAACTATCTTTTGCTTGTAAATGCCATTGACGTCCATCAACATACGTCGAAATGATACACAGAAGGTATCCCATTTTTGTAGTCAATATTTTCTCAAAAAGATTTCCGCCTACACCCATATGAGATCCAGCTGGTGCAGGAAATAAAGCTACGGTACCATGGCTTATAAAAAGGGTTAGATGATTGCGCCCTTGAGCAGCTTTAAGCCGACAGTTATTTTGATCAAAAATTTGCGTAGAGTGAGGGGGCTTACTTTTGTCTCAAAAGTTTTTAAACAACCAAAACTGTCCTATTTTGAGTTGGATAAATCCAGAAGAGTTTGATGAGATTCAATTTAAAAAGTAAACATTGTTTGTTGTGGTCTTCACGCTTAATCCATACCACCTTGATCAACTAAATTTCGGAATTTATGCAGAAAATTAAAAATACAAGTTTATTTATTTAAATCTACCATATACATATCACCATCGACTGCAATACACTTATCCGAGCGTTTGATCCAATCCTCGAAACATTTTTTGTATTCGGTTTTCGGTATGTTCATCAGTGCGTCCTGCGATTTTTCCATTACTTCCTCTCGGCTGCTGAAACGCGTTCGCCGTAGTGGTTCTTTAACTCGATTGAACAGAAAGAAGTCACAGGGAGCCAAATCAGGTGAATTTGGTGGCTTTTAGATGGCCTTTGTTGCATTTTTTGTCAAAAACATTAGAAATAAAGATGGCACTGTGCGACGGTGCGTTATCATGGTGCAAGATCCACGAGTTTTCTGCCCACAATTCTAGTCTCTTTCGGTGAATTGCCTCACGAAAACGTCTTATAACACCCAAATAATACTCTTTGTTTACTGCCTTTCCTCCTGGCAAAAATTCATGATGCACTACATCGTTGTACTCTATGAAAACCGTGAGCATTGCTTTTTTTTTGACTGAAAACGACGTGGTTTTTTTGGTCTCGGCTCATTTGGTGAACGCCATTCACCTGATGTCTGGATTGCTTGTCGTACTCATAAACCCACGTCTCGTCTGCAGTAATGATCCTTTTGATGAATGTTGGATCGGATTAAGTCTCGCAAATCATCTCTTTTGCGACATCAAGACGGCTTCTTTTTTGCAGGAAATTGAGGTGTTTTGGCACCAACTTTCCTGCTACACGACGGAAACCCAAATCATTAACCTAAATGTCTTGGACGGATCCATAAGCAATCTTTAAGTCCTCCGCTATCTCTCTGATGGTTAATTTGCGGTTATTGCCCGACATTTTCTTTACTTCATCAGTGTTTTCGTCAGTTTTCTATGTTGATGGTCTGTTTTCATCACCTTCGTTTGACTCACGACCAGTGGCTCGTGCTACTGGTAAAACGACCGTTTTCTTTAGAGAATCGTTGCCGAAGTTCGCGCACCATAAAATCCGTTTTTTACGCAAAATTTAATACAAGTTCGTGTTGCAAATTTAAATCCATTTCTAAAATTGTAAAATTCGCCAACACACAAAGAAATAGATGTACTCTTGGCTACGTAACTTTTGCAAATGTCAAACTATGACGCTAAGATTTAGAGGGCATGTCAACAACAGATGTACCAACTTAACAAAAACAGAGTTAACAGAATTCAAATCGGAACAATGGGAGCGCTACACGGTGGTACACGCCACACTCCATAGGTGGAGGCGTTGTTTTATATATCAGAAACTCAATCAAATCTCACTGTGGTGCTTCTAGTGACTTTTGTTTTATTGCAATTCTGAATGGTGTAAGTAAATGTATTTTTGGAGTTGCCTACATGCCACCACATGTAGCACACCTACGTTTAATATATCAAGTAGTCAAATAGATTTCTCATTTTGCTCTTAAGCTTATTCTTTGTGGGGACTGGAATATAAAGCTTCTTTAGTCCTCATCAAATACCTTAAACTCCATTGAACGTATTTATTTTAAACTTAACTGTATCCCGTCCTTACTTGACGTATTTCTGATAAGTGATGAGCGTCTTGTAAAATGTTCTAGTCAACCACCTATTCCAATGTTTTCATATCATGATCTCGTTTTTACCTCACTTGACATACATTATAATAAATGTTGTTCAGAGTCCTTTCATTATCGTGATTTCCCGTATTGTGAATATTGAAAATCTTTTAAATATCTGTTTCTTGTGTAATTGGCGTGAAATTTTTTCAACATCTGACGTCAATATGTACATCACTGGATCCTGCCTCAAATGTGTTCTCAGTAATTCTCGAGAGACTAGAAGAACAGACTTAAATAAATAAGATAATAGTCGAACGGCTTCTTAAGTTCGAAGGCAATTTCTGTAATTAATTATGGCAAAGAAGCTCAATATACTTGCGTGGAATGCCAACGGGCTACAGAAAGGGCTTGATGAACTAAATATTTTCATGTAGGAAAAAGGAATTGACATATGTTTAATTTCTGAAACTTAAAAATAAAAATTACTCTTTTAATATATCCTCAATCTATTGCCAATCGCGCTGCAAAATAGAAAAACACGAAAAAAGAGACACCTATTCAACTCTCTTGGACCAATCTTCATTATTGGTGCGACTTTAACGCGAAGCAAACCTTTTGGGGCTCAAGATGCATCACTCAAAAAGGCAAAACTGTTAACAGGGCTGAAATGGAATGTGGTTGCTATTTTTACTTAACAGGCAAGCCGACATATTGGCCCTCGGATGTCGCCAAAACACCCGATCTAATAGACTTCTTTATCGGAAAAGGAGTAAACGCTTGTTACGTCAAAGTTGAAGAGGGCTTCGATCTTTCCTCCGATCATTCTCCAGTTATCCTCTCACTGTGCGAATCCTTGGTTAAGAAACAAAGACCACCCAGATTAACTAACACCAAAAATCACTGGGAAGATTTCCGAATAGACGTTCTAGACAACACTGAGTTGAAAGTAGCTCTTAGAACGCCGTATCAACTTGAAAAAGAAGTTGAACGTTTCGTTGAAGTCATACAGCAAGCGGCCTGGAAGAACACTCCCCGCGAATCGAACAAAGTTCCCAAAGTCGGCATAAGATATCCACCGGAAACCAGAGAAATGATAATGAAGAAACGAGGGGCGCGAAAAAAGTGGGAGGGATACTTAAAGCGTTGCCGAAAAAAGGTTTGTTAAAGCTGCTCTATCTTATAAATGCCAGCATTAGATTAGAGCATGTACCGCACTAGTGGAAAGTAGCCGAAGCTATTATGGTTCCGAAGCCCGGTAAACCGCTGACTGAAGTCAAGTCATATAGACCAATATCGCTTCTCCAGGTTACATCAAAGGTCTTCGAGCGAATCCTTCTTAATCGTCTTAAACCAATTACCGACACAAATTCCCTCTTGCCTGATCATCAATTTGGCTTTAGAAGCCAACACTCTACAGTTGACCAAGTGCATCAAATAACCGATGTAATTGAACGAGCAATCGAGTGTAAGTTAGTCTGTTCAAGCGCATGAAGGCCTAAAATATAAACTCCGACAAGCCCTGCCCCATCAATTGTCTTGTATTTTAGGTTCATATCTGGAAGACCGACTCTTCCGTGATATACCGCAAACGGACGACATTGTCCTAGCCACATTTGCTGATGACACTGCCATTTTGGCAACGGCTAAAACAGTCGAAGAAGCAACTGCCAAGTTGCAACGTGCCCTTACACGGATTAACAATTGGACAAAGACTTGGCGAATCGCGCTCAATGAAAACAAGTCTGTCCTTACGCAAACGAGGCCAAATACCTTGCTATGACACTCGACGCTAAACTAAAATGGAGAGCACACGTCAAGAAAAAACGTGAAGAGATTGAAATCAAATATGTTATAGAGTTATTAACTGGCTTATTGGAAAATATTCCAAGCTTAGCTTATAGAACAAACTGCTGTGTTTAACTTTGGGGTTGTACTAAAAATAGTAACATTTATGTATTACAGACATTCCAAAACAAAGTCTTTCTAGGTATTGTTAATGCGCCGTGGAACATTAGAAACGATGATATCCACAGAGACGTAGAAGTCGAAAACGTTCAGAACGTATTTAAAATGTTTGCGCGAAAACATAATAATCGATTACAAGTTCATATGAATATTCCTATTCAACAGATCCTCGACGAGACAAATTTATTGCGCCGTCTGAAAAGGACTAAGCCTCTCGATCTAATTTTTCTAAAGTACACAGGAATTTTCAATGGAAAATCGCCTGCAGGATATCTTATTAAAACGAAATAAAATGCGATAGAAGAACTGCTTGTTGAGTGTGAACTCAGTCGTGGTTTGCATAAGGGAGTTGTTTTTTAGTGAGTAAGAATCTCACACTAGGCTCCGGGCCTATAGTGTCTATGAAGATTTCTCACCTTCCCACGAAAAAAAAAAAAAAAATCTCACGTCAATAGACAAATTGACTTTTTAATACCAAACTTGGTGAACATTAAACATGTTCCTCATAATACCGGTATTAACAATTCTAATAAAAGCCTCTGGCTATCACCTGAGATACTAAGTGCGATCAGAAGGAGAAACACTCTATACGTTAGATGGAAGCGATACGGATCCGCATATAAATATCTAGAAATCTTGTGACAAGCTTGATTCGGTCGGCTAAATATGACTTTTACTCCACAAAATTTTACACCAATATATCCTCGAAATTTCTTTAGACTCAAGTGCGCACTATTGGCCTCACTTATAAGACTACTAAGACTACACTAGCTCTTGACGAAACTATTGACCTTTACGAATCAAAATGAAAGTTTACACCCCCGATTTTTAATCCGTTGCAAAGTTTCATACCGTCAGAAATGATACTTTCTCGCTTTCTGCAGTTGATGACTACAGCGTTGGTTGAGCTATTTTCGATGTTAAGTACAAATCCATAGGCCATGACAACATTTATTCGGACTTCTTAAAAATATTGTTTCCCCTTCTATTCTCTTATATCATCCACATCCTTAACATAATTACTATTACTTCAACTTACCCTACTAACTGGAAAAAAACTAAAATTATCTGAATACCTAAAAAAGATAATTCCCGTGACCTTAGACCCATTGCCATCCTTCCTTTCCTATGCAAAGCTTTTGAAACAATTCTTAGCACCCAAATCAGACAGTATAATGAGAGGAAAAAACTGTTAAATTCTCTTCAGTCGGCCTTCCTACTTGGTCTCAGCTCTTTTAAAGGTTTCTGATGATATTCGACAAGCCATTGATCTCAATAAAACAACTGTTTTAATTTTATTGGACTTCTCTTTAGCGTTTGATTGTGTTAATTCAACTCTTCTCTGTGATAATGTGGCTATAAATATCAATTTTTCTCATACATCTTGTTAGCTAATTTTTTCTTATTTGACTAACCGCACGCAAACTGTTTTTTTTGTAATAATAAATTCTCCTCCTTCTGTCTCATTAATAGTGGTGTTCCCCAAGCATCCATTCTTGGTCCTCTTCTTTTTTCTGTATTAATCAATGACTTACCAACTGTAATAGCCTTTATCTGAGCTTTCCCATTTAAGTAGTTAAAGATGCAGTATCCAGAAACAACGAAGACATATCTTCAATTGTAAACTGGACAGCACGCAACGGTCTAAAGCTTAATCCCCTTAAAACTAAAACAATACCTATTTCCAAGCATTCGCCACCCTTCTCAACTTTTCCATCAATACAAAAAAATTCCTATCAAGCTAAATATGTGTCTGAAGTAATAAATCTCGGTATCACGTTTAACAGCAGATTAACTGGGGACGGACAAACAAACTGCATCATTCCAAAAGTTTATGCCTCGTTCCGAGGGCTGTCTGTCGCCAAAATACTTATATCTATATTTAGGTTAAACTAAAATTGATAAAGTCTCTTTTATTTAAAGAATTACGTAAGGCTGCTAGTTGTTCACTGATTGTGACTCCTATTCTTCTCAAAGACTCATGATTGCCTTCAGTGCGATTGATCGGCTCGTCTTTGGTCTTCGCAGGTTCGATCATATTTCAAGAGACGCCCGTCAGCTTCTTATGTGCAGCTTAGAAACCTTTTTTTAAATGTCGGTGTTGTGTTCAACTATTTAAAATCATTCACTTAAAGCAACCTGACTTTTTATTCAAAAAAATTACGTTCTGTGCATCTAATCGGTGGGTTCATCGTTTTAAGATCACTCAACCATACCTGCTTGACATCACGAAGACCATTTTTCATTTGTGCTGTCAAACTGTGGAATAATCTGCCAAATCATGTTAAGTCTATAATCGAATTTTTCCATAGTTTGCCGTGAACATTTTTCCAACTTTAACCGAACTTGCTTTTCATTTTCTTTAATTTTCATTTATAAATATTACTTTATACTTATTGCCCGTCTGGTTGCGCTTTTCTAGAATCTTTCCTTTTCCTTTTACTTTTTATTTTTTTAAATTTTGTACATGTAGGTACATAGACTTTTTTTTCTTTCATTTTCTTTTGTAACTTTAAATTTTAAGTCTAATGAACTGTACTCGTACACCTATAAGCGATTGTTTCATTCAACAAATAAATAAATAAGCAGTTCCGCTCATATGAAAACATTAAAAAATGGCTTGATTCATGGATAGCCTCAACAGATAAATACATTTACCGTAATTTTAGTCGAGCTGTGCCAGAAAGATGGGAAAAAGTTGTAGCTAGCGATGGGCAACAACTTTGAATAATTCATTTGTAACCATTAGTTGCGCACCTAGTACCTCAAAAACTATTTTGTTTTTGTCTGTTTTTTTGTCAAGAAATCAGCTTATGCCGAGCCCATGGATATTACAAGGAATATTAAATATAAATAAAATTATTAATGAAAAACTTTTCAACTCTTACATGCTTGGAAAAGTATTTATAAATCTACTCGTATATCTATCTTTTAAAAAATTGAACAATGATATTGTTCCGTATACCGCAGATATAGCTTTATCTCAATACTTCTTGAAGAATAAATTAACAAAGTTTCAGTATAATGTAATAAGGGATGAGGCCAAAGAACATAACACCAATATGTATCCTACCTATTATGCTGTTACGAAAGCAAAACAAAAGATTTGTCTTCAGAATTTGAACATAACCTAGTCAGCCGCAGCATCATCCCTGCAAAATGTACGCGACCATACAGTTCGGCTTTGTTTCAAGCTATCAAAGAGGTTGAAAATAGGAAAGTGAAAGCAATAAATTGCGTCACCTTCATTAGTGATAAGTGATGCTAACATTTTTTTAAACTCTTTTCTTCCTGTTTTGTTAACGTAAGGAAGTAAGGTAAATAATTTTATGATAAAATCCTCGTTCATCATCTCCAAGATTTGGTAGTCCAACCTGAATTCAATTTGTCCACGAAACAACAGATACTCGTATATTGGTAAGCAAAGTACCAGCAGTATTTTTCTGAAGTTTCACCAAAGAAATAATTTTGGCCATGTTTTTGGGAAAATCCGCCTGTGTGCGACAGCACTCTCTAGTTTTCAAATTCGTTCCCAGACTCACATTCCTCATTGAACTCAGATATTAACACCATATCTAGTTGGGGAACCACCGAGTGGAAACTTATGCTGCCAAAACACAATGCTGTGTAAAGCCAGCCACTATCCATGAAGGATACTTGCAGTGTCAAAACAGAAAAACCTACTGCTCTCGGTATGTGTGTCAGTGACAATCTACGTTGGAAAGAGTACATATTCGATGTCACAAAAAATCCTCCAGTGATGTAAGAAATTCTTTAACTAGTCTGATCTTGCATATTAGGCATTGGAGTACAATGCTCATATCATGGCCAGGTGCTCCTAGACCTCTCCGCACTTGTTAGATAGGACTCGATATATGGATGAAGCTAACCAAAAGAAGAAGCCTTGGCAAAAAATCATCACTAAGGTTAATGGACAAATTAAATTGACTTATGGTATAACCAAAATCAAGCGACTTATGGCTTAATAAAATTGCAGAAGCATTTGACAACGGCGATTGGAGCTGTCACCACTTCTAAAACAAAAGTAACCTAAGTGATTTTAATGGCTTCAATGGCCCATGCTGCTGTTTGATTAATTTGTTACCAAATTACGTGAGGCTTAGCTACTTGGATATTCACATCTCCAATGGCTCAGCCACCTTCGTCGACAAAGAAATATTCAAGAACTCTCTTAAGAATGAGGTCAGTGAGTCATATGACCCAATGAGTGGAGTAAACCAAGAAAGGGTTGCTAAAAGATTAAAAGAAAAAAGATTTACAGGTACTAAATTCTGCAACAGGAATCTAGAACTTTTTATATTTCCGATGAAGTGAGAATGTTTTCAAAAGGCCTTGAAACGCATAACGTAGTGTTTTCAGCCGAATCACAATATAAGAATTGCTTCTGATGCTTCGTTTCTAAATGCGGGTCACACTGGGTTGCTATTCAGAAGCAATAATATGTACTAGGTGGGGTGAAAAGCAACCTCCTTGCAAATGGAAATTTTTTTTTTTTAAATGTTTTTTTACTTTATTCAACATAGTCCCCTTTTAGTTAGATACACTTATTCTAGCGATTTTCTAACTTCTTGATCCCGTCCGAAAAGTAATTTTCCAGAAGGTCTGCAAAATACTCCTCCGTGGCGTCCATGATTTCCTCGCGTGAACTGAATTTTTATTGATGAGCCATCTTTTGAGGTTTGGGAAGAGATAATAGTCCGAGGAAGCCTAATCGGGCGAATACGGTGGATGCGACAGCAATTGGAGCCGTAAGTCATTGATTTTAGAAATGGTTGAGATGTTCTTGTGCGCCGGTGCATTGCCTTGCAAAAAAAATTTTTTTTTCGCTTCATGTGAGGTCGTTTTGCAGCGATTTCGGCCTTAAATAATACTCGTTATACTTAATAATACTTAACTATACTTTAGTAATACTCGCTGTTGATGGTTCTTCCTTTTTCGAGGTAGTCCACGAAGAGTATGCCATGACAATCCCAGAAAACCGACTCCATAATCTTTCCGACGCATCGAGCCTCCATCGGCCGCTTCAGAGCACTCGTCCCGGCTTCAGTCCATTGCCGGGAACTCATTCTGTTCTCTGGTATTCAACAGTTACCAATTGACGCCAAAAGTTCGCCCAATTCCGGATCAGCAAGTCCAAACACTCTTTTGAAGTAATCTCGCCTTCGTGTTTTTGGTCAGGAGTGAGTATGCGCGGCCCCAGCGGCAGGATAACTTTTCATATGCAGAATATTGCCCAAAATATGGAGTGTGCGCTCAGTACTAATCTCTGTGGTATCTGCTAGCTCGCGCACCTTCACTTTCCGGTCAACCAACACCATTTCATGTATTTTTTTGACATTGTCCTCTGTAACCCCATCGGGGGGCCTGTCGCTGCGGACTTGATCGGTTGTGGAGTTGCGGCCACCACGAACTTCTCGAAACCAATATTTGACGGCGTAATCTGACGGAGCATTAGCCCCATAATATTTATCCAACTTTTCTTTTGTTTCCTTCGCCGTTTTGCCTCTCAAAAAATAATGTTTTATGAGAGAACGAAAATCGTTTTTGTCCATACTCAACATGATGCCAAACACGTCAACAACAATCAGATGTCAAAACAAAACTAAATACTGAAATTTGGCATGTCTGCCTAAATATGAATGGACTTTAAGGCACCATAACCTTTTTTGCAGTAGCAGCGCATTCTGGTGGTCAAGGAGGCTACTTTTCACTCCACCTAGTATGTAATTAAGCAGAACTAAAGTATAGGACGATTCATCGTGAGGTTTGATTTATAATGTAAAATAAAAGACATTAATTTGAAAGCAAATTTAAAGCTTTTATTATCGGTTACAGGAAGAATTCATGGCATTTAGTTTTTTAAAATGATATAATGTAAATGATGACCAAAACGACGTCTGAGGTGGTCCATTTGGAAGGTCTAATTTTGAGTGACTCGTTCGAGCATAACGACTGGTATCTCGCGGATAACACGAGCAATATTGGCTTCCAAAACGTCAATCGTAGCTGGCTTATTCACAAAGACCTGAGACTTTACATATCCCCAGAAAAAATAGTCCAAAGGTGTGATATCGCACGATATAGGCGGCCAATTTACCATAGCAAAAGGTGAAATTAAGTGCTCACCAAACTGATTTCTCAACAAGTCCATTGTTTCACGCGCTGTATGGCTCGTAGCGCCGTCTTGTGGAAACCAGAATTCACCGAGACCATATGCTGGAATTTCAGAAAGCACGTAGTCCGTTAACATGGCGCGATGACGGTTCCTATTGACGGTAACATTCTGATTTGCCTAATTTTTGAAGAAATATGTCCCAGTGATTCCATCACCCCATAAACCACACCATACCGTTGTTTTTAATGAATGTAATAGTAACTCTTGGTACTCTTCGGGTTGCTCATCAGCCCAAGCACGGCAATTTTGTTTATTAACTTATCCATTGAGCCAGAAATGGGCTTCATCACTGAACAAAATTTCAAGATAAAACACCGAATTTTCATTGAGTTTTTCCAGAGCCCATTCACTGAAAATATGACGCACATTTAAGTCGTCTGGCTTCAGTTCTTGCACAAGCTGAATTCTGTACGCTTTTAGGCCAAGATCCTCATGTAAAATACGCCAAGTTGTCGAATACGCCTAGTCTAGGTGTGGCCGTGGTGTAGTGGTATATGCATAGATTCCTCAAGCAGAGGGTCGCGGGTTCGAATCCCATGCGAGGCAATTCTGTGAAAAAGTCTTTTTATAGAATTTGTGTGTAGTTATATGAAAATCCCGTCGGCGTCAACTCTGACATGAAGACATAACACTGATGTTGGAGTGGTTGCTGGCTGGGTTAAATGTAACGAACTAACAACTAGCAAGTACTTTAGACCCACTGATTGAGGATGTACTAGCTCGTCCCGTCCAGTTTGACAACCACCTCTGGGAAAAAATATCGAAACCTAATACACCTGAGTTTCAAACTACTTCACCGCCCGTCCGCGCCCTGGAGAAAAGGCTAGTAAAAGGGTATTCATATCCCCTTGGTACCTCGCGGTACACACGCATACACACTCAGCTACAGCTGCTATAGTCTCTCACTATATGCTGGATGTGGTCTTACCGGTCGAGTATCTTCCACTAATGTAACCTGAGACTCAAATTTGCGAATGGTATTGGCAATAGTGGTTTCAGTAGGTCGATTGTGCGCATCGTAATTTCCTCGAATCGCACGAAAAACATTTCTCACAGAACGCTAATTTTCGTAATACAGTTGAACAATTTGGAGACGCTGTTGTGGTGTGAGCCTTTCCATGATGACTTGCCAAATGAAACTGAACAAAAATAATAAAGCAGTTTGATACGAGTCACGCGTGATCTGTCAAAAAAAGCCTATTGAAAATCAAACCTCACGATATCCTCTTATATTCCAGGTGAAGTGAGAATGCTTTCAAAAGGACTTGGAACGCATAACGTAGTGTTTTCAGATGAATTACAATATAAGAATTGCTTCTGATGCTTCGTTTCTTAATGCGGATCACACGGGGTTAAATGTATCTGCATGCTATGGGCTACTCAGAAGCAATAGTATGTATGTAATTCAGCAGAAGGAAAGTATTTATTCTTGTTTGACTGCAGTTTGCCTACATATTGCCAAACATATTCGAGTACTTCTTCAGCCTTTAAGTCTGCCTTTAAGTAATTCTTCTATGTATCCTTGTCATTCATTATACCATAGTCTCAAAGCCGATTTAATTTATCCAAAACTGACAGAAATAAATTTTCCTGCAAATCGTCTTTATTTAGAATCTGAAAAGTCATTTCCAGATTTTTCTTCTGACTGAAATGAAATTATTTATGAATTTAATTTATTTTTTGATTCCAAATTAACCGTCATTTAATGTTTCATAATTTTCAAGCAGGAATCGAAAAGTCTCTGCTGGCGGAAAACAAAACCAACTAAAAATAACAAAAATAAGTAAATTTCCTCTACCTGAATAAAACAACGCGGACAAGGACATCCAATATCGCTAGGATCGATTGCCATTAATTTCCTTGTCATTGTAAAGCAGTTGTCTTTGCAAAGCTGGAAAACACATTGGAGGCACCTGTTCCTGTGTTTACGCTTCCTTGCGTTATAGTCTTCTTGCTTAAACGCTTTGACTCACAGGAAAAAGGGAACTGAAAGCGAACCTGCGCCTTTCTATCAATAATTCAGGATTCCGTTTCGCTTCGCCACCTGTTTTTATGGGTGTTTTAACAGATAATCCGGGTGAATACCTTTGCGCCTTCCTCTACCCTTTTTTTTTTTTTGTGTGTATCCGGTTCCTGTATCAGCCAAGCGGAATATGTAAACCGATGCTAGGTAGGTATTCAAAATCAGAGAAGGTAAACGTTTTAAACTAGCACCATTTATCATCAAGGATATATAGACGACCTGAGGTGGGTTAACCTTTCCGGAGAAGCAACAGATACGAAATTGCTGAACAACCTTGAAATGTTGGTTGTGTTACGTAGTATGGATGTATTTAACTGGGTGTGTTTAATTTGTTTCTGAAGCACGTTGGTACGCACTCTGGTATCCTGGAATCGGTTTGCTTTTAATTACGAAATCTTATGATATCTTTACTTTGCGTATAAGCTGACTCTTTTGAGAGAAGACACCGAAGAAGTTTGACTGAACAACAAAACATGAAAAACATATTTTGAAAGGGTCAGATTGACGGTTTTAAGAGAGAATATAGTTCCGAATTTTACGCTTTAATGACGTAATGCTCCTTGGAACAGAGCAGGAATATCTGATGCTTTGAAGTGATTGGCATTATCCTATTGAAGTATATGTAAAATCTGTCATTTAAATTTAGAATCTAAAAACGTATCTTTCCTCAACATATAATATAATGGATTACACTTTCTTCAACTTTCTGGAATTTTTTTAATTAAATATGATTTGTCAAGGTGCTTAGAATTGGCATTTGTTTAATGGATGATTTCATTGTCCGGAGTCGAATTTCTGTCCGCAAAGCCATTTCTCCAAGTTTGGAGATAAAAAATATTGAGTGTGGGGTTGCATACTGTAAATATTGCGTATGAGGGAGGAATTCATAGTACTTCGTCAAAAGTCGCCAAGACTACGCAAATATGCACCGGTGCATTGTCTTCATGGAAGAGAACTTTCTTCTTGGCCAAATGCAGTATTTTATTTTTCAAATCGTCGTTTATGTACAATAAGTTGACATAAAATTCGCGTTTGGTTTTTTTCCCCTTTGTCGGTTGATTGACACACTTTGGCCTTAATCGGTGGCGGTTCGCGGTTGAATAACGTCAAATAATCATGCTCCATGGATACGTGAAATTATTTTTTTTTTTTGCACCTTTGGCAGATCTCACTCGGTCGTCTGCTTTCAATACCTTTGACACATAAACCAAATGACGCAGCTTTCTCAAAATTCGTCCATATACAATACTATTTAGCAATCCACATGTTACTAAATTGCAAAAACTAGTCACAATATGGGCTTCCAGGTCATCAATAGTTTCTGGCTCCACTGCATGGATCAATATCTTTAGGTGGGCTCACGGAAAATACAATAGATGAGAGGTTTAACTTTATTTACTTTCAATAAATTTGGAATTTCAGCAACTCAACTAGTTATCAGATCAACCTCATTGCTTCGCTTAACAGAAGTACGGATTCTGAAATAACATCGATCACAACCTGTATAAGATCTGCTTAAACAACCGTTGGTAGCAACAAAAATAAATTGATACCAATCGAACCTTGGTTTGACGGGGAGTGCCGACGTGCTAGACAGAGGTCGTTTGCTTGGTTGAAGTCCCTCCGTGTATACAATAAGGAGTTCTGCAAAAATCAATACTTGAAAGCAAATAAGACATACAAAGCCATATGTAGATGTAAACGAAACAATTACTTTGTGGAGGATCCTAGGCGACTGACGCAATGCAAGAATGCTACTGATTTTTGGAGACTGGCAAAACACTTGAACGGAAATAAGTTTACTATACATCGAGACCTCACACCTGCTGTGATCTACATATCTACATTTTAAGGAATTATTCAACCCACTCGCCAGTAATGTAATCATTGCCTATGCAGAACTTTGGAACGAAAATCTGATTTTGGATGCGCGTATAACCCATGAAGAGACTAATAACACCTTGAAAAGATTAAAAGATGGTAAGGCGGCAAGCTCCGACGGAATACCCGTTGAATTCTATAAGTACGGAATCATTGAACTTATAAATAGGTTCATTATAGCGTTCAATCAAATCTTAGAACATGGAACCATCCCGCAAGAGCTTAAGGAGTCCGTAATTTTTCCTATCCACAAAAAAGGAAATACGCAAAATCCGGAGAATTATCGTGGGATAAGCTTTCTCAATGCTTCATAAAAAATATTTATCTCAATTCTGCAACAGAGACTCAATAAGTGGATTAACCAAAAGGGCTTATTAAAAGAAATCCAAGCCGGTTTCAGGCCTGGTTACAGAACGGTCGATAACATTTTTGTGCTAAAGAGCATTGGAGAATCTTTCTTTCAGAACGGGAAAAAAACTTTACAGCTTCTTTATCGATTTTAAGACGGCATTCGATGCGGTGGATAGACGTGCGCTTATTTACAAGCTCTATGGTATTGGAATGTCTCCCAAGTTTGGAAAAAATTTACAAAATCTTTACAAGGAAACTATAGCCGCAGTTTGGAATGCAGAAGAAATATCAGAATGGTTTCAAACAGAGCCCGGCTTTCGACAGGAATGTGCATTAAGCCCTCTGCTATTTGAACGTTTCAAAGAGAGTCTAACGGATTGCATTAATGGAGGTGTAGAGCTTTCGGGGACCACTGTAAAGACTCTCCTTTGCGCTTTACGATTGATGATCAACCAACTGTATAGGTACTGTTCTACTTGGAATCTTAAAGTTAACGTCAACAAATCGAAGATAGTGATCTTCAGAAACGATGGTGGAACTATTGTAGTCGTGAACGAATTCAGATACCTAGGACTGTGCCTTACAAAAAACTTAAGTATGGAAAACCATCTAAGTGAAAAACTTATTAAGGTCAAGAGTGCTATTTGAGCTATTTGGAATAATTGTTTTGCCAACAGAAGTATGGCGCATAGCTGTGCATAAAATTGAGGTCTTTTGGCACCAACTTATGTTGCTACACAATGGAAACCCAAATCATTAGAACTCAAATCGGAACAATGGAAGCGCCCCACGGTGGTTATTTCGGTTATTTTTTATCAAGGTGGTAAGTCTCTTCAGTTTTGGGAACAGGAAAAAGTCGTATGGGGCCAAATTCGGTAATAATGGTGACTAAGGCATGATTGTCGTGTTGTTTTTTTTTTACCAAAAAATCTCTCACAAACGACGATGAATGAGGAAGTGTATTATCGTGATGCAAAAGCCATGAATTGTTTTTCCACACTTTCGGAAGTTTTTTTTGGTATTGCTTCTCGCAAACGGCGCATGACTTCAAGGTAATACTCCTTATTGACCGTACGTCCTTGAGGTAAAAACTCTTTATGTACTATGCCACGGTAATAAAAAAAAATTAAAATTCTGAATTTTAATCGAACTTGGCGCGCTTTTATCTGTCTTGGCTCTCCTTGTGCTTGCATTGGTACAGGTGGGCTTTGATTTCGACGTCGTAACCTGATTCGTCATCAGTAATATCCGTTTAAAACATGTGAGGATCACTATTGACGTCATTCAAGAGCTCGTGAGGGGTGCTCATGCGACGGTTCTTCTGGTCAAAATTAAGAACTTTCGGAACAAACTTCGCTCTGACATACCTCTCATGCCCAGAACATCAAAAAAAGTTGAAATTCGCATATCAAAATGTGTCGAAAAGTGTCGTAGAATTAAAGTGACAAGAGAGATTTTAAAATACAGAAACTACATTCAATTGCCACTCGAACTTGGCTCACTTTGGGCAGACAGATAAATTTGTGATACTGCAGTATCTAGATGCCCCGACAACTACTCTGGAGACCCTTTAGTGGCATGTAGCAGCAGTGGGTAAGTTCAATGAATACTTTACAAGAGAGGAGGGTCTGGGACCAGACCAGGATCTGGAATACATGCATTTGAGGTTTCTGAAGTTTAAGTGGTTCTGCACCATCGAGAACTTGTCCTCTTGTGCCAAATTAACTATCCGACTACGTAAGCAAGACTTAAGCTATGAAATAAACGGGAAATGACACGTCGTTGCGACACCTTATTTTGTCTATGATTCGATACTATTGCCAGTATTAAAGAAGGTAGCCGAACTCATTGAATGCTGTGATAGCAGGAACATGAGACTTATTATGTTTATGAGTCGGATACTTGGTCTTGACATGCTTGATGAGGAAGAATCCATGGAAAATCAGAGGACACGCTTTAGTGGAAGGATCGAAGAAGGCTGTTATGATGAAACGCTGATTAGCAGCTTTTATATTAGGAAACCAGAAAATTTCTAACCAAGTCACTAACGATTGAAATTTTTATTTAATTCGGATTTCAAGGGTTAGTCATCAAAAAGGAGCCGAACTGAAATTTATTAAAAACCTGATGGTACTTACGCTGACTCGAAAGCAGCAGCTGTCAGTCTCAAAATTGAAATTTACTTCTCAGTGACCGCTTCCAACCAGCTCATGTCACCGAAGCTGGAAGCGAGCTAAGTAACACAGCACACAATAGCTGGTATTGTTATCAGTTGTGGTGAAAGGAGAGGCCATCAAAAACGCTGTTGCTTCCCTTCCTATATGACTTAGATGGCATATATCCAGTTATATTACAAAGAGGTATAGACTACCTTCTGCCACCTGGCATTGGCATATAAACCAAAACCTTGGCAAACAGTGAGAGCACTGAAAATCAGAAAAAGATTGAAAAAGATGCTTGCCGAGGGCTTCAAATATGTAAGTCTAACTTCCTTCATGTGAAAGAGCATGCAGAGAATGTTTGAGCTCCATATGCGTAAAACTACCTCTGCCTAAGATGAAACATCCCTAACGACCCGGAAAACTTTGCGAGCGTGTGCTTCAAAATATGGTAGACAGAATTGAAGATGGACTCAACAAGAAAAAATAAGAGCTTATTGCCCGTGCTTTCGACAACGTAACTTTTGACAGCATGCATAACTTGGCCAGACAACGCGACATAAAGAAATCACAAATTTTGTTGAGAAGGATAATGCTGGTTAAAGAAACCCTTATTGTGGATTTTGGCTTTATAGTATGTCATGACGAAATGGCTAACAAAGGCCCAGTTGCAAAGTGTCATCCTGTTAGCTCTATTATGGTCGGCTCACTGCCACATGCTTTTAATGATTCTATCGTCCACGTTCGGGCATATGCAGATGATGTCCGCCATAGATGTATTCGATGTTTAGTGCACTAGAAATGTGATTTTAGTCAATCTTCTCAACTCTGAAATTGTTCTCTTCAGGGGAAAGAGGTAGCCGGTTGGTGTGATTCATCTAGAGCCTTTAGCCATCAACATTCATTTCTCAAACGAAGTTTAGTATTTGGGTGTCATCCTGAATAACAAATGTCTACGTACAAACGTGTCATATTGAAAGCCCTAAGGCGCTGTCGCCTTTCTACCAGTGTTAAAGAGCATTCGGTAAGACTTGTCATGGAGAAGAAAATTCTAAATCTTCATGGCTATTATAGGACCAATTATATCCCATGAATCGTTTCTCTGGTGGAACAAGCTGCCACGAAAATACCGGACTGCTGCTTAAACCAGATTCCAAAGAAATACTCCATGCGAGCTTTCTCTAGAAGCACATCTGTATCTGTCTAGATGCACTGATGAATCTTTCTCCTTCTGATATTCGCATCATTAGCTGCACTCTCAAAGCCATTCTACGTTTAAAAAGAGGTGGTCTTTGGTACAACATTCACTTGAGTTTTGATGACCTTGCGCTCGGTGGTGTCTTTTAGAGAACAGGAATATACGCAATTAACTATACTGTGGGGGTAAAAGGGTAGAAATATATAAGTAGCAAGAGCCAAGCGTCGCTTATGGCCTCATGGAGCCATCTTACTATTTTCTCCTCTGTTATCTAAGGCTCACTCAAAGCTTCTTTGAGTTCGCAGGTCAAACTAATCGAAAATAAAAAAAATTAAATCGCTGATTTCGACTATATGTACAGTGAGTACAATATCGGTGTGATAAATGCACCGCTCTACGTCGGTCGACAGTCTCTACAAATATTGTACAAAGTGATTCAGTTCCAAAGACTACAGCATCAAAATCATAGCAGCAGCTATTTTATCTTCCATTCGAAGGTAAAGTAACAGCTTTTGCAGATGATATCGGAATCGCATACTATATCACCTTGATCAAAAAGTTCCCGGTGGCGTCACCGTGTAACGCACCCATTGTTCCGATTTGAGTTTTGTTTTTTTTTTTTTTTTTGTTTGTTGACATTATCTCTAAATCTTAGCGTCAAATCTTGACATTTGCAAAAGTTATGTAGCTAAGAGTACAATCTATCTCTGTGTGTGTTGGCGATTTTTTATAATTTTAGAAATCGATTTAAATTTGCAACAACGAACTCATATTAAATTTTGCGTAAAAAACGGATGTAATGTTGCGCGAACGTTGGAAATATTGGAAAAGTGTTTCGGTAACGATTCTCTAAAGGAAACGGTCGTTTACTAGTGGCACGAGCGGTTCAAAAGTGGTCGTGAATCAATGGAAGATGATGAACGCAGTGGCAGACCATCGACATCAAAAACCGACGAAAACATTGATGAAGTAAATGAAATGTTGGTCAATAGCCACAAATTAACCATCAGAAAGATAGCGGAGGACTTAAACATTGCCTATGGATCCGTCTAAGACATTTTGGTTAATGATTTGAGTTTCCGTCGTGTAGCAGTAAAGTTGGTGCCAAAAGACCTCAATTTCATGAAAAAAAGGAACCATGTTGACGTCGCAAAAGAGATGATTTGCGAGGCTGAATCCTATCCCACATTCATCAAAAGGATCATTACTGGGGACGAGACGTGGGTTTATGAGTACGACACAGGCAAGTAAATGGCGTTCACCAAATGAGCCGAGACCAAAAAAACCACGTCGTTTTCAGTCAAAAAAGAAGGCAATGCTTACGGTTTTCATGGATTACAACCGGGTTGTGCATCATGAATTCTTGCCAGAATGCCAGACAGTAAACAAAAAGTATTATTTGGGCGTTAAGAGACGTTTGCGTGAAGCAATTCGCCGAAGGAGACCAGAATTGTGGGCAGAAAACTCGTGGATCTTGCATCGTCGAAGAAGAAATATGCAACAAATACCATCCAACAGCCACCGAATTTACCTTATTTAGAAAGACCAATCGAACCATCTAGTAGCTGGTTCCCTCCGAAGTTTTCCTCAGGATAGCTGGTGCATTTAAAAATTATGTAAAATAATCTTATCTGGTAAAGCGAATGATTAGAGGCATTAGGGTCGAAACGACCTTAACCTATTCTCAAACTTTAAATGGGTAAGAACCTAACCTTTCTTGATATGAAGGTTTAGGTTGTGATATATTGTGCCCAGTGGGCCACTTTTGGTAAGCAGAACTGGCGCTGTGGGATGAACCAAACGTAATGTTACTTCTTTCTGTTCGGTCGAGTTAAAAGAACCAGTACGGGGAACGCGTTTCAGCAGCCGAGAGGAAGTAAAGGAAAAATCCCAGGAAGCACTGATGGACATACAGAAAACCGAATATAAAAAATGTTTCGAGGATTGTATCAAGCGCTGGCATGGGGGTTACTTTGAAGGGGATAATATAGATTTCGATGAATAAACCTGAATGTTTATTTCTTTCTGAATAAATTTTTGATTGGGCTGGTATGCCTCATCTAGCCCTTTGAGTTTAGTGACTGAGATTAACAACGGTGTTCATTTACTGCGAGTCTGGCTTGCCAAGCACAAGTAAGCAATAAAACCAAGTTGCTTGAAAATACAGTGTTTTCCTAATCTAGAAATATACTTCTACGCTGGAAATTGCCTACGGTTTAAATTGCTCAGTTGCACATGTAGTGAGGATGATTCTTTACCGGTTTTCAATGAAGTTAATGTTTGTAATACAAATTGTTTTAAGATAGGGTAAGCTTACAACTTTAAAAACTTGTGTATTTCATTTGATCAAAATATGAGTTCACCCAAATACACTTCGCCAATGAAACAATATTTTCGTTCCTCTATTCGCACCTTTTATCATTTTAAGAAGGTTTGTGATAGTTAAAGTTTAAGCAAAGTCTACTTTGAAATTTTCCATTCTAAACTTCAATGTGTTATAAGTTGCTGGGGGGTTGCCTACTAAGCTAACCTTCTTCCTCTTGTCGTTTTACAAAAGTGTGCTATTAGAAAAAATCTACAGTGCAATGTAACTCGCTCTATGACCCTCTTTAGATCCATAAATATTCCAAGCTATTTTTTATGAGAGGTGGCTACATCCAGAGTCCCATTTCTGACTCCCGTACTCTGCGAAGTAATCTGGAAAATTATATTACTGTTCGCTCTTTCCGTACACATGTAAGAAATATGTACTCCATTGTGTCTTGCAAACTATTTAATACGTTTCCTGCGGCTTTTCGATGTATTATATCTTTATAAATGTTTTTAAAGAAAGTCAAACTCTGGCTTCTGGATTTCGACTACAGTCAAGTTGAAGTTTTGCTAGCATACATTGCTTAATATTACAATAATTTACTAAATATCCAGTTAATGCTTGTTTTTCCAAAATATTTTCAATCTTTTCTTTTTTCGTTTTGTGTAATATATATATAATATTGGGTCATATAAAGCGTCCGCGATTTTTTGTCACTAGATGGTGTTGGTGTCCATTTATCTAGAAACACTTATCTGATTGTGTCAAATGAACACGTTTTTGAAAGGTGACATATCGCGCTACTTTTTTTGTGAAGATCGTTGTGTAATTCGTTGCTTGAGTTAAAAGTTATACTGATTTGAATATGACTGAAATATCTGAAGAAATACGCTTTGTGATGCATTTTTACAATAAAAAAGAGGAACACGCTGCAAAAGTATGTTAAAAAATTTCTGCAGTTTAAGGTGAGAAAGCTGTGAGTGAACGTCGGACCCAGGAGTAATTTGTTTGATTTCGTTCCGGGAATTTCGACGTAAAATATGCACGTCGCACTGGTTGGCCTATCATTGAAAAACTCGATGAAATTTTGAAACTGATGGAGCAAGACCGGCATAGAAGTTGTCTGGAGAAAGCGGTGGCACTAAATATCAACCGTATGACAGTTTGGAGTCATCTAAAACGGGCAGGCTACTCAAAGAAGCTCGATGTTTGATTTACCATGATTTAACGCAAACAAATTTAACTGACCGAATAACCATCAGTGAAATGTAACGAAATGGAACCATTTTCGAAGCGATTCATTACGGCCGATGAAAAATGGATTAAATACGAGAATATCCAACGCAGGCAATCATGGTCAAAAGCTGGTGACCGACCACAAACGACTTCAAAGCCTGGATTGACGGCTCTAAAATTTCTTTAACCTGAAGGAACAGTAGCGGCCAACTTTTTGAATTTCGTTATACAAAATTTTAAATTTTTTTTTCTTTTTTTAAAAATTATCAAACATTATTTTCTCTTTCTTTTGGAAAATATTTATATAATCTTTAACCTTAATAACTAAGTCTTCTTTTGTTTAACTGTTCGTATTTTTTTTTTACTTACTTTTTTCTTTTTATTTATGTCTGATTTACTTCCCAACCTTACAGTTAGTTAGAATGGGGTTTTTCGTGGGGCAGATGGAAGTGACATATTGCGTTCTATGGTTAAAGTTTTTTGTAGACAAAAAATTGGACTTCATATTTGCCATATTAATGTACAAAGCTTAAGGCCAAAAATAGATGAGTTTCGTTATATATTCGTAGGTTCTGCGATCGATATTGTTTGTATTTCCAAAACATGGATCCATACAGATCCACATGGTCAAGTTGACATTAACGATGATACACCAAATGTAGGTATATCATCTGGAAGGCTATCAAATGTTTCGTGCGGATAGAATTAGGCGTGTCGGTGGCGGAGTTGCTATTTATATTAGAGATAATATCTTTCTATTAAAATTTAATGTAAATCCCAAGCTGACAGTGAAATGAATTACCTGTTCCTGGAGCTAATTAGCGACGATGATTCAGTTCTCCTTGGTGTGGTTTACAGGCCAAACAAGGCAATCACTTACCCATCTTAGTTTTTTGCTGGAAGTTATTTCAATGAACGCATAAAACATAATTCTAAATAGTGATCTTTTAACTTAAGTTAGGCTAACTGAAAGTATGTGCTCACTTAATCTCTTTCCAGTAAACACTATAGTATTACAACTACTCACTTTAGAGATACCTCTAGCACATAACTTGATGTTTTTTTTTTCGTAAGTGATACCAGTAAGATACTTTTCTACGACCAACTGTCGTTCCCAGGGTATTCCAAACATGATCTTATAATCCTAACATTCGGTTTTAGCTTTCAAGATTCATCTAATACTTTTCAGTTTAGAGATTTTAGGATCATCGACAACATGGGACTAGAAAGTGATGTACGTAGTGTGAGCTGGGAACAAAAATATTATTTACCTTCACTTAATCAACAAGTTGAGTTTTTACAAGCAAAGGTGAATCAGTTATTTAATAGCCACGTACCCATCAGAACCACACATCTAAGATACGCGATAAACTCATGGTTTACAAATGACATCCGCGAACTCATGAAAAAACGCGATGAGGCTTATGATCTTTGGAAGGGCTTTAGAGTGGAGGAGCACCATAGGGCATACCGCACTCTTCGTAATAATGTGGTTTACAAAATACGCTTGGCTAAAATGCGAATTTACTCTGAGCGTTTAAACACGTCACTGACTGGTAAACAGCTGTGGAAGAACCTAAACGAAATTGGTGTATGTAAGCATAAGAGTAGACATCTCGATAATGTTGATGGTAATCAACTAAGTCAAAGTTTTGTATCATATCTGAGTCTCCAACCTTCCTTGGAAGTCTCCTACCTAGTCTTCTACCTACAGTAGGGCAACAACACTACGTCCTCTTCAGGAGCGTTCGTATTCTCGGTGATAGAACAGGTGGATGTGGTTGAGAGTCTCCTCAATATCAAATCTAATTCGGCTGGATTTGATGAAATTAACCCCAAATTCTTAAAAATCATTCCTGCCTGTTCTATTGCGATACGTAACTTATATATATTTTTAACCAAATTGTAATTACGGAAAAAAATTATACTCATACCTAAGAGCTCTGCAGGTAAGGACTTCCGGCCAATTGGAATACTTTTTTTCCTCTCTAAAGTCTTTGAAAGAATTATGGCACTGCTAACGGTTGCAGATAACATAAGAAAGAAGCTAGATGAAAACATGGTCACGTTTCAAGTACTAGGTTGTTGTTGATTTTTATAAGGCTTTTGACACTATTAATCAGGCAATACTTTGCAATAAGCTTTCTAGGAAATTCAATTTCTCAAGTTCCGTTATCAGACTCCTGTCTTCTCAACTGGAATATGCTTTAACAATTCTAAATCAAATTTCCTTCCGAATACGTGTGGATTAGCGCAAGGCTCTAGCCTTGGTCCTCTTTTGTTTTCAATGTATGTGAACAAGTTGCCTTCTATTGTCGCTCACTCCACCGTTGAAATGTATGCCGACGATATTCAGTTATATTACAGTTGTTCATTTGATTCGATTGATCACGGCGCTAGCTGCATTAATTCTGACTTGGAAAGAATCTCAAGTTGTTCACAACAGAATTTGCATTTGATCAACCCTAAAACGTCAAAGTGCATTATCATATCCAGGAAAGCTGTAGAGACCTCACATTTTTCCAAGGTTCACCTTAACGGCAGTCCGATAAATTATGTGGATATCGCCAAAAACTTGGGTGTGACATTTAATAAGACATTCGTTACACCTATACGCATGATTGTGAAGTCTTCGCTAAATATGACGCTGTTAGTAACCGAAAACTGACTATAATAACACAGGCCGATATGTATTTGGTTCGCAAAGATTTGATCGAATTTCTCAATTATCGAAGCGGATCTGTAACCTTACCTTTAATAGCCTTCTGAAACATCGTTCTATCTAAATGCTGTACAACATCATACACACTCGATCATAAGTTTCATTTATTCGATTTCGGAACGTCAAATTGTTTGCCATCAGAATCTCAATGCCTCGCTACGTAAGAGATATAAGAGAGAAGACTAGATTTAAAAATGAATTAAAATTTCACTTATCTATCTTTATCTAACTTTACCGTTGTATTTTTATACTAATTAGAACTTTTTTCTTTCTCTGTTTTATCTTAGTTATGCTCTTAATTTTACTCATAATTTAGCTTATCACTATTTTAAAAGATAATGTATCTTACTGTGTAAGCATACGCAATATATTAAATAAATAAAAAATAAAATAAAATATGTTGAGTGTTTGGTGGATTTGGAAGGAAATTGTCTATTATGAGCTGCTAGAACGTAGCTAAATGGTCCATTCGATACTTAACTGTGCAAAACTCGACCATTTGAATGAAGCTATCAAAAAAGAGCGACCAGAATTGGACAACAGAAAAGGAGTTGTCTTCCATCATGACAATGCTAGGCTACACACCACTTTGATGACCCGGAACAAATTGACGGAGCTTGCTTGCACCCTCTGATTACTTGTTGTTTCGGTCCTTGCAAAACTCTCTTGGTGGTAAAAAATTGGCAGACCGAAGAGCCGCTGAAAATCACTTGACCAAGTTTATCGCTGAAAGACCACAGACGTTCTACCCAGATGGAATTATGGAGCTACCCGGAAAATGGCAAAAGGTCATAGTTAGTAATGGCTAATATGTATATACTTGACCGAAATGTACAAAAAAAAAACCGCAGAGACTCCTTATATGACCCAATATTTCAAAAAAAATCATTTAAATATTGCTAGCCCCACACAATTTCTGAATTTTATTTTATTTATGAATTTATTGTAGCATTAAGTACTAATTAAATTTTCAATTAAAAAATATTATTAAATGTTCTTATTATAACTATTATTTTTGTGACAATAAGAATAATGGCAATAAAAAAAAACTTCCATTGACAGATGGCAGACCAAGCGAATGATTCCGAAGAGATCAGGGATTTTCCTGCTATCTCTCAATAAAAGTACAAACGGTACAATGGTCTTGTTCCTTGTCTAAGTACTCTGTTAAATATTAAAAAAATATAAAAGCCAAACATTAACTTTGGCTTTCTTTCAGTGACACTTGTTGCGATTTCTTTGGCATGCTTGATGGGGTGAAAAGTAACCTCCTTGGGAATGGAAAAAAAATTTTTTTAAATGTTTTTTTGTTTTATTCAATATAGTCACCTTTTAGTTTGATACACTTATTCTAGCGATTTTCTAACTTCTTGATCCCGTCCGAAAAGTAATTTTCCAGAAGGTCTGCAAAATACTCCTCCGTGGCGTCCATGATTTCCTCGCGTGAGCTGAATTTTTATTGATGAGCCATCTTTTGAGGTTTGGGAAGAGATAATAGTCCGATGGAGCCTAATCGGGCGAATACGGTGGATGCGACAGCAATTGGCGCCGTAAGTCATTGATTTTAGCCATGGTTGCGATGCTCTTTTGCGCCGATGCATTGTCTTGCAAAAAAAAAAAAAAAAAAAATTCGCTTCATGTGAGGCCGTTTTGCAGCGATTTCGGCCTTAAATTGCTCCAATAATGCACAGTAAAGCTCGCTGTTGATGGTTTTCCCTTTTTTGAGGTAGTCGACGAAAAGTATGCCATGACATTAACAGAAAGCCGACGCCATAACCTTTTCGACCCAACGAGCCTCCCTCTGCCGCTACTGAGCACTCGTGCCGGCTTCAGTCCATTTACGGGCACTCATTTTGTTCTCTGGTGTTCAACAAAATGCCAAAAGTCCGCCCGATTCCGCATCAGCAAGTCCAAACACTCTTTCGAAGTGCTCTCGCGTTCGTGTTTTTGGTCAGGAGTGAGTATGCGAAGCACCCAGCGCAGGATAACTTTTTCATATGCAGAAAATTGCTCAAAATATGGCGTGTGTACTGGCGCTCAGTACTAATCTTTGTGGTATCTGCTAGCTCGAGCACCTTCACTTTTCAGTCAGCCAATACCATTTCATGTATTTTTTTTTGACATTGTCCTCTGTAACCGCATTGGAGGGCCTGCCGCTGCGGACTTGATCGGTAGTGTAGTTGCGGCCACCACGAAACTCTCGAAACCAATATTTGACGGTGTAATCTGACGGAGCATTAGCCCCATAATATTTATCCAACTTTTCGTTTGTTCTTTCGCTATTTTGCCTCTCAAAAAATAATGTTTTATGAGAGAACAAAAATTGTTTTTGTCCATACTCAACATGATGCCAAACACGTCAAAAACAATCAGATGTCAAACCAAAATTAAGACAGTATCGCACTGAAATTTGGCATGTCTGCCTAAATATGAACGGACTTCAAGGCACCATAACCTTTTTGTAGTAGCAGCGCATTCTGGCTGTTAAAGAGGCTACTTTTCACTCCACCTAGTATGTGCATACATATGTATGTACATATAGGGAGATTCATCGTGAGGTTTGATTTTCAATAGGCTTTTTTTGACAGATGACGAGTGACTGCTATCAAACTGCTTTGTCATTTTTGTTCAGAATCGTTTGGCAAGTCATCATGAAAAGACTTACATCACAACAGCCTCTCCAAATTTTTAAGCTGTATTTCGAAAATCAGCGTTCTGTGTGAAATGTTTTTCGTGCGATTCGAGGAACTTACGGTGCGCATAATTGACCTACAGAAACCACTATTGCCAATACCATTCGCAAATTTAAATCACAGTTTACATAAGTGGATGATACTCGATCGGTTTTTCCACATCCACTCTTTGAGCTGATGAGCAGCCCGAAGAGTACCAAAAGCTACCATTACATCCATTAAAAACAACGGTATGGTGTGGTTTATGGGTTGGTCGAATAATTGATCCATATTTCTTCAAAAATGTTGTAAATCAGAATGTTACCATCAATTGTAACCGTTATCGCGCCATGTTAACGGACTATGTGCTTTCTGAAATTCAAGCACATGGTCTCGGTGAGCTCTGTTTTCAACAAGACGGCGCTACGGCCCACACATCGCGTGAAACAATGAACTTGTTCAGAAATCATTTTGGTGAGCACTTAATTTCATGTTTTGCTACGGTAAATTGGCCGCCTAGATCGTGCGATATTACAGCTTTGGACTATTTTCTCTGGGGACGTGTTAAGTCTCAGGTCTTCAGGATTAAGCCAGCTACGACTAAAGCTTTGAAAGCCAACATTACTTGTGTTATCCGCGAGATACAAGTCGCTATGCTCGAACGAGACGCCCGAAATTGGACCTTCCGAATCGACCCCCTCTGACGTAGTCATGGCCAACATTTACATGATATCATTTTCAAAAAGTAAGTGCCATGAATTGTTCTTTTAACCAATGATAAAAATTTTAAGTTTGCTTTAAGATTTATGTGTTTTGTATTACATCATAAATCAAACCTCACGATGAATCACTCTATACTACTAGAAAGCCCTTTAGTTGCAAAAAATTCCGGACACAATTACTCCAGAGCAATATCTATTCATTGTACAGAAAAATGCAATTTTATTAACTTTTGAAATGTCTTGCCTTGTAGGATCGAAAATACATTAAAAAAAAAAATTCCAAAACTTAGCCCTCCACCATCAGTAACAACAGCGCAAAATTGACTGCAAATAGATATATTATATGATATGTACGTATGCCCTTCGAAAAATCTCTATTCACTTAGCAAAGAGTTTTCCCCGGTGAAACAAAAGCCCTCCAGACGCTCAAAAAAACTGCTTGTGTACGAGATACGGAGACGGTAGGCAACGGTTTCCATAAGCCGAATACAGGAAAGGGATAGCGTTCCTTCTACACTGCCTCCAATCTCGTTTCATGCATTTTTCGGAATCCAATTATGAGGACAATTTTTCCAGTTATTTTTTCACAATTCTTGCCTGCATCCAAAAAATGCAATGTACAGGTACCTAACTTGAATTCAATGGGATAGAGCGGCCTAGCATCCCTTTTCGTTTGGAGGCATTTTATTTTTCCATTTTTTTTATTTTTTTTGTTTTGTTTTTTGTCTTCCTGAATCCCGAACACAAAATTGGAATTGAAGTGGAAGAGTGCGCACTTTGAAAAGATTCTTATAGCATTGGATTCTTTATTATTTTTGTAGATATGCTTCCAAGAATACGTAAAGCCTTTCATAAACAGTTCGCTTGGCCTGACTCCAGCTCCTACTGTAGCTCCTGCTCTAGCTTCAGTTCCAATTCTAGCTGCTGCTACAGCAACAGTGCCGACAATGACAGCAAGGATGACGACGACGGCAACAGCATTTGCCTCGTTCTATTATTTTTCTTTCATTCGTTTTGTTGTTGTCATTTGGTTTTTGTAGATACTTTTTTGTGCCTGTTGGTGCTCCCTCTGCTGCTTATGATATCGTATAATGGAGGAGACATTATCTGGGCCTGGGCTGAAAAGAAACCTTCATCTGGTTTTTGTATTCTTATAGGAGCCGGCTTCTTGGCGCATCCAATAAATGGATGTGAATGACGGCAGCATTCTTTGTTCTCCCAGCCAGGAATAAGACGGGATGAAGGAACATATAAGGATTTTAAAATTTTCAAGATGATGAGACATCAGGAATGAATCCAACCATGTGGTCCAATATTTTGGTTTGTTTTATGTATGTAGAGCGTGAGTAAATCAACGATGCGGTTTGTTTGGTTTGCGATCAAATAAACCAAGAACTTGACTGCGGTTGACTTTGCATGTCAGTTCGCATGAGAAAATATTATAAAACATATGTAAGTCTGTTGGTGAACTCAGGACATGTGCCCTCAAGTAGTAAGAAAAATCATATATTCACAGATTTGGCTATTGTTTCGTTGCTATTTTGACAGGTATAAAAGTTGATTTCGGGTAAACAGCGTATTCTTGTACATTTAAAATGAAATTGTGTTTATCTTAAGGGTTTATGAGTTGTTCTAGATCTTGAGTTTTGCCCTTAGAAATTACCATATGAGTGCATGTGAGGAACCTTAAGTTTAATGAAAGTTTAAGCACAACTTTAGTTTATGTTTATGGTATTTGAAGAGGGCAAAGTACAGCGTATCCAAAGTCCATCGGGTATCGGAGTTTATGTATATACCTGCATATATGCATAACTAGTCTCAAAAAGATAGAGTAGCTGAAAGAAATTTTGTGAGGAGAGATAAGGCCATAAGGCCTAATTAATTTCGTGCTTTGTGTAGCAGTATGATGCAGGTCGAGAAAATAATATGAAACTATCGCAGCAACAAATATGGGGATTTTTCCTTGTTACAGCCAAAAAAGATTGTTATTCTGTCTAGGGTTCATATACTGTGACTAAAACCTTAGCTGAAGTCAATTTTTAGTATTTATTAGACCAGTCCACCCATCGATTACTAATGTTTTTGCAAGATGTAACACACACCTTATATGAAACCGAATGTAAATCCTTCGAACTAATTACTAACTGCCGATGCCAGCCAGTAGGAATCTTTTGCAGTTTTCAATCTGAAAACGGTTATGTAAGAGTTGCTGAGATTAGGAAGTATTCAGACGTCCACGAACCATGCTTGCTGCAATCCATGGTTCCTGGATTAGGATAATGTCCTCTGTCTTTGGGTAGACGCAGGATGAGTGCGACCGAAGCCTTTTTTGAGTGATGGAGATTAATCTGGGAAAGCGTCTACCAAGTGCTCACGACCTTAACTTCACCATCTGATCGTAAATGATCACTTTTAAGTTCGTCGTGGGTTTTTATTTTCGACAGGGTGTCAAAGGTGTAAATTGTCGCCTTAGTTGTAACCTAGAATATATTGGAGTCATGGCTATCCATTACAGGATATTGACACTTTAAGATCCGAGGTTGAATTTACAGTCTCAATAAAAGGAGGAGGAAGTTGCTTATCAGCATCCAGCTCATACCTATTGTAAACCATTAGGATTGACGGTAGTTGGTGTAGTCACCGTGTTACTGGCTGGTATTAAAGTAGTACCGGTCTCGGATTTTGTTTTTGAGAGATTATGTTCTATTAGGGATGCAACGAGTATCGGAGAAAGGAAGGCCCATATGTACAGAGATTCGCTTTATACAGATAAGACTAGCTAATCCGGAGGTCGCTAGATATCAGGATACACGTACCATATTTGGGGATACTGGGCCCTCATTCACATTGATCCTTGACATGAAACGTATGACACTTTGATACAGCACAGTGGAGAACCGTGTTTAATAAATTGAGGAGAAGTGAATGACATTCTTTATCTTCAGTACTTACTTGAAAAACTTTTCGACTGTCATTGTCTTCACTCTGCCTCTACAACTCTAGAAGTTCGATGCTCAGAGTAGATGTCTCTAGCTTCTTTACGTGTATCCTCTGGAACTTCCTTTATGTTAAGCAGACGATATCAAATATTTTCGCTGCAATGGTTTGCAGCAATGTGATAGGAACAACCATAGTGCTGTGCAAGAACATATTACTTCTAACACCTAACCATCAACGACAGATTCAAATAAGAACGTCGAAAATTGTCGGAATATTTCTTCAATTAGAGCAATTGACAATTTATTTGTGGGTTTGTGGGAGCCCAAATAATATAGATCTCCACATTATGTGGCGATCCCGGAACAGTCCTGCAAGTGAGTGAGTCGTTCTTTAAGAAAATATTTTAAAACTAAATTTGGCTGATTTTAACATTCGAAATGTGAGGCAAGAATCAGGTATCCGCTTCAGTTAAAATATACAGTCTTTCCAAATTTTGCCTGATATTAAAAAAAGTTGGAGTGGATATTACAAGAGTCATCACCGCACTGCTCCGTGAATAAATCAATCGGCATGCCAATTATAACTTTAATAAACTTGAGTAATGGCAAACAAGAAAACCTTACTTCTGGGATGCGAAGACGATTGGAATTCTGTACAAATAGAAGTTTATTTTAAATATGCGCAAAGAACATTTGGTTAGTACTTCGCTAAGACGGATACGGAGAATGTTAACAACGTCGCACAGTGGACCGTTTCATACATGCTAGACGTAAAAAATTCTTAAGTTTGAGTGAACGCTTTTATTTTCGATTATTTTACATTCAATTCATATAAAACTACATTTTTTGCTGAAAACATTAAATTTTGCTATCTGAAGTTAAAATAAAAATGAAAAACACTTTTGCTTATGACAGAATTGCCAAAAAGTAAAACAAGCGATTTTTTTTTTTAATAATACGGTTTACAGATTTAATCTGATGAATCCAAATTGGAACTGAATGCATCTGAAGTTATGGTATCTGAGTCCTCATCTTCTTGATTTGTTTGTTGTCTTGTGTTTCCAACCAGTTTAGGTTCAGCTAAAAATTGTGTGATGTCTGATGGTATTGAACTTACATTTTTGAAAGGTTTTTCTCGTAAAGAATCTATTATTCGATCAGAGGTTATCAAAAGCATATTTAAAATTCGAAAACGTCTACAGTCCTTGTTCCGAGCCTCTTGGCTTTCTTCGGTTAATTGTCCTATCGGAAGTATGCATTGTTTAATTACTTCGACAAAATGACAAAGCAATTTGTGTATGCTTAGGGGCATTGAATACCAGTTGTACGTTCCTAAATATGCTAGTTTTGTTTCCTCCAAATATTTTTCAAAAAGTCCAATGTTAATTTCATGGCCCGATGATACACAACTTAAAATGATATAAAACCGTTTTAATATTGGGTATATATTTTAATTCGTGCGGTTTTTTTTTTTCAAAATTTGAACGTTTATTTAAGAAAAACATGTACAATAGTATTATTCAAAGTATTGCCCATCTTAAGCTATGAATTTTTTCCATCTTTCTGGCAATTGTGCATCCCATCCTTAAAGAACTGCGCCGGCTTTTCAGCCAAGAATTAATCAAGCCAATTTTTAATATACTGCTCTGATGTGAACCGTATTTCAGTGAGGGCGTTCTGCATCGACCGGAACAAATGGTAGTCAGAAGGGGCATGGTCTGGGCTATAAGGCGGGTGGGGTAAGACTTTCCATCCACTGTTTTCCAAATAGTTCTTAACCGGAATTACAACGTGGGGCCGAGCGTTGTCATGATGGAAAATTATTGCCTCGTGTCTGGTCGCATATTCCGGGTGTTTTTCGGCTACTGCTCTCTTGAAACGGATTAATTGTGTTGTCCCTTGATGGTTTCACCCAGTTTTAGTAGCTCATAATACAGCACACCCATCTGATCCCACCAAATACAGAGCATTACCGTCGCGCCATGGATATTCGGCTTTGCCGTTGATTTGGCTGATTGGCCAGGTTTCACATACGATTTTTTGCGCTTGGGGTTATCGTAATGAATCCATTTTTCACCACCAGTAGCAATCCGATGCAAAAATGACTTCCTTTTGTGTTGTTCCAGCTGCATTTCGGATATGCAAAACCGCCTTTCGACGTCTCCCGGCTTGAGTTCATGTGGAACTCAATTTCCTTGCTTTTGAATATATCCAGCTGCTTTTAAACGTTTTGAAATGGCTGCTTGAGTGACACCCAAAGATTCTGCGAGCTCTTCTTGTGTTTGGCAACAATCTTCATAGAGTAATGCTTCCAGTTCTTCATCTTCAAAACTTTTTTGGCTGCCCAGGACGTTCATCGTGTTCCAAGCCAAAATCACCACTTTTAAATCGTGCAAACCACTTTTCGCACGTTCGCTCAGCTAGCGCATGTTCACCACAAACTTCCACCAAAATACGATGACTTTCGGCAGCAGTTTTCTTCATATTAAAGTAATAAAGAAGAACTCCTCGCAAAAACACTTTTTCAGGCACAAAGTTCGACATATTTGAGTGAAAAAAAAAATATTGTTGTTTACACTTCAAATGAATGACATGTACTGAAATGATGTACAATGACAGTAGCTTTTCAACGCATGTTCCAATGGAATAATAACAATGGAATAATACAAGTTACGCCATCTCTTAGCAAACCGCACATTAAGTTATAGACCCAATATATTCGCATCAATTCCTGTTATTTCAGCCCTTTTTACATGATTTTTGAAAAACCTCCTGGCAGTATTGCCATCATGTGTGTTTCTGAAATCCGGTTTCGGTTTGTCTACAACAAGACCCATTTCAGTTTTGAAACGAAATTGAATATTTTTTTTTTGCGTCTCTACTGAAGCCTTGTCTTTTTCATTTCTTATAGCCCATGTTTTTACGTCAAGTCTATATGCTATATGTAAAATACACTCAAGTGCTTTAATCCAAGCATGCAAACTTGACAAACCATATTCATAAAATTCTGTTTTTGGCACTCTATTAATCATTACTTGATTCATCTCACTTGGTCTCGCTCCACAAATATAACACGATTGAGTTGACCGGTTGGATGTAAGGAAGTTAACAACTTTACCGTCTATCATCGTAAAAACCAAATTTAAAAATAATTTTGACATTTTTGCCGCCAACCGAGAATTCGAGCTCTTCGATATTTGCAATCTGATTTCGAACTGCGTTAAATTCTCTAAGCGCCATATTTTCTGTTACTTTAGCAAATATAAATTTAATTGGACGGCATAAACGTGTGGATGAAGAATAAGGATTTTGCCATATAATCATTGTCGGATCCGAAACCAATCTAACCTGAATAAGAACAAATGAAATGAGGAAAAAACATTCGTCTGAATTCGCTCGAATGAGCTGAGCTACCATCACCTCCCCATTTATAAATAAAAAGAATTGACGATGCGTCTGTTATGTTTTAGGATACAACTCTCTCTTGCACTAATAACAAACGCTTAGCTGTGTGATAAACTATGTCTTTTAGATTTATGTAGGCACTCGATTCATCGAAACATATTGCATTTTCGGATGGAAAACAATCCTTTTTAGCTTTGGCTTATCTGTAAACTGATGGATTTAATGCATGACCTCTTTCGATCGATTGTTTTCTTAAAATTTTGTATGTATGACGCGTAAGATTTGTGTCTATATAAAAAGCAAGCGCCTCGTCATTACTGTAGGATCGAACTTTATCTAACTTCCTTTGATTAGTTTTAAAATCTTTTGCAGCTTGGGGATGCTCTGTTACTTCTCTTACAACATCCGTAACTATACGTGCTAGAATAAAATCATTGCCATTCAAGCAATCTTCATATTTCAAAAGAAAACTTTCTTTTCTCAAGCCGGCTGCTTTCCATATCTTATCGAAATTTACTGACAACAGTCGAATTTTATTTTTTATTTGTTTGGAAAGCTCGCAATTTTCTTCAGAAATATTTATTTTGTTTGAAATATATTCAAAAATTTTATTAATACGGTTTTTATCAAAATACTCCATTCGCGGAATCCCATACTCTATCAATTAAAAGGAAAAAAATCAAGTTTTGCAAATTCGTTCGGAGCAAAAATGACACATATTCCTCAACTAGAAACGATACTCATCTGGACACATTGACACACTCATATTTAGATTATCTAAAAAAAAAAAAAAAAAAAAACAGAATCTTTAAATTTTACACCATAAAATACGACTTGCTTTTGAGGCTTATTAACAAGCCAATTAAACGAGGCACAAGAAATAAAAAATTGATAAATAAAAGAGAACACACCGCCTAATAAGCCTGCCATTTCTTGTAAATTGTTTTCTTCTCAATTTAGAGTTATAATAAAATATATGAGAAGCTCACAATGCAATTAATACACGCAATCACTGAGAAAATCTAAAAATTTTCCTTTGATTAGCCAGAACTTGTTGCTAAATCAATTAAACAGAATTTGGATTACAGTAATATGATCAGTGGGGAAATGTTTTTGTTCGGAGCTACATCAAAAACAATGAGTCGCAGTTGACTTTCTTACGTTTAGCATATGCGAAACGGTCCACTGTGCGTCATCTAGATATTGATACTCGTATCGCCTAATCCCAATACCTTGTGTAACGTGATTAGCGTTTTGCTGAATTTTAGAATCGAACGTGCGTTAGTTTCTGCCAATCCATTTATGTGAGAAATTCACCTTTAATATGCTTATCCTTTCATTTATTGGTTCGAATTCTATAACGAACTTTTTTGCCTTTTTGTCTATTATGAAACGTATCCCGTATTGTCCTCTTTTGTCCGCTACCTTTTCATTTCTTTTCTTGTAAAGCAGTGATGTTAATTTTGTATCTGAGTAGTTTATTTGCTATTTCTGACATTTTGCCTGGCTGAAGCATCGTCTGTATATTCTATGTTGCTATGGATAGTTTTGTTTCCTGGGCCCTGGGACTATTTGATCCGTCCATTACCCGAGGGGAATGTGAAGATTTGAAGTTGTTTTGTTTTTCTTGGATCACCAGTTCCCAAATCTATGTTCTCTGAGATTGTATGTCTCAGTAATACCTCTGAGCTCTAGGTTTTATTTTACTAGGGATAAGTTGATTTATCCGATATCCTATACCCTCTTCCTTTTTCCGGGATTGCGACCGGCATAAAAGATTATGGTGGAGTTAAATTACGTTAGCGGTTTATATTTTCATATTAGCTTTTAATTTGTATCTCAAAATCGGGCATTTCATGTCGTATAATCTAATATATTGAAATAATATTTGTACACACTATATCTGACTTTTACGAATGTTTTCTATCATTCAGGTAGCTAGGACCACCCAAAGGTGAAACCCAAAGCCGAAACATTAAACCATCATCTGGGGTGTTTACCCAAATACTTCGTTGGATGTGGAAATCCGCGCGTGTGCTGAGTTCACACAAATAGCGTGAGGAGGCATCAGCTTCTAAACGTGGTTTCTGCAGTAAAAGGTGAGCCAACAGATGATGTGGCTGTCAATCAGTATGATTAACTAAATACAACGTAGTTGACCTTTTTGAGATGTCATACAATCTTTGGCAATTTTATTTATGGAATTGTTTACCATTTAAAAATGCAGTTTTGTTTGTTCTTATCTTATTAGGAGAGTAGGCAATCTGTAAGAGTAACATTTCGTATAATTTGTGAATTTTTTTAGTCAACATAATCCCTCTAGTGAGTCCGGAATTCGTGCAATGATGAACGATTTTAAAGAAACTGGTTCAGTATCAGGTGAAAGTCCATAACCGCACGCTCGGTCAGCACGTGCATGTCAAAACATCACCACCTTGAACTTAAGTATTCAAAACCACCCAGGCACCTGAATTCGTCGCCGAAGTCAACAATTGGGTCCCACTTATGGTACTTTACGGTGAATTTTGAAAGTTGATCTTTATTTGCATGCCTTTATAGGGCTTTCTAATAACGACTTGACAACTTTTTTTTTTTTAAATAAAAGGCAAACCATTTGAGATATTTCAAAAACTTTATTATTGGCTTGAAGTACAATCAAAACATTTACGAGTGGAACTCGACTTCGTTCATATGGCCACCGCGGGCACGTTTGTAGCGGTCGATTCGTTGGACCCTACTTTCAGCGACTCGGCCACACATTTCGGCCGAAACGGCCGCTATTTCGTGTTCAATGTTTGCTCTGAGCTCTTCCAACGCTGTCGGCGTGTTGCCATAAACCATTGACTTAACGTTGCCCCACAAAAAATAGTCAAGCGGCGTTAAATCGCACGAACGAGGTGGCCAATCGACTGGCCCATGTCTTGAGATAACACGCTCACCATACTAACTCTTCAATAAATCGATTGTAGCGTGTGCTGTGTGGGTTGTGGCACAATCCTGTTGAAACCACATGTCGTCCAAGTCCATATCTTCCAATTCCATTCACAGTAACGTGACGATCGTTATCGTCGACGAAAATATATGGCCTGGCATGTAAGCCGCACCAAACAGTTTTTTTGGGGGATGAAGTGGTGATTCATGAAGCACATGTGGGTTTTCACCCGACCAATGACGCATATTTTGCTTATTGGTGCATCATCTCCAGAACCCAATCGGAGAACGTTTGTCGCTTCAAATGGTCCATCGGCTTCAATTCTTGAGTCAGCTTGACCTTGTATGGGTGTAAACCAATATCCTTACGCAAAATATACCATAAGATGGTCTGAGCGATGCCCAATTCTTGAGAACGCCTTGGAATTGACTGATTTGGATCGTTTGCTACGGACGTCTGAACGGCAGTGATATTTTCGACACTTCGACCAACCCGTTGTCTCACTGACACAGCAACATCACACAACGAAAACATAGACTCAAATTTTTGCACTAAACTTGTTATTGCCTGTCTACAAGGGCGAGGATTACGACCGAAAATTGGAGTTAACGCTCTTAAAGTTGTAGTCAAATTTTTATAATTTGCAGACGTTACTCGTTAGTGTACTTTACTATAATCAGCTTACTGAATAAATTGACAGTGACAGTTTGATGATTAGTGAAAGAGTGCGTTCAAAAATTAAATTCAAAGCTGTCAAGTCCCTATTGGAAAACCCAATAGAATCCAAATAACACATCAATTAAAGCATTTGGATCATCTACGACGCCGCTGATTTATTAACTGGATGTTAGATCGGCAGGACAATTTGTCATCAAATTTAATCTTTTCCGATGAATCCAATTTATAGATGGATGGGTACGTAAATAAACAAAATTGTTTTTCCGGAGATCGGAAAACCCATACGATATTCGCGAAAAACCAATTCATCTCGACATCATTGGCCCGTACTTTTTGTAAGATGAATGTGAATGGAGAACGGCTATTTGTTTTTTTTTTTTCCAAAATTGAATAAACTGGGTCTGGATGATCTCTGATTTCAACAGGATGGTGTTATCGCCCACACAAGCCATCAATCAATCAATTTATTTTGTACGAAATATGAAGATTATTTTGGTTAAAGGAAAAATTGATTGTCCTCCATTGTCATGAGACTTATCACCCTTAGAATTCTTCCTGTGGGTTTATTTGAAGAGTGAGGTCTATGCCAATAACCCAGCGACAATTGAGGACCTCAAGCAAAACATCCAAACTGAAATTGCGTCCACTGATCTATTTACTATTCAAATAGTCATCGATATATTTGACCTTCGGATGATCGCTTTCAACAGAAACCATGGTGGTCACATGAACTATGTTATATATAATTCATAATTGCTGTAGAACAACCTTTATTAATCAATGAAATTCTGAACTAATTTCTAGCAAATGTGTACTTAATTTAATAAAAATTTCCTCGCTAACCCTTTATTATATGGCATACGAGTATGTACATTTTTCTTACGGACGAGGATGATAATGTGAACTTTTTTTTTTCAAAATGATCTCATCCTGGTCCCATAGATCGTAGCGTTAATATTTGAGGTCGTTCTATAAAAACAGGTAGGTCAACTGAAATCGATTTAATTTTCGATGAACCGGTTGCCTTTACCACTATACTGCTTGACTGGTGCTGTATTTTTAGTTCATGTGAATGAGCCTATTAATCTTCAAACTTTTTCATTAGATTCGAACTAGGAAAAAATACCACCATGATGGAATCTGTGCAAGAGAGTTTGACTGTAACTTTAAGATTGCTAGCTACTGAAAGGAACTTTGAAGATCTCAAGTTTCCCGTAGCTATGTCTACAATATCGATAAGTCATGCCGTAGTTGAAACATGCCTGCCTCTTATATGTGTCCTTGAAAGATACATAAAGGTACGCATATTAAGCTAACCTATATAGAATTACAAAGGAAAAATTAGTGGAAAATGTTATTCTTTCAGAATTATTATTTATTTCTAAGAAATAGTAACAACAACAAAATAACATCTCCAGTATTCTGCCGACTCCAAATATTTCTGATTTTCTTTCTTGTAATAAACATTATTATTGATAAATTAGTGAAGAAAAGTTGAAAAAGACAAAGTTGGAGTTTGTTGTAATTAAGTAAGATTGCGATATATCGATCGAGTTTCTAGAACCCTCATTAAATTTTACAGAATGCCTGCGGAAGTTTCCGTGAAAAAACTTCAAAAAGAACATCATTTACGAGTATTTAATAAAATATAATCCATAGACAAGAGCTTCTCCCCCCAAATTTTGGGGTAGTTATTGGAGTTTTCTCTTGAGGCTCATTTAATTGCTCCAAGTAGAAGCAAGTTTTCGCTAGCAACATATTTTGCGTCGCTTATGTTTCCAGGTAGGTGCCGTTTCTTTGGTGGCCATTCTATGAGAGATTGATAAACATGAAGGTGGGAACTACTCTACATCTTATTCTTGACGTGTTTCTTCATTACAAGGAATCTTCAAATAAAAAAAATCATAAATACCTACCTCATATGACATTTCACGAAAGTAGTCATAATATAATCTTTATTACGTATAGGGTTTTCTAATAACGACTTGACAACTTCTTTTAAAATAAAAGGCAAACCATTTGAGATATTTCAAAAAATCAATCAATCACAATCAAAACATTTATGAATGGAACTCGACTTCGTTCATATGGCCACCGCGGGTACCTTTGCAGCGGTCTATTCATTGGACCCAATTTTCAACGACTCGGCCACACATTTCGGCCGAAACGACAGCTATTTCGCTTCAATGTTGGCTCTGAGCTCTTCCAACATCGTCGGCGTGTTGGTATAAACCAATGACTTAACGTAGCTCCACAGAAAATAGTCAAGCGGCGTTAAATCGCACGAACGAGGCGGCCAATCGACTGGCCCATGTCTTGAGATAACGCGCTCACCATACTTACTCTTCAATAAATCGATTGTAGCGTGTGCTGTGTGGCTTGTGGCACCATATGTCGTCGAAGTCCATATCTTCCTATTAGGGCCAAAAAGAATCGGTGATCATGGCGCGATAACGCTGACCATTCACAGTAACGTGACGATCGTAATCGTCGACGAAAAAATATGGCCCAATAACGCCCCCGGCATGCAAACCACACCAAACAGGTATTTTTTGTGGATGAAGTGGTGATTCATGAAGCACATGTGGATTTTCACCCGACCAATAACGCATATTTTGCTTATTGACCAACACATTGAGCCAAAAATGAGCTTCGTCACTGAAGATGACTTTGCGACTCCTAATATCTGTAGAAAATTTTTATAATTTGCAGACGTTGCTCGTTAGTGTACCTTACCATGATGAAAATGTTGAGTTTACTGAATAAATTGACAGTGACAGTCCTTATTCCACAGTCTCTTTCACTAATCATCAAGTGCGTTCAAAAGTTGTCAAGTCCCTATTGGAAAACGCTATACATACCATATAAAACATGCGCTGAAAATTCAGTGCCGTTTTATAGTAAAACACAAAATTTTTGCAAAATTCAACTTTATTTATCAATATAATCGCCTTCGTGGGCGATACACTGTTTGAAACGATTTTTCAACCTTTCGATACCAGTTTTGTAGTACAATTTCGGTTTAGCCTCAAAATAGGCCTCTGTTTCGGCGATTACTTCTTCATCGGTCTTAAATCTCTTTCCGGCGAGCATTCTTTTGAGGTCTGCGAACAGGAAATAGTCGCTGGTGGCCAAATCTTGTGAATACGGTGGGTGGGGAAGCAATTCGTTGCCGAATTCATTCAATTTTGTCATCGTTTTCATCGACTTGTGACACGGTGCATTGCCTTGATGAAACAGCACTTTCTTTTTCTTCAAATGCGGCCGTTTATCTGCGATTTCGTCCTTTAAACGATCCAACAACGCAATGTAATAGTCGCTGTTGATAGTCTGCCCTTTTTGGAGATGGTCGATGAAAATTATTCTATGTGTATCCCAAAACACGGATGCCATAACCGTGCCAGCCGACTATTGAGTTTTTGGTCGTTTTGGACGACGTTCGAACGAACAGCTTTAAACACTCCTCTGTATCATCAACACGTTGTTGTTTTTGGTCGACTGTGAGCAAACGCGGCACCCACTTTGAACAGAGTTTTCGCATGTCCAAATATTCGTGTATGATATATCCAATACGCTCTTTTGATATCTTCAGAGCCTCGATCAACTTCACTTTACAGTCATTCGTAATCATTTTGTGAACTTTTTTGATGTTTTCATCTGAAACAGCCTCTTTGGACGTCCATTGCGTGCATCATCTTCTGTGCTTGTATGACCACTTTTAAATTTTTCAATGCACTTGCGAATGGTTCGTTCAGCTGGCGCAGAGTCCGGGTAACACTTATCAAGCCATTTCTTTGCATCGGTTGCATTTTTTCACGAAATTGCTTTGAATCCATTTTTTTCCACAATAACAATAGTTGCTTCACTCACAACGCTATATCTCGAGAACTAATCTTCCGACAGCTGTCAAATTTATACACTTATCTTTTGAAGGTTGGTACTAACTGAAAACGGCATGGATTTAATTCAAGTGGTGCCCTCTCTTAGAAACGGCCCACGTGTTATATCAATTTTATTTTTTTTTTTGTTTTGTTTTTTTGGTTTTCACAACTACAGGAGCAAACATATTGCCTAGGAAACCACCAAATTCAGATTCGTTGAACTATGATTATAAGGGTTTTACTGGGAAAATGCACGTGTACCGACACAATCTTCACCTAGTCTGGAGAGATTTGCAAAAAAAAAAAAAAAAAAAAAAAAAAATGCAAACTTAGACGTTTCACATGCCGATGCACTTTAATTAAAAAAGATAAATGAAAATAGGATTTTCTTGCAGCGCCAGAGAAGGTTAGGTCGAGAAAAGTGAAAGTGAATGAAAAAGAGGAAAAGACGCACCTGAGAAACATTAGGGAACAAAAGCGGCGTGCTACATATCGCACATCCGGTGGAATAATAACGTAAATGCAATTTTTTCGGAAATAGAGTTAATAACGCCATAATTTTCTAAATTTCCAGTTCTATTTGGTGTAAAAACGGCATAATTGTACCTTGTCTAGTTTTCAAAAGAGGGCACGTTTTCGTTTGCCACAAAAACTTTATCGACAAAGCTTTCCAAAGCACTCCCATAGCAAGTCACAAAGCAAGTCACAAAGCAAGTCACATTTGTCAGTTGCGTGCGGGCCTTTGAAGAGAGTGTACATCTTAAAACTCTATAGCGTCGTAAATTCCAATCGGTCAGTTCAGTTTTGTATATCTTAGGGAAAGAATGATATTAATGGACTTTACGTCGATATAGCTGAGATTTTTTTTTCTGTTTTTTTAGGCAAAAGTGAACTTTGCGGCGTTATTGTTGTAGAATATCGTAAAGTCATACGATCCAATACATTTAATAGTACATAGATTGTTGGTGATATCAACATAAAATAGTTATTTTTCTTCATTATTCGCATTTATTGCTTAAGGTTAACAATATTTGTGTTTTTATGTGTCAACATTTATTGTATTTTGGTATTCTTTTACCTTGCACTTTGTCGCTTCGTTTTTATTGCTTAGACTAGCAAAATTTTTGTATAAAATAAGTTGAAATAAAATTACTCGACTCAGTCTCGTTATTTAATCGAACCAAGCCTTTTACTACCTAATGTGCGGCTGCATTAGGCGCTTTACATGATTGTTGTTTCTAGTTTCTGTCTCATTCACACTCGATATTGTAGACAGCATAATTTTGGTATTTGTTGTAGTACTTTTTATCAGGGCTTTCTGGTTACTGTCTAGATCTTCGCTGTCATGGTATACTTCATCATTGACTCCGAATATTGACGTGAGAATAGTTCCTAGTAGTCCTCGTTTTTGTCTTCGCAAAGGCGTTACCTCCAGTCTATTGAAAATTGAGAGTACGTTCTTCCATTCTTCTTCCATGTGATGACGCAATTCATCACATTGCTTCTCCTTTGTTACTGATTTTGCCTTGTCGCACAACTCAATTATTTGATCTCTCGTCTTGTTCATGTTGACTTGATCACGTAAAATGCCTGCGATTGGGAATCGAATGCTCGTACATAGTAGTAATCGTTGAATTTTGGCTGTTCCAATTTGTTCTACAAATAATCCAACTTCCCGGTGGGTGATTGTACTATATACCTTGTAGATCCCGATGTAATGGATGCAAATAATGATAGAATCACAAGGGCAATAGAGAAACTTTTTGATTGTTTTCTGTCCCTCAGCTTTCTTCTGGGTCTGTTTGGTAGATGATTTGACGGTTGAACCATGTTATCATCAGGCTTCATGATGTTTTCTTTGCTTGGCAGCAAACACACTTTGGCTATTGGTCGCTTGAATGTTCCCTTTTGCGTTTTCACAGTTACTACTCTGACAAGATTATCAACTCCGCTGTGCACTTCAATTATTTTGCCTAGAGGCCATTTCGATGGTGTCAGCAGCTCGTTTTTTAGCAGCACCAAATGCCCAGGTTCCGAATTCTTTACTGGCTGCTTCCACTTATATCGTTGTTATATAACGTTTGCAAATATCTTGTTTGAGTATTTGAATTAACTTCCACCTCTTTAAACTACTGTCTGCCAGATCCAGAATGATATCATGTTGTGGTGCTATCGGTGGCGACCCAATGATAAAGTGACCTGGTGTTAATCATCTAAATCTTCAATGTTGTCTGTTAATCGACAGAGTGACCTCGAGTTCAAGCATCCTTCTATTTGCACTAGGATGGTATTCATCTCTTCGTATGTTAATTTTTGCTCTCCTATGATGCGATTCAAATGGTATTTGACTGACTTAACATCGGCTTCCCAGAGTCCACCAAAGTGTGGAACTCCAAGTGGGATGAAATGTCACTGGATTGCGTTTCCGGCTAGCGTGGATTGTAATGCATCAATAATATTTTTTGTGCCAACAAAATTTGTTCCATTATCGCTGTAGATATAGTGTATAGATCCTCTTCTGCTGATCATATGTCGCAATGCTGCCATGAATCCATCCGTTGTAAATCAGTTCAATGTACACTGCCTTTGTTGCCATGCAAACTAATAGCGCTAAGTAAACCTTATGTGATTTCACGCCTCGAGTTTGTGAGCATCGTGTGTTGATTGGGCCTGCATAATCTACCCCCCAATGTGTAAATGGCCATGAGAACTTTACTCGAGCCTCCGGAAATTGTCCCATAAGTTCATTTGATTCCTTGGCCTTAAATCGAAAACACCTGATGCCATGATTTATTATGGCTTTGACAGTGTTGTTCAAAATTTTCTTCGAATGTGATTCAGTGTTAGTTTCACTCCACCGTGAAGTGTATCACAATGGGTCTTATTTATGATTATGACAAAGGATGCGATGATGACAGAATCATAGGATGTTTCTGATCAGTTGATAAATGAGCATGTTTGAACTGACCTCCCACCCGCAATATTCCATTGGCGTCGGTGTATGGGTTCAGTGATGATATCTTGCTGTTTGATTTCAGTGATTTATTTGCATTTAGACTCTTCATATCCTCAGAAAAACATCGTTGAGCAAACATTACCAACGCTCTTTCTGCTTCCAGTAGCTGCTTTACCGTTAGCTTGCCATATTGTAATGGTACATGCCTCTTGCTCCGTTGTCAATTGGCTTTAAACCGTAGACAGTATGCACTTACGCGTTGAAGTTTTGAAAGCGATGGAAAATTGAGATAAATGTCGTCTTTGTGTGAAGGATTGCTCGGATGCATTGTCGGGCAAGCGTGAGATTTTCGAATCTCAGGCATGTCTTGTATTTCCGTCATAGATTTGTCAGCTGGCCAATATTTTTGATCTTCCTTTAACCACTCTGGACCATGCCACCAGGTTAAGTTTCCAGCTAGGGCATCTCCATATGATCCTCTAGACGGAATGTCAGAAGGATTCTCTCTTCCGGGTATGAACTTCCATTGTCCTTTAAAGTGTTGTTGCACATAGGATACCCGGTTGGCGACAAATGTGTTCCATTTCACTGGATGTTGTTTCAACCAGTTCAATACTATGGTAGAATCTGACCATGCTAAGACCTTGGTATAATTCGTGTCTTTTTGCTCTCTGATGTACTTCATCAGCTTCGTAAGTAGTGCTCCTGCGCATAGTTCCAACCGTGCCAATGAAACTTGCTTCACAGGCGCCACCTTAGTCTTGGATGCTATTAGGCTTATTGTTGTCGAGTCGCGATTAATGACTTTCTGATACACCACAGCTGCATACGTTGATTCTGATTCATCTGCGAATCCACGTAACTCTATTTAAGAGCCTTCCATTTGCTGTATCCATCGTGGAATCCTTACCTTTTCAAGCGTTGATAGTCTTGTCTTGAATTCGTTCCATTTGTTTTGAATTTTCATTGGAACATTTTCGTCCCATCCGATGCCCAAAAGCCAACGCTTTGGAATAATGATCTTTGCCTTGATAGTAATTGGCGACAACCAACTGAAAGGATCGAATGACGAAAAATTGACTTTAAATTGGAAGTCGTCTGTTCCTGGGAACAATTTTATTCCCAAAATTTTAAATGTTGCGTCACTATTAAAGTCATGTTCTGGCTCCATGTCAATTGCTTCGGTTGGCAATGCTTTTATGACTGCTGCATTATTTGATCCACCATTCCGAAATAGCTATATCAATTCCCTTTGAAGATCTTGGCATTCCCTTAGTGAATTTGCACCTCCTAGACAATCGTCTACATAGAATCCGTCAAGCAATGTTTGGCTTGCCCGTGGATACTTTTGTTTTTCATCTTCGGCTATGATGATGTGCCTTATGTGACGGTTTTGAGAACGTATTCTTTGATCGGGTCCCTGGAGTTTTCTTTCCATAAGATACGTTGTAAATTTCGATCCTCCTGATTGACTTAAATCTGCCGATAAATTTTTTCGACGACAGCTGTGAAGACGATTGGAAACGTACTCCATTGAAGTAGCAAGGAAAACAAATTCTTTTGTACCGTGGGACCGGTCATCATAATGCTGTTTAACGATTCTCCAGATGTTGTTTTTGACGAAGCGTCGAATACCATTCTCAGTTTGATAGTAGTGCTGTCTTCTTTTATCACTGCGTGATGTGGAAGATATTCTCGAATAAAATTGGAATATTCATCCCGAAGACTCTCATTTTTTGCGAATTTTTGTTGCAACACAAAGAACCGCTTTAATGCCATTTTGCGTGAATCTCCCAAGACCATGCGATCCTTCAGCAGTGAGTTTATTAACTTGTGCCTTCTTCCTTGATGTTAAGATGGTGCTGACTGGTCCCAATAGTATCCAGCCAAACCTTGTATTTTGTGCCATTGGAGTATTGTCTGGAACCTTGACTAATCCATGCGTCAAAAATTGCGGCAAAATGTCTCATCCAATTAGTAATTCAATCTCCTTCGGTTGTTTGTACCATGGATCAGCCAACTTCAACCCCTGGATGTGTAGCCACTGGTTGGGTGTAACTTGTTGTGCTGGAAGTCTTGATGTAATAATTGGCATTACTAGAGCATATACCTCCGTGCATCTAATACCGTTATATTACTATGATATGCTGTAGCGATTCGTGTTGATGTTGAAGCTTCTTCACTGGATATTCTTCCTTTACCGGAAACTACTGCTCTACTACTACTACTACTCTCACCTCGAGGGAAATGAAGTTGTGCGCATATTTTGCAACCCCTGTTCATCACACATTCCCTTGCGGTATGCCCATTTCGCAAAAAGTTTAAAAACAGCTTCGACCTTTGGACTACGTCCAATCGGTTCTTCGTCTTCATACTTAAAAATCTTTTGCAATTATACAATTGATGAGACTCGCTGCACTCAACGCATTTCGACTCTGTGACTGCAGTCAAATGGTTTTTTGTGGTTGTGCTCGTACTCGCTGGTGTTCACGGTTGAATTCACGACTGCTTTCCAACCCTCTGAATCTAGCCCCGATGAAGTCAAAAAATTCGCTTAGCTTAGCAATTTCTTGAAGTTACTCCGGATCCTTGATTCAGACTCAAGTTTCGGACATAACAACTGAATCACTAATGGATCCCAGGAGATTACGTCGACCCCTAAATTTTTGATACCGTACAAGATTACCCTTGACATATCCTTGATCGTTTTCAAATCGAACGCACTTTCATATCGAACTGATTTTAAAATAAGCAATTTTTGGATGTAGTTGTTGACCAATGATGCTGAATTTTGAAACTGGTTCGTTAGCAATTCTATAGCTGTTGCATAATTGCTTGATGTCAGTGCCAAATGATTAACAATTATTGCTGCTTCTAATTTTAAATTTCCTTTAAAATATTGAATTCGTTTAATATTGCTTAAGGTTCCGTTCTGGTGAGCTAATCGATCGAACAGTTCCCAAAATTATGTCCACTCTTCATTCTTGCCGTTGAATGATGGAATGCTTATTGGTGGAAGTTTGATTTCCCGATGTGTTGCAGCTTGTGGATTTACTGCCTCTGGTTGGTATTGTCGTTGTTCTGCTTCCTTAATTTGGATGTAAGCATCTTGATATATTTGCTCCAGCTCAACGAATTCGTTGTTGGACACGTACTCCTGCTGGTAATCGGCTTCTTCCAATGAGGACATGATCTCATCATTCATTGTCACCAGCTTTATCCAGTAGTCTCTAAACTGATCCAATTTGAATGCTTGGTAAACTGCATTCTGAGTTAACTCCAAGTTCTCAATAATACGTGTAAAGTTGTTAGTTCTTTCTGTGTCGGATGTTGATTCTTGATTTACTTCACATCGATTTGGACTTCGATTTACAGGAGATAGCCGTGAAGACTGTATGTCTGCACCGCTTGGTAATGGCACTGGCGCTGGTTGCGTGTTTTTCCTGATTACCTCCAATTTTTGAAAGTATCCTTAATATCGAGATACCTCATTTCAAATTGGCTAAAATATTTTCTCACAAAGTACTTATGCTGCGGATTCGTTTTTCGTACATCTTCCAAATACCCGTTATTTATTTGGAAGTTGGTCCTGTGCTGTTCTAATTGCTCGAGTCTCCTTACTAAATACTCCACCGAGTGGCGGGATTCTCCATCTTTCTTAAAATTAGTCCATAATCGATGCACTTCTTCCGTGATTCTCGTCTTTTTCAACGCAATATCTTCGATTTCACTCATTTCTGTGTATTGGTTTAGTACCAATATTTACAGATCACTTTTCACTGTTCCGGCTAATCCGGCTCGAAGGACCGGAGAGAAAAGACTTTACGAGAAAGCTGAATGCAGGTCTGGAAGAGATCAACAAGATGGAATCTTGGTACAGGATTGTTGACGAGAATAAAATAAATATAAATTTGACGAACGCATATCTGATTGCATTTAGCTACATGCGAGAAATCGAAATAAACTATAAAGAGTTGCTAAATGCATATCTGAAACGTGGTAATTTATTTGAGTTTTTGTCACACAAGATCATGAAGGAAATCATTAACAAGTGTGCGGAGAAACTTGGCCCAGAGATGGAAATACTAACAGATCCAATGGATAGACTAGAGTCGTCTTCAACTTCAACGGAGATTTTAGTAACAGGATACTTTATGATTAGCGATGCCAACGAGTATGACCTTATTAAGGATAACACTGTGCCTGAAAAGATCGATGAGCAGACATTTCGAGAGGTGCAATTACAGCAGTCGGTGCTTGGAGTCAATTATAATCTACAGAGGTATTTCGAATTGCCACTGGAAGATATAAACAAGGCACCAGCTTTTAACGAAACAAAATTCATCCTTCGGCCTTCAATATTTCACAGTATTGATCAGAGTGAGGATTGCATTATCCAGCAGCTGTATAAGAAGCTATCTTTTAAGCGATGTCCAACCAGGACGCTAAGGACTATGTGGAAAATATTATGGACGCATAATACATGGATGTTCATTACACCTGAAGAAACTACTGTATTTGTGAACCAAATCGAGAAGAAGTAATTTTAAATGACACGGGTATTGTTCACATAACTCCGGACTGCGTCATCCAATCCAAATTCATACGATTGGAATCAAAATTGATCAAGGACACCAGAATATTGATGCACTTCAGCAAATCAATTGCCACTGTAAGCACTTTACTATCAACGCAGGTTCCGGTTTATTTTAGAAATGAAACCGTCATCACTCTGAATAAGGATATAATGGAAGTTTTAAATTTCAACCATCACGAAGCAATGGCTATTTTTATAAATTGTCTATTGGCTGTGATCCTCAAAATTAACAAAAATATAAACATTCTAAATAGTAGAATTTACATAGATCATCAGATAACTTTTCGGTAAACCTTAGGTGAATTATCTTGTTTTTACCGTATTATTGCAAGGCCAATGTTAAGCCACAATGTAAACTCGAGCTCAGTAGCAACAAAACCTCAACCACGCAAACATCACGAATAAAATAATTGTTTTATTCGCTAAACATTTTGGTTCTAATCGAGCCGAATGAAGTAATCGGTATAGTACAGACAGTGAAAAGTTAAACTTAAAATAGTTTAAGTTCGGGAAAACTCTTTAAAAAAAAAAAAACATATGCTCTGTGTCGAACAAGTGCTTTCTCAAACGTGCAGTGTGTGAATTAATTAAATAAAGCCAGATTCAATAACTGCATACGAAAACGAATCAAACAATTGATTGTTGCTGCTGGATTATATTGGACTGCACGTGGATTGTATTCAGGATGTTGCTAGTTGATGAACGTGTGTTGCTGCTGTTGCACATAAGTACACTTGCGGTCATAAAAACCGCACCATATCAAAATGATTGAAAAATTGTTAATAACTACGATAATAATTTTTATAATGAAATGAAATTGTTGTTGAGTACTCCGCAGTACTTTATAAGTATTTCTATCTAGTTTCCATCTGTTTATTGAATATTTGAAAAAAGATATTAAGAAAGAAGGAAAAACCAGTTAATTTATTATTTTTTTTTAAATATTTCAATACAGTTATTGGTTAACAAAATCAAGCGATACATTTTTTATGTATGTGTATATAAGATGTTTAGACATGCCACTTTTACCAAAAAATTATCAATACCGAGTTGCTCCTCCTTTAGCGGTTATAACTGCTTTTATTCTAGAAGGCATCGAGTTTACTAGAAGTTCAGTAATATCCCTAGAAATTTCAGTATTCCATACATGTTCCAGAACTTAATTTAGCTTTTTTTTACTCTCTGGTGTATGTTCAGCCACCTTACGTTTCATTACATGCCACAAGTGTTCGATTGGGTTAAAATCGGGCAAATTAGCTGGCCAGTCTAGTCTGGTAATTCCGAGGTCACCAAACATTGTCTTGAGCTGAAAATTACTGAAAGACTCTAGTTACTTGTCTGTTTATTATTTACAAATAAGACATCTAGAAATTGATTTATGACACTTTACTTACGGATTTGGCGTGGTGGTAATGTGCAGAATCATCTTGAAAAATACACTTGTCAGTATACAAATGATGCTGTTCAATTGCTGGTACCAAAAACTCCTTTACTACTTCTCCATACTTTTGAGCGTTCATAGTTCCATTAACAAAGTGCAAAGAGCCCAAAACGTAAAAAGAAAAACATCCCCAAACCATCCGGCTTTGATTAAACTTCACTGTTTTTACTATGCACTCGTCCTTGAACGTTTCACCTGCTGACCGTCGTACGTATGGCAAATTGTCGGCACACAACAAATTAAATTTACTTTCATCGGACCATATCACACATCGCCAACCATCCTGCGTCCAATCTTCGTACTTTTTTGCCCAGGTCAAGCGAGCTTTTTTCATTTTTCTGGTTAGGAGAGATTTTTTCGCTGGTCGTCTTCCATATAAACCTATCTCCCGTAGCCGTCGACGTATGGTTTCGGCCCTTAGATCAACTTGATGAATATCACTCAGCTCTGCTCTTACCGGACAGAACTTTTAAAGCGATATTTCATGCTAATTCGTTGTAATACATTGTCCGTCTTCTGGGTTGTTTTACGTTTTCGTGCCGACACTTTTTTCCTTTCCAGTGGATCCAAATTTTCTTTTTTCTTCATCAGTCTTACGATAGTTGAATGACAACATCCTATTTTAACCGCAATCTTACGATAGCCAAGCCCTTCTTCGACTAAAGTCAATATTTGAACTTTTTCGTCCCGAGTCAGTTGATGATATATACCAGATATTTCACATTTTTTTATTTGTCACCGTCACAACTCAATTTAAACTGATTTTTTTGCACTGAATACGAGGCCGAACTCCGCTATGGGAAATACCCTTCATTAGTATGGGAAAAACCCTTACGATCTGATATAATTAGGCATTTTTTGAGAATTCATTAGGTGGTGCGGTTTTTATGACTGCAAGTGTAAATGGATTTCCGCTGCTGTAGAAAAATTCGTAAAGTATTTGGAAATCACAAGTAAATTATTTGCTATAATTATACTTGACCTAAAAGATAGAAGAATTAAAGCGGTTTGTTAGGAGATGGCGTAACTTATATTATTCCATTGTTATTGTTCCATTGGAACATGCGTTGAAGAGCTACTATCATTGTACATCATTTCAGTATATGTCATTCATTTGAAGCGTAAACAACAATAATTTTTTTTTTCACTCAAATATGTCGAACTTTGTGTCTGAAAATGTGTTTTCGCGGGGAGTTCTTCTTCATTACTTTAATATGAAAAAAAAAAACTGCTGCCGAAAGTCATCGTATTTTGGTAGAAGTTTATGGTGAACATGCGCTAGCTAAGCGAACGTGCCAAAAGTGGTTTGCACGATTTAAAAGTGGTGATTTTGGCTTGGAAGACGATGAACGTCCTGGGCAGCCAAAAAAGTTTGAATATGAAGAACTGGAAGCATTACTCTATGAAGATTGTTGCCAAACACAAGAACAGCTCGCAGAATCTTTGGGTGTCACTCAAGCAGCCATTTCAGAACGTTTAAAAGCAGCTGGATATATTCAAAAGCAAGGAAATTGGGTTCCATATGAACTCAAGCCAAGAGAAATCGAAAGGCGGTTTTGCATGTCCGTAATGCTGCTGGAACGCCACAAAAGGAAGTCATTTTTGCATCGGATTGTTACTGGTGATGAAAAATGGATCCATTACGATAACCCCAAGCGCAAAAAATCATATGTGAAACCCGGCCAACCAACCAAATCAACGGCAAAGCCAAATATCCATGGCGCGAAGGTAATGCTCTGTATTTTGTGGGATCAGATGGGTGTGCTGTATTATGAGCTTCTGAAACCGGATGAAACCATCAATGGACAGCGCAACCGAATACAATTAATCCGTTTGAAGAGAGCAGTAGCCGAAAAATGCCCGGAATATGCGACCAGACACGAGGCAATAATTTTCCAGCATGACAACGCTCGGCCCCACGTTGCTATTCCGGTAAAGAACTATTTGGAAAACAGTGGATGGGAAGTCGTACCCCACCCGCCTTATAGCCCAGACCTTGCCCATTCTGACTACCATTTGTTCCGGTCGATGCAGAACGCCCTCATTGAAATACGGTTCACATCAGAGCAGAATATCAAAAATTGGCTTGATTCATTCTTGGCTGCCAAGCCGGCGCAGTTCTTTTGGGATGGAATCCACAAATTGCCAGAAAGATGGGAAAAAGTCATAGCTTCAGATGCGCAATACTTTGAATAATACTATTGTACATGTTTTTCTTAAATAAACGCTCAAATTTTGAGAAAGAAAACCGCACGAATTAAAATATATACCCAATATCTTTGAAAAGTGACGTGGGCTGGCCTGTGCGGTCGCCGGATTTAGGCATATCGAACTTCTTTCTTTGGGGCTATCTTAAGGAAAAAGTATTTAAACGTCGACTCCAAAACTTGCTAGAGCTAAGGAAGCGAAATGTGTCAATGGGATGTTCAAAACCTTATAAATCGTCTCCAGCAATGCGTATAATGCGTATAAAATGGTAAGTTATACGGATTTAAAAAAAAAAAAAAAAAACATTTGTTTCATATATACCCTGTAGAAACAATTTTTGTGTTTTATTTTATTAAAGTATTTCAGCATTCTATTTTTAACGGATTTCTCTAAAACTTTAGGAAAAGTGGACAAAAGGAAAGCCTGTAAGTATTTTTATCAAATGGCATATGTAGGCATGGATATGAATGTTCCAATTTTGATGCTAAAGTTAAATAGATAAGCTAAAATATCCGTAATATTAAGATTAATGTATGAAATACCATCATTCCCACATGAATAGGTGGTATGCAGTTTATGTGACCAAAAAGTTCATGACTTTTTATGTCTTCGAAAAAGGAACTGTTGCTGGAAGACAAACACTCTACAAAAGCTGTTCTTTGACACTGACTACAAAAATGATCACAAACGGCAGAAGATGGTCATTGAACAAAAGAGGTTCATACATTGCTAAATATTGCAACTGAAATAGGGTCATCAATATCATTAGCTTCGTTACTAGGCGAAATAGAAATTGGAGTGCTGGAGATATTTCTATTCGTGATATTATTTATGACTTCAAACGGCTTTCTAGGATTACCTACAAAGAGTTGTAACTGAACGTGATAGTTATTGCCGTGGCACAGCTTTGCTTTTTTATTCAAAAGCTTAAACATATTTTCAAAGCGTTTTCTCAAAATTTCGTTGCGTGGATGGGTACAACACTTTTTCCCTAGTTTATCTTTCAATTGGATTTTCTTAACTAGGGTTCTGGTTATCCTAGGTTTGAATGGTAACTCTGATTTATGTTGCAGGAGTGTATAGGAAGAATGGTCAATATACACATCATATAAATATTTTAGAAACACTCCAAAAGCTATATCAATACTATCCGTTGAGAAGACATCGTATAAGTCTTCAGAACGAAGTGCATTATTTACTATATTAGGTCATAATTTATCTTACATTTTATTGGATGGATTTCAGGTCAATTTTTATTTATAGTGTGTTATTGAAAAATATCCCAGTCATACAGCGTCTTCCCTCGATGAAGATAAATTTATTGAATTCATTTGAAGAAAAATTAGTAGATGGTGACTGCTACAGCCTCGATGTTGTGTCAATGATTAGTGTGTCTTCTTTGGTCGTCCTCTTCGTCTAAGAGTTATCATCGGCTTAGGGTTTTGTTCGCCTTTATACGGGGTGAGTGCTGATGAATGATAGACGTATAACGACGTATTCAACGAATGTTGAATTTTGCTTGCCGAAGAACTGGAGCTGTTGTTAATAACTCGTTTAGTTATTGACCAAGGAACTCTTTTCTTTGTCAGTTGGCTTAATGGCTTTCATATGCTGGCAAAGTCGGGCATAAATCGCCCATTCCAAGAGCAGCTTTGAAGGAAAGATAGAACAAGTTAACGTTCCGTAGTTCTGGGCGATTTTTGATTGCTTCTACCTTTTTTGGATTCATACTTATGCCTCTGAGATTTCGGACATGACCCAAATATTTTACCTCTTTGCAACAAAATCGACATTTATCTTTGTTCACATGCAATTTAAACTCCCTGAGTCTTTCTAAAACTTTCTCGATATCGGTAACATGTTGTTTGAACGTTGGGGAACATATAATTATGTCATCCAAGTAAGCCACAATAAGAATGTTTCCAAGCCCTGAACGAAATTTGTCGATTAGCCTCTGGAATGTAGCAGGAACGTTCCTTAATCCGAAAGGAATTGTGTTTTTGGACGTTCCGGTGTTGTTACATTCGGTGTTAAGGCATCTTTAAATATTTCTTGAATCTAGTGGGGAGAGTAATTATTCGTATTGGTGTTCTTATATGTGCTGATACTAGGTCCATAATACTCATAATAATATGTACATAATCATGTTTAGGTCTAGATGCGATGGGGCTGATCTATTCATGTTGTTTTAACCAATACGAAAACTTTGAAACCTCTTGAAGTACAATATGTCGGGTGATTCTTGATTCTTCCCCTTTTCTTTTCCATAACTTTTGATTATTGTGGTCTCAGTTGGACTAAATTTTGGATTTCTTGGCCTACCAACTGCATACTGTTTAAGTCTAGAAGCAATGAGTTCTCAAAATCGAATTTGGTGTCAGGTTCGTCTTCGAAATACCAATGCCTGCTTGTTGCAAGAAGTCTGATCAAATCAATATGCGGGCCTAGGTGTTGAAAAAACAGTTCGCAAGAATTTTACCAAATCATCGAATTTTTTCACGTTGGACTATATGCCAATCCACCATGATGCTGCATAATCCTCGAGCAACATTGCATAGCTTTGTAATTATCTGCATCGCTAATGTTCTCCAGCTCCTTAAGCGTCGTCACTACAGCGATAAACTCCACGTGGTAAATGATCCAGTTCGCTGAGTTGATCACCAATTGTAGAGCTTCTTCCCTCTATGAAGAGAAAAAAAAGACTCTGGATCGAACTTATAAATTTATTGAATTTATTTTAGGAAAAATTATAAACAAAGACTTTTGAAAACTGTTCAATAACTCAAGAGAAAAAAAAAAAAAAAATTTATTTTGTGGACTGTATAAGCACACTCTAAACTGCGTTCGTATCAAGTCTAATTCCAACTGACGAGAGTGGTTTCGCGTCGCACAATATTCGTGCACAATGCAGCCATGCATTTCATAGATGTCGAATGTTATCGGCTATTCTTCTTTGTGTGCTCTTCGTTGCGCCTCGTGAAGCGGTATTCTTGTTTGCCAGTCGCTGTGCTGGTTGTATCCCTTGCCATTGGGTTGCTCTGTGTCTGCTGGCTCTGCACATATTGCGCCGGTCAGGGAAACCGTTGGCTTCATGCGTTGCTATCGCGCTTAGTAGCGCATGCTCTATCACTGCCATATGGTGTCACTTTCTTATGTTTTGAACATTCTCCACACCAATTGAAGCGTGGTCTTCAATTTCCGCAATCGCTCTGCACCATGGGGAGAACTCAAAGCTTCTGGATAGGTCGCACCAGCATTGAATGCTCGGTTTTAACGTCGGCGCTTCTTACCAGTCCGTCCTTGCCCATGTGGACTGACGTGATTTGGCCCAGAGCCAAATTTGATGAGAACTAAGTCATCCTCCTGCATATTCTCTAGCTCCTTAGTCCACTTGTGACGCTGCTGCAACGTGTGGATGTACTCCTCGCTCCATCTACTCCAAAAATGCTGCTGTATTTGATGAATACTGTTCCACAGCTTGAGGCGGCTCTGCGCTGACATCAGTCATCAGCGGCTGCACGATTGTGTAAGTGCACACGTATCGCTTGGATCGTCAGACAATGCGGTGAGCGGGCGCGACTTGAGTTGCTTCAATGAGAATTAGCGTGGTACAGAGTGTCTCGAACGTAAATATGTGTTTGCCCATTACTCTACGCAAGTGGTGTTTCGTGGATTTGACAGTGTCCTCCCAGATGTCGCCCGCATGTGGCCCCCCTGGCGAGATGAACTTCCACTCCGTGCCCAACGCGCTTATCTGCTCAATTGGAAGCCGGTTCCTGCATTCTCCTGCGGCTTTTCGAAGCTCTCCGTCTGCAACGACAAAGGTTGTGGCGTTGTGGCTCATGTCGGTATGTACCGCGTCGCTCAGTAAAATGTTGAAAGGCTTCCAGGAATGCTTCCGTAGCAGTTTCCAGGTGGAAACTTCGTGGCCATGCATACGAAGACTGCAATGTACCCCTTTTCTATGATCTTGTATCGGCCTGTTCTGGCCTTGATTTGTAATGGCCCGGCGTAGTCGACTCCGCTATATCTAAACACGCTAGCTCGTTGTACGCGGTCTTTAGGAAGACAACCCATAAGTAGCTCTGCCACTATCTGCTTTTGTCGAAAATAAGTTACGCACCGGCCTATGCTGGATTCTAACGCACGTCTCGCGTCTGCCTGATCTACTGCATAAACAGCTGCACTCCTCCATGCAGCGTTCTAAGATGTGCTTCCCTCAGTACGAGTTCACTCAACTTGCTCCTTGCCGGTAAGATTATTGAATGCTCTAGTATGTTAGTGATGAGTCTTGTAGACGTCCTCCTACCCTCAATGTTCCCTTAGAGTCTACAAAGGGAGTCAGTGTTAGGAGACTGCTCGAGGTATCCATTGATCTGTTGCGTTTAATGTGCTGAAGCTCCTGTCGATACGCTTCCTGCTACGTGACTTTGACCAAGTAGATCAACGCGTCTTCTAGCTCAGACGATGTCACTGGCCCGGTCCACACTGACTGGTTATCCTTTCTTGCTTTCGCCACGAACCTGAGCACCAATGCCGTTATTCGAAGCATGCTTTGCAAGGTTGATTTGCACTCTAAAAGACTTATGTCATCGATGGCTAGATTGGCTGCTCTTAAGCCCGTCAAGTTCCCGACGATTTCTGGCTTTTGCTCCGCAGTTGCTCCTGCTCGCGCACTCATGGTTGCCTGTGGTTTCGGCCAGTTCTGCTCTGAATTCCTAAGCCAATGCGGTCCTTTCCACCATAGGCTTAACTCCATCCTTCGCTCTGCAGCGACTCCGGCTGATGCGGCATGTTTCCAAGGATGATCGCCAGTTAGTTCCTGGATAGAACTGACTCGGTTGGCTCTTTAGCTCGAATGGTAACTTGTCGATTCAATGTAGCTCTACCATGGAGTCGCTCCAGTAAGTTCTCTGCACGTGCTGAAGTCTGCACGCCTTTATCACTTGTGCCATCAATCTGGATAATAGCACACAGCTCCAAACTTGACACCGAGATCGTCTTGAGTGGCGCAAACCTGGTTTTTGATGCCAATAGAACGCACTTCGTCGTGCCCTCGCTCGATGTTACTCGCAAGTAGATGACTGCGGCAAATGCCCTTGTGGATGCGTCCGCGAATCCGTGGAATTGCATCTTGCTCGTTCTCTCAGTGCCCACCCATCTCGGTACTCGCACTGATGCTAAGATGGGCAGAAAAAACTATTTATTTTGTGGACTTTATAAGCATACTCTAAACTGCGTTCGTATCAAGTCTACTTCCAACTGACGAGAATGGTTTCGCATCGCACAATATTCGTGCACAATGCAGCCATGTATTTCATAGATGTCGGTCGCAGGTACCGTTGCCATTGTCTCGTCCGATGTCCCCTTACGAGTGGTGGAAGAATAGTCGAATATTATCGGCTATTCTTTTTCGTTGCGCCTCGTGAAGCGGTATTCTGGTTTGCTAGTCGCTGTGCTGGTTGTATCCCTTGCCATTGAGTTGCTCTGTGTGTGCTGGCTCTGCACACATTGCGCCGGTCAGGGAAACCGTTGATGCTCTAACACTGCCATATGGTGTCACCTTCTTATGTTTTCAACAAAAACCATCCAAAAACATGATCAACGCACCTGAGCTGGGCCTATTTGGCATACTCACAAAAGAGGAAAACCTATGTTCAGCTGTAATTGCTAAATAAGAGTCGGACATCGATGACTATTCTAAGATATCTGTGTTTATATAACCTTACATTATAATATTAGTTGCCTTCCAGAAACAATTTAGTATCATAGATGTGCAATCTACAAGTACTTAAAAAACTTGAAATTTCATTGATTTATATAAGAGTGTCAGTACTTGAAAACTCCAATGAAATAATATCAAATTTTAACAAGCCACACACAAAAGCACTCCAACTCCTCCTGCAGGATAATTTTCATTTGGGTATGGATAAAAACTGTAACCCATTATAGAGTAAATACATTTTTCGCAAGCATTTTTCCTGTAACAAAAATAAGATCTGGAAAAACGCAAGAGATTCCAGATTACAAACCAACAAATCAAAATTTTGTTGCAAACTACTGTTGAACAGAAAGAAAGGCATCATTTTTGTTATTAATTGAAGGAATTAACAGTCATCTGGGTTGTTTACGGTATAATTGATAAGGATGGATTGCTGCGTAAAAGATTATTAGCATTAAGAAGCATTTTAATACATAACTAAAAGTCTTTGAGTACCTTCAAATCAGAAAAAGATCTTAAAGCTACAATCTTTCCTTTATCAACTTTTCTCAGTAAAATATGTAAGCTCTAATGTACCTAGTGAAACTCTATTTCTGGTACCAACAGCAAGTGCAAAAAAATGAATTTTTTTTTGGATTACAACACTTTTTGCTTGACTTCATTGTAGGGAATGTCAATACAACCAAGAACTTGGTGTATTTGTGGCTTTTAAATACCATTAAACTGCTTGCATAGAGAGAGAGATACCGATGGTTTTGAATGTTTGCAGGTTATAATGTCTGAGAGTTGTACGGCTTAAGAAAGAATCACGATATTCTAATGTTTGTCCGAAAGTAGGCTTGAGGGTAAGCAGATGAGAATTCATAGCGAGACGGATGTTACGCTTAAAGGTTTCAAGAGAAGGAATGCTACTGGTGATTTTTATGAAGCCCTGGTGGTGGAAATACCAATAGAGCAGTGTAAGGCAGGAGGTGTTACGTCAGTGTTCAAGGCTGTCAAATGGGTTTGTAATATTAGCATCTCCTGTAAGTCTTATCGAATGGTTTTGAATTCTCTCTTATAAGTGGAAAGAAATTTTAGGAACACCTAACTTGGCTTGATACCAGATTAGAAGCGTAATATATAGGGTGATTCATCGTAAAGTTTGATTTATAATGTAAAATAAAACACATAAATTTGAAAGTAAATTTAAAATTTTTTACTATAGGTTAATAGAACAATGCATGGCATTTAGTTTTTGAAAATGATGTCATGTAAATGTTGGCCACGACTACATTTGAGGTGGTCCATTGAGAAGGTTCCATTTTAGCCGACTCGTTCGAGCGTATAAAACGAGTAATGTTGGCTTATTCCTGAAAACCTGATACTAGGCGGAGAATTAAGTGCTCACCAAAATTATTTCTCAACAAGTCCATTGTTTCACGCTATGTATTGCTCGTAGCGCCGTCTTGAATTTCAGGAAGCACATTTTGATTTACCTCATTTTTGAAGAAATATGGACCAATGATTCCACCAGCCCATAAACCACACCAAATCGTTGTTGTTAATGGATGTAATGGTAGCTTCGGTACTTTGGTACTCTTCTTCTTCTTCTCTTCTTTGGTATCTCATGATGAAACACCGGATTTTCACTGAGTTTTTTTGGAGCCATTTCACTGAAAATATGAAGAAAATTCAAGTCGCCTGGCTTCAATTCTTGCACAAGCTAAATTTTGTACGCTTTTAGGCCGAGATCCTCACGTAAAATACGCCAAGTTGTCGAATACGCCAAGCCAAGCTCCTTGGTCACCGTCTTCGCGTACACTCTCAGCTACAGCTGCTATAGTCTCTTCAATACATGTTGGAAGTGGTCAAACCGATCGAGTATCATCCACTAATGTAAGCTAAAACTCAAATTTGCGAATGTCATTGGCAATAGTGGGGTTCAGTAGGTCGATTGTTCGCATCGTAAGTTCCTCGAATCGCACGAAAAACATTTCTCACAGAACGCTGATTTTCGTAATACAGTTGAACAATTTTGAGAAACTGTTGTGGTGTGAGTTTTTCCATGATGCCAAATGATACTGAACAAAAGTAATAAAGCAGTTTGATAGGAGTCACGCGTAATCTGTCAAAAAAAGCCTATTGAAAAAGCTGCTAGGGTCAGTCATGGATAATGGTAGTGTGTTTAAATTTCGTTTTAATAACAGCAGACTGTACTGTGTTTCGGAAGCATTAAAATCTTCTCCAATAGATGTGTTAATATCAGAACTGAATGAGCTTAATATATGCTTCCGTTACCCTTCCAGATCCAAGGAGCAGATACGTGAATTCGGGAACGACTTCGCAAAGCAGTAAAGGAATATATTGGATTAGAAGTAGTAGACAAGAGATGATTATTTAGTATTAAAATAGTGTCGGAGACAGAACGGAGCCCTGTAATACCCCAGTATTTACTTTGTGAATATCCGGCTTTGAAGGTTCTGAAAAGTAATTTCTAATCCATTGAAAAAGAGACTCACCAATACCAAATGCCCACCTATTCGACAAAAGAGGCTCATGCGAAGCTCTGTCAAACGCCTTTGAAATATCAATCTTGCTTTCACCAGATTGATGTGTTATGTACGTTTTGATTCCACCTTTCAGTAAAATATGCCATCATCAATCACTAGGGAACCTTTTGCTACGAAAACCGCACTGCAAGTCATTGAGAAGATTTCGTGTTTCGACATATTTCAAAATCTGGACAAATTTTGTTTTTCGTCTGCCCTAAAATGTACGATTGATAAAAAAGTTTACGCAGTGATTTTTTCAGATCATATGAACCAGCGGATACGTGTAGGTCCATTAAGATCATCAAGTATCCTTGATACTACACAAGTACGAAAGTCGATTCGTTCCATTGAAGATTCGACGCACTCCAGTGTGGGCGGAGAGAAAGGATAATTTGGAAGTATTGAGTTGCCCACAAAATGTGCATCAAGCAGATTGGCCTTGTTCGAAGAGCTGACAGTTGGAATATCATCGTAAATGAGAGTTGGGATGGAGGATGATTTTTAATACCTTTGTGATATTGTAATATCTTTTGGCTCAGTTTTTGGTCGTATTGAAGATGTTGCTTAAGAAAGATGTTGCATTCATTCCAGGCTCGTTTGATTTTATTTTGGTTTTCCTCTGTCGGGCTGGCCTTGAAAGACCGAAAACACATTTCTCTAATCATGACCGCTTCTATATAGATCGAGTTGTACCAGACCTTCTGTTTTGGTTTGATACCCTTCATCCGATGAGGAATAAACGATTTCATTCCAAAGAGAGAATAGTGTCTGTAATCGTATCAGCAGCGGCATCCACGTCGTCATCGAGGAAACGTAACAACCAGTTAAAATTCATATAGAATATGTTAAGTCTGCTCCAATTGACTTCCTCGTATTGCCATACAGTTCTTTCAGAAATCTTTTCTCTAATTGTGTGGTCGGTGTATGAGAAATTTCTTGATGTAATACAATGGTCTGATGAGCCCATAGGGGAAAGCACAACAACAACGTACTTAACAGAGTGACCTTTGTCCATAAAGGTCTGGTATTCGTTTATTCGTATTTACAAGCTGGGTCAAGTTATTTTCCGCAGCAAGGATATCAACACAACGTCGATCGGTGCGAATTGATTTTAGTATGAAAATAAAGAGATACAATTCTTTGTATGGAGTCAAATAGCGCATCGAACTTGTTAAATGTCGAAATGCTGTCAAGGTTGCGCCTTCTGTAAACAAGAAAATAGTGAATAATTTGCTTTCGGATTTGAATATGGATCACATTGTCGTGGAGCTTGAAAAGCTACATCACTACGACTGTAAATGATAAGTCCGCGGTTTGCTTTTTCTGATTTTTTTTTACGTTCCGCGAGAACGTAAGAGAATTAACGAATCCCATGGAAAACGTGTGCGCTCGTTGAGGGTCGACTAGACCTCCCTATCACTAGATCTACGAAGATCGTGTATTCCAGAGCCTGCCAAAGGCTCAATAGAAAACTGCATTCGAGTCACTGTCGAACAGAAAACGAACACCAGCTAGCTTAGTTAAAAATCTCTCGATCTCATTTAAGAAAAATTGATTAAGTCCCGACTGCCGGTCACAAGCTTCGATGATATCTTGCTTAGGATAGCGCCTAGTAAGGAAATTTTTCGCTTCTTCAACATGGATGACATCGGAAATTCTTTTAAATTTTCGTAGATCTTGTCAGTTCAGTTTTTATTTTTATAAGTTTAATTGAATTTGCCATGACAAAACAAATGGAAGGTACATAATGCCATAGGTAGTGTTGAACTGTTGAACTGTTAGAAGAAAAACTCCGATACTAGATAACGAGCTGACACGTTGCTCAATTAGCGTTATATATGAGTCGCTGTTCTTCTTGAATAACAATTTTTTCACTGCAAATTCGGCGAATCCGGACTGGATGTTAACTGATGAAAGCTGTTTCTCCTATCAAGTCGCAGTAGCTCGGAATCGTGAACTGATTGTATTTTTAGTGTATCAGGCTTTTTAACTTTATTCTAAGGATATCAACCATTGCTGTCAACTTTTAAAAATCTGCTCTTTGTCATGAACATTAAATCAACACATTGTCGTGTGCGTGTTATAGTTAAGTCGCCTGTCTCCAGCTGTCCGAGTAACATGAAGATTAACGGGACCGCTGATCTAAAGATAGAGGAATGCTTCTGATGGAACGAAGCCGTCACAGCGCACACTCTCGTGGTAAAGGTAATTGTGGTAATAGGCCCCAGATACCAAGTTATTCGTCGGGGTAATTGCTCTTGCAATGTGCCTTGGGGTCAGCTTAATTACGATGTTGTCCTTTCAAACACCCGAATCTTTTCCATTAAATTTGCTCGTACATTGAACCATATGTATGTAGCAGATTACCTTTACCCTCGCATCGAGTTGGCTGCTATAAAACAGTCTCTTTGTAACTGTAAAAGCGCCTCTAGCTCTGGCCAGAGCAGCATCTACATTTTTGTTAAAATATAGAAACTGATTTAGCCACATCCCAAGGTATCTGACTACCATTCGACAGGCAAGAAGATGTCCGTGTTGTCCAATGATCGAGAACTTTCGGCAATTTTTACTGGTATCCCTAGGGGTTCCAGACAACGGCGTCCAAAAGAGAATGATTTCCGACTTCTGAAAGTTGAAAATCACAACCTCGATTCTTGGGCCTGTTCTGTACGCTATCAAATCGTATGCGTACGCAATACGTACGCGTACATACCTATCAAGTCACTTGTATAAATGTTAAATATGATCGACGTAGCTGAATATTCCAACAGAAATCACATCACCATTTTGCATGATGAACTGTCTGTTGGTTACCATATTATAAAGAATGTACAAGAGTGGTTTACTGATCCCCAGCCTAGTCAGCTTTTAGAAAAGACCCTCTAACCATACGGTGTCGAAGGCAGGCACCAGTACATTGGTTTTTGCCTTTATTCCATTCTATATCGGACACCAGTTTAGACTCGGCATGTAAGATATCATGTCCCGCCTTAAAACCGAATTGATTATCCGGAACTATATGTTTGTCCTCAACCCACATAGTCAGAGCTCTATTGATTACCTTTTCAAACACCTTACTGATATTCGGAAGGAGACTAATCATCCGGAGATTCGCCGGATTGGATATATCCTTTCCCTTTTAAGGGATAGGTTAAACCACCGCCGTTTTCCAACGCGCTGAATAATTTGCATTATTCATTGCATTATTTAACAGGGTGGTGTAAATGTCCACCGCTTCAAGAGGAAGATGTCGAAGCACGATGTTCGGAATACCATCGGTGCCCACTGATTTCTTACTCCTGATTGTGTCAAAGATCTCATGAAGTTCTTCTTTACGGGGGTAGGTCACCCTCCATGGCAATGTCATTATTTGTCATATTTTCGTCACTGAACCGGGTGAAATCAGAGCCCCCGGATCGTCAGTTCTCTACTTAATTTCCAATGTAGAAGTTGTGCATCAAGACGCGATTGTTCAGGTCATATTGTAATTAGGGCTGGATACTTCCTGTAAATCGCTCCCATGGCCTCATCATCAGCGTGCTCATTTAGATCAATACCTGCTATTGTCAGTAATCGTTCGTTGTCTGTTGTACGGGTTTTTAAAGACACTGAAGGTTATTTTGATTTTTTCTCCGAATTAGTTTATTTATTTGCGAGAACATATGGTTTGGGTTGCTGGTGTTTACAGCCCGAACCTTGTTGTTCCAATATAAACTTACAGAAATTTTGTAATTCTCTTTTATTAACGTTTGAATATTTTTAATCGGCGAGTTCAGTGTTCTAATCTCCGGTCTTGGTCTTGTCTGTCAGTTATCTGTCTGTACAGGTTTTTGAGTCTTGACTGAAGTCTACTTTTCTGTCGATGCAGTGCGTCAATAGTAGGGTTGCGGAACAGGTCTTTGTTAGTTGTACTTTGATACCGCGGTGTTGAAGTGTCTATAGTTTGTTTTAGGTACTTGTCGATGTCTTCGTTTGACAAATACCTATTGGATGGTGGTTAGAGCGTGTTCAAGAAGAGTGCTATTGTCAAGGTTGCGGAGAAGCGTGTCCATCGAGACTTACTGCAGTTGTAAGAATATCTTTGGACATACTCCTCCAATTCCGCAATTTCGTTGGGAACTGTGTTTTCTCTATAAACAGTGCCAAACAAGTGGACAAAACTCTGTCACCGTGAACATGAGATATCACACACAAACCTGAATTCAGATTAGTCATAGTTCCGGAAATACACTTACTAGTTTTTCCTGTCCTTTCAAGTTGATTTAACTTATAATCCAAAGTCATTGACTTCTCCTTAAATTACTTGTATACACCCTGACTGACTCGAACTGCAACCAACTTCAGACTGCTATAATTTACAAACCGTTCATTACTGTGAGCTAAAATTTTGACACGTGACAGATAATTTTATTATTTACAAGCCTGTTAAACGATTTGCGTCTCAGTTGTGTTGATATCCGCGATGGAATTCAACCTTGATAGTGTGATTGCTTTATATTTGGCTGGAAAACCACAAGTAGCTGTCGTTAGAGCTCTCCAGCACCTCAACGTGAACCATAGCTCGTTACCGTGATACTGGCAGCGTTGCAAAACGCTCTGGAGGTGGTCATAAAAAAACAGCAGCGTCGGTAGAAATGGTTCGGAAAGTGAAAGCTCGAATTGAGCGAAATCCGCGTCGAAGTGGGAGAAAAATGGCTCGTGAGATCAACATATCGTTGGAAGGGATGCAACACATACTGAAAAATGAGCTTGGGCTCAAGCCATTAAAGTTCCAAAAAGCACACGATCTTACAACGCAACAGAAATAAGTTAGAGTCGAAAGAACGAAGGAGTTGCTCCGTTTGCACGAAAGTGGTGAGTTGCCGAATTTGGTTTTTTCCGATGAGTTGCCATTTTTTATCGAGCAATAAGTCAACAAACAAAATGACCGAGTTTACTTGCCAGAGAGGTCCTTCGAAAATTTACACCTTCGGACAGCCACCAGAAAGCAGGCAACACCGATGGTGATAGTTTGGGCCGCCATAACCGCCGATGGTCGCTCTCCGCTCGTATTTTTCGACTGTGGGGTCAATATTAATGCGATCGTATACCGTGAAACTGTCTTAGAGACAGTATTGAAGCCTTGTGCAAGTAATCATTTCGGTTGGAGACCGTGGACATTTCAACAAGATTCGGCACCGTCTCACAAAGCGCGCGTCAACCAAGATTGGTTAAAAAGTAATGTTCCACACTTCATTTCTTCGACACAATGGATTACAAATCCGTTGGATTTCTCTGTCTGGGGTATTTTGAAGGCGAAGGTTGGCACTAAAAAATACCAAAGTTTGACCATCTCAAACAAGCACTTCGCCGGGAATGGTCCAAAATACCACAGAGTCACTTGAGTGCAGCGTGCGATGCTTTCTTCGGCCGTCTCAAGGCCATTATCCGCGCCAATTACTGATACAATTTGAAAATTGATGTATTGTCCAACATTTTTTGCTTTTAGCATTTTAAAAAGTTGCAGTCAAGTCAGTCACCCTGTAGTATTTACTCATATGATCCCTGTCAAACAAACAGTAAGACTCTGCTAAACAGCATATTCGACAAAAATGCATTTCTCCTTAAATTATTTGAAATCTATTCCAAAGAGACACGCGCATATTGTCTTCAAATCTATTTTACCACCTCGCAAAATGTTCGTGTCTACAAACAATAATTTCTACAGCTGTCTATTCTTAATCTGCAAGATGCACTCGTATTTTTAAGCCTGCCAAATTCGTAAATGAAGTTGAGAAAAAAAAAACAACAAAAATAAAGTAAAATGTATTTAGCTGACATTAAGCAAGTATTCGAATCATGGCTCACTTAAGTGCACAGTGCTCGCCCGCATGTTTGTCGGGAGAATTGTTCATAAAATAAAATACCATGAATAATAAAATTATTCGGTGACATAATGATGAGGAGAAGAAAAAAACATTCAGCGATTCCGCAGATCATGTAATCGCCTGAAACGCAATTCTAGTGCTTCTCCGATGCGATCATCATGGGGTCGTTTGGTTAGTAGAATTGGATATGGAATTGTAATTGCCTGTGACAGCTGTTAAGTCGCTGCTCCCGTTTGTAGGTTATTGGTGGTAACTACTACTACTGCTTGTTTTGTTTTTTTTCTATCAGATGTAATTGCACTTGATTTTTAGAAATGCGATACATGCATGTTTGCAAATACATTAGGGAGTGATACATGCAAAGTGATTGCACATTACTAGTTTTATCATGTAATAAACTTATGTAAATTTGCAGCTGAATTGAGCTTTATTTATGTAAATCTGTGGGAATGAGGAGAAAATATAAATATTAGTTGTCATGATATTGTGGTGTTCCACAAGGTTGCATTTTATGAGGTGTTGTGGTTTAATTGTCTTAGAGATCAAAGTAACTTGAGGAAGTGTTGGATTAAAATCGAATTTGTACATACATAAACGACAGCCAAAAGTCACCATACCATAAGTGAGAGAAGCACTTTGTATCTGTGGACTAGAAAACAAATCGGATGTAAAAAAAACACCTATTCTCAGACATTTCTTTTGATCGTCCATTAGAGATTTTTACTGTTACGTTTACATTGATTTTGATATTGAGGCCCAAAAAGTGTGATTTGCGTTTAAAAGATGAAAATATCGAGTCTGGTGATTTTCTAGTTATCGTCCAAATAAGAGCCCAAGTGTATGACGAAAAATGCTGGTTAAGGCACAGCTGTGGTGTAGTGGTATATGCATAGACTCCTCAAGCAGAGAGTCGCTTGTTCGAATCCCGTGCGAGACAATTCTCTGGAAAAGTCTTTTTAATTAATTTGGTTGTAGTCATATGTAAATCCCATCGGCGTCAACTTTGACATGAAGGCATAAGACTGATGTTGAAGTGGTTGCTGGCTGGGCTAAATGTAATGAACTAACAACTAGCACGTACTAAGACCCACTGGATGAGGATGCACTGGCTCCAGTTTGACAACCACCTCTGTGAAAAATATCGAAACCGACACCACCCGCCCGCACGATGGCGAAAAGCCAGTAAAATTGTATTTATATCCCCTTGGTGCGCGCGCGGGATTATAAAAAAAAGCATCATCTGTTGACAACCAACCGTTCTTCCGGAGCTGTTCTAGGCACAGATGACAGACTCTTAGCCATTTTAGTAGAAATGTTATCGTCAACGCCTAGGTACACATAAATTTATATAAACAGTATTTCTAGCAGTTCATTAGTGTACATAAGTTCCAACGAAGATTGGATCTAGCAAACCGTTACAACTTAAGTTTTACAAGACTGAAGTAGTGCTTCATAAAAATGTTATCCTACCAAGATGACAAGTACAATAGATAAGCAAAAAGATATTTCTTGTTTTGTATAAAAGATGTACGAATTAAAGAGCCGTTAAAAGAAAATGCCCTGTTTGAATTCAAAATAATCGAAGGGATGTGTTCGTCTTTTAAGAGCCCCTATATTGAGTCGACAGTGTAATGGAGGCCACAATGATTTTTTGTGAGTAAGTAACATCAGACGTGGATATAGAATCTTTTAAAATATCAAACAAGATCGTACTGTGATGATGGCCCCGGTAGACTGGTTTGTTTTGTACAGAAAGTTGATGCAAAGAAAATCGGAATAATTCAAAACAATTCAGTTAAAAACATGGAGGAAGAAAAAAACATATTAGAAGCTAATTTAGATACTCAAAGTTGAAAAGAACAAAATACTCGTTCAGTGAAATGAATTTAAATCTGATGTCATCTAAGCTGAGTTTGAAGCATGATTCGTGACATGCTCGGGATCCACGCCCAAGGTAATCTCATCAGAACAACCACTTCCTATTACTGCAGTTGCAAGTGTGATGAGTAACAGATGAGACCATTAAATATGATTTTTCGGCAGTTCCATTGAAAAAAGGAGAATGGAGCTCGTGTCAACACTTTCAAAGAATCTCTTCTATTCAACTGATACTGGCCTATATACCCAGTGAAGGACATGAGTACCCGTTAAGCATTTTCATCAACATTGAGGCCTCCTTGGACAGCTGAGCTTTTGACGGCGTGTGTAATTCGGCCAGACAAATTACTAGTTCTGAGCATTGGAGCAGTGTTAATGGACAATGATGAACAATGATTATTGCGGTCAATGTTTAATGCTGCAGACGAAGAGGGATCGACCGCAGGTTGATGTCCTGTTTTCACCTATATGGAACACGTTGCTTTGTAATTCTATAGTTCAATAGTTCTAACTTCTACGTTCGGAAATATACGGATGAGGGAGTCGGGTCATGTCTATCGATTATTTGTTTTAAGGCGTAGGCCACACTAGACCTTAATTGACTATTATGGCATTGGAAAGGTGTAGTGTAGTTTTCAAGACTACAATTGTTCGCTTCATGAGAATGGGTTAACTAACTGGCTTGACTCATTGCCAGAAACCTGAAGTGAAGAAGTTATATCATTGAAGCTTGGTAACTGGAAGTCATCTTCGATAGAAAACGTTTCCGATATATTGCGTCAGAGGTTTCCATAACAATGTCGGATTTCTGGCCGCTTTCAGGACGCTTTTGGTAAACCATGAGGTTGCTTACCAAGTAGGATTTCCTGGATCTTAGACCAATTCTTATCTTATTTTTGAGTTGTTTTGTAGAACTTGGAGTCCTCCAAGAACGGTTTGTTTTTTAAACATCATCTCTAGAAGCCGTCTAAAGCAGTAACTACGCACTAGATTTGGTCAGAACTCAGAGCTAAAAACGGAATATTGTCTAACCTTCAAGGATGGCTTCAAAACCAAAATGTGATGATGATGCCACGAGGCACTGCAAACTTGAAGCTATTACTGATCTTTCTAAACGTTCCCGGAATTTATCCAGAAAAGTTAAAATACAGGTTTATTCATCTAAATCTACATTGTCCCAACACACTTTTGCCAGCGCTTGATACAATCCTCGAAACATTTTTTATATTCGGTTTTCCGTTTGTCCATCAGCGCTTCCTGAGATTTTTCCATTACTTGCTCTCGGCTGCTGAAACGCGTTCCCCGTAGTGTTTTTTTAACTCGATTAAACAAAAAGAAGTCACAGGGAGTCAAATCAGGTGAATTCTGCCCACAATTCTGTTTCTTTCGGCCTAAATAATATTCTTTGTTTACTGTCTGGCCTCCTGGCAAAAATTCATGATGCTATCTCTCTGATGGTTAATTTGCGGATATTAACCAACATTTCTTTTACTTCATCAATGTTTTCGTCGGTTTTTGATGTCGATGGTCTGCCACTGCGTTCATCATCTTCCATTGATTCACGACCACTTTTGAACCGCTCGTGCCACTGGTAAACGACCGTTTTCTTTAGAGAATCGTTGCCGAAACACTTTTCCAACATTTCCAACTTTCCAACATATTACAAGTTCGTTGCTGCAAATTTAAATTCATTCCTAAGATTGTTAAAAATCGCCAACGCACACAAAGATAGATGTACTCTTGGCTACATAACTTTTGCTAAAGCTATGATGCTTAGATTAAGAGAGAATGTCAACAATAGATGTTGTTAACTTAGCTTAACAAAAAAACAGAACTCAATGGGAGCGCAACACGGTGACGCCACCGTTAATCTTTTGATCAAGGTGGTATTCTTAAAAAAAAACAAAAAAAAGGAAATTCTTATTAATTAAAAGGAAAACCGATACCTTCTTTGAGCGTTTAATGTTTAGTTGTCTTGCAAACGTGTTTAAACCGCAAAGGTCGCAGACAGTTTAGCGTTTGTAAATTCGTTCCTGTCAGTCCTATACGTTCGTGGTATAGCAGTAGATTCAAATGAGACCCGCCTCTGGGAAACGACGGGTTATCCGTCGCTTTAAGACCGAGTCTGTACATGATATCGTGCTGACCCCACCAATCGACTAGTACGTTTCTTCTAGTTTTGGGTATGTAATTTAATTCGTGCGGTTTTTTTTTCAAAATTTGAACGTTTATTTAAGAAAAACATGTACAATAGTATTATTCAAAGTATTGCCCATCTGAAGCTATGACTTTTTCCCATCTTTCTGACAATTTGTGGATCCCATCCCAAAAGAACTGAACCGGCTTGGCAGCCAAGAATGAACCAAGCCAATTTTTGATATTCTGCTCTGATGTGAACCGTATTTTAGTGAGGGCGTTCTGCATCAACCGGAACAAATGGTAGTCAGAAGTTGCAAGGTCTGCGCCATCGCGCCATGGGTATTCGGCTTTGCCGTTGATTTGGCTGGTTGGCTGGCTTTCACATATGATTTTGTGGGCTTAGGGTTGTCGTAATGGATCCATTTTTCACCACCAGTAACAATCCGATGCAAAAATGACTTCCTTTTGTAGCGTTCCAGAAGCATTTCGGACATGCGAAACCGCCTTTCGACGTCTCTCGGCTTGAGTTCATGTAGAACCCAATTTCCTTGCTTTTGAATGTATCCAGCTGCTTTTAAACGTTTTGAAATGGCTACTTGAGTGACACCCAAAGATTCTGCGAGCTCTTCTTGTGCTTGGCAACAATCTTCATAGAGTAATGCTTCCAGTTCTTCATCTTCAAACTTTTATGGCTGCCCAGGACGTTCATCGTCTTCCAAGCCAAAATCACCACTTTTAAATCGTGCAAACCACTTTTGGCACGTTCGCTTAGCTAGCGCATGCTCACCATAAACTTCTACCAAAATACGATGACTTTCGGCAGCAGTTTCCTTCATGTTAAAGTTATGAAGAAGAACTCCCCGCAAAAGCACTTTTTCAGGCACAAAGTTCGACATATTTAAGTGAAAAAAAATTATTGTTGTTTACGACTTAAATGAATGACATATACTGAAATGACGTACAATGACAGTAGCTTTCCAACGCATGTTCCAATGGAATAATAACAGTGGAATAATACAAGTTACGCCATCTCTTAGCAAACCGCACGAATTTAGCTATAGACTCAATATTTGGCAAATTATTTCCCCAATATCTGTGTTAAGCGTTGAAGTCTAAGCCGATTCTGTAATAAATAAAGTGGGTTGTAAAGCCTCAGGTGCATAAGCAGAGGTATGAAACGAAAGTTTCCTCACGTACTCGTATATTTGTGTCGTTTGGTTTGCTGGTCCGAATTTTCTTAACCGAGGCACATTTGTGGGGCGCCTGACTTAGTGGGCTGGCTTGGTATTACGGAACCAGTGGTTAGCATTTTTGTTTATATAACTTCGCTTATCGTTTATTTTTATCGCTTGCTCTGCATTTCGTCATCGTTGACATACGGTATTGTTGAAATGGCTAAGACCTATATTATTGGCTAAGAAAAGAATAACAGAGACACGAAAAGATGATATTTGAGCACCAAGGAATTTATTTATTGTAAGATTCATACAAACTATAGAATGGAATTTAAAAAAAAAAACTCTTAGTTCTCAGAAGACCAATGACACAATCAATTCTTCTTAAAAGTACACGCGCATATGTCATAGAGTTCCAAATTAGGCAAAATGATATCCATAAACTTTTCGTTTACGATTCAGGAGAACCCATTTAAGAATTAGATAGAAATTCTAAAAGTCCATCACTCTTTGAACTACCGCTTGAGAATAGCAATGTTATTTACAAATCTAACTTGAAATTGCTTCCAATTTGATGTTGCGTGTTCATTGATTGTAATCCTTACTGACGACTTCTAGGAGTTAAATCCCAATTTAGAATGTCCAACAAAATTGTTATCATCTTGTTACCTCGATCCAATTATATGTAAACCCATTTGGCAAACAATTTCACCGCAACCCAATCGGATCTCACGCCACTCGAGATTATCACAAACGAGAACAGGACACAAAACATAAGTGCTTCTCTGTTGCATTTGCTATGAGTGGAGAGCGCTTGATTGTTGCGCAAATTGAAGCTTTTGCCACTTGGCTCTTCTTAAGCGTAAATTGAAGCCGAAGTCGGTTCCATCACTGTCACCGTCACCGTCATCAGTATTCGGCTCATCTTGCGCGATGACGACAACGCTTGCAATTATGGTACAGCACATAGCTCCCACAGAAGATATGTCAATTAATTTCTACGAGCAGTAAAGGAAATTCCAAAGCAATTAACTCTAGCCACAGAGCAGGGCGGTGAAATTTCACAGAAAATCAAGTAGCGACTCGAGAGCTCACAATTATCCCGGAGGAGCAGCACTTCGGCGGTGGAAGTGTTGGGTGTCAGGAAGCACTCAAAATATTCCACCAGTACACTATGGGGCACATAAATTACACTCACCATGATGATGAATCACAGGGATTTTACGACCTATCATAGCCTTAGATGGTTATTGAAGTTTGGAGATTGTCATTTTCTACCCCCTACAGAGAGTTGGAGTGCGAAAGGTTAACAATTCACTGCCAAAGTGTTGTTATGTATTTAAATCGAATTAATGTCATGCGGAATTCTGAATGTGAGAAGGCGTGTTTGGTGGTGTTGTAGTTTTATATGAGTTTTGTCTCGCAATACAGAGGGTGATTTATGATATTGTGTGACAACCGCCACAATTTGGAGCGCTAAAAAAACGTTCTTAAACAATTCTTAGCTAATGGCCAAAGGGAGCTTACCGTAAAAGTAGGAGATTTCAATTTGATGTTTTAATGAATGAGAATAACAAGTTTCACTCGGTGACACTGTTCAGTCAATAACAGCTATTAAGACCGTTCCGATTTGGCCGGTTGTATGAGGTAGTAAATCTCTTTCGAGTAACAATGAAATTGAGACTTTGGAAACGTACGGGTGGTATTCCCAGGGGAGCAATTTATTACATTTTCTGGGAATTAATTCTAATTGAACTTGGAAGTGAGTTGTATATAAATGCCCGAAAGGCAGGAGGTTTTTATCTTCATTTGATTGAAATAGATTTTTATTCTCCTTTTCACCGGGAACTATTAATGAGCGGTTGACCTCATTGAATGAAAAGGTTTTAAGCGTTTGCGTGAAGTAAGGTTTTAAATACTATAATTCCTTTTTTAAAGGAATCAGCAAGAAGGCGAAAGAATTCTAAATGATATTCGTACAAAGTTATTTTTAAGAAGGTTATAGGGCTTCATTGAAAGTGATAGGAGACGCGTATGGAATTATCTCCTTGTAAAATAATTCACAAACACTCTACAAGACTAGTTGAAGTGTAGTGATGCGATGCGTTCTCACTTCCTACTATCACCTCCAAGTTGGTGACAATTACCCTCGTCAAATGGCAACTAGACCCGGGACGTTAATGGCTACGACTTCAGAGTATGTACTTGGAATGTACGAACTCTGTTTATCCCAGGTGCTACTCAAAAGATATTACCGCAATCCAGGAGATACGATTGATAGGATGAAAAGAAAAAATTGCGACATTCATTACAGTTACCATAAAAAGTTGTATATATGTATAAGGATGCGGATTCATCGTGGGAAATCGTGATCGCCTAGATGTGGTCCGCATCAGAGCCACTTTCTAAAAGGAGGAGTTTTATGACCTAGTAGATGGAGCCTACGGAGCGTATCCGGAGTATGATATCAAAATTGAGTTCGGGGACTTCAGTGCTAAAGTCGAAAAGGAAAACATCGTTGGCGGGTTAGTTGTTAAGCACAATTAGTAAGTTAACGGCTAATCGATTTTGTAGAAGCTTGTAATACGGTGATATATAGCACGAGGCTTCCAAAGCTAAGGATCCATACAGCAACCTGGCGTTCTCAAGACGGTCTAACCGCCAACCAAATCGACCATGTGCTAATCGATGCGAGGCAATCATTCAACATCCTCGTCGTGCACATATTTTGACTTGCAAACGCCGACTCTGACCATTTTCTTGTTGCGGCTAAATTCAGAACTCGCCTGTCCAACGGGAAGAAGCTGAGAACTGCGCAGAAGAAGAAATTCGACGTTGGATGCCTAAGCAGACCTGGAGTAGCCAGAGTCTACCGAGAGTATCTGAGTGATAAACTCTCCACTGTGCTGTCACCCACCGTCAATTCCAACGATGAGTGGAATCAGTATAGCGAAATCATTCTCCATCCCAGTGAAGGAGCCCGTAGTACGAGTATGATGATGAATGCGTATGGTATACTGGAAAAAAGTGACAGAAGATGCACATAAGAAAACGTTGCAGTAAAAAACAAGGGCAGCGAGGGAAGAGTATCGAGCCAGGAGAAGAAAGAAGAAGAAGACCCTGCGTAAAAAGAAGAGGGCCTAAGAAGCCTTACAGCTCGCTATCGAAAACAACATCCGGAAGTTTTACAAAAAGGCCAAGTCGAAACTGCGAAGAAAACCTAGGGGATAGCAGATGTATTTAATCAACATTTTTAGCAGCTGCTAAATGGGCATCAGAGAGTTTTAGGGCAAGAAAAGAATTCACCTCCACTCAATGAACAACCAGTTTCATTTCAATACCCAGTTGAAGCTTAAAAACAACAAGGCCGTTGGCTCTGACGACCTAAAAGCAGAGCTCTTCAAATACGGTGGCGATGCATCAACCATATATGAATGGAAGAAAGCATGCGCGATGACTGGACTATCAGCTGCATATGCCCTATTCAAAGGAGGTGATCTTATTGAGGAATATCTCTGCTTAATTCCGCATATAAGATTCTATCCAACGTACTGTGTGAGCGTCTTATATTAGAAACACTAGTCGGAGCGTATCAGTGTGGCTTCGGCCTGGCAGATCGACTATATACTAAACTGTCCATGAGACAAATTCAGAAAAATACCAACGAATTTCAGGTCGAGACTCACCACCTATCGACTTAAAAACGGCATATGATAGTTTTCATCGTCATTCGGAACCCCGCAAAACTGATCCAGATGTATCGTGTGATGCTGGAAAACACGCGCTGCAATGTGCAATTTGATTGTAGCTCCTCCAAACTATTTCAAACGTGCCCCGGATTTCGGCAAGGAGATGCGCAATCGTGTGATTTCTACAATATAATCTCGTTCTGGAGAAGATAGTGCGCAGGGCAGGTGTCAACAAGGAAGGCACTGTCTTCAGAAGGTCCTTTCAGCTATTGGAATATGCAGACAATGTTGACATCATCGGTCGTTTGCCGGTGAAATTTGTTGGGCTTACGAGGAAAAATCTAAGTACATGCTATCAACAAACAAACTTGCATCTATCCACCGCTTAGGAGAAAAGGTCACTATGGATAACAACAATTCCGAGGTAGTTAAGGTGTTCACCCACCTATCTAGTGGAGATCTGATGAATAATTACCCTAGGAAACTGTTGCTACTTCGGTCTGACAAATCAATTGTGTTCAAAACTCCTAACTCCAAGGACGAAAAGTATTCTTTACAAGACGATTAGCAGGTATGGAAGACTGATACTGGGCTTCTTCGAAAGAAAACGGATTTTTAGTGCTAGGAGAGCGAATGGGGAAGATAAAACCGCGAAATCTATTAGCTATATCTAGATGTGGATCTAGCACAAAAAGCGAAAATACTCTGACTACATTGGCTCGGCCACATCGAGCGAATGGACAATAATGATCCAGCTAAAAGGATCTACAAGCTCCAGACGACAATGAAGGCCGAACCTCTGTTTTAAAGAACAAGCAATCGCGGATACCAGAGCGCTTGGTCTGGATAACTGGAAGCAACGTGCCTAGGATCGCACAGGATGTAAGACTGCAGTGTCTCAGGCAGAGACTCTTCACTGGTCGTCAGCCCGTTAAGTAAGTAAGTATACTCTACGAGACAGAAGGCTATCACGTGTCAACGTTATATGACTACAAAAGAAACTATATCTTCTGTGAGTCAAAGTATGGCGGAAGATTCGCAATTTTTAATATAGTTTCGATCGGAACGATCGAAATGTTCTCAGCCTGTGTCCGCATGAGATCCAGCTGGTGCAGCAACTAATGCTACGAGACCACGGCTTGCGACAAGAGTTCACGGTTTAGGCTCTTATGCAGCTTGAAGTTGGTCTTTATTTTCTATTGAGTAATCATGTTTGGGGACAAGGCTCACTTTTGGCCCAACACCAAAAAGCCATTTTTGGAGTGAGTTCCATCTAGAGGAGCCTCATGGAACTCAATTACACCCGCTAAAATGTTCCGTTTGTGGTAGTCTTCACACAGACGGCAACACCAATCCTTCTTTATAAAAACGGCGGCGGCGGAGGAATTCCACAACGGATTAACAGCAGCTTCCATGGCACTTGGTCTGTTGAGATACTTGGTGTATACCTCAACGTATTCGGGATCCAGGTCTTAAGAAAGCTCCATGGTTATATTGGGACCCTTAATTAGATATGGCAGATAAGGAGCCCAGAATAGGGTAACAGTGCCGTCCATAATCTCAGCGAGAACCAGTACCCTCGCATCAGCTGGATACGGGTTAATATAATGCAAACGCTTTAAGGATAATAAATTTCGGCTGTGTGTGTGGAATATAAAGTTAATTAATAGACCAGGTGCAGTGGAACAGCTTGCAGGTATTCTAAGCTGTTATAAAGTAGATATTATTTCAATCAAATATCGGAATGTACCTGTAAAAAGCGGATGAGAATTGTATGTTAGGGCTACTACTATGATACATAGGAAGAAAACGATAGACTTGGCTCTGTGACTCGGTCGTGAACAGACGTGTGCTTTTAAAATCGAATAAAAATTGTCAAGTGCGAAACTCAATCAACTCCTAAACCGGCTAAGGCCGCATTAATCTATTAGCCCATAAATTTTCTTTTTTTGAGACAGCTACTCCTTAAAGTGGCTTTTTGTGAAAAAAACCAAAAGTGACCCTCCAGCTTTTTTGCTGGAAGATAAAAATAGTGATCGTTTGGGCAAAGTACAGCCAACGCACATGTGTCTCCTGATGGCATAAATTATCATCATTGCTTTAACGTAAAAAGCGCTCAATAGAGAAACACACAATCAATAGCACAACCAGTGCACTCACTGCTGCTAATGCATGTGAGCGCGATTTAATTTACGATGACAACATTACCACCATGGATGTAAATCACTCATCAGATCATTCTGCTGAGTGGACAACGGTTATCTGGAGTCTCAAACGTGCTGCTAGTAACTATCAGTCCAATGGCAAGAAAAGAAGTAGAAACGTGGGTGGGGGCGAACCTTCGCCTAAGCAAAATGCTTCATCGCAAAATAGATTTTCCTCACTCGATGATATGGAACTTCAAGTGCCTGTGTCAAACTTAAACTCGCCAACCAACACCCCTGTTAATCATCGAACCAACACGTCATCCGTTGAAATGCATAATCAACTCGCTGGTAATGCACCTAAAATTATTAACAATGCCCCTTTCTGCCCACCAATATTTGTATTCGGTGCCAATTGTGAACTTATCAAACTCGCTGCAAATGAGTGTAAAGTTAAGGATGTAAAACATAGATTTGTAAATTTGAGCTACCGAAAAGCAAAGGTATACGTAAATGACGCTAAAGTTCATTCAAATGTTATTAATAGATTACTCGGGACGTGAGTGATCTATGCGTGCGTTTTCTTTTGCGCCTAAGGAAACGAAAAGGGTTTCAGTTATGCTGAAGGGCCTTGAGGGTGATACCCCTGTCAAGATTATAGAACAAGCTGTGAAAGCTACATCTCCTATTATTAGAATTTGTTGTTCAATTAGAGCCAGGTGAGTCCATTAAAGATTTAATTAGTATTAGATACTTGCTCCACCAGCGTCTCTACTGGGAAAAAAAAATTAATAAAGCTAGTGCGTAGTTAAGTACGTCAATTGTAAAGAAACCAGGAACGCGGCTAGTTATCATGGCTGCCCATTATATCTAAAATATTAAGAAAAACGAGATATATCGACACAAGGCGCAAGGCAGACTGCGATGAAAAATAGAGCGGTAGTACAAGGCGCTATAAATACGCTTTTAAACGAGGCGAAAGATCTTTTTAACATATCTTTTAAGGAACTGCTAACTAAAATCAGACAATTCTGGCGCACTTATCTACAACTTCGGTCTACAGAAGACAAAATGTTCGCATATCTTGAGTTTGTAGCTTCTATAGTGGTATAATGCTGACAAATAACCTCAAAATTATTTCAATAAATTGTAACTCCATTATTTTCCTTGAAAGAAGACTAGATTTGTTTAACACACTAAAAATCCAAAAGCCCCAAATATGCCTCCTTTCGGAAACAACGACGAAACGGAACTTGAACGACTTTACACGTTTATAAATTCATTTGACGCAGTCATATTGGGAGGGGATTTCAATGCACAGCATACAGATTGGGGTGACACAGTCCAAAACCAAAATGGGAACTCGATACACAACTGGCCTTACAACGGGCCTTATTTGAATTTAGACTTAGTTGCTCCCAACAGCCCTACATTTCCCAGATCATCATCTGTGATCGACTCTTTTCTTATATCTTCATCTCTCATCTGCAATAATTTGAACCCTCTAGTTTGCTCAACATTCGCAACGAATTCGGATCACTTTGGGATTGAGTTACTACTAAGCATAATTGACTTCCTTCCAACCCTACAGCAACCGGCAACATACAGATGTTTCAAAAGCACTAATTGGGAAGCTTTTAGATTAGGACTTTATCATCAACTGTCCGCTTTAAATATTCCAACCGAAAGAAATATCTCAAACGATAAAATAGATACCTGGATAACAAAATTTAATGAACAAATTAACATCAACGTTCAATTGCATTCCTCCATTCGCAATGTGAAAAATTTCAAATATCACAATATATCAGATACTACAAAAAACTTGCTTAAGATACGTTGTGCATGGCTTACACAACTGAAAAGACTGTATAACCGACATCTTAACTGTGTCAACGATGAATATCACTTACATTATTCTGGGATTCAGTGCTTAAGTAAAATAATTAAAGAAAGGCTTCGGATTGATAGTAACATTGCTTTTGAGGTAAGATTGAACCAGATAAGATCCTCGCCTAATGCATTTAAAGAAATCGATAGGATAACCGGAAGAACCTAAGTGATGTGCAAAGTAAATTAAACGCGTTTAAAGGATATTACTCACATATTTACTCGAGTCCAGAAACTGTTCCAGATCAATCTGAGGAGAATGATATCTACTCGACAGTAGAATCATTTTGTAGAAACCCTGACAATCTTTTCGCCCTCAAATACCACGATAAATCCCAACAATGCGCAAGCATTTACCTCCCCAAATAGTGTGAGTTTGCTGAGAGAAGCCCTCAACAACAAAAAGTCAGCTTGAATAGATAATATCTCAAACTTCATTCTTCGAAAATGTCCTATTTCTCTTCTCTACTTTATTCAACCACTGCCTGAATAATAGCTATTTCCCTTCGATTTGGAAAAAAGGGAAAATATTCTCAATAGCTAAGTCTAAGAGAGCAAGAGATATATAGGGTTTTCCAATAGGGACCTGACAACTTTGAATTTAATTTGTGAACGCACTCTTTCACTAATCATCAAACTGTCACTGTCTATTTATTCAGTAAACTCAACATTTTCATCATAGTAAAGAACACTAACGAGCAACGTCTGCAAATTAGAAAAATTTTCTACAGATATTCGGAGTCGTAAAATCATCTTCAGTGACGAAGCTCATTTTTGGCTCAATGGGTTTGTCAATAAGTAATATATGCGTTATTGGTCGGGTGAAAACCCACATGTGCTTCATGAATTACCACTTCATATACAAAAAATAACTGTTTGGTGCGGTTTGCATGCCGGCGGCGTTATTGGGCCATATTTTTTCGTCGACGATATCGATCGTCACGTTACTGTGAATTGTCAGTGTTATCGCTCCATGATCACCGATTATTTTTCGTTCGAATTGGAAGATATGGACTTGGACGACATGTGGTTTCAACAGGATGGTGCAACAAGACATACAGCACACGCTACAATCGATTTATTGAAGAGTAAGAATGGTGAGCGTGTTATCTCAAGACATGGGCCAGTCGATTGGTCGCCTCGTTCGTGCGATTTAACGCCGCTTGACTATTTTCTGTAAGGCTACGTTAAGTTATTGGTTTATGCCAACACGCCGACGACGTTGGAAGAGCACAGAGCCAACATTGAACGCGAAATAGCGGCCGTTTCGGCCGAAATGTGTGGTCGAGTCGTTGAGAATTGGGTCTAACGAATCGACAGCTGCAAACGTGCCCGCGGTGGCCATATGAACGAAGTCGAGTTCCATTCATAAATGTTTTGATTGTACTTAAGCCAATAAAAAAAAGTTGTCAAGTCGTTATTAGAAAACCCTATAAAACCAGATGGCACAATTGCACGCAACTATGTAGAAGCCCTGAATGCCTTGATTCACGTTCACTTCCCGGGGTGTTGTAATATTGACATATCTTACGGACGGTCAACGAAGGTTTCACGTCCAAGAAACCTCAGCAGAATTAGCAGTTTATTCGGAAAACTCTTCAATCCAGATCAGGTTAAATGGGTTAGTAACTCATTTAAACCATACAAGGCACCAGGTATAGTTCTGCTACAAAGAGGGCTGGACTTTCTTGTACCCACCCTAATAGCCGTGTTTAGGTTTAGCTTCAACTTGGGCTAAACACCATGATGTTGGAGAAAGGTCAACGTGGTTTTTATCCCCAAACCAGGCAACACGCCAAGGGAACTACCTAAATCATATCATTCTTTAAGCTTGACATCTTGGCAATGGCAATGGAAGGAATTATTGACGTTCATGTCAAAGAAAGCTTAGAAAATAACTTGCCTCTTCACCCATGTCAGAACGCCTTTCAGAAAGGCAAATTGACTGAAGGTGTTCTAATGAAGCTGACAGCTGAAATCGAAAGCTCCTCCCTTGACATAGAGGGTGCCTTCGACAGCATTGGATATGCTTCTATATCAAATGGGTTGTTCCATAGAAACATCGATCAAGTTACCATAAAATAGGTCAAAGCGATGCTTGAAAGCTGTATAATTACCACTTCATCAAAGCCGACTTCAGTATTTGTATCAGCTGTAGAGCCTTGCCTACAGGGAAGCGTATTATCGCCCCACCTGTGGTCTTTCATCGTAGATGGTCTGTTTAACAAATTAAGCAACTTAGGCTACAACACAATTGGTTATGCTGATGATCTAGTTATCATCATTAGGGAAGAGAGACTAACGAAATCACTGCTCGTATGCAAAATGTCTTTAAGACGGTCCTAGTCTGGTGCACCAGAGAAAATGTCGACATAAACCCAAATAAGGTTGTCATAGTTCACTAAAAGAAGAAACATAAACTCAGGTATACATAGTTTCATTTATCGACACAATCTTTGAGTACTCCAACGAGGTCAAATATCTGGGAGTAATCATAGACAAAAGACTCGACTGAAACTGTCACTCAAACAATAAAATAACTAAAGAAACCCAATGCTTTATGGGTCTGCCGTCGTATATATGGCAGCACATGGGGAACCACTTCAAAGATGACTCAATGGATCTATACAATGATGGTCAGACCCATCATAACTTGTATAGTACGGTGGACAAAAGTCACGCAAAAGATTGGCATTTTAAAGTTCAACAGAGTACAGCGTTCCGGGGCCTGCCCCACAACTGCGATGGAAGCAATAATGGGACAAGTCTGCTACACTTATTTACAAGCAAAGTGGCATTAAGCAGCACAGTAAGTCTTGGACAGATTAAAGAGTTAAGTCTTAGCGAACACCCTGACCTAAGGACCCTACTCTTCAAAATACCGGAAGTTAATAAGATCTGCGCGGTAGCAGACCGCTTTCAAAAACAATATGCTTCAATAAAGGCTTCTACAAGGAGATTCCCAGCAAAAAAGCATGGGTTAGCAATAACCCACCAAATAGCCATAATGGCATAAAATAGTATACGGAAGGTTCTAGAATGGAATCGGAAGTGGGAGCTGGAATACAAGGATCCACCCTAAATATAATCATAGATGTGGGCAACAGTTCCAGTGTATTTCAGGCAGAACTCCACTTTTTTCAAATATGTGCCAACCATATTTACAAATCTGGTATAAAAGGCGCAAACATCCATATGTTCGCGGACATTCAAGCAGCTATAAATGCTCTTAGCTTGAACACCATTTGAATTCAAATCGGTCGTGTAGCGCTTCAAAACCCTCTAAAAACTAAGCTCCAAAAAGGGCTTAGAAATTCCAGAAATACTGGACCTGAAACCTTTTGCTATACTCCTAAATCAGCAGTCACTTTAGATATTAGTAGCTGGGAGCATTCGAAATTCCTCTCATATTGGGAAAAAAGCTAAGGTCTGAAACAGACCAAACGAGCCATACTGCTTTTCAACAAAAATGCCAATAGATGCCCAAATCTAAATCGGCTAGATATCAAAAACTTAGTTAGTTAGTTCAAAGGACTACAACGATTTAAGATATCACCTACACAAAATGAATCTAGCCGACTCTCAGGAGTCCCGATTTTATCTTGAAGAAGACGAAACTGCTGAACACATCTTATGTGAGAGTCCAGTCCTCATCGAAATTAGACGAAAAATTTTCTTCAGGGAACAATTCGGCTCCAACGAACTACTGAAGGTAGTAAAAAGTAACCTCCTTGGGAATGAAAAAAAAAATTTTTTTTAATGTTTTTTTTATTTTATTCAATATAGTCACCTTTTAGTTGGATATACTTATTCCAGCGATTTTCCAACTTCTTGATCCCATCCGAAAAGTAATTTTCCGGAAAGTCTGCAAAATACTCCTCCGTGACGTCGATGATTTCCTCGGGTGAGCTGAATTTTTTATTGATGAGCCGTCTTTTGAGGTTTGGGAAGAGATAACAGTGCGAGGGAGCCAAATTGGGCGAATACGGTAGATGCGACAGCAATTGGAGCCGTAAGTCATTGATTTTAGCCGTGGTTGCGACGCTCTTGTGCGTCTGTGCATTGTCTTGCAAGAACAAAATTTTTTTTTCGCTTCATGTGAGGCCGTTTTGCAGCGATTTCGGGTTTCAATCGTTTCAATAATGCACAGTAATACTTGCTGTTGATGGTTTTTCCTTTTTCAGGGTAGTCCACGAAGAGTATGCCATGACAATCCCAGAAAACCGACGCCATAACCTTTCCGACCCATCGAGACTCCCTCGGCCGCTTCGGAGCACTGCCGGGCACTCATTCTGTTCTCTGGTGTGTAATAGTGGATTCAAGTTTCATCAACAGTTACCAATTGACGCCAAAAGTCCAAACACTCTTTCGAAGTGCTCTCACCTTCATGTTTTTTGTCAGGAGTGAGTATGCGCGGCTCCCAGCGGCAGGATAACTTTTTCATATGCAGAATATTGCCCAAAATATAGCGTGTGCGCTCAGTACTAATCTTTGTGGTATCTGATAGATCGCGCACCTTCACTTTCCGGTCAGCCAACACCATTTCATGTATTTTTTTGACATTGTCCTCTGTCAGAGGGCCTGCCGCTGCGGACTTAATCGGCAGTGGAGTTGCGGCCACCACGAAACTCTCGAAACCAATATTTGACGGTGTAATCTGACGGAGCATTAGCCCCATAATATTTATCCAACTTTTCTTTCGTTTCCTTTGCTGTTTTGGCTCTCAAAAAATAATGTTTTATGAGAGAACGAAAATCGTTTTTGTCCATACTCAACATGATGCCAAACACGTCAACAACAATCAGCTGTCAAAACAAAACTAAAGACAGTAAATTTAACATGTCTGCCTAAATATGAACGGACTTCAAGGCACCATAACCTTTTTTACAGTAGCTCCGCACTCTGGCGGTCGAAGAGGTTACTTTTCACTCCACCTAGTACGAGTAGTGTTTTCAACTTCATTCGGAAGTTAAAAAACCTACCAGCCTAACTATAGTTTTGACTAACTGGTACAAATGATTTTTTAGGTCAAAGTGTCTTACTTTGCAATTTTCGAACCAGAAAACATAAAAGAAAGTCTTTAAAGAAGGCACTTTTCAAAAGTGGAATTAGCTAGTTATATTCTTTTTGCTTCGAACTGTAAAGAGACCAGTCGTTTGTGACTTATTTAAAAAGATTCGGGTTTCATTAACTAGTCGCTGCAAATCTCTTTCTTCTTTCCGGAAACGTCAACTCGAAGCACTTGTTTTTCGTGGATTTCTTCTCCTCAGCAAGGCCGAAGCGATCCTATTCTGAATGCGATGATTGGTGTTCTGGGTATGCAGGAGAGGTATCTTATTTATAGTGTTTTAGCTATATACCAAACCATATGGCCTCCTTTCTTAAAATACAATCCTCAAATATTTTTTGGAAAATCGTCATAGCAGCACAGAATGTGTCATAAATTTTCATCTCCAATCAATTGATTATCAATGACATGCTGCTTGTTAAAGTTCCTATTCAATTCGACTTGAAATTAAATTGAAAATCGTTTCCCATTGAGACTTTGGATTTATGTATAGAAAAAGAGTTCATCTGCTGAGCTACTTGATGCATGTTGACATCGCACAGAAGACTGCTTATGTGCAAATCGACTAACATCGACTCGGAATGCAACACAAGTAAACGATTATTGTCACCAAGTGTAACGTTAACTTGAATACCTGTTCATGTTTCTTTCTCTATTCCCAGAGGGAGTTTAAGAACTATCCACCATCGGAACGTTGCAAGAAGAAGACGAAAAAATTCCGGAAGAACCTTTGTATCCGGTAAAATCGGTTAAAACTCCATTTGAATGCTTCAGAAAACGAAAAGAAAATCTAAACCGCCCTGCACACAAACGGATATTGTCGTATTGCATTGCATCCTTAAGTCTTACTCACCGGAACATTTTCGTAAGTGCTGTTGGGGTGAGAATATCCAGAAGATACCTTCAAATACCAAGAACCTAGTACCATGTTGAAGGAGGAGAAATCGTACTCACTTGGTTTCTTTTTGTTGATGCGAGTGGATTGAAAGTAGAATTTCATTTATGCATGGAGCTAAAGAACCAAAAAAATCCTTTGAATTTTAAGGACACACATGTAAGCAGGTACGTAGGTACTACACTTAGATGAAACGGAAGCACAAAGAAAGCTGGGAGTTAGTTTGTGATTGGCGGGCAATGGCGATAGTCGTTTTTGGGAATAAATAGAGTACAACTTTGTTTTTTGTAGCTTGCACGGTGATTTGGCTTGGCTTCCGGCAAGCTGCCAGCTGCCTGGTTTCCCAGATTGGTAAGTGTGCGTTCTTGTGTAAGTGAACATAAATTGATTTTCGTGTTCCTTTGCACTTTGAGGAATTGTATGGTAGTTGGAACTTGAGTTCCGCCTTCCTGTTGAGAGAATCTTTTTTAAGAATGAAAATAGTAATTATAGGTGCCTTTAAACACTGATTAACGGGTTTATGCATTTGTTTTTATTATATTAACATTATTTCACGCTATCTCCTTTCTGGCGCTTCAAATTGGGAAGGCTAACAATAACGACAATTCAAAAGACGCAAACACTATTTCGATCAACTGTGGGAGCCAGCCAGAGCAGAGAACGATTGCAGGGTTAAGATAAGAAACAAATGAGTACTAAGAACTCTTAGAGTGAAATGCTTCACGCAGCAAACTCTTGAGTGCCTAAACAAGTCTGTGCCGAAAATTCAATCTGTAGAAACTAAGATTTTCGACGTTTTCAGACATTGATATGAGTGATATGAGCTGACGCGTCTTCATACCCAGAGCCCAGGACTGGACACTAGGTTAGCTTAGGTTAGGTGATAGTGGCGGTTGGAAAACCGACCCACTTAGGCCTATTGGTCCGTTGTGTTGCCAATCTATGATCCTCTTACTCATGTAACCAATTTGAGCTTATGATGAAGCGCAGGAGACTGTTAAAGTCTGTATTATTTAGATCATTTAAGTCATTGTAGGACATGTACAGAGAGGATTGTCTCCTCTTCCTCCTCGTCCATGAAGCTTCTACAGAAATCCTTTGCAAACACGCCAAATCTTCTTAAATGCTTGCTTATAAGGCAGATTCCAGTGATGACACCTATAATGTCGCTGATATGTTTCTTATTTAGAAGAATCTGGCTCCTAGAACGATTCAGATCCAGATTTAATCAGATCTGTTTAGTTGCTAGATATGCCCACCGGTCCATTTAAGGTCTGTTCTGTTATTAGCAGTAGTGATTGGTATACCTATGCTACCTTTTTCCGGTAGAATAGGTAGAGTGGTTCCAATTTTGCCGAGTTCGTCGGCTCTACAATTCCTTGGAATGCACCTATAATCCGACACCCAATAAAGGTGAAGGTTGAGCTGCTCTGTCACCTCCATAAAAGATGATCGGCATTCAAGGGCGGTTTTGAAATTTAGTGAGTCCAGATGCGGATATCCTTTGCAGATATCACCTTTTTCTTCAGCCAGGACAGAGCTCCTTTAATCGCCGAAAGTTCCGCCTGGAACATGCTACAGTGATTTGGAAGACAGAAGGAGAGGCTTAAATAAAGCTTATCACCAACCTCGCTATCGGTTTCAGATCCATCTGTACAGAAATGGATAGACTTGTCCTCCATGAAAGCATCTTCCTCCCAGAAGGATCTAGGGTTACAGCTCGCATGAAAGTCTTTGTCAAATCGAAGTTTAGGTATGGTGTAATCGATGTTCTCGTAGTGGACTCCCAATAGTCGCAGCTACTTGCTTGCTAAAAATGTCGAGGGGTGTCAAGTGAAACAGAATGCATAAAGCCGCGGAGGGAGTAGAACGTAGAGTTCCGCTTATGCACAGACATGCTGTTCTTTGGACTCGGCTCAGTTTTTTGCAGTAAGTTAGTATCAATCTTATAACCGAGATGTATAGCCAGTGGGTTATTCGAGGTTGAAGGCCTTATTTGTTTCCAATAGCTTTCTTGCAAGAAAATAAAGCTACTGTAGCTTTCTTGACTCTTTTATGAATGTTAGGTTTTCAGTTTAGTTTCCTATCAAAATGAGACCCAAGTATTTTTTTGTTTCGGAAAACACTAAACTGGTACCGTTTATTGAGGGAGGTTCTATAGTTGGAATTTTATATTTCCTGGAAAAGAGGACAAGATCAGTTTTATAGGGGCTAGCTACCAATCTACAGCGATCCGCCCAACGGGTCTGCTAAGATTTAGCGGAAGGAGTTCTTTAAGAAGCTTACCTGGGACGCCTATAGCGACGTCATCCGCATAGGTAATCAATCTGCTTTCTCTCGCTTCCAAGTATATTAGCAGTTCATTTACACGAAGCTAAAAAGAAGGGTAGAAAGGACACCGCCTTGCGGCGTGCCTCTTCTATCATATCTTTTAGTGGAAGTCCCACCCAGTTTGGAGTTGATTATACTGCTATTTCGCATAAGACTGATCAATTCGCCAAGTGAGTCGTCGACCTGCAAATGTGATAGCGCAGTCGTGATTGCGGATGTGTCGACGTTGTTTAGGAGAGCAACCATTGTGTTCGATGTGGCTAGTCAGCAAATGCAGTTGGCATGTTGAGCCGTTGAATATGGATATCAGTCAGTATTTCTAGAGTTTTTAGAAGGAAAGATGATAGACTTATAGGTCTGAGGTCCTTTGGGACATCATGAGAGCATTTTCCGGCTTTGGGAATGAAGACTACATTAACTTCTCTCCATGACAGTGGAATATGGATTAATTCTACATAGCTTCTCATGATGACACTTAAAAGTGGAAAATCTACTCTCACAAGGAGAGAAAAAATCGAAAAAACAAAGACTACTCTTCTCTTGTTGCGGGCTTATACAAAACTTCTATCGAGATCAATAAGTCTAGGTATGATTCACGTCAATGTCTTCCCCTTGAAAGGGTTAATATCCACTTTGCTTACAAACGAGTGCAGATATGTTAAGAGACGACCACGTCTGTACTCATCTATTTTGTGTAGTCAGATCAACTATCAACATTCCAAGTTTGCTGCTGCATCCTTATGTAGAAGGTTTTTCGTGTTGAATACCAAATCTTACTAATTCATACAAGAACCATGGGTGTGGAGTAAACGCATCTGTGGTTTCAGATGTTTAAGGGGTTTCACACCAGTATGTGACGAGGGATCAGAAAGACCGAGAACTTGTCGTAAAGTGCTGAACTCACTCTCGCCATTTAAAGTTGGGCAATTTTGCAACCAAGATTTAGTTGCTGCAGACATAACGTACGAAAAGAACGAAGAATAACACAAATTTGTCGTTACCCTCTTCCCTATGATTCGTGACTGCCACCACAACCGATGGAGGTAGCAGTACTCAGGTCACTGTGATTCCATGATGATGGGACTTATCGTTATTATCAGAATATTCTTTGGTGCAGTAGCAAATGCAACGTGTGAGACAATCATCTCGTGGATAGTATGAACTAGCTGTTAACAATGTTGGCTATCAGCCAACTTTTGTTACGAGAATAAGACAGCAAGTAATCGACTTAAAGTTACTCAACAGATATGTTGTTTGAAAAGTGCTATTGGATATTTGGGGGAATCCACAGAAAGTTAACTAGACCCGATTTAAAAAGGAACTAAGCAAGTTCAATTGTGCTTACCCTAAAAGGTGATCAGAAGGTACAGTTAGAAAGAAGTCTTGCATGCAGAACGCGCGTTCCTTGGGGGAACGCACATCTGCAGCGTCTTCGTTAAAAAAAAACTCGAAAACTTCTAAACAGGTCACTTGCAAATAATTTGAAGGAAAACTAATCGCAGCAAAAAGAATATAAGAAGCTTATTCGCCGACGCGGTAGATCTATCGAGAGTGCTCCTCAAAATCTGATAGGCAGAACTGAAGACGCCTTCGACTAAGGAATATACGCCGGTCATCATCGAAATTGAGGGTGCTTTCGACGCCGCAACAAAGCTTAGAGGATAATCACTAGTTTTGTGGAAAATTAATGCTAGCGAGAAGGACACTAATTTCGGGTGCTGACTGTGGCCAATATATAATAGCGGGGTAAACAAGGGTTACCCGCAAGGCGGCGTTCTGTCGATGAGGCGTGTTAATCGACTCATTGCTCAGTAGTTCTGATATCTATGCACAAGCATACGTGGATTATGTAGCTATCCTGTCTGTTGAATTATGTCTTGCGATTGTCAGGCAGTCCTAGACGTTATGGATGATTGGTGCACTAGAAGCGGGGTTTCAATCGATCTTCTCAAAGCTGATGTTTTTCTCTTTACAAATTTCTATGATTACATGTTACGTCGAAAGCTTCTAAGACGCTGTCGGCCTTCTGGCACTGCAAAGGAAATATCGCCATGATATGGGACCTGTCAACGAGAAAGCTGCTCTGGATCTACGCGGCTATGATAAGGCCAATTATATTCTACGCGTCGGTTGTCTGGTGGAATAAGCTCTCAACAAACTCCAAAGACCAATCTCTCTCGGCTGCATGGGGTATTCCCTAGATACTGTGATAAATGTCCCTCTCCTTGGTATACATATTTCTCTCAAAGACATATTCCATTTAAAAAGAAATGGTCTTTGGGGGTACAATATTGACTGGAACTTTCATGACCTTGCGCGCCGATCGTCTTATAACTCTGGTCTTATGGACATGTCGTCTGATGCATTAAAACTAGAACTCATTCTGAATAAATAATACGAAATCGTGTTTCCCTGTGCCCACTCTTGCTAAGAATTTAAATGTCCTAGACATAAGTGATACAACATCCTGAGACGCTTGCTGTAAAATTGATGATGACACCGTTGAGCACTATCTATCTGAATGTCCGGCTTACGTTTGGATCAGGCTGTAGGTACTGGGAGTTTACGGCATGGGGTCTGGTACTGTAGGCACCTAACCACTGAAGACGGAAAAATTCCATTAAAAGGAACTAAAAAGGAGTGCAATCGACTAATTTAAAAGAAAATCCGAAGATACTTACTATATATATATAAATGACAATCGAGCTAACCATCTTGAAGTTGGCATTTCGGTTGTTGTTGTAGTATTTGGACGGATGGATTTTTTAAAAGTATCCTCAATTTAAATTGAAAATGTTTTCTCCTTCAAATATATTTGAAATCGACTGAGTAAGCACACATGTCAAACTCGTGTATGTATGTACAAATTGGATGACCGTATCTGTTAACTAAGGCAAAAGTTTATCTACGTCAGAATCAGTTATTAACCATGAGAAATCAAGTGAAAATTTATGACACTACCGGAAGGGATATTAGTGCTCGTAAAAAATAACAAATCGGCGGAAGTAAATATATTTTGTGGGCATTGGGAGCGGGCGCGGCGGTTGTTGTTGTTCCAGCGCTTGTGATGGTTTAACATATAGCTACCCGGATACTTAGTGTCATAAATCCTAGGCACGCACAAATTTATGACGCCAATTGTTTTCAGTTTATTTCTATTTGCATATATTCGCAGTACATTACATTTATTGCGAATACGTATATAAATGTTCACGTTTATACGAGTAGCGCACAATAAACACATGCAGATACGAAGATGAGCTCTTGTGTGGAAATGAGTTAACACCTACATACATATGTACAATATTTTGTGGGACTACAATTTGCAGCTATCGCCGAACCTGTAATTTAAGCACAGCATGCGGCTTATGAGGGTCAAGACCACATGTGCCGGACTATTCATCTAAATTTTGAAAATAACTCTTTAATATTCGAGAACACTAAGTCAAAGTACTTAAGATGTCATAGTAAGTTCGGCTGTTCTTCTACTGTCATGTAGTTCAATTTTTGTGCCAAGGCTCAGTCTTATTTATTAAGTTTTGCTCATGAGAAGTTCAATCTAGAAATTGTGTAGTTTTCTTTGATAACGTCTTATCAAATGTTGAATCTTGTTTTAGAAATTTATCCGGTCAGTGATAAGTGATTTGGTTTTCCTTTTCTTTCGTAAACCAGATGGCTGGGATTTGAACATTTTCTTAGCTGGAGCATTCTCGCCGATTCGCTCGATGTAGTCGAGCCGGTACAGTCGACGGATTTTTGCCTTCCGTACTACGTCCACATCCTTATATAGCTCATAGACTTTGAGGTTAAATCTTATCCTCCATCCGAACTTTACTTTAGAATGATCCTAAGATCGGCTCCGTTGTCATGCTTATCGTTCAGCATTCAGTTCCATAAGGCGAGACTGGCAAAATTAAGGTTTTGTAAAGCATAATTTTGGACCTTCGAATTAGGGGTTTGGACCCTTTTTGTGTACACAAACCGTCGAGATAAAATCGAGGTAGAAAAACTCCTTCACAATCTTAAAATGATAGCTCTCGATTGTTAAATTGTGTCCTAGAAGGTGTTCGACGAATTGGCTTTTGGTCGACAGAATGTACTTTGTCTTATCTTCATTCATCATGAGACTAACTCGTTTGGCTTGTTCTTCCATAGTAGTAAATGGATGGATTTGTTAAATATAGTGACTTCTGTGTTGATGCCGGCCTTTTGCATTATGTGCTCCAGAACAAGATTAAAGACATCACACGTTAGCGGGTCTCTTTGCCGAAATACTGTGGAATAACTTGGAATTGTTGTTTCCAAGTCGCATGGTGCATTGGAAGTTCTCTAGCGTGGCGTGATACAACCGGAGCAGTTTTCTGTGCATTGAAAAGGGTTATGAGCTATGAGTAGAAAGCCACACTGGTAGGTGCCAATGAGTGTGGTGCAAAACGGCTTAATTCGTGTACACAGCACGTTGGATATGATTTTTAGGCTACATTAAGCGGTGACATTCCTCGGTAGTTCTTACAAGACCTCTTCTTATATGCTTCTTCTGCCTTCTTCTTCTGCATGCACTCGTCATCATGCCATTGATTTCTTGTCGAGGGTGGCTCGTAGCTAGAAGTTGGGCTAGTAGATGGCAGAGCCTTATATAGGGTTTTCCAATAGGGACTTGACAACTTTGAACTTAATTTATGAACACACTCTTTCACTAATCATCAAACGGTCACTGTCAATTTATTTAGTAAAACATTTTCATCATGGTAAAGTACACTAATGAGCAATGTCTGCAAATTATAAAAATTTTCTACAGATATTTGGAGTCGGTGACTGCAACTTTAAGAGCGTTAACTCCGGTCGTAATTCTCGCCCTAGTAGACAGGCAATAACAAGTTTAGTGCAAAAATTTGAGTCCACATATTCGTTGTGTGATGTTGCCGTGTTAGTGAGACAAGCGGTTGGTCGAAGTGTCGAAAATATCGCTGCCGTTCAGACGTCCGTAGCAAACGATCCAAATCAGTCAATTCCACGTCGTTCTCAAGAATTGGGCATCGCTCAGACTACATTATGGCGTATTTTGCATAAGGTTCTTAGTTTACACATATACAAGATCAAGCTGACTCAAGAATTGAAGCCGATGGACCATTTGAAGCGACGTACGTTTTCCGATTGGGTTCTGGAGAAGATGCGCCAAGATGACGAGTTTCATCGCAAAATCATCTTCAGTGACGAAGCTCATTTTTGGCTCAATGGGTTCGTCAATAAGCAAAATATGCGTTATTGGTTGGGTGAAAACCCACATGTGCTTCATAAATCACCACTTAATCCACAAAAAATACTTGTTTGGTGCGGTTTGCATGCCAGCGGCGTTATTGGGCCATATTTTTTCGTCGACTATAACGATCGTCACGTTACTGTGAATGGTCGGCGTTATCGCGTCATGATCACCATTTTTTTTTTGGCCCGAATTGGAGGATATGGACTTGGACGACATGTGATTTCAACATGATGGTGCCACAAGCCACACAGCACATTCTACAATCGATTTATTGAAGAGTAAGTATGGTAATCATGTTATCTCAAGACATGGGCCAGTCGATTGGCCGCATCGTTCGTGCGATTTAAAGCCGCTTGACTATTTTCTGTAGGACTACGTTAAGTCATTGGCTTATTCCAACACGCCGACGACGTTGGAAGAGCTCAGAGCCAATAAAGAACGCGAAATAGCGGCAGTTTCGGCCAAAATGTGTGGCCGAGTCGTCGAAAGTAGAGTCCAACGAATCGACTGCTGCAAACGTGCCCGCGGTGGTCATATGAACGAAGTCGAGTTCCATTTATAAATGTTTTGATTGTACTTCAAGCCATTAATAATGTTTTTAAAATATCTCAAATGGTTTGCCCTTTATTTAAAAAAAAATTTAAAGTCGTTATTAGAAAACCCTATATATTGAGCTCAGATCAGAGGGGGTGAAATATTCCTTACATCACTTGAGGAATTCTAGACATTTTGCAGCATTGACGCACATACTGAGATTAAAAAGTTTTTCAATTTCAACGATGCAAGTGACTTTAATGGATAATGGCGCAATGACAGCATTGAGTTTTGAAAGCATTAAATTCCACTCTGCTGACAGTTTCCCAATTGGTTATGGTGTTAATATCGAAATTGATTCCAAAAGCACGCATTTTCGTAAAAAGAGCCTGATGCCAAACTCTGTCAAATGCCTTAGAAATATCAGGTGTAAGTATCTTGTTTTTGCCAGATTGGTGTAGACTTTGGTTCCACTTTTTGGTAAGACATGCCATCAACCCACCAGTGGACTTGTTGCTGGGAAAACTGTACTACTGCCGGCTTATCAGCATTTCCATGATGTTGGAAATGGTGTGTAGGAAGAGAGATAACAAGATTCGTCTTTTTTAGGGACGGACTGGACAAATGCTGTTTTCCATCTGCTCGGAGAGAGTCTTAAAGAGTAAGAATGATGAAAAAGCTGTAAAACGCTTTCTTGAGGTGATCTTCGACGATACTAAGGATATCCGTTTTTGTCTGATATCGTGGAATTGGATAGATAGAGGTACCTTTTAGAACAACGATTTTCCTGCATGCAAGGAGAATTTCTATTTAGGGTGCCTGACGGCCTATGAACCATGTGTGTTTTTATTATTATTTTGGGTTCTGGTTCCAGTCAGGAAATTCAGGACTTTTCACCTTTTAGTTAAAGGTACACTTGTGGTAATCCACAAGTCTGCCATTCAAAGTTATACATGTGACACAAAGCTGGACCAAAAAGTTTTTTTTTGTGAGCGAGTTCATCATGAGGTTTAATTTTAATTCAAAAACTTGCCTACGCTTGTGCATATAATGTGCCCACCCGTAAAACTGGACCGAAGGATAATCAACTGGCGTCCTGAAGATGTACGTAATCTTAAGCGCTTATGTACACCAAGCACTCAGTCTCTACTTTCGCATACATATCGACAACAAATTGACTAAATAATCGTCGAAATCTTTGCAGATAAATGAATTGATCACGCCGTATTTGCAGAAAACATGAATAAAATTGCAGAGCAAATATTTTCTTCTCATAATGTGAAGCCCTAGTAACGGTGTTAGTTTAGTAGAGGCCGAAAGTGTAGCCATCTTCTCCGTGCATTGCAGGTGATTATCGCGAGTGCGCAATACGATATCACGCCTATCGTTTTCCTGGTCTGCCAAAACGACTGTAACTTCATTTATGACAAGGGCGTTGTACCTACCGCGGTGTTCTATGACAGGACGTTATCGGTGCTGATAACCATTTTGTAATCATTTTGTTGCCCTTGAAGTATTGAATCCAATGCAGCTTTACAACTATTTCTGATATTAGTTTGTTGAATGTAGTCCGATACGAATCTGAATCTGAATCTGAAAAATTGTTGGCTCATCTTGTGGTAGTAACGATCCTATCAGATGATAAACTTGGCCTTGTACCTTAAAGGTTGGCATAAATGGTCACCCTGGAATTTCTTTCACCCCGAAAGACATCATTTGAATTGCGTTTGTGGATGTTTACCACTTAAAATTGATTTCATAAGCTTTGGAGGGTGTTAGCTTTTGCATTTGAGCAACATAATCCATTTGAATCTTTTATCCATTTGAGAGGACTACAGCTATTACAACATACTACCTTGATCAAAAATATTTAGGAATTTATTCAGAAAATTAAAAATATAAGTTTATTCATCTAAATCTATGTTGTCCCCTTTAAAATAATCCCCATCGACTGCAACACACTGACATATGCTAGCGCTTGTTCCAATCCTCGAAACATTTTTTATATTCGGTTTTCGGTATGCCCATCAGTGCTTCCTGCGATTTTTTCATTACTTCCTCTCGGCTGCTCAAACGCGTTCCCCATAGTGGTTTTTTTAACTCGATTGAACAGAAAGAAGTCACAGGGAGCCAAATCAGGTGAATTTAGTGGCTGTTGGATGGTGTTTGTTGCATTTTGCAAAAAATTACGAATAATGATGACACTGTGCGACGGTGCGTTATCTTGGTGCAAAATCCACGAGTTTTCTGCCCACAATTTTTTCGGCGAATTGCTTCACTTCTAGCCTTCTTGCAAAAATTCATGATGCACTTAACCGTTGTAAGCTACGAAAACTGTGAGCATTGCCTTCTTTTTTGACTGAAAGCGACGTGTTTTTTTTGGTCTCCGCTCATTTGGTGAACGCCATTCACTTGCCTGATGTCTGGATTGCGTGTGTTGTACTCATGAACCCACGTCTCATCTCCAGTAATGATCCTTTTGATAATTGTGTGATCGGATTCAGCCTCGCAAATCATCTCTTTTGCGACGTCAAATCGGCCTTTTTTGCATGAAATTGAGGTCTTTTTCCACCAACTTTGTTGCTACGCGACAAAATGTCTTGGACGGATCCATAGGCAATGTTCAAGTCCTCCACTACCTCTCTAATGGCTAATTTGCGGTTATTAACCAACAATTCTTTTACTTCATCAATCTTTTCGTCGGTTTTCGATATCGATGGTTTGCCACTGCGTTTATCATCTTCCATTGACTCACGACCACTTTTGTACCGCTCGTGCCATTGGTAAACGACCGTTTTCTTTATAGAATTGTTGTCGAAACACTTTTTCAACATTTCCAACGTTCGCGCACCATTAAATCCGATTTTTACGCAAAATTTACTACAAGTTCGTTGTTGAAAATTTAAATCCATTTGTAAAATTGTAAAAAATCGCCAACACACATAGAGATAGATGTACTCTTGGCTATGTAACGTTTGCAAATGTCAAGCTATGACCCTAAGATTGGAGGGAAAGTCAGCTACTGATGTACCAACTTAACAAAAAAAAAAAAAAAAAAAAAACAGAACTCAAATCGGAACAATGGGAGCGCCACACGGTGACGGTGACGCCACCGGTAACTTTTTGATCAAGGTGGTATGACCATAATACTTATGGAAGCAGATACAACATAGTTAATTCTAGGCAAAAATGTAAAACCTGCTCTCTCTCTTTATTAATCCAAAGAACATCATGACCCACAGCACCATACTCTAGTGGCTCATCGAAATCGTCAGATGAAATTGACATTCTATGAACATTTTGAAAATCCAATCAGCGTATAATCGTAATTGATGTTGTTCTGGCGTTTCTGCTTGTTGTATTTCTGGTGTCCTTTCCCCGTTAATTACATATATATTAAAGCATTATCATGTTTTGGCGTTTGCGTTCATACTTAACCGTAGCTGATTCTAATTGTTGTTTATATTGATCATTATTCTCGAGAGCTCTTCTGCACCGCGTTCTTCACTATTTTCAATTTCCCGAGAAGCCGCTGTTCAAGAAGACCTTTGAGAGCTCAAATGAGTGTCTTTATCTGTGAAAGTTGCCGACTCACGCGACAACGTAAGACACAATCAGTCTGCCGATAAACGTGCTTCACGTTCCTCTTAGTTTCTAAAGACCGAGAAACCGCCCTTTGAGAGCTCAAGTGTGCTTCTCTATCTGTGAAAGTGTCCGATACTTGCGACAATGTAATGCATACATTGTCTGTGGACAAACGCGCTTCGCGTTCTTAGTTCCTCTCGTAAGACCTAAAAGTTGCAATGCATTGCCGAACGTTGCGCTCTTAGCCGAGACTCACGTTGAGCACAATTTTCTGATGCGAGAGATTCGGCCTGCATTTCTCTAGCTGCAGCAAGTCTTGTTTCTTGGTCTACTTTAATTTCTTGAGACTTACTTACATTTACTTTTCCTAAGTGAGACAGAAACGAAAAAGAAAAACATTATTTGACGAATGAAATGTTCCCTATTATGTGATTTACTAAGACTTTACAACTAAAAATTGTCAATTAGGTAAGACACAATCAGTAAAGACAAAACGAATAATAAAACAAAATTAATTTTCAGCTTTTCCCAAAAACTATCGGAGATCAGGCTGCTCGCTTACTTACAAATGTACTCTTCGTCTCGCGCCACACCGTCCCACAACAACTCATCACAAAATTTTAAAAATTAGTATCTTTTAGTTCTGTCGGTCGATTTTGATATAATAAACGCTAACTGCTACTCACAAAAAAACTTCCAGTACTTATTTTTGCAAATAAAGTGTGATTCATAGTAAGCTTTGATTAATAATATAAAATAAAACACATAAATTTGAAAGTGAACCTAAAATTGTTATCATTGGTTAAAAGAACAATTCATGGCATTTACTTCTTGAAAATAATATGTAAATGTTGGCGACTTGCTCGAGCATATCGACTGGTATCTCGCAAATAACACAAGTAATGTTGGCTTCCAAATCGTCAATCGTAGCTAGCTTATTCCTGAATACCTGAGTCTTTACATATCTCCAGAGAAAATAGTCCAAAGGTGTAATATCGGACGATCTAGGCCGCTAATTTACAGTAGCAAAACATGAAATTATGTGCTCACCAAAATGATTTCTCAAAAAGTCCATTGCTTCACTCGCCGTCGTGTTGAAACCTGAGCTTACCGAGACCATGTGCTTGAATTTCAGGAAGCTCATAGTCCGTTAACATGGCGCGATAACGGTTACCATTGACGGTAACATTCTGAATTGCCTCATTCTTGAAGAAATATTGAAAAATGATTTCACAAGCATATAAGCCACACCATACCGCTGTTTTTAACGGATATAATGGTAACTCTTGGTACTCTTCGGGTTGCTCATCAGCCCAAATACGGCAATTTTGTTTGTTAACGTATCCATTGAGCCAGAAATGGGCTTCATCACTGAACAAAATTTCACGATAAAACACCGGACTCTCATTGAGTTTTTCCAGAGTACATTCACTGAAAATATGACGCAAGTTCAAGTCGCCTTTCTTCAATTCTTGCAAAAGTTGAATTTTGTACGCTTCTAGGCCGAGATCCTCACGTAATATACGCAAAGCCTAGCTGCTGAGAACGACGATGAATCGATTCATCTTCTTCGCGTACACTCTCAGCTACAGATGCTATAGTCTCTTCACTATGTGCTGGACGTGGTCTAACCGGTCATCATCATGTACATTGTTCTTAAATGTTTGTAGAAAGTGGTGGAAGCACACAGAGAGGACTATTGGGTATGTAACTTAATTCGTGCGTTTTTTTTTTCAAAATTTGAACGTTTATTTAAGAAAAACATGTACAATATTATTATTCAAAGTATTGCCCATCTGAAGCTATGACTTTTTCCTATCTTTCTGGCAATTTGTGGATCCCATCCCAAAAGAACTGCTTCGGCTTGGCAGCCAAGAATGAATCAAGCCAATTTTTGACATTCTGCTCTGATGTGAGCCGTATTTCAGTGAGGGCGTTCTGCATCGACCGGAACAAATGGTAGTCAGAAGGGGAAAGGTCTGGGCTAAAAGGCGGGTGGGGTAAGACTTCCCATCCATTGTTTTCCAAATAGTTCTTAGCCGGAATAGCAACGTGGGGCCGAGCGTTGTCATGTGGAACCCAAGTTCCTTGCTTTTGAATATGTCCAGCTGCTTTTAAACGTTCTGAAATGGCTGCTTGAGTGACACCCAAAGATTCTGCGAGCTCTTCTTGTGTTTGGCAACAATCTTCATAGAGTAATACTTCCAGTTCTTCATCTTAAAATTTTTTTGCCTGCCCAGGACGTTCATCGTCTTCCAAGCCAAAATCACCACTTTTAAATAGTGCAAACCACTTTTGGCACGTTCGCTCAGCTAGCGGATGTTCACCATAAACTTCGACCAAAATACGATGACTTTCGGCAGCAGTTTTCTTCATATTAAAGTAATGAAGACGAACTCCCCGCGAAAACACATTTTCAGACACAAAGTTCGACATATTTGAGTGAAAAAAAAATTATTGTTGTTTACGCTTCAAATGAATGACATATACTGAAATGACGTACAATGACAGTACAGTACAGTACAGTACAGTAGTTTTCCAACGCATTTTCCAGTGGAATAATAATAATGGAATAATACAAGTTACGCCATCTCTTAGCAAACCGCACGAATTAACGAAAGTTGTATATTGAAGAAGAGAGTCATCCATCCCAAAAGCACGCATTTTCAACCAAAAATCCTAATACCAAACTCTGTCAAATGCCTTAGAAATATTAACGAAAACCATATTGCCGGTCATTGAGAAGTTTTCGTGTTTTGAGATATTTCATGAGCTGACGGTTTATCAGCGTTTCCATGACCTTGGAAAGAAGCGAAATAAGTGCAATGGGTCTGCAGGAGGAGAGAGAATAAGATTCGCCTTTTTTAGGGACAGGCTGGACAAATGCTGTTTTTGTTCTGCTCGGAAAGAGTCCTAAAGAGTAGGATTGATGAAAAAGCTTACGCAGTGGTTTTGCTAGCGTAGAAGAACACCTTTTCAGAAGGTTGCTGCTGTGCAGCAAGCAGATTGGCCTTGTCCATGGAAGGGAGGATGAGGCAAAATTTCTAATGTTTTTGACGAATGACCAAAAATTTTTACTGCTTTTGCCACATTGCAGTATTTTTTGCCTGAACAATAACAAAGCAGTTTGATACAAATCACGCGTGATCTGTCAAAAAAAAGCCTATTAAAAATCAAACCTCACGATGAATCACCCCTTATCTTTAATGTACGAGCACAGACACGTTTACGTTTTTACGTTTACCTTCTGACCACAAGGGTACCCGTAATTTCGCATTCAAACAAACCTCGCTTGAGATACTGTCAAAAGCTTTTTTTTTTTTTTTAGGTTGGGACATCTGTCATCTAGCGCTCAAATATCTGTTTGAGCGCCATTTGTCGGGAGTTTTTGCGTGAGAGCTTTGTAAACAAGTCAGTGTTTTTTTTGGTTTTCTGCGAATTTTGTATGTCAAATTAAGTTGAGAAAAGATTTTGCCTGAAACTCTCGTCTACTGCTTCTCATTGCTTCGTTGCTTCATTGTTTATTGAACAAATTGATTCGAATTTGTCCACTAAATGACAAATAGGCGGTTTAACAGGACGATTCTGGGCACAATAATACCGAATGTTAATTCTCTATTAGTATTCAGCATTTTCATTGCATGTTTGTAGGCGGAAGGCAATCATCTACACTCGATACTTGCTGCATACTTACAGGGGTCTACACAGATCAATCTTTGAAAACGCACCAACTCGCAAGTTCATCTTCAACCCTGACTGGTATCACTATTATCAAGTGATTTCACCTAAAACTCCTTCATTTGTTAAAAATTGTAGTTCTCATTAATTTTTAAAATTAACATTATTTGTTTATAAGATGGAAGTTAAAATCTGTAAAATAGTACTGTCCATTTCTGAATTTAACTTTACAACTAGCCTTGACATTACCCCATGGTTCTTTCCAAAAATCAAGGCTTTCAAGATTATTTTTCAAGTTAACTTGCTGATGAAAGGCTTATCCGTTTAAATGTGATTTTCACTGGGTTGAATACCTACAGTCGAAAGGGTCAAGTCTAGCAAATGATGCGGAGATTCCATTTTTCATAGAGGTACATTCCGCCAGTGAGCCGAACATGCTTATTACTAAGTCATCTTCTCCTGCTGTGTTTTGAGCTTTTTGGCAGCCAGGCCGTCAGTTTTAGCAATGTTTTATTGTCGCCTGCTAGATTGTTTATTATGGTTCAGGGGTCTCTAAAATTTGGAAATGATGGTGGTATGCTGTAGGAATAGAGTACTACGTGGGGTGAAAAGTAACCTCCTTGGGAATGAAAAAAAAATTTTTTTTTAAATGTTTTTTTATTTTATTCAATAAAGTCCGCTTTTAGTTTGATACACTTATTCTGGCGATTTTCCAACTTCTTGATCCCGTCCGAAAAGTAATTTTCCGAAAGGTCTGCAAATAATCCTCCGTGGCGTCGATGATTTCTCGCGTGAGCTGAATTTTTTATTGATGAGCCATCTTTTGAGGTTTGGGAAGAGACAATAGTCCGAGGGAGCCAAATCAGGCGAATACGGTGGATGCGACAGCAATTGGAGCCGTAAGTCATTAATTTTAGCAATGGTTGCGATGCTCTTGTGCGCCGGTGCATTGTCTTGCAAAAATAAAAAAATTTTTCGCCGTTTTGCAGCGATTTCGGCCTTCAATCAATATAATGCATAGTAATACTCGGTGTTGATGGTTTTTTCTTTTCGAGGTAGTCCACGAAGAGTATGCCATGACAATCCCAGCAAAACCGACGCCATAACGTTTTCGACCCATCGAGCCTCCCTCGGCCGCTTCGGAGCACTCGTGCCGGCTTCAGTCCATTGCCGGGCACTCATTCTGTTCTCTGGTGTTCAACAGTTACCAATCAACGCCAAAAGTCCGCCCGATTCCGCATCAGCAAGTGCAAACACCTTCACTTTCCGGTCAGCCAACACCATTTCATGTATTTTTTTGACATTGTCCCACATCGGAGGACCTGTCGCTGCGGACTTGATCGGTGGTGGAGTTGCGGCCACCACGTAACTCTTGAAACCAATATTTGATGGTGTGATCTAACGGAGCATTGGCCCCATAGTATTTATCCAACTTTTCTTTTGTTTCCTTCCCCGTTTTGCCTCTCAAAAAATAATGTTTTATGAGAGAACGAAAATCGTTTTTGTCCATGATGCCAAACACGTCAATAACAATCAACTGTCAAAATAAAACTAAAGACAGTATCGCACTGAAATTTGTCATGTCTGCCTAAATATGAGCGGACTTCAAGGCACCATAACCTTTTTTGCAGTAGCAGCGCATTCTGGTGGTCAGGGAGGTTATTTTTCACTCCACCTAGTACACGCCAACTGGCGTCAACCTGGCGATGTCCAGTGTTTTAATTGTTAACCTACACTAATTGTTATCTTTTATTATCTTTCTGTTTTATATTTGTATATGTATATGCTGAAGGGCTTTTGAGTATACTTAAAATATATGCACACAGCGCGGGTGAAGGAAAATTAGTGACTATAGGCAGAAAAAGAGGTACCCATGTATGTTGGTTTAAAATGTATTAAGGTTATAATGACTAGGAAATAAAGGGCATTTCATAAGTGACTTGTACGGCTTAAGAAATAATTACAATATTTCAAAGTACGTCCGAAGGTGGGTCACCTGATGAACATTTATTGTAAGACAGGAAGTGTTACGTTGGTGCTCAAAGGTGTCAATTTGCTGTGTAATATTAGCATCACTTATAAGTTTTATCGAATAGTTTTGAATACTATTTAAGAAGTGGAGATAGGTACTAGGAGTACATGACCTTTACTACGATTTTGGACGGATAAATGCCTTATGCAATAAGGTCAGATCAGAGGCGGAAAAGTATTTCTTACATCGAATGTTGCTTTCATCTTTTCGTTTTCGAAGACGCCAGTGTTAGTCATGGATAATAGCATGGTGTTTAAATTTCGCTTTATAGACAGCAGACTTTACTTTGTTTTCCACTCCAATTAGTTTTTGTGTTAATATATTGTAACTTAATCAAATGCCTTTAAAATACAAATCTTGCTTTCACCAGATTGATGTATGTACGTTTCGGCTCCACTTTTCGGTAAAACATGCCATCAAATCACTAGTGAACCTTTTGCTACGAAACCCGTGCCGCCAGTTATTGAGAAGATTTCTTGTTTCGAGATATTTTATGAGCTAACGGTTTAACCGCGTTTCCACGATCTTGCAAATAAGGGATATAAGTGAAATGGGTCTATAGTAGGGACGGTATGGACAAATTCTCTTTTCCATCTGCTCGAAAAGGATCCTGAAGATCAGGATTGATGAAAAATGCTTCGCAGAAATTTTGCCAAAATGTTGAGCTGGCCGCAGTGTGCAGTAAGCATATTGGCTTTGTCCAAAGAGCTGACAGCTGGAATGTCAATAATTATTATAAAGGAATATTTTGCTTGGTTTTTCAGTGTTCTATTCTTGACATTTCAGGCGTGATTCGTGATTCGTGACATATGACAAAGTTAAACATGCTCAATTAGCACTACCATTTCATCATAGAAAGACTTACATCCGAACAATGATTACGAATTATTGAATATTATTACCCAAATTCGTGCTCTTCGTGCACTTCAACTATTTTACGGTTGTCAAAATCGATCAACTGAGCAAGAAATTCAAGCCAAAGTGACTACATTTCGCACCAACTTCACGTTATTGGACATGAACCCATCTACCTGTATGTGTAGAGTGCGTACAGAAGAAAATATTGCTGCTGTATCCACCAGTGTTAATGAAGACAGTGATGTGTCTATAAGTCATCCGCAGCACTTGGGATTATGTTACTCGACTGCGTGGAAAATTTTACGGAAGGATCTTGGTCTTAAACCTTACGAAATATGACTCGTTCGAGAACTGAAGCCTTGAATGCGCCCGGTATCGTTCAATGATTTCGAACTTTTTTTTGCCAAAATGTACGAGCTACTATAAACCTTGTCAATATGTGATTCTAGCAAAATAGCCTTACATGTCACTAGCACACGAATCGATGGACCAGTTGAGAAATGAGTTTGGTGAGCAATTTATCTCTCGCTTTGGACCGGTGAATTTTTTGGCTAGATCGTGCGATTTGACTACTTTTTTAAGAGATACTTCAAATTACTCGTCTGTGCAGATAAATGTACGTAACTGTAGCCTTAGAAGACAACATTACACTTCCTGTTAGCGACCAGCAAATATGCTCTAAAAAGTGATTCAAATGGGACTCTCCGTATGAGCCACTTAAAATATAGTCGTGGTCAATATTTTCATTAAATAATCCTTTCAGAGTAAATAGTAAGCATTGATTTATCAACTCAAATAAATATTTTTTACACGTTTGTGATTTATTTTTGTGTTTTTTACAATTAAAATCAAAATTCTTAAAAAATCACCAATTATATGAGCATTGAAATGTAGGATGAGGCAGAATTTTCGACAACAAAACTTATTGCTTATTTTGGGAAATTGTAGTATCTTTTGCCTCAGGTTTTGTTCGTATTAAAGTCAAGAGCTTTAAATGGTAGCCTTCAAGTACTGGTTGGCAGTCATCTGGACTCGCCCTGCTGAACTTATATGTGTATGTTGATTAAGAGACACACAGGTAGCACTATAGTTGGACTTAACAGTAGCGTTTCAGCTTGAAAGAAGCAAAACATACAGCTTTTTTGATATATTCGGATAAGACCCTCCTGGGCCGACGAAAGCGCCAATGACCAATGGTGTTGCTAAAAAACTAGAATCTGTCTTTATTCAGTGTAACACAGATATAACCTTGACCCAGTAGATACGACAGAAAGTATCAGATATTCCAATTCGATGTTTAAGGCTTTAGAATGATTAGTGTTGTTAGACCCTAAGAGAGATATTCTTCGCTGTCTCAATCGTCATCAATGTGAGACCAGTATCGCAACATTACCAAAGAGGTAGCCGAGAATACCTTAGGTAATAAAACCAATAAGGAAACCCATCCTAAAAGAACTGCGCCGGCTTGGCAGCCAAGAATGAATCAAGCCAATTTTTGATATTCTGCTCTGATGTGAACCGTATTTCAGTGAGGGCGTTCTGCATCGACCGAAACAAATGTTAGTCAGAAGGGGCAAGGTCTGGGCTATAAGACGGGTGGGGTAAGACTTCCCATCCACTGTTTTCCAAATAGTTCTTAACCGGAATAGCAACGTGGGGCCAGCGTTGTCATGATGGAAAATTATTGCCTCGTGTCTGGTCGCATATTCCGGGCGTTTTTCGGCTACTGCTCTCTTCAAACGGATTAATTGTGTCCATTAATGGTTTCACCCGGTTTTAGCAGTTCATAATAGAGCACACCCAGCTGATCCCACCAAATACAGAGCATTACCTTCGCGCCATGGATATTCGACTTTGCCGTTGATTTGGCTGGTTGGCCGGGTTTCACATATGATTTTGTGCGCTTGGGGTTGTCGTAATGGATCCATTTTTCACCACCAGTAACAATCCGATGCAAAAATGACTTCCTTTTGTAGCGTTCCAGAAGCATTTCGAAAATGCAAAACCGCCTTTCGACGTCTATCGGCTTGAGTTCATGTGGAACCCAATTTCCTTGCTTTTGAATATATCCAGCTGCTTTTAAACGTTTTGAAATGGCTGTTTGTATGACACCCAAAGAATCTGCGAGCTCTTCTTGTGTTTGGCAACAATCTTCGTAGGGTAATGCTTCCAGTTCTTCATATTCAAACTTTTTTGGCTGCCCAGGACGTTCATCGTCTTCCAAGCCAAAATCACCACTTTTAAATCGTGCAAATTACTTATAGCACGTTCGTTCTGTTAGCGCATGTTCACCATAAACTTCCACCAAAATACGATGACTTTCGGCAGCAGTTTTCTTCATATTAAAGTAATGAAGAAGAACTTCCCGCAAAAACACTTTTTCAGGCACAAAGTTCGACATATTTGAGTGAAAAAAAAATTATTGTTGTTTACGCTTCAAATGAATGACATATACTGAAATGACGTACAATGACAGTAGCTTTCCAACGCATGTTCCAATGGAATAATAACAATGAAATAATACAAGTTACGCCATCTCTTAGCAAACCGCACGAATTAAGTTCAAACATTCAAACTTGAATATTTAGTTTCATATGCGAGGAAAGTAATTAAAGGACAAGATACAACTGCGAAATATATGAGTTCTATCAAGATGTGTGGATATAGAAAGTTCTAAAATACCTTAACTACATTGGCTCCACAACAAAAGATGAAACATCTGCATCTAAATGTGACAAGATTCGTACCTAGAAGAAATACAAATTATATTCCTTAAATTTGCTTCCCGTAACCCGTAGAGTATAGAGTCAGTTAATGTCAGCAAAGTCAACGATGGAAGCTGAAGAGCATTTCATCTGATGCAGCCAAGAATCTTTCACACGAATTAGAATCCTTTTGTGAAGAGTTTCCTAATTTTTTTCCACACTTAGGAGATAGAAATCTACAAAAAGAATTTATTTCTAGAATTGAATACTACACCTCCATAGTTTCTTAACTCCTAACAGTATATAACTTACTGACTTTAGTAGCACCCCAATAAAAACTCAAAGTGAAAAACTTCATGTTCGCTAATTGTTCATTAAGTTGCTCATCAACAATAACAACAACATAAACGCTGTTATTCGTAAGCCACAGACATTACACTATTAAATGAAACTCGTTACTTATTTTATTAACTCTCTGGGGCGTCTTCGAAGTTTGCTATTCGCATTACCATTTGCTGAGTTGTCATAAATGGCACAAATAAACACATACTCACTGTTGTATTCTCGTATTTCAATATTCCATGGTGCGGCAAAAGCGAACGGAACTCTATTCTGTTGCAGTCGTGCACTTAGCGCAAATAACTCCTGGATTCCCCTGACTCAGAACGCCTCCTGGATAAGAACAAGAAGCAGATTTTTTATGATCCCATAACCAATGTACGAGTACACAAGAGGGCTAAAATAAATGCCACACACTATTAGGATCTCCCCATGCAGGTGAATAGGAAACAATAAATTCTGTAATTGCCCCAGGAATGCGCATAAGAGACTTTGGTATTTCAGTACAGGAATATGACTTCAGAGTTGTCTGAGTCTGTTGTGTCCGTATAAATCATTGACTCGCATTCTCCCACTCTAGGGGGTTGTTGGAAAAAAAAAACCAGAAAATCTCTGGCGTAATTATAATAAAAAGAATGTTATTCTCAGTTCGGTTCTTAGAGGGCGGTTTTGACTCCCCAAAAATGTCTGCAATAAAGAAGAAAGCTACAATCGAAGTGCTCTTCTTAACAAACAGAATAGCGACGCAAAGACCCACTGAATAAGGGAACGCAAGCACACTTGCAGCATTTCACTAGCGGGAGCTGTAAAAGTCGAATTCTATGAGCTGCTACGTTCAGGGTTATAAAAATTTCACTGATCGTACTATTATGTGAGTAAGTTCCTAGAATAGGTTTACAGTGTGTCTAGCAGACCAGGCAGACTAAGAAGGACATATAAAAAGTTAAGATTTCTTAAAGTTCTTTGCCTCAATGATAACATTTTTAAAGTTAGCGACAAATACCTTTTTGAGAAGTTACAGTAATAACTAATTTATTATCTGCAATCCCTTATTTAGGAACCGATTTAGTTCAATGAATTTGAGAAGGTTTTGCTGTAGACCAGAAGTTACCAAACTTTTGTTTCTCGTAGACCACTTTCAAAATCAACCTGGTTTCAGGGGACCCCCTGCTGCTAAATACATTTTTACCATATTCCCAATACTCGTCAAAAAATGTGAAGATTAGATCTAACTATGGAAATTGTTCCAATCCTAAATTCGGAGTGGTAAAAAGGAATAACTGCTAATCTCCCCGTTCTGTGATGTTATTGTGATTTCGACAATGTATGACGGGGGAAACGCTATCAAAAGTTTTCTCGCAATTTCCCACAGCTCAGGAAATTTTTCGGATATTTCGGGAATAATGTTTGATAGCCTCGTTGGCGCTAAGCTCGAGTAGCTCCTCTTGTAATAGCACAGTCGACACTTCCGTTTCATCAAATAGATTTATGATCCATGGTGGTATTTCCATCGCGAGAATTTCTTCAAATCTTATTTTGAAGTCATCATGCAGGGCATTTAAATGCTGAACGTATGTCTGAATATCCTCATCAAGACATCCTGCTTGTGATAAGTTTGGAAACCGGGAGAACTAACAATTTGCTTCATAAATTCCAATTCTCCAAGAAATGCCGAAATTTCACCCTTTGTTTTGATTAAATTAAATAAGGGCTCCCCTTGTAACTGCAAGTTAATGTCATTAAATTCTTTGAACAGATCTGTCAATTTTTTTTTAAATCTGGATCTTTACATGCACCTTTCGACAGCCAGTGTACTTCATTATGTAAGAGCAATCGTTGGAAGTCTCTTGTATTGTCGGTGGACGACACAGTGAATTGCAGTTACTTCTGCTATAATTCTTTTAAGATGGCTTATAAACCCATGATATCGCCCGAACATGGCAGGAGCTCCATCTGCTGCCACTAAAATGTTGCTTGAGAATGGAATCGATGTTTTCTTTAAAAAAATTACTCAGGACATTAAATATTGATTCGCCCTTAATGTTCGTCATTTCTTGGCCCATAAGAAGTCGAAAATATGCCAATACTAATGCTTCATTACCAAGTAAAGTTGACTCGTCCAGTTAAATAGAAAAATGAGTTGTTTGCAATTAATTACACAAGAAGCTTTCAATATCAGAGCTCATTTCATTGTTGTTACTCAAAGGAACTCTTTTGAGTACGTCAAATGGAGGTTTGTGTAGAACAGTTTTTAAAATCTCATCAACAGCACGTAAAATTAACTGTTCACCGATGGTGTGTGGTTTTCCAGATTTCGCTATAAACAATAAGATATTGTAAGATGCCCGCAAGCCATCATCGTTACTTTCAGACGTTGAAGCGAACATACTGTGCACGGTGGGGTTCTTTTCATATTTTTCCTTCAGTTTTTTGAAAATATTTACATCTTCTTAGATTATCATCGAGCTTCGATTTTCATAGTCATTGCTCAAAACATTGTTGCATAAAAAGCATATGGTAAAGGCAATCGTTTGTCTACCTTTGATGGAAGAAAACCAAAATCTAAATAATCAACATTAGACTATCGACGTTTTTTCTTAGATTTAGCCATGTTTCATTTAATTACCTACCTGTAAAGATATACCTGTAATCATATGTATATCTCTCAATTAGTGAATCGCCATAGTCGGGCAAATAAATAATTTTGTAATAAAAAGTAGATACGAAAAGTTCAATTTTTCTCGGCTTTTTCTTCTTTTAAAGAAGTATCGAACAGTGGCCTTGTTCAGTATTTAATTTTATTACGTACATACTACACGCAACCATAACAAACATAATATTATTACAAAATAAAATAGAAGTATGCATAACAAATATAAAAATAGGCAGGTACTTACCCTTTCTGGCACTGGCAAATACTGACACCGATTCCGGAAAAAATGAGTAGCGTTTGACCTTGGCAGCATTCATATTTATTGGGTCAGATTAAAAGTCTCCGCGGTTTATTCGTACATTTTTGAAGAAAAATTTTCTTTATTCAAAATCAATTTCAATCAAGTACATATTGGCCAATATTATCTATGATCTTTTGCCATTTTTCGGGTAGCTTCATACTACAATTCTATCGGTGTAGAACTTCTGTGGTTTATCAGCGAAAAACTTGGCCAAGTGAAATTCAGCGGCTCTTAGGTCGGCCAATTTTGTTACCATAAAGATTGTTTTCCAAAGATAGAATCAAATGGTACTCAGAGAGTGCAAGATCCGTTCTATACGGTGGATACATCAAAACTTCCCAAATAATCTCCGGGTCATCAAAGATGTGTGTCGCCTAGCATTGTTATAATGGAAGACAACTCCCCTTCTGTTGGCCAATTCTGGTCGTTCTTTCTTGAAAGCTTCATTCAAACGGTCGAGTTGTGCACAGTAGAGGATCGAATTGACTGTTTCGCAACGTTCTAGCAGAACAGAAGGGACAATTTCCTTCCAATCCCACCAAACACTCAACATAACCTTGTTCGCCGTCAATTCAGGCTTTGAAGTCGTTTGTGGTCGGTCACCAGCCTTTGACCATGATTACCTGCATTGCGTATTCTAGTATTTAATCCATTTTTTATCGCCCGTAATAAATCGCTTCAAATATGGTTCCATTTCCTTACATTTCGGCACCGTTTCACTGATGGTTTTTCGGTCAATTAAATTCTTTGCGTTAATTCATGGGTGCCACCACGCACCGAGCTTCTTTGAGTAGCTTGCTCATTTTAGATGATTCCAAACTGTCATACGATTGATTTTTAGTGCCACCGCTATCTCGAGACAGGTCTTGCTCCGTCAGTTGCAAAATTTCATCGACTTTTTCATCTTTTACATCGAAATTTCCGGAACGGAATCAAACAAACCACTCCTGGGTTCGGCGTCTACTCACAGCATTCTCATCGTAAGCTGCACAAATTATTCGGCATATTTTTGCAGCGTTTTTCCCTTTTTTATAATAAAAAAGCGTAACATAGCGTATTACTTCACTCATATTGAAATCAGTATAACTTTTAACACGAGGAACGAATTACTAGTTAGGGTGACCTCCTTGCGCTGCAACTGCAAAAAAGGTTATGGTGCCTTTAAGTCCGTTCATATATAGGCAGACATGCCAAATTTCAGTGCGACACTGTCTTTAGTTTTGTTTTGACAGCTGATTGTTGATGTGTTTGGCATCATGTTGAGTATGGACAAAAACGATTTTCGTTCTCTCATAAAACATTATTTTTTGAGAGGAAAAACGGGGAAGGAAACAAAACAAAAGTTGGACAAATATTATGGGGTTAATGCTCCGTCAGATTACACCGTCAAATATTGGTTTCGAGAGTTTCGTGGTGGCCGCAACTCCACTGCCGATCAAGTCCGCAGCGGCAGGCCCTCCGATGCGGTTACAGAGGACAATGTCAAAAAAATACATGAAATGGTGTTGCCTGACCGGAAAGTGAAGGTGCGCGAGCTAGCAGATACCACAAAGATTAGTACTAAGCGCACACGCCATATTTTGGCCAATATTCTGCATATGAAAAAGTTATCTTGCCGCTGAGTGCCGCGCATACTCATTCTTGAGCAAAAACACGAACGCGAGAGCATCTCGAAAGAGTGTTTGGACTTTCTGATGCGGAATCGGGTGGACTTTTAGCGTCGATTGGTAACTGTTGAACACCAGAGAACTGAATGAGTGCCCGGCAATGGACTGTAGCCGGCACGAGTGCTCCGAAGCGGGCGAGGGAGGCTCGATGGGTCGAAAAGGTTATGGCGTCGGTGTTCTTGGATTGTCATGGCATACTCCTACCTTGAAAAAGGAAAAACCATCAACAGTGAGTATTACTGTGCATTATTGGAGTGATTGAAGGCCGAAATCGCTGCAAAACGGCCTCACACGAAGCGAAAAAAAATTTTGTTTTTGCAAGACAATGCACCGACGCACAAGAGCATCGCAACCATGGCTAAAATCAATGGCTTACGGCTCCAATTGCTGTCACATCCACCGTATTCGCCCGATTTGGTTCTCTCGAATTGATGGCTCATCAATAAAAAATTCAGCTCACGCGAGGAAATCATCGACGCCATTATTATCTTTTGCCATTTTCCGGGCTGCTTCATAAATCCATCGGTGTAGAACTTTTGTGGTTTATCAGAGAAAAACTTGGCCAGATGATTTTCAGCAGCTCTTTGGTCGGCCAATTTTTTACCATCAAGGGAGTTTTGCAAAGACCGAAACAAATAATAATCAGAGGGTGCAAGATCCGGGATATACGATGGATGCATCAAAACTTTCCAACCAAGCTCCGTCAATTTGTTCCTGGTCATCAGAGATGTGTGTTGCCGATAGCATTGTCATAATGGAAGACAACTCCCTTTCTATTGGCCAATTCTGGTCGCTCTTTATTGAAAGTTTCATTCAAACGGTTGAGTTGTGCACAGTAGAGGATCGAATTGACCATTTCGCCACGTTCAAGCAGTTCATAATAATTGTTTGCCATGAATATAGGCTTTGAAGTGGTTTGTAAACGAATTACACAGTTGTCTTCACAAAAAATGTAGCCTGACATGTCGCCTTTCAAACACGTGCTCGTTTGACACAATCAGATTAGTGTTTCCAGATAAATAGACACCAACACCATCTAGTGACAAAAACCACGGAGACTTTTTATTTGACCCAACATATTGGTGAGGAATCAAACAAGTTCATACAAGATTGCATGCACAGCACAAGTCGTATTTCGTCCCGATACGCGTTGCTCTAAATATCGAATATGCACGTTTTTACAAGTGAAAGTCGATGATCTTAGAATACTTTAACCAAGAAAATTAAGGGAGGTTTTAAAAAAAGGGAATTAATGCTAAATAAACAGGCTATTTGATCCATATGCCAGCCTAACTGAATGTTTTTTTTTTTTTTTACTTTCGAAACCAGATAAATTTTCGTGGACCCCCACTTCCAACTGGCGAACCCCCATTTTTTGTTCATGCCAACGTAGACCCCCGTTGAGTCTTCCGTGGGTAAAGCTAGACCACTTTGGGAATCACTGTTGTAGACAATCACAATGTAGACATTAACACGATTTTTACATTTCATATCATTTTACAATTTTACAATTCGATTCTTTAAAAAAGATTGTAAGATTTGATTTGATTTTCTTATTGGCGTTTTGCGACTGATTAAACAATTGTAATTCTGTTGGCATCTAATATCATTTGTTTGATGTTCCTCTTTCCTGCAGGATCCGCGAGTTCAGTTAACTTTAGAGTCTTCAAAGGAGAAGTCGAATATATCTCTGAAGTACTGAAACATAAGCTTGTAAGCCTTGATAGCATCTAGTGTGGGCACAAAGAAAACCTAAAAGGAGCAACTTTGATCTGTGTTGTATGTGTTGTAGTGTTGAAGTAAACCTTACATCAAGTGTAACAGGAGATAGTTCATTCTTAGAGCACTTATCTTTTATATTGCGTATATCTCCGCTTAAAAGACATATATAGGTTTGATTAACTGCGTCCTTAATTGAATTTGCGACCACACGTGGATAATCAAACCATCTCCTTTATTGATTAAGATTCTGATTAAATGCAGTCCTGGGCGGTGGGATATAAGTCTTAACAGAGACTTGTAGAGTCTTAACAGTGTCAGAAAACCGACGACGGAGTTCTTCGCACGACATGTTTAATTCAAAGAAGTTTCGTATACAAAATGACAACCAGTTAGCATTCATATCATTTTGTTTGTAAAGTTCGTAACAACGTGTTTCGTGGTATGTTCTTGTGGGCCTTCTTCTACAAATACAGCACGTATCTTGCGATTGCAGTAATTTCACTTCTCACTGTGCATCTCGCACAGAGAATGTATTCGTTTACCAGTCTTGAACACATATTTATGTATTAAAGGGCCGAATTATCTTGTTTTGATTTGCCTACGCGCCATCGCGTATGGTTACAAGAATCTCGGATTATTTCCTTACAAATCCACTTTAATCAGTAATCAAAGGGAAACGACAATCCGCTGATATCGATTCCCAGATTGAGCCTTACAGCAGCTTGAATTAGAAGTTGGCCTTTAAATCATTTTTCCATGCGAGGGGCATTTTTATCTTGGCGGCTATGTTAGAAAACAAAATGTTCGCATCTGAGGATCGGAAAACAAGCAATTGATTGTCGAGAAGCCAATGGATCTGCTGAGAGTGACAGTTTGGTGCGGATTTTGGAGTGGTGGCATCATTGGCCCATTTGATTTCAAAAATGTTTCTGGAAACACCATTTCGGTCAACGATGAGCGCTACAGAGTCATGATTACTGAATTTTTGTAGACTGAAATTGAAAACATGAACTTGGACGATCTTTAGTTTCAGCACGATGGCACGCCGTACTACATAGAACATCAAAAAATCGATATTTGGGCGCTTAGTTCGGTAATTGTATTATTCATCGCCTTGGCGAAGTCAATTGGCCTCATCGGAGCTGCAATTTGAATTCGTTTGACTTTTTTTTTTTGTGGGATCGATACAATGTGGTCAATTCAGAAACGATTCAAGCCCTTCGTCTGAGCCTTTCGTGAGATAGAGCCAGAAACACTCAAGAAGGTCGTCGAAAATTTGGTTGATAGATGCGCTACTGCGAGGCCAACGGAGGCAGCCACATTAATGAAATCGTATTCCATAACTAATGGAAACATTCCCTCTTTGTAACGTGCAACATATTTGTATATCGCTCAGGAGCTAGTTCTTATTTGCTTTTGTTTCTCATTTTTATTTGGAAGTTAGTTTGAAACGTAGCGTTTCAGTACTCGTGTTCTTTGCGTCGGCAAAGTGCCTCCGATAGCTAAAGCTTAATTAATGCGGGAGTCTCGTAAGCGTAAGCAAGACCAATTACTCAATGGGGAAGAATCTACGCCCGAAAATGCTGCTGATCATATACGAATCACGTAAACTTCAGGCAAATGCAAAACCCGGGTCGTAAACGTAAATTGCGTTAACCTCAGGCAGATACAAAACGTGGAGCCACCAAACAGCGAATGCGAGATGCAGACATATCAATGTTCCAATGTACTTCCGTGCTGCGGAGGTACTCGACATCAGTTTACTATTGGGGCAAGTTTGAGGCTTAAAAAATGTTTTATTGTCTACATCAGATTCACTATATGAATTTTTAATTTCAGTCTTCTTATCCGATCATATAGTATATCGCTACTTTGGAAGAAGACTGGCACAACCCAAAAATTAGAATATCCTGGTTTAACTCACTATGGTACGAGGGCGGTCCCAAAAGTATCCGACTCAACAAAGAAATCACAAAAATGTTTGGAAAAAATTTATTTGTTTTTCAACATAATCGCCTTTCAGCTCTATATACGTTTCCTAGCGATGTTCAAAAAGTTCGATACCCTTTTTATAATAAGAACTGTCTTGCTCCTCAAAATAGCTATTAACTGCCGACATCACTTCTTCATCGTTTGAAAATCTTTGACCACTGAGCCATTTTTTCAAGTTTGGGAACAGAAAATAATCCGAGTGGGCTAAATCTGGCGAATAGGTAGCAATTCAAACTTTAATTCATTAATTTTGGCCATTGCAATAACGGATTTGTGAGCTGTCTTGATGAAAAAACACTTTCTTCTTAGAAAAATGCGGCCGTTTTTGTTTGATTTCTTCACTCAAATGTTGCAATAAGTTCGCATAATACTGGCCGTTGATAGTTTTTCGTTTTTCAAGATAGTCAATGAAAATTATCCCACGCATATCCTAAAAAATCGACGGCATGACCTTCCCTGCAGATGAAACGGTCTTCGCCTTCTTTGGAGCCAATTCTCCCTTTTGAATAAACTGTTTTGATTTTTCTTATGCCTCGGGTGTAAAGTGATGGACCCATGTTTCATCAATTGTTATAAAACGGCACAAAAATTCTGCTTTGTTGCTGTGAAACTTTGCTAATCACTCAATTGAAACATCTTCACGAAACTGTTTTTTCTCGAGTGTGAGCAAACGCAGCACCCAACTTGCACACAGCTTTCTCACGTCCAAATACTCAAATAATATGCGATGTGCCGCACTTTTTGAAATGCCTACAATGTGTGCTAGGTCGCATACTTTCGGTCGACGATCATACAGTACCGCTTTGTGGATTTTCTTTACCATTTTTGGAGTCATCACCTGATTTGGTCGACTACTGCAATGCTCGTCTTGGCAGCTCGTACGGCCTCGTTTAAACTCAGCAAGCCAAAGGAGTAGACTCACCCAGAGTAGAATCCAGTTCAACTTTTATATTGGTTGGGCTGTGGCCTTTCAAATAAAAGTATTGTATCACATAACGATGACCAATTTTCTCCATTTTCACAAATTCTGACACGAATTCACAACTGACAACGTTCACTATTGCGCTTTCAAACTTGAAAAATATGCTTTATAGACTGCTTTTTATACTAATACAGCCGGGTACTCCTGGGACCGCCATCGTTCTGGAACCTGATTTAACTTTTTGATTATTTCAGTTGCTGCGCTTCCTTCTGGACTCATCTGTGTTATGTTCTCTTGGTCAGGTTCTATCCTATCCTAGCCATCATCTTTGTGGAAAGTGTGACCAATTTATTGCTACTTCCTTCGCTAGATAGCCGTGTCCATAGTGGTCAGTGTGGTAATGGTATAATATGAGTTCCAAGTTAGTTTTAACTTTCTCATTTTAGCATCGGCAATAGTGTAAAATTTCTTACGAGTTTACAATTGCCTGTATGTCAGACTGTTGTTTTTTTCTTACTCAAAAGTTGAAAACTAGTTCATACGTATATAAAAGTGTATATTTGAAAGGAAGATACGTTGATTGGTTGGTTTCTTCGTTAACCACACATACATTCACTGTTAGTGAGTGGATGATGATGGTGGTAAAAATATTCCTGACTACGCTTTCAGACGCGCCCTACATTCTTCAACTATTTTAAAAGCATAAAAATCGTGTATTTTCAATCTTTTTTTTATTATTATGATGTTCCTTGGTTATATTGTCCTCGAATCATTGCATTATTCTTTACGATTCTACAGAATAAGGGGAGAGAGAGGGAAGTAGCAACTACCCAAAGTCATTTTTGCTCGCACCACATATAGCCATGAACTTTTATCTCGATCCATAAAGGCGGCCATCAGAGTCATTTTTATTGTTTCCTGCAACTAGTGCTTCGCCATTCTTTTGCAAAATTTTCCTGAAGGACTCTGATTTTTCTATCTTTGTTTCTTTTCTTTTTATTTTTTGGAACGCTCGTCGTCCTGTTGTGATAGCTTTACTTGAGTAGAGTAGTGAAGAAGGACGTTTGGTGAGAAGGTATGTTGTACCCTAGTAGCCCATTGCCTACACAAGTTATAGGAGCTAAAGACTACAAAATCCCTTTATTGTCGCCACTTAACTTTGCTGCTTTGTGCTTCGATGTTGGTTGGTTTTGGTAAGGAGCAAGACTAGAGGACTGTAGAGAAAAGGATACAGAGTACTGAGTAGCTGAATGGTTGAGGTCCGGTCGTGGAAATAATTTAAGGACAATGCGGTTTTGTCACAGATTCAATTAACGACCCTCCAAGATAAAATCGACTTTGTCATCAACACGATGCATCGTACTCGTATGTTGGCTGAACCTGGTAAAGAAGACATGGAATGTGTTTACTTTGTGGAAGAATTCCGGTTGAAAATGGAATTTGATTTTTTTCTTATTAATATTTCATGGACAGTGCTAGTTGGACGATAACAAAGAAATAATTCATATATCGTGTTAACCGGGTTAGTTTACGTAACCTCGTAATTTACACCTTTGTGCCTCGTTGGCGGTGTTTTGTGGGCAAAATATTTTTGAGTTATTAAATTGTAGAGCTTACCCAGATACATATGAAGGAATTTAATATGTTGTTCTCTTATAGGTTGATGTCCTTGTTGGATGGCAATAAACAAACCTCGTTCTTGTATTCAAGTAAAACAGTAGTGGACGTTCAGGTCTTATTGGCAGTAGAAGCTATGAACTTGGACTGATTCTGGCAAAAAAATTTTTTTTGGCGATCTTTACTCTAGTAGCTGCTGCGCTTTAAGCCAAACTCACCCATATCCTGGTATAAGCTTTAGCTTACTCAGCACTGGTAATTGCAGGAGTGTGATACAAAATTCTTCACAAGAGTTTAACTTTAAAAAATTGTATGCTGATTAAACGGCAAGCTAGAGGGTCTTAAGATACCTATCGTCACTTTGACTAACTCCTACTAGCATTTTCTGAAATGTAGCTACCGTATTTTTACTGTTTGGATTCTTAGAAATAACATTGCCCTCAAAATTAAACCTTGAACTTGGAAAAGGTCTGAATGTGAGACGGTTGCCCATATCTTTTCTGAACTTAGGCAAGATATCCTGCCTAAGCACGTATTGGTCATACTTTTCCTGAGAAAACTTGGTGTCAGGGTGTCTTACAATATAATAGAGGGCACCTTGATAAATTGTTTCGGGCTATACATAGTCGGTATCGTAATCGCTTTTCCAAGGACCTAGTTGCAGGGCGGCTAGATGGTGCAAGAATGTTTCTAAGCTGAAGCATTACTCGAAAAGACCTCAACACCTGGCGAAGGTTCGTAAAACCTTCAGCGAACATATAAAAATATATTTTACATGAACTGACCAAGAGTTCCTTAGATGTAGGGTTCGCGACATAAGAATTCTCCCTATGGAGTCAAAGGAGAAATATATAGTCAACACAGAGACATCATCATGTTGAGTTATTTCAAAATATTTTGACTTCATTCTTGGAATCACCAATAATTGTACTGTTTTGAGTCTCTTATGCTCTTAGCTGACATTGTTCTATCCAGTTTCTAAGCGAAAGCTTAAAGAACGAAGACATCCAAGTTGTGGTTTTACTTTTTACCTTTCACTTCTTGTTTTTATCGGGTTTTTCAATAACGACTTGACAATTGTTTCTTAAATAAAAGGCAAACCATTTGAAATATTTCAAAAACTTTATTATTGGCTTAAAGTACAATCAAAACATTTATGAATGGAACTCGACTTCGTTCATATGGCCACCGCGGGCAAGTTTGTAGCGGTCGATTCGTTGAACTCTATTTTCAACGTCTCACCCACACATTTCGGCCGAAACGGGCGCTATTTCGCTCTTCCAACGTCGTCGGCGTGTTGGAATAAACCAATGACTTAACGTAGCTCTACAGAAAATAGTCAAGCGGCGCTATCGACCATTCACCATTCACAGTAACGTGACGATAGTTATCGTCGACGAAAAAATATGGCCCAATAACGCCGCCGGCATGCAAACCACACCAAACAGTTATTTTTTTTTTTGGATGAAGTGGTGATTCATGAAGCACATGTGGGTTTTCACCCGACCAATAACGCATATTTTGCTTATTGACGAACCTATTGAGCCAAAAATGAGCTTTGTCGCTGAAGATGATTTTGCGATGAAATTCATCATCTTGGCGCATCTTCTCCAGAACCCAATTGGAGAACGTACGTCGCTTCAAATGGTCCATCGGCTTCAATTCTTGAGTCAGTTTGATCTTGTATGGGTGTAAACCAAGACCCTTACGCAAAATACGCCATAATGTGGTCTGAGCGATGCCCAATTCTTGAGAACGCCGTGGAATTGACTGATTCGGATCGTTTGCTACGGACGTCTGAACGGCAGCGATTTTTTCGACACTTCGACCAACTCTTTGTCTCACTGATACGGCAACAACACACAACGAATATCTAGACTCAAATTTTTGCACTAAACTCTTTATTGCCTGTCTACTAGGGCGAGAATTACGACCGAAAATTGGAGTTAACGCACTTAAAGTTGCAGTCACCGACTCCGAATATCTGTAGAAAATTTTTATAATTTGCAGACGTTGCTTGTTAGTGTACTTTACCATGATGAAAATGTTAAGTTTACTGAATAAACTGACAATGACAGTTTGATGATGAGTGAAAGAGTGCGTTCTCAAATTAAATTCAAAGTTGTCAAGTCCCTATTGGAAAACCCTATATAATGAGCTTGCGTTCAAGGGTTTTGTGTACTCTTAAAATGTTTGCACACAGCAAGGGCAAAGGAAAATTAGGAAGGAAGAAAAGAGAGGTATCGATGTACATTGTTCTTAATTGTTTGCAAGTTATAACGACCAGGAGGTAGAAATCTTGTTGGAGCATTTCATAAGCGAGTTGTATGACTAAAGAACAAATCACGATACTTAAGAGTACGTCCGAAAGTAGAGACGGGTGTTACGGCTGAAGATTTGAAGGGGAAGAATGCTACTGGCGATTTTAATGGAGCACTGGTGGTGGTGATTGACTGACTAATATAAGTATCACCTATGAATTTCAGGGCACGGTTTTGAATGTTATTTGGTAGGTACAGAGATGTTTTAAAAGCGCTTGACCAGATGTGGGCATGCTACTCCAATTTTGGGCGGGTGAATGCCTTATATCTTGAGGGCGGATCAGAGGGGGTGAAATATTTCTAACATCGCTTGAGGAAACCTGAACATTTCTCAGCATTTTTGACGACATCGAATATGTGGTCATTTCAAAGTAAGTTGTCACTAACAAACAAACAAACTTTCCGAGAATGGAAAGTTTTTCGGTTTCGACGATGTAAGTACCATTTATGGATAACGCCTGAGTATTTAAATTGCTTTAATGACAGAAGACAGCATTGAGTTTTTTTTTTGGAAGCATTAGATTCCACTCTGTTTATGGTTCCCTAATTGATTATGCTGTTAGTATTGGAATTTAATGAGCTAACATAAGCTGCCGTTACCTTTCTGCAGCCGAAGAGCAGAGACGTGAGTCCGGGAACGAATATGAAGAGCAGAGAGTACTGTAATCAGCAAAGGACTAAATTGGATTAGAAGTAGCAGACAAGAAATCATTAATGAAAATTAAAAAGAGTGTCAGAGACAAAACAGGGATCTGGTACACACCAGCATTTATTTTATGATAAAACAAAATCCATGGTGCCTATCTGGTGTGCGTCTTTGTAATTGTACTTGGGAAATCCAATGCTATGATGGGTAGAGGCGTCATCTTTGGACGACTGTTTGGCAAATAGAGTCTGCACCAGAACGGGTAGTAGAATTCATGTCACTAATTTTCTGCTTCCATACACTTTCAAATGAAGATTTTGAAATTTATCTGGTCTAAGTCCAGCTTTGGGGGAATTTTAGGTTTCACTTACTCTCGAAACGTTCCAAACAAGAGGACAGGAAATGTATCGACTCAGAAGAAAACTCAAGTGTTCGTTAAATCTGTTTTATATGATCTGGTGGAACACATTACTTTGATCGTCCTTGAGAATTCGTACGATTTTGTTCGAAGTTTCATAGCGCTATATATATATTCTCAACTGCCCAAAAATTGATCATCGGCTAACGGCGCTACAGTGTGACTTTATCCATTAAATGTCCAATGTCTTAACACTTTTTTAAGTTTATCTATCTTTCTGCCTGCTAACGACATAGCGTCTGATCGCACCCAAGGCGCAGTTATAGAAGTGCACTTAAATATATCTAATTTGTCTGAGATATTTTCATGTTTCCCTCCAACTAAGATCGTCGTCCGATGAGGAGCATTTCTAAGTTATAAGCTTAGTTTAGAAATCAGTAACTCACAAAAGACAGTGTCAAAAGCATTGGGAAAATCTAAAAGGGTAAGGAAGGTAAATAGTTTCATATCTATCGTAGCTCGCATGCAAAGACGAAAAAATAAGGAGAAATAAACTTAATGTTTATTTGTAAAAGTAAAACGTAAGAATAATTGACATTTGGTTGCCCAGAAACCTGCGTAGGCAATAAATTCTGACAGTCATTCCCAATAAAAAGAGTTCTGGTTGAGTACTAAAGTGAGATGGTATAATTAAATTTATAACATCGGAACTAAGCATTTCCATCCTTCCTTTCAAAGATTCAAAAACGGTATGAAGGTTACCCCAAAGCGTTATACTCCAGGTGACTATACTCGCAATAACGACAATCCTCTTGTAATTTGCTTGATCACGGCGCATGGAATCTGATGGCCTCAACCAACTAACTACAGTTTGTTGGATTGAACTGAAACGTTAAAGATAGAGCCGGAGAAGTTCAGCCTGTAACGGTTAGCTTAATCTAATTATCAGAGTAGACAGATGGGTAGTCAGGGTGCTGACTTCTAAATAAAACATTTAAGAATAATTTGGACTACGACTGGAATCTTAATATATCGTGGAAAAAATAATATATGGAGCTTGCTCGGATTTCGGAGACTGCCTCCTATAAAAACTTTTGAGAAACTCAGTGAAACCAGCAGGCTAGTCGAAGTCCTCAAGAGTGGGATGTCAGCTGGCTAGAGTCTCTCAGAAAACGTTATAGATAATAGAATACCCCATTTAACTTACTTCCCAGTTAAGTTAAACAGAACCAATTCACAACCATCCCAAATCAACGAAGCTGTAAGTGAACTAACATCAAATACTTATTTTCTTGGCTTCAAGTTGACTGGCACCGATGGCATATGATATAGACCAGCTGTTCGTTACTCTGAAGAGAACCTTCACTACTAGTCTTGCACTGTCATACATACTGAAACCCTAGTAAATAGTGAATAGCTGTAGCCTTTATGGACGACAAATTCACTGATTATTTTTTGGGTCAATAGCTGATGAACTAGAGAATGCTTTTTCTGGATCCAAATTCACATTACGATTGTCAGCATCCTCGGTTGAGGCTTCCTTTAACAGTTAGGCATCATATGAGTTTTTCAGCAAATGAATGCTTCCCACGTTCCTAAAAGGACAGAAACTTCGCTGGTGTCTCCTAGTAGACTTCTTACTGACGTTGCGACGGTGCACTACGATTTTGCTTGGCACTTGTGTGCTGGGTATGAGTGACTCATCAGCCTGCGACCTTCAGATGTGTTTTTTTAAGGTTCCTACATTTAGGTTTAAATTTTCCTTAAAATCATTTGAATTGTGATATTGGACAGTGTTTATATAATCTGAAATATTAGACAAACATACATTCATACTTATACCACCATACATATTTCTGGTTGGCATTCCATAACAAAAGATATTTTTGAGGTAAATCTAACCTATTATGGCTAAGTGTATTGGGTCAATGATTCTCTACCAGCTAATGGAGATTTTATTTTATATTCGGCGTGAAAGGGTAAATTTCACTTTGAATGTTCCACTGGCTCGTATACTACATACAGAAAGATGACTACACAAAAAAAAGGTCCTAAGAAGTGTGAGATATGTCGGGGGAAAACTAGAAGTGAAGAGACGCCACAATCATCGGTGTCTACCGACCGCCACACCCATATACATAAAAACGGATTCATTCATGAATTCGCATCTAACATTGACTTTGTGAAAAAAAAGACGCTCGTTGTCCTAGGTTATATGAACCTCAATGTCAAGGATCAGAATGAGCCTTATGCAAACAATTATTTGTCAATGATCGTAACGTAGGGGCTTTGCAACGTCATAAAATCCGACACCCGGATTAATAAAGTGCGAAACACTAGTACGTTGATCGATCACAGCTTAGTATGTATCTTAGAAAAAAAAAGAAAGTAGAATCAGCCGTTATAGAAGTAAACATATCCGATCATTATGCTGTATACTGCAGGCTATATACACAGAAGGGAGACACAAAACTATGCAAAAATACATTAACAATCGCAAAGTGACACAAGGAATGAATAAATATGAAAAATAATAGACGCAGCCAAGAATATGAAAAGGATTACAAAACCGTTTGAAATGTCATAAACAAAAGGATCAATGCAACAAAATCTGGATATAACAAGGAGAAATTTCGAATTACAAAAGCAAATCCAAAAAAAACATGGAAGCTTGTTGATCAGGTATTAGGGATAATACCCCTAAGCCTTGATGACGTTTTATCCAAAAACTTTGCAAGCGAATCTAATATGCAAGGTCTTGCGAACAAATTTTTTAACTTAACTATCACTGGAGGTTAGCAATATAGTGCAACATTTTAGTCAGCAAACTTTCATAGGCTCAACATCTAGCCCAACGCGTCCGATGTATCTAGAGAAAGTGACCGTGAGAGAAGTGCAAAATATTCTCTATACACTAAGTGGCAAAAAATCACCAGGAATAGATGGTATACAACCAAAAGACCTCCAAAAATATGCTGATTTTCTATCACTAACAAAGTGGTTAATAAATTGGTTAATAAAAGCATAACGCAATCCTAAATCCCTGAACTGCTCAAAGTCTTTAGAGTGCGGCCAATACACAAAAGTGGTAAAAAAAAATGACATATTGAACTACAGACCCGTTTCTATTCTGTCAGTAGTAGATAAAGTACTTGAAAGGGTACTCTTAGATAGGCTGTATAGTTATCTCAAAAGATAGAGCTTTTAAGAAAAAAATCAGAATGGGTTTGAGAAAAAAAACAGAAGTATTAGCCAAATAAACAGCAGCCTAGACAGAAACCATTATACAGTTGTCTTATTTAACGACTTTAAAAAGGTTAAAAAGGCGTTCGATACCCTGAGTCACAGGAATAATATATATTACGGCACCAAGTCAAAATCGGCTTGAGAGGAATCATTCTGAGGTAGTTTGAAAGTTACCTCAAAAACCGTAACTTTAAAGTTAAAATTAAAGATCCGGAGAATACACTGTATGGAGTGCCGCAAGTATTAAAGCTCGGGCCATTGCTTTTCATAGTAGATGTGAATGATCTAATTTTTGCTCTTCTTCTCTGCGGATGATATGGCGATAGTTGTCAATCGTAAATGTGCGGAAACGGTAGTAAAAATACTGCAAGAGGAATTCAATGCAGTTACAGTTTGGTGTCATGATCATGGTTTCGTCGTCAACGCAAAGAAAACAAAAATAATGCACATACGCCCCCAACATATCCAAAGAGCAAATATTATAATGAAAATGCATGATACCAAGTGCCTTCATAATGCAGGGAACCATATGCAACTACAAAGAGATGACGGATGAAAAACTTTTATTCAAAATGTGTCAACTTATAAATATTAAGAGGTTATCGTGGACTGCAATTTTGGCAGATGGCTTGAGACAAAACTTCGGCAGTCAACTTCTAAGGCAGAGCTATTTTGAACTAGTAGAATCTCATCTACGCAAATTAATAATCTGTGCAAAAACAGGGAAGTGTCACGACCGACAGCAGATCAGCAATAATATGAAAATGCTTAACATCGAATAGCTGCATAAAGTGAAAATTATTTCGAAATTTTGGTATGATAATACTTATAAAATACCAGCTCAACAGAACTTCAACACAAGAAGAAGACAACAAGGACGATATAACATCCCTGATGAAGACGATATGAAGTAGTAGTGCCGAAAATATTTAATGAACTTTCAAGTGATTTCAGAAACCTTTCATCCTCTTTTAATGAAAAAAGCGAAACAGTACTTTTTGATCTTCACAATATGTGAACTTGGAATGTAAGTCGGAATATGTATATTTAACTCAACTCACGTAAAACAAAAAGATTATAAACATTATGTAACTAGTCTTCTGCAGATAAGTCCGTAAGGATTTGCCTTACTTTTTCTTTTCACTAGATGTTGATGTCCATTTATATGGAAAAACCAATCTGATTGTGCCAAACGAACACGTGTTTGAAAGGTCACATGTCAGACTACATTTTTTGTGAAGACAACTGTGTAATTCGTTTCTCGAGTTAAAAGTTATACTTATTGGAATATGCTTTTTTACTATAAAAAAGGGAAAAATACTGCAAAACCATGCCGAAAAACTTGTGCAGCTTACGGCGAGAATGTTGTGAATGAATGACAGACACAGGAGTGGTTTGTTCGATGCAAAATATGCACCTCACACTGATCGACCTGTCACTGAAATAGTCGATGATATTTTGCAACTGATGGAGCAAGATAGGCACGGAAGCTGTCTGAAGATAGCGGTGGCATTAAATATCAACCATATGATAGTTTGAAATCATCTAAAATGATCAAGCTACTCAAAGAAGCTCGATGTTTGGGTGCCACATTAACGGAAAGAAATTTAATTGACCGAATAACCATCAGTGAAACGCTGCCGAAACGTAACGAAATGGAACCATATTTGAAGCGATTAATTACGGACGATGAAAAATGGATTAAATACGAGAATATCCAACGCAGGCAATCATGGTCAAAGGCTGGTGACCAACCACAAACGATTTCAAAGGCTGGATTGACGGCAAACAAGGTTATGTTGAGTGTTTGGTGGGACTGGAAGTGAATTGTTTATTGTGAGCTGCTAGAACGTGGCGAAACGGTCAATTCAATCCTCTACTGTGCACAACTCGACCGTTTGAATGAACCTTTTAAGAAAGAGCGAGCAGAATTGGCCAACAGAAAGGGAGTTGGCTCCCATCATGAAAATGTTAAACCACACACATCTTTGATGTCCCGGAACAAATTGATGAAGCTTGGTTGGGAAGTTTTAATGCATTCACCGTATAGCCCAGACCTTGCACCCTCTGATTACCATTTGTTTCGGTCTCTGCAATACTCTCTTGATGGGAAAAAATTGACCGACCTAAGAGCTGCTGAAAATCACCTGGCCAAGTTTATCGCTGTTAAACCATAGAAGCTCTACACCGATGGATTTATGAATGACCTTCCATTCCGGAAGGTATGCAAAATACTCCTGCGTGGCGTCGATGATTTCCTTGCGTGAGCTGAATTTTTTATTGATGAGCCATCTTTTGAGGTTTGGGAAGAGATAATAGTCCGAGGGAGCCAAATTGGGCGAATGCGGTGGATGAGACAGCAATTGAAGCCGTAAGTCATTGATTTGAGCCATTGTTGCGATGCTTTTATGCGCCGGTGCATTGTCTTGCAAAAACAGAATTTTTTTCGCTTGATGTGAGGCCGTTTTGCAGCGATTTCGGCCTTCAATCGCACAATAATGCACAGTAATACTCGCTGTTGATGGTTTTTCCTTTTTCGAGGTAGTTCACGAAGAGTATGACATGACAATCCCAGAAAACCGATGGCATAATCTTACCGACCAATCGAGCCTCCCTCGGCCGCTTCGGAGCACTCGCGCCTGCATCAGTCCATTGCCGGACACTCATTCTGTCCTCTGATGCGTAATAGTGGATCAAAGTTTAATCAATAGTTACAAATCGAGCCAAAAGTACGCCCGATTCCGCATCAGCAAGTCCAAACACTCTTTCGAAGTGCTCTCGCGTTCGTGTTTTTGGTCAGGAGTGAGTATGCGCGGCACCCAGTGGCAGGATAACTTTTCCCCAAAATATGGCGTGTGCGCTCAGTACTAATCTTTGAGGTATCTGCTAGCTCGCTCACTTTCACTTTCCAGTCAGTCAACACCATTTCATGAATTTTTTTGACATTGTCCTCTGTAACCGCATCGGAGGGCCTGCCGCTGCGGACTTGATCGGTAGTGGAGTTGTGGCCACCACGAAACTCTCGAAACCAATATTTGACGGTGTAATCTGACGGAGCATTAGCCCCATAATATTTATCCAACTTTTATTTTGTTTCCTTCCCCGTTTTGCCTCTCAAAAAATAATGTTTTATGAGAGAACGTAAGTCGTTTTTGTCCATACTCAACATGATGCCAAACACGTCAACAACAATCAGCTGTCAAAACAAAACTTAAGACAGTATCGCACTGAAATTTTGCATGTCGTCCTAAATATTTATTTAATTTGCAGTAGCAGCGCATTCTAGAGGTCAATTAGGTTACTTTTCAACCCACCTAGTACTACTTTTGTGAGTGTCCGGCTAATGCTCTCAATAGGCTGCAGGTAGACTCGGTGCTAATGAGCTAATGGGTCTTTTAAAACATTGCCTAAGGAAAGATTTCCATCAATACCTACCATCAATGGTAGAAAAGAAGAGACTCGAACAACGAATAGAATAGTAGGTTGTCAGAAGTGTACCAGATAATATGATGCTGTAAAGATGGGTAGTTAAAAATCTTCCCGATGCAATCGTATAATTGTTAACTGGTAATCTTGAGGATGAAAATTCCATGTTCCTAGTCAATACTTGTGAGAATGACCGGTGGGTGTTTTAGTTATTCCAGATGGTATACAGAAACATGTTTGAATATAACTAATTCATTTTTCCGTTATGGGTACTTGCATTAGAATTTCTTTCTCCTGATTCATAAGATTGTCGAAAAGAAAGAAAACCCAAATGAATGCAGTCAAATTCTATTCTCAGGATCAACTTCAAATCCAAGCTTGGTTAGAACTTAAATCCATCAAATATGCACGACGTTTAAAGAATTTAAATGCTCCACAATCTGGATTAATATAGCGCAAATTCAGACGTAATTACGAGATGGTTCCAAAATGAATTTCCTTATGCGACTTATTCGTCTTGGGTATAGTCATCGTACCCGTTTTTACGAAGGAGGTGGGTTACCTAATTGAACTAGGTAAACTTGGAGTCAATTTAGATGTGCAAACTAAAGCGTCAAATTTAAGAGGCGCTAAGAGATTTGCATATAACGAGTTTGTATCAAGGATTCCACTCATTTAATCTACCTCATGGCTGTGTAAGGGAGTCACTTGTGTGAATCGTCAATGAGAAGGGTAGACTCTATAACTCTGTAACTACATACTATATTAGGTAGTAGTATAAGTAGCAAAGTTGTATGGATAGTAGATTCGTAGCTGAAGCGCATTGCCAACAAGGTCTATTAACTTAAAAGCACGTGGATTGCCATATACATACATGAATTGCTCAGTGTCAAACAAGTACTCACTCTGGTAGATACATGGAATTAAATAAGAATTTCGAATTCCAGCCTCATCCACCTTCATTTTCGTGGCACGAAAGAAAGCAATGAACTCGTAACCATCTGGTTAGTTCACTATGGCGTTGAGGCAATGATTTCGTTACCATATCATCAAAGTACCATTCCAAAGCGTAATAAGATACTCATACTACTTATGCGGCAGATACTCTATGTTTACCTAGATGAGAGCTTCATGGCAGGAATCTTTGTGTTAAGTTAGAAATGGAGTTGGAAGCATACGAGTATGTACCAGGAGCGGGCATCCACGAATACCGGATGATGATGATGTGACGCGAAAGCGTAGTCGGGTGCGTCGGCAATATCCTGCATCATGCACATTCATATGTCTCTTTGGAGTTGTTTCATTATCTTTCGACTACATACTCATACTCGTATACCCATATATTGATAATTCAAATAGTTTTAGCTTGTAAACTCATATGGTTTATGTTGACTTCTTTGACTTTATAAGGGTGGAAGGTTGGAAGGGCATGCAACACGGGTAGCTTACTTCGTTCGTTGATGGTTCGAAACGCGCGTTGAAACATGTTCTGAAATTGGGTTGCTTCGCTTGTAATTTCCTATAAGCCATGTGTTGACGTACTCAAGCACTTGTTATACTGAGTTCCAGGCGCGCAATTATTTAGCGAACCCACCTTGTTCGGTGTAGTTTTGTGTGAAATTGTAGAAAAGCTTGTTACATATATGTGGGTTGTGGGTAAACTTGAATATTTGATCTATTGTGGTGGGTGGTGCATTGTAACAATTGTTGAATTTTAGAATAGTCCCGGTGATGTAGGTTTAACTCTACAAGCACATTCATAGCACTGGAAACGTACCAAAGTTATTTGTATGTTCAAGCTAATTTTTGGGTTTTATTTGTGAACACATTTTCTATATCATTCAGGAATGATTAAGAAAATTAATTTTAAAGCTGAGATTTATGAAAACTGCGGAGGAATTTCGTATAAGAATCAACGGTGGCATCCATGGTTCAAGCTATTTTAAGTAAGTATAGTTTGTGGATGGGTGTGGTTCAAGTGGTGCTTAATTGGCTTGCAAATCGGACGGTTGGGGGTTCAATACCAGCTCCACCCTAAAGACATAGAAAGCCCAATAACACTAATAGTTTAGTCTCCTCATTAAATGTTGGATGCCATCCATGGAGCGAAATACCTACTGAGCCCACAAATCTTTCTTTCTCTTTCGATTCCATTTTCCTAAAAACTTAACACTTGTTCAGGCATTTTAAGTGTAGTTATTCCCACTTGGTGTGTAAGAGATATATATATTCAGAGTTCGGGTCTAACTGGAGCTCCGAAGTTTCGTCAGGATCCTCTGCCGGCTTCGGACTGTTTAGTCGGACCATTTGTCCAGCACCTGCGGGTAACTTGGCCACCGTGCAAAATAAGAAACAGCCAATAACCTCGGATACGGACGGATAAAATGTTGACGACCCAAGCAAACGACTAATTTCGGCTTCGCACATGCCATTCTATGATCTTTAATATACCACGTGTTGACCGTAAACGTCATGAACCAAGCTTAGACATATGGTAAACAAACCGTTTTGACACATTAGTGATTTTGTTAAGACGTCATATACTTTTGGTTGTATGAAAATGTCTGATCACAACGATCCGTGATTGATTCCGTTGCTTTAAAAATGGTGATTTCGATGTTGACGGCCGTTCGCGTGAAGGAATGCCTTAATCCTGATTTGGGTTCAATGATCGATGAGGATGAGAATCAATGGTATCGACTTCACTTGACGCGCGAGAAAGGGACACAATACGAGCAGTGACATCAACAAGTGATTATTCAGCATGACAACGCTTGGCCTCACGTTGCCAAAACTGTGAAAACCTAACTGGAAACGCTCAAATGGTAAACTCTTCCTCACCCGCCATATTCCCTAGATATAGTGCCCTCCGATTATTACTTGTTCCGTTCGATAATACATGGTCTGACGGATCAGCATATCCGCTCATATAAAGACATCAAAAAAAGGTTTGCTTCTTGGTTTGTAGTTAGTGATGGACAATAAAATACAAACTCTGTAAAGCACAAACAGTAGAACACGAGCTATACAAGAAGAATGCAAATAATGCAAAGTGGGCTTACGAGCAGAAAAGTAGAGAAGAGCACTGCTAGAAAAGAAAAAGAAAGACCAAAAGAACCACGCGATAGATCAACTGGAAAAACTAAAACTAATATGACAGTGGTACTACAAAGCTAGAATGAAAGCCTTCAAATCTCAGGATCTCAGGATCATTTGTCCGGTCCATCGAAAAGGAAACCCTCTTGCTCTAACTGTGAAGGAATAAAGCTCCTATACATCGTCTACAAAATCTTTTTTGCCGTATTATGTGAGCGTCTGCAACCATTTATGAACAATCTGGATGGTCCATACAAGGGCCGTTTCAGACTAGGAAAATCATCAAATATTTACACTACGACAGATCTTGGAAAAGACCGGAGAACTTCAGATCGACACTCGTGTGTCTATTTGTCGGTCTTAAAGAAGCATATGAGAGCGTGCATACCACCCTGATCAAAAAGCTCCCGGAATGTATTAAGAAAATTAAAAATACAAGTTTATTCATCTAAATTTAGATTGTTCCCCTTAAAGTAATCCCCATCGACTGCAACACACTTATACCAGCGCTTGATTCAATCCTTGAAACATTTTTTATATTTGGTTTTCGGTATGTCCTTCAGTGCTTCCTGCGATTTTTCCATTACTTCCTCTCATCTGCTGAAATGAGTTACACGTAGTGGTTTTTTAACTCGATTGAACAGAAAGAAGTCACAGGATGTTAAATCAGGTGAATTCGGCGGCTGTTGGATAATATTTGTTGCATTTTTCGTTAAAAAATTACATGAAAACCGTGAGCATTGCATTCTTTTTTGACTGAAAACGACGTGGTTTTTTTTTTTGTTTCGGCTCATTTGGTGAACGCTATTTATTTGTCTGATGTGTGAATTGCATGTCGTACTCATAAACTCATCTTTTTGATGAATGTGGGATCGAATTCAGCCTCGCAAATCATCTCTTTTGCGACGCAACACGGTCTCTTTTTTGCATAAAATTGAGGTCTTTTGGCACCAACTTTGCTGCTACACGACAAAAACCCAAATCATTAACTAAAATGTCTTGGACGGATCCATAGGCAATGTTCAAGTCCTCCGCTATCTCTCTGATGGTTAATTTGTGGCTATTCATTTACTTTATAAATGTTTTCGTCGGTTTCCGATGTAGTTGGTCTGCCACTGCGTTCATCATCTTCCATTGATTCACGAGCACTTTTGAACCGCTCGTTCCACTAGTAAACGAGAAACGAGTAATAATGGGAGCGCCACACGGTTATTCCGTTCTTTTTTTGATCAAGGTGGTAGACCATGCTCTGCTAAGTTTTGGAAATTCTGTCAAATTCTTAAGGTTGTGCAGGATGACTAATGAGAATTTATGATGATTCATCAAAGCGACTGGATGAACACAGTGAGCCATTAATTAAACTTTCGTCAGTATTGAGATGAAAGTGGACAAAATGAGTCAGTCCAATTCCGTAACTTTAGTTTCTGCATGTGCTGGATCTGATATGCATGTAGGCTAAGATCTGTTTTCAAAATTGTCCACAAGGTGGTAGAAGAAACACCAACCTCTTACCATGAACGCCGAATTGATAATTCCGGATCTTCCTCAACAGGTCCACTCACTGAAGTTGAGGCCGTTCAGTTGCTTTGCAACGCACATTTTGTTGACGTGTTCTCAACTCTGCGTCATATAAAATGCATGTGATATGAAATTAAACCATGCTACGATGTATAGCCAGCTCAGTTGGTCGGTTATGTGGATGAAAAAAATCACATTATCTTCTGTGTAAGCCACTTGTTTTTGTCTCTTCCGCAATTGGCTGTTCGAAGTCCTTTGAATGCGAAAAATGGTGCTGATGTCAAACGGTGGGACGGACTGTTAAACTTTTCTTGTTAAACCAGTCGTTACTTGTCGTTACTATAACAGATTAATGCAATAAATCCAAAGGTAATTCACAAATTTCCCACAATTCGTGCACCATACCGAATATTTGTCAGCATTGTCTGGCATAACTAGGTTTGTTTTTGTGAGTTCTCGAAATCATTAATCGTCTTGAAGAGCTCTAGAAAAGTGTCAAATTTGTCTGACTCCCTGTATCCTAATATTGAAATCGTTATTACGAGCGAGTTCAATATGCACATCTCTAGGTGGTTCCGACAGACAACACCAGAAAGACGGTGTGTTGATATTTTCGCTGCGAAAAACAACTTAACCCAGCTCGAAAATAATCTTACACGTAAACGAGAAATTGATAGTTATACCCGCAGCACCCTGCACTTGTTTTTAACGGTCTCACCCTAATAAAAGCAGGGTCAACGCGATTACCCTCCAGGCTCGTCTAGCCACTCTGTCATATCAGCTAATTTTTGGAAACATCCAACACATAGTTAGAGAAAAGATTCCTAAAAGAATTGTATGACAATACGAGAAAGACAATTGGAGTGGACTTAACAGCTTCTTTAGGAATAACGACTTAGAGCATGCTTTCCTTGGATGAGATCCTTTATACCTCATTAGATTAAGAGTATCCAACTAAAAAAAAGGCGTGCTACGATTCGAGCTGAAAAGAGGCTGACAAGGTTAGAGAAGCATTTTTTTCGTTCCGACAAGACCAACCCGACAGAAGAAAACTCATTTAAGTTCAAACACGCCAAGAATGAGTGCAAGGCCTTTCTTAAACATGTTAAAATCCAATATGACCAACAACTGAGTCAAAAAATATTACAATGTCCCAATGGTAGTAAAAATGTCGTTCGTCAAAAATATCAGAAATTCTGTTTCATCCTCCATCCCAACGCTCATTTATAATAGTATTCCAGCTTTGCGGCCAGTTCAACACTTTCAGATTGTGCTTTATCTCTAAGGCACTTAAGTGCGTCGAATCTTCAATAGCATGACTCAAATTTCTTACTCGAGTAGTAGATCTTTCAGTATTGAAAGATTTTAGTAAACACAAATCCGCTAGCAAAACCACTGTGAAAGCTTTTACTTCAATCCTACTCTTTTGGATTTTTTTCGAGCAGATGAAAAACAGCATTTGTCCAGCCTGTTCCTAAAAAAGACGAACCTTCGAGGCGAATCTATTGCACTTACGTCCCTTCTTTCCAAGCTGATAATCTGTTAGCTCATGATATATCTCGAAACACGAAAACTTCTCAATGACCGGTAGTATGGTCCACTGGTGATTTGATGGAATATCGCACGGAAAAGTGGAACCAAAGTGTGAATCAATCTGGCGAAAGCAAGATAGTTGCATTTGATATTTCCAAGACATCTGACAGAGTTTGGCACCAGGTTCTTTTGTCGAAAATGCCTGCATTTGGGATTGACGACTCTCTTCTTCATTGGATTCGAAACTACCTTTCGGAATGTTCATTTCAAATTGTCTTGGATGGTTTTAAGTCTAATATTCACAAAATTAATACTGGCGTGCCCCAGGGTTCCGTTTTGTAACTTAATTTCTTCTTAATTTTCATTAATGATCTCTTGTCTGCTACTTCTAATCCAATATATTCCTTTGCTGACGACAGTACTATCTGCTTTTGATATTCATTTCCACGGCTGTAGAACGTGAATGCCAGCGTATGCTAAGCTCATTAAGTAATTTGTTTTATTGCTACTTTCACCGCCAGTGCTTCACTCAGCACTTTTAAATCTTAAACCGTAACTTCCGTCCCGCTATGAATGCTCATCACTACCACCTTGTTTAAAGAAATTTCGGAATTTGTTCAGAAAATTTAAAATACAAGTTAATTCATCTAAATCTGTATAGTCCCCTTTAAAGAAATTCCCATCTACTGCAACTTCCTCTCGGCAGCTGAAACCCGTTCCCAGGCCAGTCACAGGGAGCCAAATCAGGTGAATTCTGTGGCTGTTAGATGGTATTTGCTGAATTTTTCGTCAAAAAATTACGAATAATGATGGCACTGTGCGACGGTGCGTTATCATGGTGCAAAATCCACGAATTTTCTGCCCACAAATCAGGTTTCTTTCTTGTCTTACGCAAACGTCTCATAACGTCCAAATAATACTCTTTGCTTACGGTCTGGCCTTCTGACAAAAATTGATGATGCACTACACCGTTGTAGTCCTTGAAAACCGTGAGCATTGCCTTAATTTCTGACTAAAAACGATGTGGTTTTTTTGGTCTCGGCTCATTTTGTGAACGTCATTCACTTGCCTGATGTCTGGATTGCGTGTTGTACTCATAAACCCACGTCTTGTCTCCAGTAATGGTCATTTTGATGAATATGGGATCGGATATCGCAAATCATCACTTTTGCGACGTCAACACGGTCTCTTTTTTGCATGAAATTGGGGTCTTTTGGCACCAACTTTGCTGTTACACAACGGAAACCCAAATCATTAACCAAAATGTCTTGGATGGATCCATAGGCAATGTTCAAGTCCTCCTCTATATATCTAATGATGGAATAATGGGAACGCCACACGGTGGTTATTCCAAGCCAGTTTCGAACGAACTCTAAAATGTCGCGATTCGTTCCTAAGCCATGGCAATTCGCTTATGGAATGCCCTAGTCGTTGCAACTTGCAAACATTTTAGACCAATGTACATCGGCCTTTCACCATCTATGGGAAGATATGCAAGTCAACAGCTTCCGACTTCGCTTAAACATAGCATACACATACCGTGAGTTCACTTATAGATGTCAATCCAGGCTTTTGCTTGGAGAGTAAGTAGTGTAGACCAACAGTAAATAGTCCACTTCAGCGTTGCTGATTAGCCTGGTGTAGAGCAAAACTTATCAGTGTTTGAAGGAAGCCTCTTAGATATGTATTAACAGCTTTTTATTCGTAATTTCACCGAAATCTTTTCTATTTTAAAACTTTAACAAATAAATATTCAGATCGCTTGTAGATTTTCTCTTGAGGTAGTAAAATCCCGGCTGAACAAATCTCTTCTATTGGCCCCCCGCCAGATGTAATGTTGCTGCATTCTTTTGTTCTTTTGATGTTAGAATATCTCCAAGTTCATAGCCATTCTGAGCAAAGCATAACTGCATTTCAAACCCTATCTTGCAATAGATTTTGAGTAATAAAAATGTTAATATCCATTTTGTGTTCAAGGAGCACTCAGTTAGGTTTTTTCCATACTCTGACTTAAATGTGATCAAATACTTGGCAAAAGCCAACGGTATTCCAATTACTGGCTTAGAAAAAAACATTTCGAAACGACATTCATATTCCTTTCACCTTCAAGTCAGGTACAAAATTAAATACAGGACTGAACTTTACTAGTGTATCTCCAAAAGAACGTTTAATAACTTGAAAACACTTCAGTATACTCTGTATACTCCACTATTGCATCCTCAAGGATTTCTTTTTTTATTCCATCAGACGTAGGTTAAAAAAAAAAGCATAAGAACTCAACTTGAACACAATGGTAAGACTGCTGCACTGCGCCCTCATTCCATTGGAGTCATGTTATACTCCTTTTTCGTTGTTTGATAAGATACGTCACTTAGTATGCACCAGACATCACATTTTTTCGTGTCCTTTCTACAGTCCTGTTGTATCTAATCCAGCGTTTCGGTAGGAAAGCTTGCAAAAATCAAAACATAAAACCGAAAACTTCATATTCGTTCCTGCTTTTCCGGAACAATATCCGATAAGAATGGGGAAACATTTATATTTTTCCATTCAGCTTTTCCGGTAAAAAAGGAAAAAAAAAAAGGATAAGAGGAACGCTTCCTTATGTGTATGATATGAAGAGAAAAATATCACATGCAAAACTAACAATAGAATCGTGTGATGGTAGGTGTTAGATAGAAGTGGTTGGGGCTGATTTGGTAGTAGTACTGACGACGGCAAATGTTGCTTGCCACTTTTATGTATGGCTGCCATTGTTGTTCGTGGCGGTTGGTCGATCCGTCAGTATTGTGGCTGGCAGCTCACATTCACATCCATTAAGAATGCTTTTGCCACAAATCCTGACAACTTGACAAATGATTTTTATTCCTAGCTCAGGAGAAGAAATCTCTTGTGTGTGCACCATGCCGCTTTCTTATACGGTTTTGAAGGAAAATTTCTTCCAAGGATATTATCTGTGGTAGCTATGGTAGCAGTAGCAACAGGAACAGCATACATATTTCTTCTTGTCCCTCCCAATGATGATTACATGCCATGGCTGTCACATATATCCACCAACAGATACATTACGCATACTGTAACAAGCCACAGTACAGGACAACAATGACGTTGCCTGTAGTATCCCTTTTTAAGTGGAGAGATATTTTATTTGTGCTTCCCTTTTACTTCACCAACCAACCCAGTATGCGTTTAAGATGAGTCATCTTGCACCCGAATTGAAGGGAAAATTTATTTCAATCCATAAAAGGTTGTAACTCTGTATCCACTTTCACGCTTACTGCTGCTGGTGTTCTTTTAAAAATGAAAGCGTACTTGTGGAATCGCCAAGGCAGACTCTAAAACTTAGTAAGGAATATTTGACGGACCAGAATCTGGAAAGAATAAATTTTTTTCAATCTTTCGAGCTCCCTTTTTATTGCACAATATTAGTTCAAAGGAGGGTTTCTCCTCGGATATTGTTCGTAATATTCTCGGTTCTTCCTAATGAATGGAAATTTATAGTGAGTTCTTTACCATAACAAAGTGAATGTATCTACCATATGTATTCTAGCATAGACAGGTTTTTTAGATCTTCATATTAACACGAACACTTTCACTGACCGACAATTTTTGTCTGCACTTTTTATCATTACCAAGTAAAGAAAGATTGATAAAAAAGATTCATTCCGCGACAAAGAAATACTCGTATGTAGCTAGGGTGAGGTCTAGTCTCTGACAATCAAATAAAAAATTAACACTAAGTAAGTAGGGCAAGTACTTTTATTTTATTTGTAAAGAAATTATACTTTTCGCATTCCAAGACTAGAGGGTGCTATTGACAACACTGAATACGACAATATATCAAATGTTTTGCTTCATAGAAACATCGCTCAACCTAACATCAACTGGGTTAAGGCGATGCTTGAAAGCCGGATGGTTACTAGTAAATAAGGGACGACTTTAGTATCAGTATTAGCCATAAGGGATTGCCCGCAGGAAGGCGTATAATCCCTCCACCTATAGTCTTTGGTCATAGATAATCTTCTTAATAAATTAAGCAACTTAGGCTACAACACAATTGTTTATGCTGATGACCTAGTCATCATAATTAGAGGCGGAGAGTCTAACGAAGTCACTAGACTCGTGCACCGGTGAGAATCTCCTCATAAACCCAAATAAGGTTGCCATAGTTCTTTTCACCAAAAGAAGAAACATCAACTTAGGTACAGTTTTACTTAACATAATCCTTAAGTACTTCGACAAGGTCAAATATCTGGTAGTAACAATAGATAAAAAACTCAACTGGAACCCTCACTTAAACAACAAAGTAACTAAAGCAACCAATTATTTATGGGCTTGTAGTCGCATGAATTGCAGCACATGAGGGAACTCTCCAAAGATCACTCACTAGATCTATACAATGATAGTCAGGCCCATCATAACATATGTTTCTATAGTTTCTATGGCATGATTCGGTTCGGTTTCGAGTCAATTCACCTAAGGGTCTATAAAAGGGATGAGCTGTAGGCTGATAAGTAGCCTCTTCCTCCTTTAACTGAAACTCCAAATACAGCCTTAGATTTTGGAACGTAGATGTCCTTTCCAATTTATCCGAGGCGACAATTCAGCCATCGGTCTCCTATTCTGACACTCTGTCGGAAATGGAAACCGATAACGAAATCAGAGGAAGAAGATGAGCTCTTGGGCTCATGTTCAGAATCAATGTACTCGAACAATACCATGGTGGAGGCAACTCTGGTAAATTGTAGCAATGATGCGGTTTTTACAGATAAATCTCTACCACGCAAAAAAGGTTTCAGCCGCACTTATTCTGGGTATTTCCAAAATCGCAGAAGACATCATCCTTATCCAGGAACCATATATCGTAGAATGCGTGGTTCTTGGACTTTTGGGATACCTGTATATGTTCCGCTCTATACAAGAGACAGAACTTGTACTATATACTAGTAAAAGGTAGGTTTAATGTACTTTTACTCCATAACCTTATGGACTTAACCGTTGCCAGACTAGAAAGTGCCAAATACTGGTTGGCATAGGCATATCTTTGCCACGATCATGTGGGTACTCTCCTTAGTTATAACCTGGAAATTGTGGTACGGGAAGCTGAAAGGCTAAAAATTGGCCTCACCATCGGATGCGAAGCTAACACTCATTACACGGTTTGATTATATTATAAGTGTCGTAAGTTAAAAGGAAAAAATGCATGTATATATGTACATAAATTGGTAGCACTGAACAACGAATACAAACTGTAAAGTGATAACACTATATGAGAGCCTGTCAGTAGACAAGGGGCAGATGTAATTTAGCTTAAGAGCGAAACGGATCGTAAGTCGAATAAAGTGAACCCTTATATTACATAAATACTAACCTCATTGTTTGCAACATTGGGAATGAGCCCACTTTTGCTATAATGGATGCTATCGTCTGTACACTCATTTTCAGACCACAGGTATACAGGTTCCGGAACTATCGGAAAACTGATTGGCCAAAATACAGAGGCATACTGTCAGAAACACCCACGAACTTGACATGAAAGTTAAGGAATTCACCCTGGCTCTCAATCAGGCTATGGCTGCTTTCTGCCCTCTTATTCAACCAAGAGGCAGGAAAAAGTTGCACTGGTGGACATAAGCACTGGGACCATATAGAAACACTTGCAGAAAATTTTTCAACAAGGCATAAAGCACAAAAAAGGAACTTAGGAAGGCGACAATCCTAGAGATCATTCTGCGACAAAATCACAGAAACGTCTGAGGCATCGCGTCTAGTTGTCTAGTTTCCAAGTTGTTCTTTATTCGCAGTCAGTAGTCCCCAAATAGGACTACTATACTGCAACCGTGAACAAAATTCATGGTCTGATTACAAGAGATAAACTGTCTTGGGCGCTGCATAGCTTCAAACCACTCAAGTTTGCTGGTCCGGACGGTATGATACTTGCCGAGCTACAAAGGTTTTCAGATATTATCCTGGCTACGATAGAGAATATCATGAGGAGCTGTATAGTACAGTCTCATGGAGAGAAGTCAATGTAGTTTTCATTCCCAAAGCCGGAAAGTTTTCTCATGTTGTTCCAAAGGACCGCAGAGGTATAAGTCAATCGACCTTTCTTTTGAAAACTCTAGAAAAATTGATTGATACTCATATTCGAGCTAAAATTGATCTAAGACTTTTATCAACTGCTCAATGTGCGTACTATAAAGGAAAGTCAGTGGAAAAGGCTCAGTATTCGCTGATTAGCCACATCGAACGATCACTACAATATAGACGTACACAATGGTTGCATTTCTGGACATAGACGGCGACTTTAACAACGTCAAGACAATCGAAATCACGACTGCGCTGTCAACTCTGCAGGTAAACTGTGGAATTGATTGGTCTTATGCTAAATAGCAGGATAATCAACTACAAACTGAGTGGGGTGCGCCCCAAGCCGGTGTCCTTTCTCCCCTTCTGAGGAACTAAGTGGTTAATGAACTGTTGATATACCTGGAAGCGGGTGGTAGCAGGATGGTTGCCTATGCGGATGACGTTGCTATAGCCGTCTTAGGTAAACATTTTTATACACTCAAAGAACTCTTTCAACTAAATCTTAAGAGATTAACCCGTTGGACTGATCGCTGTGGATTGGGAGTAAATCCGCAGTAAACTGACCCTGTCCTCTTTTCCAGGAAATGTAAAATTCTATTCATAGACCCTGCCTCAATAAACGGTACTAGTTTAGTGTTTACCGATACAGCGAAATTACTAGGTCTCATTTTTGGCAGGAAACTAAACTGGGAATCTAACATTTAAGGAAGAGTCAAGAAATCTACAGTAGCTTTATTCTATTGCAAGAAAGCCATTGGAAACAAATGGGGCCTTCAACATCGTATAATCCACTGGCTATACATCTCGGCTATATGACCGATACTCACCTACGGGGTTGTTGTCTGGTGTAAAGACAATGCAATCAAGTGCAGCAAACAAACCAGAGTCCAAAGGATAGCATGTCTATGCATAAGCGGTGCCCTGCGTTTTACTTCCTCCACGGCATTAGATTTTCTGTTTCACTTGACACTCCTCGATATCTTCAGCGGGCAAGAAACTGCGAATGCTGGTGACGGTGTTCTCTCAGATAAGCTTTATCTAAGGCTCTCCTTTCGTCTTTCAAAGGACTGTAGGGTGTTCCAGGAAGAAATTTTGGCGATTACAGAAGCTCTGCCCTGGCTATCAAATCTCTGAACTCAGTTTCATTAAATTCTAAAGCCGCCCTTGAATGTCGATCATCTTTTAAGGAGAAAGCAGAGCAGTTCAACTTTCACCTTTGTTGGTACTGAGCCACAGGGGCATTTCAGGGAATTGTAGGGCCGACGAACTTGCAAAAGTTAGACCAACATGTCTAGCAACCAAACAGATCTCGCTAAAGCTGGATCTGAATCGCTCTAAGAGTTTGATCCTTCTAAGGAAACATCTCGGCACCATCATATATTAGGTGTCATCACTGGAAACTGCCTCATCGGCATGGACAAGGAGAAAAAGACGACAATCCTCCACCTTATCTGTAATTGTCCAGCTCTCTACCAGAGAAGAAAACTGCAGTTACGACATTTCTTCTACAATGACTTAAGCGATCTAAAGAATATTCGTATAGACGTTAACAGTCTCCTGCGCTTCATCATAAGCTCAAATTGGTTCCTTGAATAAGAGGATTACAGATCCACGTGGCAGTACAACGTTCAAATAGGCCTAAGTGAGTTGGTTTCTTTCAACCGCCACTCTTACCTACCCACCTATCCATGGTGGACTAAAGTCACTTAAAATACCGACATTTTAAAGCTCAACAGCTATACATTTTAAATTTTACATTATATTATCTGCGAAGCTTTAGAAACTTGTCTGCAGCAGATTGTTCAAAATTAATAGTTATTTTGAGATCCGTTTTTACAAGACATTTGTTAGTAATTTTCAAAAGAAAGGTTCAGGTACAAATAGACTTTGAGAAATTAAAGGAATTTATATAGTAGATACATTTTTTGAAACTTTTTTTTAAGAAAACAGGTGTAGGAAGGTTTGTCAAGTTTATCGGTATGTCGTTGACAATTTCTGGAACAGCTACAGCATATTTTCTGTGCCCATACTCGTTCCAATATCTTGGTACCAGAAATTTTCCCAGTTGTTGTTTTCGCGTGTTGATTACTTGTTGAGTTGGTAGCTTATATGAGTTCGTGTTGTCGTTGGTTATGCAGTTGGTCAATTCTGGGAAACTGGCTGATGTCATCTCCATGATGTCGTTATGCTCTTTTACCATATTTTGGATGCTCTAATGAATGCAATTTAGCCTGACGCACTACTCCAGGCCAGTATCCCATAACTTGGACGTGATTCCACCAAGCTGTAGTTGCATTGTCGAAAACCGTCCGCTGGAAACCGATAGCTTATAAGGAATGCATTCTGCATATTAATACTAACTTTATATTTGAGTATTTGAAGTTAACCAATATGCATGACTTTTGTTTTTCTTGCATTTATAATGAGGCCATTATTGTGACGTTTCTACATTTTTGTGACTGATCAATATCGCCTTATCATCTGCTTAAGTAAGAACTGTAATTTCTTTAATAGTTTAAAGCAATTCATTCATGATAATGAAAAATGATAAAAATTAGTGGGCCTAACCTTGAGCCCTGTGGAACTCTATATTTCGAGGACTCTGCGTTATTTAAGGAATCTTTTGTTTTTATTTTATAATTTCTGTTCTTAAGGTAACAGTCGAACCGTAAGAATACTGATCCCCTAACTCCCACTTTTTCTATATGTTTTAATATAGATTATTTTGTTTCGAATGTCTTTTTAAAATCAATAAACATTCCAATTGTGTTTTGGGTTTTTTCTTGACTTTCATTGATTTTGTTTGCAAAGTTTTCGATAAGCTGATTGATACTTTTGTATCAATCCGAACTGATTTCCTTCCAAGATTTCAAATTTCTCTATATATTCGTATAGGCTCTAAGAAATTACTTTCTCTAAAATTTTATTCGTTATAGACAGAATTGATATTGGACGGTAGTTTCCGACATCATTTTTTATTCTCATTCCTGCAGATTGGTCATACAATGGACTTCTTAAGTTTGTCTTGTACATATGATTGCTCCAAACTCATATTTGTCACTCTTTACAAGATAGAAGCAACTACCGAGGAATATATTTCTTAAACACAGTAATGAAAATCTTCTCTGCAATACTCAAGCGTTTAAAAAATTGGATAACGGAGAATGGACTCCTTAATGAATTCCAAGTAAGCTTTCGCATAAAATACTCTACTGTGGATAGCATACTCACTTTAACAGGCGTAGCTAAGCATACCTCGATAATGAAAAGAAACTAAACGCCCTTTTCTTGGATTTTAGGGCTGCTTTCGATTTCATAGACAGATATGCTTTCTTCCTTTAACTAAGCAATAAAGGAATTTCAACGAAGTTTCTCAAAACCAAGCGGCAGTGTGGGATTGGAATCAATTGTTTACATAGAAATGGGCTTCAAACAATGATGCTTACTAAGCCCTTTACTTTTTTCAATATTCCTTGATGACATTACTGCCTTCCAATTCCAGGAGAAATTGTTTTCAATGAAATAAACATCAGATGTTTAATGTATGCAGATGACATCGTCCTATTGGCAAAAGCGTCAAATATGATACCACTTATGGCCAACAAATAAGTTCTCAGAATTCATCTAAATCTGTATTGTACCCTTCAAAGTAATCCCCATCGACTGCAACACACTTTTTGCCAGCGCTTGATCCAATTCTCCAAACGTTTTTTTATATTCGGTTTTCGGTATTGCTTCCTGCGATTTTTCCATTACTTCCTCCCGGCTGCTGAAACGCGTTCTCCGTACTGGTTTTTTAACTCGATTGAACAGAAAGAAGTCACAGGGAGCCAAATCAGGTGAAGTCGGTGGGTATTGGATGGTATTTGTTGCATTTTTCGTCAAAAAATTACAAATAATGATGGCACTGTGCGACGATGCGTTATCATGTTGCAAAATCCACGAGTTTTCTGTCCACAATTCTGGTCTCTTTCGGCGAATTGCTTCTCGCAAACGTCTCATAACGCCCAAATAATACTCTTTGTTCACTGTCTGTCATTCTGGCAAAAATTTATGATGCGCTACACCGTTGCAATCCATAAAAACGACGTGGTTTTTTTGGTTTCGGCTCATTTGGTGATATTTGGATTGCATGTCGTACTCATAAGCCCATCTTTTTGATGAATGTGAGATCGGATTCAGCCTCGCAAATCATCTCTTTTGCGACGCAACACGGTCTCTTTTTTGCATGAAATTGAGGTATTTTGGCACCAACTTTGCCGTTACACGACGGAAACCCAAATCATTAACCAAAATGTCTTGGACGGATCCATAGGCAATGTTCAAGTACTCCGCTATCCCTCTGATGGTTAATTTAACTCTAAAAGTTCACCTTAGTTACATCAGGAAAGTAATGGAATACCACCCGTACAGACTTTCTAAAATAGTGGCATGCCACATCGAGCAACACAAACCTTTGGCGAGTGATCAAGATTGTGCTTGGAACATAATGTGCAACTAGACAGTGACAAAACCGAAACATGAAAAAAACCCTTGGAAACCCTATGGAATATTATCAAGGAAAAAAAAATTTAAACTTTCCGATGAATGAGGAAGGCAATGTGAATCTAGGAACCTATATCGAACACTGGAGCACAACCTAAGAAACAGTTATTTTCAAAACTACAACAGTATTGATACTATTTCCACAATCTTCAAAGCGAGAGGAGAGCTTTTGTACTTAAAATATATGCTACCATCGAATCGACCGATTTATTAAATGTACACTGTGCAAGTGACATGCAGCGGAGGATGTGATACATTTTATCGGAACCTGCCCCATTCTTAACGCCATTAGACGCTGTTTTTTTTTTTCAAAATTTTAACGTTTATTTAAGAAAAACATGTACAAAAGGATTATTCAAAGTATTGCCCATCTCAAGCTCTGACTTTTCCCCATCTTTCTGGCAATTTGTGGATCCCATCTCAAAAGAACTGCGCCGGCTTTGCAGCCAAGAATGAATCAAGCCAATTTTTGATATTCTGCTTTGATGTGAACCGTATTTCAGTGAGGGCGTTCTGCATCGACCGGAACAGATGGTAGTCAGAAGGGGCAATGTCTGGGCTATAAGGCGGGTGGGGAAAGACTTTCCATCCTCTGTTTTCCAAATAGTTCTTAACCGGAATAGCAACGTGGGGCCGAGCGTTGTCATGATGGAGAATTATTGCCTCGTGTCTGGTCGCATATTCCGGGCGTTTTTCGGCCCATCTGATCCCACCAAATACAGAGCATTAGCTTCGCGCCATGGATATTCGGCTTTGCCGTTTATTTGGCTGGTTGGCCGGGTTGTTTGATTGTTTGCTCTTGGGATTGTCGCTATGGATCCATTTTTCATCACCAGTAAAAATCCGATGCAAAAATGACTTCCTTTTGTGGCGTTCCAGCAGCATTTCGGACATGCAAAACCGCCTTTCGACGTCTCTCGGCTTGAGTTCATGTTGAACCAAATTTCCTTGCTTTTGAATATATCCAGCTGTTTTTAAACGTTTTGAAATGGTTGCTTGACTGACACCCAAAGATTCTGCGAGCTCTTCTTGTGTTTGGCAACAATCTTCATAGAGTTGAAGTTCTTCATCTTCAAACTTTTTTGGCTGCCCAGGACGTTCATCGTGTTCCAAGCCAAAATCACCACTTTTAAATCGTGCAAGCCACTTTTGGCACGTTCGCTCAGCTAGCGCATGTTCACCATAAACTTCCACCAAAATACGATGACTTTCGGCAGCAGTTTTCTTCATATTAAAGTAATGAAGAAGAACTCCCCGGAAAAACACTTTTTCAGGCACAAAGTTCGACATATTTGAGTTTAAAAGAAAAAATTATTGTTGTTAACGCTTCAAATGAATGACATATACTGAAATGACGTACAATGACAGTAGCTTTCCAACGCATGTTCCAATGGAATAATACAAGTTACGCCACCTCTTAGCAAACCGTAATAGACCTAGTATTTTCCCAAAATCAGCTCATAATTATCTACAACAACAAAATAAAAAGACTAGATGTGCAATACGGCTTAAAGACAAATATAGGGCCCATTTGGAAATGTAAACTTTGCGCAAATGTAGGCACAATTCACACAACTGACAAAATCGTGCAGCGTAGCAAGCATACAAATAACTTTTTTCTTTTGTTGGCGGAAGATGGTTGTTTCCAAAGAATTAATGGGCGAAGAAAAAGAAACGTTAATGTAAACCAACAAAAATGAATAAGAAATAATATTTTTAAATTTAAAAATGCTAGATCTTGGACGTATTAGCAGATAAGACTCGTTATTTAAAATCGTTTGAAATATGAAACGAATTTTAACTCGGGAAGAAAAGAAAAGTGACGCTGTGGGGAAAAGCACGCAAAGAGGCTATTCAAATCAACTCGGAGTTTCCTTATACAAAGTAGAAAATTTTTAGAAAATGGAACAATCTCCTATTGACATATAAGAGGATTAAAGAAAGAAATTCCAAAACGGGACGGGATGAAACAAGGTGGGAGTACTCTGAATTTTTCCATGAAGCTTAAGGGAAAAAACATCATATAGATCCACTAAGAAATTTGTTGCTTTCTACTCTGGAAGGTACGTTTGAAGATAACCCTAAGACTGAAGATTGTGAGGATTCATTAGCATTTATGTACATCTCAGTCACTGAAAGGTAGTGTTAAGCGCCTAAAACGAACACCGAGAAACAACGAAGTTTTAGAATTTCTCAAAAAAGAGGCTGCTGTAGAACATAGTCGTCATGAAGAGCAAATGAATATTGGAAGGAAGCAGATTAATATGCTAAAACATAGAAAGACAGAATTGTCTACAGGGTTGACTTTTTATTTTCCAAAATAATTTGAAATATGCCTTAGTGTTCCTTATTTAATCTAAGAACTTTATATGATGACGATAAAATTCTCTGGTTAGTCGCTACTATTATGCTGAGAGCAATGTCATTATTGCATATCTTGCTTCAACAGCCATCAATGTAATTGTTACTCTCAATCTCCTGATTATGCGCATCAGAAGGACGTTCGCAATAAATAATGCGATTATATAGTGTTACGCAAGTTAAAACGAAATACTTGGCTTCTAGTAGTTTAAACACTTTTGATTCCTGGGTCAAACTTGGACAAATTTATTGACGCTTATTGCAGGCATATTCTTAAAACTAACAATTTTGTTTAAAACTAAAGTTAGGTTAAAGAAAGTTAGGACGTGAGGCAAAGGTGGTAATAAGAATGTTCTTGAGTAAGAGTTTGCGGAGGTGGTAGGCGAAGAGAGGCAAAGTATCGTTAATTTCACAAAGCATTCTAGACATTGGGTCCAGGTGTCCGTAATTCGATTTTTGAAGATTGAGCCGGAAAAATAGTACAGACAACCCAGATTGCGTAGATTGGTGTTAAAACAAATAAGTTGGAGAAAAGGAGAATATCGGAAATGTTTCGGCTTATAGAAAAGGGTTGTAAATTTATAAGTTTCAGCCGTGGGAAAAGTACTTAAAGCATATCGCAAAAACCTACATTGAATAGCTTCTATCCGGGAGAAGTTTTATAGAAGGATGACCAAACTTGGCTTGCATATTCAAGAAGAGGCCTTACAAAGATTTTTTAAAGGGATTTGTTGACATAACGATTGGAAAACTCCTTATACCAGCATATTGAATGTAACAACAACGAGGATAAGATAATCTTGTCCATGCAGGATTGTTGAAGCATATGAAGATCTGCTAGCAAGTGAAAGACGAATTCAGGCCATCAAATCGATCCGGACAAGATGCGACAAGAAACAGACTGTAATTTGAGCGATTTTCTTGTTCTTTTCCTCAATTAAACAAAAAATATTCTAGTAAAGTACATACTAATAACCTGTTGTAAATTGTTACTGCACATTTTTGAAAAAAAGGCAAAAATTTCAAAAAAAAAAAAAAATGATTTTGAGAGCCTTTGTTTCGTAATAAAAAAGAATTTTGCTTAACTTATTATATACCGTTAAAGGCAAATAAAACATGGAAATTTTGTATAGTTGACCTTACAAAAAATTAACCATCTTCAAATCGACACAGACCACCCATTCATGTTCGACATATGTATTTTATTTTCTGCAATAGAACTGAAATTATTTCATATTCTTCTTTCATACAAGTAGTGTGGACAATTGGAATAGGAGCATGTTATTGCCATTATGTAAAAGAACCGACTTTAGACTTCTTTTACTGCTGTCAATAAACAGACGCCAGTCACTCACCCATTTCAAAGCCCATGAAATTCAGTAAGATAGAAAGTAATTCGCACATCAGAGGCTAGGCAATTTTTTTCTTTTAACCTTGATGCTAGTAGTTCAGAACGTTAATTTGTAAGATCTAAGTCTCTGTTGAGATCATTAAGCTCGTTTTGTGAAAATGTTTAAGGTTTCGAAGTTTCTACAGAGCAGTCAAAGTCATCACTTGCTTGAGAAGCACTAGATCCTTAGATTTCTTCTTCCTGACATTGTGGTAGCTGATGAAAAACTGATATTGGAACTGATATACTTCTGAAGAAATATTAGGATATTTCCATTTGTTGATGCTCACTATACTGTACATATGTGGGCAATCAGCAACACTGTCACGGAGGAATATGAGAGACAGAATATAAAAAGGACGCACTCGAAGGATGAGGGCAGTTGTTTTCCGGCTTCTCATCGTGGCAGTTCTTGCAACAAACAAATTCTTACACTCATATTTTATCATTTATTTTAAGTAAATGTAAATATATAATTTTAACCCCTAGAAAATAAAAGCGATTTGTGTTACCTGGGTAAACAATCTTACAAATTTGGGGATTCAACCAGAATATTGAAATAGTTTTTGTTTTTTTTTTAAATAATACGAAATGACGTGCTGAAAGACATAAATCAGATAAAAAGGTTTCTGAAATACGGGAAAAAGAAACATTGTGATGACTCTACACAAATATGTATTGGAAGGCGACAGAGCCAACAGAAGAAGACTCAGATTGTTTCAAGGTTTCGATTTCGATAATAACAACGAGAGGTATAAACAGACTCAAAAGTACGTCGATGAACATCTGTGTGCAGCTGACCTGATTACGATTTGCAACGCGTTAGGGATCAATTACGATATAAAGGATGTGAGCCAACACATATTTGATAACTTAAGAAAGGGTTGTTTACTTAGTTCATGCAATGCCGATGACGACGACGAAGATGACGACGACGACGATGTTAACGACGATTATGATAACAACGACGACGATGCCAACAAAAATGCCGACGAGGATGGCGACGATGATAATGATGACGACGATGGAGAAAAGGAAAAAACCCAGAACGGAAACAACAACGGGGACCAACTCAATCAACAGAAAAAGTGTATTAAAAAGGAGAAAAAAGGAATGCAAGCAGCTGTTAAAAGTGATATACCACCGATTTCCAGATTTGCGATCAACTTCAGAGACATAGAGGACTCTATAAGACCATTCGATGGAAATGAGAAAATATCCGTGGAAATGTGGGTAAGTGAATTTGAAGAAATCGCTTCAATTATGTATTGCGATGACTTCCAAAAATTTGTGTTTGCGAAAAAATCATTAAGAGGGTTAGCAAAACTCTTTATATCAAGCGAAACATCATACGAAAAGTTTAAATATGCTCTATTTGACGAATTTAGAAAAACAGCAAATAGCGCGCAACTGCAAAAATTGCTTCGCGAAAGATAAAAGTGTCCAAGAGTATTTCCTGCATGTGAAAGATATAACCTCTCAGGGAAATGTCGAAGAAGATGTTCTTATACAGTACGTTATTGACGGAATAACAGATTCGAATACAAATAAAGTTATTTTGTACGGTTCTAAAAATATTAGAGATTTTAAAGACAAACTAAGATGTTACGAAACTATCCAAGAAAAAGCTTAACCAAAAAAAGTTGACAATACCAAAAGCAACATGCAGATTCTACATACTAACGATGACATAATGAACAAGAAAGTAAAAATTGGAGATAGGAAGTGGTAAGGTCTATTTGACACAGGCAGCAAATTCAATATAATAGCCGAAAAAATCTGTAAATATTTGAATATGCCGAAGCTTTCACAATCCAATTTTTATCTTGTCGAGTTTGGGTGGAATAAAAATGAGAATAAAATAAAACCTTTAGGCCATTTTGAAGAAGAAGTCGAAATAGATTCTGAAAAATTTAATTTAATATTGCATGTCATCCCATCCGGCTGTTTAGATGTTGAAATAGTTATTGGAAAAGAGTTTTGTCGACTAGCCTAAATAAAAATTACTCCAGAAGGTCTATATTTCCAGAAGTTAAAAAAAGATGTCAATGATGAGATCCACGCAAAAATGAAGATAGATGCCTTATCAGAACTCGAAGAAATTGAAATTGGAGAAACTGCTAGTACTTACGCCAAGCAACATGAGGCTGAATTGATCCAAAACTATCGCCCAAATAAGATCAAAACAACAAATTTCGTAATGCATTTAATATTGAAAGATGAAACTGCCATTACATGTAATCTATGAAGGCTACCAATCAAAGAAAGACATGTGGTCGACGATCAAGTAGAAGAGTGGTTAAAAGACGGTATAATCGAAGAGTCAGATTCTGAGTTCTGTAGTCCAGTCGTACTAGTAAAAAACCAAGATGGTACATCAAGGCTTTGTGTCGATTATAGAAAAATTAACCGAGTAATAGTAAGGGATACTTTCCCTCTTCCTTTGATTGAAGACCAGCTCAATCGTTTACAAAACGCCAAGATTTTTAGTACCTTAGATTTAAATAATCGTTTTTTCCTATGTGCCAATAAGCAAAGCAAGTCGAAAATACACCGCTTTTGTAACACATAATGGACAGTTTTTAAAAGTGCCTTTCGGACTTTCGGATTCCTCAGGGACTTTCCAAAGACATTTCAATCCAGTATTTCGGAATTGCATTGCCGTATATTGACGATATAATTATACCCGACAAAAATGAAGAAGAAGCACTATCAAACTTAGAAGAAGTTTTAACATAACGGACTGTATGGGCTAGATATTAATTTAAAGAAATGCAGCTTCCTGAAAACAAAAATCCAGTTCTTGGGACATGTTATAGAAAATCAACAAGTGTCCCCGTCACCCGAGAAAATTTAAGCCCTAATAAAATATCAGATACCCCAAAACATTAAACAGTTAGAAAGCTTCCTTGGTCTTGCAGGATATTTTCGAAAAAAAAACCGTTAACAGACTTAAAAAAACAGAACGCTAAGTTTGAAATAAAGGAAGAGCACGTCGTTTCTTAAGAAAATTCTAAGCAAAAGACCAGTTCTTAATATATTTAATCAAAATTACGAAACAGATGTTCATATGGACGCTTCTATCGATGGATACGGCGCGGTGTTACTGCAGAAATCATCAGAATATTGTCAATTACACACCGTATATTATATGAACAAGAAGACCACTGAAAAGGAAAGAAAATTCACGAGCTATGAACTCGAAATATTAGCTGTAATAGAAGCCTTCAAAAAGTTCAGAGTCTATCTTCCTAGTTTAAATTTTAAATAAATAACCGACTGTTATGCCTTCGCTAAAACTTTGGGTAAAAAAGATCTCTGTACCAGAGTTGCTCGTTGGATATTGTTTTGACAAGAATATGACTACGTCGTTGAGTATAGACCTCGTTCACAAATGAAACACGTAGCAGGCATGTAGTACTGACAATCAACGATGATAGTTTAATTACCAGAATACAACGACTACAAATGCAAGACGAAGACCTCATAACCATTAAAGAAATTCTTCAAGCAAAGTCATCTTACAACGAATATCGTAGTAATACCACGAGGCATGCAGATGAAAATAATAAGACGCGCAGGCGAAAAAGGACACTTCACTGTCAAGAAAACGATAGAGCTAATTTATAAAGAATATTTTATACCCAAACTTGATGAAAAAGTACGAAGACTCATTTCTAACTAAATACCATGCTAAATAATAAACAGAAAGCAAGGCAAACAAGAAGGAGAACTACATCCAATACATAAAGAAGAAGAGCCACTCCACATATACCACATCGATTATCTTGGTTCCTTGGAATCAACAAGCAAAATGTATTGCCATATCTTTGTGGTTATCGACTCCTTCACGAAGTTCTGTTGGTTGTATCCCACGAACTCTACATCAGCCAAAGAAGTAATAGCCAAATTACGGACGCAAAGCATGACATTTGGCAATCCGGTTCAAATCATCTCAGATCGAGGATCCGATTTTACTTCGGATGATTTTCGAGAGTACTGTAAACTGGAGAACATCAAACACATCAAAATCACTACCGGTTCACCACGCGCAAATGGCCAGGTCGAACGCCTCAATAGCATCATCATATCCGTGTTGTCTAAGCTGAGTATTGAAGATCCAACTAAGTGGTACAAGTTTGTCGAACCCGTTTAGAAAACCATCAACTCAACCTTCATCGAAGTACCAGTTTGACACCATTTGAGGTACTTGTCGGAATAAGAATGCGCACCAAAGAAGAAGACATAAAGGAGCTGATAGAGGAGGAAATAATCGCGAGTTATAACTATAAAAGGGACGAGCTAAGAAAAAGTGCTAAGAAACAAATAATAAAGGCTCAAGAATAGGAAAAGTTATAATCTTCGACGAAAGCCAGCCACAAAATATAGCGAAGGTGATGTAGTAGCCATCAAAATGACTCAGCTTGGAAGTGGATTGAAACTAAGGCCAAAGTACTTAGGGCCGTATGAGGTTACGAAAATTAAGCCGAATAATACTTACAATGTCACAAAAAGAGGTTAGAACGAAAGTCCGAAACAAACAAGTATGTGTGCTGAATTTATGAAGCCATGGCCGACCAGTCTTGACGACGACAACCTTTTGAAGGCATTCGAGGCGAATGCCTAGCAGGATGGCCGAATTATGGGCAATCAGCAACACTGTCACGGATGAATATGAGAGGCAGGATATAAAAAGGACGCACAAACAAATTCTAAAACTCATATTTTATCAGTTATTTTACATAAATGTAAATATATAATTTTAACCCCTAGAAAATAAAAGTGTTTTGTGTTATCTAAGTAAACAATCTTACACATACAGAAGTAACAGTCGTTTTGATGATTTTTGTGTTCTCGCCAAAACTTCGGCACTTTTCTCCCATTGTCGCAAATGCTCAATACACATTTACCATGCACTATGAGGCGCCCAAGCTTCACCTTGATTGCAAATTTCAATATTGAAGTAAGCAAAATACAAGCGGATCACAGTGTTTTTTTATTAATTTTGGCTGATCTTTGAAAATATGTTTTCCACAAATGTAACAAAACTTATTAGGGTCGTTAATTTATTTTATCAGTGTAACTGTGAAATCGAATTACTGGCAACTCCTGCAAGTTTTATTTGCTAGTGACACCGGTGGAAATGATGGTGACATGTCCACGACCTGTGGACACGACAAATCAGCAGAGTTTGTTCGTAATTTGAGGCAAGAGCTTAAAATTGAAAATTATTCAATTAAAAAAATATCCATTGGGATAAACATTTTTTGTGAGTGCATAACCTCGTATATTTTAGTGTGCGCGGCATTAAAAGTCAAAATGTGTCAATGTTTCACTGATGACCTCAAAAGCGAAGAACTTTTAAAGTTTTTCCCTCTGAATTTTTTTTAATAACTTATAACTTATAAATTAGTGCGGTTTGCTAAGATATGGCATGTATTATTCCATTGGAACATTCGTTGGAAAGCTACTGTCATTGTACGTCATTTGAGTATATGTAATTCATTTGAAGCGTAAACAACAATATTTTTTTTTTCACTCAAATATGTCAAACTTTGTGCCTGAAAAAGTGTTTTTGCGGGGAGTTCTTCTTCATTACTTTAAAATGAAGAAAACTGCTGCCGAAAGACATCGTATTTTGGTGGAAGTTTATGGTGAACATGCGCCAGCTGAGCAAACGTGCCAAAAGTGGTTTGCACGATTTAAAAATGGTGATTTTGGCTTGAAAGGCGATGAACGTCCTGGGCAGCCAAAAAAGTGAAGAACTGGAAGCAATACTCTATGAAGATTGGTGCCAAACACAAGAAGAGCTCGCAGAATCTTTGGGTATATTCAATATATATGATAAATTCAAAAGCAAGGAAATTGGGTTCCACATGAACTCAAGTAGTGAGACGTCAAAAGGCGGTTTTGCATGTCCAAAATGCTGCTGGAATGCCAGAAAAGGAAGTCATTTTTGCATCGGATTGTTACTAGTGGTGAAAAATGGATCCATTACGGTAACCCAAAGCGCAAAAAATCATATGTGAAACCCGACCAACGAGCCAAATCAACGGCAAAGCCGAATATCAATGGCGCAAAGTAATGCTCTGTATTTGGTGGGATCAGATGTGTGTGCTGTATTATGAGCTGCTTAAATCAGGTGAAACCATCAATGGACAACGCTACCGAACACAATTAATTCGTTTGAAGAGAGCAGTAGCCGAAAAACGCCCGGAATATGCGACCAGACACGAGGAAATAATTTTCCATCATGACAACGCTCGGTCCCACGTTGCTATTCCGGTTAAGAACTATATGGAAAATAGTGGATGGGAAGTCTTACCCCACCCGCCTTATAGCCCAGGCCTTGCCCCTTCTGACTATCATTTTTTCCGGGCGATGCAGAACGCCCTCACTGAAATACGGTTCACATCAGAGCAGAATATCAAAAATTGGCTTGATTCATTCTTGGCTGCCAAGCCGGCGCAGTTATTTTGGGATGGGATCCACAAATTGTCAGAAAGATGAGAAAAAGCCATAGCTTCAGATGGGCAATACTTTGAATAATACTATTGTACATGTTTTTCTTAAATAAACCGCACAAACTAAAGAAGGCGACAAACTAAAAGTAGATAACAATTATGATTATACAATTATTAAGATGCTTTAAAAAGTTGTATTAGTTTAAGTCAAGTAACGCAATAGAATTTCGATTTCAGCCAAACTTTTATTTTACCTAAAAACTTTTTTAATGTTCTAATGATTCGAATGTCATAAGGAAGTGTATTGAACAGTTTGCAAGATACAATTGGGTAGAAGTTTTTTAAACTAGAGGTACGAAAATGTGGTGTGCTGACTAGGGAACTGGTATTGCTTCGACGGTTGTAGGTTTCAAATATGGGACTTTGCAAGTAACCACCTCTAATAAAAAAAGTTTTAAGAACTTTGCAGTAATACAAATGTCTTACAGGCAGAATGTTTAGTTTATTAAAAAGCGCTAAGGTATTGGCTAATCGAGTCGCATAACATATTTTTATTATAACGTATTTTTGTAGAATAGTTGTTTGCTTGATATTGTTAGCAGTACTACCACCCCAGCAGTAAATACCATATTGTAACTTAGAGAGGAACATACCAGAATAGATATTTTTTAATAATCTCGTAGAGCAGTACTTATTTAGCCGATAGAAGATTCGCAGAGTGGCTAGCAGGTATTGCTCTATGATATAAATGTGATTGCAACAATTCAGATTTTGATCAATTATAACACCTAAGTACTTATAGTTCTTAACTATTTCAATTTTGAAGCAGTTAACACTACAACAAAACTCTTCATTGTATAAGATGTTATAGCCACAGTTACATAGATTGAATCTGTTACAATTAGTTGCATGGAATACAATGTTAATTTCCGGAAACACTTTATCGGTAAGGCTAAAGAACATGAGCTTTGTCTAACTGCTTACTATTAATTTGTGTTGCGCAAACCAGAGTCTTAACAAGTGGACATCTTGGTTGATTTCAGCAACTAGGTCAAAACGATTATTAGAGTCATACGCAAATGCAAAGTCATCAGCAAAAGCCTTTAGCTTACCGACAAATGGAAAACTAAAGATTGAATTGACATATACAGGAAACAGTAAGGGACCAAGAACCGAACCTTGTGGAACGACGATGTTGATTATTTTGGAAAATCCAAGAGTTACCCCGATTTTTACTTTTTGCAATCTGTTCTCAATATACGATGTAAACCAATCTGCAATTAAGCCTCGAAAACCTACCCGATACAATTTACCCAAAAGAATTTTATGATCTACCATATCGAAGGCTTTTGTTATGTCATCAATCCCCTTGTAAATACATTGGCAAAAGTCCGGAAGAGCGTCTTCGGTGGAATGGTTTTCTTTAAAACCAAATTGAAGTTAATCTTGTTAAGATATTTTACAACTCTATATTTCGCGACTTTCTCAAAAATTTTGGATATCACAGAGAGCAAGGAAATAGGTCTATAATTCATTTTGTCTTTTCTATTACCCTTTTTGAAAATATTAATCACATTGGCTTTTTTTAACAGTTCAGGAAAGGTTCCTGTAAAAATGCTTACATTAAAAAGGTGAGCTAATACATAGAAATACCACCTTCACTGCTAGAATTAGAAGTTTTAAGATAGTAAATTGTTTTTAGTAGTTCATATCCTGAAATGGGCTTGAAAACGAAGCTGTTTCTGGAAAATGAGCCGTCTAAAAGTTGAGTTTCTGAATTAATTTAAATAATGGGACACTTATCGCTATTTTTTATTAAATATATAGTTGTCTCTAACTAGTCTCTAAATTTATTGTAAATACCACTGTAGTAATATTAAAAGGAGTCTTGAGAATAAAGAAAAAAAAAATTAGACGAAGTAATAGTCGATCTTCTCAAAGGCGAACTATGTAAACTCGGTTTACAATGTAAAGACATTAAAATGGTAAAAAAGAGCTATGATCACTATTCTGAAGTATTTAAAATAGTTTTTTTTACAAGACAAAGCGTTAAAATTTCGGACTTACAATAAGAAAAAACATTTGTTACGTTCTCCATACTCAAGTGCGTTGGGAGTTTCAACGAAGGCTAAAAAAATAAAATAGCTCAATGCCATAACTGCAAAATGTAAGGGCATGGTAAGAGAAACTGCAGTGTCAAAACCTACTGTGCAAATTGCTCTCAACTCCATAAAACTGCCGCAGGCAACTTTTACCAACTGTCCCTGAAGAGTAAAATACCTCGAGATAAGAGGTAAAACAAATTATAAGAGAAATTCAGCACTGACTCACGCTCAGCCAAAACATCATAAAAGAATTGCGCCTAACTAAGTAAGCACTGTCCTACACTCCCGGGGCAAAACAGACCTCCTGTGCCAACACCATCGCATCGCCAGATGCTCTTCAAGCACGCGTACAGCAATGGACCCATAAGCAACTACATACAATCAGAATGCTGCCATCAATGAGAGTGATCTCTTCACTCAAGACGAACTTTGCTCTCTTACCATGGATATGATAACTAAGTTAAGTATAGAGTGATTCATCGTAAGGTTTGATTTATAATGTAAAATAAAATACATAAATTTGAAAGAAAGCTTAAAATTTTTATTTTTGGTTAAAAGAAAAATTCATGGCATTAAATTTTTAAATATGATATCATGTAAATGTTGGCCACGACTACGTTTGTGGTGGTCTATTTGGAAGATCCAATCTTAGGCGACTTGTGCGAGCATAGCGACTGGTATCTCGCGGATAACACGAGTAATGTTGGCTTCCAAAGCGTCAATCGTAGTTAGTTTATTCCTGAGAAAGTAGTCAGTAGTAGCAAAACGCGAAATTAAGTGCTCACCAAAATGATTTCTCAACAAGTGCATTGTTTTACGCGCTGTATGGCTCTAAGCGCCATCTTGTTGAAACCAGAGTTCACCGAGACCATGTGCTTAAATTTCAGGAAGCACATCGTCCGCTAACATGGCGCGATAACAATTACCCTTGACGGTAACATTTTGATTTGCCTCTTTTTTGAAAAAATATGGACTAATGATCCCACCAGCCCATAAACCACACCATACCGTTGTTTTTAATAGATGTAATGGTAGCTCTTGGTACTCTTCGGGTTGCTCATTAGCCCAAGTACGACAATTTTTATAATTAACGTATTCATTGTGCCAGAAATGGGCTTCATCACCGAACAAAATTTTACGATAAAACACCGGATTTTCATTGAGTTTTTCCAGAGCCCATTCACTGAAAATATGACGAAAATTCAAGTCGCCCGGCTTCAATTCTTGAACAAGTTGAATTTTGTATGCTTTAAGGCCAAAATCCTCACTTAAAATACGCCAAGTTGTCGAATACGTCAAGCCAAGTTGCTGAGAATGACGACGAATCGATTCGTCACTATAGCTACAGCTGCAATAGTGGTGGATGTAGTCTAACCGGTCGAGTCTCATCCAATAACGTAAGCTGGGACTCAAATTTGTGAATGGTGTTGGCAATAGTGGTTTCAGTTTGTTGATTATGCGCACTGTAAGTCCCTCGAATCGCACGAAAAACATTTCTCACAGAACGCTGATTTTCGTAATACACCTGAACAATTTGAAGACGATGTTGTGGTGTGAGTCTTTCCATGATGACTTGCCAAACGACAGTCGGGACGTTACCCCTGCGGTATACAGAAGATTCATAGTCGAAAAAAAAGAAATGTAATATAGCAACGAAACACAATAATGGGGGTATACTATAATATTCAAGGTCTTACTGGTAATATAGCTGAAGCTGAATTGGACTTTGTGAATAAAAACTTTGACTTTATAATACTTTATGAAACTCATCTTACTGAGAATATTGATGATGGTGAAATTTCTTTAAAAGGCTACTTGCAATATCGGTGTAATAGCGAATCAAGACATACGGGAAGTCTCTGTTTATATGGGAAAAAATAGTTTGATGGCTGCGAAATCGAAAGAGAGTCTATACCAACGGAAATTTACTGGCTATTCGTAAGAATCACAACTAATAACGAATCTGTACACTTAGGGGCATGAGCTGATCAGAATTTCAAACACGATGATATTCACAAAAACCACTCAACGAAATACGAATAAATGGTACAGTAATAGTTGATTACATTTGAAACGTGACAAAATTGCAAGTTATAGAGAATTTTTAACATCCGGGTGTAATGTGACCGTGTTGCTAGAAATAGATATAAGGCTGAAATTGTTAGGGCGAAGAACAATAGTATCAAACAGAGTATCGAAAGGGCGTAAAACAAAAATAACGAAAGTAAGCCGTTAATACAAAATATATACTTTAATAATACTTGTGTTAAAAATGCGGCTTGTAATGCCAAAGAATTTAACAATTATTTTGTATAAAATGTGTCAGACATTAATAGATCAATACCGTTCTATCCATTTCTCACCAGATCCACTACTATAAATACAACTTTTAAATTTAAAACAATTAGCGTTAATGACATAATAAGTGTCTTAATGTTTATAAGCCAAAAAAGAGATTTCAACTTTATGAATGCTAAAATGATATTAGATGCTATACCCATAATCGGCCAATCCCTAGAAAACTTTTTTAACTTGTCTATGACCAGAGGTAAAGATTTCCGGCCAGTAAACGCCTTTCCAGTCTATGAGAAAGTATTAGAAAAAATTCTGCAAGCGCAGCTTGAAGAAAACAATGGCTTGATAAGCTGGAAAGAAGAAATCGCTGCTGGAAACTATGTGATTGCAATATTCTTGGACTTTAAAAGGACTTTTGATACCATTTACAGGGATATTTTGGTGTCGAAACTTCAGGGATTTGGAATAAAAGTCCAAGAACTGAAATGATTCCGTTGTCACCTTACTGGAAGATCTCAGAAAACAAGCGTAAATGGAGTGCTATCTAGTAGTGTTGAAACAACGTTCGGTGTTCCACAGGGATCAATACTTGGTGCTTTCCTGTTCATCATATGTGAAAATGACAGATAGTGTGCTTAATTACTCCCAAATTGTCCTATTCGCTGATGATGAACTTATCTACATATCAGGAAATGACCCTATTGAATGTACAAGATTGATTCAAGATGACCTTTTAAAATTGAATTAATGGCTGAGATCGAATAAGATGAAGCTAAATGTAAACAAATCCAAGAGTATGTCACTTAAGTACAACATACCATTAAATTTATAAATGGAAAGCGAAATTTTAGAACAAGTCGATAAAATTAAATATCTAAGAATAATTATTGACGATAAACTATCATTTAGTATTCACTTATGGTAGAATATATCTTTAAAAAATTAGCTGAAAAAAGTAGGTTTTTTCTGTAGAAAAAGAAAGGAAATATCCTTAATTTGTGCAATTAATATTTATAATGTAATGATTAAACCACATTTTGAATATTGTTCGTCTATATTATATCTGTGTAGTGATAATTCGTTACATAAATTACAGCGTTATAGATACAGAATAGATCTTAGATATGCTGTTATGGTTAAGTGTAAAAAAAGGATTCTACCTCCTTGATCAAAATGTTCCAAGTGGCGTCACCGTTTGACGCTCCCATTGTTCCGATTTGAGTTCTGTTTTTTTTTTTGTTAAGTTGAAACATTTGTTGTTGACATGCTCTCTTAACCTTAGCATCATAGCTTGACATTTGCAAAAGTAAAGTAGCCAAGAGTACATCCATTTTTGTGTGTGATGGCGATTTTTTACAACTATAGAAATGGATTTAAATTTGCAGCAACGAACTTGTATTAAATTTTGCGTAAAAAACGGATTTAATGGTACGCGAACGTTGGAAATGTCGGAGAAGTGTTTCGGTAACGATTCTCTAAAAAAAACGGTGGTTTACCAGTAGCACGAGCGGTTCAGAAGTGGTCGTGAGTCAATCGAAGATGATGAACGCAGTGGCAGACCATCGACAACGAAAACCGACGAAAACATTGATGAAGTAAAAGAAATGTTGGTCAATAACCATCAGATAGATAGCGGAGGACTTGAACATTGCCTCTGGATCCGTTCAAGACATTTTGGTTAATGATTTGGGTTTCCGTCGTGTAACAGCAAAGTTGGTGCCAAAAGTTCTCAATTTCATGCAAAAAAGAGACCGTGTTGACATCGCAAAAGTGATGATTTGCGAGGCTGAATCCGATTCCACAATCATCAAAAGGATCACTACTGGAGACGAGGCGTGGGCTTATGAGTACGACACGCAATCCAGACATCAGGCAAGTGAATGGCGTTCACTAAATGAGCCGAGACCAAAAGAACCACGTCGTTTTCAATCAAAAAAGAAGGCAATGCTCAAGGTTTTCATGGATTAGAACGTTAAATTTTTGCTAGAAGGCCAGACAGTAAGCAAAGGGTATTATTTGGGCGTTTTGGGACGTTTGCGTGAAGCAATTCGCCGTCGCACAGTGCCATCATTATTCGTGATTTTTTGAAGAAAAATGCAGCAAATACCATCCAACAGCCACCGAATTCACCTGATTTGGTTCCCTGTGACTTCTTTCTGTTCAATAGAGTTAAAAAACCACTACGGGGAACTCGTTTCAGCTGCCGAGAGGAAATAATGGAAAAATCGCAGGAAGCATTGATGGACATACAGAAAACCGAATAAAAAATGTTTCGAGGATTGGATCAAGCCCTGGCATAAGTGTTTTGCAGTCGATGGGGATTACTTTAAAGGGGAAGAAGTTCGTGACAAATTATGGGAATTTGTTTTGTTGAAATTAAACATTCAATGTTACCAAATTATTTAAAAAAAATTTTCTAAGATATGTGGGTGAATCTCGACCCAAAATAGTTTGATCTACAAAGGTTGCCACTAATATAATACACTTCCTAACTTTGTAAAAACTGAATTAAATTTTAGAATTTTTAAAATAAATGTAATTGCATTCGTAAAGCTAGAGTACCCTCATAATTGAAATTAAAATATTGTTATGGTAGTCTGGTAGTCCAAATTGTAAAATCAAATGAATTTAAATAGCAGAAATCTGCTAATAAATAAATAATAAAAAAAAGATACTGAACAAAAATGGCAAAGAAGTTGAAGAAAGTCATGCGTGAACTGTCACAAATTTGAATGAAAAATTGAATTGAAAAATATTGAAAATCAAACCTCACGATGAATCACTCTATATATTACTTTTCTTATCTACCATAGATAGAAACAAAGCTGCACCAATTTTTTTTATTTTTATTTTTGTAGGCTTGTGTGATGATTCAATGTTCGGGAACTCATCTCTGATGTTGATCTTTTTCGGCAAAGTTCCTGAAATAATATTTTAATTGAAATAACTACAGGAGCTAGGAAGCGGCGGGTCAAAAATGAGCAATGCGTCGGATAGTGTGCGACGTTTTGTATACTCTTAATTCTTAATTCAACTTTGAACGAAAATTATTAGGTGGAGTGAAAAGTAACCTCCTTGACCGCAAGAATGCGCTGCTAATGCAAAAAAGGTTATGGTGCCTTGAAGTCCGTTCATACTTACAGACATGCCAAATTTCAGTGCGATCCTGTCTTTAGTTTTGTTTTGCCAGCTGATTGTTGTTGACGTGTTTGGCATCATGTTGAGTATGGAAAAAAACGATTTTCGTTCTCCCATAAAACATTATTTTTTGAGTGGCAAAACGGCGAAGTAAACAAAAGAAAAGTTGGACAAATATTATGGGGCTAATACTCCGTCAGATTACACCGTCAAATATTGCTTGCGAGAGTTTTGTGGTGGCCGAAACTCCACTACCGATCAAGTCTACAGCGGCAGGTCCTCCGTTGCGGTTACAGAGGACAATGTCAAAAAAATACTTCAAATGGTGTTGGCTGACCGAAAAGTGAAGGTGCGCAATATTCTGCATATGAATATCCTGCCGCTGGGTGCTGCGCATACTCACTCTTTACCAAGAACACGAACGCGAGGGCACTTCGAAAGAGTGTTTGGACTTGCTGATGCGGGATCCGGCGGATTTTTGGCGTCGATTGGTAACTGCTAAACATTAGAGAACAGAATGAGTGCCCGCAAAGGACTGAAGCCGGCACGAGTGCTCTGAAGCGGTCGAGGGAGGCTCGATGGGTCGGAAAGGTTATGGCGTAGGTTTTATGTGATTGTCATGGCATACTTTTCGTGGACTACCTCGAAAAAGGAAAAACCATCAACAGTGAGTATTATTGGAGCGATTGAAGGCCGAAATCGCTACAAAATTGCCTCACATGAAGCGAAAAAAAAATTTTGCTTTTGCAACACAATGCACCGGCTCAGAAGAGCAACGCAACCACGGCTAAAATCAATGACTTACGGCTCCAATTGCTGTCGTATCCACCGTATTCGCCCGGTTTGGCTCCCTCGGGCTATTATCTCTTCCCAAACCTCAAAAGATAGCTCATAAATAAAAAATTCAGCTCACGCGAGGAAATCATCGACACCACGGAGGAGTATTTTGCAGACCTTCCGGAAAATTAATTTTCGGACGGGATCAAGAGATTGGAAAATCGCTGGAATAATTGAATGAAATAAAAAAAACATTTAAAAAAAAAAATTCTTCATTCCCAAGGAGGTTACTTTTCACCCCACCTAGTAATTCTGAGATGGAAACTATTGTAGACCTAGAATCTTAATCGAGTTGGAATCCTTAAATTCTACTAGAGAAAGTTCTCGATGTTCCTCTGGATATGTTCCTCTGCTGATTTTAGCAAATCCACTAGTTCAGTTTAAAAGGGTGTAAGATTTTGCATCGAATCTGCCCCAGTTATTACATCGTCAACGTTGAAGTTTTCTTGATTATGTTAAAGGGTGTGGTTTAGTCGAATCGAGCGCTAACTGCTTGAGTACCATGGTGCTGCTGATGTACCATACGTCAATAATCGGTAACGCTTTTCATTTGGGATTTCGCTCAAAATAATTCTTTGAAAGTCCGTATTTTTAGGACATACATACAGAATAACACACAGATGCAGACAACGTGAAGAGTTGAAAAGGGTTTCAATGGAAGGTCCACGTCATATCTGCCATCTTTGAGACGTAAGTGGTTTTTAGCAAAAATTTCCTCTGCTAGTTTTTTGTAGTAGCGGCAGTTCAGGACTTATGTTTTCCATTTTCCAAAAACGCTCGAGATGAAGCGAACATAAGAAACTCTTGCTTACATCTGCTATCTGTCAGCTTCAGCAGCAGTGAAGCCTTTCCTTGAATCACATTGAAAAATTTGTCAACACCGAATGAGTTATCAATAGGAGCAGGCACATGCAAATCCGGATCGACAAGTTCCATAGCTAGGATGGTTTAAGATTGTTTAAATGAAATGCTGGTAGCAAAACTGTGACATTTTATAGAACATCGCAATCAATGTTAATGGATTAAGGAAAAAAAATGAGAAAACAAGGTCAGAGACACCAATTTATTAGTTGCTCTGGCGAAGGTAGTTGCAATTCCGATAATAGGGTTTCGAGATACAAGGACATCTGAGATTCTGAGTCGAAGAATAATTCGATTTATTCATTGAGCCTCAGCAATGGCTGTATTCAAGTGAATGATTGATTGAGTTAGTGGACTTGTAGGCTTGCAGTGGTAATGAAATTGATAAGTCCGAGTTCGAGTGATATGGGTTAGGTTGTTAAGGTAGGTAGAGTTCGAGTGTTGAGTAAGCGTTGAATATTGCGTTTGCGTAAGATGGATTAGCGAGTGATATCGTGAATTATGACACGCAGTCGGCATATTTCAGGCATATTCAGGTTCATGAAATCATTACAGTGAGGTAGTGAGGCACTTAAAACAACAAAATGAGATCGAACTACATTGTGTAACAGGACTGTTAGCAGTTCGATGACGGTACAGTCGTTCCTTGAACTTAGCTTTTCTGCCAAAGCTCATTTCGTGATCTAACCAAATATCTCTACTCGAAGAACCTTAAGCCTTTAATGGACTTAGAGTTGTACAAGGTGGGGAAAAAGTATTGTCATAATGTAAGTTGGTTGCCATTTTGTCAAAAATGACAAGAAATTGGGCTCCGTTCTTACGAAAAGTTTATTTTGGCATTAAGTAATATCGGTCAAATGAAAACCTCCTGAATTGATGCACATTTGTGCTTATTTTACGGCATTTTAAATTGTTACTCGCAAAACATCTAGCTCCAAGTTGGCGATTTATTCTTCAATGTTGGCTTTCAAGACATATATGCGAGATTTCAAAAAGCTCAAAAGCAAGCAATTTGGAGCAGATCGGCCGACCAGTTCAAATTGCCAAAACGGGAGATCACACAGCCTAGAAACTGGTGATTCAAAATCTTCATTGTTGTCCGAGCTCTGTGAGCGGTTGCTCTGTCCTGCTGGAAACAACAATGCTCGAGACCCGATTCAGCAACTTGCGGCAAAAAATCCCATTTAACATGCCTTACCAGTTACGGATACGGTAGTGTCGTCGTCTAAATGCCTCGTCAAAAAATGAGGGCTAATCACTTGTTCACTGCAAATGCCGCACCAAATAGTAACTTTAAAGGGATGCAATGGCTCTTTGTGAATTTCAAGTGGATTTTTCGTGACGCAGAAATGCAAATTTCGTTTATTCACAGAACCATTGAAATGGAAATGGGCTTTGTCGCTCATTATGACTTAAGATACGAAATGATCCTATTCTTGCACCAGGTTTAACAGAGCATGGAAGTAAGTTAACTTCACATGACGGTCAGTAGGCAGCAATTGTGTGAACTGTTTGCACACTATAAGGGAACGTCTTTAGGTCTTTCATCAAAATTCAATGTAATGAACATCTGCTAATGCCAAATTGTGTACATCGTTTCTCGTCGATGTTTGTTGTCTCTATCGGACGTCTTCGGCTACCGCATTAATGTTCTCGGTCGACCGAACAATACGGAGTCGGCCACTTTTCGCGACATCTACAAGGGATGTTTGGTGAATACTCGGATAAGAAATGACAACGAACTTTTTTAGCTTTCGAAAATTTACTTTTCCATATACCAGAATCCCCTTTCAACCCGATACACTTTTACCAGCGCCGGTGCAACTTTTTTAACCTCTCCGTATAGTACGACTTTTGTTCGCCTGCAAAATACTCGTCTGCGGCGCCGATGACTTTCTCGTTCGACTCGTACTTCTTTCCGGCGAAAAATCTTTTAACGTTTAGGAACTAAAAGAAGCAGCAGGGAGCCAAGTCCGGAGAATACGGTGAATGGAGGGCAATTAGTAGTGCAATTCGTATGAAGCGTTATTGTGGTGGAAAAGCACTTTTTTGTTTGCCAAATGTGGTCGTTTTTTCTTCGAATCGGCGTTGAATCGGTACAATAAAACGATGTTGTATGCTCCTGTAATTGTTTTCCCTTTTCCAATTAGTCAACGTGTATTACACCTCGCGCGTCCCAAAAAGCGGTGTTCATCACATTTTTGGCCGAAGTCTAGGTCTACGACTTTTCTGGAGCACGTTCATCAGGTAAAACCCATTGTTTCGTTTGTTTTTTGATCTCTGGTGTGTACCAATGAATCTATGTTTCATCGACCGTCACAAAATGACGGATTTCAATTAAACGGGGCTAAATATGTCTTTGAAGTGGTCTCACGATTGCGATTGTTCTCTGCTGTGAGCAAACGCGACACCCATCACACGGCAGCTTTATTATGCTCAAAATCTCGTATAGGATATGACTAACGCGTTCAGTTGAGATGCCTGCTATCTCAGCCAACTCGCGAATTTTTACTCGGCGGTCCGTCAATACGGGACCATGGATTTTGTCCACGGTTTCCTCTGTGGTAACCGTTTTTGCAAACCTGGGCTCGGTTCATCAAAAACTGACGTGTGGCCACGACGAAGCTCTGTGTACAGCCCTTGTAGAGTGGACCTAGATTACCTTAGGCGAGAAGCTCAGCCAAACGTCGCGCACATGGTGCAGGACGACGAGAAAACCAACGACGTAATTACCGTTGCGTTAAAACAAAAGACCAGAAATAAGCCAAATAAGCTTTAACTGTAATTTCGCGTTTTTCAGATGTGTATCGCTCCAACATAAATATCAAAGCAAAATGACACTTGACGGCATTCCCAACAGGTTATGGCATATTCACATTACGACGTTATTTTTGCCCCACCTTGTAGAGGGTGATCAGATAAGGGTATTCATATCCCCTTGGTGCGCGCGCGGGATTATAAACAAAAGAACGATAGGTAAACAATTTAAATTAAACAACACCGGTGTGAGATATAAAATTTATTCTGGCTTTTCTTTGAAGCTACGTTCATGGTACTATGTAACTTGTTGGAATATGTAAGGCCTCAAGTTCATCCAAAGTGGTTAGTTTGTTAGCGGAGACTAAAAACTTGATGTTACCCTAAAGAAAGTAATCGAGTGATGTCGAATTTTTCCTTCCCAATTTCGAGCGTTGCTTAGGTTGTATTGCATGTAGCTCGGATATATCGGTTAACATCGCTCTATACCTGAGACCATTGACGGTAAGGGTGTCTTTTTTTTTATTTTTTTTTTTTTTAAGAAATAAGGTCCAATGATGCCGCCATGCCATTAGCCGCACTAAACAGTCAATATTTATGGATGTATTGATGTTTGACCGAATACTTGTGTATTGTGTTCACTCCAATAGTGCCAATTTTGCTTGTTGATATAGCCGCTGAACCAAAAATGGGCCTCGTCCGAGAAGATAGTTTTTTGGCAAAGATCTCCAGCCAACACTTCCAGCGTCCAATTCTCTCTGGCCTTCTGGCTTCAATTCTTGTGTCAGCTCAATCATATACGGGTGTAGGCTCAAAATAATTCGGGTTAACTATCTGGCGATGTCTAATTCAGCTGATCGGCGCTAAATCGACACTTCTGTGTCTTCTTTGATACTTGCCACTACGGCGGCTATGTTTTCTTTGTTTCACATCAATCTTTGTCTGGTTGGTGGCTTAAGATCCAAAAGAGCGTACACATGCTTAAACTTTTCTACGGTGCAAAAAATTGCCTACAAACTGACGTCATGATGACGACAAAGCCACAACGAAATTCACGTTGTGTATTGTATTTACTACTGAGTCGGAATTTCGATAATATTTGTATTTTTTAATAATTCCAGCACGTTCGGCAAGCGTTAAGCGATGCATGATGATATGGCAAATCTTACTGAATATTTGGACAGCTGGATGTCATTAGTAATTTTAAAACTGGTGAAACATTACAATTGGAAAAACTATCATTGATATCTGATTACCCTTTACAAAGGGGCAACGATAAAATCGACTGTACCTATGTGTGATGACTGTGTGATGAGACGGCTTTGATCAAAGCGTCGTTCTAATCTGTCTCATGTCGCGACATAATTACTTTATGAGTACGTTCCTTAATTAAATTTGTTGCATACCGCGAAGGAATTATTTTGGGCACTGGAATTTTTGAGTGCATGTGAGTGATGCATTTGCATCATCTGTTGCAATAACCAACTCTCTAAGGGCAGGCCAATTACGATATTATAATCTCCCCCAAATGCCGGGATTGAGATTTTCGGCGAACGAACAGATGAGGGTGTACTGATGCTTTTTAATGTTTCGAAGCTACATCGTCTACACGGTTTGGTCGGTATTAGCAGCCAATAAGTCTTTTCAGATATCGAATTTGAAAGAACGGATAAAGCTTTAAAATATTTTGCTTCATACTCAGCAAATTGTAAATTCATACATCTAGTCTTGTAAAAATACGAAGTCGGATCACTTTTCATCTAGTTTTTGTATTTGGTTGTGTAGTGTCTATGTATGGATAGGCTATTTTTAACTAAGCAAAACTTGATACTTCTTTTAAACTCCATATAACTTGACAATTTATTGACAATTAGAATTCAATTTGCAAATGTATAAATTACAATAAGTGTCTATTTAGTTATTTTAATTTATGTGTAAGAGTTTAACCCGTTGCCGGTTGAATTGCTAGTCCGTGCCAGCACACCATTCGAATTAATTTACAGTACATGTGTATATTACATCATCTGATTACATTGATTAGATAAAATTGATTAGTACTATTACATAAAAGCTTGCAGGTGGAGCACAAATAAGTTTTTTAAGCATGCTAATTGTTTTCTGCCATTCCATATTCTAGGGAAAAATTTTAAAAGTAACTTAAAATGCGCAGGCAGCAAACATGTTTAAAGAGTAACTCTGACTCTGACCATCCACTTAAATAAGAAGCACGCACGCATATATTAGCGCAAGCTAGGAAATTCGAAGTTTAGATTTAGATATACAGGTGTGGATTGATTCTTAAAAAAAAAAACTTACGCACTAACTGAAATGAGATCATCCTCTACTTTGTTGTCCCTCTGTCTTGGATTCGAAAACTTTCTTGGCCGTTGGACGTTGGTGCTTATGCATTCATGTTGAAATACCAATCTACGATGGCTTTCTGACGAGGGCCAGAAATTAATCCTACTTTAATCCTACTATTTCAAAGTTGTAGCTGCCTGTCATGAAAACTGTAATACTTAATTTTTTGCTTTATTGACCTCTATACATCCATCTTCGCCAGTTCTATTGGCTCCTTTGACAGTTCGCAGTTTTGTTTAAGTCCCTTTCTGCAATGAACGTTTCGCTTTGGGAATTAATCAACTTGACGGAGGAGTGTGCATTATCCATCGTTTTAATGCAATTTCGAATGAGCTTGGAAGAAATAATAAAACTAGATATGGCTCTGTAGATGTTGTCATACACCGTTGAAGAGGAGGTATGAAAATTCGATCTATGGTTAGCTGTCCTGGCTTAAGATTACATTGATAGGGGCCTGGCAGGTTTTTAGAAGTTCACCTAATATGGCAGAAAAAATTTTATATGCGATGTTATAGAAACTGCTTGGGAATTCCATCGTCGACCAAGAATTTAGAGATGAGTTGATGTATGCTCCAAATCTTATCACCGCCTATTGATTTACACATCACTGCAGTTAAAAAATTGGGTCCAGTAGATTTTTTAGATTGAAGCTTGGAAATTGCTTTCCTTTCTCCATCTTGGTCGGTTGAAAGGGAATGTCATCGTCACATGTTGTGCGTCATCACTGTTTAATAGTCTGCAGAAATAAACTTCTCAGATTCTCAGCACCAGGTGTGGTTGTACTCTGATATGTCCTTATTCATGGCTATACAGCTTTTATCTGTGCGTTTTATTTATGCGTAAACTGGTAAACATCATTCATTTGGTAGCCCTTCCCTTAAACCTCGACTGAGCGCTTCTTGTTCTCTTTTATTTTTCTTCTGAGGAGCCATCAAAAATTAGGTCTTACTTACTTACTTAAGGTGGCGCTGCAGTTCGGGTGGACCTGGGACTCTTTCAAAAAGTGTCTCTATGAAGCTTGATCCTTAGCTAGCTGCCTCTAGTTTCGAACGCTTAGATTGAGGTTTTCTTCTACTTGCGCGCGCAAGATTAGTCGCAGTCTTCCTTTACTGCGCTGTCACTTTGGGACGAATTCAAAGACTTATTGAACTGGAGTATTGACTTCTACACACTTCACATAATTTAGCCACCTCAATTGTTGGACCTTCACTCTTCTGTCTAAGTCGATGTCATTGTACAGCTCATACAGTTAGTCATTGAATCTCCTGCCTCTACTTAATGGCTAGAAAGACAGGACCGAAATTAGCCGAAGAATTTTCCTCTCAAAGCAGCCAAGAGTACCCTTATCCTCTTTTGATAAAGTCCATGCATCTGTGCCATAGAGAAGGACTGTGATCATTAAATTCTTATATTGGGTCATCTTTGTTGTTAGAGAAAGGGCTTTGCTAGACAATTATTTTTTTAGCCAAACGAAGAAGCGATTGGCAAGAATTATTTTTCGTTTCATATCAATGCTGGTGTCGTTGACTGAATTGATAGTGGAGCCTAAATAGACAAAGTGACGTTATTTTCGAGATATTGGTATTGGGTTTCCTTTATTTTTGACAGCATATACTTGGTCTTGCTCTCATTGACCGTTAAACCTATCTTCGCCACTTTTATCTCAATACTCGCGAAAGCGTCACTGATATGCATACATGCTCACACGCTGCTTTCTTCCGATTATGTCAACATCATCGGCATATGCGAATAATTGGACGGGCTTTTGAAAGACTGTACCTCTCGTATTGGAACGCCAGGTTCACATTATTCTTTCAAGAATGATGTTAAAAAAATCGCATGACAGCGCATCACCTTGTCTAAATCCTTTTTTAACATCAAAGATCTCGGTGCGCTCTTCACCGAACTTGATAAAGCAGGGTGAATTCCTCATGCACAAATGGACGAGTTTGGCTGGGATGTCAAAACTAAACACTGCTCTGCTTAGGTCGTCTATGTACATAGATAATGTCATACGCGGCTTTAAAATCGATGATGTGTATCGATGTGTATCGATTTGGAACTCATTGTTTTTGTTTTAAGTTCCCAATCTCATTCCTAGAATATGATTTCTCAATGAACTCGACCGTGCGCTTCTTATTCTCTTTACTTTTTCTCCTGCTTTCGTCTCTCCTCTTTAGCTTGTAAAGCTCGTGAGCAGCTCTAGTCCTTCTATGAAGCTTATGCTGGTACTTATTGACACTCGTATTCAAACAAGGAGTTTTGTTATGATCGCCGAGTGAAACCCAGCACATAAGAGGTGGCATTTCTGATGGATTTTTGGCAATGTTGCCAGGTTGGCGGCATAGGATCTCTTAAGAGATTAAGGGAGACTTGATCGGAAAAGGATTTGGCGATCTCTTAGAACTTTAGCAATCCGCAGTCAAATTTTCTCGCAGTATTAGGTTGCCGTTGCTATGTTGAGGATATCCTTATCCGTACTTTTGGTATAGCAAGGTCATGATCCGAGTCGATTTTGGAACCTCTGAAAGTTCGGATATCCGTAATACTTCTTGCAAGGATTGCAATGTTTTCAATCTGGTTTACTACTGAATGATCAGGAGTTCTCCAAGCTCTCATATCAATATCAAAATGCAGGAACCGTGTGCGATAATGAGCTCAGCAGGGCATCCCATAACCGAATTGTACGGCTTAGTAACAAATCACGATTTTTCAAAGTACGTCCGAATGTGGACTTGAAGGTATACTGATGAGCACTCATAGCGAGACTGGCGTTACGGTTGATGGTTTGAAGGGGCAAAGTACTACTGGCAATTTCGATGGAGCACTTGTGGTGGAAATAGTGGTAAAACGTGGGTGTTGAAGGATGTAATTTGTCTGAGTGATATTACCATCATCTATAAGTGATAAAACTCGATTTTGAATCGTTTTGAAATGTTTTAGGCTTGCCTGACCAGATGCGGGCATTTTATTCCAGACATTTTGTAGCATTTTTACCAACATCAAATATGTGTTGTCATTCATCAACATTCATCATTGTCATTCTCACTATGAAAATGGAAAGTTTTTCGACGATGCAAGTGGCATTCATTGATACCATTGATAGCAGATAGCATTGTGTTTTGAAAGCATGAAATTACACTCTCTTGATAGTTTTCCAATAGGTTGCGCTGTTAATATCGAAATTTAATAAGTTTATCATACCCTGACGTTCCCAATCTACAGCCGAAGAGCAAGGAGAGTTCGGGAACAAATATGAAAAGCAGAGAGTACTGTCGTCAGCACAGGAATATAGTATGTTGGATTAGAAATAGCGGACAAGAGATCATTGATGAAAATTAAAAAAAGTATCGTAGACAGAACGGAGCCCTGGGGCACACCAGCATTTATTTTTTGAATATCAGACTTAAAATCATCTGGGACAACTTGAATTAAACGTTCCAAAAGGTAGCTTCTAATCAGTTGAAGAAGAGATTCATCGAGTGCAAACATTTTCGACAAATAAGCCTAATGCCAAACTCTGTCAAATATCTTAGAAATATCAAGTACAACTATCTTGCTTTTGCCATATTGACGTATGCATTGGTTCCACTTTTCGGCTAGACATGTCATCAAATCGAGAAGTTTTCCTGTTTCGAGATACCATGACCTTGGAAAGAGGGGACGTCAGTTCAATGCATATATAAGAGGAGAGAGAAGAAAACTTTCCTTTTTTAGGGACGAGCTGGAAAAATCCTGTTTTCCATATCCTCGGAAAGAGTCCTGAAGTGTAGGATTGATCAGTATTATTTGACAGTAGTATTTTTCACCTCAGTTTTTGGTCGTATTGAATTTGTTTGCGGTTAAGACAGGTGTTACAGTCATTCCTTGCACGTTTGAATTTTTTTCGGTTATCCTCTGTCGGATTGGCCTTGTAGGACCGAAAAAAGGAAAGGAGGTCGTGCTGTGCAGGCTATTCTTTCCAACAGTACTTCTAAAGATGCCCTCTCTTCCTAGCCGACGAGGACAATTTTAATGTTATACCTAGTGCACTGCTCGTAAGTCTTGTCCAAGAGCTCACTGAAGCTGTCTTTGGTGTCTTTATCTTTCTCCTCCGTGGGGACGCGTGCGCTTATAAGGCTAATGCTTTCAAATTTAGACCTAAGTATGTCGAAAACTGAAAACTTCTTGCCTTAGTCTGCCTCTAACAACAAATCCGACGATAGAAGTTGCTGTAGTAGATGTCGCAGATTTCAATACTCTTTTGGTCAGGCCCATACCACCGCGTTTCTCGGATGCCGGCTATATGCCTGGATGCCTCCGCTAGATTTGCAGCTGCACGTGGCCAATTAAGTGAAATAATATTCCATGTGCAGATCCGAAGTTCATTTCGTTTGCAGGGGTTGCCAACAGTAGATCTGTCCATATCCGAGGCTTTTTATTGCTTCATATATGGATGTTTTTTTCCTATGGCCGGTCAGTTATGTCGGCGGCACAACCCCCGACCTGGTGGCCCAGTGCCATTTTAGATACACCTAGGAAGAGGAGTCAGTAACTCGTTCGGGGATTTAAGCGCTGCTGTTGATCTATTAGGAGGTCATCCATTGCCGTCTCTTTTCCAAGAGCCTGACTTAGTCACGAAAATACTTATCAGCCTCCAAAGCTTGAAGTAGCAAATTTGTTGAAGTAGCCCAGATAAGGTATTATTTGTTTTATTGCGAAATTTAACTTCACAGTTGATGCCATTTGGGGAATTCAACCGCTGTCCCGTTTATTTAGCGGCTAGTTTTAGCAGCACTCGCGCTTATAAGTTTTACAAGTCGAGTCCGGATCGACATTAACCAGTACCTGATGGTTATCACTTTGAAGTGAAATAAGCATAATTGGTGCAGTTACAACACTGGACATCGTCAGGTCTACATCTCTTAGTGACTACCCTATTTCTACAGGACCCAACCTCCGTTAACTTACGGCAGTTATGTTGAAATTGTAAAATCACAGAAAGGGAACATTATTTCGTATAATCGTTTAAGATTTTTGCCCACGTAAATCACGACAAATGTGCTTAATTTAATATTTCGTAAGAGAACTATGATATTACACAAATTTACCATAGCTTTGAAGTATATTTTTTCAACTATCTATCTAATTATTTATTCGCACAAATGTTATGCTATTGATTTAACATTAAATGCTTTCTAACGAATTCGTTTAAAATTGAAAAAAAAAAAAAAAAAAAAAATTACCATCTTAGCATAAAATTAACAACGCAATCGAATTATGACGTTGAAATTGAGACACTGTCGAAACAAAACGAAGCGATACACTTGTGTTTTGCCGTTAACTACATTTGGTTCATTTGGATTTTGAATTTTGGAAGCGCTATTATTGGGTGTTTTCTATGCTAATAACAACAGCAACGAAATGAATTTATCCGCAAATCGGATAGACAACACAATGACTTTCTTCCAGATTTGATTAATTTCTTTTCATCTATCAATTGTTGTGTGGTGGGGGAATTCAACTAATGAGATCGTATTTTGCACAGTTAATGTCGCTACAATGTATTACAACACATCGACCGACATTTATTTCATATAAATGTAGCTCCATCAAATCTGGAAATCATTGTTTAATCAAACAGTCTTCAGGAAAGGTAGTTTTAGTACGAAAAGAAACATGGTAAGAAGAGTATTGTATTAAGTAAGCCGATTGGATATTTTCAATTCATCACGGATTGAATTGCAGAAATTCCTTATTGCATTGACTATTATCGGTGCTGTGGCAGGTGATGTGTCTCACTTGTATCTTCCACCAGTTGAGCCGAAACTGGATTATTTACCACCTGTACCATCTCCACAGTATGGAGTACCACCAGCTCCTCAATATATTCCGCCTTCAATTGGGCAACCAGACATAGAAACTCCAGGATATATTCCTCCAGCCCCAGAAGTCCCAGAACCACCATCTTCGGAATATATTCCTCCAGCACCATTAGGATCTCAATATATCCCACCTGTTCCAGCAGTTCCCGGTTATATTCCACCACCACCACCGCCAGCTCCAAAATACATTCCTTCTTTACCTGCTGGTCCTGAATACATCCCACCACCACCTCCAGCCCCGAAATATCTTCCACCCGAAGAACCTGCGCCAGTCTATGAGAGCAACAGCGATGGCTATAGGTACAGGACAGTTAAAAGGATTAAATACAGGAATCGTACCTAAGAACTGGGAAGGATATGTGGACGTGTAAATGCATGGTTTTACGTGTGTTTCGTTCTAATAAATTTTATTTTTTAGTTCCTACATTTAACTTTGGTGTAATTTTATTAACAGCATCAACGTACCAAGCTTAAAATTGTTGCCTTTTAGTTTGAGTAACTTGTAACTTTGTGGTCAAGATCTACACAGTGTCAGAATGATGTGTATACAAAACATAGAAATGAATTAGGTAAACGAAAATTGCTCTTAGGCTGTTGCCTGCATTTGTAAGGTATATAGCAGAGCTATATTTCTTATCCACTAAGAATTTTACCTGTTTTAAACGGGAAATTCCATGCATTCAATCTATTAATTTTATTGCAAGATCAGGTGTTGTATTTTCTTTGCGTCGAAGCCAGTGTTTGGTAATATGTCAGTGGTTCGCTCTTGTGTTTATTAATTAGAATTATTGGACTCTTCTCCTCTCCGGATGTCCTTGCGCCATTAGAAATTGACGAGTATTTTTCAAGTTATTGCTAAAATAACCAATATCGATCTTAGTGTGTCTGCTTACATTTCTAATGCAATAATAATTTTTATAAACCTTAAAAAAATATAGCATTACAGTGATGCTAGTCTTAAATCAAAATGCAATATTTATAATGTTTGTGCTTCGTTGAATACTCTTAAACATGCAAACCACCATATTGGGTAATGTGCAGCTCAGTGTTTGGAAAATCCGAAATACAATAAATTTTCTACTTTCTGCATGTGACCAGTCGACCAGTTGGCCAGTCCGACAAAGCCTAAATATATGTTCGTTCTGCATAGCCTTTGACCGCACACAGTGTTCAGAAATTCCGGATATCCGCATGCGGTACACCTTCAGAAAAAGAAGAAATAGACAAAACCACTTCACCATAACGTTATGGTTCATATTGCACAGCTGTATATTTCAAAACTATCTTTTTTGTGTTTTTGCAGATGCTACAGTAGATATGTTGGCCACATATGAAATAATAAAACAAAATGAATTGCTGTCTTAACAACAGAATCAACTACCACTAGGCAATTGTTTCGCAGTTTGAGTCCTGGCAGAGGGAGTTGGAGTTGGTCATGTACATGTACATCAAGTACACCCCACTTACGAAAAAAAAGATAGTTAGATAGTATGAGTGACATAAATATCTCAGCTCGAAATTTTGAGCCAACTTTTAAAAACAAATGTCATTAGGGTTGACCATTAAAATCGAATAAATCGGTTGCCAAGTTAAAGTTGCTATTCTCAAATGGAGTCCGTTCACCTAGTTGAAAAGGAGAAGGTCATTGTTTTTTTTTACGACGACTCACCATTCATCTGCTACCCTTCTTTCTGTGGTAAGATAAAGTTTCACATAAACGGACGTGAGGTTTCCCTGTTTGAAAGTAATTGCACAGGAGACAAATACAAGCATAGAGTTTATTGATTTGCGGTATATAGCATTATAGACGGGAAAATAATGATGAAGTTTAAGGAAACATCTATTCGTATGAAAAGCTATTGAGGTTAAAAAACAAATTTGTTTCGAAAACAAATAACGATACATTCGATCGGTATGAAAAAATGCTACAATTGAAACACAAAAGGAAAAATACATTTCAACTTTTACTTTATCGTTTTATTTAAAGACTTATTCATGAATAAAATTTAACAAAGAACCTGTAATTAGCCTACTGTGAGACTTAGTCCTCCACCACCGATGTTACCACCGATTCCGATTCCTCCAGAGCCTAAATCCAAACCGACTGCTGAAGATGGCTTAGAATAGGAAGCACGGCCAAAATTATTGTATCCACTATTGCGGCCACTAATGCCGCCATATCCACCAGACAAACCAAGGGAACCTCCAACATTGGATGAAGCTTTAGCATTGCTTAAATTGCTTCCTCCTAGTCCAAGGGATCCACCCACTCCTGATGAGGCACCGGAATTTGAGCCACTAGTCCCACCAAGTCCGCTGGACAAACCAAGTGAACCTCCAACATTTGATGAAGTTCCAGCATTGCTTAAACTACTACCTCCAAGTCCAAGGGATCCACCCACTCCAGACGAGGCACCAGACTGAGAGCCACTGCTCCCACCAAGTCCGCCAGACAAACCAAGTGAACCTCCAACATTTGATGAAGCTCCGGCATTGCTTAAACTGCCACCTCCAAGTCCAACGGATCCACCCACTCCAGACGATGCACCAGACTTAGAGCCACTGCTTCCACCAAGTCCGCCAGACAAACCAAGGGAACCTCCAACATTGGACGAAGTTCCGGCGTTGCTTAAACTGCCTCCCCCAAGTCCGAGGGATCCACCTACTCCAGACGAGGCACCAGACTGAGAGCCACTGCTCCCACCAAGTCCGCCAGACAAACCAAGTGAACCTCCAACATTTGATGAAGCTCCGGCATTGCTTAAACTGCTACCTCCAAGTCCAAGGGATCCACCCACTCCAGACGAGGCACCGGACTGAGAGCCACTGATCCCACCAAGTCCGCCAGATAAACCAAGTGAACCTCCAACATTTGATGAAGCTCCGGTGTTGCTTAAACTGCTACCTCCACCCACTCCAGATAAGGTACCGGGCTTAGAACCAATGCTCCCACCAAGTCCTCCAGATAAACCAAGAGATCCTCCAACGTTTGATGAAGCTCCGGCATTACTTAAACTGCCACCTCCAAGTCCAAGGGATCCACCCACTCCAGATGAACCACTGGACTTAGAGCCACTGCTCCCACCAAGTCCGCCAGGAAAACCAAGTGAACTTCCAACATTTGATGAAGCTCCGGCATTACTTAAACTGCCTCCTCCAAGTCCAAGGGATCCGCTTGCTCCAGATGAGGCACCGGATTTAGAGCCACCGACGCCGCCAAGGCCACCGGACAAACCTGCAACATTTGATGAAGCTCCGGCATTGCTTAAACTGCCTCCTCCTAGTCCAAGGGATCCACCTACTCCTGATGAGGCACCGGACTTAGAACCACTACTTCCGCCTAGTCCACCAGACAAACCAAGTGAACCTCCAACATTTGATGAAGCTCCGGTATTGCTTAAACTGCTACCTCCAAGTCCAATGGATCCACCCACTCCTGATGAGGCACCGGACTTTGAGCCACTACTCCTGCCAAGTCCGCCAGACAAACCAAGGGAACCTCCAACATTAGATGAAGCTCCGGCGTTGTTTAAACTGCCTCCTCCAAGTCCGAGGGATCCACCTACTCCAGACGAGGCACCGGGCTGAGAGCTACTGCTCCCGCCAAGTCCGGCAGACGAACCAAGTGAACTTCCAACATTTGATGAAGCTCCGGTGTTGCTTAAACTGCTACCTCCAAGTCCAAGTGATCCACCTGCTCCAGATGAGGTACCGGGCTTAGAACCAATGCTCCCACCAAGTCCTCCAGATAAACCAAGAGATCCTCCAACGTTTGATGAAGCTCCGGAATTGCTTAAACTCCCACCTCCAAGTCCAACGGCTCCACCCACTCCAGACGAGGCACCAGACTTAGAGCCACTGCTTCCACCAAGTCCGCCAGATAAACCGAGGGAACCTCCAACATTAGATGAAGTTCCGGTGTTGCTTAAACTGCCTCCTCCAAGTCCGAGGGATTTACGTACTCCAGACAAGGCACCGGACTGAGAGCCACTGCTTCCGCCAAGTCCGCCAGCCAAACCAAGTGAACCACCAACATTTGATGAAGCTCCAGCGTTGGTCAAACTGCCTCCTCCTCGTCCAAGGGATCCACCTAATCCTGATGAGGCACCGGACTGTGAGCCACTGCTTCCGCCAAGTCCACCAGATAAACCAAGGGAACCTCCAACATTTGATGTAGCTCCGGCATTGCTTAAACTGCTACCTCCGAGTCCAAGGGTTCCACCCACACCAGATGAGGCACCGGACTTAGAGCCACTGCTCCCACCAAGTCCGCCAGACAAGCCAGGTGAACCTCCAACATTTGATGTAGCTCCGGCATTGCTTAAACTGCTACCTCCGAGTCCAAGGGATCCACCCACTCCAGATGAGGCACCGGACTTAGAGCCACTGCTCCCACCAAGTCCACCAGACAAGCCAAGTGAACCTCCAACATTTGATGAAGCTCCGGCATTGCTTAAACTGCTACCTCCAAGTCCAAGGGATCCACCCACTCCCGATGAGGCACCGGATTTAGAGCCACTGTTCCCACCAATCCCGCCAGATAAACCAAGTGATCCTCCAACGTTTGATGAAGCTCCGGCATTGCTTAAACTGCCTCCTCCAATTCTAAGGGATTTACCTACTCCAGATGAGGCACCAGACTTAGAGCCACTACTTCCGCCAAGTCCACCAGACAAGCCAAGTGAACCTCCAACATTTGATGAAGCTCCGGCATTGCTTAAACTACCTCCTCCAAGTCCAAGGGATCCACCTACTCCAGATGAGGTACCGGACTTAGAGCCACTGCTTCCACCAAGCCCGCCAGATAAACCAAGTGAGCCTCCAACGTTTGATGAAGCTCCGGCATTACTTAAACTACCTCCTCCAAGTCCAAGGGATCCACCTACTCCTGATGAGGAACCGGGCTTAGAACCACTGCTACCGCCAAGTCCACCAGACAAACCAAGTGAACCACCAACATTTGATGAAGCTCCAGCGTTGGTCAAACTACCTCCTCCTCGTCCAGGGGTTCCACCTATTCCTGATGAGGCACCGGACTGTGAGCCACTGCTTCCGCCAAGTCCACCAGATAAACCAAGGGAACCTCCGGAATTGCTTAAGCTTCCTCCTCCAAGCCCAAGCGATCCGCTTGCTCCAGATGAGCCACCGGATTTAGAGCCACCGACGCCACCAAGGCCACTGGACAAACCTGCAGCATTTGATGAAGCTCCGGTATTGCTTAAACTGCCTCCTCCTAGTCCAAGGGATCCACCTACTCCTGACGGGGCACCGGCCTTAGACCCACTGCTCCCACCAAAACCACCAGACAAACCAAGTGAACCTATAACATTAGATGAAGCTCCGGCATTGCTTACACTGCTACCTCGTTGTCCAAGGGATCCACCCACTCCAGAGGAAACACCGGACTTAGAGCCACTAGTCCCGCCAAGTCCACTCGACAAACCACGTGAACCACCGGATTTTGAGCCACTGCTCCCACCAAAACCACCAGATAAGCCAAGTGAACCTCCAAGATTTGATGAAGCTCCGGGATTGCTTAAACTGCCACCTCGTTGCCCAAGGGATCCACCAGAGGAAGCACCGGACTTGTATCCACTGCTCCCGCCAATTCCACCCGATAAACCACGTGAACCTCCAACATTTGATGAAGCTCCAGCTTTAGTGCTGCTGATACCACCAAATCCACCAGGTAAACTATGTAGGCCTGACCCTCCATGTGATCCTCCTATTCCTAGCGAACCACCGTTTCCAAAGGAACTTTTGCCACCACCATGACTATAGCTTCCACTTTCACTATACTTGTTGAATTCTCTCCCATTATTTGAGTTTCTTCCAAGTCCGAGGCCAATACGTCCTTGAGGGCCTTTTCCAATTCCTTTACTTCCTCCAAGTCCTATGCCTCCTCCAAATCCCTGCGGGGCGGCCAAACTATTCGAGTAAGATGTACCTTTACTCGTAGTTTGACTCAGTCCCAAATTACCTTGTCCTTTTCCACTATTATGATAACTATCATGACTACTTGCTAGCTGTCCAGGACCTCCTATTTTATTTGGAACAATACCCTTCCCATGTGAGAATGCACTGGGAACTGCCGAAACACTTTCGTGACCTCCGTAGCCATGACCTTAAAGTATATATAGTTACCGTGGTGTCACAGAACCATTACAAAATAAATAAAATTCGACCCACCTTTAGCCACAGCTAGACACAACCAAAAAACTCCAAATATCGACCAACTCGTCATCTTGTCGAAAATTTTCACAACTAATACTCGCCAATTCTTCAGACTCTCGCTTTTATAGCCTCTTCGGCAGAATCTTAATCGATCGTGGTTCGAAAATAATTGTACATTTACTCATCAACGCGAACCACATTCTAATTAGGTAAGCAAGTCAAATATGCTATCCATTCATTCGTACAGGTGTCTACAGAAATGATACAAAGATACTGGGGATTGCTGTAAAGCATGGGAAGCATCGGAAAAGGGAAGTTCACGGTCACAGCCCAAAATAGTATGACAAATTAGTAAGCAAACTTCGTAAGCTCTCTAATCCTGACCGTGGCATGTTAAAATAAAATTAGAAGTCTCCAATCCAAGTTGTTGATCCATGCGACGCGGTTGGATGCAAGTTAGTATAAACATTATGATTGTTATGATAATTGTGTCATAATTGTACCGTAAGACCGGCTTTTTAAGCAAAATTGTGCTAGAAAGCACAAGATATCGCACTATAAAGACCGATAGGAAAAAAAATTTTAATAAAATGATAACAGTGTAAGATATAAAATTGATTCTGGCTTTAATTTGAAGCTACGTTCATGCCATTTTGTGTGGAATAGCACATAATTCAAATGGTCGCCTCGGTTTCGCTGGCAGTGCTTCAAGCGGTCGGTACCCATTTTTTGATGACTCGGTCCAATATGTGCGGCGTTATTTCGGCAATAGCATGTGCAATGTTGACCTCGATCTCGTTCAAAATGGTTGGATTGTTAGCGTAGACTTAGGACTTGGCGTAGCCCCAGAGAAAATAATTGAGTGGTGCCAATTCGCATGATGGCGGCGGTCAATTAATGAACGCTCGCCGTGAGATGAAACCGTCACCAAACTTCTCCTTCACAATTACGAGCGTTGTGTCGCTTGTTTGGCATATAGCACCGTCTTGTTGAAACCACAGTTCGGATACATCGATGTTATCGAGCTATGGCTACAGAAAGTCGGTTAACATCGCTTTATAGCGGTGACCATTGACGGTAACCGTGTCTCTTTAATCATTTTGAAAGAAATAAGGTTTGATGATGTCGTCATGGCATTAACCGCACCAAACATTTAATTTTTGTGGATGCATTAATGCTTGGCCGTGTTCGGATTGGATTGTGTTCGCTCCAACAATGGCAATTTTGCTTGTTAACATAGCCGCTGAGACTGAAATAGGCCCGATTTGAAAAACGATGGCCAATATTTCCTGCGTCTAATCCAGATTTTCCCCTTTAAAGTAATCCCCACACTTATGCCAGCGCTTGATCCAATCCTCAAAACATTTTTTATATTCAGTTTTCGGCATGTCCAAGAGTGCTTCCTGCGATTTTTCCATTACTTCCTCTCGGCAGCTGAAATGCGTCCTCCGTAATGGTTTTTTAACTCTATTGAACAGAAAGTAGTCACAGGGAGCCAAATCAGGTGAATTCGCTGGCTATTACTATGGTATTTGTTGCATTTGATGGCACTGTGCGACGGTGCGTTATCATGTTGTAAAATCCACGAGTTTTCTGCGGACCATTCTAGTCTCTTTCGGCGAATTGCTTCACGCAAACGTCTCATAACGCCCAAATAATACTCCTTGTTTACTGTCTGGCCTTCTAGCAAAATTTCATGATGCACTGCACCGTTGTAATCCATGAAAACCGTGAGCTTGCCTTCTTTTTTGACTGAAAACGACGTGGTTTTTTAGGTCTCGGCTCATTTGGTGAACGCTATTCACTTGCCTGATGTCTGGGTTACGTGTCGTACTCACAAGGCCACGCCTCGTCTCCAGTAGTGATCCTTTTTATGAATGTGGGATCGGATTCAGCCTCGCAAATCATCTCTTTTGCAACGTCAACACGGTTTTTTTTTGCATGAAATTGAGGTCTTTTGGCACCAACTATGCTGTTATACGACGGAAACCCAAATCATTAACTAAAATGTCTTGGACGGATCCATAGTTAATGTTTAAGTCCTCCGCTATCTATCTGATGGTTATTGACCAACATTTCTTTTACTTTATCAATGGTTTCGTCGGTTTTCGATGTCGATGGTCTGCCACTGCGTTCATCATCTTCGTTTGACTCACGACCACTTTTGAACCGCTCGTGCCAGTTGTAAACGACCGTTTTCTTTAGAGAATCGTTGCCGAAACACTTTTCCAACATTTCCAAAGTTCGCACACCATTAAATCCGTTCTTTAAGCAAAATTTAATACAATTAATACACCGAATTCACCATTTCTAAAATTGAAAAAAATCGACAATACACAAAATGAGATGTACTCTTGGCTACGTAACTTTTGCAAATGTAAAGTTATGATGCTAAGATTTAGAAGAAATGTCAACAACAGATGTACCAACTTAACAAAAAAACAGAACTCAAATCGGAACAATGGGAGATCCACACGGTGATGCCACCGAGAACTTTTTGATGAAGGTGGTATACGGATGTAGGCCCAAATTCAACCGCAAAATAAGCGGCTGACACTCCAATAATATTTTTTAATAATTTCCGCACGTTGGACAAGCGTAGAGCGATGCATAATAAAATGGCAAACCTTTTTGAATATTTTGAGAGTTTCATGTCGCTGCAAGCTTTCACAGCTGCTGAAACATAACAATTGGAAAAACTACCATTGCTATCTGGTCACCTGTTATATACATAGATTTAGGGAGCGTGGCTAAGCACAAAATTCCAGGGTGGATTTAGAGCATTGATTCTCCCTACCACAGATTTTTTTTTTCTAGAATATTAATGTCGGAACTACTCTGCACTGATTAATTTGGTGGCAATTAGATGTAATCCTTTCTTGAATGTATGGACATAGTGAAGAGTTAATACAACAATTATGAATAAGAGCGAATGGTTCAAAAGCTATTTAACAATCGGCTCCTAGTGTTTGCTGTGAGAATCCAAAATTAAACGTGTCATCGGATATTTGCAGTGTTTTTCAAGCAAAGGTCTAATATCAGATCAGAAGATTTAATCCAACCAAAAAAAAAAAAAAAAAAAAAAGGAAGAATATCACTACATCGACAGCCGGATGACACTCAAATTTTACAAGGAGCATTCTGTGCCTTAAATGCAACATCAAGAAGTTATATCTTAAGTCTTGTCGTATCTACATACAACACACCACCTGTCGTATCAAAAATATATTAGAAGTCTCAGATGTTTCTACATCTGGCCATAATCACGTCTTTTGTCTATAACTAGTAATTTTCTACCAAAAAGTTATTAGTCAACTCTCCCTGCGTCCCCCTTCGCGGGTCGATTGGTAAGACTTTGATGATTGTAGTCATCCCGATTTAGGTTTGCCCATAATTCATCTCAATGCAGACGATTGCAAGTAAGAAACATATTCCAAATATCTAATAACCGAAGAACAGAATAAAAGTGTAAACTTACAATTTTGTCTGACACTAGGAGTATTGTCAGAAAAAGTATTGTCAGGGCACTGTTTGTCGTACGGCTATCTAACAATAAAATTGTCAGGTATCTGACAATCGTCCGAACAGGTCTAAACAAACAATTTTTATTATTGTCAGATGCTTGGGACATTGACAGACTCATTTGATATTGTCAGATGTCGTTATTTATGACATCTTAAAATCGCTGGCAATTTATTTATTGTCAGATAATTGTAGTTTTTGGTCAGATGTCAAATAATTATTTATGACAGTTAGTTAGTTATCTATGACCTTTATTATTTAAATATATTCTAAGACTATTGTAGTTTGGCCTATGACCTTCTACCAGACCGACAAAAAATTATACAACAGGAAATACATAGATATTTTTTTTAATCATAAAAATCTTCTTCAACTATACATTTTCTATAACGAAGTGCGTTTAAGCAGTAGTTGAAAGTAGATCCCACCCAGTTAGAGGCTTTTTTCTACAAGCTAACCAGAATTGACATGCGGAAACCTTTGTTATATATGATTTACGATATGCTCATGGGAAAGAAGTTCGTTGTCAAATGTGGCAACGTGATTTCGAGTAAAGTTTTTAAAATTAAAAATGGCTTACAACAGGGGTCGGTTATGTCTCCGATACTGTTCAGTATTTAAACGAATGATCTGATAGGTACCTTTAATCACGCTATAGCGTATGCAGATGATTTAGTGGCGTACAGTTCAGGACCAAAAATCGAAGTCATTAACATCCTTTTGCAATGTGTTTTCGATCATATTAAGGAGTATAGCGATGATTCGAAATTGAAAATTAATTTTTAAAAACAATCTTGTTTAGAACTCCATTGAGAAGGGCCTCATGGGATACCACAAGTAACTTGCGGAATTTAGCCATCATTGGATAGCATGCACTACCAATAGTGGTGAGAAGCGCGGTTAGATATCTTGGTATCTGGCTTGATAAATATTTATATTTTGATAAACATATAGATACTTGTCTGGCTGGGGACAAGCAAGCTTCAGCTTTGACCAGAAGATTTTTTCAAAGCAGTTAACTTGATTCCAGGGTTAAAGTCATATGCTACGTGGTGTTAATTAGGCCAAACATCGCTTACAGTTGTCCGGTGTGGAAATGATTCGTATGTTTGAGAGACAGTGTCTTAGAACCTGTCTTTGATTGTACAGAACACCAGAGGCTAATTACATAAAATAATATCACAATAAAGTCCTTTACAAGAAAGTTGAACTAAATAGGATTAACCATTTCCTAAATGAGATGATTAGAAGATACGTCGCAAGAGCAATAACAAGCGGCAATAGCCTGATTTTTGGGGCATATTACCCCAATATTATGTACCAAGAGAGTACATTTCAATCTGGCTCTATCCCGCCTGAAGCATTTCTCCATATTGACGCTACAGGTGTAGTGCAAAGTAGGGATGGTATCCTGGTGTTATGTATACCACCTCCGGTGCTAGGGAAAAGCGGCTCATCTACGATGGGTACGTCGCCAGTTCTCAGGAGCTCTTCTGTTTTAAATTGCGGGTATCGATGCTGAAAAGCAGTACACCGAATACTTCTGGCTTAAAGAAAGGGCGAGACGCGATACACTCTCCTAGGTCGGTGTGTTACTTGTGCAGCTCCTCCTAGGTATACGTGAATAAGAGTTAGCTAGGAGGTTCTTGCGGAGAGGCTCATTATCGGATAGGTGTACCTCCGAAAGTTAACAGACGCACGGTGCATGTGTACCATGTAACGACTGCCAGGAACTCAAAAACGCAATCGAGATGGCGACCATTTGGAGCAAAAAAGAAAAAACGAGTGCTCGCTCGAGTGGATTATAGTTAAGTTAAATTAAGAAGCATAGGTAGGTTAAGTTTCAAATAAAATTGAAAAAAGATTAAAAATATGTATGTGAATTTGTTGGTTATAAAAGCTAAGTTCTAGGATTGATTTAAGATCGAAAGACATCAGTTACAGTACTGTCGTAAAGTTTAAAGTGCTCTGTAAGAGCCAGTAAGCTAAATTCAGTAATTTGTTAGTTACGCAACTAATGTAACTTGATTGTGAAATAAGTCATTTAAAGTTATGCTCATTGCTAGCTATAGTTTTTCCCATCTTTCAGGCAAAGCTCGAACACCGTTACGGCAAAAGTGTTTATCTTTTGAGGCTATCCACGAATCAAGCCATGTTTTGATGTCTTAATATGAGCGGAACTGCTGATCAGCCAGACCATGTGCTATTGAACGGAACAAGTAATAATCGAACAGCTCAACATCTAGGAAATATCGCAGATGGGGTAGGACTTCCCATTCGAGGGTTTTCAGGTAGGTTTTAATGGGTTTGGCAATGTGAGGCCCAGCGTTTGTCATGGGCGCTCTTCGTGCAACGTTGATACCGTTCTCCAGTGATGGTTTCGTTGGGTTTAAATATGGAAAATCGTACACTAGTTTCCAAAGAAACAAAAAAAAAAAAAAAGTGGAACGAGAATGGTCAAACGAAAACATCCTTAAATTGATGCAGGAAATCGAATCTCGACGCAGTTCAACAAATTAAATTCGCGGCCCTTAATGAATGCAAGGGTAAATTGTCGAAGCTTCGCACCACATTAAACAATAATCGAAAAGAAAAGTCGGGTCAAGCTGTCAAAGAATCAGTCTCGATTTCTTGGAAATATTTGAAGCAGGTTATGTTACTGGAAGCAAACCAGGAACTGCACTCAACTCAGTCTACTTCATCTTTGCAAGCGGTAACTTCATCCGGGCATTCACACAGTCAGTGCTCCGCGGTGTCATCGTTACTTCAATTGTCGCAGAATGTTGCATCACTTATGCCCACCACATTTAAGTGTTGAGCAAAAGTGTAATGCCACAACACGACGCCAGTAAGCGACCTGTAGTCTTTTATGCTGACGGAAAAGAAGAAGGTCGCTGACCTCGCAGACCCTATGTTATCTGCAGATATGCTCATACGGATCCCAACTATCAATAGAAGCCTTAAACGAGGACGCAAGCAGACCTAACGTAGGCTCGCATTCTGAAAAACTCAACTCTGAACCTTGCCTGGCAAGTTCATCGGCAATTGATCTCTCGTGATGCCATTGTGACCTGGGACCCAGACTAGATGCAGTGAATTTAACTTTCCGATTGAGTACAGTGATGTCTTGCATTCTCGAACTAGCTTGGAAGTCGTAAGAGGGCTCAGCAAAGCTCTAAGCGCAGCTCGACTATCGCTATGGATGCAAATGTTTCGCATATTTATTTAAAAAGCATTTTAAGAACAAATCGAAGCGGATCTTGTCATTCATGCAGAGAGTCGTATTTCGGATCTAAGTATTGTTTAGCTTCCTTTCAATAATATTACGAAATTATCATTTTAATTCGATTATATGCACATCAATCCAATAAATAAGTAAATTGTAGGCGCGACAGACAGCTGTTCGCCTTGTAATTTTGTAAACAGTGAGAGAGACTTATTTATTGGCAACAAATTTCACTTTCAAAGATTTGAAAGGGTGATGACATTAGAAAAATTGATAACTTTGTCTGCTCTTTGTTGTCCGCCGAGCTTTAAACCTCGAATCTTTTACGCATCAGTTCAGGGTACGCACTTCCCACCTCACCATCATCATATAAATAAACTGGAATCGCTATATAAATTTTTTTTTTCTTTGAAAACTGGGTATAAACTCGTAATCAGGGTTTTTCAATAAATGGTTTCATTTAGAAAAGTACACGCTTTAGGATTATATTTTTAAAAAATAATGTCATTTAAGTGTAATCTTTTACGCCCATGGCACTCTTCTAAACGAACAGAAAAATTTCTTAGGACCACTCGGCACGTAGTCTTTGTAATGGTGAACACATTCGTGGTGGATATATGGTATTCTTTCAACTGAACCATAGAGTCGAGTTTTTTGGTGCACACTTTTGATCTCTCAAGAAAAAGTGGAGGGCAATTTACGTCCTTTTTTCTGGATATTAATTTTTGGAGCAAAATTTCAAGAATATTTGAAAGAATCGCGGTGGGAGTGTGTGAGGAAAGTTTTCTAACTGCGGATCTTCTTCTATTTTTGCAAAAGTACTGGTTGAGGAAAGTTTTCCAATTCAGGCACCAAGAAATTGTCCAATATCTCCCCATATAGCTCTGAATTGACTATAACTGCGGATCTCCTTCCATTTTAGCAAAAGTACTGCTTGATTTTTTTTTGCGTTGGCATTACAGCCTAATTGGTAACCTTAGGAGAATGTAAAGTTTTCGACTGAATTCCTAAACGTCGGCCAGAAGATTGACATGCGCCATGTGGACCTAGACCAATCAGATAGAAATTTTCTTTTTGGATACCTTTAGTTCCCGGTCGACGTGAAGCATTTTCTCGCCCAGAAATTTTCAAATTGATTCAGAAATTTCTGCTACTGCGAGAATTTAGTTAGTTATTGATGTGGAGAACTAAAATTATGCCTGTCGTGGTTGAACATATGGGAAGTGGAAGTGTGATTATGCCGAATACTTGGGTTATGAAGCCTATTAAGCCTATCAACGATTTTACCGAAAAATATTTATTGATAAGACGACTTTCCGGCTTTGAGTCTAAGGCGGTACGGCTTTTGTGCAGAATGTTACATTGGAGAATATTTTTTCTAAAATAAGGAGGTTGTTGATGACCGCACTATCAAACCACGATCAGATCTTCAAGCCTTGGATGTGGGCGATGATTGTTTGGAGAAAGACGGTGCTAAGCGCCAAAAATGTGGAAAAAAAGTTTCCTGGCAGAGTCATTTCTCGTAACGGTGACAAAAATTTAATCATATATTGCATACAAAAAGTCTCTGCGGTTTTTTTCAGTAAATGGTGTTGGTGTCTTTTTATCTGGAAAAAAACTAATCTAATTGTATCAATCGAACAGGTGTTTGAAAGGTGACATGTCAGACTACATTTTTTGTGAAGACAGTTGTGTAATTCGTTGCTCGTGTTAAAAGTTATACTGATTTGAATATGAGTCCAATATCTGAAGAAATACGCTATGTGATGCTTGTTTACTATAAAAAAAGAAAAAAAAAAAAAAAAAAAAAACACTGCAAAGATATGGCGAAAAATTTATGAAGTTTACGGTTAGAATGCTGTGCGTGAACGCCGGACCCAGGAGTGATTTGTGCTATTCCGTTCCAGAAATTTCGATATAAAAGATGCACCTCGCACTGGTCGGCCTGTCACTGAAATAGTCGATAATATTTTGCAACTGATGGAGCAAGACGGGCACGGAATCTGTCTGGAGATAGCTTAGGCACTAAATATAAACCGTATGACAGTTTGGAATCATCTGAAATGAGCAAGCTACTCAAAGAAGCTTGATGTTTGGGTACTACATGAATTAACGCAAATAAATTTAATTGACCGAATAGCCATCAGTGAAACGCTGCTGAAACGTAACGAAATGGAACTATTTTTGAAGCGATTCTTTACGGAGGATGCAAAATGGATTAAATACGGGAATATCCAATGCAAGCGATCATGGTCAAAGGCCGGTGACAGATCACAAACCATTTCAAAGCCCGAATTGACGGCAAACAAGGTTTTGTTGGGTGTTAGGTGGGATTGGAAGGGAATTGTCTATTATGAGTTGCTAGAACGTGGCGAAACGGTCAACTCGATCCTCTCTTTAATGGTTGGTCATCACTGTTTTGGTTGCTGCTTGTTATATTTTGTAAGGTGTCCAAAACAGCTTTTTGGAATTCTTGAACTTAGAAAATAAAAAATGTTTATTCATTTATCACGATCAAAAATGTAAGTAGCTTTGATTAGTTTTCCGTACGCGATAGTTGTGTAAACGCACACTCTTTAAAGAAGGACCTGCCTTATTATTTCCTACTTCCATCTAAGTAGTATACTGTATACATAAAAGAGACAGTCTTTTAAAATATGCCATGTTAGAGGTGCCCAAATCCATACGATAAAATTAATAATAAGTAAATTTTTAACTAAGTAAACACTTTATTATTAAAGCTAATCCAACCAGTTAGTTGACAAACTCGAAGAAAAATAAAAACAAAAATTTAATCAAAATGTGACTATCATCTGTCTTCGGTTGTTGATAATTTGAAGTTTGTCCATTACCATGCACATACCTCCACTCTCCAGTGAAACTTGTTTTTCTCCTTTGTTCACTTCTGGTCATTAAAATACTCAGCAATAAGTTTGAAGATGGTTTTAATTAATTTTTCTTAGAAAGTTAAAAGTCTTATTAAAAAAAAAAATAAATAAATAAAAATATTTAATCTATTTTATCGATATTATAAAAAGTGAATGTATATAAATACAGGTTAAAAGACAAGTTACGTGAAACAGGTAAGATTTATAAAATTTGGTAAAAGAGAATTTTTATTAATCACGAGATGTGTTTATGTCTAAACACATGAGATACTTAATAAATAGATATTTGCATATATGTATGTTGGCATATACTCTATAGCATTTACCTTCAGTTCAAAAAGATAATTCATCTTTATACTTTAGGTATAAAGCGCATCTGGTTAATGAAACATTATTTTTGACTTTTGTGTTAAAAGTTGTCAACCTGGTTGTATTGAGTACTTATTTAAATTCAATCCACAAATTATGAATTTTTTAAATTTGTTATTGGGTTTGTCCAAGAGATAGATCGAATCTCTTTTTCTTAAGCCCAATATGAAATGCAAGCCATTCATAAAAAAATTATATATTGGGTATGTAATTTAATTCGTGCGGTTTTTTTTTTCAAAATTTAAACGTTTATTTAAGAAAAACATGTACAATAGTATTATTCAAAGTATTGCCCATCTAAAGCTATGACTTTTTCCTATCCTTTTTTCAATTTGTGGATTCCATCCCAAAAGAACTACGCCAGCTTGGCAGCCAAGAATGAATCAAACCAATTTTTCATATTCTGTTCTGATGTGAACCGTATTTCAGTGAGGGCGTTCTGCATCGACCGGAACAAATAGTAGTCAGAAGGGGCAAGGTCTGGACTATAAGGCGGGTGGGGTAAGACTTCCCATCCATTGTTTTCCAAATAGTTCTTAACCGGAATAGCAACGTGGGCCGAGCGTTGTCATTATGGAAAATTATTGCCTCGTGTCTGGTCGCATATTCCGGGCGCTTTTCGGCTACTGCTCTCTTCAAACGGGTTAATGGTGTTTGGCAGCGTTGTCCATTGATGGTTTCATCCGGTTTTAGCAGCTCATAATACAGCACACCCATCTGATCCCACCAAATACAGAGCATTACCTTCGCGCAACGGATATTCGGCTTTGCCGTTGATTTGGCTGGTTGGCCGGATTTCAACCGCCTTTCGAAGTCTCTCGACTTAGGTTCATGTGGAACCCAATTTCCTTGCTTTTAAATATATCCAGCTACTTTTAAACATTTTGAAATGGCTGCTTGAGTGACACCCAAAGATTCTGCGAGCTCTCCTTGTGTTTTGCAACAATCTTCATAGAGTAATGCTTCCAGTTCTTCATCTTCAAACTTTTTTGGCTGCCCAGGACGTTCATCGTCTTCCAAGCCAAAATCACCGCTTTTAAATCGTGCAAACCACTTTTGGCACGTTCGCTCAGCTGGCACATGTTCACCATAAACTTCCACCAAAATACGATGACTTTCGTCAGCAGTTTTCTTCATATTAAAGTAATGAAGAAGAACTCCCCGCAAAAACACTTTTTCAGGCACAAAGTTCGAAATATTTGAGTGAAAAAAAATTAATGTTGTTTACGCTTCAAATGAATGACATATACTGAAATAACGCACAATGGCAGTAGCTTTCCAATGCATGTTCCAGTGGAGTATACAAGTTACGCCATCTCTTAGCAAACCGCAAATTTAGTTATAGACCCAATATGTTGTAATCAATTTTATTAGTTACTTCGTCTATATGGTTTAGCTGAAGGCTAGATTGACATTCACTTAATTAATTTATTTCTTAGGTGGTGAGGCTTGAAGTTGCTTGCTAAAATTTTGAAAACGGCTACTGAGTAAACATACGAATAAAATAAAAAGACAAAATTAGGGTAATTAAAATGAATTATGTACAGTTAGTCAGTTAGTTAAATGACTATTTAACTCATAAAAAATAATCGTTTACAACATAAGTTCTTAGTTTAATTGGTTTGACTTGAGGCCATATACCAGATAAATCAATTTATTTACCACCTCATATAAGAAAAGCAATTTTTTTTAAAATGTTGATTCACTTTTTAGGAACCCTGTTCGATAATTCAATTTCTATCCCGTAGCGCATTGACCGTGTAGTTGTTCAGCAAGTCCCAGCCTCGGGCACCGTTTAGGATTCTAATCCAACTCCAGTACGACTGAGCTCCGAAGTATTTGTGATGAAATTTTTCGTAAAATGGGGCATATCGCCCTGAAGTGGGATACGTCTTCTCGTTGCTTGAGGTCGCGTAGGTTACTAATGATTTGGAGTTCCGGTCGATGGAGTATATAATTCTCCCCTTACTTTAAAAATTATGTTTATCATATCGGTTGTGCTATTAGGTTGAAGATACGTTTTCTTCTGCAGATAAAGGTTCAGTTTACTGTAGTATTCCCTATATTCTCAGCTTCATTTACAAATTCATTATACAGTCTATGGTCTAATTTGTTCAGGAGGGTCAACATTTTTATTCCATGGATGTCGATGGCTCATTTTAGGAAATACTTAAAGCAACGTCGCAGTGACTTCCGAAGTTTGCCCACTCTTGTGCACATTTTCCTTCGTACGGTAGCATGTGAGAAAGCACTGTTTGCTTTAGCCTTTCTAGATGCATTGTCATGATTTTAACCACATAATCTAGATGAAGCTTGAAGTTTTCTAAGAATAAAAGTGCTTGTCCAGTCTCTAGAGGGACTCTCTTGATAAAATAATGAACTAACCTTACGACGGCTCGAAATATCTACGTCCTCCTTCTCCAAAAACCATCATCTTCGTCTTGAATAGATTTACGGACAGGTTTCAGGTTTCTCCGGCTTAACTCAGTTCCTTTTTTTACATGCGGTGTTATATCGTTTATGTACAAAATAAATAAAAGTGTACTTAAGACACAGGCCTGTTTCAAAGAACTTGTTGAAGGACTAAACTCCTCCGACAAGTTGGTCCCATTTCAGACTCGTCCCACATTATGTTCATACTTACTGAACTTAGTGGAGATTTCATATCTACAGAGCTTATAAAAAAGAGCTTCCCGTGCTACAGAGTCGAATGCGGTTTTAATGTCTACGAATAGGGCATGCAGCTTCTTTTTCTTCCTTTTGAAAATCCATAAAATATTTACCAAGGAGAGTATGTGGAATATCGTCATTTCAGGGGGCTTTGTTTTTCTTTGATTTCTCGATAGTTGTTTTCACATTTTTCAACATAATAGCCTTTCAGCTCTACTATATATACTTCTCCCAGCGATGATCAAAAAGTTCGATACAATTTTTATAATGAGAACTGTCTTGCTCCTAAAAATAGCCATTAACTGCCGACATCACTTCTTCATTGTTGGAAAATCATGAGGTGCATGAGGTAGCAATTGAAACTTTAGTTCATTAATGTTGGCCATTGCAATAATGGATTTGTGAGCTAGTACATTGTCTTGATGAAACGACACTTTTTTCTAAGCCAAATGCGGCCGTTTTTACTTGATTTCTTCGCTCAAACGTTGCAATAAGTTCGCATTATACTGGCCGTTGATAGTTTTTCCTTTTTCAAGATATTCAATGAAAATTATCTCACGCGCATCCGAAAAATCGACGCTATGACCTTGGCTGCAGAAGAAACGGTCTTCGCCTTCTTTGGAGCCGGTTCTGACTTTTGAATCCATTGTTTTGATTGTTTGTCTCGGGTGTAAAGTGATGGACTCATGTTTCATCAATTGTTATGAAACGGCGCAAAAATTCTGCTTTGTTGCTGTAAAACTTTGCTAAACACTTAATTGAAACATATTCACGACACTGTTTTTGCTCGAATGTAAGCAAACGCGGCACCCATCTTGCACATAGCTTTCTCATGCCCGAATTTTCAAATAATATGCGATGGACCGCACTTTCTGAAATACCTACAATGTCTGCTAACTCGCGTACTTTCGGTCGACAATCATCCAGTACCGCTTTGTGGATTTTCTTCACCTCATTTGGTCGACCACTGCGATGCTTGTCTTGGCAGCTCGTACGGCCTCGTTCAAACTCAGCAACCCAAAATTTTACTGTTCTAAACGAAGGAGCAGATTCACCCAGAGTAGAATCTAGTTCAGCTTTATATTGATTGGGCTGAGGCCTTTCAAATAAAAGTATTGTATCACATAATGATGACCAACAACGTTCACTATTGATGGCTGCCAAACAAATACTAAACAACGTGGCGCTTTCAAACTTGAAACATATGCTTTATAGACTGCGTACTTTCAAATACAGTGATATTTTCAAACAACTACCGCTTCTGAGACCGCCCTCGGAACAGGTCGATATTTTGTTGTTCGAATGCTTTTTTCGCGAGATAAAGTATTTTCTTATGATTTTATACTTAGCGGCGATTTCAATAAAAACTTATTAAATAATGACCCAAGAGCAATTTCTGTCAAAGACTTCGCCGTCAACAGTGGCCTGAATACAATTCATAATTCTGTGCCTACACATTTCAGAGCAGGCTGTCGACCTTCGCTCCCAAAAATTTTATTTGGATGAAAGTTTAGCGCTATTTCATGAACAAATCTCTGTTCATTGCTTGAATTCTCTTCAAGATTAAATTACCTTATGATAATCATATGTACATTAAACATTCTCCCAAAAATAAGCGGTTTTTTGCATAGCGAGGCCTCTACTTAACCTTGGATCTCTTGCTGCAATTTTTCATATGTTGGTTATAAAGAGGCTTTATTTGAGTCAATAGTTACGGAGCTCTTCGATAAATATGTTTCAATCAAAGAAATTGTCATAAAAGATTCTTGACGACCTTGGTTTACGTCAGGTATAAGAAAGCTTCGTGATAAAGCTTTAACCAGAACTAGTTTTGTCAAGTTGAGAAACGCTACCACTTCCGAATTCCGAAAAATTAAACAATATTACAATACTATTTGCGTTAATAAGAAGTCGTCTTCCAAAAGTATAGATATCAACCCGAATTTGTTAAATAATTACTTTGCTACATCGATGTTTACGAGGCACGAGTCTTTCATTTGACGAATCTGAGAGTTTTTACAGCTCTCCAGAATATTAACTAGGTGGAGTGAAAAGTAACCTCCTTGAGCACCAGAATGCTTGAAGTCCGTTCATATTTAGGCAGACATGCCAAATTTCAGTGCGATACTGTCTTTAGTTTTGTTTTGACAGCTGATTGTTGTTGATGTGTTTGGCATCATGTTGAGTATGGACAAAAACGATTTTCGTTCTCTCATAAAATATTATTTTTTGAGAGGCAAAATAGCGAAAGAACAAAAGAAAAGTTGGATAAATATTATGGGGCTAATGCTCCGTCAGACTACACCGTCAAATATTGGTTTCGAGAGTTTCGTAGTGGCCGCAACTCCACTACCGATCAAGTTCGCAGCGGCAGGCCCCCCGGTGCGGTTACAGAGGACAATGTCAAAAAAATACATGAAATGGTGTTGGCTGACCGGAAAGCGAAGGTTAGTTCTGAGCGCACACGCCATACTTTGGGCAATATTCTGCATATGAAAAAGTTACCCTGCCGCTGGGTGCCGCGCATACTCACTCCTGACCAAAAACACGAACGCGAGAGCATTTCGAAAGAGTGTTTGGACTTGTTGATGATAATGATGATGATGACTTTTGGCATCTTTTGGTAACTGTTGAATATCGGAGAACAGAATGAGTGCCCGGCAATGGACTGAAGCCGGCACGAGTGCTCCGAAGCGACCGAGGGAGGCTCGGTGGGTCGAAAAGATTATGGTGTCGGTTTTCGTAGATTGTCATGGCATACTCTTCGTGGACTATCTCGAAAAAGGAAAAACCATCAACAACGAGTATAACTGTGCGATATTGGAGCGATTGAAAGCCCAAATCGTTGCAAAACGGCCTCATATGCAGGTAAAAAAAAATTTTGGTTTTTGTAAGACAATGCACCGGAGCACAAGAGCACCGCAACCACGGCTCCAATTGCTGTCGCATCCACCGTATTCGCCCAATTTGGCTCCCTCGGACTATTATCTCTTTCCAAACCTCAAAAGATGGCTCATCAATAAAAAATTCAGCAACCGCTCGACGCCACGGAGGAGTATTTTGTAGACCTTCCGGAAAATTACTTTTCGGACGGGATCAAGAAGTTGGAAAATCGCTGGAATAAGTTTATCAAACTAAAAGGGGACTATATTGAATAAAATAAAAAAAAACATTTAAAAAAAATTTTTTTTCATTCCCAAGGAGGTTACTTTTCACCCTATCTATTATCTTGAAAAACTAGATTTCGCTTCGGGTTTCACCAATCTTAATTCTTTGTGATCGATCTAAACCACGTAAACTAACTAGCTCCAGATTTCTCAATAATAATTTCTATTGAGAAATTATTTAAAAAAAATTTAAAAATTAATTTAAACTAATTGGGCTGAGTCGCAAAATGACATCTATTCCAGCACTTTTACTAATAACAGGAAGAAATGAGATTGACCTGTAATTTTTCATATCATTTCTTGATTCCATTTAAAAGAAAACAATCACGTCTGTGTATCTAAGATTAGCGAGAAAAATTCTTAAAAAAATGCTTCGGTTAGAAATATGTATCAGCTAACACATCAGCTACAAAGCATCCAATGTGTTTCAATACTTACGTTAGAAACGCTGTCATAATCGCAATTAATGGGTGATTTTTATGCCTTTGATTTTAAATTGTCAAAAAAAGTACAAGAAAATTGCAAAAGTGTATCTAATTTTTATGTGGGTTGATAAATCAATGCTTGCCATTTACTTCTTACAGATTATTTATATAAAAATTTACCATGACTAAGTTTTAAGTGGTCCAAACAGAGAGTCCAATTTTGAATTATTTTTTTTCGAACATATCACACGATCTAGCTCGACAATTAACTGGTCCAAAACGAGAGATAAATTGCTTACCGAACTCACTGCGCAATTGGTCCATCGATTCGCGTGCTATGTGGCATAGAGTGCCGTCTTGCTGGGATGACATGTGGACCAGGTTCAGCTAAGGCAGGTCAGTCGGCTTCAGTTCTCGCACGAGCTGTAAGGTTTGCAAGGTTTTAAACCAAGTTCCTATCGTAAAATATTTCAACTAGTCCGTAGTTCAGTAACACAATCCCAGTTGCTGCGAATGGTGACAAATGGAAAAAATACAATCTTCATTAACACTGGCGGATACAGCAGCAATATTTTCGTCTGTACACAAGATTCGTGTACAAGTGTACAAGTATAGGGTTTTCCAATAACGACTTGACATCTTTTTTTAAATAAATGGCAAACCATTTGAGATATTTCAAAAATTTTATTATTGGCTTGAAGTACAATCAAAATATTTATGAATGGAACTCGACTTCGTTCATATGGCTACCGCGGGCACGTTTGCAGCGGTCGATTCGTTGGACCCAATTTTCAACGACTCGGCCACACATTTCGACCGGAACGGCCGCTATTTCGTGTTCAATGTTGGCTCTGAGCTCTTCCAACGTCGTCGGCGTGTTGGCATAAACCAATGAACGTAGCCCCACAGAAAATAGTCCAGCGGCGTTAAATCGCACGAACGGGGCAGCCAATCAACTGGCCTGTGTCCCGATAAAAAGCTCACCATACTTACTCTTCAATAAATCGATTGTAGCGTGTGCTGTGTGGCTTGTGGCACAATCTTGTTGAAACCACATGTCGTCCAAGTCCATATCTTCCAATTCGAGCCATAAATAATCGGTGATCATGGCGCGATAACGCTGTCCATTCACAGTAACGTGGCGATCGTTATCGTCGACGAAAAAATATGGCCCAATAACGCCGCCGGCATGCAAACCGCACCAAACAGTTATTTTTTGTGGATGAAGTGATGATTCGTGAAGCACATGTGGGTTTTCACCCGACCAAACCCATTGAGCCAAAAATGAGCTTCGTCACTAAAGATGATTTTGGGACTCAGAATATCTGTAGAAAATTTTTATAATTTGCAGACGTTGCTCGTTATGAAAATGTTGAGTTTACTGAATAAATTGACTGTGACAGTTTGATGATTAGTGAAAGAGTGCGTTCACAAATTTTATTCCAAGTTGTCAAATCCATGGGCTGAAAAGTCCGTTTTTAAGAGAGGACACCACTTGAATTAAATCCATACCATTATTAGTTAGTACCAACCTTCAAATGATATGTGTATAAATTTTACAGCTGTCGAACGATTAGTTCTCGAGATATACCGTTGTGAGTGAAGCAACTTTTGTTATTGTGAAAAAAGAAAAAATGGGTTCAAAGCAATTTCGTGTGTTGATTTATCATTGCTTTTTGATGGGAAAAAATGCAGCCGATGAAAAGAAGTGGCTTGATAAGTGTTACCCGGACTCTGCACCAGCCGAACGAACCATTCGCAAGTGGATTGAAAAATTTAAAAGTGGTCATACAAGCACCGAAGATGATGCACGCAGTGGACGTCCAAAAGAGGCTGTTTCAGACGAAAACATCAAAAAGTCCAGAAAATGATTACGAATGACCGTAAAGTGAAGTTGATCGAGATAGCTGAGGCTCTGAAGATATCAAAAGAGCGTGTTGGATATATCATACACGAATATTTGGACATGCGAAAACTCTGTTCAAAGTGGGTGCCGCGTTTGCTCACAGTCGACCAAAAACAACAACGTGTTGATGATTCAGAGGAGCGTTTAAAGCTGTTCAACCGAAATAAAGCCGAATTTTCGCATTCCATCACTTCACACTAGAGTCAAATAGGCAGTCAGCTGAGTAGCGAGTAGGCGACGAAGGCTGGCAAGGTTATGGCATCCGTATTTTGGGATATACATGGAATAATTTTCATCGACTATCTCCAAAAAGGGCAGACTATCAACAGGGATGATTACATTGCGTTGTTGGAGCGTTTGAAGGACGAAATCGCAGAAAAACGGCCGCATTTGAAGAAAAAGAAACTGCTGTTTCATCGAGACAATGCACCGTGTCACAAGTCGATGAAAACGTTGGCAAAATTGAATGAATTCGGCTACGAATTGCTTCCCCACCCACCGTATTCTCCAGAGTTGGCAACCAGCGACTATTTCCTGTTCGCAGACCTCAAAAGAATGCTCGCTGGAAAGAGATTTAATACCTATGAAGAAGTAATCGCCGAAACAAAGGCCTATTTTGAGGCTTAACCGAAATCGTACTACAAAACTGGTATCGAAAAATTGAAAAATCGTTTCAATCAGTGTATCGCCCTCGAAGGCAACTATATTGATAAATAAAGTTAATTTTGCAAAAATTTTGTGTTTTACTATAAAACGGCACTGACCTTTCAGGCCATGTGTTACAAGTGACTTTATATTTAAATAAAAAATTGGGTATATATTTTAATTCGTGCGGTTTTTTTTTCAAAATTTGAACGTTTTTTTAAGAAAAACATGTACAATAGTATTATTCAAGGTATTGCCCATATGAAGCTATGACTTTTTCCCATCTTTCTGACAATTTGTGGATCTCATCCCAAAAGAACTGCGCCGGGTTGGCAGCCAAGAATGAATCAAGCCAATTTTTGATATTCTGCTCTAATGTGAACCGTATTTCAGTGAGGGCGTTCTGCATCGACCGGAACAAATGGTAGTCAGAAGAGGCAAGTTCTGGGCTATAAGGCGGGTGGGGTAAGACTTCCTATACACTGTTTTCCAAATAGTTCTTAACTGGAATAACAACATGGGGCCGAGCGTTGTCATGATGGAAAATTATTGCCTCATGTCTGGTCGCATATTCCGTGCGTTTTTTGGCTACTGCTCTCTTCAAACGGATTAATTGTGTTCGGTAGCGTTGTCCATTGATGGTTTCATCCGGTTTTAGCAGCTCATAATACAGCACACCTATCTGTTCCCACCAAATACAGAGCATCACCTTCGCGCTATGGATATTCGGCTTTGCCGTTTGTTTGGCTGGTTGCCCGGTTTCACATATGAGTTTTTGCGCTTGGGGTTGTCGTAATGGATCCATTTTTCATCACCAGTGACAATCCGATGCAAAAATGACTTCCTTTTGTGGCGTTCCAGCAGCATTTCGGACATGCAAAACCGCCTTTCGACGTCTCTCGGCTTGAGGTTATGTAAAACCCAATTTCCTTGCTTTTGAATATATGCAGCTGCTTTTTAACATTTTGAAATGGCTGCTTGAGTGACACCAAAAGATTCTGCGAGCTCTTCTTGTGTTTGGCAACAATCTTCATAGAGTAATGCTTCCAGTTCTTCATCTTCAAACTTTTTTGGCTGCCCAGGACGTTCATCGTCTTCCAAGCCAAAATCACCACTCTTAAATCGTGCACACCACTTTTGGCACGTTCGTTCAGCTAGCGCATGTTCACCATAAACTTCCACCAAAATACGATGACTTTCGTCAGCAGTTTTCTTCATATTAAATTAATGAAGTAGAACTACCCGCAAAAACACTTTTTCAGGTACAAAGTTCTACAAGTTACGCATCTCTTAGCAAAGTTGTAGACCCAATATTTATTTAAAAAAAAAAAATTAATATGTGTCACGACAGCTCGGTGTGGGCCAAGGTCTAGCTTCTCGCACTCATTTGTGTTTCTCACTTTGTGAATTTTTACACTCCTGAGCAGGGCCTACTATTTATTGCCGATTTAGAACGACTCTCCTGAGAAGCTTTTTTTCATAGGCAGAATTCAACTTTCGTAGGTTTACCATTGCCCGCCGAAAGGGTGATCATCATGGGTTAACCATCACGCTATCGCCACCACGGAGGGTGGTAATATTCATCAATATTAATGTAGTCCCCCTCAAAGTAATCCCCCTCAGATATAATACAATTGTGCCAACGCTTGGTGCCAAATCCGGTGAATACAGTGACTGAGGCATTATTGTCTTGTGATGCAAATCGTTTTTTTTTTTGTATTGCATAACTTCAAGGTAATACTCCTTATTGACCGGACGACCTTGTTGTAAAAACTCCTGATGCACTACGGACATCGAAAAAAAAGCCGTAATCAAAGCTTTGACATTTGATCGAACTTGGCATGCTTTCTCCGGTCTTGGCTCTCTTGGGTGCTTCCATTGGGAAAATTGGATTCGTCACCAGTTATGACCCTATTGAACAAGTCAGGATCATCATTGATTTGATCAAAATTTGATCTCTTATGGTAACTTTTTAACAGCTTCGACGCTATCATTTGTTGTTGATGTGCTGGTGCTTTCAGAGCGTGGTTCGTCATTAGCAAATGCTCGGCCATCTTGGACGAGGTTCTACCACTTGTAAAAATTTTCTTTACTTAGAGCAGACTCACCGTATGCCACTGTCATGAACACATTTTTCATGTCGAGGAAACCGTCATTTACACGAATTCTCGTAAGTTTCTAAATAATGGATGCCTGGTTTAAGATATTATTGACTATCTGCCATCCATTTTTAAAGTTTTAATCATCAAAATAAAATTTATCTCGATAATAATTATCGCGACAGATTGGATTTTTTATTTTTTTTTATTTTTTTTTTTTTTTTTGAGTTCAGAGCATAAATTTGTATACCTGTTCTTGAATCGGAGATTATTTGGATGCTTCATATACCTGATTCTAAATATATTTTTACTCCTAAGCTTGTTAAAAAGTGGTCTCGTTATGTAAGGCTTAAGTTTTTTAGTAGAATTTTTCAAGAGCACGATGAAAGTACAAGTTTTATTATGGTTTGTGATGCAAACTATTCGTCTAAAAATATCACTTTCCAAACTACGAGTATATGTTCCAATGTTCATATAAATGAAATTAATGGTAAAATAAATTTTAACATAACACCACTAACATTTTCACTTTTCTTCCTCTTTTTTTTTTTAAAGAAACTATAATTGTTGACACATAATCCTGTAATTGCTGATCGGATATTTTTAGATCGTAAATGCACTTCTCACAAGAGCTCAGGGAACAAAAGCCAAAACGTCCATAAATGTGATCCAGACAACTACGCGATACCATTCTAGTAGCTTTATGAATGATGCATGATGGGCCAGAAGAGTCAAGTAATTCGAAACGATATCGTTGTTGTCTAATAAATTCAGATTAAAATATCACAAAATGATTAGTTAGTGATGTCGTCGAACAGACTAGAAAACTCTTATATGAACGCCACAGCACTAAACATAGTCTATGTTTATGTATCTAGATAAAAACACATTTTCTATTTGATTAAATTCAATCAGGAGTTTAAGAATGTCTGTGCAATTGAAATCAACACTCTTTGCCCCATTAACCACTTATTTATCTTTGACAAGGCATCCGACATCATACACAGTGAAATTCTCGTTAGAGATAACAAAGAAATTAAAACCTGACAAATGGTAGTCATCTATTTCAAAGCCATAAATCCAAATTTCAGACACAAAAACAATATCTGGAATCTGGATTAAAAAAGAATCAGGGTGGGTAACAAGCCAGGAAAAGAATCCTCTTAAACTTTTAACAGTCTGGAGGAAAACAAAGGGTCTGCTTTTGCAGTGACTGCTAGTTTGATCTACTTATATCGAGAGTAGAAAAGGAATGATTAAATTCATTATCTGCGTGCATTTAAGTTACTAGCACAATTTTAGTGTTAGATCATTAAAAAGTTTAATTGAGATTACTTTTCCACCCACCTGTATTTGCCTTACTGAAGTCAGGTTTTCAATTCAATTGTAGCTCTGTTTATTAAAACATGAATGGAAGACATTTGTACAAAATATATAAAAGTTTTCATGCTAAAATTCTTTTATTCCATAAAAATAATTTGATAAAACTTTCTTTTATACGACTTTCTTGCATAAGTCGACCCAGAAAAACTACTCTGAATCCTCCAGTAACAATAAGCCATCATATTTGCATACCAGTAACCAGTACCGCTCTTCCATAGTGCGAATGTCCTGATGGAATTGTTCTCCTTGCTCTTTGCCTAATTCACTCAGATTTTTAGGAAAACCATCTAAAAGACTGAAGAGGAAATTAAACTTAATGCTCATGTGGCATCCAAGTTCCCGAAAGTGCAGCATTATTTCCCAAGAAACTGTTCACTTTCTAAACCAACTCATTTAATGCAGATTTTTCAACAACTGTCTTCAAATTGGTGGAATTTAAATCCTTTAATAATTTTCTGATGTGAGGGCCATTAAAACTACCAGCTTTTATCTTTTCAGTACTTAATTTTGAAAACATTTTTGCAATGTACTTGAAACATTTCCCATCTTTGTTAAGAGCTTTTACATACTCGTACTGTTTCATCAACCCTAATAAAATATGCAAAGGAGACAATATTATACGGTCTCTTGAAACTAGTTATCACATTAAGCCTCCCCTGTGACCAAAGCCTCCCTCAATCTTTCTTAACTCAGTGCTCAGATTTAGCTAAACTGTCCCATAAGCATATAAAACAGTGATCTTTCGTATAACCACCTTGCTGAGCCAATAGGAAGTTTACCATTTTGAGATTTACGCATACAACCCAGTTATATTATTAAGGGTGACTAGATAGCAATGACAGTTTTTACAATTATAATGTTTCAGCAGCTGTCAAAGTTACAAATGATATTCAGCTGTCAAAACATTAAGTAAGGTTCGCCATTTTATAATGCATCGTTTTAGGGTTTTCGAACGTGCGGAAATTATTAAAATACGCAACGTAAATTTCGTCGTAAAGTCAGTCGTCTTCATGGCTTCAGTGTGCAGGCAATTCTTCCCATCCTGGAAAAGTTTGAGTGTGAGTACACTTTTTTGAATCGTAAGCTACCAACCAGATAGAGACTGGTGCGAAATGAAGAAAACATAGCCACTCTAGCGTCCAGTAACGAAGAAGATCCAGAAATATCGATTCGGCGCCGATTAACTGAATTGAATGTCGCCAGAGAGTCAACCCGGCTTATTTTTCGGTTGGATTTAAGCCTACATCCATATAAGATTGTGTTGACGTAAGAATTGAAATCGGACGGCAATAGACAACGACGTGATAATTTGGGGCTGAAAATGATAGCCGGAGATCCGGATTCGGGCAAAAAAATAAGCTTATCGGACAAGGCCAATCTGCTTTTATTAGAGCGAATACAATCCACAAGTATTCGGCCAAGCATCAATACATTTACAAAGATTGACTGCTTGGTGCGGTTTATGGGATGGCGACATTTTCGGACCTTATTTCTTTCGAAATGAGGAAGGAGACATCGTTACCGTCAATAGTCTCAGGTATAGACGATGTTAACCGATGTCACAAGCAGTAGTTCCAACAAGATGACGCTACATTCAATACAAGTGATGCAATTTGGCGACTTTGTCATCTCAGGGCCAACGTTCATAAAACGACTGCTGCGATCATGCTATTCGGCACCAATTGATTATTTTCTCTAGGACTACGTCAAGTTCTTAGCAGATGCTAACAATCAATTTTAAATCTAACATCGTTGCTACTTTATTTATTTATTTTTTTCTATCGTTCTTATCTGGTTACCCTCTATGTACTTTTTTTCCGCAAAACTAAGGGTTTCGGAAGGTATTCTTTTTTGACATTTGTGCAATGTGCAAAGACCTAGAGTATGCTTCGAGTTATAGTTTTGTAATTCCATTGCAGCCAATAAGCAGGAAATATATTTGCAAGATACGAAATAATTTTCCTCGGAAAAAAAGGGAGGAAATTCGTTTCCCTTGTGCGATAAACCGAGATATTTGAGTTTATTGTTACTGGATTTCTTTCTTTCATCAAATAAACTAGAAGTTCTGATGCTTTTTTGGACAGTCCAAGATCTGTACTTAAGTCATCTAGATCATTTTGATTGAGTAATCTTGGTTCGAAAGGGCAATAAAAGTATCACTGACTTTTAAAGGTTCTTCAGGTGTTGGATTGTATATTATATACTGGGTTGGTACTGTGGTAACAACTCATCACCTTAACTCAGAACAGGTTGCACAGGTTGCAGAAAAGTAAGTAAGTTGCACGCTACGATAAATCCACTTGGAGCGATTTTTGCGGTTTATCCCGGTAATATTCACAACACAGAAATAACAGTCATCGTGATGATTGGATGGTTCACGGCAGATCATTGGACCTTTGTACCAAGTTGGTACTTTTTTATTTGCCACAAACGCAAAAACTCATAACAGATTAAATATCCGAATTTAGAGATCTAGTGCTTGATATTTATTTGTTATGGCACTTCCCAAAGTAATCCATGTATGCTTGTTAGATACGTTCAAGCGACATTCTTTAAACATGTAATCACCACAAATAAAACAAAAACTATTTGGATTTTTTCCACAAGTTCTTCTTGATGACGACATCGCGGATAATTTATAAAATCAGGAGAATTGCTTCGGCGTTCGTAACAATTTATCGGCTAAGAAGTAAAATTGAAGGAGCAACTTGTATCCCAAAAACTCGAGCCATAGATAAAAAGTATCGGTAGGCTCGAAATCAGCAAGAAACATTTGAAAAATGTGTTATTTTGTTCATCAGTGGTATCTTTAAACCAAACATATTTAAAGTTTGTACGCCTTCTTAGATCTTTCGCCTGCATGGAAAGAGCCTATATGAATTTGTTTAGCGCGTCTTTGATGCAAATGCCCCTTAACCTTGCTGCGCCGTTATTTTAAATTGGCCTTATTTTCATGTGCTGTATGATTCGTGCCAGAGAAGGGTGTTGTAATTGTCCAGTGATTGACCAGACATACACATTGACCTGCGCCTAGGCCCTCCACACTTTTCACAATAAAAATGTTTGCCGCTTGATTGCATATAATCTGCATCTTGTACGATGAGATTCACGCAGGAGATATACATAGAAAAAAAAAAAATGTTTGTGGTACAATTCCTTTCGATTTTCTCTGAACGAAACGAGCACTTCATCTTAAAAGAAAATGAAAGTACAGTGAGTATACGGTCATCAAATTCTTGGTCCGGATTTGATATCCCTGTGAAACAGTGAAAAGTAAGTAAAATTTAAATTTTTTTTTTTTATTCAATATAGTCCCCTTATAGTTTGATATACTTATTCCAGCGATTTTTCAATCTCTTGATCCCGTCCCAAAAGTAATTTTCCGGAAAGTCTGCAAAATACTCCTCCGTGGCGTCGATGTTTTCCCCGCGTGATCTGAACCTCTTTTGAGGTTTGGGAAGAGATAATAGTCCGAAGGAGCCAAATTGGGCGAATGCGGTGGATGCGACAGCAATTGGAGCCGTGGTTGCGATGCTCTTGTGCGCCGGTGCATTGTCTTGCAAAAACAAAATTTTTTTCTCTTCATGTGAGGCCGTTTTTCAGCGATTTCGGCCTTCAATCGCCCAATAATGCACAGTAATACTCGCTGTTGATGGTTTTTCCTTTTTCGAGGTAGTCCACGAAGAGTATGCCATGACAATTTCAGAAAACCGACTCCATAACCTTTCCGACCCATCGAGCCTCCCTCGGCCGCTTCGGAGCACTCCTACCGGCTTCAGTGCATTGCCGGGCACTCATTCTGTTTTCTGGTGTGTACAAGTGGATCCAAATTTCATCAACAGTTACCAATCGACACCAAAAGTCCAAACACTCTTTCGAAGTGCTCTCGCGTTCGTGTTTTTGGTCAGGAGTGAGTATGAGCGGCACCCAGCGGAAGGATAACTTTTTCATATGCAGAATATTGCCCAAAACATGGCGTGTGTGCTCAGAACTAATCTTTGTGGTATGTGCTAGCTCGCGCACCTTCACTTTCCGGTCAGCCAACACCATTTCATGTATTTTTTTGACATTGTCCTCTGTAACCGCATCGGAGGGCCTGCCGCTGCGGACTTGATCGGTAGTGGAGCTGCGGCCACCACGAAACTTTTCTTTTGTTTCCTTCGCCGTTTTGCCCCTCAAAAAATAATGTTCTACATGATGCCAAATATGTTAACAACAATCAGCTGTCAAAACAAAACTAAAGACAGTATCGCACTGAAATGATGGCATATCGGCCTAAATATGAACGGACCTCAAGGCACCATAACCCTTTTTGCAGTAGTAGCGCATTCTGGCGGTGAAGGAGGTTACTTTTCACTCCTAGTAACCATCAGATAGATAGCGGAGACTTGAACATTGCGTATTGATCCGTCCAAGAAATTTTGGTTAATTATTTGGGTTTCCGTTGTGTAACAGCAAAGTTGGTTACAAAAGACCTCAATTTTATGCAAAACAGAGACCGTGTTGACGTCGCAAAAGAGATGATTTGCGAGGCTGAATCCGAGCCCACATTCATCAAAAGGATCATTACTGGAGATGAGACGTGGGTTCATGAGTACAACACACGCAATCCAGACATCAGTCAAATGAATGGCGTTCACCAAATGAGCCGAGACTAAAAAACCACGTCGCTTTCAGTCAAAAAAGAAGGCAATGCTCACAGTTTCCGTAGATTACAATGGTTAAGTGCATCAAGAATTTTTGCAAGAAGGCTAGACAGTGAAGCAATTCGCCGAAAGAATTGTGGGCAGAAAACTCATGGATTTTGCACCATGATAACTCACCGTCGCACAGTGTCATCATTATTCGTAATTTTTTGCAAAATGCTACAAATACCATCCAACAGCCACTAAATTCACCTGATTTGGCTCCCTGTGACTTCTTTCTGTTCAATCGAGTTAAAAAACCACTACGGGGAAAGCGTTTTAGCAGCCGAGAAGAAGTAATGGAAAAATCGCAGGAAGCACTGATGGATATACCGAAAACCGAATATAAAAAATGTTTCGAGGAGTGGATGATGTTGTAGTCGATTGGGATTACTTTGAAGATGACAGTATAGATTTAGACGAATAAACTTGTATTTTTAATTTTCTGAATAAACTCCTGGAATTTCTTGGTATATTGGTGGTATATTGAAATATTGTGATCGTTTCCTGGTCCTTAGAACTGCTTATATAATGCCGTACAGAGCTCTTTATTTCCTAGTCGTTATAACTTACAAACATTGAAAACCAACGCACATAGGTATTTCTCCTTTATCACTCCCTAACTTGCTTTCATCCGCGCTATGTGCAAACAACTTAAGAGTACCCGCGGAGTGAATTAATTTAGATTAAAATTTGTACGACAACAAATGTCTCCGTAAGCTTGCCTCCAAAAGTTACGGAGCAACGAGTGTTGTTCATCGCTTACTTAAATGTTATTACTATAAATTTGACCTTAGTCAAGACCATAACCATTACTATCTTGGTTGTGTAAAATTACTGGATTAAAGCTTTTAATTCGAAAGTTTTCAAAAATGGAATTTTTTGAATTAATGTTCTGTAAACTTCACAGTTTATCCAAAAACAGAATTGTTCTTTATAAATTTTTGCTCGACTGTAGAGCCTCTGTCAGCGCCTTTATCAATTCTCATTGAACATCCTCCAAGTCATCAAAATGTTCTCCTTTCATGGCAGCAGCATGACTGATTTAAGAGAAAGGCGCCAGATGTTTTTTTTTTTTTTTTTTTTAGCTAAAAAGTGGGTTAACAATAACAACAAATGTGAAGAAGTATTATTGTGAAGAATGGATCAGCCGGCCAAGCGGTACTATGCGAGTTCATATTATTCTGTCCCTAACTCTGACAATATTTTAATCGAGGCGGGCCTCTTTTGGATCGTCATTCAACGACTGGCGATCATTCTTAAACCGTGCTGAATACCCTTCAAATATCTTGGTTCGACTCAAACACTCATCACCGTACGCAGTGATCAACATTCTGATTGTTTCCGGTTTAACCCTAGAAGGCTAATGTTCGTAGATTCGACGACTTCGCATTTGTTATCTTACCGTCCCTTTCAAACTCGGGCACATAGTAACATATATTCAAAAATTAACTCAGTCACCGATGCACTCTCGCGAAAGACGGTTGCTTCCAACAGGTAAAAAAAGTATTTCTGTTTTTATTTATTTTTTTAGTCTCACATGTTCGTCGTTTCGACAAATACTTAGCTTTTGTGGTAGTTTTGGTGATGTTGAATGCTGTGTTATTTTATTTTTTTTTTTTTTTGTAGGTTTTTATAATGGCTTCCTTTCCTTTTTGTTTCCTTCGCCGTTTTGCCTCTCAAAAAATAATGTTTTATGAGAGAACGAAAATCGTTTTTGTCCATACTCAACATGATGCCAAACACGTCAACAACTATCAGCTGTCAAAACAAAACTAAAGACAGTATCGCACTGAAATTTGGCATGTCTGCCTAAATATGAACGGACTTCAAGGACCCATAACCTTTTTTTGCAGTAGCAGCGCATTCTGACGGTCAAGGAGGTTACTTTTCACTCCACCTAATAAAAACGGCATCGCCAGAAGAGCTCAATGCTATACAAAAAGTGGTTATGAGAAGTGTTTTGAAGATTAAAAAAAGCGCTGGTACAAGTGTGTTATATCTGAATAATTGATGAATAAATAAATATTTTTTTTTATAAAACTATAAAGTCACCCTACTTTTTGAACACACGTCTTTCAAACACATCGTGTTTGTGTTCGGAATATACCCTTTTACCTTTTCTAAAATTCTTATTTAATTTTAGTGGACACTTTTTTGTTCTCTTGTCTCTGGTTGCACTTATAGATCTAAAGCTTTTACTTTTTAAGTGTCATGTGATGCAAAGAGATTGTAAAAATAGATTGTGATATGGTCCGTTGGAAATTGTACGATTTTTTTAAAAAAAACGAGTACAAATTGAGTTCCCAACGGCATTGGGCAACCCAATTGGCTGTTGGGTTGTTCAATAAGTTCTAGGTTTTTTTTTTTTTTTTTGGGAGTAGTGTTTATCTTTTCAGAAAATCTCTGTGAAAGAGGATGCCGTTATAAAATTTATTTTTATTTATTCCAATAGAACGGGTTTTCCTTTACATTGTTACGAGAATTTGTTTTGATTGGACGTGTTTTAAGTGTTCAATGTAATAAGAATAAGAAAGTGCATTTTCGGAATATTTAGCTTTTTTTCTTTAAAAAAGGTGTGAAAGCGACAGAGGCGCAACGGGAAATTTGCAGCGCGTATGGAGATTCGGCTATTATGCGCTGACTCTTTTCAGTGTTGGTTTTCACGCTTTCATAAAGAAACTGCAGACCTTGATGATGCTACTCGTTTTGGATAGTCCACCCACACAGACAACAATCAAATTTTGGCTGCAGTTACCGTTGACAGGCATTTAACGACACGTTAAATCGCTCAGCTTTTTAACATCGCCCAAACAACCATTTCACAGAGACTGAAATAGCTTGGAATATGGAAAAAGGTGGATGTTTGTGTTCTTCACGACCTCCGTGAAGGAAACGTTATGGATCGCAAATGGTCTATGAGTCGTTGTTGCTATGAAACTCGCTTGAGACTTTCCTGAAAGGAGTGGTTACAGGAGACGAAAAATTGGTGATTTAAAACAACATTCATCGTCAGAGGTCATGGTAGTCTCCTTTTCAAACATCGTAATTGGTCGGTAAACAAGATTTATATCCCAAAAAGTATTTGTGTTGACAGGCAAGTTGAGTATTTGGTGGGACAATCGAGGTTTACTTTACTTCGAGTTGCTTTCACGGAATCAGACAATAAATGCAGTTAAATACAATATTACCCTCAGGCAACGCACATAGGAGTATAAACACTAAAAAGCTGGCCAAAAGTCCAAAGCATGATAAAACTCAATGCAACTAACTGCTTACTACAGTTTAATAAATTATCTATGACAACGCAATAGCTCCAATGTCACTTGTCTCACCCAAACGGCACACAAGTAGACGAAACTCGGTCGTCTTCTAATGCGCTTTATTGTTTTTTCGATGCATTATTTTTTTGGAAAATTTCATAAAGTTTTTTATTTTTGTTATTTGTTGTCTGTGAAATAAAAAAGATGAATATTTAAGATCGAGGTATGTATTTTAATAATAACCATGTTAACATTAATTTATTCCACGCATAAGTCTTTTTTTTACTACAAACTAACTTTCTAAGAAAAAAATGCCCACTGGTTAAGAAGCAGCCTTAAATTTGCTGTTTGGACTGCAAGAAAACCTGGTCGACAAACCACAGAATTTGCAGAATCAAGGGACCAATCCAAGCAAGAAAGATTAAAGGGATAAAGTTCCTGCAGAACAATTAACCTATGCTGCACAAAGCAATCACATTGACACCAACTAGAGCAACAGAGGTTCAAAAAATTATATTTTGGCTATTTTCGTTGAAGCAGATTTGAGTAGAAGACAATGGGAAATCCTACATAAAGCAAACAAGAATATATATCCTTGCTACTCTTCATAAAAAAAGCGAAAAAGGATTGTTATTCAGACGAGCAATCTACGAGAGTGACTGAAACATGCGCGGAAGTAAAACTGCAAGACTTACTTGACCATACATGTGATGGGTCACAACAATCACAATACAATCAGAAGTTTGAAAGTAATATCGACAGTGATGCAAATATATTTCAAAGTTCCTTCGTACCATTGAGTCTGCAATTAGACACCAAAGGCCAAAACAAAATTATATTGCAGAATCCCTTGCCGTCCTCTCCTAGGTTTTGTAGGCCTATAAGGATACGTTTCATTCACGAAATTAAGTACATAGAGGAAAAGGAAAGGAATTTATACAAAGCGGAAATACATAACCTTAACGGCACCGTTTATATCACGTTCAAATTTCCACCAACAATGGTGGACGCCAAATTAAGTAATGCAGCTACAAACACATCTTCAACTATGAGATGCTATATTTGTGGACTAACTTCCAAAAACTTTAATGATTTGACATAACGTAGGGAAGTGGATCCCGATAGCCTGAAGTTCAGGCTTTCAGTTCTCCACGCAAGGATAAGATTTTTCGAATCTTTGCTTCATCTATCCTACAAGCTTACCATTAAGAAATGGAAAATAAGGTCATCTTAAGATAAAAAAACAGTGCACGGCATTCCTGTAGTCCAAAAACACTAACGATGAGAACACATCTCGAAGATTCTTTTCTGATCCTAAAGCTGCTTCCCAAATCATTGGAATAGACAAGCAGTTAATTAATAAGTTCAAAGTGATCTTGGAAACAATTTCAAGTAGCCTTCAAAACTGCTACTACAAGCAGTTGTACGGCTGGCATCCAATGTCTCCCAAAGTACATAAAGTACTTGTACATGGTGCAAGAGTATCTATCTATCTATCTTGTCAATCGGGCAACTCTCTGAAGATGCTGCTGAAGCCCGTAATAAGCATTTCAGGCTTTACAGACTGAACTTCTTTCGAAAGTTTGACCGAGTCAAATGCAATAGAAACATATTATACAGACCTTTTCTTACATCTGACGCACTGCTAAGCAGTAGTCGAAAACATCCACATAAGAAAAGCAAGCCATTTTTCGCGGAAACTATAGGTCTTCTGGTCCTGGAAATGGAGGAAGGACAAATGAAACTCAGTGATGACAAAGAAAATAATGAAAATGACGAGACGGACTTGGATGAATAATTTATTTTAGTTTCAAGCACTCTGATTGGTATTAATTTATACATATCTGAATGAAAAAATAAAAAAAATAATTTTGATCAGGTTTTTAGAGCAAATACTCCTATGTGCAACGGCCAAAGTTGTCTGTGATGACAACGCCAGGACAAAACGAAAGCTGACTTCATTTCGTTGGGAAGTTATGTTATTCCCTTACCGCATACGAAGCCATATTTGGACTCCGAAGTTAATCATTTTTAAAGGCTTATTTCATCACCAAAAAAAAAACTAAGTTAGATCAAAACCAGAGTTTTATCTTAAAACGGACCGTTAATAATTCGTACCTTGCAATTGTGATCTCTGTCAAATATTTTAAAGGTTATGTTCAGCGCGTGTGACGGGCAGGCTGCATTGAAAAAGTGTGAGTAGTAATTAAAAAATAAATTCAAAAAGGTGAAAAGTGGTAAAAAAAAACTACATCCTCTGGACTTTCTTAAATACGGGAAAACATTAAATTTTGTTTTTTTTTTGTGTTTTTTGTGTTTCTTTTTCTCACTTTTCCAAATTTGCCATATGTGGCTTGATATGCATTTAAGGTTACTTTTATCATATATTGATTCCGATTGTGATGTTGATCTTAGTTCAGTTCCATAAAAAAGCATATTATCATACCCGAGTCTGACTCTGATTTTTCTGAAGAAGACGACGCACCTTTGATAAATTTACAGTCTGCAACTACATTCAAATTCAGAGGAAAAACTGTTAAAAGTGCTAAAAGTGTTATATGGAAAAAAGGAAAAATGCCAGCTTACGATGTTAACAATTTCCAATTCTTGACTAACATAGATTTATCTGATACGATAGAACGACTAAATTCTCCTGACGACGTTTTGAAGTTCTTGTTTACAGCTGATATCATTTATTTTATTACTGAGCAATCTTACCTCAAATTTGTTCAAGACAATATCAACAAACCAGCCATGATCACGAAAAATGAAATGGAAAAATCTATAGGAATTGTCATCTTTACATCCTGTGTGAAGTTACCGGCAGCGAGGAAGTATTGGTCAAAAGAATAGGGGTATCTCATTTTTATAATTATGATACTTTTGTAGCCCGTGGAGATGTGGCCATGACAAATTATTTAAAATTCAGCTTTTACTAGATATGATTCGTGAGCTTTTGATGTTAGTCCCCAAAGAAGAATATTTAGCCGTAGACAAACAAATAATCCCTACCAATTGTCGTCATGGATTAAAACAAAATAACCTAGCTAAACCTCACAAATGGGGCTACAAGAAGTAAGTCCTGAGCGGCGTTAGTGACTTTACCTATGACTTCGACATCTTTGGAGACATCTGGAGACCAAAGCAGTTCGTACCTTTCAGACGCGCCAGATCTTGGAGTAAGCTCAAATGTGGTCACTCCATTAATATCCACAGTTCCACGAAATCAAAACTTCAAGATTTGTTTTGATAACTGGTTCAACAGCCCAAATCTTCAAGTATATCTTTACAAAAACGGTTTTCTTCCCTTAGGATGCCTACAGAGAAGAAACTGAAGAAGCAAGGTCGCGGAAGCATTGAAGAAAATATAGCAGACATAAATGAAGTAAATTTAAGCCTGGTTTCCTGGTTTGATAATAAGAATGTAAGCCTTCTTTCAGCCTACGTTGAAAGCGTGCCAACGACAACAAACCGACGTTATGTTCGACAGGATAGAAAATATGTTTGCATACCTTTTCCGCAAGCTGTCAATATTTAGAACCAGCATATGGGAGGAGTCGATTTACTTGAATCCATGCTGGGTTATAATAGAATCTATTTGCGGTCTCGTCATGGTGGACATGTCTTTTGTAAATGCTTGGTTGTTATGGCGCCGAATCAATGCAGACGCTGACACCTACATGTCTTTGTATGATTTTAAGCTCTGTTTTCGAGCATATGCGAAAGTCAAGGAAACCTGCTATTACAACACCGACATTCTGACGGAGCCGCACTCCCTCCGGTTTGCCTGACTCTCCATTACCCGCAAAAAATCCACGACAAATTCCTACTAGACATCAAGGTATGCCTTTGGATTCGGTACGTTCTGATGGGATTAGTCATTATCCGATTTGGAAGAAGAACGTCTGACAACTATGCCAATACTGTTCCAAATTTTGTTTTTTCACATTATGTGAAATAGGGTTTTTCAATAGGGACTTGATAATTTTGAATTTAATTTGTGAACGCACTTTTTCAACTGTCACTGTCAATTTATTCAGTTAACTCAACGTTTTCATCATGGTAAAGTACACTAACGAGCAACGTCTGCAAATTATAAAAATTTTCTACAATTATTCGGAGTCGCAAAATCATCTTCAGTGACGAAGCTCATTTTTGGCTCAATGGGTTCGTCAATAAGCAAAATATGCGTTATTGGACGGGTGAAAACCCACATGTGCTTCACGAATCATCACTTCATCCACAAAAAATAACTGTTTGGTGCGGTTTGCATGCCGGCGGCGTTATTGGGCCATATTTTTTCGTCGACGATAACGATCGTCACGTTACTGTGAATGGTCAGCGTTATCGCGCCATGATCACCAATTATTTTTGGCCCAAATGGGAAGATACTGACTTGGACGACATGTGGTTTCAACAGGAAGGTGCCACAAGCCACACAGCACACGCTACAATCGATTTATTGAAGAGGTGAGCATGTGAGCATGGTGAGCGTGTTACCTCAAGACATGGGCCAGTCGATTGGCCGCCTCGTTCGTGCGACTTAACGCCGCTTGACTATTTTTTGTGGAGCTACGTTAAGTCATTGGCTTATGCAAGCAAGCCGACGACGTTGGAAGAGCTCAGAGCCAACATTGAACAAGAAATAGCGGCCGTTTCGGACGAAATGTGTGGCCGAGTCGTTGAAAATTGGGTCCAACGAATCGACCGCTACAAACGTGTCCGCGGTGGCCACATGTACGAAGTCGAATTCTGTTCATAAGTGTTTTGATTGTAAGCCAGTAATAAAGTTTTTGAAATATCTCAAAGAAAACCCTATAATTGCATACGAAGCCATATATGACTGACTGACTTTTAGCTACAGTGCATACGAAGCCATATATGGCTTATATATGTAAATTATAAAATATTAGTAAATAATATTTTTTCTCAGTTGGATCTCATCATTTAAAGCTAAACAACCACATTTTTGCAAAAAAAAAAAAAAAAACAATTGTTTCATCGACTACATTGTACTATCCAGACCGTGCGCCTTTTGACTACCATCTGTTCCGCTCTCTCCAAAAATAATTTAAACGGAAGGCAACTCAATTCCGAAGATGAGATTAAAACGGTCCTGGAAAACTTTTTTACCCATAAGATTGCTGACTTTTACGAAAGAGACATTATGTCTCTTCCAGAATTTTGGATACCTTTTTCCATAGACCATGATGGACAATATCTAATGGATTTAATATACCAAAAATATGTGTTTAACCTTAACCCTAAAAAACCGCAGAGCTTATTGAACATTCTAATGTTATCAGCTACAATAGTGCATATATTTCTTTTTATTTCGTAATACTTGTTGCAAGGCAAAGTTTTGGCATATCCACTGAAGGATATCCGATTTAAACCAATATTTCAAAAAATGTGCAAAGGTTATCATTCTGAAATTTTAAGTGATGATCGTTATATTGTAACGCATTAAAGCTTGTTTGATTTGTAGTTAGTCTTACGAGGCTTGAATACCTCTTTTGTTCTAATTGTATTTTAATGTTCCGAAAATTGGCTTCAAAATTAGTAGTAACATTTATTTTAATACCCCACGCACTGATTGACAGACGTGAGTTCACCAAATGTTTATTTCTTAGAACGGATGCCATTGCATATAAGGGAATATCGCGTTATCACGGCAAAACAATTCAAATTTTCCAAGAACATCAACTGTCATTGCTTCGTTTTCCATATTTTCAACATCATGTTCATCTTAATCTGTGTTATAGTCGGCTTGAAGTGGCATAGTGGTAACGCCATTACCAAAGATCCTTCATTTCTTTCAATAGCATCTAAAGCACTAGGAGAATTGAAGTATTATATATTTTATTTCGTAAAATCTTGCTAATAAAAATGTCTGAAACTTCATTTTGATACTAAATGAATCAATTAGATCTTATTGGTATAGTTATTTCTATTGTTGAAAAGCAGGTACACCTGTATTCCAAGAACTTACTTTTGCGGTTTCAAATATTCGTACACACTCTGTTCACTTTTCTAAATAAACAATAACTCTCTAGCAAAAATGTAAACTTAACACGACTGAAAAATGCAAAGCAATTGCTCAAAAAGCCAACAATTTTAAAAGTGGCTCGGCTAAATAAGGTACTGCAGCATAGCTTAGTTCTTAGTTCCTTTTGAATGAAGCGAACAACTGTAGAAAAACTATCTAAATAGTCATAGATATCGAACAATTAAAAAAGAAAAAAATAAATAAATTGAAAATGAAAGAATTTCATGGTTTTTCCGTACTCAAGCGAGTACAGTACAGGCGAAGTTTTGTTGTTTTATTTTTAGCCACTTTAAAAATTTCAACGTGGCATCTTGATGGTATGGTTTGTCGTGTCACATGTTGTTTTATAATTTGATAATGAGCTGCTATTAAAGTCTACTTTAAATTGGATTAACCCTAGAAACCTAAGGTTGTTGATGACCCCTAATAAGCTAATTATTCGTCGATTCGACGATCTGTACTAAAACACATTTTCTTGCAGTTTTCTATAATGCATATAATTTTACTTTTATTCTTTAAAGCATTACGAAAGTGTTCTGTAATAAAAGAAACGTAATTTTAACAAATTAATTTATATTTTTTATTATTGAGAAGTCTTTTTACAAAACACAGTATTTTTCAGTTTAAAATGTGTTTTAACAAAATTAAAAAAAATAATAAAAAAAACAACTATTTCTTCTTTGGTAAAATAAAAATAACAATAATGAATTGGAAAAAAAAAACAAACGGGCTAATTTTTCTTTGCACAGGATCAACAGAAGTTACTCGATGTTCAACACATTTTCCAATACTACATTTTGAGTCTTTGTCATCCGCCTATTTTTATAAGAACACTCAGCGCACATTTTTTTAGAACTGCTAGTAACCTCCTTAACCACCAGAATGCGCTGCTACTGCAAAAAAGGTTATGGTGCCTTGAGGTCTGTTCATATTTAAGACGACATGCCATCATTTCAGTGCGATACTGTCTTTAGTTTTGTTTTGACAGCTGATTGTTGTTGACATATTTGGCATCATGTAGAACATTATTTTTTGAGAGGCAAAACGGCGAAGGAAACAAAAGAAAAGTTGGATAAATATTAAGGGGCTAATGCTCCGTCAGATTATACCGTCAAATATTGGTTTCGAGAGTTTCGTGGTGGCCGCAACTCCACTACCGATCAAGTACGCAGCGGCAGGCCCTCCGATGCGGTTACAGAGGACAATGTCAAAAAAATACATGAAATGGTGTTGGCTGACCGGAAAGTGAAATTGCGCAAACCAGCTGATACCACAAAGATTAGTACTGAGCGCACACGCCATATTTTGGGGCAAAATTTAGCATATGAAAAAGTTATTCTGCCGCTTGATGCCGTGAGTGAGTATCACTCCTGACCAAAAACACGAACGCGAGAGCACTTCGAACGCGTGTTCGGTCTTGCTGATGCGGAATCGTGCGGACTTTTGGCGCCGGCACGAGTGCTTCGAAGCGGCCGAGGGAGGCTCGATGAGTCGGAATGGTTATGGCGTCAGTTTTCTGGGATTGTCATGGCCTACTCTTCGTGGACTACCTCGAAAAAGGAAAAACCGTCAACAGCGAGTATAACTATGCATTATTGGAGAGATTGAAGGCCGAAATCAATCAATGACCTATGGCTCCAATTGCTGTCGCATCCACCGTATTCGCCCGATTTGGCTCCCTCGGACTATTACCTCTTCCTAAATCTCAAAACATGGCTCATCAATAGAAAATTCAGCTCACGCGAGGAAATCATCGACGCCACGGAGGAGTATTTGCGGACCTTTCGGAAAATTACTTTTCGGACGGGATCAAGAAGTTGGAAAATCGCTAGAAGTGTATCAAACATTTAAAAAATTTGTTTTTTTCATTCCCAAAGAGATCCTTGTAGATGGTCCTGGTTCCTCTTGACTAGTGGTAGACTGATCGACACATTGTTCTTTAGGAGTGATATCTAAAACGTTTGAGATTGTGTCCTTAAATCTTTTATTCATAGTTTGTATTTCTGCATATTTTCTTACCCAAGGGTCTACAAGTTGCGAGTGTTACTCTTTCATATAATTTCGTCTTGATAATATTCTTGTTTCCAATATAGAATAATTGTGGCAGTAAATGATGTAACTGTTAATACATGCTATATTTATCATGCCGTAAAAAAGACACATTGGCCACCGATTAATTTTTTTGCTACAAGGTATCGACTCCACCCTTAGTAGCATTATAAAATTCGATCATCACAAGAAGATAATAGATAAACTATTTTTGATGGTTTCGGTTGTACGAAAGAAGGGTTAAAGGACCATAATATCAGAATATAGATGTGTCGACGTTTCTACCTCTATAATTTCTCATTTCTTCTAGGATTTCTCTTTCGCTTGCGCGTAATATTCCAACTATTGTCAACCTATAGAGTTGTTGTAATAATAATGGTTATGACGTGGTATAGAAGTGAACCATTTATCGGTGGTGATGTTTCTGTTTGATCCATATATACTTCGAGTAAGCTCACCCGAAGGTAAGCCGCCAGTATCAGTTCCTTTTCCGAGGTATGGTATAGCGTTGACCGTATACTTGATGACACTGTCACACATCATTTTCAATTTTATTCCATATTTTGCTGGTTTATTAAGTATATACATTATAAACTTACAATTACCTCTGAATGTTAATAGCTGTTCGTCAACGGTGACATTAATCCAAGGTTCATAAACAATTCGACACTGAGCCATTAGCAACTCCCATATTTTTCTGATTGGTAGAAGAGGATCTGATTGCTGGCGATTTAATATTAACATTTTTTCATCGAAACGAAGGCATCGCAACAAAAATTTAAATCTATCCTTGCTCCTACAAGCTATATAACTTGTTCCCTACCACTTTGTATCAAATAGTTCATCGCAATTTAGATGGTTGTCTTTTAGGCCCGCAGATAATATCAGAACACCCGTAAATGCTTTGACTTTTTCTTTATTGGTTTAAAGTTGTGTTGCTGATATCGTTTTGTTGTTTTGCTTTTCCACTGATATCTCAACGTTTGTCCACTTTACTATCTCTTCCAATATTTTATTTGCCACAAATTTTTCTAACAGCAATAATGGGTCAATAATGCCCCTGCAAGATCTAGTAGGACCTTTTGCAATACGCACTATATTTATAGCTGGTGATCTGCCTGACGTTTGAACTTTAGCTATAGACCATTCATGACGATTTTTACCACGGATATTTCCTTGCGTTAAGCATTATATATGTGGTGAACTCGAATGAGAGCTGGGTAATTCATTCTCCACCTCTATATCGGATTGAACGTCTTGTGTATCGCTTTCCACATCATCCTCTTCCAAATTATCCACTTTTTCACATTCAGAACGATCGCCAACATCGCTCAAGTCATCATCAGCAAGTAATAGCTTAACAATTTCTGAAACTATTACGTGTTTCAAGGAAGCCATTATAAAAACCTAAAAAAAAAAAAAAATAACACAGCATTCAACATCACCATAACTACCACAAAAGCTAAGTATTCGTCGAAACGACGAACATGTGAGACTAAAAAAATAAATAAAAACAGAAATACTTTTTTTACCTGTTGGAAGCAACCGTCTTTCGCGAGAGTGCATCGGTGACTGAGTTAATTTTTGAATATATGTTACTATGTGCCCGAGTTTGAAAGGGACGGTAAGATAACAAATGCGAAGTCGTCGAATCGACGAACATTAGCCTTCTAGGGTTAAACCGGAAACAATCAGAATGTTGATCACTGCGTACGGTGATGAGTGTTTGAGTCGAACCAAGATATTTGAAGGGTATTCAGCACGGTTTAAGAATGATCGCCAGTCGTTGAATGACGATCCAAAAGAGGCCCGCCTCGATTAAAATATTGTCAGAGCAACTAAATATTAGTTAAGGAACAGAATAATGTGAACTCGCATAGTACCGCTTGGCCGGCTGATCCATTCTTCACAATAATTCTTCTTCAAACTTGTTGTTATTGTTAACCCACTTTTTAGCTAACAAAAAAAAAAGAAGCATCTGGCGCCTTTCTTTTAAATCAGTCATGCTGCTGCCATGAAAGGAGAACATTTTGATGACTTGGAGGATGTTCAATGAGAATTGATAAAGGCGCTGACAGAGGCGCCTTTCTGTTTTTGAATAAACTGTGAAGTGTACAGAACATTAATTCAAAAAATTAAATTTTTGAAAACTTTCGAATTAAAAGCTTTAATCCAGTAATTTTACACAACCAAGATAATAATGGTTATGGTCTTGACTAAGGTCAAATTTATAGTAATAACATTTAAGTAAGCGATGAACAACACTCGTTGCTCCGTAACTTTTGGAGGCAACCTTACGGAGACATTTGTTGTCGTACAAATTTTAATTTAAGTTAATTCACTCCGCGGGTACTCTTAAGATGTTTGCACATAGCGCGGATGAAAGCAAGTTAGGGAGCGATAAAGGAGCAATACCGATGTGCGTTGGTTTTCAATGTTTGTAAGATATAACGACTAGGAAATAAAGAACTCTGTATGGCATTCCATAAGCAGTTCTATGGATCAGGAAACGATCACAATATTTCAATATACCACCAATATACAAAGAAGTTCCAGGAATTTATTCAGAAAATTAAAAATACAAGTTTATTCGTCTAAATCTATACTGTCATCTTCAAAGTAATCCCAATCGACTACAACATCATCCACTCCTCGAAACATTTTTTATATTCGGTTTTCGGTATATCCATCAGTGCTTCCTGAGATTTTTCCATTACTTCTTCTCGGCTGCTAAAACGCTTTCCCCGTAGTGGTTTTTTAACTCGATTGAACAGAAAGAAGTCACAGGGAGCCAAATCAGGTGAATTTAGTGGCTGTTGGATGGTATTTGTAGCATTTTGCAAAAAATTACGAATAATGATGACACTGTGCGACGGTGAGTTATCATGGTGCAAAATCCATGAGTTTTCTGCCCACAATTCTTTCGGCGAATTGCTTCACTGTCTAGCCTTCTTGCAAAAATTCTTGATGCACTTAACCATTGTAATCTACGAAAATTGTGAACATTGCCTTCTTTTTTGACTGAAAGCGACGTGGTTTTTTAGTCTCGGCTCATTTGGTGAACGCCATTCATTTGACTGATGTCTGGATTGCGTGTGTTGTACTCATGAACCCACGTCTCATCTCCAGTAATGATCCTTTTGATGAATGTGGGCTCGGATTCAGCCTCGCAAATCATCTCTTTTGCGACGTCAACACGGTCTCTTTTTTGCATAAAATTGACGTCTTTTGTCACCAACACCAGTTACACAACGGAAACCCAAATCATTAACAAAAATTTGTTGGACGGATCCATAGGCAATGTTCAAGTCTCCGCTATCTATCTGATGGTTACTAGGAGTGAAAAGTAACCTCCTTCACCGCCAGAATGCGCTGCTACTGCAAAAAAGGTTATGGTGCCTTGAGGTCCATTCATATTTAGGCCGATATGCCATCATTTCAGTGCGATACTGTCTTTAGTTTTGTTTTGACAGCTGATTGTTGTTAACATATTTGGCATTATGTAGAACATTATTTTTTGAGTGGCAAAACGGCGAAGAAAACAAAAGAAAAGTTGGATAAATATTATGGGGCTAATGCTCCGTTTGATTACACCGTCAAATATTGGTTTCGAGAGTTTCGTGGTGGCCGCAGCGGCAGGCCCTCCGATGCGGTTACAGAGGACAATGTCAAAAAAATACATGAAATGGTGTTGGCTGACCGGAAAGTGAAGGTGCGCGAACTAGCAGATACCACAAGGATTAGTACTGAGCGCAAACGTCATATTTTGGGCAATATTCTGCATATGAAAAAGTTATCCTGCCGCGTATACTCACTATTGACCAAAAACACGAACGCGAGAGCATTTCGAAAGAGTGTTTTAACTTGTTGATGCGGAATCGTGCGGACTTTTGTCGTCGATTGGTAACTGTTGCCAGTTTAACACCAGAGAACAGAATGAGTGCCCGGTAATGGACTGAAGCCGGCACGAGTGCTTCGAAGCGGCCGAGGGAGACTCGATGGGTCGGAAAGATTATGGCGTCTGTTTTCTGGGATTGTCTCTCGTGGACTACCTCGAAAAAGGAAAAACCATCAACAGCGATGCAGGCCGAAATACCTGCAAAACGGCCTCACATGAAGGGAAAACAAATTTTATTTTTCAAGACAATGCACCGGCGCATAAGAGCATCGCAACCATGACTAAAATCAATGACTTACGGCTCTAATTTCTGTCGCATCCACCGTATTCGCCCGATTTGGCTCCCTCGGACTATTACCTCTTCCCAAACTTCAAAAGATGGCTCATCAATAAAAAATTCAGCTCACGCGAGGAAATCATCGACGACACGGAGGAGTATTTTGCAGACCTTCCGGGATCAAGAAGTTGGAAAATCGCTAGATTAAGTGTATTAAACTAAAAGGGGGCTATATTAAATAAAATAAAAAAACATTTAACAAAAATTTTTTTTTTCATTCTCTAGAAGGCTACTTCTCACCCCACCTAGTATTTCATTGAAGAGAAGCCGATTGCTAAATCTCAGATTCGTGAAGAGAACGAAGGAATCAAAGAAGTGGATTGTTCAGTTATTATCAAAGAATACATGTTTAGCAGATTCCTTGCTTAGAAGATATAAAAATAAAATCTGGTCTAAGAAATGGTACGATAGAATATTTTACCATTTACTAGATGTAATAGTTTTCAACGCGTGGCAGGTACAGGTGAAGTTTCAAAGCGTGGAAGGCCATCGACCGAATTGGGTAGGCAAATTGTTTCGTCAAAAGAGGTAAGGCTAGATGGTTTAAACCATTTGCCTCTTTGGGTTCCTCAACATTTGACGTGCAAGCTGCCTGGTTGTGGAAAATTAACGTTTGCAAAATATTCAAAATGTGAAACTGCGCTTTGCTTCAACAAAGACAAAAATTGATTCCAAGACTTTCACACCAAATGAATTTTCTCTACTGGAACATCTAAAATTTTATTTTCATGTAATAACATAATTTTGAATTTTTCAAGTTTTGTTTTTAAGTTACACAATTTGTTTTACTTTTGCTACAAGTGTTAGCATAAAAATATTTATAGAATAGAATAGTAAAATAAAATTATTTTTGAGACACCAAAAAAGTGTATTTTAGCTGCATGATATATCCTATATGATATGTATACGAATTGAGAAAAATCTCGAAAACGGCTCAATATTTTAACAAATCATTATCATTTTCATAATCAGGTCGTCGAAATACACAAACAATATATCTTTTCCTGCGAAAAAAAAATCATGCCGTAAAGGGATAAATTGTTTTCCGGCTGCAACCATATATTTAACAGAGTTCCGCTGCCGAAACATCCTCCTGGAATATTGCAATAATGTCTGCTCTTTTTTCAAGGGAAAGTTCAATAGTTTTTGTCATTTCGTACAACTTTTCTATGGTATGGACCTGATAGTAATATATGGACTCTACGCAAAATATCATTAAACTAAAGAAATTTAAAACAGTTTCTTTCCCAATGTAGTTATTTGCATTTGTGTAAATAATTTTTCCAGTGACTGTATGAACAACTCTGTCGATTACAATAACAAGAAAAATTATAAAATAAAAAACAAAAAAAAAATATTATATAATAATATAATATTATATATTAAATATTATACGTATAAAATAAATGGCATGCTTAATTTGACCTTACATACGTACAAATATATGATATTAGTGATTCATCTGAAAGAATAAGAAAAAAAAATAAATTTGACGTTTGGTATTTAAAATAAGGGCAAGTCATTAACTAGTTTCTTTTTAAATAACATGTGACTTTAATACTGATAGCTTTTTCGCTATTTTGCTCTCTTTTTTGTGATACTATTCAGGTACTTTAGAACAATTTTAAACAAGTTTTTCTTAAAATGTCGCCTAAGACCAACGAAAAGACACTTAAAATTTATTTGACGGCGGGGGCGATGCCAAACCAGCAGAGACAGGTATTTAAATCTGATCTTATTCCATAGTAAACATAAAAAAAAAAATATTTAATGGCGTTTCTTGATGTTGTTTAGTCATTTTTAAAAGAAACCCACGACGAGAAATCACATTTCACTTTTACTATTTAAAAGAAAATGTACTCAGCAAACACTCCTCTGGTTTTATCTTGATCCTTAAAAAAATTCCAAAGTATCTTTATTTTGGGGTAAATAAAACAAGAATTGTGGCAACAAATTATAATGCATCACTAAATATCAATCTACATATCAAAAGTCATCAAATGGATTACTCCTAAATAATATGAAATTAAAATTTCAATAAAAAAACATATAACCTTGTTTTAGTACGGGTTTAGAAATTAATTAAAAAAGTAATTAATATCTGACCAAGCCTGATCTAACTTTCAAATAACGGGAACGATTAACATATATTTTATAGGATAAACACAAGAAACTTGACTTTATTTAAATTCATTTAACATATCTAGATCTTTATCGTAACCATAAATTATTTGTTTGACTGCTCTCAAAAAAACATTTGCCAAATACTCTATTTAAAATGTAAATCTATTAAGTTAATGGATAGCGAAGTTAGATATTCCTCTTATTGAAAAATTTTTGTATAAAATTTTCGAATTTATAATCAGTGTCAAATATTTTTATTATTAACATATTTCATATCACACTTGAGTGGTGTTTTTTTTTTTTTTAGTTAGCGCGCGCTCAAATGCTTGCACACGGCACGGGCGAAGGAAAATTTGGCATTCCATAAGCGAGATGTACGGCTTAGGCAAGAATCACGTTCGAAAAAGAGCTTGATGGTAAACTGATGAGCATTTATGAAGAGACGGGTGTTACAGTTAAAGGTTTGAAGTGGAAGACTGCTACTGGCAATTTAAATGGAACACTGATGGTGTCAATAGCGATATAGCAAGGTGAGACAGGTTGTCAATTGAATGAGTGATATTAACATCACCTATGACTCTTATCGTACGGTTTTGAAACCTATCCGGCCTATCCTAAGATCCGGCCAACATTTGTCTTATATATAACATATATTGTAGCTAGAACAGATGAGAAAAGAGCATTTCTAAAATTGTTAGAGTGAACCTAGACAGCATTTTTGGCAGAATTTTTGGCGACATCAAATATGTGGTAATTCCAAGGTAGGATGTCATTGACACACATATCGAGAATGGAAAGTTTTTCGATTTCAACGATGTTAGTGCTATTCATGGATAATGGCTGGGTACTTAAATTTGGCTTTAACGACAGCAGACAGCATTATTCTCAAATTTGTGATGCTGCTTTTACCGGAATTTAATGAGCTTAACATACGCTGACGTTCCTGTTCTATAGCCAAAGAACAAGGACGTGAGTCCGGGAACAAAAATGAAAAACAGAAAGTACTGTCGTCAGCACAGGAATATGTTGGATTAAAAGTAGCAGCAGGAGATCATTAATGAAGATTAAAAAAAGTGTCGGAAGCAGAACGGAGCCCTGGGGCACACCATCATTTATCAGACTTGAAATCATACAAAGTAACTTGGATTGAACGTTCCGAAAGTTTCTAATCCATTGTAGAAGAGATCCATCGATCCCAAATGCGCGCATTTTCAAAAAAGGAGCATGATGCGAAACTCCTTCAAATACCTTAAAAAACTCTGTCAGCTATGTTGCCTTGGTTCTACATGTTGGTGAGACCTGCCATCAAATCACCCGTGGACCTATTGCTACGAAAGCCGTACTGCCGGTCATAGAGAAATTTTCGTGTTTCGAGATATTTCATGAGCTGACGGTTTATTAGCGCTTCCATGACCTTGGAAAGAAGGGACTTAAGTGCAATAGGTCTGTAGGAGGAGAGAGAAGAAGATTCGCCTTTTTAAGGGATGTTCAGGACAAATGCTGTTTTCCACCTGCTCGCAGAGTCCTAAAGACTAGGATTCTTGCAAAACAACGAAGCACACCTCTTCAGAAAAAAGGGAGATATACCATCTGGACCTACAGATTTGTGTATGTTAAGATCTTTAAGTACTCTGGTTACACGAGTGCGAAAGTGGATTAGTCTCATTAAAGATTCGATGCGCTCAAGTGTAGGCGAAGAAAAAGCAAATTTTGCAGCAAGTAGTTTGGACTTGTCTAAAGAGCTTTCAAGTAGAATGTCATTGTAAATGAGCGTTGGGATGGAGGATGAGGCATATTGTGTAATGTTTTTGATGAGCGACCAAAGCCTTTTAGTACCTTTGGAATGTTGTACTATTTTTTGCATCAGATTATAAAAATATTGAAATTTCGCACACATAAAAAAGACGCTGCAGCCATTCCTGGCTCGTTTGAACTTTTTTCGGTTTTCCTCTATCGGGTTGGTCTTGTAGGACCGAAAAAATATTTCCCTAGCCCTGACAGTCTCTTAATAGCTCGAGTCGTACCATGCCTTTTCGTTTGGTCTAATACTCTTAATTAAATCATTTTAGCAGCTATATCCATGTTTTTATCGAGGGAATATAACAACCAATTATTGGATCTATAACTTAATTCGTGCTAAGAGATAGCGTAACTTGTATTATTCCATTGGAACATGCGTTGGAAAGCTACTGTCATTGTACGTCATTTCAGTATATGTCATTCATTTGAAGCGTAAACAACAATAAATTTTTTCACTCAAATATGTCGAACTTTGTGCCTGAAAAAGTGTTTTTCTGGGAGTTCTTCTTCATTACTTTAATATGAAAAAAACTGCTACCGAAAGTCATCGTATTTTGATGGAAGTTTATGGTGAACATGCGCTAGCTGAGCGAACGTGCCAAAAGTGGCTTGCACGACGATGAACGTCCTGGGCAGCCAAAAAAGTTTGAAGATGAAGAACTGGAAGCATTACTCTATGAAGGTTGTTGCCAAACACAAGAAGAGCTCGCAGAATCTTTGGGTGTCACTCAGCAGCCATTTCAAAACGTTTAAAAGCAGCTGGATATATTTAAAAGCAACGAAATTGGGTTCCACATGAACTCAAGCCGAGAGACGTCAACAGGCGGTTTTGCATGTCCGAAATGCTGCTGGAACGCCACAAAATTAAGTCAATTCTACATTGGATTTGCGCTGGTGATGAAAAGTGGATCCATTACGACAACCCCAAGCGCAAAAAATCATATGTAAAACCGGCCAACCAGCCAAATCAACGGCTAAGCCGAATATCCATGGCGCGAAGGTAATGCTCTGTATTTGGTGGGATCAGATGGGTGTACTGTATTATGAGCTTCTAAAACCGGGTAAAACCATCAGTAGACAACGCTACTGAACACAATTAATTCGTTTGAAGAGAGCAGTAGCCGAAAAGCGCCCGGAATATGCGACCAGACACGAGGCAATAATTTTCCATAATGACAACGCTCGGCCTCACGTTGCTATTCCGGTTAAGAACTATTTGGAAAACAATGGATGGGAAGTCTTACCCCACCCGCCTTATAGCCCAGACCTTGCCCCTTCTGACTACAATTTGTTCCGGTCGATGCAGAACGCCTTCACTGAAATACGGTTCACATCCGAACAGAATATCAAAAATTGGCTTGATTCATTCTTGGCTGCCAAGTCGGCGCAGTCCTTTTGGGATGGGATCCACAAATCGCCAGAAAGATGCCCAAAAGTCATTGCTTCAGATGGGCAATACTTTGAATAATACTATTGTACATGTTTTTCTTAAATAAACGTTCAAATTTAAAAAAAAAAAAGCCGCACCCAATAAGTTATATACCCGATAGTATTCCTAAAAAAGCTGTTAATTCCGCTCTTATTTGCATTCCCGTATTGATAAACGGTTCTTTTATTAACCTTTTCTCTAACTGTGTGTCAGCGTACGAGAAAATAGCTGATATGACACAATGCTCTTACGAGCCTACATCAAGGCTTTACTACATCAGATTGAGAAGTTAAAAACAAGTCCAAGGTGTTGGTGGTACGACTATCAACGTCTGGTATTCGCGTGGGCTCATTTACAAGCTGGATGAAGTCGTTTTCCGCATAGAAGTTCTCAACACACCATCCTTCGGGTGCTATCTATGCAGAATGTCGAAGCCATCCAAAATTGTGTATACTGATATTGCCCATAATAACGAGTTCAGTATGAGGATATAGGAAAACGATTCTTTGTATGGAGTCAGACAGCGCATCAGACTCGTTAAAGGTCGAATTGCTGTCCAGTTTGGGGCTTATGTAAATAAGGAAATAGTGTGTAATTTGCTTACGGAGATGAAATTTTTACCACACAAAATTGAATTATAGAATGGAACAAGGACTTCATTGTGGTGGAGTTTGGTAAAGAATAGTAGCACTAGTTCGTAGCCATATAGCTTCAGATAAGAGTGATCCGAGAGGCTATTAGACGGTGAATCGGTGAACCGTTATCAGTTGCTAACAGTACGGTTTTTCATTTCTATTAGCGGGTGTATCCGAAACAAATTGAAGGAGATAAGATAATGCATGCAAAAAAAGAGTTTTTTTCTCCGGAATGTATTCCGTTCAGTATGTCCTTTCGTTTTTAAGAGGTTTTTAAGAAATTTATGATTACATTAGAACTCAGATTAGAGAGGATAATAAGTTTCAGAGTGAAGATCTAAAAATGTATCGGCTTTTATTGCCAATATTTCTGCTCTAAGGAGTTTGGCATCGGCAAAATAAGTATGCAGTTTCTAGATGCTGATACTCAAAAACGAAGCAATGAATAATGATGAAAATTATTTAAGAAATAAATTAATCGAATCGCAACGACGAAAGACAGCGCTTTCGCAAAAGCCGGTTTCAGTTTTTACTTGCATCTGCATAACACCAATGCAACGAGCATCAAGGATCTGAACTTTTTCGGATTACTATCGACTCAATCTACTAATAGTTTTTCAGTGTTAGCTGAAAATTTATAAGCTAAAACATCGTTATGCTGAGAAGTGGGACAAATTTAAATTGTCCAACAAAATATGTTCGGTTGAGAAGCCACATAAACTGAGTGATATTGCTACTATTATGTTCTAAAAACGATTATTACAAAATGCGATTAAGATTGTTGGTTTAAAGATTTATATCTTAAAAAAATTGAACGCTCTGATAACTGAGACAGCAAGAAGTATCGAAAACGATAAAGTTTTTGCGCATTACATCTGCTCTCGTTGGACTAAGATCTCACTTATACATAGTGCACAAAAAAAGAGAAAACATTCATACAGGAATCGTATGGCAATACAAGAAAGACTTAACATAATTTTTTTTGGAATTTCATCTGGTCATTGTGTTTCCTTGATAACGAAGTAGATGCTGTTTCAGATATAAATAAAAAAAACAGTCAATAGACACCCTCGAATACCTACAAAATGTCTCAACTCTCACTTAGGTCTATCGCTATTTCCATCCCCAGTGCTCCATTGAAATCGACATTAGCATTCCACCCCTTTAAGCCTTCCACCGTAACACTCGCCTCGCTATGAACGTTCATCAATATACCCACAAGCCCACCTTCGGATTTAATCCGCAATATAGTGATCCAATCCTAAGCTGAACAACTCGCTTGTGAAATACCCTGCCAAGTTCTCTATTTCTTAATCGTTCTAATATCCATACATTTAAAACCAGTGTACATCGGTACCTATCTTTCTTTTTCCCATAATTTTCCTTCGCTCGCACTGTGTTTCCACACAGAATGTTTACAAACATTCTTTAGTAAATATTCTTTTGCTGACAGCAGTCCTCTCTGCCTTTCATATTCATTCTGAAGCTCATGTCCTTGCTTTTTACAGACCAGAGCCAAAGAACGTGAGCGCCACCTTATGTTCAGTTCAATGAATTCCGATATTAACTGCGTAAGCAATCAGGGGAACCTGATTAATGCTTCCAAAACTCAATGCTGCCTACTTTTGGCACAACAAAATTCTGAGTAAGCGTGTTAGTGATAACATCAGATGGAACTACCAAATATTCCATGTCGCCAAACCAGTTGCGAAATGACTTATTCAATTCATCTAATCTGGTATCGTTTACGAAGGAAATTTGAGTGCTGTGTCCATATCTGGTTATTTAACCATGAATTTTATCTACGTTGGTTACATAAGATAAAAGATCGTGCGATAATACTCATAGGTGATGCCAAGGTTGTCAAGTCGATCAACTACTCCGCAAATTGACATAATATGTATGTATCATCGGTGATTCCCTTTCTTTTGTTTTTAATATTCCTTCGTGCGCGCTGTCTGTTAACATTTTAAGGGAACTGATAGTTCTGGAATTCAGTATCGGTGTCCATCACATTTTTAATGATTTTGTCTCATTTTTTTTTTTTTGGGTTTTACTTAATTACTTACCGACGTCCCTAGTTGGGAACCGCCGTTCACAGATATTCCGCTTTCAGTTTTGTAAACACCGCCTTTTGCAACCCGAAAAACTTATTGTTGTTGTCCATTCGCTCTATGTGGTCGAATCAGAGAAGTCATCTTATTTTCACTTTTTAGACTAATTTGATATCTTAGCATGTACATATCATGAAGTTCGCAGTTATATCTACATACTTCCCTTCCAGGGTCTTCGCATATGTAGCCAAAAATGATGTAAACTCCTTTGCTAATTTGAAGACTTAGTTATCACATAGATCAAAGCCGTTTTCTTTATTGGTAATACGTATTTGGTTTAAGTCGCGTTTATACTAAACCTTTCCCTTTCCAAATTTTGGCAAGCGCTCTGCTTTTTACGATTAAAGACTTCAATTTCGTGTGTGTATTCCATCGGTTAGATGGATCATGAAAGACAGTGATTATCATGTACACATATATAACTCTTTGCCGATGTCCAGTAGGAGATCAAAAAGGACAGATAAGATGCTCCCAACATCTTCAGCTTCTTTCAAAGAGATTGGAAATTTAGCCATCGTTATAAAGCGGTATAAAGGCAATATGTTTTAGCCTCACGCTCGCTGTTTTTATTTAGGATCTGGCATTTTTAAAACGGGACTTAAGGAGCAGATATAATTAACAATACTAGTCTACATGACTTTTTGCCGTCAGTCAAAATGTATTTGTTCGATATCTCTTATGTATAGGGTGATTCATCGTGAGATTTGATTTTCAATAGGCTCATCATGGAATGACTCACACCACAACAGCGTCTCCAAATTGTTCAGTTGTATTACGAAAATCAGCGTTCTGTGAGAGATGGTTTTCATGCGATTCGCGCAACTTACGGTGCGCATAATCGATCTACTGAAACCACTATTGCCAATACCATTCGCAAATTTGAGTCCCAGTTTACATAAGTAGATGATACTTGACCGGTTAAACCACATCCAGCACGTAGTGAAGAGACTATAGCAGCTGTAGCTGAGAGTGTACAAGAATTGAAGCCGGGCGACTTGAATTTCCTTCATATTCCTTCAGTGAATGAGCTCTGAAAAAACTCAATGAAAATCCAGTGTTTTATCGTGAAATTTTGTTCAGTGATGAAGCCCATTTCTGGCTCAATGGATACGTTAATAAACAAGAGTACCAAGAGCTACCATTACATCCATTAAAAACAACGGTATGGTGTGGTTTATGGGCTGGTGGTATCATTGGTCCATATTTTTTCAAAAATGAGGGAAATCAGAATGTTACCGTCAATGGTAACCGTTATTGCGACATTTTAATGGATTATGGCACTACGAGCCATACAGCGCGTGAAAAAATGGAATTTTTGAGAAATCATTTTGGTGAGCACTTAATTTCACGTTTTGCTACGGTAAATTGACCGCCTAGATCGTGCGATATCACACCTTTCGATTATTTTTTCTGGTAATATGTAAAGTCTCATATCTTCAATAATAAGCCAGCTACGATTGTCGCTTTGGAAACCAACATTACTCGTGTTAGCCGCGAGATACCAGTCGGTATGCTCGAACGAGTCACTCAAATTTGGGCCTTCCAAATGGACCACCTTTGACGTAGTCATTGCCAATATTTACATAATATGATTTTAAAAATATAAATTCCATAAATAGTTCTTTTAATCGATAATAAAAACTTTGAATTTACTTTCAAATTTGTGTATTTTATTTTACATTATAAACCAAACCTTACTATGAATCACCCTATTTAAGTATTAACAGAAAAATAATAACAAAATTGTATTGATTTGTTCGCAAAGTTATTTGGTTTTTTTATGAAAATGCAGTACGATTTTTTTGTAGTAAATAAATATGGTATTTTGTTGAATTATGTATTGTCCGTTGTGGTCCCATACCCTTTGGAATCTTTCTACCAGTAGCATGATTCCACGCTCATAAAATGTTTGTTCTTTGCTGGCAAAAAACTGATCCGGGTAATTTTTGACCTCTTCAGTTAAAGCAAAGGTTTTAAGCTCTACAAAATTTTGTAGATACTGGAGCAAATAATACTGAGAAGGTGTCAGATCTGGAGAATAATACATGGTAGGTGTAGATCCCATCCAAGCTGCAAAAGTTGTTGGCGATCTACCAAACTGGTTTGAGGTCTCGCTATGTCTTACATTAAACCTTTTCTATTGATCGGTTATGGGCTTTTCTGTTTAATCGAATCATTCAGTTTGTCCAACAGAAAACAGCACACTTCATCGTTGTGTTGTCCGGTTGAAGCACAAAAAAAGATTTTTTGAAATCCCACCAAATAGATTATTTTGATGAATATCGGCTTTTGAAGTGCTTTGAGCTAGTTCATCTATTTTACTCCATGATCTCCAGCGTTTAACATTGTTGTTGACAAGCCATTTCTCACCCCCTGTTAAAAATGGATCATTTTCTTGACGTTTGAGAAGCAAATCAAAGACTTCAACGCGGCGACACAAATTTGTTTTCGCAGCAAGAACATGACTAACCCATATGTCCAACTTCGAGATTAAATTTGGGCGTTTCAAGTGAACATGAAGGGTCGAATTCGTTAAATTTAAGCTCTCAACGATCTCCTGACTTGTTATTCGCCGGTTTACATCAATTAATGCCCTTATTATGTCTCCATCATCTTTAATGTGGTGCATAGTGGACATCAAAATTTCCGGATCGAAATTTTGTAAACCAGTTTAAGCATTGGATAATATTTTTTTTTTTTTTTTTTTGCTTGAAAAGCATTTTTACCTTTTCAATAATAAAAAAGTAAAATATGCCGAAAATGCTCTTCAATCGAACTTTTTCACAAGTAAGCCTTTCTGCAGGGTGACCAGACAGCAATGATAATTTTTCCAATTGTTATGTTTCAACAGCTTTCAAAGCCACCAATGACATCTAGCTGTCAAGACATTCAACAAAGCTTAACGCTTGCCGAACGTGTGGAAATTATTAAAAAATTTCATCGAAATTCCGGCTCAGTGTTAAAAACGCAACGTGAATTTCGTCGTGAGGTCGGTCGTTATCATGGCTTCATCGAATCGTGGACAAAGATTGGTGTGAAACGAAGAAAATATAGCCGCCGTTGTGGCAAGAAGATACAGAAATGTCGATTCGGCGTCGATCAGCTGAATTGGGCATCGTTAGAGAAACAATCCGGCTTATTTTGCGATTGAATTTGGGCCAACATTTGTATAATATTTTGCAGATACAAGAATTGAAGCCGGACGCTGGGCCAGATTTTGGCCAAAAAATCATCATCTCGGACGAGGCCCTTTTTTGTCTCAGCGGCCATATCAACAAGCAAAATTGCCATTATTAAAGCGAAAGCAATGTACCATACACATCAAATCAAGCTTCATGAAAACTTCGTTCAATTCATGGATAGAACTGGAGAAGGTTTTTTGTATTTGAAAATTTTATTTCTTAGATTGAGTAAAGCTGATAAGGAATTTTTGTAGGACAGGATATGAAGAAGGTCACGAAGGATTCCAAGAGTCCAATTTCATTTCAAAACTAAAAACATAAATAAAAAATTTATGGCTTCCTTTTGCTGAAGTAGCAACAAAATTTTGGAGAAATATAAGCTCTGGAAACTATCAGTAAATTGTTTTGAAACTGCTACCGGCTTATATGGTCTTAGGATGTAATTCGTCTTTTATAATTCATTCAATTGATTTTCTTTTAGACTTTTTCCCCAAAAACTTAGGTGCTGTAAGCGACGAACACGGGGAAAGATTCCACCAATGGCGATGGGAAAAGGATGTCAAGGTAACCAAGATACCAAAATGGTTAGCGAGAGTGCTCCCATATGTTGGTTTGATATTAACGAGATTATCCGTCACACAATTCTAAGGAACAAGCAAAATGAACAAAAAAGTCCTGTCAGTACTTTTTTTTTTTTAAATTAATGGCCTTCAAAACTCAGTTATTTTAGTATCTTTTTTTTTATAAACATATTTTCCTAAGAAAAGGGGTGTTCGGAAAAATTTTTTTTTTTTGTTGTAGAGCAGTTTAATTTTATACAAAAAAATTATCAAAATTTTATGCCAATTCAACGATCAATCTGTCAGTGGGGGTAGATTTGTTGTTCATCAGCTTTTTCATTGCCAATTTCTCATTTATACGTACTATGGGAATATTAGTGCTCTATAAATACAAACATACATTTAAAGGGTGAGCCAACAGATGGTGTGAATATCGGCTGTCTATAACTGCCATTTACTGAAATTTGACAGATGTCACATACCATAATCTTTGGCAATTTTAGTCATGGAGTCGTTTACCATGCAACCTTATTACGAAAATGGGCGATTTGTTAAAGTAACTTTTCGAAAAATTCATGAATCGCCCTAGTAAGTCCGGAGTTCGGGCAAAGGTGAAGTGTTTTGAAGAAATTGGTTCAGTATCAGGTCAAACTTCATATCAGTTTGTTCAGCCAACAGTGTTCAAAACCAGGCAACTCAATTCATCAATTCAACAACATTCAACATCAAGTCAACTATTAGGCCTCACTTATGGCACTGTACGTCAAAAAACTCCAAAAAAATTCACTGTATGGTGCGGATTGTGGGTTGGCGGTATCATTGACTGGAGAGATAGTTACAGTGAATGGAGAACGTTACGTTACAACATGTTGACCAGCTATTTTTTTTTTTCAAAATTGAATGAATTCGGCCTTGATAACCTCTGGTTTCAACAGGATGGTGCTGTCGCCCACAGAAGCTATCAATCTATCAATTTCCTGCGTACGAAATATGAAGATCGCGTAATTTCGGGTAGAGGAAAAATCGATTGGCCTCTAATGTCATGCGATTTGACGCCTTTACGGCTATTGATCCACTTATTCCTCATCGCTTATTTTGACTTTCGAATGGTCGCTTGCAATAGAAGACGTGGTGGTCACATAAACGATGTTGTGTTCTGTTTATAATTGCTTTAGACGGGATTTATTAATCAATAAAATTTTTGTATTGATTTCGCAATAAGTGTGTCTTTAATTTAATGAAAACTTCCACATTAGCTGTTGGCTCACCTTTTACAATGCACTGAATATCGGTGACTACATATTTTTTGTTGTTTTATAGCGTATACGTTTGGGAATTATTAAAAATTACTACCGAAACTTTGAGTGGGTGGTCGCAACTTTAAGAGCGTTTAATCCAATTTTCGGTCGTAATAATCGTCCCAACAGACAAGCTGAAGCAGTAAGTGCTTCAGCTTAAAATGAACCAAATCAGTCGATTCAACGGAATTGGAAATCTCTCTGGACACGTTGTGGCAAATTTTGCATAAAAATCATAGCCTATACCCTTGCCAGATCATATTAACCCAAGAACTCAAGCCTCTTGATCATTTGAAGTGCCGAAATTTCTTCGCTTGTGCTCTGCAAGTTTGAAGAAAATCCTGAATTTCATCAAAAATCATCTTCAACGATGGTTCTCATTTTTGGCTTAATGAGTTTGTCATTAGACTGACGGACAGCAGCAAAGCCGAATATGCTTCAAGAGATTCCATTGCATACACAAGAAGTCAATAAGTGATCATGTGGTGTAGATTTCATAGCGGAGGTGTGATTAGACTGTATTTTTTCGTCGATGAAAATGATCGCCATATTACGGTCAATGGAGTTCGTTGTTGGATGAATATTGTATTTTTGGCCAGAATTATTGTAGATGGACTTGACATGAGTAATATGTGGTTCCAATAACATGGTACCACATGGCATACAGCTTACCAAACCATTGATCTATAGAAGGGGAAGTTTGGTACTGGTGTAATCATGAGAAATGGTCCTGGCCTTAGAACGGCTGTCTACGGGGCTAATATACGTTAAGTCGTTGGCTTATTCCAACAAGTTAACAGCGTAAGAGGACAGTATCGAACGCGAAATTGCTAACGTTCCGGCCGATATGTGTGGAAGAGTGGTGAAAAATCGGCTATAAAGAATCGATTGCTGGAAACGTGCTCGCAGTAGTTATATGAACGAGATCGAATTCCATACTTAAACTTAACACGTATACTACACCTGAAATAAGTTTCAGTCCAATATCTCAAATATTTTTTGTTATTTTTTTTTTTTTTAATTGTTATGCCATTATTGAAAAACCCGATATTAGCATGGTCAATTTTAATGGCCCTTCAACATCAATACATCAATTGCTTTAATGATAAATGTGGGAACGTTTTGTGTATTGCCTCAAATCTATTAGTCGAAAGCTGTAAGTTGTTTTCGATTCGAGGATTTTGTGCGTTCTTAACATAATTAGCAGAGACTATACGAGTACGTCTGGTTTTCGCATTTCCATTTTTATAGGAGACCGTTGAAATTTTTGGTTATATTTGAGTTTTCTGTCATTTTTGTCATCATCGTTACTATCAGTACATTGACTCTGGTAGCGGATCTTAACTGAACAGAAGACCTCATTTGTCTTCAGCTAGGTACTCATCATTGATTTAAAATTTTTTGCTGCATTCTTTAAATGGGAGAGCTCATATAATGATGATTTCTGCGCCTTTGTGCTTTAGTCTTGGCCTAGTCATTTTCGGCTGCCTGAGATTCTCGTTCTCTATTAGCAGTATTCTCTCAAAACACCTTAATCAAAGTTCCCAGAACAACCACCGTGTAGCGCTCCTCCTAAGTGGTCGTGAATCAATGGAAGATGATATACGCAGTGGCAGACCATCGACATCGAAAACCGACGAAAACATTGATGAAGTAAAAGAAATGCAATTTAACTATCAGAGAGATAGCGGAGGACTTGAACATTGCCTGTGGATTCGTCGAAGACATTTTAGTTAATGATTTGGGTTTCTGTCGTGTAGCAGCAAAGTTGGTGCGAAAAGACCTCAATTTCATGCAAAAAAGAGACGTGTTGCGTCGCAAAAGAGATGATTTGCGAGGCTGAATCCGATCCCGCATTCATCAAAATAATGAGTTTATGAGTACGACATGCAATTCAGACATCATTCAAGCGAAAAGCGTTTACCAAATGAGTCGACACCAAAAAAAACACTTCGTTTTCAGTCAAAAAAGAATGCAATGCTCACGGTTTTCATGGATAACAACAATGTAGTGCATCATGAATTTTTGCCAGAAGAGACCAGAATTGTGGGCAGAAAACTCGAGGATTTTGCACCATAATAACGCACCGTCGCACAATGCCATCAATATTTCTTAATTTTTTAAGAAAAATGCAACAAATGCCATCGAACAGCCACCGAATTCACCTGATTTTGCTCCCCATGACTCCTTTCTGTTCAATCGAATTAAAAAACCACTACGGGGAACGTGTTTCAGCAGCCGAAAGGAAGTACTAGGTATAGGGAATGTAACCTCCTTGACCACCAGAATGCGCTGTTACTGCAAAAAAGGTTATGGTGCCTTGAAGTCCGTTCATATTTAGGCAGATATGCGAAATTTCAGTGCGATACTGTCTTCAGTTTTGTTTTGACAGCTGATTGTTGTTGACGTGTTTGGCATCATGTTGAGTATGGACAAAAACGATTTTCGTTCTCTCATAAAATATTATATTTTGAGAGGAAACAAAAGAAAAGTTGGATAAATATTATGGGGCTAATGCTCTGTCAGATTACACCATCAAATATTGGTTTCGAGAGTTTCGTGGTGGCCGCAACTCCACTACCGATCAAGTCCGCAGCGGTAGACCCTCCAATGCGGTTACAGAGGACAATGCCAAAAAAATACATGAGATGGTGTTGGCTGACCGGAAAATGAAGGTGCGCGAGCTAGCAGATACCACAAGGATTAGTGCTGAGCTCACCGCCATATTGTGGGCAATATTCTACATATAAAAAAGTTATCCTGCCGCTGGGTGCCGCGCATTCTTACTCCTGACCAAAAACACGAGCGCGAGTGCACTTCGAAAGAGTGTTTGGACTTGCTGATTCGGAATCGGGCGGACTTTTGGCGTCGATTGGTAACTGTTGAACACCAGAGAACAGAATAAGTGCCCGGCAGTAGACTTAAGCCGGCACGAGTGCTCCAAAACGGCCGAGGGAATTTCGATGGGTCGGAAAGGTTATGGCGGCGGTTTTCTGGGATTGTCATGGCATACTCTTCGTGGACTACCTCGAAAAAGGAAAAACCATCAACAGCGAGTATTATTGTGCATTATTGGAGCGATTGAAGGCCGAAATCGCTGCAAAACGACCTCACATGAAGCGAAAAAAAATTTTGTTTTTGCAAGACAATGCACTGGCGCACAAGAGCAACACAACCATGGCTAAAATCAATAACTTACGGCTCCAATTGCTGTCGTATCCACCGTATTCGCCCGATTTGGCTCCCTCGGACAATTAAATTACTTTTCGGAAGTGATCAAGAAGTTGGAAAATCGCTGGAATAAGTATATCAAACTAAAAAAGAAAATTGTTTTCATTCCCAAGGAGGTTACTTTTCACTCAACCTAGTAATGGAAAAATCACAGGACGCACTAATGGACATACTGAAAGCGCTGGCATAAGTGTGTTGCAGTCGATGGAGATTACTTTGAAGGGGACAATATAGATTAAGATGAATATGGTAAACTTGTATTTTTAATTTTCAAATGATCAATGCGTATGTTTGAATCATATTTGCATGATTTAGGAGTTTGACTTATGAACGCTTTTCAACCAGTACCAATCATTGTACCCAATGACTCTATACTTCTTCATATACAGCATCTGTATCGAAAAATTCCATCCACATTAACAGCGACGTATTAAATTATTTCTTATATATATCCTAACTTACCAGCATCATTTGCCTTTTAATAGAGACCAGTTTCTTTTTGTGATGCCATCCGCTGAAAAATTGTTTCAAGGACGGTCCGAGCTCTCCATAAAAATGTCATTGTTTTGTATTCGTATTTATAAAAATAGCTAAAGTTAATCTATCTGGACAAATGCTCCTTTAAAGAAATAACTCCATCAGTAGTTTTCAACTTACATTTTGAAATGACAAATCGCAAAAAAAAAAATAAAGTAAAATTATGTTAATAAAACACTAAAAGCCAAACCAAAAATTTTTGGATTATGCAACTTTTTTTAATTAATAAAAAATAGATGCACATTTCCATCATAGCATAACATCTACTGTATTTGGCATACGTAAATTTAACTATATAAATATCTATAATGTAATCTAGTGCATAATGTTCAATATACGATACATAACAAACTAAATAAACAAACTAATATAATTAAAATATAAAAAAACAAAACAAACAAACAATCCAAGCAACTTAATATGAATAACATATAAAGCAATAAAAAAAAAAAACTTCGTCACAGTATTTATTTAGAGATTTATAATCAGAGTGCGTCATCGGTTATAATTTACGAGTTTGAATAGATAGCATATAAATACAGTATACGACAGAAAATGAGTATTACTTCTTAAAAATATTGGCAATTCATGATTACAAAATTTAATTTAAGTTTTCTTTGTTGTACATGTACATAAATGTATTTATTTCATTCTTTTCCTGCTAGAATCTTAATTTTTTATATTTATTCATTCCATTCCTAACCTAAACAAGCTTAAAAAACAATTAGATATAACTACGTATAAGTAGTTATGTCTGTAGCGTTTAGTGATAGAGGCGACGACCCCTACCAAAATAACAATTCTATTAGTAGGAGGTAGTTGAAATAATATTAAGCATAAGCTGAAATATTATGATTACTTATTTTATAAAAAAATACAATATTTACTTAAAAAAAAAATATTTGACGAACATATTTTGAAGGTCAGAGTAACCAATACTAGAAAACCATACTGGTAACTCCCTCCAAAATCTGAAAATGATGGTTTGATTAAGGATATGCAGCAGTGTAAACAATTGAAAAGAAAGTTTTTTTTTCGAAGTGCAGACGTTAAGTAATGCCCGAATATTTACCCTTTTTCACAAATCAGAAGCATTTTAAGACACATAAATGCTTAAAAGGCAACACATTAGGTCCTCAGGATAGAAACTAGTCGCTAGTTCTCTGCCTCATCCTTCATCCCAATGCTTATTTATTAAAACAGCTGACAGCTTTTTGGACAGCTATATTCTGCTTGTGACTCACTCGTAGTCAGCCCATCGCTACATTGGTCTTAAATGTTTACAAGTTATAACGACTAGGAAATAGAGAGCTTGACAGGGCATTCTATAAGCGAGTTGTGCGTCTTAGGAACGAATCATGATATTTTAGAGTACGTCCGAAAGTGGGTTTGAGGGTGTACTAAAGAGCATTAATAGCAAGGCGGGTGTTACGGTTACAAGTTTGATGGGAGTTAATGCTATTTCAATGGAGCACGAGACACGAGACATTTCTTCAGTGTTCAAGGGTGACCCTCGACTGAATGATTTAAGCATCGCCTATGAGTTTTTTTAGCACGGTTTTGGATCCTATTAAGCAAATCCAAAGAGATCTTAGGAACACCCGATTAGACGTGGGCATTGAACTCGAATTTCAGGCAGCTAAATGTCTTATATATTGAGGCCAGATCAGAGTATTTCTTACACCGTTTGAGGAAATCGGGACATTTCGCAGCATTTTTGGCGACATTAAATTTGTGGTCATTCTAACGTAGTTTGTCTGTGACACACATACTGAGAGCGAAAGGTTTTTCGGTTTCAACGATGCAAGGTCCATTCATGAATAATGACTGGCCCTTTGGAGTTCGCTTTAACGACAACAGTTAGCATTGCTTTTTGGAAGCATTCAATTTCACTCTGCTGATAGTTTCCCAATAGCTTGCGCTATTAATATCAGAATTGAATGAGCTTAGCATACCATGCCGTTCCCGTTCAAGAGCCGTCGAGCAGGACGTGAGTTCGGGAACGAATATGAAAAGCAGAGACTACTAGAGCTCTGGGGCACATCAGCATTAATTTCGTGAATATCAGACTTGAAACCATCCAAGACAACTTGAATTGAATATTGCGAAATGTAATTTCTAATCCAATGAAGAAGAGAGTCGTCGTCGACAAAAGAGTCGTTGCCAAACTCTGTTAAATGCCTTGGAAATATCAAATGCAACTATCCTGCTTTCATCAGATTGATGTACGCTTTTCGGTGAGATATGCCATAAAATCACCTGTAGACCAGTTGCTACAAAAACTATATTGCCGTTCATTGAAAAGTTTTCGCGTTTTGAGATATTTTATGAGCTGACGGTTTATCAGCATTTCCACGATCTTGGAAAAATAGGATGTACGAGACGGTCCCAGAAGTGATCGACCCAACAAAGAAAACGCGAAAATTTTGGAAAAAAAAGTTTATTTATTTTTCAACAAAAAAAATGTTCGATACCCTTTTTATAAAAAGAACTGTCTTCCTCCTCAAAATAGCCATTAACTGCCGACATCACTTCTTCATCTTTGGAAAATCTCTGACCACTGAGTCATTTTTTTCAAGTTTGGGAACAAAAAATAATTCGAGTGGGCTAAATATGGCGAATAGGGTGCATGAGGTAACAATTCAAACTTTAATTCATTAATTTTGGCCATTGCATTCACAACACTGTTTTTGCTAGAGTAGAAGCAAACGCGGCACAAATCTTGCACACAGCTTTCTCATGTCCAAATTTTTAAAAAAAATGCGATGTACCGCACTTTTTGAAATGCCTATAATGTCTGCTAGCTCGAGCACTTTCAGTCGACGATCATCTAGTACCGCTTTGTTAATTTTTTTCACAATTTCTGGAGTCGACCACTGCGATGCTCGTCTTTTCAGCTCGTACGGCTTCGTTTAAACTCAGCAACCCAAAATTTTTATGTTGTAAATGAAGGAGCAGACTCACCCAAAGTAGAATCCATTTCAGCTTTTATATTGGTTAGGCTGAGGCCTTTCACAAAAATTATTGTATCACATAACGATGACCAATTTTCTCCATTTCCACAAATTCACTGACAACGTTCACTATTGATGGCTACCAAACAAATACTTGAGAACGTGGCGCTTTCGGACTTGAAACATATGCTTTATAAACTGCGTACTTTCCAATATTTTCAAACAACTACCGCCATGTCTTGGTCATGCCGGGTACTTCTGGGACCGCCATCGTATTTATGCTGCGAAGGTTATGCTTTGTACAATGTTTGGTGGGACCAGGTCGGTGTTATTTATTTTGAACTGTTGAGACCCAACGAAACCATCCTTCGGGAACGGTATCAATTTGCATCAACTGCAGTTGTGCCGAGCAGTGTGCGAATAACGGCCACAATATTAGCAAAGATACGAAAAATTGATTCTTCAGCATGGCAATGCTCGATCTTACGTTGCCAGACCCATTATAACCTACCTGGAAATGCCCAAATAGGAAGTCCTACCCCACCCGCCATAATCCCCAGATATTGCGCAGCCGATTATTATTATTATTGCGTTCGATAGAACATGATTTGGATGATCAGCAGCTCCGCTCATTTGAAGACATCAAAAAATGGATTGATTCATGAATATCCCCTACAGATAAACACTTTTACCATAATAGTATTCGGGCTCTGCCAGAACCAATTTTTCACAGTTAAGTTGCATTTTCATCAAAAATATAGCGATAACGTAGTTGCGCAACTTATAATATCTTCACAAGAACTATGGGTGTATAATTAACCCATCTGCGGTTCCGGATGTTTAAGGGTTTTCGTACCACTATATTCGAATGAAAAGCGATCGGAAAGACCGAGAACCTGTCCTTATGACCTAACTAACTCTCACCATTTAAACTTGTGCGGCGGTAGTCGAACTCATTGAATGCTGTGATTCTAGAAAGACGGGACTTATCATAAGCTAAGATGCTAATGCTCAGAATACTTGTTGGGGCAGTGGCAAATGCAACGTGAGAGGCAATTATTTCCTGGATTTCATACTATGATCTGACCTGATTGTTAACAACGTTGGCTCTCAGCCAATTTTTGTAAGGAGAGTAAGACAATAATCCATTTAACATTATTCAACAGGTATGCTGAAGAGATTACTAGCTGGAAAGTATTATCGCAAATCTCCATGTCACACAATAGGTACATCGAATTTAGAATCGGATGCGAGGTCTCGAACTTGTTGAAGAGGAGAGATCCGTGGAAAACCAACTGGACACGATTTAAGGAAGAGCTTGAGTAAACAAAAGCTAGAGAAAGCTGTTCAGAAACTGAACGGTGTTTTGAAATGACATGTCCAACTGGCCAGCAATCCATTCCTTATTGGAACGTAGATCATGTTTCGTGAGACTAATTTGGAGGTAGACTAGAGTCTTTATAGATCGAATCAAAAAGAATATAAGAAGCTAATTTACATTTAGAAAAGCGCCACTTACAAAGATTTTTGAGAAAAAATAGAAATTGTCGGTGAAGCCGGTAGGCTGGTAAAATTCCTCAAAAACGGAAGATGAAACAGGTTGGAACCACTCAGAAAGCAGATATTCTCCGTCTCATGTTTGAGGCTCACTGACCAATTAGCCTTATCAGAACCAGTTCACAACTAGCTCATAATAACGAAGCTGCTAGTCAGGTTAGTAACACAAATCGAAGTAGTTGAAATATGTTATCTCATCGATTGTAGTGACGGATGAGGCCATTAAACATGCGGTCGCCTGGCACCGATGGCATATACCCAGTTATGTTACAAAAAGATATAGATCAGCTGCTGGTACATACAGGAATCCTGACGAACAGTGAAAGTAATTTTTAACATATACTGAAAATCGGAATAGAAGACCACATACTCGCCAAGAGCTTCAGACCTAAAAGTCTAACTTTCTTCATATCGGACAGCATCGAGATCCGAGTACGCAAAACTGTCTTATGAATCCATCCTGCGATGCAATACGCCTATCAATGCGGAAGATCCTGCGATAGTGCGCTTCAACATCTGGTGGGTAAAATTGAAGACGTACTCGAAAGAAAGAAAAAGCGCGCTGGACATTTTCATCAATATCAAGGGTGCTTTCGAGCAACTTTTGGTGCCATGTGTAACTCGGCTAGAATAGACAAATTATATCTTATGCGGAGAAACAAACACTAATTCAATGCTGGCTTTACTTGACTTAAAAAAGCAGTCTGTCTCTGCTGCATGGGATGTTCTCTAGCACACGCTGAATTCACTGATAACTCTCAATCTCTTCATATCATGGGCTATACTGTGAAAGTCATCTTCTATTAAAGGAGAATAAGTCATTGGTACAAAACGCATTGGAATTTAGATCTCCTTGCGCGTTGCAATATTTTAACTCGGGTCGTATGGACATGTCATCTGATGCAGAGAAGCGCTCGATGATATTCTCTTTCTGTTTCTGTTTCGATGTTTCTCAAAAAAAAAAAAAAAATAGAGCTAATTTAAGCGACTTTCCAGGAACTCTACGAGATGAATACTTTCATATGCCTACAGGAAGATAGCTCTGTTTATTTCAAGAGAGGTGTAGAGTATCAGTTGTAGATATCGTTTCAATGAATAGTAAGAAATTGCTTGAAACCAACAACATACCGGAATCTATGCTTTGACATCTCCCATTAGAATTCGTGGGCATTTCATCACCGTACTAGCTAATCGCCTATACAGTGCTTACACAAGCGTTCTTATAAGCCATCTTCACATACCAAAGCGCACAAATCAGAAGTTAAAACCATTCTTTTCATCTGCATATTTCAACAACGATTAAGGCATTGGAAGATATTTTACGGAGAGTTATCGCGGATATATGGCTCTATATGTTCGAAACAGTGTTCCAATATAAGATTGAAGAAACGCTTTGTAATTGGCAGTCGCGGAGCGGATATGTCTTTAAAATAAAATTCACACTACTGTATTTTTATTTAAATGTATTTTTCGGACTCCCTTAAATAAAAAACCCTTTAGATCCGCTTGAAATTCAGCAGTAATTGCGGTTTACCAGCACAGTTAACTATAAATTAATGTAAAACGATATGTGTTTTAAAAGTGCTTAAACAAAACAAAACTAATTTATCTGCTAACGTTAATTACTAAAACCATAAAACGTGATGATTTCGAATATAAACAAAATAAAACAAAACAAAACCCTAAATCACAAATTTGTGTGTATGTGTGTGTTTTTTAAATGCCTAACTAGCTTTAGACCGCACATTTATTTGTTCCCTCTTTACCATTTAATTATTTTTAATTATAGGATTAAACTGATAATTCAATTTATTTCTTTCTCATTAGCTATGTTACAAATATCACTTTGATTCACACTTTTGATGATAATTAGCAGACTTCCGATATTGCATTTTTGTGTTTGGAAAATCTCATTCTGACAATTTATACTAGACAATGTGCCAGTAATTTTTATAAATATTCATGCAACTTTAAATGTAAAATAACTTCAGGGAATTTCTTTTTATAGAAAATATTGCTCGTATAAGTATTTTTGTTGTTGCTAATTGTATTCATTTAATTTAATTGATCAATTAAGTACCGCGGGGGTACAAAAAAAAAAAAAAAAAAAAAAAAAAGAAACAGCACAGCAAAAAAGGTGGAAGCAATCTCACAATATTCTTATAAGCTGTTTAAATATTCATCGTGCGTAACGTTTCGAATAAATTACCTTCTTTGCCGATATTTCATTTAATCTGTCGGTCATGAACAATCAGTGAGTACTCAGTATCGGCCTTGCATTTAAAGCCAGTTTTTTTCTCAAATAAAATGATGGCATACCAGTCAGGAAAAGTAGAAGGGAGTTGCTGATTTCAATTAATTAATAAGTAAGGAGTACTGATAGAGTGAAAATATAAATTTTAGTAACGGTAAATTACATAACAATCGACGTAATTACACAGATATGATAAATCTAAGATCAAGTGATTTAAGTTTTTTTTTTTTTTTTTTTTTGTAGGTCAGATGGTGTGAATTACACGAGTTTAGTTCAATTTTGGACGTTTCACCGTCACTGTCCTTGTGTTACTTTCTGTGGTGATGCAATTAATCCTACTAGTTCTATGGACTTAATCAGCCCTATAATTTTAATTAAAACTACCTCACAGTAGATAGTGTGAATATCTGCATGTTTTTCTTAAATAAGAAAGAAATAAATGCCAAAAGATGAAGCTTTGGGGTCGAATAATTGTTTTTTTTTTTTTCTTTTTTTTTTTGATTTAAATTGAATTGTTCATTCCTACATAGATAGTTGGAAAAGTGTGTTAAATTGAGCAGCTGCAAGTTACCAATTGAAATATTTGTATACATCATCTAGATCTTTTTGGTTTTTTGTTTTTTATCTTGGCAATTATGAACCAATCATCTTAATGTTGACCTCTATACATCATTTCAATGCAATGTTATGCTATTTTCTTTAGGTTTCGTTTTCCATTACTACACGTCTACCGAGTTTTTCTATTAACCGTGTACTGAATTTTTTATCTCATCTGTAAATATACATACTCGTACTCCTATGTATACTCTAAAAATGTTTTCAGTGCGTACCTTGGTATTAAAATAATTTAAGAAAACAAAAATGTGGTATGTTGAAATTGTAGATAATCAACCAAGTATCTATGATATGTTCGAGATGATATTTCCATAAAGTGAACGAATACAACGTCGACCCACTAACAAGAGGAAATGTATGATATATCCGTTACCATTTCATGTGTACTTACCAGCAGAAACGTTGAAGGGAGATATACTCGTAAATTACATGAAAGTGTATCTTATCCCTTATTACACTTTTTCTTCAGACCACAGATTTGTCGAAATTTAAAAGTTGAGCCTATTATAATACATATACACATATGTTTGCAATCTTCCTGTCCACATCATTGGCAATATGAGCATTATGGTATGTCACTAATGTATTTTTAATTGACTAGGGTCAACCCAGGGGATTTTCGCGGCGATTTACCAATTAATTATCCAATCAGTTGGATTAGCAGCGCAGTAATCAAGTTTATAGCGTAATGCTAATCCTACCTCTAGGTGGTACACCTTACTTATAAGTATTTCTTGCTACGCCATCATAGTGCCCACAACCCTATACGGAAGAGATAAAAAAAAAAAAAAAAAACATTATGACTGTTGACAACCCTGGCAAACGATTACAGGTCAACGACGTTCGGATCTAGACGTGGAATGTTTGAACCCTTAACAGGCAGGTGAATAATTCGCCAATGCCCTTGACTGTTATCAAGCCATCCAAGTAGAGCGATGCAATACGCCGAGCAAACGGAAGATGAAAAACTATCACATTCTATAGGGAACAGAAACAGTGCTCGTTCGGGTGCGGATTTCTTATTCACGGCATTTAGGCGATAAGTCTTGAGTCTTCGGCACATGAGCGAGAGTCTTATACCAATTAGTACTAAAATCGCTAACATAAGTGCAATATGCGCTCATGTCCCACTTCAGACACGGACGTAGAATGTTTTTACAAGCTCCTCGACAAGACATATGAGCAATGTCCAAATTATGAGGTTACAATCGTAATAGGTGATTTTAACGGCAGGATAGGCAAGAAAGACATCTTTGGTAGGAAAGTTTGTAAGCATAGCTTACACGACACCACGTCAGTCAACGGACTTCTTTTTGACTTTTCAGCTCATCTCAATATACTCAATATACACAAGGCGGTCTACAGATTACGAAACTCTTAACCAAATTAATTGATTTCCAATCGACATAAGTATTTTCGACTACCGAACCTTCCGGTTAGCCAACATTTACTGAGATGACCACCTTGATGCTATCAAGGTACAAGTGCAGATTTCCCAAACTCTACAAAAAAGAAGAACTCTTGTGAGCAAATTAAACGTGAACAAATTGCAATTGCAAGTTGCCGAACGCTAAGCAACTCCTATGTTATGTAACCAGCATCAGGTACCCAAGAGTAATGGGTTTCACCTAAGAATTCGCAGTTTTGATTATTAATGCTGGCAACCACATGCAGCTAAGCAAGAAGCATACAATGCGGCGTTGCAAATAAGAACAAACGCTGTTCATAAGCTCTGCAAGTAGACGAGAAAGGATAATATTGAGAGTTTGTACTCCAGAAATTACCTGGATATGTCTTACTAACACTTAAAGAGAACGTGTCGAAGCAAGAAGACCCGTACAGAAACTTCTAGAGTCGAAGAAGGAAACCTTGTAACTGGTGACCAGATAGCAATTACACTTTTTCCAATTGTTATGTAGCAGCTGTTAAAGTTAGCAATGACATCCAGGTGTCAGAATATTCAGTAAAGCTTGAAATTTCATCATACACCATGAAAAAGGTTGAGCATGATTACACTCCTTTGGATTTTAAGCCAACAACTAGACAGATAATGGTACGAAATGAAGAAAATATAGGCGCCAAGAAATGCCGATTCGGCGCCGATCAGCTGAATTGGGCATCGCAAGAGAGTTATTTTGCGGTTGAATTTGAGCCTAGATTCGTATTAGATTACGGTGACGCACGAATTGTTCGCTAATTGGGAGCTGAAAATGTTGGCCGGAGATCCGAATTTTGTCCAAAATATCATCTTCTCGGACGAGGCCCATTTTTGGCTCAGCAGCTTTGTCAACAAGCAAGTTTGCTTTTATTGGAGGAAACACAATCCACAAGTGTTCACAAATATTGACTGTTTGGTGCGGTTTATGGCTTGACGGCTTCATCGGACCTTATTTCATTCGAAATGAGGACGAAGTCACCGTTACCGTCAATGGTATCAGAGCGCTGTTAACTGACTTTCTGTGGTCAGAGCTCGACAACATCGATATATCGGAGCTGTAGTTCCAACAAGATGGCGCTAGATGCCATACAAGTAACGCAACGTTCGAAATTGTGAAGGAAAAATTTGACGACTGGGTCATATCACGGCGAACGTTCATCAATTGGCCGCCACGATCATGCGATTTAACTCCACTCGATACGTCAAGTTCTTGGTCTACGCTTACAAGCCAACCGTTTTGGACGAGCTCGAGGTCAACATTCGGCACGCTATTATCAAAACTGGACCGACCGCTTGGAGCACTGCCGTCGAAGCCGATACGGCCATTTGAATAATGTGCCATTGTTGTTTTACTTAAATATATTTTCTAATCGTTCTTATCTGGTCACCCTTTAGTTTAGTCACAGTATGTGCTGAGAATATGGAAAAATTTTTTCTGCAAACGAAGCTCAACATCGTATAAGCTATTCAACTTAGACGATCATAGCCAAAACTTCAGTCTACCTGACCAAAACGAAGTAAGAAAAGCAATATCTAAGCTTATGTCCAACAAAGCTGCTGGGCCTGACGACTTGCCGACAGTGGCATTCAAGGCTCCTCTCCATTGATTTCGTAGAGTGCATACACCAACTTATTTGTCTAATCTGGTGTCTTGCAGTGTGTCTTATGAATGGGATCGCAGCATATTTTGTCCGAACCATAAAACAGAAAACCAAGTCAACTGCGCCCACTATAGAGGTATAGGTCTCCTCAATATTGCATACAATATTCATATTCTGTGGATGTCTGAAAACCTTCGTCAAAATCCTGATTGGCCGCTAACAGTGTTGTTCCAAGCAAGGAAAATAAACAATCGACCACCTTTTCACACCGGTCAGATCAAGGAGTCCGAATTAATATCCGATAGCTTTGCATCGTATGACTTGTTAAAAAAAGTACAGCAAAGTTGTGTATACAATTTTTACTTGAGTTGATAAAACAATGCTCACCATTTACTTTTTAAAGTTTTAACTACGTTTTAAGTGGCCCATACAGAGAGTCCAATTTTAAATCACTTTTTCGAGCATATTGGTTGGTATCTCTTTAAAAACACGTGTAATTTTGTTTTCATGTCAAGCCCCATAGTGCATCGATCCGCGTGCTGTGTGGAATGTAGCGCCCTCTTCCTGGAACCACATATCGACTAGATTCAGCTCATGCATTTTGGGCAAAAAAGTTCGAAATCATTGAACGATAGTGGGCTCCATTGACGATAACGTTGTTCTCACGCTCATCTTTGAAACAGTATGGGCCAATAATTCCGCCGGACCATAAACGGCGCCAAACAGTGCATTTGGTGCATTGACAGTTCTTGTATTGTCTGACGTTGCTTATCGAATCAACTACGGTAGTTTTGTTTATTAACATACCCATTCAGCCAGAAATGAGCTTCGTTACTGAAGACAGTTTTTCAATAAAAAAGCGGATCTACCTCTAGCTTTTCTAAGGCCCATTCACGGAAAATTCGACTCTGTGGCAGGTCGTTCGGGTTCAGTTCTCACACGGACTGTACTTTGTAAACTTTAAGGCAAAAATATTTGCATAAAATCTTCCATGTAGTCGGGTAACATAATCTCAATTGCTCCGAACCGCGACGAATAGACAAATGACGGTCATCATTAACATTGGTGAACATATCAGCAATATACGCACTCTACGCATACGGATATGTGGCTTGATGTCAAATAGTGTGAAATTGGTGTGAAATTTGACCACTACGGCTTGAATTGCCTGCTCAGTAGGTTGATTATGACGACCGTAGAATAGTAGAAGTAAGCCAGAAAAAAGTACTGCGAAAATAGCGGAATCGATTAAGTTCATCTTGATTTAGACCACGAATCTTCCAAAAAAGAGGCGAAGAATAGGGTATTTATTGTAGAACTTATACTTTTGAGATTGCGATACAACAAAGAGATTATGTTTATCGAAGACAAGCAGTGACATCTACTGATAGATGGAAAGTACCAACTTAGCAAAAAATTCTTTGCATTATAAATGATCAGGAAATAAAGAGCTCAGTAGGGCGAGATGTACGGCTTAACAGAGTCATTTCCGAAAGTGAGCTTGATGGTAAACTGATGAGCATTCATAGCGAGACGGGTGTTATGGTTAAAAGTTAGAAGGGGTGGAATGCTACAAACAATTTCAATGGAGGACTGATAGTGAAAACAGCGATAGAGCAAGGTAAGACAGGAAACATTTCATTGGTGTTCCAGCTTGTCAATTTACTGGGTGAAATCAGCATCACCCAAGAGTCTTACCGCACGGTTTTGAACTCCACCTAAAAGGTGCAGAGAGATTTTAGAAGCACCTGACCAGATGTGGGCATTGCACTCCAATCTTGGGCGTATGAGTCCCTTATATATTGAGACCAGGTCAGAGGGATGAAAAGTAGTCTGAGGAAACGTAGACATTTTGTAGGATTTTTGGCGACATCAAATATGTCGCCAACGTAGGTTTGGATTTCTCTTTAATGACAATAGACAACATTGTGTTTTGGAAGCATTAAATTCCACTCTGTTGATTGTTTTCAATTGGTGATGATGGTTATATCGGAATTTCATGAACTTAGCATACGCTGTCGTTCCCTTTCTACAACAAAAGAACAGATACGTGAGCCCGGGAACGAATTTGAATAGCAGATAGTACTGTCGTCAGCAAAGGAATAAATTGGACTAGAAAAAGCAGACAACGGATCATTAATGAATATTAAATAGCATGTCGGAGACAGAACGAAGCGAAAGGTAGTTTTTAATCCATTTAAGAAGAGATTCATCGATCCGAAAAGCACGCATTTTTGACAAATGAGCTTGATGCCAAACTCTGTCAAATGCCTTAGAAATATCAAGTGCAACTATCTTACTTTCGCCAGATTGATGTATGCTTTGGTTCCACTTTTCGGTGAGACATGCCATCAAATCATCAGTGGGCTTGCTGCTACGAAAACCATATTGCCGGTCATGGAGAAGTTTTCGTGTTTCAAAATATTTCGTGAGCTGACGGTTTATCAGCGTTTCCGTGACCTTGAAAAGAATGGTCGTATGTGCAATAGTTCTGTAAGAGGAGAAAAAACAAGATTTGAGGACGGGCTGAACAAATACTGTTTTCCAGTCCTAAAGTATAGGGGGAATGGAAAAACTTACGCAGTGGTTTTGCCAACGTGGAAGAACCTCTTTTCAGAAGAATGGGAGATATACCATCTGGACTAGTGGATTTATGTACATTAAGACCTTTAAGTACTCACTGGATTCGTCCTATTGAAGACAGGATAGAAAAAGAAGGATAGAAAGATAGAAGGATAGAAGAAGACAGATTGTTGGGATGGAGTATGAGGCAGAACTTTCGATGTTTTTGACAAGCAAACATAAGCGTTCACTATATTTGAGACATTGTAATATTTTTTTCCTCATTTTTCGGTTATATTGGAATTTCGCACGCTTAATAAAAACGTAACAGTCTTTCCTGGCTCGTTTGAACCTTTTTCGGTTTTCCCATATCGCGTTGGTCTTGAATTACCGAAAAAACTTTTCTCTTACCCTGAGAGCCGAGTCGTACGATGCCTTTAATTCGGTTTAATGCTCTTCATCCGATGAGGGATAAGACTCTCATTCCAAAAAGAATAGTATCTGTCATCATATCAGCATCGAAACGGTTTTTTTACTGTACGAGAAATTTAGCTGATACTCGTATAACACAGTGGTCTGACGAGCCTTGTGGAGATAGAACATTGACCTTGTATTTATCAATGTGAGAAGTGGAAAACAAGCCCAGTGTATTGGCGGGGCTTACAATCTGGGTCAAGTGGTTTTATGTAGCGGAGTTTTCACCCCTTTTCACACCCCTTCTTTAGGGTGTTGTCTGTCCATAATGTCGAAGCCACCCAGAATTGTGTGTAATAAAATCGCCCGTAATAACAATTTCAGTATACAGGAATACAATCCTTTAAATGGAGTCAGACAGAGTATCAAACTCGTTAGTGATCGAATTGTATCCAGTTTGGGGCTTTTGTAAATAAAACTGAAGTTAATAATTTGTTTACAGAGATAGAATTTTAACCATTTTAATCACATAGAAGTTGAATTCGGGATTGGAATATGGATCACATTGTGGTGGAGTTTTGTAAGCTACGGGTACATCACTAAGAATGTAAATGACGAGACTGCGATAGGAAAAACTAATGATACCAGTTCAGATCAGAGTGATTTGAGAGGTGTGCCAAAAAAACTCGCCTGTACGTGGACTTACGCAGAAAACTGGCTACTTTTTAGCTACTTTTCACCTCTTAATCAAACATTTGTTACATACATTTATTCACTGCCCATGCTGTGTGGCATATACATTCAGCGCATATACTATGCTATATAACAGGCTTAATTAAGAGGATGAGTAAAGGTTTTTCAGAAGAAGTAAGATAGTTAGGAGCAACAATGATTTGCAGGCAGATATGAAAAAACTGGAGGCTTCTGGTGATAGTTGGAGATATCAGCACCGATGCTCAGTAGTATGGTGAACGAAAGTAAATCAAAATATAAATATGACGATGAAAATGTAGGTTAACACGATTCAGCAGACAGCAATCTGGAAACCCGACTCATTGCGAAAGTCACAGTGGGAATACTTTGCATGGGAACCTATGCTGACGAAGCACACGCGCAACCGATGGCTTTCATGTACATGCATGCGCCGGATGCACTATTTGTGGGAAGCGCTAAGTCAGCGTATCGCATAAGTTGGAATCGAGGCAACGAGGAGCTATTGCGAGGATTTGGGTGGCAGTCTTGCTTCGGACATAGGCGCGTAATAGGTATTTATTATTTTACCTTAGTGTTTTTATTTAGCTTCTAAAATTCTTTTCCTTTTATTCCGTGTGAATTGTTGTGTCCTTTAATACAGGATAGGAAGTTAGTATGTTCTACTGAGCTCACGTTGCTTTATCCATGGGAACACAGAAACTACTCCAGCAGCAAAATTCTGTCCTTCCCAATGGGAACATGGCAGATTTCGCCTGTGGTTAAAAGGATTCGAATATGAATTTGTATGTGCCATTAGTAGATTGCTTGCAATCACAAACGCTTGCGTATAAACGGGATCCCCACAGCAATTCCAGAGGCTGGTTCCTTACTTCAACCCAAACGAATTTTCTTGTTCTAATAGATACGGAATAATACCCGAAAAGAAAAAACAAATAAAAAAAAAAAAACAATAAGAAACTACGGCGACGATAAAAAATTCGCCATTATGTTTAAATTAATACTGGCCTGCCTTATCTGCATAGCAATGTCCCACTGATTCCAGATTTTCGAATATACAGTTCCATTACTTTCCATAAAGGATGATAAAGCGTTTATAGTCAACGGTAACTTCAACCTCGTGCATGTCATAGATCTTAACCAATTCGAAAATCAACTTGGGAAAGTCACCGACTTCATCGGAAGGCATATCAAAGACAAAGATAAGAAGGTCCTTATTAATTTCTACCCGGCTCAGATAAGCGATCGGATCAGTCTTCTAAGGAACAGACCACGGAGAAGACAGAGGTCCATTGATTGGATCGGCTCGTCATGGAAATGGGTCGCTGGGATTAGAACAAAATCCTGCGAAGTATTGTGAAGAAGACATTGTGAACAACAACAACCACCAATACAAGGTCAACGAACAACTTTTTGGCGTCATTAAGAATATGACGATTTCAAAATTCCAGCAAGATGCTATTAATCAAATCCTGCTTATTAAAGATGAAGTTGAAGAAATGGTACGAGCCTGTCAAATGGCGAAAAGTGGCATTATTAACACGAATCTGCTGAACCATGACGAGATCAACACTCTTGTATCTCTTCCCTATGCCAAATGAAATTGAAGCACTTGAGTTCGGATCACCATCAATTTACACCAACGAATCCATGCTATTATACGTCCTATAAATACCAAAGATTAGAAAGGAAGACTACAATCCACTCCTTGTGAGGTTTAGCAGGATCCTAATCAACCAGGACGAAATATATGGCGTACTATGAAACTGTCTTTCTATAAGCAACTCTACCGTGTGCAAGGAAGAAGCGTTAGTGAAGATTCCGAAAGAAACATATATTCACGAGCTCTAGCTTAACCAATTTACAGGTCCTACCTTCAACAATGGCGAACGTCACAATCGAAGGACATAAGATCGATCTTTAACACGTTCATGGCCTTAGTCTGAAAAATATAAAACGTCTTCGCAACCTATCAAATAAACTCAGAATACCCACGGCTTCGGATGCGGTAATTCTTATGATGTTAATCCTTCCGGCGCACATTATATAGCGTAAAATTACCGGCAATTTGAAACTCCCTTCTATTAGCTTGCCTTAGGATGCACTGGCTAGTACAACCTGTACAGTCAGTTAGTATAACTAATTTCTGGCGTCAATGATCTGCCGTATATTTTCCAAGAAGAAGGCGTTAACACTTTTCTTTATTCCTTTGAGCTTTTCTGAAAAGGATGTGGTAAACATGATATCTATCTAGCAGGGAGATTCCTCTGTATAGCTCGTTTCTACACATGCTGTCATACGCGGTCTTACAATCGATCAATAGGTGGTGTGAATCATTTTGGAGCTCATAAGTTTTTTCCAAGTTCTATCGTGGTGTAAATTTTTGGTCGACGACGAAATTTCCTGATCTAAAGCCACACTGATATGAACCAATCAAGCGGGTGGCCGTGGTTCAAGTGTGGTAGTGGACTCACTTTCAAATCGGAAGATTCAGTGTTCGAATCCCAACCTCGTCGGAAAGACATTCATTTTTTCAGTTTACAAAAATTTAGTAAGACGAGAAGTTGACTAGAAATCAGCAACAAGACAATTTTTAAAAGAATAACTTAGTCCAAACATATTTTCTTCCTCTTTATCCCATTTTCCAGAAAACTTAACACATGCTGAGGCATTATAAGCGTTTTCATATCCACTGCAGTGTAAAGCTCTTTAAAAAAAAATCAAGCTGTTGCCGAACGGCAAGATAGGAACTTGTAGGCGATGCAAAAAAAACTGACGCCTCCGTAATATGCGCAGTTCAAAGAAATTTCTTTCTTGAGGATCCAACCAACAATGCTGAAGTTCCATTCATCTGGCATATTTTGTTCTGATCTTATTTTTTGAGATGAATGTGTGTATGCTCCTTACCAAGTCATCGCCTGCCGCCTTGAAGAGTTCGGTAGTCAGGCCATCCAGCAGATTTTTTGGACTTTGGCTATGGCTATCTCACTTCAAACAATTCGGGTGGATGAAATTGTTGGTCTACATCGTCCAGATTGAAAGGTTCAATCTGCCTGACAGCGATATTTTTTCGTCATCGCCGCTATACAGTATACAGGAATGGTATTTCTAAATCCTCAGAATCGACTAATTCGTTTCTACAAGCTTTGGTTCGGGGATTGTTTTCATGATCGCGCGCTTCTCATGCTCCATCTTTTTCCTCCTGAGAAGCGGAGAGCGACCCAAACCATCACCATCGGTGCTGCCTGCTTTCTGGTGGCCATCCGAAGGTGTAAATTTTCGAAGGACCTCTCTGGCAAGTAAACGCGGTCATTTCGTTTGTTGACATATTGCTCGATAACAAATGGCGACTCATCGGAAAAAACCAAATTCGGCAACTCACCACTTTCCTTCGCTCTTTCGACTGTAACTTTTTTCTGTTGCGGTGTAAGATCGTGTGTTTTTTGGTACTTCAATAGGTTGAGCCCAAGCTCATTTTTCAGTATCTGTTGCATACGTTCCAATGATATGTTGAGCTCACGAGCTTTCCGAACCATTTCTGCCGATGTTGCTGTCAGTATCATGGTAACGAGCTATGGTTCGAGACACAAATGATTTATTTACGTTGAGGTGCTGGATGGCTCTAACGATAGCTACTTGTGGTTTTCCAGCCAAATATAAAGCAATCACACTATCACATTTGAATTCCAAAGCGGATAACGATTTTTCAACACAACTAAGACGCGAATCGTTTACAAGGCTTGTGAATAATAAAATTATCTGTCATGTGTCAACATTTGAGCTCACAGTGATGAACGGTTTAGAAATTATAGCAGTCTGAAATTGGTTGCAGTTCGAGTAAGTCAGGGTGCAGACAAAAGCTAGATGAAAACCTGGTCACATTTCTAGTGCTCCTTTATTTTTCTAAGGCTTTTGACACTGTCAATGAGGCAATACTTTGCAATAAGCTTTGTAGGAAATTCAATTTCTCAAGTACCGCTGTTAGACTCCTGTCTTCATATCTGGAAGAGCGGTAGCAGACAGTATGTGTTAACAATTCTACATCAAATTTTCTTCTGAATACGTGTGGAGTACCGCAAGGCTATATCATTGGTCCTCTTTTGTTCTTAATGTATGTGAACGAGCTGCCTTCTATTGTATTATCGCTCACTCTACCTTGTTCGATTGATCTCAAATTGGTCACAACAGAATTTGCTCTTGATCAAGTCTAAAAAGTCAAAGTGCATTGTCATATCTAGGAAAGCTGTATATACTTCACACTTTTCCAAGGTTCACCTTAACGGCAGTCCGATAAATTATGTGGATACCGCCAAAAACTTGGGTATGACATTTAATGCAACGCTAACTTGGAGTGATGACATTAATATATCAGAAGATAAAGCTCATGGTATCCTATGTTCATTGTGAGCTCCCAAATACTTCACTCCCATAAAAACACGTTTCTTGTTAGCCAAGACATTCATTATACCTATACTCACATATGATTGTGAAGTCTTTGCTAAATGTGACGCTGTTAGCAACCGAAAACTGACTGTCGCGTATAATAACACAGCCTGATACGTTTTTGGTTGGCAAAGATTTGATCAGATTTGTCACTTCTTTAAGTGAATCTGTAACCTCACCTTTTATAGCCTTCTGAAATACTGTTCTATCTATCACACTCGCCAACCCCATAGCCTTTTCAACAGACTGACGTTTTGTGCTCCCACGTTTCGTTTATTCGATTTCGGAACGTCAATTATTCGTGTTTGCCATCAGACTCTGGAACTCCCTGCCTCGCTACCTAAGAGATATAAGAGAGAAAACTAGATTTAAAAAAGAATTAAAATTTCACTTATCTATCTTTACCTAACTTTACCGTTGTATTTTCATATTAATTAGAACTTTTTTCTTTATCTGTTTTACCTTAGTTATGCTCTTAATTTTACTCATAATTTAGCTTATCACTATTTTAAAAGATAATGTATCTTAATGTGTAAGCATACGCAATAAATTAAATAAATGAAAAATAAAATAAAATATGTTGAGTGTTTGGTGGATTTGGAAGGAAATTTTCTATTATGAGCTGCTAGAACGTGGCGAAACGGTCGATATCAAGAAAGAGCGACCAAAATTGGTCAACAGAAAGGGAGTTGTCTTCTATCATGACAATGCTAGGCCACACACCACTTTGATGACCCGGAACAAATTGACGGAGCTTGGTTGGGAAGTTTTGATGCATCTACCGTATAGCCCGCACCTTGCACTCTCTGATTACCATTTGTTTCGGTCTTTGCAAAACTCTCTTGATGGTAAAAAATTGGCCGACTGAAGAGAAAATTTTCACTGATAAACCACAGAAATTCTACATAGATCGAATTATGAAGCTTTCCAGAAAATGACAAAAGGTCATAGATAATAATGGCCAAAATGTGTAGGGTTTTCTTATAACGACTTGAAAACTTTTTTGTTAATTTAAAGGCAAACCATTTGAGATATTTCGAAAGCTTTTTTATTGGGTTGAAATACAATCAAAACATTTATGAATGAAACTCGACTTCGTTCATATAGCCACCGAAACGGCCGCTATTTCGCGTTCAATGTCGGCTCTGAGCTCTTCCAACGTCGTGGTTGGCCTGTTGGCATAAATCAATGACTTAATGTAGCGCCTCAGAAAATAGTCAAGCGGCATTAAATCGCACGAACGAGGCGACCAATCGACTGGCCCATGTCTTGAGATAACACTCTCACCATACTTACTCCTCAATAAATAGATTGTAGCGTGTGCTGTGTGGCTTGTGGCACCATCCTGTTGAAACCACATGTCGTCCAAGTCCATATCTTCAAATTCGGGCCAAAAATAATCAGTGATCATGGCGCGATAACACTGACCATTCACAGTAACGTGACGATCGTTATCGTCGACGAAAAAATATGGCCCAATAACGCCGCTGGCATGCAAACCGCACCAAACAGTTATTTTTTGTGGATGAAGTGGTGATTCATGAAGCACATGTGGTCTTTCATCCGACCAATAAAGCGTATTTTGCTTATTGACGAACCCATTGGGCCAAAAATGAGCTTCGTCACAGAACGTGATTTTGCGATGAAATTCATCATCTTGGCGCATCTTCTCCAGAACCGAATCGGAGAACGTACGTCGCCTCAAATGGTCCATCGGCTTCAATTCTTGAGTCAGCTTGATCTTGTATGGGTGTAAACCAAGATCCTTATGCAAAAGACGCCATAATGTGGTCTGAGTGATGCCCAATTCTTGAGAACGCCGTGGAATTCACTGATTTGGATCGTTTGCTAAGGACGTCTGAAGGGCAGCGATATTTTTGACACTTCGACCAACCCGTTGTCTCACTGACACGGCAACATCACAAAACGAATATGTAGACTCAAATTTTTGCACTAAACTTGTTATTGCCTGTCTACTAGGGCGAAAATTACGACCGAAAATTGGAGTTAACGCTCTTAAAGTTGCAGTCACCGACTCCGAATATCTGTAGAAAATTTTTATAATTTGCAGACGTTGCTCGTTAGTGTACTTTACCATGATGAAAATGTTGAGTTGTTGAGTCCCTATTGGAAAACCCTATACTAGATTGAAATTGATTCTGAATAAAAAAAATTTTTTTTTTCAAAAATGTATTTAGCTTATGCCTACTCATTGCGATATAGCTGATTTGATTTTAATTGCATTTATTGATACGATTAACTCAGTTTATCAGAGTACAATGTGTTTTCACTTTTTTCAACAAAATGGAGATAACATAGATAGGGGAAAAAATTGCCAATCTAATGGATTGCATTGGTAGGGTGTTAGTGTTTTACGTTTTTAGTTTGTAACGATAACCCGAACAACCTTGTAGGTGATTTGTACAAGTCAGTTTAATTCGATTTATTGTATAAATTAACTAGACAAAAGGACGTGACATAATTCAAGTCACTACTAATTGCAAATGTACGAGTACCTATTGCACTATAATATTGTACAGTAAAGGTCGCCAGACACGAAGCTATCTTTTGAGAACTGGTTTTTCTAGTGATCATCACCATTGTGTCTGGAATGGGTATCCCAACAGAACTATTGTTAATAAAGAAACTATGCATTTATGGATTTTATTTTTATAAACTTCTTAATAAGCACCTGATCTCCGTTCCTTAATTTATTCGGTGCGGAAAACTTTTCAAATCAATCTTTAGTTGGGCTTATATTGTTGGCCTCTGTTTAACCCTAACTAAAATAAAAAACTACCAGATATGTAGATTCCAAAAAAATAAGTGAGACACTAGACTTGCTTACAGTGTAACTGCATTTCTTTCACGTTGAATCCGAACTGCAGAGAAAACTATTCGTAACATCTTAGATCCGCTTTCAGACAAATAATTGATAGACAACTCTTTCGACCCCAATACCTTGGAAAAGCAATGGGGTTCCCAAACATCATGTTTACTTCCCGCAGATTCCTTGGAACTCCATTATCATCTAATACGGTATAATCCGAATTCATTTCACTTACGTCGTTAATTTTTTATTTTTATTTTTTTTTTTTTTAAGGCAACTATTCGTATCCGTACTCTGTATATCATCGCATGACTTGATTAAAACTTTTCGGTGGCATTTTCCATTCTATCGATCACATCTCTGGTAAACAGGCGAAGCAATTAACTCGACCATGACATGAGTCGACCTAACTATATTTAAAGTTCTGGCAATTCCCAGATCCACTAGAGTCAAATTTCCGAAAACCCATCTCCGGCCAGCTTCGGCTTGCATGACATATCAATAGAAACTCTCACCGCAAATAACTGAATCCACTTTTGCCTGTTAATCAGGGAAACGACATTATTGTTGCATAACTCCCACGATCTAGTCCCAAGTCCGAGACGTATAAATGTTGGAATATGTTAATGTAACGCTTCTTGTTATTGTTGTTGATGTTTTGCTTTTTATTTTAGTTTTAATTGATTGTTGTTATTAATTCACTCTATCACGATTCGATTTGTGGTTGCAGACCCTTTGAACTGCATCTGTGTGATTAGCTCGCGAAATAGAGAGGCTGAGCTACAAAGGGGAGATCATTATCGGAAACGCCTTTGCGATCGCCCCTGGAATTGTGGATGTTTTTAGTTTCCTAAAGTGAATTCCATGATCGTCTGACGTCATTAGAGGGGAAGAGTGGTAATTCTATTAGCTGCATCGAGACATCGATGACTACATAGAAGCGTGATTCTCTCTCTCTCTCTCTCTCTCTCTCTGTCGGGATCAATGTCGATCGATGCATCGATCGGTTGAAGTTGAAGAAGATTTTTCACAATGTAATCGATGACGTCATGGATTTTCCAAGATTTCATTCTGGCTATGAGGGAAGTTGGAGCTTGAGGTATAAAACGAGAGCTTCGTAGTGAGAACAGCACAAAAGTGTTTCTCGATGGGTAGAGTGATGTACAGAAGAACTCTGCTGGCGATAGCCTTAGTGGCTGTCAGCAGATTTGGTAAGAAGCCTTGTGAGACTAAAGATTTGGAATAAGTTACTGAAAGTGGGTCTTGTTGTTGTGTTTTTTCAGTGGAAGCTGGTCCATATGGTTCATATGGCGGAGGTAGATCTGGAGCAAGTGCAAGTGCGAGTGCTTCTGCGAATGCTGATAGCTGGTCAAGTGCCGGAGGACATAATGGTGGAATAGGTGGAATAGGAGGAGGAGGAGGTGGTGGAGCTGGTGATGGAGCTGGAGGAGGAGGTGGCGGTGGAGGAAATCCATTCCTTCCAGGTGGACTTTCTTTGGGAATAAAAAAAGAATTGTCTATTGGCGGACTTGGCGGTAAAGGAGCTGGGGGAGGTGGACTGCTCGGAACTGGCTTACTTAATTCAGGCGGAGTCCTTGGCACAGGCTTTCTTGGTAACGCAGGATTACTTGGGACTGGCTTACTGAGTGGTGGTGCTGGTGGTAAGGGCAGTTGTGGTGGACCTGGTAGCGGTTGTGGTGGAGGTGGCGGTGGAGCTGGTGGTGGTGCCGGTGGCGGTGCAGGAGGACATGGTGGTGCAGGCGGAGCGGGTCCAGGCGGTTATGGTGGAGGTTCTGGTGGTGCTGGAGGTATTGGGAATGGTGGATACGGCGGAGGAGCCGGAGGTGCTGGAGGTGCTGGAGGTGGAGCTGGTGGCGGCGGAGGTGCAGGTGGTGGCGGAGGTGCTGGAGGTGCTGGTGGTGCTGGAGGTGCTGGTGGTGCTGCTGGTGCTGGTGGAGCTGCAGGTGGACATGGAGGATATGGTGGTGGAGCTGGAGGAAACGGCGGATATGGAGGTGGCGCAGGAGGCGCTGGTGGCGGTGGAGGTGCTGGAGGTGCTGGAGGTGCTGGAGGAGCAGGTGGTGCCGGCGCAGGAGGTCACGGAGGAGGATTTGGTGGAGGTGCCGGAGGTGCTGGAGCAGGTCACGGAGGATTCGGTGGTGGAGCAGGCGGTGGTGCAGGCGGTGGTGCAGGAGGTGCAGGAGGTGGTCACGGAGGATACGGTTCCGGAGCTGGTAGTGGAGGATTTGGTAGTGGATCTGGCGGCGCAGGAGCCGGTGTTGCCGGAGGTGCTGGTGGTGGTGCCGGAGGTGCTGGTGGTGGTGCCGGAGGTGCTGGTGGAGCCGCAGGAGGCGGCCACGGAGGGTATGGTGGAGCAGCAGGTGGTGTAGGTGGTGGTTATGGAGGATTTGGTGGCGGAGCTGGTGGCGCTGGTGGTGGTGCTGGTGGTGGTGCTGGTGGTGGTGCTGGTGGTGGTGCTGGTGGCGGTGCTGGTGGTAGTGCTGGTGGTGGTGCTGGTGGTGGTGCTGGTGGTGGCCACGGAGGTTTTGGTGGATCCGGTACTGGTGCTGGAGGATTCGGTGGCGGAGCCGGTGGTGCTGGAGCTGGTGGTGCCGGAGGCGGTGCAGGTGGAGGTGGTCACGGTGGGTCAGGAGGCTCTAAAGGACCTGGATTTGGCCTAGGAATTAGTGGAGGACTGAATCTTGGAGGAAGCAAAGGTGGTGGTGGTGGTGGATTTCCACTTATTACTGTGGGAGGCCCATCCGGAGGAGGTGATAGTGGATTTGGAGGTGCAAACGCTGGTGCCTCGGCTACAGCTTCAGCTCAAGCAAATGCAATAAGCAGTGCTGGAAGCGGCGGAGGATATGGACGACCAGGCGGTGGAAAGCATGGAGGTGGTGGTTTCCCAAGCGGTGGCCCACTTGGTGGAGGATTCCCAAGTGGTGGACCTCATGGCGGTGGATTCCCTGGTAGCGGCCCATCACCTGGTTGCGGCAGCGGTGGATGTGGAGGAGGACGAGGTGGCAATGGCGGCGGCTGTCGTGGCGGATCATGTGGAAGTGGTGGCGGAGGAGGTGGCTATCCAGGTGGTTGTTCAAGTGGTAATTGTGGTGGAGGTTCACCCGGTGGAGGAGGCGGTGGAGGTTATCCCGGTGGTGGTGGATCACCAGGCGGTGGTGGTGGAAGTCCTGGTGGAGGAGGCGGCCCAGGCGGTTTCGGTGGATATGGCGGTGGTTCGTCTAATGCATTCAGCAGTGCCAGTGCTCAAAGCTCAAGCTTTTCTAGCAGTGGTGGTTATGGAGGTGGTCCCGGTGGAGGAGGTTTTGGCGGTGGTCCCGGTGGAGGAGGTTATGGCGGTGGTCCCGGAGGTGGTGGCTATGGAGGTGGTCCCGGAGGTGGCAGCGGAGGTGGATGTGGCGGCGGTGGCTGCGGTGGTGGCGGTGGTGGATGCGGCGGAGGTGGTTGTGGCTATGGAAAAGGAGGACATCATGGTCCACATGGACCAAGTGCCCCAAGTGGATTAGGTGCATTTGGTGCATTTGCTGGTGCTAGCTCTTCTGCTTCATCTTCAGCAAAAAGCTTCCTGCATGGATATTAAAATTCATTTAGAATTCACATGTGACGGGAATTAGTCTTAAGAGTTTCTGTTGTTTATTATGTAACTAAGATTTAGAGAACGAACAAATACGAGAATGTAAATGTAAGAGTAATTGATTTTCTTTGAAAATATTAATAAAGAAAATAAATCTACAAATCTGATGAAAACTGTTTTTATTTCATTAAAAAACAGATTCACTTTTACTCTATACGGCTAGCTGTACTCTAGAGATGGGAAAATATTTAGATTTTCTTCTACGACGAAAGATGATCGTGTCCAATAAGTGAACGTATTGGCAAAACTAGGTTGAATTCGAGGAGTGACACTCCTTAAAATAAACATTCATAGAAACTTTTGATGGTACCTAATCAGAGTAATTCTCTATTTTACGTCAGTTTCCATCGTATGGCTGTAGTAATCAAAACGCAAGTTTGTAATTGATTGGTTCTGCGTAGAGAATCAATAGCAAGTACCAATAATCCTCAAAAAATGTCCTTCCAAACTTTATTTTATATCAAATTTAAGAAGCCAACTATGGAGCTGTATTAAAATTGCTCATCAAAGCATTGTGTAAGAAATTACTTAAGCGGAAATTTTGTTTCAAGTTATTACTCAAAAAAAGAAAGAAAACATCAAGGAATTGTTTTATTGGTCCAAGATATTATGCTGAGACGAATATGCCCTTTGGTAGTGTTATGATCGGTACAGGCCAGGTAGATATTTTAATGGAATTTTCTTTGATCCCAATCTTCGCCGAAACATAATTGAGATACACATATTTACAAACAGAATATAATATTTCGTTCACGTATCAGTATTGTTTTGGTTTGACTGAATTTGCGGATCTGAGAGCCATTCTACAAGCCACCCTATTTCGGGTTACCTCATTACTGAAGCCAAGGTTTTATAGGCTTGATCCTTTATTGATTTTTTGACCGGATTTTCTGATCACCATCGCTGGACGTGGCAAAATCAGTCCACTATCGATTGCGAATGCTCGTATTTCCTATTAGATGACGATGTGCTACCTCACTAACATTCGTCTTATTTTTACCCTAAAACTCCTCCTTTTTACTTCTCGACTATCGTTCGACAGTGTGGTGTGTATGTTTGAGCAGTAATTTTCTGGCGGAATTTTGCACCATTTATGTCACCCCACGCTAACTATATGTGCGACATCATCTCAGCAATTTTATTGGCAGTTTCAGACATAGCCAAATTATTTATTTATTTACATGTTTCGCACCTTAGCACAATGAGCCATTCTAATTCTATGTGAGGACTTAGGTTTGTGTGTTCGGAAAAACGACAACGCAGATAGTCGATATTAGTACAACTGATTCGTAATCCGTATTCTTCTCTTATAGTACGTTTATTCAATTATAAAAAAGTTGCAAAAAGAACTGCGAAATCTTTGCTTACAATAAGCGCTCTCATCGTCGAAAATAAAAAAATTTCATTACAGTCTTCTTGATGTGATGATTGAATAGAAAATCTAGTAGAACAAGCAATCGACTTTGTAAACTCTCTTGATGCATTCTAAATTTGACTTCGAGTTATCTGTGCTGTATCTTAATATCAATGTACATATCGCCAATCATTCTAATCTACTTCTCGGATACATTTTGAGATCTTAGCGCTATTTAAATAAGATTTTTGAGTATTCTCTAAAACTATTTTTCCAAGACGATGAAGAAATACGATGGTGGTCCCAGAAGTACCTGGCCTGACCAATACCACTGTATTGGAAAGTACGCAGTCCAAAAAGCATATGTTTCAAGTTTGAAAGCCCCACGTTGTTTAGTATTTGTTTGGCAGCTATCAATAGTGAACTTTGTCAGTGAATTTGTGAAAATGGAGAAAATTGGTCATCGTTATGTGATACAATACTTTTATTTGAAAGGCCTCAGCCCAACCAATATAAAAGCTGAACTGGATTCTACTCTTTGGGAGTCTGCTTCTTCGTTTACAACAGTAAAATCTTGGGTTGTTGTTGCTGTTTCTGTTGGGTTGGGTTGACCATCGCAGTGGTCGACCAAGTCAGGTGACGACTCCAGAAATGGTGAAGAAAATCTACAAAGCGGTACAGGATGATCGTCGACTGAAAGTGCGCGATCTAGCAGACATTATAGGTACAGCAGTGCGGTACATCGCATATTTTTTGAAAATGTGGACATTTGCTCACACTCGAGCAAAAACAGTGTCGTGAAGATGTTTCAATTGAGTGTTTAGCGAAGTTTCACAGCAACAAATCAGAATTTTTGCACCGTTTCGTATCAATGGATAAAACATGTGTCCATACCTTTACACCCGAGACAAAAGAACAATCAAAACAATGGATACAAAAGGGAGAATTGGCTCCAAAGAAGGCGAAGACCGTTTCATCTGCAGGGAAGGTCATGGCGTAGATTTTTTGGGATACGCGTGGGATAATTTTCATTGACTATCTTGAAAAATGAAAAACTATCAACGACCAGTATTATGCAAACTTATTGCAACGTTTGAACGAAGAAATCAATCAAAAACGGCCGCATTTGACTGAGAAGAAAGTGTTGTTTCATCAAGACAATGCAACAGCTCACAAATCCGTTATTGTAATGGCCAAAATTAATGAATTAAAGTTTGAATTGCTACCTCGTGCACCCTATTTGCCATTTTTAGCCCCCTCGGATTATTTTCTGTTCCCAAACTTGAAAAAATTTCTCAGTGGACAAAGATTTTCCAACGATGAAGAAGTGATGTCGGCAGATAATGGCTATTTTGAAGAGCAAAACAGTTCTTATTATAAAAGGGGTATAGAACTTTTTGTGTAGGTTATGTTGAAAAATAAATAAATTTTTCGTATGTAGATCCTTCGAAGCTTCACCATGTTTCTTATTATTTTCCTTTAGATCGCGTCGTACGTTGACTTGTCCTCCACAAATTTGCATTGACCGATATGGTAGTTGTTGAAATTTCTCGTCTCGTCTTTCCTCGTTATAACCAATATACTACGGAGGTTATGTAATTTGGTTCAACTTCACGCACCCAGTTCCTTCTTTTATGTCACTGATTTGCTAGCGTCGGTTACCCTAAATCTGACCGATAGAGGGAAGGTACTGAGAGAAAATTCTTCGTTTAGTTACTCGTTAAAGTACTTTTGTTCATCTATTTCGAGTTATTCTCCATTAGCAGGCATCTCCGTTCATTTTTGGCGAACAAATCTCATGCCCGAGCTTCTTTTCGTAGCATTGATGTTGGATTTTTTTTTACTGCTTGTCGCCAGATTGACTGATTGATTGATTGATGCTACTGTCAAAGATGCACCTTCCGATGCAAGTAGGCGCTCTTAAAAGGTTTACCTTTTGGTTTGTACTAGAGTTTCAATTTTATTTTTCTCGCAATACATTTCTATATTTATGGGCTGCCATTAAATTAGTGAATTTGAGTTTGCTATTTACTGCAGCAATACGCAGGTAAATTTCACTTTGTTTAATAAATAGTGGATAACGTTCCGAAACAATTACCTCCATGTCAGTTCAAATATGCCCGCATGAAAAGATTCTCCTTGATATTCCATTCAAAAGTCATCAAAAACGTGGCAAAATTTTAATTTATGTCAACGTAGGCAATACCAATGTTCCAAGTTTTATATTCAATTATCAGTTTTATTGCCATTAATCGCTCGCTAATTCACACATACGATTTTATCTACGAGTTAAGTGCTCTAGAGGATGGCAGCTACGTTCGTATTTGGTTTCATTCCAGCAATATATTTTGTACGCTTTTGTTTGGAAGTTCAAGTCAAGAGCCCTGTTTTTGACATATCCCCTATAGGTTTCTTGAACGGATAATGTTTCGATTTTATGTTGCCGTCATAGATTTTGTAGTTCGAAACTTTTGCGTAGTTTGTTTTGTATTTCTTTTTGCCCAGCGGGGTAATGCAATCATAAACATATGTTCACTTCTATTATATGTATATCTGACTTTTCTTTCGTCCCATCGGTAGTCACCAGACGTAGAAGTCTAATCACAGATGTTGACATCAGGTAGACTCGTTAGATGTTAATGTGCCTATGTTGCTTGAATATGACTTCCGTTTTTTTTCTCTAGCTGCATGCTTCTGGTCGGCATGCTTTCCTAAGTTTGTGCCCAATATTTCTAAAGTAGCACTATTACATGACCTCGATGGGCGATTACCTTAGCTTTTGTATTTCTTTGTGTTTCGGATAAGTTCACATTTGTCCCTTCTCGTTTGCTTGTAAAATACAAGAATGTTCTATGTATTTTATAACTTTGCTTTGCTCATACATAAGGTTCGATGTCCCTGAAATGACACCACTGCGCTTAATGCAGTTCCTATGAACTTTCCGAGTAGGATATTGAGGTTCGAAAATTGATTACATATTTAGAAAGTGGCTTCCAGTCAGTTTAAAATAAAAGTTCCTGATATAGAAAAGGATATGGACTTAAGCGCTGGTCTTGATTCAGTGAGATCTCAGCTATCTTTGTTTCGTCATCCTATTAGTAGATATGTTAGCAGCGAGTATATTGATTGAAATTCATTTTCCTTTTTCCTTCCTTTTTATCAACCGCACTAGAAGCAGTTAGAGGTTGCTACTGGCCATTCAGACTTAACAGCTGCCTTTTGTCTTTCAATTCTTTTACAATATCTATTTTCGTGGCAAAAGTTTGCCATAACGTTTAACTGGTACACAATATTGAGGAAGCACCGAGTCACTAATATATTGTTTTGTGTGCGATGTGTAATCCGTATTGATTTTAAGTTGAAAGAACAGAATCAATAAGAGGACACCACAAAACTTGTTCTGTTTCTGGAAAAAAAAAAAATGCTTTTCTCCTTCTTTCTATTGCCACATTGACATCAAAATAAATGCCAAGCACATGAATGTCAAGCTCTCATTTTATGAGCAATTCTCAACGCTTCGGCGTCGAATATTTTATGAAGGTCCTTCATAGATCATAACAATAATTTTTGCCATACTCATCAATTCATCAGCATTAATGGCATACTATCCGAAAGCCAATCAACGAAACGTGTTAACGACTTTTCTAGTTAAAATATCTATACAGTTTGATATCTCATTGCTTTCGATTGTAAACTATTAAACGCTTTCAAATGAAATGAGGATATTAACGTCTTTCTCTTGCACAGTTAAATGTCAGACAAAAATATACGAAATTAGCTTACTCCAACTCCCATCTAGTTGAAGGCCCCCGCCTTGATATGATGTCAACCAATAAACCAATTCCGCAATTTGCTGAGCCACATTCCCACATATAAATCTCATAAAATTTATTGGCACTCTCCGCGTGGTCTTTCTTTATGGCACAATCGATGGACCAAGTCTGTGCGCTCAATGCTACCTTCCACGACCAATAAATTGCATTTTAAGGACTCAACCAGTCAAGTACATGACCAACAGTTACTTACGAGTACAAATACACTTACTCGAACTCAACCATACGATGCTTCTGTCTCTGCGTTTGCCCACTTTCAGCCTTTAGTAAACCACTGAGAAAGAACATCCTGGAAGAGGAAACTCCTAATGCCGATGGCAACGCTCGATACAGCAGATAATTTACTCCGAAGACAACTTTATTGTTAACTTCGTAAAAATCGCTTGGCCAGGACATCTCTGGAGATGCTCTTCTATTACGAGTATGAGGAGAATGATTCCTACTATTCACCTACTACCAACGAAATAGAACTACCCTTACGACCAATGCGGTGATAAAACATTTTTCTATCGGTTGGGCACTCGGTTTTAATTGCTTCCATTTTGCTTCCATTTACCCACTGTCAATGGAATTTATTTATTATCCTTCGGTTCGAGAAGTCCTGAACCAAATGTTATACGAGTATGTGTCATAAGAGAGAAGAGCAAAATGTGAGAGGAAAAAAAATCTTTATTTGTCCTGGAAAAACATGTGCTTGCACTTTCCTAATCGAAGCTATTAGCTTGGATCTCTATTCAGGACGCACATCAAGGACATACTCGTACATACCATGCAAACGCACGATGTCTGGCTATGAAATATCACCAGGCAATGGTTCTGATGCGTTGCATTTGAATGATTTACGCGTTGCAGTTTGCAGTGAACAACTTTGCAAATGTGCATCGTAAATCGCCAAGATGCATACATATATTTCTCTTCAGTTTTGGCATATCCTCTGTGACTATAGATAGTTTGACACATTTCACACCATTTCGAAGCTTTCCGAAGTTTGCACGGATGGCATGTGTGCGTTGGAACTTACAAGAAACTTCCCTTTCGATGTAAGATGCTAATTTGGTCAATTAATTTAGTTGGTGCGCTTACTGGGTGCCATCAACCGTTGGTCTTTTGCTTTTGGTGTTCTTAATTTGACATAATAGGACATCCTCTGTTGGATAATGGTGATGTAAATGGGAAATCAATAGGCCCAAGCAATTAGTTGTTTTGGAGGGCATTTTCTTAGTTCAGAGTTCACTTAAGAGCATGGACGGATAGCGTACCTTACTTACGAAAAACGGGGAGGGGAAATTAGGCAATCTTGTGACACGACCATCTGCTCTGGTAATTTTTAAACGCTTATAGCATTTATTTTAGTCTTCCTGAGTACTTAGTCGAACTCCCTAGTAGTGACTGGCTGCCAATGGTCATCTTGTAAGATTAAATTTATTGGTAATTTCTTAGCTCATTCAAACATTAAGTTAACCCTTCTTCTTTCTTACCTTGACGTTTCTTTAGCTTAATTATTATTTTTACTCACTACAAACGCTGATGTTGACAATTGCTGGTTAAAATCCTCTTAGCAATGTCAGCACCTAATTTAATTGGGTCATTCACGTTTGCTGGTTGCTCTAAAGAGTGGCCAGATAAAGCAAGAACGTTGTGAGATATAAAATAGATTCTGACTTTATTTTGAAAAATGACCAATTGATGAACGTTCGCCGTGAGATGACCCAGTCGCCAAATTTTTCCTTTCAATCTGACTACAGAAAGTCGTTTAACAGCACTCTGTCCCTGAGATCATCGACGGTAACGGTGATTCCGTCCTCATTTCCAAAAAAATAAGGTTTGATGGCATCAAACAGTCAATCTTTGTGGATTCATTGATGCTTGGCCGAACACTTGTAGATTGTGTTCTCTCAACAAAATTGGGCCTCGTCCGGCCAACATTTCCAGTGCCCAATTAGCGTACTCACGGCGTTGTCTATTGTCGTCCGGGTTTAATTGTTGCGTCATTATAATATTATACGGATGCAGGCCCTAATCCAACTTTAAATTAAGCCGAATTGACTCTCTGGCGATGCCCAATTCAGCTGATCCGCGCAGAATCGACATTTCTGGACTGCAACTGGTCGAAGTGTCGAAAATATCACTGCCGTTCAGACGTCCGTAGCAAACGATCCAAATCAGTCAATTCCACGGCGTTCTCAAGAGTTGGGCATCGCTCAGACCACATTATGGCGTATTTTGCGTAAGGATCTTGGTTTATACCCATACAAGATCAAGCTGACTCAAGAATTGAAGCCGATGGACCATTTGAAGCGACGTACGTTCTCCGATTGGTTTCTGGAGAAGATGCGCCAAGATGATGAATGTCATCGCAAAATCATCTTCAGTGACGAAGCTCATTTTTGGATCAATGGGTTTGAAAATAAGCAAAATATGCGTTATTAGTCGAATGAAAACCCACATGTGCTTCATGAATCACCACTTCATCTACAAAAAATAATTGTTTGGTGCGGTTTGCATGCCGGCGGCGTTCTTGGGCCATATTTTTTCGTCGACGATAACGATCGTCACGTTACTGTGAATGGTCAGCGTTATCGCGCCATGATCACCGATTATTTTTGGCCCGAATTGGAAGATATGGACTTGGACGACATGTGGTTTCAACAGAATGGTGCCATAAGCCACACAGCACACGCTACAATCGATTTATTGAAGAGTAAGTATGGTGAGCGTGTTATCTCAAGACATGGGCCAGTCGATTGGCCCTCGTTCGTGCGATTTAACGTCGCTTGACTATTTTCTGTGGCGCTACGTTAAGTCATTGGTTTATGCCAACACGCCGACGACGTTGGAAGAGCTCAGAGCCAACATTGAAGGCGAAATACCGGCCGTTTCGGCCAAAATGTGTGGCCGAGTCGTTGAAAATTGGGTCCAACGAGTCAACCGCTGCAAACATGCCCGCGATGGCCGTATGAACAAATTCGAGTTCCATTCATAAATGTTTTGATTGTACTTCAAGCCAATGATAAAGTTTTTGAAATATCTCAAATGGTTTGCCTTTTATTTAAAAAAAAAAAGTTGTAAGTCGTTATTAGAAAACCCTAAACATTCGTTTTTTCTACCACTTTAACTCATTGATCCTTCATAAAATATTCATCCGCATCGCATTGACTGCAAACACGTATGAGCTCACGACATCAAAACTGATGCTGAGACTTCGCTCCACTTGTCTCAAAAGTAATCAACTTAATTCTTAATCAAGCCATGATCCCAAGTAACGGGTGACTAGGTAGCAACGATAGTTTTCCTTATTGTTTTGTCAAAGTTACCAATGACATCTAGCTGTCAAAATATTCATAAGGTTTGTCACTTCATCATGCATTTGAATTGGGCATCGTCGGAAGGTCAACCAGACTTATTTTGTGGTTGAATTTGGGCCTAAAATTGTGCTGATCTATGAATTGAAGCCGGACGACAATAGACATCGCCGTGAGTTCGTTATTTGGATGCTGTCAATGTTGGTCGGCAATCCGGATTTTGACCAAATAATCGTTCTCTAGGACGAGGTCCATTTTTGGTTCAGCGGCTATGTTAAAAAGCAAAACTGCCATTATTGGATCGAACACAATTCACAAATATTCGATCATTAATGCATCCACAGAGATTGACTGTTTGATGCTATAATTCTTTCGAAATGAGGAAGGAGACACCGTTACCGTCAATAGTCTCAGGTACAGAGCGATGTACCGACTTTCTGTGGTCGGAGAGCTCTACAATATCAATACCTACCACTTGATTATTTTGTCTGAAGCAACCTCAAGTCCTTAGTCTATGCTAACAAGCTAACCAATTTGGTCGAGCTCAAGGCTAAGTGCTATTCGGTATATAAGGGCAAGAACATAGCTTTAAAATAAAGCCAAAATCAATTTTATATCTCACAGCATTGTTGTTTTATTTTAATTGTATTTCCCATCGTTCTTATCTGGTCACCCAGTACAAAAGTCCTTAAGTAAAGATGTAGCGGAGTAGAAGAAAGCCCAAACCAGTTAGCGCTTTGTCCAGTCGACGGATTTGGATGCTTCGCGGACTCTGAACGCACCTATGAAAGAGCTGTCAAAAGAAGCTTAAGAAATATCATTCTCGCTTTCCGCCAAATTTCCTTTTGTAAGTTCTTAAACTGGATTAATTCATTTTAATAAATGGGAACTCAGCACTCCGCGTGCTGTTGACAAAACGCGCCACATGGGCATAGCACCCCGGCGTTAAATCCTGGACCCTACAAAATAATTTGTATCGTTCCATTGATAATAATAAATAATAAATGTGTTTGTGAATTATGTGAATAAATCTTTTCTTATACGTACCTTTGCGAGTGCAGTACATGTTAATAAGTCAACTAATGGCATCTTCTCCTACAGTAATAGCTCAAGTGTGCCTATCAACAACGACGCCAACCGATATTCGTGCGTTGCAGTAACGTCATACATCTCCATCAAGTAACAAGAAATTAACAAAAACGGAAAGAAATAACGATTCGAATTAGGTTGTGCGAAGATCCATTTGAGCAAGTTCTGACTTTTTTGAGTTTTTTTAAAAGTGTTGAGTTCATGTTTGTATATTGTAAGATATTGCGAATTGCGAATGCTATTGATGAAACCGAACACTAAGCTTATCTTGCCAATCAGTCCACTTCAATTAATATTTGTCGATCAATAATGCACCACTAGAAAAACCTTTTTAAAGTATAATACACCTTTGCCTACGACCACGGCAGTAGAACGATTTTTTCATTTGCGAAATTGATAAATGGTCACCGACGTGGAGTACTTTCTGGCAACAATTTTGAAAAACTATTATGGGCGCAACTAAGCTTTTTTGATGAAAATGCACGTTTATTGTGATAAAAATGTTTACAAATGAATTATTCAAAGCTATCTTTCCTATCTTGCTGGCAGAGCTCAAATACTGGTGCGGTAAAAGTTTTTATCTTTTTAGGCTATCCACGAATCAAGCCATTTTTTGATGTCTTCATATGAGCAGAACTGTTGATCAGTTGTTGGGATAGGACTTAGATTTTAACAGGTTTGGCAACGTGAAGGCTAGCATTATCATACTGTAGAATCACTTTTTCGTATATCAGTAATGGTTTCGTCGGGTTTCAATAGTTCATAATAAATAACACCGACCTGGTTCCACTAAATACACAGCGTAACCACAACATATTCGTTTGAGTTGACAACGTAGAAGCATCACCGGGCAGTCCCCATGACTTTCTTATCTTTGAGTTGCTGTAATTAATCCATTTTTCATCACCCGTTACGATGCGACGAAGAAACCCCTTCCTGATTTGCCGCTGGAGCAGTTGTTCATAGGCGAAAAAACGACGCTCAGCATCAATTGGTTTTAAGTCATAAGGAACCCAAGTATCTTGTTTTTAAATCATTCCCATTTGACACGGATCTTCATCGAGAAATGCCTTCACGCGGACGGTCGTCAACATCGGAATCACAGTTTTTGAAGCGATGGAAAAAATCACGGCACGTTGTTTCGCTTAGAGTAACATCTCCCTAAACTTTTTTGAGCTCTATAGACGATTTTCATCTTCGGAAAAATAACAATGATTAAATGAAAACTTATAAAAAGGTTAACATTGGCCTAATTATTAGCAACTAATTACTAACAAACATAATAAGAACTTGATAGATGGTGTTTTTCAGCCATTAGGTGGACCTCATACTCTAAGTCTATCTTCAAAGTGTTGTTTTCTTATTGTTTAGATTTCATAAAAACACTAGCTCTCCTGTCTCTGGCATCATGAAATACAAAGCATACATAGCTTTGTGTATCTGCTCTTTAAAAATCAATTCGTTTTCGAAATTACTGAAAACCAGTTGATTCACATTATACAAGGAAACCAGTACCCAAAATGAACATCAAATGAAAACTATGAGGTCAATGACTACCGGTACTAATTAACATAAAATATGTGCAGACAAGAGTACTGGCAATAGTCTACTTAATCCTTATTTTATCTCAGAACAAAATTATTTTTCAAAAGAACCGATCAAACCCACTAACCACATTTGAAATTGTGTTAAAAAACGGAAAAAACCTACCCACAGGACATACGCGAATCCATATCCTTTGAAAAACTTTGAGAACTTACTTACATAGTTGAACTGGTTTTTCAAAACTTCTGATGTATATTTCTTCTATTTTTGTCTAACTCATTGCTAACAATAAATGTTTATTGGTTTTCCTTCTTCTATCATATATCAATTGACATAATACCCAGGAAAAGAAACATGTAACAAAATACGTACAACAAACAAAACCAGGAACAAAAACAAAAATTTCTAAGCACCAACTAAACTTCTGTCCAACTGTCAATCTAAATAAAATCTGGAAAACTTTCTACACCCATTCTATGTTCTGTGAGCATCAAAATGAGCACATAGGAGTAGTATCCTGAGTTGGATTCCAGCATAAAAATCGGAATTCACATTATACAATTGGTCAATTGGACAATTGGAAAACTGAACAAGTCCGTGTCTATGTTAGCTTTGTATAAAATAATGTATAGAACTACAAATTTGTAGATAGTTGGGAGTGGAAATTGCTCTGGTGTTGGTGTAGTTTTCGCCTTCAACCCAACTCAGGAGAAGGAAAAAGCTTATCGAAGTAAATCTCAATCATATATGAGAGGATGAACATTGATACTCGTACGTAACATACCATATGTACACGTGGTGGATAGAGGATACTCTGATACGTGAATGCTCCGACGCACGGTCCACTTGTATGCTGCTTATTCAATACTTACTTCATTACTTTGGGGACTTCTACCGAAGCTGCAATTTCTAGTTTTGAAATTGAGCCAGAAACTATGTACAGCATCAAAGTGGAAAGCAGAAGGAAAACTGAATTGAATGGATGAACAGCAAAAGGAACTGACAGGAAAATTATTTTAAAAGGCGAACATCATTTTACGCTCTTATACTCTCAATAAACCAATTTATGCACAGAATCCTGGCCATGCTATCGGTTCAAGTTCGGGTTATTGGAATGGGAATCGAAAATTGTGAGCATAAAAACGGAGTGCAACGATGTGCTCTTCGTTAGAAAAAGCAACGAATCCTTATGAGCGGATTTGTAAATTGTTACAGGAAGGTTGCATGAAGAATTCTCAAACGCATGTGATTTGTTGGAGATGTCTGATTTTGTAATGTAAGAATTTGATAGAATCGATTGCTCCGTGATGTAAGACAAGTTAAGGTAGGTTAGTGCCTTTTGAAAATGAATTTATTCCCAAATTGGTTTCGGCACATAAGACACTTGATCAGGGATAGTCTGCAGCGGTTAGGAGGTTATTGTCCTTTTGACATTCGCAAGACAAAATCAGTATTGATTGTAAGCGGGTTAAAACTTAAAGGATTACCTCATTCAAATGATTATATGCAAAGAAAGTAGAATCTAACTTAAATCAAGTGATTGACCATATAAAATTAGATAGTAGTGGCAAATCCGAAGGAACCCAATCTTCACTCTTGCATTTACGAGGGAAGTAGTACCCAGAAGTACCCGACCCAACAATGAAAACACAAACATTTCGGAAAAAATTTATTTATTTTTCAACAGCTATACACTTTTCCCAGATATGTTCAAAAAGTTCGATAACCTTTTTATAATAACAACTGTCATGCTCCTCAAAATAGCTATTAACTGCCGACACCACTTCTTCATCGTTGAAAAATCTTGGACCACTGAGCTATTTTTTTCAAGTTTGGGAACAGAAAATAATCCGAGGGGGCTAAATATGGCAAATAGGGTGCATGAGGTAGCAATTCAAACTTTAATTCATTAATTTTGGCCATTGCAATAACGGATTTGTGAGCTGGTGCATTGTCTTGATAAAATAACACTTTCTTCTTAGTTAAATGTGGCCGTTTTTGCTTTATTTCTTCACTCAAACGTTGAAATAAGTTCGCATAATACTGGCCGTTGATAGTTATAGTCACTGAAAATTATCACACGCGCATCCCAAAAAAATCGACGCCATGAACTTGCCTGCAGGTAAAACGGTCTTCGCTTTGTTTGGAGCCGGTTCTCTCTATTGAATCCATTGTTTTGATTATTCTTTTGTCTCGGGTGTAAAGGTATGGACCCATGTTTCATCCATTGTTATGAAACGGCGCTTTGTTGCTCAATTGAAACATCTTCACGACACTGTTTTTCCTCGAGTGTTTTCAAACGCGACACCCAAATTGCACACAGCTTTCTCATGTCCAAATTTTCAAATAATATGCGAAATGCCTATAATGTCTACTAGATCGCGCACTTTCAGTCGACGATCATCCAGTACCGCTTTGTGGATTTTCTTCACCATTTCTAGAGTCGTCACCTCGTTTGGTCGACCACTGCGATGCTCGTCTTGGCAGCTCGTACGACCTCGTTTAAACTCAGTAACCCAAAATTTTACTGTTGTAAACGAAAGTTGTGCTGAGAACTTTCAAATAAAAGTATTGTATCACATAACGATGATCAATTTTCTCCATTTTCACAAATTCTGACACGAACTCACAACTGACAACGTACTATAATAATGGCCGCCAAACAAATATAGGGTTTTCTAATAACGACCTAACAACTTTTTTTTTAAATAAAAGGCAAACCATTTGAGATATTTCAAAAACTTTATTATTGTCTTGAGGTACAATCAATACATTCATGAATGAATTTCGACTTCGTTCAGTGGTCGATTCTTTGGACCCTATTTTCCACGACTCGGCTACACATTTCGGCCGAAACGGCCGCTATTTCCCGTTCAATGTTTGCTCTGAGCTCTTCCAACGTCGTCTGCGTGTTGGCATACACCAATGACTTAACGTAGCCCCACAGAAAATAGTTAAGCGGCGTTAAATCGCACGAACGAGGCGGCCAATCGACTGGCCCATGTCTTAAGATAACACGCTCACCATACTTACTCTTCAATAAATCGATTGTAGCGTGTGCTCTGTGGCTTGTGGCACCATCCTGTTGAAACCACATGTCGTCCAAGTCCATATCTTCCAATTGGGGCCAAAAGTAATCGGTGATCATGGCGCGATAACGCTGACCATTCACAGTAACGTGACGATCGTTATCGTCGACGAAAAAATATGGCCCAAGAACGCAATCGGAGAACGTAGCTCGTTAGTGTACTTTATTATGATGAAAATGTTGAGACTGCGTACTTTCCAATAAAGTAATATTTTCAAACAACTACCGCCATATCTTGGTTAGGCCGATGAGGGGGAAATAATTGGTATCTATAGCGGCAGCTAGGCTGCGTCTTACTTAGCATTCTTACGCTTACTCAAATTCTTGAGAATACAAGACTTCTCTGAACAAAATCGAAAAGCTGAATTCACTGAGAGGATCTGTTGTTCTGAAGACTTAAAAAAAGCCCAAGATTATGCGAGTAATCACAGGTAGGATATAGACAAGCTTATTTCATCTATTTATTGCCCACAGCGATGTGCGCATGCCAAAAGTATCTTCAAAAATATGTCTAATTTACTTATGCAGGTCTTCATTACTGAATGTGACTTTGATACAAAACAAACATACTGTACCTCAAGATGGGTATCACAGGTAGAATAGAGGAAGGTAGAATACTACTTAAATCTGCTATGAAGCATGGTTGTGACTTCCGTTCGAAGGGCAAACCGACTTACCAGCCGGCTGATACTACGAAAATAACAGATTTATTATGTATTAAAAGCTGATGAAAGCTTTAAACTTTCTTCTGAGCATTTCCCAGTCATATCGACAATGAGTGAAGTTCGAACAGAAAAACTAGACCGACAAGACTAACTTGCAATAATACTTACTGGCAAGGCTTCAAGAAGAAAACTGAAGAGCATACTGAGCGTACCCCTTAAGGCCACTTTGAACTCGAAGTCAAAGCTGATTACTTTGTTAAAGTCGTTCAATATGCCGCATGGAATAACACACCCTATCAATAGAAAATATTAAAGAATGCGCTGCTACTGCAAAAAAAAAGGTTATGGTACCTTGAAGTCCGTTCATATTTAGGCAGACATGCCAAATTTCAGTGCGATACTGCCTTTAGTTTTGTTTTGACAGCTGATAGTTGTTCACGTGTTTGGCATCATGTTGAGTATGGACAAAAATGCTTTTCGTTCTCTCATAAAACATCATTTCTTGAGAGTCAAAACAGCAAAGGAAACAAAAGAAGAGTTGGATAAAGATTATGGGGCTAATGCTCCGTCAGATTACATCGTCAAATATTGGTTTCGAGAGTTTTGTGGTGGCCAAAACTCCACTACCGATCAAGTCTGCAGCGGCAGCCCCTCCGGTGCGGTTACAGAGGACAATGTCAAAAAAATACATGAAATGGTGTTGGCTGACCGGAAAGTGAAGGTGCGCGAGCTAGCACATACCACAAAGACTAGTTCTGAGCGCACACGCCATAATTTGGGCAATATTCTGCATATGAAAAAGTTATCCTGCCGCTGGGTGCCGCGTATACTCACTCTTGACCAAAAACACGAACGCGAGAGCACTTCGAAAGAGTGTTTGGACTTTCTGATGCGGCATCGAACGGACTTTTGGCGTCGATTGGTAACTATTGAACACCAGAGAATAGAATGAGTGCCCGGCAATGGACTGAAGCCGGCACGAGTGCTCCGAAGCGGCCTAGGGAGGCTCGATGGGTCGGAAAGGTTATTGCGTCGGTTTTCTGGGATTGTCATGGCATACTCTTCGTAGATTACCTTGAAAAAGGAAAAACCATCAACAGTAAGTATTACTGTGCATTATTGGAGTGATTGAAGGCCGAAACCGCTGCAAAACGGTCTTACATGTAGCGAAAAAAAAAAATTGTTTTTGCAAGACAATGCACGAGAGCACAAGAGTATCGCAACCACGACTAAAATCAATGATTTACGGCTCCAATTGCTGTCGCATCCACCGAATTCGCCCGGTTTAGCTCCCTCGGACTATTATCTCTTCCCAAACCTCAAAAGATGGCTCATCAATAAAAAATTCTGCTTACGCGAGGAAATCATCTACGCCACGGAGGAATGTTGCCTTTCGGAAAATTACTTTTCGGACGGGATCAAGAAATTGGAAAGTCGCTGGAATAAGTGTATCAAACTAAATGGGGACTATATTTAATAAAATAAAAAAAAAAACATTTCAAAAAAAAGGTTACTTTTCACCCCACCTAGTATGTCCCCAACTAAGCAAACATTTCTACAATACATAAAGCACACAATGAACTTTCGAGAAAATTATTGCTATGCACAAACTGCAGTTGATATACACAAACAAATGTCATAAACAAATTCTTACCTAGTTTTAGTTTGAAGACAACACAATCTGCACTTTTCATATCCAGAGTGAATGTATTTTCTACTTCAAGTACTCTTTTAACAAACACAGCTGTGCCTCCCGATGGATAAGATTCGTTACAATTTAGATAAACACAATAAACGGGAATAGAAAAATTATACATTTCATTAGCAAATACCCAGATTTAAAGCCGTTTTATAAGATTTGATTTTCAATAGGCTTTTTTTGACAGATCACGGGTGACTCCTCTCAAACTGCTTTGTCATTTTTGTTCAATATCGTTTGGCAAGTCATCATGGAAGGACTTACACCACAGCAGCGTCGACAACTTGGCATATTTTATGTAAGGATCTCGACTTAAAAGCGTTAAAACTTCAACTTGTGCAAGAATAGAAGTCAGGCGACTTGAATTTGAGTCATATTTTCAGTGAAAGGGCTCTGGAAAAACTCAATGAAAATCCGGTGGTTTATCGTGAAATTTTGTTCAGTGATGAAGCCCATTTCTGGCTCAATGGATACGTTAATAAACAAAATTACCATATTTGTGCTGATGTGCAACCCGAAGAGTACCAAGAGCTACCATTACATCCATTAAAAACAACGGTATAGTTTGGGTTATGGGCTGGTGGGATCATTGTTCCATATTTTTTTCAAAAATGATACTGTCAATGGTAACCGTTATCGCGGCATGTTAACGGACTATGTGCTTCCTGAATTTCAAGCACATGGTCTCGGTGAGGTCTGGTTTCAACAAGATGACGCTACGAAACATATGCAACAATGGACTTGTAGAGGAATCATTTTGGTGAGCACTTAATTTCACGTTTTTCTACGGTAAATTGGCCACCTAGATCGTGAGATATCACACCATTGAAATTTTTCTCTGGGGATATGTAAAGTCTCAGGTCTTCAGGAATAAGCCAACTACGATTGACGCCTTGGAAGCCAACATTACTCGGGTTATCGGCGAGAAACCAGTCGCTATGTTCGAACGAGTCGCCCAAAATTAGACTTTCCGAATGAACCACCTCAAACATAGTTTTGGCCAACATTTACAAAATATCATTTTTAAAAAATAAATGCCATAAATTGTTCTTTTAATTGGTAATAAAAGAATTAAGTTCGGTGTCAAACTTATGTACTTTATTCTACATTATATATCAAACTTTACGATGAATCACCCTTTATATTTGACCTCAGATCCATTTGAACGTCTCATCATAATTTTACTACGTTGCACCCAGAGAAACTCTTGGCATTTTGGCTTCCTTAAGAAATTGTTTTATTTTGCCAGGTAACCAGTCGTTTAGGTACAAGTTTCCCTTAGCAGAAGGCACGATGAGATTCGGCTTGGTGAAGGATCTCTGATCTCTCTTACATGGGGGCTCAACCGGGATCGAACTAGAATCCCTAGTGTTTGTGCGGTACTGAATTTAAACTCTTGGATTTTGGAAATTTTGTTGAGGTGACGAAAAGGGTGGACGCTAAGACGATAAGAAGAAGCTAAGCAGTAAAGTGAGGAAAAGTCGGTAAGATAACAAGAAGCAAGGCAGTGAAGTGAGATGAGACTACCATAAATAAAACAATGTGCTGTGATGCATAATCCGACAGTTCGGCAGTTGCAAACCTTTTTAAAGAGAAACAATTTGTCGTATCGATACAACGTTAATTCTGATTTAGTGAACCAATTTAAAGATGAATTTGGACAAGGTGTTGTAAAGATAGAGGAAGTGTTGAGGGCGCAAGAAACAAGCAAGCTGGCGACCGTTCAAGGGCAGGACGAAGACTATTCGAAGGTGCAGAGCAGAACGATGTCTAACCGTAATAACTTTGTTTTCTGCGATGTTGAAGAGTTTAGCGGAGAAGGAAGAAGAGGTTACGCTAAGTGGGTAAAGGAGTTTGAAGGCATTGCTGCGGCATGTGAATGGAATGATGTGCAAGCTGTTGAGAAGAGCTGCAAAATTGGCTGTAAAAATAAAAAAATGGACGACCAATTGGTGTAGGTTGAAGGACTGTTTGGCCAAGGAGTTTGGGAAACAAGCATCCAGTATTGAAATCCACAGACAACTGGCTTCTTAACGAAAAGCAACGTCGGAAAGTTACCTAGAATACCTTTACCCGATGGCCCAGATAAACAGTCAGGAAAGTGTGGACGAGACTTCGAAGGTAGAGGATATATCATCAGTGGAATACCGGATACTGTGAACTACATAGTTGTGTTTGAAACCTCGACTCTTGAAGATCTTAAAATAAGAATAAGTCAACTCGGACATATCTCTTCAATTTCCCCGGTGGAAAGTGAAGCAGCCTTCACGTCAAGAGGGATAAACGAAGTAAAGAGTATTCAACTCGTTGGTAGGCATATCGAGGTCTACATTAACGGCAAATCATATCACGTCTTTGTGGACAACGATAGAGACGTGTCTATTATCGACCAATCATTCTGTCGAGAATCGACACCGCTCAGATCAGGAGCGGTTCTCAAGGGATTCGAACAAACCACAGATGACGTAAGGTGCGTGCTGGGTGAGTTGTAAGATCGAAAGAGACGACCATCAGGTTCAATTCCAAGTAGTACGTGACGAGTGGATACCTGATCAGATTCTGCTTGGACGGGACTTTCTGGAAAACGTGGAGTTGGTAATGTTCAATGGATGAATAAGCAAGGTGAGAAAGATAGTTTTAAAGGAGGCCAAGTCCGAAAAGACTTATCAGCTGGACGAAAACGGTGTTCTCAAAAATGAGATTGAAGACGACGGGAAAGGAAAAAACCTGATTGAAGCCCGACTTGGCAATTAAGATCTTAAATGGGACATAGCTAAACTCATTTCTACCTAAACCCCAAGAAAAGTTCAAAAATCATGCATCAGCATCAGTATTACGCTAGAAAACTACAACTTAATATAACAGAGTCCGCGAAGATTAACACCGAAAGAGAAAGATATGGTGAACCGACAAGTTGATGACTCCGATGAAGTAATACGTCCGAGCAAATCCAACTATGCTCGTACTATATGGCACTAGTTAAGAAAAGAGATGACACCTATCGATTGTGTGTCGACTACCGCCAGCTGAACAAAAAGATCGTAAAGAAAAGTCACCCTCTCCCATTGGTAGAAGACGTAATAAAGGCTCTACAACCAGCTGAAGTATATACCACACTGGATTTGAAGGACGGATTTTTCCATGTGGACATCCGTTTGGACTTTCTACCTCACCGTCGATGTTCCAGAGGTACAATTCTTTTATGAATTTGTGCGGCAAGGATTTGTCCTAGTATAGATGGTCGACATTGTAATACTATGGATCGTACTGAAGGTAGCTGAGGAAAAAGGATTACAAATTTAGTGGAAAAAGTGCTCGTTCTTACAAAGGACTATAGAGTTCTTGGGGCATATCATGCAGGTGAAGTCGAAATAAGACCATCAAAATATAAAGTTAAAGCGGTCAGAGAACCACACAACATAAAGACTGTTCAGAGTTTTCTCTGGTTGACGGCTTCTTTAGGAAGTATATGCCGAGTTATTCGACGACCGCTGTCGGATCTCCTCAAGAAAGATGCGTCGTTCGGTGTTGGGATGGAAGACAATTTGCCGTTTCAAATTTTGAAAGCTGTTTTGGGTGACGAGCCTGTGCTGAAGTTGTTTGACCCGAAGCTGGAGACAGAACTTACGGAGGAGTATTGGCGCAGAAGCATGAAGGTAACTTTCACAAAGTTTTTTACTTGAGTTTCAAGGCCTCGAAGCGGAAAAAAAACTACATCAGCTATAAGCATGAAGTCCTCTCAATAGTGAAGTTTTTGCGGAAACTAAGCGATTTCTTGCTCGGATTGAAGTTCAAGATATTAATGGACTGCAAAGCGTTTCAAGCAACCATGCATAAGGGAGATCTTTGCCCGCGAGTGGCAAGATGGGCTATTATTTTGCAAGAATACGACTGCGAGGTACTACATAGCTCACGAACTGCAATGCGTCACGTGGATGCGTCAAGCCGAAGCCCAACGGTGTTGAGGATTGAAGACGGGTCGATGCACAGAATTAAGACGGCTCAAGGTGCAAATTAATTCTGTAGCTTAATTATTTCAATTTTTACTCTGAGCGGAAGTTACTATGATTACGAGCTGAGACATGGTGTCTTGTATAAGTTTAAGGAAGGAGCGCACTTGCTTGTCATACCCAAGGCGATGCAGATAGAAGTAATACGAAGTATCCACAAAAGGGGGCATATCAGCGCCACCAAAAAGGAAGCGCCTCTTAGATAGGACTACTACATTCAGAAGCGAGCGCGCTGTGTAGAAAAGGTGCTAGCGAATTGCCTGGCCTGGATTCTAAGTGCCAAGAAGAGTGGTCGAGTGGAGGGATTGCTACACCCAATTGAAAAGAAGGGTTTCACCACTGCTTACCTACCATATGGATCATTTGGGGCCACTATTCGTGATTGTCGATGCCTTTTCCAAGTTCGTGTGGATATATCCAGTAAAGTCTAACGTATTTAAGGTGTTTTGCGAAGCGAACCAGATTCAACTCATGCTAACGACGACTGGGTTTCCGCGAGGCAGCGGACAAGTTGAGATGCTTAATCGCACCATTATAGAAGTACTAACGAAGGCATCGGTAGAAAACCCAACCAAGTGGTATAAGCATGTTAGTAGACCAGTTCGAGGAGACTCGAGATGAACTACGCATAGTGGCAAAGGAAGAGATTAAAAAGGTGCAGATGGAGAACCGACAAACATACCACAGGAAGAGGAAAGTGGCCAGACAAAATAAGCTGCGTAAATGCAAATACTTTGGACCATATGAGGTTATCCGAGTCAAAGGGAAATATCGCTACGACGTTTGAAAGGTTGGACAACACTGAGGATATCTGACGATAGCATTGACGACGATGACGTAATTCAGTCCGACTGAGTGCATTGTAAATTTGTCATCTTTCAGTTATTCCCATTTTGAATAAAACTGTAAAATAGATTAAAAAGTTACAATTGGTTTTTTTGGGAATCCGTAAAAACGCGAAATATTAGTGAGGGATCTCTGATATATCCCACATACACAGTCATATCCATGATTTAGTAACAGCCTCCAAAGAATTACTAATAAGATCAACATTTTTCAAAGAAACATCTTAGGTTTTCGAGTTATGAGTCTCAGACCAAGTTGTTTCGCAGAACTAAACTAGGAACGGCTTGATAGTATCTGCCCCGTCGGACTTCCATTAAGGTGTCAGGTATGAAGTTATCATCTATTCCTTGACTCTCTCCAAAAGCTTGCGATGATTAAGTTTTGCGATAAACTAAACATTTATCTTCGAAAATAACTTTATTGTTTTTCAAAGTACTGTTCATGAAGATCAATGCACTTTTACATGCGTTTTAACCTATTTTCGATGCACTTTTTCCACTCCGAACGAGGTTATTCCAAAAATTGGTTTTGAACGCAGCAACTGCTTCTCTAGGCGCCGAGAATTCATTGGGTGCCAAATCAGGTGGATCCATCAATTCGATGTTTTGAGTGCTCAAAAACTCGATTATTCGAGCCGACCAATGAGAGCTCGCATCATCGTGGTGGAGAATGATCCGTGTTAGCTGGTTGTTTTTCCTTAGTTCTCCGAAGGCTTTTGGTAAACAAAAAATTGTGTCCCATTCTGTTACTCTAATGGTAGGCACGGTTGGGACATGTCTGGTTTTTCTAAATAAACAGGCGACTGTTGCTTAATCTCGGGCTCATATGCATAAATACATGATTCGGTGCCTTTTACTAGTATATAACGTCTTTTGGTGCCAGATACTTTTTGAGCAATTGCTTAATCATGGAGTATCCAACGCAAATAGTCTTTTTGACTCCCAAATTTGAAATACATATACCCAAGCATGCGTCAGTTCCACGTTAAGTCACATAACGACCTTGCAATATCAGTTCCCACACAACATCGATGTTTTCTTTGACAACAACCGATTTTGGACGACCTTCACGAAATTCGTGCTGAAGCGAACGACGACCACGATTAAATTCGAAAAACGGGTGAAACCCGGTGGAACGGAATAGTGCTTCATCATCTTAAGTCGACGTTAGTTGATCGACACATTGTTGTTGAGTTAATCCACATCGAAAGTCATAGAAAATCATCGCACGATAATATTCATGATTTAGTTCTATTTTTGTTTGAAATGAGTTTTTTAAGTCTCTGTAAAAAAACGCAAATAGCACTCGTACTCGTATGACAACATTTTCTAAGCAATTGTGCCATTAAAAACGTCAAATTTTACGATGCTGATGTCAGATTTGACATATGTACATATATGTTTATACCGGTATTGCCCTATCTCAAAACTTAAGTATATTTTGATGGGTTGTTTTCCACTTTCATATAGCCTATCTCAGCTCTTGCTATTTTTAAAAAGTTTCACAAGAAGATCTTGGCGAATCCCGGTGCATGTCTGGAATGGTGGAAACTAGATGTCTTGACTGGGTCGGGATTTTTTTCATACCCTATATTTCTACCTCCTCACGTCAACTAGGTACTTGTTGGGAACGCTGTTTCAAACAATCAATATTTCCCGCAGATCTGTGATAAGATTTGCTTTAATATTATGAAAGCCTACGTAAATTCGGACTACAAAAGACTAGTAAGGGGCCTCGTAGGAGTAGTGTTACACAATGAATGCTGGTTCACTTGAAAACAAGACGATGCCTCTGAACTTCTAGTGCCCTTACTTTAAGGCTTGCACTTGACGCCTCCACGGAGGTTCCTCAGAAATCACAAAATGGGCAAATGGCAAGCAGAAAACAGGACAAATATTGGTAAGTCTGCGACATAGCGCGCTGCAATCGTAAGACATTTCATTGCTTCGAAACGGCAGCACGCACCTCAGATATGAATATATGAAAGCATGAACCATTAGCTCTGGTCACGAAGGAAACCTAGGGAGAAAGAAAAGAAAAGGTACCGATGTACATTGGTTTTAAATGTTTGCAACTTGTAATGACTAGAAAATAATGAACTCGATAGGGCATTCCACAAACGAGTTGTACGGCTTAGGAAACAACCACTATATTATGGAGTGCATTCGAGAGAGGGCTCTAGGGTATACTGATGAGTATTCATAGCGAGACGAGTCTTACGGTTAAACGTTTAAAAGGGCAGAATTCTGCTGGCGAATTTGATGAAACATTGAAGGTTAAAATAGCGATAGAATAGGGTAAGACAGAATACGTTACGTTGGTGCTCGAGGTTGTCAGATGACTGTGTAAGTAAAGGAAAGTATTGCCTACATCGTTTGGGGAAACCTAGATATTTCGCAACGCTTTTGAAGACATGGAATGTGTTCCAACGTAGGTTGTAATTGACACGCATTCCGAGAATGCGGTTCCGACGGTGCAAATGCCTTTCATGGGTAAGAGTTGGGTGTTTAAGTTTTGCTTTAACGATAGCAGCCAGCATTGAGTTTTTAACATCAACATCTGGAATTTTCATCCTTCGGTATCTGATTTCCCTGATTTTCCCTTGTATCCTCCATGTTATTACACATAATAATGTGCTTATACGCACGTAATCTCTTAACATAAAAATTCTTAGTCACTAACCCATATAGCCTAATGCTATCATTGATTTCGAAATTACTTACATTTATGGGAGGCACTCTTTGCTCCCCTTGTTATGTTGCTGCTGCTGCAATGGTTGATTTTGTATTTGCAATTTCTCCAGTATTTGTTGCTCTTGTTGTTGCTCTTGTTTCTTTTGGTTTAATAGTTATTTTGTTGAATCGCAATTCTTCCATAGCTTATGTTTGCTGTTGTCGCAGTTGTTTTTGCTGCCGCAAACGTTTCTCTTTTCTCCAGGAGCCCTTTTAAGAACTTACAAAGCTGAGTCTTATCATCTTCTTCCTTTTATGCTGATGTATCAGCGACTGACAACTTTTTAAAGGAGTTTCCCTCTTTAATGCAGCGGTATTCACCCCTTTCAGATTCATTAGAATACTCCTTTCCGGCCGTTTTAACGTCGTCATCTTCTTTGAATTTTTTCATTGTGGACAATTTGGATGACGTCTTATCTTTTCTCCATTTTCATGTCATCATCTGACTTTTGTATTGCTGCCTTAATTGTTTTTGCTTGATGTTGTTGCATTTCACATGCTATCGTCATCATTCGATTCGATACCGGTTCCATTGTAGGATCTCTGGAAGATATCCTTTGTTAACCGGCACTACTACTACTTTTTAGTTTTGGTTTAACACTGAGAAATGACGAACAAAAGCAAGGAATCCTGGAACGTTTTATGGGTACTCAAATTCCGATTCTCAAGGTCACTAGCCAACCACTCTTTTAATTCTTTATTTCATTTTAAATGCATTTTTATATAAATTTATTAATAACCTTTACATGTTACACAAAATGCGGGCACTTTAAGTTAAACCCAACGCATAAACTATGTCTTTCTAGGTTTCGAACAGTATTTAAATTATTCTCATTCAAATCAGGTGAATTCGGTGGCGGTTGGATGGTATTTGTTGCATTTTTCTTCAAAAAATCAATAAAAATGTTGGCACTGTGCGTTATCATGGTGCAAAACCCACGATTTTTCTACCCACAATTCTGGTCTCCTTCGGCGAATTGCTTCACGCAAACGCCTCATAGTGCCCAAATAATATTCTCTGTTTACTGTGAATTTGCCTTCTGTGAGCATTGCCTTCTTTTTTGACTGAAAACGACGTGGTTTTTTGGTCTCGGCTCATTTGGTGAACGCCATTCACTTGTCTGACGGATCCATAGGCAATGTTCAAGTCCTCCGCTATTTCTCTGATGGTAAATTTGCGGTTATTGATCAACATTTTTTTTACTTCATCAACGTTTTCGTCGGCTTTCGATGTCGATGGTGTCCTACTGCGTTCATCATCTTCGATTGACTCACGACCACTTTTGAACGCTCCTGTCACTAGTAAATGACCGTTTTCTTTAGAGGATCGTAGTCGAAACACTTTTCCAACATTTCCAATGTTCGCGCGACATTAAATCCGTTTAGTACGCAAAATTTTATACAAGTTCGTTGTTGCAGATTTAAGTCCATTTCTAAAATTGTAAAAAATCACCAACTCACACAGAGATAGATGTACTATACTCTCGGCTACGTAACTTTTGCAAATGTTAAGCTATGACGCTAAGATTTAGAGGGAATATCAACAACAGATCTACCAACCTAAAAAGAACAGAACTCAAGTCGGAACAATGAGAGCGCCACATTGGAGGTTATTGGTTTTGTTTTCATCAAGTATATAACTTTTTTTGTACAATATGTAGATTACCCCTTACTTTACTAGATGTACCCATGTCTTTTTTTTTTTCTATAATTTATTGTTTTTTTATTTTTAAATTTATTTTATTCTTTTTTTTCTAATTTTAACTTTTTTTTAAAGCTCTGTAAGCCGACCAGGGCTAAAAAACTATGATGACCAGCTTTGCTCACTTATGAAACTTGTATTGGAAAAATTTGACGAAGAAGCTTCCTCTCCTTCAACAGGCCAACAATAACGTTGCTGCTGGTGAGCAACATCTCTCATGTTGCAACTCCTTACTACTCTACTGAAACCGAGACAAGGCACACTGCCGTGGACAATTTCTCCTTTACAGTGTTGTGCAGTCTTGTTGGAATCACAGCTCAGATCCGCACCAAACAGTCATTCTTGTGGATTGTGTTCGCTCTAATAATGACAAATTTGGCTTGTTGATATAGTAGCTGAACCAGAAATGGGCCTCGCCGCAAAGATAATTTTTTATCCAAAATATGGATTTTCGGCCATCATTTCCAGCGCGCAGTTAGCGAACTCACGGTATTGTAAATGGTCATTTTACTTCAATTCTTGCGTCTGACTAAGTTTAATTCAGCTGTTCGGTGCCAAATCGACATTTCTGAGTCTTCTTAGATACTGGCCACTACTACTGCTATATTTTTTTATTTCGCAACAATCTTGCAACGAATTGCCTGCAAACTAAAGTCATGATGACGACCAACCTCACTACGAAATTCACGTTGCTGGAATTTCGATGAATTTTTTTAATAAATGAAACCTTTTCGAATATTTTGACAGCAGGCTGTCATTGGTAACTTTAACAGCTGCTGAAACATAGCATTTAAAAAACGTATCATTGCTATCTGGCCATCCGTTATAACTACGCGCAGAAGACCTCATTAGAATAGAATTGTATGTACTTATACTCTGGTGCTTTGGCTTAGAAAAGACTTCATTCAAGCCCTATCAAACACCAGAATATTTTCTAATAAACTTGCTCTCAGGTTGTACCACACGGGACATACCATTAAAAGCTTAGGCCTGATAAGGTCCGTGTTGCAGATCACCTTCACATTAAGTTGGCTGCTATAAAACAGTCTCTTTGTAAGGGCAAAATCACCTCTGGGCCCATCTACCATATATGTTTGTTGCAATATATGTAGATATTGATCTAACCAGATCCCAAGGTATCTGATTACATAAGAACAAGGAATTGGGTGCCCGTTTTGTCCAACGATCGAAAATTTTTGCCCCAGACATAGGTGTACTAAACAGAATGGTTTCCAACTTCTAAAAGTTAATCTTCCACTTCCAGTTGTTGCAGTATCCTTTAATTTTATCGAAGTCACGTTGCAAAAGAATATTAGTAACCTCAATATTTTGACTTGATCTGCACGCGATTAAGTCGTCTGCACACGTTATAGCATGGTTAAGTGAACCTATCAGATTACTTGTGGAAATATTAAATAGAATCGGCAAATTGACCGCCCCCTGTTGCAGACCATTTTCAATGTAAAAATGATCCAGCAGAAGTCGCGATGTGATGAATAGATAATGTACATATTAGAAATAATGTACAGCAGCGATTTACTAATGCCCAGCCTGTTTAGCCTGAAGAAAAGTCCTTCTAATAATAGGGTGTCTAAGGCTTTTTTCAAATCAATCAGGAGGGCACCAGTGCACTTAGTTTCATTTGATATTTTAAACGCGACATGAATGACATTATTCCTCGCTTTAAAACTGAATTGAATCTCCGGAACCATATGTTTGTTTTAACCCCCTTAGTCAGGAGTCTATTGATCACTCTCTCGAACACCTTACTGATGTTTGGAAGAAGACTGATCGACCGGAAATTCACCGGATGAGATGTGTTTATCCCTTTTTTCAATGCGCTGGATAATGAACATTATTCATTGTATCGTATTATTAAAAAGAATGGTATAAATATCCACCGCTTCTAATGGTAAACGTCCAAGCACAATATTCGGTATTCTATCGGTTCCCACGGATTTCTTACTGCTGAGTGATTCGAAAATCGTTTCGCGCTATTCCTTCGAAATGAACCGGGCTTGTGCCCTTTCATTGACGTTGACATTACGAGGGTGGTCCCAGAAGTACTCGGCCTGACCAAGACATGGCGGTAGTTGTCTGAAAATATCACTGTATTGGAAAGTACGCAGTCCACAAACCATATGTTTCAAGTTTGAAAGCGCCACGTTGTTTAGTATTTGTTTGGCAGCCATCAATTGTGAATGTTGTCAGTGAATGTGAAAATGGAAAAAATTGGTCATCATTATGTGATACAATACTTTTAATTGAAAGGCCTCAGCCCAACTAATATAAAAGCTGAACTGGATTCTACTTTGGGTGAGTCTGCTCCTTCATTTACAACATAAAAATTTTGGGTTGCTGAGTTTAAACGAAGCCGTACGAGCTGAAAAGACGAGCATCGCAGTGGTCGACCAAATGAGGTGACGACTCCAGAAATGATGAAGAAAATCCACAAAGCGGTACTGGATGATCGTCGACTGAAAGTGCGCGAGCTAGCAAACATTGTAGGCATTTCAAAAAGTGCAGTACATAGCATATTATTTGAAAATTTGGACATGAAAAAGCTGTGTGCAAGATGGGTGCCGCGTTTGTTCACACTCGAGCAAAAACGTGAAGATGTTTCAACTGAGTGTTTAGCGAAGTTTCACAGCAACAAAGCAGAATTTTTTCGCCGTTTCGTAGCAATGGATGAAATATGGGTCCATCCCTTTACACCCGAGACAAAAGGGAGAAAAAACGCTGATTTCATCCGTTTGGTACACTTCTTGGAAAGTCGTTCCTATAGCCTCCACCTTCTCCTGCGGATCCTCAATTACAAAGAAGTCATCATCAATTTCATCATTTGGAGCTATGTCTGGTGCTAAAATTGTTGTCTATCGTTTGGGCGATTTTAAGGTTGTTTAAAGGTTATTTTGATCTTTCCTTCGAAATATTTTATTTATTTGCGGGAGCACACCGAGTGGGCTACTTGACAATGAGTTGACTCTTTTAATCTTCTTTACATAGCGACGTAGGTTGATTGGTAAGGCATACTTCATATAATACATGGGCTGAAACTTCCATGCCGTTTCTAAGAGAGGGCACCACTTGAATTGAATCTATACTATTCTCAGTTAGTATCAACCTTCGAAAGATACGTGTATAAATTTTACAGCTGTCGGGCGATTAGTTCTTGAGATATAGCGTTGTGAGTGAAGCAACTTTTGTTATTGTGAAAAAAAAATGGATTCAATTCAATTTCGTGTGTTGATTTATCATTGCTTTTTGATGGGAAAAAATGCAGCCGATGCAAGGAAATGGATTGATAAGTGGTACCCGGACTCTGTACGAACTATTCGCAAGTGGATTGAAAAATTTAAAAGTGGTCATGCAAGCACCGAAGATGATGCACGCAGTGGACGTCCAAAGAGACTGTTTCAGATGAAAATATCAAAAAAGTCCACAAAATGATTACGAATCACCGTAAAGTGAAGTTGATTGAGATAGCTGAGGCTCTGAAGATAAAGCGTGTTGGATATATCATACACGAATATTTGGACATGCGAAAGCTCTGTTCAAAGTGGGTGCCGCGTTTGCTCACAGTCGACCAAAAATAACAACGTGTTGATGATTCAGAGGAGTGTTTAAAGCTGTTCAACCGAAATAAAGCCGAATTTTTGCATCGGTATGTGACAATGGATGCAACTTGGCTCCATCACTTTAAACCAGAGTCAAGTCGGCAGTCAGCTGAGTGGCGAGCAGGCGACGAACCTCGCCCAAAACGACCAAAAACTCAACAGTCGGTTGGCAAGGTTATGGCATCCGTATTTTGGGATACACATGGAATAATTTTCATCGACTATCTCCAAAAGGGGCAGACTATCAACAGCGACTATTACATTGCGTTGTTGGTGCGTTTGAAGGACGAAATCGCAGAAAAAAGGCTCATTTGAATAAAAAGAAAGTGCTGTTTCATCAAGACAATGCACCGTGTCACAAGTCGATGAAAACGATGGCAAAATTGAATGAATTCGACTACGAATTGCTTCCCCACCTACCATATTCTCCAGATTTGGCTCCCAGCTACTATTTCCTGTTCCCACACCTCAAAATAATGCTCGCCGGAAAGAGATTTAAGACCGATGAAGAAGTAATCGTCGAAACAGACTCCTATTTTGAGGCTAAACCGAAATCGTACTACAAAAGTGGTATCGAAAGATTGAAAAATAGTTTCAATCAGTGTATCGCCCTCGAAGGCAACTATATTGATAAATAAAATTGAATTTTGCAAAAAATTTGTGTTTTACTATAAAACGGCACTGAGTTTTCAGCCCATGTGTTACAAAAGCTTATTTCGTATGGTGCGTGTACAATTGAACAATTTGCTTATCTAATGAGATAATTTTAGAAGCAAACCTCAGAAGGGTCTGATGATATTTAAAAAGATTTTTTACTTTACTTACTGTTTCGAAAAGAACAGAACTTATCATTTACCCCTTTACTCTTGTTTACTTTCCTTGAGAAATATCCTTGATCTAAAACAGATACAACCACCCCGTTCTCTGTTTTCAATTCAGCAAACCTAAGGTAACTTAGCTAAGAGCATGTCAAAACTCCGTTAAGCATAGCTGCCATATATTTCCTGTCACTATTTAAATTTAGTAAAACCTCCATTCCCATGCGTATTCTCGAAAATTGCAAAACACTTGACAAATGGATCGATTCCCGACCTGACAATTGCTTACATTTTCCAAAAAAAAAAAAAAAAAAATATTTTCACACATTCCATTCTGAAGTCGCGTTCAGCGTTCAACCCACTCCCTCTCGATTTATTCTGTTCTCATGTATTTGGGTTGCTCGAAACGAATTTGTTATCAGACGAAGCTTATAAATTATTTAGTCCACAGTCCGTGGCTTTTGTAAGGACCTTAGTACCAACGTTACTGCCACCGTTTATTTATGATACCTTTGCTAGAAAATATTGGAATCGTTTTTCAATTTTTCACTTTTCCGTGGGTTATTTTGGCATGCGATATGGCGGCGGCTTACCGTACCGCCTACCACATATGGCCATTTGCTCTTACACATTTGAAAAACCAAGCTACAAAGTTAATGGGTTTTCCAGTTGTGAAATATAGTATTTGTCAATGGCATGATGTCGGATGTTAGGGTTCAGATGCGTTAAAGTGGTGCTAACAAGTAGTGCTCTATTGAAGATATGTACGATTGTGTTATATGTGTGGAGTAGGTATTTGGTAATTACTTGGGAAATGTTATTTCATCCTATTTTGCTGTGGAAAGTTTTCTTAAAGCCTGTGGTGAACCGCTTTCAACTCAGACGTTTTGTTACACTTACCACTTGTCAGAGAAGTGTCCCGGAAATGGGTACGATATATAGAACGAGTGGATATTAACGCACCTGCCTGAAAATCCTAGTACTGAAAGGCCTCGTTCTAAGTGGAATGGGACCTTCAAGAGACACCCAGATACAGCACATTCTGAAGCGATTGATAAGTTGGGACGCAGGTCAACCCCGGATATAATTATAAATGCAAGGTAACTTCACCTATTATAGAATTTAAATGAGTTCCTGTAGAGTGCCGTTTTAAACTCTGGAACATGTTTCGAAAACTTACTCGCCAAGGACTTCATAATAATGAAGCGGTTTGAAAAAAGACAACTTTTAGATACCCGATTGGCGATTATGCACCTTTTAATTAAATTCCTCTTCTACCACTCAACAACACATTCTCAGAAGAACGGACAAAAAACTCCCATGAAATCTGTAAAACAATTTTCGGTTAAAATGGCCAAACTCATCCTGTACTGACAGTGAGTTCTTTTTGTGTTTTTAAATCAGAAAAGGACGTACATGGATTCCTTTATTCTACAGGCTTTGTGGCCAGTGGATGTTCATTACGAAAAAGGTTAATCGCCACAATTAGAGTCTCAAAGTAATTAGAACTGTGCATGCGGTTCATTTGGTATGTCTAAGTTTTTCGGATGGCCAACTGAATATCCTTAGCGAGAATGCAAAAGTTTTCTAGTTTAGTTCAACATAACCATAGATACGTGAAAGTATCCGAGTGAAATTTTCTTTTTTTGTTTCCTTTTGGTAATTGTTAAATAATTGATGAAGTTTAAGTAAGTCCTAAGTATCTTGGAATTTGATTGGAAATCAACAATCAGAAATCTGTAAAAGCTTTTTTAACGATTTTCAGACAGAACTCATTCAAGTGATGAAGAGCAGTTATTGGAGATTGAGGATAAGTGAAGTTCAGTCGAAACTCTTGTGCAATTTTCGATTATATGTGTATGTGTAGGTAGTAAACTTTCTAATTTTTGTGTGCTTTATTTTTATTTGAAATTTCTGTCTTTTGTAGAAAGATCAGTAAGCACATTAGTGCGCACAAAGTACAAGTACCTACCACATCAGCACCTGCAGCCTGATAGGAACAGAGGCTATATTCTTATATAGGTAGTTCTCTGCGGTGTCGTCATCACTTTCACAGCCTGTTGTGTCATCCAGCATACTAAGGTACTAAGTAAATGTCTCCAAACAAGAAGCCAATAAGTAGTATTCAGCCTTTCCTATGGAGGCATAGCAAGAAAGTCGAGAAGCAAACGTGAAAATTCACGCCGTCTGCTATTATGATTATATGAAACCCAACTATCAATTGAAGCCCTAATCGAGAACTCAGGCAGTCCTTACGTAGGTTTGAGTCCTGAAGAACCGTGCCTTGCTAATACATTTGCCGTGATCCCATTGAGCACCCAAAAAAGAAGCAGTGAATTTATACTTCCGACTGTTTTTAGGTATGTCTTACATTCTCGAACCAGTTTGATAATCATAAGAGCCTTCAGAAAATCCTGAAGTGCAGCTTATCTGTCGTGGACGCAGATACTTCGCATACATAGTCGTAATATAGTTCAATGCAATCAGGATTGCGTATATGTCCTCTCGTAAGTTTTCCCAAATGAAATTTAACGTTATCATTCTCCAGACAAGCATCAGCGTTACATCCTATATCGGTTTTTCGATTTATCCGCAATGCCCATCAGACAATAGTTAAAAGACAGTGGGCCTACAGAAGGGCCTACAGAAGGGCTTAAGACCATTTCTTTTCAGAAGAAAAATGTCTTTGAGAAGGAAGATTTATCAGTAAGTCTAGAGCTGAGCCAAGCGTTCTGAAGAAGCCACCATGTAGTCGGGACAGTCCTTTCTCTGTCTGGTCATGAGACATGTTTTCGTGAGAGCATGTTCCTCCAGACAATGGACGCAAAGGATATAATTAGCTTTATCAAAGCCGTAAGGCCCTTTTAAGTGACAGGTCCGAATTGTTTTACGGGCAGCTCAATTCCACTGCCACAAGGCAGACAGCTCTTTAGTGACCTTTGATGTAACATGTTGAGTCCAGAGATGTTTGTTGTCAAGGATGTCGCCCAAATATTTAGCTCTTTTGAAGAACTGGAAGGCAATGCATTTAATCACTAGATGAGTCAGACTTGTAACCTTTCACTTTTTCGTCAAAAGAACAACCTCAGTTTTGAAAGATTAACTGAAAGCCCATTTCTAATGCACCAGGGCAATTCCAGGGCTGCCTGGAATTTAAAGCAAACAGTCGTACGACACGATCCCACAGACAGTACAACCACATCATCTGCATATGCTTGAGTATAGAAGTCTGAACTTTTGAATCCACAATCAATGTCTTATTCACTAGCATATATTTTATCCCTAAAACTTGTGGTTCATTTACGCTTTGTTGTCTTGCCGATGTAGACATGACGTCAAGAGTTGGTTTTGTCGAAAGCGCCCTTAACGTATTCAATTGATTTCCCGGGAACTTTTTCTCTATATTCCTCTCTCAAAAGGTCGAGACCTTGAATCCGATTCTAAATTCGATGTACCTGTTGTCTGACATATGTATTACCCACCGGTTTTCTTTCCAGTCGATAATCTCTTTAGGGTATCTATTGGACAGTGTTAAGGTTCTCTTTTTGAAGGTTTAAATTCCACTCAATTGATTGTTCCCCAGTTGATGATACTGTAAATATCAGAATTTAATAAGCTTAACATACGCTGGCGTTCTCGCTCTACAGCCGCAGAGCAGGGGTGCATACCAGGGAATGAATATGAAAAGTATAAACTACTGTCGTCAGCAAAAGTATATATTGGATTAGAAGTAGCAAACATTAGATTGTTGATAAAAACTAAAAATAGTGTCGGGGACATAACGGAGCCCTGGGGCATATCAGCATTTATTTTAAGAATTTCAGACTTGAAACCACCCAAGACAACTGGAGTTGAACGTTCAGAGAGGTAATTTCCAATCCGTTGAAGAAGAGAGTCATCGATCTCAAAAACACGCATTTTTGGCAAAAAAAGCCTGATGTTAAACTCTGCCAAATGACTTACAAATATCAAGTGCAACTATCTTGCTTTTGCCAAATCGATGTACGCTTTGGTTCCACTTTCGGTGAGACATACTATCACATCACCGGTGGTCTTGTTGCTACGAAAATCGTACTACTGGTCATTAAAAAGTTTTGGTGTTTCGAGATATTTCATGAGCTGAAGGTTTACTGTAGGCTTAGTCAATTGATCTGACTTCCGTCCATTATAGAATTAGATTTTGTGGATTAAATTTCATACGGGCATTATGCGTTGAAAAACTCATGGACATAGAGAAAACACTTCTTCTTATTTAAACATAAGAAGAGTATACAGTTTCACTTCTATGAGATTATTCGGTTTTATTCCCTGTCATCGCTTATGAGATCGCGCACTCGACAACACTTGCCATCTCTAGCGACGTAACATTGCCTTATGTCTTCTTCCGCACATTAAGTGCCCCTTAGACGATAGTCTTTCAGAGTGTGCCTCTTCTAGAGCTCGTTGGAACTTAATTTTCCATGGGAAGCCATCAAAAACAGCACTTTGAAACAGATTTTTCTGTTGACGCGTAGTACCTCTCAGGATGTACCTCTCTGCCGAGCCGCAGGAGTCATATAAGTCGAGAGGTCTAGCGACTTCTGGATCAGAGGCAAGAATAGCGGGTGATTGCTTAAGTACGTTGCTTAGGGCCTCCAGAATATGTGATCCGGCCGCGTTCGAAAAGTCCGCTGGTGTGTTGTCGGTATTGCTAGTCGTACTTGAAACACAACCCTTTGGGTTCACCTCTATACTGTTTAACAACTTAACGACACATTGCAACAGATCGCCAGAATCGTATCCCGAAAACTCTGAACAACTCCTATGCATCACGTACCAATAACCAGTGGCAACGCTGTAATCAGAAACACCGAAACTGATGTGCTTGGCTTCAACCGCCCATCTTAAGAAAGAAGAGTACAGAGCTGCAACGTGAGGTCTACGAGCAAAAGATGACGGGAAGAATATCTGCTTCTATATAGATCTGTATAGAGTCATGTCTAGTTTTGGCAAACTCGTCGTTCTGTGATGAATGATGATTGAGAGCGCTCGCTGCTCAAGATTGATGTCAAAAAAGGTTTTAGATAAGATGGCGCGCTGCTATGAAACTTCTTTAACATCATATTTGACATAATTAGCAGAACTTGGCTAATTTCTGGGTATTTGCCAGGTATTTGCCATCACAGTCGGCAGCTATAATTTAGAAATAGGAAGAGACTTTGCCTACCTTGGGTCTGCTATAAATTCTGTCAACAACACTTCAACAGAAATGAAACGAAGAATCACTCTTACTTATCGTTGTTTCTTTGGGCTAAGTAGTAAGTAATTGAGTAGTAACATCCCACTCATAACAACTAAGGAGACTCTACATAAGACCTTGATCATCTCAGTCGTACTTTATGACACGGAAGTATGGACTCTAAAAAATATCCCTAGTAGTTTCGAGAGAAAACCGGTAGGTGCAACGCAATAGAGGAAGTGCGTAACTAGATGCAGTTAGATGAAGCCCAGCTTTTCCCTGAACTGACGCGCCACCTAAGTAAGTAATAAGTATGTTCTCTTCGAGCTCAATGTACTTCGTCTAGCGTTATACTATGTAATTTTCTGATGCCTTCAAAATAGTAATTTTTTTAGAGATGATTTCATCGTTAAAGCCAAATCTTTTTATTCTGAGCTATGAAAACTAAATCTGATAAATAAAGTGGATAAAAGAAAGCAAGTTACGACGATTTATGAAATTCCATCACGGCTACCATCCCTATGTGCGACCTTGCATTATCTTGATTGTAGAGCATTTTCTTCTTGCCAAAATCGTGTCGTTTTCCATCTGCTTGTCACATGAAATCCACATTGTTCCAAGTTTACCGAAATACACACAGGATTGCTGGCTTAGAGTGAAAGATAATTCATGGCAATCAAGTGGCCTTACCCAAAAAGCAACGTCCTTATCATTGTAACTGAAAGCATTCTAATATCGAAAAAAACTTATCAAATCTTTTGCTTCTTTAGGAGCAAAAAACAATCGATTCCAATAATCCAAAATTTAAACAAAAAAGCCACAGTAGCGTCTTGAAAAAAACATCATTCCCCAACATAATTTCTTCTTCACAAGACAAAACTTTTCATTTACTATCAACTACCCTCCAGTAAAACTATGCAATGCAATCAAACTTTTGATGACAGGAAATTAAAGATGAGGCCATGTTGTGCACTCAATCAAAGCCACCACCAGAAAAGCCATCGTATCAAATTCACTATTAACTACTCTGTACATTCCAACCGAGAAACTTTGTCTCAGCAGCCCGATAAGTGCGACGAGGATGTCTTAAATAGCAAAATAACTCCCTCAAAAACTCACCCATCTTTCGAGGACTCCTACGGGTTTATACATCTCTGCGTGTGCATGTCACTGAAAGCCAGAGTCCTGGTACAAGAACCAGTAGCATTAAAAACTTTATGCAAATTTCCAGAAATTTGGTACATACCCGGGCAAGGGCGCCAACACTGCTAGGTTGCCTGAAGACTAAATACCTAATTGCATTCATTTTATAACGTAAATCTTCGCCTTCAAGACGGCAAACTTTTCAAAAACCCTACCAAACTGTGTTCTAACTCAATGGCTTTCGACCAACAACCAAAAACCTCGAAACCTTAACCCGAGACTCATTTATTCAAAAGTTGACTTCGTTTTGAAGGAATTTTCATCAGCTCCATATCCCAATGCAAACAAGAGGTGCTTTAGATTGTCTCCCAGCAGGATACGAGTACATTCAAACAAAACAAAACCAATGGAGGTACGTGTGAAGTATCTAAAAAATGTTAAGTTGTACTCTTCATATATTTACGCCGATAAATTTGATCGGCTAACAGCGGATATTTTAGCCTTTCGTCCCTACATCCACACATTGGTAGTGATAACAGCAATAGCAATAACAAGCCTCCCCAAGGGATGCAAACTCAAAGCTCATAAGTAAACGATCGGGCTAACAGTTGTTGTGTCTGTTTGAACTTTGCTAAGGAAATAAATAACTCACCCTTCACACAGATTCACCCATACACTGACACATGCAAGCTTACTTCCAGCAAAACTGTGGGGGGATTTAGAAGATTTTTTTGCTTCTTTTTCAACTCATCTGGGTGTTGGTAGCAAATGAGAAAATCGGATTTTGTTTAGCAGAATTTGTTTTGTTATTTTTACCGCTATTTTTGCCCTGAATTTGGTGGCATTTTTATTTATTTATTTATTTTTTTTTTTTTTTTAGAGGGAAGCAGTGTGGACATGTTTGCCTTTCGCATGAATACAGAATCAGTAAATTCTAAGTTATGTTCTCCCAGTGATTTGACAATGTTATCCGGGCCGTATTTCACACAGATCTATCAGTGTGCAAATTTTTAAGATGCGAATTTACTGGCAAACATGTTGACGAGAATATTTGTTGTTTTTTTTAAGGAAATCGCACATAAATAACTCTGAAGATACATGATTACATGAATACAAGATACACGGATTTCGTTGTGATGGGTATATTTTTGATGCGTATTTTGGTTAAATTAATGCAAATGCATGATATTGTTCAAGGAATGGGAAATGGAAATAGAAATGATCTAACTGATACGTGTAAGCTGAATGTAAGTGGTGCGATTTATATTCAAAACATGAAAGGAAGATTACTTCTAGAAAGTCAAAGTTTTAACTTTTTGTCGTTTGATTTGTGAGCAGACCATAAATGCTATTGGGCTGTAATATTTGATAGAAAAGCTTTTAAGAAAAACTTCCTTTACATTTATAGATATTCAAGAAGAAAATCGATGGTCGTTGCAGGTTGTTTTCAGCGCAAACATACATACACACATAAAAAGTTAATGCATGAAGCTGCCGATCAAATAACCATTTGTCTGCTTTAATTATGTCAAAAAACATAACATTGCCTGTTTCTGCATTAAGTTTTGTGAAGTTACCATAGAAAATATTTGTTATAAACTTCGCAAAATAGAGCATAAGCATTGCCGTCAACATTTATAGGAGGATAATTTCAAACAGGTCTATTAACTGAAATAACTTTTTGGTACTAAAGGAGTTAGGTAACTCTACGATTTTCAAAAAATCGATTTTTTTTTTTATTGCTTTCAATGATCAAAAATCATATTCCAAAATATTATGGCAGGGAAATATCTCGAAGTACTTGTTTTTCAAAGTATAGTACAAGTTAGCCAGGTAGGCAGCGAGCCCCTTATGACCGAAACGAGTGACATTATTCTAAGGGACTAGAGTAGTAGATGTTTTTGAAGCTATTGCTTGTTTCCTCTTTAGAAAAGTTGGTTTTAGTCAATTTCGTACAGTGAAACATTCGAGAAGAACGTATTTGAGAAACCTTTATTTTTTATAGATATTGGTTAATTTTTATAATGAGTTACAAGGTGTATTGTGGTCAAAAAGGTGCAAAAGATATACGTACATGGTCAGAGACCAAAAATATCTGGAAGAAGTAAAATGAATGCTAGTACATCCGGAAAAAATTCAAGCAATCGGAAGATATGTACGATATTGAAGGGAATCCAGGTTCTGATTATCGTATGATACATTTTATTGCAGTTTTCTTAGCAATTTCGTTTGCAAAGTGTGCAAATCGCAAATCGCAAATAGAATCTACAAAAAAGTGTAAGTGCGGCTTGGGATACAAAATAGTATCGTCCTGTGAAAAATGTGTATAGACTGAGATACCTAGTAGTCTATATATTAAAAAAGGCTTAGTAATTGTATACCCTTAAAATGTTGGCACACATCCCGGGTGAAGGAAATTTACTAGATGGAGTTTCACACCTTGGGAATGAAAAAAAAAAAAAAAATGTTTTCAAATGTTTTTTTATTTTAATTCCAGAAATTAATTTTCTGGAAGCTCTGCAAAATACTCCTCCGTGGCGTCGATGATTTCTCGCGTGAGCTGAATTTTTTATTGATGGGCCATTTTTTGAGGTTTGGAAAGAGATAATAGTCCCAGGGAGCCAAATCGGGCGAATACGGTGGATGCGACAGCAATTGGAGCCGTAAGTCATTGATTTTAGCCGTGGTTGCGATGCTCTTGTGCGCCAGTGTTTTGCAGCGATTTCGGCCTTCAATCGCTCCAATAATGCACAATAAAGCCATAACAATCCCAGAAAACCAACGCCACAACCTTTCCGACCCATCGAGCCTCCCTCGTCAGCTTCGGAGCACTCGTGCCGGGCACTCTTTCTGTTCTTTGGTATTCAATATATTACCAATCGATACCAAAAGTCCGCCCGATTGAGCATCAGCAAGTCCAAACTTTCTTTCGACGTGCTCTCGTGTTCATGTTTTTTTCCATATGCAGAATATTGCCCAAAATATGGCGTGTGCGCTCAGTACTAATCTTTATGGTATTTGCTAGCTCGCACACCTTCACTTTCCGGTCAGCCAACACCAACACCATCGTAGGGCCTGCCGCTGCGGACTTGATAGATAGTGGAGTTGCGGCCACCACGAAACTCACGGTTATAATCTGACAGAGTATTAGCCCCATAATATTTATCCATTTCTTCTTTTGTTTCCCTCGCCGTTTTGCCTCTCAAGAAATAATGTTTTATAAGAGAACGAAAATCGTTTTTGTCCATACTCAACATGATACCAAACACGTCGAAAACAATCCGCTGTCAAAACAAAACTAAAGACAGCATCGCACTGAAATTTGGCATGTCTGCCTAAATGTGAACGGACTTCAAGGCACCATAACCCTTTTTTGCAGTAGCAGCGCATTCTGGCGGTCAAGGAGGTTACTAGTAGGGGGAAGAAAAGAGAAGTACCGATGTTCATTGTTTTTAAGTGTTTGAAAGTTCGAACGAACAGAAAATGGAGAGCAGGGCATTTCATAAGCAATTTGAACAGCTTAGGAACGAATAAAGATATTTAAGAGTACGTTTAAAAGTGGGCTTGGGGGTATACTGATGAGTATTCATAGAGAGACGGGTGTTATGGCAGAAGGTCTTAAGGGGGCGAAATGCTACTGGCGATTTCAATGGAGCATTGGTGGTGTAAATAGCTATAAAACAAAGTGAGATAGTAGTCCTTACGTCGGTGTCCAAGATGACTGAATAATATTATTATCACCTATGAATTTAATCGTACCGTTTTGGATCATATCTAGCAGATACAGAGATGTTATATAATTACCTGAGCAGATGTGGGCATTGTTATCCAATTTTAGGCGGATGAATACCTTATGTATTGTGGCCAGATCAGAGGGAGTGAAATATTTCTTACATCGCTGAAGAAACCTAGATATTCCGCAGCATTCTGGACGACATCGAATATGTGGTCAATCCAACGTAAGTTGTCATTGACACACATACCGAGAATAGAAAGTTTTTCGGTTACGACGATGTAAGTCCCATTCGTTGATAATGGCTGGCTATCTAAATTTCGCTTTAAAGACAGCAGACAGCATTAAGTTTTAGAAGCACTAAATTCCACTATGTTGATAGATCCTAAATCGGTTACGGTGTTAAAATCTAAGTTTAGTGAGTTTAACATATGCTGCCTTTCCTGTTTTAGATTAGAAGTAGCAAACAAGAGATCATTAAAAATTAAAAAGATTGTCGAAGACAGAACGGAACCCTGGGGCACACTAGCATTTTATCTTGAAACCATCCAAGACCACTTGAATTGAACGGAGAGTCATCGATCCCAAAAGCACTCATTTTCGACAAAAAATCTTGATGCCAAACTCTGTCAAATGCCTTAGAAATGTCAAGTACAACTATGGTATCTTACTTTCGCCAGTTTGATGTACGCTTTGGTCTCATTTCCGGTGAGACATTCCATCAAATCACCAGTGAATCTGTTGCTACGAATACCGAAGAACACCACTTCAGAAGAAGGGGAGATATACCATCCGGACCAGTGGGCTTACGTGTATTGAGATCTTTAAGTTCACTTGCTACTACACGAGTCATAAAGTGGATTCGTCACATTGAAGATTGGATGCACTCAAGTATGTGGAAATGTTGATCTAGAAGCAAAGTGTGCAGCAAGTAGATTAGTCTTGTCCAAAGAGCTGACAGCTGGAATGTCATTATCAATGGGCGTTGGTATGGAGGATAAGGCAGAATTTCCAATGTTGTTGGCGAAAGACTAAACATTTTTACTACCTTTGGGACATTGTAGTATTTTTTAACTCAGTTTTTAGTCATACTGGAATTTTGCATGCTTAAGAAGGACGTTGCAGTCGTCCCTGGCTTGTTTAAAAAAATTTTTGGTTTTCCTATGTTGGGTTGGTCTCCTGGTCTGTACTGTACCCAGAAATGTGATTGCTTTTTGGCCCGCATATATTGGCTATGTCAACCCTGAATTCCCAAACACCAACTATGGTAAGTAAGGCTCCGAAGTGAGTATTTTAACCTTAGTTTATCGAATCAAATTGATATAGATGTTATGCCCTCACAACAATATATGTATAATAAGTGCATCAACTAAATTCACATTCACAACTCGCTATCCGTCGGTTGTTACATACACTCAGTCACTGCACTTCACCATTTTTAGTTGTTTTTTTTACACCCGCACGGTGGTTTAGTTTTGTTTTTGGTTTTTGCTACGCTGCGCGTTTTTTTTTTTTTTTTTTTTTCAAAGCACACGCAGAAAAATTTGGAATTGGTTTGCACGAAATAAAAAAATTTGTGGATTCATGGAATTACCTTGGCCTATGTTTCATTTTTTCTATGATAAGGTTGCTAAAAGAATTTCAACTGCAATTAAACTAGTTTGCAAAAGCAGTGTGATGAAAGCAGCGAAATATGAGACATTTTGGCATCAGGCGATGTTTCGTGGAGAAAACGTGGATTTACGTTCTTGTTTGGCTTAGTGACTCTTATTTGTAATTACAGTGTAATAATTATATGTATACTGCGCAGTGAAATTAAAATGCTGTAAGGCGTGTGAGTACAGGAAGAATAAAGAAGATACCGAAGAATATACGGAATGGGCACAAAATCATAAAGATAAGTGCGAGGTGAATCACGATGGATCAGCAGAAGGTCGATGCAGTTGTTGAGATGTTTCAGCAATCCGAAACTTTGCATCTGGTAAAATACACCCATTATATTGGAGACGGCGATTCTAAGAGTTTTAAAAGCATTACTGATGCTAAGGCCTATGAGTACTCAAATATGAGTGTATAACTCACGTGCTCCAATTTTTCACATAGTGAAAGCGATGGATTAAGAAATTGATCTGAACAGTTACGAAATGTGCTTGAAGATTGATAAAGAGCGCATAAATCTTGCTGAAAGTTCGCTGTCTGAAGCTGCAAAAGAGTGGAGGATCACTTTGAAATAGAAAAGAAATGGAAGAGCAGAAGACAAATTTAGAAGGCCAATTACTCAAAAAATTACAAAAATTTTCATGACTTTCTATAATTTAAAATTTTAAACGCGATTATCTCAGAACTGCAATTTTCAAGTTATCCACACCCATAACTTGAACAATTTTCAACCAATTGACTTCAAATTTTAACTAAAGCTTTAAGAATGTGTTATCTAAATAAGTGCGTAGATTTTTTTTTATAGCATAATTCATTTGTTTTGAACAATTTTTTGGAGATTTTTCTGAGAATTTTGAAAGTTTAACTTTGAAAGTGCGCCATTCGACCAAAAATCAATATATCAAAATAATCCTACGTTCTTCTCTAGCTACTGTTATGAACAATAAAAGAAAATAAAGTGACTCACTATAATTCAAAATTTACAAGAGCATTTGGTACGGCCGTAGACTCTTCCAAAAAGAGAGGTCATCTACGAAACTCTGCACAGCCGCTATTTTTTAAAATAAATATTCTATAAAAATTATATTTTACAGTCAATCTTATGTACAATAAACTTCCATCTTTGTAAAAAAAATCACAGAAAAGCCTATTTTTACGGCCTCTAGAGTGGCTTAAACCCTAAATGGTCTTTCAAAAGTCGTGTCTAGATGTATTTTTGAAATAAAACATGCAAATTGTAAGTACTCAGATTCTTTCTTGTGCTTTTATTTTTGTAAAAATATGGCTTTTGTAAGAAATAAAAATGTAAAAAATAAAATCATCGAAATGCCCACCACGAGCGCGTCTACAGGCTCTCATGCGCACATCAAAATGTTTAATGCCTCACTCACACGTTACCCCATTAAGTTGATCAGTTTCAGTCCGAATGTTATCTTTCACCTGCGCAATTATTGTTGGCTTATCCACATAGACTTTACTTTTCAAAAAACCTCAGAGAAAGTAATCTATTTACACGTATTGTATGGCTTCCAGCTCCATCCTGTTAAAAATAAAGATAGTCTGTGTCTATTTGTTCAATTTGAGGCTACAAGAAATCTACAATTGTTTTTCTGACAGTATTAGCTCTTTCATTTTCATCTTCGAAGAAAAATGTACCAAACCACACCAAACAGTACATTTTTATGGATGTAATGATTTCTATGAAATTATTCGAGGATTTCCTTCTTCCCAGATGTGACAATTTTGTTTATCGACTAGCCCATCCAATGTGAAATAGCGTAAAAAACCAGGATAATATTCTAGCACCCAATTGACGAAAGTTTCGTTGATTATGTTCTGTTGATTTCAGTTCTTGTGTTAATTGGATTTTGTGAGGATGAACAAGCAAATCCCTATTTAAAATACGCCAAATCGTCGGTGGAATAATGTTTTATGCCTAAGAACAATGTGCTACGACAGCAATGTTTTCAGTAGAGTATTCACTTTTTAGTCTACCAGACCAAAACTCAACAGAAACAAATCAAATTTTTTCTCTAACCGTTGAACTGTTGACTCATTTAGACGACTATTTACAACAAAAAAACAATTAAAATCAAATTTTATGTAGAATATGTATTTTGAATAACTTTAATGCGTTATTCTAGCATGTAACTCCACGGTTAAAATTGCACATGTATTCGTATCTACTTCACAAATGTCAAATATGCTCAGATCACTCGCCAGTAATCTTTAAAATCGGCAGGAGCATATCAAAAAGAAAGACCGCCCAGATTAACGAATACGGAAACAAACTGGGATAGTTTCAGAAGAAATTGCAAGGAGAATATCGCTTTAAGAGTTCCACTTACGACGCCGTTGCAAATAGAAGACGAAGTTGACAAGTTCGTGGAAATCATCCAAAGAGCTGCATGGAACAACAATTCCTTTCGAACAAGAGGAATAAAACACGGAAAGCAAATATACGCGCCTAATATAGAGGGCCTCCTACGAGAAAAAAGGAAAGCACGGAGGAGATGGCAACAATCACGTGCGTCCCCGCATAGATCCTACTTGAACAGCTAAAGCAAATGCTGCAAGAACAAGAGTTCCAATGATTCGTTTTGGAAAGCCGTGAAGGCGACTAAAAAATCTGTTATGCAATTAGCACCGATAAAAACAGCCGGCGGCGAATGGGCAAAAGGAGACAAAGAGAAAGCGAATTTGTTTGCCGACCACTTGGAAGAAACATTCAAACGTTCGAAGGACGTCAGTGGGCACAAGAACTTAGTCTCAGAACAGGATCCAACAACTACAATATAAAATACGTATCACTGTCTGAGCTACAGCAAACAATAAAAAACCTAAAAAATAATAAGGCTCCAGCATACAATTTGATTACAAGTAAAATTCTAAGGGAGCTACATCGAAAAGCGTTTGTCAAGCTCCTCCACATTATAAATGCTTCCATGAGACTTTTATACGTTCCAGGCCAATGGAAAGTCGCAGAAGTCATACTGGTTCCACAACCGGAGAAAAGTCCAAGCGACAAAAAATCATACAGACCCATTTCGCTCCTGCCGATAATTTCAAATGTCTTCGAAATTCTTCTGCTTGAACGTTTAAAACCGATAACTGAAGAAAGACGATTGATCCCGGATCACCAGTTCGGCTTTAGGGTCAAACATTTCACAATCGATCAGGTCTACCGGATAGCAAATGTAATTGAAAACGCGCTAAAGGGAAAAAAAGATATGTTCAAGCGTTTTTCCCGATGTATCGACAAGGTAGAATACTCGAATCTTATCTTGAAAATAGACTGTTTCGGGTTAGATATGAAATTGAATATTCTGAATTTGAGGAAATTCAAGCTGACGTTCCACAAGGAAGCGTTCTGGGGCCATACCTATTCTTACCGTACACTAGAGACTTACCTCTAGATGAAGAGACTGTGGTAGCCAGGTTCGCGGACGACACGGCGATCGTCGCCACAGGACAAACTGTTGAATCTTCGACTGCAAAACTTCAACGAGGTTTGAACAAAATATTTGAGTGGACGAAGAGCTAGTGAATCGTGCTAAACGAGACTAAGTCAACACACGTCAATTTCACGGACAGAAATATAAACAACTTACATTTATTCATCAACTCAGTACAAATACCGTATGCAAACGAGGCAAATATTAGGGAATGACCTTAGATGCAAAACTGAAATAGAAATCACACGTAAAACAGAAACGTGAAGAGCTCGAAATCAGGCTAAGAGAAATGAATTGGTTTATCGGAAGATACTCTAAACTAAGTACATATAACAAGCTGCTTATATATAAGCAAGTGCTAAAACCTGCGTGGACTTATGGTATACAACTATGGGGTTGTACTAAACCAAACAATATGTCTGTCCTACAGACGTTCCCGAACAATCGTAAATGCTCCATTGTATATAAGGAATAGCGATATTCACCGCGATCTGAGAATTGCAACCGTGAAAGACGAAGTAACAAGCTTTGCTTGTAAACTTCGCACTTGTCTTTGACTTAGCGCCTTAAGGAGAAACCGTATGAAAAAATGGTAATATTAGGTGCCTTCGCTGGAAAGCTACCTACCAAACGCGATAAATTACAGACGCCTAAGCTACTTGTTAGGGTAACTTAGTCGTAGTCTTATTGAAAATGAGAGGTTTTTTAGTAAGTAAGAATCTCACACTTCCATGAGCGCGTGCTTATGGTGGGCTCAGCTATGCCACTGTGGTAGGCAGTATATGCTAGTGCCTGCTGTGGTGGTGCTCTTATGAGTGGAGTGTCTTTGAAGGTTTTTACCTACCCACGAAAAAAAAAAAAATAAATAAATAAATAAAAATATGACAAAAAGAAGGTACCATTCAGAAATTATTCACTACTGACATCTAGGTACGACTTTTAACATTTAAGTTTTAAAATCTTCTTTTCCTAAGGTAGCGTTCCAGTCCGATATGAACGTGGGCCTCAAAGAACAAGCATCCCTAGTTGGCCCTATCTCTTGTCAGCTGCCACCCGATTTTTGTGCGAATTTTAAAATATAATTTGCCCCCATAAGCAAATTACACCAGACGAATTAGAGTAGCACCCAATGGAAGGCTCACGATTCGGTACGATCCACATCACAAACGATATGACTTTCTTGGGACCAACGGGGTCGCGCAACGTTTTTAAAGTTTACAATGTCAATGAGGCCTTAAGGGTCCCGTAGGAATATTATCTTATCTTGCCACCTTAGGGTCGCTCCTGTCTGAACGTACAGGTTGGTGAAGAGATTATACTTCCCGCCATAGTCACTGGGATTTGTAGATTTTACGATATTTGTCACTCCTTGGGGTTGATCGTTTTATTTGCCTGTTTTTGTCCTCCTCAATATTGGGCTGTTTTCCTCGAGATGGTTCTCGTTCGTTCTTGTGTTTTATTGTTTTTCTTTTTGTTTTTTTGCTCGTTTTGAGTTTTTTCCTTTTTTTATTTGTTATTCCATCCTTTTATTGTTTTTGACTTTTTTTCTCGTTTCTCCCGTTTTTTTTTTTTTTTTTTTTCGTTTTACACTCAGTCACTTTGGCTTTTGACGGCTTGTTATTGAATTGAACTACCGCACATTTCAGCTAATTGCCACCTCCCACACACAACGCTTCCACATACACACGTTCATACGTGTTTCCCCTAAGTCAGCAGCTAAAACAGGGACTTTCAGAGCTCTGATAGCTTCTCTCTGTGGGATAATCCAATCACACCAGTCAATGTTGTGTCGTGTTAATCATGTTCGGTCTGTCTGTTGAGTGACTACCTGGGTCAATATTACAGCCTCGTATTCGGAATACTTTTGAGGCGTAATTAAAGGGACCTACAATAGTTACCGCCAAGTTAAGGGAACATCTTTTCCAAGAATAAAATTAAGGGCCTGTAAGTCTCCTTGCAGACAAGAACAAGGGAGCTGAGAATCATTCACGATTTCGTACTTTCGAATTTGAGTTTTTTGGTTTTAACGAATTTTTATTGAAAGGATCCCGTGAATCCCATCTGAAGAAAAAAAAAACGAAAACAGAAGGAAACAAAGAGTAGAGGAGTGAAACAGGCAACAAAAGGACCAAATGAAGTGGAGGATTTTTGGAAAACGTCGAAATAGCCTTAAGGTGTACACCACTAAGCTCAAGTCAACTAGAACCATGAACGTCCTGATGAAGGAAAAGTGTCCTAGTGATATTTTTCTAAATAAAAGATGGAAGTATCTCATTTGTTGAGAATGTTTCTCATCGTCTCATCGTCTTTAATATCAGGTATAACCAAAAAGATGATGTCCACCTTCGGTAGCTCTTGGGTAATACAAATAATATTTCGCGTCCATACTCCGGTTACATACGGCTTAAAATTTAACTGAAAGAAAACGGTATTTTGGTAGTATATATAATTTTCTTTGAGGTTTTATTGAAGAATACGATTCTAAATACAACCCAATTGCGTATATACTCGTAAAACCGTTTGGTAACAGGTTTTGTAGATTCGCTTTCAGCGTTGTTACATCGAACCCATTCGTTACAAGGTCCAGATCACTCACTAAAGATACGATATGTGGAAAGCCTACCCTCGAAATCGACATTATGTTTAAGATGTATAGGGTTTTCTAATAACGACTTGACAAATTTTTTTTTTTAAACAAAAGGCACACCATTTGAGATATTGCAAAAACTTTATTATTGGCTTGAAGTACAATCAAAACATTTATGAGTGGAACTCGACTTCGTTCATATGGCCACCGCGGGCACGTTTGCAGCGGCCGATTCGTTGGATCCAATTTTCAACGACTCTACCACATATTTCGGCCGAAACGGCCGCTCTTTCGCGTTCAATGTTGCCTCTGAGCTCTTCCAACGTCATCGGCATGTTGGCATAAACCAATAACTTAACGTTGCCCCACAGAAAGTAGTCAAGCGGCGTTAATTCGCACGAACGAGGCGGCCAATCGACTGACCCATGTCTTGAGATAACACGCTCACCATACTTACTCTTCAATAAATCGATTGTAGCGTGTGCTGTGTGGCTTGTGGCACCATCCTGTTGAAACCACATGTCGTCTAAGTCCATATCTTCCAATTCGGGCCACAAATAATCGGTGATCATGCCGATAACGCTGACTATTCACAATAACGTGACGATCGTTATCGTCGACGAAAAAATATGGCCCAATAACGCCGCCGGCATGCAAACCGCACCAAATAGTTATTTTTGTGGACGAAGTGGTGATTCATAAAGCACATGTGGGTTTTTACCCGACCAATGACGCATATTTTGCTTATTGACGAATCCAGTGAGCCAAAAATGAGCTTCGTCACTGAAGATGATTTTGCGATGACGTTCATCATCTTGGCGCATCTTCTCCAGAAACCAATCGGAGAACGTACGTCGCCTCAAATGGTCCATCGGCTTCAATTCTTGAGTCAGCTTGATCTTGTATGGGTGTAAACCAAGATCCTTATGCAAAAGACGCCATAATGTGGTCTGAGTGATGCCCAATTCTTGAGAACGCCGTGGAATTCACTGATTTGGATCGTTTGCTACGGACGTCTGAACGGCAGCGATATTTTCGACACTTCGACCAACCCGTTGTCTCACTGACACGGCAATATCACACAACGAATATGTAGACTCAAATTTGTGCACTAAACTTGTCATTGCCTATCTACTAGGGCGAGAATTACGACCGAAAATTGGAGCTAACGCTCTTAAAGTTGCAGTCACCGACTCCGAATATCTATAGAAAATTTTTATAATTTGCAGACGTTACTCGTTAGTGTACTTTACTAATATGAAAATGTTGAGTTTACTGAATAAATTAACAGTGACAGTTTGATGATTAGTGAAAGAATGCGTTCACAAATTAAATTCAAAGTTGTCAAGTCCCTATTGGAAAACCCTATAGAAAAAGCACAGTGTAAGCGTAAAAATAAAAAAATGTTTACAATTGTTTTCCAATTGATTTATTTCACAAAGTAATCACACAGTTTGATCTTTTTGATAAATTATGTCAGCAATTTTCGGAACTCTATGGGTAAAATTGTATCATTACCCTGGTGGAGTCTGCTGAATAGTGAAAAGTGCGAATAGTGAACCATGTACGGCGTTGAACATTAGAAACATCGCAAGCTTAGCAACCTGAACTTCATAATGTATGTACCAGACGAGGCAACAAGAGGTTCTTAAAAGGAGAACGTGCAGCGAACAAATTCAGCTCGATGGAATCGATGATAATAACGACAGCAAGACTAGCGAAAATTTTATTTAAACTTCTCCGACATGTTCGGAGACCAGAGCAATAAGGAACTTTCAAGACTAAGACAGGCTGTCGAAAAAAGAGCTGATGGGCCAACACCAACGCTTGTATCCACGTAGTGAGTCCGACTTCGGATATGGGTAATTTTATAGTTGACGAACACAGCCAACGAAACGAAGACAACGACCTTCAGATCTGCATGTAGAATTTTCGAACCCTTAACAGGTCTGGATAAGCCGGACAAATGGAGGATGAAAAACTGCGACATCGACTATATGTAGTGGTTGCTATAGGGAACAGAAAAAGTAATTATTCGGGTAAGTCTGAATCTTTGAATATGCGGTAATAATGAAATTATCCACAATCTTTACGGACTGTATCAATACATATGTTGTCCAAACCACTCCAAAGAAAAACAGTCAACTGGTTTTTACTACAAGTCATGTACATTTTATATCAGCATCAAACCAATCAAATTGAATTAAATTTACTTAAGCTATCAAACAATCAACCAACCTCCTCGAATAAAGGGATTCCACGCCTTTTTCATTCCCGATTCGATTTGCCACTTTGGCGTCATAGTGAATTGAACAAGATATCTCTTCTCATCGATCGAGCAGCAACAGCCACCACAATTTTGTAAGCAACTCCCATCAGACACGCAATAAATTCATTACGATATCCACGATTGAAAGTGGAATAGATACTTTATCTAACCAACTCCCCCTAATGTGTTAAGTCATCTAATCGATGTTGGGTCTGAGGGTATTCCTGATGAATAATCATTAAGGCACACAGCCATTCTTAAATTCTACAAAAAGTAAAAGTAACCGACCAGCGCCAGAAAGGATGTAGGGTTTCAACTTTCCAATCAATCGATAATACAACCATATCTGCATTACACATATGCGAGTATGATAGCTTAAAAGCGTATCGGGTTCCTACTTAGGAATTCAATGAATTTCGGTGCACTTCTCAAAATCTTTTCTATATATGCGTATACTCATATATATGACTCATTTTGAGGCCCGCCCAACTACCACTAGTTAACGGCTAATTAAGCCTCACAAACATTCTCATCATGGATACAAGGGGATCGTTAACTCAAATTTCTATCGTCCTAATTATTGCGCGCGTATTCAAAAACAAGGACATTCATCCATCAGTAAGCCACCTCAAGTAGGAAGGGAAAGAGCTAACTTTTGAATGGCGAAACTTCTCAAATTGTCAAAGTGGTTAAGTAGCATCATGTGACTTACAACTTGGTAATTAGCGTGACCAATTTGCTGTTATGCCTACAGTCTGTAGATACATTCATTGGTGGTTTTGTCGCATTTGTTAATGGGTTGGAGTTGGTAGTAGAAAGGGTTGAACATGTTAGTGGCACAAGTCAAAATGTGTTTCAAAACATGTACAACAAGGTGTTGAGGGGCTGAGGGGAGGTAGCAAGACATTTAATGGGTTGTTTTATACAAAGAAAGGAGAGCAATGAAAGGAGCATATATTTTGAGGACGAGTTTATGATAAAGCACTTAAAATGTCTATTTGTACATACGTTCTTGAAAAGATGGAAAACATGAAAAAGAACCTGATATATGGTGTGTTTTGAGTCTCTCAACAGCAAAATTTATAGGTTTTGTTCTTAATTTAATATATTTTATTTTAATCGCTAAATGTTTATTATTTTCTTCTTGTTTTATTGACAATTAAAATTTGAACATTTAAGGTGCTTTCGATAACACAACTTCGATAGGACAACATGGTAGACATAGGCGAAACACTCACTTTTTGGACAAAAACATTGCTGGTAAATAGGACCATCTGGTGAAAGACAACGATACATACTATAGTTAGCGATAATCCCCTCTTAAGCACAGCAGACAACCCTAGACATGATCTATGGTTCTTCCACTTCAAATCGTTTTTCAGTCAGTCCTTTCAAAATTGAAGTTGTTCTATTCATGAGAAGAAGATATCTGTCTGAGCTGACCAATCTAGTATTTAAAAGTGTCATCATCGGTGAGTAAAACATGTCATGTCGAAAACCTCTAAGGCCTTCAGAGAGTGAAAAGGAGCTTTTGGAAACATATGGAGTTTATCACCAAAATAAAACTACACTGAAACTGCTACACTGCTGTTATAAGTCTAATTATCTGGTGAAACCGATAATAAGTCAACACTGCTTTTACCAGATTACAAAGAACGGTCTGTCTATGCTGCATTTCAGTTTTCTATTGCCCGTTTGGCTCTACTCTAAAATCACTAATGAATCACTCTCCCATTGCTATTCATATCATGGGCTGCAGTCTCAAAGCCTTTTTCCACTAAAAGAGAAGCGGTCTTCACACTTACGTGGACATACTGCCTTTTAACTCTCTTATTTTGGACATGACACCTGATGCAATGACACCAGAATTTACGTTGTTGTGAAAATATGAATTTGACTTTTGCTATGGCTAGCTATAGTTTTAACCAGAAGCTCCGAAACCGATTTAGTATGAAACAGTGGCAGCGTTAGATTTCAATCCTTGTTAGAATGATGTAACACATGAACTGAAAAGTCTGTGCCGTTCTAAGAGAGGGCACCACTCTAATTAAATCCATACCATTTTCAGTTAGTACCAACCTTCAGAAGATACGTGTATAAATTTGACAGCTGTCGGACGATTAGTTCCCGAGATATAGCGTTGTTAGTGAAGCAACCTTTGTTATTGTGAAAAAAATGGATTCAAAGCAATTTCGTGTGTTGATTTATCATTGCTTTTTGATAGGAAAAAATGCAGCCGATGCAAAGAAATGGATTGATAAGTGTTACCCGGACTCTGCACCAGCCGAACGAACCATTCGCAAGTGGATTGAAAAATTTAAAAGTGGTCATACAATCACTGTTTCAGATGAAAATATCAAAAAAGTCCACAAAATGATTACGAATGACCGTAAAGTGAAGTTGATCGAGATAGCTGAGGCTCTGAAGATATCAAAAGAGCGTTTTGGATATATCATACACGAATATTTGGACATGCGAAAACTCTGTTCAAAATGGGTGCCGCGTTTGCTCACAGTCGACCAAAAACAACAACGTGTTGATGATTCAGAGGAGTGTTTAAAGATGTTTAACCGCAATAAAGCCGAATTTTTGCGTCGGTATGTGACAATAGATAAAACTTTGCTCCATCACTTCACACCAGAGTCAAGTCGGCAGTCAGCTGAGTGGCAAGCAGGCGACGAAGGCTGGCAAGGCTATGGCATCCGTATTTTGGGATATACATGGAATAATTTTCATCGACTATCTCCAAAAGGGGCAGAGATAGCGACTATTACATTTTGTTGTTGGAGCATTTGAAGGACGAAATCGCAGAAAAACGGCCGCATTTGAAGAAAAAGAAAGTGCTGTTTCATCAAGACAATGCACCGTCTCACAAGTCGGTGAAAACGATGTCAAAATTAGTTGAATTCGGCTACGAATTGCTTCCTCACCCACCGTATTCTCCAGATTTGGCTCCCAGCGACTATTTCCTATTCGCAGACCTCAAAAGAATGCTCACCGGAAAGAGATTTAAGACCTTTGTTTTTTTTTTTTTTATAATACCGCGCACTCACCAATGGGATTTGAATACCCTTTTACGGGATTTTTCTCCAGGGCGCGGACGGGTGTGGTGTAGTAGTTTGAAACTCAGGTGTATTAGGTTTCGATATTTTTCCCAGAGGTGGTTGTCAAATTGAACGGGACAAGCTAGTACATTCTCAACCAGTGGGTCTTAAGTACGTGCTAGTTGTTAGTTCGTTACATTTAACCCAGCCAGAAACCACTCCAACATCAGTGTTATGCCTTCATGTCAGAGTTGACACCGACGGAATTTTCATATAACTAAATGCAAATTCTATGAAAAGACTTTTTCACAGATTTGCCTCGCACGGGATTCGAACCCACGACCTTCTGCCTGAGGAGTCTATGCATATACCACTACACTACGGCCACCCCCTTGAAGTGGGTAATTTAAAGAAGTAATCGCCGAAACAGAGGCCTATTTTGAAGCTAAACTACAAAACTGGTATCGAAAGATTGAAAAATCGTTTCAATCAGTGTATCGCCCTCCAAGGCAACTATATTGATAAATAAAATCGAATTTTGCAAAAATTTTGTGTTTTACTATAAAACGGCACGGACTTTTCTGCCCATGTGTTAATGTTAGATGTAATGACTCTTTAAGATTTCGGCGGACCAAACGATCGAACAAACTGTAAAAAGACAGCTATATATATATATTTTTTAGTATATTCTTAAACTAACATAAATTTTAATTCAAGTATAAACTAAACAAACTATTTCAGCTAAGAATAGTTGTTGCCATTTATAGTAATAATTATTAAAAATAGTGTTTATGTCACTTCAAAATTCCTAACTTATTATGTAGGGTAAACATTATTTTAATTACTTTTTAGATAGGTAAAAAATATAATAAAGTACATCGTTTGCATCGTACATGTCTGCCAAGTTTTATGTTTTTTTCTTTTTTTTTTTTTTTTTCTGCGACTGAATTATTATGAGCCTAAAATTTTCCGAAAGACTGTTATAAAGTCTGCAGCAGACAACTCAGTAAAAGTTTCTGTAATGAGTTTTACGGAAAGAACTAAAAATTATCTACTGTTGGACTCTGTAAGTATCCACTTTTCATAAAAAAAACAACTCTTGAAACTTTAAGATAATACCTACCATATGTCTAACCGGAAGAATTCTCAACCTTCTGAACAATGGCATGGAATCCGTTAAACGATTTTTACCACATATTTTCCTTATGGCACACTTTTTTAATGTAATAAATGGTTGAAGCTTCGAAAAATGGGTGCCTCCCTAAGAGCTAAGCCCATATTCTAATTTAGAGTGAAAAAGTGCGAAGTAAACAGTCTTTAATGTTTTAGTATTTAGGAAATTTTTTAGGTGGTAGAAACAGCGAATAACGGATCTAAGTTTTTCCTTTAAAAAAAATCATGAGCGCATCCAGCTCATATTATGATCAATTTCGGAACAGCCTGCACAGCATTTTAAATTTTTATTGAAAGTAATCTTTGTATTGAAAAAAATATATATATGGCGCGACAGCCCGCTGTGGGCTAAGGCCTAGCTTCTCGCACTCATTTGTGTTTCTCACTTTGTGAATTTTTACACCCCTGAGCAGGGCCTACGGTTTATTGCCGTTTCCGACTTTCGGAGGTTTGCCATTGCCCGCCGAAAGGGTGATGAAGATTTTAAAAATTTTGCTGTTGTGCTTCTCTCGGGATTCGAACCCAGGTAGAGGCCATGACATCCAGTGAGTCAAATATAACGCCATCGCCACAATGTAGACAAAAAAGGGGATAATCAAAGGAGTGAAAGAAGACATTCACGTTGGGATACTCCATTGAGTTAATTTTGTTTTGTTAATAACAACTAATTTGTGCAGGTAAAACCAATTTCTAAGTAAGCTGATGTCATTGTTTATATCAGAAACTATGTATATCCAAAAGGCTCTATGAAGTAAGGGGTGATTCATCGTGAGGTTTGATTTTAAATAGATCACGCACGGCTCCTATCAAACTGCTTTGTAATTTTTGTTCAATATCGTTTGGCAAGTCATCATGAAAAGCCTCACACTGCAATAGCGTCTCCAAACTGCTCAGCTGTATTACGAAATTCAGCGTTCTGTGAGAAATGTTTTTCGGCGATTCAAACACATAATCGACCTACTGAAACCACTATTGCCAATATCATTCGCAAATTTGAGTCCAAGTTTACATTAGTGGATGATACTCGACCGGTTAGACCACATCTAGCACGTAGTGAAGAGACTATAGCAGCTGTAGCTGAGAGTGTACGCTAAGACCGTGACGAATGGATTCGTCGTCATTCTTAGTAGCTTGGCTTGGCGTATTCGACAACTTGGCGTACGGAATTTAACGTGTGCAAGAATTGAAGCCAGGTGACTTGAATTTACGTCATATTTTCAGTGAATGGGCTCTGGAAAAACTAAATTAAAATCCGGTGTTTTATCGTGAAATTTTGTTCAGTGATGAAGGCCATTTCCGGCTCAATGGATACCTTAATAAACAAAATTGCCATATTTCAACTGATGATAAACCCGAAGAGTACCAAGAGCTACCATTATATCCATTAAAAACAACGGTATGGTGTGGTTTATGTTCTGGTGGAATCATTGGTCTATATTTCTTCAAAAATGAGACAAATCAGAATGTTACCGTCAATGGTAACCGTTATCGCGTTAACAGACTAAGTGCTTCCTGAAATTCAAGCACATGGTCTCTGGTTTTAACAAAACGGCTCTACGAGCCATACAGCTCGTGAAACTATGGACTTGTTGAGAGATCAATTTGGTGAGCACTTAATTTCGCGTTTTGCTACGGTAATTTTTCGGCCTAGATCGTACAATATCACACCTTTGGACTATTTTCTCTGGGAATACGTAAAGTCTCAGGTCTTCAGGAATAAGCCAGCTATGATTGACGCTTTGGAAGCCAATATTACTGGTGTTATCAGCGAGATACCAGTCGCTATGCTCGAACTAGTCGTCCAAATTTGAACCTTTCGAATGGACTACATCGGACGTAGTCGTGGCCAACATTTACATAATATCATTTCCAAAGAGTAAATTCCATAAATTGATCTTTTAATCGGTAATAAAAATTTTAAGTTCGCTTTCAAATTTATGTGTTTTATTTTACATTAGAAATCACACTTCACGACGAATCGCCCTTTATAAGCAATGCCTTGATCATCTGCAAAAGCCGTGATTTTCCTTTAAATGGTAGAAAAAAAAGGAGTTTATATAAATAAGAAACAGTAGAGGGCCAAGAGAAAACTCCTAGATTCACTTCTTTCGTATCACTTAAAGATTGTCCGACTTTTACAGCCATTGTTCTATTATTGAGGTGGGAAGACATAAAACTATGAAAGCCTACATTACTATAGAGTTTTCTTATAACGACTTGACAAATTTTTTCTTAAATAAAGGGCAAACCATTTGAGATGTTTCAAAAACTTTATTATTGGCTTGAAGTACAATCAAAACATTTGTGAATGGAACTCGACTTCGTTCATATAGCCACAGCGGGCACGTTTGCAGCGGTCGATTAGTTGGACCCAATTTTCATCGACTCGGCCACAGATTTCGGCCGAAACGGCCGCTATTTCGCGTTCCATGTTGGCTTTGAGCTCCTCCAACGTCGTCGGCATGTTGGCATAAACCAATGACTTAACGTAGCCCCACAGAAAATAGTCAACCGGCTGTGTGGCTTGTGGCACCATCCTTTTGAAACCACATGTCGTCCAAGTCCATATCTTCCAATTCGGGGCACAAATAATCGGTGATCCTGGCGCGATAACGCTGACCATTTACAGTAACGTGACGATCGTTATCGTCAACGAAAAAATATGACCCAATAACGCCGCCGGCATGCAAACCGCATCAAATAGTTATTTTTTGTGGACGAAGTAGTGATTCATGAAGCACATGTGGGTTTTCACTCGACCAATAACGCATATTTTGCTTATTGACGAACCCATTGAGCCAAAAATGAGCTTCGTCACTGAAGATGATTTTGCGGTGAAATTCATCATCTTGGCGCATCTTATCCAGAACCCAATCGGAGAACGTAGCTCGTTAGTGTTCTTTACCATGATGAAAATGTTGAGTTTACTGAATAAATTGACAGTGACAGTTTGATGATTAGTGAAAGAGTGCGTTCGCAAATTAAATTCAAAGCTGTCAAGTCGCTATTGGAAAACCCTATACTATGAATATAATTTTTGATTTAATGAAAGACTATATAGTTTGTATACTGACAACTTTTATAATTCGGTTCAATTGCTGAGAGATTGACTAAGCCTCGTACATATATCTGCGGTACTTTACGTTCTAACCGTAAAGACACCCCAACAGTTGTTGCTTCCTATAAACTCAAAAAAGGAGAAATGATTTGGAGACGTTCTGATAAAGTTGTAGTCTGCAAATGGAAAGATAAGCGCGACGTTTTAACAATATCAAACATGCATAATCCAAAAATTGTTAGAGTGACCACTCGCAGTGGGAAACTGGTAATGAAACCTAACATTATACATGATTACAATATGGGAATGGGAGAAGTTGATATTGCCGACCAACTACTGTCATATTATAGTGCTGCACTTTTGGTACAAAAAACTTGGAATACATGTTTTCCAGATGTATATACAGAATGCCTATAAGTTATATCTTATGCAACCAGGTGTAAAAAGTAATACAAGCTTGCATAATAGCAGATGCCACCTCAAAACATTCACAATCTCAACCGATTTATTTTATACATTTTGTGCAGCATTATCTGAAATCCATTCCATCAACAGGTAAAAAGGCGAAGCCAACAGGAATCTGTCGAGTATGTTCTAAGGAAAAAAAGCGCAAGGAATCTAGAGTTTGCTGCCCACTTTGTCCAGAAAAGCCTCCATTGTGTATTGAACCATGTTTTCGTAAATACCACAACCCATAATTGTTACAATTTGCTTGATAATAATATGAATATGGATACAAGCTATATTAATAGCACTTGTTGAAAGCCTTTATTTTTGGATAATTAAAAATAGTTTTCTTAAAACCAATTTTCTTACTGTTTTATTTCAAATGCCAGGCTACAATATGGAACTTAGCTATCAATGCCAACGCAAAGGGTTCTGTCCTGAATCTACGCGGAAATTGCACGAGAATTCTCGGGCTTGGCATTAAAGGCTTAAGAGATGTCACTCTCGCATTAAGCTTTTTTTTTCTTTCTAATAGCTGAATTGCGCTAAAAGAATCATGGTACATTTTTTTTATGCCAAGTATTTCCTTGTATAGCGTTTCCAGAGTTATTGACCTTTCTGTCATTCACTAAAAGAGACTGCAGTCTTCTTTTGATGGCCTAAAAGTGCTGAGCACTTCCTCTGTGAACGTCCAGCCTACGCTTGCATCAGACTGCAGGTATTTGACGTTGATGTGGCTAGTGTTTGTAAATCTGATCCAGGCTTTCTGAAAAATAATGAGAAATTATAATAAAAATGTTAAAAAACAACAACAACAACAAAACATCGACATCTACTCTGATTCTAGTGTCTAACGCCCAAAAGGGCTAACACACATAAAAGATATTTTAAACTTTACCCAGGGTCTAAAACATCAGCACTTATAACACACCAGGATTTATTTAGGTGTCATTATTAATCCCACACGCCACATAGGTACACATCATTTCTGGAAAACCCCTTACTCAGCACGAGTTCGGTCTGTAAGTAAACAAAATTGTACAATAAATGAACCCACTGCCGTATTCAACATTAATTATCACAAGGGACACAGGAATGTGTTCAATTTCAAGACAAAAAATGGCACTTGTCCAGGATCTAAGGTAAAGTAATAAATAACGAAAAAACCGGAAGTAAAGGGACATTGTGTGCATAACAAAAAAAAAAAAAAGAAAAACACAATATATACTTTCAGTAACTATTCCGCATAAATAAGAATACCTTTAGATCTGTATGTAAAGATAGACAATAAAATTATGATTTTTATTCTAAGGATATCCATCAACTTGGCATACATCCAGCAACCAAGTAACATCCAGAATTCAAAGCACCATCGCAAGTAAGCCACCCCAATTCCTGAAAAATAAATGAGAAGATAGCACATGAAGAAGATGAGAAAGAACAAAAAGATATAAGAAGCGATGATAATAGCACTTTTTCTTCTCCACTCTTTCGCCATAGTCATCATCATCCTGAAGTTTAGGAAGAAAGGAAATTCCGGTCGTGGATTTCCAATGTAACCGATGTCAGTGGCATAGCCATGGAGTTTACCCTCAACTCTAGATGGTCGACCACATCAAATTCTGGGCTGGACCGTGTGGAGAGTTGGATGCATTTTGTTAGCATTGTGATGTAGAATCCAGTATACCAAATGAGGTTCGGGGTGAAGATAATTCAATTGCATTTCTTATAGACGACCCTGTTAGCCGAGAAGGCATACTGAACGGATGTTTGAAACAGATTGGTTCATTTAATTGCATTTGATTATGGGCTTCTGAAGTAGAATAGTTTCCTTAGGGATTTACAGCCGTAAAGATTCAAAGAAATGTTTACACTCCTTAGGCTCCTTAGGCTGACTGTAGCCAGTGAAAATTATGCGAACTTTGCCACTCTTCATTATTACTGTGGTGAAGGTCATTATTATAGACTAGTATAAGGTATTGGAAACACGAAAAAGTGGTTAAATAAAATCCCATTGGGACTCACATTTATGAAAAGTAAAGTATCTGTATAAGAATTGCTTGCAAACTATACCATCGGTTTCGGTTTCACACCAGTGGTTTCATACTTTCTTGAATTTTATTTATCTTTCGTACATACAGGCTGTCCCAGTTTAGCAGTATAATATTTTAAGGGCATATTTCTGAAGTTCCGCCGAATAAAAAATTGTATGTCAAGGGGGGTCTATTCTCACTCCGTTTCAAGTTACAGTCCATCAAAGTGGGCGACCTCTAATTTAAAGGTGTAACTACTTTAAACGCTATAACTTCTAAACTATCAAAGGAACAAAAATATTCTTAGACATTTTGAAAAGATAATTTAGTAGCGCATACAAGCTTTAAATGACTTAGGTACATCTGTGCAGCAACAAAAAAGTTATGTTACTCTGTTTTGCAATTTAACATTACGGTACATTTGCAAAGCTGTGATATTTATTACCAGAGCTTCGCAAATGTACCGCAATTATGGCAAAATTGTAGGGCTTGGTACTCTTCGGGTTGCTTATCAGCCCAAATTTATTTTGTTTATTCATCACTGAACAGAATTTCACGATAAAACACCGGATTTTCATTGAGTTTTTCCAGAGCCCATTCACTGAAAATATGACGTAAATTCAAGTCGCCTGGCTTCAATTCTTGCACAAGTTGAATTTTGTACGCTTTTAGGCCGAGATCCTCATGTAAAATGCGCCAAATTGTCGAATACGCCAAGCCAAGCTACTGAAAACGACAACGAATCTATTCGTCCTTGATTCCGACAAGGTAATTTTCGTTGACTTTTCGACACATATTGGGGTACAACTCGGCTATATCTTGACGAATATTCGTTTTCAAAGCATCAAGAGTTTGCGGATTGTATGCACAAACACGCTCTTTTGCATAACCATAAAAAAAAAAACCAACGGCGACAAATCACACGAACTTGGTGGCCAGTTCAAATCACCAAAACGCGAATAAGGTTAGCTTAGGTAAAAGTGGTTGCTGGAAAGACCAACCCAACCTATTGACTCTTTATAATTCCACGTGGATCTCTTATCCTCCCACTCCTGGAATCAATTTGAGCTTAAATGAAGACCATTTACGTCTATATACGTAAAATCGCTTCAATCATTGTTGAAGAAAGCTCCTTAATAAAGTTTTTTTCTATGTAAAACACCTGGACATGTACAGAATATGTGGCGGATTGTCTTTTTCTCCTCTTTGTCCATGTAGCTTTGTAAAAGCGCCAAGCCTTCTTGCATGCACTTGCCAAAAAGGCAGTGTGAAGTGATAATACCTTTGATGGCTCTGAAATGTTTCCTATTCAAAAGGATCAAACTCTTAGAGCGGTTCTGATACAGTTTTGGCTATATTCTTTTGATCGCTAGACATGTTGACCCAATAGTTCACCTAAAGTTTGTTTTTCTATTAGAATCAAGCTCTAGTATTAATTTGTAGGAAGCATTTGGTATACCGATGCTATCCTATAGGATGAGTGGTTCTTATTTTGACGAGTTCGTTAGCTCTACAATTTCCTGGCACCCAACAAAGGTGAAGGTGGAACGTCTCTGCCATCTCCGTAAGAGATGATTGGCATTCAAGGGCGGTTTTAGAATTTAATGAAACAGACTTCAGGGATATAATAGCAGCCTGATTATTTGAAAAGAAGGGAAAATATGCGGATGTCCTTTGCAGATGTCACGTTTTTTTTCCAGCCAGGACAAAGCTCTTAATTCGCCAAAATTTCCGCCTGGAACACGCTACAGTGATTCGTAAGATGGAAGGAAAGGCTTAAATCTAGCTTATCTAAGAAAACACAACCACCAATTTTGGTATCTTTCTCCATGAAAGCATCTGCCTCACAGAAGGATCTAAAGGGGAAAGTTACATGAAAGTCTTTGTCTAACCAAAGTTCAGGTATGGCCAAATAAGTGGTTTGTCCATTTTGATGCCAAGTAAAATAGAATAACCAGTACCGCGGAGAGTGTAGAGCGTAAGGCTCCGTTTATGCATATACCCAGTTCTGCAATAAGTTCTGCTACAAATATAAAACGCTATAAAAAAAAAAACAGTAAACATATTGTATTCAAAATTATTTCATTTATTAGACCACGATATTGATTATTAAAAAAAATTGGATTCACTCGAAATGACTGGTTTTTGCCTTAACACAAGCTTCCAAACCGTGTGGCCATTGGCCTATAGCGGAACGTACGGTTTTCATGGAGATCGTGGACGCTGCTCTGATTGATGCTGTTTTAAGGCTGTTTAAGGCTTAAGCAGAGTCCTGTTGGAAAATCCATCTGTGTCGATCGAAAGGGATACTCTCTAGCACATTTTCCTGGTAAACCTTTGCACCAGTTTTTACACATTTTTCACAGAAATGGAGGAATGTGACACCATGTTGAGATACCCCTTACCAAGCAATTAGGGAGCAATTAGGTTGAGCCCTTGGAACAACTTTTTTCCTTAGATGAAGTGGCATAAGTCTTGTCATTTTGTTTGTTGAAAACTTCTTCCACGATGAAAATTTTTTCATCCGTAAACAGAATGTTTTCATGGCCATTATCCGCGTGCCACTACAGAAGTCGCTTGCATTTTTCCAACCTAATTTTTTTTTTTTTTTGCCCCTCTCTATGCAAACTATTGCAAACTGAAATCAAACTGACTAGTATTGTTCACTGATCAGTTCATGTGTTCTGAAAAAAAAAAAATCAACGGTTTTATTGTGTGACAGAACCTATAGGACTCTGCTTAGTTTGCTGCACTTGACTGCATTGGCTTACCCCGTAGGTGAGTATAGGTCCTATGACTGATATGTATAGCCAATGACTTTTTTTCCAGGAGAATAAAGCTAGTGTAGCTTTCTTGACATTCTCGAATGTTAGGATATTTTGCTGTACATATTTGAAAGAATTAAACTGGTACCGTTTATTGAGGGAGTATTTTATATTTCCTGGAAAAGAAGACAAAATTAGTTTTATGTGAGGTTTACTCCCAATCAACAGGATCTGCCCAACGGGTTGATCTGTTAAGATTGAGCTACAAAAAGTCTTTAATTGTATTAAGATGCTTACTTGAGATGGCTATAGCAATGTCATCCGCATAGGCCGTGGTGTAGTGGTATATGCATAGGCATAGGGTTCGAATCCCGTGCGAGGCAATTCTCTAAAAAAGTCTTTTCATAGAAATTGTATGTAGTTATATGAAAATAAATCTAACGAACTAACAACTAGCACGTACTAAGACTCACTGGTTGAGGATGCACTGGCTCCAGTTTGACAGCCACCTCTGGAAAAAATATCGAAACCTAATACAACTGAGTTTCAAACTACTACACCACCCGCCCGCGCCCTAGAGAAAAGCCGGTAAAAGGGTATTCATATCCCCTTGTAATTATAACAAAAAAAAAAAAAAAAAAAAAAATCACCCTGCTACCTCCCGCCTCCATGTATATCAGCAGTTCATTAACCAATAAGTTCCAAAGCAGGGGAGAAAGGACACCGTCTTGCGGCGCACCTTTGCTTACACATCTTTTATCAGAAACCCCACTCAGTTTGAAGTTGATTATCCTGCTCTTTAGCATAAGACTGATTATTAAGACTGACAGCGTAGCCATGATTGCGGATATGTTGAGGTTTTTAAAGGCTTTATGTCGAAGAAAACGACCATTGTGTACCCTCTATGGATGGTTCGATGTGGCTAGTCAGTGATTGCTGAGCCGTTTTCACCGTCCTTTCTTTACAGTAGGCATTTTGAGCCGTAGACAAAAGTTGTGGATCAATTCTAGTTCGTATATGGATATCAATCAGCCATTCTAGAGTTTTCAGAAGAAAAGATGACTTGGGTATAAAATCTACATTAACTTCTCTCGAAAACAGTGGAATGTGGATCACACAACTCCTCATGATATTCTCTAGCGTAGGCAGGATAATATCTGAGGACTTTTATAGCTCTACAGGTATTATACCATCCGGATCAGCGTGCTTATATGGTTTGAAGCTATGCAGCGAACAAAGAACCTTGTCCCTTGTAATCAGACAATGTATTTTGGTCATGGTTGCAGTAGTACTGTTTTGGTTGCTACTAGAAGCGAATAGGGTGCTACCTTTAATGTGGGTGTCCAGGTGCAGTTTGAGTGATTCATCACTTGAGGTTGTCCAAAAGCTATCTTTTTTTTTTTTCAAACAGCTAGGCATCATAGCATTAATGCAAACTACGAAATTTTGTGAGCTCAAAACTAAGAAAAGCCAAACGAAAATTTTATGCAATACAATACGTTACCATTCAATATTTTTGCAAAAAATTACAAGAATTATGTGTAGGCAAAAATAAATCTGGCATTTATGACTGCGAGATATAAATGTGCTAATTAAGTTATTTATTACAATTTCACTGTATAGATGATGAAATTTAACATGATATTCATATGCAATTAGGTGAGTAAAGTTGTGGTCTTTTCTAAGAATGATGGGTTCTTGTTTTGTTTGTATGGAAAAGCTTTAAATCGCATCAACTTGTGCTTCGAATTAGAAGAAAGCGTATAGCGAGGGCGTGATTAACAGATATTTACTATTGGGTCTATAACTTAATTGCGGTTTGTTAAGAGATGGCGTAACTTGTATTATTCCATTGTTATTTTTCCATTGGAACATGCGTTGGAAAGCTACTGTCATTGTACGTCATTTCAGTATATATCATTCATTTAAAACGTTAACAACAATAATTTTTTTTACTCAAATATGTCGAACTTTGTGCCTGAAAAAGTGTTTTTGCGAGGAGTTCTTCTTCATTACTTTAATATGAAGAAAACTGCTGCCAAAAGTCATCGTATTTTGGTGGAAGTTTATGGTGAACATGCGCTAGCTGAGCGAATGTGCCAAAATAGGTTTGCACGATTTAAAAGTGGTGATTTTGGCTTGGCAGACGATGAACGTTCTGGGCAGCCAAAAAAGTTTAAAGATGAAGAACTGCTGCTGGAATGCCACAAAAGGAGGTCATTTTTGCATCGGATTGTTACTGGTGATGAAAAATGGATCGATTACGACAACCCCAAGTGCAAAAAATCATATGTGAAACCCAGCCAACCCGCTAAATCAACGGCAAAGCCGAATTTCCATGGCGCGAAGGTAATTCTCTGTATTTGGTGGGATCAGATGGGTATGCTGTATTATGAGCTGCTAAAACCGGATAAAACCATCGATGGACAACGCTACCGAACACAATTAATCCATTTGAAGAGAGCAGTAGCCGAAAAACGCCCGGAATGTCCGACCAGACACGAGGCAATAATTTTCCATCATGACAACGCTCGGCCCCACGTTGCTATTCCGGTTAAGAACTATTTGGAAAACAGTGAATGTGAAGTCTTACCCCACCCGCCTTATAGCCCAGACCTTGCCCCTTCTGACTACCATTTGTTCCGGTCGATGCGGAACGCCTTCACTGAAATACGGTTCACATCAGAGTAGAATATCAAAAATTGGCTTGATTCATTCTTGGCTGCCAAGCCGGTGCAGTTCTTTTGGGATGGGATCCACAAATTGCCAGAAAGATGGGAAAAAGTCATAGCTTCAGATGGGCAATACTTTGAATAATACTATTGTACATGTTTTTCTTAAATAAACGTTCAATTTAAAAAAAAACCGCACGAATTAAATTACATACCAATGCATAGACAGTGAGTGGAGAAGGAGATGCAACGACGAACTTCACGGGCTGTACAGCGACATCGACCTAGCTGGAAGAGTTGGATCTTCAACAACTGAAGTGGCTGGATCATGTAGAGCGGATGAACACCAATGCTGTTTAGTTTCTCAATGTTCTATATTTAACAGCTTACGCATGATTCGAAGTCAGACATGCTTAGTTACCATTGCCATTTTATCATAGAAAGACCTACACTCAACAACGTATACAAATTATTGAATTGTATCATAAAAAATCGTGCTCTGTTTTTTTCAAAATGTTTTCGCTCGGTTCGCTAATTTTAAAGTCGTCATAATCGACCTACTGAGCAAGCAATTTAAGCTACAGTGACCAAATTTCAAACCAATTTCACGCTATTAGACATCAAGCCACCTAGCCGTATGCATGGAGTACGTACAGAGGAAAATATTGCTGGTGTATTCGCCAGTGTTAATGAAGACCTGAATTGTTTATTCATCACCGTTCGCAGCAATTGGTCTAAAACCTTACAAAATGCAGCTCAAGTAAGAACTGAAGCCGAACGACATACCACAGCGTCGAAATTTTAGTAAGTGGACCTTAGAAAAGCTGGACGAAGATCCGCTTTTTTATCGAAAAATTGTCTTCAATGGCAAAGCTCATGCGTGTGTTAATAAACGAAACTGCCGTATGTGGTCTAATGAGCAATCTCAGGCAATACAAAGCTGCCAATATAAATGGAACATGCACTGTTTGGTGCGGTTTATGGTCCGGTGGGATCGTTGGCCTGTATTTTTTCAAGGATGACCGTGAGAATATAGTTACCGTCAATGGCGCCCGCTGTGATTCAATGATTTCGAATTTCGAAACTGAGTTTGGTGAGCAATTTATCTCTCGTTTTGGACCGGTGAATTGAACAGTGAGGATATGTCAAATCCCTTTCTCTGCCGTGTTAGTTATTTCGCTAATAACAGCTAATATGCTCGAAAAAGTGATTCAAAAGTGGACTCTCCGAATGGACCACTTAAAATATATTCGTGATCAAGATTTACAATTTGTTTCGGTCGATGCAGAAAGCAGTCACTGAAATACGGTTAACATCAGAACAGAATATCAAAAATTGGCTTGATTCATTCTTGGCTTTTGGGATGGGATCCACAAATTGCCAGAAAGATGGGAAAAGGTCATAGCTTCAGATGGGCAATACTTTGAATAATACTATTGTACATGTTTTTCCTAAATAAAAGTTCAAATTAAAATATATACCCAATAGCATTTTAAAAAGTTGCAGTATTTAAATTTTTAAGAGAGCTCTTCAAGCAAGGCGGTAATATTCCAAGTAAAAATATACAAATGTATAATCTACGTGTAAGCAATATGTTCATAGTAAATCTACCCTTTGCACATAGAACACATTTTTATACTACATATACGGCTCCATCTGTATTTAATGGATTGGCTCTGTTTATAAGGGAAACTTTTCGATATCCAAATTTCACTAAAGATGTTAAAAACTGACTATTCACCTTGAGCTATAAGGATATTGAATCATTTTTTCAACATCTTCCTTTTCATCAGCAACACAATCATATTTACATCTTAAATCAATGTTAGTTTACTTATGAATTTTTATGTTTATATTTGCTTCTTCTTTTATTAAAATTTATAAAATTATAAATCAAAATGTTACTGATTATCACCCCACATTATATTCTAATTTGAAAACTAATTCTTGAAGTGTCAGTCACCACTAACTTTTGTTTAAGAATTATCACTAATATTTAATCAACTTATTTGTTATTAGTTTTTAAGATTATGAAAAAATTAATTGAATAAATAAAATAAATAAATAAAAAATAAGAAAATGTAGCATATATCTATTGTACCCATCTGCCAGCCAGATAAGTAATAATTTAATATTTTTAGATAGATTGGTCTTGATAGATGCGAGTGTACTCAAACTAGTAACTTCCGTGACACATTCAATATCAATACATTATTAAGTAAGTGCTCGCGTCACGCTTCAACCTTTTAAATCTGATACCAGAAATAGTTTTACAATCTCCACAGAATAAGAAAGTCCGAAAATCTCATAATCATTTAATAGGATTTCTTCCATATGGTCTATAAACTCCAAATTTCCCAGAAATAGAATGATGAGTAGACGAGAAAAAAAAAGGAAGGCTCCTACGAATATGGTACTTCCTTCAAATTCAAACCATCAATACCCATCCCCGGTTAATAATAATAGGAATGTAATGTGAGTAAATGGGGTCAACGGATGCGAAAAAAAAAAAAAAAATTAACAACCAAAGGTCCAGCACTTTTTTATTGCTTTAGATTTTTATATCCACTTTGTTCGTTACTTTTTATTCTCTCTCTCGTCCTATGTCCATCCAGAACATGATTTCCTACTTAAGCTTTTCGACCGAATCGAATACGAAAAAATATAAATACGAAAGATGAGGATGAATGAATTGAACAAAAAAAAAAAAAAAAAAAAAAATCTCATGTCATAGACGAAAGAACAAAAAGTAAAGGAAATCAATGCTGGCAATAGGTTAATGTCTGAGCATATTTTCCTAAAAAGGATTTCTAACTTTCAATTCGGATAGGTTTGTCGATTTTTTTTTTCTTTCGGTTACAAGTTCACTCTGTTTTAGTATACAGGGTGGTACACGAATTTTAGCGCGCTAATAAAGTTGATTGTCAGTTGTAGAAAAGTTTGATACGGATATATATAGTAAGCGATCATTTGAGAAGGCGGTTAGCGGAAGTGAGGGTAGGAGTAAACTTGTTTCAACTTAATACTTGACAACCAGCATTTCTTAATTTGTTCTTTTTTTTTTGTCGGTTCCTTTTTGTCGACTTGGGATGTCAAAACGAATGTGCTTTGTTTGAAAGAACTTTGCTGAATGGAAAAGTCAAGAAAAAGGCAAGATGGGTGGGATGTGATGAAATGTGATATGGAAGATGTAATTAGGGTGACAGTGGTAGTGCTCCATGACCAAAGGATAATGTTACATAGTGCTGTCCAAATTGTGTTATCCTGTTTTTCGAAGAATAACCAATTTGTGGATATACAGATGTCTTTTGGGGTCTTGTTGGCTAATAATGTTCAAAAGTGAATAGAGACTTGGTCTGACTGTAAAATGATTCTCGACTTTAAGTTTTCCTCGACTTTAAGTTGTGGTAATAGAAGCGATTCGTTCTGGTAAAAGTATGTCACTGTTAACATATTAGGAGTTCAGTTTATTTATAAGATTCAGGAGGCCGCAAAGTGATTAAATAATAACATACTGTTAGACGGATGTATTAAGACTTTAAAATGTAACTTCCGTGTTTCGATGAGAATAAGAGAATAAAATAAGGATGTAAACCCGGAAACGAATATGAAGAGCATTGAATATCTCGCCAGCAAAGTAATATATTGGACTAGAACTAGCAGAAAAGGGATCATTGATGAAAATTAAAAATAGTGTCTGAGAAAGAACGGTGCCTTGAGGCACACCACCAATTTCTTTTATGAATATCAAACTTGAAACTATCCAAAACAACTTGAATTGAACGTTCGGAAAGGTTTTTTTTCCAATTCATTGAAGAAGGGGGTCATCGATCCCAAAAAACACGCCACATACCATATATGGCAAAAGAGCCCGATGCAAATATCAGGTGCAACTATCTTGATTTCGCCAGATTGATGTACACTTTGGTTCGACTTTGCGGTGAGACATGCTATCAAAACACCAGTGGACCTATTGTTATGAAAATCTTACTGCCGGTCATACTCGTCTTTCGAGATATTTCATGAGCTAATGGTTTATCAGCATTTCCATGACCTGGAAAAGAAGGGACCTTTTAAAAAGGAGGATGAAAGTTGCGGTTCTCTATGCTAGTGTGATGCAAAAAAAACACACAACTTAATTTTTGAGGACCGTATGTCCTTTTTATTCGGTTGTTAAACGTTCAAACCCAAACTTAATTCTAATTTACAGTTATTTATACCTTAAGTTGTGACTGATAAAATGCTGAGTAGGCAGCTTAGGTGTGGGAAAAATATTCTGTTGTTTTGCTGGTTGAATTCGTGGGACTGTGTCTCGACATCTATACGGTGTTCGATGCATCTAGACCAGCAGAAATATTTAGATCTTAAGTACTCTAGGTACTAAAGTGCGAAAATAATTTCGTCCGCTTGAAGATCCGACGCACTCTGAGGCGGAAACAAAACACAATCTAGAAGTGTTGAACTGCCCGCAAGGTGTGAATCAAGAAGATTGGTCTTGTCTAAAGAGCTCACAGCTGGAATATCATTATAAATGAGCGTTGGGATATAGAGAATAAGACAGAACTTAGTATTTTTTTTTTTTTATTATTATCATTACTGGCCCGGGTTTACCCCGGATAACTTAATTTAGCTTATTTACAAACAAAAACTTAAAGCTAGACTTAAAAAAACTAACAGAGATATTCTTTACCTAATGGGACAAGGAGAAATGGTGCTGCTATTTAGACGTCGGCGTAGTTGTTTGTTATTCGCAACAATTTAGATATTGGTTCGAAGTGACCGTAATTATTGCTGTGAGTTCTGATCAGGAGGAGTGGGACAGATTTTATTAGATTAGTTTATGGGGGTTGGAAGTTAATGCAATACTATTTTCCATTATTCTCGGGCAATTGATGTTTCCAGTCAATAGCTGATAGATAAAAAGTACATCAGTACATCAGCATGGTAATTAGTTTTAGCCCATTTTCATAGGAGGTAATACATATGGATCGGCGCAAGGCAGACCACGAAGTGCGAAACGAATAAACCTCCGTTGGACTGCTTTCATCTTATGAATGTGTATTTGTTTATAGGGTGACCAAACTTGGCTAAATTATTCGAGAAAAGGCCTTACAAAAGTAATGTAGAGGGACTCTGTAATGTAAAGGTTGGAAAGTTCTTTAGTTCTTTTGACCAGCATTTTATAGAGCAGAGTTAGCTTTATTTATATAGGGTTTTCTAATAACGACTTGACGCCTTTTTTTTTAAATAAAAGGCAAACCATTTGAGATATTTCAAAAAACTTTATTATTGGCTTGAGGTAAAATCAAAACATTTATGAATGGAACTCGACTTCGTTCATATGGCCACCGTGGACACGTTTGCAGCGGTCGATTCATTGAACCCAATTTTCAACGACTCGGCCACACATTTCAGCCGAAACGGCCGCTATTTCGCTATTTGGCTCTGAGCTCTTCCAACGTCGTCAGTGTGTTGGCATAAACCAACGACTTAATGTAGCCCCACAGAAAATAGTCAAGCGGCGTTAAATCGCACGAGCGAGGCGGCCAATCGACTGGCCCATGTCTTGAGATAACACGCTCACCATACTTACTCTTCAATATATCGATTGTAGCGTGTGCTGTGTGGCTTGTGGCATCATCCTGTTGACCATTCACAGTAACGTGACGATCGTTATCGTCGACGAAAAAATATGGCCCAATAACGCCGCCGGCATGCAAACCGAACCAAACAGTTATTCTTTGTGGATGAAGTGGTGATTCATGAAGCACATGTGGGTTTTCACCCGACCAATAACGCATATTTTGCTCACTGACGAACCCATTGAGCCAAAAATGAGCTTCGTCACTGAAGATGATTTTGCGATGAATTTCCTCATCTTGGCGCATCTTCTTCAGAACCCAATCGGAGAACATACGTCGCTTCAAATGGTCCATCGGGTTCAATTCTTGAGTCAGCTTGATCTTGTATGGATGTAAACCAAGTTCCTTACACAAAATACGCCATAATGTGGTCTGAGCGATGCCCAATTCTTGAGAATGCAGTGGAATTGACTGACTTGCATCGTTTGCTACGGACGTCTGAACTGCAGCGATATTTTCGACACTTTGACCAACCCGTTGTCTCAATGACACGGCAACATCACACAACGAATATGTAGACTCAAATTTTTGAACTAAACTTGTTATTGCCTGTCTACTAGGGCGAAAATTACGACCGAAAATTGGAGTTAACGCTCTTTAAGTTGCAGTCACCGACTCCGAATATCTGTAGAAAATTTTTATAATTCGCAGACGTTGCTCGTTAGTGTACTTTACCATAATGAAAATGTTGAGCTTACTGAATAACTTGACAGTGACAGTTTGATGATTAGTGAAAGAGTGCATTCACAAATTAATTTCAAAGTTGTCAAGTCCCTATTGGAAAACTCTATAGTACTGTCAATATGTGAGTCGAAATTCAATTCTCTGTTACAAATTATTCTAAGATTCTTTACTTCGCTAGTGGAAGGAATAGGCTTATCACAGATAAAGTAGTTTCTTGGAGGGGGTGGGGGGGGGGAGCGCTAGACGTTTTGCTTGCACCATACCGAAAACTAATTTAAGTCATTTTGCAGGCAGTGGAAGTCAAATTGCAAATTGCTTTGCAAATTCTCATGTCATCAGCGAAAATAGAAAGATTAGAGGTCGTTAATATGAGATCAATATCGTTAATCTCAAGAATAAAGATGATTGATGCAAGGTGGCTACCCTGAGGGATTCCAGATGTTGCTTTAATGGGATCGGATATTGAAGATCTGAAGATGACTCTAAATAGGATAGTATTCTAAATAGGATTTGGTCCATGCCACAAAATGAAGGAAAAAACCAAGTTTTTTTAGTTTAAAAATGATAAGTTGGTGAGAAATTTTATCGAATGCCTTTCTGAAATCTGCGAAAATTTAATCGACTTCATCACTGTCTTCTAAAGCACAAAGCGTCTTAGAGACGAATTCAGTTGGGTTAGTGGTGGTTGATTTACCTTTCACGAAACCGTGCTCATTTGTGCAGATAGTTGGCCTTCAGTACGGAAGCAATTGTTGATAGACTATGCTTTCAAAATGTTTGGGTATGCAAGACTATGGGCCTAAAATACTTCCTTTTTTATGAATATAGATGATATAAGATTCCATCCATAGGAAAGCGAAAGTACCTGCAGCGAGGGGAGAACGGCTCAGGACAGTTCCTCATATAGCTAAAGTGGCTAGGATCGGGTTCAGCTGTTTTATTAGGAAATGATTTGTTAAAATGACAGGCAAAGAAATTTGCAATGGTTATTGGATCGGCAGAAGATTCACTAAGAAATTTAAGAGTAGAAGGGTACACGACTGACTTTCTTTCGGTATGAGCAAACTTTTAGAAGCGTTAAGTGTCCGAGATCAAGGTAAATTGCATGCGGTGGATGTACTCAAAATAAATAGACTCACAAAGTAAAGAGAAACAATTGTATTCAAATCGAAAATTACTATAGATGGAATCAGATCAAATTCTAAGGAATTTGCGCCATAACTTGTTAAAGGACATGCAGTCCTTTCAGAATATATAGGTATGGAACCGGTTGGGCAAAGCAGGAGGAAAATTCATGAATACAAAGTTGATAGGGCAAGATCAATGTTAGTTGTCTCAGCAATAAAGTCGAAGTTTATGTTGCCGATGAGGCTTTCAGTTTTGTTAAAATCAGTTCTTCGGAAGTTAAATGAAAATGGATTTTCCGAATCGATATACTATATTTGTTGCCGTTATAATATGAGTGTATAATTGACAAGGGGGATGAAGGCGGTTTAGGGTGGAAAGAAGGTGATCACTTCCATAAACGGCACAGCTATCTGAATAGTATGCGAAGACAAGATCGAGTTGTCTGTTACTTGTATTAGGTATTCCACTAACCTGATATAGACTTAAGTCCAACATCAATATTTCTATTTCAGAGGACGAATTACGAGAGAAGAAATGAGATGAATCGTTAGAAGGCTCCCATTTTAGGTAAGGGATTTTGTGCATAATCAGTCAAAAAATCCACTGCGTTTGTGCCTCAGTCTTTGGTCGTATTGAAATTTTACATGCTTAAGAAATACGTTACAGTCATTTTTGGCTCCTTTAGTTTTTTTTTTCGATTTTTCTCCATAGGTTCAGCATTGTAGGAGCGAAAAGATATAACTCTGACAGCCGCTTTAAAGCTCGAGTTGTACCACTCGTTTTCTTTTATTTGGATACTCTTCATCCAATGAGGGATAAAGAATCTCATGGTAAAAGAATAGTAACTGTGATCATATCAGCAGCGGCAGTCGTAAAATAACGACCAGTTAAAATTCCTAAAGAAGCTGTTAAGTCCGCTCCAATTGTCTTTCTCCTATTGCCATACGATTCTTTTAGAAATCTTTTCTCTAACTGTGTGGTGGGTGTACGAGAATTTAGTAGATATGACACAGTGGTCCGACGAGCCTAGAAGGGAGAGCACATCAACGCAGTCAGGGTGAGAAGTTAAAAACAAGTCCAAGGTGTTGGCAGTATGGCAATCAACATCTGATATGAATATCGGCTCATTTGCAAGCAAGGTTGAGTTGTTTTCCGCAGAAAAGATTTCAACACACCATCATTTGCGTGTTGTATGTCCAAAATGCCGAAGTCATCCAGAATTGTGCATATAGAAACAGCCCGTAATAATGATTACAAGATGAGGATATAGGAACACAATTATTTGTATGGAGTAAGACAGGACATCAAACTCGTTAAAGGTCGAATTGCTGTCCAGTTTTGGGCTTTTGTAAATAGAGGAGTAGTGAATAGTTTTCTTATGGAAATGGGATTTTAACAATGGTCCGGATTGGAAAATGAATTACATTGTGGTGCAGTTTGTTTAATTAAGGCTCTACTACGCATGTGAATGGAGGATCCCCGATGGGAAGAGAATAATGGGACCGGACTAAGGTCAATAAGCTTCAGATCTGCGTGACTTGAGAGTTGTGAGTCTGTGTATCAACCAAATGCCAGAACAACTGGCCTGTATTTACAGACATGAACTTACACAGCTAAGTGATTCTTTTTTAGCCCACGTTTATTTCCTATGTCCACTTTTAATTCATGAGTCATTACAACAGGCAAACATAAAAAACCACAATCCCGATGATGCTAAGTAAAGTTGTGAAGTGGGAATTCTCTTGTTAGCTTATCAAGTCAAATTGTGTTATGGACTTATTGCAATATGAAACTGTGCACCAACTAAATTAAATGCCACGTTCACTCAATCATTGTTTTTACTGTATGCGATATGGGATTCCCGAGCTGTTTTTTTTTTTTCCTCCATTGGCTTTTATATCGGATTTGCCAACGATGTTCGTACAATATGATAAAATTACCTTCATGCTGCGCTTGAAACTTGTTTGCTGTGGATACTACTTCGAATGCGCGACCCTCATTTTAGATCCTACTTTGCCATACCATACTTCTCGTAAAAGCTGGAAGACAATCTGCGGAATATAACAAAATTTTAAGCATAAGCTGCGTTTTTCTAACTTAAGATACATCTAGTCTTTGAGCACATTAAGCCACATCACACTGGTTGTATGTGTCATTCTCATTGAGTAGATTCAGGATCTGATCCGAAAAACGACAGCGTAGACATACCATATGTACGATTCTAATGTGATTGAGATCTCCTGGCACCTTAATCTAATTATTAAAAATTTCTTGAAGGACTGTCAAGTTGTCGCTTTTAATAGCGCTTTCTTGGTGAAAAAAGTCGTTTAATATGTAATGTACATCTCGATTAATACATGAGATCCAAATAAAATCTTCGAACGCTTTCTAAGTCTATAGTCACACTTTGCAGATATCTTAAAGCATCCCGATATCTCTACATCATGATCCTTAAACTTTTAATCGCGTCATGAGTCGATCTACAAAAACGCAATGGTGTTTAATGCTATTGCGTTACCGCCCCTTTCGCATATTTTCAAATAGTCCGACATTAGATTACCCACTGAGTTGTTGTTGCAATTAATTGTGTTGACTATACCCTTATATAGTGCAACCAGAAAGCTTACCCTCTACTGGTTAGGAGTTCGATTGCTTCTAATTACTTTTTTTCAAAAACATGGTGAGCCATTTAAACCCAAGATTTCCGATTATCACCCATACTTTGGAGTGTTTGTGATCCAGTCCCACTATTTGCACGCCGTTCATTCTTTTTTGTTTTACTAACTTCGGTTTCTATAAAATCTGTCCTTTCTCCCAGCAAGCGTACTGCGAAGTTATTCTTCTTTTAATATCACGTTATAGTGCTCTTTATATCTGTTGCAAATTGAACTATTAACATGTATCTATGCTCATCTTAAATATATTTTAGCGATTGAATCCCATTTAGCTCATGAACAGATTCTGTGCTCAGATCTCGACAACATCGATTTATTCGAGCTGTGGTTCCAACAAGATGGCGCTACATGTCATAAAATCTCACGCAACGGTCGAAGCTGTGAAGGAAAAATTTGGCGGCTGAGTCATCTCATGGAAAGCTTTCATCAATTGGCTGTCGCAATCAAAAATGTTAGCTCGTTTGTTGTGCTTGAAGTGCACTTTTTCTATTCCTTGCCATCGGCTTGTGAATTGCGAGGGTACCTCCTCTTATTCTTGATACCATGTTTCTACTTCTCTGGATCCAGCCTCTGTTTTCAGACGTTCATATTCTAACCCATGATTCCCTATGTTCTGCCAGTTTATTTTTTCAACAGATGTTGCTTGGTTTCTTCTCCAGCAAAAATCTGTTGCAGACTTACTAGTTGTTCGCCAAAAATCAGTGTAGAAAATTTTATTCACCATTGCTTTACTCCAGAGATGTTAATCTATCTGTGTTTAGTGTCCATCGCTGCAGTGTGTAATCAAATTCTGCTTTTTCTTAGTAAAAAGCGTATTAAGTAAAGTAAGACTATGTAATTTTCATGAGTTTAGCCTATCTCTTTCTTCGGAGTTCCTCATCCGTTTAAATTTGCACTTATAAACAGCATTCCTTCTGTTGGTATTCTGTCTAAAATGTCATCAGATTGTTTCAAACTATATTTTTCTCTAGTTCCTCACAACCTAATTCCAACTCTAACTCCGTTCTTATTTTGTTCCGTTCAATAATAATACATTTTGTACGTTTTCGATTGCAAGCCCAAGTAGTGGGCTATGATCCCGACATTTCAAAGTGCCCGAAGGGGTACTGTATTCATACCACCTTGATCAAAAATCCCGGAATTTATTCAGAAAATTAAAAATACAAATTTATTCATCTAAATCTATATAATCCCCTTCAAAGTAATCCCCATCAACTGCAATACACTTATGCCAGCGCTTGATCCAAACCTCGAAACATTTTTTTCGGTATGTCCATCAGTGTCTCCTGCGATATTTCCATTACTTCCTCTCGGCTGCTGAAACGCGTTCCCAATAGTGGTTTTTGAACTCGATTGAACAAAAAAAAAAAATCACAGGGAGCCAAATCAGGTGAATTCGGTGGCTGTTGGATAGTATTTGTTGCATTTTTCGTCAAAAAATTATGAATGATGATGGCGCTGTGCGACGGTGCGCTATCATGGTGCAAAATCCACGAGCTTTCTGCCCACAATTCTTTCGAGTTTTCTTTCGGCGAATTGCTTCACACAAACGCCTCATAACACCCAAATAATACTCTTTGTTTACCGTCTGGCCTTCTAGCAAAAATTCTTGATGCACTACACCGTTTTAATCCATGAAAACCGTGAGCATTGCCTTCTCTTTTGACTGAAAACGAAGCGGTTTTTTGATCTCTTTTGCGTATTATTTATTGTTTTCCTACTTACTATACAAATATTCAGACATATTTTCTCCAGATGGAATGAACCTCTTCCCAGAATCATACAAACTCGCTCTTTTGAAATTCACTACAATGTTCGTTTTGGTTTGTTCATTAACTTCATCATCAAAGAGTGATAAAACGGCATTTTCTTCTGACAAGTATCAAGGATGTTGAGTAAACTTGCTCAGGACTGCTTAAGAGATCAATTTGTCAACAGTTTCATATTCCTGAAGCCTCTTTAAAAAGCACAAATCTTGATTTGGTACCTTCACCGCCAGACTATATCAAAGCCATGGTGTTACATATAAAACTGCAATGAATGAGCAGACGTCTTGAAATGCTCACCTATCCTTGGCTCTTAATTTGAACTGGGATTGCAACAAACGTATCTTTAGAGTAAATAGCTCTAGCCATCCACCTTGCTTAAAGCATCACTCCAGGAGGTCTCCTCTTAAGAAAATAATAGATAGTTCAATCAGTTCCCGATAATCGTCACGTCTAATGATTTTTTGCAGTTCTTGATTATAAAATGTCAACAAATCTTCTATTGTTGTATTACAAAAATGTCGTATGACGGGATCAGTATATGTTTCAATGGCAGCAGGATTAATAGTTTTTCAAGTTGTCTCTAAACTTTTTGAACAGTGGGATATCAGGGCTACTTGTGACTTGCTGTTTCGTAAACATGATGGCGGCAAGCAAAGAGCAGTAATTCCCTGTCTAGTTTTTTGTTCCAAAAGTACACAAGCTCCTTTCAATCGCCCTGTATTAGAAGCAGTTGTGTCACAGCACATTATTTGTACTTTGTCATCGAGGTTCTAATCATAAAGTGCATTCAACACAGCTTTAGCTTGATTCTGGCGGGAAGAGCTCTCTAGTTTAAATACAGCCAGAAGTTGTTCCTTTTCTCCAAATGAAATTAGAATTGGCAGGCGTTCTTTTTTAGAACTTCTCACGTCAAGTCCGGGTAAAAATTTTCCATTACAGTGAACGATCACCATTTCATGCATATTATATTATTCTGAAAACCTGATTTTATAGATTCCGCTCTATCTTTTCGACTCTGTGTACAAATACGTTGAATAGCAACTCCCTCCATCTGAATGACGAGATTAGAGCTTTCAGTAACAGTCAATTGAACTTCGCTAATGTTAAAAAAAAAGTACTGAAAGAACTTGACGATTAGACGGTAACTTTGCGCCTGTTATTTGATAATTTACGTCACCAACTAAGAAAACACATTTTTTAAATGTAAAACAATACGTGTTAATCGCGAAAATAATTGAGGAAAAATAACAAATGCCGTGAATACACACCGCTACTGCCGCGCAACATGTATGAACATGATTCGATGCAAGTTGGCACGGGTTATCGTACTCCAATTCAACAAAACTAAGACCCATGCGTTAGAAATTTAAAACTTTTAAAAATAAGGGACACTCTAGTGGCCATCCCTGTATTTCTCGTTCGACCAAGAATATTACTGCTGTGGCCGAGGACGTCCGAGAGCATCCACAAACATCGACAAGACCACGACGCACACTATTTGGCATCAACAGACGTTCGTTGTGCCAAATTTTAGTGAAAGACCTGAAGATGTAAGAGAACAAAGAAGAAAGTGTAAACCGTTCACCAATTGGTGCCTGCTGTTCTGTTAAACCTGGTGCAGGAAGGGAATGAACTCGTATCCAAAATAATAATAAGAGACGAAGCCAATGTCTACTTAAGTGGATACATGATTAAACAAAATTTCCCTTTCTGGAGCATGGAGAATCTATTGCATTCCCTCAAAGTGGCTGCTTGCCTCTTATTGTTTTGCCGACGCCAGACGGCTGCAGATAGATGTTTAATTAGTGTTTCCACCGCAAGATGCTGAATTGTTAGTTATAGCAGTACGGAGCAACCGCTTACACAACTCGGGCAACGATGATAATTTTGAAACACCAATTTCCAGGTGTTTTGAACTGTTTGGCCAAATGGCCAAATCTGACGGTGCCAGATTTCTTCCTTTGGATCTTTTTGAGATCTCGCCATAAATACAACAAACTACAAATGGCACTCAGGAGGTGGTCATTTGGCCGATATTATTTTTCCAATTTAACGCGATCAATTCAAATAACCTTTTGTGAAAAGAGCTAAATTTTTTTCATTTTTAACAATATGGCAACCTATTCACATTATGACAATTCTTTTGTCCCACCTTGTACGAGTAGAACACCATGTTTGTTTTGTTTGCTTGCATGTGTACCTATAGAGAACTTTGATAGATAATATGGGGTGATTCATCGTCAGGTTTGATTTTCAATAGGCTTTTTTCGACAGTTCACGGGTGACTCGCTTTCGCCATGTGATTTATACACTCCTGACAAGATTTGCAGTCCAAGATATGCTTCCAATTCTATCAAGTCTTTGATTTTTCAATCGTTTCTACACAATTCTTTTCGTTTCTTGTTCGTCATTTCTATAACGGTATTTTTTACACTTAAAGGTAAAAACATATTTAGTGATGATTTTATGTCCGTTGGTTGGTCTAGGTGAATAGTCCAGGTGATTGTCAGAAATTCTGCATTTGGAAATTGGTGGAGAATGACCCTGCCATAGAGCACATTTATCTTTCGATAAATAAGAACGTACGTTGTCTTTTTCTGTCGTTGTGCAATCTTTAAGTAAAATACTTGCCACACTTTCACTGAAAGATATATCTGAAATTTCATCTTCGTTTTTATTAATAGGTTCATAATCACTGTCGTCAAAATTTGTCCTCCACATCAGAATAATTTCTTCATTGCTTAGAAACTTTTTAAAAAATACAATATTACAATATTAGAAATAGCACTCATAGTTAAAATATATTCCTTACCTTGTTGTACTGTACCATTTCATAAAATATACTTTACACTTTCACTGAACTCGTTTCTGTATGACTTATAAGAAGTAACTGAGTAAACATTCCATGCGTCGACAATGGTTTGTTGCGTACAAAATATGTTGTATTTTGCAATACAAATAAAATAACCGTTAATTTTCAAGCTACATTGCAAAATATGAGCAGTCTTTGATGAAATCGCAGTCAAACTTGGCACAGCACAATAAGTGTTGTAAAAACATTAGCGTGATTCTTCAGTGAAATGATAAAAAACATTTCATTCTTACTTTTACGTTACTATAAATCGTTATATTGGATTCGATGGAGTTAATAAGTGCACGAAGAATCAGGTCTGTTCGATCAGATAAACAAAAAAATTTCAATGGAATAAAATCAAAATTGGGTCAATTTGACCCAAACATAGCAGAATGGTTAATAAAGACAACTTCTCTAGAGACTGAATTATCACCCTCTTTCTTTTTCATATAAACCATCCCATACCTTCTCCACAATAATTTAAAGTTTTTTGATATTTTCATTTCTGTTATATGTTATAGCCTTTTCACACCGAATCATAAACGCTGTATTTGGCCAAAAGTTTTCGAAAGATCCAAATGCTTTCACACCAAATACTTACAGGTTTTTGTTTGACATTTCAATTATTTCAACATCAGCTGTTAAATTTTTACGTTTTTGATAAAAAAAAAAAACTAATTTGCTAGCCTTCTTCTCATCTCAGTCTTTCATTTTAAAAAGTAAACGAAACCATCTCGATTTTGAAATCCAAATTCTGATTCAGAATTTTAATTAAATTTCAACTGACAGCAACTTGGCAGCTGCTTTTTTTTTTAAAGGTTTGTGAATTCGCTAAAGTTTTTTTGAATTCGCTCCAAAAGGTTTGTTTGGTTAGTTGATCATTCAATTTCAAGTAGTTTTTGATAGGTTTTATCAAAAACTTGTGGGTCCAAAAAATGTATGGGAAAACCTGTGTTTTTGACGTGGTTCTTTGCCGTCATTATCTTCTCATTCATGTTGCGCGAGACAAATTTGACGAATAAAACGTTTTTTGATTTGTTAACCGCTGCCACTGCCGTTGATTGTGACAAAGAACCAGTAGCAATAACCAATGTCGCCTTCATCGACGTATAGCCCGTTGCGAAAAACTTTGAGAGCGAGTTCGGTGTTTGTTGTTGGTGTTGTGCTGGAGTTTTCAATAGGAACATTCAAAATTTCAATGCTACTCCCAAATAGCTTTTGTTCCATGTTGTTGACCCTCAGCTCCAGTGAATGAATTTATTCCTCTTACTGTTTGTTTGCAGTTGTAAGCGCATCGATTTGTTTTCCTTGAATAGATTTCAGAAATACTATTAAATAATTGTTAATTAATTACAACGGTAGCGTCGCAAAAAGAATTTCGCCGCTGCTTCGTACATGTTGTGCATCACCACGAAGATTTATTCCTTTCCATGAAGTCTAGTTCAGTAGCGTTCAACTTAGAGCAGCTTCCAAGAAAAAGATGTTGGCAATCACTCCACTCCACTTTTAAATTAGATCTATCGATTTTAAGACTGCAGGTATTACACGACCTTTTAGTTGTAAAAGAAAGGAAAGTTACAATGTTTAAAAGAAACACAAAACTGAATAGAGAGAGAGATATTTCTTGACTAACTTGCACCCCACAAGTGAGTGCACTGTACATATAATCTTTTGGAAGAATAAAGTCTAAAAGTTAAGAAGCATCTGAGGTAACTTTACATTACAATATAAATCGACTGCATGCACATTCAGTTCTTTCTTTCGAGGATATGAGTAATAAACATAAAAAAGGTTCTACTGCACGTTTATCAATAGATCATCAATAGAACCTGAGCATGATTCATAACTGTAACGTAAGCACGTCTTCATTGAGTGTTCATTGCCTCCAGAGAGTTAAGTGCTTTTAAAAAAAATAATTTTAAAAAATCTGTATCATGAAGACAACTATTATAATAACAACCAAGGACTCAAACTTATGTTAGACTGTAAGGCAATCGGCTTTACCTGATTGACTAAACAATAAATATGCCGCAACATCAACTGTGAAACACCTATGTCGATAACCTGGTGATACATATATAAGTTCCTGTTTCTGAAGCTACCTAATGGATGTTCGAAACAGGCACGCAGGATATATGGAAAAGTCATGAAACTGAAATTTTCTGGAAGACAATCTTAAGCTATCTAGAATTACCAGGTGAAATGCGGACCGATTTAAGAACACTTCAGTGCGCTTATATTTAAAGGGACATAAGCCATTGGAGAATATAAAATGGAAACATTTCTAGCAAAATGGAAAGTTGTACATATACATATATGTACAGAATGTTCTCGAGAGATGTCAGGATATGCAAGTCATTTCTAAAGTGGAATTCAAAGTGTGAATAACGAGTAATGACAAAGCGGTTTAAGTAAAAGATAAAGAAAAGTAAAAATGGTTGAGAAAAGCGATTAAATTGTGAAATTTAATTCTATTCAAAGGACTAAATTGTATTATTTGTACCCACACAAATATTTTATAATACTTTGGCTACAGAAACAGATGAAGTAGAAAATTGCCGTCAACAGAACCGTCTGCAGAATACCCAAAGAACTGATGGTTATCGATAGTTTCAGATAGTTTGGATGAGGAGTATTTAGCTTGATCTTCAACTATCAGCATATTTAAACAAATTGAAATGACTTGTTTATAGAATCAACGATATCGTTGCGGTGATTGGAGTTTAAAAATCAAATTATGGCATTCACGTAAAGCTTGTGGTGGCAACGTAGAAAAACATCTCCTGAGCTACCTAAATAGTGAAAGGGAGAAATAATTGTCAAGCTTTAAAAGGATGTCTGATGAATCCGAAAACTGAAAAAAAAAAGTCCTTATCAGGTCAACAAAATTTCATTTTCAAGTTCAGCGACTTTTGGCAAAATCGAGAACGGCATCGCAATCGTCGAACCTAGTAAAGAATTGTGTTTAGTTTTCTCCAGCAAGTACCATAGAAGCCATCCGCTTCCAATTACCTCATTTGGACCATGCTATAAATCTGCACTGACTTATGATGGGTTATCATCACGTGTTTTCAAAGTCAGTGAATAACAAATACAAATGCCTATTCTAAACAGCAAGATCCTTCAACTTGATTTCGATTTTCAGTCTGAAAGTAAATTTAAATTTTATTTAAAAAAAAAAAAAAATATTTTCTTAAGTTTATTTCCCAGATAATATATGTACAAATATTCTTTTTAAACTTAAAGCACATATAAGATAAAAATACCCATACCTTACTGACAATTGCAATTGCTCACTAAATATCTACAAGTACATGTCAAATGGATTAAAAGAAAAATACAAATATATATATATATACGAGTATATGAACAAATCTTTTCATCACGTCGGTGGTGAGGAAAGTTTTTATTGTCTTCCTAGTGTTCTAGTGCTCACAATGGTTGATGGTAATAGTGGGTACTGTTGTCAGTGAGCTACTATTTATACTCGTAGTAGTAGTGGAACTACTACAAGTTCTCGTACTTCTCGACTTCACGTATTCGATTCAAAATTAAATTCTCCTAGTTCCATTGCACGGTGTGCAGATGTAAAACTCCAGATTCAGTCCGGCATTATTGAATTTTTCGTTGAAATTTTCTCGCATCCTTGCAATCACATTCTCGACCGAACTTTGACCAACTAGTGTCACCGTACAGCCACCAAATCCACCACCAGTCATACGTGATCCTAGAACGCCAGCACAATTAATGGCTGAATCCACAAGGACATCAACTTCTTTGCACGACACTTCGAAGTCGTCACGTAGTGATATATGAGACTGTGTCATTAGTTTTCCCATCTAAGAAAAACGAGAAAAAAAAGTAAATTTAGAAAAAAAAAAAAAAAATTATATATGGTTGTAAGAGAGAAGAATCAAACTACAGAAAGGATTCAATTCTATTCATGGCATCAAATCTTCTGCGAAAGAATGTGATCATTTGCACTTCCTTTCAGTGTGGCCAAATTTTTGCTAAATGTTGCTTTTACTTCTTAAAACTAAGATTTTATATCTCCCATTCGGAATATAGCTAGATAAGGAATCTGTTTCGGATTTGTTCTGTCAGATTCGACATACAATAGATTCATCTCGATAAAGTGTGCCCCCTCAGTGCAAGTATCATATCTATACAAGAAGAATCCCTCCAAATGCTATATCTCAAACTTAAGACGTCAATAAGTCTTTGTGGAAGTGGCAATTATGTCCGGTTTTTGAAATTCGGAGAAGAATATGTACTCACATATAAAGACGACCTAAGACCCGCTCTCCCAAACATAGTCCAAGAATTGAAGTAATAAACAAATGCACTGAATTAAGATTTTTTTTATTTTTTTTTTATTGTGGATGATGAACCTGTTCCAGATTACAACAGAAGAACTTCATAATACGAATTTGCAATTCACAATACGATGAACTTAATTTAAGATGTGGGCTTGATGTATTCTGAGACTGCTTGAAGGGTTTCTAGAATGTGAAGTTTTCCATTACGCAATCTAAATTTTTGATTTTTAATAAAAAAAAAAAACAATTATTCAAGATATCGAAAGAACTTTTATTATATTATGAATGGAACTCGACGTCATTCATTTGTCCACCAAGAGGGCGCTTGCTGCGATCGATTCATTTGAGTCAATTCCTACAATTGTCTTGTTGGCACAGACCAATGACTTGACTTAGTCCCAAAGATAAAACTCCAGTTACAAGCTGGTCTGTTTCTTGGGATAATACGCTCAGAAAACTTTGACTTCAATAGCTCTATTGTTTGGTCCCACATGTGACGCTGTCCTATTGAAACCACATCTAACCAATGTCGATTGCATGTAATTGCGGCCAAAAATAATGTTCCAACATGTATTGATAGCAATTTTTGTGTATGTAGTCTAGTCTTATGAAGCACCTGCGGTTTTCCAGCCCTCCAGTATCGCTCATTGACACAGGCATTTAGGCAGAAATTAGCGAATCGATTGTAACCATTTCCAGAGACCAATTTGCTAATGTTCGACTCTTCATATGGTCATCTGGCCTTAGATCTTGAGTCAATTCGATATTATACGGGTGTATTCCGAGATCATTTAACAAAATTCGCCCCAATATTGTTTGAGCGATGCCCAATTCCTATGAATTGCGCAGAATGGATTGATTTGATTTCCTGTCAAGATATGTCCTTACGGCCTCAATATTTTCTGCACATCTTGCATTTTTTCCCATGAAAATGAAGATTTAAATTTTTGCAGCAAACTACGAATTCCAAATGACCGAAAATTGGCCTTAGCGCTCTTACAGTTGAGACTAGTCTATCCAAATTTTGAATAAATTTTAATAATTTGTAAACGTTGCTCGTTTGAGTACTGAACCACGACTAATCGATATATATTGACAAGCAATTAAAAAAAGGTGTAGTTCTTTCGCGTGAAACTTAGGAAGATGAATTACGTATATGAGAGTTCCCTATCTTTTTCAAATCAAGGGCTGTCCAACTCACTTTTCTTTAGGACACTATGAAAATTAGCTTAACTGCTATTGAAATTGGTATGTGTATACTCATATATATTCTTATGATATATACTATACAGATTCAGATACAGGTATAAAGAGCTGAGCATCAACACATAGAGAATAGATGTAAGATGATGTCCAATTGCGAAAATCGAACTCATCGAAAAACTATGGTTAGACTGGGTAAATACAAACAGGGATAAATGAAAACATCGGTTATAACTTTGAAAAAATGAAAGTTACAGAACATGTGTCAACAAATGTCACGTGATCTGAACTTTAATTTCCATATTCAACATTGTCTATGCTTCGTTCGGAAAAGTCTCAGTTCGATAGGAGATTTTGCTTTTAGTCGACTTTTAGTTCTTGTAGTGGAAAATATTTTCAAAAAAAAAAAAAAAATTATTGTGATAGAGATAAGTTAAAAACTGTTCCATATACAAGGTGGCGTAAAATTAATCACCCAATCGGAGGATGGTATAAATTTTGCAAATAGCATCGTACGTCAATCATATTTGTGACCGAGACAACTGCAGCTTACAAACAGACAAGCAATAGAGCTCCATACTCCACAAGAGCGTGGAATAATTGTGTCGATATTCTTGGCCAATAATCGGTCGATGGTGTTAGGGCAGCGCGAATTTCGACATCGATTTCCTAATCATGTCGCGTCAACTGGGCAAACATTCCGGCACTTAACTACTCAACTCGAACAAAATGGAGATACAAGAGGCCATTCAGGGTAGAGCGATGTCGCTAAGAACGAAGAAACATCAACCAGATGGCCCACGCAATTGGGCATCACCAGCGATTTTTGTAAAAGACTTACTCATGTTCCCGTACAAAGTGCAAACAGTGCATCAGTTAATGTCTCCTGATCGTCAGTCGCATGTGAATTACTGTAAAGCCATCCTCAATCTGAACAACGAAGAGGACGTCAAGCGGTTACGTCAATAAGCAAAATATTCTTTTCTGGGGCACTAAAAATGCACGATGCACGAAGAGCCATTACATCCACTCAAAGCCACTGTGTGGTAGAGCGTTCACGCGGAAGAATTGTCAATACGGTCACTGTTACTGGCGAACGCTACAGGGAAATGATAAATGACTTCTTACTGCCGGAATTGGATAAGCCGGGCTTGGTAAACACGTGATTTCAACAAGACGGTATAACTGCACACCCAGCAGGAGTCACAATGACATGGATAGCTAGATCGCCCAATTGAACCATCCCAGACTACTTTCTTTGGGGCTACTTGAAGTCGCGGGCTTATGCTAACAAGCCTCAGATAATCTCAGCCCTTAAAGAGAATATTCAATAGGAAGGCGAACAGTTATTACCGGAAATCTTGCGGAAAGTCATGAAAAATGCGATTAAAATGTGGAGCAGGGTCATTCTTAGGCTCTAAGCCCAGAAATAGAAAATCAAATTTGCCTCATTTCAAGATCACAAATGGGATATCCATTCGACAGCTCAAAAACTTGGAATGAAACTATTTTAATACGCATTAACTAGAAGCTTCATTCAAAAATGGCATACCTGTTGGTGACTGGTATTAAAGTTTTATGAAGCGACAGACTATCTCTGAAAAAACCAGAGCACCTTTAAAAACCAGGATGTGTACAAGGATACAGGGCTTTAAAACTGCTTGTTTCATTAATGCTGACGAAAGCGGATTCTGTTCCGATCCCAATCGTCTGAGAGCAATTGGCAAAAAACGAAAATCTGTGAACCGCATAATAGGTGGATCTAGTAGAGAATAAACTATCGTTCTAGCATGTGTCTCTACTTATGGTATTTGAAGTTGCCTCTGTTTAAGATAGGTGGACCTCAAAAGACGCCTATCCTGGAATACTAGATGGAGGAGCCCTAATTTTTTTAATGGTTTTCTGACTTATCTGTTCCACATATCAGAACCTTACACAACTTGCCGAACGAAAAGGTGATCTTACTCTATGATGGCCACTTTAGTCACATTAGCATGCGCATCGTTCAAAGACCTTTGAATAACAATGTTGGCTTAATCTGTTTTCAAAGTCATCTAACGGATAGTCTGCAACCTCGTGAAAAGACTGTTTTTGGCCCTGTAAAAACAGCTTGAGAAAAATAACTGCTAGCTCATGGAAGGTCTATGATGGGTACAGGGCGACTAACCAAGAAAAATTTCGTGAAACTTCTTCGAGAAATTGGGCGTCATATCTTTTGCTATCAAATATTAATCCAGGGTTTAAATCAAGCATTTTAAAGGCTACATATGAGTATTTGCCGAAATTAGAAAATATATTCTATTGTTCATCTTAGAATATTCTTCTCAATTTTTGATCCCATTAACATGAGGAATATATTTTTCTCGTCACGTCCCGATGAAGAACACGCTTCTCCTATAAAGACTTTAATACCAAGGCTACAAGAACTCGGAAACATTAAAACTAAGCTCGAAAAGAAGAAACCGAAAGTACAAGCTAAAAACCGGGTAAAAAACTTCAGCAAGAAGAAATTTCATCATTCGACGAAGAATATGATCCTGCCTTACCATCTAGTAACGACGTTAGCTGAAGAAGTTGAGCCAGAACCAATAAATCATTTGAGGGATATTCAACCCGGGCTATTTGTATTGGTGGCATTTAGAGGCGGTAGAAGGACCCAATGTTGTTCAAGTACTTGTGCAAAGTTGAACTAAGCGAAGCTGAGGAAGATGAGAAAAACATCGTAGGTCTCAAGCTCTCGAATTCATCAAACACATGCTTCCGTATTGTCGACACATGCTTCCAAGACGTCAGCAACGTAAAAAAAACGTAGAAATTATTGTAACTGTTTCTATACATTAATTGTTTATTTTACCTACAAGTGGTTGCCAGAAGATAAAAGTAGCAGCACTATAAACGGGACAGCGGATGAATTACCAGATGGAATCAGCAGTGAAGTAAAACCCCAGAAGAGAACAAACAAGACCTTGTCCGGGGTATTCTGATATATTTGGAACTCAGTCCGGTAAGGATTCCCTAAACTATGTCAGGGTCTTGAAAAAAAGGTGATGACGGATGATCTCCAGGTAGACAAACGCCAGTGCTCACATTTTCGAACGCGTTACTGACTTCGGTCTAAGTGTCGTTCTAGGGGTATCTTATATCATATAAAAAGTTTCCGCGGTTTTTTTGTACAGGGTGTCTGACTCGAACTGCAACTTTTTAAAATGCTATAATTCTTTTATTTTTTGATAAATTTTATTGTGCCAAAGCAAAAAATGTTGAAAAATACATCAATTTTCAAATTGTATCAGTAGTTTTCAATATGTCCATCTTTGGCGCCAATAATGGCCTTGAGACGGCCGTAGGAAGCATCGCACGCTGCACGAATGTGGCTCTGTGGTATTTTGGCCCATTCCCGTCGAAGTGCTTGTTTGAGGTGATCCAAACTTTGGTATTTTTTAGTGCCAACCTTCGCTTTCTAAAAACCCCAGACAGAGAAATCCAACGGATTTGCATCCGGAGAATTTGCAATCCATTATGTCGAAGAAATGTTTTGTTTTTTAAGCAATCTTGGTTGACGCGTGCTTTGTGAGACTTTGCCAAGCCTTGTTGATATGTCCACGGTCTCCGACCGAGGCTTTAATACTGCCTCTAAGACAGTTTCACGGTATACGATCGCATCAATTTTGACGCCAGGGTCCAAAAATACGAGGAGAGAGCGACCATCGGCGGTTATGGCTGCCCGAACCATCACCATCGGTGCTGCCTGTTTTCTGGTGGCCATACGAAGGTGTAAATTTTCGAAGAACCTCTCTGGCAAGTAAACTCGGTCATTTTGTTTGTTAACATATCGCTCGATAACAAATGGCGACTCATCGACTCACCACTTTCGCCTCTAGCTTTTTTCTGTTGCGGTGTAAGATCGTGTGCTTTTTAGAACTTCAATGGCTTGAGCTCAAGCTCATTTTTCAGTTTGTGCTGCATCGGTTCCAACGATGATCTTACGAGCCATTTTTCTCGACGCGGATTTCGCTCAATGCGAGCCTTCACTTTCCGAACCATTTCTGACGACGCTGCTGTTTTTTTATGACCACCTCCAGAGCGTTTTGCAACGCTGCCAGTATCACGGTAACGAGCTATGGTGCGAGACACAAATTATTTATTCACGTTGAGGTGGTGGAGGGCTCTAACGATAGCTACTTGTGGTTTTCCAGCCAAATATAAAGCAATCACATTATCACGTTTGAATTCCATCGCGGATAAAAATTTTTTACCACAACTGAGACGCAAATTATCTGTCATGTGGCAAAATTTGAGCTCACTGTCATGAACGGTTTGGAAATTATAGTAGTCTGAAGTTGTTTGCAGTTCGAGTCAGTCAGGGTGTATATAAATGTCTGATTGGTTGAATCCGTAATATTTTAAATAAGGGTCAACTACCAGCTAAATAATTTTTATTTGAAATAATTCTTAATAAATGCTTTTGAGCGGTAAGTAGATGACTGAATGTAATGGTATACGAACCCCCCCAATTTGTTAAACCGTATTGTAATTTTGATTGTGCATGACCATAATAAATCATTAACAAAACTTTTTGAGAACAAAAGGGTTTTAATAGGTACATTTTACGTGTGGCCGTCAGGAAATAAATCCTTCCAGTTTAAGTTAAAATCATTTATTACACCTAATTACTTAAAATTTTGAACTGATTCGATCTTGAAGCAGTTTTCTGTGCAAGGTAAATCGGCAGAAAAATTACTATTTCCACATTGATGTATGGGTAAGGAAAACTGCCTGCAATCATGAGAATGGAACCATAAATTTAAATCATATAAGCTGTTACCAGATACCTTAAAACAAGCTAGTTTTGTTTAATTGTTTATAATTAATTTATGGTAGGTTAATCACAACCTTAACGCTTCTAGATCTTCATTTATCGACACAATACTTTCGAAAATGGTTCCATATCCATATGTAAAAACAATGTCGTCCGCAAAAGCTGCGGAAAAGTTAGAAAATAGAATTAATATAAATTAAGAAAAATTAAGAACCCTGAGGAACACCGTTCTTTAATTGTCTGGATGCACTTGAGACTCTATTTGTAGTAACTTTTTGTGTTTTTTTTTATTAGGTAAGAACGAAGCCAATTAAACATATTTCCACGAAACCCAATATTAAAAAGTTTACTTAGCAAGAGATCGTTGTTCAACATATCGAAAGCTTTTGTCATATCATAAAAAGATCAATTGTCGATTTTTTATTATTTAAACTTCCATTTAACTGACTGCAAACCCTTAAGATGGTCCTCAGTAGACAAGCTCAAGTAGACAGATATTGGTCTGAAATTAAAAAAATATGTCTATTTCCTTTTTAAAAAATAGTTATGACTTCGTCACTTTTAAAATGGTCAGGATATTAACCCATTTCAATACTTTTGTTAAATAAAAAGTACAGAACATCAACACATACCATTTGTGCAAGAGGTTTTATATTTAAAGGCACAAGACAGATTTATAAACTTCAAATTGTGTAATCGGATTATAAACAAAACTATTACATTGAACATCATTCATAAAAGAGACATCTGACGAAGAGAAACATTTGCAAAATATACAAGGATTAAAACTAGGTTTTAATTTCTTTGATACTTCAGTAAAATACTCGTTAAAAATATTAGTAATATTCCCAAGAAATGACTCCATAATTCCCCGCACTTCAATGCTATCAATCCTAACACCGCTTTTAACCTTTTCTAAAATGTTATCTACTAATCTCCACTCTTTGCGTACATTACCTTTAGCTCTCGTAAGCATATCACCATAGAAGTTGTTGCGAGCGTCCTTGATTTCTTTTACAAAAAATTTCATCATGTCACTTAAGTCTTGAGTTACTTTGACGTTTTTTTACATTTTGAATACAATTTTCTCTTTTAAGTTTTTAAATTTTTCTTTTTACCTGCACGGTTTTTTACGAAAGTACTCGATTTGATATGCTTTTGAATAGTTTAAATAAATAAATCAAAAGCAATGGAAGGATTATCTTCAGAGTAAACCGATTCCCAACATTCAAAAGTTAAAAGTTCTTCAAATTTATTAAAATCCACAGAATATTTTACTGTTTCAGAAGCAGATTAAATATTTACAGAGCTATTGCAACACGAAGATAATTTAGTGTTATCATATTATTATCTGTCAGATTCAAGTCATATACCTTGCCGCTAAAATGTTTTTTATTATTTTTGTGAGATCTAAGAAATAAGTGATCAATACATTTTCAATTTTATAAGTTTTATTTTACATTATAAATCAAACCTCACAATGAATCATCCTTTATATAACTAAAACGCAGCATATAAGTACATTCGTATAGTAATTGGGTAATTGTTGACGCGAAACAATTTATTTTTTACTGTGTTTGGGATTTGGAAAACTAAAAGGATATACTTGTATTCGTATATTCGTATATATAAGCTTATTGGAGACTTTAGATTGTTATGAATTCCTTTGCTCATTTATGAAAGGAGGTTTTACTTTATATGTAATACGAATTGGTAGCTAGGTGCAGTGGGTTAAATACCAGGGAGTCTTTAGTGATATTTTTTTGAAGGATTAAAAAAATGAAAGCAATTAATCTCAAGTGTAATACTTAAGCAGAAATAAGTAGATCGAAAAGTAATTGAAGAAACAAATGTCTAAACTATTCAGTTTCCCACTGTTACGAGAATAGCATGATAAAATTGACTTTACGGACTGTGCTGACCAACAAAACTATGTCACAAATGGAATTATACTCTGTGTTCTGGTCACACTGAATATTAGTGTTCCTTCCCTCCCATATCCATTAAAGGCTCAAACTCAAAGCTGGGATACTATATGACATAAATGGGAAAATATTTCATAGGTTTTTTTTACCCCCACTTCATTGCTTTTGTATTGTGAATAGTGTGGCTAGTCACTGCTAACTGGCGACTACCTTTAGTATGTAAGAGTAAAATATTCTAAGTTCAAATCCTTGGGGGTTTTACCTAATACGTTAACAGCACTAATGAAACTATCGCACACAAAAGAATTTCCCAACACGCCAAGAGACCAAGAGGGTGTTTAGCTAATTCACATGGATTACTTACAATTACAACGGTAATTTGTTGCGATGCTGGAGAGAGAGAGTAAATTGAGGAGAACAAAGAAAAAATAAATAGAGAAACGAAATCTCCCACCAGGACGCATTCACGTATCCTGGGATATGTGTGTAATGTAGTAGTTAAGTATAAATCCTAATAAAATGGATACAGAGATTCCCACACGAGCTGTACTTTCGTTCCTTTTCTTTTTTGGCTTCTGTTTTGTATATATTTTTTCCTCATTTGTTTGCCCATTATTCTCTATTCAAAAGGCCCTGGCTATTCAGAATGAAAAGTCAAAAAAAAAAAAGAGGAAACTCACTCACTCAATTCATCGGAGAGCAAAATCCCACTAATTTGATCCTGGAACGCGGCGGCGGAAAAACGAGTATGGACTCGGTTGGGCTTCTAATTATTTTATTCGCCTTTTCAGGCTAAAAGCCGATGAACAGCGCAATATTGTGGGTCCAGACTCTGAGTTTGGAAGCTAACAAACCTCCATTCATGAAGCGTTAATTGCTTGTGCCCTTTTCAATTTTTTTTTCCATCTCCATAAGCAGGAATAATAATTTGATTGAACAAGCGACAGAGAGGGTTTGAATTTTTTTGTTTCTTCTCTATGTGCCGAAACTTTATGCGAATCCCTTTGGAAAGCAGCAACATAGTTCATATAGCATATACATGGGTGTATAGGTGTGAATGTGTGTCGGTGAATGCAAATAAGAGTAGGGTATATCCGTTTTTCTGCTTTTTAATTTCAAACGCGGGAACGGATGTTGAATTTTTGCATCAGGGACGAGAAGTCTTTTTTAAAAGGACATTGCGTTAGCATACGTGTGATGAAATCCTTTTTCCCGACTAGTTCGCTATTCAAATATAGTTCTACTCCCTCATCCCGATTGAGAGTCGAACGCGTTTCCTCTGGGCTGGATATTCCTTTGCGGAACCATTATGATAGTTGAATCATGATGCCCTACTATTATGGTGGATATGATATACATTGATATGTATGTGCATATATACAAGCCAATGTCAATATAAAAACTCATTCATCAGGAGTGAATTTTTTTGACCATACATATATGTATTCACGAATATGAATATGAATAAGTAGAGGTGATAACAGATACAATAGTTAAGCAGTTGAAATTTGGTGAATATCGTCGCTGTATGTACTTTATCAACGATGTAAGATGGTGTAGCATTTGTAAAGTGTAAGAAGCACTTCAAAATGATCATCAAATATGACTTCCATTCAATCATTGACTTCTTGTTGACGTTTGAAACAGTGATCCTAATTTCAATTCAATTCACTTTGCAGCTACTGCAAAAAAGGTTATGGTGCCTTGAAGTCCGTTCATATTTAGGCAGACATGCCAAAATTCAGTGCGATACTGTCTTTAGTTTTGTTTTTATAGCTGATTGTTGTTGACGTGTTTGGCATCATGTTGAGTATGGACAAAAACGATTTTCGTTCTCTCATAAAACATTACTTTTTGAGAGGCAAAATGGCGAAGGAAACAAAAGAAAAGTTGGATAAATATTATGGGGCTAATGCACCGTTAGATTACACCGTCAAATATTGGTTTCGAGAGTTTCGTGGTGGCCGCAACTCCACTACCGATCAAGCCCGCAACGGCAGGCCCTCCGATGCGGTTACAGAGGACAATGTCAAAAAAAAAAAAAAAAAAAATGCATGACATGGTGTTGGCTGACTGGAAAGTGGAGGTGCGCGAGCTAGCAGATACCACAAAGATTAGTACTGAGCGCACACGCCATATTTTGGCCAATATTCTGCATATGAAAAAGTTATCCTGCCGCTTGGTGCCGCGCATATACTCACTCCTGACCAAAAACACGAACGCGAGAGCACTTTGAAAAAGTGTTTGGATTTATGCGGAATCGGGCGGACTTTTGGCGTCGATTGTTAACGGTTGATGAAACTTGGATGCACTATTACACACCAGAGAACAGAATAAGTGCCCGGAAATGGACTGAAGCCTTTACGAGTGCTCCGAAGTGGCCGATGGAGGCTCGATGGGTTGGAAAGGTTATGGCGTCGGTTTTCTGAGATTGTCATGGCATACTCTTCGTGAACTGCCTCAAAAAGGAGAAACCATCAACAGCGATATGATAATATGCATTATTGGAGCGATTGAAGGCCGAAATCGCTTCAAAACGGCCTCACATGAAGCGAAAAAAATTGTTTGCAAGACAATGCACCGGCGAACAAGAGCATCGCCACCATGGCTAAAATCAATGGTCCTTAGAAATAACAAAAGCTAAAGTCGACTCTAAAGTCTATTTAAGTTAGTTGACTCTAAACTTAAATTTAGTGATTCGTAGAAATAAACCAACTTTATTTATCCATTGTGACCTACACCTACAATTGTGAATGACAGTTCGGGAATAAAAATTTGACTTTTGAATTTGATTTTTCCGGATAGCCTTTTTTATGTGAATTAGTTTAAACGAATTAAAAAGGGACTCAATACGATAAAATGGAAAAAGTAAGTTTATTCGGTTTGAATGTACATTCAAGAACCTTTTTGGTGTATATCAACACCGTATACGGTTAAACCGAAATGCAGTATTCTCTGCTTAATTACACTGACCATTGTCAGATTTTCGGTCAAAGTGGTGCAATTACCGGAAAAAAGTGTGTTTATTGTTCGTCACTAGCATTTTTTTTTTAAATCAATTCCCAATTTACAAATTATATTAGGTTAGAATATACCCGAGGTAAGGCATGCCTGTCGTAAGAGGCGACTAAAATCCACTGGGCCGGATTAAGGTGTTAAGCGACCCCTGCCAGAATCGACCAGGTTGGGGGCCTAGTATAAAAATAGCTCAATCTCTAACAGAGCATCCGGATACTTGGCGACCTCCGGATCAGCCAGCCTTATCTGTCTAATGCATCCAATAATGGATCTCTGGACAGACGGACTACCCTTTCTCCGCTACTCTTGGGAACTGAAATGAGCTCAAATAATATCCATAATAATACAATTATAAACCAGGACCCCTTTAAAAAATGCCCAAGGGTCACAAGATCTCCAGCACGCGGATCGCAAGGAAAATCATGCGAAAGCAAAGACCAAACACAGTCGGTAGCTCAGGGCAATAGCATTACACCAAATAAGCTACAAAATCTCGAAAGCGAAAATTCTGATCTCCGCAATATGGAATTGTTTCGCTACTTGACCGCCCCGAAAACTCGAGTTTTCATACGGACGAAGAAGAGCTAGTCCGCGAAACGGACTGGATACTTAAAAAAAAGCCAGGTAAGAAGCGCAAAGCTACTTCCCCGCCAATAAACGTTTTTGGAATCTCGGACTACAACAGGTTGCACATAATCCTGAAATCAATGTGCTCAACCGATTATAAAGTAAGATCTCGCAATAATGGTACATGGACTATTAATGTCCTTAATCCAGACAACTACCGTTCGCTTTCGCAAAAATTAAATACCGAGAAGATTCAATGGCATACCAACGAAAATAAAACGGAAAGACCCATACGCGTTGTAGCTAGAGGATTTCATCCCTCTTGCCTTAAAGAAAACATCGTAAATGACCTTAAAAATAAAGATTTTAAGATAATCGACGCAGTTAATATACTTTCCCAAAAACAGCGCAATGTTGAAATCGAGAGGACGACCCCAAGACGTGGCCTTCCCCTCTTTAGGCTAACTTTCGACAAAACCGAAAGCCTAGAGAGAATTTATGCCATAAATTCAATTTTGGGACTTGTTGTCAAAATTGAACCTCCGTGGAAAAACTCTAGGCTGATTCCCCAATGTACACGTTGCCAGGGATTCAGCCATACTCAGGCTTACTGCCAGAAGGAACCTCGTTGTGTAAAATGCGCTGGCAAACATCTGACTCGAGAGTGCAATGCCGCGAAAGAGTCCCCAGCGATATGCATTAACTGCAAGGGAAAACATCCAACAAAGTCTATGAGATCAATCAAAAACGAAGCCTTTGAAAAACGCAGGGACAGCTAGAATGAGAAATAACAATAGCGGCCCTACTCCAAAGCCTTTAAAGAAGGTAATGGTGACAAACGCTAAAATCACCAATAACAACAACGTCAAAAATAACAATGCGCAAGTGGAAAGTGGAAAATCTTACGCGCAAATAGCGGCGCGAGTTAATATGACTAACTGTACGTCACCGGATCCTGCCTCAAATGTGTTATCAGTAATTCTCGAGAGACTAGAAGAACAGACTAAAATAAATAAGATAATAGTCGAACGGCTTCTTAAGTTCGAAGCCAATTTCTGTAACTAATTATGGCAAAGAAGCTCAATATACTTGCGTGGAATGCCAACGGGCTACAGAAAAGGCTTGATGAACTAAATATTTTCATGCAGGAAAAAGTAATTGACATATGTGTAATTTCCGAAACTCACCTGGCAGCAGAATCGCGCGTGGAACTAAAAGGTTACCGCGACTACCACGCTCATCATCCATCGGGAAACGCAAGAGGCGGGTCATCCCTATTCATAAGAGACTGCATTGAACATACTTTGGAAGCAATAATTGAACTTGACAAGTTTCAAATGACCGTGGTGCGGGCTAAAAATAAAAATTACTTTTTTAATATATCCTCAATCTATTGCCAATCGCGCTGCAACATGAATTTATTGAACTATTCAACTCTCTTGGACCAATCTTCATTATTGGTGCGACTTTAACGCGAAGAACACCTTTTGGGGCTCAAGATGTATCTTTCAAAAAGGCAAAACTCTTTACAGGGCTGGTATGGAATGTGGTTGCTATTTTTACTCAACAGGCAAGCCGACATATTGGCCCACGGATGTCGCAAAATCACCCGATTCTTGACGAGCACACGTCAAGAAAAAACCTGAAGAGCTTGAAATCAAATATAGAGATATTTACTGGCTTATTGGAAAGTATTCCAAGCTTAGCTTAGAGAACAAACTGCTATTATACAAGCAAGTGCTAAAACTGATCTGGACATATGGTGTACAACTTTGGGGTTGTACTAAAAATAGTAACATCAATGTATTACAGACATTCAAAAACAAAGTTCTTTGAGGTATTGTTAATGCGCCGTGGTACATTAGAAACGATGATATCCACAGAGAATTAGGAGTCGAAAACGTTCAGAACGTAATTAAATTGTTTGCGCGAAAACATAATAATCGATTACAAGGTCATACGAATATTTCTGTTCAACAGATCCTCGACGAGACAAATTTATTGCGCCGTCTGAAAAGGACTAAGCTTCTTGATCTAGCGCGGTGATTAGCAGCGAAAAATTTTCCTAAAGTACACAGGAATTTTCAATGGAAAATCGCCTGCAGGATATCTTATAAAAACAAAATAAAATGCGATAGAAGAACTGCTTGTTGAGTGTGAACTTAGTCGTGCTTTGCATAAGGGAGGTGTTTTTTAGTGAGTAAGAATCTCACACTACTATAGGCTCCGGACCTTAAGTGAAGATTTCTCACCTTCCTATGAAAAAAAAAAAAAAAAAAATTAATTTTCTAGAGACGGGAAAAAGATCGGAACTTGACATTGGAGGGAAAGGAGATTTTTAAGGGCACCGTGAAGCAATATGTTAATATAGTGGACTGCAAGATTAACAACCAATCAATGATTCTTTAAGAATGTGGAGGCATGGAAAAGAATCTGCTAGGAGCTTAATTCGTAAGGAATTAGATAAAAGCGCAGTGGGGACGGATGAAAACTAATGCCCGCTCACATATTTATACTTTCCAAACAGAGCAGTGCGGAATTGGTGGTGGAAATGAGCCCAAAGGACCTGATGAGCTAGACTTCGCGATTCAAATAAATTTACGGATGATGTAGCCGAATTTGACAGCGATGCACACTTTATTGACGAAAAATTTCATAAGGAAGATCTAAATCTCGAATCGAGCACTTCGGCTAAAATAAGAAAAACTTTACAAACAACAAAAAATAAAAGGCAAAAATTAAGCCTTAGTGAGTAAGCGCTTCAAAAGAGGATTGAACAAATTCGATTGGAAATACAACACGAAAATGAACTGTTCAACATAAAAAAAGAAATTGAAGAAAAGAAACTAATGCTCATTAATTTAAAAATAAAGAAAGAGGAATGTTGTAATTCAACTATTTGAATTGAATTCGGTTTCACAACATAAGCGTTACTTTCTTTATTTCAATTTCTTTACTTGCTTACTAAGTCTTAAATTTTTTAGGTAAAACGTTTTCAAGTGAACTATGTAAGTACTGTTGTACAAGTTTATGTAAAATTTTATAAAATGAACTAAGTTAATAGTGTAAATATTTTAAATACGACCTATAATGAAATATGTGAACTGTGAAAAAATGAATAAAGCAAATATATGTACTTCAATTAGAAGTGAAAAAATTATATTTCTGTTTCACAAGTAGCTTGAAATAAAATTACATCTAAACTGTTTGCTCGCGTTCAAATTCGTCCCTATAGCTTCATGGTCTTCATTTGAATAACGATATCTAGGATATAACTGTCCACATCAATAATAATCTGAACATTAAGTGAGTAGAATTCGTTCCTGCATCGATATCGGTATCCAACCTCATCTCCTGGGTCCTTTATCTTGATATGCGGGCAGTCTATGTCACTTAAGCATTGAAGAAATCCAAATTTACCAAAAAATGTCCTCTTGGTCCGCCTTATTTCTTCTGGCGTTTCAGGAAAATGCACGAATTGGGGAAATTTAGCGGCTTACAGTGCTTACTGTTCTTTGACTTACGTCATGTATGTCCGCTAAGGATTTATTGTTTAGTTTAAAAAGTTCCAGAGTTAATGTGTAATATATATAATACAAATAAATATAACAGTGTCTTTATTAAATCTGTAAAAGAAAAAATGTTATTTTTGAGCATTTTCTTTTGTAAACTTCTGTTGAATTGATTAGTACATTCTTACCTATAATTTCTTTTGAATTCCGCATCTTTGTATTGTTCAAACGGATTAAATCTGTTTTTATACACTTTTCTTTTTCTAATTTGCTTCACATTCCTAAAAATATTAAAATCACGAAAAATACGTTCGTGTGACATTTTCACTTTAGATTGGATTTAGATAGCGAAGGGTCGAATCTTAACTTTTTCATAAGATAAAGTCGACTCTAAATTTTGTTATTTCTAAGGGCCAATGACTTACGGCTCCAATTTCTGTCACATCCACCGTATTCGCCCGATTTGGCTCCCTCGGACTATTATCTCTTCCCAAACCTCAAAAGATGGCTCATCAATAAAAGATTCAGCTCACTCGAGGAAATTATCGACGCCACGGAGGAGTATTTTACAAACCTTCCGGAAAACTACTTTTCGGACGGGATCAAGAACTTGGAAAATCGCTGGACTAAGTGTATCAAACTAAAAGGGGACTATATTGAATAAAATAAAAAAAAAAAAATGTTTCGATTATTTGCAAGGGGGTTACTTTTCGCCCCACCTAGTAATTAAAATATCTTATTACATGTGCATTAATATAGATATCTTCTATAGTACTTTAAATTATAAATTTTAATTCAAACAAACTTGTTATTCACAAGGCCCGACGTAACACTTTCGTACTACGAATTACGAAAAATTGTATCATGTCTTTCCGTCGTAGAAAAAAAATTGCTACGAAATTCGGAGTTCGTGAAAAGTGGTATCACCAACCCCGAAAGAATCGAAAATTTACTTGTTTTATCTACGAACAGTTATCTTCATCTGAGGCAACGTTTGTGTTTGAGATTGTGAAGAATTTAACAAAGAAACATAGAAAAGATGTAAGTTTTGATTGGTTTGCTTTCACAGTGCTGTTAAAATGTATTAATGATCAAATTTTTAAAGGACAACTAACATACAAACAAAGTTCAATACTAACGTCTTTTTGAAATGCTGCAAAACAAACTTGAAATTGCTCAAGGATTTTCAAAATTACCGAAAGAGGAAGTGAATGCTTTTTGGAAATAAGTAAAAAATGAATTGAATAGCTACGGTCCACCATCTTAAGATGTCAGCAGTTGAAGAAAAGTATATTTTGTAGTTTAGTCAAGAAATTCATATATGTGGAATTGTGGCAGACACAAAATGCATTCATTCTCGAACCTTGAAGAAGGTGTTATAACGTTGACTGGTCTTCAAACATCTACCGGAGGAATAGGAGACAAATTTTCATTCGGAATACCAAATCCATCCGTTGATGATCAACTTTTGGATGCTTCGATGTCATCAGATATTGTTGATTCAGGAACCATTCCTCGACGTCCCACAAAATCAATACAACCTAATGATACAATTTGTCTTTTAAAGGAACAGATTAACATGCAACAGAGTTCTACCGTAAAACTCAACATTATTATGAAAATCAAGAAAAAAGTCTTGTGGGGCATGCAAGTAGCTTGCGTCAAGTGTATGAAGATACTTAAAGTTTACTTCTTACATGTTTAATATAAATAAAATACTATGCAATTTTCTTATGTGTACAACGTTTTAAATTAAACTCCTCAAAATACCAGGTGTACCGGTATGAAATGAACGTTTTTTTTATGTGAAAATATAGTTTTTTCCAATAGGGACTTGACAACTTTGAATTTAATTTGTGAACGCACTTTTCACTAATCATCAAACTGTCACTGTCAATTTATTCAGTAAACTCAACATTCTCATAATGGTAAGGTACACTAACGACCAACGTCTGCAAATTATAAAAATTTTCTACAGATATTCGGAGTCGGTGACTGCACCTTTAAGAGCGTTTGCTCCAATTTTCGGTCGTAATTATCGCCCTAGTAGACAGGCAATAACAAGTTTAGTGCAAAAATTTGAGTCAATATATTCGTTGTGTGATGTTGCCGTGTCAGTGAGACAACGGGTTGGTCGAAGTGTCGAAAATATCGCTGCCGTTCAGACGTCCGTAGCAAACGTTCCAAATCAGTCAATTCCAAAGCGTTCTGAAGAATTGGGCATCGCTCAGACCGCATTATGGCGTATTTTGTGTAAGGATCTTGGTTTACACCTATACAAGATCAAGTTGACTCAAGAATTGAAGTCGATGGACCATATGAAGCGACGTACGTTCTTCGATTGGGTTCTGGAGAAGATGCGCCAAGATGATGAATTTCATCGCAAAATCATCTTCAATGACAAAGCTCTTTTTTGGCTCAATGGGTTCTTCAATAAGCAAAATATGCGTTATTGGTCGGGTGAAAACCCACATGTGCTTCAGGAATCACCACTTCATCTACAAAAAATAACTGTGCGGTTCGGTTTGCATGCCGGCGGCGTTATTGGGCCATATTTTTTCGTCGGCGATAACAATCGTCACGTTAGTGTGGATGGTCAGCGTTATCGCGCCATGATCACCGATTATTTTTAGCCCGAATTGGAAGATATGGACTTGGACAACATGTGGTTTCAACAGAATGGTGCCACAAGCCACACAGCACACGCTTCAATCGATTTATTGAAGAGTAAGTATGGTGAGCGTGTTATCTCAAGACATGGGCCAGTCGATTGGCCGCCTCGTTCGTGCGATTTAACGCCGCTTGACTACTTTCTGTGGGGCTACTTTAAGTCATTGGCTTATGCCAACACGCCGACGATGTTGGAAGAGCTCAGAGCCAACATTGAACGCGAAATAGAGGCCGTTTCGGCCGAAATTTGTGGCTGAATAGTTGAAAATTGGGTCGAACGAATCGACCGCTGCAAATGTGCCCGCAGTGGCCATATGAACGAAGTTGAGTTCCATTCATAAATGTTTTGATTGTACTTCAAACCAATAATAAAGTTTTTGAAATATCTCAAATGGTTTGTCATTTATTAAGAAAAAAAAAAAAAAGTTGTCAAGTCGTTATTAGAAAATATTATACAATTTTATTTAAAAGAGTCAGTTAACAATTGAGTCTACGATCTGTTTTTATTCTGACATGAAACCGCTCCTACTGAGTTAAAATAACTGCAAAACTTGTCGCGAATTTTTTTGACATTCACTGTGGGGATTCTGCCTCTTGATGGCTGCAATTCGTGAAGGTGCCCCTCTGATCGCCACGATCGGTTACGTATTTCCCCGGTGAAAGTCTTTTCCATATCAACGATGTCTTTTAAATAGTTCGTATGATTTCGTTGCTTTAAAAAGTTGTGTAGATAACAGCATGTAAGTACAATTGTGGATGCCTTCTCTGGAGATATATTTATTGTACTTAAAAGTATTCTGAATCGGCTGTAAAATGTTCCAAAAGCACTTTCCACAATTCTTCTTGCTCGTGATAGCCTGTAGTTGAATACTTTTTCTTCTTCAGACAATTGCTTAAGACTGTAGGGCTTCGTTAGGTTTTCTAATAAAGAAAATGCATTATCTGAAACGTAAACATATGGAAACGACTCTTCACTTAAAGGAATTTTTTCAGCCCTTGGTATATTCAATTCCTCGTTATCATATTTTTGTTTGAATGTTGTATGAGCAAATACACCAGCATCAAAAACTCTTCCATTTGTTCCTACTTCAACCATCAACAAGTCATATTTCGCGTTGACGATAGCCTTCATAACAACACTAAATGTTTTCTTATAATTAAAATAATAAGATCCTAATCCTGATGGGTTTTTTATTTCTGCATGTTTGCCATCGATGGCTCGAATGCAATTAGGGAAGTTCCACATTTTTTCAAAATCTTTAGCCAACAACTTCCAATCTTATTCAGTTCTTGGTATCTAAAAACAAAGTAACGAATAAAAGAAGAAATAATCAAACTGAATTTTTCACTTGCTACATACATATGTACGTATATGCTTTAAAATTACAGGTTGGAGTACAAAACACTCAAAAAACAAAAAAAGCGTCATGTCAGAAGACAGACTTCCTTGCAAAAGCAGTTGATCATTTAGATCAAGTGAAAAAAGTACGCGAAAAAGATGAAGCAGACATTTATTTGGAGTCTTGGGCTGTACTTTTAAGGAAGTTGGAAAATGATAAAAAAAAATTTTGCCAAAAGAGCCATCAAGGAAATACTTTGGCAAGGACAATTAGGAAGGAAACCCAAACTCTCAGTTTTCAAGACAACCAGCTGCTAATTTCATTCTTCACTCCCTACCAAGAAATTCAACAGTGACTAGATTTTCTACACCATATTCTGTAATATCGACTGGAACACATGTGGCTAGTGAATATAGTTCTCCAACACCACCGAACTTTTCCAACAGTCAACCATCAACAGAAAATCATGTTGAAGGAATAAATCAAGAAAGATCTCAGTCATTTCAGGACTTATTTAACAATACTTCTTATCAGTAGAAAAGGTTTTAAATCATTTCTTGCTTCGATCGCTTTGGAAATTTGAATTATTGTTTTTGTTATCGTTTATAGTTTTGTATTACTTCAGAATTTAAATTAAATAAAACAAATACCTTTATATATGTTTTCAATGTCTTTATAACAGCTGCATAAGTTTCCATAATTAGTCGACCCAAACACAAATTTTAAGTCTTCAAAGCTTTTTCCGGACGCGAGGAACAGTAACTGAAAGTCTTTCGTTAGGTGAAATAGCGTCTCTTATATGCGTATTTTGCTTTTTAATCAATGGTTCCAATAAAAGAAGGAGCTCTTGGTATGTGGCAATATCCATCCTTAGAAAATTTTTATAATCTCCAGGTGAAGTTTCTTCCAATTCTCTTAGAAGTCCCAGGTACGAAAATTTAGTGCGCTTTAGATACCAATCCTTGGCCCAAACTCAAACTTACTATCTTTTTTATCTTCAAAACACGTTTTAATCATAAGAAGACATACTGTAATATCAGTTCCACTATTCATGGTGTTGTTTTTAGTTTCAATCAACTAATGTTCGCGCACTTGGGGCTATGTGTGTGGCAAATAGTTTTTTTGGTGTCAACACCCAGGTGTTTACACTTGGTGTCATGTGTATGGGGGGCTTAAATGATGTGCGAGTGCAGCTACTCGTAACCAAAGTATTCCAAATCTGGGTTATCACAGAAATTAGCAATAGTTGTAGGATCAAACGATAAAATATTGGAGAATTTGAAATAATGAATCGAAAGGACTGCTTGTATCTGTTATAGCAAATATCATAAAGTTGGGAAAAGTGGTGGTGAGTTTGTTAGTAACATATGCCATAACTCATTTCTCTTGTTGCGAAGTACACGTAAGTGCGGGCAACACAATTTATAGCAACACAATGTAAAGATCAAGTTAAAGTCGAGTTGTCTACCCATATTGTTAGAAAGACCATTAATTTGAGAAATATTTTTTTTTATCTGAGACGTCATTTGAGGCAAGGAGATAAGATTCATCGTCCGAGTGATGATTAACAGCTGTTACTGATTTTTTAACGAGTTGAGGCCCAACTTATAGAAGTGGGGGCTACGTCAAGTAGTAGCAACGATTGACACTTTATAGTGTAACATTGTTTCAATAGTTGGCGATATACACCCCAATTACCCGAAAAAGTCTTCGAAAATTATGCCTGTAGAATGCTTTGCTTGGTAAATATATGCCCAAAACTATTTTTAAAGTGAAACGAAGTGAAACAATGTTTCAAATGAATTTAATTAATTTCGTTGTAGTTTGTTTAAACAAAAAAAGTCGGAACCTCTTAAAAAGCCACCCTATATTATCTATTCTGGCACACCCGTAATTTAAAGTTTGCAAATGCCTGATATTTGCATCGTAAGTTCAGACTTAAGCCTTTATGAAGTAATAACGCTACCAGTTCTCTTGTATACCTTCAGTTATAAAGTCTTTAAGACCTACCTATCCAGTAAAAGTTTCATCCTTGTACTTCAAAAATGGGAAGTAAAAGACAGTAGTTTGGTCGTCACAACATTCCTCTCCATCTATGCTAAATGAATGCATCCCATTGTCACATGGCTGCTATCCCCTAAAGTAAAGTCAAAATAACTTCATTTCATTCGGAAAGAAATCTAAGTTTCCCAGCAAGGGTTACATTAATGCCACATGAGAATTAAAAACAAAAAGAAAAGAAATTAAAATAAGAGGGGGATGAAATTTCATTCATGGATGCGAATGCCTTATACGTTCTGTATTGTCATCGTGCTAGTGTAATTAAAAAAAAAAAAAAATAATAAAAAAAAAAAAAAATGCATTGAAGAACTCCAAAAAGGAGGAATCTTTTTTCATGGAAAGAGGTTAAAACCATCACCACAAAAGCAATATTACACCCGTTGATACTTTAAACCAGCACACTTCGTTCAGTAACAGCATTGAGCTCTATGTAAACATCATAACCATCCCTACCACTATTACTACAGCCACATCAACATCCAGGTCCACGTCACATCTATACTACTTACCTTTTCAAATTGACATTCCTGCAGTGCCTTGCAAGCCTCTTGTGTGCGCTTAATTTCCGTAATGACGTGTCTGGCTCTTTTAAATAGCACATCCTCAGAACTGCTCAGAGCTGCAAGTGAAGGGAAGTCAAATTAAAATCAATGCGTTTGAGTTGGAAAAAAAAGTCAAAAGCAAAAGAAAAAGGTTTTTACTCAGATGGATACACGGCTGTGTCCAGATAGAAAGAAATAAAAAAAAACCCTGTAGGGTATGTCAATATTTGTTTAATGTTTAAAAAATGATTTTTATTTTCATAAAAAAAAAAAACATTCTCTCAGGAACTTTATGCAGCCTGTAACAATATAAAACGCTCAACGTATCTTGATTATCTGTTATAACATATTGTCGTCATTCGGGAACGAATAAGTAAGCCAGAGTTATGTCGTCAACAAAGGAATATGTATACGCGGTGATTTCAAAAAGTAAGGTGACTTTGAAAATTTCGCGGGCAACGTACATTCGATTATCGATTGTTTTTGGCCAAAAACAACACGGCGATTATACTTCAGTCACCACATCCACAAGATTTGGTCCCTTGCTACGTTTTCCTGTTCCCAGAACTGACGACACCTATCAAAAAGACGGAGATTTGCATCGATTGAGGATATAAAAACGGCATCGCTGGAAGACCGCAAGTGCTTATGAGGCATGGTTTCAGAATTAGAAAAAGCGTTGGCACAAGTGTATTATATGGTATCTGAGGGGGATTACTTTGAAAGAGACAACTTTAACATTGATGTATAATAAATAAATATTTTTTTTATAAATATATGAAGTCACATTACTTTTTCAACACACCTCGTATTGTACTGTGGCATACAAGAGATCAAAAATAAAATAAATGTCGGACGCGGAACGAAGTCCTGTGCTAAACAAGCATTAATTTTGTGAATATCAGTCTCGAAACTGTCAAACACATCGTGCATCCTTCTTTAAAACACGAGAAAATACGAGGGTTATTTGATGACAACGCAACCTTTGTTAGATACACTTTTCGCAGCGGTGCTGCATTTTTTTAACCCCTCCGTATACTATACCACGAATATTGTTAGCTGACTTCTTCAGTCGACTCGTACTTCTTTCCGGCGAGTGACCTTTTAAAGTTTAGAAACAGATAGAAGACGCAGGAAGCCAAATCCGGAGAATGTAGAAGAAGGGGAGCAATTCGTAGTTAGAGCACATTTTTTTTCGCCAAATCTGGTCGTTTTTTCTTCAAATCGGCTTTGAATCGGCCCAATAAATCGACATAGTATGCTTCTGTGATTGTTTTTCCCTTCTCCAAATAGAACCACCGTACCCATCAGCTTTCCGGCCGAAGACACGGTCTTCGCCTCCTTTCGAGCACGTTCATCGGTAAAGCCCATTGTTTCGATTGTTCTTTGGTATCTGGTGTTTACCAATGAATTCATGCCTCATCAACGGTCAAGAAATGCCGCAGAAACTCTTCCGGATTTCGATTAAACAGAACCAAGCACGTCTTTGAAGTGGTCTCACGATTGCACTTGTTTTTCCGTGTTACACAGCTTTCTCATGCCCAAAATCTCGCGCAGGATTTTGGCAGTGTGTTCAGTTGAGATGCCTGCTATCTCAGCCAACTCGCAAATTTTCTCTCGGCGGTCATGAATTTTGTCCACGGTTTCCTGTATGGTAATCGTTTTTGGATCACCTGGGCGCGAATCACGGGAAGGTGAAGAAGCGCCACCTATCTTCCAAATTAGGTACTTATCAAACAGCAATCGTATATTGTGGTTATGGAATTGTTATTTTAATAAGAATTTTTGAACCACTAAGTCAATTGACCACCAAGATCTTGCTATTTGACGTCCCTGGATTATTTTCCGTGGGCCTATGTTCAGTCACTAGTTTATGCCGATAATCCAGCAACGACTGACGCTTTCGAGCAAAACATTGTTTGAAAATGAAACATCTATGTAGAGTGCATTTGTTTGTATGTGTTGCGAAACTTTAAGTCAGAAAACACAAGTAGTAATAAGTCTTAAACAAAAGAAAGGTAGGGTGTCAGTTTCTCCACGGAGCACAATCTATAAGCGTAAAGAGCTTAATAAGATAAAGAATAGAACAGAACTCTTGAAGAGTTTTAACTATGAATATAAGATTTAAGTAACTCAGCACGGCGAAGGAAAATCAGAGAGGATAGAAGCAGAGGTACCGATGAACGCTGGTTTTAAATGTTTGAAGATTATAATGAGCTAGGCAGGGCATTCCATAACGAATCACGATATTTTAGAGTACGTCTGAAAAAGGCTTAAGGGTATATGGAGGAGCATTCATAGCGAGTGGGGTATGATGGTTAAAAGTTTTAAATTTGAAGGGGCGCAACAGTACTGCTGATTTCTATGGAGCACTGGTGGTGAAATTAGTCTCCATTATCCAAGTGATATTGGCATCACCTATGATGTGGAAATTTCACTCTAATTTTGGATGAATAAATGCCTTATAGAGGCCAGATTAGAGGGGTGCAGTATTTTTTTGCATCGCTTGAGGAAACCTAGACATTTCGCGGCATTTTTGACGACTCCGAATATATGGTCATTCCAACGCAAGTTGTCGCTGACACATATACCGAGAATGAAAAGTTTTTCAGTTTTGTATTATTCGTGGATAATGTCTGGGAATTTAAATTTCTGCTCTACAGCAGAAGATCAGGAACGTGAGACAGGGAACAATAATGAAAACCAGAGAGTTTTTTGGTCATAATAAGCATTTTTTGGATTTGAAGTAGCAGACAAGAGATCGTTGATAAAAATTAAAACGAGTGTTGAAGACAGAACGGAAGCCTGGCCGCATTTATTTTGTGAATATCAAACTTGAAACCATCGAAGACAACTTGAATAGAATGTTCTGGAATGCAGAATGCACGCATATTCGACAAAAAAACTTGATGTCAAACTCTGCTAAATGCCTTAAAAATATCAACTATCTTGGTTTCGCCAGGTTGGTGTACGCTTTGGTTCCACTTTTCAGTTAATAGATGCGCAACTAAGTTATCGCTGTTTTTTTTTCTGATGAAAATGTAACTTTATTGGGAAAAAATGTTTACAAGTGCACTAATCAAATTATTACCTATCGCTAGCTACAACTTTTTCCCATCTTTCTGACAGAACTTGAATACCGTTACGGTTAAAGTGCTTATCTTTTGAGGCTACCCACGAATCAAGTCATTTTTTGATGTTTTCATATGAGCGGAACTGCTAATCAGCCAGACCATGTGTCATTAAATGGAACAAGTAATTATCGGACGGCGCAATATCTAGGGAATACGACAGTTGGAGTAGGATTTCCAATTTGAGCGTTTTCAGATAAATTTTAATGAATTTGGCAACCTGGGGACGAGCGTTCTCTTGCTCTAGAATCACTTTTCATGCCCCTGCTCGTATTGTGGCCGTTTTTGGCGCATCAATTGAAGCCAATACTATTCCCCAGTGATGGCTTCTTTCATAATAAATAACACCGACCACCAAATACACAGCATAAGCTTCGCAGCATAACCTTCGCAGCATAATCGGGCAGCCCCCATGACATCTCTTTGAGCAGCTTAATGAAACCATTTTTCATCACCAGTCACGATGCAATGAGGAAGACCCTTCTTTTTATGACGCTGGAGCAGTTTTTCACAAGCGAAAAAGCGAATCTCAACGTCTCTCGGTTTCGTAAAATAAGGAACCCAAGTTCCTTGTTTTTAAATCATTTTAAATGCATGCAGTCGCTTGAAAATTTCATTTGGGGTTACTCCTAATACTCAATCAAGCTCTTCTTGCATTTGGCAAGGATAATCATCGAGCAATGCCTACAATTCAGCGCCTTCGAAGGGTTTTGGCCTTCCTTCACGCGGACGGTCATCAACATCGAAATCACCTTCTTTCAAGCGACGGAACCAATCACGACTCGTTGTTTCACTTAGAGCAGCATCTTCGTAAATTTTTTGGACCCCTCAATACTCTTCAGCAGCCGCATTCTTCGAATGAAATAAGAAAATCAACACTTCTCGTAAATGATGATTATTTGACACAAAATCAGATATTTTCACACAACCAAAAGTATATGGAATGACGCCAAAACAAAATCACTAATGTCTCAAAATGGTTTGTTTTCCATATGTCGAAGCTTGGCTCATGACGTTTTGTATATGTCAAAATAGACCAGCACTTATAGTAATATCGAGATTTTTGCTTGAGAAACATATTCAACTTGAAAACGTTTATTTAAATTGGGAGAAAATTTGAAAGTTGTGACGGATGTTTTTTCAATTTGCAATAAAGCTTTAACTGGATCACATCTGATACAAGTATGTGATATAATTTTTCCTAAAGATTTGACTTCTTTCACTCTAAGCGGTATCTTTTGTACATCAAATTTTATGTTCAATTCTCTCTATTAACCAGACGTCGCAAAATTGAAACATGCTCTTCAATTGTATCCGCTGCATTCAAGATATTATCTATAGATACCATTACATTCGGTATGTCTTCGAAATCGCTTTCGTTATATTTTTAAAAGACTTCAGGCCCGATTTTTATACCATAAGGCAAACGCTTAGCGATAGCATCCAAGTAGAGTATTTTATGTACACAAGTCACTTGGTTTAGTACATAAACCGATTTGCCGGAAGCCTTTCTTTCAATCGATCACGGTAAAATATTTTTTGTTAGCGATATGAGCTAAAATTGGTTCAAACGGCGGGATGATGTGGTTTTCGTATAAAGTGTCTGCATTTTCATCCTGTGGCTTAGTGCACAGGTGAAGTTTCCTGATATCTTTTCAACAATTACCAAATTCGACGCCGGTTCCACCGGCCAGACCACTTTTTTATTATTTTTCGACCATCCATGTTCTGCAGTTCTTATTTCACACGAGCTGCCAAAGGTAAAAGTATTCGTATCTGCTGGTTACTACTATTACACTATTTATTTTCTCACAACCTCTTTTTCTTCTTCTTATGGCGTTACATGTTTGGGCAGAAATTAGCCTTCTACACGCCGTGCCTCCATTCTGTTGTTTGTTTCTTGTGCTACATTTTTATAGTTTTAAACGTTTAGTTATTGAATGTCGTTAGTAATACCCTCTATCCATCTTGTCTTTTGCCAGCCTCTTGTTCTCATGTTTTCAGGACTGACATTGAATGTTCTGTTCTGTTTTTTTGAGACATTCATTCTTACAACATCTTCAAACTATCTTAACTGTTGGGCTTTGGCAACTATAGGGTTTTCTAATAACGATTTGACAAATTTTTTTAAATAAAAGGCAAACCATTTGAGATATTTCAAAAACTCTATTATTGGCTTGAAGTACAATCAAAACAATTATGAATGGAACTCGACTTCGTTCATATGGCCACGGCGGGCACGTTTGCAGCGGTCGAATCGTTGGACCCAATTTTCAACGACTCGGCCACACATTTCGGCCGAAACGGCCGCTATATCGAGTTCAATATTGGCTCTGAGCTCTTCCAACGTCGTCGGCGTGTTGGCATAAACCAATGACTTAACGTAGCCCCACAGAAAATAGTCGAGCGGCGTTAAATCGCACGAACGAGGCGGCCAATCGACTGGCCCATGTCTTGAGATAACGATTGGTGCGATAACGCTGACTATTCACAGTAACAGTTATTTTTTGTGGATGAAGTAGTGATTCATGAAGCACATGTGGGTTTTCACCCGACCAATAACGCGGTTTTTGCTTATTGACGAACCCATTGAGCCAAAAATGAGCTTCGTCACTAAAGATGATTTTACGATGAAATTCATTATTTTGGCGCATCTTCTCCAGAACCCAATCGGAGAACGTACGTCGCTTCAAATCATCCATCGGCTTCAATTCTTGAGTCAGCTTGATCTTGTATGGGTGTAAACCAAGATCCTTACACAAAATACGCCATAATGTGGTCTGAGCGATGCCCAATTCTTGAGAACGCCGTGGAATTGACTGATTTGGATCGTTTGCTACGGACGTCTGAACGGCAGCGATATTTTCGACACTTCGACCAACCCGTTGTCTCACTGACACGGCAACATCACACAACGAATACGTAGACTCAAATTTTTGAACTAAACTTGTTATTGCCTGTCTCCTAGGGCGAGAATTACGACCGAAAATTGGAGTAAACGCTCTTAAAGTTGCAGTCACCGACTCTGAATATCTGTTGAAATTTTTTATAATTTGCAGACGTTAGTCATTAGTGTACTTTACCACGATGATGTTTAGTTTACTGAATAAATTGACTGTGACAGTTTGATGATTAGTGAAAGAGTGCGTTCACAAATTAAATTTAAAGTTGTCAAGTCCCTATTGGAAAACCCTATATGTCCTAGTCTTCTAATATTGCGTTGATTTTCTCAATCGTGCGCCGAATATATATTCCATTTTCTATTCTTGCACCCTGAATTCTTCTAATTTCTTTACAAAGATTCTCAAATTTTTTTTATCGGCTGTTGCTAAGGACCAAACTTAACAGCCGTATGCATCTATTGGTCGTTTTACCGCTTTGTATAGCAAGGTATTTTTTGACAGATTTACGATTTTGGATTTAGGAGTGCTGTTTGATGAGTACCCGGATTGGAAAATTGGTGACGCTATATACCATCATTTAGTATAACCACTTTTAACTCGCCTGCTAAAATTTGATTACAATCCGACTCTTAGTTTTGTTTGACACTCATTTCAAAACATCGTGTTAGTGTTTTTTGTGACCATGGATAAAGAGCAGTATCACTCTTTATTTTTGAGTAGCAAAATCTGTGAGGAAATCAAGCCCATTCTCGATGATGTGTATGGGACCCATTGCCGTAAAACCGTTTACCATTTGTTCGCAGAGTTTCGCCGTGGCCACAAGTCAATTTTTGAAGAACCGCGCTAAGGTGGTCTAAAAACGGTTACCACAGAAGATAGCAGTCATCTCAACTGAACGCATTAGCCATATACTGCACGAGATTTTGGGCATGAAAAACCTGCTCACACCGGACATCAATCGCAATCATGAGACAAATTCAAATACGTGCTTGGCCCTGTTTAATCGAATCTGGAGGAGTTTCTGCGTTGTTTCGTGACTGTCGATGAGCCATGAATTCATTGGTACACACCAGAGACCAAAGTACAATCGCACCATGGATTTAACCCAGTGAACGTGCTCCAAAAAAGGCAAAGGTCGTACCTTCGGCAGGAAAGGTGATGACCACCGTTTTTTGAAACGACCGAGGTGTGTGTGTGTGTTGACTATTTGGAGAAGGGAAAAACAATCACAGGGTCGATTTGAAGAAAAAACGACCACATTTGGCGAAGGAAAAAGTACCCTACCACCACGATAACGCACAGGCTCACGCTTCCGCAGTCGTCACAGTCAAATTGGTCAAATTGCACTAGAGCTGCTCCCTCATCCTCCGTATTCTCCCTGCAACTTCTTTTTGTTCCCAAACCTAAGAAGTACGGGTCAAACGACGAATATTTTAAAGGCCAACAAAAGTCGTACTATACGGAAAGGTTAAAAAAGTTGCAGCACCGCTAGGAAAAGTGTATCGAGTTGAAAGGGCATTATATTAAAAAATAAATTGCCAAAACCTAAAAAAGTTGCGTTGTCATTTCTAATCTGGGTATTCATCAGACATCAAGTTTTTTATGCGCAAAAAAAAAAAATAGCCGTTTAATGCTCCGTGATGAACTCAGTGTTTCACAATGTTATCATTTCTTAGGAGTACTCCAAGGTATCTAAAGTTTTCAACTCCTTCAAAGTTAATGTCAGCAATGGTTATATCTTGGGGTTTCTTGTTCTGGTGTTTCTAGACGTTTTCATGATTTTTTTTTTTTTGCTTTTATTTTGAGACCAACCTATCTTGCTCTTGTTTTCAGAGTTACAAATATCTCCACCATACTGCGGTATATGTTGGCCACTATCAACAAATCGTCTGCATATCCTATTATTTGGTGTGACTTGTTGAATATTCTACCGCCATGTCACTTATAGTATGTTGGAGGGCCAAGTTAAATATTAGTGCAGCTAACGCATCGTCCTGTCTAAAGTCGTATTTTATGTCGAATTCGACTGACTCCTTACCTTGAATTAGAATCTTTACTTTTGATTCGTTCATCTTCTACATCACTAGGTCTACCAGTTTTCGAAGAAAACCTTGCGAGCGTTTGATGCTGTCTAATGCTTGCTTATAGTCGATGAATAATATGTTATATGAAGATCTTTGTTGTACTCGTGGTTGTTCTCCATGCTTTGTTTTATTGGTTTTATCCTGTCATGTACTCGTATTATATAGGATAGGATTTTGTATATTATATTTAGAGGTGATATTCCGTTTTAGTTGTTAGATTAGTCATAGACTCCATGCAGTTCACATCGTCTCCTCTTCCCATATTTTACACATGATATTGAGTAGCTCTTGTATTAAAGTTTCTTCTCCATTTTTGATAAGTTTCACTGTTATTGTGTCGTTTCCGGGTGCTTTTCAATTTTTTCATTTTATTTATCATTGCTTTGATATCATCAGATGTCGAAGCTTCGACTAATGGTTCTACTGTAATGATATCTTGTATCTCTTCATTTTCTCACTGTTCATTTTCTTGTGCATTTAAAAGATCTTCAAAGTGTTGAACTCATCTTTTGGAAACTTTTTCTTTCTCTCACAGTCATACTCCATTTTTATCGTTACAAATGTTAAGCCTTGGTTTGTATTCGTCATAACCTCAAGAGTGTTAATTTGCTAAATTCAATTTAATTGTTTACATGCATCTAAACCCAGTAAGGGTTCATTTCGGGTATCGTTGATAGTAAACTTTAATGGCATTACTTTATTTAGGCACATTAACGTCTTAAGAATTCCGTAATTCCCTTCTAGTTCCAATCGTTTCCCTCTGTTTTAGGGGGTATACCACCTTGCTTTAACAAAAGGTTTTTCATAAACTTTAGATACCTATATATGGGAAAGCGTTCACGTCAGCTCTCGTATCCAACCTAAACTTTGTCATGTAATCATTGACACGAATGGTCTCGTAACTTCACAAAACTTATATGCAAATCAACCGACACTTAAATGATTTAAGCGACCACAATTACTATAGGGTGATCTATCGTAAGGTTTGATTTATAATATAAAATAAAATACATAAATTTGAAAGCGAACTTAAAATTTTTATTATCGATTAAAAGAAAAATTTACGACATTTTTTGTTCTTTTTGAAAATGATATTATGTAAATGTCAAATTTTCGGAAGGTCCAATTTTGGGCGACTCGTTCGAGCATAGCGACGGGTATCTCGCGGATAACACGAGTAATGTTAGCTTCCAAAGCGTCAATCGTAGCTGGCTCATACCTGAAGACCTGAGACTTTATCCCAGAGAAAGTAGTCCAAAGGTGTGATATCGCACGATCTAGGCGGCCAAAATGATTTCTCAATAAGTCCATTGTGTCACGCGCTGTATGGCTCGTGGCACCGTCTTGTTGAAACCAGAGCTCACCGAGACTGAATTGACTGCTTGAATTTCAGGAAGCACCATTGACAGTAACATTCTGATTTGCCTCATTTTTGAAGAAATATGTACCAATGATTCCATCAGATTATAAACCACACCATAGTGTTGTTTTTAATGGATGTAATAGTAGCTCTTGGTACTCTTCGGGTTGCTCATCAGAACAAATACGGCAATTTTGTTTATTAACGTATCCATTGATCCACAAATGGGCTTTATCACTGAACAAAATTTCACGATAAAACACCGAATTTTCATTGAGTTTTTCCAGAGCCCATTCACTGAAAATATGACGTAAATTCAAGTCGCCTGGCTTCAATTCTTGCACAAGTTAAAATTTGTATGCTTTTAGGCCGAGATCTTCACGTAAAATACGCCAAATTGTCGAACACGCCAAGCCAAGCTGCTGAGAACGAAGACGAATCGATTCATCACTGCTAAAGTCTCTTCACTACGTGGTGGATGTGGTCTAACACTAATGTAAACTGGGATTCAAATTTGCGAATGGTTTTGGCAATAGTGGTTTCAGTATTGAATCGCTCGAAAAACATTTCTCACAGAACTCTGATTTTCGTAATACACTTGAACAATTTAGAGACGCTGTTGTGGTGTGATTCTTTTCACTATGATTTGCCAAACGATACTGAACAAAAATGACAAGGCAATTTGATAGGAGTCATGCGTGATTTGTTAAAAATAGCCTGTTGAAAATCAAACCTCACGCTGAATCACCCTATTCATTGTTTACCAAACGCTGGACACTTGCAATTATCATCCGTACCGTTACAAAATCTGCAGTTACGAATTTTAAGGTTATCAGTAACAAAGTTTTTACCGCTGTCTTGGTTGTTGTACGGAAGTCTGTTTCTTTTTTTATTGACTTGTTCTCTTGTGTGTGTTCATACCTTCTGTCTTTGCGTTGTATGTTTATTTTGTTGTTTTTCTACCAGTTCCGATGCTGAAATTTAGGTTGTTGTAACTAAATTAAGTTCTCCTGTTTCAAGTAGGTAACTTTTTCCGTTTGTACTGATTAAAATATTATCTCGTATCATTCGATCAGAATCGAAATGTCCACAGCCTTTAACTAATTTCCTGATATAAATATGCCTGAAATGATCCCTGTTCTTCTTGCTTTCATTTATCAAACATAAATGCCTTGTACACTTAATTTTTGCTTGCTAAACAATAACTCTCAACCACTTTTACAACAATATCGTATTCCTTCTGTTCCTCTTCACTCAAACCGAGTGTATTAAATATTTCTACTGTTTCTGATCCAGAAGCATTCAAAAATGTGTCAATTTTCTGTGACTCTTTTCTGTCTTCTTAACCAATCGCAATAGAAAATATTTCATAATTTTGTTTAAAAACTCTCCAATATTCAGCAAGGTTTCCTTTTAGTTTGAAGCAGTTTGGTTTTCGCACATCAAAACTAATGCCACTTGTTGCCATTTCGTCCAGTTCATATTCACTGCTAATATTATCAAAATCTGCTTCAGAATTATATCTTTCTGTATCAGCTTATCTTCTTGTTTTAACCATCTATTCCTATTTCGACTGCGCTATATGTTATTCGCTTGTCAATCCACTTACGAATGACGTTTAGTGACAGAGTTGCCATACACTTACAACAGACGTGGACGGCTTCACTATTTATGCCACTGTCTCACCCTCAGGTTTTTGTGGCAAAAATCCTAAGTTCGTCACTACTTTTACGAGTATAACATCTCATATTTTCTCATATTTATGTGAGGTATTTCACTTACATTTCTTTACAGATTCGCGGATGCCACGGTATGACTGAAATTTACTCAAGGACCAAATATCAACCAACGCGAGACGGAAACCAGAAACGACAACAGTAATCCAATTCCCATACAATGGGTCTGCACAGACCAAAGTGCGATGAGGTTCTAGACTGCCTTCGGCTTCAGATATGACATCACCCCGCAAACCTAATCTCACCTAAGCTATATGACTATCACCAGGAAAAAAAATATATATTTCCTGATGGTACTATCCTCTTGACAAGAGATGGCAAAAGTCCGAAAAAGAAGAACTTAAACCTTCTCTTCTCAGTGAATGGATAGACTAAGCCCTTGATTTAAGGTATCTATATCTATTGCTCCAGCTCATTAATTTCTTTTAAGAATTTAATCGATTAGGGATCTCAATATTTTCATACTGATCAGTATAGTACAAGCTTCATGCAGAAATATTGGCAAGAATTGTACACGTTCCGTGAATCCATGTAATGTAACTTTATTTAAAATAGGGTAACTCTGAATTCAAGCCAAAAAAACTTATTTTCTCTGTATCTGTGACACTTAAAGTATTCCATTTTTGTTGAACAGCTTCCTGGAAACTTCTTCTTCACTCACAGCTTATTTAATATTTGTGACTTGGGGTAGTAGACTCTCATAATAGCAACGTAATTAAAAGAATATTATTTTCCAGGAAACTGAATTCTAAATTACTAAGTAGTAATTTGAGGAACACATTACATAAAGCCAGCGCATGCAACCTTTGATGCGCCATAGATACTCGTACTCGTATATTACTGAGAAAAGAGGCTTTGATTTGGCAAACAAATAACAAAATAAATTTATTTCCACATTCTCCAAAGAATTTCAGATAAAATTAAAGACAAATAAATTGGCACATAATTGGACCAATTAGAGATATGAGCTCTTTGAAGTCGTAATGAATACGAAAAACTAATTAAGTGGTTGGCACTGGCAGTTCTTCATACTCTGTAAGACAGTTTTCTGAAAAAGTCACAAAATAACTCATCTGAGTTTTAATAGTAGCTGCGAGAATTCAACAAATGGAACACGCATCAAAACAGTATCGTCTCTTTTGATTACCCTGTAGTACGCCCAGTACTTCAAATTCAGTTTTTGCAATGCCAATAAAATCCAACAACATGTTATTTTGTTAGACCCCTTTAGAGATATAAACACAAACAGTTTTAAAGTGGCACCTTCGAACTCGAGGACAAGCAACGAATTCACTGAATTAGGAAGTTCGTAAGATTTAGGCCCGGGTCAGCCACTGATGGCATGAAAATGGCTTGAAAGCTTGAAAACTAGCAATTTTGAAAATAAGAAGAGTAAGGGACAACGATAGGTTGAATACAGCTTACATGGGTTCATGGTACTTGTAATTCGCTTAGTGTGGATAACATTCCAATGAAATGAGTTGCGATGGATTTGGAGAATCAATGTTACGAATTCAGAGCGGGTGAACAAAGAATACGAGAATGTTTCTTATTTTTTTTATATAATTAGCGCGCTCAAGGGATTTGAGTACTCTTAAAATGTTTGTACATAGCGTGGGCGAAGGAAAATCAGGGAGGAAGAAAAGATAAATACCAATGTACTTTGGTCGTAAATGTTTGCAAGTTATAATGATTAGGAAATAGAGAGCTCGGCAGGGCATTCCTAAGGCGAGTTGTATGGGTTAGGAACGAATCACGATATTTCAGAGTAAAATAAAACAAAGTGAGGCAGTGTTGAGTGTTCGAGGGTGTCAATTGACTGACTTATATAAGTATCACCTATGAGCTTTATCGCACGGTTTTTAACCCTATTTTGGAAGCATTAAATTACACTCTGTTGATAGATTCCAAATTGGTTATGCTCTTTATATCGGAATTTAGTGAGCTTAACATACGTTGTCGTTCCTGTTTTACAACCGAAAAGCAAGGACGCGAGTTCGGTAACGAATATGAAAAGCAAAGGGTACTGTCATCAGCAGAGGAATATGTTGGATTAGAAGTAACAGACAAGATATCATTACTGAAAATTAAAAAGAGTGACAAAACGGAGCCCTGGAGCACACCAGCATTTATTATGTGAATATCAGACTTGAAACCGACCATTTGAACGTTCTGAAAGGTAATTTCTAATCCGTTTAAGAATTCCTTAGAAATATCAAGTGCAACTATCTTGCTTTCGCCAGATTGATGTACGATGTACACGAGTATGCTTTGGTTCCACTTTTCGATAAGACATCCCATCAAATCACCAGTGGAACTCTTGCTACGAAAACTACACTGCGGGTCATTGAAAAGTTTTCGCGTTTCGAGATATTTCATGGACTGACGGTTTATCAACGTTTCCATGACCTTGAAAAAAATCGACGTAAGTTCAATGTGTCTACAGACAGAGAGAAAAGAAGGTTTGCCTTTTTAGGGACGGGCTGGACAAATACTGTTTTCCATCTGCTCGGAAGGAGTTCTTAAGAGCAGGATTGATGAAAAAGCCTTCAGCTAGGAAGTATGCGAGTATATTGAGATCTTAAAGTACTCTTGCTACTACACGAGTGCGAAAGTGGATTCGTTCCATTGAAGATTCGACGCACTTAAGTGTAGGTGGTGACAGAGTAAAATCTGCAAGTGTTGAGCTAGCCGCAAGGTATACAACATGCAGATTGGCCTTGTCCAAAGAGCTGACAGTTGGAATGCCATTGTAAATGATAAGGATGAGGTAGAATTTCTAATGCTTTTGGCGAACGACCAAAAATTTTTACTACCATTGGGGCACTGTGGTATTTTTTGTCTCAGTTTTTGTGTCCAGTTCATCTGTTGCAGGCAATTGAGATAGAGTAGAGGTTTGGCAAATGTTGAAGAAGATGCCGAACAACAGGAGATATAAGTACGAGGTGTGTTCAAAAAGTAAGACGACTTTATATTTTTATAAAAAAATATTTATTTATTCATCAATATTAATGTTTTCTCCTTCCAAGTAATTCCCTTTAGATAAAACACACTTGTGCCAATGCTTTTTTCAATCCTCGAAGCACTACTACACTACTACTCACTCAGCCTTTAGGTCTTCCAGTGATGCCGTTTTTATTTCCTCAATCGTTGCATATCTCCACCCATTGGGACGATTCAGCTTTGGTTTTGAAGTCATAACCATATACCGATGACCCTTTTGTGCAAGTCAAGATCATCATTGACGTCATTCAAGAGCTCCTGAACGATGCTTATGCGACGGTTCTTCTGACCAGAATTAAGAATTTTCGGAACAAACTTCGCTGACATACGTCTTACGTTCAAAACATTTGAAAAAATTGCATGACACTAACCGACCGATATGCCAACATCCTCAGCAACTTCTCTTTTGGTAATTCGACGATTTTCTTAAATAATTTTCTTCACAACATCGACGTTATCTTCTTTTGTTGATGTACTGAGGCGTCTAGAGCCAGGTTCTTGGAAAAAGGAATCTTGAAAGGGCTTGTACCACTTGTAAGCTTTTTTGCTTAGAGCAGACTCATAGTATGCCACTGTCAACATTTCAAGTATTTTATAGCACTTTATTCCATATTTTACACAAAATTTTATGCAAATTCTTTGCTCCGTTATTTATAATAATTGAAAATCGCCGAGCACTTACTTTTTGAAAATGATATCATGTAGATATTGGCCACGATTACGTCTGAGGTGGTCCATTCGGAAGGTCCAATTTTGGGCGACTTGTTCGAGCATAGCGACTGATATCTCGTGTATAAAACGAGTAATGTTGGCTTCCAAAGCGTCAAACGTAGTTGGCTTACTCCTGAAGACCTGAGACTTTACCCTAGGCGGACAAATTACCGTAGTAAAACGTGAAATTAAATGCTCACCAAAATGATTTCTCAACAAGTCTATTGTTTCACTTCCTGTCTTATTAAAACCAGAGCTTACCAAGACCATGGTGCTGGATGTGGTCTAACCGGTCGAGTATCATCCACTAATGTAAACTGGGACTCAAATTTGTGAATGGTATTGGCAATAATAGTTTCAGTAGATTGATTATACGTCTTTTTATGTTGATTTGCCAAATGATACTGAACAAAAATGGCAAAGCAGTTTGATAGGAGTCATGCATAATCTGTCTAAAAAAGCCTATTGAAAATCAAACCTCACGATGAATCACCCTGTACTTTAAACTGTGAACATATGTTCAAAACGTATGTACCACCACAAAAAAAAAAAAAAAAAATCGATAATCGAATGTACCTTGAACGCGATATTTCAAAAGCCACCTTATTTTTTGAAACACACCTCTTATATGAAGAGATTTAGTAGCATATGGGTAAAAAAAATCCTTAGGCCAGCACTAGATGAAACCGGGAGCGGAGTTGGATCAGCTCTTATTAGATTACTCACAGGCCATAATCTTCTGGGGCGTACGCAATACCATAAAGCTGCCCCTTATCGACGACATCCTCTGCAGAGACTCGCAACATGGGCTTACGGGATTATACCCTGCAACAAGATGTGTTAGTCCCGCTACTACCCGGGACCAAACGACAACCAACGCGAAATGGAAAGCGGAAATCAAAACCAGCAACCGCAACCGGTTTGCATCCCTTTCCAATTCCCCTAACCGGGCATCACAATAAGTCTTTATAGACCTAAGTGTGATAAAGTATTGAATAGACTTGGCTTCAGATACCTCATCAGTATTGGACTAATAGCCCTGTATACCTCACATGCAAAAAGTAGCATACATTGTCGAGATATTTTCCTTTAAAGAAGATCCTGTATAAAGTTTGGATTGATTGCTGCGAACCCTTCTAACAAACACTTATCCTCATGTAGTACTATGACTGCTAGTCCGGGAAAACACCAAAGACTAAGCTGTCTTGAAGAAAGCATAAACAAAATGCAAGACATTCTTTAGAACTTTTTCAAATATGGTATGTGCTGGACTTGTGGATAATTATTGACTACACGAATGCTTTATGGCTTCGTTGATGACTTTTCGGTTTTGCCTAAATAAGTCGACTTATTGGCTACTTTGGGTGAAGAAAATATAGCGCTCCAGATAGAAAGTTTTTTTTTTTCAATTCCAAGAACCATGATTTCATATTTTGGAAACCATACATTGACCGGATGTTCACGACCATGCTATGCCCCGACAGAAATCGAGACAAAAGACGAAAAGGACAATTTTTACAGTCAACTTAGCGCCGCTTACGGGGACATCGTAATCGTAATGGGATATTTTAACCCTGAGGTAGGCAACGACAACGGCGCTCGAACTCGTGTTGAAAGTTCACCGCCTCGGAGACAGCAATAACAATGGAGAACGATTTGTATATTTCTGCATTGCCAACCGGCTAACTATTGGAGGCACTATTGTTTGAGCACAAGGCTTGCTACAAGATCAGCTGGGTCTCATCAGACAGGCAGCGTTCAAAAACAAACATGAAGCCGATATCGGAATGTCGCGTGACCATCATCTTATGTTATCCACTATACGTTTTCGTACTGTGTCCGTTAACATAAAACCGCACAAACTTTCTTCGAATTATCAGTTACAATACCGATAGACTTCGGGATCCCTTAGTGTGGTAACAATTCAAGGCCCATTTTGCAACAGAAGCACAAACAATCAGCTCGATAAAGTGTTTTTGTATCTGGGCCAATTGCCTAGATCGGTATAAAACAAAAAAAAAAAAAAATCCAGCTTATACATGGGGACACATCGGATGAGCGTATTTCACTTAAGGTTTGGATTGCAACGGTATCATCAGTAGAGAAAACTGTGTTAGAAGGCCAATATTATATAAAGAAAAAGGAAGTGCGGCGTAGTGTAAGACTTGACAAGCATTCATACGTCAATGCACTGGCCTCGAAAACTAAAAAAGCAGCTAGCAGGTGTGAGAGCAGGGCCGTCTACAGCATCACAAAAGAACTTACTTTTTGGTGGTTTGAGTTCTAAGATGACAGTCTGTTAATTTCGGACGAGGACCAGCTCAACATTTCGCGTTAGTGCTAAATAATTTAAGCGACAGCGTTGTAGTCCGAAATTTCAACAAGCGTGCCGCAGCAACAAATACCCGAATTCGAACCGGACCTCCCAGTAATACAGAAATAGTAGCTGCTATCAGATAAGTCAAAAGAAAGCTGTTGGCATTAATGCTAACCCTGGCGAGCTCTTTTAAGCGACACAAACTATACCGGCAGAATTGTTCTAACCGCTCATTTTTAGAGCATGGAAAAATGAGCGTTTCATGTAGAAGTAGAAAATAGGGCTGATCGTCAAGTATTCAAAGAGGGGCAATTTGATGGCATTTAGGAACTGGAGAGGAATATGCGTTCTTCCAGCCGTAGCCAAGATAATAGCTGAGATAATTTTAACTCTCGATGCTGAACAGTTGCGAGTTCGTGTTTAAATGGTAGGTCACATGCTATTCATCATTGAGCAATATGTCGAAATCAGGTCTTCCCCACGTCTACTGTTTATTGACTTTGAAAAGGCTTTCAACAATTTAAACAGAGATGCTATCTAGATAGCCTCGTGCAGAACAAGTATCCCGATGAAACTTATAGCTTATACTTACACTTATACCACGAGGATGTTAAGTGTGACATTCTGCATAATGGTAAAGTGTCAGATGACTTTGAAGTCCATAGTTGATTACGTCAGGGCTATATACCTTCACCGTTGTTATTCCTGGTAGTCATTAGCGATGTACTTCGAGAAGCACAAACTGAAAAAAGCCAAGGATTGACGTGGACTGCGCTGACAATGCTTGCCTCCATGGACATAAAATAATGGATCTCCACCAAATGTCACAAAATGTGCAAGCAGAGGCAAACGAAGTAGGGCTTAATATAAATGCAGGTAAAACAAAGGCCCTGAGCATTTCAAACTCCGACGCTCAACTCAACATTGCTGGATAACGGGTCGAGAAAGTCGAAAATATTTTATATTTAGGAAGCATCGTCTCCGCCAACACTGGCACCGATGTGGGCAACAGAATCAGTAAAGCTAAATCTGCGTTTGGAATGCTATCAAAAATCTGGAAAAGCAATGTTCTCAGCACAAAAATCAAGCTGAGGCTGTTCAGATCCAATGTAGAATCAGTACTACTACCATACGAGTATACGGGTGTAGTGCTTGGAAAGTTACTAAAATTGTCACTCGAAGACTGCAAACTTTCGTAAATAGGTGTCTACGTAACATCTTAAGGATTTTTGGAATCGAACCGCATCTCCAACAGCACAACCCATTCACCCAGTCAGGTGGAAGAGCGGGACGGCCTACGCGAACGTGGCGAAGGACAGTCGAAGAGGAATCAAGACTACTAGGAATGAGCTGGATTGAGTTGAAACGCATTGCAAAAATTCGAAACAAGATGGTGCGCAAGCGTTGTTGTCACTCTGTGCCCGACAGGACTTTAGTAAGTGAGTAGTAAGGCTAAAAGCTCTATTTAAGGGATCTTTGACAATCTAAAAAGCCAAGATGCATTAAACTCCAGAATGAAAACCATGCTACCATAGATGATATCCTGTAATCATATATTTTACAACGTTTCTTGTCTGCTATTTACCTAGGATATTCATTTAATAGCTGGTTCTGGTTCTTTATGAACGCATATCCGGCAACAATTTGGCTGACATGGACATTCTACACCCTAAAAAGGGCTTTTAAGGTTAAATTCTAAAAAGGAACAATTGACATACGAAGCACCACTCAGTTTATGTAATGACTTTGAGAGGCTATATCAATTTATTTTTTTATTTTTCATCTTAGGTAATTGCAAAACCCAATCCCCAGCTGAGTGGTTCCATTTATTATACAAGTACAATGAACCATACCTTTTACCACCAGTCTATCACCATTTAAGGAGATAAACATATTTCCTCTTCAGCTTTGTCACAAAATTGAGGTGTCCCAACCCATCAGCCATAAGAAACAAAAAGTACATTACAATTTGTGCCTGCATCTAATGTAACACCTCTACGCAATTCTCCTGCTTAAGGCGCATCCTTAAAGAGTATCCTGTTCACGCCTGAACCTTCATAGTAATAAAATTATTTCATCATTTGTAGTAATGTAGACTGGATGCTGCCTTTGCCATAGAACATCACCCTCACTGCTTCCTGAAAATTTAATGATACATTTAAATGCTTTGAAGGAGCCGTCACACTCCCTCCTTCTCTGGCTGAAGTGGGCGTTCTTAAACTGGGCTGCCAATGTCTTGAGGCAAAACTAAATTATTTTTCCTCTGCCGAGAGTTTTCCTTCATTTTTTTTTATATTTTGTATTTTCTAAAACGACAGAAGCGCACATTTGCATAGAATTCAGTTTTAAGAAGTTCACTCAAGTATATGCTCTGCTATGAAGTGGTTATGCATATTTCCGTATTCGGGTTGGGGTTAAAAAGGTAGGCAAAGTATTTGCAGGAGCATTTGAAGATTTCTAGTCGTACCCGCTACTTGTTCGAACAAACGTCATTTGAATAATGGTAGACTCAGCTTCTGTAGCTAATGTCTGGAACACTGACTTCCTTGTAGGCAAATTATGTTTATACTTGTACGAGTATTGCATGAGATGTTTCCTGCTGCTACTACTGCGATGATAGCTATGGGTGTGCCTAAGGTACTTTGAAACGTGTGATTTTTAATGAACTTTCGGGAAAAGGTTCTAAAGTGTCTTGAAAATTTTAAGTCATAAAAAAAACAAAAATATGTTAAGTATACCTTGGTTTGAATGAGATTGATCGATTGTCCTTTTAAAAGGTTTATTGTAGCTGCAGTTTATTTCTCTTTGGAATTGTTCAAGTCGGTAACTTATTTTTATGGCTATCAATGGACAAATGCAACGAGGAGAAGAAGGGTTTGAACCATTCATAACATGTCTGACTGCCGATAGATTTCAAGATGTTTGTCACATTATTCGTTGTTTCCATTTAAATAGCATTATAAGAATAAAACTATGAATTTTTCAAAATACTATTAAATATACCTCGAGTGAAAGAAGCTGGAATCGCGCTCATGTTTGGATAGTAAATTCTCTATTTGATATGCTTCAAGTTGTAACTTCAATGCTAAAAATGGCACCTCAGAAACAATAAACAATGTCAAAGACAATTGCAAACCCTATGTATTTGTCACGTTTCCGGTAGAACCTTTATAGAATATCGTAGCCTCGTAGAATGATGCAGAAGCATAAATTCTGGAGGGCACAACTTACTTCAACTAAAACATCGAGTTAACTTTCACAGCCATTCAGAATTCTTGAACTGGAGTGTAGGTGTACCCTATCTGTTTGTTGTTCTATCTTCAACCGAATCTAGATTCAACATGATTTGTTAGCATCATTACTCTGGAATATTAAGCGAGCTTTGCATGCAAAGCAACAGTTCGAGGTGAACCTGGGTCTTAACTAACGAGCCAGTTAGTCCAGTCTGACAAAGTCGATATCGTTATACAGCTCGTATAGTTTGTCGTTGAATCATCTTCTTCAAAGCCTGGCAACGACTTATATCTTACTCTGCTTTTGAAAGAGTACATGCTTCTAATTGAAGGTCTTATATAGAGTCTCCCTAGTTTTTCGGGGTGGTGCCTTATTGTTTAAATCTCTGTTTAGCCCACCGAAATAGCAATCGAAAAGAGCAATTCTTCGTTTTATTTCTGCTGAGGTGTTATTGGCGGAATGTACAGCAGAGCTAAGGTAAACAAAGTTTTTTACTATCTTTAAATTATAGCTGTTGATTATGACATTCTGTTATGTTGTGTGTCCCTGCTTGTTGCCAGCAAATACTTAGATTCTACACTCATTCACAGCTTGATCCATTTTGGTAGCTTTCGTTTCAATACAAGCGAACGCACCGGTGACAGTCCGCTGAATTTTCTCAATTATGTTGATATCATCGGCATATGCTAGTAGTTGTACAGGCTTTTGAAAGATTGTGGCTTCAGTATTCGCTTCTGAGTTCTGCACAACTCTTTCAAATATGATGTTAAGTAAGTCATATGACAGCGCTTCACCTTATTTAAAATCTTTTTTTTTTTGATATCAAAGATCTTGGTTAAGTCATTACCGACCTTGACGGAGCTGCGAGCATTCTTAATCGTCATTCTGTATACACGGACGAGTTTGCCAGGGATGCTTAAATTTGCCATGGCTCTATACAGCTCGCCTCTATAAATACTATCATATGCGGCCTTAGAATCGATTAAAATATGGTGGGCATCAGTTTGGACTTCTTAAATTTTTTCCAGGATCTGTCAGAGTGTGAAAATTTGGTCGATTGTAGACTTTCTTGGTCTGAAGCCCTACCGGTATACACCAATAAGTTGTTGTATGTTTTTTGCGTAGATGAGAGGGTCCACTTTTTTGCGGATCGGGCAAATGGGCGAACCGTCAAACGATGCCAATATTCCATTCATCAGGCGTACAATTTTCTGACCAGCTGTTTTGAATACCTCGGCCGGTAAGTTGTTAGTTCTAGCAGCTTTGTTGGATTTAAGCATAGGTATTGCTATCCTCACTTCCTTTTGGTCAAGTGAACGGAAGTTTTGGCTATCATCGCCTAATCGAATAGCCTATTTTGTCTGATGTCAATATATTGGGCTTTTTCGCCGTTATATAGCCCACACCTATTGTAAATTTACTGCAAGGTTATCTTCTTCATCTCTACAGGCTTATGTACGTGTATTCTTGCCTTGACTTGTACTCTTTACCTATTGGTTAAACTTTCGTACGTAATTCTTGGAGTACAACCTATCGATATCTTCGATCGCGTGCTTCTCGTGCCCATTTTTCTTCTTCTGGAGAAGTCGATTTTCTTTCCATCGCCTTTTGCTCGTAGAACTCACGAGCAGCTCTCGTCCTTCGGTGCTATGCCGCTTTTTAGGCTTCTTGTTTACCTTTACTCGTATGTGTTTGCTAACATTTTTTATTAAAACAGGGATTTCTTGGAAATAGTTGGATGAAACACAGCACATCACTTTCGGCGCTTCTAATGCCACGTTGCAATCGTTGCCACTGATCTTTGATACTTTATGCTACCGGCATACGAGCTATTGAGAGATTTCGGGATACGCATTCAGCGAAGATTCTGACAGTTTCTTGCGATTGTAGCTTTTGTTCGGAATACCCCCACACAGTAGTTCTTCATTGTTATGGCGCTTTAGAAATCCGCAGTCGCACAGTGGCTGCAACAAGATGGTGATCCGAGTCAATGTTAGTGGCTCGGAACGTTCCGACATCCAGAATACTGGAGGCATGTCTTACGTCTACCGCAAAATGATCAATTTGATTTAATTGTTGATGATTTCAAGACCGCCATGACCGCTTTAGTATATTGAGATGAAGAAATCATGTGATCCGCAAAGTCAATAAACCTAAGTACGTTGCTAAACGTGGTGTTACTATATGTCGGCTACGCTTACCAACTGTCCTACCAAAGATGTTCTACTTTCCTATCGTGACGTTAAAATCGACTAGTACGACAGTTGGTAAGCATAACTTACACGGCACGTCTGGCAACGGACATACTATATCATGCTTCGGACACTGCTCATATGTCTTGTCGAGGAGCTCGTAGAAATATTCTTTGGTGGCCTCGCCCTTTCCTTCCGTTTGGGAATTGGCATATTAGACTTATATTAGCGAATTTAGTTTTGACTTGGATTGTCATAAGAAGCTCACTTAAGTTTCAGAAGCACGTGAAGCGTCTGAGCAAACGCTCTTTCTTTTCCGTATAGCATCACCATAGTATACACATACGAGTATATCACAGTTTTTTATCCTTTATTTGCTCAACTTTTCCTGGAACTTTCTGGATAGCGGTGATATCTACGTGATAGCAGTGAAGGGCCTCTGCTAAATGTTGGGCTGCACGTGCACTGTTAAAAGTCCGCACATTCCATGTGCACATCCGTCAACGGGGTCACCAACAGTGAATCTATTTTTATACGAGGCCATCAATTGGTTTCTCTCATATTTTAATCTTTTCCGTATAGAGTTGTGGGCCCTGTGATGGCGTAGGCCAGTGTAATGTTACCTTGCCGGTAAGTAAATGTTTACTCATGCAGATATCGGAAACCAACACTGGAGGGTCAGCAGTTCGCTACGAACTTGATTGTTGCGTTGCTCGCTCAGTACAAGTTATAGGACTCAGCAGTTTCCCGATTAATCACCACATGATTGCTTTGTTACCAGAAAAAAAAAAAAACAAAAAACAAAATCAATGTCATCCATACGTTGCTGTTTGATGAATACCCGGATTGAAAATGACAATTATTTTTCAGTTTAATCCTCTTTGAACTCGATACACTTTTCCCAACGATGCTGAAACTTGCTTAACCCCTCCGTATAGCACGACTTCTGTCGGCCTGCAAAATACTCCTCCGCGGCGGGAATGATTTCCTCCTTCAACCCGTACTTCTTTCCGAGGAGCAATATTTTAAGGTTCGGGAACAAAAAGAACTCAAAGGGAGTCAAATCCGGAGAATACAGAAGATGCTCCTGTGACTGTTTTTCCCTTCTCCAAATGGTTCATCAAAAACTGACGCGCGGCTATGGCAAAACTCTGCGAACCAATAAGAAACGGGAATATGAATGGGTCCCATATGCACCATCGAAAATTGTCTTGATTTTCCTGCAAAAAACACTAGAAAAATGGTTTGAAATGGGTGTCAAAACAAAACTAAGCGTCGAAATGTCACCGTGTCAGAGACGGGTCAAAAAAGATTATACTAAATGATAGTACACTCGTTTTGGTTCAATAGCGTCACTTATCTTCCAATCCGGATACTCATCAAACAGCCGTCGTATATTGTGGTTTTGAAATTTCTTAAGAAAGTGCTGTAAGATAGAAGGTTCGAAAGACTTAGAAATCTAACAGCTGCAATCGTATGTTATAGAATAAACCAGCCAGTGGAATAGGCTAGTATTGGTCAGCATTGGTATACCCGATCTAGTATTTTTGCTGCTGTATATCAACTAAATGCTTCGTAAAAGTCAGATTAACTGTTAACGACATTTGAACGCGAAATAAGTACAACGAATTTTGGATTTGTACATGCAATGTATTGTTTCTTAAGCGACTGCTTACCGTCGAACAATTTACAGTAACCTTACACTACTTCAAAACTAATCAACTAACGTCAAAGAAGTCCAAAATATAGTAGCCCGACCAGTCCAACCGGAAAATCAAAAGATGAGATACTGTGACACTTACTTCCTAATGCCGGTATTAGTATTAACAACTGGATTATTTGGGTGCAAATTAATTATTGGAGCCAAATTAAGACCAACCTTGTATTTCCAACATGTGAACGAAACTACAGCATCAAAGACATCTCTTACGAGTTCCTCGACAAAATTTACGAGCAGTGACTTGGGTATGGCGTTTAAATTTACCGTCGTATTGAAGGAAAAGCTAGGAAATCAAGCTATCTTTGATGATACTTTTGGAAACTATAGCCTGCATGACCTTAGACAGCGGTCTTAGGGTAACTGACTCTGCGGTGTGGGGGGGGGCGAAATATGGTTGAAGCTAGTGTGCATTTTTCATATTTCAGTATTCACATAAAGGTTTTCTGATATGTGAGCTAGCTTCATCATATTGCGATCGAGGCAGTGTGATGTATTTCAAATCGCCCCGAGCGGCGAAGATTAGCAATACTTAGAGAAAATTAAATTTAACATCGGATGCCTACAATCAGAAGGAATCACAATAACCCTTCCCGATCTAGTGACTTTTGCTATAATAACAGGTCCTATGCTACAAGCTTGAAGTACGAAGTCAAATACCAGAGCGCAAAAAGCTCATAGTGTGTTTCTCACCACCATCAGAGCGAAGCCCCTTGTTGCACTATACTGCATAAGTATAGAGGTCAAAGCCGCTTTCGCGCTCTACGACCCCAGGGTAAGGCACGACATCATTCTTGCTTTTCGGCAGCAATTTGTCCACAACCTGATTGGATCAGTGTGTTTTTTAGGCTGTGTGTTTCTATTCAATTCATGAAATACCAATTTCATTGACTTTGAAAAAATTATGCGCTCAACGAGGGTGAAACGAATTATGTATGTATTTGTCTAAGATAATTTGGGAAATGAGTTTGGGTATATTCCAAAAAAAACAAAGATCGTTCTACAGTAAGGGCCTAAATTGATTTGATTTCGAAGTACCGAAAATATCGCAGCCGTAGGTCCTTCAGTTTAAAATGAGCCAAATCAATCGATTCCACGCCATTGACAGGAATTGCAAAAATTTGTGTTTTTGGTTAGAATTGGGTGGACTTGACATCAGTGATATGTGGTTCAAACAAGATGGTGCCACAAGTCACACAGTTGTTCAAATACTATATCTATTGAGGGGGAGATTCGGTAATGGTGTAATCTCTAAAAATGGTTCGGTCGATTGGCCAACTCACTCACACTATTTAACGTCGTTGGATTTCTTTTTATGAGATTACGTTAAGTCGTTGGTCTTTGCCAGCAAGCAAGCAATTTTAAAGGAGCTCAGGAACAATATGGAACACGAAAAAATGATGGCTCAAAAGCCCCATCAAAAGTAGTAAAAACTGAATATTTTTTACATTTTATACTTATATTACTTACTATGAATCTGAAAGCTATATATACTTAAGTCATGACTGAGTTAACCAACTGCTTTTGAAATAATAAAACAAGCCCCAATGAGACCACAGAAAATAAGATCTCTTAGAATTCGGTAGAGAAGGCTTAGAATTGAAATTATCAGAACAGATTCCATAATTCCTTGTCGGCATGCTTTATTCCTGATTGACACGCAATATGCAATATTGTTTGCCTTTTTTTTAAAACTACAACGACTTAAGGAAAGTCGTACAATACTCGTGAAAGAATATTTATTTTTTTATAAATTTTGCAATTCGGTAAATTCGGAAAAAAAACTCTCTTTTATTGATTACACGCTTTTTCAGTTTCATATTCACCTAGTTTCTTTCAAACAAATTGGAAGCAGTCGATTAGATCTTCAAACAGAAATTCAAAAACGTACAAAATAAATTGTATGCTGCTCTCTCCCATCCAGATCATTCGGTCAATTTCAGTCTCGACTACACAGGGACTCAGAACTTCACTATCTTACATTAAGTTCAGACATAACGAGAATTGAAAATACCCCAACTATCCACAAATGACAAAAACAAATCTCTCAAAAACGTGCATTTTGGGCGAATGACTATAAAAATCTCCGACACGTCTGGCTCTTTGTAGCACGAAAACCACATTTTCTTTTCCTCTGTCCATCTTGAGCCATCTTCCCACACATTTAGTCGTGGATTACCAACGCAATCAAAATAAAATCCAAAAAATGTTAAAAAAAAACACACACACATCCAGAAAAACCCATCCTTGATTTGTAAAAAAAAACAAATAAAGTTGAAAAGCAAGAGGTAGATGGTAGTCACCATCAAACCAACCGGAACTCGAAAAAAAAAACTTTGTAGTTTGCGACTGTTGCTAGTTCTTAATCCACGCCGGATACGGACATCGCATTCACCAAAAAAAAAAAAAAAGAGACTGAAATCTAAAAATTCATCTAGCAATACATCCACGTTCGAACTTTAACCAATTCTCTCCCATGCATGTTGATAGGAACAGGATCTAGCCAAGTGATAAATTTTCACATTCGTGCCTTCCTTTCCCTGTCTGTGACTGTGACTGTAAGCCATGCCAAGTCCTAGAACAGTCCAAATCCAGTCCAATAGTATTATTCTTTTGACTTTGGGAAAAATAGAGAAAAACAATTCAATGAAGGACCGCTAACGCTGATGAAGCCAGATACGAGTACGCCCAAAATGGATATCTTAGTAAGGATGAGGCTTGAGCAATCCATCGCATTTGATTGCAGATAATCGCTTCATATTTGCTTACCTTGAATAGGAGTACCATATCTGAAAAGACCTTCACATCGCTGAAAACGAAAAAATAAAAGTACCAAGCGGAACCGGAAATTTGCCGAAGTATGAAATCATCCAATTGAACGGAGTGTATTTGGATTTGTAATCCTATCGGAGGAGCACATACACAGTGTGATTGCCATCGGCAGCGGTGGGATTATTGAAAGCAAGGAAGGAAAGATTACATTTGTCAGTTTTGAATAAGAGTGGTAAAAGAAAGAAGAAAATATAAAGAATTACCACCACAAAGGATGCTGAAATTCAAGGAAAACAGGATATCATGGCATACCTAGCCTTGGAAGCAAACGAAGAAGGAGATCATCTTTTTGTGGTTATACAGGATATTCATGCAAAAAAGCACCGCATTCGTAGACTTTATTTAAGATTATGACTTTCGCCAAAGCGATTAACTTTTTAGGAATTCTGCCAGATTTTTCTAGGGTAATGGATTCCAAGCTAACTGAAGATTGAATTGTTCGCTTATGATAATGGCAAACGAAGGCTTTGACTTGGATTTGGCCTTCCTCTTGCTTCTTTCTTTTGCAATTTGAAGAGTTTGCAAGTTTTCTGGTTGTGATTGTGGTGATTGTAGATTTTACTGTGCAGTAATAATATGATGGGATAGTTAGAAAACAGAATGATCGTGCTGGCATAAGGAACTTTAATAAGTTTCCGGTTAATCTCTGGAAGTATTAACAGTCGCAAGAGGTCTGTTTTTTTATTCTTTATATTCTGAAACTGTTTTCCTAAGGCAATTTAGGTTTAGAACAATGTAATCGTAATGTGACTTTGATTCTTAACCACTTTTCTGATTTTTTCCAATGCTGGCCTTCCATATTAAAATGCTTTGTCAAGTATGTTTTAAAATTTTATCAGTTGCCCTTTTAAGTTAAGTCCTTTGGGATATGTATGTTGTGTGCATTCTGTATACAAATAACCTCAATGAGACCAAAAGTATATTATTCCACTGACAGGGGCCTTTTCTTATTTTTTTGGTGAGAGCGACTGTCCACAAGAAACATCGTGCCAGTGTGTGACCTTCTTAAGAGCTCCAAATCCGAAAAAAATTGTTTGTAGCTTCAGGGATTAGACAATAACTAGAGAAGATATCAAATTTCTGAACTGCTCATATCTTTACCCCACTAGATCTAAACTCATAAAATGACTGCACCGGAAAATGACAGAAACAGATATACAATAGATAAACGGTTGAATGGAATACCTAAAAATGACAAACATGTATCTGAAAGAACTAAAATCTTGCCTGCCTACCCATGATAATTTTTTTAGACAACCGTGTCACAAGGATAAAATATACTGATACAGAAAATCTGGCTAAGCCTACTGCAACCCACTAGGAAAAGACTTTCTTACCTCGGTTCGGTTTTAATATCTCCGCAGTTGACTTTTTTCGCATGGTTGTGGAAATCAGCTTGATTGGAAAGGTTTTGAAAGAATAAATTTGTCAGATAGTGCGGCTTACATCAAATACCCACGCAAGCTCGTATATATTTTATTCGTTCATAAATGGAGATCCTTATTCTGGCTACAGAGATGGTACTTAATAGGCCCAGTACCGACATACTATGGTCGCGATTACAATCCACTTCATTTGAACATTACGTCTTGATAAATCGCAAATAATATAAGTTACATATCTAGTTCCTTAACTTTCTCTATTTATGAAAAAAGTACAAAGCATAGAGGACGCAAAGATGTTGGGTTTATTGCAAAGCATCAGATACGAATTAAGGACGAAAATTGCACTGATTTTTGCCACCCTTGCGGAGTGTTTACATGTTTCGACTTCTCTTCAGTGTCAAAATATGGTAGTCAGATATTTTGTAAAAAAGACACCTTTTTTTGCAAGTGATCCGACCTAGAGAGTCGTTTAGAGATCCTTCGCTGCTAAAAAAAATTCAGATGCATTTCGCTTACTAGTAATATGTGAAATACAACCACAGTGCGTTAAATGCGGATTGCGAGAAATTCGTTTCGGATAGGGATGGAATACCAGACAAAAGCAAGTTGTATGTAACAACACGGGAAACGCAGAAAACTACTGGTCTTGTCCTTAGCTCTAGTACATACGGAAAGTAGGTGACCGCGGCTAAAGTGGTAGTCTATTAGCTTCCAAATCGAATGGTTCGAGGTGAAACATCAGCCGCAGTAGTTGCCTAGAACACAAGTCCAATTATTGGGTTATTCATGAAGTTCTGCGGGTTTTTAAGATTAAAAAGGCATTTTTTGTATAAAAGCTTATACTTAATCCATCAAATATTCTCCATTATGGAGAATGGTCTATTACTTTCTTTTAACGGACTGGAAGATATATAATGTCTGTTGAAGAACCTGGTAGCACTGTAACAGGGCAGAAAAATGAAGGGGTTACTGACAGTACCTTGATGTCATGAGGTAAAAATCGAGCATTTCCGGCAAACCATTTTTCAAAGAAGAACGTATTTCGATCGTCATAATTTAATTAATAATTAAAAGTTTTGAACTGCAAGGGTACCACTGCAATCACAGTTAATCGGTGAGTAAGTCAATAATATTCTTAAGTATGAAAAGAACCCTTCCTCATTCAATCACTCAAACTGCACAAGCATTAGTTACCATAACCCCGAAATGTGTATAATGTCTTTGTGAAGCACTTTCTAATCACGTGGATTGTCAAATGTTTGGAGATATCTATCATAGCTCTTGCGCCGATTTTCCAATAAACACCGATTGCCCAAATTGGATCTGTACCCGATGTCAGCCAACTACTTAAGCGAAAGTTAATGCCCCAGTAATTTTACCTTCTATTTGCTATAGGAAATCTAAAGCCTCAACACAAAGGAATTTTTCTTTGCAACTCCGACGATTGGCCGAAGAAAAGATTCTACAGGAAAAACTCAACCAAGACTACATTTCCAAAAAATACCAGCTCCTCGAAGAAGCGACTTCAGACGATGATATGAGTTGATAAATACAAGAAGTACCCCTAAAAATAGTACAGCGTGTCGGCTCATGGATCCAGGGCATACAGCCTTCAGCGATGCAAATAAATGAAACACATCTGAACCCACAATCAAAATTCCTTAAGAAATGCACATAAAATCCCAATACAGAAGGAGTACATAATAATCTGAATAATACGTTGATGGGTTCTGATATACTCAACAATCAAGAAACCAGAGATCACATTGAAATTTCCAAGTTCATAGAAAACCCAGTCTCTAATTCTATTCCGAAAGGGCAGCTTGAAGGCCCCAATGGGAAAAGCCATGAATTGCTGTCATCGGGTATTGAGTATCCGGAGTTGACGAATCGTCGAATTACAAGTATTTGATGGACATCCAGAGGAATGGCCACTATTTATTAGTGCATATGAAAATACCACTAAAACTAGTCCGCTTTCAAGAATGCCTCAAAGGAAAATCGCTAGATGCAATTCGGTGTCGATTATTTCATCTACGTCAAGTTTATGAAATTATTATATGAGGAATAGCAACCTTAAGAATACTCTTTGGTAAACCTGAAAAAATTATTAATTCTCTTATTTATAAAATTCGTCAAGATCTACCACCAATAATAGATAAATTATTGTAGAAACGATCGTGAAATACGCACTAGCTGTCCAATATTATTGCAGGAATTAGTAGAAAAGTTACCACCTCAAATACGTCTCAATTGGGGAATTTACAAACAGACATTAAAAAACAACTAATCTTCAGTCGTTTAGCTCGTGGTTACTCCAAGTAGGTCAGTTTGCAACTGAAGTCACTTTGTTAAACTTATCAATGTCTGATATCAAAGTGGAACGTGAACGTCATGACCAATCATATCTTAATGCACAAGAGTCATTAATAAGAACCTGTTTGATCTGCAATTTGAATTGTCCTTCTGCAGATCATTGCCCGGTGTTTACTAACTACGATTTAGGAATGAGGTGGGAGATGGTGAAACAAAAGGAATTGTGCCGTAACTGCCTTGGCGACATAAAAAAGGTGCTCGTCTTCACTGATATGTGAGGAACAGGGCTGCACTTTTCGCCACCATTAACTCTTACATAACAACAAAAAGTATTGTTACACCACATGACGTGACCCCTTCTCTAATTCACCACACAGCCGGTAAATATAATTTTGTTTTATTCAAAGTTGTCCCAGTGGTGATCTACCACCCTGATCGCGGAACGGAATCACCACCGTGTGGCGCTCCCATTGTTCCGATTTGAGTTCTGTTTTTTTTTTTTTTTTTTTTTTTTTGTTAAGCTGGTACACCTGTTGTTGATATTCCCTCTGAATCTTAGCGTCATAGATTGACATTTGCGAAAGTTACGTAGCCAAGAGTACGGCTATCTCTGTGTGTGTGTTAGCGATTTTTTACAATTTTACAAATGGATTTAAATTTGCTGCAACGAACTGAAATGAAATTTTACGTAAAAAACGGATTTAATGGTTCTCGAACGTCTGAAATGTAGGAAAAGTATTTCGATAACGATTCTCTAAAGACAACGGTCGTTTACCAGTGGCACGAGCGGTTCAAAAGTTGTCGTAAGTCAATCGAAGATGATGGAAACCGAAGAAATCATTGATGAAGTAAAAGAAATGTTGGGCTTGAACATTGCCTATGGATCCGTCCAAGACATTTTGGTTAATGATTTGGGTTTCCGTCGTGTAGCAGCAAAGTTGGTGCCAAAAGACCTCAATTTCATGCAAAAAAGAGACCGTGTTGATGTCGCAATAGAGATGATTTGCGAGGCTGAATCCGATCCTACATTAATCAAAAGGATCATTACTGGAGACGAGACGTGGATTTATGAGTACGACACGTAATCCGGACATCAACACAAAAAAACCATATTGTGGTTTGAATTACAACGGTGTAGTGCATCATGAATTTTTGCCAGAAGGCCAGACAGTAAACAAAGAGTATTATTGTGGCGTTATGAGACGTCGCACAGTGACATCATTATTTGCAATTTTTTGACGAAAAATGACACAAACACCATCCAACAGCCACCAAATTCACCTTATTTCGCTCTCTGTAACTAATTTCTGTTCAATCGAGTTAAAAAAAAACCACGGGGAACGCGTTTTAGCAGGAAGTAAAGTAAAAATCGCAAGAAGCACTGATGGACATACCGAAAACCGAATATAAAAAATGTTTCGAGGATTGGATCAAGCGCTGGCGTAAGTGTGTTGCAGTCGATGGGGATTACTTTAAAGGGGACAATATAGATTTAGATGAATAAATTTGTATTTTTAATCTTCTGAATGAATTCCGGTAATAATAACTTAAATGAAGAGTTCGGTGGAGTATCTTATAAACGAATTGTATAGCTAGGGAAAAAATTACGATCTTAATTTCCAGCACGGATGCTACGATTGAAGATTTTAAGGGCCGGCATGCTTTTGCAAATTTCGTGGAAGCGCTGATGGTAGAAATTTCTATAGAAGAAGGCTAAGTCAAGTCGGTGACCGAGTTGAGCAATATTGGCTAAAAACTTAATCGAGCCGTTTTGAATCATATCTATCAAGTCCAGAGAAGTTTTAGTAACAAGAAGATGTGCTAATTGATCTAATAACCGTTCTGTATATTAAAACGAGATAAGATAAGATAAGATATGATGAGCATTCATAGCGAGACGGGTGTTATGGCTAAAAGATTGAATGGGCTATATGGTATGTGCTCCTGGCGATCTCTATGGAGCACAGGTAGTGGAATAGCGATAAAACAGTAAGATACGAGACATAACATCAGTGTTAGGCATACTCGACCAGATGTAGGCATTGTACTCTAATTTTGGTCGGATGAAAAGTACCAGATCCAACAAAAAAAACACAAAAATTTTGGAAAAAATCAACTCTCTAGTAGCAAAATTAATGAAGAACGCCGTCTATTTTGCCTCGAGTGCAAGATGGAAAGAGAACCGAACCTCCGTGAGCTTATATCCGACTCAATACAGCATTATTTGGAGAGAGGATACGCTCAAAAATTGAGAACAGTTCTATCTCAACGAATAAATTATGGTACTTACCATTTTTTCCCGTCTTTAACCACAATAAGCCAAATAAAATTCGGATTGGTTGGGATGCAGCGTCGAAAGTGAAAGGAGTTTCTCTGAATATGTTACTACTAACTGAACCAGATATTGCTTCGCCATTACTAGGCATTTTCTTTCGTTTCAGAGAAAGAAAAGTTGGTATACTATATGTGCCGACATTAAAGAAATGTTTCACCAAACACGAAAAGCGGAGGATGACCAAAATGCCCAGCATTTTTTGTGGCGGAGTAATAAAACAAGTAAAGTTGAAGCACTTAAGCTCAGGGTCATATCCTTCGAATCTACTTCCTCACCGTTTTGTGTCCAATACTACAAAAACAGGAATGCAAGGGATCATATGCATCAGTATCAAGCAGCGGCGAAAGCAATAGTCGAAAGTCATTATGTAGACGATTAAATTGATAGTTTCAATAGCGTAAAGGAAGCTGTTACCATTTCCAAAGACGTTATCATTTTCACAGTCGTGGCGGATTCGAAATCCCCAACTTTCGGTCAAATTCACAAGGCTTTGTGCATGAACTTGAACCAAATGCGCCGAAGAAAAATCTAAATGTACCTATGTACCTATTTCTTGGACTTTGGTGGTCTCCACTGAGCGATAAATTAGAAGAGGTATGCCGATACGCATATATTCAGACAACGGGACAAATTTTAGGGGTGCAAGTCAGGAACTTCTTGCGGCAGTTGAGCGAATTGATAGGGACAAGATAGTTGAAAGCGTGGGGGAAGGAAATTTAATTTAATTTGTTTAATTTGTGCAGTTAAACAAACGTTAGCTTTAATCATGCCAACAAGAAATCTTCTTCTTACTATGATGGCTGAAGAAAAAAATATTAAAACACTCGCCCACTTACGTACGACTCTTTAACAGGAGAGGAAGAAGAAGCACTCACACCTAACCTTTTTTTACTTGGCTATTCTAGTGAAACTAACCCACTTGGAGAATTCACAGAATAAAACAGAAACTCTATTGTCATCAAAAATGATGTTTTCCAGGTACGTTTTGATCTAAACTTCGGAATTGAATTGCCTTTCGTCCAAATTTGTTTTGGAGAGAGAGAAACAGATGGTAGTCAGAAGGTGCAGGGTCTGGAGAGTACGGTGGGTGCTGTATTAATTCCTAGCCGAGTGAATTCATCTTTTGTTGTGTCACTAAAACTGTGTGTGGTTTGGCGTTTTTATGATGGAAAACAACACCCTTTCTGTTTGCCAACTCTGGCCGATTTTCTTCCACCTCCTGCTTCAAAGTATAAAGCTGCGAGTAATATTTAACTGTATCTATTATCTGATTTCGCTAAAGCAACTTGAAGTAAAGGACACCTCACCAGTCTCACCAATTGCTCAACATGACGTTTTTGGAATGCAGATCTTGCTTACTGATCGATCGCAGTGTTTTATCAGGAGCGCACCATAACCCCTTACGTCGAACTTTTTGTCTCCGGTAACCACTTTTTTCAGGAAAGCATGAAGCGAGTTCCATCTCAACAAAGACTTACAGTCCATTATGCGATCCTTTCACTGAGTTCATGGGGAACCTAAACATCTACCTTTTTCGACATTGTAAGCCTTTTCAGTCTCTGGAAAACGGTTGTATGGGCGATGTTAAATCGCTGTCAACGCTAACTGCAGCCAAGATTTGACCGTTGTCAATGGTAGATAGACGTCCAGAGCAAACAGCACAAACAAGATTTGTATTTCCTTAAGCTGAATCTCCAGGGTGTATGCAAATCTCCCTTTGTGCGCGACAGAGACACAAACACAATTAACAATTAACACAATTTTTAAAGAAAAAAAGCAAAATATACCGAATATGCACATTGTTATCCTCCGTTTTGAGGATTGCTCCATATATTGAGCACTTAAAACACGTCCGATCAAAACAAATTCTCGTAACAATTTAAAGGGTAACCCTCTCTATTGGAATAAAGAACACAAATTTCATAATGATACACACACAGATTTTCTGAAACGATAGCACTACTTCCAAGAGAAAAACCGCAGAACTTATTGAACAACAAATAATTTAGTTCCCCCAATAAATATTGGATGCCACCCATGGAGCAAAACAACCACTAAGCCCAAAAATCTTAAATACTCTCTCTATCGTATTTTCCTAAAAACTTGACACGTGCTCAGGCACTTTAAGTGTGGTTATACCCACTTAAGTTTTAAGTTCTTTAAAAGAAAGTAAGTCTGGCTCTAAAGCAAAGGGTGGGCGTTAAACGACCAACAATACTTAGTCAAGCACTAGCTTGATATTATATCTCCTACGTCAAAATCTCAGCAGCTAGGTGAAGCACGGTGCACAAAATGAATGTTCTTCTCATTCCCCACCACCCAGAGCTCTATCTGACATGTTCACTGTCTTTTGATCTATCCAGGTCAGATTGCTCAACTACAAAAACAAACTACGTGCGTGGACCTAATCTATGTGCTGCTGCTGAGCCTGATGCACCTCTAGTCTTAAAGTTTTTGCATTGAATAATAATAATAAGCCCCTGATGAGATTCTGGTTTACCAAACTAGCTGAGCTAAAAACGAGACATAAAAAATATAATATTGTAAAAAAAGGTTGCAGGTACAAGAGGCATCTATCGTATACATCTCTGTCAACAATGGTTAAAGCTACTCTATCCACCTTATGAACATGAATAAGGTTAATCAGATGTTGAGACACTTTTTCGATTTCTAGGCTTAGGGCCGAAAGAGCAAAATTTTATAATCGGCGGATTTTGATGCCAAATAAAGAGATTAATGAAGTAATACAGAGATAGTCGCTGTGTATATTGTACCAATTTGGGTACGAAATGTATAAAAACGACGTATGGTTCGTAGTTTCTGGGAAACGGTTTGTTCAACACATTCAAAGATTGGCAGGAACCACAAGGAAATGGACGTGACCGCATCATATGAAGAAACATTCTCCAATCGATTATTGACGTACTACACTAACCCAAAGCAGGCTGCTGTCAAGATTAAAAACGGAGGTCACAACTTCTGTATATTTGTAATGGAACAATTAAAATCGGGCTTCAAAAATGTTCTTCCAAATAAGCCGACCTTTTGTATTTAAAAGAGAAATGCACCTAACAGCAGGTGTAAATCCAAGAATGCAAGACAAAAATTGTCGTTGATCCGGAAAATCTAGTCTTTTGCAGAAATTCGTCAGCGTCAGGTCACCGAATTTGGATTGATTTGAAGAAGGCTTTTGACACCATTTGGGTAGAGATACACTTCTTTAAGCGCAACAGGCTGGTCATAAGTAAACCACTGTGAATAATTAAATAGATGTATCGTCTGTTGGACCATACCTAGCGGCTATGTGCTCTAGACCGCAGGCACCCCGATATTTGATCGACGATTGGTGCACAAGAAATAGATTTTCAGTCAATTCTCTGAAAATTGAGGTTGTTCTTTTTACAAGAAGAGGAAACTGAATGGTCTGGCTCATCTAGGTATCATCTGAAAGGTATCATTATCTGTATTTCTAAGAAAAATATGTAATCCTTTGAACTAATTACATATGTCACATCGAAAAGCCCCAATGCGAGGTCGGCTCTCGAGTAGTGTAAAGAAGCTTTCGGTAACGTATTGGGCTTGCCATAGAGGATGTTCTCTGTATCTACGCAGCTATCATGATACCACCTATGCATCGGTTTTCTGGTAGAAGAAACTTTTACGAAGAATTGTCACTGCCATTTTCACCTAGCTAAGAAAAACGCTCTGTTTCAGCTATCTTTTAAGCACCCCAGACCCTGCCTCTGGACGCACTTCCAAATCCACTTTCCTGTTGCAGTATTGATTTCGGTAAGAATCTGCGCCATAGCAGAATGTAGTCTGATTTATGAACCGAAACTGAATGAAGTAATTTATGAAGGACGACAGCGTAAAACTTAACTTCTCGTTAAGAAGACTTTCGTTTGTATTTTAAGCGGATATAATACGCAATCCTATTGGCAACGATATGAATTGTGAAAATTGAGCAGGTGGGGTCAAGCATCTGCATCTGTAGCGATAAACAAGATGCTTTTAAAGCCTTACTAAACAAGCTACTTTGAGAGTGCAAGGTTCCTTGCAATGGTATAATGGGAAATAAAATTGCCGAAGAATTCCCTAGGCAACTCAGGAAAGAGTTTTTTAAAACCCCAACCTGCCTTAGAGCTGTCTACGTCCTGTGTTAGGGCTTCCATTGACATTGAACTCCAAATTTGCAAAACAGCAGATGGCATAACTTTCCAGGTTTCTCTCAGACCAAACGAATGTCTCCCAATATCTCGAGGAAAAGAAAATGCCAATTCCAAAGTTGACGTCATTAATATACTCTCCCAACGTCACTTCTATAAAATAAAACAAATATTATTGTACTATGACTGCAAGTAGAAGATAAACTTTAAGAAGACGGATCTTTTGTCTGGGACATATAATACACGGGCTGAAAAGTCTAAGAGAGGGCACCACTTGAATTAAATCCATATCATTTTCAGTTAGTACCAACCTTCAAAAGATACGTGTATAAATTTTACAGCTGTCGGACGATTAGTTCTCGAGATCTAGCGTTGTGAGTGAAGCAACTTTTGTTATTGTGAAAAAAAAAATATATTCAAAGCAATTTCGTGTGTTGATTTATCATTGCTTTTTGATGGGAAAAAATGCAGCCAATGCAAAGAAATGGCTTGATAAGCGTTACCCGGACTCTGCACCAACCGAACGAATCATTCGCAAGTGGATTGAAAAATTAAAAAGTGGTCATACAAGCACCGAAAATGATGCACGCAGTGGATGTCCAAAATTGCGTCGGTATGTGACAATGGATGAAACTTGGCTCCATCACTTCACACCAGAGACAAGTCGGCAGTCAGCTGAGTGACGAGCAGGCGACGAACCTCGTCCAAAACGACCAAAAACTCAACAGTCGGCTAGCAAGTTTATGGTTGGGATCCACATGGAATAATTTTCATCGACTATCTCTAAAAGGGCCAGACTATCAACAGTGACTATTACATTGCATTGTTGGAGCGTCTGAAGGACGAAATCTAAGAAAAACGGCAGCATTTGAAGAAAAAGAAAGTGCTGTTTCATCAAGACAATACACCGTGTCACAAGTCGATGAAAACGTTGGCAAAATTGAATGAATTCGGCTCCAAATTGCTTCCTCACCCACGGTATTCTCCAGATTTGGTCCCCAGCGACTCTTTCCTCTTCGCAGACTTCAAAAGAATGCTCACCGGAAAGAGATTTAAGACCGATGAGGAAGTAATCGCCGAAACAGAGGCCTATTTTGAGGCTTAATCGAAATCGTACTACAAAACTTGGATCGAAAGATTAAAAAATCGTTTCAATCAGTGTATCTCCCTCGAAGGAAACTATATTGATAAATAAATTGAATTTTGCAAAAATTTTGTGTTATACTATAAAACGCCACGGACTTTTCAGCCCATGTTATGTGTAACAGAAAATATTTGTAAAAGTTTTCGAACATGAGGCAGCACGGATAACCAAAGTCTTTTCGAAATGTTGCCAAATATAATAGGATTTTCATTTTAAGGTCGCATGGGGCATCATTTATAGTGACAATATACATAGAATCATACCAGATTTCTGGTATCCCTATCCAACTCGTCCATCTGTATAGAATGAATAAGAAGAACTCTCGCAAGGCATTTGGTGTTAAACACCATATTTGAAATAATGGTGCGAAACGCAAAGCTAAGTCGCAAAAGGTGGAAGATATAACTTACGAACAATTGCCTAGGAGCTCGTAATTTGTAACCCCTCTAGAAGCAAGGATGATTGATTGCTGTAAACACCTTCTTCTATCACTGGTTTCGGATGTAAAGATATAATCTTCCAAAGAATTATCTATGTATGCATGTTAAGCTATATATCTTACTAATCTGTGACCAAGCTCTGCACAATTGAAGACGTAAAACATTATTACCAAAAGTTTGATTGATAAGCTCGAAATAAGTCCAATACTAAGTATAATTTTCGTCTCCCCTTTTTCATTTCGATTCTTACATGAAATTACCCAGAATAAATGTAACATATGTATGTATCTGTAGTCTTAAAAAAATTTGTTTAAATTTGAAATCGAAAACTATTTAAGCAAATTCCACTATACAAAAAAATGTTAATTTTGAATTCCAAAACAGTTGGTTTCAGTAAATGGCTCCCTGAATACTATATACCAGCATATGAATGCTTTCTCCCAACCCTTTTTGTTATTTTGTAATTTTATGCCTTCAGCATATCCCAAGATACCAAATTTTCGACACTTCAGTAAAATAAAAGACATCAACAAACTACTCTCCCTCCGCATCTAAATAAAAATTTCGCCTCCAGCACAATCTAACCGAATTTCATGCATTCCAAATCACTCAGGACCTTAAAGCTACATCCACTTTTGTACGTTTCCACAACAAACGAAATTGTGAACATACATCTAGATAAATATGTATTGTGAGGGTAAAGCTTTCATTCCTCCATTCGACTCGCATCTCATTCATAACGTCAATTCAAAAGTAACTCCCATTTCTCAGGACACTGAATTATTCAAATATCCTTCAAATAAGCATTCCCAATGCGACTTCTTCACATTCCGGCTATTGTTTATTCAGGGGGCATTTCACTTTAAGCCTTACTAGAAAGACCGAAGACGACAGACAAAACAACAAAAACAACGACCAAAAAAAAAAAAAAAAATTAATCCCATCCGATCTGGCAATAAAGGCTCTCCGTAGAACGAACAGATGAAAAAATCCACATATAACGCACAAAGGCCAGCCAAAATGCGTACACACAAATATATAGAGCCTACAGATTCATTACAGACTTTTCCAAATCCCTGAATGACACTTGCCCTAATATTTCCTTATTATTCTTGCTTGCTATTTTGGGGAACGTTGTCGTCTTAGTTGGTCGAAGTCGGTGGTTGGTGGCCCAAATGGAATCCTTTCATGCGAAATAAATACATCACGACACAGCCTGCAGCAGCATCCAGCTTCAACTTCAGCTTCTGCCCCCATCAACATTGCTGGTATTACACCCGCTGAACACCATCCACCACCTACGACTGCCACCAAGAGCAACAGTATCAGTCTTTTACGAAACTAATTCCAGGACGTGACGATAATGAATGAAGAAGAAGACTTTTAGATATATAATCCCCTTTTGGAGATGAAGGACAACTAAATGAAACAGCGCCCACAATATGGATGTACCGCGTATACGGGATACAAAAAGGACATATGTAGCTTTAGATGACTGTTGGGAGCGTTGCTTGGGGAGCAGAAAAAAAATTATTCATCGTCTTTTGCAATTTGTTGGGCCGGCGTCTTTGTCCTTTTTTTTTTTTCTATTTTTAGGCTTTATTCGTATATTCTTGCGGACACCACCATGGAAGCCCGCAGAGAACAATCTTATCCTTTTAAATGAGTGAGGTATCAACATTAACAAGTTTGTTAAGAATATCTCGTGGGGATGTCGGAAATGATATTCCGTCTGGTTGCCGCAAGTCCTCGGTGGATACGAGCACCGAATACCACCAAGTATCTTATTTATCGACAGAAGGGATGTATTCAGCAATCTGCTGTATCCTTATTTTATCCTGATTATAAACAGATGAAGTTTTAACATTTTTTTTTTTTCTTTCTTTTTCTTGAAGATGTCCTTTTTCGTCTTCCTAGACTATATCGTTGTCTTTGTTATTGTTATTCAGTAGTGCTACAGTGACCAGAACTTGATAATTATTTATACGACCGAACTCATTTATAAAGTCATCCTGTTAATTGAAATTAATATCTAAGCCATAAACGTAGTTACATAGGTCTTGGGTCTTAATGAAGAAAATCCCACAAGAGGCCTGTCAATGAAATTCAGTCTAATTAAAGCATGACTTCACTACGCCTCAGACACATTTTATGAATGTATCTTGAAAGTTCAATTATACAGGGTATTCCGAAAAATATGTTGACAACTTTAAGGGAGATTTTTCAAGAAAACAAGCCCATGGACGGAGGGCCGCAATTGAAAGTCTTACACTGCGACAATAGCGCATTGAAAATAGCAAATTTCAAATTTATGCATGTATGGACCCAAATGGGGTAACTATTAAATCAGACAAGGAGACATAATGGCAGTCTAAATTATCCTTTCGGTATAGAGTGTGCCCCTTATTCATCAAGGATAATTTGGAGAATAGTTTTTGGGTATATTCTAAGGAAAAAATCGTTCTACACTAAGGATCTATCTCGAATGTTGACATAATTTACTGAGGATTTAAGAAGAGGCTTACATTGTTGTACCCTTACTCATGTTAACAGAAATTTCTATGCTTATACTAATGGTAGAAACTTCCTTAATAGTTTATTTTTAGAAGCAACTAACTGCGTTTAAATAAGGTTGATACCTTCTTTGAGTTTTCAGATATCCAATTTTTAAACCTGTTTAATTTTTCTTCCCGTGCAAATTTTTGACTTCGAGGTTCAGAGAATGCGTAATCAACATAACATGCTACAATATTTTTTTTTTCTTATAAATATAACAGTAATTAGGAAAAGTCATCAACAAGTTTGCAGAAAACCCCATAGATTTTATGATATTTAGGAAAACCTGCAGAAGATAGAAATTGAATTTACATTTTTTTGCTCTTTTCTTTAAAAGATTTTAAAAAGAGTAAGGTTTGGGGTATAAAAGTCTATTTGGAAAATTTTCCAAACAAAAATGATATAAAAGATTCGAAATTAATTCATCAGTTTAATTTTTCAACTCTCTTTGAAATGTCTGTATTTGCAAACCAAGAATACGCAGATACCATGAAGTTTATTCTAACCAACGATTTCCTAGTAAAGGGGTATTTCAAAATACGTATCGAAGGCTTCGAAAAATGGGATCAGTTTCAAATACACGACTTAGTGCATTAGCTCCACAAGTAAGAAGAATTTCGTCTGATGAAAGAATACTGGAAGATGTTACAACTCATCCATCAATCGGCATCAGACGCCTAGCTTTGCAATTCAATGTTTCAAGACATAAAATTTGTACTTTACTGTACTGTACTGTACTGCTTCCAGGTGATTTAAAAAAAGAGACTTGAGTTTTCTAACTGGTTACTGAATCGGACATTGGATGATAGTGAGTTTATTAGCAGAATTCTTTGGACGAACGGATCTCAATTTACAAGAGATGGGAGCACAAGTTTTCATAATCTTTATATATAGGCTACAGACAATCCACATACAAGGAGACATCAATCATTTCAACACACAAATTCAGATTCAACATGTGGGTAGGTGTAATTCAATACAAGTTTATCGGCCCTTTGAAACCAGCACTTAGGCTGAGTTCTGCAAACTATCTGGAGTTCTTGAGAAATGCTTTACCAGAACTATTGGAGGACATTCCATTGATTCAACTAGCTTCATCATATTTCCAACGGGATGGTGCTACAGCCCATGATTGAGAATTGGATAAAGAGTACGGTAATCGTTGGATAAGAATAAATGGACCAGTTCACTGCCCTGCAAGATCTCCTGACTTTACAGTATTGAACTTTTTTGGATGCGAAAGAATGAAAAAAACTTGTTTATTCAACTGAAATAGCAACTTTAAGTGAATTGGAAAAGCGTATCCGAAAAGCGTCATCAAAAATAAGGCAGCAGTTAGCATCAACAAACATTCGCAGTGAAATTCAAAAACGGTCTCGAGCATACAAACAAAACCAATGAGGACACTTTAAGCACCTGTTATATCTGTTTTAATACAGTCAAAGAATAAAAATTATCTAAAACAACACAAAATCATTTTTTATCAATAGCCTTTGGAGCTTAAAGCGAAAAGAACATTTTTTTAACTTGGGTCAAGGTACAAAAATATAAGCATTTTCTTGGAGATAAACCCTTACTGTAGAACAATTTTTTTCTCAGAATTATTCATTTCCCAAATTATGCTTTACAAATTAGAGTACACCCTGTATATTAATTATTAAAATTGAGTGGCAAAATTTAATAAACAAATCGATTTAAGTTTGTAATATTGAAGTTAAACTGCGAAGTACAACCTTGATCAAAAAGTTCCCGGTGGCGTCACCGTGTGGCTCTCTCATTGCTCCGACTTGAGTTCTGTTTTTTTTTTTTTTTTTGTTAAGTTGGTACATCTGTTGTTGATATTTCCTCTAAATCTTAGCATCATAGCTTGACATTTGCAAGAATTACGTAGCCAAGAGTACATATATCTCTGTGTGTGTTGGGGATTTTTTACAATTTTAGAAATGCATTTAAATTTGCAACAACGAACTTGTGTTAAATTTTGCATAAAAGACAGATTTAATGGTTCACGAACGTCGGAAATGTAGGAAAAGTGTTTCGGCAACGATTCTCTAAAGAAAACGATCGTTTACCAGTGCCACTAGCGGTTCAAAAGTGGTCGTGAGTCAATCAAACATGATGAACGCAGTGGCAGACCATCGAGATCGAAAACATTGATGAAATAAAAGCAATGTTGGTCATTAATCATCAGAGATAGATAGCGGAGAACTTCAACCTTGCCTTTGGATCCGTCCAAGATCTAACAGTGCGATAGTTAAGTGAATGGCGTTCATCAAATGAGCCGAGACAAAAAAAAAAAAAAACCACGTCGTTTTCAGTCAAAAAAGAAGGCAATGCTCACGGTTTTCATGGATTATAACGGTGTAGTGCATCATAAATTTTTGCTAGAAGGCCAGACGGCAAACAAGGAGTATTATTTGGATGTTATGAGACGTTTGTGTGAAGCAATTCGCCAAAAGAGACCAAAATTGTGGGCAGAAAACTCGTGGATTTTGCACCATGAAAACGCACAGTGTCATCATTATTCGTAATTTTTTTGCAAAATGCAACAAATACCATCCAACAGCCATCGAATTCACCTGATTTGGCTCCCTGTGACTTCTTTCTGTTCAATCGAGTTAAAAAACCACTACGGGGAATGCGTTTCAGCAGCTGAGAGGAAGTAATGGAAAAATCGCAGAAAGCACTAATGGACATACGGAAAACCGGATATGAAAAATGTTTCGAGGATTGGATCAAGCGCTGGCATAAATGTGTTGCAGTCGATGTGGATTACTTTAATGGGGACAATATAGATTAAGGTGAATGAACTTGTATTTTTAATTTTCTGAATAATTTCCGGGAATTTTTTTACTATGGTAGTATACACTTTCAATTGTTATGTACGGAACATAAAACGCTAATTTTTATTGATCTTTTATGTACAAAGTATCGAACAGCAATCTGCATATGAATTGACCGAATCTGTGACAATATTAAAAAAAAATTGGATTTATTTGTTGTTCAAGATAAAAAGCAAGAACATCGCGTCATTGGTCGTGCTTCTCAAAACAAAAATCTTGTTTGTTCCTTTTTATATTAGTTTCTCGGCGAAATTGAAAGATTTTTTCTCATTTCTGGCTGTAGGAAAATATACGGACGAAGTGTACTAGAAATAGTATCGCTGAATTCGAAATTAGGGGTAATTTAATTGCTTTAAAGTAAACATTGCCCTTAAAAGTTATTGAAGATCAAAACCGATTTTTTTTGTTAAGAAACTTATTTTTATTATTTTTTTCATCATTTAGTTTGGAAAAATATGCTTTAAATAAAAGTTAAGTCACTCCGTCTTAGTTAATTAATTAACTTTGGAATTTTTTCCCGTAAAATAAATTCATTATTGCGCAATGTTTTTGAAGGTAAAGTTGTATGGTAATGTGTCATAAACCCTACCAGGGGAATAGCGGGAAAAGGTACCACCTCGGGTAGGTAACCTTCATAGTTACAGATAAATAAAATACAGATCCTTTTTCTGAAAACAAACCAAGCAGATTGGTTGGTGCAAGATCCGTGCTATACGATTTGTACATCAAAGCTTCGAAACCAAGCTTCATAGATTTGATGGGGAACAACTCCCTTTCTGTTGGCCAATTCTGGTCGCTCTTTCTTGATAGCTTCATTCAAGTGGCCGAGTTTTGCACAGTAAAAAATCGAATTGACCGTTTCGCTACTCTAGCAGCTCAAAGTAGACAATTCCTTTCCAATCCCACTAAACACTCAACATAACCTTGTTTGTCGTCAATCCAGGCTTTGAAGTCGTTTATGGTCGGTCACCGGCCTTTGACTATGATCGATTGCATTGGATATTCTCGTATTTAATCCATTTTTCATCGCCCGTAATGAATCGCGAATCGCGAATCGAATTTCGTTACATTTCAGCAGCGTTTCACTGATGGTTATTCGATCAAATAAATTTCTTTGCGTTAATTCATGTGGCACCCAAACATTGAGCTTCTTTGAGTAGTCTGCTCATTTTAGATGATTACAAACTGTCATACGGCCAACCAGTGCGAGGCGCACCTTTTACATCGAAATTTTCGGAACTCCTGGGTCCGGCGTTCACTCACAGTATTCTCACCGTAAACTGCACAAATTTTTCGGCATGTTTTTGCAGCGTTTTTCCATTTTTTATAGCATCACATAGCGTATTTCTTCAGATATTTCGCTCATATTCAAATCAGTATAACTTTTAACACTAGCAACGAATTACACAGCTGACTTCAAAAAAATGCAGCCTGGCATGTCGCCCCTCAAACTCGTGTTCGTTTGACACAATCAGGTTAGTGTTTTCAGACAAATAGACACCAACACCATCTATTGACAAAAAACCGCGGAGACTTTTTATATGACCCATACTTATTAGAACATTTTCCAGGTAAACAGAAACAGATTCACATCCTCCCTCCTTTAGCAGATAGCGTCTCCAGCTACAAAGATGTTTTACATTACGTCAGAAACTATCTATCTATCTATAGTCTAAGGCTACTAAGTAGACATTTTAATCTAAGCAGGACTTACTGGAGAACTCTACATTTTTGAACGGATGCATGCATTCCACCGTATACCAGTTACCAGCTATAACCCGGAGACTCAGAGAAGCGTTTGGAATTATACAATAACACTCCGGAAAGCCACATTGCGGAAGAGAAATTTCTTGGTCAAATTCTATGGACGGATGAGACCCAATTCAACCAGGGATGGAAACACCAGTTTCTACAATTTACATTCATGGGAAGGAAGTCATTCCCACTCCATGAAACATACAGTTTTTCAGCATAGCTTCAATATCAATGTTTGAGTTAGTATACTGAGTAACTGGCTTAACTGGCTTAACTAAACGTAACATTAAATATCTCAAAAACTTGACGTGATGGCCCAACGGATTTGAGTTATGTATATGCACCATATTACTTCGGAAATGATTTCCATCTGCCTTATTGCCTATGAAAGTTGATAGGAGCCTAACTATCCGAAAACATGCGGATATCCTTTGCAGATATCACGTTTTTCTTCAGCCAGTGCATAGCTTTTGTAATCGCCAACATTTTTACATGGAACACGCTACTTTGATTTGGAAGGCGGAAGAAGAGGCTTAGATTTAGCTTATCTGAGAAAACACTGTCCCCAACCACGCTAGCGATTTTAGATCCATCTGTGTAAAAGTAGATAGACTTTTCCTCCATGAAAGCATCTTCCACCCAGAAGTATCTAGAAGGGAAACTTGCATGAATGTCTTTGTCAAACTAAAGTTTAGGTATGGTGTAATCGATGTTCTCTGTGAGAATTCCTAATATATTGTGCCGTTATGTGCGTTACATGTCCGATTTTCCCGAATAGGCTCGGTATCACTTTTCGTTTAGCAAACAGAACAACTTGTAAGAAGAAAATAAGTCGTCAAAAAACACGATGAGCAGAAAGCTTTTGAACAACTAACAATAAATCCAGAACAATATTTTCTCCCAGTCCCAAATCTTTCTCGTAAGTGACCGTATTTCCCCCATAAGGAATGAATTTATACAAGTAGCCATGAGAAAAACCAAACTTTATTGGTTTTCTTTTATTGTACATCTTACAACTACGCCGTCCAAAATATGGCACCATTTTCTCGTCGATAGATATTTAAGAAAAACATGTACAAAGTATTATTCAAGGTATTGTCCATCTGAAGCTATGACTTTTTCCCATCTTTCTGGCAATTTGTGGATCCCATCCCAAAAGAACTGCGTCGGCTTGGCAGCCAAGAATGAATCAAGCCACTTTTTGATATTCTGCTGTGATGTGAACCGTATTTCAGTGAGGTCGTTCTTCATTGACCGGAACAAATGGTAGTCAGAAGGGGCAAGGTCTGAGCTATAAGGCGGGTGGGGTAAGACTTCCCATCCACTGTTTTCCAAATAGTTTTTAACCATGATGGAAAATTATTGCCTCGGGTCTCGTGCCTCGTTTCACCCGGTTTTATCAGCTCATAATACAGCACCCCCATCTGATCCCACCAAATACAGAGCATTACCATTGCGCCATGGATATTCGGCTTTGCCGTTGATTTGGCTGGTTGGCCAGGTTTCACATATGAGTTTTTGCGCTTGGGGTTGTCGTAATGGATCCGTTTTTTATCACCAGTAACAATCCGATGCAAAAATGACTTCCTTTTGTGGCGTTCCAGCAGCATTTCGGACATGCAAAACCGCCTTTCGACGTCTCTCGACTTGAGTTCATGTGGAATCGAGAACATCGATTACACCATACCTAAACTTTGGCAGCCAAGCCGGCGCTGTTCTTTTGGGATGGGATCCACAAATTTTTTTTAAAAATATTAAATTTAATGTTTTTTTGAAAGATTATATCCTTCCCACTTTTTGGACATTTAATTGAGTTTCAAAAAAAGATCCGAAATAATACGATCTAAACTCAATTACAGGGTGACTGACTCGAACTGCAACTTTTTAAAATGCTAAAGCTTTTTTATTTTTTGATAAATTTTATTTTGCCAAAGGAAAAAATGTTGGAAAATACATAAATTTTCAAATTGTATCAACAGTTTTCAAAATTTCTACCTTTGACGCGAATAATGGCCTTGAAACGGCCGAAGAAAGCATTTCACGCTGCACGCAAGTGGCTCTGCGGTATTTTGGCTCATTCCCGGCGAAGAGCTTGTTTGAGGTGGTCCAAACTTTGGTATTTCTTAGTGCCAACCTTCGCCTTCAAAATACCCCAGACATAGAAGTACAACGGATTTTCATCCGGAGAATTTGCAATCCATTGTGTCAAAGAAATAAAGAAACGAATCAATCTTAGTTCAAGCGCGTTTTGTGAGACGGTGCCGAGTCTTGTTGAAATGTCCACGGTCCTCGACCGAAATGATTGTTTGCCCAAGGCTTCAATACTGTCTCTAAGATAGTTTCACGGTATACGGTCGCATTAATTTTGACGCCACGGTCCAAAAATATGAGCGGAGAGCGACTATCGGCGGTTATGGCGGCCCAAACCATCACCATCGGTGCTGCCTGCTTTCTGGTGGCCGTCCGAAGATGGAAATTTTCAAAAGGACCTCTCTGGCAAGTAAACTCGGTTATTTTGTTTGTTGACATATTGTTCGATAACAAATGGCGACTTATCGGAAAAAACCAAATTCGGCTCTTTCGACTCTAACTTTTGTCTGTTGCGGTGTTAGATCGTGTGCTTTTTGGAACTTTATTGGCTTGAGCCCAAGCTCATTTTTCAGTATGTGTCGCATCCGTTCCAACGAAAAGTTGAGCTCACGAGCCATTTTTCTTCCACTTCGAAGCGAATTTCGCTCAATTCGAGCCTTCACTTTCCGAACCATTTCTGCCGATGTTGCTGTTTTTTTATGACCACCTCCATGGCGTTTTGCAACGCTGCCAGTATCACGGTAACGAGCTATGAATTGAGACATAAATGATTTATTCACGTTGAGGTGCTGGAGGGCTCTAACGATAGCTATTTGTGATTTTCCAGCCAAATATAAAGCAATCACACTATGACGTTTGAATTCCATCTCGAACACAACTGAGACGCAAATCGTTTAAAAGGCTTGTAAATAATAAAATTATCTGTAATGTGTCAAAATTTCAGCTCACTATCATGAACGGTTTGGAAGCTATAGCATTCTGAATTCCTATATATTTGTAAGGATGAGTATACGTAAAACTCAGGCGTGGAAACTCGCATCCCTTTGTGTTCGAAAGATTTGATTTTAAAGGTTCAGCCACTGAAGAAGTACAACGCTGTGCATAATTACAAACCCAAACCCAAATTTTCCTTTAAACAAACATTACTATATGATACCAATTCAGGGAAAGTAAAAATCGACATTTCATACAACAATTCGTTAGATTACGATTAATGATTACCAACTGTCAGATGAAAATTTGTTAACGGAAGAGTGTCCGAAATTGGATGAAAACTATCATCTATGTGTGTACATCTTCAATAGTTTGAAAATTGTCTCCATATCGATATTGAAAAAAAAAACAGAAGTAACATGTAATTTACCAAGTACTCGTAACTCAAAGCCAAGAAATAAAAACTAACTTAACCACTAAAGATCTTTCTAATTACTTAGCAATAAAGTAACGAAAAGATGAAAGCTGATGCAACCAAGGCAGTGAAAAGAATAAAAGAAAGCATTTCTACTTAACAAAAGAATACATTGACTTTGCTTATGATTTCGGGTCTGTCAAAGGGAAAAAATAAGATTTTGAGAAGTTCCCTGAGAAAACACAACAGTTGCTAAAAAAGATGCAGCTTCAGAAAATTACGAAATCATGGAAATATCAGCCCGAGAGAAACTTCAAGACATGATGGCTCATACTGCAGGGCGGCTTTAAGAAAACAAAAGTGAGTGGCAATTAATTGCACTTCCATGAATCATAGCGAGTGGGGCTATGATGGATAATATTGGCAAGGTGCCTACAAGCAAAATATAAATACATCAGATGGTGAAACAGGTGCAAATATGTTTATGGCCTCAGTTTTTCCATTGAGGTTTAGCAGTTCAAATGGAAAACATTGGAAGAAGCCTCGTCCAACATCAATTCATTTTTGCCGACTCATAATGTTCCAGTTCCAAAGGAAACTGGATAACTCATAAAAAGTACAGTCAACAATATTAAAAGTCTCATTGCTAATCTTCACCCTACTGTATGTAAAGTTTATGACGAAATAGGTGTAGGTAGTTGTCAACCGCGAGTGCTTTTCAACTATGATTGTTAGAAAAGTTCTGAATGAAACAACAGATTCCTGGTCAACACGATCATGTCCCATATGCAATGAACACAAAACTTCAATAATCAAGATAAGTCAAATGATGACGAACCTAACTACGAATATGGAATCTCTATATTATATCTATCCATTAGGTGCATGGAATTTATTTTAAAACTTGCATATACAGTTCGAGGCAGAAAAAAGAAGAAAACAAGAGCTCCATGTCGATAGACCAAAACAAGGATTTGGACTGGAAGAAACACACATAGACATCAAAATATATATCAAAGATGCAGTAGAATGAAAACATTTTTGACATGCTTCAACACGCTTTTTTATATTTTTTTACGGTGTACTTTTTTCTCCATTATTTGATCTTGACTGAATCACTGCAATATTTTACTATGTACTCTGGAGTGCGACAAAATAAAAAGAAAGTTCTTTTGATACTCCAAAAAAGCATTTAAGAAATGGTTCGTTTACTTTAATTTACCACTGTAATAGCTTTTATACACCCTGTTATTACTTCAATTATGGACTTTACAATATTTCTAAAGTAAAATATTACGTTAATCCATTGTGGTGAGGTCTTATTTCAGAAGAACTTTCTGAAAAACCCTATAAAACTTTTTTCTCAAAATTCATTAATTTCATAGTCCTGGAAATTTTCTTAAAGTAGAAAAAAAAAAAAAACTGCCACATTATCTTTATTCATTTAAAGATATCCACTGATCATTTCATCTTTGCTTTAGATTTCTGTATCTCGGACATTTTCGACCTCCGACCCCATTCGTGCGGTTTTTTTTCTCAAAATATGTGAAGAAATCTAGTTTTACAGGAGGCTAATTTAGCTGAACTTCGAATGAGTTTGAATTGTAATTCCGCAAACAGAATGTTTATAAATAAGTATCTGTTTGTTGAAAATGAAGCAATATAGCATCCAAAAACGAGGAAAATACTCTTTTTTTTTTTTTTGAACGATCAGTTAGCTATCTACCTAACGCAAGTAAAGCAGCCAAAAGATGAATAGAAGTAATCTGCATTATGAAAATAGTAATCGAAACGGCAATATAATATTTTTGGTGGCAATAGTGACAACGTTTCTTTGGAGAAACAATTGGCCGAAATGCAAAAACAGTTTAAAATAAATAATCAAATGAAGGTATTCTTCCCAATTCAACATCAAACACTTGGTTTGATTTTTCACAACATAAGGTACTTCTCTGATTCATTCCGTGAGTGTTCAATTCATTCACATATCTCTCATACTTTGATCTGCTTCACTATTTCAACGGATTCCATTGCACGAAATCATTGCAATAAAGATCTATTTGTGGCCGATGCTCTGCTAATTCCACATTGTATAGCAATATATGGAATGTCGACTTCAAATTTGTTCCCATTAGTTTGACGAGAAAACTCCAAAGATTGATTCAGGAATCGCTATTTTCTTACTTACTTTTGTTCTGCACACATTAAATAATAGTGACTTATCACGCAAGTGAACCAATCGAAGTTCATGGTCAAGATGTGATACAAAAACCTCAAACCATGAGAACTGGCCACTTCAAAAAAATATTTACGTAGAGGAAGCAACAGAGCCTTCAAGTTTACAAAATACTGTGTCAACTGAGTGACAAAAAAAGTCCTGGAGCAGACAACATGAGCTATGTGTCTCACTCCTATAATCACGAAGATCGTAAACCATAGTTTGTGTCAGTCCTGTGTGCCAAAACTAATGAAAACTTTAATAATTCGCCCAATATACAAGAGAAGAATAAAAAAAGATACGGAGAACTATAGACCGATTTTAATTCTACCAGCCATTGAAAAATGTTTGTAAGAGGTAGTTGTTAATCGTGTTAATTTGGTTTTCAAAAGTGCAAGAGCACCCAATCGTTACTGGGGGAATTTCCCAACGTCGTGAATGCTGGACTGAATAAAAACCCCCACGTACTCGTGCTTTTTATAGATTTCAGCCAAGTGTTTGATACGCTGACTCCTGAAAAACTTGTGGAAAGCGTCAACAGATTAGGACTGAGAGAAGTGCTGGCAAACTGGCTTAAAAGCTATCTGAGTGAAATGAAATACAAGTCAAGATATCTGACACATTTAGCAAAAAAAAGAACGATCAAATACGGAGTGTCACAAGGTTCCAAACTGGGCTCAATATTATTTATACTGTTCACAAATGAACTATTAAGAACATTTAAAAAAGCTACTGCATATGCCTACGCTGATGACATCGCAATCGTCGTGAAACACAAGGACTTGCACTTAGCCATAAAGATACTGCAACACGAGTTCAACCTTGTATCTGAATGGTGTCATGACAACGGCCTGGTGATCGACGCAAATAAAACAAAGTTGATGTATATTCGGACTCCATCGAAGCCAACGGAAGTTATTCAAATCTTTCATCGAAATGATCGTTGTCCATTACTAAGGAGCAGCAGCACAATAGTGGTAGTAAAAACCATTAAATACCTCGGAGTTACCATTGAGCACATCAACGTACTGCGCCTTCAACTTAAGAGCACTATATTTGCAATGGTGTATCTTAAGCGTTAGTCACATATGGAGGTACTAATGCAAGTGCACTACTCGTTGGCAGAGTCACGCATTAGATACGGGATTCTGGCCTAGAGAAACGCAGCAAAAACCCACATGGAGAAGATATCAAACTTACAACATCGTCTTGTTAAAATTATTCAACACACTAATTCAAGTTTTAAAGTTTTAAATGTAAAGGCAATCTTCCAGATGACAACACTACTAACTTACATGGACGACCGACGGTTTCTTCAACCCATCAACCACACGCTAAACACCCGAAGACGTGCCCAAGGGATGCTAGAAGTTCCGACAGCTTACAACTCGTACGGAGACAAAGAACTACGATGCACTGTTCCTAAATTGTTAAATTCGCTCCCACCGTTACTGAAAATTATTCCAACATTTTATTGAATATCATCATGTAAAGTAGAGTCATATTAGTAATTCTTAAAATCACCGTAATAATATTAACTTCAAAATGAACTTATTGTATTTGAACCTAATCTTTTCAATTTGAAATCACTTCAAAACTATATCAATGTTATGTCCAACCACCTGCAGATAAGCACTTTGCTTTGCAGGTAAAACAATGTTAACGAAAATTTATGTGCAAATAAAATTATGTGCAAGTGCAAATGCAAAAAACTAAGCCCTAACAGATACAATGTAAGTGAATTACCAACACTTTTACATCTCTATAACATGTGATTGTTTTGATAATAAAAGTTTAGCTTTTGCTCGGCGCCATTCAGGAATGTATTGGGCTGTTCAATAAGTAATTGTTAAACACACATTTTTGGTATAAAAGCTTGTTCTTAATCCATCAGATATTGTCGAGGACACAAATGCCTATTTTGTAAAAGTCAGCAGACTTATGGGTAAAGAGATGTTTTCCAGGTACGTTTTGATTTCATCTACGGAATTGAATTGCCTTCCGTCCAAATTGTTTTGGAGAGAGCGAAACAGATGGTAGTCAGAAGGCGTAAGGTCTGGAGAGTACGGTGGGTGCTGTATTACTTCCCAGCCAAAAGAATTCGGTTTTTGTTGTGTCACTAAATCCGTGTGTGGTCTGGCTTTGTCATGATGGAAAACAACGCCCTTCCTGTTCGCCAACCCTAGCCGTTTTTGTTCACTTCCTGCTTTAAAGTATCGAGCTGAGAGCAATATTTAACTGCATTTATTGTCTCATTTCGTGGAAGCAACTCGAATTAAAGAACACCTCGCCAGTCTCACCAAATGCTCAACATGACGGTGTTTCACCAGGAGCGCACCACGACTTCTTACGCAGAATGTTGTTGTAAACCAGCCACTTTTTGTCTCCCGAAACCACTATTTTCTGGAGACCACTATGCTATACATAATGTTTCTTTCACTGGGTTCGTGGGGAATCTAAACATCCACCCTTTTGGACATTCAAAGCCTTTTCAGTTTTTGGAAAACGATTGTATGGGCAATGTTTAACCGCTGAACGATCTCCCGTGTCGTCAAATATCTGTCAACGCTAACTGCAACCAAGATTTGATCGTTGTCTATGGTAGGTGGACGTCCAGAGCAAACAGCATCATCAAGGTTTGTATTTCCTGAACGAAATCCCGTAAATCAACGTTGACAAATCTCGACGCTTAAGCCGAATCTCCAGGGTGTAGGCAAATCCCCAATCTTTTTTTTTATAATACCGCGCGCGCACCAAGGGGATATGAATACCCTTTCACAGGTTTTTCTCCAGGACGCGGGCGGGTGGTGTAGTAGTTTGAAACTCAGGTGTGTTTGGTTTCGATAATCTTTCCCAAAGGTGGTTGTCAAACTGAACGGGACGAGCCAGTGCATCCTCAACCAGTGGGTTTAAGTGTGTGCTAGTTGTTAGTTCGTTACATATAGCCCACCCAGCAACCATTCCAACATCAGTGTTGTGCCTTTATTTCAGAGTTGAAGCCGACGGTATTTTCATATAGGGTTTTCTAATAACGACTTGACAACTTTTTTTTTTTTTAAATAAAAGGCAAACCATTTGAGATATTGCAAAAACTTTATTATTGGCTTGAAGTACAATCAAAAAATTTATGAATTTAACTCGACTTCGTTCATATGGCCACCGCGGGCACGTTTGCAGCGGTCAATTCGTTGGACAAAATTTTCAACTACTCGGCCACACATTTCGGCCGAAACGGCCACTATTTCGCACCAAACAGTTATTTTTTGTGGATGAAGTGGTGATTCATGAAGCACATGTGGGTTTTCACCCGATCAATAACGCATAATTTGCTTATTGACGAACCCATTGAGCCATAAATGAGCTTCGTCACTGAAGATGATTTTGCGATGAAATTCATCAACTTGGCGTATCTTCTCTAGAACCCAATCAGAGAACGTACGTCGCTTCAAATGGTCCATCGGCTTCAATTCTTGAGTCAGCTTGATCTTGTATGGGTGTAAACCAAGATCCTTATGCAAAATACGCCATAATGTGGTCTAAGCGATGCCCAATTCTTGAGAACGCCGTGGAATTGACTGAGTTAGATCGTTTGCTACGGAGGTCTGAACGGCAGCGATATTTTCGACACTTTGTCCAACCCGTTGTCTCACTGACACGGCAACATCACACAACGAATATGTAGACTCAAATTTTTGCACTAAGCTTGTTATTGCCTGTCTACTAGGGCGAGAATTATGACCGAAAATTAGAGTTAACGCTCTTAACGTTGCAGTCAGCGATTCGGATATCTGTAGAAATTTTTATAATTTGCAGACATTGTTCGTTAGTGTACTTTACCATGATGAAAATGTTGAGTTGAATAAATTGACAGTGACAGTTTGATGAATAGTGAAAGAGAGCGTTCACAAATTAAATTCAAAGTTGTCAAGCCCCTATTGGAAAACCCTACATAACTACATACAAATTCTATGAAAAGACTTTTTCGGAGAATTGCGTTGCATGGGATTCGAACCTACGTTGCGTCTCTGTCGCATTGACAACTTTAAAAAAAATATATTAAGCACTTAACACGTCCGATCAAAATAAATTCTCGTAATATTGTGAAGGTCAACCTCTCTATTGGAATAAACAACAAAAATAACGGTGTACACAGAGATTTTCTCAAACGATAAACACTACTTCCAAAAATAGAACAACTCAATAAATAAAATTGAAAAGAACGAAGTAAAAGTGTTTTAACGTCTCAGCTTTAATTCATCGTTCAAGGAAGGTTCATAACCAAAGCACACGCGAAAGCATATCGTAATAGGTAGGTACGACATCATTGTCTACATCATTTACCTCATTCCGACAATTCGAGCACATAACGTCGCTAAACATCATCAGGAAAAAAACCGAAGTGGAAGGTACGAAGTTTATTTATAGCAACTTGCGAACGGTCAAAGGAATAATGTATCCTTAAACTATTTGCTCACAGTGAAAGTTAAGGAAAATTAAGAATAAAAAGAGAGAGACACTGGAAAAGGGAAGTCGGAAGGGCCTTTCAGTAACGAGTTGTACAATTTTAGGAAGGAATCAGATATTTCAGCGTACATCAGCAGCTGCACTTGACTGATGAACATCCATAGCGAAACGGTTGTTACGGTTGAGGGCTTGAAAGGAGCAGAATACTCCTGGAAATTTCGATGGTGGAAATAGCAATTGATCAAGGTAAGGTAAGATAGGAGACATTATGTCGTTTTTCAAGGATGTCATAACTTTCGATTTATTGTATATCAAATCGTTTTAAATGCTATCTACCAAGTGAAGAAAGATCTTAGAAGCACCTGAGCAGGTGTAGGCATTGCAGTCCAAAAGGGGAAAAAATTTTTTTTTTTTTATAATTAGGGTGCGCTTTAAATAAAGCAAACTAAGGCAGGAAGAAAATAGAGGTACCGATGTGCATTGGTCTTAAATGTTTGCAAGTTACAATGAATAGGAAATAGAGGGTTTCGCAGAACATTTCTTTATCGCTTGAAGAAACCAAGACATTTTACAGAATTTTACGGCTGAGTATTCAAATTGTTCTTTAACGACAGGAGAGAACATTGTGTTAAGGAAGCATTAAATTGATGGGTCCTCAACTGTGGTGAGGAATGTGAGTTCGGATACGAATATGAATAGCAAAGAAAACTTGTATACTTGATTAAAAGTGGCAGACGAGAGATCATCAGGCTGCGAGTTGCATGCCTGATCTCAAACTCTGTTTAACACCATAAAAATATCAAGCGCAACTATCTTACCCTGATACCATTAACTCAACGGTGGACTTTTTGTGCTTTTGTGTGTCAAGATATTTCACATATTTTCTCGAAAGAAGTTCTTAAGAATAGGATTAATAAAAGACTTACACTGTGGTTTAGCCATCTTCAAAAGAATGGAAGATGTGTGTATTGAGATCTCTGCGTACTCTTACCACTACACGTCTGCAAAAGTAGGATTGTCCCACAGAGTTTTCAGCGCTCTATTAAGCTTATCGTAAAGTGCGCAGTGTTTCTCTAATATTTTTGCCACAATATTCACATGCTCAAGAAAGACGCTGCAGCCATTCCTGACTCGTTTGAACGAGCCGTTCCTTTTCTTTTGGTTCAATCTGATCAAGGATGATTCTCATTTTAAAGAGAACAGAATTTGTGATTACATATATCAGCATCGCAATCCACGTCGTCATCTAACGGGTTTGCCATTCGGTTTTGTGTTATTAGAAATTATAAGATATGAACTGATGTAATACAGTGGTCCGACGAGCTGGGCTAAGTTGTTCTTCACATCGAAGATCTTAACACACGGTCATTCGAGTGTTGTATATATAAAATATCGAAGGACACAGGGATACAATTCATTCTATGCAGACAGGTTGCACATCTGCTCGTTTAAAGTCAAACCGCTAATAAGTTTAGAGATACAGTGAATAAGGCGGTAGTAAATAAATTGGTTACAGAGAAGACACTTCATCCACAGGTATTCGAATTCCAGATAGGAATACAGATCATTTGAATTTCATCTTTTTATTCTTCTTTACAGAGAAATATAAATTTTTCCATGCAAGTGGACAAGTAGCTTTACAGTTGCAAACCGTCAATAGCCTCGCCCCCCTAAGGGCATTTTTTGCGATTGCAGTCCCATTGTTAATCAGTATGCAAAAGTTTAAGAAGCTCTGATATGCTCATTCTTGTTCAAAGCCGTTGCTCTGCTATCCTAATAATTTAACATCATCGCAAATTACTATCTTCATTTCCTGAATTGACCCATATTAAAGGTGGGTATCAGGAAGGAAACTTCACAAGATTTTGACTTACATCCACAGGTAAGCTACTTGATAGTTAACATCTACTGTCACACTGTTTTGCTGCGAATTCTCTGGTTTCGAATCCTCGAAAGAAATCGTTGCTATATCCGGAAACAATTTCAATGTTGACATGGGCGACATTAGCAGATGTAGGACGAAAATGAGTTTGTGCTATCATAAGATGGAGGATTTGTTGCAATCCTATGCTGCTTGTTCTATAGTAAATTCCTGGTTATTCACAAAATGATTCTACTGGTTCCATGTTAGCTGCCTATCAGTTAAGAACCTGATCTTGTAAAATGTTCGATATTTGGTTTTAAAATCAACAATTTATTCATTATTATCCTTTCAATCTTCTAGGCCGTATACAGTGTTGTCACTTTTAACCATGAAGTTGAAATCTTCTTTCCCATTTGCTGTGTGATCGTTAGACGTTCAAAACGAGGTATCCAACTTTGTGTTTTTTATTCTCCGTTAACGCAGCTGTCTGTACGAACGACGGCTGTTTGATGAATACCCTGATTAGAAATGACAATGCAACTTTTCAAGGTTTTAACAATGCAGAATACTCCTCCGCGCTGACTTCCTCGGTAGACTCATGCTTCCTCGTTCAACTATACTTCTTTCCGGCGAGTTTATTAACAAAAAAAAGTCACAGGAAGCCAAATCCGAAAAATATGAAGGATAGGGAAGCAATTCGTGGTGCTCCTTTCCGGTTGGGCCTCCGCCCAATTATCAAGGCTTCGTCCATCAATGACGTTGTCTAATAAAAAATCGGGGCAGAGCAAATGTACTGGTCGTATTGTAAAGGTTTTCGGTACTTAACGCCTCCAAATGCTGCTACGATTTGACCAGTTATAAGGGCCGGTCAAAGGTCCTGTTGGGACTTAAAACACGGTACCATGGGAATGAAGAACCCCCCAGATTTCGGTTAGGGCCTGACTTTTTGAGGTAGGCCCCCTTGTGGGAACGTTATTATGGCTGTGGCTTAAGTCCAAAGTCGCGGGAAGGCTCTTGACCCAATGTAGCGTTGCAAAATACTGGGTGCTGTAACCCTAAGAGCAGTAAGAGGTCTTAGGTCGGCCTCGACCCTTACCAAGGGTGGAAATTTTTTTCCTCCAACAGAAGTTCCGCTTTGGTATCAAAGAATTAACGGCGAGCGATGGCAAGGCTTATCCTTGCTCCCATGGATTACAAGGCAGAAGTTCACGTTAAACACAAGAGACGTTCTGCTCTTTTCTGGTCGAAGGCACTGTGTTTTTTGGAGCACGTTCACCGGGTAAAACCCATTGTATCTATTGTTCTTTGGTCACTGCTGTGTAGCATCGTCTCATCGGCGGTCACGAAACGACGCAGAAACTCCTACGGATTTCGATTAAGCAGGGCCAAGCACGTCTTCGAAGTGGTTTCACGATTGCGCTTGTTTGGGCGGCTTTCTCATCTAAAAACTCGCGCTTCGCCAGTACAAAATCATGGATTTTTTCCGCGGTTTTCGCCACCGTCAAAATCTGCGAACCATCGATAGACGGTTATATGGGAAGATGAATGGGTACCATAAACACCATCGAGAATGGGTTTAATTTCCTAGCAGGTCTTGCCACTTAAAAACAAGAATCGCATCACGGAGCGATACTGCTCTTTTTTCATGGTCCCAAAAAAACACTAACAGGATTGTTTGAAATAGGTATCAGAACAAAACTAAGCGTCGCATTGTCATCAAATTTTGACAGGGTTATCGGGGCATTTTGAGTCATTTTTTTCATTAATGTTAGCATAAGCTCTACAGTTGACACCGGCACGCTTTCAATTAAGTTGACAGAACCGAATTAGCTATTGTTTTAAGGCAAGTCGTCTTTGAAAATAGAGAATTATCCAGGATATGAACTTCAAGGAAGAAAGTATTGATAAAACCTTCAAAAGAAGTTCATACATTTTTCTAAACTCTAAAATTATCAGCTACATATGTCAAAAAACTGCCTCTCAACTGAAACAGTAAGTTTCTTATTTTTAAAGATTTGATCTACGTAAGGTAGTCTTATATAAGACACCGACATACAAAACATTTTATCTAGGAAAATTTTGATTGGTCTGGGAAACTACATATCAATTCTTCGATTAGCAGTAAGAAGCATTGGCTTGTATAGACCGCTGGGGTTGTAAAGAAAATTCTATCCACTGCAGATAAAATGAACCAAAAGCAATGGTTTTAAAGATTCAAACCTGTGTGCTCTTTTCTATTCAACTTAATTCTTACAGTATCAAGTATCTAGTAGTATCTAAGAGAAGATAAGTTCATTTTTCTCTAAGTCTTTTAGATCTTAAAGCAAATTTATTTTTCAACAATTACCAGATACTAGCATACACACAGAGGACGACTTCTTTAAACCTTTAAAGTGAACCATCGTTTTTGAATGATTAGCTATTAAATCTCGATCAGATAAAACCTCTGTTCGGGTAATGAAAACAAATCCAACAGCCATCAGCGCTTTGTTTTAAATTACTCCTACCTCAAGCTTACCCTCAAATCAAGAAGTTGTCCCCGTCCAATTTATTTTCTTGAGTACCAACGTCAGGCTCGGTATCACCATCACCAGTACCAGGCAAATCAATTTTCCACTCATTTTCAGATGACTTCTTTTTAATTTGTCCCCTACTTGCCTCACACATTCATACTAGCTCTTTCGAATCCATAGCATATCAACACTGTATGTCCACCCCCAATGTTTCATTAAGGAAGCCCCGGTAAGCTTACAATAGCACAGGGTGCTCCAAACGTTGTCTGAATAGAGAAAATCTTAAGTACCAAACATTAATTACCTGACAAGTTGCCCTCTGTTGCATCTCTATAACTCTTGAGATCCATTAACCGGAGTGCCTCTGTGCATTGTTTTCGCCTCGTTGGATATTCACTGTCGGATAACTCATGCCGCACATTTGAATTGCAAATTAAAACCACCAGATCCTTGGCTAGGAAAGGAATTTGGAAAGTTTCCAGAGACCTACAATGGAGAGAGAAAGGGCGAAAGTGGAAAAAAAAACGATGCGAATAGACACAGCATAACAGGAAATACCAGGTAAGTTATGTACATATTTCATGCAAACAAAAATTACACAAAAAAAAAATTGAAATGAACAAAAACAAAAAAATGAAAAGGAAACAGAGCAAATGTCAAAGAGAAAAAAGCAGTGACAAATAAAAGCGAATCCTGGACTCGTACCAATGAATGGCGGAGTATCTTCAAAATGCAGTACCAAAATAATGGAATATACTCGTATTTGTCATCTGTTGTTATCACATCCTTTTAGGTGTTATTTTCAATCCGCTTTGTCATAACAGTTAATTTGGTGCTCTATATTCTGTCGCGTCAGATTTCACACAAAGGAAAAGTAGGTACTCGCATTCAGCTGAATATTATCCTACTTAGTCGTGCATCATTTGAAGCATTGACTCTGTGTATGGATATACAATATTATTATAAAAGACGTTGCAAACCCAAGGAGCTCAGTAGCAAAACATTGCCTATTTACAGTTTAATTCAAAGGCAACTAAATAATTGGCAGGTGCTGATATCTGCTAATTCGAAGAAGGCTTCGTAAACTTCAAATAAACCCGACATAATACACAGATGCAAGTATGAATGTAATGTAATGCCGAATATCCATAAAAGATGATGATAAAAAGCAACAGACTGCCGAAAATTATCTGTACCAGATAAACGCGAAAGGTCGGAATCCTCTCCCGAAATCATACCCAAAACCCATCAAAAAGAATCAGAAATGGAATGAAAGCCTCCTACCACCTATTGTGGTTACGTATATCAGTAACTTCCACTATTTGTATAACACAATAACTGAGTGTAGTAAAAGTAACTGCACTACAAAACTCTTTAACAATAATGTGTACAAATCCGTGTATCGAACGTATGATAATGATGACTACAGAGAAATAAAAGAAGAATTTAACAATTTGAATGTCTCGTGGTATTCTTACAAATATCAGCAGATTAGCCCAATTACAGTTATAGCTAAAAATCTTCACCATACTTGAACTCTTACTTTTTACTTTTAAATTAATTGTTATTGTTTCTGTTATTATTAACTTACATATAAACACAGTAACTATTCTTAACCTAACTTTCATCTAAGATGAGTATGTTACCTTTGTAACTTACCGACCTAGGAGAACGAGCCAACCCTCTCCGCTCTAGTAGTCGCCAGAATTCGGTGTACTTTTTCTCTGCATCGATCCAATCCCTGTCCGCAATCATGGGACTAAAACGAAGGAGCTCCTGAGCGTTGGCAACATAGCCGTCGTAGATGAGCTGGTTGTCCCTCGCACCGCGGTGGTAGTGATATATGAGATTTTCCAATAGAAACTTGACAACTTTGTATTTAATTTCTGAACGCACTTTTTCACTAATCATCAAACTGTCACTGTCAATTTATTCAGTAAGCTCAACATTTTCATAATGGTGAAGTACACTAACGAGCAACGTCTGCAAATTATAAAAATTTTCTACAGATATTCGGAGTCGGTGACTGCAACTTTAAGAGCGTTAACTTCAATTTTCGGTCGTAATTCTCGCCCTAGTAAACAGGCAATAACAAGTTTAGTGCAAAAATTTGAGGCTACATATTCGTTGTGTGATGTTGCCGTGTCAGTGAGTCAACGGGTTGGTCGAAGTGTCGAAAATATTGCTGCCGTTCAGACGTCCGTAGCAAACGATCCAAATCAGTCAATTCCACGGCGTTCTCAAGAATTGGGCATCTCACAGACCACATTATGGCGTATTTTGCGTAAGGATCTTGGTTTACACCTAAACAAGATCAAGCTGACTCAAGAATTGAAGCCAATGGACCATTTGAAGCGACGTACGTTCTCCGATTGGGTTCTGGAGAAGATGCGCCAAGATGATGAATTTCATCGCAAAATCATATTCAGTGACGAAGCTCATTTTTGGCTCAATGGGTTCGTCAATAAAATATGGTCGGGTTAAAACCCACATGTGCTTCATGAATCACCACTTCATCCACAAAAAATAACTATTTGGTGCGGTTTGCATGCCGGTGGCGTTATTGAGCCATATTTTTTCGTCGGACGATAACGATCGTCACGTTACTGTGAATGGTCAGGGTTATCGCACCAAGATCACCGATTATTTTTGGCCCGAATTGAAAGATATGGACTTGGACGACATGTAGTTTCAACAGGATGGTGCCACAAGCCACACAGCACACGCTACAATCGATTTATTGAAGAGTAAGTATGATGAGAGTGTTATCTCAATACATGGGCCAGTGGATTGGCCGCCTCGTCCGTGCGATTTAACGCCGCTTCACTATTTTCTGCAGGATTACGTTAAGTCATTGGTTTATGCCAACACGACGACGACATTGAAAGAGCTCAGAGCCAACATTGAACGCAAAATAGCGGCCGTTACGGCCGAAATGTGTGTCCGAGTCGTTGAAAATTGGGTCAAACGATTCGACCGCTGCAAACGTGTCCGCGGTGGCCATATGAACGAAGTCGAGTTCCATTCATAAATGTTTTGATTGTACTTCAAGCCAATAATAAAGTTTTTGAAATATCTCAAATGGTTTGCCTTTTATTTAAAAAAAAAAAGTTGTCAAGTCGTTATTAGAAAACCCTATATTACCGGGACACCATCCCTACTTTGTACCAACCCTTAAGCATAAATATGGAGAAAAGCTTCTGGCGGGATAGAGCCCGATAGAAACGAGCTCTAGTGCTACATTTTACTGGGGTAAGAAGCCTCAAATATTAGGCTATTTACGTTAGTCATTGCCCTTGCAACGTGCCTTCGAATCACCTTAATCAGGAAATTTTCAATCGTAAAGGACTGTGTTGATAATATTTTTTGTACTCTGATTCTGGTGTTCTGTAGAAACTGAGACAGGTTCTAAGACACTGCTTTTCAAACACTTGAATCCCTTCCATCTGATACGGCACTACCACACGGAATAACCATAAGCGATGACTGGCCTAATTAGGGCCAAATAGCAAATGACTATTGTGAAACAGCCTTCTTGGCCCCAACACGATAAGCATCTATATGTGTTTGACTTATTTTTTGTCTCCAGATGAAATTTTAACCCAACCGAAAAACCAAGAAAGCCGAAGGAACCACCGACCAAGCGAATTAACAAACTGACCACGACAAAGGTTTACTTCATATAAATCTATTTATTGTCAATAGGTAACCTTAAGTGAGGAAAAGTTAATTTCGTCCTTAAGGAAGCAACAGCTTAGCCCATTACCAAAATCGACGACAGCTTAAGTATACAGCAGTGGCGCCAGCTAATCATTCCAACTCGCCGTTCAGCTACAAACGGCATTAGTAGAATCCCAAACTCCAAATTATATATGTACTCGTACGTTGACAATGCCGTTGGCGGCTATGTATGGATGAACTGGTGTCAGCTTAGAACATGAATGAACCAAGCACAATACGCAGCGAAGGAAAATGCTCGCATGACAGTCGGTGGCTGATGCTAAGTACACTAACTAACTTTTATGTCTGTCGATATGTCGGTCGATGAAGAGAAATTCCCTTGAATCTCAGACAGTATGTTTGTCAAAATACAAATACTTATCGAGCCAGATACCAAGATACCTCACTACGCTTCTTACCGCTAATGGCCGTGCTGTTAAATGATGCCCAAATTTCGCCAGTTATATCTAGTATCCCGGGAAACCCATCTAAATGGAATTCTTGACAAGATTGTTTCCGACTTCTGGGAATTGATTTTTAATTTCCAAGCGTCACAATATACCTACTAAATCACTTGTGTAAATGTAAAATAGTATCGGAGAAATCACAGCCCCCTGTTGTAAACCGTTTTTAATTTCAAAGATCTTACTTGAAATGACGTTGTTACATTTAACAACGAACTTCTTTTCCATAGGCACATAGCAGAGATTTCGGCATACCCATCTTAGTCAACTAATAGAACCATACGGTTTCGAAGGCCTTCTTAAAATTAACGAGGCAAGCACCCACATACTAATTCTTGCATTTATTCCATTGTATGTCGGAGACCAGCTTTGACTCAGCATGAATAGTGTCGTGCCTCTCCCTAAAACCTAACTAATTTTGCAGAATTATTTTATTTTTCTCAACGCACCTTAACAACGCTCTACGTATTAACCATTTTCTTGAATACCTTACTAATATTCGGAAGAAAACTAATTGACCGAAGATTGGCAGGGTTAGTTCTACTTTTTCCAATTTCGGGATTGGATGTACTTTTGCTGTTGATAATTTGCATTATTCAGCGCATTAATAAATAGCGTAGTAAATATATCCATTGCTTCCAGGCGCAGGTGTCTTAATACGACGTTTGGGATACCATCTACAGGGACTCAAAGATGCACAGGCGCTCATCTTTACGAACAAACAAATGCGAGGAAGCTTGTTCATCGGTGATGATAAGATTTGCAGCGTTTTCTTCACTGAATACAGTGAAACCGTGATTCTCGGATCACAAATTTTGAAATTCGTTGAGCAGATAATAGTGATTTACGTAGGCCCTGTTATCAATGCCGTATTAACCGGATGGTTCACCGTATAGACCCCCTCAATAAAGGCTACCAGCAAATCCACTTTCTCCTGTGGGTCCACGAAAAGACCGTCGCCTAAATCGGAATCTCTGGACTTATGCCAATGACCTTCACAACCTTCACCATTTCTTTGATCCACTACTAGTTACCTCTGACCTAAATAAACAAAGTCTTAAAGTAGTCAAAGTCATTAATAAATGAAAATAATTCCGTGTTGTAATGTGGAATTTGCAAGACCATAACAAACCATGGTCATAATAATTTTGGAACAATATTATCTTAGATGGATACACAACTTGCATTAAATAAGATTCAATTTGTTTTCAATGTTTATTCTTATTTAGTATTTTATATGTAGAAACACCATGGTATTTATAGCAATTTCGAAACAAGCAGATGAGCATTGACTTTTTGTATTGAAATCGTTCTTTCCACAGTTTTGCAATGCTAGAAGAAATTTCTTACAGTCGTTTGAGTGAAAAAAAAAAATGTATATATATATAAAAGTCCTTTAAAGTACCTAAAGACACTTTAAAAAACATCTTTTCACTGATCACCACTTTATGAACTGCTAACCATTACCTCAACTTCTAAAGGTTTCCTTCAGTTTTAGTTATACAGTCCAAAGACGTAGCACTCTGAAAGCAGTCGTTGTACTTTTAAAATCTGGCTGAAAAAGTGAGTTGATAAATATTAGGAAAAGAAGCGGCCGAAATACAGAGCATTGTGGCACACCATTTTTAAAACTAGGAAATGTACTTAAGGAACCACTAATGTTAAATTTTTGTTTTCAGCACTTTGACTATGATTCCAACCAGTTGAATATGACGCCTCTAAAGCCGACATTGTACAATTTTTTGAGCAATACATCATGATCTACCAAATCAAATGCTTCTGTAATATTCATGGAGATAAACATTGTACATTTTTTCAAAAGTGATGCCTTCGTTTAAAAGACTGCACACTCTAGGAATTGCATCCTACGTAGGTAGAAAAGAAATGTATTCTCTTTTTTGCAATGACAATAAAGTACATGTCTCTATATTTTTTCAAAATTGAAATAAATAGGTCATAGGTAACAGAAGGATTGTTTTCGGAATAAAGTTTTTCTTAAAATTCAAATTTTAGGTAAGGGAAATTTATTTTACACCTTATAATGATCAGTTTGACTGTTATTTTTCTTAGAATCCCTATACATATATAACCCTTTCCTACCGGATATACTTAAAATAATAAAAAAGTAAAGTTTTTTTATGCATCCGTACAGATAAGAAGTAGTAAAGGAAACCAATTTATTTTTTTCAAATTTTTGTAAGATGTTTAGGCACCCTTTTTATAACCTAGACTTACAAGTACCGTCAGGAACTTTGGATAACCAAATAATTTATAGAATACAATATTGCAGTGGGAACATTTCGATTGAGGCCTTTACTGCACTTTCTTCATGCTGCATATTTCACACCTTCCTCTATTTGACACAAACGTAGGCCAATGTACGCCCCGGTTTCCTAAGCGAACATCTTTTTTAGCGTTGAGAAACCAGTATTGCGCCTTTCAGATGATGTAGAGCTAAGCTCAGTATCCATTGATATCCTTTCATAGACATTGATATCCTTCATAGACATTAACTCTTGAGAAATTGATCTTCTGAAGTCTTTTCCTGATGTTTTTTGAAAGATCAGTCTATGAATAACGTATGCCTTTACAAATGTCATATCGAGTATACCCCAACACAACCTGTGCCACCATTTAGGGGACTTCCTATCCACATAGTATAGTGCTCTCAATCTGCCTGCTGTATCAACACCCCCCCAAGTAAGAGTTGTAGTCGTTGATGGCAATTGGACAGCTGATCAAAGATTTAGATCCATTTCTTTCTTTGCGCAATACTGTAACTTCATCATTGCCATGAAAATTAGAAATAAAATGGAACGATTTTGTTATTCTTCCAATCCAATATCCAAATCAGTAAATCTACAATCATATTGGCCACACTTCAGTTTTGAGTCAGGTTCCAGATAGTTGGAAATGCCCTTACGGTTAGATCTTATAGTTCCACAGGCATAAGTTCTTTCTGTTTTCAATTTTTCCAGTAAAGCAAGGCAAGTAAAATAATTATCAAAAAAAAACTTTCTCTCTACCCCACTCTTTTTCTGACAATTTTAAGACAATTTTTTCCTTGGTAAATAATAAATCGTTTTGATGAAAACACGTTGGTCAGCAAGGCACTATAATTTATATCCTTTTTTTATCGGTTTCATCGGGAGATACCATATTGCTTCAATTCCGACCTGCTTTTGAATTTGATCATGGATTTATCTACACTCATTTCCCTCGTTCCAAAATAACATTTTTAAATTTTTTTATTTAGCCCAATAATTAGAGGTCTAGCAGCTCCCAGCCAAGTGCTTTGGTTGTATCCTGAATCAGTTTTGCTTTGTGTACAGGTGCATTGTCATGGACCTTGCTTTGTCTCTTGGCCCATTCTAGTCGGTTTTCGATCAATGCATGGTTCAAATTCATGGTTTCACCAGGTTTAAGGAGCTCGTGATACCCCACACCTTTCTGGTCCCACCAGACACACAGCATTGTCTTCTTGCCGAATTGATCTGGTTTTGCAGTCGAAGTTGATGGTTGTCCCTGATTAACCCATGATTTTTTCCGTTTAGGATTCTGAAAATAAATCCATTTTTCATCGCCAGTAACAATTTGATGCAAAACAAATTTTTTATCGTGCCTTTGAAGCAAAATTTCACAAGTGGTTTTTCGGTTTTCCATCTGTCTTTCATTCAATTCATGTGGCACCCATTTTCCAGACTTTTGGCTCTTTCCCATAGCTTTTAAACGGTCAGAAATTGTTTGTTTGTTTTAACATTTTTGCCATTTATTTCTGACTTAAATTGTCATCTTCATTCAATACTGTTTGGGATTCAAACTTTTTTATTGGTCTTCCACGTTCTTCATCTCTCATATCTGAACCATTGAAACCATCTATTGCACATTGCTTCTGATAGAGTATGATCAGCATATGCCTCGACAAGCATTCGATGCGACTCTGCAGCACTTTTCTTTAAATGCAAAGTCATCATTTTCTGGTACAAAAGTCGACATTTTTAAAACGATGAAAAAATATGATGTTGTTTGCTCAATGACTTGATGTATACTAAATATGTTTGACAGGTGTCATAGCAACAAAACAAAAAAAAAATAAGAAGGCCCGTTCACAATAAATGTTCCCTATCTAGACATTTGTATCTTGACCCTCACTTCATACCGGTGCACCTGGTTAGCTTATATAGGGTGATTCATCATGAGGTTTGATTTATAATGCAAAATAAAATACATAAATTTAAAGTAAACTCAAAATTTTTATTATTAATTAAAAGAACTATTTATGACATTTACTTTTCAAAAATGATATTATGTAAATGTTGGATAGGCCTACGTCTGAGGTGGTCCTTTCGGAAGGTTCAATTTTGGGCGACTCGTTCGAACATAGTGATAAGTGATGTTGGCTTTCGAAGCGTCAATTGTAGCTAGCTTATTCCTGAAGATTAGAGACTTTACATATCCTCAGAGAAAATCGTCCAAAGATATGATATCGTATGATCTAGGCGGCCAATTTACCGTAGCAAAACGTGAAACTAAGTGCTCACCGAAATGATTTATCAACAAGTCCACTTTTTCACGCACTTTGGTCTTGTTGAAACCAAAGCTTAGCGAGACCATGTGCTTGAATTTCAGGAGGCACATAGTCCGTTAACATGGTGCGATAACGGTTACAATTGACGGTAACATTCTGATTTGCTTCATTTTTGAAGAAATATGGACCAATGATTCCACCAACTCATTAACCACACCAAACCATTGTTTTTAATGCATGTAATGGTAGGTCTTGGTTCTCTTCGGGTTGCTCTTCAGCCCAAATACGGCAATTTTGTTTATTAACGTATCCATTTAGCCGGAAATGGGTTTCATCACTGAACAAAATTTCACGATATAACACCGGATTTTCATTGAGTTTTTCCAGAGCTCATTTACTGAAAATATAAAGCAAATTCAAGTCGCATGGCTTCAATTCTTGCACAAATTGCATTTTGTACGCTTTTAGGCCGAACTCCTCACGTAAAATACGCCAAGTGTCGAATACACCAAGCCAAGCTGCTGAGAACGTCGACGACTTCGCCACGGTCTTCGCGTATACTCTCAGCTACAGCTGCTATTGTCACTTAACTACGTGCTGGATGTGGTCTAACCAGTCGAGTATTATCTACTAATGTAAACTGGTTTGCAAATTTGCGAATGGTATTGCCAATAGTGGTTTCAGTAGGTTGATTATGTGCTTGAATCGCACGAAAAACATTTCTCGCAGAACGATGAATTTCGTAATACAGCTGAACAATTTGGAGACACTGTTTTGATGTGAGTCTTTTCATGATAACTTGCCAAACGATAGTGAATAAAAATGATAAAGCAGTTTGATAGGAGTTACGTGTAATGTCTAAGAAAGCCTATTGAAAATCAAACCTCACTATGAATCATCCCTTATAACTTGTCCTTACAATTAGAAGTCATTTGCGAGTTGACACTGTAATGAAGATTTGTCAAAATTGCTGGAAACCTGTCTCTTTGCATAGTTTTGCACACCAGAGAGTTATTCAAATCAGGTGACAATGAATGATGATCTGTCCATGAAAGCCGGGTATTGTCCCCCATATGAAAGTTCAGTCCGATAAAGACTATAAGTTCTTCCTTTTTCAAATTTAGAATTTTGCCTTTTTGTGTAGCAAATAAATTACTTTGATACACAATGATGTCAAGTACATCACTAATCAGGGCCAAAAAAATGTCAGCTGGCATAGTGCATTCAGCAAAATATTCTTCATCTACGCCCGTGTTTACATAAAAGTCTGGTCGATATGTTTTTACATTGCGTTTCATCTATTTACGATGAGGCTCTATGATTTTATTTTTTTTTGAACTGTGCATGAGTTGACGCGACGTTTTCTTGATTCTGTAAGTAATATGGAGCAGTGTTGAAAATATATACAAATAACTCTTGGTGAGATTCTTTTAATACTGCTTGTGGGTACATCTGAAATGTTTTCTTCATCAGATAATTCCACACCTGAACTTTTGTCACATACTGGAAGCTCTTCTATCAGCAAAGCTTCGACTAAAGCGATATTTTTTGAAATATACATTATAAAAGTCTGTTATATGAGATAAAAATATATAAAAAAACATATTCCATTCAACCAGAAAAAAATCAACGTAAATCACTGACGGTGCTTATAAATCTTATCGGTTTTTTACCATCCAAATCCAAAATTGGAATCTTAAAAAGGGCTAAATTATTTAGTTAAAACTTTAATATCCTGAAATAACACAAAACAATAACAATAATAACACTTACTCAGTATTTTCTATTTTTAAATGTATTCTTAAACGAAGGCATCCCGGGGTTGTTAAATTCGAAACCTGCCAAGACTTGGATGTGTCACTTTGTGGCGGGAAACAAACAAAAGTCAAGAAAGTCACAGTGATAAGCTAGTGTAGTAGTCCTCAAAAAGATCGTCAGAGTTAAATACACAATTCGCAATCGTACTACCCAGATATTTGACGAGGAATCACCCGATACAAATTAGTACCGTCAGTTTGGAAAGGGATAAATGATGAATACACGTTTTAATGGATGTGATATGATAATAAATCACATTCCTCATACCGAGATTTGTTCAAAAACTTTCCATTTCATTCCATACACATCAAACTGCCAATAAAACTGCAGGGACTAGCTTCAAGATCTCATTTATTCAACGCCTTAAAACTTGACAAAGGATAAAACCGTTAATATCCGTATTATTGAAATGTATGTTGCAATACGTATATCTAAAGCCTTTAGTCTCCTTTCAGCATTCTGAATGGTTATTTCTTAACTCCTACTTATTTTTCTTTTTTGTTTTGTCAAATGTTCCTGTTCTTGCTTTCTGCAAATAATTTACGAAATATTTTTGCTGGTGTGCATCTGTTACTGCATCGTACAATGCCTGGCTTATCATTTATGCATACTCATGCATCCTCCATTCATATTAAAACGTTGCTCCTGTTTGACGTTAGCAAATACTAATCTCACAACTCCAGTCTATTTTCCCGTTTAGCACTAAATTTTATTTTTATTTACACAATATATTTGTCCGCTTCTGACAAAGCAACAGCCAAGGCACACAATACCATTTGAATGTGCGCATACTAAAGGATATTGCTCCTAAGCAACATAGACAATGGGAACACAGAACTCAGAAAAAACTAGAGAGAAAAACAAATCTGTTTAAGGACATAGTCGGGTTGTATGAAGTTGCTTCTTTGACTTTGAACGAAGTCCATATTTTATGTCAAAAGTGATTCATTGATATTGTACATATGGTATGTCCTCAATCTGTCAGTTGGTTGAGAAGCTCTAAGGGCCAGTTTTTCAGTGCGAGATCATCCGAGTCTCAGGGTTAAACTCGATTAAACTCCAGAAACATGTTTTTCACTCAATTTTAATCCTGAGCTAACTGAACAAATTTTTTTGACAGATACTGAAAATAGCAAGAAAAAAGCTTATTTCGCTTATATTTTTGTGAAATATTGCTGCTTCTTTTGTTCAGTGTTATTGTTATGCACCAAACAAAGAAAAAAAAAAAAAAAACAGACAAAACAATAAACTATGAGCAGATGAGAATGACAGATTTCGATAGTGTTTTGACATCTAACCGATACAATAGCAGTGATGCCAAATTAAACCACAATCACATGCTGTTGACTTACTACGAACAAAAACATTTTATTCTTTGCTTTGGTAATCTCTGTTGTTGCTGGTTACTCGTCCACTGTCAATAAGTACATTTTCAACATTGGAAATTCAGGTGCGGTGTCAAAGTGGTGTGAGTCATTCTTTGACTCAATAGAAAAACAAAAACATTTTACTTTGACAAATACCTAGCTCTAATCAGTGTTAATTAGGTCTAGTTTGTGATGCAACCCCCATTTGAGAGTCAAGGTACTGTGTGGATACTTTTGATAGATTGATTAATGTTCAACGACACATTTAATCATCCATTTTTAACTACTTGGAGTATCAGATCGAACTAAATTATATACTTTTTCTTTATTAGAAGTATTAATATATTCTGTGCTGCTATTATTTAATGTAGGAGATATTATAACTATCAGACCTTGTCGATCTGATAGATTTGCGCGCTTAAAAAAAAAATCGATAAGCAAAATTGACCGCACCAGAGTTAGGAAAATAATTCAGAGCTCCAGCTAACTTGCAAACTAGATAAAAAAGAAAATGTTTTATTTTAATCTCAGTTATGTCATCTGAACCAATCGAATCGAATACACAGGTCAAAAAATCACCAAATTTTTATTGAATTTTTTTTTCTAATTGGATTATCGACTTTTTTTTTTTTTGCAGTGTTGTTACACATGTCCTGAATATATGTTCACAGTTTCAAGTATATAGCATACTTACTTTGTTTTTCACAGATAGAAAGGTTAGACCTGTTTTGGTGTGTTCTGCGGTTTTCAATTATGAAGCAAAGAATTTGCATTAAATTTTGTGTAAAAAATGGAATCAAGTGCTCTGAAATACTTGAAACGTTGGCAGTAGCATACGATGAGTTTGCTCTAAGTACAAACAATTTTTGCAAGCGTTGCAAGCTCTTCTAAGATGGCTGAGAAGATGCCAACCACGAGCCCTAGCACATCAAAAAAAGATGATAACGTCGAATTATCATAAGGGGAGTTGAATGTTGGCATATCTGTCGGCTCGTGTCATGCAAGTTTTTCGGAGGTTTTAGGCATGAAACATGTTATGTTTCAGCAGCCGTTAAAATTACCAATGATATCCAGCTGTCAAAATATTCAGTATGGTTTGCCATTTCATCATGCATCGCTTTATGCTTGCCGAACGTTAATTATTAAAAAATACAATATTATCGAAATTCCGACTCAGTTTTAAATACACAAAGTGAATTTCGTCGTGAGGTCGGTCGTCATTATGGCTTCAGTGTGCAGTGAGTACACTCTTTCGGATCTTAAATCACCAACCAGATAAAAATTAGTGCTGAATGAAGAAAACGTAGTCGCAGTATCAATCCGTATATAGTAAAGGCCTTTATCGGTATAAGATTGTGCTGACGCATGAATTGAAGCCGCATGATCATAGACAACGCCGTGAATTCTCTCATTGGGCGCTGAAAATGCTGGCCGAAGAACCGAATTTTGACCTAAAAATCATCTTCTCGTACGAGACTAATTTTAGTCTCAGCGGCTACGTCAACAAGCAAAATTGCTGTGTTCGGCCAAATATTAAATCACCCACAAAAATTGAATGTTTTAATTTAAAGCATGGCGGCATCTTTGGACCTTATTTCTTTCAAAATTGGGAAGCCAACAGAGCAATTTTAACTGACTTTCTGTAGTCAAAACTTTACAGTATCGATATATCCGAGCTGTGGTTCCAACAAAACGGCACTACATGCCCTAATACATGTTGTAAAGGAGAAACTTGGCGACTGGGCCAACTCATGGCGAGCATGCTACGTCAAGTTTAGGGTCTACGCTAACAAGCCAACCATTTTGGACGGGCTCAAAGCCAACCAATTCAAAGAAATTGGGTTTGATTTCTTATACAATCTTTTTATTTAAAAAAAAAAAATTAGATTTATACATAGGGTTTTAAATTAGGGACTTGACAATTTTGAATTTCATTTGTGAACGCACTCTTTCACTAATCATCAAACTGTCACTGTCAATTTATACAGTAAACTCAACATTTTCATCATGGTAAAGTACACTAACGTTTTCCGATTGGGTTCTGGAGAAGATGCGCCAAAATGATGAATTTCATCGCAAAATCATCTTCAGTGACGAAACTCATATTTGGCTCAATAGGTTCGTCAATAAGCAAAATATGTGCTTCATGAATCACCACTTCATCCACAAAAAATAACTGTTTGGTGTGGTTTGCATGCCAGCGGCGTTATTGGGCCATATTTTTTCGTCAACGATAACCATCATCACGTTATTGTGAATGGTCAGCGTTATCGCGCAATGATCACCGATTATTTTTGGCCCGAATTGGAAGATATGGACTTGGACGACATGTGGTTTCAATAGGATGGTGCCACAAGCCACACAGCACACGCTACAATCAATTTATTGAAGACATGAGCCAGTCGATTGGCCGCCTCGTTCGTGCGATTTAACGCCGCTTGACTATTTTCTGTGGAGCTACATTAAGTCATTGGTTTATGCCAACATGCCGACGACGTTGGAAGAGCTCAGAGCCAACATTGAACGCGGAATAGAAGCCGTTTCGGACGAAATGTGTGGCCGAGTAGTTGAAAATTGGGTCCAACGAATCGACCGCTGCAAACGTGCCCTCGGTGGCCATATGAACGAAGTCGAGTTCCATTCATAAATGTTTTGATTGTACTTCAAGCCAATAATAAAGTTTTTGAAATATCTCAAATGATTTGCCTTTTATTTTAAAAAAAGTTGTCATGTCGTTATAGAAAACCCTCGTTTTTGAATTATTCCCAAAACATGCAATCTCTTGAAAATGGTTCGACGGGTAACTCCTAATTTGGAAGCAAGTTCTTCTTGCTTTTGGTATGGATTTTCATAGAGCAATGCCTCCATTTCGGCGTCTTCGAATAATTTTTTCCTTCCTTCACGCCTTCTTTGAAGCGACGGAACCAATCGCGGCACGTTATTTCACTTACAGCAGCATCTCCATTAATTTTTTGGAGCTCTCAATGCGTTTCAGCCGTCGTTTTCTTCGAATAAAAGAAGAAAATCAAGACTTCCTGCAAATTACGAATATTTGGCATGAAATCAGACATTTCCACACAACCAAAATTATAAGACGCAAAAACAAAAATCACTAATGTGGTTTGTTTACCGTATATCCAGGTTTGGGTTATGACGGCGGTTATGACGGCCGCTACTTCAAATCGCCTCGTATCTACGGGGTATATATAAGCTGCTACCAACTTTAAAGAGGATCTTCATTGCTAGTCTGACACATTAAACCGTGCACAATATGGACTGAAGAAACTGTTTATCTTGCTATCACTGTTGGCAAGTTTTTTTTTAGACTCAATACGATCTCCTTATGCGAAGCAGTAACACGTAAGGTTTCTCCAGTGGGAACTGGAAGATGTCAAAAACTATTTTTCTAAAAAAAAAACTATTTTGCGGACAACGCAATTTTTTTAGGTTTTGAAAATTATTTTTCAGTATAATCCTCTTTGAACTCGATACACTTTTCCCAACGATGGTGAAACTTGCTTAACCCCTCCGTATAGCACGACTTTTGTCGGCCTGCAAAATTCTGCTCCGCGGCAAGGATGAATTCCACCTTCGAACCGTACTTCTTTCCGGGGACCAATATTTTAATGTTCGGGAACAAAAAGAAGTCGAAGGGAGCCAAATCTGGAGAATACGGAGGATAGGGGAGCAATTCGTAGTGCAATTCGACCAACTTGGGTCGTGATGGAAGAGCGCATTTTTCTTCTCCAAATGAGATCAATTTTCCGACCAAAGGCACGGTCTTAGCCTTCTTTGAAACACGTTTACCGGGTAAAACTCATTGTTTCGATTATTCATTGGTATCTGGTGTTATATCAATAAATCCATGCCTCATCAACGGTCAAGAAACGACGCAGAAACTCCTCCGATTGCACTTGTTTCTCCCGTGTAAACAAACGCGGCACCCATCGCGCGAACAGCTTTCTTATGCTCAAAATCTCGTGCAGAATCTAGGTAACGCGTTCAGCTGAGATGCCTGCTATGTCAGCCAACTCGTGAATTTTCACTCGGCGGTCATAGATTTTGTTCACGGTTTCCTCTATGGTAACCGTTTTTGGACCACCTGGGCGCGGTTCACGGGAAGGTGAAGTGGCGCCACCTATCTTCCAAACTAGGTACTCATCAAACAGCCCTCGTATATTGGAGACTTGCCTAGAAAAGTTGAATCGAAAACCTCACGAACACTTCAATTTTGTGGTTATGGAATTGTTTTTTAATAAGAATTTTTGGGCCACCAAGTCAATTGACCACCAAGATCTTGCAATTTGACGTCCCTGGATTATTTTCTGTGGGGCTATGTTAGGTCACTAGTTTATGCCGATAATCCAGCAACGACTGACGCTTTTGAGCAAAACATTGTTCGAAAATTAAACATCTATGTAGAGTGCATTTGTTTGTATGTCTTGCGAAACTTTAAGTCAGAAAACACAAGTAGTAATAAGTCTTAGACAAAAGAAAGGTAGAGTGCCAGTTTCTTCACGAATAAAAATTCCGTTAAATGTATGAAGAGTTTAACTGTGTTAACTTTGCTCTCCTTCCCGACTAGCGTATAAACAATTTGCAGATCTTAAGATACTCCAGGAGCATTCGTGCATTCGCTTTGCACCTATGTAAGTATACTGGATATAAACGAAATGACTTTCTACGTTCCTGTTGTTGAGTTCAAGATGTCTTCTTCGGAATTTTAAAAAATAACAAATAGAAAGTTCAAAAGAATAGAATTGATTGTTGTCAAAATAGATTGAGTCAAAAAAGGAAAAGTTACTCATCGCTTCACATTAAACACTAAAATAAACAATAGTCCAACGTATGACGTTAAACCATTTTCACTTAATGGGGCGTACGAAATTAAAGTGTTAACCCACGCATTATTTATTTTATTTTATAATTTGCGCGTGCTCAAGTGATTTAAGTATCCTTAAAATGCTTGCACACAGCACGGGCGAAAAAAAAAATCAAATGAACGCTGGTTTTAAATGTTTGAAGATTATAATGACTAGGAAATAGAGAGGTAAGCAGGGCATTCCATAAGCGACACATAAGTCGCTGACACATATACCGAGATTGGACAGTTTTTCAGTTTTGACGTTGTAAGTGTCATTCATGGATTATGGCTGGGAATTTAAATTTCGCTTACACAGCAGAAGACATCATTGTGTTTTGGAAGCATTAATTTCTACTCTATTGATAGTTCCCCAATATTATTGAAATTATATGAGCTAAACATACGCTTCCGTTCCCGTTCTACAGCCAAAATGCACGAACGTGAGTCAGAGAACAATAATGAAAAGCAGAGAGTGCTCTCGTCACAACAAGCATATAATGGATTAGAAGCAGCAGACAAAAGATCGTTGATGATAAAAATGAAAAAGAGTGTCAGAGACAGAGCGAAGCCCTGAGGCCCACCAGCATTTATTTTGTGAATATCAGTATTGAAACCATCCAATACACATATAATTGAATGTTCCGAAAGGTTATTTCTTATCAATTGAACAAGACAGTCATAGAATCTAGAAGCACGCATTTTCTACAAAAGAGCCTGATGCTTAACTCTGTAAAGTGCAAGTGAAACTATTTTTCTTTTACCATATTAATGTACGCTTTTGGTTCCATTTTTCGGTAAGACATGCCATTAAATCACCAGTGAACAGAAAATTATTGAACTCTGCTGCATGACAAAATGAGTTCTCAGTTTGAGCTACGTTTCATGCGATATATGATTTTTGCGGGGTACACAATCGTTTGTATACCATAGTCTATTATTCATCATTTGATTCACAAATTTGAATCAACTAGTTCAGTAAACAATCAGACAGCAGCCATACGTTGTCGAAACTTGAGATTTGCAAAAACCAGTGGTGTCGTTGGCAAGAACTAGGCCTTTGACAAACCTCAACTTGGCGAATTTGGCATCAGAACTTAGTCCTGCACCCGTACAAAATATATTTGAACCGGAAACTAAAGATAATCGACAATCAGCAGCGACGAGCATTCGCTGACGGAGCTCTAACGAAAACTCATCTTCAGCGACAAGGCCCATTTTTGGTCATTTATTGTCAACAAGCAAAATAGTCACATTTGAGGAGATATATAGGAAGGAGATAGCATCTACATTCAGAAAAAGTCACTGTTGGGTATGGTTATTGATCCGGCAGGGTCATTGTCCTGTACTAATAAAGCAGCCACTGATATAATTGTCGCCGACGAGAGATATAGGTTGATGAAAACCAGATGATTGATGCCTTAAAAGTAATTGCCTGAGTTTTGCCCCAGATCAAAATGATATACTGATTCAAGGGTTTGACATCTAATCTACAACTTTTTCCATTATCCAAGAAATATTCTTCCTGTTTTTTTCAGAGAATTATCACATAACTTCGATTTTATGACTATCTCATATTTTGACATCCTAGTGTTCAGAATATTTCCAGTCTGCAGTTTTTTTCCGTTTTCGTTATGGCCCCATGATGGCCAATTGTGTTACTGCAATGACAATGAACTTTGCTTCGAATCGAGTTTCTTCTTGTTTCCCTAAAAGGAGTAAGGGAGTCTACTAGTTGCTAGTTTTGAGATCAACAGATCTCTTGACTGTTATTCAGGGATAAAGTTGCAGTAAACTTCAAAACGTAGATCGTGTACTTCGATGAGGAATCCAAATATTGCTACTTTCTTAGCCTGGTTCTTCTGAAGTAGGTATCTCCGTTGTTTTTGTCACTAGATGGCGTATTTGTTCATTTATTTGGAAACACTAATCTGAAAGGTGACATATCTGGCTCTTTTTTTGTACAATATATTGTGAAATATCTGAAGTATAACGCTATGTTTACGATGAGAATGCTACGAGTGAACACCGAATCCAGGAGTGGTTCGATTTCGTTCCGGAAATGTCGATATAAGAGATGCACCTCGCATTGGTCGGCGTGTCGCTGAAAAAGTCAATAATATTTTGCAACTGATGGATTAACGTAACTAAATTTAATTGACCGAATAACCAACAGTGAAACGCTGCTGAAATGTAACGAAATGGAATCATTTTTGAAGCGATTTATTACGGGCAATGAAAAATGGATTGAATACGAGAATATCCAATACAAGCGACGGCAAACAAGGTTAAGTTGAGTTTTAGGTGGGATTGAAAGGGAATTGTCTATTATGAGCTGCTAGAACGTGGCAAAACGGTAAATTCGATCCTCTATTGTGCACGACTCGACCATTTGAATGTGCTAGGCTACATATCTTTGATGACCCGGAGCAAATTGATGGAGCTTGGTTGTGAAGTTTTGATGCATCCAGTAAAAGATTAGCCGACCGAAGAGCCGCTGGAAATCACTTGGCCAAGTTTTTCGCTGATAAGCGGCAGAAGTTCTACACCGATGGAATTATGAAGTCACCCGGGAAATGACAAAAGGTCGTAGATAATAATGGCCAATTTGTACTTGATTAAAATTAATTTTAAATAAAGAAGATATGACCCATTTCAAATGTTTATTTTAAATGATAGTCTTCTTGTCTTCTTGACGAATTTCTTCCTGAAGAGATCAGCCCTTCCTTAGACACAAAAAAAAAAAATGTATGCCCGGTGAACTCATTTTCAATCGCCTATTGAACTGGCTTTTAGGTTTCTACCAAAATTTTCTTAATCGATCCATGCTCCAATTTGGGCAGACAATAATTACGTACTCACATATTGCCATCCTTAAAAAGCAGACTTCGAGAGATACCTTATTTTTTAATATCATTGAAACTACCATGGTAACCTGGACCGTCGTCTTGCTAACTTGACCTTTTATACCGACGAGGAAACGACTTCAGTCTTTTGATAACAGAGTGGTTTCGCTATTTATGTGATCAAATTATCACAACACCAATATTGAACCTTAGCTAGAACAGACTAAATCCAGCATCACTATCCCCATTACCAAAGAGGTACAACTAACCATTCAATAAAAAAAAAAAAACTAAAAGAAAGACAAACACGAAGAAAATGCAATAAAATCGCATGCAGTAAGCAATTTTCTTTTTTTGCACAATATGCGCGCGCGAAAACAGAAGATTTAAGTATCCTGTCAGCAGGACAAGAGTGACATGCATACAAATGGTTTCGAGTTGAATAGAAACGATGGGAAGAAAACTGGTTTAGTGTACGAGCATTTGCGGCTGATACTGATGTTACAAACTGCAGCTTTCATTGCTTTTGGCAAAAGGCATTCTTTTTAGCTCACGACTACAGGCAAATAACAATGAAAAAAAAATAAAAAAACTTGGGTAAAGCAGAGGAAAAAGAAGAACAAAGGACATCCATATACTTGAAAGAAAAATGAAATTCCTTAGAAAAGTAGGAAAACTACACAAGGAACCAGACTGGGGAAAAAAAAACTATTCGCCTAGTCCTCGGAGAAACCATTAAAATCCTTGGTTTTGGCAAATAACAAAAATGTTTTACTATTTGCACATGACATAAGGACCGAGGCCCAAGGACAAACGACCAAAGACCTAAACCCACTCACTTCTTTTCATGGATTGCCTCGCCTCACATACTTGTCTCACCAAGTATTGTATGAAAAAACAATTTCCGGCATTTACTCATATAAAAGGATAATAGACAAACAAACACGCGCGTGAAGCGTCATGAAAAAGACCAAGAATAAACCAAGGATGCATTCATTCTATGAATCTACTGCATTTCTTAAAGACTTAACATCTAAAGCAACATTTTGTTTGAGGTTAAATTTAATTTGATTGAGTTGTCAAAATGGAAAAGGACCAATTTCATAAAATATGAAAGGACCACTTTTGTCCCATGTTTATTTTTAGTTTTAATATTTTTTTTCTTTTTTTTTTAAGAATTTACCGGTACGGAAGTAATTTGACGCGCCTCCCATCATTCGAACAATTAAAAATGAATGTGACACACTGAATGGGAATGTGACATTTCGATGAGCAACAACAAAAAACGACAAACAAATTTTACTCACCTGCAATCGATAAGCAATGTATGATCCTTTTTACCCGCAACGGATATCATCTGATCCATTATTCCACATGGCATTCCGGCGAATTTATGCTCAGCTTCCTGACATATCAGTGCTCGTCTAGAATTGCTATTAAAAAAATAAAAAAATAAGTAAGAGAGAAACGGATAGAGATTTTTTTGTTTCTGTTAGTCACTCATCACCGGAGGATATGTGCTGGATTCTTTTATGTGTTAAAAGCATGAAGAGGACATTCAATTAAATTCTGTAGCATGATTTTGTGTGTTACCTTTCAACCATTTTACCGGTCAGTTGCTCGAGAAATGTCAGAGTTGAAACCTCAAGAGCTGCACTGCTTGACAAGCCACTGCCAACGGGCACATTAGTCACAATGACCGCATTGAAACCGGACACTTTTACACCATAGGAATGGATCACCCCTTTGATATAGTTTGCCCACCTGGAAAATAAAACGAAATGAAAGTTATAACATAGAACGTATGGTATGACACTTTGTAAGGATATGTAGATGAGAAGAGAAAAACTACAAACGTTTAAATTTAAAAGGACGTGAAGTCAATTACACAGTGAGGTCGTCAACGGATTAAAGTTGCTGTTACAAATTACACGACTGGATACTGACGAATGATTTCAATTAAAAGCCTTTCAAACCGGGAACATTTTTACCCTTGATCTAGGTAACCCAGAACACGCATATGATTTTAACACGTTTGCTTTTCAGTAGGTAGTCGAGGCTCAGGATATAATTTATCTTAAAACTGCTGTAAATAGGGGATGCAACAATGGCAGTCAGTTTTAATGCAAAACGCATTACAATTACATAGCTAATTATTGCAACCAACAACTAAACGAATCAATGTCATATATATGGTAGACAGCACATCCGCAGCTAACAAACTCATCTAGTGTTGTCGGGGAACAAGACTTCTAGTTTTGACATCTAGTAGATGAAAACTTACAAAAGGACTATTTCAATCATCAGCAACACGTCACTGTGGCATTATTGCTGATATTGTTGATATTCAAAATCGCGTTTATTGAAAATTTTCCTTTCATTCTGACGTGGAAGCTTGATTGAGGACAATATCTATTGGGTCTATAACTTCGTGCGGTTTCCTAAGAGATGGCGTAACTTGCATTATTCCATTGTTATTATTCCATTGGAACATGCGTTGGATAGCTACTGTCATTCTACGTCATTTCAGTATATGTCATTCATTTGAAGCGCAAACAACAATATTTTTTTTTTCACTCAAATATGTCGCACTTTGTGCCTGAAAAAGTGTTTTGCGGGGAGTTCTTCTTCATTACTTTAATATGAAGAAAACTGCTGCCGAAAGTCATCGTATTTTGGTGGAAGCTTATGGTGGACATGCGCTAGCTGAGCGAACGTGCGAAAAGTGGTTTGCACGATTCAAAAGTGGTGATTTTGGCTTGGAAGATGGTGAACGTCCTGGGCAGCCAAAAAAGTTTGAAGATGAAGAACTGCATTACGTAGCATTACTCTGTGAAGATTGTTCCAAGAAGAAGAGCTCGCAGAATCTTTGGGTGTCAATCAAGCAGCCATTTCAAAACGTTTAAAAGCAGCTGGATATATTCAAAAGCAAGGAAATTGGGTTCCACATGAACTCAAGCCAAAAGACGTCGAAAGGCGGTTTTGCATGTTCGAAATGCTGCTGTAACGCCACAAAAGGAAGTCATTTTTGCATCCCAAGCGCAAAAAATTATATGTGAAACCCGACCAAAAAGTCAAATCAACGGCAAAGCCGAATATCCATGGCGCAAGGTAATGCTCTGTATTTGGTGGGATCAGATGGGTGTGCTGTATTATGAACTACTAAAACCGGGTGAAACCATTAATGGACAACGCTACCGAACACAATTAATCCGTTTGAAGAGAGCAGTAGCCGAAAAACGACCAGACACGAGGCAATAATTTTCCATCATGACAACGCTCGGCCCCACGTTGCTATTCCGGTTAAGAACTATCTGGAAAACAGTGGATGGGAAGTCTTAGCCCACCCGCCTTATAGCCCAGACCTTGCCCCTTCTGACTACCATTTGTTCCGGTCGATGCAGAACGCCCTCACTAAAATACGGTTCACATCAGAGCAACAACCAACAAAAAATTGGCTTGATTCATTCTTGGCTGCTAAGCCGGTGCAGTTCTTTTGGGATGGGATCCACAAATTGCCAGAAAGATGAGAAAAAGTCATAGCTTCAGATGGGCAATACTTTGAATAATACTATTGTACGTGTTTTTATTAAATAAACGTTCAAATTTAGAAAAAAAAACCACAGGAATTAAAATACATACCAATAGTACAACAAAAGAAGTGGATTCACACGGTTAAAATAATAAAGTGAATGGAAAGCGGAAATCTCCAAGCCTACATCAGAAAAAAGGCTACCTAAGACTGCTACAGATAGAAGGCTATTGCTTAGAATCTCTTTTTAACCAACAATCTGATGCATGCTGCACTGCCTTGGAATAAAAACTTTCCTCTAAATGCACCACTGTGTTACTGATGAGTATATTGTATAGTCACGTCTTTTTTTTTTGCAGGTGCAAACACTTTTAATGCATCATCACCATTCATCAACGTTCAGGATGCAGCAGCAGGTCGAGACTAAAACTTTTCTAAGAGCATAGCCTGTACAGTGAATATATTCATAGCAATATAACAGATGACGAATTCAGCCGCAGGGATGGTCTACTACTCCTCTATATGTGATTCTAGTGTCAGCATATACTCTTATACAATGGTTTACATACCAATGTTTTGAATATACACTTGAATAGCTGTGCTATGAAAGTCCTGACATGTACTACTGTTTATTTGAATTACTGAATACAATAAATATCAACGCTTAAGATCGTTTTTGAAAAATCTACAAGAACCACCAAAAACAAATTGGATCGTAACACCACCGACTATGTTATAGAAGGTACTGATTAAATTAACAGGTCTGGATAACATTTAATAGACGAAAATAACTGTGACGGAAATGGTATGCCACTCTAACATAATCTAATCTCAAGACGCTTGAGGATTTTTCAGTACTAAGCTAATATACTGTTTCCAAGCGCATGCAGCGAAACATTGGACGTACAAATTGATGCTTCTGAAGGAGAAAGTAATCCGCTGAAGCAGTGTTCGGCTGAAACCATGTATTTTGCTCTTAGAAACGATGTAAGAAAAAAACGTGCTGAGGACAGAAAACACAAACCAAACCCTGTAAGGATAGGTATACAAAGATTTTAGTGGAGTTAGTGAACCCAAAATAACTTGAAACTATTAATTCCGTAGAGTGCTTTATAGCGACGAATAAGTCATTTAACTTGGATGACGTTTGGCATTTATTCCGTCAAATTTATCAAGAATAAGGTTAGATAGGGCTATCGAAACAAAGTAAAAATACTGCTATTTTAGCAGTATAACATATATATAATGATGGTGAAGTACAGATGGCACATATACTATACCTTGACACCACTAATTGATGTGTTTTTAGCCACTGAAACAGAAACAGCAACGATGTAGTCAAGGTGTTTATAATATGGAAAGAATACCTAACGGCTTGCTTTGCTCTCGAGCAAAATGGAATGGTTCACCTGGGACAAAGATATTAGAAAACCTGTCCCTTGATCAAGACAAAGGTAACAATATTGAAGCTGAAACCTACGGATTGGCTGCTAAGATATTTGAAGTAGCTGGAGTTGACCTGGTTGGGAACATGCAACAGCTGGAAACGTTGAATCTCAGCATAGTTTGTGCGATCCTAAGAAAGAATACCATTTTTCCGGTGTGAACTATAGAGGAATACATTTTCTAAACATCGCCTACAAGATCTTTTCTGCCATATTATGTGAGCTCCTGAAACCATTCAAAAATAATCTGATTGTTACAGCAGTTTTATACCAGGAAAGTCTACTATCGACCAAATATTCATTTTACGGCAGATCTTGGAAAAGACCGAGGATGTCAGATCGTCACTCAGTATCTATGTATTTGCCAACATCCAAACCGCATATTACATTGTGCATAGGGACAATTTTCGCAACGCCATGTCTAATTTTGGAATCCCAACGTGATGTTATCTGAATTTTTTAACATTTCCTAAGAAAGAATCGAGGAGAACTAACTACCAAGCAAAAGAGAAAATATTGGACGAACGCAGAGAATCTTCAGGAGTTTCGTAGCCAGAAGCGGTCAAAATGGGTCTGACAGTAAACGAGGGTAAAACAAATTACATGTTGTCATCAGAAAAAGGACGGTTGGCCAGAACGTCGTCATCGACACTTGAAATTTTCAGGTAGCTAGGACTTCATCTATTTTGGCTTCGCAGTTAGAGACATCAATCACATCAGTGCAAATATCAGACGCAGAATTAGTCTCGCCAATCGCTATTTCTTTGAGCTAATGAAGCAATTGAGTAACAGACCATTGGCTCGTAAAATAGAACTAGCTTTATTCAAGTCCTTTATCATCCCAGCTCTGTTCTATGGCGCAGAGGCTTGGACCTTGGATGCAAAACCATTCGGCCGTTTTGAGAGAAAGATACTACTTGTGGTTTTCGAATTTCCGTTTGTATTGACGGGAATGATCACAAGCTAGACTATACCGGGTGAGTTTTTTAACTTGAGACATCCAAATTACTCGAAAAATACGCGATATAGCGAAAAATGTTTCAGACAAGATTCACGAGGTTCTGAAGGGGACATAAGATGATGACCACAAGTTTGACCTTGAGCCATATGTTCAAGGTCAAACGAAGGTCACTTTTGATTTTTCAAATGATAATTCTTGATTTTCATTGCTCAGTCGTATTCCTCAATGGGGCACACGATTTTGTCTCAAAGGTCTTATTTATTCTGGCACGCCTAAATCAATAATCGGTTTCCAATGTTGTTAGGGTGCTAGAAGGTCGAGATTTGTTTTGAGGAAGTCATTATTGCCTCGAGTGAAGTTAAAACTCAAAAAAAATGAAATGGCAGTGTTAGCTGCCGTTGCACACGATCCTCACATACGCACTCGCCAAATAAGTCATGAATCAGGAATTTCTCAAACGACTGTCTGTAAGATATTACATCGGCATAAATACCATCCTTATCATGTTTCAATGCATCAAGAACTTTCTAGTGAGGATTTCCGCAACCGGATTTCCTTTTGTCAATGGGCACTTCAGCAAATTGAACGAGACCCCCTTTTCTTCGCCAAGGTGTTATTCTCTGATGAGTCGACTTTCACCAATCACGGTACGATCAATCGACATAATATGCATTACTGGGCTACCGAAAACCCTTTTTGGTTTCGACAAGTTGAACGCCAGCACCCTTGGAATCTTAATGTTTGGGCGGGAATTATTGGGGATAAATTATTAGGTCCATATTTTATTGAAGGCAACTTGAATGGCAAAAAGTATGCAAACTTCTTGCGGGACCGTCTTCCAGTATTACTAGAAGAACTGCCATTGGAGTTGCGACAAACAATGTGGTTTCAACATGATGATTGTCCAGCCCATTATTCCCAAGTAGCCCGGGGCGTATTAAACAATGTTTACCATCAACGATGGATCGGACGAGGAGGTCCGAGGCAATGGCCTGCTAGAACCCCTGATCTTACGTCACTTGATTTCTTCCTGTGGGTCTACTTAAAAATCGAGGCTTACAGAAAAAAGCCAACAACACATGAGGACATGAAAAGATGAATAACTGAAGCTTGCCAGAAGATTACGCCAGAAATACTTCTTAGTTCTCGTGAATAATTGAGTGCGCGGATAGATAAGTGTATTGAAGTGAATGGTCACATTTTCGAGCATTTGTTGAAAAAGTCTCGGGAAATAAACGTCGAAATGGGAAGAATTCAATGATTCAACAGTGGGAGGCAAGGAGACTCACTCTAATTAATCACCCCGAAGGAAACAAAATACTGCTACGTCCACGTCGTTGTTTCTGGGTTATGCTAAACGCCGTATGTAAGAACAAATGACAAGCCTACGAGCAATACGACTGGAATTATCAATTGAAAAATCAAAAGTGACCTTCGTTTGACCTTGAAAATGGGTCTCAAAATCAAACTCGTGGTCACCATCTTATGTCCCCTCCAGAGCCTTGTGACTTTTGTCTGAAACATTTTTCGCGATATCGCGTATTTTTCTAGTAATTTGGATGTCTCAAGTTAAAAAACTCACCCGGTATAGCGACATCTATTTAGACAAGTGTCTACGTATCCAATATCTGATATGACTAGGTCATGTTGCGCAAATGGATCCTTACCTTCGACCCAAAGAGTCTTTGAGTTTTACGCCGAGGTACGGCGCAGCAGATGAAAGCCGAATATAAGCTGGCGTATCCAAGTGGAAGGGGAACTCTACCATGTGGCACTGGAGCCACCTGGCGAGAGATCGAGCTTTCTGGAAACCCTTGGAAACTCAGAATGAGTATTTAATCGGCTTAAGCAAACTTAAATTAAACTTTAACTTAAAACTAGGGCTGGCTGGAGTGGTGAAGGAGCTCGGAATTAAGGCAGGGACTGGTGCGGTTAAAGTCAAAGACGGTAAGGTTTGAATTAATTTTTCAAGGCATACGAGAGATTAGTTCAATCGCGCCATAGGAAGTTTGGTACCTATATTAAGGTAAAGGTAAAGGCTAAATTATAAAAGAAGATGGTTGCGTACGTACACTTCCACAACTGTGCCAATACACACATTTGTATTGTTAAACCATAATACCTTTTCGCTTCGATTCGTTCAGTTTTCGGTTACTTTTGCTCATTTACGAAAAAATGTCATTTAACTTAAACAGCTGTGTAAATTCAAAGTTCTAAGTTCGTTAACAAAGAAATTTCGTTTTGTTTGTAAGGTAAATGCATTTTACAATTAATAAAATTATCATTCAAAAGAATACATAATTGTTTTTAGATATTATTAAAGTAGTTAAGAAGATAAAAAATGGCAGCTTGTGCAGATAACTATGATTTTCTTTGTCAGCTAATCAACCTTCTTCAGCAAAATAAATGTCTGTATGTCTTTTATTTTAGTCGGCTGAAGAAAGAAAAGGCGTGGGAAGATATAGCCAGACAAACCAACAAAACGGGTAACTAAATGCATCCACATAGTCTTTGTTCCAAATGAAAATGCTTACCTATTGGATGGCTTTTTAAGCTTCCGAATGCAAAACGAAGTGGACACATCTCAGGGAGAAGTTATGTCGAGAACTGCCCAAGGAGCACGGGCCGTCTAGTAGTGGAGGCTGCGAGGTGACTGAATGGGCACTCTACTCTGAGATGCTCTTTTTAAAAGATTCGATGGAGCCAAGACGGTAAGCTTGTGTACCTACTGAACTCTTTTGGAAACTGATATTGTTTTGTTTTTGTCATAGAACGCGATGTAACGAGATATTGGTGTACGTAACGAATCCCAAATCTGCATCAACTGGTAAATTTAGTGGCGAAAACAGTGGTCTGGACCAGGTCTTCACCGAAGAATCCAATCAGTCCTTTGCAACGTCCACTCTCGCAAAACGGAGAAAGACGACAATTGAGAACTTGTGTGACTGATTTGGATCTGCAATCGGGAGGATGGAAGAACGGTTCACAACCACCATGCCAGTTGCAACTGGCGACAGTGACGAGTTGTTCATGAGAACTGTTGCGTCAATGATGAAAGATCTGGCATCAGCTGCCAAAGACAATTTGAAGAAGCACATATTTTTGAAAGTCCTTGAAACACGAAGGGAAAACCAACATTAGTTTTAGTTTTTTTTTTGTTTTTTTTTTTTTTTTTTGTTATTATTATTATTGTTATCTTTTTCTCGTTATCAATTTATTTTTATTGTCAACAAAAAAGTAAGTACAAATATCCTTTTATTATATTGTTTTCATTATAAAACGACTTGACAACAAAACATTTATGAATGGAACTCGACTTCGTCCATATGGCCACCGCGGGCACGTTTGCAGCGGTCGATTCGTTGGACCCAATTTTCAACGGATCGGCCACACATTTCGGCCGAAACGGCCGCTATTTTGCGTTCAATGTTGGCTCTGAGCTCTTCCAACTTTGTTGGCGCATTGGCATAAACCAATGACTTAACGTAGTCCCACAGAAAATAGTCAAGCGGCGTTAAGTCGCACGAACGAGGCGGCCAATCGACTGGCCCATGTCTTGAGATAACACGCTCACCATACTTACTCTTCAATAAATCGATTGTAGCGTGTGCTGTGTGGCTTGTGGCAGCATCCTGTTGAAACCACATGTCGTCAAGTCCATATGTTCCAATCCGGGCCAAAAATAATCGGTGATCATGGCGCGATAACGCTGACTATTCACAGTAACGTGACGATCGTTATCGTCGACGAAAAAATATGGCTCAATAACGCCGCCGGAATGCAAACCGCACCAAACAGTTATTTTTTGTGGATGAAGTGGTGATTCATGAAGCACATGTGGGTTTTCACCCGACCAATAACGCATATTTTGCTTATTGACGAACCCATTGAGCCAAAAATGAGCTTAGTAACTTGGCGCTTCTTCTCCAGAAACAAATCGAAGAACGTACGTCGCTTCAAATGGTCTATCGGCTTCAGTTCTTGAGTCAGCTTGTCGTTGTAAACTAAGATCCTTACGCAAAATACGCCATAATGTGGTCTGAGTGATGCCCAGTTCTTGAGAACGCCGTGGAATTGACTAATTTGGATCGTTTGCTACAGACGTCTGAACGGCAGCTATATTTTCAATACTTCGACCAACCCGTTGTCTCACTGACACGGCAACATCACACAACGAATACGTAGACTCAAATTTTTGCACTAAACTTGTTATTGCCTGTCTATTAGGGCGAGAACTATGACCGAAAATTGGAGTTAACGCTCTTAAAGTTGCAGTCGCCGACTCCGAATATCTGTAGAAAATTTTTATCATTGGCAGACGCTGCTCGTTAGTGTACTTTACCATGATGAAAATGTTGAGTTTATTGAATAAATTGACAGTGACAGTTTGATGAATAGTGAAAGAGTGCGTTCACAAATTAAATTCAAAGTTGTCAAGTCCCTATTGGAAAACCCTATACAATCTAAGGTATGGAAATTAATTTTGTTTATTTTTTTTTTTTTTTTTTTGGTTTAAAAATTCCGTAAGAATATTTCGTATGGTTGTTGATGATCTTCCCCCATACTGATAAAAATTACCTGATGGCACAATTGACGGAATGTTGTTTTGAACTTCACTTCGCTAAAATCCATCATGATGTTGGCCATCCGAGTCCTCCCAATCCACATAGTTGTTACGACAATATTGTTTAGCATTATAAAATTGTGTAACACCACACAAGCGGAAACTATTTTTTTGGCATTTTTTGGGAACATGTGCAGTGTTGTGAGCAATATAAGTTAAGTCCCAAAGGAAATGCAGCATCTGCAACAAAGTAGCGGGGAATTTTCGTTTGCGTGTTTGGCAAGTTTCTGGTGTCAGGAATTAAAAAGTCATTGATCAAAAGCCTCTTTACAAATCGACTTACTTGAAGAATACCTGCATAATATTTGAGAAAAGTACCATTAGAAGAGACTGAAAGCATATTGAAATATATTTCTTACATCCGTCACTTTGACTCCCGTGACGGATGACATTATCTACGTATGTGAACCGATATTTAACGTCACATACAGCCATTAAGACGATTCTGAAGTGCTTCTTATAGCAGTAGAATTGGCTGCCACTTTTTGGAGGACACCTTATTGCAATGGGCTTGCCATCAATTGCGCCAATACAGTTGGGCATACCCTACATATTTCAAAAGTCAGAGGAAATCCGCCTGTAATCGTTTGGCTCGGACAAATAAATGGGGAAGAGAATTTTCCACAGTATTTCTGCTGTCTTCAATATAATACATCGGACAACTTCTTTCCCCAGCTTAAGGGACCAAACCAGCGACTGTATCGATGTTTCTTGTGATAAATAACTGGTAAAACCAAATCGAATTACTTATGTTTATTCAAGAAACTAAATAAACATACTCACAGTAAAATTACAGCCAATCGACAGTCTGGACTAATAAGTTCTCTGAAAGACGTTTTTTTCCAGCAGTTCTTTACTCATTCTTGTGTAAATAAAAAACTGACCTCTATCTATATCTTTCATTTTTGTAATGGAAACACTAAAAAAACCATTTCGGCTTCGTTGCTTCGAACAGAATCTTGTTCTTTTGTTTTTTAAATCAATTATATCACTCAATGCACTTAGTGCTTCCATCTCAAGATACAACAATTTTAAGTCTTCAAGTAATACTGGATGTGTTTTATTCATTTTTTCAATTTCACTAATTCCGCAAAACAGGACACACAAATGACAAGCAAATCGACTTGACTTTGATAATCGCTCCCATTCACAAAAGCCTATTATGGGCAACTTGAGCAATTGACAGTACTGAAGAAAACTTAGCGTAGAATCAACTATTATATAGGGTTTTCCAATAGGGACTTGACAACTTTGAATTTAATTTGTGAACGCACTCTTTCACTAATCATCAAACTGTCACTGTCAATTTGTTCAGTAAACTCAACATTTTCGTCATGATAAAGTACACTAACGAGCTACGTTCTCCGATTGGGTTCTGGAGAAGGTGCGCCAAGATGATGAATTTCATCGCAAAATCATCTTCAGTGATGAAGCTCATTTTTGGCTCAATGGGTTCGTCAATACGCAAAATATGCGTTATGAGTCGGGTGAAAACCCACATGTGCTTCATGAATCACCACTTCATCCACAAAAAATAACTGTTTGGTGCGTTTTGCATGCCGGCGGCGTTATTGGGCTATATTTTTTCGTCGATGATAACGATCGTCACGTTATTGTGAATGGTCAGCGTTATCGCGCCATGATCACCGATTAATTTTTGGCCCGAATTGGAAGATATGGACTTGGACGACATGTGGTTTCAACAGGATGCTGCCACAAGCCACACAGCACACGCTACAATCGATTTATTGAAGAGTAAGTATGGTGAGCGTGTTATCTCAAGATATGGGCCAGTCGATTGTCCGCCTTGTTCGTGCGATTTAACGCCGCTTGACTATGACACGCCGAAGAAAAGACTTTTTCACAGAATTGCCTGGCACGGGATTCGAACCCACGACCCTCTGCTTGAGGAGTCTATGCATATACCACTACACCACGGCCACCCCCTAAAAGTTGTCAAGTCGTTGTTAGAAAACCCTATACATACATAGTTCAGCGTTTAGTGTTGAGGAAAATTGAGTTGTGAAGGGACGCGCATTCAAGTTGACCTCAAAGGAGTCGATGAATAAAGGGAAAGGTGTCTGCATCTCTGCGTTCCTAAAGGGTGTTTAATTTGATAAGGTTGAGACCATTTTAATAGGGGGGCAATATAAAAAGATCATCTTGGGGCATACCTGGAAGATCAGATCGAGAAAAACGCCGCTGGATGCTTTCGATTTAAATATGAACACGATGATATGGAGACCATACTTCACTGGCGTACTCTAAGAAGGAGCGAACAAAAGTAATATAAAAGGTCACGTATGGGTTGATGAATTCTTTCGACCACCGTCTTACAAAACCTAGTGGAGAGTTGGCTTTAAGAGTTGAGCTCTCTATCACACAAAATGCCGAAGTCGCGAATAGATTAAACGGAGGAGATAGGTTGGTTGTACATAAAGAAGGTAGATTCGGGAAGGAGACTAGTGTCACTTATATGAAAAGGTAATTAATTGATATTTGGCGATATTAAGTTCCAAACAATTTTTGAGGCGCCAGATCGAAAAGATATTAAGGTCTTCTGTAAGAGGAAGAAGTCATGTGGTGAGGAAATGGTTTCGAAAAATTTTGTTATCGTCGGCGTAAAGGGAGACAGACCAGTTTTTGGTGATAATATAAAAACAAGAGGACCTATATGGCTGCCTTTTGGAGGTGGCCAAAAATGGAGGCGAGTGGGCTGACCTGAAACGAACACTGTTAAAACGAGTTTCCAGGTAACAGAATGGGTTCAAAGTCGAGGGCAGACAATTTTAAGAGTATTAACCAATGAGAAAATTTTATCGAAGACCTTGCTAAAATCGGTTGCAACTACATCGACTTTGTTACCATTCTCAAGTGCTGAGAGGGCAAAGAATACACTTTAAAAAGCCATGTTGTACAGCTTCATACAAAATTCTTGCGAAGAGTTTGGATATATGGGAGAGCTTAGCGATGGGATGATAGTTGACTATTTCATTCTTGTATCGGGGCTACGAAGGAGGTTTGTCAAGCCTGAGGAAATTCTCCTTGTAAAAAGGATAGCCGAAAGAGATTAGAAAAGGGCAAGTGAAAGAGAGGAGGAACATTTTTTAAGAAATATGACAGGGAGACCATCAGGGCCGAGTGTGAATTCGTCATTAAGTTGGTGTATCTTAAATTTGGTGAAAGACGGGTCCAAGAAATGAGAGAGAAATGGGACATTGGAAAAGTTCATTAGGTAAATTAAATAGGGTGGATCTGATACAGAGGAGTCTTTAGTGAAGAATTGTTTTAAAAAGGTGGCAAATAGGTTGGTAACTTTTAAGTGGATCGGTTGATGACTTGTTGTTGAAAGAGAGGGAAGGACGTTAACTATTGAAGTTTCTTGTGTAGTTAACAAATTGGAAAAAGGACTTTGGGTCGTTTATAAGGTTAACGTAGCGCTGATAAAGAGAATTGTAAAGTTCGGTGAAATGAAGATAAGTACCGAGATAATTGGAATGCTCTGAAAAGGATCTGATATAAAGAAAACAACCCAACCCTTATTTCGTAAGGAACGAAGCTTGCGATTATACCACGGAGGACTAGTAGAAGATGTTTTCAGGCGTGAAAACGAACCGTAAAGGGAAAGAGCATTAAAAATTTCTCTTTAAAAAATAGATAGGGTATCTTTTATATTTAGGATGTTAAAGTTAAAGGGGAATCTGCTGAGATAGTCACTGATTTTGTGAAAGTTTGTTTTATGAAAGTTGTATGATGAGATCGTTGTGGGGGGAGTGGATTGGACAGAAGAGTTATGAAAAAATGTTTGAAGAAGGGGAGAGTTTTAGTTATCAAATGTTGAGAAAGATAGGGGATATCTATAGTGAGACTGAGAAGTTTATTGAATCTGTTAAGAAAATAAAGTCTTGTTGTCTGCCCAGGTAGTTTGATATGCCGCTGACTTGCTATAGACTTCAGTCTGTTAAGCGATCTAACAGACATTGCTTAGTTTATCTGGCATTTGAAGCGATGAAAACAGATTGTTCAACTGATGGAGTCCACTGTAACTGAGGAAGATTCTACTGTAAATTACCAAGTACTCAAATACCGAAGAGAAGCATATATAGATAATAATGGAAACACTATAGTAAAATACAGTCTTTGCTGAAAATTTGGAAGAATTAATTCTGAGTCTGATTAACCGAGAAGGCGATCAACTTTCCGCTGCAGTCAGAAGGATAAATCATCTAATGTTAACGATAATCGACATTGTTGTCATCGACCCGACGAGGAAGAAGACGGGATAGCAATAACTAAAACGGTAAATCTTGAAATAAACCCAGGAATTTTAAATCAAATCAAATTACCGACCATACCAGGTTGCCATACTCGGCCAGGTATATATGATCATATTCTTCTTTTTGATTTCTTCATTTTGGGATATTATACGAAAAAATCTACGAGCTGTCACTGTAATGTTTAGACCACTCAAGCAGAAGCGGTGATGGTGGATTTGATAGTAAATTAAGGGAAAACAAAGTAACATATGATAAAAGCTTTCGACTATAGAAGATATCAAAAGAGAACTTCTTGAGTTGGTAAAAGATTTTTTATACATTTAATCTGCTATATGTTCTAACAATGATACCATAGTAGGGGTCTGGCGAGGAATCCCATTGCAAATCACCTTCTCTTTGAACTAAGAAGGCAAATGTGAAATATGCTTTTCTTACAAAACAAAAAATGATGCTGAAGCAAGGCAACTAAAATGTCCTTTACTACTTGGAGTAAAAAGTAGCTCGGGACCCATCTGCATAAAAGAAATTTGGAGAAGTAGATATAACAAAAATTGTATGGTCTGTGCAGTGACAATGACCTTGCCAGAAGGGCTACAAATGACCATCTTAGTCACTTCAGATTATTCCTGAGTTTGGAAGGTGCTGCACACCGTATTCAGTGTGTAGGTATACGCGAAAGTGTCAATAATACTTCTGAAGTAGGGAGTTTGTGTGAAAAATTAAATACACTCCTTCCCGTCTTACTCAAACTGTAACTGTATTGTTTACCAATTAAATTAGTTCTGCAGGTGCCTAACTTATAATGGAGATGGCAGATGGTAGACTTATAGATGAAAAACTACTGAATAAACTGGAATAACCACCACCATCAAATCAATATTGAATAGTGCAAGTAGTTATTGAGAAAGAAAAAACTTACTTTGGTAAGCCTGCTTGCAAATTACGTAAATCAATTCTAATTCTCTTTGGATCATCAGCTCCAGGACAGCAAGTGATAATTTCAGCTTCGTCATCACTGTCATTTGAGCCCCCGACGACGATTGTCACCATAGGGAGAGCCTATTTACAAAAAAGAAAAATTTATTTTTTTAAGTTAGCTCATTAACGAAAAGCTATTTATTCAAACAAATTAAAGAAAACATACAAATGCACTATTAAGTTATTGGAAATAACCAGCAACATAACCCCAATTAGCACATTGTATACCCATACTATTGTATAAACTAAACTACATACTATGCAATCAAAACTTTTCATTGTCCTTGCGACTTAATTGCAAACCACGTACACACAAGACAGGCATATCCCCTCTCACACAGAGCCTCACATAAAGCCTCTGGGTTGAAATATATCTGAGATCGGTAAAACGAATAAAACTTACCATGGGCAAGACAAATCCATCGTTATAATCAACATGTTCACCAATCAAATTAACACGTCCTGGTGCACAGCAGGAAATCTCTGGAGCAATGCCAAAACTCCTATTGTATGTCTCCCTGGCAAGCTGCTCTATTTCTTCAAACGTCTGTACCTTTGTAGTTAAAGTAGACATAATGCAGCACGACCTTGCTTCTTGCTGTATCTGTTTTTGTCGCGTTGAATCCTTGGAATCTTCTGAATTAATGGTGACTGTGGTGACTACGGGAACCCAGTAAGGTTGAGGTGTTTTGTCTTCTTTTGGTTGTCCTTTTCGAAATTTTAAATCTAGCGGACAAATGACAGCTGACTGTCTGAAGCTGCGAAAGAAATCAAAAAGCACAGATTTTCTTTTAAATTATTTGAAGTTTCCTAATTTGCCTGCATTATTTACATCATTTGTGCAGGAATACGCTATTTTGTATATTTGGGAAAGGAGAGCGTAGAACTACTAGGGTTGCCAGGTTTTCTTTTCATATGAAGCAACCGTGAATATGTCTTAAAATGAAATGAAAAAAGTAAAAAGAGGAGCCGGGAATAAAACAATAATTGTGCTTAAAAAGGGAAATTATTTTTAGAGAGCAAGTGATGATCAATACATTTTTAATGGATCCAGAAAACAAGATCAAGGTTATGATTTCAATCCATGGCTATATGCGCATAGAGATTTTGGGAGGTCAAAAGAATTAACCAAACTACATTGACGTTTTAGAAATTCAAAAATTATCTTCCAAGAGATATTTGACGGCGGGTAATGGATTCTTCAGAAAGAAAACGTATCATTTTCCATATGTAGAGATCTCAAAAAAATCAAAAATGCCTGGTTATGGATTTTAAAAACAAAAGGCTGACTCATTTAAAACAAGAAACCTTTCAAACTAGTCCTATTTAAATAGTTTATTTAAGTCCATGCGTATAGAAGTGACAGTAATCTGAATGGATTCATTCAGGTCAGACACGGAAACTAAAGAGTGAGCCAACAACTAGCGTGGAAGTTTTTATTAAATTAAGGGAACATTTGTTGTAAAATTAATATAAAATTTCATTGATTATTAAAGTTTAATTTATGGCAATTATGGATAAAATCCATTCAAATCATCCAAAGGTCAAAATTATCGATGAATTTTTGGCTGCAATTTCAGTTTGGATGTTATGTTTGAGATCCTGAACTGTCGCTGAGCCATTGACATAGATCTTACTTTTCAATTTCGGTCAAGTTCTTCTCTAACCGAAATAATGCGATATTCAAATTTTGTACGCAATAAATTGATTCTATCGATCCAACATCAAGTTAACAAATCGGCAACGTCGCAGATTGTCCAAAGGCTTCAGTTGTTGTGTAACTTGGATTTTATAGTTCGCAGTAAAGTGCCATAAGTGGGGCCCAATTGTTGACTTCCCGACGAACTGAGGTGCCTCTCTGATTTTAAATACTTTCGCTTACAGTGGTGATATTTTGGCGTGCATGTGGTGGCCAAGCATGCTGATATAAAGATTGAGTCCGATACCTAACCAGTTTCTTTAAAAGCTTCACCATTGCATGAATTCCGGACTCACTAAAACGATCATGTTAATCGAAAAATTCACGAATTTTACGAAATGTCACTTTTACAGAATGCGTTGTTGCGTGGTAAACGACTCCATGACTAAAATTGCAAAAGATTGTGTGACATTTGTCAAAAGGATCAGCCACATTGAATTCAGTAAATGACAGTAACTGAAAGCCAATATCTACACCATCTGTTGGCTCACCCTTTAGTACTCCCAAGTGAACAGTTCTTAGCTGGTGTACTGCAATCAGGCATTCTTAGCTCACTTCTGTGTCTCATATATACCCATGATATACTAAAGGAAAAAAATATCGTACAGGCTAGGTTTACTGATTTCACGGACACCGACTTCAGGCAACTGCAGAAACTGCCACACGCCCTTTATGTAAATAATTGCAGGAATGACTGACGCACTATCCTTATAAAACTATATTTGATTACTTTCACTTTGCTGATATTAAACTAACAAATGTCTTCCTCTTAAACGGTCAGCCTGTATTCGTTGGCAAAGGAGACTAGATATGTATCGCAGAATGACACTCAATCCAATGTTAAAATAGAGGCAAAACGTGAAAAGTAAACCTAAATATCATGGTAATGGCCATGGAATGGGCTTCATTTGAAATGTAGTAATACACCATCAGTTAAGTATTAATTTCTCAGCGTACTCGAAAAAGCGCAATTTGGAAATCCAATTTTCGCCCACTTTTCGAGTAGCTGAAGCCATATAGGTACTGAGTTATTACTTGGCAAATGTGTTGCTTCTAAATCACCCATCACTGGTTTTTTGGCGTAGACTACCGACTTTAAATATGCCCACAGATATTAGTCAAAAAATGTTAAATCAGCGAAATTTTGCGCTCATTAAATGATTCTTTCAATCAATTGATTGCGAGACGCGCTGATGGGTTTTCAATAGACAGTTACGTTTTGGCCGATATCGCTTTTGAAAAAATACGAACCGATGATTCAAGAAGTTTATAAAAGCACTTTAAGCTGTCATTGCTTGCGGATACAACGGGGTCTCAATCATGCCTTGTGAATTTTCTTTACCTCAAATGTGTCAGTTTTGCTTATGGGCGTAGTTATTCTATAAAAAATAAGCCTCATCGATGAGTGAATTTTTTTGAGGACAAAGAAGATAAAGAAAGGAGCTCATTTCCCATTTTTTTTGCAAAATCTTCTTTTAACTAGATGGATACAGCTCTAATTGCCGAGCACGATGACAAACTGATACATGCATCTTCATTCTCTTCAATATTGAACTCCACAGCATTATTGATACTGCGAAAACGATTCATGCTTATTCCAATTGCTTGCTCAGATAGAGTATTACGTCGACCGTACAATAGACGTAGCGTGAGATTTATCTAACGAACTAAACCACCATTTTGGAAACAAAATTGAGAAGTTTGCAAAAGTTGTTTTGGCGTAAGTCTATTTATGTTGAAATGACAACTGTTGGCAATTAAAAACAACCTGCTGAACTCATTACTTTAACAGCCATTTCTAAATCAGTTAAGAAGAACTCAGAAGTGTAACAACAAACGAACAACTAACACTAATACTACCTTGATCAAAATGTTCCCGGTGGCTCTCCCATTGTTCCGCTTTGAGTTCTGTTTTTTTTTTTTTTGTTCAGTTGGTACATCTGTTGTTGACATTCCCTCTGAATCTTAGCGTCATAACTTGACATTTGCAAAAGCTACGTTGCCAATAGTACATCTATCTCTGTGTGTGTGTTAGCGATTTTTTACATACTTACAAATGGATTTAAGTTTGCAACAACGAACTTGTATTCACTTTTGCGTAAAAAATTAATGGTGCGCGAACGTTTGAAATGTTGAAAAAGTGTTTCGGCAACGATTCTCTAAAGAAAACGGTCGTTTACCTTTGGTACGAGCGGTTCAAAAGTGGTCGTGAGTCAATCGAAGATGATGAACGCAGATGGCAGATCATCGACATCAAAAACCGACGAAAACATTGATGAAGTAAAAGAAATGTTGATTTAAAACTGCAATTTGACCATCAGAGAGATAGCGGAGGTCTTGAACATTGCCTATGGATCCGTCCAAGACATTTTGGTTACTGATTTGGGTTTCCGTCGTGTATCAGCAAAGTTGGTGCCAAAAGACCGTGTCGACGTCGCAAAAGAGATGATTTGCGGGGCTGAGTCCGATCCCACATTCATCAAAAGGTTCATTACTATAGACGACATGTGGGTTTATGAGTACGACACGCAATCCAGACATCAGGCAAGTGAATGGCGTTCACTTAATGAGCCGAGACTAAAAACCATGTCGTTTTCAGTTAAAAAACAAGGCAATTCTCACGGTTTTCATGCATTACAACATGGTAGCGCATCATGAATTTTTGCCAGAAGGCCAGACAGTAAACAAAGAGTATTATTTGGGCGTTATGGGAAGTTTGCGTAAAACAATTCGCCGAAATAGACCAGAATTGTGGGCAGAAAACTCGTGGATTTTGCACCATGATAACGCACCGTCGCACAGTGCCATCATTATTCGTAATTTTTTGACGAAAAATGCAACAAATACCATCCAACAGACACCGAATTTACCTGATTTGGCTCCCTGTGACTTCTTTCTGTGCATTCGAGTTAAAAGGCCACTACGGAGAACGCGTTTCAGCAGTCGAGAGGAAGTAATGGAAAAATCGCAGAGAGCACTGATGGACATACCGAAAACGGAATATGAAAATTTTTTCGAGGATTGGATCAAGCGCTGGCGTAAGTAAGAAGGAATTACGATCTTCATTTCTATCGAAGAAGGCTAAAGCAAGTCGGTGACCGAGCCGAGCAATATTGGCTACAAACTCAAGCGGACCGTTTTGAATCATATCTATCAAGTCCAGAGAAGTTTTCGTAACAAGAAGATGTGCTAATTGATCTAATAAATGTTCTGTTATTAAAACGAGATAAGATAAGATAAGATATGATGAGCATTCATAGCGAGACGGGTTTTACGGGTAAAAGGTTGAATGGGTTATATATGCTACTGGCGATCTCTATGGAGCACTGGTGGTAGAATAGCGATAAAACAGAGTAAGATACGAGACATAACGTCCGTGTTAGAGGGTGAGTTTTATTGCATAGTTTTCAATCCTATCTAACAGATGCTGAGATATTTTGGAGGTACCCGACCAGATGTAGGCATTGTACTCCAATTTTTGGGCGGATGAAGAGTACCCGATCCAAGAAAATAATCCGCGAAGGCTAAATCTGGCGAATAGAGTGCATGGGCTAGCAATACAAACTTTAATTCATTAATTTTGGCGAATACAATAACGGATTTGTGACCTGGTGCATTGTTTTGATGAAACAACACTTTCTTCTTAGCCAAATGCGGCCGTCTTTGTTGTTTCTTGATTTCTTCGCTGAAACTTTGCAATAAGTTTACTGACAACGTTCACTATTGATGGCTGGAAAACAAATACTAAACAACGTGGTGCTTTCAAACTTGAAGCATATGCTTTATAGGCTGCGTAGTTTCCAATACAGTGAAAGTGGTAGTTTTCAAACAACTAACGCCGTATCTTAGTCTTAGGCCGGGTACTTACGAGACATCGCTTACATCGCTTGAGGAAACCTAGATATTTCGCAGCATTTTTGACGACATCGAATATGTGGTCATTCAAACGTAAGTTATCACTGACACACATACTGAGAATGAAAAGTTTTTCAGTTTCAGCGATGGAAGTGCCATTTAAATTTCGCTTTAATGACAGCAGACAGCATTGTGTTTTGGAAGCATTAAATTTCGCTCTATTGTTCGTTCTCCTATTGGTTCGACAGTTTGGTTCCACTTTTTGGTGAGACGCACCATCAGATCACCAGTGGACCTGTTACTACAAAACGTTGGTTCTTGCGGTCATTGAAGAGATTTCGTGTTTCGAGATATTTCATGAGCTGACGGTTTATCAGCGTTTCCATGACCTTGAAAAGAAGCGACGTAAGGCAGAGAGAGAAGATGATTCGCCTTTTTTAGAGACGGGCTGAAAAAATGCTATTCTGCATCTGCTAGGAAAGAGTTCTAAAGAGTAAGATCGATGAAAAAGTTAACGCAGTGGTTTTGCCAGTGAAGAAGAATAATTCTTCCGAATAAGGAGAAATATACCATCTGGACCAGCGGATTTGTATGCGAGTATATTGAGATCTTTAAGTACTCTTCCTACTACACGGGTGTGCGAAAGCGTTCGGAGACAAAGCACAATCTGAAAGTGTTGAGCTAGCTGCAAAGTGAGCAACAAGCAGATTGACTGGAATGTCATTGTAAATTAGCGCTGGCATGAAGGATGAAGTATAATTTCTAACGTTTTTTATGTACAACCAACAATTTTTACTAACTTTGGGACATTTTAGTTTTTTTTGCATCAGTTTTTGGTCATATTAGATTTTCGCACGCTTAAGAAAGGCTTTGTAGTATTCCTGGCTCGTTTGAACTTTTTCCAGTTTTCCTCTGTCGGGTTTGGTTTTGCAGGACTACAAGAAACATTTCCTTAACCCTGACAGCCTTTTTACAGTTCGAGTCGTACCACGCTTTTTCGTTTGGTTTGATGTCTCTTATCCGATGGGGGATAAAGCCCCTTACTTCAAAGATAATAGTATCAGAGTGAGAAGTTAAAAACGGGTATTGGCGGTATGAATGTTACCGTCTGGTATCCGCATGGGCTCATTTACAAGCTGCATAAAGTTGTTTTCCCCAGCAAAGATGAGATTTTACAATTCAATTTATTAAAATTACTTTGGTACATTAAGATAAAGATCTTTTATAGCACTAAGATTTCACAGAATTCAGCATTACGAAATAAATAAACAAACAAATAAAATAACCTAAAACTAATAATATAATTGAAGAAAGAAGGAAAGTAGGTGGTTTACCATATAAGATAAACAAAGACTGTTTAAGAAATGTATAAGGGAGCTAACGAAGGCAAGAGAAATGGCGAAAGACTCCACATTTAAAGCGTGTGACGTTTGAAATAGTTCTTATAGTTATTGGTAGAGAGTTCCATACTTTGATGGCATAAAGTAAGCGAGAAAAATTAAGTTTTAAATACAGATACACAGATACATAATTTTATGTAGACAAATGGTATTTTTGGCGTCGACGCTAGCACTTAGGTACTGCGAAACATGGTAATATCTATCTAATTGCGGCATTAAATGCTACGTGTAGCTTACGCTGTGACAGAGAGTCTTTACCTCAGCATAGAAGGCAAAATTAAAGTTTTGACTAGTTTTTGTCTGGTATTAGTTGGAGTAAAACTTGCAGATATCCATAGCTTGAGAAGACATTGAAACATTCGTTCTATAATACATATAATTAGAATGGCTGTTTCCTGATAATGTACAATTAATGACAAATCCCAGAGTAGGACATCTGGTAAGGTGCTAAAAGATAAAGTTTTATTAGAAATAGGAATAACCTGACACTTATTTGGATTCAAAAGCAATCCATTGTATGCTGACCAAGGGAAAATACTGGCAAGATCTTCATTAAGATTACTAACCAGTTCAGCTATATATTTAATAGGTTTTGCGGCATGTAGATAGACATCATCGGCGTAAAGGTGGACAGTGAAGTAGTTACAAATATTAGGAAGATCATTGACGAACATACAGAAAAGAATCCGACCAAGAATTGATCCTTGAACACCTTAATTAACTGGCAAATGTGCTGAGGATGAGTTAAGTGTAACAACTCTCTCGAATTTGTCATACAGAAAACTGTTAATTAGCCTAACTGCACTGTCACCAAGGCCAAACAGATTTGTCAGCTTCCAGAATAGGATTTTATGGTTAACTTTTTCAAAAGCCTTTGAAAAATCGAGGATGCAAAGAAGCGTTACATAGCCTTTATCGTAGTCCTGTCGTATTTCCTCAAAAATATTTCCCATTACAGTTAAGCAACTGTGATTAGATCTGAAACTAGATTGTCTCTCACAAAGAAACTCAATAGTTGACAGATGTTGGATCAGCTGTTAGGCTATTAATTTCTCAAAGATTTTTGATAGACATGATAATATGCTTACAGGTTTTAATCTGCTGCAGATACCGTATTCGTTTTGACAACAGGTAAAACTCGGGCAGTTTTCCAGGATTTAGGAAAAGTTAATGTTGTGGTGCAGTAATTGAGAATGTACTAGATGGGGTGAAAAGTAACCTCCTTGGGAATGAAATTTTTTTTTTAAATGTTTTTTATTCTATTCAATATAGTACTCTTTTAGTTTGATCCACGATTTTCAAACTTCTTGATCCCGTCCGAAATGTAATTTTCCGGAAGGTCTGAAAAATACTCCTCCGTGGCGTCGATGATTTCCTCGCATGCGCTGAATTTTTTATTGATGAGCCTTCTTTTGAGGTTTGGGAAGAGGGAGAGAGAGGGCTCCGAGGAAGCCAAATCGGGCGAATACGGTGAATGAGCAATTGAAGTCATAAGTCATTTATTTTAGCCATGGTTGCGATGCTCTTGTGCGCAACGGTCTCTTTCGCTTCATGTGAGACCGTTTTGCAGCGATTTCGGCTTTCAATCGCTTCAATAATGCACAGTAATACTCGCTGTTGATGGTTTTTCCTTCTTGAGGTAGTCCAAAAAGAGTATGCTATGACAATCCTAGAAAACCGACGCCATAACATTTCCGACCCATGGAGCCCCACACGGCCGCTTAAGAGTACTTGTGCCGGCTTCAGTTTATTGCCGGACACTCATTCTGTTCTCTGGTGTTCAACAGTTACCAATCGACGCCAAAAGTCTGCCCGATTCCGCATCAGCAAGTCCAAACACTCTTTCGAAGTGCTCTCGCGTTCGTGTTTTTGGTCAGGAGTGAGTATGCGCGGCACCCAGTGGCAGTATAACCTTTTCATATGCAGAATATTGCAGCTGCTGCGGACTTGATCGGTAGTGGAATTGCGGCCACCACGAAACTCTCGAAACCAATATTTGACGGTGTAATCTGACGGAGCATTAGCCCCATAATATTTATCCAGCTCTTCTTTTGTTTCTTTCGCCGTTTTGCCTCTCAAAAAATAATGTTTTATGAGAGAACGAAAATCATTTTTGTCCATATTCAACATGATGCCAAACACGTCTTCAACAATCAGCTGTCAAAACAAACTAATTTGGCATGTCGGCCTGAATATGAACGGACTTCTAGGCAAAGAGGTTACTTCTCACACCGCCTAGTAAGTTAAGTTGGACACTGTAAATAGATGAAATAGCTTAATAAATCCCATATCTACCCCATTTTCACTAAAAGCGTTAGATTTTATCACTGCAACAGAATTAATCACTTCATTTTGGTCACAGTTTGTATTTCGGAGAGATTCGCAGAGTGATTAAGACTTTCAGACATTTTAATCTGTCTTCAGATATGCTTTCAAGAAAGAAACTATTTAAGTGGTCGGAATCAATCTGAAATTTAACATTATATTTCCTACTAGAGATACCTTTTTGACGTTGATTGTTCTAAAGCTGCTTTAACCATAGAAAATTGAATTCCAGATTGGAACAGGGACTTCATTATGGTGGAGTTTGGTAAGCAACATCACTACGCACGTAAATGGCGAGACTGCGATTAAAAAAGAATAGTTGAACAACTTAGCAGCCAGGTAGCTTCAGATCAGATTGATTTGAAAGGAATGGATAGGGATCTACTTAAGTTTCACTAAGTGCTAAAACTGGTAGTCTCTACTTACAGACGTGGACGTACGCAGAAAAGTGAATCCTTTTTAGCCCACGTATATTTCCTACGTCCTTCCTGAATTTCCTAATCATAACCACAAACAAACACAGAAAACACAAACACGGAGCGGAACTTCTGACGCTGGCCTATAGAATCAAATTGCTATAGGAGATATACTCTTACAACAATATGAAACAATACAACAAAAAAATACAATAAAAAATGAATTGAAAGTTAGCTTATCTACATAATGCTTCTTTTTTCCTTTTAAATGGATAGATTCATCATAAAAAATCCTTTTTGGAAATCGAATGTTATGCTAACTCTACACCTAATGTTAACAAAACTACAAAACCGTATAATTTTTCAATATTGAGTTGAATAACTTTTTTGTAATATAAATTGGTATGATGAATTTTAAAATTGTAAACTTAAGTATATGTACGAGTATGCACGCTTAATTGAAATTTTATTTATTGGTTTCAACTTATAAACTAAAAATTTCTGGTCATCCATGAGTTAATAAAGTTAAGAAGACTTAAACTTTAAGCTTATTTCAAATTTATAAAATCAAACAACCCGCAGGATTATAATGAATTTCAAGTCCTAAGAAAACAATTCTATTGTCATACTAAATTTTTATATAGGGCTTACATCTTGAATATCGAAAACAATGTTAAAGTTTATAGCAGATCTTTCAGAATTTTTGCTAACTCTATTAACACTACTGGTATTCAAAATTCCATGTTATTGAATTACTATATGTTAAGTCTTCAAATATTGACTCAATTCTTGATTTGTTCGCTAATCTTTTCCAATCTGTTTACTCAGACTCTCAAGTTTATAATAACACGTTTTACAATATTTCTACAAAGGTTGATATGGGAAAAATTCAGTTAAATACTGAAGAAGTTTCTTTGGCACTTCAATCACTCAAGAATGGAGTTGACGGTATTTCTGCCATCGTCCTAAACCAATGATTTTATTCACTTTGCTAAAATTATTTAATGCATCTCTGCATGAAGGTGTCTTTCTAAGTGAGTGGAAAATTTCTTATTTGGTTCCTATCCATAAGTTGGGACCCAAAAATGGTATTGAAAATTAAAGGGGAATTTGCAAACTTTCAGTTATTCCTAAGCTATTAGAAAGTTTAGGCAAAAATCTGCTTGTCAGACGCTTTACATGGCCTTATATATATTACTATTTTCTCCACGTATGTCATAAATGCATTAGAGAATCGTATGCAAGTCGATGCTGCTTACACGGACTTAAGTAAAGCTTTTGACCTGTAGAGTGGTCTAACCCCTTAAGTTGGTACCTGGCCTGACCAAGACATGACTGTAGTTGTTTAAAAACTACCACTTTCACTGTATTTGAAAGTACGCAGTCTATAAAGCATATGTTTCAAGTTTGAAAGCGCCACGTTGTTTAGTATTTGTTTGGCAGCTATCAATAGTGAACTTTGTCAGTGAATTTGTGAAAATGGAGAAAATTGTTCATCGTTATGTGATACAATACTTTTATTTGAAAGGCCTCAGCCCAAACAATATAAAAGCTGAACTGGATTCTACTCTGGGTGAGTCTGCTCCTTCGTTTACAACAGCAAAATTTTGGGTTACTGAGCTTAAACGAGCCCGTACGAGCAGCCAAGACGAGCATCGCAGTAGTCAACCAAATGAGGTGACGACTCCAGAAATGGTAAAGAAAATCCACAAAGCGGTGCTGGAGATCGTCAACTGAAGGTGCGCGAGCTAGCAGACATTATAGGCATTTCAAAAAGCGCGGTACATCGCATATTATTTAAAAATTTGGACAATTGCTCACATTCGAGCAAAAACATGTCGTGAAGATGTTCCAATTGAGTGTTTAGCGAAGTTTCACAGCAACAAAGCAGAATTTTTGCGCCGTTTCATAACAATGGATGAAAAATGGGTACATCACTTTATGCCCGAGACAAAAGAACAATCAAAAGAATGGATTCAAAACGGAGAACCGGCTTCAAGGAAGGCGAAGACCGTTTCATCTGCAGGCAATGTCATGGCGTCGAGTTTTGGGATGCGCGTTGGATAATTTTCATTGACTATCTTGAAAAAGGAAAAACTATCAACGGCCAGTATTATGCGAACTTATTGCAAAGTTTAAGAAGAAATCAAGCAAAAACGGCAACATTTGGCTAAGAAGAAAGTGTTGTTTCATCAAGACAATGCAACAGCTCACAAATCCCTCATTGCAATGGCTAAAATTAAAATTAAAATTAAAGTTTTAATTGCTACCTGATGCACCCCATTCGCTAGATTTAGCCCCCTCGGATTATTTTCTGTTACCAAACTTGAAAAAATTGCTCAGTGGTCAAAGATTTTTCCAATGATGAAGAAGTGATATCGGCAGTTAATGGCTATCTTGAGGAGCAAGACAGTTCTTATTATAAAAAGGGTATCGAACTTTTTGAACATCGATGGGAAAAGTGTGTAGAGCTGAAAGGCGATTATGTTGAAAAAAAAATAATTTTTTTTCCAAAATTTTCGTGTTTTCTTTGTTGGATCGGGTACTCTTCATCCGCCCAAAATTGGAGTACAATGCCTACATCTGTTCGGATACGCCCAAAACATCTCTGCACCTGTTAGATAGGATTGAAAACCGTGCGATAAAACTCACCCTCTAACACTGACGTTATGTCTCGTATCTAACTCTGTTTTATCGCTATTCCACCACCAGTGCTCCATAGAGATCGCCAGTAGCATATATAACCCATTCAACCTTTTACCCGTAAAACCCGTCTCACTATGAATGCTCATCATATCTTATCTTATCTCATTTTATCTCGTTTTAATATACAGAACATTTATTAGATCAATTAGCACATCTTCTTGTTACTATATTAGCAATATTGCTCTCGGTCACCGACTTGCTTTAGCCTTCTTCTATAGAAATGAAGATCGTAATTTCTTCCTTAGCTATACAATTCGTTTATAAAATACTCTACCGAACTTTTCATTTTAGTTATTATTACCGGTATTCATTCAGTAAATTAAAAAGTGATTCAAAGTGATCTTCATCGACTGCAATACACCTACGCCAGCGCTTAATCCAATCCTTGAAACATTTTTTATATTCGGTTTTCGGTATGTCCATCGGTGCTTCCTGCGATTTTTCCATTACTTCCTCTCTGCTGCTAAAACGCGTTCCTCGTGGTATTTTTTTAACTTGATTGAACAGAAAGAAACCACAGGGAGCCAAGTCAGGTGAATTCGGTGGCTGTTGGATCGTATTTGCTGCATTTTTCGTCAAAAAATTACGAATAATGATGGCACTGTGCAAAATCCACGAGTTTTCTGCCCACAATTTTGGTCTATTTCGGCGAATTGTTTTACGAAAACTTCTCATAACGCCCAAATAATACTCTTTGTTTACTGTCTGGCCTTCTGGCAAAAATTCATGATGCACTACCATGTTGTAATACATGAAAACCGTGAGAATTGCCTTGTTTTTTGACTGAAAACGACGTGGTTTTTAGTCTCGGCTCATTTAGTGAACGCCATTCACTTGCCTGATGTCTGGATTGCGTGTCTTACTCATAAACCCACGTATCGTCTCCAGTAATAATCCTTTTGATGAATGCGGGATTGGATTCAGCCTCACAAATCATCTTTTTTGCAACTTCAACACGGACTCTTTTTTGCATAAAATTGAGATCTTCTGGCACCAACTTTGCTGCTACACGACAGAAACCCAAATCATTAACCAAAATATCTCCGCTATCTCATCAGAGGATGGTCAAATTGCGATTGTTGACCGACATTTCTCTTACTTCATCAATGTTTTAGCCGGTTTTCGATGTCGATGAATCAATAGACTCACGACCACTTTTGAACCGCTCGTACCAAAGGTCAACGACCGTTTTCTTTAGAGAATCGTTGCCGAAACACTTTTCCAACATTTCCAACGTTCGCGCACCATTAAATCCGTTTTTTACGCAAAATTTAATACAAGTTCGTTGTTGCAAATTTAAATCCATTTCTAAAATTGTAAAAAATTGTAGAGATAGATGGTTTCTAGGCTACGTAACTTTTGCAAATGTCAAGCTACAGCGCAAAGATTTAGAGAGAATGTCAACAACAGATGTACCAACTGCACAAAAAAAAAAAACAGAACTCAAATTGGAACTATGGGAACTTTCAGATGCAATGGATTTCTTTCTGTTTTACCTAATATCCCTTCGCTGGGCATTGTGGATAGGTTTTTATTATAAAAAAATATGCGGTAAGGTTTTTTTTTATTTTTGCACTTTTTTGACTGCAAAGAACCTCTGCATAACCCAATCGTGTAATCCAACAATTCAATGCATCTTTTAGTTTGTGGTTTTAGTTTCGATATCTTTGACTATGGATAGAAATTCGTAGTATGTTTCGTATATAAGTACTAATTGTGTGACTGGAAGTTTCACCCTTAATATGTTTTATGTAGACAGAGAGAAGAACTGAAAATATGTCATCTTAATGCACACAGTCGCAATATGGATATATTAACATAGATTATTTGAGCTACTTATTAGCAAATTTGACATTAAGAATTATGTTAACTTTAGATTGCACAGGAATGATAGAGTAATTTGTAGAATAGGGGGTGGTATCGCGATTTATTGCAAATCTGGCATTAGTAAATCTAACCCTTTGTCAAGTGTAGAGAATGATGTTGTTGAACTTCGTGACAATAATATTGAGTGCTTAATTTCATGTGCCTACTGCCCTAATAGAATCTGTTCTCCTGTACTCTTTTTTCAAACACTGTCAGAATTTTTTGCAGTGTATGAAAATATCATTGTGTTAGGGGATTTTAATGCTTGATCAACTGAGAATTGATTCGGGTGCTTTTCAAATTCAAGACCTTACTTCCTCCTTAGAACTACAAATAATAAATCAACAATTTCATACTCACTTCTCTGCAGATTATGAACCTACTTTACTTGATCTTGCAATTACACCTGATCCTGATCTTGTCGTTCTTGAACAGCTTTCCCTTGATTATATTTCTGACCTACTTCGAATCTACTTTTTTGTAGTGTCGATGTTCAGTTGGCTTCCTACTCCAACAACACTCTCATTCAAAGACTTTGGTTCAATTGACATTAATGCATTACGAAATGCTGCTGACTAAGTTCTGAATCAGATGAAAGATTAAATTAGTTCTAAAATTGTTGTCTTCTATTTATTTTATGAATACGTGCCCACTAAAACAGTCAACATTTCTAATAAAAAAAGCTGTTCCTGGTTTACTGTCGAGGTGTTACACTTGATAAAGCGACAAAATAAACTCTACAATAAGTAGAAACATAATTCAACTCCTAATCGGGTAGCATATAATGTAATGCGAAACAATATGAATCGTGTAGTTTGCACTATCAAAAGAAACTTTTTTACTTCCACATTGAATACATTACTACCGTCCAACAAACTTTGGACCAACTTGCGTAAGATTGGAGTAAGTGGAAAAAGTAACAGTACTAAGTGTAAATTTGATCCAGACCTACTCAATGACTATTTTTTAGATACCGATAAAATGACGGTAAGAGTGCATTGTTACTATTAGGTCGAATTTAAGCAGGATAGATGGAATTCCTATTCTTTTTATTAAACGTATACTTCCCTTTATCACTTAAAACATATGATTAATTGCTGCATTACAACCTCAACATTTCCACAATCCTGGAAAATTGCTAAGATTATCCCCATTCCTAAAAAGACTTACACTTCAACTTTAAATGACCTTAGACCGATAAGCATATTACCATGCTTGGCCAAGGTTTTTGAGAAGCTTATTACCGAACAAATACAAAACTACTTATCAGCCAATTAATTGCTGAGCCCTTTTCAATCAGGCTTTAGAGCTAATCATAGCTGTTCCACAGCAGATGCACATATTCTTGATGACATTCGATGAGGTTTTGGTAAGGATTTTTCCATCATTCTTTACTCGGTAGATTTCTCAAAGGCTTTTGACAAAGTAAACCATAATATTCTCTGCTGGAAGTTGAAACATCTTTTTGGTTTTAGTGAGAGGAGTACACAATTGATAAAAAACTTCTTGTCAGGTAGAATGCAAAAGATCCTATATGGCGAAATCTTTTCCCAGCTAAACAAGGTGTTCTTCAGGGATCTTTCTTAGGACCTCTTCTGTTTTGCATGTTCATAAATGACTTTCCAACGAAAGATTAATATGCTTCAATCCATAGTTTATTTTTATAATTAATGCGCGCTCAAGCGATTCTAGAACCCCTAAAATGTTTGTACACCCATATAGGTTGGTCTTAAATGTTTGCAAGTTGTAATGAGTTGTACGGCTTTTTTTTATACATATATAAATAATTCCGCGCCTACCAAGGGGATATGAATACCATTTACTGGCTTTTCACCAGGGCGCGGACGGGTGGTGTAGTAGTTTTGAAACTCAGACGTAAGGTTTCAATATTTTTCCAGAGGTGGTTGTCAAACTGGAGCCAGTGCATCCTTAACCAATGGGTCTTAGTACGTGCTAGTTGTTAGTTCGTTACATTTAGCCCAGCCAGAAACCACTCCAAACATCTGTGTTATGCCTTCATGTCAGAGTTGACGCCAACGGGATTTCATATAACTACATACAAATTCCATGAAAAAACTTTTTCAGAGAATTGCCTCGCATGGGATTCGAACCCGCGACCCTCTGCTTGAGGAGTCTATGCATATACCACTACACTACGGCCACCACTAGGCTTAGGATTGAATGACGATATTTCAGAGTACGATAGAACAAAGTGACAAGAGTGTGTCAATTTACTGACTGATAATAGTATCACCTATGAGCTTTATTGCACGGTTTTGAATCCTATCTAGCAGGAACAACTATGGCTTGGGCGCACCCGACCATATGTGGGAATTGTACTTCTTTGTACTACTTTGGGCTGATAAATGCTTTATATATTGAGGCCAGATCAGAGAAAATAAAGAAAATATTTCGTACATTGCTTGAGATCTCCTAGATACTCTGCAGCATTTTTGACTATACCAAATATGGGGTCATTCCAACGTAAGCTGTCATTGACACACATATCGAGAATGGATAGTTTTTCGGTTTTGACGATGCAAGTGCCATTCATGGATAATGACTGGGTATTTAGACTTAGCTTTAATCACAGCAGATGGCACAGAGTTTTGGAAGCATTAAATCCCACTTTGTTGATAGTTCCCCAATTAGTTATGCTGTTAATATTGGAATGAGCTTAACATACACTGCCTTTTACGTTCTACAGCCGAAGAGCATTTCCGGAACGAATATGGAATGCAGAAAGTACTGTCATCAGCAAAAGAATATATTGGTTTAGAAGTAGCAGATATGAGATCGTTTATGAAAATTAAAGAGAGTATCGTAGACAGAACGGAGCCCTGGGGCACACCAGCATTTATTTTGTGAATATCAGACTTGAAACCACCCAAACTTGAATTCAACGTTCCGAAAATAAATTTCTAATCCATTGAAGAAGAGAGTCATGGTTCTAGTACTGCCGGCCATTGAGACGTTTCGTGTTTCGAGGTATTTTATGAGATGACGGTTTATCAGCGTTTATGTGACCTTGGAAAGAAGAGACGTAAGTGGAATGGGTCTGTAGCTAGAGAGAGAAGAAGATTCGCCTTTTTTAGGGAGCTAGGCAAATGCTGTTTTCCATCTACTCGGAAAGAGTTCTAAAATGTGGGAGTAATGGAAAAGCTTAAGCAGTTATTTTGCCAGCGTGGCAGAATACTTCTTTAGAAGAAGGTATATCTGAACCAGCAGATTTGTTTATATAAGGTTCATTAAGAACTCTTGCTACCACACAAGTGCGAAGATGTGTGCAGCAAGCAGATTGGTCTTGTCCAGAGAGCTGACAGCTGGAATATCGTTATAAATGAGCGTTGGAATGAAGAATAAAGCCGAATTTCTAATATTTTTGACGAACTACCAAAAATGTTTACTACCTTTAGACATTGTAGTATTTATTGTCTCAATTCTTGGTCGTACTGAAATTTCACACGCTTAAGATATTTCTCTAACCTTGAACGCTTCTTTACCGCTCGAGTCGTACCATGCTTTTTTACTATACGGTTGTTTTAGAAATCTTTTCTTTAACTATGTGGTGGGTGTACAAAAAATACAAAAGGTGACAGAATGGTCCTACGAGCTTAAAGGTGACACCATATCAACAGTGTACTTATCAGGGTAAGAATTTAAAAACAAGTCCGGGATAATGGCGGTATGACTATCAACGTCTGGTATTGGTGTAGACTCATTTACAAGTTAAGTTCATTTACCTTATGCTGCGAAGATCTCAACAACCGTCCTTCGTGTGTTGTCTGTCCAGAATGTCGAAGCAACTCAGACTTGCGTGTATTGAAATCGCCCATAATAAGGATTACAGTATGAGGATACATTTTTACATTGCTGTTTAGTTTTGGACTTCTGTAAATAAAGCAATAGTGGATAATTTGCTAACGGAGATGGAATTTTAATTGAATTCCGGAATGGAATAGGGACTATATTTTGGCGGAGTTTGGTAGGCTACATCACTACGCACGTAAATATCGAGACCGTGGTGAGAGAAGAATAATGGCACTAGCTAGGTAGCTTCAGATCAGAGTGGTCTAAAAGGTGTGGGCGGGAAACTACCTGTGTTTCACCGAGTTGGCACTCAAAACAGCTGGTGTTTTTATAGCCTGTGAATATTGGCTGTATCTAAATTCCCGAGTCATTACGAAAAAACGAAACGAAAAACAAACACAAAACCACAAACACCGACGCACAGCTCTGAAGTAAATATTCACAGGCTTATCAAATCAGATTGTTGTAGATGTTATGCCCTTTTAAGAACAGGAAACAGCACACAAACTTAATTCATACTCACAACCCGCTTTCCTTCGGTTGTTACATACACTCAGTCATTGTCCGCGTTGTATGACAATTAAGACTTTCTTAACTTGGTAGAACAGTAGAGGAAGATCTGACCTTAGGTGGAGCGCACAAGTAGAACCGATTTGGAGTGCGCAAATTGAAGCATTTAATTGTAGACTAGACTAACTGGAAATCCTTATTAGGTGGGGCCCATGTAATTAAGTTTCATTCTATATCGTCGCAGTTTTGGCGAACATTTAACGATCACAATTGATATTGATATTTCAATCTCTGTGTACTATATATACTCTGCAAACTAAGTCGACAAATTCGCAATATTTTCTTTAGAAAAAGAATTTCTTAGTAAAAAATGGATCATCTTCCTTTTTTTCTGATTAATTTCTTACAAAAAAAACACAATTCAATATGCAGCAATTTCTAAATAATTTGATGCTTAAATGTTTGGATCGCTTTTGGATTGCCATCATAACAGCAGTACCCGAAACATAAAAATAAGTCTGCCAATTTGCAATTAAAGATCTCCCAGTGCTTCATTTGTTTACAAACAAACTATGCGCTTGATAAAAACCACTTTCGTATCTATGACTATGCTTCCACATAGACAAGTTTGCTATTAATCTAAGGATATGATATCTTAACAACACATAGCACCTTCCTCATTGCGGTCCCACATGTACTTTTTCTTTTTTAGATGTGTACAAATGCGTGTACTCTAAAGCATACAAGTACTTAGCTTAAATATTTAAAACTTTCATTATATTAACTTATTGCATGGAACGATAAAGTATTCAGTCTGGCAACAACAATCCCTTACGCCCCTGAATGAATGTTTTGGCGCAAATTAGGAGAGCCGACAAGAAGAACAAGTTTTCGCAGAAAATCAGAAAGGACACCAAGAAGGAAAAAGAATCCTGTTCTGATGTTATTATGCTAATTCTGAATTACGAGTTGAACGGAAGTCTAGAGTAATTTTGAATGTTGATAAGAAGAAATGGCAAATGCAAAGACTTTGCGGCAAGTCATTTCGATTTGCATTATCATGGTATAGAGCACTTCATTGTCATACCCTTATGGGAGCACACAATTTTTCATCCATTCTTACCCTGGAAGCGCATTTTGACAATTTATTTAAATTTGGGAATGTCGAGAATTCTCGAACAAAAACAAGTCTATGGGGCTTATGTGCATTCAGAGGATTCTCTCAATAAGAGAAGCGAGCAGATAAATTAATATTACACGTAGTTAGCGAATAGACGATAGATAAGGTTATTCTGAGAATTTACTAAAGCAGAGACATACAATGTGGAAGTTTTTTAAGGAGAAGCAGAAACCAATAATACCATCCTTCAATAACTACCTAGCTTATGCCTGCACCTGATATCCGTAGCAAATAGAGTACCCTCTAAATTTGATTTAGAACGACACTCATTAAAATATTTTTAAAACACTTTATTAAATTATTTGCACTCTTATTTGCACTCTTTATTCAAGACTTAAGGAATATTTATGAATGCTACTATAAGTTAAGGTAAAAAAAGATTGTTTGTGACTCGGAGAATCATTGAGGAACCCACAGCATAGTGTCCAAGAAGATATATATGTAAAGTCAATCTATTTTAATCGAACTATGTTTTGTGATTGAGATAAATTGTTCTAGACGTCCACGCAATTTTTGGATTTGATCTTCCAAACATCTCAATTGTTCCATCGCATATACATACTTGTAGATACGTCGAATCAAATAGGTTTCTTCTGACCTTGGCACCTTATTTTCTGATAGAAGATGTACCTAGACCTTATACTGGATTTTCTATAATAATAATTGGTGAGTATTTATTTATTATTATTTTTTTTTTTTTCTTAAAAATTCGAAATACAAAAATAAGCCTCTGTCTTTTTATCATTCGAGTTAATATAATACACCGCCACACCGGCACGAAGAAGCTTCTTCGATGGATTACAAATTACCTTTCGGAAAGTCCAATTTAAATGGTCTTGGATGGTTTCAAGTCTGATATGCTGGTTTGCCCCAGGACTCCATTCTGTCTTCCATATTCTTCTTTATTTTCATTAATGATCTCTTGTCTGCTACTGACGATATATGCCTTTACTGACGATAGTACTCTCTGCTTTTTATATTTATTCCCTGACTCAAGTCCCTGTTCTTTGGCTGTAAATTCCGATATACCATAAATGGCATCACTAATGGATGCTGTTGGAACCTCCAACAGAGTATGGATTCCAAAATATATTTCTGTCGTTAAATCGGAATCAAGATGCGCAACCGTTATCCATAGAGTGCGGCACTTGGATCAATGAAACTGAAAATCTTTCCATTTCGGTATGTGTGTCAATAACAACCTACGTTGGAATGAACATACATTAGATGTCACCAAAGATGCTGTGAAATGTCCAGATTTCCTCTAAAAATGTAAGAAATACTTTTGCTGTGCCTGGTCTGACCTCAATATATAAGGCATTCATCCGCCTAAGATTGGAGTACAATGCCCACTTCTGATCTTGTACTCCTAACACCGTTCTGCACCTACTAGATAGGATTCAAAACCGTGCGAGAAGACTCATAGTTGATGATAGTTGTATCGCTATGAATGATCATCAGTTTACCCTAAAGCTCACTTTCGGAGGTACTTTGAAATATTGTGATCCTTTCCTAAGCAGTACAACTCGTTTGTGGAATGCAATACCGAGCTCTTTATTTCCTGATCATTATAACCTTCAAGCATTCAAGATAACAAATTTCTATGCGCAAGAAATGCCACATCGAAAGCTTCTAAGGTGCTGTAGGCCATCTGGCTGTGAAAAGGAGCATTCGTCAAAGTCAGGCATGGTACTTGTTACCGAGAAGGCTCTCCTGAATCTTCAATGATATGACAAAGCTCATTGTGTCCTGTACATTAGATGTCTGATAAAACAAGTTTTTAAGAAAATATGCCACTACAGGCGGCTTTTCGCAACACGTCTGGCGCTGCCCTAGACGCACTAATGAATTTCCCTGCCCTTGTTATCCACATTAATAGAGCTGCAAAAATACGAATTCAACCTTTCCTCAACCCAGGAATGGTTTCAGCCAGAAATTGAACCAAAAAAGGAAACTATTCGGATCATCACGGATGTCTGGCGGTGCTGATATCTGTTTTCCAAACAGGGGTATACGCAATCCTAACGCCAAGGAACTACGAGGGCGGTCCCAAAAGTACCCGACCCAAGAAAAAAACACAAAAATTTTGGAAAAAAATTTATTTATTTTTCAACATAAAAAATGTTCGATACCCTTTTTATAATAAGAACTGTCTTGCTCTTCAAAATACCCATCAACTGCCGACATCATTTCTTCATCGTTGGAAAATCATTGACCACTGACCCATTTTTTCAAGTTTGGGAACAAAACATAATCCGAGAGGGCTAAATATGGCGAATAGAATGCATAAGGTAGCAATACAAACTTTAATTCATTAATTTTGGCCACTGCAATAATGGATTTGTGAGCTTGTGCATAGTCTTGATGAAACAACACTTTCTACTTATCCAAATGCGGTCGTTTTTGCTTGATGCCTTCGCTCAAACATTGCAATAAGTTCGCAAAATACTGGCCGTTGATAGTTTTTCCTTTTTCAAGATAGTCAATGAAAATTATCCTACACGCATCAGAAAAAATCGACGCCATGACCATGCCTGCAGATGAAGCGGTCTTCGCCTTCTTCGGAGCCGATTCTCCCTTTTGAATCCATTCATTTGATTCTTCTTTTGTCTCGGGCATAAAGTGATGTACCCATTTTTCATCAATTGTTATGAAACGTAGCAAGAATTCTCCTTTGTTGCTGTGAAACTTCGATAAACACTCAATTGAAACATCTTTACGACACTGTTTTTGCTCGAGTGTGAGCAAACGCGGCACCCAGTTTGCACACAGCTTTCTCATGTCCAAATTTTCAAATAATATGCGATGTACTGCACTTTTTGAAATGCCTACAATGTCTGCTAGCTCGCGCACTTTCAGTCGACAATCATTAAGTACCGCTTTGTGGATTTTCTACACCATTTCTGGAGTAGTCACCTCATTTGGTCGACCACTGCGATGGTCGTCTTGGCAGCTCGTACGACCTCGTTTAAACTCAGTAACCCAAAATTTTACTGCTGTAAACGAAGGTTGTGCTGAGGTCTTTCAAATAAAAGTATTGTATCACATAACGATGACCAATTTTTTCCATTTTCACAAATTCTGACACGAATTCACAACTGACAACGTACACTATTGATGGCCGCCAAACAAATATACTTACTCTTCAATAAATCGATTGTAGCGTGTGCTGTGTGGCTTGTGGCACCATCCTGTTGAAACCACATGTCGTCCAAGTCCATATTTTCCAATTCTGGCCATTCACAGTAACGTGACGATCGTTATCATTGACGAAAAAATATGGCACAATAACGCCGCCGGCATGCAAACCACACCAAACAGTTATTTTTTGTGGATGAAGTGGTGATTCATGAAGCACATGTGGGTTTTCACCCGACCAATAACGCATATTTTGTATATTGACGAACCCATTGAGCCAAAAATGAGCTTCATCATCTTGGCGCATTCTCCAGAACCCAATCGGAGAACGTAGCTCGTTAGTGTACTTTATTATGATGAAAATGTTGAGACTGCGTACTTTCCAATAAAGTAACATTTTCAAACAACTACCGCCATATCTTGGTTAGGCCGATGAGGGGGAAATATTTGGTATCTATAGCGGCAGCTAGGCTGCGTCTTACTTAGCATTCTTACGCTTACTCAATCAAGATTGAGAATACAAGACTTCTCTGAACAAAATCGAAAAGCTGAATTCACTGAGAGGATCTGTTGTTCTGAAGACTTAAAAAAAGCCCAAGATTATGCGAGTAATCACAGGTAGGATATAGACAAGCTTATTTCATCTATTTATTGCCCACAGCGATGTGCGCATGCCAAAAGTATCTTCAAAAATATGTCTAATTTACTTATGCAGGTCTTCATTACTGAATGTGACTTTGATACAAAACAAACCAACTGTACCTCAAGATGAGTATCACAGGTAGAATAGACGAAGGTATAATACTACTTAAATCTGCTATGAAGCATGGTTGTGACTTCCGTTCGAAGGGCAAACCGACTTACCAGCCGGCTAATACTACGAAAATAACAGATTTTACTGATTTCTTTGTATCAAAAGCTGATGAAAGCTTTAAACTTTCTTCTGAGCATTTCCCAGTCGTATCGACAATGAGTAAAATTCGAACAGAAAAACAGGACCGACAAGACTAACTTGCAATAATACTTACTGGCAAAGCTTCAAGAAGAAAATTGAAGAGCATACTGAGCGAACCCCTTAAGGCCACTTTGAACTCGAAGTCGAAGCTGATTTCTTTGTTAAAGTCGTTCAATATGCCGCATGGAATAACACACCCTATCAATAGAAAATATTAACGAACTGCGCTCTAAATTATTTACCAGAAATTATAGAAATGGTAAAGAAGGGTAGGAAATCCCGTAAGGATTTCCTCACAACACAGGACACGTTAAAACTACATATAAACTTGCTATAACAAACTTCAAAAACAGTACAAGTACTTGCATTGAAAACTTGAACACAGACAAAAAATGTAAAGCAATTAAAGTCACTATATGGTACAAGGTGGCTCAAAAGTTGTCACCCGATCTTCTATGGCTGTATTTTTTTTTTTTATTAATGAAATACTATGATTCTGTTTTTTTTCGACCATTCGGGCCCGATTTGTGGAATTTTTCATCATTTTTGCCAGAACTTCCAGCGATAGGTCCTCGCATTCTTGACGTATATTCTCTTTGAGGGTTTATCACAAACCCCACAAAAAGAAGTCTGGGTTGCTTAAATCAGACGATCTTGCCGGCCAGTGCAAATCGCCAAAACGAGAGATAAGGCGACCCGGAAATTCAGCTCTCAGAATTTCGAATGTGCCTTGTGCAGTATGAGTCGTTGCTTCATCCTGTTGGAATTCTCTCCAACAGGTTCAATTCATCCAATTTAGGAAGAAGGAAGTCGCTGAGCATAGCTCTGTAGTCTTCGCCATCCACAAGAGTAATTTGCCCGGCGGCATTTTCGAAATAAAAAATAAGGTCCGATGACGCCTCCAGCCGAAACAGCACACCATGCAGTAAATTTGGGCGGATGTAATGGCTCTTCGTGAATTATACGCGGATTTTCTGTGCCTATAAGTGATAGTTTTGCTTATTCACATATCCACAGAGATGGAAATGGGCCTCGTCGCTCATGATGATTTTCTCCCTTTTGGCCGAGATTCAGGATGGGTTGAGCGTAGGTTAAACGGTTTGGTGGTCAACAGCTAACATCTGACGGACTGTCTGTACTTTGTAAAGAATCATTTTACAGTCTTTGACCAAAATTCGTAATTCGTCGTAAATTCTGTTACGACCACCGACTGCACCATCCAATTGCACTGCACGTTGTCTGGTCGATACTCCAGGTTCCTCTGCGACATCTTTAACCACAGCTGCAATATTATTATCAGAACAGCTGCTCCGGGGCCGACCATACCTGGCAGCATTTTGTGTTGTCCCATACTCTTCTAGGCGAGCGGTTAAACGTTGTAGTGTTTGCCCAGTTGTTGTCCGACGACCGGGAAAAATTGTAACAATTATTCCGCCTTATGTCAATTGTTAAAGTAAAATTGACACTTGCAAACATTTTCAAAAATTATAGCATCTTCCGATAGGATGATGACTCTTGCGCCACTTAGTATATTACACCCAAGGGCTCTAAGGTAATGTCGGATTTCCAGTAGTGTACTCGTAAAGGAGCTTTCGGCAAGGCAAGGCATAGAGCTTGACACCGAAAAGGGTCCTTTGGATAGAGAATGCAAGACTTCACTGAACGTAATCAAAAAGCTGTCCTGTTTGGGTCCGAGGTCACAACGGGAAATTAAATCGCCAATAAACTTGTTAGGCAAGGCTCAGAGGACAGCTCTTCAAAACGCAAGCCTGCATTTGCACAATATGTGCCTGAGTATAACTGCAGATAACATGATTCAGCAGGCAGACCAAATGACATCTCTAAGAGGACAGTGACTTTCCTGATGTCCCTCCCTACAAAATACCGTAGGCTGCTTACTGTCGTCGAGGCAGGATACTACGCATTTGCCAAGCATCTAAGTGTGCTGGACGTATGTGATACAGCATCCTGCGTTGCTTGCTGTAAGAATGATGACAGAGCGGAGCACTACCTCTGTTAGCATTCGGCCTACGCTCGTATCCGGCCGTAGGTAGTTGCCGTTTATGCGGTGGATGAAGATACTGTAAGTACCTTATCACTAAGGGAAACCACACAAGGATTACAATGGACTGATTCTTTGTGTGAATGTGTTGTTGAAAAAAAAAAAAAAAAAAAAAAAATGTCGTAGAAAAATAACTGGCATCTGTGCCATAAAAAGTGAAATTTTTTTACAAAAATCCTAAAGTATTATTATAAATAGCTTTCTCTAGGATTGATAGTAAGAGTTATTTGCACTATGTTCCAGGAGACTGAAATTAGACCTCTAAACTAACTGGTGATAAGATCGCCATGGTCGTTTTTTCAATTCTTGTCTTTCAGCAGCTGTCAAAATATTCACTAAGGCTCGTCATTTCATCATGGATCGTTTTACGATTGCCAAACGTGCGGAAATTATTAAAAAATGTTTTCGAATATCCGGCTCAGTTGTAATTACGCTGCGTGAATTTCGTCTTGGAATCGTTCGCCATCAAGAATTCAGTGAGTACACTCTTTTGGATCTTAAGTCACCAACCAGATAGAAATTGATGCAAAACATAGCCGCTGTGGCAGCAAGTATCGGAGAAGACTCAGAAATGACGATTCGGCTCCGACCAGCTGAATTCGGGATTGCCAGAGAGTCAAAGCGGCTTATTTAGCTGTTGGATTTGGGTCCACATCCATATAAGATTGTGCCGACGCAAGAAATGAAGCAGGACGACCATACACAATGTCTCGGACGAGGCCCATTTTTGGCTCAGCAGCTATGTGAACAAGCAAAATGGCCGTTATTGGAGCGAACATAATCCACAAGTGTTCCATCAAGCATCAATGCATCCACAGAGATTGACTGTTTGGTGCGGTTAATGGCATGGCTGCATCATCAGACCTTATTTCTTTCGAAATGAAGAATAAGACACCATTACCGTCAATGGTTTCAGGTAAAGAGCGATGGTCAGAGCTCGACAACATTGATATCAGCGAAGCTGATTCGGCCATTTGAATAATGTTCTATTCCGTACATAATGGCATGAACTTAGCATCAAAATAAAGCCAGAATCAATTTTACATCTCACACTATTGTTGTTTTATTTTTTTTTTTTTTTTTTTTTTTTTTGTTTTCCTATCGTTTTTTTGTGGTCACCACGGAAAAGAGAAAACAGAGCCAATCTTCTATGATGTATCTGATAGTATTCACAGCGGAAAAGGACGGAAGCAAAAACGATATTGACATTCCCCGCCACGGTTGGTTGGTACTCAAAGTTAGGTTAATATGAAAAAAGGAAGATTTCGTGCTGATGGTAAACTTCGCGAACGAATGAAATAACATCTCTTGATATATGTACAGCATGCATAGTTAATGCAGGAGACATCGCAAAGAAACTTCACCTGGGTTGTCATGAATTTTAGACTTTTGCAATTCAGCATAAGGACTAAGGACTCTTAAACACTATTTAAGAGCTATGATATGCCATTTAGCTAGTGTAACGTCAATGGGGCAGAAACCAAATACATTATGGAGCAAATTTAGTTTCGAAATATGGGATCAACATACAATTATTATATGTACGGGAACCAATTGTCTTCTAAAGCAGGGGGATGTAGAAAGAATCGATTGTTATGTATGAACAAGAGAAAATGTATTCAGACGTAAAACCGTGTACCCAAGGTCAAAGTACACACACAGATAAGCAGTCAGCTATCAAACATGAGTTAAATGAGTATACAGTGTCATGTACGTAAATGCAAGCTATATCTAGCAACCCTAGAGCAAGTTTAATTTAAACGAAAATATGCTTTCTTAAATCATTTACACTCTCAGATGGTCATCTTAAAATTTGAAACTAAAAATTTACTAGTTCAACAGTCTATCTATGCGAATATGCATTTTACTTATAGTCCATATGGATATTTTCCTACATATATATGCAGGGTGTTCCGGATAATCACATTGCAAAAAAGTGAGGAAGAAGATGCTGGAGTGGAAGTAAGTGGCCAAAAAAGTCGATGCTCCTAGTTATTCTTAATTATTAAGGACCACTTTAAACAAGTTTTGACACAGCCCGTTGACAAGGGCGAGCTTGGTATAAAAGCTTTGTTGGCACGTTTAAAAAAAATTCAAACCGCATAAAAGATCGCATTTTTTTAAGATCTATTATTGCCGCCGCATCTGCGTATAGATGATAGAATTTTTGTCTCTTGACGCCACACGACCCGAACTTCTACGCTTTTGTCATGTGAATAACAATAATTTGGTGAGCAATAATTATTGTGATTAATGATTATAAAGCGAATCTGTAATTTTTAAAAATTTGTACAAACTATTTTATAGGTGCTTTAGACTTCAACTCTATACATTTCTAGAGAATGCTCTACCGAGTCACTAAGGTGCTCTTGGAAGTCCTGAATTGAAAGTGTCTCTTTGCTTATCGAGCAGAACGCCGGGATAAGGTCGAATTATATATATTTTCACGTTGAAGACAGACACTATCAGCAAAAAAGCAGTAAGGCACAACTTTTTCCAAATTTGGGAGTCTTTGTTCTGACAGAAAACGAAGGCTGTTGTTTCTAATTTTCTGGCCAAATGTTAAGATTTTAAGCATGCTATGATCACATCGATTTCCATATGCCTCGACATTGACAGCAATGAATATGTATTTGGCATCAAACACTCGTAGCAACATTGTGCTAAGAAAAACGTTTTTAGTTAAAAAAGTTTAATCCAGATCCAAAATCTGGTTCCCGCTAATACTTCCCACGCAGGTCGGCGCTTGTTACAAATTTCTATAATCCTGCGGCACGATGGGAAGGCATATAAATTGGGGATAATATTTGCCAAAGGACTTCGCACACATCAATTATAATTTTTTTTACGGTGGAGACCCCTATTCGGAAAGTACATGTCCAGTAATTGGGTGTAACACCTTGTAACAAATAGCTGTAAGAGAAAAAAAGATTCAATAAGATCACAATCTAGATCTAGATAAACTTACATAAGCGTTAATAGCAATCTGCCTTCCGGATCGATCCCCATTTTAATAGATTTTTTTGTTAATTCGTACCAAACAAAATTTAATAATACACCCTGACTGACTGGAACTGCAACTTTTTAAAATGCCATAATTTTTTTATTTTTTGATAAATTTTATTGTGCCAAAGCAAAGAATGTTGGAAAATACATCAATTTTCAAATTGTATCAATAGTTTTCAATATTTCCACCTTTGGCGCGAATAATGGACTTGAGATGGACGAAGAGAGCATCGCTCTGCGGTATCTTGGCCCATTCCCGGCGAAGTGCTCGTTTGAGGTGGTCCAAACTTTGGTATTTTTTAGTGCCAAACTTAGCCTTAAAAATACCCCAGACGGAGAAATCCAACGGATTTGCATCCGGATTATTTGCAATCCATTGTATCGAAAAAATGAAGTGTGGAACATTGTTTTTAACCAGTCTTGGTTGATGCACGCTTTGTGAGACGGTGCCGAAATGATTATTTGTCCAAGGCTTCAATACTGCATCTAAGACAGTTTCACGGTATATGATCGCACGGTCCAAAAATACAAGCGGAGAGCGACTATCGGCGGTTATGGCGGCCCAAACCATCACCATCGGTGCTGCCTGCTTTCTGGTGGCCGTCTGAAGGTGTAAATTTTCGAAGGACCTCTCTTGCAAGTAAACACGGTCATTTTGTTTGCTGACATATTGCTCGATAACAAATGGCTACTCATCGGAAAAAAACAAATTCGGCAACTCATCACTTCCGTGCTCTTTCGATTGTAATATTTTTCTGTTGCGGTGTAAGATCGTGTGCTTACACGATCAATGGCTTGAGCCCAAGCTCTTTTTTCAGTATGTGTTGCATCCGTTCCAACGATATTTTGAGCTCACAAGCCATTCTTCTTCCACTTCGACGCGGATTTCGCTCAATTCGAGCCTTCACTTTTCGAAATATTTCTGCCGATGTTGCTGTTTTTTTATGACCACCTCTATGGCGTTTTGCAACGCTACCAGTATCACGGTTACGAGCTATGGTTCGAAGCACAAATGATTTATTCACGTTAAGGTGCTGGAGGGCTCTAACTAAAGCTACTTGTGGTTTTCCAGCCAAATATAAAGCAATCACACTATCACGTTTGAATTCCATCGGAGACGCAAATCGTTTAAAACGCTTGTAAATAATATAATTATCTTTCATGTGTCGAAATTTGAGCTCAGTATCATGAACAGTTTGGAAATTATAGCAGTCTGAAGTTGGTTGCAGTTAGAGTCAGTCAGGGTGTAAATTAAACTGCAGCTTACTCAATCGGTTACTCTTCAAAAATAATTCCTCGTCAGTGTACTTTATAAATTTAAAAGTGGTTTCAAAATAACCTTTCCTGTCTGTGTCTGTTTTTTTTTTAACTAATTTAGTTGCTAAAAAGCAACACTTCACAATATTAAATTTTACGACCCTTGAAAGGAGACAAAAGGACCACTTCGGGTAAGTGACGCCAATTTTGTCAAGTAAAAAAAAAAAAATTATTTAAAATCATTTTCATGTTTAATTCATAATATCCTCGATGATGGAATTTTCAACACGAGAATACGCGGGCATAGTTTATGTCTATGGTTTTTGCGACGGTAACGGTCAACGAGCGAGATTGGAATATCTGAGACTATACCGTGATAGGACTGCCCGAAATGGCGGGACATAAAAATTTGTGGCAAGGGTGGGATACACTCATTCTGAGGCCTCCAGGGTCTCCGGACCCCAACAGAATTTTATTTTTGAGGAAGAATGTCGGACGTTATTTAATTATCAGAAAAACATCATTGGATAAACCAAACAATTGACAAGAAAGCTTCAAAAATCCGAGAAGAATTGGAAGGATTTTAAGAAAGAAATTAACTGAAATCGCTAATACAGGCGGTTTCAGTATACACAGTTCTGCATGGCTTCGACATTCGGGACATATAATAACTTGACCCAGCTTGTAAATTTGCCAAAGTACCAGACGTTGATTGTCATACTGCCAACACCCTGAAATTGTAGGACTATTGTATCATATACGCTAATTTATCATATAATGACCACACAGCTAAAGAAAAAAATCCTAAAAGAACCGTATGGCAATACGGAAAAGCCAATTAGAGCGGACTTAAAATGTTCTTTAAGAATTTGTCGTCGTTATGTTTCCTCGACACAAAGTGAACGCCTCTGCTGTCATGATCACTCAAATTGTTCCCTTTGGAACGAGATCCTTCATTCCTCATCGGATGAAGAGTAACAAACCAAAAGAAAAGCTGTGGTATAACTTAAGCTGTAAAGAGGTTGTCAGAGTTAGAGAAATACTTTGTCAGTTCTGAAAGAGCAACCCGACAGAATAAAACTGACAATTCAAACGAGCCAGAAATTACTGCAACGACTTTCTCAAGCATGTGAAATCACCCAAAGGCAGTTAAAGCTTTTCATCGTTTTTCAAAAACATCAGAAATTCTGCCTCGTCCTAGAACCCAATTAAACACTTTTAAATTGTGTTCTGTCTCCACCTACACTTCAGTGCGTCGAATCTACAACGGAACGAATTAACTTCCATACTGGTGTAGTAGCAAGTTTTCTTAAAGATCTTAACATAAACAAATCCTCTGATTCACAGGGTGTATATTAGAGGTGTTCTTCTACGCTGAGAAAACCTTTGTGTAAGCTTTCTCACCAATCCTATCCTTAAGGCCTCTTTTCAAACAGATGGAAAATACTATATATCAAACCCGTCCCTAAAAAAATCGAATCTTCTCTTTATATTCCTATGGACCCATTACACTTACGTCCCCAAGGTCGTGAAAACGCTGATAAATCGTTAGCTCAAGAAATATCTGGAAACGTAAAAACTTCTCTGTGACCGGCAATATAGTTTTCGTAGCAACAGGTCCACTGGCAATTTGATGGCATGTCAAAGCTAAAAGTGGAACCAAAGCGTACACAATCTGTCGAAAACAAGATAATTGCAGTTGATATACTATATCTAAGGCATTTTACAGAGTTTGGCAACAGGCTCTTTTCTCGGAATGATTAGAAACTACCTTTCGGAGCGTTCAGTTCGAGTTGTCTAGAATGGTTTCAAGACTAATATTCGCAATATAGATGATGGTGTGCCTCAGCGCTGTCTCCGTTGCTCTTTTTAGTTTTTGTCAATAATCTCTTGTCTGCCGTTTCTAATCCTATATATTTCTTTGCTGACAATAGTACACTCTGCTTCTTTTATTCGTTTCCGGACTCAAGTTCCTGTTCTTCGGCTGTAGAACGGATACGACAGCAAATGTTTAAACGCATTAAATTCCGAATTAATTAGGAAACTATCAACAGAGTGTAAGTAAATGCTTCCAAAGCACAACGCTACCTGCTATCATTAAAGCGAAATTAAAATACCCAGCTATTATCCATGAATGGCACTTGCATCGTAGAAACCGAAACCTTTCCATTCTCGGTATGTGTGTCAATGACAACTTACGCTGGAATGATAAAATATTCGATATCGCCAAAAATGCTACAAAATGTCTAGGTTTCCTCAAGCGATATTACAAATATTTCACCACAGTATACCTGGCTTTTATACATAGAATGGTTATCCGCCAAAAACCGGGGCCCACATCTAGTCAGGTGCCCCTAAGACATCTTTGCTCTTGCTGGATAGGATACAAAATCGTGCGTAAAACTTACAGGTAATGCCAATATTAATCAGTCATTCGACACCCTCAAACAATGGCGTAAAGTTTCTTGTCTCACATTGTTAAATCACTATTTTCACCACCAGTGCTTACCGAAATTGCCAGAAGCATTTCGCCCCTTCAAATTTTTATATATTTTAATTCGTGCGGTTTTTTTTTCAAAATTTGAACGTTTATTTAAGAAAAACATGTACAATAGTATTATTCAAAGTATTGCCCATCTGAAGCTATGAATTTTTCCCAACTTTCTGGCAATTTGTGGATCCCATCCCAAAAGAACTGCGCCGGCTTGGCAGCCAAGAATGAATCAAACCAATTTTTGATATTCTGCTCTGATGTGAACCGTATTTCAGTGAGGGCGTTCTGTATCGACCAGATCAAATGGTAGTCAGAAGGGGCAAGGTCTAGGCTATACGGCGGGTGGGGTAAGACTTCCCATCCACTGTTTTCGAAATAGTTCTTAACCGGAATAGCAACGTGGGGCCGAGCATTGTCATGATGGAAAATTATTACCCCGTGTCTGGTCGCATATTCCGGGCGTTTTTCGGCAACTGATCTCTTCAAATGGATTAATTGTGTTCGGCAGTGTTGTCCATTGATAGTTTCACCCGTTTTTAGCAGCTCATAATACAGCAAACCCATCTGATCCCACCAAATATAGAGCATTACCTTCGCGCCATGGATATTCGGCTTTGCCGTTGATTTGACTGGTTGGTCGGGTTTCACATATGATTTTTTGCGCTTGGGGTTGTCGTAATGGATCCATTTTTCATCACCAGTAACAATCCAATGCAAAAATGACTTCCTTTTGTGGCGTTCCAGCAGCATTTCGTACATGCAAAACCGTCTTTCGACGTCTCTCGGCTTGAGTTCATGTGGAACCCAATTTCCTTGCTTTTGAATATATCCAGCTGGTTTTAAACGTTTTGAAATGGCTGCTTGAGTGACACCTAAAGATTCTGCGAGCTCTTCTTGTGTTTGGCAACAATCTTCACAGAGTAATGCTTCCAGTTCTTCATCTTCAAACTTTTTTGGCTGCCCAGGACGTTTATCGTCTTCCAAGCCAAAATCACCACTTTTAAATCGTGCAAACCACTTTTGGCACGTTCGCTTAGCTAGCGCATGTTCACCATAAACTTCCACCAAAATACGATAACTTTCGGCAACAGTTTTCTTCATATTAAAGTGATGAAGAAGAACTTCCCGCATATTTGAGTGAAAAAAAATTATTGTTGTTTACGCTTCAAATGAATGACATATACTGAAATGACGTACAATGACAGTAGCTTTCCAACGCATGTTCCAATGGAATAATAACAATGGAATAATACAAGTTGCGCCATCTCTAAGCAAAATGAATTAAGTTATAGGCCCAATAATATAGGGTGTTTCATCGTGAGGTTTGATTTGAGGTTTTTGAGCTACCATTACATCCATTAAAAACAACGGTATGGTGTGGCTTATGGGCTGGTTTAATCATTGGTGCAAGTCGCGCCATGTTAACGGACTATGTGCTTCCTGAAATTCAAGCACATGGTCTCGGTGAGCTATGGTTGCAACAAGACGACGCTACGAACAATACAGCGCGTGAAACAATGGACTTGTTGAGAAATCATTTTGGTGAAAACTTAATTTCACGTTTTGCTACGGTAAATTGGCCGCCTGGATCGTGTGATATCACATCTTTGGATTATTTTTTCTGGGGATATGTGAAGTCTCAGGTCTTCAGGAATAAGCCAGCTAAGATTGACTCTTTGAAAGCCAACATTACTCGTGTGATCCGCGAGTTACCAGTCGCTTCCGAATAATCCACCTCAGACGTAGTCGTAGCCAACATTTACATGACATCATTTTCAAAAAGTAAATGCCATGAATGGTTCTTTTAACGAATATTAAAAACTTTAAGTTCGCTTTCAAATTTATGTGTTGTATTTTACATTATAAGTCAAACCTTACGATGAATTACCCTATATATATAAATTTTTAACAATCTGTTATTAATTGCTTTACCTGTTTCAATAAATTGGATAGTGTCTTGAAAACTACTGACTTTAGATGAAATGATCTGACATTTTTTTATTTGTGAATACTAAGAACACATCTCAAAGTTACAAAAAGTAGGAGTCAATTACATATTTTTCCATAAAAAATTATGACAAAGTCAAAATATAGGGTTTTCCAATAGGGACTTGACAGCTTTGAAATTAATTTGTGAAAGCACTCTTTCACTAATCATCAAACTGTCACTGTCAATTTATTCAGTAAACTCAACATTTTCATCATGGTAAAGTAAACTAACGAGCTACGTTCTCCGATTGGGTTCTGGAGAAAATGCACCAAGATGATGAATTTAAATCAAAATCATCTTCAGTGACGAAGCTCATGAATCACCACTTCATCAGCAAAAAATAACTGTTTGGTGCGATTTTCATGCCGGCGGCGTTATTAGGCCATATTTTTTCGTCGACGTTGTGAATGGTCAGCGTTATCGCGCCATGATCACAGATTATTTTTGGCCCAAATTGGAAGATATGGACTTGGACGACATGTGGTTCTAACAGGATGGTGCCACAAGCCACACAGCACACGCTTATACTCGCATAAATTTGGAAAACGTAATTTAGAACAGGAGTCAAAACTTGGCATCGCAATATCCATTTCATACCGAATTTTAGTGAAAACTCTCGTAATCTCATTCGAAAACAGAAGTTTTGCCATATTTGTGTTTTGTAGTTTTTAAAACACCTTAGCAAACGTAGTTTTGATGAAAACTTCTTAAAATCGCGAAAATTGTGAGGTCGTTGAAGCAGACACACTCTTTTAACCATTCAGCGAACAGCTGACAGAGTAGTTGTCAAAACAAAACTGCAAAACTTTAAATTGGAATAAATATAAGGTCTGTTCCAGGACTGCAAATTTGTAAAAATTTGTACAAAAACCTATTCCCGCGAGAAAATATTTGTAAATAAGAACGCATTTGAGAGAGTAATCCATTTCACCACCCTGCCAATTCTTATAACTTTCTACAGAAGATTTTTTTTTTTTTTCGTAGGAATTGTAAGAGAATTGTCAAATTCGTAAAAGTTAAAATTTGTATGGATTGCGACAAATTTATGCAAGTTAACTCAAAAGATGACTTGGAAATGGACAAAGAAGAGGAAAAAGAGCTTACATTGAAGCGAATTGTTCGCCTAATACAACATAACTCATTAAACGCATATTACATCAAAAAAAAGTTTAATAATAACCAAATCTAAAAATCTTCCTCCGGTTTTACAATTTCTTTTTTGTTTTATTTTTAGTTATTATTTTTGACAATAACATTTTACAAAAACGTCTTCCCGCGAGATTTTGGGCTTAAGAAAGAACTAAGAGAATTCTTTGTGATTACTTCAATGAGGTTTCGAACACTCCAATCGGTTGTCCATTCGATGTGAAAAAGGTATAAGAAACCTCTGTATGATTTTTTTTCTTTCCTCAAAATATGTCAAGAAATCTATACTTGAAGTATTGGACACATTTATTCGGAATACCCTGTTTATGTACGTATTGTATATATGTAAATATTTACATGTCCGGCAATTAATGATTCTAAAGTTGTCTCTCAATAAATCTCTCAATAAAGAAAACTTTGCCGGTCCTGAACTCGTAATTTCTTCAACGGAAATTGTTCTGTTTAACAATATTTACTTTTGGTTGGAAAAACAAAGGACAACCTCAAGTTAGTCCTTCTTAAGTCCGATAAAAGCAAGCCCTCCCAAAAGAGTACTATCCTAGCTGCCATGGTACTTAAACTATTAAGAACAAGAATTTCCGGTGACTAAACTTACGTCCGACAATAATTGACCATTCACTGCAGTTTGCCTTTTAGAGTTTGTACTGTAGTATGGTTGTGGCTGCATTGGCCCAGCCAATAACTCTTTTTTACCCGACAAACGTGCCAGGGTACTTACGTACATTGATACATACAATACGAAGATACAAACGTACTCGAATGAACGACGTCACTTGATTCGGCTTCTTACTACCATAAGACTTATGTAAAGGGAAGTGGAACTGAGGGGCATACTGTAGAAATCTTAAGTTTCCTCTTGTGGAGGTTTCCTTAGCTCATAATATTAATCCAATAACAAGAACAACGATTTACTCCCACCAGAAGCCTTCTCTGGGCAACCATCATCGTTAAACATGTTTTCAAGAGGAAGAACAAAAGTAGCAAACGAAATGAAAAACTTTCTTTTGGCTTCTCAGTGGGCTTAACTTTGTTATAGGGAATGGGAAGGTGGAAAAGACGGAGGCTACAAAAGCCGAACAAGTTTCAGTGTACGATGAGTGATTGCAAACAAAAAAAATATACCAAAAAACGAACTCCAAGAAACAGAGAAGACAGTCAAGACAATTCGTAGAGATAAAACAAAAAAATGTGACACGTTGGTTTCAGTTGTACTGGGTTGGATGTGGGTAAATACGAGTATAGCAGACTCACCTATTCCCCCGGGATCAGCTCAGAAATCCAAATCTGCTTCTTTTGTGTTTCTTGTTTCTATTTTGAGTACTATTTTATTGTCTCTCCCTTTTAATTCGATTAGCTGCGATACGTTACCGGTCAAAAGTTGCGCTTAGATCTGTCAGCGAAGCGACTACTCAGTGTGTACTGACTAACTGAGTTGGATTGCGCTAGACGCCCTGTGTTTCGTCGTCGTAATCAATTCATCTTCTCCTCTTTTTGCGTTGCTTTCGCTTCCATGTTGCCTCATTTTACACTCTTCGTTTCCAGTGGAAATTTGTTGTTGGCCGTCGAGTTTGATATGTTCGTTTGTCGCTTCAATCTAGGAGAGAAATTGTTTATGGTGAGCTTGGCGTGGTGGGGTTTCAATTTTGTTTTTCTCTTTTTTTTATGAGGAATTTAACAAAATCGAATTAAGTAGGTGATAAGGAAAAAGTTATGATGGCAGGCGAGATAGGATTAGACTGGGAGCACATTCTAATTGTCTTCGTCGAAGTTTTGTGATTCAATTTGTTTTGGAATTATTTTCTTTTTTCTTTTATGTCAAACGCACTAGTAGATACAAAATTGAGGAAGAGGTTTGCTCTCGATTTCTAGTTAATTTTACTAATTATTTTAATAGCTAGGTGATTGGCTTTTTTGTATTATATGAACGACTTCGGTTGGCGTTTTGCACTCTATTCTCTGTGTTATAAACTTTTCTCAAGCAGCGATAACAATCGGTCTAAATTTTTTCTAGATATGAACGCATTACAGACTACCTAGTTGCAATTTTGTTGCTGACTCAGCCAGTCCGGATCCTTGCCTTTCGAAGCAGAATGATGTATAGTTTTTTTTTTAATTTTAAACCACTCGAGCTGTAAAGAGGCTGCTAGGGTTAGAGAAATGTTTCTTTGGTTCTACAAGACCAGTCCGACAGAGGAAAATCGAAAAAATTTCAAACGAGCCAGGAATGACTGCAGTGCAGTTCCAATTCGACTAAAGGCAAAAATATTACAATGTCCCGAAGGCAGTAAAAATTGTTGGTCGTTCGTCTAAAACATTAAAAGTTCTGATCCATCCTGCATATCAATGCTCATTTACAATGATATTCCAGCTGTTAGCTCTTTGCGACCAACTCAACACTTCCAGATTGTGCTTTGTCCACTCCAATACTTGAGTGCGTCAAATCTTAAATGGGACGAATACACTTTCGTACTCATGTAGCAAGAGTACTTAAATACAATATACACAAACCCGCTGTTCCAGATGGTATATCTCCCCTTCTACTGAAGAGGTGTTCTTCCTTCCTGGCAAACACACTGCGTAAGCTTTTTCATCAATCCTACTTAGGTCTCTTTCCGAGCAGATGGAAAAAAACAGCATTTGTCCAGCGTGTACCTAAAAAAGGTGAATCTTTTTTTCTTTCTTCCTACTTACGTTCCTTCCTTCCAAGGTCATGCAAACGCTGATAAACCGTCAGTTCATGAAATATCTCGAAACGCTTAAGCTTCTGAATGACATCTCACCAAAGCGTAAATCAATGTAGTGAAAGCAAGATAACTGCACCTTCTAAGGTATTTGACAGAGTTTGGCATCAGGCTCTTTTGTCGAAAATGAGTAGAATCGATGACTCTTTTCTTCAATGGAACGACTCTCCTTCGGAACGTTCAATTCGAGTTGTCTTGGATGGTTTCAAGTCTGACATTCACAAAATAAAGCAGCGTATGTCCAGCTCATTAAATTCTAATATTAACCCCATAACCAACTAACAGACTGGAATTTAATGCTTGCAAGACTCAATGTTGCTTGCGATCATTAAAACGAAATTTAAATACCCAGCCGTTATCCATGAATGGAACTTACATCGTCGACACCGAAAAACTTTCCATTTTGTTAGTGCCGTCAAAATGCTGTAAAATTTCTAGGTTTCCTGAAGCTATGTGAGAAATATTTCATCCCTTCTGATCTGCACTCAATTGGACTACAATTTCCACATATGGTCAGGTGCTCCTAAAACATTTCAGAACCTCCTAGATAGGATGCAAAACCTCATAGGTGATACTAATATCAGTCAGTCAATTGACACGCTAGAATATCGACATAATGTCTCCTCTCTGACTTTGTTTTATCGCTATTTCCACAACCAGTGCTCCATTGAAATCGCCAGTAGCATTCCGCCTCTTCAAACCTTCTACCGTAACACCTGCCTCACTATGAATACCCATCAGTACATTCTTAAGCAAACTTTCGGATGTGTTCTAAAATATCCTGATATTTTCCTAGGCCGTAAATGACCTGCTGAGCTCTAAATATCCTTCGCCTGCGCTGTGTACAAGCATTAGAGCGCAAGTAATTATAGAAAAAAAAACTTATGCACGCTACTTCGATTCTACTGAAGATGTAATCGTCTGTCTGAGCAAATAAATCAGACAACAAAGGATTGTTTTGGCAAAACTCATACTCTAATTGATAATACGCATCCGCAAAATACATTGTTTACTATTAAAACAGGACCCGAATGAGTCAATTTGCCATTGTGCACGAAGATTGGATTTTGGAACAAGATCGTGATTCACGAACTTACAAGATCAATCTAGTGCAAGAATTGTAGCTGCTTGAATATCGTATGCGTCGTACGTTCGAAAACGAGATTGTTCTTGATCCTGTTTTTTCATCACAAAATATTGTTATATTGTTCGGCGATGGGGCTAATTTTTGATTAATTTATTTGATTGGCTAGGTTAATAGCCCAAACTGTCGCATTTAAAATTAGAAAATCTACAAGCCATTAGTCAAATGTCCTTTACATCCACAACAAGCTCCCTATGGACTCCATAATGCCGGACAGTCAATGAAGAGCGCTATAAATGTGTATGTAGAACAATGATTTCTGACTTTTGCCTTTCTTAATTGAGTGACATTAATGAAGAACAACAATCAATTTATTGAAGAATTGACCCGCAAGATCGTGATAGTTAGTATCTTTTGGTTATATTTTGTGGGGATGTGTCGCGTTATTGTTGATATACGGCCCCAATTGCTGGAAGAATTCGTCGAAAATTGATCTTCTAAATTGCGCTTTCATGTGCCCCAGTTTCATATTAAGACAAAATTGTCGTTCCGATAAATTAATTTCTCCCATTTTTATTTTAGGCCTTTCAGAACTCACCGACGATTTTGAAGAAATATTTTCTTTAGTGGACTCCTTGAACCAACTGCCGTTTTTACTCGTAGTGCAACGAAAATTCATTATCTTGTCAGCTTTGTTTGGAAACGTGATGACTTTCTAATTCAAATTTTATTTTAATTTATTGTTCAATGGATCAGATTTATTAAAAGTTAATTAAATTCTATCCTTTCGTTAACCTGCAGTTTCAGTACTCAGAGGTACACGAATCCGATTTTAATCATTCCCAATCAATCACATACGGTTATATTCGGAATAATCTTCTGAATCTTCTGACCTTAGATCACATTTGTAATTATTTTAACAAACTGATACACTAGTAGCCAGTTAATGCTGTATTCATATAAACTAGTACAGGAGAACTTTACGTTCGCTAGCAACGTGCTAAAATGAACGAAAAAAATTATAAAAATTTCACTGAAACAATTTGAAAATAAAAGAAACATTTCACAGTCGAGCAAAGGACCTTCCCGTCTAGTAATTGTTATATTAATTCAAAGATTTGAGCTACTGGGACTCCTGTAGAGCTCCTGTGGCTTATCAGTAAAAAAATTGGCCATGTGGTTTTCAGCGGCTCTGCAGTTGGCCATTTTTTTACCATCAAGAGAGTTTTGCAAAGACCGAAACAAATAGTAGTTAGACGGTGCAAGATCTGGGCTATATAGTGGATGAATCAAAACTTCCCAACCAAGCTCCGTCAATTTGTTCCGGGTTATCAATGATGTATGTGGCCTAGCATTGTCATAATGGAAGACAACATCCTTTCTGTTGGCCAATTCTGGTCGCTCTTTTTTTTTGTAAGCTTCATTGAAACGGTCGAATTGTGCACAATAGTAGGTTCGCCAAGTTCTAGTAGCTCATAAAAGACAATTCCCTTCCAATTCCGCCAAACACTCAACATAACCTTGTTTGCTGTCAATCAAGGCTTTGAAATCGTTGGTGGTTGGTCATCGACCTTTGACCATGATCGCTTGCGTAAGATATTCTCGCATTTAATCCATTTTTCATCGCCTGTAATGAATCGCTTCAAAAATAGTTCCATTTCGTGACGTTTCAGTGGCGTTTCACTGATGGTTATTCGGTCAAATAAATTTCTTTGCATTAAATCATGTGATACCTAAACAACGAGCTTCTTTGAGTAGCCTGCTCATTTTAAATGATTCCAAACTGTCATACATTTGATGTTTAGTGCCTCCGCTATCTCTAGACTGGTCTTGCTCCATCAGTTGCAAAATTTCATCGACAGGCCGATTGGTACGAGGTGCATATTTTACATCGAAATTTCCAGAACGGAATCGAACAAACCACTCCTGGGTCCGGCGTTCCCTCACAGCATTCTCACCGTAAACTGATCATATTTTTCGGCATGTTTTTGCAGCGTTTTTCCCTTTTTTATAGTAAAAAAGCATCGCATAGCGTATTTCTTCAGATATTTCACTCATATTCAAATCAGTATAACTTTTAACACGAGAAACGAATTACACAGCTGTCTTCATAAAAAATGTAGCATGACACGTCGCCTTTGAAACACGTGTTCGTTTGACACAATCAGGTTAGTGTTTTCAGATAAATGGACACCAATACCATCTAGTGATAAAAAACCACGGAGACTTTTTATATTGGATCTATAATTAATTAATTAATTCATGCGGTTTGCTAAGAGATGGCGTAACTTGTATTATTCCATTGGAACATGCGTTGGAAAGCTACTGTCATTGTACGTCATTTCAGTATATGTCATTCGTTTGAAGCGTAAACAACAATTATTTTTTCTCACTCAAATATGTCGAACTTTGTGCCTGAAAAGGTGTTCTTGCGGGGAGTTTTTCTTCAGGAAGAAAACTGCTGCCAAAAGTCATCGTATTTTGGTGAAAGTTTATGGTGAACATGCGCTATCTGAGCGAACGTGCCAAAAGTGGTTTGCACGATTTAAAAGTGGTGATTTTGGCTTGGAAGACGATGAACGTCCTGGGCAGCCAAAAAAGTTTGAAGATGAAGAACTGGAACTCTATGAAGATTGTTGCCAAACACAAGAAGAGCTCGCAGAATCTTTGGTGACACTCAAGCAGCCATTTCAAAACGTTTAAAAGCAGCTGGATATATTCAAAAGCAAGGAAGTTGGGTTTCACATGAACTCAAGCCGAGAGACGTCGAAAGGCGATTTTGCATGTCCGAAATGGTGCTGGAACGCCACAAAAGGAAGTCATTTCTGCATCGGATTGTTACTGGTGATGAAAAATGGATCCACTACGACAACCCCAAGCGCAAAAAATCATATGTGAAACCCGACCAACCAGCCAAGTCAACGGCAAAACCGAATATCCATGGCGCGAAGGTAATGCTCTGTATTTGGATTGATCAGATGGGTGTGCTGTATTATGAGCTGCTAAAACCGGGTGAAACCATCAATGGACAACGCTACCGAACACAATTAATCCATTTGAAGAGAGCAGTAGCCGAAAAACGCCCGGAATATGCGACCAGACACGAGGCAATAATTTTCCATCATGACAACGATCGGCCCCACGTTGCTATTCCGGTTAAGAACTATTTGGAAAACAGTGGATGGGAAGTCTTACCCCACCCGTTTTATAGCCCAGACCTTTCCCCTTCTGACTACCATTTATTCCGGACCATGCAGAACGAACTCACTGAAATACGGTTCACATCAGAGCAGAATATCAAAAATTGGCTTGATTCATTATTGGCTGCCAAGCCGGCGCAGTTCTTTTGGGATGGGATCCACAAATCGCCAGAAAGTTGGGAAAAATTCATAGCTTCAGATGGGCAATATTTTGAATAAAACTATTGTACATGTTTTTCTGAAATAAACGTTCAAATTTTGAACCGCACGAATTAAATTACATACCCAATATGACCAATATTTAACAACAACTGTTAAGTCAAATTGCTTCTGTAGCTCAATGATTTATTTGAAAAATAGTTTTGAGGAACTTTTCGATCTTCCCGGCTTTGCTTTTAAGCAGGGTTACCCCATTTTTCCATTGTCTGAAAGCCTTTTTATCCGCAACCTGTTACTCTTGGTGCAGTGATCAGGCAGGAGGTATCTTCGGACTGTTACCGTGAGTATTTCGCACCATCGAAACTTGATCTACGAATTTATGAATGGGCGATATGCAATCACTTGGCGAAATCATTACTCTTTTGCCAGAAAATTTTTCTAAAAAAGTCATTTGTCGAAATGGCGTACAAAATTAACCGCGACCTCCCTCTGTGAAAGGGAAAGTTTATGCTAATATTGCCCAGTTAATTAAAGCACTTAACGAAACAGCACCCCAAAGTGCGAGCATTTTGTGACAATAAACAGAGTTCATGTAGGTCATTTGAATGATATTGTTATTCATTACTAAAAACGACCCTTCTTTAATCGATTAAAATTAAAATCAATTCAAGCCACCCCTTCTTGCAGGTTATGAAATATTTATTATTCAACTTAAAGTATTGTTGTTTGACTGAAGTAGAAAACCAAGTATCATATATTTTTCCAACCAACAAAAGAGATCTCTGGTTAATAGCATCCACGAAATAAATTACCTGATTGGCCCAGAGATGACTTAAACCATAAGTTCATTGTTAGAAGGTTTTTTTTCATTAGATGCGCCCCATATTTCCAAAAGGTATTCTCTGAACTCACGCGTATCATCTTCTGACAAATATCATATTCGTGTTCGGCTAAAAGTTTGAGGCCGCCCTCAGTGCTCGAAGGAAAAAAAAAGGAAACCAAAATAACAAGAAAAATTATTACATAGCAAGGGAAAAATAATGGCTTAAACCGATTTTCGTCGAAAAAACCCATCCTTACGTTCAATAATTTTTTAACAATTTTTGGCATTCTAGCTATCAGTTTTTGAATTTTGGATTTCTCCAGAAAACCCAGTGGTATAATTCGCAATGCAGATTCTGATTATCACTGATGGCATTGATTCCGGACCCTGCTATTCAGGTTCTTCCACAACAGCTCTATAAGCTTTGAATATGGGGATTGCGGCATCAATATCATGATTTGTAAGGCTTCTTCATCTTTCCTCTATTTCATGTAGTCTTGACAAAGTTCTGACCTGTGTTAAGGGTCGCTGTCCTGCTGAAGTACGAAATTTAGTAATCTTAGTCTAGAGGTCACAGCGTTTTCTTCCAATATTGTTTTGTATGCCTCCTTATTCATTTCTAGAATCACTTGAACCATTGAAGCAGATCTCCCACTTCAGTCGAAGAGAAACATCCCCAGACCACAACAGTACTGCCTCCATGTTTGACGGTATTGATTACCGTCTAGTAGCATCTTTTGTTCAGCGCTGCGTCGAACGAAAACTCTCCGTTTTATGCAAAATACCTCGAATTTGGATTGAACGCTACATACAACCAGCCCTATTAAGTCCTTTTTCTTCAACAATGGGATGTTGAAGACAGCAACTTCATACCTTCAACTGCGAAGCATCTTCCTGCTGCTATTTGCCTTTTTTATGAGTGGTTATGATTGCAGATCGTTTCTAGATTGTGGTTTCCGTGACTTTTCTCATTTTTAAAAAGTTGCTTACTGTAGTCGAAGAAGAATCCTAATTAGATTCTGATGTCTTTCGGATTTGACAACACTTTTGATGTAAGGGAGCATAAACAAATGCTGATTCAACAATCAAATGCCTAAACACTTTTGTTTTAGTGGGACTCGAAAGTGCTACCAATTCAATCTAAACTGGTATTTGATTAAGCAATTTGCCATTAATTCGATCGTAAATATTCGAGAGCTTTCAAGCAATTACAACAAGAGCAAACACAAAAGAAAAATAATTCTTATCAATACTGTTTACTGATTCGTACTTTTTAACCCCTACACGATTATCAGAAGAACACGTAAGGGGTTGTCTTCTGGTTTGTTTGTTTTCACAATAAGGTCACTTACAATATTTATCCGACAAGCCTCCACGCGACTTAAAAAATTAACCAATATTGCCCATCAATCTCATTCTGAGATGCATTTATCAATCGAGATCAATCCAGAATCCATCATTATTAACCAGTGGTGCTTGAGAAGTAAGGCGAATCAATTCATAACCCACATCGTCATCATTATTCGTACACAAATAAATATCACTCGTATCACTGCAGACAGTAAACACTAGTAGACAATCTGAAGCACTTAAGATAATGAATTGCACTCCATTGATATCCAGAGCTGGATTCCTGGTTCCGCATTTGTAGCAGGAGCAATAGCAGTGAAAAGAACTGAAGCTGAACCTACCTACCAGTGAAAGGAAGTCAGCTGCCATTGCAGTGGTAATCGCAAATATTTTTACTGAGATTCCATTTATTCTGACTTACAGTTACAAGTAAAAATGTATGCAAGCAATTGGAAAAAAAAAAAAATGATGAAGAGCAGGGAAATGGGAAAATATCATTTTGTTAAGTAAACTCTGATAAATGGCATTGTGATGGAAATTTATTGTTGCAAAGTGGTTACTTCACAAAGATTACGTACACGTCACACTGGGGTACAAAATGGAATTTGTTGCTCTTTCTTCATCCCGGCTTCGTTTTAAATCAGCCAGATACAAATCAAAAAAATCTTCAAATGATTTAGATGATGATTAATGTATTGAATGTGCTCTATTCAAGTAGCTCCTATTCTTGATGCATTCTGGAATAATCCCGGTTACTCGTACGTATCTATCATATATGAGGATGTAGTGATAAATAAAGTACGTCGTGAAACACATGAAGTTGTTAGCAAGTTTTGCACCGTACCTCTGTGGAGGAACACCATGTTCTGTGGTGTTCGCGAGGATGATGTGAGCATCGTTGATTTAACATAGACAATCGGAGAAGATCTAAGAGCGGGTTCCCAGCCTATCTTTGACCCATCCGTAAGGATACGTATCCAGTCGAGTAGACCTAGGTTTATTTTATTTGCAGATTAGATGGTTGGGTGCAGTAGAAATAGATTAGGTACGTAGAAGTGTCAACAGTTGTAACTACACATCAATTGTGCTTATTCTATCTCGAAGTAGTAATCATCGGATACTCCTCGGATACCGGATACTACTGATATAAGCTCGAATACTGACTAGCAGACAAAAATAGTAGCAATAACAAGGGGATAGCGAATGAATTTCCCAGATCAAATCAACGGTGGAGTAAAATCCTAGAATAAAACAAATAAGACCTTATTCAGGCTACTCGGACATATTTGGAGCTCTTGCCAGTAAGGATTACCGAAACTAAGTCAGAGTTTTGGAAAATGGATGGTGGCGAATGAGCCCTTAGTAGACCAACGACAGCGCTTATATCCCAGAACGGGTTACTGTCTTCGGTCTAGTAGACCCCTCATCCTTGGAGTATCTATAATGGAACTGCATCTCCTGGTTGATGGTTGTGCCGTATCGGAGTAACTGCCAGCCAGCAACAACAAGCGTCGAATCTTCTGTTGACAACCCCTGCAAATGAAACAATGACAACGAACTTCGGATCTGCCCGTGAAATTTCAGATCCTTTATTAGCCACGTGCAGCCGAACAACTAGCGGAGGCCCTGACCTGCTGCTGATTACGAATATATGTAACCACCACCAAAGAAATGCCGGGATACGCCGGACAAAAAGAGGATAAAAAACTGCGATATTCATAACCGATTTGTTGTTGGAGGCGGACTTAGGTACGAAATCTTGAGCATGTTGACGAGCACCTTGTAACAATCCATATTAATTCTCAATTTCCAACATTGGTCTTATATGCCCTCTCATCCACAGCGAAAAAAGATGTTGAGTGAAAACATAGCTTCGAAGAGCTCTTGGACAAAAGCTATGAGCAATGCCCCACCCATAGCATTAAAGTTTTCGACGATTCATGCAAAGACAGGAAGAGAGGGCATCTTTAGTAGTATCTGATTGCCTTACTTTGCTGGTTTGTGGGTCAGGTATAATAAATTTGTAACGACCTCTAAATACCAGCAAAATTTCATCGCTGCAAAGCTATGGTCCAGTGGTATATTGAGACTGACTCATTGAAATGAACTTATTAAACATATCTGATATTGAGGCAAGTGGGTCTTTTTTCAGACGTTCCTCTCTGGTCATCATCAAATCGGAGGTAGTTGACCAAACAAGAAAAACACTATTTGGACATTACAGACCGGAACATTTCGAAACCATCTATGTCCATACGTTCTATCTTAGTGCTAATATATGTTTGAACGCGGCTCAGTATTTATTGAGCTTTTGATTCGTAAATGTCAACAAATATTCCAACATTAATTCGTTAAAGAGCTTAGAACAAAGTTTCCAATAACTTTAAAAACTAGGAGTATGCAAACGGCCAGGTAATCTTATTATGTTGTTGACTGCAGTTTCTGAGGAATCCTTTCTTACCTTTGTAATATTAAGATAGCTCTCTTGACGTTTCCTGTACATTTTCAGTAGCGGGTTCATGTGGCACTTCCTCACGAATTTCCTGATGCTCGTATTCACCTGAAACTTCGTCGGGTTCCAAGAACTCTAATTCTGGCTGAAAGTTCGGGTCATCCCTTCATCTTCAAAATCGCTGAACTCGTTGTCGCTTTCCTCGTTCAGCCACTGTTCTATTAAATGGTCGTGACTTACAAAGGTTCCAGTCGACGTTCTTTTAGATCTATGAGATCCTTGATTGTTATTTAAGTGATTCATCTTAGAAACAAAGAACAAATTAGGCTTAACACAAAAATTTTACTGACATGTTGCTAAAGAGACACTATGTTCAAAAGCGTGCGTTCAAAAAGTAAGGTGACTTTCAAAATTTCTCTGGGAACGAACATTTGATTATCGAATGCTTTGCTGTATTGATACACATGTCTCGAACATATGTTCATAGTTTCCAGTATATAGCATACTTAGTTTGTTTCTGCCAGATAGAAAGGTTGGACTTATTTTTATCTGTTCGGCAATTGTCAATTATAAAAAAATGACGCAAAGAGTTTGCATACAAATTTGTGTCCAAAATGGAATCAAGTGCTCTAAAACACTTGAAATGTTGACAGTGGCATACGGTGAGTCTGCTCTAAGTAAAATAAGAGTTTACAAGTGGTACAAGCTCTTCCAAGATGGCGGAGATACCAATGACGAACCTCGCACATCAAGGACCCCAGCACATCGACAAAAGATGATAACGTCGAAGCTGTGAAGAAAATTGCTTTGGAAAATCATCGAATTATCATAAGAGAAGTGACTGAGTATGTAAGCATATCAGTCGACTTATTTTAGGCAAGAGACGTGTGCCAGCGAAGTTTTTTCTGAAAGTTCTTAATTTTGATCAGAAGAGCCATAGCATGAGCATCGCTTAGGAGCTCTTAAATGACGTCATAGGCGTTTGGTTATGACGTCAATACCAAATCACAATAGTCCCAATCGAAGCATCCAGGACCACCGAAAAAGGCACGCCAAGACCGATCAAATTTCAAAGTTTTGATCAGTGTTTGTTTTTATTACTGTGGTGTAGTGCATCAGGCCGTACAGTCAATAAGAAGTATTACCTTGAAGTTATGAACCGTTTGCGAGAAGCAATACGAGAAAAAAAAACGTCCGGAAAAACAAACTTGTGGAAAAACAATTCATAGCTTTTGCATCACTATAATGCATCACAATGTTGCTTGTGAGTGATTTTTAGCCAAAAACAACACGACAATCATGTCAATCATGTCACCATATTCACCAAATTGGACCCTATGCGACTGTTTTCAAAACTGAAAGAATGGAAATTTTCAAGGATTGGAAATAAAAACGGCAACGCTAGGAGAGCTCAAGGTTATACCAAAAAGTGCTTATGAAAAGTGTTTCGAAGATTGAAAAATGCATTGGCATAATGCATAATGCCCCTCTGAAGGGGCAACATTATTATTGATGAATAAATAAATATTTTTTTATAAAAATATAAAATCACTTTACTTTTTGAACACACCTCGTATAAGAGGTGGTTGTTTATTAGGCATATATTTGGTATATATTTTAATTCGTGCGGTTTTTTTTTTTAATTGAACGTTTATTTAAGAAAAACATTTACAATAGTATTATTCAAAATATTGCCCATCTGAAGCTATGACTTTTTCCCATCTTTCTAGCAATTTGTGGATCCCATCCCAAAAGAACTACGCCGGCTTGGCAGCCAAGAATGAATCAAGCCAATTTTTGATATTCTGCTCTGATGTGAACCGTATTTCAGTGAGGGCGTTCTGTATCAACCGGAACAAATGGTAGTCAGAAGGGGCAAGGTCTGGGCTACAAGGCGGGTGGGGTAAGACTGCCCATCCACTGTATTCCAAACCGGAATAGCAACGTGGGGCCGAGCGTTGTCATGATGGAAAATTATTGCCTCGTGTCTGGTCGCATATTCCAATTAATCAATGGATTAATTGTGTTCGGTAGCGTTGTCCATTAATGGTTTCACCCGGTTTTAGCAGCTCATAATACAGCACACCCATCTAATCCCACCAAATACAAAACATTACCTTTGCGCCATGGATATTCGGCTTTGCCGTTGATTTGGCTGGTTGGCCGGGTTTCACATATGATTTTTTGCGCTTGGGGTTGTCGTTATGGATCCATTTTTCACCACCAATAACAATCCGATGCAAAAATGACTTCCTTTTGTGGCGTTCCAGAAGCATTTCGGACATGCAAAACCGCCTTTTGACGTCTCTCGGCTTGAGTTCATGTGGAACCCAATTTCTTTGCTTTTAAATATATCCAGCTGCTTTTAAACGTTTTGAAATGGCTGCTTGAGTGACACCCAAAGATTCTGCGAGCTCTTCTTGTGTTTGGCAACAATCTTCTTAGAGTAATACTTCCAGTTCTTCATCCTCAGACTTTTTTGGCTGCTCAAGATGTTCATCGACTTCCAAGCCAAAATCACCACTTTTGAATCGTGCAAACCACTTTTGGCACGTTCGCTCAGCTAGCGCATGTTCACCATAAACTTCCACCAAAATACTATGACTTTCAGCAGCAGTTTTCTTCATATTAAAGTAATGAAGAAGAACTCCCCGCAAAAACACTTTTTCAGGAACAAAATTCGACATATTTGAGTGAAAAAAAATTATTTTTGTTTACGCTTCAAATGAATGACATATACTGAAATGACGTACAATGACAGTAGCTCTCCAACGCATGTTCCAATGGAATAATACAAGTTACGACATCTCTTAGCAAACCGCACGAGATTATAGACGAAGTTTTAGACCCAATATCTTACCACTGAAGTTAACACTGAATGTTAGGTAATTCCTCCAGTACTGCTAAAAGGCAACAGTGTAGACTTCTCGTTCTTCCTTCGGGCAGGAAATGGTAGTCACACTGCAGGTGAAGGTGTCTGGTAGATTCTGCCTCGTCTAAATGTTGCAAATTTACCACTAATCCCAAATACCTTTCTCACTCTCTATATTCAATTTTCCGAAGAACTTAACAGTTCTCCAGCATTTTAAGAGTAGTAATACCCTCTTGAATGTTAGGTTAGGTTAGGTTAGAGTACTGGTTAGAAAACCAGGCCGCTTAGGCCTATTGGCCCGTTGTGCTACCACGTGGGTCTATGATCCCCTCACTCATGGAACCAATTTGAGCTTATGATGAAGCGCAGGAGACTGTTAGAGCCTGTATATTTTAGATTGTTTAAGTCGATGTAGAAGAAGGTTCCTAGGTGGAGTTTTCTTCTCTGGGAGAGAGCTGGAGATGTACAAAAAAGGGGGATTGTCACCTCTTCCTCTTCATCCATGCAGCTTCTACAGAAAGCGTTTGTAAAATCGCCAAGCCTTCTGCATGCTTGCCTATAAGGCAATGTCCAGTGATGACACCAATAATGGCGCTGAGATATTTCCTATTTAAAAGAATCAGACTCTTAGAGCGATTCAGATCCAGCTTTGGCCAGATTTGTTTATTCGCTAGACATGTTGGCCAAACATAATAATAATGCACGTAGCGATTGGTATACCTATGTTGCCCCCTTCTGGTAAAATAGCTAGAATATTGGCGAGTTCGTCGGCACCACAACTCCCTGAAATGTCTCTGTGGACCGGCGCCCAACAAATGTAAAGGTTGAAATGCTCTGCCGTAAGAGATGATCGGAATTCAAGGGCGATTTTAGAATTTAGTGAGACCGAGTCCTTATAGCGGCCTGATTATTCGAAAAGATGCGGATATCACGTTTTTCCTCAGGAAGGAAAGAGCTTCCTTAATCGTCAAAATTTCCGCCTGAAACACGCTATAGTGATTTGAAAGACGGAAGGAGATGCTTAGATTTAGCTTATCTGAGAAAACACCTCCACCAAATCCGCTAACGGTTTTAGATAGAAATAGATAGAAATAGATAGACTTGCCCTTCATGAAAACATCTTTCTCCCAGAAGGATCTAGAGGAAAAACTCGCATGAAAGTCTTTTGTCAAACCGAAGTTTAGGTATGGTGTAATCGATGTTTTCTATGTAGATTCCTAATATAGGGTTTTCTTTTAACGACTTGACAAACCTTTTTTTAAATAAAAGGCAAACCAATTAAGATATTTCAAAAACTTTATTATTGGCTTGAAGTACAATCAAAGTGTTTATGAATGGAACTCGACTTCGTTCATATGGTCACCGTGGGCACGTTTGCAGCGGTCGATTCGTTGGACTACTCGGCCACACATTTCGGACGAAACGGCCGCTATTTTGCGTTCAATGTTGGCTCTGAGCTCTTCAAACGTCGTCGTCGGCGTGTTGACATAAACCAATGACTTAGCGGCGTTAAATCGTACGAACGAGGCGCCCAATCGACTGGCCCATGTCTTGAGATAACACACTCACCATACTTACTCGTCAATAAATCGATTGTAGCGTGTGCTGTGTGGCTTGTGGCACCATCCTGTTGAAACCACATGTCGTCCAAGTCCATAACTTCCAATTCGAGGCAAAAATAATCGGTGATCATGGCGCGATAACGCTGACCATTCACAGTAACGTGACGATCGTTATCGTCGACGAAAAAATATGGCCCAATACAAACAGTTATTTTTTGTGGATGAAGTGGTGATTCATGAAGCACACGTGGGTTTTCACCCGACCAATAACTCATATTTTGCTAATTGACGAACCCATTGAGCCAAAAATGAGCTTCGCCACTAAAGATGATTTTGCGATGAAATTCATCATCTTCTCCAGAACCCAATCGGAGAACGTACGTCGCTTCAAATGATTCATTGGCTTCAATTCTTGAGTCAGCTTGATCTTGCGTGGGTGTAAACCCAGATCCTTACGCAAAGTACGTCATAATGTGGTCTACGCGATGCCCAATTCTTGAGAACGCCGTGGAATTGACTGATTTGGATCGTTTGCTACGGACGTCTGAACGGCAGCGATATTTTAGACACTTCGACCAACCCGTTGTCTTACTGACACGGCAGCATCACACAACGAATATGTAGACTCAAATTTTTGCACTAAACTTGTTATTGTCTGTCTACTAGAGCGAGAATTACTACGGAAAATTGGAGTAAACGCTCTTAAAGTTGCAGTCACCGACTGCGAATATCTGTAGAAATTTTTTATAATTTGCAAACATAAGGAAAATGTAGAGTTTACTGAATAAGTTGACTAATGAAAGAGTGCGTTCATAAATTAAATTCAAAGTTGTCAAGTTTCTATTGGAAAATCCTATATTTTAAGAATATAAGCGTGGCCAACTAAATTATTTTTCCACTGTGTAGTCGCCTGAAGGAGAATATCTGCAATTGCAGCTACTTGCTTACTGAAGATGTCGATTGGTGTCAAGTGAAACAGAATGTCTAGGGGCGTGGAGAGAGTGGAGCGTAGAGCTCCGCTTATGCATAAACATGCTGTTTTTTGAGTTCGACTTAGTTTTTTGCAGTTGACTGCAATGTCTTAGGCCGTCCACCAGACAACCACACCGTAAGTGAGTATCGATCTTATGCCGAGATATATAGCTAGTGGATTATGCGGTGTTGAAGGCCCCATTTGTTGTCAATGTCTTTTTTGTTAGAAAATAAAGCTACTATAGCTTTCTTGACTCTTTCTTGCATTTAAGGTTTCCAGTTTAGTTTCCTATCAAAAATAAGACACAGGAATTTTGCTGTTTTGGAAAATACTAAACTGGTACCGTTTATAGAGGAGGGTCTATGATTGGAATTTTATATTTCTTGGAAAAGAGGACAAGATCAGTTTTATCCACATTTGACAGCGATCTGCCCAACGGGTTAATCTGTTAAGATTGAAGTAAATGAGATCTTAAATGGTATTAAGATGCTTACTTGAGAGGGCTATAGCAGCGTCATCCGCATAGACAGTCGCCCCGCTACTAGTTCATTAACCAATAAATTTTAGAGAAGGGTAGAAAGGACACCGCCTTGCGGCGTATCTCTGCTAACATATATTTTAGCAAAAGCTTCACACAGTTTAGAGTCGGTTATCCTGCTATTTAGCATAAAACTGATCAACTCCCCAAGTGAATCGTCTACCTGCAGATGTGATAGTGCAGTCTTGATTGCGGATGTGTCGACGTTGTTAAAGGTCTAGAAAAGCAACCGTTTCCACCGATTTTCTTTTACAGTAGGCAAGTTGAACCGTTGACAAAAGTCCTGGATCAATTTTGATTCGAATATGGATATCAATCAATCGTTCTAGAGTTTTTAGAAGGAAAGATGATAGACTTATAGTTCTGAGGTCGTTTGGGACATCATGAGAGCATTTTCTGGCCTTGTGAATGAAAACTACATTAACTTTTTTCTATGAAAGTGGAATGTGGATACACAGTTCCTCATAATATTCTCTATCGTGGGCAAGATAATATCTGAGAACTTTTTTTCGGCCAGTATTATACCGTCCGGACAAGCAGACTTCTATGCAACGCCCATAGCAGTTTGAGAGAATGAAAAAATAAACGGAACAGGAAAAGGAAAAAGCCTTCAAAAATAAACATGGACAACTAGTTGTTAAATCACAGTTTCGCAACTTATGTAGACTGCAATTATGATCAAAATACTGCTACTAGGCAGAATGAACACTTCACCATGTACGAAGACGACAAGACATTTCGTCTCCCCAATCTCAACGAATTTAAAGTCTAATAAAACTGCTGGCGTAGACGAACTGCATGATGTGCTGATTAAAGCAGCCGGAGATGACTTGGTTGGGAATATGCCCCATCTTACTCATTAGATATGGTCAGCGAAACTAATACCCGAATCGTGGAATCTCATCATGTTTGCCCGATTCACAAAAAAGAAGACCCTTTTGATTGAGCCAAATAAACATCGCCTCTAAAACGTTTTCTGCCGTGTTATGTGAGCGTCTGAAACCATTCAAGAACTTTTAGATAGGTCCATGCAGATTTTGGTGAACGACTCGGGAATTCTAGACCGACACTCTCCAAATATTTGTCGACTTTAAAGCCGCATATGACCTATCCTCTCCATACAACGCCACGTACATTTTTGACATCCCTGCTGAACTCGTTATAAGAGGCCAAATTGGGCCTAGAGGTAAACGAAAGTAAAACAAAGAAAGGGCTGTCACTAGATAAGTGATAAGTGGCCAGAATGTCACATTTTGGCAGTTATAACTTCAAGTCAAGGATTTCGTCTACCTTGCCTCCAAAGCAAAAATCTGAAGCAGAATAACTCTTGCCAATCGATGTTTTTGAAGCGTACGAGACAGATCAGGAACAGACCCCTCTCTCTTAAGACATAGCTAGCTTTAATTAAAACTTTTATCATCCCAGTCCTGCTCTACGACGCAGAGGGCTTGAACTATGTCAAAAGCTGATGAAGAAGCAATTGGCGTCTTCGACAGAAAAACACTGATTTTCGATCCCGTTTGTATTGACGGAGAATGGAGGAAGAAATTCAACCACGAACTCAACGAGCTGTACAGCGGGATATGTCTAGTCAAGCGTATGCGGATGGACACCACAGTCCGGCCCAAATAGTCTCGCGAGGGATAGCGTCACAAAGGACGACCAAGTAACGACTTAAGTAACGCAAGCAAGTGGAAGAGGATCTCAACCAACTTGGATTGTGGCATTGAAAACAACTGACGAAAGGGTTATTGCCCATATTCAACCCAGACTGAAGCGCCACATATTTAAGTATTCTTATACACACATCAGTTTATATTCGTAAATTTCTATTGCAAATAAAAATAAATAAAACAAATTATCCCACTTTATCACTATTTGTGTATTTTTATTTAAATTAAAAAATATATATATATTTCCACTAAAAGTAAGTAAGTCGAAAAAAAAAATAAAAACCAACAAAAATAAAAGTACAAAAAAAATCTTTTATTAACTACATATAATTAAAAAATAAAAAAAAATCTTTTAAAGTTAAATCTCATCTTAAAACTAAGACGAAGAGAGCAAAGAAAAAAAAAACAAAAATGCAAAGATGGAAACCTGAATGTAAAAAAGAAATTAGAAAACAACGAACGAGAATGAAAATAAATTGCCAAGCGGACACGCAAAATTAAATACTCTAATTAAATGGTAAACACGGAAAACAATCAAAAAAAAGGGGAGTGTTCCTGTAAGAAAGGACATAGTGGTTCCATTGGTAGCTAATGGAGATGATGTCAGCGATGGTCTGGTCATTTACTCAGTGTTGGTGTTGGTTATGGTGATTGTGACTATGTCAGACCACTTCTTCTATGAGGAAAGTAATTTGCTGGCAATTAATTTAAATTACGTCAACGACGCTGAAATTGAAGAGCTGACTGAGTAGACGTGAGATGAAGTGGGGTTCCCTGGTGTTCGCACAAAGTTTTTTCCTTGAACGATTTTTTTATTTCATTTTATTTATTTATTTTTTTTTTTTTTGCTATTTAACCTGCGGTTGCGTTTTATTTTCCTATATTTTATCATCCTTGTCCGCCGGCTAATCCTGAAGGTTATTCATTGTTTCTACAAGTTGCGACACTATTGCTTCTGATGATTTCCGCTTATTTTCCGTTTCCGTTCTTATTTGCTTCATTTTTCTATTTTCAGTTTAAGTTTGTAAATTTTTTTGTTCTTTTTTAATCATTTTTTGAACAGTAGAAATTTTGTTCATTTAATTTGCATAAGTTTGTGAAAGAGCTCGAGAAACTTTTCTGGCAGGACCAAGGACAACTTTTTCTAGCTTAAAAGGTGTTTTAGCTTAAGATATGTATGAACAAAGTTTTTTTTTTTTTTTTTTTTTCGTTTTGCTTCCTGTTAGAATTAGACGAGATAGATGAGAGGGAGACAAAGAGGAGGAGAAAGGACAATGGAATGAGATGAGGTTATCCATTCGGCTGATGTTGTGGCGCAGAAGGACACGGTTTTATAGTCGTCCTTTTTGTGATGCTGGATGTTGGTTCTTTTTTTTTTTTTTTCTGTTCTATTTTTAATTTCTTGCACGTTGGAAATTCTTTCCCTGAAGTGGTAATGGTGGAACACCTTCATTTGCCAGCTGTGAACGATAAGAAAAGAAAATGAACGATGAAATTATATTGTCATAGAAGAAAGGTATAAGAAGCTAGAGGAGGGAGTAAATTGTATAAAAGTATGTTCGAGATGGTTGTTCGTTGAAAATATAACGTCGAATGATATTTTTAAGCGGTCACCATGTGCGGAAGTGCGAGAATTGATCCTTCATTACAAATTCATGCCTAAGAGGAATGGAACTGTATGAGCGCTACAGTAAAAATTATGCAGACACGAGTGCTTATCCTAATTTTATGATTCTTGGACCGAGAATGATTTCGTTTTAGTGACTCATTTAAGTTAAGTGTTCCATAACGGTTTTGTAAGGTGGATTAGAAAGTTTGGGTTGAGGTAAATAGTATAAAGATTGAAATTACTTTCTGCGTTGGAGTATAACTTAATTTTTTACTCTTAGAATACATTATTTAAGGCTCATTTGTTGGCTTTCCCTAAAATAGAAATTTTGAAAAAAAAAAACATCCTTAACTAAACTTTATTTACATTTTTACATTTGAATAAAAAATTGTGTGTGAAGGACTTAAATTGAATCATAATTGAAGTCCCTGATAAAAATGAGCAATATTATGAGCGTAAAACTGAAGAAATATCAAAATAAAAAGTTCAACAGTTTTAAACGATATGACAATCTGGCTTGTAAGTTACTGAAATGTCCCTTAATGTCAATATTCGCCTCATATTTTCATGTTCCTTGGAAGACAAAAAAAAACTGTTACCGGGATTATGAAGTGTCATGCACAAAACACCATATCCATCAACGGACTTTGGTTGATCTATTTGCAACAAAGCAAAATTTTATCATAGATAAAACAAAATGTCAATACCTCAACAGTCATTAAGGAAATTGACAATGCAAACTTCAGCCAAATGGACAACGCTACAAGTCACTGATTTTTGGATGTCCGAAACTTCCGAGCATAAATATCTTGAGAAATACGAACCTATAGCAAGCAACCAATTCCATCTCAGGCCAAATGAAAGTATAAATTAGCTACTCGGAGATATTTCAAATAAATTAAACTCCAACCAAGAGAAACCAGCAAGTTGGAATGCAAGGAGTGGTATTATCATGATTTACAAGTTACTTAAGGTACAGTAGTTTCAAAGCGTAAGCAACGAAACACTGTCACTCTCAATCTATATAATACCACAAGTATCCAAACTTGGTTCATTAATTTTTATCATTTACATGAACGATATGGTGGCAGCAGTAAAGGAAAGCACCATTTTTACATATGCAGATGTGGTCAATCACAACGATTGTATCAAATAGATGATGCTTCAGTTTGATGGAGTCTCAACTAAGCTACGACAACACGATGTGGGCAATACACTACACCTCCAAAAACTCAACACGCTGCAGGATATTATTCAAAAACTAACGAAATGCATCTCACAATGTTTGTTCATAAAGTAAGGTGACTTTATATATTTATAAAAAAAATATTTATCTATTCATCAATATTAATGTTGTCCTCTTCAAAGTAATCCCCCTTAGATATAATATACTTTCATAGATCTCTTCAGCTTTGGGAACAGAAAAAAGTTACATGGGGGCAAATCTATTGAATATGGTGACTGGGGCATGATTCTTGTATTGTTTTTGGCCAAAAAATCGTTAATGTAAGGAAAAATAAATGAAGTTAAAATATATCTGTGTTGTTTACTTTACTTAACTGCATATGATAAGCCGACAATTAATTTATCCTTTTCTTACGATTTACGATCTTTGCTTTGTTTACCTTTTGTTAGAGCCTGAGGTCGAGTGTTGTTTGTCTACTTTGTTTTGCACCGTCTTGGGAGCTGCTGCGCAACTAACCCTTTTGTGACGATTCATTTTTTGTATAGAAAGAAAAACCAGTGAATTTTCTTATTTTTTTAAAATATTTTAATACAGTCATTGGTTAACAAAATCAAACGGTACATTTTTTGTGTATGTGTATATAAGATGTTTAGATACGCCACTTTTACGAAAACATTATCAATACCGAATTACTCCTCCTTTGGCGGTTATAACCGCTTCTATTCTAGAAGGCATCGAGTTTACTAGAAGTTCAGTAATATCCCTTGAAATTTCAGTATTCCATACATGTTCCAGAACTTCATTTAGCTTTTTTTTTTACTCTCTGGTTTATGTTCAGCCACCTTACGTTTCATTACATGCCATCAGGGTTCGATTAGCTGGCCAGTCTAGTCTGGTAATTCCGAGGTCAGCAAACTTTGTCTTGAGCTGAAAATTATAGAAAGACTGTAGTTACTTGTCTGTTTATTATTTATAAAGTAGACATCTAGAAGTTGATTTGTAATACTTTAGTTACGGATTTGGCACGGTGGTAAGGTGCAGAATCATCTTGGAAAATGCACTTGTCAGTATACGAATAATGCTGTTCAATTGCTAGTACCAAAAACTCTCTTACTACTCCATACTTTTGAGCGTTCATAGTTCCATTAACAAAGTGCAAAGGGTCCAAAACGTAAAAAGAAAAACATCCCCAAACCATCTGGCTTTGAGGAAACTTCACTGTTTTGACTATGCACTCGTCCTTGAACCTTTCACCTGCTGACCGTCGTACATATGGCAAATTGTAGGCACACAACAAATTAAATTTACTTTCATCGGACCATATCACACATCACCATCATCATCCTGCGTCCAATCTTCGTACTTTTTTGCCCACGTCAAGCGAGCTTTTTTCATTTTTGTGGTTAGGAGAAATTTTTTCGCTGGTCGTCTTCCATATAAACTTATCTTTCCTAGCCGTCGGCGTATGGTTTCGGCGCTTAGATCAACTTGATGAAATTCACTCAGCTCTGCTCTTATACGGACAACACTTTTAAAGCGATCTTTCATGCTAATTCATTGTAATACATTGTCCGTCTTCTGGGTTGTTTTACGTTTTCGTCCCGAGCCTTATTTCCTTTCCAGTGGATCCAAATTTTCTTTTTTCTTCATCAGTCGTACGATACTTGAATGAGAGCATCCTATTTTAACCGCCGTTTCACGATAGCCAAGCCCTTCTTCGACTAAAGTCAATATTTGAACTTTTTCGTCCCGAGTCAGTTGATGATATTTACCAGACATTTCACTTTTTTTAATTGTCACCGTTACAACTCAATTCAAACTGATTTTTTTTTGCACTGAACTGAAATACTTACGATCTGATGTAATTTGGCATTTTTTGAGAACTCATTAGGTGGTGCGGTTTTTATGACCGCAAGTGTAGTTTCTGTTTTAACGAAAGTATCTGTATAATGTTGAAAAAACTAAGTATAACAACAAATAATCTTAAACAATCGTAGTTTTCTATTTTGTATGAATTATATTTGGTATATATGTGTACACATTTGATATAAGTTCATCTTAATTATGACAGTGAACGGAAATGCGTGGTTCTATGGAGATGTGAGGAGCCACTGAGGTAAGGTAACAGTATTGCAAAGCGACATTTGTAGTCAATGAAGTGGGCTGTGCCCTCCGTCGCAAGATGATTGTATGATTTTAGCCGGTGAAGTGGACGGTGCTTCCTATACGCATACTTAGAGCACGACACTCTCTCGGCTTGCCCATCCCTTGGTTCAACTCACGAAGATGTGTCGCTCTCTTGCTTCGTATGTACGCGATCGCCAGTCACACGACTTCCGTAACTCCTTCACCCTTATGCTCCCGATGTTGGATTGAATTTGGATATAGACATGTGCTAAGTTTTAATGAAATGTTGTTAAAGTATGACTAAGAACGAACAAGAGTTCGTGATATTTTTTGTATGTGGTATGGAGGTTTGAGGATCTATTCATGCTGTGATGCAGGGACACGAGGTGTAGCCCTTCATTCACATATTTTGTTGGACTTATCGGGTTTCTCCGCTTATCCAAACGGTGGTTTATACGGAGATGTGTGTCTTTCTCGCTTCGTATGTTCACCGATTAGATGCACTTGCATGCGTGCTGCTTGTCCTTTTTGTTTTTTTAATAATCAGAGATGTGTGCTCTCCTGCTTCGAGTATAGCAATCGCCATTTGCACGACTCTTGATTCTGCCTAACCTCGAAATGTTTTTTTTTTTTTTTTTTTAAGTTAATATAATAATCAGTAACGCACATGTGTATACCCAACAGCCAGGTTATCTTTGCTATCCGTTTTTAAGTATTTTGTTTTCCAAGAGAAACAAGAGTACTCATATGGGTTTGTTTTCATTTATATTGTTACAGGCAAAGGACGACGACGTTGCTTTTACGACCAGAACAGCCCCAGCCACAGACATCCGAAGGACTAAGGTAGTTCATTTTACTACGTCACGGTAATCGACGTGATTAAAACTTTGACATTTGATCGAACTTGGCGTTCTTCTTTCGGTTTTGGTTCCAATGGGACGATTGGGCTTTGTTTTCGACTTCATTACTATACTATATTTCCGTGATTCCTCACCAGTTATGACCCTTTTGAGCAAATCAGGATCATCTTTGATGTCATTCAAGAGCTCCTGAGCGATGCTCATGCGAAAATTCCTGTGATGAAAATTAAGAGGTTTTGGAAAAAACTTCGCGATTTTCTTTTCAGTTTCGTCATTATCATATTTTGTTGATGTGCTGGAGCGTCCAGAGCAAGGTCCATCATTGGAAACTTCTCGACCATATTGGAAGAGCTGTACCACTTATAAACATTTGTTTAACTTGGAGCATACTCGCCATATGCCACATTTGATGCCGTATTTTACAATAACTGAAAATCGCCGAGCACACCAAAATACGTCTAACCTTTCTATCTGTCAAAATCAAAGTAAGTATGCTATATACTTGAAACTGTGAACATATTTTTGCGATATGTGTATACCAACAGACCAAAAAAAACAATCGATTAACGTACAAATTCGAAATTTAAAAAGTCACCCTACTTTTTGAACGCACCCGGATGGTTAAGCTATTTAACTAACTACGGGTACGTTGCCTATTAAGCAAGAGCGAAAATTAGTTTAACACTGTATGGGCGGGTATAACACATCCGCAAGCAGATTACTATGTACTAAATACAACATAATGTCGCAAAACGATGAAAAATTGGGTAAATCAGTAAAAGATCAACAACGTGACGGTCAATTGGTAGTGTATTTTTCAAAAATCTTTCTTTCTCTCTTTGTTCCATGTTTCTAAGAACTTAACACGTGCTTAGGCACTTTAAATGCAGTCATACCCAGCTGATTATTAAGTTCTAAAAAAAAAAAAAACTCTTTTTCGCATAGCCAATCAAAGGGGGCGATAAACTAAAGAAAAAGGCTAGTTGTAAACAAAAAATCTTGTAAGAATGTCCTTTAAATGTCAAGAGCAAATTAAAACATAGAAAGGCATAAATACCGCAGAACGGTACTTAGGATAATACATGAATAATTCAAAACTTCTCTTTGGTGTCGTCTGGAAAGGCTGGCACCACACCGTATATAGGTTCCTATAAGGTCCAAAGTGGACGTCTTTGACCAAGCGTACAAAAAACAATAAGACTTACCGATCTAACATGTGGACTTGTACCTTGGATCCGTCGATTGGCAGCCGGATCGCTAGTCTTGTACCCAAAGTATAGCTACCATCCAGAAGTCAATAAGAAGTTTGTGATATTGATCCGAGAAGGTAGATTCACATTCCTTGAAAATTGTATGGTCCGAAAACCTTTCATAAAAAAGCTCATAACTCTCAACTCGATCAATTTCGGAGTGGCCCCATTTCTAGGTCGGGTTTCTTAATCTTTTAGATTAGCCGGCTTACATAGTTCAAAAAAGAAATTGTTTTTTGATGTATGAGTAAAAATTTCGAATTAAGTGGCCAAAGGCTTTTGAATATTCATGCTACCACTACGAGTATATCAGACTTTTTATTGCAATCTGCTATTCAGGATGTGGAATTCTTTCCGTGTCACATCTATTTATATAAGTAGACCAAGCATATCGACTATTATCTTACGGATGGTCTACTCAAAAGTGCAGTGTTTACCACAGCATGGATTGTATGTTACATAAAAAAAAACCCAACACGAATACAATAAATGATTGCCAGTGCCACTGAACAGCACTGTCCGTCAATATAAAACGAAACGCATAATGGGGATAAGGACACCACTGGGAACCGTCAGATAGTGTCACAATGAAGGCCATTATTCACCAACCACTCTAAGCATTCATATCTACGCATCTACCATAGCAACATGCATCGATTGGACAATATTGCCCCAAATTGGTTTAACAATTGATTTGGGAATTCAACTGCTTGTTTGTTCTCAAATCTGTTGCCATAAAAGAAGCGAAAACCACTACTTCTAAGAGATGAAAATGGTTCAGTCTTCTATTTATAATTAAGAGGAAAGCCAAAGTGGTTGGCCACAAAATATCTTAAAAGAATAGCTTTTCTCGTGATTTGTTCTGTTTCAGTCGCTTTTGCTTCTGTTTATACACCCCTGTACCGGATCTAGTCGAACCGGATGAAAGGTTTTTTATCTTTCTTTCAAAGGAAAAATTTTCAATTTCCGCTCCGAGGGGTCTTTAGTTTGACACAAGAATTCCAGGTGAACTTCGTCGATGACATCCTCCATTAGTAATTGACTGCAGACGATGGATAAAAAAATAAATCCCAACCGACAAAGGGGTGTTTATGACGGCATTCTGAACAAAAATAAAAAAAGTAAGATCGAATATATAGTATATTTTCCAACCGTTAGCGAAAAATCAAAACTCTTTTTTTGTCGATGTAGCTACAGCAAGGACTTAGCCGCGTGTGCCTTCGGAGAGACGGAGCAATCCTGTGAATTAGGATTGCAGATGAATTTTTTTTTTTTTTTTATCAAAATAGATGGCAGTTATTTGGAATTTGATTCCTTTTGTCGTCCTTCTGTAAGTCGAGGTTTTTTTTTCTAAGTCGTCATCATTGCTTGCACAGGAAATACAATCTGGACCAAGAGTGGTATCAATTGAGAGATAAAAAGAGGGAAAGCGGAAGTAAGAACTTTTGAAATCTGCTTGAGCGGAATTATTTTGTTTTGTTTAAATAAACGCCGTAGTTATTGCTGGTTTTGCTGTCCTGACAAGACGTTTGATTTATATATCAAACCAATATAAAAAGGACCAGGACGAGTTTTGTTCTGTTTAGCTGGGTTTTTCTGCTTCTGTTTGGGTGTGTGCCTTTTGTTTTGCCATTTGTCAAGACAAATCTTAGAGAAGTGTTCAAAAATGGGGTGCTTCCGAACAAAAGGTGCTGCCCTGTAAGATATTAAAATGAAAATACAGCAGCTGTTTTCCAAAACTCGAAAGAGGTCTGTCTAATTTAGGAAATTTAATAATGTCAGAAGGCGGATGGAATTTAACTTTGTAAATGCACAAAAAGAAAAAATAAATAAATAAATAAAGTGCTTCCAAGTTTACTTCATACATTTAATTAATGTTTATAAAGATTAATAATATTTATATAGAAACTGCCACTGGTTTATATGATAGTCAACAAGCATCCCACACAATCTATGGTATTCTAAAACAGAGAAAAATGAAACGAGTTACGTCATTTGCTTGTGTTTTTTTGAAAGAAAGAAAGATGATGGATGTGTCACGTCAAGAATTTCCTGATAAAGAGAACTTGTAGAATTCTCCCATGATTTTTGATATTTCATATCCCATTAGAGTTTAGGAAACCTCGTACCCATTGGAGTTTGACTGGTCAGATTTGGAACTTTCTGTATTAACGAAATCGTAGTCAGTACTGCATTGATGGTTCTAAAATGCTATTCCTTGAATAACTTAGATCATTCTGGATGTCCACCCACCACAGACAACGATCAAATCTTGGCTGTAGTTAGAGTTGATAGGCATTTGAGGACACGAGAGATCGCTCAGCGGTTTAACATCGCCCAAAAAACCGTTTTATGGGCCTGAAAAGGCTTGGAAAGTCAAAAAATGTGGATGTTTAGGTTCCTTGCGAACTCAGTGGACCTTCCTTTCATTGACTGCCTTGACGTGGCAACATACTTTACAACCCCCCCCCCCCCCCCCCCGCTGATTTCGGGGCTGACCGAGGTGTTGCTAAAACACTTGATTTGGATAACTCCTGCGGCTCTTTATACAACACGTGTCTCCAGAAGAAACACACTCTGAAGCAATACCATCTAAGGGGCAGCTTAAGAGGTGACGGAAACGCGGCGCACACAAACTCGCAAAGAGATTACAAGTGTCGTCGAAGGCGCGAGTGCCAAAAGTCTCACTCCCCCATCGGCGACGGAGATGAGAAACAGGTCGGTAGATGTGACAATCACTGAAATCAACCAACCTCTCAGATCTGAAATTGCGCCTTCTTCTTCGCCCGCCCGCCTGATTATCAAGCCTTCGCTATGAATAACGTTGTCTTATAAAAAACGGGAACAGACCAATCAACTGGTCTTCAGATGATGGTTTTCAGATAACGCCACCGAAGTTTGGTACGATTTGACTAGTTACAAGCGGCCAGTCAAACGTCCTGCTCGTGGCAGGTGGAAGTCAGGAGCCCCTAAATGTCTGTCCGGGCCTGGCTTGTTAGAGATAAGCCCCTTTGTGGGGGTGTCATGGTGGCTGTGGCTTAAACCCAAATCGCGGTAAGGGTCTTTCTGTTGTTTTGACTCATTGTAGAGCTGCAAATAAGTACTGGGTGCTAAGCATGAGGTTTTAGATCGGCTTCGACTTCTACCAAGGGTAGAACTTGTGTTTTCAACACAATATTAATATAGATAAGCGATGATAAGGCGCATCTTTGCCCCTATGGATTTACGGGCCTTCCGTGGACTTAAGTCTTAAGTCTAATAGGGCCAAGAGAAAGAAAGTTTCCGGCACTTCTGTCGATGGGTTTCTTCGCGCACGATGCCCAGATGAAACCGGTCCTGGAAACAACAAAGGCTGCAGTTCCGGTAAACGTAAATCACATGAAGGGATCAAACCCATTAATAAAAACAAAACCAACTTTGGTTTTATACGCACGAGACGACCGAACAAGGCAGTGCTACAACCAGCAAAGGTCTTAGCTTTGGTCGAAGGAAGTCGACTATGTAGCCATGACAACAGTCTGAACGATGCTTAATGCAAATATTGTGGCGATCAACTGTGGGAGTTAGCCAAAGCAAAGAATGTTTGCGTTCAAGCAGAGGGCTGAGCTATGGAGAATGGAACTCTTAGAGTGAAGTGCTCCACGCAGCAAATTTTTAAATGGGAAAACAAAGCTGTGCTGAAAATCCCACCCCTGGATACTAAGACTTCGAGGTTTTCAGAAAGCTGGGGCAACTCAGAGAAACGGAAGATGTTCTGTTGCGTCTTCTTACCCAGAACCTTGGACTCGACCATTAAATCTACGTATGATTCACTTCTCTATCTGTACCTTAGAAGGGTTTACTTCCACTTCGTTTCCAAATAAGTGCGGATAGGAGAAGACCACCCTAGTACCCATCTATTTTGTGTATTCAAACCAATTTTCAACATTGCAAGTCTAGTACTGCATGCCTATGTATGGGGCTTTCCGTATTAAAAACAAAACCCCATATAATACCTCTACAGGAATCATGGGTGTGAAATAAACGCATCTATGGTTAAAGGGGTTACACGAAGATCGGAAAGGCCAAGAGTTACAGCAGATGTACGCTGTACGTATTTTCTCTACGATTCGTTACTCTCGCCACCCCCGGAGGCCACTCGTACTATAGGAAAAACTATAAAAAAAATTCTAAGAGACTAAATCTGTTACAGATGTCTTAAGGCCTATTCATCATTGAAATGTGCGCTCTATAGAAAATGTGGTTGACGTTAATGAAAGTCCAAATCTGAATCGATTTCACGGCGAGCACAACATTTGGTCTTGGCTGAAGGCACATTATAGCATCAACACCCATATAGTACATATCTTCTGGCAGCGAAATTCGGTAACTGCAAAAAGTCAAAATCATTTTGGATGCATACTCGTGAACTTGGTGTACGTTGTCAAAGGATGAAGAACACTCTCGATGCTGAAACACTAGCAGCACATTTTAAAACTTTTTTGCTGGCGGATAAGAACCTTCTTACCTTTGACTACGGCATTGCCTAGTGTTTCTGTCAGTGGACTTGATGACCCAATTTCACTCACTGAGTTTGAAGTAACACTTTAAAAAAATGAAAAACAAAGAGGCACAAGGCATTGACGGTATCCCGATTGAATTTTTGTTAAAATCTGCACTCTGGAACTGAAAAATTGTCTTCTTTGTTTCTTTAATAGACTCTACAGTGATGCATGTATCCCCAGTATTTTCAACAAAGAAGTTATTTTTGCTATTTTCAAGAAAGGTGATGCAAACTTCGCAGAAAACTATAGGGGTATTGCTATTTTGAATTTTATAAGAAAAATTTTTACTTCCATTATGTATGATAGACTTCCCAATTGGATAGAAGTGAATAATCGTGTTAGCAGTTTCCAAGCCGGTTTTCGCCCAGGCTTTTTTATTACATTTTCGCTCTTTCAAGCATAGCCAAAAAATATATAGAGAATAAAGGCAAGCTATAGTAAATACGTAGATTTTTGGGCTGCTTTTGACAGAGTGAAGAGGTAGGCTTTCATTTACAAACTTTCATGTCTAGGTTTGTCGCGTAAATTTCTGCTGATGTATTTAAATTTTCTTTCCCCATCGAAGACAATTGTTTTGGATGGTTCCGAGTTCTTTGACTGGTTTGTAACAACAGCCGGTGTTCCTCAAGAGTGTATTCTAAGTCCCCTCATTTTTGTCCTGTTAATCAATGAAATCAGTCACCTACTACCCGGCAGAGTTCTTTTTGCCAATATATTGGTGAAAGTCTTACTATATGCTGATGATTATGCTTTGCTCACTGACAGCCAATTCACGTTGCAACTGCATTTTAACACACTCCTATCTTTTTGTGAAACTTGAGGCCTTCATATTTACGCCCAAAAGGCGAAGGCAATTATTTTTGAAGCCCGACAAATTAGAAAACTACCAGAAGTGAATTGGTTTCTTAACAACTCTCGCATTGAGGCTGTTCAGGACTTTAAGTATCTGGATGTATCTGACACACAACCTTAACTTTCTTAAGCATTCCAATAGTAAATGTAATGAGGCTAAGCTCGCTCTGAATATGATGGGGCCTAAGTTTTTCGCAAATCAAAATATTGATCTGGCTTCTTAATATGGAGTCTTCAATGCGACTGTTAATGCCTGCATGTGTTATGGAGTCCAAGTTTTCGTAAGTCCTCGAAGCCTTCGAAGTAGTCCACAGGCAGTTATTCAACCGCTTGTTCCGTCTCTCAAATTCAACACCGAATTACGCTATTTAAGTCGAGTCAGGTATTACGTCCATTTATATACAAAGTTTGAAAGCAAACGCGAACTATATAACAAGGACAATGAAAAGGAACAATAGTGTCCTTCACAAAACCATTTTGCTGAACATCTTCGCACTGCCACGCCATTCAAAGAATGGAACCAGATAGCAGTATCCCACGACACAGTTCTGTCTTTGCAAAAGTCTAAAGTTGAGCTATGGCAAGACATGTTTTCAGATTTGATAGCAATGGTCAACGAAAAACTATTGGGTCTATAAATTCGTGCGGTTTGCTAAGAGATGGCGTAACTTGTATTGTTCCATTAGAACATGCGTTGGAAAGCTACTGTCAATGTACTTCATTTCACTATATATCATTCATTTGAAGCGTAAACAACAACAATTTTTTTTCACTCAAATATGTCGAACTTTGTGCCTGAAAAAGTGTTTTTGCGGGGAGTTCTTCTTCACTACTTTAATGTGAAGAAAACTGCTACCGAAAGTCATCGTGCTTTGGTGGAAATTTATGATGAGCATGCGCTAGCTGAGCAAACGTGCCGAAAGTGGTTTGCACGATTTAAAAGTGGTGATTTTGGCTTGGAAAGCGATGAACGTCCTGGGCACCCAAAAAAGTTTGAAGATGAAGAACTGGAAGCATTACTCTATGAAGATTGTTGCCAAATTCAAGAAGAGCTCGCAGAATCTTTGGGTGTCACTCAAGCAGCCATATTCAAAAGCAAGTAAATTGGGTTCCACATGAACTCAAGCCAAGAGACGTCCAAAGGCGGTTTTGCATGTCCGAAAAAGGGAAGTCATTTTTGCACCGGATAGTTACTGGTGATGAAAAATGGATCCATTACGACAACCCCAAGTGCAAAAAATCATATGTGACTCCCGGCCAACCGGTCAAATCAACGGCAAAGCCGAATATCCATGGCGCGAAGGTAATGCTCTGTATTCGGTGGGATCAGATGGGTTTGCTGTATTGTGAGCTGCTAAAACCGGGCGAAACCATCAATGGACAATGGTACCGAGCACAATTAATCCGTTTAAAGAGAACAGTAGCCGAAAAACGCCCGGAATATGCGACCAGACACGAGGCAATAATTTTCCATTATGACAACGCTCGGCCCCACGTTGCTATTCCGGTTAAGAACTATTTGGAAAACAGTGGATGGGAAGTTTCACCCCACCCGCCTTATAGCCCAGACCTTGCCCCTTCTGACTACCATTTGTTCCGGTTAATACAGAACGCCCTCACTAAAATACGGTTCATATCAGAGCAGAATATCAAAAATTGGCTTGATTCATTCTTGGCTGCCAAGCCGGCGCAGTTCTTTTGGGATGGGATCCACAAAATTCCAGAAAGATGGGAAAAAGTCGTAGCTTCAGATGGGCAATACTTTGAATAATACTATTGTACATGTTTTTCTTAAATAAACGTTTAAATTTAAAAAAAAAAACATACCCAATATGTATTCAAAATATCTTTATAGCAATTTTGTCTAAATCCAGAAATGTTTACAAATACTTAAACCATCAACTATTTGATGCTAGCTATTTTCACAAAGAGTTCTCATCTCTTATTGCTCTCTAATTTCATCCAAGCTATTTGTTTTATTTAAAATTTACTACTAAGAGTTAACATTTGCTTTAATATACTTTTTTTATTTTCAATGTCTCTCCAGGCAGATGGCAGATTTTTGCCATGCCATTATTTTTGTAAATTGCTTTGTAAACCCTTAAAACAAAATAAAGAATTTATATTGAAAATAAAATAATAATAAATAATAAACTACAAAAATATTAATCATCAGTAGATCTAAAAAAATATTCAGCCACAATAATGTTTTTAATATTAAAAATAAATTGGAAATTGATAATATGCAGCGATGAAGCAAACGGTGAGTGTTGCGCTGCTGAAAAAGTAATTCTCTCCGAAATTCAGGAGCCACCACAACCGATAAAAAATATCGTGCCAGACTATGTCTATAGAAGAGCAGATTCGCCATCTCATGGGCAGTTTTCTACCAACAGGAAGCCAAAAGCGCGCATTTTTGCAAATTGACTTCATCTCCATTGGCGATCAACTATCGTTGCGATCAAGCATTGGAACATGCTTTGCATTGTCAAAGCATAGATTTGATAAATGAGTTACAGACCACATTAAACAGCCATGACCTGTACAATCCCAGTTCGAATACGATCAAGAAGAGAGCTCATCAGAAAACTTAAAATTAAACATCGACGCTGATCGGACATCGCAAAACCAGCACTAAGGTCAAGACCAAGACAAAAGATCTAGAGATCTGGGATTTGTGCACAAGCGGTCTGCCTCATATCTAAGCAATTCAAAAACTATATGAGATCTTAAAAACATATGACACTTGATATTCCACAAGGCTTGTTATTGGCCTCGGTATACAAACTCGCTATTCTTTCAACCATTCAAAGCCGAAACAACAGCTTTTGCTGACGATACAGCTCTTACCTACTCAAATAAAAGTTATTTAAATTTGTATGCCGACTTAAATCATGACTTAGAACTATTATGGCAAACCGCATGCCATACTTAAAATTTTATTAAGTAACAAAACCAAGGTCAATTTTGTTAAATTAATCGGTTGTGCCTGTGAAAATATGCCACTCCAATGCTATCCACAGGGTTGTCCCAGATTTCGTTTTTAGAATCCACATACCGCTGACTGGCAAACTTTTTACGATCAAATAAACTGTTCCGATAACTATTTCAATATTGACCGAGTTGACAATTTTAAGTATTTAGGTATAAAACTGGATAAAAAAAAAACTTTGTTTGAATGACCATACAGCATACCTAAAACGATACTTCAATAAAGTTCTGAGACAAGTATATCAACTTAGTCTCTATTCCAATCAAACGATTTTAAAGTTAATGTCAAATCTTAAATACGGCATATTATAATAGAATTGAGCCAATATTTGTTAAACAAAAGCACGCCATTCATTCATTATATCTCTTTGATACATTGCGCAATATATTAAGAACTCTGCAGCTCAAGTCAATCTTTGTTTATGAGTACGACACGCAATCCGGACATAAGACAAGTGAATGGCGCTCACCAAATGAGCCGAGACCAAAAAAACCACTTCGTTTTCAGTCAAAAAAAGAAGGCAATGCTCATGATTTTCATGGATTACAACGGTGTAGTGCATCATGAATTTTTTCCAGAAGGCCAGACAGCAAACAAGGAGTATTATTTGGGCGTAACGAGATGTTTGCGTGAAGCAATTCGCCGAAAGAGATCAGAATTGTTGACTAAAAATGCAACAAAAACCATCCAACAGACACCGAATTCACCTGTTTGTATCTTTCATATCCGATACTTCGGATACTTTTAAGTTAACGCGTTCTCTAGCCTGTTTTTAGTTTCGCGCTATAAATTTGTTAAGGTCCCTTTCCACTTGTGCGTTCCATCTAATGTAAGGTCTATCTTTATTGCCTTCTACTTTCGCATTGCAAACGAAGACTTTTCGGGATGCAGTGTTGGTGTTCATTCACTCTACATGGCTTAGCCATCTTAGGTGACTAATGTGTACTTTTCTGACCAGGTCAGTGTCACAATACAGCTCTGTAAAGTTCGTTGTTAAATCTCCTTCTGCAAATCTTGTCTACGCAAACGAGACCTAAAATCACTCAAAGAGTTTTGCGTTCAAAACGGTCTACTTCGCCATAAAGCAGGACTGAGATAATGAGGGTTTTATATGTATAGCCTCTCTATAGTGTTTCTTAACAAGGTCTTATCACACATTGGGCAACAGCGATTGACAGGAGTAACTCTTTGTTTGAATTCTGATGAAATGTCATTATAAGAAGCCGAAGTATATAAACTTTATTACTACCTCAAAGCTATAGCACCAACGATCTCAATATCATCAGCGTATTTTAGAAGTTGTACAGACTCTTAGAAAATTGTGCTCCTGTTGACTTGCGAGTTTCACAAAATTTTCTCAAGTATGATGTTGACAGAGTTACGTAACAGCATATCACCATGACTAAATTATTATTTGTCATCAAAGTTCTCGGGAAAATTGTTTCCGATCTTTTCGGAGCAGCAAAAAAATGATGTTCTTCATCGTCATTTCGCACAATGTGACGAGTTTGGCAGGGATTCTAGGGTTGAACATGGCTCTGTACAGCTCTTCTCTAGAAATGCTGTTTTATTTAAAAGAAAAAAAAAATTATTGTTTGATGCGGTTTTGATGTGAGCACTCAACACGATGGTGCCACTTACTGCCAATTGGGATACATTTACACGTAAAAAAAATCCTCTATTTATATTTTTAAACTTGTGTATGCCTTAAGTTGCTATATTCTGTTGCTCTGGTCTTATGAGATTCGCGACCATTCCCGACGAAGCGCTGATTTAAATTTTTTCGTATTTTGATATTTTATTTTTGATCTTTAGCTTCCAGAATTTACTATATAGGGAAGACCATCAAGTCTGGGGAGTATGAAGAGCCTGTAAAGAAATGAACTGTGAAACATGATCTTGTAAAAATGTTACGTTAGTTGAGTTAATGAGTTCTGTTGCAATGCTCAGATCAAGGTTTCATTTATGACCTTTTTTCGGTACACTTCATGACTCACTTTAAAGCCCTAAGAAACAAGAGGTGCCTCTCCGGCTGCAGTTACAGTAGTAGCGCTAGTTTCTGAAGAGCAGCAATACAAGTTTTTTCATCGGAAAATGCCATAACCGGGTAACGCTTCAATTTAAGTTCATTTTTTAGTATGTGTCATTTTGTTGAGTTCAAGTCTTTAGCTTTCCGAATATTTCTCATGATTTTACTGTTCTTCCAAGGCCACCTCTAAAGCGTTCAGCATAATTATTTTAACGAATAATGAGTTAAAATACGAGGGCTGTTTGATGAATACCCGGATTAGAGCACAATGCAACTTTTTTAGTTTTTGACGATTTATTTTTCAATATAATCCCCTTTCAACTCGATACACTATTTCCAGCGGTGCTGCAACTCTTTTAACCCCTCCGTATAGTACGACGTTTGTTGGCCTGTAAAATAACCCTCCGTGGTGGCGATGACTTCCTTGTTCGACCCATATTTCTTTCCGATGAACGATCTTTTAAGGTTTGGGAACAAAAATAAGTAGACAGTAGCCAAATCCGGAGAATATGGAGGATCGGGGAGTAATTTAGCTGTGGCAACTGCGGAGGTGTGAACAGGTGCGTTTTCATTGTGGAAGAGCACGTTTTTCTTCACCAAATGTGGTCGTTTCTTTCTTAAAATCGGCGTTGAATCGACCCAATAAATCAATTGTTTTTCCCTTCTCCAAATAATTAATGTGGATCACACCTCGCGCGACCCAAAACACGGTGGCCATCACGTTTCTGGTCGAAAGCACAGTCTTCGCCTTCTTTGGGTATAACCATTGTTACACCCTCTAGATTTCGATTAAAAAAGGCCAAGCACGTCTTTGAAGTGGTCTCGCCGAGTTTAAATTCGCGAGTTGGCTGAGATAGCATGCATCTCGACTAAACGCATTAGCTATATCTGCACGAGATTTTGGACATGAGGTCATGGATTTTGTCCACGGTTTCCTCTATGGTAAACGTTTTTAGGCCACCTGGGCCATGGCGAAACTATGCGAACCAATGGTTAACGATTGTACGGGAAGTTGAGTTTGTCCTATACAGGGTGAGTTTTTTAACTTGAGACATCCAAATTACTCGAAAAATACGCGATATCGCGAAAAATGTTTCAGACAAAAGTCACAAGGTTCTGAAGGGGACATAAGGTGGTGACCACGAGTTTGACCTTGAGCCCCATTTTCAAGGTCAAACGAAGGTCACCTACGATTTTTCAAATGATAATTCCTAATTTTCACTGTTCAGTCGTATTGCTCGTAGACTTGTCATTTGTTTTAACATACCGCATTTAGCATAACCCAGAAACAACAACGTGGACGTAGCAGTATTTTGTTTCTTTTGGGGTGATTAATTAGAGTGGGTCCACTTGCCTCCCACTGTTGAATCATTGAATTCTTCCCATTTCGACGTTTATTTCCCGACACTTTTTCAATACACTTGTCTATCCACGCTTTAAATGAACCAACAGAACTGAGAAGTATTTCTGGCGTAATTTTCCGGCAAGCTTCAGTTATTCGTCTTTTCATGTCCTCATGTATTGTTGGCTTTTTTCTGTAAACCTCACTTTTTAAGTAGCAAGTGACGTAAGATCGGGTGATCTAGCAGGCCATTGCCATTGTTTAATACGCCCCGGGCTACTTGGGAATAATGGGCTGGACAATCATCATGTGGAAACCAAATTGTTTGTCGCAACTCCAATGGCAGTTCTTCTAGTAATACTGGAAGACGGTCCCGCAAGAAGTTTGCATACTTTTCGCAATTTAAGTTGCCTTCAATAAAATATGGACCTAATAATTTATCCCCAATAATTCACGCCCAAACATTGACATTCCAAGGGTGCTGGCGTTCAACTTGTTGAAACCAAAAAGGGTTTTCGGTAGCCCAGTAATGCATATTATGTCGATTGACCGTACCGTGATTGATGAAAGTCGACTCATCAGAGAATAACACCTTGATGAAGAAAAGGGGGTTTTGTTCAATTTGCTGAAGTGCCCATTGACAAAAGGAAATCCGGTTGCGAAAATCCTCACTAGAAAGTTCTTGATGCATTGAAACATGATAAGGATGGTATTTATGCCGATGTAATATCTTACAGACAGTCATTTGAGAAATTCCTGATTCATGATTTATTTGGCGAAGGCTAATGTGAGGATCGTGTGCAACGGCAGCTAACACTGCTATTTAATTGTCCTCAACAGCCAGACTATCTGACCGATTCCTTTTCTTTGGTTGCACACATCCTTCACCAGTGAATTGTTAAATGACCCGATAAAAGGAAGCGCGCGATCGTATCTGGTCTAGGAAACGTTGGGCGTAAAGAGCAACAGCACCATCGATGTTCCTTCCACTTCCTCCATAAATCAATATCATTTTAATTTTCTCTTGAATTGAAATAGCCTGCATTATTTATCTGGAAAACGTTACTAATAACAATCAGTTCCTCAAAACAAATCTCCACGTTCTTACACCCTAACAACGTTGGAAACCGATTAATGATTTAGGCGTGCCAGTGCAGTGGTATCTAGCACTGAATGAATAAGACCTTTGAGACAAAGTCGTGTGCCCCATTGAGGAATATGACTGAGCAATGAAAATCAGGAATTATCATTTGAAAAATCAAAAGGGAAAATGGGTCTCAAGGTCAAACTCGTGGTCACCATCTTATGTCCCCTTCAGAAACTTTGACTTTTGTCTGAAAAATTTTTCGCGATATCACGTATTTTTCGAGTAATTTGGATGTCTCAAGTTAAAAAACTCACCCGGTATATACCATCGAGAATGAGCTTGATTTCCTTCGAAGGTTTTACCAAACAAAAACAAGAATCGGATCACGGAGCGAAACCGCTCTTTTTAATGGTCGCAAAAAGCACTAACACGATGTTTTGGAATTGGTGTCAAAACAGAACTAAGAATTGTCACTAAATTTTGACAGGCAGGCCGAAAGAGGTTATAAGTTTAAGAGGCGCATGAGGTTAAGTTGCGTTATTGTTAGAAGTAATATATGGTATACTTTTATACTAAAAATTATATTTGTTTTATCCTACAGATTCATACACATAAAAATAATCAAATAATTTCAACAAAATGTCATGGCAAATATGTAGAAAATAATTACATGGAATAACAGAGAATAACAACAGGTACATTGCATGAGAAGCTGGGAGCAGAACCAACAAAGTAAACAAGAGAAAATATCAATAAAAAATATAGTATTATGCGCTAGTCAGGAAATATAAATAACTCAAAAATTTAAATTTTATTTATTTATATTTTAAATTTTGTTAGTTTTACCAGTTAGTGAGTAACAGCTGAAAGTATTTAACTAGGTGTAGGATGGGATAGATTTTTAAATGTAAATATTGTTGAATATGCTGCATCTCATAATATTTACATTGCTCTTACCATATGTAACACAAACAAATAGTTATGAAGTCGCAAATTTTTATGTATTTTTTTGTTTTCTGTTCACACTCGAATTAAACTGGTGGATTGACATATGATGACTTTTATGATATTAATATTCGGGAAATACCGCTCGATATAAAGAAAAGCACTCCTTTCTCAAGTTGATACCCCCCAGCGGGAATGTTTGTCCCTGAGGCCTATTTATTGCCAGGGTAAATGACACTTTCACCAGAAACCGCAAGTGTTTAAAAGACAGCGTAGGCCCGTCGGTATCATAGAAATGGTAGCATCAATACGAGTAGTCTTGTGCATTACACATATTAAAAAAATAAATATTTCGCGCCCAGCCCGGTGTGGCGTAGCTTCTCACACTCATTTCTGTTTCTCACTTTGTGAATTTTTACACTCCTGAGCAGGGCCTACTACTAATTGTCGGTTACGGACGGCTCTCCTGAGAAGCTTTTTCATAGGCAGAATTTGACTTTCGGAGGTTTTCCATTGCCCGCCGAAAGGGTGATGACGATTTTGAAAAATTTGCTGTTGTGCTTCTACCGGGAGCAACATATTAGGTGGGCTTAAAATTCTTAACAACATGATGGGGGAAAGATTTAGGGAATACAAAAACACTTGTGATTAGTATCTTTAATATTGCTGACTGTATTAATTGGCTCTTCGCAAATTAAAATCATTTAATTCATTGTCTGCATCATTCTGGGTAATAACCCAGTAGTGATTGTTGTTCCAATTGTTATGTTTCAACAACTGTCAAAGTAACCAATGACATCCAGCTGCAAAATATTCACTAAGGCTTGCCATATTATCGTGCACCGTTTTATGTTTGCCGCACGTGCAAAAATTATTAAAAAATATAATCAAATTTCCGACGCAGTCGTAAGTACGTAACGTGATCATCATCATGGCGGTCGTAATCATGGCTTTAGTGTGCAGGCAATTCGTCGCACAGTGGAAAAGCGTGTGTAACATATACTATTTTGGGTCTTTAGCCACCTACCAGACAGATATGGTGCTGAATGAAGAAACCATAGCCGCCGTAGCGGCCAGTACCGAGGAAGACCCAGAAATGTCGATTCGGCGCCGATCAGCTGAATTGGGTATCGCCAATCGACTTATTTTGCCATTGGATTTGAGACTTCATCCATATAAGATTGTGATGACGCAAGAATTAAGGCCAGATTACCGTAGGCAACACAGTGTGTTCGTTAATTGGGCGCTGGAAATATTGGCCGGAGATCCGGATTTTGACAAAAAAAATTAACTTCTCGAACGAGGACCATTTTTGTCTCAGCAGCTATGTCAACAAACAAAATTGCCGTTATTGGAGCAAACATAATCCACAAGTGTTCGGCAAAGCATCAATGCTATGGTGCGGTTTATGACATGGCGGCATCATCAGACCATATTTCTTTCGAAATAAGAAAGGAGACATCGTTACCAATAATGGTATCAGATAAAGAGCGATGTTACCCGATGTTATCCGAGCTGTGGTTCCAACAAGATGGCGCTACATATCATACAAGCGACCCAACGCTCGAAGTATTGAAGGAGAAATTTGGCGACTCGGTCGTCTCACATTCATCAATTGGCCGCCGCGATCATAAGATTTGATATCACTCGATTATTTTCTCTGGTGCTACTTCAACTCCTTGGTCAACGATAACAACTTTGTACGAGCTTGAGACCAACACTCGACACCCAATTGCCGGAATAACGCCGCACATATTGGACCGCATAGTCAAAAATTGAAACACTGCCAGTGAAGCCGAGGCGTCTATTTGAATGATGTGCTAATGACATGAACATGACGTGACATTTTTATATCTCACGCCGTTGTCGTTTTATTTACATTTTTGCCTATCGTTCTTATCTAGTCCACAGAACCCACAATTCCTGTAGCTTGTCTTGGTGTGAATTTTCATATAAAATTTTTTCACCAAGGGGTCAGACTTGCTGATTGTGCAAATACAATAATAAAAAATTATTATTATTATTATTATTATTTTAATGAAAACTTAAGGCTAAGCACAGACTTTGTAAGTAACAATTCGGGCTAACTGAAAAGATATTGCGATGAAATATCAACCAAAAAGTTCCCGGAATAGACTCAGAAAATTACAACTACAGTTTATTTATCTAAATCTATATTGTCACCCTTAAAGTAATCCCCATCGACTGCAACACACTTATACCAGTGCTTGATTCAATCTTCGAAAAACTTTTTATATTTGGTTTTCGGTATGTCCATCAGTGCTTTCTGCGATTTTTCCATTACTTCCTCTCGGCTGCTGAAAAGCGTTCACTGTAGTGATTTTTCAACTCGATTGAACAGAAAGAAATCACAGGGAGGTGAATTCAGTGCCTGTTGGATGGTATTTGTTGCATTTTTCGTCAAAAAATTACAAATAATGATGGCACTGTGCGACGGTACGTTATCATGGTGCAAAATCCACGAGTTTTCTGCCCACAATTCTGGTCTCTTTCGGCGAATTGCTTCACGCAAACGTCTCATAATGCCCAAATAAAACTCTTTGTTTACTGTCTGGCCTTCTGGTCACTTACCTGACGTCTGGATTGCATGTCGTACTCATAAACCCACGTCTCGTCTCCTGTAATGATCCTTTTGATAAATGTGGGATCGGATTTATCCTCGCAAATTATGTCTTTTGCGACGTCAACACCGTCTCTTTTTTGCATGAAATTGAGGTCTTTTGGCACCAACTTTGCTGCTACACGACGGAAACCTAAATCATTAACAAAATGTCTTGGACGGATCCATAGGCAATGTTGAAGTCCTCCGCTATCTCTCTAATGGCTAAATTGCGGTTATTGACCAACATTTCTTTTACTTCATCAATGTTTTTGACGATTTTCATCATCTTCGATTGACTCACGACCACTTTTGAACCGATCGTGCCACTGGTAAACGACCATTTTCTTTAGAGAATTCTTTCTGAAACACTTTTCCAAAATTTTCTAACGTTCGCGCACCATTAAATCCGTTTTTTACGCAAAAATTTAATACAAATTCGTTGTTGCAAATTTAAATCCATTTGTAAAATTGTAAAAAATCGCCAACACACACAGAGGTATATGTACTATTGGCTACGTAACTTTAGCAAATGTCAAGCTATGGCGCTAAGTTTTAGAGGGAATGTCAACAACAGATCTACCAACTTAACAAAAAAAAAAACAACAGAACTCAAATCAGAACAATGGGAGCGCGGTGACGATCAGAACACGGTGACGCCACCGGGAACTTTTTGATCAAGGTGGTAGGTACCATAAGAGTATTCAATTTCAGTTCGGATGTTATGTTTGAGATTCTGAAATGTCGCTTGGTTATTCTCATGGACCTTACTCTTCAAATAACCCTACAGGAAGAAATCTGAAGATTTCAACTCACTTCTCCTCTAACCGAAATAATGGAATTTTCCGCCCGCATGATAGTTCAGACCCAATTCATTCAATTTGGAAAAAAAAAAAAAATAGGTGGCCAACAAGTTGAGCTAATGTTCTCCATTTTCTGAAACTGTCTCTCCATCCTCATCTTCAAAAAAAAATACGGGCCAAAGATGCCGCCAACCCATAATTCGCACCTTACAGTAATTGTTTTGGAATGAATTAATTTTCCGTAAATCTCGTATGGGTTTTCTGGTCTTCGAAACGACAATTTTGTTAATTGATGTAAAAATCAATTCAAAACTGGGCTTTATTGGAAAAGATCAAATCCGATGAAAAATTGTCTTGGTAATCCATCATCCAGTTAAGAAATCAGTGACTTCATAGGTGGTTCAAAGGCTTCAATTGTTGTGTAATTTGGATTTTATAGGCGTGCAAGTGAACATCAACTTTTAAAATTCGCCGTAAAGTGTCATAATGAGGCCCAATTATTGACTTCGGCGTATGGAGTATGCTGATATGGAATTTGACCCGATACCGAACCAGTTCTTTTAAAACGCTTCTCCATTTCACGAATTCCGGACTCACTAGGGCGATTATGCTAACCGAAAAATTCACGAATTTCACGAAATGTTACTTTTACAAAAAAATGTATTGTTGCGTGGTAAACGAGTCCGTGACTAAAATTACCAAGAACTGTATGACATCTGTCAAAGGAATCAACCACATTAAATTCAGCAAATGACAGTAATTGACAGCCAACATCCACACCATCTGTTGGCTCACCTTTTATACGTACATCTGCTAGTGGGGGAATAACAGAGCAAATAAATCAAAAATTATGTGATTACAAGGTGAAAAAAAAATGTGTACATGTAATATATATAGATACACGCGTGTAATGTATTTTACAAGTTCCGAAACAGAATTAGGTTCCACGAGAAAGTAAGTTATTAATAACTATGCTGTCATGTTAGAGAAGCCAATATCTGACCGATTTGAAGACAATTACACAGACCAGGAACAGTAAAGTAACTTCGGATATTGTGATATGTTTGGGAAATGTGAAATACTAGCAAATTTCCCGAAATAACCAATTCTCGACAAGAATTTTCTTCTCGACATGACGGCAATGGAGAAGAACACGTGCTGCAGTTTTAGGCGCGCTCTCGCTCACTGTGTTGCATGTCAGTGCGTCGAAATTGTCTCAGGTGTGAACTTTTTGTTATATATCAGCAAAAACTGGAGCAGACATTGACTACGCAGTGCTTCAACATGTCTTCACTTAACCAGCAAATCGAATACCTACAAACCAAAATGGTTTAACTTTTCGAGACTCATGTAACAAAAACAATTAGACCAAGCCAATATTCCTGGTGGGCGAAACATTTCAGAGTTGAAGAGTTCCTGAATGGAAGATATAGTCATTACGGAGTGATTAATATCGAAAAAATATGATGGATGATGATAATTTTCCCCACACAACACCCGCTGATCTGAGAACCTACCTACTCTGTCCGGTACAGTAGGACTAAATCGCTAAAATTATGAGGATCATATTACAGTAACTTGGCAGACATTTTTATAGTCAGATATAAAGCCCAATTTATTCGGAATGGTTACGTTCAGAGTGTTATCATTCAGGAAATACGACGAAAGATTTCACTTCAATGCACCTTTTTCTCAGAGAAAAATAAGCCCAATTCTGTTTAAACAATTGAAATACTAAAGAAGTCACGAGAAGTTTGATTCATTTACCTCAAGGCTTTTTGAATGTTATCCCTTTTATTCACCGAAATGCTCAAACATATCAGTATGCTTAAAATCACCACAATCTTCACTAAGAAAAATTGATCGGCCTCCTCATCGTAATTCTTAAGCTCCAATACACTTAACTTATCACAAAAATCAAAGCTGTCTCCACTACTATGGGAGAAGTGGAGCACAAAAACAAACCCAACACATACAGATTAACATCCGTCTCAGAACCAGACATCTGGCAAAGATATTTCTAAGCAATTCACTTGAAACCAACAAAGATTTCATAAAATCTCAACAACACTATCCGGTCATTTTATTCACTTTCGTTTGACTAGACTTACGAGGACCAACAATTGTTGAACCAGCATTAACTAAATAGGCCAAATTTCAATTAACTCCTACAGTAAAGGAAACCCTGTCAGAGCTTCACTTACATTGCTTCTTTAAATTAAAGCCCTTTGAATCTACCTCCATGACCAGGTACACGCATCACCAGGTACAAAACAGAATAGATACGAGTACCTTCACTACTACGACAAAGAAAACCAACTTCATCTCCTGCAAATTCAATTTTCCAGATATTTACCCCTTGTCCGGAAAACTTTGAGTCATTTTAAACTGGGGTTTATAGTATGGTCAACCCCAAAATTTCCTCCTTTACACAAAGAATCACATACTCACTTACCTGTCTTTCCTGTTCGTCCTTTGATGAGGTGGTCCTCCTTGGTGAAGCATTATTCGGAAGGTCATCTCCATCGAATGGTGCGGGTGTTGTAGGCACATCGCATTCTGATGTTGGCGGCACAACGCACCTTAGTGAATGTCTATCAAAGACCAACATGGCTGGACAGCGTTGCAAACGTGGATATCCTCCCTGGCATTGCCAATAACGATTGCACGATTTTCCCAATGGGACATTTCCGTTTGCATCCTCATTGCAGAGTGCTGAGTAAATAATTGAATGCGTTCGAAAATAAAAGAAAATAAAGTAGCATAAGAGTAAGAGAAGGGTAAATTTTCACTTAAAAGGCAAATTTCCAAAAAAGTAGCCATCGTAGGTACGGATACTAGACTTTATGCAACAAGAACTTACGATGTTTCTGACAACCGTCGACATTTTCGGGCCAATCACAGCTGTGCGCTACCTCGTTATAGAGTAAACCACCAATACAGAGCTGTTCAGTTGCTGTACCATTCCAGCATGTCCAATATCGGGTACATGATGTTTCATGTCCAAAGATGCCATACAACCAGTCGCAGTGGTCCGTAGATACAGGTCCATCTGGAATTAGTTCGAAAATACAAAATTATAAACAATAGCAAGGATCCGGTTTGCCAAACCATCAAAACCAACCCATTACCAGTGGAGTTGGTTTAGACAGTGCTATGGTGGCGTATTAGGTCGCATCTGAAACAAAATTTAATTTCAATCGAACGTGGTAATGGTACTCACTTGCCAATTGCCTGCCCTCGCAGTAGTTTGCCCTCCAAGGATAGTCGCACCCTTCGGTTACGCCACGATGTTTACCGGCAAACACCAAACCATTGGGACAATCGTAGAGTTCAGGTTGATTGCCGACACATTCCCAATATCTGTCGCAATAGACTTCGTCACCGACAACACGTTGCTTTGTCTTGCATGGATCCTCCTGGTTGCCCTTCAGTTGTTGACCATTGCTGCAGCAGCACGAAACTACAGACACACATAGAAAAGCAGAAGAGAAGAGAAATTGAAAATGCAATTAGGATTAGATTCTCGACAAATGGTTTATTGAGATAAAATTTTGAAATTCGCCTCTGGAAAGTAGGATAAGAGTAGTTGTAGGGTGACTATGTATTGTATGTCAATATTGATGTGCAATTAAGTTCAGGACACTTGTTCGAAAAAGGGCTGGAAAATATAGTTAATAATGGAAGTAAACGTATAACCATTCTCGTAAATCTTTCTTGGAAATAGGCCTAAAATCGTTTAGAGGAATAATAGAGTAATTTGTCGGGTTAATGAACATTCTTAAGAGACAGAGACTTTAATGATATTTTTTTCAGATATTTTTTGTTAACCAATAAGTCTTTCAAAATGAATGGCAATTCAAAGTAGACGATGAGTTACAATTAATAGTTTATCTATTGACATACATACGTATATCTAGGTATTGTAAATCGCATATTCTTTTTTCATATTGAGTAACTAGAAGTGTTTCAATGCCGTGACCTATCTTTTTAAATTGTAATCACTTCGCTCAGTGGAAAGTAGATAAACATAAGGCTAGGCTTGAGGTTTTACTAAAGAAGAAGACATGAGATTAAGATAAACATTTCGCGAAATGTAGCGGCCGTTTTCAACTTCAATGTCAAAGATTTGGATTGATTTTCTGCCCAAATCACTAAATGGAAATAAGAAATAATAAATTCTCACGTCATCACTAGAAAGGTAATGACAACCTTTTTGAAGTCAAATTTATTCGAACTGACCCTTCCATTTCGAAGTCTACAAAAGACCGTATGTCTACTCTTATATGCGAACTACAGTTGATGCGCTGTATGACTCCATACAAAGAATTTTATCTTTTAGTCCTCCTCTTTAGTCCTCATACTAAAATCATCGCTACGGCGTCCAATCCAATACTTTTAGACTGTGTTTTATCTCCACCTACACTTGAGTGCGTCGAATCTTCAATCAGATGAATCTACTTTTCCACTCGTGTAGTAGCAAGAGTAAGTACTCAAAGATCTTAACATTCACAAGTCTACTGAGCCACATGGTATACCTCCGTTCTTCTACGCTGTCAAAACCATTGCGTAAGGTCTTTTATCGATCCAACTCTTTAATATTTGTCTAGCCCATCCTTAAAACGGACGAATCTTCTTCTCTCTCTCTCTTTCTACAAACCCCTTGGACTTACGTTCCTTTTTTTAAGGCCATGGAAACGCTGATAAATCGTCAGCTCATGAATTATCTCGAAACACGGAAGCAACAAAAGCGTACATCAATCTGTCGAAAGCATTTGATATTTCCATCAGAGTTTGGCATCAGGCTTTTTTGTTGAAAATGCGTGTTGTTGGGATCGATGACTCTCTTTTTTAATGAAATAGAAATTGTGAAGTTGCCTTCAAGACGATTTCAAGTCTGAAATTCTTAAAATAAATGTGTCCCTCAGGAGTCCGTTCTGTCTGCGACACTATTTGAAATCTCTTGTCTGTTACTTCTTATCCAATTTTTTTTTTGCTGGCGACAGTACTCTCTGCTTTTCACATTCGTTCCCTGACTCACATCCTTGCTCTTCGGCTGTACAACAAGAACGCCAGCGTATATTAAACTCATTAAATTCTGATATTAACATCGTAACCAATTGGGGAACAACTATGAGAAGAATTTAAGGATTCCAAAACACAATGCTGTTTGCTGTCGTTTAAACGAAATTGAAATAGTCCGGCATTGTCCACGAATGGCACTTGTATCTTCAAAACTCAAAAACTTTGCATTCTCGGTATCTGTGTCAATGATACCTTATGTTGGAATGACCACATATTCGGTTTCGTCAAAAGTGCTGCAAAATGTCTAGGTCTCCTCAACCGATGTAAGAAATATTTCACCACTTCTGATCAGGCCTCAATATACGAGTATAAGGTATTTATCCGTCTGAAATTGGAGTACAATGTCCACATCTGGTAAGGAGCGCCCAAAGCATCTCTGCACCTGCTAGAAAGGATTCAAAACCGTGCGATAAAACTCATATGTGATACTTATATCACTCAGACAATGGATACTCTTGAGCACCGACGTAATGTTCTGTGTCTTACCAGTGAAATCGCCAGTAGCATTTCGTCCCTCCAAATTTTTAACCGTGTCGCTTTGAATGCTCATCAGAATACCCTCAAGTTCATTTCGAACATACTCTGAAATTCGTTCCTAAGCTGTAAAATTCTTTATTTCCTTGTCATTATAACCTTCAAACATTTAAAACCCACGTACATCGGCAGCTAGTCTTTTTTTTGCTCCCATATTTTCCTTCACCCGCGCTCTGTGCGCAAATTTTAAGAAACAAAAAAAAAATCAAAGAACATGCAAAATGAAGTCGTAGTCTCTTCAATTTAAGTATTTATTTGAAGTCGCAAGCAAATCGGTAATAATAAAAGTCATGCATTGAACCATATACAACGTTCTAACCTACTTAACATCAGAATCCCAAGTCTTTCGACTACCAGCTCAGTAGACTTACGTTTAAGTACAATAAGTTTGCTAGGCCTCATCGATGGCTAAGTTTTTTTTCTTTTTGTTTTGTGGAATTGGATCGCAAAGATATAAGTCTTATAGTAGGTCTCCAGGACCAAGTTTATTAGCATTATTCCAGACTCATGTAGCACCTGCATTTAGTTTCTTCTATGATACTTTATTGCTAGTTTAGCTTTATACCTTATGCCTGATTGATTGATTTCCATGATCATTCTGCGATCCTAGTAGCAGGAATATTTTATATAGCTTTCAAGTGATAGCGAGTTATTTTTTTTATATTCCAAGATAGGTATACTCATACCTTAGAAGATTTCCGTGTGAACTTACAACAAACTACGGGGTTTATCGTTTGAAAACAATGTTCCTACTATGCCTCAACAAACAGCTTGCATATACAAATAATGTAAGTTTTGATGAACTCCAGCAAACGAAAAAAAGAAAACTACTTTCGACTATGCATGTTAAATGCTAGATAAAAGCTATAAGGAAATTTGGATGCAAACTTACCGCCACATAAAACCTTATAGAAAAAGTCGTGAACTTCAAACGAATGCCTGTTTGCTATCCACATTAAGAGCAAGTTCATCCACCTAAGCCTAGTTAGCGCCCACTCATGACTTCACTGACCAAACCAATACGAGCACCGTCGTATCTACTACATTAAACGTGGGTGTCTATGGCTCAAGTGGTAGTGAAGTGGCTTCCTAATCGGAAGCTTCGAATCCCAATCGCACACAAAAGATATTCAGTTTTTCAGTTAACAAAAATCGACTAAGATGAGTAATTGACTAGAAATCAACAAGAAGCCAACTTCCACTAGGAATTAAGTTTAGATACCACCTAGAGCGAACAAACTACTGCGCTCAAATATCTTTCTTTCTCTCTGTTTTCCATTTTCCAAAAAATAAACTTAGTTATCATAGCCATTTGAGTTAAGTTCTTAAAAAAAAATAAAAATAAAAATAAAAATAATGAATGAAAAACCTTGAAAAATTTAGTTTTACTTTCCTTGCTGTTTCCTTTGTCTTTGTTGTTTGTTTACACTTTTTTTCTTTTTTTTTCTCCACATAACTTTGCCAATTCGTGTAAGTCTACAAGAGTTTCCAATTTAATTTTTAAATTGGCCTTTAAATCTCGTTTTTGGATAGGGAAACATGTTTCCTGAAGCCTTATGTGCCGGTTGTCTTTCAGCACATGCCCCTCCATTAATTCATGTTAATTTGCGCTTGCACTACTGGCGATTACTGATAAAATGCGTCCATTCAGTGGAGGTAGCAATGAAATATCTCGTTCCATACTCAATGTTCTAAGCGACCGAAAGACTAGTCTTAATAGTCACCTAAGTACTCAAAGGTGATTTAAAAAATTTGACGAGTTTAGAGATTTGTTTTTTAGATTCAAAGGTTGATTAAAGGTTATTTGTGTCATTTAGTCCTAGTTCAACAAAAACGTTGTCAATGGTATATATAAAGTAAGCGGCTATAGAATTTTTCGAGGAAACCGTATAGGATTAGTAGGAGGAGATGCTGCGATTTACGTACGAACCGGGCTAAGAACTACTCCTTAGTTCCAGTCGAGTAGCGGGAGTAAAATTGATTATGTCTTACTAGAAATGGTGTATCCAACAAGTGTTCTCCTTTTAGGATCTGTTTATAGACCTAACAAGCGTACCGATAATTTTTCTGTCTTCAATTTCCTGGAATCTGTGTAGATCATCAAAGATCATCGTCGGTGGTTATTTACACAGTAATCTTCTGTATGAAATGAATACCACTGATAACATGAGATCGTTGTATTTATTTCTAGTAAACACCAGAAAGCCTACACATTTTGGCGATGAGCTGTATACTCTTATAGATGTCTTTTTTATAAGCGACCCCAAACATACACTTTTTTATGACCAGCTGTTCGCACCCAAGTTCTCCAAGCATGACTTGCTATTTTTAACTTTTAAATTCTCTACTACATGTTCGAACACCAGCTGTGAATAAAGGGACCTCCATTAGATCGTCTACGTGCAGCTGGAGCTAGAAACCTTACAAATTGACTACTAACGCGTGTATTTTATGTCATCCAGTTGTGATCAAATTGATTTTCTCAATCACCACGTATATACCCTATTTAACAACCATGCTCCAGTTAAAGTAAAGCATATTCAACATGGTCAATGTGCCTAGTTTACCCGTGTAAGCAAGTCTCTAATCAACCAACGTAAAGGTACAAATAAAATATGGAAGCGCTACAAATTAGATGCTCAATTTTAAATATACCATAGGCTGCGAAATCAAGTTGTTGATAACGTAAGGGCTGCTAAAAAGAAATTTTTATCGAACCAAAATAAATCCAATGATGAAAGGACGCCAGCTGTGGAAAAACCTCAGAGGGATTGGAATTGACAAAAAAATAGACGAACTAAAGTTTGACATAAATGAACTGAACAAACGTTTCATACCTCTCCCTTTACCTTTCTTAAATTTGGTTCTCTTATGTTACGAATGAACACAATGCGATTGATAGACCTTTTGAACTTACTTGTGTTGATAATAGCGAAGTTCGCGCATCTCTTTTATCTGTCATGTGCAATGCTGTTTGGTTTCAATGGAATGCACTTCAAATTCGTAAATATTATTCTCCCAATCAGTCTTCTTTCTTCAGTTCACGTCTTCAATTTTATACTGATCACGGGTTACCCATCACGGGCCCATTCAAACAAAACAAAAGTAGTAATGCCTTTTGGCACATCTCGATATTACCCTTTTTCTCTAAAGTATTTAACAGGATGCTGCAAAGACAAATAAATGTATACATCCACTCGAATAACCTACTCTCTCCTATACAATCTGGTTTCAGAAAAAAAATGGATTTTTCGAAGGCCTTCGATACTGTAATAAATATCAACCTATGCAATAAATTATCAATTCAATGTGGATTCTCAAATTCGACTGTGATCCTTATGTCGTCATGTTTTAAATACAGAAAACAAGCTGTTTCGGTTGGACCTTATACGTCCAACTTCTTTCACAATAGTAGAGGTGTTCCACAAGAATCTAATTTGGGACCTCTTCTGTTTTCCATGTACGTGAACAAAATGCTTTCAATCGTAACATCTTCCATTCACATATTTGTCGACGATGTTCAACTATGTCAAAGTTGCCCACTAGGAATGATCGAACTCTGTTAAAACACTCCTTATTAACCCTTCCAAAATAAAATGCAACGTTATCAGCCAGAAGTCAGTGAGGCTTTCATATTTTCCAGACATAGTGTATAACGGTTCAAAAATAGACTATGTAGCATCAAATAATTCATCCCCGTTTTTCATGTCTTGTATATATCTGCAGCATGTACGAGAGACTGGTGACTCCAGGCGGTTTCGTTTGGAACTTAAAAAATGTTTACGGACAACCCTGACTACTTTAGATTTTGAGACCACGCCGATATATTCTGTGGGTGTATCTTTCTCTGAGCATAAATTGGCGATGTTTGAATTTGATCTTTTTAATGATTATGTTCTTTTTTTCTTCATTCTAAGCATTCGTTAGGTCTGCCTGCAATCTGGGGAGTTATGCCATCTGTAGTGGTGTTCATATTAGACCCAACTGTTAATGGAAGCCTTAACCGATGACGCAGGCAGACCCAACGTAGGTTCTCTTCTTTAAAAATATTCTCCTCTGTGACCTGCGAACCAGACAAGGGTAACTAAATTTTGATTTCCGACTGCTGTTGCATTTTCCGACCTCTTACATTCTTAAACTAGCTTGGAACTCGAAAGAGCAAGGCTCTAAGCGCAGCTTGGCTGTCGCTACAGATACAAATGATTCGTATCCCCCCACTGGTTTTCCTTCTCATAATTCGCTGTCATCTGCCAACTGTGCATAGGGAAAGGCGATTTCATAGTTTTTTTTTTTTTTTTGCTACAGTAATTCTGGTGTCATTGCATCGGATGGCACATCCATAAGACCAGGGCCATAAGACAGCCAACGCGTAAGATTTGTACCCAAGACAATTTCTTTTTAAATGGAAAATGGCCTTGAGGGTGCAGCTTATGATATGAATTTCAAAAGGAGGGAGATTCACAAATTTATCTACAGCGCAGCAAGGAGTGCTGGGGAAAACTCCCATGCAACCGAGACAAAATTTTCACGCACAAGTAAAGTGGCCTTATCATAGCCGTGTAGATCCAAAGGTCCTTTTTCGGTGACCAGAAGGTGCCAGAAGGCCGATAGCGCTATAGATGCTTTCGACGTAACATTGACACCGAAATATTTAGCTTTTTTAGAGAACTGGATGGTAATGCATTTAGGCAATAAATGAGTCAGACCAAACAGCAAGAGAGCAAGTACAGTTTTGAAAAGATTGACCGAATGTCCATTACTAGTGCATATCTGACTCCGCTTTAGAGCAGACAGTCAAAAGATACGATCCAACAGACAGTACATCTACATCATCGGCTTTTGCTTGTGTATAGACGTTAGAACTATTAAGCGCGTTGAGCAGAGAGTCCACCAACATTTACCATAGCAGTGGAGTCATGCTTATTGGCTACAGCAAGCATACACAATCACGAAACATGTGATTCGTCTACGCGGTGTTGTCTGGTCGAGATACATATGACGTTCAAAGTTGCGTCGTCGAAAACACCCTCAATTTCGATGAAAATGTTCAAGGCGTATGCTTTTTTATCGAGTGTGCTAGTAATTCTGCCTACCAGATTCTGGAGTGGGTCGCATCGCCGACAGAGAATGCATTCGCAAGGCGGTTTTGCGCACATGGATATCGACCATTCTGTCAATGACTATAGGTCTGAAACTCCTTTCCGATTTTCGATATAAAGGCCACTCTCACTGTTCGCCAGGATTCAGGTATGTATGCCAGTATCAGGCTAGCAGTGAAGATTCTTTTCAGAGTCGCCAGAAGCTGGTCTATATATAATATATATAACTGGATATATACCATCAGTTCCAGGCGACTTGAAGCCATCAAAGGAAGCAGCAGCTTGTTTAATGGCCTCATCCGTCACCACAACTGATGAGATGTACCAGCTACGGCGTGCTGTGTTGTTCAACTCACTAGCAGCTTCGTTGATAGGAGCTAGTTGTGAGTTGTTTTCGATTAGGTTACCAGGGCAGTAAAATTCAAGCATGAGACGGAGAGTCTCTGCTTTCGAATCGGAATAGGTACCGTCAGATTTTCTAAATGGTTATAGCCCGGTTGATCTTCCTCTTTTGAGAACTTTGACCAGCCTACTGGTTTCACTGATAGTTTAGATCTTTTCGCAAAAAGCTTCGTAAGAGGCGCTTTTCGAAATCCAAATAAGGCTCTTAAATACTTTTTGATTCGATCTTCAAAGATTCCAATCTTCCTCCAAATTAGTCTGAAGTGACCTGTAAAGAAGTGTTCTGAATTGTTTACGAAGACGCTGCAGGTCTGCGTTCCACCAAGGAACGGCCGATCTTTAGGATTGCTAATGGACATGCTATTTCGAAACACTGAGTGAGGGTACCGTTTAAGTTTTGAACAGCTTCCTCTGGCGTTTGTTTTGTCCTGTTGATGTTCATTCGATCAACAAGTCCTAACTATCTTATCCGACTAACGTTTATTTTTCTGACCACGTCAGTGCCACCGCGCAGCTAGTGGAAGTAGTCGTTAAATCTCCTCCCCAAACCCGTCAACGTAAAGGGGACCAAAAATCATTTGAAGAATTTCGACATTAAATACTGGAGAAGATTGTTTCCAGCCTTTTCGGATGCGGAAGCGTTCTACATCGTCATTCTGCACAATCAGACGATCTTAAAAGGGATACCAAGGCATATCAGTATTTCTTCATCATTGACAGGTACTGCGTATCGATTTGGGCTTCTTAGGTTTTCCCAGGTTCTGCTGTGCTATAAATATTTGCTTTATTGTGGACTTACTAGGGCAAAAAACAACTGATTGTTGGTAGATGGCTTCAGGCATTCACACAAGATGGCACATAATAACTTGAATGACATATGAAGGAGATTAATGGCTCTATGATTGTAGCAGTTAAGAGAATCTTCTTTCTTTATGCACGCTTTCTGCCGATAAATCTTGGAAATGGGTTGTTGTATAATCTCTATTAAGTTATTTTCCGCTTTCTCAAATAGCTCATTTTGGACCAAAGATTCTACTTGTTCATTCTGTCTGACAGCGAAATTTGGGCTTTCCTCCTAATTAAGTATTCTGATATACCCAGTAACGACTGCAACTCTATTATTATGTTCATCTTTTCAGGTTTCTGTCCGGGTCTTCTTGCCTTAACACGTCCTTCTAATTTTTTGATATGATTTCCGGATATTGTTCCTGGAGTAGCACCTCCCTATTTCTTCGATCACACTCTTCTCATGCTCTTCATTTTTCCTTCGCATGAGCCGATGTTCTTCTCTTCTCGCTTGCTTGTTGAGCTCATCTGCAGCTTCTGTTTTCCTTCTGCTTCCCTACATGTCCATGTCTGCATTCTTCATCAAGTCATGAGTTGCGACGCTTCTGACAGATTCTTGGCATCGATTTCATTAGTCTTCAGCACTTGAATAGAACAAGTCGAGAGGTTGACGCCGTTCAACATTATATCTGACCAAAGTATTTTTTCATTGTTGCGGTATTTGTGATTACCGTAGATGTAGCTTGGCTACAAGAGATATTGGTCCGAATCTAGTTCGGCAGGGGGACATCCACGTATAATACTGAAGTCTTTTGCAACATATTCAATTTGGTTGACGGCTTGAAGATCATATCACAGGCACGTTCTTTGTCGATATTAAGGAGGACAACGGCAAGGCAGCAACGGCAATAAGCCTTAGTCCGTTTCCAGACGTAAAGTCATGTGGTCTATGTTTCCCGGTCTATGTTTTCCTATTTTGGCGTAAATATCATGTAAGACGTTATGTTTGGACAACTCAAGATGTTCGTAGAAATTATTTTCAGTGGCGTCGTCTTCTTGCTCTGTGGATGCATGAGCGCATGTCAGGCTAATATTGATAAATATATTAGAGTCTTGATGCTTATTGTTATCAGGCATTCGCTTACGTTTAGAAAGCTTAAGTCTGCTTGACTAAGTATATGGCTTACAACAAATTTGCCTCCAAATAGATATTCCTTCGTTTCTCAGTAGTAATCACCGTAGTACACTCTGCCTGACTCGAACTCCAACTTTTTAAAATGCTGTAATTTTTTTATTTTTTGATAAATTTTATTGTGCCAAAGCAAAAAAATGTTGAAAAATACATCAATTTTCAAATTCTATCAGTAATTTTCAAAATGTCTACCTTTGGCGCGAATAATGGCCTTGAGACGGCCGAAGAAAGCATCGCACGCTGCACACAAGTTGCTTTTGGTCCATTCCCGGTGAAGTACTTGTTTGAGGTGGTCCAAACATTGGTAATTTTTAGTGCCAACCTTTGCCTTCAGAATACCTCAGACAGAGAAATCCAACGGATTTGTATCCGGAGAATTTGCAATCCATTGTGTAGAAGAAATGAAGTGTGGAACATTGTTTTTTTTACCAAACTTGGTTGACGCGCGCTTTGTGAGACGGTGCTGTTGAAATGTCCACGCTCTCTGACCGAAATGATTGTTTGCCCAAGGTTTCAATACTGCCTCTAAGACAGTTTTACGTTGTACGATAAATACGAGCGGAGAGCGACCATCGGCGGTTATAGCGGCCCAAACCATCACCATCGGTGCTGCCTGCTTTCTGGTGGCCTTCCGAAGGTATAAACTTTCAAAGGACCTCTCTGGCAAGTAAACTCGGTCATTTTGTTTCTTGACATATTGCTCGATAACAAATGGCAACTCATCGGAAAAAACCAAATTCGGCAACTCACCACTTTCGTGCAAGCGTAGCAACTCCTTCGCTCTTTCGACTCTAACTTTTTTTTGTTGCGATGTAAGATCGTGTGCTTTTTGGAACTTCAACGGCTTGAGTCCAAGCTCATTTTTCAGTATGTGTTGCATCCGTTCCAACGATATGTTGAGCTAACGAGCCATTTTTCTTCCAATTCGACGAGGATTTCGCTCAATTTGAGCCTTCACTGAACCATTTCTGCCGATGTTGCAGAAATGACAACCTACATGGCGTTTTGCAACGATGCCAGTATTACGGTTACGAGCCATGGTTCACAAATGATTTATTCACGTTGAGGTCCTGGAGGGCTCTAACGATAGCTGCTTGTGGTTTTTCAGATAAATTGAAAGCAATAACACTATCACATTTGAATTCCATCCATAAAAATTTGTCAACACAACTGAGACGTAAATCATTCAAAAGACTTGTAAATAATTATCTGTCATATGTCAAAATTTGAGCTCACTGTCATGAACGGTTTAGAAATTATAGTACTGTGAAGTTGGTTGCAGTTCGAGTCAGGCAGGGTGTATATGTCACAGTTTTTCATTGCTCTTTCGCCCGGCTCATTCCACCGTATTTCCTAAATGGTGATGATATCCCCTTAAAATATATCAAGGACCTCTGCAATTTGTTTGAGAATTTCGTGTGCAGATTTAACCGTGTCGTCCTCCTTTATTAATTTTTCAGGATCGTCCACCTGGAGGGCATGCCTGTTTATGACCCCTTGTGCGAAAGAGACCGGATATTCTGAAGTCTGTAACCCACTTCCGGGTTGTGAGAGCTATCGTTGACCAATTTACCAATTTAAGATTCACCATCTCTATTTTATCACTCTGACCTTAGCTCCAAATACATGCATATTAATATGTAAATATCCTTACTCAAAACAAATTTCCTTTTTGTCTTCACCGTACTCTTGATGTCCATGACCAATCATATGTCCTAACATCGCACGAAATAAAAAAAATACGGACTACCCTTTAGCATTCCACATTTCTTAAATCGTAAGTGTTAAAAGAGAGGAATGAGGGTTCCTAATGGTCACAAGAGAAAGATACATTTATGACAACCAGAGGTTATACTGCGCTCCAGTTCCGGATAATTGAACCTTCTGCACGGAGTAATAAAGTAGTTAATCCTAAATTTATATAAACGAGTGAACAAGGTTCTAGACACCTCCACATTCAAGTCAAAAAAAAATATTAAATTACAAACGAGGACACAATAGCGCACAAAACACACAGAAATGTTGGTAAAAAGGATACACGGCTACTGTTTGCCTTGGACATCTTAAATATCCAGCTCGTCAGTTCTGGGAATTGTAGACCATTGGAAAATCTCTGTAAACAATGAATATGATACGAAACAATGGTGTTCTTTTGCAGTAACTCTTCATCGTGTTTAGTCAAAAAGGATGTGAAAAACGGATGAACAAAAGCCACTAAGTTAAATGGCAAAAAAAAAAAAAAAAATGAGGAAAAAAGTAAGCACTACGAACAAGGTAGCATAAGAGAGAATAAAGGTTAAGTCGATAAGAATGTTGGTAAGACATTAGCACAGTTTGAAAATCAGGAATAGCTATAGATGCTATACTATTATTTAAACCCACACACACACCCCATACATAACGAGGTATCTTTGGCAGGACCTTTAAAAATGTATCCACCTCTGGAAAATATTTTATATCGCTTTGTGATGGTTTTTGTGGAACACATCCAGAAGCGGTAACTTAATTTCAAAATCCCAAATAACCAGAGGAGCGTTATTGATCATTCACGAAACTGTGAACGGTGTTTTCCAGCAAACCCAGTATGTGGCTGTGTTTCGATACGTCTATGAATCTATAGAAGTAGATGTAGGTGTACGAGCACATAACATATCTACTCATAGATTGTGTCCTATAAATTGGACATTAGGTCCGGTTTTAGGTGATCCGCTTTGATGGGATAATTTCATTGTTAGTGAGCCAAATATTGAAAATATGAAGGTAAGACGTTTGGAGGGTTAATGTCATCTACTCTTGTGCGGATGGGTAACTTAATTACCTTTTGGTCCTCAATCTACCCTTAGAATATACGGTTTACTAGACGATTTTGTCACATGTGCTGATGCTGATCTGGATATGTGTTCAAGAAGAAGGACATGCCGTTGTTTGGTGGAACTTCATTTAATGTACTCGTACCAAAGGAAAAAAAATCGCAATTTATGTGAACGACTTAAGTCCATAAAAAGGGGTTTCTGGTTGCTTCTGCTTTTACTAGGTATACGACAAAATAGTTGCCTTCTAAAGGATTCTTAATACCAGTCGAGCGGCTAATGGCATAAAAGATACATAGGTAGGTGGGGCTGTAGTATTTTTATTATTTTGCTGGGTCATTACAATGTGGTGATTTAATTTACCCGCTCAGATGGAGATTTGTTGCTGAGTACATTTTCATTTGTCACTTGGACATTATTCTGGCGTTAAAGGAATCAGGGTAATTTGATTTCATGTCATACCCTAGGGGTGTACTTTTTTCTTGTCTTCTTTTAACATGATCATCTCAAAGAGTTATAAAGCCTATTACCTATGCTGTGTCTGGTTATTGGATTCAAATATGTATGAAGAAGGTGATTTATGTAATTGGATACGAGCTACGAAGGTGATGGATACTCCTAAATGACAAAACAAAATTAAGTGAAACCTTTTTGCACAGTTGAGACATTAGCACTTGGCATTTTAATAAATAATAAATGTAAGAGCAATGGTTTCCAATATACATACAGATACTGCTACTCTTTCAAACGTAACACGCTATAACGAATTATTTGCAAGCTTTGCGTAAAACCGAACAATATTCATTATGATGTTTACTTAGTTTGTGCCAAGGATATTTTACAAATGGGAAATTAAACTTAAGATAAACACAACTGACGCCCTTAATATCAATATCAAGAATAAAGTTGTAAAATGTCTTTCTGTATGGTATGGTACAATACTTATTCAATTTGATTCTAGAAGATATCTCAAATGACCAGCATATTGCGAACTATTTTTCATAAGTCAGTGCAAAAATTTGGAGAATAGATCTATGAGGGATCTAGATGACTACTGAGTCGGACTTAATCAATCAGAATCAAGAAGATGCTTACTAAGTGGAGATTAGTGACCTTGGTATTTTTAAGAGAATATTTAGTCGTACAGTACATACCCTTATTTCTGTTGCATAGGAAAGTTAGCAGGTTACGGCAAGATGGTCCTACAAATACCACAAGACGATTTCAAAAGTTTAATTCAAAAAATTAAAAGCGATTCGGTAATCAAATGCTGCTTACAAAATGTAAACCTAGTCTAGTCATAAATATCGATACAATTTTTATTGTAACCATTTTAACTGAGGTATTAGTTGTAGTCTTTTCATTTTAACTGTTATTTAACCCGTTGCTTTTATACTTCTTTGTCACTGAAAAGATTTTAATGTTCAGTCGTTTACAATCGTATCATGGGGTAACATTGAAATCACTAGGAATCACTCGCTGTTTTATTTATCGAACTATCAAACTAAATTTGGACTTCAGTACTAGGACCGCTTAGAAACACCTGCAGAAAACTTTTAAACCTTGCAAAAAACACAAGAAAAGTGACTGACATACAAATAATCCCTCAAAAGAATTGAGGAAAGTAAAGCGTCAATCTTGGAGAACATTCTGTGAGGCATGGCGGCTAAGAAAAATCCTCTCTAAAAATTCTATAATGCCTAGTTGTTTGAAAAAAAAAAACCAAAACTGAAGTGACGAATCATTTATCTTGCTACTGGACGCGCACTTTCCAGGTAGGTCCCCATTCGCACCCAGTAGTAACCAAAACAGGACTACTGAAATCGTAAACAAATTTCATGGTCTGACTACAAGAGACAAACTGCTTTGGGTGCTGCATAGCTTCAAACTATATAAGTCTGCGGGTCCGGACGGTAGAATACCGGCAAAACTACAAAAGTCTTCAGATATTATCTTGCCCACGCTAGAGAATATCATGAAGAGCTGTGTAGAATTGATCCACATTCCACTGCCATGGAGTGAAGTTAATGAAGTTTTCATTTCCAAGGCCGGAAATGACCAGACCTATAAGTCTACCATCTTTCCTTCTGAAAACTCTAGAAAGATTGATTAATATCCATATACGAGCTAAAATTGATCCAAAACTTTTGTCAACGGCTCAACATTCCCACTGTAAAGGAAAGTCAGTGGAAACGGTTCTGCATTCACTGACTAGCCACATCAAACAATCCCTACAATACAGAGATTACACAATAGTTGCTTTCATAGACGAGAGGGCGCCTTTAACAACGTCAACACATCCGCAATCACGACTGCTCCATCACATCAGTAAACGACTCACTTGGGGAGTTGACTAGTCTTATGCTAAACAGCAGGATAATCAGTTCCAAACTGGGTGGAGCTTCTGCTTAAAGATGTGTCAACAGAGGCACGCCGTAAGGCAGTGTCATTTCGTCTTAGGTAATCACCTTAATACCATCAAAAAACTATTTCGGCTAAATCTTAACAGATTACCCAGATAAGTTCCTGTGGATTGGGAGTAAAACCCCATAAAACTGACCTTATCCTCTTTTTCAGGAAATATAAAATTCTAACTATAGACCCTCCCTCAATAAACGGTACCAGTTGAGTCTTTTTCAAAACAGCAAAATTCCTTGGTCTCATTTTTGACAGGAAACTTAACTGGAAACCTTACATTCAAGAAAGAGTCAAGTAAGCTACAGTAGCTTTATTCTCTTACAAAAAAGTCGAATAATCTACTGCCTATATATCTCGGCAGAAGACCGATACTCACCTACGGTATGGTTGTCTGGTGAACGGCCTCAGATATTGCAGTCAACTGCAAAAAGCTAAGCCGAATCCAAAGAACAGCATGTCTATGCATAATTGCAGCTCTACGCTCCACTGCCTCCGCGGCCCTAGACATTCTGTTTCACTTGACACCCATCGACATCTTCATCAAGCAAGTAGCTACGACTGCAGCTATTTGGCTTAAGGCAAGTTCAGAGTGGACGAATAATTTATTTGGCCACGCTAATATTCTTAATAAGACTATATTAGGAATCCACGTAGAGAACATCGATTACACCATACCTAAACTTCAGTTAGATAAAGACTTTCATGCGAGCTTTCCCTCTAGATCCTTCTGAGAGGAAGATGCTTTCATGGAAGACAAGTCTATCCACTTCTATACAGATGGATCTAACCGATAGCAGAGTTGGTGGCGGTGTTTTCTTAGATAAGATAAATCTAAGCCTCTCATTCCGTCTTCCAAATCACTGTTGACGACAATTTTGACAATTTTGACGATTAAGCAAGTTCTGTCCTAGCTGAAGAAAAACGTGATATCTGCAAGAGATATCCGCATCTTTTCAGATAGTCCATCCGCTATCAAGATCAAGATCAATCTCGCTGAACTCGGTCGCACTCAATTCTAAAACCGCTCTTAAATGCCGATCATCTCTAAAGGAGATGACAGATTAGTTCAACCTTCACCTTTGTTGGGTGCCGGGCCACAGGGATATTCTAGGTAATGGTAGGGCCGACGAACTCGCTAAAACTGGAACCCTTTTACCTATTCGCACTAAGAGTCTCATTATATGTAGGTGTCATCACTGGACACTGCCTTATAGGCAAGCATGCAAGAAATCTTATCGCTTTTACAAACGATTTATGTAGAAGCTGCATAGACGAGGAGGAAGAGGAGACAATACTCTACCTTCTTTGTATATGCCCAGTTCTCTCCCAGAGAAGAAAACTTCACCTAGGAGCCTTCATTTAAAATGACTTAAACGATCTAAAGAATATAGACGTTAACAGTCTTTTGCGCTTCATCATAAGCTCAAATTGGTTCCATGAGTAAGAAGATTATAGATCCACGTGGTAGCACAACGGGCCAATCGACCTAAGTGGGTTGGTTTTCCAACCGCCACTCTCACCTAACCTAACCTAAATTAAAATTAATGGCTACGGGAGCCATCAAAGTCGTGCAGTCTCAAATCAGATGCAAACCACTAAGAAAGCAGATCTTGTCACGGAAAATTAACCTTTCGCAAAAATCTAGGTCTCGCATCATCAAAGAAGTCTTGAAGCTTCTCTATTTTTCTCGTTAGGCCTTTCACAATCCACTTTTACTACAACCGAAAACTAAAAAGCGAGTAGTATTGGGTCAGTAACTCACCAGGGTAATTTCTCTCATGCATCACTTAAATTTTTTTAAGAAGGTTGTACTCGAATGGGGCCGTAAAGAATTAATAGCTCTTAAGTTTCAATATCCTAAACGAATTAGTCGTTGATAGCACTTCTACATAAAAGAGACTATATGCATCTAGAAGGCAATCTATGCCCTAATTAGGATGGGCGACAAGGTGACTGACTTTCCTTTTCCCTTTTGTGAAAAAGTAAAGTACCTATGAACATTGGTTTTAAATGTCTGAAGCTTATAATGACTAGCGAGTAAAGAGCGTAGAAGGGCACTTAATAAACAAGTTCTAATATTTAGAAAAGAATTGAGATAATTTAGAGTAAATACATCCGAAAGTGGGCTTGCGGGTAAACTGATGAGCATTTATGTCGATACGGGTGTTATGGAAAGTTTTTCGGTTTCGACGATCCAAGTTTCATTCATTGATACTGACTGGGTGTTAAAATTTCGCTTAAACAATAGCAAACACCATTGTGTTTTGGAAGCATTAAAATTCAATCTGTTGATAGTTAGCCAATTGGTCATGCAATTAATATCGGAGTTTAATGATTTTATCATAACCTGCTGTTCCCGTTCTACAGCCAAAGAGCAGGGACGTGAGTCCGGGAACGAATATGAAAAGCAGAGAATACTGTCATCAGCAAAGGAATAAATTCGATTAGAACTAGCAGCCAAGAAATCGGTAAAGAAAATTAAGAAGAGTGTTGGAGACAGAACGGAGCCCTGAAGCACACCAGCATTTATTTTGCGAATAACAGACTTGAAACCATCCAATACAACTTAAATTGAATGTTCCGAAAGGTAACTTCTAATTCTAAATGCTCGAATTTTCAAATGCCTTAAAAATATCAAGCACAACTATCTTCTTTCGCTTTGCTTTGCTATTTATATGTTATGAGCTGATAGTGTATCAGCGTTTCCATGACCTTGGAAAGAAGGAACGCAAGTGCAATGGGTCTGTAGAAGAAAAGAGAAGAAGATTCGCCTAAATGCTGTTTTCCATCTGGACCAATGGATTTGTGAATGTTAAGATCTTTAAGAACTCTTACAATCACACGAGTGCGAAAGTGGATTCGTCTTATTAGACGCACTCAAGTGTAAGTGGAGCCAAAGCACAATCTAGAAATGTTGAACTGGTCGCAAAGGGTGCCGCAAACAGAATGACCTTGTCTAACAAGCTGACAGCTGGAATGTCGTTGTAAATGAGCGTTACTTACTACCTTTGCAACATTTTAGTAGTTTTGCCTCAGTTTTAAGTCGTATTTTCACACGTTTAAGAAAGACTTTGCAGTCATTCCTGGCACTTTACGCTTTTTTCGATTTTCCTCTATAGGGGTGGTCTTGAAGAACCAAAAAAATATTTATCTGACAGCCTGATACTTAAAGATTTCAACCCAAAGAAAGTGGTGTTTGTGGTCATATCAGCACGTCCACGTCATTATCGATAAAACATAACGACCAGTTAAAATTCTTAAAGAAGCTGTTAAGTTTGCTCTAATTGGATTTATCGTAATACCGTACGTTTCTTTTAGGAATCTTTTCTCTAACTGTGTGGTAGGTGTACGAGAAATTAGCTGTTTTGACACAATGGTCCCACGAGCCTAGAAGGGATAACACATCGACCTTGTATTCATCAGGGTAAGAAGTTAAAAACGAGTCCAGGGTGTTAGCGGTATACCTATCAACGTCTGGTATTAGCGTAGGCTCATTTACAAGCTGGGTGAAATTTTTTTCTACAGCGAAGATCTCAACATACCATCCTTTGGGTATTATCTTTCCAGAATGTCGAATTCACCCAGAATTGTGTTTGTTTAAATCGGCTGTAATGACGACTTCAGTAGAACGGTTCAGGGATACAATTCTTCGTATGGAGTCAGACAGGGCTTCAAACTCTTAATAGTTCGAATTGCTGTACAGTTTTTGGCTTCTGTAAATAAAGCAATAATGGATAGTTTACTTACGGAGATGGGATTTTCACCACATGAAATTAAATTTCGGATTGGAACAGGGATTAGATTGTGGTGGAATTTGGTAAGCTACATAAGTAAATGGCGAGTCCGCGATGGTTAAATAATAATGACACTAGTTTGTAGCCAGATAGCTTCAGATCAAAGCGATCTGAGAGGTGTAGGCAGAGGTCTACCTGTGTTTCATTAAGTGCCAAAACAGCTGACCTGTATTTGCAGACGTGAATATACACAGAAAGGTCACAACTTTTTAGCCCGCGAATATTATCTGGGCACAAAGGGGAGCTATCGTGTCCGAATCGGTGCAAGTATTTACTATAGCCGCCGTGACCAGATAGGAACTGCGTAAGGTGGTAGTTGTTATCCCCATGTGCTCGTTTTGTCCAGGTCTCGATGTTCGGGATGAACTTGTAGGTCCATCTGCCTTTTGTACTATTATCCCACCTGGCTTGCCAGAGGGCTGCTGAAGCCACCCGCTCTTCTCCTTTTATTCTTGGAATTTCACCTGCATCTTGTCCCTGGGGTTCTTCTATTATAAATTCTCAACATCTCGTCCGCGAGAATGTCGATCGGAACCATTCCTGCTATCACGAAGGCTGCTTCATCCGAGATTGTTCGAAATCCATAGATCACTCTCAATGCGCTGAGCCTGTATGCGGACAACAGTTTTCTCTTCTTTGCTTTTATGGCGAGTGCCCCCGCCCAGACCGGAACAGCGTATAAGAGGACTGAGCTGACTACTTTAGATAGGAGAATGCTCCTAGCATGTTTGGTAGTATTTTGGAAAGTGCTCCTTGCAGCAGTAAAGCCTTGTTACTGGAGTACTCTACATGTGCTTTGAACTGTAATCTGTTATCAAGTATTACTCCCAGGTATTTGATTGATTCTTTCGATCGGATTATTTGATGTCCCACCCGTATATTGGCCTATTCCACAGTTCTTTTACTGGTACTTAAGACGGCTTCCGTTTTATGGTCCGCTAATTCTAGACCGGCGGATACAAGCCAGTCTTTGATGCGAATAATCGCTACATTTGTGGCTGACTCTATCTCCTTTATTTCTTTTGCCACCGTAACGACGGCAATGTCGCCTGCAAATTCGATTACTTGAACTCCTCTCGGCAACATAAGCCTTAGCACTCCGTCATACATAATGTTCCATAGGAGTAGACCGAGTACTGATCCTTGTGCAACCCCAGCTGAAACGCTGTAGTATTTCAACCCTTCATCAGTTTCATACCTCAGTTTTCTGTTAGTAAAGTAGTTTTATACTATCCTCAGGAAGTAATATGGCGTATTCATACTGGCTAGTGATTTTCTGATGAACGCCCAGTTTGCCGAGTTAAAGGCATTTTTTATGTCCAAAGTCACCACTACACAGTATTTTTTTGTACCATACCGCCATCTTTCTCCTTGTATCGCTTCGGCCGCAATGTCGACCACAGTTTTTACGGCTGGAACAGTAGACCGCGATTTTTTGAATCCAAAATGAAAGTCTGATAGTGCTCCTCTCTCTTCTGCTATCACGAGCAGTCTAGCATATATTATCCGTTCCAATATCTTTCCCATTGTGTCTAGAAGGCATATTTGACGATATGAGGACGGTTCCCCAGGTGGCTTGTTTCCCTTTGGAAGCAGGACTAGGTGTTGTAGTTTCCAAGCATCCGGGAAAACTCCTTCTTCAAGACATTTTTGAATTGTTTCCATAAACATGCCTGGCCGCTTATGAATAGCTGCTTTTAGTGCCTTATTTGGTATGCCATCAGGTCCGGGCGCTTTTCTGTCGCTTATCTTCCTGCATGCGTTTATGAGTTCGTCCGCTGTGACTATTGGGATGTCCTCCGTGTTGATCTCCCTAATGATATGGTACATAGTAGATGTACTTCGGGAGAGAAGGTGTTCTACTATGGAGCTTAGAATTGCTGGACATGTTATTTGCGGCGACCTGCTGACCGTTATCTTAGTCATGACGATCCTGTATGCTGTACCCCAAGGGTTTATGTCGGCTTCTTCACAAAGTTTTTTAAAACATCTTGTCTTGCTCTCCTTGATTGCCCTTTTTAGGTCGCGTCTTGCTATTTTAAAACCAATACGGTGTTCTTCAAAGCGATCTCTTCCCCAAGATCTTTGGACTTTTAAGGGCTTTTAAGCACTTTGCCCTAAGCTTTTTTATTTCCTCATTCCACCAGTAGCATGGTGTTCCTCTTCTAGTACCCGTTCTTCTGGGCATTGATGCATCGCACGCAGTTGTTGTTGCTGTTGTACGGACGAGTTGTCAGGCTTCAGCTGTTCCGCTTTGAATTATGTTTTCGGTATTTATCATTTCTTCGAACGCGTCCAGGTCGAAGTGTGTTTCCTTCCATCTTGGGCCCGTTCGTTTAGCGCATTGCACGGAACTCTTCTCCTTCGTCTCAAAAATTATTGCTTGGTGGTCATTGTGCGTGTATTCTTCGCTGACTCGTCATTTTATATTTCGCAAGAGGGAGTTGCTAACGAACGTAATGTCAATAATCAAGCCCATTCCTGTGCGATTCTACAGTGATTTAAGTTAATCTGTATTATCTTCATGTTTTCTTGTTGGTGATGGCCTTCCTAAAAACGAGACACTTGCTGCTTCCGGCTACATGCTTCGAATCGTTTGGGTGTTCTTTTCTGCAGAACATGCATGATGGCTCCTTATCGCAGTTTTCTGCTATGTGGCCTTCTGTTCCACACCTTCTACATAGCTTGGAGCGGTCCTCACTGCTTTTGCAGTGCTTGGCTATATGCAGAAATTCAAGCCATTTGAAGCATTTTTGGAGAAACATTCGCTCCCGTATGCGACAAATAGCCCATCCAATTTTTACCTTTCCTGCATCTAACAGTTTCTTTGCCAATCCGACGGGAAGACCATTTGTTGCTGTTTGGGTTCCACCGTACGATTTTCGCAAGGATAATATGTTTGCTGGTTGTAGTTCCACCACGAGTTGAGTCCTTATTGCCTACCAAATGTCCTCCTTTCCGGTGACTTCGTCGATGTCTTTCAGTTCGATGGTAGTGCGATGTGTGAGTGTCCTTACACTCGCTCGCTCTCCTAAAATCCCGCCAATAACACTTTAAAACTGTTCTGTCTTATTTCCAGTTTCCTTGAGCTGTAAGGAGGGGGTCTGACATAATGTACACACTTCGTGATAGGAACAATGAGTTTATCACCATTATGTCAATCTTGTTGATTAGTTGGTAGTTTTCAAAGTCGCCTTGTGAATATTTATGTAAGGTAAACGAGAACTTGTCACGAAAATACTGTATTTAACCTATCTCTAAAATCAGAGATAATGTCGTGCTGACTATATTTTATTAAAATGAACTCCTCATCCAAAACTACGAACCATAATGTCAGTCAGATCGCACTTCTTGGATATCAGCTTAGCCCCCGCTAGTTATTTGCCTGCAAAACTAAAAGCATCGAGTTCGACGATGCATTTGGACATCTTCGCGGCCAAGGCTCGCATCACCAAACAAGTCCAAAGATCTCCAATTTACTCTTAGGTTACAGTGGAATTTTAAGAGCTAAAGTCGCTTATAAACTTCGAAAAAAAATTTACCCTGCAAAATGCGGACATCCCGAAATTTCTGAAACTTCTGTTACAAACAAATAAAAACCTCTAACCCCTTGCAACGGCTCTGTCCGTTTTATTCTGATATATCTACGTTAAATGTTTTAATTCCTTGGCCATTTGTCATCATCCCCTTGGCAATATTACAGGGTCTAAATGACAACAAATGTTATCAGCTCAACCATTTGCCGTTTCTCAATTTGTCATCATACATCAAAAAATGTAGTGCAACTCAACCACCTCGAGCAGCTATGACTTGGGCTTCTTACCCCAAAACCTATACCTGAACCAAAAACACTCCCTTCGTACAATTTGCTTTCGATTAAAAAATTCTTCATTGCCCATTCTGATTGCCATGACATTTTTTTTTTGTTACTGCTAGATGCTGGTGTAGAAGTAATTTTCCTGCTACCGACCGATGCGATGATGTTGATGATGCTGGTGACGATGCCAATGACGATGAATATAATCACTGATGGCAGGCAAAAATAAACTCAATATCACTTGCCGCTCAACGTACCAAACTTGCAGCTTCCACAATGCCATATTACGTTAAAGGACAAGAAGGTGAAGACTTCCCCTAGCAGTGACAATTTTTGAACACCAGTATACCATACAGTGTGGCAGAAGCTGTAGTCGTAGCAGCAGCTTAAGATCCATTAATCACTGGCAGTGCCAAAGGGACCCACATTTGCATTTTATACAATTTATGAGGCTCACGTGACTTGCTAGATTTTCTTATTTATACTACCAATTGGACCGTTTGCATGGTTTCGTAGCTTTCGTCGCCTTCGTCGCTTTCTTCGACTATGAGGACATTGTGCAAGGACATGGTGTCGTCTTCGTCGCTTTTGTCGCCTATGTCGTTTTTGCCATCGCGTCAATGTTAAATTAGAACAACATCCGAGAGTACGTATTCCGATGTCGTATTCCGGAAATCTGTGGAACATTTCCATGGAACGAAGTTAATTTTTTGCGCTACTTTCTTCTTCATCATCATCATCATCATCTTGGGGGTATCTATTATGTCTGCTGAATACGCTGCTTGGGCTGATAACCCTCAACCTATTGGGAGCCATTCTACTGTAGATAAGAGTAATCATCTTACAATGTGTTGTTCTGCGTATGTACGTGTGTAAAAGTCGCGCTATTCGAGTAAAGATTTTTACACAGCTCCTCTTCTAATTGAAGATTGAGGTTTTCAATTTATTCTCGAAGACGCTCTGTGAATATGTAGATAGAGAAACATTTGTATCTGCATATCCACTACGAATACCATCCCAATTCGTAAGTGTGTTTTGTGTGTTTTATTGAGGGCGAATCAGTGAATCTATTTGTATTTGTATAAGGAAACGATTTTCTAAATCAGCGAAACGAGCTAGCTGTGATTGATTACTATGTGACGCTGTGTCTCTTTGCGAAAAATAAATCATTTAAAAGACTTAACGCAGAAGTGAGTGTAAACTGTAGGATGATCCTTAATAGGGCAGAATGACAATTACTTATTTTAAAATTGGATTTAAGGCCAGCTTTAGCCTTTGAAAACCTTTGCGGATTAAATTGGATCGGAGGGATATAAATGTGCAGAAGTAAAAAACAAAATAATTGACATCGGCTTCAATTGTTGAGTTGACTTAGTCAAATTGGTGATGTTATTGTAAATGTTCTCTCACTATCCTCAGTGGCGACAGATATACGATAATTTAATTTTTTTTTTATTCACCGATGAAGCTGCTATACTTATCAAGATGCTCATTAACCAACTCCGTAATGAACGACGTTAATCATATCATGTGCTCGCGTACTCGATTATGCCGTTTGAAGCAGGATTTGTCAGTATTTTTGGAAAAAAAAAACAAGCGATGGCCTGTTGCTTGACTCACTGGCTGTCGCTCCAACCTACAGGGGATCGAATCCTGGTAGAGGCTAAACATAAAATTTTCAAATCGTCATCATCCTTTCGGCGGACAATGGCAAACCTCCGAAAATCAAATTCTGCCTATGAAAAAGCTTCTCAGAAGAGCCGTTTGGAACCGGCAATAAACAGTAGGCCCTGCTGAGGAATATAAAAATTCACAAAGTGAGAAACACAAATGAGTACGAGAAGCTCTAGATCTTGGTTCACACTGGTCTGTCGCGCCAAAGTGCTTCTTTTTTTTAAGGGGAAAAGGAATGTTTCCTTTCCTTCTTTAAAAAATGAGCATCGATGATAACCACCTACTACAAGTCACAAGTTAGTAAAGGTGTTTACTAGATAAATAAAATATTGTAATAGGTCAAGAAAGACCTTGATGTCCTTTTGCTCTCGCAAACTGTCTTCGCCAAATTCACAAATTCTTCGAATAATGTCGGCTTTATTTATAAAAATCTAAAAATGTGCGGATCTGCACTTATAAATATTTGCAAAGAGAGATGTTTAATATTTCAATGTCTATCTATGATCTTGGCGGTGTTTCAGAAGATAGTTTTAAGTCAATTAAGTAACATGAAGTCTGATACAAAATTAAAAAAAAAAAAATAAGCACTACGACTATTTGGAGAGTGTCCCACAAAGGCCGACACTGAAACCTTTTTTAATAAGACACCATGTGCAGGATTCCGCGATTTATGTTCCCACAAAGGGCAAAAATGTCTTAGTGCACAGGGAGTTTGTATTCAATGGACTAAAATGGCTTCGCTTTAGGATGATTAAATTGCAAATTACTTGCAAAGAATTGCTGATGTGAGTTCTGATGGTGAGCTCTATTCAGATGAAAGTTGGATATCTGAAACTGAATATATCTGTGCACCTAGAGAAGGAAGATATTATTTCTAATATCGGAATCAGTGACGATGATGATATTCGCTGGCTCTATTTGGAAGAAATTTCCTAAGAGGTTAGAATAAGCATGTTGTGCCTTCTATTCCACCAGCCTCGAATGGAATACCATAAAGAAATATTGTGAATAGTTGCCGACTTGGAAGAAATGATGCTCAGAAGATCAAAATTGAAAAGAATGAATTCACGACTTTATTCAACAAAGCCAATCATTGATGCAATTGTGTTATACATATACCAAAGATCAACACTACGTTCATCAGAGTGACAACATAGAACTTGAAGAATTCATAGGGCTTTGGTTTTTTTTTCGGCCACTTATTGTCGTGGGAGGTAGTATAATGAATCTCAGATCACTACGGCCACAATCCTCCATTTAGAGCTCCATTTATGATGCCACAATTTGTGAGAAAGACGGCCAAGTCTTTAAGTGAGCTGGCAGCAATGTCCGCCGCTTTTAAGTAGAATTTACATAGTCACATAGTATGTGTTCTGCGGTTCCAACTTTTCGTTGCACAATCTGTATTTTATTGTTCTTTGCCCATGGTTATCAGGTGTTGTTTTCACATGGCAAATCTGATTTCTACTTAATTGTAGTAGTTGTTGTTGGGGGAACTGTTTGGCATAAAGTTCTTGACTTGTCTTTTTTCTTTGGTTTTCCTGCAGAAATGAAGCTTCTTTTCCTCTAGTCAACTTATAAAACTTCCTTTAATTGTATTTATTGATAGCCCACATAATGTTCTTGACATGATCAATTGAGCTATACGGACCCTTGTTTTGGCTCGATCGTCTGCTATTGCATGCATTTCAGCCTGAAATATGGAGTTGCTTGTATCCATACTGGTATGTATGCCGGTTCCAACTCCTTCATTTGTTTTGGATACGTCTGTGTGCCTATGTAAGCCTTTGGCAAATGTTGGTTTTTTTCTGTTCTCAGCTAAAACGGTCGGAAAATGCAACCTTAAAGCCTTCTGACAGTTTTTCCGAGGAATTCATTTTTCTTGAATTCATGAAGGATTGCAGTATGAACTTGTTTGAAATTTGATTCATCTTTTGTTCATGTAGACATTTATTTGCCGTCATTCACAAAGCTTATTGGCTTCAATGATGAGGTAAATCAGAATAGAGAAGACATATCCAATTAGAGACATATGGACGCTATTTGTAAAAAACTGCAAAATTTCATACCAACCTGTTCTTTTTCTAACAAATAACGAGCAACTCTGAAATGTCTGCGGAAAGAGGTTGAAACAACTACCGGTTATGTGAAAAAGCTTGTCGAAAATATCAAAGGTTCCTGATAACAGGATATGATATGATAACAGTGCCTTATATGGCCGAAATAAGCCCACAAACAAGCAAACCAGCACTAACGAGTACATGACTGTAATTTAACAAAAGGTGGAATCGAAACGTTCGATAAAATGATGCATTCATATATAGGGTTACCAGATATTAAAGCAATAACGGTATGAAACATGAAATTGATTCTGGCTTTATCTTAAAGCTACTTTCATCAAATTATGTGTGGAATAGCACATCATTCAAATAGCCACCTCTGTTTCGCTGGCAGAACTTCAAACAGGCAGTCCAATTTTTGATGCAATAGCATGTCGAATGTTTGCTCGAGCTCGTACAAAGCTGTTGGGTTGTTATCGTTGACAAAGGACTTGACGTAGACCCTAAGAAAATAATCGAGTGTTGTCAAATCGTATGATCGTGGCGGCCAATTGAAGAACGCTCGCTTTAAGATGACTCTGTCGCAAATTTCCTCTTTACAATTTCGAGCATTACATCGATTTTATGGCATATAGCGCCGTCTTGTTGGAACTAAAACTCAGATATATCTATATTGTCGAGTTTTTACAACAGAAAGTCTGTTACCATCGTTTTATACCTGAGACTATTGACGGTAACTGTGAGAAACGAGAAAATGATTTTTTGACTAAAATTAGGATCCTCGGTCAACATTTCCAGCGCTCAATTATCGAAATCACGGCGTTGTCTATGGTCTTTTTTTTATAATTCCGCGCGCGCGCCATGGGGATATGAATACCCTTTTACTGGCTTTTCACCAGGGCGCGGACGGGTACACGTAGTAGTTTTGAGACTCAGTTGTTAGGTTTCGATATTTTTCCAGAGGTGGGTCTCAAACTGGAGCCAATGCATCCTTAACCAGTGGGTCTTAGTACGTGCTAGTTGTTAGTTCGTTAACATCAGTGTTATGCCTTCAAATCAGTTTATGCCTTCATGCCTTCGTCAGAGTTGACGCCTACGGGATTTAAATATAACTACATACAAATTCCATGAAAAGGCTTTTTCAGAAAATTGCCTCGCACGGGATTCGAACCCGCGACCCTCTGCTCTGGGGTCTATGCATATACCACTATACCACGGCCATGTTACTTCATCTTTATACAGATTAAAGCCCAAATCCAACTACTAGTTCAGCCGGGTTGACTTTCTGGCAATTCAGCTAATCGGCGCCTAATCGACATTTCCGGGTCTTTTTTTTATTTTTTTTTTTTTTTTCCTATACACTGAAGCCATGATAGGAGAGGGTTTTTTTTTCAAACATTGAACGTTTATTTAAAAAAAACATGTAAAATAGTATTTTTCAAAGTATTGCCCATCCGAAGCTATGACTTTTTCCCATATTTCTGGCAATTTGTGGATCCCATCCCAAAAGAACTGCGCCGGCTTGACAGCCAAGAATGAATCAAGCCAATTTTTGATATTCTGCTCTGATGTGAACCGTATTTCAGTGAGGGCGTTCTGCATCGACTGGAACAAATGGTAGTGAGAAGGGGCAAGGTCTGGGCTATAAGGCGGGTGGGGTAAGACTTCCCATCCACTGTTTTCCAAATAGTTCTTAGTCGGAATAACAACGTGGGCCGAACGTTGTCATGATAGAAAATTATTGCCTCGTGTCTGGTCGCATATTCCGGAAATTTTTCGGCTGCTGCTCTCTTCAAACGGATTAATTGTGTTCGGTAGCGTTGTCCATTGATGATTTCACCCGGTTTTAGAAGCTCATAATACAGCACACCCATCTGATCACACCAAATACAGAACATTATCTCAACGCCATGGATATTCGGCTTTGCCGTTGATTTGGCTGGTTGGCCGAGTTTCACATATGGTTTTTTGCACTTGAGGTTGTCGTAGTTGATCCATTTTTCATCACCAGTAACAATCCGATGCAAAAATGACTTCCTTTTATGGCGTTCCAGCAGCATTTCAGACATGCAAAACCGCCTTTCGACGTCTCTCGGCTTGAGTTCATGTGGAACCCAATTTCCTTGCTTTTGAATATATCCAGCTGCTTTTAAACGTTTTGAAATGGCTGCTTGAGTGACACCCAAAGATTCTGCGAGATCTTCTTGTGTTTGGCAACAATCTTCATAGAGTATTGCTTCCAGTTCTTCATTTTCAAACTTTTTTGGCTGCCCAGGATGTTCATCGTCTTCCAAGCTAAAATCAACACTTTTAAATCGTACAAACCATTTTTGGCACGTTCGCTCAGCTAGCGCATGTTCACCATAAACTTCCACCAAAATACGATGACTTTCGGCAGCAGTTTTTTTCATATTAAAGTAATGAAGAAGAACTCCCCGCAAAAACACTTTTTCAGACACAAAGTTCGACATATTTGAGTGAAAAAAAAATTATTGTTGCTTACGCTTCAAATGCATGAAATATACTGAAATGACGTACAATCACAGTAACTTTCCAATGCATGTTCCAATGGAATAATAGCAATGGAATAATACAAGTTACGCCATCTCTTAGCAAACCGCTATATTATGTTAATCTGAAAAAGGAACGGGGTATTATTAGTGAACTTTTTAATAAAAAGTTCTCTTATTGTATACCATCCCTCATAAAATGTGAGGATGCAGATATAAAAGACCCTGTGATTATGTCAAATACGTTCAACAAATTTTCACCAATATAAAAAAGTCAGGAAAACAGCTTCTTCTTTGAACCATATTGCAATTAAACAATTCTGCTTCTTCTAGTCGTTAAGATGTTTCTAATGCCTTTATCAAGAGGATTTTCTTTAATGTTGTTGACATCCTAACCCATTTGTTTAATAAAAGTACCTACAATTGTGTCTTTTCAAACAGCCTGTAAATTGCAGAGTTAACATATTCCAATTTTTAAAAAGGAGACAGATCCAACCTAAAAACTATAGCCCTATATTGCTGTTCCCGGTATTCTCCAAGATTTTCGAGAAAGCGGTAAAACTAGGATCGTTTCTTTCAAAAAAAAAAATCAGAAAGGGAAAATCTACAGACGATGCCTTAATAAACTTTTGTACACACTTTCATAGGTTTTTGATACCGTGGATCATGCACTTTTGCTAATAAAGCTTGAAAATGAAAAGTTTTAGACCATTTCCGCTAAATTGGTCAAAGTTAAAATTGGTGGTCACTTTAGCGGCTGTAGTAAGCCCAATCCTATTCCCCTTTATTAAATCTAGTACCAGATGTTAAACACGACTTGGGGATCCTAAAACTTTGGTTTGGTAAGCTCAAACTTGTGATCAGCGACAGAATCAAAGTAATGTTTTTTCAGATCTTCTATATTGCAAACTGTAATAAACTCCTGGATAGGTAGAGTTTCTGTGATTTGGCTACCGGCCCCATTGGTAGGCTATGTACATCTAAATGCTTTATAAGTGAAGTACAATACTTGGGTTTGGATGAATAACAAAAAATGTATCTTTGATCGACCACCCAATTTATTTAACGGCTAAGGCCTGTGTCCTCTAGGTTTCTCTGCAGACTGCGTACTATGCTTTAGTGTAATCTAAATTAAAATATGTATTAGCATAGATACCTATGAAAATAATTTTTATCCCATAATTGTAACCCAAAAACAAATTTTGAGAATTATTTGAAAAAAAAAAAAATCCTTTTTTTATTTAGGAACTCAAGAATTCTCCAGCTCAAACTTCCTTATTTTCAAAAATATTTTTCAACTGTTTATTATCAGCTCAGTAATGACAGTAATTTTGTCATTGTGCAGCACCATAACACTCACAAATTTAGAAATCCTACCCAGATTATCTATTCATATATATTAGAAAATGCTTTTAATTCAATAGACAACTCAAAAAGTTGTTATTTATTTTTAATTTTGGTGGGGTCGAAGACCTCCATTTATTCGGCTTAATACAAGCTATACTTAAAATTAAATTTAAACTTAAGCTTAAAACTAAAGTTGGTTGGAGTGGTGAAGGAGAACGGATTCGTGGTAGGGAGTGATGCGGTGAAAGTCGGGTTTAAATTGATTTTCCTTGCAATACGGGAGATTGGTTCGTTCGCGTCATAGCAAGTGATAGAAACAAGAAACGAGGGGTATGTAGATTACGAGGGTTAGTGTTGAGGAAAATAAAGTTGTGAAGGGACAAGCATTCAACGCGACCTCAAGGGAGTCGATGAATGAAGATAAATACGGCTGAATCTCTTCGCTCTTCAAGGGTGCTTAAGTTAATAAGGGTGAGACGGTTTTGATAGGGTCAGACTAAAAGGATTGTTCATATCTCGAGATATGAACACCACGATATGGGAACCACACTTAACTGGCGTACTCTAGGAGTAGGCGAACAAAGGTAATATAGAGGGACCTGGTCACGTATGGGTTGGTGAATCTTTTGGACCACCGTTTAACACAACCTAGTGGAGAGTTTGCTTTAAGGATTTTCTCATCTCAACAAAAGTTGAGTTCCCTATAACACAAAAGGCCGAGTTTGCGAAGAGATTGAACAGAGGAGATAATTTGATTGAAGAAAATGTAGAATCTGGGAGGAGATTGGTACCCATTATGTTAAAAGGTAAAGTATTGGCATTTGACGAAATTAAGTTCTAAATTTGAGGCACCAAATCGAAAAGCTATCAAAGTCTTGTTGAAGGAGGAAGCAGTCATGTGGTGGGGAAATGGTTTTGAAAAATTTGGTATCGTCGGGGTAAAGGGAAACAGACGAGTGTTTGATGATGGATAATATAAAAAAAGAGGACCAATATGACTGCTTTGTGGAACTCCAAAGTGGACACAAATGCAGCCGGGTGGACTGACCTAAAACGAACACTGTAAAAACGGTTTTCCAGGTTAGAGGATTTCCATTTTAACAATGTGGGTTCAAAACCCATGACAGACAATTGGAAGAGTATTAATGGATTAGATATTTTATCGAAGGCCTTGTTAAAATCGATTGCGATCTTTAAATCAAATTTCATAACCAGTCTCTGTGGCAGAGAGAGCAAAAGATACGAATTCAACGAGATTTGTGGTAGTTGACCAACCCTTAATGAAGCCATGTTGCCTATGGGAAATAAGTGATTTGCATTGGAAGTTTAGAGCTTCGTACAAAATACTTTCGAAGAGTTTGGGTATATGCGAGAGTTTAGCAATGGGACGATAGTTAGTTATTCATTCTTTGAACGTTTTTTGTAGATCGAGATCCACTTTCATCATAATAGAATTAATCTCATAGTAATATGTTATTCGTATCATACTTGCTGCCACTAGTTCTTTTAACATATTAAAAATTCTGCGAATCATATGCGGAGAAAAATGTTCACTCGCATATAATTCGCAACATCTTTTTCAGAACGGTAGGACTCAGACCCAAAACTAGTCCATTGTACTCCATGTGTTGCGACTATCAACAGCACGCGGGACTGGAACTGAGGTCCCATGCGGTCTGCCATCTATAAGCACTTAACGCATCCAACACTGCCATTGACTTGCTGAGGCCATTGACCTGTCACTAGTTACTATAAATTATATACAATCCGTATTGCGGTTACCTCATAACCAAAGTATATAAACATAATAGTCATAGGGACCTACTATGACTCCCTGCATCCGCCACTAGTTTTATTTCTCTAACTATAGGCTCTTATATTTTTATTCAATTTGATAAAAAAAAAGGGTCCCAAAGGAAGAAGTCTGCCACCGTCAGATTAAGCGATCTGGCCGGCCAGCTCAAATCACTAAAACGATTAAAAAAATCAATGGTTATTCAAAAACTCCATCGTTGCTCGAGCTGTGTAAGCTAAAAAACATAACGTCCGATCACTTTTTCACTACAAATGCTGCACCAAACAGTTATTTTAAGGAGATGGGATGGCTCTTCGTGCTTTTCACATAGATTCTCCATGCCCAGAAAGGCAAATTTTGTTTATTCACATAACGACTTAAGTGGAAATGGAATTCGTCGCTTTCACTTTATACGGGAACATCCTCAAGTCTTTCACAAAATTCTGTGCATCGTTGTCTCGTCGATGTTTGTGCACTTTCTCAGAAGTCCTCGGACACAGCTGTTATATTCTCGAAAACAGCGACGAAATTCACGCTGCGTTAAAACTGCAGATCAAATAACCAATTACAATAATTACGCACTCTTCAGGTGTGTATCCTTTCATTGATTATTACCAACTAATTCACATTATGACATTACTTTTTCCGCACCTTGTATTTTCAACACACGTTTTCGTAAATGCCAAAGTGAAACTCGCCCCAACAAATCTGCTTTTTCCGCTCACATTAATAATTACAGGTCAGAGCACAGCATGGCTAGATCAAGGCCGCATATAATAGCATTTATCATGTAGAGCTTTACAGGGGATAATTCCGAGATCTCTCAAAAACGGAACCAATTATGCCAATTAGGCCTAATAATTCCACTCTTTGTGTAGATAGCGTGCATCTTCGATAGTTTCGAGGTCATACAATATAAAAAGAAGGAAGGACGCGTCATTATCAAACTTAGAGATAAGAATGCCTTCAATATCTGCAATAGATGAGCATATTTGAAGTTATCATAGGTAATATCGGTATAGAATATTCATGTTTGTGAGTCCTTGAGGGTCGGCTTTATAGAGACCTACTTACTTACCGCACTTCGCGCACGAAGGCGAAATGGCAAATTTTAGGGAACCGGAAGGAGCGTTGCAGGAAAAAGGATGAGCTGGCGACAGCGGGCAGTCTGACCATATGACATACACTCCGGAGTATGAGCAACAACCAGAATCTTGGGTTTAAATTGCTTGCGATTTCGTTCAACAAAATTGTAAGAGCCCATCGAATGCTTAACGAATAGAGGTGAGCTTTCTTCTTCCCCCTGTATAAAGACAAAGGCGACATGAAAACTCTCACCAACAACCAATTGATTCCACTTATGCTGCAAAACTTGAAAATGCGAGGGGGATTTGTTGCCGGCAACCCAATATTGTAAAACTCCATGTCATTCAAATTCGACCCGCGACATACTCGTAAAACGCGTTTCAAAGTTTATGGGTTTTGATGGAGAAACATCGAGGATGTTCGAAAGATCTTCATCGACTTCATCGAAAAAGCTTTAGAGTTCCCAGATATCTTATTTGATCGGCTACGCTAAGCCCTTAAAATGTACCCGAGTATAAAAATGATTGCCAAAGGAAACAACTCGAAGTTAAAGTTGAAGTATACCCAGGCATTGTCCATCGTCGCCGGTAGTTTAAAATGGTGCGGTATGCTCTGTTGGTGCGTCACATAAACGATTCCAGAACGACTTCTCTTCTTTTCCCCGATGATAGTCTTATTAGGGCGCTAGAAGATAACGGGTTACGAATCAATCGTATTAAGAATATTTCTGAACCCGGCTACGTTAAATTTGAGTATTTAGGCTCTGTCGTTAACCACTAAGGGAAATGAAATAACCATGTCGCACCTACGAGTGCAGTCAAAGCGCTTTAGGGTTTGTTGTAAGAAACGTGTAGTGCAGAAACTCTGGGCGAGCTAATCAGCCAATTAGATGGCTTAAGTTCCAGCCAAGATTCAAAGAAGAAGCCGAAAGAAAATTAATTCTTAGATTCACACATATTTGCCATTCTAAGACTTTGCTATTGGAAGTCCACATCGATCGAACAGATTCATATTCATAAATACAGATCTTCGTGGAAATAATTCGTCCTTTTGGTTATTTATTTTCCGCGGTGTACGTAATTTAGTTATAAGTAAACAAGAAAAGTTGGAGGCAAAATTTGAACGCCTTTAATAGTCCTCTTTATTCACTTTGAATTTCTTTAACGTGCTTGGCTTTGTTGTTTTGTTTGTTTTTCTTTTATCCTTATTAAGCCATGCATGTTATCTTCCGGCGAAATGTCAACATCTGACATATGCTCATCGAATAAAAATTTGCCAGATCCTACTCAAATACCCGTACACCTGTACCATCCAACACTAAGAGTGTGTCGTGTTTACTTGTTTTACAAAAGAAAATTTAATGCTACAAGTAGATTGAATAAAAATAAGAGAAAAACGCGTAAACGGTTGGAGAATTAATTTCGAAAATCTTAAAATGATATTCGTTGCCATGATTTTGTGGCTTGATGTCACATTATATTTCACTCCAGCAGAGATTCTTGGATCCTACAGTTGTTTTTGCATTTTATTCGTGTTGTCGTTATAGACGTATTTTTTTTTTTTTTTTCCATTAATTATGTAAAATATAATATGAATTTGGCTCTTTGTGGGACAAGTAAGCTGTACAACAAATCATACACCCTAATGTGGGGTTTTTTTTTAAGGATAGCACTGAAATTTGACAAATATAATTAATTCATTGGATTTCTCATTGATTTTAGCTTGAAAATATGTCCATGCAAATACGATATTTAGAAATCTTTTGTATTAATTTTGAAAGCATAATCAAACATCACCATCGAACAAGCAACGGACTTCACATCAGCTATGATCCTTTTCTTCTTTAAAGCCAATGATGACTGTGTATAAACTGGATAGCTTTTGGCTCTTTCATTTCAATATGTCACAAAAACAAGCCATGGATTGGGAAGGGTGATAGCGGATGAAAAAAGATATGGATTGAAACGTCCTTGTACGTACAAGTCTCGACAAAAGACGACTATGGATACTACGTCTGCAGAATACTTGTGTGGCGTTGACATGAAAAACTAATTTTTATCTTTTCATTCTGTCAATGGTAAAATAAGTCTGTGAAACCAGGAAAAACAGCACAAACAAAACTAAACACGCTGCTGCTGCAAAGAATATGAATGAAGTAGAAAAGTCAAAGCAAACGAATTCCCTATACTGAATTCAAAACCATTCGCATGCCGAAACATAGTGGGAGAAAATAGCGCGGGTAAAGTCATTCAAGAACTCTGTACATAAATTATGTCATTTTATTTGATATAAAGAAATATCTTATCCTTCATCTTTTCACAACGTCATCGGAGTACAAATTCAGGATAGTGGAGTGCGATAGTATGTTCCACAAGAAAATACAATAAACAGGAAACTCATGTTCGTTTTTTACCCGTAAAAAAAGAAATTGGCCAATACTGTAGACACAGATATAAGAACACAACGAGATTCTGCACGTGAAACTATGACACTGGCAACTATGACAATTGTAGTCATCCCAATTATTGGGAACTAGCAGGAACACTCAACAGTTAAACAGTCACAAGGAGCATCCAAATAGAAGCATCAAAGCTTACTGAACATTTTCAACAGGTTAAGCTGTCCCACCTGAGAAGGCAACTACAGTTCACGTTGCCTTACCAGATAGTAGAAGCAAAGGATCCCAAGACGATGGTACAAGAAGTCCTCAAACTAACCCATCGATGATGCGGAAGAAAATCGTATACCGTAGGAATTTTTCAAATACCCTATAAACGAGTTTATAGACAGTTTCCTACAACTTTATCTTCCACATTGATTATGTTCCTTTTTTTTTTTTTTTTTCCCCAATTTGTAAAACAAGAAGACCGAAATGCCATAAACGCATAACTTTCTTCAACCCCATAATATAAATATTCACAGGCAGAAAGGGTATCATACTAGCCCATACCTTAACACTGACCAGCATTACTAAGACCTTACATATGTATTTCGGCAAGGGCAATAAATTACACGCCTTCTTCGTAAGTTTCAAACTGGCGTTTGCGTCCGAGATGCGGGAAAATTAAAATAGATGAAAACAGCAATAAATAACGGTTGGAGAGGTATACTTGTGTAAAAATAAAAAGCGCTCGCTTGAGCAGGAAATACAAAATCAGTGAAGCAGTATTGAAATCAGGAATTACCTACACATCTTAAGTTTGGAGCATCACCAGTCAAAAAATTACTAAAATATGTTATCAGAAAATTATATTTCAAATGGAAATCGGGCACCATTATGTACCCATACTCTTAAGGGCCAACCATAATGGAGTTTGTTGAATTTAAGCACGCTGAACGAAATGTCTCATTACACGTAAATTGTATTGCATGACCATAATGGAACTTGGCTCGATTTTGTCAAGGTTCGTTAACTTTGGTGGGCTTAAGCAGTCTCAATAGAATAAGACATTCAGTGCGAAAAATTGACAAGAAATATTGCGATGACAGGGAAATTTTTTCTTTTCCATTTCATTTATTTTTGTGAAGATACTTATCCCTTCCATTGCCATTTATGATTCTCTTAATATATTTTCCATTTTATTTTTCTCCGCTTGTTGACTGATTTCATACCAATCTAAGAGACTGCATTTAAAGGTAATGTCGCTTCCGAAATAATGCATTATTAACCCGACTAGATGACCAACAATATTTCTTAAAAAGTGTTCCTCAACACTATTCCACCCCCTTTGGAATCTCATCCGGTTATCGTTCTCTTACGGTGAATTTCCACAGATATGGAAATCTGTTGTCTTCCATAACACCGATACCCCCGTAGTTAAACTTTCACATATACCCAAACTCCGCGAAAGCATTTTGTACAAAACCTTAAGTTTTCAGTACAAATCTCTTACTGCCTTTAATTAATACGGCTTTGTGAAAGGTAGATCAACTACCACTAACCTCGTCAAATTCGTGTCCTCTGCTTTATCTGCCTTAAAAATCGGTAAAGAAGTTGACGTTATAACAACTGATTTCAGTAAGGCTTTTGATAATATATATCTTAAATAAATCCTGTTCAAATTGTCCGTCCCAGGTTTTGAACCCATTTTGCTAAAATGGATATCTTCTTATGTGGATCATCGTTTTTATAGTGTTCATTTCATGTCTTTCTTTCTTAGAGACTTCAGGTGTTCCTCAAGGTAGTCATCTAGGTCCACTTCTCTCCATACTAACCATTAACGATCTTGAAAGAGTCATTCAACAATCAGCACTTTCTCTTTATGCTGGTGTGCATCAAGAAGAGCTTAGACCTCAATCTCACCAAATGTCAATCGACTACGTTCCCACGTAAATGGAACAAGTCTCCTTCCCGAGTTTACCTTCTCCACGGCCAACCTTAATTCCTGGTTTAGCTTATGCGACAGAGAGCTTTATTTCCGCTCGCATATTGATAATATAATAACTAAAGCAAACTCATCACTAGGCTTCATTAAAAGATGGTCCAAAGAATTCTGCAACCCGTACGTGGCCAAATCACCATACATTACTTTTATTCACCCCCTTCTCGAGTACGCTAGCCAAGCGTAGTATCCCTCTCAACGAGTTAATGTATCCTGAATTGAAAGCATCCATCATCGTTTTCTTTGACTTGTTCTTCGGGGTCTACCTTGGAACGATCCTCTAATCTAACTTCCCTATCAAGAACGTCTCAAACTCATTAAAGTGAATACACTTGAGAAACGAAAAGACGCAGCAGACATTTTTATCCTCTCAAACTCCTCTTAAACTCCTCTCAAATCTATGTTACTCCCGTCTTTTTTCTAGAACTTCTGTTGGAAGTGAAACATTTCCCAGAATTGTTTCTATTTTTGTTATCTTCCAGAGTAGTAGCATTGAAGACGTTAAAAGAACAATATTAAAATTATGCGTTATAACTAATAGAAAGTAAAACTTTTTTTCAAAAAAGTAACGACAGAAATCCTTTACCCGATCTAAAAAAAAAACTAAACCCATTTAACTGCACCAACTACATTGCATGCAAGATCTTATCTGCCATATTATGTGAACATCTGAAACCCTTCATCAACAATCTGATTGGAACTTTGTCTGTCTTGGCTCTGATGTCAATTCACCCAATAACACCTCAGTGGAAATAAAACGAGGAATCACTCTTGCCAATCGCCAAATTGTTTGGACTAAAAAGGCTATTGAGTAGTAGTGAGGTCAAACCTATCTATCGAAAGCATATAAAGACGTCCTCACTCGCTTCGAGAAAAAAGTTCTTCGTAAGCCTTTGGTTCCAAATGCACTGCAGTCCCGAGCTGCACAACGACATCGATCTAGTCAAAAAACGTCGCATCAGTCGCTTGAGATGGCTAGAACATATAGAGCGAATGGACAAGACAGTAGAAGAGAAGCTTATTAGTTGAGGTCCATGTTTAGCTCGAACGGTAGCGCCACCTATTTACCTACATAGTAACGACATAAGTAGCGACAGAGTTTAAGTTTGAATCAAAGATCTTTGCTTATTATGAAGAATGGCGGGTGATATCATGTTTTGAATTCAGTTTTAGGCAAACTCCTTCCTTGGCTGTTTTTGACGAATCACATTGTGCTGGTCCAGTTTTACTTAGGGTTAAATCTTACAATAACACTATGAATGTTGGTTTCTAGGACCGAATAGTTTATAATTTATTAAAATATTTTAACATAGACCTACAAAATATCGGACGTTCTTGAGAGCTAATTCGCTGGTCTATTCTGCTTCATGTCATTGAGTCGTTTTTTCAGTAATTCAATTGTATCATGGGTAGCTTTTCCTTCAATTCTGTACTACAAAACTCTTTCCGAGCAGATAGAAAACAGCATTTGTCCAGCCCGTCCCTAAAAAAGTGAATCTTCTTCCTACAGACCCATTTCACTTACGTCAAGCTGATAAACCGTCAGCGTCTACTGGTGATCTGATGGCATGTCTCATCGAAAAGTGCAACCAAAGCGTACATGGGCTGAAAAGTCATGTATCATCATCATGGCACCTTCAAAAGATACGTGTATAAATTTGACAGTTGTCGAAAGATTAGTTCTCGAGATATAACGTTGTGAGTGAAGCAACTCTTGTTATTTTGAACAAAAAAAAGGATTCAAAGCAATTTCGTATGTTGATTTATCATTGTTTTTTGATGGGAAAAAATGTAGCCAATGCAAAGAAATGGCTTGATAAGTGTTACCCGGACTCTGCACCAGCCGAACGAACCTTTCGCAAGTGGATTGAAACATTTAAAAATGGTCATACAAGCACCGAAGATGATGCCCGCAGTGGACGTCCAAAAGAGGCTGTTTCAAATGAAAACATCTAAAAAGTCCACAAAATGATTACGAATGACCGTAAAGTGAAGTTGATCGAGATAGCTGAGGCTCTGAAGATATCAAAAGAGCGTGTTGGATATATCAAACACAAATATTTGGACATGCGAAAGCTTTGTTCAAAGTGGGTGCCGCGTTTGCTCACAATCGACCAAAAACAACAACGTGTTGATGATTCAGAGGAGTGTTTAAAGCTGTTTAACCGCAATAAAGCCAAATTTTTTCGTCGGTATGTGACAATGGATGAAACTTGGCTCCATCATCCCAACCTCGTCCAAAACGACCAAAAACTCAACAGTCTGCTGGCAAGGTTATGTCATCCGTATTTTGGAATACACATGGAATAATTTTCATCGACTATCTCCAAAAGGGGCAAACTATCAACAGCGACTATTACATTGATTTATTGGAGCGTTTGAAGGACGAAATCGCAGAAAAACGGCCGCATTTGAAGAAAAATAAAGTGCTGTTTCATCAAGACAATGCACCGTGTCACAAGTCGATGAAAACGAAGGCAAAATTGAATGAATTCGGCTACGAATTGCTTCCCCACCTACCGTATTCTCCAGATTTGGCCTCCAGCAACTATTTCCTGTTCGTAGACCTCAAAAGAATGCTCGCCGGAAAGAGATTTAAGACCGATGAAGAAGTAATCGCCGAAACAGAGGCCTATTTTGAAGCTAAACCGAAATCGTACTACAAAACTGGTATCGAAAGATTGAAAAATCGTTTCAATTAGTGTATCGCAACTATATTGATAAATAAAGTTGAATTTTGCAAAAATTTTGTGTCTTACTATAAAACGGCACTGACTTTTCAGCCCATGTGTTTTTTCGTAAGCAAGATAGTTGCACTTAATATTTCGTAGGCATTTGACAGAGTTTCACATCAGGTCAAAGATTCTCTTCTTCAATGGAATAGAAAAATTCAAGTTGTATTATATGGTTTCAAGTCTGATATTCACAAATTAAATGTTGGGGTCCCTCAAGGGTCTGTCCTGTCTCCGACACTATTTTTATTTTTTTTAATTTTCATCAGTGATCTATTTTCTGCTAGTTCAAATCCAATTTCCAATTCCTTTGCTGATGACAGTAATTTCTACTTTTCGTGTTCATTCCCGGACTGATGGTCCTACTCTTCGGCTATAGAATGGGAAAGACAGCATATGTTAAACTCATTAAATTTCAAAGCACAACCAAATAGGAAACTGTCAACAGAGTAAAAGTTAATGCTTTCAAAATTCAAAGCTGTCTGCTATCGTTAAAGTGAAATTTGAAACCAAAAAACTTTCCATATGTGTGTTAATGACAACCTACGTTGGAATGACCACATATTCGATGTCGCCAAAAACTGAATAAAAAATGTCTAGGTTTTCATAAACGGAAAAGACCTCATTAGACCTCAATATTGAAGGCATTCATCCGCTTAAAATAAGAGCATAATGCTCACATCTGGTCACGAGCCCCCAAGATCTCTTTGAACTTGCTAGAATAGGTTCAAAATCATGCGATAGAACTCATAGGTGTTTTATATTTACGTCTCTTGCCTCAGCTTGTTCTATCGCTATTTTCACCACCACACCATAGAAATTGTTAGTAGCATTCCACCCCTTCAAAATTTCAACGGTAACACCCGTCTCGCTATGAAAGCTCATCAGTTTATCTTTAAGCCCACTTTCGAACGTACATTCAAATATTGTGATTTGTTTTTAAGCCGAACAACTCGCTTGTGAAATGCCCTGCGGAGATCTTTATTTCCTAGTCATTATAATATTTAGACATTTAAAACCAATGTACATCGGCACCTCTCTTTCTTTCCTCCCTTATTTTTCCTGTGCTGTGTGCAAACATTTTTAGGGTACTACAATAAGAATCCTTTGGGAGTGCATAATTTAGTCTTAGCTTGTTTATAAGCCCACTGAGCTTAAATTGGGCCTTTTCACTAAACATGATTTTTCGATCATAAATGGTTGATACCCGAAATTTAAAAAAAAAATCCACACATAGTATACAAACAAAGGCCAAACTCTTGACAATTCTGAATCTTCCCCCACACTTTCACCCATAGGCTACAATTTCTTTCCCATACATATTACGTTGGCGCTGTCTTGGCTTTGCACTACCTAGAGCGTATGTTGTATGAAATTTTGCTGTAACACAACGAATACTTACTTACTTAGGTGGTGCTACAATCCGGAGTAAACGTTTGCATCAACCAGCTAACACGATCTTTCGCTAGCTGCCTTCGGTGCTAGACTCCAAGTTGGTGGGTTTAACTTTTCAGTTGTGTATGCCCTCTTTGGTGCAATCGTCCTCTGCTGTGCCGTCTCTCGAGTTTAAGCTCGAAGCCTCCTTGTTCCTTGATGCCCAATCATCTCACACGTTGGATACGTAAACGTCTAACTGAACCTGTGTCTGAGTAACATTCCTCCATTTCCCATCAATTCAAACGGGAATGAAAATCACGTTCAGCACGTTTTTTCTTTTCAAACGCATTTTGGCCGCTTCCGGTTTCGGTACACACGAAAGTTTCATTGATGCTGGATGTGTTTGTCCAATAACGAAATGGTAAAAAGTCACATACCAGCATATTGCTGTGTTTAAAACCTTTCTTGGCATTATAAGTGCCATTAATTTATTGCTTCCTTTAATGGAACAAAGAGCTTTCTCCATAGTCATCCTGCACAACCTGACAAGCTTGGCGGGGATATCAAAACTAGACATGACATTGTATAGCTCATACCTATGCTCGCTTTACATGTACCTTTGAAGTCGACCATCTATTGGTGATTTTTGATCTGTAATTCCCGGGGCTGACGTTTCTGACCTGAAGCCGCACTAAAATGGACCAACCATATTATTAGTGAATAGTTCCAGACTATGCTGATTCCATGTCGCTGCACATATGTACTTCGAAGTAGCTGCTAACTAACTCTAATGAATAAGGACCCTAACAAATGCCTGTTCTTCAGTTCGATCTGGGTGTCTTAAGAATCTGATCTTAAAGCAAAAATCTGCACAATCTTACGCACCAAGAAGCCCTGAGCATGTCAACTCAACTCAATCAATTTTAAGAAATTTAAAATAGGTTTAGCTCTATTCAACTACATTTGCATTTACTTTCCAACCCTACTGCTTCACATATTGACTTCAAACCAACCTTGGCTTTAACAGACGAAAAATAAGGAATTAAGCGAATAAATAAATAAAACGAATCCGAGTAATAGAGAAACGAAAATAAAGCAAAATCAGAAAGCTTATCAATGAATCCAATTCAATAAAGTTTCCCTTCACTTTCCATCGCCGCGCCGCTTTCCATCTCAGTCTCTACATAAGTAAGTCCTCTGCACTTACCATATCTATCTTTGATTAGTGCTTATTATGCTCCCTTCGTCTTTTCTCACTGGTTTCCTTTTTACTTATTTATTTGTAAAACATAAACAAGCATTAAAGCTGCTTTCATGGATGAAGAAAGAAGCATCCCATGCTATTGTGGCAGTATGAGCCATAATCTAATCAGCAATTCAATTTCAGCCTGACATAACCAGACTTGTGAACAAGACACACCGACATACATATAAACACATATCCAGTTTCTTATCCTCATGACCGTAGAAAATGGCATATGAACCTGGCCAAGAGCAAGAAAAATTCAATTATTCACATTTCTTTCAACGAAAACTTGTTGATTGTTGCTTTGCCGGAACTGACTTTTTTCACAAATTACTAAAATGTACGATGACACGCTTTGGAAACCTTGCAGTATTCATGTACTCGTATTCGTACACAATCAAATTCAGTGATTCGCTCTTTCCGAAGCATTGCCAATTCCAAACTTATTTATACTCATATGTATGGTATCTACAAGTTCGAGATCGACTTTGAGTACATGTACGAGTATCTACGATGTATTGTTGTACTATATTTATTTACCTCGCCGCTAACTTCGATGATGAAGTAGTTAAAGGAGCTATTCTACAGGTTTTCCGTTCCCAGTCCTTTGAATCCTATGAAATACCGACAGAATAAAAAAGGGTTGACATTTGATTACGTATTCTAACGGTAACAAAATCGAGTGACACACCGTTGAAAGCTAACATTTCGCCTGACAATTTGGGTGACATTAAAAGATTATTTTACTTCGTTTTTGGAATTTTGAAATATTAACTGTACCTATCCGCAAATTGAGTGTTGGGTCAGAGATTAAAGTAAGAGCGTTTCGTGAATATTTCAATAAGCAGAAAAAAAAGTTCTTTGGGGAAAATAGGAATGGTGTGATTGACATTCAGTAAATGTCAGAATGTGTTTTCTTATTTCTGAATCATTGATTTTGAATGATTTTTCGAAGAACATGCAAACAGTATGAAACGGTTAAAAAAAAAAAAAAAAAAAAAAACACATGGTAGGTAGGAGCACTGACATGTGTGCAACAATATTTGCTGTTTATTTGTAGGAAAAGTCAACCTTAACCGTACATCAGAGAGTCTGGCTTTGGAAAACATTAAATATTTGCCTTTCGATTTTGAATTTATTATTTTTGTTTTTTTTTTTTTTTTTTTTATTTTGGACCAAAAAACTAGACTCTTTGCTGGTTCTTGTCGAAATGTATATAGAATTTAAGGACTCCAAAGTAAACACATATTTTACAGCAAAGTCTGTGAAATGTCGAACATAAGACTTCTGCTTGGGCAAACAATTTTTTTTTTTTTTTTTTTTTTTTTGCTATTCGTCAACAAAATGCCGACGGAAATTTACTGCCAAAAATTGGCCGGTTATTTGGAGAACCACTTTCGTTTGACTTCAAATCGGCAATAGAATAAATTGAGTACAGACTGCTTAAAGATTGTATAGGTATGGGTAAATGGTGAGCCAACAGCTAGTGTGGAAGTTTTCATTAAATTCATTTCGGCTTAAGTCTACCTATCTACCTATCTACAATATATTGTGTATGTAATTTACTTCGTGTGGATTTTTTTTCAAAATTTGAACTTTTATTTAAGAAAAACATGTACAATAGTATTATTCAAAGTATTGCCCATCTGAAGCTATGACTTTTTCCCATGTTTCTGGCAATTTGTGGATCCCATCCCAATAGAACTGCACCGGCTTGGCAGCCAAGAATGAATAAAGCCAATTTTTGATATTCTGCTCTGATTTGAACCGTATTTCAGTGAGGGCGTCCTGCATCGACCGGAACAAATGGTAGTCGGAAGGGGCAAGGTCTGGGCTATAAGGCGGGTAGGGTAAGACTTCCCATCCACTGTTTTCCAAATAGTTCTTAACCGATGGTGGAAAATTATTGCCTCGTGTCTGGACGGACATTCCGGGCGTTTTTCGGCTACTGCTCTCTTCAAACGGATTAATTGTGTTCGGTAGCATTGTCCATTGATGGTCTTACCCGGTTTTAGCAGCTCATAATACAGCACACCCATCCGATCCCAACAGAGCATTACATTCGAGCCATGGATATTGGGCTTTGCCGTTGATTTGGCTGGTTGGCCGAGTTTCACATATGATTTTTTGCGCTTGGGGTTGTCGTAATGGATCCATTTTTCATCACCAGTAACAATCCGATGCAAAAATGACTTTCGTTTGTGGCGTTCCAGCAGCATTTTGGACATGCAAAACCGCCTTTCGACGTCTCTCATCTTGAGTTCCTTCCTTTTGAATATATCCAGCTGCTTTTAAACGTTTTGAAATGGCTGCTTGAGTGACACCCAAAGATTCTGCGAGCTCTTCTTGTGCTTGGCAACAATCTTCACAGAGTAATATTTCCAGTTCTTCATCTTCAAACTGCATAGGATGTTCATGGTCTTCCAAGCCAAAATCAACACTTTTAAATCGTGTACGTTCGCTTAGCTAGCGCACGTTCACCATTAGCTACCACCAAAATACGATGACTTTCGGCAGCAGTTTTCTTTAAAGTAATGAAGAAGAGCTCCCCGCGAAAACACTTTTTCAGGCACAAAGTTCGACATATTTGAGTGAAAAAAAAAAATTATTGTTGTTTACGCTTCAAATGAATGACATATACTGAAATGGCGTACAATGACAGTAGCTTTCTAACGCATGTTCTAATGGAATAATAACAATGGAATAATACAAGTTACGCCATCTCTTATCAAACCACGAAAGTTATAGAACCATATATCAACGTCCTTTGACAGGGCATTACACTTTTGCTAAGCACTTAAATGTGCTGGGCATAAGTGACAAGTGTTCGGTTTAAGCTCGCATCAAACTGCAGGTACTTGGCACTGACATAGTGGGTGCTGGTACTGTAGGCACCTTAACACTCAAGCGCTTACGCATTTTTCTTCGTAAAACTGAAAGATTTTATTAAAAGGATCTTACGAAATATCAATGCCCTTTGACTATTTTTGTATAGCAAAAAGATTTAGATAAATTTCTACTTAGTGCCGAAAGGATTTGCTTAAGCTTAATATAAATAAGTTTACCAGCAATAGTACATTATATACTCGTAAGCATCTCCTCGGACGGATCATTTCGGATCCGTTTCTTGATTTTGTCAGGCTATAGTCTAAAAAATTCTCTAACCTCTACTTAGGAAGTTATACAAATTCGTTTGGCCTTTGGTTGATTTTGATGTAAAATTTATTACTAAGCCAGCGAAACTTACCGGGTAATGTAGATCTCTCCGATTCGCTTTATGGTAACTTGACTGTACTGGTAGTCTAAGCTTATACGTAGACCGACTGAACCTCGTAAACTTACCACTTCTTTCGAAAAGCCCAAAAGTCGCCGATTTTTGTTTATTCGATTTTAGCTGGCAACATTGACAGTCCTTCTTCACTTCAGTTTATCCCTTTTAACACCAATCCCCGTTATGTTAAGTCTGTACCATTCTTTAAAATTAATCCTCACCGCACAGATTATGAATGTTTTGAACTACTGTCTAGAAGACAGACATACGTTTCTCAAATCGAAGTATAGGGTAACAAGATAAGAACGATAGGAAAAATTGTAGGTACAAAAACAACGGTGTGAGATATAGGGTGATTCATCGTGAGGTTTGATTTTCAAAAGGCTTTTTTTGACAGACCACGCATGGCTTCTTTCAAACTGCTTTGTCATTTCTTTCAATATCGTTTGGCAAGTCATCATAGGAAGACTCATACTACAACAACGTTTCCAAAATGTTCAGCTGTATTAAGAATATCAACGTTCTGTGAGAAATGGTTTTCGTGCTATTCCAGGAAACTGAAACCACTATTGTCAATACCATTCGCAAATTTGAGTCCCAGTTTACATAAGTGGATGATATTCGACCGGTTAGATCACATCCAGCACGTTGTGAAGAGACTACAGCAGCTGTAGCTGAGAGTGTACGCGAAGACCGTGACGAATCGATTCGTCGTCGTTCTCAGCAGCTTAGCTTGGCGTATTCGACAACTTGGCGTATTTTACGTGAGGACCTTGGCCTAAAAGTATACAAAATTCCACTTGTGTAAGAACTGAAGACAGGCGACTTGAATTTGCGTCATATTTTTAGTGAATGGGCTCTGGAAAACCCCTATGAAAATCCAGTGTTTTATCGTGAAATTTTGTTCAGTGATGAAGCCCATTTCTGGCTCAATGGATACGTTAATAAACAAAATTGCCGTATTTGGGCTGATGAGCATCCCGAAGAGTACCAAAAGCTACCATTACATCCATTAAAAACAACGATATGGTTTGGTTTATGGGCTGGTCCATTTTTCTTCAAAAATGAGACAAAACGTCAATGGTAACCGTTATTGCACCATGTTAACGGCTTATGTGTTTCCTGAAATTAAAGCACGCCATACACCGCGTTCAACAATGGACTTGTTGAGAAATCATTTTGGTGAGCACTTAATTTCACATTTTGCTACGGTGTATTGGCGGCCTAGATCGTGCGATATCACACCTTTGGACTATTTTCTCTGGGGATATGTAAAGTCTCAGGTTTTCAGGAATAAACCAGCTACGATTGACGCTTTGAAAGCCAACATTACTCGTGTTATCCGCGAGATACCAGTCGCTATGTTCGAACGAGTTGCCCAAAATTGGATCTTCCGAATAGACCACCTCAGACGTAGTCGTGGCCAATATTTATATGATATCGTTTTCAAGAAGTAAATGCCATAAATTGTTCTTTTAAACGAAAATAGACCCACTAATCAGGGCGGTAAGCGCTCTTTGCAAATAGCTTCAAGCGGTCACCATCCTGCTTGCGTCTCTTGTGGCTCAGCAGTTGTCACTATATCAATCATGTCTCTAGATATAAACGAGGTTGTACATCGTCTTTACGTCACTTATACCTCCGAGGCGTACTCGCATAATGGCAAGGCTGACTCCGAGAAACCACCTTAGCTACTTGGCCTACAAACCATTATAATTAGGATGGTAAGCTTTCGTTGCCTATTGCCCCGAGTAGTCACCATCCTGATTACATCTTACCTCATCTGGCTTTCATCAACATTTCAAGATCACACCATCGAGATCTGAGCAACGTTGTACTGCATCGCTCACACCTCGAAGGCATACTCGTATGGCAAAGATCCTAGATACTTCACGAAGACCCCCTAGCTAAACTTAATTTAAAATAAAACTGGGGACCGCCCCAAGTCATGCACTACCCGGAAAATGTTAATTACACTTCCCCTTGGTTTATCCACCAAAACTCGGCGCATTGTTTTTCGAAGTCCCTCCTGTCTCGGTCCGACACTGCGGTACTGAAACGGAGGAGCTCCTGAGCGTCGGCGATGTTCCCGCCGTGTGTGAGCCGCTTGTCCCTCACACCCCTGTGGAGATGGTAAATAACCGGGATACTATTCCTGTTTTGTACCTATTCTTTACAGTCGGCAAGAAGAAATGCCTCTGGTGGAATGAATCCAGATAAGAACGTACCTTCCTGGTACATAATATTGGAGCAGTAAACCCCGAAGATCAGGCTGTTTTCGCTGGTTATTGCTCTTGCAATGTGCCTTCGCGTCACCTTAATCAGGAAATTGTCAATCCTGTTTTAATTTGCCCTATCATATAAGACCTTGGTGGGATAATATTTCCTGTACTGGGACTCTGGCGTTCGGTGGAGTCCAAGACAGGTCCTCAGGCACTGCCTCTCAAACACCCGAATCTTTTCCATTTGTGATGGCGCTACATTGAACCATAGGGGGCACCATAAGCAATGATTGGCCCTATGAGGGCCAAATGACTTTAACCCTAGAATCAAGTTGGTTGCTGTGAAACAGCCTTCTTGTCTGAGCGTAATCCCCCTTGGCTGCAACAAGAGAAGCATCTATATGTCTGTTGAAATGCAGATTCTGGTCAAGGCTCATACCCAGGTACTTTAACACACTTCTTAATGCCAGTGGTTGACCATGCTGTCCAATGATGGCTAATTTATTTCGGTTAATTCTGGTATCCCTACAAGCCTTGTATAAAAGAGTTCTATACAGGATCATTTCAGATTTTTGGTAGTTGATTTTCAACTTCCAATCATCGCAATATCTTTCAATATGATCGAAGTCGCGTTGCAAGAGAATGTTAATGACCTCGATTTTTGGAGCTGATCTGTATGCCACCAAATTGTCTGCGTACGCTATAGCATATTTAAGGGAACTTACGAGATCACTTGTATAAATGTTAAACAGGATCGGAGAAGTTACCGCTCCCTGTTGCAAACCGTTTTTAATGTTAAAGACTTTATTGGAAATTACGTTGCCACATGTGGCTATAAAGAAGGATTTTTATGACCTCCTGGATTGAGCCTTCGAAGTTTGACTTCAATGCTTAAGTCGGAAAAGAAAACATCTTGTTTTTACTAAACAGAATCCACGAAACTACAACAGACAACGGCTACTGACTAATTTATTTTGCAGAAGCTCGTTATATGGTGATAAGAAGCACTAGGTTTTCAAAGCTAAAGATCCACACACCAACCTGGAGCTTTCCAGACGGTTGAACAACCAACGAAATAGACCATATGCTTATCGATGCGAGACATGCATTCAACATGCTCGACGTGCTGACTTTTGGGGGGCAAACGTCGATTCTGACAATTTTTTTTTTTTTTTGCGGCTAAATTCAGAGCTCGACTGTCCAACGAGAAGAAGCTGCTAACAGGCTAGCCTAAGCACACCTGGAGTAGCCAGAGTCCACACAGAGCACCTGAGTGAGAAACTCTCCACTGCGCAGTCACCCACCACCAATGCCAATAATCAGTGGTGCCAGTATCGCGAAATCATTAAGGAAGTAGCCAAAACCACTGTGGGGTGCCAGCGACCCCAGAGAAAGAGCCCGTGGCATGATAGTAACTGCGTATACCGAAACAGTCAAAAGGTGACAGAAGATGCTCAAAAGAAAAGACTCCAGGGCAAAACAAGGCCAACGAGGTAAGAGAATCGAGCCAGGAGAAGATAGGAGAAAAAGATACTGCGTAGAAAGAAGAGAGCCGGAGGTTTTACAAGAAGGCCAATCAACTGGTAGCTGGCTTCAAGACCGCAACACAGGCTCTTCGAAACTGTGAAGAAAACCAAGTTACCGAAGCACAGGGGATAGTAGACGTGTTAAAACAGCATTTCCAGCAGTTGATAAATAGACATCATGTAGAAAGTGTAATAGTGCAAGAAGAGAATCCACATCCTGTCAATGAAGAACATGTTTCACCACCCAGTATAGAAAAAGTCGGCTTAGCTATAAAAAAATCCTAAGAACAACAAGGCCGCATGGTTCTTATAGCCTACCAGCGGAGGTCTTCAAATACGGCGGCGATAGATATGATAGAGATAGATGATGATGATACGGCGCATGCACCAAATCATCAACCAAGTATGGGTGGAAGAAAGTATGCCCGATAATTGGACTATCAACTTATATCCCTGCTTAATGTCGCATATGAGATCCTGCAGCATACTAATCAGTAGGTACCAGTGCAGCTTACGGCCCTGCAAATCGAATTTAGACTAAATTTTCACACTAAGACAAATCCTGGAAAAGACCAACGAATTTCAAGCTGAATCTCATCACCTATTTATCGACTTCAAAGTCACGTATGATAGTATTATTCATCGTCAGGAGCTCTATACGGCGATGGCCAAATTCGCGATCCCAGCAAAACTGATTCAGGTATGTTGCGCGACGCTCAAAAACACGCGCTGTAATGTGCAAATTTGGAAGTAGCTTCTTCGAACTATTTCAAACGTCCACCGGATTTCAGCAAGGTTCTTTAATCTCGTTCTGAAGCAGATAGTGCGCAGGACACAGAAGGCACTTTCTCCAACAGGTCCCTTCAATTACTGGGATATGCGGACGATATTGACATCGTTTGTCGTTCCCAGCATACAGTGATAGAAGCTTTTACGGCAATTGAAGAACAGACGAAACTTGTTTGCTTTGAAGTAAACGAAGGCAAGACATGAAGTACATGAAGTCTACAAACAAACCAACGTCTATCAACCGCCTAGGACAAAACGTCACTTTTGATCGCAATAATTTCGATGTAGTTAAGGGTTTACGTTTACCTAGCTCGGAGTAAGCGCGAACTCCAAGAATGACACCCTAGTGGAGATCAGACAAAGAATTATCCTAGGAAATCGTTGCTACTTCGGTCTGGGAAAACAATTGGGTTCAAAACTCCAAACTCGAAGGACGAAAAGTATGCCTTACAAGACCCTTATCCTGCCAGTTTTGCTTTATGGCGCCTAGTGGTGGACGATAAGCAGGTAGGGAGAACTAATACTGTGATTCTTCGTCGGATTTTTGGTCCTGTGTACGAAGAGGGCAATGAAGAAGAAGATATAATCGCGAACTCTATAAGCTGTATGATGTGGATATAGTCCAAAAAGTCCGACTACCTTGGCTAATATGTATAGCTGAAAGCCGCGTGTCCGGAATCGCAGAGGATGGAAGACTGCAGTGTCTCATCTGGATCAGCAGAGTATTCATGATTAAGTGCTTGAATGTTTTGATTAATTCTAGAGAAATGCCCGCCGAAATCAATTAGGTTTGTAAGCAACTTCTTAGGTAAGAAAAGTAAAGCTGATTGAGCCTTAGGAGTGACAAGCAATCGACTGGGTAAAGAACCTGGCAAATAGCTCCACCATTATTTAAATATCATCAAAGGATATATTAAAATGATTGTTATCTGCTTTTCTTTTAGCATTAATAAATAGAAAAAATATCTTTTTATCCAGAGATTAAACTACGATTTAAATAATTTAAATACAATGATTCAGAATAGTTAGAGAATTGTGTGTAAACAAGGTGGTAGTTGTGACAATTTACATTGCAGCGTGTTCTAAGATAAGTGTGACTTAATTTACTTGCCTTGTTACGGATCGCGTATAATTCTTTGTTATACCAAGATAAAGACAATGAGATACAATACCTGACCAAAAAGGTCTAAAAATATGTCTGGTCTGGTGGCAAGTATGAAAGTATTGATATTGAATATCCAATTCAATGATCTTAGCCAAGAACTAAGACTACTTTAGTACGTCTTCTCAACTTGCCTTCAATTTTAACAGATCAAAAGTTGGTATTTGACCAATTTTCCAGTCTGAGGAGGGTAAGAATCATTGAATCGATTTGCGAATTGTATGTACGAGCTCTTAAGATATGCGCCCTGAGAGTATGATCCCTAAATGAGGGAATTTTGTTGCTTACGTTACATAAATGTTTTCGCTGCTCATTAATTATTACAAACTGTTTGTAAGCTTACAGAGTCACAAATATTATAAATTAATCAGGAGATTAGAAATATTTACAAGGAACTTCAACAAATGATTCAGTATTAATATATAAAAGACGGAAGTCGATCTGCACGAGCTCTGAAAACTTCAAAGAGAATGGCAAGGATTTTAAAAATACTACTTAAAATTTGCTAATGTAAACAACATTGATGTGAAGCCGATTAACTGAAATTCCAAATGTGTTAAAGCATTGAATGTCCAACTTTAAAGAGCGTCAAAGGTTCTTAACCCATAAAGAAGCCCTTTACCACGAGATTTCAAAACTCAAAATGAAAATTAAAATCGATGTTATAAAATATTTCCGTTTGCCACATCTAAGAGCCAACTGTCGACATCTAAAAATAATTGAAAAATCTCTTCATTTTATCTGCACCCCAACAACAGCAAACAACAACAAACCGCATCTATCGACTTCGATTTAAGTTGTCTAACGAGCAGAAAACTGCTCATTAAAACAAAAGAAATTCACGTATCCATCGACCCATGAAACCCACAAATAATTTCCATTTTATTACAATTGAATAAAGCCGACCAGAAATAGTTTTAATTCAGCAATTCGGAAGCTTCGAATATCCCGACCCACGGGACTATATTCTCTAGATCTGAAGAAGTGAGCTTTAATGAAAAGGCCAGAAGTAAACATGTTCAGTGTCATCGTCGTCGTCGTCGTCGTTGTCGTTGTCGTTGTCGTTGTCGTCACCCCATTATCAATGAACAACTCTACATATATTCGTACATAGTCCTATACACTATTGTAAGAATAACCCTCATTCAGAAGGGATAATTCTCACTAGCATCCTCCTGCGTCAGACCATTGGAATGAAATTAAAGATGGTAGTAGTTGGCCACATCCTTGAACTTTTCCAATTTGCCATTGATTCGAGAAATGGCAGCAACAAAATTACAATAAATTCGGAATTCTATTACAAATGAGAATTTTCTCTAATTAGTGAACTTCTCTGGGAGCAACTAGGCAACCAAGGACTACGAATCCTCACCATAACCCATACCATCATCAGTACTATCTACCATTCAGTATCTAGAATTCAAGAAAACCAACTGCCGGGAGTATTCCTATATACCTACATACATATACGATATATATATATATGAAATCGAACAACGACAAAGGGTTTATCCTTCGAAATGGACTTGATTCCTTCCGTTTTGATACTGCAGCTGTAGCAACAGCAGGAACTCCGGATAGTACACTGAAAGTCTGAATTCCATTTTCAAAATTGAGTTTGAGTTGGAGTTTGAGTTTTCTAGTTGAGGCCAAAGGGAGAAAGTCGATGCGAAAAAATCAGTAACCCACGGATAAGTGAGGCGAATACTCGTCGGCAAAATTACAGATACAACTTTGAATCTTTTGTAGCATATTACTGAAGATTTTCTACCCTTCACCATTTTAGGTTCATATTGTACAGATCGAAATGAATAAATGAACAACCATCGTTATTCGAGGTATTCGATTGTGAGAATTTTTACCCACTCCTTCTTAGTCCTTTTTTTTGGCAAAGATTAATTCTATTAGCCGGAAAAAGGAATTTGTTTGACGTTTTGTGGTGTCGTTGCAGAAGTTTTTCCTTCTTCTATGCTAAATTGGCTTAAGCGCCAGTAAATGACTTTCTGACTTAGTAAAAAGGACATGTTAATTATTTTGGCAAAATGGAAAAAAACAGAAAAACAAAACATTTTTCTACGACGTTTGGATGGAAAGATACTCAACAGATAATTAAATTATTTATTTTTCCAATTGAAAAAAAGGATACGGAGGCTACAGTTGACTGAAGCTTCCTTCGACATCTGTTGATGATTCGGTCTTTGGGTTCTTCTTCTTTTTTAAGTTTTACCAATTAAAATGAGCACGCCTTAATGGGTTTACAAGTCTCTCAACTCAAAGTAATGACCTTGTGTTGATAATTTAACGATGAGAGTTAGATTGGAAAACAACTTTCTTTTGCGAACACAAATTAAGGACGAGCTTGAATATCCTTTGAAATTATGAAAAACGATGGAAGCAGTGTAAGGATATCCTTCTTCAGAGAAAGGTTATGATTACAAAGTAATGAGCAAAGTTATCTACTTTTCCAATGGACAGGTGAATACCCCAACATAACTATAGATAATGTGCCGATTCATTTCTTCTTATTGCAGTTTATCATGTCAAAGTAATTAATGAGTGAATTTGCAAATCGGAGCTATGAAAGAAATTTTAATGTTGATGCCAACCTTGATTTTGATTATGAGCAAATTAATTAATGCCATTCGACTTTCTCCAAAGTAGATACAATAAGGCATATTCGGTCTATTAAAAATGAATAGATACTATAAATAAACTTAATTGCAATAAAGGATACCTAAACGATTTTTTATTTCTCCTTTGTGTTTCGTCTTAATAATTTCCCTGTATCATCATACTGAAATCGATATTGCGGAAGATCTCAATATTCACAATTCTGGATGGCTTCAACATTCAGCGCAGCAAACAGCCAAATGAGAGTATGTTAAGATATTCGATACAGAAAACAACAGAGTATCTCAGTTTTTAAACGAGCCTATGCAAATATTGGGTCTATCACTTCGTGCGGTTTGCTAAGAGATGGCGTAACTTGTATTATTCCATTGGAACATGCGTTGGAAAGCTACTGTCATTGTACGTCATTTCAGTGTATGTCATTCATTTGAAGCGTAAACAAAAATAATTTTTTTTCACTCAAATATGTCGAACTTTGTGCCTGAGAAAGTGTTTTTGCGGGGAGTTCTTCTTCATTAATTTAATGTGAAGAAAACTGCTGCCGAAAGTCATCGTATTTTGGTGGAAGTTTATGGTGAACGTGCGCTAGCTGAGCGAACGTGCCAAAAATGGTTTGCACGATTTAAAAGTGGCGATTTTGGCTTGGAAGACGACGAACGTCCTGGGCAGCCAAAAAAGTTTGAAGATGAAGAACTGGGAGCATTACTCTATGAAAATTTTTGCCAATCACAAAAAGAGCTCGCAGAATCTGTGGGTGTCACTCAAGCAGCAATTTCAAAACGTTTAAAAGCAGCTGGATATATTCAAAAGCAAGGAAATTGGGTTCCACATGAACTCAAGCTGAAAGACGTCGAAAAGCAGTTTTGCATGTCCGAAATGCTGCTGGAACGCCACAAAATGAAGTCATTTTTGCATCGGATTGCTACTGGTTGTGAAAAAATGATCCATTACGACAACCCCAAGCGCAAAAAATCATATGCGAAACCCGGCCAACCAGCCAAATCAACGGCAAAGCCGAATATCCATGGCGCGAAGGTAATGCTCTGTATTTGGTGGGATCAGATGGGTGTGCTGTATTATGAGCTGCTAAAACCGGGTGAAACCATCAATGGATAACGCTACCAAACACAATTACTCCGCTTGAAGAGAGCAGTAGCTGAAAAGCTCCCGGAATATGCGACCAGACACGAGGCAATAATTTTCCATCGTGACAACGCTCGGCCCCACGTTGCTATTCCGGTTAAGGACTATTTGGAAAACAGTGGATGGGAAGTCTAACCCCACTTGCCTTATAGCCCAGACCTTGCCCCTTCTGACTACCATTTGTTCCGGTCGATGCAGAAGGCCCTCACTGAAATACGGTTCACATCAGAGCAGAATATCAAAAATTGGCTTGATTCATTCTTGGCTGCCAAGCCGGCGCAGTTCTTTTGGGATGGTATCCACAAATTGCCAGAAAGATGGGAAAAGTTCATAGCTTCAGATGGGCAATACTTTGAATAATACTATTGTACATGTTTTTCTTAAATAAACGTTCAAATTTTGAAAAAAAAACCCACGAATTAAAATATATACCCAATACTAGACGTTGACAATCATACCATCAACACCCTGAACTTGTTGTTAACTTCTTACATTAATAAGTGCACCGTCGAAGATAATAAGCACACCCTCCCCTCTAGCTTCATCGGACACTGTGTGATTTCAGCTTTATTCTCGTGTCCCATCCCAATGCTCAGTTGTTAAGACATTCCAGCGCTCAGCTCTTGGATAAGGCAAATCTACCTGCTACACATCTCGCAGCCACTGACACTTACGCTTTAGAGCGTCTAAAATTCAATTGGACAAATTCGCTGTTGCACTTGTTTAGTAGCAAGAATTCTCAAGGATTTCAGTATACGCAAAGTGTTCTTCATCAATTTTACTCATTAGGACTTTTTAGGTAGAATGCGAATCTTCTTTACTCACATGTCTCTTTCTTCCAAGGTCATGTCATGGGAACGCCAATAAACCGTCAGTTCGTGAAGTATCTCAAAGCACCAAAAATTCCCAATGACCGGCAGTACGGTTAATTAGTGTTGTAAAGATCTCTCTGCACTCGCTAGATTTGAAAACGTGCGATATAACTCAAAGGTGATGCTAATATTGAGTGTGTAAACTGACAACTCGAACACCAACGAAATGTATTCTGCCTTGCAGGATCGCTATTTCACTGCTATGGAATTGCATTCCTTAGAAATTTGGTCCGTAACACGAGTCTCGCTATTAATGGTCGTCAATTAACCCTCAAGCCCACTTTCGGACATACTCTGAAATATCGGGATCCTTTTCTTAGTCGTACATCTCGCTTACAGAATGCCATGCCGAGCTGTTTATTTTCAAGTCATTCAAACCAACAAATATTCGAAACTAACATACGGCAGTACTCGTCTTCTTTTCTCAGTAATTTTCATTCAATCGCGCTGTTTGCCAACATCATCAGGATTACCGAAATCTCTTGAGTACGTTCCTATTATACATATAACATAGGGTGTGCAATCTTTTATGTCTGTATGTAAACATTGAATAACTTTGACATTTATTAACCGATTGACTTAAGTAGATATGAATAGACTTCAGAACCATGAATCGTTTCACACCGAAACAAGGCGCCGAAATAGTGATGCTTTACATTGAAAATGGTCGTTCAATTATGTTATCACAACGTGCATACCGTCAAAAATGTCGTGGCCAACAAGCACCGTCTGACAACATTCTTCGTCGTTTGGTGTTGATATAAAGTCCAATTGACTCAAAGAATATTGCCAACGGCCGTCCATATCGCTTAGAATACGGCCAAACAGAGGCTCGAATGGTTGACACTAAACGTGATTTTTGTAAGCAAATTTTGATGCCCAACCAGGGCCATTTCAAATTCTCCGGCGTCGTTAACAAGCAAAATTGTCGCATTTGAGGAACGAAGAGTCTAGATGAGATCCATGAAACACCATTGCATGACCAATATTGACTGTTTGGGCTGACGCGGCGTTTCTTCAGAGAAGGCGAAACAGTCATATCGATACCGGTGGATGGCGGGTCATTACTCGTATGTCTACCCACAAATGTGTGAAGAAGGTCTGGACGATTACTAGTTTCGACAGGACGATGCCACACTGTCGATCAATTAAAGGTGAGGATGACATTTAGGGTAAAGATATTGTCAAGTTGGGCGAATTCAAAGGCCCTACGCCTTCCTAAAGTCTGATTCTTGCAAGACCGGATGAAAGTTTTAAAAATATTTTTTTTTTTCATTGCAAAGAAATTAGTCTTGAATTAGTCTTGGTTTTTCTCCGTTCAAGCAAATCATCTACATTCTCATGTTTGCTAAATCGTTTCACCTATTTCGACACGAAACCTGACCTGGCCTTAAGCCACACTGATATGGATCAATCAGGTTGGTGATGAACTGTTTCAGGCGTTCACACAATACAGAGTGTCTCCTTTCTTGAGTATCAGACAATTGCCCTTTTTAAAGTCATCGCCTGTCACTTTGAAGAGCTCGACAGTCACGCCGTCCACTACAGTAGCTTTGTGGGACTTAAGTTAAGATATGGGTATCTAAGCTCCGTGACATTTTTTTTTTTTTTTTTTTATCTTTTGGTAAAATTTTCGAATCTCCTCGACCGCGTGCTTGCCATGCTCCTGAGAAGACGAATTTGTTCTTCTGCTCGTATAGCTCATATGCAGCGCCGCTTTGTATGCATTTCGCTTAGTTGCATATTCTTGCCGGCATTCGATGTCAAACCAGGGGTTTCGTTGTGATGACCAAGTGAAGTCCAGCACATCAATGGTGACATCTCTGATAGCTTTTTGGGCCTATGTGATGATTAATTTATCAGAAGGTCTCCAATTCCCCCTTATGAATATCGAGATGTGAGAACGACATGCTACTACGACAATGTTTCGCCCCGCTGTTAAGTCAATTCACCTGAATCCGTTATCAGAGGTGGTTCCGTGCAGGTAATTCTTTTCGACAGTACTACCAAAGGTGCCCTCACTTCCTATCTTTGTATTAAGATCGCCGAAGCAACTTCAATATCATAGCTCGGGCATTGCTCGTTACTCTTGTCGAAGAGCTCGTTGAAGCTATCTTTTGTGTCGTCATCTTTCTTCTCTGTGTATAAGTGCGTATTAATGCTAATGGCTAATGCTAGAAATTTAGACTTAATATGGCGCTCGTTATCATGCTGGAAATTATTGCCTAAATCTGTCTCTAACACAGATCCCTTTCCAAATAGGCGCTACTTTTGCCGTCGATAGCAATAAGCATAGTAAATATCTCAGTTTTTCGTAGTCTTTTTATCCGGCCCATTTCATCGCATTTCTTGGAATGCGGTAACATCTGCTTTGCTGCAATCCAGAGCCTCGGCCAATTAAGGGACCTAACATTTAACGTGCAGTTCGTTGTACCTATTTCGTTTGCTGTATACAGCTTCGGTCTGTATACGAAGCTTGTTGTTGCTTTTGAAATGTGCATTTTTTCCACCGGCAGACAGTTACCCCGACGGCACAACTCCAAGACTAGATGTGTGTGCACTGCCGTTCACCCATAGATGGCTCATCCAACACCACTAAACATATAGTAGAGATGGGATATACACAAAGTGGATTACTTACTCCGAAATATGCGGTCCTTTTCGCAAGTGGAATATTTAAGCAGGTAAAGTCGTATAACTAGTTGAGGCAATAGACTGCTGTAAGGTAGAGATCGGCGTTAATGTGGTGAACGGGCTGGAAACAAGTGAGATAAAAGACTATGACATCTTGGATTGCTTCAAAAAATAAAACCATCGTCTACTCGGGTGCGAATTTATTAAGGACGGTAGATCTAGGCAGAAAGTATTGAGCCTTGGGCCCGTAAGCGAATACCTTGTTATTTCCACATCGAGGCTAAACACCACAACATCAGTCTGATCTGTGCTGAACATCCGTAGAAGATAAGGATTACATTATTGATACTACAGTCAAAATGTCATTCAAAGTAATCAGTATATTATCTTTCGATAGTGTGCATATATATGTCCGAACATTTACAGAGTCCAGTATAGACAAGAACTACTTTTTAGTTGAAGTGAAGGTACGTCTACGAATATTTAAGATCCAACTAAAACCATTGCAATGAACCCATAGAACCTTTACCTATCGAGTCTCTTTCAATCTTTTCACAAGTCAATGAAATACCAGCCGCATTGATATCAAGAAGCGTTCGGAAATGCTTAAAATGAATATGCTGGGTCTTAACTAACCACTGCCACGAAAGTCAGCAAAGTTGAAGAAAACGAAAGGCAGCACATGAAGTAAAACAACTCGTCAGCCAAGCCGTAGCACTCTAAAGCGCGGCTCGTTACATCACAAGCAAAAGATTAGAAAGGACAACTGAATGAGAGGATAAGAAAAAGAATGTTTCAAGGCCGCAAAAAAAATCTGTCTAGATGAATTGGAATATTGATAATAGCAAAACTTTTGTTCTTCCGACCAAAATGAAATAAGTATGGGAATATCTATGTATATCTTAGCCTAATAAATCTGCTGGATCGGACTTGCTACCTGATAAGCATACTCTTTTTCTTTTTTGAATGTCGGAGCAGAGCATTCAGACAAAGAACTAGTCCATTGCAATTCATGTAAAGTTCCTCTTTATTGAAATCTTTCAGTCTTGCTAAGAAAGATGAGTAAGCTCTTCAGTGATAAGGTGCCTACAGTACCAGCTCCTACAACGTCAGAGCCAAGTACCTACAGCCTGATACGAGCCTAAGCCGGACATTCACAGAGATAGTGATCCGCGGTGTCGTCATCACTTTCACAGCAAACATCGCATGATGTTGCATCACTTATACCCAGCGCATTTAGGTGCCTTGCAGAAGTATAATGCCCCGTCACGATGAAAGTAAGCACCCTGCAGTCTTTCCTACTAAGAGACAACAGAAAGGCCGCTGACTTCCTAGAGACGTCGGGAAGTATTCGTTTGGTCTGCCTACATCCCGCGGAGCTGTGCCATCCCAACTGTCAATGGAAGCCTTAACAGAGGACGCAGGTAGACCCAACTTAGGTTTGGGTCCTGAAAAACTCTTCTGAAGCGTGTCTGGAAAGTTCTTCGGCGATTTCATTTCCCGTGATCCCATTATGACCTGGAGCTCAAACATGGGTCACTGAATTTAGCCTTCCGACTGCGTTTAGTGATTTCTAGTTCGAGAATACTAGCTTAGAAGTAGTAAGAGGGTTCAGCAAGGCACTAAGCGCAGCTTGGCTGTTGCTGCAGATACAAATACTTCGCCCATTTCACCGTTCCATTCAGGATTGCATAAACTTCTGTTTGAAGAAAGTCGATTTCATAGTTTTTTCGCAACAGGAGTTCTGGTGTCATGGCATCGGACGGCATGTCCCTAAGAAATGACTCATAAAGTCATCGAAGCACTTCTTTTTAATCGGCCATGATATGAATATCAAGGGGAGGGAGATTTATCAATGCGCTTAGAGCGGAGCCAGAAGTGCTAGGGAAAGCGCCTATGCATCCGAGACAAACCGTTCTTTGAACTATGGTGAAAGCAGCAATTACGTATTTTTCACCAGACAACCGACGCAAGAGATATAATTGGCCTTATCACAGCCGTGCAGATTCAAAGAACGCTTTTCGGTGACAGACCCCATGTCTTTCCGATAGCTCCTCTGCACTGCTAGAAGGCCGAGAGCGCCTTAGATGCTTTCGTCATAACATGTTTAGTCCAGAGAAGTTTGTTATCCAGGATAGTTCCCAAATATTTAGCTTCTTGGAGGATTGGATGGTGATGCATTTAAGCACAAGATGGGTGGGACCAAGCAGCTTTCTCCTTTTTGTAAAGAGAAGAACCTCAGATTTGAACTGAAAGCCCATTACTGGTGCACCAATCGTCGGTCACGTTTAGGGCTGCCTGCGTTTTGGAGCAGACGCGTGTTCGTAGGCGTTAGAACTATTGTTGCACCATAACAGTGAAGGAAGAACGCCACCTTGCGCAGAGCCCCTGTTTACACCTGTCACCACATACTAGCGCATCCGCAGTCAATATCCTATTAACCAGCATTGCTTTAATCCACAAGACCAGTGACCCGTCTATGCAACGTTGTCTGGTCGAGATACATATGCCGTTCAAAGTTGCGTCGTCAAAAGCACCCTCAACGTCGATGAAAATGCCCAAGGCGTATTAATCCTTGTCGAGTACGTCTTCAATTCTGCCTACCAGATTCTGAAGCGCACTCTTGCAAGATCTTCCGCATTGGTAGGCGTGTTGCATCGCCGACAGAGGATGCATTCGCAAAGCGGCTTTGCGCACATGGATCTTGAGCATTCTTTCGATGATTCTCAGCATGAAGGAGGTTAAGCTTTTAGGTCTGAAATTCTTGGCGAGCGAGTAGTCATCCTTTCCGATTTTTGATATAAAGGCCACTCTCACCGTTCGGCAGGGATTCGGTTTGTACTCCAGTGTCAGGCTAGCAGTGAAAATTATCTTTAAAGCTGCCAGCAGCTGGTCTATATCTTTTTGTAGCACAACTGGGTAAATATCATCGGTGTCAATCGACTTGAAGCCATCAAAGGAAGCAATAGCATATTTTATAGCCTCATCCGTCACCACAACCGATGAGATATACCAGATACGGCGTGCTGTGTTGTTCAAGTCACTAGCAGCTTCGTTGATAGGAGCTAGTTGTGAGCCGTTTTCGATTAGTTTACCTGGGCAGTAAAATTCAAGATTGAGACGGAGAGTCTCTGCTTTCGAATCGGAATAGGTACCGTCAGATTTTCTGAATGGTTCCAGCCCGGTTGATCTTCCCCTTTTGAGAACTTTGACTAGCCTACTGGTTTCACCGATAGTTTAGATCTTTTCGCAAAAAGCTTTGTAAGAGGCGCTTTTCGAAATCCAAATAAGGCTCTGAAATACTTTTTGATTCGATCTTCAAAGATTCCAATCTTCCTCCAAATTAGTCTGAAGTGACCTGTAAAGAAATTTTCTGAATTGTTTACAACGACGCTGCAGGTCTGCATTCCACCAAGGAACAGCCGATCTGCAGGATTGCTTACTAGCTGGACATGCAATTTCGAAGCCCTGAATGAGAGTACCGTTCAAGTTCTAAATATCTTCCTCTGGCTTTTGTTTTGTCTTGAGCTCAGGGCAGCACTATTGTACTTGTCGTGCTCCTTTAATTCGTGTCGAGTTAGTTGTATGCGGATTCCTCTTCTTTAAGAAGTTCGAGACTTCGCATGAATTCGATGCATCTATAATCCGATAGTGCTTTCTAGTCAGTAATCTCCTTAGCATACCTGTTGGATAAAGTTAAGTCGATTACGTGCTGCCTTACTCTCGTAACAATAGTTGTCTGTGAGCCAAAGTTGTTGACAGCCAAGTCAGATGATATTATGAAATCCGGCAGATGATTACCTCTCACGTTGCATTTGCTACTACCCCAGAAGGTGTTCTGAGCACTAGCATCGCGGCATATAATGATTCCCATCTTCCTGGTATCACAATATTCAATTACTTCTACTATCGCCTCCAGTGGTGGCGGATGTGGCGAATTAAAGGGAAAATAAACAGAGACAATGACGAATTTATACCATTCTCTGTGTGCTTTGTAGCTTATATAACCAAATCTTGATTACAAAATTGCTCTTGGTCTTACCGATCCCTCGTCATAAAATGGTGTGAAACTCCTTAAACATCCGAAACCACAGATGCGTTTATTCCACACCCATGGTTCCTGTATGGATATTATGTGTATATCTGTATGGGAAGATAGCATACTCTACTGAGAGCAAACTCTTATACTATACATGCAAGTACCAACTGATTTCCAAGATTTAGAATCGTATGCCCGATCAATCTTCTTAAAATCGAGTCTGTCGTGTTATATGAAACTCCAAAGTCCATATAGGGTGATTGTAGATCAAATATATATTTACTCTACAGCAGTTTTTGGAGAAAACCAAAGAAGTCCAGATCGATACACAATGCCTCTTTAGCCGACTTTAGGGTCTACTACAATACTAACTATATCTAGTATAGCCACCCCATTTTAAGCTTTTCAGAAGCAGAACATTTGATGCTCTGTATAGGCTAAAAGTACCTTACCTTTCCGAGAAGTAAAGCGCTCATTGTACTTAAGAAATTATATAAAATCCATGGAATTTTTTAAAAATCACAAAATTCAAATATAACTTTGAAGAAGTTAAAGATTTTACAAATCTTGGACGAAGAGTTAGAAGGACTACTATACGGATCACAGTCCTGCCATAAAGTGAAGAAGAACGAACATTATTGAAAGAGGCCAAAAATATCCGTGATCATGCATCGCAAGAATCTTCTTGTGATTTTTAACATACATATATATGATACAAGCGAACTCTACGAACTGTACATCGAAATTTACACGGTCAGAAATGTGTATATAGAGTGCGTTAGATGGTTGGAACATCTAAAGCGAAGATTATTTGACTACACTCGGTGGGACATTGTAGTGCAGGAAGATCTAAGAAGTAAGTACATCTCACTTTTATTTTTCTATTACAGCCTTTATAATTCTGGACCTAGAGCTTATAGCGATCAAAATTCGATTGTTAAACAGGGCACCACTGGCAACATTTTTATTGTGTATGGTAGTTACATTAGTGTTGCTTAGGTATGTCGTTTCGGAAGATATTTCATCGGTAGGAAATTGAAACTATTCATCATAAAAAGTGGTAATCACGGGGCAATAAAAAAGTTTTCGTAAGCTTAAGCATTCATAAAACGATAAGATACTAAACAAACAACTGACACATATTAAAACTTTAGATACAACTTTTTTGAACCGTATTTGTGATACTTCTTTCATCTATACATCCACCACTCAAAGAAGCGGTGATGAAAAACGCCTATAAGAACAATGCGACACTATTGTTTATGGTACCCAAGTGTATCCTTTTTATTTGTTGTAGAAGTACTTCTATCCATCACCTTCCCAGTTGTTATTATTTGCTTTTGTTTTTTGTTCGAATTTTGACTTGGAAACAGAACTCGAACCATCACCAAACGCAAACGAAACCCCTAACAGCAATTCTGGGGCCGTTTATTTCCCGTTTCATTAACATCCTTCCTGTTCTAGATATTCACCACTCTTAAGCTATTCCCCTAAGAGATGTGGAATACGAGTAGGAAGACTAGGTGGTTCGTTGCCAGGCAAAACTAGCAATTTCCAAGTAATCATTGTCGTTTTGGATTGCTTTTGACAAAAGCTTGTTATTTTGCCATCACATAGTCATCATCAGAGCACAACTCTCTTCCTGACACGCCCTTTGGTAGCACAATATTGTTATTGTTTTATAAACTACGTTGAGCTACTTTCTCAACAGATGGGGTGCTAGCGTAGTTGGTAGAATGTTGTGCAACTTGTTCAATTATTTGCAGGTGCACCGCTGACGACGACAATGTATCAAAAGCAGAACATCCAAGGGTAGTTTCTAGTGGTGAACAGGTGGGTGGTATTTCAATGCCGCACTTATTTATACCACCCTATATGTGTATATCGCGAACGTTGCATCATTGACTGAAGTCCTTTGGCGGATATTAAAATTCTCAAATTGAATGCAATTCGACTCGTAGGTCCTCTTGCCAGGACAAGAGTTGAGTTGAGTTGAAATTGAGAAAATTCTCCTTCTAAAAAAGGTTTCTAATATATTTTGTGTAACGGTTAAAGGTGCAATTTTTGTCTTTACATGCAAATTGCCAATATCTTTTAGGTAAGTGGTGAGATGGGTTGATGTTCAATCAAAAGAGTTTCATTGAGAAACGTGTCAGTTGCCAATGGGGCTTGTGATTGTTGAAGTAGTTATTTAAAACGACTGACATACAGTATGTGTAGTGTTCACATTTATATATCGACATATGGTATACCTAAGTTTGCATAAATGATACCAATGTCGACAGCAAAATCAGAAGAAATATGCCGCAGCTCTTTGCATCGTTGCAAACATGGAGAGGTGCTGAAGTGTTTCCCTTTTTGAAAGCAATATTTTGAACGACATGATATGATGAATGCATAAATATCCTGCACAATATTCTTGTTATTAACAATGGAACAAGCCATCTTCTAGAGATTGTTTTTTTTTTTTTTTTTTTGTAGGAAATATTATGCAGTGATATTAAGAATATCGCAGAACGAATTCAATTGATGTAGGGATGAAATGTAAAAAAAAAAATAAAAATTTCAATTATAGCCAACAAAAGTGACTGTAAAATGATTTGCAAAATGAAATTTGAAGTACGACGATGTATTGTAGGAATCTGAACAGAAATAAATGTCCTGAACACAAAAGATCATTCGCTTCATCTTAAGAAAGTCGATTGATAAAAGTGTTCAAGTTGAGTCCAGAAAATAATAACGAAGCAGTAAAAAGAATTAACTGGGGACGTGAACTTTCCTGTTCCGCTGTATAAACTCAAAGGCGATACGAAAAATTGCAACAACTACCGATTGATGGAACTTATGCCACATACTATGATAATATACAAATTCAGAAAGTCAACAACGCAATTATTAAGTTCCATGGGAGTCAACGCGGCTGTGGGATCCAAAGCTTAATGATGAAAAACCTCCCGAGGCTAGGAAAGGATCTGAGTATTGTCTTTATCGTTATAGCAAAAAACCTACAACAGAGTTCCCAGAAATCTAATATTTCGCGGGCAACGTATATTGGATTATCGATGTTTTATTTATTTTTTTTTTTTTTTGCTATGTTAATACGCATGTCCCGAACATATGTTCACAGTTTCAAGTATACCGTATAACATACTTAGTTTCTTTTTGCAGAATTTGAATCAAATTTTGTGTAAAAAATGGAATCAAGTGCTCCAAAACACTTGAAATATGTTGAACATGTGTCATACGGTGAGTCTGCTCAAAGAAAAAATATTTTACAAATGGTACAAGCTATCTCAAGATGATAACGTCGAAGAAAATTGTTTTGGAAAATCGTCGAAGTTTGTTCTGAAACTTGTTATTTTTGATCAAAGCATCGATCAGGAGCTCTTGGATGACGTCAATGATAGTCCGGACTTGCTCAAAAGGGTCATAACTGGTGATTAATCATGGATATATGGTAATGACGTCAAAACCAAAGCCCAATCATCTCATTGGAAATACCCAGGAGAGCCAAGACCGAAAAAGTTCGCCAAGTTCGATCAAATGTCAAAGTTTTGATCACTGTTTTTTTTTTCGATTACCGTAGCGTAGTGCATCAGGAATTTTTATACCAAGGTCAGGAATTTTGGAAAAACAATTCATGGATTTTGCAAAAAGTTAATGCATCTGCTCATTCATCGTTGCTTGTGACAGATTTTTTGGCCAAAAATAATATGACAATCTTGCGTCAGCCACCATATTCACTGGATTCGGCCCCATGCGACTTTTCCCTGAAAAGACCTATGAGAGGACGGAGATTTGCAACGATTGAGGAAATAAAAACGGCATCACAGGATGAGCTCAACGCTGTACCAAAGGGTGCTTATGAAAAGTTCTTCGAGGATTCAAAAAAGCGTTGGCACAAGTGTGTTATGACTGAGGGGGATTACTTTAAAAGGGACAACATTAATATTGATAAAGAAATAAATATTTTTTTAAAAAAAATTTCAAGTAACTTTATTTTTTGAACATATCTCGTATTTATGTGGTGCTATAGTCTTAACACGCATTTGAGAAGTATTTCAGAATGATACGTGATATGTTTGACACTATGACGTTAAGTGGAAATGAAAGAAGAATTAAATGAACAGCGGAATAGCCAAAGAGTTAGAGTAAGTTAAGACAATTTTTTTGTCGTTCAAGATTTTCTACTTAAGCAGGACATTAACATCGAATTAGCATCGAATTCCTTCTTTTCACCCATAATAGCGCTATTTTAAGCAACTACGTGACAGCCTTTCATGTAACTCTTAATAATTGCACGGAGATACTAGAAGATAACAGGTTATGGGTCAATAATGTTTTACTAAGACCGAATACCGGCATTATCGTTTTTCTGAATGTGCATACTTAAATCCTACAACTCTATTTAACTCATTATCCCAAACAGCGAACAATTTAAATACTTAGTCATTCACCACCGATGTACCACATAGAGTCGGTATTACGTAACTTGAAAATCGAAAACTCATCAGTGTTTATTGATAGGCCACATCGGCCTAAAGTGCCTAATCAATTTTTTTTATTTATTTGATCAGATTTTAAAGGATTAAAATGTGGATTACATTAAGAATCAGAAGCCTCTATCTGCTGTAATGGTGCTCCTTCAGATGTGGACCATTACCCATGTAAATGGAATGATTTTATCAACTATAATCCAGCTATATCATCGGCTTCACTTGCTACTTTGGCTTGTATTTTCAAAGAGAAGTAGCTAATGTGAAAGAATAAGCTCTTTCTATCAGCTTAGTAACATATTTTCTTAGGTTCCTTGCCAGCAGCAGGTGAAGATGTCTATAAGTGAAACCTTGAAGTCTTTAGAATTTGATTCTCTGATAAATAGGAGAACAAGTCTTAGAAACTAGAGACAAAAGCTGCTTTGTTTAAGTAGGTCTAGCCATTTAAGAATTCTTGTAAAAACAATCAAAGCAATCATAGGTAATCAAATTGCATAAACGATTTGAAACTTGGCAAACAGGCATTTCTGGCCGAACTTTGAATACTTTTTGTAAAGAACGGCACAGGACAAACTAAGTTCTGAAAGGGAAATTGATTTCTATGAGAGTCTTAGATGGAGGCTCCGTTCCAAGAAGAAACATCTTTTTAGCCAATAAGTGCATTAGTAATGGACAATCTACATGTAAATATCTTTTAACGGAACATGAAAATGAGTAATACATTCACTGCTCTAAGGTAAAATGTGATTTTGTCGCAAGTCCATTTTGAAGCAGGATCTCTTAACATCTACTCAAGCAGCCAACTTTTTTTAAACATTTTCCAGTTGTAGACTTAATTTTATGATTGCTGATTCCCTGGTTGAACTGTCTCAAGTGCTGCACTACTCAGCAGCATTTTAATAACACATAGCCAGTTATGTAAGAAAAAGGTATAGAGCTGCTACGGATAACTCTAATGAAAATCTCCACTGCTAGCCGGACACTGGCAAATCTGACTTTCTCCATGTTGAGGAGCATGGAAGAAACTATCGAGCTACATGTGCGCAAAACTGCTTTGCGAAAGCATCATCTGTCTAAGATGCAACATGCTTACCAAAGTAGAAAACCCGATGAGTGTACGCTTCAACATCTGGTAAACAGAATTGAAAGTGCACACGAGAGGAAGTAATACGCGCTGGGCATTTTCATTAACATTGAAAGTGCTATTAATAACGCAACTTACACTTGGCCAGAAAACACTGCATAGGCAAGTCACTAGTTTAGCGGATCAAATCAGTGCTGGTGAATAGAACATTGATCCGGGATGTTGGCTGCGGCCAATATATGGTGCGGCGTTCTGTCTTTACTGCTATGATGCATGTTATTCGACTCACTACTCAACGCGCTCAATAATTCTAACGTCTATGCACAAGCATATTCGGATGATGTAGCTGCACTCTCTGTTGGATCGTGTCTAGCGATTGTCTGCTCTAAAGTCCAAGCAGCCCAAGACGTGATTGACGACTGGTGCACTAGTAATGGGTTTTCAGTCAATTCTCTCAAAACCTAGATTGTTCTCTTTACGAGAAGGAGGAAGCTATCTGGTCTGAATCATCTAGAGCTTAAAGGCATCACCATCCAATTCTCCAAAGAAGCTAAGTATTTAGGTGTCATCCTGGATAACAAACTTAACTGGACTAAACATATTTCATCGAAAAGTGCTGTCGGCCTTCTGGCAGTGCAGAGGAGTTATCGGCAAGACATGGGGCTATGATAAGGCCAATTGTATCCTATGCGTCGGTTATCTGGTGAAATAAGCTTTCGCAAAAATACTTGATTGCTGCTTTTACCAGGCTCCAAATAAATTTTTGTCTCAGATTAATGGGGGCTTCCCCAGTAGTCTTGAAATGAATGAAAGAAATGGTCTTTGGTACACGCACTGGAGATTTGATGACCTTGTGCGTCGGCTATCTTATGACCCTGGTCTTATGGACATGCCGTCCGATACAATTGAACCAGAACACCTGTTGTGTCCGGAACTGGTTTCGGCCAGAATCCGAGCCGGGAAAATAATGCAGTCGGATCTCCACGGATAGCTTCAAACCAATATAGAATATGGCGCTGATGTCTTTCTGGAGGGCAGCAATGTTACATTTCACTCCTCATTAGGAAAATTTGCCTCTAGTCTGCAAGCGGGATATATGAAATCCTGATAACAATAATCTATGTATCATATATACTCGTACATATGTTATATTGTGAAAAATCGGAAGAGAAGGCAAAGTCTGTAACACAGTCAAGCTGAGATAAAGCCCTCTTACATCTATAAGCCGAGTTCAAAAACGCCTAACTTCTCTGAAAGCCATCGGAAGGCTGAATTCACTGAGTATTGTCTGGGTCCTAGGTCAATGGGGTCACGGGAAAAGAAATCGTTTTTGAACTTACTAGGCAAGGCACAGAGTAGAATTTTTCCAGACCCAATCGTATGCTAGGTCTGCCCACGTCCTTTCTCAGGGTTTTCATTGACAGTTGGATTGCATATGAGTATAACTGCAGATGGCATGGCTCTGTGTTGCCAGAAGACTTAGCGAATGGTTCCTAACGTCTCTAAGATGTCAGCGGCATTCTTGCTGGAAACACTGCAGGCTGCTTACTGTTTTCGTTACTGGACACTACACAAAAGTGGGAAAACATTATGCTACTTTTGCTGTGAAAGTGGTGGCGACACCGTGGACCACAGCATCTGTGAATGCTCGGCATACGTTCGCATCAAACAGCAGGTATTTGTTTTTGACGTATTGTGTGCTGGTACTGTAAGGATCTTATCTCTGCAATGCTTACTCATCTTCCTTCGAATTACTGTGAAATTCCTTTAAAAGAAACTCGAAGCCAACTGAATAATGACGGGGATGGCTAATTTATAGAGATTTTTTCCAAGTTTATCCTGTAAACATTTTTGTTTTCGAAACTAACAAGAGGTGGGTTGAAAATCATAACAAGTAGTCGAACTCAGAATTGCACGTATTAAGGCGATCATATGTATAACTCTGTAAGATATGTTGAGGAGTATAAAACTTTAGCATGCATATACATACCAGGTGTGTTCAAAAAGTAAGATGACTTTTGAAATTTTGCGGGCAACACACATTCGATCTTTGTTTTTTTTTTTTTTTTTTTGCTGTATTAGTACACATGTTCCGAGTATATTTTCACAGTTTCAAGTATATAGCATATTTAGTTTTTTTTTAACAGGTGAAATGGTTAGACGTATTTTGATGGACTCGGCGATTTTCAATTCAATTATAAAAAATGGAGCAAAGAATTTGCATCAAATTTTATGTAAAAAGTAAAATCAAGTGGTCTAAAACACTCGAAATACTAACTGTGGCATACGGTGAGTCTGCTCTAAGTAAAACAATGTTAACAAGTGATACAAGTTCTTCCGATAGCTCCTGCCAAGAAGATGCCAATGACTAACCTCGCTCTGGACGTCCCAGCACATAAACAAAAGATGATAACCACGAAGCTGTGAAGAATTTTTTTTTTTGGAAAATCGTGGAATTATCATAAGAGAAGTTGTTGAGGATATTGGTATATCGGTTGGCTCGTGTTTTGCAATTTTTTCGGATGTTTTGGGTATGAGAAGTGTGTCAGCTAAGTTTGTTCCGAAACTTCTTAATTTTGATCAGAAGAACCATCGCATGAGCATCGCGCAGGAGCTCTTGAATGACATCAATGATGATCCTGACTTGCTCAAAAATATCATTACTGTTCCCTGTTCCTGTACCTGACCAAGCTTTCACGATGAAAAATTTTTAGCGATGTGCTCCACGTTTTTTCTCGTTACTTTGCCATACCAACAGAGTCTCTTCTTCGTTAGTTTTTCACGGATGTCGCTTTATTGAAAGTTACTCGTATGTTTGATGCATTCACTTATAATTTGAAGGTTTTGCTCAGGAACCTCATTTACAGCTCAAAATTCGGTACCAATACATAACATACATAGGTGCGACTCTAACAGTGTTTGCAAATTTTGCATATGAACTTAAGGCTGATCTTTTGTCAAATTAAATGAAGCAATGCGTCATTTAACCCAATATTTACGATATATTCTTTGGTGCAACTTCATACTATCACGAAAATCCATCGTCGAATCCACAATGTTGCAAGTTCCTCATATGGAAATACATTCAATTCAGGTCTCACTAAACTAAATATTGAATTTTCGTTAAAATAAAATGAAAACGACAAGCAGTTGAAAATCTGAAAAGCGAAAAAACCAAAACAACCGACAGTGAGCACAGAATGCCCTTAAACTGTCAAGTGGTTTTGCGATAGTACCATTTCCCATGTGAATACGGTGGTAAATGTATTACTGACAGTCTGACAGTGAACATTTCTCGGGTGATGGATATTGATTAGACAACCGTAAGCCATTACAGTAGCCCCAGTTAAACAAAAAAAAAAAAAAAAAAAAAAAACATCAAATAAGCATTGTTCAAGAAAATTGGTTTTTAAAACAAAAACAAGAAAAAATACTTTTAATGCACTTAAACCGTTGCGGCTGTCAGTTCATTTGTCAATCAAGTGTTGGTTTTCTATTCACCTGAGTCAAGAACCGTTGGATGTATGTCATATGATGACACTGAAGGTAATTCTTCCCCTGCAAAAAAAAAAGAAGTAAAGAGAATCCTTTTCATCTGCTAGCGCCCTATTCATTAAGTACACAAAAACGAATACAAACTCTCAAATGAAAAAGAACACTTCAATAGTGTCAGTGTATTGATTCACCAGGTGGAATAGATTTTTGTCTGATTACCAAAAGAAGCTAGATGTCCTATTGGGTACTACGTTAGCAAATACCTAGAAAAATAATCAGGAACTTGAACTTTAAAACAGAAAGAACTGTGCAACCATATTAGGTGAAAAAGATAATGAATGATGAATAGATTCACCATGGTGATGACCAGGGAGCAATTCAAGCAGCCAGTACTTCACAAGCAAAGGGTAGATTGCACAAAAGAGACTCATATTCCATTAGAGTAGTAAATGCCTTCCAGTATGTTTACACATTTTGTGTTATAAATTAAAAGCGAACGCAATTAACATTGCTTGACATGTCATTATATTCTGAAAAATTAATTTGAGTTGAGTTAAACACGAGACTGGGGAGGTAGAAGGCAGCCAACTAAAGTTGGGACTTAAAATTCTCTAAGGACTCTCATTTAATTCTCCTGTTACAATAACAAATATGTCCCTGCATATACGGAAACTTGGTAAGCAAGTGGTTACGTAACAGATACTTTACAATATTATAACTGCTTTACATATGTGCACCCTACCTGACTCGAACTGCAACTTTTTAAAATGCTATTCATAATTTTTTTTATTTTTTAATAAATTTTATTGTGCCAAAGTAAAAAATTTTGGAAAATACATCAATTTTTTAAATCGTATCAGTACAATAGTTTTCAATATATTCACATATTGTACTTCGAAAACACAATGCTGTCTGCTGCCAACAAAGCGAAATTTAAATACCCAGCGATTATCCATGAATGACACTTACATCATCGAAACTGAAAAACTTTCCATTCTCAGTATGTGTGTCAGTAACAACTAACGTTGGAATGACCACATATACGATGTCGTCAAAAATGCTGTGAAATATCTAGGTTTCTTCAAGCGGTGTTAGAAATATTTCACCCGCTCTGATTTGGCCTCAATACACTCTGCCTGATTCGAACTGCAACCAACTTCATATATATAGTTTCCAGACCGTTCACGACAGTGAGCTCACACTTTGACACATGATAGATAATTAACAAGCCTTTTAGATGATTTGCGTCTCAGTTGTGTTGAAAAAATTTTATCCGCGATGCAATTCAAACATGACATTGTAATTGCTTTAAATTTGGTTGGAAAACCACAACAACCTTCCAGCAACTCAACGTGAATAAATCATTTGTGTCTCGAACCATAGCTCGTTACCGTGATACTTGCAGCGTTGCAAAACGCCATGGAGGTGGTTATAAAAAAACAGCAACATCGGCAGAAATGGTTCGGAAAGTGAAGGCTCGAATTGAGTGAAATCCGCGTCGAAGTATAAGAAAAATGGGTCGTGAGCTCAACATATCGCTTAAACGAATGCAATACATACTGAAAAATGAGCTTGGGCTCAAGCCATTAAAGTTCCAAAAAGCACACGATCTTACACAGCAACAAAAAAAAGTTAGAGTCGAAAGAGCAAAGAAGTTGCTACGCTTGCACGAAAATGGTGAGTTGCCGAATTTGTTTTTTTTTTCCGATGAGTCGCCATTTGTTATCGAGCAATATGTCAACAAACAAAATGACCTAGTTTACTTGCCAAAGAGGTCCTTCGAAAATTTACACCTTCGAACGGCCACCAGAAAGCAGGCAGCAGCGATGGTGATGGTTTGGGACGCCATAACCTCCGATGGTCGCTCTCCGCTCGTATTTTTGGACCGTGGTGTCAAAATTAATGCGATCGTATACAGTGAAACTGTCTTAGAGACAGTGTTGAAGGCTTGGGCAAACAATTATTTTGGTCAGAGACCGTGGACATTTCAACAAGACTCGACACCGCCTCACAAAGCGCGCGTCAACCAAGATTGGTTTAAAAACAATGTTCCACACTTCATTTCATCGACACAATGGATTGAAAATTCTCCGGATGCAAATCCGTTGGATTTCCCTGTCTGAGGTATTTTGAAGGCAAAGGTTGACACTGGAAAATACCAAAGTTTGGAAAACCTCAATTAAGAATTTCGTCGGGAACGGACCAAAATGCCGCAGAGCCACTTGCGTGCAGCGTACGATGCTTTCTTCGGTCGTCTAAAGGCCATTATTCGCGCCAAAGGTGGACATATTGAAAACTACTGATACAATTTGAAAACTGATGTATTTTCCAACATTTATTACTTTGGCACAATAAAATTTATCAAAAAATAAAAAAAATATAGGATTTTAAAAAGTTGCAGTTCGAGTGAGGCAGAGTGTATATAAGACATTCATCCGCCTAAGAGTACAATACCCATATCTGTATAGGTGCTTCTAAAACATTTCTGCACCTTCTTGGTAAGACTCAAAACCGTGCGATAAAACTCATAGGTTATGCTTATATCAGTCAGTCGATTGACACCCACGAACACCCACGTTATATCTCCTGATTGACTTTATTTTGTCGCTATTTTTACCACCAGTGCTCCAAAAAAATCGGCAATAGCATTCCAGCCCTTCAAACCTTCAACCGCAACACCCGACTCGCTATAAATGGTCATCAGTATACCCTGATTCGTTCCTAAGCCGTACAACTCACTTATGGAATGCCCTGCTAAGCTCTCTATTTCTTGGTCGTTATAACTTGCAAACATTTAAAAACAATGTACATCGATACCTCCCTTTTTTCCTCCATAAATTTCCTTAGCCACCGCTATGTATTAACATTTTAAAGGTATACAAATCCCTTGAGCGCGTGCTCATGATATAACAAAAAAAAAAAAAATTCGTTGCAATTTTATTACAATCCACCAACAAATTTATAGTACGTATCCTTTACGTGGACTTTGCTAAAAAATGCATTGGTAAACCGAGTTCTCAGTAAGTCAATGGATTTACGGGCATTATCGCCCGTTCTTTCTATCGATATTTTTAAAGAAAAACTATTGCTTATTGTCGGTAATTGACTGAAACGTGAGTTCCGGTCTTATTTTTTATAAAAATAAAGACCAGTTATATCACCAGCATGAATACCACAACAAAAAATGCAACTTTATAGGCAAAAATAAATCTTACGTGTCTCTTCTCGATTTGCTTCACTCCAAAAACAATGATTTTGCTTGCCCTTGCGCCAAAAGTTACCTTCGTCGCTAAACAAAAACAAAGTACGACTTCAAACTGCCCAAGAGTTTCAGTCATAATCTCGTAGTTTTAGTTCTTGCATCAGCTGGATCCTTTACGGAACAACGAGATCTTTTTAAAAAATTGTCCACATACGAGTACATATGTATATGGTCGAACGGACAAAGGCCAAATTGTTACGACCGACGCCGGATTGACACTTTCTTCTTCAAATCTGAAGAGACCCAAATCATCATTTGCATGTACCAAAATAATAAAAAGCTTAAGCTTGGACACCGTTTGTTAATGGTAAGTATCCTTCTGGTAAATATATCTAGAAAATATAAATCGTACATATCCCGTACCACCAAATTGAAAAAAATCACTCAAAGGGCACCAACTTTTATTATTTTCTTTATACTCTCCCCTACCTGCATATGGACATATCCCATAAAAAATTGTCCCGAACACCAGCGCTTGGATGAGCACAAAAGTAATTGGAGCATCATCAAAAATTTAATTAGGATTACACTCTTACTTCTCTCCCTCTGAAATACTGTCCTCATAGGAAAAGTTTACTTTGCATATTGACATACGGGCTGGAGTATTTCCACATTCTACGTATTCTCTCCCTGAACTGGTACTGCGGGTGTGCGGTTACTTTTAAACAAAAACCACAGTCATTCAACAGTAAAAGTGGAAGTGAAAAGTGCCGACTTCGTATTCCTTTCTAAATATATGTATATAAGTTCGTATGTCTGTTCATGCCCGCATATTTTAACACTGGCTAACAAATTGCCTAGCCGGATAATCCTTTTAATGGGCATTGTATACAGAGTTAAGTCTGAGTTAGGAAAAACCCAGCCGAAATTATTTTATTTCAATATTTAAGAATAAAACCAGGAGCTTTTAGCTTTTCCCCACGTTGGTCGTCCACAAGTAGATGGTGTTTTTCTCTTTTTGAAAGCAGAAAAGAATCCTTGTATTACTCTTTCATGCTGCAATTGAAGATGGCAGCTTTAAAGTATACAAGCAGTGAAGTGCGTTTAAGGTATGACGGTAAGACAAAGACTTGTAGAATTCAATAAGTGAAAGTGATGAGTAAGAAAAATTTGTTAGTTCCATTTCGCAGCAATGAATTTATCACCTGAAAATTGTTTACAAGAGCGATTTATCGGGTTTAAAGTGTGGGCTTTATTCTAATAATAGATAAGATGAAGTCTTCTATTTTCCTTCCCACTTAAATGAGTTTCAATTTCTAAGTCCTCCAAAGCATTTGCAGTATGAAAAAGTATGCGGGGGAAAGTCCGAAAATACTATTACCTAAACAACCTGAAAGTAAAAACGTTGTTCTATTCACAAGGTTCAGTGAGGGATACACCCATTAGTTCTCTTTTATGTTTGCACAAAGCGGATGAGGATGAATGCTTCACGGACAAGATGACAATGAATGGCTCTAATCGACAACAAATTTTCACTACAGTTCAAATAAATTCTTCTGATGGCAGGTGAACATTTTCAAAAGTAAAAAATAATTCGTATTTAATTGTATAAGATGATTCATCGTAAGGTTTGATTTATAACGTAAAATAAAATAAACAAATTTGAAAGAAAATTTAAAGTTTTTATTATCGGTTAAAAGAACAACTTATGGCATTTACTTTCTAAGAATAATATCATATAAATTTTGGGCGACTCGTTCGAGCATAGCGACTGGTATCTCGTGGAATTAGTCTTTAGGCTTATTCCTGAAGACCTGAGGCTTTACATATCCTTAGAGAAAATAGTCAAAAGATGTGATATCGCACGATGATCTAGGCTGCCAATTTATGGTAGCAAAACGTGAAATTGAGTAATTTCTCAACAAATCCATTGTTTCACGTGCTGTATAGCTTGTAGCAGCACCGTTTTGTTGAAACCAGAGCTCATCGTAATCATGTGCTTGAATTTCAGGAAGCACATAGTCCGTTAACATGGCGCGATAACGGTTACCATTGACGGTAACATTTTGATTTGCCTCATTTTTGAAGAAATATGGACCAATGATTCCACCAAACCATAAACCACAACATTCCATTGTTTTTAATAGATATAATGGTAGCTCTTGGTACTTTTCGGGTTGCTCATCAGCCCAAAAACGGTAATTTTGTTTATTAACGTATCTATTGAGCAAGAAATGGGCTTCATCTTTACTGAACAAAATTTCACAATAAAACACCGGATTTTCATTGAGTTTTTCCAAAGCTTATTCACTGAAAATATGACGCAAGTTCAAGTCGCCTGGCTACAAGTTGAATTTTGTACGCTTTTAGCTCGAGATTCTCACGTAAAATACGCCAAGTTGTCGAATACGTCAAGCCAAGCTGCTGAGAATGACGAGAATCGATTCGTCACGATCTTCGCGTACACTCTCAGCTCAGTCTCTTCACTTCGTACTGGATGTGGTCTAACCGATCGGGTATCATCCACTAATGTAAACTGGGACTCAAATTTGCGAATGGTATTGACAATAGTGGTTTTAGTAGGTCGATTATGAGCACCGTAAGTCCCTCGAATCGCACGAAAAACATTTCTCACAGAACGATGATTTTAATAATACTGCTGAACAATTTGGAGACGCTGTTATGGTGTGAGTCTTTTCATGATGACTTGCCAAACGATACTGAACAAAAGTGTCAAAGCAGTTTGAGAGTCGCACGTGATCTGTCAAAAAAAAGCCTATTGAAAATCAAACTTCACGATGAATTACCCGTTACCAAGCTTTGCCTGCAATAAATTGAACCGATAAAGCAGATTCGCGACCACAAATCTCTTTTCGCTTAGATATTCTACATTGAGGCATATGATAATGTCCTCTCAGAATGGAGGACATTCGGCGGATGAATTCATGTGAGCGAATCAACTGTAGCGTCAATAGTCAGCATATAGTAGTTGGGTTCTTATTTCACATAACCTACTTACCTTAACACATTTAGAGCTAAGATCAATAGATTGTGGCGGATGAACGCATAATAGAAGAGAGCTACTGACTCCGAGTCAGAGTTGTGCGTGAGATAAACCACCCGCCCATGCACAAACCATACTCTTGCGAAGCTACCAATAACCACGGATAAAGACGGATTTATTGTTGCTATACATGCGTTACAATGACGTTCAGACCGACATTTAAAATGATCGCACCTTGAATAAGACTAACGCAGAAAAAATAAACTAGTGCAAATCTTAGACTGGAATAAGTTATTACCTTATGCAGGATGTGCGGTGGGATGAGCCGGACAACTGGAGATGAAGAACTGTAACCAACCCTACGATCACTGCAGCAGCATATTGGGTGAGCCAATAGATGATACAGATGTTGACTGTCAATTACTTTCATTTACTGAATTCAATGTGGTTGATCTTTTTGACAGATGTCATACAATCTTATTACGAAAATGATTGATAGTGAAAAGTAACTTTTCGTAAAATTCGTCAATTTTTTGGTCAACGTAATCGGCCTGTTGAGTCCAAAATTCGGGTCAAACTCCATATCAGCATGCTTGGTCTGCACGTACACGCCAGACACCTCAATTCATAGCCAAAGTCAAAATTTTTTCCTCACTTATGGCACTTTACGGCGAATTTTAAAAGTTGATCTTCATTTTCACGTCTATAAAATCCAAATTACACAACAATTGAAGCCTTTGGTTCAGCTACGATGTCGCCGATTTGTTGACTGTACTTTAATAAACAAAATTGTTGTTTCTGGGGTACAGGAAACCCATACGAGATTAACGAAAATGCATCCTAAAAAAGTCACTGTATGGTGCGGATTATTGATTAGCCCGTACTTTTTCGAAGATGAGAGTGAAAACACTCAGTCGATCAATTTGTTGCACCCGAAGTCTGAAGATCGCATTACTTTGGTTAAAGGATAAGTTGATTGGCCTTCAAAGATATTTGACACATTTAAACTCCTTTCTGTAGGGTTATTTAAAGAGTAAGGTCCATGCCAATGACCTAGCGACAATTCAGGATCTCAAACATAACATACAAACTGAAATTTTGGCCATTGACCCATTTATTCATCAAAAAGTCATCGATAATTTTGACCTTGGGATGGTTCCTTGCAATAGAAGCCATTGTGGTCACATGAACGATTTTGTGTTCTATTTATACTTGCCATAGATCAATCTTTATTAATCAAGTAAACTGTACGTTAGTTTTATAAAAAGTGTGTACTTAATTTAATGAAAACTTCCACACTAGCTATCAGCTCACCCTTTATTTCATAACAATCTGCATCGAGGATAAATTCCCCAGAATCAGCTTGATATGTGCTAGGCTTCCATGAAGGAAATAGAATATATCGGGTATCCCACTTCACCGGGTCCTGGTCATAAATACTATTGCTTGCACTCAGTCACTGCAGTTGCTGTATTTGTCATACGGCACGTGTAGGTAGCGGGTTGTGAATGAGAGACATAGGACCTACATCAATTTGATTCGATTAACGTCAGAATTTTCACTTCGCAATCTTGCTTAGCATCTTTTCTATGACTCTTAAAAGTAATCACTTTTCTGCGTACGTCCGCGTTTATGAATTTAGACCAGCTATTTTGGCACTTAGTATCACCGCGGTCTCGCCATTTACGTGTATGTTGATATTGCTTACCAAACTCCACTACAATGTTATGCCTATGCTAATTCCTCGTACACCTACCACACAATTAGAGAAAAGATTCCTAAAAAAGCCGTAGGGCAATAGGAGAAAGCCAATTAAAAGCAATATGATATAAGAATATGGTTTGAAAGTAATAATCTTTCTCTTAATCCTAAGAAGTATAAATGTATTGTTATCTACAATAAGGGGCTAGATAAAACATATTTTCGAATTCTCTGCTTGAGGAGTGATATTGTCTCATATGTTGAGACCGCTAAAAACTTAGGAATTTACTTAAACTCCACTCTTAGCTGAGACCACCATGTTTGAACGGTTATTACCAAAATATACGCCACGCTGTCTCAAAATTTTACACCCCCAACCTAAAATCTGCATCTAGCTAAAGTTCTAATAACGCCGGTTTTTTGTCACTAGATGGTGTTGGTGTCCATTCTTTAGGAAACACTAATCTGATTATGTCAAACGAACACGTGTTTGAAAGGTGACATGTAAAGCTACATTTTTTGTGTAATTCGTTGCTCGTGTTAAAAGTTAAACTGATTTGAATATGAGTGAAATATCTGAAGAAATACGCTATGTGATGCTTTTTTACTACAAAAACGAGAAAAACGCTGCAAAAACATGCCGAAAAAATTATGCAGTTATAGTGAGAATGCTGTGAGTGAACGCCGATCCCAGGAGTGGTTTGTTCGATTCCGTTCCGGAAATTTCGATATAAAAGATACATCTCGCACTGGTCGGCTTGTCACCGAAAAATTCTATGAAATTTTGCAACTGATGAAGCAAGACCGGTACGGAAGCTGTCTGAAGATAGCGGAGTCACTAAACATCAACCGCATGATTGTGTGGCATCATCTAAAACGAGCGGGCTACTCAAAGAAGCTCGATGTTCGGGTGCCACATGAATGGACGTAAAGAAATTTAACTGACCGAATAACCATCAGTGAATCGCTGATGTAACGTAACGAAACGAAACCATTTTTGAAGTGATTCATTACGGGCGATGAAAAATGGATTAAATACGAGAATATCCAATGCAAGCGATCATGGTCAAAAGCTGGTGACCGACCACAAACGACTGTGGATTGACGAAAGCCTGGATTGACGGAAAACAAGGTTATGTTGAGTGTTTGATGTGATTGGAAGGAAATTGTCTATTATGAACTACTAGAACGTGGCGAAACGGTCAATTTGATCCTCTAATATGCACAACTCGCCCGTTTGAATGAAGCTATTAAGAAAGAGCGATGAGAATTGGCCAACAGAAAGGAAGTTGTCTCCCATCATGACAATGCTAGGCCATACACATTCTTGATGACCCGAAACAAATTGACGGAGCTTGGTTGTTACGTTTTGATGCATCCACCATATAGCCCGGATCTTGCACTGATTACCATTTGTTTCGGTATTTGCAAAACTCTCTTTATGGTAAAAAATAGGCCGACCGAAGAGCCGCTGAAAATCACTTGACCAAGTTTTACGCTGATAAACCACAGAAGTTCTACACCGAAAAATGGCAAGAGGTCATAGATAATAATGGCCAATACTCGTATGTACTTGATTAAAATTGATTTTAAATAGTGAAAATTTCTTGTCCAAAAATGTACCAAAAAACCGCGAAGAATTTTTATATGACCAATATCGTTCGATACTTGTACAACCTATAACGCTTTACATGCTATTAGGCAGTATAATTCCCTTCCCAAAAACATACGAGTATTTCGAGGCACAAAACAGTTTGATAAGTTTACTTTCAGGTATTCGGTCGATGGTCCTCAATTTGAATGATTTCTTGTTGTTTTTTTCTTTCGTTCTCTTGAGTAACATTCTTCTTTTTGTATTTCTTATTCTTTATTCAATTGTAATGATAATCATTATGCTTTCAACCGAAATAAGATTTTAACTTTTACTATTATTGGTTCAAAGCTTAAATGTAGAATGTCAAACTGGGACTCACTTTTCTCAAGCAATAACTCTTCACTGTCGTTATGAAATTAACCTTTTGGTAAGAATTCTTTTAGCAAATAGGCTACTGAAGTGGGCTGGACATAAAACCACTCGGTTTTTTCAAAATATCTTTACCTTCATATTTAGAACAACGGAAATGTTGCCGCTGGGAAATCTGTTGCCCTTCAAAGTTCGAGTGTGACTAAACTTACAACGTACGTTCAAATACCTACATACCTGCCCAACACTCATTAGGTTCAAAATTTAGCCATTATTTCATTAGCATTACGACATTGTTAACATTGGCATATTTATCGATTGCTGTAGCAAAACTGTAACATTTTTATTTACAATAAATGCGTAACTACAAAAGTGCCAGCATCACTTGTGGTTTTAAAATTCTACTGCTGTGCGATTTAATTAAATTTCATTGGAGAATAAGCCCAGGAAGCGGGTTGATGATATAGTATACACATATACGTACAATAAAAAAAAAAAAAGAATAATAAAACTTATAAAAAAAGTAGGTATATCTGTAACCGCAGCTTTGCATGTGACGCGACGCATATCGGAAATCCGTAAAACGGATGACACAATTGTTGGTGTGTTTGGCAATAATGCATTTAACCGCACAATTGCGGTCTCACTTTGTACATGTGCCCACTAGCATTTGCCATAAAGTAAATTGTATATTCAGCTTCCGATTTTTTATTTAATTTTTATTTTTTTTTTTTCAATATTTGTTTTCATTTTAAACAATGTGAGGAATAAGTTTTAAATTTTCTCCAAAAGTGTTATTATTATATGCATTGGACGAAATCACGGCTTAAAAAAGGAATATTTAATTGATGGAAAGTATATAGATAAAACGCCCATTAGGGCCTGTACATTCATTGATTGGATTTGATTCGAACAGTGTCGTTAGGCCAAAGTAATGGAATTTTGCAGCATATGTGAACTTTTCAATAAAATTTCTATACATGACTTCTGGATTATTAATTTTTTTGTTATATAAAATTCGAGTTCTACGTGAATCGGTTGTCAAACCGGAGCCAGTGTATCTTTAACAAGTGGGTCTTAGTACGTGCTAGTTATTAGTTCGTTACATTTAGCCCAGCCAGCAACCAATCCAACATCAGTGTTGACGCCGAAGGGATTTTCATATAACTACTACATAAAATTCTATGAAAATACTTTTTCAAAGAACTGCCTCGCACGGGATTTGAACCCGCGAGTCTATGCTTGAGGAGTCTATGCATATACCACCACACCACAGCCATCCCCAACTAAGAGTCAAGCTGCTACTAAGAGATGCTACTCCAGGAGCAATGTACGGAAGTTTTACCAAAAGGTAAAAAGAACGTGCAGGGCAGAAAATCCCGTACAGTACAGTACAGAAACCTGTAGAGATAATGATGGAAACCTTATAATAGAATCACAGTCGGTGCTGAGAATGTGGAAAAATTACTTCTGCAGTATCCCACTGTAAGGCAGAACGTACCACCCAATATAGACGATGATAGGAAAAACTTTTGTCCACCTGACCAAAGCGAAGTATGGATAGCAATATCCAAGCTAAAGAAATATAAAGCTGTGGGGCCTGATGGTGTACCTGCCGAGCTTTTTAGAACAGCTAGAGATGACTTGGTAAAGAGAATGCACCAAGTCAATTCCAAAATTTGGTGAGATGAATGCATGCATGATGAATGGAATCTGACAAGAAAGGAGATCCCTTCAACTGCACCAATTACAGAGGTATCAGTCTCCTTAACATCGCATACAAGATCCTATCTGTCATATTGTGTGAACGCATTAAGCCCTTCGTTTATAACCTGATTTACGGCACCTGACAGTGCGGTTAAGGCAGATCCTGGGATCTGGACAAGAGGTCCAAATTGATACCCACCATCTTTTCAACGATTTTAAAGCCGCGTACGACAGCATCTACAGAGACGAGCTATACACAACCATGTCTAGCTTTGGCATCCCTGCAAAAATCGTTCGATTGTGCAGGATGACAATGGAAAAAGCTCGCTGCTGCATTAAGGTCGGTAACAATCTTACCGAAACCTTTGAAGTTTCTTTCATACTTGAAAGAATTGTCCGAAACTCACAGGACAACACACAAGGCACGATCTTTCAAAAATCCGTCTAATTACTTGCATACGCCTATGATATTGACATAATTGGTAGAACACAGCGAGCTGTCACTGGTACGTTTGCTAGTATAGAAACGGAAGCGGCTAAAATGGGTCTTACGGTCAACGAGGGCAAAACCAAGTATATGCTGTTAACATCTAATATCGTAGAATCAGAAAAAACGTCACGATCGACAGCTATAACTTTGAGGTAGAAGAAATTAATCGAAGAATAATTCTTGCCAACCGCTGTTTCTTTGGGCTAAGAACGCAATTGAGTAGTAGGGCCCTATCCCGAACAACTAAAGAGATTCTGTATAAGACCTTGATTATTGCAGTCCTGCTTTATGAAGACTGCACTCTATCTAAAGCGGATGAAGATACTCTCTGTAGCTACGAGAGAAAGATTCTTCGTAAAATTTTTAGTCCCGTCTGCGTTGACAGGCTTTGGAAAAGGAGATTCAACGACGAACTATACGAGCTGTATAGCGACATCGACCGGGTCAAAAAACTGCGAGTCAGTCGTTTAACATGGCTAGGACATGTAGAGCGGATGGGAATAAATGTTCCGGCCCGTAGAGTCTTCGAGTCGTAGACAACGCAGTAGAGGAAGACCTCGCCTTAAGTGGCGCGCACAAATCGAAGGGGATCTCAACCGACTAGGAGTGAGCAACTGAATACAGTAAGCTAAGGACCGGGCTAACTGAAGAGGCTTGTAAGCTGAGGCCTCAATTCACCCCGAACTGTAGAGCAGCCTAAGTAGAAGAAGAAGAATGACGTAAGCTTTCACAAGAACCAATTTTTTTTTTAAAAAGTTATAATAAATCTGAATACTAAATAAAGTATGCGTATATTGCGTTTTTGTTTTTACTAACTCAACAATCACTACACAGTACAGTTTTTCTCGTTGGCGTTTAAAAACTAGTTTCACTGACACTTTGAATACCTTGAAGTTATAGCTTCAACTTTCAATTTTATTGCAATAAACTGCTTAAACATAGTGGTTTTTTGGATACTCAATATTTGCCTGGAATCATATAAAATCTTTAAAGCGTTACATGTCAAAGGCCAAGCCTTCACTGAAACTTTCAAAATTTTGGTTAGAGTAGGTGACACTACCAAGAATTAAGTTCGACATGATGCTAACTAAATAACGCAATAATCGGGAGTCTTTAAACTAGAAAACACATTTTATTTAGGTAAAATTTCGTTATTACCTCCTGTTAGGAGATTTTCATTAAATGTGCTTCACTGTTCCCATAGAGATTCTCTGATTTCACGCATTCCGTCTTTTGACAGATATTCTCGGTCACTTATGGCCCCAATTTTAGGTCCTTTTAATAGTTCCGATAAGCGAACAATTGTGCGTTTAGTAAAAGTATTCAAATCAATATTTGCTCCATAACTCCGGTGTCCGGTGGAAGTGAAAAAAATATTCCGGCTCTACACAAGTTGGTAAGTCAAGGCCGTAGTCAATCGATTCCGTGCCATTTTCAATAGCTATGCATCTCTCGAACTTTCTTTAAAGAATATACCAGGTGTATGCATACGTTTCTTCCGGTTTAACTAAGAGATGGCGCCAGCGAAAAGTACACAGAGTATTAATTTGATTCATACGAGAACTTCATTTTGTTCGTCAATTGGAGTCCGCCAAAAACTAGCATCTTTGTACATTTGCACGCATTGCTTTTCGTATTGAATCAAAAGAAAAAAACTGTTGAAGGTCATCGTTTGCTGGTAGAAACTTATGGTGAACACGCTCCATTTTTAGAACATGTGAGACAGGGTTTCGACAATTTTAAAGTGGTGCTTTCAATGTGGAAGACAGTGAGCGCTCTGGTAGACCACAAAAACGCGAAGACTAGCAATTGCAGGAGTTATTAATTATTGACCCAACTCAAAATCAACTCTGTCACAAGAAATAATCAGCAAACGTTGATGAGCAATGAGGAGAATGGGAGAATGGATTTATTTTGAAAAACCAAAAACACCTGACGAAGACGGTCTTTCAACACCAAGGCCAGATCGCTTCGGCAACAAAACCATACTCTGTGTCTGGTGGGACCAGAGCGGTATTGTGTGTTGTGAAGTCTTGAAGCCTGACGAAACCATAAATATAGAATAAAAGACGACCGCAATGGGCCAGAAGTCATGGCAGAGTGATTTTGTTACACGACAACGCGCCGTCTCACACAAGAAAACCAGTGAAAGTCACCTTGAAGTCGCTGGGATGCGACATCCTTCTGCACCTTTCGTACTCTGCAGACTTTTCGCCATCTGACTATCACCTATTCGCATTAATTGGGCACGCGTTTGCAGATTCTTCAGTGATTTCGAGGAAGTTGGAAAATGGCTCAACGTATGGTTTGCCGCAAAAGACAAGCAGTTTTTCTGGCATGCTATTCATAAATTACCTGAAAGATGGGCGAAATGTGTAGAAGCCAATGGCCAATATTTTGAATAAAAAAAATAATTTCTCTAGACAAGTGCGTATTTTTTTAACAAAAAAAAAAAACCAAAAAACATATATACACTTGGTATGTAAGTTTAAAATAAAAGATACTCAGCTTTAGCTGGGTGCGAATCAACTTCACCGATTGAACTAACCTGCGATCCCCAGTCGCATGCAAGGTATCATGTTGCAGGCGCGCAATTCTGTTGCTCAACTTCCGTCGATGGTCGTTGAAGATGATGAGTCAGCATTGCTAGTGACGATGACGGCTAATCGATGGCTAAGAAGTTATTGTATCAGCTGTATGCGGCCGCTGCGAACACGATGTGTTAACCCCTTCCTCGCTTAAGAAAGGCCGTCCTCAGTCTTTCCCAGGACCTTGATGATATTCTAAAGGTGGAGTCGTTGGTGTTACAATTTTCGTCTTCATCTCTCCAATGTAGCGCAGGTTTTCCACATTCATTTTATGCAGAAATGACAAACTCAGTAGCTCCTCTTGACCTGTGACATTAAGCAGCGCTAACGCTGCGGTCCCCACATGCCCATCTTCTGAATGTTATAGCGGTTCAAAAATTTGGATCCGTTGACATAGACCTTATCGTCAAAAGTGATTAAGTATGCGCCGGTGATCGTTTTCTCGACATCATTCGCTTCCCTCACTTTTGCTGGTCTGTCATTGACCATGATCATCGACCACCACTACAGGATCTAGGTGTTAAGTTGAGTATTGCATATTATTTAATTCCAGCAGATACATTTAAAGCCATGTCTAGGATGTATGGTTATAGCCGTAAAAAGTGTATCCAAATGTCTGGGGTCTATTTCCAAAATGTTCCTCATATGTGATTGCGAAAAATGTCAGTAATTTGTTACTAAATGTTGTACATAAGTTGTGTATAATCTGAAGTAACCATGGTCCTGCTGGAAGATGACATTTTCTTCTGAAATTGTGCTGTAGTCCGAATCAGTGTAGTCCGTTAGTTTTGCAGTCACTGTGGTCACGACTGAAAGCAAAGTGAGAAAAATCCTGGCTAACGATTAGGTGACGTTCATGTTCAGCCAATGTCTTGGAAGTTGATCAAGATGTCGTCAATGTAGGCCAAAACAAAATCCAGAACCCGAAGTACTTTGTTGATTAACCTCTGGAAAATCTACGCTGCATTCCGAAGTTTATGAACATGAACTCGTATAACCCGAATTGGATTGTAATCGCCATTTTTGGAATGTCACCTTGCTAAACTGGTACTTTTTGATATGCCTTCTTTAAATTGATTGTACTAAACACCTTCCGACCGTGTGAGATGTAAGCAAGGTTGTAGATGTAAGGTACCGGGTTATTATCCAGTAACGTCGCTCCGTTCAGACACCTGTAATCGCCGCATGGCCCCCAAGTTCAATTCTTTTTAGGCACCATATGTAGGGGTGAACCCCTACAAAAACCGAATGCCATGTGCTCTTGGAATTCTCTCTTTGCTGCTGTAAGTTTTTCGGGTGGAAATCGTGGAGACTTGGCAGACCCTGGCGGACCGTTTGTAAGAATACATTGTGTCACGTCTGTCTTAACCTGCTGGAACTTCGGGGCTTAGTCTTCAAAAATATCTTTGAATTCCCTTAAAAAATATGAGAACATCAGACGTGTGAATTTTTCAAGTCCGTGATACTTCAGTAAACTTATCGATGATTTTTCGCTACGCAGATTTGTTGTAAAAATTCAGGAAATCTGCGCCGATTATAGAAACTTAAACATCAGCAACGGTGAATTGATATGGAAAATTTCGTGGGAGTCGTTCCTGCCCATATGCGTTGATCTGGGATCCATTGGCTGCATAAAGTTTGAGGAGATTTGATTGCCGTCTACAATAATATCGTCAAAAATAAACAAGCTAGTACAAGAAGCGCCAAATTTAGTCGAATTACTATGAGCTCGGCCTTTAAATTTTCCGTGCCTGAATGAGCATGGTGGACGAAATTTTGTTCCTTTTCCTCCAAACCTTGCTTGGTACCAGCATTCCTACTTCGAATTGGTCCGTCGTTGTGAACCATCTGTTCGTTGGGTTACTGGCCTTGGTGTTGAATAATTGCGGAGGCCTCGACTTTTTCTTTGTGCAGTCAGTTTTTGCTTGTTGATGAACACGTAGCTGACATACAGACTAAATTTGTCGTTTCAACTATACCGTCATCCATTCATCACGCCAAGTGGATAAAATTTGTTAAAGTGTCATTGACAAACATCCAGACCTAAGTACTGCGAGAAATTTAGCATCGACAAGCTCACAGTAACTCAACAGTGATAGCTTTTCATCACCCAGTTCCATCTGCGACAGCAACTTCTGGATTCTACCCTGATTACTCGGTCTGCTACGTACTTCCCTACGTATTTCCCTGACGTTGGTGGGTTGCGCAAAAATGTCCTCTCCTTCACCACTACAATTTGATTAAGTTGCGAAAGTTGATGGCTAAAGATCAACATCTGTGCTCTAAACAGGTGCACACAATAAGAGTTATTTTCATGTATCAGTTGGCATTTATCTAACTAAATGTTATTGCATATTACCAAATACCATAACAGTAAATTTGATTTTAACTTTCTATAGACTTAATGGTGCTTTTGTTTACCTATTCTTCGACTATCACAGCATTGACAAAACTCATTTGCGTACAAAAACCATTAAATAGGAAATATATTCCAGTGTCGTACCTATCATATAGTATGCGGTCATCAGAAGTAATTCAATGAATTAATATGATGACACATCCATGTTTGGATATCATAAAAATAGAAACCGAACCAAACCATGTCTCACCCCAAGAACAATAGAGAAAGGCTGTATCGTACATTACCAGCAACTCGCTCATTAAGTTTACTTCCACAACATTAAACCTAGACCGCAATACTTTCATCACTTTCTCTAAAACTAAAATGTATTCTTGCTAACCACGCTAAAGTTTACTTTCTTAACCCACCAAATCGAGAGAACATCATTCTTGCTAGATAGCAAATGTCGACTCGACAAGTCGTCGCATATAGCACACTCAATGTGCACACAAATGTCGTCATATTCATATCAAGTAACCATGTAACATAAATGCCCACCACACATGTACATTTATAACGTTTTCTTGCCACACTTCTCAAACGTCCTTGCATACTAAGTACACATCCTTAAAATTTATATCCGAAAAAGTTTCCTTTCACAATGCCTGACTGCTTGATGGCTATTATACATATATATGTAAGTAAATATTCGCATATCCGTGTGTCTGTATTATATATCCGCGTCTTATATCTTTTTTGCCATTAAACTTTTCTGACCCATTTAGCAATTATTCACTTATGCTGTGAGTTCTGTGGTTGCGTGTGTATACGTTCATACGTTCATTCCTCCTTCATACAAGTGTACCTATATATGTATGACTATTCGTGTGATGTCCATGCACGCATATCACTTTGAACTAAATATCATTTTCCACTTGATCCGCTTGAAATTGCTTTCAATAAAAGAAGAACAACACATCCTAGCCTCTAGAGTTTTCGAACTTAAAGCCTCTACAACAGTTGTGTAACAATGACGACCATTATCCCTTTTTTATGAAATACCAACTACCCGAGGAGTGTCAGAAGTGTTTTGTTATGTTGTCATAACTTCCCATTGATAATGATAAACCTTTTGACATACGAGTATGAACCCCACACTTGAGGCGACAACTCTACACATCTGTGCGATTATATCCCCCATACATAACATATCCTTTTAACGCTCTTGATTTTTTGTTTTTGTTTTTTAGAAGAGGAAACGGTCGACATAAACAGGTAATCTTTTAGATAAACATTCTGACGAAAGGTGTCGTAGTGTGTCTGGTCTCTATGGTATATCGAGTCAAGAGGCAGATGTGTAAAATGTAATTTTTCTTATATTCACCCACCCGCATGTAAACACATATTCCAAACCCTTCGTTAAATATAGGTAGAATGAGCTATGAGATATATATGTATGTAGTATATGAACTAGCAGCTACAACCTATGGATACGAGGTCAGGGTAGTAAGATTTTATGATGTTCCCAATTCAGAGTTTACAGAGTAGTGGATGTAGTAGTTGACAATATACCATACTCGTAGTTCTTATACACCGGTGACTAAAAAGATTTTACTTTTTTGCTCTCACGGAACACCTTTTTTAATTGAGGTTTTCTGAGAAATTAACACACGAAATTGGATTTTGATTAAATTATACTCTGCTGACTTTCCGGAAGCCTGAGAGATCCTTGCAAAATCAGTTCAGTCTTCAGTACGAAGTACTCATATATGTATACTTATATAGGGGTTCGCTTACGTGCTTCGAGGCTTTTGTTTAACGTCCTGGTGTGCTTCGAAAATAATTAACTTACCTGCAAAGAAAAAGAAAAGAAAAGAATTATGGAGAATTATTTAGCAATGAGGTTATGTTTGCGTCGTATTAGAGAGTAAAAGATACTTTAAGCTCCACTCCTTTTCCTTTTCTAACATAAATTTGTAATTTGTTTGCAAACCTTTAAGGTAAGATAATTAATTTGAAATGATGATTAAACCGTTAACTATGAAAAATGCAAATTTGCCCATGCAATATTGGAAAAGACATTAAATTCATCTAAAGCTTAAGGTTGAAAACGACATGAATTTGAGTAGATATGTACATATTTCTATGGAATATTATATGTACGTACATACGTATTTATGTATTGTACTTGTATGCAGTCAAATTTCGATAATGGCTTAGATGAGAAGTAATTTTTACACCCAATTTGCAGCCCATAGATTTAACATTTTGAACAGATAATCGAATACAAATGGAAACGGGCGATAGTCTCTTTTTTCTGTCATCGGTTAAAGTGGAACTACCAGATAGCTATCCCAAATGAAGTAAGACTTGCTTGGTTAGCTGGAAGTAGGAAAAGTAGATACCAGACATAATTTTTTGTGAATAAAACAAATCCTAAAAAAGAAACAGAGCATCTACCATTATGCTACAACTTATATCCGACCCAAGAAAGAAAACACAAAAATTTTGGGGAAAAATTTATTTATTTTTCTACATAATTGCCTTTCAGCTCTATACACGTTTCCCAACGATGTTCAAAAAGTTCGATACCCTTTTTATAATAGGAACTGTCTTGCTCCTTAAAATAGCTATTAATTGCCGACATCACTTCTTCATCGTTGGAAAATCTTTGACCACTGGGCCATTTTTTTAAGTTTGGGAACAGAAAATAATCCGAGGGGGCTAAATCTGGCGAATAGGGTACATGAGGTAGAAATTTAAACTTTAATTCATTAATTTTGGCAATTGCATTAACGGATTTGTGAGCTGGTGCATTGTCTTGACAAAACAACACTTTCTTCTTAGCCAAATACGGCCGTTTTTGTTTGATTTTTCGCTCAAACGTTGCAATAAGTTCGCATAATACTGGCCGTTGCTATTTATTCATTTTTCAAGATAGTCAATGAAAATTATCCTACGCACATCACAAAAAATCGTCGACATGACCTTCCCTGCAGATGAAACAGTCTTCGCCTTCTTTGGAGCCGGTTCTTCCTTTTAAACCCATTGTTTTGATTGTTTTTTTGTTTCGGGTGTAAAGTGATGTACCCATGTTTCATCCATTGTAATGAAACGGCGCAAAAATTCTGCTAAACACTCAATTGAAACACCTTCACGACACCCGTCTTGCACACAGCTTTCTCATGTCCAAATTTCAAATAATATGCGATGCGCGCACTTTCAGTCAACGATCATTCAGTACCGCTTTGTGGATTTTCTTCATCATTTCTGGAGTCGTCACTTCATTTGGTCGACCACTGCGATGCTCGTCTAGGCAGCACGTACGGCCTCGTTTAAAATCAGCAACCCAAAATTTTACTGCTGAAAACGAAGAAGCAGACTCACCCAGAGTAGAATCCAGTTCAGCTTTTATATTGGTTGGGCTGAGACCTGAGAGAAGTATTGTATCACATAACGATGACCAATTTTCTCCATTTTCACAAATTCACTGGCAACGTTCACTATTAATGGCTGCCAAACAAATACTAAACAACGTGGCGCTTTCAAACTTGAAACATATGCTTTATATCACTGCGTACTTTCCAATATAGTGATACTTTTAAATGACTACCGAGATGTCTTGGTCAGGCCGCGTACTTCTGGGACCGCCATAGTACGTACCCGCATATACAAGCTGTTGGTTAGAAAACACTTTCAGTTTTTTAGTATTCCATGCTCATTCGTTTATATCAAGAATAAACTGTAATAAATTGTTGTTTGATGAACATCTTTCTGTTAACTCTATGGTTCCATGTTCATAGAACTAACAGGTGACCAGGGGCCTGTACCACAAAACTACAAGTATTTTAAAGGGTGTTTTATCATGAGGTTTTATTTATAATGTTAAATAAAACACATAAATTTAGAAGTGAACTTACATTTTTTACTATCGGTTATAAGCACAATTCATGCCATTTACTTTTTGAAAATGATATCATGTAAATGTTGGCCACGATTACGTTTGAGGTGATCCATTCGGAAGGTCGAATTTTGGGCGAATCGTTCGAGCATAGCAACTGTTATCTCACGGATAACACGAGTAATGATGGCTTCCAAAGTGACTCATCAGCTTAAATATACCAATTTTGTTTATTAACGTATCCATTGATCCAGAAATAGGCTTCATCACTGAACAAAATTTCATGATAAAACATCGGATTTTCATTGAGTTTTTCCAGAGCCCATTCACTGAAAATATGACGCAAATTCAAGTCGCCTAGCTTCAGTTCTTTCACAAGTTGAATTTTGTATATTTTGTATTCGTCACGGTCTTCGCGTACACTCTCAGCTAGAGCTGCTATAGTCTCTTCACTACGTGCTGGATGTGGTCTAACCGGTCAAGTATCATCCACTAATGTAAACTGGGACACAAATTTGCGAATGGTATTGGTAATAGTGGTTTCAGTAGGTCGATTATGCGCACCGTAAGTTCCTCGAATCGCACGAAAAACATTTCTCACAGATCGCTGATTTTCGTAATACAGCTTAACGATTTGGAGACGCTGTTGTGATGTAAGTCTTTCGATGATGACTTGCCAAACGATACTGAACTAAAATGTCAAAGCAAATTGATAAAAGAACAAAGCTACAAGCCTACTCGACAACAAACAATTGTACAAGCGACACTTTACAAATTGGGAAATAGACAAATTCCTCACATTCTGTACCACAAAACTACAAATGCTAAAATTTTTTTCGATTCAGATGAAAGTGATGATGATGAAGGATGCGTATTAAAAGTGTATAAACCGCAATTATGCTCTCACAGTTAAACAAAAAATTTTAATAGCTTTGCACTGGCTTGGAACTGGAGGTCAATAATATGCTATAGGTGACATGCATGGCGTTGCCATGTTTGTCGTTGTGTAGCAGAAGTAACATCAGCCATAAATGATCTGGAATTTGGAGTCCATGTACGCTGGCTAGAAAATGTAAGCGATGTTGTTCAATAGTTTTTCAATTGACGGGATTCTTATCATTATATCGTAGATACTCCATCAGCTAATGAAGCATCATTTGTAGACCGTTACGACAATCATTCAATAAACTGTACGGCAGTGTACGAACCTGATCTAGCTTTCTACTACGTCAATGCTAACTGGCCTGGGAGTGTTCATAATGCTAGGGTTTCCCGCAACTGTACATTGTTTCAGAGAATGGAAGATGGATGGAGGACATTTCCTGAAGCAGTCATTTTAATGGATAACGCCTATCCCTTAAAATCATGACTTTTGCGGCTCTAACCTAGTGCTTCTACTGAAAGGCACATTTGGTGTGCATTTGGTGTACTCAAGGTTAGTCCTGTATATGCGGCAAATATTTTTAAATTCTATACAACATTGTGCAACATTTGACGCAAGGAAGGTGATCTGAAAAGCACACAAAGTTAGGAAAATGCAATACTAAACGACGAAGAAAACAATAACCATTCTCTACTTTCCACTTGCATTGCACGGAGCACAGCTTTGACTTTTGCGTTATTTACGCCTCTTTGATTTGTAAGACGCCAGTTAAATAAAATAAAAAAAAATTAAGCTAATACGTATGTTTTTATTTGTTCTTTTATATCTCTAACTAATAATCTAAGACACTTAATACTAAAATATCATCATCGTCTCGTTGAGAATCTTCCTCGTTCTCTTCTCATAAGATGGGGTTTGTGCATTTCCCGCTAGCACTTTTTTCCACTTCAGTTTGCAATCCCAGTTTCCTTCTTAGGAGCTGAATGTCTTTTGTGTAAAGCAATTCAAAGTTTTTTATATCGAGAGATTCATCAGCTTCAATAATCTTTCTCTCTGCAAAAAATTAATTAATTTTAAAGCTTATGTAAAATGACAGTTTCTTACTTTTCTTGACTTTCATTTGGCTTTAATTGCAATGGCCTAGTGGTGGAATCGAAACAGTGGAAGTACTTAGATCGATGCAAGAGCTTCCGCTTTCCGCAGTATTGTTTGCTAAAAAGCAAAAAAAAAGAAAAACGATTGGAGAAAGAAGAAATGAAAACAAATGATTGGAACACGACTTGAAATTTAGAACTGCGTTTACCGTGTGCTTCAAACATGGACTCTGTAATGCCAATCCCAACGACAGAAGAATAATATCATCCCAAGAATTCAATTTAATTTCTCTACCACCACCAGTGTCAATTTTTTTTTAGACTTTTCAATTTTTGTCTAAAAGAAAAGGACTATTGCAGAATTCAACTTAGTTAAAAATAAATTACCAATGTTGATTTTCAACAATTTTGCCAAAACACATCTCTAACATATACCCAAGACTTTGTGCGTGGCACAATATTGAAGCTAGAAGCCAGCCTATAAATACTTATCCAAGCTTCAATTTTTATTTCCTTTGTTATTGTTTCTGAAAAAGCACAAAAACGAATAATTTTCTTGTCGCGGATCGTTCTCAATACTATTTCTTTGTTGACAACACTTATTTGACTCCGCATTGTCTATTTGTTACGAAATATTTTGTACAACAGAATTGAGGAGGGAATTGTAATGTTTCAGTAGCTGTCAAAGTAACCAGTGACATCCAGCTGTCAAAATTAATCACCCTATCGGAAGATGGTATAATGTTTGCAAATGGCGTCGTACTTCAATCATATTTGACATTTATGAATTAGACCGATGCAGTTCACACACAGACAAATAATGGAGAGAAATAATTATGTTAATATTTTTGACAAATATTCCAGCGCTATGCTACTCGACTCGAAAAGAGTAGAACCACAGAAGATTATGCACGGCGTGGCCACCACCAGACTGGTCTTTTGGCCGAGAATATCGCGACTGTGGCTACCGATGTCGCTGAGAACGAAGAAAGATCAACCAGACGACAGACCACGCAATTGGGCATCACCAGAAGGACTCTACAACGAACTTTAATGAAAGAATTCCACATGTTCCCGTACAAGCTGCAAACAGTGCATCAGTTAATGTCTCCTGACCGTTAGTCGCGTGTGAATTACTATAAAGCCATCCTCAATCTCAACAACGAAGAGAACGATTTTGTATCGAAAATCATCATGAGCGGGGCTTGGTGAACATGTGGTTTCAATAAGACGGTGCCACTGTATACACAACATGAGCCACAATGGATATTGTGAAAGAAGCATTTCGATCCCAGACTTCTTTCTTTGGGGCTACTTGAAGTCGCGGGCTTATTCCAACAAGCCTTAGACAATCACAGCCTTTAAGGAGAATGTTCGACAGGAATGCAAAGAGTTATCACCGGAAATCTTGCGGAAAGTCATGGATAATGCCATAAAACGGACACAAATGTGTATCAACACTGGCTGCAACCATTTGGCGGGTATCATCTTTGCCACTTAACAGTATTTAGTAAGGTTTGCCATTTCAACATGCATGGTTTACGCTTGGCGAAATTTATAGAAATTCCGACTCAGTTGTAAATACGCAACGTGCGGTCGGTCGTCATTATGGCTTCAGTGTGCAGGCAATTCATCCCACCTTGAAATAGTTTGAGCGTGAGTACACTCTTAATGATCTTAAGCCACCAACCAGATAAAGATTATTGCGAAATGAAGAAACCATAGCCGCAGTAGCGGCCAGTATCGAAATAGACCAAGAAATGTCGATTCGGCGCTGATCAGCTGAATTGGGTATCACCAGAGTTAACCCGACTTATTTTGCGGTTGAGTTTGGGCCTTCATTCGTAGAAGATTGTGCTGACACAGAATTTGAAGCAAGGACGACCATAGACAACGAGGTGAGTTCGCTAATTGAACGCTTTAAATGTTGGCCGGGGACCCGGATTTTGGCCAAAATATTCGCTATTGGAGCGAACATAATTAATCAACGAACCTTATTTATTTCGATGCTAACCGACTTTTTGTGGCCAGAACTCGACAACATTGATATATTCGAGCTGTAGTTCCAACAAGACGATGAAACATGCCATTCAAGCTACACAACGCTCAAAATTGTGAAGGAGAAAAGAACGGCGAAGGCTTGGCAGCCAAGAATGAATCAAGTTAATTTTTGATATTTTGCTCTGATGTGAACCGTATTTCAGTGAGGGCCTTCGACCAGAACAAATGGTAGTCAGAAGAGGCAAGGTCTGGGCTATAAGGCGGGTGGGGTAAGATTTCCCATCCAATGTTTTCCAAATAGTTCTTAACCGGAATAGCAACGTGGGGCCGAGCGTTGTCATGATGGAAAATTATTGCCTCGTATCTGGTCGCATAATCCGGGCGTTTTTCGGCTACTGCTCTCTTCAAACGGATTAATTGTGTTCAGTAGTGTTGTCCATTGATGATTTCACCCGATTTTAGGAGCTCATAATACAGCTGCATTGCAGAGCATTACCTTCGCGCCATGGAAATTCGGCTTTGCCGTTGATTTGGCTGGTTGGCCGGGTTTCACATATGATCTTTTGTACTTGGGGTTGTCGTAATCGATCCATTTTTCAACAGCAGTAACAATCCGATGCAAAAATAAATTCCTTTTGTGGCGTTCCAGCAGCATTTCGGACATGCAAAACCGCCTTTCGACGTCTCTCGGCTTGAGTTCATGTGGAACCCAATTTCCTTGCTTTTGAATATATCCAGCTGCTTTTAAACGTTTTGAAATGGCTGCTTGAGTGACACCCACAGATTCTGCGAGCTCTTTTTGTGATTGGCAAAAATTTTCATAGAGTAATGCTTCCAGTTCTTCATCTTCAAATTTTTTTGGCTGCCCAGGACGTTCGTCGTCTTCCAAGCCAAAATCACCACTTTAAAATCGTGCCAACCACTTTTGACACGTTCGCTCAGCTAGCGCATGTTCACCATAAACTTCCACCAAAATACGATGACTTTCGGCAGCATTTTTCTTCATATTAAAGTAATGAAGTAGAACTCCCCGCAAAAACACTTTTTCAGGCACAAAGTTCGACATATTTGAGTGAAAAAAAATTATTGTTGTTTACGCTTCAAATGAATGACATATACTGAAATGACGTGCAATGACAGTAGCTTTCCAACGCATGTTCCAATGGAATAATAACAATGGAATAATACAAGTTACGCCATCTCTTAGCAAACCGCACGAAAATCTTTAACTGAATAGAACACTTCAAGGTAATGGTTAACTATTTGCAAGCTCCATTTGAACTAACTTTTTCAAAGCAACGAATTATCGGCTACAAACCGGTCCTCTGAAAGGCCATCAATAAGGATTTTGTTGCTCCATGTTATTGGAAAGTCAGAAAACATAGAATATCAGATCCAAAGCTGCGGATCCTTGTAAAAAAACAAACGCGGTAGATTTTATAATACGGCGAAGGAACTAAAAGTGAATTGGCTACACATTAATGTGCGATATATCTCCCTACTACAAGATCCATCAGACAATACAATCCGCTCGCTTATTCAGGCAAAAAGACAGAGAAACCGAAGTGTATCGAATTCTTGTCGAGGCATAATGTGTAAAGCAACATGCAAAAGACGGTTTTAACGGTTCAGAGATAACGATTTTGATGTGAGAAATAAAGAACGTGGAAGACCACTAAAAAAGTTCGAACGAATTGCAAACAATATTGGACGAAGATGAAACTTTAAGTCAGAAACAAATGGCAGAAATGTTAAATGTTGCATAACAACCGTCTAAAAGCTATGGGAAGGATCCAAAAATCTGGAAAATGGATGTCATATGAATTGAATGAAAGACAGATGGAAAACCGAAAAACCACTTCTGAAATTTTACTGCAAAGACACGAAAAAAAATCAGTTTTGCATCAAATTGTTACTGGCGATGAAAAATGGATTTATTTTCAGAAATCATGGGTTAATCCGGGACAACCATCAACGTCGACAACAAAACCAGATCGATTCGGCAAGAAGACAATGCTGTGTGTGTGGTGGGGCCAAAAAGGTGTGGTGTACTACGAGCTCCTAAAACCTGGTGAAATCGTTAATACAGATCGCTACCGACAACAAATGATCAATTTGAACCGTGAATTGATCGAAAAACGACCATAAAGCACCTGCACACAAAGCAAAACCGGTTCAGGATACAACCAAAGCACTTGGCTGGGAGCTGCTACCCCACCCGCCGTATTCACAAAACTTGGCTCCTTCCGACTACCATTTTCATTGATGGGACACGCATTAGCTGAGAAGCACTTCGAATCCTACGAGGAATTTGGTTTACTTCAAAAGATGGGAAAAATGTGTAGCTTGCAATGGCCAATACTTTGAATAAAATCTTTTTTATTTTCCCATTAAAAATTAGTGTTTTATTTTCACAGAAAAACGCTCACCGGTACACCTGGTACTTCGAAGGTAGGTAGTCCTCAATGCATCAAGACTACCATAACGATAGGCAATAGAAGGAATTCCTTTTATTTCTGAAAGCATTTCATACCAATCCGAATTTAGCATATTTTCATATTATGCTTTAGCAAATAAGGATCTCCTCCTACACTTTTATTTTTTTATATATTAAATTGGCATCATTTAATTATGAAGATCGCCTACCTTTAATCACCATGGCACTCAAATATGCCATGAAAAAAGCAACGGCATCAGTTTCATCTCCAATTTAATTGCCTTCATTAAAACTCGTTTATTACATGGAGAGCATATCAAAGGACCTGCTGTAATAATATGCGTTCGTACACTTTAGACCTTTTATATGGTATACTAAATAAAATAAATTGAGACACCAAAATGCTAATACCCTGGCTCCCTCCCAATCTAACAAAAAAAAAAAATACTTCTCCTTCCTATATCCCGATTTACGGTTAAAGTGAGGGTAAAGCCACCTTTTACAAAAAATAAAAAACAATATAACTCAGGACACAATAATCTGTACGTTCTCATAATTCGATGAAAACTGCCAATACCGAGAGGGTTCTTTTAATTTATTAATGCCATCAAAAGTTATCGAATTTAAAACCCTCCTTTACCTGATAGGACGAAAATCACCACAACAATCTATCCTAATCTTCATGTCGAAGTCGAGGGTAATATACTGATACTGGATGGGTGGTTGGCGATGGCGCAAATTGAGGAGTGCGTGTGAATTTTATTCATTCATCCCGCATCCTCAAATACAGGGAAATTTACCTGGAGAATTATATGCCTAATAAAGCTTCTATGGCATCCAACATTACTTTAAATGCCAACAGAGATCCTTTACAGAATGTGTCAGGAACGATGCCGATATCGTAGTCGATGCCACCCATTAATGTGAGGGTAATAAACAAGTTTTGTATATGGATATGCCAGCGTCGGGTATGGATGGATTATTTGGGATCGTTGATTGCTTCCAACAGCAGTCAACCAACAAATGAAACCTCTAACTACAATCTTCGTTCCTTTTGTTCTTTTGACACATCTCGTCGTTTCATCGTTTAAATTCATATTTTATCCTTCTAAGATGTGGCCCCGTGGGTGGTACAAAATACATTGTACAAGGATTATGAAGACAAATAGAAGTGTTCGGAAACCTATTAAGCGTCATCCAACTTAACAGCAATAAAGATCTATGTGTTATCCATTGCGAAATCCCTTTCGGTAACGGAATATTTAAAATCCTTCTATGTAGCCTTTCGGGTGGAATCTCACACTCATTTGAAGATGGAAATGGCTATCGTTTTCTGTTTATATGGCGGAAAGGGGTTGTAGGTAAATCTCTTTTGATTATCAGAAGGCAAGTTGAGGACGGGCTTTTGCATTTTGGGTGGGTGTTATATTAATTACTACTAACCAGGCCGATTTCCGCCCTAGATCACTTCTTCCTTTCTCTCTATCTACCCATCTCTTTGATAGAGAATAATCCTACACAAATACAAGGTTGACTTTGTTAACCTGGATATTCATTCGACCACATAAAGGTAAATTGAGCTTTAGATTTTATCCCAAAATAGGTTTTAAAAACAAAGGTACCTCATGTTGGAATAAAATTCCAGGGCCGGATTGTCAACGCCCTATTAAAAATTGTAGGGTAACATTTTAAACGTATAACTTAACTTAAGCAGTCCGTACAATAGTACTACAGAAGTAAACCACTCACTGTCTCGTTGATGACAGTGGTGGTTGGGTACTGTAGAAATATGTTGGCGATGCCCAGTATTCTAACTGTTTCTACACATTAATTGTACTTATTTTACCTCCAAGTGGTAATGATCGATGTCCATTCCGTCTCCACTTGCAAAATTTATAAGATGGAGAGCTTACAGCAGACAAAAATAGCAGCACTATAAACGAATAAATTCTCCAGTTCAAATAAATAGTGAAGTGAAATCTTGAACTAAAACAAATAAGATCCTATCTGAGCTACACCAACATATTTGGAGCTCATGTCGGTATGGATTTCCGAAACTAATTCACAGTCCTGGACTTAAACAAACCGCAACCGATCTAGAATACCTTTTGTCCTAAGGATATCTAACACATGGGCTGAAAAGTCAGTGCCGTTTTATAGTAAAACACAAAATTTTTGCAAAATTCAACTTTATTTATCAATATAGTTGCCTTCGAGGGCGATACACTGATTGAAACGATTTTCCAATCTTTCGATACCAATTTTGTAGTACGATTTCGGTTTAGCCTCAAAATAGGCCTCTGTTTCAGTGATTACTTCTTCATCGGTCTTAAATCTCTTTCCGGTGAGACCTTTTGAAGTCTGCGAACAGGAATAGTCGCTGGGGGCCAATTCTGAATAATACAGTGGGTGGGGAAGCAATTCGTAGCCGAATTCATTCAATTTTGCCATCGTTTTCATCGACTTGTGACACGGTGCATTGTCTTGTTTGCGATTTCGTCCTTCAAACGCTCCAACAACACAGTTGTTGTTGATAGTCTGCCCCTTTTGGAGATAATCGATGAAATTATTCCATGTGTATCCAAAAATACACATGGTTCGTCGCCTGCTCGCCACTCAACTGACTGCCGACTTGACTCTAGTGTGAAGTGATGGAGCCAAGTTTCATCCATTGTCACATACCGATGCAAAAATTCGGCTTTATTGCGGTTGATCAGCTTTAAACACTCCTCTGAATCATCAACACATTGTTGTTTTTGGTCGACTGTGAGCAAACGCATTACCCACTTTGAACAGAGCTTTCGCATGTCCAAATATTCGTGTATGATATATCCAATCCGCTCTTTTGATATCTTCAGAGCCTCAGCTACCTTGATCGACTTCACTTTACGGTCATTTGTAATCATTTTGTGGACACTTTTTTGATGTTTTCATCTGAAACAGACTCTTTTGGACGTCCACTGTGTGCATCATCTTCGGTGCTTGTATGACCACTTTTAAATTTTTCAATTTACTTGCGAATGGTTCGTTCGGCTGGTGCAGAGTCCGGGTAACACTTATCAAGCCATTTCTTTGCATCGGCTGCATTTTTTCCAATCAAAAAGCAATGATAAATCAACACACGAAATTGCTTTGAATCCATTATTTTTTCACAATAACAAAAGTTGCTTCACTGTCAAATTTTTACACGTTTCTTTTGAAGGTTGGTACTACAACTGGAACTTCTTGAAAGCAGCGCCTATTTGGATGAGAATTTGCTGTTAGGGGCCGACTTAGGCAAAAACTCTTAAGTTTCCTGCATGCTATCGAGCGCCTGGTAACAATTCGTGTTGATACTAAATTCTCCAACATTAGCCTTATATGCGCACATTCCACATACCCCCACAGAGAATAAAGATGACGACACCAAAGATGGCTTATACGAGCTCTTTGACAAGACTTACGAGCAGTCCCTTAGTGATAATTAAATCGACCCCGGCAGCTTTAATGCAAGGCTAGGTAGAGAAGGCATCACCTCCGATAATGGATTCAAGCTAATCGACTTTGCAGCGAGGCGAAACATTTCCGTAGCTAGCACGTGGTTCGCGCACCTCGATATTCATAAGCGAACTTAGAGACCTTCTGATCAATCAACCGTCATCCAGATTGACCGCGTTACGATATATTACGATACAGACACTGCTCCAGTATTGTGGATGTCCGAAAGTTCCGAAAAGCCATCATCGACTTGGACCATTTTTTTGTTCTAGCCAAGGTACGGTGGCGGATACTCGAACAACGCAAAGACAAAGTCATACTGACGTCGGACGGCTACAATTGCAGGAGATCCCCAAATCCTCTTCCGATAGAGCTTCCCATAATTTTTTAATACGTCTTATTCCACCAACATCAAGTATCGAAAACCAGTGGCAACATTATCAAAAAGCCAATAGAGATGCCGCCTCTGATGTACTGGGTTTCACTGGACCACCGCAATGAAAACCCTGGGTTGCAGACGAGTGCCGGCAAGCACACGCAGCTAAGCAAGATGCATACAATGCGGCGCTCCTTATAAAGACTAGAGCTGATCACGAGCTCTACGAGCAGAAGAGGAAAGACGAGCACCTGCTTCTCTGGAAAAGAAATCAAAAGCATGAGAAGCGCGTGATCGAGGAGATTCGGAAGTCTTACCAGAAGGAAAAAAAAACATGCCAAGGACACGAACTCCTAACCGATGCTTTTTTGAGATGAATAAGGGGTCATAGTAGTAGAATCGTAGTCGGTACTGAGAATTTGGAAAGATAATTTCTGTAGACTGTGTACTTAATTTCAGACGTCAGCTTCAAAGCGGAAGGCGATCTCTTGGAAAGGAGAATACACCAACTCGTCTGTAAAATATGGTCAGCATTGTTTGCCCAATCCTTAAAGAAAGAGACTGTAGCCTACAATATTCTATCTGCTGTATTGTGTAAACGCCTGAAATCGTTTGTCAACAACCTGATTGGTACATAACGAGTATTCACACTACGGCAGATCTGAAAAAAAAAAAAAAACTACGGGCTCCAAATTGATACACAACAACTATAGAGATGAGCTTACAGCGCAATGACTAGTTATGACTTTTCTGTCAAACTCGTCAGGAGCTCACCGAGACCTTTAGTTTCAGAAAAGGATTTGGACGAGGCTATGCGCTGTTATGCGATTTCTTAACTAAGGAATAGTGCAAAACTCACGCGTCAACACAATCTTTCAAAAGTTCTTCAAATTACTCTCATACAACGATGATATTGAAATAATCGGAAGAAAGCAGCGCGTGATGTCAATGTCACTTTTGGGAGAATTAAGACAAAACGGCGAAGATGGGTTTAACTGTCAATGAAAGCAAGACCATGCACTCGCATATTCTGCCAAGGAGAAAGTACACTCAACACCAACTTTTCGAACTCTCAGCAGATATACCTTTGAGGTATATAAGGACTTTGTCTACGTAGGCTTCACCCAATTCAGGCAGCGACATCAGCACTAAGATCAAACGAAGGACAACTTTTGCCAATCGCTGCTTCTTCGGGCTAAGAACGCAGTTGACTAACAAAGCTCTCTTTCGGACAACAAAAGTGACTCTAGGTAAGACCCTTATAAGTCCAGTCTTGTCCTTTAGCGCAGAGGCATGGATTTTATCAAAAATGAATGATGGTGCTATTGTCTGCTTTACTAATATTCGGCCCGAAAAATCTTCGAATTCGCCCCTGAGGAGCAGCAGGAAAACCGCGACTCAGGTGGCTCACGCAAATTGAAGGGGACCTTTACTATTGCGTGAGTGCGAAAGTGTTGCCGCAGACAAGATACAATCTGCGAGTGTTGAGTTAGTTGTGAAGTTAACTGCAAGCAGAATTGCCTGATCTAAAGAGCTACCAGCCGAAATGTCATTATACTCGTAAATAAGATTTGGGATGGAGAATGAGGTAGAATTACTATTGTTTCGACGAACGACTAGACACTGTTACCCCTTTTAGGGAATTGAAGTACTTTTTCCCTCAGTTTTTGACCGTATTTAAATTTCACATGCTTAAGCAAAGCATTGCAGTTATTCCCGGATCATTTGAACCTTTTAGGCTACTGCACCTGCATTAGCCACCATCTTTGTGCCTTTTATGCACCGTATTCTTATTCAAGGTTTCTTTTTTTTTATTAATAGGTGGCCGACCTTTCGAAACATAGAAAAAAGTTTTCGCACTATGTTAGTCTTGCATTTTTCATTGAAATTACTTCGGAAGGAATATGCACGCATATTACTTTCACTTGGTTTATGGCATTTCTGTAAACTCTTTATAACCTAGAGTAACCCACATTCCTCATTTCTATTATGCTTGCGATTTTCTTAGCTGATTTCAGCTGACTTTTCTCAGACTTTTTAACGAACACTTCCGTCGAGAAAAGTTTGTTGCCAACTCTCACGTGACTCACCCAAATTCACTTTAATATCGCTTATTTCGCGGTATTCCAGAAGAGATACTATATAATCGAATTTGATGTTTGCCAATGCATAAAACCATGTGATTTACACAGGAATGATGAAATCATCATGTGCAGAGGAATGTGTGGGAAAAAGTTCCACGTCAAATTCTGCGCGAATAAACTTTACGTGAGCCAAATACAATAGCAACGAATTTTAAAATATAAGTTCTGAAAGAAAAAAAAAAGTCATGAAGAACACCCAAATACAAACATTATCCAACCACCAAAACACGCGCAGATAGTCATAAATATAATAGTCATAAAGCCAAAGGAGTTCCAAACAATGAAAAAAGGATGTCAAAAAAGTCATACACCCAACAAATGTGTCACTTTAGGCGATGAAAATTCTGTTGAAACAATATACAACGAAATTAAAACAAGCATGAATGAATACGAAATAAAAATACATGAACCACAAAATCTGCAAATAATTAATTTAGGAATGCGTAATGAGATTTCCGAATTAGATCTAACGCAAGCTGTCAAATGTCAAAACAATCTAAGTGACTGCAATATTAAATGTGTCAAAATATGCTTCCAAACAAAAACAAACCGTCATAACACAATATTACGCCATATAATGCAGTTGGCAGGGTTTTTTTTGAAATGGAAAAACTAAATGTAGATTGGGATGGATGTCGTGTGTCTCAATATACGAGTACAACGGTCAAAAGATGATTTAAATGTTATGGATTCAATCATATCTCAAAAAAAACTGTCAAAAACATTAAATATGTCTTCGGGGTGGTGAAAACTATGATGTCAAAGAATGTAAAAGCGAAAATACCATCTTGATCAAAATGTTACCGGTGGCGCTTCCATTGATACGATTTGAGTTATGTTTTTTTGTTAAGTTGGTACATATGTTGTTGACATTCTCTCTAAATCTTAACCTCATAGCTTAATATTTACAAAAGTTACGTAGCCAAGAGTACATTTTTCTCTGTATGTGTTGGCGATTTTTTAAAATTTTACAAATAGATTTAAATTTGCAACAACGAACTTGTATTTAATTTTTTGTTAAAAACGGATTTACGCAATTTACGGATGCTTATTCCAATTGCTTGCTCAGATAGAGGATTATGTCGACCGTACAATAGACGTAGCGTGCGATGGATCTAACGAACTAAGCCATCATTTTGGAAATTTTAAAAACAACCTGCTGAACTCATTACTTTACCAGCCATTTCTAAATCAATTAAGAAGAACTCTGAAGTGTAACAACAAACGAACAACTAACACTAATACCACCTTGATCAAAAAGTTTCCGGTGGTTCTCCCATTGTTCCGATTTAAGTTCTGTTTTTTTTTTTTTTTTTGTTCAGTTGGTACATCTGTTATTGACATTTCCTCTGAATCTTAGCGTCATAGCTTGACATTTGCAAGAGTTACGTAGCCAATAGTACATCTATCTCTGTATGTGTTGTCGATTTTTTACAATTCTAGAAATGGATTTAAATTTGCAACTACGAACTTGTATTAAATTTTGCGTAAAAAACGGATTTAATATTGCGCGAACGTTGGAAGTGTTGAAAAAGTGTTTCGGCAACGATTGTGTAAAGAAAACGGTCATTTAACAGTGGCACGAACGGTTCAAAAGTGGTCGTGAGTCAATCGAAGATGATGAACGCAGTGGCAGACCATCGGCATCGAAAACCGACGAAAACATTGATGAAATAAAAGAAATGTTGGTCAATTACTACAAATTAACCATCAGAGAGATAGCCGAGGACTTGAGCATTGCCTCTGGATCCGTCCAAGGCATTTTGGTGATTGGTGATTTGGGTTTCCGTTGTAGCAGCAAAGTTAATGCCAAAAGACCTCAATTTCATGTAAAAAAGAGACATTGATCAAAAGGATCATTACTGGAGCGGAGACGTGGGCTTATGAGTACGACACGCAATCCAGATATCAGACAAGTGAACGGCGTTCACCAAATGAGCCGAGACCAAGACCACGTCGTTTTCAGTCAAAAAAAGGCAATGCTCACGGTTTTCTTGGATTACAACGGTGTAGTGCATCATGAATTTTTGCTACCATAGAAGGCCAGACAGTAAATTTGGGCGTTATGAGACGTTTGCGTGAAGCGATTCGCCGAAAGAGACCAGAATTGTGGGCAAAAAACTCGTGAATTTTGCACCATTTTTTGACGAAAAATGCAGCCACCGAATTTACCTCCCTGTGACTTCTTTCTGTTCAATCAAGTTAAAAAATCATTACGGGGAACGCGTTTCAACAGCCGAGAGGAAGTTATGGAAAAATCGCAGTAAGCACTGATGGACATACCGAAAACCGAATATAAAAAATGTTTGGAGGATTAGATCAAGCGCTGGCATAAGTGTGTTGCAGTCGATGGGGATTACTTTAAAGGGGACAATATAGATTTAAATGAATTAAAGTTGTAGATTAAAAGTTAGAGATTTAAGGTTAAAAATTTGAAGTTGTAAATATTTGATCAATGTAGTATAAAATACAAAAAGACACCTTGAGAGTTCATTAGAGTATATGACCTCGAAATCATTGCTGAGCCCCCTGCAATTTGTCAGAAAGGCATTCAAAAGCATATGTCAGGAAAATATGTGTAACTAGAAAATGTTGGTGCCTTAAGATGAAGGTACACCATGACAACAGTCAATTAATAGATCTCTTTGCAACATACCGATCCCGTATGCCATTTAAGACTGAACTCTGTGCTCTGTGTTGTAATTAACTGGCTAAACATAGCCGACACATACCGCCGTCGAATGTCAAATATATTTAACGACAAAGATCTGACGATGCTTAACTCTAAGCTTACCATAGTAACACCAGATTTTCAAACCCTAGTTGACTATGTCCTAACTAACAATAAGCATTTATACGACGCAAACGTTTTACGCAGATGGTGCTTGGATCTCTGAGTTTATCAAGCAGAGGTAAAGCATCATCATCAGCCAATGCACAATATTCCCAACCTCTCACCACAAAAATAAACGCAATAAATTTATCGGCTAGATATAAAATATAGCCCCCTTCACGTCTCCCCACAAATGCGCCAATTGCTTCTCTTCCATTCAATCCCCAACATCAACGCGTTTCTTTTAATTTAACCCCTGTCTCTGATACTGTTACTGCTCAACTACCCACACCCGTTCCAATGAATACTTACAACTGTTTTCCCAATTTCGATCTTAAACCTGGAAGCAAATTTCCAAACTTTATTAGCTCGCATAGTTCGCCTCCTTCCTTGGTTTCACAGGCGCCTGCGACTATTTTTGATCTCCTTTCGTCGCCTATTACGATAAATCCTACTCTGTCTGCTTTGAGAGAAAAACCAAAACAATTGTCATGGTCTTCTACCAACAGGAGGGCCTTTCTGATGATATAACTAATCTCAGGAATCTTTACAACAGGTACCACGAAATTTTGAGAATAACCTCGGTGCTTACCGCTGCTATGTACATTTTGAAAGAGTTTCTCACCTTCACCGTAGCCGAGCTGATCATGATAATTTTTTTCATTCCTTAATCACCTTACTTGTCTATATCTCCACGTATCAAACTACCTCTTACATTTTACTATCAAAGCGTGCTATTTTATCTAAATCGCATGGTCTTTCTTTCGACGTCTATGTTCTTACAGAAACCAATCTGATCCTCGACATGAAGAGCCAGGAGCTATTCTCACCTTCTGATAATATTTTCCGAGATGACGATCACTCACTTAATTGATTCTCCATGCTAAGGTGTCCTACTTGCTGTCCACATTAGCCTCAACTCTTCTCTCATCGTTCTCTCTTTTTCTGTCAAACTTGGCTTTGTCTCAATTAAAATAACACTTCCCTATAGATTCAACCTATCGAATCCTACATCCTTACTATTGAATCGATTAACGAACTAATTAACCTAAGTGTTTCCATCGACCGTATCCTTATCCTTGGTAACTTAAATCTGCCTCTGCTGAAGTGGATTCCATCGGATTACCGTATCAATCGCTAGTTAAGTTAAGGATTGACTATTCATTAATGGTATGGCATCCTCAAGCCTATGCCAAGTAAGTGGCGTCCCTAACTCCATTGGTAGGCAACGAGACCTTATTTTCATTAGCGATCCCATTAATTCCACAGTAACGTTTTCTCCCTTAACCCTATCAAATATCGACAGCTTCCGCCACTTCCCCTCTTCTTCACTCATTTTTGCATAACTCTCAGTTAGTTAGTCTACTTCTTCCCCTATTATCTCTTCTTACAACATCCATAAAGCTAATTCACGCAACATCAGTATCTATCTTAGCAAATCTTCTTTTGATTTTGCTAACCTATCTTTATCTGATGCTGTCTCCATTTTTTACTGTGAAATATTTTATTCTCTTTCTCTTAAACGTCCCTTTTTCTCGACATAAAACATCATCTACTTCCCCTCCTTGGTATAACAGAAGACTTCAGTTTTTCTTCGCACCAATTCTTAATCTGACTACTCCAACTATGTATCTTGGAACTTACCTCCAACTCACCTAGCTATATAACTGCCTCTACCAACGCACAATAACCACATCAACGATCCTGATACTTTTTATCAATTCATCAACTACAAAAGAAAATCAACAAAAAAACGGTTATCCCCCTCTCTATCGATCAATAATATACCAACGAACGACCAACATACTATTGGCAACTAGGTCACATAAAAAGTCTCCGCGGTTTTTTGTCACTAGATGGTGTTAGTGTCCATTTATCTAGAAACACTAATCTGATTGTGTCAAACGAACACGTGTTTGAAACGTGACATGTCAGGCTACATTTTTTGTGAAGACAGCTGTGTAATTCGTTGCTAGTGTTAAAAGTTATACTGATTTGAATATGAGCGAAATATCTGAAGAAATACGCTATATGATGCTTTTTTAGTATAAAAAAGGGAAAAACGCTGCAAAAACATGTCGAAAAATTTGTGCAGCTTACAGTAAGAATGCTATAAGTGAAAAGTCGATGAAATTTTGCAACTAATGGAGCAAGATTGGCACTGAAGCTGTCTTGAGATCGCGGAGGCACTAAAAATCAACCGTATGATAGTTTGAAATAAATAAAAATGAGCAAGCTACTCAAAGAAGCTCGATGTTTGGGAGCCACATGAATTAACGTAAACAAATTTAACTGACCGAATAATCATCAGTGAATCGCTGTAGAAACGTAACGAAATGGACACATTTTTGAAGCGATTCATTACAGGCGATGAAAAATAGATTAAATACGAGAATATCCAACGCAAGCGGTCATGGTCAAAGGCCGGTGGTCGACCACAAACGACTGTGGATTTGCGAAAGCCTGGATTGACGGCAAACAAGGTTATGTTGAGTGTTTTATGGGATTGGAAGGGAATTGTCTATTATGGCGAGAGGGTCAATTCGATCCTCTATTGTGCATAACTCGACCGTTTGAATGAAGATATCAAGAAAGGACTTGACGTAGCCCCAGAGAAAATAAGCGAGTGGTATCAAATCGCATGATCGCAATGGTCAATTGATGAATGCAGCAGCCAAATTTCTCCTTAACAAATTCGAGCGTGGCGTCGCTTGTATGCGTGTGTCGCCGTCTTGTTAGAACCACAGCTTAGAAATGTCGATGTTCTCTACTTGAGACTGTCATGCCATAAACTGCACCAAACAGTCAACCTTTGTGGATACATATATGCTTGGTCGAACACTTATGGATTGTATTCGTCTCAATAATGGCAATTTTTGCTTGTTGACATAGCCGCTAAGCTAAAAATGGGCCTCATCCAAGAATATGATTTTTTGGCCAAAATCGGGATCTCCAGTGCCCAAATAGTGAAATTACGCCATTATATATGGTCGTCCGAGTTCAGTTCTTGCGTCAGCTTAATCTTGTACAGATGTAGGCCTAAATCCAACCACAAAATAAGCCGGGTTGGCTCTTTGGCGATGCCCAATTCAGCTGAACGGCGCTGGCATCTAAGGCGGGTAGGTTTTTTTTCATTTCGCACCAACCTCTATCTGGTTGGTGGCTTAAGATCCAAAAGAGTGTAGTCACACTCAATCTTTTCCACGGTGCGACGAATTACCTGCACACTGAAGCCATGATGATGACCGACTTACAACTAAGCCGGAATTGCATGACGAATTCGCAAACCTTACTGAATATTTTGGCAGCTAAATGTCATAAGTAATTTTGACAGCTGCTGAAACATAACAATTGGAAAAACTATCATAGCTATCTGGTCGCGCGTATTAGCACGGCACACAGAAAGTGTGTGATAGTCTCTATTTCCTATTCGTTCCTACAGCTACTATGACTTTGTCAAAGGAAGCGTAAGATGATACAGTCACTCCAGGACTATAGCTATAAGTTCCATTTTGAGATCCACTCGGTGAGATTCGCAGACTCTATTTAGTTTAGCCACATTTTTCTAACTCTGTGGATTGGGTGGTTTCAAATCTATTGTGGCTGAGTGACTGTCCACAAAGATAGAGATTTCTGAGGGATCAAGTTCCATAAGTATAACGGCCTGTATTTCCGTCTGAAAAACACAGCATTCGTCCGGAATCCTGAAGGAGTTTTCATTTCACTTCACAATAGATTCCATCAAGAAAGGGAGTTGTCTTCCATCATGACAATACTAGACCACACACATCTTTGATGACCCGGAACAAATTGACGAGGCTTGTTTGGGAAGTTCTGATACATCCACCGTATAGCCCGGATCTTGCACCCTCTGATTACCCTTTGTTTCGGTCTTTGCAAGACTCTTTTGATGGTAAAAGATTGGCCGACCGAAGAGCCGCTGAAAATCACTTGGCCAAGTTTTTCGCTAATAAGCCACAGAAGTTCTACACCGATGGAATTATAAAGCCACCCGGAAAATGGCAAGAGGTCATAGATAATAATGGCCAATATGTTCTTGATTGAAATTGATTTTGAATAAAGAAATTTTTTTTTCAAAAATGTACCAAAAAACCGCGATTTTCTTGTTAGTGGCATACAGTAAGTCCGCCCTAAGTAAGAAAAATGTTTACATGTGGTATAAGCTTTTCCGAGAGCTCAGGCCCAGAAGATTTCAATGACGCTCTGGACGCCCCAGCACACCAACAAAAGATGATAACGACGAAGCTGTGAAGAAAATTGTTTTGGTAAATCGTCGAATTACCATAAGAGAAGTTGCTGAGGATGTAGGCGTATCGGTCGGCTCTTGTCATGCAATTTTTGTATATTTTAGACATGAGACATGTGTCAGCGAAGTTTATTCCGAAACTTCTTAGTTTAGATGAGAAAAACCGTCGCGTGAGCATCGCTCAGGAGCTTTTGAATAACGCCAATGATGATCCTGACTTGCTCAAAAGCACCATATTCACCGGATTTGGCCCCATGCGAACTTTACCTGTTCCCAAAACTGAAGGGACCTACATATAATAGGACGGAGATTTGCAACTATTGAGGAAATAAAAACGGCATCTCTGGAAGAGCTTAAGGTTATGCCACAAAAGTGCTTATGAGAAGTGCTTTGAGGATTAGAAAAAGGGTTGACACAAGTGTATTATATCTGAGGGGGACAACATTAATATTGATGATGATGTTATATATTATAAAAAATTAATATTATTATAAGCGTGATAAAATCTATAAGTGTTGTACTTTGTATTAATTACCTAGGCAATACTGTGACATTTTCTACTCAGATAAATAGAATCAAAGAGCTAGATATAAACTTTAAGTTTGCAATAAGGTTAAACAGAAAAATAATAATTTAACTTTATGAATGTCAACGTAATAAAAGACAGCCTTAATATGATTAGTTCCGTGCTTCTTCGTTTAAATAATAGTTCCACCGAAGCTGATGTCTTCCCAAGTTCTAGGAAAGAAACTATAAATGTGCCAAAAAAGAAGTCCCAAACGCAAATAAATTTAGTGAATTTTGGCTAATTAATGTGCTTCCGCTGCATGTTAAATTAATCGAAAAAGTAATAATGTCGCAATTTGAAAAACACATAAATAGTTAAGATATACCAAGAATTAGCCAATCCAGATTTTGTCGAAACCATTCTTGTGAAACATGTGTTACTTATATTGTGGAGGTCTGGAAAGCTCAATACACATAAGACATTCTATGATATATTGGCTGTATTTCTTGACTTCAAACGCACATTTAAAATGGTAAACCATGCAATCCTTAATGCAAACTGAATATGGAGTGCAAGATGTTGAGCTAAAATGGTTTAAATCATTCCTTTGTGGAATAACACAAAAAAACAGTGAAAGATGGCAAAGTATCCACAGCAAAAAATGTCTATATAGAAGTACCTAAAGAAACGGTTCTCGGAGTTATCCTTTTCTTACTTAACATAAATGGTATGGAAAAGGATATCAAACACTGCAAATTCGTGCTTTTTCGTGGATGATGCGCAACTCTACATATCCCAACCAAATACACAAAATAGACGAATATTTTAGTGCAATAAATAAATGGCTTATTATAAACAAATTAATACTTTACATAGACAAAACAAAGTGTCCAAAAACATAATTGTTGTCAATAATAATGTTAGAGTTAATTAATGAATGAAAATAAAAACTCATTGAAAATGAATGAGTCAATAATACAATAATATCGAGGAAGTGTTTTCCATAAAATACCTTGGAGTGTTTATTTTTTATTTTATTTGTATTTGCTTAACACAAGCTTAAAAACACAATTATAACTTAAACACAAGTGCCAACAATTAACAATTCTATGGTTAGGAAAAGAGTGGGGTAGTAAGTGTTAAGGTTAATTATGAAGGACATATTTCAGGATTGATATGGTGTAGTTTAAGTCAAATATATTGGGAAACATGTTTGCTTTGCAGAGCATTCTAGTTCTAGCTCGCCATTATCAGTACGGTGATGGAAAAAGACAGAATAAGAGTATTGATCCTAAACGACGAGGATTAGTGTTCAAGGAAGTCTGATAGAGCAGATAAGGGCAGTCTATGTTACCAGATAATAACTGATGAACAAAAATTATATCTGCGATATCACAACGAGTGCTATAAGGTATTGTAAATCAAGAAGCTTTAACCGATTCATCAATAATAATGTTGTCCCCTTCAAAGTATCAAATGCGCAACTAGATTATTGCTGTTTGTTTTTAAGAAAATGCAGTTTTGTTTTGAAAAAATAGTTACAAATGAATCATTCAAAGTATTGCCCATCGCTAGCTACAACTTTTTCCCATCTTTCTGGCGGAGCTCGAGGCTACTCACGATGTTTGATGTTTTCATATGAGCGAAACTGGTGATCAGCCAGACTATGTGCCATGGAACGGAACAAGTAATAATCGGACGGCACAATATCTGAGAAATATGGCGGGTGGGGTAGAACTTCCCATTTGAGCATTTCCGTAAGACCGAGTGTTGTCATGCTGTATAATAGTTTTTTCGTATCTCTGCTCTTTTTGTGGCTATTTCGGCTCAATCACATCAATTGAAGTTGATACCGTTCCCCAGTTCATAATAAATAACATCGACCTGGTCCCACCAAATACACAGCATAACCTTCATAGCGTTAATATCCGTCCGAACTGACGACGTAGAAGCATGACCATGACTTAATTCTTGCTGTAATGAATCCATTTTTTATCACTTGTCATGATAAGATAAAGAAAATCATTTTTCTTTTGCCGCTGGAGCAGTTGTTTACAGGCGAAAAAACGACGCTCAACGTAATCTGGCTTCAAATCATAAGAAACCCAAATTCCTTATTTTTAAATCATTACCAATGCATGCAGTCGCTTCGAAATGACTTTTGGGGTAACCTCTAATCCTGAAACAAGCTCTTCTTGTGTATGACGGGAATCCTCATCGAGCAATGCCTTTCATTCAGCATCTTCGAACGATGTTGACCTTCTTTCATGCGAGCATTCGTCAACATGGAAATCACCGTCTTTGAGTGACGGAACCAATCACGGCACGAGATCTCAGTGAGGTTTTTGGAGCTCTCGATGTGCATCAGCCGCCGTTTTCTTTGAATGAAAGAAGAAAATTAACACTTCCCGCAAATGACGATTATGTGGCACAAAATCAAACATTTTCACACAACCAAAAGTATATGTATATACGGTTTGTTTATCATATGTCAAACTTTGGTTCATGACGTTTTGGATATGTCATAATCGACCAGCACTTACTGCTGGAGTCATCTAATGACAAGCCGAAGTTAGTTGCGGAACTTTCGTATAGCCTTGAGGTCTTCCAGCAGTGCAGTTTTTATTTCCTCAATCGGTACAAATCTCCGTCCTTTCATTGGTCTCTTCAGTTTTGGGAACAGGGAAAAGTTGTATGTGACCAAATTCGGTGAATATGGTGGCTGAAGCATGATTGTAGTGTTGTTTTTAGCCAAACTATTTCTCACAAACAACAATGAAAAAGCAGGTGCATTATCGTGATATAAAAGCCATGAATTATTTTTACACAATTCCGGACGTTTTTTTTTTTTTTTTTTTGTATTACTTCTCGCAAACAGTGCATTACTTCAAAGTAATACTCCTTATTGACCATATGATCTTGTGGTAAAACCTCCTGATGCACACGCCACGATAAACGAAGGAAACAGTGCTCAAAACTTTGACATTTGATACAGCTTGGCGTGCTTCTATTGGGACGATTTCGACATCATAACCATTTACTCATTATTCTTCACTAGTTATGACCCTTTCGAGCAAGTCAGGATCAACATTGACGTCATTCAAGAGCTCATTAGCGATGCTCATGCGACGGTTCCTCTGACCAAAATTAAGAAAATTCGAAACCAACTTCGCTAAAAAAATGCATGACACCAGCCGAACGATATGCCAACATCCTCAGCAATTTCTCTTGTGGTTATGAGACGATTTTCCAAAATAATTTTCGACGTTATCATCTTTTGTTGACCGAGCTTTGTTATTATCGTTTTCTCAGCCATCTTGGAAAGCTTGTATCACTTGCAAACATTTTTTTTTTTTTTTACTTAGAGCAGACTCAGTGTTTTAGGCCACTTGATTCCATTTTTTACACAAAATTTGATGCAAATTTTTTGCTCCTTTTTTTTATTATAAATGAAAACCGCCGAGCATACCAAAACACGTCTAACCTTTCTATCTGTCAGAAACAAACTAAGTCAGCTATATACTTTAAAGTCTGAACATATGTTCGGAACATGTTTACCAATACAGCAAAAAAAAAATCGATAATCGAAATCAAAATACCCGTCGAAACCGAAAAATTTTCCATTCTCGGTATGTGTGTCAGTGACAACTTACTTGGAATGATCACATATTCGATGTCGTCAAAAATGTTGTGAAATGTTGGGATGTAGGACATATTTCACCCCCTCTGATCTGGTCGCAATATAAAAAGCATTCATTTGCCCAAAATTGGAATACAATGCTCACATCTGATCAGATGGTTCTAAGACATCTCTGCACCTGCTTGATAGGATTCAAAACCGTACGATAAAACTCATAGGCAATGCTAATACAACCCAGTCAATGGACGCCTTCGAACACCAACGAAAGGTCTCGTTTCTCATTTCATTTTATCACTATTTCCATTATCAGTGCTGCATAGAAATCACCAGTATCATTCCGCCTTTTCAAACCTCCAATCATAACACCCGTCCCGCTATAAATACTCATCAGTACACCCTTAAACCCACTTTCCTATTTCCTATTCATTATAGCTTGCAAACATTTAAAAACAATGTACATCGCTATCTCTGTTTTCTTCCTTCCTAAATTTCCTTCGTCCGCGCTGTGTATAAATATTAGATATGAATATATTGGGATACGAACTGCGGCAATAATCTACATGCAGTTGCCACACGGGGGATTATAGGAAAATCCGTGAAATCCAAGAAGACCCTCAAATAAAGCAACTATTGTATGATATAACCAACAACCTTTACAAATCCGCTCCTGATAAAATGACAAATAAGAAATACTCATCAAAAGAGCTATCGCCATTTGCGCTATACATGGTAAAAGCTTTACAATTAATCGACCTGTAATCGATTTGATCCCCTTTTCGATGTCATCTGATACCAGATCTTAGAAAATAGACACGCTTGGTGTTGTTGTTTTTTTTTTTTTTTTTCGAACCCTAACAGCTTCTGCAAGTGTATGAGTATCTCAGATTATTTTTCGGTATTCGTCTGTTCGATTTGTAGATAGACCAACACTGTTATCCTCATCACCGCACAGCAAAGGGTGTAGGACTAGAATGTAATTCCTTGAATATTATTATCGATAAAATACAGACAATTAATTCGAGGAAACAAAAGGATGTTGTGCCAGATTATTTTCGGTTTCGTAAAAACCATTCATAAAAGTTACTCAAATAAACACTTTGGCATCGGTTGATCGGTGCTAACATGGGGGCTGATTACGGGTGCTTAACAAAGCCACCCCTGCATTTGATATTGTTGGCCAGAGATATTCATCGGTTTACGTTTTGTGTATATTTTTTTTCTCTGTTTTTACTTTTTTTTTTTGTTTGTTGTTTTTTTTTTTTTTTTTTTTTGTTTTACATGGTAATCGGATAACTTTAGTGAGCGACTTTGATGTGAAATGCCTGGAAAAATTCAATTTTCTTTTGAGTGTTGTGCTCTTGTTATGAGTGTAGTCGTTTTCTCTTGTTATAAGTGGAAGAAGGTTCCTTTTTCCTGGCCTCTGAAATTGGATTTGAGGTTGAGATGCTCGTCCTAAAGGATGAAATATCTTTTATTTCCCTTTTTCTTATTATTTTCTTTTTCTTTTTTTTTTTCTTTTTCTTTATAATGATGTGAAATTCAGATTAATACTTCAAGGATATGAGTATTATTTTACGTCTACCATATAATGTAAGAGTAGGCATGTGGATTAGGGAAAAAGAAATCACTCATCATTAGTCAATATTTTGTTGGCTCTTATGATATTGGGGGATATTTTCGAATATCCGAATATATCGTATAATCGTATGTATCTACATGGATATGATTTCATAATCTTGAAACTCGATACAATTGTTTAAGCAGGCAGTGCCATAAAACAGTTGCCAACGTGAGAGATAAAAACTAAAACCAATTAACAAATGATGTTGAGTATGTAGAAATGTATTGAGAAATGTTCATTAAGAAAAATGTGCTCTCCAAGGATTACGTTTCCTTTTGTTTGCTTTTCACAATGAGTTGGAGCTGCATATCTCTCATTTAGTGCTTGGTATAACATACTGAAGGAAAAAACCGCCCTCTTCTATACTTTATTCACCAGAGTTTTAAGGTCAAAAATTATTAAAGATTAGAAATTGTTGTTAAATCGTTCGTTTTATCGTGCATCTTTTGAAAATTTCTTTGATTATTTTATCAAAAAGAATTGTTATTTCAGTTTTGCTACAAATTCGAAACATTGTTTCTGTTAGAGTCCCACCGTCACCGCGGCAACGAAAACCATGGATTTCTGTGGTCTTTTTAAGTCGAAAAACTTTTTGCCTCATTTCTTTAAGCCGGCTTTTATCTTGCCAAACTGCAATTGATTTCTGATTTATTTTTTTTATTTATTAAAACTTGTTGTTAAGTACCATTTTTACCAATTTATTCTCTTAAAAACACTGAACATTTTTTAACCAAAGAATTACATTTAAAATTATAAACAAAATAAAAACAAAAACATGAAATTCCTAAAAATTTTAGTATTTGAATAGAAACGAAAAAAAAACTATTGGACCTATAACTATTCGTGCAGTTTGCTAAGAGATGGCGTAACTTGTATTATTCCATTGGAACATGCGTTGGAAAACTAATGTCATTGTACGTCATTTCAGTATATGTCATTCATTTGAAGCGTAAGCAACAATAATTTTTTTTTTACTCAAATATGTCGAACTTTGTGCCTGAAAAAGTGTTTTCGCGGGGAGTTTTCTTCATTACTTTAATACGAAAAAAACTGCTGCCGAAAGTCATCGTATTTTGGTGGAAGTTTATGGTGAACATGCGCTAACAGAGCGAACGTGCCAAAAGTGGTTTGCACGATTTAAAAGTGGTGATTTTGGCTTGGAAGTCGATGAACGTCCTGGGCAGCCAAAAAAGTTTAAAGATGAAGAACTGGAAGCATTACTTTATGAAGATTGTTGCCAAACACAAGAAGAGCTCGCAGAATCTTTGGGTGTAACTCAAGCAGCCATTTGAAAACATTTATAAGCAGCTGGATATATTTAAAAGCAAGGAAATTGGGTTCCACATGAACTTAAGTCGAGAGACGTCGAAAGGCGGTTTTGCATGTCCAAAATGCTACTGGAACGCCACAAAAGGAAGTCATTTTTGCACCGGATTATTACTGGTGATGAAAAATGGATCCATTACGACAACCCCAAGCGCAAAAAATCATATGTGAAACCCGGCCAACCAGCCAAATCAACGGCAAAACCGAATATCCATGCTCTGTATTCGGTGGGATCAGATGTGTGTGCTGTATTATAAGCTGCTAAAACTTTGTGAAACCATCAATGGACAACGCTACCGAACACAATTAATCCGTTTGAAGAAAGCAGTAGCCGAAAAACGCCCGGAATATGCGACCAGACACGAGGCAATAATTTTCCATCATGACAACGCTCGGCCCCACGTTGCTATTCCGGTTAAGAACTATTTGGAAAACAGTGAATGGGAAGTCTTACCCCACTCGCTTTATAGCCCAAACCTTGCCCTTTCTGACTACCTTTTATTCCGGTCTATGGATAACTCTCTCACTGAAATACGGTTCACATCTGAGCAGAATAAACGTTCAAATTTTGAAGAAAAAAAACCGCACGAATTAAATTACATACCAATAGATTTACAAGAATATTTGCCCTTCCTGACTGAGAGTATTCAGTCCGATACTAATTAAACTTCTACAAGAAAAAACGTAATCACCCTAAAATAAGCGGCAGCATAAAATAAGTTTCAATTAAGTTTTCGAGCGGAAAAGCGAAAAGAGCTCGCAGATGCTTTAAAAGTCGATTTCCAAAACGAGGTACCGGGACTGTAACCGTCCATTGCGATGCACCCAAGTCTAAAGAAGGACGTCCACCAATAATTATTTTGTATGGTAATAAGAAACAACTTGTCGCTGTTGCAAAATTGGACAACTCCTCAAGAAACGAACAGGCACAGGCAGTTTGGAACACTATTATCGACTGGTATCTTGAAGATAGAGTTCAAGTTCTTTATTGTGATATTTCTGCTTCAAATACAGGTCGCATTAATGGTGCCTATGTGCTTTTCGAACATAAATTGAGTAGAGAAACTCTTATTTTTTGAGGCGAAGATTAACCAAATAACTACAAACAAGCCCTGACATTTCATTACTTGGTGAAAAGTGTCGATCCCGAGAAAATACATACAGAAAAACTATGCTTTAGAAACTGACAAACTGCTGGAATTTTACAAAACTGAGTTGTCAAAAAAAAAATGCTAGAAATGACTCTCGAGAATTAATAGAACTTTCAATAATATTTGTTGAAATTTAAGATTCGGTCCTAGGCCGAATTTGTTGATTAAAAATATCATTACCTAGCTCTCAATTCAGAATTTTAAACAAGGATGAGACATCTCTGTTAGACGTCTGCCTGCTTATGGTGAGATCCTACATCAAGCCTTGGTTGCAATGTACTTAAGCGGTACACAAAACTTACCAGGATTTGTGTTTTTTAAAGTTCATGAAGGCTTACAAATCAATCGACAAGCATAAAGCATCTCGAAAGCAGCTTTACAGAATTTTTGCAAGCATTTATGGTGTCTGTCTTGTACGATGATTTAGACTAAGAAACAAAAATAAAAATGTTTAGTAACTTAGCCAAAAAGACCCATTAGCCCACAATAAACACTACATCCCATCGTAAGGCAAATCCTGTGGCTCACTTAACGGTTACCCTGATAAATAGAAACTTAGTTTATCTTTGTTTCATTTTTTTTTTTTACATTGTTTTTACAGTAATTATATAACTGTTCTTGCTCAATCGACTCAAAGCTGATGACAGCTTTCTCAAAAAATCTCCTACTTCATGGTCAAATAATGCTTTATTTCAACACGCTTAAACAAAGGCACTGACACTTATAACAGTTAACGATACAGCTGAAAGAGCTGTTAAGTTAACACAAGTTTTTCATGGCTTAATCACTGTTAAAGAGAAACAAAAGTCATTTTTATTCCGTTGCGTACAATGACACAGATATATCCTAATTTTAAAAAGTAAACTTTGAAAAAAAGTTTAATGAATAATGTCCTTTTAATGATAAATACTTATTAAATATATAATATACTGGTAAAACAGTGTTTTATTTACTGTATAAACCTTAAGTTATAAAATCCCTTCATGGCTTCCATACCAACGTTTATGTTAAATGTTTGACATCATTTGACATTGATTGACTTTGATATATTTTTTTCTGTTATTAAGGTAAAAAAGAAAAAAAACATAGTGGGTATGTGTATCTCAATCCGAAAAAAAATTTCGCTCCCTTATAGCCTGGTATGGATTCTAAGGAAAGCATTAGACAGGGGTTCATTGGACGTTGTTTTCCAATGCGGGCTTATTTTTAGTTAGACTTCGAGGATGGATGTCATTACTGTGTGAGAAAAATAATTTTTTTTATGTAAATAAGTTACTTTTTTTGGAAAAAAATTCCAAAGTTAACACTGTAGAGTAAATATGGGGACCTATCTCCTCGTGTTTGGAACACGCTTTGGGCAAACTAGAAAATACGTGCTGCTCAATTTTCACTGTAAGAGAAATGTATCTCTAATAGATTTATATCTTTTGTCTGTGGTGGTGCTACTACGCTGAAATTCTGGGTTCAATTCCAAGTAGCAGCCCAAATTTAGAAAAGAATAAAAAAAACCGTTCCTCTCTCTGTACAGAAGATAAAGCTTGAAACCTATATTTTCAAGATCTAGATTTGGAAATCTTTGTAACCAGATACGAACGATAGAGGAAAAAAAATAAACAAAACTACAACGACGTGAGACATATTTTAAAGCTGCTTTCATGTCATTATGTGTGGAATTGCACATAATTCAAGCAGACGCCTCGGCTTCGCTGACAGTGTTTCAAGCGGTTGGTCCAATTTTTGATGACTCGAATATTGGCCTTGAGATCGTTCAAAGTGGTTTGCTTGTTAGCGTAGACTAAAAACTTGACGTAGCCCCAGAGAAAATAATCGAGTAGTGTCAAATCGTATGATCGCGTTGGCCAATTGATGAACCAGCTACCCAACGAAGGTAATCGCTCATAAAGTTCGGCGCCAAAATCCAGGTTTGCGAGATCTGTAGGCGCCAAAAGATTTCTGTTAACACCTAGTCACTCCTTCAATGAGAAGTTTCGTTGGCTGATCCAGCAGTAGTTTTGATAGTACAGTGATGAAGAAAACAACATATAAAAAAATATAATAAAGATTGTCAATTTCCATATATATGTAAAGATAGTTCTTCTTTTCTTCATAACAGTCGCCAAATTTATCCTTCACAACTTCGAGCATTGCATCGCCTGTATGGCATCTAGCAACGTCAGCTCGGATATATCGATGTTGTCGAGCTCTGATCACAGAAAGTCGGTTAACATTGCTCTATACCCGAGACCATTAACAGTAACGGTGTCTCCTTCCTTATTTCTAAAAAAAATAATTATAATTTCCGCACGTTCAGCAAGCATAAAACGGTGCATGGTGAAAAGGTTAATTTGACAGTTGCTGAAACATAACAATTAGAGAAACTATCAATGCTATCTGGTCACCCGGAATCACAACTTCACAATCGTTGCCAGACTTCTGCATATGAATTTATTTATTCAACTGTTTCATATTTATGTATCAAATAAATTGCTGTAGCCTCTTAGTCTATTAGTATCTAACACTGTAATATCATCTACTCATATACAGAGTTAAATTGGTGAGCACATAATTGACAAACATGTACATATATATACTCATATATATTACATTCAAATTTTATTAACAAATAATTATTGAGCAATGACTTAACGTTGCCCCACAGAAAATAGTCAAGCGGCGTTAAATAGCACGAACGAAGCGGGCAATCGACTGGCCCATATCTTGAGATAACACGCTCACCATACTTACGCTTCAATAAATCGATTGTAGCGTGTGCTGTGTGGCTTATGGCACCATCCTGTTGAAACCACATGTCGTCCAAGCCCATATCTTCCAATTCGGGCCAAAAATAATCGGTGATCATGGCGCGATAGCGCTGACCATTCACGAAAATATATGGCCCAATAAAGCCGCCGGCATGCAAGCCGCACCAAGCAATTATTTTTTGTGGATGAAGTGGTGATTCATGAAGCACATGTGTGCACCCGACCAATAACGCATATTTTGCTTATTAACGAACCCATTGAGCCAAAGATTTTGCGATGAAATTCATCATCTTGGCGCATCTTCTCCAGAACCCAATCGGAGAACGTAGCTCGTTAGTGTACTTTATCATGATGAAAATGTTGAGTTTACTAAATAAATTGAGTGCTTTCACAAATCAAATTCAAAGTTGTCAAGTCTCTATTGGGAAACCCTATATAAATATGTGATTTTCGTATGCCTTTGCTTATGCTAAATTTCATACTTTTTACCTTTAAGGCTAATTATTTTAATCGGTGCGGGTATCCTTGAGTCTTTCATATAAATAACTTCCTGGGCACTTCTCTGAAATGCCTGAAGGTACGAACGTAATTTTTTCAATATCTTATCTTATCTATCTGCCACGTGGATTATTTAATTTGTTGAATCTAACTCGACAAAGAAAAACGTTATAGATATAGCAAGTATGGCTTGAAAAAGCTCCTGCTTTGTCTAATTGTTCGCCGAGCTTGACAAGCACATTGCCGTACATCTAAATTTATAAACCAACTTGTGATGCTAATGATAGAAACAGTGGAATATGCTTAAGACTTTGCACATGTCGGCTGTCAATTACTGTCATTTAGTGAATTCAATGTGGTTGATCTTATTGATCGGATGTCATTTTTGTTATTCAATCTTATGACGAAAGTGAGCGATCTGCAAAAGTAACATTTCGTAAAATTCGTGAATTTTTCGATCAATATAATCGCCCTTGTGAATTCGGAATTCGTGCAATGATGAAACATGTTTAAGAAACTGGTTCGGTATCGGATCAAACTCATTATCATCATGATCGGCCACCACGTACATGCCAAAACATCTCCACTGTGAGCAAAAGTTTTCAAAACCAGCCAGGTACCTCAATTAGTCGCCGAAGTCAACAACTGGGCCTCACTTAAGGCACTTTACGGCGAATTTTAAAATTTTATTTTCATTTGCACGCCTATAAAACCACAAAACAATTGTAACCTTTGGCCCATACACGACGTCGCCGATGTATTAGCTGGATAGAGGTTCGCTAGGACAATTTGTCTTTGAATTTGATCTATTCCTCTGACGCCCATTTTTGGATGGTTTTGGATTGGTTTCCCATACGAGATTAACGGAAAGCCAATGTATCCCAACAAATTCACTGTATCGTGCCCGTACTTTTTCGAAGATAAGGCTGGAGTGGCAGTTACAGTGAATAGACAACATTACTGCAACACGTTGACCGGCTACTTTTTCTAAAATTAAATTAATTAGGTCTGGACGATCTCTGTTATAATCACGATTGTCCTACCGCCCACACAAGCCATCAATCAAGCAATGTATTGCGTTCGAAATTTGATGATCGCATAATTTCGATTAGAAAAGAACTTTGAACTTCTTTCTGTGAGTTTATTTAAGAGTAAGGGGTGGATCTTCCCAATGGACCACCTTAGACGTTGTTGTGGCCAACGATTACATAATATCATTTTCAAAAAGTAAATGCCGTAAATTGTTCTTTTGTCCAGTAAGAAAATTTTTAATTTTGCTTTCAAATTTATGTATCTTGTTTTACATTATAAATCAAACCTTACGATGAATCACTCTATACTTTTTAAAAAAATTTCAAATTCAAAAAAAAATACAACATATCTGCAAAGATTAAGCACATACCATAGCTTGTTTTTGACAAACCTTGAGTGTGTTAATTTTATGAATTTTCATAAGAAAAAGTAACATACTTAAGCTTCCAAACAAAATCACAAGTATCATGATTAAATGAGCCATAAAATTCGTTTAATTATGGAGGGCAAATATTGTACATACAAATTACATTTCTGTCAGATTCACAAATCACTAGTGACGTATTGGGCTGAATAAGGCAAAATTCGGCAGATACTGGCTTTTATCAATCGTAGGTAGGGTGAAAAGTAACCTCCTTGATCAGAATGCGCTGCTACTGCTAAAAAGGTTATGGTGCTTGAAGTCTGTTCATATTTAGGCAGACATGCCAAATTTCAGTGGGATACTGTCTTTAGTTTAGTTTTGACAGCTGATTGTTGTTGACGTGTTTGACATCATGTTGAGTATGGACAAAAACGATTTTCGTTCTCTCATAAAACATTATTTTTTGGGAAGCAAAACGGCGAAGGAAACAAAAGAAAAGTTGGATAAATATTATGGAGCTAATGCTCCGTCAGCTTACACCGTCAAATATTGGTTTCGAGAGTTTTATGGTAGCCGCAACTCCACCACCGATCAAGGCCGCAGCGGCAGTCCCTCCGATGCGGTTACAGAACACAATGTCAAAAAAATACATGAAATGGTGATGGCTGACCGGAAAGTGAAAGTGCGCAAGCTAGCAAATACCACAAAAAATAGTACTGAGCGCACACGCTATATTTTGGGCAATTTCTGCATATGAAAAAGTTATCCTGCCGCGCATACTCACTTCTGACCAAATACACGAACGCGAGAGCACTTCGAAAGAGTGTTTGGGCTTGCTGATGCGGAATCGGGCTGATTTTTGGCGTCGATTGGTAACAATGGAGACAGAATGAATGCCCGGCAATGGAGTGAAGCCGGCACGAATACTCCGAAGCGGCCGAGGGAGGCTCGATGGGTCGGAAAGGTTATGGCAGGCCGAAATCGCTGCAAAACGGCCTCACATGAAGCGAAAAAAAATTTTGTTTTTGGAAGACAATGCACCGACGCACAAGAGCATCGCAACCACGGCTAAAATCAATGACTTACGGCTACAATTGCTGTCGCATCCTGCTTATTCGCCCGATTTGGCTCCCTCGGACTATTATCTCTTCCCAAACCTCAAAAGATGGCTCATCAATAAAAAATTCAGCTCACGCGAGGAAATCATAGTCGCCACGGAGGACTATTTTGCAGACCTATCGGAAAATTTCAAGAAGTTGGAAAATAGCTGGAATAAGTGTATTAAACTAAAAGGGGACTTTATTGAATAAAATAAAAAACATTTAAAATTTTTTTTTTCTTTGCCAAGGAAGTTACTTTTCACCCAACCTAGTATTTAAATCAAACTGAACTTTGAACAATTGTTCCCATTCCTTTTAAGAACATTTTTAATTCAGTGATTTTTAAATCCGAATTTGTTTTCACAAATATCAATTTGGAATATGAACATAACAAATGTTTATTTAAAGGGACATCACATCAGAGTACAGAAAGTAAGTGAAGCTGCATCTGCACTTGATACATAACTAGCTCATGACAGTATTTAACTATTCAATAGGGACACTCAACATCATTCAGATCCAAACTTACTCCCTTTAAACTTCTCTGGTTAATCCAGCTCTGTCTCAATATAGAAAAGTCCATTTTGTCAATAAATCTATAATGCTCTTATGAACTTCTAACCATTTTATCTTGAGCGAGTGCTGCTCTTCTTCAAAAGCAGTGTTTCTTACTATGCCAAAAACTTTCGAAACAAATTATCTTCTATGACATAATCAAACGATTTCACAAAACCAATAGAAATCAATTCGAGTTATGTAAATGAAAATACATTAAAACTTTGATTCCAATTGCCTCTGTCGCCTTCTCCATTTGACTGTAGGACTAACTCTGCTGAACACTTCTTATGAGCAGCCTCAACGTCAACCGTTAATGAATTCAAAAATGCTTTTCGAAAACTTTAATGTTCCACTTAAGCATAACCATAAAGATGCGCGCAAACACAAACAGCGATCAATGTTGAAGACCATCAGCAAGCACACGACACCGGACGGCATAGACCATCTAAGAAGACTTCGTTGGCTATTCCATCCAAAAAAAAATAAAAATAAAACTCGAGTCATACGAATGGTCGTTGGCATTTAACAAAATCAGAATTACTTTGTTGGCAAGGAATTGTTAGAGCTACGCCGACACGCCGAACCAACAATTGGCGAAAACTTTTCATTTTACTCCGAAAAGTTTCCCCAATTTTCGAGAGGCAGCAACCATGTCCAAATTCAAACAAACAAACTCACTACTCTGGCGCCATCTCTTGTCGGCCAGCTTGATTGTGTCCTCCCTTATCGGTGTTACGTAGCTGGTACATACTCTTTTGTTCGGTTTTGTGAACTTGAGCTCGATTACGAATGTGTATGCTAATTTAACACACAAAGATAAAAGGGATAGCAGTACCACCTTAACTTAGCTGGGGAGAGTGGGTTTTATACTCCCAATCCTTTTGTTACGACTTGAAACTGTTTAGTAAAGTTTTGTGCCGCATCTCACAAGCTTGTAGACATTTATGTGAATGCCGCGTAGCCGGTTTGTAATGATTCATTGCCAAATTGCAAACTAGATGTTTTTTTGTTTATTTTATTTTCGGTCAAATTGCCACCATAAGGATTAAGGCCGAATAAGGACGACGTCTAAAACAATAAAAAATAAAACAAAAACAAAATAAAAGCGAAACTACCACAAGCCGTAAATTCCTGGCGCGAATTTCAAATAAAACACTCGAAAGGGGTTGCCATCAGACAAGCCTGTGTACAGAATTTCCGGTGCGATATATGCGGTTGGCGGTCCTTTCAAACAATGTATGTATACGTGTTATTAGGTTTTTTTTTTTTTTCGTCGGAGGTGTTGCTGTAATAAGGATATGATTCATTGTATGCATGTACGAGGAGTGCCAGTCGAGGATATAAATTTTATTTGGGGAAAATTTAGATTTATATTCACACGGGTGAATGAATTGCATAGTAAGTGGCTTTCATGTGGTATTCGCAAAACCACTGTAATGAAACGAGTCTTGTTTGTGCACTCGTGGGCGTATACGAACTATTTTACCAAAAGTCATACCTCAAATAAAATTTGTTTCTTTTTTCAATTGTTCATTGAGATTGTTGGCCTTTTTTCGGACCTTTGATCCTTCTCTTATTTTTGAATTTTAATATTAAAAAAAATAATAATAGTAATAAACCAATATTTATTGACTTAACGTCACCCGTCAGTGATCAGGGAACGGCTTCTGTGTCGTTTGTTGGTATATAAATCAACTACCCTGTGGAAATCTGAAGAAATACGATTGTTATATCCACTTAATAATTAACAAAAATTGTCAGAGCTCAACAGTAAAGCTCTGTCTATCAACTTCTAGCCTCTTAGAACTAAGCAGGTGAAGAAGTAGTAGAAGAAGCTGCACAATTTCCGATTTGTAGTCAATTGTAGAGACTACATTTTCGACTAACAACATTTCAGAAAATCTTGCACCAGCTTCTCTAAGGTATTCGGATTATTACTGCCGAAAAGTAAATCAAAGGAATTCTGTAAATATAAATCCAGAAAGGTCACACACAAAACTTTCGAATTATAGTGGTAGAAATTTAAAATGCCAGACTTTGAAAATGATAGCTTGGAAATTCCAATTTTCTCAAAATTGTAACAATCAATAGTGTTCGATTAATGACCCTCAATGCATTCTGAAATACTGCTTTAATAAAACAAACAAACCGCCAAGATAAAAAGCCACTTACACGCATAGATTGCATACGGTTTAAGTAAGAACGATATATTTCCTATAGTCGCACAAGGTCTGTGTCCATTTTGACCATTTTTAGAACCACTACTTACCGCTGACTAACGTTGATTTAGAATCAGCTAGATAAATACATGAAAACCCAAACGGGTCTCAAGCTCGATTCTTCTTAAATCACCTAGATCTATGAAAAATTGACGAACAGATCTTATAACTTCTTCGTCGCTGCAACTTTTGCAGTTATCGTTACTCTAATGGCACAATGTAATGTCATTTGGCCATACATAGAACTTGCAACAATACGACTGAACTTTTTTTCTTTGACAAGAGAGTTATGGTGGTCCGCTTAAATTTGGCATAATGGCGGACCGCATGGGAACTCGGTACAAATGCAGCGTACTGTTGACAACGCCACATGAACATAGTACCTCCGGTGCAAAATTCAAACTTTACAAATTTATCTGTATTGTATTCTTTGTAATTTGCACAAAGTTAAATTAAATAGTCTAGAAGAAAAGGACGTGAGGAGAGTGTTGAACCCTTCTTTGTAAATTCCTATCCTTATAAGCCATTAAGACTCGTCAACGTTTTATGTTTAGATATCCCATTTCGATATTTTCTATAACCACAAAGTACCATACTACCCTTTTACTGCGAAAGACAGATCTTTTACGGCTACCCGGCTATCTCAATATGTCTGCAAACTATAGTTTTCTCTGCACAAGTTTTCGCAGACTTAATGATTGCTGTAATCTCAGATAATTTTGTTACTAATTCTGACGCAATTATTGATATATTGTCTTTAACAGTCAACTTATGCTATCTCCATCTTTGATTCATCGACATGGAAAGCAAATAATTTTTGATTGGTCGAACGGTCAGACTTTTCATTTGGCTTAGTCGGAAATTCTGATATTGAATTCCTTGCCAAAATAGATACAAATTACTGCTTTTCATCAATATTTTGTCTATTCATCTGGATATGATACATCGTGGATACGCTTACCGAACATGTGGAAATTATTATCGAAGCTCTAGCTCAGTTGTAAATACGCAACGTGAATTTCATCTTGAGGTCGGTCGTCATCATGGCTTCAGTGTGGAGGCAATTTGTCGCACCGTGGAAAAATTTGAGCGCGAGTATACTCTTTTGGATCTTAAGCCACCAACTAGATACAGATTGACCCAGATCCAGAACTACAAATGTCGATTAGCCGCCAATCATACCATATCAATTGCGGTTGGATATGGGCCTACGTCCATATACCATAAGATTGTGCTAAAACAATAATTAAAGCCGTATGAAAACGATGAATTTTGGCCGGAGTTCCTAATTTTGGCAAAATAAACATCTTCTCGCACGAGGTCCATTTTTGGCTCAGCGGCTTTATCAACAAGCAAAATTTCCATTATTGGAGAGAATACAATCCACAAGTGTTCCACCAAGCATTAATGCAACCACAGAGATTGACTGTTTGATGCGACTTATGACATGGCGTTATCATCAGACCTTATTTCTTTCGAAATGAGGAAGGAGAAACCGTTACCATCAATGGTCTGAGGTATACAAAGATGTTAACCACCCTTGTGTGGTCAAAGTTCGACACATCCGAGCTGTTTTCGACTAGACGGCGCTACATGTCATACAAGCGACAAAACGCTAGAAGTTATGAAGGCGTCTGAGTCATCTAACGGTGAGCATTCATGCGATTTGATTATTTTCTCTGGAGCTAAGTCAAGTCCTTAGTAAACCAACTCAGCCAACAAGCCAACCACTTTGGACAAGCTATTGCCGTAATAACGCCGTCTTCAAAAACTAAACCGACCGCTTGAACCACTGCCGGCGGAGCCGAGGCGGCCATTTGAATGATGTACTATTCCACACATAATTGAAGCAATTGCTTCAACATAAATCCAGAATCATATTTATATAGGGTGATTCATCGTAAGGTTTGATTTATAATGTAAAATAAAGTACACAAATTTGAGAGTGAACTTAATAATCCGAGGAGGCTAAATCTGGCGAATAGGGTACATGAGGTAGCAATTTAAACTTTAATTCATTAATTTTGGCCATTGCATTAACGGATTTGTGAGCTGGTGCATTGTCTTTACGAAACAACACTTTCTTCTTAGCCAAATGCGGCCGTTTTTACCTGATTTCTTCGCTCAAACGTTGCAATAAGTTCGCATAATACTGGCCGTTGCTATTTTTTCCTTTTTCAAGATAGTCAATGAAAATTATCCTACGCACATCACAAAAAATCGTCGACATGATCTTCCCTGCAGATGAAACAATCTTCGGGTTCTTTGGAGCCGGTTCTTCCTTTTAAATCCATTTTTTTGATTGTTCTTTTGTTTCGGGTGTAAAGTGATGTACCCATGTTTCATCCATTGTAATGAAACGGCGCAAAAATTTTTTCAAACACTCAATTGGAACATCTTCACGACACTGTTTTTGCTCGAGTGGGAGCAAACGCGGTACCCGTCTTGCACACAGCTTTCTCATGTCCAATTTCAAATAATATGCGATGCACCGCACTTTTTGAAATGCCTACAACGTCTGCTAGATCGCGCACTTTCAGTCGACGTATTGGTCGACCACTGCGATGCTCGTCTTGGCAGCACATACGGCCTCGTTTAAACTCAGCAACCTAGCTGAAAACGAAGAAGCAGACTCACCCAGAGTAGAATCCAGTTCAGCTTTTATATTGATTAGGCTGAGACCTTTCAAATAAAGGTATTGTATCACATAACGATGACCAATTTTCTCCATTTTCACAAATTCACTGGCAACGTTCACTATTGATGGCTGCCAAACAAATACTAAACAACGTGGCGCTTTCAAACTTGAAACATATCTTTTATATCACTGCGTACTTTCCAATATAGTGATACTTTTAAATGACTACCGAGATGTCTTGGTCAGGCCGCGTACTTCTGGGACCGCCATAGTACGTACCCGCATATACAAGCTGTTGGTTAGAAAACACTTTCAGTTTTTTAGTATTCCATGCTCATTCGTTTATATCAAGAATAAACTGTAATAAATTGTTGTTTGATGAACATCTTTCTGTTAACTCTATGGTTCCATGTTCATAGAACTAACAGGTGACCAGGGGCCTGTACCAAAAAACTAAAAGTATTGTAAAGGGTGATTCATCATAAGTTTTGATTTATAATGTTAAAAAAACTCATATTGGCCACGACTACGTCTGAGGTGGTCTATTTGGAAGATCCAATTTTGAGCGACTCGTTCGAACATAGCAACTGGCATCTCGCGGATAACACGAGTAATGTTGGCCTTCAAAGCGTCAATTGTAGCTGGCATATTTCTGAAGACCTGAGACTTTACATATCCCCAGAGAAAATAGTCCAAAGGTGTGATATCGCACGATCTAGGCCGCCAATACACCATAGCAAAATGTGAAATTAAGTGCTCACCAAAATGATTTCTCAACAAGTCCATTGTTCAACGCTCTGTATGGCGTGCTTAAATTTCAGGAAATTTAAACATGGCGCAATAACGGTTAAAATTGACGCTTTGCCTCATTTTTGAAGAAATATGGACCAGCCCATAAATCAAACCATACCGTTTTTTTAATGGATATAATGGTAGCTTTTGGTACTCATCGCGATGCTTATCAGCCCAAGTACGGCAATTTTGTTTATCCATTGAGCCAGAAATGGGCTTCATCACTGAACAAAATGATAAAACACTGGATTTGCATTGGGTTTCCAGAGCCACTTAACTGAAAATATGACGCAAATCCAAGTCGCCTGGCTTCAATTCTTGCACAAGTTGAATTTGGTACGCCTTTAAGCTAAGGTCCTCATGTAAAATACTCCAAATTGTCGAATACGCCAAGCCAAGCTGCTGAGAACGACGACGAATCGATTCGTCACGGTCTTCGCGTACACTCTCAACTACAACTGCTATAGTCTCTTCACCACGTGCTGGATGTGGTCTGACCGGTCGAATATTATCCACTTATGTAAACTGGGACTCAAATTTTCGAATGGTATTGGCAATAGTGGTTTCAGTAGATCGATTATGCGCATCGGAAGTTCCTCGAATCGCACGAAAACCATTTCTCACAGAACGTTGATTTTCTTAATACAGCTGAACATTTTGGAGACGCTGTTGTAGTGTGAGTCTTACTATGATGGCTTGCCAAACGATATTGAAAGAAATGACAAAGCAGTTTGATAGGAGTCGTGCGTGATCTCTCAAAAAAAGCCTTTTGAAAATCAAACCTCACGATGAATCACCCTATATCTCACACCGTTGTTTTTGTACCTAAATTTTTTTCCTATCGTTCTTATCTTGTTACCCTATACTTCGATTTGAGGAACGTATGTCTGTCTTCTAGACAGTAGTTCAAAACATTCATAATCTGTGCGGTGAGGATTAATTTTAAAGAATGATACAGACTTAACATAACGGGGATTGGTGTTAAAAGGGATAAACTAAAGTGAAGAAGGACTGTCAATGTTGCCAGCTTAAATCGAATAAACAAAAATCGGCAACTTTTGGGCTTTTCGAAAGAAGTGGTAAGCTTACGAGGCTCAGTCGGTCTATGTATGGTGATAAGTTTAGACTACCAGTACAGTCAAGTTACGTTAAAGCGAATCGGAGAGATCTACATTACCCGGTAAGTTTCGCTGGCTTAGTAATAAATTTTACATCAAATTCAACCAAAGGCCAAACGAATTTATATAACTTGCTAAGTAGAGGTTAGGGAATTTTTTAGACCATCGCCTGACAAAATCAAGAAACGGATCCGATATGATCCGTCCTAGGAGATGCTTACGAGTATATAATGTACTATTGGTGGTAAACTTATTTATATTAAGCTCAAGCAAATCCTTTCGGCACTAAATAGAAATCTGTCCAAATCTTTTTGCTATACAAAAATAGTCAAAGGACATTGATATTTCGTAAGATCCTTTTAATAAAATCTTTCAGTTTTACGAAGAAAGATGCGTAAGTGCTTGAGTGATAAGGTGCCTACAGTACCAGCACCCACTATGTCAGCGTCGAGTACCTGCAGTTTGATGCGAGCTTAAACCGAACATTCATATAGATGGTGCTCCGCGGTATCGTCATCATTTCACAGCAAGCATCGCAGGATGTTGTGTCACTTATGCCCAGCACATTTAAGTGCTTAGCAAAAGTGTAATTCCCTGTCAAAAGACGTTGATATACGAGTGTATTTCAATACTTTTAAGTCATTTGCCTTACCACATTTTCAATGAAACAATGATAATTACTAGTATTTATAATAAGAGTACCTCAAAGTACTACGTAAGAGATTTAATAAAAGTCAGAAACCATAGATCTTAACAAACCATTATAATCTCGACTTTTTTAAAAAAAAATCAGCCCAGATAACAATGCCACGGAGTACACATAATTGAAGGGCATCATTGTTAGAGCAGTAAATATCAGTGTAGATTTACGGAAACTAAATGTGGCTAGGGAGCTAGATATCGAGAGTTTTTTGAAATTGATGATGGTTCTACTGTATGATACCTAATTCTCTGTAACTGCATCAGCCTTTAGAATCAGATTCCGTTTAAGGATGTAAGCTTTCACCATAAACAAAGCCGCCAGCGATATTTTCTTCTTCTTCTTTTTCGATCCCAGCTTGTTGTAAAGAGGTCGGGGTAGCCTCGGGATATCCATCTTTTCCAATGAACTTGGTCCCGGCTCTTCCTTCTGACCTGGCAGTTTTTCCCCTCATCCTTCCAACGTCCTGGGACCGATTTTTTTAAGTTGTCCTGGGTCTTCTTCTCAATGCAGTACCCTCCGTTTTCATCTACATTACCTGTTTGTCTTTTCTTGACTCGTCTATCCTTTGCATATGTCCGAACCATTTTAAATGTCTCTCCTCGATTTCTTGTAGGATCGACTTCTTCTGTCGTACTTCTGAGCGTGAAGTGTCCAGTCTCCAGCTTCTAATTTTATTATAAATCCACGTAAATACCACCTTGATCAAAAACGGAATAACCACCGTGTGCCGCTCCCATTGTTCCGAGTTCTGTGTTTTTTTTTTATTTTTTTTTTATTTTTTTTTTTTTTGTTAAGTTGGTAAACCTTTTTTTATAATCTCGCGCACGCACCAAGGGGATATAAATACCCTTTTACAGGCTTTTCTCCAGGGCGCGGGCGGGTGTTGTAGTAGTTTGAAACTCAGGTGTATTAGGTTTCGATATTTTTCCCAGAGCTGGTTGTCAAGCTGGAGCCAGTGCATCTTCAACCAGTGGGTCTTAGTACGTGCTAGTTGTTAGTTCGTTACATTTAGCCCAGCCAGCAATCACTCCAACATCAGTGTTATGCCTTCATGTCAGAGTTGACGCCGACGGGACTTTCATACAACAACATACAACAACATACAAATTTTATGAAAAGACTTTTTCAGAGACTTGCCTCACACGGGATTCCAACCCGCGACCCTCTGCTTGAAGAGTCTATGCATATAGCACTACACCACGGCCACCCCACATCTGTTGTTGACATTCTTTCTAAATCTAAGCATCATAGCTTGACATATGCAAAAGTTACGTAGCTAAGAGTACATCTATCTCTGTGTGTGTGTGTGGCGAATTTTTACAATTTTAGAAATGGATTTAAATTTGTAACACGAACTTGTATTAAATTTTGCGTAAAAAACGGATGTAATGGTTCGCGAACGTTTGAAATGTTGGAAAAGTGTTTCGGCAACGATCCTCTAAGGAAAACGGTCGTTTACCAGTGGCACGAGCGGTACAAAAGTGGTAGTGAGTCAATCGAAAATGATGAACGCAGTGGCAGACTATCAGTCAATAACCGCAAATTAACCATCAGAGAGATAGCGGAGGGCTTGAACATAGGCTATGGATCCGTCCAAGACATTTTGGTTAATGATTTGAGTTTTTGTCGTGTAGCAGCAAAATTGGGGCCAAACGACCTCAATTTCATGCAAAAAAGAGACCGTGTTGACTTCGCAATAGAAATGATTTGCGAGGCTGAATCCGATCCCACATTCATAAAAAGGATCATTACTGGACACAAGACGTGGCTTTATGAGTACGAAACGCAATCCAGACATCAGGCAAGTGAATGGCGTTCACCAAATGAGCCGAGACCAAAAAAACCAGAAGGCAAGGATTACAACGGTGTAGTGCATCATCAATTTTTGCCAGAAGGCCAGACAGTAAACAAAGAGTATTATTTGGGCGTTATGAGACGTTTGCGTGAAAGAGACCAGAGTTGTAGGCAGAAAACTCGTGCATTTTGCACCATAATAACGCACCTTCGCACAGTGCCATCATTATTCGTAATTGTTTGCCTAAAAATGCAACAAATACCATCCAACAGCCACCAAATTCACCTGACTTGGCTCCCTGTGAGTAATGGAAAAATCGCAGGAAGCACTGATAGACATACCGAAAACCGAGTATAAAAAATGTTTCGATGATTGGATGGAGCGCTGGCATAAATGTGGCAGTCGATGGGGATTACTTTTAAGCAGACAATGCACCATAGATTTAGATGAATAATCTTGTATTTTTAATTTTCTGAATTTTTTGATCATGGTTTAAGCTTTCACCATAGACAAGCCCGCCAACAATATCTTCTTCTTCTCCTTCTTCTTTTTCGATCCCAGGTTGTTTTTTAGCAAATGGATAGCATCGAGATATCCATTTTCTCCAATGAACTTGGTCCCGGCTCTCTCTTCTCGTCTCTGCCACGATTTTGCCCCCATCCTTTCCACGTCCTGGATGGGATTTTCTTAAGATATCCTGGGTCTTCTTCTCGATTCAGTGCCCTCCGTTCTCATCTACATTACCTGTTTGGCTTTTCTTAACTCATCTATCCTTTGCATATGTTCGAACTATTTTAAATATCTCTCCTCGATTTCTTGTAGGATCGTCTTCTTCTGTCCTACTTCTGAGCGTGAAGTCTCCAGTCTCCAGTTCCAATTTTATTTTAAATTTAATATACATACATACGTTCAAAAAAAATCTTCAAGCACCAGAACACTATCATCTTCTTCATTTCCTTCTTTTATCAACTGTTGAAATACGTAACGCGTATGATTACATCTATTGCTACATATGATGTCCACATATGTGTTACGGCGCCGTATGTGGGGTTGACTAAATAGAAGGACCTTAGTTCCATTGTCCAGACAGGTCTATTTTGGACCAATTTATTAGTGAAATTGCTCATATTTATGTATTTGATTGATTCTACTGAAGGGTGTCCCAAAATTCACGCAAGAAGCAATTTTAATAAAAATTGCAATTTTCTTATTGAAACTATACAGGGTATGGTGATATTATGAATAGCATATCGGGTAAACGTCTTGGTTGACACGTGCGCACACTTGTCCATGACAGTTTTTCAAAACTGTGGCTGAATTTTGTGATATATCGCTAAATTTGCCCCTTCAAGGCGTGGGTGGTGATCATGGTCTTGCTGGCATAAACCTTGGACTTCGAAAAACTTAAATAAAAAATTCCAACGGCGTTAAATCGCATGATCCCAGATCCCAGTCCAAGTATGACCACCACAGCGGGATATTACATAAACAGCAGATGATTCACGCAGTAATTGAATTGTTGCGTCGGTTGTATGGCATCCTACATAGTCTTGTTGAAACCACATATCGTTCACATGCATATCTTGCAATTTATACACAAATAACTGGATTATCATATCGCGAATGCGAGCCGATAATGCCGCCAGCCCAAAATCCGCACCAAATTGTGACATGTAGTGGATGCATTTGTTCCTCAAAAATAACTTGTCGATTATCTGAATACCAAATTCTACGAGTAACAGAATCATCAAGATGAAAATGGGCCTTATTGCAGATTTGAATTGCGAACTGTAGCTGCCAGATCATTATTATTTTTAAAATATTTCTCAACAATGAAATCAATCAATCCTGATTTAACCTTAAACTGTCAGTTGCATTCTGCATTTTTTTTTTTTTTTTTGGCAATACTTTACGACAAAAATAGAACACAATTTCAAATTTTGCGTGAATTTTGGGGCAGCCTTTATTTTACGGAATCACGTCTGGAATTTTAGGCTCTATCGCTTTTTGGATCTAGTTTCCCGGTGACCTTCGTTGAGCATGGCAAAACCAGTTGATTTACATAGTGATAGTGAAATACTTCCACTATCAATCTCTTAACTAAGATCTACCGCGAATGCACCTGCATCTTATTGCGGCAACCATAACTGTCGCCGTCAATTTTCCTTTATATTTCTTACACATCGTCTAACATTGTAATGCATACTCGTATGTTTAAGTTAAACGACCGACTGCCGTCTATAACAAGCGGCTTTTCGTTACAAATTACTGCGCATTATAACAGAGGCTAAGTGTTAAGGTATTTAAGATAAAGATCTAGATATGAATGTCTGTCACCACAATTTTGACAAATTTAAGTCAAAGTTTTACGCAACAACACCAAATCACTTACTTCATAAAACACTAAATATTCATTCGCACAAAATTTGGAAATAATAAATCATTTTCTTAATATGGCATATACTCGTAGTTGGGGCAGTCTTCCATCTTTTATCGTGTCGCCCTACTTTAAGTAGTTTTAGTGTAAATAAAAATGACAAACAATCTGAAGGCAACAAAGATTAATTTACACATCTTCAAAATTTTTTCTCATTTAATTTCTGACAATTCAACGAATTTCTCTTATGGTATCAGCACACAGGATCTTTAGCAGTCATAAGACCATCAACTTGAAGCGGCAGCACGAAAAGTAAATAATACATTCATTCACCCCAAAGACAGGATATAGAATGTTTTGGGGGAGCCTAAATGATACAGAGCATTCTCAACTACAAGTACTCATAATATGGTAAAGTAGCTTAAGGTCATCAATTAAATTTATCTAAATACAAATATCATTGTATCTTCTTATGATTACGTGTGCGTTATGGGCTTCCAACAGTTGCTTGTTTACAGAGTGCGACTTTTACAATAATTCCTTAAGGACGGCTCTCTACTAAAGACAGGGAACAGACGAAACATCTAAAGAAATAATTTTTTTTTTTTTATTTTATTCATTTGAAGGTTTTTTTTCCTTATGTTTGTTTTATTTTCTCTACAGTTATTTCCATTTGTGTTATGGTGCTATTTAAATATAATTTTAAACCTGTTTATGGTTTTTTTTTTCCTTTTTATCAAATAGCCCAGAGCGAAGGAAATTTTTTAGAAATTTCTCGACCAAGGTGACATTGTTTCAATGACCTATATACGCAAGTGGAAAATTTTAGTAAAAAAAGAACATGTTACATTAGGTTTTCACATATAAAATTAAGTTGTGGTATACCTAGTTCAGTGCGTTTTATATATCGTATATATATATTTGTCACATATATATATTTTGCACAGTGCTCGGCTCAATCGCACCAATTGAAGCCGATATCGTTCCCCATTGATGGTTTTTTTGGGTTTCAAAAGTTCATAATAAATAATACACGTCCTAACCTTCGCAATAACCTTCGTGAATATTCGGCCGGGCCGACGACTTAAAAGCATGACCGGGCAGTCCCCGGTGTAATGAATTCATTTTTCATTGTCACGATGCGATGAAGAAAACCCTTCCTTTTTTGCCGCTGGAGTTTTAAATCAAAAGTAACCCATGTTCCTTGTTTTTGAATCATTCCCAACGCATGCAATCCCTTGGAAATGGCCTGTCCGGTAACTCCTAATGCTGCAGCAAGCTCTTCTTGCATTTGGAATGGAATCTTATCGAGCAATGCCTTAAATTCTGCGTCTTCGAAGGATTTTGACCTTCCTTTACGCAGACGGTCGTCAACATCGTCAGCATCAAAGTCTTTGAAGCACCGCAACCAATCACGGTACATTGTTTTTTCTCAGAGCAGCATTTCCGTAAGATTTTTGGAGCTCTTGGTATGCTTCAGCCGGCGTTTTTTTCGAATGAAAGAAGAACATCAACACTTCCCGCAAATGACGATTATTTGGCACAAAATCAGACATTCTTACACAAACAAAAGTATATGACGCTAAAAAAAAAGTTACTAATGTGTCAAAGCGGTTTGTTTACTAAATGTCTAAGCTTCTTTCATGATGTTTTGGATATGTCAAAATCGACCAGCAATCACTGCTGGAGCCATCTATTGTCAAGCAGCGAGGACAAAGTTGCGCAATCTAACCCACTTCAAAAATAGTAAACGCCTTATTCGTTTATTTAAAATTTCTTAAAAAAACAATGAGAGATAGTTATTTAAAGAAATAAATTATTTCAAGAAATGTTTAAAGCAAATTTTATATCTTTAAACACTCTGGCTCAATTTTAAATCATTTTTTCCTGAGAGCATGTTTAACATCTGGTTATGACTCAAACGTCGTTCCTTCAGTATATTCTCCGAACTAGGATTCCCCAAAGATATTTAATTGGGTTTACATCGGGAGAGCATTCAGGCCAGTTCATTAAGATGACAGAATGTAGTCGTAATTAGTTGATGGTTTCGCCTCTGGTGTAAATTCGGGCATTTTCGTCTGCCAAAAATGATCTCTGCTGTTCATTTTCGATTAAGTGAATTGCATTTCTAGGTACGCTCTTGAAGAGAAAGCACCCCACATCAACAGCGAGTCACCACCAAAATTTCGCTTTTTAAAATATTGAGGCTCCTTCCGTAAGTCATGCCAATGCAATCCATTAGGACCATACAAATTCCATTTTTTTTTTTTCATCAGAAAAAATAAAAATAAAATAAATTAGAAAAATTAAATTTAAAAGAATTTGAAAACATCTGTAAATTTAAACTTACAGAGGCCCAATACGTATCCATGTTATTCTTAGCGAATTCGAACCTAGCGACCTTGTGATAATCTAAAAGTCGTGGAGCGCTATTCATTATCGATCGGCAAAAGTTCGGACTCTGTTGAATAGCTCTCCAAACTGTAGTTTTTGACACTCTAGTCTGAACTAGCGCTGCTAATTTTGTAGAACTTTTAGATGAGATGCTGGCGGCTTGAGCCAAAGTTTCCTTTTTCTATTTGACCGTCACAGTCAGGAACTTTGAAAATTTGCAGTAACTTGCCGACTTCTGCTGATTCTCCTTGGTATTAAAAAATGTTGAAGTGTTCTTCTCTTAAAGCTCTTTGTACCTTTTTCGACACCCGATAGTGACGTACCTCACGGCATGTTTCGTAAAGAAACTGTATAAATAACTTATTCAAAATATTTTTATTGCAAATTAGTTACTGCGATAATTCATTTGCAAGTGGGTTAGGAATATGAAACACCTCAAATGGCCCTAAATAAGAAACTCAGTTCAAATGTAACGGAGCTCTTTTGAAATAAAATTGAAACAAGCAATATTACATAACAGTCTTCCTTAAAGTTAAAGCTTAAATAAAAAAGTAGGTTACTTGAGTTGATAACTAAGTAATTGCCTATTTCACACATAGATGTCTCTAGATATATTTTTTTTCCTTTTGACATTTGTTAGCTATCAGTCTTACTTTGCTTTAATAACAGATTGCTCGTATTTTTGTGAAAAGGTATTAGTTTGGCGTCACTTTTAATAGGAAGCGCAAAAAAGAGCATTTTCGAACGACAGTGCCAGAATTGGTTTGACAAATTTCGTTCCGGAGATTTTTCACTGAAACAACGATCAGGTCGACCAGATAATCTGATGATGATCAGATTAACGCCATAATCGAGTCGGACCGTCATGTAACTGTACGACAGATTTCAAAAAAGTTAAATGTGCGACATACAGCGATTGAGAAACATTTAAAATGTATAAAACTCGTTACAAAGCTCGATATTTGGGTTCCACAAGATTTAAAAGAAATTCATTTAAGCATCAACGCTTGTGATTCGCATCTTAAATGCAATAAATCTGACCCTTTTTTGAAACGAATCATTACTACCAATGGAAAATGGATTGTTTACAGCAACATCAATTGAAAACGATCATGTTCCAGGCTTGATGAATCAGCACAATCTACTTCGACAGCTGATGTACACCAAAAGAAGATTTTGCTCCCAATTTGGTGGAATTTGAAAAGGTGTGTTGTACTGTGAACTTTCAAAAACTGGATTGATTAAATACAGCGATCAACGAAAAACGAACTGAATTGCTCCATCGAAAAGGTGTCATCTTTCATCAGGACAACGCTAGGCCACATATATCTCTGGTCACTCGCCAAAAATTATTGGCACTTGCTTGGAAATTGATGTTGCATCCACCATTGCTACATCAGATTACCATTTACTTTGATCTTTTCTTTTTATCTCTAATTCTTTTGCAAACATTCACTTGTTTCGGCAGACAGGATTGTATATGCGATGCAGAGGATAGATAGAATGAGCAAGTGCATTCCGGACAATTCCGGACGTTTTTTTCGATTGCTTCTCGCAAACGATGCATAACTTCAAGGTAAAACTCTTTATTGACCGTACGACCTTGGTATGATGCGCTTTTGATGATTGATCGAACTTGGAGTACTTTTTTGGCTCTTCTGGGTGCTTCCATTGGGACGATTGGGCTTTGGTTTCGAAGTCATAACCATATACCCATGATTCGTCACCAATTATGACCCTTTTGAACAAGTCAGGATCAACATTGACGTCATTCAAAAGCTCCTGAGCGATGCTCATGCGACGGTTCTTCTGATCAAAATTAAAAAGTTTCGAAACGAATTTCGCTGACACACTTATCATGCCCAAAATATCCGAAAAAATTACATGACATGAGCCGACTGATATGCCAATATTCTCAGCAACTTCTCGATGATTTTCCACAGCTTGCTTGTTATCATCATTTGTTGATGTGCTGGGACGTCCAGAGCGAGGTCCGTCTTTGGCATCTTCTCGGAAGAGCTTGCACCACTTTTGCACTTAGAGCAAACTCACCGTATGCCACTGTCAATATTTCAAGTGTTTTAGGTCACTTGATCCCTTTTTTACACAAAATTAATTGCAAATTTGTTGCTCCACTTTTTATGAAATCGCCGAGCACACCAAAACACGAGTGAAATTTCAAAAGTGGCCTTACTTTTTGAACACACATCGTTTGCCTTAAAATAATCAGAAATTCTTGCAAGGAAGAGTGTGACTTCTATGCCACATATTGACATGTCTTCTTTAGATAAAAAAATGTACTCAATTGGTGCCTAGTAATACAAGTTTTAATATTTTAAAAAAGCGCAAGACTTTATGCATCTTATGTACTACCATTATTAACGAGAACAACGACAACCTGGAAACCAAACAAAATATTTCATTCGATAATGGGCTTTTGAAAAGTAGAGCCCTCTCTCGGCAACTGAAGCTCATAATATTCATTTTATGGAGAACAGTCGCACAGATGAAGGCGGCACGTGAAGTTTTTGAGTCTAGTAGACGTCACAGAAATTGGCGCCCACATCTTGATGCAGGGCTTATCAGGGCTTCTGCAAAAATTGAAACTTCATATTAATGAAGTTTTTTCCAATACGAGAAAACTAGATCTAATTGATATGGTTTTATTCGTAGATTTTTATACGTAGATTACTAAAATACCGATCATCTCATACACTAAATACTTTTCTTTCCCAAAATCCTATGACATCAATTCGTATTACCGATTTTCATTCATTTACATTCATTTGCCTTAAGTAGACCGCTAAATCACTCTCCAACTTCATCACTACAAACAGCTTCGGGTTGATGACAGAGTACATTCAGAACCTTAAAACTATGTCTATCATCGATATCACTATCAACTTACCAAGCCACTGCCGCTGTTAGCCGCCGACCGCCAACCGATATGGCCACCTCATTTTCTTTCGCCATGAAACTTAACAGCAAACACAAAGGATAAGAAAATATGTAGTCCTGAACTCTTGCCAGGATTTAATAATTATTACTCATTTCGCCAAATGTCAGCGCATGCATAAATAATTCGCTTTCATCGCCTTTAGAACCAAAATGCAAGACATCTCCACGAAAAAGTCTTTGTAGAATATCAGGATTATTTGTCGGTGTGGGGAGTCTGTTCGACCGGTTAGTTGGCAAGGATTCGCCCGTAGAGATTTTTTTTTTTTGTATAGCTGACAATGAAAAGTTCATCATCTTGACATGAAAAGGTCCCTTCGTCGTTTTTGGTAAGGACTATTGCTCGTGCTATCATCGTTATTGCACCGGACATTGTTGTTGCATCAGTTCTGTTTCTGTTGTTGCATTTGTTTGCCGCACGCTTAACGCTTTTAATTTTCTACAAGTTGGTGGAGAGAATTTTTTTTTTTTTCTTTTTTTGTGGTACTTCCGTTGTCTTTTGTTGTCTTCCGCAAAGATAGATGATTGCATTTTCAACTCTACAGTTCTTCTGAGAATCCTTATTGTGGTTTCTTATCCTTCAGTTGTATTGTAGCTGGTGGTACTTCTTTTTCGGGTGCTGTTGGGAAATGTATTGTTTTTTTTTCCTGTTTCTGGTTTTGCTCTTGTTGGTGATGCTACTTCTGCTTATCTTAGCTTTTGTTGTCCTGTTTCTATGGTTCGTCGTCCTTATTTTCTTTTATATACCTATACAATATATTTTTTTTTATTTGATTTTTTACTTTTTTTTTGTTTTTGTATCCTTGAAAAAGGCTGACTATATGTTTTTGGGTTGCAGTAAGACAACAGAACCCGAAAAAAAAAAACTAAACCAATGGAGATTGTTTTTTTTTAATTTTGTAGAAGTTTTCCATAAGTAAGGAAATTTTTAACTGGTCCTGTTTAGACAATAGAAGAAGGACTTGGGCATTTTTTCTGTTTTTCACATTGGAACAGAAAGAAACGTAATAGAGGCGAATGTTTTGTTTGCCTTGAATTGGGGCAGAGGTTTTAAATAAAACTGTTTATGGCATTTAGTTGAAAGAGGATGAGAGTTAGTAAAAACAAACTAAGATTAACCAGAAGGAGAAAATGTGCTGAAAGATGAGAAAATACAACCAAGGATTTACGGAGTTTTTGTATGGGTTATATATTATAGTTAAAGAGAGAGGCATTAAAACCAGACACAGAAGGCGTAAAATGTGTAGGAATAATGATTTGTTTAAAATTTAGTTTAAAACCCTCTATTTACTTACTTCCAATAACGAAATTATGCAATCTTCAAATTAGTTGATTGATGGTTTGTGTAGGCGGTCGTACAGACCCAATTCATTACATTTTGAAGAAAAAAATAGCTGATCAACAGGTTGTGGTAACGTTCTTCATTCATTATTACTGTCTCTCCAGTCTCATCTTTCAAAAAGTTGTGCCGATGATGCCGCCAACTTATATTCCGCATTACAGAGTGACTTTTTAGGGATACATTGGTCTTTCATGATCCCCAGAAATGATAACTTTGCTTATTTACGCGTCTATTCATCCAAAAATGTGCTTCATCGGAAAAGATCAAATTCGATGACAAATTGTCCTGGCGTTCCAATATACAGTTAACAAATCTGCGAAGTCATAGATGGTCTAAAGGCTTTAATTGCTGTGTAATTTGAATTTTATAGGCCTGAAAATGAAGATCAACTTTTAAAATTCGCCGGTAAGTGTCATAGGTGAGGACTAATTGCTGACTTCGGCGACGAATTGAGGTGCCTGGCTTGCTTTGAACATGGCGTATACGTGCTTGCGATATGAAGTTTGACCCGTTACCGAACCAATTTTTTTTTCAAAACGCTTAACCATTGCTCGGATTCCGGCCTCACTAGGGCGATTATGTTGACCAAAAAATTCACGAATTTTAAAAAATGTTACTTTTACAGATGACAGTAATTGACATCCATACCATCTGTTGGCTCACTCTTTAGTTGCTGGACTTACTTTGTCTCTATAGACAAAACATAATATTTCCTTAAAGTAAATCTTAATCTACTAATAATCTCACAAACTATGTTCAGCATCAGTGGAACAGCCATTTCTTATTAAAATTGAGCAGTGCCTCTGGAATAACGAAGCCATTTAAGCACACACTCTCATTATAAAGACAAGTGGTGTACTACGGCCCGGAGATCAGATTGTTCGTCGAGGTGAATGTGCCTTCAAGTCAACATAATGACGAAATTGTCTACTTTTATATCGTTCACCCTGTTGTACAAGACCTCATCAAGATAGATGGTCTTGTACCCCGACTCAGATTTTCTGTTTAAACAAATTCAAGTTCTCCCAAGCAACCGAATCTTTTTCTATAAACTTGCTCTCACGTTGAAGGGGAGATACTAACACAATTATATACCGTATAAGAGCTTTGTAGAAGATAACCTTCACCATAGCATCGAGATATATGCTTTGAAACAGTTTCTTTTCGAAGGCAAAAGCCCCCTTGGCTCTGAACAAATATCTATCAGGTTATTTAATAAGGACATAATAATTTTGTATTTAAATAAAACACAAAATTATTGAGGTATCCGACTGAAATTTATTCCAGCTGTAGTATACATGTTATTCATTGGAATTCGATCTCGTTCATGTGACTACCGCGAGCACGTTTGCAGCGATCTATTCATAAGCAATTTTGTGTTCGATATTTTTCCTGAGCTCCTCTTACTCGTGGCATAAGTAAGATTGAACTAAGCCCCATAAAAAAGACCCCAACAGTGTTAAATGGCTTCGAAATGGCCATTCAACTGGACCATTTCTCGAGCTTACATGCTTACCGAACTTCTCCTACAATAGATTAGCTGTTTGACCAGTTGTGTAGCATTTTGTTCTATTTTGTTGGAACCACATATGAACCACTGATGGCAAGTCTATCCAATTCTATCTAAATATTGTCTCGCAACATCGCGCAATAGCGAATTATATTGACCATAACATGGCAATCATTTTCATCGACGAAAAAATTCGATCTAAATACGGTTTTATGGATGTGGCTTTGTTGCTGTCCAATAAGGCATATTTTCCTGATTGACAAAGTTATCAAGCCAAAAATGAGCTTCATTGCTGAAGATGATTTTTCGATGAAATTCAGGATTTTGCAGTCGGGGCTGATCTGATCGGTGTTGGTTTTGGCGCTTTAAATAACCAAGAGGCTTCAGTTCTTGAGTTAATTTGATTTTGTAAGGGTGTAGACTAAGATCTTTACGCAAAACTCAACACAATTTGGACTGAGAGATTCACAATTCCTGTAAACGGCGTGGAATCCACTGGTTTTGAACTGAAGCACTTACGGCTGAAATATTTTTGGTACTTCGGCTGGTGCGTTGTCTCATTAGTACAAAAGTGAATATTTTAACTCGAATTTATGAACTATAGCACGCAAAGCCTGTCTGGTGGGACGATTATTACGACTTCTGAAAATTAATTTCTAACATCCACTTGCAACATGTCTGCCTCTTGCCCTGATTTGTACGCGATCAAGTCGTCTGCGTACGCTCTTGCAGGCTAAAATGAACTCAAACGATCGGTTGTGTAGATATTGAATAGGATCTTCAAATTAACCACATCTTATTGCAAATCCATCGATAAACGAACTAATCTTCACAGGGACCAACCCGTAGCAGGCATTGAAAGGGCGTTTCTTCAAATAGTTTTAAATCAAGCTGACAAGGAGGCACATCGATTTATTTGGTACTCGTCTCTTCCAAGCAAGCAGCCCTGTTACAAAGATTTCCGCATGGCCAGAGTAACGTTCTGCGTTAGTTGCAGTCCATTCATTCTCTCTGCAACGATATTTGATCTCAGTTGATCTCTCAACGATCTCATTTGAAGCAAGAAGAGTTAAGCTTTCCGGAAACTTGCAAAATATAGAGAGAATGCTTTTATGTGGATGACTTCCTCATTAGCGTCGATACTGAAGATGAGTGTGTTCGATTGTTCGTTGATATTATGGGAAGGGCTTCCATGAACCTAAGGAAGTGGCATTCCAACGGCAGCAAGGCGTTTCAGACGGCAGCAGGTTCTTAGGAGTTTTCTGTCATTCAAAAGGTCTTATGTTTGAAATGGTAAGCGTTTAGCGATGAGTTGGCAGTGCCATTGGACTCAGTTTATAGTTTTCTCGAGCTGAATAAGTTAAATGGAACAGGCAATTGCTAGGGTCGACGATCCATTGAGAATGGTTTGTCCGACAATGTATAAGCTCAAAATATTGTTTCAAGCTGCTTGGAAGAAGAAATTAACTTGGGATGAACCCATAGGATGAACGAATGTGTTCGAAACGTTTTCCGATTAAAATAAATAACGATTCCCAGAGCAGTTCGTCCAGCCACTTCTGCAAACGGTATTCAATTCCACATCTCTGCTGACGCAAGTATTAGAACTTATGGAGCTGTTGTTTATCTTCAAACCGTGAACAGTAAAGGTGTGGCAACTGCGCGTTTATGTAGTTATATCAAAAGGACGCTTCGAACATCCATACAGAAATTCTCTTTCAAAAATAAACTTGCATTGGATCTACGGAAATCCTATGTACAGAGTCGTGTTATGGAAATACATCTTCAAAAGCTGAATACGACTGGTATGTTAACGTTAACGTTTTGCTAACGACATAAGATTCTTACAGAAGGGAATACCTCTTACATCTTAGTCAAAAGTTGCCGAAGTATTCCCCTTCCTAGACGAATTTCGGCTGTTGACAGTAGGTGGTAGACTCCAGATGTTAGAGGAGGTGTACGACCTCAAACATCCTATTATATGACCTGGCCATCATCATGTCACTGCGCTTATTGTAGGTCATCGTCACTTATTGACTTGTCAAAGAGGGGTTAGCCGAGTGCTTACAAATTGAGAGATCGGTTTTGGGTTGTCCGGGGACGCCTGCTGGTAAAGAAGAGATTACGAATTTGCATTGTCTGCAAAAAGCTCTTTGGTCAACCAGCTTCCCAACCATTCGCTCCTCTGCCAATTCAACGAATTACGCGTTGGCATCGATCCGGAAAATGGTAGCATAGGTATACCAATCGCTACGTGCAAATCAAATAGATCTAGCTAAAGCTTGATCTGAATCATTCTAAGAGCTTGATCTTTCTAAGAGAGAGGAGACAATCCTCTGTATATGTCCAGCTCCCTCCCACAAAACTTCACTTAAGAGCTTTCTTCTACAATGACTTAAGCGATCTGAGGAATATAGAAGTTAACAGTCTCTTACGATTTATAATAAGCTTAAATTAGTTCCATGAGTAAGAGTATCACAGATCCATGTGGCATCACAATAGGCCTAAGTGGGTTGGTCTTTCCAACATCCACTTTTACCCAGCTTGCCTACTAAATGTCTAAATGTTAAGTTGACAATTCCTTAGACATATTTAGTAATGAAACTGAGGCGCAGCTCGTTCTGCAAGATTAAGATGATAGCTATACATAAAGTCTTGCAGAGAAACCTGCGCCATCCTAAAGGTGATTCGTACACATTTAACTAACGATGCATAAGAGAGAACATCCCCGTAGGACTAAGTCAAGAACCTTGGGCTATTGAAGGCAAGATATTTAAACTCAAAAATAATGAGCGAAAAATAGTATTTGCCCGAAGAGATATAAAGGGCTGCAAAATTAAATAGCTTCTCTTTCCAGTTTTAACACAAGAGCTACCTTAGGGGAATGCAATGTATGATAAGACATAGATGCGATTTCTTGTGTTCTAGTACAGGGTCTGATCGAGCTTTGCCACCGTCGCAATTGACAGGAAATTTTAAGCTGCAAAAACAAAAAAAGGGATGAGTTACCTTCAAATGCTTATATGTATGTTAATACCACACAAACTCACTTTTAAAGACTGTGTAAAAGAAGAGGTGCTTAACCTCATCATATCGTCTCGTCTCTTCAAAATTTTGTCAAGAATTGGCATGTGTCAGATGAGGCATCGGACAGCGTCAAACTAGATACAAGAAGAAACTTTCGAAGTGAAGTAGTTTTCAAGAAAATCTCGTTGTCACTGCCTTTTTCTCTACATGCCAATGGGGACGCAAATGAGGCAGTGAATCAGCTGACCAATTTCACTAAAGAACTAAGAAAGTCTGAAAGAGCTTCAAGAATTTTTTCAAGTAGCTTAGGTCTGTTACATGGTACAGCTAATCAAAGAGAATGTCTAAAAATGCTACTCGACCCTGTTAAACAACAAACAATATGTCAATTCTGAAGCCACAAGCTTATCCTTTAACAAAAGGTAAATTTTTTTCTATAATTTTTTATTTGCCATAGTCAATATATGATCCGTATGCATATACCATATAGCTTTTTTCCAATGTGATTCAAGATCCATTATAACGCTCTGCTCGGTTTCGGAATACAATGATTCCAGACTGCGGAGTCTGTTGGGGAAATATCAGGACAGTACAGTGGATGCGGAAGAATCTGACTGTAGCAATTTTTGCACCCTTACGGATGACGATCGGAACATGCCAACCAACGCAGGTTGCTTTTCAGCTAATTTCGCATCCTCTATGTCGATTTCCTCACAATATTTGACGGCATCTATCGTTTGCACTGATTGAAAAAATGAAAAGTGAATTGGTTTTGTGATGTATACTAGGTTGTTACCATGACCTTTCTGAGGGAACACCTAGTTTGGAGGTGTATTTTAGTTTTTCTTCTACATTCAACGACTACCCATATCTTTTACAGTTGTCATACAAAATCCACTTTTCATCACACGTGATTATATGGTATGGTTCAGCCTCAGAGATGTACAGATTTCTAACCGGCGTAGTTTTTAGGAATCGTTCAGTTCATGTGGCACCCACTTTTCCAGTTTTTTTTTTTTTATTTTACTTTTTCTATTAGAGATAGATGTTGACTTATTGTCATGGGAGACACTCACATGTTCTATTCAATGTCTCGCACAGTTTTTGTTGGCTCAGCTTCTACCGTTGCTTTTAAAACATTGTGGTCAATTGCGGTTTTCGGTTTCCCACGTGATTCGTTTTCGAGGCTGAAATCTCCCGAATGGAACTTATGAAATCAACGTCGAATATTGCGTTCGTTTTTCGCTACATCCTTAAATGCGTCATTAATGTTTTTTGCTGCCAGAGACGCATTTTGTCCCAGTTTAAGCTCATAAAGGAAGAAAGTCCGTCAACAGCATGATAAACAATTCCTAAAAAAAACTTACCGTAATTGCAACGAATTCTAAAGGTCTCACACGTTCTAAACAGATGTTTACTCGAAAGTTTCTAAAGAGAATTGAGCGAAAATCGGACATTTCTCAAGATACTCGTACAACCAAAATAATGATACTCTGTGGAAGACATATTCCCATTTCACCAAATGGGGCATAGAACAAGCTGTGGTCAGAATGAGCCAATTTCTAGATCTCTGACATCTGAAATTTTTAGTGGAATAAGTAGACGAGTATATTTTTTATTCAGCTTGCTTTACAACTAGTTTTTCTTTTAATACTTAATCATCTCTTCTTATTGCAAATATTTTTATTTAACGCCGGGGTACTATGCTCTTGTGGCGCGTTTTGTCAACATCACGCGGAGTACTGAATTCCCATGTGGTTGTACTTACCGCTCCCAACACTGCTTGATTTCGGTGATCTAGTGGGTACTGATGCTTTCAGTGTGGCGAGGCCGTTGACTATTTTTATTATTATTATTCCTAACATTCGTAATCTGTAAGCAATACTTGTTGATGAAATAAATAAAATAATTGGCACCAAAGTTGATGGCTGATAGCTTTGTCTTCGGCAAATGTTCTCCACGTGCCTAGGAGTTTCGCTTTTCGTTTTTATCTGCTTTAAAATTCTCAAGTTAAATAATTTTGAAAATTTTATCAAATTTTGTATGCGAATTTAAAGAAAAGTCTCGGTCTAGCTAGACCTAAGAACTTACAAAGTAAGGAATATAGTGAGTAGTTTTTCAAACCTTATTCCGATTATTTTCTTCTTGATGACAAAATTTCATTTCGATTTAAGCAACTTACCTAGAAAAGAAAGAAAAAATTGTACTGTAATCATTAAACCACAGAAAGCTTGTTTGAATTTAATATTATTATAAATAACTTGTATATTATAAGTTAGAAGATTATATGTACATATACCACCTTGATCAAAAAAGTTCCCGGAATTTATTTAAAAAATTTGAAATACAAGTTTATTCATCTAAATCTATATTGTCCCATTCAACGTTATCTCTATCGACTGCAACATACTTATGCCAGCGCTTGATCCAATCCACGAAAAATTTTTTGTATTCGGTTTTCGGTATATCTATCAGTGCTTCCTGTAATTTTTCCATTACTTCCTCTCGGCTGCTGAAACGCGTTCCTCGTAGTGATTATTTAACTCGATTGAACAGAAAGAAGTCACAGGGAACCAAATTAGGTGAATTCGATGGCTGTTGAATGGTATTTGTTGCATTTTTCGTCAAAAAGTTACAAATAATGATGGCACTGTGTGACGGTGCGTTATCTTAGTGCAAAATCCACGAGTTTTCTGCCCACAATTCTGGCGAATTGCTTCACGCAAATGTTTCATAACGCCCAAATAATACTCTTTGTTTACTGTCTGGCCTTCTGGCAAAAATTCATGATGCACTACACCGTTGTAATCCTTGCCTTCTGGTTTTTTTGGTCTCGGCTCATTTGGTGAACGCCATTCACTTGCCTGATGTCTGGATTGCGTTTCGGACTCATAAATTCACGTCTCGTTCCCAGTAATGATCCTTTTGTTGAATGCGGGATCGGATTCAGCCTCGCAAATCATCTCTTTTGCGACGTCAACACGGTTTCTTTTTTGCATGAAATTGAGGACTTTTGGCACCGACTTTGTTGCTACACGACGGAAACCCAAATCATTAACCAAAATGTCGATTGTCTGTCACTGTTAAACGACCGTTTTCTTTAGAGAATCGTTGCCGAAACACTTTTCCAGCATTTCCAACGTTCGCGCACCATTAAATCCGTTTCTTACGCAAAATTGAATACAAGTTCGTTGTTGCAAATTTGAATTCCTTTTTTAAAATTGTAAAAAATCACCAACACACACAGAAATAGAAATACTGACTGCGTAACTTTCGCAAATGTCAAGCTATGACGCTAAGATTCAGAGTGAACGTCAACAACAGATGTACCAACTTGACAAAAATAAAAACAGAACTCAAATCGGAACAATGGGAGCGCCATACGGTGACATCACCGGGATTTTTTTGATCAAGGTGGTATTTAAAAGATACTGCAACGAGTTAAAAGTACTCTTAAAAGAAATTAAAAACGAAAATTTTGCTAAATGTATTCGAAACCTAACAGCCGAAAAAGACAAAGAAAATTCATTGTGGACAGCATCTAAAGCAATAAAAACACCAATACAGCAAAACCCACCATTAAAAAAGGAAGATAATACATGGGCACGTCTGAAAAAAAAATTAACTGTATGCAAACTACCTTGAAGATACGTTCACATCACTTCTAAGACAAACGGCGAAGCTTTTCGCCTGAAATATGTACCATGACAATGAAAGTTATCAAAAGTCATTATGATAAACTGCCAACTGACAAAAAATCATATCGACCCCACATCTCTTCTCCCTATAATATCAAAACTATTTGAAAAAATTCTACAAATACCCCTTCAAACAATTATTACTGAAATAAATCTGATCCCAACTCACAAATTTGGTTTCAGAAATAAACACACAACTCTTGAACAAGTACATCGGATCACAAATGTATTACAAAATGCACTAGGTCATAAAAAAATCTGCTCGGCTGTATTTCTAAATGTGCAACAAGCCTTCGATAGAAGTTGACAATAAGGACCTTTTAGCAAACTCCAAAGATTTCTACCAATAGAGTTTAATCTAATTTTAAGGTCATATTAACTGATAGACTCTTCCGTGTGAAGTATGAAAATAAATATTCTACGCTTCTCAAATAAGACCCGGAGTCCCCCGTTCACAAACGACATCCCAACTCCAACTAATGATAAAATAGCTACGTTTGCCGACGATACAGCTATCTTATCGACCGGAAGAAATTTCACACAGTCCACCTCAAAGTTGCAAAACTCCACAAACAAAGTTTTTGAGTGGACAAAGAAGTGGCGTATAAAATTAAACGAAGTTAAGTTGACTCACATTAACAAATTAATTAATAATCCACCTCCCTACATAAATTCTAATAAGGTTCCATATGCAAATATAGCTAAATATCTAGGTAATGACACAAATTGGAGCTATCCATATAAAATAAGCTGCTTGTACGTCAAATACATACTAAAACCAGTGTTTTAGGGATCCAACTCTATCAAGCAAATGAACTTAAAACTTATATAGGGTTTCCCAATAGGGACTTGACAACTTTGAATTTAATTTGTTTTTTTTTTTTATAATACCGCGCGCGCACCAAACGTATATTGAATACCCTTTTACTGGCTTTTTTCTCCAGGGCGCGGGCGGGTGGTGTAGTAGTTTGAAACTCAGGTGTGTTTGGTTTCAATATTTTTCACAGAGGTGGTTGTCAAACTGGACGGGACGAGCCAGTACATCCTCAACCAGTGGGTCTTAAGTACGTGCTAGTTGTTAGTTCGTTACATTAAGGCCAGCCAGCAACCACTCCAACATCAGTGTGATGCCTTCATGTCAGAGTTGACGACGACGGGATTTTCATATAACTACATACAAATTCTATGAAAAGACTTTTTTTTAGAGAATTACCTTGCACGAGATTCGAACCCGCGAGACCTCTGCTTAAGGAGTCTGTGCATATACCACTACACCACGGCCACCCCCTTGTAAACGCACTCTTTCACTTATCATCAAACTGTCACTATCAATTAATTCAGTAAACTCAACATTTTCATCATGGTAAAGTATACTAAAATATTCTACAGATATTCGGGGTCGGTGACTGCAACTTTAAGAGCGTTAACTCCAATTTTCGGTCGTATTTCTCGCCCTAGTAGACAGGCAATAACAAGTTTAGTTCAAAAATTTGAGTCTATATATTCGTTTTGTGATGTTACTGTGTCGAAGTCTCGAAAATATCGCTGCCGTTCAGACGTCCGTAGCAAATGATCCAAATCAGTCAATTCCACGGCGTTCTCAAGAATTGGGCATCGCACAGACCACATTATGGCGTATTTTGCGAAAGGATCTTGGCTTACACCCATACAAGATCAAGCTGACTCAAGAATTGAGTGGGAGAAAATTGTAGGTGAAAACCCACATGTGCTTCATGAATCACCACTTCATCAACAAAAAATAACTGTTTGGTTCGGTTTGCATGCCGGCGGCATTATTGGGCCAGATTTTTTAGTCGACGATAACGATCGTCACGTTACTGTGAATGATTAGCATTATCGCGCCATGATCACCGATTATTTTTGGCCCGAATTGGGAAATATGAACTTGGACGACATGTGGTTTTAACGGGATGGTGCCACAAGCCACACAGCACACGCTTCAATCGATTTATTGAATAGTAAGTATGGTGAGCGTGTTATCCCAAGACATGGGCCAGTCGATTGGCCGCCTCGTTCGTGCGATTTAACGCCGCTTGACTACTTTCTGTGGGGCTACTTTAAGTCATTGGCTTATGCCAACATGCCGACGACGTTGGAAGAACTCAGAGCCAACATTGAACGCGAAATAGCGGCCGTCACGGCCGAAATGTGAGGCCGAGTCGTTAAAAATTGGATCCAACGAATCGACCGCTGCAAACGTGCCCGCGGTGGCCATATGAACGAAGTCGAGTTCCATTCATAAATGTTTTGATTGTACTTGTATTGGCTTGAATAATAAAGTTTTTGAAATATCTTAAATGGTTTGCCTTTTATTTAAAAAAAAAGTTGCCAAGTCGTTATTAGAAAACCCTATACAAAGGTTTTAAAATAAGGTCCTAAGATCTATCGTAAACGCACCATGGTACATACCTAACGAAAACATCCACAGGGACCTGAATGTTATACAAGTATCTGAGGAAATAATTCCGTTTGCAAAAAAAAAAACATCATCAACGGCTACACCAACATGAAAACCGTGAAACCCAAAGCCTAGTGAACTTACCGATATCCAGACGACTCCAGAGAACATTACCAGAGGACTTCGCGGTTTGTATATGACACCTTTACATGTCCCTATGCACATGCAGATATGTATCTATATTACTATATGTCACCATAATTTTAAACCAATTTTAATTCAAGTTAAATTAATTTTATTTCCTAAAACAGTAACAATCAACGGTAAAACCACTGGGGTTAACCCTCTTTTCAACCTTACTATATACTATGAAATGTAAATTGCCAGATGGCAATGAGATTTTATCTCAGTTGTGATAACTGATAATAACTGATAATCAATTTGATTAATTAATTATTAGTTCTCACCTCTGATAATAATTTATATGCAGCTGTTGTACACTGTCATCCTCTTACATCGAACTCTTTTCATCAAAAAGCTATAAATATTCTTCTCAATAATTATAATTACAATAATAACAAAATTCAATAATTCAATGAGTTTTTTTTCACATTTGACTCTAGTAATCTTTCTCATATGAATAATTGTATAAAATATATTAATTGGTCAAATGAATTTCTGGATAAAAATTCTACCTAGTCGTGCCATAAGTTCTGTTAGACAATTTCAATTTCTTGCGGTAATAGAACCATTAACTTTTTTTTCAGAACACATGTACTGATCAGTGAAAAATAAAAGTCACTCAGTTTGGTTTCAGTTTGCAAACTATTGGATCTATAACTAAGAGATGGCGTAACTTTTATTATTCCATTGCTATTATTCCATTGGAACATGCGTTGGAAAGCTACTGTCATTGTACGTCATTTCAGTATATGTCATTCATTTGAAGCGTAAACAACAATAATTTTTTTTCACTTAAATATGTCGAACTTTATGCCTGAAAAAGTGTTTTTGCGGGGAGTTCTTCTTCATTACTGAAAACTGCTCCCGAAAGTCATCGTATTTTGGTGGAAGTTTATGGTGAACATGCGCTAGCTGTGGACTTTTTTGATGTTTTCATCTCAAACAGCCTCTTTTGGACGTCCACTGCGTGCATCATCTTCGGTGCTTGTATGACCACTTTTAAATGTTTCAATCCACTTGCGAATGGTTCGTTCGGCTGGTGCAGAGTCCGGGTAACACTTATCAAGCCATTTCTTCACATCGGATGCATTTTTTCCAGTCAAAAAGCAATGATAAATCAACACACGAAATCGCTCTAAATCCATTTTTTTCACAATAACAAAAGTTGCTTCACTCACAACGCTATATCTCGAGAACTAATCGTCCGACAGCTGTCAAATTCATACACGTATCTTCTGAAGGTTGGTACTAACTGAAAATGGCATGAATTTCATTCAAGTGTTGCCCTCTCTTAGAAACTTTTCATCCCCTGTGTTACTATCCTTTTGTATTTTTATATTTTTGACTTACCATTTTTCTCTTCGTTCGTTTACTATTTGTTTTTTTATTTTTGTTCTTTAAATAAAAGGTTTTTCTTTTGCTTTTCCTTTTGTAAATCATTATTGAATCCATATTTATTATATTTCAACTTTTGTAAAATAACGTTACAGATAAAAGATATTTCAATATCATATGTCTGCAAATCGTAAGCTTATTAAAAGAAATTGTTAAGAAAATTCGTCCGAAATAAAGATCTATCTAAATCATGTTTTGAAAATGCAGGAGCAGAAAGTTGGTCGTATAAGCAGACTTTGCTTAAATCACTTACAAGAAATAAATCTAAAAGTGTCGGTGTCCCGCCAGTAAAGTGAGTAAGCGTACTAAGTTGAACATTCTCATACTGTTGGTCAATAAACTAGAAGTTAGAAGATTGCTATACTATTGGAGACTATTTTCTAAGGAAATTTAAGTCGGCTCTGGGGCCTGTAACACTTGTTTAACTACACTTATGCAACAAATACAGTTCATTTCTGTATCACAACAAAAGCTGTAACACTTTGTGAAAAAAAAATTACCCTCGACTTGTTAATCAGTTAAACAAGTCCTTCTCACACGATGAGTCGAAAAATAAGTGAAAAAACAAAAAAAAAAAAGAACACTTACAAAAAACAGAGACAACAAACACATTTTGTTTGATGCTTTCTCTGATTTATTAACAAAATCATATAATTCCTGTGGTAAAAGACTGGGCGTATTTTAGAGATGTGTTTTGGCAGAATTTTTAGAAGTATGCCTTGGTAAGTATTGATTGTAAAATTTGTTTTAAATACTTTAATTAATTAAAAAAATATTGGTAGGCCAAATTAGACAACTTCAAGAAAAACGGTAAAGATTACCAGATTACAAGCTCAGTGCCTGTGATAATATCGTGCTTGATATTATTGGTCTCGGAGTTGAAGAGTCTATGGAACCTGACAATAATGGTTTGTCAAATAAAAATAAATAAATAAATTGTTGGTATTTTATTTACATAAAATTCGTTACCTAAAAATTTACATATTTTTTATATAGATACTCGTCCCAATAAAGGTACAATATGTTAGAAAAATTCACACTAAGTAATTCTGCATCTCAATCTAACCACGTGCGAAACCTAATAGGTATACGAGATTACCTATAAATATAATGATGTAGTTTTAATATGATTTATTACATAATTTGCAGACAGAAAGCGACTAGACAAGAAGGAGTGTCTAATGATTGTAAAAAAACGAAAACTGATGATAGAACACTTCGACTTGGTAAATTATAAATCTAAGACTAGTTCGGAGATTGCTTTGATTTTTTACCAAAAGTTTAGCGGATAGTGGAGCTGACAAAATTGGTGCTCAAGTCACGTCTGATGAATTTAGCACAAAAAATTGCGATTTTCACACTTTTTCTTTTTAATTTCATTAAATTTGTATTTCTTTGAAAGAAAAGGAAGTGAATAATTTTTTTCCATATGCATACGCACATATTTTATTTTTATTTATACTGTTAATTTTGAAAAAAGTTTAAAAGCTGCCTCTGTCTCATTTGCGCATCTTGGGACGGCGATGAGAATAAAATTTCCACTTCATCGCTTATTTCCTCTTAGTGTTCTGTATTTTTTGCCTCTAAGGTGTTGGTTAAAAAACTGCGAGACATATTGCATAGAGTAACACATCATTTAAATATATCGTACTAGTATCGTAAACTCTCAGGTGATTCAAGTACGGAAACTTTTCTTTCAAAGCTCCGAATGCGCAATCAATCAAGCGCGGTGTTTTCTTGCATTTTCGCGCATCATGCACACTTATAGGCCAGTTCGCACTGACATAATATTGTAGAATCTAAGGTCGGGTACACATTAATCAAAATACCATAGATTGCACCACACATTTCTCGCATACAACCTTTCTCAAAAAACTCATTAATCGTAAGGTATGCACTTTCGGGCCAACACACTTGCTTTTGGAATTCAACTTCATTTATTACAGAAATGACTCCTTTTATACACCGGCACAGTAATTTAGTAACACCACGAACTTCATTTATAACATGGTACTGATATCCTGTCCCAAATCAATGGAAGGTTGTTAGTATTATCTGCCTAACACTTAGCGCTTTGATTTTATCAGTTGACGAACTTAATGTCTCTCAGTAAGGTAATCACCAACTTTTATTGACACACGAAATTTTTTGATGAACATATTAGGCTCGATTTCGAAATTAATTCTTTCTTCATATATTTTTTTATTTGCTTGACTTCACTGTCCGATTCAGAATCAAGAAAAAACGTTTTGAGATAACCTTTGCAGGGAACCAAATCCGGAGAATACGGGGGATGTGTGAGCAATTCGTAGTAAAATTCAACCAATTTGGCAGTGGCAACTGCGGAGGTGTGAGCCAGTGGGTGGAAGAGCACTTTTTTCTTTGCCAAATGTGGTCATTTTTCTTCCAATCGACGTTAAATATGCCCACTAAATCATTTGAAATATGCTCCTGTGATTTTTTTTTTTCCTTTCCAGCTCGCAATTCTCAAAAAACGTTGGCCATCACCTTTCCGGCCGAAGGCACGGTCTTCGTCTTCGTCTTCACCGGGTAAAACCCATTGTTTCGATTATTATTTGGTCTTAGGTCTGTTCCAATGATTCCATGTCTCTTATCGACAGTCGGGAAAAAACCCAGAAAATCGTTCGTACTTTAATTAAACAAGGCCAAGCACGTCTTTGAAGTGGTCTCACGATTGCGCTTGTTCTCTGGTATGAGTAAACGCGGCACCCTTTCGCGGACAGCTTTCTCATGCCCAAAATTTCGTACAAAATATTGCTAGCGCGTTCAGTTGAGATGCCTGATATCTCAGCCACTTCACTCCGTGGTCCACCAATACGAAATCATGGATTTTGTCCACGGTTTCGTCTGTGGTAAAAGTAAAAAGTAACCAAAGTGCGACCACGGCGAAACTCTCCGAACTTATGGTAATCGGTTGTACGGAAAAGTAGATTTCTCCACTCAAAAACAAGAATCGGAACTCGGAGCGAAACTACTCTTTTTCAATGGTCGCAAGAAACACTAACACGATGTTTTGAAATGGGTGTCAAACTAAAAGAAAACTAAGCGTCGGATTGTCACCAAATTTTGACAGGCAGGCTAAAAGGTTTTAAATTTCCAATCCCATTAAACAGCCTCGTATTGCAGCATTGTGCGTCTTGTCATGGAGTATGCTTGTATTGTCTGGGGTCCTTTCACTGTAACTGATATACGTAGAATCGAAAATGTGCACATGCACACTCCTTCAAAGGTCCTAAGACCTAGAGCTCTGCTATTTAAATTTTCTCATAACAGATTGTAGATATGGTCAAAGTGAATCCATTTCTCTGTGTATCAACAAGTTTTACATCGTGTATATAGCACAGAAATATTTTTAAAAATAAATTAGTGTCGTTACTTTATAAATCAATTGTTACACTATTTTAAGTTATGTTTAAGGTATCTAAATTTCGAAAACTGTTGGTTTTAAAATCGTAGATTAAAATAAATAAACTCTAAGACCAACCTTTACACTTTTTGACTCATAAAATGAAGGGAATTTTGTTGACCTATGTTTTTTTTCGATTTAAATACTTTAAATAATAAAAGCATGATTGAACAAATACTGTAAAATGTTATGAAGAACAAAATTTTCAGAGTTGGTCTTAGTAAAACCAACAATTGGCTATCGGAATAGGAGCATTTATTTAAATTTTAGTGTGATTCAAGAATTTTATTTCATGTTAAAAGCTTTTAATTGTTATTCACTTCCAAGTTACCCAGATTCAAATCTGAATTCAACATAAATCTGTAAAGTACAATCACTAATCTATTTCCTGATCGGCTTTCGGTTCAATTTCTCCAACAATCGTATTTTCGGATTTAACCGATTAATAAGATTCGTTATATGTAAGATTTCCGAAAAGGAACAAAATTCCTTGATAGGATTACAGGTAACACTGAAATACAGTAGTCAAAGAGAAAACTTAATCGATGTTAGATGTTCCATTACAATGGTTTCAAATTAATTCCTATATAAGCCTTTGTAGCTATATTCGATATTCTTATCTGCATAAATCTGAATATTAATGATACTTGGCTGTGGTCGAAGGCATGCTTTGGGAGATGATGGGCGTTATTATAAATTCGAAGGTAACCAATGTTATTTACCTCGCAAATTGATATGTCTACTCTGAGATGTAATTAAATTCACAATGACACCGTTAATGCTGCTGTCACCGCAATCTTCTTGCGCTCACTAACATAGCATAATCCTTCTAATTGTACACTTGTATGCAGAAGTCAAAGGAGTCTGATTATAACCCTGATCCCATTGTTAGTTGGTAACAACAGGCGAATGCGGGGGAATTTGAAGCTACCTCTGTCTCTGAACATAAATTAGCTAAACAGTAATCAAGGAATGTATTCTCATTTTAAAGAGTTGACTAAATTTATCATTTAGGAGGAAGATTTACAGGTATGAATATTACTATATATAAGAACATAGTTTATTATTCCCATAAGCTATAGAAACAGTTCTATATCATTGAAATGCATAACAAAATAGTGCATACCATGCCAGAATAAATGGCTAAAAAATCTAAAGAAAAATGTGAGACGTCTGTTCAAGACAGCACAACACAGCAAAGTTGAGCTGACTTTAGATCAATTTTTACAAAGTACAACTTCAAGTTAAGGAATTGTAAGACACTGCCTTGTTAAAAAAATTAGAATATTGGTTATTTGCTTGACGTAGTTTTTCTTAAGAGCATTGGAGAAATATGCAAACCATAAAGTCCGATCCACCATTAAAATACAGTCAATAATAAGTCAACTGTTTTATGTATTTACGGTACAGAAAAAACAGATAAACGTGAAAATGCTCTTAATAGCTTTTTTTTTAATATAGAAAGCAGCCCTCAACAAGATCAAAACGTTCAGAGTTATTCCCATTGTCCAGGTATTTACGAAAACACTGTTCCAATTCAAGATAGTAGTTTCGCCTTTGAAGCAATAACTCCGTTAGAGATATTGAAATCGATTGGTAGCTTAAATAAATCTAATTCGTGCGATGCTGATGGTATTACTAATGTCGTAATTAAAAAAATCACCTGCTTTGTAGTTAATGTCTTGGCTGAAATATTTAACTGTAGCGTTTTAACTGGAATTTTCCCGAATGATATGAAATGTGCTGATGTAATTCCATTATTCAAAAAAGGCTCTTTAACAGATATCGACAACTACAGACCTATCTCATTGCTTCCAGCAATTAGTAAAGTTTTTGAAAAACTTCTCAAGAGGAGAATAGTAAATTTTCTGAATAAAAATAAGTTTTTCAGTTCGTTTCAGTTCGGGTTCCAAAAAGGAAAATCAACAGAAGATGCACTTTTTCAGTTCTGCTATAAAATTATGTCTCATCTTCGATAGTAAAAAATGTACGGCTAGCTTATTTATCGATATCACCAAAGCCTTCGACATGGTAGACCACAAATATTTACTGAAAAAACTAAAAAAAAGCAGGAATCCGCGACTTCATGCTTATTTGGTTTGAGTATTACCTTAAAAATAGATCACAAAAAGTTAAGTTAGACGGGACAAAAAGCGAAATTCAATTCCTGAACCTCGGGGTACCTCAAAGCTCCGTCTTGAAGCCAACTCTATTTTTGGTTTATATAAACTCATTATTGCCGATGATATTGTGTTATCACACAGCTCGAAAAGTCCTTTGGACTTACATAGTATCGGATATAAACTGGGATGTAAACCTATTTTCGTTCGCTGAACACAAGTAAGTACTAAGTTCTAAAACCAAATTAATGTTCTTTCACTTTTCTCATGCTCAGAAATTGGAAGCTGATGTTTACTTCCATGCACCAAACTGCCGAAGAAATAAATTACTGAATTGCATGTACTGTTATAATCCCTCATCCCCCACTTTTTGTAGTTGTCAAAACTGTAGTGATAGGTGTTTTTTGATAGAGAATGTTCATGAATTTAAGTATTTAGGGCTTATCCTAGATACCTGTATGACGTTTTCAAATCATGCAAATGATTTGGAAAAATATTTCCTACACTAAGGCATTTTTACTACTTGCGTAATGTCTGCTCATTTACTATGGAATATTCTATTCAAAACTACAATATGGAATTACTTGTTGGAGAGGTGGTTATCAATCTAAAATCAAACCCTTGCTAGTTCTTCAAAAGTAAATTGTAAGAAAAATCTTAATATACTGCAACTTAAAGAGCGTTAACTCCAATTTTCGGTCGTAATTCTCTCCCTAGTAGACAGGCAATAACAAGTTTAGTGCAAAAATTTGAGTCTACATATTCGTTTTGTGATGTTACCGTGTCAGTGAGACAACGGGTTGGTCGAAGTGTTGAAAATATCGCTGTCGTTCAGACGTCGGTAGCAAACGATCTAAATCAGTCAATTCCACGGCGTTCTCAAGAATTGGGCATCGCACAGACCACATTATGGCGTATTTTGTGAAAGGATCTTGGCTTACACCCATACAAGATCAATCTGACTCAAGAATTGAAGCCGATGGACCATTTGAAGCGACGTACGTTCTCCGATTGGGTTCTGGAGAAGATGCGCCAAGATGATCAATTTCATCGCAAAATCATCTTCAGTGACGAAGCTCATTTTAAGCAAAATATGCGTTATTGGTCGGGTGAAAACCCACATGTGCTTCATAAATCACCACTTCATCCACAAAAAATAACTGTTTGGTGCGGTTTGCATGCCGGCGGACTTGTTGGGCCATATTTTTTCGTCGACGATAACGATCGTCACATTACTGTGAATGGTCAGCGTTATCGCGCTATGATCACCGATTATTTTTGGCCCGAATTTGGAAGATATAGACTTGGACGACATTTGGTTTCAACAGGATGGTGCCACAAACTACACAACATACGCTAAAATCGATTTATTGAAGAGTAAGTATGGTGAGCGTGTTATCTCAAGACATGGGCCAGTCGATTGGCCGCCTCGTTCGTGCGATTTAACGCCGCTTGACTATTTTCTGTGGGGCTACGTTAAGTCATTGGCTTATGCCAACACGCCGACGAATGCTTTGCCTTTTATTTAAAAAAAAAAAATTGTCAAGTCGTTATTAGAAAACCCTATATATACATACATTGTTTTCTTGGATAAATTTATTCAGAAGGCAACACGCCTCCTTTAATTTAGCTTTTCCAATAATTTTCTTTTTTATATAATTTCCTTAACTTATCAGAACACAACTTTAAATATTCTCTAAACTTTTCAAACTTACTAGGTGGAGTGAAAAGTAACCGTCTTGACCGTCAGAACGCGCTGCTACTGCAAAAAAGGTTATGGTGCCTTGAAGTGCCGTTCATATTTAGGCAGACGTGCCAAATTTCAGTGCGATACTGTCTTTAGTTTTGTTTTGACAGCTGATTGTTGTTGACGTGTTTGGCATTATGTTGAGTATGGACAAAAACGGTTTTCGTTCACTCATAAGACATTATTTTTTGAGAGGCAAAACGGCAAAGGAAACAAAAGAAACGTTGGATAAATATTATGGGGCTAATGTTCGTCAGATTACACCGTCAAATATTGGTTTCGAGAGTTTCGTGGTGGTCGCAACTCCACTACCGATCAAGTCCGCAGCGGCAGGCCCTCTGATGTGGTTACAGAGGACAATGTCCAAAAAAATACATGAAATGGTGTTGGCTGACTGGAAAGTGAAGGTGCGTGAGCTAGCAGATACCACAAAGATTAGTACTGAGCGCACATGCCATATTTTGGGCAATTATCTGCATATGAAAAAGTTATCCTGCCGCTGACCAAAAACACGAATGCGAGAGCACTTCAAAAGAGTGTTTGGACTTACTGATGCGGAATCGGGCGGACTTTTGGCGTCGATTGGTAACTGTTGAACACCAGAGAACAGAATGAGTGCCCAGCAATCGACTGAAGCCGGCACGAGCACTCCGAAGCGGCCGAGGGAGGCTCGATGGGTCGGAAAGATTATGACGTCGGTTTTCTGGGAAAGTCATCAACAGCGAGTATTACTGTGCCGTATTGGAGCGATTGAAGGCCGAAATCGCTACAAAACGGCCTCACATGACAATGCACCGGCGCACAAGAGCATCGCAACCACGGCTTAAATTAATGGCTTACGGGTCCAACTGCTGTCGCATCCACCATATTGGCCCAATTTGGCTCCCTCGGACTATTATCTCTTCACAAACCTCAAAGATGGCTCATCAATAAAAAATTCAGCTCACGCGAGGAAATCATAGACATCACGGAGGACTATTTTGCAGACCTTCTGGAAAATTACTTTTCGGACGGGATCAAGAAGTTGGAAGATCACTAAAATAAGTGTATCAAACTAATTTAAAAAAAAAAAAAATTCTTTCCCAAGGAGGTTACTTTTCACTTCACCTAGTAGTTCGTCCTAAAGACTTAGTAAAAATGTCTGCTAGATTCTTTTCTATCCCCATTTTAATTACATCAATATTCCTATCAAATAATTTTAATTTACAAAATGATATTGTGTTTCAATATACTTCGAATTTTTAGTTAGATTTCCATATTTACTTATACTATTAGCACCTGCATTATACTCATAAATTCTTATTGGATTTTTTTTATTTAAATTCCCAATTCTCTTAACAAGTCTTTTATTCATTTAACCTCACTACACATACAGATAAAGCTACATACTCTGCTTCTATGGATGATTTGGTTACAATATCTTGTTTTTCTGATTTCCAAAATATAACATTGTCATTCATCCTTATAATACTATAAGAATAATATAATACTATATCTCCTGCCCAATCAGCATCAACATAACAATCTAAAATATCCGACTTTTCACATCTTTCGTATTTCAATTTTATATCTTTGGTACAATATAAATATTTTAATATCCTTAGAGCGCATATTTTCTAACAATTTTGAAACCTGTTTAAATAATTCACGCAGTAACATATAGTATATCTGTATGTATACAGTGCTACAATTAAATTTATATATTTGACGTCATTTGATACTGATAAGGAAGGTTCACATTTAAGATTCTGCTCCATTGGAGTCGCATATAGTCTTGCATCTAAAATTTCGTACTTATTCGCTAACGATTCAATATAATTCTTTTGATCTATTTTCATAACTTTTTTTTCACAATCATAGGTTCTTAATGGACCCGTATCTTTCATTCTAAACTTCAATGCTAATTTTCTTTTTGTTATTTCTATCATTTCTTTATTTTTGCTACAAATTAATAAGTCATCAACAAAAGCTATCAAATAAACTTTAATATTACTGCTTTCCATATAGTATACATAGTATAGACAATAATCAATTTTACTTCGCTTGAATCCTATTTCATTTAAAAACTTATCTAAACACTCATACCATGTCCGTGGGCTTTCTCGTAAACCATATAAAGCTTTCTTTAGTTTAAATACTCTGCCTGTTTGATCATCGTAACCTAGAGGTTGCCTTACATACACCTCGGACTTTACTTTTCCATTTAGGAAAGCTGTCTCAACATCCACTTGGTCTATTGCAAGTTTGTTTTGTATAGAGAAATTTAACAATATTTTCATCGTCTGTGTTCTAGCTACTGGAGAATAAATGTCATCCAGTTCTTGTTTTTGCTGAAACCCAATTACTACAATTCTAGCTTTAAATCTATTATCATAGATTTTGTATAGACCCACTTTGAATCTAATATCTCCTTATCTTTCGGCTTTTCAACTAATATCCCTCTGTCATTCTTAGTTAAGCATTCAATTTCGTTGTTCATAGCTTTTCGCCAGTCTTCACTATCTTAACTATCTTTTGCTTCATTATATTGGTGTGTAATTTAATTCGTGCGGTTTTTTTTTTTTCAAAATTTGAACGTTTATTTAAGAAAAACATGTACAATAGTATTATTCAAAGTATTGCCCATCTGAAGCTATGACTTTTTCCCATCTTTCTGGCAATTTGTGGATCCCATCCCAAAAGAACTGCGCCGGCTTGGCAGCAAAGAATGAATTACGCCAATTTTTCATATTCTGCTCTGATGTGAACCGTATTTCAGTGAAGAGCGTTTGAAGAGCGCAGTAGCCGAAAAACGCCCGGAATATGCGACCAGACACGAGGCAATAATTTTCCATCATGACAACGCTCGGCCCCAAGTTTCTATTCCGGTTAAGAACTATTTGGAAAACAGTGGATAGGAAGTCTTACCCCACCCGCCTTATAGCCCAGACCTTGCCCATTCTGACTACCATTTGTTCCAGTCGATGCAGAACGCCCTCACTGAAATAGGGTTCACATCAGAGCAGAATATCAAAAATTGGCGTGATTCATTCTTGGCTTCCAAGCCGGCGCATAGTCATAGCTTCAGATGGGCAATACTTTGAATAATACTATTGTACATGTTTTTCTTAAATAAACGTTTAAATTTTGAAAAAAAAAACCGCACGAATTAAAATATATACCCAATATTTAATTTAATATTTAATTTTCTACAGTCATAAGTTCTATTTGATAAGTCACCATATATGTTATATATTGCTTTTAGATCAGCATCGTTCCACGTGGTTTCATCTTCTGATTCGGCGAGCTTTAAAAATTCATTTTTAAAAATATTGTAATTCTTTTCTTCAATGTGCTATATTCGTTCCCATCAAAAACTGATAGTGTTACTTTGAATTCGTCTGCCATATTGACTCGTTCGTTTTCTTTAATTACTTTCTTTTGACTTGCTCTGTAATTTAATTTAATTCTAATTTACCTTTTATGTTAAATCAGTTTTCAAATCGCTGCCACGTGTATCCATAATTTCACAAAAAAGAAACTTCTTCAAATTTTGGTAGAACTACGCTCTGCTACCATGTTAAAATTTTAGATTTTCAAAGAGAATGCAAAATTAGTAAATTAAGTTCATTTCAATTCTTATAATTCATAGTCCAAAATTACAATAATTATTATTAAAGAGCTAGGTTGCGTGCCCATCAGGAGAGAGTCTAACAAACGACTAACTCCCAATCTGCACTCAACCTGTACATGCATATTCTAAAAATTCTAAAAGGATCGCACTCCTATGGGCTGTGGTTGTTTATGATGTACCCAACAAACACATTAACTTTGGATGCGAATTCAGTAGATTTGTTGGTGACCTAGTTATGGGGCAAGGTTCATCAATAAACTCAAAAATAACGTAAATAAAATTCTTAGTTAAAATAAAAATAGACTAAACGACCAATCCTTGGTATGTTGTTGCATATAAAGGATGTTTGTTTAAATATTTATTCAAAAGACTATATTCAATAATAGTTTCGAGCATAGAATGACTTTTGATCGTCCGTAACTTTTGTCACATCAGTTTAAGGACAACGTTCACTTTGAAGCAATTAACCCATTGTAGCCCAAGATCATAAAAAAGTAAATTATGTTGGTAATGAGATAAGTTGAAGCATGAGACAACACGTATTTCTCAAAAATTAGAAAAAAATGTATTATTAACAATTATTCAACATTTTAGAGAGTGTGACATTACTGTAACTTGAGTTAAACGTAGAAAAACAACTACTATTTTGTTTGTTATAGAATAATACTACACCGCATTTTTCGCAAACTGTTTGTGAGACGCCAGTTCACATCGGAAGCTTGCAACATATTATTTTTTCAACCAAAATGCACCATTGACCGATCTGGTCTTGCCTTACTGCCAATGGGGGAACATGTTGCCCAGGGTTCTTACGTTTCTTGGCTTGAATTTCATTTTCTTAAGACCGTCGATTCTTGATATAGGCTTCAGACCAAGCCGGTATAAAATAAAATTTTTTTATCAGAGATTTTTTGACTTCCTTACTCTTCGGTATAATAACCAAGAATTTGCCATAGTCAGGTCCATTAAATGATATAACACCCTAACCTGCCACCTTTTGCTTCGCATCATAATTTTGTACCTTCCCAAAATACTATCTATCAAATCTACGCCTCCCATGTGTCGATTGTACTCTCCAACAATATGAGGGCGATCAATGTTAATATCCTTATCGCAACGTCTGACTTGGGTTTTGTTCAATTCACCACCAAAAGATGACACTAGCGTTACAACCTTGTTGTCTTTCCATGCGACTTTTGAAACCTCAATACCATCCATATCAACCACATATTCAGCGGAAAATCCGCATTCTTTTTCCATCACTTCCTTGTCGGTGGGCAGTTTGCAATCGGGAATTCGATCGCGTCGTACTGTCCCTAAACTCAAGATACTCTCATTAGCTAAGTACTCCACCAAAGGCAAAGAAGTGAAGTAATTATCAAAATAAGGTTGATAATTTTGATGTCTTGGTATCCCTCGACGTTTGGTGATGCTCCCAAGTTAGGCTCTACCGGAAGAACTACATTTTCGGCTCCCGTTTCAGGATCAATTTTATAAGGGAGTCCTGAAACCCCACTAAAAAGAAATATTATGTAGCCCCATTTGTGCGCTTTCCTTGAATTGTACCTCAACAAATTACTTCTTGCCATAGTGAAACAAATCTGTTCATCCACACAAGGATATTGTTCCATGGGAACTTTTGTTTTAGCATTGTTTCCTTGATAATATACACCTGTACGAGGTGTATTCAAAAAGTAAAGTGAGTTTTGAAATTTCGCGGGCAACGTACATTCTTCGATTATCGATTTTTTTTTCTTGATGTGTTGGTACACATGCCCCGAACATAACACATGGGCTGTAAACAATTTTTGCAAAATTCAACTTTATTTATCAATATAGTTGCCTTCGAGGGCGATACACTGATTGAAACGATTTTTCAATCTTTCAATACCAGTTTTGTAGTACGATTTCGGTTTAGCCTCAAAATAGGCCTCTGTTTCGGCGATTTCTTCTTCATCGGTCTTAAATCTCTTTCCGGCGAGCATTCTTTTGAGGTCTGCGAACAGGAAATAGTCGCTGGGGGCCAAATCTGGAGAATACGGTGGGTGGGGAAGCAATTCGTAGCCGAATTCATTCAATTTTGCCATCGTTTTCATCGACTTGTGACACGGTGCATTGTCTTGATGAAACAGCACTTTGTTTTTCTTCAAATGCGGCCGTTTTTCTGCGATTTCGTCCTTCAAACGCTCCAACAACGCAATGTAATAGTCGCTGTTGATAGTCTGCGCCTTTTGTAGATAGTCGATAAAAATTATTCCATGTGTATCCCAAAATACGGATGCCATAAACTTGCCAGCCGACTGTTGAGTTTTTGGTCGTTTTGGACAAGGTTCGTCGCCTGCTCGCCACTCAGCTGACTGCCGGCTTAACTCTGGTGTGAAGTGATAGAGCCAAGTTTCATCCATTGTCACATACCGACGCAAAAATTCGGCTTTATTGCGGTTGAACAGCTTTGAACACTCCTTTGAATCATCAACACGCTGTTGTTTTTGGTCGACTGGTCGACGGCACCCACTTTGAACAGAGCTTTCGCATGTCCAACACGCTCTTATTATCTTCAGAGCCTCAGCTACCTCGATCAACTTCACTTTACGGTCATTTGTAATCATTTTGTGGATTTTTTTGATGTTTTTATCTGAAACAGCCTCTTTTGGACGTCCACTGCGTGCATCATCTTCGGTGCTTGTATGATCCCTTTTAAATTTTTCTATCCACTTGCGAATGGTTCGTTCGGCTGGTGCAGAGTCCGGGTAACACTTATCAAGCCATTTCTTCACATCGGCTGCATTTTTTCCAGTCAAAAAGCAATGATAAATCAACACACGAAATCGCTTTAAATCCTTTTTTTTCACAATAACAAGAGTTGCTTCACTCACAACGCTATTTCTCGAGAACTAATCGTCCTACAGCTGTCAAATTTACACACGTATCTTTTGAAGGTTGGTACTAACTAAAAACGGCACTGACTTTTCAGCCCATGTATTATGTTCACAATTTCAAGTATATAACATACTTTGTTTCTGTTTGACAGATAGAAAGGTTGGACCTGTTTTGGTGTCCTCGATGATTTTCAATTATTATAAAAAATGGAGCAGAGAATTTGCATAAAATTTTGTGTACAAAATGGAATCAAATACTCTAAAATACTTGAAATTTTGACAGTGGAATACAGTAAGTCTGCTGTAAGTAAGAAAAAAGCTTACAAATGGTATAAGCTCTTCTAAGATGGCTGAGAAGATGCCAATGACGAACCTCTCTCTGACGCCCCAGCACATCAACAAAAATTTGGAAAATCATCGAATTACCATAAGAGAAGTTGCTGAGGATGTTGGCATTATGGTCGGCTCGTTCCATGCAATTTTTTCGGATGGTTTTGACCTGTATCAGCAAAGTTTGTTTCGGAACTTTTTAATTTTGATCAGAAGAACCGTCGCTAATTATGATACTGACTTGCTCAAAAGGTTCATAACTGGTGACGAATCATGGGTATCTGGTTATGACGTTGAAACCAAAGCCCAATCGTACCAATGGAAGCACCCAGGAGAGTCAAGACTGAAAAAAGCGCGTCAAATTCGGTCAAATGTCAAAGTTTTGATCACTGTTTCTGTACCGTGGCGTAGTGCATCAGCAATTTTTACCTTAAGGTCGTTTGATCAATATGGAGAATTACCTTCAAGTCGTGCTTATGCAGTACGAAAAAAACGTACGGAATTCATTGCTTTTGCATCACGATAATGCACTCGCTCATTCATCGTTGCTTGTGAGAGATTTCTTTGGCCAAAAACAACACAACAATCATGCCTAAGCCACCATATTCACCGGATTTAACCCCATCTGAAACTGAAGAGACCTATGAAAGGACGGAAATTTGCAACGTTTGAGGAAATAAAAACGGCAAAGGTGAAAGAGCTCGAGGCAACACCAAAGTGTGCTTATGAAAAGTGATTCGAGGAACGAAAAAAGCGTTGGCACAAGTGTATTATGTCTGAGGGGGATTACATTGAAGAGCACAACATTAATATCGACAAACAAATAAATACTTTTTTATAAAAATATAAAGTCACCCTACTTTTTGTACACGCCACGTATTTACAAGTTCAACGATACCCCTATTTTTTCTTTTGTTTTCTTTTTTTTTAATAAAAGAGCGCTCAAGGAAGGAAAGTTAGGGAGGAAAGAAAGAGAGATACCGATGTACATTCGTTTTAAATGTTTGAAGGTCATAATGGTCAGAATATAAAGAGCTCGGCAATGTATTCCATTAGAGAATGTACGTCCAAAAATTGGCTTGAGGATAAACTGATGAGAATTCATAGCGAGAGCACTAGTGGTGAAAATAGCGATAGAACAAGGCGAGACAGGAGACATTTCGTCAGTGTTCGAGGTTGTTTATTGACTACATGATGTAAGCAACACATATGAGTCTTGCCGCAAGGTTTTAAATCCTATCTAGCAGGTGCAGAGAGGTTTTGAGAGCACCTGACCAGATATAGACATTGTGTTCCAATTTTGGGCGGATGAATGCTTTGTGTATTGAGGCCAGATCCAAAGGGGAGAAGTATTTCTTTCATCTTTTGATGAAACCTGAAGATTGTCGTTGATAAACATAAGCAGAATGGAAACTTTTTCGATTTCAACGATGCAAGCGCCTTTCATGGATAATAGCTGGGGACAGCAGACAGCATTGTATTTGAAAGTACTAAATTTCACTCCTTTGATTGCTCCCTAATTTTTGATTCTGTTCATATTGAAATTCAATGAGCTTAGCATACGCTGCCGTTCCTGTTCTTCAGCCGAAGACCATGGACATGAACATGAGTCCGGGAATGAATATGAAAAGCAGAGAGTATTGTCGTCGGCAAAGGAATATATTGGATTAGAAGTAGCAGACTTTTGTCGTAGACAAAACGGAGCCCTGGTACACCAGCATTTATTTTGTGGATATTAGACTTGAAACCATCCAACACGATTGATCCCAAACACACGCATTTTCGACAAAATAGTTAGTGCCAGGCTCAGTCATATGCTTTGGTTCCACTTTTCGGTGAGACATGCCATCAAATCATTAGTGGACCTATTGCAAAGACGCAGAAAAAAAAGAAAAATCAAAACAGGGCTGCATAGGATTTTGCTGATTTTTTTTCTCAAAACATGTCAAGAAATCTCCCCGTAAACATGCATAAAGTGTGAAATTAAAACTCCTCATATTGACTCGAGACTAAGATTTTATACATAACCGATTATTTCGATTAGCAATTAAAGCATACCATAACTACTTTCTTTCTCCACCTATCTTCCGACTAAAAAGAAGTGTTCCTTGGTACAACACGCACTGGACCTTTGATGTTCAGTCTTATGGACATACCATGCGATGCAAATACGGAACTTACAACTTTCAAGCTAGTTCAAGAATGCAAGAAATCACTGAACGCAATCGGGAGGCTTAATTCAGTGACTCTTGTCTAGGTTCCAGGTCACAATGGGATCACCGAAAATGAAATCGCCGATGAACTTGCCAGGCATGGTTCATAGGAAAGCTTTTCAGGATTCGAAACTATGTTGAGTCTACCTGCGACCGCGTTTAGACTTCCATTGACAATTGGGTTCCATACGAGCACAACTGCAGAAAATGCAAAGCTCCGCGAGATGTAGGCAGACCAAACGAATGATTTCCGTTGCCTGTAAGAAGTCAGAGACCTTTCTGCTGTCCCTCAGCAGGAAAGACTTCGGGTTGTTTACTGGCGTCGTGGCAAAGCACTTAAATGTGCTGGGCACAAGTGATACAACATCCTGCGGTGCTTGCTGCGAAAGTGATGACGACATCGCAAAGCACTATCTCTGTGAATGTTCGGTTTACACTCGCATAAGGCTGCAGGTACCCGGTGCTGACGAAGTGGGTGCTCATACTGTAGAAACCTTATAACTGAAGCGCTTACCCATCTTTCTTCGTAAAACTGAAAGATTTCATTTAAAGGAACTTTTCAAAGAGTACAGTGAACTATTTCTTTATCTATGTGCTGTGTTTCGACATTAAAAAACAAAAAAAAATTTTCCTTTTTCTCATGAAGAGTAACATACCATTGGCATGACGATAAAACGGTTTCCCCTTATTACATGACACAAGTAGATTGCCCTCATGACCACATTTTCCACATTGAATTTCGGAATTATTACAAAAATACGAAAACACCGACAGACACTACTGTCAAGAGAAAATTCGAAGTCGAATTCTTGTACAATTACAAATTTTTGCCATATGGATGCTTAAATCGTCCTGGAAGTATACCATATACTCGTAATCGCAAGACTCATTTCAATCTGAAATATAAAATTAATAGAACAGTCGTAATGCTTTTAGCTAACACTGTCAATCCATTCAATTGTGAGTGAATCATGATTAATTACAGAAACAGCAGGCAACAACTTTATGACTGCAAAAGATGCAGCTCTTTCATTTATTACCATACCTACTACACATCATACATATTGATAATAATCAAGTGAATCACTTATTCCAAGGAGTTTATCGCCTCTAATTACGAATAAGAGTGCTGTATTAAAACGATGTCATTATTATGGTTCATCCTGGCATTATCAGAACCACGGCAACAGGACGCTTAACTTACATATATTCAGTGGCAAGCACTGTTGTGACTTAATTTGCGCCCACATCCTCTTACAAGGTAAACCTTCAACATTGGTTGTTAAGCAATATTGTGAAATATATTCGTACGCAACATCCAAACACAAGAAATGACTCTTTACATTCTGCAATCTCAGCTGTCTTCTTCGTATTGCTCTCTATATATGCGTAACTAACGAAAATTTGTATCTCGTAGATTAAAGAAATCGAATGAGAAACCTAATTGAAGTGGTACAACCAGGAGGGTGAATTTGTGGTGATGGTGGTGGGGGCATGAGTAACGACTAATTTGATGGGCTTAGCATGCGAGTAAAACGTGTAAACAACCAAAAAACATAATTCTCCCTGTCATATATACATGGTTACCTGTGGCTTTATTATATGGCAACACGTTCAAAGGTGCTTTCACTGATGCAATATTGCCGTCTTGTAACATCGATCAGCACCACCTGTAAAATGTAAAAATGAGCTTCTATAGCACTTATTGAAGTGCATTCATATATAGTACTCGTACCTAATGTATGAACTATTTTACGGTATAGTGAGAGGGTGAAAGAATGACAGTAGCATTTAATCTATAAGTCTCACTTCTCGTTTTTGTGTGCAACTTTTATGCTGGGTTTGTTCGTGTTAACTGGTGTAAAATGGATTAACACGAGTTGTTTGTTAATGATAATGCGAGGTGATTTTTTGATTTTTTTTTTTTTCCCAACCCCAATACTCGTACTTACCTACTACTCTGATACACATTAACACCCAGTGAAAAATTACTTGGCAACCATAAAGCGTGTAAAATCATACGTATGTCAAGTGGGATCCAAACGCTGAGTTAACTTTTCTAAGTTCATCCTCTTATATATACAAACGAGTACATATACTCGATCACATACATGAGCTGGATGTATTTATATCTACCAAAGTCACACTGGTAGCTAAGCTTAAGCAATACCCTTCCTTATTCAGCAGAGTCGGATGTAGATTAATAAGCTCTTTTGGCTTTGAGCAGTACCTATACACGTATGTATGTACTCGTATATGAGGTAGAAATAAGGTTAAACCTTGTAACACTGGTGGGGAGCATCATTTGAGTATCATGTCAAACCAAATCCCGCGTTATACAAGCGCTTAAAATCACATTATTCAGGCGAATGGCTGTTGGGCGCGGTTGACATACGTATAGGGGTGTCGCATCCACATGTGACTTTCTACTCGTATAAAGGAATTTAAATTTGTTCCTTTCGTATGAATTTAACGGTTATTGAAAAACATTGATGGTGTACTTGAGCAACTAAGAGTAAGGACGCCAAAAAACCCGTCCCCAGAAAGGACGGCACAGAACTCTCGGCTTTCGACCCATGAAAATGTGAATAAAGTGTGAGAAAATTTTATGAGTGCATGCATGAGTTGATAGAAAATATTTATATGAATTTATGGTGAATGCGACGAGGATAATGTGTAAGTTATTCACGTTGTGAAGGTGAAAACCTTCTCATGTTATTAAGTCTTGCGAAGTAACGAATTATTTTCTTTTCGATGAAAATGTCAAGGTCTATGATGTTGCTTAATTTGTTTCTTTTTCTAGAAAACACACTTTCGAAATAATTTGGAAAAATATTTCAGTGAAACTCTAAACAAATGCGTACTAAACATGAGGCTTTTCATATTCATATACAAGTATATGGAAATTAAGTTAACCCTTGTCAAAACTAAGAGGAAAAAACTGAATTTCGAAAGTTATTGTTGTTTATAGATATTCACTTTAACTGATATTACTATCGGTAAGTATTATTACAACTTTGTGCCTGCATATGTAAAATAAACATGTTCTCCTAGACCATTAAAACAATCGTTCAAATACCGGAGCTGGACACATAGCTAAATCTAAGCAATAATTTACCTAGCAAGCTATTTCAAGTAGAAGGAGTTGGCACCAAGGAACATTCACCTATGGTCGTAGGAACGTATGGTCAATAAATGAAACATCAGATTTCTTAGCCCGATCCCCAAAAACGGGAATTTCTTGTACTGTGCCAACAAAATTCTGTCTGCTGAGTTGTGTGAACGCCTAAAGCCCTTTGCCAACATGACAAGATAGCATTATCCCCAGTGAATTCTCGAAACTAGACAAGTTCTACCCAAAACACAATAATTTCCAAGTACATAGTACCTGGGTTAAGTCCTTAAATAAACTAAAAAGCCCATCGTAAACGAAGTGAAATTCTATCAACAAGTAGATCAACTCGGATTTTCTCGTATTTGACTACTACTCTATAGTAAAAAGCTTAAATGAGCTGTTTGCACCTTCGAACCTAACTTCACACAGTCATTACAGCCGGAGGGTATCTTCCCAACACAAAACATAATATCAAATGTATCCTGCAACTTATTCACAAAGTATGTTTCGGTTTGGGTTCAAGATACAGGGTCTGGACTTAGATAATCGTTTTACTCAAAGCAGGTAAAACCTCCTATCAACCTGTCCTCCTTCCTGCTAAAAATGCTCAAAGAATCTTCAACATTCAAATCTCGTTCACAGAAGACTGTTGAACTACCTGCATGCCTACAAAAATGTGAATCCTTTAAAACCGTACTGCAGTTTTATAGGGTATATATTGGTGTAGGCAGCTTACAAAAATGATTCCGTCTGCAGCTTGATGCATTTCTTTCTTCACACTAGAATCATAAGTGCAATTTATGGTCGCTGGCTTACACGAAAGAAACACCTCAATGTAGTGTATTTTCTCCCCTTCTATGGAAACTATTCCTCAATGAACTGCTTACCAATTTAGAGGACAAGGGATGTAGTGTAGTAGTCTTAGCAAACTACGTTACTTTTTTATGTGTAGCAAATACCCACCAGCATTCACACTCTTACACTCTCTAATATGCTTTAGGCATGCTCTTCGCTTAGATACGTAGTTATGGCCTTGGCAAAAATTCCACCAAAACGGTGCCTGGTCGTTTTCACAAAAAACAAAAGCAATTATCCTAGATCATCCCAGCTGAGTTTCACGAGAAGTACGACGTACCTAGGTCTCATTGAGTCGAAAAGGAAATTTTACAGAGCGAAACAAAGACGCTCCAGTTCCTGTCTACTCGGGCAATTGTAAGCCTGTTATCTCAAGGTAGGACCTATAGCCAAAATCATACACCAAGGTCGTGACATCAAGTCTCACTCATAGCTAAGACCCTGTGTAATCTGCCCGCAAAAAACAAACACACATAAAACATGCAACAACCTTCACCATCACTCACACTTGAACACGCGTTAATTATAAAAAATACAGGCTGCCTGTATAAGTATCAAGATTCAACAGCATCTCTCGAAGCTCTGATATATGCAGCTAACTCGGAATCAACTGATTGCAATCAACAAATTGACGTGAAATAATCAAGACGACTCTGAAATGGCCGAACCCCATGGCGAAGGTATCTTTTAGAAAGAACTCTGAAGGCACCAATCTATTTAAGCACAATAAGATCATGCTCTGTTGAGTTTCGGGGCTCTCGGATGCCCCAGGAAACTACTTCGCTAATAGTCGTAGCCGACGCAACTAGGATCTATAGGAACAAATGTTATACTCCAAAACAAATGACATACTTTCAGATGCTCTGACACACTCAAATCTCAAATGAGTCAAAGGTGGAGTTATCAGGATAACTGTAAGAGATCTATACAAATATGCTCATACCTGATCCCAAACTATGAAGAGAGCTGATCAACCTCCGGTAAAAGGATGTCTCTAAACTCACATATATTGGGAATATATTTTAATTCATGCGGTTTTTTTTTCAAAATTTGAAGGTTTATTTAAGAAAAACATGTACAATAGTATTATTCAAAGTATTGCCCATCTGAAGCTATGACTTTTTCCCATCTTTCTAGCAATTTGTGGATCCCATCCCAAAAGAACTGCGCCGGCTTGGCAGCCAAGAATGAATCAAGCCAATTTTTGATATTCTGCTCTGATGTGAACCGTATTTCAGTGAGGGAGTTCTACATAGACCGGAATAAATGGTAGTCAGAAGGGGCAAGGTCTGGGCTATAAGGCGGGTGGGGTAAGACTTCCCATCCACTGTTTTCCAAATAGTTCTTAACCGGAATAGCAATGGGGCCGAGCGTTGTCATGATGGAAAATTATTGCCTCGTGTCTGGTCGCATATTCCGGGCGTTTTTCGGCTACTGCTCTCTTTAAACGGATTATTTGTGTTCAGTAGTGTTGTCCATTGATTTGGCTGGTTTGCCGGGTTTCACATATCAATTTTTCGTCACCAGTAACAAAAAATAGTTTCCTTTTTTGGCTTTCCAGAAGCATTTCGGACATGCAAAACCGCCTTTCGACGTCTCTCGGCTTGAGTTCATGTGGAACCCAATTTCCTTGCTTTTGAATATATCCAGCTACTTTTAAACATTTTGAAATGGCTGCTTGAGTGACACCCAAAAATTTTGCGAGCTCTTCTTGTGTTTGGCAACAATCTTGATAGAGTAATGCTTCCAGTTCTTTATCTTCAAATTTTTTTGGCTGCCCAGGACGTTCATCTTCTTCCAAGCCAAAATCACCGCTTTTAAATCGTGCAAACCACTTTTGGCACGTTCGCTCAGCTAGCGCATGTTCACCATAAACTTCCACCAAAACACGATGACTTTCGGCAGCAGTTTTCTTCATATGAAAGTTATGAAGAAGAACTCCCCGCAAGAATACTTTTTCAGGCACAAAGTTCGACATATTTGAATGAAAAAAAATTATTGTTGTCTGTGCTTCAAGTGAATGATATATACTAAAATGACGTACAATGACAGTAGCTTTCCAATGCATGTTCCAATGGAATAATACAAGTTACGCCATCTCTTAGCAAACCGCGAATTAAAAATTAGCAAACTATACGAATTAAGTTATAGACCCAATATAATCACGGGATACATTGGCAAACACGAGCATCCTGGATAACAAACTTCTACGGACTAAACCTGGTACGTCGGAAGCCTCTAAGGTCTTGTCGGCCTTCTGTCAGTGCAAAGGAACTGTCGGCAAGACATTAGACTAGTCACCGAGAAGTATCTTGTGATGATGATAAAGCCAATTATATCTAATTCGTTGGTTGTCTGGTAGAATAATCTCTTTTACCAGTCTGAAAAGACTCGCGGCTGCATGGAGGCCTTCCTTCTCCGCTCCGCTCTAGACGCATTGATGAATCTCCCTCTCCTTGATAATTGATATGGACTGCACTCACAAAGCCATCTTTCGTTTAAAAAAAAGTAGTCTCTGGTACAACAAGCACTGACCTTATACGCCGACTGTCTTCTGACTCCGGTCTCAATATGCAATGACAACAGAAATCTTGCTGAAGAAAAAATACGAAATCGACTTTCCCAGTGCAGAAGACTGGTTTCGGGCAAAATCTGAGCCATTAAATTCTCCGAAACGACTCTAGGATACGCCGCTGGTATCTTTCTGGATAACGACAATATTCGTTACTTCTCACTTCACTTCTCGTTACGAAAACTTGCGTCTGTCTACCAAGCGGTTCGGAAAAACCAGTAGAGGGGACGGAAAATTCGAAGAGTCACTGAACGAGCTCTCTAATCGCTAATTCACCACTTTATTTCAAAGGTAGAAATAGTTCATAAGGTCGTGGTTCAGACCAATGATGTCATTCATTTTGGGTTGCTGAGTTTAAACTAGGCCGTACGAGCTGTCAAGACGAGCATCCATCCAGAACTCCAGAAATGGTGAAGAAAATCCACAAAGCGGTACTGGATGATCATCGACTGAAAGTGCGCGAGCTAGCAGACATTGTAGGCATTTCAAAAAGTGCGGTGCATCGCAACTTATTTGAAAATTTGGACATGAGAAAGCTGTGTGTAAGATGGGTGCCGCGTTTGCACACACTCGTGCAAAAACAGTGTCGTGAAGATGTTTAAATTGAGTGTTTAGCGAAGTTTCACAGCAACAAAGCAGAATTTTTGCGCCGTTTCATAACAATAGATGAAACATGGGTCCATCACTTTATACCCGAGACAAAAGAACAATCAAAACAAAAGGGAGAACTGGCTCCAAAGAAGGCGAAAACCGTTTCATCTGCAGGTAAGGTCATGGCATCGATTTTTTAATTGACTATCTTGAAAAAGGAAAAACTATCAACGGCCAGAATTATGCGAACTTATTGCAATGTTTGAGCGAAGAAATCAAGCAAAGGCGACTACACTGACTGCCGACAAGACTGCAGAGGAGGTAAAACTGTGGCAGGCCATGGTGCACCATCCTCAAAAGGCAAACGCAACGACTGTAGCAAGCCATGGTCCTATCTCTTCCTTCACCCATAGCAGCAGCAGGATACGGACTGCACTGGGACCGCTTAGAAACACTTGCAGAAAACTTAGCAAAAAGCACAAGAAAAGTGACTGACTAGGAATCATACAAAGAATTCCTAAAAATATATAAAAATAACTGAGGAACGCAAAGTGTCCGTGCTGGAGATCATTCTGTGACAATGAAATACAGAAACCTCTGCGGCATCGCATCTAAGAAAAATCCTCTTTACAAATCCTATGATTCCTAATTGTTTGAAAAAGAAACCGATGGCTCTTGGACAACCTAACGTGACGAATCACTCAACTTTCTACTGGATACCCACTTTCCAGGTAGCTCGTTATTCGCGGCCAGTAGTTATCAAAACAGGACTACTACAACCGTGAACAAAATTCATGGTCCGAACGGCGAATACCGGCCGAACTACAAAGGTCTCCAGATATTATCTTGCCCACGCTAGAGAATATCATGAAGAGCTGTGTAGAATTAATCCACATTTCACTGTCATGGAGAGAAGTTAATGAAGTTTTCATTCCCAAGGCCGGAAAATGTTCTCATTGAGTTTCATTGAGTTTTTCCAGAGTCCATTCACTAAAAATATGACGCAAATTCAAGTTACCTAGTTACCTAGTCTCTTCACTACGTGCTGGATGTAGTCTAACACTAATTTAAACTGGGATTCAAATTTACGAATGGTATTGGCAATAGTGGTTTCAGTAGGTCGATTATACGAAAAACATTTCTCACAGAACGCTGATTTTCGTAATACAGCTGAACAATTTGGAGACGCTGTTGTGGTTTGAGTCTTGCCAAACGAAGTCACGCGTAATCTGTCAAAAAAAGCCTATTAAAAATCAAACCTTACGATGAATCACCCCTTATTAGAAATCCACATAGAGAACGTTAATTACACCATACCTAAACTTGACAAAGACTTTCATGAGAGCTTTCCGTCTAGATCCTTCTGAGAGGAAGATGCTTTCATGGAGCACAAGTCTATCAACTTCTATACAGATGGATCTAAGACCGATAGCGGGCTTGGTGGCGTTGTTTTCTTAAATAAGGTTAATCTAAGCCGCTCTTTCCGTCTTCCAAATATCTTATGCGTGCTCTAGGCAGAAAATTTGGTGTTTAAAGAAGCTCTGTCCTGGCGGAAGAAAAACGTGATATCTGCCAAGGATACCCGCATTTTTTTCGGATAATCAGGCCGCTATCAACTCCCTGGACTCAATCTAATTAAATTCAAGAGCCCTTGAATACCGATCATCTCATACGGAGATAGCAGAGCAGTTCAATCTTCACCTTTGTTTGGTGCCGGGCCACCGATACATTCCAGGGAATTGAAGAGCCGACGAACTCACCAAAATTGGAACCACTCTACCTATTCTACCGGAAAAGGGTAGCATAGATATACCAACTGCAAAGTGCGAATCAAGATTAAAGCAGGATGCTAATAAAGGAACCGACCTTAGGTGAACTAATGGACCAACATATCTAGCGACGAAACAGATCTGGGTACAGCTGAATCTAAATCACTCTAAAAGCCTGATTCTTCTAAATAGCAAACATCTTAGCGCCATCATACATATCATCACTGAACACTGCCTTATAGGCAAACATACATGAAGGCTTGGCGCCTTCTCTGTACAAGAAAAAAACTCCACCTAGGAGCTTTCTTCTACAATGTGTTAAATGATCTGAAGTATACAAACGTTAACAGTCTCCTGCGCTTCATCATTATCTCAAATTGGTTCCATGAGTAAGAATATCATAGATCCACGTGGCAACACAACGGGCCAATAGGACTTAATAAGTTGATTTTCCAACCGCCACTCTCACCTAACCTAACCTAACCTACTTTACTGTTTAGGATGCATATGTTTCGTGTATTAATAAATACTACAAGGTGGGGCAGAAGTAATATCATAATGTAAATGTGGCATAATTTTTGCAAATAGCTTAGACATTTATATTACAGACAGATAGACAATGGGTTGATAATAAGCAATGGAGCAGTACACGCCTGAAACAAGCGGAATTATTAACCAATTTCCGGTCCGTAGTTTTAACGCAGCGTGAATTTCGTCGTCCTGCACTTTGTGCACAAACAATTAAGCGTTAGCTGATTATCTCGTGCAAACTGGGTCCACTAGAGATGTCGCAAGAAGAGGCCGGCCCCGTATTGCTCGTTCGACTGAGAATATTGCTGCTGTGGCCGAGGGCGTCCGAGAGACTCCATAAACATCAACGAGACAGCGATTCACACAATTTGGATTAGCAGACTTTCACTACGTCAAATTTTAGTGAAAGACCTGAAAATATTCCTTATAAGCTTCAAACCGTTCACCAACTGCTGACTGCTGAAAATTAAGTGGGGTTAACTTACTCCCATGCTCTGTTGAAACTGGCCTGATGATGATGTCGTATCCAAAATCATAATGAGTGATGAAACCATTTCCACTTAAGTGGTTGTGTGTATAAAGTAAATTTGCATTTCTGGGGCACGGAAAATCCAGATCAATTGCACAAAGAGCCATTGTATCCTCTCAAAGTGACTATTTGGTGCGGCATTTGCAGTGAAAAAGTGATTGGCCCTTATTTTTTCAAGGACGCCAACAGCACCACTATAATCGTAACTGGTAAGCGCTACAGACAGATGTTTGATGAGCGTTTTTTTTTCACAAGTTACTGAATTGGGTCTCAAGCAACCCAATTGTTGCTGTTGATTCCAGCAGCACGGAGAAACCGCTCACACAGCAACAATGGAAATTTTGAATCACCAATTTTCAGGCTGTGTGATCTTCCGTTTTGGCGATTTGAATGGCTTTTTAAGTCTCGCATTTACTAAAACAAAACACAAAGCTTGCATGTCTTCAAAGCCAACATTGAAGAAGAAATCAAGAATTTTGAGCCAGTTGTTTTGAGAGCAACAATTCAAAATGCCACAAAACGAGCACAAATGTGCATCAACTCAAGAAGTGATCATTTAACCGCGATACCACTTTTTCAACTTAATGTCATTAATTCTACATCTTCATTGAAACTTTTCGTTAAAACAGAGCCCAATTTTTTTCATTTCTAACAAAATGGCGACCAATTTACATTTTGACATTACTTTCGCCCAACCTTGCATATATATGTTAGTACTGATACTCGTAATACTTAAGTTAAAAACAAATTGTCTGCATACTTTAAACTTTTTAATAGAATGATTTCCACATGCCAACTTTGTTGTATGCTTTAAACTATGTATATGTTCCGAAAAGTTTTTGGGAGTAAAATTTACTTACAAAACCTAACAGCCACAAGAATTTACAACCGATTTCCAATTATCAAAACAAGTTGTTCGTATGCAAACAAACCTTTAGTCCTGAAACGAATTTTGTTAGGTTCCTATATTTGTTCAAAGTCAAACAAACACACCGAATACCTATTAAAGGCGAAACTGGGAAGAGTTCCTTAAATGTCTCCTTATCTCTTCATTAATATTCAATTCCAAGAAATACACGTTTTGATTATTGTTATGAAAAGTTTCAGCTTCCTCCCATTTACTCGTAGTGGGCTATGAGTGGCTGCAGGCTGAGAATGCTCTGAGCTGACAATTCCAGGAGCTGGGTATGCTAGAAGCTGAACGTTATGAGTATGCTTCCAAATTCATGATTAATTTTTCAAACTTTGGGTTGGGGGTGATAGAAGCAAGAGAAGAAGAAAAATTTTGGAGAGAAAAAAAACCTCAGTAACGGGCTAGTATATTAGGCGAATTGTGGACCCTCTGCCACCACCTTAGCACAAAAACGAGTCACAATTCTCGGATGATAAATTGAATAGAAGACAAAGTTTCATTTATCATTGCTATGCACATACACATATATATGTATACAAACTTGAGCATGAACTCTACAGCAGCGTCACTGCACCAAAATTACAAATTCAAAACTTCATGCATGACTTGGATTGGCACTAGACCAGAATTGTCTTTAGTACGAATACGAATAGATGTGTACCCATATATGATGTCTGTTCACTTGCACCCATTCCTAATGGAGAGGATCCATTGTGTTCCTGGCTAATTAAGCGCCTGAAATATTTAAATGATTCCCTAAGCATGAACAGCGATAAAAGTAAACTTGTTATACCTCTTCACCGATCAAAACGGCTCCGTTCATCTGTGGGGGTAACTTTCTCCTTTTCTTACGCGCGTATACCACTACTATGTATGGATGAAGCGCACGTAGGTGCGATAGGTTACCACACGACCTTCTCAACCTTTTCTACTTAGAGTCTTTCAGTGAGCTAACATCAAACCCGGATGAGCTTCATCTAAGGGTGCAATTGCAGCCGTACATCACTTCATCTGCTGTGACACAAATGACCCATCTTGAAAGTGTCAAGACGTACAAAATACCTGATCGAGAGACTTCTCTGTTTACCTCAAACAAAAAACAATTTCGTCTTCAGTGTTTTAGCCTTGAGACAAGAGCATTTTTAAATGAGTTGCCTTTTAGTTCGCAGGTTGAATGGTGGCGGGTAAGTGCTGTTCGCGAGTAGATATAGGTAGTTGAATGCGATATGAAAAACACGTGCCTGGGAAGATTGTGCCATTTGTTTTTATTGCACAATAAAATTGTAAATTTCCTTGAGCTGCGTTCGTTTGTTTTGTTTTTGCATTAAGGTTTCCTATGGGAAAACATCACGGAGATGTTGGATTTTGGAGATGGGGCACAAGAAAAAATTGGAAGATGCTTGGAGATAGGTACTTAAAGCTGTTTATTGCAAAAGGAAATACTCGCCTATATATTCTCGTTTAAAGGCCGTAAATTGGAAATAAATTTGGGAGCACTTATGAGGAAATCGTCGTCATCCGTTGAGTAATAGAAAATTCTGATTACGTTCATGTATTGTATAATTTTCACTCAACATTGTCTGGTTCGGATTTTTTTATTGCTGACTTATCTCTTAACTTTTTGCTAAAAGAATGCTTTACATTAGGTTTACAATCTTTTGATCTGTTTATTTTTAAATCCAATGAGATAAAATATTTGTACAAAAGATTTGGTATAAATGAATTCTACAAGGTCGAATTTAGAAATTTCAGTACTTCAGTGCACTGAAAATAGTACCTTAATGCAGTTAGGCGAAGAATTCCCACTCAGTGCCATTTCCTTGACTTTCACGTACGAAGAGCAGTAAAACAAATGAACCGAAGGTATGCAGTTGATTCAGATTACATACCCTCCGAAGTATGGGCGACAACGAAAAATCTTGGTTTTAAGTGGTTCGCGATTTTATTCAATGAAATGATGAAATCCTTTGAAACTAGTTTGACATACTATCAAAATATACAAGATATTTGAAAAGCAATATTATAAGATTCCTTTTCAGTAAATGTGACTTTTTGGGAAGCAGCCCGACATACAACACGACTCAAAGCTTACGCACAATGATAAAGAAACATTGCAACGCTTTTAAAGATCAGCATATCCTCTTCTTCGACTTTGAAAAAGCTTTTAAACATGGCCCCTACAAGTCGATCTTAACGAACAACGGCTGAGAGCTAAAAGCACATTTTTTACTGAAGGAAATAGAATATAATAAAAAAAAATAGGCCACGATTATCTACAAAAAAACAAAATAGAAATTAGTATCTCATTTCAAGAACAAAAACACAATCATCCTCAAAATACGAGAGCACAAAATCTCTAAATACAACGCATCACAGTCAGTGACTGCGATGGGAAACTATCATTCACTCATCAAAAAGAAGAGGCCCAGAGTAGCAAAGACCATGTAAGTACTCCTTTTGCTTATAATAAGATTCCTCTAATTGCTTGAGGTGCTGCGTTCAAATTGTTTGAACTCAAAAGTCATACGTGTGACTAATCTTTCTTCAATATACCTATGGTATATATGTACTTAACACAAAGCTTTTTTCGTTTTTCGTTCTATGGCATTTGCACCTAGCCAAAGAACGGATTCATTGCACTTCTTGTAAGTTCTTTTTAATAGAATTTTGCTTCAGTGATAAGCTGCCTACAGAACCAGCACTCATCACGTCAACGCCGAATACCTGAAGCCTGAAATGAGGGCGATCCGGACACTCAAGAGGTGTGTTCCACGGTGCCGTCATTACTTCCATAGCAAGCATCGCAGGGTGTTGTATCACCAGTCACGTCGACAGGAAGCAGACGTCAGGAAACATTCATTTGGTCTGCCGGCAAGCTGCAGAATCATGCCATCTGCAATTATGCTTATATGAAACCAAACTGTGCCCTAACTGGGTACACAGGTGAACCTAAAGTAGGTTGAGGTAATGAAAAGCACTTGTCTATGCCTTGTCGAGCAAGTTAATCGGCGCTTTCATTTCTCACGACCTTAGTTTGAAAGTCGTAAGAGAGTTCAACATGAATTTAAGCGCAGCTTGGGTGTCTCTATAGATGCAGAAGCTTCGCTCTCCACCGATTCTTAACGATATACTTCATTGCCATCAGAATCTAACATAGTCGTCCTCCAGAAAGACACCAACGCCGCATCCTAAATCGACTTTAGAGCCATCCGTGAAGACCCAACTACATTCCTTTCCTTTCTCAGATTCTGGTCGACATCAGTTCTGGGCACGCGTGAAGTCGATTTCGTATTTTTTCCGCAACAGGAGTTGTGGTTGTGGTTTCATTACATTAGGCGGCATGCCCATATGCTCCAGGGCGTGTTGTTCCAAAGATGACTTGACTTCAAACGGAAGATGGTTTTGAGAGTACCGTCCTTGGTATGAATATGAAGCGGAGGGGAGAAGATTCATCAATGCATCTAAGGCGTCTAAGGAGTCTTGTAAAAGCAGGAATGACGTATTATAATGTAGTGAGAGCTTGTTCCACCAGACAACCTACGTTTGGGATATAATTGGCCTTATCGTAGCCGATAGCTCCTTTGATCTGCCAGAAGGCCGACCGCACTTCAGAGACTTTCATTAATATGTTTGGTTCATAGAAGTTTGTGATATAGGATGACAACCAGATATTTACCTTCTTTGGAAAATAGGGTAGTAATGCTTTTTTTGTTTAATTAGCGCGCTCTCAACGGGTTTGAGAGCGGCCATTCCACAATCGAGTGGTTCGGCTTAGGAACGAGTCACGATATTTCAAAGAACGATTGAAACTGCGCTTAAAGCTGAGACCGGTGACCTTTAGACTGATGAGCGTTCATAGCAAGACGAATGTTACTGTTGAAGGTTTGAAGGAGCGGAATGCCTAGTGGTGATTTCTATGGAGCACTGATGCTGGAAATACCAGAGATAGAACAAAGTACAACACAGAACATTTAGTTGGTGTTCGATGGAGTCCTTTGACTGAGTGATATGAGCTTCAGCTATGAGTTTTGTCGCACGATTTTGAATCCTATCTAGCAGGTGCTGAGATGCTTTAAAAGCACCTGATGTCGGCATTGTACTCCAATTTTGGGAGCAAAAATTCCTTATATGTTGAGGCACGATCAGAGGGGGAAAAATATTTCTTACATCATTTAAGGAAACTTAGACAATTTCTAGTCATTTCAACGTACAATTTCCAGTTGTCATTGACACACATACCGAGAATGGAAAGTTTCGACGATAAAAATTCCATTCATGGATAATGGCTGGGTATTTCAATTTCGTTCTAATGATAGCAACCAGCATTGAGTTTTGGAAGCATTAAATCCACTCTATGGATAGTTCCCCAATTAGCTTAGCTGTTAATATCGAAATATTGTATTCAAAATTGTTTCATTTATTAAACCAGAATATTGATTATTCAAACAAATTGGATTCACTCGAAGTGACTGCCTTTTGCTTTAACACAATCTTCCAAACGGTATGGCCATTGGGCTATAGCGTCACGTGCGGTTTCCATAGCAATTTTGGGCCCTGCTGTGCTTAATGCTGTTTTAAGGCTTTCCAAATTTATGTGGAGAGTCTTGCAGACCATGTTCTCCAACTCTGACTATAAGCCATATGCCAATGGATTCAGATCTAGACTCTTTGATTGCCAATCTTTTGCTGCTAAAAAATCAGGAATATTGACTCTGAGTCACTCAAATGTGATTTTGGCTTTGTGCGCTGGAGCAGAGTCCTGTTGGAAGATCCATCTGTATCCATTGAAAAGGGTATTGGTCAAACCCTTCACAACACCCTCTAGCACATCTTCTTGCTAAACCTTTGCACCAGTTTTTACGCCTTTTTTCACAGATATGGAGTGATGTGACACCATGGTGGGAGACTCCCCACCTAACCATTACGGAAGCGGGATGATGTCCACGTTGAACCCTTGGAACAAATTTTTTTTGGCTTCCTTGAAAAAAGTGGCATAAAAACTTTCTCATCCGGAAACAAAATGTATTCATGGTCATTATCCACGTGCCTCTGCAAGAGTCGCATGCATCTTTCCAGCCTAGTTTTTTTTTTTTTTTGAGGAATTAGGCTTTCAGCGAACAATAATCCGATAAACCAATATTCTCGATATTCCGAGTGGTTTTAGCAACTCGAAAATTTGGCCAGCACTCTTTCCGCATTTATGCAACGCTATTATCACTCCTCGATTCTATTTAACACCCCACTCCATGTTAATAGTTTGCAAACTTAAACCAAACTGACTAGAATTCTTCACTAATCAGTACATGTGTTCTGAAAAAAAAAGTTAACGGTTCTATTTCCGCAAAAAGTTTTGAACGATAAGCGCTGGAAAATCAGTAACAGAACTTATGACAGGGCTAGGTACAGCTGACGAGCAGGGATGTGAATCAAGGAACGAATATGAAAAGCAGAGAGTACTGTCGTCAGCTAAGGAATAGCAGACAAGAGATCATCAATAAAAATTAAAGGAGTGTCGGAGACAGAACGGAGCCCTGCCGTACACCAGAATTTATTTTGTGAATATCAGACTTGAAACCATCCAAGATAACTTGAATTGAACGTTCCGAAAGGTAGTTTCTAATCCATTGAAGGAGAGATTCATCGATCCCAAATGCATGCATTTTCGACAATAGGGTCTGATGCCAAACTCTGTCAAATGCTTTAGAAATATCAAGTACAACTAACTTGCTTTCGTCAGGTTGATGTACGCTTTGGTTCCACTTTTCGGTGAGATATGCTATCAGAGCACCAGTGGCCCGTTGCTAAGAAAAAGGCAAATGCCAGTCATTGAAAAATGTTCGTGTTTCGAGATATTTCATTGGAAGACGAACGTAAGTGCAATGGGTCTTTGGAGACGACAGAAAAAATTCAGCTTTTTTAGGGACGGGCTGGACAAATGCTTTTTTCTATCGTAGAAAAAGGACCTAGTGGGACCACCGGATTTATTTACGAGTATGTTAATATCTTTAAGTACTTTTACTACAACACTAGTGCGAAAGTGGATTCATCCCATTAAAGATTCGACGCACTAAAGTGTAGGCGGAGACAAAGCGCAATCTGGAAGCTCTAAGCTAACCGCAAAGAGCGCAGCAAGTGGGTTGGCTGACAACTAACAGCTGGAATGTCATTTTAAATAAGCGTTGGGGTCGACGATTATGCCGAATTTCTGAAGTTTTTAATAAACGACCAAAAGTTTTTACTAGTTTTAGGATATAACAGTATTTCTCGCCTCAGTTCTTGGTCGTATTAAAATTTCAATGAACGCATAGTTGCACCAAAAACGATCTTAGATGACCCAACGTCTTCTACTGTCAGCTTTTGGCTATACCAAAACCAAATTTTAAACAAAAATTCGTATAAGGCTTCAAATAAAAAGAAACCTATAAATAAATATGTACATCTGTACGAGTATATTTAATTTGTAGCATAAGAATGAATATTGCAATCTATTCACTTTACTTTTTATCAAGTCTAAAGTTTCCATGTCCAAGACCTCATAGAGAAGACAAGCAATTTTCTGATATATTCGTAAAATACTGTTGAGTCACCTATGCATGTATCTACGAGAGTGAAAAAACAATAATTTAATGAAAAGAAAGCGAACAAATGATTTCTCCAATTCGAGCTCTTTGGAACATACTCGTATTTGTCGAGCACTTTCTTTTTGTGACCGGGGCGCTTACTCGTAACTTGATGTAATTACAGTGCCATGCCAATCAAGATTCACTTTCATTATAATGTGAACGAAGAAAAATCCAATAGATATCTTCATTTAGCAGTGAGTGTACTACATAACATCACTTTTAATAGACCCCACGACCCGAAACTTCAATGATGATGCCGATACTTTTAATGATTAACTGAACCATTGCCACTGATTGCGTCAGTAAATCGTGAAAATATAAAATACAAAACAGATCCGCAAAGTTGAATGGAGTTTCTACGTATTCGTACTGACTGAGGCTAGCTAATAGAATTGATAGATGCCGTCGACTTAATTGAATTCATATATTTGCATTTCAATCTAGTAACCGATTGAATAACCTGGATGGTTAAATTTTTAACTCCGAAAAAAATCGTTTCATTTTAATTACTGGCATTTCATTAAGTCTTTAGAAAAGAGAATTATTATATTTTTTAATAGTTTATGAGTAAAAAGAATTACAATTAAAGTAACGCAGTTCCGGTCAATAGTGATGCATACTCGTACTCGCAGTAAGTTTATTTAATGCACTGCCAGCAGCAGATTTATAGCATTTATCGAAAGGTCATATCCATATTCAGAAAACAACGAAGTAATCCATTTACAAGCTAAGTACTAAAAAAACTATTTTTCCTTTTAAACTTTGCATATGTACATATAAAATTCAGGGTAAACGCTCAAAGTCCCCATCATATCTATCTACAACATGCTAAGCAATTGTTAAATTTCAAATTTAAGCTATTGGAACAAGTAGAAGTGTTAAGAACCGAAATCGTACGAAGACAACTGACATTATTGGTCGATCTTAGGAATTACGTACACCAAAAATAATTCACCATCGAAAGACAGAGACCATCAAGCTATGAGGGCCAATGAACGCAAGAACTTAAGTCTGTCAACCGTCAAAAATATCATAAATTTGCCAATTGATTAAGAATTCAACCGAAAAATTATTTCGAGCAATGAGGTATATTTTAAGAATAATTGTGGAGCAGCATATCTATCCACAACGTGTTGCTGTTACTGTGACACAGTCTTTGGGTAGGAGACATGTCTAATGATGTTTATAAAAGGTCATATAAAAATTCTCCGCGGTTTTTTAGTACATTTTTGAAAAAAAAAATATCTTCATTCAAAATCAATTTCAATCAAGTACATATTGGCCATTATTATCTATGATTTTTTGCCATTTTCCGGGTAGCTTCATAATACCATCGGTGTAAAACTTCTGTAGTTTATCAGCGAAAAACTTAGCCAAGTGATTTTCAACGGCTCTTCGGTAGGCTAATTTTTTACCATCAAGAGAGTATTGCAAAACAAATACTAATCACAGGGTGCAAGGTCCGGGCTATACGGTGCATGCATCAAAACTTCCCAACCAAGCTTCGTCAATTTGTTCGGGGTCATCAAAGATGTGTGTGGCCTAGCATTCTCATGATAGAAGACAACTCCCTTTCTGTTGGCCAATTCTGGTCGCTCTTTCTTGATAGCTTCATTCAAACGGTCGAGTTATGCACAGTAGAGAATCGAATTGACCGTTTCGCCACGTTCTAGCAGCTCATAATAGACAATTTCCTTCCAATTCCACCAAACACTCAACATAACGTTGTTTGCTGTCAATCCAGGCCTTGAAGTCGTTTGTGGTTGGTCACCGGCCTTTGACCACGATCGCTTGCGTTGGATATTTTCGTATTTAATCCATTTTTCATCGCCCGTAATGAATCGCTTCAAAAATGGTTCCATTTCGTTACGTTTCAGCAGCGTTTCACTGATGATTATTCGGTTAATTAAATTTATTTTCGTAAAAAACACTTGAATTAAATCCATACCATTTTCAGTTAGTACCAATCTTCAAAAGATACGTGTATAAATTTGACAGCTGTCGGACGATTAGTTCTCGAAATATAGCGTTGTGAATGAAGCAACTTTTGTTATTGTGAAAAAAATGGATTCAAAGCAATTTCGTGTGTTGATTTATCATTGCTTTTTGATGGGAAAAAATGCAGCCGATGCAAAAAAATGGCTTGATAAGTGTTACCCGGACTCTATACCAGCCGAACGAACCATTCGCAAGTAGATTGAAAAATTTAAAAGTGGTCATACAAGCACCGAAGATGATGCACACAGTTAACGTCCAAAAGAGTCTGTTTCAGATGAAAACATCAAAAAAGTCCACAAAATGATTACAAATGACCATAAAGTGAAGTTGATCGAGATAGCTGAGGCTCTGAAGATATCAAAAGAGCGTGTTGGACATGCGAAAGCTCTGTTCAAAGTGGGTGCCGTCGACCAGTCGACCAAAAACAACAACGTGTTGATGATTCAGAGGAGTGTTTAAAGCTGTTCAACCGCAATAAAGCCGAATTTTTATGTCGGTATGTGACAATGGATGAAACTTGGCTCCATCACTTTACACCAGAGTTAAGCCGGCAGTCAGCTGAGTGGCGAGCAGGCGACGAACCTCGACCAAAACGACCAAAAACTCAACAATCGGCTGGCAAGTTTATGGCATCCGTATTTTGGGATACACATGGAATAATTTTCATCGACTATCTCCAAAAGGCGCAGACTATCAACAGCGACTATTACATTGCGTTGTTGGAGCGTTTTAAGGACGAAATCGCAGAAAAACGGCCGCATTTGAAGAAAAACAAAGTGCTGTTTCATCAAGACAATGCACCGTGTCAGAAGTCGATGAAAACTATGGCAAAATTGAATGAATTCGGCTACGAATTGCTTCCCCACCCACCACCAGATTTGGCCCCCAGCGACTATTTCCTGTTCGCAGACCTCAAAAGAATGCTCGCCGGAAAAAGATTTAAGATCGATGAAGAAGTATTCGCCGAAGCAGAGGCCTATTTTGAGGCTAAACCGAAATCATACTGCAAAACTGGTATCGAAAGATTCAAAAATCGCTTTAATCAGTGTATCGCTCTCGAAGGCAACTATATTGATAAATAAAGTTGAATTTTGCAAAAATTTTGTATTTTACTATAAAACCGCACTGACTTTTCAGCCCATGTGTTACATGTGGCACCCAAAAATCGAGCTTCTTTAAGTAGCCTGCTCGTTTTAGATGATTCCAAACTGTCATACGGTTTATGCTTAGTGCCTCCGCTATCTCTAGGCAGCTTCCGCGCTGGTCTTATTCCATCAGTTGCAAAATTTAATCGACTTTTTCAGTGACAGGCAGACTAGTGCGAGGTGCATCATTTACATTGAAATTTCCGGAACGCAACCGAATAAAACACTTCTGGGTCCGCCGTTGACACATATCATTCTCACCGTAAACTGCATTTTTCGGCATGTTTTTGTAGCACTATCCCCCTTTTTGTAGTAAAAAAGCATCACATAGCGTATTTCTTCAGATATTTCACTCATATTCAAATCAGTATAACTTTAAACATGAGCAACGAATTATATAGCTGTTTTCACAAAAAATATAGCCTGACATGTCACCATTCAAACACGTGTTCGTTTGGCACAATCAGATTAGTGTTTCCAGATAAATGGACCCCAACACCATCGAGTGATAAAAAACCACGGAGACGTTTTATATGGCCATTATTTCTTTGAAAATAAAGAAGGTGTGACTATTGCCGGATTAACGTATCGAACGATATGATTAATAACTTTATATGGTCAGAGTATGACAAGACAACACTATGTGACACAAAAGTGATGAACTCATTGATCTTTTGTAAAAAAAAAAAAAAATAATAAATAAATCTTGGACAAGCTGTTCGTATGTAAAAGCGAAGATTTTTGGCAAGGCAATTCCAACAATCAAAGCAGAATTCGTCCTGTCATCGATGAAATAGGGCGGCAAATTTGCACAAATGAGATGAATAATTTTATCAAAAAAGCCTGGATGGCATAAAGAGGTCTTTAAGATGGTTTAGCTGATATTGTTTTTCATTACTATGGGAAACCATTTTTTTATCGATGAAAATTAAATTGAAATCTATTTTACAATATAATACGTGTTTCTTTGGATAAACCAAGATGTATGACACTTAATTTGCCTAAATCGCTCTCACTAACTTAAATGCAAATCAGAAAATATTGGCTACACTCGAATAAACGAAGTAAGTTGGTCGAATTAGTACAAGAGTATAACATAATAAGGGATGATTCATCGTGAGGTTCGATTTTCAACAGGCTTTTTTGGCAGATCACGCGTGACTTCTATCAAACTGTTTTATCATTTTTGTTCAATATCATTTGGCAAGTCATCGTGGAAAAACTCACATTACAACAGCGTCTCCAAATTGCTCAAATGTATTACGAAAATCAGCCTTCTGTGAGAAATGTTTTTCGTGCGATTCGAGGAAATTACGGAGTGCATAATCGACCTACTGAAACAACTATTGCCAATATGATACGCAAATTTGAGTCCCAGTTTACATTAGTGGTTGATACTCTAACCGGTCGAGTACATCCAGCACGTAGTAAAGAGACTATAACAGTTGTAGCTGAGAGTGTACGCGAAGACCCTGACGAATCGATTCGTCGTCGTTCTCAGCAGCTTGGATTGACGTATTCGACAACTTGGCGTATTTTACGTGAGGATCTCGACCTAAAAGCGTACAAAATTCAACTTGTACCAGAATTGAAGCTAGGCGACTTGAACTTGCGTCATATTTTCAGTGAATGGGCTCTGGAAAAATTCAATGAAAATCCGGTGTTCTATCGTGAAATTTTGTTCAGCGATAAAGCCCAATTCTGGCTCAATAGATACGTTAATAAACAAAATTGCCGTATTCGGGCTGATGAGCAATCCGAAGAGTACCAAGAGCTACCATTACATCCATTAGAAACAATGGTATAGTGTGGTTAAGGGCCTGTTGGAGTCATTGGTTCATGTTTCTTCAAAAATGAGGCAAATCAAACCGTTATCGCACCATTTTAATGGACTTTGTGCTTTCTAAAATTCAAGCACTTGGTGTCGGTGAGCTCTGGTTTCACCAAAACGGCGCTACGAGCCATAAAGCGCGTGAAACAATGGACTTGTTGAGAAATCATTTTGGTGAGCATTTAATTTCACGTTTTCCTACGGTAAATTAGCCGCCTAGATCGTGCGATATCACACCTTTAGACTATTTTCTCTGGGGATATGTAAAGTCTCAGGTCTTCAGGAATAATCCAGCTACGATTGACGCTTTAGAAGCCAACATTACTCGTATTATCCGCCAGATACCAGTCGCTATGCTCAAACGAGTCGCCCAAAATTAGACGTCACGATGAATCACCCTATATACATATATAAAGACCTTATGCAGGTCGTAATCATGTATTCGTTTACAAAGTTCTGGTTCTCTTCTAAACAACAGTTCCCATAGGATTTCTCACATTAGCCAAATAGACTTTTTAAGAGGGAGAGATATCCTCTATGTTTCGTTTAGGGCCTCTGTTAATAGTTCGGTTGCATGCGAAAATTTCAGTAGCGTAATGGAAGGTAATTTACCCCTTGGTTCATCAAAAATAAAACGTACTCGTATACGTATTACAATATACAATGCTGTCGAAGAAGCTTAAATCAGCAATTAGCAGCAATGAGCCAAATGTCGTCGATTGTAATACTATATAAGCATCCTATTTAGAAAAGAAAATTTTTTTGGAACGCTGTTGAAGATGTAGCCTATCATCTCCTAAATCGTCAAATATGGTTACTTTGTGATCGGCTCAAGATATAGGTACATCAATTTCTTGCCGGGGGTGACGATTTCAATAGACGTACAGACAATGGATTGGTAGGAACCATATACCAAATCATTTCCAATATCCGATCAGAAAGGTGATCCGATGAATAGGACCTCATCATCTGCACTATTTTTAAAAGTAAGCTTCTCAATACAGACCTAATCAAGTTAATTTCTACTCCGAGTAAGTCAAAGACTTTGCCTACCTCGAGACTGAAGGACATCAGTCATAAAATTCACACAAACGCTAATATCGATTCACAAAGACAATTGACCACTGCAACAGCTGAAATAGGCTTGAAATCCTTCAAAAATTGATAAAAATCAGCTAAAAATCAGCTAAAAATCAGCTGATTTGCCGGCTTTGGTTCAAGTAAAAGTCATTCATTTATTCATCATTTATTTGGCTGATTAATAATATGCTTTGTTTTTATGTTAAAGAAAATTGAACTTTGTTGACCATATAAGGGTGTGCTGGTCGACTGGGGAAATCTTTCTTTCAGCAACGCAACTTTTGCAAAACTGAGGGACTTACCAAATCGTTTGTAACAAAGATCATAACTTGACCTTAAATGAAAATAATTTTTCCTTGGAGCACTAGTGTTCACATGATTTTACTTACCAAAATACATCGATCAAAAAGTTTAAATAAACGTTTATTCATCTAAATCTATATTGCCCCCTTTAAAGTAATCCCCATCGATTGCAACACATTTATGCCAGCGCTTGATCTAATCCTCGAAACACTTTTTATATTCGGTTTTCGGTATGTCCATCAGTGCTTCCTTCGATTTTTCCATTACATTCCCTCGGCTGCTGAAACGCGTTCCCCGTAGTGGTTTTTTTTTAACTCGAAGTAGAAAAAGAAGAAAGAAGAAGATTTTGGTGGCTGTGTGATAGTATTTGTTGCATTTTTCTTCAAAAAATTATCATGGTGCAAAATCCAAGGTTTCTGCCCCCAATTCTGGTCTCTTTCGGAGAATTGCTTCACGCAAACGTCTCATAACGCCCAAATAATACTCTTTGTTTACTGTCTGACCTTCTGGAAAAAATTCATGATGCACTACACAATTGTTATCCATAAAAACCGTGAGCATTGCCTTCTTTTTTGACTGAAAACGACGTGGTTTTTGGTGAATGCCATTCACTTGCCTGATGTCTGGATTGCATTTCGGACTCATAAACCCACGTCTCGTTTCCAGTAATGATCCTTTTAATGAATGTGGGATCGACATGTGTTGCGACGTCAACACGGTTTCTTTTTTGAATGATTTTTTTTTTAAATAATACCGCGCGCGCAACAAGGAGATATGAGTACCCTTTTAATGGCTTTTTCTCCAGGGCACGGGCGGGTTTGAAACTCAGGTGTATTAGGTTTCGATATTTTTCCCAGAGGTGATTATCAAACTGGACGGGACGAGCTAGTACATCCTCCTTAACCAGTGGGTCTTAAGTACGTGCTAGTTTTTAGTTCGTTACATTTAGCCCAGCCAGCAACCACTCCATCATCAGTGTTATCCCTTCATGTCAGAAGACTTTTTCACAGAATTGCCTGGTGCGGGATTCGAACCCGCGACCCTCTGCTTGAGGAGTCTATGCATATACCACTACACCACGGCCACCCCCATGATGTCTTTTGGCACCAACTTTGCTGCTACACGACGGAAACCCAAATCGTTAACCAAAATGTCTTGGACGGATCCAAAGGCAATGTTCAAGTCCTCCGCTATCTCTCTGATGGTTAATTTGTGGTTATTGACCACCATTTCTTTTACTTCATCAATGTTTTCGTCGGTTTTCGATGCCGATGGTCTGCTACTGCGTTCATCATCTTTGATTGACTTACGACCACATTTGAACCACTCGTGCCACTGGTAAACGATCGTTTTCTTTAGAGAATCGTTGCCGAAACACTTTTCCAATATTTCCAACGTACGCGCACAATTAAATCGATTTTTTTACGCAAAATTTAATACAAGTTCGGTGTTGCAAATTGAAATCCATTTCTAAAATTGTAAAAAAATCGCCAAACACACAGAGATAGATGTACTCTTAGCTACGTAACTTTTGCAAATGTCAAGCTATGATGCTGAAATTCAGAGAGGATGTCAACTGATGTACCAACTTAACAAAAACAAAAACTTTTGACCAAGTTGGTATTTCATCATTTACTTCACCCATTTTATCCTCTTTTATATTTTTCAATAACATGAATTAGTTATCTTTATAAAAGCAATAATTCAACAAGTAAAATAAATTTTACAAAAGCTAATTTAGCCTTAAGCATTTCCATGGTGTTATCCCCTCAATGCTGTATAGAGCCTTGAAGCGGTAGAAGAGAGTCGATGTAACACATGGGCTGAAAAGTCCGTATTATAGTAAAACACACAGTTTTTGAAAAATTCAACTTTATTTATCAATATAGTTGACATTCAAAGGCGATACACTGATTGAAACAATTTTTCAATCTTTCAATACCAGTTTTGTAGTACGATTTCGGTTTAGCCTCAAAATAGGCCTCTGTTTCGGCGATTACTTCTTCATCAGTCTTAAATCTCTTTCCGGCGAGCATTCTTTTGAGGTCTGCGAACAGGAAATAGTCGCTGGGGGCCAAATCTGGAGAATACGGTGGGTGGGGAGGCAATCCGTAGCCGAATTTTTTCAATTTTTTTCATCGACTTGTGACACGGTGCATTGTCTTGATGAAACAGCACTTTCTTTTTCTTCAAAAACGCAATGTAATAGTCGCTGTTGACAGTCTGCCCCTTTTGGAGATAGTCGATGAAAATTATTTCATGTGTATCCCAAAATACGGATGCCATAAACTTGCCAGCCGACTGTTGAGTTTTTGGTCGTTTTGAACGAGGTTCGTCGCCTGCTCGCCACTCAGCTGACTGCCGGCTTAACTCTGGTGTGAATTGATAGAGCCAAGTTTCATCCATTGTCACATACCGACGCAAAAAATCGGCTTTATTGCGGTTGAACAGCTTTGAACACTCCTCTGAATCATCAACACGTTGTTGTTTTTGGTCGACTGGTCGACGGCACCCACTTTGAACAGAGCTTTCGCATGTCCAAATATTCGTGTATGATACATCCAATACGCTCTTTTGATATCTTCAGAGCCTCAGCTATCTCGATCAACTTCACTTTACGGTCATTCGTAATCATTTTGTGGACTTTTTTGATGTTTTCATCTGAAACAGCCTCTTTTGGAAGTCCACTGCGTGCATTATTTTCGGTGCTTGATTGACCACATTTAAATTTTTCAATCCACTTGCGAATGGTTCGTTCGCCTGGTGCAGAGTCCGAGTAACACTTATCAAGCCATTTCTTTGCATCGGCTGCATTTTTTCCTATATATCCTGCTATATCTCGAGAACTCTAGAACACGTATCTTTTGAAGGTTGGTACTAACTGAAAATGTCATGGATTTCATTCAAGTAGTGCCCTCTCTTAGAAACGGACTTTTTTTGTAATTTTCTTTATTCGAATTCATTGTTCATGTAAGATAAGTGTACAATACACATCTTTTGTAAAAGAACAAGCTTATATCTATTGTATTACATCCATTAAAAAAAAAAAGTATGAATTTAAAAAATAAAATAAAATAAAAAGATAAAAAAAAATTTAAACATATGAAAATTTTTAAATTTTGTGGAAAAAGAGATAAGAAAATATAGTACACAGACGAAAAGGCATACCTATTAGGAATTATTTCCATAATATTGAAACAATTTTTACTGAAAGTGGTTCTGTTGATCGTGTGCTTGATTTCAATAGATAATAGATTCCAATGACGAATCGCATTAACAAAAACTGACGAGAGATATTGAAATAATTGCATCGTGAAACAATTAATTGATGAGTTCTTTAATTCCGCATAAGTTGTACTTTTTCATACAGATATTCCGGCTCTTTTGTCGTTATAATTTTGTATAATGACAGCACAGTACGATATTTTATAAAAGTATCTAATGAGCATTCTACAATCTTATTTGTATACGAGGAGATGTGGTCATATTGCCAAACGCCAAAAATATACCTCGCACAACCTTTAAAAGCAACATTCAGCTTTCTTTTTGCCTCACAGTCAATATCGGAGAAAATTTTGCACCCATACAACAAAATGTGTAGTATGTAGGACTTAACAAGCTTTAGGTTTGAAAGTTGGACTAAGCCCTCTCAGAGCTCCGTAAATTGTTGATGCTACTCTATTTATGTGAGTATTTCAGCTTAAGTTGTTGCTCAGATGTACCCCAAGGTTTTTAAAGTTATCTACATACTTAATTGGAGTTTGATTTATGTAGAGTGGTGGAACAATTCGCCTATCTCGGCTAGAAGACTAGCTTTAGTCTTCTTAGTGTTAAGCCTGAGTTTATTATCGATTCTCCATTTAAAAATTTTAGTTAGTTGCTCGTTTAAGTTCTGTACTACCTGCTTTATTTGAGATTTCGGGAAAAATGAATAAATCTGCATATATGTAACGTTCGCAGTTTACAAGTCGATGAGCTTAGTCATTTCTATTGCAAGAAAAAAGAGGAGGTCCTAGGACAGATCCTTGGGGCACACCAGATGGAACAAGAAAACAAGATGAACATTTATTTTCATGAGACACGTACTGTGAACGATTAGTTTTTCAACTAATATTTGATGATCTACACAATCAAATGCTTTTGAAAAATCAAAAAAATCTATAAGAGCCAGCATTTTACGGTCAAAGCCCCCACGTTAATCTTTGCAAACTTTGAGCAGAGCTGTTGTGCAATTATGTTTTGCACAGAATCCCGATTGAAATTTAGTGATAAGGTTTTTATCGCTTAAATACATTTTTTTTTTTTTTTTTTGCTTGCAGTTGTCTCAAAGGCTTTACTCAGAAACGGGAGCATGGCAATGGGACGGTATTCAGTTTTATCTTGAGACGACGAAGGCTTTGGCATCGGCAACACCTTAGCTGTTTTCCAACAGTTGGGGAAGGTGGAAGTAGTTAAAATTGTTTTTAAAGTATAGGTTGTTTGGAAAAGGATGACACTAAGCAACATTTTTACAAGCTTTGGCTCAATGTTGTTTGAGCCTACTGCATTTGATATTATGCTTAAAATTGTTCTACCAACACCAACTTCATTGACGCCAGATAATGAAAATATACCCTCGTTCCTGGATCGAATTGCAGGCAGCCTATGATAGGCTGAGTTTTGTGAATCGCAAGCAGATACAAATTTACCATTAAGTTCATTCTTACTTTCATTCTTTACTTTTTTCCAAAAAATGTAACTTTAACTAGTTGAGCTAAACTTGTTGTTTCTTCTAATTAGAGAAGTTACTACACTACGAGCAACTTTAAGCTCTTTATGAATTGGAAGACATTTGTAACGTCTCCATCTAGAATATAAGTCATTCCGGATATTCATTAAATGAAAGACCTCATGCGTCAAACAAGGTAAACTACAACTCTTAATTGTTTTTTTCATCACTGGCACATGTTTCTTAAAAAGAGACGAAATGATTTTATTGAAAAACTCTATTTGAAGGCTCGTATCTTTTATTGTATACATAAATTGGCAGTCAATTTATATTTTGGCAATCATTAAAAAGCTCTTCCAAACTGATTTTAGAATATTCATATAATTCAAAAAAAACTCGTCGTTCTTAGGTGTTGGATTTGCGTTTGCAGTTAGGAAAAGCATATCGTGATGCGAGAAAACTAGGGCAAGAAGATGATCGAGATGTTATGCCAAATGCGCAATGCGACAATTTTTTTTTTTTTTTTTTGAAGAATCACGAGTTAATACGATGGAAAATAATTAAAGGCTTTTCTACACAGAGATTATTCAAAAATATTTCACATATTCACAGATTAATTTTTAAAAGTTTTTTAACACAAGGACATAGATTTAGACCTTTCTATTCACTTATTGCAAGTTAAAACTGTTCAACAAGTCATATCTCTTTAAGCCTCATTTTCTTATGTGCATCGACTGGATATTCCATAGAGAACGTGAAAGTTGATTGAAGATATTGTAATTAGAATCTTAAAGGATAGTTGTCTTCCATATGAGTAATGAATCCTTGATATTTTAAAACAACCTTCCACTCTTTGTCTTATGTTGAAGCTGTGATCGATTGAATGTTTAAGCCGTTGGTCATGGTTTTAATTAAAAGAAAAAAGTTTGTGGACAGTTAGCAGATTCAAATCTTCACTTGGATCAACATACTTAGCTCGTTATAGAATTTTGAATATTATGTTCTGCCCTTTGAAGCTCCATTATTCTATACTGCGCTGTATGCCTCTAGGCTGTTATTCCATAGAGACTCCACTAAGGCGAAATATACTTACTTCACAAGATCGAAAGTTACATAGTCGCTCAGATGGTAAAGAGCATATGCGGAGCATCGAATCTGTATGGAAAGGTTATTTATGTAATCCCACTTCAAATTGAGGTCTACCACAATACCAATGTATCGATACACGTTGTTTTAATGTAGTCTACACAATCATCTATAGAATTTCCAGAGGTTTGCTGGAAGTGTTTTTGTGCAGACACTCAAAATTGTGAAACCATTTTCTGATAGGTGTTCTTATTATGTAGGGAAGTCGAATATGCATTATCTTAGTCTTTTTAGAGTTTACAATAAGTTCATTACCATGACACAGACGGACAAAGTTCAGTGACGAGAATATGGCAAATAATATCATCGCCGACGATAGGGTACAACCCCCGTTTATTTCGAAGAAAGAACTCCAAACGATCTTAGAAGCACTTAGAAGTAAAGAATCAGTAGGAACCGATGAAATACCTAACATTGTGCTTCGACACCTCCCACTAGAAGCGATGCACATTTATTCCACCTTGTTTAGTAATGCAGTGAATAATGCCCATTATCCAGCGATGGTATTGGGTCTATAACTCTTTGTTTGCTAAGAGATGGCGTAACTTGTATTATTCCATTGTTATTATTCCATTGGAATATGCGTTGGAAAGTACATGTCATTCATTTGAAGCGTAAACAACAATAATTTTTTTTCACTCAAATATGTCGAACTTTGTGCCTGAAAAAGTGTTTTTGCGGGGAGTTCTTCTTCATTACTTTAATATGAAGAAAACTTCTGCCGAAAGTCATCGTGTTTTGGTGGAAGTTTATGGTGAACATGCGCTAGCTAAGCGAACGTGCCAAAAGTGGAAGACGATGAACGTCCTGGGCAGCCAAAAAAGTTTGAAGATGAAGAACTGGAAGCATTACGCTATGAAAATTGTTGCCAAACAATGCTGCTAGAAGAGCTCGCAGAATCTTTGGGTGTCACTCAAGCAGCCATTTCAAAACGTTTAAAAGCAGCTGGATATATTCAAAAGCAAGGAAATTGGGTTCCACATGAACTCAAGCCGAGCGACGTCGAAAGGCGGTTTTGCATGTCCGAAATGCTGCTGGAACGCCACAATAGGAAGTCATTTTTGCATCAGATTGTTACTGGTGATGAAAAATGGATCCATTACGACAACCCCAACCCGGCCAACCCGCTAAATCAACGGCAAAGCCGAATATCCATGGCGCGAAAGTAATGATCTGTATTTGGTGGGATCAGATGGGTGTGCTGTATTATGAGCTGCTAAAACCGGGTGAAACCATCAATGGACAACGCTACCGAACACAATTATTCCGTTTGAAGAGAGCAGTACCCGAAAAACGCTCGGAATATGCGACCAGATACGAGGCAATAATTTTCCATCATGACAACGCTCGGCGCCACGTTGCTATTCCGGTTAAGAACTATTTGGAAAACAGTGGATGGGAAGTCTTACCCCACCCGCTTTATAACCCAGGCCTTGCCACTTCTGACTACCATTTGTTCCGGTCGATGCAGAACGCCTTCACTGAAATACAGTTCACATCAGAGCAGAATATCAAAAATTGGCTGCCAAGCCGGCGCAGTTCTTTTGGGATGGGATCCACAAATTGCCAGAAAGATGGGAAAAAGTCATAGCTTCAGATGGGCAACATTTTGAATAATACTATTGTACATGTTTTTCTTAAATTTTGGAAAAAAAAAACCGCACGAATTAAATTACATACCAAAACCATAAAGACACATCCAACCCGACAAATCTCCGGTCGATCAGTCTTCTTCCAAACATCAGTAAGTTCTCCGAGAAAGTGATCAGTAGAGTCCTGACTAAGTGGGTTGATGACAAACATATAGCTCCGGATAATTCGGTTTCAAGGCGGGTTTTCTGATATCCAGTGGAAGCAGTGCACTGGTACCTGCCTGATTGACTTCGAAAAAAAGGAACTCTTTTTCGAGCAGAACAGACTTTGCATTAGTAAACCGCTTCTTTATATTCTTTTCAATATGCTCACAGAATGGTGCTGTGACTTCTGTTGGAACATTTAACATTAAAAATTGTCTGCAACAAGGTGTGGTAAATTCGCCGATCCTATTCAACACTTACACAAGTGATGTGATTGGTTCACTTCACCATGTCATCGCGTACGTAGACGACTTAATCTCGTACAGATCTTGTCCAAAGACCGAGATCATTAATATACTTTTGCAACGTGACTTCGACAAAATTAAACGATATTACGATGACTGGAAGTGGAAAATCAACTTTCAGAAATCGGAAGCCATTCTATTTAGGACTCTATTGTCTGACCCTCTAGGGACACTAGAAAGAATTGGCGAAAGTCGTCAATCATGGGACAACAAGGGCAGGCACTTCCTTATCAAAATGTAGTCAGATACCTTGGGATCGGACCTGATCAATATCTGTATTTTAACAAATATATATGTTGTCACTCTGGCCAGACCCACAGGTGCTTTTGCCCTTACAAAGAGTTTGTTTAATAGCAGCCAACTCGATGCGAGGGTGAAGGTGATCTGCTACATGGCGCTTATTCGGCTTATGCTTGTACGAGTATATGGTATGGATGTCCCGTGTGGTTCAACGTGGAAACAAGTTCATTGGAAAAGATTCGGATGTTTGATAGAGCTTGCCTTAGATCTAGTTTTCGCTTATACAGATATATAGTATAAATGGTATAATATCCTAATGAGGTCTTGTACAATTGGGCGAAACTAATAAAAGTGGGCAATTGCAAGAGCAATGAGCTCTTCGAACAATCTGATCTCTGTGGCTTACTACTATAGAATACGGTGTTGAAGCATAGCCGGAAAGAACCGCTCCATAAAATCCGTCGCATACCTATGTTGAAAGAAGACAGCCGATGACGTTTTGTTATTGCTGAGAGGAATCCTCTTCATTCGATGAGAGTTCCCTATATTTTCTCAATGCTTAAACCAATGAATGTTCTTAACGTCAATTTGTGAATCCGTGATTTTCGATATGTGAACGTGTGAACTTCAATTTTGAATGTATGAACTACCAACAGATCAACGTATTAAAAAAGTAAAAGTTTACCCAACTTTATCCGTCGAAGTTTATACATTCGTTAGTTATGGGCCACTTCCCATAAGAATGCGTGTATTCTATTTAGGTGTCAGTGAAAAACGACGAAGCAACGGATCGACGGGTTCTATAGATTGGGGCCTTTAAGTTTGACTAAAAGGTTGGTTCCTGAAATATTGAACACACTCACTACCAACAAACTAATCTCGCGAAAAATAAAATTAACAAAGTTGTATTTGAACTGACTTTACATAAAGTTACAAAATTCAAATCAGTCTTCCTACATATGCAACAAGTTGTCGAATACATCGCGAAACTCTTAGAATCACATTAGTGTACTACATACGAGTTGGAAATCCCTGAAAACGCCGTGAGCTACTTTGTAATTAAATAGGACTTATTGGTAGCCTTTCTGAGTGTTGCAAAACATATTAAACTTTTTTGCGGAGACTTAAATTAAATTATTTCTAAAGGGTATCTCTACTTCAGTCATATATTATCATATCATATTGACATATCATCAGTCAAAACTGACAAATATTAATGTTAATTAACTTCTATTTACATTATTCTTTGTTGGTTCTTTACAACATAGACTTCCAATTTAAGAAGGTTTGCAGTTACTCCCAACAAAGTTTAAATTTATAGAATTTGCTATATACCTATTTATATACATTAAATGAAGCGAATGCATTCACAAACAATGTGACACCTCGTAGTGGTTCTTCAGATTATCACCAACAAGGATTCCTTCAAAGGACTACAACTAGTTGCCACTGCCCTATAATTGTACGAATTGTATGAGTATCTATAGAAGTAGGCTTTCAAAGTGTTTAAGTCGTATATCAGAAAATTTCAACAGAACTTAAATGAAGGCTCAAGCAAACGTTTGTCTCTATTTGGCCAACCAAACTACCAGAGCTTGAGAGTAAATACGTATGAAAGCTATGATAGCATAGTTTGACATTAAGCACCGAGCAAGTTGGCAAATAGTGTTAATTGGGACATCATCACCACTCAGACTTTAGTAGGAAAATGTACGTACATGTATGTTATGCTTTTGTGCATAGTTGTCAATGCATCCGTGCTACATATCAACGGCAGCAACAAAGGCGAATGTTATTTATAGAAATCTTCCCTTTTTCGAACACTAATGAAAGAGAGTGCATTTTCATCAGATGGTTATATAGATATTCGAATTCTGATTTTCATTGCATCCCCAAAGATGCTTTTGTGAGTACCATTGAGGCAATATAATAGCTTGCTCTAGGATTTGTTGATGGAAATGTTCAAGGATTTGTTTTGATTTGACGTATTTGCATCCATCCGATACATTTGATGCTCGTATTTCTTTATTAAAGATTATCCTGAATTTCCATTACCAACAAATAAAATAAACTCATGAAGAAAACATTTAAAGAAAAGAGTTTCACATTTTTCATTTCATTTAACATTTTCAATGAATGGAGAAACGAAAAAGGTCTTCTTTGCTTGAAGTTGGTGTTTTTTACCGTCACCGAAACTTCCAATTGGATAATAAATTACTGCAGGCAAAAAAGGGAAGAAGGACAGAAATAATCCAAGCTGCTTAACTTGAAAGTATGTCCAGGGAAATTGAAATAAGACATAGTGATCAGCTTTAAATCTCAGTTAATTTCAATACATAGATCAAAAAAATCTATTGGTGGTTTCCACTGTAGTGACCACATTTGTATATAGTATACATTAATATAAAAGGTGGCCAGATTAGAATGAGAAAAAAGAATATTTAAATAAAACAACAACGGTGTGAGATATAAAATTGATTCTGGCTTTATTTTGAAGCTACTTTCATGTCATTATGTATGGAAAAGCACATCACTCAAATGTCCACCGATCCAATTTTTCATGACTCGGTCCAATTCGTACGACAATATTCCGGCAAAAGCGTGTCGAATGTCGAGCTCATCCAAAGTGGTTAGCTTGTTAGCGTAGACTAAGGACTGGACGTAGCCCCAGAAAAAATAATCAAGTGGTGTGAAATCGCATAATAGCGGAGGCCAATTGATGAACGCTCAATGTGAGATGACACAGTCGCCAAAATTCTCCTTCACAACTTCGAGGGTTACGTCGCTTGTATGGCATGTAGCGCCGTCCTGTTGGAACCACAGTTCGGATATATCGATCTTGTCGAGCTTTGATCACAGAAAGTCGGTTAAAATTGCTCTATACTATTGACGGTAACGGTGTCTAGTTCCTCATTTCGAAGAAATAAGGTCCGACGATGCCGCCATGCCATAAGCCGCAACAAACAGTCCAATTTTGTGGATGCATTGATGCTTGTCTGAATACCTCGAACCCCGAATATAGACCAATCGCAATTTTGCCATTTTTATCTAAAGCATTTGAAAAGATAATTCTGAAACAGATACAAGCACATCTTAGCAACAACGATTTTTTGAGTTCCGCTCAATCCGGCTTCCGTGCAAAGGGAAATTGTAAAACTGCACTGTTGCGTGTTGTCGATTACATTCGAAAAGGCCTGGACGCAAATAGCCCTACGTTTTTGACGGTGTTGGACTTCTCAAAAGCATTCCACACGATGGACCGTTCTCTTCTCTCTCAGAAACTGTTGCATACATTTCAATTTTCGCATCAGTCTGTCAAGCTCTTGCTCTTGGGATACCTACCGGAGTTCCACAGGGTTCCATTCCCGGCCTCATATTATTTTTATTTTATAATCCCACAGATTATAAGATACTCTACCGTCCGCATGTTTACTGACGATGTTCAATTATTCATGTGTTGTCCGTTCGATATGATTAGTAGTGCGATTCAATTAATTAACGATGATCTAGAGGTCATTCAGCAGTGGTCTGACTTGACTTCAAAGTCAAAGCATCAATTAGATACATCTACTTTTCCGTCAATTTTATTAGGACAGTCATCTATTGAATACGTTCATAAGGCTAACAATTTGGGGGTAATCTTTAATGTTTAAAGTTTAATCGACCACATATCTAGTTACTCTCTGCAGATAATGTGCCTTACTTTCGACAACTCATAAAATTCAGAACATTTATCCTCTTGGGCGGTATTTCGCAGACCCACAGCCAGAGCACTTACACAACAGACTAAATTTTCCCAGCTCACAAAGAACAGCTATATTGATAAGGCCCAGATTCAATTGATTACAATCTGAGCGTACATTCTTCGTCCATGCTACTCTCCTTTGGAACTCAATACCCATTGCACTAAGGAGAACCACAAACACAAGCACATTTAAAAATGAACTGTTTAAACACTTGGCCAGTGACACATGAATGTCAAAGATATGTTTGTTTTATAAAATTCTATTAAATTGTTTAATTTATGCTTCCCCTTTAATGCGTGTAATTGTCTCCTAGCTTAAATTTTAAAAATCTTAAAACTATCCTTGTAAAGCCTTCACAAACTATGAAATATGAATACTTGAGGACTGTGTTTGCTCCAATAATGGCAATTTTGCTTGTTGACATATCCACTGAGTCAAAAATAGACCTCGTCCGAGAAAATGGTTTTTTGGCCAAAATATGGATCTCCAACCAACATTTCCATCGCCTAATTAACCCAATTAGCGATGTCTAATTCACCTGATCGGCACCGAATCGACATTTCTGGGTCTTCTTCGAAACCGGCCGCTATGGCACCAATCTTTGCCTGTTTGATGGCTAAAGATCCAAAGGAATGTACGGTCAAACTTTTCCACGGTGCGAATTGCCTACACACTGAAGCCATGAAGACGATCGACCTCACGACGAAATTCACGTTGCGTATTTACAACTGACAGGCTTAAATAGACTCATGATGAAATAGTAAATCTTACTGAATATTTTGACACCTGGATATCATTGGTAATTTTGAGAGCTGCTGAAACATAACAATTGGAAAAACAATCATTGCTATCTGGTCACCTGTTATGAAGCGTATATGAATCATACATATATATGTGGATCAAAATGTCAGTTAATATCTTGTAACTAGACGCATAAAACACAGTACCATTTGTTTAAAAGTGTTACTCTGAATATCAGCAAACCGAACTGTGAATACACCGGTGAAAATTTGTTGATTTTGTAGCCTAGGCAGGAGTATCTTCCAAATGCGCTAAAATCTTTGCCTATATCGTTGTCTATTTACAAAGCCAGATTCGATTTATTCGTATCGATCTACAGAAGATCCAATAATCTCCATCTTTTCTTTTTTTTTCGAAGATGCTCTGTATGGCCATCTCGGACATGTGAGCAAAGTTGGGGATATTAATAAACTGTGAACTACATCTATAATAATATCTCCCACCGAACCGAGATGTATGTTAAATAAGTACATTCTCCATTTTTTAATAATTGCAACATCATCGACAATCTTCTTTGTCGTGGGTCACATGAGTCCGATTATAATAAAAGGAACTGATGAGAGTGCGAAAGGTATGGCCTCTCATAGTATAGGGTTATCTAATAACGACTTGACAATTTTTTTTTTAAATAAAAGGCAAACCATTTGTGATATTTCAAAAACTTTATTATTGGCTTGAAGTACAATCAAAACATTTATGAATGGAACTCGACTTCGTTCATATGGCCACCGCGGTCGTTTCGCGTTCAATGTTGGCTCTAAGCTCTTTCAAAGTCGTCGGTGTGTTGGCATAAACCAATGACTTAACGTAGCCCCACAGAAAATAGTCAAGCGGCGTTAAATCGCACGAACGAGGCGGCCAATCGACTGGCCCATGTCTTTAGATAACACGCTCACCATACTTACTCTTCAATAAATCGATTGTAGCGTGTGCTGTGTGGCTTGTGGAACCATCCTGTTGAAACCACATGTCGTCCAAGTCCATATCTTCCAATTCGGGCCAAAAATAATCGGTGATCATGGCACGATAAAGCTGACCATTCACAGTAACGTGACGATCGTTATCGTCGACGAAAAAATATGGCCCAATAACGCCGCCGGCATGCAAACCGCACCAAACAGTTATTTTTTGTGGATGAAGTGGTGATTCATGAAGCACATGTGGGCTTTCACCCGACCAATGACGCATATTTTGCTTATTGACGAACCCATTGAGCCAAAAATCTTCTTACGGCCCACGGGTGGTGGCCGTGGTGTAGTGGTATATGCATACACTCCTCAAGCAGAGGGTCGCGGGTTCGAATCCCGTGCGAGGCAATTCTCTGAAAAAGTCGGCGTCAACTGTCAACTCTGACATGCAGGCATAACACTGATGTTGGAGTGGTTGCTGGCTGGGCTACTGAGACCCACTGGTTGAGGATGCACTTGCTCGTCCCGTCCAGTTTGACAACCACCTCTGGGAAAAATATCGAAACCTAATACACCTGAGTTTCAAACTACTACACAACCCGCCCGCGCCCTGGAGAAAACCAGTAAAAGGGTATTCATATCACCTTGGTGCGCGCGCGGGATTATAAAAAAAAAAGATGATTTTGCTATTAAAATTATCATCTTGACGCATCTTCTCCAGAACCCAATCGGAGAACGTTGCTCGTTACTGTACTTTACCATGATGAAAATGATGAAATGAGTTTACTGAATTAATGACAGTGACAGTTTGATGATTAGTGAAAGAGTGCGTTCACAAATTAAATTCAAAGTTGTCAAGTCCCTTTTGGAAAACCCTATATATATGTAAGAAAGCCAAGTACTTGATAGGTAAACCGGCACCGGAATTCTAGAGAATGAAATCATGAAGTCACTTACCTGATCACTTATCATGTCCAATAGCTTGAAAATAAGTTAGATTAGGTTAGGTTAGAGTGGCGGTTGGAAAACCAACCCACTTAGACCTATTGGCTCTTTGTGCTGCCACGTAGATCTATAATCCCCTTACTCATGGAACTTGAGATGTTTCCTATTTAGAAGGATCAGGCTCTTAGAATGATTCAGATCCAGCTTTGGCCAGATCTGTTTGGTCGATAGACATGTTGATCTAAAAGTTCGCGAGATGATCGGCATTCAAGGGCAGTCTTAGAATTTAGTGAGACCGAATCCAGGGACTTGATAGCGCCCTGACTATCCGAAAAGATGCGGATATCCTTTGCAGATATCACGTTTTTGTATAGCCAAAATTTCCACCTAGAACACGCTACAGTGATTTGGAAAACGGAAGGAGTGGCTTAGAATTATCTTATCTGAGAAAACACCTCCACTAACCCCGCTATCGGTTTTAGATCCATCTGTATAGAAATATAAAAATATAGACAGCATCTTCCTTCCAGAAGGATCTAAAGGGAAAATTCGCATGAAAAGTTAGCATGGCCAAATAAATTATTTATCCACTGAGTAGTTGTACTTTCCTGCTGAAGATGTCGATGGGTGTCAAGTGAAACAGAGTGTCTAGCGCCACGGAGAGAGTGGAGGGTAGAGCTCCGCTTATGCATGGACATGCTGTTCTTTGGATTCGGCTTCATTTTTTGCAGTTAAATACAATGACTTAACAATATTTTGCTATACATGATCACGGTATTAAGTTACATTTGGTTTTTATTTTTTTTTTTAAGGCAAGGAAATAACGAAAATCAGAAAGCCACAAATAGTTCTGCTGCATCATAAATAACATTTTAAGAATTTTACAATTTATTGCTTCTTGATAGTCTTTCATCCCTTGATTAGCATTTTGAAGTGATTCGCTTTTTATCTAGAAAAAGCGTGATAGACATACCAAACCTCTAATGGCTCGCACATAATATTCTGGTTTCCCATAAATGAACTGAAACAAAGGTCAAGTAGATGACTAACTAGAGCTTGCAATTCTTCACCCGCACTCCACCAGGCGCAGTTAGATGGAGGTGTTCACATTATTCCATTCCAGCACCAAAAAAGCCTTACACTATAATTTGATTTCAATAAAAAAAAAAAAAAAAAACTGTTTCCAGTCACGCCCAAGTTGAAACCATAGGCGACAGCATATATGTGCACAAACAAAAATCCAAATATTTGATCGGCACTGAACAAATAAAACTTAAATAACTGAGAGAGCAACAAAAATTAAAAAATCCAATCACGATCCACGGCAGTTCGATGACATTTCGAATGGATAGTATATTTTGATCTGCTGTAGGTACCTTCTGTGATTGTTAAGTCCTCAACTGAGGTACGAGTATCTGCAATGGGCCATGCCATAACAAAAATATAATAAAATCCCAAACTGTATCCAAACGTCTACGGTACTCGTATTATGGCGTGCATCTCACATGGAAGCACTTTGGTGTTGAGTACATATTTTTCACTTAATATGCTAGATGACTTCACATGAAAGATAGAAATAGTAGACACTCTACTCCGCACTGTTGCTAGCTTACTGCATAATGTTCATGTGGCGTTTGACATTATCGCATACGTTTACATAAGTTTGATGGGAACTTGGATGGCTGGCACTCCACTATGCCATTGTATGTTGATTTTATAAATTTGCTATTCTTGAGAACAAACAATTTTACATTCGATTGAAATCTACATGATTCACTTCCACCCACTTGTCATAGTATACTAAATAAAAGATGTGTTTTCCTGCTTAAAAGAAAGGAAGTAGCCAATGCAATAAGACACAACATTTCAGTCATACCAAGCAAAATCCTACCTTACTAATCGAATTTTCAGGAACAAAACATTTGTTTTTTTGTTGCGTGAAATAACTTAACTCATTCATATACTGTCGAATATCTACTATCGTTGATAACTCTTGTATGTGATCTCGTTGGATTTGTAATCCAGAAAAAAAAACGGCCAAAGCATTTAGTTTTCAAAATCAACTCTTGAGGGTCTTATACTCTATTGTCTTCTTAAGATTGGGAAAATATTATCTACCAATCAACAGCTAATCAGGTTCCGAATGATCGACTTATTGGTTTGGTTCACTGATCAACTGATGAACCGGTCAACTATTTTTTTATTATTATTACAGCTATATTATATTTTACAATCGTATACAATTCATTATAATTAATTTTATAAGCCTCCCCCCTATTTTTCCATTCTTTTTTACCTTGGGCTAATTGTTTCCATCGTTTGTCCATTTTTTCTAGGTCATTTCTCCGGCGTTTAAGTTGTCTACCAGGTCATCCCTTGTCATCCCTCGGAATCCTTGCTGTTGTTTATAGAATCCATTGGTTATCTTGCAACCTTGCAACATGACCAACCTAGTTCCGCTTAGGTTGTTTACCTCTTAAAATAACATCTATAAAACCAGTTCTCTCTCATATACGAGGTGTGTTCAAAAAGTAAGGCGACTTAATATTTTTATTAAGAAAAATATTTATTTATTCATCAATGTTAATGTTATCTCCTCCATCCCTCACATGGGACCAAATCTGGTGAATATGGTGGCTGAGGCATGATTATCGTGTTGTTTTTTTCCAAAAAATCTCTCACAAGCAACGATGAATGATCAAGTGCATTATCGTAATGCAAAAGCCATGAATTGTTTGTCCAACAATTCCGAAAGTTTTTTTTTCGGTTGCTTCGCGCAACCGGCGCATAACTTCAAGGGAATACTCTTAATTGACCGTACGACCTTGAGGTAAAAACTCCTGATGGACTACGCCACTGTAATCGAAAAAAACAGTGATCAAAACTTTGATATTTGATCGAACTTGGCGTGGTTTTTTCGGTCTTGGCTCCCCAGGGTGCTACCATTGGGACGATCAAGCTTTGGTTTCGAAGTCATAACCATATACCCATGATAAGTCACCAGTTATGACCCTTTTGAAAAAGTCAGAATCATCATTGACGTCATTCAAGAGCTCCTGCCCGATGCTCATGCTACAGTTCTTTTGATCAAAATTAAGAAGCTTCGGAACAAACTTCGATGACACACGTCTCATGCCCAAAACATCCGAAAAAATTGCGTGACATGAACCGACCGATATGCCAACATTCTCAGCAACTTTTCTTATGGTAACTTGACGATTTTCCAAAACAATTTTCCTCACAGCTTCGAAGTTATCATCTTTTGTTGATGTGCTGGAGCGTTCAGAGCGTAGTTCGTGATTTTCATCTTTTCGGCCATCTTGGATGAGCTTGTACCACCTGCAAACATTTTTTTATTTAGAGCAGACTCACGTCTAACCTTTCTATCTGTCAAAAACAAACAAAGTATTCTATATACTTGAAACTGTGAACATATGTTCGAGTGTACCAACACAGCAAAAAAAAATGACAATCGAATGTATCTTAGTAGCGATCTCTCCATTGCTCTCTGAGCTACTTGCTACTTGTTTGTAGATATCGATGTTTAGCTCCATGTTTGTGAACCATATGTCATAGTTGGGAAGATGATTGAGTTGAGGTTCCGGATGTGTTGGACTCTAAGATGTTCTTATTCCTCCAAAGCTAGTTCCATCTTTTGCTATTCTATCATATTTCAATTGTCGGTTTTCTAGTGATATTAATTTGTCTAGATATGTAGACTGTTCGATGAATACCCGGATTATTAGGTTTTGACAATTTTTCAACTCGATACACTTTTCCTAGTGGTGCTGCAACTTTTTTAGTCCCTCCGTATAGTACGACTTTTGTTAGCCTGCAAAATACTCTTCCCCGGCGGCGCGCCGATGACTTTCTCGTTCGACCCGTACTTCTTTCCGACGAGCGATCTTTTAAGCGTTGGGAACAAAAAGAAGTCACAAGAACTAAATCTGGAGAATACGGAGGATGAGGGAGCAATTCGTAGTGCGATGAGACTAATTTGGCTGTGAAGACTGCAGAGATATGAGCCGGTGCGTTATCTTGATGGAAGAGCACTTTTTTCTTCGCTAAATGTGGTCGTTTTTTCTTCAAATCAGCGTTGATTCGGCCCAAGAAATCAACGTAGTATGCTCCTGTAATTGTTTTTCCCTTCTACAAATAGTCAACGTGGATCCTCACGCATCCCAAAAAACGGTGGCTATCACCTTTCCAGCCAAAGGCACGGTCTTCACCTTCTTTGGAGCACGTTCACCGGGTAAAACCCATTGTTTCACTTGTTCTTTGGTCTCTTATGTATACCAATAAATCCATGTCTCGTCAACGGTCACGAAACGACGCAGAAACTCTTTCGGATTTCGTTTAATTAGGGCCAAACACGTCTTTGAAGTGGTTTCACGATTGCGCTTGTTGTCCGATGTGAGCTCCGAACAGCTTTCTCATGCCCAAAATTTCGTGCAGGATATGACTAACGCATTCAGTTAAGATAGCTGCTATCTCAGCTAACTCGCGAATTTTCACTCGATTGTCCGCCAAGACGAGGTCATGTATTTCATCCACGGTTTACTCTATGGGCGCGGTTCATCAAAAGCCAACCTACGGCCACGGCGAAACTCTGCGGACCAATGGTAAACGGTTTTACGGGAAGGTAAATTGGTCATAATTCTATACACACCATCAAGAATAGGCTTAATTTCCTCGCAAGTTAAGACTTATTTATTAATTTATTTTCTTATATTTGTCTTATGGCTTGAAGGTGATCTGTGGTCGAGAAGCATGCATATCGTCGATTCTTTCCATTGAGTTGGTATTTCCTCCGATTCAAAAATTTTATTTAACAAGTTTGTGATACTTAAAGTTAATTTACTTTTTCCCAGTTTGAGAACTTCGGCTTTTATCGAATCATTTCCGAACATTTGCCGTTTGGTAGCTCATCTATTGGTTTTTTGATTTCACTGGGCAGGAAGATTGGAGGTGCCTCTTCATTGTCGGGTATGTTAGATAATTCCGGTACAATCTCTTTTCTGTTTAGAGTAAATTGAGAAAGCTTATCGAAAAATTCGGTATCTGTTTCCTTTATTGATTTTCTTTCTTGAATTATTTTGTTTTGTTTTGTTAGCTTTTCATCGTTTAATTTCTTTATATTTTCAGTTATTTTGTTAATTTTGTTTATACGCTAATGATTCGGTTATACCTTTTTCGAGCAAATCGTATGTTGCTTGTACCCTTGTTTTATTAATTATGTTGAATTTGCATTTTGATGTGAGTTGTTCTACGTCGTGCTCTTCTAATATTTTTCGTATATCCTTTCTCCGTTTTTATGTGTGACAGTTTTTTGTTTTATGGTTAATTTTGATAATCGCTCTAACTTTTCTATGGTCACTCACGTATTCGAGTTTATTTAAAATTGAAACATTTTGTACGATTAATTTTTTGTTGGCTAGTATAAAGTCAATTTCATTTCTAAATTACTGATTACCAAACATGAAAAACAAAACCAAATTGTATAAGGCAAGCAATAAATTCTAGCATGATCCGCCAATTACGAGTACATCGTAAATAAGTTTTGATTGAATACATGCAATTTGAGTACGAATATCGAAGGGATAATTAATTTTTCGACATCTACTTCGGTGTGTGATTCTTGGAAAGACTCTCATGGTCAATTAGATAAATCTACGTAGTCACTACATCTAAGAACTCCTGAACCTTGAACATATGAATGTACATATCACCACCACTGCTCCATGGAAATCACCAGTAGCATTTCGTCATTTAAAACCTTTAACCATAACAACGTTTCGATATAAATGCTCATCAGTATACCCTCAAGTTCACTTTCGGACGAACTCTTAAATATCTTGATTCGTTTCTAAGCCGTACGAATCGCTTATAGAATGCCCTGCCGAGCTTTCTATATTATTTTGTAGTCGCTATAAATTGCAAACTTTTTAGAACAATGTACACTGGTACCTCTCTTTTCTTCCTCCCTAAATTTCCTTATTATATTGGGTCTATAACTTAGTTCGTGCGGTTTGCTAAGAGATGGCGTAACTTGCATTATTTCATTGTTATTATTCCATTGGAACATGCGTTGGAAAGCTACTGTCATTGTACGTCATTTCAGTATATGTCATTCATTTGAAGCGTAAACAACAATAATTTTTTTTTTTTCATTCAAATATGTAGAACTTTGTGCCTGAAAAAGTGTTTTTGCGGGGAGTTCTTCTTTATGAAGAAAACTTCTGCCGAAAGTCATCGTATTTTGGTGAAAGTTTATTGTCAACATGCGCTAGCTAAGCGAACGTGCCAAAAGTGGTTTGCATGATTTAAAAGTTGTGATTTTGGCTTGGAAGACGACGAACGTCCTGGGCAGCCAAAAAAGTTTGAAGATGAAGAACTGAAAGCATTACTTTATGAAGATTGTTGCCAAACACAAGAAGAGCTCGCAGAATCTTTGGGTGTCACTCAAGCAGCCATTTCAAAACATTTATAAGCAGCTGGATATATTTAAAAGCAAGGAAATTGGGTTCCACATGAACTTAAGCCGAGAGACGTCGAAAGGCGGTTTTGCACGTCCGAAATGCTACTGGAATGCCACAAAAGGAAGTCATTTTTGCATCGGATTATTTTATTGGTGAGGAAAAATAGATCCAACACGACAACCCCAAGCGCAAAAAATCATATGTGAAACCCAGCCAACCAGCCAAATCAACCTCAAAGCCGAATATTCATGGCGCGAAGGTAATGCTCTGTATTTGGTGGGATCTGATGGGTGTGCTGTATTATGAGCTGCTCAAACCGGATGAAACCATCAATGGACAACGCTACCGAACACAATTAATCCGTTTGAAGAGAGCAGTAGCCGAAAAACGCCCGGAATATGCGACCAGATACGAGGCAATAATTTTCCATCACGACAACGCTCGGCCCCACGTTGCTATTTCGGTTAAGAACTATTTGAAAAACAGTGGATGGGAAGTCTTACTCCACCCGCTTTATAGCCCAGGCCTTGCCATTTCTGACTACCATTTGTTCCGGTCGATGCAGAACGCCCTCACTGAAATACGGTTCACCTTAGAACAGAATATCAAAAATTGGCTTGATTCATTCTTGGCTGCCAAGCCGGCGCAATTCTTTTGGGATGGGATCCACAAATTGCCAGAAAGATAGGAAAAAGTCATAGCTTCAGATGGGCAATACTTTGAATAATACTATTGTACATGTTTTTCTTAAATAAACGTTTAAATTTTGAAAAAAAAAACCGCACGAAATAAAATATATACCCAGTAAAAAAAAAAATACAAAGAAGAGTAAAAATTATACAGTAGACTCCTAGAAATCTTGTTTGACCGGTGATCCTCTACCTTTTATTAGTCCCAATATTCCCCAGTGGCAATGTTAAAACAAATCACTAAAAATAACGTGTATCTATAGGGTGATTCATCGTGAGGTTTGATTTTCAATAGGCTGTTTTTGACAGATTACGCGTGATTCCTATTAAAAAGCTTTATCATTTTTGTTCAATATCGTTTGCAAGTCATCATGGAAAGACTCACATCACAACAACGTCTCCAAATTGTTCAACTGTATTACGAAATTCAGCATTCTGTGAGAAATGTTTTTCTTACGATTCGAGGAACTAACAGATAAATAATCGACCTACTTAAACCACTATTGTCAATACCATTCGCAAATTTGAGTCCCAGTTTACATAAGTAGATAATACTCGATCGGATAGACCACATCCAGCATGTAATGAAGAGACTATAACAGCTGTAGGTGAGAGTGTGCGCGAAGACCGTGACGAATCGATTCGTCGTCATCCGTCGGCAGCTTGGCTTGGCGTATTCAACAACTTGGCATATTTTACACGAGGATCTCAGCCTAAAAGCGTACAAAATTGAACTTGTGCAAAAATTGAAGGCAGGTGACTTGAATTTGTGTCATATTTTCATTGAATTGGCTCTGGAAAAATTCAATGAAAATCCGGTGTTTTATCGTAAAATTTTGTTCAGTGAAGATGAAGCCCATTTCTGGCTCAATGGATACGTTAATAAAAAAAAATTGCCGTATTTGGGCTAATAAACAACCCGAAGAGCACCAAGAGCTACCATTACATTCACTAAAAACAACGGTATAGTGTGGTTTATGGGCTGGTGGAATCATTGGTCCATATTCAAAAATGAAGCAAATCAGAATGGTACCGTCAATGATAACCGTTATCGCGCCATATTTACGGACTATGTGCTTCCTGAAATTCAAGCACATGATCTCGGTGAGCTCTGGTTTCAACAAGACGGCGCTATGAGCCGTGCGATATCACACCTTTGGACTATTTTCTCTGGGGATATGTAAAGTCTCAGGTCTTCAGGAATAAGCCAGCTACGATTGACTCTTTGAAAGCCAACATTACTCGTGTTATCCGCGAGATACCTGTCGCTATGCTCGAAGGAGTCACCCAAAATTGAACCTTTCGAACTGACCACCTTACACGTAGTCGTGGCCAACATTTACATAATATCGTTTTTAAGTAGTAAATGCCATAAATTGTTCTTTTAACAAATAATAAAAATTTTAAGTTTGCTTTCAAATTTATGTATTTTATTTTACATTATAAATCAAACGGTACGATGAATCAATCTATACAAGTAAACTTCCGATTTGATCGGCTTTGGCGGCAAGTTGGAATTAAAGCCTGCTTTAGCTTATTATTTACAAATTTATATATAAGTCAATCCTCCTAATGATTTAATTTTGGTTTTTATTATGAAATTTAAATGTTTTAAATGTAAAAACCAAAGCAAAGTAGCTTGAAATTGAAATGTCCTTTCAAACTGATGAAAATAACGTTGACTTTATCTATAACAGCTCAACACCTCGAATGAATTTCGTTTGAATTCCAAGTTAATCAAAATTCAGAAGTACAATATGGGAATGACGTTAGCTGTTTTTTTTTTTTCTTTTTTGTCATTTTCTACATAACCACAAATCCATGCGGATTGTTGTGGAAGCGCGAAGCCACAAACACTCAATGGACAGATCTCATCGGATGGTGAGATAACTTTTACCCGTAAAACTTGTACAAGCTTCATTCATTCACTTGTATTGAGGTTTCAGTCATCCCCTTTTAATCTTTTTTTATTCCCAACCAGGATGCAGTACCTTAATCCATTTCATCTGACTTTATTCAACATGCACTAATCCCACAGGTCGCGTGGGTGGAGGAAATAGATAGAAGGGAGGACAGTACTAAAGAAAAACGAAACGAATCATCCGGTGATAGCTTTATTGTAAAAAAAAAAAAAAAAAAAAAAAAAAAAAAAAAAAAAAAAAACAGGTGAAATAAGGACTAGTGGACAGCAGACAGACTTTGCCAGTTTTCTGTAATTTTTTTTTTTTTTTTTTTCCCCCGACCTAACTTATTTTATTCTGCAGGGTGCTAGGACATTATGAAGGGAAGGCAAACGAAAAAAAAAAATCTTCATTATTTATGTACATTTGTAGGAGCAAATTAAAAAAGTTTGCACTGCAGTTAGATGGTCACTGGTGGTGCTGCCACAGACAGACATTGGGGGATGAATTTGATAATGAAAATAAAAATACATACATGTATATGGTATGTACAAATGCATCGAACGATCTCTATGTATAGGTTCATAAAAACCTAAACAAATGGAAAAAGTATATGCTAGCCACACTACACTAGAAGCCGGCTCGAAAGAATGCTAATGCGGTAAACCACATTCGCCGTTTAATTTATTTTATTTAGTATCTGGCTTCGGAGAGGCAGCCTTCAAAATGAGTGTAGAAGGCCAGTCCAAGTCCCTGACCACGGAATGTACGCTTCGTAGGATAATTTTGCTTATTAGTATGCTCGTTGGTTTTGTTGGTCGTTGCCTTTTTTTATTTTTTATTTATTTATTTTTTAGTTTTTTTATTTTTTTCATTTTATAAAAAGGCAACCATATCCCATCTACTCGTACAACCCTCCGGAATACAGTATATGATTATACCCTACACACAAAGTTACGAATACTTTGGGTAATTTTTGGATTGCGGTGATGTATTGTAGGCTTTTTATTTGACTTTGGTAGCTATTCGGAATGTAATGCGACAAATTGTTTCATTACTAGAATGGATGTCCATTCTTCGGCGGAGATTTGAATCGGGACTGAGACCGAAACTTGACTTGGACACAAATTTAATGAGGCAAATGCGGAAAGTTGGTATAAAATTCGGTGTTGAATCCAGGGTTTAGGGACAAACCGGATGAAGGAAATAAGACCCTTGAATAATTGTATAAGATTGTTATTCTAGTTTTTTCTTTTAATATAATTAAGATTGGTCCTCAAATTGATCCGTTGCTGTTTTGTTTACTTATTCATCTTATGAACATACATCTATTATCGTAGCTCTTGGGGGAATTTAACATTTTATAGAAAATTCCAAACAAGGAAATAAGGAAAAAAAAATAGAATCCAACTTTGAGACAAAAACTTTATTTGGCAGGGATACCAATATAAGATTATGCACAGTATAGCACGACTCTATAAATGCTATCATACGTGATCTGAAACTAAAGATTTTCTCCACAATCTATCGTAGTTTAAAAATGTAGACATTGTTTTAGGCCTTAAACATCCACACAGTACAATAAGGTAGGGTCTTTAGGCTATATGACGAAGATTTATACTTTTCCAATCCAATCAAATGGTGAATGCTCCTTATCAATTTGCTTGGTTGGCATGCCATCAGCTGAAGCAGCTTTTTTTGATTTAGATATAAATAAGCCCACATTCCTCCAGATTAGGTAAACAGAATTATTGTTTATAGTATTGTGGTCCAACATGAATGGATTATACTGTCTGATAGCAGAACATAAATCACGAATAAAAATCAATGAAAAAATGATGAAGATTTGAGAAATGTTACTTCATATCCAGCAAATTAAAAGTCTCCGTTAACCAGCAGACCTCATAAAATATGCTGATTTCCTTATTTTCTTAAAACTTTTTCTCCTTTTTCTTCTATAGAAAACTAGTTCGAGTAGATGGGCAAATGAAGTATTTAGAAAGAACGATTTGTAAAAGGAGCAGATAGGATTTTAAGTCTTGTCATCTTACAAAAATAAAATACTATTTCCGAAAGTTTCTTAAAGTGGTTTGGCTGATAGACTTTAAGTTTACCACAAAGTCCTGCAAGAGACTAAATTTGCACATAACTTGACTAGTGAAGTAATTGACCTTAAAATTTCTGATCATTGTAATCTAGGGTTTTCTAATAACGACTTCACAACTTTTGTTTTTAAATAAAAGGCACACCATTTGAGTTATTTCAAAAACTTTATTATTGGCTTGAAGTACAATCAAAACATTTATAAATGGAACTCGACTTCGTTCATATGGTCACTGCGGGCACGTTTGCAACGGTTGATTCTTTGGACAAAATTTTCAACGACTCGGCCACACATTTCGGCCCAAACGGCCGCTATTTCGAATTCAATGTTGGCTCTGAGCTCTTCCAACGTCGTCGGTGTGTTGGCATAAATCAATGACTTAACGTATCGCACGAACAAGGCGTCCAATCGAGTGGCCCATGTCTTGAGATAACACGCTCACCATACTTACTCTTCAATAAATCGATTGTAGTATGTGCTGTGTGGCTTGTGTCACCATTCTGTTGAAGTCACATGTCGTTCAAGTCCATATCTTCCAATTCGAGCCAAAAATAATCGGTGACCATTTCGCGAAAAGGCTGAACATTCACAGTAACGTGACGATCGTTATCGTCAACGAAAAAATATGGCCCAATAACACCGCCGGCATGCAAACCGAGCCAAACAGTTATTTTTTTGTGGATGAAGTGGTGATTCATGAAGCATATGTGGGTTTTTACCCGACCAATAACGCATATTTTGCTTATTGACGAACCCATTTAGCTAAAAATGAGCTTCGTCACTGAAGATGATTTTGCGACTCCGAATATCTGTGGAAAATTTTTATAATTTGCAGACGTTGCTCGTTAGTGTACTTTATCATGATGAAAATGTTGAGTTTACTGAATAAATTGACAGTGACAATTTGATGATTAGTGAAAGAGTGCGTTCATAAATTAAATTCGAAGTTGTCAAGTCCCTATTGTAAAACCCTATATAAATATATAAAGCGCTACATCAAGAAATGCCAGCAAATATGTACAATTTAAAATTAAAAATAAAATTATGTACGACAAACTTATAGAATGTCTGAGATTTGAATTTTGAGAACTTGTATACGCAGAAAGTGATACATCAATTGCCTATGACTTACTTATTGAAACACTAAAAAGAAATATTCAAAATCAGACAACTCAAAGCTAAACGTCTTAGGCCGTAGATTAACAAAAAACTACTTATAAAAATAAACAAAAAATTCACAAGAAAAAAAAATGCAATCGCCATCCTTGTAATACATCTTTAAAACATTTTTATTTAAAATTAGGCGAAGACATAAAAAAAGAAGCTAAAGAGCGTCGAGATAAATACTATTCAACTAAACTTTATAGCTGCAAGTCTGATTTTAAGCAAAAATGGAGAGTAGTTAATAGCATCCTTAACAGAGGAAATGATAGAAACGATAGACTTGAAGCTAATGGTATGCAAATCAATTTAATATGTTTTTTACTACTATTGCTTCGGACATGAAACCATCCCTTAATCATTATGCTTGTAATTGTATAATGTTTCCTGACTTAGTTAATGATATTTCTTATAGTAACAGTTTTGTTTTTCAACCAATTATAACAGACGAAACTTATAAATGTATTTTGTCGCTTGATAACAAAAATTCTTGCACTTATGACTGTAACATATTACCAGAAGCCTTTTAAAGCGTATTTCTTTCTATGTAATCAATGTGTTAAGTCATGAGTTTAACTTAAGTGTGCATTGTGGTATTTTCCCATATACTCTAAAAGATGCTGTGATCATTCCTATGTTCAAAAAATGTAACCGATCCTTAATTCCTCAATATAGGCCTATTTCTTTACTTCCAACATTCAGTAAATTTTTTGAAAAAATAATAAAGACGCGAATTACTTTATTTCTAGCGTCCCTTGGGCTCGTTTTCTTGTATTTATAGGGTGACGTAAACGCTGGTCATCCATGTAATGTAGCAGTGTTGTTATCTGAGAGATTGCATTGACTTCTAGGAATTGAAAAGATGAATTCATTGGTCTATAAAATTTTAACAAGTCAATATTGCAGGTTAGATATTTTTTTCCAAGTGAGTTTTCACTGCGTTTCTCCAGGTCAGAATCCCCTATCTTATGCGAAACTGTGCAAGCGAGTAGTACACCTGCTTTTGTACTTCTAAATTTGAGAATCGCTTTAGATGCACCATTTCAAAAATAGTGTTCTTTAGCTGAAGGCGCAGGGCATTTATATATTCACGCCACAGAAAATACTCGTCGATAGTTACTCCAAGATATTTGATGCTTTTGACTACCTCAATTGGCATATACCGTCTTGATCAATTTAAAATAAAAAATACAAGTTTATTCATCTAAATCTATATTGTCCCTTCAAAGTAATCCCCATCGATTGCAACACACTTATGCCAGCGCTTGATTCAATCCTCGAACATTTTTTTATATTCAATTTTCGGTATGTCCATCAGTACTCTCTGCGATTTTCCAATTACTTCCTCTCGGCTGCTGAAAGTCATTCCCTGTAGTGGTTTTTTAACTCGATTGAACCGAAAAAAGTCACAATGAGCCACCAAATCAGGTGAATTCGGTGGCTGTTGGATGGTATTTGTTTCATTTTTCGTCAAAAAATTACGAATTACGTGCAAAATCCACGATCACGCAAACGTCTAATAACGCCCAAATAATACTCTTTATTTACTGTCTGGCCTTCTGGCAAAAATTCATGATGCACTACACCGTTGTAATCCATGAAAACCGCGAGCATTGCCTTCTTTTTTGACTGAAAAAGACGTGGCTATTTGGTTTCGGCTCATTTGGTGAACGCCATTCACTTGCCTGATGTCTGGATTGCGTGTCGTACTCATAAACTCACGTCTCGTCTAAAGTAATGATCCTTTTGATGAATGTGGGATCGGATTCAGCCTCGCAAATCATCTCTTTTGCAACGTCAACACGGTTTTTTTTTGCATGAAATTGAGGACTTTTGCCACCAACTTTGCTGCTACACGACGGAAACCCAAATCCATAGGCAATGTTCAAGTTCTCCGCTATCTCTCTGATGGTTAATTTGCGGTTATTGACCAACATTTCCTTAACATCAATATATTCGCCAGTTTTCGATGTCGATTGTCTGCCACTACGTTCATCATCTTCGATCGACTCACTTTTGAAACGCTCATGCCACTGGTAAACGACCGTTTTCTTTAGAGCATCGTTGCCGAAACACTTTTCCAATATTTCCAGCGTTGGCGCACCATTAAATCTGGTTTTTACGCAAAATTGAATACAAGTTCGTTGTTGCAAATTTAATTGTAAAAAATCGCCAACACACACCGAGATAGATGTACTCTTGGCCACGTAACTTTTGCAAATGTCAAGTTATAACGCACAGATTTAGAGGGAATGTCAACAACAGATGCGCCCTACACGGTGGTTTTTTTCTTTTTTTTTTTTTTTTGATCAAGGTTGTATGTTAACTCACTCATCCTTTCGTTACAGCCTTTACTGACGATATGGCTTTAACTAACAGTAACAAAAATATTTTTGTGTCAGCTATCTAATTACACAGGGATCTAAATATGGCATATTACGACAATGGTTTTCTGAACATGAGCTACTCATAAGCAATAAAACTAGCCAATCTAGAAGATCCTTGTTTACGTCACTGTGATGCCATCCTTCACTCTAGTTTATGTTCCAAGTTATCGTTATCTGTTCATAAGTGTGGTCAAGCCAACTATCGGGAGGATATAATGTGTAGTCCAAATTGTTTTAAAATTAAAAGGTGTTGAAAACTACAAGTATTTGGACGTACTTCTTGACAAGAATATGACATGGAAAGCACTTGTCGAAGACCTCAAACGATACATGCTATCTGTTACTCGAAAAATGTATCTGTTAAAAGAGCACTGTTCACAAAAAATTCTAAATCACAGTACGGTATTGCAAGTTGGGGGGTACATATATCAGTACGACTGAAATATGGTACACCTCCCAAAAACATATAATTAGAATAATTTTCAAACGTAATCAATTAGCACACAGTTGGCAACTATTCCGGTCCTTGCGTGTACTTCCTTAAAGCACCTATAGATTTTTATGGTTCTAAAAATTTTCTTCTTACTAAGCGGATATGGTACCACGTTAAGATGCTTAGATATAAACAGACTAACAATAAATAATATAACAATATCCAATACCCAATTCTCTGAAAAAAAAATATAGTTTCCTTAAATTTTACATCAGCACCAAGCCTTTTCAGTAAAGTACCACTACATATAAGAAAAATTGTTTAACCCACTTTATTTTTAAAAGAATGAAAAAATTTTGATTTAACATAGATAGCTCTACAGTTAGAGTTCTTCTCAATACAAATTATTTTTCAAATCAAATTTCCCTGTCGTTTTGTAATAAATTTATTTGTTTTAATTGCACTATGCTATATACTCCACAAAAAAAAAAATCGTTTAAATATATGCTAAATCTACCTGAATGATCATTCGCCTCTAATGACTTATGGACTATAAAATGATTCCTATTCATTTCTTAAGTGTTAATTATTGTTTTAAATTGCAATAAATTGTATTAATATTCAATATTGAATAAATAAAAAAATATAATAAGTAGAGATGGCCTGATATGGACGGCAAAAACTAAAGGATGTCTTATAAGATAAGCTTATTCTAGTTTATTATATTAATTAAGTGAAAAAAGCTACCATAAAGAAATGTGAATATTACCCTACACCTTAAAACCAGGTATTAATCCGATGCATCCCAAAACTAATAATGCACAATTATTAGTTTTCAAATAGGGACTTGACAACTTTGAATTTAATTTGTCAACGCACTTTTTCACTAATCATCAAACTGTCACTGTCAATTTATTCAGTAAACTCAACATTTTCATCATGGTAAAGTACACTAACGAGCTACGTTCTCCGATTGGATTCTGGAGAAGATGCGCCAAGATGATGAATTTCATCGCAAAATCATCTTCAGAGACGAAGCTCATTTTTGGCTCAATGGGTTCGTCAATAAGCAAAATATGCGTTATTGGTCGGGTGAAAATCCACATGTGCTTCATGAATCAGCACTTCATCCACAAAAAAATAACTGTTTGATGCGGTTTGCATGCCGGCGGCGTTATTGGGCCATATTTTTTCGTCGACGATAACGATCGTCACGTTACTGTGAATGGTCAGCGTTATCGCGCCATGACCACCGATTATTTTTGGCCAGAATTGAAAGATATGGACTTGGACGACATGCGGTTTCAACAGGATGGTGCCACAAGCCACACAGCACACGCAACAAACAATTGAAGAGTAAGTATGCTGAGCGTTTTATCTCAAAACATGGGACAGTCGATTGGCCGCCTCGTTCGTGCGATTTAACGCTACTTGACTATTTTCTGTATGGCTACGTTAAGTCATTGGTTTATGCCAACACGCCGACGACGTTGGAAGAGCTCAGAGCTAACATTGAACGCGAAATAGGGGCCGTTTCGGCCGAAATGTGTGACCGAGTCGTTGTGGCTGCAAACATGCCCGCGGTGGCCATATGAACGAAGTCGAGTTCCATTCATAAATGTTTTGATTGTACTTCAAGCCAATAATAAAGTTTTTGAAATATCTCACATGGTTTGCCTTTTATTTAAAAAAAAAAAGTTGTGATTAGAAAACCCTATAAAAGACGATATTTGTTATTATGGATCCAAAGAAAAAATTAAAGGTTAATCTAATTACATTAAAATATTTATTTGAAAGTATAACTTGTGCTTTATTCTGTTGTTTTCGTTCCTCTTAGATGAATCCATAACGGATAACAACATCAAAATCAAGAGAAAGGCGTTTTGTGATTGATCGGAAGTTCCTGAAGTTGCAAACATATGTAACAGAAAAAACATCTTGTCCCAACAGCGTACAAAAAAGTATTCAAAATTCATTGAAGAATTTTAAAAACAACTTATCTTAAAGTGGGAAAAATGTATCAAGCACAAAAAGGGGTTCTTAAAGGATGAAAACGTTTAGTTACTCGGTAAACTAGTGCTTAAAATACATCATTCTCTGAATTCACTGACTACTTTCCTACAGAGTAGTGAACAAATCAAGCGAAAATAAAATGAGGAAAGTCCCATCAATATATCTTCCGTGCAAACTCTATCAATGATTACGAAATTTCAGTTATCAAAAAACTAATATAATATAATTCGGAACTATATATAAGCGATTTTCCCATCCTATAAGGAGATAAAAAAAGAAAAGTTGAAATGTTATCCGCAACAAATATCTATACCGGAAATTGAAGCAGTGATACCAGTACAGACATTATTGAAATGATATCCTCTTTAGATCCCTCAACCAATTTGACTTTAGTTTACAAGTGGGGATTTGATGGCAGCTCAAGTCATACACAATATATGCAAACATTTGTATCGGAAAGCAGTGACGAAAAATATATGTTTCTATCATCCATTGTCCCTTTAAGACTAATAAGCGATCAAAATAATAGTAAATGTGTGGTGGTTTTGCAGGACTATACGTATTAAGCCGAAATAGAAAACACTGAATACCAAATAAAAAAACTTAATACCAAGAGAATTCACTGTTGACATGCCTTGGTCTTAACAATGTTTTATGGCAAAATTTACCACGCGTTGTCTGAAACGATGTCAACGTTAAGATGTTACTTAACACATGGGCTGAAAAGTCCGTTTTATAGTAAAACACACAGTTTTTACAAAATTCAACTTTGTTATCAATATAGTTGACATTCAAAGGCGATACACTGATTGAAACAATTTTTCAATCTTTCAATACCAGTTTTGTAGTACGATTTCGGTTTAGCCTCAAAATAGGCCTCTGTTTCGGCGATTACTTCTTCATCAGTCTTAAATCTCTTTCCGGCGAACATTCTTTTGAGGTCTGCCAACAGGAAATAGTCGCTAGGGGCCAAATCTGGAGAATACGGCGGGTGGGGAGGTAATTCGTGGCCGAATTTTTTAAATTTTTTTCACCGACTTGTGACACGGTGCATTGTCTTGATGAAACAGCACTTTCTTTTTCTTCAAAAACGCAATGTAATAGTCGCTGTTGATAGTCTGCCCCTTTTGGAGATAGTCGATGAAAATTATTCCATGTGTATCCCAAAATACGGATGCCATAAACTTGCCAGCCGACTGTTGAGTTTTTGGTCGTTTTGGACGAGGTTCGTCGCCTGCTCGCCACTCAGCTGACTGCCGACTTGACTGTGGTGTGAAGTGATGGAGCCAAGTTTCATCCATTGTCACATACCGACGCAAAAATTCGGCTTTATTGCGGTTGAACAGCTTCAAACACTCCTCTGAATCATCAACACGTTGTTGTTTTTGGTCGACTGTAAGCAAACACGGCACCCACTTTGAACAGAGCTTTCGCATGTCCAAATATTCGTGTATGATACATCCAATACTCTCTTTTGATATCTTTAGAGCCTCAGCTATCTCGATCAACTTTACTTTACAATCATTCGTAATCATTTTGTGGACTTTTTTGATGTTTTTATCTGAAACAGACTCTTTTGGACGTCAACTGTGTGCATCATCTTCGGTGCTTGTATGACCACTTTTAAATTTTTCAATTTACTTGCGAATGGTTCGTTCGGCTGGTGCAGAGTCCGGGTAACACTTATCAAGCCATTTCTTTGCATCGGCTGCATTTTTTCCCATCAAAAAGCAATGATAAATCAACACACGAAATTGCTATGAATCCATTTTTCTTTTTTCACAATAACAGAAGTTGCTTCACTCACAACGCTATATCTCAAGAACTAATCGTCCGACAGCTGTCAAAATTATATACGTATCTTTTGAAGGTTGGTACTAACTGAATGTTATGGATGTAATTCAAGTGGTTTCCTATCTCAGAAACTTTTCAGCCAATGTATTATGTGAAGTTATATTACAATATGATTGAAAGGAAAAGAAACCACTTGTCTTTTGGAATTTCTATTCTACAAGGTGGCGCAAAATTAATCACCCTATCGGAAGATGGTAAAATTTTTGCAAATGGCGTCGTACCTCAATCATATTTGACATTTGTGAACTAGACAGCTGCAGTAGACAAACAGTGGATAGTTATACTCCGCACAAGTGTGGAATAATTATGTCGATGTTTTTGACCAATAATCGGTCGGTGGTGTGAGCGCAGCGTGAATTTCGACGTCGATTTCCTAATTGTGTCGGCAAATATTCCGGCGCTTAGCTGCTCGACTCGAACAAAGTGGAAGAGACCATGTAGGGCGTGGCCGTCATCGGACTGGTGGTTCGGCCGAAATTATCGCGGCTGTAGCTGCCGATGTCGCTGAGAACGAAGAAACATCAACCAGACGGCAGGCCACACAATTGAACATCACCAGAAGGCCCCTACAGCGAATTTTAGTGAAAAACTTACACATGTATCTATACAAAGTGCAAACCGTACATCAGTTAATGTTTCCTGCCAGTCAGTCGCGTGTGAATTACTGTAAAGCCATCCACAATCTCAACAACGAAAAGAACGGTTTTGTGTCAAAAATCATCATGAGCGAGGCGCATTTCCACTTAAGAGCATCAATAAGCAAAATCTTCTTTTCTGGGGCACTGAAAATCCGCGTGTGATGCACGAAGAGCCATTATATCCACTCAAAGCCACTATGTGTTGCTGCGTTCATGCGAGAGGAGTGATTTGACCATAAGGGTCACTGTTACTGGCGGACGCTACAGGGCCATGATAAACGACTTCTTACTGCCGGAATTGGATGAGCGGGGCTTGGTGAACATGTAATTTTAACAAGATGGTGCAATCGCACACACAGCATGAGCCACAATGGATATTGTGAAGGAAGCGTTTCCTGGTCGCGTAATTTTCCGTTTTGCCGATTTGGAATGACCAGCAAAATGGCCCGACTTAACCATCCCAGACGTCTTTCATTGGGGCTACTTAAAGTCGCGGGCTTATGCCAATAAACCTCAAACAATCGCAGCCCTTAAGGAGAATATTCGACAGGAATGCGACCAGTTATCACCGAAAAAAATTATAAAGGTCCAAGTAAAGATTTCCATTACTCAAAATCATGGTTTTTTGGTTAGTGAAAAAGTAATTCAAAAACAAAATTGCCACCTAATACATTCATGCATAATAAATAATAATGTTTGAATGTGTTTTACATATTTCGTGGCGACTAAATAAGTAGAATGAGCAGCATACAGAAAAAATGCAAGGAGCAAATTTCGTTGATTGCTGACAAAGCTAAACACGGGTTTGATACGACCAATAGTGGTAATGTAGCCAGTAAGTTCTTTAAGCAGTAAAAGAGTTGTCAGCTGCTATTACTGAAATAAGCAAGGACCTAATTCGAAGATTCTGGCGGTTTCATTATAGACGTTACAAAGTTTAGATGTTTTCACTTACAAGCAGCATAAATTGGCATTGAACTTTATCCTTGATACCCAGTCAGCACAACTCTTCGCAAAATTCAAGTAAAATAATATCCCATGCGCTTCTTCCTATTGGGCAGTTAAGCCAAGAAGCGCAAGAGTCCAGAAATAAGAAAAACATCTCGTAAGTACAATATGACAGACGTTTTTAATGGGTTATTGATCCTTCTGATCCGCCATTAACATACAAACGTTCATTACCAGCTATAGACCTCAAAACATTTTTCCCTGAAATTTTAGATATGCTACTTGAGGAATCGTAAGCTCGATTAAAAAAAATATATACAAATTTATACTTAAAAACACGATTTTATCTTATTTCTGTTCCATTATAAAAAAAAAAAAAAAAACAGAATTTTGAGCTTCGATCAGTATAAGGAGGACCCACTGTGCACGTAGCCAATTCATAACGAACTGGGTTAAACACTACCTAGCTTAAATTACACACAGAGAATATGAATTAGCTTCTAAATTGTTTAATTCATTATCGTCCGCAGCATCAGGAAAGAACAACCAATATCTGATTGATGGTGATGATGAGCCATGTGAATACCAGAGAACTTGGTTAGATCTACATCTTTTTATTGAATCACTGCTAAACAAAAAATAAATCTATCAACGTCCCTAAGCCTCGGGAAAGTTGAGATAACCATAAACCCGAAGCTTAATTCCAATTTAAACCTTGAACAGCAAGTACTAGATCTGAAACATAATTTTAAGCAGAAATTGAGGCCTGCTTATTTTTTTTTTCTCACTAATAGGTAAAATGGGTGTATGTATGGTGGTCAGCCCAAAGTATCGCATACACCATCATAAGATCAAGCATAGGTTAACAAAGAATTGAAATAACTGCATCACATCACGAAAGATATTGTCTATTTACCACAAAAAAAAAAAAAAAAAAAAAAAAAAAACAGAATGTCAAATAGAGTTGCCGAAATGCTCGATAGTGTTACACAGTGTTCCTTGTATGAAATACAGAAGGTTGCAAGAAAATGAGAACTTATACTGATACACGAAAACTTTAAAATATGTTGGCCTTTGAAGTTTTTTCCGTAATTCGTACATACAATAATCGCTGTTACACAGAAAAACAACTTATCTACACAGAACAATATTTAAATAATTTAGTAAGTATGAAATGGAAAAATCTCATGAACATTCTCAAAGCCCTTACACAAAAACATTAATTCGAGCAGCATTAAACACTTTTAAGTCTTGTGCCCAAATTAACCACTAATTTAACCTTTTTGCGAATCAAGGTATTATACTTCGCCAGAAGTACTTTAAACTGCAGTTTCGAAACTTTGTATCCCATATTGCAAATCTAACCAATCCAATCAGAATAGATAAAGAAGATGGTATATTTAGGTAATTTTTTATAACAAAGAACTAATTTTATTTCGATAATTCAAATTGCTTAAGCGTATATTGGCATAATTTTCAAACTCGTTACTTTGGTAAAGTATGTTGAGCACCATTGGCAAACTTTCTTTTAAAACATGTTGTACGTGGCACCATACCACCAAAGGAACCTTTTGCCTTTCCGTCGTTTCCGTCACTGTAATAACTACTGTCAGCAGGTTAATGCACTGCCCTATACGAGCAGTTTTATTAAAACTTCGTTAACAAGTCATTAACGTGTTTTATTGGTCATTATGCTTAGACGATTATAACCCAACTGAAAACATTTCACTTACGAAATACGAAAATAGAAAAAACGCATTACATTGGGGTCCGAATATTATTGCGAAACACACTTTAGTATTTTTTATTAACTCATCGTACAAGAGGGCACTTGCAAGAAAAAGTAACAACTAAGCTTTCGTTAAAGTTGAAGCCTAATAGGTTTAATCAAATCATCTTGCCTTGCTCGCGGACCAACGATAACGAAGATGAACATTGTTTAAAGTCACAGCAAAAATTGAAGGACCTTAAAGACTGACTTGTGGAATATCAAATATTGCATTGATGGAAGATAGAAGCAATGCTACACTTTAATCCACTATGCAGTAACTAGATAAACAAAAGTGGAAGCAAGTTAAGTACTTTGATGAAATAATTTGATGAAAAAACTTGTCAAATGTTTTCCGGTAACCAGTGTTGACAGCATCTACATACTTCCTTTTGAAATTCCAAACACTAAACGTGTCGGAGAAAGTTATGCGGAATTGAAAACTAAAATTTCCATGAGGATGTAAAATGTAGTTTTTACTAAGGATATTTTATTTTACTTGTAATACTGGTTTATAATTATATTAAAGTTCATCAACAACAAACAATGCTTTTGGCAGAGTGACAGCAGTCTGTATATTGGACAGAATAATATATGCTGCTAAAAGACGAGTTCCATGCAACACTAATTACCGCAATTGCAGATGCATGTAAAAAAGCAAGCCTTCACTGCACTTGTTTTAATACATCCAACTTTTTCCAGGGTCAAAAATAGGATACCAGGCGTCCATTTTTGTAAAGATCTCTCCGAAATTTGAAGTATAAAAATCAACAACCTTCTAGAAGCTACGTGTGATTCATTAACTGCACTCTATGGGCACTTTGAAAACACAAAGATTATACTCTGGTTACGTGAGTATGTACCAATATAACAGCGCGTGCCCAAGCAATTGTTGTTTCATCTAATCTTATGTAGCCTTATTGACATTGCATACAAAAAAATGTTGTCTGTCTTCCTTGTTGTTCTTTTCGAGTTTTAGGACTCCGCAGCACCTTCACTCTCACAGATGTCAATATTTTTTCGAGGACTTAAAGTCAGTTGATAGTTTAGAACCTACATTCGCAAATCTGGATCGATTTATATCAAATCTTGCTCTGTATGTATATCCAATTTTTCATTTCCACTTATATCTTCATCCATACAATATCTGATACAGATGATACAAGAACTTTAGCGAGAGTCATCAAACAACGCAGACCATACTCATATTGGGTGTTGTTTATGCTTATTTTCATTTCCTGTGAATATTTTCCGACCTGAGAATCCTCAAGTACTAGATGGGGTGGAAAGTGACCATAACTATATTATTTTATTCAATGTAGTCCCCTTTTAGTTTGATACACTTATTCTAGCGATTTTCCAACTTCTAGATCCCGTCCGAAAAGTAAATTTTCAGAAGGTCTGCAAAATACTCCTCCGTGGCGCCGATGATTTAATCGCGTGAGCTGAATTTTCTATTGATGAGCCATCTTTTGAGGTTTGGGAAGAGATAATATTCCGAGGGAGCCAAATCGGGCGAATACGGTGGATGCGACAGCAATTGGAGCCGTAAGTCATTGATTTTAGCCATGGTGCATTGTCTATAGATGGTTTTTCCTTTTTCGAGGTAGTCCACGAAGAGTATGCCATGACGATCCCAGAAAACCGACGCAATAATCTTTTCGACCCATCGAGCTTTTCTCGGCCGCTTCGGAGCACTCGTGCCGGCTCCAGTCCATTGCTGGACACTCATTCTGTTCTCTGGTATTCAACAGTTACCAATCGACGCCAAAAGTGTGCGCGATTCCGCATCAGCAAATCCAAACACTCTTTCGAAGTGCTCTCGCGTTCGTGTTTTTGGTCAGGAGTGAGTATGCGCGGCACCCAGCGGTAGGATAACTTTTTCATATGCAGAATATCGCCCAAAATATGGCGTGTGCGCTCAGTGCTAATCTTTGTGGTATCTGCTAGCTCGCGCACCTTCACTTCCCGGTCAGCCAACACCATTTCATGTATTTTTTTGACATTGTCCTCTGTAACCCCATCAGAGGGCCTGTCGCTGCGGACTTGATGGGTAGTGGAGTTGTGGCCACCACAAAACTCTCGAAACCAATATTTGACGGTAAAATCTGACGGAGCATTAAACCCATAATATTTATCTAACTTTTCTTTTGTTTCCTTCGCCGTTTTGCCTCTCAATAAATGATGTTTTATGAGAGAACGAAAATCGTTTTTTTCCATACTCAACATGATGCCAAACACGTCAACAACAATCAGCTGTCAAAACAAAACTAAAGACAGTATCGCACTGAAATTGGCATGTCTGCCTAAGTATGAACGGACTTCAAGACACCATAACCTTTTTTGCAGTAGCAGCGCATTCTGGCGGTCAAAGAGGTTACTTTTCACTCCACCTAGTACTCGTAATTAAGAATGAATCGCGCTCAAAAGCCGTTCTGTGTGCGTCAGAAAATTTAACGAAGGATTTTTAACTAATATTATGTTTCATACATAATGGAATATTCGGAACATTATTTTGAGGTAAAAAATTCAAAATATTTGGTTTAATTTACTCAAGAAAAATGTTTAAACTGAAAATTGTAACTCTGCATTAACAAAATATGTAGCAGTGGGAAAATATGCTCAGGTTTTCGAGTCACTTTACGAGGTGTGTGATTTTCGAAATTTCGCGGGCAGTGTACATTCGATTATCAATTTTTTTCGCTTTATTGGTACACATATCCCGAAAATTTGTTCACAGTTTTAAGTATGTAACATACATCACTTGTTTTTGACAAATAGAAAGGTAAGATCTATTTTGGTGTGCCCGGCGACTTTCAATTATTACAACAAAAAAAAGGAGCACATTTTGTGTAAAAAAATGGAATCAAGTGCTCTGAAACAATTGAAATGTTGACAATGGTATACCGTGAGTCTGCTCATAAAAAAAATGTTTACAAATGGTACAATCTCTTCCAACATGGCCGAGAAAATGCCAATGATGAATATCGCTCTAGATATCCCAACACATCAACAAAAGATGATAATGTTTGTTTGTTCCGAAACTTCATAATTTTGATCAGAAGAACCGTCGCATGAGCATCGCTCAGGAGCTCTTGAATGACGTTAATGATGGTCCTGACTTGCTTAAAAGGGTCATAACTGGTGACGAATCACAGGTATATGGTTATAACGTCGAAACCAAAGCCCAATGGTCCCAATGGAAACACACAGTAGAGCCAAGACCGAAAAAAGCACGCCAAGTTTGATCAAATGTCGAAATTTGGATCTTTTTTTTTTTTTTTTTTTTTTTTTTTTTTTTTTTTTTTTGATTTCCGTGGGGTAGTGCATTAGAAGTTGTTACCTCAAGATAGTACGGTCAATAAGGAGAAATACCTTAAAGTTATGCGCCGTTTGAGAAAAAAAAAAGACGTCCAGAATTGTGGAAACAATTCATATCTTCCTTCCTCATTTATCGTTCCTAGTGAGAGATTTTTTGGCCAAAAACAACACGACAATCATGCTTCAGCCACCATATTCACCGAATTTTTCCCCATGCGACTTTTTCCTGTTCCCAAAACTGAAGAGACCTATGAAAGGACGGAGATTTGCAACAATTGAGGAAATAAAAACGGCATCGCTGGAAAAGATCAAGGCTATACCAAAGAATGCTTATGAGAAATGCTTCGAGGATTGGAAAAAGCGTTGGCACAAGTGTATTATATCTGAAGGGGATTACTTTGAAGGGGACAACATTAATATTGATGAATAAATAAATATTTTGAAGAATGAATGATGATGTACAATATGATGCAGAATGTTGGAAATGTAGTTCCTTGATTTTATACAACGGCACATTCGATGTTAAAAAACAATGAAAATTAAAAACCTATTAGGGGTTACAGTTAGAACTCATGGCTTAGAATACCTTTAAACAAAAGTATGTTGACTCAATAGTTATAATTTGGACGTAAAAGGCTTTTTTTCTGTATTCAAATTAGATACAACTAAACATGTATTACACAATAATTAATGGTATGCTTTTAACTATTAAATATTCTAAAAGGTAATTCAGCTGTAAATCATTTCAGCATGCATGCACATTTTCGTCTACAATTTGCAAAATAAAAGTGTGACTAAATCTATTTCTTCACTTACCGGCAAAAATCAGCAAGACCACTATGATTATTCTTTGGTTCATTTTATCTGCTTTTATGTATCTACTTCTTCGTTTAACTAATTGACAAATGAAATTCCTTTCTTATGAAGCTTTGAACACCACTCCTTCTTTAGCTTGGCTTAGTATAAAATCACTACACAAAATCAAAATCTTGCACAAATATTTAGAAACAAAAAAAGTAGTAACAAGTTACCGTAATTAGCACCGTTGGTTGTTTAACTTTTATTTTTACACAAAAAAGGAGCGCACTTTACTATTTTCTTCAATTTTTTTTGTTTCTTTCCTCTTTTACCACAGATAAATAAACTGCACAAATATCTGTGTAACTTTAACAATACCTCCTTAGACTTTCTTTTCCATCCAAAAGTATACCATTAACGGAGAAAAAGCAAACTATTTTCTCCACAATTTTCCTTTTACCACTCTTTGTTTTTTTGAGATAAACTTCACATCAACTGTAGAACAACGATGCAAAAAAGGCAAAAAACTATGAAAGACGGAAAAAAAAACCGAATGAAATCAGAGTATCTCTAAGTCACGGTATATCTAAAATTCAACTAACTACAAAGCTAACAATCTTCGCACTCTTAAGCTCTTTTCTTCTGTAGCTCTGTTTCTGAAGCGAAAAGAAATCAAAAAAAAAAAAAAATAAATCTTATAGATGTAGTTTTAGCCCCACTGTACTTGTACGTGATGCCTTGTCTAACCGCCCTGCCCGTGTAAGATACAACCAACGAAAAAAATTTTACGAAAAAGAAGCAACAAATCTCAGACTAGATAGAAATGTATCTCACCGAGAAATAGTTTTTTTTTTCATGAGATTTGTGCAAGTGTTGACTTTTTTTCAATTTAACTTGGGTGGTATGGGTGGATTAAAAAATCGGGTTCCGACGAATTCGCTGAAAATGACGGTCAAAAAAGTAGCACCTTCTTGTTCTTTGTGTCTAAAAAAGAAAACACTAGAACCAACCTATATTACAATTTAAACTCGTCGTATGAACTCAAATCGAATGTAAAACTGAAATTCACGGATACTAGTTGATATTGCGACACGATCGATTCTATGCTCGTTTACGACTGCAGGTAAAAGTACACTGTTTGCTAGCTAAAATGAGTTGGAGGTACACTCAACCAACCGGCCAACTACCACCAACTACTACTTGTCGTAGGCTCCCTACTTACCTACTCACTTTCGCTTTTCCCCCAGGTTACCATCGTTGTCGTGGTTATGTCGCCGCTGCTGGTACAAGTGCATAAGCTGCAAAAGTGACGCAAACAAGTGAGTTCTTGGAGCAGATTACAATGTACTCGTATGCAAGTTGTGGCCAGTCCAGGTATTCGTTAGTCGTGCATCGGTTTAGGTTTTACGAATACTCGTAATACTCTTTAGGTTCGATGAAAATGTCAAATATACGATCGAAGTGCATTCCCCAGTGTCACCTGTTGAATGTCAACCGTGCACAGCTCGACTTGTTCGATACATATGCTTAAAGAAGCATATTTGTGCTGCATTTATAATTCTAAGTCTTACACTCGTTTTAGAAACCAAGGAATCTCGATAGACACCAAATCTGGGTTATTTATGAATCCGATGTATCATAGTTTGTTGTTTAAGTAGATCGACAAGCGATACTTGCATCACACTCGCGCTATGTGGTCTTGAAGGTCAACCGCAATGTAAACTAGATTCGCTATAAGTTTGTTGTCCATTATACACATTATGTACGAGTAAGTGTGACCATACGTTTTTCTTGAACATTCGCATTTGTACTTAGATCCCGTTTTGTGAATCCAGACATTGATTGACTGATACTAGCAACTTCAGCCATACTTTCTTCATTTCTTTACGAAATAAATTTTTGCTACTTTTAATGCCTTGACCAATCCAATAAGCTATTAGATATAACCACTACTTCATAGCTATTTGGAATGAAGAAAGTTGAAAATTTTGTTACTACAATTTAGGTGGAAGTAATAATTAAAATGCTAAAGGAAATCTACCGAGTTGATTTTATCTACAAAATTTTAAAACTAATAACAAAATAATTTAAAATAAAAACTAATATTTGTACATCAAATTTCAATGGACAGATATTTTTGAGGAGAGTGCTTAAGACAATGAATGCCTTTGATTTTTCTTATGCTAATTGGCAAGTTATTCCACATCCGAATGGAGGAAACAAATAACTGACGTTCGGAAAGCAGACACGCGTAACCTATATGTAATCTGACTGACTCAGAAGTACTGAGTAAACATAAATAACGAAGTCCTGCATACGCCTCAACGATAGTACAATTTAAGAGCGATTCATCGTGAAGTTTGATTTTCAATAGGCTTTTTTTGACAGAACAAGCATGACTCCTATCAAACTGCTTTATTATTTTTTTCAGTATCGATTGGCAAGCTGTCGTAGAAAGACTCACTCCACAACAGCGTCTCCAAACTATTCAGCTGTATTACGAAAATCAACGTTCCGTGAGAAATGTTTTTCGTGCGATTCGAGGAATTTACGGTGCGCAATCGACCTACTGAATCCACTATTGCCAATACCATTTGCAAATTTGAGTCCCAGTTTACATAAGTGGATGATACTCGACCGGTTGGACCATATCTAGCACATAGTGAAGAAACTATAGCAGCTGTAGCTGAGAGTGTACGCGAAGACCGTGACGAATCGATTCGTTGTCGTTCTCAGTAAATTGGCTTGGCGTATTCGATAACTTGAACGTGAGGATCTCGGCCTAAAAGCATACAAAATTCAACTTGTGCAAGAATTGAAGCCAGGCGACTTGAATTTGCGCCATGTTAACGGAGTATGTGTTCCTAAATTCAAGCACATGGTCTCGGTGAGCTCTGGCGCTACGAGTCATACAGCGCGTGAAACAATGGAGTTGTTGAGAAATCATTTTGGTGAGCACTTAATTTCACGTTTTGCTTCGGTATATTCGCCGCCTAGATCGTACAATATCACACCTTTGAACTATTTTCTCTGCAGTTATGTAAAGTCTCAAGCCTTCAGGAATAAGCCAGCTACGATTGACGTTTTGGAAGCAAACATTACTAGTGTTATCCGCGAGATACCAGTCATTTTGCTTGAACGAGTCGCCCAAAATTGGACCTTCCGAATGGCCCACCTCAGATGTAGTCGTGGCCAACATTTACTTAATATCATTTTCAAAAAATAAATGCCATGAATTTTTCTTTCCACTGATAAACGTTTTAAGTTCGCTTTCAAATTTATGTATTGTATTTTATATTATAAATCAAACCTCACGATGAATGACCTTTTATATGAGTTGACCAAGTTAAAGTCATATTAAATATCAAACCCAGATTTTTTAACAGAGTATTCTATCGGGTTTTCTGATAGTTAAGTCGGAGGGAGATGAGATATGTCCACATTGTATATCCGTAGACTTTAGGGCATTTAGAAGTAAGTTATTGTTACACGACTACTCAATTTTCTGAAGATCTTCATTAATCAAGGTGATGACTTCGTTCATCGACTCAAGCGGACTGCTAATACCACCTTGATCAAAAAGTTCAGAAAATTAAAAATATTTTCGTCGGTTTTCGATGCCGATGGTCTGCCACTGCGTTCATCATCTTCGATTGACTCACGACCACTTTTGAAACGTTAGTGCCACTGGTAAATGACCGTTTTCTTTACACAATCGTTGCCGAAACACTTTTTCAACACTTCCAACGTTCGTGCACCATTAAATCCGTTTTTTACGCAAAATTTAATACAAGTTCGTTGTTGCAAATTTAAATCCATTTCTAGAATTGTAAAAAATCGCCAACACATACAGAATTAGATGTACTATTGGCTACGTAACTCTTGCAAATGTCAAGCTATGACGCTAAGATTTAGAGGGAATGTCAACAACTTAAGAAAAAAAACAGAACTTAAATCGGAATAATGGAAGCGCCAAACGGTGACGCCACCGATAACTTTTAGATCAAGGTGGTATATGCCTGAATGTTATCTGCGAACATATGAATAGAGCAATGCTTGACAATCTTAGGCAACTCGTTCACATAGAGGGAAAAAAGTATTGGTTCAATGATAAATCCTTATGGTACTCCATACTTGATTAGACTGCTCACCAACTCCAACTTTTTGTTGCCTCCTTTCTAGGTTGGACAGAATGAGCTTCGTAGCAAACAATGAGGAATTGAATTTCTTCCGAAGTTTTAAACAAGGAATATAATGGTCTTCAGTTTGGAATGCTTTAGATAGGTCGAAAATGTCTAAATATAATTCGGGTGGAAGCCAGATTGCCTTGCACAAATTAGATTGTTAACCGAGAGATACCTTTGCATTTGCACTAATATGATTTTTGCGAATACTTCAGAAAAATTTTCTATTCTTGGGAAGTGATATGACTTTTGGCTCCTTCCACTGTTTGGGAAACAGGTTATAATTGTATTAATTATGTGCGTTATTAACAGAAGCAGAAGTCTAATAAATTTTGGATGAACTTCGTCCACTTAACATAGCATTACACTTGATCGATAGAAGTGCTTCCACAACATCTTCTTGCCATATTCCGTCACATGATGAAAAGGGATTGCATCAAGTTAACAAAGTTGCATTGAGCTAATCGCAGTCAACATTACCCGGAGTATTTCCTTCCCTGACGAACACATCCCAAATTTTCTACTGTAGAACGCTTAGTAGCTTTGGTTTTGCATACTACTATATTGCGATGTGAGTGATATCTATCAAAGAATTTACCAATTCTATATTTTTATCAGCTTTTGGTGTTAACCACCGGAGTTTGTTGGTCCTTTTTTTGCGGGAAAATGTTCCTTAAAAAGGAGCACAACTCTTTTTAGCAGAAAACTCGTCTGGTCTGCAACTAAAGGCATTTGGTAAATGCGACCCAAAATTTTCGTAAAAATATCTTTTTGAAGTGTATAATAGTTAATCTTGCGAAAGTCTTTAAACGTTTTCGTACATTCAGTTAGCTGTATGTATACCGAATTAATATGATAGAAAAAGTAGGTCATGTTTTGAGAACCCTGGTGCTTTCATCTTTATATAAAAATATAAGTAATAAGTTTTTTAGGAAAGAGGCAACGAAGAAAACACTTTTTTGAATCTTTTATCTAGAATTACACATCTCGTAAAACTACGAGATCATCCACATTTAGTTACTAAGTTAATATTGTATATTCTCATATGTAAATGAAAATTTGAACTTTCAGTGGCCGAGCCGGGTTATGGGCAGATTTATCAGATAATGAACATTTTGTAAATAAATTTTTTTGAGATGTATTTAAAAGTCAGCATTTATGAATCATTTTAAGTAACTTGTTTTGGCGGCTTTGAAAATCATGGACAATGGTCGATAACGATTTATTTTGCAGTATATAACACCTGAACATCATTACTTAAGCACTTTATTGGAATAATTGCTCATTTGTGAATATAATAGCATTAATCGTCTTGAGCTCTACAGGGTTTTGATTCGAAATCTCGCAAAAACTGTTTTAGCCCTGTCGCATAACACTGGAAAAAATCGATACATTTTTTAGTTTGGAAATATGGTGTCAACTCGGAAGGTACTATTGAATTGCTTCTACTGTGGTACAAATGGATTCAAAGCTACTAGATCGGTAGAGGTCTTGTATGCTCTACAAGACGCTGATCCTACCAGTCTCACTTTACGGTCCCGACTTCTAAACTACAAGAACCCGATACTGAAAACCTTCAAAAAAAAAATTCTTCTTCGTGCATATGGTCCCATATGCGAATGTTGTCCAAAAATCCAAAACACGTTGATAACACAGGATCATAACATAAGTAGAAAACAATGCTTCAGTCAAGAAGATTTTCGAATCCCAGGGCCAGGGTCGGAAATGCCAAAGCACTTAGTAAAGAGATTTTGAAACAATTTGCACAGGATCGAAGATGATGAAGTAATGCCATGTCTAAAGCAGAGATACGTTTTGTAAGTTGTAACACTTTGCTGATTTAGTATCACCAATTAATAGATGGAACCACAGTCCGAGGTGGACATAGGTATCAACCAATACATTCCTTTAGTTAAAGATTTGGCCAACTGCCTCCAGTTGCACACTACGAGATGGTTAGAGCCGCCTTTTACTTGGGTGCGCCCCACTGATCTACAATCGACATTTTGCTCTGTAAGAACATAACGTGAATTAGCGGAAATAGTGTTTGTATACGGATTCTGCAATGGAATCACTTCATTTTCAATATTGGAGTACAAACACCGTGAATCCGGCTATTCGCTGATACGTATCAGCACATCGTTGATACTGGGTCAACTGCGCAAAAAAAAGAGAAGGACGTTCAGACGCAGCGGTGGCAGAAGTTGAAGATGAGATTTTGCGTGCTGTGGAAGTTCAGGCTTCAGTCAGCGTCCGCAGACTAGCTATGCAGTTGGAACTTCCCAGAACCATAATTAACAGGATTCTACAGAATAACTTATTACACCTTTTCTGATTTGACACTGATACAAGGTTTACTACCAGGTGATGCGCAAAGAAGAGTCATGTTGCTGCGCAAACATGCAAAGGACGGGCAATTCCTCAAGAATATTATGTGGACTGACGAAGCGCAATTCAAAAGTGAAGGGGTTGCAAACCACCATAATTTGCACCATTGGTCAGACTTCAATCCACATCTTATAAGCTCAACATCCTTTCAAAGGTAAGAATTTGATTATTGTAAACAACTTCTTCAAAATGTGTTTTTTTTTTTTTAAGGAAGTTTAGCATAAATGTTTGGGTTGGATTGATAGGAAACGCTTAAATAGGCCTTAAGGCCTTCCACAAACAGTTAATTCCCATTACTACCTGGAATTTTTTAGAGAACGATTGCCGAAGCTCCTTAAAGATGTTGCTATTGTTCAGAGAAGTTAGATTTTCTTTCAACAAGATGGAGCACATTGTCACAGTAGCAGCGAGATAACTTCGTTCCTCAACCATACTTTTAACGAACGGCTGATTGGTCGATTCGGGACCCAAACCCTTGGAAACCCAGATCTCCTGACCTAACACCCATTGATTTTTTCTTCTGTTTATTTTAGAGAAATGTCGAATCTGGTAGAGCTCCAATAAAATATTAGTGCTGCTGCAAAAGATATGGGAAGAATTTTCCCATAGCACTTCCTTTTGACCATTTTTTCTGACAAAAATTTTAAGGAAATTCCATTTTAATTAAAAAAATGGAACCGCAAATTTTCATAATTTTGAGTTTAACGAGCTATAACTTTTTAGTTGCTGCGTAGATGTACCCAAAGCACTTGGGTACTTGTGTGCACTACTAAGTAATCTTTTCGAAATGTCTAAAACTACTTTTGTACCTGTACTAGTTTAGAAGTTGTAGAGTTTAAAGTGGTTACTCCTCTTCAGGAATATGCCCTTAAAGGATTATACTGCTAAACTGGGACAATCTGTATTCAATATTTTTGCTTAACTTTTAGCTATATAAGACTTATAAGACTTTATATTCTGATTCTTAACATCCATATACATTACAGTTTCGAGAATTGTATAGTACTTCTTTTTTTTTTTTTTGCTTGATACCGTAAAATCCCATGCTTAATTGCGATGCAATGCTGGATTTTTCTACTGCTGATGCCACGGGTATAATTTGTCGATCCAGCTTGTATTTGTTGCTACTATGTACTCTCTGAGTATGTTTTTTACCAAGCATTTTTCTTTGGGCAACTCCAATCAAAAGATCTTGTGCATCCTATTCGGCGAAAGCAATTCTGAGTACGAACTGCTATATTTCGGAAAAACTATAACTTACCCAGATGTATAGCATAGTGATCTGCTGATTATTGGTGATCACATTTGAACGAAATGATGTTCGAGTTACATAGGAAGGAAACCTGATGACCTCCTGATTGGATCCTACAAAATTTGTCGCAAAACAATAATATGGTATCACTGTTCGATAATCACAACCTCCACGATATTACGCCAGCCCATTGCGAATGTAGAGCCTGATCTTTTTAATTATTAAACAATGGGCCGAAAATACCAGTCATATTCGTATTTAGCGATTATTTTGTGAATCTTTATGTCCTGCCACACAAACTCGATGCACTCTATACCATATACTCGAATGTTATTTTCTTCTAAATCATTGTTTTTTCTTTTATTATTACGCGCACAACTATGTTCTCTGTGAATAGATAGCTCCAGCAGTAAGTGCTGGTTGATTTTGACATCCGAAACAACATGAACCAAGCTAAGACATATGGTAAATAAATCGTTTTAACACATTAGTGATTTTGCTTTGGCGTCATATACTTTTGGTTGTGTAAATATGTCTGATTTTGTACCAAATAATCGAAAAAAAGTTTACTGATGCTGCTCTAAGTGAAACAACGTGCCGTAATTGATTCCGTCGCTTCAAAGATGGTGAACTCAATGTTGACGACCGTCCGCATAAAGGAAGGCCAAAGTCCTTCTAAGAGGCATTACTCAATGAGGATCTGCGACGAACGCAAGAAGAGCTTGCTTCAGCATTAGGAGTTAAACGCCAAGATATTTCCAAGCGATTGCATGCATTGGAACTTGTGTTCCTTGTGATTTGAGCGTCGTTTTTTCGCCTGTGAATAACTACTCCAGCAGCAAAAACGAAAGGTTTTCTTCATAGCATCGTGACGGGTGATGAAAAGTGGATTCATTCTAGCAACTCAAAAAAAAAAAACAGAAAGTCATGAGGACATGGAGGTTATAAACTGTTGAAACGCAAAGAAGCCATCACTGAGGAACGGTTACGACTTCAATTAATGCGATTAAGCCGAGCACTGCGCGAAAATCGGCCACAATACGAGCAGAGACACGAAAAAGTAATTCAACGCACGGTCTCACGTTGCCAAGCCTGTTAAAACCTACCTGGAAACACTCAAATGGGAAGCCCTACCCCACTCGCTATATTACCAAGATATTGTGCCGTCCAATTTTTACCTATTCCGTTCGATGGCACACGGTCTGGCTGATCAGCAGTTCCGCTCATATGAAGACATCAAAAAATGGCTTCCACGAGGATAGCCTTAAACGTAAACACTTTTACCGTAATGGTATTTGAGCTCTGCCAGAAAGATGAAAAAAGTTGTAGCTAGAAATGAGTAATACTTTAAATGGTTCATTTGTAATCACTTTTTCACAATAAAGTTGCATTTTCATAAAAAAAAAGCGATAACCTAGTTGCGCACCTTATAATTCTTCTATATTCTTGCATATCAACTCTGGCCACATTGAACACTGTTTCATCGATTAGTTGTTTAAGAAAATATAGCTTCTAAAGAATTTCATTGGAATTACACGGGTTAATGTATACGGGTTAATTTATTTATTTTTTTTTTTTCTTTCTTTTCTGTTTTGGAACAAGTTGGCTGTCTTCCTCGTTCAATGAAATCAAATTATGAACACAATTATGTAATTCGGAGCAGGTAATTTGAGAACAGATGAGTTCATTAACGATAATTTAGTTTAGTTCGCGTGAATTCTTACAAGCAGGTCAAACAGTTCTATGAATTATACCTAAATTCTTGAACTTGTTTCGTATACAACATAACATAACATAGAGGATTTCAAGTAAGATAAACACTGGAAAGTTTACACTTGAATTACATGCATACGTGATGGTGCAAAAATATGCCACACATCACGCAAAGCTGAATTAATGTTCTATGGTCTCTGAAGTAATTACCATTTTCGTTATAATGAAGAAGCATACATTTTTTGTATGCAGATTTTGTTAAATCTCTTGCTTAGAAAGCACGACATCCTTAATTATGCCTGACTATAATAACAAAGATGATGCAGCCAATATCATCCTGGCACCATAATTATAAAAAAACGTGATCATTTACCATACAATTTAGAGATTTGATTTGTCTTACCATACACCATGTACTTCATGCAAAGAACCTTGAGCACTTAATACCCTAACAGATTCACCGACAGCATTGCAGGAGTATACACTTCATGGTCATAAATAAAATCTTGATCATGTCTACAGGTGATGCGAATTCAATGTGACCCACAGTTCCGAGCATTTGGGGCTCTATTTCATCAATAAAATGCTGAATAATGGCTTCCAAGTCCTAAGTACTTTGCGGTTTATCTCCATACACAAAAGACTTTATATGGTATATCCGCACAGAAAGTAATCGACTGGTGTCAGATAGTGCGATTTCGGTAGCCAATTCATCTGTCCGATTCGCGATATATTCGGTCATTGAATCTGGTCCTCAATATTTCAATGATTTTATAGGTATGATAGTATGATAGAAAAATTTGAGCAAACATAGAAGAAAAGAATAAATTCTATACAAAAAATAAGAACACAATGAACCAACCTTTAGTTAAACAGGTACATAGAGAATTACAATCTAATATGCGCAATCTAATAGATAAGCAGAAAACTGAATGCTATGAAAACAAATTTGCAGAAAGTCAGTATAATCCTAAAGAGCAATGGCGTATTATCAATAACATACTAGGTGGAGTGAAAAGTAACCTCCTTGACCGCCAGAATGCGCTGCTACTGCAAAAAATTGTATAATGCCTTGAAGTCCGTTCATATTTAGGTAGACATTGCAAATTTCAGAGCGATACTGTCTTTAGTTTTGTTTTGACAGCTGATTGTTATTGACGTGTTTGGCATCATGTTGAGTATGGACAAAAAAGTTTGATAAATATTATGAGGCTAATGCTCCGTCAGATTACACCGTCAAATATTGGTTTCGAGAGTTTCGTGGTGGCCGCAACTCCACTACCGATCAAGTTCGCAGCGGCAGGTCATCCGATACGGTTACAGAGGACAATGTCAAAAAAATACATGAAATGGTGTTGGCTGACAGGAAAGTGAAGCTGCGCGAGCTAGTAGATACCACAAAGTTACCACAATGACTGAACGCACACGCTATATTTTGGGCAATATTCTGCATATGAAAAAGTTATCCTGCCGCTTGGTGCCGCGCATACTCACTCCTGACCAAAAACACGAAAGCGAAAGCACTTCGAAAGAGTTTTTTCTATCGGACTTTTGGCGTTGATTGGTTACTATTGAACACCAGAGAACAGAATGAGTGCCCGGCAATGGACTGAAGCCGGCACGAGTGTTCCGAAGCGGGATGGGTCGGAAAAGTTATGGCGTCGGTTTTCTGGATTGTCGTGGCATACTCTTCGTGGACTACCTCGAAAAAGGAAAAACCATCAACAGCGAGTATTACTGTGCATTATTGGAGCGATTGAAGGCCGAAATTACTGCAAAACGGCCTCACATGAAGCGAAAAAAAATTTTTTTTTTGCAAGGCAATGCAGCGGCGCACAAGAGCATCGCAACCATAGCTAAAATGACTTATGGCTCCAATTGCTGTCGCATCTGCCGTATTCACCCGATTTGGCTCCCTCGGACTATTATCTCTTTCCAAACCTCAAAAGATGGCTAATCAATAAAAAATTCAGCTCATGCGATTAAATCACCGATGCCACGGAGGATTATTTTGCAGACCTTTCGGAAATTTACTTTTCGGACGGGATCAAGAAGTTGGAAAATCGCTTGAATGAGTGTATCAAACTAAAAGGGGTCTATATTGAATAAAATAAAAAAAAATTAAAAAAAAATTTTTTTTTCATTCCCAAGGAGGTTACTTTTCACCCCACCTAGTATTAGGGAAGGACTAAAAAGAGCCAGATTTAAAGTTCCTAAAACTAGGCGATAAAATAAACAGCAGTAATGAGGACTTAGGTAACGGGATGAAGACCTTTTTCAAAAATGTTGCTGAAAAATGCAAACCTAATGTTTGTATTCAATTACAATTATTATTATTAGTATTACAATTACAAATGAAAGTAATAAAAGATATTTACGTAATAAAACACACTCTTTCTATTTAGGGTCCATTAGTAATTCGGAAGTTCTTGCTATTATCAACAACCTGAAAACTAAAAACTCAAGTGGGATAGACGGCTTTAATAACGTAATAATCAAGAAGGCAATTGTAAGCCTCGTTAATTATTCCGATTTTTAAAAAAGGTGATTCAAGTGACCCAAACAATTATAGGCCAATATGTTTGTTATCGGTTTTCTCAAAGTTATAGTACGAAAATGCTTAACTTTCTTGAAAAGATCCGATTTTTTAATAAGTTGCAATTTGGCTTTTGAAAGGTTAGTGCACTGGAGATACAATTTTTGACTTTTAAATAGAATTTACAATGCATTAGATCAAAAAAACAGCTGGATTTTTTCTTGATTTGACAAAATCCTTTGACTAAGTTAACCATGATCTATTAATCCAGAAACTAAGTAACGTTTTAGAGGCAATATATCTGAATGGTTTAAGTCATATTTGTTTAATAGAAAACAGCGCGTTAAAATAAGAGGAGTTGTAAGGAATGAAGTAGACTGTTAAAATACTAGTGTCTCACAGGGGTCAGTTTTAGGACCAATCCTTTTCCTTATCTACATTAATTGCATATTTTCTCTACCTGTCAATGGATATATATAGTAATTGGTTATGCAGACGATTTTGCACTTACGCAGACATACGCAGACAACTCTTCAATTACAATTTGAGACCAAAGGAGCTCTGAATAACATTTGCTTAGTATCTGGCTCAATAACCATCAACTGATACTAAGCACTAAGTCTAAGGCGATGCGTTTTTTCTTGTCCAACCCAAATTTAGTACTTGAATGCATAACATCTCATGATCTTTGTTGCGACAAGCTGAATTGCACAAATAAGTGCTTCGACCTTGAATTCGTGAAGAAGTTTAAGTATCTTGGGATCATAATAGATAACAAATTAAGCTGAAAGTCACACATGGTATCCCTAAAAAAAATACTATATACATATTGTATATCTTTAAATAAAATGTTTCACTTGCGGAAACTTGTGCCATCGAGATTACTTTCAATTATCTACTACGCATTGGTTCAATCACGGCTTGAGTATGGTCTTGCATGTTGGGGTTGTGCCTATATAAGTAACCTGAATCCTATTATTGCAGCTCAGAAAAGAATTATTCGTATATTGCTATGTAAAAACAGATTTGAGCCGTCGCTTACCCTGTTTCAATCAGCGAAAATACTACCACTTTGTTACCTCTTTATTTACAATACAAAGCACTCAAAGTATTTTTTGTAAGAAGTGGTAATACAAGGTGTCTCAAAAGAAAATTCACATTCAAAAAAAAAAAATATGAAAAAAAAAAGTTAGAAGTATTCTATGGTATTCTCCGTGATGGCTGCCATTTCGTGACGGATATTTTCTTTTAATTGTGACAGGGAAGTGGATTTGTTGGCGTAAACTTTGGATTTGACATAAACCCACAGGAAAAAGTCCATAGGTGTCAAATCGGGACTATGTGGAGGCCAAATTATGTCACCTCTCCTAGAGATCACTTTGCCAGGGAAAATTTCACTAACTCTTAGCAGAGACCTGTTGGACGTGTGTGAAGTTTCACCATCCTGCTGGAACCATGTTCTTTGGTTATGACGAGGAAAGTTTTGCAACTCAGGCACAAAGAAGTTGTCTAACATCTCCACATAATGTTCTGAATTCACCGTAACTGTGCGTCCCCTTTCATCTTCAAAAAATTAAGAGCCGATAATTTCTCACGCCGACATTGCGGCCCATACGGTCACTTTAGCCGTCAACCTCAAAAGATGGCTCATCAATAAAAAGTTCAGCTTACGCGATTAAATCACCGATGCCACGGAGGATTATTTTGCAGACCTTTCGGAAATTTACTTTTCGGACGGGATCAAGAATTTGGAAAATCGCTAGAATAAGTGTATCAAACTAAAAGGGGGCTATATTGAATAAAATAAAAAAACATTTAAAAAAAATTTTTTTTTCATTCCCAAGGAGGTTACTTTTCACCCCACCTAGTATTAGGGAAGGACTAAAAAGAGCCAGATTTAAAGTTCCTAAAACTAGGCGATAAAATAAACAGCAGTAATGAGGACTTAGGTAACGGGATGAAGACCTTTTTCAAAAATGTTGCTGAAAAATGCAAACCTAATGTTTGTATTCAATTACAATTATTATTATTAGTATTACAATTACAAATGAAAGTAATAAAAGATATTTACGTAATAAAACACACTCTTTCTATTTAGGGTCCATTAGTAATTCGGAAGTTCTTGCTATTATCAACAACCTGAAAACTAAAAACTCAAGTGGGATAGACGGCTTTAATAACGTAATAATCAAGAAGGCAATTGTAAGCCTCGTTAATTATTCCGATTTTTAAAAAAGGTGATTCAAGTGACCCAAACAATTATAGGCCAATATGTTTGTTATCGGTTTTCTCAAAGTTATAGTACGAAAATGCTTAACTTTCTTGAAAAGATCCGATTTTTTAATAAGTTGCAATTTGGCTTTTGAAAGGTTAGTGCACTGGAGATACAATTTTGGACTTTTAAATAGAATTTACAATGCATTAGATCAAAAAAACAGCTGGATTTTTTCTTGATTTGACAAAATCCTTTGACTAAGTTAACCATGATCTATTAATCCAGAAACTAAGTAACGTTTTAGAGGCAATATATCTGAATGGTTTAAGTCATATTTGTTTAATAGAAAACAGCGCGTTAAAATAAGAGGAGTTGTAAGGAATGAAGTAGACTGTTAAAATACTAGTGTCTCACAGGGGTCAGTTTTAGGACCAATCCTTTTCCTTATCTACATTAATTGCATATTTTCTCTACCTGTCAATGGATATATATAGTAATTGGTTATGCAGACGATTTTGCACTTACGCAGACATACGCAGACAACTCTTCAATTACAATTTGAGACCAAAGGAGCTCTGAATAACATTTGCTTAGTATCTGGCTCAATAACCATCAACTGATACTAAGCACTAAGTCTAAGGCGATGCGTTTTTTCTTGTCCAACCCAAATTTAGTACTTGAATGCATAACATCTCATGATCTTTGTTGCGACAAGCTGAATTGCACAAATAAGTGCTTCGACCTTGAATTCGTGAAGAAGTTTAAGTATCTTGGGATCATAATAGATAACAAATTAAGCTGAAAGTCACACATGGTATCCCTAAAAAAAATACTATATACATATTGTATATCTTTAAATAAAATGTTTCACTTGCGGAAACTTGTGCCATCGAGATTACTTTCAATTATCTACTACGCATTGGTTCAATCACGGCTTGAGTATGGTCTTGCATGTTGGGGTTGTGCCTATATAAGTAACCTGAATCCTATTATTGCAGCTCAGAAAAGAATTATTCGTATATTGCTATGTAAAAACAGATTTGAGCCGTCGCTTACCCTGTTTCAATCAGCGAAAATACTACCACTTTGTTACCTCTTTATTTACAATACAAAGCACTCAAAGTATTTTTTGTAAGAAGTGGTAATACAAGGTGTCTCAAAAGAAAATTCACATTCAAAAAAAAAAAATATGAAAAAAAAAAGTTAGAAGTATTCTATGGTATTCTCCGTGATGGCTGCCATTTCGTGACGGATATTTTCTTTTAATTGTGACAGGGAAGTGGATTTGTTGGCGTAAACTTTGGATTTGACATAAACCCACAGGAAAAAGTCCATAGGTGTCAAATCGGGACTATGTGGAGGCCAAATTATGTCACCTCTCCTAGAGATCACTTTGCCAGGGAAAATTTCACTAACTCTTAGCAGAGACCTGTTGGACGTGTGTGAAGTTTCACCATCCTGCTGGAACCATGTTCTTTGGTTATGACGAGGAAAGTTTTGCAACTCAGGCACAAAGAAGTTGTCTAACATCTCCACATAATGTTCTGAATTCACCGTAACTGTGCGTCCCCTTTCATCTTCAAAAAATTAAGAGCCGATAATTTCTCACGCCGACATTGCGGCCCATACGGTCACTTTAGCCGTCAACCTCAAAAGATGGCTCATCAATAAAAAGTTCAGCTTACGCGATTAAATCACCGATGCCACGGAGGATTATTTTGCAGACCTTTCGGAAATTTACTTTTCGGACGGGATCAAGAATTTGGAAAATCGCTAGAATAAGTGTATCAAACTAAAAGGGGGCTATATTGAATAAAATAAAAAAACATTTAAAAAAAATTTTTTTTTCATTCCCAAGGAGGTTACTTTTCACCCCACCTAGTATTAGGGAAGGACTAAAAAGAGCCAGATTTAAAGTTCCTAAAACTAGGCGATAAAATAAACAGCAGTAATGAGGACTTAGGTAACGGGATGAAGACCTTTTTCAAAAATGTTGCTGAAAAATGCAAACCTAATGTTTGTATTCAATTACAATTATTATTATTAGTATTACAATTACAAATGAAAGTAATAAAAGATATTTACGTAATAAAACACACTCTTTCTATTTAGGGTCCATTAGTAATTCGGAAGTTCTTGCTATTATCAACAACCTGAAAACTAAAAACTCAAGTGGGATAGACGGCTTTAATAACGTAATAATCAAGAAGGCAATTGTAAGCCTCGTTAATTATTCCGATTTTTAAAAAAGGTGATTCAAGTGACCCAAACAATTATAGGCCAATATGTTTGTTATCGGTTTTCTCAAAGTTATAGTACGAAAATGCTTAACTTTCTTGAAAAGATCCGATTTTTTAATAAGTTGCAATTTGGCTTTTGAAAGGTTAGTGCACTGGAGATACAATTTTTGACTTTTAAATAGAATTTACAATGCATTAGATCAAAAAAACAGCTGGATTTTTTCTTGATTTGACAAAATCCTTTGACTAAGTTAACCATGATCTATTAATCCAGAAACTAAGTAACGTTTTAGAGGCAATATATCTGAATGGTTTAAGTCATATTTGTTTAATAGAAAACAGCGCGTTAAAATAAGAGGAGTTGTAAGGAATGAAGTAGACTGTTAAAATACTAGTGTCTCACAGGGGTCAGTTTTAGGACCAATCCTTTTCCTTATCTACATTAATTGCATATTTTCTCTACCTGTCAATGGATATATATAGTAATTGGTTATGCAGACGATTTTGCACTTACGCAGACATACGCAGACAACTCTTCAATTACAATTTGAGACCAAAGGAGCTCTGAATAACATTTGCTTAGTATCTGGCTCAATAACCATCAACTGATACTAAGCACTAAGTCTAAGGCGATGCGTTTTTTCTTGTCCAACCCAAATTTAGTACTTGAATGCATAACATCTCATGATCTTTGTTGCGACAAGCTGAATTGCACAAATAAGTGCTTCGACCTTGAATTCGTGAAGAAGTTTAAGTATCTTGGGATCATAATAGATAACAAATTAAGCTGAAAGTCACACATGGTATCCCTAAAAAAAATACTATATACATATTGTATATCTTTAAATAAAATGTTTCACTTGCGGAAACTTGTGCCATCGAGATTACTTTCAATTATCTACTACGCATTGGTTCAATCACGGCTTGAGTATGGTCTTGCATGTTGGGGTTGTGCCTATATAAGTAACCTGAATCCTATTATTGCAGCTCAGAAAAGAATTATTCGTATATTGCTATGTAAAAACAGATTTGAGCCGTCGCTTACCCTGTTTCAATCAGCGAAAATACTACCACTTTGTTACCTCTTTATTTACAATACAAAGCACTCAAAGTATTTTTTGTAAGAAGTGGTAATACAAGGTGTCTCAAAAGAAAATTCACATTCAAAAAAAAAAAATATGAAAAAAAAAAGTTAGAAGTATTCTATGGTATTCTCCGTGATGGCTGCCATTTCGTGACGGATATTTTCTTTTAATTGTGACAGGGAAGTGGATTTGTTGGCGTAAACTTTGGATTTGACATAAACCCACAGGAAAAAGTCCATAGGTGTCAAATCGGGACTATGTGGAGGCCAAATTATGTCACCTCTCCTAGAGATCACTTTGCCAGGGAAAATTTCACTAACTCTTAGCAGAGACCTGTTGGACGTGTGTGAAGTTTCACCATCCTGCTGGAACCATGTTCTTTGGTTATGACGAGGAAAGTTTTGCAACTCAGGCACAAAGAAGTTGTCTAACATCTCCACATAATGTTCTGAATTCACCGTAACTGTGCGTCCCCTTTCATCTTCAAAAAATTAAGAGCCGATAATTTCTCACGCCGACATTGCGGCCCATACGGTCACTTTAGCCGTCAACCTCAAAAGATGGCTCATCAATAAAAAGTTCAGCTTACGCGATTAAATCACCGATGCCACGGAGGATTATTTTGCAGACCTTTCGGAAATTTACTTTTCGGACGGGATCAAGAATTTGGAAAATCGCTAGAATAAGTGTATCAAACTAAAAGGGGGCTATATTGAATAAAATAAAAAAACATTTAAAAAAAATTTTTTTTTCATTCCCAAGGAGGTTACTTTTCACCCCACCTAGTATTAGGGAAGGACTAAAAAGAGCCAGATTTAAAGTTCCTAAAACTAGGCGATAAAATAAACAGCAGTAATGAGGACTTAGGTAACGGGATGAAGACCTTTTTCAAAAATGTTGCTGAAAAATGCAAACCTAATGTTTGTATTCAATTACAATTATTATTATTAGTATTACAATTACAAATGAAAGTAATAAAAGATATTTACGTAATAAAACACACTCTTTCTATTTAGGGTCCATTAGTAATTCGGAAGTTCTTGCTATTATCAACAACCTGAAAACTAAAAACTCAAGTGGGATAGACGGCTTTAATAACGTAATAATCAAGAAGGCAATTGTAAGCCTCGTTAATTATTCCGATTTTTAAAAAAGGTGATTCAAGTGACCCAAACAATTATAGGCCAATATGTTTGTTATCGGTTTTCTCAAAGTTATAGTACGAAAATGCTTAACTTTCTTGAAAAGATCCGATTTTTTAATAAGTTGCAATTTGGCTTTTGAAAGGTTAGTGCACTGGAGATACAATTTTGGACTTTTAAATAGAATTTACAATGCATTAGATCAAAAAAACAGCTGGATTTTTTCTTGATTTGACAAAATCCTTTGACTAAGTTAACCATGATCTATTAATCCAGAAACTAAGTAACGTTTTAGAGGCAATATATCTGAATGGTTTAAGTCATATTTGTTTAATAGAAAACAGCGCGTTAAAATAAGAGGAGTTGTAAGGAATGAAGTAGACTGTTAAAATACTAGTGTCTCACAGGGGTCAGTTTTAGGACCAATCCTTTTCCTTATCTACATTAATTGCATATTTTCTCTACCTGTCAATGGATATATATAGTAATTGGTTATGCAGACGATTTTGCACTTACGCAGACATACGCAGACAACTCTTCAATTACAATTTGAGACCAAAGGAGCTCTGAATAACATTTGCTTAGTATCTGGCTCAATAACCATCAACTGATACTAAGCACTAAGTCTAAGGCGATGCGTTTTTTCTTGTCCAACCCAAATTTAGTACTTGAATGCATAACATCTCATGATCTTTGTTGCGACAAGCTGAATTGCACAAATAAGTGCTTCGACCTTGAATTCGTGAAGAAGTTTAAGTATCTTGGGATCATAATAGATAACAAATTAAGCTGAAAGTCACACATGGTATCCCTAAAAAAAATACTATATACATATTGTATATCTTTAAATAAAATGTTTCACTTGCGGAAACTTGTGCCATCGAGATTACTTTCAATTATCTACTACGCATTGGTTCAATCACGGCTTGAGTATGGTCTTGCATGTTGGGGTTGTGCCTATATAAGTAACCTGAATCCTATTATTGCAGCTCAGAAAAGAATTATTCGTATATTGCTATGTAAAAACAGATTTGAGCCGTCGCTTACCCTGTTTCAATCAGCGAAAATACTACCACTTTGTTACCTCTTTATTTACAATACAAAGCACTCAAAGTATTTTTTGTAAGAAGTGGTAATACAAGGTGTCTCAAAAGAAAATTCACATTCAAAAAAAAAAAATATGAAAAAAAAAAGTTAGAAGTATTCTATGGTATTCTCCGTGATGGCTGCCATTTCGTGACGGATATTTTCTTTTAATTGTGACAGGGAAGTGGATTTGTTGGCGTAAACTTTGGATTTGACATAAACCCACAGGAAAAAGTCCATAGGTGTCAAATCGGGACTATGTGGAGGCCAAATTATGTCACCTCTCCTAGAGATCACTTTGCCAGGGAAAATTTCACTAACTCTTAGCAGAGACCTGTTGGACGTGTGTGAAGTTTCACCATCCTGCTGGAACCATGTTCTTTGGTTATGACGAGGAAAGTTTTGCAACTCAGGCACAAAGAAGTTGTCTAACATCTCCACATAATGTTCTGAATTCACCGTAACTGTGCGTCCCCTTTCATCTTCAAAAAATTAAGAGCCGATAATTTCTCACGCCGACATTGCGGCCCATACGGTCACTTTAGCCGTCAACCTCAAAAGATGGCTCATCAATAAAAAGTTCAGCTTACGCGATTAAATCACCGATGCCACGGAGGATTATTTTGCAGACCTTTCGGAAATTTACTTTTCGGACGGGATCAAGAATTTGGAAAATCGCTAGAATAAGTGTATCAAACTAAAAGGGGGCTATATTGAATAAAATAAAAAAACATTTAAAAAAAATTTTTTTTTCATTCCCAAGGAGGTTACTTTTCACCCCACCTAGTATTAGGGAAGGACTAAAAAGAGCCAGATTTAAAGTTCCTAAAACTAGGCGATAAAATAAACAGCAGTAATGAGGACTTAGGTAACGGGATGAAGACCTTTTTCAAAAATGTTGCTGAAAAATGCAAACCTAATGTTTGTATTCAATTACAATTATTATTATTAGTATTACAATTACAAATGAAAGTAATAAAAGATATTTACGTAATAAAACACACTCTTTCTATTTAGGGTCCATTAGTAATTCGGAAGTTCTTGCTATTATCAACAACCTGAAAACTAAAAACTCAAGTGGGATAGACGGCTTTAATAACGTAATAATCAAGAAGGCAATTGTAAGCCTCGTTAATTATTCCGATTTTTAAAAAAGGTGATTCAAGTGACCCAAACAATTATAGGCCAATATGTTTGTTATCGGTTTTCTCAAAGTTATAGTACGAAAATGCTTAACTTTCTTGAAAAGATCCGATTTTTTAATAAGTTGCAATTTGGCTTTTGAAAGGTTAGTGCACTGGAGATACAATTTTTGACTTTTAAATAGAATTTACAATGCATTAGATCAAAAAAACAGCTGGATTTTTTCTTGATTTGACAAAATCCTTTGACTAAGTTAACCATGATCTATTAATCCAGAAACTAAGTAACGTTTTAGAGGCAATATATCTGAATGGTTTAAGTCATATTTGTTTAATAGAAAACAGCGCGTTAAAATAAGAGGAGTTGTAAGGAATGAAGTAGACTGTTAAAATACTAGTGTCTCACAGGGGTCAGTTTTAGGACCAATCCTTTTCCTTATCTACATTAATTGCATATTTTCTCTACCTGTCAATGGATATATATAGTAATTGGTTATGCAGACGATTTTGCACTTACGCAGACATACGCAGACAACTCTTCAATTACAATTTGAGACCAAAGGAGCTCTGAATAACATTTGCTTAGTATCTGGCTCAATAACCATCAACTGATACTAAGCACTAAGTCTAAGGCGATGCGTTTTTTCTTGTCCAACCCAAATTTAGTACTTGAATGCATAACATCTCATGATCTTTGTTGCGACAAGCTGAATTGCACAAATAAGTGCTTCGACCTTGAATTCGTGAAGAAGTTTAAGTATCTTGGGATCATAATAGATAACAAATTAAGCTGAAAGTCACACATGGTATCCCTAAAAAAAATACTATATACATATTGTATATCTTTAAATAAAATGTTTCACTTGCGGAAACTTGTGCCATCGAGATTACTTTCAATTATCTACTACGCATTGGTTCAATCACGGCTTGAGTATGGTCTTGCATGTTGGGGTTGTGCCTATATAAGTAACCTGAATCCTATTATTGCAGCTCAGAAAAGAATTATTCGTATATTGCTATGTAAAAACAGATTTGAGCCGTCGCTTACCCTGTTTCAATCAGCGAAAATACTACCACTTTGTTACCTCTTTATTTACAATACAAAGCACTCAAAGTATTTTTTGTAAGAAGTGGTAATACAAGGTGTCTCAAAAGAAAATTCACATTCAAAAAAAAAAAATATGAAAAAAAAAAGTTAGAAGTATTCTATGGTATTCTCCGTGATGGCTGCCATTTCGTGACGGATATTTTCTTTTAATTGTGACAGGGAAGTGGATTTGTTGGCGTAAACTTTGGATTTGACATAAACCCACAGGAAAAAGTCCATAGGTGTCAAATCGGGACTATGTGGAGGCCAAATTATGTCACCTCTCCTAGAGATCACTTTGCCAGGGAAAATTTCACTAACTCTTAGCAGAGACCTGTTGGACGTGTGTGAAGTTTCACCATCCTGCTGGAACCATGTTCTTTGGTTATGACGAGGAAAGTTTTGCAACTCAGGCACAAAGAAGTTGTCTAACATCTCCACATAATGTTCTGAATTCACCGTAACTGTGCGTCCCCTTTCATCTTCAAAAAATTAAGAGCCGATAATTTCTCACGCCGACATTGCGGCCCATACGGTCACTTTAGCCGTCAACCTCAAAAGATGGCTCATCAATAAAAAGTTCAGCTTACGCGATTAAATCACCGATGCCACGGAGGATTATTTTGCAGACCTTTCGGAAATTTACTTTTCGGACGGGATCAAGAATTTGGAAAATCGCTAGAATAAGTGTATCAAACTAAAAGGGGGCTATATTGAATAAAATAAAAAAACATTTAAAAAAAATTTTTTTTTCATTCCCAAGGAGGTTACTTTTCACCCCACCTAGTATTAGGGAAGGACTAAAAAGAGCCAGATTTAAAGTTCCTAAAACTAGGCGATAAAATAAACAGCAGTAATGAGGACTTAGGTAACGGGATGAAGACCTTTTTCAAAAATGTTGCTGAAAAATGCAAACCTAATGTTTGTATTCAATTACAATTATTATTATTAGTATTACAATTACAAATGAAAGTAATAAAAGATATTTACGTAATAAAACACACTCTTTCTATTTAGGGTCCATTAGTAATTCGGAAGTTCTTGCTATTATCAACAACCTGAAAACTAAAAACTCAAGTGGGATAGACGGCTTTAATAACGTAATAATCAAGAAGGCAATTGTAAGCCTCGTTAATTATTCCGATTTTTAAAAAAGGTGATTCAAGTGACCCAAACAATTATAGGCCAATATGTTTGTTATCGGTTTTCTCAAAGTTATAGTACGAAAATGCTTAACTTTCTTGAAAAGATCCGATTTTTTAATAAGTTGCAATTTGGCTTTTGAAAGGTTAGTGCACTGGAGATACAATTTTGGACTTTTAAATAGAATTTACAATGCATTAGATCAAAAAAACAGCTGGATTTTTTCTTGATTTGACAAAATCCTTTGACTAAGTTAACCATGATCTATTAATCCAGAAACTAAGTAACGTTTTAGAGGCAATATATCTGAATGGTTTAAGTCATATTTGTTTAATAGAAAACAGCGCGTTAAAATAAGAGGAGTTGTAAGGAATGAAGTAGACTGTTAAAATACTAGTGTCTCACAGGGGTCAGTTTTAGGACCAATCCTTTTCCTTATCTACATTAATTGCATATTTTCTCTACCTGTCAATGGATATATATAGTAATTGGTTATGCAGACGATTTTGCACTTACGCAGACATACGCAGACAACTCTTCAATTACAATTTGAGACCAAAGGAGCTCTGAATAACATTTGCTTAGTATCTGGCTCAATAACCATCAACTGATACTAAGCACTAAGTCTAAGGCGATGCGTTTTTTCTTGTCCAACCCAAATTTAGTACTTGAATGCATAACATCTCATGATCTTTGTTGCGACAAGCTGAATTGCACAAATAAGTGCTTCGACCTTGAATTCGTGAAGAAGTTTAAGTATCTTGGGATCATAATAGATAACAAATTAAGCTGAAAGTCACACATGGTATCCCTAAAAAAAATACTATATACATATTGTATATCTTTAAATAAAATGTTTCACTTGCGGAAACTTGTGCCATCGAGATTACTTTCAATTATCTACTACGCATTGGTTCAATCACGGCTTGAGTATGGTCTTGCATGTTGGGGTTGTGCCTATATAAGTAACCTGAATCCTATTATTGCAGCTCAGAAAAGAATTATTCGTATATTGCTATGTAAAAACAGATTTGAGCCGTCGCTTACCCTGTTTCAATCAGCGAAAATACTACCACTTTGTTACCTCTTTATTTACAATACAAAGCACTCAAAGTATTTTTTGTAAGAAGTGGTAATACAAGGTGTCTCAAAAGAAAATTCACATTCAAAAAAAAAAAATATGAAAAAAAAAAGTTAGAAGTATTCTATGGTATTCTCCGTGATGGCTGCCATTTCGTGACGGATATTTTCTTTTAATTGTGACAGGGAAGTGGATTTGTTGGCGTAAACTTTGGATTTGACATAAACCCACAGGAAAAAGTCCATAGGTGTCAAATCGGGACTATGTGGAGGCCAAATTATGTCACCTCTCCTAGAGATCACTTTGCCAGGGAAAATTTCACTAACTCTTAGCAGAGACCTGTTGGACGTGTGTGAAGTTTCACCATCCTGCTGGAACCATGTTCTTTGGTTATGACGAGGAAAGTTTTGCAACTCAGGCACAAAGAAGTTGTCTAACATCTCCACATAATGTTCTGAATTCACCGTAACTGTGCGTCCCCTTTCATCTTCAAAAAATTAAGAGCCGATAATTTCTCACGCCGACATTGCGGCCCATACGGTCACTTTAGCCGAATGTAGGGACTTCTGATGTTTTTGTTTTGGATTGGTTGCACCCCAGTAGCGGCAATTTTGCTTATTTAACGTGTCCATTAAGATGAAAATGGGCTTCATCTGAAAACAAGATGTTGGTAAACGTCAGAAAACTCTCAATCATCTGGTTTACGAAGTCAAGCCTCTGACCAGCATCCTGAGGCTTTTATTCTTGCACCAACTGAATTTTTTAGATGATTTTAGACGATCTGTGCACGTTTAAGGTCACAGCACGCTTCCGAATTGAAAGGTTCGGATCGTCCCGAATAGACTGGGTGACACTGTCTACTTTTTCGACAATTCTTGAAGATCTTGGACACCCGGATTTAGGTTTTTCCAGTGTTGAGCTGGTCTCTTCAAACTTCTTGACCCATTTTGCAATGATTCGAGTGCTTGGCGCATCATTCAAGTGACAAATATGTCGAATGTTGCAGAATTTTCGACATATTCGTCGAATTACCATAGCGACTAAATTCCCAACAGCCAAGCTACCGATTGACACACCCCCGCGCGCCTGGAAATAGTTGCGTTCACGCAATAACCAAAACAAATGTGAACTTTCTTTTGAGACACCTTGTATTTACTTTAGAAAAAATGGATTATATTCGAAATGGGTCTACAGTTGATGTTTCTAGGGTTAATAAAGAGCACAATCGATGTTTTCTGACTTCAATAGCGCCTTATATTTTTAACAAACTGCCGTCTAAAATATCTAATCTGGTGTCACATGAAAATCAGTTCCTAAAAAAACTTTAAGCTTGGTTGAAGTTATGTTTTAACGTATTGTAATATTTACTTATATTTGTGTTTTACATTGTTTCACATATATTTTGATTTTTTACCTAGCTTTCTTCTTTCTTCTTGCACTCTCCTCTTCATTTTCCCTTTTCGGCTTTAATCCTTTTAATATTATTATTTGTCATACATTCGATACTAGTTGTATTACACCTTATTTTGAGATCATAATACCCAGAATTTCATCTATATTTTCTTATCTATTGAACTTATATTGAGATGGAAATAAATCTAACCTAATCTAATCTAATCTAGGTCAATCCTACTTTAACCACATATCACCCGGGTTAATATCGTGCACATTTTTGAAGAAACTTTTACTGGCCAAATAAATAATAAGGACCAATAGTGTCACCAACATGAAGGCCTTGCCAAACAGAACACTATTGTGGGCTTAATTGAGTCTCATGAGTCCGTTCTAATCGTAGATTTGCCTTAGCCCAGAAACCCATAAGCCAATACGCCGCCTTGTCACTAAACTCGATTTTTCGATAAAAATTAGGGTTGACTACAATCTGTATAACAGCCCAACCGCGACCAAACGCGTATGAGCTAGATCTTATACGGATGTAGATAGAGATCATTCGAAAATTTATCGAATTCTTCCGCTAAACTTTTACTTTTCTTCTATACTTTTCGCAAATTATACACCGATTTTCAGAATAATTTTGAATGATACGAAAGTGCACCTCTAACATAAGTCTATTTTTGATGATTTGTTAAGTATACTGACATTAATTGTCAAATAACTCATAAAAAAGCGCCATGGCTTGAAACGTATTCTTATTGAAATATCTATCAGTCAAAACTCAAAAACAAACACCATTTAGAAAGTACACGCAATATTGGTGATAGCTTTCCATGCTATTGTAGCAAATCTGCATGTCACACTCTTTATTTAGCAAACACGAAAGCAGTTAGATGCAGGTAATGGTCCGAATCCACAATTTTGAGTTTTAGGACCGATGATTTCCCGTCAGGGCCAGATGAAGCCGAAATTTCTCTGCAATTAATCTAAATTACAATATTTCTTGTGGTTGTGCTCTTGTTTTTTTAATTTTTAAGCCCTACTAATGGATTCTGAGTAAAGGATCGCTCTTCCTACTTTTCGTCAATGCAACTTCTGCAGAAATCATTTATAAAGACGCCTATCCTTCTTGCATGTTTGCCTATAACGCAGTGTCCAGTGATGACACGTACGAGTATAATGACGCTGAGATGTTTCCTTTGTAGAAACATCAAACTCTTAAAGCGGTTCAGATACAGCTTTGGCAAGATCTGTCTGATCCAACAGTCCACATAAGGTTTGTTCTTTTTTTAGCATCCAGCTTTAATATTAATTTGCACGTGGCGATTGGTATACTGATGCTACCCTTTTCCGATAGAATAGGTAGAGTGGTTGCAATTTTAGCCAGTTCATCGGCCGTACAATTTCCTGGAATGTCTCTGTGCGCTTAAGCCTAACATAGGTAAGGGTTGAACTGCTCTGCCATCTCCCTAATGGATGATCTGCAGTCAAGGACGGTTCTAGAGATTAGTGAGACTGAATCTGAATCTGAATCTGAATATGAAAAAGTGCGGATATCCCTTGCAGATATCATGTTTCTCTTCAGCCAGGACAGAACTTATTTAATCGCCAAAAGTTCCTTCTGGAACACTCTACAGTGATTTGGAAAACAGAATGAATGGCTTAGATTAGCTTATCTGAAAAAATACCGCCACCAACCAAAAGTGGATTGACTTGTCCTCCATGAAAACATCTTCCTCACAGAAGGATCTAGAGGAGAAGCTTACATGAAAGTCTTTGTGAAACCAAAGTTCAGGTTTAGTGTAATCGATGGTCTCTGTAAGGTTTCCTAATATATTAGGTATATTAGCTTGACCAAATAAATTATTTGTCCACTGTGTAGTCGCTTTAAGACGAATAGCTGCAGTCGCGAGTAAAAGGGCACCGCTTTGCGGCACATCTTTTAGCAAAATCCCCACCCAGTTTGGAGTTGATTATTCTGCCATTAAGATTAGGACTAGTCAATTTCCCAAGTAAATCATCTACCTGAAGAGATGACAGCGCAATCTTGATTGCGGATCTGTTGAAGTTATTTAAAGCACCCTCAGCGTCCAGGAAATCGACCATTGTGTACGCTTTATATTGTAGGGATCCTTCAATGTGGCTAGTCAGTGAATTCACAGCCGTTGACAAAAGTCGTGGATAATTTTCAGTCACTCTAAAGTTTTAAGGTCCTTTGGGACAATATGAGAGCATTTTTTGGCATTGGAAATGAAAGCTACATTAACTTATCTCCATGATAGATGAATGTGGGATCAATTCTACACAACTTCTATTGATATTCACTGCCATAGGCAGGATAATATCTGAAAACCTTTGTAGCTTGGCAGGTATTATACAGTCCGGAGCAGAAGACTTGTATGGGTTGAAGCTATGTAGCGTCCAAAGCAACTTGTCTCTTGTAATCAGTCCGTGAATTTTTGTAACGGTTGCAAAAGTTATGTTGTGGTTGCTATTAGCCGCAGTTACGGGGCTACATGGAATGTGGGTGTCCAGTAGCATGTTGAGTTATTTATTACTTGAGGTAGTCCAAGAGCCATCGGTTTTATTTTTTTTCAAACAGCTAGATATCATTGTATTTGTAGAGATGAGTTTTCTTGGCCATTCTCTGAGGCATCGTCTCAGAGGTTTTCGTTATTCCGTCACAAAATGATCTCCAGGATTGTCACTTTGCCCTTCTCAGTTCTTGTTTTATACATTTTGAGGAATTCCTTGCATAAGTCCCAGTTAGTTTTTCACTTTTCTTGTACTTTTTGACAGGTTGAAAAACGCTTCTAAGCAGTCCCAGTGCCAGTGTGGATTTTTCTTACCTCTAGGTGCCAGGTTGAAGTCCTTGACTTTCATGTCAAGCTTGTTGGTGTAAAGCGGGGAGCTTAAGAGTTCAGACGAAAGTATCTCTAACAGTAATTCTCTGTATTTTAGCCAATCAGTTATGCGATAATAATGGTGGTTGGCTGTTAGGAGCATCATTCAGGTTGATATGATACTAAGTTAGTCAAGAATAAAAAAGATTAGTCAAAATCATAATTTCAAGTCACAAAATACAAGTCGTAGATACATGGCGAATTTCAATATACATACCTTACGGAATCATTCAGATAAAGCATCGGAAGCTTTGTTAGCTTTTATACAAAATTAAAAGTTTTAATTTGTCTTTAATACAAAAAAAAAACTTATACTAACGAATTAACTATTACAAAGAGAAGGGTCTTGTAACCAAAACATGTCTACTTGAAAGACTCAAGAGCTTTAGGAGCTCTGCAATTATATTCTAGAAAGGCACTTTGTGAACGAAACTTTATTAACCGGACTTTGTAGACGGATGTCCCAATTCACCGGGAATTTCTAATCTATATATATATTTAATTTTAATTTTATCAACATAAATTTAACGTTAATGTTTGTACAGACATATTGGATAGCAAGCTTATCAGACCAAATCGGCTTCCTCCAAAGTAGGAACGAGATTCCAAAACTATTATCTTGCAGACCTTTTTAATTAAGAAAGATTATTACGTTTCAGCTATTTCTTGCAGTTAGAGAATGGTCTCATCGGGAGTATAAAAATTCGTTTATTTACCGATTTGCTCATTCCCCTACAGTGGATATCTATTTATAGGATCATTAGTGCATCACTAAGTCGATACCTACTGCTTGCCAAATTATCCCACGACGTTTAAAATAATTTTACTATGAAGCAATAAGTTTCGGGGAACTCCTTTGATTTAATCCCGGGTATTGCATCCAAAAATTAGCAAGATTGAGTAGGTGGTATGGTTAATCGCCACCTTCGCGGGAGAATGATTCAATCAACCTCATTTGTACTCGTATATATGAAGGTCATGATGTATGTCTACCGGAACCATTCGCGAAATAATTAGCTGTGTAACTGTAGGAAGTTCTACCGAGCTATGCTTCAAATTTGAATTGTGATCATTATGACGACAGGTGTCGATTGTATGTACTTTAACTCCTTAACTCAAGAAGGCAAGAAAAAGTAGCCTGCACTATATTCGTATAGTTAAGGAAATGTCCTATTGCATTCAAAGTTTGTAAGGTTTCTAGAACTAAGCGCTCTTCTAAACATGTATCCACGACATACTGTCCTCTTTGGAATCAGTAGGAAAATGATAGAAGAAATTTAGAATAGTAAGCTGAAAAAGTTGCTACGCTTCTAAATTGTTAGCTTCCTCAGACCTTTCTGTAAAGAAGCAGATTGAAAAATCTTGATTTATTGAGGCTCCACATCGGAATAAAATACAAGTGTATCATACGCTGCATTTCAGATGGTTATTGACTTGTTGACATATATATTTTAATGGAATACTCGTATTTTAATACCAGCACACTCCGCTTTTTTTTTTTCAAAAAAAAATATTTTTTTTTAATATTACTTCTTGATCTAACTTATTGTCTTTCAGGCCATTAGATCAAATTCTATACTTTCTCAGAACAATTTTTGGCAATTTCCCAAGCTCATAGACTTCACAACGTCCCCCACACATGTATCAATTAAATCAATTTTACATATCGCCCAACTACGAGAATAACTTTTATAAAATTTGAAGTCAATTAATTAGAACCCACCATTTACATTTCCGCACACCAAACCGGAATTCCAGGTGCTAATATTTGTTTATTAAAGTGAAGGAAACAAGGTAATCAATTCACCTTTCTGCATTCTGTGTGTGAGGCTACACCTCGGTAACTATCTGAAAGCTTGTATGCTAATTGCTTCGGTCATTTAGATTTTCCTCTAACCTTAGCCTAACTCCGAGGCTCTGTCGGCACTCAATCTTCGGATGCCAGCCATGAGGGGTGCATTGTTAGTTATTGCTCAACAACATAACAAATTGGCCATTGTTTGTGCCCAAGCTTTATGAATTTAGCAGACGAATTTTTTCTATCTTGTTCCGCAATTAAATCTGTGAATAAAAAACAAAATCATCGCCAAATGAGATCCGAACAATCTAATAAAATAGTCATCGTGCGAGAAGCGAGAATAATTTGTTTCTTTGCACTAGTTAGATTAAAAAAGATTAGATAAACGGCTTGGAGTAAGGTAAAGATTGTGTAACCATGAAGGCTAGATGACGTAAAACTTATTATGAAGAATTCACAATTTCTCGCCAGTTTCAAAATTAAATTGCATAGCCGAAATATTTTGCAAAGATTCAGCTCTTTGTTTTCACAGATGGGAAAATTTTTTCAAGTTTGAATATCGCTTGCATAAAAATTAATTTTATGTTGTATGGTATATGACTCTAGGGTTTTAAATTAACGCGGCCTTTGTTTTAGTCCGACTCTTGGCGAAACAGCCTTGAAGTAAAATACAAACAGAAATCCATTTTCAGAGAAGTTTACAAGAACAGTAATGTCGCCACATTATTATTGTTGAATTTTTGTTAGTTTAATTGGCGTTAGAACGTGGTACTACTCAAAATATCTCACTGATTCTATGCCATTGATAAACTTAGCCTGATAGAAAACTAAATTAATAGTTTTACAATCGAGTGCCGTTTTCACACATTCACTCACGCACAGTTTGCAAACATGTGGCCCTAAATAAGCCCACCTTAACTTTCAACGGATGGGATCGACTTTGTTGACAATTTACAATTATTCACAGGCAAATGCTCACACATATTTGGTGTAATCAGTGTAAAGCTGTATTTGCAAATAACTTAGTTTCCTTAGAATGGTACGACTTGACAACTTTTATTTTAAATAAAAGGCAAACCATTTGAGTTATTTCAAAAACTTTATTATTGGCTTGAAGTACAATCAAAACATTTATAATTGGAACTCGACTTCGTTCATATGGCCACCGCGGGCACGTTTGCAGCGGTTGATTCGTTGAACCCAATTTTCAACGACTCGGCCACACATTTCGGCCGAAACGTCATCGGCGTGTTGGCATAAACCAATGACTTAACGTAGCCCCACAGAAAACAGTCAAGCGGCGTTAAATCGCACGAACGAGGCAGCCAATCGACTGGCCCATGTCTTGAGATAACACTCTCATCATACTTACTCTTCAATAGATCGATTGAAGCGTGTGCTGTGTGGCTTGTGGCACCATCCTGTTGAAACCACATGTCGTCCAAGTCCATATCTTCCAATTCGGGCCAAAAATAATCGGTGATCATGACACGATAAAGCTGACCATTCACAGTAACTTGACGATCGTTATCGTCGACAAAAAAATATGACTCAATAAATCCGCCGGCATGCAAGCCACGCCAAACAGTTATTTTTTGTGAATGAAGTGGTGATTCATGAAGCACATGTGGGTTTTTACCCGACCAATAACGCATATTTTGCTTATTGACGAACCCATTGAGCCAAAAATGAGATTCATCACTGAAGATGATTTTGCGATGAAATTCATAATCTTGACGCATCTTCTCCAGAACCCAATCGGAGAACGTTTGCAGACGTTGCTCGTTAGTGTACTTTACCATGATGAAAATGTTGAGTTTACTGAATAAATTGACAGTGACAGTTTGATAATTAGTGAAAGAGTGCGTTCACAAATTAAATACAAAGTTGTCAAGTCCCTATTGGAAAACCCTATACATAACATACTTTGCCTAATCTATAAATACTTTTTAATGAACAAACTGCAATATGTTTGCATGCTGCATTTTTACTTATCTTTTTTTCCATTTATGTTCAGTTTGGACACAGATCAAAAAATATTAATTTTGAAAAACTGTTTTTAAATGATTTTGTAATACAATTTTCTGATGTTTATAAAAATACTACATCTGCAATTTGACGGCGAATAGTCAAGCTAACACTAGTGACCCTGTTCAAAAAAAAAAGATTAGAACAGTATACAGTACCTTACTGAATAAACCTAGAATATTTTAAGTTTTGAGTTCTGCCAGACTTTTTCCAAAGTAGCGATATTTGAGACACGATACATCTACGAATTCTGCTTACTATACTCGTACTGTATATTCTGTAAATTCATGAACAAAAGAAACACCAATGCGTATTCGTTCAGAAAATATGACGAACTTTGTAGCAGCCGATAGAGCTCCGAACTGAAGAAACAACATCAATCGATGGGAGAATCGTGGATCTTTTTGTTAACAAAGATATCGAATGGTTTTTCATTTGCATGCTAAAAGAATGTGTGGTTAGAATTCTGAAAATATGGATTGTGGATGCACGGCTCAGAAGAAATTAACATGAACGCAACCAAACAATTTGGGAATTTGGTTCATAAGACTAACATTCCATTAGACCACAATGACTATGAACCGTAAACATCTAGCTATTTCCTTTAAATGACAACTAGCTTTGAGCTTAAACTACAAGATTAGCTTCGGATTACGAGAAAGCAAAGAGAAGTGGAACTTGTAGCAGTTTAGGAGTACTTTAAGATACCTAATCGACAAAATGGTAATAATGGCTTGAGTCCATTGAAATACACTGCACTGTCGAAAAATGGCTTCAGTCCGATTGTTCTGAAGTAGAATAGCGTCCGCCTATATTAATCACAGCATTCACTACCACAGCAACAAGCAACATTATCACTGATAACAGTAGTTTTCTTATCAATCGTGATCATACCTCCTCGTGCTGCATTTTTCTGTTATTGCCTTTGGTATTTTTTTTAATTATTGTAGTTTCATGCATTGGAAATGAACAGAGAGTGTTGGCAGTCTGGTAAAAAAGAGTCAAACCCGTCGAGCGAGAGACGAAAAAAAAAAATCACAGAGATGTTATGAAAATGATTCGAACTAAGACCCATGATTTCAATGTTTTACTTTAATAGAACACCCAGAACGTCTTCGAATAATACGCAAATTCAATGAATTGGTAGAAACCTATGCCCAAAATGCTTAACTCGCTGGGTAACCGGAAAAATGAGGCGCGATTAAATTCAGCTTCGTGCAGCTATCGAGTCCGGATTAAAGAAAATGAACAAAATCATGATGTACCAGCTTGCATTATATTAGTTATGTCCTTGCAAGGGAATATTTTCCGACGAGTCAGGCGTGTAAAGGAGTCTCTCGTTAAAGAAGCGAAACCCCCTATCGACAGTCGTGGAAAACATGATGTACGACCTCATAAGCGTACAGATGAGACAAACCAGAAGGCGATCAATTTTATAAAATACAATATCTAAAAAAAAGTTACATAAAATGTATATTTTTAGCAGAATCCCGATTATGAAATGGCTTATGAATCATTTCGTTGCATATTTGAAAATAATTTCAACATATCCTTTGGATATCCACAGAAAGACACCTGCAACACTAGTGATACTTTCAAGGTTGAACTATCATCTTTAGCCGAGACGTCAAAATCGTGTTTGGATGATGATGTCAGAAAGAAAACACTGGGGCAAGTATACATTAAAAGAGCTTAATCTCAAGAAGAGTGAGCGATTTTATTAGCTCAAGAGGTGATATCGTAAACGCTTTTTGAAATCCAAGACCATGAAAACCATCACAAATGATGTCAGCTCAATTTCATCAGTTTCAATATCTATGTTCTATCGAATTCACAATCCATATTCTACAAGTATACGATGAATCAGTAACTGAAAAGTAGCTGAAAAGTTTTGTTCCATGATGCACCACCTTTTTAATCACGTTTTACTAGAGGAAGTGTGGGAGCCGGACAAAATAAGAACTTCACGGTTATACGATTTTTACATTACGTGGTTGTGGAAGAAAAACGATTTGATTAGGTGAAAGTGATATTTCCGATCCGGCGGCATTCCTAACTCGAATGCGATCGGAACATGGGTTTGTTTAACCAAAAGACATCATATCTACAGTAGGGTGAGCCACTCATATATGGATAAAAAAAAATTGTCAGTTTTTTACGGGTACATTTAAAAAACCGTGCCAAATGGTAAGTATAAATAGATAATAAAGTTTGGTAGTAATCAGAATGCAAATTGTTAAAAATGTGGTTAAAAAAGGCTCAACGGCATGACATACACCAATAAACATTATTTATACATATTGGGTATGTAATTTAATTCGTGCGGTCTTTTTTTCAAAATTTGAACGTTTATTTAAGAAAAACACGTACAATAGTATTACTCAAATTATTGCCCATCTGAAGCTATGACTTTTTCCCATCTTTCTTGCAATTTGTGGATCCCATCCCAAAAGAACTGCGCCGGCTTGGCAGCCAAGAATGAATCAAGCCAATTTTTGATAGTCTGCTCTGATGTGAATCGTATTTCAATGAAGGCGTTCTACATCGACCGGAACAAATGGTAGTCTGAAGGGGCAAGGTCTTGGCTATAAGGCGGGTGGGGTAAGACTTCCCATCCACTGTTTTCCAAATAGTTCTTAACCGGAATAGCAACATGCGGCCGAGCGTTGTCATGATGGAAAATTATTGCCTCGTGTCTGTCTCGTGTCTCGTGTCTCTCCAAACGGATTAATTGTGTTCGGTAGCGTTGTCCATTGATGGTTTCACCCGGTTTTAGCAGCTTATAATACAGCACACCCATCTGATCCCACCAAATACAAAGCATTACCTTCGCGCCATGGATATTCGGCTTTGCCGTTGATTTGGCTGGTTGGCCGGGTTTCACATATGATTTTTTGCGCTTGAGGTTGTCGTAATGGATCTATTTTTCATCAGCAGTAACAATCCGATGCAAAAATGACTTCCTTTTGTGGCGTTCCAGCAGCATTTCGGACATGCAAAACCGCCTTTCGACGTCTCTCGGCTTGAGTTCATGTGGAACCCAATTTCCTTGCTTTTGAATATATCCAGCTGCTTTTACATGTTTTGAAATGGCTGCTTGAGTGACACCCAAAGATTTTGCGAGCTCTTCTTGTGTATGGCAACAATCTTCATAGAGTAATGCTTCCAGTTCTTCATCTTCAAACTTTTTTGGCTGCCCAGGACGTTCATCGTCTTCCAAGCCAAAACCACCACTTTTAAATCGTGCAAACCACTTTTGGCACGTTCGCTCAGCTAGCGCATGTTCACCGTAAATTTCTACCAAAATACGATGACTTTCGACAGCAGTTTTCTTCATATTAAAGTAATGAAGAAGAACTCCCCCAAAAACACTTTTTCATGCACAAAGTTCGACATATTTAAGAGAAAAAAAATTTTGTTGTTTACGCTAATTTCTAATGAATGACATATACTGGAATGACGTACAATGACAGTAGCTTTCCAACGCATGTTCCAATGGAATAATAACAATGGAATAATATAAGTCAAGAATCTGTCAACATTACAAGCAATAAGTTTTCCGGATGTGCAAAATAGCTATTTCTTTGAACTACAGGGTCGATAAAGGCTTTCAAATTTGTCTGTATATATCTGGTTTATTCAATGAGTTTAAAAAAGTGTCGCGATACATCTTTACAGCTGGGGTGGGTTTTTATGGAAAACCATACCGGAGCGTAAACCTTGACAATATACGTTGCAGAGTGATTAGATTTACAAAAGCAGTCTCAGTTGAAACGTACAGACGGATAATCTTATTTGCACGAGTTAGCCATCGGGCATGGGACATTTTCTTTGGTGATTTGTATGCTAAGTCGCTAGGAAATATACCCGTTGAAACTGCTTGAACTATTCTGTACAAGTATTTCTGATCTGTACTAATATCTTCAGCAAAAAGTTCCGGTAAGTTGGATGGAATAGGTTGGAACTGACTTATAGGTCTTTTTTCACAGTTTTCAAGTTCTATGACAATTATCACTGAAAATGTATGTAGTCCTGACGTTCTGCCAACAATGTGTTGAAATAGATGTCTTAATGGCAGTTCATTTATATGCAATAAACAGATAACCCATTGTAAAAGTCTATCCAATCTTTTTTCTAGCATACGTATGATACCTCCACATTTTTCAACATTTACATTAGTTCCGTCACATCCGATTGCAATCAAATAATCCATTGATATATCCGCATTCAAGAAGAAGTTAAATGATTCTTGTTCTATACACTTTGCAGTGCCTGATAAAGATGAAATGTTTCCTAAAAACTTCGAGTCAGGTTCTTTTATCAAAGAAATATGCTCCTCAAGTACGCGTCGAACTATACCGTTTTTGATATTTTTCAGAGCTAATCAAAGTGTGATCTTTTCTTCCATCGAAGTATAATGCAGGTATACCATATGTGAAATTATACATGGGCTGAAAATTCAGTGCCGTTTTATAGTAAAGCACACAATTTTTGCAAAATTCAACTTTATTTATCATTATAGTTGCCTTCGAGGGCGATACACTGATTGAAACGATTTTTCAATCTTTTGATACCAGTTTTGTAGTACGATACGGTTTAACCTCAAAATAGTCGCTGGGGGCCAAATCTGGAGAATACGGTGGGTGGGGAAGCAATTCGTAGCCGAATTCATTCAATTTTGCCATCGTTTTCATCGACTTGTGACAGCACTTTCTTTTTCTTCAAATGCTGCCGTTTTCCTGCGATTTCCTTCAAACACTCCAACAACGCAATGTAATAGTATCTGTTGATAGTCTGCCCCTTTTGGAGATAGTCGATGAAAACTATTCCATGTGTAACCTAAAATACGGATGCCATAACCTTGCCAGCCGACTGTTGAGTTTTTGGTCGTTTTGGACGAGGTTCGTCGCCTGCTCGCCACTCAGCTGACTGCCGACTTGACTCTGGTGTGAAGTGATGGAGCCAAGTTTCATCCATTGACGTAAAAATTCGGCTTTATTGCGGTTGAACAGCTTTAAACACTCCTCTGAATCATCAACACGTTGTTGTTTTTGGTCGACTGTGAGCAAATGCGGCAGCCACTTTGAACAGAGCTTTCGCATGTCCAAATATTCGTGTATGATATATCCAACACGCTCTTTTGATATCTTCAGAGCCTCAACTATCTCGATCAACTTCACTTTTCGGTCATTCGTAATAATTTTGTAAACTTTTTTGATGTTTTCTTCTGAAACAGCATGTTTTGGACCTCCACTGCGTGCATCATCTTCGGTGCTTGTATGACCACTTTTAAATTTTTCAATCCACTTGCGAATGGTTCGTTCGGTTGGTGCAGAGTCCGGGTAACACTTATCAAGCCATTTTTTTGCATCGGCTGCATTTTTTCTCATCAAAAAGCAATGATAAATCAACACACGAAATTGCTTTGAATACATTTTTTTTTTTTCACAATAAAAAAAGTTGCTTCACTCACAACGCTATATCTCGAGAACTAATCGTCCGACAGCTGTCAAATTTATACACGTATCTGGTTGAAGGTTGGTACTAACTGAAAATAGTATGGATTTAGTTCAAGTGATGCCCTTTCTCAGAAAGGGCGCGGACATTTCAGCCCATGTATTATTTTGTAAAGTTATATTTTCTCTTGTTTTCTTTCGTTATCGGCGCAGCTTTTTTTCTCTTGCAGGAATTTTTTTGTTTTTAAGACAAGTACATTTAACAAAATCTCGACATATCAAACAGCCGAAATATCAAACAGCACTTTACTTTCAAGACGAAAGGTATTTTAGGTTGGGACTTGAGAAGTTTCTTACACTTTAAATGATATATTTTTAACATTACCTTAATTCGTTTTGGTTCTACTGTAGGAATAGAAGATTTCGCCCATATTTCTATTAGTTTCGCAACTAGAATAGCTTTTATTTCTTTATATTGTATGTTGGCTTTATATGTTTCCTTCTCATATTTTAAAAAACTCATAAAGTTTCATAACATCTTCATCTTCATAGGTCGTCAATATGTTATTAAAAGATAACTTAACTTAAATCACCAAATAAAAGACACTTCCAACTTGTTCGAGTGCGTTTCATTGCTGAATGATTAAATGATGAATCGTAACTAAAAAAAAAAAAAAAAAAAAAAAAAAAACTCACGAAAATTGAAATTAATGACTCGGAAAAAGTATGTATTACAAAATGATCACCTTTTTGAAAGTTCTTTTGCAATTCGGAGGCAATAAAACTAAAAATTATTTTATGAAAATTTGTAAATAAATTAATCACACTATTTGGCACTTTTTTAGCACTGAGCCGTTTAAAAAAAAAACGAAAAAATCTACAAAGACTCCAGATAACTAAAGGGAAAAATTGAAAAACTGCAGAATAAAATCCCTTCCATTCCAAATAATTGACTATGGTCATGATTTTGATTTTAAAATTAGACTCCCTTTCTTAGTTCATTGCACGCAGGAAAATATCCTTTTCCTACCCGGGCTATAAGGATGCAAAAATTTGAAAATTATTATTCACGGGATTACATTTCTCCATTTAAGATACCTAAGAAGCAAAAGCGCGCCGTTACCTTAAAAAAGTTGTACACCAAAGTCCAAATTTAAAGATCTGAAAGCCCTGTCAACTGTCCTTGAAAAACCAGAGGCCAAACAATTTTACAAAAGGTTGACCTACATTAACCAACCTGAATAAAGTAGTGATGATAAATATGTACCTGGATGATCCACCAATTGACGCCTGATTACCGGGAAGAAATGACCTCAGTCATTTGAAAATAAGTTGAAAAGACAATGTGTAAGGCGTAAATGAAAGATCTTTTTTCCAAAAAATTATTATTGGCCAAACGACCAAGCAATTTTTGTTGAATTTGTCCTACACAACTGAAACGGTTCTTAGCTTAAGTCTTTGCATTTATTTATTGTTCAATTGTGTGGTCGGAGAGCCAATACATTACATAAGTGGAGCACATATTAGATTTTTTTTTTTCAAAATTGTTTCTTCACAAATGAATTAGATCGCTTACAAATGTTTTATGTCAATATATGTATGAATATGAAACAAAACAAAAAACAAAATGTGTACTTCAAAGAAAAAGTTATAATAAAATGGAAAAATATAGGATGATGGCTACAAATGTATATATATATTTTTTTTTTTTTCACTTTTCTACGTTTAAGTATAATAAATACATAATCCAATCACATAATGGCTTTCGAGTATTTTTATTTGGTGCCTAAAGCATGTATTAGAAGGGACAACTTAAATTTGATTTTTCTCAAAACTAGTTTGAATGGACTAAAGCCGTTTTTCCCTTGTACCCTTCATAATCATTCACCATCTTTGTGTTTTTCGGGAAAGGAGGGACACAGAAAGTGTTAGAAAGAGAGAAAGAAAGAAAAGAAATCATAAATCATTGCCCTTCGTCTTCTTCTTCAAAATATAATTCATTGTCAACAGGACTGCGTATATCTCCGCTTAAAAGACAGACGCAAGTTTTTTCGTCCTCCAGAAAGATACCATCGCCGCATTATTTCATCAGATGGCATGTCAATAAGACCACTGTCAAAACACAGTAGGCGTGCAAAGTCATCAAAACTTCAATGGGAATTGCATCAAAAATAAACTTTTCTTTAAATGGAAAAATGCTTTGAGAATGCATACCATGTACCTGTATCCTCGTATGTGTACCACCGAATTCTACAGGCAGGCGATTATTCCAGAAGAATATCAGAGTAGAGATTTTGAACAACCCAACAATTTTAACTTTGCCCAAGAGGAATCTCTTCCAACCATCAAGTAGAATAAATACCTAAAGATAGTTCGTCCCGAAAATTTCGACATGAGGATCAGACGAAATATTTACTTCATAAAAAATGAAAATCATGATCCAACAGATATATATTTTTTTGACCGCTCCATTATTTTTACTAAAACAAAAAAAATTTAATATCAAGAAGAAAGAGATTCATCTGTGGGTCAAAAGTAAAGCTAAACATGCTAGAGAATAGAGAAAGCAGCCATACAGTCGAAATAGAACGTTTCTTTAGAGTCAGTGAGATATATTCGTGAAAGATTCTTTCCCTAGACAACCGACGCATAAGGTATAACTGGGCTTATCATAGTCATGATAAGTGACTCAGTGACAAACCCCGTGTCTTGTCGAAAATTTCTTTACACTGTCAGAAAGCCGAAAGCGCCTTGGATATTTTAAACGTGACGTATTTACTCCAAAGAAGTATTTCATCCTTTTAGATACCCAAATATAGTACTAAGTTTCTTTGGAGAAACGGATAATGATGCATTTAAACACTAGATTAGTCAGATCAGCGATTTTCCTCTTTCTTGTTACGAGAACAGCTTCAGTTTTGAGAAGACTACCTGAAATGTGGTCGATCAATTCCACGGCTGTCTGTACTTTAGAGTATGCTGCTTAGCTGCATTTAAGATTTTTAACCAAATGACTCACTCAATTCTATTTCTCTTTAAATCGATGATGAAAATTTAAAATAAACACAGAAAATATTGGAAAAATCGAGAAGAGTTGGCAACCCAATAAATAAGTTTTCCCACTTTCGTCATTTACGTCTAAATATTCTGATAGTGTAAGCAATTACCTTGCTTTGGCGGCCCTGTTGTACATTTTTGTGTGGCTGTCAAATGTTACCGTGGGCCTCGTCAACCGTTATCCTACAACACCTGATACGATACGTTTTGTCAAGTCAAATTAAAATATTGCTTTAGCTTCGTCTGACGGTCCTAGTTAGACCACAGCAGATTAGTGCATTCTATCATAATATCGTCGTTTTTGAGTTTTTTTTTAATCTTTTTTCAATTACAACAAATACAACATAATATTATGCAGCTGAATAAATCTGTCTTGCCAATAAGACCTTCTTTCGTCTTCAAAATTCGAAATTGGTACCAGTCCTGAGCCATTTAGTTTTTTTTCACACGAAGGACAAAAATATTTAAAAAAAAAAAATACTCGCCCATTTCTTTCAGTTATGTAACATGTATTTTTTGGTTACCGCATCAGTCACTATATCCACAAAACCATTGGGTGCCCATGAAAAAAAAAAAAAAAAAAAAAAACAGAAGACTGGTGCTACGTGTTACGCAAAAGCCACAAACCACTGAATGAACAATTTCCTCGGAATAAAATCATTTAAGACAGGTGCTCCCCGGCTTTGCCTTCTCCTTGAGACTGAAACTCGAGCTCATCTTGCCCCTGTCAGCCACAATGGCACACAACCATACCACTACACCACTCTCCAGCTTACGTTGATTATTAAAATTTCAAATTTTTTGTCTTTTGGCGGCAGTTATGCTCGTACCTGTTGCCATGCAACTATATTCACCTGCACAATAGAGTACCTACTGTCCGATGCGCTCAGGTGAATTAACTACAAGAAAATCACTAGCAACACCATGAATACCATAGGCACGAACAGGCAGACCGGACCGGATGTAGATGATGGATAAACACGCGTTTGTTCCATAATTTACTATCCGAAAGGAGCCAAAATTGACGAAAGTAATTTATTCTGTGATTTCTGGCGAAGGTGATATGATAGTAGGTAAGACCGACGAACAACAATGGCCGCAATGATGGCCATGTCATGATAAAGTATTTTGTTTGACGCACTCTACCCTCATAATGGACATAAAACGTCTTCTAGGTTTTTGTTTCATGGCGCTTTCACTTTTTTGTTTAATTTTTAACTGCCATTGTAACGCATCTCAACTTTGATTGAACTTCTCAAATTAACCACTCCAGTTGCACTAAATGAGTGCGTACTGTTGTAAAATATTCATAGCTTCATACGTATGTCTACATAAATGATGTTATTGGCTAAAGGAAATAACAAGAAATGGTAGCACTTTGTAATGTTTTAGCGAATAATGATAATGGTCAACAATAGGGCTGTTTTGTTAATTGGATGGTGTGTAGTTAAGACGCTTTTATAAAAGATTATTCTCTTTTTATAAAATAATGGATTAAACAACTTTTTAAATGACAACGACAATGAACCAGAAGACGTCGTGTAATGTGAAGATATTAATCTCTTATTCACTCGGTGTTTAGGCGTAAAAAATTCAGCAAAAAAAGCTGATAATTTTGAGTGTAACTTTCTAATAAAAACGGGCTTTCTGATTGTGCGTTTGGCTCAAAGGGGCTAAGGAATTGGTAAATACCCATCGGTGAAAACACTAGAAGCCTATTAGGCTCATTTTCAAGACAATCGGAATGAATGGGGATATCAAGAGCAGTATAGGGGGCTCTGTCAGGCCAGATTTCACAAGGCAGTCGAAAATAAGAAACTCATTATTTGAATGAATGAATGAATGAATTCAACAATTGAAGAGAAGTCGAAACGATCGAAAAATGCTACCGTGATAATGAAGGTAAGTTTGTGTAGGCTATTACTTCCTACAAATATTTTATGAAAGCCATCATAGTCATGCATCAAATGTAACTAAGTTAAAATAAAATAGACACCGAGGATCTCAAAGCTATACAGTTACAAATTTTACCTGCTTAATGGAATAGGTGACTATTGTATGGTCATAGGATGTTGTCGATTAGAATCCGGATTTGAGTGCGACGAACACTGGTACAAGATGGCCTAGTAGGTTCGTTAATTTTTTTTTTTGTTAGGATGGTCTAGGGTATTTGATCAATATTTGGTCAATTATGTAACAGTCCTAAGGCGTTATCGTAAACACATTTAGCAAAAAATGGATTTTAATTTTCCGGATGGAGCCCTCAAGTTCTGATATGTGTAAACCTATTTAAGAATTTTTTTTTTTTGTGAGAGAGTGATACAATTTTTATAAAACGGGGTAATAATCATCAAAACCCTTTTAAAAGCCAATTTGTTTGCTATTCAGTGCACGTGTTGGTCGGTAAAGTTGTGTTCCAAAGCCGTCTAAAGCTTAAAACTATTTTTCTTTTGGTAGCTCTTTTTATCGTTTTTGAAGAGCTGTATTCGTTCGTAATCTCTTTTTTTAAATGTGCTTTCTGACAAAAAAAAAGGAAATTTTGATGGTAAACTTTTCAAAAATATGTTTAACCCTTGGAAATAAGTTCAAATGTGAAGTTTATAACTCGAATGGAGTTTGTTAATTTCATACGGTCAGCAGAAAGCAATAAATTGGAAAAACAGATTGATTTTCTTGCAGAGGAGTTAAAAAAACTACGACAATAAAGGCTTGAATAAAACATAATCGTATTTTAAGTTGCAGTATACGTAAGTCTCGGTAGGAAAAGTCATGATTCGTTTCGTTATTAAATATAGGGTTTTCTAATAACGGCTTGACAACTTTTTTTTTAAATAAAAGGCAAACCATTTGAGATATTTCAAAAACTTTACTATTGGCTTGAAGTACAATCAAAACATCTGTGACAACCTTTTCTTGACGAATGCCCCCCCATTTTCGATGGGGTTCAAATCGGCACTTTGTGCGTCATTTGAAACTTCTACTCCTCAAGCCATTTCATTACAATTTTGGCTATATGTTTTAGATCCCATCTTGTTGAAACTCAATTTCATTAATTGGATATGCGGCTTCATCTAAAAATTCGTAAAGATTTGTCCACAACATAACAACGTAGTCTTCTTTTTTCATAGTACTTACCATTTTACCGATATTCCAACAAGAGAAGCACCTTTACACCATTACATTCCCACCACCGTGATTCATTGCTTGTTTTACAAGGTCTTTTTGAATTGAATCAATAATATTGCTTGGACGATGCCAAGCAAGTCGGATCAGACTACACATTTCGAATCTTCTATGGTCCTTGTGTATTCCTTGCAAAATTTCAACCGAGCCTTGATATTTTTCTCAAACAACGCGGGTTTTTTCTTTTTATTAGCTGACACCAATCCAATTCTGCGAAGTTCTCTCCTGACTGTCGCTCACTTCCTCAATTGATCACGCATCTCAATCTGATATCCAGAGTTTTGTACGGCTTCCAAGTTCCCTTTTTTTTATCATGATGAGTGTAGGATGACTAATTTTCAGTGTTTTTGCAATTTTCCTTTTAGAAATATCTTTGGCAATGAGGGCAGCAATATTGTCTTCCAAACTTCTAGATATTTTTCTTGTTCTCTGTCTCTCTGTATTATATTATATTTAATCTTTGAAATTTAAGTCTAGAACACACTTTTTAACTGTAAAATTGTACTGAAAAGCTACAAAATAAATACGAGAACACAAGTAACAATAAAATATTGATTAACATGGATTCTTGGAGCCACAAGCAAAACGTTCTCCCGTAAATAAATTACAAAAGATTTGGAGGATTTTTACAATTATTCGTCCGGTATGTTTCAATCAAATCCAAGACTATGCTAATTGATGATTTTTCCATAAAAACCTATTGTCAAGATACAAGCGGCATTTGCAGTGAAGCGCGGACACTTGTAATAAAAATATTTTGTTTACGGATAAGAATATTATTACAGTGGAAAAAGTTTTGAAACAAAACGATAAAATTTATTCTGTTTCCATAATCTTTTGGTTGGGAGTCTTTAACCAGGTTTCGTCACAACAAGGTACACTTTTATTACGATATTCAATTCTCCCCTTTTTATTACCTTCGATCTCTTACAGGATGGGCGGTGCCAGCACAATTATAAGAAAATTTTTGCACATTAGTAATTTCTAAATTAATATTCATTGTTAATATAATGATCTTAGTTCTTTCTAACTGGATTAGGTACTTAACGTAAACCGAGTGCTAACAGTATCCATAATTCGTTCGATGACAAAGAGAGGAACATATCTTAAGATTTCATTGGTTGACATATAAAAGTGTCTTCGGACTGGTTAACGGACTGTAAGCTAAAGAATTGAATTGAATTGAAATACAAATATCGTATTTCTAATGAGGCCATCTATTGACAAATACGTGAGCCGAAAAGGTAGATCATTCAATGACGTACATTTTGACAAATATAAGCAGAGTTATTGCGTCTGAAATGAAAATATTTGTGTCATCGGTACAAAAATGGGCATCGAGCAAAAATTGCTCAGAATTCAACATTCGAAGGACGTCATCAAGCAGGCAAAAAGAACAAAAATCTCCTTCACAACATTATGACTTGTGATAAAACGTGATGTTTTCAATATGATCCAGAAATCAAGCACCAAAGAATCTCGTTTTGAGAAGTGAAGACAATGTTGATATGCTTTTACTATTGCAAGGACATTGTCCACAAAGAGTTCGGGTAAGTTCATAAATGTCAGCATTACTAATTCACAAGGGCTGTTTAATGAATACCCGTATTAGAAATGATAATGCCATTTTTTTAGGTTTTGACAATTTATTTTTCAATATAATCTCCTTTCAACTCGACACACTTTTCCCAGCAATGATACATCTTTTTTGACCCCTCCGTATAGTACGACATTTGTTGGCCTGCAAAATATTCCTCCGCGATGACTTTCCTCGTTCGACCAGTTCTTCCCGCGATCTTTTAAGGTTCGAGAACAAAAAAAAGACGCAGGGAGCCAAATCCGGAAAATACGGAGGATGTAGTGTAACTCGACCAATTTGGCTGTGGCGACTTTGGAAGTGTGAGACGGTGCGTTATCGTTGTAAAAGAGCAGTTTTTACACCAAATGTGGTGGTTTTTTCCTCAAATCGGCGTTAAATCGACTAAGTATGCTCCTGCGATTGTTTTTTCCTTCTCCAAATAGTCAACGTGGATCACATCTCACGCGTCCCATCACCTTTCCGGTCTAAGGCACGGCATTCTCCTCCCTTGGAGCACGTTAACCGGGAAAAATCCATTATTTCGTTTGTTCTTTGGTCTTTGCTGTGTACCAATGAATCGGATTTCGATTGAACAGGGCCAAGCACATCTTTGAATTGGTCTTACGATTGCGCTTGTTCTCCGGTGTGAGCAAACGCAACAACCACCGTCATATCTAGTGCAGGATATGACTAACGCTTTCAGCTGAGATGCCTGCTCTCAGCCAACTCGCGAATTTTCACTCGGCGGTCCGCCAATTCGAGATCATGGATTTTTTCCAGTTTTCTCTGTGGTAACCGCTTTTGGACCGCCTGGGCGCGATTCATCAAAAATCGACGTGCGGCCACCGCGAAACGCACCATGGAGAATATGTTTGATTTCCTCGAAGTTTTCGCCACTCAAAAACAAGAATCGGATCACGGAGCATTTCTGCTCTTTTTCCATGGGCACAAGAACATTAGCACGATGTTTTGAAATAGGTGTCAAAAAAAAACTAGGCGCCTGATTTTCACCAAATTTTGACAGGCGGGCTAAAAGCGGGTATACATACATGATGGTACACTCACTTTGGCTCAGTTGCGCTACCTATCTTCCAATCCGGGTACTCATCAAACAGCCCTTGTAGTAAAATCGCAGACCTTTCCTTGTGTTTTTGAACGCAGACATATCTTGGTACAATCACCATGTTTTATGTTCAAAAACGTCACGTCAGTGTAAAAATAAGTTTATGAACACAAGAGTAATACAGTTTGACTAAATTAGTTCTGCAGAAAATCTGCATTATTGAACGCATACATAGTAGGGTAGTCATCCGCTTTTCTTTTTACATCAATAAATTGAAGAAAAAAAAAAAACGATTAGGATCAAAGATTAATATGTGAGAAATCGAGTTCTTTTTCCAATAGGCTTCAATTATAGGGAATAACGTTTCGATTGCAAAACCAAAAGAAAACAATAACAAGTAAGTCATTTACAAGAATCATTATTATATTTTACCGATAAATATCTTCTTTTATTTAAAATAGACAAAAATGATTTGCTGCAAAATTTGTAACTGATTAAATGTTTTTTTTTTTTTTTTTTTTTTTTTTCAATTAAGAAAGTGATTTTGTAGATATGGTTCACAGTGAACCATGTGTCCTACTTTAGATTCATATAATTCTTGTCGTATTTTATTTTAGCTTTGTTTTGTCTTAAAATAATATAAAAACTACACACAACGCAGCAAATAAAAGAAATCGCTTTTTAAAATTTCAAAACAGAGAAATATGTGAATACATTTACTTTTCTGTCATTTTTACAATCAAAAGCGACATTTCATGTAAATAAAATTAAAACTCTCTTCGATGGTATTTGTCTGGATCGAAGTACGAAGTAACTACAACACGATCGCTGAACTTACGACCAGTAAGCGCCTGTTGTGCCTTTTGGCAATCAACAACGGAATTGAATTCAACAAATACTTTGCCACAACCTGGCACATCGACTCCTTCAATAGGGCGAGGTATTTCCACACTTCGTACCACACCATATTTGTTACATTCCTCTTTGATATCTTCAAGAATGTCTTCGTATTCTTCTTCATCGCGCAACTCATCGGGCGTTACCATATTCAAAAGACAAAGAACCTCAGTAGGTGGTCCCGATGTACCAACCATCGACATTCCGGGGACCTATAGAAAAAAAAAAAAAAAAACTAAACATTGACAAATGGACAAAACATATAGTTTATGATTGGACTCACTTGAATTTGTACAGGAGCAACAGTTCCGCCCATTTGAGAGTTCTTAGCTCCAACACTTGCTCTTTGAACAATTAATTTTTTGTCACCCAATTGCATACCGTTTAACCCAGCAATTGCCTAACACACAGTATAAATGTTAACGAATGTTAATGAAAACAAATAAAAACAGCATACTTACTTGATCCGTTATATTGTAATCCACATATTCAGCAAAGGCGTAGCCTTTACTTAGGCCAGTAGCAGCATCTTTGACCAAATTAAACGCTCGGAGTTGACCAAAGGAGAGCAAAAGCTCTTTAACCTATTAAAATGTTTACAAATGAATGCAGTTAGTAATCGGTTTGAAGAATCAGCAAAATATTATTAAGAATCGATTGAAACAGAAAACAAATGGGCACAGTTCTTCACTGAAGATTTCTAAAATGCGTCGATTGGGGATAGGTAGAGTTCTCGTGTTAGTGTGCCTTTGCTCAAGAGGATTCAATTCGATTCTACGTATTTTATTTTATTTATTTATTATTTTTTTTTTTTCTAGTTAAATATGAAAAATATAACCACACGACCAATATAAAAAAAAAGAAAATTGTTTCTAAATTGAGAGATAAAGGAGAGATTGCTTTACTTTAAATCTTCAAAGCACAAATAGATATGGTCTGTTTGTTGCAAAAGTGAACTTTTGGAAGTATTATATAAAAAAAAAAAACCAAAATTATGTTAATATGAAATAACTTAGTTTAATGCACGTCACTTAAATGTCTAGTAATATTCCATTATGTGGTGTGACGTGCAGGGAAGCAGTAGTTTGGTTTCGCAAACTATGTAAAATATTATTATATGTCAAAAATACAATCATGCAGTCATTATCAGTCAGGCCACGGATTTCTAAATTTATATGCTAAATGAAAATAAAACGCGAACCTTCAGTATTTATTTATTTATTTCTTTTTCTTTTTTTTCTGTCTTGAGCAAAGCACAAGCACCAACTTATTCTCTACACTACTCACCACCTTCCACTCTCATGGCTGTATTTTCTTTTCTTTTCTTTTTTTTTTTTTGTCAATATCTCATATGTAATTTTTTTTAAAGCTACCCTAGACCTTTTTATGATGATATTCTGGAACTTAATACATATACGTATCTAAAGAAACACGGCGAAATAGTTTGTAGGCTGTGATATATAATTTGTTTCTTCGTTTTCTTTTCTTTTTTTTTCAAAAAAAAAAAAAAGCTGCAGGTTGGCTGAAATGGTTTTTTGTTGTTTAATATTTATTTTAACTTGCCTTTTTTGCGGTTTGATTTTATGCATATTTTCTGGTTGAAGAATCAATCTTAAAACTGCATTATAATGTGTACTATGGTAACAACGCATAAAACAGGGGAAGGAAGAGCATCGCGCAACCTAAGCTACAACAACACAATGAAACATTATATCAGTATCGTTTGGTTTTTTAATAGATTTTTTTTTAATTATTTTTTGTGTTATTTTTTGCTGTAAAATAGAAAATTATAAAACAATTCCTGGAAACAATTAGCTGAAAAGTAAAACAGCTGTAAAAAAAAGAAAAGAAGAGTATGTATACCGTGCACTTTTTTTCGTTTGTTTTTTTTTTTTTTTTTTTTACTTGGAACCTGTAAACCGCTATAAACATAGAAAAACACAAACATAATTTGAATTCAATAACCGAATGCGACGAGGGCAAAACGAATATGTACGAATATATCCGAGTGATTCGGTGCGTGTATACTGATATACAAAGCGACGTTGACGCTTTTGTCTTATATTCTGTTGTGCAAATGCTGTTACGATGCGGCTGCACCGAATGTTGATGCCTATGTATGGGAAACAACCAATTTTCCGTTTTGTTTTCTTTGGGAATGTCTAGAATTTAGTGTGTTGCTCACTAATTCTGTTATACTTTAGTGTATATACTTTATGTACTCGTACGTACATATTTGCGACTTGTATGGAAATTGCCACTAAGCGGTACAATACGTAGGGTAATCACCGTAGTTAGTTTATCATTATTTCAGAATATGATTTGGAAATATTATGTCCCTACCGATAACTGAGGTTACAGAAGGTGTTTGAGGTGTTCGAGACAGCGAAGGCTCGTACCAGCCACGTACGGGAAGCATCCGAATGCCATTAAAGCTGTGTAATCTGAATTCAAGACGAAAACACATCCGTTACGGGTTATGCAAATTCTTGTCTCGCATTATCAACAAAAGAAACACTAAAAGCCTACTGATATTCGCAAAACGCAAGCAAAAATTGAAAGTTATGCGCAACTGTTCGCGGAGAACGATAACTGGCTAATTCTGCATTGACCCGAAAATTTTCCCGAAGATTCTTTCAATAAACGGAAACAATTAAGCATCAGAAGTCATTTTGAGAGTTAAAAGTGCCCATTGTTCCGCATCAGTAATGTTTTTGTCAAGGCTTAAGCTACAAGAGACGTCGAGATGCGAGTCAAAGCTACACCTTAGGTTTATCAAACAACTATTTAGGCTTTTCAATGTTCCAATCTTCACCAGCAAGCCATAGACTTTTCAACAAGATTTCACTTAAACACAATGCTGCGTTAAAACTCCTTCTGTTGAATGGACTGAGCGGATTCCAATCTGTCTGTACTTAGGTTCAGTTGTTCACCTGCTTCGTGTATCGGACCTATATTAACTTTTTTTTCTCAGAAAAGGATATTTGAAAGTTGAAAGTAAAGTACACTCCCGGTAATGTGACTATACGATATAGTGAACACACAAATTTTTACATTAGCTATCCACTAACATGAACATTAGTTATTCGATAACATTCAACATATTGCTCTTGTTATCTCCGAATTAAAATTTTATGACAAATGAACATGTCCTATACAAGGAAAAGTGTAACTATGAATATTAATTTTTCAAGTGATCTTTTAATTTAAAATTAAAATTATAATCATCACGTTGCAAAGTATATGAAAACTTGCAACAGTCATTTCGACCACCTATTATGACGTGGGGAAGAAGACAATGAAACTAAGTACAATTCCTAAGACAGGGAAAAAGTTAGAAGAATGGTTTTTGAAACAAAGAGGAAGACATCTGCCGGCAAATACTGTCATTATAAAGCAAATGGCTTTAAAATTATTCCAAAGGAATAAATAAGGGTATTCAAGGAGGAAACTTTAATTAAGTGACGGGTGGATGCAAAAATTTAAAAATCGTTTTGGTATAATATGTTGGTATGGTGTCTGGTGCAAAAATTATCTTTACAACTAGAATTAGTGAAATCATTTAAGAAGAGATTGACTGATAAAATACAAGAGATTGGCCTCATGAAAGACCAATGTTACAATACCTATATACAAACAATACAATAAAACAAAAAAAAAAAACATATGTTACAGCTGAAGAATAAAGTGCTCCTGGACCTAAATCTATTAACGAAAGGGTAACTTATTTAGTATTTACCAATGCTACTGGATTGCATAAAATAAAACCACTAATCAACAACGCAAGCTCAAAAACAGCATACATGACAACCGTTATCTGGAAAACATGGTTTCTAAAACTATTTTCTTTCTATTTCTAGGTCAGGACTTTTTTGAGAGACGACAATTTGCCACTAAAAGCATTATTTTTTTTTTAGATAACGCACGGAGTCATCCTCCAGCAAATGAGCTAATAAATGATGATGGACAAATTGTGACATTGAACCATATGTGGCTCCTAATGTAACTTCTTTACTACAACCAATACATAGACCAAAATCTCAGCCGGTTTGCTAAATTGCACTACAGAAACAGTCTTAGCGATGGTAATAGGGGAAACTTCGGATGATGTCAACCTATTTTAAATGTTTATTAACATTAGAGGATATACAGATTTGATGATACATAATAACACCAAAGACAACCAGTTGAACGAGCAAGTTGATTCAAATAGTGAAGTTTGTGAAAACGCAGTTGATGAAAACATATTTTTTCTTATAAATAATAAAATGGTCTGCGCAAAACCAGCAGCTATATTGTGACATATTTTTGTTAATAAAGTTGAGGGCCAATACTGCTGGCAACAAAAAAAACTTTTCATTATTTTTACACGAATGGATTTGCTTCTTTATAATTTCTTATATTTTTGTCAACTTTTCGAGTTTTCTTTTGCTGTTTAAATAAATAAAATGAATATAAAAAACCATTTGTAATTAATTTTTAATTTTACTTTAAATGTTTAAATTAGTTCGCGTTACTGCGAGTGTACTGTGTATGATTTAAAATATAAAAAACAGCATACTTTCGCTTTAATTCCTGAAATCATTTTATAAGAAGTTTAACAGATATCTGATCTTCTATCATACTGTCTTTGCAATATTATTGGATTTGATAAAACAATTCGCAAGACGCGAAAAATTATGTTATTTTGCCTTGAATTGACAATCTATGTACATACACTTGCGGTCATAAAAACCGCACCACCTAATGAGTTCTCAAAAAATGCCTAATTACATCAAATCGTAAGGATTTTTCCCATACTAATGAAGGGTATTCCCCATAGCGGAGTTTGGCCTCGTATTCAGTGCAAAAAAAAAATCAGTTTGAATTGAGTCTGGTAATTATCATCAGCTGACTCGGGAGGAAACAGTTAAAATATTGACTTTAGTCGAAGAAGGGCTTGGCTATCGTGAGATTGCGGTTAAAATAGGATGTTGTCATTCAACTAACGTACGACTGATGAAGAAAAAAGAAAATTTGAATCCACTGGAAAGGAAAAAAGGCTCGGGACGAAAACGTAAAACAACCCAGAAGACGGACAATGTATTACAACGATTTAGCATGAAAGATCGCTTTAAAAGTGTTGTCCGTATAAGAGCAGAGCTGAGTGATTTCATCAAGTTGATCTAAGCGCCGAAACCATACGCCGACGGCTACGGAAGATAGGTTTATATGGAAGACGACCAGCGAAAAAACCTCTCCTAACCACAAAATGAAAAAAGCTCGCTCGACGTGGGCAAAAATGTACGAAGATTGGATGTAGGATGATTGGCCATGTGTGATATTGTCCGATGAAAGTAAATTTAATTTGTTATATGCCGACAACTTGCCATATGTACGACGATCAGCAGGTGAAAGGTTCAAGGACGAGTGCATAGTCAAAACAGTGAAGTTTCCTCGAAGCCAGATGGTTTGGGGATGTTTTTCTTTTTACTTTTTGAGCCCTTTGCACTTTGTTAATGGAACTATGAACGCTCAAAAGTATGGAAAAGTAGTAAGGGAGTTTTTGGTACCAGCAATTGAACGGCATCATTCGTATACTGACAAGTGCATTCTTCAAGATGATTCTGCACCTTGCCACCGCAAAAAATCCGTAAGTAAAGTGTTATAAATCAACTTCTAGATGTCTACTTTATAAATAATAAACAGACAAGTAACTAGAGTCTTTCAATGTTGGGTATGTAATTTAATTTGTGCGGTTTTTTTTTTTCAAAATTTGAACGTTTATTTAAGAAAAACATGTACAATAGTATTACTCAAATTATTGCCCATCTGAAGCTATGACTTTTTCCCATCTTTCTTGCAATTTGTGGATCCCATCCCAAAAGAACTGCGCCGGCTTGGCAGCCAAGAATGAATCAAGCCAATTTTTGATATTCTGCTCTGATGTGAACCGTATTTCAGTGAGGGAGTTCTACATAGACCGGAATAAATGGTAGTCAGAAGGGGCAAGGTCTGGGCTATAAGGCGGGTGGGGTAAGACTTCCCATCCACTGTTTTCCAAATAGTTCTTAATAGCAACGTGCGGCCGAGCGTTATCATGATGGAAAATTATTGCCTCGTGTCTGGTCGCATATTCCGGGCATTTTTCGGCTACTGCTCTCTTCAAACGGATTAATTGTGTTCGGCAGCGTTGTCCATTGATGGTTTCACCCGGTTTTAGCAGCTTATAATACAGCACACCCATCTGATCCCACCAAATACAGAGCATTACCTTCGCGCCATGGATATTCGGCTTTGCCGTTGATTTGACTGGTTGGCCGGGTTTCACATATGATTTTTTGCGCTTGGTGTTGTCGTGATGGATCTATTTTTCTTCACCAATAAAATAATCCGATGTAAAAATGACTTCCTTTTGTGGCGTTCCAGCAGCATTTCGGACATGCAAAACCGCCTTTCGAAGTCTCTCGGCTTGAGTTCATGTGGAACCCAATTTCCTTGCTTTTGAATATATCCAGCTGCTTTTAAACGTTTTGAAATGGCTGCTTGAGTGACACCCAAAGATTCTGCGAGCTCTTCTTGTGTTTAGCAACAATCTTCATAGAGTAATGCTTCCAATTCTTCATCTTCAAACTTTTTTGGCTGCCCAGGACGTTCATCGTCTTCCAAGCCAAAATCACCATTTTTAAATCGTGCAAACCACTTTTGGCACGTTCGCTCAGCTAGCGCATGTTCACCATAAGCTTCCACCAAAATACGATGACTTTCGGCATCATATTAAAGTAATGAAGAAGAACTCCCCGCAAAAACACTTTTTCAGGCACAAAGTTCGACATATTTGAGTGAAAAAAAATTTTGTTGTTTAGGCTTCAAATGAATGATATATACTGAAATGACGTACAATGCCCGAAGCTTTCCAATGCATGTTCAAATGGAATAATAACAATGAAATAATACAAGTTACGCCATCTCTTAGCAAACGAACACGAAGTTATATACCAATAATTTTCAGCTCAAGACAACGTTTGATGACCTCGGAATTACCAGACTATTTAAACCCAATCGAACACTTGTGGCATGTAATGAAACGTAAGGTGGCTGAACATAAACCAGAGAGTAAAAAAAGCTAAATGAAGTTCTGGAACATGTATGGAATACTGAAATTTCAAGGGATATTACTGAACTTCTAGTAAACTCGATGCCTTCTAGAATAAAAGCGGTTATAACCACCAAAGAGGGAGCAACTCGGTATTGATGTATCGTTTGATTTTGTTAATCAATGACTGTATTAAAATATTTAAAAAAAAAATAAGAAAATTAACTAAATTATCTTTTTTCAAACATTCAATAAACAGATGGAAATCAGAGAGAAATACTTATAAACTACTGCGGAGTACTCAACAAAAATTTCATTTCATTATAAAAATTATTATCGTAGTTATTAACAATTTTTCAATCATTTTGAAATTACTTTTTTTTTGTTTTTTGTTCAATATAAAAAAAGGAAGGGGACAAATGTACAATTTTATAAATACATGTGATAGCACTATTTTTATTCAAAATCAACCCAGTTTCCGACCCGACCAATCATGTGAAACGTTTCTTGGCTGGTAAGCTTCACATATTAACGAAAAAATCTCCGTCTATAAGATTACAAAGAAGCTGATGCAAAATGTGGTTATTATCACGTTTAAAATTGAATGAATTTAATAAAGGAAATTCCCTATTTGAAGAAAATATTTCATAATTTGTTAAAAGCTTTGTCAATATTTAGCACTCAGACAAAACACCAGTTTCAATTGTACTCTTTCAGTCTTTCGGAGCGCTTCAGTGTAAGAGTATCTACACTATCAACACAAAACACGTCAACGCCGAATGAGTGCAGCCTAATGCGAGCATAAACCGGACATTCACAGAAGTAATGTTTCACGGTCTCGTCATCACTTTCACAGCAAGCGTTGCAGGATGTTGTATCACTTATGCCCATCAAATTTAAGTGCCGAGGGACACTAGGAAGGCCGCAGACTTCTTAGAAGCAACCTGAAGGGTCATGCAGTTGTGCTCATATAAAACCCAACTGTCAATGAAAGGCTTAACCGGGGACGCAGGTGGTCGCAAGACAGTTATAGAGCTGGAATTAGGTTCCAAGGTAGGAAAGGTAATCAGAACAAAAATTGGTGCTAAGAAAAACCATAATTTAGGATTGGAAGTAGATGAAGTTTGATGGCGAGAAAAGGGGACATTAAAAGAAATAAATTGTGGATAGAGGTGCTTCTCAGCTTAGCTAAGTGCTTGTCGAAAAAAACTTTAAGATGGGAATGGGCCCCATTGCTCAAAATGATTTTTCGGTTAAATTATTGATCAATTTCATGAACTTCCAATACCCAATTGGCAAAGTTACGAAACTGCTGATAATCGGCTAATAAATTGTTTCATCCTAATGATACAAGTTCCCAAGTAAATGAAGTGTTATTTGTTGTTGAGATTGACATTGTATCGACAAACCTGGATTTTTGGGCACACTTCGACCTAAAAAAAAAAACAATATTCCCAGTTGTACTCGCACAGACGAGAAGCTGCTTCACGTTGACCTAACCATTGAATTTTTAGAAATATAATATGTAGATATCAATCTTATTTTAGATATGTACAATATAAAATATTAAAAAAATAGGGAGTTGGCCCCAAAATGTTTAATTATGTAACCACCTTCTTAACAAACAGGAAAATAACTCTAATAACAGCCAATTTGCCTGTACTTTTCATTATTACTTTTGATGATATTAGAAAAATAATAACTAAACATACGAGTGCACCCTTGAATGTATTTACGAAGACCACGGAGTGTGAAAGATGGATTTGGGTAAAATTAAAAATATACTTGCAGTCTGGTGCCAAACTCTCTGTTGATAAATGCAAAAACTGCAATCAGAACTGAACGTTTTCTTCAACATACTTCTTAAAATGCTATTTCATACTCTTTAAATTCCGCAAAAGAAATTCAACTGACAATAGGCGAATTTAGTAAATATGTTCCTTCGTAGAACTACACTTCACTTCAGTCTGAAGTGGAATTGGCAAGCGAATAAACGTGTTGTATTCGCTTCGCATTAATTAATATTTATCCATTCAATTCTATCTTTTCAAACTTAAAACAGTCGTTGTGAATCAAAGCACAAATTATTTTCCTAAATTCAACTCTCTTTAATTTGCATTGTAGTCGTAAATCACATTTACTATTTTTTTTCTTTCAATTTGTAATCTTTGAACACCAAAATCATTTGTCACCGTCACCAAGCAATCAATTGGACAAAAAAAAGAACATCTACATATAGCATATCTAAACAGCTTCGTGACTTGAACACCAATCTCATGTGTAAATTTAAGAAATTATTATAATGAATATATAGCTTTCACTTAATAAAAGGATTCAACAATTCGAGAGCGATGTTAAGGAGCTGCGTGATGATAACCCAAAACTAAAAGAGCTAGATGACCTTCGCTGAATAGAGTCTCCGAGATGTCACTGCTCGCGGTATTTCACAAACACAAAACAAAAATCCCATTGAGCTGATAAAACTGTTGTTAAGCTCAACCACAACATCTCTTCCCACTTTGATGCCTTCCAATTGAGGAATAAATCGAACTATGGTAAGAATCGTTGTTGATCAGACTCTTATCGCAGACTGAGCAAAGTCTATTTTTTGGGGGCTTTTCTTTTGAGCAAGAGCTTTACACTTGCTTAACTAGAAAATGAATCTCGTATTAACATCGATAAGAATTTAACTAAACAAAATTGATCCCTGCTGCGCCATGCTGTATAGCTTCGTCGGGAGAGCTTACTGTTCTCCCGACTAGAACTGGACATGTTAAACTGAAGAGTAAACATGACACAGAGCTGAAAATTTATTTAAATACAAAACTGTCTCTACAGAATTTCGCCTGTTTTGTTCCCGACTTATATCATTAGCTTTTTTTAAAGTCAGCAAAATCGATGACTTGCCAAACAGTATTAAGTTAATGTAAGTTCATAGTTGTTAAGGGATTAAGGGTCATGTATTTCCAGATAGCAATACTAATCTCGCACACCATGCTCTAGTTACAAATCTGTTTACTCGACCATCAAAAGATCTCAACCGACTTATCCCACCTCTACCTCTAAATTGATGAACTCGAATTTTATCAGATTAAGATAAGGTCACCCAACAATCAATAAAGAAAATTCTTCTATTTATCATTTCTGCAACTCTTGCATAGGCATTAAACATACGAATATATTAAGCCTCTCAGATTGTCCTTAAAGTTGCTCTCAATTGCAATTAAATATTTCCCACTCATCAATATACGAAACGTTACGAAAACAAGGCCGTCTTAAAAATAAACAATTTTATGAAAAACTTTCTTGGACCAAGTGGTAGTGTTTTGGCTTCCCAAACGAATTGTTCGGCCCAAGTTCTAAAGTGGTTTGAATAAAAATATCAGCTCAAACTAAACATATTGCCAGTAACATTCCGCTCCTCCAAATTTTTAATCGTAAAAACCGTCTCCTTTTGAATGCTCATCGCTTATGGAATGCCCTGGCGAGCTCTTTGTATCCTAGGCATTATGACCATTAAACCTTTAAAACAAATGTACATCGGTACTTCTTTTTCTTTCGAGCTGATATAATCTTTCATCTAAGCGTACTATAGGCGAAACTGCAGAACAATTCGAAGAGATTATCTTCAATACAGATGTCCCATCCCAGATGAAAATATGCCTGCCGTTAGTGAAAGTGTTGAATAAGTTCCAAATATCTCAATTTCAATTTCGAATACCATTATAAAGTCCAACTTATTCAAGCTGACCACGAAATGCGTAGAACATACGCCGATTGAGTGCTTGAACATCAGCGTTTGGATGACCAATTTTCTTCAGCGATGAGGCTTATTTTTCACATTGTCGCATATGGGGAAACAAAAATCTACATGTAACTGACAAAAAGTCACTGTATCCGTCACCGCCACCGTCAATTTTCATCGCAATACCCAAATGTTTATCTAATTTTTTTGTCCTGAAATCGAAGGTATGGATGTGGAAAACATCTGGTTTCAACAAGACGGTTGAAAAAAACATCCCGTTTTGGCTTTATTGGAAGAAAAATTTTCTAGACGAGTTAGGTATTTTGCATTTTGGTGATGTGAATTGGCCACCAAGATCGTGTGATTTGTCAAGCAAACTCTTAACGCTTTGAAAACGAATATTCGTCTAGTTATGACCGAGTTTGTGTTTCACTTCAATTTACTTTCGGAACCACTTTCGAATGACACTATATAAAAAAATAATAGTAAAACGTTGACTTAGTTTGTTTCTTCTTTTTTATATTTCCGTACAATTTGTTCAGGTCATCGAGCAGTAAAGAAGTTAAGCGGAAGGGCATCATGTTCATTTCATTAATTCCAAATAAAATTTCAAACAAATTAAGACGATTTTAAAGTAAATTTCATGTGGGGTTCGACATAAAAGATATATCAATTCTTTAATGCATTACCAAGCGAAATATTACATCTCTTTGGTGTCACCGCCAGCTCCAATATATCGAGAAGCAATCGACATCATGGACTTGAGTTAGCAGTTTAAAGCTAAAATATACCCTTGAACAAATCCCTAAACACTTTTTGATATGTGAGTACAGCAAGAAATGAATGCCGGGTTTGATCAAAGGCCTTAAACTAAAGTCAAACTAAGGTAGTAGTAAAAAATTAAACAAAAAGTTCAGCAAACAGTTTTCAAATAGAAAATAAATCAATCGATAGACAACAATGTTATCATTTTCAATAAGATAGATCAGCTTAAAATCTAAGGACAGGAATTATCCGCAAATAAAGAAAAACACACAAGAGTTAGGTCTTATCAATACTGTTTCACTGTGCTAGCTCCTTAAGCTTCTTAAGCTACGACTTTGGTCAAGACTTTGATGGCAAAATACTTTGTATGCAAAGGAAGATTTAAATTGTAAAATTTTGCAATAAATTATGTTTGCTTCCACCTAACTACAACAGAATTCTAGTCCTTATTTTGAACAAGTTTTTAAGGCAATACAAATGCATTTTTAACAGGTAACAGGAGACAACAATGTCATCTCCATCCTCCTTTTTTCAAGGATATGACACAAACTGAAAGAAAATTCATCGAAGGTCATGTTCACCAACAACTACTAATTCCGTCATTGAACCCAACAAATCAAAAATTGGTTGCTTCAACAATCATACACAGCAGCAACGTTTCTAGAAATAAATAAAAAAAAAGGGAACATGGGAAAAATACTGCTGAAAAAATTATAAATGCGTCGCCAAGCAACATCCACACTGGGTGTTGAGAATTGATTCCAGTCACTGAAATGCTTGAAAACAGAAAGAGAATAAATTGAATATCACGAAACAGAACCATAAACCACCGCCACAAAAACCTAAATAACCTGCAAAACAACAACAAAAACAAGGCACTTTGTTAACAGAGACTTAATTTCGTTTCTGCTTAGCCCATTTCCCCAATTTCGTTGTGATTTCATCCATGCCACCAAGTGTGTTGTCCACAAATTGCTAACTTGTTACACTGTTAACTGTAATCTGAATATAATCGCACAAACCTCCTCTTCTCGTGTGCAAGCACTTACCTGATCTTCATTTAGATAGTTTGGTAGGCCGCCGATAAATATTTTATGCGGTGAATCTGGCACGACCGTCGAAATGACTCCGGCTGAAATGTATCAAAAAAAAAAAAAAATTAGTATCTTGTGAGCATTCGAAATCTGTGCAATCAACAACTTACAATGGAATTCACTAGTCGGGGTATTTATTGGTTGACTGTCAGTCATTCCAGGCATTGGCTGGTAATCGTGCGGCCTTCGAATTTTCAAACTTTGCCCTTTAAAGTTTATACCATCGAATGCCATTGCTTGAGTTGTCTCATCAATTGATCTAAATTCCAAAAACGCAAAATTCTTATCCAAATTGATCTGGCAAGCAAGAACCGGATTCCCAGCTGCCTGTGCCAAGCCAGAAAGATGCATTTGTTGATTGAAGAACTCCATCATCTCCTCTTCCGTAACACCGAAGGGAATATTTCCTACATACAAACGTCGTGCCTGTCTGGTTATTGTAGACCCCACAACTGGAACTGCTGCCTGTGGTGTATCTGCAACAACATTAGCTGGAATTTGGCCAGCTGCTTGCATAGCTTTATATTGTAATGGGGTTATGTGTTCAAAGCCTGGTGGCGGCACATCCCAATATAGAGAGGGCTTACGACGACGAGATCTGTGGCCGGGACGACCACGCGAACGTGAACGTTTACGTTCCCGTGAACGAGACTTTGAGCGGCGACGTTGCTGATCCCGTGAACGAGATCGATGCCTTCGTCTATCGCGATCTGCTGACAAAAATCAATATTTCCCAAAATTAACTTTAAATTTTATGCTTCAAAAAAAAACACACACAAACACTCACCGTCTGCCCCCATATTTTCGGTAATTTAAACAATTGAAACTGCACTCCCAACACCAAAAATAAAACACTTCTGTACAAATAAAAGTGTGTGAAATACAAGAATAACCGAAGGCAAAAAGCTAGCTTCCACTATATTTAAGATGGCCTCCTAGAAAAAAATGAAAGGCATTCATACAATATTTCGTAAACGCACATTCGAGGCTCGGAATAACTATTGGAGACTTTTTTCCTTTAAGGTGGGCTTTCATTCTGCTAATCTAGTACAATAATTGATCCCCAATTATTATATATATAGATAAATATTCGAGTGTAATCATTTTCTTCTTCCTTAGTAGGAAGCTGATGCGAAACGAAAATTGTTCATTGTCTCCTTAATTTGTTTTTAATTAAAAGTTAGACAGAATACACGGATTCTTATAAAAAGTGGCCCATAACCAACGGTTCACACATTCACATATTGAAATTCATGAATTCACAAATTGAGCATAAACACATTCATTGGTGGAAACATTGAGAGAATGTAGTAAAACTGTCATCGATTGAAGAGAAAACACTCTCAGAAATAAGAAAATCTCATCAACTGTCTTCTGTCAACGGTTGATTATATGGAATAGTTCATTCCGGCAATAGCATTCTATTGATCGTGGCCTTAAACTTCGATAAGTCCTTTTCTCTGCGTTCTCTATGTTAGCTGCCTTTTTTGAACAAAACGTCTCAGCTTGATAAAACAGTCGCACACATTAGCTTATCATGCTTTCAATCTTAGACCGATTGAAAAAATGCTCTGATTAGCTGATCGTTAATTTTCTTATATTTCCCTTAATTTCTGGTGCTGCCATTTAGCGCTTGGAAACACTGAGATGATGCAACGAAAACATTCATTACAACTTATTACAAAATAGAATTTAAATTTAAACTTTCTCAAATTCTATATTCAGTGGACGTGATGAAAACTTGAACTCAAATAATTTTCCAATTATGATCTGCATAGTATTTATTGGAGTTTTGTCAGAAAGCCTACCTGTTGGTATCCATTAAATCTTTTATTCTTTCTTAAATTATGACAGCTACAAACTTTGGGAATATATATTGAGCTCAAGTTCCAATATTCAATCATTTAACTGGATTTTACTTTCTAGGACAAAAATAAGTCAAAGGGAGGCAGTATTTGGATATTTGGCTTGGGCTTGGCAATCGTAAGACTACTTATAAGCGGGCAATTAACAGTAGAAAAAGTGCAACGTCGAAGTACCCGCAAAATAGCTTAAACAAAATGCGGCACGACAAAGGAAAAAAATGGACGGCGTCGCATATGTGCTCCGAGTCACAATCATTAATTAATGATTGAGAACACATTCAGTAAACTTTTTCGTCTCCGATTTTACTATTCTTACGAGTGTCAAGTCGTATCTCGATACGCGAATCGTATTTATAATAAAATTGTTCGTCACCGATTTTACAATTTTTACGCGTGTCGTGTCGTGTCTTAATAGTCGTACTAGGTTCCTGTTTTGAAACATGTGGTGTCGTGTTGTGTCTCGATACTCTGATCATATTTTAATAAAAATGTTCGTCCCCGATTCTACAATTTTTTTGTTACTTGCATTAGGTTCCTGTTTTGAAGCATGTCGTGTCGCGTCTAAAAGTTTACTGAATGTGCTCTCAATCATGAATTCATGATAAAAACATTGCAAATACATACTGATCTTTTTATTATGTAAAAAGTTTTCATTCTCAGCGCCGAGCGTTTAACATAATTTACGAGGTAACGTTTTTAACCAAAATGCCTTCGCAGCATGCTACCTTACAAAAATGTAATAGACTTCACATAATTTTGATATATTATTTTACAGTTTAGGAAGCTAAACTGTGACAGTTTTTTCAATGAACTGAATAATATGTCAAAATAATTGGCCACCGATTACGTGATTATTCAATTAGTATTGCACGAATATTTAAGAAAAGCGAATTTCTAAACTTGGTGTAAAATGTTTGTTCGACCACGCTTGGTGCCTCTCATTCGTCGTTACAGCCAAACAGCCGGACCTTCCAAACCAACAACTCCTTCACCACAGGCCGACATCAGAACCAGCGTCCCTGGACTAAGTAGTCGTTGTGTTAAAACAGCTACCGAACCCGTGGGCCCTGGTGCATCATCAACCGGAGAGTACAAGGTACCCGAATATTTTTGCTTCGATCGGTTCAGTTATCACGAAGCCGAAGTCGAGATGGCCAAGTACCGGTGCCCACAACCAAATGCAAACCGAAAACAGTAAAACAAATACAAAAAATTGTTTCAGATGAGCGATTTATTTATGAAATATAAAGTTAAAGTTTAGAAAAACGGTTAAACCTGGTTTCATTACAATAAGTTCATTTACACAATCATTTCCAGCTCTCGGGCATAGAATATTGCTTGCTCAGCTAACTCAATGGATGGGAGGGCTTCCTTTGGTTTCGCAGTTTTATCAACAAAGTTGTAAATATCTCCTGCCAATCGCCAATTGCGTTTCACGCCAAAGGCCTTTACTTCGGCTGATGTCTTTAGATTGAGACGCTTAGCGGCTTCTTTCACAGAGATCTTTTCGTATGATTTTTCGATACAAGCTCCGATTTCATCACGCACTGTCTCCAGTAGCATATCCATGAAGTAATTGTAAATGTCGGATGGTGCACTGCTCTGTAAGGAAAACAAATTTGTTAATTTTGTTTGCTAAATATACAGACTTAGAACTAAGAATATATATTCTAAGTCCAAATACTTTCAGACATTTATGCAACAACCGTCTCACTTACTTTTGCTTGGAATATTTTATTATAGCGACCTTCCATGATGTACTGTTCCAGAGCCAAAATTGGTCGAATAAATTTGTTCGTCTGAATAATTTCGGCTGACAAAAGTTCTAGCTCAGTGTGAAACTCGGAAACGCGATTCACAGACAAAAGGAATAACAAATTCAGTCCTAAAAGTTTGTACATGTTTGCTGATTCCCCAATTTGTTGTCTAAAAGTAAATATAAATGTTGCGTTTTCAATAAATTTGTTTTTTTGTGAGATAAAGAAATAATTACTTATAGTCGTAGTAATAACACTTCAGTTGAGATATATATCTCTCGAACGCTGGAATATCCTTACTGGCCACGCTATACTCAACAGCAATCTCCAGAACATCACGAGCCAAAACCATTTCTTCCTTTGGAGTCTTTGTGTTGCCAGTGGGTAAGAAAGAAAGTTTTGTTAAGGCGATCTAAAGAAAATTAAGAATGTTTGGTTAGGTATTTCATTTGTTTTTTAAACAAGACTTTGTAAATGCCTTTAAATTTTCCAGTAATGTACCGCATTTTTTAAGATTTGTTGGTTTTTTCGTCCATTCGGTTTTCAGTTCGCGAAACAATGATTCAACACTCTGTAGGTTAGCCATGACGATTGCGTTTTTGTTAAGATTTTTTTTCTTTACGAACGTTTGTTTTGCGGCGTTGACAAGAATGTTTTTGCTTTATGAAGATGGTGTCACTCAGAATCTCGACAAAATTAGGTTCTATTACATGTGAGGTAAAGTGCTTAATGTAGTAGAATAGGTATAACAAAAAACTTAAGTGTTAAAAATTGTTGAGTGTTACAGAAATGCCCCATTTTTTTTTTTATTAAGCTTTGAAGTATACAACGCGTACAATTACTTATAATGCTTAACATTTCTTCTAAGTATCTGTATTTGTAATATACTGTTTGGACCTTTAAACTAATCCATCGGCCGCTCTTTTTAAAATCTATAAAAATTCTATAAATTCTGTAAAAAAAAACCTTCAAGTTTAGGTGTCATTTTAAGTTTTTAACAAAATACTGAGAAGTTTGTAGATATAGTCTTGGAGCACATTTTAAAATCTTAGCGCTAAAACTCTTTCGAAAGCTTTATCCATCGATAACGACGATATACAGATCTTTCGAAGCGTTCAAATGTTTCTCAATCATTTTCCATAAACCTTTATTGGCGTCATATACCGATCTGCCTCCTACAAGCTTTACATTGACTGCCATTGGATTTAACGATATTTCGTTGCCGACTGCCCAGAGCTCTCTCGCACATTTTCATATTAAGCGACATTAGTTTCATCGAACGGTGAAACTGATTAGGTGTTTGTTCGACTTTCATTATTGAATAATTTTTTTTTTATTCTCTCAATCAACCTTTCACGTTATACTTGCAAAGATGGTAATCTTTAGGGCTTTGGTGTCCATCCCTGTACCACTTTTTTTTAAGAAAAAGGGCCAAATGTCGTACCAAAATATTGCTTTTTTCGAATGCTCAGGCGCCAAAAGTATTCCAATTTTTCGATTGCTATCAGTGGCAATAAACCGATCGCTAATTTTTGATACGATTCTGATCTTATCTAGGAGTTCGTAGTAATGCATTTTGCACTCTTTTTCTTCCATGTAGCGGTTCCTGTTTCCTCCATGTTGCCACTTAGTTTCTTGCTAAATGCATATTTATCAATTTTACGTTCCCGTCAGAAGTTTTATAGTTCGAAACTTGTAATTATTTCTAGAAAGCATCATATTACTTGCCCCTGGAAACTGTCAAGCTCTGACACAAATGTGCGTGAATCTACATATATCTGACCGTGGAAATCTGATCATTATTACTTTTATTACGAATATTACTTTTATCTATTTGGTCGCACTTTACGACAAGTAGAGGAACGAGATAAGACAATTTTTTGAACAATCAAGACTCATTTAAGAATAAAACATTTTTTTAGTGAAATCGATGCAGTAAAAACACGAAACAACGGCACCTCATTTCATACTTAATCGTTCAGTTGAAAAATTTCTAATATTTTGTAAAATGGCATTCTTAATCCAAGCCAGCTTCATACAACTGAAAAAAAAGTTCGTTGTTTAACATATATATGTTTTTTTTTAATCCTTTAATCGTAGTTTGATCCCTATTTCGCTTTGAGTGACGTCCAACATGTAATGGGTTGGACTTCTTACTATATTTTGGCAACCCCTCACCCCACGGAATTTTAACAGCAAAAAAAAAGGAATGTCTTTCGAACGCGGAAGGAGTTAAACGCCGAACCGTCAAATTTGAAGGCAATACCCTACCATTTGAGCCACGATCACTTCAGATATTATTGCTTAGTTACAAAATTCTTGATAGAAGAATATTCTTGTATTAGCAGAAATGCTTTACGTGTATGGTTTTTTGCAACCATCAGTTCGAGTTTGCGTTGCTAAGTAACCAGTAAACTGGTAGAGATCTTTTAATATTTTGGAAGAACAGACTCGGCTAACGGCGGAGGTTAACAGGAAATTGTCGGTCATATGGGCAAACCAATGTAAAATATATTGGGTCTATAACTTAATTCGTGCGGTTTGCTAAGAGATGTCGTAACTTGTATTATTCCATTGGAACATGCGTTGGAAAGCTACTGTCATTGTACGTCATTTCAGTATATGTCATTCATTTGAAGCGTAAACAACAATAATTTTTTTTTCACTCAAATATGTCGAACTTTGTGCCTGAAAAAGTGTTTTTGCGGGGAGTTCTTCTTCATTACTGAAAACTGCTTCCGAAAGTCATCGTATTTTGGTAGAAGTTTATGGTGAACATGCGCTAGCTGAGCGAACGTGCCAAAAGTGGTTTGCACGATTTAAAAGTGGTGATTTTGGCTTGGAAGACGATGAACGTCCTGGGCAGCCAAAAAGTTTGAAGGTGAAAAACTGGAAGCATTAATCTATGAAGATTGTTGCCAAATACAAGAAGAGCTCTCAGAATCTTTGGATGTCGTTTAAAAGCAGCTCGATATATTCAAAAGCAAGGAAATTGGGTTCCACATGAACTCAAGCAGAGAGACGTCGAAAGGCGGAACGCCACAAAAGGAAGTCATTTTTGCATCAGATTGTTACTGGTGATGAAAAATAGATCCATTACGATAACCTTAAGCGCAAAAAATCATATGTGAAAACCGGCCAACCAGCCAAATCAACGGCAAATCCGAATATCCATGGCGCGAAGATAATGTTTTGTATTTGGTGGGATCAGATGGGTGTGCTGTATTATGAGCTGCTAAAACCGGGTGAAACCATCAATGGACAACGCTACCGAACACAATTAATCCGTTTGAAGAGAGCAGTAGCCGAAAAACGCCCGGAATATGCGACAAGATACGAGGCAATAATTTTCCATCATGACAACGCTCGGCCCCACGTTGCTATTCTGGTTAAGAACTATTTGGAAAACAGTGGATGGGAATCTTACCCCACCCGCTTTATAGCCCAGACCTTGCCCCTTCTGACTACCATTTGTTCCCGTCGATGCAGAACGCCCTCACTGAAATACGGTTCACATCAGAGCAGAATATCAAAAATTGGCTTGATTCATTCTTGGCTGCCAAGCCGGCGCAGTTCTTTTGTGATGGGATCCACAAATTGCCAGAAAGATGGGAAAAAATCATAGCTTCAGATGGGAAATTCTTTAAATAATACTATTGCACATGTTTTTCTTAAATAAACTTTCAAATTAAAAAAAAAAAAAAACCGCACGAATTAAATTACATACCCAATATACAGAAGCAATAAAATAAGCTTGCCTCCAATTTGATCTTGGACCTTCGCTGATAAACATATTAAGGATGTTTGGCCCAATCATATCTCTAAAGAACAGTTTTACCAGTAGACAGGCCTTGCTATAAAGGCATTATACTTCAAAACTGAATGTGGCAGTAGATAGGCACACACGAAAATAGAATAAATAACGATAATAATGGAATGCAATAGAATCCGCTATTTTGAAAATTCACTATGATATAGTTGTTATAAATATTTTAAATTTTAAAATTAAAATGTTTAGATTTACGTTGTGCCTGGTTTTAAGAGTGCGATTTAAAAAATCTAATAGATTTTAAAGATATTCATTTATCTCTGAAAAGTGAAAAACTTTAAATATTATACCATGATATAAGGGCAAATTCCTTTTCCAATTTTTTAAAGCGCTAGTAATCATAAATTCAATAATACAAAATACAAAAAAATCCTGTGTTCAACAAAATACGACACAGGGCAAAGTAAGTCCTTAGTTTAAGCTGCTGTATCTCAAAGGGTTTGCAAACACAATTTCTTTATATCACCTTAATAAATATTCACATTTTCGATTCAGTAAACAAAATCAAAAATAAATATTAATTTGATTTCAATAAAAGAATGCGTGCTGCGTTTAATTAATCAAAAATGAATAGATCAAAAATTATGCAGATAGCAGAGCAGAGCAGATAGCTCTATAATAAGCAGTTATGGAAAATATTACCAATATTCCAATATTATTTCAATTGTTTTTTTTTTTTAATTATCACTTAAATTAGCTTTAGATCAACGTTTATATTGATAACATAAGTTACTTTGAAATAGAAAGATTGTATTTATAACATAAGCCGTTACTCAATCCAGAACTTTTTTTATGCATGTAAATCAAAATTTTCTAAGTTATTAGACATCGCACCAACAGGATTTAAAAAATAAAATCATTGGTATGAATTTACTGTCTAAAAATATAAGCATAAGGAAGAAATTGTGCAATATTAAAAATCTGAGAATTTGTAAATAACACACCTATCTCTATCATTCAGCTTGAACACAGCTCTGTTAAACTCTCCAGAATGTCGTCAAATGAAGATTCTACGAGGGAATCTGTCAAATAAAGTATTATTTTTACTGTCAGCTCGTGTTGGATACCAAATAAAAAATAGCGCGTAATACCTTACAACAAATAATAAACAAATCCATCATTTGGAAAAGAAATATACCAGTTAGATGTTGTGCAATTTAAATTATAAAACAAAGTCATTGAGAAAGCAATGTTAACTTTCCCGCCGTGCATCACAAAGGGAAACATTTAACAAAACTAATTATTGTAGAAGAAGCAAACATAAATTCACTGGTCTAACAGAACATTTTTAACGGAGGATTTACCCTGAAATCTTGCCACAGGTTTGATACATTCAATAAACGTTTCCGCCTATTGAGATAACAAAAATTATTGTCTCAAGGTACCCCAATTAGACTCGTCCATTGTATACGGACTGAATGTCATAATGGGTTCGAAATCTTCAAACAAGCGGCGGCATCAGAACGACAAAAAGAATGCCTCGTCGGCACATAACCAGTCATACAAAGCCAAGCGTCCCAGTAACTACCAAAGATTAAGTGAAGTGGAAAGACTCAAGCTAGACCCTAGACCAATAGACCAGCATAATAGAAGCACCAGAATCAAGAAGATGCGTGCAAAACCAGGTCAAGTCAAAGTAAGTGTGTTTTCACTTGTTTCTAGTCAACACGAAAAGGTTATACATATGGATGTGTATAAATGTTGTATTTGTTTTGCAGCTTGTCAAACAAGAAGATATATCCAAACAGAATCATATTAATGAATTGGAAACAGCTAAGCAGCACCATAATAAAGTAATCAGTGTTGAAGAACAGGAAAATGAGAAGGTAAAAAGACTTACAAATTTATTTTCTATTTTAATGAAATGTGCACTGGGACTGCATTTTTAATATGAAATCACTTACCAAACCACATCTGAACGTAGTCTGTAAACTCTCCAAACAAAGATGTCGGTTGCGGCTCTCTAATTTGACTTTTGTAGAGTTTGACAGAAGTGTGTTGGAAAAATGTCATAATAGCGTTGCTTGCTCTTGGTCGGCTATAGTTTGAGTTAAAAATAAATCAACTAAATCCCCCCATGTTAATAAAAATCTTTTCGCGATTATCCCAAAAGTCCAGAGCACAAGTGCAATTATAAATTAGACCGAAATTTGTAACATATTATCGTGATTTGTAAAATTTTTTCGCAGCGCGGGAATTTTCTCCCAAAAATTCATTACGTACAGTACGTATCTCTCGACTACGAGTACATGAAAAAAATGAAAAAAACGAAATGTCAAACATTTCCTTCTACAGACTAATTCGCTTGTTAATCGCTTTTATTTAATTTTTATTTCTTTGTGTGTTTGATTTCAGGAGAGAGACGGAACAATGCGCTTCGGGCGAAATTCCCGAAAGGCCGTTGCTGTACCAAAGAAGACCAAACCTTGTTTTGTGCGACTGGAGAAAGTGCATGAAGAAAAACCAGAATTGCAGGAACGTACACCTGTAAATAAAAAGCTTACAGGTCCTTTAAAAAAGCGTCCCATAAATACACCAAGTCAAGTGGTAAAGAATACGTCCAGTCAAGTTAAAAATACACCGAATCAGGTAAAGAACACAATAGGTCAGGCTGTTAAAAACACACAGAGCCAAGCTGTTAAAAGTATACCGAATCAGGCTGTAAAGAATACAGCAAGTCAACTTGTAAAGAAAGTCGAACAAATCACAACCGTGGCGTCAACAAGGTCTCGGCGGGCCCCAAAACCCAATCCCAAGTATTCAAATGCAGACATTATTACACCGAAGGTGAAACCAAAGCGGGTTAAAGGTCTGGTCGTAGCGCACGAAATTGAAGATACCGATTCTACAGAAGATTTTTACAATGCCTTGGATGAGTCCAGCAACGAAAGCGAAATCAATGAACGAGAAGCAGGTGAGGCGTTTGTGGTAGAAGAGAGTTCTGATTTTTCTGAAAATGAAGAACTACTTAAACCGAAGCGTGCAATACGAATAACTCCGCATGCAACTTCCGGATCTCAGGGTCCAGCCAAGCGTGGTCGTCCAAGAAAAAATCTGGAAACCAAGAAAAGCAATCAGGGACAACATTTAACTCAGCGGACCACAACAGCGCAAACATTTCAGTCTCAACAAAGTAGAAAACGAAAATTCGAAGAAACAAGTGAAGATGAAGAACCTCCAGAGTCAATTATAGCACGGAATAAACGACTGAATATTGCACTATATGACTCAAATGTCACTAAACCACTTTCAACGCTTAAAAACTCTTCAAAACAATCAATAACGGTAGGAAACACAAGAACACAATCTCCAACAGCAGCAAATGCGTTGACTAATAGAAGACTTATGCAAGGTACACTCCAACCTAGAGCAGTGGCATCAGTGGCAAGGGAAACACTCAAAGAGAAAAGCAAATCACCTTTACCAAAACGATTGCCAACAGCTGCAGGCAAGGCTGTAGAGTCAGCCGACTCAGCAAATACCCAGGATGATTTTGAAACTATGCCTACATTTACAATCGTCAATATTCACGATATAATAAACAAAAAGGGTGATAGTCTCGTACAAAGGAATTCAGAAGAATCAATAGACAGTGTTTCTCCTTCCAACACACCTAACCGTGTGAATCGACGAAAAACTGGGCACACAACGATCCTTTCGGATAAAGTTGACCCTTCTAAGTTACGCACACAGGCTCCCCGAAGTCCTTTCCCGCCAAGAAAGCCCATATCAACTGTTCTGAATAGTTCTTTAAATCAAGGAAACGAACGTAAATTACAAACACGTATATCTCTTCCCCCACCAGAAAAGAAGTTTGTTGCTGAGAAACCTGCACCACGTATTTTGAATTCAGTTGTGGGAAAGCGGACGAACCCAGTGCAGCCGATTCTTGGTAAATTAGACAACGATGTTGACTTGGAACCAATCGAGGACGTTGCAGAAAAAACTCAAATGGTCAAAGAGAATATGGGAGCTAATAAGTTGCCTATGAAACCATCCCAACCTCGCAAACTACCTCCTGAAAAGGTATTCGTTCAGCGACAGGGTAATAAACTCATTAAAAAAATTACATGCTTCGAAACATGGTATGTTATTAATATTCCCGAAACCCAGGAACCAATTGTCAAGAATCACCTTGATATCCCACTCATTACGTTAAGCAATGCAGCAAAAAGCATTAAACTTCCATCACCTTCTTGGAGTACAAAAGTGACGCTGTACAAACTTTCCAATCAAATGTTAGGTAAGAGCACATTAATCCCATTTACTGGCGATCTGTCAGATCAATCGATCTCGGAAGAAGATCGTGAGAAGTATCAGCCTTCTTGTGTAATGTTCCGACGAGCGACACAACAAAAATCAAAAACACGGATGCCATACGATCGAGCTGTTATCTTTAAAATGAAGACCTTCTTCACAAATATCGATGGGAAGAATGTTCGTCTAATCGGTGCACCAAGTACGATAAGTTCATTTGAAGAGATTGAAGTTCTCCTTGAATTAATTGATGAACTTGACCTGATGCACGACTTTGTGGAGCAAGCAAATACAATCTAACAGATAATTAATTTAAGAACATCTGGTTTAAGCTCATACCATGTACCACCATTCATTCGTTTTTATTTAAAAAGAAAAACTACAAAAAAAAACAAAAAACAGTTCTTGGTATCGTAATTTAACGTATAACGGCTGATGTAAAATATTGCAATTAAAAGAATTTTTTTTATATACAAAGTACATAAATGTAAAAAACAAGAAAAAAAAAAGTCAAATACATTAAGAAAAAGTGTAGATATAATGACATGCTGTATTTTGATTTTGAATTTGATTTTTAGGGGAAACTATTGACAATGGATGTTTTATAAAAAGAGTAATGATATACCTATATTCTGTAATTGTTATCACATTCTCACATTTTCATCTTAATAAAGAACATAACAATGCGTTGATTGTTTTCCTATTTTTCTTGCTGTTTCTTTCAATTGGCAACTCCGGTTAGAATGCGTTCATAAGTTGTTAAATTTCGGTAAAGGTATGTTAGGTGACGTCCACACTTAATTTAAATGCACGCCCACACTTTTGCGAACCCCTACTTTTTCATTTTATCGTGTCTGTAATAAAATGAAGCATACATACGAATACTTCAAGTTTTCTACTATGAAACATAAGGGTAAGTTTACGTTGCTCTCATCAAACTCGTTGTTTAATCTGTGCTGGGCTATCAGTGATTCCAGAGTGAATTTAGAAGAACACATAGCCCATCATTGCAATTAATAGATATTTATTTAACTGATATATCGACATATTTAGATGCTTATCCGATAATAACACAGGTTCACACGACTTTTTGCCGTTGATTCAATTATAAAATAATAAAAAAAAATTCTATCTATCTAAATAAAAAATATTTAAATACATGATAAACTATTGTTATGTCTAGTTTGGCTATACAATTAAAAAAAAAAGAAAAAAAAGAGATGCTGAAATTAATGATCCTTGGACCGGATTTATGCCTGAGTACAGACTACGGTATTACCTTTAGACGAATATCTTGAATTCACGACGAAGCAGCAATCAATCATTTCGTATTTCGAGGAAATACCAAAAATATATATTTTTTTGATATTACCTCGAAATACGAAGAGATAATGATGTTTCGATTGAGGTTGACTCCATTGGCATTGACTTTATTGAGCTCGATTATAACATCGTTAATTGTGTTCATAGTAACTTTGCTATTTTTTATGCTTTCTAGTACATATCTATTTAAGACAAGTCCGCGTTTTTCTCTTTTCGGTTTTCCAACGATTCCTGCAATTATTCTAGGATATACCTTTGTCCTCTGTTGCTTGGCTGTTTGTTTCAATTCTTTGCAAATCCTACTATTGAATTTATGACAGTTCTAATATTTGAGCTCGATTCATCTAGTGTGGATAAGTCTAAATTTATTACTAGGGCTTTTTTTTGTTATATATTCGTTGCCGTCTCTTATTTGATTAAAATACAGATCAGAGTGAATCTGTAGATCTTTTACTCGGACGTTTTCTGGCGTACTCTGCACGTACTAAATAAGATCCTGAAAAATAGGGTTTGACATTAGCTCTATTGAATTTCTGTTTTTATTTTGAAGGTTTACTACTCGATGAACATCATAAACTTCTAAAATTTGAAAGGGACTTTTATACGTGCTTTTTTATATTCCTTTTCTTTTATTTCTTACTAATATTTTTTGACCTACTTTATATTTTCTATTGGTTTCATTAACTTCTTATCATATCTTAGCTTAGATATTTCCCTACACTTCTTGTATTTTTCCTAACGTTTCCCTGTATATTAAAAAGATTTGCATTAATCTCGTTAATTTAGTCATAAATTGTACGATATTTTCGTTAATCATATCTACACCGCAAGGTCTATTTGCTTCAACACTACGAACTAACTACTGCTTCATACCTGTTGTGTTGTGGATTGTGCAGTTATAACAAAAACATGACTATGAGCCTGTTCACATTGGCATGGGTAAGAAGATAGTTCAAAAGAGAACAGAGGAACGCTGTTTTATTTAAGTTGGGACAAGAAGAGTTACTTCCACCGAAGATTCACTTCTGTCGGATCCATTTCCGACATATTTCCTTATTTTAGTTTTGAACGTTGTTGAGCAAGGAAGTGTAAAGAAGTGGAGAAAAGGCATGTTTTAAGGCCAACTGCTCAGATTTTACTGTCCGTTTCAAGTGTTCCACATGTCAAAAAGTCTTTCATCTTCATTCATGGGCAGGACTTATGAATAGCATTTGCCTGTGATAGTCTATTAGTTGGTTCAACTCTTCTCCTATAGTAGGGTCGTTCAACGCTTTCCTTAGCTTGTAGATAAGCCGCGGTGGTTGTTATATTTTTAATTCCTAGCAGAAAATTCTTCAAAAAGTAAGTTATGAAATTCTGTTCTATTATTGGACAGGATTAACTTTGGCATTCCAAAATTCATAATCCAATCCTCTATAATAGGACTGGCTACCCCCGGCATGTCTTTACTTTTCAGAGGGATAAATTTAATAAATTTTGAAAGATAGTCCTATATTGTTAAATCGAATTTGAAGCCTTCTTCTGTTTTTTGCATTGGCCTAATGGGTGGCCATGGGTCAAGTGGTAGTTTACTGACATCCCAATCGGACGGTTCGGGTTTCAATACAAGCCGTGAGATGAGTGGTTGCCTAAGTACAACATAAAGTCACTTTTTTACACTAATAATTTAGTCTCCCCATTAAATGTTGGATGTCATCTTTGAAGCGAAATAACCACTGAGCCCAAACATCTTTCTTACTCTTTCCCGCTCTGTTCTATTTTCCTAAAAACTTAACACCTGTTCAGGCACTTTAAGTGTGGTCATACTCACTTCAGTGTTAAGTTCTTAACGAGAAAAAGAAATGAACTGACAATTGTCATTGGGGCTTACGAAATCTTCAATACATTTATGCATTTCTGTATTTGCATGTAAAGTCTAAACTGTTTTGTGGTCCGTACGATGGTCAGGTATTCCTTTTCTGTAGTTGTATAATTGATTTCCGCTTTATTAAGAGTTTGGTTCGCGAAATGTATAGGAAAATGTTTGCCGTTATGTTCTCTACTGAACGAACCACCAATGCCTTGATTGGAAGCATCTGTGGTAATAACGAACTGTTTACCGAAATCTGAATATTGCAAGATCGGATGTTGGGTAATGAGTTCTTTCAATTTTCTAAAACTGACTTGCTCTGGGCCCCAAATTAATACAACATCCTTGTTCAGGAGTCTGGTTAACGGTTCGTCAATATAACTGAAATTTGTCACAAAGTTTTTATAATATCCAGTCATACTAAGAAAGCATTTCATTACCTTAGGATTCTTATGTGCCTCCATTTCCACGATACTTTCGTTTAGTCCGGGGTCGGGTTTAACACCCTTTTCTGTGGTGATATGACCTACGAGGTGTGTTTAAAAAGTAAGGTGACTTTATATTTTTATAAAAAGATTATTAATTTATTCATCAATATTAGTGTTGTCTCTTTCAAAGTTACCCCCCTCAGATATAATTCATTTGTGCCAATGCTTTTTCCAATCCTCGAAGATTTTCTCATAAGCACTATATGGTATACCCTTCAGCTCTTCCAGCGATGCCATTTTTATTTCCTCAATCGTTGCAAATCTCCATCCTTTTATAAGTTTGGAAAGAGGAAAAAGTCGCATGGGGCCAAATCCGGTAAATATGGTGGCTGAGGCATGATGACCGTGTTGGTTTTGGCCAAAAAATCTCTCACAACCAACAATGAATAAGTATGTGCATAATCGTTAAGAAATAGCCATGAATTGTTTTTCCACAATTTCGAACTTTTTTTCGTTTTGCTTCTCGAAAACTGCGCATAACTTTAAGGTAATACTCCTTATTGACCGTACGACCTTGAGGTAAGAACTGCTGATGCATTACGCTACGATATTGAAAAAAAAAAAAAAAAAACATTGATCAAAACATTGCTATTTGATCGAACTTCGCGAACTTTTTTCGGTCTTGGCTCTCCTGGGTGCTTCCATTGGGATTTCGCTCATAATTGACGTCATTCAAGAGCTGAGTAATGCGATGGTTCTTCTGATCAGAATTAAGAAGTTTCGGAACAAATTTCGCTGACACACGTCTCATGGCCAAAACATCCAAAAAAATTGCATGAAACAAGCTGACCGATATGTCAGCATCCTCAGTAACTTCTCTTATGGTATTATGATTTTCCAAAACAGCTTCGACGTTATCATCTTTTGTTAATATGCTGGGGCGTCCAGAGCGAGGCTCGTTATTGGCATCTTCTCGGGCATTTTGGATGAGCTTTTACAACTTGTAAACATTTTTTACTTAAAACAGACTCAAGGTATGCCCTGTCAACATTTCAAGTGTTTTAGAGCAATTGATTCCATTTTTTACACAAAATTTGATGCAAATTCTTTGCTCCAATTTTTATAATAATGGCATTCTGATATACTGAAAATGATTGTATGGAGTACTAAAGCAAATTTTTTCTATGTCTTCTTCTTCCATAGGAATTTAATTTTAGATTTTCTTAGCTGGTCTAAGATTTCAGTTATATTGGGCAGAGGGTAGTTGTCGTTGATGGTCATTTCATTCAAACTGCGGTAATCAATTAACATGCGTCATTTTTTTTTGTCGCATCGGCTTTTTTTGAAATTATCCACACCAGTGAACTCCAAGGAGAATTGTTATCGCGGATTATTCCGTTTTGCTTTAATTTTGTGACTTGTTCACGCACTTTTCCCTCGTTGATTTTAGGGTACCTGTAACTTTTAGTAAATGTGGGTTCAGACTAAATACTTGTTCGTGTCTTGTGTTTGACAGCGGATGTTATAGATAATATTTAACTTTGTACACTGAATATGTATTTGAACTTTTTCACTATCTTTAATAAGGTATCTTTTATAGCTGATTGTGAAACCACCATCTCGTAGGAAACGGTTTCCAATCAGTTAATCATAATTCCCTAAAAGGTTTATTTCAGTGACGTTGGCTTTAACTTGCTACCCTTATGTCTGGATTCAATTGCTGGTTCAATTTATCCTATCAGCGATCAATCAGATTAAACAAAACTCACTAATCTTAAGTTTACTTTATTTATACAAAAAAGAAAAAATGTTTTAACAAATAACGATTCGATGTAAGTCAACACAAAATTCACATGATTCTTGTTTGCACCTTTATTTCTTACAAATTTCTATTTGGCAGGAATTGTACAAAATGTTAAACCAATAAAATTTTAAAAGAACTGTCAAATTCGTAAAAAAATAAATTTGTGTATATTGCGACAATTCTCTCAATTTCGACAAATTTCTCTTCTGAATCTTATGTCAAAATGTGTTAAAAACATATAAATATCTATAAACGTCAAATAGTATTGTGTGTCAAACTAGATTTCTGTTTTTGTACAATTGGCTCTGTTTGGCCAACTTATTATTTTGAGTGTTTAAATTGACTGATAAAAACCAGCCAGGCACTTCAATTCGTCGCTGAAGTCACACATAAAATCCAAATTACACAGCAATTGAAGCCTTTGGATCATCTACATTTCGCCGATTTGTTAACTGGTCTTTGGATCGACAGACAATTTTTCATTGAATTTGATCTTTTCCGATGAAGCTTATTTTTGGATGGATAGCTACGTAAATAAACAAATAGTCGTTTCTGGGGACGGGAAAACCCATATAAGATTCACGAAAAACTAATGCATCCCAAAACGGTCACTGTATGTTGCGGATTATGGATTGGCGACATCATTGGCCTGTACTTTTTCGAAGATGAAACTGAAGAGATAGTTACAGTGAATAGGGAACGTTACCGCACCATGTTGACCAGTTTTTTTTTTTTTCAAAATTGAAGGAATTGGGTCTGGACGATCTCTGGTTTTAACAGGATGGTGCTACCGCAGACAAAAGCCATCTTTTAATCAATTTATTGCATGCGAAATGTGAAGATCGCATTATTTCGGTTAGAGGAGAAGTTAATTAGCATCCGAAGTCATGCGATTTGACACCTTTAGATTTCTTTCTGTGGGATTATTGAAGACTAAGATCTATGCCAATAACCCAACGACAATTCAGGATCTCAAACAGAACACCCAAACTGAAATTGCGACGATTGACCCACATTTTGACTTTCGGATGGGCGTTTGCACATGAACGAGTTTGTATTCCATTCATAATTGCCATAGACCGAACTACTGATTGCACGTCTATAGTATCTATGTGAGCTATCTATAACATTATATATTTGGAATAAATTTTGACGGTATATCGAAAACAAGTATTGTTACTGGCCTTACTAACAAAAGCAAGATTGTTATTTTTAAATACAAAATATATCCTCACATCTGTGCATTTTCAACAAGATATTGTTGGTTTATTCACATTTAATGTTGTATCAACACGGATTAACAGCTTTTTTTGACGGGTTATTAGTAATTGTGAAAAGTTTGTTCGCTAATTTTCATTCGTTTTGGTTTTGAAGAAGAATACTTAATATATATATAATAGTTTAAAATAACTGAAAATTCTCAAACACATGATCTCTTTTGTTTTGCTTGTGGGAGGTTTATTTCAAATTTCATTCGAGAATGGCCTACGGCGCGCAGTTACTAAGTAACATCTACAATTTGCATTTTTTTTTTTTCAACATTTCTGAGATTATAAATAAACCTTGGAGACAATTTTTTTGTTTAATAGATAACTAAAAATACTCACCTATCAATGCACTTTTCTAAACCTATAATTTGGACGGAACATAATGATCATGTGAATGACTGTTATTTCTGTTAATTCAAACTTCAAACTGAAGGGATATTCTGATAAAACAAGAGTTAAAATTATGTATCCTGATGTGGAATCTGTAAGTAAACCGCTTCCTCAGACTGACATCACAGCAACTTCCAATGAAGGAAAAAGATGTAGAGGACAATGTAAGCGCCATCGAATCAGAATCTTCAACGCAAACAACCTCTCAGTTGTAAGATTTTGTTGTAAATGAAAATAGACCGCATTTAATACATCGAGGTGATGTAAATGATTTAGTTAGGGACCCAACTTTGTCTAAAGCCCAAGCTGAACTCTTAAGTTCCAGACTTCAAGAATGAAGTTTACTTCATCCAAGTGAACTAGTTTCAGAGTGTTGACAACGTGATGCGGAAATTGTAGTTTTTTTTTTTTAAAGAAGAAAGTGGTCTTACATATTGTAATGATGTACAGGAGCTTATGAATAAATTAGGCTACGACTATCCACTAGATCAATTGAGACTATTACTTGCTTCCTCAAAATTACCGTCATTCTTAGAAAATATGTGCAGATCTTGAAGTTGTTGGAATATTGCTTGGGTTGCAAGGAGGCTACACGATTACTGTTTTTTTTTTGTGCGCGTGGGATAGCAGAGCTAAAAGTCAACACTACATTAAAAAAAAGAATGGCCAATGAGAAATAATTTCATTCATGGACAAAAAAAAATATATTCCTTATCGGATACTTTTTTATATAAACATATTTTCCTAGGAAAATGGATGTCTAAATTATTTTAATACACGTTTTTTTTTTAACTAATCCAACCTTAAACTCAAATTTGTTTCGATCTGAGCAATACGTATGGAGTATCCCAATAGAAAAACTGAAATTTATGGAAATCTTTATCAAATGAATCACGAATTTGGCACATTCAAGTTTCGGAACATGGGAAAACAATATTTTAGAATAGGTTTGAAAAATTTAAACTACAACTTGTTCTATAGGGTTTCTAAGCATTAATTACTTTATTGTTTGGTTGGATATGGTACAGAAAATTGTTAGTCCTTACTTTTAAATAATTTTCAAAATTCTATAATGTATGCATTACAAGTATGTAATGCAAGAAAATACAAAAAAAAAAAAAAAAATGATCAACTATCAAAATTATTAATTATTAAAATTATAAATGATACAATGTAAGGATACAGAACGAAAAAAAAGAATAAAATAAACAAAATGTGGAAATGAAAAAAAAAATTAAAACTAAATTTTTAAGCACATGTTAAAAGATCTTTTGATTTTCCGACCTTTTAATGTGCAATTTTATTGTTTTCTTTTATTTTTAAGTGTCTTTCAACTAGAGGTACAAAATCTTCTTGATTTGATATGATCTGTCAATTATGGTATCAATGTGTTTGGGTTAAATAACACATGGACGGTGCTGCCATTGATGAAATACCATGTTCATATTTTGATATTTTTTTTCGTATTGCCTGAAATCGTTTTTTAACTAACTGACTGACTAAAATACGTACGTTTTCTACATTTTGGCTAAGTTTTCACGCTACCTGAAGAATGCCCAAGAAGCCGTGGTCGATGATTACCACTTTTAATCAACTTGTGATAGTATCCGTAGGGACGGGCTATAAAGACTTATGTCTGTTTCAGCTGTTAAACTAGTGAGATTATGCAGAATTAAGATGAAAACTAAATTTTCGTTACTATACGTCTCCATAGACAATTTTTATAGCTATGACAATGGCAATGAAAAAAGTAAATTAAGTTTGTGAAATCATATTGCCGGCAATTTAATTTTTCATTGCATCGGTGAAATTTTTTTCTTTTTTTATTATGTGTGCGTTCGTAAGGGATTTTGATTATCCTTAAAATGTTTGCACACAGCGCGAGCATGTGAGATGTGAACTATTTTTTTTATTATGGCCACTTTGAATTTGGCAAATGTCAATATTGCCTTCTAGATGAAAAGATTTTTATTACAAATTCACAATATTTCACTTGTCATTGCCTATGTCCCCTATTCCCCCTATGCGGGAATGTTACTGGCAATAAATTGGCGCAAAAGCCGGAAACTCCAACAGACTTTTGATCTACATAAATAAAAATTTACAGAAGGTGATGTGACTTCATTAACATCATACTTCGGAAAATGATATAAAAAAACTTGCATAGGAGAACGCAACGATATAAGTCGTTTGTAAGTATTGAAAGAGAAGTCCCAAAAATTTGTTAAGTTTTGTATGCGGGAAAAACCAAGTATATCCGAACAGATACAAGAGAATAACAAACCTAACAGAACGTTGCAACAGACAAGTATAACGTCGAAACACATAGTTTTACGATTTTGCCAACCTCAACTACGGTATTTACTCTAAAAAGTATTAACAAGAATCAAGCGAAAAATTGCACTTCTCAATCGCTGTTTCTGTGGGCTAGAAGATAAGTACTAAGGTGAATATAGGAGTGCAAAACTTTTTCGAGCTGCTCTGATTTATATTTGAGTTGGAACGCTTTGTAAGAAATTTAACGTAAGATTCTGTGAGCCATACATATTAATCATCGACTTACTCAAAAAGTACAAATTAATATCATTCATAGCCATTGCAATATATAAAAAAATACCATTACTTTTGCATCTCCAAGGACAACAATTTAGGCCATACATTGTTGGTAAGAAATTACTGTAAATGTTAACAGTGGCTACACATTTAATAAAAAAAACTCCTAACACAATTTTTTTCTTTTTATTGTTTGCACATTTGTTTGAAAAATAGAGGAGATGTATTGCTCTCCAATTTTGCTCTCTTCTGCGAAAAACTACAAAAAATATGAGTCTGCGAACGGATTTAAGACAGTTTTTCGTAGAACTTCATTTTGTACAGTACGTGAAAGAACCTTTTGTATTTTAAAAAATACACGAATTTTCATGGACTCATATATGTAAAATATAATAATTTACCTCTAATTTCTCGGTAATAAATTCATATTTACCATATGAAAATATTGAAAATATATTGAAAATAATTGAACAAAATGTTTCATAAACTTTTTTCATAAACTTTGGATTCTCCATTTTGAATTCTTCCCACCCACACTCTCCATGTTATACTTGAAGTGACAAATAACAGTCAAACAATAAACATATTAATTCGACATGAAACGCAGCTTAAATTTACAAATGCATATTGATAGATCAGATTTATGTTTTTTAGTATAAAATCTACTACTTAATTTGAAAACCAAGTTTCTGTCTAGTACATTAACTTAAAAGGCAGATAGTGCGGCATGTGCCTGTCCAAGAAAAGTGTCAGATTTTGGCTAGCCTGGATTGATTTGCACAGTAAATGAAAATAAACTTCCGAATAAATATTTGATAAAAAATCTTCCTTTTATTTAGGATCGTAAGATAACGTTTGGAAATGTCTAGTCGTGAGGGTGGTAAGAAGAAGCCATTAAAGGCCCCAAAAAAGGCTGACAAGGACGTGGACGAAAATGATATGGCATTCAAGCAAAAGCAAAAGGAAACCCAGAAAGCATTGGAAGCGGCCAAGCAGAAGGCATCACAGAAAGGTCCGCTCGTTGGTGGAGGTATTAAAAAATCGGGGAAGAAATGATTATGTTAATCCACCATTGTGTGATTTTAAATAAAACAAAAACCTTTTAGAGACTAATTTTGTATGATTTATCGATTCACATTTTTATATTTACAAAAAAAGAGCAATTTAACAAATGTAAAAAAAAAACTGAATTGTGACAAAAATATATGGAGAATAATTTACGTCAGTATATAGAGTTCTTTTCAAAATTCTGCCCACGCGAACTGGTCTTTATTCAAGTCAATGGATATATTCGATGCGTTTGGAAAACTCGATTGAGTTCCTTGTAATTGTACTGAATAAGAAGCCACTTCACAGGCTGCTCCAATGTGTTGATGTAGGGGCAAATCCGGATACTTTGCTTTATAGTATGCTAATGAGCCAATAAATGAGTCACCAGCGCCCGTTGTATCGATAACTTTATCCACTTTTCGCGTTGAAACATGAATTGCCTGTTGGTCATTCTCTTTATTCATAAAAACAGCTCCGGCAGCTCCAAGAGTAATGATGACTGTATTAGCTCCCATTTCAATTAAACGCATCAACGCCAGCCTCGAGTCCCTGAAAGTAAAATTATTAGAAGGGGAATCGATAAAACTAACTACAACGCACACCACACTATTGATTGGAAAACCTGTCATAAGAGCTGCTTCAGTTTCGTTTACGCAGAAGATTGTGGAATATTTTAGTAGCTCGGTTGGGGTATCCTCTAAAGCTGGTGCCCCATTCAGAATGGAAGTACCTTGAAACTCTTTTAGAGCATAAATAGTCGCGTCAATAGGTGTCTCCAATTGGCAAATTAGAATCTACCAAAAGATATTTAGCATTCAATCAAACATATAAGGCCAATTCACCTTTGATTGTTGAAACAAATTCGTAGCTCTTTTAACGTCATCTTTTGATAGAAGGTTATTAGCCCCAGCCACAATAACAATGGTGTTTTCACCACCTTCAGCGACACTTATTTGCGCTACTCCCGTTGTCTAAAAAAAAGTGGTAATATTTCAAATGGCGATGTTTTCTACATTTGATGAGAAACTTACTTGATTTGTGCATATTTCGATATGGTCGATTTCAACATTTTCCTTGCGAAGATGCTCAAGATAACTTTTACCCCAATAGTCGCCACCAATTTTAGCAATTAACGCTGTGTTTGCACCTAGTTTCGCTGCTGCAACACATTGATTAGCACCTTTACCACCGAATCCTGTTGCAAATGAATTTCCATGCAATGTTTCCCCTGCTTTTGGCAAACGAGGACCATAACTGAAATAACGAAATTAAAATAGCTATAAAAAAGTTTTGTGTAAAATGTATTTTAACTAACCAAATGAAATCTACAATAGCTGATCCAAATACAAGTACATCCATTGCAGTTAGTTGAGAAAAAGTAATAAAATCACCAGTTTTGCCAGCTGTTATCTTGATACACTTATCTTCGAGGTACTTAAGTAGGTACAAGATAATGTTATTATTCGAGATTTATAAAGGAAGCATGTAGTTACCAATAGAAGCGTATGTGATACTGAATATTTGACAAGTGCCTTTTTGATAAGCACTTTACTGCAGAGACAGCGTCTCACTTGATTAACACAGATTTATGTAATTGACACATTTTAAGTATGAATAATTAATGAATAAACAATTTGGGTGGTAAACCGGTATATTCCCTTTAAGTATCGTATTTCTCAGATCATGAATTTATCTATACAGAAAACTATGGCTATACTAATTGGATTGTTGAAATTCATTTGTTTCTTATCCGCGTCAGTGTGTAATCTCTGGAAATTCTTTGAAACAAGCAGTGCTTAGTAGTTGCATTTCTTCTTTTTGCTTTCTCATATAATGTGTACATACAGACATATAACTTTTGTCTAGTTTTTATTTTTAAAATTTATTTCTTTAGAAAATTGTTCGTGAACTTGCCCATACTTTTAGACTTCGCAGTTGGTATTTAGTCTAAGGTAACAAATAATTACTCAACCCTTTGAAAACCAAAATGCTGAAATTGGGAAAAGAAAAACAGAGATGCACATTTTTTTTTTATTTTTAAGGTCTGATGAATTAAAAAAAAAATCATCTTCAACTGTTTTAACCACATGTTACAAAAAGGGGAAGAGTGCCTCATTGCGCTGTTGCGGATTTAGATAAAATTAGGTATTTTTTTTATCAATATCTGTTACTTGTGATGATTATTATTATTATTATTATTAGACACTATAAGCCCGGTGCTTATATAGGGTGATTCATCGTAAGGTTTGATTTATAATGTAAAATAAAACACATAAATTTGAAAGTAAACTTAAAATTTTTATAATCGGTTAAAAGAACAATTCATGGTATTTACTTTTTGAAAATGATATCATATAAATGTTGGCCACGACCACGTGGTATAGCGACTAGTATTTAGCGGCTTCGAAAGCGTCAATCGTAGCTGGCTTATTCCTGAAGATCTGAGGCTTTTCATATCCCCATAGAAAATAGTCCAAAGGTATGGTATCGCACGATCTAGGCGGCCAGTTTACTGTAGCAAAATGTGAAATTTCAGGTAGCACATATGGACCAATGATTCCACCAGCCCATAAACCACACCATACTGTTGTTTTTAATGGATGTAATGGTAGCGCTTGGTACTCTTCGGGTTGCTCATTAGCCCTAATACGGCAATTTTGTTTATTAACGTATCTATTGAGCCAGAAATGGGCTTCATCACTGAACAAAATTTCACGATAAAACACCGGATCCTCACGAGATCCTCATGCAAAATACGCCAAGTTGTCGAATACGCCAAGCCAAGCTGCTGAGAACGACGACGAATCGATTCGTCATGGTCTTCGCGTACAATCTCAGCTACAGCTGAGTCTCTTCACTATGTTCTGGATGTGGTCTAACCGGTCGAGTATCATCCTCTAATGTAAACTGGGACTCAAATTTGCGAATGGTATTGGCAATCGTGGTTTCAGTAGGTCGATTATGCGCACCGTAAGTTTCTCGAATCCCACAAAAAACATTTCTCACAGAACGCTGATTTTCGAAACATAACTGAACAATTTGGAGACGCTGTTGTAGTGTGAGTCTTTCCATAATGACTTGCAAACTATACTGAACAAAAATAACAAAACAGTTTGATAGGAGTCACGCGTGATCTGTGAGAAAAGGATATTGAAAATTAAACATTTGTAGTATGAATCTCCCTTTAGTAGTGTGAGATTCTTATTCACTAAAAAAACACCTTCTTTTTGCAGACTATGACTGAGTTCACAATCAAGAAGCAGTTCTTCGTTCTCATCCAGCATCCAGGTATGAACATAAAATATAAGTCAATTGCTCAGGTAGGACTTGTCGAAGTTTATACTTCAAGCCCTCGTGCAAGAGGCGAATTGTGTCAATATCGATATAATCGGGATGAGCGAAATTGGTCTGTATGACTTGACTTCAGTCAGCTTTTTACCGGGTTTCGGAACCATAATAATTTCAGCAACTTTCCACTAATGCGGTACATGCTCTAGTCTTATGGTAGCATTTATAAGATAGAGCAGCTTCAGCAAACTTTTTTTCGGTAGCGCTTTAAGTATATCTCTCTTAATTAAATCATATCCGGGGGATTTTTTGGGCTTAAGCGTGTCTACAGCTTGTCTAAGTTCCCTTAGTGTAGCCTTTTCTATTGGAAGATTCATCGTTACGTCTAGCGTATTGACATTCTCTGAAGGCACTTCCCCGTCGAATGGTTTGAAAGTTTCTGCAAGATGGTCGGTGAAAACGTTAGTTTTTTCTTTATCTTCTTTCGCCCTGGTTTCTTCTTATTGGCGTCACGTGTATTTGGGATTTTCGAAGACTTTTAATGGCTCTCCTTATGGAGTAATTGGTATCTTTTGTCGCTGTGAGGCTTTCTAGGTAGTTATTAATACCTTGGTTATTGAAGTCTTGAACGATTTTTTTAACAAGTTGCAGAGGCTATTAAAGGACGTTTTATCTTGTTGAGCCCGAGTTTCATGCCACTTTTTCCGTGATCTTTTTTTCTTCCTTATTATTTCCCTGATTTCCAACGAGTACCTTATACCGATACTGGCAACTTTGTTCTATTCGCGTGGAGTGTTATTCCAGGCCGCCCGCTGCATTAATTCAACAAACCATTCATCTTCTTTTTTAAGTTGATACGGCGTTCGAAACGGTGCTTTTACTCAGTATTTTCGAAAACTTCTATTCGGAAATCTTCCCAGTAAGTTTTTTTGTTGGATAATCTGGGTGGTCTTTGTTTTTTAACCAAGGATTCGCACAATGAAAGGATAATTGGAGAATGATCGAAAGAGAGATCGAAGGATATACTAAAAGAGTAACCGATTTCATTTGAAATTTTTCAAGTTCAATTTGTGCTTCCAGAGAGTGTTAGTCTTTTATAAATAGGAATGATCAGCCTCTTGCGTTTCCCGATGGATGGTGAGTGTGGTAGTGACGGTAACATTTTAGTTTCACGAGTGATTGTGTCGTTAGGTGAGTTTCAGAAATTAAACTTATATCATCTGATTTTCCCTGAATAAAAATATTTAGTTCATCAAGACTTTTCTGGAGGCCGTTGGCATAAAACGCCAGAATATTTAAGTTATTTGTAATGATTAGCTACACAGATCTGCTTTAAGGTTGAGAAGCCATTTGAATATTATCTTATTTGTTTTAGTCAGTTCTTCTAGTCTCTTGAGGATTACTGAGAAAACATTTGAGGCAGGATCAGGTGAATCACAGCGCGTAAGTTTTTCCACTTTTCACTTGCGCTTTTTTATTTTTGACGTTGTTGTTATTGGTGATTTTAGCGGCCATCACGGCGTTTGTTGTCTTTGCCTTCTTTAAAGGCTTTGGGGTTATACCACTGTTATGATTTCTCGTACTCGCTGAGCCTGCGTTTTTGGAAAGCATTGTTTTAAATTGATCGCGTCGTTCTTGCAACTCCTTCGCGACTTCGCAGCTTTGATAGTTGGCTGGATGTTTTCCCCTGCAGTTGATGCTGGGGACTCTTTCGCAGCACTGCAATCTCGCGTCAGTTGTTTTCCGGCGCATTTCTCAAAGCAAGGCTACTTCTTGCAGTAGACCTGAGTTCTCCAACGTGTGCATTGGAGAATCAGCCTCGAGTTTTTTCGCGGAGGTCCAATTTTGGGACTTGTTGTCAGAATAAATCCTTTCTAGGCTTTCGGTTCTGTCGAAAGTTAGCATAAAATTGGGGAGACTGCGTCTTATGGTCGTCCTCCTTCAATAGAATAAGCCTTTATTTTTAAGGTCAAATAAAACGTTTTCCTTATGGCAAAAGGCGTGCAAGCCTGTAGCTACCACGCGTATGGTCTTTTCGCTTTATTTTCGTACGTATGCCATTGAATCTTCTCGGCATTTAATTTGATTGTCTGGATTAAGGACATTGACCGTCCACGTATCGGTATTGAGGGATCAGATTCTGTAGTCGGTTGAACACAGTGATTTCAAGATTGTGTGCAAATAGTAATAGTCCGAGACTCCAAAGACGTTAATTGGCGGCCGCGGTCTTTGTTTGGGTTGCTTTTTTTCCTTTATGGACCTCAACAGTATTACAGCTGCCTGGTGTCTCTTTTTGTACATTTTCCGGTGAAGAATCAGCTTTGCGTTTCTTACCTGATCTTTTTTAAGTATCCAGTTTGTTTCTCGGACTAGCTCTTCTTCGTCCGTGTAAGAACTCGATTTTTCCGGGCAGTCAAGTTGCGGATCAGACTCGGCTTTAGATTGCGTCTTAATGAAATCTAATTCCTTTTTAAGTTCGGCGCAGAGCAATTCCATATTTTGGAGTCTGGCTCGGAGATCACAATTTTCGCGTTCGGGATCAGTGTTATACTATAGCCCAAATCTATCGACTGTGCTTGGTCTTTGCTTCCGCACGATTTTGCCAGCGATCCACGTGTTGGAGATCTCATAACCCTTGAGATCTTTTTTTTAAGGGGTCCTGGTTTGTATTTGTATTGTGTTGTATAGTGTTTATGGAAATCATTTTATTCCCACGAGTAGCGGGGAAGGTTAGCCCGTCTGTTCATAGATCCGCATTAGACAGATAAGGCCGGCTGATCCGGGGGTCGTCAAGTATCTGAATGCTCCATTAGAGATTGGGCTATTTTTTATACTGGGCCCCCAACCTGGTCGATTTTGGTACGGGTCACTTAACACCTTTATCTGGCCCAGTGGATTTTTAGTCGCCTCTTACGACAGGCATGCTTACCTCGGGTATACCATATTCTAGCCCCTAACTCGAAGGGGTTAGGTGATGATATTCAAAAAAACAATCAGTGACATTTGAGCACAAATGAAGGTAACATTTTGAACAAGCATGCAAGTATTGTTTGTAATTTTTTACATAGTTTGAACCACTTTTATCTAATCAAATGGGAAAATGATAAACGTTATCGAAACGGATGTCATGAACTGGGTGTTAAGCTTTCTTACCAACTCTAGAACATCGTGGTTTTGGATTACCTTGGGAAGTTCCTATCTGACTGCTCGATATTATTGACCAACCTCTTGGACGACATGCGGTAAGTTTTGTGTGTATGCCGCAAGACCAGCATCGATTTCTTCTTAAAAGTAATGTATGATATCTCTGAGCTGACAAATTGCATTTGTCGTTGTTATATCGATGAAATGATAAAACAATCGAATCATTGCATTGTGTTTCTTCGCTCGAATATGATAACGTCCCATTAGTCCCCACATTAAATCTACGCCATACTTATGGCTGATGTACTCACGTATAACTTGTGGGCAATCGACTTACACATATTTGTTTGCTTTGCGACCATAACGTGGTACCTTTGCTATTTGCAAGCTGGCATTTGCTTTCGTAAATGGCTCAATATCAAAGTAAGTACATACTTGGCCTGTTTGTTGTCTTTCCACAACATAATGGTGATGCCAACGCCATAGCTAGATCCCATATATTCAGCATAGTAATCTCTCCTTTCAACTTTGATGGAATGCTTGTATCAGGAATTCGAGTGACCCGCATCATACCTAGACTGTTTATTCCTCTTGTGCGCATATAAGCCGACAAAGCAGCGGCGTATAAAAATTATCGAAATATAAATTGTGATGCACAAAGTTGACTAATGTTTTTTGTTTAAGGCACAATAACATTCGAAGTTGCGCAGAGCTCAGGTGTACCAGGTAAAATAACTTTATTCCCTCCAATGTTATAAACTTCGAAGCGGTAAGCATAGCCGAACGAATCATACGAAACACACGGTTAGATTGCCCATTTGTGTGGATTATTTGGCATGTACTACCGAAGATGATGTCCCATTTTTCTGCTACACATTTGTTCGTCAACACAGGGTCGAGCATATTTTGATACTGTTAATTGCATGCGTTTGGCCATTTGCTAAATGCGAAACAATGCATCGTAACCGGCTTGAGATTTCTTGATTCGCTTGCTTTCATCTCGGAACGATAAATATTTTTTTATTGCCTGGTTTGCAACGCATTGTATTTTGAACCGGTGCGGAAGCATTTATGTCCCAGTAACTTTCCAATTCGGATACTGATAAACCTACATGTGTGCATGTATATCAAAATTACAATATAGTGATAGAGTTCATCAATGTCAACCATGAACACAGTGTTGATATTGTTTGATTTCTTTCTGTGGCTGTCATTTACGTATTTAGCCCATTGATATCAAATATCAGCGAAAAATCTCCTCGAAACGATACCTCATTCACATGCAGTTGCATTGATCGTTGACGCCATTGGATTTTATTAAACACTTTTGCATCATTCTGTATTGATTCAATATCTGTAAAACAACACATAATGTATTTTTAAAAGCAATTAGTAATTCTCAGCTTTTACTTGCACCAGTGAAACCAACAGCAGGGGATCTATTTGTACATTATATTATTACTTTTCATCGTAGTAATGGAGAGCGGAGTCTTTTGGTTTAGTTATTTTTGCAGATTCAGTTATATAAGCTTGTTCAGCGGGATTCAATATTGATGATCCTGGTTTTATATCAAGTGACACTGGACTTATATTCAGCAACATGTTAACTGCATCGGCAAAAAAAGTCACTATCATAGAAGTTGTTGATGCACTGTGAAATGTAATAATCATCTTCCGTTGCTAACATAGATACCGTTTTAAGACTACCGTTATCAGTTTGAATTGAATAATATTTTACTTTCGGAGTAAATACGAAAGGCACTATTTCCTTAGAGAATTAATAATCGTATATCCTCCACTGGTACGTTTGTTAAGAAATTGGAAGTAAACTATGTTTGAGTAAATAACTTGTCGACATGACAGTTGTGCTTAAATAAGTTCAGTCTCCCCTACAGCGCTGATTGCATTATCATTTCGCACACAGTGACATATAAGACATTAATAATCCTAATTCTATCCTACGGCGCAGAGGCATGTTTGATGAGTACTCGGATTGGAAAATAGGTCGCGCTACTGAGCCAAAAAATTGTCACTAAATTTTGACAGGCGGGCTAAAAGAGGTACACTCATTTTGGCAGCGCCATCTATCTTTCAATCCGGGTACTCATCAAACAGTCCTCGTATGCGTAGATGAAGTGCAGCTCTATATTATTCTGCAGCATTTCAAATCAGATAGCGATTCGGCAGGTAGCGACTTCGAAAGGAAGATAATCGACACATCTGACCATATGGAAGAGTCGACGGAATCGAAGACGATGGAAGAATTGTTGAAGCAGATGAGTGAATTGGGTTAACAATTAGAGATTGTAACTTCTAACGCCTCCGTCGAATAACTGAACGTATTCGCCTGTGTGAACACGTAACTTAAGCTTAGAATATTCGATCGTCTGTAGCAACCATCTCAACTACTTTTGTTGTCCCAGTAGATGCTCACACATCAAAAATCCCATAAGCAACGACAATCTACAGCTGCAGTATATTGTAACGAGGTATTGCTAAATAAGAGCACGTACACAATGTCTTCGTCAATTTATTAGCCTCCACAGCCCATTCGAACTGCATATTCTACTGTAACAACATCAAATATGGTGCCAATATTCTTGCCACCATTTAGTGTATCACAGCCATAAAGCCAAAAGTTAATGCCTGTGACACTAATAAGTGTAATACGCCACCTCCGATTTTTCCACCAATGTTTTTTTGAGTAACGATTTCGAGATTCTTTCAGATTTAGAAATAGAAGGTAGTTTCTGGGGGATGAGGTATCAATTCGTAGCCCAATGTATGAAATTACACCATGCCGACTACGTACGTGTGCACTCGTGCATTGTCACGTTTGCCTTTAAATCGTTGTTGCACTGGTCCAGGAAGTTGACATTATATTCGCCATTGATTTGTTCCCCTTTAAAAGATATTCAATCTGAATTATTATTCCAAAAACCTGTTGCTATGTTGGTCGACAAACCCACCATGAACTTCTTCGACAACGATTTGTCTGGAGAAATCTATTATTTTGACTGTCATATACCCTAGAGTATGACTTATGTTTCATTCACGGTTAAGAAGTCGTGTCGTACCAAAAAAATTTTTTTTTTCCAATTTCGCTTAAATGATGAGGGTGTCTACTTTAAAAAGCTGCCCTTGTCCAAAATTTGTAGATGGTAGTTGACGGGAGAAGAGCTGTTGTTAAAGTTATAAACTGGAAGATTAAAAAATTCATAGGCTCATTAATTCACTTTCGTAACAATAAAGGACTACGGAGAAACAACAATCGTTAAAAAATCCGTGCGAATTTATACTGATGTTATATAATCGACAGGCGGAGCATACAATTTTACAAAAAACTGGGTCACTAGCAGATGTGAAATCATCAGCCGTAAAGTAGAAAACATTGCTACTGTACGTGAAAGTGTGGCCGAGCGCCCAAGTACATTAACGCGTCATAGTGCGCATTAAATAACACTCTCAAGATCCATATTGCAGATTTGAATAAGTACGCTTACAAAATTCAGTTAACACAGAACTTTTAGCCTCCAGACCATTTCCATCGTCCTTAGTTCGCCGATTAGATACACGAGCAAATACACCTTCATGAAGATTTTTCAAAAAAAAAATCATTTTCATTGACAAAGCCCATTTTCAGCTCAGCGAATACCTATGTTAATAAGCAAAAATATCGCAGTGTCACTTTGTGGTGTAATTTTTGGTCTGGAGAAATTATTGGACTGTTTTGTTTCTTGTTTTTTTTTTTTTTAATGTTGCCGGTAATGCTTTTACTGTGAATGGCGAAAACTATTGTACTATAATTATAATAGTAAAACTAACTCTTTGCTAGACGATATGGATGTGGAATTTATGCGGTTTCAACAAGTCGTTGCCACATGTTACACAGCCAATGCAATTGCACGAAAATTTCTCACGAAACAGCATATAAGTTAGCCACTGAGATTGTGCGATTTGAAATCCTTGGATTCTTTCTTTATTGTTATCTCAAGTCAGATCAATGCTAATAAGCCAACCACAGTTCATGACCTAACGGACGAGATAATAACGAATATTGGTCGAATAGGGGAACAATTATGTCAGGATTTCATCCTAAATTTAGTTAAACCGATTAATATACATTGGACTATGTATGTCATCATGACGAATAAACTTGATGTTGATCAATAAGAATCATTTAATAAAAAAAATCACAATCGATTATTTTATTCATATTTTATTAACTATTCATACTCATAATGAAACGTTAATGGCTCACTCTGTATTCTGGAAGAATTTATAAATACTCATCTTCGAACGCACACGAATTTTTATATCCAGCAATTGGTACTTCTGATTCGGAACGAACCGCAAACAAGCTGGATGGTGAAAAAATTGCTCTCTTTCCACCATTTTACTTTTTCTCGGCCATCACTTTACGAATCCCGGTCGGTAAGTCAGCACGCGAGTTGTCAAAAGCCGAAAAGAAAATTCTACTATTTTCTTTTGAAGTTCTTTAAAATTTGTGACATTTGAAATATTAAAATTATACACACAGGTATACAAACATAAATATATATTTCTTTTTTTTTTCTAAAAAAAAAACTAGCATTTGTATAATTTAAGGGTTTTCTACTTAATTTTGTAAAGTGTAATTGATATTGCAAGTGTCGTACTAGGCCAAGTGTTCGCAATTGATTTTCCTTGGCCTGTCGTTCGTATCCACCGTGAATTTGATTATGTAACTTTTTTTTTTTTCGTTTTCTTTGTTTTTTTTATTCATCTTATTTTAAACGCCTTGACTCTGTTTCTCTATTGTTTTATTTTATATTTACCGAATTGGTTTGGGGGTTTTAGTTGAAATTTAATGCAGCTCTTTGTTTAAAGGAGTGTCCTTGTAAAGATTTATTTCTTCTCTTTTATTTCGTGTATTTCGATTTGATTGTTTCATTAGAACTCGTTTAATTTGCATGCGTTTGTTGAAATTTGTCAGTCAGCAACGTCGAGAAAGTGTTTTTTATTTGTTCGTGGTTGTGTAGCGTGGCCACTTTCGCTAGGCATGTTCGTCGAGGCGGTTTTGTCGCTATGACGCATGCTTGCAACGCGATCAATTATGGTTATACAACCACAAAAGGCTGAAAAAAAATTTTGTTAATATAAATTTTCTCAATATCATGTAATCATGTAAAGGATATTTATATATATATATTATAAAATGCTGCTTATCGAGATTACCTGACACGTGATGTTCGGAAAATTTATACTTCGGCCATTTTAACTACGTCAGCGTCTTGTCATGTGTCGGACGAAAAAAGCTATAAATTCATATACATACAACCTACAGCTACAAACTAAATACAAAATAATGAAATTCGTCTCTATCTTATGTAAGGAACTGTTCTAGGATTTGTTAATTTTTTATTTTTTTTTTCTAAGATCACACATTAGAAAAAAATAAGATGCAATTCACAAGTGGTTTAGGTGGCTTTCAAGAGAATTTGTCATTCTCTTATTCAGAAACTCATTTGAATGAAAAAGATTCTAAAGAGAACCACTTTTCTGTGATGTAAATAACTTAAATAGCTTAGCCTCGAAGTTGGACATTTTCGCGTGTTAAACTAATTTTGGAAACATCTTGTATCTTACGACAACACCCTTGTGCTTGTTCTTTGGCAATGGTAAAGTTTTAGGACTACTATTAGGTATTTGTGTTTTTATTTTTGTTTTTGGACGCCCTTGTATAATGAAAAGAACGTGACATTGATTTTCATTAGGCTGTTACGTTGATGGGCAATTAGCCAAATAGTTGTTAGTTCCATACGTTGTGGCAACTTAAACTTTATTAGAAGATAAATAATAAAACGAATTTTGATGGATTTTAACGTTATAAAGTATTTTCCCTTTTTATTTATGTAATTTTTCACTCGTCTTCTTGTAGTTGCTTTGTAAAAAAAAAAAAAAAAAAAAAAAAAAAAAAAAAAAAAAAAAAAAAAAAAAAAAAAAAACCTTGGAATGTGCTATTGAATGCGGTCAACTGATTTATTTATTTTTTCTTATTGACTGTCGCTCATAGCAACACGATGTTTTCACATGTTCAAACTATTTAAAATGCAGGTTCATTCACTCTGGCTGTTAGCTTTTTGCTTTACAGGGTTATCGTCTTGTTACCTATGTACAAGTCTAGAACATGTTATAAATTATGAATCTGGGCAAATAGGAAATAACCTTTAACTGGATTTCATACTTTGCGAAAATATATAAAATTTCCGAAGCTAATAAAAATAAACACGCTACGGGCTATCCATCAGACGCGCATACAAAGTTACATTGAGCTGTGGACTTAGACATTATAAAATAAGTGTAACTCAAATAATGATGCCCTCGAAAACATTTTTGGGAATCGATCATATGATATGTTTGTATGTATATATGTAGGTTTGATTTTTTATTTTGCTTCGTGCGAATATCGGAAGGCTTAGTTCAATTAATGTTATTTGAATAAAAAAAAAGTACAACTTTAATACTTATTGTCTGTTGAGAGTAAAGACTTTGATTATTAAATTCATTAATCTCCCGTCTCCTGGGCGAAAACATTTGGTTGAAACTTGTGATGAATGTTATATTGGTACTTGTCTGTAGATTAGTTATTTAATATCTGTAGCACTTCGTTTTGTTCAAGTATATGCTTTCAAAAATATTCGACTCGATGTTTCAGCTGGACATATTCCATAAGATATGACATATCTTCACTTCCATTCAGATTGCATAGTGAGCATTTTGTGGCATACTTCACTTCAGGAGAATCCAACGACCCACCCTTTTGTTTTTAAGTTCTTTTATTAAATTTGCTGATGTTCTTACATTTGGGTGACACAATTATTTTTTCTTTTTGACTCTTCAAGACTGTTGAAACTTGGAGCTCTATTATGGCAAAACCAGCTGACTTGCACAGTCTAAAATTTGTCCAGTATCGATTTTTTAATGTGGAAACTACTGCGAATGATCGTATTTATTAAATCAAATTTGGTTGCGCTCGGTAACATAACATTTTCATTTCCGTCGTTGTTCTTTTTCCTTTACATATATTGCTCGTATAACACTGCAATAGCGTATGTTAAAGCTAGACGAATGACTGTAAACCTAAAGTACACGATTAAACTGCTGTACTAACAGTTTTCTTGTTGAATACGTGGATTACATCGTGCGTATTCACTCAAACGAAGATTGTACCGGTGTTCTATGTTCATATGCTGTTGAGCATGCAACCTGTGTTGTATGTGACACATTGTATTGAAATGGTATGTACATATATATAGTATTCGTGAAATCAATTTTTGTTGTTTTGGATGTAAAAAACACAGTAACAAGTAAAACTGCTAGATAATGGCTGAGTGAAATGCCTGGTTGTACGTAAATATAACGTGGGTCGGCACTACGATAGCATCGTGCATTTCCTGCTTAAAAACTCAAGTAAAGTTACTTTATGAAAGAGTAGTGTTCATATTTCAATACTACCATTTTATCGAGAGGTAAATTGATGAGATCTTAACATCGTCTTCTGCTCTTGGATCTTAGAACCTTTCTGAATATTTTGTACTCGCTTGTTGCCACGATCCAAAAATACTAGCGGAAATCGACAATCGGCGGTTATGGCGGCCCAAACCATCACCATCGGTGCTGCCTGCTTTCTGGTGGCCGTCCGAAGGTGTAAATTTTTGAATATGTTTGTTGACATATTGCTCCATAACAAATGGCGACTCCTCGGAAAAAACTAAATTCGGCAACTTACCACTTTCGTGCAAGCGTAGCAACTCCTTCGCTCTCTCAACCGTAAGTTTTTTTCTGTTGCGGTGTAAGATTGTATGCTTTTTGGAACTTCAATGGCTTGAGCCCAAGCTCATTTTTCAGTATGTGTTGCATCCGTTCCAACGACATGTTGAGCTCACGATCCATTTTTCTTCCACTTGACGCGAATTTCGCTCAATTCGAGCCTTCACTCTCCGAACCATTTCTGCCGATGTTGCTGTTTTTTTTATGACCACCTCCATGGCGTTTTGCAACGCTGCCAGTATCACGGTAACGAGCTGTGGTTCGAGACACAAATGATTTATTCACGTTGAAGTGTTGGAGGGCTCTAACGATAGCTACTTGTGGTTTTAAAGCCAAATATAAAGCAATCACACTATCACGTTTGAATTCCATCGCGGATAAAAATTTTTCAACACAACTGAAAAGTTTAAAAGGCTTGTAAATAATAAAATTATCTGTCATGTGTCAAAATTTGAGCTCGATGTCGTGAACGGTTTGGAAATTATTGCAGTCTGAAGTTGGTTGCAGTTCGAGTCAGGAAGGGTGTAGATTTGGCTGTCGCACATAATTAAAGAGAACATATTGGAATATGTTGAACATTTTCTTCCAGCGAAAAAAAAAGAAATGTGGAAATGTGTGCGATCGATGGGTCAAGCCAAATATTTCATGGTAAAGAGAACTTGTATTCCCCAGTGGGTTTTGATATTTCATATCCTATTAGAATTAAGGACAAGTTAATCCGAAAATGGTAAAGAAAACTGGTTAAACCTGACAGGTTAAGCTTGAAAGGTTTTGATAACGCTAACATATATATGTATTTCTTTTAATGCGTAATCGGTGTTTGTGTCCACTACCTTTTCCAGTCTTCTTTTGATTAAAGAAATCTCCCATATATTGTATGACATGTAATTATTCTTTCTAACCGCGATTCGGCATAAGGCCCATAATCTGAAAAAAAAAAAAATCCATATCGATAACACTATTCGTTGGCTAGTTATAGGGAGTTAGGGGTAGCTCAAGGGGTTTTTATTCCCTTAAAATGTTTTCAAATAGCATTGCCGAAGGAAACTAAGGGAGGAAGTTATAACGAATAGGAAAAAGAGAGCTCGGTAGGACATCCTATAAGCGAGTTGTACGGCTTAGGAACGAGTCACGATGTTTTAAGATACGTCCGAAAGTGGGCTTGCGGGTATACTGATGAGCATTCATAGCAAGACGGGTTTTACGATTAAAAGTTTGAAGGGGCGGAATGCTACTGACGATTTCTATGGCATTGGTGGCCAGCAGACAAGAGATCATTGATGAAAATTAAAATGAGTGACGGAGACAGAACGGAGCCTTGGGGCACACTGGCATTAATTTTGTGAATGTCAGACTTGAAAACATCCAAGGTAACATTTCGCCAGGTTAGAGACACAATGAAAGTACTATGTGCATAATATTGGTTTGTTAACAATTTTGTTGCACAAATTATGTTTTTTGAATCTTAACCCACGAGTCATGGTTTTAAAATTAATGGACCTGGTGTTATCATTTCTTATTTGGATAAGATGTTTAAGGCCAGCTTTCTCACTTATGATGGCTAAAGTGTAAATGAATACTGCGTTGGTTGTTTTATGGCTCATTTATTGCCACTATCCGGAATTGTTCAAAAGTAAAAAATATATCATCCTAGAAAAAAAATTAATAAAGCATAAAATATAACTCTGAATTCTTTTATCAAAACTATTGGTTGTTACATTCGTTAAACGGATGGAGAAAATAAGACCCCGAACCTTTGAAAACAAACATTGATATCCAAAGTATAAAAGAGTATTGGAAAAAGTTTGCGATACAAAAATCCATACAAGTGTTTGATCATTCTAGGCGACTTAAATAAAAACAGTGGTAAACCCAAATATACCCAGTTTTGATTCGATTTATTAGTTGGAAAGCAAGTTTATTTTGTGGTACTGAACGCTTAGTAATACGACGTTCTAATGAGGGCCCAAATATTTCAATTTAACAATGACGCAATCAAGTGAGTGTCATATAGTACCATGTATGTATGTAAAGGGTTTTCTAATAACGACTTGACAACTTTTTTTTAAATAAAAGGCAAACCATTTGAGATATTTCAAAAACTTTATTATTAGCTTGAAGTACAATCAAAACATTTATGAATGGAACTCGACTTCATTCATATGGCCACCGAGGGCACGTTTGCAGCGGTCGATTCGTTGGACCCAATTTTCAACGACTCAATGTTGGCTCAGCTCTTCCAACGTCGTGGGCGTGTTGGCATAAACCAATGACTTAACGTAGCTCCACAGAAAATAGTCAAGCGGTGTTAAATCGCACGAACGAGGCGGCCAATCGACTGGCCCATGTCTTGAGATAACACGCTCACCATACTTACTCTTCAATAAAACAATTGTAGCGTGTGCTGTGTGGCTTGTGGTACCATCCTGTTGAAACCACATGTCGTCCAAGTCCATATCTTCCAATTCGGGCTAAAAATAATAGGTGATCATTATACTGTGACCATTCACAGTAACGTGACGATCGGTATCGTCGACGAAAAAATATGGCCCAATAACGCCGCCGGCATGCAAACCTCACCAAACAGTTATTTTTTGTAGACGAAGTGGTGATTCATGAACCACATGTGGGTTTTCACCCGACCAATAACGCATATTTTGCTTATTGACGAACCCATTGAGCCAAAAATGAGCTTCGTCACTAAAGATGATTTTGCGATGAAATTCATCATCTTGGCGCATCTTCTCCAGAACCCAATCGGAGAACGTAGCTCGTTATTGTACTTTACCATGATGAAAATGTTGAGTTTACTGAATAAATTGACAGTGACAGTATGATGATTCAATTCAATATTTTTAGTTACAGGCGCTCATAATTATTGTCGTATTTATATTTCGAAAAAAAAAAAATACAACAAAAATTTTTTTTATGGTAAAAAAAAAAATAATCTTCCACCTTCATAAGTAGAAAAAGAAAGATATAGTATGATGGTATTTTTGTATGCCTTCACATATTTCATATTGATTTGTGTAGGTATCTACAATAGTTGTAAATGTAATTTTCCGAATAACGATTTTAAAATCGTAGTTTCAACTTTAGATTCTAACCCAATAGGTGGTAAATAATATTTAGTTTACATAAGGTCAACAGCTGCATAGTCTTTTTTTCTTTTGAAAAAAAAAAAAAAAAAACTGAATTGTACCTCTATTTTGCTAGCGCAGTATAGGAATCTTAGAAAGTAGGTATCCTAAACATTCAGGTAACAATCAACCTAAAAATAAGAAATAAGACAGATGGTCAGATGTTTTGGAAGTGATTGTTTCTTTTGTGAAAAATACATTAATTTTGAGAATTTATAGTATATAGGACTTGGTATAGGGCCTTAGTTAGGTAGCCTAATTTTTTCCTGCACGCACCTGCAATATAAAGTGTGTTATATTGCACTTCTTCACCTGAGCTTCAAATAAACACGTATGTGATATATTCAAAATACCTTTCGCTTATTGTTTACTTGAATGAGTGAAAATTACAAGTGAACTAATTTAAATCAGAAAACGGAAATCGACTACATGACTGCCAATTACGTCTGTGTGCCTGCACATTTGTCAACAACATGTGCTATTGTTTACTACATTCTATAATACGAGTATCAATAGCTCAGACATATCGCTGCTCCCTTAAAAATAAATCAACTTTGATTTGATGATGATGCAATTTAAAATTTACTTTTTGTACATGTCACCAAGAGTTCTATGTTTCGTTGCTGGCTGTTTATGTCTTTTTTCTGAACTTCACATATTGTTGATAATAATAAATGAGTCAATTAAAACATTTTTTCAATATACTGGCTATTTTTTTCTCCAAAAAATACATCTCTTTTCGGCTTGCTAATATCATAATTTCCATTTTAGAATCAAAGGGAGAGTTGCGTGTGTTTCAAAAAACAATTAAAACAAAAAGAGTGTAAAAGAATATTAAAAAAAAAAACATAACATAACATATTTATGTTATAACATCAAAGAGAGCATTTTTATTTTATTTTTCAATCAACTTGCAGTAAATTACACCCGATATTGACTGCGATAACTAAACCTATGCTTCAGTAGAGAGAATATCCTCGTATTCATAGTTTACAGCTATTACATAAATTCTTATGGAATAGTTCAATCATAGAATTTATGTCATACATAATTTTTCCCCTTTAAAAAAAGCTTTTGATAAGACTACTGTGTATTATTTATTATGTACCGTGTCAGGAAGTAAAATGCATTTTTCCAATAGTTGAAAAATCTATAAACATAGAAAATGGTGAAAAGGGTGATGCACTGCACATTTGTCACAATGCAAGTTATAGGGGGGGTTACTGGAGAATGCCAATGGCATTCTTTCCGAGAAAAAAAAGCTAAAATTTTCCTTCTACTTTTCCTCAGTCTAAAAAAAGGCCACTTCTTCAAGGTGATAACCGTTTTATATAATAATCGGCTGTAAAACGATTATACTTAAAAAACAATTTTTTATGGTTTTACATTGAAGAATATCAATTTGATAAGAACAAAGTATAAAGAAAAATAAATTTTAACTTTTATGTTTGTATGAAGCTTTTTTGCGTTTGCCAAAAGTTAACGCATTTGCCATTGGCACGAATTTCTGCTCAAAATGCGCATGGATGATAGAATACATTGAAGAGCAAAAAACAAAAAAAAAAAAAAAAAAAAAAAGGAGAGAGAGAGAGAGAGAGATCTAAACTTGAGGGTTCTGCAAATAGATTCAAGAACAATTCTCTCGGTCGTTTGACGTCACATATATGTAGATACGATTATATCGCGGGGACAGTTAGCAATTGTGGGTTTTCAAAAAAGTGAATCAGTTGCCGGACCGAAGTCGAAGTGTTGTGAATACTTTTTTTTTACTGCTCTGTGATAAATTAATACAAATAGGTATTTGTTCTAAGACATATTTTAACATACATTTAACTACTTTTAAATATTTATCAATTTATTTCAATTGAATGTAATCCTGTGCCTACAAATAAGACTCGGTTATTTAGTAGAATTTAAACGTTTTTATTTGATTATAAAGAATTTTTCCTATCCGGTTATGCAATAGCTAATATACATATATGTGCGGTTGTAACGAAGTATTAAAAAAATGGAGAACTTTTTCAGCACTAAATTTGATTTTACTGCAGTTATCAGAATATTAAAACTATAGTTAATGGGAGTGTGAATTTTTGTTACCACGTGCTGCTTGATAATGGAATAGTAAAGAAGGAAAAAAAAAAAAAAAAAAATTCTCTACCGACTAGTTACTAGTGGTTACGTCATCAACTGATTGGACATTGGTCACTGGGTGGGAGGTGCCAAGTTAAAGAGATTATATAAATAAACCAAACGCTAATTCAATTAATACTTTAAAAAAATTGTATTGAGTTATCTTGTGATTTAGTAATAGTAATGAATGTTTTTTTTTTTTTTTTAACAAACATAAGACCACATGTCAAATTAATGAAAAGCATTATCATATGCCTATAAAGATTTGCGGGTTAATCTATAACGATTGCTCTATTCGATAAGCCTTTTTTTTTAAAGATTACATAAACCATTATCAAGGTCTTCAAATGAATGATATTAATATATACATTTTTTTTTTATAAATATTCTTTGCGATGTATAGTGATTATATTGTCCCATGACTAGATTTCAATGTAATATTTGTTCTTTCCTCTCTTTCTAAAAACTCGCATTTTTTTTTTAAACCATTGATTCTACATAAAAAGATAAAAAGATAAACTATTTTTCAGTTAGATAACGTTTAATACTTGTCTTACCAAGATGCACACTCCGTATAAAACATTTTATTCATATGTGAACAAAATGCGCAAATTATTTCCATGAGGAAATAACACTCTGTGACCAAATTTTACAATTTTAAGCAGATTAATTTCCAACTTTGTACATATATTTACACTCCTCGATAATTTTGTTTCGTATGTGCTGTAAATATTGCTGTTAGGTAATCGTTACCAATATCTAAGAAAATTCTAATCAGTATAAATATTGATTATATAAATAAGTCTCCTACGTTATTGAATTGTCTGCTCTGATCTGACAGCTCTGGATATATACCCATATCCATTCTTAATTATTTTGAGGTCTGGAGACAATGCTGGCCAGTCAAGAACACAAACTTCGTTACGCTCGAAGTACACTCACCCACCTGGCTGTTGTGTGTTGCATTATGTTGTTGGGATGAAATTTTCGCTGAATTTTTCTTGGTTATAACGCAAGTTCATTTCTAATATATTAAGCTAGTCGTCACTTTTCATCCTATCGTTTATCTATCGTGTTATTTCAGTATGATATTTTTCCCCATCTCCGCCTTGTTGTCGTCGTCTTAAAAACAGCTCGTCCTTTCTTAAATCATGAAAATAATGACAAAATCCGTCAGGTCTATCAAGGCAAAAGCGTGTCTCATCGCTGAAGATGACAGTTTTCCAATGCTTCTTCCACCTTAAATAATTTCTGGCAAAGGTGAAACGGGCATTTCGATGACGTTGTAGTAGAACAGGTTTTCTTTTTAAATACTTTCTTTGGCAAGTTCTTAGTTTTTCTATCTACGTTCGAAATTCTTATACCGCGATTTCTCTTGTTGCTGTAGAATTTGACCCTTCTTTTAGTAGGAATCGCCGATTAGGTACGTATCAATTCGCGAAATTTTCTGGACTATTTAAATATCATGGTTTAAAACAACTACACGACTTGGTTCCAAAAGTTTTAGTGTTTTGTTGACAAAATTTTAAATTGTTTTGGATCTCAGCAGTGAGTACGTTCGTTGAATACTACCGGCAATGAAAAACACAAAAAAGGTTTTTATTTTTCTGTGCTTACCCCTTTTTGGTGGGCAATGGTAAATCTCCGTAAAAGAAAACTATGTACTATCAAAATAAAAAAAAAATCATTGTTAGATATTTTTATTTATTATTATTAATTATAATTTTTTTTTTTCATAAATAACAATGTTTTATCATTATTATTATTATTATTATTGTTTTTTATTTTATAGCAAAATGGGTAAAGGTGATTTCGACCCCGTGAGTTTCGCTAAGGATTTTGCCGCTGGTGGTATCTCAGCAGCAATCTCCAAAACTGCCGTCGCTCCAATTGAACGTGTCAAATTGCTGTTGCAAGTTCAACATATTTCAAAACAAATTTCACCCGACAAACAATACAAGGGCATGATTGATTGCTTTGTCCGCATTCCAAAAGAACAAGGCTTTGCTTCATACTGGCGTGGTAACATGGCTAACGTCATCCGTTATTTCCCAACCCAAGCTTTGAACTTTGCCTTCAAGGATAAGTACAAGCAAGTAAGTAATAAGAAAATTTTCCAAACAAATAAAATAAAATTTGCTAAAATTATTGAATTTTTAATTAAAAAAAAAAAAATTATATAATAGGTTTTCTTGGGAGGTGTTGACAAAAACACCCAATTCTGGCGTTATTTCTTGGGTAATTTGGCTTCCGGTGGTGCCGCTGGAGCAACATCATTGTGCTTTGTCTATCCATTAGATTTCGCCCGTACTCGGTAGGATTTAATTATTATCAATGAAAATCTATGTATTTTATGATTTTGGTTACCTATATGTTTATAATAGCTTGGCAGCTGATACTGGCAAGGGAGGACAACGTGAATTCACAGGTCTTGGCAACTGTCTTGTTAAGATCAGCAAGAGTGATGGCATTGTTGGTCTATACCGTGGTTTCGGTGTGTCTGTACAAGGTATCATTATTTATCGTGCTGCCTACTTCGGTTTCTACGATACTGCCCGTGGAATGTTGCCTGATCCTAAGAACACACCAATTTACATTAGCTGGGCTATTGCTCAAGTAAGTTGCTTCTTAATTATTCACATTTTCATTAAAATATTTGAATTTGAATGGATTATTATATTTAATTTTTTGTTTTCATTTATACTTAGGTTGTTACAACTGTTGCTGGTATTGTATCCTATCCATTCGACACAGTTCGTCGTCGTATGATGATGCAGTCTGGTCGCAAAGCAACTGAAATTATTTACAAGAACACACTTCACTGCTGGGCAACAATCGCTAAGCAAGAAGGTAGCGGTGCCTTCTTCAAGGGCGCTTTCTCCAACGTTCTCAGAGGTACTGGAGGCGCTTTCGTGCTTGTCCTCTATGATGAAATCAAGAAGTTATTGTAAATTATTACTGTAACGGCTAAGTAAACAAGTTAAAACGTAAATTAAAAACATAAAACATAAAAATAGTAAATTCGAAATGAGTCTTTCTTTTCTTTAATTAAATGAACGTATTTGTTGTTTCTATCGTATTTGGTTTGAATTCCACTCACTGGAACTGGCTGCTGATAAGAAAGTTTAATTAAAAAGAAAGTGGTATTTTATTAACGAAATGCATGCCATCATTTGGTCTGACATTTGTTCGTTGAAAAAAGCTAGTAGGTAGTAAAGGAATAGTAATTAGCTATCGTCGGCGGTGCATGTAGTTGTTTCGGAACAATGTTCGCAATGCGTAATCAATGCACAATGGGTTTGTGAACAAGTAAGATTGCCACCTTCTGGAGTGAGGCAATACCGGGATGCAAATTATCGCACTCGTGATCGGGCTACTTGTCACTGAGAGATACACATTTTGTACTCCCGCACACGTTATCGAGGTTTGAGTAGAGTAATTTGACATTCTCGTTCATGATCGGGAGCCATTCACGTACAAATGGATTTCGGGTCTTAGGAATAAAAAAAAAAAACGATCAATACGAAAATGTAACTATTTTTATGCGTTTCTTCTGACATTTTACTATTATTTGAGTCAAAATTAAATAAAACAGCAGGATTAAGAGAATTGACAGCGTAACAACTTATTTTGAATTTGTGATAGAAATTCTTTTTTTCTTTTATCAAAAAACGAGTTTAGTTGTAGTAGACTTTTATTATTACAATTTGATGTTTCCATTCGATATGTCAACTATCGTGTGCCATCATTCCAATTCCATTCGATCACTGATGGAATCTGCTCAGTCGAAAACGTGAGCAGTTATTTGCCCCCAGTTAAGACTCATGAGACTCAAAAACACTTACAAAAGTGCTTATCAATTGTCCCTATTTTTCAAAAATAAGGTCAGAGACGGAGTGAGAAATTACCATAAGGTTGGACTATCAATTGGTTACTTTCGGAGGCAATTTCTGGTGTATAAATTTTTGAAACAAAATTTTTTGATACTCCTTTTGCTTTTACTTTTGTAATACCATTGGCAATGTCTCGATTTTCTTGAAATATATTTCAAGACCTTAATTTAAAGAAAACACAATTTCATTCTTTCTTATTTTATTTTATTATTTTATTTTTTCTTATTGTCTTCAAAAAATAACTTGAAAAGTTACGTACATACCAGAAGTGTTTTTGAATTTAAATTTGACCTAAAAAATGCACCGTCGTAGTATCTCTACTTTCAATCACACAATTCTACAAGCTCTTAAGCAATGGTGAAATTTGAGAGAAAAGTGTCATTATACCAAATTTTTTCACTCAAAGTCGTTACCGATACCTCTTTTATGAAAATGGGAAGAATTTCCCTCGGAATTTTGTTCACGATAGCCTTGATTATATCGCTTATGAACCAGTGAATTGGCCTCGCTAATAGTTCTATTTGGCGCCATTCGATTCTGTGAGGCTATATTAAATCTTTGGTGTAAGTTAATAATCAGCAACCTCGTACGGTATTGGAAGCCGATTTAAGTGATATAGCGATGAGACAGAGCCCAAAATGCCGGAGATTGTGATCTACAGAGACAGAAGGATGGGCTCATCAAAGGGGGCCGAGGAAGTTATATGCCTACGGTCGTGTTTAAAACATTATCAACGAAATATGAACCATTTACAATTATTAAAGATATATTAAAAAAAATTGTATAGTTAAAAAATAGGAATAAGGAGAAGGATGAATACAAGTGGAAAAGGGTCGAATGTACAATATAATTGTACCAATATTATATTAGAATTAAGGGTACCAAGATCAGAAAAGTATATTTTGAAGCAACCTTTTTTACGGGGCGATTTACGGTTAACGAGTTATTAATTATTATCGAAAAGCTTAGCGACGACGCGCTAAGATCTTAAAAGGTATCCGAGACGTTTCTGAAAATGATGTGCGATATGTACAATGACGTTAAAATGAATGTTAAATACACAGCAGGACTAATCAGAGAGTTCGAAGTTAAGATTGTGGTACACAAATGCAGTGTTACTTTTTAACATAGACCAAGATTGACGTTTCCGTAACTTTTATTCCTTTGGCCGATGGTAGCACATATCATAAGCAGCGACCTAATATCTGGATAAAGGCGTTAGAAAACATGCGTTGCTGTTTTCGAACCCGCAGACTTAACGTCTATTTATATGAAGTCACTGTTCGCGCAAGGAACAAGAAATAAAAAGCAATAAAAAAGAAACATATCAATAGTAACACTGTGTCGTGTATACTTTAAAAAACTAAGTTTATTGCGCAGTTAATAATGTACGAAACAAAACGTGGTTGAAACGTCAATCTCCAAAAGAAAAAAGAAGCGCAAAACCATTCAATCTGTCTGCCGTCCTTTTACCTAGCAAAGCCGCCGAGATATGACATTTCTGCATTTCATACTATCGGAATCAGATGTCCTCGTCGTCGTATTGTAGTCTTAAGTGGTGGCAAAACTCCCCCCAGTAAGCGGATCTGAAGTACCCTTTAAGTTCGTATTACTCCTCTAGTCTGCACTCGGTCTAACATCCAGGACAGCGAGCTTAGCTGGAGGACGCTCAAAAAGTCCACTTGAAGTTCGCACTGTCGCTCTTCTAACATGTCCGTCTTGAGCTACCACAGTGTTGACCACAACACTTCTCGGCCAGCAGTTCCTGGGAAGTTGTTCGTCGACTATAATCACCAGGTTTCCCTTTTCGATAGGCTTAACCTTCTGAAACCATTTGGCTCTTCGGCTTAATGTAGGTAGACATGCCCTGATCCATTTCTCCCAAAAGACCCCAGCTATCGTTTGAAAATATTCCCAATTGTGTCTCAAATCCGTTGCATATTAGTCACATGATGGCTAAGATCCATTCGATGTTCTGAGAATGAAATGGTTGGACGTGAGTGCCTCGTCCTCCGTCGAATCTAGCGATACAAAAGTAAGGGATCTTGTGTTGATGGTGTTCTCTACATCAGCAAGAGCACTTCGCAGAGTTTTCTCGCAAACCTTTGTACTTGGAAGAATGCGGTATAAAACACATTTGATTGACCGTACCAGACTTTTCTAGGAGCCACTCATGTATGGAGCAGATGGAGGGTTAAACTTCCACTTTGTACCAGCTGTAGTAAACTCATTAGCCACTTGATTCAAATTTATCTTTGCCAGCTCTTGTTAAAATTCTCTCTCCGCGCCTCGAAAATTCGTGCCTTTGTCACAATAAATTTCGGCCGGCGTACCTCGTCGCGCTATAAAGTTTTTTAGGCATATGATGGAGGAATCCGTAGTCAGACTGTGAGCCAGCTCTATATGCACCGCTCGTATCGTAAGGCACATAAATATGACTCCCCACCTCTTCTTATTTCGCCTTCCCATGGTTACTAGGATAGGGCCGAAATAGTTCATTCCAACGAAGGAAAAGGGTACTGAAAGCACTCATCCGTGCATTGGGCAGGCTTGCCATTTCTGGTACAACCGCATGAGCCGTTCGGATTTTACACAACTGACAGCGTTGGCTGTCTGATTTCAATAAGAACAGTCTCATAATTGCAGTGGTGGTATTTTCGATGGTAAGAGTCGATAATCAAGTCGATATTCGTTATTTGTGACATAGGCTATTTTGTTTAAATGTTTTTTTTATTTACGAGAATATCTAGCATTTTAAACAATTTTATTGAGATTGCCCACAAATTCATCACTAACTTAAAACATTTCTAAAAATTGCAACAGCCAAAAATTGTTGGATACAGTCAAATTGATTACACAATTAATCACCGAATCTTTTGATAGATAAACATTACAAGAATATCCATCCACTATTTTTATTTGTTTACATCGCCTTCAATTCAATAGATTTAATTAAATTCAATGTCCAACTCTATGAAATTTTGTTCAGTGATGGGATTCAGAAATGGGATTCATTTCTGGCTCAAAGGATACGTTAATAAACAAAATTCCCGTATTTGGGCTGATGAGCAACCTGAAGAGTACCAAGAGCTACCATTACATTAATTAAAAACAACGGTATGGTGTGGTTAATGGGCTGGTGGAATCATTGGTCCATATTTCTTCAAAAATAAGGCAAATCAGAATGTTATCGTCAATGGTAACCTTTATCGCGCCATGTTAACGGACTTGTGCTTTCTGAAATTCGAGCACATGGTCTCGGTGAGCTCTAGTTTCAACAATACGGCGCTACGAGCTATACAGCGCGTGAAACAATGGACTTGTTGAGAACTCATTTTGGTGAGCACTTAATTTCACGTTTTACCACGGTAAATTGGCCGCCTAGATCGTACGATATCACACCTTTGGACTACTTGCCCTGGGGATATGAACATTCTCAGGTCTTCAAGAATAAGCCAGCTACGATTGACGGTTAGGAAGCCAACATTACTCGTGTTATCCGCGAGATACCAGTCGCTATGCTCGATCGAGTCGCTCAAAATTGGACCTTCCGAATGGACTACCTCAGACGTAGGTGGTACATTACATGCAATCATTTTCAAAATGTAAATGCCATGAATTGTTCTTTTAACCGATTTTAAGTTCGCTTTCAAATTTATGCGTTTTATTTTACATTATAAATCAAACCTCACGATAATAATAATCTATGTTGACTTAATATGGTGAGGTTAAATTTAGGGTGTTCAAACATATTTGGGAGGTTCAGGTTCAGGTACTATATATGATCTTGAGTTCGTAGAACTCGAGATGTCCCTCTTCGTTGTCAAGATTTAATAAGTCTTCACTGAGCAGTGCTAAAGTGCTCAGGTACCTGCGTTCTTTACCATTATCAAGTCTTGCTTTATGTTTATGAAGTGTTTTTTTAGAGTTGATTTTTCCAACAGCGCAGGTAGCTTCTAAGATTTATAGTCCTGTTATGTTGACTTTATTTACACTATGATGCAATGCCTGTTTCTCCTTCTGACCTATTTGTTCTGTGCGCTAGGTATTCTTTGAACTTCAGTTTGTTCCGATCTTAAAGCATGGTTTCGCTGGCAAGAATGATATCCAGTTGGTTGATTTTCAGGAACAGGCAAAACACGGTCCGCTTAGTTTTTCTATATAACGAGTTAACATAATAATAATAAAAGTGCTCGCAAGCTCTGATCCGAATACACGTTGTACTTCGTTATTAAAATTTGTTGTCTTAGAGATGTTCTGTAAATGTGATTGACTTTCCATCTTCTCTGGAGCATCGATGTTTTGCTTACTGGGTAGTTTACCAGCAGGTAAAGTGATGTCTGTTTTGGATATTGCTGCAAAACTAACTACTGGTTTAATAAGGATAGAGGCAGACTTCGCAGCAAATTCTTGTTGGGATTTTCTTTCCTTAGTAGCTTTTTCTTTTTCTGCCAGTTTAGAAACCTTCGTAGTTGGTGGGATGTCCTTGGTTTTTTAAACTTTGCGCAGTAGACTGATGAGCTTTCGGTTTCTTTCTTCTGGCACTCTCCTGGTTGGTGATGCAAACATATCGCATTCTGCAGTTTGTAGCAATGTGTCCAAGATGTAATTTTTGCATTGAATTAGTTCAATGTTTTTAGCTGCTCCCAATGGTTTAACAGCAGTGTTTTCCTGTATATGCTGCTGATTTCGCCGAGAGAATTTAAAAGTTTCCTCTTTGCCTTTTTCGATATAAAAGCTATTATTTTTCCAAAGCGTATGCCTTCGCTGGTTAGTTCGTCACACACTTCCTTAGGTGTGTAGGAGTAGTGTATGCCGTTTAATTAGAGGAGCACTTTCCTATCCTCTCGCGGGGTATACTCGTATCTGTGGCTTTGGATCCTCCTTGTTTTTAGAAAGTACTTTATTGACTCGAAGCCCTCAAAGGTTTCCGCATGGATGATGGCCTTAGCTGTTATTCACGAGAACTGTGAATCAAATCAATTCAATCGCCTCTGTTTTGTTACATTTCATTATCATTTCGCTGCGGTTTTCTCACCTTGGACGCTTTCCCTCTTCCATTCTTATTTTACATGTTGAAGTGTATGTGTATTATAAGTTTTCGTTTGATTTTTGTAATATGAATGAATAACCGAACGAACAGAGCTCGAAAGAAGCATCTTCTATAATCCGAATTGTAAAAGAGGAATGCCCCATTGCAGTTTACTTCAGTTTGTACTTCAGTTAATTCGCGCCAGAGGTGCGAACTGGGGTTAGCATTTTAATATATGTAAGAATTTGTTTAAAAACCTGTTTTCTTTAGAAATAAAACACCACCACTTAAACGCGCTGAGCGCATATGCGCATTCACAGAGTTATTGTTGAGCCCTCTGGCAGTTCATTGACGACAATTTTTTAAAAGTCAACTGAATTATTGGTTAGACGTATAATGTAAAATAAAACACATAAATTTGAAAGTGAACTTCAAATTTTTATTTACGGTTAAAAGAACAACTCATGGCATTTACTTTCTGAAAATGATGTCACGTAAATGTTGACCACGGAAAGTCCAATTTTGGGCGACTCGTTCGAGCATTGCGACTGGTATCTCGCGGATAACACGACTAATGTTGGCTTCCAAAGCGTCAATCGTAGCTGGCTTATTCCTGAAGACCTGAGACTTTACATATCCCCAGAGAAACTAGTCCAAAGGTGTGATATCGCGCAATCTAGGCGGCCAATTTAACGTAGCAAAACGTAAAATTAAGTGTTCACCAAAATGATTTCTCCACAAATCCATTGTTTCAGGCGATGTATGGCTCGTAGCGCCGTCTTGTTGAAACCAGAGCTCACTGAGACCGTGTGTTTGAATTTCAGGAAGAAAATAGTCCGTTAGTATGGCGCTATAACGGTTACCGCTGACGGTTACATTCTGATTTGCCTCATTTTTGAAGAAATATGAACCAATGTTTCGACCAGTCCATAAACCACACCATAGCGTTGTTTTTAATGGATGTAAAGGTGGCTCTTGGTACTCTTCGGGTTGCTCATCAGGTTGTTTATTGACGTATCCATTGAGCCAGAAATGCGATTCATCACTGAACAAAATTTCACGACAAAACACCGGATTTTCATTAAGTTTTTCCAGAGCCCATTCACTAAAAATATGGCGCAAATTCAAGTCGCCTGGCTTGCGACTTCTTGCACAAGTTGAATTTTGTACGCTTTTAGGCCAAGATCCTCACTTAAAATACGATAAGTTGTCGAATACGCCAAGCCAAGCCGCAGAGAACGACGACGAATGGATTCGTCACGGTCTTCGCGTACACTTTTAGCTACAGCTGCTATAGTCTCTTCACTACGTGCTGGATGTGGTCTAACCGGTCGAGCAACATCCACCAATGTAAACTGGGACTTAAATTTGCGAATGATATTGGCAATAGTGTTTTCAATAGGTCGTTTATACGCACCGTAAGTTCCTCGAATCGCACGAAAAGCATTTCCAACAGAAAGCTGATTTTCGTAATACAGCTGAAAAATTTGAAAAGATGTTGAACAAAAATGACAAAGCATTTTGATCTGTCAAAAAAAGCCTATTGAAAACCAAACCTCACGATGAATAACTTTATATTTATTACTTTCACCTATATAGGGCAAGTATTGTAAGCGTGAAAAAAATTAACTTCGGGGTTTTGACGGATTTTACATATCACCATTATAGGAAAGTCGAAAAAAGTGGGTCTGTCAATTCTGTACGTTTGTCTTTGGTTTTTTCTTTCTTTCATACATTAACAAAGGTAGATATAATATTGGATTTTGAATTTAATTTTATGTTGACTCATGTTGTTATTTAGCATAAGGTGATTTCATTTATTTCGGTTAGTAGTTTTCGATACACGTAATTAATTAATTAATTTGAGATATGTTCAAAAATTTTTTTTTTGAATTTCCTTGCGAACATGAAAAAAATAGAGTGAAGGCTAGTTTTTCCTTCTTTTTTTATCATAAAGAAACCATAATGGTCAAGAGCAAGACAAATTTAACTAGGAAATCGCATAGCGCAAAAAAAAAAAAAAATTACGACGTACCTCAAACTTCACAGAGAGGAGAAAAGTTACACAGCCAATAAGATTATTCGAGGAGAATTCAGGGGAACGAGCTTCAAAACGCATTAACAGCAAGTATCAAGGACAGCTTTTAATTACCAATTACTGTTTGCCTACATAAATAACGACAAAACAGAAATAGGTAAATTGGATGAGATTTTGTAAAGTAAAAAAATTGCCCGGGGAATTAAGTAGCATGTGTTGTGTAATGATAAAGGAAAACATTCACCCATACCTGAAGCATCCTAATTTTTTAAAAATATGTTCAGATCCATTGATCCCAAACTCCAAAAATTTCACTGATAGTGTGAGGGCGTATAATTCACTCTTCCAAATAAACCACTTCATTGCAATCTTGCTATCCCAAACAAGCAATCCGACCTTCCTGCAAATATACAGGATAGACAAAATATGTTACAAGTTTTTTTTTTTTTTTTTTTTTCGTTAAATAAAATAAAATGTACGATGTGTTATGGTTTAATTAGAAAGAGCGAACATTCTCATTAATAAGGGAGTACAATTTAATGCATATGGCTACTGGTTGCTTCGGCTGCCTTCGCAGCAGCGCATCCTGTCAACCCAATTTCCTAAGACCTTAAGGACTGACTGTTTCTAGCTCTACCTCACGAAGGGTTTGAATTGTTTCTGGATTGTCCACACCTCACAAAAAAGTCAAGGATTTGAGCGGAAAAGAGCTGTCAGTGCCAATTGACCACCATGTATTTCATCTCAGAAGCGGATAGGATCTCTTTTAGCAAAACTTGCTTCTAATCCCAAACAGGAAAGAAAGAATTACTTTTAGGTTGTTCTAAAAAAAAAAAAACCAAGCAAACACTTTATTGCCTAAATTATTTTTTGTTGTTCCCTAACTTGGTGATCATTTACTAACTAACTTGAGTTACCTCTTTGCTCCTTTATATCTATTTTTTATGTTTCAAATTAAGCTAACTGACAGTCAGCGCGTGTATTTGGTAAATATACCAGTAGGAACCGTTTATTGGGTGTCGGCAAATTATGCTTTGCGCATGCAGTAAATTTTCGTTGAACTTATCTGAGGTGCAAACCAAAGCAAAGAAAAACAATGGCAAGGAGAAAAAAAAAATTATGATTTTATAAAAGGAAAATTGATCCGCATGGTTCTGGTATATGATATGTAACTTGTATATCTATCTTCAAGATGACTTTGTAACATGCTCCGCTGAATATGCCAGACTTCAAAGTACTCATTAAGGCAGACCATAAGCTAGCAACGAACATCCTAGCCTGTTGCGAAGCAACATGCACCATCTTCTCAAAGAACGTTTAAGTTCAAAATCAATCCACAAAAGCGCAACTTCCGTCGGCAATGGGAGAAATTTGACAATAATTGCAAAGCAGCACAACAAGCAAATTGTGTGGGAGTCAACATAAAAAATGCTATGGCTTGGTAATTGGCTCCACCTACTGATCTGCATGTGAGGCCGTGGAAATCGATGCGCATGCATTGGAGGAAAATGATTGCTGTATTTTCAATTACAAGAGCCAGTAGTTTAGATTCAATGAACAGATAATTGGAAACAACCGCAAACAGCTTTTTGAAGGAAGGTTTCGTTTGGGCAAAGGAAACAAACGTTGGTGATTCCCAATCTTCTCACCCAATTGAACAGTTGTAATAAAGTGATCATTTGAATAAATTTCGAAAAGTTTTGATTTTCATTGCATATTGTTTGGGGATAGTGCATTCTCTGAGGTTCTTTTTGTTAATTTCAACGCGACTCTAAAATAAATCAAAAATATCAGCTGCAAGGAAAAGGCAGAGTTTTTTTTTTGTTAATTTGCTAAGTGTCCTAGCGCACATACCCGCTTCAGTGGCCCAATATTCTATTGATTATGACTTCACTATATTGGCTTCAATATAATTGCAAGTGTCTTTTTATTCCTGACCCACGTCGTGAAGTAAGATAGTGAACTAACATAACTGTACGTCTTATCTACTAATTTCTTTGGGCATAATAAATGCAATATACAAACTAAAATAGATCTTTTCAAGTTTAACAAGTTTAACAAAATAAAAAACTTCTCAGATACAAATTCAACCAATAAAAGTTATAGTATACATATATAGTTTTTTAAACATACATATGTAGTTTCTACATAAAGCCTTACGAGGGCTGTTTAATGAGTACCCGGATTGGAAGAAAGATGATACTACTGAACCAAGTTCAGAGTACCATCATTTAGCATAACTTCCTTTAGGACACCTATCAAATTTTGGTGACAATCCGACAATTGGTTTTGTTTTGGCACCCATTTCAAAACATCGTGTTAGTGTTTGTTGTGACCATGGAAAAAGAGCAGTGTCGCTCCATGATCCGATTCTTGTTTTTGAGTTGCAAAAGCTGCAATTTTGGTGTGCATGGTATGCATGGACCCATTTACCTTCCCGTACAAACGTTAACATTAGTTCGCAGAATTTCTCCGTGGCTGCACATTGGTTTTTGATGAACTGCGCCCAGGTGAACAAAAAATGGTTACCACAGAAAAAACCGTGGACAAAATCCATGATCTCATATTGGCGGACCGCCGAGTGAAAATTCGCGAGTTGATTGAGATAGCAGACATCCCAACTGAACGCGTTAGCCATATTCTGCACGAGATTTTAGAGTATAAGAAAGATGTCCGCGCGATGGGAGCCGCGTTTGCTTAAACCGGAGAACAAGCGCAATCAAGAGACCACTTGAAAGACGTGCTTGGCCCTGTTAAATTGAAATCCAGAGGAGTCTCTGCGTCGTTTCGTGATCTTTGATGAGACATAGATTCATTGGTACACACCAGAGACCGAAGAACAATCGAAACAGTGGGTTTTGTCCGGTGAACCTGCTCCAAAAAGGCGAAGACCGTGCCTTCAGCTGGAAAGATGATGGTCACCGTTTTTTTGGGACGCCCGAGGTGTGATCCACGTTAACTATTTGGAGAAAATAAAAACGATTACAGAAGCATATTTGAAGAAAAAACGACCACATTTGGTCTTCCCCCACGATAACGCACCTCCTCCACAGTCGGCACAGCCAAATTGGTCGAATTATATTACGAATTGCTCCCCATCCTCCGTGTTCTCCTAATTTAGCTCCCTGCGACTTCTGTTTGATCCCAAACCTTAACAGTTGGCTCTCCGGAAAGAAGTAGAAGTCGAACGACGAAGTATCGGCTTGCAAGTCGATTATATTGAAAAATAAATTGTCAAAACCAAAAAAAAATTACTTGTCTTTTCTACACAGGGTATTCACCAAACAGCTCTTGTAGGTTACTAGGCAAATATTATTTTTTGGAATTAATTTATTATATATTCTTTATTATGTAAAGGTACAAAGCTAAGTCTATGTCTATTCTAAATAACTAATTAACATTTACAAAAAAGTATCCCAAAAGCCGAAAATTTATTCAGCGGATGTTGTCTATGGCAACGTTCACAAGACTCGTAGCCGTTAGTATATATAGTCTGTTTTAAAGAAAAACTAATGTAAGAATTAGAATATTGTTTATGAATTTTCGTTTAAATTTTTTGATTAATGTTATTTTAAGCAAAGTTGTTAGATTTGTTGTATATGGATGTATATTTATGTATATGTATGTATATTCTGTGTGAAATCATATCTTCTTGTGTTCTGAATGTCCTTTAGTCTCGATTTGTCCAATTCAAAAATCGGCACTTCTGGATGACATTTTCTAAAAAAATATTTCCAAAATAAAGCAGCTTCTCCTGAAATAATTCTGACCGGTTTTCAAATATAATTCGAATTGCCTTTTTGAATTCATTTTGGTGAAATTCGGACGCGCTCGCCAATCGTTTCACATCTGTCAAAAAGTGATCGAACGTGTCTTCTGCCTTTTGTACAGTTTTAACCACTTATAAACGTCGTGTTTTTTAGGATCACAGTAAGCCTCGAACTCTTCTACGATAGTATTGCATAAAATGTAAGGGTTTCCGAGTTGCTGACAGCCATAGTATAATAGACGTCAACGGCATCATCTCCCATTATGTTAAGTCACTGACGCACGTATGTACAAATGGTATATGTCAAATATTTGTTAAAATCTTTTAAAATTTACATATACTCGTAGGTTACCAAAAATGATTCGATAACCGGGCATTTTGAAATCCATTTTAGTACTTTTTTTGCTGGTAAAAATCTTTTATCTATCAAAATAACATCTTTATAACTGTCAACTTTTGCTTAAACTTCACTCTTTCAAAGAAACTACTACATTTTCTTTGAATCTACTACATTTCGTGTGGAAATATCGTATTTGTAATTTTCATCAATCAATTACGTTGCATAACGAAATATGCACATAAGGGTACATACGGTAGTTCTGTAACCTACAATTTTGAGTCATTTGTTTGATTACTTTAAAATGTTTTAAATGTTTTGTAGAAATAATATTTGAAATATTTTCCGGGGTATTCGTGCCGACATATTCAACATGTGATAGAGAAGGCAGGACGTACAAGCAGGCCACTAGAAAAAATGTTGGATACAGTATCGCGAGATTTCGTCTGCTTTGCAGATTTCTTGTATTTCGCCGTACGTTTTTCTATCTAAGTGCGTGTATCCAGCAATAGATCTTAAAGTGTTCTTTTCAACTGTGGTGGACATCTGTTGAGTTGTGCTGGTGTCTACATGAGTTTCTGCTGCGTATGTTATTATTGGTCGGATACAAGTTTTTTTTTCTTCTCATTTTACTGTTGGTGTTCATATATCTATTTCGCCATATAGTAGTTCTTAGGCAGCCTAAGATTGTACCAGCTTTGTTGGCTTGTGGTTTTGCCTCTTCTTTCAAATATCTGCTGCTTGTTATATGGGGGCCTAGGTAGGTAAATTGTAGGACTTGATCTATTGGTATATTGTTTACGTCCAATTTGCATGTTTTTGGTTCTTTTGACATAACTATTGATTTAGTTTTACAACCGACATCTCCATATTGTAGGAGATTGCTACTTTTCAAATTCATATATCAGTCTGCAAATTGTCTTCCGTTTCAGCAAAAGAGAACAGCGTCATATGCATAGCATACCACTTTAAATTCGCCTGTTGACATGCGATAGCCAGGAGCAGCTGGTTCGACCTCTTCGATAATAGCTTCCATGAAAATGTTAAAGAGGGTCGGCCTCAACTGTCACCTTGCCGGATTCCTAAGGTAATAGGAATCATATCGGTCCTCTTAGCGTTAGTACAGATTGATGTTCTGTTATTAGTGTTCAGTTCTTTAATGATAGCTAGTACATTATGTGGAATGCTCTTTGTTTTCAAAAGCGTGATGACATAGTCGAACACGGTCAAAAGCTTTTGTTAGTCGACGAAGTACGTGTACGCAGGCATGTTGAATTCTAGTGATTTTTCACATATGTATTTGTCATACAACGAATATGGCATCAACTGTTGATCTGTTTTACCGGAAACCTTGCTGTTCTTCGCATATGCCTTTTTTGGTGATTTCGATTTTGAGGAATAGCTTGTGGATTTCTTGTTAGAAGCATGGGCCTCCATATTTGACTAATTCGTTAGGGATTCTGTTAATACCGGAGGGCCGCGGTGGAAGCACTAGAGAGTAAAAAAAGGCAAACAAGTTTCCCTCAACACCCGTTTATTTCCACAAGCTAATGAATTTCTTACACCGGTTCTATATATATTACACAATTTTAAAGATATCATGTTCCTTATTCTATGAGAATGGGAGGGTGGTTTTGGATATCTTTATTGTAATAAATTTTGATATATTACTCTTAACATTATATGGAATGCAACATTCAGGTTCTCACGTATTGTAGGGATAAATGTACGGTTGGTTTGATATAATGTAATGTTACTATGGAAATTGATAATCTGTTGGTTTGATGTATGTAGAGTGTAACGTTACTTTCGGGTCTGCTAGTGTATTATATGATATTTGGCAAAATAAGAATGAATATTTAAATATTGAAATATTCAAATATATAGCAACACAATAAGGAAAAACCAAGTAAGTAATAAAATATTCGCATACGAGGTTGAATCAGTTAGTCCGTGACTTTTCCGCGTTGTAACGTATGGCATTTTACATTTATTTTGCAATTTATTTGTTTGGTAAAATGGCAGAAGATCAATTAATTGAGTTAAAAAACTATAAAATTGTGAAAGATTTTAACAACGAAGCCAAACACAGTCGATTGCTCGAAAACAAAGTCTAGTTTGACGCACAATAATAACATATTTACCGTTTATATTTACATGCGTTGGTACAATACATGGAATTTCTTTTACACAGTTACAAAGCAACAAAAAACCTCGGATGTGGAGGAATGTGCTCTTGACAACCCCTGTAAATGAAATAAGAGCAACGATCTTTGGATCTGACGTGAAATGTAAGGTCCCTTAGGTCATGCGCAGTCGAACTACTAGCCCTGGACTGCTGCAAAGTAGACGTTACCGCAGCTAAGAACGGCGATGGTCCGGTCAAAATGAGGATGAAAAACTGCAAAATTTACTACGGCGATTGTTATCGACCGATATTTTACTTGGAAGTAACCAAAAATCAGCATTGACATCCCTCAAGTCCACAAGTGATATCGTCACGCAGATACCAATTCATCCACTAAAATGAAGAAGACGAGCCCGTAATAACGATGCTGACAACTTTTTGAGACGACTTCCACCCAGAGCTGAAGACTCTTACCAAGAAAATGCTCCATACACAAACGCTTTTCAGGTTCATGTTAAACTTCAATATATGTTAAGTAAAGTTGTGAAAGTTTTGTTTTGTTTTGAATGTAATTTGTTTTCATTGTTGTACTTCATATCTACTTCTGACAAAGAGTAATGTAAGACAATACTGATGACCTCGCTGTCGTAATTTTTTTGTTGTACCAAAAAGGTAGCCATCTTTTAAGAAAGTCATACATATTACGTACGTGTATAATTTGCTGATGAAATGCTACTACTTTGGCAAATGAGGTATATTTAAAATTCACAATTAATATTTCCACCACGATTTCCTCTAGGTAACTGCTAGCAAATATTGGATTTTCCATTGTGAACACATTTTTGTTTATTTTAATAAAAAACAAAATATTGAAGATATCGAAAAAAACTTTTATTTCTTATTAAAGTATATTTCGTACCATTTATGTATAACATCCATATTTCCATCACGATTTTCATAGGGTGATTCATCGTAAGGTTTGATTTTCAATAGGCTTTTTTCGACAGATCACATATGACTCCTATCAAACTGCTCTGTCATTTTTGTTCAATATCATTTGGCAAATCATCATGGAAAGACTCATACCAAACCAGCGTTCTGTGAGAAATGTTTTTCGTGCGATTCTAGGAACTTAGGGTTCCCATAATCGACTTACTCAACCCACTATTGCCAATACAATTCGTAAATTAGAGTCCCAGTTTACATAAGTGGATGATACTCTACCGGTTAGACAACATCCAGCACGTAGTGAAGTGATTATAGCAGCTGTAGCTAAAAGTGTACGCGAAGACCGTGACGAATCCATTCGTCGTCGTTCTCTGCAGCTTGGCTTGGCGTATTCGACAACTTATCGTATTTAAGTGAGGATCTTGGCCTAAAAGCGTACAAAAATCAACTTGTGCAAGGATTGAAACTAAGCGACTTGAATTTGCGTCATATTCCTGATGTGCATTGTCTCGGTGAGCTCTGGTTTCAACACGACGGCGCTACGAACCATATAGCGCCTGAAAAAATGTACTTGTTTTGAAGTCATTTTGGTGAGCACTTAATTTCACGTTTTGCTACGGTAAATTGGCCGCCTAGATTGCGCGATATCTCACTTTTGGGCTATTTTCTCTGGGGATATGTAAAGTCTCAGGTCTTCAGGAATAAGCCAGCTACGATTGATTGCTCGAATGAGTCGCCTAAAATTGGACCTTCCGAATGGACCACCTCACACGTAGTCGTGGCCAACATTTACATGATATCATTTCCAAAAAGTAAATCCCATGAATTGTTCTTTTAGCCGATTAATAAAAATTTTAAGTGCACTTTCAAATTTATGTACATATTTTATTTTACATTATAAATCGAACCTTACGATGAATCACCCTATACTAAAGAGTTACTATCTAACAAATATCGGATTTTCCATTACATTTTTTTTTAAATAAAACACAAACTATTGAAGATATCGAAAACACTTTTGTTTCTGATTAAAGTATACGCGCGAACGAACGCTGTCATCCTGTGGGAAAAGTATTCGGCAACGTCAAACCAACTAGAATAGTACAGTTCACCCATGAAGTTTTAGGATTTTGTTCTTCAAGTCGAATGTCTGTCTTGAATAATTCTATGGTCATAAATAAGATTGAGTCAGGAAATGAAAAAAAAAAAAAAAAAAAATAAAAAAATAAAAATAAATAAATAAATAAAAAATTATTAAACCTAAACAATGCAACTGAGCCGGAGTACCACATCTCAAAAAAGAAGATAAGTACAATAATTAGCTATCGCAGTTTCTCAAGGAGCACAGATGCCCCATGCGTGCATATGGACAGTCCGCACTACCGGCAATATTAATGGAATGCGAACGCTACGCAGAAGCAGCTAGAACCATACTGGAATGGGAATTTGGCAGCACATTGATTGCTGCAGTAAGATACCCAGAAAGTAAAAAATCTGCTTGCTCTGGTAGCTAAGATAAAAGTGACGAGATGTCACACCTACCACGGCATACTAGACAATTCTAAAATGAATATCAGGCCATCCAAAAAAGCGACTACATTGAAAGATAAAAATTGAGAGATCTGCCTTGTTGATAGCTATGAATAAGTAGAGTGCAGAAAGAGCTCCTGATAAGATGGGAATTTTTCATCAGAATACAGAGAGCACTATGGCAAGAAGTCGCGAGATTATGCCATGTGAACCAATCACAGATTATAGCCCGTAGCAAGGCACAATTCGCCAACATAAGCCTGATAAGCGATAGACCAGACATATCAGTGTTTTCCTAATTAGACTTAAAAATGCTCCCTAGATGCAAGTGCTATTCATGTATTATGACTGTGTTTAAATTCCCCTGTAACAACAGAAAACGTACGCTGGGTACATAGAGAGAACTGTTGTCAGAAAAGGAATATACTGGTATAGAAGTGATAGATTGTTGATGAAAATTAAAGAGTGTTGGAGTCAAAACGGAGCCCTTAGGTATACCATCATTTAGTTTGTAGATATCAGACTTGAAACCGTTTGAGACAATATGAATTGAATGTTTCTAAAGGTTATTTCTAATCTATTGAATAAGAGATTCATAGGTTCCGAATGCACGCATTTCCGACAAAATGATCGTAACGTGACAGGAAAAATTAAACTGGAAATCTAACACTCAAGAAAGAGTCAACAAAGCTACAGTAGCTTTATTATTTTGCAAAAAAGCCAATGGGAACAAATGGGACCTTTAACCTTAAATAACCCACTCTACATCTCGATCATAATACAGATACTCACCTACGGAGTTTTTGTCTGGTGGACGGGCTTAGACAATGCAGTCAACTGCAACAAATTAAGCAGAGTCCAAAGATTATCATGTCTATGCATAAGCGGAGCTACGTTCTACTCTATCCGCGGCTTTAGACATTCTGTTTCACTTTACACCCTTCGACATCTTCAGCAGGCAAGTAGCTGCGACTGCAGCTATTCACCTTAAAGCCACTACACAGTGGACAAATAATAATATATGTATAATAATAAATAATATTCTTAATATATTAGGAATCCTAACAGAGAACATCGATTACACCATACCTAAGCTTTGGTTTGACAAAGACTATCATGTAAGCTTCACCTCTAGATCCTTCTGGGAGGAAGATGCTTTCATGGAGGACAAGTCAATTCATTTTTTACACAGATGTATCTAAAACCGATAGCGGGGTCACTCCACTTAGGAGCTTTCTTCTATATTGACTTAAACGATCTTAAGAATAAAGACGTTAACGGTCTCCTGCGCTTCATCATTAGCTCAAAGTGGTTCTTTGAGTAAGTGGATCATAGATCCACTTGGGTTGGTCATTTCCAACCTTCACTCTTACCTACCTACCTTATTTACTTGTGAGGAAATATACTGCAGAATATACAAAAGCCACGATAACTAACTAAGTATACGAGTATATTTGGAGTTAGATAAGCGGGAAAATGTCATTGCCGTGAATCAGCTTAGGAGTACTATAAAAACAATGAAAAATAAGAAAGACTCTAAAATGCTAAGTGTAAATATGATAAATGACGTTCTTCCAATTATTGGTTCAAGTTTATGTGAAATTATAAATAAATCATTGAGGTGTGGTACTTTTCCCCTAGCATGGAAAGAGCCAAAGGTGATACCAATTGAAAAGACAAAGAACGCGACCAAACCAGCTGACTACCATCCAATTAACACGATTCAAAATGAAGCAAAGTTATTAGAAAAAGTTGTGCAAAAGCAGTTACAGAATTACTTGGAGTCAAATAAGCTATTTGCGGAATGTCAGTCTGGATTTAGAAGGAGGCACAGTTGTTAATCGCTTCTAAATTCAATTATTGCGGACTGGAAAATGGCAGTCCAGAATAGAATGAAAATTGTGGCAGTATTCATAGACCTAAGGCGAGCTTTTGAGACAATTGACAGAGGCATCTTATTATATGTATAAACTGGACAAATATGGAATTAAAGGAACCGAGCTGAAGTGGTTCAAATCTTATTTAGAAGGAAGAAATCAGAAAACTAAAGTGGAATAGATGTGTCATAAGGTGTACCTCAAGGCTCAGATTTAGGAGCTTTATTATTTATATTATATGTGAACGAAATGTCAAATGTTGTAAATTTCTCGACTCTGCAGTTATGAATGTGTTACTCAAATTAACGAAGATCTGCGGAAACTTAGTTAATGGCTTCAAATGAACAAGCTAAGTTTAAATGTTAGTAAAACTAGATGTATGTTCATAAATGGCCAAACAGATATGAATGTTGTTATAATGTTAAATGTAATGTATACAATAGCATTATAAAACCACATTTTGAATATTGTTCAACAATTATCCATCTGACAAATAATACAATGCTAAATAGGTTACAAAAATTTCAGAAAAGAGAAATGCGTTTCATTCTAAAATGCCACTGGTTAACACCAATAAATGTTATGTTAAATGTACTTAAATGGCTAAGTGTTAACCAAAGAACGACTATAAATGTACTTGTTTTTGTTCAAGAAAATAATTTATGTTAATAATATACACGACTACAATGTGCGTAACAGAAATTATATTCGTCTTCCACTTGAAAGAACACAAAGAGCACACAACACAATATTCTATAAAGTATTTAAACTATTTAATGAACTACCAAATGAATTAAAACAAGAAGTCCGATTAATATTATTCAAAAGAAAAATATGTAGTGAATTATATAAGAGGTAAATATAGCTGAAGTATAAAAGATTAATTAAGTTTAATGTATTTTTTCCTGATTTATTAATTAAGTTTAATTTTATAATAATTCTGTATTTCTAAAATAGCAAATTATTCAATGTTTTCTGAACGGTAACATTTCACTTTATTACTTGTTTTGGTCGGGGAAAAATTAAAGTCGATTTTAACATCTTATTAGAAACCAGTTGATTATCGTAAACCCCATTTTTATTAAATGTTGTTTGTTAATCTGCCTGAAATCCTATTAACATTCTTGTTGTCGTTCAATTATTTTATTTAAGCTGAGTGGGTAGATATGGAACTCGCCATCTCGCTCCTCTGTTGAAAAATTACAAATAAATTATTAGCTGCTAGCAGAAGATAAGTTGGAGTAAAACTGCTTCATAGGTGTGTACTTGGAGAAGGGTCACATTACTTAGCTTAAGAACGTCAATTAGGTTAACCTCTACCAGTCACCATCATTCACAAATGTTTTAATGTCCATTGTAACTAAAATCTAGAAAGAATTGGCTTAGATGTAATTGAAGATTTTCTGCATTTTTCACTTAATTAAAGTAGTGATTCACACCCATTAAAACTAAAATTCTCATAGAATAAGAAACAAATCCTAAAGCCTATTCCGTGTTTTTGTTTTCACTCTTTGAATAAAGAGTTTTATTTTATTTCAATCGATTTTAATATACACTTACATTTAAATACTTAAAATTCATATATTAGTTTGTTAATTCTTATAAACTAAATTCTGATTTAATCAGTTCTTTTTCAAAGCAATTATAATATCGGATAAATTGTTAGGTACCAGAAGGCGGCAGTTTAAGTACATTTTCTTTTTTGAAAACAAAAACAAATATAAAACCAAATACCACTGGCACAGTGCTTGACTAGGAATCTTATACATCACTTTATAATCCTTTTTTGTCAATTCATTTGCCAAACAATTTTTTTATAAGTTATTTGGCATCAATAAAAAAGTAAACAAGTATTGATTAAAACAAAAATCAAAAAAGGATAATAAATGAATAACAAATAAAAAAAAAAAAAAAAAAAAAATCACAGAAAAGAAGAAACAAATATTAATACCTAAATAGCATTTCTGTATGTCAGATCAAATATCTTTGGATTGGATTTGTTTAACTCAACACGGACTCATTTAACGCTTTTAATATAATCTCACATAATCACAAATTGATATTCAGGAACTTAATCTAAATCTTAAAAACCTACATATATATACGAGAATATAAGTAATTGGTATAAAAATCGCTTAACCTTATAAATGTCAAAGTGACATAGTTTTTATAAATATGATTTCATCAAATTTAGAGAGGTCTCTTTGAACATTGTTTTTGTTTTTACCAGTCTTCGTCTTCGTTGTATTCGGAGATTTCTAATCTGAAAGGTGTTTGTGCATTCTTTAACTTTCGGTGACTGCTTCTGCCAAGTGGATTATGTCGCAGGTCAACAACTTCCAAACTATCACTCACAATCATTTGATCTGTGTCGATTTCTGTCAAAAAAAAACGTTTTTTTTTTTTTTTTTAAATTTTGTATATAAAAAAATATATATATTTTTTTTGAAACTCACCAATGATTGCATTGTGACTGGCGTCGAGTTCCCGAAGTTTTGGCATTTTGAACACAACTGGTGGCAAAACAATGAACGAATTATGTGATATATTTAGGCGGGCTAACGATGCTAAGTCGGCTAATTCATCGGGTAATTTGGCCATTTGATTGTGTGATAAGTTGAGATCTAAAGAATACAGTGAAATTGAAATGAACTAATTCGAACTGTCAGAGACTAAAAGGTTCTGACAAACCTGTAATGAGGTTAAATTTGACAGCGAACTTAGGTGAAATTTTCTTAATGACATTTTCACTCAAGTCACAAGTTTTAAGTGATGTGTTCCTCATAAGATGATACACTGCTTCTGGTACCTGCATCAGTTCGCATTGTGACAGATCTGAAAGGAAAAGAACGAAATTCGATCAATATTTTTAGCTCTCAACAAAAAATAACTACAAAAATATTAACATTAATTGGTTTAGAGTCATGAATAACAAAATAAATAAGCGACTTATCTAGTTTATCCCCAAACTTGCTAAGTAATGACATCAATCGAAGTATTTTAAACAATTTCGTTAAAAAAAAACTGTGAAATTAAACATCTCAAAACAGTTTAGCATATTTGTAAGTAGATAGTCCAATTAAATATTAAGATCTCCCAGAACTTTGAGCTAATGACTAGAAGTGAGTTTTTTTTTACAAAAATATCCACAGGTAACAGCTTTTTTTTTTTTTTTTTTTGATAAAATGGTACTTTATCACTAGACGGACTTTTTCGGTGGGATGCTAGTATGTTAACATTTTGAACGAAGCCATTAAACATGTCCCCAGATAATATTGGTAAACAATTTTTTTTTTGTTTTTATATATATAGATGTACTAATACAAAGGTATATATATATTGTAAATAGTATTTCGTCAAACTATATTTGTGTTCTCGACTGTGTTTGGCTTCGTTGTTCGAATCTTTCACAACGTTCGCCCTGACGTTGAAAGCATCTTACAAAGCAAAATAATATGAATTAACATTGAGATAAAAAGCAGAGTTTGAGTGACTGACACTTCAACTTCAAATGATTTCAGTTAACCTAATTTTCCACAACCATTTTATTTAAAACCAAAACAAAGCGTTTAAACGTAAATTTTGCTACTTGGTTAAGTAATTTGCTTTCTCTATACAGGAGAAATAGAAACGTGTTAGTTATAAGTTTACCTATATGGCCGTTACATAAAGCAAACTAGACGATTAGATCTCATACCCAGATGTTCATTTTCAATTGCATTATTACACCTTTCGACAACTTTTACAACTGCATTTGCCATTTTAAAAGAAATACAGTATATAGTATGTAAATTTTTATTTTAATAGATAAAATTGTTCGCGATAACGGATAGCTGGTCTATTTTTAACGCACATGTGTTCATGCGTTCAACAGTTGAGAGCCAACGCTATACTATTTTATATTTTATTTCACAAAAAATCTGGTTTGAGCAGATGAGTAATTTGGAGTAAATTTATCAATAGAACAAATAAAAATAATCGCAGCAATTGAAAGCAGGTTTTTTTTAATTCGGTGGAATGGAACGGAAATGAAATAGCAGTAGTTCATTTCATTTGACATAGATGGCACCAGAGTTGAAGAGCTTTTACAGCAGAATGTTTATAAAAAGTGCAGCCAGTTTTAGTGAAATGAGTTTAACATATAATTTTGTAAAGGTTTTACTTTATTTTCTGATTACTTTTAGTTAATACTAATTTATCTAGATGTCAGCAGTGCATAATTTCTTAACACCACTTTTTTTATGTCACTTTGCCATTTGTTCTGCAAGTTCAAACTGCAGGTGCCTCTGAAGCCTTTTTCTTCTAACCTAGATATTTTTGGCCCATCAAAACTTTGTCAAAAAAAAGTCATAGAAGACATATGTCCTCTATGCGGTGCAGAATATTCAATGCGTAAATGCGATAAGTGGTTGCATGAACAATGCACCTGCTATGAAACAGGCATTTTCTATTGTGATTTATGTGTTGAGTGAGAGTTGCATTTATCTTTTGATAATAAAGATACAACCGATTTCTTGTTTTATTTATCAAGCTTTTTTAAATTCTTTTGTTTTTTTTTAAGAAGCTGGATATCTACGACATTCTATGATTTCAGAAGCTGATTTTTCAATTACCTAATATTTAAGATTTAAATTGTTTTTTGTTACTTCGTTTGTTTTTTTCAATTCATTATATATAAAAAATTATGAGAAGGACACACCTAGGGTGAATTTCGGTGATATTTCAATAGTCCTTATACCTTTAAAAATAACATACTAAAATTTCAGATGAATACCTTATACAGTTTTTGAATTACAGCCTTCTAAAGAGTAGCCGCATAGCGGTCAGAAAGTTACGTTTACAACGGAGTCTGCTAGAGTTATTGTTGCAGCTCTGTCGTCATCGTACACCGTTATATTACCATTCCGGTTGCTATTGTGTACCTTCAGGTATACAGAATTGCATGAATAGGTTAACTCTTTAGAGATCTTTCGTCTATAACTACTCATTATATTTTCGGAGCTGGACACATTTAGTTTTACTGTGAGCGTTATACTGAACACTTTTTAAGTTAGTAAAGTAATTCAAACGGTACTCACAACATTCGCAGCATAGATCAGTTTCAAGAAAACGAAAGTTTACAGGAAATCAACAAATATTCGAGCAATCTAACGCGAATACCAGTACGTCCGCTGAAAAACTATCACAAAATAATGATAATAATATTTTGATTGATCCAACTCATGGATATTGCGTTGTTCAGATTTGAAGCCAATATACGAGAACTTGTGTGTTTGATAGATGTAAGAGTATTAATACAAAAAATAACAACGAAAGCTACAATGGTATACTTTGGCACTTTGCTCCGAAACACCTCCACAGTGGTATTAAAATGATTGATTCAATGACGGTTATAAATCAATTTTGAAAATATTTAATATGATGGAAGAGATAGTTGGACCTGCAGCAAGAGATTATGTGGCTAGCAAAGATGAAACAATACTACGAGTAGCAGGGCATCCAACCAACAGACTGCCCCGAAAAAAGGTCAATCATCCTGTAAAAGAGCTTCAACAGCCCAGCAGGCGCTTTTTGAAGAAGAGGAAGATGAATTTTATGGGCCTGGAAGAGCAGATTAGCTCTAAGTATTATTTTCATCTATTTATAACAATGAAATCAATCATTTTATCTTTAAACACGTTTTTCTTGAAACTACATTCGATCGCTTCGATTTGTGTTTTGCTTATTTTGTGTGTATTTCTCTATACAATGGTTCTCCAGTTTTTCGATTGTATTAAAATTGTAGTTTTGGCGGGCCAAAAATCTTCAAATTTTTGGGAAAAATTCGACCTTTTTTTTTTCAAAACTGCCGTTTTGTTTAATTATTTGTTTTTCACATACGTGGGTATTGTAGAGGCAATACCTTCTAGTTAAATAATCTTTTTAATTGTTTTTTGATTTCATACACGGTGAAGGCTGCAAATACTGCAGCAGTGGAGGAGCTTTTTTGTGACTTGAAAAATAGCGAATAACTCGCTGAAAATTTAATTTTTCCTTTGAAAATTTCAGTGTATATTCCTTATTTATGAATAAATACCTTTATCTTCCAAATTTTAAAACATTTGATGTAGTAGATTTTTTTCTCAATTCCAAACCGCGCCATAGGTTGACATTTTCAAGTGTTGTATAGTGCTATTCAAAAGAGTTGTCCAGTGTAGGTCTCTAGTAGCAGTAGGAATCCCCAATTTCAATTTTAAAATTTTAAAATTCAAATTTAATAAAAAAGAAACTTTACAATATCAAATATACGACAATGATCGCTGAAAGAAAACAAAAAACCAACATGACGTGCATGCATATCCGTTCATTTTTATTCTCTTATTCTCTCTGCACTACTCTAGTAGAACTATATTGTTTCGACGACGTAACTTTTTTTCCGTCATCGGCATTAAATTATCCTCGTGAGCCATGCTCTTAAAGAAATAATAAAATGATGTCCAATCCCGATATTCGCCTCTAAATATTATTATCTTCATTTTTTCCAACATTATATTGTTGCTAGTTGTTGGGATAGCTGATAATGGTATTCCCATTTTTTTGGCAAATAAACGATTAAATTTCAAAATACTTAATATTTTTTCATCACTTCAGTGCCTTCTGCTGAAAAGTGTTTAATTAGTCGTTCTTTCTGTTTAATGCGACTGTCAATTAACTCACCAGTCATTGGCTAAAGAAATTGGAAAGCTGAAGGTTTTTTAATAATTCAATTACATCTTCCAACAATTCCAAACGGCTAGTAACCGGACCATTTAGGATTCCATTCACCCAAGTCTTATTTTGTTTGTAACACTCAACTAACTTTTTATCAGCAAAGTATTCTCTATCAATGTCATACTGAGATTGACTAAATTTTTTAAATTATGTTTTTGTAGATATTTTTATTGTTTAGATATTTAAAATATTTATTAATTACTATATTTTCTGAACATCTCGTATTGATCTTTTGGAAATATATTCATTATTGAATATCTACAGGGTTGAGATATCACTTTAGATAGCAAAGGCTTGGCTCACCTCTATATGGTAGTTACAAAGGAATATGGCGGTCATAAATAAAACAGTCAACCACGTTAATCATGTTGCGATCGATGCATTCTATCCATTACCCCAATTTCGTATACCATGGCTTGTCGTTAATGAAAACTCGACATACAAAGGACATACAATATTATTTCGATTTTTTTTTTCTAGATTTGGTAATATGTATATGTAGGTACCTATGTACCTTTTTACTAAAAACCGTTTTCGACTAAACACACCCTTATCTAATACCTACCCTTTAATATTACACAGATTCGTAACCATGCAACTTAATTAGTAACGGAAAACCAAAACAAATCCAAAAATAAAAATACGGCAACAACCAACTACTTGCTACACGAATATTTTTTCTGTAAAAAGGTAATTTTTTATATTTTCAAGCAAAAATAAAATTACTAAAAAAGTATCATTTCAGTGTATGATAAAATGGAGACAGAATTACCAGAAATGTCTCAATTAGAAGAAGCAACTGTCAACATAACCGAAACAGACGTTAAGAAACCTACATTACAGACACCAGCTGCACCTCCCACCGGATATGCCAGACCACCTACATCTTCTCTATTTTCACGTGGCAATCTTATAAGTAGCCGATTAGGCGGTGATAAAACCTCTCTAGCAAGACCATCAACAGCAGTTCGCGCAGTAGGATACACAGCCGACTCTGAAAAACTCTTAGATCAAGTATTTCTGCAAAAGGCCAAACAACAACAAGGACTAAGTACAACTGTCGAATCAACAGCAAAAGATGTCAATCCACTCATAAGGTACCGGCACCTGGAAGCAAAGATAGCGAATCTTCTGGAATCCTCAATCCTTCTCAGTGCCGAAGCAAAGCCAAACTATGCCGAGTGCCTTAATAAAGCAAAGGAAGCGTACTCCTTAGATAGAACTCTTCATCGTTTACGTGATCAATATGGTGAAAATCTTTTGCATAACATGGAACTGACTCATGCAGTTTTCTTTAACCTTGCCGAACAATACAACAACAACGATATGTATGTGGAAGCACTCAATTCATACAGCGTGATGATCAAAAATAAGATGTTTCCTCATGTGAATCACCTCAAGTTGAACATGGGTAATGTCTACTTCAAAATGGGAATCTATACAAAGGCAATAAAAATGTATCGAATGGCTTTTGATTCTGTTCCAAGTAATCATAAGCAATTGAGGCAAAAAATCACACAGAACATTGGAATCCTCTTTGTCAAGATGGGACAATATTCAGAGGCAGCCACCAATTTTGAATTTGCAATGTCCGATCGACCGGATGTGAGAAGTGGGATACACTTGGTACTTTGCTACTATGCCATGGGAGATGTGGAAAAAATTCGAAATGCCTTCAAATCCTTAGTCGATATTGCAGTGGACAATGAAGATGATATTAAAGTTCAAACCTACATGGAAGAAAATGAGAATAGCTCTTACGTATTTGACACCCTCAAGACTGATGAATTTGCAATATACATTAAGCATAAGAAAAATTCCGTGAAAAAGGCAATCACAATGGTTGTGGATCTTATATCACCCGTCATCGAGGAAAACTACAACGACGGATACTATTGGTGTATTGAAGTCATTAAAACGTCTGCGAATCTATCGTGGTTAGCAAATGATTTGGAACTTAATAAAGCTCTTGTTTATCTTCGTCAAAATGACGTAAATCAGGCTGTGGAAACACTTCGAATGTATGAAAAAAAGGATGAAAATATGGCAGCTAATGCCTTGACGAATTTAAGTTTCATTTATCTTTACATTGGTGACTTGGAGAATGCCCGGCTATGCACGAAACAGTTTCTCGACATGGATAAAAGGAACGCAACTGCCCTGGTTAACAGCGCAATATGTGATATAAAATCTGGTGATTTTGCTAGTGCCAAAGAAAAGCTAAATATTGCTCTGGACGTGCAGCCAAATTCATTTGAAGCAAATTACAATTTGGGACTTTTAGCCGGAAAAAACCTTAGCAACGATGATATGGACCTTGCCGAGGAGCAATTTGTGAAAGTCGGACAAAACATCCAACATCCTCATGTCCACTATCAATTGGCTCGTATTCATGAGTTAAATAGTACTCCAAACAGTGCCTTAGAAATTTATCTACAAGTTCTTGGGACAACTGGCGAAATGGATTCGAAATTATTTGAAAAATTTGCAATTCTCTATGAGAATTTCGGCGATCACCAGGAAGCTAATCAATGCTACAATGAAGCATATCGTCTCAATCCCAGTGACATCGGCATTGGTACTTCAATTGGCTCATACTTTGTAAAGCTGCAAGCCCTCGAAAAAGGATTGTACTACTACGAACGCACAGTATTAGCAGATCCTAATGATCCGAACTTAATGCTTCGTATTGCTGTGTGCTTTAAACACTTGTATATGCCAAAAAACTATTTGGAGCTCTTTGAAAAAATTTATGCGAAATTTCCCAAAAACATAACATGCCTACGCTCTTTGATTCATGTCACAAAATCTCTTGGAATGTTAGAGTTACATGACAAATATAGTGCAGAATATGCTCGATTGGATAAAACATCATTGGAGATGCGGCAAAGTTCAGCCAGAAATGGTAGTCAGACTAGGAGTAGAAGAAGGTCCGCAACAAATCGAAATGGCGATGCGTGTACCCCAATGCAACAGCAATCATCCCAAATGACTATCATTAATGGTGCAATATACGAGGGGGTTGTGCAACATATCGATCCATTAGGACCTCCAGCGGAGAGACCACGAACTGGAATGGTACGTCGTTCTTCTGATGACTCAATAGATGATGACAATGCTGAGTTATTGTTACCAATTTAAATTGTAAACTAAAATATTTAAATAAACAATTTTTTCAATTAATTTCTTAATAAATCTTTTAAATTTTTAATTATTCATGGCATTTTAGTAATGGTGTCTGAAATTGTGTTAGCACAAAATTGCTAGCCTCGCCCTACTGATGGTTTCACAAAAATTAATATCAACTTTTTTATCCACTAAATTTTCCACAATTTTCGGGCAGAATAAGTACCTTATTAGTGAAACCAAACGCATCTCAAAAAATAGATGATGAAGCTCATTGACCTTAAAAACATATGTATGTTCTATTTGCGAGTTAAATAAACATTCATGGATACAATAAAATGATACTTTGTCTGTGACTTAAGGGGCAGAAGGTAAGAAAGACTTGATCAGTAGCATTAAATATGTCATTTACACACTTATGTTTTTTTCACAAGGCTATTATTTATCAGATAAAGAATCAGTTTAGAAGATTGAGTTCTTGTTATTAACTCCATTAAATAAAAAGCAATAAACTAAATTATACCATCAACAATTTTATTTTTTGAGAACTCTTTGGTACCTTCTAATAGATTTAACACAATGTTACTAGCATAAATGGTAATGTAACGGGTAAAAATATTATTGCACTCCACAAATTGTAGTCTATCGTCCCCAAGTTGATGGAACTGATAAAGGAGTTGTTAAAAAACATCAACAATTCAGAGGACTCAAAAACAGCTGGCAAAGACGACAAACATTACGAAAGAGAGCATATTACAGATATTAAAATAACTATCAGACGGGAACCACGTCAATTGTCAAGGGATACCGAGAATGTTGAGAGTCAAAAACTAGTGCCAACATCCGTCATTTCTATTTCATAACATAACGAAAATTATGAAAGAGTTTATGCCATCATTTTTAGGAAGGAGTAAAATACAACTTTAAAAATATACAAAACCTTCGTATAATAAATTAACCTACTTCTCCAACCATTCTCTAGAACAAGCAATTTGTTCAGTTTAGAGATGTATTCACAACAAGTCATTGGTCGAAACAAAAAAATATTCCAATCAACTACAGTACCCATCCTGTTTTGCTCTGCTCTAGTATGTAGATTCTGAGATTTTTAAGCAGTCGAATTATTCCTCCGCTTCTACCTCAGGCGAGTTTTTCCTTGACGAAAAAGAACCTTACAATATATAAATGGAGGAAAATGCTTTCAAAACCGAGAGAACCTAGCATCTGCCTCTTATATGCGCCTGAGTTGAGGTCCCTAAATAATAAGGTTTACATAGTGCTGGAAAAAGCAAGCCATACAAATATAGATAAAAGTTTATTTACTGTCTAGTTGCGTAACCGATTCAATAATCACTATTTTTAAAATAATGTGGGAATTAATAAGGTTAAACTATGAGCCCCAATGCCGAGAAATTCCTCTTATGTCCAACTTTTGCAGCCCTAAAGAACAGAAGGACTAGTCTCATTTTAATTCTATATTCCCTTTCTTCAGAAAATTTCGGCGCATATTCTTTGCAACGTATATATCATATTTACGGCTGAAGATCTGAAAAACATCCTAAACGTCGGTCGAGGCTAGGATCGAAAGTACAAAAGCACTGCGCTATGTGTTCATATTCAAGATATCACAATGACGACAAAATGAAATAACGAAATACGACTTCGAACGGTTATCATCACACGATGTCGCAACGAAGTCACACCTGTCTCAGCAAGATATCAAAAACGACACCTCCTTTTTACAGTGTTTTATTCAGTTTTCATAACGAAAGTATTACTTGGGAAAATCCCAAGAAATGTAATGTTAGCCTCACATTAATTTAGGATGTAATAAGCATCGTAACATATATTCTTAAAGATCTTACGCAAAGTTCTTAGATAAGGTCACTTTAACAACTCAAACGGCCTTAATATGTCTTTTCAAGTAAATTTAGGTGATTCAAAAACTGATGCTAGAAATATTACAATGTCCCAAAGGTAGTAAAAATGTTCGGTCGTTCATCAAAAAAATTAGAAATTCTGCTTCATAATCCATTCCAACGCCCATTTACAATGACATTCCAGGTGTCAGCTCTTTGGACGAGGTTGATAAAACGTCAGCTTCTGAAATGGTTTTCGTAGCAACAGGTCCACTGTTAATTTGATGGCATATCTCACCGAAAGGTGGAACCAAAAAGTACATCAATCTGCCGAAAGCAACATATATACGGTAGTTGTACTTGATATTTCTAAGGCATTTGACAGAGTTTGGCATCAGGCTCTTTTGCCGAAAATGCGAGCTTTTGGGATCGATGACTCTCTTCATCAATAGATTAGAAATTACCTTTAAAAACGTTCATCTCAAGTTATCTCGGATGATTTCAAGTCTGATATTCACTAAATAAATGCTGGTTGGCCCCAGCGCTCCGTTCTGTTTTCGACACTGATTTTTATTTTCATTAATGATCTCTTGTCTGCTACTTCTAATCCAATATATTCCTTTGCTAATGGCAGTACTCTCTGATTTTCATATTCGTTCCCGGACTCATGTCTCTGCTCTTCGTCTGTAGAACGGGAACGGTAACGTATGTTGCGCTCATTAAATTCTGATATTAACAGCATTACCAATTGGGGAACTATCAACAGAGTGGAATTTAATGTTTCAAAAGCCCACTGCTGCCTGCTGTCATTAAAGCGAAATTTAAAATACCAAGTCATTATTCATGAATGGTACTTGCATCATCAAATCCGAAAAACTTTCCATTTCTCCGTTAGTGTATAAATGAATACTAATTCGATGTCGACAAAAGTCTACGAAATGTGTAGGTTTCCTCAAGCGACGTAAGAAGTATTGTATTTCACCCCCTCGCTTCTAGTCTCAAAATACCATATAAAGCATTCATTCACCTAAAATTGGAGTATAACGCATACATCTAGTCAGGGGCTCCTAAAACATATCTGGCCCTGCTAGATAGGATTCAAAACTGTGCTACAAAACTCATAGGTGGTACTAATATTAGTCAGCCAATTGACACCGTTGAACGCCAACGTAATGTTTCCTGTCTCACTTTGTTTTATTGCTGTTTCCACCACCAGTGTTCCTTTGAAATCGCTAGTAGCATTCGGCCCCTTCAAACCTTCAATCGTAACATAGTAACATCAGTAACATCAGTATACCCTCAAGCCCACTTTCGGACGTGCTCTAAAATATCGTGATTCGTCCCAGAATCGCACAACTCGCTTATGGAATACCCTGCCGAGCTCTGGTCGTTATAGCTTGCAAACATTTACGAACAATGTACATCGGAACCTCTCTTTTTTTTTTGTATTTGTATTTGTATCGGATTCATATCAGTCACTTTGACAGTTGACTAAAATAATAAACTGTTTTCTACACTTTGTTCTATGCACCCAGCCCTCAGAATTATTTTTAACAATTTGACTGAATGTTGTTAAAGAACCTTACTAGTGATAGTTGTTTCTTGTTTTTAAATTTGTGGTGCGGGTAGATGATGAAGGAAGTTCCGTGCACTTTCAAGACCAAACTAAATAAAAGGCTCTCGATCTCCCTAGATTCCTAATATTTATATCATGATAAATGTGCCCTAGATCCAATTTGTAGTAGCAAAAGGCGATGAACAATTATGAATTTCGAGCCTGTTTATAAATATCCTTTCTTTAACAAGTCATCTACGCAATAACTATAATAAAGCAATGATTAGGGATTCACCCCATTAGTTGATCACGACTTACTACTCACTTTACCCTTATAAATAAAAAAAAATAAAATGAATTTAAGTTGAAGACAAATTCTTATACGCAGAAAAGTAAGCGATTCATTTTACATTTGAATTCCGCGAATATGAGTATGAGTATTCCTTCTTGTTGATTCTCATTTCTCTATATACCCTAATTTCATAAGTTCTTAATTTATTTTACTCGATACAAAAACAAATAATTTGATGGCTAAATAAGTTAGAAATGCCTATTGTTTAAAATTTAACAAATAATCTAATTAACAAATGAAAATACATAATATGAACTGACGTACAACAATTTCTTTTAATAAAACAAATTCGAAGCAGTCTTCTCGAAAATTTCAACGAAACTGACAATGATTTACGTTAAACAGAAATCACGAGTTGTACCTTTGTTCTTAATAATCACCTCTCAAGGCACCCAAAAGTACGCCATCAGACAAAGAATTAGGTCAGATTTTGTTTTTTGTATTTAAGCCATTTTTTTTTTTTATGAAAATCGAAAATCTCCTGAACAAAGTATATTGATCCCATGGGGCACGAAATGCATTACAATTTTCTAAAACATGTGTCGAACTTTATTCTCGGCACGCGAATTAAAGTCCACGTCATACGCTTTCCGTACATTTTGCGTTGTAAATACGTTGACATTGGAAATTTTCATTTTTCTGAGAAATAATTTCGTTGGTCACGGATACTTTTGGCTGAGAGCCAATTGGTCAGTTTAAGGCGAATAAAGGAAATTTCGTATTTTGAAAATAATGAAAATGCTAAAGTATAAACAAAAAGTTGAAAAGTTGGGAAAATTTATGTGTATCTGTACAAAAGTAATTGTGGGGTTTTCCAAAAAGTCTGCGCACTTTTTTTCTTTGTATGAAATGAAAAGAACTACACAAAGAAGCCCAGTTTTGGGGCGTAGTTTGTGGTATTCGTAGGCAAAAATTATTGCGCACTTTATATAAATGGCAAACACAAGTTTGTGAAAAATAGGCTAACAAAGTTATAATCAATTTATATGTTTAATAGATAATGATTTCGGGAAAATAAAAGAGTTTTAAGCACTATCTTATCAAAAAACACAACGTTACTTTGTTAGCGTTGACTAATCATCGCGGCTAATTATGACGTTGACAATGTTAGCGGTGTGACTGTTTGGATTTTCCTTCTTTTGTTTATATTCTAGCTTCAGAGTTCATTGGATTCTTGAGAGTGTTTTACGTCTTAAAAATTGTTTTTATTCCTTTCTTTGTGGAAGTTTAAATTTACAATAGGGAGCCCATAAAGAAGCTTCATTTCTGGTTTATTGCTCTTTGGAAGGGTTGTTTCAAGGTACTGTTGATGGTTATACATCACATCTACATTGGAAATGATCAAGTTCATCGCATAGCTCTACATAAAATTTTAATCATATTCGTACCTTTTGTTACTGATTGAATCTATCGTAAATTAATTAATGCAAAAGACCTACAAATTTCATGTTCATTCGGAAGATTAAAAATTTATGTGAATGTGTAAATGATTGTATTACATTCAAAGGTAGTGATCATTGACCTAGATTTGTAACACTTTCATACCGACCAAATCCAACAACAATAGGACATTAAATTTATTTCTTGATATACATGTTGTACATTTCATCTGTACATCTGACTTTGGTGGTTGGTAGTTTCCTGCAATTGATAACACGTAACACGTAACAGATTAGATACGATTCTGTTTTTTTTTTTTTTTCAATACAATACAATACAAGTTATCGCGCAATTCAGCCGACCTTAACCATCAATAAATGGCAGAAAAACTAACATTTTATGGCAACAAGCTCATGTTAAGCAGATGTTTGGTATATAGCTTGGACTATATCTGGAAAGTGCTTTTATAATAACCGTCATATGTATCTGAACAGTTGCTTTGTTTAAATTTTACTACATTACAACTATTTAAGAGTATATGCTAATTACATAAAAGCTGTTATGATAATTTTATGATTTGATTTGTGATTTAATAAGTTCGTTTTGTACTCGTAGAAAAAAAATCATGGTGAAGGGAATTAAATGAACGACAACACTTAGATATTGACTCTATAAGTTTATACATACAAAATATAACTAGAATGTGACATTTCGTGTTGCTTTGTTTGCATTGTTTTTGTTATAGTTTTCCGCAATCATAGGCAAATGCATACACATAGTATATGTATACAAGAATATTATTAAAATAACCACTACTATAAAGTTTTGATTCTACATAGCCTGCGATTTTTAAAATATATAAAATATATTTTTTAAAAATACGAAATGTGAATGTCAAAAACAGCAAAATGATAGAGAAAACTGTGGAATAATGGATAAAAAGTTGGATATTTGAATATTCCTGTAAATTTAATTAAACATAACACGATTATTCAAACCATAATACTAGAAGATTCTTCGTATAAAAAAAAATCTTTCTATAAAAGAAGAGCTGACGATTCAGAAAGACGAGAGCATCAGATTTATAGGTAAATAAAAGCAACATAAAATATAACCGCCCGATAAAAAAAAAAAAAATTAGCAGGTCATAATTTGAAGCTAAATGCCACTGTCACCACCACTGCTCCCAATGCACCTTATTGGAAATAAGATTCCAGTCCTTCAAAACTTCAACCGTAACACCCCTTCTGTTATGAATACTCATCATTTTACTCGATTTCACTACCGATCTTATTTTTCTCTAGTCATTACAATTTGCAAAGATTCAAAACCAACGTATATCGATATCTCTCTTTCTTATGAAAAGAGTACACAAAATAGTATAAAAAAGAAACTGTTGACAGCTAAATCTCTGAGAAAGTTCACCTACCTCGAAGTAAAATTACACCATAGCAGAGATCCGACGAAGACTGTCACCACGAAACTGTTGTTTTTCTCGGCGAACAGAGCTACTGGCTGAGAAACTCATAATTTAGACGACAACACTAACTCCCAAAAATCGAGAAAGTATGCAACAACGATTCAGCTTAGAGGCATTTCAAATCAATTTTTTTGCTAAAAAGCCTAGTGTCAGATCCAACTTGAATTTGTTTGCAAATCATGAACAGCCTGGCATCAGAAAAACGCTTCTACATTATTCAAACTTATTTTAAAATAGTACGTGAAGTCGACCTTTATTTAGATGGAAAAATCATGTTTAGTTATGAGTCTCACTTTTGGCTCAATCAGCTTGTAAGCAATCAAAATAGTCGTTTTTGAAATGAGAAAAATCCAGAAGAGAACGATGAGACTTAATTGCAATTACAGAAGTTCATTCTTATGTATGGTTTTCATGTTGGTGGCAGTTAATACGTCAAAAACAGCCGAGAAAGCAATTGGTAGAAGACGTATGCAAAACACCATAGCTATTTAATTTACTAGCACTGAGCTCTAAATATGAAACTGGTTTATACTGTAATTGATCAATAGATCCTTAACTGGCTTTAATTATATATATCAGTAGACTATGCCATCTACATGTAGATTAAATCCCATGATTTTTTTAGTTGCCTCAAAGGGCTGTTAGAAGGTTGAGCTTCCTAAGTATGAAAGCCATGAAAATATCGGACCTAGCAAAGCCGACTTGCGATGTGACTTATGCGACAACTATTGACTATCATTATGGCTGACCGGAGAAAAAGTTGATTTATATATTACGTGCGCAAAAACGTTATCACAGTTTTTTTTTATGAAAATGCAATTTTCTTGTGAAAAAATGGTTACAAATGAATCATTCAAAGTATTGCCTATTGCTAACTACAACTTTTTCCCATCTTCCTGACAGAGCTCGAATACCGTTATCCACGAATAAATCCATCTTTTGTTGTCTGAGCGGAACAGCTGATCAGTCAGATAATGTGCAATCAAACGAAACAAGTAAGTGAGCGTTTCCAGGTAGGTTTTAACGGGTTTGTCAATATGAAGCCGAGCGTTGTCATGCTGTAGAATCACTTTTTCGTGTCACTGCTCGTATTGTGGCCGTTTTTCGAGCAGTGCTCGTCTCAATCGCATCGATTGTTGTCGATACCGTTCCCCAGTGATGATTTCGTTGGATTTGAACAGTTCGTTATAAATAACACCAAGCTGCTCTTACCAAATATACAGCATAACCTTCGCAACGTGAATATTCGACCGAGGCGACGACGAAGAAGCATGACCGGGAAATCATCATGACTTTATTCTCTTCGAGTTTCTATAATGGATCCATTTTTCATCATCTGTCACGATGCGATGAAGAAAACCCTTCCTTTTTTGCCGCTGGAGCAGTTGTTCACAAGCGAAAAACCACGCTCAACGTCTCTTGACTTCAAATCATAAGAAACCTAAGTTCCTTGTTTTTAAATCATTCCCAATGCAAGCAGTCGCTTGGAAATGGCTTGCCGGGTAACTCCTAATGCTGAAGCAAGCTCTTCTTGCATTTGGATCGTTTGGATCCTCTACGAGCGATACCTCCAATTCAGCGTCTTCGAAGGTTTTGGTATTCCAAACGGTTGTTAACATTGAAATCATCGAATTCCCTTAGTGGCATATCAGTAGACTTTTTAGAGTTTTCGAACCACTTCAGCCCCCGAAAGAAGGAAATCAACACTTCCCGCAAATGACGAAAATTTTGCGCAAAATCAGACATTTTCACACAACCATAAGTATATGATGCCAAAACAAAATGAGTTATGTCAGTAAATGTCAAAACGGTTTGTTTAAGTTCTTAAGCTTTGTTCATGACGTTTTGGATATGTCAAAATCGACCAGAACTTACTACTGGAGCCATCTATTAACTATTGAGAACTTTTTACAGGGTCAGAAATAGGCCAGATTTGTTAAGCACTAAAACAGAGAAAGTAATTCATAATATCTTTATCAAATGTCATTTCTTAAACGAGTTATGCAAGAATATTATCCTTACTATTTGTTTAATTTATTTCTAACATAATATCCCCACAAGCCCAAGTATCAGGAACTTTTCAAAGATGTGTGCCAATCCACTTTGTGATGTAATCGAACAGCTAATATTGTATATGTGTATACATTTTTTTTTTTGTTTAAAATATGATAACACCGTTCAGGATCACTAATCATGCATGCAACGTCTTAAAAGTATACATACGAGTATACTTGTACAGGCATTCCTTATTTCATTCACTGCAGCAATTACCTCAAATTGAATAAATTAAATCTGACTTCCTATTAAATTGGGTAATTTTATTTTTGAAATAAGTTGCCATAACTGTCAGAGTGTTAAATCTATGCCTCTTTTGCACGCAATTGCATTAAGTAACTAAATCTTGGCTTACGCATTGTATTCGCGTAAGTATTCATTGAATCGGAAAGTAGGTATATTTTGTACAAAGTATCTACAGAAAGCTATTAATTGAATTTTCACATAAAATATATTTTAATGTCCGTAATTATAAAAATCTGAAATACCGATGAGTATTCGAAAAGTAATACACAAACCATAACAACGATTAGCACCTGTTTTGGAGAGTCTTACTTTTAAGTTGTCATATTAAAGTGCAAACGCTTTCCACTCAACTGATTGCGATTTAGGATGCCGTGTTGCACAACAACCTTAAGCCTTGTGAATGTCGGATTTTTCATAAGCTTCCTAGTTCAAGTGGTATTACCATTATCGGAACATGGAGATACTCGTATGTACATATAAATATTATCGTATATGCAGGCACTTGTAAACGAGTATACTATTAATGATATGATACAAATACATTACATTTTACATATCTAAATGCAAATAAATAAATAAATGTCTGATTCTATTACTATTACGGATTTAAGTATTTCCTTAGAAAATCACTGAACTGTACTTGTACTTGAGTCTTACCTAGTTTGCGATTTTCCTTGGCATCTTCGCAACGGCCCACAACTTTGATGACACCGCGTCCAGCAATTGGTGAAAATGTTACTATGCCTCCGATTCGAGCTATGTGAGGAGGAATTCCGGTTGGGTCGTCACCATCATTTCCGTTATTACCGTTATTGTTCGCAGTATTGGTGATATCGTTGCCAAAGGACGAACGTGGTGGTGGTCTCATTTTGATTTTCACTTTTTTTTTACTTGGTCTTGTTATTTATCTCACTTTTCCACTATTCACTCACTTTTTTGGTTTAATTGTGTCTTTAAGTACTGGCTTTATTGCTTTTCTTTCTGTTTTTCTTCTCTTTTAACTTCTGCTCTTGGTTATTCCTATTTGATAACAATCACGCAAATTAACTCACATTAACTTAATCGTGGTTTACTGATCTTGCTAATGTCTTATTTGCTTTTGCGATTTTTTCGAAAATTTTTTCTTTTTTAACGTGCACAGCGTCCGTCTTTTGCTTTTCAAATGGTTGTGAAGCTTTTGCGTCAGCTGTTTTTATATCACGGAAGAAGAAAGAACACGAGTGCGATCAGCGATCGTTTGTTTTAGTTGTTTGGTTTTTTTTTTGTTTGTTTTGATTTTCTTTTTGCGTTGTTTTCTCATTTTATTGCGGTTTTTTATTTTTCGTATTTGAAAGCTTTTCTAATTTAACGTATCATATATATATATAATACACACGAGCACAGGACTGGGGCGATGCAGTATTAAACGATGGGAGGAAATAAATCTGCGTGATGTTGACAACACAAAGAAGCAGAAGTAGACGGAGCTTTTCATTCGTGAATTGCATCAAAATATACAAATAGATACAACGAATTTGTTCGAGATATAAAATATTTGAAGAAAACTGTCCTTGAACTGAGGAAAAACTGTTTAGAATGAAGATGTTTTTTTATAGTCAAATTATCCACTTTTTTTAATTACGCTTCTGCATTTATGAACTAAAGAGAGATTTATTTAAAATTTGGTATTTAACTCTGGACTTTTATCAAATACATAGAGATGCTTCTCCTTTTTATTATATATCCATTTGACAAGGTTTTTCTTGAATGAAATGGTAAATTTTCATATTTAAATAGGATAATGTGCCATAGATTCTTATTACAACAGATCAGTTCAGCCCTTTTGTGTTTTGTGTTATAAAGGATGAGCCAACAGCTAGTGTAGAAGTTTTCGTTGTAAAATTTTTTTGATAAATAAAGTTCGGTCTATGGCAGTTATGAATGGAACACAACGTCGTTCCAGTGACTACCACGGCTTCTGTTGCAAGCGACCATCCGAAGGTCAAAATTATCGATGACTTTTTAAAGAATAACCGAGTCAATGGACGCAGTTTCAGTTTAAATCTTATGTTGCGGGCATGTTTTCTCCAGCCTTACCTTCGAAATAGTACCGGCCAATGATGCCGCCAACCCATAATCCGCATTATACAGTGAATTTTTTTGCGATGCATTGGTTTTTCGTGAATCTCGTATGGGTTTTCCTGTCGTCAGAAATGACATATTTGTTTATATACATACCCATCCATCTTAAAAGGGGCTTCATCGAGAAAGATTAAATTCGATGACAAATTGTCCTGGCAATCCAACATAAACTTACCAAATCGGCGACGTCGTAGATGGTCCAAAGGCTTCAATTGTTGTGTAATTTGAATTTAGAGATCAACTTATAAAATTCGCAGTAAAGTTTTATAAGTGAAACCCAATTGTTGACTTCGGTGACGAACTTAGGTGCCAGGCTGCTTTTGAACACTTTCGCTCACAGTGGTGATGTTTTAGCGGGTACATACTGACCGAGTATACTGATATGGAGTTTGACAAGATACTAAACCAGTTTTTCACTAGAACTACTATGTTGACCGAAAGATTCATGAATTTACGAAATGTTACTTTTACAGATCGCCCATTTTCGTAATAAGATGGAATAACAAAAATGCGATGTTGCGTGGTAAGCGACACCATGACTAAAATTCCTAAAGATTGTATGACATCTGTCAAAAAGATCAAATACATTGAATTCAGTAAATGACAGTAATTGAGAGCCAACATCCACAACATCTGTTGGCTTACTCTTTAGTAAAATAAAGTCATTTTCGTTGTTTGAATAATAATGTTTAGCTTCACATTTAAAAATCGAGTTTTAGAAAGGGTTTTTCAATAAGAGGTTACATTTCTATTTATCAAAAGAACACGTTTCGGTCACGTTTGCTTTTTAATTTTCAATCGATAGAAAGATAATTGTTATTCGAAATTAAGGTAATATGTTGCCTTTGAATAAAATTTTTCAACACTTTTGCGCACATTTGCACCTCTGTTACATCGATGAGAACATGTTTGTTGGCTTCTTTGTGCTTCACATGCTGCCAAAGAAAGAAGGCGTTAAATCCCATGATATCGGCGGACAATTCTGATGACAGTTTCTATAATTGTCTTTACATTTCGAGTAAAGAGAAATGGTTTCGCTACTTGCGTGGGACTGGGTCCTGTTTGAAATAATCCAAATCTTTTCACGGTAACAGCCACAGCTTGGAGGCACAACGGGAGATTTGCAGCATGTATGGAGATTTGGGTATAGGCGCGAACACTTGTCAGCTTTCGTTCAGAAAATGCAGACTTTACTGATGCTGTTTGCTCTGGATGTCTACCCACCACAGACGACAGTCAAATCTTGCCTGCTGTTACTGTTGAGAGGCTCCTCACGAGCTCAGTGAAAGAAACATTTTGGATCACATAATGGTCTGTGAGTCTTTGTGGATATGGAACTCGCTTGAGTTGTGCGCTCCTGATGAATACCGCAATCGGTCGGTAAACAAAATATGCATCCCAAAAAGGTTTTGTTGATAATTTAGTGGGACCCGCGAAGTGTCTTTAATTTCGAGTTGCTTCCACACTATCAGACAAAAAAATGCCGTTTAATACTGCTCTAAGCTCGATACTTTGAGGCAGGCAGTGGAAGAAAAATGGCCATAGTTGGCGAACAGCAAGGGCGTTGTTTTCTATCATGACAAAGCCAGATAATACACAGCTTTAGTGACAAAACAAAAGCTGAATTCATTCGGCTTTGAAGTTATGCAGCATCCACTGTACGTACTTTCCAGGCCTTGAGCTTCTGACTACAATCTTTTCCGCTCTCCAAAACAATTTGGACGGAAGGCAATTCTACACCAAAGATGAGAATAAAACATATCTGTAAAAAATTTTACCAAAAAATCTGTTGACTTTTACAAAAAGAGGCATTATGCCTATTCCAGAACGTTGGAAGAAGCAATAGACTATGATGGACAATATCTGATGGATATACATATATAAGCCTTTATACCAAAAATGTGTGCTTACCTTTAACCCTAAAAATAGCACAACACTTATTGAACAACCCAATATATTCTTGATGAATTTCGTTTTCCAATACCCAATTGGGAAAGTTGCAACAGTCTTTTCGTCAATTCAACCATATGATCCAAGTCCTTATGCAAAATTCAGTAGAGTGTTATTTATGATATGCTCAATTCCTAAGATCGACACACTCGGATTTTTGGTCACAGTTTGTAGTGTAGAAGCAATATTCTAGTTGTTCTTGCAAGACGGGGACAACTTCGGATCTTCATATCACTTAATTGTCCAAGTTTATTAAATTTCTGAATCAATTTACTAATTGTTGAATTAAAATGTGCTCCATGTTGACGGAGAAAACGTTTAACTATTAGAACTGGTTTAGTTAAATTTTTACCATTTTTCTAGTGAATACAAAGAATTTCAAAGCTAATTTGTAATTTGTGTAAAAAAATTAGGGCATATTCCCAAAATATCTAAACACACACATCTGGAACATATTTCGGTCCTATTCAATGATTCAGGCTGTAACGTATCTTTTGCCTCTTACATCATTTATTTTGTGCATATTTGAGAGTAGATGATGGCTAGAATTAATGGGAGAAACTCGGTTAAATCAAACATAGATTTGGTTTGATACTTAATCAGAAAGTCGTTCTCTTATGTTAAGGCATGGAATCAAATGCTTTCAGATATGGTGTCTTGTAAACAGAATTTTTTTTAAAAATGTAGAGATTATGAAGAAGATCAACCAGGGTTCTGATTGGGCCTTTTTCTAGGCATCCGGAGAAATATTCCTTTGAAATGAAGATTATCATAACCAGAAATGTTAATGGGTTACGTTATTATAGTATGAGATTGTTCCCTATGCAGTAGATTCAGTAAAGAGCAAGTCGAGTTGCATAAAATTAAGCAGGATTGCAATGTTTTTTTAATTCAGTCATAGAAAAAATCATTCAGACTCGTTATATAAAATGTCGAGGGCTTGGTTTGCATCCCAACTTAATTTTACAACGTCAGCTCAGCTCAATATATCCACAATCCTTAGTCAAACAATAATACATATTCTGCTCTCATGAACCAAGTTTGTGGAGTCTGTTTATTTAAAACAGATTCGATAAGCAAGTGTAACGCAGCACCTCACCAAATGGTAATAAATACCACTATGGTTCAAAAACTGTGAAAATATAAGTTATTTTAGCAGTAAGCGTAAGATAAAACCACTAACAAAAATGCTTCACATACATTACTCACCTAGAGACGCAAATAAAGACTCGTGCCATGCATTTTTACTAGGCGAAGTGTTTTCCTGATACTTCAATAAGATGAAGGCAACAGTAAAAAACTTTAACATCAATACCTTGTCATAACTTGGGTAACGTGCACTCATTTTAAAGCTTTAAAACATCTTCTCCTCTAATAGATAACTTACTGAAGCGCAATCATTAAAAAGCAAACCAACAACTATGGACGAAATTTTGATCGGGACTTAGATTATGTATTGTATTGTATTTTTTTTTTGCTATACCACGATAGTAAAAATAACGTTCCTAAGTGTTGAAAAAACTAAAGTAAAAGTATCTTTTATCCGGAAATATTTCAAGCCTTCAATAATAATCGCTATCACTGCCAGACTACCATATCGACAATAGACCTGAAATAGAAAGGAGATCACAGTATCACAACTTATACATCTGCACCAAATTTAACCCCAGATATAATAGCATTCGTCACTTACAGCATCGCATAAAATTTGATCAAATCTGCTCTGTCTCTGGTAAATACTATAAGTCCTTAGCCCATTTTAAATATACCATTATAACGTTTTGGAGAACATGAAGCTCTAAGGTCTACTAAGGTCTTTTAATTTATTAATTGCATTGTAAGAGAGGGCATAGAAAGAAAATTGCACATTTCGAATAAATGTGTAACTTGAATATTATTCAAAGCTTGAACTTCCCTTCGTTAGAATTTGAGTTCGACTCAAAAAGTTTTTTAAGTAGCTTTGCTGTTGTAATTGATATTTCTAGTTAAAACTTGAAAATGATTCCTTAAAAATAATTGACTTTGGTTGAAGTAATATTATCATTGATTTTTAAATAGTATTTCGTCTAACACTCTTACTTATTAATCAACATTTTGTTTCGTAAGTTGTTGACGAATGTTTATTTTCTAAAGTATGTGCAACATTCTTTAAATAAGTTTCTAAAAAAAGATGACAAAAGTCCTTTGATTTTGGCAACAGGATAGCATGCGCTATTACGCAACTAAAAAACACATTTGAAATTAGAAAAATTGCGTGCAGACAACAAACGTACTATGTTTTAATCAAATACATTCCTGTCGATCATTCTGATCTAATTTCAGAATAAAAGGGTGGTTCCCTGCCCCGCATTTCTTCGATAGTTTCAAATACCAATTTTCTGATTCTTAAGTGTATTGCCAAAAATACAAAGCCAACTTAAAAAATAAAAACCTGAACAAAGTACAACCAATTAACATCTGAAAACTACGGCGAATTTAATAGACACGAGGACATCAGCCTTTGACACAAAAAAGGGAGAGCAACAACAAAACCCATTGGATCAATGCCAGAAATCGCGCGCGCACATTTACCGATCGTTGATCATGGTGATCTCGTATGTGTTATTTTTAAATTGGGCATCAGGCCCATTCGATCGCCTCAGTTGTGAAATGCGTTTGTCATGAAAATTGGCAATCTACGCAGTTGTTACTTTATCATCATGAGAGGGTGCAATTTCCTTCCAAAATGTACATAAGTACGAGTAATCACCTAAAGGCATTGTTAACCTCTTTACAGACTCAACTTAACAATCATTAAACAAAGCCATTCCAATTCTGTTTAAACCTCCGGCTGTTCTGTTTGCCACTTTGTTTTTATGTTAGTAGATACATATATTTCTCTAGAACATGTCATTTTGTAGGTGCCGGCACTTTGTTTTCTTGTTGCAAAATTAATTTATTTGCTCTGTGTTTTCCAAAGAATTGAGCTTTTTTCCGTTTCGAAAATTGGAAAAATGCCAAACAGTAAAGCTGTTGACCGTTGGGGACGGCATAGTATCGCGTCCGCTAAAGATGTAGGCAGAACAAAGTTTACGTTGGACACTTTGGCAAACTGCGACCTCAAATTCGCTATGTCGCGTCAGTTCATTTGAATGAAGTGGTAAATATATTTTTCCATAATTAAATTTTCCTCTGAGGACAACAGGAAATACGAACAAATTTCGAGTTATTTCGGTTGACTTTGTGAATGGGATGGGTACACGTTTTGAAAATTTATTTGCCCAGAAATATGCAGTAGAAAAAGATTTTTCGCTTTAAAATATTTCACCACCGGTTTTTTAAGTGTAAGAGAATTTTCGAAGCCTTATACCGCGAGCAGAAACGCATTAATAGTGAACGAAAGAAAGACCTGAGAGTACTTCAGTGAAAATATAACGTAATCTCATTCACTCATTCTCAGAAGTATTTGGATTAAATGAATTGCAGATTCAGAAGAATGCATTAAATTCTTAAGATCACTTTAGAGCGCAATTAACTACATTCAGGGGACGAATCTATCCTGATACGATTCCTGAAGCTATAGGGGTAGACTGCAACCTCAAGGTTGGAAGGTTGCAATTGTAATAGATTGGAGAAAAATTTAGTTCCCGCATTCTCGAAAAGGTTCAACGCCAGAAGTAATCACAGTGAGCTTAAAACAAGAAATTATTAGACGTGATTAATAAGACTATAAGTGACTGCTCTGTCACTTGCTGCCCATACAAGTGTCATATGGAGTAATATTACATCCAATGTAAAGTACCACTTTAAAAACATTAAAAACTGTCTGCAAAAAGGTGCAGTCAATTCGCCGATCCTATACAACATCTACACAAGCAATCTTCTGAGATGGCTTCACCATGGTATAGGGTACGCAGACGGCTTGATCGCGTACAGATCAGGGACAACGTGATTTCGATGTGATTATGCGACATTGCGATGTCTGGAAGTTGAAGATTAACTTTCAGAAGTCAGAAACCATTCTTTTTAGGACGTCTTTGTCTGGGACCTAGAAGGTATATTAGAAGGTCTAAAATTGAGCTTTTTTTTGAAATTTTATATTTTCAAATGAAAAATCAGTTAAAGAAAAAAAAAGAACCGAAAATGAAAAATCAACTGAAAAAAAGCATTTCCATGTTAATTAATTAAACAAAACTAAAAAAGAAATAGGTGGAGTAAAGTAAAGTAACCTTCTTGACCGCCAGAATGCGCTGCTACTACAAAATGGTTATGGTGCCTTGAAGTCCGTTCATATTTAGACAGACATGCCAAATTTCAGTGCGATACTATCTTTAGTTTTGTTTTGACAGCTGATTGTTGTTGACGTATTTGGCATCATGTTGAGTACAAAAACGATTTTCGTTCTCATAAAAAGGATAAATATTATGGGGCTAATGTTCCGTCAGATGACACCGTCAAATATTGGTTTCGAGGGTTTCGTGGTGGCTGCAACTCCACTACCGATGAGCGGCAAGTTCTCCGATGCGGTTACAGAGAACAATGTCAAAAAAATACATGAAATGGTGTTGGCTGATCGGAAAGTGAAGGTGCGCGAGCTAGAAGAAACCACAAAGATTAGTGCTGAGCGCACAAGCCACATTTTAGGCAATATTCTGCATATGAAAAAGTTATCCTGTTATCCACTTCTGACCAAAAACACGAAGGCGAGTGCACTTTGAAAGAGTGTTTAGACTTGCTGATGTGGAATCGGGCGGACTTTTGGCGTCGATTGGTAACTGTTGAACACCAGAGAACAGAATGAGAGCGCGGCAATGGACTGAAGCCGGCACGAGTGCTCCGAAGCGGCTGGGGGAGGCTTGATGGGTCGGAAAGGTTGCGGCGTCGGTTTTCTGGGAATGTCATGGCATAATCTTCGTGGACTACCTCGAAAAAGGAAAAACCATCAACAGCGAGTATTACTGTGCATTATTGGAGCGATTGAAGGCCAAAATCGCTGCAAAACAGCCTCACATGATGCGTGATAATGCAAGACAATGCACCGGCGCGCAAGAGCATCGCAACCATGGCAAAAATCAATGACTTACGGCTCCAATTGCTGCCGCATTCACTGTATTCGTCCGATTTGGCTCCCTCGGACTATTATCTCTTCCCAAAACTCAAAATATGGCTCATCAATAAAAAATTCAGTATGAAACTAAAAGGGGACTATGTTGAATAAAATAAAAAAAACATTTAAATTTTTTTTTTTTTTTTTTTTAATTCCCAAGGAGGTTACTTTTCACCGCAAATAGTAATTTGTTAAACAAAGTAAAAATAAGGTAAAAACAAACTAAGAACTAAATGCAAAAAGTACCCAAACGTTCTGAGTTTAAGTTACAAATATAAAAAATTGTGCGCTGAACTTAAAAAGGAGATTCCGATTTGTCGAGATACCTATTACCGTACTCAATTTAATTCTGCTAGTAAATAGTCTGCTCAATAAAACTTCCCTTTTGAAAAAACCCACTGTAATGCAGGTCGATGACTGTGAAGTTTCTGAAAAACTTGACATCGCTAATACTATTAACTCGTATTCCTCGAATATAGTTATTACATAGTTCATCAACAAGTTCAGTCTTACTATTCTGCAATGTTTGTTCGTCCATATGTAGTTGTTCTGAACCATTGCAAAGCTTTGTGTTTCAGCCCATAACATCTTTTCAGATATTAGAAGCTATTTGTTCGTTATAGAATTCGAAATCGTGTGGAGCTGATGGAATTTCTAATATTTTCGTGAAAAAATTGCATGTTTCGTAGTGGATGTCTTGGCAGTTATTTTTAATCGTTGCGTATTTGCTGGGATATAGATTTTGTGCCTCTGTTCAAAAAAAAGGTTCGGCTGTTCAAATGTGTAACTACAGACCCATCTTACTTCTCACAGTTTTCAGTAAAATATTTGAAAAAGTTATGAAAAATAGAATAGTGAGTTACTTAAATAAAACGGAGTTTGTTAGTCCAATTCAATTTGGCTTTCAGAAAGGTAAATCAACTGAAGATGCACTACTACAGTTTTGTTCCCAAGAAAACTGTTCCCACCTAAATGGTGAAAAGTGTACAGCTGGTTTATTTTTCGATATTACCAAAGCTTTCGATATCGTCAACCACAACATATTTCTGAGGAAACTGGAAAAAGCTGGTTTTCGTGGATTTCGTGGACCTTGGAAATAGGTTACAAAGGGTGAAGATGGATGATATTAGGAGCGAAATTATGTTCTATAATTTGGGTGTGCCCCAAGGCTATGTATTGGGACCAATTTTGTTTTTAATTTACATTTAATTTAAAGTTGCACTTACTGCTTTTGCTGATGATATATTGTAGGATTTACGTATGGGTTGAATAGTCCTCTGGATCTAGTCTCTAATATTAATTGGGACTTCAACTTGTTGAGGAATTGGTTTGCTGAACATAAATTGGTGATTAGTTCCAAAACTAAAATAATGTCTTTAAGTCTTTCAACTCTACCCAATTTTTAACCTATTTTTTTTTCCACGCACCAGAGTGTCTGAGATACAAACTGTATAACTGCTCCTGCACGTCTGATTTTTCTTTTCCTACTTTTAACAGAAGCCTAAGTGTTTCTTGATTGAAAAAGTATAGGGTTTTCCAATAATGACTTGACGGTGTAGTGCATCATGAATTTTTTCCAGAAGGTCAGACAGTAAACAAAGAGTATTATTTTGGCGTTATGAAACGTTTTCGTCAAGCAATTCCCCGAAAGACCAGAATTGTGGGCAGAAAACTCGTGGATTTTGCACCATGATAACGCACCGTCGCACAGTGCCAACATTATTTGTAAATTTTTGACGAAAAATGCAACAAATACCATCCAACAGCCACCGAATTCACCTGATTTGGCTCCCTGTGACTTCTTTCTGTTTAATCGAGTTAAAAAACCATTACTGGGAACGCGTTTCAGCAGCCGAGAGGAAGTAATGGAAAAATCGCAGGAAGCACTGATGGACATACCGAAAACCGAATATAAAAAATGTTTCGAGGATTGGATCAAGCGCTGGCATAAGTGTATTGCAGTCGATGGGGATTACTTTGAAGGGGACATTATAGATTTAGATGAATAAACTTGTGTTTTTAATTGTTCGCTTCAATTTTATAACCAAGTCGAGCAATGGGCTCTAGGAACAAGCTGATCTCCGGGGATTATAACCTTTATTATCTATATCACGAGAGTGTGCGCTTTGATGTCTTCATTCCGTCAGAGGCGCTAATCTTCCACTCTGCTCGAACAGCTGCAGACAGGCGACTTTACTAGGACAAAGACGTCGCACATAAAAGTGCGGAGCGTCTCTAGTTTAGTATGGCGATAGGGAATAGTGATTTGGGGAAAGTTGCTCAGCAGCACCATGAATTTTGGTGGCTCAGTGAAGGAAAGGAAACATACCTGTACGTCGTTTCTTTTAAATTCGGGCTGATTTCGTTAGGACGCAAAGTTGGTATGCTTAATTTTTAGACCATGGCTGACTTACATATGTTAAGTAGGTTGATGTAGAGTTAAGATTGAAAAAAAAAAAAACAAAAAAGTACGTTTTTGATTACGTAACGTAGTTTAAGTTAATTTAAGTATGTTAAGTATCATTTTGTAAGTAGTTTTAAATTTTATATAATGTAACTAAAATGTCCTTTTATAAAATTTTTATTAAAATAATTTAAATTTTCTTAGACCTTACATAAAATAATGAACACAAATAAAAAAGTAAATCAGTTGGTTACGTCGAAAGGCATAGTTTTATGTATTAACTTAGAGCGCCTAATAGGACCAGTAGGTAAAAATAAGAAAAATTAAAGATAATTAATCTAGTTTTTAAGTGATTTTTTTTTAGCTCGTAAGAATCAATAAATGAATTCCAATAAAAATGCGTTAAAAAAAAACCTGCCGAGCAGTATGCTGTATTCATTTGTTCTGTCTATTTGTTTGGTCGGCCTTTATTTCGAAGTACCATGAAAATTGCAATCGTGTTGCTAATAAGCCCAACAGCCGATCAGCTTATGACACGTTGTTTTCAAAGCGTAATTTGTCTCAGCCATATGAAATTAAATTTACTGTGATCACACTGTCAACCAAGAATCATGCAACCGATTAATTCTAACAGATTCACGCATTCGTAAACTACAATACGAAATTGTAAAAAAATCCTATCAATACTAAAGGTGAACCTGGGTCTCAATTTACAAGCCTTTATACTCTTATTCGTTTGAGGTCCCCTTCTACTTCTGTCTTTCTGTCCCTCCGGGTATATATATAATTTTTCGAGAGATATTCGAATCAGACCACCATTGTCCGGTCTCTTTTCGTCTCTCTACCACTATAAACCTTACCAGAGAGACTCTCTGGATTTTCTCCAGGGCTCTTTTCCTGGGTTCGATTCCTAATATTAACGCTAGCATCTGCTTTATGAGAGATCTGTTTCATCCAATGGGTCTCTCGATCCAATGTTTTTCCCAAGATCCTCATTATTCTGCCGGCCAAACGTCACCACCCATTTCAATATTCCTCGACTCATCTTAGAACCTTTCTTTGAGTAGAGCAGGACACCTGTCGACTATGACGTTGTGTCCAATTCGTCGAAGTTGTGCGTTCCTTCTTTCTGACAGCATATATGTTATAATACATGGTTTTGACCCCATTTACCGCTCGGCCCATTTGGGCAGCTTTCGTTTCAATACTAGCTTCGGTGAGCGCCCGCTGAGTTCTGCCAATTATGTGGATATCATCGGCTTATATTAGTATAGGGCTTTCCAATAGGGACTAAACAACTTTGAATTTAATTCGTGAACGCACTCTTTCACTAATCATCAAACTGTCACTGTCAATTTATTCAGTAAACTCAACATTTTCATCAAAGTAAAGTATACTAACGAGCAACGTCTGCAAATTATAAAAATCGTCTACATATATTCGGAGTCGGTGACTGCAACATTAAAAGCGTTAACTCCAATTTTCGGTCGTAATTCTCGCCCTAGTAGACAGGCAATAACAAGTATAGTGCAAAAATTTGAGTCTACATATTCGTTGTGTGATATTGCCGTGTCAGTGAGACAACGGGTTGGTCGAAGTGTCGAAAATATCGCTGCCGTTCAGTCAATTCCAAGGTGTTCTTAAGAATTGGGCATCGCTCAGACCACATTATGGCGTATTTTGCGTAAGGATCTTGGTTTACACCCATACAAGATCAAGTTGACTCAAGAATTGAAGAAGATGGACAATTTGAAGCGACGTACGTTCTCCGATTGTGTTCTGAAGAAGATGCACCAAGATGATGAATTTCATCGCAAAATCATCTTCAGTGACGAAGCTCATTTTTGGATCAATGGGTTCGTCAACAAGCAAAATATGCGTTATTGGTCGGGTGAAAACCCACATGTGCTTCATGAATCACCACTTCATCCACAAAAAATAACTGTTTGGTGCGGTTTGCATGCCGGCGGCGTTATTGGGCCATATTTTTTCGTCGATGATAACGATCGTCACGTTACCGTGAATGGTCAGCATTATCGCGCCATGATCACCGACTATTTTTGGCTCGAATTGGAAGATATGGACTTGGACGACATGTGGTTTCAATAGGATGGTGCCACAAGCCACAAGCCACACAGCACACGCTACAATCGATTTATTGAAGAGTAAGTATGGTGAGCATGTTATCTCAAGACATGGGCCAGTCGATTGGCCTTCTTGTTCGTGCGATTTAACGCCGCTTGACTATTTTCTGTAGGGCTACGTAAAGTCATTGGTTTATGTCAACACGCCGACGAAGTTGGAAGAGTTCAGAGCCAACATTGAACGCGAAATAGCGGCGAAGTCGAGTTGCATTCATAAATGTTTGGTTGTACTTCAAGCCAATAATAAAGTTTTTAAAATATCTCAAATGGTTTGCCTTTTATTTAAAAAAAAGTTGTCAAGTCGTTATTAGAAAACCCTATAGTTGCACACACTTTTGAAAGATTGTGCCTCCAGTATTCGTTTGTGGGTTCCGCACAATTTCTTCAAGTACGATGTGGTACGATGTTACTGAAGTCACATGAAAGTGGGTCACCGTTTCTAGAACACTTTTTGACACTAAATGTCTCGGTTAATTTGCTACCGACCTCATTGCCTAAGCCTTACAGAGTTAGATTCTCTTCGTACCCTATCACTTAGTAGTGTACAATGAGCAGCTGCGATAAGTGATGATGTTACACTACATTACCCGCTATGTAGATTTGTGAAGACTGTGCTTCGCCAAAACTGATTTCCTTGCCGATTTGACATTGACGTATCTATTCTGGGAATATTTGCAGTGTCCATCCAAAAGAATAAATCTTTAATAAAGTTGTTACATGCTATAGATAGCAGCAATTACTGATCGGTTTGTAGGCAGTTATTTATTTTTTATACTATAATTTACGTCGAAATCTTCTTCTTACATACAAATGTTACTTTTGCGCATACAAAACAAGCCTATCTTTTCTTCTTTTCGTACACTCTTTCTGGATGGCAGTATTGTACACCTTGTACTGTTCGAGCATGCTTTGTAGTCTCTACGTTCCTTGATACTACTCTTAGATCCTTGTCATTATCTACACTATGTTATATCACGGAAATGATGTAGTTATTAATGCTTTACATCCCCGCACAGTTGATAGAACTAAAGCTGTCATCTGAGGTAAGATTTATGTTTTATTTAAACTTGGATTTTCCAAAATTGATAAAAAAATAAGAAAACACGCTGACCAAAATTTTGTGACATACATTTTTCATTTTATTACGAACACATTTCAATAATTAAGTTAGATCCATTCACAATTTATCCATACTACAACAAAAATCTTTTCCCTCTTTTTCTGACCTACTCTGTCTTATCCGCGAAAAAATTTAAATAAAATCAATACACAGTAAAATTTATCGATGCATAATATTTATAATATTGCATATTTGCTTAAAATCTATAACACAATATGTGTAAAAAAAATTCATCTTAATAATTGATAATTGTAAAGGCAAACAATTTGGTGTAGCATTCCGGGTGTAATCAACAGGGATTTCACTTAACGCCTCGTGTAATACTATTCGAAAAGTTCAATTAGAAATTTGAGTCTGTTAGAACATTATTAACATTAAGCAATAATGATAAGGTTCTTTTTGTAGTTTAAATGGTGTGACATCGATGAGACATGCATAAAACATTGATTCCGGTTACTACTAATTGTCATATTCCATCAAAGAAGAATTAATCTTAATTTTCTATTTTGCTTAAATTATTGAGATGCCACCCCTTGGGCGTGCTGTAGACCTGTACATAGATAAAGCATAATGACACTAAGGGCTTGAACTCGTTCTTCGGATTTGCCTAAAGCAAATGCTCTACGTGCTAGATTTTCTTGATTTTGGGATGACATGACTGACTCAGGTGAGTTTTTTTCTTCCGTGGTTTGATCACGTGCATTGTCAGCTGCTTTAATGATAGAGTTCTCATTTGGGTTGGCTTCCAGAAGCTTGGAGTGATTGGAAGTCTCACTGTCTAGCGCTAAACGTAGTTTTGTTAACTGAAATAAAATATGGAAATAAATCTGCACAAAAATCGTGTTAATGGGCGAAAGGTAAAATTACCAATTCGTTGATCTTTTCCACTCTCTCTGCAGCGCTAAGATCGTTGAATAAACCCTTACTAGCATCTTTGGCCAGGGTCATAACATCCTCATTTCGGCCTATACTAATGATGGGCTCTGTTATGTTGTTAATTTGTTCTTTACTTAATTGCTCAAGCTCATTAGGCATAGATTCTAATATTTGCGTGACGTTGAGAAAAGGGCTGACTTCCTGGTTAACCAGTGACTGTTTTCTATGAAGAGAAAATATTTTATACACAGTTAATTGAAAATTTCATACTGATATTAACAAATTCAAGATTTATATCATATCGCTAACATACACAGACTAAATACCTATTATCAAAGTTATTTATAAATAAAAAGGGTCATATAGGCAATTGAATCAAATCTTGACGAACAACAAGCGGAGATCCTCGACGGTACAAAACAGACATAAAGGCCATCCATCGACGTCATTCACAGTGTTTATTCAGATGCGGGATCGCCACAAGAGGACGATGAATGCTAATAGGCAAATCTACATAGAAAAACAGCAGATGCACAGAACACACACAGAGAAACGGCCAGAAGGACTCGTGAGCTCTATGAGCAGAAGAGAAGGCAATAACAGAAAGATCACGAGAAGTTCTCGATCGAGGCCTTAGAATAGTGCTACAAGAAGAATGAAGTTCGAAAGTGTTATCAAAAAAATAAAACGAACATGTCAAAACTGTAAAGTGCGAACAGAGAACAACATTTCACCTTCAGGCTGAACCAAATGGCATAACTCGCGAACTGCTTAAAGCAGCAGGCGATGATGATGATTGTTTCCGGGTCGACGAATGTATGCCAAACCAATGGAACTTCACCATTGTTTGTCAGATCTTAAAGAACAGAGATCTCCTTAACTGCGCCAATTTAGAGGAATAAGTCTACTCAACATCGTATATAAAATAATTTCTTTCGTGTTATGTCAATGCCTAGAAACCTTCGTCAAAAGTCTAACCATGCCTTATCAGAGTAGTTTAAGGCCAGAAAATTCCATCATAGGTCAAATTTTCATGACGACGAATCTTGGAAAAAACTAGGAGTTCCACACCACCACTTCAAAGATGCATATGTAATTATCTATATTTACGAAATATAGAAATATCCTGCCAAGCTTATTCGACTATGGAGAATGACGGTGAAAAATCCACATTGCTTCATCAAGGTTGGTAATGAAAAATCGAAACCTTCAATGTCAGAAAAGTTCTGTAACATGGCGATGCGTTCTCATGTGATTTCTTCAATATCGTTCTTGAAAGAATTGTGCAAAATTCAAAATTCAACTCTTTCATCATCATCTTTCAAAAGCTGCTCAGTTACTCGCATATGCAGACGACATTGACATAATAAGAGTGGTATACTGGGAAGAACAAAACGAGCTTGCAATGGAGAGTTTTTACGCTCTATGCTGGCTTCGTCAAAAAAGCTCCGATAGCCCTGCTTAGACGGCTAGGTCATCTTAAGCGCATGTATACCAGCGTGCTAGACCGCAAAGATGTCGAATCCAAATCGGAGAGACAACGCAGTGGAGAACGACCTCACTTTAGGTGGTACACGAAAGTGAAAGAAGACCCCAACCAACTTCATGTGCAACTCTGGAGGCAGCTGGCGAAGGACCGCACCAGCGGGAGAAGAATGTAAGCTGAGGCTCTTATCCAGCCCGAATTGAAGCGCCATTTGAATAAGCAAGTAAGTAAGTAAGTAATCTGCCATGTGGTCCGTGTTGAACTTTTAATAGGAACTGGAGGAGATCGCCACAAAAGATGGCGAGCTGGTGAACAGCGCATAACTCTCTAAATTCTACAAAATACATTATGCATCTCCGGACTTTGTAATGATTATTCCTTGCGTGATTGGTGTACAATTTATTCCACATCTGATGTCAACAGGCAAGTATACTTTTTTAATAACAAACTTTGCGATTTTTTTTAATTTACATGTCACCATTGACTTGTATCAAATAAGCCTGATAATTGCCCTTGGATCTCAGCTGAGATAATAAGTGCCATCAGAAGGAGGGAAACTCTATACTAAAAATGGAAGCAATATGTATGCGCAGACATGCATAGAGACTTCAAAATATCTTGAAATCTTGTAAAAATATTGATTCGGTCGGCTAAATATGACTTTTATACAAGTAAATTTATCACCAACCGATTCTCGAAGTTTTCCTGAACTTAGGTGCGTAATAATGGCTCATGTTTGAGGAAAGTAATAATGCAGACGAACTAAACCGTAGGTTGACAACCCCGACTACTACTCCGTTGCTAACTAATATACCACAAACAATCAGCCAGAACGACAGAAATTTACTATTTCTCTGTCTGTAGTTGATGATCATTATTGCGGTGGTTGTGCCTAGAAAACATTCATAAGGATTTCTTAAAAATACTGCTTCCCCTCATATTCTTGCTCACATCATTCACATCTTCAATGCAATTAAAATGGCATCAACTTACCATACTGACTGAAAAAAAAAAAAAAAAACAAAGATAATGCCAATCCCAAGGTAATTCTTCTGACCGTGGATCTATTGCTATCCTTCCTTTAATGTACAAAGCATTTGAATCAATTCTGAGAACCCAAACCAAGGCATATATTGAAAAAGAAAAATAAGTAAATTCTCTTTAATCAGGCTTACGACCTGGTTACAACTTTATCTCAGTCCACTACTTTTTTCCATATTTATCAAAGATCTACCCAGTGTTATCTCATTGTCGTTATCATATCTAAGCCGACGATGTCCAGCTATATCTGAGTTTTTCCATGGTTGAAGGCGCATTTTCCAGAATTAACGAAGATATATCCTCATCTGTAAACTGATCATCACGCAACGGTCTAAGACTTAGCCCACTTGAACCCGGTGGAAGTCAAACTGAAATTGCTAAAACCACTTATTGTTCCAAAAACAACTTACGGCTGTGAGTTGTTCGCCGGTTGTGACTCTTATTCGTTTCAAAGGCTTAAGGTTGTCAATAACTTTCGTAGGTTCGATCATGTCTTCTTGGGTATAGCTTAGACAGTATCGGTGTTGCCTTCAAATATTTAAAATTATTCACTTGAAGTAACTTGACTATTTGCTCCACAAATAGTGGATCCACCTGTGCATCTTATTGGTACATCATGGTTCACCTGACTGACATTGCGAAATCATTTTTTCATATATGCTGTCATAATTTGCCAAATCATGTGAAGCCTTTAATCGATATCAGGCAGTTTTGCTCATCTAGCCGCGAACACTTCACCAATTTTACCTGAACTTACTTGTTTTTTTGTTTCAATTTGTATTATATAGCATTGTATGTATGCCTCGGTTGCGCTCTACTTGCGTAATTGCTTTCTTTCAATAGAAAAAAAAATAAATAAAAAAATAAAAAAATAAACCTTAATTCTTTACGAATTGTAGCATAGAATTGGTAAACGTATACGTTTAAGAAAGGCTTAATCTCCTTGTTATGCAACGCAATGTAACCTATCTATCTATCATAGAAGGAATCGATCAAAGTTATGGTAACAAAAACAAATTAGCCAACAACTATTGGACCCTAGGATCATGGTAAATTTAGTATGACATGATGACCGTAATCAGTGTAACGCAGTTTTGTAAGTAAATTATGTAAAAGGTAAATAAGATTGGAAGTTCAATAGATTTTATTAATTATAAGTATAATCCAATTCTATTATTAATGCGATGAAGTCAGCGGAATGGATTAGTTGATAGACAGATGCATATTTAATGGATCAAACGACTTCTCTCATTACAAAGTTTAAATATGTTTAATTTCATCAACTTCATGCATATATTAAACCCAGAGCTCGAGCATCCCATTTTTTAAAAGTCATGCCACTAAAAATCAAACGAATGGTACAAAATTCTTAACATAAGTCTTAAACAATTGCGGCAAAAACTGGCCACAATACCTTGGAAACTTGTCATATACGTGGTTTTATATAGGTAGTTATGAACGCCAATGGAAAACATTTGATTTTTCGTCAAGATAAGCAACGACTTTACGTCGATGTGAAAAGATTGCAATTAATGCGAAATACTCAGCAGGAGTCGATTAGATTAAGTCGAGGCTAATGAGAAGGACTTATTGGATAATTTGAAAAATTAGATAAAACAATTTATACCAAATTTACGTGAAGCTTACCTTGGACTGTGTTGTGGGCTCGGTGGAAGACTCTTGCTATTTTGATTCAACGATTGCGATATACCCGGAATAGACAAATTATTAGCTGAATTGACCCGTTTCAAACCTTGTGCTATGAGACCTGTTATACTTTGTCGATGTACTGGTTCAACATTTGGTTTAATTTCAATTGTTTTGGTTTCATCTTCTACAGCTTCATCTGCATCCAATGGAGGGGCTTCTGTTACAGTGAATTCTGGTTGCAATGTAGTTATGGAGTTTATAACACCCGAAACATCCACTGGTCCACAGACAGTTGAATTTTGACACTTTGTTACACATTTTTTATGGCAAATCATTGAACATTCTCGACATTGGACGGCATCTTTGAGCCAAATCTTCTTTCCGCAAAAATCACACTGTGTGGCCTGATGAAAGTGCGTGCGAATAAAATTGTGCGTTTTAGATACTGTTAAGGCAGGTTCAGACTTTTCAATTTCTTCTACCTTATCGGAGGAACTTCTATAAAAAAGAAATGGTATTCATTTTATGATCAAAAGATTTCGATTGCAATTTTACTTAGGTTTAGAATTCTTCTTTGCAAGGTCATTCTGAATAAGGTTTCCATCCCACACGAATGATATGATGACATCACCAAAACATAGCTGTGGATCAAATCCTGATAGTGATGACAGACTGTGAGATTTTCTAAAAAAAAAAATAAATAGAACTTATGATACTGAATTTAAAGATAATAAAGTATCTTAGTTAATTACAAATCCTGTATTACTGGTGGTGTCAAATTGTAGCCCTTGACCAATTTTATCAAGCTTGTCTCCGAACATTCAGCGAACAATTGTTTCAGGGGAAAGTTTAAAAATCCGAGTAGAACGTCTTCACCTTGACCTTTTCCATAAACGCAGAGATTTAAAAATTTACACTTATCATCCAGTTTAAATCGGCAGAGGTCATCCATTTGGATAAGCTTGTCAACAGAACAGTCGATAGTTGTGTGATGTTGAAATTGCTCGACGTCGTTATTTATCTCAGTTCGCACACAATGGATTGAACTTGAACTGAAGGTTCTTTCACGACTTTTTGCTTTAGATGAACTAGGTGATTTGCTTTCATCTGTAGATAAGTCATTATTTTCCCTAATAAGAGTCTTTTTTATAGCCTTAGCTATAAGTTTAGCTTTCTTTGGTGAACTAGTTGGTGAATTTGATACGTTTATACTTGGATCACTAAGAGTATGAAGGGTATTGGTACGCTGCAAAGATGGCGTCTGAACATCTGGTTCATTTGAAAAAGTAGTTTTAGATACTGGTGCAAGTTTTGAATCATTGAGATCTTCGAAAACTTCCCAATCATCTAAAGAAACGTCGTTCCGTATAATTCCAGGTATTATACGTTCAATTCTTAATACGATTTGAGTCATATGCAACGTTTTAACAATTTTTGCCACTTGCTGAATGGAATGAATTCGCACTCCCTCAATGGAAATTAGGATATCTCCTGACTTAAGATTTGATTTGATCGCTGGTGTGTTTGGTAATACTGCTTCGATTTCTACATATAGCTTTCCTTGCCTAAATACTATACCGATTTGCTGATTTTTGGCTTTATGAATTTCGACGTCTATTGATACTAAAATATTTTGCTCATCTCTTTGTTTGGCTTCTACCCATTCGAGCGATGCCATTGTCAGTGTACAATAGACCTGAGTAATACTAGCATTTGGGATAAGTAGCCGTGATAGTTCGGAGATTTTCACTTCCAAATAACCATTTGGCGTGATATCTACATCGTACTCCTCTTCAATTTTGTGAAAGAATGGCTTATATCGCAATTTGTACTTTGGCAAGGTGTGTTTACGTCGTATGGCACGACGAATTTGATTTGATATTAGACTACTGACATTTGGTTGCATTTGACGTCCTTGGAATTTTGATTCGACACTTAAGTCAAGGTCAGGATCACCCAGAAAAGCCAGAGACCAATGTGTGTAAGGTTTTCTTGTAAATTGTAGTCTAGCTAGTCCACAGAGTCGTTTAACTACGTAAAATAAAATTTAAATTGAGATTATTTTAGCAACATTATGAAAGAAACATATTCGTACCTTTGAGAGTAAGTGATGCCTTTTTACCTAGCACCATATCCGCATCAATAGCCATTCCGAAGTTGCCGGTATATTTTATCTCCAATAACAAATCAAGGCTTTCAATACGTCCTTCTGATTCATTGATGTCCACATCGTGAACACGAAGGACTTTAATTTCTGGAAATTGATCTCCTATTTCTAAATCTTTGAGCTGAAATAAAGATGTAAACAATTATTTTAGAGCAATAGTATAAATATGTTTTATTTAAAAATATTAAAAGAGTTAATATGGTGTAAATTAGAAATTCTTCAAATTAGAAATTTTGTGTATAGTAAGATTCCTTGCCTGATAACACCCAAAATATTGTCACTTTCCGCATATAATATGAGACAATGAATTTTGGATTCGGTTTTTTGCGGATCAGTTGAGTTATAGGAACGCCTCGTCATCAATTGTCAATGTAAGTCTTACATTTACTAATAATTTAAGAAACGGCTCCTTAGATTGGCTGCAAAGAACTTCGGATAGAGTTCTTTAACTCTATCTTGTTTAATTTGTTTTTTAATTTACCTAATGAAGCCGAATGTTTTTTTCTCAGAGAGAGTAGCTTATAAAATTCTACTGCGCTTAGTAAATTTAGTTTCATTGAGCAGAAGAGTCACAGCTTCACTTCTTCGTTTTTGAACTCCACCGAAAATTTCGAGAAGGCAGCATTATATTGACGTTTATCCTAACCTATAGGGTGATTCATCGTGAGGTTTGATTTTCAATAGGCTTTTTTTGACAGATCACAAGTGATCCCAGTTTTCATTAGTGGATGATACTCGACCCGTTAGACCATATCCAGCACGTAGTGAAGAGACTATAGTAGCTGCAGCTGAGAGTGTAATCGAAGACCGTGACGAATCGATTCGTCGTCGTTGTCAGCAGCTTGGCTTGGCGTATTTTACATAAAGATCTCGGCCTAAAAGCGTACAAAATTCAACTTGTGCAAGAATTAAAGCCAGTCGACTTGTGATGAAGCCCATTTCTGACTTAATGGATACTGATCAATGGATGGCTGATGGGCAACCCGAAGAGTACCAAGAACTACCATTACATCCATTAAAAACAACGATATGGTGTGGTTTATGGGCTGGTGGAATCATTGATCCATATTTCTTCAAAAAAGAGGAAAATCAAAATGTTACCGTCAATGATAACCAATATCGCACCATGTTAACGGATTATGTGCTTCCTGAAATTCAAGCACATGGTCTCGATGAACTCTGGTTTCAACAAGACGGCGCTAAGAGCCATACAGCGCGTGAAACAATGGACTTGTTGAGAAATCATTTTGGTGAGCACTTAATTTCACGTTTTGCTACGGTAAATTGGCCGCCTAGATGGTGCGATATCACACCTTTGGGCTATTTTCTCTGGGGATATGTAAAGTCTCAGGTCTTCAGGAATAAGCCAGCTACGACGCTTTGGAAGCCAACATTACTCGTGTTATCCGCGAGATACCAGTCGCAATGCTCGAACGAGTCGCCCAAAATTGGGCCTTCCGAATGGACCACCTCAGACGTAGTCATGGCTAACATTTATGTGATATTATTTTCAAAAAGTAAATGCCATGAATTGTTCTCTTAACCGATAATATAAATGTTAAGTTCTTTTTCAAATTTATGTGTTTTATTTTACATTATAAATCAAACCTCACGATAAATCACCCTATATTTCCAGCAAAGTTTCGGACACCCTCTATATGGTATTGCGTAAACTACTGTAAAGACATTAGTCGGGGGAAAGTTGCAACACTGATAGTAAGCCCTCTAAAACCGCTTCTGTCTAATTTTCCAGATGTGAAAATGGTCCGAAATTTCAGACAACAGGGAATCAACATAAAAAATATTCAAGGCCTGCTGATTATAATCGGAAGATATCATTAAAGTCTTTGCTTTTAAAGTGTTTGATACCATGTCGAAAATTTGAAGATACCCCGAAGGAACCAAAAGATAAAAAAAATTTATTTAGAGTGTTAAGCAGCTACAGCTAGCAATGTTTCACTATAAGATATTATTATTGTATTATAGAATGAATGATTTAACTTTGATGATGAGAATCTACAATCAAAAATGAAATGAGGGTATCAGGTTCAAATAAAAAAGACTATTGGTATCGATGTCATCCAGGCTTTTGAAAGCTGGTGTAAATAAAGTGAAAAAATGAGGAAGCAATTTAGATGGAAATATATTACTTGTAATCTACCGTTGTAATCTATTTTTGAACGGCTGTTTGGAACTATTCTGCAAAAAGCTGATTGACTGTTTTTATTGTTATTGTAGTTCAATAAAAATATTAGCAACTCTCAAAGGAATTTAATGTTGAAATTAATTGCGCTGAGATAATCTTTTATGGTACGATTCCTTCTATTATCCAAAACTTAATATAATAGCTAATAATCAAAATATCGAAATCCATACATCCAATCCATATACGTAAATATGTTTGTCCAGTTAAAGGGAAATTCCTAAGAATTGTCGACATCCGCAATATTTCAACAAAAATATTGTAGAGCATGGTTAGGTTAATTTGGGTGTTAGTTTCGGCTTTCATTTCGCTTCACTTGAGCTACAGAAGGCTTTTTTTATGTGTGATAATTTCTCAACCTCCTTACACCGAAATGTCACAGGGATCTCTTTATCAGATTTCTTTAAAGATCAAAACATTTGGTGCATCTGGGCACTGCACTCCAATTAATGGCGAATAAATGCTTTGTATATGAAACCAAATCAAACGAGGTCGACTAAACTATTTCTTACATCGCTCGAGCAAACCTAAAAATTTCGTAGTATTTTTGGCGATATCGAATATTTGATCATTCATAGGTTATCATTAAGACACATACTGAGAATGGATGGTTCATCAGTTTCGACGTTAATATCAGAATAGAACCAGGCCCTGGGTCACATCAGCATTTATTTTGTGGATTTCAGGATTAAAACCGTCCAATACAACATGGGTTTCAAGTTCTGAAAGTTAGTTTCTAATCCATTGAATTCATTTCTTATCTAAATGCACGGGCTTTCAACAAATGACCATGATGTCCAACTATATCAAATGTTTTTGAAATAATGATGGCAACTCTATTATTTTAACCAGTTTTTTTCAGTAAGACATGTCCTCAGTTAACTTGTTGCTATGAAAACTGAACGGGTGTTCAGTAAGAAGTTTTCGTGTCTCGAGAAATTTCATGAACTGACAATCTATCTGTATTGCCATTATCTTAGAAAGAAGGGACGATAGTGCAGGGGGTTTGTGTAAAGGGAGAGAAGAATATTTGAATCTTTTAGGAGCAATCTTGACAAATGCTTCTTTCCATTGTGTGGACTGATTGACAAACTGGATTAAAAAGAAGAAAACAAATCGTCTTCGGCTATTATCTGCCCAGACTGTCGAAGACATGCAGAACTGTGTAAAATGAAACTAATGATATAAGGATACATTTTTTTAAAACTTATTGAAATTCTATGGTAGCTGTCCAGTTTGGAGCTTATGTGAATAAAGCAGTAGTGGCTAATTTACGAATGTTAAGCCTATGTCCATAGAGTCTAAAAATATGTACAGAACTCTATCACTTTTTAGTAATTTAATTAGCATTACGATGAAAGAGCACCCACCAAATATCGATTATGAACTATTACGCCATCTTAGTGATTTAACGCGACAATTTAGAACTACCTGCAACGATCTTTAGCTCAAGTTGAGGGATTTCGTTCGTATTTGGCTTCTGGAGCCAAAAAAAAAAAAAAAAAAGTACACTGCAAGTTGTACATACGGAATACAGTACATTTTTTGAGACTTCAGTGTATATATGATGTCACTTTGAGTTCAGCGCCAAACTCGTTTTTGTGATGTGACAGTTGCGCCGCACTCCAAAACCATAAGTTAATGAATGTCGAGGCGAACAGACGTTTCGTTATCGTTAACGGTACACGAGTGCCGCCAACAACGGTTAGCAAATGATTGCTTTGGTTTCAATGCGATGTTTTAAAATATTTTTTTTTTAGGTTTTTACACACCAAACAGAATCGGTGTTAATTTGCTATATTATCTTCTGCTGCAACCGATTTGGGTCAGTTGGCTAACCAGTTTGCTAGAAAAATAGGTGCCAAATATTCGTATTCGTCAAATTGGGATAAGACTTGATAGCCAGACGCTGATGGTACTATTGTTTTATGTCCCGACATAAAGAATTATTTCTGCCTACACGTAAGCTACTTTTTTGCAAACCTCAAGAAAGTGCTGACGGCCACAAAGTTTGAACTTGACTCCATTTAGAACATAGATGAGCCGGGATTTGGTACACTTCCAAACAAAAATTCGATGGCTATTTCATTGAAAGGAGCCAAACGTATTGAAAACTTAACAGCTGCTGAGCATGGTAGCATGATCACAATGGTTTGGAAACTCGATGCCACCTGTATTTTTGTTCAACAAATTTAGACTGCTTCAGGGTATTATGGATGATGCTACTCCTGGCGCGGTTAGATGTGCAAATGGTTCTAGTCGGACGATGCAGGCTGAATTTTTGAAATTTATCAAGCATTTCATTCATCACTCTTCATCAAAAGTGTCGCCAACTCTTCTTTTGCTCGATAACCATTCATCGCATCTATCTAAAGGTGATACCATCCTTTTATTCCACTTCACTGTAGCCACCACATGCAATCTTTGGATGTACCGGTTTTAAAAGCGGAGAAGGGGTTCTACAAGCAATAGTACAAGTATAAGATCTTGCACTCCTTCCTTCAAACATAAAATCTGATTTTCGTGCTACAGGTATCTATCATATAATCCAAACTATTTCGTCTCTGATTGGGCAAGCTAAAACTAATGGCGAGAATATTGAAGCGGCGTTAATCGAACGGAAGCTTTATGGCGAAAATTTTTTTTAGCTGATTTGACAGAAATTTCTGCTATGAAAGAGGTGGCTACGTCAGAAGAACTGCTAACAGTAAGGTCGAAAATTTTATTTAGTACTTTCAAACTAAGTCAAACTCCTTAAAGAAAAATATATAAGGGCACCTCGAGGCCTTAAAGCACTGAAATTACGATACTGACATTACCCGAAAGCTTTGTTGAATTACACGAAAAAAAAAAACGCGATGAGGTAAGCAAAGAAAAATAAGCAAGAGCAGCGCATCTTACAAAAAAAAAAGGTAGAACGCCATCTTAATAGATGCAGAAGGTTAAAGAAAAAAAAAAAAAAAAGGCAAACAAAACAAAAGTATCTTTGTCAGAGAACACCGATACCTGCTTCATCTGTATAGAAGAATTGCCAGTCAAATTAATTCGTAACAATTCAATTGCCTGCAGCAAGTGTCAGAAGCCCGTGCATCTCATATGTGCTAAGTTGGATAAAAGTTACTTCACATGTAAACATTGTGATACTGATAACTACCGTGATTCTGATGCTGCATAGATATATCATTTACATTAATAATTAATCTTTAATAAATTTTTTTTGATTTTTCGAACTTTTATGAAACTAGTCCACTTAAGGTTACAATTTATTTTTTCTCAAAAAATTCGAATTCTTTAGCAAAACAGAATTTTTTTTCTGCCAAATAACAAATCAAAGATCTCTTAAATTAAAAAATTATCTGATGAAATCTGATAAAATATATTTAGTATTTTTTGGGCGATTTTTGTTTTAGATTTAAGCATATACGAGGGATCTTGAACAGTAGTTTTAAGACATCCATACGTATGAGATGAAAAAGTATAGTTCAGTTGTAGACTAAAATACACAAACAGGTCACCTAGTCTTGCAACTTTCCTATCAATATAAAATTGTTCTATTTGTTGGCCACAACACGACTACAGAGAACATTCATATAGGACTTATGACCAAACTGTAGAGCCGAAGAATAATTTAACGTTGTTACTTTGTTTCTTTGTTAGTTAATTATACAATATTTTAGCGTATCGCTGTCATAAATGTTACTTCTTAGACGAATTATAAGTGGCTACTATACTTTCTGGTGAAAGTATAGTACGGCTTATACCGTAATTTTTTATTTAATTATAGAGCCTACTCAGGCCTGCTTCTGTTAAGTCTCTTAGAGTGTTCAAGTATTTGTCAACTGCAATGTGGTCTTGTATAAATGAATATTTTACATCCTTGTGCCTTTAGAACAACCTAAATAGTTTGTTGACTACCAGGTTGCATAGATGGGAAAAGGGATCGCACCTTGCCGTGAGCCTTGTTATCATTTCTTTGTGCTTAGCATTCTCCTAACATTTTGCTTACTTTCTTCTTGTGAAAACTTGATTTACCAAAATTACCTTTTGAATTTTATTGATGCAAAAAATGATGTTTTATCTAAAAAGTGGTAAAAGATGCGTGTAGCAATATTACAAAAACCTTGAAGGTTTCAGGAGGAATGGTTGAAGCTCTGTATGACCCTAATCGGTCCATAGAAATAGCTTAACTTATATTCCCAGTTGATGTTGTATTGAGTCTTCTAGATTGATTTGCCTTGCACACAAAGGATAGACGATTATCATCATCTTTATTACAGGTATTAGTCGTAAATTGAATCTATTTTTATGATTCATTTAGCAGCAACCCATTCCTTTTATCTTTTATTAATTGAATCAGCGCGCAAAGTGCATAGCTCAATCTATATATATGTATGTATGTAGGAACAGTATAATGAAGACATTTACCTTCCGTAAATTGATTGCAAACAAAGTTTAAATGTCAAGTGATATACCACATCCAATTCAATTAAAGATTCCTGGTGTCGTACAGAGTGGAAAAAAAAAACTCAATAATGCTCTCCGTTTATCTATACAGACAACACTTCAGGTTTACCATAAGATGCATTAAGACCGCATGCACAAGTGCAAATGTTAAGTGTGAGATGAGTACTCCTAAGTCCTAATGCCAGAGATTATCTTGATTTTTTTTTTTTTTCTTCTTATTTGTACACTTACAGTCAACTTATCGAATAATTTTCCAGTGGTAGTCTTTGTGACAAGTTCTTCAAGCTCCAACGATAGTTTCCGGTAAAACCACATACGTACTCGACTAGTGTGCTTCAGTTCATGGAATAAGAATTGCATTACTAAGTTAAGAGCCATGACGGGTGATTTACTATCAGGATCAAATTTTGTAGCACTCTCTCGAGTATCCTTAAGTAAAAAAAAAAAAAACAAATCATTTAAGTTTGTTCCATCCTACAGCCATATTGTATAGACGTGTACATACCTCAGGCAGCTTATACTTTTCCTTGAAGTCCTTTTGTTCTACGCTTGCTTTTGGCATATCACAAAAGCGCACATAAATGTAATATTGAACAATAAGCATGAGGACAGCTCCAGTTACTAGAGACATAAAACAGAATAGAAGTAGGCTAGTTAGATCCATTTTCGTAAGTTCCGACACTGGGACACGCTTCAATTGCTACTTTTTGACCACATATATCACGGAAAATTCTGTTTAACTCCGGATATTACTGATTTCGAAGGGCGTGGATAATGCTAAGGTGCCAATTAAATTTTAATTACTTCCCGTTAACAACCTCGGCAATTTGAACCATTTTATTTGGTGATTTTTTCTTTTAGCGGAAACTAAATATGATATTTTGACAGCCTTTGGGAAAAACTTTTATGCACGAGCACATAACGCGAAAATTGGCACTCCTACAACGAAATCCACTAAACTGACACGACTATCGAGGTGGAAATGGAGATTCCTTGTAAATGCACACAATAATTGAAGGGTTGTTTGAAGTAAACATCGAAGCGACAATAATTGGGCGAAAAATCGATTTCGGCTTCCCAGTGCGCATATACGGTAAGCAGCTGTTTTTGGTTTGTAAATAAACTTAAGGGGTTATGCGATGAAAATTGTTTTCTTCTCTAGCAAAGTTGGCGACAAGATGTTGTATCCATTGTGCAGTTTCATTTGTTTTCAAAAAACATCTCTCTTTTAAGCCGAGGGATGAATGAATGAATTGCAGGTGGTTGCTATTTTTCTGTGTTGGCTTTTACATCTGTTCTGCACTGCTATTATTGTAAAATGAATTGTGGATATGTGAAAAAGAAATTTATCAAAAAGGCAATGCTGCTTTCTGTACATATATTCTTTACAAAATTAGATGTTCATTGTTCTTTTAGTATTCAGATTCTTGATTGAAGCGCAAACGACTTTTTACACATGGATACGTGTATACGTGCATAATTTAGTTAAGTAAAAATTAGTTTCTTTGACAAAGTGAGTAATCGGATAACAATGAAATATAGGTGCAATTATTTAATTATAAATTAATTAAATTAATTTGAATATTTGGTTTAAATTCATCAGTTCACATTTAACGGTCGTGAGGAACAATTACTTACTTACTTATGGTACTGAAGGTGACGCTTCAGTCCGTGGTGAACCTGGGCCTTAACCAACAAGCGTCTCCAGTTATCGCAATCTTTGGCCAGCTGACTCCAGTTTCGCACGTTAAGTTGGTTAAGGTCCCCTTGCACTTCCGTGCGCCATCTGAGTCGCGGTCTTCCTCTACTGCGCCGTCACTCGGGAGTGGATTCGAAGATCTTTCTGGCCGAAACCAGAAGTCAGTCGTTGGGCTTTCACTCTTTTGGCTATATCGATGTCGCTGTACAGCTCGTACAATTCGTTCTTTTATTGCCTCCTCTATTCACCGTCTATGCAGACGGGATTGAAAATTGCTCGAAGAATTTTCCTCTCAAAACAACCAAGAGTAATCTTATCTGTTTCTGATAGAGTCCATGCCTCTGCACCATTGAGAAGGATTGGGATGATTAGGATCTTATAAAGGGTCACTTTAGTTGTTCGAGAGAGGGCTTTGCTACTCAATTGCTTTCTTAGCCCAAAGAAAGAGCGATTGGCAAGAGTTATTCTTCGTTTAATCTCAGCGCTGGTGCCATTGCCTGAGTTTATAGCGGAGTCTAGGTAGACAAAGTCCTTAATCACCACCTAGACGTCGGTTTTGGATGTCTTTACTTAATGAGGGTATATACTTTGTCTTGGACTCATTGACCACCAAACCCATATTCGCCGCCTCTGTCTCAATACGCAGGAAAGCGCCAGTGACATCCCATTGTGTTCTGCCGATTATGTCGATGTGTCGTCGGCATAGGCAAGTAGATGAAGGGACTTTTGAAAGATAGTGCCTCTGGTCTTTGCGTTTGAGTTTTGCACTATTCTTTCAAGAACGATGTTGAAGAAGTCAAATGTCAGCGCATCGACTTGTCTTAATCCTTTTTTGACATCGAAGGTCTCGGTGAGTTCTTTACCGACTTTGATGGAGCAGAGTGCATTCTTTATTGTCATTCTGCACAAGCGGACGAGTTTGGCAGGATACCAAAACTATACAAGGCTCTGTATAGCTCGTCTCTATAAATGCTGTCCTAGGCGGCCTTAAAATCGATGAAAAGATGGTGGGTATCGTATTTGGACTTCCTTAATTTTCTCCAAGATCTGCCGCAGTGTGAGTATTTGATCGATGGTGGACTTTTCTGGCCTGAAGCCACACTGATAGGGACCAATCAGGTTGTTAACGAAAGGCTTCAGTCGTTCACACGACACGGCAGATAAGATCTTGTAAACGATGTTAAGAAGACTAATACCTCTGTAGTTGGCGCAGTTCAGAAGGTCTCCTTTCTTGAGGATCGGGCAAATAATGCTGAGGTTCCATTCATCGGGCATACTTTTTTCCGACCCATACTTTCGGAAACCCACTTAAAAAGAGAGCTAGACTGAGATAAGAGGCTACTCTGGCTACTACGCGTACCACCCTTCGGAAAGCTTGAGAGGCGGATCCTCCCTTTATATCAAAAATTGCATTAAGCACTCCGAGAACATGATAATAAAGCTCGAATCTATGCATAAAAGTTTAATTTCTGTTAAAATAAATCATTTAGACTTCAATATAGCATCCTGTTATTTCTCTGCGAGATAAAGGATGGCAAACAATGATCTTGATCGGCTCTTCTACCCACTTGGGTCATATTTTATCTTCGGTGGCGACTTCAACGCGAAACATACGTATTGGGGCTCAAGATGCATCTCAACGAAAGGCAGACTACTGTACAATGCAAGTCTAAAACGTGGTTTGGACTTTTTTTTCGATGGGTAAACCAACACAAATAAAATTCCTGACCGCGTCGACTTTTTTATTGTGAAAAGGGTATCTATATGGTATACCTCACGAATACTGTAGAATGATATGATCTCTGTTTAGATCATTTACCAGTAGTTCTAAAAATCGGCAGGAGCATTGCTAAAATCGAAAGAGCACCTAGATTGACGAATAAGGAAACGAACTGGGACGGCTTTATAAAAAAAATCCAAAGAAGACATGGTCCCTATCTCCTATTGAGATAGAAAACGAAGCCAATAAGTTCGTGGAGGCTATTCAAAGGGCTGCGTGAATTAACACACCTTTTTTTGCACGAGGACAGATACGAAATAAAAGGCAAAAATATCCGCCCGACATCGAGGACCTTCTACGTGAGAAAAGAAAAGCACGAAAGAGGTGGCAAAAATCAAGTGCGCCCCAACACAAATCCTATTTAAACTACCTTTCAAATAAGCTTAGGAAAATGCAGCAGGATTTAAGAAAACGTGACATATCACGTTACCTTGAAATCTTGACTGTCGACAAAACATCAAATTACTCGCTCTGGAAAGACATGAAGTCTACCAAGAAACCAATAATGCACTCTCCGCCAATACGGAAAGCCAATGGCAAATGGGCAAAAGCAGACGTAGAGAAAGCAAACTTATTTGCCGAATACTTGGAAGAAACTTTCCAACCGTTCGAAGGACGACAACTTACTGAAGATCACGATGTCAGCACAGGGTCTGACAATTATAGAATAAAATACGTATCACTGTATATACACGTATCAAGTGAAGACAGACGACAAATTCCGGTGCACCAGTTCGGCTTTAGGGTCAAGCGTTCGACAATAGGTCATGTATATCGGATTACAAATGAAATTGAAAACGCCTTGAAAAAAAAGCAAATAAGCTCTAGCGTTTTTCTCCATGTGTCACAAACCTTTGACAAAGTATGGTACGAGGACCTGAGGTATAAGCTAAGACAAATCTTACCTGACAAATTATGCAAAATAGTAAATTCATACCTTAAAAACCGGCTGTTTCGGGTTTGACGTGGGTCTGAATACTCGGAATTCAAGGAAATTCACGCTGGTATGCCACAAGGAAGTGTTCTTGGTCAGTACTTATTCCTACTGTACACAAGAGATATACCTCAAGATGAAGAGAGATGAGTAGCCACGTTCGCGGACGATACGGTAATTCTTGCCACAGGCCAAAAGGTAGGATCTTTGACGATAAAACTCCAAATAGCCCTAAAAAGTTATTTGAGTAGACGAAGACTCATGTCAATGTTACTAATAGAAGGGTAGATAATTTATATTAGTTTATTAATTCTATAAAAATTCCGTATGCAAACGAGCCAAAATATTTAGGAATAATTCTATTAGCAAAGCTGAAGTGGAAATTGCACGTTAAAAAGAAACGTTAAGAACTCGACATTAGGCTTAGAGAAGAGAATTATCTTGTTGGAAGACGTTCCAAAGTATGGTATACAAGTTTGGGGTTGTACTAAACCAAGTAACATATGTATTCTACAGAAGAACAAAGCGCTAAGAGCAATAGTGAATGCTCCATGGTATCTAAGGAATAGCGAAATTCATCGTGACCTAGGATTTAACGGAAATAGTAGGTGCCTTCGCTGGAAGGCTACCCAAAAAACGTGAACATTTTACAGAAGATGGAAGAAAATGGGAGGTTTTTTAGTGAGTAGGAATCTCACACTACCATGGTGCCCGTGCTTATGATGGGCGCTGCTATGTTACTGCTATGATGATGTGATGGTGTTCTTATGAGCGCATGTTTATAGCGCCTATAAAGGTTTTTACCTACCCATGAAAAAAAAAAAATATTTCGTTGCCAATCATGTGATGAGTAGGATTATTAAATATTATATTACCAAAACTTTAATACTTTTACTTATTTTTAATTATGTTTAACGCCGAGAAGGCATTATTTTATGATTCTTTTTTTTTGTCTATTTTTCATTTAAACCCATTTAAACCCAGAGCTGCGTTATCGCAAAACTTAACAGCATGTCGGATAACGATTTTTTATTTTTTTTTGACTGAACCGTTATTTGTATGTAATATTTTGTTCTTCTTATCTCTTGTGCATGCATATCCGTGCACAAACGCTGTGTTTTACCTGTTGTAATCCAGTTCAGTTGTTCGGTAGAAGATATTTTTTATAGCAGTGAACATTAATAACTAACGGTGCAATCAAAATTAGTCGTAAAATGTAGTTATTCGATTGGTTTATATAACAAACATTATAATAAAATAAATAAATGCGAATTAGTTCATTTGGCTTACATTAGTTGCCATCACAAATACCGGTGTTGCGAACAACTCTGGGTCAATGTACACACAAGGTACATAATTTTTCAATTTGTTTTAGGAAGAAACCGTTGACTTTGTCCAACATTTTAGATGAACTGGAATTCGGTTATGAAGCCCCAGAAACTATTTTTTTACTGCCCTCTACACATTACCTTGATCAAAAAGGTGTTAGGCGCTCCCATTGTTCCGATTTGAGTTCTGTTTTTTTGTTAAGTTGGTACACTTGTTGTTGACATTCTCTCTAAATCTTAGCGTCATAGCTTGTCATTTGCAAAAGTTACGTAGCTAAGAGTACATCTATCTCTGTGTGTGTTGGCGATTTTTTAAAATATTAGAAATGGATTTAAATTCGCAACAACGAACTCGCATTCTAGTTTGCGTTAAAAAACGGATTTAATGGTGCGCGTACGTTGGAAATGTTGACAAAGTGTTTCGGCAACGATTCTCTAAAGAAAACGGTCATTTACCAGTGGCACGACGGTTCGAAAGTGGTCATGAGTCAATCGAAGAAGGTGAACGCAGTGGCAGACCATCGACATTGAAAACCGACGAAAACATTGATGAAGTAAAAGAACAGAAAATTAACCATCAGAGAGATAGCGGAGGATATGAACATTGCCTATGGATCCGTCCAAGACATTTTGGTTAATGATTTGGGTTTCCGTCGTCTTTCATGCAAAAAAGAGACCGTGTTGACATCGCAAAAGAGATGACGGTTTTCATGGATTATAACGGTGTAGTACATCATGAGTTTTTGCCAGAAGGCCAGACAGTAAACAAAGAGTTTTCGTGAAGCAATTCGCCGAAAGAGACCAGAATTATGGGCAGAAAACTCGTGGATTTTGCACCATGATAACGCACCGTCGCACAGTGCCATCATTATTCGTAATTTTTTGACGAAAAATGCAATAAATTCACCTGATTTGGCTCCCTGTGACTTCTTTCTGTTCAATCGAGTTAAAAAAACCATTACGGGGAACACGTTTCAACAGTCGAGAGGAAGTATAGGAAAAATCGCAGGAAACACTGATGGACATACCAAAAACCGAATATAAAAAATGTTTCGAGGATTGGATCAAGCGCTGGCTTGTATGTTTCAGTCGATGGGGATTACTTTGAAGGGGACAATATAGATTTAGATGAATAAAGTTGTATTTTTAATTTTCTGAATAAATTCCGAAATTTTTTTGATCAAGGTAGTATTTTTCAAATACGAATTGAAGTGGATACCTGAAATTAAATCGGCAATATTTGGAAGGGTAAGTGGTGGAGAATTGTATGGCTATCAGAAAGTTGTTAATTACGCAGAGCTTAGTTTTAAAAGAATAGAAGAATCGTATGTCCTCGATGTAAGAACGAATAACATCGCTCTGTTTATAGTTCCCATTAATTTGAACGTTAGTCATTGGCAACGCGATTATGAAAATCTTAAGGAAGTACTAAGGAATTAAAGGAAAACAAGTTTAATGCTCAATGGTGACTTTAATGGTCGGCTAGGACTTTCTCAAAATAATTTGGTGAGTGGTTACAAAACATCCACAATGCGCATAAACCGCAATTCCAAAGATGAAATTTCTAATCACAAGGGTAGAAAGATACTTGATCTTGCGGATGCAAACGACTGCAGTATTCTAAATGGAATTTATGAAGGCCATTATTGCGGAGAGTACACATTTATCCGTGAATAGCATGCTCAGTAATTGACTACTGCTGCATCTATGGAAATTGGAGATTCCTATTTAGCGACTTTCGGATAGGAATAGAGACTTTCTCGGACCATATGAAACTCGAAGTTAGTTGTTTGGTATCTTGTCTCACGAATGAGAGGAATGTAATCGAATTAGAACTTTTACCAAAACTAGTAAGGAATGGCCGAACGCGAAATATGTATCGCAGTAATTTAAATTCTGAACTTGAGCGATTACACACTGCATATGCCCTTACTAATGTGATTAAAAATGCAGCTCCGAGCTTAAATATAAGAAAAAAAAAAAAAAAAACATTCCCACAACTAAAGTGGTATGATTATGATTATTTGGGAGCTAGAAATAACTTTCAAATTACTAAAACTTTTTTAAGGAATATAGTACCGTCATATTTAAAACACTCTTTGGCGAAGCAAATACGAATTTCAAGCGGATTTGTTACGAAAAAGATAACATTTGAACAGCAACGTATTGCTATTTTAAACAGTTGCACATTTTGGAAAGCTGTAAAATACATAAATGGACAAACAAATTCTATACGTGTTCTATAAAAACTGCACATATGAATTCATGTCTGCACTCATATAGTAGGGGAATTCAATAGAATCTTTGAATCAGCAAATATTCCAGAAAGTTTTAAAAAGGCAATTATCTATCCACTGCAAAATGTATTACTTAACATTTCGGAGATATATGTATAAACTGAAACATAAAAAAAACTGTATCCCTTATGCGTTGACTTTCGAGGAGCCTTCAACACCATAGCGCTCGAGGCTCTGATTCACAAATTGTATAATATTGGTTTCTCCACCAAAATAATCAATATTCTAAGTGCAATGTATGATTTTTGATTTGATTTGACATTACGGAAGGCTGTTGTGATTCCAACTTTCGAGGATTCCAATTAGATATTGGGTATGTAATTTAATTCGTGCGGTTTTTTTTTTTCAAAATGTGAACGTTTATTTAAGAAAAACATGTACAATAGTGTTATTCAAAGTATTGCCCATCTGAAGCTATGACTTTTTCCCATTTTCCCGGCAATTTGTGGATCCGATCCCAATAGAACTGCGCCGGCTTGGCAGCCAAGAATGAATAAAGCCAATTTTTGATATTCTGCTCTGATGTGAACTGTATTTCAATGAGGACGTTCTGCATCGACCAGAACAAATGGTAGTCAGAAGGGGCAAGATCTGGGCTTTAAGGCGGGTGGGGTAAGACTTCCCATCCACTGTTTTCCAAATAGTTCTTAACCGGAATAGTAACGTGGGGCCGAGCGTTGTCATGATGGAAAATTATTGCCTCGTGCCTGGTCGCATATTCCGGGCGTTTTTTGGCTACTGCTCTCTTCAAACGGATTAATTGTGTTCGGTAGCGTTGTCCATTGATGGTTTCACCCGGTTTTAGCAGCTCATAATACAGCACACCGATCTGATCCTACCAAATACAGAGCATTACCTTCGCGCCATGGATATTCGGCTTTGCCGTTGATTGGCCGGGTTTCACATATGATTTTTTGCGATTGTGGTTGTCGTAATGGATGCAAAAATGACTTACTTTTGTGGCGTTCCAGCAGCATTTCGGACATGCAAAACCGCCTTTCGACGTCTCTCGGCTTGAGTTCATGTCGAACCCAATTTCCTTGCTTTTGAATATATCCAGCTGCTCTTAAACGTTTTGAAATGGCTGCCTGAGTGGCACGCAAAGATTCTGCGAGCTCTTTTTGTGTTTGGCAACAATCTTCATAGAGTAATGCTTCCAGATCTTCATCTTCAAACTTTTTTGGCTCCCCAGGACCTTCATCGTCTTCCAAGCCAAAATCACCATTTTTAAATCGTGCAAACCACTTTTGAACTCCCCGCAAAAACACTTTTTCAGGCGCAAAGTTCGACATATTTGAGTGAAAAGAATTATCGTTGTTTACGCTTCAAATGAATGACATATACTGAAATGACGTGCAATGACAGTAGCTATGCAAGCATGTTCCACTGAAATAATAACAATGGAATAATACAAGTTACGCCATCTCTTAGCAAACCGCACGAATTAAGTTATAGACCCAATATAAAAAATTATAAACAAATTAATGTAAAATTAAATCAAAAAAATTTATGTTGTACACTTTGAAGTACTAATAAAAACATGTAAAAATTAGAAAACGATCGCATTTTATTTATTTGTTAAAAAAATTCAAATAAAAACGTCGAAATTGCGTCCTCCACACCGGACACTACCTTAATCAAAATTGAAAGAAAAAAATTAATTCAAAGTAATTGAAATTTTTTTTATATCTGGTATACGAAGTATACCACATTTGACTACCCATGTATACCACATTACCCACCCTTTTGTTGAAATACGATTTTTCGAGTCTTGCAACGTTAATAAGGAAGTTTTGGTTTTCAATACCACAATAGCCGATTTTGTTATATGTACATGTTTCCTATATTACAGAAATCTTCGATGTACATACTAGGTGGAGTGAAAAGTAACCTCCTTGACCTCCAGAATGCGCTGCTCCTGCAAAAAAGGTTATGGTGCCTTGAAGTCCGTTCATATTAAGTCAGACATGCCAAATTTCAGCGCGATACTATCCTTAGTTTTGTTTTGACAGCTGATTGTTGTTGACGTGTTTGGCATCATGTTGAGTATGGACAAAAACGATTTTCGTTCTCACATAAAACATTATTTTTTGAAAGGCAAATCAAAAGAAAAGTTGGATAAATATTATAGGGCTAATCCTCCGTCAGATAACACCGTCAAATATTGGTTTCGAGAGTTTCGTGGAGGCAGAAACTCCAGGCAGGCCCTCCGATGCGGTTACAGAGGGCAATGTCAAAAAAAAAAGTGAAGGTACGCGAGCTAGCAGAAACCACAAAGATTAGTACTAAGCACACGCCATATTTTAGACAATATTCTGCATATGAAAAAGTTATCCTGCCGCTGGGTGCCGCGCATACTCATTCCTGACCAAAAACACGAACGCGAGAGCACTTAGAAAGAGTGATTGCACTTGCTGATGCGGAATCGGGCGGACTTTTGGCGTCGATTGGTAACTGTTAAACACCAGAGAACAGAATGAGTGCCCGGCAATGGACTGAAGCCGGCACGAGTGCTCCGAAGCGGCTGAGGAAGGTTCGATGGGTCGGAAAGATTATGGCGTCGGTTTTCTGGGATTGTCATGGCATACTCTTCGTTGACTACCTCGAAAAAGGAAAAAACCATCAACAGCGAGTATAACTGTGCATTATTGGAGCGATTAAAGGCCGAAATCGCTTCAAAACGGCCTCACATGAAGCGAAAAAAAAAAAATTTGTTTTTGCAAGACAATGCACCGGCGCACAAGAGCATCGCAACCACGGCTAAAATCAATGACTTACGGCTCCAATTGCTGTCGCATCAACCGTATTCGCCCGATTTGGCTCCCTCGGACTATTATCTATTCACAAACCTGAAAATATGACTCATCAATAAAAAATTCAGCTCACGCGAGGAAATCATCGACGCCACGGAGGAGTATTTTGCAGACCTTCCGGAAATTTACTGTTCGGACGGGATCAAGAAGTTGGAAAATCGTTAGAATAAGTGTATCAAACTAAAAGGGGACTATTCCCAAGGAGGTTACTTTTCACCCCACTTAGTACATTTTTATGTAGAACTACGACAGCCTTCAGGAACTTAGACATAATATAGACAAAAAAATGAGAAGTACCTACTGATAAAAACACATATATTTAAATTTTTTTCAGTTAATAAAATCTTTTATTTTTTTTGCTTTTTTTTAATAGTTTTTTTCTGTTTTTTTCATTTTAAATATTATTATAATATTTGTTTTGGTTTTTTTCTTCATTTCATTTAAATTTTTCCTTTTTAAAATAACAGTAACACATTTAAAATATAAGATTCGGCTTGGTATCGACAACATGCTTTAACAAAAAAGCTTAAAATTAGTAAGAATTTTAGTTTAGCTCTATGCAATAATAATTACAAATCATTTCATTTGCTCGTATTTATTTGTTGATGTTTTGTTGGTTTGCTTTTTGCTTTTAAAACAGATCTCGATAATAACAATAATGGTAATAATAATAATAATAATAATAATAATAATAATAATAGTAATAATATGGTACAGTTATTTTAAATAAAATATTATTATCCGTTTTTTTTTTTTGTTTTCATATATGATATATTTTCAGTTTATATCAAATTCGCAATCATATCTTCCTTAGATCTTTCTTTCATAATCAAAATTTTATTTTACGTTGTTTTGTTTAAATAGGTTTATGTGGCCTCTGTTATTCAATTAGGTGTGTTTTAATTTATTTATTGTATGTGTATGTATATATTTTGTTGTTATTAGTTTTATTTAATTTTCTATTTTTTTTTTTTTTCATTAGAAGTAACAAAAATCTATATGAAATTCAAAATGGTTCGTGTGATCTTCCCAACGATTTTGTTCATAAGTTTGAATTATATTGTTTTTGTTTTTTTTCTTTTTAAATTAATGAGCATAATAATAGGATTGGACCATTTTATTTGTTTATATTGATTTTGGATTTTTGTAGTTTGTTGGTTTTATTATTAAAGAGTACATGTGGTTTTGTGGTTTCTCTTTTAACAGTTTAATAACATTTTGTTGTGTTCTTGCTTCATTTGTTGTTGACTTTTTGTGTTATCGGAGTGTAGTGTTATTTTTTTTTCTTTTTAATTGTTTTAATTATTAGAAAATAGTTTGCAAATGGATATTGTTGTTTTGTTTTATAGAAAATTATATAATTTTGTTTCTGTTTTTTTTTTTTTGTGATTTGTTGTTCTATCAGACGTATGAACAAAAACTACATGACTTTGAATGCATTGCAGCCGAAGAACTAATCGATGGGTTTTTATAAGAAAATTTCCTATTTCAATAATTATTCATTTATTTTTGTTTGTTAAGTCATTTTGTTATTGTGTTATTAAAATGTGTGGTATTTTTTTGTTGTTGTTTTGTATTAGCAGTAATAATTGTTCGTTATAAAAATGAAAACACAATTAGTTAAATTAGAGCGAAATAAGATTAAATTTCAGCTAGTTACTTAAAACGAGAATAATCAAAAGCAAAGAAAAAAAAACTGCCCCTTGTCGACGTTGTAGGTAGCAAAACTTAAACCACTTTATTTATTTATTTATTTTTTGCATTTTTCTATATACAATTAGTAGTGTATATGTATGTACATCGTTATAAGAGGTATAAGAGAAGTAATGAAAATGGATATTTTTATGAAAAAATTAAATTAAATTTTTTGTCATTGGTGCAAAGGGAGAGAGATTCTTAATATTGAGTTATATCACTCAAGATTTAATTAAATTAACTTGGAAAGTGGTTTTTAGCAACTCAGAAGTTTGGATAAAAATTAAACAAAATTGATAATAGGGTGGAAAGGCTTATCTGAACAATATTGTTGAATAAGAAAATCTGGAATAAATATTTTAACAATTTTCAAGAATTCATGCATTCAGGATACAAAAACCAAATAGGTTCTAATAGAGGGAATCAATAAAGCGACCACATTCGGATGCTTAATAGTGATGTGGTCTTTTAAAATTCTTTTTTTTTTTTTTTTGTGAAAGAGCAGATGATGTGCATCTTTAAATTTGGCGCGATTAACATTGCATAAATTAGTTAAATTAGTTCTTGTGTTACATATTTCTTCTTATTTTTCTCCATTTTATAAGTATAGTCCTCTGATCAAAATCTACTATTAAAATAGAAATATTCATTCGGAAATATCTTTACTTTTTCTATCGACTATTATAAGAGAGGTTACATTCTTGTAAAACTTATAATCAACACAAGCCTTTCTCCCTTAAAAAAAAAACTTGTGTAAACATTTAAATATTTTATATATATGAATTTATATGTGTTTATATTTCCTCAATATTATTTATTTATAAAATATGAAAATTAATTGGTTTATGGTATATCATATTTTATTCTCGTTTGAGTTAATTATTTATGTTTATAAATTTTCTTTTATTTCTTTTGATAAACTAATTTAGACGTTATAGTCTTTCTTTTTAATAAAAATCGTAGACTGGCAGTTTCCATTATAAACGTGGATTTAAATTGATATTTAAATCATATTTTTCAGTTTAAAATAATCTTATTGTGTTTTTGATTATAAATATATTGTATCTGAATTAAAAGAACATTTTAACTCAAAATAAAAGATAAATTTAAATAATTAGAAGGTTAATTTTACGTATGACCTGCTAATGAAAGAAGAAAAAAAAAAACGGACCATATGCACCTTCCATATAGAATTGAAGAAATCTGATAATGTTTAAGATTTTTTTTTTTTACAATTTAAGGAACCATATTCGAATGAAATGGGTTAACATTTTATTGATTTATTCTTATCTAAGTAAAAACTCTATTTGTATTGAAAACATGTTCAATGAATTCAAACACAAGTCTCCTAGACATTGCGAAGAAGCAAATATATAGAAAAAACAATTTAAGAACAATATGTGATATTACAGTGAATTTATTTAAGAATGATTTATGTTTTCAACGTTTTTTAGATTTTCTTTTATTTTTGAGTTTCTAATTATTCTAATTTATATTATTAGGATACTATTTAAATTTTGCTTGGGAAAAACATAATTATATATATATATTCTCTGATGTGAACTTAAGAATCTGGGTGTCATGGTGGAAAGAATTACTTTACTTTACAAGTGTTATATCTCGTACATTCCAATGTTAATTTATGTATATTTAAACTTAATTGTTATTGAATTTGTTTTGTTTATATAAAATTGAGAGATAATGTGAATAACCAAGCGAAGATATCGACAAAGAGTTTATCCTGGTAATACGAAACACCGACCTAATACAGTTTAGTCATAAGTTATAAGTTTTTATCTTTTGTCAAAACTTTATGAACCCACCCATTTCGAGTTTTAAGAAATATCGTAAGCGCCATAGCTAGAGGCTTACAATTTTGTGTCTATCAGTTTCGTTCATTATTGTGATCAAATTGTAATTTGCTTAATTGTTTTAAGTCTTTAAGTGGTCTAACACTTAAAAAATTTTATTTAAAAGCAATTATTTGAAGTAGTCATATTGTATTGATTTGCCGTACATATAGTTGTACCAAATTGATATTAATCTTTGGGTTTGTCGATGGAAATTTCACATGTAGGAGTAAATGCGAGGTTTCCCGAGAGAGGCTATATGACCTTAAGAATTGTTAATTGAAAAGTATAATTGCCATGTTATTAAAGGGTCGCACTTTTAAAATGTATCAAATAAGCTGATAAATTCGTGGTGCATGAATCTACAATGATGCCTCACCTAAAAGCAGTCTTCTTGTTTGAAATAAAATCGAAATAAATTAAAAATTAAATTGTTTAAGAGGTTAATTAAATAAAAAAAAAAATAAAACAAAAATTAAAATAACTTTCAATTCGTATATCCAATACGTTACATATCGGAAGCTTGCAAGCAGGACATTTTGGTATATATTGATTTATTTATTACTGGGCAGAAAGTCTTTCTAAGTACCCTGTGAATATAATATTAGAGAAACAGGTTGAACAGCGCTAAGCCATGTAGAACTATCCAACTATATGTTGGAATGTTAGGAAATTAAATAATTAATATATAGACAATTATAGGATCTATTTCATAATTTATTTCATTGAAAATGTGTTGCTTCACTCACAAAATTGGTTTACTTATTGAAAAACTATCACTTTGGTACTTTCGTAACGATCTAATCTATTTCATCGAACAGTTAAGGAACATTGAACAAGTGAACCTTCAGAATTTCACCGTTCATTTTATGAATATATTAATTAGTAAAACTTCTTTGTAAAGTATAAAATCAAAATCAAATGAAAAAATCAAAGCCTATACCCCAGTTTTATTAAAAAAAAAATTCGAACCAACTATCACTTGTTCACTTTCATTGCTAATTCTATAAATTTGCTTCGATTAAAACCGTCAATTATTCTCGGATATAAACTTAAACTTAAAAGATATATTCTTACGATTTTGTTTATGTCGATTTTATACCAATTCAAACAGAACAATTTAGAAGCTACAAAAAAAGAATAATAAAATATTAAAAACTTCAATGGAATTACTGTTATGTATATACAAAAAATTCAAAAAAAAAAAAAAAAACTGTATGATTTAATTTAATTTGATTTTAGTTTTATTTTGTTTGGTTTTCCTTTGGGTAATAACTGTAATTTTTTGTTCTTTTAATAATAAGTTTTATTTACAATAAAGATGAATTTAATAACCTTTAGTATGAAGCGTTTAAGTGAATTTGTTTTTACTTAAATATGTAATTTATTTGAAATTATATCAATGTATAAATTATGTAATTATTAATATTATGTTTTGTTTTTAAATATTAATATTTGGTTTTATATTTATTTATGTATTTAATGTCTTTTTTTTATAATGATTGGAATTGGTTGTTGTGGTTTGTGTAAGTTTTTTCTTTTCTTTCAATTTAATGTTTTATTTTTTATATATAATTTAATAATACATAATTATATATATTTTTTATTGAAGGCATTTTTAAACTATATTTATATTTTTATTTGTTTTATTTTTCTTTACTTATTTCCAATAGTTAAAGTATTTTATTTTTCAACTTACATAATTTGAATACGATATCTAGATTTTTTTGCTTTTTTTTCTTTGTTTTTCTATCTTATATAGTTATTATTAAAAAGTTAGGTATGAAATTTTTTTTTTAAATATTTTTTTTTCGAGTTTGTTTGCTTTTTTTTAGTATTTTTTTATATAATAATTTTACCTAAGTTTTGCTTTACTTTTTTTTTTTATTATATAACAGGTTCGTCCTCACTTAATTAAATACCTGAAAAATAACATCGATTACGAAAGTAAAATTTTTGTCTTGTTCATGTGGTTGTTGGTATTTCAGGATTTTTGTCGCCTTTGTTTTCTTTAGTTATTAATTAAAATTTTATTTCATTAATTATATATCTAGTGTTAATTATATTAATAAAATTCATAATCATATTAAAATATCCTAAAATTTTTTTTTTTTTTTTACATACCGCCATACAGAAAGGAACAGATCATGCTATTCTGTATAATTTTTATTATTATTTTTTTAATTTTGGTTTTGTATCTTTTTAGTATAAAATGTTGTTTTTGTCTGGGATTTTTTTTTAAATGTTTATTTTGAAATGGAAAATACCTAGTTGCAAATTATGATACAACTGATGTTTTTTGATATTTACATAGATAAGCTTTTCAAGTACTCGTTTTTTCATTTCAGTTTTCTTACGTAAGCCTAAAAAACTGAAATAAACTAAGAATATTAGAATTTAAAGTTTTAAAAATTGTAAAAATATTGTTCAAAAAATTCAACAAAAAAAAAGAAAGAAAATGGCTTTAGAAAGTAATTACCTAAAGAAAGCTCTTCCTTTGATTTATATTGAATTATTATGTTTTGTCAGATATGGTCAAAACTGTAAAACCACTTTAAAGTTAAAATTTCAAACACCTACGCATGGATTTCGATTTTCAGATGTTTGTCTTGCCAAAAATGTCCTTCTTTTTGAAGGAGTAGATTTAATTTCAAGAAATACTTGGTATTTTTAAAAAGAATGACCTCGTCACTGATATTTACACCAATTTCATAATAAGTTTCTATTTATTGAAGCAAGTTCAAAAATTCAGGTTTTTTATTTCCTTAAGAATTGGCAAAGAAATCTGGGTTTCCTTTATAAAGAAAGTGAAGTCCAATCTATTTTAGAAAAGGGAGTTTATAGTCCCTTGGTAATATGATTGAATGAAAACTAAGATTAAAAAAACAGATCAACTTACGTAAGAAAATCAAAATAAGTTTTTTGTATTATTTAAGTGTTCTTTTTTTATGTAAGTCACTGCATCCCCATTCATATTAATTGAAATAAAAGAAAAAGAAGAAATCAAACTGAAAAAAATTTTCAGTAATACTAATTTTTTTTTTTTTTTTTAGGAATGTGAGATCAAGATGAATATATTTTTATTTTATTTTGCGTTTGTTTTATTGTTCTTTTTTCATGCTGTTTTCTTTGGTTTTTTTCTTTGTGATGTAGTTCAATTTTGAAGCTTAAAAAATTTACAGCAAAAATTTCTAAAGTTATTTACAAATTTGCTTATTTTTGGATTTTTATTTTTTTAAATATTTTATTTCATTTTTGTCTATTTAAAAATTACTGTTCTAATAAAAAAAAATGAAGAATAATTTATTATAAATAATTATATATATACGTTCATTCATCGTTTCGTATCGCATTTGTGCGTTTGCTGTTGTTTTTTTTATCTATTATATATATATATATATATATATATGTATATATATATATAAATTTCTTTTCAATTTTTACAATTACTATTTATTTGTTTTTAGTGCTTTAGATGTTCATTCTATAGGTACACTTACTACATCTTTTTTTTTTCTATACTTTTTGTCTATTTGGGTTTGGATTTATGATTACAGATTTTTGCACGATTTTCTTTTTATATGAATCTATTTTAAATTTACCTATCTAATGAGTGAATGTGTAAAGCAAAATCTTAATTTAATTTTATTAATTTTTGTTTTATATATTTAATAACAAAATGAATTATAATTTTTAATTTCTTAACAAAAAATGAAAATTGTATTTTGGCGATCATTTAAAAAAGGTTTTTTCTTTTTTGTTATTTAATATATATTACATATATATATATACACATACATACATACATAAATATATATATATATATTGTATATATATATATATCTTTGATTTAAGTTTTCATAATGGTTTAAAAATTGTTCTAGTTAAATATGAAAATGAAATATTAAAAAGTCAAGTTCAACAATTGGCTAAAAATATGATTTTCTTAGTTTTGTAACAATCCATGCACAATATAGCTTTCAAGATTTGATAAATAACGTCATTCTTTCAAATTTAACAGTAAAAATTAACAAAATAAATGTGCTAATAAATATATAATTTTTTTTTAAAGATTAGTTAAACTTAAGCGAAATACTGCAAGGGATCATTATTTTTTTTTCTTCAAATTTCTTATTCTCAATTTAATAGGATAATTTTTATTTAAGCCCTGTAAAAGTAAAATTAAATATTTTGGCTAATTCATGTACTCATGTTAAAGTTGTATTGATAGGTTACATGTTTAGGTATTTATTAAATATTACTTGGTTTTAATTTTATATTTATTTATTTTTTTCTTGTAAGAAAAAAATCTATTTACTTTAAAACAAAAATAAAATAAACGGAATTAGTTACTATTCGTATTCATTACTTGTGGCAATATTTTGTTTGATATCCTTATAAATATGAGAAAAAAAAATTTTAAACGCAAAATTTTAAGCTAAATATGTATATGTATTAACTCGTATGTTAAAGCTGTGGCAATATATGTTGGGATATAAAACATGTTTTTTGTGTTTTTTTTTCTCTGCTGAGTGACTCTCTTTTCTTCTTTTTAATACATACACATATATATATTTTGTTTTTGTACGACCTTTAACAATTCATTTATATCTTAAACCGTTGCTTATATTTATCCAGAAGTAATTTTTTTTTTTTAAATTTTATTAAATTTGTTTTTGTTTTTCTTTATATTTAGCGTATAAAACCTTGAACTTATGATAGCAGATTGTAGAGAAAGATAGACTATTAAATATTTTGGTTGCGGTTGTTGTTTTTGTTGAATCCTGTTTATTCTCTTTAGCATTGTTGTGTTGTGTTTTATAATGTGTTGCTAAACCCAGATCTGTTCCCTGCGGTCACGCCGTAATCAAAGCCTTTGCTAGCACCAGTCTTCCTCGTCTGAATCCGAGTGTCGAGTATGTAGGCCACCTTTTGGCTTGTAGCCGTTTAAAACTGGTGAAGGCAGAACTCGTCCCGTTCGTCCCATTGCAAGAGCCTGTTCAAAGGACAGAGGTGCAATATATTCCAGTCTGTAAGTAGAGAATGTTGTTACATGTGTGTGAGAAATTAACATTCTATTTTTTCGTCTAGCAGTTGGGCCTGCTATTTTTGTGGATACCATCAAAACGATAACATTATGGACTGATTGGTGAATATCCCTGAATAAAATTCTAGGACTGATATCGCATTTTTAACAAAAGTATAAGAAAGAAAATTTAAAATACAAAAAATTGTCTAAAAGACTATTTTTTTATTTTTCAAAATATGATGGAGGACAACTGAATATTTGGTGATTTTTGAAGTTTCAATTTTTGGATGGAAATTATTTTGATCGGTGAATACCATATGTATTTCAAAGAAATCAAATTTAGATAAGAAAGCTTGGTGAAGAAGATATACGGAGACGTATTTCGCATCATACACATCGCAATGATGGAGGATGTTAACTCATAAAGAAAAAATTAAAGCGTCGGAAGTGGAAATGTGTCAAGTCAGCGGGTGTAACAAAATGTGATTTAATATGAGGTACGTGTATTGGCAGAAGTCTGCATATTAAAAAGCTGATAGTTGAAAAGCTTAAGCTTCCAGCGAAGGTTTGAAGAAGAAAGTAGATGAATTAGATCATCATTCAAATAAAATATAACAGTAGAATGAGTTCAAGACCCTATCGAGGTGATCCAAAATAGAGCATAGGTAATAGGTCCGCAAATTTAGCAAACTCTGCAAAAGGCAAAGTAGCACTTCAGATACATGTTGAAGAATACGAAGAAATACCATATGTGACATGAGATGGATCTATACGAGTAACACATTTCAACGGCCAATAAAATGAGAAAAAGACTTAACATGTTACATTATTATTATTATTATTATTATAAATTTATTACTATAAAATGTAAATAAATTACAATAGTAATACTGCTTAAGTTTAGCGCTAGCTGCTAGGACTTTCGGCCAGAGAGTAAGAAAGAATTGTTTTAAATGTAGTTTTCGAGTTTAAGGGCGATCATAATATTATATACAAGATTAATATTTGCAATATTTACATTAGAAATAAGGTAGGAAAGACTATGGTTTGAAATGTTTTTGCTGGTAGAATTGATCGTTTTGCAACTCAGTAGGCGGGTGAAAGTCAGATTGAGTTGTTTATCCCATAGATGGCGTGTTCTTGTTGAACAGGTGTTTGTGGGTGGATATAAGTGTGTCCTTATCTCAATCTTATATATATATTTTGAGTTTTTTGTGGGAAATGTTGTTGGGGTAAATGGTTCTGACACCCATTGGGTTAACATTTTTATAACCATGTTGATAGTTTTCTCAGGTGCTTGATTTTCTCTTCCTACAGGATTCGAGTAAAAATCTTTTAAGATCTTTCTTGTTATATTGGTAAAAGGTGAGAAGTGGTTCGTTTACAGCTGACTTAGCGGCTGAATCAGCAATCTCATTACCTTTAATTCCAGCGTGTCCTGGAATCCATATGAGTTTAAGGTTATCGCTGTGCGATATTAACAAATCTCGTATTGTTTCAATTATGTTAATCGAGTTGGAGACATTTTTGACAGCCGTTATAACAGAGAGACTATCCGAATAAATAACTGTCTTATTTTGTTTCGCGCATTCAATGCCTTTAGATACGGCAAAGGCTTCTGCGGTGAATGTTGAAGAGAACTTGGGCAATAAGCTCCTCGAAAGAATAGAACCATTTATGTCTACAACTGCAAACGAGTACCATTGTCCGTTTTTGATGCGTCAGTGAATAGAAGCTGCCAGCCGAGGGATATATGCTCGCGACTTATGTTAAGAAATAAAGTTTTATAAAGTTCATCCATCATCAAACATGTTACATATTCCTACAATGGTGAGCATAATACTTAGTGTACAAGATATTCTAGCAACAACTAGTCTCGTCCTCATATCATTGAACTAGATGTTGTCATATGAATGTTTTTTCAAGCTTTGACAATATACCTATGCACGAGTACATACATATATTAAAATAGTGTTCTACTAACAGACTTTGCAGAAACTTGCAATAGAAGGTGGAAGGTGGAGTATCCTTCAAACGAATGAGAAAAAAAAAAACCTTTGTTCAAATTCTTTATTGTTACTGCTAGGAAGAAAGTTGGTTAGCTTAATTTAATTTTGTCTACGTACTTTTTAACGTATAACTTCCATTAAAATATTTGGATACTCGTACATACATGTATGCTGATCATAAACTGTGATAAAGATATCAAATTAAAAGCAAATGCATACTGACAGAGCCGAATGATATTTCAATATTTCCTACATCTTATATAAATCAAAAATTCTTTCGTTTGGGATTTTTTTTATTGGGGCAAATATTAAATATATAAAACGTTCTTAAAATTGTGACCTCAGAAATAAAGCTGCTGTGACTTATAAAACTTTTTTATTTCAAGGTGAACCTATTAAAATGACATTCACTTCAAAGAAAGAAAATTTTTGATCATGTGTATGTGACATTTGGTGTTTTAGTGTACGAGTATAGTGTATAGTGCTATTCAAAACAGTTGGCCAGCGGCCACATGCGCAGAGAGAATTAGAGTATAAAAATGCATGGGCGGCCATGTCTCTTCCATTTGTTTTCTCTTTCACCGATCATTTTTGTATATTTTTTGTTGTAAAGCTTTCTTTATTTTTTTATTTATTTTTTTTTTTTTATAATTTTAATTAATTATGAGAGTAAATTTAAGAAGCTTGCTCAAAAGACTGACCAACTGCTTTGAATAGCACTATAAAAGTTTTTTTTTTATAAAACAAAATATATAATATAAGCATACCTTTCTCTTTCTAGCTCTCGCTCTCGATCTCTTTCTCTTTCGTATAACTCTCGTTCTCGATCTCGATACTCGTAACGCAGGTCATACTCTCTCATTCTTTCCCTATACCGTTCACGATCTCTATCACGTTCTCTGCTACTATAGTACATATCTCTCGGATCCCGCAGCAAATCGCGGTGGTGTGGCAATGAGTGAACACTATGAGGTGTCGAATGATGGGTCTAGAACCAATAACAAAAACAAAAAACAAAAAAAAAAATATTTTATCAGCTTTTCCAAAATATACTTAAGTTTTTCTTTTTAATTTGTTTTTTTTTTCTGTTGTATTTTGTATTTTTTTTTTTACTTAAAAAAAAAATTAAGTATATCGTACATGCGTTGGACTTGCATTCAGTTTTGGAAAATTAATGTTTGTTGGCTTTAACTGCAGCGTTGATGGTTTACATGGTGTAGGCGGTAGCCGTCGTCCAGCTCCACCACGCCTCGCCGCCAGTACAGGATAACTGTGCTGTACATGTGTACCGCCTTAGAATAAATAAAATAAGCAAGTTTACATATTAACTAACATTTTTTCAAATACTACACTCCAAAAATATCTAAAGCAATGAGTGAAAGTGGTTAGACAAAAAACAAACAAACAAAAAAAAAAATAATAATAATAAATAAATAAATAAATAAATAAAAATTAGCGACAATGAGTTCAAGATAAAAAAATAAAATTAAAAGATACACTGAGATATCGAATAAATGTACATAAATACGAGTTTTAAGATATTTATAAGATATGAGAGTACGAAAGGACATGCTGGATGTAAAATGGATAAAATTAATTTTAAAGATAGAAATACAATGCTCTTTGATGTATTGTAAATGAGTTATAAATTGTGTATTGTTAATGTTGCTCCTGTACAGATGTACTTATCCTTACCCATGCACCCTAACAAAACAAACGAAACCGATGCCTTATAAAAGTTAGTGTTCCACATATACATATGTACGCACATACGTTCATGAAATTAAAATGTATATAGATCTCTTATAAGTTCAAAAATAAGATGAACAAAATTAAAAAAAAAAAAAAAAAATTAATAAATAAATAGTTAAATTAAAAAAGGACACGTTCACAACACAAAGAAAAAATTTAATGTTGAGAGTAATGAAATGTAGTTTAACACAAATGAATTGGTGATTTATTATAATTATTATTATTTTAATTGATTGTATGTAAGAGTATGTCGTTTTTGAAAAATTTTGTCGAATTGTTTAATTTATTATTATTTCTTTAATTTCTGATTTTGATTTGGTTAAGTCATTTGTAAAAGTACCCATTTCATCAATCCCAATACCAAGTCTATCTCTTTCACGCATCTCCTGAAGTCGAGCGGGACTTGGTGATCGTGATCTTTGACATAGACTTGTCGTCCCATATGTGGGATAAGGCAGGTGATTACGCCTACTTCGAGATAAATGGCCACCATAACGAGAAGGTGAAGGCGAACGGGCCGGACTTGTCGATGCTGACCATGAACCTACAGTGGGGGAAAGATATATAGCTAAAGTTGTAGTTTCTCATTGTTTTTTTTTTTTTTTTTTTTATGTTGTTGATAATTTCTTTTTTTAGTTTTTAGTTTTTGGAAAATATTTTCTAGCCGCAAGACAGTGTTAAAAAATTATATGTATATTTTTTTTAAATTAATTATTTATTTTTTCGCATATAACGAGGGTTTTTTTTCAACATTTTTAACTATTTAATGATTTTTTTTTTGAAAATAAAGGATAGATAATCGAAAAGCAGTATATGAAAAGGAAACATTTATTAAAATAGAATCGGACAATTGAACTTTACTAGCAAAGATAAAATAAGAACAAGTTTTTTTTTTTTTTTTTTTTTTTTTAAATAGAAGAAAGCAGATTCAAACTAAAATTATTTTAATTTTCCCTAAAAACCAACTAACAGTTACACATTAAAAAAAAAAAAAACGTTGGACGTTGAAATAGCTATCATAATAATTAAAAAAAAAAAAAAAACGAAACGAAAACCAAATGAACAAGTTATTTAAAATAGTTCTTACAATTTTCCTACGGAAATTCTAAGGCAACCACAAACTTAGGATAACACAACTGTTTGAATATACAAATTTATGTTTACAGACAAGAAATGGGCACTAGTTTTTTCTTCTTTTTTTTTTAATGAGTGAACATAGTATACGTATGTTAGCGTTTAGCTTTTCATCGATAACATGTAACAATTTGTACCATGTCAGCGGAATGCTGTTTGTTTTTAAGGATGCGAATTAGAAATCTTGATGCCAAAATTTTCGAAATTTTCACTCGTTTCTTATTTATTAATATTTTTGAAGTTTTCTCACACAGTACACATCGAACCATATGTTGTAAGCTTTTACTAACTACACAACAAGGTGGGTTGAATATTGTATGCCATAATTTTTTAGTATTTTTCTGTTATATAAACTATTTAATACAAAATGCAATAATAATACAATTTCTCGTCCTTCAATAAAGCGTGTTTTTTTTAATTGATATATCTTCAAAAAAGAATAACTTTCAAGCAGTTTTGTCATTTTTAACAGTTCTTTGATACTTGTTTTCAATCATCAACTTGTGCGTACAGAAGAACCTGCAACCGCTGTAATTAAAATTCTGTGCAAAATATTGTCAGCATCTATCCAAATAAGATCCGGATGGTGCATGAACTAAGGTCACGACTTGTGGGAAATATTCACTGATTGGGCTCTTCAGCAGCTATAATTTCAACCTTATTTTTATCGAAAAACTTTTGGGTTAATCGGTTCATGGACAAGCAACATTTCCATTTCTAGAGTGTTGCAAATCCAGCAGAAATTTATGATAGGATCTCTTTATCATATACCAGGTGTGTTCAGAAAGCGGGCAAAATATATTGGATTATCGATTTGTTTTTTTGCTGTGTTGGTTCGAATATCCCGAACATTTGCAAGTATATAGCATACTTAGTTTGTTCTTTTTGGAGCAACGAATTTTCATCAAATTTTGTGTAAAAAATGGAATACAGTGCTTCAAAACACTTGAAATGTTGACTCTAAGTAAGAAAAAAAAAAAAATGTTTACAAGTGGTACAAACTATTCCAAGATGGTCGAGAAGATGCCAATGACGAATCTTGCTCTGGACGCCACAATACATCAACGAAAGATGATAACATCGAAGCTGTTAACAAAATTGTTTTGGAAAATTGTCGAACTACCATAAGAAGAGTTGCCGAGGATGTTGGCATATCGGTCGGCTCGTGTCATGCAGTTTATTTGGATGTTTTGAGCAGGAGACGTGTGTCAGCGAAGTGTGCTCTGAAACTTCTTAGTTTTGATCAGAAGAATCGTCGCATGAGCATCGCTCAGAAGCTTTTGAATGACGTCAATGATGATCCTAACTTGCTCAAAAGGATCATAACTAGTGACCAATTCTGGGTATATCGTTATGACGTCGAAACCAAAGCCCAATCGTCTCAATGGAAGCACCCAGGAGAGCCAAGACCCAATCGCTGGAAGAGCTCAAGGCTATATCAAAAAGTGCTTATGAGAAGTGCTTCGAGAATTTGAAAAAGCGTTGGCACAAGTGTATTTTATCTGAGAGACAACTTTAATATTGATGAATAAATAAATATTTTTTTTTTTTTTTTTATAAAAACATAAAGTCACCTTCCTTTTTGAACATATCTCGTACACTGTAATAGCATTATCAATCCTTGATTTATTCAAAAACGAGGTGGGAGTTTGCATTGTAGTTATTAGCCAACATATGTTAATAACGTCATAATAACTGAATCACATTGATGCGGAAGACATTTAAGATTCATGAAATACTGCCCAAAACTTGTTTCAACGGCGGCATTATATTGCAAAATTGACCATTAATATGATGATTGCGATATGGTGCAACTCGATTACTTTAAGGGGATTATGTAAAATCTTTGGTGTTTGCGATAAACTGAAAGCTATTCAGGTTTTTGAAGTCAATATTCAACAAGTTATTGGTGAGACAGAACACAAATAGCAAATAGCTAAGGAAATCATATATCTGAAGTTGTGTTCAAATTATAATAATATAATCAAGATTTCTTCATAGAAGAAAATCTTATTAGGTGCGCAACTAAGTTTGTTTATATTTTTGATGCGTTGATGCATTCATTACTATTTTTTTTGATGAAAATAAGACTTTGTTGTGAAAATTTTTTTACAAATGAATCATTCAAAGTATTTCCCATCGCTAGTTACAAGTCGATACCGTTCCCTAGTGATGATTTCGTTGGATTTCAACAGTTCGTAATAAATAACACAAATCTGGTCCCACCAAATACACAGCATAAGCTTCACAGCGTGACGGCCGAGACGACCACGAAAAGACATGACCTGAAAGTCCCCATGACTTTATTCTCTTTAAGTTTCCATAATGAATCCATTTTTCATCATCTGTCACGATGCGATGAAGAAAACCCTTCCTTTTTTGCCGCTGGAGCAGTTGTTCACAGGCGGAAAACCCACGCTCAACATCCCTTGGCTTCAAATCATACGAAACCCAACGCATGCAATTGCTTGGAAATGGCTTGGCGGGTAAGAGCTAATGTTAAAGTAAGCTCTTCTTGCGTTTGGCATGGATCCTCATCGAACAATGCCTCCAATTCAGCCTCTTCGAAGAATTTTGGCCTTCCATCACGCGGACGGTCATCAACAACGAAGGCACTCTCTTTGAACCGACGGAACAAATCACGACATGTTGTTTTACTTAGAGCAGCATCTCCATAAGCTTGTTGGAGCTCTGGATGCGCTTCAGTCATTTCTCCGAAAGAAAGAAGAAAATCAGCACTTCCCGCAAATGATGATTGCTTGGTACAAAATCAGACATTTTTACACAAGCATAAGTATATGACACTAAAACAAAATCACTTGTGTGTCCAAACGGTTTGTTTACCGTATGTGTAAGCTTTGCACTTACTGCTAAAGCCATCTAGTGACAAAGCGAGAGATTAGTTGCGTACCTAAAACCACCTTGATCAAAAAGTTCCCGGTGGCGTCAACGTGTGGCGCTTCCATTGCTCCAATTTGAGTTCTGTTTTTTTGTTAAGTTAAGTCATTGCTTGACATTTGCAAAAGTTACGTAGCCAAGAGTACATCTATCTCTGTGTGTGTTGGATATTTTTTACAATTTTATAAAATGGATTTAAATTTGCAACAACGAACTTGTACTAAATTTTGCGTAAAAAACGGATTTAATGGTGCGGGAACGTTGAAAATGTTGGAAAAATGTTTCGGCAACGGCTCTCTAAAAAAAACGGTCGTTTACCAGTGGTCGTGAGTCAATCAAATATGATGAAAGCAGTGGCAGACTATCGACATCCGTCAAAGACATTTTTGTTAATGACTTGTGTTTCTGTCGTGTAGCATCAAAGGCCTCAATTTCATGCAATTAAGAGACCGTATTGACGTCGAAAAACAGATGATTTGCGAGGCTGAATCCGATTACACATTCATCAAAAGGATCATTACTGGAGACGAGACGTGGGCTTATGAGTACGACACGCAATCCACACATAAGTCAAGTGAATGGCGTTCACCAAATGAACCGAGACCTATAACACCACGTCGTTTTCAGTCAAAAAAGAAGGTAATACTCACGGTTTTCATGGATTGCAACGGTGTAGTTCATCATGAATTTTTTTTCAGAAGTTCAGACAGTAAACAAAGAGTATTATTTGGGCGTTATGAGACGTTTGCGTAAAGCCGAAAGAGACCAGAATTGTGGGCAGAAAACTTATGGATTTTGCACCAAGATAACGCACTGTTGTACAGTGCCATCATTATTCGTAATTTTTTGACGAAAAATGCAACAAGTACCATCCATTTGATTTGGCTCCCTGTGACTTCTTTTTGTTTAATCGAGTTAGAAAACCACTACTGGGAACGCGTTTCAGCACCCGAGAGGAAGTAATGGAAAAATCGCAGGAAGCACATACTGAACGGACATACTGAAAACCGAATATAAAAAATGTATCGAGGATTGGATCAAAGCTGACATAAGTGTGTAGCAGTCTATGGGGATCACTTTAAAGGGGACAATATAGATTAAGATGAATAAACTTGTATTTGTAATTTTTTGAATAAATCCCGGGAATTTTTTGGTAAATATCTTAATTATAAATATTTTAATTGTTTTTCCACTTCCTTGTGGCCCATTTGTAGTCAAAAGTAGTCTCCGTTTAAGTTTACACATATGTATAAGTATTCGCATTGCAAAATAGTCGAAATTATTGCCAGCTGATGGTGTGTCAAAAACACAAAACGCGATATAAAGCCTGCGGAGATAAATTATTGAAAAAGTTAGTAAAATTGACGTCTGTGTGGAAAATATAAAACGTAGCCATGTAGAGAGTTCTTTCATCTATTTGGTTTTGCTTAGGTCCAGGAATACATCAAGCTTAACTACTAATCCCTTAAAAGGAACTGGCTGAACTACGCCAGCTGAAAAAGTATTGGCATCTTAAACTTACCTATCAAATCTCTCCTATTATAATAATTTAGGAAAATATCAAGCCAGCGCCTCGATGCTGTTCACGATTATGTCGGTTTAAAGATTGAGCATAGCACCAGAATGAATTGTTGCGTTATGCTCTAGAATTGCGGAATAATTGCCATTTCGATAGAGTTAGATAATGTCAACAACCACCTTGCAAATATGTACATTTACTCGTATTTCCAAAAAATGGTTTGATATGAGGCAAAACACTAAAAATCACCGCAGACACGTTGTTAATGCAAGCATATCCTTAAACATTTCAGTAATCGATGTGCTTAATTTAGAAGGACAAAGAACTTGTTTCTAAAGAAATGGTTCGAAATGTATATTGTGCTTAATTTTTTTACACTTTCTTACTTACGCATTTTATACATTTGAATATTGAAAAAAAAAAACATTAAATTGGTTTAGAATACGAGTACGTTATCTCAATTGATTAAACTAATTTTTTTTTTTTTTGTAAAAAAGAAGTTATAAGGACCTTAAATAATTTCGATTTACTTAAAGACAACTCACAAACAAACCACAAATTCTCGTTATTTGCACATATGTACATATGTATGTATGTTTTTGGTTTTTTACTACGAAGTAACAAATTAATTCAATTTAAGGAATACTCTCTCATACTAACAAAAATTATAAAGTATTTTCTACCGTCATAATAATTTGGATATTATGCTGTGTTTAAATGAAAATATCATAATACCATATTTGTTGAAATAATATGTCATTATAAATGATCTTGTAGCAAATGTGGTATGTTTTAAAAGCATTTTTGTTTCTATAAAAAGTGTTATTCTATATATATCTATAAACGAGTATTATGTTTTTAAATTAAAAAATTAGTTAATATATGAAAGCAAGGATATAAGAAATAATACAAAAATAAATCATATAGCCTTAAGCATTAAATCAAAATACATTTTATGCTCTCTAATCAATTTGTTTTAATTAATTCTTATTGTTTAACCTTGAATCCTCTTTTTAACTCTGACTTCTTCTATTACTTCCGCCTCATCGTTCTCAGCTATTCATTAAATTAATATTTATTAATTGAATGATAAATACAAAAATTAGAAGTTCATTGTATGCTTAGAACATATTTTAATGAAATAATGGAAAAATGAACGACCTTATATTTAAATTGAAATCTATGTACGAGTATAATCGAAAAATGCGACACTGAAAACCATTCTGTGGAATTCTTAACTAGTTCGGGTAAGACTAGAAGTCAACTAGAAGTCATTCTAAAGAGTAGATACGTAAAACTAATTAATTGTTCATAATAAGAGAAAAGCTGTAAGATGGAGTTCAAAATTTTTCAATTTGAAAAACTATTTAAAAATTAACTAAAGAAGCTATTTTTAATAACTTATGCAGGAGGACTCAAAAATAAGTCAACCAAAAATGTATAAAATTATTGAAATTTCTATGCAGTGATTTTATCAGCATAAAGGAAGGGATATCATTTTGATCAAGGGATTTGTTTATTTTCTTTATGTACTCGAACAATCACATTAGTGCCTAACTGAAATTGTTTTACTATTTCATCCTCCAATCTGACGAAAACATCAAACAATTTAGAACACTTTGAACTTGTGGTACTAAAGCAAAACGGAAATGGAAGCTAATTTTTAATGTTTCATTACGAAATTTGAATTTTAGTCGTTTCGAATTATCGAAAAATAATCCGTATTAGCAATAGTATCCACATCGTTATTGATCACGGACTGCGATTGTAGATTAGAAGATAAAATGAAGACCAGTGATATGACTGGCAACTGTGAACTTGCAAGATGGGTCAGATCAGAAAACAGCTTCATATTTCGTACACTATCGTTTTGTTCTGTATTTTAAAATTATTGGATTTATTACTCTTAAATTTTGAAAGTTTTTAGTTTGTATACTCTAATTGGAATTTTAATGTTTAAGAAGAAGAGATACGGGTACACATTCTTTACAACGAGTATATGTACTTCGCCGTCATAATGTATCAGTGTATGTAGTACTATTCAAATTTGAATACACATATATATATTTCCAGATTTCTCATCTTTACAGCTTGTTAAAATTAAAAGATTTGTTCATTTTTCTTGTTAAAGGCGTCATCAGTGAAGAAGTCAATTTAATAATATTGTACATTTCGCTCTATTAAATTCATTATCGATCTATAAACATTTTTCTACGTAAAAAAATTATTTTATATTACAATTTGCACAACAATAAACATCAACTATTGTTTCATTCTCCGAATCGAGAACAATTGACATCAATTAACATCAATGTATATGTGTGTATAAAGTACCACATACAATTTGAGGTTTTATTCTTTAATTGGGTCTTAACCAACAATAATAACAGATTTAAGAATACTCTATACACTTTAATATAGTACGAGTAATGCTAAAAAAAAAAAAAAATAAATAAATAAAAAATAGGAAAGTAATTATAGTCTTTTCTTTTTGTTCAGCATGCTTTAAAGAAGCTAAACAATAAAGCATAGTCGCAAAAACATTGGAAAAAAAAAATTAGAAAATATTTTTGAATTATTTAACAATAAAGAAAATTATAGAACCAAAACTAAAAGTAACAGCCTGTTAAGCAAAGAGGTAAAGTTTTTTTTTTTTTTTCTTTGAAAAGAGTATTTGATTTATTTATGAAAGGAATTAGCCCTTGGAATAAAAAGGACTTACCTCTTGGATATCGAGTAGGATGACCATAACTATGCCTAGGATGACGGGTCTCCTTGACCATCTCTACAACATTAGATACGGTATCGGAGAAACCAATATCATGATGTATATATTGATGACCTCGCCGTCTAGGACTTGGAGATCTGGCCAAAGGAGATCCGTTATGCCTAAAGGTAAATAATGTCAATTAATTTTATACAATTCTCAGAATATATGTAGTTCAAATATGAAGTTTAAAAATAAAAATAAAAATAAAAATTAATTACCTTAAGCTAGGTGACCTTCGATGGCCATTCGTGTATGCATGACCAGGATGCAAATGCCCAGCATCGCCCCCAGTTAACGATTCCTGAGATGGGTGTCGTGATGGAACATCTCGTAACTCCAGCATCTACATTTCACAGACACATTTGCATATAAAAAAAGAATTTGTATATGTGAGCAAAACATTGTAATTAAATCTCCATATATGTTTCTATCAACAGATACAATCCACTGACAGGAAAATTTTGATATCCAATAGAATTTGTTTTTTTCTTAGCTCTCATAAAAATTTTGTATCTACTTTTTATTATTAGTTTGCTCTTCAAGCAATGCTTTTTTTTTTTCTTTCTCTCTTTTTTGTCCTATATTTATTTTGGGTTTATATTTATATTTTTGTTTAAATAAGTATAAATAAAAATAGAAGCAAAATTTCTAGTTACTGATGAATGCATTTGAAGCATGCCTTAAGCTTGGATGTGCTCATGCTGCATGCGATTTAAGATTACAGTGTGCTTTTTTGTCATGCAATGTGTTTAGTATATTTAGTAATGATATATGTATATTAACACTATATTATTCTTACAAGCAAGTATTTATGAACATACTTACCCAAATTTTAGGAATATTGTCTAATGAACACTTAAAACCATAATTGTTTTTATTTATATAAATAACAAAGTTACATAGTAGCTTAGTGGTGGGGAAAATATAATTAAAGTAAATCGATAATTGGGAAGAACATTGAGAAAATAAATGATTACAGGTTTAAGTTTTTGAATATGATATTAAGTTTTTCGACTTTAAAGAATTCATTGAATAAAATCTTGGATTATACAACCTGGGGAGGTAAGGAACCTGAAAACTTTTTTTTTGTCCTATTTATTTAAAAGAATCGATCTTTTAAATAATTTTTTTTTTTATACAACATTCGCATCAGAAAAGTTTTATTTTGTAGAAGTCGTTAATGTTTGTTTTGATACGAGCTTTTAAAATGTTGTGCAGTAAGCACATACACTTACTCAAAAAATTGTTCGTACACCATCCAACTAGCATGTAATTTCTTTATAAATTTTAAAGTATCTATCTGAATTATATGAAAAATACAAGAAATTATCACTAATTTATTTAGAAAACGAAACATATTATAACTTTTAAATATTAAAAAAAAAAATTAACTCGAAAAATACAATCAATTAAAATCTACGTAAAGCCTTGAGCTATTTTTTGCTAAACTTCTTTTAGCCCATTTTTGAGACCTTCCTCACTCCTTATTGTTCTTTCTTCTAATCTCTGTTCCATATGCGACCATAAATGCTCGATTGGATTGATATCCGTACTTTGGGAGGAATGGGAAAGAACTTTGCGGACGTTGTAGAGTAATCATTCCCTTACAACCATAGATGAATGCTTGGGATCGTTATCGTGGACAAACCATTAGTTCTCTTCTAGTCTAGATGTCTAGTCTAGCAGAACTTTCCAAGTTTTCTTTTCAAATATTAAGGTATTTCATTTTGTTTCTTGTAGACTTGATGTAGATAAGATTTTCTACTACTGCTGCTGGCATTGTTCCTCATACCAAGATGTTTCCACCGCCGTGTTTGATAGTGTGGTCAACGTTAGAGTCCTTTAGTGATGTGCCACTTCTACGCCAAGCAAAGCGCCGCCCATCTGACCCGAAAATATTAAATTTTGACTCGTCTGAGAATACTATATAGTCCGATTGCAAAATTCTGGCTGCTTATTTACGTACTCCTTCGCGATCCTTCGCATTCTCTTTAAAATTTTTCTTTTTGATAGACAAGGTTTATTTCGAGGTGTTCGAGCTATATATTTGTTGGAATGTAAGAAGTTTTCAACTCTTTGCGGATTCACTTCAATATATAGGTCTTGCACGAGTGTTGCGGCTTTATTTGTTGAACTTACCTTAGGATTTTCTTGGACTATTCGCAGTATCTTACGCTGAACCTGTGCAGTAGCCAACTATTTTTTTTTTCGTCTCCTGCCACTTGGATTTCAGTTGATATTGGTTTTTTTTTGTTTTGTATTTCTCTATTACATATTAAACTGAGGAATGTGTTCTTTCAACAATATCAGCAATTTCACGCAAACTCTTCTTCTTCTTCCACAAATTCATAACTAAGTCCTTTACGTCCTTACGAATTCTATTTTCCATTTTCTACTTCCAAATTGAATAGTATAACCACTGGTAGCGAAGTCTAAATACCCAATGGCATGCAAAATGAAAAATCGAAAAGAAAAATCGCAAACATAACGGTAGTTTTATTTTGCTTTGAGTGGTGTACGATTAATTTTTTGAATCTAATCTTTCAGTGAGTTTCAATCCTTTTGTTTGTTTTTAATTCTTACTGAAGGTAACTCAGTTCTATCGAAGGCAATTTTGAAACTCTATAAAATTAACTTTTATTTATTATCATTTTCATACAAGTCCTGTCAGTGGTTTTAAAAATATTAAGTAATAAATTGTGTGTCATATTCATATGGTGTACGAACAATTATTTGAGTTAGTGTATCTTATCTCATCAGATGAACCTTTAATATATATTTGTCAATCTTGTTACAACGGAGCTTGTTAAATGTTTATAAAAACGTATTGTTAAAAATGTTTCTAGGCGATAACTACCATTCTTTATATATGGTATATAACCCAGGTTCTTTTGATTTTTGTATAATTTACGGCACAGCTATAAAACTTAAAAGCTTCTCATGACCATGAATAGAGTTGATGGTCATGAGATTATTTTATAAACGAGGAATTTTTCATTAAAAAATAGAAAATATCTATCCAAAGTTAATTAAATTGGGCCAGAGCCTCATTATGCTGCACACGTAAACTGGAAGTCAAATAAATCCTTAAAGTTACATACTAGTGCCCAAAAACTTCCTTTTAAGAATTCGATTAAAATTCTGAAAATTATGAACTTAATTTTCAATATAAACTGCTAAAGCGACACTTAAGACTGTTAAACATCTAGTGAAGAATTTCATTTAATTCTAATTAAAAAAGCATATTCTTCAAAAAATGATATTTCTAACCCTTTAATTAAAAAAAAAAAAAATGTATTGAAAATCTATTTCTATCTCGACAAATGTTTTTGCGTTTTGGGTCTTTAATAATTGCAGTAAAAAAATACATAAAACCTAAAATTAGAAAAAATTTGCTTTATAAAGGCGTTTGCAACAGAAATAATAATAACACCGATTATTTATTACTAAGAAATAAGGGGTCTAGATACTTTTTTTTTTTTTTTTTTAATTTGTATATAAGAGATACATATAGTACTAAATATATACTGAGCATATCGACAAATCACACTGGGAAAAACATCTTTTTTCTTTTTTTTTTTTAAATTTTTGTTTTACCAGTTAAGTATTATCACCTTTTTGTTTCTGAAATTTTAAAAAATTTAGAAAAGGTTTAAAAAAACGTTTAATGAAATTGAATAAGGGAAGGTTGTGAATAATTAAAAAAAAAATCATTTTGACAATTGAAATAAATAAAAGGGGAAGCATGAGAAAAAAGAAAAATTAAAAATGTATGATTGTTTTCTTTTTTTTTTTGTCTCTAACTTAGCGCTGACAATGAAGTTGATTCTTTTGCATCAGTCATATAGATAAATATAAATAGGAAAGAACAGAGTTAAGTTTTAGCAATCACGAGAATTACAAATTCAACTGACAAAGAAAATACAATAGGACCAAAGGCATATAACCATGATTGTTATTGAAAACTTTTCTCTAGAAATTTATTGTTCAATTCGGACTTGTTTATCAGAACAGTTCTCCGTTCATCAAAAAACATAATAATAACCTAATAATAATAATAATCATTAGCCTAAACCATGCACCATTCTGCAAGAGGTTAAAGGACCAATCTAGAAATCCTGGGTTTTATATTTTAAGTTGACATCTATTGACGTGTTAACGAAAAAAATTAATGCATGTAATGGGGAAGAAATAGTCGTATTCGGTAGGTAAATGGTAATAGGACTGTATAAAACGTTTTCGAATTAGGATTTAAAAAGAAGAAAAGAATAAAAGGACTGTAACAATCCGAATGCGATAAAAAAGTAAATTACGTTTAAGCAAGTAAAGGGTTTTCTAATAACGACTTGGCACCTTTTTTTTATTAAATAAAAGGCAAACCATTTGATATATTTCAAAAACTTTATTATTGGCTTGAAGTACAATCAAAACATTTATGAATGGAACTCGACTTCGTTCATATGGCCACCGCGAGCACGTTTGCAGCGGTCGATTCGTTGGACCCAATTTTCAACGACCCGGCCACACATTTCGGCCGAAACGGCCGCTATTTCGCGTTCAGTGTTGGCTCTGAGCTCTTTCAACGTCGTCGGCGTGTTGGCATAAACCAATGACTTAACATAGCCACACAGAAAATAGTCAAGCGGCGTTAAATCGCACGAACGAGGCGGCCAATCGATTGGCCCATGTCTTGAGATAACACGCTCACCATACTTACTCTTCAATAAATCGATTGTAGCTTGTGTTGTGTGGCTTGTGGCACCTTCATGTTGAAACCACATGTCGTCTAAGTCCATATCTTCCAATTTGGGCCAAAAATAATCGGTGATCATGGCGCGATAATGCTGACCATTCACAGTATCGTGACGATCGTTATCGTCGACGAAAAAATATGGCCCAATAACGCCGCCGGCATGCAAACCGCACCAAACAGTTATTTTTTGTGAATGAAGTGGTGATTCATGAAACACATGTGGGTTTTCACCTGACCAATAACGCGTATTTTGCTTATTGACAAACCCATGGAGCCAAAAATGAGTTTCGTCACTGAAGATGATTTTGCGACTCCGAATATTTGTAGAAAATCTTTATAATTTGCAGACGTTGCTCGTTAGTGTACTTTAACATGATGAAAATGTTGAGTTTACTGAATAAATTGACAGTGACAGTTTGATGATTAGTGAAAGAGTGCTTTCACAAATTAAATTCAAAGTTGTCAAGTCCCTATTGGAAAACCCTATAGTAGCACGCAAACGAGATGTGTTCAAATAGTGTTCAAATATACATTTGATTGTCGATTTTTATTGCTGTGTTGATACACATGTTTATAACGTACTTAGTTTGTTTTGACAAATAGAAGGGTTAGACGTAGTATAAAAAATGGAGCAAAGAATTTGCATTAAATTTCGTACATACAAAAAATGGAATCAAGTGCTCTAAAACACTTGAAATCTTGACAGTGGCATACTGTGAGTCTGCTCTAAGTAAAAAAAAATTTGGCGTAGTGCATCAGGAGTTTTGTATCAAGGTCGCACGGTCAATAAGGAGTATAACTTTGAAGTTATGTTTGCGAGAAGCAATACGAAAAAAACGTCCAGAATTGTGGAAAAACAATTCATGGCTTTTGCATCACAAAAAGTGCACCTGCTCATTCATCTTTGTTTGTGAGAGATTTTTTGGTCAAAAACAACACGAAAATTATTTCTCAACTACCATATTCACCGTACTTGGCACCATATGACTTTTTCCTGTTCCCAAAACTGAAGAGATCTATGACAGGACGGAGATTTGCAACGATTGAGGAAATAAAAACGGAATCGTGAAAGAGCTCATGGCTATACCAAAAAGTGCTAATGAAAAGTGCTTCGAGGATTAGAAAAGGCGTTAGAACAAGTGTGTTATATCTGAGGAGAATTACTTTAGAGGTGACAACATTAATATTGATAGAATAAATAAATATCTTTTTATAATTTTATAAAAATTTAAAGTCACCTTACTTTTTGAATACACCTAGTAGTAGTAGTACATAATTTCGAATTATGTAGAAAAAATATCTTGCAATTTGAACAAGTGAAAAGTGGTCATATATTTCAGAAACACAAATTTTGCCAGATCAGATCCATAGGACTGTAAACTAATTATTACATATGCACATATGAACATACTAATGTTTCTCAGCGATCCCTGAGAGTGACAATATTATTGGTTTACGGAAGGAATTACCTATTAATCAAATCATTTAAAGAATATCAAATCAACGAAAATGTAAACTTAACAAAAACGAATGTCAAGATTCGCTTGTGTTATTAAAGAGGTCTGGATCGAAGGGGCAAAGATCTAGAGATATTTACAGTTTCTATAAGCATGTGTGGCAAACACACATGACAGGATATATTTCAAGTCAAAAAAAAAAAAAAAAAAAAAAAAATAATGAAGTGAATTTTGAACGAAGAAGCGGTGCTGGAAATGTTGAATTACCAGATAAAATTAAAAATAAGAAAATCGAATTATTAAAAAAGCTGAGAAGATGTTTATAAACACTGCGAAAAAAAATTAATGGTCAACTTATCTGAAATAGTTTATCTGAATTTGTTTTTACCATCTGACATTTCTTTTTTATGATGGGCATACGACGTATTTCATTTAAGAAGGCGATGTCTAGACTCTAAGCAAGTCTAAGTTCAAAGTCAACTGTGCTGGTTTCTCTGTAAGGAAAACTAATGGAAAACTCGCCAGCTTTATGGCTTTTGCAATGACTATCACACAAAATTTAATTTTGTAGCTTTAAAGTAGACATAGAATGTGGTCCCTCACACTTTGGAGCATGCTTTAGCACTTAACATTTAATGATGTTTCGTTAAGCTATTCTTTACATGAAAGGTTATTGGAGCAGTATTTCGTCAATATAGATATATTATTTGTTAAGTATCACGTTAACTCTACGTATAAATAAGTGATTTTTGAATATATGCTATATATAAAATAAATCGTACGATAGTATGATAGCCTTAAATGACAGACGAAGGCATATAGTGAATACTATACACGAGTAATTCTAAAAAAATCGTCTTGATTGGATATGACTCTCTGTTTGTTTCTGTTGGATATTGATAAGGGTAAAAATACCTTGACTTGCAATCCTACTGAATTGTATAGTATGCGCTAAATTAAGAACGATAATGTTTTATGGGGAAAAAGTGTGAGTCATCGTTTCGTTAGCCTCAACAAAAGCATCAATTGTTTTTTTCACCTATACTCGTACCCATACCATGTACAGTTTCGCTACATGACTCTCTCAGTCGAAACTCCTGAAATTTAACAAAAATTGCCGACTTCATGAAAAACATAGAACGCAAATAGAAAATTGTTTTGGCCATGTGTTAAACATAATATGCATAAAATGATGAAGTTAACAAGATAACAATAAAATGATAGTATTAAGTAGGTGGCAGAAAATTAAACCGATTGAGACTAGGTCCGAAACCAATGAATCATCAAGAGAATGGTTGAGTTCATAAGTAGGATGAAATGACTAATGGACTATGGCGATTTATCTTGTGTTCAATGTGTCGATTATGAATAACTCGATACATTTTCATTCCTTAGATTTGAATTGTATATCTTGAATATCAGACAAAATGGTTTAATCCAGTCATCAAATCAATATGATTGTTAAATGTTTATTGCACTTTTGTCAGAACTGAGAGAAAAAACACTTATTCTTATCACCCGTATGGTCAAGAAAAAAGCCGGTGTTTCAGAGCAGATTCAAAGATAAATCACCAAGGTACGGAGTAAGTATTTTTATCTAAAGAATTTAATTTTAATTTTACCTTTATTGCCTTATGTTGTGTTTGTTTAAGATAACAATCATACAAAAATTAAAAAAAAAGAAAATTAAATAAAACGGATAGTTTATCGAAAAACAATAATAATGAAAAATAATATTGAAAAGAAAAAAAAAAATTATATGTTTTAGTTAGGTTTACCTAATTGATCGCTTTCGTATTGTACTCCGACGTGCTAATGTCGCCAAACTATTATGATCAGCATCACCATTATTATTTGGTTGATTATTGGTATTAGCCAGCAAATGTGTTTGTGAATTAGCACCTTCATGATTGGGCTCTAAACTAATGGAACCTGTACGGGAGCCTCCCTTCTCTAGCGCAGCCATATCAAGCAAGCAATTGAAGAATGATTGTTTCTGTTTTGTTTCGAGTTTTTGGTTTGTTTTAGTTTATGGTTTTTTTTTTTCAAATTTTGGTCGGCATTTTTGTACATTCGAGCAATATGTGAATTTTGTAAGTGTATATTGTACAAAGTTTTATAATTTATTTTTCATCCAATGTTCCAATGTGGTGTTGTTCCGAGGTGACCAAATGATATATTTATTTTTTTTTTTTTTAGTTTAAATTTTTGTTTTGTTTAATTGTATTTTTTTTTAGGCAAATGGTTGCAGTGAGTAAGAGCAAGAAAGATTTGAAAAAATCAAGCAAGAAAATTGGATTTTTTATTATAAATGCATTTTTTTAAGTAAAAGAAAAAATATTTTTTTTTTTTTAGTAGTTAGCAAAAATATCAAACTATTTAGAAAAAGGTAATATTTTAAATATTGTATACGGTAAAATGTAAAAAATTATTTTAATTTATTTAATGGCTTTTGGAAAGCAAATCCTATATGTTTATTTAAATCTTTATATTTAAATTATTTAATTTTACTTCAATATCATGCAGAAAGAAAACTAGCTAAACTATTTTATTATTTCTTAGAAAAAAAAAAAATTATCTATAAGGAGAAAACACTTGTAGGAAAGTATTTATGGAGTATGTATAGATAAGAAATTGTGTGTTCCTTTTTTTGTGTGTATTAACAGAAACCCATTCGAGAGAGTAAGGGTAAATGCTTCACTCCCTTATGTTTTCTTTTATTTATTTACATTGTTAAAAAAGTGCTTATTTTAAGGTAAATGGTAAATGGAATAGTTATATGTTTATGTAAATGCTATGAAGCACAATGATTTTTGATTTTTCACACATACGATTTGGACACGATCGAATTGATTTCTGACAAATATATGACATGTGTACGTATTTATATCATGTGTTATATAGAGTTTGTAAGAATAAAAGAAAAATTATAAAAATTGTGCAAAAAAATCAGTTTACTTCTATATAATTGTTGTAATTAAACAAAGAGATAGTAGGAAAATTGTTTAGCTATTTTATTTTTTTCTATAAATTCGTGCCAAAGTCACAAATCATGCAAAATTTTGTTGCTAAATAATAAATGTATGTGTATTTGTTTAGATTTTTTTTTTCTAAATATAGGACAACAATCGGTAGATTTTATTTTAATATATATCTAAATTAATCGCACTATTCTGTTTTTTTTTTTTTTTTTAATTAAGAAAATAATTGTATCTTTAGTCTACTTAATTTTATGCCTAATAACCTTACTGCTAGAGAATTTTTTTTTAATGTATTTACGGAAAGTGAACAAATACACTAAGACCATAGCATAAATCTAAAGAAATCTAAAAGGCAGTTATAAATTTCAAATAAAGTAGTTTTACGAGCAATATAATTTCTACTTTAATTTTTCTCAATTTCTGTATGTTTAAATTTTTTCTTTCTACATACTAAGTTGAAATTAATGAAAAGTTTCATTCAAAGTGGTGCGAAAAATAACAACGTAATATAATTTTTTAAGCTTCTTGTGAAAATGTATTTTATGTTTTTGGTTCAGTATAACGTGTCTTGCAAATTTTTGATATATTTAGGATGATATGATTGTTTAAAGTACATATTCATGAATATATTTAATTTGTTATAGATCGCTTTTCCGAAATGAACAATTTTCTACGAATATTTTTGAAGATAATCTTCATTTCGAATTTAGGTTGTATAAAATGCAGTGATTACGGATAGAGAAAGAAACTAGAGTTGTTCCCTGTAAAATTATGTGGTTTTAAGAATGCTTATTATTGAAAATTACATGTTATTTTCAAATTTTGGGCAGATCGGAAACTGGACTCTTTTATTTACGAAGTATAAAATGGACAACTATCGGCTGTAGGCAGTTTTGTGTAGACTTGATGCTAACTGCAGCGGTAGGTGAAATTTTTGTACAATACATATCTAATGCAAATGGTATGACTGATAGTCAATTCTAGAATTCAGAATTCTATTGTACTTAAAAAAAAAACATTGGATTCTAATATGTTATAATAATTCCTTTTAGTTTAGGCAATGGAAAATATTTAAGCCTTATATGATTGGCATAAAACATTGATCTAACAGGGAATAGAATCCTGTAATATATTACAAGGAATATATGAGATCTTGAACATATCCAAAACGATATATTTACTTGTTTGCAACAAAACAAATCTAATAGTCGTCAAAGTATGCATTTTCTGTCATTTTCGCAGCTCGCAAAAAGTGTCCAATCCACGTAAGGATTACCACTTTTATCAAATGACACACTTCATTATAAAAGAAGTGATCCCACAAATAAATTGTTAATACGTCGGATTTTGTATTCTGATTTGAATACCTTTAATCACTTCAATATGATATTTGAATGGATTTGATGGAGGGCTTATACATCAAAGCAAACAAGGCAATAGTCGGTGAATAATAAATTGCCAATTGTTCTATTGACAGATAAAATACATAACGCACAAATTGGAAATATATTTAGTAAAACGAATGAAATTCCGCTGCTATTTTACAAATAATACGATTGTTTTTAATTAAAGCCATTTACAAGAATTTTTCCTCATGTCTGACTCTTCAAACACTTGCACCTAGAAAACGAGCAATTGATTGTGTTAATATATGTTATGTACTGTTAGTCTAAAATAAAGAATAAGTTTCGCAATGATACAAAAATTAAACGAAAATAACATAAAAATTGTGCATAGTAAATATCTTGTGAATAATACTAACATAACTACCGATTTGTTTTTCTTTTGAATTAAAAAAGCGGATAAAATGGTTAATTTGAATTAAAATATAATTTTAAATAAAAGTCAAAATAAAGATTTTGTAATTGGTTTGTGTAATATAAATACATAATGAAGATTGGTTTGGCAGAAACAAGCGAATTGAATCTCTCCTGTCATCCAAGAAAATACTTATATATATATATGATATTTTTCGGAAGGGATTTTTAGGAAAGACGATTAGAGAAAATGTTAAGAAAATGGAATAAAAATTATGTATATGCCTATAGATATACAAATGACATATCGATATTAAGGAGAGCTCCCAAAGGATTTAAAAAGGTAAGAGGATAACATTATCATTAGCAAAAGGTTTATATATAGTTTTCGTATGCCAACAAGCGAAGCAGGATTTTTTTTTTTTGCTTTAGCGTAACTAAACATAAATAGTGAATAGTTCATGTACATTTGCGTATATATATTTGTATAAATACAATTTCTCTTAAAAAAAATTATAAATTTTTGCAAAGGCATGTACCGGCTGATCGGCAGCGGTAGGACTATTTTTCATGTCATCATCTTTCTTGGCCTTTCGCATGGATACATTTGTATTTGTTTATAAAAAATTGCAAGTCATTATGACGCGAATAAAAGTAAATGAAAAAAAAAAACGACAAATTTAAGAAAAAAATATCATTAAAAATATGATTTAAAAAAAAATGCGTATTTGTTATGTAAATATATATATATTGTATATATATATTATAGATTTATAACTACTAAAATTTAAAAGAGTAATTAACAATCTTTTTAACCTTGAATTAAAAACTTAAATAAAGAAATACCTAAATACTTGTGCACATTAAAATGTTGCTATGGTCATACAACTTTTTACCTACATTTTTAATTACTTTTTTTTTTCACCCAAAAAGATATATATCAATAAACAGTAAACATTTAATTACTTTTTTATATATGTTTTTAATATTTTTATTCTTTAACAAGACTATTTTGTCAACAATTAATTTAATCCAAAGAGAAAGACACAAATTGAATCGATTTTTACTTTAAATTTATGAATACTAAACGAAAATTACTCAAAATTATTAAGAAGAATTATTGAAATAAAACACACACACACACAAATGAGTGCGATTTAATATACCTCCTTCCAATTCTGCATTTTTATATTATCACACGTGAAATAAATTTAACAAAAAACAATTTCAGTGTTTACGACGATACACATCAATATACTTTTGTATGCATTTTTTTTTATTGTTTGTTTTTATTTTAGTTTCTAGAAATTATATATAAAATAATAAATCCTGAAATCAGTTATGAATAGATGATGAGCCTTCCAGATAATATCACCTATCTTGTTGATATGTGAACATTAATCTTTAAATCTTCCAAAGGTAAGAATGAAGTAAAGTTTCTTTTAAATTTAAGATTCTCCGCAATTATATATTAAAAAAAAAAAAAAAAAATTATTTTAAATTTAGTTTCCGAAGAAACTGTAATTTTATTCATATCTGATTTCATTGTATGTATTATATAAGTCAATATATGTATATAAATAAAAAAATAAATATAACTAATTCAAAATGAAAATACATTATAATAATAACGTTGTCTACACATTAATTTGTTAAACAACCTTTGTACAGTTTCATTTTATGTAGAAAAAACAAAAAACCTAACTGTGTGTATACTTATAGCCAATAATACATTCAATTCAAAATTATATAAGAAAAATATTGTTTGTGTTTTTTTTTTTTTTTAAACGGAAAATTATTTTTACCAATATACTTAAATTTTTTCAGTTTAATTTTTATACAATGAGTGTAGCTACTTATGTAAGATACTTTTAAGTTTAAACAAATATCACTTACCGGCATTCCAGAATCTATTTGACCAAAACGTGTATTACGCCAAGATTCTAATATAAGAAAACCGGCGTAAATTTTCCCAACTGATAGTTTTCCCTTATTAAGTTGATCAGTTTTAGGCACCAACAAATCAAGGATCTTTTTCGCCTGCAAAGGCCATATATGCGTTATTGTTTCTCTAAGTTCACTATCAGCCTGGTCCATTTCTTCCGCTGTTAAAAAAATTATATTATCAGCCAAATGAGTAAGATGATATAATATATTTGAATAAATATTTTTAAGCGAAATCAGAAATAGGGATTCTCTGAGCTGATGCATACCATCATTCCTAGCTTCTGGATTTTCTAGAATTTAACCATGGAAAGGCATAACGTTTACAAATCGTCGAAATTTTAGTCAAAATTCACGGTTAGTACGACTAACGTTCCAATAAAATACAATTCTAATTTAAAATTTCACTCTGTAATGTTGCCGTGGCAGTGAAGAGAATATTGCCTCCAAATGCGAGTCGGTAAGTCAACGAATCGATTCCACGCCGCTCTCCAGAGCTGCACATCTCCCGAACGTGCATGTGGCGTACATTGTAAAACGACTTAATTATACGGCCGTTTAGGATCATATTGATCCAAGAGCCAAAGCCAAATGATCATAGCGTACGTCGAACTTTCACTGATTGAGCTCTGTTGAAAATGGATTTTCGTCGAAGTATCATTCTAAATGAAAGCGCATATTTTTGTTTAAATGGCTTTTTTAATAAGCAAAATTGCCACATTTGGTCAAGCAAACATCCGAAAGTGTATACGAAAAAATTGACTGCTTAATGTGTAATTTATGCCGGTGGTGTCATTGGGGTGCACTTCTATCGAGATGATGCAGCTATGGGTATATTGGTAATGATGTTCATTAGATTCAAAATTACTTTCTATATACAATAACGGTCACTTAAAAAAAATATCTTAAAGTCATATTTATCATTAGTGAAAACTGTTTGAGTTTTTAGTGTATAATATGGATGGTAGATGAAATTGCGCGCGCTTTAGAAGTTAAGTTATCCGTAAACTGTTTGCACACAACGCGGGCGATCATGTGACTACGGCTCCACTTAACTGAGCTTTTTGGGAAAGATTTCTCAGTACCTAGTGCGTAACTGATTACTGCAAGAGTGACAAATAATAGTTTTTTCTATTTTTCTCAGTGAATCCAATCCCCGATTTTTTCTGTATTAGTCGGTGAATTAATTACAATTCAATGGTTTTTATGCTAAATTTTCTAAGATCTTAAACTTTAAAAGATTCGTTAAAGCTTTCTATGAGATGAAAAGTTAATTTTTTTACATACACGAGTAGGTTAATCCAGCAATCTTGCAAGGGAAATAAACATTTTCGACGGTTCTAATATAATTCAGTTGTTGTGGAAAAATATAATGGGTGAGAAAACGATAGGTTTTGATATGATGATGGTGGTGTGTAATTTTTTAAAATTACGTATATATGTACACAAAAGTAAAATCATATATAGACTGGAAAACTTTAAAATTATACAAAGTTGGATGGTGAAAGTCTTACAACATGCTAGAATAAAGAGAATAAGAGGCTAAACCTTACAGAAGGAAAGCCATAATATATTGAGAGTCACCATAACAGTACTTTTATTTGGAAACTTTTACTATAAAATGTATGTATACGACAAAATATACATGTAAAATGGGGGACTTACTGCGAGAAAGGGTATCAACATCAAGTCGGTTTACGCATACTGCAGTTGACTATGCCGGACCCTTTCAAATGAAACATTCTAAGGAATGAGGACAGAAATCGTTCAAAGGATATGTTGCATTATTCGTTTGCAATACATCCAGAACCGGTCAGTGGTTTATCTTCAAATGCTCTCTTAGTAGCACTAAGAAGATTTTTCAGAAGACGAGGAAAAGTCTTGAATATTTACTCGGATAACGGAATTAGTTTTGTAGGTATATATAGATGGTTGGACCGCGAATTCAAAAAGCCCATCAAACAGAACTTTGGAGTGGCGCCAGTTTTAGCCAATGAACTTGACAGCATATCCCCCCGGCAGGCCCACATTTTGGTGGAATATGGGCAGCTGGTGACAAAGCATTAAAATACCATTTAAAACGAGTAATGGGTGACTCTAAGCCAACCTTTGAAGAAATGTCCATTTGTCCATTTGGCGGAAATGGAGGCATCACTGAATTCACGTCCATTTATGCAATCAGCTATGACAACGGCGTAGACGACTTGCCACCAGTCTATTATTCCGACAACTGAAGAAAGCATTAGAACATGCACCCTCAACAAATGGAAGTTAGTGCAAAAAATACAGCGCGACTTTTGGAATCGTTGGAAAAATTAGTATTTACACATTCTACAACAAAAAGATAAGTGGAAAACCCCAACAGAAATAATATATTAAAAACGGCGATATTGCTATTTTAAAGAACAAAAATACGCATCCAGCAAGATGGCTTCTTGCTAAAGTTACAGAAACTTATCCAGGAAACAACGTTCGAGTTCAAGTAGTATCTTTGAAACTGTAGAACAGCACCTTGAAACGTCTAATCCATAAAACATGTCCTCTGAACTCAACTGCTGAAAACGCCGAAGAAGAGGAATTTAATCAGATAAACCTCGCGAAGGCATTAAGTAAGCTCGGATACCTAGTCATCTAGCCACTCCTCAGTTCAATGATAGCAGTAAGTAAACTGTAAGATAAAACTGCAATTTATTTGGATTCGTTGGGTAAAATGGATGTTATAACTTTTACTTGAAACTTGAACATTACTATAATCTACAAGTACACTTCGAAAAGGTCAGGATAACACTAAACTGAATAAGAGATCAATGTCACTTGCTATCTAGTTTTGAATTGGCATGCACCGTGGTAACATAGTCACCAAAAAGACGTTTTCAGAATATCAACTTTAACCACAACCTATCGGTGTATAACAAGAAGCAAAGGCGAGCATCGTTGGGTTGGCTAATGGTTGGCAAATGGAAAGAAACTTCAGAACGATGCTTGAGAATCAGCACAACATCAACAACATCAAATCAACAAATACCACTCGGAAATATGTAGTAAAAGAAGCACAGGAATTTACTATATTGTAAACAACGGGCTGTTGATTATTCGTGGTGAATTTTCGATTTACAATTTTGAGGTAAACTCATCTTTTCAAATGTCCCACTTACAACTGAATAATTGCACAAAAACTTTGGATGAACACTTTAACTGCAAGGGAAAATCGCCATTGCTGCCGTCCCTGGATCAAACTTACGAGGCTTCAGTCTGACCAAAAGTATTTTAGATCGAGCTTCACCAGGTCAACAAGTGGAAAATTAAAAAAAAAAATAAAAATCCGTATTGCACTTGGAATGTGGAAATATAAAGAACGTACTAATAGAAATACCATCGCAAGGCTTATTAGCTCTCAAAGCAGGTTGCACAGCCAGGCATGAAGGTATCAAACTTTACGATAGCTGCAATAACGATACAATTTGTAAGCAACATGTACGATAAGGAAAATTTCTAGTTATAAAATAATTTTTATAAAGAAAAATATTGTTTGTAAATAAAATCAGAATTGAACCAACATTTTGGCGTGCTTATTCTCAATGTATATAGGACAGCTTCGGTGCGAATAAATTCTAACCGATCAATTTGAAGAAAACAAATTATTTCTCATATTTTCACATTGGTAGCAAAATCGAACGTCAGTAATTCGCGTATTGTTTACTATTGTAATTGAACCTAAGAGGTAACTCCGAGAACAAAAAATTAAAGAAGTTTAATGGACTTAATTGAGACTAACAGAAAAATGGTAAGTTTTTCTAACTAAAAAAATCAAGCTCAATAGCCCAAGAATCCGAGTAAATCAAATTGTAAATTTTAATACAAATAGAGCACGTGCAATATCAGTATCAGCGTTATATCACGAAATAGATGAAACACCTTTATAATGTATAGGTAGGCGGTAAGCATTAGAAGATGTGCAACGTCGGAACACAGACAGATTAGATAATATTTTTAAGTTTGTCGGACAATGAAGAACAAACTGGGGAGAGATTCAAATGTCGAAATATATTAAAGATGAGCGGACGCACCTTCCAAAGGGAAGCAAGGAAATTTGCTGTTCATGGTAGATGTAATCGTACTTTAACGCGTCCGTTGGCTATTGTGCATAAAGAGAAAGATTTTATGAAAGCCGAATTGCGTCAAAGTTTTCTTGTCCCACTGGATTAAGGTAAAAGCGACCGAGAAATCGCAAGAACCTATGAAACCTATGATTATATAAGAAAGTGGTAGACAGTCGAGAATGAAATATTACTAAGCTCCATGTCAGTCAATACGGTTTTGTGTGAGGCAGGGCGACATGAAACGTAATTCAAAGATTACCAATAAGGTGAAGAAAGATGGCAATGTTTCGAAGGACCTACATGCCCTTTTCATTGATTTAGAAAAAGCGTTTGTTAAAGGTTCCAGAGATTTTATATGGACGATGCTAAGATCTTAAAATATACTCGAGTCGTATAGATGTTGGAATTATAAGCGATATGTGCAAAGTACAAAAACACTTAAACGAAAGGCATGCATTAATGCACATCGGGAATAATAGAAGAGTTCAGAGTCAAAATTGAGGTATACAAGGCAAGTACGTTGCTATGTTTTTGCTGATGATTTTGCGACTTTTAATAATTGGGTGAAAGGACCAAAGGATAAAGGATTACGAATCAGTCATGGTAAGATCAAATACCTGCATTGCTGATTTTCCGAACCCACTCTCCAACAACTCCTATCATACGTAGAAGGAGTCATTATACCAAAAAAATTAAATACATAGACTCTACCATCAAGGCGCACGGCAATGACGAAGTCGCACATAGAGTTAGCGAGAAATGGCTTACATTGCGTACCAAAACTGCAGTACTTTGTGACAGAAAAATTATTTTTATATTAAAAAGTTTGACATATAGGACAGTCGTTCGTCGTAACATACGCATCACAATATTGGACGATGAATGAGAAGTGTAATGGACGAATCAGCGACGGAAATCAATATACTAGGAACGTCGGCGGGTGTAACAAAACATGAACTAATAAGAAGCAAGCACATTTGGGAAGTCTCTACATTCAGAAACTGGCAGTTGAAAAACTTCAAACTGAGCAAATCAACTGCTTTTACCATGTTCAAGAAAAGTCATCAAATAAATCGATCCAGAAAATAATTGAGGAGAAGGAGCTCTTTGCCTGCAACGAGGTGATCCAAAAACAGATCGGTCCGTAGAATGGATCTGAGATTGGCAAATTAACACAACGACATAAGCAGCCCTTCAGTGAGGTACATGAATTACCAGTAGGACAACACTGTACAGTGAACAAATTGAGTTTAAAATATTTTGATTTAGCAAGTAATTTTTTTATTTAAAGTAGCCTTTTCTTTTCTTTCAAAATATATTACATCTACAATAACAATACCATTATTATTAATTTCAGGAATATAAATAAAATCAAAAAGCGAGATAGTGATGAGTAGAAATTCAACTGGTCATGGGCTGCTCTTACAGACTATTATTTTCTATGAAATTCGAAATTTCTTCACTTGCATAACCTAAAGGAATTAACTTAAAAGCATCCCCACATCATGTTTCAAAGAATATGTGAATTTAATATACACTGTTACTAATGCTACTACTAACCAAGTAACCCAAGAAATTATAAATATTTAAAATATTTAAAAAAAAAAAAAAAGATTTCAAATGCTTACCACATCGCATTTTGATACTGAGATTTTCTCGTATCAATGCGAATAACGTCGTTGTGAAATTCACTCTCAGTTCGTCATCCAATGGCATGTTCATTCGTATTAACTTCTTGTAGGCGAGGCGATTGGGACATTTGTTACCGAACCCCAACGGAGGATCCATGTTTTTTAACATGTCATACATTTCTGTGTAGTGAATTTTACCCCTAAAATTTTTTTAAATAGGATTGTGTATTGAATTTATATCGATCGATTGATATGTCATTGGTCAGTACAAAAATATTTACTTGACCATTAATAGTAACAAATAAACAACGAAATACAATAAAACAAATATATAGTATATACACAATAAATACACAATTATATAAATGATGAATGCAGGTAACATTTAAATAAATGTTGGAACTTTTTTTTTGTTTGTTTGTTTTCTTGAAATTGTTTCTTTTTAGTCAGAAGTTTTATTTAAGCATTTCAAAAGTGAAGCGTCAGAGTTAAGAGAAGTTTAGATTTAATTTAAATTATATATATAAAAAAAGTAAAATAAATTAATATGTATAGTAACTCTTGTAAGACCACAATTTTTGACACATACCATTTAACAAAGTAAAAATTCAAGTCAGACCTGTGATTTGATATAATGATGTATGATGTCATCATGATATATGTACATATAGATGGGACTTTTATGGACTTAGAGAAAAGACTCAAATAATTATCTTTAATATATTAAATTGAGGCAATATCTATTAAGATTACAAGAGACCAACAAGTATCTACGTTGCACAGCAAATTCTGAATAAGTGGGATATCTTTCGCTGAAGAAATACTCGTACCACCTTAGAAATTGGAAAAAAAATTCGAAAAACACATGACATACAAAGTACAGTGGACGTCCAGTATAACGAATGCCTATATAGCGAAGGCTTATTAAATTTGCATTAGCATCTCTAAATAACGAACGTCCGCACGAACTTCCTATCCGATATAACGAATGTTTTTACAACTGCACATTCCCTTGACGTTTATTCGCGTTTTATGCAATATGGTTCTTCCTGTTATTTTTATGTACATACACGTATGTATGTGGTTAGATCCAAGAACACGGAAATGTATCCATACATAATTATGAACATGTTTCGTTCGTGATTCTTTTTTCTATTAAAATGAATACAAAAACTCAACGTAAGCGCCTTAAGTTAAAAAAAAAAAAAAGTCAAAATCATGTTAAAAAATCGGTGTACCTGTCTGTGGAATTAAAAAAAAATCGAGAAATTATCATTATCAACTTAAAGTTGACACACAATGGCAGTTTTTAAAGAAAATCCATGTGTAAAGGAGAGGTTCCAAACATGGAAAATCGTTTGTACGAGCTGTGTTCAAAATGTAAGGTGACTTTTGAAATTTCGCGGGCAATATACATTTGAATATCGATTATTTATTTTGTTGATGTGTTGGTACACATGTCTCGAACATACCTTATGTTCATAGTTTTAAATATATAGCATACTTAGTTTGTTTTTGACAGATAGAAATGTTAGACGTGTTTTAGTGTGCTCAGCGGTTTTCAATTATCTAAAAAAAGGATCAAAAAATTTGCATCAACATTTGTGTAAAAAATGGAATCAGGTGCCCTAAAATACTTGAAATGTTGACAGTGTCAATACGGTGAGTCTATTCTGAGTAAAAAAAAAAAATGTTTACAAGTGGTAAAAGTTCTTCCAAGATGGCTGAGAAGATGCCAATAAAGAACTTCGTTCTGGACGCCCAAAAGATGATAACGTCGAGCTGTGAAGCAAATTGTTTTGGAAAATCGTCGAACTACCAGAAGAAAAGTTACTGAGGATGTTGGCATATCGGTCAACTCGTGTCATGTAATTTTTTCGGCATTTTTAGCATAAGATCTTTATCAGCGAAGTTTGTTCCGAAACTTCTTAACTTTGATCAGAAGAACCGTCGTATGAGATACGTTTAGAAGCTCTTAAATGACATCAATGATGATCCTGACTTGGTCAAATTGGTCGAAACTGGTGACGAATCATGGGTTAATGATTATGACGTTGAAACAAAAGCCCAATCGTCAAAATGGAAGCATCCAGAAGATCTAAGAACGAAAAAAGCACCCCAATCAGAAGTTTTTACCTCAAGGTCAATAAGGAGTATTATCTTGAAGTTGTGCGCTGTTTGTGAAAAGCAATACGAAAAAAGCGTCCGAAATTGTGGAAAAATAATTCATGGCTTTTGCATCACGATAATGCACCTGCTCAGCCACCGTATTCATCGGATTTGCAATGATTGATGAAATTGAGCATCGCTGGAAGACCTAAAGGCTATACAAAAAAGCGCTTATGAGAATTGCTTCGATGAATGGAAAAAGCGTTGGTATAAGTGCATTATATTTGAGGGGGATTACTTTCAAGGGAACACCATTAATATTGGTGAATAAAAAAATATTTGCTTATAAACTTTACTTTTTGAACACACCTCATATAAATGGTTTTCTCGACAAAGGAAAAACCATGTTCCCATTAGAAATGCATTACTTAAAGCGAAATTTGGAGAAAAATTATCATTGCGCACTGATTTAGTTGAGCTGTCCAAGAAGGATCTATTGGAAGTTATCACAAGCAATGGGCTCACAAAGGATATGGTTTTTAATGGCTGCTGAGAACGGGCTTTTCTGAAAGTTGTTATCAGATTATACTTATGTTCACCCCCAAAGTCGGAACACATCAAAAAAGCGTTTGAGGTTTTTGGCCCATGCAAATGTAGCGAGACTGCTGAAAATAAGGCATTTGATTATTGATAAACCTAAGAAGCCGCGTTCTTTTCGTAATAAATGCTTGCCTGTAGACTAAGTTAGCTTGGATGACTGTCAAAATTTTCAAAAAATAGTTCATGGGCAACTTTCTGCCACAGTAGAAATATATTTTCCCCTTTTCCTCCAAAACCTTTAAAATCAATTTTAAAATCTTTGTGAAAGTGGAAAGATATTTATTTGCTCCAAGTTCAAGCTATCCACCGGCAGAAGGGCTTGTTAAAGAGATGGAAGATGGTCGAATTTGGGTAACGTTTATGCCACCCAATGTTACACTGTTAATCAAACTGATAGACCAGAACGCATTTGCTTACTAAATGGCGTCTTGCGTTCCAACTCTAGAGGTCCAGATATCACTACTGCGCTGAAAGAGTACAAACTCTCTGATGCAATTGTGCTTCTGGATCAACCATGGAATAAACTTCATAAATGTTGGAGAAACATTTTGATAAGAGACACTGCATATTTTGATGAAAAAGATGAAACTCCACTTTTATTACTGCGGCAAAATGAATAAAATAAATGCAAGGTAAATTAAGTCTCGTGCATTTCCAAAAATAATCAACTTTACCTTTTCAAAATCAGTGTCAAAATTAACTTTGCTCTTTCATTTTACTCTAGCACCGTTCTACAATCGCAAACGTAGTCACTTGGAATAATGCTGAATCCAATTTACAAGAACTAGCATGCGATGATACTGTTGAACTAAGCTCAGCAAATGAAATTGAACTTAGTGATGAAAGCAATATTTTGAAGCACCAGTTAAGCTCCAAACAGGTCGATGTTAATATGTTTGATATACAGGGTGACTGACTTGAACTGCAACTTTTTCAAATGCTATAATTTTTTTATTTTTTGATAAATTTTATTGTGCCAAGGCAAAAAATGTTGGAAAATACATCAATTTTCAAATTTTATCAGTAGTTTTTAATATGTCTACTTTGGGCGCGAATAATAGCCTTGAGACGGCCGAAGAAAGCATCGCACGCTGCACGCAAGAGGCTCTGCGGTATTTTGGCCCATTCCCGGCGAAGTGCTTGTTTGAGGTGGTACAAACTTTGGTGTTTTTTTAGTGCCAACCTTCGCCTTAAAAATCCAAAGAAATCCAACGGATTTGCATCCGGAGAATTTGCAATCCATTGTGTCGAAGAAATGATGTGTGGAACATTGTTTTTTAACCAATCTTGGTTGACGCGCGCTTTGTGAGACGGTGGCGAGTCTTGTTGAAATGTCCACGGTCTCTGATCGAAATGATTGTTTGCCCAAGGCTCCAATACTGCCTCTAAGACAATTTCACGGTAAACGATCGCATTAATTTTGACGCCACGGGCCAAAAATGGGAGCGGAGAGCGACCATCGGCGGTTATGGTGGCCCAAACCATCACCATCGGTGCTGCCTGCTTTCTGGTGGCCCTCCGAAGGTGTAAATTTTCGAAGGACCTCTCTCGCAAGTTAACTCGGTCATTTTGTTTGTTGACATATTGTTCGATAACAAATGGCGACTCATCGGAAAAAACCAAATTCGGCAACTCACCACTTTCGTGCGAGCATAGCAACTCCTTGGCTTTTTCGACTCTAACTTTTTTCTGTTGCGGTGTAAGATCGTGTGCTTTCTGGAACTTCAATGACTTGAGCCCAAGCTCATTTTTCAGTATGTGTTGCATCCGTTCCAACGATATGTTGAACTCACGAGCCATTTATCTTCCACTTCGACGCGGATTTCGCTCAATTCGAGCCTTCACTTTCCGAACCATTTCGGCCGATGTTGCTGTTTTTTAATGACCACCTCCATGGCGTTTTGCAATGCAGCCAGTATCACGGTAACGAGATTTGGTTGGAGACACAAATGATTTATTCACATTGATGTGCTGGAAGGCTCTAACGATAGCTATTTGTGGTTCTCCAGTCAAATATAAAGCAATCACACTATCACGTTTGAATTACACAACTGAGACGCAAATCGTTTAAAAGGCTTGTAAATAATAAAATTATCTGTCCTGTGTCAAAATTTTTATCTCGCAGTAATGAACGGTTTGGAAATTGGTTGCAGTTCGAGTCAGTCAGGGTGTATTTATGTTAAGACGGCTTCAAGAAAAAGCATAAGAAAAGAGTACGATATAACGAAAAATTTCGTTTAAGCGAACGACCTTATTTGTTATATTGAAGTCCACTATACTTGTATTGTACGATTACATTACTTTCTGGATATAATATAATCTTCTGAGTTCTTTGAAATGTCGGGTCTTTCTTTTCTTCTTCGGAAATACACACAAAAAAGATTGCAAGAAAAGTTGTACTTCTCACCGTAAAATGTTGGAATATTTCTTAAGACAATGCACAGGATGTTCGGAAATGCACCCCTTCCATGAACAGAGATTTTAAGCAAAGTCTCACGCTGCTCTGTTTAGACTTCTATTGAAAATAACAAGAATGCCAAGAGTTAATAAAGATTAAAAGTTTTTTTCGAAAAAGTATCTTAAATTAATATTTAAAAAACAAAAAAAAGTCTAGCTCATTTCATCTCAAGTCAGTAGTTTTCAATATACGATCGAACTCGTTTAAACAATAAAACTAATAGATAGGCTATTCTTTTACAACAGCCCTATAGAATTAACTAGTTAGCAGTTGCTTTGGAATTGTGCAACGAATGTGGAATAAACATTTTCTTAAAAAGATTCATTTTATAACAGCTAAAAGGGGAAAAAGAGACCACCTCGGGTATGAACGCTTATTTTTACAGGTAAACAAAGATCAAGGTTCTTTTTCTGCAAACAAATTAAGCTGGCCTCATATGAAATAATATATGAAAAGAAAACAAAATTATTTGCATAACCAGTTTGTAGTTTTTATCTCGGTTAAAAACTTTTGGCATTTGATTCATAATATCCTCGATGACTAATTATAAATTACTAATTAGAACATTTTCAAGGTTAAGGGAGATAAAACTACATCCTGCTTTAGCAAAAGACGTTTGAAATTACAAAGTCGTTTTACATTACATTAGAAACCATCCAAATACCATTCTCAGGCAACTAAGGCAGACAGAATTACGTACATCATGTAGAATTTTGAAATCAGAAGGCATGCATGCATTCTATAATATGCCACTGCAAGAGCTCTAACCCGGGGAATCAGAGAAGCGTTTGGAATTCTTACATACAATTACATTTTGAAAACACACTTTGCGGAAAACAACTTTATTGGGCGGATTGTATGGGTAGATGAGACCCAATTCAACAGTAATTGAATTACTGATTCCCGCAAATATATACAGCGATATGTAGATATAGAGAGCGATATCTTTTTCGGATACCCATCTCATCTGCAGTAGCTCAGCCGCCCTGAGGACAGCCTGAACCTTTGTTTGGAAGATACTGCTTGCGTCCGGTAGTCTTATAGACACTCTTAGTTCTGGGTCTTCTGAGAAGATACCAGAACCTGTTCTTTTTTCTGTTTTTGAGCAGTCTGTGAAAATTTCATTTGACCTGATTAGATTGTTGAATTTTTATTATTGAATGTCAAAATCGACCAAGGAAGAAATTTTATGCGTTTAGAATTGGATTGCTTGGCCGTAGCTCCGCTGGACCGTGCCATGTCCGAAAGTAACCTAGAATAGTGAATTATATCGCACTGTTTTCAGCAAGTTTTTTGATATGTAAATCAAGTTGTGTTATGTGCAGAAAGGTGTCTAATGCTGCCGGAGGGGTAGTACGGAACATACCTGTAAAGGTTATGAAAGCCGTTCTTTGAAACACCGCTAATTTTCTGTAAATCTTGCCATGCATACAAAGAAATGTTTTGTACTTTGATGTATTACAAGATTTGATAAAAAAAAAAAAAAAAAAAATAATGTGCAATCAATATTTGTACTTTTTTTTCTAAAATGTTTAACAATTTTTAATTTAATGTTTTATCTGTTTCGATAAGTTGGGTAGTATATAGAAAACTACTGTTGAAATGAAATGAGCTAATATATTTTTTTTTGATACTTGTTTCAAGTTTTTTTCGCAAAAAATTTCTTCTGATCTTCAATAACTTTTGACATATACGATTTTGTTCTCAAAATACGTCTCAGAGATTACTTAAAGTCTCCGGCACATTATCTATGTAACATTGGATAATGTCTTAACATGCTTTAATGTCCTTAATTGCTCACCACATTCGTTAGATTGGAACATTTTAAATTTTCTTTTTAGGATGTGTTTAAAATAATTCAAAAGCAATCAACCAATACTTAAGAGATGCTGTTTTCACTCCTTATCTGTCGAAATTCCCCTTCATTTACTAAAAATCCTGAAGCAAATAAAACTGTTGGTATTTAGAGCTCAAAGATTTTTCATACAAGTATATGATATTTTTACAAAACTGAGTAAGGATTAAAAGCTAGAATAGAAAAAAAATTATTTAAATAAATATTGTACGTACATCGTTCATTGAACGCAATGAATTGATGAAAAAGCTGCTTAGTAATTATCTTCATTAAAATTATTAAGAAATATTTTTAGCTATTGCTTTATGTAGATAAGTATGTAGAAACTGGTATGTTGGGGTTTTCGACAACGAATATGAATACTACAATCGTGAAAAAGGCCGTTGAAAACGTAATAAAATTATTCAAATCACATGGCTTGAAACGTTGCAGTGGCAAACACGAAAGTGAATAATAATCAATGCTGGATATATTCATAAAGAGCTTTGGAGGCCTAGGGGAATTTAGAATTCAGAATTTTTATATGCACGCAATCAGTTTAAGCAGTTAATAAATTTATGAAGGGTGCAAAGTAAAGTGATTATGTGAAGCAAATTAAAACGGCCTGTAGATTTATGGTAATAAGGTTTACAAATGTTGTTAATCCTATTAAAACGGTATTTGTAGGTAGTTATTATGAGCAGCAATTTAACTACATGTGATTGCGTTATACTTGATAATATATTGTAAAATTTCATATTTACACACGTAAAATATTCCCACGATTAATTGAGGGAAGTAAATAGAAACTCAATCCTGAAAAAATATGGACAATATCTGTGAATTGAAATTACCAAATAAATTTTTGAATGTTCGATCTTTTTTATCTTTTCCTTTTCAGAAGACCATCAAAAATATATTTCCAGAGCTCAGGATTCCAGTTTTGTGTTTAAAATAAAAAGCTTTACAAAACAGCGTTATTTAAATAATTATTGTAAGACGTCTAATATTAATGCATGAAACTCAGCCTTTTATCAAAGCAAATTGAATTTTTAAATATTTTAAAAATAAAAAAATCCCCTTTCTTGCGAAATCTATAAGAATTTGAAGGATTGTAAGTTGTAAGCAGCGTCTTTGGATTTTGCAATAAGGATAGATATGCTTATTATTTACTATTTTATTTCATTGCCTTTTAAATAAGTTTATTAAATAAAAATTTTAAATGTGAGGTAAAAGTATATGTACATATAGGGGTCCCACAAGAATTAAGCTAACGTTTTAGTATATGAAACAAATACGATCAAATAATAATCAATTTAATAGATTAGACTAAGCGTTGTGTTAACTTCATAAATATTTATATTCAACTTGTACAGTGAACACAATGAAAAAATTTACAACAAGACAGTTTAGAAAAGAAAATAAAATAAATGCCAATTTTATAAAAATTTTGCAAGTGTTTAAATATAATTTCTAACTAAATGATTTAATCTTCAGTCAATCGATTCGTTTTAAAATTATTTACTTAAATAAAAAAGTAAATTTTTGGACTTTTTTAGTTTATACAATATAATCTTGTATTTTATTTATATCTTTAAAATCACAATAGATTGTTAAAGAATTCATTTAGCAAAATCATATTTAAGCAGTCATCAATTTGCATACAAAATAAAATGTCAAAACAAAATAAAACTTTAATAGTTTTTACACTAAAAATAAATCAAATTATGATAAATAAAAATCACAACATCAATAATAAAAAAAAGTATTAAATTTGATAATTACGTCGCATTTGGATCATATTCCGCCCATATTCGGACGAATTCGTCTAAATGATGGGCTCCTAAGATACTGGAATCTCGTGTTAGATAATCGAAATTATCCATGATGACGGCAACAAACAAGTTTAACATCAAAAATGAACAAAAAAATATGAACGACACAAAATATGCGTATGCCAATGTGGAACCACATGTTTCACCACCCCCTTTCTCAGCACGTTCATCACATGGCTTCCCTTTAAGGCACGCCAGCATAATGTTCGGCCACGCCTCGCCTGTTGCACATCTATAAATAGAATAACCTTTAGTAACTGTTTAATAATTATATAAATTTTATTATACATATATAAAATTAATTATAATTGTATTATATTTAATTTTAATTTAATTGTGTGAGCTATTAAAAACATCAAACGATTACGTAGAATTAATTACAAAAGTAACTATAATTTAATATTGCTTACGAAAATATTTAAGTTACTAAAAATATTTATAAAATAATGTAAAATATAAATATGTATATATTTCTTCTATTTTTTTATATATACAACAATTTTAATTTTGTTACTCTAAAGTCACAATATGGTATGCTTGTGACATTATTTTAACTTCAGTTGATATAAACAAATTTAGTTTTATACATATATTTAACCAAAAATAAATAATATATAGCAACCAACTTCTAAAGAGGTTTATATATGTAAAATCTACCAACAATTTTTACTAAAGAAAAATTTATAAAACTCTACAGGGGAATAGGGGAAATATATTGCTTTAGTTTGTTTTTTGTTTTTTGCAAAATACTTTTTCAGATGTGCCAATTTGTGTTAGTTTTCAACAGATAGATATTCCTTTCGATAGTTTTTATGTTAGTAATTGAAAAAAAAAAAAAAATAAAAAAATAAAAATAAAAATAAAATAAAACCTTTTGATTTTAATAAGATTAAATAAAAAAACTGAATATCCTATAAAGGGACAGCTGTGCTCAACCCACTTCATGTACTTATGAACGTCAAGTTTGAAAAAAACTCACGTGGGAACAGTTGTCTAAAGAAAGAGGAGAAGTGATTGATACCACGAATAAAAAGTCAGTTTTGATTAAAGGGTAGTATAGGTGCAATCAGATGCTATAACATGGTATGAGGGTTCCTTGTGATGACTATTACAAGAATCTCAATGACAATAACAAAGGGAACTTCAAGCTATTAAATTATCACAATTATAAAAAAAATCTTCGAAAACACTATTTCCACTGTGGAAAGTCTTTGATATATTATTAGGTTAGTACGATACAGATACAGGCAAGAAATTACAAATTAAAAGTTTTTTATAAAACAAAGAATTAAAAAAATTCTGTGCATTGCATATGCTGAAAATATAATACTTCGAATAGGGCTATACCGCTGTTACAGTGAAACGCAATCGCACTGTTTGAAATAGTTTGAAATCCGTATGTCGGATTGAATATGAATATATACGAGTACCTTAGAGTATTAGGTTTCTCAACGGTAGCATCAGTTGGATTAATTTCAAAATGTTTAAATGGGAGAAAGAAATACATATAACCTCACCATTAGAAAAACAGACATTGAGAAAATGAAAAACGATAAACATTGAAGGCAACAAAAGAATGGACAATATATGTATTTATGGAGAAATGATTTCAGGAATTTGTTACTGCTAGCTATTAGCTATCGAGAGCATGTTTTCATGTACATAGCAATACACTCCTGGAATATCTACTGTTTTGCTTTTCAGAATAATACAATTTTTGATGAACTAACGCTTAGATGATTTGAATATTCTAAAAAACACCCAACATTGGGAATTCGTTATGCAAATTTAATATTTTACTCATTCCAAAACAATTATCACAAACCAAAAAAAAATCATCAAATGTTATATATATAGGTATTCTATCATAACTAATGGATTCTTAGTGCTTAAGGATTTTTCATATTCAATTTTAGCTATGAGTTTAAGGTAAAGGGTGATTGGATAGAAGTAACTGCAACAAAGTTTGCTGTGCAGGTTTATTTATTTATTTTTTTTTTTTAAACTGGGACACATACTGGGATTATCTACCTTCAATTATGTTTGAGTCAACTACCGATCAGTTTTGTATTTTAATAAACTGATTCTACAGTGCAAGCGGTTTTTTTTCCTGTGGTGTGTGCTGTTTTTGTTAATTAAAAATAATGAATGATTATGGATGTGTTTGTATCATAGTATAAACGATATGTAATGTGTTGGTATTGTTTTTTTTTTTTTTTTTTTTTTGATTTAAAAATTAAGTGCATGTTGTTTCCAATAACTAAAATACATATAGTTTGAAGAAAAAAATAAACTAAAACCAATAAAATGGTTTCGAAATAATTCGTTGTTTTAAAAAAAAAAATACTATATATTCATAATCGAAATCTAAATTTATTTTTAAGCTAATTTTTCTTCTAAAATTTGTAAACTGTTCTTCTAATCGCCTATTGCGTAGACACCTTACACAAATTTCTTTTCTAAAACTAATTAAAAAATATATGTAGGATTATCTTTTAAGTTCCTCGAAAACACCTACGAAATTTACTTAAATTTCTTTTTTTCACAAAAACTATAATTTTCGCTTCACATTCTTTCATCGATGTAATTGATTTGTTTGCTTTGTTGAATTGGACAAAATTACATACCTGAACAGCAACATGACTCCTTGCACAAACGATTGGAAGTTGTTGTGTCTAGTTATTGAATGTTCCGGTGTACTTAGTTTGATATTTCCAAATACCTATTTGCAATGTAATAATGTTTTTTTTTTCCATAAAATTGAATTTCAAAAATTAAACTGAACCAAAATAAATTTTAAGATTATCGATTCATATCAAAAAAAGTTTTTATTTTTCTTAGTGTTATGTTCTTCTTTTATGTTGAAGCAAAAAATCAAAATTAAAATTGTATACGAGTATGTACGTTAGTTTTTCTTTTTAAAGTTGTGTATTCTTATGTTTTTTTTTTTTTTTTTTTTGATGACTTTGCATGATGTAATACAATTAAAGTGAATATACTCGATAGTCTTTTTTTACTGTACTAAAAGGTATTTAAAAGGGTCAATGTTATTTTTAATGAGCTTTTTTTAATAAGCTTAACTTCTCTAAAACCGTTTTATCTCCATTTTTGTTTTTTTTTTGTTTTAATGTGTTACTGTTGATAGTAAAAGGATTTCTAAGATTATTATGGGTTAGTAAATGGTGTAAGTAATGCCGGGATATTAAATGAAGCCTATTAACGAATGAAACTGCGACAACAATTTTTTTTTTTCTTGGGAAAAGGGACTACCTTAAGCTAGATGAAAGGGTGGTTAGCTACTTTTATTTCGAATAGAATTGAGAACTTTGTTTTATAGAACAAATTCAAGTTAACAGAAATATATGTATATTTAACTTTAGGGAAATCACAACCATTCCATTAAAAGTATCTAAAATCATAAATAAGGTTTTAAAGAAAATAACAATTTACACAAGGATCATGCAAAGGTTAAATATAAGACTAGATAGATTATTTCTTTATTCTGCGAGTTTGTTAAGTAACTTCTGGTTAATGTTAACGTAACCATCAACAAGTGATTCCTAATTTCGAACAAACTTTCAATTAAATAATTTTTATTAAGTAAAACTCATATTAAAAAAGCTATGAGAGTTTAAAAAATATAATTTTTAATAACATATACATAATTATATTAAATATTTTATTTTTTATATTGTTTAGTAGTACAAAATTATAAAAAATAATAATAAGACTCTTTCCACGGCTAAATATTGGTTTCAAGAAGCAAAGACTATAAAATTTGTGTAGAAATTGTCAAACCTTCCATACTAGGTGGTGGCTATGCGAAGACGGTACGTTCGTCGGCGTCTACACAATAAAATCTGGGTTTAAAATTCAAACAAACAACGAAAAGCAACTTTAACTTCGCGCCACCAAGTTTTCTATTCTACTGCCATTTGGAGTCGCTAAACAATCGTAGGTCTGTTCTCATACTGCATGAAAACATAAAAAGAGTAAACTGGAAATTGAGTGGGAGAGCCAAATAATGACCTGTTTATTGAATAAATTTCGTTGGCAGTATTACAGTCATAATAAAATAATGGAGAACTTATTTAAAATTTGTTTTAAGAAATTCATTATTCAACTCATAACTTGTGCTTTTTCAAGTTTTTAAGTTGAGTTGGTCTGCAGTTTAAGCCAGATCTTCCAATCTATATTAAGTTCAAAATCACAGCCAAATTATATAAGCTGCTATGATTACGTAGGGGTAACGGATTTTAGTTTTTGTATACTTCATGTATTAAATTTTCAAATTTGGTTTTGAAAATATTGCAATAAAATAGTTACGCTTCTCATTATCTGAAAGCGAATTCTAGAGACTTGACTGTAAATATTTTTTTGTATATTTTACAGAGAAAAACGATTTTATATACATGAATGCTTGGGAATTTATTATACAAGCACATTTTCCACATTCAGTGTATATTGGCCTATTCTTAAAAACTGACAATACATGCCAAATATTTTCAAACTCTTAAACACACGTCAGAAATAATAATAAACAAAAGTAAAGATTTAAAAACATTTTTAAAATTTAACAAAAAAAAAAAAAAAAGAAAAGAGGAAAAGAAAAACCAAAAAACAAGCAGAAGTAATGGAATAACTGTATATAGTAACGACTTCCTTTGTTATTATTGTTATTGTTATTTCTCAAACTACAATACATTATTTATATATACAACTCAAATTTCAAAAGGTACTACTACTTGCTACTTAAAAAAAAATTAACTAAAACGTTTTACTTTGCTTCAATAAAAATTGAATTCAAATAAAACAATTGCTTTTCAGTACATTTTTCTTTTTCGGTCTAGTTATTGAAAATGGTAGATTTAAAATCAATGTAAAAACAAACAAGTTTAAGCAAAAACAAAAAAAAAAAAAAAAAATCCAAATGAATAATATTGCGTATTTTACGTTTTACAGTTTCTTTTTTATTATACATATATAACTTATGCAATAAATAATTTTTTTTTTAATTACAATTAATAATACTTTAAATAATTACTTTTTCTTTCAATACTTGTTTTAATCAACATTTTTTACCGAAAAAGCAGCATGATTCCTCCAAAGAACGATTGAAAATTATTATGCCTGTTGAGCTGAGTATCCGGATCATATTTTATATTTCCAAAAACCTTTATTTTCGTATACACATTTATGTATATATATTTTTTTGTTTTGTTTGTTTTAAATATTACATACAATAAAAATAAAAAAATAAAAATAATGTAAAAATCATATTTTAAATAAAATAGGAATTGAGTAAATTTTTTTTATTTTTTTTTTCTAAGCTATGTTAAATTTGTGTGTTTTAGTTATTTTAGATAAGTCGGATTTTTATTCTATTTCTTGATTTTTGAATGCCATTCATTTGATTGAGCTATGGTGAAAAAATTGACTCTAAATTTGATATTTAAACAAATTTATGGCATCATTCACTACGGTTTGTTAAGAAAATTATATTTTTCTCTAGAGAAAATAAAAGAAATCTAAAAAGAACATTTTCCTATCGATTGGTACTAGTTGTGGCTAACCTATAGTTAAGTGTTTCATAGTATTTGAAATTTGTGTGTGATTTCGAATTTACTATCAAATGTATGTAGTTTTTTTTTTTTTCGTATTGTGTGGATTTTATTTAAATAGTTTTTGATTTTCTTAAAAATTTGTATATATGATTATTGTTGACCCTTTTAGATTTAAAAGAAAACTTCATTTATATTTTGTTTTGAAACGTAAAAAAAAAAATTGTACCAAACTCAAAATTAAAGCAACATAAATAAATTACAAAAATTGTAAAATTTATTTTTTAAATGAATATAAAATGAAACTTACCTGCATGCCAATAATGGCATAAATAAAAAATAGCATTGCAATAAGCAAACAGACATATGGAAGTGCTTTGAACGATTGCACGAATGTCCACAATAGAATTCTTATCGTGTATCCTTGTCGGAGAAGTTTAATAAGACGAGCCGCACGAAATAATCTCAGGAAGCCAACATTTATCGAATTCGACTGGAATTGTTTTAGATTTTATGATTAGTTAAAATTAAAATTATGTAATATATAAATGTTATCTAAAATATTTTCACACAACAATAGGTACAATCATTTCTTTGTTTTAAAATATTTACACATTTATTCATGACGAATATATATTTAAAAAAAAAACGAGTTGAGATTATTGTATAAAAAAAAATTATTTTATTAGTTAAATCAAATTTTGTTTTGGCATACAACACCTTCAAGCCATAGCACCAGTATCATGGAAAAAAAATTAATTGAAAAAAAAAAAAAAAATAGATAAATTTGGATCACTACTAGCTTATGAAATAGAAATAAATGTATGCTTTTCAGTGGCAAGCAAGTTTAGAAGGGCACACACAGAGATAAAATATTATTTCAATTCCGTTTTCGAAATCATTCAATTTTAAGACCAATTAAGGAAATTATTTTCCTTTTAAATTAAAAAAAAATACTCTTACATACTAAAATATATTATTGCTTGTTCTTATAGAAAAAATGTTGGTCAGTGTTACGTTATGTTTATAAAAGGTATTCATATATATATGTATATAAAATATATACATATTGCTTGGAGAGTGTTGTATACCAAATCAAATAAAGATTAAAAAATAAAATAACAATTATTTTAACTAAAAAACAACAAACACAAAAGCTAACAACTATAAGAGTATATGTGAATATAAAGAAATATAAAAATAAAAATCTAGACCATTAAATAATTACAAATAAAAAGATAAAAATTTTTGAGAAAAATGGTAAATTTTTTTTTTGAATTTTTTCAAAATATATAAAAATGAATTTAATTAAAATTTCAATTAGTGAATGACAAATTTTCCTCAAGTAAATTAAAATACAAAAAAAAAAAAAAATAAAAACAATTATTTACTTTTAATGTATATCTTATAAGTTTGTATAAATTTCAACCAATAATAAAGTAAATAAAAGTTGTGAGTTCTTTAAATATATAATGTGGATTTAACATGTTATGTTTTAAAATATACTATGAAGAGTATAGTTCTAGATACTTATAAATTTAATACTAAATGTGAAAATATCTAACTATAATTTGTCTCGATATAATCTAAATATAAGCCATCCTAATAATATGTTTATTTTTCTACAAAAAAGCTAAAGCTTTTAGTACTCCGAAACATCGAAGAAGGTAAAAGAAAACATTTTTTTTTTAATCATTTCAGATCATATATTTTGATTCTGAATATGTTTAAAAGATAATTACTGTTTTGTTTAATTATTTCCATTCATTTGATCTTGAGTTCGTTTTCTTCTAGCGCTCTTTTATAAAGAAAAAAAACATGTAAATATGTATGTGTGTAATTATAGTTAATACACTGATATGATAAAGTGTAGTCGTAATCAACATTGGCACCTAAAAATTTTGTCAATAACGTTACGACCGTAAACGAACATAATAAATTTTTCTTTTGTTTGAATAATATTTGTCATATTATATATTAATATTCACATAACTGAAGAAGCGTTCTTCTTTATGTAATGAGAATGGAAAGCGGGATCATAAAGACGGTAGAAAAAGGCTCTTGACTAATCGAGCAGAAGCTTGTTATACGGGTATATATAGAATTTAATCCTAATAAAATTGTTCACAAAGTAAAATGGTTCGCTACAGATTATATATCCATAAGAAAATTTCTCACAGCCGGAAAGAAGACACAATGATGAATATTAAAATAAAGGTATCAAAGAGTCATGCAATGAGAATCAAATCCAGATATTGTAGCTAGATACTTGTATAATGCTGAAACCTGTAAACATTTTTAAGAAAAAATTATTTGCAACGGATTAGTTGCAATTAGATGGGAAAAACGATTGGACAGGAAGGGAATTTCAGCAGTACACGAATTGTCCTTACTACCATTCCAGAAAAATCTGTTTCAATTAAAAAAAAAAAAAAAATAAAAATAAAAATAAACAAAAATAAATGTGCTAGTATTACCTATGTACGAGTATGTAAAGGGTGACCACCAGATAAGAATGATAGGGAAAAAAAATTTAAAATAAATTACAACGGTGAGATAAAAAATTGATTCTGGATTTATTTTGAAGCTACATTCATGCCATTATGTGTAAAATAGTACATCCTTTAAATGGCCGTGGTCCAATTTGGTTGGTCCAATTTTTGATGACTCGGTCCATTCTGGCAATAGCGGGTCGAATGTTAGCTTCGAGCTCGTAAAAAGTGGTTGGCTTCTTAGCGTATACTAAGGACTTGACGTAGTCCCAGAGCAAATAATCGAACAGTGTCAAATTACATGATCGCGGTGGCCAATTAATGAAAACTCGCGGTGAGATGAGTCAGTCGCCAAATTTCTCCTTCACAATTTCGAACATTGCGTCACTTGTATGGCATGTAGCGCCATCTTGTTAGAACGATATATATCGATGGGATATATCGATGATGTTGAGCTTTACCACAGAAAGTCGGTTAGCATCGCTCTATACCTAAGACAATTGACGGTAACGGTGTTTTCTTTTTCATTTCGAAAGAAATAACGCCCAATGATGTCTCCACGCCATAAAGCGCACCAAACAGTAAATCTTGTGGATGCATTGATGCTTGACCATACACTTGCGGATTGTGTTTGCTCCAGTAATGGCAATTTTGCTTGTTGTTATAGCCGCTGAGCCAAAATGGGACTTGTCCGCGAAGATAATTTTTTGGTCAAAATCCGGATCTCCGGCAAACATTTCTAGCGCACAATTAGCAAACTCACGGCGTTGTAAATGGTCGTCCGCAAAATAAGCCTGGTTGCGTCTCTGGCGATGCCCAATTCAGCTGATCGGTGCCGAATTGACATTTCTGGGTCTTCTTCGATATTGGTCACTCCGGCGGCTATGTTTTCTTCATTTCGCACCAATCTCTGTCTGGTTGGTGGCTGTAGATCAAAAAGAATGTACTTACGTTCAAACTTTTCACGGTGCGACGAATTGCCTCCACGCTGAAGCCATGATGATGGCCGACTTCACGACGAAATTCACGTTGCGTATTTACAATTGAGCCGGAATTTTGATATTTTGTAATAATCTCTACACGTTCGTCAAACGTAAAATAGTGCATGATGAATGAAGTGAATATTTTGACAGCAACGTAACAACTGGAAAAACTATCATTGCTATCTGGTCACCCGTTACAATCGTTATGTTACGGTTGTAAGCATACAATTCCTTGAACAATGTACATACATAGAATTATTTTTTCTAAAGTAACATATTTTAAATTTGAATCGAATTCAAATCTCATTCTATTGTGAATACTGTGCAGTTCGAGCGAATTACACGATTCTCTAGATAGAAATAAAAATTAGAGCTGTGGAAGATATACGAATAGTAATGAATGCATTTATTATTTACCCTTTTAGATGTTTCGAAGTGTTTAACATTTTCTAAATTCAAAAAGGGAAATTTGTAATGAGATAGACAAGCAAATCTAATCGACTTATTGTAGTTAATTCGATATCTCAAAATTTGTCAAAATTTTATTTTTGAAATGATTTTTTATCTAAAAAAATGTCTACAGAAAAGTAAAGGGAATGTTTGGGGTCTTGTTCAAGAAACAACGTCGATTGATTAGAAATTGATAAACCTCTAAGTAGAAGTAAAGTCAGCAAAGTACATCTAAGGAAAAATTGGACAGAAGACACATCAACGTGAATCAAAAAGTTATGTGATATCTTACATAAAGGTACAGTATGAGTATATATATATATACGTACATATATATATATATATTTTCTATAATAAAAAAAAAATAGGATAATCAACTGGGAACAAAGTAGAGCTTAAACTACGTTGAGTAATTTTTTTAAGATAGTTAAAAATAAGATAATGGCATCTAAAGTTATTTGTTTCTAATAGCAACATCTCTTCGATCCAAATTAAAGTTAACATTTCAAAATACAAATACGGTAGAGTATTTACTGAGCTTTAAAAAACTATTTTTTTTTGTTTTACTTCTTATTATTACTTACGTCCTGATGTTGAACGGAATTCAAGATTTCGAGTTTTTTGGATGTGAATTAATTTTTTTATATCGAATTCATTAAATATTTTTTTGGAGTGATGTGGTGTGTGGTATTTATTTTATTTTGATGATGAATAAGATAGATTAAAGCAGTTTTTTTTTTTTAACATCGCAAGCATAATAGCATTCGCATTCGATTTTGTATTGATTTTGTTTTGCGGTGATTATTTCGATTAGTTAACATACATATATAGAAGTAGTTGGTACAGTCACGGGCATCATCAATTTAGAAATTTTGTTTATTTCATTCATTTAACAGATTGTTTATATAAAGATTTTTTTTTATTTGCAAAAAAGAAGAAGAAATAAATGCATTATTGAGAATTGGTAAGATCGGTAATTGAAATTTACATTTTCAAAGATAACAGCAAAATGTCAAAGCGAAAACATCAAAAAAAAAAAAAATATATAAATGTCTACGATTGTTTGTCAACCAAATTGAACTATATGAACGAAGGACGTCTAAGCTCTAAGAACTGGGAGTATTTAATGTTGGAATAACTAGATCGAAAGGCTATATTGAAGACCGGGGATTAGGTTTTAAGATAATATGTATTTTTGTAACTTCAACAAAAGTTGGGGAGTAACTAAGAAAGTAAAGAAGCAAGTTTTGGTCAAAGTCATCAATGCTTCACTATGCAGTAATTTTTTTATTTTTATTTTTTTTTTTTTACTAAAGGACTAGGTTGTAAGTTTACTAAACAATGATGTGATAACCCATCACATTGCTTTTTTTTCTTGTTTTTGTTTACATAAATTCTATATTTTGAATTAAAAATCAAAAAAATTTTAATTTAAATTTTAAAAACTAAAAGTTAACTAAACACAAAAATTGAATTATGTTTGGTTTTGTTTGTGTTGATGGATGTGTTGTTTTTAAGTATGTTTATTCAATGTAAAGACTATGAAATTAAAACTAGATAACACGCGCTACAATCCCTATTAATCTTTTGTTAGAATTCATTTCTCATAAAAACAAATCAAAAATAAAAGAGCCTTTGAAAAGGCGAATATAAGAAGTTTTTAAACAATATAATCAATATATAAATTAGCCCTGGAATATGTTTTGAGGCAAATATATATATAAAAAAACTCAAGCTTCGGATTACGTTTTTGAATTAATTACTCAGTATACGGCAGGAAATCCCTCGACAAATATCCTGCATTTTCATGTAGCCCATTCTTTTCGTAATTTCCGCAAAAAGGGGAATGAATTAAAATGTAAGGGGCTGTTTGATGAGTCCCCGGATTGGAAGGTAGGTGATGCCACTAAGCAACCTCTTTTAGCTCGCCTGTCAAAATTTGGTGACAATCTGACGTTAAGTTTTGTTTTCACATTCATTTAAAAACATTGCATAAGTGTTTTTTGCGACCATGGAAAAAGCTCAATATCATTCCGTGATCCGAATCTTGTTTTTGAGTGGCAAAACCTGCGGGGAAATCAAGCCCATCTTCGATGGCATGTTTGTGAGGCATTCACCTTCCAGTACAACCATTTATCATTGGTAAGCAGAGTTTCACCGTGGCCGCACGTCAGTTTTTGATGAACCGCGCCCAAGGTGTCCCAAAAACGGTTACCACAAAAGAAACCGTGAACAAAATCCATAATCTCGCATTGGCGGACCATTGAGTGAAAATTTGAGAGTTGGCTGAAGTAGCAGACATCTCAACTGAATGCATGAGAAAGCTGTCCGTGCGTTTGTTCACACCGGAGATCAAGCGAAATCGTGAGATCACTTCAAAGACGTGCTTGGCCCTGTTTAAAAGAAATCCGTAGGAGTTTCCGCGTCGTTTCGTGACCGTCGATGAGACATGGATTCACTGGTACACATCAGAGACTAAAGAACAATTGAAACAAAGAAGCGGACGACCGTGCCTTCGGCAGGAAAGGTGCTAGTCACCGCTTTTCGGGACGCGCGGGGTGTGATCTACGTTGACTATTCGGAGAAGGGAAAAAAAAATCACAGGAGCATTCTACGTGGATTTTTTGGGCCGATTAAACGCTAATTTGTAGAAAAGACGATCACTTTTGGGTAAAAAAAAAGTGCTCTTCCACCACGAAAACGCACCTGCTCACACCTCTGCAGTCGCCACAGCCAAATTGACTGGATTGCACTAAAAAAGATAGCTCGCCAGAAAGAAGTACGGGTCAAACTTAAAGATTATACTGGATTAAATGAACACCTTCCAAAACCAAAAACATAATACAAAGTACTGCCACTGGTGTAAAAGCACCAAATAAGTGTGCTTATAAGCATAGATTCGAACTAATACTATCATACTATCATACTTGAAAGTAGGAATATTCGAGTACATGTATATTTAAAATAGTTTTCTCTGTAATAAAGAAGTATTAATTATAAACTTTTATTTTAGTATTTGGTGAGCATTGTTGAACTTTTTTGTTATCGTTTCATAACGTGTGATAGAAAATGGGAGCAATATTTCCAAACCTGTGGTTCAAACATATACTCGATGAAGTTAAATATTTATATCTACCGTACAATAATTTGCAGAATGTTAAGGATTCTTTCCGTATTATATACTTGTATATCTATGGCTCTAAAAACAAAAATAGTTCAAATTACTAATTATATAAGAGACGAACTATAACCACTATAATTTTCTCTAATAACATTTTTCTATCACTATTTTTCCTAAACGTTAATTCTTGATAAGATTTCTTAAAAAAAAAAAAATAAAAAAATAAAAAAAAAAACATGCCAATACCAATTATTGAAAATTATTCATCTATTTTTTAATTTTCACTTTAAGCGAAAATAAGTATGTAAATCACTTCTAAAAAATTGTTTGGCAATGTGCTAAAAATTGTAACTTTATTGTGATATTAAAAAACAAAAAGAAATTATAAAAATTTAATAAAAAAAAAACAAAATTTACTAAAGATTTGGAAAATCACACACAAATAAATTTGCATATTCGCGGACGAGACACATAAAGAAGAAAACACTTTTTTTCCTAAAAAAATGTATTATGCTGATCCCCTAAAGGATACATTACTATTTTTAAAGCAATTTGTTAGTAAGTAAGCTAATTATAGTATAATCAAAAGCAACTATTGAATATCATCTTTAGCAGAGAAAAAGAATTTCCTCAAAATAAAATCTATTTACTTTCATATCTTTCCGACAGAATAAGTAGAAAAGCAAAATATGAAATTAAAAAAGGAGTTGTTTTGCGATTACTTACAGATGCTGCGGTTGGCTGTGTTATGAAAGATGAATGTGACGATGATGGTAGTAATTAATAAAAAAACATTGAAGTTCAAGCCAATTTTTTTTTTGGTATTTTTTTTTTTTTTTTTTTTTTTTGATTGATAAATTTTAGACATTTTTTTGGTTAAAATCATGTTTATATAAATATTATTTTTCGAAATTTTTATTGTGTTGGTATATTACGAGTATGTATTGTTTATTTTTTTATTGTGTGATGTGATATTGATTGAGTGATTGAAAAGTGCATTGTATCCGTACATTTTAGACATATGTATATATGAAATTAAAAGAAAAAGTAAGAAAAAAATATATTTGTAAGTATAAATTATATAAATTGTCATATAATTAGAAATCGATGTTTTTAGACTTTGAAAATTATTTTCTTTTCGTTGTAGTTTTCAAAAATACAAATTCGTTGTTTGTCTCCTAAGATGGGTTCGCACTCAAGTTTAGAATTACAGATAAAAGCATTGTTTTTCAGTAAATATTTTTGAACATTGTGATCGATACTACTCGGATAAAATAGCTTAATATAAATTTTAGCCTAGTGCATTCACAAATAGTTTTATTTTCTTTCTAAAAAAAGCAGTTTCCTTTTTCCAAACACGTTTTCATGTTTTCTTGCAATAGAAATAAAATAAATAATATAAAATATATTCAATATTTGTATCAATATAAAAACGAATTCTATTTTTATTATTTTAAATCAATATTACACACACATATATATATATATATATATTTTTTTAAAATCTTACAAATTTAAATTGAATTAAACAATAAAATAATTAAATATTTTCATTGATTGATAGACTCACATATGTTACAGAACTTCAGACAAACGGCCTTCTTATTCAGCCCCGAAACCTAGCGTAATTCTAGGTTCTTAAAGGTTACGTTTGTGCCATTGTGCTAACTTCCTTAATTCGGATGTGATAACTTTTAAATTATTTATATCACGACCTGTAGCTTTTGGGGAGTTCAAGTGGAGATTATGCTTTTTGAAATCCGGAAGATACGTGTTGAGTGCACCAAAGAGCTTCAATTTGTCTTTTATGGAATAAGACAGATATTAACGCGAGTTAGGATTAAATATGAATACGAGTAATAAGACGGTGTATTGTTTTAAAGACATTCACAAGATCGTATATATTAAGATCCAACACAAAACATACGAGTTGCGTTCAAAAAGTAAGGTGACCTTATATTTTTATAAAAAGATATTTATTTATTCATTAATATTAATGTTGCCCCCTTGAAAGTAATCGCCCTCTAATATAGTATAATACATTTATGCTAACGCCTTTTCAAATCCTTGAATCACTTCTCATAAACACTTTTTGGTATAGTCTGGAGCTCTTTCAGCGATGCCGTTTTTATTTCTTCAATCGTTGCATCTCCGTTTTGTCATAGGTGTCTTCCGTTTTTGGCAACAGGAATAAGTCGTATGGGGCCAAATCCGGTGAATATGTTGGCTGAGGCATGATTGTCGTATTATTTTTGGACAAACAATTTCTCACAAACAAAGATGAATGAGCAGGTGCATTATCGTCATGAATTGTTTTTCTCCAATTCCAGACGTTACTTTCGTATCGCTTCATGCAAACGGCGCATACCATCAAAGTGATACTCCAAAAAATTGGAATTAAAAAAACAGTGATCAAAACTTTGACATTTGGTCGAAGTTGGCATGCTTTTTTCGGTCTTGGCTATCCTGGGAGCTTCCATTGGGACAATTGGGCTATGGTTTCGACGTCATAATAATATACCCATGATTCGTCACCAGTTATGACCTTTTTGAGCAAGTCAGGATCATTATTGACATCATTCAAAAGCTCCTGAGCGATGCTTATGCGACGGTTCTTCTGATCAAAATTAAGAAGTTTTGGAAAAAACTTCGCTGACACACGTCTCATGCCGAAAACACCGGAAAAATTGTATGACACAATTTTCTTCACAGCTTCGACGTTATCATCTTTTGTTAATGTGCTGTGGCATCCAGAGCAAGGTTCGTCATTGGCATTTGCGCAACCTTTCTATTTGTCAAAAACAAACTAAGTATGTTATATACTTGAAATGTGAACATGTGTTCGGGACATGTGTACCAAAACAGCAAAAAAAAAAAATAAATAAATAAATAAATCGTACTAGTACGTTGCCCGCGAAATTGCAATAGTCACCTTAATTTTTTAACACACCTCGTATTTGCGTTTTAATATTACTATCTAAGATGGATACGTGAATGCCATAGTTGGTTGCGAATTAGCATAGCCCTTACAACGTGAAAACAAATAACGATTGGCAGATTAATTTCGCGGCATAATATAAAAAAGCAGTAACGAGCGCTAGGATTTTGAAACTTCTACCTTTATATTTCAGCAGCCAAGTCAAGAATTTGACGTTCTAACCAGTAAGGGTCAACCTAACTGGGAATCCATAATTTCAGGCATTAGAAGCAAAACAATGTTAGAACATGAAGGAAGTACTGTATAAACGTCTCATACGATTCTGGAACACACCATTAACATTCATTTAAGTTATGGTGAATTAATGAAAATAAAATATTTTTCCGAAAAATAGTCGAGCAAGTTCAATTTGTTCTTTTTGTCAAAAAAGTAAGTAAGGGATAGAAAAAATTAAACAAAAATCGCTTTCCGACACAATGTAACATCAAAATTATATGCATCAAAAATATGTGGTGTATTAATATATTATTTATTTTATGAAGATAATATACGTGTTGAATAGATATTTTAAATTTGCTCGAATTATATAAAAATATCTTTACTAATTTTTGTAGAATAGAATAGGAATAATGAATGAAACCATTTACCCTTCTGCGTTAAAAGTTAGTTTTATACAATTCGCTTAATATATTGATACAAACATTTAGTTGGTTTTAATTTTTTTTTTTTTGAATATGGATCTATAACTAGTTGTACTAAAGAGCTAATGAGGATGAATTTTTGTATATTTATCAAACGTGTGTGTGGGGTGTTGTACTTACATCGTGCTGGTGTTTTAGTTGTTGTTGTTGTTTTTGTTGAACGAGTGATTTTTGTTTATTAGTTTTTTTTTTAGAGTTTATTTTATTTTATTCATGGAAGTTATTTCCATTTGAATTTTATAAATTTGTAATTTTAAACAATTCAAATAATTTTGTAATTTGGTGTTATTGATGTGGTATAATTGTGTCATTATGTATTTTTTTTGACCCCATTTCGTATTCGTAAAATCAAATCAAGTATGAAAAAAAGGAAAATTAAAAGAAAACATATTTTGGTTAATTTTTTTTTTCAAATCTTAATATGCAAATTATTATATTGTATATAGTTTTTCTTTTTTTTTTAATAATTAAAGATCAATTTTTATGTATTAATTTTGATGTGGTTATAGTGTTGTTTTTTGCTTTTTAAACAATAACTTAACTAATTTACAAGAAACTCAGCAAAAAAATCTGTATATGTTTGTAAATACTTATTTTAATTTGATGCTGTTAATTATTAGTTTAGAAAAAGATTATACAACTTTCGTTTCTTATTTTGTTTTATTATCTTCTTTTTTTGTAGTCTATTTTTCCATTAAAAAAAGATTTTTCTATTGAATATTAAAGTATATATATATAAATGCAACTTGAGTATATAAAAATCTTCTGTTTAAACTGCAAAAATTATGTTTTAATCTATTTTAAACTGAGAAAATAAATTGTTAATGACTTTCTTATTTCTAAAAAGGCTATAGATATTATTTTGTGTTTTTGTGTATATTTAACCAAAATACATGTATCGTATACATATTAATAGAACAAATGAAATAATTTACCCCGAATTCCATCCAGAGCGCATCAATGATACTACCAACGACGGTTATTAAATCGAAGATGTTCCATGGATCTTTGAAGAAATTCTGTTAAGAAAAAAGTCATTATGAGTATTCGTAAAGAAATTTTTTTTTTTTAATTGTATTCTTTTATCCTTTTTAGTTTTTTTTTTCTTTACATGTATTGCTGAAATTTACAAATACTGCCTCAATAATTTATTTTATTTTACAATTAAAATTGCAGCTATTTCATATTTGAAGCAAAGTGAGATTGTACATTTTGTAAAAGGAAAAAAAAAAAAAAACAAAATGAAATGTTAATAATACTTAAATTTTTATTAGATATAATTTATATAAAACTAAAACCTGTTACAAAGTAAACTTAAGCAAGATCATTCCTATTTTTCAATAAACATTGTATATGGTTCAATTTTTGCAAATCAGAAATAAACAAAGAACATGTTCAACTTTTGATATGTTATCATTTACGTACACATGTACATACATATGTTGGTGTAGATGGCGGCGGCTTACTTAAAATATAGTAAACGTATGTTTAGTTAAAAATTGATGTCTTAATTAAGTGTAAAAAATTAAATTTAGCCAGGAAATGCTTAAATAATTTTAAAATATCAAGCCATCGGTATAGCGTGCGATGAGAACACCGTCAAAGTATACATTTTATCACAATAAATGTATCCTTACACATAACTGTAACTTTTTTTCAAAAGTTTTTGTACGATCTGCTGACTAATCAAAGATATAATATTTCCACCTTAATGATTCCTAAAAGCATCATATAACAACATCATATGATTATCTAATCGACCCGGATTTGAGTTAGTACAAATTAACTTTAATGCAAACAAGAGAAGCAGCAATAAGCTCCAAACACAAGATGGTGGCTAGATTTTGTCGCTTATTTAGTGAATTTGTTATGATATTGATTTCACTATTTATTATTAACACTATTTAAGTAGAACTTGAGAATTTAGTATAATGCTTAGTCATGCTTGAAAGACCTGTGCAATTTTGTTTTTAATGCAAATAAAACAACCAAATTTAAATGGGCCGATGGAAACGCTCTATGAATAGAAGTTCTGCAATATGTCTCTATTTCTAAATTTCCTGCAGAATAAAATGTGACCACAACACAAGAAATAAAAAAAATATAGTTTTGGGTATTTGGTATGTCTTTGAAATATCAATATTTGTCTGTCAGCTATACTTAAAAAAGATAAAACAAGTGTTTTACGTTTAAGCTGTTCTCAGATATTACGAGTAGAAATTCGTCGCCTTAAAACTCTATCTGCAAATTGGAAATTTCCGAAATTTATAAAAAATTAGAAAATCCTTCTTCGTTGAACGGTCTACCGAGTAAACCGAACTGCATGATCACAACAAGCTTTTTAATTTAATTTAATTTGGTTAAAGCAATTCTAGCCTTTGAAGCCATTACTTATGAAAGTCAATTAGAACCATTTCATACCAAAGGAGTGATTGCCATTTTGCGGTTGAAAAACTTAGTTTTATTTGATTTTTGAATTTGAACATACCAGTACAGCGCTCTCCCTTATAAATAATAATGATTTCCATCTAAATTTATCTAAATGAGCAATTAAGCAGTTATATCCTTACTCGAACAAGTAAAGTAATTAACATTATAGAAAAATCTTATTAAAAAAAAAAAAAAAAAAATACTTCTACATTCCATTCTCAATATCCTTTGCATTACAAAGTATAGAATGCAGAGTAAAATTCAATTAATAAACTAGGACATGAGAGGATATAAACAGCAGACTATAAATAATTAAACTGAATTTATGATTTATATCTGTTAAAAATATTTATAACAATTGACTAAAATTATTTAGTACAAAGCAAAGTGGTATTAATTCGACGAAAATTAAATGTTTTTTCAAACAACTATTTAAAAAGCTGTAAAAAAGAGGACAACAACTTAAAATATATTCACAACTATATTTCCTTGCAAATTGTTCCGAAGATAACATTTTGTAAGAATAAAAAAAAAAAATAATAAATTGGTTGTAGAAATAAACTAAAGAAATTAAGTGAAAATCTTTTGTAAATTTACCTTTGTTTTTTTTTTTTTTTTAATCCTATAATTTTTTTTTAAAGTGTTTACCAACCTTACAACCGAAGGCAATTAATTTTAAGATGGTTTCCAAAAAGAAGAATAATGTGAACACCAAATTCATGTAAGTCAAGATGTCGATGTGTGTAGGCGGTGCATCGTGAAACTATAAAAATAAAGTAATAATTTTTCGCTTTCGTTTTCAATCACCCACTCAAATTTGTTTCCATTAATTTTTTATTATTATTTTTTTTAAGTTAATTTAATTTAAGCTTGCAGTTGATATTTTGGAATTCGTCTGTTTGCAGCCAACATAAATGTTTTTTGTTTCTCTTTTAACAAATGGCTTATACTTTTACGAAACCGAAAAAAAAAACATACTCAACAGAAAGGATCAGAATAAGAAACAAAATATGAGAAAAAGTTGCTAAAAACGAAATTTGTAAATTATAGAGTAATCTATGTAAGTTGTCTCTTCTTTTATGTTAGCTACATGCAGCGAAGACACCTTTCATTAAAAAACATAAAATGGTGACTTTATTATTATTATTAATATTTTTCTTTTAATGATTTTCGACATTCTAAAGTTATGAATGTCTAGTAGAGTTTTTTTTTTTTTTTATTTAAAACGTTTTCTTTAATAAAATTTCTAAAGACTAAATTTGTTTGCTAAAATTTATTGTCATTGTATTATGTTGGATGTGTGGAAAAAAAAATCGTGATGTAGGTATAGATTTATGTATGTTTCATGCAGGATATGTACAAATAATTACATTTTTTTTTTGTTCGAAGAAGAAATAAAAATAACTGAAGTGAAGCATGCAAAATATATAAACGCTGGTGTCCTCACTTGAGTTTATTAAAAGAAATCATAATAAAAAGGAACAGTGGTACAAGACATGCAGATATTGGAAGTCATGCATAGATTAAATAAATATGTGATACGTGCAAATATTTTTTTCTTTTTCTTTTTCTCTTTTTTTCTGGAAAGCGAAAAACTTACTTGCGACATTAGTTTTAATCGATTGCACTTACTACTCCAATGTTGACTTTTACAAAATCGTTTGGCTATGAGCTTCGATTTTAATTTTCCATAAATTTAATAGACAAAATGATTATACAATATTATACCATTAAACTTAAGTAAAAAGTGATTTTTTTTTAAAGCGAGCTACATTTCGTGTTATCATGTTGTAAGATTCTATTTTATTTTAGTTTGCAAAATAATTTTCCTAACCTCTATCTTTAAGTGTAAAAGTTGTAAATTTCAGCTTGATACACCTACCAAAACTAAAAAAAAACAAAAAAAAAAAAAAAAAGAAAAAAACAAGAAAACAAAAACAACAAACCCACCTTTACACCAAATCCGATTATTTTCAGTACTGTTTCAACACTGAACATTCCAGTAAACCCCATGTTGATATATTTTAAGGATTTTTCATACATATCGCCTTGGTTATGATACTGTAGGAATTTAATTACAATTGATTAATATTCTTATGTTCTACGTGTACGTCTCTAAAAGTGCCTCTTCTAGTTCATATTTTCTTATCAAAGTTGTTTTCGTTATCTAGTTCAATGTGGATTGTCTTTTAAAGGGAATATATTAAGTTGTGTGTGTATGTTTTTTTCATTGCAATTCCTGCTCATTTAAACTGGCATTATTTTTATCAGTTAAAAAAATATTTTAATTTTCATACAGTCTAAGTAAAAACTAATAAAAGAAATTTAATTAAAACATGTTAAAACAAATTAATGGTTATATATAATACTTTCCTTCTAATGTACGCATTAGGGTCTCATTTTTTTTTTTTTTTAAATATTAAACGTGCTAAAAATAATTTATATATACATAAACATGTACATACATATGTAGATCTAGCATTCAAACAAAGTATAAAACTTCTAACAAATTAATCAATCAATTAACAAAATAATGTATAATATAAAATAGCATGCAGAAATATTTTCATTATTTAAATACTAAACAAAGCCAATAAGCTGAATACATCTTTTCATTTATTTACACATATTTCATTATACGATAGATAAATGTTAAGCAATGTATATACACATATATCGTGAGCTTCGACATACCTCAGAAACAAATCTGCATTCTCACCTCTCTTAATCAGTATCGGATCTTAATTTTTGTCATTTTTAAAATCGTTTATGGCAATATTTTCGCATGTCATGATAGAAAAAATATTCTTGACATTTGAAAACCGGCACCCACATAATTTATAATTTTATTGACACTAAGCATGCTCTTCACTACATGATTTCTATTAATAATTTCACCATAATGACACAAAGCTTTAAAAGAATTTCCACTGACTATCTCAAATTACTAGACACACAAATGTACACCTTTTTCGATAAACAAGTATTTTAGTACATATGATTGCTTGCAGTCGTTAGTGTGAGTATCCTTCTCCTAATTAGAGACTCAAAAGATACGAGTCCTACGGAATACTCCATCATAAGCTAAGAAAAGAGCTAAACGATTTGAACTAGAAAGATAGTCCTAAGACGTTTAAGACTAAAATTAAAATAAATACGAATATAACCATGTATATATTGTAAAAATCGGCTAAAACGATTTTGTTTAGTAGCTGTCCTTTTAATTTGACCGTTACTTGTCAGTTCATATTTGACATACACATTTTATTTAAATAATTGTTCAATTATCACAGCGTGACAAGGATTTGGTAACATGAGTGATGATATGTGTAACTGTTTATTTACAGTTATTTAAAATAACAATAGAAAGCAAAACTGTCCCATCACGTCAACTTCTCGTGTTTTTGACGTATTTATGAAAGCTATCTTCAATTTAGTTGTCTTGCTCGGTCGGTTGACAATCGGAATAATTTAAAAAAGTGATTTAAGTTGTGTTCAGATAGTTTTAAGTGAAAGTGCAATAAAAATCTATAAACTAAATATGGAAAAATCGGTCGTCGCACTTGTGAAAAATACCCCAATAAATTTTGTAATACCATATATGTGGCCAATATGTTGTAAAGGCCCAAAGAAGGGCTGTAGCTGAAAAAGTAAAGCAGGCTTATCAACTTAATTTAATTGTTCTATAAAACAAGATAACGAATGGATTCCAAAATTGTTTTGTATCTCGTGCAATCTTACATTCATCGAACTGTTAAATGGGAAAAATAAGTTGATGTCATTTGCTATTCCAATGATTTGACGTGAATTATTACGACGACTGTTATTTTTGTTAAGCTAATCGTAAAGTCACAGGATTTAAAAAAAAAAAATAGAATACCCTAAAGTAACTTCTATATCCATGTCAATACCTCATAGTGAAGAATTTCCTGTTCCCACGCCAAGCACAAGAGCCACCGTGCAGAAAATTTTGGGCTAGAGAATGAAATATCCGAATATGTACCTCCTTGAAATTAATTGAAAGAACCACACATAATTCAGCAGCAAGAGTTGATTTACGTATTTGTTCAGTGACTTAAATTTATTCATCAAATAGTCTGAAACTCTCGGTTCTAGACTACACCAGAAACTAATATGTCTTTGCAAAGGAAAAGAAATAAACGTTTAGTTACCTTTTTCACACAGAACGAATCAACATGCTACTGTAACGATATTAACGGATGAATGAATGAATTTTAGATCATTTACAGAACAAATGAATGGCGTCTCTTTATTGGAGGATCAAGTTCGAAAAGTAAGGTGACTTTTTTTTTTTAGAAATTTAGAAATTTTTTAGAATTTTAGAAATATCGCGGGCAACGTACATTTGCATATCGATGTTTTTTTTTGCTGTGATGGTACACATGTCTTCAAGTATATAGCATACTTAGTTTGTTTTTGACAGATTGAAAGGTAAGACGTGTTTTGGTTTGATCGGCGATTTTCAATTATCATAAAAAATGGAATCAAGTGCTCTAAAACACTTGTAATATTGACAGTGGCATACGGTGAGCCTGCTCTAAGTAAAAATATGTTAACAAGTGCTACAAGCCCTTCCAAGATGGCCGAGAAGATGCCAATGACGAACCTCGCTCTGGACGCCCTAGCACATTAACAAAAGATGATAACGTCGAAGTTGTGAAGAAAATTGTTTTGAAAAATCGTTGAATTACCGTAAAAGAAGTTGGTTTTCGGATGTTTTGAGCATGAGACGTGTTATAGTGAAGTTTGTTGCGAAGCTTCTTAATTTTGATTCTAAGGACCGTCCCACGAGAATCGCTCAGGAGCTCTTGAATGACGTTAACGATGATTTTGACTAACACAAAAACGTCATAACTGGTGACAAATAATGGGTATATGGTGATGACGCCGAAACCAAAGCCCAATCGTCCTACTGAAAGCACCCTGGAGAGCCAAGACCGAAAAAAGCATTTCAAATTCGACCAAATGTCAAAGTTTTGACAACTGTTTTTTTTTTTCGATTACCGTGGCGTAGTGAATCAGAAGTTTTTGCCTCAAGGTCGTACGGTCAATAAGGAGTATTACCTTGAAATCATACGCCGTTTACGAGAAGCAATACGAAAAAAACGTTCGAAAATGTGGAAAAACAACTCATGGCTTTTGCATCACGAAAATGAACCTGCATCGTTGCTTGTGAGAGATTTTTTTGGTCAAAACCCACATGACAATCATGCCTCGGATTTGGCCCCATGCGATTTTTTCCTGTTCCCACAACTGAAGAGAACTATGAAATGACGGAGATTTGCAACGATTGAGGAAATAAAAACGGCATCGCTGGAAGAGTTCAGGACTATAACAAAAAGTGCTTGTGAGAAGTGCTTCGAGGATGGGAAAAAGCATACAAATGTATTATATCTGAGGGTGATTACTTTGAAGAGTAAAAAATTTATTTTGGCGAATAAATAAACTTTTTTTTTATAAAAATATAAAGTCAACTTACAAATCGTATGTGGGACAGTCGAGCTACAGGGGAACACTTTTTGGTTAAAGATTGGCCGATCGAAATTTGTTGCTGAACAATCAAATTTCAAATATTCACTTCTTAGCCACAAAATGTGCTTCTAACACAATTTCGTAAAAGCTATGGACATAACCGGTGAAGGCTTTCTACATATGTTTAAAATTTGTATTCCCTAAATTAAGTGATGCCAAACTTAAAGAAATTTTATTTGTTTGACCACAAATACGAAAACTTTTAATTGATATCAATTTTGATCCTAAACTACTGTATATATAAAGGAACTAGCAGCTTAGACATGATTGGAAGCTGTAATAAACATGTTCTTTGGAAATAATCGAGCCGATATCTCTGAAATGTTAGTCGGAAAGTTGTTAAAAATTTATAAGGATTAAGGTTGCAGAATGTCACTGAAAATACATTTCTTGCATTCACATTTTAATTTTTTTACGAAAGCTTTGGAACGTTGAGTGACGAACAAGAAGAACGCTTTCACCAGAACAAAAAAAAAAAAAAGATCGAAGAGGGTTATCGAGGAGGTCGGTGAGAAACAGCCATGTTAGAAGATTACTCTTGTATTTAATGCAAGAAGATTCAAAAAGTCACAAACGTAAAAGCTCAGTCACAAAATATGTGTTGTACATATAAAAATAAGAACTACAAATATTTATGTTTTAGATGAAATTAAATGAGCCAATTAACGTTTTGTCATTTCTTATTCTGTATGTACTTTGATATTAATTCTTGTATCCATACCGCAGAATAGGTACGTGCTACAAAATAATCATTGCTATATCCTTAAATAGAATTCACAATTAATAAAGGGATACCTTATTTTACTAATGTTACACAAAAAAAAAAAAAAAAAAATAAACTTGTCAAAGTCACACTTGCAGTGTTATTTTTGACCATTCTCCACCATCGTATAATGAAATATAAATTAACAAATGAAAGCCATACAAAATCATCCTAAAACTTGATTTCTTTTTAGGAACCTGACGAAATGAAAATAGTATGGTATAGTGATCTGACGCTAATAGGATATATTAAGCGAGCAAACTTTGAGGGGTTTTGATACAGGTTTTATAAAGATATGTACTATATACTTGCATAGATGAAAAATCTTGCCAGAAATGTAATACATTTTTAACAATTTAGCCTAAACTCATTTTTAAATACTATACAAGTACATGTTTATACTTTGACTATTTATTTAATATATAAAAGAAGTGAATAAAACTATAAGTATAAATGCAACGATATATGTATGTTAGGAATTTCGGACCGTATATTTTCAGATAACAAGTTACACTTCCAAAAAGTGAAGTGGGATTGGCTATTCGGTGCTTTCACACAAAGCACCCGACCTGAATAGCAACGTAAATCAATTACCTTCGTACGAAAAAAAAAAAAAAAAAAAAATGTGACGCTATTAGACATATATATTATAGTACAATACAAAAGCGTTTATCTTCATGCATTTTTCAACAAAATTGTATCAATTTCTTGATATATTTTTTTTATATTGGGTTGCTCAATAAGTTCTGTGTTTTTTTCTTGGAAGTAGTGTTTATCGTTTCAGAAAATCTTTGTGTATACCGTTATGAAAATTCTGTTCTTAATTCCAATAGAGAATGTTATCCTTTACATTTTTACGAGAATTTGTTTTGATCGGACGTGTTTAGAGTGTTCAATATATATAGTATATATATTTTTTTTAAATGAAGCACAAGAAAGAGTATTTTTGACATATTTTGCTTTTTTTTCTTTAAAAAAAAGTGTTAAAGCGACAGAGGCGCAACGGGAGATGTGCAGCGTGTATGAAGATTGAGCTGTAAGTGCCGACACTCGTCAGCGTTGGTTTACACGCTTTTGTTCAGGAAACACAGACCTTGCGTTGAGATAGGATTCACTTGTGGCCTTCCTGAAAAGAGTGGTTACGAAAGACGAAAAAATAATGGTTTACAACAACATTCGGCGTAAGAGGTCATAGTGAGCTCCTGGTGAAATACCGCAATCGGTCGGTAAATAAAATTTGCATCCTAAAACGGACATGTTGAGCATTTGGTGGGACTGGCAAGGTGTCCTTTACTTGCTTCCACCCAATCAGACAATAAATGCCATTAAACATTGCTCTCAGCTTCTCAGATACTTCGGAGCAGGCAGTAGACGAAAAACGACCAGAGTTGGCAAGCCACAAAGGTGTTGTTTTCCATCATGACAACGCCAGACCACACACAGCTTAAGTGACAAAATAAAACCTGAATTCATATTCATTTGGCTGGGAAGTTATGCAGCACCCACCGTAATTTCTAGACCTCGCGCCTTCTGACTAATATCTGTTTCGCTCTTTCAAAAACAATTTGGACGGAGGGCAATTCAATTCCGAAGATGAGATCAAAACGTACCTAGAAAACCTTTTTATCCATAAGTCTGTGGACTTTTATAAAAGAGGCATTGTCTCTTCCAGAACGTTGAAAGAAAATGTCTGATGGATTGAATGTAAGCCTTTATACCAAAAATGTGTGTTTTACTTTAACCCTTAAAAAACGGTAGAACTTATTGAACAGCCCAATACATATATTACAAGTTAATTGTGCTGTTAACACATTGAAAATAAAATTTCACAATATTATAGTTATTTTCACATTGAATTTCACTAAAAGTGCTAACTAAGGCCTTGCGTGTTCATGCAACATAAAACATACTTCAATAAAAAAAAAAAACAAAAAGAACCAATATAATAATTTATATAGTGCATCAATTTATTTAAGTTAAGCTTTATAATCTGTACATACACAAACAACAATATAAGATTTAATTTGTTTCGTAATTGTAAAAATGTGTTTAAAGTATAACTTTTTCTGTTTTATATGAACTATGTTTGTGTTTTATTTTATTCATTTATACACTCGAGTGTAAGATGAAATTTTTGTATGTTGTTCCTAAAAACATCTTTATTTTTTATTTCATGAAATATAATATGCATATAGAAATTAACCGTTTAGAGGAGATTTTTGAGTTCAATGTATATATATATATATATATTTTTTTTAAAGTCGTAAGCTTTGTAAAGATTAAATTATTGTAGAATTTTTTTTTTTAAGATATTCCATACATACCTTCATCATAAGCAAAAGCGTATTGAACACAATAAGCATCATTATAAAATACTCGAATGGTGTTGAAACTACTATTCGCCACACTTTATATTTAAATGTGTTTCGATTTTTCGGCATATATCTTTCCAGAGGTCGAGCTCCGATCGTGAAGTCTATGCAAGATTTCTGGTAATAAATAAAATAATAAAAATAACAAGTCAAAACTAAGCGCTGTAATAAATATGGTTAAAGTAATAAAATAAAACCCAAGATGTTGAGTGAGTAAACTTTGTAAAATGACCGCAGATATCATACGATTTAATAGACACACCTCGGAGACCATTCCAGTAACAGTATTAAACTCTCAGTTAGGTTAGGTTAGGATTAACATGGGTATGATGGATTTACCATCAAACAGACTCAAGGCACCAAAACGGGCCCCACGCTATCACTGTGAATTTGTCTTCAAATTGCAAAAACCTAAACAATCTCCCTGGTGAAACACCTAATTTCTTTGCAAAAGACAAGAAGGCCTTTGAAGTTCGTGCCGTCTATTTATTTTAGGTTTTCAAAAAAGTATTTCCCTAAAAATTTTCTTCGACTGCGTGATGTTGCCTCGCATTCACACAGCATGTGTGTTACGTCCTTAACTGTTTGCAGATCACCGCAGAGTTTTCAAATATCCTTATCTGAAAACTTGAGTATATTGAGTGAGTTTCAGCAGATGACAGTCTCCTATCGGGATTAATATTGCTTTCTTAAGCTTTAACTTACTAGATCCTTTTCCGTCAAAAAGCGGCCAGAGAGTCTTCGATACCCTGTGTCGTTCAAGACTTGACCACCATAGTTTTGGCAGTCTTTGTGATTTTTTCCTCGATAGTGCTCAACCTCACTAATGTTAGGTAGCCCTCCTTTTCTTGCAAGATCATCCGCTTGTTCATTTTCTTTAATACCGCAGTGTCCTGGCATCCAGCACGGTCTTACCCGATTCTGACTGCATAGTTCCTTGAGTACTGTGCGACAGCCCCTGAAAATGTCAGAGTTGATGGTGATTGATGCCATTGCCTAAAGTGCGGCGATATCTCCTCCGGATACCGATCTCATCTGCATTAGCTCAGCCGCCCTGAAAACAGCCAGAAATTTTGATTGGAAGACACTGCTTGCGTTTGCTAGTCTTATAGACACTATTAGTTCCTTCCTTTGTTTTTCAGATCGTCTGTGAAAATTGCAATTTCATTTGACCTGATTATTGCATTTTTTTCCCAGTCCTACCTCTGTGGATATGTTACATCATACGGGATGTCGAAGTCGACCACATGCATCATAAGTGTGTAGTCATACATATTTGAGGGTTAAGTTCTTAAAAAAAAAAAAAAAAATACTGCTTTTGATGTAACCGAGATTAGTGAGTCGTATCGCACTATTGCTGGCAAGTTTTTTGATCTGTTAATCTAGCGGTTTAAAGTGCAGAAAAGTGTTTTATGCTGCCGTAGCTGTGGTACTGAGCTCGACTGTAATAGCTAAACAAACTGAATCTAATACGAGTATATTTTTCCAAAGTCAAAACATATGGTAAATCTTAATAAACAGCTTTCGAAACAGCTATCAATATTAAATATAAAAACGGTAAGTCCTTTTAAGCACATGAGTGCTTAAAGTAATATTAAACTCTTAAGCCAGCCACTTTAAGCTCAGCTATCAATCAACCAACTTAATTTTGGAGTGTATCAAGTAGATGAATTGTGTAAAAATGCAGAAAGTAGTGTAAACCGATGACGAAGGTGTGTTCAAGGAAAGTAGACAAAATCAAATATATTTCATCCTGAGATCTTCATATGTAGAACAATCGTAAGAACCCTGAGAATTGTGACAGAAAGCGATACCAATGTATGTAGTATGTATGTTACATACACCATTTCTAACATTACCTATTACATTTATTGTAAATACCCAGTATCTCGTTACCAGCTACAAACTTCATTTGAATCTTACCTGATTTTTATCGATTTCACCATCTTGCAATTCAGCTTCGCCTTGTTCTTGAAATGTTATGATAATCAAGGCCACGAAAATGTTAACGAAGAAGAATGGAAATACTATGAAATATACAATATAAAATATGGACATTTCAATCCGGAAATTTTGAATTGGACCCCTATCTTCATATGTGGCTGCCATGGAATGTTGAAGGACTCTAAATATTGATGAGAAGAAAAAAAATTATAACAATTGTTTTATTTTTTTTTTCGAAAAGCAAAGACACCTAGCTGTCAGCTTATTTTGAATACAAAAAAAAAAATTAATCATATTTCGTAAAAAGAAAATAATGTTTCTTTGTATATCTTACTGAGGCCATCCTTCACCGGTCTGTACAGCGAATAATGTTAACATGGCAGTTGCTACATTATCGTAGTGAAAGTTTCGCGTTTTCCAAATCCGCCGTTCCTCTTTTGGTAATAGTTCATCTTCTTCAAATTTGAAGAAGGAACCCCTGGTAAATATCACAAATTTTGTGTAAAAAAAATGTCTGCTTGTGTTCTTTTTTTTTTTTAACAGATAAATAAAAACATGTTTAAACAAAAAAAAAAAAATCTTTTCTTGGTTGCAATAAGGCGTAAAAAAATAGTAAATGTTACAAAATATCGATTACATAACAAAAACAAATACACAAAATTATCTTTCATTGAAAAGCTAAAAATACATTAGACTTTACGATAGCTGGTGAATAGAAGAGTAGAATTATATGTTTTTTATATTTAGTTTTCTGTTTTTTTTTTTTTTCGTTTTTCAATTACTATTTAGCTTATATAAAGCATTCTCTAGACATAATTGTCTATTTTAGGGTCTAAAACACATGGGATAAAGCTGTTTTGGTAGGATAGTGGTGTTAATATATTTAATGAGGTGTTGTGATGGAGCACACAGCACAAAAACTGCAGATTAACTTAAAACTATTTTAAAAATAAAATAAAACTAAAATACATACAGGATATTTCAAGCTGATGGATATGTGTATCTATAAATATTTCTTTATAAGTTGACAATAAGCCTTTAAAATAAAAGTAAAATAAAATAACTCAGATTAGAAAAAAATTACTCAAGTTTAAAAAATTTGAAATCTCTTTAGAGTTGCGTGTTATTTTATTTATTTTTCTATGTCCTAGATACTTATTGATTTACTCTTCATTGTTTTTTTTTTTTTCTGTTTTCTTTATTGCTGTAGCTCTGTGAATGGTGATTAGCTTATTAAGAAATCTTCTGGTAGTAGTATGGTTGGTATGGTATACTTGTGTTAATTTTACTCAAGCTTATCTCACATCTGATACAAGCAATAACACAATTATATTTATTTTAATAAATATACTTTTTAGATTATCTCAAGAGAAGCTAGTGCGTAACTATATTTGATTTGCGTGAAATTATTTTTTTTCTTAATTTGTTGTCCTAAGCAATTTCTAAGCCATATGTGAAGGATAGTCAATTTTGTCTTGGTGCAAAAGAGTCAGAATTTAATGGAAGTAATTTGAAGAGCTAAGCAGCTGAGGGTTATTTATTTTAAACTTAAGCAAAGTGCTCAATAAGGTGTTCTTAAATTGAAACAAATTTTGATTGAATATTGTCTATAAGTTTTTAACACCAAAAGAGGATAATAATGTTGGAGGCAAAATATTACTTCTTGTGTATTGAAATAGTAAAATTGTATCATCTTCGCTATATACTCAAAAAAAAAAAAAGAAAAATTTAATTGAATTTACTAAATGGATGTATAAATGTATTCTTTATAGGTATTCCACTCAAAGATAATAAGCGGTCTGTAAATTTATTATATGTACTCGTATTTGAACTTCTAAAAGCTCTTTTTCTATTCCTCATTTATAATCCTTAAAAAAAGCGCATCAGATGAAGAACACTATACCTTAACTGATTTTGATAAATAAAATCTCAGCAATATTGTTTCTTAAGCGAGACTACTTCTTCTATAAGCAAGTTTCTGTGGCACTATATTTATTAATTTTTTTGATTTAAATATAATCCTAAGCAAATTATTATTTGACTTTTCAGCTTTGGGTGACATCTTTGTTTTTCTATGTATGATACCTATATACATACATATTTTGGCAACTATTTTTATTAAATCACTTAATTGGAAAGTAAAATAATAATAGTAATAATAATAATAAGAATAATAACAATAAAAACAGTTGTTTGATGTGTTTTTGGTGGTAAAAAGTCGAGGTCATTTCTCGACGAAACAGCGCGTATTGAAAAAGCGAAACTTTACCCGATCCTGTCTTTGTATCATTTTCGCATCTGAAAATTTTATTCGTTCATTGCGATTTGAAATGCGATAAGGTACAAGATTTTCGTTTAAATATAAATCATCTGAAATGGTAAATTTAATTTGTAATTTGTCGATTTTTTAATCTATTAATTTGTAAATAAATACAACAGTAATTTTTTTTTTTCACTACAAGAGTTTTAAAAACTCAACAAGAAAAATTTATAGAAAATAATGTTTCGCCCAATAATATATAATATTGAAACACTACTATAAATAAATTTCTAATTTGTAAAAAACTCTTTTTTTTTTTTTTTTTTAATATTTTTAAAAGTAAAGAAAATATGAGAAATTTATTGAGTACAATATCTAATACAAATACGAGTATACAAATATTGTTTTTAGTATAATAATTTTCTCAAAGACGTCATTTTATTAAATGCCCACCTAATTTGTATTTGTTGTTGACTAAAACTATTAAAGAATTTTTGATATTTGTTTTTCATGTTTTTTTTTTGTTTACTTAATATATTAGCATCAGAAATCGATATAATACTTGTAACAGAATAAGATACAACAGTAGGTTCTTTTGCAACTTTAACTCCAACCAGTTCAAATATACCACAAGGGTAGATAGCATGGTCATTTAAAACATCTGAACACAGGAATTATGTTATTATATATTGCTGTCATACCAAATGGAAACGTAGTATTGGGGTAACAAAGTTCAAAAGAAACTGCAAAATTAGATTCAACAGAGATTCAGGCTAGATAGAAGAAAACAATAATTAAAAAGAGTAAACATAATGCTTCAAATCTAAAGCGCAGTTTATAGCATAAAACTATTTTTACAAAAAAGTAAAGTGAAGGCAATTGCCGTTTATAAAATGGCAAAATAATAAGCAGATAATACCTAGGCCATGGTGTCTAACAATAACAAGAATGAGCCCATAATTCGTTTGAAATACCCATTTGTTTTTTAGAATTGGTATAGAATTGAAATTGAAAAATTTGACAATATTCTGATTCTATTAAGTAATGTGAGGTATAAACAATTATTTGGAACTCATTAAAATTCCTTTAATGAGCTCTTCAGTAGATACAAAAACCAAAGTCCACAAACAAACTTTCCATGAAATACACGTAAAGTAAACTGAATTTATTGAACACCAATTTATCTTACTCTATTTGATAAACGACAGCTGATTAATTTTTCCATAAATGGATATAATCACCCATCTGAATAATAGATTCAATGAGAACCTGGTCCGTGCTATGTCCAAAAAAGTTGTCGAAATTTCGTCTTTTAGATTGCTTGCATTTATACTCGTATAACCGAAATCATATTTAAGCACAAATGACTCTAATGTATCTTTGCAATAAAGCCAATACCATGATTTGTATTTCAAAGATAAACCGATAAAATATCCATAAAACATACTTCACAAAAACACATATGATGACATAGGAAGTCGAAAGGACTTTGTCTTAATTTGTGGAACAGAGTTATCAAGAAAACGAAATACGCTACTAAAGAGTGAGCCAACGGATGGTGAGGACGTTCGCTATCAATTACTTTCACTTAGTGAATTCAATATGGTTAACAATTTTGATAGATATCATACAATCCTTGGTAATTTTATTCATAGAGTTGTTTACCACGCAATAACTTATCTTATTATGAAAATGGTCGATCTGTAAAAGTAATATTTCGTGAAATTCGTGAATTTTTCGGTGAACATAATCGCTCTAGTAAGTCTGGAATTCGTGTAATGGTGAAGTGTTTTGAAAAAAAAAACTGATTCGGTATCGGGTTAAACTCAGGACGAACATTTGAATGCCTATCAAATCCAAATTACAGAACAATTGAAGCCTTTGGACAATCTACGACGTCGCCGATTTGTTAACTGGATGTTGGAGCATCAAAACAATTTGTCATTAAATTTGTTTTTTTTCAATGAAGCCTATTTTTGGATGAATGGGTATGTAAATAAACAAAATTATTATTTCTGGCGACTGGAAAACCCATACGAGGTTCATGAAAAAGCAACGCATCCCGAAAAAGTCACAGTATGGTGCGAATTATGGGTTGGCTGCATCATTCTCCTGTACTTTTACGAAGATGAGGCTGGAGAGACTGTTTCAGTGAATGGAGGACGTTACCGCAACATGTTGACCGGCTTTTTTTTTCCAAAATTCAATAAATTAGATCTGAACGATCTCTGGTTTTAAAAGGATGATGAAACCGCTCACACAAGCCATAAATCAATCAATTTTTTGCGTAGGTATGAAATTTGAAGATCGCATTATTTCGATTAGAGGATTAGTTGATTGGGTTGTGATATGAAACCTTTAGACCTCTTCCTGTGGGGTTATCTGAAGAGTAGGGTCTATGCAAATAACCTAGCGTTGATTCAGGATCTCAAATATAACATCCAAATTGAAATTGCGGACATTAACCCACATTAATTTTTAAAAAGTTATCGATAATTTTGACTTTTGGCTGATCGCTTGCAACAGAAGCCGTGTTAGTCATATGTACGATGTTGTGTTCCATTTATAATTGTCATAGCCCGAACTTTATTAATCAATATAAATCTACATAGATTTCACAATAAATGTGTGTTTAATTTAATGAAAAAAAATTTCCTCACTAGCTGTTGCTCACCCTTTACTTAAACTTAAAGGAGAACACATTTCTTGCGTTGAAAGTCGACTTCCATTTTGGCTCTACAAATCTGGAATATTGCTAAATATTCGTACATTAGTTATCTCAGTAGACAGTAACATATATTAGAGAAAACATACTACAATGTCAACGGATAGGTTTGAATTAGAAAATATTATTGCATGAAGCAAAAGAATTAGGATCATGGAAAAAAAAAAAATAATAAATAAAAGTTTATTTCAAGCAGAAATAATGAATTTTCTGAAATAGGGCAGAATAATCACTAGAAAATACAGAAACTGCAAAGACAGCACGGAAAAGACCATAATCACTGTCGTTAAAACAGATATTGAAAAAAAGCGATAAAAAAGTGAATCTCATACGCAGATTTCAGTTTTAGCTATTCACAGTTCTGCTGCTAAATTTGATTTTTCAACGTTAGCCACACATTAAACTAAACTGATTTGAAAAGATTTTCTATGAGCGGTTACATAATATTTAACAAAAAAAAAAAAAAAAAAAATACCAAAATACGTTTTTATACTTAAAATAACAAATCTCTAAATATTTAAACAATTAACTAATATATTTACACAAAGATATTAATATCAAATTATTGTTATATCCATATGTATTTATATCAGCTAATGTACTAGTTTGTGTTCGGATAATTATAGTACAATGTTGATAAAAGGCCTGCTCTGATAAACAATTTGTTATTAAAACCCAAAATAACACTTTTCACAAAGTAAATTGTCATCAAGATTATTTAAAAATTTTTCGTATTTATCAAAAAATTGTTTGTAAATATAAATTAATAGACAATACCATATAAAGAAAATACATATCTACAAAAGAGTAGAGAAGAAACATAGTTGAACTACAACTACGAGCAGTTTTTCTTTAAGAGTAGGAAGATGGAAACAGAAATTGTTTTTACAAAGACAACTAGTAAGGGGAAATGTCAGAGAAAATACTAAAATGAATTATAATTCTATAGCTAATTCACTTCACATAGATTTATGAGCAGAATTGCGTGCCTAAGATACAAAAGAGCTGAAAATTTTCAAATGTGCCAACATAAGTTAGTATTTTTAAATTAACTAACGAAGCACATTTGTTCACAATTTTCAACTCTTTTTAGTTGGAAAAACATTTTCTGAAACGTTAAATGGTAGATAACCTTTCAAAATATGAGTGAAAGTATATCTATCATCTGCGAATATAATGCAATTTTAATTGTATCACCAAAGAAAAATAGTCACGCACTGCTCCATTTGGCATGAGTGTAAAAGAAAGGAAAGTTACACACAGATATTTAGCACACACGCGAACAATATCTACAGGAGTTTGTTTTTTTTTTTCGGAAATCATAATGCAACAGATATTCTAGCATACACCGATAAATAATATAATTTTTTTTTTTTTTTTTTTTTTTTTAACTACAAACCAAGGAAGAAATCATAGAAAACATAAAACAAGACACAGATCAAGCCAATTATTTTGAACTGTTAGTTTTTTTTTTTTTCAATTTAACATCTAAGCACAACACACAGAATAAAAAAAACACAAAAACCAAGAATTCATTTTTAAATAAAATTTGTGTCAAAGAAAATAAATTTTGAAAAAAAAAAAAAAAATTAATTAAATGTATCATATTTACTTACTGGCACTCTATGGCAGTATGTTTACTTTCGTCCGTACAGAAAAAAAATTTCCCATTGAATAATTGTACACCAATTACAGAAAAAATAAATTGAAACAATATATACACGATTAAAATATTAACAACATTTTTAAGCGAATTCACCACACAATCGAATACCGCTTTTAATTTTGGTACACGTTTAATTGTCTTCAATGGACGTAGGACACGTAATACTCGTAACGACTTAATTGTCGATAGATTTTGTCCAGCACTGCTACCGGTCATATCGAAACCGAAGCTAACAGCAGCGCATATAACGACCACAGCATCCATAATATTCCAGAATTCTCTTAAATAGCTGCCAGGGTGTAATATAATACCTAAATCTACAATTTTTAGTAACATTTCTATTGTGAATACGCCGGTAAATGCATAATCGAAATAATTTAAAATTTTATTTCGCGTTGAATTCTCAACGACGGGATCTTCGGCGGCCAACGCTATCGATGACAATGAGATGACGACCATAATGAAAAAATCGAAGTATGGCAGATTAACTACCCAATGGGCTCCACGACGTATGCTGTTTTTTGTTAAGTCGATTTTTTTTTTTCGTTTTATTATTTTTGTTTTGTGAAAATTCAGGCAATCGGGAAAGAAACAAAAATCATAGATAATATCAAAAATTAATTAGCATTAAAAATATTCTTTTTTTTTTTGTTTTTTAAATTAAAAATATATACATATGTATATATATGTATATATATATAAAAAAAAATTAAGTTTAATAAACAAAAATATTTACGGATTTGTCGGTGATAAAATAAACATCGATGAATATGGCAACATTGGCTTGGGACCCTCAGTGACTTCTTCTTCTTCCTTTTTCTCTTCCTCTTTCTTTTTACTTTTACCTCCAGTTGCTGGTGATGTTGTGGACCCTTCAACATGAACACCATCGCCTTGTAGAGCCTCCATTTCTTTTTCCAGCTCTTGAAGTTGTTTCTCTTTGTCCTCTTCGACTTGCTCCTCCTCGGCAGCGGTTAATTCCTGGGCATTCGCCAAATTGTCGACGGCGATAGCCAAGAACACGTTCAGCAGTGTATAGTTACCGAATAGCACCAAAACGATAAAGTATCTGCATTGGTTGGTTTATGTTTTTTTTTTTTGTTTATTTTTTTGTAATTTTTTTTAGATTTGCGGTTTTGTAGGTTTGTATTTGGATGCATTAAAAAACAAAGGATATATAATAAATTATAAAAATGTGCATTAAATATTAAACCGAAAATTGTTTAGTTTTTTTATAAAATAAATTTTTTTTTTTTTTTTTTTTACATATATGAGTACTTGTAAGGTAGAAAATTTGTATGTTAAGTTGGTTGTTTAAGTATACATGTAGTTATGTAGGTATGTTAGTTAAAAGTTAAGACTATGACTATGACTATGACTTCAAAATGATATTTTTATGGTGTTGCTTTCATCTAGATATCTAGCATTTGAGACAAAAAAAATGCTCAGATGATCACTATTGCAATCATTAATCATTTTTTTCGAATCAAAGATCTAAATTTTCATTTAAATACTCTCTGTTGATCGATTACGTTAGGCTGCCATTTTCTCCCGATATCTTTTAAAATACATACTCGTATGTATGTACGTATGTAGTTTATTATCTTTTAAAGTCGACAAAAAATATTGCACTTTCCTGAGAACTCGAGAAAATCCATCACCTAATTTCATTACATGAAATTATCTTTTACAAAAATTGATTTCATATCATTTTTGCTTTCAGTGGTTTTACCTCCATAAATATGTACAAATGTAGCTACATAATAAATATGGTATATACGTCACTTTTTGCTCTATTATTTTAAATATCATGCAATAAATGAACATAACATATATTATTGTAGTTATGTGTAAATTATGTAAGAAAAGCTGTTAAACTATTGCTAATTTTTTCAACATTTTAAATAATTAAATTTGTTTTTGAATTTTAAAAATGCATTGTCGATTTTTAAATTTGCAAAACTTATGTGCCAAAATATAATAAAAACTATTTAAGATCACTAAAAGATCAAAATATCGCATATTTGTGGTTTTAAAGAAATAAGCCTTGCATTCTCGGGAAAAATTAACAACCTTTGTTCTATGTAACTGATTTGCAATATAGGAAATATCATGCATTTTCTATAAAACATTCACTTATGTAAATATATAAATTATATTTTTCAAAACATAAATATTATAAAGACACACTTAACACTTATAGAACGACCACAGCAAGGATTTAACCGATTATTCAAGTTAATTTGTACTTTTATTTATTCAAAGTTAAATGACAACTGTAAAACCAAGTAATAAACTCTATTGAAATTATATTTACGGGTCCAACAATTAAATACTAAATTTACAATAAACGATTAAGGGATTTTAATTGAATTAATGTGGTGTGACAGTTTAAATAGCAATCAAGCTTGAACAATAGCAATTCAAAAAATAGCCAACTTCAAGATTGTACAATGGATTTCAAGCCGCAGAAATTATGATCGAAAATCTCATGCTGTTTGGCTATGGATTTTGAGGAAATGTAAGTTACTTTGTTTTACTGATTCATCCATGGCATTCTTCTCCTCTGTAATATGTATGTAAGAAAAGGTAAGTCAACAGATGATGTGGATGTTGGCTGTCAATTACTTGTCATTTACTGAATACTGATGAGTGGTTGATCTGTTTGACAGATGTCATACAATCTTTGGCAATTTTAGTCATGGAGTTGTTTATCATGCAACAACTTACTTTATTATGAAATTGGTCGATCTGTAAAAGTTCTTCGGTCAACATAATCGCTCTAATGAGTCCGAAATTCGTGCAATTGGTTTGGTATCGCGTCAAACTCCATATCAGCATGCTTATCCAGTAGGGCGAATTCTAAAAGTTGATCTTCATTAAAACGCCTATCAAATCCAAATTACACAACAATTGAAGACTTTGGACCATCTACGTCGACGCCGATTTGTTAACTGGATGTTGGATTGTTAGGACAATTTTTCATCGAATTTTATCTTTTTCGAGGAAGCCAATTTTTGGATGGATGGGTAGGTAAATAAATAAAATACCCACATGAGATTTACGAAAAACCAATGCATCCCAAAAAAGTCACTTTTTGGTGCGGATTATAAGTTGACGGCATCATTGGCCCGTACTTTTTCGAAGATGATGCTGGAGAGACATGCTACTTGTATGTTGACCGGCTGTTTTTTTTTCCAAAATTAAATGAATTGGGTCTAGAAGATCTCTGGTTTCAACAGGATGGTGCTACCGCCCGCACTGAATTTATTGATTGATCGCATCATTTCGGTTAGAGGAGAAGTTGATTGAAGTTAGACAACTTCCCGTGGGTCTATGCCAATTACCCAGCGTTAATTTAGGATCTCAACCATAACATCTAAACTGAAATTGCCGACACTGACCCACTTATTCTTCAAGAAGTCATAAGTTATTTTGATCTTCGGCTGATTGTTTGCAACAGAAGTCATGGTGATCATATGAACAATGTTGTATTCTATTTGTAATTGCCATAAACCAATCTTTATTAATTTCACAAAAAATGTGTATTTAATTTAATGAAATTTTCCGCACTAGCTGTTGGGTCACCCGTTAGTAAAAAATCTTTGAGAACTTAATTTCTGATCAAGAAGTACCCAGAATTTCATCATTAAAAAACGTCGCTTGAGATCAAAAGCTTTTTTTTTTTAGGTTGGTACGTCTGTCATCTGAAACTGAAATATCTGTCTGAGCGCCATTTGTAGGGAACTTCTGCGTGTTTATTGTTTTCTGTGAATTTTGCAATATCAAATTTAGTTGAGCAGAGTTTTTCCTGAAATTTTGTGTATTTCGAACAAAATATCATGTGCGAAAGCGTTGATAAAAATTAACGGTAGCCTACGAGGACGCGACAATGTCGAAAACACAAGCTTGAGAATTATACAAAGAGTTTTAAGCAGGTCGTACTGTGGTTGGTGATTTACCTCGTTCCTAGTATGATTGACGTAGACGTCGAAAATTATTATTATTATCAAGGGAACGATACAAATTAATTTGTAGGGTCCGGGATTTAACGCCGGGGTACTATGCCCATGTGGTGCGTTTTGTCAACAGCACTCGGAGTACTGAGTTCCCATGTGGTCCCCCACCTACGTACTTACTGCTCCCAACATGAAAATGAGAAGTTTTTTCGCAGAGCATCAGGGAGATAGCAGCCGATCTTAGTGTCTCGTTCGGATAGATGGAGAGCGTTTAGCACGATGTTTTGTGGTATGAGACGAGTTGAAGAGCAGTTTGTGCTGAGAGTGTTGAATTTGTTGTAGAAACATCTCATATTGTACCTGATGGGAACTCCATGTAACTTTTTCCTTTTACCACTTCGCGGAAAGCGTTTTGATACTATTGAGACGATAAACAAGTATTCGCAGAAAGAGCCAGAAGCAGTTCTAATATTGGCCTATGAAAAGCGTTTTGAAGATTAGAGGAAGGGTTCGGAATGTGTGCATTACTTTCAAAGAGAAAACAATGAGTATCAATCAAACCGTTTTGGTTCTATTGAAGTATTCTGGGTACTTTTTGATTTAAGGGTACTTATACAAAATAAAAATGTTGGTCTCTTATTGATAGAAAGTCCGGGACATCCATCTAGTTAATCAGTGGTAATGTCAAGACATTAGCGGAAGGTGGCACAAAATATGAAGATCTTACTGAAATGTTCCTTTACAACTCAAAGAAGCAAGGCACATGTTTTACTTTTCGCTAAAATCTGTGATTCCGGATGCTGTTAGAGGTAAATAGGTAACAAGAAACGTAAAATAAATTTCAAGGAAAAAATTTTTCTGACGGAGAAGATTTTTGTTTCTATCGAAATCAATTGCATCAGAGTTTTAGTGCAAGGCCGTTTACCTTCCGAAAAAATATAGTTATATTACTTTAAGCGAAACCATTTTATTAATTTGATCTCTGAAAAGAAAACATTTGAATAAATAAGGGCGTTATAATTAGTCATACTTGGAGTGTCTTTACATTAGTAACAAAAGCAGAAAAAAGCATGGCCTTTCTTGCAGACTATAAGAAATATGATCAGATTAGTGAAAAAATGAATTTTTTGAACCAAATTCAGCTAATGAAATAACCTTATCTACCTTTGGACAAAGGTAAAGGGAAACAAGGAAACCGATATCAAAAGATACATAAAATCGTATTAGTAGTGAAATTTATTTTTTTAAATATATTCGCGTATGCTATAGAAAATTGAAACATAGCAATAAAAGCTTAGCTTCTCGGTCTCTACAAACACTCACTAAATTAAGTTTTATTATTATTCTTAGTAAAGATATTAAATATTTTGGAAAAAAATCTTAGCGAACAAAGCTATTAACTATCTCGCACTAAACAAGGCTTATTTTATGCGAATTACGTAATAAAAACGATTGTGTATATTGTTGGCTTTAATAAAATAAATATGTTCTATTCGAGCAAGTGTTTATAAATAAAATATTTGTATTTGTTGATTTTAAATTGCATGCAAGTTATATGTATATCTTCTTACTTCTAACTTTTAACTAAAAAACCATGCAATAAAATTATTTTTATCACCTGGCTTCTTTGGTCGGAGTACAAATTTTGTATTTAAAAGAATTAGAATTGTTGAATAGAAGATCCACACAATTGTAAAAAAATAACAACAATAACAAAATAGAAAAATAAACTCTACGAAACTAGTGTATTTAAATATATTCCTGGTTCTTCTTGCCCAACAAAAATACTTTATGTATTATTTGCCAACACTAATAATTCTTTTAATTTTAAATCTGTAATCTCGAGGATTTTTGCTTTTTTTTTTGAAGATGATTGCGGACATTAATGGTTCGACGTTCAATGTCTTGATGTCATAGAGAAATAGTACTGACTATATACTCATATTAGCGTAAACATGTTCCATTAAATACAAGTACATAATATGTTGATTTAAATTTAGGGTGATTTCTAGATGACTACTGATACTCGTACTTTTACCGTGACATAACATAAATGAGTACAAAATAATTACATTTACAATTTCTACATAGATAGGATAGGTGTACGAGGAAATTTTGAACATCACATGGATGAAAGGATGAATTGATTGTACTTAAAATCAATCGTAGTGCTAAAGTACTCAATATAGTTTTATTGTCAATGAGTGAAGAACAGTAGTAGTTAGTTAAAAAAGTAGTACGAGTAGTTATTTGTTTGTTGTACATTGTAAGTATGTAAATAGTAGTAGTACGTATACTTTAAAAAAAGATAACAGAGAGGGACAAGATAACAAAACAGGAAAACAAAACGAAAACTTACAGTGAATAAATCATTCCTACTTTGGCTCCACCCTGTGATATTATACCCTGATACATGACTTCGTTCCAATCCTCGCCGGTCAGTATTTGAAATACGGTTAATAGTGCAATCGGGAATGTGTTGAAATTTGTTTCGGGCGTACCGCCTGGCAAATTAAATTGTCCACCAAACAATTGCATGCCAAGCAATGCAAATATCAGAATGAACAAGAAGAGCAGGAACAACAGTGAAATGATGGATCTCATCGAGTTCAACAGCGAAATCACAAGATTCCGCAGCGATGACCAATATTTGGTCACTTTGAATATACGTAGTAAACGGAGGGCACGCAAAACGGACAAACCGAATGAGCCGCCTTTTACCTCGGACCATACCACTTCGAATATCGAACCACTAATGACGACACAATCGAAACGATTGAACGATGATTCAAAATATATCCGTGGACCCAGTGCATACATCTTGACAAACATCTCTGTCATGAATAGACCCAGAAATGCAAATTCCGCAATATCTGTAAATAGATTTTTTTTTTTTTTTTTTAAAGAAGAAAAAGAAAAGAACAATGGAAACATTGAAAAAAAAAAAATTAAATAAATGACAAAGTACATCACATTGTGTAGTTAACAATTTCATCCATAGCTGAATTTATAATGCAGCAGGTGAAAAGCATTAAGCCCATCTATGCAGTTAATCAGGGAAGAATACTTACATAAAAATCGCGTCAGCCAACTTGGCTGGCCGTAATGTTCTACAGCTACGCAGACAGTATTCAGAAACACCAAAACTATAACGAACCAATAAAACCACTGTGTTTTAACGGTGTGACGGATCCAGAAACGAAATCGCTTTTCTGCATGCCAGAAACCCTTACATGCACCTTGTGATTTCGTTCGCGATTTCAAATATCCTGAAAGTAGATTGTTTTTTATTAAGTACGTATATTTTTTTTCAGTAAAAAAAAGTTTATATAAAATTAAGTTGCATTTATGTAATGTGTATCTACAACTAAAAAAACAGTTTAAGGATAACGGAAAAAGTAATAATCAGATTCCTATGTTACTATCGTAACACCACCTTCATCATCGTTTCATTTTTCAAATAAACCGTAACTTAAATTGGCCTTCCTATTAAATTAGTAACACAAGCCTTAAAGCAGCCCTTATACGATCAATCGACTGACATCGATGAAAATGCATCTGAGTGTGTTACACACATTTGATGAAGTCTGGGGATTTAATGATTACCAATGAACGTTGGCTTTAAATGTTTGAAGGTTATAATGACTGAAAAATAAAGAGATAAGCAGGGTATTCCATAAGGGAGTTGTACTGTTTAGGAACGAATCACGATATTTTAGAGTACGTCCGAAAGTGGGTTCGCATTTATAGCGAGATGAGTGTTGCGAGTACTGGTGATGAGACACGAGACATTACGCCGGTGTTCGAGAGTGTCCATTGTTTGAGTGATGTTAGTATCACCTATTGTAGGTGATAGATGTTTTGGGTGTACAGGTGTAGAGATGTTTTGGGTGTACACAACCAGATGTAGGACTTGTACTACAATTTCAGGCGAATAAATGCTTAATACATTGAGGCCAGATCGAAGTTGATAAAGTAATTATTACATCGCTTGAGAAATCCTACACATTTCGCAGTATTTTTGACGACACCGAATATGTATTCATTCCAGTGTAAGTTGTCATTAACACATATATTGAGAACGGACAATTTTTCGGGTTCAACGATGCAAGTGCCATTCATGGACAATGGCTTTGTGTTAAAATTTCGCTTTAACGACAGCAGACAGTATTGTGTTTTGGAAGCATTAAGGTCTAATCTGTTAGTAGCTCCCCAATTAGTTATGCTGTTAATATCAGAATCTAATGAGCTAAACGTATGCCGGCGTTCCCGTTCTTTAGCTGAAGAGCAGGGATGTGAGCCAGGGAACAAATACGCAAAGCAGAGAGTACTGTCGTCAGCAAAGAAATATATTGGATAAGGAGTAGCAAACAAGAGATCGTTGATGAAAATTAAAAAGAGTGTCGGAGAGAGAACGGAGCCCTGGGGCACACCAGGGAATTGAATTGAACTTTTCGAAAGGCAATTTCTAATCTATTGAAGAAGAAAGTCATCAATCCCAAAAGCACGCATTTTCGACACAAGAGCCTGATGGAAAACTCTGTCAAATGCCTTAGAAATATCAAGTGCAACTATCTTGCTTTCCCCAGCTTGATGTACCCTTTGGTTCCAATTTATACAATCTATATACAATCTAGCGGATTTGTGAATGTTAAGGTTTTTAAGTACACTTTCTACTACACAAGTGCTAAAGTGGATTAGTCTCATTGAAGCTTCGACGCACCCAAGTGTAGGCTGATACAAAGCACAAGAATTTGCTTCCTAGGGCGCCGTTCTTTGTCCTGTGGCGGGGTTTGGCAACTATTGTTATCCGTTGGCGCTGCTATCGATTGCAATGTTGCCACAGTCACTCCCTCTCCAGTTTTTTGCCTAATGTCTGGGGAAAAACTCTAAAACTTTGTTAACTTTCAGTTGTCATTGAAGAAGTTTTTAGAATTGTTTTTTTTCAGAGTTACTTGCTGTCGGTTCTTCTGTAGTGTGTTCTGGTTGGTTTGATTCAGACTCTAACTCCCCCTCGGTTGTCTTGTGTGCCGGTTTCAATCTTTCGATTCCAATGTTTTTGTGTACTCCATTAAAGTTAACAGTGAAAACGCGGTCATTTAATCTTTGAACTACTCCGTAAGCGTGTGTGCAACTGTTTATGTCTTTTGCCATAAACATGCGCGTCTTGGAGTGATGTGCCCTTGGAGTTGGTTTCATCGCCCTCCTGACAACCCTTTGTCGTTCAGAAAACATCTGTGGGTCTACTGTTGCCTCTTGTTGTGTTCAAAACTTACCTGGGATGCGCAACATTGCTCCATAAAGTAATTCCGCTGGAGAGGCTCTTAACTCTTCCTTAAAACTAGTTCTTAATCCTAGCAGGACTGTGAGTAGTGCTTCAATCCAAGGAATGTGTGCATTACCTATCAATGCCACTTTCAAGGAACGATGCCAACGCTCAATTATGCCATTTGAGGCCGGGTAGTATGGTGTTGTCCTTATTTTCTTTGCTTCAATGAATCTGGTTAATACTCGAAATAAGTGAGATTCAAATTGGGGTCCTTGATCGGTGGTAATCTTTAGTGGTGTACCGTAGTGGCATATCCAGTGAGTGAAAAAACTAGCTGAAGTTTGTAAACTGATGTAATTGCTGAAACTTCGTTGCGGCTCTCACTGGCAGCTTGGTCAGGAGAGCTTGTCCTTATTTGTTGCAGGTGTGCTACTTCATCCTGAAGTTGTTGTAAGCGCTGCGTTAGGAGTTCCTGGTCTAGAATGTTCTCGACTTGTGCCGGTAATGGCGAATTTTTTCCAGACATCGTTCATTTGATTATTATATTGTTCTTTTTTCGGGGTTACCAATGTAGCCGTGTCTTCCCATCAACAAAAAAGATGAATAACAATTAATGCTCACTAAATATCTCTATTAATCTCTGAATCTTTTTCAATTGTGTTCTAGCCACCAGGTCTTTTAGAGAGAAAAATTTAGAAGAAACATTCTACATATTGCAGCGTCTTGGCCGAAGAATTTGCTTCCTAGGGCGCCGTTCTTTGTCCTGTGGCGGGGTTTGGCAACTATTGTTATCCGTTGGCGCTGCTATCGATTGCGATGTTGCCACAGTTTGTTCGTGGAGTGGACGATTAACACTTCTTAAGCAATCACATAGGTGCTGGTAGAAGATTATTTGCTCGTTCAACTTCAAAAAGTTAATGCTACAACCAAATTATTAGGGTTGAGGACCTAGGAATTGGTTTATATCTAGAAGTTTGTTTATCCGAAGTGTTTAAATATTTACTATAAGGTGTAAAAATAAGATTTTATCCAATAATACGATCTAATTCGAATTCTAAGCACAACCAAGAACCGAATTGGCATCTTGAAGCAACACCTTTGTTCGACACTAAGGAAAAAAGTTTGTAGAACTATCTAGTAAGTACAAAAAACTTCAGATGATATGGGAAATTTATTTCAAAGGCTGGTGATTTTATCGAGTATCGAAACGGATGACGCTCAAGTGCATAAAATCGTTTGAAAATATGAGATTTCAAATGCTACACTCGTTGTAGCGCAATTGATTTTTGTAACGAGACAAACCTTGATGGTCAACCTTGGATGGCGGATTGGGGATTGTTTACATACGAGTCCATACATTGATCATACATTCATAGTACGTTAATCTTAACCACATGCCGATACCAGGCTGACAATTTACTAAAACACTGGTGGGGGAAGTGCTGTGTGACAACGAGTTACGTACATAATATTGCAGCACAACATATGAAACGAGCTATACGAACAGGCTGAGATGACTTAATGGAAAATATACCCTAACTTAGCTATTTATGGCTGATTATTGGAACCTAAGGAACGTTTTACTGATATAGAATAAAAGATACCCTAAAATAAAGGCAACAGTCTCCTTCTCTTGCGACATCCTTTCTATTGTAATGAAGGAGTACTTGAATCCATTTGCTAACAATAGACAATGGCCAAATAATTACATACGGCAGATTCTGGAGAAAACTCATCAAGTCCTGATCGATCGTCAACTAAGTAGAAAGACTCTTCCGAGTCAGTGAAAAGTTGTTAAGTTAAAATAATACCAAAATTAGATAAATAATTAAGCGACAAAAATTCAATTTTAATTTAAACTTTGATCACATTGAGCTCAGAAGCAAATATTCAACTATTGAATTTGTGCACGGAATCACTGATGCACCTGAGAAAGCTGTTGAAGAAGAAAAGGTGTGACTTGAAGAATTGAAATTGAAACTACAACAGGTTTTGCCTTTTAGCCAATTTAATGACAACTTATCTGGAGGTAGATTTATAGATAGTACTTCGTGAAATTTATGGTAGACACCATCGACCATGTGAACGTGCTACTTATCGAATTATTGAAGCAGCAATTTGGCCTTTTTTCATTCAATATGTGGAAAATTTTACGTAAAAATTTTGGTTTTAATTGGTGCAAGAGCTGAAGCTGCGTGACCACAGAGTTTTCAGTGATTGGAATTTAAATCAATTAGAAGTTGACCTAGTCTTTTACCGTAAACATTTGTTTAGTGATGAGGATAATTTCTGGTTAAATGGCTTAGTAAAGAAGTAGAATTGTCGTATTTTTAGAGGCCATGATACATGGAAAATATACTGTATGGTACGGATTGTATGCATCATTGCTCCTTATTTCTTCAAAAATGAGGCTGGAGCCCAAGTTACTGTCAATGGACACTGGTACAATACGATGATTAACGATTATTTGTTCCCAAATTTGCGCGACATCAATGTGAAAAACTGTGGTTCCATTAAGATGGTGCTGTATTGAAAATACGATTTGGCAGTAGAGCGAATAGGACCCATCAATTGGCCACCATGATTGTGGGATTTGACGCTATTGGATTATTTTCTGTGGGGCTTAGTCAAATCACTGGTTTATGCCGATAAACCTCTACGCCAAACGACTTGACTTAGCCTCAGAAAAAGTAATCGTGCGGTGTCAAACCGCTTGATGAGATGAGTGTTGCGTCGCTTTTATGACATGTAGCTTCGTCTTGTTTGAACCACTGCTCGGATGTATCGATCTTGTCTTCCTCTGATCACAAAAAGTCGATTAACATCGCTCTATACCAGAGACCATTGACGGTAATGGTGTCTCCTTCTTCATTTTAATAGAAATAAGGTCCGGTGATGCCGCCATGCCATAAACCGCACCAGTCAATCTTTATGTATGCATTGATTCTTGATCGAACACTTGTGGATTGACCTCAATGAAACCAAATCTGTTCAAATAAATTTTACATACAGAAAAACGAGACAAAATATGTTGGAATCATAATCAAGGCAAAGTAAAAATAAAAGTCGAACGTGAAATGCTAATAACTCCAGAGAAATGTACTACATAGTTACTATGTAGAAATATATTCCAAGCTGAGTGTCATATTCTTTCACAACCGAGTGCTGCATCCGGTGTAGACTGAATGCCAATATCTTATCTACTTTGAAAAACAAAGGTACTTAGAGAAATTATCCATGCACTGTGCTACATAAGTAATTACGATTTTCATGAGACCGGTTTTTTTTCAAAATTTGAACGTTTATTTAAGAAAAACATGTACAAAAGTATTATTCAAGGTATTGCCCATCTGAAGCTATGACTTCTTCCCATCTTTCTGGCAATTTGTGGATCCCATCCCAAAAGAACTGCGCCGGCTTGGCACCCAAGAATAAATCAAGCCAATTTTTGGTATTCTGCTCTGATGTGAACCGTATTTCAGTGAGGGCGTTCTGCATCGACCGGAACAAATGGTAGTCAGAAGGGGCAAGGTCTGGGCTATAAAGCGGGTGGGGTAAGACTTCCCATCCACTGTTTTCCACATAGTTCTTAACCGGAATAGCAATGTGGGGCTGAGCGTTGTCATGATGGAAAACTATTGCCTCGTGTCTGGTCGCATATTCCGGGCATTTTTCGGCTACTGCTCTCTTCAAATGGATTAACTGTGTTCGGTAGCGTTGTCCATTGATGGTTTCAACCGGTTTTAGCAGCTCATAATACAGCACACCCATCTGATCCCACCAAATACAGAGCATTACCTTCGCGCCATGGATATTCGGCTTTGCCGTTGATTTGGCTGGTTGGCCAGGTTTCACATATGATTTTTTGCGTTTGGGGTTCTTACATCACCAGTAACAATCCGATGCAAAAATGACTTCCTTTTGTGGCGTTTCAGCAGCATTTCGGACATGCAAAATCGCCTTTCGACGTCTCTCGGCTTGAGCTCATGTGGAACCCAATTTCCTTGCTTTTGAATATATCCAGCTGCCTTTAAACGTTTTGAAATGGCAACAATCTTCATAGAGTAATGTTTCCAGTTCTTCATCTTCAAACTTTTTTGGCTGCCCAGGACGTTCATCGTCTTCCAAGCCAAAATCACCACTTTTAAATCGTGCAAACCACTTTTGGCACGTTCGCTCAGCTAGCGCATGTTCACCATAAACTTCCATCAAAATACGATGACTTTCGGCAGCAGTTTTCTTCATATTAAAGTAATGAAGAAGAACTCCCCGCAAAAACACTTTTTTAGGCACAAAGTTCGACATATTTGAGTGAAAAAAAAATATTGTTGTTATTGACGGTCAATGACAGTAGCTCTCCAACGCATGTTCCAATGGAATAAAACAAGTTACGCCATCTCTTAGCAAACCGCACGAGGTTATAGACCCAATAAAATAGAGTCAACATTTTTAAATGAAAAAATTCTTTTACGCCGCCTTCGAAGGCAAAACCTTTCGAGGTAGCGCGAACATTTAAAAAGCGAACCGCATTTAAAAAGCGGAACATGCAAGAACTTTCGTTGAAAATACACCGTTCAAACACGTTTATTTTATAAAAGAGCATTGATTGGCAAGCCAAAACTTGGTTGCAGTGACAAAGACATTGATTTCAAAGGGAGGTGTTAAGTGTCTAGTGTTTAGGGAGAAATATATCACCATAGATGAACTAACTTAGGATACAGACTCTACTTATACTTTTATAAACCCCTAAAGGCATAACAAACCCACTCTAAATGAATAACCAATCCTTGTGCAAGCCTGTCAGCTGCTAAAATTTGTTACAATGAGAGCAATTTATACGTAAAGTTTACTATGGATGTGTAATATGGCTGGCGTTTTGGTGTAAAATGTGAGGGAAATTGACACACGTACTCACAGACAGGGTCACGCGGATGGAGGCAATCAGTGGAAAGCGGTTTTCGGAACGGCTGAAATCTTAAAAGTTTGCTATCTATGCTAGAACAAACATTTGCACCTTCGCTCGGCGGATAAAAAAAACCAACAAGACTTAATGCCGTTTTAGGATTTTAAAGCGCAACTTGAATTATCAAAAACGTCTATATATAAAAATTATACATATGAAATTATAAATAAGTACAAGGATCGAATAATTAGTTTTATATTGAAACAATTATATTATATTCTCCTAGTTAAAGCATCGGAAAATGAGGGATATATTAATAAAAAACTTTTTGATTATCGATAATTTAAAAAGCAATATAAAATCTATAAGAGCTCTGCTAAAATTCCGTTCTTAATGTATCAGTATATATCTTAATTGAAAATAAAAATAAACAAAAATTACATTTAAAATTAGTTTAGGTAAAAAATGTAATATCGGGTATAAAGCAGTAAAAAGATTAAATATTTACGTAAGTAAAGGTATGTATAGACCTTGCTGTTTTTAATTGCTTGGACTGTCATAATAAAAAAGCGTTTTACTTATAGTTAAAGCAGTATTTAAATCCGAATGATTTTTATAGACATCAATTTTGGGAATTTCTTTAAAATTAGTTTTTTGAAGAAAATTATGAATTCGGTTTTATGCTTTTAAAAAAATCTATAAACTTAACGTAATGGCAAGCTAGTATGCTGGTTAATACTTGAAGCATTTTCGAATATACTTTTTTTTTTTTTATAGATTTAGATAGTGAAATTTTTATAAAATATCAGTCGAGATAAGTCACTCATAGTCCTTTGTTCATGTATGAATTTTCTTAATGGATTTCTATGCAATTGAAACTAGCAACTTGTACTACTAACTAAGACACTTGTTTTTTTTTATCTATAATCGATTGATAAGCAATATTTTACTCAGAAAATTCATTGATTTTTAATTAATATTAGATGTGAAGGTTAGGCATTTATATATGTATTGTATATATGTACATTTCTAATTGCTCCTTAGTTAGCATTCTAAAAAAATAAGCTTGTGGAATTTAGCTCATAGCAATTTCAATATATCGATTTAGTTGTGTTTTTATTATAAATTTCTCGTACCTTTCTTGTCGCTTTCAGACTCAACTGAAAATAAATGTGTGGAAGGATAACATATGTGCATATAATAAATAAAACAAATTTGAAGAAATAAATTTTATAAAAACTTTGATTAGACCCATGTGCTCTTATTAGTAACATAAGCAAAATAAATCAAATATTAAAAACTTATTTTTTAAAGGTTCCATACACTGTAAAAGTATATATATATATATTTTTTTTTTTTAAATTCAAAAATTTTGAAATTCTTGTAATGTAAAAAATTGATGAAAGAAAATGACATGAAATTCAATGGACTAGTCGTTCGGAGATCTCAGCAGAGAACATACGTGCTTCGGCTTTACAAAAAATAAAAAAAAAAAATTGTAAAACAGTTTTCTGCTCAATATAATTAGTTGAAGCTTAGTCAGTTGACCCGGTAGTCCTGCGATTAGCGGCGTCGGTTATTGAGTAGTGGGACACGGGTTCGTCGAGTCCAAGCCAAACTTGGGACTTTTATATATATATATATATATATATATATTTTTTTTTTGTTTCCTCTCAAAGTGTTGTTTGATAATAAAAAGTAATCAAACTCAAAAGCAAATCACGTGGAGGAGTCTGAAAACCCCTCCTAATCTTACTAAAAGGAAAGTAAATGCTGTTTTAACAACTGATGAGGTCAATTATGAGGGGGGCAATAACAACTTTGCCTCTCTAGTGGCATCCGAGTCGGAAGATGAGGATGAAGAATTAAATGACATTAACAGCAGCATACAAAAGCTGCAAGAAAAAGTGCTTGCTATTAAGCAAAAACAAAAAGCACACAGGCAGAGGGAGCAATTAGAGGCAGCGAGCTCCCAATAACAAAACCAGCAGCAGCAGAAACAACAACCGCAGCAAACAAAACAGCAGCAGCAGAAACAACAGCAGAAGCAGATAGAGCAACATCTGCAAAAACATCTGAAACCACAGCAGCTGAAAAAAAAGCAGCAGCAGCAAAAACAACAACAGCAGCAGCAACAACAACAACAGCAACAGCAGCAACAACAACAACATCAGCAGCAGCAGAAGAAGAAGGAGAAGGTGCCTCCCATCAATACATATAAATTTGAGGTAAGTGCAACCAAGGACCTATGTAAGCACTTCTCATTCACACCGAAGTGTGAAAAGCGGCAATCAATGCTGCTGAAGGGGTTAGAACCGTCTTCTGATCCTGAGGAAATTCTGGCACTGCTCAAAGAGAAAGAGTGCGAAGGACTCAAGTTTGTGGGGGTAAAGCCATTTACCACAGCTAGAGCCAGGCGGAAAAAGCGGAGTCTGCCGTTCTTCCTGGTGCATCTCAGTCCCGAAAGCCGTCTGGATAGTCTAAGGAGTATCAATGTCCTAGACTACCAGGTGGTTCACTGGGAAAAATTAAAAAGGAGCGAAGGCGTTATACAATGCGTTCGCTGCCAGAGGTCCGGGCACGCAGCATCAAAGTGACAAATGCAGCCTCGATGCTTGAAGTGCGCCAAGAACCACAGTTCCAAGCAGTGTGCTCTGGGTGTTGACGGAGCATCCGATAGGTCGCAGCTCTCGAGCGTGTTATGTGGAAACGTGGGACACACCGCAAACTATCGGGGTTGTCCTAAGTTCGCTGACATTAAGAAAGCAAAACTGGCTCGGCAGCAGAAGGTGGAGGTCAAACGTTCACCTGTTAGGTATCAAACACCAGCCGTCACGTCCCAAATTTCCTACGCCCAAATGGCGGTAGGTAGGGGGGCTACGGTACAGCAAGCGATTGTTGCTTTTCCGGCGCCAATGCCGAGAACAACGGAAGGAACACCTAACATGCTGGCCATCTTGCTCGCAATCCAAGGGCAGATGGCTCAGCTGCAAAAGCAGGTGCAAGAACCAGCCAAGTGGCTGGACCAGATCTACGCGCTGCTGCCGGGCCTAACGCAACACATGTCGTAATGGGTACGCACATGGTGGAGCAAACTTTGAAGGTCCTTGCGGTGAATTTTAATTCACTGATTAGGATCGAATGAAGAGCCGCGATGTTTAAATTGCTACAGGACCAAACTCCTGATGTGCTTCTCGCTAGCGAAACCAAGCTTACCGATAATCACAAACTGGAGTACAATAATTATATTGTTAGAAGAAGAAATGGGCCCAGATCTAAACGTGGAGGTGGTGTCGCGATCTTCATTAAAGAAGGCATAAAATTTCACAGAGTGTACAAGGGCGTGTTGCGCAGGTTCCGGGTGTTGGAAGCTGTGGTCATTTACATCCCGCTCCACAGTGGAAAGCGGCTGTACTTGGCCTCTGTTTATGCACCTGAGGCTTCATAATCCACCTTATTCATTACAGAGCTCGAGACGCTTTTTCGACTTCTGAGGCTGGAATCGGCGGAGAATTATTTTATAATCGCCGGAGATTTCAACGCTAAACACAGAGATTGGGGAAATCATTTGCCAAATACTAGAGGGAACCTACTACTCGATTGGTGGGGTCAGCACGATGTCATGTACAGACTCGGTCTTAAAGCGACGGATAACCCGTCGTTTCCCAGAGGCGGGTCTTATTTGGATCTACTGCTGTACGACGAACGTATACGGCTGACAGGTACGAATTTACAAACGCTAAACTATCTGCGCACATTCGTGTATGACAGCGACCATTGCGGTTTTAGCACCGAAATTACAGTTCCCAACGAAATTGCGGAATTGGAGGAGTTTGTCCAAAGATATTCTTACAACTACAGTAAGGCTCAATGGACACGCTTCTCCGCAACCTCGACAAGAGCGCTCTTCTCGAACACAGCTAACCCGCCGTCCAATAGGAATTTGTCAAACGAGGAGATCGACAATTACCTAGAAAAAATGGACGAGGCAATTAAACAAACTATGGACACTACAATACCGCGGTATCGACGAACGACTAACAAAGACCTACTATTGACGCACTGCACCGACAGAAAAGTAGACTTCCGTCAAGACTCAAAAACCTGTACAGACAGTTTACCGACAGACAACACCCGGAGATCAGGACATTGAAGTCGTCGATTAAAAATCTGCAAACGTTAATACAAGAGAATTACAGAATTTCTGTAAGTTTCTATTGGAACAACAAGATTCGGGCTGTAAACACCAGTAACCCGAATATTTTCCCGCAAATAAATAAACTATTTCGAAGAAAAAATCAAAACAAGCTTCAGTGTCTTAAAATAGCACAGACATCAGACAACGAACGGTTACTGACAATAGCAGGTATTGACCCAAATGAGGCCGCTGATGATGACGATTTCTTTGTGGTCGAGGATCCACAGGAGAAGGTTGAGGCCATAGGCCATGATATCATTGGCCCTAAATATGACCTGAACGATCGTGTCTTGGTGCACGACTTCTACATTCGAAATGAAGTAGAGAACTGGCGATCCGAGGGCTCTGGTTTCACCCAGTTCAGCGACGAAAACATGGCAAATAATGTCATTACCAGAGAGGGTGACTTACCCCCGTTCATTTCGAAGGAAGAACTCCATGACATCTTTGACACAATCAGGGCTAAAAAGTCAGTGGGGACCGATGGTATTCCGAGCATCGTGCTTCGACATCTTCCTCTAGAAGCGGTGGACATTTATACCAACCTGTTTAATAATGCAATGAATAATGCACATTATCCAGTGCATTTTAAAACGGCGCTGGTTCAACCTATCCCCAAAAAGGGAAAGGATATATCCAGTCGATAAGTCTCCTTCCGAATAGCAGTAAGGTTTTTGAAAAAGTAATCAATAGAGCTCTGTCTAGGTGGGTTTAGGACAAACATATAGTTCCGAATAATCAATTCGGTTTTAAGGCGAGACATGATATCTCACACGCAGCGTCTAAACTGGTTTCCGATATACAATGGAATAAAGGCAAAAATCAATGTACTGGTGCCTGCCTTGTTGGCTTGGAGAAAGCCTTCGACACCGTATGGCTAGAGGGTCTTTTCTATAAGCTGACTAGGCTGGGGATCAGTAAACCACTCTTGTACATTCTTTATAATATGCTAACCAACAGACAGTTCATCGTGAAGAATGGTGATGTGACTTCTGTTGGAATATTTCAAATTAAAAATGGTCTTCAGCAAGGCGCGGTCAATTTGCCGATCCTGTTCAACATTTATACAAGCGACTTGATAGGTTCACTTCCCCATACTATTGCGTACGCAGACGATTTGATAGCGTACAGCACAGGTCCAAAAATCGAGGTCATTAATACTCTCTTTCAGCGTGACTTCGATAAGATAAGACGATTTTGCGATGATTGGAAATTGAAAATCAACTTTCAGAAGTCGGAAACCATTCGCTTTAGGACGCCGTTGTCTAGAGCCTCTAGGGATACCAGAAAAAATTGGCGAAAGTTCTCGATCATTGGACAACACGGGCAGCCTCTTGCCTGTCGAAATGTGGTCAGATACCTTGGGGTCTGGTTAGATCGGTTTCCGTATTTTTACAAAAACGTAGATGCTGCTTTGGCCAGAGCTAAAGGCGCTTTTGCCCTTACAAAGAGACTGTTTTATAGCAGCCAACTCGATGCGAGGGTAAAGGTAATCTGCTACATGGCCCTCATCAGGCCCATGCTGGTATTTGGGTGCCCCGTGTGGTTCAATGTACGAGCAAGCTTAATGGAAAAGATTCGGGTGTTTGAGAGGGCTTGCCTTAGGGCTTGTCTTCGCTTGTACAGAACACCAGAGTCGGAGTACAAGAAATTTTATCCTAATGAGGTCCTTTACAACAGGGCTTACATAATACGAGTGGACAACTTCGTAATTAAGCTGACTCGAAGGCACATTGCAAGAGCAATGACCTCGACGAATAACCTGATATCTGGGGCTTACTACCCCAATTACCTTTACCACGAGAGTGTGCGCTCTGACGGCTTCGTTCCACCGGAAGCATTCCTCTACTTAGATCAGATAGGGTTGATCCAGAATAGATCAGCGGTTCCGTTAATCTTCCATGTCGCTCGGACAGCTGGGGACAGGCGACTCAACTACAACAGAGACGTCGCACATAGAAGTGTGGATCGTCTCAAGTTCAGTAGGGCGGTGGGGAATCGCGATAATAGGGATGTCGTTCGGCAGCACCAGCATTTCTGGTGGTTGAGCCTCACTAATGAGGCAGAGCTGACCAATCTATTTGCTCTGTAAATAGCGATGGCCAGCTTGCATAGGTTTAGGTTAGCACTTAAGAAATATATACATATATTGGTATATACCTTTGTATATACCAATTTAAGTATATAATTGTGTAATATCTATGTGTGTGTATGTGTGTATTGCGTATGTAGGATTAGGTAGACTAAGGTTTATTTTAAGTTAGATATTAAGTTTTTATAAAAAATAAAAAATTACATCCATAAGTTTTTTGTTAACAATTTTTTTCTTAACCCTAAGTAAATAAAATAATTTTTTTTAAATAAAATGTATATGAAGTCGAAAGACATAAATATAAGAATTTAGAGTAGCTTAGAGTGCCTGTGTGGGGCCAGTAAGTTAGTATAAGATTGTTAAGTAATTGTAAGCTAGCATTTAAGCATTTTTTGTTAGTATGTAAGAGTTAGTGTTTAAGAAAATAAAATGCATTTAAAACTAAACTAACTAACTCAATGGACTGCTGAATGTATTATGTACTGGAAATTTAATCTGTATACAAAATTGTACCCTTTTCCCCAATATTCATATCAAGGATTTTTGAGCGCTTTTTTACTGTTTTACTTGTAAATATTGAGACAAGCGGAATTTATCGTATTTATTTATAAAATAACTAAGTCAACTCAACAGTTTTGTTCAACTGGCGAAAGCTCTTATAGAGAGGGAAAATGCAGCCCATGCCTTGACTTGGCTCCTTTAATCTTGAGATAAAATCGTGGGCCCATGTTTATCTTCGTTACAATAGTGGTGTGGGATCCAGAGGTTTTTTTCCTCTGTTCACTAGCATAGCTGAACTAACATAGATGGCAAACCCTACTAATTTTTTGTAATCCCTTAAACTTCTCAGCGAAGCGAACACTAGAATTTGCAAAAATGACAGCAATTTACAAGTAAAGTTCACTAGACATGTGTAACATGAATGACGTTTTTGTGCTAAATGTGAGAGGAATCGATATTGTTGGATAAAGGCAATCAGTGTGTTGTGGTTTTTGGAACGGCCAAAATCAGGAAAATTTTCAATTTATGTTAGTTCATCTATGAATATGTGTAATAGTCAGACAGTGAGGGAACCAATGAGCTGACAATTGTTATTTCAGTAAATAGTTTTTTAAAAAAGTGGAAAACAGATGTTATTGAAACTCCAGCAGCACGGGATATTTCTTCACTAGTTGCTCGACGATCTTCATTAAATAAATCTGACAAAAGCATTACACTTTGCTCATAAGTTTACCTTTTCTGCTTTCATGGGCGTGGATCATCTCTTATGCTTTCACGGCCTTCACGAAAGTGGCTGGCCCAACAAAGCATTAAACTAAGGTTTATTATCTACTCACAATAAGCCCCAATTGAAGTCCGATGAATTTAGGGTTGAATATAGGGAGTTTGCAGCGCAAATTTTTAATTTTATCGGATGATATTTGATATTCAACTATCCTAAAACCCGATACGTATCCAGATACCTTTTTTTATAATGCTTTACAATCTAAAAAAAACTGTGAGCACTAAACTATCAGGCAAAGTGTCTGTTTACATTGGCATGAGCATGAAAGTCGTATCCAATGTGTTTACATTTTTATGAGAATAAAAGACCTTTTGATAAGCTTAACACTTGAATCGGTCCATTTATAGTTTTAAGATTTGAGCAGTCAGCCTGAAACATACCATTTTTCCCTTCTTTTTATTTTCGAAAAAAAAGACAAAAAAAGAAAAACCAAACACATTTGTAAAACGATGAAATAACAATTTTTTTTTTGTTTTTAAGAAATATCGTTAACAAAACATCGGATTGTTTTGTTTCATTGTTTTCAAATGAGAACAGCATGTTTTTTTTTTTTAATTTTTTTTTATGTTTTTAACAAAATTTTAAATAACTGTCGGAGTTTAGTAAGAATTGAATAAGCAATCTAATGTTAGAAATTATCCTGCTTATAAAGCTCGGGGAAGGATATATGTTATGCACACATTTTATTCTTCTTTTTCTTTTGAATTAAGGACAATTTTTTGTTGTTTGTTGTCACTACGATAATAATTGTTATCTGAAATACACACCACACTCGCTTTAGAGTGACCCGGAACATTGTGATGGCGCTTTTTCTTCTTAGATTTTCAATGTTTCCACCATGTCGATGTTTAGTTTGTAGAATACATATGGATAGTTTTCAACCTGGTCAAAATCTAATCCGGGTATGTTAACGCTATTATGACGCTGCTATATTACCCCTTCCTGCGGGTAGGGGTTAGAATATACCCACGGTAGGAATGCCTGTCTTAAGAGGCGACTAAAATCCATCTGGGCCGGATTCCCAGATCCGTGAGGGGGCGCCGCCACTCAAATAAGTATCCCATCCTCAAGGCAAGGTGTTATGCGAGCCGTGCCAAGGCCTGAATGGTGCTCGGGATGTAAAATCAATAGAGCACCGCGAACGGAGCCCTCCGGATACCTGGCATCCTCTGGTTGTAACGTAGCTTCCCCCATATTCGTGGGATCTAAATATGAACCTAGACAAAAACAAAACAAATAATACAAACAACGCAAATAACGCAGTAAGTTCAACGAATTTACCGCAGTCGTTTGATCCCTTCTCTAAAAGTTCAAGGGTATCACGATCTCCACCACCAAGATCGAATTTCTCCGGGAAAAGAAGTCCGCCCGAAGCGTCTATGCGCGAAAAAAAAACGGACTCAGTGACAAATAAAACCTTGGAGGACGAAAACAACACACTCCGTTCGAAGCTTAAGCAAATGGAGCTACTTTTTCAAGAGCTTAAAAAAGAAGTAGACATACCCCGAGAGGAAAACAAGATTCTGAAAACAAAGCATATAAACGAAGCCCAAGAAAGCACTCCACTCCGCTCAACTAGTCGCGAATACCATACGGACGAAGGAAAGCTTACGCGCGAAACAAATTGGACCGTGAAGAAAAGACCGTCTAAGAAACGTAAAGCTGGTTCTTTACCTGAAGTCGTTCCAGATAAGAGCCAGGAGTCACAAAAAAAGCAACTTCCAATAAAATTACGTCTTCCACCTCCAATCAACGTTGTTGTGGTTGCATTGCTTTCTCAAAGATACGCTTAAATGTAAGTATAAGGTTACATCACTGCGCAACAATGTGTGGAAAGTTAACGTCAACAACTCCGATGACTACCGAGCATTTTCCGAAAAATTAAACACCGAGAAAATCCAATGGTACACTTTCGAAAACAATTCAGAAAAACCATTACGTGTAGTAGCGAGAGGACTTCACCCTTCGTGCACTAAAAACGATATTGTAAGCGACCTCCATGCAAAGGGCTTTAAAGTTCTAGTTCTAAAGAACAGAGAAAAACAGATGAAGACGAGGAAATCTTGGTTAAGCGGGTACTTCCACTGTTAATGCTTAGTTTCAATAGATCCGAAAATAAAGAAGATATCTATAGTATCAAAACTATTCTAAATATCGTAGTCAAAATCGAACCTGTGCGAAAAAACACAAGATCGATCCCGCAATGTAAGCGTTGCCAAGGCTTCAATAATACGCAGACTTACTGCCAAAAAGAACCGCGTTGCGTAAAATGTGCCGGTAAACATCTCTCAGAATAGTGCAACTTAAATAAAGAACTTCCACCGTCTTGCATAAACTGCCAAGGAAAGCACCCAGCAAACTATCGTGGATGTGAAGTGGCGAAAGAACTCCAATAAAGGCGCGTATCGCTTAAAAAAACCTTACGTCCAAGCCCAAATGCAACTACAAATAAACCTAATATTGCTAAACAACAGGCAGTGAAAGAAAGAAAAACCGTCGTGGTAAAGTCGAAGGATATACAAAAAAAGGACGCAAAGGAAAAGCCGCCACCGATTGACGCGCTAACGTATGCACAAGCTGCGTCGCAAAAAAAAGCGGTGGCTCACGTTTTCTCCCTAATTCTCACGACTCTTGAGGAGCAAAGCAGAACAAATAAAATTTTAGTTAAAAAATTGAGCAATCTCGAGAAAGAAATACGTAAAACTCGATTTCAAGCATGAATATGAAACAAGTGCTTAAAATAATGACATGGAACGCAAACGGCCTTATTAAAAAAAACTCGACGAACTGGAAGTGTCCTTACAAAAAGCCAATATTGACATTTGCTTGATTTGTGAAACTCACTTGAGGAAAGGACCTCGTGTGGAACTAAAGGGATACTGTGCTTATCATGCATACCACCCATCAAACAATGCCAGAGTCGGATCCTCATTGTTCATTAAAGATTGTATTGAGCACTCTATAAATATGAAGATTGAATGTGATGCAATGCAGTTAAGTTTGGTTCGCGTAAAATATAACCACCTGCACTACAACATTGCATCCACTTATTGCCCTCCGCGATGCAAGCTAGAAAATAATGACTTTAAAGCTATCTTTGATTCACTCGGACTGAATTTTATAATTGGTGGTGACTTTAATTCGAAACATACCTTTGGGGCTCAATATGTAATACAACGAAAGGTAGACAACTCTATGAAGCCGGTATGCAATGTAAAGTTGACTTTTTCTCAACAGGAAAACCAACATATTGGCCTTCGGATATAACAAAGACCCCCGATCTTGTAGACTTCTTTTCACAAAGGGAGTAGCCAAAGTTATGATCTCTCACCAGTCATTTTAACACTAAGCATACTCTTAATTAAGAAAGAAGTGGCGCCTAGATAAACTAATAACAAGACTAACTGGTACGATTTTAGAAACTACTGCAATGAACATATTGTTCTAAGCGTGTAGCTAAAAACACAAGACGAAATAGAAGACGAAGTCGACAGATTTATCAAAGTCCTGCAGAACGCTGCCTGGAACAACATTCCAACTCCAACAATAAAAGAGAAAGCAAACCACTTATGCAACAAATTGAAAGAAGCAATACGAGATTACAAAAATTAAGTTCAAATTACTCCCTCTGGAAAGCCATGAAGGGAGTCAAAAAGCCTCAAATGCAATTTCTTCCCATAAGAAAAAATAATGACGAATGGGCACAAGGAGATAAAGAGAAGGTGGATCTATTTGCCGAACACGTAGAAGAAACGTTTAAGCCTTTTGTTGGACAGGCGTTAACAGGAGGTTCTAATTATATGATTACGGCACCGGACAATTTTAGAATAACAACAGTGTCGCTACGAGAACTTAACCAAGCAATTAAAAAATTGAAAAATAACAAAGCTTCTGGTTATGATTTAATAACTGCTCAAATTCTCAAGGAGCTGTCAAAGAAAGCCCTGATCAAACTGCTCCAACTTATAAATGCAGCGCTTAGACTTTTAAACGTTCCAAGCCAATGGAAAGTTGCCGAAGTTATAATGGTCCCAAAACCAGGCAAATCCCTAAATGAGAAAAAGTACTACAGACCCATATCGCTTCTGCCGATTCTAAAATATTTGAAAAACTCCTATTGAAGCGCTTTCACTCGATCATTGAAGAGAGACGTCTTATTCCTGAACATCAATTCGGTTTTAGAACTAAGCACTCCACAATTGACCAGGTTTTTAGAATTACGAATGAAATTGAGAAAGCTTTAGAGGGGAAAAGGATATGTTCTAGCGTGATGTGTCTCAAACACGTGTTAAACATGGCACCGAATACTCGGAATTTAAAGAGATAGCTGCTGGAGTTCCGCAAGGAAGAGTACTTGGACCGGTATTGTTTTTACTCTATACTCGAGACATACCGGAAGAATCATGTACCATAGTAGCCACGTTCGCGGACGACACGGGATACTAGCTACAAATACTTCAGTCGAGTTAGCTACTGGAAAGCTACAAACGGCTTTGGATAAAATCTACGAATGGACAAAGATATGGCGAATTGTTCTTAATGAGACCAAATCGACTCATGTTAATTTTACTTACCGAAAAATGAACAAACAACATTACGACCAGATTGATTCGTAGAAGAACCATCCAAATGGCCATAAAGTTGTTTGAGACAATCTTTAAGACGTTTAATACTTTTTTTGTTTGGCTGGATAAGAATAGCTTGGAAATAAATTGGTAATCCGCATCTTAAAATGGATTCAACGAAGACGCGTAAAGATTTCACATGCACCAGAGCGCAAAAAGAAGTTGACTTTCAACCATCTACAAGAAGGACCAAATTGTTGCTTTTTATCAGCAACCAATTTCGTGAACTCGTTGTTTCCAGTAGCCAATTCTTCTTCAATATTCTTGATACTTGGTTATTAAAGTTGAGGAACGTGGAAAAATCATGTCTGTAATTTTTTCATATCCAGCTAACTTATCATTCGAAAGGACTTTTGGCACAATGACCATCAGAGTAGTAAGGTTATCCAAATCCAGAAAAAAATATTTCTTCTTAACCAAATCAGCCAGTTTGCGTTTTGTCCAAGTTTTGTGGACTGCCTTTTAAATTGTTTAAAACGGTGGATTTCATCTTCTAATCAGCATCAATTTGGCCAACTTGCTTAGAAATAGAATCGGCGATATTTGACCATATTCCATTGAAAGCGGGTAATCTACGATAGAAGATCGGTATCGTAGGCGAGCAAGTTCTCGTGCATTTATCCCTTTGATTTTCGAGCACCACATCCAAGTAGGTGGCTACTTTTCAAATGATCTAATCCACATCGTTTACCCAAGTCATCGGACAAACCGTGGGTGGGGTGGCCGTGGTGTAGTGGTATATGCATAGACTCCTCAAGCAGAGGGTCGTGGGTTCGAATCCCGTGCGAGGCAATTCTGTGAAAAAGCCTTTTCATAGAATTTGTATGTAGTTATATGAAAATTCCGTCGGCGTCAACTCTGAAATGAAGGCATAACACTGATGTTAGAGTGGTTGCTAACTGGGCTAAATGTAACGAACTAACAACTAGCACATACTTAAGACCCGCTGGTTGAGGATGTACTAGCTCGTCCCGTCCAGTTTAACAACCACCTCTGGGAAAAATATCGAAACCTAATACACCTGAGTTTCAAACTACTACACCACCCACCCGCGCCCTGGAGAAAAAGCCAGTAAAAGGGTATTCATATAATCTTGGTGCGCGCGCGGTTTTATAAAAACAAAAGAAACCAACCAGTTTATCCAAGTACCCACCTTCAAATTGGGAATACGAAATTTAAAATTGACACAAAGATTATTGCTTTTGTTGATGAGATTGTTTATCGTCACATTTGTTGTATTCGGCGTATTTTGGTTGTATGCAAAACTATTGCAAACCCTTAACCCTTCCACAGTAACTGTAAGTGAATTACCAGTCTATTGTACATTTCTATAACCTGCCAGAATTTTCTAGAATGAGAGCAATTTACAAGTAAATTTACAAAATGAGCGGATTTTGTGTAAAATGAGAGAAAAATTGCCATTGATGATAATTCAGACGTTATCACAGACAAGTTCAAACGGAAAGCACGTTTTGGATTTCAAATATCTGGAAAGTTTGTCACTATGTTAATTCAACTATGGTGCAACTGCAACTAAGGTGGTAATCTGTAATAAGATTGCATCATACATTGATCAATGTCAATGTCAATGCCAATGTGTGCACTATTCTTAAATTTATCTTCGGATATGTTATGTATAGTAAGATTCGGTAAATAAGTCGATTTATATGTTCACTTCTTAACGCATTTATAAAAGGAAAACTCCCGCTCAATTACGCAATGACGCAATGCCATTTTTAAGGCAACAAAATATTTTTTTTATATCTATGCACAATATATTTTAATTTCAAAATCAATATAACCCAATAACTATTCATAATAAATCGTCTCGTTTGTGCGATTTAACGCCGCTTGACTATTTTCTGTGGGGCTACGTTAAGTCATTGGTTTATGACAACACAGAGCTCAGAGTCAACATTGAATGCGAAATAGCGGCCGTTTCGGCCGAAATGTGTGGTCGAGTCGTTGAAAATTGGGTCCAACGAATCGACCGCTGCAAACGTGCCGGCGGTGGCCATATGAACGAAGTCGAGTTCCATTCATAAATGTTTTGATTGTATGTTACTTCAATAAAGTTTTTAAATATTTCAAATGGTTTGCCTTTTATTAAAAAAAGTTGTCAAGTCGTTATTAGAAAACCCTTTATATGAAAGACTGACTGTAATTCAATATATTCAATTTGTGTTAATGCCTAATATTCCATACTGAGAAAGGGTTCCTTAAGCCAAAGGGTCTACCTTATCATTAAATGAAAATAAGATATAGGATTGTGAGATAAAATCAGACAACTTCGGTGGAGCACTGCTATTAAAAGGAACAAAATGTTAAAGTTAATAGTGCCAACCCAAGTGATTCGTAAGAAGGCATCGCAAAAAGAAAGAGAAACATTTGTTCGAATCCATACGTATTTTTTTATTTAAAAAAAGTGTCACTAATCATTAACTTTTATTATTATACGTATAAACAATGTATTACTAATTGGAGGGTATCAGTTACGAGCATATGTTTATGCTTTTAAAGTGTTTGTTCACATTGGGATGGGCAGTTTTGATCCTGGTGGGAGCACAACAGAAAATTTTTCATATCACTCTTTCGGTGGGCAATGGCAAACCCCCGAAAGTCAAATTCTGTCTATGAAAAAGCTTCTCAGGAGAGCCGTTGGGAACCGGCAATAAACAGTAGACCCTGCTAAGTGAGAAACATAAATGAGTGCGAGAGGCTAGGCCTTGGCAGACACGGGCTGTTGTGCCAAAGTATTTATTTATTTTATTTGATCGCTGAAATGCAAGGAAGTGTAAAAACGAGGAGGAAAAAGCTGTTTCAGGTCAACTGCCTGACTTTTAAATACTAGAAATTGTTCGTTTTTCAAAAAGTCTTTCATTCTTTTTAAAATGTGAACACGATGTTCATGGAAAGGACATTCATGTCCAAGCCATTGTGAACAGGCACTCACATAAAGGATGAGCCAACAGATGGTGTGGATATGAAAGCCAATATTAGTATCATTTACTAAATTCAATGTCGTTTATCTTTTTGACAGATATCACATAATCCTTGGCAATTTTAGTCATGGAGTCGTTTACCATACAACAATGCAATTTTGTTATTCAGTCTTGTTACGAAAATGGGATATCTGTAAAAGCAACATTTCATAAAATTCGTGAATTTTTCGGTCAACACAATTGCCCTAGTGAGTCTGGAATTCGTGCAATGGTGGAGCATTTTGAAGAAATTGGTTCGGTATCGGGTGAAACTTCATACGAGTATGCTCGGCGAGCACGTACATGCTAAAACATCACCACTGTGAGCGAAGGTGTTCAAAACCAGCCAGGCGCTTCAGTTCGTCGCCGAAGTCAACAATTGGGCCTCACTTATGGCACTTAACTTCAAATTTTAGAAGTTGATTTTCATGCAACCCCTATCAAATACAAATTACACAACAGTTGAAGTCTTTGTACCATCTACAATGTCGCCGATTTGTTAACTAAATATTGGATCGCCAGGACAATTTGTCATTGAATTTGATCTTTTTCGAAGAAGCCCATTTTTGGATGGATGGGTACGTAAATTTGCAAAACTGTTGCTTCTGGGGACTGAAAAACACACACAAAATTTACGAAAAACCAATGCATTCCAAAAAAGTATGGTGCAGATTATGAGTTGGCGGCATCATTGACCCAATTTGGCCCACACAAGCCATGAATCAATCAATTCATTGCATACGAAATTATATGATCGCATTATTTCGGTTAGAGAAGAAGTTGATTGACCTCCAAGATCATGCGATTTGACACCTTTAAACTTCTTTCTGATCGGTTATTTGAAGAGTAAGGTTCCTGAATTGTTATTTTCATGGATAATTGCGGCATTGACCCACTTATTTTTTAAAAACTCATCGATAATTTTGATCTTCGGATGGTCGTTTGCAACAGTAGCTGTGGTACTCATATGAACTATGTTGCGTTCCATTCATAATTGCCATAGACCCAACTTTATTAATCAATAAAATTCTATATTGACTTCACAATAAACGTGTGTTTAATTTAAAGGGGCGTGGGGGTAGGGTTAACTTTTTTAAACTTTTTTTTTTATTTCATATGATTGTACGACATCTTAAGATTGTTAAGATTGTTGTGTCAAATAGGAGCAAAACTGACTAAGGTATAGAACTTTAAGTGTTCGTTGCTTCGATATGGTTTTGTATACCTGTACAGGAGCTGCGTGGCGCGCTTAGCAGGCAGGTTTGTGTTCTTAGAATCCCTAAATTCTTTTGTGTGTCGGTGAGTCTTTGTAGGTATATTAATGTATACTTATGTTCTATACTTCCAGTTTGTAGTGTATAGAAGTTTAGAAGTACACGTTGTGTTGAGCAGTAGAAGAGGCTGAAATTTTGATGTGCGTGTTTGTTTATAGTTTGCTCCGTTTCACTTCATTTCAGTGATTTAATATTTATTATCAGAAAAATGCCAGAACGGCAAAAAAACTGGTGCTAATTTAAGTCGACCGAAGAAAAGGATACCTCCATAGAAACGTGGAAGAAAGACAATGTGCGATGTAGTAGTGCGTCATTCAAGAAAATCAAATTAAATACTAGTTTGGAAGTCGAGGAGAATTTGAAAAAAAAAAAAAAAATAACATTACAGGATCATCGATTATATTTTGGTTTTTTTCAACGATTAAGCATGAACAAATTTTTCTGGTATACAAAACTTTAAAGCGATTTTCTGATACTTGCCATTTTTGAAGCCGGTGAACGGTTTAAATCAAAATCTACTTGACCGATTCCTTTGAAATTTAGGATACTACTTCCCTACATAAATGACTAGGTATCCCAGAGAGAAGTTTTTTATTTTTCATAATTACTAATTTTACAAATCTTTTAACGTAAATTTCTCGTTTATGTACCATATATGCATATAGAATCCAATATCTGTATTTTGTATTTTTATCAATGGAATGTGATAGTTCATCGGTAATTTACGATTGAATGATTACGGCTAAGGAACATCTTAAAAATGAAGAAACACAAAAATCACTCGGAAAAGTGATAGACAGTTGAGCAAATCGACTCCGCTTTGTAACAACTAGCGGTGGTGAGCATTTGATACTATTTTCGAAATATATGTGTCATATCTCTCAAACAACATATGTAAATCAGAGAAACAATTCCATCAGTTTACTGAAATATTTTGAATTTGTTTTTCTTTATTGTGTCCGCTTCTATTAGATAAACTCCCAGACATTCAAATGTCATTTTCTAATAGTATCTCTCTGGAATTCATTCACTAATGGATTAAAAAGATTTTGATGCCATTTTAATCAGAATTTAAACATATAAAGTTTGTAAAATTACAAAATTGTTGTTCATAAACGTAATAACTTACTAACTATAAAGCCTTTGGTTTCGAGGTTGTACGGAGTTAATATGGGAAAAATTCGTTGTTTTATGGACATGGTATTTTAGATTGAGTTATCATAAATTTACATAGTTAAGTACTTAAAATAAATAAAATCCAAAGTAGTCCAGAATCAAAAAATGCTTCTAAAAATGTACAGAATAGAGCCGAGTGAATGTTTTTTAATACGACTTTTGCTCCAGTAGAAAAAAGGAAGGCCTCCTTTTACTGGTGATATTCATAATCAATATTGTAATCTACAGAAGAGCAAATCTAAAATTTTCTATTCATTAATCTTAAAAAGATAAATGACGTATTCTATAAATTTCTTGATCATTCTGATATTCTGATTATTGTTCGGCTGATGAACCTATCAGACAAATTTCGGTTGGTTGAAAAATTAATTTGAAAAAGTTGAAGAACTCATATCATTTGATTTTATCTTAAACTCCTGTTTCATGACATCTATTTTGTACCATATATTGCCTTATCATGTCCCCATACTCTTTTGAGCAAAATTAAAGTTAAAGTTAAACCATTAAAATTAAAATTCTGGGTAATCTATGGTAAGCAGGCGTACCCTAAGCTTAGGCATTCCATATAATGGTTCTGTAAAATCAGAAGTAAATCTGCCACAAATTTAAAAAAGCGGAACAAAAAAAGGCCTGTGCTAATTGAATACGTTTATTCCCTAATTTTTTTTTTTAGTCAGGTAGTTTTGGTTTTGGTAGTTGTGTTGTTTCAGATCTACAAGTATGGTATATAAAATCTTAAACAAAGCACATCGTTTTTCTTCGTTTTTTAAATTACTCTATCCGAAAAGTTTGAATAGAATTTTTTTTTTTTAATGGCTTAGAGGCATACCCTGCTAGTACTTAGGCAAAAAATAAGGTCAAATATGAAATTTATTTAGGGGGTATTCTAGTCAACAAATTTGAAAAAAATTTAATTTTATGAGTTGCAGCCATTTTTGTGACGCCGCGTCTGCTTCGGTCTGACCGAAACAAATGAACAATAAAAGCGTTTTTTCTCGAAACTACCTTTTTCGAGCTGGCGTGCACGATATCTCAAGTTATAATGACCCGGTGTATTTAAAAATTTGTTGTGAATGTTCTTTGAATATCCCTCTTTCGCCTATCGCCTATTCCTTATGCTAAGAATTTTATATTTACTATTTTTAAAAATTCGAAATTGTTAAAAAACATGACAAACAAATTTTTTTTTCAATCGGCCGCCATTTTGTGAAATTTTATTTTTTGACTTTTCCAAGGTTCGGACCATAGCGGCATCTATACTAATTAAGAATCAGCTCATAACTTTGTGAATTTTGAGTTTTTTTTGTTGGTTTATTCTTATGTTATCTTAAAATATTAATAAAAAAATTTATAGTAAATTTTTTTTTTGTATATAGCTTCAGAAACCGCCCGAAATTCATGCCTCTAGACTAGAATACCTTAACACAAATTTAAAGTGAACCAAGTACCTTAACACAAATTTAAAGTGAACCAAGTCAAAAATTAGGCGGCCCTTATGTAAGGACTTAAGATGCAGTCTACAATTAATAAAACCCTAACAAAAAATAATACCACATTTTGTATAGGTATGAAAACAGATTTTACGTATATCTAGTAGGAAAAATCATCATCAATATTTTTTCTTTACTCAAATTTAATAGAATTATAAAGGAAAATATTACTTTTGTATTTTTGTATTCAAAGTGTATTGGAACCTTTAAATATAGTTTCGAATAAGTAAATTAAATCAAAATTATCATACCATCGTCACCGTAATCCTCTTCGGCTTCTTCTTCTTCAGTATCGGTTGATTTTGATTTTCCTAAACTTTTCAGCTTTTTTCGTTTGGCGGCATTTCTTCTTCTCGCTGTATAATTAAGTAAAATTATTCATTTTAGTCTGATTATTAATTATCTGGTTTTTGTTAAGTTTTTTTTTTTAATTTATTTGTTTACCCTCCATTATGTGCATCTTTTCCTCTTCTGTCGTTCGTTCTTCGGCTAGTATCACTTCCTCTGAAATATTCCATTTGTAAAAGTTATAATTAGAAAATGAATTTATCTTAAAGACTTGAGAAAAAACACAAAATTAGTAGAGTCAAACACAGTCCCAGGGATTATATTCTAAGGATTTAACAGGAAAGGTTAAATAGAAGGTTTCCTAAATGCAGGATTGTTATATGAATCGCTTTCATAAAAAGGGAATCAACTGTGTTTTATTCAATCAGCATTCAACTAATGAGTCAATGTTCACAAATTATTATTTTATTTATGTATATTTATTTATTTATTTATTTTTTTTTTTGGTATTTATACTCTACCAGCTTTACATATCCATTCAACATAGCCGTTTAATTCTCTTTCTAGTTGCTGTTGTCTTCTAAGCTTAAGAAACTCTTGCCTATTTTCTACTTTTTCTCGTTCTTTTGCGAATTCACTACGAAAGACAAAACATTGGTGGAGTTGTTTTTTTTTTTTTTTGGGTAGAATAAAATGCATTTATACAAGGGATTTATTTTTTTTTAGTAAAATGAGGAGTAATATAGGAAAACTTTTTATAATGAAGTAGATGTGAAGACTAGGAAAAACAAAATAATAAGAACAAAAGAAAAGATAGTAAAAAAATAAAAACTCTAAAGGAACACACTTAAAATAGTAAATGATGAAATAAGGTGTATGAATTTGTATGTACAATCTAGCGGTCGATTTTCTACCTCTACAATTTACCACTCTATTCAAACTGATGAATTGACCATATCTATAATCTTGTTTCCTAGTTTTGCATTACTGTTACTTTACAATTAAATAGTGAAACGACCACAGAAGGGTATTATTGAACAATTCTCTTATTCACAAATACTTGTTTTTCTTTAAACATAATTTAATCTTAAAGATTTTGTCCTTATATGTATAGTTGTTGTAGTCACATAGTAATTATGCCTACAGATACTCATATTTTGAAGATGTACATGAATATGTGAAGTATTTCAACTCGAACAGAAGGGGTTGTTTTATGGTATATAATAGGGAAAACGGTTGATCACGTATTGTTGCAGTAGAGAAGTCTTTTTTAGAATCGCCACTTTCCGACGATTGTCGACTATCTGTTATTTGCAGATAGTAGAGCTGTTTTCTATTTCAGAGAAATTGTCTGAGAGATGCGAATACAAACTGAACGTATTTCAAAGTTGTATTCATTCAAATTATTTACGTACGCCTATTAAACATATGTACGAACAATCTTTAAACGAAAAAACAGAAATATTTTTGCATATATGTAACCCAATATTCTATACATTGGATGCGAACCGACTACAAAAATATTAACATACTACATAAAGTAGGGACAATTCTAATTTACGAGTATACTATATTATTATCGAAGAAGGTCGGAATTTAGAAGCTGTTTCCAATTGAAAAATCCCATAGATACCAGCTAAATGCGGCACATAAATGTCGTGAAATAATATTTTACATGTGCCGTTTATAAGAGAGGGCACGCCTTGAATTAAATCCAAATCCATTTTCAGTTAGTACCAACCTTCAAAAGATACGTGTATAAATTTGCTGTCGGACGATTAGTTCCCGAGATATAGCGTTGTGTGTGAAGCAATTTCGTGTGTTGATTTATCATTGCTTTTTGATGGGAAAAAATGCAGCCGATGCAAAGAAATGGCTTGATAAGTATAACCCGGACTCTGCACCAGCCGAACGAACAATTTGCAAGTGGATTGAAAAATTTAAAAGTGGTCATACAAGCACCGAAGATGATGCATGCAGTGGACGTCCAAAAGAGGCTGTTTCAGATGAAAACATCAAAAAAGTCTGCAAAATGATTACGAATGACCGTAAAGTGAAGTTAATTCAGATAGATGAGGCTCTAAAGATATCAAAAGAGCGTGTTGGATATATCATACACGAATATTTGGACATACGAAAGCTCTGTTTAAAGTCGGTGCCGCGTTTGCTCACAGTCGACCAAAAACAACAACGTGCTGATTCAGAGAGGTGTTTAAAGCTGTTCAACGGCAATAAAGCCGAATTTTTGCGCCGGTATGTGACAATGGATGAAACTTGGCTCCATCACTTTACACCAGAGTCAAGTCGGCAGTCAGGTGAGTGGCGAGCAGGCGACGAACCTCGTCCAAAACAACCAAAAATTCAACAGTCGACTGGCAAAGTTATGGCATCCGTATTTTGGGATACACATGGAATAATTTTCCTCGACTATCTTCTAAGGGGGCAGATTATCAACAGCAACTATTACATTGCGTTGTTGGAGCATTTGAAGGACGAAATCGCAGAAAAACGACCGCATTTGAAGAAAAAGAAAGTGCTGTTTCAGCAAGACAATGCACCGTGTCACAAGTCGATGACAATGATGGCAAAATTGAATGAATTCGGCTACGAATTGCTTCTCCACCCACCGTATTCTCCAGATTTGGCCCATAGCGACTATTTCCTGTTCGCAGACCTCAAAAGAATGCTCGCCGGAAAGAGATTTAAGGCCGATGAAGAAGTAATCGCCGAAACAGAGGCCTATTTTGAGGCTGAACCGAAATCGTACTACAAAACTGGTATCGAAACATTGAAAAATCGTTTCAATCAGTGGATCGCCCTCGAAGGCAACTATATTGATAAATAAAGTTGAATTTTGCAAAAATTTTGTGTTTTACTATAAAACAGCACTGAGTTTTCAGCTCATGTGTTACCTCACTAGCAAGCCACCAAGAGATCTACCATAGGTCACAAAATTTAATTATCTTTAAAGAGCAGGCGTAATTTTTTCTATGTTCAATGACCGATCTCAGCTGTGATGATAGACAACAGGATGCAAGCAGTGTAATCGTGTTCCTGGAAGCTGCAAACAGCAAGAAGTTAACGCTCGATGTCATTCGAGATGACGGTGGTGAGCTAGAAGATTAGCATAACAGCAGATTGCAGCAGTGAAGAAGCTGATAGTAGCTGTATCATATGCGGGACTTGACGTCAATAGCCACGACATTGATGTAGGCCTATTTCTATTATAGTAGTCAGTCCCAATCTTACCAGTGTCCGTATCGGTCGGCAATAAAGTCAATAAAGTGGATTTCGCTAAAGGAAACTTTATTTCGTTTTTTTTTTTAATTTTTTTTTTTAAAGATTTTGATAGTTTCCTTCGCGAAACAATCTGACAAATCACCATGATTGGATCAGTAGAATGCTTCCATATTATTTCATCTAACTTTGAATAAGGGTCTTTAACTCGCAAAGTGTATTGAAGATTACGTGATGGTTTTAATTCTCACAATTCACCTGCCCTGGATATTCGTCTTGTTATGGTTAAATTTCGTACCTTGTACACTCTACATAACGTAAAGCCAACAAATAGTCAACATTATGTACGTACAGAAGATACTGTAGCCGCTGTGATGTCGATCGTAACTGTTCAACTTTTGCCCGATCCCACGCGACCGTGACTTTCGACAGGTATTTCCGGATTGGGCTTGTGAGCAGTCGGGCCGTATTTTTATCGAATAATCCTGTTTAATGACGAAGCTCATTGGTTTATTAATAAAGCTCGTTCAGTGTTCTATTTTTGACAACTCACGCGTCATTCGTGACATGTGTCAAAGTCAAACATACTCAGTTAGCATTGCCATTTCATCATGAAAAGACTTACATCCGAAAAAAGCTTAGAAATTATTTGAATTTTATTATCAAATTCGTGCACTGTAAAAAATGTTTTTCACGCACTTCGGCCATATTACGGTGGTCATAATCGACCTACAGAGGAAACAATTCAAGCTATAGAATCAAATTTTGTACCGATGGCACACTATTGGACATCAAGCTACCTACCCGCATGTGTAGAGTGAGTACAGAAGAAAATATTACTGCTGCTTTCGAAAGTGTTAATGAAAACGGGGATTTGTCCATTTTGTAGTTCGCAGCATTTCTGATTGTGTTACTCGACTACTTGCAGATGAGATGATAGTGCTCAAGGCACTGTGCACACAGAGCCGGGTAAGACTGCGTAGATGAAATTGCAACATCAAACTACCCCTTCGCATAGTGAGGGGCACTATCGAAGAAAGAAATCAAAAATACCAACCTAAGGTGGTCAAGTTTTTAAGGACATATGATATCCAAGGCTCTCTGGCCGCTTTTTGACGGCTAAAGATTTAGGGAGTTAATAAAATTAAACGGGGATAAGCTTAGGACTATAAAAGGAATCCTGACAGGACACTGTCAAATTGTCAGATACGGATATTAGCAGATTCTGCGGTGATCTGCAAGCTGTTGAGGACATAACACACATGCTGTGTGAATGCGAGGCAATTTCAAATTGTCGAAGGAAATACTTTTTTTGAAATATGGTAGACGGCACGGAATTCAAAGTCCTTCTTGGGTTTTGCAAACAAATTGGGTGTTTTACCAGGGAGACTGTTTAGGTTTTTGCCATTTGAAGAGAAATTGAACTGGTTTCACAGTTTCACCGTTTTAGTGTTTTTTTTTTTCTGTGATGGCATATTAATCATACCAATGTTTAACCTAAACTAAACCAACCTAATCGACTACGTGGAATATTAAACGCAAGAATCTTGATCTAAAACCTCACAAAGCCGAACGACCTGCAACCGCGTCGAATTTTCGGTGAGTGGGCCTTAAAAAACCTAAAGGAAAAATTTTTTTTTTAAAAAATTGTCTTTAGTGGCGAAGCTCATTTCTGGTTAAATTAATAAACAAATCTGCCTTATTTGGTCCGATGAGCAAGCTCAGGTAATACAAGATCTTCCATTGTACCCGGAAATATGCACTGGGTACGGGTATGGTGCGGTTAATGGTCCGATGGAATCATTGAATCGTATTTTTTCAAAGATGACCGTGAGAACAATATTACCGTCTATGGCGTCCGCTATTGTTCAGTCATTTCGAACTATTTTTATTAACGTGCTGAGCCTAGCCGACATGTGGTTCTAGAAAGATGACGCTACATGTCACACAGCACGCAAATCGATGTACCAATTGAGAAATGAGTTCGGTGAGTAGTTTATCTCTCGTTTCTGACCAGTGAATTGGCCGGCTAGATCGTGCGATTTGACGCCTTTAGATTATCTTCTATGCGTATATGTCAAACCACTCGTCTATGCCGATACACCAGCTTCAATTGCTACCTTGGACGTCAAAATTAAACGTGTTATTAGCGAGATAACAGCCAATATGCTCAAAAAAGTGATTCAAAATTGGATTCTTCGTAAAACGTAGTTGTGGTCAACATTTACATGACATAATCTTAAAAAAAAAAAAAAAAAAAAAAATGCCAAGCAATTGTCCTGTCGTTCTTTGACAATTAAAAACCCAATGCTTAAAAATCACCTATCATATACATTATCGTTTCCGGAATGAAGCAAATCCAGAAAAGACTCATGAGACTGAATAGAAAAAGTGAACTGATTGGTATAATCAGCATTAGTTCTTACTTTTTTAAAAATAAGGCTAGATCTCATGTTGCGGGCAATAGCCAACCGGACAATGACTAGTGATTAAGTGAGTCCAGAATATGGAATAAAGATTTTCGATTCAAACTTAATTCCTGTTATCCTTCTAATTATTTAAAAAAAAAGTTCTATACCTATACCTATAAGAAAAACCTTTAATCAATCAACCTTATCAAAATTGAAATAATTTGCGTTTACTCGAGGTATAGGTATAAGCGTAATTATTTGAGCCAATTTCTTGATGAAAGTGAACTCCGCAAATAGTGACTCAAATAGTGCTAATATATATCCCTATTTCGAAAACAAAAATATACAAGAACTATATAATACTCATAGAAGCATGTAGAGATCATAAGGGTTTAAAGTGGACTCATCTTATATTTTTTACCGTCACTAAACAATCAGTGTTCGTTTAAATGTTGTTTACACCCCTTTTTCCTATTTTAAATGAAAATAAATATTTGTCTGTATCAGAGGAGCAAATATTAATGGGGTTAGCTATTAGCATTTTAAAACAAAAATTATTTAACATGAATATCATTTAATTTCTTAAATATGTCGTCATGCGAAATGATGATAGTATTAATGTATTGTACCAAAAAAGTATCAGAACAAGCTCTGTTCAATAATTTTATATGAACAATAAATTGGGAAATAGTGTCATTAACTCAAAACATTCGAGCCATCTAAGGCGGAAAAAAAAACAGTGTTTTATGTAATCTAGTATTTATATATACGTATCCAGTTAATCCACTGCAGTAAATGTGATATTAACTTCAGACACAAAAAGAAACTAGCAATCACACTAGCATCACACATCTTGGATAACTATAAGACTGTGTTCACCTATAAAGTAATAATTTAAGTATATTTCAATACATATACATATACATATATTGTTTTTACATTTGAATGAAAACAGTTTACATATCAAACTTTTTAACTAGTTTATATATATATATATTTTTTTTTTTATTTTTAATTTTTTTTTTTTTGTGAAAACTGGTCAAACGATTGTGTTGCTTTATGGATACTTTCATTAATTTAAGTTAAAAGTTTTTTTTATGAACCTGCTTGTGTTATCCAATCTAGATACGATGTCATTGCATTTTGAAATAACGTTCTAGTCCGGCATTTTTGAAATTCCATTCGTCGTTCGACACGATTACGTTCGTTAGAAAATTCTCTTGAAAATTACACATACGTATTATGTTATACAGAAAAAAAAAAAAATGTTCTTCAATAGTATTTCTTAATTTGTGCAGTGTTAATCAATAAAATAAAATAAATTGATACAGAACAAAAAGAAAAGGAACGAATAAATTTTAAAAATCGTCAAAAAAAAAAAAAAAAAAAAATTAAAGAAAAATTAAAAGTATATTGCATTCAATTTTATGGTACAACTTACCCGCTAAGAACACCAAGAACTAAGTTGAGCATAAAAAATGAGCCTATAACTATTAGAGGCACAAAATATATCCAATTAAATGTTGAACCTAAAGCGTCGTTGGTCTGAAATTAATTTGATTTATAAATGAAATATATCTTTTATATACAAACAAAACATCTGACTAGAAAGATCATTTTCAAAATTATCGATATTTCAACTCTTATATATTAAATTTCGAAACTTCAATAAAACATGGACGAATCTTCTAATGGTTAGTAACAAAACTTAATTAATTTTTACACGAGTACTCTTTAAAAAATTAAGCTTGATTTAGAATTAGGAATTTTTTTTTCCTACCCACAATTTTTTTAAAAAAAAAGATTTTTAGATCGAAGGTAATATTTTGTTTCATTAAAATGTTTCCCTTATCGCATAAAACTAATTTCGGCTTTTTCTCTGCTTTAAATTTGATTTTTGTAAGAAGATGCACTACAGGTCACTTAAAAGAATTTTTGAGAAATATCTTCCTGCTCCACGGGTGTTTTTAAAAAAAACGTCTGATCTTGAATTGAATATAATTTTTTTAAAAAATCGTATGAAGGAGAATCATTCATTTAATTCTGTATATATATTATAATTTTTTTTTTTAATTATAAAATGAATGAATTAATGAAGCCATTTTTACCAATTATTATTTGTCATCTGAATGAAAGCTGTATCTTTTTTGTTGCTTACGAAAAAATAATATTCATTTCAAGGATAATAAATATAAAAATCCGCATCAATCTTCGTTTAAATGGAAAACTGCAGTTTTAGCTTGTTTACTCAAACTTTCACGTGAAATCTAAATTTTCCATAAGACTATAGGAAAACCCCTTTAAAATGCTTCTTAAAAAGAGCATCTAACCTTATGCTATGATCAGACATGATCACATAATATTAAAGAATCCACGTTAAATACTGTGCTTTCTTGCAAAAAAAGAAATGGATGGTTTTGAATAATTTTTAAGAGAGAAAACGATTTTGGCGAAGCATCATTGTGAAGTGGAGACAATTTATTCTGTACAATGATAGCTTTAGTATTCGAAAATAAAAGAATGACTTCTTGTTATATCTACTCCTGATCTATCTTTTCAATCCTATGAAAATTATTTTTTTAAGATTTTACAAATTTTTTGTACTTGTGTCGGGCATTTATAAGCAAGGTGGTGCTCGACATTGGAAAGGCCTCTGATAGTTAATATTGGGATGTTTTTTGAAAAGTGTACGCAACATACAAATATTATTATTTTAAATTTGCTCTAAAAAAAATTCAAATTAAAAAAAAAAAAAATGGAAGAGGGCGTTCATACCCATTCATTTTCATTCTATTATTGAATAGCATATATGCGTATGAGTTGATATAAAAGCGCTAATTATGAAAGGCGATCAGAACGCAATTGGGAGTTTATGGGTATGAACCAAATGAGAGAATATCAGTGATAGCACTTAGAAAGCATATTCATATAAATGTCTCTTTCTGTGGTTCTTCCTACAAAATGTCGGAAGAGCTAGCGAAAGAATACTGGCAGTTCTTGATGGCCAAAGCAAAAAACTCAACACAAGAATGTGGGGAGTTTTATTAAAATCAAATGATAGGAATATCGCCCACCTGGTTCTTGAAATATATGAAGCGGCTCACAGAGCTTCAGGGCCTGGTCTCGTACTGACTTGTTCAGACCAAGCTCATTCTCAAAAGTTCAAACAAGATAATCAAGCACAGCTCTAAATAAATGACCCTAAATACGACGAGCGTGACCTCAGTGAGAGCTGGCGGAAGCGTGAGCGATATCTCACCTAGGGCTAGCGTCAGCTCTACCGCAAAAGCTGTAGGATCAAAAAAGATCAAAAGAACCGTAGGACCGCTTTAGGCCTAATCCAAAAGCTTTTCGAGCAAGTGGTTTAACAAATATATAGAGGACATATCAACGTTCCGAGAGGTAGAAGGGATGACCCTCTCAACAGGGTGCCGTAGGACGTAGAGGAGATAATAAACCCCACAGAGCACGGAACCCTGATTATGCACGCAAGAAATGAATCCCTTCAGAGCGTGCCGTGGGCAAACTTGCATCGAGCTATGGATGTCTCGGACATCTTTAACCAGCCATGCGGTGAAGAGAACATGGCTATTGGACTTATCCGAGAGACATGCGCAAATCATGGTAGGATTTTTGGTTTAAAAAGCAAAATCAAAGAGATAATTTTTGCCAAAGGTCTTTTTAGACCGAGGGTAGCACTTTTTATTGCGAAAGATATAAAATTCTCTCTCATTCCAGGTTTCGTAACTAGGGACCTGGTAGCAGTACAAATTGGTCGCTGCAATGGCCGGGCACTACATAGGTTCGTATACGCATCAGCGTACTTTGGTGTAGATACTGAGGAAATGCTTCCTACACCAGTACAGGAATTTGTGCGGTACTGTGAAGACAAGCAAGTACACATTATCATCGGTTTTGGGGCAGCCGTGATACAAACAAAAGAGGTAAGTCACTAATAGAATTTCTATAACAAAAATCTAAGTACTCGTATGCTAAATAAGGGTAACAAAAACACATTTAGACGCTCCATAAGAAAGAAAGTCCCAGACCTCACTCTTTCGTCTCCATTTGTATAAAATATGGTGGAAGACTAGCGTGTGTCCGAGGAGACATCTTTATTAGATTATATTCACATTGTGCTCAAAATAAAATGCAGCAAATTGGAGGACATATACCGAAATCCGACTCCAGCTAAACGACATCATTCTATCATCTTTTAAACACAGCTGTACGGTTAAGAGAATTATGCTAAAACGGGGTGTACCATGGTGAAATGAGAACCTAGAAGCTATTCGGAGAAGAGTGAGGAAGCTCTTCAACAAGGGCAAATACACCGCAACTTGATAACAATATATGTAGATCCTTTTTAATTTACCACAATTAAGATTTCCGAAGATCAAAGAGAGCCTCCTGACGTGTTTATTACGAGAAACTTAGAGTACCTCTTGCGTTACCACGACTCTATTAAGCTCTCACCCAAGATCATTCAAATTACGTGGGATTACTAATCAAACTAGATGGCATAATTACACGTGAGGAAACCCTGAATTCCTTGTATAAGATTCACTTTCCAGGGTCTTCCAATATTGAAATTTCTTATGTACAGTGAAAAGAGATTTCACTTCCAAGAAACCTCAGCAGAATCAACAGTTTATCCGGACAGCTCTTCCGTCCGGATAAGGTTAAATGAGCTATGAACTCATTTAAATCATACAAGGCAACAGGCACAGACAGCTCTGTTACAAAAGGGTTGGTTTTCCTTGTTCGTACCCTAATAGCTTTCTTTAGGTTCAGCTTCAACTTGGGCTATATACCACGTACTTGGAGGGAGGTCAACGTGGTTTTTCTCCCCAAAAAAGGCAACAAGCTAAGGAACTACATAAATTATATCGTCCTAGAAGCTTGACATCGTTTTATCTGAAAACAATGAACAAAATTGTTGACGTTCATATCAAAGAAAGCTTAGAAAATAGCTTGACTTAAGCTACAACAAAATTGGTTATGCTGATAACCTAGTCATCATTAGAGAAATTAACAAAGTCACTGTACGTATGCAAAACGTCCTTAAGAAAGTCCTAAACTGGTGAACCAGAGATAATCTTTCCATTAACGAAAATAATGTTGTCATAGTTCCTTTCACTAAAAGATGAAACATAAACATAGGTATATTTGAGGACTGCGACGAGGTCAAATATCTGGGAGTTATTTTAGACAAAAGACTCAACTGGAACTCTGACTTAAACAAAAATAGAAAACTTAAGCAACCAATGCTTTATGGGCCTGCCGTCGCATGTATGGCAGCACATGGAGGAACTCTCCACCGCTCCATCACTGATGGTCAGGACCACCATAACATCTATAGTATGGTGCACTAAATTCATACAAAAGATCACCATTTTAAAGCTCAACAGAGTACAGCGTCTTGCATGTCTGGAAATTTCCGGAGCCTTCCGGACCTGCACCACAGCTGCGACAGAAGCAATAATAGCACTAACCCCCTACACTTATATATAAGCATAGTGACATTACGCAGCACAGCAAGTCTGGTAAAATAAGAGGGTTGAGTCTTAGCGAACACCTTCACCTAAGGACTATATTCTCCGAAATACCGAAACTTGAAATAATCTTCGCTGTAACAGACCGCCTTCAAAAAACATTATGCTTCGATAAAGGTTGCTCCACGGAGATTTCCAATAAAAAGGCAAGGGTTAGCAATAACCCACCAAACAGCCACAATGGCATAAAGTGGTATATGTATGGTTCTAAAAAGGAATCGGGAGTGGGAGCTGGGTATCAGGGTATCAAATATGCAAACATCCATATATACACGGACAGTCCTGTAGCTATAAATGCCCTTAGCTCGCACACCATTGATTCCAAATCAGTCGCGTACTGCTTATAAACTAAGCTCCAGGAATAAAACAAAACTGTGACTAGTTTCTGGTCATGGCCCTCATTGATGGGAATGGAAAGGTACAAATGGTACAAAAAGATTTTTTAAGTCAAGGTGCCATAAGTACTTCACAATTGAAGAGTCAGAGAATTAAAAAAAAAAAAATACAAGAAGTTTAATTCATTTCTCCTTTCTCATTAATATCTGATCCTATCTATCCTTACCGATTTAAGACTCATGAGAATCGATAATTTTTTTTGTTGCCTATTCAATTTTAAAAGTCTATATTAGGTTTTTAAATATTCAGGGTGAACCAAACAACTTTGAAAATAATCTTTCTATTTTATGAAAAGATTTTCATTTACATATATACATTTGAAGGCCTAAAATGATAATTTTTTTTAAATGTTACTTTTTAGGTCTGAATTACATAAATACAAACAGATACACATTGAATTATTTAATATTATAAGACACATTTAAATATTTAAAATAAATGGAAATTAAATTTTTTTCCTGCAGAAAATGCAAGTATATTGTTTAAATTCCATTTATTTATACACAAGATAGAAGAAAAACATTTATATTCATATAAGTAAAATAGAATAGTTATATTTATATACATATTAGTTAAAATATACATATACTCGTAGTAGACATGCACACATCAAGAAATTCAATGCTGGTGCAAATTATAAATTACCATGAATCTTAGATATTTATGTTTATATTTAACATTGAATTTATTTCTTTTTAATTATTAATTTTTTTTTCTAAACCTTTATTATTTTATAAAATATAATTTTTAGGTTATATATCAAATAAAATACAAGCTGGTCTGATTTCGATATCAGATAATTCTAATCATATTTGACTTTGATTTTCGCTTCTATAACTTTCTATTGGAATTAAAAAAAAACTTTTTGATTCATGAAGTCCTGATTTAAGATTGGTTTATTATAAACCAATAAGATAGTAATACACGATGGTTCAAATAGAAGTTTTTTTTTTAAAAATAAAATACAATGAACAAAAATTAACTATTTTCAAGATGTCATGGCGAGTATTCCCCTTAGTTATGGAATGTAACTTGCGAAGACCTTTTAGACTGTTCCTGGCTCTATTTCACGATTTCACATTCTCGTTGTAACATACAGGGCGACAACGAAGACCGTTAGTGTTGTCCGCAAGAAAGCCAGACTCGGTAACTTTTTGCACAAACTTGCGTACAGCAGGCAGCAGGGTGCTTTATTTCGGCCAAAATGTGTTTTCAATAAATGCACTGCAAGTTTGCAGTATTTCCCAACTGAGAGTCAATATTTCGAGCCGCAAAAAGCTGAAGTCTCAGAATAACATATTATTCGAAAAGAAACTTGTATATGGAGCACCCGTTATAACGTTCTTAAAATTTTTAAGAAATATAGGAATATAAGTCCAGCGAAGCTGATTCAATGGCAATTTATTAGATCGAGAGTGCTGATAGTTTGAAAAAAGTCTGCATAGTGAGAAGTGAAAGATTTACGGAAGGTATGCATGTAGTATGAGGTCGTAGCTTGGTGCAGATACGGACCTAATGGGAAAAGGTATTCAGTTCCTTTGAAAATATATATTTATCAGAAATCTGCACTCTACATTGGCCTACATTGATCAACTTCATCACTAAATGTTGGACATCACCCTTTTGGAACCAAACTAAAAACAAACAAAACGAAAAACAAAAAAGAAATTAATAAATAAATAAAAGCGACAGAGAAGAAAATAACTAAATTAACCAAAAAAGAGCCTATTAAGGACACAGTCCCAATGGCATGGGTTTATTCAAAAATTAATGACAGTATCCTTAGGGAGATTTTTTGGCTGATGTCCATGACCACATCGATCTTGCTCAGATAAAATATTTGTTTAAGCAGAGCGTAAATACAACTGATTATATCGTCGTGTCAATTGTACAGTATAGAATTTTAAAAACTTTACTGTTCAGGAGGAGGCTCAAAAATGTATCGTCAATTATATATTTTTAACGCGCATTTGTATACTTTTCACCTAAATATAACATTAATCTCTTTCAGACATCGCGCACATCATGCTTTAAACAGCCGTAATGATGCGAATACCGAAATGCATTTTTTCACAATCGAAACTTTACAGTTGTCATTCCAAAAAAAAAAAAGACAAAATTGCAAATTATTCCAAACGAATCGGCCACGCTTACGTCGAGATTAAAACAATTTATGATAAATTTCCAGCTATGTTGCTTGAATGAAATGAGTGCGACTTGTTGGACCTCTAAAGCCATACTTAAACAAGATTTTATACTGTCTCACAGAAATATAGTAAGATAAGGGCCATGATAAAGTTTTATGGAACTATGCGGAGATAATAAATGGGCTGAAAATTCGTTTCTAAGAGAGGGCACCACTTGAATTAAATCCATATCATTTTCAGTAAGTGCCAACTTTCGAAAGATACGTGCATAAATTTGACAGCTGTCGGATTATTACTTCTCGAGATATAGCTTTGTGAGTGAAGCAACTTTTGATATTGTGAAAAAAAAAAAAATGGTTACAAAGCAATTTCATGTGTTGATTTATCATTGCTTTTTGATGGGAAAAAATGCAGCCGATGTAAAGAAATGGTTTGATAAGTGTTACCCGGACTCTGCACCAGCCGAACGAACTATTCGCAAGTGGATTGAAAAATTTAAAAGTGTTCATACAAGTACCGAAGATGATGCACGCAGTGGACGACCGAAAGAGGCTGTTTCAGATGAAAACATCAAAAAAGTCCACAAAATGATTACGAATGACCGTAAAGTGAAGTTGATCGAGATAGCTGAGGCTCTGAAGACATCAAAAGAGCGTATTGGATATATCATACACGAATATTTGGACATGCGAAAGCTCTGTTCAAAGTTTGTGCGGCGTTTGCTCACAGTCGATCAAAAACAACAACGTGTTATTGATTCAGAGGAGTGTTTAAAGCTGTTCAACCGCAATAAAGCCGAATTTTTGCGTCGGTATGTGACGATGGATGAAACTTGGCTCCATCACTTCACACCAGAGTCAAGTCGGCAGTCAGCTGAGTGGCGAGCAGGGGACGAAAATCGTCCAAAACAATCAAAAACTAAACAGTCGGCTGGCAAGGCTATGGCAACCGTATTTTGGGATACACATGGAATAATTTTCATCGACTATCTCCAAAAGGGGCAGACTATCAACAGCGACTATAACATTGCGTTGTTGGAGCGTTTGAAGGACGAAATCGCAGAAAAACGGCCGCATTTGAAGAAAAATTTGGCTACCCACCGTATTCTCCAGATTTGGCCCCTCAGCGACTATTTCCTGTTCGCAGACCTCAAAAGAATGCTCGCCGGAAAGTGATTTAAGACCGATGAAGAAGTAATCGCCGAAACAGAGGCCTATTTCGAGGCTAAACCGAAATCGTACTACAAAACTGGTATCGAAAGATTGAAAAATCGTTTTAATCAGTGTTTCGCCCTCGAAGGCAACTATATTGATAAATAAAGCTGAGTTTTGCAAAAATTTTGTGTTTTACTATAAAACGGCACTGACTTTTCGGCCCATGTGTTAAAAATTGAGCTATTTAAGAAGAGTTTTAGGTACATTTTAACCTACAATCGAAGAAGCTTATGTTGAAAAATTAAGTAGGATCTTGTCATTTACTATGCATAATCTATATACCAAGTATTGATCTGATTCCGGCAATATATATTAAGCTTGTAAATTATTCTGATAACGTCATAAAATAGTCTTTGTTTAGAAAAAAAAAAAAAAAAAAAATGTTCCAACACATACCAAAAGCCAATTTATTTTTTAAAACTGATTCATGTGTTTCATAAAATGCACCAATAAGCAGAGAATTTCCACAACACAAATTTACATGTGTGCATAAGTAAAAAGAAATAGAGTATCTAATCTCATTGCATACGGATATTTAAAGCAGGCATTTGTCGTCACAAAAAAAAACAATCTATCGTAATCGATAGGCAATTCTGTATTAGGTAAATTTATTGTATAATGATAGTGCAGTTCATATTTTTTAGTTAGAGTAAAGTAGCAAATTATTAATTTTGAAAAGAAAAACATAAAAACAAATAGAAATAATTGAAAACTTTGACGTGTATAGGACATACTACATAATTTGACATTTCTTTATAAAGAAGAAAGCATTTATATTATTTATGCATATCTGCAACATCATCAAACTATGCTGATGTTACAAAATACATAGATTTAGTTTTGCACACAATAGTAGATTTGTTTAAATTCAAACAGTTTTTTTTTTTCTTTTTGCAATTTACCCAATACAGTATTGCTGTCCAGCCTTCCATTGTGATGCACTGGAATACGGTCAACATGGCAAAACCGATATTGTCAAAACTAGTTATTCCAGAATTTGGTCCATCCCATTTTTCTAGGCACATACTACTTGTAAAATTACAAACGTATGCACCAGCTGACGCTACGGATGAGTTGTCTGAGTTACAAGGTGTTTCCATCTCCCCCTCCTTTACAATTCTATCTGTTGACACAAAGAATTAATACAAAAATGTTAACTCAACAATTCTTAATAAAATAATAATAATAATAAAATAAAATATATATTATTCTTTTATTATCACATTGTATGATATATTCCAAAAAAAAAAACATAAATAAATAAAATGAGTAAAATATGATGTATCTTTACTTGGATCCTCTAAACTATAACAAGTCTTATGCAGTGCGCCCGAATAGAACTCGAGTCCGATGATTGCAAATATAACGATCGCAAACAGGACCAAAAGTCCGATTTGAAGTAACGGTGCCATTGCTTTGATAATTGATTTTAAAACTACTTGTAAACCTGAAATGTTATTGAAAAATATTTTTGGAAGAAAAAACACACACAAACAGACAGAATCAGTATTAGTAAGAATATATTTCATTCTTTATATATTTTAAAAAAAATTTATTTTAAATTTAAAAATTTAAATATAAAATAAAATAATAATAGCATGCATCTATAAGAGTATGAAACTAGTCTAAACATCATTGGGAAAACATTTTTGTTTTTCAATTTATTCTCAATTGATGTTAATTTAATATCTAAAACTGAAAATAAACTAAAAACTCTAGCGAACTAATTGATCAAACTACTCACTAGGAATTCCAGAAACTAATTTTAAGGGCCTTAGCACACGAATAGCCCTTAATGTTCTTAGATCTACTTCGGGCCCTTTTTGTGGGAACATTGTGATGAACCTGAGGTTTTTTTTTTTTTTTTTTTTTTTTTTTAATCACACCAATCAACAGGTATTTCAGACCATTGTTTCATTTTTTTTTTTTTTTTATTATTCAAAAAACATTTTTTTTTATTTTGCAATTAAAAAACGCGAAAAAGAAAAAAAGAGAATACAAAAAAATTATTCCAAGAAATTTAGTTTTTGATTTTTTTTTAATTACACTATAATCTAGTTCACACAACAAAGAGCTAAAACATTGAAAAACTTTTAAAGTAAAAAAAAAAAAAAATATTTTTAAAATTAAAATTAAGAAAAGAAATGAACACAAAAACAAAACTAAGGGCTATTGTTGTATATAAATTATAAAATAGATAAATAAATATAAAGATCTTAAGCAAATAAATAAACTATAAATATATATGTATCTGTATGTATAAAACGAAGATGATAAATTTCATGTGAACAAAATAATTGATTTTTTATTAAAAAAATATGAGCTGAATGGTTAAGTATGACTTCTAAAGAGACTTAAAAATATACAAATTAAATTATAACAAAAATGAAATGAATGAAACTGAATTATTAAAACTAGAAAACTATTGTAGCAATGTAGTGTGGAAACTATATTCTACAGAATTATTTTATTTGTTTGAAAACATGGAACACGTTGTATTAAATAGTAAAAAAATTAGTAAAAATTTAATAACTTCCGGCATTAATCAAATCCCCTTTTACGTCTTAGTTTCTCCGAGTGGAAAATATCGCTGAGAAAACACCGTCTCATTTCCTGGAGAGAATGTTCTTACCTTCTAATTTTATATTGTATATATGCAGCTATATTCGTATATACGATAAAATAACCGCTTAAATAGCACAAGCTACGTTAAAAAATTATGGCACTAACAAAAGTCAAGTATCTCTTTGAATTGTGTTGTACCTCTTATCGTATTTGAATCGAAAAACCAGGTGTACCGGTATGAAGTGAGCGTCCAGATACAAATGTCTCGATATGGAACATTTATTGTGAATGGGCCTTAATTTTTATTTTGTTTGGTTGCTATGACACCTGTCAAACACATTTAGTATACATCAAGTCATTGACCAAACAACATCATATCTTTTCTTCGTGTTAGAAATGTCGAATTTTGTACCAGAAAATGATGACTTGCAGAAAGCATTAATTTTTTGTTTTCATTTGAAGAAAAGTGCTGCAAAAGATGGTTTCAATAGTTCAGAGATTAATGATTCTGATGTGAGAAATGAAGAACGTGGAAGACTACTAAAAAAGTTTGAAGACACCGAATTGCAAACAATATTGGATGAAGATGACACTTTGAGTCAGAAACAAATGACAGAAATGTTAAATGTTGTACAACAAATAATTTCTGACCGTTTAAAAGTTATGGGAAAGAAACAAAAATCTGGAAAATGGGTGCCACATGAATTGAATGGAAGACAGATGGAAAACCGAAAAACCACTTTTGAAATTTTGCTTCAAAGGCACGATAAAAGAATCAGTTTTGCATTGAAATGATACTGGCGATGAAAAATGGATTTATTTTCCGAATTCTAAACAGAAATAATCATGGGTTAATCCGGTAAGAAGACAATGCTGTGTGTCTGGTGGGACCAGAAAGGTGTGGTGTACCACGAGCTCCTAAAACCTAGTGAAACCGTTAATACAGATCGCTACCGACAACAAATAATCAATTTGAATCATGCATTAATAAAAAAAAAAAACGACCAGAATGGGCCAGAAGACACGGCAAGGTAATTTTGCTCCATAAAAATGCACCTGCACATAAAGCAAAACCGGTACAGGATACAACCAAAACATTTGGCAAGGAGCTGCTGTATTCACTAGATTTGGCTCCTTCCAACTACCATTTGTTTTCATCGATGGGACACGCATTAGCTGAGCAGCACTTCGAATACTACGAGGAAGTCGAAAACTTCATACCGGTACAACTGGTATTGGGTTGGATTGCTGTAGATGAAATTAAGCGCTAATCTCAAATAATTCAGTTCACTCTAATTAAAAAGAGCTGTTTAAGTTGATATGTAGACGTTGATAAACATCAGAAAGCAACCAAAATGCAATAAACGTAAGTGATATTGCTTTGTTTTTAAATTCATATTGACAGCTGATTTGTGCTAAGTTTGCTTTGGCATTTTATGCATAGAATTACGCTAGAATGTGGGAATTCATTTCAAAAATCGTGGTTCAGTTTGCGAAACATATCCTGCGCTGCCTCCATTTTATGGTCGATATACATCTATCTATGTAAGTTTTTTTTTTTTTAAGATTTTTAATCAAAAAAAAAATTTTTTTTTGATTCATAAAGTATACAATATAGGGTTCTACATGGAATAGCACGTCGAGTAAATGGCATATTCGGCCTTGCTGGCTCGTAAGTACTCTTTGACCGAAATTTTTTATGATGCATTACATAAATGTTGTTGACTTTAGTTGATACAGCGCTTAATTTTCTTCTTTCAGATGTGGATGACCGTGGGTTTATTGCCACGAACCTCAAATTTCAGAAAGCCTCAAAGAAAAAAGTTCAGCGGCGTTAAATCGCATGATCTGGTGAGGTCTGATCACCAAAACGAAAAATTACATGCCATTCACATACATATTTTGCAGTCTAGACATAAAAAACTGGTCCGATGATATCTTTATATCAAAATCCGCACCAAACAGTGACAAGTTTTGGATGCATTTCATCAAGATGAAAATGTACGAAAATTGTACGAAAATTGCCAAGCTTTAATTTTTTTTAAAACATATTTTTTTTTTTAAATAAATTGTTCTTATGTGTAGCGCGTAATTTTTAATAACCCTGAAATGTCATCTGTCACGCTGTCTTTCTTTTTCATTGGCAACACTTTACCGCACAATTGGCCAAAAATTAAAATCTTGCGTGAATTCTGAGACACCCTTTGTTAATAATACTCATTCTCAGAGACATCTTACACCGTTACTGCTATGGAGTATAGTATTAAAGGGGATCCGAAGTGTCGATTTGCCATTGTGCGCAGTAATTGGATCTTTATCGATCCACTGTACGGAAAATTCGGTGAATGGGCCGAAATCGAGATTACTGTTGATCAACTTTTTACTACAAAATTTCGATCAGCGATGAGGTTAAATGGTTGAATGGTTACGTTAACGAGCAAAGTTGCCACATTTGAAGGTAAGAAAATTCACAGGCTATTATTGAGTCGCCGTTACATCCAGAAAACCTCACTGTTCGGTATGCATAAACGACTAGTGGAATCCTTAATCCAAATTTATTAAGGAGCACACCAAGTGTGAAATTTTGAAAAAAATCTATAGTTTCAGATTTTGATAGTCTATACCTTAAAAAATAGAATGAATTACTCAAATGGTCTTTGAGTTAAGTCTTCTAAAGAGTAGCCGCTCAGCGGTCAGAAATCAATTATTTTATCTTTAAACGCGTTTTTCTCGAAATTACATTTTAAAAATTTGCTGCAGTTGTTATTCGAAGACAAATCATCCGATTGCTTTGTCTTTTTTGCTTATTTTTTATATTATTATTACATTTTTTTTTTATACAATGACCCTCCATTTTTTTGATTGTATGAAAAATGTAATTTAGGCGGGCCAAAAATCATCAAGTTATCGGGAAAAATTCGGCATTTTTTCTAAAACTCTGCCGTTTCGTTAAATTTATTTTTTTTTTTCACAATCGTAGGTCATTGTATAGGCAATACCTCTTAGTTTTTTTTTTTTTTTTTTTTTTTATTTCAGCCACGGTGAAGGGCGCAATCACTGGAGCAATGGAGGACCTTTTTTTGTGACTTGGCTAAAAATTAATCTTTTTCATTTGAAAATTTCAGTGCATATTCATGATTAATGAATAAATATATTGTATTCTCAAACATGTGATGCAGTATTTTTTTTTTTAACAGAATTTCCCAAAAATCACCATTTTTTTTGCCAATGCCAACCAGAACGTTACACTCAATGGACGTGGTTTCAAAAAGATGGCGAAACACTCACGTTCCATTTATTATAATTTACCACGAATGTGGGATTTAACTGTTTGTATAATTTTTTGTGGGAATATTTGTATGAGAAGCCGCTACTCTACGCTCACAAACCAGTGGCAATAGACGACTTGGAAACCAACAATTGCCGCGATATTGCCGATATACGGATCCGAATGCTCGAAAAAGTGGTCTATAAACGAAATTCCCGACTGAGTCTTATTCGAGCCAGCCTCGGCATTCATACGAGCCCGAAATCGAATTTGTACATTTATGGCTTAAAATTATTTTTTCAATAAAACCAACACCGTGGTCATCACTACGATTTTTATAGTTTACAAAAGGAATGTAAACATTGGTATCATTACATAAGTTTGGCAGAATACCTTAGATATTAATCGTTACAATTTGTCATAAAAGATAAAGTTAAAAGATGTTTTAAATAACGTAAGGTATAGTTTTAAAAATGATGGGCTTTAGGACCGTTACAGTTTCACGTACATAAAAAGTTGGTCAGTTTGTTGGCCTTGTTTCTTTTATTGGGTCTATAACTTAATTCGTGCGGTTTGCTAAGAGATGGGCGTAACTTGTATTGTTATTATTCCATTAGAACATGCGTTAGAAAGCTACTGTCATTGTACGTCATTTCAGTATATGTCATTCATTTGAAGCGTAAACAACAATAATTTTTTTTTTACTCAAATATATCGAACTTTGTGCGTGAAAAAATGTTTTTGAGGGGAGTTCTTCTTCATGAAGAAAACTGCTGCCGAAAGTCGTTTTTTTGTATTTTTGTGGAAGTTTATGGTGAACATGTACTAGCTGAGCGAACGTGCCAAAAGTGGTTTGCACGATTTAAAAGTGGTGATTTTGGCTTGGAAGATGATGAACGTCCTGGGCAGCTAAAAAAGTTTGAAGATGAAGAACTGGAAGCATTACTCTATGAAGATTGTTGCCAAACACAAGTGGAGCTCACAGAATCATTGTGTGTCACTCAAGCAGCCATTTCAAAACGTTTAAAAGCAGCTGGATATATTCAAAACCAAGGAAATCGGGTTCCACATGAACTCAAGCCGAGAGACATCGAAAGGCGGTTTTGCATGTCCGAAGTGCTGCTGGAACGCCACAAAAGGAAGTCATTTTTGCATTGGATTGTTACTGGTGATGAAAAATGGATCCATTACGACAACCCCAAGCGGAAAAAATCATATGTGAAACCCGGCCAACCAGCCAAATCAACGGTAAAGCCGAATACCCATGGCTCGAAGGTAATGCTCTGTATTTGGTGGGATCAGATGGGTGTGCTGTATTATGAGCTGCTAAAACCAGGTTAAACCATCAATGGACAACGCTACCGAACACAATTAATCCGTTTGAAGAGAGCAGTAGCCGAAAAACGCCCGGAATATGCGACTAGACACGAGGCAATAATTTTCCATCATGACAACGCTTGGCCCCACGTTGCTATTCCGGTTAAGAAGTATGTGGAAAACAGTGGATGGGAAGTCTAACCCAACCCGCCTTATAGCCCAGACCTTGCCCCTTCTGACTACCATTTGTTCCGGTCGATGCAGAACGCCCTCACTGAAATACGGTTCACATCAGAGCAGAATGTCAAAGATTGGCTTGATTCATTCTTGGCTGCCAAGCCGGCGCAGTTCTTTTGGGATCGGATCCACAAATTGCCAGAAAGATGTGAAGAAGTCATAGCTTCAGATGGGCAATATCTTGAATAATACTTTTGTACATGTTTTTCTTAAATAAACGTTCAAATTTAAAAATTAAACGAATTAAATTACATACCCAATAACTGGCTCTATTTTTGCCAAACTGCAACCGAATTTTGATTCTTATTTATTTACACAACAGCAGTTAGAAGTTTTTATCCGCTCAAACAACTTTTTTCATTGCAGATAGCTGTTTTCCCGTAATTTATTATCAAACCCATTTTTTCATGTTGTTTTACTTAATTTACTTAATATTTTTTTTTAAATAAAAAATATATTTCAAATCATAAACCAAAAAAAAAAAAAAAATAAAAAAAAAATAAAAAAAAAATAAAATAAAAAATAAAAATTATAAATAAATAGTATTCGATGAAATGAGACATTATGCCCGAAAGGCAGCTCTCGATACGCCCAGCGCTTCCCAAATCAATGCCACCCTGACAACCGTGTTTTTTAATCGACTTATATAGTAAATCGCGTTCGCACAAAAAATTGACTTCAACCATAGCGAAAATAAAGAGGACAAAAGGTGTTTCCAGGTAATATTAGCAGTGAAGAGAGAGGTTTGCGATTCTTTCGTGATCAACCTTCCACGAGCACGCGATGAGCAGCTCGTACCCTAGCGTTTCCGAGGAGCACGATCTGGCATGCATTGAATCACATTTATTTCGACCCGTAACATTTCACCAATGTACTATACAACATCTCCATCCCGGTGACCACGAATGGCGCGTAACTTTTTGCGAGTGGATTCTGCGTATAAATATCTAAAACCCAGGTTTTATTTTTAACACTGTTTTTTCAACAGTTATAATTACCATTTTTGGGGTGAGGAAAATCCTAAAGTGTCACGGGCTACACAATTTCAAAACCAATTCAGTTTCAATATGTGGTCTGGGCTTTTAAATGATTCCCTGGTAGATATTTCTTGAAATATTTACAATTTCTGTTGACTAGAAGACACAAAAATAATACTAACCCGAAAATTGTGCTTGAAAACTATAATTTTTTTAAAAACTTTTCTTTTTTGTTAAGATCGGACCTTGGAAATACACAACCTGCCAGATTTAATCGAAATCTTATCCTTTGAGCAACAACCAGCCCATTAAGCTGTTGTTGCGAGCAACGTTCTCAGTGAGACCTTCTTGGGACAGTGGATCGGCTGAAGAGGTCCTATAAGTTGGCCGTCGAGGTTATTAGATCTTAACCCATTAAAATACTTCTTTTGGAGGCATTTGAAATCACCATATTGAATTGGCGTATCGAATCGTGACACCGGATATGATCAAAAGGGCCATCGCAATTATTTTGAGGCGAGCAGCAGGGTGGGATTTTTAAAAAACCAATGCCTTTTTTAGGTTACTTTTAATTTTCATTTTAATTTTTGAATTTCGTTTTGTTAAAAGTTTTAAAATGTTAAGAATTGTTAAGAGGATAAATTGGTTTCATCATGAAAAAGAAAAAATGACACATGTTTTTGTGGAATAAATAGTACCAAGTCAAAACAACAACTTAAAAATGCCAAAAAAATGGGTTTTAAAATAAATTACGGGAAAACAGTTATCTGCATAAAAAAAAAACTGCTAACTGTTCAAGAATCGATTGCAATTTAGCAAAGTAAGAACCAGTTAAAAGATACGAAACCAATAAAAGTCATAAAAAACTGTTATAAGTCGAAAAGAAAGCGAAAACGAGAAAATTACCTCTTAAGTTTTTTAGCTTAAAATGATCTCAGAAACCCATGGTTTCCGTCTGCGACAGTGACTAGGGGACACCCTGTATATGCATATTGATTGTTTTATGTAAGGGGTGAACCAACAGATTGTGTGGATGTTGGCTGTTAAGTATTGTCATTTACTGATTTGAACGTGGTTGATCTCTTTGATAGATGTCATACAATCTTTGGAAATTTTAGTCATGGAACAGTTTACCACGCAAGAACGAATTTTTCTTATTTAATCTCATTACAAATATCAGTATAAATAACATTTCGTAAATTTTGTGAACTTTTCGGTCAACATATTCGTTCTACGGAGTTCGGAATTCGTTCGATATCGCCTCAAACTCCACATCAGCATGATCGACCAGCATGTACCCTTTCACTGTGAGTGAAAGTATTCAAAACCTTAATCTGTCGCCGAACCCCAAAGCCAATTGATCACGCATGGAATATATCATTCTAATTTGATAACGCGTGCGGTAATTTGCTCCATTGGGTCTGGACGATCTCACAAGCCATCAATTAATCAATTTATTTCGGTTGGAAGAGAAGTTAATTGGCCTCCAACTCCGATTTGACACCTTTAGACTTCTTTCTGTGCGGTTATTTGAAGGTCTATGCCAATAACAAAGCGACAATTTAGGATCTCAAAAATAAAATCCAAACTGAAATTGCAGCCATTGACCCACTTTTTCTTCAAAGTCATTGATAATTTTGACCTTCGGATGACTGTGACGGTGGTCATATGAACGATATAGTGTCATAGACCAAACTTTATAAATTAATAAAATTCTTCATTGATTTCAAAATAAATGTGTGTTTAATTAAATAAAAACTTCTACACTAGCTGTTGACTCACCCTTAATTATCATATAGTTTGACGGGCTAAAAAGGGAATCTTCGACCTAAACAAGTCCATCATCATAGTTATTTATGTTTTATTTATGTAAAACCCCTAAACAAAATACATGTAAAGCCTATCAGCCAAATCATTAATGATAAAGTTTCAAGGTTTTTGTAACACTTTCTGATTCTACCCTTAAATCAGAAAGTCATTAAAGTCGATATGATAAACATTGTCACCAGAATTTGTCACTTAATTTCTGTTTCTTTAAAAAAAAGTGCAGCAGGCAAAAATTTTAAATACGTTATTAATATGATGAGAATGCACATAATCATGGCTGCAGATATTCCATTGATTGTGTAAAGAAGATGAGCTACGTTTTCACCCGAGTAAATTAATAAAAGTTCACTTTCTAAACATTTCCAACTAAGACAGATAATTCTTTTTACAAAAAATACAAAAAATAAAATTTGCTCATGCTTTATGGCTCGAATAATATGTTAATGCAGTTGCTTATGATTTAATGTTTTAAAATAAATAAATAAATCTTTTCAGCCATAACTAAGTTGGCCCTTAAAAACTAACCCGAGCTATACAATTAAGTTAGATGGTTTTCTAAATAAATATATTTTTTTTCTTTTAATATGTACGAATATTTCTAAAGACTAGATATTAAAATTTATATCTATTCACAATGATAAGTTACATCTGTTGATACATTTTCTAATATTATAATAAATGTCACTGACACACAATAGTACTATTATACAATAGTACACACTTGATTTATATTGATAATAGCTATACTATACCATCTAGGGCCTAATGGAGAGTTCTCTAAAACACTGAAGACTTGAACACATTTCTAAAATTCTCTATGTGGGAATATGTAGAAAATAGTAATTAATGCACGATATACATATAATTAGTTAGATAAACGTAAAAGAAAAAAAAAAAAAATCTTAAACGAAGTTCAGCGAACAATTCCTACTTAATGGCACTCCTTGCTGAGCACTCGGACGTCTTACTTGGTATTCTCGAAACGAGCTTAAGCGGCCTTAAAACACGAAATGACCGTAACATTCGCAGGTCGACATCGATATTAGCTTCTGCGAAGATCGTCATAGCACTAAATTGTGTAATCATTTTCCAAAAGAAATAATTACAGTGTTTCATTATCGTTATCGTTTATATGTAAAATCCGTATAAAAAACAAAAATGAAAAAAGAAAATAAAAAAAAAACAAAAGAAAAGAAAACAAAAATAAATAGGGAATAGTGTAAGCAATTGGAAAATAGGAAAAATCAAATACATATGTTTAAATATATAGAAGTAAGATAGTGTCAAATGAAAATTTCTTAAACCTGTCCAAGAGTAACATTTGCAAAAGCTCAAGAAAAATACATATAGGTTAAGATGTTATTTGAAAATTAGATAATTACCCCGTTACTACAACGAAAAAATCCATTATGTTCCATATATTCCTGAGGTAGGAGTGTTTATGCAGAACTAGCCCTAAGGCAAGGATCTTGAGCGATGCTTCTACACAGAAAATGCATAAAAAATAGGCTTCGGTTTTTTCCTACAAAACATATATAACAATGATTAATTGCATTTTAAAAGCGATGAAATTACAAAGGATACAATACCAATTTCTGAGCCAATACTGTTTTATCACCCTCAGGCAAATGTTCTTCTAATGCCAACACAACACAGTTGGCAATGATTGTCAATAACACAGCGTACTCGAAGGGCGGCCATTCTATTATAAATCGTGTATACCTCCTAATTGGATTATCCTCGGTGAGGATAAAAAGTGATGTGGGCCCACCACCAGGTGGTGATTGGCCCTGACTGCTCGGGCCACCCATTCTATCAGCTAAGCGATGGGCTCCCCTTCGACCCAAGTGCCCCCCGCTTGTGGAGCCCTGTTGCTGTCCTGCTAGCGCCGCTTCCTGAGCCGCTGCCAACCTGTTAATAAAAAAAGAAAGAAAAAAAAAAACAAAAACAAAATAATATTCAATTTCAATGTAGAAATGCCAACAAAAGTATTTAGAATATGCAAAACAAATAGTAAATTTAGAATAAATGTAGGAAAACTTGTTGAAGATTGTTGCTGCTGTTAGTGTGGTTTGGCTGATGGTATTTCTTAGTGCACTTGATTCAACAGGTACATATGAGTAGAGATTTTCAAAACTGTACTTATGTGTAAAAACAAAATTATATTTCTTGAATAAGCATCAGGCACTCTTGCAATTTTATAATGGAAATCTAATGATCTCAATGGTTTTTTCATTTTGATTGAGAAGGATTGGTTCCTGTCACCCTTCGAGGGGCATAGGGCGTAAACAACTCCGGTACGTAATATAGCTTGGAGCTTTGCGCTTTTGTTCATATGCTGCTCACATAAAGTTCGGTACCACCGTCAGCCGATATCATACTTTCTGAATAAAAGTAATTACTGGATTTCTTTCTCCAACAATGTTTAGTTGTCTTTATCTTTAACCAGATGGTACTTGCTTCAGTTTCCAGTTTTCGAAGAATTTGTTATTTATTATTGATTTCCTCAGCTGTCATCCACTGATGACTGGTAAAAAAGTTGTGATAGAAGTGTATCTGTGTTACTCTAACTGGGACATCAAATTTTTTCTGAAAGATTATTAACAGTGAATTAATATTTAAGCTGTTAAGCTGTTAAGCCCCAAACTGGACAGCGATTAGAGATCGTATGATGCGCCGTTTGACTCCATACAAAGAATTGTATCCCTGTATTAAGTGTATTGGGATCTTCGCTGCGGAAAATACAAAAACTGTAACAACTTGGAAAAGATCGCACGTGAACACCAGACGTTGACAGTCATACCGCCAAGACCCTGGACTTGTTTTTAACTTCTCACCTTGATTAGGATACTGTCAACGTGCATTCCCCTCTAGTCTTGTCGGACCATTGTGTCATATCAGTTAATTTCTTGTACTCCCATCTCATCGTTAGAAAAAAGATTTCTGAAAGAACAGTATGTCAATACGAGAAAACTAATTGAAGCGAACTTAACAGTTTCTTAAGGAATTTTAACTGGTCGTTATGTTTCCTCGTTAACTATCACAATATTGTTCTCTTTGGAATGAGATGCTTTATCCTTCATCGGATGAAGAGTATCAAACCAAAAGAAAAATTGTGGTACAACTCGGGCTGTAAAGAGGCTGCCAGGGTTAGAGAAATGCTTTTTCGGTCCTACAAGACCAACCCGACGGAGGTAAACCGAAAAAAGTTCAAACGAGCCAGGAATGACTGCATCGTCTTTTTTAAGCTTGTGCAATTCTAATACGACCAAAAACTGGGGCAAAAAATACTTAAATGTCACAAAGGTAGTAACAATTTTTAGTCGTTCGTCGTCCATCCCAACGCTGATTTACAATGACATTCCAGCTGTCAGCTCTTTGGACAAGGAAAATTTGCTTGCTGCACTAATTCAACACTTCCAGATTGTGCTTTGTCTCTGCCTACACTTGAATACTTCGCATTCGTGTAGTAGTATATCATAGTATTCACAAATCCGCTGGTCCAGGTGGTTTATCTCCCCTTCTTCTGAATAGGTGTTCTTTCTCGCTGGCAATACCACTGCGTAAGCTTTTTCATCCATCTTAATCTTTAGGATTCTTTCCGAGCAGATGAAAAACAGCATTTGTACAGCCCGTCCCTAAAAAAAAACGAATGTTCTTCTTTCTCTTCCTACAGATCCATTAAACTTAAGTCCCTTCTTTGCTAGATCATGTAAACGCTTAAAAATCTCGTAGCAACAGCTCCACTCGTGGTTTGATGGTAAAGCGTACATCAATCTATCGAATCCACTTAGTTGCATTTGATATTTCTAAGACATTTAACAGAGTTTGCCATCAGACCTTTTGTCGAAAATGCGAGCTTTTGTGATCGATGAATTAGAAATGGTTAATTCAAGTTGTCTTGGATGGTTTCAAGTCTGATATCCACAAAATAAATGCTGCTGTGCCCCAGAGCTCCGTTCTGTTTTAATCTTTATCAACAATCTGTTGTTTGCTACTTTTAATCCAATATATTCCTTTGCTGACGAAAGTACTCTCTGCTTTTCACATTCGTTCCCGTAACTCCTAATGCGGAGGCAAGCTCTTCTTGCGTTTGGCACGGATCCTCATCTAAAAAAGTTTCCAGTTCAGTGTCTTCGAAGGATTTTGGCCTCTTTTCATGCCGACAGTCGTCAGCATCGAAATCGTTATCTTTAAAGCGATGGAACCCATCATCTCCGTAAACTTTTTGGAGCTCTCTATGCGCTTCAGCTGCCATTTTCTTCGAATGAAAAAAGAAAATCAAAACTTCCCGCAAATGACGATTATTTAGCACAAAATCAAACATTTTCACATAAAAGTAAATGACGCCAAAACAAAATCATTAATGTGGCAAAACGATTTGTTTACCATGTATCTAAGCTTGATTCATGACGTTTTGGATATGTCAAAATCGGCCAGCACTTACCGCTAACGCCATCTATTGACAACGAGAACTTAGTTGCGTACCTAATATATGAAATTCTTTTGACGTGGTTAAAAGTTAATATGCAACTTTAATAAGAGTAACGAATACGAATATACTGTGCAAGCATACTCCAACAAAGTACTGAAACCTAAGAGTTAATTTGTTTTGTTTTGGAAATATATGTAATTCACATGGAGGTGAAAATTACTTGCTCATATTTAATATTATATATGCACGAGTACATATGGTATGTTACGTTTAAAGAAAAATATTAATATTACATACAATTTCAGTGAAAGTAATGAGATCTTTATGTTAAAGCAAACAGTCTTTTATTGATGATATTTTCGAAAAATAGTTAATGTTATTAGCATACATACAATAAAGAAGGATATTGTGTTTTGCAATCAAATATGTTCTATACTACTTCATCAATTTGATCTACTATACCATATGTGTTAAGTGGTGAGCTAAAAATCTTATAAAACCTGGGTTGATACGTAGTCCTAATGATTTCTAAAATATTGTATTTAGGTGACCTACTGTACTGCAGATTGCCATCAGAGATATTTGTCTTAAAAACCGAAGAAAACCTGACAATCGGATGTCCTTGAAACTCATAAATGTCTCCCAAACATTGCCATTTAAGTCTACTTCCTTAAACAAAAATAAAAAGTCAATCATATGTAACCTTACTACTGAACTAACTGAACAGCACGCACACACGTAAACAAAATAGAAACTATTCCAGTTCTTCCTCAATATATTTTATTTTTTCTTATGAGTAAACCTTTTTTTTTTTTTTATATTTAACGTTTTGGTGTCGTAGACCACTTAAAGCTAACTACAATTTGGTTGTATAGGTTATATACTCGTACACAAATCTGTAACATTCATTTGGCGTAGCCAGATATAAACATTTACTTCTTAGCCAGTCCTGAGTTGGTCGATGGTATGGTTGTCCTCCAGACAATAGGACTCCGATTTCGAAATTCATAAAGGAAATTGATGCCGACAACAACGCAAATTACTTTTCCTCTTAAAGCTGTCTTGCCGGGCTCTTCGTCTCTAGGAGATGAAGAGTTTCCCGCAGACTTTGTGTATACGAGTATAGCCATTTCTACATATCTATTAAATATGTAGTGAAGATTAAGTCATTATTTTGGCAATTTATTTGAATTAAATTGTTTATTCGATATAGTCGTACAAATATAGTGATGATGCCAATATTTCCGACGAAAAGTTTACAAATCTGGAAGAAGGAAACCAAATTCTGAGTGTTCGTATGTCTGTATGATGTTGGTGATAAATCAACGTTTGGCTTTTAATTTATCTGAAACGGTTATCTGAGGAATTATTGTATGTACATATGTATGTACATAGAAATGTTATTGTGGCATAGAATCCAAAAAAATACTTGTCCTTTAAATAAATGTTTTTTTTTGGTTTGCTTTCAATTGCGTTGAACTTGAGTCAGACTTCCACAACAGTCTTTAACTGTATAAAATCAAAGTCAATGATGTCATTGGAAAAGATAGATCCGGATTCTCATTAACTCAGAGCCATAAGGATGTATATGAATATATAAGACAAATATAGGACAATCTCGTATACTTTTTGAGGCAATAAAACATATAATGTATATTGAAAATAGTGACTAGGAACTCCACCAAAATAAAAGGAATAAACCCAAGGATACAAATATCAGAATTTTTTCAAGATACAATAGCTCAAGACAGAAATAAACACACTTTTCCACGTTTATTTTAAGCAAAAACAAATCTGAGCAACGATTTTATTACTTACCCTGGTAGAGTGATGTATACTCAAATATATGACTTGCGAAGTTTATCTATACTCAAATTTACCTAGACAGCTTGTAGTTCATTGACAGTTAAAACACGCTGGCAAAACCACTTTCTCTTAATCTCTTATTTCCCCTTATCAACACGGCTTTCTACAAACTAGATCAACTACCACAAACCTCATCGTATTCGTGTCCTCTGTTCTCTCCGTCTTAGAAAGGGGTAACGAAGTTGACGTTATAACAACTGATTTCAGTAAAGCTTTTGATATATGTATGATATATGTATATCTCATAAACTAGTTCTGTTCAAATTGTCCGTTCTGGGCTTTGAACCCATTTTGTTAAAATGGATATCTTCTTACCTGGATGATCATTTTTATAGCGTTTGTTTCAGGGTTGTCCTATCGGCCCCATTTTTGGCCACGTCAGGTGTTCCTCAAGGTAGTCACCCAGGTCTACTTTTCTTCATCCTAACTATTAACGATCTTAAAAGGGTCATTCAATACTCAGCACTTTCTCTCTATGCTGACGGTACTAAATTTTTTAAACCCATTTCCTCAAAACTTGACTCCAGCCTCCTTTAAATAGATCCAAACAGTTTTTCCACCTGGTGCATTATGAACTGCGACTCAATCTCCATAAATGTTAATCGATTACCTTCTTACGTAAGTGCAACAAGTCTGATCGCTGAATATACCTTCTCCACGGCCAACCTACAATATACCCTTTGTTCAGTCTATTCGCGACCTTGGCATATTATGCGATAGGGAGCTTAATTTCCGCTCGTATATTAATGAGATAATTACTAGCACATCACTTGGCTTCGTTTAAAGATGGTCCAAATAATTCTATAACCCTTTATATATATATATCACTTTTGTTCGGCCTTTTCTCGAGTATCCTAGCCAAGCGTGGCGTCGCTTTCAACGAGTTCATGTATTCCGAATTGAGAGCATCCAGCGTCGTTTTCTGCGATTTGCTCTTCAGGGTCTACCTTGGGGCGATCCTCTAATCTTACCTCCCAATCGAGACCGTCTTAAACTTATTAACCTGAATAACCTTGAGGAACGAAGGGACGCAGCAGACTTTCTTTTCATTCATCGATTCCTCTCAGGCTCCGTTGATTACATTTCTCTTCACAACTCCATTTTCTTTTACACTTACACTTGCCCCCATCTCTTTTATCTGCCAATCCACCGCACCACATATGGCTCTAACGAACTAATCTCCCGTATGCTGGTAAAATCCAACCTTTCCGTTTTCAATTTTCGCAGCACTTTCTCTCTCAAATTCGATCTCCTTCACCATCCCTAGCTTTAAGCCCTAGCTAGTTTTAAGTCATAGTTCCCTAGTTAGTTTAAGCTTGTATTAAATAAACATTAAAAAAAAAACACTAAATTAAAAATTCCTAAAGTAATGTAAGAAGAACTTCACCACTTCTGATCTGGCCTCAATATATAAGGCATTTTATCCGCCCCAAATTGGAGTAAAATGTCCACATCTGGTCGAGTGCACTCAAAACATATCTGCACCTGCTAGATAGGATTAAAAACCGTGCGATAAAACTCATAGAAGATACTAATATCAGTCAGTTACTTGACACCCTTAAACACCGCTGTAATTTCTGCTGTCTATCACCAATGCTAAACAGAAATCACTAGTAGCAATCCGCCCCTTCAAACTTTCAACCGTAACGACCGTCTCGCTACGAATGCTCATCAGTATACCCTCAAGCCCACTTTCGGATATACTCGTGATTCGTTCCTAAGCCAACAACTCTCTTATGGAATGCCCTGCCTAGCTCTTTACTTCCTAGTTATTATAACCTTCAAATATTTAAAACCAAAATTCATCGGTACCTCTTTTTCTTCCCTCCCTGATTTTCCTTCCACCCCTCTATAAGCAAGCATTTTAAGGATACTTAAATCCCTTGAGCGCGTGCACACACCCTTTTCCTTATCTTTGTTGAAGTGTTCAGACTTCCGACTTGAAACAGGACCGTTAACTTCATTTCCTTCAAATATAGAGGCATAATTAAAGAAGACATAAACTTCTGAATCATCTTGAATTTCTGGAGTAGGCCTTTCAAGAGCTTGTCTATAAAATGTTAGATCCGTTTAAGAGCTTTTCAAATGTGAATTTTATCTTTTGAAATTCGCCCAACCAACGATTTTTTCTTTTGCCAATTTTCCAGAACAGCATTCTTTTTCATATATGGTATATACATATGTTAGTATTTCGAAAAGGCTTATTCCATAACAAAAATTTAGAATAACATATCTATGAATATCGATATCAGCATCCTAGTTTGGTTGGTATCATACAAAAAACAAACTTCATTTGGCAGTCAATGGTTGTCCGTATAGAATCATACAGATGGAGATGTATTAGATATCTTACAAATACTATATAGTTAACTTTGATTTAAGTAACATATATGTATGTTTATTTACTCGTATTTGTGCTAAGTATCTACGAAGAAATCGATATTACACTCAACAACAGTAATACTTTTAGGCTTACCAGACTTACGAGTATATCTTCACAAAAGAAGGATATTTGGAATCGATCTGAAATTCTCGGGTGTTCACAGAATTTGCTGAAGTATGAAAATCCGAAATCTTGACCCAAATTACAACTATAATGACCGATCAAATTGATGAAATAAATTTCAGAGTTTTCTTTTCAATTCAGTTCAATTTATTTAAAGATAAAGATTTGTGCTTTAAAATTATAGTTTTTCGAATTTTTATATTTCAGCAGCTGTCAAAGTTACCAACGACATCTAGCTGTCAAAATATTCAATAAGGGTTGCCACTTCATCTTACATCGGATCAGTTGTAAATACGGAACGTGAATTTCGTCGTGAGGTCGATCGTCATTATGCATTCAGTGTGCAGGTAATTCTTCGCACCGTAGAAAAGTTTGAGCGTGAGGATCTTTGGATCTTATGCCACCAACAAGACAGAGATTTGTTCGAAATGAAGAAAACATAGCCCCTGTAACGGCCAGTATCGAAGAAGACCCAAAAATGTCGATTCGGCGCCGATCAGCTGAACTGGACATCGGTAAAAAGTCAATTCGGCTTATTTTGCGCTTGCATTTGGGCCTACGTCATAAGATTATGCTGACGCAAGAGTTGAAGCTGTTTGACCATAGGCAACGCCGTGAATTCGCTAGTTCGGCGCTGGAAATATTGATCGGAGATCCGGATTTTGGCTGAAAACTCATCTTCTAGGACAAGCAAAATTTCCCTTATTAGAGTGAAAACAATCCACAAGTGTTCGGCTTAGATTGACTGTTTGGTACAGTGTTTGGCATGGCGGCATTATCGGACTTTAAACACAAACACCCTTACGGTTAATGGTCTCGGGTACAGAGCGATGTTAACCGACTTTCTGTGGTCAGATCACGACAATATATAGCATCCGTGTTGTGGTTCCAACGGCGTTACAAACCATATAAGAGACGCAATGCTCGAAGTTGTGAAAGAGAAATTTGGCGACTAGGTAATCTCATGGCGAGCGTTCATCAATTGACCGCCGCGATCATGTAGTTTGATACTAGATTATTTTTCTGCGGCTACGTCAATTCCTTTGTCTACGCTAACCAGCCAACCATTTTGGACGAGCTCGAGGGCAACATTTGACATGCTATTGCCGGAATAACGCCGCACATATTGGACCGATCGCTTTAAGCACTGCCAGCGAAGCCGAGGCGGCCATTTGGATGCTATAATGACATGAATGTAGTTTCAAAATAAAACCAGAATTAATTTTATACGTCGTTATCATTTTATTAAAATTTTTTTTCCTTAGTATTTGTCACTAGTTGGTATTGGTATCTATTTACCTGGAAACACTAATCTGATTGTGTCAAACAAATACTTGTTTGAAAGGTGACATGTCAGGCTACATTTTTTGTGAAGACAGCTGTGTAATTCGTTGCTCTTGCTAAAAGTTATACTGATTTAAATATAAGTGAAATATCTGAAGAAATACGTGATGCTTTTTGACTATAAAAAAGGGAAAAACGCTGCAAAAATATGCCGAAAAATTTGTGCAGTTTACGGTGAGAATACTGTAAGTAAACACTGAATTCATGAGTGGTTTTTTCGATTCCGATCCGGAAATTTCGAAGCAAAAGATGCACTTCGTACTGGTCGGAATTGCACTGAAAAAGTCGATGAAATTTTGCAACTGATGGAGCAAGTCCGGCACGGAAGCTGTCTGGAGATAGCGGAGGCACTAAAAATCAACCCTACGACAGTTTGGAATCATCTAAAACGAGCAGGGAGCATTATGGGAGATGAGAAATGGATTAAATACGAGAATATTCAATGCAAGCGATCATGGTCAAAGGATGGTAACCGACCACAAGTGACTTCAAACGAGGTTATGTTGAGTGTTTGGTGGATTTGGAAGGGAATTGCCTATTATGTGCTGCTGGAACGTGGCAAAACGGTCAATTCGATCCTCCACTGTATACAACTCGACCGTTTGAATGAAGCTATCAAGAAAGAGCGACCAGAATTGGCCAACAGAAAGGAAGTTGTCTTCCATCATGACAATGGGACCAGAAAGGTGTGGTGTACCACGAGCTCCTACAGATCGCTACCGACAGCAAATGATCAAGTTGAACCATGTATTGATAAAAAAACGACCAGAATGGGCCAGAAGACATGGCAAGGTAATTTTGCTCAATGACAATGCACTTGTGCACAAAGCAAAAGTGGTTCAGGATGCAACCACGACACTTGGCTGGGAGCTGCTACCCCACCCGCCGTATTCACCAGATTTGGCTCCTTCCGACTACCATTTGTTTTCATCGATGGAACACGGAAATCGAAAATTGGGTGATTTTTTGGTTTGCTTCAAAAGACGAACAGTTTTATTGGCGTGGAATCCATAAATTGCCTGAAAGATGGGAAAAATGTGTAGCTAGCAATGGCCAATACTTTGAATAAAATGTTTATTTCTTTCCCATTAAAAATTAGTGTTTTATTTTTAAAATTACTTGCGCTCCGATTACGTTGCTATAATTTCACTGTGGTTATAGTGAAATTGCTTCTCCCATTTCAGCAAGCAGCGAAAAAACTCACCATCTCTACATTACGGCATCACATATGTAGTCGAAGCAGAAGTCTGTTAGAAATGATATAGGTATCCGATCCCGAATGATGCGTTTTAATTAATCAGAAGGTTTCTGGGTCGTTATATGCGCTTACAAAACATACTCATAAGTATGCGAAAATTCTTTGAACTACATTTGAAATCTAATTTGTACATCAAATTGTTTGTCCACCTTCATTCCTAACAGAAATATCCGCACGTGGTTAGAGCAATCAATTGAACAACAGTTTTCGGTTGCACATGCATATGGGTATGTCGCACTAACAATATATATAATACTTCTTTCAAAATCAATATTTATAATACCTGCTTAGTTCAATCAAACATACCACATGTATTTAGTATATGCATAGTGCACTTGTAAATTTCAATTGAACTTGAACATCCAATGCCACCTTACGAGATTTTTTTTTTTTTTTTTTTTTTTTTTGACGGTTAGAAGTATCTATATACGTGTATATGGGCTTCTGCTGTTATTATGTCTAAGTTTCCAAGTCATCACAAGATTAATACCTGGTATGTTGTTAAAGTAGAGTGAAATGGTTTTGCAATATGACATCTATGACGTTAAGCAGTTTTTGAACTCTTAAGTTTCAAAAATCTTGTGTTCATTATGTGTACATATGTACTTTTAAGAGTAATGTGCATGTGTGTATGGTATTCACGTATATAGTATGTAGAGCTAAGAAGCTATTTTTCCATATTTCATTGACATTTCCACTTTTTGCCTGAAGTCTTCTATCCACTTGACTTGCAAAGTGGGTGGACGGATGCGACTGTCTGTTCGATAACAACAATAGACGCACTCGAAGTCTGATTGTCTATAGTACTAGTGCTGATGAATAGTCGTTCTCTTAAAGATTTGAACGTCTTAAAGTAAAGTGAAAAAATGTATAACGGTTTAGCTTATGCCCTTCAATATTCAGATTCGATGGTAGACATCTTATTGGTTCAATAACACCATTTGAAAAGGTAATTGTGACATTGCAGTAACATCGTAATTATAACTTGTTTTCAGGAAAAGTCTAGAGGTATACATATGTATGTATATAAACACAATTAAGAACGAAAATGCTATTATAAGAACTAAGCAATAAGCGAAATCAATTTTACATTAACCATTAACAAACTTAAGCCACTTTATCACTGCTCGTAATTTACCTTTCAAATTCGACTTTAGATCATCTCTATGGGATGGTGAAATACATATTCATCCCGACCAATTCCGTCATTTATCATTGCATTTTATCCCCACGCTGGATCCGATAGACAACGTCATTAATGAGGATTATCACCTTGTATGGACCTTTCCAATCCTGTTGCAATTTGGGTGATTTTTCCCTCTCACGCAGCGGATTATACAGCTTCACTAGGTCTTTTCCGTTGGAGCCGTACCTAGACTTTCGGTTGCTCATAAATTTCATCCCTTCTCGAATCCTTACATGAACCGCTTGTTATTTTGATTCCTCTAAGTCTTTCCTACCATGAAATTTCTGGCTCCATAAAATCACTTTCCACTTTACCCAAACAATTGCTTCCGACGAAGGCTCTAGAACCTCGATGAAAGTTTTGGCGTTTCCGTACACCATTAGTATCTCCATGTTTCGGTATTTCAGGGTTTGTGCCCCAAAGTCGACTGCTAATCCATGTTCTTTCATGAAGTCTGAACCAATGATACAATACATTCAGCACATAAATCAGCTACCGAAAAACGTGAGAGAATTTGGTAATTTTTATGCTCACTTCACCATATACCTTAGCCGTTTTTCCCGCAGCTGTTCCCAACCTGTAACTGCTGGTGTTATGCAACCAGTTACCTCCTGATGATAGAGGTCGTAGCACCGCTGTCTTCTTGTCGTTCAATTATTCTTACCACTGGCTACTTCTACTAGAAGACTTTCATTGCATCGTTGTGCCAGCGATACTTGGATAATGGTTCTGGGGCCGTTGATTCCTGTTACTGACTTTTACGGCATCACCTGAAGCATTCGGGAAGATTGACCGGCTTCTTTTCACTGCGCTTGAAGATTTCCCACTTTATTGCACTTCCAGTAGCGGATTCTTCGTCACTTCCGTGGAGTATATCGTTCCTCGATATTTACTATAGCGCAGGAACATTCAACAGATGTTATTTCTCTGCCGAAATATGTTCCTTTGGAAGTCTGATTGGCAACTTCCATAGCCAAAGCGAAGGCAAGTTCTTCAGCAAGGGTTCTTTCCCTGGCCATCCTTAATGTAGACGGTAATTTTGAATCTGCGATTCGCGTATTATGATTGTGCCCGTCTACTGAAGTCTGCTTGGAGCTGTTGAGTGATTGCATTCGTTGCTGTATTCGGCTTTACAATTGAATTTTGTAAACATGCTGCATGTGGCTATCCCTAAACCGTTTCTCGATATCCTGCTCTGAAGCCATCTAGTTTTTATGCTTTTCGATGTCGATTGTTTGTAACAATTCTGCTGCAGGATCGTGTAAAGCCATTGCCAGGTCAACTTTGTAGAGCAACTGGCTCTTTTTTTTTGCAAGTTGAGATTCGTGTTCGGTTCGTTAAATTTTTGTTTCAATTTTTTCTTTTGTTAGTCGAACTTTTGTTTAATGCTTTTCTTCTGTTCGTCCAGCTCTTATTCGAGGCTGTTCTTTCGTTCGTTAGATCCTTTTTTGGTTCGTCGAGACTGTCTTTCTGTTCGTCCAATTTCAATACTACTAGGTGGGGTGAAAAGTAACCTCCTTGGGAATGAAAAAAAAAAAAATTAAATGTTTTTTTTTTATTTTATTCAATATAGTCCCCTTTTAGTTTTTTACACTTATTTTAGCGATTTTCCAACTTCTTGATCCCATCCGAAAAGTAATTTTCCGGAAGGTCTGCAAAATACTCCTCCGTGGCGTCGATGATTTCCTCGCGTGAGCTGAATTTTTTTATTGATGAGCCATCTTTTGAGCTTTGGGAAGAGATAATAGTCCGAAGGAGCCAAATCGGGCGAATACGGTGGATGCGACAGCAATTGAAGCCGTAAGTCATTGATTTTAGCCATGGTTGCGATGCTCTTGTGCGCCGGTGCATTGTCTTGCAAAAACAACATTTTTATTCGCTTCATGTGAGCGATTTCGGCCTTCAATCGCTCCAATAATGCACAGAAATACTCGCTGTTGATGGTTTTTCCTTCTTCGAGGTAGTCCACGAAGAGTATGCCATGACAATTCCAACCCATTGAGCCTCCCTCGGCCGCTTCGGAGTACTCGTGCCGGCTTCAGTCCATTTCCGGGCACTCATTCTGTTCTCTGGTGTTCAACAGTTACCAATCGACGCCAAAAGTCCGCCCGATTCCGCATCAGCAAGTCCAACACTCTTTCGAAGTGCTCTCGCGTTCGTGTTTTTGATCAGGAGTGAGTGTGCGCGGCACCTAGCGGCAGGATAACTTTTTCATATGCAGAATATTGCCCAAAATATGGCGTGTGTGCTCAGTACTAATCTTGGTGGTATCTGCTAGCTCGCGCACCTTCACTTTCCGGTCAGCCAACACCATTTCATGTATTTTTTTGACATTGTCCTCTGTAAACGCATGGGAGGGCCTGCCGCTGCGGACTTGATCGGTAGTGGAGTTGCGGCCACCACGAAACTCTCGAAACCAATATTTGACGGTGTAATCTGACGGAACATTAGAACCATAATATTTATCCAACTTTTCTTTTGTTTCCTTCGCCGCTTTACCTCTCAAAAAATAATGTTTTATGAAAATGAATATGAAAATCGTTTTTGTCCATATTCAACATGATGCCAAACACGTCAACAACAATCAGCTGTCAAAACAAAACTAAGGACAGTATCGCACTAAAATTTGGCATGTGAATATGAACGGACTTCAAGGCACCATAACCTTTTTTTCAGTAGCAGTGCATTCTGGCGGTCAAGGAGGTTACTTTTCACTGTGTGCCGGTGTTTATCATTCTTTCTAGTCAACATGAAAGAAAAATGTATTTGGATCATGTCCCTCGTTGTACAAAGCGTCCTAAAGTCGGAGCATCACAGGCGGTGAGATTTCTTTGACGATTTGGACAAAGGTCAACTGTAATAGTTTTGGTCTCATGGCATCTTGAACACAACACAATTATTCTAATTTTTTATTTTTACACAACAAATCCTATCCCACTTCTGACACCAACCGATGTAAAATGTTTGCGTGGGTTCAAATGATAGAACTCATTTTCTCAACCACTTTTATCTCACTTTATCTTTTACCTAAACCTCACTCGTAATTCATCTTTCAAATTCCACTGAACTTCACATTTCTGTGGAATGGCGTGTTTGAATTCCCTACCATTTTTCGAGAACTTTCTCTACTAACCAGCTGCCCATATTACTTTCCATTTTGCTAGAATGTTCGCTTTTAGTTGTCAAATTGATTCCATTACTTCCCCATTGCATGAGTCCTTAAATATAGATGACGCTGTTCACATTTAAGGGGTTATCACAATATGTATTCGTACACTGTGTAACTTAAAAGTAATACACCAACATTAAGAAAGCATGGGATTGTTATGAACATAATTATGAAAAGGTTATCGAGAAAAACAAACACGAAAACTTAATCTGTCAATACAATGTACATTCAAAATGGTAATATATCGTAACACCTGTTTTAGTTAGATGAAACCTATGACCAGTTTTTGGATTATTTTAACATTATTCCTTAAAGTTACATTCGCAGCTCAGCGAATGAGCTGACTGCAAAAAAATTATTTCTAAAACATTTAAAGACAGGCAAGAGCCAAATTTATCTGTGGATTAATAAAAATTACCAAGAAATCAACGGCTCGCTTATTTATCCGCGTATAAGCGAATGTTCTCTGCGAACTGTCAAATTTTAGTAGCATCCCACAAAATATGTGGAACCCAAATTACGTTCGCATCAAAACATTCCCGTAAATTCAACTTTGAAATTCTCCTGTTTTGATTTGTTTTATTCGCAGGACGCGGCGACTAAATGAAAGGTAACTGTCAATGAACTGTCAAAAATACGAATATTCGTTTGTTCGTATTCGCAGTTCGCTGAGCTATGAATGAACATTCATAGCCTAAGCAGACAACTTAATGTACCCGCACTTGGACCGTATACACTAAAGTGACTGGACGGCCAAAAACTGTTAAATAAGAACAAAGATTAACATTTAAGACATGCAAAATTAATTAAGAGAATTCAAAATAGATTACCCTAACGATGTTACTTAATTTTAAATGTATAAGTTGGTTTTAGATCCCTCAGTTCACATTTAAAGAATTGTGATGGCGCAGAATTATGAAGAAAAAAAATTGCAAAGGACCTCGGATGGGCTGATTTCAAAGCATAAAATAACAAAAGGCCATGGAGCTCCCAAAAACCCAAACAGTTATATGTGCATATAACCAAAGCAAACATGACAAAAATATAAAAAAGAAACTGCCTTCTAATTACTTCGTTTTTGCTTGATAAAGTGCATCCGCAATAAGGACACGAACGGTACGAAAAATAATGAAGATAACTAGGGCATACGCTTAAGTCACAGAAACTCTGAATTAGTAATTAAAAATATATACGATTGATAAATAGCCGACAAGTATTGAAATGTATGCGACATTATAAACAAACAAGCTGCTCATGTTGAGGGAAAAATTGGCCAGAGTTTCAATCACCGATATAGTCGTATGTAGAGGGTCAGGATTGGCGTTTACTATTGGAAAATAACGAAATTGGCGGAAGGCTTATTTTAACGCGTTACACAACAAAGAACTTTCACAAAGTTACATTGCCTATACTGTGGTATATAAGAAGGAAACATTGAATTTTGCTGAAAACGAATTCAGCGAAGAAGCAAAACAAATAACCTGGAGACCAATCGTACTGATAGAATCATATACCTTCTGAAAGGGATGACGACAATCCGAAATCTTGGGTCTCAATGGCTTGCATCTTGTTTAGTTAAATGATCAGGGGCGATTGCATCTCTAGCTTACATATTTCCTGTTCCACCACACATGTAATACGCGAAACTGTAACAACTACTAATAGGTGATGCTCATATGTCGCATACATGGAAAGAAAAATGAGAAAGTTTAAAACAGTTGGTAGTGCAATATGATCAAATTTCATGGTTTTCAACACAGCTTTGTAAGACTGGAGAATTATTATGACGGAAGGACAAATCTGCGTGTCGTGGAGATCATTCAACGACTTGACAACTTTTTTTTTTTAAATAAAAGACAAACCATTTGAGATATTTCAAAAACTTTATTATTGGCTTGAAGTACGATCAAAACATTTATGAATGGAACTCGATTTCGTTTATATGGCCACCGCGGGCACGTTTGCAGCGGTCGATTCGTTGGAACCAATTTTCAACGACTCGGCCACACCCCACAGAAAATAGTCAAGCGGCGTTAAATCACACAAACGAAGCGGCCAATCGACAGTTATTTTTTGTGGATGAAGTGGTGATTCATGGAGCACATGTGGGTTTTTACCCGACCAATAACGCATATTTTGCTTATTGACGAACCCATTGAGCCAAAAATGAGCTTCGTCACTGAGGATGATTTTGCGATGAAATTCATCATCTTGGCGCATCTTCTCCAGAACACAATTTCAGATCGTACGTCGCTTCAAATGGTCCATCGGCTTCAATTATTGAGTCAGCTTGATCTTGTATGGGTGTAAACCAAGATCCTTACGCAAAATACGCCATAATGTGGTCTGAGCGATGCCCAATTCTTGAGAACGCCGTGGAATTGACTGAGTTGGATCGTTTGCTACGGACGTCTGAACGGCAGCGATATTTTCGGCACTTCGACCAACCCGTTGTCTCACTGAAACAGTAAAATTTTATAATTCGCAAACGTTGCTCGTTAGTGTACTTTACTATGATGAAAATGTTGTGTTTACTGAATAAATTGACAGTGACAGTTTGATGATTAGTGAAAAAGTGCGTTCAAAAATTAAATTCAAAGTTGTCAAGTCCCTATTGGAAAACCCTATATATCACACATAGAGGTAATAATTGTGACAAGACTCCAAATTGGTGATTTTTCTCTCAATGTTGAATTTCAAGGTTTATTGTGGCAAACGCGAGATTTCAGAAAGCCCCAAATGAAAAAATGTGGCGATTTCAGATCTGGCGGCCAGTTCAAATCTTCAAAACGGGAGATCACACGGCCTGGAAATTGGTGATTCAAAATCTCCATATTTGACCGAGCTGTGTGAGCGGTTGCTTCATCCTGCTGGAATCAACAATGCTCGAGACTCAATTCAACAACTTGCGGCAAAAAAAGTTCGTTTAACATCTGTCTGTAGCGCTCACCAGCCGTTAGTGTCTTAACAAAAAGGGCCAATAATTTTTTCACTGCAAATGCAATGGATCTTCGTGCATTGCATGTGGATTGTTTATTCACATAACCACTTAAGTAAGAATGGGTTTCATCCCTCATTATGAATTTGAATACCAAACATCTTCCTCTTTCACCAGGTTTAACAGAGCATGGGAGTAAATTCACTCACTTGACGGTCATCAGCCAGCAGGCAGGTGTGGCTGGTCGTAGCTCAATTGATAGTGTATTAGCTTTCAAATCGGACGGTTTAGGGTTCAATATAAGCCGCGCCCGAAAGACATTCTTTTTTTCAGGCAACAAAATACACGTAAAATTGAGTGGTTGCCTAAAAAACAACAACAAGTCTAATTACACTTATAATTTAGTCTCCCCATTAAATGTTGAATGCCTTCCATGGAGCTAAGTAATAAATAATAAGAAAACTTTCTTTTTCTCTCTGTTCCATTTTCCTAAAAAGTTAATACATGATCAGGCATTTTAAGTGTAGTAATACCTGTTAAGTTCTTAAAAAAAAAAAAAAAAAAAATTGGTGAACGGTTTGCATTTTATAAGGGAACATCTTCAGGTTAACAAAATTCGACGCTAAATTGTATGCATCATTGTCTCATCGATGTTTGTGGGCTGTCTCGGATGTCCTCAGTCACAGCAGTGATATTATCGGTCGAACAAGCAATACGGAATCGGCCATCGATTAGCCAAAGGCTTAATTATTAGCGCACATGGTGCAGGACAATAGGGAAAAAGACGACGAAATTCATGCCGTAGATTGAAAATTCTTCAAACAAGCAGTAATAATAATTCCGCGTTTTTCAGGTGAGTATCGCTCTGTGCTCGTTGCCAAATGATTCTATCTGTGTACAACATAAATGTTCAAGCACAATGACACTTGATGTCATTTGCATATTCACATTATGACATTATTTTTGCCCCATTTTGTATATTATAGTAAATGAAACTTCCACCTTCCACCGAGTGTAACAAAAAAGCCCCTGGCAATTGAAATAGGCCTATTTCCCCTTTTTTTTGAATCCTTGGAATTGCAGTTTTCCTATATTATGAAGGTCCTGGATATGGAAAGCCACCAAAGCATACTTAAAATAGTGGCAATTCAGGAAATAAGGAACAATGTAGTTGGTATGCTGACTGGTAACAACTGGTTGTGGGATGGTACTGGATCCCAATCCGGAGCTTATCGTTAAACTAGATCAGCAATTTTGAGAAAAATGCTGCAGGGAAGCCGTGCAATCAACCCATAGTAGAGTATATAGTCAATTAAGTTACAACACTCGAAATGACTTTTTTAAAAACGAGTATACAACACATCAAATCTAATCTCAATGATGTTGAAACTGCGAGGATAAGTGGTCCATTTAAATTTCATACCAAACAAAATTTCATACGTAACAGACGAGCAACTGAGGAAGTTCTCTATTTCATAAGAAGATGCCCAACATTGGAGAAATAAGGAGACATTTCCTGGGAACTGATTATTTATCAGACGAGGAAGTAATTATCCACCTTAATGAGATGCATGTTCCTATATTGTATGAGTTTTGCAAGACTGGATTGAATTTATTTTAATGGAAAACTCTTATATAATTTTTAAAGAAACTACACTTATATTTATGTATTTAAGGAAATTGAACTAAAGGATCACTATTAAATTAAAAAAGTGCTCACAATTGAATAAAGTATCATTAGAGGTACTAAAATAAAATAAATTAAAGTAAAGCTATTCGGCAACGGCAATGCCATGTTTAAATATGTTTGGTTCTCTTAAATAATTTTAAGGACATTCATTGAATAAAAATTTTTAACTGACTTACTAGTTAAAACTGCCTTTACGGCTTTAACATAGATATGTACAACATTGAATAGAATAACATAGAATGACAGAGATGGAGATGAAAATGTTAGAAATGTCAGTGGGTAATCTGGTCGATATAGTTAGCAGAGGTATATACTCAGTTGCACATATGCACTGTTGGTGAAAAAACCTGTTGTGATAATGTTATGTCCAACGTCGTCTAAAGTCATCATAAAATCAGACAGGAACGTAAGTTCAACTTTTATCTTCTCATATTTCTTCCATGCATCTGCATATTCAATGCGTCGCTTGTAGAGTTCACTGATTTTGCGGACCTTACAACCATTGCATAGGTCACTCTCAATTATTTTTCTTTCGACTTCTTCTTCAAACTTCGACCGGAACTTGAGTCTCTATTGCTCACGTCGTAAACAGATCCAAAAATATTTTATGAATTTAAGTTTGGAATAGAATGGCCAGTTGTCTAAATAAAAATATACTTATACGAGTACATATTTTGATGGAACTTCGAAAAAAAAAAAAACATATGACGTATTCGCCTCAGCGGACAAATATGGTATGTGCGAGTATGTATATTATGTTAAAATTATTTAGTTTCCGTAGATGTTGAAGACCTTTCGTTAAGGAGTGCCATGTGGGTGAGTTCAATTCATGGAACCACAATGAACAAGTTATCGATGAAAGGTTACCAACTCTTTATTACCTTCTAACATACTAATATAGGGTGATTCATCGTAAGGTTTCATTTTCAATACGCTTTTTTTGACAGATCACCCGCGACTCCTATCAAACTGCTTTGTCATTATCATTTGGCAAGTCATCATGGAAAGACTCACACCACAACAGCGTCTCCAAATTGTTCAGCTGTGACAGCGTTCTGTGAGAAATGTTTTTCGTGCAATTCGAGGAACTTACGGTGCGCATAATCGACCTACTTAAACCACTATTACCAATACTATTCGCAAATTTGAGTTCCAATTTACATTAGTGGATGATACTCGATCGGTTAGACCACATCCAGCACGTAATGAAGAGACTATAGCAGCTGTAGCTGAGAGTGTACGGATACGGTAATAAATAAAATGACCATATTTGTGCTGATGAGCAACCGGAAAAGTACCAAGAGCTACCATTACATCCATTAAAAACAACGGTATGGTGTGGTTTATGGCCTGGTGGAATCATTGGTCCATATTTCTTCAAAAATGAGGCAAATCAGAATATTACCGTCAATGGTAACCGTTATCGTGCCATGTTAACGGGCTATGTGCTTGCTGAAACTCAAGCATATTGTCTAGGTGAGCTCTAGTTTCAACAAGACGGTGCTATGAGCCCTACAGCATGTAAAACAATGGACTTGTTGATAAATCATTTTGGTGAGCACCTAATTTCACGTTTTGCTACGGTAAATTGGCCCCCTAGATCGTACGATATCACACCGTTGGATTATTTTTTCTGGGGATATGAACAGTCTCAGGTCTTCAGATATAAGCCAGCTACGATTGACGCTTAGGAAGCCAACATTACTCGTGTTATCCGCGAGATACCAGTCGCTATGCTCGAACGAATCGCTCAAAATTGGAGCTTCCGAGTGGACCACATCAGACGTAGCCATGGCCAATATTTACATGTTATCATTTTCGAAAAGTGAAAAATGCCATGAATTGTTCTTTTAACTAATAGAAAAAATTTTAAGTTCACTTTCAAATTTATGTGTTTTATTTTATATTATAAATCAAACCTCACGATGAATCACCCTATATATAATTAGCCTTTTTATTTCAAGTGTATGCAAAGTGAAGTGAGGCACTTTATTGTATTTAAATGTACTTTAGGTTTTTTTTGTCTATGTATGTAACTCTCTAGGGATAATAAACATTCTTAAGTAAATTAAACAAAAAATAAATAAATTATCTATGTACACATAGAGGATAAAAAAAACCAAAAATACAAAAAAACTGTAAGCTAGAGGCATCTAAATCTATTCTCATCATTTTGTTCATTGAACGGCAAACTATCAAAGGGATGCAACTGATATTTTCGTACACATGGACATGTGTTGAGGTTACTTTGCTCTTTTGATGTTATGTGTATGTAGTCAGGGAATGAAAATGGATTTCGAATCAGTTCACCACATGAAAAGAACTATTGTTCTTGTTTGGTCATAAATTTAAGGAAAACATTTTTTTTTTTTTTTTTTGTAGAGATACAGGGCATGCAATTATACGCAAAAACAAATAATTATGGCACCAGAGGGATTGGGTCAAATTTCACAATGGTGACCTTTTTCATGTTAGTTTTGTTTTTTTTTTGTTCGTTTGCCATGAACTTCCTTAATATAATTTGTAACACGTCAGCCAGTAGTTAGGAAGAAAAGCAACAGAGAATATATATAGGGCTTTTCAATAGGGACTTGACAACTTTGAATTTAATTTGTGAACGCACTCTTTCACCTATCATCAAACTGTCACTGTCAATTTCTTAAGTGAACTCAACATTTTTATCATGGTAAAATACACTAACGAGCAACGTCTGCAAATTATAAAACTTTTCCACAGATATTCGGAGTCGCAAAATCATCTTCAGTGACGAAACTCATTTTTGGCTCAATGGGTTCGTCAATAAGCAAAATATGCGTTATTGGTTGGGTGAAAACCCACATGTGCTTCATGAATCACCACTTCATCCACAAAATATAACTGTTTGGTGCGGTTTGCATGCCGGCGGCGTTATTGGGCCATATTTTTTCGTAGACGATAACGATCGTCACGTTACTGTGAATGGTCAGCGTTATCACGCCATGATCACCGATTTTTTTTGGCCCGAATTGGAAGATATGGACTTGGACGACATGTGGTTTCAACAGGATGGTGCCACATGCCACACAGCACATGCTACAATCGATTTATTGAAAAGTATGTATGGTGAGCGTGATATCTAAAGACATGGGCCAGTTGATTGGCCGCCTCGTTTGTGCGATTTAACGACGACGTTGTAAGAGCTCAGAGCCAACATTGAACGCAAAATAGCTGCCGTTTCGGCCGAAATGTGTGGTCGAGTCGTTGAAAATTGGGTTCAACGAATTGACCGCTGCAAACGTGCCCGCGATGGCCATATAAACGAAGTCGAGTTCCATTCATAAATGTTTTGATTGTACTTCAAGCCAATACTAAAGTTTTTGAAACATCTCAAATGTTTTGCCTTTTATTTAAAAAAAAGTTGTCAAGTCGTTATTAGAAAACCCTATACTCGTATTATTGTACAAGTTGAATAGAAAATATCGACTACCGATACAAGTTTGTTAATGGCTTTATTTATTGATATATTTACTTATTTATTCAATATTTCGCTGTAAAATAAATTTATGTATAGCTCATCATGTCAGCAGGCAAGATGTCAACATTACCATATATAAAATAATTTAAACAAAACGTTAATGTAAACTCATTAAAAAGACACCATAAAAGTATGGGAAATAGAAAAATAAATGAGAGAAAAGAGAAAGAAAAGGATACTATAGTCGTGTATAGTGATAATAATAATAATAATAAGATTATCTGTAGCATGAACAACCATCAATATGTTTCATATTTGCAAAATATTGAAAGTTTCCGCATTCGCAAGCCTGATGGCCTGTGGGAGCTGAATCCGTAGGTGGACTTCATTGAGGAAAAATTGAAAAGATATCTGTGTCTATGTGGGTTTATTTGCATAGATCTTTACGATCGGGAAACATTTAGAAGACGAAACAGGCAATTTGTCGTTCTACTGTAGAAAATTCGGTGCAGTGTTAATAGTGCAGTGTAAATCATAGAGAGCATCCGGCTATACTCTTGGCAAAAACTGACACGTGATTGTAACAATTTAGATAAAGGCGGTAAAAATAGACTTTTTTGTGCCTTTTTTTTTCATGAAAAATATAAAATAAATCGCTTGCCTGTAAAACATAATTTTTGTAGAATAATTTATTTAAAAAGCGCAGCTGTGTAGCGTTTTTTAGATGACCTCTCTTTTTTGGAAGGGTCTACGGCCGTACCAACAGCTCCTGTAAATTTTGAATTAATATGACGAGTCACCAGATTTTCCTTTATCATACAAAATAACAGCTAGAGTAGTACGTGGGATTTTTCTTTGATATGTTGATTTTTGGCTGAGTGGTGCACTTCGAAATCAAAGTTCAAAATTCGCAGAAAAATCGTCAGAAAATTGTTAATAACAGATGAACTATGCCAAATAAAAAATATCCTACGATTTTTAAAGATCTAGTTAAAATCTGAAGTGAATTGATTGAAAATTGTTCAAGTTGAGTCCGGTCAACTTGAAAAATGCAATATTGAGATAAACGCGTTATAAAAATTTAAATTATAGAAAGTCATGAAAAATTTTGCAATCCTTTTATATACGACACCTACACCATATAATTTGCCTTCAAGATTAGCGTGCTGCTCATCCATTTATTTTCTATTAGATTTTGATATGATCCTCCACTCTTTTGCTGCTTCAGATAGCGATCTTTCTACAAGCTTTATGCGGTCTTTGTCAATCTTCAAGCAAATTTCGTAGCTGTTCGAGCCGATTTCTAAATCCATCACTTTCATTATTTGAAAAATTGAAGCAAAGCCGTCATTGTACACGCAAACTTCAATATCCATAGCTATATCCAACACAGTTCTAGCACCAGAAATCGGGGCCAATGCCAAACACAGTCGAATTAAAACTTTCATTACAGTTTCGTGTATAACCGCCGATGCATCGAGTAAGAAGATCATCTCTAGTCAATTCTTCGTAGACCTGCTTGATAGCCTTATACACTTCAATTGGAAGAGCCAAACTATTTGTAAATTTAGCCTTTTTCTATGAGCACCATGAATACTCTCCGATCGGACATTTATCGTGCTGCGGTTATGATCGAGTGTAGCCCATATACTGTTTTTCCTGTTTTCAACTGAATCATAGTTTCTACGAATGGCGAGTCCATAATAAATAGAGAGTTCATCTATTAGTTTTCCCGCCAAGTTGCTCCTTTCATCGAGACCTTTTGTATTCTTTTTCAAATTACGTGATCTATACACTCTTTCTTGAGAACTGTGACGTTCTCAGTGTCAGTAGTGCTATTAAAAGTCTAAGAATAACCGTCACCAATATAATGGATGTATTTTTCCTGGTGCAAAGTATCTTCTTTACAGGATTTTGATTTCTCTGCGCAGTCTATAATTATAACAAGGAACTAAACCCACGTTTTCTTCACGAACCACCCCCTGATACCATAATTCCATTTTCTCCTTTCTCAATAGAAATAGTTGTCTCATCTTTCGCTGCATTGATCATACTGTTTTTTTAAACTAGTTTAGTTGCAGCTGAGATTCTTTTGACAATCTTATCTTAGAAAGAGTGAATAGGTTATTCCATAAATGGACAAAGCTTTTTCTATTCAGTGCAAACCAATTCCAAGTAATCGCATGGAAATTAAAATCCTACGGTTTATTTCATAGCCTTTCTCAATAAATGGTCTACTAGGTAACTCAGTCTTTATCTGAGATGATGTCCGCCAAGTGGCTGCCGCTAGTGTTTGTACACATTTGTGCCCGTTTTATTGGATTTTCCATAACTTTCCGCAGGATTGCCGGTAATAACTGTTTACATTCCTGTTGTTGAAGCGATTGTCTGAGGCTTGTTGTGATAAACCCGCAAATTCAAATAGCCCCAAAGAAAGAAGTCGGGGATGGTTAAATCGGGCGATCTTTCTGTCTATGCCAAATCACCAAAACGGGAGATTACGCGACCAGGAAATGCTTTCTGGTGTGTGCAGTTGCACCGTGTTGTTGAAACCATATGTTCACCAAGCTCACACGCAACTGACGGTTACTGACTGATGCACTGTTTGCACTTTGTACGGAAACATGTGTAAGTCATTTACTAAAATTCACTGTAGGGTCCGTCTGGTGATGCCTAATTGCATGACCCGTCACCTGGTTGATATTTCTTCGTTCTCAGCTGCATCGGCAGCCACAGCCGTGACATTCTCGGTGGAACAACCAGTCCGGTGGAGACCAAGCACTGCATGGTCTGCTGTGGTTTCACTTTGTTCGAGTCGAGTACCTAAGCGCCGGAATGTTTGCCCAGTTGGTGCGACACGATTAGAAATCAACGTCTAAATTCACGCTGCGCTAACACCATCGACTGATTATTGGTCAAAAATCGACACAATTATTCCAAGAGCTTGCGTTACAAATATCAAATATGATTGACGTAGGACGCCATTTGCAAAAAATTATATCATCTACCGATAGGGTGATTAATTTTGCACCACCTTGAAAAAGAAAAGTACTTTGAGATATTTCCCGGCCTTAATTTTTTGCCATACAATTTTTGAAAAAACCATTGAAAGCAATTAAAAAAAATCCTAGTGTCCTAAGCCCTTTAAAATGTATCTAGCACAGTTGTTGTAGGACACATTTAATTTTGTTTCGGAGATAGAATCCAAATTTGAAAAAAGTTCACAAACGTATAAGATAATCGCTTTACTCATTGCATTTAAACCACAGAAATACTGAATTTAAGTCTCCATTTATGTCGGTTATCCCCCAAATTAATCCTCATCAACTGCAACACACTTACGCCAGCGTTTGATCCAGTTCTCGAAATATTTTTTATATTCGGTTTTCGGTATGTCCATCAGTGCTTCCTGCGATTTTTCCATTACTTCCTTTCGGCTGCTGAAACGCGTTTTTTAACTCGATTAAACAGAAAGAAGTCACAGGGAGCCAAATCAGGTGAATTCGGTGACTGTTGGATAATATTTGTTGTATTTTTCGTAAAAAAATTACGAATAATGATGGCACTGTGCGACGGTGTGTTAACATGGTGCAAAATCCACGAGTCTTCTGCCCATAATTCTGGTCTCTTTCGGCGAACTGCTTCACGCAAATGTTTCATAACGTCCAAATAATACTATTTGTTAACTGTATGACCTTCTGGCAAAAATTCATGATGCACTACACCCTTGTAATCCATGAAAACCGTGAGCATTGCCTTATTTTTTGACTGAAAACGAGGTGTTTTTTGGTCTCGGCTCATCTGATGAACGCCATTCACTTACCTGATGTCTAGATTGCGTGTCGTACTCATAAATCCACGTCTCGTCTCCAGTAATGATCTTTTTGATGAACATGGGATTGGAGTCAGCCTAACAAATCATCTCTTTTGCAACGTCAACACGGTCTCTTTTTTGCATGAAATTGAGGTCTTTTGGCACCAACTTTGCTACTTCACGACGAAAACCCAAATCATTAATCAAAATGTCTTGAACGGATCCATAGGCAGTGTTCAAGTCCTCTGCTATTCCTCTGATGGTTAATTTGCGGTTATTAACCAACATTTCTTTAACTTCATCAATGTTTTCGTCGGTTTTCGATGTCGATGGTCTGCCATTATGTTCATCATCTTCGATTGACTCACGACCACTTTTGAACCGCTTATGCCACTGGTAAACGACCGTATTCTTTAGAGAATCGTTGCCGAAACACTTTTCTAACATTTCCAACGATCGCGCACCATTAAATACGTTTTTTACGCAAAATTTAATACAAGTTCGTTGTTGCAAATTTAAATCCATTTCTAAAATTGTAATAAATCGTCAACCCACACAGATATAGATGTACTCTTCGCTACGTAACTTTTGCAAATGTCAAGCTATGACGCTAAGATTTAAAGGGAATGTCAACAGCAAATTTATCAACTTAACAAAAAAAAAAAAAAAAAAAACCAAACTCAAATCGGTGGTTATTCCGTCAAGGTGGTATGTGATGTTTGAAATGTTTTATACGTTTTGGAACATCGTAAAGAGTATAAACATTAATGGGCCTAAAACAGAGTCTTGTGGTACACCTGAAGTTACTGGCATGCAAGACGAATATTTATTGTTCGAGAAAACAATCTGCTTGTGTCCATGAAGATAGAACGTTTCTAGTTTGCACGCTGAGTCTTCAAAGGCAAACTGACTTACAAGTTTATTAAAAATGATATTGTGGTTAACAGTGCCGAAGGCTTCTGAGAAGTCAAGTCAATCAATGCTAATATATCATCCGTAATTCAACTGTGTTTTCCCCAGAAAACAGATTGGTAGATTACTAGACTGTGTTCCTCAATATAAACCTTTATTTGCTCACTAATAATGGATTCAATTATCTTGCTGAGAAAGGGAAACATCTCAATTGACCTATAATCAGGGTTTGTTGTTAATGAAGGCTTACGCAAACGTATTTTTTTGCGATTTTCCATCCATTTCAAAATTTGCAAGTAGTAAGACCTGTGCTAAAAATATATATTATATGTTTGATTTTAACAAATTCAAGATGGATATCATCCAGCCCGACATTCTTTGACTTTACTTTGAAAATTGACAACCCAATAGATACTTTATTAATACACAGTATGAAAATGAAAATGGTGTAGTTTCAGTATTATCCTCCAGACTTATGTTATTGTCGTTCAATTTCGCAGATTGTATAAATCTACATTTAAGGTCGTCAAGGTCAGCGTCACATGGAAATGACTACATCTTTGAGTGCATCTATGGTATATCTCCTCCACCTTGCATAAAACAAATTACTTTTTTGTTTATAGGTTCTTATACCTGTGGGGTGAACCAGTGCATTATGGGTATCTTATAGTATTTTTGGTTTTATAAATTTTAATCGGAACATGTCCTTCATAGAGAAATCACATTTTTCTCTCAAAAATCTGCTCATTGGTATCAGAACTACGGTAGATAGGAACCCAATTAAGCAACTGATATTTGCGAAACAGGGAATCAATATTTACCGAAGCAAAAGCTACGAAATTTGTTTTAACATTCGGCAAAATCTGGAACAATGATGTCTATGGTTAAGAAAATGATATGGTGTTACGAACAGACTGGTGATATTAGTTGGTCGTAGTGACATCTAAGATCGATTTGCGATACCAAGGAAACGTCTAATAAAAAAGAGTCGGCTGTGAGCTATTTACAAAATGAAAATTGTATGCTTCCACCGCATTTTAGCATATCTAGGTTGAATTCACCGCCTATTACAATTTCAGTATATAACGGGCTTATTTCTTGCAAGATATTTCTAACTTTAATATATAGCTAGTAATACTAGGTGCTTAATATGATTAATAAATCCCACAAGGAATTTGTGACATCCATTAGTAATTTCGATGAAAACATATTCAGAAATACTGTCTTGTGTAGACCGGAAAATAGGACTGCATTTAAAAAGATTTTTACGTAGATGAACGCACCCCCATATTGTTTGCCAACTCTCTCGACCCGAAATAGATTGTAGTTGCCTAATCTAAAGGGAACACTACGCATATCATGTTTCAACCAAGTTTCAGAAAGACTAATTATATCGACCTCGAAGATTCCGCGGATTATTTACGATGCTCTGTGCATTTATATGGCAAACACTGTTGATGGCTCTTGCTTGCTTGAATTTTAAAATATGAAAATATGATTGTTTCAGATATATTTTTTGGTTAGAATCAAAGCCTATGTCTCTAAGTGTTAATCTAGTCGTTCTTTGTTTATTGCTTGTTAGGCAACTTTTCAGTATAATACGATTACGTCATCATTCCGTTTGGATTTGAGGTTGAATTTCTGTGACTTTACTCAGAAGATTTTCACCACAAAGCTTGGTAAAAGTTTCATTAAGATTTTCATCTCCGGTTTGAGGAACGCCAGTCAGTACTACATCAGTGTTAATCTTTTCCCGTTTGAAATAATCAATCCGAGATTCGAGCTTCTCACAGTGGCCTTAAAGTTGTTAGGTTTTGCACATGAAGCTTTTCTCGATTTCACTAACCTTGCTCAGAATCGTTGCTTCCATTGATGATAGTAGAGAGAATTCGGAATTTAGTTCTGCGCTTAATACTGCAAATCGCTTCTCAATTCGTGACCATAATCCAGCAGTATTGATGATTTTTGTTAGTTTATTATGCTGCTGAGCTATCGAAAACTTATCCCGTGTGCCAAAGGATCTATTCGGCAGATACTTCTCAGAAATAAAAAAAAAAAAGACTCTGATATTTTATGATGGATTATAGGTATTGTGAATGAAAATTAAGATTTGTTTGGGCGGTTTTATTGCTACTGATCACTTAGACTCAATATTCATAGTGCTTGAGTGACGCCTTTGATTAAAAAAAAAAAAAAATAAAAAAAGAAACTCAGTTGACAGCAATCCAACAGGATAAACACGAGCTAACCTTATGATTGCTTGGCATTTTATCTGTTTCCTATAAAAGGAGCGCACAAAAAGTTTAAGGAAGAATTCTACTGCGTATTTATTAAGTCAACTTTTCGTCATTTATAATCAGAACAACAAAAAAAGTGGTGTGACAATATATCTAAAAGAAGATGAGCTTGTCTACGTCTAAGACACTTTCTAAAAAAACTTTAAAAATAGGTAAGCTGAATTACTAACTTCTAATTACATGTTTTTAATAATCTCATTTCGGGAAAGTGCGCATAAAAAGAAGATAATGTTGCTGAGTATGCTTGTGAACCTAAAATGGCAATATTTGTGGACGACTGATTGAAGAGGATCATAAGTAGATTCAATCCCAATTGGGATGCAGTATTTCGCAAACAGTTATCTGTTTTTATCCCAACTGATCGTGTGGTGTTCAGAAAAAGCTCTTGAAATATGCATTTATTATTTAAATACAATATTGCAGCAAGCCATAGGAGAGAAACTGATAAGAATGTAAGAAATACAAAGTGGCAACACTAACTAGTGATTGTAAAGTGGCCACACTAGGAAAAGAGTCTGCTGTAAGGTAGGAGATTAGTCGTAAGTCAAACACTGTAGAATACAGACGCCTATTAACCAACAAAATAAAGAGCGTAAATTATTTTTTATCAAAGGATTGTGTTTGTTTTATTCGCGATAAGACTAACGGCTAAAAATCAGAAGTGGCATCCAATCCAACAAAAAAAAAAAAAAAATAATAATAATGATAACAATACAAAATAACGATTGTCAAAGTGGAAAGAAGAAAAAAATAAAGAACGAAACTGAACTAAACAAACGAGTGTGCAAAAAAAAAAACCCAAAAGGAGAGAACGAAATGGAGCATTTGATTGCTGTGTCGGATTATTCCTCCGCAGAGTTGCGCAAATGGCTACTACGTCTTGGGCTTTCCACAGCCGGCGTGATGCGTTTAAACGATGTGCCATTCGAGCAATGTGGCGAAGCACCAACGAGCGGTAACATCGAAGAAGAGGCAACAATATCGCAACGGTTGACTCAGCGGGGGACAGAGGAGGACGCCGAAGCAGAACACCAACCAGTGGACGAGCAAGTGAGAAGTGAACAGAAGTGAAGGGGCAACGGAATCCGAAGACACGGATGCATCATCGAACGATCGGCTGCTAGTGTAAGTGCAGCATGCTCAGCCAGGGAGAAACGGTTATATGAAAAAGAAATAGAATTACTAAAGAGAGAAAAAGAACTACTGGCAAAAGAAAATGAGTGGCTGCGAAGAATGGCGCGAATGAGTGAAACGACACAAAAGAATGCTGACACACACACACACGAAGGAGTGCAGCCAAATGACCTGCCACAACCAAATGAGAGTGAGATACACGCAAACAAACAACATCTGATCCGCAACATTTGAGTATGTGGAAAGACATGTTGCCAGAATATGACGGCAGCACAAATCTGGATGTGTGGCTAGCCCAACTGAAAAGTATTCAGGATGTATACAAACCGGACGAGAACATGATGCGGACACTTGTGTTGACAAAAATGAAAGGTAAGGCATTGGAGTGGATGCACTCAAAGCCGAATTTTTTGATCGAAGGAGTGGACGAATTGGTGCTACAGATGAAGGAGCTGTTTATTACAAAGGAAAACAAAATGGTATTGCGATGGAAATTCGAGGACAGGAGGTGGCAGACGAATGAGAGTTTTACGGACTACTTTAATGACAAGATCATCTTTTCAAATTGCTTTCAAACCGACGAAGATGAGCTAGTTGAATATGTGGTAGAAGGCATAGTAGATGAATCGCTACGGCTACAGGCACTCATCCAATGCTATTCTACAAAGGCACAACTACTCCAAGCCTTTTCAAAAATAAAACAACGAAAGCCGCAACGAATGGAAGCCGTCCAACGAGAGCGAAGGAGTGATACAGCAAGGAACCAAATCAGGTGCTACAATTGCATTTGTGTTGGACACATGGCAAACGAGTGTATTAAGGAAAAACGAGGGAAAGGCGCTTGTCACGTTTGTGCCAGAATGGGACATATAGCAGCAGACGGTCCAGAGCGGAAGAAGCCTAGCAGGAAGCTGATATACAACGTACACCAAGAAGACGAAGCAGATGAATCCGTAAGATTATTTAATTGTATATTTACACATAGAATTTACATTATAAAATATTATTAGATTCACTACCGGCAGCTCGATCATCATAGTCAGGCAGGGATACGTTCTAACAGCAGTTATTAATTCATATGAAGAAAATGTAAAGTTTTAGGGAATAAATAAAAGTCCGTTAAGAATAGAAGGTAAAGTGTGTTGTCAAATTTTATTGGAAGTAGGAAGGGTTGAACTCGATCTACTAGTGGTACCGGATGGTACAATGACATTTCCCCTAATTCTAGGTAGAGATTTCATGAGTAAGGCGAAGCTAAGATTAACTACCGTAGCATTAGAAAAACAAACGAATGAGGTAAGCACAGAGCATTTTCAGGAGTTACTAAAGATAGATGTAGAAACGGAAGTAGAGCTATTAAACAAATTAAGTCTGGATTGGAAGACAAAAGAAAAGTTCAAATTAATGTTCAATGAGAAATATTTGTACTGTAAGCGTCCCGAAGAACCCGAGATGAAATACGAAATGAAGCTAAGGTTGAACGATACAAAACCTTATTATTGCTACCGGAAGAAACTCTCATATACCGAAAAGGAACAAGTACAATCTATCGTAGACGAGTTGCTGCGTTAAGGAATAATCAGGCCAAGCAGATCGGAATACGCGTCGCCTATAGTATTAGTAAAAAAGAAAACAGGCGATTTGCGACTTTGCGTGGACTTTAGGAACTTAAATCAAGTTACCTTAAGAGACAATCACCCGATTTCACTAATCGATGACATACTTGACGAGTATTTAGATAAACGAGTGTACACATTATTAGATCTGAAGAGCTCTTTTTACCACATACAAATGAGTGACTAATCGATTAAATATACATCATTTGTGACACCAATGGGATAGTACGAGTGGCTCAGGATGCCATTTGGACTAAAGAATGCTCCATTGGAATTCCAACGTTATATTTCAAATATTTTTGAAGATTTAATTAAAGGAAAAAAAGTCAAAATCTATATAGAACATTTAGAGATACTCAATGAAGTTTTCGATAGGTTAGTGAAGAACAAGTTGGAGTTACGTTTGGACAAGTGTCGGTTTATGGAAGCTAAGGTCCAGTACTTAGGATACACCGTATCCAAGGAGGGTATCCAGCCAAATGAAAAGGGCATCGAATTGATAAAGAATTTCCCTGTACCACAGAATGTAAGGGCTGTATATATTGTAGTTTTCTAGAACTATGTTACTACTTCAGAAGATTTGTTAAAGTATTTTCAGTGTTAGCCCAGCCATTATACAAACTTTTAAAGAAGGATACCTTTTTTAAATTTGACAGTGAAGAGATGCAATGCTTCGAAGAACTAAAAGAGAAGACTACTGATTGCATCTATTCTGACAATTTACTGTCATTGGGATGAGACGGAGCTCCATTGCAATGCGAGCTCCACCGGACTTGGGGCCATATTGATGCAGAAGAAGGCGAATAAGAGGTTCCATCCGGTGTTTTATTTTTCCACAAGAGCGACAACTAGAATGTGAGTCGAAGTATCACAGCTTCGAACTAGAAACATTGGCAATTATTTATGCGCTGCAAAGATTCAGGATATATTTACACGGCATTAGATTCAAGATTGTGGCAGACTGTAACTCACTAACATTAACACTTAACAAAAGAGAGGTAAGCTCCAGAGTAGCCAGATGGGCACTGGAGCTCCAAAACTACGACTACACCCTGGAACATCGTGGCGGGGACAGAATGCAGCACGTAGACGCTCTCAGTCGAGTCTCAAACATTCTGGTGCTAGAAGAAAATACGTTTGAACAAAATTTATCTATTTGCCAACACAAGGATAGGAAAATTAACGAGATACGGAAACAATTGGAAGAAAAAAAAGAGTAGTCTGTATGAGATTCGTAACGGACTAGTGTATAGGAAAGTTGGGAATAGAATAGTGTTTTACGTCCCTATAGGGATGAAAAGTAAGATTTTGCATGTATACCATGACGAGATGGGTCATGTGGGTTGTGACAAAGTCTTGGACGCGGTTCTGAAAACATATTGGTTCCCTCAGATGAAAAGTAAAATCAAGTCGCACATAGCAAATTGCTTAAAGTGTATCGCATTTTCATCTAAGTTTGGAGAGCACGAAGGCTACTTGAACAACATACCGTAAGGAAAAGTTCCCTTCCAGATGATACATGTAGATCACTTTGGCCCATTGTCACTCAAACGGGCGAAAAAGAAGTATGTGTTCCTAGTACTAGTCGCGTTTACTGACTTTTTGCCATTAGGACAACCAACACAAGTGAAGTAATAAGTTGCCTTTGATCTTATTTTAATTCGTATAGCCGACTGAAGGTGCTGGTGTCAGACAGAGGAAGTGCGTTTACTTTAAAGGATTTCGGAAGTTTCTTGGAAGATAAGAATGTACATCACATAAAGATTGCGTCGGCTTCCCCACAGGCCAACGGACAAGTGGAAAGGATAAACAGAAGTCTGGCGCCCATGATAGCTAAATTGACAGACGCAGGATAAGAAAATTCTCTAGACGGGATACTACCAAGGATAGAATTCGCTATGAACAACATAATACACTGAAATAAAGGCACGACTCCGAGTGAATTACTGTTCGTCAAAACAGCGAAGTTATTGATTTTCTGAAGGAGAGTTTAAATGAGCATTACGAGGAGGAAAATGAGAGAGATTTAGAGAAAGTAGGAATATAATAAGTCACTAAAGGACCACTACAGAACGCATAAGGCATATGGGAAAGGAGATTATGTAATGGTGAAGAACTTTATCAGCACCTCAGGTGCTAGTAAGAAGATAGCCCCTAAGTTTAAAGGTCCGTGTAAAATTGAAAAGAGTTTGCCAAATTATCGGTACATAGTGAAGGATGTAGAAGGATTTCAAGTAAGCCAGATTCCGTATGAAGATAAGAAACTGATAAGAATGTAAGAAATATAAAAAGGCAACACTAACTAGTGATTGTAAAGTGGCCATACCAGGAAAAGAGTGTGCCGGTAGGTAGGAGATTAGTCGTAAGCCAAACACTGTAGAATACAGACGCCTTTTTAGCAACAAAATAAAGAGCGTAAATTATTTTTTATTAAAGGATTGTGTTTGTTTTATTCGCGATAAGACTAACGGCTAAAATATGTTAGTTTCACTGATTTCGTCATTTATAGAATTGGTTACTTCCCCCTCATGAGCAATTGCAGCATTTGCCTGGTGCATTTTCTGTTTTAGTACACGTTATAATGACAACATAATTAAATAAAAATAAAGCGTTTAATGCAGCGGCAAATCGAATGAAAAACACCTCATGGAACGAATGAGTTCTTTAGTCAAATCGCAACTCTCAATCCTGCTGCTAAAAGAAGCTCGCCAGTTCAATGCAGTATATGTAGATGTTAGCAAGTTATTTGTTATCGATGTTGATAATCAATATATCCTGTACTTATTTTTGTTTTTATTTATTTTTTTTATTTTATGAAAATACAGAATTACAAAAATTGTGGTTGTTTAAATGATTTTTACTAAAGATCTGATTCTTTACAAACTTTAATACTTACAGCATGCATAAGGTACTTCAGATTTAAGCGTTTTCCAACCAAGAAAAGAAGATTTCAACAAGAAGCAGACGGATAAGATTCGGAAGTAGGTTGGAAAAAATATAAAAATCTTTTGAAGGACTAGTATCAGTTAGAGACGATGTGATTAATACCACACTGAAAGCAGGTCGACAGCGGACACATCTGGTGGTGCATATTTAATGAAGTAAGCTTCCGTTACAATAAAGGATTAAACTCTTTACAACACATACATTTGTATGCATGCGGCTACAGCAAAATATGCGTATCTGTATGTACGTTCCCATGCGCATATATACAATCTACGTTGCACGTACAGAAAATATGCATATTATTAAAAGCAAATGCCTAAATAGAGGTCAAAAGTTGAAGAAAACTATCACATCAAAGTCTGACTAAGTAATTTAATTTGAATTTAATAAATTTTCATTTCAAATTTCAAACCACGCAAATATATGTATGTAGGTATGTATGTCGCACGCTCATCTACACATACAAAAAATGTATGTTACTCAATTCTTTTCTCTAATTATCTCTAACTCACCCCAAAATGTCGATAACTGAAAGCAAAAACGAAATCATATGATTTTTCTTTCCCACACTAGTAGCCAGCAGCATAATTACACCCAATATTTTCATTCCCTTCATAAACTTCGTAACAAACCCGCCATATCAACCCCCGTCTAAGATTCCCCTTTTGACCACTATCTCCTCTAAAGATATGTAGCTTTCATTTTCCTTGTTGGATTACATCTTTTCTATCCGTTACTCTGCACCAGTTAAACAATCTAGCATACAAGACACAAGTCTTTGGTCTACCAGCCTCCATAAGTCGATGCAATCAGTTCCCAAAACAACAAAAGAGACAAAAACAAAAATAAAACACAAAAGGATACCTACCATAGTGTGCGATTATTTGCAAACAAAATACAATTATCAATCTAAAAAGCTGCTGCCACTGCATTACAAAGCCGGGTGATTGTGCTTAGCACACTACTACACTATTCTACTATCTTACGTGTATAGCGTGTAGCGTCAGTGTAATAATTAAGGATTCCCTTCACACAGCCACACCGTAAATACATGATCAAATAGCAACAAAAAATAAGAAGCAATAGATACTACATAGGCGCCTTGGTAAAGCTCCTTAAAGTTCAACAACGTGTAGTATTTTCAGAGTTGTGTAGGTTATTTTCTTGTCGTACTAAGCCAGTACGCAGGTCTTGAGCTCGAGAAAAAAAACTGTACGTCATATTTTTGTCACCATTTTCACATAAACACACATATAGAAATCCAAACTTACTGGGTTATACTAAAGAATCTTAGATAAAAATGGTACTACTAGATGAAAAGAAGAAGAAGAAAAAAACAACAGATGAACTCTTTTTTGGAGAATGAAATCCGTTCCGTTTAACCAATGTTTAGGGGAATTCTTGTTAAGGCTGTGCAGCCTGAAATGTGTTCCTCGTGGATATACATATGTACATATGCCATCGTGTAGTGCCATAGGGTAGTATGCTTCAGTGATTGGTATAGTTTGACATGTGTGCGTGAGTCGTTTAGGGTAAACAGCGCAACCCAATTTGCGGCGAAATTAAATTATTTATTCAAGATTGAGTTAAATTTAATTAATACGAATGGTATCGTTTGTGCACTGTCAATTGGAAGTGTTAAGACAGGCATATTGTAATGGGAATGCATGACATGCATTACACGGATTGAAATGGTCGTATTATGAGTTATGTATTTAGAACATAGGGTTGGATGCAAGGGAGTCTGAAATCTTATGAAGTTTTTCGATTATTTTTGAAAATTGTACACCCTTTCGGGGCTGCTTTAACTTAACAAAATTAACATTACTATAGTATATTGCCACACACTACCATAACGCATGTATATAAGGTGTAATCATTTGAATATCTATAATATCTATCAGCAAACTTAGATCTATAAAACCCAAATTTTTCTGTTTTTCCTTTATTAACATGCATATTACTCCCACCTAAGTATTTGCATTCCTACCGCGCCGTTTGTTAGTTTAGTTAAAATTTTCATGAATTTTCATGGGAATGCTACTGGCGATTTCTATGGAACATTGGTGGTCGAAATAGCGATATAGAAAGCTGACACAGGAGCCATTTCGTCGAAGTTCGAGGTTGTTAATTACGAGGGCGGAAGTACCCGGCCTGACCAAGACATGGCGACAGTTGTTTGAAAATATCACTGTTAGCAGTCTATTAAGCATATGTTTTAAGTTTGAAAGCGCCACGTTGTTTAGTATATGGTTTTCCAATAGGGACTTGACAACTTTAAATTTAATTTGTGAACGCACTCTTTCGCTAATCATCAAACTGTCACTGTCAATTTATTCAGTAAACTCAGCATTTTCATCATCGTAAAGTACACTGACGAGCAACGTCTGCAAATTATAAAAATTTTCTACAGATATTCGGAGTCAGTGACTGCAACTTTAAGAGCGTTAACTCAAATTTTCGGTCGTAATTCTCGCCCTAGTAGACAGGCAATTACAAGTTTAGTGCAAAAATTTTGATTCTACATATTCGTTGTGTGATGTTGTCATGTCAGTGAGACAACGGGTTGGTCGAATTGTCGAAAATATCGCTGCCGTTCAGACGTCCGTAGCGAATGATCCAAATCAGTCAATTCCACGGCGTTCTCAAGAATTGGACATCGCTCAGATCTTGGTTTACACCCATACAAGATCAAGCTGATTCAAGAATTGAAGCCGATGGACCATTTGAAGCGACGTACGTTCTCCGATTGGGTTCTGGAGAAGATGAGCCAAAATGATGAATTTCATCGCAGAATCATCTTCAGTGACGAAGCTCATTTTTGGCTCAATGGGTTCGTCAATAAGCAAAATATGCGTTATTAGCGTTATGTGCTTCATGAATCACCACTTCATCCACAAAAAATAACTGTTTGGTGAGGTTTGCATGCCGGCGCCGTTATTGGGCCATATTTTTTTGTCGACGATAACGATCGTCACGTTACTGTGAATGGTCAGCGTTATCGCGCCATTATCACTGATTATTTTTTGCCCGAATTGGAAGATATGGACTTCGACGACATGTGGTTTCAACAGGATGGTGACACAAACCACACAGCACACGCTACAATCGATTTATTGAAGAGTAAGTATGGTGAGCGTGTTATCTCAAGACATGGGCCGGTCGATTTGCCGCCTCGTTCGTGCGATGTAACGCTGTTTGACTATTTTCTGTCGGGCTATGTTAAGTCATTGGTTTATGCCAATCTCAGTTGTCGACAAAATGAACTGACGACTCCAGAAATGGTGAAGAAAATCCACATGCGGTACTGGATGATCGTCAACTGAAAGGGCGCGAGCTAGCAGACATTGTAGGCATTTCAAAAAGTGCGGTACATCGCATATTATTTGGACATGAGAAAGCTGTGTGGAATATGGGTGTCGCGTTTTCTCACACTCGAGCAAAAACAGTGTCGTGAATATTTTTCAATTCAGTGTTTAGCGAAGTTTCACAGCAACCAAGCAGAATTTTTGCGCCGTTTCATATCAATCATAGCAATGGATTCAAAAGGGAGAACCGCCTCCAAAGAAGGCGATGACAGTTTCATCTGCAGGCAAGGTCATGGCCTCTTGACTATCTTGAAAAAGGAAAAACTATCAACGGCCAGTATTATGCGAACTTATTGCAACGTTTGAGCGAAGAAATCAAGCGAAACATAAAACAACATGTTTCATCATGACAATGCACTAGCTCACAAATCCGTTATTGAAATGGCCAAAATTAATGAATTAAAGTTTAAATTGCTACTTGATGCACCCTATTCGCCAGATTTAGCCCCCTCGGATTATTTTATGTTCCCAAACTTGGAAAAATGGCTCAGTGATCAAAGATTTTCCAACGATGAAGAAGTCATGTCGGCAGGTAATGGCTATTTTGAGGAGTAAGACAGTTCTTACTATAAAAAGAGAATCGAACTTTTAATACATCGCTGGGAAAAGTGTATAGAGCTGAAAGGCGACTATGTTGAAAAATAATAATAATTTTTGTGTTTTCTTTCTTGGGTCGGGTATTTCTGGGACCGCCATCGTAGTTGGGTGATATTAGCATCACTTATGAGATTTTAGGAGCATCTGACCAGAGGGGCTGAAATGTTTCTAACATTGGTTGAAGATTTTGACATTTCGCAGCATCGAACACGTGGTCATTTCAATGTAAGTTGTCATTGAAATACATGCCGGGAATGAAAAGTTTTTTGGTTGTGACGATGCCAGTGTTATTCATAGATAACGGCTGGGTATTTAAATTTCGCTTTAGCGCATTGTTCTTTGAAAGCATTAATAACAGAGTGGAACTGTTGAAGTTTCCCCGTTTAGTGGTGCTGTTTATATTGGAACCAAATGAGCTTAACATACGCTGCCGTTCCCGTTCTACACTTGAAAAACAGGGACATGAGTCTGCGAACAAACATGAAAAGTAGAGCGTATTGTCGTTAACAAAGGAATATATTGAATATACCTAAGACAACTTGACTTAAACGTTCCAAAAGGTAGTTCCTAATCTTTGGAAGGAGATATTTATCGATCCGAAATGCACTCGTTTTTGACAAAAGAGTCTGGTGCCAAACTCTGTTCAACGCCTTTTCGACTGCGACTGTATTATTTTTGCACCCTTTGATTTCATTTTTCTGTGAGACATGCCATTAAATCATCAGTGGACCTGTTGCTACGAAAACCGATGTTTTCGTCTTTCGAGATATTTCATGAGCTGGAAAGAAATCAGCATTTCCATGACCTTGGAAAGAAGGGACTCATGGTAAGTGCAATGAGTCTTTAGCAGGAGAGAGAAGATTATTTGTATTTTTTTAGAGACGGGCCGGGCAAATGCTGTTTGTAGTAGAAAAGATGAAAAAGCTTACGTAATGGTTTTGCCAACGTGGAAGAACACCTCTTCATACCATCTAGACCAGCGGATTTGTGTATATAAAGATCCTTAAAACTCTTGCTACTTCACAAGTGGGAAAGTGGATTCGTCCCATTGAAAATTCGACGCACACGAGTATAGGCGGAGATAAAGCTAATCGGGAAGTGTTGACCTGGCTGCAAAATTTGAAGCAAGCAGATTGGCCTTGTCTAAAGAGCTGATAGCTGGAATATCATTGTAAATGAGCTTTGAGATGTAGGATAAGGAAACATTTCTAATATTCTTGACGAACGATCAAAAGCTTTTACTACATTTGGGACATTGTAGTATTTAAGAAAGACGCTTAACTGGGCTGGACTTTTTTCGGTTTTTATCTATCTGATTGGTCTTGAAAGACCGAAAAAGCTTTCCTCTAATCCTGACAGCGTCTTTACAGCTCGAGTCGTACCATACTTTTTCGTTTGGTCTGATAACGTTAATCCAGTGGGAGATAAAACCTAAAGAATAGTATATTTGATCATATCAGCAGCGGCATCCACGTCGTTATGGAGGAAACATAATGATCAGTTAAATTTCCTAAAGAAGCTGTTAAGTCCGCTTCAATTGATTGGCATTCTTGTATTGCCAAAGGGTTTTATTTAGGAGTCTTTGCTCTTTATTTCACACCTTTGCTGTTGCAGGCATTCATATTCTTTTACTGATCAAAAGTTTAGAAAATGAGTAAAGTTTGCCGTTTGGTTATCTCTCTCAAAACCCAATTGTATGATATCTATTATTTCGTCGATTTACCATATGTAAATACTTTTTTTTGAAATTAATTCAAAAGAGGAAACCGTTTCAATTAACAATGCGAAACCATAAAATGTTGGATATTTTGTGGGATAGTGAAGAAGTGGTTTTATGCTGGGTGACCAGAGAGCAATGATAGTTTGTCCAATTGTTATATTTCAGCAGCTCGTAAAATTACCAATGACATCCATCTGTTAAAATATCCAATAACGTTTACCATTTAATCACGCATCGTTTTACGTTTGCCAAAAGTGCGGAAATTATTAAAGAAAATTATCGAAATTCCTGTTCAATTTCGTTGTGAGGTTGGTCGCCATCATCGCTTCAGTGTGCAGGCAACCTGTTGCGCCGTTGAAAAGTTTGAGCATTATTAGATATTAAGTCACCAATCAGACAGAGATTAGTGCGAAATGAAAAAAACATAGCCGCCGTAGCAGCTAGTCGATTCGGCGCCGATCAGCTGAACTGGGCATCGGCAGAGAGCCCACCCAGCTTATTTTGTGGTTGGATTTGGGCTTACGTCCATATAAGATTATGCTGGGTCAGGAATTGAAGCCGTATGACCATTGACAATACCTTGAGTTCGCTAATTGGGCGCTGGAAATGTTGGCCAAAAAACCATCTTCTCCGACGTGACCAATTTTTGGTTCAGCGGCAACAAGGAAAAATGCAATTATTGGAGCAAACACAATCTACAAGTGTTCGGTCAAGCAGCAAGGCATCCACAAAGATTGGCTGTTTGGTGATTGAATTAGACACCGTTACCGTTTCAGGTATAGAGCGATGTTAACTGACTTTCTGTTGTCAGACCTCAACAACATCGATATATTCGAGTTGTGGTTCCAACAAGACGGCGCTGCATGCCATACAAGCGACGCAAAACTCAAAGTTGTAAAGGATAAATTTGGCTACTGAGTCATGGCAAGCGTTTATCTATTTGCCACTGCGATCAGATGATTTGATAAAATTCGATCATTTTCTCCGGGTCAACGTCAAGTCCTTAGTCTACGCTAACAAACCAAACAATTTGAACGAGTTTGAATAACGTTGTATATATTGGACCGAGTCATCAAAAATTGGAACGACCGTTTGAAGAACTGCCAGCGAAGCCGAGGCAACCATTTGAATGATGTGCTATTCCACGCATAATGGCATGAATGTAGCTTCAAAATAAAGTCAGAATCAATTTTATATCTCCTATCGTTGTTGTTTTATTTAAATTTAAAGTATATATCTGGTCACCCTTTACATAGTGAAATTCTAAAATCAATAGATATCATCAGATACTTGGAGACTCTTAGTCAAGATTTGGATCACTTTTTATCTTAGCTACTGATAGCCTAGTACACGTTTCTTTTTCCCATTTTATCTTACTTGGTTAAACATAACCAGTAATGATTCCTTATCGTCTTTACTTTAATGGGTGGATTTTGTTAAATCTGGATCCAAGATTTTTTCGCAGTGGAAGGATAAAGTCAAATTCGCTACGAAAGATATCGAATACACCAATTTATATGTACTGCTAAATGTTATTAGAAGTTTAAGATGCTTAGTGCGCTTTCTTCTGGCCTTCTACAAATCGACAAATCCGAGTTGATAGAGGATATAACAGCACTGATAGGTACAGCTGTTGTCAACTCATTAGAGATGCCCGTTTGATAACAGTTTTTTTTTTTCGAAAAATATCCTTGGATAAGCATATTATAAATTAAAGTACATAACAAATGGGCTGAAAAGTCCCAGGCCAAAAAAAAAAAAAAACAGTTTTTTTTTATGAACAAATGCAATATAAAGCCAACACGTTCTTTTGATATCTTTACGACATCAGCTATCACTCGAAACGATTTTATGGAAATTTTTTTTATTTTTTCTGGTGTTATCGCCTCATTTGGATGTCCACTGCGTTCTGCATCGTCAGTGTCTCTACGACCAAGTTTGAAGTCAGCATACCAACCTTTTATTGTTGTTTCTGTTGGAGCGGAGACCCCATAACACTTTTTAAGACATTGCTTTGCTAGAACGGTATTTTTTCCCATCAAGAAGCAATGTAAAATTAAAACACGAAATTGTTTTTGATCCATTATTTTGAAAATAACCAAAGTAGCGTCACTCTTAGCACAATAGCTCACACATTGATGAAAAGATTGTCATGAAATTTTAACAGCTATCTTTTGAAGTTTAGAACTAACTCAACATGAAGAGAATTCAAAAGAAACTAGCCCCATCTGTGTGTTAGGCCCGGGACTTTTCAGCCCATATAATACATAGGTATGTTCAAAATTTAATGAAAAAAAGTAGTTAGATTCCTGTGCAATGAACTAAGTTGCGACACCTAGTTAGAAACGGTTACAAAATGTTATAAAATGAAGGTCAAGTACATTTTTGAGTAGTTTTACGGAACGGCTTTTCATGCAGCCTTTACCTTTTCGAAGAGCTCATCAAAATAAACGATATCTTGGACGCTAACAGCCTTCCTAACATCGCCCTACAAGTGTCGATTGGATTTAAATCTGCACTAAACGTTGGCCCATCAAGAACTATCATAGAATTTTTATCAAAAAAAAAAAAAGTATCGGAATCGCTAAAAAACGGGTAAATGTTCTTCTATCCTCGGAAAGATTACATTTTGAAGAATTTCCACATGCTTAGTTAGTATGTCATTAATTCTATGAATTTGTCGGAATTCTCTCTAGGAAAAGCATCCACATACGTTTATCGATTTTCCACCGTATTTTATAGCACACGAAACGTACCTAGGATCAAAAGAAGTATTTGCTTGGTGCAGTACATAAGTTCTGCCATCCTATACGATTGATCTTTGTTTCGTCAGTCCAAAGTAAGAAGTGTGTTCAAAAAGTAAAGTGACAATTGAAATTTCTCCGGCTACGTACGTTAGATTATCGATTTTTTTTACTCTGTTGGTACACATGTCCCGAGAATATGTTTACAGTTTCAAGTATACAGCATACTTAGTTCGGTTTTGACACTATATTTGACTTATATTGGAGTAAAAAATATGCATTAAATTTTGTCTTAAAAATAGAATCAGGAGTTCTAAAAGACTTGAATGTTGACAGTGGTATACTGGTATACAACTCTGGAGGCCCCAGCACATCAAAAAAAGATGATAACGTCGAAGTTGTGAAGAAAATTGTTTTGGAAAATCGTCGATTTACCATAACAGAAGTTAGGGGGGATGTTGGCACATCGGTCGGCTCGTGTCATGCAATTTTTTCAGATGTTTTGGGCATCAGAGGTGTGTCAGCGAAGTTTGTTCCGATTTTGATCAAAAGAACCGTCAATGATGATTCTGACATGTTCAACAGGGTCATAACTGGTGGCGAATTATTCATATTCGGTTATGACGTCGAAACTAAAGCTAAATCTTCCCGATGAAATCACCAGAATCACGCCAAGTTCAATCAAATGTCAAAGTTTTGATCACTGTTTTTTTTTGACTACCGAAGCGTAGTGAGTCAGAAGTTTTTAGCTCAAGGTCTTGCGGTCAATAAGGAGTATTACCTTGCGAAAAGCAATACTTAAGAATCATCCGGAATTGTGAAAAAAACAATTCATGGCTCTTGTACCACCATAATGCACCTGCTCATTCCTTGTTGCTTGTGAGAGATTTTTTTTTGGCCAAAAATGGCAATCATGCCTCAGCCACAGTATTGGCCCATTGCGACTTTTTCCTGTTCGAAAAACTGAAGAGACCTATGAAAGGACGGAGATTTGCATCGCTTGAGGAAGTAAAACGGCATCGCTGGAAGAGCTCAAGGCTGGCATCGCTGGAAGAGCTCAAGGCTTAATGAATAAATAATTTTTTTTTATAAAAATATAAAGTCACTCTACTTTTTGAATACATCTCGTATGTACTTGCAGTTTATTACGTTTCATGATGCATGACCTTTGACAAATTCGACCCGCGTTTTCTCTAAATATTGATTACCAAACTCGTCCATGAAGTCCAGCTTTAAGAAAGAGATTAGGACCTTTCTTTGGGTCGAACTTTGCCAGTCGTACGATTTTTCGGTCCATGTATAGTTTTGAAACGTTTTTTGTGGCCGTTTTTTGCGTGGGCTATTCTCAATGTCTCCGAAAATGGTCTTTCGCAATAAAACCATCTTTTTGGAGCACTCCAATTGAAATCCTTTACTGCGATATGAAAGACCTGCTGAATGCATTTCAAAAATAGCCTTCTTCGTAAGCCACGTTTTCATGTCGTTGAGTTTTCTAAATCAGGTGTAAAAGTAATTAAAATATCACCGAAAGCTACAGATACTCTCTGACATTCAAATTGTACACGATGGGTAGTATAATGGTCAGTTGCTCAATGATACATTGCATTTGTGATTAAATCGCGATAATGTCAAAGTCCCTTTTAACTTCTTAGAATACACATAAATTGTGTTTCACAACTTCACGCTATTGGATACAAGCCACCTACCCGTATGTGTGGTGCGTACAGAGGAAAATATTGCTGCTGTATCTGCCTGTTTAGTGAAGACCATAATTTGGTCATTTATCGCCGTTCGGAGCAATTGTGATTGTGTTACTCGATTACGTGAAAGATTTTACGCAAAGATCTTGGTCTAAGACCTCACAAAATACAGCGCGTGCAAGAATCGAAGCTTAACAACTTGCCACAGCGTCGAATTTTCGGTAAGTAGAAGGAAGTGGTTGGAGGAAAATCCGCTTTTTTATCGAAAAATTGTCTTAGGGACGAAGTTAATTTCGGGTTGAATGGGTAGTTCATAAACAAAACTGCCGTATTTGGTTCGATGAGCAAGCTCAGGCAATACGAAATTTGTTAATGCACCCAGAAAACTGCACTGTTTGGTACGTTTTATGGTCCAGCGGTATCATTGAGCCATAATTTTTCAAAGATGACTTCGAACTTACGTTTTGTCCGATGTGGACATTCGAATCAATAGACTGATTGAGAAATGAGTTCGGTGAACAATTCATCTCTTGCTTTGGTACGGTGAATTGGCCGGTCATTCATCTGTGCCGATAAACCAGCATCAATTGCAGCATTGGAAGATAACATTACACGTGTTATTAGCAAGATACCAATCATAAGAAAAGTGATTAAAAAATTTAACTTTTCGTTTGGACTTAAATGGTCCACGTAGTCGTGGTCAACATTTGCAAAAATTAATCCTTAAAATGTAAATGGCAAACATTGATTAATTATCTCATATAAGAACTTTATACACTTTTGCAATTTTTCTGTTTTATTTTTTGTGTTTTAAAAATTAAAAAAACAAACGCATAAAAAATCAACCAATATTTATTAAGTTAATTCGTTTACTTGTGGATTATGGCTACGTTTACCTTCCTTGGTTTTGTGGAACAGTGAAACTGATGTTAAAAAGTCTTAAATTATTTGTTCGCTAAAGTAAACTAACGTATGTATGAATGTATACTCGTATGACTTGTTATTCAATCCTTTTTGATCAGAAAAGCAAAAACTTTAACAAAAATCCTCATTAATGAGTAAGCAGCAATGTAACTTCAATTATATTGCATTCTATTGCGCCAAGGGAAAACTTCACACAGATTAAGTTTCGGTTCAGTGCTTATAAAAGATTCCACTTGGCATGACAGTTAAATGAACTTTACGCCTACCCACCCTCGACGATTTGGTAGGTGAACGTAAGGAATTTTCATGAAGTTTGCTACTATGATACAATATATAAACCAAAACCTCTTTAACGCTAACCCCTCTGTCGTCTTATAACAATGCTCGTTTTTCATTGTAAGGTAACGAGTATTTAACCTCAATTATTTAAATGAACGCGTATATTACAGAAATTATCCTCGGGAAACTCCATCAGCTTTATGCTATTACGTGACAATTGGGATGTATTATTTATGAAATTGAAATGAAGTTTCTCCGTACATCATTCGTTTCATGTTTCCCAGTATTTTTATTTCGTTTTCAGGTTTTTTTTTTTTTCTTCCCCTTCTTTGTTTGCCCTCCATTTTTCCGCTGCTTCATTTTATTATTGTGATTCCTTTTTTACACGTCATCGTCTACGTAATTTGGGTTTCCCGCACACACGGCGTTTAAATGAGTACATTCTCATACAAGAAAAGCTTCGTCTGAGCGTCTGCGCCAGAGAAAATAAAAGTCTTTCTTTACATCTATTTTCTAGTTTTCTTACTCGTGAATACTTTTATACACAGCAATGTTGTAACCGTACCCCTGAAGTACAAGAAGAAGAAGAAGAAGTTTAAGAAAAAAACGTCCTTACACACAAAATATAGATTCATGTAAAGAAATTCAGTGGAATCAAAATGAGGAGAGCAACTCCACTCTACGGGCAAAGGCAATGGGACACTTGTTTTGCCTCTAAAACAAGGCAACAAAACAAAAATAAGACCGGAAAGCTTTCTGGTATGTATTTATCCTAATTAAAGTTTATTACAGAGGCTGATAAATTTTCCTTTTCTCTCTTCTATATGTAAAGGCCCTTAGTCTTTAGCTGTAAGCACACTATCCATGCATAGGTAATAAGTGCGAATATCCTGAAGGGACAAAGCTGATGTTTTAGATTTATGTAAACTTTTCTCCATTTGCTGGAAGCGTGGAATGCAACAGCAGTACGCGACAAAAAAAAAAAAAAAAACAAAAAAAAATAAAAAAAACCAAAGAAAAAAACAGGAAAACCTCAGTAAGTACCTGAAGGGTTCTGTCACAATACAATGACATATGTATAGTGCCAGGAAAAGAAAAGCAACCACATATGAGAGAGCATCCAAGCAATGGCTATTAATGGTATACGGGTATACTTTTTGGAGACTTTCTTGTTTGTTTTTTTATTTGTTTGTGTGAAGTCCATTGGCCTTAAACTCGAGAGGCAAAATTTTATGCTGGAAAATTCAAGAGGGTTCATGCTCCCGTTTTTTTTTTTTTTTTTTTTTTTTGAATAGAAATACTTGACAATAATGATGATTACGAGTATTAAACGTTGATGTCGATGTTGTTGTCGAAAACGACCAAGTTCGCGTCCATTTTGGTGACCGATTAAGGTCAGTTGTTGCAGGGAGTGCGCTTTGTACGAGTAGTTGGCTTCATTTTGATTTTTGTCTTTACTAAATGATTTGGACAAATAAATTTTCTCAGAAAGGATCTTATAATTGAATCAAGCTATTAGCTATTAAGTTTTTAAGATGTCATAACTGCAACTGACGTTGGGAGCGAGTATACAGAGCAAAGCTCCTGATTGCCTTCAACTCGGCGAAGGCCAGAGCGATTTTTGTCACTGTACAATCCAAGTTGACATGCAGCCTCCTCGTGGCGCTCCTGTGCAGCTACTCCGGCCCTCCATTGGTAGTGAACTAATGAATAGAGCGACCTCTCTCGACCAGAAAGGGGGTTGTGCTGTGGGCTGATGACCCACTTATGTAAAAAAAAAAAACAATACAATCCAGCCTCGGATACACATCGACCCCCTAAGAACTACGACTTGAGCGTGTGCTCACGGAACGAAAGAACGCCCAACACAGGAGCAATTTAAAAACTGGAAAACATCTTCCAGCAGTATAGGGCAGTTATTACTGCAATCCAGAAAGTACGCTGAAGAAATTCCGATATCTATTATAGCCGTCACATAAGGTTACACATATTGGGATGTGGATTTTTCATGAGAAAGCGGTTCAAACGAAGGTAATCGATTGTAAGCCTATCAGTGATCACCTGGCTGTGATCCGCATTAATGCAAGATTTTATAACATCAGCTTCATATGTGCTTACTCACCTAACAACGAGACTGAAGCGCCCATCAAGGAGAAATCTCGCAACCTCGCTAACTTCGGATGGTCGAACCGCCAACCAAATCGACCACGTCCTTATTGGATGTAAAAATATTCGAAGCTCGACTGTTAACTGAAAGAAAGCTCCAGCAGAATCCAAAAAGGAATAGCTAGAGACTACAGAGAGCGCCTGGACGAAAAACTCTCCAATTTGCCATTGCCTATCACAGACGTCAACAACATGTGGTCATATTGCTGCACTTCTATCAAGGAGGTGGCCGGAAACATTTTAAGCTACCAACCACCCCAGAAAAGAAATCAGTAGTATGATGATGAATGTGTGCAAAAAAAGGCAACAGATATGGCATACAGGAAAATGCTTCAACACGTCAACAGAGCAGCGTGGTAATATTATATGTCCAGAAGAAGGGGGGGAGAAAAGAAAAGAGCCTTTACAGGAAAGACATTAGGAGATTTTCTAAAAAGGCTAAAAACCTATCCAATAGCTTTAAAACGGGTCTCCAAGCATTTAGAAATTGTGAAGGTAATTAGACAAATAGACATGACTAAGGGAGAGTGATAAGGGATGAAGAGAACACATTTCCAGTTGAAATATTATTATAGTTCTCCCGCTCCGCTTAGGAGAAGTCGGCACAGCTATACAAAATGAGAAGAACAACAATGCCGCTGGCTTGGATGGCCTGCCATCGACATTAGACCAAATTTCCACATTAAGACAGGAAAAGATAAACAAGTTCCAAGTCGACACACATCACCTCTTCATTGATTTCAAAGCTGCATATGACAGTATCTATCGCACTGGACTGTAATCGTAATCCCGAGAAAACCGATCCGGATGCGTCGCACAACACTGAAAAATTCTCTATGCGCCGTGCGGAAGTAAAACCTCCAAATTATTCCAAACCTGCTTTGGATTTCGGCAAGGAGTAGGTACGACATACGACGACGGGTAAAACTCAACACGGAAGGTACTATTTTCTTCAGGTCTATCCAGCTTCTGGAATACGCGGATTATATTGATGGTTGATTCACTGGCTGTCACGCCACCTACCACAACAGCAAATTTTTCAAAAATCGTCATTACCCTTTCGGCGGGCAATGGCAAACTTCCGAAAGGAGAGCCATTCGGAACCGGCAATAAAACAGTAGGCCCTGCTCAGGAGTGTAAAAATTTACGAAGTGAGAAATACAAATAAGTGCGAGAAGCTAGGCCTTGGCCCACACCAGGCTGTCGCGCTATTTATTTATTTATTTATTTTGATCGCACGTTCCCAGCGTGCCGATGTAGAAGCCTTTACGGCAGTTGAAGAATAGGCTAAACTAGCTGGTCTTAAAGTAAATGAGGAAAAACGAAGTATATGCTGCCGATTAAGAACCGTTCTGTCGCACATCACCTAACATATGACGAAATGTTACTGTTGACAGCTACAACTTTTAGGTAGTCAAGGAGTTCACCTACCTCGGGGCAAATTTTAACTCCGCAAACGGCATAATAGTGGCGATTTGACAAAGAGTAACCCAAGGCAACCGCTGCTACTTCGCTTTGTCGAAACAACTTGGCCCAAAACTTTTAACACAAAAAGTCAAAATCGAAATGCTCGACTAAGCCGTAATTTTGCCAGAACTGCCTAACGGCAACGATAAGTAAGAATAGGGAACAAGTTATAGGCTGTTTTGAAAGAAAAATCCTCCGTCGAATATTTGATCCCGTCTGTGAGGAGGGCGTATGAGAAGAAGACAAAACCGAAAACTGTATAAGCTGCATAAAGATGTGGACATACAACATCATTGGCTCGGCTACATCGAGCAGATAGACGATAATGCTCCAGCTAGGAGAGTTTTTGAATCCAAACCACTAGGTTTGAGAAGAAAAGGAACACCAAACCTCCCGTTTAAAAGTCAGGCGATCGCGGATATAAGACAGCTTGGTCTTTCCAACTGGAAGTAGCACGCCCAGGACCGTAATGTACGGAAGGTTGCCAGCTTTACAGCTTTACACTCATGCAATACTTCCAAAATCTTCGCAAGATTTCTATTATAATGAAAAGATGATTAGAACGACTTGAAAACAGTTCGTATTCATATGTATGATTCCAGGTCAGAAGAAACAAGAGTACCCACGACTGGTAAAATCATATATAGCATTAGCATGTTATTAAACTGAAGCTCTAGTAGCCTATCCTACTTACAGCATCCGTTTCAACACCTTGCTTATGCATACATATTTATAATAGTGCTTCTCATATACAATAAATTTATTTATATACCGACTCAGTGAATCTAAACTTTTTGTCTTTTTTAAAGAACTTAACACTCAAGAGGGTGTGACTACTCTTAAAATACCGGATCACGTGTTAAGTTTTTGAAAATTGGATAGAGAGAGAGAGAGAACAAGTTGTTTGGGCTCAGTGGTTATTTCGCTCCATGGGTGGTATCCAAACATTTATTGGGGAGACTAAATAATTAAAGTAAATTGACTTGATGTTATCTTTTAGGCAACCATGCATCTCACGAGATTTTAGTTGCCTGAAAAAAGTCTTTCGGGCACGGCTGATATTGAACCCCGAACCGTCCGATACACAGACCAATACACTACCACTTGAGGCCCTCCCAGCTACAGCTTAAAATTAATAGGTATTATGTGTACGAGTACTTCTCTTGTGATTGTATGAACTGTCTTGTCCCAAATATAATCTCCCGTTCAAAATCCATCAGTTTGGTTCGTGTAGGCCATGAGGTCTACTGGTAATGTGAATTGTCTGCGAAGGATTTAGCAAGGATGTTTGTTATTATCCGCCTTGCCTTTGCCAGAGAGCAAGCCCTATCTCTGACCAGGTGTACAACATAAACATATGGTACTTTAAACTTTCAAGCTCCATTTTCACACTTCCGTAATTTTCTTTGAGCATTACGGCATGAGCCACAGCTTTAGATGAAAATTTATTTCCATTTTGGAGAATGAATACCTTTAAACATTTTGTGAAACTGTCAATGAAAACACGCCAGTCAGAATGAACGCATGGTATTCCGATTTCTTCAAACATGCCCTTAACAATATTGTAAAAGCAAAATCCGTTTTCGACTATTTGTTTGAAGCTACTATAATTCCACCTTTTCAACCGAGAAGCTTGCATTTCTGCTTTAATTTTGGGCAGATTCAGATTTCTAACTTAGTCGTTTAATTCGTTGGAGTTTATAAGCTGTGGTTTAGAACTTACGGATTTGATCACGAAGTCATCGCTCTCATAGGTGGTACACAAAATAAATGCTGGTGTGCCTCAGGGCTTCATTCTATCTCCGACATTCTTTTTAATTTTCATTAACTATCTCCTGTCTGCTACTTTTAATCAAATATGTATATTCCTTTGCTGACGACATTACTTTCTGCTTTTCATATTCGTTCCCTGACTCACGTCCCTGCTCTTCGGCTGTAGAACGGGAACGGCAGCGTATGTTAAGCTCAGTAAATTCTGATATTAACAGCACAACTAATGTGGGAACCACTAACAGAGTAAAATTTAATGCTGACAATGTTATCTGCCTCAGTTATTGTCCATGGATGGCACTTGGCACTCTTTCTTTTCTCCCTGATATTTCTTCGACCGCATACAGCAAGCAAATACTTAAATTCATTGAGCGCGCGCAAATTTTATATAATCGTAGTAAAAATAACTTACGCCATCTCTGTGTGGGTTGGTGATTTTTACAATTTTAGAAATGGATTTAAATTTGCAACAACGAACTTATATTAAATTTTGCGTAAAAAACGGATTTAATGGTGCGTAGACGTTGGAAATGTTGGAAAAGTGTTTCGGCGATGATTCTCTAAAGAAAACGATCGTTTACCAGTTGCACGAGCGGTTCAAAGGTGGTCGTGATGATGATGAACGCAGTGGCAGACCATCGACATCGAACGAGATAGCGGAGGACTTGAACATTATCTATGGATCGTATAAGACATTTTGGGTAATGATTTGGGTTTCCGCAGTGTAGCAGCAAAGTTGATGCCAAAGGACCTCAATTTGATGCAAAAAAGAGACCATGTTGACGTCGCAAAAGCGAGACTGGATCCGATCCCACATTCAACAAAAGGATCATTACTTGAGAGGAGACGTGGGTTTATGAGTACGACACGCAATCCAGACATCAGGCAAGTGAATGGAGTTCACCAAATGAGCCGAGACCAAAAAAACCACGTCGTTTTCAGTCAAAAAATAAGGCAATGTTCACGGTTTTCATGGATTACAACGGTGTAGTGCATAAGAAAATTTTTGCTAGAAGGCCAGACAGTAAACAAAGAGTATTATTTGAGTATTATGAAACATTTGCGTGAAGCAATTCCCCGAAAGAGACCAGAATTGTGGGATAAAACGCGTGGATTTTGCACCATTATAACGCACCGTCGCCCAGTGCCATCAATATTCGTAATTTTTTTGACGAAAAATGCAACAAATACCATCGCTCCCTTTGACTTCTTTCTGTTCAATCGAGTTGAAAAACCACTACAGGGAACGCGTTTCAGCAGCCGAAAGGAAGTAATGGAAAAATCGCAGGAAGTACTGATGAACATACCGAAAGCCGAATATAAAAAATGTTTCGAGGATTGCATCAAGCGCTGGCAAAAGTGTGTTGCAGTCGATGGGGATTACTTTGAAGGGGACACTATAAATTTAGATGAAAAAACTTGTGTTTTTAATTTTTAACTTTTTGATCAAGGTGTTATACTCAAATCATTGAGGTTGAAAAGAAAAGTTTTTCAAAAATAATCAATTAGTTTGGTTATTTTTCGGTATAAAGAATTAGAAAATAATCATTGAAATGAAACCTCCAGACATTTTTTTTTAAGTTTTTGTTGACCTGTCGACGGATAAGGTATTTGAGCGTACCTTTTTGTATGGATTTTTGGATTTTAAAAAATAATTCTGGACCCAAAGATAATGACTTTCCTTGACCTTCTGAATTGAAGTCGACAATTTAAAACATCAGCCAAAAATGTACACAAGTACTAAGTAGCTCTAAAGATTAATCCAACTTATAGCAAAGATGAGTTTGGTATAAGAAGCTAAAACTGGACATAAACACTAAAATATTTTTGAACTTACAGTCAGGTAACAATTACTTTACAAGTTATCTCGAAGAAAAAATAATCTTTTGCCTGCAGGTCAAAGCATTTATATACTCGTGTATCTTAGAATTCTGAAAATTAATTTCCATTGTACTCGTACTTAGATCTGCTTAAGTGTGAGACACTATAAATAGTTGTAGAGAAATGTTTCTTTGCAGATATGACTTTTAATATATTTTTGGTATGGTAAAACTGTAAGTTCAATGGAATTTAATTCCATACTTCTGTCTAGCAATGAGGAAGCAGATGTAGCTTTTAAAAGATGGTACAAAACCATACAAATCCAATGGAGACTTCTTCTTTAGGCTGTTTTTTATTAAAATGTTGTCATTGACAGTGCTTATAAGAAGTGGAAAAACTTTAAGCTGAGCAAATTATTGTAGATAGCTCAGAAGAGAAGAAGACAATGCTGGAAATATCTTTAGTAAAAAAAACTGTAATCCATACACAAATACTTTGATTGCAATTTCTTCTATGTGAACTTTACGTTGACGCATTGTTGGACTTGAATCACACACGAATAGTGTACTCAGATGGACGATTATTATGACCAAAGCAACCACATAATCTTCTATACGATTCGCGAGTTGAAGACCGTTTTTCGAAATAAGTTTGAATGATACAGTGCGAATTCTTCTAGGCTTGGTCTATCTATCCTTAATTAAACATAAATGCCAAAGAATTGTCAAAAATTATTTTAACGGCACGGGTTGAAGCCAATTACGTTTAGAAGATCTTTAAATAAAAAAAGAACACCCTTTACGAATACAACGAATACAACTCATTATTTTCGATCAGACCTTTTAAAGTCCTATGAATCAAATACTAAAACAAATTTTCTTTTTAATTTTCTCTCTTTAATTAATAACTACTTCAAATATTAATAAAAAATTATTACTCAAATCATGATAAGCAATTAGTTACTTGCAGTAGTATACGAAAAATTGTGTGGGCCGTATACTTTACTACAGACGCCCCAGACGAAGACGGAGCCACCTATTAAATATCTTTCTTGATTGTCATTTTAATAGCACTCTTAGAAATGACTCAACACAACTTAAACAACACTAAGTCATACGTATTTGTGTATGACATTTCGTCCTACAATTCTTTGGAATTCTATGTAATCACTTTCGCCATAACCAAAGTATGACTCACAATTGGATTGCAAGAACAGAGCAAAAACAAAAACAAAATAATATGAACTAAAGAAAAATACATATATAAAAAAAAAATTCTTGCAGTTTCCATTAGAGATGAATCATTGGCATCTATTTATTGCATGTAAAGAGTAACGATAGCGATACCCTTTTGTGTCAAAATAATCAATTAACATCCTGGCAGCAAAGCCTAATCAAATGAAGGTCAATGAATTATATTTTCATACTGGTATCTTTGCATCCTAGCCCCCGGCAGTTGGTGACGGCGACTGACAGTGGCACCAACAAATAAATTGATTCCATTTAAATTAATGAAAACCTTATGTTTCTGCCAAAAAATTGGTCGACCCATTTAAATAGATTTCTTTTTCATTTTCCTTCTTTATTGGCTGATAATTTCATTTTACACTCAGGGGAGTATGTGCATGCAACGATATCGAGCAGTAGGGCAGTCATTTTTTGGCAAACAAATGCCCAGCTGCATCGTAGGGCATCAAATCGTCCCCAGCTTTCATCGCAAAGTTGAACAATTCTCTTTCTGTTTTTTTTTTCGTTTTTTTTTTTTTTTTTTTTTTTTTTTGTGAAATTTCTTGCGCTAGCGATAATACAATATTATATCGGGCGTGCTGACCTCGTTTTCCATTGACCATTAAGGGCAATGTTTCCTGCAAAATAAGACACATATGCAGAAAGAGAATCACCTATCCAAATCGTTGCCTTAGTCAGTCGTTGCTTAAACTAGAACGTAACCACATCTGTATGGAGAGATTCGTATATGTATGTAAGAGTACTCGTACATCTTTTAGTATAATTACAAAGGTTCTACCTCATAGATACACGACTTCCCTCTTGTTGGTACTACATAGAGCACATTTACGCTGTGACAATTACTACTTGCCGTTGTCTGAGAGGAGGAGCTGTGAAGGATAGCCATTTGCACTGTTTTCAGAAAAGGGAGCAGGATATGTATATTCGAATAGTTTCCGAGAACTCTCCGCTTAAGCAGGTATTTGGTGTAACCACTAAAGTCTTCCACTCTATCTTGTCGTTTAATGTGAATGGGGCGAGTTTATGAGGAAGACTGAAAAAAATTACGAGAAAAAAGTAACTATGAAGAGCTTTTCAGCTTAAATAAGTATTATCTGCACTTTTGAACTTTTTTCATTTTCTTTTTTTGCCACTATATCCGCGTTTATCTAGTTGCGATAGTTATTTGAGGTTGTATTAGTATACGTTAAAAGGTAGTATAATATTGTAGATAGATACATTAAATTATAATAAGCTGATAATACATTCAATCCTAAAGAACTATGCCCAAATGCTAAGTGTTACGATTAACTGATTTATTTTAGATAGTGAAATGGTTATGTTGTAAGCTTAATTGATGCTTCACATGGAAACGCAATTTTCCCTGTTTTAATATTCCATCAATATTTTGGCGTCTGGTAGTCCTATAAAATTGTAGAACCTGCTAGCACCCACTTAATCCATCTTTAAAAAGCTGTAACTCAATTGTGCCAAAAAGCTAGGAAAGAAATATGCACGAGGGATGTTCAAATAGCAAGGTGATTTTATATTTTTGTAAAAAAATATAAATCGTGTCCCCTTCAAAGTAATCCCACTTAGATATAATACTCTCCGTCTTTTTATAGGTCTCTTCAGTTTTGGTGAATATGGTGACTGAGGCATGATTGTAGTGTTGTGTTTGATAAAAAAATCTCTCACAAGCAACGATGAACGAGTAGGTGCATTATCATCATACAGAAGCCATGAATTGTTTTTCGTTTTGCTTCTCGCAAACGGCACATAACTTCAAGGTAATAGTCCTTATTGACCGTACGACCTTAAGGTAAAAATTCATTATGCACTACGCTACGGAATTTTCGGAATTAGGTGGAATTTGGCGTACTTTTTTTTCGGTGTTGGCTCGACGTTATAATTCGTTATGATTCGTCACCAGTTATGAGCCTTTTGAGTAAGTCAGGTTCCTTTGATCAATATTAAGATGTTTCGCAACAAACTTCGCTGACATACGTCTCATGCCCAAAACATCCGAAAAAATTGTAAGACACGAACCTACCGATATGCCAACATTTTCGGCCACTTCTCTTATGGTAATTCGATGATTTTCCAAAACAATTTTCTTCACAACTTCTGCGTTATCATCTTTTGTTTATGTGCTGGGGCGTCTAGAGCGAGTTTCGTCATTGGCATCTTCTCGGCCATCTTGAAAGATCTCGTACCACTTGTAAACATTTTTGTTTTTTTTTTTACTTAGAGCAGATTCACCGTATGCCACTGTCAACATTTCAAGTATTTTAGATCATTTGAATCCATTTTTTACACAAAATTCGAAGCAAATTCTTTGCTCCATTTTTTATGATAATTGAATATCGCGAAGCACACCAAAACACGTGTAACGATTCTATCTACCAAATAGAAAATAAGTATGCTATATACTTGAAACTATGAACATATATTCGGGACATGTGTACCAACACAGCAAAAAAAAAAAAAAGATAGTCAAATGTACGTTGCCCGCGAAATTTCAAAAGTCACCTTACTTATTGAACACTAAGTATTTGCCGTAACAATTATTTCAAAACCGATTTAGAAATTCACAAGGAAACTACAAACAAGAATGGAAAGTTATCATAATTCCATAATTAATAGAAAATTGAAGAACTGTAATAAATCCATAGTTCTTGAAAAGACTTATGTTATCGTGAGTGACCAGTAATTTGCATCATTTGAAGTTTAAGTTACTTCAAGAGCATTAGTTTCTGTCATGGTACGGTCCTAGGGGAGCTACTGTCAGGCAATCGAATTCTAACGGATGAAATTCCTTCCTTGGTCGACTTCGTCAACTTTTGTGATGTAATATGCAATAATCAGGTCAAATGAAATTGCAATTTTCACAGAGGAAGGAACAGGTTCTGGTATATATCTTCTCAGAAAACCCAGAACTAAGAGTGCCTATAAGACTACCGGGTGCAAGCAGTGTCTTCCAGTTATAAGTTCCTGTCTTCAAGGCAGCTGAGCTAATGCAGATGAGATCGATACCGAATGAGATATCGCTATCTACACCGATAGCCAGGGCGCACTCAAGGCAATGGAATCAACTCTGATGTAATCAGAACCAGAAGACTGATGTAGGACACTGAGGCATTAAAGGCATAAAGGAAAAAATTACAAAGACTGCAAACTTAAGGTGGTCAAGTCTTAAAGGAAACAGGGTATCCAAGGCTCTTCTGGCAAAAGATCAAGAAAGTTAATAAAAGTTAAACAGAAATAAGCTTAGGACAGCAATATAAATCCCAACAGGACACTGTCACCTGCGAAAATACGCAAAGAGACTCAAATAGTCAGATACGGTATCAGCTATTTAAAATAAAAAAACCCGCGTTGTCTGAGAAAAATATCAAGGCTCGGTTGAAATTTAGCAAGGAACACAAATCTTGCACCATAGAAGATTGGAAACGTATAGTCTGGTTCGTCGAAATGAAAAAAAACGAAATCAACCGTCGGCGATATTACTGGTATCGCCCAATATGGCTCAATTCAAAAACATCAGGCCAAACAAACAAAGAAGCACGGCACGGGAGTTTAATGGTGTGGGGTTGCATCACTTGGTGGCATAGCGGTCCAATGTTAAGAATAATGGGTTTCAACAAGATGGGGATCCAAAACATACAACCAAAATTGCAAGTAAATGGCTTGTGGAGCAGCGTTTTCAAACGATGCTTTGACCGACTTAAAGTCAAAATCTAAGCCCCATCTAAATTTGTGGGCATTCGTGAAAAAAAGATTGTCTTAGTACGAGGATGCGCCAGTATTGTCCAACTATGGTCTAGAGTACAGACTAAATTGTAATGTATTCCCTCACACAACCATCAAAAATGGTTAGAAAGCATGCCAAAAAGAGTAAAAAGTGTAATTAAACATATAGGCATTTGGACTAAATACTGACAGTTAGTAGCAAACTGGGTTAAAACAAAACGTGCAAAAGTGGACGAATGCGAGCATTTCATTTTTGTTTTGATTTTTTGTTTCCGTTATTTGAATAGAATCCTTTTTTGCTTACTACATAAAGTGTAAATATCAGCCATTTAACTAAATCGATGGACAACTTAATAGTGACATGAATAAATGAATTAGAAAAGGTTTTGCTTGCCACTGTATTTATGTAAACTCATGTTTCAACCTTCCATTTGTCGGCATTTAGCTGCTTTTGCTGATGCCTTTGTGTTTGCGTATCGCTCAAATAACCTTTTTAAACTTGTTGTAGAAATTAATCACGATATCTATTGGTAAAGAATCTGGCTTGCCCAGCTCAAGTTGTTTGCAAGTAGCAAGACTAAACTTATTTACTTTAGGTTAACCATTAAAGAATCCGTGGAAGTTAACCCAATGTTTCATGCAGCTAGTATGAGGTTGCTTGATTGCAGCTGTACTCGTAATATAGGGTTTTCCAATAGGGACTTGACAACTTTGAATTAAATTTCAATTTTCATCATGGTAAAGTACACTAATGAGCAACGTCTGCATATTACAAAAATTTTCTACAGATATTCGGAGTAGGTGACTGCAACTTTAAGAGCGTTAACTCCAATTTTCGGTCGTAATTCTCGCCCTAGTAGACAGGCAATGACAAGCTTAGTGCAAAAACTTGAGTCTACATATTCGTTGTGTGATGTTGCCGTGTCAGTGAGACAACGGGTTGGTCAAAGTGTCGAAAATATCGCTGCCGTTCAGACGTCCGTAGCAAATGATCCAAATCAATCAATTCCACGGCGTTCTCAAGAATTGGGCATCACTCAGACCACATTATGGCGTATTTCGCGTAAGGATCTTAGTTTACACCCACACAAGATCAAGCTGACTCAAGAATTGAAGCCGATGGACTATTTGAAGCGACATACCGTCTCCGATTGGGTTCTGGAGAAGATGCGCCAAGATGATGAATTTTATCGCAAAATCATCTTCAGTGACGAAGCTCATTTTTGGCTCAATGGGTTCGACAAAAAGCAAAATATGCGTTATTGGTTGGGTGAAAACCCACATGTGCTTCATGAATCACCACTTCATCCACAAAAAATAACTGTTTGGTGCAATTTGCATGCCGGCGGCGTTATTGGGCCATATTTTTTCGTCGACGATAACGATCGTCACGTTATCGGTTATTTTTAGCTCGAATTAGAAGATATGGACTTGGACGACATGTGGTTTCAACAGGATGGTGCTACAAGCCACACAGCACACGCTACAATCGATTTATTGAAGAGTTAGTATGGTGAGCGTGTTATCTCAAGACATGGACCGGTTGATTGGCCGCCTCGTTCATGCCAACACTCAGACGACGTTGGAAGAGCTCAGAGCCAACATTGTGTGGCTAAGTCGTTGAAAATTGGTTCCAACGAATCGACCGCTGCAAACGTGCCCGCGGTGGCCATATGAACGAAGTAGCCAATAATAAAGTTTTTGAAATATCTCAAATTTAAAAAAAAAGTTGTCAAGTCGTTATTAGAAAACCCTATACTTTAGCTTAGAAAGTACTGCTCCATAAGCATATTAAAAAATGTTTACTTTGGGATATTTCATTCCAGATTACAATATGGTATTACTTGCTGGGGTGGTTGTAACGTAGGTAAAATCCAACAACTAAGAGCTTTGTAAAAATATGTCATAAGGAAAATGTGCTTTTCGTCTTAGTGCCGTTTGATAAGCTGAAAATTCTACCTGTACGACATTTATACAATTTTAAAGTTCTAAGAACTTTCTTTATTAGAAGTGGTTACTTAGAGAGTCCTATCTTTGATAGCCCTAGTCTTCGTAGTAATACTTATTCCCTGGTATTCCAGTATTTCGCACTTCAAGCTCAAGTTACTTTTGCACAATTGTATCTTGCAAACTATTCACTGCATTTCTCAAAGACATTTGTATCATTAGGATTCTAAAGTATATCAGTATATTTTCATCAAATCAATATTGTTTCTATTTCTTGTTTTCCTGTATTTGAATTTCGCAGTTTAATATGTTAGATCGTTAGCTAATGAAGAAAGAACTGAATTGTAATATTTATAGTTATTGTACCCACACTGAAATATTGTAAATGATGTGACATTTATCCCTATTCTTAATTGAATGTATGTATAATGTTTCCAACTATTCCCATACATTTTGTAAGAATTAAATTTTTAAAAACCATTTTTACTTCTATATTGGGTTTTGATATTAAAGATTTTAATAAAAAAAAAGTTTGGCAACTAAGTAACTGCCGATTTCACACATAGATGTCTTTGGCTATATTTTTGAATTTTCTCTCAGTGACATATTTTTGTTTTCTTTTGACATTTTCTAGCTGTCAGTCTTGCTTTGCTTTAGAAGCAAAATACGCGTATTTTTGTGAAAAGGAGTTAGTTTGGCGTCAATTTTAATGTGAAGTGTAGAGACGAGCATTTTCGTCGTATTTTACTTTTTTATTTCCGTAAAGAAAAGAACGAAGCGCAACCTGCTAAAAAGTGATGTGATATGTATGGTGGAGAATTCTCAAAAGCGAGACAGTGCAGGAATTTGTTTGACAAATTTTGTTTAGGAGAGATTTTTTTACTAAAAGATGAACAACAACCAGGTCGATCAGTTGAGCTTAATGATAATAAATTAAAGCCAAAACTGAGTCGGATCGTCATTAACTGTACGAAAAAAAAGCAAAAAGGTTTAATGTTTCACATACAGCGATTGAGTTCCACATGATTTGAAAGAAATTTATTTAACACATCGCTTCAACGCTTGCGATTTGCATCTTAGACGCAATGATTCCGTCGAATCATCACTGGCAATGAAAAATGGATTGTTTTTGTTATAGTAAAGTCAATCGAAAACGATCATGGTTCAGGGTTGAAGAGCCAGCACAATCCACTTCGAAAGCTGATATCCACCAAAAGAAGATTTGCTTTCAATTTAGTGGGATTGGAAAGGTGTGGTGTATTTTGAGCTGCTTCCAATGAATCAAACAATAAATTCGGATGTGTACTGTCAACAACTCGACAGATTTAATATGTTACAACGATCAACGAAAAACGGCCAGAATTATTCCATCAAAAAGTGTCATATTTCACCATGACAACGCTAGGTTACATACATCTTTGGTCACTCGCTAAAAATTATTGGAGCTTGGTTGGGAATTGATGTTAAATCCACCATATGGTGTTGACCGTGCTGCATCACATTACCTTTGGATGGTAAAATTTTTAATGATAATGGTACTGTGTAATCGGACTTGATTCAGTTTTTAGCCGATAAAGATCAGAAGTACTACGAACGTGGAACTATAAGGTTTCCAAAAATATGGCAAAAAGTTATCGATTAAAATGGAAAATATAACATTGAGTAAAGTTTATTCGTTGTATTTAAAAAAAAAAAGTGTTTTTTTTTTTTTTTTGTATAAAATCCGAAATTATGTTTCTTAGTTTCCAAATTTGGTTTTTTTCTTTATTTTCCGCGAAATTGTAATTTCGGTGGGATTTTTATTTTACTGCAAATGTTAAAAGCAATAGATACAATAGTTGACACAATTTTTGTAGGGCAGCAATACGCCATAAAATAGTTGAAAGATAGCGATTTCCTTTATCCCGAAAATGTCAAATGGAGAATAAGTACGTTAAAACTTACGTGAAAACGTAAACGTGCTAGCTCAGTAATATCGAATGGATAAATTCGTGTAAAGAGTATTTTTATTTTTTAAAGAGCCGTTGGGTATGAAAGTAAAATAAGGCACACACAACTTGAGTAAACGAACCATTAATATGATGAAGTAGGATTTCGGATATATAAGCACCACGGTAGCGTCTCAGGAACTGCATCCTGGGGCTCCAATATTTTACCATTGTTTACCAAATCGGTTTAACATGAATAGTGGGCTCGATGTTGGCTTTCAGGTTGGAATAAGTTTTCCTATTGACCTACGATCAAAATTGGCGGCCTTGCTCGATATATATTACAAGAAGCCTTCAATAACGTGGAGTGTATCGCCATTAAAAGTAGCTGTAGTAGACGCTATAATTGTATAGGGCGTTACAGATAGGGTTGGAAACATGCTTTCAAGTAGGAAAATAAACTGTTCCATTAGGCAAAGCTCGGTTGGAATGTCTGTAACCAGCCGAACCCAGGCGTTGTCATATCGCCACTCCTGTGGTGCTTAGTACAATGAGTATAAGTGTCAAGGTATGCGCAGATTACGTGATCATAAAAGTGTAGAAAAAATACTTAAATAGTTTAAAGCAACAAAAAGCTGTGGTCTTAATACTTAACACCGCTTGATTTATGGATCAAAAAGCTTACTGGCAATAGTACGATACGACTCACTAATTTAGGTAACTTCAAGAGCAGTAGATTCACACACGGGTCGGTCCTAGCGGAGCTACTGCCAAGTAATCCAATTCTAACCGAAGAAATTCCTTCCTTGGTCGACTTCGATATTCCGTATGATATAATATATCCAGAGAGGGAGGACTGAGAAAAAATTGCAATCATCAAATGATGCACTGCTCGAAAACAGGGGAAGGAACAGGTTCTGGTTTCTTCTCAGAAGACCCAGAACTAAGAGTTTTGGCTGTCATCAAAGCGGCTGAGAATATGCTGTTAAGATCGGTATTCGAAGGAGATATCGCTATCTACATCAATAGCCAGGCCGCACTCAAGGCAATGAAATAGACTAACATCAAGTCTGATGTAGTTAGGGGCTGTTGCACAGTGTTCAAAGCTTTATGCCGTCAGAACCGGATGAGACTGTGTTGGGTTTCAGGACACTGAGGTAAAAACGGAAATGAACTTGCAAGAAGAAAATGGCTACTCGACAATAGTGAGGTCTCTAACATCAAACCATCCCTTTGTATAGTATGGGACAGTATCGAGGAAAAAATTATAAAGACTGCCAACCTAAGGTGGTCAAGTCTTGAAGGACACAGGCTTTCTGGCCACTTTTTAAGAGCAGAAGATCTGGGAAGTTAATAAAATTAAACAGAGATAAGCTTAGGACTAAAGTAGGAATCCTGACAGGACACTGTCTTCTACGGAAATTGTCAGATACGGATTTTAGCAGATTCTGCAGTAATCTGCAAGCTTTTGAGGATATTACACACATGCTGTGTGAATATGAGGCAATATCACGTAGTTGAAAAATTTTTTTAGGGAAATACCCACTTTTTCGAAAACTTAGAGAAAATGAACAGCACAAATTTTAAAGGCCTTCTTGGCTTTCACAAAGAAATTGGGTGTTTTCCCAGAGAGATTGTTAAGGTTTTTGCCATTTGAAGATAAATTCAACTGCTTTCAAAGGGATCAGGATGGACACGTTGGTGCTTAGTGTTTGTGTAATGGCATATCCATCACACCCATGTTTTAAACTAACCTAACCTAACGACCTAAAATACCCCAACAGAAGGTAGATCTTGGAAGCCAAGCCATAGGTCAGTTTTTGAAGATAATGTTGTCATCGAACACTTCCTTCAATGACCCTATTAGTCCATTCACTTTTGATATAAATATGGCTTTTGATCTAAAAAAATTATAAACTAAATTTTAATACGAAAGTACAAAAATGTGAATAGTATTTGGCATCCTTGCTTTGGCAAAATGCCAATTGTGTCGGTAAAATGGCAATTGTGAACGCCCGCTGCACCGTCAAGGTCGGTAACGACTTAACCGAGAACTTTGATGTCAAAAAAGGTTTTAGATAAGGTGACGCGCTGTCATGTGACTTTTTTAACATCATACTTGAAAGAATTGTGCGAAATTAACAAGCGAACACTGGAAGAAAATTTTTTCACAAGCCTGTGCAACTATTAGCGTACAACGGTAATATCGATACAATTGGGATAACTAAGCGGAATTTCACCAGTGCGTTCGCTAGTAATGAAACGGAAACTACGAAAATGGGTTAAGCAGTAAATAAACAAGATATGCTGGCAATAAGAAAGGACACACAACATCGAGAAATTAGACACCTAACAACATCTTAGCAGATGTAAAACGAAGAATCACTCTTTCCAATCGCTGTTTACTTAGGCTTAGAAGGCTTTATCCCAGTCTTTTTTTATAGTCCTGAAGCATAGACTCTATGGAAAATGGATAAAGATATCCTCAGTCGTTTCGAGAGACATTTTTCCTATAAAAAATATTCGGTCGTCTTTGTTTACTACTTTGCTGAATACTGACATTAATTGTACATCCTACAGTTCTACGTCTGTGATGTATTGCACTATAAATAACTGAGAACGGAAAAAAGCATTTACTTATTTTTTAAAATGTTTATTCATCATTTTTTATTATTGTACAAAAATATAAAAAATAAAATATTACGAGAAATTGTTTTCTTATGCCTTACGATGCTTCTTAGTTGTTCTTATAACACTAGTAATGGTGTCGTCTAATTGAAATGTCTTGTAAACATAGTTTAACGAAGCTGCAAAAATGACGAAAAGCGATGCAGCCAACAGATGGGTTAAGTGAATTTTTACAAATGTCAGAGCGATTTTTGAATAGAAACTAACGAGAATTAAGCCGAATCTGAAGAGCTACTTTCGCAGGTAGATTAACTAGTATCGAAGTTAGTTGGTTCATTTAGGTAGGTACTTCGTAGTAATGACAATATGTCAAAAATACATATCGGTGGTTACACTTTGAATTAAAATAAACAGCGTACAATATAGGGTAACGCAAATCTATTGATTATGAAAGATAATTCTCCTATTGTGTGTAACCAAAATTATTTAAAAATCAATTCAATTGTTGAAAAATGTTTAAATTTTTTAAAGAGTTGATTAAAAAACACAGCAGGACAGCTTGTAATTGTGGGGAGATCATATGAGGAAAATCATTGTGTGGGATCCTATGAGGAAGTTTTCGTGGTTAAATAAATTAAGTAATAACTCGAGCGGCATTAAAAAAAAATGTTCTTTTGTTAAAGCCTACAATTCAATTAAAAATTAAAACTACATAACGTGAGAAATTGAATAATAAAACCTTAGGATGATAGGTGGCGCTCACACGACCCTTTCTTGTAGAATTGATTCCTGCAATTGAAATTTCATAATCATTGAGCTATTTTGGTGGTCTTCGAGGACGAGTGGAAGCTTTTGTCTTAGTACTTGTCGACTTTGTTGATAATCATCGAAATCCAATGATGATTTCTCAGTATCTCCATCAGATTGTTTGTGGTGGTACGTGTTAACTCCGTCGTCTGAACTCTGGCTCTCAGTCATTTGTTGTTCTCTTTCGACGTCAGTTGTCAGCTATCATACTTTTATACTGCTTTATTTTGCCCGACGAGAACAATTGAATAATTGTATGGAATGTAATTTAATTTTTAACCAACAGAGTACTTAATTGTATTTTTCCACAGTCAAGCTCACATTTAAGCTACATAATCATAATATATTTTGACAATTGGTATAGAAAATCTTTCTTGTGAAGAGGTAGAAGAAGAAGCAGCATTTTCAGCATACTTTGATTTTTTACTAAAAGAAAGAAACGCTGTTCAAGCAAGAAAAAAAGTGACAGAAAACCGTGCCAAAACTTGTTGCAAAATTTCGATCTGGCAATTCCACGTTCTGGAAGGCCATCATCTGAAGCTGATGAAGACCCAATAAAGACAATAATTGATATAAACTGGCGAATAACAACTCGTAAGATCGCTAAGATATTATATTTGTAGTTCGACCGTTCATGATATTTAAAAGCGTCTAGGTCTAATCTTAAAGCTCGACATATGGGTTCCTCATGTTCTTATGAAAAGAAATTTGTGCCGTTGCGTTGATGCCTGTAATTTGCTTCTCGAACGTCAAGAAAATGATCTATTTTTGGAGCGCATCATCACTGGGGATACTATTCGTTTTCGTGTGATTTCAAAGGAATCGTTTTTCATTGAGTTTCTTCCGGAGAACACAATGAAGTGTACTATCACCGGCTGGGCAAATTGAATTAATTACTTAAACAGAGAAGACAAGAATTGATCAATAGAAAAGGTGTAATGTTCTACCAAGACAATGTGAGACCTCATAAAAATTTGGTAACTCTCCAAAAGCTTTTACAACTTAATGGATCTCCAGATCTGGCATTTTCTGATTATAATTTGTCCTAGTCTATACAAATTTTTTAGACGATTAAACCTTTACTTCAAACGAGGTGGTCAAAAATCATCTGGATCAATTTTTTATTAACAAAGGAAAAACATTTTATGAGCGTGGAATCATGTTCCTGCCAGAAAGATGGCAAAAGGTATTGGATCAGAATGGAAAATATATAATTCAATAGAATATGTATAAAAAAATCATCTTTCATTTTCATAAAATAAAGACGAAATTACTTTCCGAACAACCAATAGATTCCCTCTACAGTTGGGGTGGATCTTGACTAACAATTTTTTGAAGCCTGTTATGAAGTTAGTACTACCTGCGCCAGATAATACATGTACTTGAAACAATTTTTTTTGTAATTGTAGAAAAGGTTGCGGTGCAAACAGTGGGTGCTGAAAAAGTGAATTATCTTGTGTCTTAATTCCATGTCCGATACTTGTATTTTTGATTCTTTCGACAATAATGACCCTGAATATGATGATGATATTAACCAAATGGATTTGTTAATGCCAAATATATGTGAAAATGGAAAATATGGTGAAGATGAAGAATTTCAACAACATGAAGACGAATTATTGGGTCTAAAACTATACTCGTGCTGTTTGCTAAGAGATGGCATAACTTGTAATATTCCATTCGAACATGCGTTGGATGGCTACTGCCATTGTACGTCATTTCAGTATATGTCATTCATTTGAAGCGTAAACAACAATAAATTTTTTTCACTCAAATATGTAGAATTTTGTGCCTGAAAAATTGTTTTTGAGGGGAGTTCTTCTTCATGAAGAAAACTGCTGCCGAAAGTCATCGTGCGAACGTGCCAAAAGTGGCTTGCACGTTTTAAAAGTGGTAATTTTGGTTTAGAAGACGATGAACGTCCTGGGCAGCCAAAAAAGTTTGAAGATGAAGAACTGGAAGCATTACTTTATGAAGATTGTTGCCAAACACAAGAAGAGCTCGCAGAATCTTTGGGTGTCACTTAAGCAGCCATTTCAAAACGTTTTAAAGCATCTGGATATAATCAAAAGCAAGGATTCATGGGTTTCACATGAACTCAAGCCGAGAGACGTCGAAAGGCGGTTTTGCATGTCCGAAATTCTGCTGAAACGCCATAAAAGGAAGTCATTTTTGCATCGGATTGTTACTAGTGATGAAAAATGGATCCATTACGACAACCCCAAGCGCAAAAAATCATATGTGACCACCGGCCAACCAGCCAAATCAACGGCACAGCCGAATATCCATGGCGCAAAGGTAATGCTCTGTATTTGGTGGGATCAGATGGGTGTGCTGTATTATGAGCAGCTAAAAGCGGAGAAAACCATCAATGGACAACGCTACCGAACACAATTCATCCGTTTGAAGAGAGCAGTAGCCGAAAAACGCCCGGAATATGCGACCAGACACGAGGCAATAATTTTCCATCATGACATCACTCGGCCCCACGTTGCTATTCCGGTTAAGAACTATTTGAAAAACAGTGGATGGAAAGTCTAACCCAACCCGCCTTATAGCCCAGACCTTGCCCCTTCTGACTACCATTTGTTCCGGTCGATGCAGAACGCCCTCACTGAAATACGGTTCACATCAGAGTGGAATGACAAAAATTGGCTTGATTCATTCTTGGCTGCCAAGCCGGCGCAGTTCTTTTGGGATCGGATCCACAAATTGCCAGAAAGATGGGAAAAAGTCATAGCTACAGATGGGCAATACCTGGAATAATACTATTGTACATGTTTTTCTTAAATAAACGTTCAAATTTCGAAAAAAAAAAACCGAACGAATTAAAATATATACCCAATACAATAGAAGGGTCATCGAATTCATGGTCCGGATTTGACATCCCTGTTTCAATCACATATGCCAAACCGAACTGTCATCTGAGATTGTATGCCAAATTGATCAAAAAATAAACACCGTGTTGCGCTAACATTGTTCCGATTTGAGTTCTTTTTTTTTTGTTAAGTTGGTACATCTATTGTTGGCATTCCTTCTAAGTCTTAGCGTCATAGCTTGACATTTGCAAAAGTTACGTAGCTAAAAGTACATCTATTATTGTGTGTGTTGGCGATTTTTTACAATTTTACAAATTTAGAAATTTGCCACAAATAACTTGTATTAAATTTTGCGTAAAAAAACGGATTTAATGGTGCGCGAACGTTGGAAATGTTGGAAAAGTGTTTCGGCAACGATTCTCTCAAGAAAACGGTCATTTATCAGTGGCACAAGGGGTTCAAAAGTGGTCGTGAGTCAATCGAAGATGATGAACGCAGTGGCAGACAATCGACATCGAAAACCGACGAAAAAATTGATGAAGTGAAAGAAATAACCGCAATAACCACTAATTAACCATCAGAGAGATAGCGGAGGACTTGAACATTGCCTATGGATCTATCCAAGATATTTTGGTTAGGAATGTCGCAAAGCGAGGATAATTCCGATCCCACAATCATCTCATTACTAGAGACGAGACGTGGGTTTATGAGTATGACACGCAATCCAGACATCAGGCAAGTGAATGGCGTTCACCAAATGAGCCGAGATCAAAAAGATCACGTCGTTTTCAGTCAAAAAAGAAGGCAATGCTCACTGTTTTCATGGATTATAACGGTGTAGTGCATCATAAATTTTTGCCAGAAGGCCAGACAGTAAACAAAGAGTATTATTTGAGCATTATGAGACGTTTGCATGAAGCAATTCGCCGAAAGGGACCAAAATTTTTGGTAGAAAAGTCCTGGATTTTGCACCATGATAACGCACCGTCGAACAGTGCCATCATTATTCGTAATTTTTTGACGAAAAATGCAACAAGTACCATCCAACAGCCACCGAATTCACCTGATTTGGCTCCCTGTCACTTTTTTCTGTTCAATCGAGTTAAAAAACCACTACGGGGAACGCGTTTCAGCAGCCGAGATGAAGTAATGGAAAATTCGTAGAATGATGGACATACCGAAAACCGAATATAGAAAATGCTTCGAGGATTGCATCAGGCGCTGGCATAAGTGTGTTTTACTCTATGGGGATTACTTTGAAGGGGACAATATAGATTTAGATGAATAAATTTGTATTTTTAATTTGCTGAATAACTTCCGGGAACTGGTGGTATGTTTAGTTTAATATTTGCCATTTTACAATATAGATCGTTTAACAATCGCTAAACGTGTTACAATTGTGAAAACTTACTACATTTCGGGCATTACGAGCAGATACTGGTCAATATAATCGTCCATCTGTGCGTACATAGGCTAAACTGAGAAAAAATTCGAAGAGATTGCTTTTTTTTACAGATGTCTTCAGGAATATCCATATGGCTGCCGCTAAGGAAAGCGTTGAAGAAAATCCAAATCGATTTTATGCCGACCTATTTTGCTTCTAATTTAGCATATACACTTTTATAAAATTCAACTCACTCAAGAATTGAAGTCATCTGACCACGGAATACATAGAACATACGCCAATTGGGTGTTTGAACATCAGCGTTTGGATAACCAATTTTCACATAAAATTTTCTTCAGCGATGCGGCTCATTTTTCATTTGGTGGATGTCATGTCGAAAGACTGCAGTTTGGTCTGGTGGTATTATGGGTGAATACTTCTTTGAAGATTCGGCTACAGCCAAATGGTAACCGAAGTTTTTGGCCTCAAATTGAAGATATGGATTTGGAAGACATGTGGTTTCAACAACACGGTGTCACAAATTCACACAAAACGATCCACTTTACCTTTATTCCAAGAAAAAATTCTTGAACGAGCTAAGTATTTCGAGTTTTGGCGATGTGAACTGGCTACCAAAATCGTGTGATTTGTTGGCGTTGGATTTTTTTTTTTTTTTTGCACACAATCCCCAAACTCTTAACGCTTTGAACACGAACATTCGTCAAGTAATGGCCGAGTTATTGCCCAAAACAAGTCGAAAAGTCATCGAAAATAACTTAGTCAGAATCAACTGCTTCAAGAACTTCCGTGAAGGACGTTGAAATCCACAAAATGGATGTGGTTACTTTTTTTATATGTGCTAGTTCGAACACTTCAAAATAAAAACAAATTCTAGGGCCTATCAGAGCAATCTTTTATAATTACATGGCATTCAAAGGATCACTTTGATCACTGGCCCAATCGGCGACAATAGATCAAGAAAGACCTACGTGTAATCAGAATTAACGAAGCCATATAGTCTATCAACAACAAAAGTGGTCGTGGTAGTGGCCTCGAAATCGAAGATATGGATTCAAGAAAAGTTTGGCTTATTTTGGACGAGTTAGAACAGATAATAACCATATTCCTCCTTCTCATTCTATTCAATTATCTAAAATTGAATTGGCTTTGGCTTTAAAGCCCCGCAGTGTTGCGGCATAGGGCATAGTTTTGCGGATCAGAAGCAAGGTGTTATGATGTTGTCAGAGCAAGAGTAAAAATAAGAACGCGACCACTATTATCTTTATGAATGACTCAACGTGGAATTATTTTACCTTTACTTCAAGGTAAACGTTAGCGACTGTCTTGATAAGCCAATAATAGCATTGAATAAACGTTCTGGAGCTTTAAGCGAAGTTAAATTCAGGGATTCTCAATTTAAGTATTATTTATAAGACCAGAAATTCTTTTATCAAATTAAATTTCGTTAGATGACAAAGTTGATTACGAGAAATAATAAGAACTTTGGCATATCTAACAGTTGACCAATTTTTTTTTTCTCATTAATCTATCATACTATGGTACATGGTAGAAAAATGTATCTAAAGTAATTTTAAAACCTAGTTCTTTTTTTTTTAAATTTTTTTTCGTTAAATTTACTTTGTTTCTTTGGAGAATTATGAAGCACATGCTTTTATTTGTCCCTTTGGATGTGTTCTGTCACAAAATGGTGAACATTTGTACACGCAAACTCTATTTGAAGAATGTTTGAGTAAGTTTGAATGTTTTTCATTGATATATTTAATTAATTCTTTGACCCAAATAATGAATTCAGGGAGTAGGTAGACACTTTAAGAATTTTTTCCTTCCTTAATAAGGTGGAAATTCCACCTTTATATTCCAATTAGTGGTAGTGGGCCGAAAGGAAGTTCGTCACTTTATATTGTATAAGTATGTATGTTATGTATGGTATTATATGTAAATTTATGAAATTTTTATTAAAATTGTACATACTCATGTACTACCATATATCATCAGGTTCGGAGTAATCTCTCTTGACAAAACGAAAACACCCGAAAGATTTATGATTCGCAGGCATCGTATGAATTCGCATATTTTGTAAAAGCAGCTAAGAGAAAGAGGTTTACTATACATAAATATAAACAGACCAATACCAACAGACTTCGGGATCACACAGTTTGCAAACAAAATTAGAGACCAGCTTTCAGGAGCAGAAACAATTAGCAGATCGAAGCATACACCTGTGGATGTTTATTAGAAATGTATAATGAACACTTTCACAACAAATAGCCATAGGTTATACAATATATTACGTCGGTCAGAGCCAAAGAACCCACAACATACCGCTATCGGTTGACATCTGAAGACGGATAGGCAAGCATATTTTACTCAAAGTTTAAATAACCTACCTGGCTGTATTGATTTCTTTACTGAAATCAGAGAGTACTTTCCGATGGTGCTTAACCATCTGGTCAAGATGAGTGAGCAGTTTAAATCAGATTTGGCCGACTGGCAAATCTGTATGTATGTGACCCAATTATTTGTAAGAATATACCCAGAAAAGACCAAAGAATTCCTTGTTTTTAAGCAAACACGTTTCTGTACATATTACGAATTACAATAAAGTAACACGTTGATTGTACGTCTCCTTTTTTAGACTGAATAGAGAATTAACATGGGGAACCTGACCAAATAATTTTTATTCTTAAAACTATTTATGAAGGTCCAAAATATCATGTTCTACTCACACGGGGTAGATATGATGTTACTGTTACCCGCTTACCTATATTCCTACAAAGGAGAAAAATGCAAGGGATATTGATATCATGTCTAATACACTTGGGTTATAAAATATATCCCTTCAAACCCTAAACCAGAGTCTTTGAAACTTTTCTACTCAAAGTATGATCATATTTCTGGACAGAAGAATGAGAAAATTAAGCATCATCTCTAATCGAGGAGGCAAGTTGAGATCATTTTGACATATAATTCCAAGATAATAAGATTGAGATTGGAAAAATGGTATACAGGCATTGATATAACGTACGGGTCATATGAATTTACTGGAATGTATGACAGCAATATGAAACAAAGTATGAAGAAGGATTAGAGAGGGAACTCTATAGGTAAAAGCCACGAAAATATAGTCTTTAAACTTAAAAACGTAAAGTTGAGGCAGGTTGTAGATAGCCAACTGCGCAGTTTTTAACAAGGTGGGGTCGCATTCTGGACAAAACCAAAGAATTTGAGATCCTATATACATCATAATCATAAGATACGGCATTTTTCTATCCTCTATCTTCGTAGATTCGGAAATTTCTGAATTGAATATATACGTATATATATATAAATTTATTATAAATTTCGGAACTTTTTCCAGGACCTGGCCAAAAACAGTATAGATGAAGACTATTCATGTAATTTATAATAGCTTATTGAAAGTCAATTTAAGCTATCTTCACCTTTTAGTATTTATTAATTTGATGGATTCTCTATAAATTTCTTTCAGAGCAGTCAAAAGCTTTAAGTTCTTTGGTGCGGGTTCAGAATAACTAGGAATAGTTGCTTTTATAATAAGTTTGTTGCAGATACCAGGCGACATGACCAGTAAACTAAAGCCATCGCTGCTGGTCTGCACAATAGTACAGTGTAATCCAACAAGAGTGTTAATATTCAACTATCATTGTGATGACTTCTGATAAGCTAAAACTAGGAGGCTATTAAATGTGAATCGATATACACTCGCACGACGTTGAAATAGTAAAAATTCACTGCGAAAACGGTGAAAATATTGCGGAAACATTTCGTAAAGTTCATACTGTTTTGGTCATCATTAAGCGCTTTCTTGCACAGCTATAGTCAATTCAATCAAGAAATTTGTACATTTTGGATAGATTAGTGATGTAAATACTACATCTCGTGTTTGTCCGGTAAAGTCAGTTGAAAATATCGGCGCCGTAGCAGAGAGTGTGACTGAAAACTATGCATGAAGATCTTGGTCTACATGCTTACAGAAATGAATGAAAAAGATCATGACATTTTACTCAAAATTAATCTAAGTGATCAGCCTCATTTTCATATATCTGGATACGTAAACAAACAAAACTGTCACATCGGGGTCTGCAAAAATCTAAGAAAAATAGAGCCCACAACCTCTCCATACACAACGTGTGATAATTTGGTACGGTTTTTACGCTGACGGTGTTATTTGGCCATATTTTTTCGAAAAAGATGCTGGTGCGTAAATGGATTGCGTTACCTGACTTTTAATGCAAGAAATTGATGCTATAAACGTGAATAATGTTTGTTTAAAGCAAGACGATGCCACATAAGTGGCAAAACAATTGCTCTATTGAGTGATAAATTTTCTGAACGTGTGATTTATCGAAATGAAAAATACGATTGCGCGATTTAATACCATGCAACTTTTTCGTTTTGAACGATTCATACACTACAAGAAAATATCAGAGCTGTTACTCGCAAAGTACGAGGTGTGTTCAAAAAGTAAGATGACTTTTGAGTTTTCACGGGCAACTCACATTCGATTATCGATTTTTTTTTTTTACTATATTGATGCACATGTCCCAAAGATATGTTCACAGTTTCAAATATATAGCATACTTAGTTTGGTTTAGAGAGATCGAAACGTAAGAAGTGTTTTTGTGTTACGGAGCAAAGAATTTGCAAAAAATTTTTTGTATGGAATCAAGTGCTTTAAAACACTGTTGACAGTGCTGATACCGTCAGTCTGCTCTAAGTAAACAAAATGTTTAGAAGTGATACGAGCTCAAGAAGGCCAAGAACATGCCAATAACGAACCTCGCTCTGAAAGCCCCAGCACATAAACAAAAGATGATAACTTCGAAGCTGTGAAGAAAATTGTTTTGGAAAATCATCCAATTACCATAAGACAAGTTGTTAAGGATGTTGGCATGAGACGTGTGTCAGTGAAGTTTTTTTCCGAAACGTCTTAATATTGATCAAAAGAACTGTCGCATAAGCAACGCTCAGAAGCTCTCGAATGACGTCAATGATGATCCTGACTTTCTCAAAACGGTCATAATGAGTGACGAATCATGGGTATATTGGTATAATGTCCAAACCAAATCCCAATTGTCCCAATAGAAGCACCTAAGTGAGCCAAGACCGAAAAAAGCACGCCAAGTTCGATCAAATGTCAATGTTTTGATCACCGTTTTTTTCGATTACTGTGACATAGTGCATCAGGAGTTTTTACCTCAAGGTCGTACGGTCCATAAGGACTAAGTAATGCGCCGTTTGTAAGAAGTAATTCGAAAAAAACGTAAGGAATTGTGGAAAAACAATTCATGACCTTTGCATCGCAATAATCTACCTGCTTATTCACTGTCGCTTGTGAGAAACTTTTTGGCCAAAAATAACACAATCAACCCTCAATCACCATATTCACCGGATTTGGCCCATGCGACTTTTTCCTCTTCCCAAAACCAAAGAGACTTATGAAAGGACTGAGAATTGCAACGATTGAGGAATAAAAACGGCATCGCTAAAAGAGCTCAAGGCTGTACCAAAAATTCCTTGTGAGAAGTGTTTCAAGGATTGGAGAAAGCATTGGCACAAATGTGTTATATCTAAGGTGGACTACCTTGAAGGGGACAACATTAATATCGATAAATGAATACATCTCGTAAAGCCGCAATTATGCGAAACGCATTTAAAAATTTCACCAAAAGAATGACATTTTGTAGGCAGAGCAAAGAAAAATAGTTAGCAAATATTGTATCCCACTACTAACCTCAGAGTTTCTATTTTAGATTTAAGTAGAAATATTACCAAATTTCACAAAAATATTGCCTTTATCTATTGATAATAAATGACACCTTTTGTTGGATAACCCTATAGTTTATGGATTTAACCAACACGTAATGAAGAGGCAACAGAATAAAATAATTAAAAATTTAACCATCTAGTTTTTTAAAACGAGTACGAGTTAGTGTTGTCGTAACCCGCATAATTCTATTACGTTCAAGTTGTATCTGAACTCAATATCAAAATCGATTCGTTATTTACGACGAATGCTAGGCAAATGAAAAAAAAATCCACAAACACTACTTTCAGCCACTCCTCGCAAACGAAGTTGTTGCAACTTGCAAGGTTTTTATTGCATTGTATTTGGGGTTAGGAAACCACTAAAAAGTTTTCATCTTCACATTGCAAAGATGTACCGATATCTTGTCACTGACAATCCAATCGGATTTGAATAATTTTTTGGATACTACTTGTGGAAACTTTATTCTGAGATTTCAAAGTTTGTCTTTTGCAGATTGAGAGGGATTTGCATGAGTTTTGTTAGCCTACAAGGATTCTAGATGACTAGTCATGTTTAAAGTTTAAGGTCTTAGACCCGATATCACAGTAAAATAAATAAATTACTCTGTGTCATAATATGTATAATTTCCATAATTCTCCTTAAAGTGGCGAACTTTTATTTCGTCAATCGTTGTATCATCGGAACCAGATTTGTTATTATGTTATCATTTTTGGTTTTATTTGCATTACAACAGCTAAGAGATTAGGTTTGTCAATTATAATGCGCATTGTTAGATGCGCTAAGTGCACTCCAAAATTCCAAAGCCTAAACTAGCAACAAGCATATCGACAGTATCACTTAAAAAGGTTTTTAGCAATATCTACCGAAGGAAATACGTGTATCTGCAAAGCCCCAATGATTGTTAACAAATCAATAGGGACGATCTACACAACCTTAGTCAAGGTATTACTCTTTCGAACTCAAAACTCTTGTGATTAAGCAATTTTGAACCTACTTAATGGAAATAAAATTCAAGACTAGACCCCCTTGACGCTTTCGCTAAGAAAAAAACTGCTAAATCCCCGAATATATGGGCGTCGGAGCTACACGAATATGACTTTACAATGGAGCATAGAGATGCACCATGTCGATATTCTTTTCATAGAGTCTGATTCTTTCGAATATACACTTACCTCACAATAAAACCAAGATACAATTATTAAACAGCTGTAATGCTGGATTACAAACAGAATCGGTTCTTTGAGATGATAAATTGCCGTATATACTGCAGATGCAAAGACTGTTATGTTTTCAAAAATATGGAAAGCTGTGTTATACAAATTCGTCATTATGTGCTTTGCCATGTGGGTGGTTATAACGTTTTTGCCCATATTCGGAAGACTTATCGGTTTCCGTCAATAAAAATAATTTTTATAAAAATAAAGAATTATATAAGGTATAAGAGAAGGTGAACTGCAAAGCATTTCAAAAGGTGATAAGCCCTATCACTATCCCTACTATGTACATATATGAAGAGTACACAGTGGTCGCTTTTCTGGACATAGAAGATACCTTTAACAACGTCAACACTGTAGGTAGACGACTTAAGGAGTTGATCAAATAGCAGGATAATCAACTTCCAACTGGGTGGGACTTCTGCTAAAAGATGTGTCAGCAGAGGTACGCTGCAGGCGGTGTCATTTCTTCTCTTCTCTTGAAATAATTGATCAATGAATTGCGGATATATTCTGATACCGCAAAATATCTGGGCTTCATTTTTGAGTTTTTCGACTAAGCTGGCAACTATTGGGAATAAATTGGTCCTTCAACATCGCATAACCCGCTGGCTATACATCTCCGTCATAAGACCGATACTCACCTACGAGGTTGTTGTCTGCTGGACGAACTGAGACAATGCAGTCAATTGCAGAAAACTAAGTAGAGTCGAAAGAATAGTACATCAATGCATAAGCGGAGCCCTACGTTCTACTTCCTCCGCAGAACTGAATATTCTGTTTCACTTGACACCCCTCGATACTTTCAGCAGAAAAGTAGCGGCGACTGCAGCTATTCGCCTTAAAGTGACTTCACAGTGAATCAATAACTTATTTGGGCACGCTAATATTCTTAATTAACTAGGATTCTTCACAGAGAATATCGATTACACTATACCCGAACTTTGGTTTAACAAAGACTTTCATGTAAGCTTCCCTTCTAGGGCATTCTGAGAGGAAGATTCTTTCATGGATGACAAGTCAACCAACTCTTACACAGATGGATCTAAAACTGATAGCGGGGTTGGTGGCGATGTTTTATCAGATAAGTTAAATCTTAACCTCACCTTCCGCCTTCCAAATCACTGTAGCGTGTTCCAGGCGGAAATTTTAGCGACTGAAGAATCTCTGTCCTGTCTGAAAAGAAAACGTGACATCTGCAAAAGTTATCCGCAATTTTTCGGATAGTCAAGCCGCTATCAAGTCCCTGGACTCAGTCCCAATAAAATCTAGAATCACATTTGAATGCCGATCATCTCTTAGGGAGATGGCAGAACAGTCAATTGCATCGTCGAAACCGAAAAACTTTCCATTCTCTCGCTCTCGCTTTGTATGCCCAACAGTATATCCTCACAATATCGTGATTCTTTCCTAAGCCGTACAACTACTAATTCAATGTCCTGCCTAGTTCTTATTTTCTTAGTCATTATGACCTTCAAACATTTAAAACCAATGTTCATCGGTGCCCCTTTTTCCATGCTCCCTGATTTTCATTCGCCGCGCTGTGTGCAAGCAAAGGGTACATAAAATTCTTTAGGCGCGAGCAAATTATAAAAAAAGAAATGTAGAAGAGGAATACTAAAGAGTTTTATAAAAATCGCACCTAGTTGTCAGTAGTGAACAATTTCTGAGCGCTACCTTTCTTTCTGAACTTTGACATCTATGTAGTAGACACATGTAATGATTGTTTTTTTATTTTCAAATTTGATTTTTAATTATCAGGAAAATTGCAAAAGAGTATCTATTATCAATGTTTGTCATTTACTTTTTAAATATTATTTCACGACCACGACTACGTTTTAAATGGTAAATACTGAGAATCTAATTTTGAATCAGTCTGTCGAGCATACTAGCTGGCATCTCGACGTGTAAAACTGTCCTTCTAGGCAGCAATTGACGATGATTTATCGGCATAGACGGGTGATTTGACGTATCTCCATAATAGTCTAAAGGCATCAAATAGCATTATCTAGCTGGCTAATTCATCGGTCAAAAACGAGAGATAAATAGCTCACCGAACTCATTTCTAAATTGGTCTATCGATTCGCGTGCTGTGTGGCATGTACATAGTGCCGTCTTGGTGGAACCATATTTCGACCAGATTCAGCTTATGCATTTTGGGAAGAAACAAGTTTAAAATTATAGAACGATTGCGGGTCCCATTGATGGTAACGTTGTTCTCATGGTCATATTTAAAAAAATACGGGCCAACGATTTCCCCGGATAACAAAAAGCACTAAGCAGAGCATTTTCCAGGTGCATTACAGCCACTCACTTAAAATTCAACACTGTGGCTAGTCATTCGGCATTGATTATTGCACGAGCTATAAGCCTGAAATTGGTGTGAAATATGGCCACTACGGCTTGAATTGCTACCTCGGTAGGTCGAAATTTGTAAGCGTTGTTCGTTGTCTTTACATGATGAATACTAACTAAGCCTGCCTGACTTTGGCATATTTCACAAATCATGGTCAAAAATAGAACACTGTAAAACTAAACAGCAAAGAAATCACCTTTTACAGTTTAAACCGTAAATAGTTACAAGCTAGCAGGTCATAATCAACGCAGAACTTTCGCCAATTGGTTGTTAGAACATTATGTTATTTTTTCCCGTAAAATCATCTTTAGTGATGCAGTTCATTTCACATTGGATGGATTAGTCAACAAAGAAAATTGTCGCATCTGGGGAAAAGAAAATTCTCAAATAATTTCAGAAAAATCATTACATCTGGATGTGGTGTGGATTTTGGGCTGGTGGAATCATCATTTTTCTTCGAAGATGCAAATGAAAGAGCTGTTTTGTGTCAATGGACAACGATTCAGACAAATAATTGAAGATTTTTTGTGATCTCAAATTGAAGAAATAGACACAGATGATCTTTATTTTCAACAGGATAGAGCTACGAGTCACACAACACGTACAAACATTGAGGTATGGAAGTCTAAGTTTCCAGGTGGACTAGTTTCGTTTAATGGTGTCACAAACTGCCCACCTAGATCATGCTATAGGGTTTTCCAATAGGGACTTGACAACTTTGAATTTAATTTGTGAACGCACTCTTTCACTAATCATCACTGTCAATTTATTCAGTAAGCTCAACATTTTCATCATGGTAAAGTACACTAATGAGCAACGTCTGCGAATTATAAAAATTTTCTACAGATATTCGGAGTCGGTGACTGCAACTATAAGAGCGTTAACTCCAATTTTCGGTCGTAGTTCTCGCCTTAGTAGACAGGCAATAACAAGTTTAGTGCAAAAATTTGAGTCTACGTATTCGTTGTCTGATGTTGCCGTGTCAGTGAGACAACGGGTTAGTCTAAGTGTCGAAATTATCGTTGCGTTCAGACGTCCGTGGCAAACGATCCAAATCAGTCAATTCCACGGCATTCTCAAAAATAAGGCATCCCTCAGACCACATTATGGCGTATTTTGCGTAAGGACATGGTTTACATCCATACAAGATCAAGCTGACTCCAGAATTGAAGCCGATGGACCATTTGAAGCGACGTACGTTCTCCGATTGGGTTCTGGAGAAGATGCGCCAAGATAATAAATTTCATCGCAAAATCATCTTCAGTGACGAAGCTCATTTTTGGCTCAATGGGTTCGTCAATAAGCAAAATATGCGTTATTGGTCGGGTGAAAACCCACATGTGCTTCATGAATCACCACTTCATCCACAAAATTACTGTTTGGTGCGGTTTGCATGCCGGCGGCGTTATTGGGCCATACTGGCCATGTTACTGTGAATGGTCAGCGTTATCGCGCCATGATCACCGATTATTTTTGACCGGAATTGGAAGGTATGGACTTGGACGACATGTGGTTTCAACAGGATGGTGCCACAAGCCACACAGCACACGCTATAATCGATTTATTGAAGAGTAAGTATGGTGAGCGTGTTATCTCAAGACATGGGCCAGTCGATTGGGCACAACACGCTGACGACTTTGGTTTTTCTTTTATTTAAAAAAAAAGTTGTCTAGTCGTTATTACAATAGAAAACCCTATATTTAACATTAGATTACTTTCTTTGGGGTTTTTTGAAAAGTTAAGTCTATGTGAACAAGCCAACAACAATTGTACAGCTGAAAAAGCAACATTCGGACCGAAATTCATGAATTTAATGCGGAAATGTGTGAGCGAGTCTCGAAAATTTTGATGGTGGACATTTAAATTCACACATAATTGTTCATAAAAAAAATTTAAGCACTTACATGTTTCATTTAAAAAACAAAAAAATATTTAAGCGCGACTTTTGAGAGACCCCTTACAAACAGGTATCCGATTTAAAGATTGAGCTATCCAACCATAAAAAAGTAAACTCAATTTTAGACTAGTCTGACTTCTTCATAACTGAGTTAACGACTAATTGCCGTTTGATTTGGATTTAAATATATCAAAATAGTCAGACGGATGGAGGGAGATGTTCACATCAATTATCCCTTCGACGAGCTTTTTAAGAGTGCTTAGGCTTAAAGTCTGAAGGTTGAAATCATCGTTGGTAGCGATCGATATACGATATTTGAGTATTCGTAATTTTTAACATGAAAATGTACAAAATCGGGTCAATGCAGAAGAGTCATCAGCGTGAGAAAAGAGAGAAATAGGTCATCCAAAGTATCAAACTAGCGCACAAACGCTCTGATTCTTATGTGATGGTTAGACAATAAAACATTGAGTGGTTTACTTTGGAATTGTAAAATGATGAAACGAGCTCAGCAACGCATCAAAAAAGATGTGTCAAAAAATCATAGCTACCAAAGAAAGTGTAAACTGATGACTAATCGAAATGGTATACTCTCATACCAGTGGAAAATAGGTGGCCTACTTAAGATACCAAAGCAAAAATTGAGTCTATTTGTCGCGACTTCATTTCCATTCTTCGGAAAAAAAAATTGCGTTCGCAATTGTTGGAACAGCGTTACCGCAGCACTATTCAAATGAATAGAATTGACGGTAAGTCCTTCTTTTGAAAGTAAAATCTCAATCCTAACGCAAATGGGTATTCTCTCCTCTTATTCACATTTTACACTTTTGCAAATCTATTCAATGGATTTTTTTTTTGTTACTATTTTTTGCAACGATTACACGATTATTTGTCACAAAGTAAATAAAAAGCATTTCCAATCCGTATAGCTTTAACCATATATGTATGTACGTATGTATCAACGAAAAAAAAAAAAAATGTTTGAATAAATAAATAGAAAAAAGGAAAAAAAAAATAGGAAAGCGTTTGTGTACATGTTTACATTGTTTGCCGAGATACACTGCCGATAAATGCTACTGACCCGTCTTGCTCTGATTTTTTACTCTTGAGTGCATCTGCACTCTTATACATACAAACATATTCATCCATACACAAGTAAAATCTCAAACACCAGCTCAACTCAAATATCCATTATAGGAGATGGTTTGTTTGTGTTGCTATTGGTGTGTTTTTCTCGATGGAAAACCAGTGTTCCTGGAACGGAAAAAAGCTCCAAAAAAAGGATTGAATTTCCACCATCTCGTGTGTGTATAAATAGCACGCGTTGTAGATAGAAAAAAAGTGTACATACATGCATACAGCTATACATATGTACATTCATGCATGTGCGGTATAAAATACAGGACAACGACAACGTTGATGACAAAAGTGCCAACTGAGAGTTAAATCGTGTTATAGGCATACAACATACAATCGTTGGGAATGAATGTAGTAGGTCTAGGTATGCGAGTATACTTTTGTTTTGTATGCACGTACATATGTTGGTGTAGGTGCTCCTCTTTTTAATTAATTAAAAAAATATTTAACAGAAAAATAAAAGGAATTTCCTGATTCCTTTGTGTTTGCCTTTCGTCTTAGTTGGCTTAGGTATTTGTTTTTTCGATTTTTGTTTTTATTTTTTTTTTTTTGTTTTTACATAAACTGCACCAATAAAAATATGGAAATCAAGAAACCAATAGGAAGATTGAACAGAATCAATTTAGTCATTTACTGTAGTTAAGATAGGAGATTCACTTTTCTCGGACTACGAGTAGATACAAGAAAATTGAAAACAAAAAAAATTTTTTTTTTTTTTCAACATACCGTCAATATTTCCAATTTCTGATAATTAACAGACGACCGCTCGGCCATATTGCGTTAAACCAGGTTAACTGCAGCACTCATTTGTCCTGGCTGGCTACAAATAATCCTCATTTCATTCAGCGTTTGATTCATTTGAAGATTTTTTTTTTTTTATTTTTCTCTAAGTTATGGATTCCTTGTTAGGTCTTTTTATATTAGCTATCTCTTGGTTACCTTTGTTGGTTTTCTTTAATATTTTGTTTTGTCCTTTTTAACAGGATAATAACTATTAAGGATACAGTGTAATATCTAGAATGGGTATATACATCTATATGTATGTGTATTTGTGTGTACTTTTCTTTATGACGATGATGACACGTAGATTATTGCACTGAAGTACAATTTGTTAGATTAAATTTTTTCTTCTCTAATTTTGTGATTTATTATTTTATTTATACATTAGACTAAGATTTTATTTTTTATTTTTTTTTACATTTACAAGAAGATATTATTATTATTATTACTTTGACTCGGAAATATTTACGCACAAAAAATCACAAAAATCACAGATAAATTAGATTAAATTTTTTTGCCCTTTTTTTCTTTTGTTTTGTTGTTGCTTATTAATATATATATATATATATATTATTTACAAATTCACTAGATTTATTTTTTTTGTGTAATAATTTATTCGATTTAACTATCGGCGTTTTTTTTTTTTTTTCTTTTGAATGGAATTATTAAATATTATTGATCGGTAAAAATACAAAAGAATTTCTATCTGTCAGAACGAGGCTTAACATTTTTGTTTTCTTAATTTTCTTTTAGATGTAATAAAATTATTTTGTAAAAAAAGAAATTACAAGATATTGGCATGAGTATATGGTAATTTGTTTATGCAATAAATACTCGGCATTAATGTACATATATTGGAATTAATTTGCTTCAATTTTATTTTTTTAATTTGTGTAGGTACGGTAGATACTTGTTAAATATGTACAAAGTCTTTTTTTATTTTTTATTTTTTAATTTGTTTTATTAGTTAAACACTTTTATTGAATTTCTCCTTTTTCTCTGATTTATCTGAATTAGATTTTTATTTTTTACTTATTTCGCTTCTCATTCGCACAACAGAACTGTAATGAAAGGCACAGGGTAAGGATTTCGCTTTTGATGGAAGGATTTTTATTTATATTATTTTGTAATTCTTAAAGCACTCATATTGGTGAGAGATTTAATTCCATTTAACCGATTAAACCGATGCGTATATGCACAAAAATAGCCACTGAATGAATAACAAAAGAAAAAAAAAAATAATATAACGAGTGGTAAAGAATCCTTTTTTTCCTTATTTCTTTTGATTTTCTTTATTCACGCAATATTTTCGTGGGTTCTTCTTCTCTAAATGGTTACTCGATTTTCTCAAAAGATGAAAACTGAAAATTTTTTCTCATAAAAAGTTTATTTTCCCCAAGAAAACACAGTGCCATACATGAATAAGCAGGGATAGGGGGAAATTATTTTCACTATTCACAGATTCTCTCTCTCTCTCTCTCTCTCTGTCGATCTCTCTCTCTTTCTCTCTTTCTCTCTTTTCATATGCGCACACACAGATAATTTCGTAAACAACTACAAAGTCAGAAAAATTGACTAGATTTTGAGGAGGTTGTAATACAGGTACGAGTAGATGTATAACAGGGCAAAAGTTTGCTCCATTAACATAGTTCAATTACTAACAAAAACACCAATGCACACATACTCATATGTAAGTACCGCTCTAAATAGGTTAGAATATTTTTTTTTTCCTTTTCTTTTTTCAAACATTAATTTTAATAAGAAATTACTTTAAAACTAAGAATTTTCATAAATTAACGAGTTCCATTCAAAAATCACTCGCATTTCCTCCGTCACTCAAACTAAAATGCCGCAAATAAGGAAAATTAAAAAAAAAAAAAAATAAAATAAAAAATTTACAGTAATTACTTCAATTCATAAATAATTAATGAAATTAAAACAAAAATAAATGAAATAAGAGAAAAAAATTGACGACTAAGTTTTAAACACAAAAAATATAAAAAATTTCACTCATTTCATTTGTTTCTCACTAACACTCACTCAAGCCCAGTGCCAATGGACACGAAAAAAAAATTGACCGAAATTCTCATGGTTTCCATTTTCATCTAATCAGAAAAAGGATAACAGCGAAAAAAGATCTTTCAACTGATTTTTTTTTTTTTTTTTTTTTTTACATAATTAATTTTGTTTAATGCTCATAATTTTTAATTTATTTAATTAAATTGAAAAATTCAATTCTATTGGTTTTCTTCTGGTTTTTGGTTTTTTTTTTCTTTCTTCGGTAAGGGTTGGGGGGAGGATTTTTCCCTTTCTCTTTCTTTTTTTTTCTTTCTTTAATCAACTTTGGGTATCCGATTTTTTCAATTCAATTTTTCGAGGTGAAACTTTAAGAATTTCGAGTAAATTTTTACAAATTTGGATTCACTGATGTTGAAATTAGGTATTTTCTTTATTTTTAAAAACTTTTTCACTAGTTTTACCACTTTTTAATGAAATTTTCCACAGAGCTACCATTCAAGTTCGTCTAACCATTTGGGGGGAGAAATTCAACGAACCTTACTGGTTTACTGTATTCGGTTCGGTACGCGTTCTGGAGAGTACACTTTGGAGGGGTAATACAAGAAAATCCCTCATGGTTTTCCAAATAATTGTTTTTCAGGGGGTTGTTTTCCCGGTATTTGACGCAAGCACAATAATGAAGTTTACATTTGGGGCTCTTTTAAACTATGAATCGGTTAAATGGGGTTTCTTACTTTTGTAAAAATGTGTTCAACTAAAGTCAGTTTAATTGTGACGAATAAAAGTTATCTTCGAAAAAATTCACACTTGAAGGAAATATTGTATTTGAACAAGTGCATGTGTGCCATCAGTTTATTTTGTCCTGTTAGGGGAGATAAAGGTTTTGTGACGTTTTGAAAGTACGCCGTAATGGGGAAATTTTGGCGCTAAATGTGGTAGAGAGACATATTCTACCAAAGGAAGTGCTGTAATTTGTCTGGGTATCTGTCAAAATATGAACATAAAGTCTTTTGTGTTGTGTCAACAACGCAGGAAAAGAAGTGAGTTATTAAATAATTGTGGAGGTCAATTATATTTAATATGAAATCTTCCGTACGGTCATTATTTATTTATTTTTCAAATTTTTTTCTAAAAGTAAATATGCTTGTACATGTTATGCTGGAAACGGTGAGGATGAACAAATATTGTACTGAAAAAAACATTATCCTGTGACGAAATTCACATATGTATAAAGTTATTCGTTAATTGAAACACTTCCAAATCATAAAATCTTTCGAAATTCTAAACTACTAATCGCAAGCACATATATGTATGTATCAGTTATAGAAAATAAGATTTTGCCATTCAGGCCTATTTGCAGGGGCTCTAGCTCTTTTCAAGTTCAAACTATTGCTCGAACATTTAACATCAAAATCATCTTAGATCTCTCGAACTCATTGACGAGTGTCCTACTATCGAGTTTTCCAATAACGACTTGACAACTTTTTTTTTAAATAAAAGGCATACCATTTGAGATATTTCAAAAAATTTATTATTGGTTTGAAGTACAATCAAAACATTTATAAATGGAACTCGACTTCGAACATATGGCCACCGCGGGCACGTTTGCAGCGGTCGATTCGTAGGACCCAATTTTCAACGACTCGGCTACACATTTCGGCCGAAACGGCCGCTATTTCGCGTTCAATGTTAGCTCTGAGCTCTTCCAACGTCGTCGGCTTGTTGGCATAAACCAATAACTTAACGTAGCCCCACAGAAAATAGTCAAGCGGCGTTAAATCGCACGAACGAGGCGGCCAATCGACTTGATAACACGCTCACTATACTTACTCTTCAATAAATCGAATGTAGCGTGTGCTGTGTGGTTTGTGGCACCATCCTGTTGAAACCACATGTCGTCCAATTTCATATCTTCCAATTCGGGCCAAAAATAATCGGTGATCATGGCAAGATAACGCTGACCATTCACAGTAACTTGACGATCGTTATAGTCGACGAAAAAATATGGCCCAATAACGCTGCCGGCATGCAAACCGCACCAAACAGTTATTTTTTGTGGATGAAGTGGTGATTCATGAAGCACATGTGGGTTTTCACCCGACCAATAACGCATATTTTGGTCATTGACGAACCCATTGAGCCAAAAATGAGCTTCGTCACTGAAGATGATTTTGCGATGAAATTCATCATCTTGACGCATCTTCTCCAGAACCCAATCGGAGAACGTTCGTCGCTTCAAATGGTCCATCGGCTTCAAGAGTCAGCTTGATCTTGTATGGGTGTAAACCAAGATCCTTATGCAAAATACGCCACAATGTGGTCTGAGCGATGCCCAATTCTTGAGAACGCCGTGGAATTGACTGATTTGGATCGTTTGCTACGGACGTCTGAACGGCAGCGATATTTTCGACACTTGGACCAACCCGTTGTCTCACTGACACGGCAACATCACACAACGAATATGTAGACTCAAATTTTTGCACTTTGTTATTGCCTGTCTACTAGGGCGAGAATTACGACCGAAAATTTGAGTTAACGCTCTTATAGTTGCAGTCACCGACTCCGAATATCTGTAAAAAATTTTTATAATTTGCAGACGTTGCTCATTAGTGTACTTTACCATGACGAAAATGTTGAATTTACTAAATAAATTGACAGTGATTCAAAGTTGTCAAGTCCCTATTGGAAAACCCTTTATAACCAGCTGTCATCAAAATAGGTTTAGCTGGCACATACTTCGCATTTCTTCACGCTTTAACTGGTTCAACCAAGATCCTATGAAAAAATCGCTGAAAAATCCAGTAATTTAATATTTTAAGACATTAACATTGAAATAAATTTCAGGTGCTGAAAAATCACCCTATTTTAGCAGTTAAGTACACCATTGGTGTAGTCTTCCCTCTAAACTTGTCGGATCATTGCGTCATATCAGGTAATTTCCCGTACACTGACCACACAGTTAGAGATCCATATGGCAATGCATGAAAGCCAATTGGAGCAAACTTAACACCTTATTTAGGAATTGTAATTAGTCGTTATGTTTTCTCGACAACGATAACGTGGATGCTGATATGATCTCAGACACTATTCTCTTTGGAATAAGATCAGATGAAAAGTATCAAAGCAAAAGAAAAGGCATTGTACGACTCGAGCTGTAAAGAGGCTTTCAGAATTAGAGAAATTTTGTTTTTCGGAAAACGTCTTTCTTAAGCGTGTACAATTACAATATGACCAAAAACTGAAGCAAATATTACTACAATGTCCCAGAGGTAGTAAATACATATTCTTGGTTGTTTGTCAAAAAAAAAACCAGAAATTCTGTTTATTCTCCATTACAACGCACATTTACAATGACATTCCAGCTGTCATCTCTTCAGACAATGTGAATCTGTAGTAGCAAGAAGACTTAAAGATCTTAATATACACACACCTTCTTCTGAAGAGGTATTCTTCCACGTTGGCAAAACCATTGCGTAAGGTTTTTCATCTTTCCTACTCTTTCTGAGCAGATGGAAAACAGCATTTGCCCAGCGTGTCCCTAAAAAAATACGAATAATCCTCTCTCTCCTTCTATAGACTCATTACACTTAAGTCCCTTATTTCCAAGGTATGGAAACGCTGATAATCCGTCTCGAAATACGAAAACCTCTCAATTACCGTCAATTTCGTAGCAACAGGTCCACTGATGATTTGATGGCATGTCTCACCGAAAAGTGGAACCAAAGCGTTCGAAAGCAATATAGTCGCAGTTGATATTTCTAAGGCATTTGACAGAGTTTGGAATCAGACTTTTTTGTCAAAAACGCGTGCATTTCGGATCGATGAATCTCTTCTTCCATAGATTGGAAACTACCTTTTGGAACGTTTAATTCAAGTTGTCTTAAATACATATATCCAACATATTCCTTTGCTGACAACAGTACTCTCTGCTTTTTGTATTCGTTCCCTGACTCATGTCCTGCTCTTTGGGAACGTCTGCTAAGCTCATTAAATTGCGTTTAAACAGCATCATTAAATGGGGGAACCGCCAACAGAGTGGAATATACAATGTTTTCGTTAAAGCGAATACCAAACACCCAGCTATTATCCATGAATGAATCTAGCATCGTTGAACCCGAAAAACTTTCCATTCTTGGTCAGATGCTCATTAAATCTTTTTGCACCTACTAGGTGGGATTCAATACCGTGCGATAAGACTCATAGGTGACGTTAATTAACAATCTTGAACACCGGCGAAATGGCTCTTGTTTCAACTTGCTGTATTGCTTTTCCACCACCAGTGCCCAATAGAAATCGTCAGTAGCATTCTCCCCTTTCAAACCTTTAACCTTAACACCCATTTCGCTATGAATGCTTATTTGTTTACCCTCAATACCACTTCCGGACGTACATTGAAATATCGTGGTTTTTTCTTAAGCCATACAACTCATTTATGGAATACCCTGTCGAGCTTTTTTTTTCCTAGCCGTTAGAACGTGCAAACATTTAAAACCAACGTGCATTGGGACCTCTCTTTCTTTCCTCCTTAACTTTCTTTTGTCCGCGCTTGTGCAAACATTTTAAGGGTACATTAACCCCTTGAGCGCGCACTAATTAAAAAAAAAATTATAACATTAAAAATATGTTGGAAATGCAGTTGAAACTGGACAATGATGAAAAAGGAGCTGGAAATTGTTTTTTTCTGTTTCACAGGCTAAAAAGTTCGGCAAGAAAAAGAGAAAAGGACTTAAACTTTTCGAAAGGCACTTCAACTTGAGCATGCACGACTTGGTGAACGTAGTCACATCATTCGAATTGCTTGCACATACCATATTCGAGAACTTAGTCAGTTGAGAATTTTCTGCCATTTTCTCATGATATGGACGTGGTCACGAAGGAGACCTCAGCGACCCAATGCATTATGCCATTGAAGAGGCTGAATCCCAATTCGGCTTATTTACCTTCTCAATTTGGTCACAGAGTACTTGTCTCATCCAACTAATTTGGCAAAATTCAGTAGCACGAGTATTAACGAGAATAAAATAGCAGAACTACAAAGTCCTGTCAATAATGACCGCTCAAAGAACACATAGCGAATGAATTCAGATGACTGAAACAATGATGGTGCGAAAAATCAGCTCTCGTCGAAGCATTTTCCAGGACTAGTTACAGGTGGAAATTGATATAATAGCTCTTTTGCCAAATCTGTCCCAGAAACCGGCAACACCTCCAAGTTGGTAAGTTGTGTGTAGAGTCAATTGTCAGACTACGTAGAGGCTACACAATTTCGAAGCAATCAGCAAGCAACTAAGCAACTAGACACGATTTAAGGCGGAGCTTGACAAGTATAACAACCAAAGCTCAGGACAAAACAAAAGCTAAGGGAAGCTATTCACAGTTTGAACGGCACTCTCACCAAGTATTTTGAACTACACTAAACAGGTCAGTTAAGACTAATTCGAAGGATAATTGGGATCTGAACAGATAGAAGCAAAATTAATATAAGAAGCTTATTTGGTTTTTGAAGAGTGCCGTTCATAAAGACATTTGTGGAAAAGGGTAATATCAATCAGTCTGGAATCACTCAGAAAAACTGATGACGCCTACATTGAGTTGAAAGTAGAGACTCCTCCCGTCTCATACATAACATGCCGTAGCTGTTGTAAATATATCATCATCATATATCATCATTATATATCAAGCGGTTGCTTCTTTTGATGGCTTCAAGTTGCCTGGCACCGATGGGATAGACTCAGTTATGTAACAAAAAGGTAATAGACCAGCTGCTGATAGAACTGAAGAGGACATACATACCGAAATCCTGGCAAACATTGACAGTATTCTTTATATTGAAAATGGGAAAAGAAGATTACACACTTGCCAAGAGCTTGAGACCTATAAGTCTGAAATCGTTGATGTTGAAGAGCATAGTGAGAATGGTGGTGATACGCATGCACAAAACTGCTTTGCGAAAGCATCCTTTGTCTGAGATGCAACATGGTTATCAACGCGGAAAATCTTCAGAGAGCGCGCTTCAGAATCTAGTAGGAAGAACTGAAGAGGCACTCAACAAGAAAAACTACGCGCTGGGCATTTTCACCGACATTAGGATGCTTTCGACAACGCAGCTTTTGCCGGTTGATGATTGCGAATGTTGACTGCAGTCAATATGTGATAGCGGGGGTAAAAAGAGGTCATCCCAATCTTTCCACAGCAAGGGTGCATGTTGGTCGACTCATAGTTTAACACTCTCAATAGTACTGTCGTCTGTACACAAGCATACGTGGATGATGTAGCTGAACTATCTGATGTAAAGCGCATGCAGTCCTAGATGTGATCGACGATTAGCGCACTAGAAATGGGCTTTCAGTCGATATTTCCAAAACTGAAGTTGTTCTCTTTATGAGAAGAAGAAATCTGACTGGTCAGACTCATCTAGTGCTTAAAAGCATCACCATCCAATTCACCAAGGGTCATCTGTATCAACACGGCTGCGATAAGACCAATTACATCCTAGGCGTCGGTTTTCGGTTGGAAAAATCTCTCACGAAAATACATCATTGTTCCTTTTACCAGTCTCCAACGGGCGGTCTGTCTCGGCTGCATATAGGTTTCCCTAAAACGCCTTTCTCTGCATTAGAAGTTCGATCTCCCTCCCCTTGATATTCTTATCATGGGCTGCGCTTTCAAAACCGTGGTACAATCCGCACTGGAGCACTAATGTCCCTGAGCCGACTTTCTTATGATACTGGTCTAATGGACTAACGCAATGATACCAGAAATTTTGCTGCGGAAAAAATACGAAATCGAACCCTAAATTGGTTGCGGCCAGGTCGGGTCTGCAATTTAGTCTAAAACCGCCGAAGAACTTGCTAGGCAAGGCTCAGAGGGGAGTTTTCCAGGCCTCGAACCTACGTTAGGTCTGTCTGCGTCATCGGTTAAGGCTTCTTTTGACAGTTGGGTTCCATATGAGAATAACTGGAGATTGCAGGTAGACTAAACGAATGCTTTCCGACGTCGATAACTGGTCAGCAGCCTTAATGCTCTCTCTCATTGGGAAAAACTGTAGGCTGCTAACTGGCATCTTTACGGGGTACTACACTTTTGCCAAGCACTTAAATATGTTGGGAATAAGTGATACAACATCATGCTGTGAAAGAGATGACAACATTGCGGAGCACTACCTATATGAATGTTCGTGGATTGAAAAATTTAAAAGTGGTCATACCGCACCGAAAATAATGCACGCAGTGGACGTCCAAAAGAGGGTGTTTCAGATGAAAACATCAAAAAAGTCCACAAAATGATTACGAATGACCGTAAAGTGAAGTTGATTGAGATAGCTGAGGCTCTAAAGATATCAAAAGAGCGTGTTGGATATATCATACACGAATATTTGGACATTCGAAAGCTCTGTTCAAAGTGGTTGCCGCGTTTGCTCACAGTCGACCAAAAACAACAACGTGTTGATGATACAGAGGAATGTTTAAAGCTGTTTAACCGCAATAAAGCCAACTTTTTGCGTCGGTATGTGACAGGGGATGAAACTTGGCTCAATCACTTCACACCAGAGTCAAGTCGGCAGTCAGCTGAGTGGCGAGCAGGCGACGAACCTCGTCCAAAACAACCAAAAACTCAACAGTTGGCTTGCAAGGTTATGGCATCCGTATTTTGGGATACACATGGAATAATTTTCATCGACTATCTCCAAAAGGGGCAGAGTATCAACAGCGAGCGTTGTTGGAGCGTTTGAAGGACGAAATCGCAGAAAAACGGCCGCATTTGAAGAAAAATAAAGTGCTGTTTCATCAAGACAATGCACCGTGTCACAAGTCGATGAAAACGATGGCAAAATTGAATGAATTCGGCTACGAATTGCTTCCCCACCCACCGTATTCTCCAGATTTGGCACCCAGCAAATATTTCCTGTTCGCAGACCTCAAAAGAATACTCACCGGAAAGAGATTTAAGACCGATGAAGAAGTAATCGCCGAAACAGAGGCCTATTTTGAGGCTAAATCGTACTACAAAACTGGTATCGAAAGATTGAAAAATCGTTTCAATCAGTGTATCGTATATTGATAAATAAAGTTGAATTTTGCTAAAATTTTGTGTTTTACTACAAAACGGCACTGACTTTTCAGCCCATGTGTTCAATAAGTATACTACGTTTCAGAAAATCGTATGGATTAATACCTTCTACTGATCCTAAACAATAATCTATCTATCATCTTTCCATTTTTTAAAGAAATACGTAGTAAGCTATTTCAAAATCTAATTGGAATATAAATTATCTGTTCGTATTATGATATATGCAGTTATGAGTAAGTTTAAATAAAACAAAGACCAGCAAAATTATAGTTAAGTGCACTTAACAGGATCACCTTCAATAAAGTGCATCTTTTATTCAAGATATCCCAAAACTGGGTCAAGCCAATTGAATCAATTCTGGTGATAATCTGAAAAATATTTTCACATCAATTTTGCTTTTGGAACCTGGGTCCGTGAGCAATTTTGGAATTACATACCAAAACCTATACTTCAGCTCCAATTTTCTTTCCTGTCGTAATTCTTCAAGTTCGATTTCTGTGGGCTTCTCGGTGATGGTTTTTCGGCACGCACTAAAAATATTGCCAAAATATCCATCACTGTCTTTTGATTTTGTCTTTTTCTTATTTCTATATCGTTTCTTTGTATTCTCGCTTATATCACTCCCCATTTTCACTGAATGGTATCTTTCACTTAAAAAAAAAAATCGCGACTACGAGTAACGACTACAAATACTTAATTCAATTCACACCAACCGCTTGCTGATAAGTTTCTGAACTTACTGAATCCACACTAATCTCAAGGCACTTCTATATATACCGTCGCACTGAGCAGCTCTTCCAAATTTTAGTCTAGGGGTTATCTGTACATTTATCATGATTAAATTACATTTATTGCTAAATTGGAGGCGGCGACCTATTGTAGAATTTTGTATTATACTTGTACTTCTATGCAATGCATATGCGTAGTAAATAAAACATTATTTATTAAATAAAAGCCTTTAGGCTTCAGATTTCATGTTTCCGAATGGTCAGTATTAGTGAACAGATTATACTGAGCAACTCAACTTAAACTTTTCAACTGCAATACATAAATTAATTTGTTGCTCTATCGAGAGCCTTTAATATTCAAAAATTATTTACCGATGATCATGATAAGTACTACTGGTTTCTACGTATGTTATTTTTGCAAAAAAAATTTAAGACATACTGTGCTTCTTGAAATTGACATGCCTGGTCATAGATACTGATACAAAGAAAAACACATGCCAAACGAAAACGCGCTGATATTTCCAATTCCTAGCTACAAAAGACTTCATTCGAAATGGCAGTCATTTGCCTTAAAGCACGACCTGAGACGTACTGGTCAATCATCAATCGCATTACGGACCTCATTCATCGGAAAGATTTCGACAACGCGGACAAAGGCTCACTTTAAAGACTCAATATTTCGGTGGTGAGTAGAGCAGGTCATTCTCTCTAAAATGGACCACAACTTGCAGTCCAAAGAGTTGAGATCCGGACAACTAGCTGGCCCATCATCCGGTGATATGAGGTCGGGTACATTTTATTTTTAGCCACTAGAAATAGGTTGTTGTTTTAAATAAAGGACGGTTCCAATATCTGGGGAATAACTGAGGGAGTCAGTGAGATTTTAACAGTGGCTTAGTATAGATGTACTAAATAAATTACAATAACTGGACGTGACGGTTTACCGGCCGATGTAGTTAAAGCAGCTTTAAATGACTTTGTGGAGAGCATGAACCAGATTATTTCTCAGATTTGGTTAGAAGAGCGTGTGCTTGATGAATAAATTTTCAGCATTGTTTCCCCGGTCCACAAAAAAAGGAATCGCATCAACCATGCCAACTATAGATCCATAAGTCTCCTCAACATTGCATACAAGATCTTATCTGTCATATTAAATGAATGTCTAAAGCCCTGCGTTAACAACCTTATTGGACCCTATCAGTGCGGTTTCAGAACAGGAAAGATCGCAATCAACCAAATCTTTACACTCCGGCAGATCATGGAAAAAAATTCAAGAAATCGAAATCGATACCCACCATCTCGTTTATTGAGAATTTTTGCTGCTTCATCTCCAAGGACAGTTTTGATGTCATAGCTAGGGCACTGCTCGTAAGTCTTGTTCAAGAGCTCGAATAACCTATTGTTCGGCTTTTGATTCCATCCCGGGAGTAATGCTTCGCAAATTTATTGGTTAAGATAGTAAGATAAAGTATTTTTAAAGGAACTTCTGGGCAAACAAATATCTAAATTTAAACAATATTCATTCAAAAATTTGAGACTCAGAGTAATAGGTTCATTTTGACCATAAAGTCTGTAACTCCGACTCTCCATGAAAAACGGTCTTGGTCTTAGGGATCTACAAGAAGCATACCACTTTGATCACGAAATAACCAACGTGTGGCGCTCCCATTGTTCTGATTTGAGTTCTGTTTTTTTTTTTTTTTTTTTTTTTAAGTTGGTACATCTATTGTTGACATTCCCTCTAAATCTTAGCGTCATAGCTTGATATTTGCAAAAGTTACGTAGCCAAGAGTACATTTATCTTTGTGTGTGTTAGCGATTTTTTACAATTTTAGAAATGTATTTAAATTTGCAACAACGAACTTGTACTAAATTTTGCCTAAAAAACGGATTTAATGGTGCGCGAACGTTAGAAATATTGGAAAAGTGTTTCGGCAACGATTCTATAAAGAAAACGGTCGTGGCACCAGTGGCACGAGCGGTTCAAAAGTGGTCGTGAGTCAATCGAATATGATGAACGCAGTGGCTGGCCATCGACATTGAAAACCGACGAAAACTTTGATGAAGCAGAAGAAATGTTGGTCAATAACCAAATTAACCATCAGAGAGATAGCGAAGGACTTGAATATTGACTATAGGTCCTTCCAAGACATTTTGATTAATGATTTGGGTTTCCGTCGTGTAGCAGCAATGAAAGATGATTTGCGAGGTTGAATCCGATCCCACATTCATCAAAAGGACACGCAATCCAGACATCAGGCAAGTGAATGGCGTTCACCAAATGAGCCGAGACCCAAAAAAAACCACGTAGTTTTCAGTCAAAAAAGAAGGCAATGCTCACGGTTTTCATGGATTACAACGGTGTAGTGCATCATGAATTTTTGCCAGAAGGCCAGACAGTAAACAAAGCGTATTATTTGGGCGTTATGAAGTGTTTGCGTGAAGTAATTCGCCGAAAGAGACTAGAATTGTGGGCAGAAAACTCGTGGATTTTGCACCATGATAACGCACCGTCGCATAGTGCCATCATTATTCGTAATTTTTTGACGAAAAATGCAGCAAAGTTTCCGGGAACTTTTTGAGGTGGTATAAGTTCATAAAATTTAAAAAAATTTTTCTGTCAATTATCTCACATAGAATATCACGGATCAACATAAAGTTATACATCTTTCTTCTTGACTCAGGTGGTTGTATACCAAGTAAAAGGCATTAAGTGCAGTAGGAATGGTGAATATCAGTGCCATTTCTAGAAAAAAGTGACCTGGTTTATTCCTGAAGACTTGAGACTTTACATATCCCCAGAGAAAATAGTCCAAAGGTGTGATATCGCATGATCTAGGCGGCCAATTAACCGTGGCAAAACGTAAAATTAAGTGCTCACCAAAATGATTTCTCAAAAATTCCATTGTTTCACCCGCTGTATGGCTCATGGCGCCCTCTTGTTGAAACCAGAGCTCACTGAGACCATGTGCTTGAATTTCAGGAAGCACATGGTCCGTTAACATGGCGCGATAACGGTTACCATTGACGGTAACATTCTTATTTGCCTCCTTTTTGAAGAAATATAGACCAATGATTCCACCAGCCCATAGACCTCACCATACCGTTGTTTTTAATGAATGTAATGGTAGTTCTTGGTACTCTTCGGGTTGCTCATCAGCCATCCATTGATCAGTATCCATTGGTCCAGAAATGGTCACCGGATTTCCACTGAGTTTTTCCAGAGCCCATTCACTAAAAATATGACGCGAATTCAAGTCGTCTGGCTTCAATTCTTGCACAAGTTGAATTCTGTACGCTTTTAGGTCGAGATCCTCACGTAAAATATGTCAAGCCGAGAACGACGACGAATCGATTCGTCACGGTCTTCGCGTACACTCTCAGCTACAGCTGCTATAGTCTCTTTACTTCGTACCGGATGTGGTCTAATCGGGCGAGTATCATCCATTAATGTAAACTGGGATTCATATTTGCCAATGATATTGGCAATAGTGGTTTCAGTAGGTCGATTACGGCACCGTAGGTTCCTCGAATCGAACGAAAAACCTTTCTCACAGAACGCTGATTTTCGTAATGCAGCCGAACAATTTGGAGACGCTGTTGTAGTGTGAGTCTCTCGTGATGACTTGCCGAATGATACTGAAAAAAATGACAAATCAGTTTGATATAAGTCACGCGTACTTTGTCAAAAAAAGCTTTTTGAAATTAAAACCTTACAATGAATCACCCCTTACTTAAATTTAGGACTCCCGTAAACTAAATGTTTTATAAAGGGTGATTTTTTTTCTGTTTAATTTTTCAGTGATCTCTTTTTGACAGCTCACGTGTGATTTGTGACATGTGTCAAGCTTAAAAGTGCTCAGTTAGCATTGCCATTCCATCATGGAAAGACTTATACTCGAACAACGCTTACAAATTATTGAATTTCATTATCAACATTTGTGCTGTGTGAAAAATGTTTTTCGCGCATTTCGACCATTCTACGGTGGTCATAATCGACCTACTGAGTAATCAATTCAAACCATAGTGACCAAATTTCGTACCAGTTTCACGTTACTGTATGCTTCGTATGCGTAGAGTGCGTACAGAGGAAAATGTTTCTGCTGTATCCGCCAGTGTTAATGAAGACTGTGATTTGTCCATTCGTCACCGTTCGTAGCAATTGGGATTGTGTTGCTCGACTACGTAGAAGTTTTTACGCAAGGATCTTGGTCTAAACCCTTAAAAAATACAGCTCGTCCTAGAACTGAAGCCGAATGACTTTCAACATCATCGAATTTTCTATGAGTGGGCCTTAAAAAACCTGAATAAAAAATTTTTTTTTGAAAAAATTGTCTTCTGGGGAAGCGCATTTCTGGGCAATAGAAGAGCTGCCAATGCACACAGAAAAATACACTTATGGGTGCGGTTTATGATCCGGCGGCCCATATTTTCTCAAAAATGACCATGAGAATAACGTTACCGTAAACGGAGTCCGCTATCGTTCAATGATTTCGAACTTTTTTTTGCTACAAATACATGAGCTGAACCCCGACATATGGTTCCAGAAAGACGGCACTACATGCCACACAGCATGCGAATCAATGCACCTATTGAGAAATGATTGAGAATTCATCTCTCTTTTTGGAGCTGCGAATTAGTCTTTAGACTATAGTCTTTAGACTATTTCCCAGAATCAATTGCAGGCTTTAAAGTCATTATTATCTGATTCAAAATTATGGACCATTTAAAATGTAGTTGTGGTCAAAATTTACTTGAAATATTCTTTAAAAATAAAATGACAATCATTGATTTATGATTTTTCCTGTATTTTTTTTTTGACAATTAAAAACCAAACTAAAAAAGCCAAATACAAATTAAATAAATATAAATCGAAATCAAAGTTTAGTTAGGCAGTGAATCCAATATTGAGAATATTGATAATTGGCCTGTCAAGATCTTGTGATATAACGCCATTCGATTATTTCCTGTGCGGGTACGTGTCATTGCGTTTCTCAGAAAAGCTATTTCGGCAAGTTATTGTTAATATAAGGAACCAGAAAATCGAAAATGTTGTAAGGTGCACCGATAGGATACGCAGTGTAATTGGCAGTTGCTTTGCACACCTGATAACAAACTATCTGCCCTATCATGTAATTTTATCGGAATTTTGTAGACCTACACTAGTCGGCAAAAGTATTTTGACGAAATAAAAATGCTGCTGGAACGCCACAAAAGGAAGTCATTTTTGCATCGGATTGTTACTGGTGGTGAAAAATGGATCCATTACGACAACCCCAAGAGCAAAAAAATCATATGTGTAACCCGGCCAACCAGCCAAATCAACGGCAAAGCCGAATATCCATGGCGCGAAGGTAATGCTCTGTATTTGGTGGGATCAGATGGGTGTGCTGTATTCTGAGCTGCTTAAACCGGGTGAAACCATCAATGGACAATGCTACCGAACACAATTAATCCATTTGAAGAGAGCAGTAGCCGAAAAACGCCCGGAATATGGGACCAGACACGAGGCAAAAATTTTCCATCATGACAACGCTCGGCCCCACGTTGCTATTCCGGATAGGAATGTGGATGGGAAGTCTTACCCCACCCGCCTTATAGCCCAGACCTTGTCCCTTCCGATTACCATTCGTTCCGGTCGATGCAGAACGCCCTCACTGAAATACGGTTCACATCAGAGCAGAATATCAAAAACTAGTTTGATTCATTTTTGGCTGCCAAGCCGGCGCAGTTCTTTTGGGATGGGATCCACAAATTGCCAGAAATATATGAAAAAGTCATAGCTTCAGATGGACAATACTTTGAATAATACTATTGTACATGTTTCTTCTTAAATAAACGTTCTAACTTTGAAAAAAAAGCAACTTTTAAGCAACCAAATATATAGTATTTTCAAAGAAAAGTAAAAGGATATAAATTTATTAGTAATTACATGTGTTGACATAAATATTTTGACAAGAATGTAATACTAAAAAAACAATTTTTAAACTTAACTTTAATATTTACTAGATGGAGTGAAAAGTAACCTCCTCGACTGCCAGAATGCGCTGCTACTGCAAAAAAGGTTATGGTGCCTTGAAGTCTGTTCATATTTAGGCAGACATGTCAAATTTCATTGCGATACTGTCTTTAGTTCTGTTTTGACAGCTGATTGTTGTTGACGTGTTTGGCATCATGTTGAGTATGGACAAAAACGATTTCCGTTCTCTCGTAAAACATTATTTTTTGAGAGGCAAAACGGTAAAGAAAACAAAATAAAAAAAAGTTGGATAAATATTATGGGGCTAATGCTCCGTCAGATTACACCGTCAGATATTGCTTTCAAGAGGTTCGTGGTGGCCGCAACTTCACTACCCATCAAGTCCGCAGCGGCAGGTCCTCCTATCCGGTTACAGAGGACAATGTCAAAAAAATACATGAAATGGTGTTGGCTGACCGGAAAGTGAAGGTGCGCTTGCTAGCAGATACCACAAAGATTAGTACTGAGCACACACGCCATATTTTGGGCAATATTCTGCATATGAAAAAGTTATCCTTCCGCTGGGTGCCGCGCATACTCACTCCTGACCAAAAACACGAACGCGAGAGCACTTCGAAAGAGTGTTTGGACTTGCGGATGCGAAATCGGGTGGACTTTTGGCGTTGATTGGTAACTGTTGAACACCAGAGAACAGAATGAGTGCCCGGCAATGGACTGAAGCCGGCACGAGTGCTCCTAAGCGGCCGAGGGAGGCTCGATGGGTCGGAAAGTTTATGGTGTCGGTTTTCTGGGATTGTCATGGCATATTATTCGTGGACTACCTCGAAAAAGGAAAAACCATCAACAGCGAGTATTACTGTGCATTATTGGAGCGAATGAAGGTCGAAATCGCTGCAAAACGGCCTCACATGAAGCGAAAAAAAATTTGTTTTTGCAAGACAATGCACCGGCAAACAAGAGCATCGCAACCATGGCTAAAATCAATGACTTACGGCTCCAACTGCTGTCACATCCACCGTATTCGCCCGATTTGGCTCCCTCTGACTATTATCTCTTCCCAAACCTCAAAAGATGGCTCATCAATAAAAAAATTCAGTTCACGCGAGGAAATCATCGACGTCATGGAGGAGTATTTTGCAGACTTTCCGGAAAATTACTTTTCGGACGGGATCAAGAAGTTGGAAAATCGCTAGAATAAGTGTATCAAACTAAACGGGAACTATGTTGAATAAAATAAAAAAAAAGCATTTAAAAAATTTTTTTTCATTCCTAAGGTTACTTTTCACCCCACCTAGTAAATCTGGACTTTGAGGTGGCCAGTCCAAAGTTTCAACACCAACATCCTTCAAAAATTTGGAAATCATCCGGGCTTTGTGGCAGGGGGAATTATCCTGTTGCAGGATTAATGATTCCCCAATAAGCCTATTTGCAAAAATAAAGGCATTTTCATTTATTCTGATCAAATATTGATGTTGGTTCATCGAACCGGTGACAGAAAACAAGTCACCCAGCCCATTATACGCAACACATCCCCTGAACATGACAGAGCCTACACCATGGCTAACTTTTTGTCAAACGGGTCTTCCTTTGGCAATCTTACAAAAATTGTATTTTTTGATGAGTTATACTCAAAGGAGCTTTCATCTGTCCATAAAACGTTTCTTCAGAACTCCTTTGGTTTGTGCAGGTGTTCCTTTGAAAAGGCTAGTCTTTTAAGCTTGTTTGTCTTAGATATATACGACACGTGCTTAGCTTTAATTGACCTAAAATCGCTTTCCTTTAAACGTCGTCCGACAGTGCGCTCACTGATTATTCTTGGCCGTCAAATTCCATTGATCTGCAGCAGATTGAGGCTTCTGAAAAATTTTTTTTTTTTTGAATTCCCGTAGAAGGACTCGGTCTTGATGATGTCGCTATGCTTTTTAAACTTATAAATTTGATAGTGCACAGTTTGACGCGACACATTAAACTCTTTTGCAATGTCTTTTACTGCTGTTCCAGCGTTAAACTTTGCTACCATCGAAGATGGTTTTACCCGATTTACCCATGGTTTATAACACCTTTTAATGAATTTTATTTTTTTTTATCAAAATGTAACATCAGTTAAACTTAAATACAAAAGTTGCTCGGCTCTCAAAAGTGCAAGCGTATTTACACAAAACATCCGTTAAAATACTTGTGCCACGCAAATATTTTGTGTCTCCATGCATTCTTATCAGCAGAAAGAGAATGCAAAAGGAAGACAATATACTAGGTGGGGTGAAAAGTAACCTTTTCACCTTGTTGTTTTTAGTTTTTTTTATTTTATTCAACATAGTCCGCTTTTAGTTTGATACACTTATTCTAGCGATTTTCCAACTTCTTATTCCCGTCCGAAAATTAATTTTCCGAAAGGTCTGCAAAATACTCCTCCGTGGCGTCGATGATTTCCTCGCGTTAGCTGAATTTTTTATTGATGAGATATCTTTTGAGGTTTGGGAAGAGATAATAGTCAGAGGGAGCCAAATCGGGCGAATACGGTGGATGTGAAGGCAGTTGGAGCCGTAAGTTATTGATTTTAGCCATGGTTGCGATGCTCTTGTGCGCCGGTGCATTGTCTTGCAAAAACAACATTTTTTTCGCTTCATGTGAGGCCGTTTTGCAGCGATTTCGACCTTCAATCGCTCCAATAATGCACAGTAATACTCGCTGTTGATGGTTTTTTCTTCTTCGAGGTAGTCCACGAAGAGTATGCCATGACAATTCCAAAAAACCGACGCCATAACCTTTCCAACCCATCGAGCCTCCCTCGGCCACTTCGGAGTACTCGTGCTGGCTTCAGTCCATTGCCGGGCACTCATTCTGTTCTCTGGTGTTCAACAGTTACCAATCAACGCCAAAAGTCCGCCCGATTCCGCATCAACAAGTCCAAACACTCTTTCGAAGTGCTCTCGCGTTCGTGTTTTTGGTCAGGAGTGAGTATGTGCAGCACCCAGCGGCAGGATAACTTTTTCATATGCAGAATATTGCCAAAAATATGGCGTGTGTGCTCAGTACTAATCTTTGTGGTATCTGCTAGCTCGCGCACCTTCACTTTCTGGTCAGCCAACACCATTTCATGTATTTTTTGACATTGTCCTCTGTAACCGCATCAGAGGGCCTGCCGCTGCGGACTTGATCGGTAGTGAAGTTGCGGCCACCACGAAACTCTCGAAACCAATATTTGACTGTGTAATCGACGGAGCATTAGTCCCATAATATTTATCTAATTTTTCTTTTGTTTCCTTCGCCATTTCGACTCGCAAAAAATATTGTTTTATGAGAGAACGAAAATCGTTTTTATCCATATTCAACATGATGCCAAACACGTCAACAACAATCAGCTGTCAAAATAAAACTAAAGACAGTATCGCACTGAAATTTGGCATGTTATTAGAACTAAAAATAAATTATTTGTTTAGCGCATTATTTCTCCATCGTTGTTTAACGGTACTAAGCTAAGCTAGCTTAAATAATCAGAAACAGGTTTCGTCAAAATACTTATGCCGACTTGTGTATCACGTTATCCGTTTCGGAATACAACTTTTTGGTAAAAAACTGGATTTGTATGGTTTTCGGCTGCGTGTATGGGACACTTGTTAAATAGTGGCCCCCAATGAAACTAAACATTAGTTTTTAAATCGTAAGGGGTACTATACATAGTATAAATGCTATGATTGTAAGTGTTAAAAAGCTTTATTTGCGATTATAAAATGAGGACAAGAGGGGTAAATGGAAACTATCAAGGAGCAAATCATGACTACCACTTTGTGGAATATGCGTCTACGTCGTCGTTTCTTTAAAGAAAGTTATGATAGTCGAGAAAGGGATGGTTGGCTATTAGGTGGATACATTGTATAAAGTGTTACTTCAATCCTTATCTTTGTTTGTTTGTTTTTTAATTTAATAAGGCGATGCTGGATATGCACTGGAACCATGACTTATGGCATCGCACAGTGTGGAAATTCGCACAACTAGCGGAATTTTATTCAAAAAATTAAATGCTCCAATTGATGTCAAAATCGAAACGAAAAGAACGAAAGAAACGAAAAAAAACCAGCCGTGTTGCTGCAGTTTGTGATAATCTCTTAGGTAATTGGCTGGTGCAGCCAACTTCGAATTTTATTTATTTTTTACACGTGTAGTACGTGCTTCACTGAAAGTTTTTTTTTTTTAAATTAGTTTATATCAAGAAATTTAAAGTAAGTTAATTTATAAGTTATTTGGCTTCTCTCATTTTTGTAGTGGTGGATAACGTGAAAAAATTAGTGTTTTTTTAGTTATTTTTACATTCATTGAAGAAAAAAAAGCATTGTTTCACATAGTTCCCCATTCAAGTTAGGCTCAATGCAAAGCCTGATGACTTAGCTATTTGAAATTATCAAAAAGTTTTGCGCGGCTTTATAAATAAGCCCTTTTTCGCTATGGCTAACGAGGCAAAAAATGCTTTAATAAAACCAAAATAATAAAAAATTTTGGCGATTGTTTGCTTTTGCAATACGAAAGTATATGTGTATGAGTATAAATAAACGTATGTATATCTATATATATATACACATTTACTTATATAATTTTTCTCGTTTAACATGTTTAACAAATATGTGTTCTTGATTTTGTTATTAAATGTTTGTTGTGAAAAGTATTAGTCTTCGTTGTTGCGCTCTTACCGTTTGTTTCGAGTTTGTTTTAGCCATGTAAAATTTTTAGAAGATGCAATACAATCACTGAAACAAATTATAAAAAATCTTTGTCTAAAGTTTGATCAACAATTGTCTAAAAGTTGTAGACATCATGATCGCTTTAAAAATGAAAACGCTTCCTGGCTAGATGAACATTGTTCTCTGCCACAGCAAACTTTATGTGAAATTCCATTTTCGTCAAATTCGAAAAGTGTTGGTAGACCAAGAAAAACATTTGATGACTGCTGCGACAAGATTCAAAAGAAGAAGGTGCAGCCGCTTTCACATTTATCATATAGCCATGATGAAATTGCAACTGCATATGCAATTAATCTAAGAAAAATGTGGTAAAAGGGATACTGCTACTGTGGTAAAAAAACTGTCGGAGAATTCTCCACAGAGGGGTTAGTTTTTGAAAATAATATCGATTTGTAAAATTTTTACTGATTTACCTTTCATTAATTTTAAGAGTCGATTTTGAAGAAATCTTTAGAAAAAGGCCCCACCTTCTGAATCGAGCTTATCTGCTGATGAAGCCTTAGCACTTATTTTGGATGGATAGCTTTCAACTCATCAGTATGAAATAATACGACAAAAAGTCAATTTTATTGCTAAAGAATTGTTGCCTCCATACGATAAAATCAAGGAATCGAAGAAAAATGTTATCCGGAAAAATGTGCTATAACAGAATCCAGTGCGGAATGCGATCTTCAAGCTTTAGTTGACCATAGTGTTAGGCGTTTATGTTTTTCGCAGAAAAGTGTGTTAATCTCGGAACACCTTAAAATTGGCTTTTTAAATGGGGATGCGATGGAGCACAGCAAGGGTCTTACAAATAAAAACCCAGTACCAGAGAATTCTATGAAAAAAACCTTTTTACCATTTCCTACTCAAATGTATTACAATATAAAAGCTCAGAAGCAAATCGTTTGGAAAATCACACTTTTTCATCAACAAGATACTGTCGGCCTATTAAGTTTTTATTTGCAAAGGGAACAACAGATTTGATAAAACACGAAGTTCATCAAGTTCTTCAACAAGTTAACTCTTTACCAGTTGTTAAAATTGACGAATATAACTCTCTATGGTAGACGGTATGGTTTGTACTGCACTTTCAACCGTAACATCATCTTCTCAAACTCGTTATATTTGCGGAGCAAAACCATCAGAGATGAGTAATCTAAAAAGTATATCCCAAAAGTTTGAGAATCAATTTGCAATGTTCTTTGTTTTATCTCTACTGCATTCTTGAATTAGATTTATCGAATATGTCCTTCACATAGCCTATAGGCTTGTGGAAAACCAAGAACATAAGGACAACATGAAAACCAGGAAGAAAATGATTCAAGAAAAATTTAGAAAAGAAACTGGGTTACTTGTTGACATACCTACTCAACAAGCTGGTAACACAAACGATGGAAATAAAGCTAGACGGTTCTTCAAAGATAAAACCAAAACAGCTGAAATTACAGGCATCGACATAGAGCTTATAAGAGGGTTCCACATCGTTGTAGAAGCACTCTCTTCTGGGTTTCCTATCAATCTTGATGCATTCGATAATTTTGTAATCAGATTAAAAACTTTGTACGTTGAAAAATATGGCTGATATTATATGCCAGTAGCGTGCACAAAGTGTAATTTCATTGGAAGCAAGTTATTGCATCTTGTATCCTTCCGATTGGTCAACAAGAAGACAGGAACAAGGGCAACAGAAAATATAGGGAAAATTTCAAGAGAAAAATGTCAAGAGTGGACACAATGACAGATCTAACTCATAGACTCTTAATAATTTAAGAGTTAACAAGAAGCGAGGAGATAGACCACCCCCCCCCCCTTCTCATAAAAGTTTCTGCTCGTTTTAGCGCAATCTATCCATGTTAGACACTTAAAGGATCTTTTAGGACAAATCTAATTTATGTAAAAAAAACGGTGATTTCGGGACTCATTTTCCAAGAAAAAAGATTATAAAATTTCTTTTTATGGATATTTAACACTAAACTATTGGGTTTATAACGTGCGGTTTGATAAGAGATGGCGTAACTTGTATTATTCTATTGGAACATACGTTGGAAAGCTACTGTCATTTCAGTATATGTCATTCATTTGAAGCGTAAACAACAATAATTTTTTTTCCCTAAAATATGTCGAACTTTGTGCCTGAAAAAGTGTTTTTGCGGGGAGTTCTTCTTCATTACTTTAATATGAAGAAAACATCTGCCGAAAGCTATCGTATTTTGGTCGAAGTTTATGGTGAACATGCGCTAGCTGAGCGAACGTGCCAAAAGTGGTTTGCACGATTTAAAAGTGGTGATTTTGGCTTGGAAGACGATGAACGTCCTGGGCAGCCAAAAAAGTTTGAAGATGAAGAACTGGAAACATTACTCTATGAAGATTGTTGCCAATCTTTGGGTGTCACTGAAGCAGCCATTTCAAAACGTTTAAAGGCAGCTGGATATATTCAAAAGCAAGGAAATTGGGTTCCACATGAGCTCAAGCCGAGAGACGTCGAAAGGCGGTTTTGCATGTCCGAAATGCTGCTGAAACGCCACAAAAGGAAGTCATTTTTGCATCGGATGGTTACTGGTGATGAAAAATAGATCCATTACGACAACCCCAAGCGCAAAAAATCATATGTTAAACCCGGCCAACCAGCCAAATCAACGGCAAAGCCGAATATCCATGGCGCGAAGGTAATGCTCTGTGGTGGAATCAGATGGGTGTGCTGTATTATGAGCTGCCAAAACCAGGTGAAAACATCAATGGACAACGCTACCGAACACAATTAATCCGTTTGAAGAGAGCAGTAGCCGAAAAACTCCCGGAATATGCGACCAGACACGAGGCAATAATTTTCTATCATGACAACGCTCGGCCCCACGTTGCTATTCCGGTTAAAAACTATTTGGAAAACAGTGACTATTTTGAAAACAGCCTTATAACCCAGACCTTGCCCCTTCCGACTACCATTTGTTCCGGTCGATGCAGAACGCCCTCACTGAAATACGGTTCACATCAGAGCAGAATATCAAAAATTGGCTTGATTCATTCTTGGCTGCCAAGCCGGCGCAGTTCTTTTGGGATGGGACCCACAAATTGCCAGAAAGATGTTACGCACGAATTAAGCAAAAAAAAAAACTTAACGAAAAGTTCAAAGCACAAGCGTTAATAATTTAATTACGCTAGTTGTGCGAATCTCTATACTGTGCGCCGATGGCTAATAGTCCTGAAGTACGGTACAACAGAGCACATGCTAAAGTGCGAAATATTGTTGAAAGAACTATTGGTTTGCTGAAAAGTAGATTTCGCTGTTTGTTGGGTGCTCGGCAGTTGCATTATTATCCACAAAGAGCTGTGCAAATCATCAACGTCTGCTGTGCTCTGCATAATACAATTATGATGAAGAAGATGAAAACATAGAAAATGATACAGAAATGGACGGTATCCCAGAAGAAGTTAATAAAGTTGCACCGTCTTCTTACCACAGTGAAGCAATAGGAATAAGAAACAAAATGTTTAAAGGTTTTCAATAAAATAAGTTTATTAAGTAATTACTTCTTTGATAGTCTTTTGAATTTCATGTAAATAAAATGTAATTCTGCTTTGAGATTTTCAATTTAAGAATTCGTGTTTTTAGTTCTTCTTTTCGTATCATCATTTTTCTTTATACATCTTCGTTTGTATATTGCGGACCGGAGCATATCAAAAGATCTACAAAACCTTTTTATGTTCACTGCAATTTGGTTTATTTTATTATTAGTTGTCTCCATTCATGCAGTGTTCTTTTTAAAATAATTGTTTTGTAGTTTTACTTGCTTTCTCAAAAGTTCTGTTGTGATAAAAGGCTAATGCGTTCAGTAGACCCCAGGACTGTCGCAGTATCATTAAAGATATTTCGTACTTAAGCGTACACAATTTCCCGTGCGACTTGCTTTTGCCATGACTATTAATAAGTTATAGGGTCAAAGTTTTAATCGCGTCGGTTAATTCGTTAAAACTAAAGATACGATTTTTACACACGGCCAGCTATATGTCGCCCTGTTGCGCTGCACAAAACAAAGCGCATGCCTGATATCTGGCAAATAAACTCACGTCTCGTTTCCATCCATAATCCATAATCCTTTTGATGAAATTGAGGTCTTTTGGCACCAACTTTGCTGCTACACGACGGAAAACCAAAGCATTAACTAAAATATCTTGGACGGATCCAAGGGCAATGTTCAAGTTCTCAGCTATCTCTCTGATGGCTTATTTGCGGTTATTGACCAACATTTCCTTTACTTCATCAATGTTTTCGTCGGTTTTCGATGTCGATGGTCTGCCACTGCGTTCAACATCTTCGATTGACTCACGACCACTTTTGAACCACTCGTGCCATTGGTAAATAACCGTTTTCTTTAGAGAGTCGTTGCTGAAACACTTTTTCAATATTTGCGCATCATTAAATCCATTTTTAACGCAAATTTTAATATTGTACAAGTTCGTTGTCTCAAATTTAAATCCATTTCTAAAATTGTAAAAAATCGCCAATGCACACAGATATACATAGATGTACGACGGCGGTCCCAGAAGTGACCGACCCAACAAAAAAAAATACAAACATTTTGGAAAAAAAATTTATTTATTTTTCAACATAATCGCCTTTCAGCTCTATACACCTTTCCCACGATGTTCAATAAGTTCAATACCCTTTTTATAATAAGAACTGTCTTGCTCCTCAAAACAACCATTAACTGCCAACATCAGTTCTTCATCGTTTGAAAATCTTTGACCATTGAGCCATGCATGAGGTAGCAATTCAAACTTTAATTCATTAATTTTGGGCATTGCATTCACGACATGTATTTGCTCGAGTGTGAGCTCGCGCACTTCATTCGACGATCATCCAGTTCCGCTTTGTGGATTTTCTTCAGCATTTCTGCAGTCGTCACCTTATTTGGTCGACCACTGCGATGCTTGTCTTGGCAGCTCGTACGGCCTCGTTTAAATTCAGCAACCCAAAATTTTACTGTTGTAGTAAGTTAACCCAGAGTAGAATCCAGTTTAGCTTTTATATTGGTTGGGCTGATGCCTTTTAAATAAAAGTATTGTATCACATAACGATGACCAATTTTTTCTATTTTCACAAATTCACTGACAATGTTCACTATTGATTGCTGCCAAACAAATCCTAAATAACGTGGCGCTTTGAAACTTGAAACATATGCTTTATAGACGGCGTATTTTCCAATACAGTGATTTTTTTCAAACAACTACCGCCATGTCTTGGTCAGGCCGGGTACTTCTGGGATCGCCCTCTACTCTGTGCTACGTAACTTTTGCAAATATAGGGTTTTCCAATAGGGACTTGACAACTTTGAATTTAATTTGTGAACTCACCCTTTCACTAATCATCAAACCGTCACTGTCTATTTATTCAGTAAACTCAATATTTTCATCATGGTAAAGTACACTAACGAGCAACGTCTGCAAATTATAAAAATTTTCTACAGATATTCGGAGTCGCAAAATCATCTTCAGTGACGACGGTTCGTCAATAAGCAAAATATGCGTTATTGGTCGGGTGAAAACCCACATGTGCTTCATGAATCCCCACTTCATCCACAAAAAATAACTGTTTGGTGCGGTTTGCATGCCGGCGGCGTTATTGGCCCATATTTTTTCGTCGACGATAACGATCGTCACGTTACTGTTAATGGTCAGCGTTATCGCTCCATGATCACCGATTATTTTTGGCCCGAATTGGAAGATATGGACTTGGACGACATGTGGTTTCAATAGGATGGTGCCACAAGCACACAGAACACGCTACAATTGATTTATTGAAGAGTAAGTATGGTGAGCGTGTTATCTCAAGACATGGGCCAGTCGATTGGCCGCCTCGTTCGTGCGATTTAACGCCGTTTGACTATTTTCTGTGGGGCTACGTTAAGTCATTGGATTATGCCAACACGTCGACGACGTCGGAAGAGCTCAGAGCCAATATTGAACGCGAAATAGCGGCCGTTACGGCCGAAACGTGTGGTCGAGTCGTTGAAAATTGGGTCCAACGAATCGACAGCTGAAAACGTGCCCGCGGTGGTCATATGAACGAAGTCGAGTTCCATTTATAAATGTTTTGATTGTACTTCAAGCCAATAATAAAGTTTTTGAAATATCTCAAATGGTTTGTCAAGTCGTATTAGAAAAACCATATATCAAGCTATGACGCTAAGATTAAGAGGGAATGTCAACAACAGATGTACCAACTTAACAAAAAACTCAAATCGGAACAATCGGATCGCCACACGGTGGTTATACCATTTTTTTTTTTTTTTCAAGGTGATATACGTATCTGTTAAGGAAAATATTTATTTGTATTTCGCACCACCCTTTGCGAAAAGCTTCAAAAGAAGCACTTAAAGCTCAGTAGGTATGGATAAGTGTATTCAAACTCAACGATTTCGAAAATGCGAAATGACACGTTGGTTTCGAAAATGGTTTCGACCTCAGATAAAAGTTCGTTGAAAAGCTTGCTAGGAACAAGTTATGTTATCTGGTTACGAGTTAAGCTAATTCTGTGGCAAATGATGCCTTCAAAATTAATAAAATATATCTAAACTTCTGTTGATAATTTATAATAAGTGCATATATGTATATATGTATAAGTTTGCAGGATTTAAGCTATTTTGTGGCAAAACTATGCTGCCCCTCAAAATTGAAAGCCAGATTTGGTAGATTACATTCCACCTTTGATAGTGGTTTTGAATGCAATCAAATAAGTGTGCAATTTAAAGTGAATACAAATGTATGCATGCTGCTATGTAATTATTCAAATTTCATTTCTATTTTGCATATTAACATACATAAATGCACAAAAGAAGTAAATATCACTGCCTACAAGACAGATGATATTTACATTGCCTAGCGTAGTAAGTTTAATTGCAAACTCGTACACAAATCACTTTGAGAATGACATTGTCTATGTCGTCGGTATATGTATATAGTATACCATTCAAAAAAGTGATTATCGAGTTGGAAACTCATGGAATTTCTTTCCAATTTTCGGATGTTAGTTGCTTTGATTCTTCCTACGAGGTTGTATCACTAAGTCCGTGACTTTTTGGATGGAAGACAATTTTTCCGCAAACAATCGTTTTATTTCTCAACATAATCTTCTTTGAGCTCAATACGTTTAGCAAAACTTTATGTATTCCTTTAGAAGTAATAAGATTTATCAAGGTCCTCAAAGTAGGCGTTTATTTAAGCGATGATTTTATTATAAATTTTCAGTTTCAGCGACAACGCTGTTAGATAGTCGAATCTTCATCGAACCAGTCCAGTAAGTTGCCGTTGGCTATTTTTCCCTGTTGAAGATAAATGGTGATCAGTGCCTCGTGCATAATGTATATTGAAATGCAATGAAATTGCAATGGTACACTCTATCCCGAAAACAAATAAAATTAAGACCAGCCCCGACAAACTTCGGGCAATTATGGATTTTCGAGAGTAGTTATTGAAAAGGTAGTCAGTACAGGGGATTTGTGGGGCAATTGACCGGCTTATTCATCCTGGCTAAAATGGCAAGGGCATGCTCGGCCAGTAGCATAATACTTACTTACGTCGAACTAGCTAATATCATCAGATAATATTAGATTCACTGTTGACCACCCTTTCAAACCTTTAACGGACAACGACCTTCTGATCTGCACCTAGAATGTTCTTAACAGGCCACTTGCATTCGAACAATTAGCAGATGACCTTGACTGCTATCACGCAAATATCACCTCCATCCAGGAAATTTGTTGGGATGGAACGGGCAGATGGAGAAAGGGAAAAGAAACAGTGCTTATTCGGATGCGGATTCGTCACACCCGGCAGACTTAGGGAAGAAGTCTTGGGCGATAGTCTTATGATAATCCGCATCGAGGCTAAACTCGCCAACATACATCTCATAGGCGCCTATGTCTCTAAGAAAGACAAACGCCACCAAAGATTGTTTCTATGAGATTCTCGACAAGAAGAATGAGCAATGTCCTAAGTATGAGGTTAAGTTCGTACAAGGTTATTCTACCGAAAGAATAGGAAAGGGGACGTCTTTGATAGAACAGTTGGTGAGCAAAGCAACGAAATTAGGCTTATTGACTTTGCGGCAGGATAAAACATCACTAAAGCAAGCATACGGTATGCTCATCTCAATATATGGTATACACAAGGGGACACGGTAGTCTCCTGATTGTGAAACTTTTAATCAAATTGATTACATTGCGGTCGACGTAGGACATCTCTCTAGCATTCTGGGCATCCGAACCTTCCGGGCAGCCAATATTGACTCGGATTACCACATTGCTGCAGCCACGATACGAATGCAGGTTTTCCAAGCACCACAACAAAGAAGATCTACTCTCAGAACATATAAAGTAGAACAGCTGCAATCGCAAGAGACCGAAAGAATCTTTGTTGAACGCGTACCTAGAATTCTCTTAACAACTCCTATAGCGTCAGTACCAAGTTACGAAGATCAGAACGCTGCCAACTGCTAGTCGGGTTTCACCCGACCACTACCATGAACTTCATGGTTTAATGAATATGTTAATGTATGTATACCATATGTTCTCAACAAGAAGGGCTATTCAACATCGATGAATTGCGTAACAAATCACAGTGGACAGCGAGGTGGTAAGAGACTTTGTCTGCCTTGGCTCTGCTAGCAATTCTACCAACAATATCTCAGTTGAAATAAGACGATGACAAAATCTTGCCAATCGCTATTTCTTGGGGTTAAGTACGAAATTGTAAGGCCTTATCGCGGTCAACTATGAAAATTCTACATACAAATGTAAGGTTTCTTCATGAAGCATGGACTCTATCGAAAGCGGTTGAAGATGTCGTAGGTCCTTTATATGACGGACCTTGGAGGAGAAGATTCAACGGTGAACTATGTATACGACCTGTATGGTAACGTTTATCTAGTCAGAAAACTGCGCATCAGTCTCCTGAGATGGCTAGGACAAACGTATACAGCGAATGGACACCAATGCTTTGGCTTGCAAAGTCTTCGGATTTAATCTGAACGAACACAAGAGTAGTGAACCTCAACACTTCGAGGTATTAAGCTAAAGGCAGGGCTAATTGGAGATGCTTGTTAGTTGCAGCACAGGTTCACCTCGAACTAAGTAAGTAAGCAAGTCAATACAGCTTCGTTGAATTGAGTTGAAGTTAGTAATATTATCTAGAAAATCAGTTTGGATTTAGTGCGAGACTTGACACTAATTATGCGTTTGAACTAATTTCCGAAGCATAATGGGACAAGAACAAGAATCAAAGTTACGGTGCCTGTCTAGTTGAACGCATGATTAAGAGAAGTTTTGCTATAAGCTGATCAGTCTAGGCATACCGAAGTCTCTACTGTATATGATTTATAGTACAACATGCTTATGAGAAAGACGTTTATTGTGAAATGAATCTTAGACATAAGAAATGGCTTATAAAAAGGCGTCATGATGCCTTCACTACTGTTTAAGGTTTACACAAATGATTTAGTAGTCTCGCAATACTGTACGTGGACGACTTAGTGGCATTCACATAAGGTCCCAAAATCGAGATCATTAAGACTCATTTGCAGCGTACCTTCGATCATATTAAAGAGTTTTGCGATGATTGGATTCTGAATACTAAATTACAAAAGTAAAAACAATCCTTAGAGTTTCATTGATAATGGCTTCTGGGGATACTGAAACATCAAGCTATCTTTGGACATAATTGTCTACCATTGGTCATAAGAATCGTTGGGGACTGTCGTAAGTGCTTGTCTTGCTTGGATCACAAAGGTGTTAGTCCTGACGAGTTAAAAAAAAGACTTGCAGTGAAAGTTATATAAGTGGTACTAGCCAAGCCAATTATCGTTGCCCCGTGTGGTTCAATGTAGATGTACAAAAAACGACGCGTAATATATATCGTCGATGCTCTGGATTCTTATTTTATTATTTCGTTTGGGGAAAGCGATTGGATCGAAAACTTTTAAGTGATTCATCGAGTTTTGGTGAAGACAAAAGAATTGATACGCATTTTTACTCTCGGTGGAAAGGTTATATAGATAGTTTCTATGGAATGGTTAGATTCGACCATTTGAAGGGGTGTCGTCTAAAGATGGCTAGCGCTTTACGATCTCAGTCGAATCCCAGTGGCAGATGTATCCTATATTAACGGAAAGACTAAAAATGCGAATGCAACTCAGGACAAATTATGTTGTAGCTTGGTAAGTTCTAAACTTTATAGAACTGTAGAAAAATATAGGATGATTCATCGTGAAGTTTGATTTATAATGTAAAATAAAATAAATAAATTTGAAAGTGAACTTAAAATTTTTATTATCGGTTAAAAGAACAATTCATGGCATTTACTTTTAGAAAATAATATCATGTAAATGTTGTACATGACTACGTCTGAGGTGGTCCATTCGGAAGGTCCAATATTGGGCGACTTGTTCGAGTATAGCGACTGATATCTTGCGGATAACACGAGTAATATTGGCTTCCAAAGCGTCAATCCTAGCTGGCTTATTCCTGAAGACCTGAGACTTTACATATTTTTATAGAAAATAGTCCAAAGGTGTGATATTGCACGATCTAGGCGGCCAATTTACCTCAAAACGTGAAATTATGTGATCACCAAAATGATTTCTCAACAAGTCCATTGTTTCACGCGCTTTATGGCTCGTAGCGCCGTCTTGTTGAAGCCAGAACTCACCGAGACCATGTGCTTGAATTTCAGGATGTATATATTCTATTAACATGGTACGATAACGGTTACCATTGACGGTAACATTCTGATTTGCCTCATTTTTGAAGAAATATGGACCAATGACTTCACCAGCCTATAAGCCACACCACACCGTTGTTCTTAATGGATATAATGATAGCTCTTGGTACTCTTCGGGTTGCTCATCAGCCCAAATACGACAATTTTGTTTATTAACGTATCCATTGAGCCAGATCACTGAACAAAATTTTACGATAAATCATAGGATTTTCATTGAGTTTTGCCAGAGCCCATTCACTGAAAATATAAAGCAAATTCAAGTCGTCTGGCTTCAATTCTTGCACAAGTTGAATTTTGTACGCTTTTAGGCCAAGATCCTCACGTAAAATACTCCAAGTTGTCGAATACGGCAAGCCAAGCTTCCCAAATTTGCGAATGGTATTGGCAATAGTGGTTTCAGTAGATCGATTATGCTCACTGTAAGTTCCTCGAATCGCACGAAAAACATTTCTCACAGAACGCTGATTTTCGTAATATAGCTGAACAATTTGGAGACACTGTTGTGGTGTGAGTCTTTTCATAACGACTTGCCAGATGATACTGAACAAAAATAACAAAGCAATTTGATAGGAGTCACACGTGATCTGACAAAAAAGTCTATTGAAAATCAAATTGCACGATGAATCACCCTATACAAGGCATTTTACTGTAGCTTGGATCACCGAAAAACTGATCAGGGTGGGACGTCTACAGCCGGTTGAGGCGGGTTATCCGCTTTGAAAATTCGCTGGAAATAGGAAGAGATAGTAAACCTTCAGAGAACAAGGTCTAGTTCCAAAAACTACTATCCTCCTTAATCCGTCGCTTAACTCTTTTCCAAAACCTCCCAAATGTCTGCCCTTTACTATCAAAACGTAAGAGGATTACGAAGATTTTTGCTATATACTGTATCTTAATTTGCAGATTTTGCCCTACGACAATTTTGTCGTCGCAGAAACCGATGTAATTCCTGATATTAGGAACAATAAATTACTTTCCCAAGACTTCGATTTACATCGTGACGATGTTCTAGATGAAGAGGAGAGTTTATATGGCCATGGTGTACTTCCAGCTATGCACTCTCGTCTCGAGTCTAAACCTTTAAGAAATCGTCCACTACATTCTTTGAGTTTGTTTGCGCTAAAATTCCTATTTGCAAACGCAACCTATATATTTCTTGCTGCTATATTCGCCCCCTCTCAACCAATTTGATCCCAACGACGTTGTTATTTTTTTAGGTGATTCTACCTAAGCTTCTACGCCCCAGATTGACAGGTGCTTCCTTACTGAAAGAAATCTCATCTCTAATAAAGAGAATCTTTTCATCTACTGCCTTACTTAATCTGGTCTGTATCAATAAAATGGTGACACTTATAACACTGGCAGACAACTCGACCTAGTCTTTGCCACGGATAGAGATAACTGGGTTATTTTATAAAGTAGACAACTTCTCTATAAGTTAGAGAGTTACCACCTTCACTTTTCTCTAACGTTGCTGTATGGACCAGACACTCATTCCCGACCCCAAACGATTCTTTCAGTTCATTAAAACTAAAAGTAAATCGACTAACTATACCATACATTATCTCTGAATTTCTTGATAAGTCCTCGGGCGAACTAAAAACTATTAAATGGTTACAAATCTTCTCGCATTTTTTTTTGTCTAGCGTTCGCTATCCATACCCAATAGCTAGACCACTCCTACTTCTTCTACTTAAATAGCTGCCCACAAACAATAGAATTTCTAATGATATAATCCTTCAAATTAAAGGACTTAGTTTCCAAATAAGCTTTATAACGTGCGTGTAATCCTATTTATGTTCTATCTAGGTCCATAATTTCTGACCCAATTAAAGCCTTTTCTGGTGTCCCGCATGGCAGCCACCTTGGTCCCTTATTATTTATTTTGACAATTAATGATGTTTATTAAATATGTATACATCTCTGTATGACACATCTGTTTATATCTGAAAATCTTTAAATATTTATTTATCATCTTCCTCAGAAAGCCTTCCAAAATTTCCTTGAGCTTAACATATAAAATGTGCCAGGCTATAACATATACCCGTAGGCGCCCTATTACTTCACCTCGCTGCTATCTGCCTGTTCCCTTAGTGAATGATTTGCGTGATTTAGGAGTTATCTGTGATAACTCAACTGATAATATGATAAAAAAAAGCCAACTCTGCCCTTGGCTTCACCAAGCGCTGGTTAAATGAGTTTTCGAATCCTTATGTTACCAAATTTCTTGATCACCTTACTGTAGAACTTCTATCCTCCGGATGAAAGCTGTTCAACTAAGGTTCGTTCAATTTGCTTTACGCAATCTTTCCTGGGATGATAACTAAAACTTAACGTTATACACTGATCGGCTGTAACTTATAAATTTACAGCCCCATTCCATGGCCGAAATGTTGCTGATGTTCTCTTTATTCATCAGATCTTAGTTTGCAATATTGATTGTGCTTCTTTACTTCAACTTATTTCTTTTAACACCAACCCACGCAATCTTATGTCTGTGCCACTTTTCCGGCTCAATTCTAACATAACGAATTACGGACACCTGTTACCAATTTCTAGAATGCTTCGTGAATTTAACGATATTCTGAATTGAAATTAACGGTTTCTTTAACAGCTCCAACCCTTTAGTTTTAAACGAAAATGTTAGCTTTAAGAATATGCTGGCAATAAGTTTTAATAAATCTGTCACGGGCTAATTCGGGCCTCAAATCAAATCAAATCAAATTTTAAAGTGCGTACAGAAGACACTGTAATTGTGGTTAGTAAAAGTGTGATGCAATATTCGAAACAGTTTACCGTTTGTACGTCAACTACGTAGAAAATTTCGCGAAAAGATCTAGGCCTACACCTATATAAAATACAGGTAGCGCAGAAAGAGAAGTCATAAGACTATTGCTTGCGATGGGTGTTCGGGAATTAGACTCTTGAGCTTGAAGTGAACCAAAAAAGGCTCATTTTTCACATAATTGAACAAGAAAAATTAGCATTTTTGGATTGAGGCAAATACGGAAACACACATACAAAAAGGCACTGTTACTCAGGACTCGATTGAATGTTAACAATATAAATAGTGAGCCAACAGTTAGTGTGGAAGTTTTGGTTAAGCTAAGTACACATTTATTGTGAAATCAATGTAGAATAGTATTGGTTAATAAAGTTCCGTCTATGGCAATTATGAATAGAATACAACATCGTTAATGTGATCAGACCACATGGTCAGTGGCCATAGTTTCAGCTTGGATGTTATCTTTAAGATACTGATATGTCGCTGGGATATAGCTATAGACCTTACTCTTCAAATAACACCACAGGAAGAAGTCTAAAGGTGTCTAATCGCAAGATCTTGGGGGCCAATAAACTTCTCTTTTAACCGAAATAATGCGATCTTCAAATTTCGTACGCAATAAATTGATTGATTTGATAGCTTGTGTGGGGAGTAGCACCATCCTGGTGAAACCAGAAAACGTTCAGACTCAGTTCATTCAATTTTGGAAAAAAATAGCTAGTCAACGTGTACCGACAACAACGTTCGACATTAACTGTAACTGTCTCTCCAGCCTGATCTTCGAAAATTTACGGGCGGCCAAGCCATAGTCCGCACCATACAATGACTTTTTTGGGACGATTTGATTTTTCTAGTATGGGCTTTATGGTGAAACCAGAGAACGTCCAGACTCAGTTCATTCAATTTTAGAAAAAAATAGCTAGTCAACGTGTACCGACAACAATGTCCGACATTAACTGTAACTGTCTCTCCAGCCTGATCTTCGAAAATTTACGGGCGGCCAAGCCATAGTCCGCACCATACAATGACTTTTTTGGGACGATTTGATTTTTCTAGTATGGGCTTTATGGTGAAACCAGAGAACGTCCAGACTCAGTTCATTCAATTTTGGAAAAAAATAGCTAGTCAACGTGTACCGACAACAACGTCCGACATTAACTGTAACTGTCTCTCCAGCCTGATCTTCGAAAATTTACGGGCGGCCAAGCCATAGTCCGCACCATACAATGACTTTTTTGGGACGATTTGATTTTTCTAGTATGGGCTTTATGGTGAAACCAGAGAACGTCCAGACTCAGTTCATTCAATTTTGGAAAAAAATAGCTAGTCAACGTGTACCGACAACAACGTCCGACATTAACTGTAACTGTCTCTCCAGCCTGATCTTCGAAAATTTACGGGCGGCCAAGCCATAGTCCGCACCATACAATGACTTTTTGGGACGATTTGATTTTTCTAGTATGGGCTTTATGGTGAAACCAGAGAACGTCCAGACTCAGTTCATTCAATTTTAGAAAAAAATAGCTAGTCAACGTGTACCGACAACAACGTCCGACATTAACTGTAACTGTCTCTCCAACCTGATCTTCGAAAATTTACGGGCGGCCAAGCCATAGTCCGCACCATACAATGACTTTTTTGGGACGATTTGATTTTTCTAGTATGGGCTTTATGGTGAAACCAGAGAACGTCCAGACCCAGTTCATTCAATTTTGGAAAAAAATAGCTAGTCAACGTGTACCGACAACAACGTCCGACATTAACTGTAACTGTCTCTCCAACCTGATTTTCGAAAATTTACGGGGGGACCAAGCCATAGTCCGCACCATACAATGACTTTTTTGGGACGATTTGATTTTTCTAGTATGGGCTTTATGGTGAAACTAGAGAACGTCCAGACTCAGTTCATTCAATTTTGGAAAAAAAAAAAAATAGCTAGTCAACGTGTACCGACAACAACGTCCGACATTAACTGTAACTGTCTCTCCAGCCTGATCTTCGAAAATTTACGGGCGGCCTAGCCATAGTCCGCACCATACAATGACTTTTTTGGGACGATTTGATTTTTCTAGTATGGGCTTTATGGTGAAACCAGAGAACGTCCAGACTCAGTTCATTCAATTTTGGAAAAAAATAGCTAGTCAACGTGTACCGACAACAACGTCCGACATTAACTGTAACTGTCTCTCCAACCTGATCTTCGAAAATTTACGGGCGGCCAAGCCATAGTCCGCACCATACAATGACTTTTTTGGGACGATTTGATTTTTCTAGTATGGGCTTTATGGTGAAACCAGAGAACGTCCAGACTCAGTTCATTCAATTTTGGGAAAAATAGCTAGTCAACGTGTACCGACAACAACGTCCGACATTAACTGTAACTGTCTCTCCAACTTGATCTTCGAAAATTTACGGGGGGGCCAAGCCATAGTCCGCACCATACAATGACTTTTTTGGGACGATTTGATTTTTCTAGTATGGGCTTTATGGTGAAACCAGAGAACGTCCAGACTCAGTTCATTCAATTTTGGAAAAAAAAAAAAAATAGCTAGTCAACGTGTACCGACAACAACGTCCGACATTAACTGTAACTGTCTCTAAAGCCTGATCTTCGAAAATTTACGGGCGGCCAAGCCATAGTCCGCACCATACAATGACTTTTTTGGGACGATTTGATTTTTCTAGTATGGGCTTTATGGTGAAACCAGAGAACGTCCAGACTCAGTTCATTCAATTTTGGAAAAAAATAGCTAGTCAACGTGTACCGACAACAACGTCCGACATTAACTGTAACTGTCTCTCCAACCTGATCTTCGAAAATTTACGGGCGGCCAAGCCATAGTCCGCACCATACAATGACTTTTTTGGGACGATTTGATTTTTCTAGTATGGGCCTTATGGTGAAACCAGAGAACGTCCAGACTCAGTTCATTCAATTTTGGAAAAAAATAGCTAGTCAACGTGTACCGACAACAACGTCCGACATTAACTGTAACTGTCTCTCCAACCTGATCTTCGAAAATTTACGGGGGGGCCAAGCCATAGTCCGCACCATACAATGACTTTTTTGGGACGATTTGATTTTTCTAGTATGGGCTTTATGGTGAAACCAGAGAACGTCCAGACTCAGTTCATTCAATTTTGGAAAAAAATAGCTAGTCAACGTGTACCGACAACAACGTCCGACATTAACTGTAACTGTCTCTCCAACTTGATCTTCGAAAATTTACGGGGGGGCCAAGCCATAGTCCGCACCATACAATGACTTTTTTGGGACGATTTGATTTTTCTAGTATGGGCTTTATGGTGAAACCAGAGAACGTCCAGACTCAGTTCATTCAATTTTGGAAAAAAAAAAATAGCTAGTCAACGTGTACCGACAACAACGTCCGACATTAACTGTAACTGTCTCTCCAACCTGATCTTCGAAAATTTACGGGCGGCCAAGCCATAGTCCGCACCATACAATGACTTTTTTGGGACGATTTGATTTTTCTAGTATGGGCTTTATGGTGAAACCAGAGAACGTCCAGACTCAGTTCATTCAATTTTGGAAAAAAAAAAATAGCTAGTCAACGTGTACCGACAACAACGTCCGACATTAACTGTAACTGTCTCTCCAACCTGATCTTCGAAAATTTACGGGCGGCCAAGCCATAGTCCGCACCATACAATGACTTTTTTGGGACGATTTGATTTTTCTAGTATCGGCTTTATGGTGAAACCAAAGAACGTCCAGACTCAGTTCATTCAATTTTGGAAAAAAATAGCTAGTCAACGTGTACCGACAACAACGTCCGACATTAACTGTAACTGTCTCTCCAGCCTGATCTTCGAAAATTTACGGGCGGCCAAGCCATAGTCCGCACCATACAATGACTTTTTTGGGACGATTTGATTTTTCTAGTATGGGCTTTATGGTGAAACCAGAGAACGTCCAGACTCAGTTCATTCAATTTTGGAAAAAAATAGCTAGTCAACGTGTACCGACAACAACGTCCGACATTAACTGTAACTGTCTCTCCAACCTGATCTTCGAAAATTTACGGGCGGCCAAGCCATAGTCCGCACCATACAATGACTTTTTTGGGACGATTTGATTTTTCTAGTATGGGCTTTATGGTGAAACCAGAGAACGTCCAGACTCAGTTCATTCAATTTTGGAAAAAAAAAAAAAATAGCTAGTCAACGTGTACCGACAACAACGTCCGACATTAACTGTAACTGTCTCTCCAACCTGATCTTCGAAAATTTACGGGCGGCCAAGCCATAGTCCGCACCATACAATGACTTTTTTGGGACGATTTGATTTTTCTAGTATGGGCTTTATGGTGAAACCAGAGAACGTCCAGACTCAGTTCATTCAATTTTGGAAAAAAATAGCTAGTCAACGTGTACCGACAACAACGTCCGACATTAAGTGTAACTGTCTCTCCAACCTGATCTTCGAAAATTTACGGGCGGCCAAGCCATAGTCCGCACCATACAATGACTTTTTTGGGACGATTTGATTTTTCTAGTATGGGCCTTATGGTGAAACCAGAGAACGTCCAGACTCAGTTCATTCAATTTTGGAAAAAAAAAAAAAAAAAATAGCTAGTCAACGTGTACCGACAACAACGTCCGACATTAACTGTAACTGTCTCTCCAGCCTGATCTTCGAAAATTTACGGGCGGCCAAGCCATAGTCCGCACCATAAATGACTTTTTTGGGACGATTTGATTTTTCTAGTATGGGCTTTATGGTGAAACCAGAGAACGTCCAGACTCAGTTCATTCAATTTTGGAAAAAAATAGCTAGTCAACGTGTACCGACAACAACGTCCGACATTAACTGTAACTGTCTCGCCAACCTGATCTTCGAAAATTTACGGGCGGCCAAGCCATAGTCCGCACCATACAATGACTTTTTTGGGACGATTTGATTTTTCTAGTATGGGCCTTATGGTGAAACCAGAGAACGTCCAGACTCAGTTCATTCAATTTTGGAAAAAAATAGCTAGTCAACGTGTACCGACAACAACGTCCGACATTAACTGTAACTGTCTCTCCAGCCTGATCTTCGAAAATTTACGGGCGGCCAAGCCATAGTCCGCACCATAAATGACTTTTTTGGGACGATTTGATTTTTCTAGTATGGGCTTTATGGTGAAACCAGAGAACGTCCAGACTCAGTTCATTCAATTTTGGAAAAAAATAGCTAGTCAACGTGTACCGACAACAACGTCCGACATTAACTGTAACTGTCTCTCCAACCTGATCTTCGAAAATTTACGGGCGGCCAAGCCATAGTCCGCACCATACAATGACTTTTTTGGGACGATTTGATTTTTCTAGTATGGGCCTTATGGTGAAACCAGAGAACGTCCAGACTCAGTTCATTCAATTTTGGAAAAAAATAGCTAGTCAACGTGTACCGACAACAACGTCCGACATTAACTGTAACTGTCTCTCCAGCCTGATCTTCGAAAATTTACGGGCGGCCAAGCCATAGTCCGCACCATAAATGACTTTTTTGGGACGATTTGATTTTTCTAGTATGGGCCTTATGGTGAAACCAGAGAACGTCCAGACTCAGTTCATTCAATTTTGGAAAAAAATAGCTAGTCAACGTGTACCGACAACAACGTCCGACATTAACTGTAACTGTCTCTCCAGCCTGATCTTCGAAAATTTACGGGCGGCCAAGCCATAGTCCGCACCATACAATGACTTTTTTGGGACGATTTGATTTTTCTAGTATGGGCTTTATGGTGAAACCAGAGAACGTCCAGACTCAGTTCATTCAATTTTGGAAAAAAATAGCTAGTCAACGTGTACCGACAACAACGTCCGACATTAACTGTAACTGTCTCTCCAACCTGATCTTCGAAAATTTACGGGCGGCCAAGCCATAGTCCGCACCATACAATGACTTTTTTGGGACGATTTGATTTTTCTAGTATGGGCCTTATGGTGAAACCAGAGAACGTCCAGACTCAGTTCATTCAATTTTGGAAAAAAAAAAAAAAAAATAGCTAGTCAACGTGTACCGACAACAACGTCCGACATTAACTGTAACTGTCTCTCCAGCCTGATCTTCGAAAATTTACGGGCGGCCAAGCCATAGTCCGCACCATAAATGACTTTTTTGGGACGATTTGATTTTTCTAGTATGGGCTTTCTGGTTCCCAGAAACGACATTTTTATTTATTTACGTACCCAGCCATCCAAAATTGGGCTTCATCAGAAAAGATCAAATTCGATGAAAAATTGCCTTGGCGATTTAACATCCAGTTAACAAATCGGCAGCGTCGTACATGGTCCAAAGACTTCAATTGTTGTGTAATTGGATTTTAGGCGTGCAAATGAAGATCAATTTTTAAAATTCATCGTACAGTGCCATAAGTGAGGCCCAATTGTTGACTTCAGCGAGGAATTCGGGTGAATGACTGGTTTTGTACACTTTCGCTCACAGTGGTAATATTTTGGCATGTACGTGCTGGCCGACCATACAGATGTGGAGTTTGATCAGATACTAAAACAGTTCCTTCAAAACTCTTCACCATTGCACGAATTTCGGACTCACTAGGGCGATTATGTTGACCGAAAAATTCACTAATTTTACGAAATATTACTTTTAGAGATCGTCCATTGATTGAATAAAAAATAATAGATTGGCAAAGAATGCATTGCAAAGAGATTGTTCGAGTCGATGCCGTCTGATTACTTCTGATGGGGTATGAAAAGCCTTTGGCGAATGCTAATAAACCGTAAACTATTCAGCATTTGGAAGTCAAGGATGGGCTTCGTCAAAAATAGCTGAGGAAGCCACGACCCATTCTTTTGCAACAAACAAAAATTTTTAATCAAAATTCAATTTCTGTCATTGTTGTTGAAAATTATAGTCCTATAGCTCTTTAAGGAACAACATTTACTTGCTTGGTAAGTTTTTTCCTTGAACAAATTACACCAAAAAGGAACATTGGAAGTGCAACGTCTGTAATATTTTTAGCACCATTAAACAAAAACAATACTTGCAAGTTAATTGTTATTCCTATTCAAATATATACAGTTATTTTAATTAAATTATAACCTTTTGACTGCCGAAGTAGTATTCGGCAGTCCTACTTTCATACATAAAAGTTATATAGACCCAAAGTTAGTAGACCCAAACATTTTCATACATTGCATTGATTGCATCAAAAAAGTGTTGATTTCGAGAACTTTTATCTAACACACAAAATGACATAACGAGACAAATTATTATTTTATTCTTAATTCAATCTAAGAATACTCGTATTTCAACCAAAAACTCCAGAAATTACTCATTGAAGTATACACACGTAAAATGTATTGATTACAGAGCATATGGCTAGAATAGCTACGTACGTACGATATGTACTCAAACTAAAATAAAATTACTATTCTCTTGAGATTATAATCAAAGACCATCAACTGATACTTTTGGCAGCAAAGTGAAACCACTGATGGCTTTCGAATTAATCAAATAATATTATACTCGTACTTGGAATATGTACTCACATTATATCTCCTAGTTTCAGTCTCGTTTGTATAAGGGCACAGCTTTTATGGTCACTTGTGGTAACTGCGCGCCTCCTGCGGGGCGGTATTCGCGGTACCATTTGCGGGTTACCCCCGCTGTCATCTAAGCTCGTCATTACTCCTCCAGTTATGCGTACCATCGGCGATGAACCTCTGCGTCGATTCGACATATGTCGACCTGCCACTCCACCCAACATTCTAAATAAGAAAGAAGAAAATACAAAAAAAAAAAAAAATATTTAAATATCTTTACTAACATAATTTTGTGATTTATGTAATTTAAATGCAACAACAAATTTGAATCTGTATTGATAAAACTGTAAAGTCTCTTCATGATTTAAAATCTCTTAATCTAGCCTACATAAGACATACGAATATGTGAAACAAATAACCAAATTACAAAGCGAGTGGAGACCTACGATTTGTTCCGGCTCCGAACGGCGAAGGTGTGAGAGTCTTTTATAATTGTAAGCAGAAGATTTTACGAGCGGATAATGTCAGAAAAATAAAGTTTTCCTTCACAACTTCGAGCGTTGCGTCGTTTGCACGGCTTGTGGCGTCGTCTTGATGGAACCATAGTTCAGATATATCGATGTTATCGAGCTCTGACCACAGAAAGTCGGTTAACAGCGCTATATATCTAAGACCATTGACGATGTCTCCTTCCTAATTTCAGAAAAAATAAGGTTCAATGATGCCTCCAAGACATACACCACACCAAACAGTCAATTTTTATGGATGCATTGATGATTGGCCAAACATAGCGGCTGAGTCAAAAATCAAAATAAAGTTGATTTTTTGTCCTAAATTCGGATCCCCGGCTAAAATTTTCAGCGTCCAATTAGCGAACTCACGACGTTGTCTAAGATCATCCGGATTCAATTCTTGTGTCAGCACAATTTTATACGGATGTAGGTACAAATCCAACCGCAAAACAAGCCGAGTTGACTCTCTGCCGATGCCCAATTCAGTTGATCGGTGCCGAATCGACATTCCTGTATCGATGTTTTTCTTCATTACGCATTAATCTCCATCTAGATGGTAATCTTAGATCCAAGGTACGACGATCCTCCACACTGAAGCCATGATAACGACCGACCTCACTATGAAGTTCACGTTGCGTATTTGCAACTAAGCCGGCATTTCGATATTTTTTAATAGTCTCCGCACGTTTGGCAAGCGTAAAACGATGCATGATGAAATGGCAAACCTTAGTGAATATTTTGACAGCTGAATGTCATTGATAACTTTGACAGCTACTGAAACATAATAATTGGAAAAACTATCATTGCTATCTGGTCACCTATTACCTTACAAGGATGTATTGAAAATGCTAAATAAATATTACTAAAATGTGCTATTCTTGAAATTAAAAAGGTTACTAGAATACCTATTTACTTAGTAATGGCATTATCGCCTTCAAGTTCAGTTAGCAGCGAGGACGAAAAAATGAAAATACTATTCAGAGAATCAGGCAATAAGCCTAGATAATGCTCTTGATATTTTTAACCGACACTTTTGTTCGTATAGCTAATCAGTTGGCAAGCAAAATTGTCACCGATATCGAAAACACAATCAGGTAGCGTCCACCATTCAACATTTTTCTATGAAGTCAGTACGGAAGAAATTTATAAGGTGATTACTGCATTAAAAGAGAACAAGTCGACTATTGGAGATGATATAAGACCAAGAGATTTATAGTATATTGCAGGCGCATTGGCTCTGGTTATATGTGTTTAGAGCAGTCAACTCTTAAAATATCTGTTATCCATCGGGATCTACCAGCCGATTTTTATACTTTCGGTCAAAAAACTGATTGCATACCTTGAAAAATATAAAATCCTGCCAAGCAATCAGTATGGTATATAGTAAATACATAAAAATCAAATACACAGTTGTTATTTTAAAGATTAAAAAAAATTTAAGAAATTAAAAAAATAAGCAACGAAAAGTGCTCAAACTAAGGCGTCCCGCAAGGTTCTAAGTTAGGTTCCCTGCTTTTTAGTATTTATATGAATGACATGCTGTTGATGTTTAGCAAAAGCAATGTGTCTGTCAACGCAGACTATACAAAACAGTTAAAACTGTTGAACAATTCATGCAGAACGAAGTCAACGTAGCTTGGTATGTCATGGTGTCATGGTAATGTCCTTAAACACCCAAGCACATGCTATTTGAACACAGTGACCTACGCTCAATTGTTCTCGAGAATATGTCAACGTAAAAATACTTGAGATTTACCACAACTACAAATTAAGTGGAGCTATACGATATTGCCCAGCTGACAAAAAAACGTCGGCAAAACACCTACACAGCTACATCACAATCCATCTGAGTTATATATATTCACAAGACGTTTTTGACAGTGGTATAAATTTCAACTTGGTGGATTCACATCTCACGTACGACATCAAGGTCTGGGGTAATGCACCACAGCTTCAAAAACTAAATACGAGACATAAAAGTTTTCAGAAAATGATGATGGTATTGCAATTTCAACAAGGTAACAACATTAAAATGTATCTTTCCACCAACCAACTGTAAAAACTGGTATCTCGTACCCTTTTAAAGACGAAGAGACATACAAGACACCAACTCAAAAATTCGTAAATACAATAAGATGTTTACAAAACAGATATACGAGTATAGTGTGGTTCAGATAACGACAGTTACAAGGTGGCAAACGTCAACATGCTTCGCACAGTCAGCAGTTATTCTGGGAAATTAGGTTAGGTTAGGTTAAAACAGGAGTATAACAGATATGCCATCACACAGACATCAGGCACCAAAGCGGGTCCATAGCGATCCCTGTGGAACAACTTGGATTTATCTTCAAGTGGCAAAAACCTAAACAATCTTCCTGGTGAAAAATCCAATTTCTTTGAAAAAGCCAAGAAGGCCTTTGAAGTTCGTGCCATCTATTTCCTCTAGGTTTTCAAAAAAGCATTTCCCTAGAAATACACTGTGTGTGTATGTATGTATGCCGATCACCGCAGAATTTGCAAATATTCGTATCTGACGATTTGAGACTCTCTGCGTGTTTTAACAGAAGACAGTGTCCTGTTCGGATTCATATTACTATCCTAAGCTTAACCTGTTTTATTTTATTTTACTTTTACAGCCACAGACTGTCCAGAATCCCCCGTGTCCTTCAAAGATGGTCCTTTTTAGATTGGCAGTCTTTCGTGATTTTTTCCTCGATAGTGCCTCTTACTTTGGAATGGGGTGGTTTGATGTTGGCAACCTTAATATTTTCGAATAGTACTCCTTTTCTTGCAAGTTCACCCGCTTTTTAATTTCCTTTGATACAGCAAATTTCTGGCACCCAGCACAGTCTCACCCGGTTCTGACTGCATAGTGCTTTCAGCACTCTGCGACAGCCCCTGACCCTATCAAAATGTTGATGATGTTGGTCGATTCTATTGCCTTGAGTGCGGCCTGGCTATATGCCTACCCTGAGGACAGCCTGAAACTCTGATTGGAAGACACTGCTTGTGTCCGGTAGTTTTATAGACACTTTTAGCTCTGGTTCTTTTAAGAAGATACCGGAACCTGTTCCTTCCTCTGTTTTTGAGCCGTCTGTAAAAATTGCAATTTCATTTGACCTAATTATTGCATTTTTCAGCCAGTCCTCGCTCTCCAGATATATTATATCATACGGAATATCGAAGTCGACCAAGGAAGCAATTTCATCGTTTAGAATTTGATTGTCTGACAGTAGCTCCGTTAGGACCGTGCCATATCCGAAACTATTGCTCTTGAAGTAACCTAAATTAGTGAGTCATATCGCCCTGTTGCCAGCAAATTTTTTGATCTGTAAATCACGGGATGTTAGATGCAGAAATGTGTCCAATGCGTCTGTAAGTGTGGTACGGAGTCCACCTTTAATGGCTATTGAGCCCGTTCTTTGTTATTTTTATAAGACTTTTTAATTATTCCGACTATGTTAAGATTCGAATACAGTTTTTTTTGTCCAGAACCGCGCCCAGATATTTGGCGGTATCTATACTTCCACTTGCAAAATTTCAGTATTTTGTACTTTCTGGTAAAAAGAACCAGTTCCGTTTTGGAAGGATTGGCTTTTGAAGTACTGATCGTCTTCAGGGCAACCTCCATAATCTCGCTTTAAATAATATGAATACGTCATTTGTGTATGTCGTGAAACTTATACTCATTGCACTAAGCTTTTTGAAGACGTCATTGATAACCAGCATCCAAAGGAGTGGTTGATGAGACTCCCTCACGAAAGGTTCCCCTGGTTACAGACATTCTAACCGAGCTTTTACGAAATAGAACAGTTTATTTTCCTACTTGCAAGTATGTTGAAAACCCAGCTTGTAGTGCCTTATTAAATATTAGCGTCTATTAGAGCATTTTTAATGGCGCTGCACTCCACGTTATTGAAAGCTCCTTAAATATCGAGGAAGGCCGCCATCGCAAACTCAACGAAGTGTACACTCTTCTCTATTTTCCTCACCACCTCGTGCAGGGTGGTTTCTACAGATTTTGCTTTCATGTATACATGCTGACACCCAATCAAAAAGCCATTACTAAAAGTAACTTAAACCAAATAATTATATGTAATTGCACACTCTTGTTTTCCAATTCAAATCATTTAGTTTTTTTGTTCAATAAACGTGTTTTATGTAGGAAAAATTGTGATTTGGGTTTATAAAAAAAAAAAAAAAACGTTAACTGGCGCCCGAGCAGGGATCTCTCTATCAATCTATAAGAACATAGAATGCGGTATTGCGTGAAATTAAAGCCTAACCCAAGAGAAATAGGTCTCGTTTGTGATCTGTATTAAAACACAAAGACTCAATTCAATTCGGTTACGGTTATTCTCCGAGTGGGAATAAGTGTCTGTGCATTGTGACTATATATTGTGCATAAAGACTGTGCACAGTTAGAGAACTGAATTTTCATAAGACCTGTACAGTGGCGTGATGATATCTATACCAACGATACCTATACCAACAACGACTTATCCAGAAGAACACAAATATGAGGACAGAAGCTACTCACCAGATATTAACCTTGTTGCTGTGAATACCAACAAAATATTAAGAAAAAACCATGAAATTTTTCTTGAAAATCTAAAATAAATTACAAAACAATGTACAATTAAATTCATTTAAAGTCATCTAAGCTAATTATTAAACAATGGAGCAAGGGAATACTTAATTAACCTAACTTACCAATGCCGTAAACTAAAAAATGAAAATTCTTTAACAAACAAATGAGTGAATCCAAGCGTTGGAAAATTAACCTGGAACAGACACAAATTGTTCAAAATTTAAGGCTCCAACAACGGAGCAAGACCTAAAAGACATCTGTTAACTCCCAGACTGTGGCAAAGAGTTACAAATGTTCGATACTTTTCCTAGTATACTTATCTTAGGTCCACAATGTTAAAAGTATCCTTAGAGATTGTAACATTGTTAAAAACAAACCATATTACTAAGTACGATTATACGGTAAAAGGTTAGAGGTACAGCGAACTCGGCCTTGATTTCTTATAACATTTTCGAACAGGACTGGATGGGAATAAAATTATGTCTTTCCTTACACTACGCTGATAAAAAGGATACACGAACCCTCAAATACCAGCTAAGTAATCTTAAGTGAGCGGGAATGCCCCTTGACGAGTTCTACGCCAATGTAAATCATCAGTTCTCATTGGTCATAAAAAAAAATTGAAGACTAAGGACTATTCAGTTGAAATAAGGAAAGTCCTTGTAGAACCGTACCGTTACAGAGCCTTACGAGTAAGTAGAATGCCTATGATACAGAGTCCTCAGACACTTCGAGAAGCATTAGTTAAAAAAGCGTTAGTTAAAAAAAAAAAAATGACTTCAACGTAATCACCAGACCAATCAATCATATTTATACCCTCAAACGTGGCCCACACCGAGGCAACCGCTTTTGACAGTACAGCAAAAAAATCCATCTCATAATATTCAGCACCAACATCGAAGGAAAACAGTATAACCAAGACCGAATTATAACCCACCACCTCGACCGAACTACCATAAACCAGCAGCACCAATGGAAATGGATCGATCCATTCAAACGAAACAAGTTAATTATATGAACAATCTCCATCGGTTCAATACAGGAAAACGAGAAAATTAATCCTTCCTTAAGCAACCTTCCCCATAAGCAACAGGGAATATATAATTTAGAAACTGAAGCTGACGACGAAAACACCGAATCATACGTTTCGATTTCAACAGAGATTTAATGACAAGATTGTAATTAATGATATTTCCGGAGTGGAGATCAAAGAAGCAAATTTTATGGCAGATGCCTCTCCAAACATCCTTTACTTAGAATATAAAATCAAAGACGGGAAAGTCTTGAAATTTCTCCTTGACACAGGGGAAAATTAGAATTTTTTTTTAAAAAATTTTGAGTACATCAACAGAAAAGCCTTTTAAAATCCAATCAGCTACCGGTGAATCGGAAATTAAACGTAAAATAAGTGGGAAGTTCTTTGCCTGTATTGGCATCGATTCAGTTATAAATGTTTTCATCCTTCCGGGTCTGAAATCATTTGAGAGTTCGGAACCATAATAGAAAAAAAAACTCCTTTACGATCGACCAAGGAATCAAAATACAACTTAAATCAACGGAATCTGTTAAGGAAAATAGTCAGAAAATTTGAGATGATCAAAAATTCTAAATTCAGTAGAAAAATACAGAAAAGTATCTTGTCCTATCAAAGATGAGGAATTAGTAGATACTATTATCAGATAAGAAATCAGAACGACAATAGATGATCACATATACTCTAAAACATATCCTTATCCAGTAAGTAAGAAGTAAATCGTCAAATTAGGAAATCAAGAATTATTAGACCACCAAGAAGCACATACAACTAACCTGTAGGGATCGTTGCAAAAAAACAAGACGCGTCAGGTGAAAAGAAATACTGCCTAGTTATTGACTTCAAGAGACGGTTATTGCGGTTACAGTGCCTGACATTTACCCAATCCCTGACTTTTCAAACACATAAGCAGGCTGGGGAAAAGTAAATATTTTATGACCTTGGACCTGACATACTATACTATCTACCGGAATTAATTCAGAACATTAAAAATACAAGTTTATTCATCTAAACCTATATTGTCCCCTTCAGAGTAATCCCCATCGACTGCAACACACTTATGCCAGCGCTTGATCCAATCCTCGAAGCATTTTTTATATTCGGTCCATTAGTGCTTCCTGCGATTTTTCCATTACTTCCTCTCGGCTGCTGAAACGCGTTCCCCGTAGTGGTTTTTTAAATCGATTGAACAGAAAGAAGTCACAGGTAGTCAAATCAGGTGAATTCGGTGGCTGCTGGATGGTATTTCTTGCATTTTTCCTCAAAAAGTTACGGATAATGATGGCACTGTGTGACGGTACGTTATCATGGAGCAAAATTCACGAGTGCAAAATTCTAGTCTCTTTCGGCGAATTGCTTCACGCAAACGCCTCATAACGCCCAAATATTATTCTTTGTTTATTGTCTGGCCTCCTGGCAAAAATTCATGATGCACTACACAGTTGTAATCCATGAAAACCGTGAGCATTGCCTTCTTTTTTGACTGAAAACGACGTGGTTTTTTTGGTCTCGGCGCATTTGGTGAACGTCATTCACTTGCTTGATGTCTGGATTGCGTGTCGTACTCATAGTAGGCTTATCTCGTTTCCAGTAATAATCCTTTTGAAGAATGTGGGATCGGATTCAACCATCTCTTTTGCAATGTCAACACGGTCTTCTTTTTGCATGAAATTGAGGTCTTTTGCCACCATCTTTGCTGCTACATGACGGAAAACTAAATCATTAATCAAAATGTCTTGGACGGATCCATAGGTAATATTCAAGTCCTCCGCTATCTCTCTGATGGCTTATTTGCGGTTATTGGCCAACATTTTCTTTACTTCATCAATGTTTTCGTCGGTTTTCGATGTCGATGGTCTGCCACTACGATCATCATCTTCGATTGACTCATGACCACTTTTGAACCGCTCGTGCCACTGGTATACGACCGTTTTCTTTAGAAAATCGTTGCCGAAACACTTTTCCAACATTTCCAACGTTCGCGCATCATTAAGTCCGTTTTTTACGCAAAATTTAATACAAGTTCTTTGTTGCTAATTTAAATCCATTTCTAAAATTGTAAAAAATCTCCAAGACACATGGAGATAGATGTTCTCTAGACTACGTTGTCCTCAACGAATAATATCGGCAAAACTTGCTACGTAAGTACGAGTATATGATGACATTATCATTTTCGGAAAACTGAAGAGGAGCATCTTACGAATTTTCACATGATATTTAACAGACTGGAATAGGCTAGTTTCCTAAGCTACTTGATAACAAGAGAATGCATCATTCCGGGCCCAAAAAAAAAAAAAAAAATAGGAGCCATCCAAAAGATAAGACCTTCTGAAAATAACACATGGGCTGAAAGGTCAGTGCCGTTTTATAGTAAAACACAAAATTTTTGCAAAATTCAACTTTATTTATCAATATCGTTGCCTTCGAGGGCGATACACTGATTGAAACGATTTTTCAATCTTAAATCTCTTTCCGGCGAGCATTTTGAGGTCTGCGAACAGGAAATAGTCGTTGGGGGCCAAATCTAGAGAATACTTGTGACACGGTGCATTGTCTTGAAGAAACAGCATTTTCTTTTTCTTCAAATGCGGCCGTTTTTCTGCGAATTCATCCTTCAAACGCTCCAACAACGCAATGTAATAGTAGCTGTTGATATTCTGCCCCTTTTGGAGATAGTCGATGAAAATTATTCCATGTATATCCCAAAATACGGATGCCATAACCTTGCCAGCCGACTGTTGAGTTGTTGGTTGTTTTGGACGAGGTTCGTCGCCTGCTCGCCACTCAGCTGACTGCCGACTTGACTCTGGTGTGAAGTGATTGAGCCAAGTTTCATCCCCTGTCACATACCGACGCAAAAATTCGGCTTTATTGCGGTTAAACAGCTTTAAACACTCCTCTGTATCATCAACACGTTGTTGTTTTTGGTCGACTGTGAGCAAACGCGGCACCCACTTTGAACAGAGCTTTCGAATGTCCAAATATTCGTGTATGATATATCCAACACGCTCTTTTGATATCTTCAGAGCCTCAGCTATCTCGATCAACTTCACTTTACGGTCATTCGTAATCATTTTGTGGACTTTTTTGATGTTTTCATCTGAAACAGCCTCTTTTGGACGTCCACTGAGTGCATTATCTTCGGTGCTTGTATGACCACTTTTAAATTTTTCAATACACTTGCGAATGGTTCGTTTGGCTGGTGCAGGGTCCGGGTAACACTTGTCAAGCCATTTCTCTGCATCGGCTGCATTTTTTCCCATCAAAAAGCAATGATAAATCAACACACGAAATTGCTTTGAATATATTTTTTTTTTTTCACAATAACAAAAGTTGCTTCACTCACAACGCTATATCTCGAGAACTAATCGTCCGACAGCTGTCAAATTCATACACGTATCTTTTGAAGGTTGGTACTAACTGAAAATGGTATGGACTTTTCAGCCCATGTGTTAGAATATAAGCCTGCTTAGAGAATAGACAAACATTGATTAGCTTACTCCAGCAGATTTATTAGCCTCATTTTGAATATCACTAGCCGTCTCATAGGAATATATCGTATCATCTTTATCTTCGCAGGGTACTGTTTGCACTTTCTCATTTTCATTTTCTTTGTACCTTCGCCAAGACAGGACATTTTAGCGATATTGGTTCAAAACGTTTTGTATAAAGAAAGCAGATGATAAAACGTTGGACATTGAGGGAATCGAAACTACTAAAATACAAGCGTTGGAAGCATGAATCACTGAAGATGTGCATTATGTTCCAGAAACAACAGTTTATTTGTTTTCCGTGGTTCAATTAGAGAAAAATGGTTTTCATCAGGTTTACCTTTCTAGGTAGCTAATGATGATCATCCCTCTTTTCCACTTCTGCGGAAATTCTTCATTATCCTACGCTCTGCATATGAGCGGCTGTACCAGATCAGACGATGTATTTGGCACCGCTTGGTATAGTTTGGTAGGGATGTCATCAATACCCACCGCCTTCTTTTTCTTGAGGGATTCGATTGCTGTCATTTTTTCGGTTTTACTGAGATTTTTGATGCGAATTCGGGAATTTGTTGCCTTGGAAAAAAGTGGTTTAAGATAGTATTGTAGCAAAATGTTCTCTCCATCTAATGAGTTGTTTCTCATCTGAAATCAGAAGATTACTATCTACATTTTTCACTGGATGTTGTTTGGAGTGATTTTTTAGATAGCGCCACTGTTGTACCTACTTGCTGCCTCTTCCGCTCTTGATGCCAAGTGACACTTGTCACTTCTTACACTACGCTGCACTTACCTCTTCTTCACACGATATTAGACTTCAAACTCGGTTCTTTAAACTGCTGAGGCGGCTGCTTTTTGAGCTTTGATTGCTGTACGCTCATCCGTCTCCAGGTTTCAGCCGAAACTGCCTTTTACCGACATAGGTGCTTGTCCCAGTTGAAAACACATTTTTCAGAGCATTCCAGTGATTGTCCACGCTATTCTGCGTTGTGCTATTGATTGCTTCTGCTTCTTAGGCAGCCTGTCGTTATTAAATCTGGGTGTTTTGTGCAAGTTTGAGCGATTACTGTTGACGGATGCAGTACGAAGGCGTATAAGATGGTGATCGCGTTCTTTTTTTTTTTTTATAATCCCGCGCGCGCACCAAGGGGATATGAATATCTTTTTACTGATTTTCTTCAGGTTTCGATATATTTCCCAGAGGTGGTTGTCAAACTGGACGGGACGAGCAAGTGCATCCTCAAACATTGGGTCTCAGTACGTGCTAGTTGTTAGTTCGTTACATTTAGCCCCGCATGCAACCACTCCAACATCAGTGTAATGCCTTCATGTCAGAGTTGACGCTGAAGGGTTTACATATAACTACATAGAAATTCCATGAAGAGACTTTTTCAGAGAATTGCCTCGCACGGGATTCGAACCAGCGACCCTCTACTTGAGGAGTATATGCATATACTACAGCACGGCCACCCCATAATTCTTGTCCAATGGTTTTTCCATTCCTGTTTCGGACGTGTAGAAGTCGATTTCTAAAGATCGCAATGTGATCTATCTGGTTGCATGTTCGCTGCCTGTCAATGGGGACCCAGCTGATTTTGTGGCAGCGTACCTCCAATGATTAGGCGATTGGTATTGCAGGAGTTCACAAACCAATCACTCTTGTCATTCCATTCTCCCAGGCTGTGAACACGAATTACTTGTTTAAGCATAGTGTTATCGCTATCGTTATCGCCTAATTGGCTTAGTTGGAGCATAACACTGCATGATAGTGCCTTTTCTTACTCTACTCTGAAATTTAGCTATCAATATCCGGTCACTGTGAGGTTTCCGGGATATGAGGCTTCTTCGGGCAGCTGGAGTTAGCCTCAATCATACTCTAGACTTCCGGAACACTTCCAGCTGGCTTGCCAGAGTAGAGTATAACATTGCATTTTGTTGGGGGACTGGTATTCCTCAGAAACGAACCATCATCGTCGATAGTCTTATTCGATGGCCAAAGGTCGTCAATAATTTATCCGTCCGTATTCGAGGTGTTTGCTGCGGATTCATAGCAGTTTTTTACGTTTATAGCTCGTTAAGTGGGCTGACACTTATCCTGTTTTGTGGCGCAGGAAACCCGCCATTCGTCTTAATCCCGTTTGCAATTTCCAAAGAAATTCCCATGTGGCACCACGAGGAAGTAGGAGTAGGTCTTAAATTTTTTGACGAGATAGAGCGCCAAATACTACCTACCCTAATAAGTGTGCTGGCTTACTTTAACGAGAGCATTATATTGTGAACTGACCATCACAATATTACCAGTAAATTGGCTATCAAATCCTCGCAATTTAGGGCTCTTTGACTATACCTTGCGGGGCTATATAAATTCCTGGTATATGCTGATAAACTGGGAAATATCCAGACTTTAGAACAGCTTAAGTTTAACCAACAGGATGTGCTTTGTGTATAAAACATTATATTCAAAAATAACATTTTTTTTACAACACAATATCATGTTATTGTGCTGCTGCGCCATAGCTTTGTCTTTAAAATAATAAACACATTCGATTTTTTATTAACACGTTTGCATTTTACAGCTTAAGACCATCGAAATCGAATTGTGTCTTATTCCATCATTCATAGATACATTTGACAGCAGCATTGGACTCGTTACATATTAAACAGCATTTATCCGAATGCTAGTTCTAATAAAAGCTAAGCGTAACCGTATAATTCAAAACATTCGCTTCTCCCCCGAAAAAAATTAAATCGAATTAACTTACCAACTACTCAAGGCAATGTTCTGGTAAAACCAAAATGTCCTCCTATTGTTCGGTCTTGTCTTCAAATTAAATTAATATGTCCAGTAAGGCAATTTATTGCTGAATGACGCAATGTAGAAAGGATAACCTCACAATGGAATACTTTCTAACAGACATTGCCATTAGGAAGTGTTACTTCACAGGGCAAACACCGCCCCAAGGTATAAGTATTGTGGTATGGGCAAATACACACACAAAAATTCTATGTGTTGTCCTTTGATTTCATTTGCACGCTATTGACATTCCTGTCAAACACAAGTTTATCACATTCACCCCGATTGTGAATGCATGATTGTATTTGAGGAAATTCGAACACCTATTGTCCTGACGTTAGTTATTCGTAGATGGTCCTTAATAAAATAGGCCAACAGTGTATGTTATTTTTCGGCAGTTTATTTCCTTTTTTCGGACAGCTAAGGACATAATGAAATTCGAAAAGCTCTAATTAAAATCATCGTAAGATGTACTTGATCCCATCGATTAAATAAAAATTATCTTCTTACAGCGTTTATGGTAGTTGCTAACAAAACATCAGGATCAAGTGTTACAGTTGTGATATTTCATAGTTTTGATTGAATTAAAGTGCGTGCAGATATCCTTTGTAATATCTTTGAAGCTTTAAGTAATTAACCTACATTTCGGCAATAAAAACGTGTATAATTTATTTGTGTATAGGGCGTTGACTTATTCCACACACAAAAAATATGTGTGGTTGTTTTTAACACTTGTAAATATGTATGACGTTGATGTGTAGTCGTGAGTTACAAAAATCCTTGACAGCGTTTTAAGAAGCAGATAAAAGATACTTATGATACGTCGTAGAAGCACTCTTTAGCAATGATTCGATGAAATTTATTTAAATTAAAAGAACAGAGTCTCGGCTTAGCGAAATAGTTTAAAGGAACGCTTCAGAGGAACAATTCAAAAGGTGCTTTCACATAAATCGACTTATGCTGTAGTGGACAACGATTTTCATCATTTCATTTTGAAGGCACAATGTGGATTCTGTCCAAATTAATGCCGCATATGTGTTTCTACTCGTATCAATACAGCATGCCAGATATTGTTCTCGCACAATGGATTGAATGAAAAAATGGAAGATAGTGTTCTCTTAATCGATTTTTAAGGAAACCTGCGATACTATTGTGCGAACGCGTTAAAATAGGGCACTTTTTAACTATAGGGTTTTCTAATAACGACTTGACAACTTTTTTTTTAAATAAAAGGCAAACCATTTGAGATATTTCAAAAACTTTATTATTGGCTTGAAGTACAATCAAAAAAATTATGAATGGAACTTGACTTCGTTCATATGGCCACCGCGGGCACGTTTGCAGCGGTCAATTCGTTGGACCCAATTTTCAACGACTCGGCCACACATTTCGGCTGAAACGGCCGCTATTTCGCGTTCAATGTTGGCTCTGAGCTCTTCCAACGTCGTCGCCGTGTTCGCATAAACCAATGACTTAACGTTGCCCCACAGAAAATAGTCAAGCGGCGTTAAATCGCACGAACGAGGCGGCCAATCGATTGGCCCATGTCTTGAGATAACATGCTCACCATATTTACTCTTCAATAAATCGATTGTAACGTGTGCTGTGTGGCTTGTGGCACTATCCTGTTGAAACTACATGTGATCCATGTCCATATCTTCCAATTCGGGCCAAAAATAATCGGTGATCATGGCGCGATAACGCTGACCATTCACAGTAACGTGACGATTGTTATCTTCGACGAAAAAATATGGCCCAATAACGCCGCCGGCATGCAAACCGCACTAAATAGTTATTTTTTGTGGATGAAGTGGTGATTCATGAGGCATATGTGGGTTTTCACCCGACCAATAACGCATATTTTGCTTATTGACGAACCCATTGAGCCAAAAATGAGCTTCGGAACTGAATATGATTTTGCGATGAAATTCATCATCTTGGCGCATCTTCTCTTGAAACCAATCGGAGAACGTACGTCGCTTCAAATGGTCCATCGGCTTCAATTCTTGAGAACGCCGTGGAATTGACTGATTTGGATCGTTTGCTACGTACGTTTGAACGACAGTGATATTTTCGACACTTTAACCAACCCGTTGTCTCACTGACACGGTAACAACGAATATGTAGACTCAAATTTTTATACTAAACTTGTTATTGCCTGTCTACTAGGGCATTACGACCGAAAATTGGAATTAACGCTCTTAAAGTTGCAGTCACTGACTCCGAAAATCTGTAGAAAATTTTTATAATTTGCAGACGTTGCTCGTTAGTGTACTTTACCATGATGAAAATGCTGAGTTTATTGAATAAATTGACAGTGACAGTTTGATGATTAGAGAAAGAGTGCGTTCACAAATTAAATTCAAAGTTGTCAAGTCCCTATTGGAAAACCCTATACCTATATACAAAATAATGCTGGAAAATAATAAAAACTTCATATAATAGCTGATCTGTTCCTGCACACATATGTACATATATCACAGCGGCAGATTTTAATGCAGCAACATTAGGCTTTAAAAGAAGTACTCTTATTAATTAAATAAGATTCATTCAAGTATCATAGGTACATCGGTCTTATGCACGTATGTATATAGTGCTGTGCATATTAATTGGGACAGGGATTTGTTTTAAACATAATCGTAAGTAGGCTGTAGTTTTTACTAGCAAGAGCATAGGACAGACTTCAGCAGATGTTGGAGTTCCAAAATCGTAAGGGAAATTTTTTTTCTTTTTCATATATTTGACGAGGTACCGATGTGCGTTGGTTTTAAATGTTTGTAAGAAATAAAGAGCTCAGCAGGGCATTCCATAAGCGAGTTATACGGCTTAGGAATCATTCACGATATTTCAGAGTATGTCCGAAGTTGGGCTTGAGGGTGTATTGATCAGCATTCATAGCGAGAATGCTACTGAACATTTTGGTGAAGAAGTGGCGGTGAAAATAGCTATACAAAATTGTGAGGCTCGAGACGTTTCGCCGGTGTTTGTGGGTGTTGAATGACTGTATCATATCGTCATCGATTTTGGATCCTATCTAGCACGTACAAAGAGGTTTTAGAGGCACCTTACCAGATGAGGACATTGCACTCTAGTTTTAGGCAGATAAACGCTTTATAAATTGAGGGTAGGTCAGAGAGGGTGAAATATTCCTTACATTGCTTTAGGAAACCTAGACATTTGGCAGCATTCTTGGCGACATCGAATGTCTTCATTCCAACGTAAGAAGTGAAAGTTTTTCGGTTTCAGTGATGCAAGTTCCATTCATGGATAATGGCTGTGTGTTTAAATTTCGCTTTAGCGATTGCACACAATATCCTGTTTTGGAAGGTTTAAATTCCACCCTTTTGATAGTACCTTAATTATTTAAGCTGCTGATATCGGAATTTAATGAGCTTAACACACGCTTACGTTCCCGTTCTACAGCAGAAGAACAGGGACGTGAGTCCGCGAACGAATGTGAGAAGCGGAGAGTACAGTCATCAGCATAAGCATGTTTTCGGTAAAACATGCAATCAAATCACCAGTAGAACTGTTGCGACGAAAGAAAAGCAGACCGAAAATCGGTCATTAAGAAGTTTTCGTGTTTTGATAAGAAGACGCCGTTTTTTAGAAACGGGCTGAGTAAATGCTGTTTTCCATCTGCTGGGAAATAGTCCTAAAGAGTAGGATTGATGAAAAAGCTTACGTTTTGCTGGTTTTGCCAGCGCGGAAGTACACCTTTCCAGAAGAAAGAGAGATATATCATATGGACCAGGGAATTTGTGAATGTCACTACTACACGAGTGCGAAAGTGAATTCGTCCCGTTGAAAATTCGTCGCACTTGCGTGTAGGTAGAGACAAAGTATAGGCTGGAAGTGTTAAGCTGGCCACAAGATGTGCAGCAAGTAGATTGACCTTGTCTAAAGAGCTGACATCTGGAATGTCATTGTAAATGAGCGTTGGGATGGAGGATGAGGCAGAATTGACTCCGTTTTTAGCAATATTTGGGTTGCGCACGCTTAAGAAAAAAGTTGCTGTCATTCCTGGCTCGTTTAAACGTTTTTTGGCTTTCCTACGTCGCCTCCCACGGTGTTTTCCTTTCTTTTTGGTCTGATATTCTAAATCTAATGAGGGATGAAGGATCTTACGAATACGAGTATTGTCCGTGATCATATCAGCAGCGGCATCCACGCCGTTATAGAGGAAACATAAAGACCAGTTAAAATTCCTGAATAAGCGTTAAGTACGATCCATTTGGCTTTCTAGTATTGCCTTACAACATTTTTTTAAAGAATCTTTTCTCTAACTGTGTGACCGGTGTACAAGAAATTAGCTGATATGAGACAGTGGTTCGACGAGCCAGCCTAGATGAGAGATAACTTAAATGGTGTACAAATGGTGTGAGGTTAAAAACAGGTCCATGGTGTTGGCGAAGATCCGTAATAACGATTTCAGTATGAGGATACAGGGCTAACATTTTTTGAATGGATTCAGACAGCTCATCGTTTAAGTTTAAATTGCTGTTCAGTTAGAGGTTTCTGCAAATAAAGAAGTAATAGATAATTTGCTTATGGAGATGGACTACATTGTGATGGAGTTTGGTAAGCTACATCACTACACCTGAGACCACGTTGGAAAACGAATATTGGCACTATTTCGTAGCAGGGGTCTGCCTGTGTTTCACAAAATGCCATAACAGCTGGTCTCTATTAAGCCCGCGTATATTTGGTACGTCTACACAAAATTCTGGAGTAGAGGATTGTGAAAGAGTCATTTTTTTCGATAAGAGCCACTTCGAAGATCAGGGCGACTGGTTAAGTGTCGTAAGAAGGAGTGAAAACGTGACCTGGTCACATTATTCAGGTCTCTAAAAAGACACTAAAAGTAATATAGGCTCATGAAAAGGGATTGTACGATCAAAAACAAGCTTATTTCGTTTAATAATGCAGAATTGAAAGAAAGTCTAGATTTCTTCAATGCCAAAAAGGGTAAAATAACTTATTTCTGCCCAAAGCAGTTATATTAGAGTCAAATAAGAAACACAATTTTCGGCAAAAACGTTTTATTTTTCAACATAATATCCTTTTTGCTCGATACACTTCATCCAGCATTACTCCATGATGCAGCCCATTTTATACAATTTTTCAGGCCCTCAAAATAGGCGATTGTTTCATCAATAAACTTTTTATTAGACCCAAATCTGTTGCCGCCGAGTCATGCCGTCTTGTTTGGAAACAAGAAATGTTCGCAGGGAGGTAAATCTGGAGGATATGCTGTATTCCGGAGCAATTCGTTACGAAATTCATGCTATTTCGGCATTGCGACTGCGAACTTGTGCGCCGTTTCGTTGTCCTAGTGGAAGCAAATTTTTTTCCTTGCTAAATGCGGTCGTTTTTGCTTCAAATCGATGTCGAATCAATCCAAAAGCTTTACATATTTGGCACTGGTCATCATTTTATCTTTTTTAAGGTAATCGATATGAATGACAATGTGCGCATTTCAAAAGACAGTCGCCATGACCTTGTTGGCCAACATTCGCACTTTGGTCTTCTTTGGTTTTGACTGTCTTTGGTCTCTTGTATGTTGTGGTGAATCCATGTTACGGTTACGAAATGGCGGAAAAACTTGTTCGGATTATGATGATTTAATATCGCCAAGCATTCCTTTGAAGTTGCCAAACGATTTCTTATTTTGTCAATTGTGAGCAATCGCGGCATCCATCTGGCAGACAACTTATCCATATCCAAATATTTTTGCAAAACTGAAAATAGAAAGCCTCTTCAAAAACAAAATAAGAAATAAAAAAAAAATTCACTTCTGCGGGGAAAAGAAACAACGCGCGAGTGCAGTGTTTTTAACATCTACAGTGCGAACATCCCAACCGTCCTTTCCCTAGTCATACTGTTGCTTGCACTCAGTCACTGCCGTTGCTGTATTATATTGTTAGTGACTGAGTATATGTAACAACCGATGGATAGCGGGCTGTGGGCATAACCTTTGTTGGTATATTTCTATTGTTGTAAGGGCATATCACCTACAACAATTAGATTCCGTAAGCCAATTCTTAAGTTTTGCTTCACAGCTGTGCTTTATATCGTCGGTGTATGTGTTCTTTGTATTTGTCTTTTTTTATTGTATAATGACTCATAAATTTAGAGGAAATATAGCTAATATTCGCGGGCTAAAAAGTAATCAATTTTGTGCCAAATTAAATCCACTTCGTTCCTAAGCCGTTCCTAAGCCGTTCCTACCTAGCTCTTCATATCCTAGTCATTAGAACTTTCGAACATTTAAGACCAACGTTCATCGGCACCTCTCTTTTTACCTGGTTATCCTTCGCCCGCACTGTGCACTTAAATCCCTTGAGCGCACAAATTTAAAAAAAAAAAAACCTATGTGGCATATGCAACTGGGGTATCTCATTTCGTAATTCTCGCAACAGTTCGCTAATTTTTCCGGTGTTGGTTTCCAAGCGTACATTTTGTCGTGAAACACACATAACTTGAGTATATTTCGTATCGGTCAACGCATCAACCAGGACCTTCCTATAAGCAGGAGTTAATAGAGATCCTTTGGCTGACGGTCGAGCCCCTTAATCGTTAAGTTGAAATTATTTGCAGGATTAGGACTACCAAAAACAGTAATCGTGGATAACGACCCGTTTCCGGCATGTGAATTGATGGATTTCTTACAAAAATGGCAAGTCCAACTAAAAACTCGTAAATTATGAATTTATGGTATTTCTTTCACTATTTTGCCACATTTTATACAGAAGTATAAAACCAATTTTACCTATACAGTACAGTAGAAAACTAATTGTCATATTGTAAGCCCTTTATAGAGTTCAGTAATAAAGTGATTACTCAGCTAAATATGATTGTTTCATTTGTTACAGAACTTGCCAGCCAAGAATCAAAGGAAATTTTTTCTGAACTCGATCCTTATATTAAGTCTGTTTCATATGAGTATAACTGCAGATGACATGATTCTACCGGCAGACTAAATGAATGCTTCCGTACGTTTCTAAGGAGTCAGGTGCTTTCCTGCTTTCGCGCTGTCTCTTAGAGGAAAAATATTGCACGGGCCAGTTCATATGTGCTAAGCACTGAAATATACTGGGCATTAGTGATGCAATATTCTGCGACGGTTGCTCTAAAAGTGATGTCGACATTGCAGAGCACTATTTCTCTGAATGCCCGGCTTATTTTTGCGTCAGACTCCAGCTACTGTAAGTATACCATCACTGAAGCGCTTACACTTATTTTTTTTTGAAAGACTGAGAAATTCCATTAAAATGAACTTACAAGAAGTAGAATGGACTGCTTCTATGTTTGAGTACTCTGTTCTGACAGAAAGAAAAGAAAAGCTACATTAATTAAAAATTCTTAACGCATCAAATAGTATAAAGCTCCTTCCCACGCAACTCGTTTTCATAGATTTTTCGATTTGGCTGACTTTGATGCTGGTGTATTATATAAAATGTACCCTCCAGCTATTCAGATAAGTAAGTTTATGAAGTTCTGTACCATCTGATTCATTTTTAATTGTATTAAACTCATTAAACTCCCATAATAATCTGCACTCAATTTGTGGGAATATTCACCCCTATTAAGCCAGTAAACTTTTAACTAGTAATTAAAATAAATTAATTGGCTTCCTCCACCTACATCTACCCTACTCATACAATATACAGAGGTGGATTTCACATTTCCCTAAATCCACGTAAAGCTTTCTATTTCTACTTGTAATTATTTACCTGTGTACTCCTGATCCAATTTAGCCACAATTTTAGTGTTTTGGAAAATGAATTACAGAATTTCCGTGCAGAGCAGAAAAATCAATTACGTTAAATGTATAAAACGTAAATTCCATTCAAATTTGACACAATTCCCGTCCACTTACATATACTTACGTATATACCTTTTTGAAGCAAACAGCACAACAGCGATAAGTTATTCAAATTTGATTAAGTCCATTCACCCCCCAAAAATATCATATTTTTCGGGGGACTAAGATTGAGATACAAGAATAAAGGAGAAAAAAAATCAGAAACCAAAACCTAAACCATTCACCTTTGGTGTACCACATTTCTGTGACATCTCATAAGTCATCATCATCATCGGTGATATTCGTCAAAATGAATTAAATTCTTTTTCCACCGATTTTTTCTCCCTCAACATCACTCTCATTCTACCTCTAAATGCCATTATTAAGGGTTTTGTAGCGATTCCACTCTCAACGATGCGTTAAGACATCACTTTTGTGAACGAACATTAAACACCCAGATACAGTTCTATTGTTCTACAAGCTCCTGACTGAGTTAGTTTGAACAAGGGCATAACAATAAACACTCCGTTTTGAATATAAGTATACCGAAAACGGTGTGCAGTGTACATTTGTACATTTGTGTGTATAACCCTCGCATAATAATTTTCCGGTAGCGATGTGAAAGCTCTTTACCCTCGAATTCCAAAAATAGAATTTCAATATGCAGACTAAGCCAATCGTTTCGTATAAACCCACTTTGTGCCCCCCAAACGTAATCACACTACATCTTTATGCAGCCTTAGAATTAAATGGCCAGGGTTGGAGTTGGAGTAGGTTAATAACAGCAACCATCCACAACGTTGAACTGACATCACGATTGTAAGACAATGTGTCGGGGAAAAGTTGTCAGTTGATTTCATTCGCAACAGGTGGCTGCCGCCCCTATATGTATGTTAGATGGATTTCTTACCCCCGTCGGGATGGTAATGATGAAGAGGGTCTTTGATATAAAAACCAGTAGCACGGAAGGAAAGCAAAGGTGTTTTCATTCCAATTCAACAAGCCGAGAATATCCTTGGCAGAGAGAGAGCAGGACTCAGTAACCATGACGAGTCAACCAGAACCGCATCTATGGTATGTTCGATGCGAGCACCAAGTACCGAGTAAATACGATACCAAGCGCACACATTTAAGTGTATGCTCGTGTATGTACATACGTACATATCCACGTACATACAGAAATGTGAGTTAAAAGAATTCAAAACCACACTCATACACATACTTGAATTAAACCAGAAGTTTACCAACTGTTGGATATGGTACTCTACAGCCATCGAAATAGTCTGCTTTGCTGGAACTTTATCACAACCTTGGTGTTGCCATTAGTTGCCATTATGCGGCCAAAAGTTTGTCTGAGTACATTTCAATAATTGGATATGTACGAGTAGATATATACTTTTCTAATCTTTATTATAGAATTTCTGTAATAAAATGCATTATTCTGATCAACAAGAGGATTCGAACTGTAGTCTTTATATTGATTTGCAAGTATGAAGAGAACAAAATCCTTAGATATTGATTGCTGCCGGACTTTAAGTTTTCAAATTTCCAATGAACTGTAAAAGACTTAATTGCCGCTTTGTGGGAAAAGCCCAATAAACTTCCAATGACAAATTACACTTCAAGTAAGCTTTTGGACTTAAATGTCCAGAGTCCTTGTTGAAATATCAATTAAGAATATGATGGAATATTATGAATTATGTATTAATAATTTGATTTGAAATTAATTACTACCTTTACTCTAAACTACTTAGTCTAACTTAATCCTACAAAACAACTAATGTATACACTACCTATACTAAAAATACAAGTTTATTCATCTAAATAAAGTAATCCTCATCGCCTGCAACACATTTATGTTAGCGCTTGATCCAATCCTCGAAACATTTTTTATATTTGGCTTTCGGTATGTCCATCAGTGCTTCCTGCGATTTTTCCATTACTTCCTCTCGGCTGCTGAAACGCGTTCCCCGTAGTGGTTTTTTAACTCGATTGAACAGAAAAAAGTCACGGGGAGCCAAATCAGGTGAATTCGGTGGCTATTGGATGGTATTTGTTGCATTTTTCGTCAAAAAATTACAAATAATGATGGCACTGTGCGACGGTGCGTTATCATGGTGCAAAATCCACGAGTTTTCTGAACACAATTCTGGTCTCTTTCGGCGAATTGCTTCACGCAAATGTTTCATAACGCCCAAGTTATTCTCTTTGTTTACTGTCTTTACTGGCCTTCTGGCAAAAATTCATGATGCACTATACCGTTGTAATCCATGAAAACCGTGAGCATTGCCTTATTTTTTGACAGAAAATATTGAATTCTTCCCATTTCGACGTTTATTTCCCGAGACTATTTCAACACATGCTCGAAAATGTGACCATTCACTTCAATACACTTGTCTATCGTCTTTTCATGTCCTCACGTGTTGTTGGCTTTTTTCTGTAAACCTCACTTTTTAGGTAGCCCCACAAGAAGAAATCAAGTGACGTAAGATCAGGTGATCTAGCAGGCCATTGCCTCGGACCCCCACGTCCGATCCATCGTTAATGGTAAACATTGTTTAATACGTCCCGGGGTACTAAGGAATAATGGGCTGGACAACCATCATGTGGAAACCACATTGTTTGTCGCAACTCCAATGGCAGTTCTTCTAGTAATACTGGAAGATGGTCCCGCAAGAGGTTTGCATACGTTTCACCATTCAAGTTGCCTTCAATAACATATGGACCTATAAATTTATCCCCAATAATTCCCGCCAAAATGTTAACATTCCAAGGGTGCTGGCGTTCAACTTGTCGCAACCAAAAAGTGTTTTCGGTAGCCCAGTAATGCATTTTATGTTGATTGACCGTACCGTGATTGGTGAAAGTCGACTCATCAGAGAATAACACCTTTGCGAAGAAAAGGGGGTCTCGTTCAATTTGCTGAAGTGCCCATTTACAAAATGAAACCCGGTTGCGAAAATTCCCACTAGAACGTTCTTGATGCATTGAAACATGATAAGCATGGTATTTATGTCGATGTAATATCTTACAGACAGTCGTTTGAGAAATTCCTGATTCACGACTTATTTGGCGAATGCTAATGTGAGGATCGTGTGAAACAACAGCTAATACTGCTATTTCATTGTCCTCAACAGCCACCATATCTGACCGATTCCTTTTCTTTGGTTGCACACTTCCTTCACCAGTGAATTGTTGGATGACCCGATAAAAGGAAGCACGCGATCGTATCTGGTCTGGGAAACGTTTGGAGTAAAGAGCAACAGAACCATCGATGTTCCTTCCACCTTCTCCTGCATTATTAATCTGAAAAACGTTACTAAGAATTATCAGTTCCTCAAAACAAATATCGAACTTCTAAATGAAGTACAGTTCCGTTCAAGAAGAAAAAAAAGGGCAGAGTGCACATCATACACTCTCAGATAAGTTTAGGACAATTTGTCTCTCTCTGAAATGTCTTTGAGTTTTAACTTCACTCGAGGCAATAATGACTTCCTCAAAACAAATCTCGACCTTCTAACACCGTAACAACGTTAGAAACCGATTAATGATTTAGGCGTGCCAGTGCAGTGATACCTAGCACTGAATGAATAAGACCTTTGAGACAAAATCGTGTGCCCCATTGAGGAATACGACTGAGCAATGAAAATCAGGAATTATCATTTGAAAAATCAAAAGTGACCTTCATTTGACCATAAAAATGGGTCTGAAGGTCAAACTCGTGGTCACCATCTTATGTCCCCTTCAGAACGTTGTGACTTTTGTCTCAAGTTAAAAAACTCACCCTGTATACAGAATATGTATTCCTAATAGTTAAGTTTGCTTTTCAAAAATCTATCTGGGAAGACCGTTTGCATTTTTTGTTTTTAATTTTATGGGCTGTAGCTGAGTCGCTGTCAGTGCTATGAATGTGGAAAGTCTTTTTTTTTTATTATTTCCATATTCTCTTAAATTCAAATCTTTAACATCTGTGTATTATGCTAGACTTTATATAAGAAATATACAAACTATTTGAGAATAGGTAGTGACAATTGTATTTTAAATAAAAATAGTGTTAAACAAATGGACAAGAGCAATTACAAATGATTTTTTTTCGAGAAGTTTATTGTTTACAAAATTATTATTATTATAAACAGTATACATAGTAAATTACAATTTATTTGCAAACATTATATACAAAAAAATCAATTAACAAAGGGCATACAATACTTGGATTTCAGTGTGGTTAAAATCTAGAAGCCATAATTTTACCTCACTCAAAAATGCCAATAGGTTTCTAATAATTCGTATTTCCACAGGATTGCTATTAAAAAATTTACTAGAGACAATAGAGTAGAAGTTTCTGAAACTAATAGTACGAAATGGTGGGATATGAACAGTATATCTGATAAAGCTTCTTAAATTATGCATGCCAGAAATTGGACTTTGCATGTAACCACTTCTAATAAAGAAGACTTTTAAAACTTTATACAAGTATAAATGTTTCAATAGTAAAATTTTTAAGCTCTTAAATAGATCCATGGAGTGATTCAGGTGAATATTTTTGCAAACATTTTTAAGAGCTCCACCCATAACAGACAGTATTGCCTAAGGCGATAGATAGCGCCAACAGATGATCTTAGGATATTGTTTCAAAATCGAAAGGTGCTTTACCTTATTTATATTTTGGTCAATAGGTACACCAAGATATTTGTAATCATTAACAATTTTGAAACAATTTTCGTTACAAGCAATACTTTCAAGCAATACCTCTCCTGTAAGTACTCAGTGACAGCTAAATTCTAAAATCTACGACAATCAACTGCATGAAAAGTGATGTCAATAACCGGTGGTTCTTGCGTATTCAGGCTAAAAAAACATTATTTTAGTTTTACTGTTAATAATAAGCCTGTGATTGGCAAACCATAATCTTAATAAGTGGATATCATGGCTTATATCAGCTAGCAAATCTAACGGACTAACTGAGCAAAAACCAATTCCAAGATCATCTGCTAATGCACTAATTTTTCCCTTAAATGGCAGCTTTTACAAAGAGTTTATTTTATTAAAGGAACAAAATTGGCCCTAATACGGATCCCTGGGGAATACCTATATTGGGAGCTTGCGTGATATGTTACTTAAATGAATTCCAATTTTGACTTTTTGTGTTCTGTCTTTCTGGTAAGACACAAACCAATTGAAGATGTTTCAACGAAAGCCCACGGTTTTGAGTTTATTTAACAGGACGTTGTGATTTGCCACGTCAAAAGCTTTTGGTATGTCAACAAAGAGTCCAGCACAGAATTTTTTATCATCCAGTCCTTTGTATATAAAGGAGTAGAAGTCTAAAAGAGCAACCTAAGTGGAAAGACTTTCTCTAAAGCACATTCTGTGGAGGTAGGATACAATTCTTTTCTTTATTGCTTTCTCGAATATCTTTGAGATCGAAGACAGTAGGGATATTGGCCTGTAATTCGTTTTGTCTTTTCTGCAGCCTTTTTTAAACAAAGGAATAACAACAGCAGATTTCAAAGTCTCGGGGAAGTATGGGTCTATAAGAGATGTCGTAACCTGTATTATTCCATTGTTATAATTCCATCGGAACATGCGTTGGAAAGCTACTGTCATTGTACGTCATTTCAGTATATGTCATTCATTTGAAGCGTAAACAACAATAATTTTTTTTTTCACTCAAATATGTCGAACTTTGTGCCTGAAAAAGTGTTTTTGCGGGGAGTTCTTCCTCATTACTTTAATATGAAGAAAACTGCCGCCGAAAATCATCGTATTTTGGTGAAAGTTTATGGTGAACATGCGCTAGCTGAGCGAACGTGCCAAAAGTGGTTTGCACGATTTAAAAGTGATGATTTTGGCTTGGAAGACGATGAACATCCTAGGCAGCCAAAAAAGTTTGAACATGAAGAACTGGAAGCATTACTCTATGAAGATTGTTGCCAAACACAAGAAGAGCTCGCAGAATCTTTGGGTGTCACTCAAGCAGCCATTTCAAAACGTTTAAAAGCAGCTGGATATATTCAAAAGCAAGCAAATTGGGTTCCACATGAACTCAAGCCGAGAGACGTCGAAAGGCGGTTTTGTATGTCCGAAATGCTGGAAATGGATCAGATGGATGTGCTGTATTATGAGCTACTAAAACTGGATGAAACCAAACACAATTAATCCGTTTGAAGAAAGCAGAAGCCGAAAAACGCCCGGAATATGCGACCAGACACGAGGTAATAGTTTTCCATCATGACAACGCTCGACCCCACGTTGCTATTCCGGTTAAGAACTGTTTGGAAAACAGTGGATGTGAAGTCTTACCCCACACGCCTTATAGCCCAGACTTTGCCCCTTCTAACTACCATTTGTTCCGTTCGATGCAGAACGTCCTCACTGAAATACCGTTCACATCAGAGCAGAACATCAAAAATTGGCTTGATTCATTCTTGGCTGCCAAGCCGGCGCAGTTCTTTTGGGATGGGATCCACAAATTGTCAGAAAGATGAGAAAAAGTCATAGCTACAGATGGGCAATACTTTGAATAATACTATTGTACACCGCACGAATTAAATTAACGAAAATATGATATAAAACCCGGTATTGGCTCAAAAAGAAAAAGGTTTTCCTGGGAGTTTCAGACCACTCAGAATTGGTGCAACAGTGACAAGGTTGAAACAAATTCAAAGATGCACATAAAATTCCTACTGAAGCAAAGTAATGACTAAATTTATTGGCTAGACTCTTAGGATCTGTTATATCTATGTTACCATTATTTAATTATGGGATCTGTAGATTTGGTAATATTTCTGTTTGCAATGCTGTTGATTACTTGCCATTCCTTTTTGTGATTACCTTTTGCTGTTCCCATCTTGTACTCAAAATATCTATCACGAGCCTGACAAATATCTGAATTAATTTGCTTACTCAAATGAATAAAACGATTTTTGAAACTAGGATTTAAAGAGTGTTGTGGCATTTTCTATCAAGTTTATGTTTTAATCGTATCTTCTTAAGAGGTGCTCGATTAATCCAAGGTTTTAGTCTTGTTTCAGAACGTTTAAGTATAACGGTAAAGCTCGAGGAGCCCACATGATTTTTAAAAATATCAAGGAATTTATCATACGCTTTAGAAGCATTGTCTTTTACTTCTGTAGTCTGTAAATAACGGCAATGATTATCAAAATACCGCTGTCAGGTATGGTGAAACATTCACCTAACCAAGATGAATTTTTAGTGACCTGGTTGGAAACATGCCCCAGCTCATCTGTAGTTTACTCGTAGGTTCAGATTCACATGAAAGGAGATTCTTTTTACTGCATCAAATAGAGAGAAAAAAGTCCCATATCGTCCTAATACATAAAACATAAAAAACTGATGAAAATATTATCAAGAAGCCATCAGAGAAACTGCTTCTGTGTAGAAAAGGAGGGAAGAGTGTTTCACGAAAAAAAAAGATCTGAAATGTTGTTGCAAGAAGGATGTTCGAAATATTTTATTCAGATCTCAAAAGCTCACCTTCGATCAGTTATTCACACTACGACAGACCTTGAAAATGACCTGGGATTTTCAGATCGACACTCAGCATCTATTTGGTAACTTTAAAGCCGCATATGATAGCGTGCATAGAGACGAGTTATACAACACGATGCTAAGTTTTGACATCCCTACGAAGCTCCTCAGGTTTTGCAGGATGATTATTTACAGTTCCCGTTGTTGCATAGTCAACTGAGATCTTCAATGAATGATTTTAGACAAAGCGACGCGCTGTTATGTTTCTTTTTTAACATCGCCCTAGAGAGAGTGGTTCATAACTCGCTGTTTAATAAAAAAATAATAATAATAATAATAATAACAATAAAAGGAGGCACATCATCGACGGCTTGGCAAGAACTCCACCGTTATACCTTATAGGTTCGAGGTTGTTAACGACTTCATAGGTTTTAGCTCCGCAGGTACGAGCAGCAACGAAATCAGTTCAAAAATCAGATGAATATTTATCCTTGTTACTGTTTCTTTGGGCTCAGTAGGAAATTCAGTATTAGAGCTCTTTCTCATAAGTCGAAACTCGCCAGCGTCTAAGAAGACAGGGTCATATTGAGCGAATAAACATCACAGCTCTGGCCAAAAAAGTCTTCGTGAAATGACGAAGCAGAGGAAGTGTACCTCAACCAACGCGCTGCCGAGATCTCTATTTTATGGTGGTTTAAGAACAATGTACATCGCTACCTCTCTTTTCTTCCCCCCTAAATTTCCTTCGCTGTGTACAAACATTTTAGTGAGACACAAATCTCTTGATAACGTGCTAATTATAAAAAAAAGCGAGTGACACTGGAGACAGCTGGTCATGCTAGCTGAAGAGCCTTGTTGGTTGAAGTTCAGGTTCACTCCAGACTATAGCAACATGTTAGTTTTTTTGTTTTTCCTTAAATAAGCGCGCGCTCAAAGGGTTAAGGTACCCTTAAAATGTTTGTCCATGGCGCGGGCGAAGGAAAATTAGGGAGGAAAGGAAGAGAGTTACCAATTGGTTTTAAATATCCCGGCAGTGCATTCCACATACAAGTTGTTAAGTTAGGAGCGAATAACGATAATAACGTTCGAAAGTGGGCTTGATGATATACTGATGAGCATTCATAACGAGACGAGTGTTACGGTTGAAGGTTTGAAGGGGCGCAATGCTAATAGCGATTTCTATGGAGCACTTTCGTCTGTGTTTGAGGGTGTCCATTGACTGACTGCGTGATATAAGCATCACCTATGAGTTTTATGACACGATTTCGATCACTTTAGGCTTTGCGGCCTAGTCAGAGGGGTGACATATTTCTTACATCGCTTGAGGATGAGACATTTCGCAGCATTTTTGACGACATCGAATATGTGGTCATTCCAACGTAAGTTGTTATTGACGCACATACCGAGAATGGAAAATTTTTCATTTTCAACGATGCAAGTACCATTCACGGATAATGGCTGGATATTTAAATTTCGCTCTAACGACATCAGGCAGCATTCTATTTCGGAAGCATTAATATAAACCCCACTCTATTGATAGTTTCCCCATTGGTTATGCTATTAAAATCGGAATCTAATGAGCTTAACATCTGCTGTCGTTTTCGTTCTACAGCCGAAGAGCAGAAACGTGAGTCAATATGAAAAGCAAAGAGTACTGTCGTCAGTAAAGGAATATATTGGATTAGAGGTGTCAGACAAGAGATCATTGACAAAAATTTAAAAGAGTGTCGAACACAGAACCAGCATTTATTTTGTGAATATACAACTTGAATTGAACGCTCTGAAAGGTAGTTTGTAATCCACTGAAGAAAAGAGGCTGATACCAAACTCTGTCAAATACCTTAGAAATTTCAAGTGCAAATATCTTGCTTTCACTTCACTGATGTACGCTTTGGTTGCATTTTTCAGTAAAACATGCCATCAAATCATTAGTGGACCTGTTGCTGCGAAAACCGTGCTGCTGGTCATTAAGAAGTTTTCGTGTTTGGAGATATTTCATGAGCTGACGGTTTCATGAGCTGACAGCGTTCCCATGACCTAGAAAAGAAGGACCTTAAATGAAATGGGTCTATAAGAAGAGAGAGAAGATTCGCCTTTGTTAGCGACGGGCTGTGCAAATGCTTTTTTTCATCTGCTCGGAAAGAGTCCTAAAAAGCAGAATCGATGGAAAAGCTTACGCAGTGGTTTTGTCAGCGTGAAAGAACCCCACTTTGGAAGGAGGAGAGATATACCACCTGGATTAGCAAGGTGAAGCCGTTGGTTGGTTAAAATATAGAAAGTGTGACCCATTTTATTTGCTGTTACCTTGTTTTTTGTGACTTTTGTAACTTTCCTTAAAGTGTTAGTTTAATTAATAGTAACGTAATGTAAAATGTTCCAAAACACATTACTCTGTATATATCCTCTGTTGACTCGGTATAACCCTGTTTCTATGTATATTTTCTATCCAACTAAAATTTTGGTTTTGATTTAAACCCAGCCGCTACATAGAAAAAGCTGATAAAAATATTTATGACGGATCTGTGGGAAAAAGGAAAACTTTGAAAGTCAAGTTGTTTGGTTAGGATCCTCAATCTACAGCTATTAGGATGGCAAAAATTGGTATACTGAACAATGCAGAAGGGGAAAGACTAGGACGTAGTTCACACTGTCGTAGTAAACCGACAGTTTTGTACACACCTTTTTGTCCGCACCTTTTTGGAGCTCAATAAAGGTTATGTCATTAGGCTTTTACATTTTACAAATCAAAATGTAGCTAATGATTAGGACCGTCGCTTCCTTTACAGTCTTGGTCCTATCTTTAATGCTCTCCCCCAGTTTTTTGTAGATCATTGGGCTTGCTCAACTTGATTTGATTGTAATCCCATCTTATTCGTAAGATTCATTTTAAGATATCGACTCCTGCACATCATCGTTGGATCAAAGGGAGATATATATTAAGTGGTCGGCTTTGTTTGCTACTTAAAAACCAAAAGTATGTCCTTTAGATTATAGATTATCTCCCTTTTTAATACCTTTCAAAGCTAAATTCTTTCCTCTGGGCTTTCAATAATAATTTTTAATGAGTTCTATTCCTTTCGTCTAACTTCATTATCCACAATAGACGATAAAAACAAAGGACACTTTCGATTTTGGTTTTTTTCTATGGCAACACTGCCCTTACTTGGATACCTATGTAGTGCTTGTATGAGAAACCAGAGGGTGACGGCAAAGTCTAATACGAGTACTAGATCCTAGAGTCTTGGAATCCAGTTATTAACTTTGCCATTTGCAATCTGTAGAAGGTTTGCGCTGTGAAAATCAACACAAACTTCCACACTATGCCCAAGGACAGTGACGACAGGAGAAGATTTAAATCACTTCACCTGGTTGATGTATTTACGAGTACATATACATGCACATAGCTATCAAATATACAAAATTTTTAGCGGTATATGTTGATGGTTTTAACTTTAGTTGGTCGTGTCGTTTTTGTTGTAGTCATCTACATAGTTGTCAAGCCAACAACTTTGGTGCAAGTTACTACGGTAAAGTTGGTTGGTAAGGAACCATTCTGATTGACTCACAAGACGTAGATTGCACTTAAACTATTGTTGATTGTTGTTCTCAAGACTGTGGTAATCATTGTCTTATAGACAACAATCATGCTGCCGATGAAGGACATTTTATTGACTTGTTTGTTGGCTCCTCTTTTCGTACTTCTTCAACAATTCACCTGGTTACCTGTCACTTGTTGAAGTTATTTGCTTTTAGGGATTGAGAATCGAGGATGGTCGTATATTTCTAGCTACCCATAAACGTTTTATGATGACTGAATAAGGACTGAATATAATGGCGAAGGTGGTGGTGAAAAAAGCTCGCCGTAAGTAAATACTCGTAAATAACATCAATGGAAAAGTGATTGGTATTCAAAAGAAGTACATACTTTAGAATGTTGTTGTCAGTGTTTGTTGACGTGATGGCTCTAGGTCGGCTAAAGACAACCTTAATGAGTTGACATAATGACAGCAAAGAGCATTGGTCTTAGTTAAGTGGAAGCGGACGAAGAGACTCTTCCAAAATTTGCCCTCTTCCTAAAAATATCTAAATTAAAAAAAAATTGTTTGTTCAGTAAATAAAGGCAACATAATTGAGAAATATCCTGCACATTAAGGTAAAGCCGAGAGAGGGTGTGCCGGGTAATATAAAAAAAAATGATAAGCCATGGTCAGGGTGGGTAATTTAGGCAGAGAGGTGGATGTGGAAAATGATTGAGAATGTAAATAGCACTTGCTTATTCTTTGACGACAAACAGGTACTTGTAGATAAATTTCAAATGATTCAAGTGAAAAGGGAAACAATGAAATCCTTGATAAAAGGCTTTAAGAGTCTGTTGTGCTACCAGAAAACTTTGTGTATTATAAATAAATTCCGGAACTAGGGGACTTAGGATTTATATTTTTAAATTTCTGTTATCCAAAAATAGATTGCATTTATTGTAGTGTGGCACGTTACTATGAGTGTGTTTTTGTTTTAACGTATATATAACGTGTATGTACGTTAACTAAAGTGGGAGCCAAGAACAGCAAGTGTTCATGATTAATAATCTTTATGGTCACGAAAGGTTATCCCCGTATTGCGCATTTCTCATTGTGGTTGATCATAAAATAATTTTTTTAGAGTCATATCACAAGTTATACGAAGGCTATTCCAAAATCAACCTCCGATGTGTTACAATTCACATTTTCACAATTTTCGTTCAGTATTTTTCCAATAATTGCCGTTTTAACATGGAGAATGCAATTTTATTTCCCGCCACCTGTGAGCTACGAAGTGTAATTCGTTTTCTGTAAGCCGAAGGAAATGGCGCAGCTCAAATTCATCGCCGGTTATGTGCTGTTTACGGCAATACAGTGATGAGTGATGGTTCGGTACATGATTGGTGTAGACAATTTAAAAACGTACGCACGGATGTACATAATGAAGGAGGCCAAGGGCGCAAATCGATCATGACCGAAGAAGTGGTTCACCAAGTTGACCAATTTGTTCGATAAAACAGGCGTTTTGAGATTTCGGATTTTGCGGCAAGATTTTCTGAGATTTCTCGAGCTACTCTATACTAAATTGTGTCTAAAAACTTGGGTTACCACAAGGTCTGTGCCCGTTGGGTCCCAAAACAGCTCACAGATGTCCACAAGACCCAACGTGTCAGTTCAGGAAAAGCATTTCTCGAACGTTTAGAAATGGAAGATGAAGAATTTTTACAGCAAATTGTGACGGGAGATGAGACTTGGGTCCAGTATGTAAACTTAGAAAGAAAAAAACAGCCAAAGCAATAGATGCACACTCACTCTCCAAACAAACAAAAAAAATTTAAAAAAAATTTTTCCTATCGAAAAATGTTTGCCAGTTTTTTGGGACAGTAAAGGCATTTTGTTGACCGAGTATATGGAGCCTGGAAACACAATAAATGCAGCGGTAAGCTGTGAAACTCTACGTAAGTTGAGAAGGGCTATTCAGAACAAAACACTAGGAATGCCTACCAAAGTTGTGGTGCTTCTGCATGACAACGCACGACCACATACTGCTGCACGCATCCGTTTAATACATACTAAAGAACCGAGTGCTTGCAATCAAATAAGCTCTCTACAGAATCTATCAATGACATTTCTGTAAATCTAGCAGTTCGTCTTAGTTTTTGCTTGCTACTAAAAAGTTTTTCCTCACCAACACCGTATCCTAAGAACAGGGTCTGTAAAGAAGACTTCCAGTATCCAAGCCTATTCGCTAGAACTCTGTTTAAAATCAGAGCAGAGTGGTGCAGTGGAAGCGTGCTGGGCCCTGTTGCAGCAAAAATTTTATTCGTTTAAGAGGAGTCCAGAGGATGATATTACTGCGCTTGGAAGTCAACGTCAGATTAATAATGTAAGAAACTCGAAGTAACTTCACAGTCGCCTTCTGTTCAAAACTCGGAAGAATACACACATAGTGCGTTATCAGCAGAAAATCAGCTCAAAAGAGACATGTTGATAAAAATAATGACAGAAAGGGCAAGTGTTTTTTGTGTAAACAAAAGCGGGCATTAGAATCGAAATTAGGTTAGGTTAGGTTAGAGTGGTGGTTGGAAAACCAACCCACTTAGGACTATTGGCCCGTTGTGCTGCCACGTGGATCTATAATGCCCTCACTCATGGAATCAATTTGAGCTTACGATGAAGAGGAGACTGTTAACGTCTGTATTTTTTTAGATCGTTTAGGTCGTTGTAGAAAAAGGCTCCTAGGTGGAGTTTTTTTCCCTGGGAGAGAGCTGGACATGTACAGAGAAGGAGGAGGATTGAATCCAGCTTTGGCCAGATCTGTTTAGTCGCTACACATGTTGGCCCACTGGTCTATCTAAGGTCTGTTCTTTTATTAGCATTCAGCTTAAATAATAATTTGCACGTAGCGATTGGTATACCTATGCTGCCCTTTTCCGGTAGAATAGGTAGAGTGGTTCCAATTTTGGCGAGTTCGCCCTAAAATTCCCTGGAATGCCTCTGCGGCCCGCACCCAGCAAAGGTGGATATTAAACTGCTCCGCGACCTCCATTAGAGATGATCGGCCGTCCATGACTGTTTTTGAATTTAGAAAGCATGAGTCCAGGGATTTGAAAGCGGCCTGACTATCGGAAAAGATGTGGATATCCATTGTAGATATTACATTTTTCTTCAACCAGGATAGGCCTTCCTTAATTGCCAAAATTTCCGCCTGGAACACGCTACGGTGATTTGAAAGACAGAAGGAGAGGCTTAAATTTAGCTTATCTGAGAGGACACCTCCAACAACCTCACTATGGAAGTGAAATTGCCCTGCAGGAAAAAGACCATCAGCTAGTTATCCACAAACAGATGATTGTGATGCTTTAGTCTCCAATTGTTTAGTAAAAATCGCGGACGTGATAGCACCTGACGATTTAGGTTCAGGTGCTAGCCATCACATGACATTTCGTCGCGAGTGGATTAATAATTTCAAACAATTAGAAAGCCCAATGTCCATAATTATAGGTAATGGAGAAAGAATTTTAGCGGTCGAAAAAGGTACAAAAGGTAAAAGGTTAATGTGCTCGCGTTTGACAACAGAAAATAGGCTGAGAAGAGCCTAGAAGATGTGCATTTTGTGCCAAAAACTAAAATTAACCTTTTCTCATGAAAAATGTGAAATAACAAAAAGAAATCATAGTATACCATTGCAGTAGGAGTGCGCTGTCGACGTCTCTACAAAATGATGTTTAAAGTGATTGTGAGCGATATTCATTCCATTGTGCCATCAAGTGTTGCAATGAAAGGTTATTCTGTTCAGTTGTGGCATGAACGGCTGGACACTTATGCATTAAGCTAGTGATATCTGTATTAAGAAAGCATAATATTCCGCATGTTGGTAACGACCTTTTCTTTTGCGTGTTTGTGTGGTCGCATGCCGCAATCTTTACTAGGTGGATCGAGATACGAGATATGTGTTTTCCATTCGAGAAAAAAGTGAAGTGCCTTACATTATTAAAAAAAAACTCTACGCTCAGACAATGGACTTGAGTATAAAAACAAGGAAGTCACTGAAATTTTGAAACGCGAAAAAATTCTTCATCAAACTAGTGTCCCGTAAAATCCCGAACAAAACGGGCGGACCGAACGTGACATGAGGTCTATAGTCGAGTTAGCGAGAACTATGTTGCATCCAAAAAGGGTAACCTGTTACGTTGTGGGCGGAAGCCGTTAATGCTGCTGTGTTTCTATTGAACAGGTATGGTTTAAGCTCCGAAAGAGGAAAGATTCCCTTCGAACTGTGGTTAAGGTGTTCGGTACTGAAATATTTGCCAAATTTATAAGCAAAAACGCCAAAAGTGGGATGTAAAAGCAAAGCGTGGTTACTTTGTGGGATACCCCGAGAATCAAAAAAAAACTATCGCGTTTGAGTTCCAGGAAACAACAATGTTAAAGTTTCGCGAAATATTGTGTTTAAGAATGAAAAGTATATTCATCAAGTCACGGTAAGATGTGACATTGAAGTAAGTGATGATATCCGGGAAGTTACGAAGTGCAAAAAAGTGATCACGAGGGATACTTACGAGTATAACGCAACGGTTGAAATTGGCGAAGACAGTTTAAGAACCCACGACGATTATGATATTGATTTTGAATCAGCGCCTGAGAGAGAACGGGCCTGGTAAAACAGATTCAAGTGAAAGTTATTCACAAAGTCAAGATTCAGGTGTGGAGTACCAATCCAGATTTCGCAGCCATAAAAGTCGTCAATCCCCAGCAACACCAAGTATTCTTTCGAATACGTTGGAAGCATATACGTTCATAACCGAATGTCTTGAACCAAAATATTACCGGGAAGTTTTGGAATCAAATGAGAGTAACAAATGGAGTTACCGGAGTAGCCCGAGTTCTATTAGTAAGCACGATTCGCAAACGTGAGTAATCAGCCAAAAACAACACGACACGACATGCCTCATTCACTATATTCATCCACTATATTTTCCTGTTCCCAAAACTGAAGAGATTAAGGCAATGTTGGGTCATATAAAAAGCCACTGCGATTTCTTGTCACTAGATGGTGTTGGTGTCCATTTATCTGAAAACACTAATTTGATTGTATCAAATAAACACGTGTTCGAAAGGTGACATGTCTGGCTACATTTTTTGTACAGACGGCTGTGTAATTCGTTGCTCGTGTTAAAAGTTATACCGATTTGACTATAAATAAAAAATGGGTATATAATTATTTTCTTGCGGTTTTTTTTTCAAACTTTCAACGTTTATTTAAGAAAAACATGTACAATAGTATTATTCAAAGTATTGCCCATCTGAAGCTATGACTTTTTCCCATCTTTCTGGCAATTTGTGGATCCCATCCCAAAAGAACTGCGCCGGCTTGGCAGCCAAAAATGAATCAAGCCAATTTTTGATATTCTACTCTGATGTGAACCGTATTTCAGTGAGGGCGTTCTGCATCGACCGGAAAAATGGTAGTCAGAAGGGGCAAGGTCTGGGCTCTAAGGCGGGTGGGGTAAGACTTCCCATCCACTGTTTTTCAAATAGTTCTTAACCGGAATAGCAAGGTGGGGCCGAGCGTTGTCATGATGGAAAATTATTGCCTCGTGTCTGGTCGCATATTCCGGGCGTTTTTCGGCTACTGCTCTCCTCAAACGGATTAATTGTGTTCGGTAGCGTTGTCCATTGATGGTTTCACCCGGTTTAAGCAGCTCATAATAGAGCACACCCATCTGATCCCACCAAATACAGAGCATTACATTCACGACATGGATATTCGGCCGGGTTGGCCGGTTTCACATATGATTTTTTGCGCTTGGGGTTGTCGTAATGGATCCATTTTTCATTACCAGTAACAATCCGATGCAAAAATGACTTCCTTTTGTGGCGTTCCAGCAGCATTTCGAACATGCAAAACCGCCCTTCGATCTCTCGGCTTGAGTTCACGTGGAATCCAATTTCCTTGCTTTTGAATATATCCAGCTGCTTTTAAACATTTTGAAAAGGCTGCTTGAGTGACACCCAAAGATTCTGCGAGCTCTTCTTGTGTTTGGCAACAATCTTCATAGAGCAATGCTTCCAGTTCTTCATCTTCAAACTTTTTTGGCTGCCCGGGACGTTCATCGTCTTCCAAGCCAAAATCACCACTTTTAAATCGTGAAAACCACTTTTGGCACGTTCGCTCAGCCATGCCAAATGATGACAAATACGATGACTTTCGGCAGCAGTTTTCTTCAGGCACAAAGTTCGACATATTTGAGTGAAAAAAAAAATTATTGTTGTTTACGCTTCAAATGAATGACATATACTGAAATGACGTACAATGACAGTAGCTTTCCCACGCTACTGAACAAATACGCTATGTGATGCTTTTTTACTATAAAAAAAGGAAAAACGCTGCAAAAACATGCCGAAAAATTTTTGCAGTTTACGGTGAGAATGCTGTGAGTGAACGCCGGACCCGGGAGTAGTTTGTACGTTTCCGTTCCGGAAATTTCGATGTAAAAAATGCACCTGGCACTGGTTAGCCTGTCACTGAAAAAGTCAATGAAATTTTGCAATTAATGGAGCAAGACTATCACAAAAGCTATCTGGAGATAGCGGATGCAATAAACATCAACCGTATGACAGTTTGAAATCATCTAAAACGAGCAGGCTACTCAAAAAAGCTCGACATTTGGGTGCTATATAGTTTAGCGCAAAGAGATTTAATTGACCGTATAACGATCAATGAAATGCTGCTGAAAGGTAACGAAATGGAACCATTTTTGAAGCGAGAATATCTAATGTAAGCGATCATGGTTAAAGGCCGGTGACCGACCACAAACGACTTCAAAGCCTAGATTGACGGCAACCAAGGTTATTTGAGTGTTTGGTGGGATTGGAAGGGAATTGTCTACTATGAGCTGCTAGAACGTGGCGAAAAGGTCAATTCGATTCTCTACTGTGCACAACTCGACCGTTTGAATAAAACTATCAAGAAAGAGCGACCAGAATTGACCAACAAAAAAGGAGTTGTCTTCCATCATGACAATGCTAGGCCACACACATCTTTGATGATCCGGAACAAATTGACGGAGCTTGGTTGGGAAGGACCTTGCACCCTCTGATTACCATTTGTTTCGGTCTTTGCAAAACTCTTTTGATGGTAAAAAATTGGCCGACCAAAGAGCCGCTGAAAATCACTTGGCCAAGTTTTTCGCTGATAAATCACAGAAGTTTTACACCGATAGAATTGGATAATAATGGCAAATATGTACTTGATTGAAATTGATTCTTAATAAAAACGACATCGCTGGAAGGGCGATGAGAGAAGTAATTCGAGGATTTATAAAGCGTTGGCACAAGTGTATTAAATCTGAAGAAGACAACGTTAATATTGATGAATAAATAAATATTTTTTTTTTTTAAAAAAAATATAAAGCCACCTTACTTTCCGAACACACCTCGTACACATAAAAGTTGAAGAAAAATAAAAAAATATGAAAGTTGTAATAAAAATAAGAAAATAAAAAAAGGAAATTAGATTTAAAATTGATTTTTTCACACTTAATTTCGATTGTGTTTCCCCCATCCTCTCGCAGCAGCAGGATTCATACCCACAGTTCTGTGTTCCTTATTAACGCTAGAAACGTCTACTACACGACCATTTCTGCAGCTGAATTATTTGTATTATAGTGCTTTTGCAGCAGTTTCTTAAACGCAAGCTGCCAAAGTCATTTGTTCGGAAAGAAAATCATAAATCACATTCGATAATGGAGTCCTTGCAGGACAGATGTTCGAAAACGTCATCTGCGCTGTGTATTTAAAAAAAAAAAATAAATAAAAATAAAAACTGGATGAGTCGGAATATTCAAAAGAATATCGGTCCAGTAAGTACATGAAGTCGTCTATTTTATTTGTTTTTCCTAAATGTTATGTAATAGAACCCCATCTCCTACTCCTCGACAAGCATGGGAGGATTCCATGGAACGGTGAACACGAGGAAGAATAAAATTACTTGTAACGACAAGGCTAAGATTTGAATCTTCATTAAAAAGTGGGAAAAAGTCGAAGAAGACATTATGGAGTAATGTCTAAAAGGACATCGTAACGCAAGACCAATGATTCCCCTTCAGTTGTTAAGATATTATCAAGAAATTGACAAATTTATTCACGACCTACAAACGAATTAAAAAAACGAATTCGCAAACTGGAAGAGAGGTCACAAACTGGGAGCTCTTCCATGAATTCAACTTCATTTATTGATGTAAGCATTTTGCTAGCCCACCTAGTAGAAACTTTGGACATTCCCTTGAGGACTGCTGAAAATCTTTGCTAATTTGCTCTATAATTGTATTAAATATTCGTTAAGTTGGTGAATTGTTACTGACATTTATATTCTCTTTGGAATTGCTTTTAGTATTTTATTTGATTTTCGTCAATTGTATTCTTAATTGTATGACAACTGAATAAATGATTTTTTTTTAAAGTGTTAGATGTAATATTTTTAATATTTTGGTTCCGAAACTCTGGAACATAAAGTTATGAGCTTAATCGGAAACAAAAAAATAAAAAGGCAAAACGAAATGAATGCAAATTCGTTTGAATAATGGAATAAGCAAGCTGTTCCTCCTATTGAGGTCAATTAACAAAGTTTGCCAAAAGCGCCAACGAATATTGATCGTCTAATGAGTCTTAAATTACCAGTAATCTTGATAATTTAGATATTAGCGGTAAGTGCTGGTTGATTTTGACATATTCAAAACGTCATAAACTAAGCTTAGACATATGGTAAACAAACCGTTTTGACACATTAGTGATTTTGTTTTGGCTTCATATACTTTTGGCTGTGTGAAAATTTCTGATTTTGTGCCAAATAATTGTCATTTGCAGGAAGTGTTGATTTTCTTCTTTCATTCGAAGAAAACGGCGGCTGAAGCGCATCAAGAGGTCCGAAAAGTTTAAGGAGATGCTGCTCTAAGTGAAAAAACATGCCGTGATTAGTTCCGTCGCTTCAAAGACGGTGATTTCGATATTGGCGGCCGTCCGCGTGAAGGAAAGCCAAAACCCTTCGAAGACGCTCCAATTGGAGGCATTGCCCGATGAAGATCCATGCCAAACGAGTTTTGCCAGCAGCAAAAAGGAAGAGTTTTTTTTTTATCGCATCATGACAGGTGATGAAAAATGGATTTATTACAGCAAATCAAAGAGAAGAAAGTCATGGGGACTGTCAGGTCTGCAGAATATTCACGCTGCGAAGGTTATGCTGGGTATTTGGTGGGACCAGGTCGGTGTTATTTATTATGAACTGTTGAATCCTAAAGAAACCATCACTGGGGAATAGTATCGATTTCAATTGATGCGATTGAGCCGAGCACTGCGCTAAAAACGGCCACGGAAAAGTGATTATACTCTCGGCCTCACGTTGCCAATGGAAACGCTCAAATGAGAAGTTCTACCGCACCCTCCATATTCCCCAGATATTGTGGCGTTCGATTATTACTTGTTCCGTTCGATGGCGCATGGTCTGCCTGATTTGCAATTCTGCTCATATGAAAACATCAAAAAATGGCTTGATTCGTGGATAGTCTCCAAAGAGAAACACTTTTACCGTGACAGTATTCGAGCTCTGCCAGAGATAAGAGAAAAAGTTTCAGTTAACCATGAGTATTGCTAGTACTTTGAATAATTTATTTGTCACCATTTTTTCACAATAAAGTTGCATTTTCATTAAAAAAAAACAGCGATAACTTAGTTGCGCACCTAATAATATCGAGGAGGAGCGTAAGGTGTTCCTTGATCGATTAATATCGGCACATGAAAGCGAATGCTGATGTACTTCGATCGACTTAACCAGACAATTTTATCACAGAATCTCACATAAATATAATGACAAGGCAGTCGTAACGCGAGTCAGAAGTCTGACTATTCAAAGTCCGCCAAAGTCTGACTATGACTAGATCATTAAATAATAATCCACGTGTAGATGAAACAACAGAAACCCCACACAATCCATCTTCTCAAGTACAAATTAATTCCAGTGATTTTAAGGAGTGGGAACAGTATCGCACTCGTATTGCACTCGTGTCGCACTCGTATCGCACTCGTATCGCACTCCGTTGTAGTAGATAGGGCTTCTGAAACTTTAGGAGGACTCCCATCAACGAAAGCTAATAACCATTTAGCTAGTGCAGTGCTTAAAGAAGAGTATGAGAATCACGAGAAGATAATAGATCACACTAGGCAATGTTTGTTGTCAAAGCAACTGGTAAGTTTCAAGGTGGATACGACAGGATTGAGGTGATTATACGAGTACACCTTCGTATTGATATCTACTTCGTCTCATTATTTCGTTATACTAAAGGGCGTTCTTCTACGTTGATTTCCATTGTTTTAACTATAATTCATCTGAAAATCTTGAAGCGGTAAACATGGAGAAGAGCAACCTCCTTGACCGCTAGAATGCGCTGCTACTGCAAAAAAGGTTATGGTGCCTTGAATTCCGATCATATTTAGGCAGACATGCCAAATTTCAGTGCGATACTGTCTTTAGTTTTGTTTTGACAGCTGATTGTTGTTGACGTGTTTGGCATCATGTTGAGTACCTATGGACAAAAACGATTTTAGTTCTCTCATAAAACATTATTTTTTGAGAGGCAAAACGGCAAAAGAAACAAAAGAAAAGTTGGATAAATATTATGGGGCTAATGCTCCGTCAGATTTTACCTTCAAATATTGGTTTCGAGAGTTTCGTGGTAGCCGCAAATCCACTACCGATCAAGTCCGTAGCGGCAGGCCCTTCGATGCGGTTACAGGGGACAATGTCAAAAAAATACATGAAATGGTGTTGGCTGACCGGAAAGTGAAGGTGCGCGAGCTAGCAGATACCACAAAGATTAGTACTGAGCGCACACTCCATATTTTAGCATACTCACTCCTGACCAAAAACACGAACGCGAGAGCACTTTGAAGGAGTGTTTGGACTTGCTGATGCGGAATCGGGCGGATTTATGGCATCGATTGGTGACTGTTGAATAACTGAGAACGGAATGAGTGCCCAGCAATGGACTGAAGCCGGCACGAGTGCTCCGAAGCAGCAGAGGGAGGCTCGATGGGTCGGAAAGATCATGGCATACTCTTCGTGGACTACCTCGAAAAAGGAGAAACCATCAACAGCGAGTATTACTGTGCAATATTGGAGCGATAGAAGACCGAAATCAATGCAAAACGGCCTCACATGCAGCGAAAAAAAATTTTGTTTTTGCAAGACAATGCACCGGCGCACAAGAGCATCGCAACTATGGCTATAATCAATGACTTACGGCACCAATTTCTGTTGCAGCCACCACATTCGCCCGATTTAGCTCCCTCGGACTATTATCTCTTCCCAAACCTCAAAAGATGGCTCATCAATAAAAAATTCAGCTTACGCGACTAAATCATCGACGCCACGGAGGAGTATTTTGCAGACTTTCCGGAAAATTACTTTTCGGACGGAATCAAGAAGTTGGAAAATCGCTAGAATAAGTGTATCAAACTAAAAGGGGACTATATTGAATAAAATAAAAGAAAAAAACATTTAAAAAAATTTTTTTCATTCCCAAAGCGGTTACTTTTCACCACACATAGTAGGCGACGGTGAAGCAAGGGTTTTATCTGCCTCAGGATTATAATCTGCGAAATCAATAGGCGATAAACAAGTAAAAGCTTTATTGAAGTGTTTGAAGATTGAATCGCTGGAGAAGTCAAATTAAGCTAAAAGCAGTTGATCATGGGTTCACTATTAGCAAAATACAGCATCAAAAACTATCTTCGAACTGTTCGATGATGATGTTTGTATTATAAGCTAACGCATAATTTATTATTATTTTTTTTTTTGGCTGAATTAATTTTTCAAACATTTCCTCATTATTTTAGCTGATTTCCCAATCTATGACACCTTACATACGCAGGGAAACATATACTTGATCGAGATCTCAACCAGGACCTTCGACCTCTTCATTAAAATTATTTGTAATTGAACACCGTTCACAAGATCATGTTTTATTGCTTTGTTTACAAGTTCCGCAGGATATTTTATGATCTATGAGTCACAAAAGTTGTTTTTCAAAAACAAATTGAGAGGGGATGATTTGTTTGTGTGCAAATAATGCAAAACAACTCAATTTAGAGCTCAGATTAAGAGAAGGTTGAAAACAAGTTAATTCACGCAACGGATTATTGAATTTTTTTGGTATTTAAGCAGAGTTCTTGACATATGTAAATCCAGTGATAATCTATCCGTCGCCCACTAAGGACGTAAAAATTTCAAAAATGGAAAACACAGGTGGTATTTTTGTGTACCTAGAAGCCTTACTCATTGCTATCGTGCTTACTGCTGTAACATCAATCCTGGATACAATTTGGGAAAAATATTTCGAGGAACAAACATATCACGAATGTTTAGGTCCAAGGACCAAACTCACAATTGAAAGAACTGCTGTAAAAACTGGGTGTTATTTCTCGGTGCCTTTAAATACTCTTCACGAACTAATGGAAGCTAAAATGATCAATCATGGGACAATGTTCAATTATCGCCCATTAATTTTTCGGCGAAGATATAACTCTTATAGATCACAAGTTAGGAAAAGGTTAACATTCTAAAATAATGTACATATTTATTATTTTCATATTTAAGGAACAAAAAAAGACTTTTGCTACAACAATTTAATTTCAATTATGTAAATGAGTATGTAGATTTTATTTTGAAATAAAATAAATAATTTTGCAAATAAAAAAAAAAATTCAAATTTCACTTAACTCTGTGCATCCTTGTAAAATGAAACCAACATGGCTAAAAATGAAAAAAAATTTTTTTTTCAAAATTGCTATCCATATTAGGCTACGGGCCTAAAATTCAAAGAGATTGCTCTATTGCAGATATTTTAAGCCCAATACATCATCGAAATGCACGCTTTACAGAAAACATGGCTGCTGTCAGACCAAAATCTATCGATTTCACGGCAGCATTTGGGCCTTCTTACGGCGTATTGGGTGCTTGAACATCAGCGTTTGAATGACAATTTTTCACACAACGTATATGATTTTCAAACTGATTTTCAAGTTGAGAATTTTTGAACCAAAATACTCCCAAATATAGTTTTTGAAATCAGTGAACAATTCATATCGTACTTTCCTTACAATCGACACAATTGAATACAACTCGGAATACTAAGCATCAATATGCTGTTATGTAAGATAATTTGTTTTATTTGAACAAATTGATGTGTTAATTCTTGTTTAAATAATATTAATGATAATTATAAAAATCTTCTTCTTATTTTATTAGCCGTTGAAACGCGTAATGCCTCGAACTGCAACTTGTGGTGTATACTTTTCTTTGCATTGGTACTGCACCGCTTATAGGGTTGTCTAAATTTTCGGACCTTAAACTCATTGCACAGGCTGATGTTTTTTTTCACTTGGGTGATCCAAATATTTTTCTTTCGGACTCGAATGATATTTTAACCAACCATTTGGTTGTATCGCCCTGTTAATAATTATTGCTGGTTCGCTAACTTCGGTTTCCATAAAATTTCTATTATCTCTTCGTGTGACATTGCCGGAAGAATCTTACTTTGTGGGAGTTGTACATGTACTGTATACGAGTACTTTACCGATTGAATCTCTTCAATCTGCACTTTTTCTATTGCTTGTCGCCTTTTTATTTTCGTTGGGGTAATATAATTTAAGTCAGGATACGAGTAGAATGTCTCTTTTCAGGTAATACAGGTGGTAGATTTAATTTTTCTTTTGCACCTTTCACGGTTTAACTCAAGACGCACTTTTTAGGTTTCTGTATTTTCATTTAACTTAGTCTTAGCTTAGTTCCATAAAATTTTTCTGTATTTACGTAGACTAGTGCTTTTAAAACACCGTTGTTGAGTGTTTGGGCTATTCTTACATTTTTCCATTTTTCGAAGTTGTGACAAGAACCTTGCCCGCTTAGTTTTATTATTATTTTTTATTTATTTTTTTTTTTTTTTTGATTTTTAAGTGCTATATTATGAGCCATTCCCGAAAATTTAAGGCCCAGAGCTGGGTTTTTTCCTGGTTTAAGTTGTGCCAACGTATTTTCTCGCCACGGTAGCCATGGATCAAATGATGGTGTATTGAGTTTGTGGGAGACAAGCCTTCCACCACAGCCAAAGACAAAAGGGAGAAGCGGAAACTACCGTTCTTCCTGGTTTAGCTAACTCTCAACAGCAAACTGGATAGTCTAAGTAAACTATCAGGTTATACACCAGGAAAAATTAAAGAAGATCGAAAATAATTTACAATGATCTCGTTGCCAAAGGTTCGAGCACTCCGCGTCGAACTGCGAAATGCAGCCCCGGTAGGTGAAGTGCGGAAAAAACCACCAGTCCAAGGAGAATAAATGTCAGAAAAAAGATAACTCCCTTGGAACTATGGAACACACCACAAACTATCCCAAAGTCCCAAATTCCAATATATAAAAAGAGTAAATCTGGCTCGGTAGCAGAAAATGAAAGCAAGTGAAAGTTAAACGCCTGCCTGTTCACATACAAAACCCAGCTGTTACTCCAAAAGTTACCTACGACCAAATGGCGGCAGGTAGGGGAAATACGGTATAGCAGGCTCCCAGAATCTGTACCTGACATGCTAGATTCCATTCGTAAGGGTACATACATGGCGGAGCAAACCCTGAAGGTGCTTGCAGTGAATGTAAATCACTGATTAGGTTCGAATGAAGATCCGGACGATTTAAGTTGGTTAAACACCAAGTCCCTGATGTGCTTTTGGTTAGCGGAACAAAGCTTACCAAAAAACAAAATGAGGCAGAGAAGATACAAAATAATACAAAGACACTGACCCAACTCCATAGAATGAGGAGGTGTTGCGATCTTTGTAAGAAAAAGTCTGCGTTTTAAAAGAATATACAGTCGTATAGTACGTGGGTTCCAGATGCTGCAAGCGTGCATCGTGTATATCCCTCTCCGTAGTGGAAGGCGGTTGTAAGTGGTGTCAATGCACCTTTTTCATATTAGAGCTCGAAACACTTTTGCGATTGCTATGGCTGGAATTGAAGGAGAATTGTTTTATTATCGACAGAGATTTCAACGCCAAACATAGAAATTGAAGAAATAAACACCAAATACTAGGAGAAACTTACTATGTAATTGGTGGGGTCAGCACAGTGCAATGCCTAAATCTGGCGAATAGGGTGTCCGAGGAAGCAACTCAAATTTTAAATCATTAATTTTGGACATTGCAATAACGGATTTGTGAACTGGTGCATTGTCTTGATGAAACAACACTTTCTTCTTAGATAAATTCGTCTGTTTTTGTTTGATTTCTTCGCTCAAACGTTGCAATAAATTACCTTGCGTGCAGATGAAACGGTCTTCGCCTTCTTTGTAGCCAATGTTTTAATTGCTCATTTGTCTCGAGTGTAAAGTGATAGACCGATGTTTCATCCATTGTTACGAAACGGGGCAAAAATTCTGCTTTGTTGCTGTTAAACTTTGCTAAACACTCAATTGAAACATCTTTACGACACTATTTTTGCTCGAGTGTAAGCAAACGCGGCACCCATCTTACACACAGCTTTCTCATGTCCAAATTTTCAAATAATATGCGATGTATCGCAGTTTTTGAAATACCTGCAATGTCTGCTGGCTCGCGCACTTTCAGTCTACGATCATCCAGTACCGCTTTTTGGATTTTCTTCACCATTTCTGGAGTCGTCACCTCATTTGGTCGACCACTGCGATGCTCGCCTTGGCAGCTCGTACGGCCTCGTTTAAACTTCGCAACCCAAAATTTTACTGTTGTAAACGAAGGAGCGGACTCACCCAGAATAGAATCCAGTTCGGCTTTTTTTTTTTGGTTGGGCTGAGGCCTTTCAAATAAAAGTGTTATATCACATAACGATGACCGATTTTCTCCATTCACTGACAACGTTCACTATTGATGGCTGCCAAACAAATACTAAACAACGTGGCGCTTTTAAATGTGAAAGCCGGGTACTTCTGAGACCGACCTCGTAAATACAGAAACATTTTATGGAACTAAGCTAAGACTAAGTTAAATAAAATACAGAAACCGAAAAAGTGCGTCTTGAGTTAGACCGTGAAAGGTGCAAACGAAAGAGTAGAAAAAGGAAATGTACCACCTGTTTTACCTAAAAAAAAATTGTACTCGTATCCTGACTTAAATTATATTCCCCCAACGAAAATAAAAAGGCGATAAGCAATAGAAAAAGTGCAATTTGTAAACCCAGTTAGAAGGGAAGAGATTCAATCGATAAAGTACTCGTATACAGTACATGTACAACTCCCACAAAGTAAGATTCTTCCGGCAATGTCACACGAAAAGATAATAGAAATTTTATGGAAACCGAAGTCAGCGGGATTGTGAAAATCGAAGTAAATTGCTCACAATTGCGAGCGTTGGTTTAAATATCATTCGAGTCCGAAAGAAAAATATTTGGATCACCCAAGTGAAAAAAAAACATCAGCCTGTGCAATGAGTTTAAGGTTATCATTAATATTATTTAAACAAGAATTAACCATCAATTTGTTCAAATAAAACAAATTATCTTACATAACAGCATATTGATGCTTAGTATTCCGAGTTGTATTAAATTGTGTCGATTGTAAGGAAAGTACGATATGAATTGTTCACTGATTTCAAAACTATATTTGGGAATATTTTGGTTCAAAAATTCTCAACTTGAAAATCAGTTTGAAAATCATATACGTTGTGTGAAAAATTGTCATTCAAACGCTGATGTTCAAGCACCCAATACGCCGTAAGAAAGCCCAAATGCTGCCGTGAAATCGATAGATTTTGGTCTTCTTCAACTGACAGCAGCCATGTTTTCTGTAAAGCGTGCATTTCGATGATGTATTGGGCTTAAAATATTTGCAATAGAGCAATCTCTTTGAATTTTAGGCCCGTAGCCTAATATGGATAGCAATTTTGAAAAAAAAATTTTTTTTCATTTTTAGCCATGTTGGTTTCATTTTACAAGGATGCACAGAGTTAAGTGAAATTTGAATTTTTTTTTTTATTTGCAAAATTATTTATTTTATTTCAAAATAAAATCTACATACTCATTTACATAATTGAAATTAAATTGTTGTAGCAAAAGTCTTTTTTTGTTCCTTAAATATGAAAATAATAAATATGTACATTATTTTAGAATGTTAACCTTTTCCTAACTTGTGATCTATAAGAGTTATATCTTCGCCGAAAAATTAATGGGCGATAATTGAACATTGTCCCATGATTGATCATTTTAGCTTCCATTAGTTCGTGAAGAGTATTTAAAGGCACCGAGAAATAACACCCAGTTTTTACAGCAGTTCTTTCAATTGTGAGTTTGGTCCTTGGACCTAAACATTCGTGATATGTTTGTTCCTCGAAATATTTTTCCCAAATTGTATCCAGGATTGATGTTACAGCAGTAAGCACGATAGCAATGAGTAAGGCTTCTAGGTACACAAAAATACCACCTGTGTTTTCCATTTTTGAAATTTTTACGTCCTTAGTGGGCGACGGATAGATTATCACTGGATTTACATATGTCAAGAACTCTGCTTAAATACCAAAAAAATTCAATAATCCGTTGCGTGAATTAACTTGTTTTCAACCTTCTCTTAATCTGAGCTCTAAATTGAGTTGTTTTGCATTATTTGCACACAAGCAAATCATCCCCTCTCAATTTGTTTTTGAAAAACAACTTTTGTGACTCATAGATCATAAAATATCCTGCGGAACTTGTAAACAAAGCAATAAAACATGATCTTGTGAACGGTGTTCAATTACAAATAATTTTAATGAAGACGTCGAAGGTCCTGGTTGAGATCTCGATCATGTATATGTTTCCCTGCGTATGTAAGGTGTCATAGATTGGGAAATCAGCTAAAATAATGAGGAAATGTTTGAAAAATTAATTCAGCCAAAAATAAAAAAGAAAATTAAATTATGCGTTGACTTATAATGCAAACATCATACAAACAAATATACAAATTCAAGTAATTTTGGACGGATATGGACCTTATACAGGCTCATCCATTTAGTGGTTTCGAAAGTAAATTTGGAAAAAGCACATTTATGACTTAGATTTCGATCAAATTTTTATTTCAATATATTTTTTGAATCTTTCCATTATGAATGAAATATAACATTATTTAAATGTACTCTACAGGAGTTCTTGCAGGACTTGATCATATCAATTTTCGATGACTGTTAGACACATATCGGGCGATAACTCGGCCAATACGTGACGAATATGCGTTTTAAGAGCATCAAGAGTTTGTGGATTGTGTGCATAAACACAATCTTTTGCATGACCTCACAAAAAGGAGTCCAACGACAATTAATCACACAATCTTGGTGGCCAGTTTACATCACCATAACGCGAGATAACTCGTCCAGGAAATTTTTCTTGCAATAAATTCAAAACGAGTCGTGTTGTGTGAGATGTGGCACTGGCTAGTGGAAACAACATGTCTTCCACATACGAATCTTCGGTTTAAGGCTAGAAAACTTCGGTTAACATTTGGCATTAGCGGTGAGAATTGGTGGTGGCGGTTCCACTTTTCTCTATAAGTATGGACCAATGATACCACAAGACCAAATTGCACACCATACAGTGGCTTTTTGTGGGTGCTATAATCTTTCGACAGTTACATGTGGATTTTCGCTTCCTCATATGCGAAGATGTTGTGTGTTAACCAATCCACCAAGTGAAAAATGAGCCTCATCGCTGAAGAAAAGGTTGTGTGAAAAATTATCATTTAAACGCTGATGTAAGAAAGATCAAATGATACCGTGAAATCGATGACGTGTCTTCGTCAACTAACAGCAGCCATATTTTCTGTATAGCGTACATTTTCGATTGTAACATGTTCAGCGATTGTTAAACGAGCCATATTGTAAAATTACAAACCTTAAACTAAAAATATACCATACAGTCTCGGATGACATTTCGGTTTGATGTATGTGATTAAAACAAAGATGTCAAATCTGGACCACGAATTGGACGACCCTATACTTATCGGCTGCGGTTAAAAGTTATACTGATTTGAATATGAGTGAAATATTTGAAGAAATACGCTATGTGATGCTTTTTATAAAAAAAGGAAAAAACGCTGCAAAAACATGTCAAAAAATTTGTGTAGTTTACGGTGAGAATGCTGTGAGTGAATGCCGGACCCAGGAGTGGTTTTTTTCGATTTCGTTCGGGAAATTTCGATGTAAAAGATGCACACTGCACTGGTCGGCTTGTCACTGAAAAAGTCGATGAAATTTTGTAACTGATGGAGCAAGACCGTCACGGAAGCTGCCTGGAAATAGCGCAGGCCCTAAACATCACCCGTATGATAGTTTAAAATCATCTAAAACGAGCAGGCTACTCGAAGAAGCTCGATGTATTGCATGATTTAACAAAAAGAAATTTAATTAACCGAATAACCATAATGGAAATGACGCTGCTGAAACGTGACGAAATGGAACCATTTTTGAAGCGATTCATTACGGGCAATAAAAAATGGATTAATGACGAGAATATGCAATGCAAGCGATCATGGTCAAAGGCCGGTGGACGACCATTAACAACTTCAAAGCCTGGATTGACGGCAAACAAGGTTATGTTGAGTGTTTGGTGGGATTGGAAGGGAATTGTCTATTATGACCTGCTGGAACGTCGCGAAACGGTCAATTTGATCTTCTTCTATGCACAATTCGACCGTTTGAATGAAGCTATCAAGAAAGAGCGACCAGAATTGGCCAACAGAAACGAAGGTGCCTTCAATCATGACAATGCTAGGCCACACACATCTTTGATGACCCGAAACAAATTGATGGAGCTTGGTTGGGAAGTTTTGATGCATTCACCGTATAGCCCGGACCTTTCACCCTCCAATTACTATTTGTTTCGGTTTTTGCAAAACTCTCTTGATGGTAAAAAATTGACCAACTGAAGAGCAGCTGAAAATCGCTTGGCCAAGTTTTTCGCTGATAAACCACAGAAGTTTTACACTGATGGAATTGGATAATAATGGCAAATATGTACTTGATTGAAATTGATTTTGAATAAAGAAAATTTTTTTCAAGAATTTACCAAAAAACCGCGGAGACTTTTTATATGACCCAATATATGTATCATGAGAGAATACGCTTTGATAGCTTTATTCCTCCAAAAGCGTCCCTTTACCTCAATAAGAAAGGTCTGACACAGGAGAAATTAACGGTGCCGCTAATGTATGGTGTACATATGCGGCTTAGCTTAGTTAAAATAAGATCAAATCGGAAGATTTGGTTTTCAAATTTACATTCTTTACTTGCCGTTTCGCGTTATACCAGCATAGATGGTTAATTTGATTGTGTTTAGTGTCCATCGCTGCAGTATGTCGTCAAGTTCAGACCTACCTTACTAAATAGCGTGCTTAATATAGTTAAACTGTGTGATGTCGTGAGTATAATATATATTCTCCCCTTTGGCAGTCTTTGTGTTCGTAGTTTATATATCCGCTTAAATCTACACTTCCTTCATTGATGTTCCATTTATAAATCTGAACGGCCTACCCTTAAACAGCAAGTACTGTCAAAATTCGAAGTTTCCTGTTTAGTTACCGATTTTATGGCCATTAGTCGGGCATTGGTTTCTGACAGTTCAGCTGTCAAGATGATGTCGGCTCCGTCCTTATTTTGTTCCGTTACCTAATAATGTATTTCATATGGATTCGTTTAAAAATACAAATACCGACCCCATTTTCTATTTGAAAACTTTTATTCGTCAGTGTGTTGAAATTTCAGTTTGCAATTCGCAATATATTTTTGAAACCATCATAAATATAGATAAAGTTCGCTTTCAGATATTTCTGATTCACTCCGAGATTACTCCTCGGCTACGCGGAAGAAGTGCATATCAGTTTATATTGTATATAGTACATGTGTTGCTGTTTTAGAATTAACCAAGCTTATTCCACCAAATATTTTGCATTTGCCTACATATATCTATCGACGTAAGGCAAACTTAATTGAAGAAGTTGCCATCCTGTTTTATGGCATTTTGGCTTATAAAGTCCATAAATTGAAAATGATTACCTCAACTTTGGAAAAGCAAGTGCTTTTGGTCCGCATTTTCTGCTAAACCGGCAGATTTACTCTGTCTGAAGTTTCTCCACTTTCAGTATTTTAGTGCGGAGACTTCTCAGAATACAAGTGTATTCTGGATCACGTTTTTTATACCGGCTGCCATTCGGAACATTAATTGATAGGAGTCAAGTAAAGTGAGTTGCATGGATGAGGTCACAATTTCAAATTCTATCATTGCTAACTTTAGATAAGTTTGCTGTCCTGCATGTGGTGAAATGGGGGCACGTAGGATGAGGCCATGTGTATTTACAATTTTTTTTAATAATTTTCTATGCATTACGTCGAATTATCTACAAAATGATTCATTTTTGATTACATCTATGCATTTGAGAAGCAAACATTGCACAGCTCCCCGAGTGTCCAGCATAATGCCACCATTAACTCCTTGGGATGTAGTTCTGCCTTGGCAGATCTCCTGGTAAGTTTACTTTCATCTATCCATTCTCCAGTATTATCGGTATAAGTTAGTCATAGATTTCGCATCTTCAAAACGGCGTAACATATTCACTGGTGATACGAGCTGAGGTACAGTTTTTTGTTTAGCAAGACCAAGAACAATTGTAGCTAGATTTCCTTCAATACCTTCAAAAACCTCCTCTGGTTTATCCTTCCACTTGGTGTTGGCGCATCGCAAATTTTGGCGCAGAGTTCCCGGTCGTCCGACACCAACTGGACAAACATCATGACATTTAGCCGCTCTCCTAGAAGAGCACGGGACAACATGAGATGCTGCCGGGTCTGGCCGGCCCAAGAGCAACCGTTTTGCTGAGAATATGAGGATGTCCCAGAGGACTACTGTAGAATACAGAGAACGACTACTGTGTAGTACGACGGCGAGTGCTACAGAGCCATACTGAACGACTTGCTCCTTGCTCAATTGTATGAACTGGAACTACAGAACATGTGGTTCCAACAGGATAGAGCAACAGCGCATACTGCACGAGCCACAACCGAAATTCTGAGGGCTGCATTTCCGGGTCGCCTAATCTCATGTTTTGGCGATTTGCACTGGCAAGCAAGATCGCCTGATTTAACCCTTCCAGACTTCTTTTTGTGGGGTTTTTTGAAGTAACGAGTCTATGTCAACAAGTCTCAGACATTTGAAGCCCTTAAAGTGAATAGAATCCGAGGAACTATCGCCAGAAGTTCTTGCAAGAGTGATGGAAAATGCCACAAATCGGATTCAAATAGTCGTCAATTTTGGCGGCGGCGGCGGGCACTAAGCCGATATCATTTTCTCTACTCGACTCGATTCAAAAATTAAATCAGATAATTACTATCCAAAAACAGAACCAACGTTTTTTATTCATAAAAAAATGCATAGAAACCTTGTGCTAATACTTTACTTCGTGTGGTGCTGTTCTTTTGTACTATTACCCTTCCATACGTATGGCACTAGTATGCGAGAATATTTACTCTTTACGCTTCTATATCGGTTTCTTTTCTCAAGGCTCATGCATCGTTTCATGTCATTGGCATTCAAAATGGAATGCGACTCCAGTAATGAAATAACTCCACGCACATTTTTTAAACTTTATGTGGCACCCAATACTTTTCATGTCGTTTAAATTTCTTCCCAAAATACATATATTTGGAGGCTTCTTTTATAAAATCGTTTACATAAGGTGGGGGAAAAGTAATGTCATAATGTGAATTGGCTGAAATTTCTTTTAAGAAATGAAAGATTGTTGGCTCAATTTTCATGAAATATTAATCTGAAGATGTAAAATTGACGACATCGGTCAAGTGACCACCTCCTGAGTTGATTCACATTTGTACTCTTTTGAGGGGATTTTGAATTGTTGCTCGTAAAATATCTGGCTCCAAATTGGTGATTTTTTCTTCAATGTTGGCTTTCAAGTCTTGCAAGGTTTGCGGTTTGTTTGTTTTTATCCGCGAGATTTTTAAAAGCCCCATAGGAAGAAATCTCGCGCAGTCAGATAAGGATCTGGCTGGCCAGCTCAAATCGCTCCATCCGAGATACAATTCCGCAACTTGCAGCAACAGAAGCTCGTTTAACATCTGTAGCGCTCACCTGCTACGGTTACAACGTCCTCAAGAAATTAAGGGCCAATCACTTTTTACTGCAAATGCCGCACCAAATAGTCACTTTGAGGGTTTGCAATGACTTTTTTTGCATTGCATGTGGTTTGTTTATTCACATAACCACTTAAGAAAATAAGTGTCTTCGGTCATTTTTATTTTGTGTGCGAAATCATCTTTTTCTTGCACCAAGTTTAGCAGAGCATAGGAGTTAGTTAATTTCACTTGTCGGTCAGTAAGCAGCAGATAGTGAACGGTTTGCACTTTATAAGGGAACATCTTCAGGTTTTTCAGTAAAATTCGGCGCAACGAACGTCCGCTAATGCCAAATTGTGTGCATCGTTGTCTCGTCGATGTTTGTGGACTCTCTAAGACGTCCTTGATAATAGCAATAATATTCTTGATCGAACGAGCAATATGAGGCAGTCACTTCTTGCGTCATCTTTAATAGACCCAATTTGCACGAGACGCTCAGCCAAATACTTAATTGTTCGCGCACATGGTGCAGGATGAAAGTTTCTTCACAATTTAACAATTTTTATGATTTTCGGCGAAGCCTTAGTGACTTTTCTGCAGAAAGTTGCTTTTCAAAAGTTTAAACTAAAATAAGCAAGCTAAGTTTTGTGTACATGATTTAATGATTTTTTTTTATGAATTAATTTATTTTAAATTTATTTTTGTGAATTTAAAACAAAATTTTTAATAATTTTTTATTCTGTTTTTAAAATTTACAATATTTTTAAGATCAGCAGGTAATCCACTTAATACTGTGGGAACGCTATATTTGAGCTGCGTTTTACCACAGTTATTGTAGTTACAGGGCACTTGTAACAAACCCGTAGCACGTATTCTGGTGTTGATTTCATGTTCGATTGACATCATTTACATCAAACGGATGTCACTATCTTCGTAGTATTCCAGTACCAGGGTCGTCTTAAAAATATTTTGCACCTCAAGTACCTTAAATCTTCTTTCGTCAGTAACATTTCTACGGTTTATTAGCCTCAACGTAGAAATTTGGAGTTTTTGCAGCTTCTCGATATGTGTTTTGAAGGCGTTACCTAAGGCCAGTATTCCATACCTCAATTTGGATTCAATCGAGGCGTAGTATATCAACTCAAAAATTTGTGGTGTTGCATTATTTCTTAGATGCGCCAATGCAAATGAAGCCTTCCGCAAATCAGAGCGTATCTTGTTAATTTGTTTGTCCCAGATGAAATGGATATTAATGATAACTCCGAGGTATTATTAGCTTTCTACGACGTCAATTAAGTGTTTGCTTGATTTGGGGCAGGCATCATTTTGAAAAAATATTCGCTCCTGCGTAGCTTTATGAAGTGGACTTCATAAAATATAAAATTCTGCCTGCATTAGTCTTGTTGCCGCCTCCAGAGACCTGTGACGCACAACTATCGCGGTGCCATCTGCGTAAGCAAATGGAATGCTATTTTTAAAAGTGCGAAGAAGTTTATTTGTGTACAAAATGAAAAGAATTGGACCTTGTTTCGACTCTTGAGGAATTCTATATTGTACATTCTTCTTTTGTAAGCGTCCCTGATTTTTGCACTGTTGAGTAGGTAATCCCTTAGCCAGTCCGTCATCACTCCTCGTATACCAATCCATTCAAGCGCTTCCAGTAACTTTGCATGGTTTAGTTTATTGAATGTTTACTTAAACCCATAAACATGACCAAAATATGATGACTTTTATTTAAGGATCCATTGACGCAATTCGCGAACTCTCCAAGCAATTGTCCAGTACTTTTTTTGCAGACAGGGAATTGGTCAAATAAGCAGTAACAATAATTCCGCGTTGTTCAGGTGTATATGGCTTCATTGTTTATGTTCAACTAATTCTTTTTCTATCCAAAATGATGATACATGATGACATAACGTTTGCCCTATCTTAAAGTTCTTCGTTGTTTTTAGTGACAAAATTTACCACACATGTAACAGATAAGATTGGGGCTATTAATACAAGACTTCCATGAAGAGCTCATCAATTTTTTTGCAACAATACCAATAAATAGGACAAATTAATGGAACTCTACCAAATAAAAATGATAAACAAGATGATACTAGTGAAATACTTAAACAACAACATTTGTCAGGATTTACGTAGAATAAAACACAGTAACGAGGGTAGACAAGTAGAACTCTATATCTTTTATATTGTACATTAGTTTGTTATGATAACTAGAGTCTCAAATATAATATACAAATAGTCTCAAAAATATAAATATAAATATACCCCGAGTACTTATTAAACCTGAATCCGCTACAAAAATTACGGCCGCAGAAAAACAATTTTGTTCTTTGCTTCCCTGTGTTATAAATCATCTTTCGTAGCGCTAAGCTCTTATGGTTTTGGGTGGTTTCAAGTTTGATATTCACAAAATAAATACTGGTGTGGCTCACGGCTCCGTGCTGTCAATTATCGTTAATAATCTCGGATCTGCCACTTCTAACCAAGTATATTTCTTTGTTGACGACAGAATTCTCGAGTACAGTACCAGATGAGTACAGTACACGCCCATGGTTTTCGGCTGTAGAATGGGAGTGGTAGCGCGCGTTAAATTCATTAAATTCCGGTATTAACAGCATACCTAATTGAGGAACTACTAATAGAGTGGAGATTAATGCTTCCAAAATGCCATGCTAACTGATGGCGTAAAGGTGGAATTTGTACAGCCAGCCATTAACCAAGAATGGCACTTGCATCGTCGAAACCGAGAAACTTTTCAATCTCAGTATGTGTACAAATGACAACTTATATATTCAATGTTACCACAAATGCTGCGAAGTGTATGATTTCCTCAAGGGATGTAGGAAGTACTTCTTCCCTCTGTTCTGGCCTCAATTACACAATACTATGTAATAATATCATATACTCGTAAATAGGAAAGTAACTCTGTCTGTCTGGTTCATTTTCACGGCTAAACCGCTGAATTAATTTTGATGAAATTTGGTATATACATAGCTTCAACAACGGGAAAGGACATAGACTACCTTAAAAAAAAAAAAAATATTAAATTTGATTTTATTTTTTTTCAGGTTTTTGTAATGTATTAACCCTCCACTGCGTGAATGAAGAGGCGCACCTAGTTTGACCTTCAAGAAAAGGTGATTTTTGGGATTTTTTTTTTCAAGAAAACTACTGCATCGAATATTTTGAAATGTAGAGAATATATCAACACATATGGTAAATAGTGAATATACACTGATATTTTCAAAGCAAAACATTAAATTTTCAGCGAGTTATTCGCTATCTCCCAAGTCACAAAAAAAGGTCCTCCACTGCTGCAGCGATTACTTAGCGATCGTGGCTGAAATAAAAAAAAAAAAACAAAAAGATTATTAAACTACAAAGTATTGCCATTTCGATGACCCACGATTGTTAAAAATTAAAATTTAACGAAATGGCAGTTTTTGTAAAAAAAAAGTCGAATTTTGACCGAAAATTTGATGATTTTCGGCCCGCCAAAATTACATATTTTATATCTTTCTGCTTTCTTATATTCCAGGTCCATATAATTCACCTTCCTCCTCTTCAAAAAGTGCCTGCTGAAATGCTTAATTTCTTCTTCGAGATGATCGGCCCTCTTTCGAGGCAGCCTGTTGGCGATGCCCTGCCACGATTACCTTTACCAGCGTTACCTTAACAATGCGAAAATGAACCTTATAAACGATACTAAGTCTTTCTTTTAAATTTTTTAACTACAAAAGAAACGGTAACGATGGTTACCGTCCTTCACTCCCTTTCAACAACTAGTCATCAACCAATCCACTCACCATTACCAAACCTATCTTACACCTTTTGTAAACAATCCTTCACCAACGACTCCTTTGTATCAGATCCTTCCTATTTCAGTTGCCTATTTCCAATGGCCCACTTCTCTTTTACATCTTGGATCCGTCTTATATAGAATATAAATTATACCAACTCAATGACGAATTCACACCCGCCCCAGATGGCCTCCCTACCATATTTCTTAAAAAATGTTCTTCCTCTCTTTGCCTTTTCCTTTCTAATCACTTTCGTCTATTCCTTTCTCAATGAGAATTTCCTCATTCTTGGAAAACCTCCTTCATAACCCTGATCAACAAAAAATGATCAAAAAATGAAATAACCAACTCTCCCATGTACCCAAACTCTTTGAAAATATTTTGTATGAAGCTCTAAGCTTCCATTGCAAATCACTTATTTTCCCTAGACAACATGGCTTCCTAAAATGTAGGTCAACCACCACAAATATCCTTGAATTCGTATCCTTTACCCTCTCTGCCCTAGAGAAAGTCAACGATGAAATCTCTCATCGATTAATACACTTTAAGATGTCTGCCCCCGGGTTTGTGACTGTTGCTGTTAAAATGGATATCCTCTTACCTTGAAAACCTTGAAAACAATTTAAACAGTGTTGGTTTTAAGTCAGCCTACACAGCTCCATATTTGGCCACCTCTGGAGTTCCACAAGGCAGCAATCTTGGTCCCTTTCTTTTTATATTAACCATTAAATATATCGATAGGATTCCCAAACACTCGTCTGTCTCCCTTTACGCCGACGATACCAAATTTTTCAAAAACCATTTCCTCTCCCTATGACTCCTTTCTCCTTCATCAAGACCTTGATAGTTTTTCGATCTTGTGCCTCAAAAATTGTTTGGAACTTAATATCGACAAATGGCAATCCATCACCTTTTCACATAAGCGGCACCAATCTCTGCTCGACTCTGCCTTCTCCACAAATAACCTATCTCCCCCGTTCAATCTCTGCGCGACCTCGGTTATTTGTGTGATATGAATGCGATAATCCTTAAAGCCAAATCTGCACTAGGTTTTGTAAAACGATGGTCCAAAGTATTCAGCAACCCATACGTGACCAGGTACCTCTATATTACCTTTGTTCGCCCCCTTCTATAGTACGCTAGTCAAGAATGATCCCCATATCATCGTGTTCATATCTAGAGAATCGAAAGCATCCAGCGCCGTTTTCTTCAATTTGCTCTTCGAGGTATGTCCTGGGATGATCCTTTTACTCTGCCCTCCTATCAAAACCGTCTCAACTTTATTAACTTAAACACCTTGAGGAACGCAGACTTCATCGACTCCTTTCAGGTCACGTTGAATGCTCGTCCCTATCTTCTATCTACCAACCCACCACACCGTCTATAGCGCGAAGAAACTAGTCTCCCGTATGCTACGGAAAATCAATTCGAACCCTATCATCTTTGACTTCCACCGCACCATTTCCTACCTTAAATCCATTCTCCTTCAACACTTTATTGGTTGTACTGTATAAGCATCTATGCTAGCGACATATTCTCTTGGTACAGGTCCAACTATCACTATTATATTAAATATTTTTAAAATATCAAGCAATTCACGCTGAGATAATTCCTCGTATATTGGCTTCAGAGCTTTATGAGCATTTGCATCAAGTGGGAGGTAATCGTACTTGAACTTAGTCAAGTTCATTCCTTTAGCTTTCGCGCGGCGATAAGCGCACCAACTCTCTACGCATTCTGGACAGTTTCCATGGTTTGAATTCTTATCAGTCGAACTCAAATGATGAAATGTAGCCCAGATTGCTTTAAACATTTCATCCACATTATCTTAATGTCTCATGATTGGTAAGGCCGTAATACTTTTGAAGTTTATTAATTAAGTTGCCAGTTAATTTTAGCGTAGTTTTACTTTTTCCTCATTTTTTTTATCGGCAACGTGATCCCATACTTTTTTTAACATGTAGATAGCACCATAATTTTTTTCACAGGAATATCATATGGATTCAAATCTAATAATCCTTTATATGTGGCACTATCACCATCACCAATATACCGCTAATATTTCATATTTACCAATCGAGCGCTAGTTCGTATCTACTAGCCGATCCTTTATGATTTATGTCGCAACCATGTTCGTGTAGTGAGAGCCATTCTTCGTAAGCTTCACGATCGCTGTCTTTTTTATTTTCCTAAAAGTGCGTCTTTTGTTGACAGAAGTAGACTTTACATAAATTCATGAAACATCCAGCGAAAGTTTGATGATAAAATTTACTTGCTAAACCCATCAAACCGCAAAAAAGATTAATTCCGTTTATTCCGATACCCAAAAGATGTATCAAGTAAACTCGCGTTTTCTTGAAACTGATCTATGCCTGCGAATGTCGTGGGTACGTTTTTAGTTCGATCACACATTTTTACTAAAATAACTTACGAACGGTCACAGTAAAATGAAATATGTATAGCTCCCAAAACATGCGACGTAGTTATAAACGTAGCAAACGTAACTCTCTGACCGTTGAGCGGGAAGACTTGAGAAGGCTAAAACTCAAAAACTATTTGAGATAACCCTTTGAAATTTTAATATGCTATTTTTAAAGGTATATATAGGGTGATTCATTTTTTAGGTTTGATTTTCAATAGGCTTTTTTTTTGACAGATCACGCGTGACTTTTATCAAACTGCTTTGTCATTTTTGTTCAGTATCGTTAGACATCGTGGAAAGACTCATACTACAACAGTGCCTCCAAATTGTTCAGCTGTATTACGAAAATCAGCGTTCTGTGAGAAATGATTTTCGTGCGATTAGAGGAATTTACGGTGCATATAATCGACCTATTGAAACTACTTTTGCCAATACCATTCGCAAATTTGAAACCCATTTAGATGATACTCCGTACCATTAGTGGATGAAACTCGACCGGTTAGATTACATCCAGCACGTAGTGAAGAGAAAATAGCAGCTGTAGCTGAGAGTGTACGCGAAGATTGTGACGAATGGTTTCGTCGTCGTTCTCAGCAGCTTGGCTTGGCGTATTCGACAACTTGGCGTATTCAACAACTTGGCGTATTCGACAACTTGGCGTATTCGACAACTTGGCGTATTCGACAACTTGGCGTACTTTACGTAAATATCCTGCCTAAAAGCGTACAAAATTCAACTTCTGTAAGAATTGAAGCCAGGCGACTTAAATTTACATCATATTTTCAGTGAATGGGCTCTAGAAAAACTCAACGAAAATCCTGTGTTTTATCGTGAAATTTTGTTCAGTGATGAACCCCATATCTGGCTCAATGAATAAGTTAATAAACAAAATCGCCGTATTTGGGCTAATGAGCAACCCGAAGAGTACCAAGAGCTACCATTACATCCAATAAAAACAACGGTATGGTGTGGTTTATGGGCTGATAGAATCACTGGTCCATATTTCTTCAAAAATGAAGCAAATTAGAATGTTACCGTCAATGGTAAGCGTTATCGCACCATGTTAACGGACTATGGGCTTCCTGAAATTGGTTTCAACAAGACGGCTCTACGAGCCATACAGCGCGTGAAATAATGGACTTGTTGAGAAAACATTTTGGTGAGCACTGAATTTAAGGTTTTGCTACGGTAAATCGGCCGCCTAGATCGTGCGATATCACACCTTTAAACTATTTTCTCTGGGGATATGTAAAAACTCAGTTCTTCAGGAATAAGCCAATATTAGTCGTGTTATCCGCGAGATACCAGTCGCTATGCTCGAACGAGTCGTCCAAAATTGGACCTTCCGAATGGATCACCTCAGACATAGTCGTGGCCAACATTTACATAATATCATTTTCAAAAGGTAAATGCCATGAATTGTTCTTTTCACCGATGATAAAAATTTTTAGTTCACTTTCAAATTTACGTATTTTATTTTACATTATAAATCAAACCTTACGATGAATCACCCTATACTATCGTGTAAATTGTTGTTTTTAAAAAATAAAAAAAAACCCAGCCAAAAATGGTTTTGTATGCGTTAAGGGTTACGAGAAGAGGGCAATGTTTACGTCATACATTTATCAAATCTAATTGCAGTTGACCTGTTGCAAAGTCAACCAAATTTCTTCAAACGTGATTTGTTAGTTTTGCATAGATTCTCAATAATGGTAAGTTTTGAAACTATGAAATGGCACCCGGAAATCATTCTGATAGAGCCATACGTCTAGTGAGCGTAAATCGATCATGCGAAAATATATTTTCTTTTAGCACTTTTTGACCGCAAAGGGACTCTGTATAATCCAAGCGTGATATCCAGAAAATCAACGCCACCCATATATTGTAATGTTGTTCAATGTTCTGGAGAATTGGTTAGAAAGGTTTATCCCGAACTGCAAACTAATTTAGGAAATAAAAAATGGTTGACGCCAATTAATGAAAACGTAGGACAGATAAATGAAAAAATTATGTCACAGGCAGAAGAATGTTATGGACACTGTAAAAGTCACCTCGTACCCTATAGAGTTTCTTAACTCTTTGAGTTTTCCAGGAGTGGCGTCTCATAAGCTTTGGTCCTCATAATGTGAAAGCTTGATCCGTCCAGATAAGTTACATTTCCTAGCCGAAATATTGTTAGGGCTATTATAATAAGTGACACAGCTAAGGGAGGAAGTGTTTTGATTTTACGAATCCCAATTATTTCGACAGATTTCCCTTTTCAATTTAAAAGACTCTCACTAAAAATTTGTTTTTGGAACCGTGTTTTTCTCGTGGGTAGCTCTATATTACGTACAAACGTGCAACCAACGCATAAAAATCTTTATGCTGTTGCAAGAATGCAAAACTTAAGATATTGTTTATAGCACTGTGTTGCGAAGAAATTCTATGGTTTTATGCAAATCATCACGAAACACTCCGCATTTTGTGTTTACATTTATAATTAATGACAATTGATCGATGTCAATGTACCATGTGTATTGACTTTCGCGTATCAAGTGCACCATTATCTAAGTAATCTCTTTTTGCCAACTTCGAAACTTACGAGTATCTCGATTTAATATCGCGAAACCACACTGTGTTGAGTTAGGATTTTGAAATACACAATCTATAACAAAGAATAATTTCTTCTTTTGAAATTTACATATGTACGTACGATACAAATATCTTTACATACAAACAATATGTATATGACGAATATGTCAATTTTACTATACACTCAGTTACTTATAAACACCTAAGGAGGCGTGTTCAAAAAGAAGGGTGACTTTTGAAATTTTGTGAGCAACGTAATATACATTCGATTAACGATGTTTTATTTTACTGTGTTGTTACACATATCCCGAATATATGTTCACAGTTTTAAGTATATAGCATACTTAGTTTGTTTTTGACAAATAGGAAGGTTAGACCTGATTTGGTATGCTCGGCGATTTTCATTTATTCTATATAATGAAGCAAAGAATTTGCATCAAATTTTGTGTTAAAAAATGTAATCAAGTGATCTAAAACACTTAAATGTAGACAGTGGCATACGGTGAGTCTGCTCTAAGTAAAAAACAATATTTACAAGTGATACAAGCTCTTCTAAGATGACCAAGAACATGCCAATGACGCACGTTCTAGACGCCCTAGGACATACACACAAAATGATAACGTCGAATCTGTAAAGAAATTTGTTTTGGAAAAGCGTCGAATTGCAAAAGCGAAGTTGCTGAGGATGTTGGCATATCGCTGGGCTTACGATTATGTCATGCATATTTTCGGACGTTTTGGACATAAGACGTGTGTCAGCGACATTTGTTCCGAAACTTCTTAATTTTGATAAGAAGAACCGTCGCATGACCATCGCTTAGGAGCTCTTGAATGGGGTCCATGATGATCCTGACTTGCTCAAAAGCATCAAAACTGGTGAAGAATCATGAATATATGATTATGACGTTGAAACCAAAGCCTAGTCGTCCCAATGGAAGTACCTAGGAGAGCCAAGACCGAAAAAAGCACACCAAGTTCGATCAAATGTCAAAGTGTTGATCACTGTTTTTGTTTTCGATCACGGTTTCGTAGTGCATCAGGAGTTTTTAACTCAAGGTCGTAGGGTCAATAAGGAGTATTATCTTGAAGTTGTGCGCCGTTTGCGAAATTTTGAAAAAAACAATTCATGGCTTTGCATCACGATAATGCACCTGCTCATTCATCGTTACTTGTGAGGGATTTTTTGGCCAAAAACAGCACGAAATTCATTCCTTAGACACCATATTCACCGGATTTGGTCGATTGTTTTTATTCCCAAAATTGAAGAGACCTATGAAATAACGGAGATTTGCAACGATCGAGGAAATAAAAACGGCATCGCTAGAAGTGCTCAAGGCTATACCAAAAAGTGCTTATGAGAAGTGCTTCTAGGATTGAAAAAAACGTTGGCATAAGTGTATTACATCTGAGCGGGATTTTTTTTGAAGAGGACAACATTAATAATGATGAATAAATAAATAGTTTTTATAAAGTCACCTTATTCACCTTACACTTGGTATAATATTATCAGCTTACTAGCTCCGGGTAACAGCTAATACATTTATAAGGCATTTATCCGCCCAAAATTTGAAAACATTGTTCACTTTTAGTCAGGTGTTCCGATTCCCTCTCTGGGCTTGCTAGCTAGGATTCAACGTCATGCGATAAAACTCACAGGTAAAACCAATTTTGCACATTCAATTGATACCCCCGAAAACCGACGTAATTTATAGTGCATCACATTGTTTTATCGCTATTCTCACCATCATTGCTAATAGAATTTCTCACTTCATCCGTAATACCCTCCGTCCGTAATACTTTGTAGTATTGTAATCCTTTTCTATGTCATAGAAAAGGACAATACATAAGTATCCCTCTTTTTTCCTCCCTACTTTATCTACCCTGTGTTTAAGTTTAAGCGTTTTAAAGGTTCTCAAAATATCTTGAGCGCTCCTCAATTACATAAAAAAAAGGAAACAACAAACTGTCACGTTTCTTAAAAAACCTCAGAGGAATCTCTGTGCCTGCAGTTGTACTCAAAACATATGTCATGAACTATCCTTCATAATGAATAAAAAAAAAAAAACATTTTGTAGAGCAGCCCTAAAGGAAGTAGGTGAGCAACGTGAAAATCGATTTTATCGAAGATACGATCAAAATCTATATCAACTCTGTTTAAAATTACTTTTGGTTGTATCATAGAATCCGAAACAATTTTGAGATCCAAACTACGTACGAAACTATGAAAATTAAAACGTTATTATCCGAGTAGTTTTAAACATCTAACTGACAAAAGTACTCGATAACTTGAACAATTTCATAACATAAATTATCTCCTTCATTATAACTCAATACTGTGCCACCACGTGCCTTGTAACCAAATTGATCCTGTCTCACATGTCTAGTCTAAGTTATATTCGGCTTCATACCATATTCATGATTGAAGTTTAAAATTTAGGGATTGCTGATGAGAACTCTCTCGAAAATACAGCAAAGTATGATGTTACGTGATAAGTCTATAACATATACAAATACCATAAACGCAAAATGCCCTTTTAAGAGCATACGTAAACTCACAATAAACCACGATGCCCATCGACATTATTAAATAAATGTCCAACAATTCGAATTCAAACTGCCATATCAATGAATTTTATAAGCTCAATTAAGTCAATTACCTAGTGTTAAACATCACGATTTCCCAGAACATAAAAAATTTGCATTTGACATGTTGAATTGTCGCTTTCTATCATTTGAGTACATATGTACTTTTATGCTCTTATCTATCCTTAACATACAAAAAAAAAAAAAAAGTTTTTCTTTGTTTTGCCTGAATGTTTTCTGCTCCAATTTTTATGATATATTCGTATGTACGTATTCGTATGCGCGTATGCAAAACTATTTATAGTCATACAAAGTATCTATCAGCAATTAAAAGTCCTTTCAATCTAATTCCTCTTATCGAGCAACCTTATCTTTATGACAGCTGTTTCGAAGTGCTTTCTTATTCCTCACCACCACCATCAGCAGTGCCTAATACTCACCCGATAAAGTTATTCGTATCTGAACTATTTTATTGTACCACACCCCGGAAATGAACACACAATTTGATCCTTTATTATCTCCACTAATACTGTTTTGGCATATGTGTGACCTAACAGACGGCTAAATAATTTATTGAGCGAAGATAAGCCTCGTATCGGGTTATAATATAGAGTTATAGTTCCAATTAATATTGGGCACCAAGTGCTGGCATTTCTGGGAATTGTATGCGACAAATGATATTCCTTGTACGATTATATGTATTGTACAATAGCTTTTCTAATAATAGAAAACCCAGAAAGTCTCTCTACACATCCATACGAGTATTCCGTAGAATCTTTACATGTTTTTTGAAAGTAGGGATATGTTTTGTGTACAGAATTCAACAGAAGGAAGAATGTTGGTTTAGATGAGTTCTTTGAAGGCATGAAATATGATATATATGTCACTCTGCTGCAAAACACTAGACCTATACATTTTTTTTTTTAGAATTAGATTTGTTTTTATTGCTCACTTAATTTTAACAATTTTCACAAAAATCCCTAAAGGCATGACAACAAGTTGTCTGCCAATTGGCAATTGGCCAAGGATAATATTGTAAAAATAATACGTGGGCTGAAAAGTCAGTGCCGTTTCTAAGAGAGGGCACCACTTGAATTAAATCTATACCATTCAGTTAGTACAGACCTTCAAAAGATACGTGTATAAATTTGACAGCTGTCGGATGATTAGTTCTCGAGATATAGCGTTGTGAGTGAAGCAACTTTTGTTATTGTGAAAAAAATGCGTTCAAAGCAATTTCGTGTGTTGATTTATCATTGCTTTTTGTGGGAAAAAATGCAACCGATGCAAAGAAATGGCTTGATAAGTGTTACCCGGACTCTGCACCAGCCGAATGAACCATTCGCAGTGGATTGAAAAATTTAACAGTGGTCATACAAGCACCGAAGATGATGCACGAAGTGGACGTCCAAATTGGCTGTTTCAGATGAAAACATCAAAAAAGTCCACAAAATGATTACGAATGACCGTAAAGTGAAGTTGATCGAGATAGCTGAGGCTCTGAAGATATCAAAAGAGCGTGTTAGATATATCATACACGAATATTTGGACATGCGAAAGCTCTGTTCAAAGTGGGTGCCGCGTTTGCTCACAGTCGACCAAAAACAACAACGTGTTGATGATTCAGAGGAGTGTTTAAAGCTGTTCAACCGCAATAAAGCCGAATTTTTGCGTCGGTATGTGACGATAGATGAAACTTGGCTCCATCACTTCACACCAGAGTCAAGTCGGCAGTCAGCTGAGTGGCGAGCAGGCGACGAACCTCGTCCAAAACGACCAAAAACTCAACAGTCGGCTGGCAACGTTATGGCATCCGTATATTGGGATACACATGAAATAATTTTCATCGACTATCTTCAAAAGGGGCAGACTTGTTGTTGCGTTGTTGGGGCGTTTGAAGGACGAAATCGCAGAAAAACGGCCGCATTTGAAGAAAAAAAAAAATGCTGTTTCATCTAGACAATGCACCGTGTCACAGGTCGATGAAAACGATGGCAAAATTGAATGAATTCGGCTACGAACTGCTTCCCCACCCACCGTCTTCTCAAGATTTGGCCCCCAGTGACTACAAAAGAATGCTCGCCGGAAAGAGATTTAAGAACGATAAAGAAGTAATCCGAAACAGAGGCCTAATATATTTTGAGGCTAAACCGAAATCGTATTACAAAACTGGTATCGAAAGATTGAAAAATCGTTTCAATCAGTGTATCGCCCTCGAAGGCAACTATATTGATAAATAAATTCGAATTTCGCAAAAATTTTGTGTTTTACTATAAAACGGCACGGATACGTAGTGACATATTTATTTTATGAAAAGAAAAAAGGTGGGAATATCACTTGATAACGAAAGGTTTTAAGTGTTGAGTATGTGGGGTGATATAAAAGTGTAAATATAGGGTGATTCGCCGTAAGGTTTGATTTATAATCAAACACATGAATTTGAAAGTGAACTTAAAATTTTTATCATCGGTGAAAAGAACAATTCATGACATTTACCTTTTAAGAACGACATTATGTAAATGTTGGCCACGACTATGTCTCAGGTGATCCATTCGGAAGATCCAATTTTGGGCGACTCGTTCGAGCATAGCGACTGGTATCTCGCGGATAACACGACTAATGTTGGCTTATTCCTGAAGACCTGAGACTTTACATATTCCCAGAGAAAATAGTTTAAAGGTGTGATATCGCACCATCTAGGCGGCCGATTTACCGTAGAAAAACCTTAAATTAAGTGCTCACCAAAATGATTTCTCAACAAGTCCATTGTTTCACGCGCTGTATGGCTCGTAGCGCCGTCTTGTTGAAACCAGAGCACACCGTGACAATGTGTTTAAATTTCAGGATGCACATAGTTCATTAACATGGCGCGATAACGCCTACCATTGACGGTAACATTCTAATTTGCCTTATTTTTGAAGAAATATGGACCAATGATACTACCAGCCCATAAACCACACCATACCGTTGTTTTTAATTGATTTAATGGAACGCTTCGGAGACGAATCGATTCGTCACGGTCTTCTCGTACACTCCAGCTACAGCTGCTATAGTCTCTTGACTACGTGCTGCTTGTGGTCTAACCGGTCGAGTTACATCCCCTAATATCGGGTTTTCCAATAACGACTTGACAACTTTTTTTTTAAATAAAAGGCAAACCAATTGAGATATTTCAAAAACTTTATTATTGGCTTGAAGTACAATCAAAACATTTATGAATGGAACTCGACTTCGTTCATATGGCCACCGCGGGCACGTTTGCAGCGGTCGATTCATTAGACCCAATTTTCAACAACTCGGCCACACATTTCGCCAGAAACGGCCGCTATTTCGTGTTCAATGTTGACTCTAAGCTCTTCCAAAGTCGTCGGCGTGTTGGCATAAGCCAATGACTTAACGTAGCCCCACAGAAAATAGTCAAGCGGCGTTAGATCGCACGAATGAGACGGCCAATCGACTGGCCCAGGTCTTGAGATAACACGCTCACCATACTGACTTTTCAATAAATTGATTGTAGCGTGTGCTGTGTGGCTTGTGGTACCATCCTGTTGAAAGCACATGTCGTCCAAGTTCATATCATCAAATTTGGGCCAAAAGTAATCGGTGATCACGGCGCGATAACGCTGACCATTCACAGTAACGTGACGATCGTTATCGTCGACGAAGAAATATGGCCCAATAAAGCCGCCGGCATGGAAGCCGCACCAAACAGCTATTTTTTGTGGATGAAGTGGTGATTCATGAAGCAAATGTGGGTTTTCACCCGACCAATAACACATATTTTGCTTAATGACGAACCCATTGAGCCAAAAATGAGCTTCATCACTGAAGATGATTTTGCGATGAAATTCATCATCTTGGCGCATCTTCTCCAGAACCCAATCGGAGAACGTACATCGCTTCAAATGGTCCATCGGCTTCAATTTTTGAGTCAGGTTGATCTTGTATGGGTGTAAACCAAGATCCTTACGCAAAATACGCCATAATGTGGTCTGAGCGATGCCCAATTCTTGAGAACGCCGTGGAATTGACTGATTTGGATCGTTGCCTACGGATGTCCGGACGGCGACGATATTTTCGATACTTCGACCAACCCGTTGTCTCACTGACACGGCAACATCACACAACGAATATGTAGACTCAAATTTTTGCACTAAACTTGTTATTGCCTGCCTACTAGGGCGAAAATTACGACCGAAAACTGGAGTTAACGCTCTTAAAGTTGCAGTCACCGACTCAGAATATCTGTAGACAATTTTTATAATTCGCAGACGTTGCTCGTTAGTGTACTTTACCATGACGAAAATGTTGAGTTTACTTAATAAATTGACAGTGACAGTTTGATGATTAGTGAAAGAGTGCGTTCAAAAATTAAATTAAAAGTTGTCAAGTCCCTATTGGTAAATCCTTTATAAACTGGACTTAAATTTGCGAATGGTATTGGCAAAAGTGGTTTCAGTAGGTCGATTATGCGCACCGTAAGTTCCTCTAATCGCAGGAAAAACATTTCTCACAGAACGCTAAATTTCGTAATACTGTTGAGCAGTTTGATAGGAGTCACGGGTGATCTGTCGAAAAAAACCTATTGAAAATCTCTGTTAATACTGATGGTAGAAACTACGTTTTGGTTTTTATTTTTAGAAGACATACTAGACTTTGTAACTGTAAATCAAGTTGGTATCTTGTTTGAGTTTTAATTTTTTTTTGCCCATATTAATTTTTGACTTTGAGGTCATTTTTTTCCAGAAATACTTTATAAACATAACGTTTTAGTACATTTTTCTTATCAACGTAACAATAATAAAAGAAAATAATTGTATGATACTTGGGAAAACAACAGCAGTTAAAATTTATTAAAAAAAAGTGTTTTTTTACTTTAAGCTCTAAAGGCAATGAATAAAAAATGATTTTGTTTGGAAACATGCGCACAAAATTTCCTCCTTGGTTTTGTATGCATGCTAGAGCCCGTTTTTAAGGGCTTAGGCTTAAATTTTGTGATTTTTTTAAGGAAAAATTTAAAATAAATCGAGTTTACAAAGTTAGAAGTTTATTGTAGAAATATATTGGCTGTAAAACATAATTTTTATAGAACGAAAAACAACACTATATCATCATATGTGGCAAAGCAAAATAAAGTATTGATCACCTTGTCGATTATGCACCACATGCCAAATGTTGATGAAACTACAAAGAAATCTGAGATAATCCTTTTTTATAACCAAACCAAAATTGGAGTGGATCTACTCGATCAAAGGTATACAAATTACTCCACAAGCCGTCGCAGATGATCCCTGTATTTTACCGAAGGCTTGACATTTCTGCTTCAAATTGTTATGTCGTGAGGTTGTCTACCCAGACTTAAGGTAAAAAAATTAAAAGCAGATTTTTATTTATGATGGAGCGTAGTGTAAAAAACTTAAAATTACAACGTGACATCAGAATGGATTGTCGACGCATCCTTCACAGTAACAGTTTTTAACTGAAAACATAACTACCCTGTATAATACTCATGTGCCCTTAAGAACTAAGCTCATTAAACCAAGTAATAAGCCATAGTTTTCCAGAAACATTCGTTTATTAATTCAGCAACATGATGAGGCCTATAATTCCTGGAAACCTTAACGGTTAAATGAGCTCAAGCGAATATATTGTTCACTTCGCAATAAAGTTGTCGAGGAAATACGTAAAGTCAAATCTCAAATGTACTCTAACCAGCTTAATACTTCTTTAAGTAATCGTCAGTTGTGGAATAACTAATACTCTAAACCAAAAATTTGTTTCAGTGCCCTCGCTACGTAAAATGAATACTACAGAAGCTTCCATTTCGTTTGCGGACCAGTCAGATAATTCTGGTTTTGGTTTTCGAGCGGTAGATTATGCCGATGTTGTGGAAGGTGTACTTTTAAATTCTGTGGGTCTGGACAAAATTCATCCCTCGTTTTTAAAAATTCTTTTGCCCTTATAACCTATTTGTTCAATACAATTTTGAAGACAACCGTGTATCCGGATCTATGGAAGCTGGCTAAGATCGTACCCCTTACAAAAAACACTAAAGGGGAAGAATTTAGGCTCAAAAACAAAAAGTGCTCACCTAACAGCGAATAATATGTTCACCTCAAAACAATCTGGATTTCGTGAAAAGCAAAGTTGTATCAGAGCCTTGTTAAGTGTCACAGACGATGTTAGATAGGCATTGAATAGGGATGAAGTAACTTTTCTGGTATTGCTTGACTTCTCCAAAGCTTTTGAAACAGTTAATCATAATATTTTATGTGAAAAGCTTATTCAGCAATATAACTTCTCAGCTTTTTGGTGATAATTTATCCGACTTTCTCCCAAATGTTACCGGCGTCCCTCAAGGTTCCATGCTAGAACCACTATTGTTTTCGATTTGCATTAATGGGCTTCCATCTTTAATCGAGAACTGCTCATCTCACATATATGCAGATGTAAGCGTTTCTTGTGTAAATGAAAACTTAGAGAAGATATCACATTGGTCTTAGTTATCGTAAATGGCTTCATTTTAAACCCAATAAAGTCGAAATGTCTGGTAATATAAAAAAAAAGTATGGATCTCTCTTATTTCCCTTCTATTATGTTGAGCGACGCTCCGATCGAATATGTTGAAACTGCAAAAACTTGGGATAACCACATTAATTCACTCGCCGGTAAAGTATATGGCGTACTGCGTAGCTTTTGGGTAACTCAGTCATTTACACCAGTTAAAACACTTTGCTACTTGCTAAGACATTGGTATTACCGATCTTAATTTACGGGTGTGAAATTTTTTGTAGGTGCAACCATGAAGAGGCATTTAACAGCACTGTACGCAATGTCTTTGGGATACGAAGATATCATAGATATCTAAGATATCTACCGCATTAAAGAAGCACAGAACGCAATAAGCATTAAAAAGACATTAAAACACCAATTTCTAGTAAATTCGTTAGTTTAATTTCTAATTGAAGATTTAATTTATGTATCAATTAATTCATAAAATTAAAAACCTTTGTTAAAATTTTATATAAGCTCTCTCTTGTAAAATAAAGCTTAAAGCAAACTTATAAGATATTGTATCTTACTGTTTTTAAACTGTCTTTAATCAATCACAAGTAAATAAATAAATAAATAAATAAAATAAATAACAAGGGAACCACTTCATCAGCAGTTCCACCTAGTAGTAGCGCTGAAGAAGGGTTAGCAGTGCGTAAGAACTGTTCTACTTGCGACTCTAGAAAGAAACGCAAAACAAAATACATATGTTTCGAATGCAAAGCACCTATTTGCCTGGTATGATCACACAAACCGTGTTTTCACTGTCGTAAAAAACTGTAAGTTTAGGTCTTGCAATTTTTATTTTTATCTATTTTTTTCGTTTACTGAATATTAAAAATAAAAATAACAAAGAAGTACCTACTTTATATGATTATTACTCGTATAATGGATCTAATTTTCCAAATATGTGAGTTTATAAGTATAAAACAAGAAATGACTACTTAATTGAGATTTACAACAAAAATGTTGATTTTTTTGTTCCTTTCTTATTCTTATAAATAATTTAATATGTTTCTGATTTTAAAACTGATTTTAATTAAAAACTAAAAATTAATTCACAAAATTTTTCAAAAGCGAATAATTTTGTTCCGGGATCTCACAGAGGTATGTTAGGAGGTAGTGTGACAATAACAGGTGCTGGGTAGTTAAGGGTTAAGTCCGCGTTTGGTAAGTCTTGTTTAATAGTTTTTACGATTGCTTGAACGATTTGTGTTAAATTCTCAGTTACAAAAATCGGCTACCCCTTTGATTTGAGTTTTTGCATTCAGAAGTTTTGCCATTATCGTATTTGTGTTTATATTTGTTGTTTTTGTAGATTATTTGCTGTTTTTTGATGTTGGAACAGAGCACTTAAACAAAGAACTAGTGCATTGTACTCCTTGTAGAGTTCCTTTTAATGAAATCTTTCAGTCTTGCGAAGGAGAATGAGTAAGCTCTTTAGTGAAAAGTTGGCTACAGCACCATGTCAGAGCCAAGTATCTGTAGACTGATGCGAGCGTAAGCCTGACATTCACAGAGATAGTGCTCCACGGTGTCGTCATCACTTTCGGAGCAAGCATCGCAGAAAAGTGTGTCACTTATACCCATCACATTTAAGAGTCTTACAAAAGTGTAATGCCGTGTCACGACGCCAGCAAGCAACCTGCAGTCTTTTCTGCTGATAGACAACAGACAAACCGCTGACTTCATAGAGACGTCGAGATGTATTCGTTTGATCTGGCTACATCCCGCGGAACTATGTCATCTGCAGTTGTGCTCGTATGAGGCCCAACTGTCAATGGAAGCCTTAACCGAGGACGCAGGCAGATCCAACGTAGGGTCGGGTCCTGAAAAACTCTATTCTGAACCGTGAATGGCAAATTCGTCGGCGATTTCATTTCCCGTGATCCCATTGTAACCTGGGACCCAGACGACGACGACAGGACCAGATCTCTCCATCCATCTCTCCATCGATTCTCCGCAATATACATAGATCGCTACCATTAGGATTGCGTAAATTTCTGCTTGAAAGACAGATGAAAGCTTTCCTAACGTGAAGTGAGATCTAAAGTTGTCGTCCTTTAGAAAGACACCAGCGCCACATCCTATACTGATTTTGAAGTCGTCCGTGAAGACCCGACTGCATTCCTTTTCTGGCTTAGATTTTGGCCAAAGCCATTCCTAGGTACAAGAAAAGTCGACTTCGTATTTTTTCCACAACAGGAGTTCTGTTGTATCTATTGTAGCGGATGACATGTTCATCAGACCGGAGTCATGCATCCAAGACAAACCGTTCTCTGGAGTCTGGTGAAAGCAGCAATTACGTATTTTTGTGAGAGATTATTCCACCAGACAACCGACGTCTAGATCCAAAGAGCCTTTCTTGGTGACAGACCCCATATCTTGGCGATAGCTCCTCTGCACTGCCAGAAGGCCGACAGCGCCATAGATGCCTTCGACGTAATACGTTTAGTCCAGAGATGTTTGTTATCCAAAATAACACCCAAATACTTAGCTTCTTTGGAGAATTGGATGGTCTGGAGTCAGACCAGACAGTTTCCTCCTTCTCGTAAAGAGAATAACCTCAGTTTTGAGACGATTGACTGAAAGCCCATTACTAGTGTACCAGTCGTTGATAACGTCTAGAGCTGCTTGAGCTTTGGAGCAGAGAGTCGCTAGGCACGATCCAAGAGACAGTACAGTACAGTTAGAATTATTAAGCGCGTTGAGCAGTGAGTCGACCAATATGCACGATAGTAGTGGAGACAGAACGTCGACCTGCGGGTAGCCTCTGCTTACACCCGCCACCACATACTGGCCGCTGACAGCATCCGCAATCAATATCCTAATCACCAGCATTGCTTTTATCCACAAGACCAGTGGCTCGCCTAAGGTGTGTTGCCCGGCCGAATATCTCAACGTCGATAAAAATGCGCCCCTCTTGTCGAGGGCACCTTCAATTCTGTCTATCATGTTGTTCCTCGTGAGTAGGCGTGTTGCATCGCCAAAAGAGGATACATTCGCAAGGCGGTATTGCGCACATAGATCTCGATCATTGGTTCGATGCTTTATAACATGAAGGAGGTCAGACTTATAGGTATGAAGGTCTTGGCGGGCGAGTAGTCCTCCTTTCCGATTTTCGGTATAAAGGCCACTCTCACAGTTTGTCAGGGATTTGGTATGTATACCAGTGCCTCAGTAAATGTCTAATTTCGATCAATTATAGCTTGGAATTTCAGAATAATGACCTTAAGATCTACCACATCGCAGACAATCGAACATTGTTTATAAATTTATTTAGGTAGTTTTACTAGATGGAGTGACAAGTAACCTCCTTGACCGCCAGAATGCGCCGCTACTGCAAAAAAAGGTTATGGTGCCTTGAACTTCGTCCATATTTAGGCAGACATTCCAAATTTCAGCGCAACACTGTTTTCAGTTTTGTTTTGACAGCTGATTGTTTGGCATCATGATGAGTATGGACAAAAACGATTTTCGTTCTCTCATAAAACATTATTTTTTGAAAGGCAGGACGGCGAAGGAAACAAAAGAAAAATTGGATAAAAATTATGGGGCCAATGCTCCGTCAGATTACACTGTCAAATATTGGTTTCGAGAGTTTCGTGGTGGCCGCAACTCCACTACCGATCAAGTCCGCAGTTACAGAGGACAATGTCAAAAAAATACATGAAATAATGTTGGCTGACTGGAAAGTGAAGGTGCGCTTGCTAGCAGATACCACAAAGATTAGTACTGAGCGCACACGCCATATTTTGGGCAATATTCTGCATATGAAAAAGTTATTCTGCTGCTGGGTGCCGCGCATACTCACTCCTGATCAAAAACACGAACGCGAGAGCACTTCGAAAGAGTGTTTGGACTTGCTGATGCGGAATCGGGCGGTCTTTTGCCGTCGATTGGTAACTGTTGAAGACCAGAGAACAGAATGAGTGTCCGGCAATAAACTTAAGCCGGCACGAGTGCTCTGAAGCGGCCGAGGGAGGCTAGATGGGTCGGAAAGGTTATGGCGTCAGTTTTTTGGGATTGTCATGACATACTTTTCGTGAACTACCCCGAAAAAGGAAAAACCAGCAACAGCGGTAGTGCAAGTTTTTGCAAGACAATGCACCGGCGCACAAGAGCATCGCAACCATGGCTAAAATCAATGACTTACGGCTCCAATTGTTGTCACATCCACCGTATTCGCCCGATTTTGCTCCTTCGGATTATTATCTCTTCCCAAACCTCAAAAGATGGAAATCATCGACGCCACGGAGGAGTATTTTGCAGACCTTTTGGAAAATAACTGGAGCACGAAGTTGGAAAATCGCTGGAATAAGTGTATCTAACTAAAAGAAGACTAAATTGAATAAAATAAAAAAAAAAAACATTTAAAAACTTTTTTTTTTTTCATTCCCAAGGAGGTTACTTTTCACCCCATCTAGTATGTGCATATATTGTACATATGTAGGTGTTCGTTTTGTTTTATCAAACAAAGCAATTTTTTTTTAAATACTGTGCTTCTAAACACGATAGGGTGCACGTGTTACAAAAAAAGATTTAACCAAAGAGACATTTTTTTCTGAACACATAAAACTGTGTTCAGTTGCACTTTACCACCCTACGCCAAAGGGGTGTTGAAAAATATCTGTTTAAACAACGACGTTGAAAATTCTTTCTCACATTTCGTGCGAACATTTTCAATGAAAACGAATTTCTCTTGTTCAGCAAAACTTTCATCTTCTCAGATACGCGTTCAACAGTGGAATTTTGCCTAGAGCTTTAATGTAGATTGCAAGTGTACCTAATTGCTTAATGCATGTATCCACTTAAAATTTTTTCATCATATACCCCAGCTCCATCCTTCATTGCAGTCCACAATATTCACTCTATTTACTTTCATCCATATCGGGAAGAAGTTTCAAATGATTTCCCATCGAACTTCCAAGTTAATGTTGCGGAAATTGTCCACTTCCCCATACCTAATGATTGCTGGTTTCCCGATTGAATGCGGTAAACTGTATTCATTCACCCCTCGAGGAGGATGGAGGCAGTTTCGAGGCCGTTTTCATTTATCTCTCTTTTGAAATGGCTATTGGAGTTTAAAGAAAAATTGCTGAAAAGATAAACACAATTTCTAGATTCGATTTGGTATTTTTTTTTTTTTTTTTTGAGTACCCCTCCCCTTCACAAGGGTTGAATATTTTATTTGTTTTGGAAGCAAAGAAAGACAGAATAAGTAGCAGTGAATTAATTTGTTTTTAATTAATTAATTCGTTATCGTAGGCGGCATTAATGTGAACCGATTTTTTTTTAATAAATAAATCTTGAACATTGTCACGATGGATTAAAGAGATACAGAAAAGTTTTCGACAATTTTTTAAATATCGTAATTTCTTAGGAACTAATTCTTGTAGAAGGTTTTCAGGATGGCCCTAAACAATGGAAAAAGCAATTCAGCATCATTTTCGTAGTACGTTCACTTCACTTCTGAGTGTTTTCAACAAGTTCAGTCTGAAGAGTTGTACAGCAATAAGTCTTACAGTCTGAAGGAAGTTAAATAAAAGAAGTTATAGAGTGGTACTCCAAGCTCATGAAAATCTCATTTTATTTCTTTGTCCAGTTGAAACATTTTCAAGAATTTGCTCATACCACCTGTAAAATATCATAAACTTTTAGAATTCAAATTAGCAAGAATAACAGCTTAGAGTGTGTTTTAAAAAAAATTGTCTTTTCTTATATCTCATTAGTGTTCATTAGCAATCCAATAGAATAGATGCTTTGTACATAGGGATAGCTTTAAATAGGTAAATCTGATTAAATCTGGATTAAATGAAGGAAATGCATACCATAGATCCTGAATAGTCATTGAGAGTCATCGCATATCTTAAATCAGTGGGAGCCCATGAATACTGAACATTGTGCTTCGACATCTCCCACTAGAAGCGGTGGTGAATAATGCACATTATCCAGCGGTTTGAAAGACTGCGGTGGTACATCCCATCCCCAAAAGGAATAAAGACACCTCCAATCCGGCGAATCTCCGGTCGATCAGTCTCCTTCCAAACATCAGTAAGGTTTTCGAAAAAAAAATCAATAGAGTCCTGACTAAGCGGGTTGAGGACAGAAATATAGTTCCGGATAATCAATACGATGTTACTCATGTCGCGTCTAAACTTTATTCTGATTTCCAATGGAACAAACCAAGAAACAGTGCACGGGTGTCTGCCGGATTGACTTGAAGAAGGCCTTTGATACCGTATGGTTAGAGGGACTCTTCTACAAGCTGAACATTATATTTTTTTCAATATGCTCACAGATAGACAGTTCATCGTGAAGAATGGCGATGTGACTTCTACTGGTACATTTCACATTAAAAACGGTCTGCAAAAAGGTGCGGTCAGTTCGCAAGTGATCTGATAGGTTCACTTCACCGTTCTATAACATACGCAGACGACTTAATCGCGTACAGATCAGGTTCAAAGATTGAGTTTATAAACATTCTTTTGCAACGTGACTTCGATAAAATTAAACGATATTGCGACGACTGGAATTTGAAGATCAACTTTCACAAGTCGGAAACCATTCTTTTAAGGACGCCTTTGTCTGGGGTCTCTGCGGATATCAGAAAGAATTGGCGAAAGTTTCAGACCGTGGGACAACACGGGCAGCCACTTGCTTGTCGAAATGTAGTAAGATACCTTGGGATCTGAGATAGATAGATGTTGCTCTGGCCAGAGCCAAAGGTGCTTTTGACCTTACAAAGAGCAGTTTTATAGCAGACAATTCGATGAGGTGATCTGTTACATGGCCCCTATCCGGCCTATGCTTGTATTTGGTTGTCCCGTGTGGTTTACTGTGAGAGCAAGTCTTTTGGAAAAGATGCGGGTGTTTGAGAGGGCTTATCTTAAGGCTTGTCTTCGCCTATACAGAACATCAGAATAAGAGTACATAAAATTCTATCCTAACGAGGTCTTGTACAATAGGGCGAACCTAATAAGAGTGGACAATTTTTTTATTGTGTTGATTCGAAGGCACATTGCAAGAGCAATGACCTCGTGGAATAACCTGATTTCCAGGGCTTACTACCCCGATTATATGTATCACGAGAGAGTGCGCTTTGACGGCTTTATTCCTCCAGAAGCATTCCTCTACCTACCAAACATAAAAAAGATCTGATCCGGGATAGATTAGCGGTGCCGTTAATCAAGTCAAGACGAGAATTCATCAAGAAACTCAGCAAGGATATTTGTAGCAACTGGTGCTCCATTTGTTTGCAAGAAAGGCCACATATGCAGAAAAGAGTACGTGCAGCAATTAGTAACGCGATTGGTCATAATACTGAGATTGGCGATGATACAGACGACTCAGGTATAAAAAAGGGCAAAAGATCAAAATGCGATTTCTGTCCTGGAAGCGTATATTTCGACGCAAAATTCTTAGAGATCAGATCACCAAACTGTTGCAAATGTGACGTAAAAAAGTAGGTGGAAAAACCACAAAATTTATTTTGTTCTGCACAAGTTTTTGAAGTTATAAGCTTTATACAATATTATTTTTTAAATATTTTAATTAGATTTAAGGGCTGAAAGATACAGACATTGTTTTTGATCTCGAACTGATTTTTATTTATTTCTTTTATTTTTTGTAAAAGATCTCTTCATACCATAGGTTAAAATATGTGATGTCCAAATATTTTTAAGATATTTAATAACAAATTGTTTTTTGTCAATTCTTGTTACAAAAAATGTAATAAATACATGTTTTGTTTTTCAACCGTTAAATATGCGTTTTTTTTTATAAAAGTCGCCGTACAGGCGAAGTTTACCAATAAAGAGTTAAAAAAATATGTTTGCCATTCTAGGGTTAATAGCATGGCGCTTAGCACAATAGTTTTGGTGGTTACAAAAAATTACAGGGAGTAACAAACAGTTACCTATCAAATTTGTCGGATACTACAATTTTTATTTCTCTATAGTTTCTTTTGTATCAATCAAAGACCAAAACGTGACGATTGGCACAAATTACAAGGACATGTCAAAAGTCATTTCTTGAAAAATTGTCACTTAGTACATTCTTCCGGGAAAGTATCGATATGTAGAAGTAATGATTGGAAAATTATCTTGTGTATGATTAATTTGTTTTCAGAGCAGATTTTCTGTTAATTAAAGGATACAAAATTTTTCTTGCTATCTTGACTTCTTGTAGGGTTCTCAAATGTAAATTTAATATCCAGAAACATACCTAGAAATTTAATATAGTTGGACTGTCTATACATTTGTAATTGGCTGTCCGGTAGATAGGTTTTCAAGATTTTTTATTTCAGGTAAAAAAGATACTATGCTCTCAGATTAATTTTCCACTTAATAGTTTGGAAAATTAAAAAAAATAGTTTTCTAGTGCTACCATCGAATTTCGAAGATTAGTTTCAATAGTGAAAGCAAATTCGTGTGACGAGAATGTTGCAGTATCATCTGCAAACATTACTATTGCACAGTTGGGTAAACTTTTAAAATCAGACGTAAACAAACTGTACAAAACTGGACCAAGAACGGAACCTTGCAGTAGACCTGATTAGAAACAGATTAGAATTGAAATGCTACCATTGACTAGGACTTTAAAGAAACGATCTGACAAAAAACTATCTATCTTACAGAAAAACGTTGTAGGTATATTATTATTATCTCTTGATTTTCCTTGTTGACGCTTGTTTTTTTTTACCAAAATTACAATTCGAAGAGCCTGATGGGAAGAGTTAAACTGAGAAACTGGAACGAATTGTCACTAACTTATTGTTAAGTTACCGGAGTGAAAAAATAGGTGGTTGTCCAGATTTGAGAATAGGTACCACTTTGTCTATATTCCAAAAATCATGGGAGTATTGGATTTTCAGACATTTCAGTCGGGTCTTTACGGGCGGCTCCAGAACCAATATAGAATGTGGCGGTGGTGTCTTTCTGGAGGAGAAAAACGTTAGATTTTACTTCACGTTAGAAAATCTTGCATCTGTATTCCAAGCGGAGATATACGCAATCCTGATGGCAGTGAAGTATATTGCGGAGAAGCGATGCTTTGCTCACGACTTACAAGCTAGTTCAAGAATATAAGGGATCACTTAACGAATTTGGAAGGCTAAATTCGGTGACCTTATTTGGGTCGTAGATCACAATTGGATCACGCGAGATGAAATCGCCGACGAACTTGTCAGTCGTGGTTCAAAGAAGAGTTTTTCAGGCCCCAAACCTACGTTGAAACCTCGGTTAAAGATTTCATGAACAGTTGGGTCTCATATGAGTATGAGATGTAGGCAGACTGAACGAATACTTCCCGACGTCTCCAAGAGGTCGGCGGCTTTTCTGCTGTCCCTCAGCAGGAAAGACTTCAGGTTGCTTATTGGCGTCATGATTACACTTTTTCAAAGCATTTAAATGCATTTTATCACTGAAGCGCTCACTCATCTTACTTCGTAAGACCGAAAGATATCATTAAAGGGAACTTTACGGAAAGTACAATGGACAAGTTCTTTGTCGGAGTGCTGTGTTGAGATAGAAAAAAAGTTTTTGGATAATTAGTAAGACCGAATGTTTAATTCTTCTTTGTATAAATTTTGCAATCCCTCCATCTCTTCTATCAATTCCACCTACTCAATAGTACTTAAATGCGAAGATGAACGGATTATCGTCATACTTAAGCCAAGTTTCAGTTATCAGAGCAATATCGATATTGTTATTGTTTAAACAGTTTAAGAATTTCGAAAAATTAATCTCAGAATTAGAAAACCTATTTAAAAAGATAAATAGTCCAAGAAACTAAGTCAAATTGCCCGTATTTCTAAACTTGAAAATATCCATAAAGTGTAGGAAAGAGACTTTTATGTAATAGAAATCCACTAGCTTCCATAATGAGCTTCCATGTACCTATATGTAGTATTAAACGCTTAACTGATGTTATAAAATGAAAATCCTATGCATACTTCGGTATGAAAAGCGACAAAAAAAAAAAAAAAAATCATTCTGGATATGACACTCTACTTACAAAAATTGAACAGACTGGCATCTGAAACTTCAAAAGGAAATCCAGTCCGCAGAAAGTTTTACTATGTATGGTTTTGGAAACTATGATTAAATCCGTAAACCCATTAAAGTAATTTAGTAGCAAAGTTGCCCAAGCGCCCCGTTAACAGCAAACGATAGATAATTTTTCAGCTTTTTTCGTTATTGCCTCTTCTTCTTTTCTTTTGATATAAAGGAGTCTACTTTATGCTTTAGACATTTTAACGCTGTTGTTGTGAAAAATACATGTTCTTGCTTTTCATCGGAAAGTAAGAATAGAACGATGGTTGCATGAAAATATTTTTTTGCTATTTTTGTTTTTCCTTTTCACTACAGGGAGATTATAAAGCTACTGCAGGAAGGATATATTGAGTTTTTTTTTTCTATTTGCTTTTGTTAAAAATCAAAGTTGCTGCGAGCGAAGAAACATATCAAGTCACTACCTATGGTGCAAGATACCTCTTGTTTTTCTGAAATTTCGTATTTGTCAAGTACATTAGAGCACGTGAATTTATATTAGAAAAAGGAAAAGTACTTCCTTTTTGAAAGGCGTACGTATATCTGTCGATCTTTTATACATGAAATGCTGATCAGCAGTTGAGCAGAAGACAGTGGTATATTTGAAAGTATTTTTGATTGATTATCACTTAGTTTTGATTTTGATTTAACTTAAGATCAAGTCCTGAACCAATTAACAACTTCAACCACTACAGCTAGTTCGAACCGTAGCCAACTGCAGTCAGTCTTATACGCAGAATTGGTTGGAGCCTTCAAACTCCACCGTTTTATTTTTTTTGTAGATTGGATTGGATTGGGAAAAACTATTGTTTTACAAGAATACTCGTTCCAATCCTTAGTTCGATTTCTGAACTGGTGTCAAAAATAACTGGAAAACCCTCTCCAACTCATCGCATGACTGCTTGAGGTATTCCGTTTCTACGAATTTCATTACATTGCGTAATGTGGTCTTCAGGTGCCTGATTATCTCAAAGTTAGACTTGTCTATTCTGATATTTAATCCAAGCCGTCAATGTTGTGTGTCCTCTCTCGATGACAGCATGCACTTAATTTTCCTTCGGTTATCGCCAGATCTATCTTCGCTTTTTCAGTTTCAATACCTGAAAATGGCTAACCAAAACTGTGTTCTACCTACAATGTCCATATAATCCGCATGAGCCAGTAGTTGAACAGAGTTTTGGAAGATTGACTCTCAGTTATTTGTTTGCAATTTTCATCAAATGCTCTGAAGTACGATATTGACGAAATCACATGACAGTGGATCGCATTGTCGGAAGCCTATTCGGACATCAAAGTTCACAGTGAACTCACTACCGAGCCTCATACAGCAAAGACTGTCGTAGGGAAGAGCGTTAGAAGCTAAGCACGGCTGTCACAACTGGACATGCTTCTAACAATAGTTCCCGATATATGTACGTTGATACAGGCGCCCTTAAATCGACAAGTAGGTGGAGGATATTGACTTGGAGCTGGAAGACCTTCTCCAAGATTTCAGGTCCAGTACCACGCTAATAGATAGATAGATAGATGGATAATTTTTATTTACTTCTTAAAATCCAGTTACAATTTACCAGTTACATTAACATTAAAAGAAATAATAATGATATAAGTATTTTTGAAAGGGAAATAGAGATAATGTCATTTCAAGGCTATGTAATTTAGAGCTTTAATAAAAAAAATAAAAAAAAAAAATGGGTGGGGTGGTCCCATAAATTAAATCATACATATTATGACAACAAAAATTAACAATTAGTTTATACAATTTTTTATGAAAACTAAATCGAAAACTAAACATTACACGGGTACGAAAAACGGGTACAGTGACTTGATTAAATAAATTACCACGTAAACTGTAATTGGCGATTTGTCTGAAGTTAAGATTTCCTGATCATAAATCAAATATCTTTAGAACTTTATAGCAGTACAAGTGACGGACTGGAAGAACCTTCAAATCTCTGAAGAGTGGAAAACTGGGATAAAAGCGGGGCTTATAGCTAAGTTTCTTCAAGAGGCTTAATTTTGCTGAAGTATATACACCCCCAGCAGGCAATCCCGTATTGTAGTCTCGAATGAAATATACCATAGTATATCTTTTTCAACAGTTTAAAAGAGAAAACATTGCCCAGAAAATAAAAATCCCTTAGTGTGCCACGAAAATAATGTCTCAAATACTCTGTGTGGTTAGAAAAACTCCTCCTAGAATCAATGATAAGTCCCAAGTATTTAAAATTATTCACAATTTCAACTTGAAAACATTTATCGCTGCAATCGAAATAATTATTAAAAGTCTGAGAGGAGGAACTGGGCTTGCAAGAGCAATAAGAGAGGTTAAACCTCCGACAGTCGGTTGCATGAAAGTAAAACTCAGCACGAAAATTGTTATGTGCTGACAAATTAAAAAACATAATTTTAGTTTTAGAGCTTAAAACCAACTTATGCTCTGCAAACCAGATTCTTAATAAAAACAGATCCCAATTTATGTCTGCGGTAAGATTCAAAACACTATCTGAACCATAGGCAAAACCCACATCATCCGCAAAAGCTGTCAGCAAGCCCTTAAAATCCAATTTAAACAAGGAATTGATATAAATTAAAAAGAGGATCGGTCCCAAAACAGATCCCTGAGGAACTCCTAGGTGCAGATTTTTTAATTCACTCTGTTTTCTATTTTTCAAGTAAGATCTGAACCAATCACATACAAAGCGCCGAAAACCAGCATTTTCAATCTTACATAGCAGTATACCATGGTTCATATCAACAAACAACCTAGCGGTACACTTTTTTTTTGTCAAGATTGGCAACAACTAATACTTGAGAGCAAAAGTGTAAGAGGGCATCTTCTGTAGATTTGTTTTTCTGAAAACCGAATTGGACATCACAGAAAAAAGTTGTTTTATTTATGAAACTCACCATTCTACTTTTCATAACTTTTTCGAAAATTTTGCTGACTGAGGGTAGGAGTGAGATCGGCCTATAATTATACATTTTAATAGTCGATCCATTTTTGAAGAGAGGCAGAACATCCGCACATTTAAGTTCATTCGGAAATATCCCAGAAAAAATGCTTTTATTGAAAATATGCCCCAGCACATCAACTAAGAAGCATGCAATATTTTTAACAACTAAGTTTGATATTTCATCAGGCCCCGAAGAATTTGAATTTTTACCTCACCAATTTTTTTTAGGAGTTCAAGGCCAGTTATCGGCTCAAATAAAAAACTCTGTCGCTGAGAGGGTTCAACAGGATTGCAAACAGGACGATAAAGCGTGTCAAGCGTGAATCAGTCAGTCGATTATCAAATGTTTAAAACGATTACATAATACAGCAGAGAAGATGTTATGCCGCTTATGTCTCATTTGTTCAGTATCGGAGACACGATATTCGTATTAATGTTTCATTGCTCTGAAATGCCTTCGTCTGTCCATGTTTTAGAGATAATTTCGTAAATGTTCTTCACAGAGTACTTTGAACAGCTCGAGATCTATGACACTTAAATTGGCAACCTTGGCGGACTTAAGTTTTAATATGCAATTCTCAGTTCATCTAGGTCGTATAGGCTTTAAATATTCTACAGAGATGATTTATCCATATGCTCAACACTGATATAGAATCTATGTACTTACACTTCTTGAAAGCTTTCGTTCGCACTTTGGTGGCCCGGCACATTCTTTTAATTTCCTCTATCTCGCACTTCTCTTCATTCTTTTTTTTTTTTTGAAATACTGGTTTTACTGGTTTTACATTTTTTTCTCGTAGAGCACTCTAGGAGCTCAAGTCCTGCTTTGAAGCGTAGCTCTAAACGGTTTTTCTGCATGCACCAGATAGCCTTATGTCAAAGAAGCCCTGAACGAGCTCAACAGTCTGTATCTAGGCTACTCCGTTGGTTGCATTTGGAGAGTTCTTCCGCTATCCCTCTATTCAATATTGAGTCTTTGCTCTTGCAAGCGCTTATATAAAGATTTTGACATGCAATTTCTAATTCTGCTGATCCAATAAAATGTAGAACCAGCTGGGAAATGCGCAGTGAACCACGTTTATTATTATCAGATAAGTAAAGAGCTTTAATAAAAATACGTCACCGCTGCTTTTTATTATAATTTCACTCTTAATCGCCTGTTGCGATATAGAACACTAATATTGGCTTTCAACATAATCCAGAAGCGGCAACCTAAGAGCATTTTCGAACGACTACTTTGGTCCCTCAAATAGATCTCTGATACTAAGAAACCCGCGTTGCTCCTGTTTTACTTCTGAGCAATAGTTCTTCGTCAACGCCATTGGCTTATGGAACTCACTACAACTACAAGTGAGAAGACTTAGGGCGAGACAGAGTTTCGCAAAGATTTACGACTTCATTTCACAAACAATTAATATCTACCACAATCGGAGGAGCACGAAATAGATCAACTCAGTTTTTATGAAGTAAGCTAGTCTTTTCTATTAAGGATAAATAATTATGATGACATTGAAACACAATCCGCCTGTATTTTCTAAAGCTGGGAGGAATGGAACAAGAACCAATTCGTACAAGACTCGATATTTATTTTCATGGATGGATCAAAGATGGAGATAGGAACGGGTTCTGAAATCTACTCAGATCAGTTGAACTTAAGGTGCCCACGTCATCTTCTAGAATATAAAAGTGTATTCCAGGCTAAGATATAGACGTGGGTATTAATATTTTCATGGACAGCCAGGCTGCCAATATGGCCATCGCTGTAGTTGAGATGAAGAGTGAAGAGCTTAACGTTTTTCGTGTTCATTATAAGGTTTAGCTCTGCTGGGTCCCTGGTCGTAAAGGATTGATAGGCAAAGAAAATTAGACAAATTAGATGGAAAAGGATCCTCCCTTGATACGAAACTGATAGATTGAAGTATCATATCACTCTGCACTCTAAAAATGCAAGTGGGGCAAACGATACAAATCAAAGGCACTAATAGGAGGAAAAAACTTCCATCTTGTGAAACTTAAGGATAATTATGGTCGGAACTCAGAAAACACAGAAAAAGTTATATTTTTTTTAAAGCCAGAACTAAACTATCTAAGCTTTTTGGAGTACTAACACAATTTCGAGTCGTATGTATTGTAATAAATATGCGCCTTACCAATGGTGACCTCTGGGCAGGCTGGGAATGATACCGTCTACTTTCTGTGCCAACCCACAGCCACAGAAGTTTGAGATGGATAACTTTTCAGACCGAAAATATAGCGAAAAGCGGAAACCGAAATTAGCAACCGCAATCGAATTCCGATTCCTTCTCAATTCCCGGGATTGATAATTGGTCTACATAGACCTATGTGCAATGAGCTTTATCCTATCAAATTCGGAACTTGTTAGAAAATGATACCAATTTTCAAATCAACCTTGTCCCATTGCCTTTCCGCCTGAGTGCCTTGCAAAAGTAATGTCGAAATATTAATTGGCTGTCAATCTGTTAGAAATGAAAAAAATAGGCTTTGTTGTCACGAAAAGTTTACTTGAAGGTGTAAAACTGATGATATTCAGAAGAAAACGACAACGAAATTTACGCTGCGTTAAAACAACAGATCGGATATAGGCCAACTAAGTGGTAACAATAGTTCCGCGTTTCCCAGGTGTGTATCACTACATTGCTTGGTATCAAACCAGAACACAAGTTTCAATGCACAACGACACTTGACACCATTCAAAAAAATGATGGCACATTGACATTATGATATAACTTTTCCCCCGGCTTGTATATGATAAGATTAGTTGGCTATTCTTCCAGTGAATACTTCTCTGGACTTTTAATTCCGCCACAAAAGGAAGGAAGGAATGTCATCCGGCATCACAGAAATTTATTTTTAAATAACTTTTATTTTGCACAAATTCAACAGAGTGATGAACGCTATTCATAGCGCTATAAATGAGAAATATATAGGGTGATTCATCGTGAGGTAAAATAAAGCACATAAATTTAAAAATGAACTTAAATTTTTACTATCGGTTAAAAGAACAATTCATGGCATTTACTTTTTGAAAATGACGTTATGTATATGTTGGCCACGACTACGTCTGAGGTGTTCCATTTGGAAGGTCCAATTTTGGGCGACTTGTTCGAGAATAGCGACTGGTATCTCGCGAATAACACGAGTAATGTTGGCTTACAGAGCGTCAATCGTAGCTGGCTTATTACTGAAGACCTGAGACTTTACACATCCCCAGAAAAAATAGTCCAAAGGTGTGATATCGCACGATCTACGCGGCCAATTTACCGTAGCAAAACGTGAAATTAGGTGCTCACCAAAACGATTTCTCAATAAGTCCACTGTTTCACTCGTAGTGCCGTCTTTTTATAACCATAGCTCACCGAGACCATATGCATGAATTTCAGGAAGAACATAGTCCGATTGTAATATACTGATTTGCCTCATTTTTGAAGGAATATGGACCAATGATTCCCCCAGCCCATAAACCACACCATACCGTTGTTTTCAATGGATGTAATGGTAGATCTTGGCACTCTTCGGGTTGCTCATCAGCCCAAATATGACAATTTTGTCTATTAACGTATCCATTGAGCCAGAAATAGGCTTCATCACTGAACAAAATTTCATGATAAAACATTAGATTTTCATTAAGTTTTTCCAAAGCCCATTCACTTTTACGTTGAGATTCTTACGTAAAATACGCCAATCCAAGCTGCTGAGAACGACGACGAATCGACTCGTCACGGTTTTCGCGTATACTCTCGGCTACAGCTTCTATAAACTCTTCACTGCATGCGGTCGAGTATCATCCACTAATGTAAGCTGGGGTTAAAATTTACGAAAGGTATTGGGAAGAGCGGTTTCAGTAAGTCGATTATTCGCACAATAAGTTCCTCGAATCGCACGAAAAACATTTCTCACAGAACGCTGATTTTCGTAATACCCCTGAACAATTTGAAGACGTTGTTGTAGTGTGAGTCTTTCCATGATGACTTGCCAAATAATACTGAACAAAAATGACGAAACAGTTTGATAGGAAACATGCGCGATCTGTCAAAAAGATCCTATTGAAAATCAAACCTCATTATGAAACATTCTATACTAAAGCCAACATTTCAGTAGTTACAAAAATTACATGGGAACTAAAGCCTAGTTGACAAATATTGATTGATTTGTATTCTTCTCAATTATCATTTTGAAGATCTTGTATAACATTTCAAAAAACCTCATTTTATTGCGAAAAGTCACAACTTTACCAAATATTTTTATAAATCCGATATACCGATAAAACCCCTAATCTTTCACAATCCACATTATCCTTTTGAATGTGTTTTTTTTTTCCTCAGAACAGAGATAAATTCTATCCTCTGGGATATTCATGTGCCAACCCTTGAGTCTGACTCTGTGCCTTTTGTATAAGTAACCAATACACGACGTGATATTGTATGTACACATACATATGAACGCGAATATAATAATGTCAAGTATCTATATACAGTAAGAAAATAAACCACCGCATTCCCCAGTACATATATATTTTTATTTATTTTTTTCTCAAAAAATTACAATAGCCTGAAGGAGAATAAAAATTCCAAAAAAAATATTTTGTGACACATAAGGGCTCAGTGGCACTCTTGCTCTGTCGGTATCCTTAAATAAATTCGCTTGAATATGCATATGTTCGTCGTGTAAGGAAAATAAAACAGTTTAGAACTTGTGGCTATAGCTCATCAAGATTAGTATTTGTTTTTATATTCTATTCTGTGAATTTTGTGAATATGTTCATACACACATCTCTGAAAACCAAGCAACTCGTCGAATAATTAAGTGCGTGCTACAAGCTCAGTATGATTAAGCAGAATCTGTTTCCGCTGAATTATGTAGTTACGTATACAAGTAGGAATATGAAAATATCATATACCATATATATGCATAAGTATCTGCAAATTATACTTAGTATTTTCCTTGTTTAACATTTCTTCCTTAGATACTAGATACCAAGAAACATCCCATTGATACACTACATGACAGTCTAAGAACGTTAACCTTGTCGATAAACGAGTTGAAGTGCTATATTCGTATGTTGACTTAAATGTACAAGTATTATACAATATACTTAAATGTACGAACAAGAACATCTTGAGCGGTTAATTGGTTTTTATTTGGTCACCTAGGGCAGAAGAATGGTGTGGCTGAGCTTACGTCAGATAAGCCCACAATGAGCACATATGACATGGGAAACACTGTTCTCATATTTATTTTGAACCTTTTAGTTCAGTCAGCAGGGCCTTAATGAAATTGTTTCTACAAACAAATTCCGCATAAGATCTTTCCCATTAAAAATAAATCAGTTTTCCATAGAATCCCTTTAATATGGACTCAGTTCTTATTGGCGTGAAGGGATTTCCTATCTATCCCTTCTGCTAATAGACTTGTTTGCATTAATTTTTAAAGCTTCTAGTTTTAACGCGCTTGCGATGAATTATGACGGATATGCACATATCAATGAATCCTTTTATCTGAGACATTAAACCTATCATGTATCCATATAAAGTCGCAGTGATATTCGTATCTAAACACACATGGATATGAAAGTCTGGCCTCTGGGTGCTAAAGCTATTTATTATATTTTTTTCATAACAGCCACTGGATGAGTGTAAAAGTTTAACGCTTAAAAATTATGATCGCTTGTTAACTTTTAGTCTTTCGTATACTTCATTTCTTACACATGTATCTATACGAGTATGTGCGCTATCAAAATTATATCTTCTGGTTGGGATATTCATAATAAAAAAACTTTACAGACACTTTCATTTTGATTGCATTTTCTGAAACTACCATACCATATATGGAATTGCTGTTATTTTTTTATTGAGAAAATTAAGTAAACATTTTAGGAACTCTGTTATAGAGATAACAGTCGAGTTCTTCAATAGTTTTGATTTGATTTAAACGTGGTTTGGTGTTAATATAATCGGTGGGTTAATTATGAAAACGTAAAGTAAAAGTAAAGTAGGGCTAGGATGATCAATGTCTTATATAGAGTGTCCTTAGTTTTTCGGGACAAGTCCTTAACTACTTCGAAATTACAACTGTCGATCGTGGCGTTCTTTCCAATTCTTGATTTTGTCCTCATTCACCGCTTAACCCATTTTTTCAACTTCCGTTCTAATACCAGCAAACACACCGCTTACAGCCCACTGAGTCCTTCCAATGATGTCGATATCATCGGCATAACTAGTAGTTGCATAGATTTTTGAAAGATTGTACCTCCAGTATTCACTTGTGAGTTCTGCACAATTCTTTCAGGTATGATGTTAGAGAAGGCACATGACAGCGCGTCACCTTATGTAAAAATTTCTTGATATCAAAGCTCTTAGCTTTGTCATTACCGATATTGGTGGAGCAGCGAGCGTTCTCAACCGTGATTTTTCACAGATGGACGAGTTTGGCAACGATGCCAAAACTACATATGGTTCCATATAGATTGTATCTGCAAATGCTGTCATATTCCGTCTTAAAATCGAAGAAAAGGTGGTGGGTATTGATTTGGATTTTTTAAGTTTTTTTCCAGGATCTGTCGGAGTGTGAAGATTTGGTCGATTTTGGACTATCCTGGTCTGAAACCACACTTAAAGGAAACGGATCTTGTAACCGATGTTAAGGAGACTTACCACCTTGATCAACCACCGTGTGGCGTTCCCAATTTTCCGATTTGAGTTCTGTTTTTTTATGAGGTTGGTACATCTGTTGTTGACATTCCCTTTAAATCTTAGCATCATAGCTTGATATTTGCAAAAGTTATTTAGCCAAGAGTAGATCTATCTCTGTGTGTGTTGGTGATTTTTTACAATTTTAGAATTGGATTTAAATTTGCAACAACGAACTTGTATTAAATTTTGCGTAAAAAATGGATTTAATGGTGCTCGAACGTTGGAAATCTTGAAAAAGTGTTTCAGCAACGATTCTCTAAAGAAAACGGTCGTTTACCAGTGGTCGTAAGTCCATCGAAGATGACGAACGCAGTTGCAGACCATCGACATTAAAAACCGACGAAAACATTGATGAAGTAAAAGAAATGTTGGTCATTACACGCAAATTAAACATCAGAGAGATAGCGGAGGATTTGGACTTTGTCTATGGATCCGTCCAAGACATTTTGGTTAATGATTTGGGTTTCCGTCGTGTAGCAGCAAAGATGGTGCCAAAAGACATCAATTTCATGCAAAAGAGAGACCGTGTTGACGTTGCAAAAGAGATCCCACATTCATGCAAAAGGATCATTGCTGGAGACGAGACATGAGTTTATGAGTACGACACGCAATCCAGACATCAGGCAAGTAAATGGCGTTCACCAAATAAGTCGAGACCAAAAAAACCACGTCGTTTTTAGTCAAAAAAGGAGGTAATGCTCACGGTTTTCATGGATTACAACGGTGTAGTGCATCATGAATTTTTCCCAGAAGGCTAGACAGTTAACAAAGAGTATTATTTGGGCGTGAATTGAATTGCGTGAAGCAATTCGCCGACAGAGACCTGAATTGTAGGCAGAAGACTCGTGGATTTTGCACCATGATAGCGCACCGTCGCGGTCGCACAGTGCCATCATTATTCGTAATTTTTTGACGAAAAATGTAACAAGTACCATCCAACAGCCACCGAATTCACCTGATTTGGCTCCCTGTGATTTCTTCCTGTTCAATCGAGTTAAAAAGCCACTATGAGGAACGTGTTTCAGCAGCCGAGAGGAAGTAATGGAAAAATCGAAGGAAACACATATCTAAAACCGAATATAAAAAATGTTTCGAGGATTGGATCAAGCGCAGGCATAAGTGTGTTGCAGTCGATGAGGATTACTTTAAAGGGGACAATATAGATTTATTGTAGATGAATGAACTTGTATTTTTTTCTGAATAAATTCCGGCAATTTTTGATCAATGTGGTATAGCTCTATAGTTGAGGTAGACTCCTTTTTTGTGGATCGGGGATCGGATCGGTACTAAAGTTCCACAAAATTATTTCCAGCAGCTTTGAATACTTCCTCCGGTAAGTAGTCAGGTCCAGCTATTTTGTTGGATTTTAGCTTAGATATGACTTCGATTTGATCAAATTTTGGTAATGGTCGTATAAGTTGAATGGTCTATTCTGCCATTCTTTATATCACTACAAATCAATACTACTACTTTATATAGCCTTTGTTAGGCCTCTTCTTGAATATGTAAGATAAGTACTACAGAACTAACATCCTCCGGAGAGAAGCTGTTCAACGCATATTTTTACGATTTGCTTTTACGAGGACTTCCATTGGATGGTAGCCAAACTTTACTACTATACACTGATCGGCTGAAACTTGTAAATTTACAACCCTTTTCTATACGCCGAAAAACTACCGATATTCTCTTTATTCATCAGATATTAGTTGGTAATATTGGTTGCCCTATATATTTTAATATTTTAAATATTGGTTTTTTTTTTTTAAATTTAAACGTTTATTTAAGAAAAACATGTACAATAGTATTATTCAAAGTATTGCCCATCTGAAGCTATGACTTTTTCCCATCTTTATGGCAATTTGTGGATCCCATCCCAAAAGAACTGCGCCGGCTTGGCAGCCAAGAATGAAACAAGCCAATTTTTGAAATTCTGCTCTGATGTGAACCGCATTTCAGTGAGGGCGTTCTGCATCAACCGGAACAAATGGTAGTCAGAAGGGGCAAGGTCTGGCCTATAAAGCGGGTGAGGTAAGACTTCTCATCCACTGTTTTCCAAATAGTTCTTAACCGGAATAGCAACGTGGGGCCGAGCGTTGTCATGATGGAAAATTATTGCCTCGTGTCTGGCCGCATATTCCGGGCGTTTTTCGGCTACTGCTCTCTTCAAATGGATTAATTGTGTTTGGTAGCGTTGTCCATTAATGGCTTCACCCAGTTTTAGCAGCTCATAATACAGCACACCCATCTGATCCCACCAAATACAGAGCATTACCTTCGCGCCATGGATATTCGGCTTTGCCGTTGATTTGGCTGGTTGGCCGGGTTTCACATATGATTTTTTGCGCTTGGGATTTTTTGAGGTCGTAATGGATCCATTTTTTATCACCAGTAACAATCCAATGCAAAAATGACTTCCTTTTGTGGCGTTCCAGCAACATTTCGGACAAGCAAAACCGCCTTTCGACGTCTCTCGTCTTGAGTTCATGTGGAACCGAATTTCCTTGCTTTTGAATATATCCAGCTGATTTTAAACGTTTTGAAATGGCTGCTTGAGTGACACTAAAAGGTTTTGCGTGCTCTTCTTGTGTTTGGCAACAATCGGCCCAGGACGTTCATCGTCTTCTAAGCCAAAATCACAACTTTTAAATCGTGCAAACCACTTTTGGCTAGCTCGCTCAGCTAGCGCATGTTCACTATAAACTTTCACCAAAATACGATGACTTTCGGCAGCAGTTTTCTTCATATTAAAATAATGAAGAAGAACTCCTCGCAAAAACACTTTTTCAGGCACAAAGTTCGACATATTTGAGTGAAAAAAAAAAGTATTGTTGTTTAAGCTTTAAATGAATGACATATACTGAAACGACTTACAATGACAGTAGCTTTTCAACGCGTGTTCCAATGGAATAATACAGTTACGCCTTCTCTTAGCAAACCGCACGAATTTATAGACCCAATATATATAAAAAAAAACGAATTATTATGCTGACACATAAATGCATTGTTTACATTACTTGTGTTTCTCCGCGCAAAAGAATATGGCATGCAAACAAAATTAATATTTCAAAGACCTTGTTTGGCATAGATTTTGTCAAAGTCTTGAACTTGAACTTGAACATAACTTTTCGAAGCTCTGAAACTGACCCAAATTATATTCCGTTTTCATACACCTTTGAAAGAAGGATGGCCAAAATGTATTCAATTGGGTAGCAAACAGGGCTGCAGGCCAGTCAATTTAATTTGATGAAAACCACTGCTTTGCCTCTTTCGGCACAGGCTAAAAAATGATTTTTTTTTTTTTTTTTAAGGTGGTCATCCAAAAAGAAACTAGAACGTCACCTAACTTCTATGAATTCATTTTGGTTGAAATGAAACAAATTGCTAGCTGTGATTTATAAGATCTTCAAACCATAAGGCTTCTTTCTAAGGTTTCGTTAGAAAGTTACGAAATATTCCAAACTACCTACTAAGATGAATAAGAATTTTTTTAAAGATCAAATCCTTAAAACTTAATCTCGTGGAACATTATGTATTGTACGATCGAGTACGGTGAATGTTTAGAAAAAGTCATTCTGTAAAAACAGCATTAATATGGAGAATAAGAAGTGTTGAACTTAAATGGTATAAATCATACCTTAGTGGACGTTTGCAGGTGAACAAAATTAAAGATAACTTTTTATCTGATTAATGTTAGTGGGCCATAACGGCTTACATTGTACATAAATGACATAAACTCAGTGCTAAAGTGGCGTAAAATTATGTTATTTGCTGACGATTTGTTATATACTATGCGTCTGTGTATTATGATACCGAAAGTGAAAGAAATTCAGGCTGAATGAATCAGCTGACAAAAGCAATCTATAAAATTAGCTTTCAGCCCTATCTTAATCTTTGAAAAGAGAAAAAGTTGTGGGTGAGTAGAATTCGCGCAGGTGGAATGAAATAAGCAAAACTGCAAAACTAAATTTTTAACTGTTGCCACAATAATCTAAGGAAGTCAACAATATGGAACAGATTTAGAGGTTTGCTATAAGACCAAAAAAAAAAGCAATTTCCTTGAGCTATACAAAATCAATATACTTACCATTCAATACCACATATGGTATTCTGTTGGAACTGATAATGAAGCAAGGTAATAGAAAAAGAGGCATCATTCAAGAAATAGCGGGGCGTTTATTTCCTTGTGTATCCTCTTACACAATTTAATTTTTTTTCCTGCGATATAATATACATTTAGGAAATAACATAAATAGGTTAAATCACATACTGTTACATGCTACTCTTTCCAGGCTGGCGACGACGTCACATTTATTTGTTGATTCATTCGGTTCGTTCAGTGTCTTCACTTCGTCACATTTCAGAGGGATCATGTATTATCATCGACTAAGGAAGCACTGCACTGCCAGTCATACAGTGACAGTGATATAGATAAGAAAACAAATAAAAGCGTTTGAATACGGCACGGAGCAAATACAATTAGAAATAAATGTCGTTTCGTATTCGCATGGATTGCCAGGGCGTAGGCCTGGTATAAGTTGCTGAGTGGCCAAAATGTGTGGTCGCTATGGTTGGAGGATGGACGAGCCGTAGCGAAGAGAAATTCGGTTTTTGCATACTTCAAAGTCAGTTGTTGGCAGTCCGAAATAGTTGATGCGGCAATTATTTAGTACTTATCTTATATCTTGTAATCTGCTTGTAATTCTTTAGCGAAAATATATACGAGGTGGATGACTTTTGAAATTTCGCGGGCAACGTACATTCGAGTATCGATTTATTTATTTATTTTTTATTTTTTATTTTTTTTTTTTTTGCTGTATTGGTACACATGTTCCGAAAAGTTTGAAGTATATGGCATACTTAGTTTGTACCAGGTGTACCGGTATGAAGTGAGCGTCAAGATACAAATGTCTTGATAGGGAACATTTATTGTGAACGGGCCTTAAGTTTTTGTTTTGTTTGGTTGCTAGGACAACTGTCAAACATATTTAGTATACATCAAGTCATTGAGTAAACAACATCAAACTTTTTCATCGAGTTAAAAATGTCGAATTTTGTATCAGAAAATGATGACTTGCGGAAAGCATTCATTTTTTGTTTTCATTTGAAGAAAAGTGCTGCCGCATCAAATGCTTTTCGAGGCATATTGTGAGCATTCTCTGTCAGAAGCAACATGCAAAAGATGGTTTCAACGGTTAAGAGATAACGATTTTGATGAACATTGAAGACCACCAAAAAAGTTAGAAGACGCCGAATTGCAAGCAATATTGGATGAAGATGACACTTTGAGTCAGAAACAAATGGCAGAAGTGTTAAATGTTGCACAACAAACAATTTCTGATGGATTAAAAGCTATGGAAAATGCCTAGAAAATGGGTGCCACATGAACTGAATGAAAGACAGATGAAAAACCGAAACACCTCTTGTAAAAGCTTGCTTCAAAGATACGATAAAAAAAATCAGTTTTGCATCGAATTGTTACTGGCGATGAAAAATGGATTTATTTTCAGAATCCTAAACCGGAAAAATTATGGGTAAATCCGGGACAACCATCAACTTCGACTGCAAAACCAAATCGATTCGGCAAGTAGACAATGCTGTGTGTCTGATGGGACCAAAAGGTGTGGTGTACCACGAGCTCCTTAAGCCTAGTGAAACCATTAATACAGATCACTACCGACAACAAATTATCAATTTGAACCATTGAACAGAATGGGCCAGAAGGCACGGCAAGGTAATTTTGCTCCATGACAATGCACCTGCACACAAAGCAAAACTGGTTCAGGATACAACCAAAGCTAGACTTGGCTCCTTCCGACTACCATTTGTTTTCATCGATGGGACACGTATTACCTGAGCAGCACTTCAAATCCTATGAGGAAGCTTGAAAATTGGGTGAATTTTTGGTTTGCTTCAAAAGACGAACAGTTTTATTGGCGTGGAATTCATAAATTACCCGAAAGATGGGAAAAATGTGTAGCTTGCAATGGCCAAAACGGTCACTTCATACCGGTACACTTGTTATTTGACAGATAGAAAGTTTTGATGTGCTCGGCGATTTTCAATTATTTTGAAAAATGGAGCAAAATATTTTCATCAAATTGACAAAATGTTGACAGTGATATACGGTGAGTCTTCTCTAAGCAAAAAAAAAAAAGGTTTACAAGTGTTACAAGCTCTTCAAAGATGACCGAGAAAATGCCAATGACGAATCTCGATCTGGACCCCGCAGCACATCAACAAAAGATGATAACGTCGAAGCTGTGAAGAAAATTGTTGAATGACTCATGTCATGCAATTTTTTCGGAAGTTTTGGGCATGAGACCTATGTCAGCAAAGTTTGTTCCGAAAATTTTTAATTTTGATCAGAAGAACCGTCACATGAGGATCGCTCGGGAGCTCTTGAATGATGTCAATGATGATCCTGACTTGATTAAAAGGGTCATAACTGGTGACGAATCATAAGTATATGGTTATAACGTCGAAGATCCAAAAAAGCACGCCAAGTTCAATCAAAACTTTGATCACATTCTTTTTGATTACCGTGACGTAGTGCATCCGGAGTTTTTACTTCAAGGTCGATAAGGAGTATTACCTTGAAGTTATGCACCGTTTGCGAGAAGCAATTCGAAAAAACGTCCGGAACGACAACTACGTCGCGACTTTTTCCTGTTCCTAAAACTGATTAGACCTATCAAGGAAAGGAAAATTTCCACGTTTAAGGAAGTAAAAACGTCTTCATTGGAAGAGCTCAAGGCTATACTAAAAAGTGCTTATAAAAAATGCTTCAGAGATTGGTAAAAGCGTTGGCACAAGTGTATTTGAGGGAGATTTATTTGAAGGATACAACGCTAACATTGTTGAATAAATAAATCTTTTTTTTTTATCAAAGGATAAAGTAACCTTACTTTTTGAACACACTTAATATTTAGCCAAACGGTGGCATTACGGGCTACTTCGCTGTTATACAACTACTTGTACTTTTTTTAAATTAGTGCTACTACTACTACTACTTTACATAACTTTTGTTAGGATTCTTACTTACCAAAATACACTGATCGACTAAAACTCATAAATTTGGTATCCCTTTCTATACGCCGACATATTTCCGAAATATTTTTTCCATCAAATTTTAGTTAATAATTTTAGTTATTCTTCTTTACTTCAACTTTTTCCTTTTAACACCAACCCACGCAATCTCGTGTATGTGCAACTGTGTGCATCAGTTTGTGTTAAAAGCTGTTTGGCTTCAAAGTTACCCGCGACACTAGCACTAGCAAACTTACAGGAGCAATTGGTATTTTATGCCGCGCCATTCCACATATTGGAAACACGTTCTTATTCTGAATAACTTGTTAAGGTGTTGCTACACCAGATTTTCGAATCCTTATTCACAGAAATTCACCTTTGACCTATCATCAATATGCATACATAAAAAAAGTATCAGTGAAAGGCGCTCTACTGGATCTGGTAATACAGGTCAAAGACATTTACCGACAAAAGGAGATAACAATATGTGCCTTTCAAAATATATACGGGATATGACTCCATGTTAGAAAGTATGTCCAAAAAGGGTATTGACCACCCCACTTTCGAGCAATGCTCGAAAACTAGACGATATTCACATCTTCCGGAGCGACTAAAATCTCTGTATTAACTGTCAAAGGTTGTCGACAAAAAGGTGTTCTCTCGCCACTCTTGTGGTCACTGACCATTGATGATCTACTACCAAAACTTAGTTATCTAGCCTATCAAACAATAGGATATTCCGATGTTTGGAATGCTTTGCAGACTAATCTAAAGATTGCAAACGACTGGTGTGTTAAAGAAAATCTCGCAATCAACCCTAGTAAAGCTAAACTTATTTCCTTCACTGGCGCCTTGACCAGATCTCACTAATGGTACGAGGGCTGTTTGATTAACACCCGGATTAGAAGTGACAACGCAACTTTTTGAGGTTTTGACAATTTATTTTTCAATGTAATTATCTTTAATAAAGTGTATCGAGTACACATTTTCCAGCGGTGCTGCAACTTTTTTAACCCCACCGTATAGTACGACTTTTGTTGGCCTGCAAAATACTCATCCGCCGCATTGATGACTTCCTCGTTCGACCCGCACTTCTTTCCGGCGAGCGATCTTTAAGTACGGAGAATAAGGGAGCAATTCGTAATGCAATCCGACCAATTTGGCTGCGGCGACTGCGGAAAGTGTGAGCTTCTGCGTGGAAGAGCACTTTTTCTTCGCCAAATATGGTCGTTTTTTCTTCAAATCGGCTTTAACTCGGCCCAATAGTATGGTATGCTCCTGCGATTGTTTTTCCCTTCTCCAAATAGTCAACGCGTATCACACCTCGCGCGTGTGATACGCGTCTTATTTGGAACACCTTCACCGACTAAAACCCATTGTTTCGACGTGGTCTCACGATTGCGCATGTTCTTTGGTGTGAGCAAACGCGGCACTCATCGCGCGGACAGCTTTGTTATGCAAAAAATCTCGTGCGGGATATGGTTAACGCGCTCAGTTGAGATGCCTGCTATTTCAGCGAACTCGCCAATTTTCACTGGGTCACTAAATTGACAGGCTGGCTAAAATAGGATATTCTACGCTCATTTTGGCTCTGTAGCGCCACCAATCTTCCAATCCGGGTACTCATTGAACAGCCCTCGAAGAGTTATTGTGTACTCCAACGAAGTAAAATATCTTGGAATGGTTCGCGATAAAAAATAAAATGGAATTCACATATTAATAATTAAATTACCAAAGTGACTTAGGCCTTGTGAGCTTGCAGTCATATGTATGGTAAGACCTGGGGTTTGGACCCAGAAGTCACCAATTGGATATATACAATGGTGATATGTCCCATCATCACGCTTTAGTAGTATGGAGGAACAAAACAAACGAGAAAATAGAGAATTCTGTCATAAAAAAGCTGCAGCGTCTATTAAGATTTACATGTATCGGCATCGCCGGCGGAATCCACATATGACACACATCAGCTATATAAGCCTTCATTGGCTTAACGCCCCTCCATTTCTTAAAGAAAATGATGGCAATTGACAGCATGGTCAGACTACTACAAACAGGATAGATTAATCGCTTGGATCACATGGACCAAATGAATATTCTCTCGGAAATCTCCGAGGTTGACATGATCTGCGCGATGAACGACCGGTTACCTAAGGTTCAGTATAGCTATCTCAAGCACGGAACTACAAGAACCTCACTTCAAACATTAAAGGTATCAAGTGGTATACCAATGGATCAAAGATGGACACCGGGGTGGGAGTTGGTATACTTGGAACAAACAAAAGTATATCGCTACCAATGGGAAAAACTCCCAACGTAAATATGCCATTCAGGGGTACGTCAATTTCATTCTCGATAAGGGATTGAAGGGTGTCCCTATACATATACTCGTGGACAATCAAGAAGCCTTTAAAGCATTAGGCAATAATCTCATTGACTCCAAATCAGTCATGCACTGCTTCAACACAATAAAAATTATTTCCCATAAGAACAAAGTACCACTTTGGGTGCCTCGTGAACTACAATAGCTAGAAACGACTGAGTCTTTCATCGGCCCTAAGCCGTTTTGTAATAAAAAGAGTTTGAAGAACATAATGTGTATATCCCATTGGAAAAACACCCCAGGACTTCTCCAGGCTAAAAGAGACATCAAAACTTTTTACAAAAATATCAAAAGAATCCCTACAACTCAGAAGGAATGAAATCAGAAGAATAGTTTGATTTTTAACCACGTGCTGATTTCCAACACAGTACTTTCTTAGAGAGTTGACTCTCTTGCCTTCTTAACACCGATTTTCTGACACAAAAGATCTTTTACGTCGAAGGTTGCAGTGCTCTCTAATTGACAAATTATATCAATTAAAAAATAGAAATAAAATATAGGAAAAGAATTTGACGGCCTCTGATCTTGGCAGAATTGGACTGTTTCAGGTTCAAGACAAAACTCTAAATACGGGCTTCTTGGGCTAAGGAAAGCCAAGACTAGATAACTATACACATAAAAAATACTATAATCAGTACATACTCGTATAGTAGCTAGCAGTGTCATCACAGATGCTCAGTCCTTAAATTAATCTACAATATAATAGAATTATTCAACACTAGACTAGCGGAGTATCTTACTTTGTTAAGTTTTCTCTGCTAATCAAGATGCATTTTTATTTCAAAGGAAAAGTCTATTATTAGTTATGAGAAGAAGAGCGGTTCCAGTATTAAGCCTTGCGGCACCCCTCTTGAAAAAGAGAGAAAGTCGAAGATCTCATGTAACACTTCAGTGGCACGTTTTCTTGTTCAAAGATAAGATAAGTAGGCTAACAGTAGTAACTGACAACTCGTGCAAGTGAAATATTATTAAACGCATTAAAAACATTAAAAAAGTACTAAAAATGTAATCTGATCTCATTCAAGAAGCGTCATTTAAAATATTTATAATGGTTGACGTGAAAACAACTTCTTACATAGTAAAAATGTGCAGTGCAAAACGGGGACAAAAAATCTGCTGTAGGATATCTGCAGCTCTTCAGTTCAACAAAAGTAATAAGGCTCAGAAGTATGCTTAATTTTCCATCTGTTCATGCTCAAGAGACATTCTTTCAAACCAAATATACTAGTCCTTCCCTTAAGCAGAGAGACAACAATTGGAATAAGTGATGAGTCACTTAAATATAATTTGCTTTGGCAAGCTTTGCAATTGATATCCGTGATTTGCTGTAAAAGAGAATTCACGGACATACAAAAAAGGATATAAGAAAAAATAAATAAAATACAGATGCTGTCGCTCTTCGTACTTCCAGACTTGTCTCGATTTCACTGTGGAGAATATGGCAGAAGATTAAACAAGTATAGTTCTGCTCATCGACATGTAGTAATAGATATATAAAGCATTCAAATTTTGTCATGCAAACAAAACACATTAAGTTCAAGGGGCGCCAGGGTCTGAAATTTACCACCTAAATTAAATAAGTTAGTATCCCCCATTGATTCAAATTGTAAGTTTGCTTCTTCTAAATAGAAGGTTTAAGATATTTTGATATGTGGCTCTTTGAACTACTTGTTCATAGGAAATGGGACTCGGAAAGCTTTTTCCTGTTGCAAGATAAGATGTTTGTCTTCTGCTGGAACAAAACATATGGTTTATGTCAGAGCAAATACTCCCAATTAAACTGAGAATTCTGAGGTGTATACCTTTTCGGGCAAATGTATGAAAGAATCAATTATAACTTCTTAATAATTCGCTATACGTGCCATTTTTCGGACAATTCATCCAATCGTAGATATCATATAAAGTGCGGGAAAACTGTTGAATGAATTTAAAATTTTCTAAACTGAATTCGTGCAATTTAAAAGCGTTTTTCAATCATGTTTAGCCATATTTTTTCACTTTCTACATTTAATGAAGGTTTACATATCGGAAGCTAAACCAATATGCCCCTCCAGCCAGCTTGATCCTCATCTAGTTTGTTCCAGTTACGCGCATAGATTTTGTTTAGGACCTCTTCTTTTTGCGTGCGCTACCTGAAGTCCTATGCTGTATAATCTCATTCCTCCATGATCTAGTCATCCACATCTCTTTAGGTGAAGCCTTCCGCCTAGACCTGTGTTGCAATATAGCCAGAATAGTTCGCTCTTCCTCCTCACTGCGAAAAAGCAAATGGTAAAGAAGATCACACGTGCAATCTTTCGTTCAAAACTCCATCATTTGTTTATTCCAGAGCCTAGATAGATACGAGGATGAATGAACATATCCCTAATTTTTTGAATTTCCTGCGTTGTAACTTATAAAGCATTACTTCTCCCGCCAACTCTTTACATACCATATGTCAATATCAAGCAACCTGTGTCATGTCAACAGTTTCTTGCAATGCACGTGACAAATTAAATTACAATAAATGTTACTTTAATTTGTTCTTAAAACTTAAAGGTTACTTAGCGTTTCTGTATCCAGACGCCTTATCGCCAAAATAATGTTTGTTGCTTCAGCAATGTTGCTGAGAAACTTAATCATGAAGTGTTGGCATGGACTTGTTATTTCAACGAGTTTTTACCATTAACCGTTCGTCCTTAAAGTCGGACATCCTCGTCCAATGACTTTGACCTTAACAACTTCTAGCCAAGTTTCTTTCAGCGGGAATTGGAGAAGAATTGTTTGTTTAATTTTATTAATATTCTATTAGCAAAAGTTGTTGCCAAAATAAGAATGATTTGGCAATTCCATCTTTGATGTGCCATAAGCATAAAGTTACTTTAGCCTTTCCAGTAAAAGGACTTCTTCTGGCTTAGTTATAAGGGTAGCGGGTTGAAGAACTGCTAGAATTGGTTGGTTCAAAATTACCTCATTGAAGTCCTTCGATCTGAATGCTTGTATTGATGTGGCGAATAACGTATGTGCCATTAAGTTCAAATATTTCGTTATTACAATATTATGGGACCCGCATATTGATTCTGGAGTGTTCCTAATGATATCTCTTCTATCGTAGGTATGTGCTGATTGTTAATCAATGTAAAGTTGGCTTCCTGACTCTTGATTTCTTTTGAGATACAAAACGATGAGTTTAAATCTACAATATTATCTCTATTATATATTGTTAGTTTATTATAGTTCCGACATTTACTCATTACGCCAATGCAATTATGGTTTTCCCAAAAAAAATTATACAAAACAATAACCGTGTGAGATATAAAATTGATTCTAGCTTTATTTTGAAGCCATGTACATCCCAGTATTTGTGGAATAGCACATCATTCAAAAGGCTGCCTCGGCTTCGCTGTAATATTAAAACTTTTGCTTCTTTTTATGGTTATTACTTTACACCAATATGATATATGGTAAACAATTTTTTTGCTAATAAAACAATTTTAAACTAGTAAAAATATATAGGGTTTTCTAATAACGACTTGACAACTTTTTTTTTTTAAATAAAAGGCAAACCATTTGAGATATTTCAAAAACTTTATTATAAAGTAGACATCTAAAAGTTGATTTATAACACTTTACTTACGGATTTGACGCAGTGGCAAGGTGCAGAATCATCTTAAAAAATGCACTTGTCTGTATACAAATGATGCTGTTCAATGAGCGTTCATAGTTCCATTAACAAAGTTTAAAGGGCCCAAAACGTAAAAAGAAAATCATCCCCAAACCATCTGGCTTTGAGGAAACTTCACTGTTTTGACTATGCACTCGTCCTTGAACCTTTCACCTGCTGACCGTCGTACGTATGGAAAATTGTCGGCACACAACGAATTAAATTTACTTTCATCGGACCATATCACACATCGCCAATCATCCTGCGTCCAATCTTCGTACTTTTTTGCCCACGTCAAGTGAGCTTTTTTAATTTTTGTGGTTAGGAGAGGTTTTTTCGCTGGTCGTCTTCCATATAAACCTATCTCCCGTAGCCGTCGGCGTATAGTTTCGGCGCTTAGATCAACTTGATGGAATTCACTCAGCTATGCTCTTATACGGACAGCACTTTTAAAGTGATCTTTCATGCTTATTCGTTGTAATACATTGTCCGCCTTCTGGGTTGTTTTACGTTTTCGTCCCGAGCCTTTTTTCCTTTCTAGTGGATCTAAATTTTCTTTTTTCTTCATCAGTCGTACGATAGTTGAATGACAGCATCCTATCTCACGATATCCAAGCTCTTCTTCGACTAAAGTCAATGTTTGAACTTTTTCGTCCCGGGTCAGACATTTCACTTTTTTTTACTATTCACCGTCACTCACTAATTTTTTTTTTTTTTGCACTGAATACGAGGCCGAACTCCGCTATGGGGAATACCCTTCATTAGTATGGGAAAAACCCTTACGATCTGATGTAATTAGGCATTTTTTGAGAACTCATCAGGTGGTGCGGTTTTTATGACACATGTATGTATCTATCAATCTTTATGGTCTGAAAAAAAAAAACACCAAATATAGGTTCCAAGTCAACCAACATTAACTTATGAGGCCCAATATAAGATAACCCCTTGATGGATGGTTACCTGAACTTTTTCAAGTACTTTTAACGTAGGAAGCTAAAAACCAGAAATGTTTACACGCCAATAATTGAGACACACAATAAATTTATATGCAAAGCTTATTTATAAAAAAGTATACCATTAACTCATACTTACATTTTATTTTTTTTATAAAAGGATACTCAACGTGTATATCCTGTCAACTGTGATGAATCTGTTTACTGCTATCCATCATATAAACATTAGTTTAGTTGTTTTAATCCACTGTGCAGTAGAATTTCCAGATTCTGCACCATGCCACATTCATTTCATTCATGATTTTTTTTTATATATATTTTATTATTATTTATTTTTTTTTTTTTGCTTTTAGAAGCACGCGCGAGAATTGAATTTACCTTTTTTGTTTACACTTGTAAGTAGAAGGAAGATTAACAAAAAAATTGATCGAAAGTACTTTCAAAATAGCTAACATCGCTCGTGTGCTATAGGCATAATGACAACAAACTGGTATTCCAACATCCCGACATGCCGACATTCACCGCCGAATGACAGGATATTGAAAGGGTATACAACATAGGAATAGTAATACACAAAATATGTACACAAAATGCGAGTACATCCCAGATAAAAAAGTGCACAAGTACTACACAAATGCACATTCAGATACACAAAAATGTTCAGAGCATCGTATACGTATCTTAGGCAATAGAAACAGTCAGGATATTATAAGCATCAAGAACTCTGCAAAAGATGACATCCATCTCCACACTTTTCAATACCAGATATTATGGAAACAGAAGCACGTATGTAACTGAAGAAATTGCAAATCTTTAAATCTGAAGCGTGTGCTTGCTTTGTATCGAACTCGCTTCTGATAGCGAATATTTACGCAGCCATCGCTGTTGATCGAAGTTAATGATGTTGTTAAAAACTAAGCGAAACTAGAAACAACTTTAATCGGATCATAGCGATATAAAGCCACTTAGATATACAAAATTTCCAGTTGAATGAGCATTTTGGAAACGTACACATAAAAGTGTCCTACAATGCGCATAGCATACAAATGAAAGACGCGAGCTGATGCAATTACTGACTTCAGGATCAATAGGAGTAATGACATTTAATTTACATTTTATGTTGGTTGGATTCTTATGCTTAAGAAGAGAGCGACGATGACGGTGGCGACACGACACCAAAGACAATGCGGTTCAATGAATCCTTTTTTTTTTTTGTACCTGAACTTAGCAGTTTACCAACCCACACCCAGCACAAATACGTATGGGTACAGAACGATGGCATTCATTGTGGAAAAGATAGTCACGTAAAATTTGATTCAATTTAAAGTTTGTTTGTCTGAAATTGTTAGTCGGTTCAATTCAAATGAGAGAATTCATCATATGTTAAGGTAAGGATAAGGGACAAAGGTTCTTGGTAAACAAAAAAAAAAAAAAAAAAAATTTTGGGTAAGCATTCTAGTGACCTTCTACGCTATAGAGGGTGTGAAACTGGTAGTATATGACGAAGGCGTTCTATATGCCGGGTGAGATGATGGTGGCCTGTAATTGAATTTCTTGTGTTGAGATAGGAATTATAAGTAAGCTTTCATTGGTTGCTGATAGCTTATAGAGATACGTCAAGTGCCATTAGTCGAAGGAATATGACATTTACTTTATGGTGACGACCGACGTCGACCTCCATCTCATCGTTGTAGTAGTCGTAGTCGTCCAAGTCTTAATCATCCTAGTCGTCGCCGTTGGTTATAATGTATTCGAAAGATCAACATCGAACCGAAGGATAGTTGTAATCGGCAAATTGTGTACAAGTAGTAGGTTGTCATCACAAACAGGCGTGCTTTCATTAAATGCGGTTATTTGAGCATGATTCACATAAAAAAAAAAACCATGAAGGTCAGCTATGAAATGTTTTATGAAAGTCATGAGTTTGACGCTTTTTTTTTACACATAAGTGATGATGGAAATGAAGGTGTTAATGGAAACATATTAAACCAAACAATGTACTGGTAATAAACAGGGTAGTTAGTAGAGTACAACTTTACTTATAAACACATCGACGAGATTAGGGAAACAATTTTTAATGTGAACCGAGAAGGACTATGAATATAGCAAACGATATATTCTTAAAGCTATTCGAATACGGGATATTTAGATGGCCAATGAAAAGTGTCTACAATGAGACAATAACATTTCCTTTCAAATAGTTTCGACTCAGTCTTTTTTGATTAAATCTAAATTTCAATAATAAACTAAAAAGTGACCTAATAAGAACTATAGGGGAAAAAAATTAAATAAAACAACCACTAATCAATATATAAAATTGATTCTGGCTTTATTTTGAAGCTATGTTCATGCCTTATGTGAGGAATATAACCAAATTCAAATGGACGCCTCAGCTTCGCTGGCAGCGCTTCAAGCGGTGGTTCCAATTTTAAATGACTCCGTCCAATTTGTGCGGCGTTATTCCGGCAATAGGGCCCATTCAAAGTAGTTGGCTTGTTAGCGTAGACTAAGGACTTGTCGTAGACCCAGAGAAAATCGTGTGTCAAATCGCATGATTACGGCGGCCAATTGATCAACGCTCGACGTGGGATGATTCAGTCGCCAAATTTATCGTTCACACCTTTGAGAATTGCATCGGTTTTATGGCATGTAGCACCGCGTTGTTTGAGCCACAGCTCGGATATATCGATAATGTCTCACTTCGACCATAGATGGTAATGGTGTCTCTTCTTGATTTCAAAAGGAATTACGTCCGATGATGCCGTCATGCCATAAATCGCACCAAACTGTAATTTTTTGTAGATGCATTGATGCTTTACCGAACACTTGTGAATTGTGTTTCAGTAATGTCAATTTTGCTTATTGACAAAGCCACTGAGCCAAAAATGAGGCTTATCCGAGAAGATGATTTTTTGGCCAAAGTCCGGGGCTGCAGCCAACATTACCAACGCCTAAACTCATGGCGTTGTCTATGTTTGACTGGCATCAATTCTCGCACCAGTACAATCTTATACGGATTTCGGTCTAAATCCAGCCGCAAAATAGATCTGGTGACATTTCTTGGTGCTCTTGGATACTGGCCGCTATGTTTTCGCACCAATCTCTGTCTAGTTGTTGGCTTAAGATAGATATAATCATAGACCCTCAATAGCTATGAAGTAGCAGTCAAACTTATCTAGAGGTTGTTAGAAAGTAGATCCGGTTAACGAAAGTTATTTAAATCCGTTACCGTATACCATATGCTGCGAAACCAAAGCAACGTCGTAGATTCGTTTTATAAGACAGACGTATATATCTTGGGCATTCATCATATCTACAAGCGTCTTTCTAAATTACTACCCCTTTTGATGGATAAGGTTTACTAAATAATGTCTCTGTTACAAGCCAAACATAACAATATATCTGATATATTGCTCTAAAGCGAGTATCATTTCTCTTTACACATTCTCGTAATCCCAATATTCAAAAACTAGATCTGTACCAAGAAACAATTTATCAAACTGATCTTATTGCGAAGTTGCATCTTTTGAGTACATTTTACCTTAGTCAGCCTAGTTGAAACGTGGAATGCACTTGACGTAATCGGCCATAATCCTGCCTCAAGTCTCAGTACTCGTATATGCCTGCAATGAAATTGACTTCGACCAAAATTGGAGGATTCTTAAAAAAAAGAGAGCGTAAGTGGTTATTTTTGATTTAAAATGTGGAAGTCATAGCTAAAAGTCATAGTCTACACAACGTAACCTTTGAAGATGGACTTAAGTTAATTGAACTTTCAGAGATACTTAAACATTCCCAGAAACCCAATATTGATTCATATCATAACCTCGTTGCAGCAAAGGCATACGAATGCTGGTATAGAGACTGAACTGAAACTAGACTGCTAATCCACTTGAATCACCTAAAACTCTCGAATGTTGTCAAATCAAAGAGTTGCATGGAATCTGTAGAGAACAGCTAGCGTGGATGCTATCAGAAAAGCTGATCCAGAAGTGCTGGTTCAATTAAAAACGCCAGCAACATCATAAAACAATGTAGAAGCCATACAAAGTATCAGTTAGAGAACAGAAATAGGTAAGAGTTTCTCAGATTGCTGCTTAATGAAGGATGAGAACTTAGTAGTCGAGTCACATAGGGAGTTTAAAATTGTGAAGAATTACTTTTCAGATTCTTAACAAGAGCTATTACCAATATTCCGATATCAAACGGAATGAACTTTTAGACAACGAATAATAATTCGAAATATAAATAACGACATCATTACGTTACAATTCAGAGTATACCTGATCATGACCCAATCAATCTATCTAACTAGCTTAATCCTTACCCAAATGCCTTCACCGGTGCACAAATGTGTGATCCCTTTATGATGTACGTGACTTATGATGTGGGTTCACTGCTGGGTCAGATTTAAAGATTTTTCGGGCGTTGACATAGATGGATATGCGCTTTCCAGTTAGCTACTGGTCACATACGCATACAACAACTCATCTGTAATGTGTAGTCAGATTAATGTTTACCCCATGAATGGAGTCAAAGTCTACGCAGCGCTCAAGAAGGAAGCCATTCTCCGAATCACAAAAGAAATCAATTTCTTCACATCGCCAACCACAATCTATTGTGTTGTTCTGCGCAATTTTTTTTTTTTTTTTTCTTAGAAGTAGTGTTTATCGTTTCAGAAAATCTCTATGCACCATATACCGTTATGAAGTTTTTGTTGTTTATTCTAATAGAGAGGATTGTTCCTAACATTGTAACAAGCATTTGTTTTGATCGATTTAATGGAGGATAAGAAAGTTTATTTTCGGCATATTAAGCTTTTTTTCCTAAAAAAAAGGTGTCGAAGCCACAGAGGTGCAATGGGAGATTTGCAGCGTGTATAGAGATTCGGCTGGTGGCTGGGTGTGTATGAATTGGGTAGGCGCTGATTGGCATCAACTTGGCGGTGCCCAGTTGCTGTAACTTTTCGTACATATCAACTGTGCTGGGTACTGGTCTGCCCATCCGGGCGTAAATTGCTGAGCTTATAGGCGTGAGTGTTGAACACGAAGAAAATACAATAGCAACACTATAATGCTCTGTCGGAAAGATTGACTGAACGAGTCTCAGAAGTCTTAGATGAGCCCCACAGAAAGAGAACGTACTGCGGATGAATTCACTAGACTGAGTCAACGGTGAGGGCAACAGTCAAAATGGCAAACTTTACTTACATATTTGGAGCTAATTTCAGTGAGGATTTTTCAGAATCTGGGTCCTGAAACAGAGATGGTGGCGGATGAATCCTTTTTGGGCCAACGGCAGCTTTCTGTTAATTGTTGACGAACTATGCAAACGAAATTAGGACAACGAATTTGGATCTGTACGTGGAATGTTAGGTCCCTTAACAGACCGCGTGCAGTTGAACAGCTGGCGGGGCTATGAACTGCTATAAAGCAGACCTAACTGCAATCCAAAAAATGCGATGCGATAGACAGGGCAAAAAGAGGATGGAAAACTGCGATATTTATTATGGCGATGACACAAATGAGAGTTTCTACGAGCTCTTAGACAAGACATACGAGCAATGCCCTAATTATGACATTAAAATTGTCTTAGGCGATTTTAATGCAAAGATAGAAAGAGAGAGCATCTTTGGTAGTTCTGTCGATAACGGATTTAGGCTGTTCGACTTCGCGGCGTGGCGAAATAGTGTCATAGCTAGTACGCGGTTCCCGCATTTCGATATTCATAAAGGGACATGGATAACTCCCGATCAGTCAACCGTCAACCAGATTGACCACATCGCGAACGATGCAAGACACTCCTCCAGTGTTATGGATGTCCGAATGTTCCGAGGGGCCAACATTGACTCGGACCACTAACTTGTTGTACCCAAGGTACGGCTTCAGATATCCCGGACACCGCTAAGACAAGTATATACTCTGAGGAATTTGATGTCCGACGGCTAAAATCACAAGAGATCATCAGATCCTTCTCCGATCTAGTCTCTCTAATCTCTCAATAGCGACGCCGAAATCCCTGGTTCGACGACGAGTGCCAGTAAGCATATACATCGAAACAAGAGGCATACAAAGCACAGAGAAGAAGAAACGAACACCGGCTTCTCAGGAGAAAAAAGAAGGAGCATGAGAAGCGCGCGATCGAGGAAATAGAGAGATGTTACAGCAGGAATGAGTCCCGGAAGTTTTACCATAAGGTAAAAACAACCTGCATTGGTTTCTATCAGTGTGGCTTCGGACCAGAAAAGTCCAACATCGATCAAATTTTCACACTGCGACAGATCTTGCAGGTAACCCAGGAATTCCAAATTGCTACACAACACTTTTTCACCGATTTTAAGGCCACCTATGACAGCATGTATAGAGACGAGCTATACAGGGCCATGTCAAGTTTTGGTATCCCTGCCAAACTCATCTGCTTGTGTGAAATGACAATGTAGAATGCACGCTACTCCATCAAAATCGGTAAGGAACTCACCGAGACCTTCGATGTCAAAAAATGTGACTCCTTCAACATCGTTCTTGAAAGAATAGTGCAAAACTCAAACGCTAACACCAGGGGTACTATCTTTCAAAAGTCCGTCCATCTACTTGCATATGTCGACGATACATCGACATAATCGACAGAACACAGCGGGATGTCAGTGGCACTTTCGTAAGTATTGAGATGACGAAGATGGGTTTGGCGGTCAATGAAGGCAAGACAAAGTATATGCTGTCAAGAAAGGAAACCCAACACCGACGTCTCGGACAGAATATTACTATATACAGGTATGCCTTTGAGGTAGTTAAGGACTTTGTCTACCTAGGCTCCGCTATGAACTCAGGCAATGACAAAAGCGCTGAGATTAAACGAAGAATAACTCTTATCAATTGCTGTTTCCTTGGGCTAAGAAAGCAATTGAGTAGCAAAGTCCTCTCTCGAACAACTAAAGTGCCCTATATAAGACCCTTCTAATCCCAGTCCTTCTTTATGGTGCAGAGGCATGGACCATCTTATTTGTTTTGAGAGGAGAATTCTTCGAGTAATTTTCGGTAATTTTTGATATTTGGGTTCCTCACGAGCTCAGCGAAGGCAACATTATAGATAGCATACTGGTCTGTGAGTCTATGGTGAGATGGAAGTCGCTTGAAGCTCTCCTGAAAAGTGTGGTTACGGGAGACGAATAATAAATGGTCATGTAGAGTGTATGTGCGAAGCAATTAACTTACAATTTATCGAATGGCGAACTCTCAGTCACGTCTCTCGAATTTGAGACCGATTCTCAAAATAAGTATGAATAATACGGAATCCTTCTTGTAATGCGAATCTGTCTATGACAAAGATAAATGACAAAATGAATAATCGTCTGAAATGATTCCTATTGGACGATCTAGAAGATAATGCACAAATAAATACAAAAACTACGGATCCTTCCCAGAAAATAAAAAGATGACAATAACTCAAATGAAAAGAAAAGATTCAACGCTGTGAGTGAATGCCGGACCCAAGATTGGTTTTTTCGATTTCGCTCCGGAAATTTCGTGTAAAAGATGCAACTCGCACTGATCGCCCTGTCACTGAAAAAGTCGATGAAATTTTACAACTGATGGAGCAAGACCGGCACAGAAGCTGCCTGGAGATAGATATAAATTGAGCAGCCTACTCAAATAAACTCGATGTTTGGGTGCCACATGAATTTACGAAAAGAAATTCAATTGAACGAATAACCATTTGTGAAATGCTGCTGAAACGTAAGAAATGGGAACCATTTTTGAAGCGATTAATTACGGGCGATGAAAAATGGATTAAATACGAGAATATCCAATGCAAGCGATCATGGTCAAAGGCCGGTGACCGACCACAAACAACTTCAAAGTCTGGATTGACGGCAAACATGGTTATGTTGAGTGTTTGGTGGGATTGTAAGGGAATTGTCTATTATGAGTTGCTAGAACGTAGCGAAAGGGTCAATTCGATTCTCTACTGTGCACAACTCTGCCGTTGGAATGAAGCTATCTAGAAAGAGCGACCCGAATTGGGCAGCAGTAAGGAAGTTGTCTTCCATCATAACAATGATAGGCCACACACATTTTTGATGACACGGAACAAATTGACGGAACTTGGTTGGGAAGTTTTGATGCATGCACCGTATAGCCCGGACCTTGCACCCTCTGGTTACTATTTGCTTCGGTCTTTGCAAAACTCTCTTGATGGCAGAAAATTGGCTGACCGAAGAGCCGCTGAAAATTACTTGTGCAAGTTTTTCGCCGATAAACCGCAGAAGTTCAATATTACAATAGAAACCTAAACGTCAAAGTAATGAACAATTACATGTTCATACAGCCTGTATTATGACATCATGGATTTATTTAGGTTTCTAGCAAGAAAGCTATTTGAAAGCCGTTTTTGCTAAACAAATAAGAAGCTTACTATGAAGTACGATATATTGGATTGTGCTACTCCAGGAATGTCGTACGGTTTTATTAAATGTATGAAGATAATGCCGAGAACAAAGCTGCTAGAGATGCAGTTTATCCTGAAGAAATCTATGTTATACCACCGTGGCACTCCCATTGTTCTGATTTGTTAAGTTGGTACATCTGTTGTTGACATTCCCTCTAAATCTTAGCGTCATAGCTTGACATTTGCAAAAGTTACGTAGCCAAGAGTGCATCTATAGGGTTTTCTTATAACGACTTGATAAATTTTTTTTAAATAAAAACTATTTGAGATATTTCAAAAACTTTATTATTAGCTTGAAGTACAATCAAAACATTTATGAATGGAACTCGACTTCGTTCATATGGCCACCGCGGACACGTTAGCAGCGGTCGATTCGTTGGGCCCAATTTTCACCGACTCTGCCCCACATTTAATCTGAAACGGACGCTATTTCGAGTTCAATGTTGGCTCTGAGCTCTTCCAACGTCGTCGGCGTATTGACTTACGTAGCCCCACAGAAAATAGTCAAGCGGCGTTAAGTCACACAAATGAGGTGGCCAATCGACTGGCCCATGTCTTGAGATAACATGCTCACCAAACTCACTCTTCAATAAATCGATTGTAGCGTATGCTGTGTGGCTTGTGGCACCATCCTGTTGAAATCACATGTCGTCCAAGTCCATATCTTGAAATTCGGGCCAAAAATAATCGGTGATCATGGCTCGATAACGCTGACCATTCACAGTTACGTGACGATCGTAATCGTCGACGAAAAAATATGGCCCAATAACACAGCCGGCATACAAACCGCACAAAACAGTTATTTTTTGTGGATGAAGTGGTGATTTATAAAGCACATGTGGGTTTTCACCCAACCAATAACGCATATTTTGCTTATTGACGAACCCATTGAGCCAAAAATGAGCTTCATCACTGAAAATGATTTTGCGACTCCGAATATCTGTAGAAAATTTTTATAATTTGCAGACGTTGCTCGTTAGTGTACTTTACCACGATGAAAATGTTGAGTTTACTGAATAAATTGACAGTGACAGTTTGATGATTAGTGAAAGAGTGCGTTCACAAATTAAATTCAAAGTTGTCAAGTCCCTATTGTAAAGCCCTATATATCTGTGTGTTCGCGATTTTTACAATTCTAGAAATGATTTTAAATTACAACGAACTTGTATTAAATTTTGCGGATTTAATGGGGCGTTAACATTGGAAATGTTGACAAAGTGTTTCAGCAAAGATTGTCTAAAGAAAACGGTCGTTTACCAGTGGCACGAGCGGTTCAAAAGTGGTCGTGAGTCACTCGAAGTTGATGAACGCAGTGGCAGATCATCGACATCGAAAACCGATGAAAACTTTGATGAAGTAAAAGAAATGTTGGTCATTAACCGCAAATTAACCATCAGTGAGATAGCGGAGGATTTGGACTTTGTCTATGGATCCGTCCAAGACATTTTGGTTAATGATTTGGGTTTCCGTCGTGTAGCAGCAAAGTTGGTGCCAAAAGACATCAATTTCATGCAAAAGAGAGACCGTGTTGACGTCGCAAAAGAGATGATTCGAGGTTGAATCCCATCCCACATTCATCAAAAGGATCATTACTGGAGAGGAGACGTGGGTTATGAGTACGACACGCAATCCAGACAGCAAGTGAATGGCGTTCACCAAATGAGCCGAGACCAAAAAAAACCAAGTCGTTTTCAGTCAAAAAAGAAGGCAATGCTCACGGTTTTCATGGATTACAACGTTGTAGTGCGTCATGAATTTTTGCCAGAAGGCCAGACAGTAAACAAAGAGTATTATTTGGGCGTTTTTGAGGTGTTTGCGTTAAGTAATTCGCCGAAAGAGACTAGAATTTTGCAGTCGTGTATTTTGCACCATGATAACGCACCGTCGCACAGTGCCATCCAACAGTCACTGAATTCACCTGATTTGGCTCCCCGTGACTTCTTCCTGTTCAATCGAGTTAAAAAGCCACTACGGGGAACGCGTTTCACCAGCCGAGAGGAAGTAATGGAAAAATCGAAGGAAACACTGAGGGACATACCTAAAATCGAATATAAAAAATGTTTCCAGGATTGGATCAAGCGCTGGCATAAGTGTGTTGCAGTCGATGGGGATTACTTTGAAGGGGACAATATAGATTTATTGTAGATGAATAAACTTGTATTTTTGTTTTTGTTCTATATACGAACTTTTTGTTTATTGTTTACGTTTGGCCAAACTAGGTTATAAAAAATATTGAATATGCATACATGCATAATATTAAAAATACAACTCTAAACTTTTATCAAGCACTTCTGACAAAAAACAGATAAAAATATGGAAAAAATAAATTTAAAATACGACTAAGTTGAAAATACTGGGCCCTAAAGGTTGAAAGCTGGCACAATTTTAAAATATAAATAAGGACATTCCCAGAATCAGTTCCATTGTACAAAAAGACTTTCAGTTGATTGTAGTGCTTCATTGTATATCAAAACACATTCGTATTGATTTGGATCCACTTCATTGTCATACTCGTACATAACTGAAGTATTCTGTATGTGAATAAGATAGGAGCCGCTACCAAGAGCATTTAGAAATTTGAACTAATGAATTAAAGAAATAAGTTAACCAAACTACCCTTAAGCGAAGTAAGTTTATCTTTTGTATCTTAATCAAATAAAAATTATTATAGCTCTTTTAAACATACGTAGCGGGAAAGAGTGAGTACTCAAGTCTGGATGTTATAAGCGAATAGCTGTTCAAATTGATAGGTTTCATTTAAAACACTTGGGGCAAAAATAATCGGTTGCACTCAATTATGAAGTATTGATTCAAGATTAATTAATTTCGTATGGTAATGTGATTTTGCCATAATTAATTTTTCAGATCCCTGTACGAATCTGAATTAAGTGTGTTAATTATGAAATTCTGAAATAAAAATCAAAGTAGTGGCATGCGGATACCGGCATTGAAATTCTGTAGCCAAGTTTTGTATGAGTATTTCACAGACATTCGGAATATTTTAAGCCAAAAATACATACCTGCAGAGAAATTAAAAACTAAAAAAAAAAAATGTATAACATATGCATGTATACACATGCAATGAAAAATGTGTATAATATCTGAGAGAGTAAAATAAGTTATAGCCATTATCGGATTGATTTTTGCATGACTGTCGTGAACCAATGGGCAGAAGAAGTATATTCTAAGTGTATACAAATATCCAACGGATTCAATTCCATTTAAACATATGAAGCTAGTCAAGGAGATTCGAATTCAGAGTTTGAAATGGCTCTGGCATATGGCAAACTTCATCGAAGTTTTTTTGATCTCTCCGATAGAGGTGAATAATATCTTATCGATGACATGTAGGTGCTTTAAAATTTATTGGGTCTATAACTTAATTTGTGGTTTGCTAAGAGAAAGCGTAACTTGTATTATTCCATTGGAACATGCGTTGGAAAGCTACTATCATTGTACGTCACTTCAGTATATGTCATTCATTTGAAGCGTAAACAGCAATAATTTTTTTTCACTCAAATATGTCGAACTTTGTGCCTGAAATATTGTTTTTGCGGGGAGTTCTTCTTCATAACTTTAATATTAAGAAAACTGCTGCCGAAAGTCATTGTATTTTGGTGGAAGTTTATGATGAACATGCGCTAGCTGAGCGAACGTGCCAAAAGTGGTTTGCACGATTTAAAAGTGGTGATTTTGGCTTAGAAGACGATGAACGTCCTGGGCAGCCAAAAAAGTTTGAAGATGAAGAACTGGAAGCATTACTCTATGAAGATTGTTGCCAAACACAAGAAGAGCTCGCAGAATCTTTGGGTGTCACTCAAGCAGCCATTTCAAAACGTTTAAAAACAGCTGGATATATTCAAAAGCAAGGAAATTGGGTTCCACATGAACTCAAGCCGAGAGACGTCGAAAGGCGATTTTGCATGTCCGAAATGCTGCTGGAACGCCACAAAAAGAAGTCATCTTTGCATCGGATTGTTACTGGTGATGAAAAATGAATCCATTACGACAACCCCAAGTGCAAAAAATCATATGTGAAACCCGTCCAACCAGCCAAATCAACGGCAAAGCCGAATATCCATGGCGCCATGGTAATGCTCTGTATTTGGTGGGATCAGATGGGTGTGCTGTATTATGAGCTGCTAAAACCGGGTGAAATCATCAATGGACAACGCTACCGAACACAATTAATCCGTTTGAAGAGAGCAGTAGCCGAAAAACGTCCGGAATATGCGACCAGACACGAGGCAATAATTTTTCATCATGACAGCGCTCGGCCCCACGTTGCTATTCCGGTAAAGAACTATTTGGAAAACAGTGGATGGGAAGTCTTATCGTTTCCCGCCTTATGGCCCAGACCTTGCCCCTTCTGACTACCATTTGTTCCGGTTGATGCAGAACGCCCTCACTGAAATACGGTTCACATCAGAGCAGAATATCAAAAATTGGCTTGATTCATTCTTGGCTGCCAAGCCGGCGCAGTTCTTTTGAGATGGGATCCACAAATTGCCAGAAAGATGGAAAAAAGTCATAGCTTTAGATGGGCAATACTTTGAATAATACTATTGTACATGTTTTTCTTAAATAAACGTTCAAATTTTGAAAAAAAATCCGCACGAATTATAAGTTATATAAATTTCAAAATTCATACCAAAAAGAAAATGCATACCAGCAAGTGAAATGAAATCAAAGAAGTTCTTATTTTAGACGAACAATCAATAAGGTATATACCCTGAAACTATGAATTCCGCATAAATCATAAAATAGGAAGACACCCTTTCCTTTTGAACTTTTGAGGATTAACATATATGAAATCCGTAACTTCTTGCTATCCCATAGGAGGAATTAAGTTAAAAGGATCATATGCATAGGAGCTTCCGTCACGAGGGTAGGAAAGAGTTTTCATTGAATAACCACTTTTTTGAGTTTTACATTTTGTTTATCTAAAAATTTCTATCTTTGAAAGAATCGTACTATTGTAATTACTTAAATGGTTTGGCTGGGTACGATAAGGGTATGCTCTGAACGGCGTCAACCTGGTAGTGTCCACTGTTATATTTGTCTATTCCCGGTCTCGTCCAACTGGGTTCTACTTTCCAAACGTATTGAATACTAACATTAACTGAACTGACTGAACTTCAAACGAGCGCCATACAGCGAATGAATTAATGTGACTAGCTCAAAAGTCAGCACGGCAGACCCCATGCTTAAAGTATTTGAAGTTGGGGTTAATAAAGATTATTCGGGACTAGTTAGGATATTAAAGTAAAAACCTCCAAGTTGGGTGTTGATTACTATCCCACTAATTACTACCCAATAGCCCCGGATACGGACAGATCTGCCATTGACGACCCTGAAAACCAAAAAATGGCATACGTTCGTATGTTCTAGCGAAAACCCTATACTGCTATAAACCAGATATCATTGTTGAATGAAAAAGTGCAAAATATACTACGTGAACGGATATAAAGAACATACGCTTGCCGAACGTGCGGACATAGGTATTTAAAAAAATATTATTGAAATTGGCGCAGTTGTAAGTACGCAACGTGAATTTCGTCGTGAGGTCGGTTGTCATCATGGCTTCAGTTTGCAGGCAGTTCCTTGCACCATAGAAAAGTTTGAGCTTGAGTACACTCTTTTGGATCTTAAGCCACCAACCTGACGACGAGAAGAAATTTCGATTCGATCAGGTGAATTAGGCATTGCCACAAAGTCAAACCGGCTTATTTTGCGGTTGAGTTTGGTCCCATATCCGTATAAGGTTGTGCTGATGCAGGAATTGAAGCCGGAAGACCATAGACAACGCCGTAAGTTCGCTAATTTGGCGACAGAAATGTTGGCCGGAGATCCGGATTTTGACCGAAAAATCATCTTTTCGGTCCAGGCCCATCTTTTGTCTCAGCGGCTGTTTCAACAAACAAAATTGTAGCAAGCACAATTCACAAGTGTTCAGCCAGGCATCAATGGACCTACAAAGATTGACTGTTGAGTGTGGTTTAGGGCATGACGGCATTATCGGACCATATTTCTTTCGAAATGAGAAAGAAGACACCGTTACTGTCAATGGTTTCAGGTATAAAGCGATGTTAACCGACTTTCTGTAATCAAAGCCTGACAACGTCGATGTATCCAAGTTGTGGTTCCATCATGACGGCGCTACATAACATACAAGTGACGCTACCTTCAAAGTTGTGAAGGTGAAATTTGGCGACCGGGTAATCTTAAGGCGAGCGTTCTTCAATTGGTCGTGGCGATCCACTACTACTATGCTTACAAGCCAGCCAACATTCGACACGTTATTGCGGGAATAACGCCGAACATATTGGTCCGAGTCATCATAAATTGGACCGACCGGTTGAAGCACTACTACTGAGTCGGCTATTTGAATGATGTACTGTTTTGAAAAATGACATGAACGAATCAATTTTATATTACACACCGTTGTTGTTTTATTTAAATTTATATTGTTCTTGAAGAATAAGAATCGATAAAATAAAGAGGTGTTAATCCAGGAAATTTTACCGATATATAAAAAGAATGTGTCCAGCCAACAAAACCCGAAAAGAAACCCGTGGGGATATCCCGTTTGGGATATCTTATACAAACTGTTAAACGCCGCGGGAGATCCAACGAAGATCGAACTTTTAAACTTGAGCGATGAAAACATAAATGTCTGTCCACCCTTTTAAAATGAAGTAAAGGCTATAATACCTAGGCTTAAGCATAGCAGGCTAAAATGATGGGCTATCTAAGAACCAGGGCATCACTCGGCCGAAAGGATGGAATGCCTGAATAAATGAAACCTTAGCAACACTTTTCCGATTTGTTTAACACCGTGTACATAATCCTATATTCTGATGGTATCATTGGCTCCTATAAGTCCGGTTTAAAGCCAGATAAGTTCTCAATTGACCGGAAATGAAAACTACGGCAGATCCTGGAAAAACGCAAGAGAGTTATCGACAGACGAAGACCGCATAATAAAAAGATCAAAGACCAATACAGATTCATGTTTAGTTTTGAGACCTTTTCTAAATCCATTCGCTTATGGACAGCGACATAAAGTTTTCGCTGCTAGTCATGGTTAACGATAACACTGAAACCTTCAATGTTGAACAGGTTTTGGGTAAGTCCTTAGGTTGGGAAAATATTCTGATGACTTGACTCTGAAAACAGAGAGTTTGTTTCAGAAGATGCAAGCAAGAAGAGAACACATGAGGTAAGTGTAATGCTCAAAAACGGTCTATGTGCAGTCGAAGACCAAAATGCTTCAGCAATGACAGTAAAGACAAACAGGTCAGTGGGAGTAAAATCAACAGAAATCCACTCTGTTACCATCTTACCTACATATATGGGTGAAGATGTGAAGATGCAGTGTGAAAGCTAAGGTGGCATTTAATCCAAGGAAGGCCTTATTGAAAACGGAGTTTTCAGCACCAATACAGAAAATTCATGAGTGGCTAAGTACTTCCGTGTTCAAAATCCCTTATGCCACTTAAACCGAAGCTAGCCATCTGCTGAGCTTTGAGACAATCCAGGAAAACGGAGGATGTACTAACGCGTCTCCATACCCAGAATCCTGAAGTCGATACAAAAACGTGGAAAATCTATGCTATCAAGGTTAGCAAGAATTATTCTCTCATTGTGGGCTTAGACAAAACTTCTATTAATGTCGTTAAGTTAAGTTATGACCCACTTATCTCCACCGTTAAAGATTAGTTTCGATTTCATTACCATGGCATTAACTTGACTACACTTATGATGTCAAAGCACATGTAAAGTTTTTCGGAAAATAGGACAGAAAATGGGTCATCCAAAATTTAATGGGAAAACTAAACTATTAGTGTTATTCGACTTCTTGTTATATTCTAGGCAGCCACTCACCTTACATAACTTTAATTGCCTGAGAAAAGAAAGTTTTCGTGGGCCGTAAGAATGGAACACCGAATCGCCCGATTGGGAAGTCAACACTTAAGTTACGGACACCCACACACTGCTCTTCTGATTCGCTTTTACTGCCACTTAAAGGAGCAGTAGTCGAGTTAAGTGAATATTGTGGTATTTGGAACATGGAACTAATAATATTTTCCTTTGGCAGCCTTGTGGGAGGCTATAGTCTTCTCGATAGTAAGTGAGTTTACTATTAACAAAATTGCTTAATATTAGACTTTTTATTCACCAAAGGTAAACAGCAGGTAACGTACCTAACTCCATCCGATAGGTATTCTTAGAGGATTACCAACCGCATAGTTCTATCGGAGGTTTTCATGGCAGACTAAATATACCGAATTCCTTCACAAGGGCAGAACAAGTAAAAAGGCGTCATCAACCATTTTTACATCGAAGGCAAGCTTCTGGTTGTTATTCTTGGTAGCAAACCTCTTTGGACTCAATACTTCACATCGAACAATTTGCAAGGCATTTGTTAGGAAAGGAAGTTTTTTTTTTAGATACGGCATTCGTCGCAGAAGATGGCCATCCGTATCCTTTAGTCAAACTCAAACTCAAGCCCACTCTCGGACTCTAAATATCTAAAATACCGTAATTCGTTCTTAAGCCCTACAACTCGCTTATGGAATGCCCTGCCTAGATCTTTACTTCCTAGTCATTATAATCTCTGAACATTTAAAACCAACATTCATCGGTACCTCCTCTTTTCTTCCTCTCTGCTTTCCTTTCACCCGCGCTGTGTGTAGGCATTTTAAGGGTATTCAAATCCCTTGATAAAGCGAAAATTATAAAAAAAAAAAAATAATTGGTGGAACAAGTTTCACCTTTTTTAAACAGCATTGAAGTTTAGATAGACCACGTCGATCTGCAATGCAATACAGCGCGTAACAAAGGCTGAATTTATTGAATCATTGGTTACATGCCGCGGAAAATTGACGATGACGATTGACGATGAACTTGATAAGGAAGCGTCAGAAGAAGACCTCTGAAAATCGCAACCCGACTCTGCATCTTCTGATTGACGCTTAGTCCATCACAACCGTGGGTACAATATCTAAGTTGCAGACCAAACAAACTTTTGTTCCTCCAAGATATCAACGGATTTTTTCTACCCCTACGCCGACTGCTCACTTTATTCCTATGACATATTGGAGCACAATACTAGCAATCAAATATTTTAAACATAACTGACACGTAAACATGAGTGACAACACCCATAGGCACTTGCTCAGTAAACGTTCAGTTTACAATCGTAATAGGCTGTACCTACTAGGTGCTGATGTGTAATGTGTCTAAATAATTCGAACAAATGTGACTTAGATTAGGACAAATAGATACACCTGCTTGCTTTCTGTTTCAAACTAAAATAATAAAGATGCTTACAAAAAAATTGACTTGACGTTTGCGATTGGAAACAAGCACTAGGATCGTGTTAAAGATTTTAGATGAAAACTCAAATTCAATCAATACTCAAAGCTCTAAGTTTAAGTATCGAACCGCAAACATTTCACATTTTAATCAAAATCCAAAAAAAATTTAAAAATATCGATTTAAAGACGCTAAAAAATTATCAGATAATCAACCCCAAATTGCTATTAAATAGGACGAAGGCCTGTTCAAAAAAATATGATAATCCGCTTGAAGTTAAAAAAACAACACCTTCTCGTACTTCTTCCCAAAAAAAAAATTGAATAAACACCCGCCACGAAAGCATCTATCCACTTCAATAAAGTTGATAAATTGTAACAGTTCATTAATGGGCCAAATGATAATCTCTTCTCTACCACCACTTAATCTAGTAAAATTAAAAAGAAAAAAAAAAAAAATAAACATAATTATAGCGTCCCTTTGAATTTAAAATAAAAAAAACCCCTGAAAGCATAAAAAAATGAATACAGCAGAAAGGAAGAAATAACGACAACACGACATCACATAACCAAACGAAACCCATATTCTGTTCTGCGGAAGTGTAGCCTAAAGAACTAAACAGCAGACGGTTCTTCAAGGAATACGGATTAACACACAAATTAATGTCCTTAAAGGTGCGAGTCAAATTTTAGATGCCCTAAGTGCTTTCTGCTTTTTTTTTTTTTTTGTTATTTTGTTTTTGACTTTTTTATTGCTGTTTTACAAGCGACGACATTGGGATATAAAATAAACTGAAAACCAGTCATAGGAAGTGCCAATGTCTCGAAAGCACTATAATCCGATCCAGAAAGTTTATCATCGCCCAATGAATAATAGAAAGAACCCCTCCTCTGTACAAAAAAAAAAAAAAAAAAAAATCGGAAACTCACCCTGCTGGATATCAAGAAATACATCTCTATCGTCTCATTCTTTTTAATTAAAAAAAAAAAAAAAAAAATACAAAATAAAAAACTGAAGAAAAACCCTTAACATAAATTTAATTGCGTTCGGAAATTGGAAGTTGCAAATGCTACCAGTAGTACGAGCCTCTTGTTAAAGTTTCTTGCCTTTGTTTACTTATACCACCACCAACAGATAGTGTTAGCTCGTAAATTTAAAATTTGTGTCAAAAACGCCCCAGCAAGAACTCTACCATATGGTTCCCATGTTGCAAGTTCAAATCTGCGAAAGTTCACTTGACATATGCTACAGATATTTTTCCGTATCTGTCCCGGTACAATAATATAATTGAATAATATTCGAACCAAAAACAATATTTAAAAAAAAAAAAAGTAAAACAAAAAGTAGGAAACAAATGTTTCTCTCAATTTCGTTCTTTATGTTCTTTCTTCCTTTTTTAAAAAAGCTAATTATCCCAGGAGGCACACTTATCAGCTTCATATACAAGAGCAAAAAGTTTAAAATTACAAAAAAAAAAAAAAAAAAAAAAAAACCCGTCACAAGGATGTACCCTTATAGTATTAGATATCAAGAGTCTAGCTATGCCCGTATCCCTTCTTTTTTATCGCGGGGATAGAAAAAACAAAAACCTTTATATTTGGTAGGTACATATGTACATATATGTATCTAGATTCTCTTGAGCTGTTGTTAAGCCATGAGATAAAACACTTTCCACCGTTCACCTGTTGCTAAATGTGATTGTTTGTGTGGGTTTGATAAAGGCTGCTTGGGTTGGGTGGTATGTAATATGAGGAGAAACCCACTCATATAAAAGATAAAAACGATGTCTTAACTGACATATTCTGTATCTCTGTGTATTTCTGTATATCCCTGTGTATCTCTCGCATATTTTGTTGCATTTTTTTTTTTTTTTTTTTCAAAACAATTTAAATTTTTACTTTTTCAAAATAAATTTAATTAAATAAAAGTTGTACATTTTTTTCGTTAAGGTGAAACTTGGCTTGGGAATTACTCCTCGTTTGAAGAAAACCACAGATGAGAAGTAGAAAAACAAAAAAAAAAAACAAAAAAAAAAAAAAAAAAAAACTCCTACATACATATACAATATATCACACGAATTCACGACCGAAACCGATTATTTAATATTTTTATTTTTTATTTTATAGGTACACTTTAATTATCGAGCAAACTCTCTTCGAATTGCATCTGTTGAAACTTTGCACACGAGCTACTCGTATATCCGATTTGCATAACGGGCGACAGAATGAAAACCAGCTGCGTAGCTCAATGACAAGCAAAGGGATTTTACGGTTGGTTGTATAAACTATGAACTACCCTACAACTCAAAGGTTAAACTCAAAAAAGCAAACAAAAATCCCGGAAGAACGCACACGTTCGTTGACTGGCGCGTCGCTCCCAGTAACGTTCGCTATGGACTGATAAAGGTTTCCCATTTGAACGCACATTATACGAATACACCATCACCATCACCAGCATTGCCGCCACTACCACCATTACCATCATAGAATGGATGATAAGCTGATATGGTCTGGAAGGAAAGAACCGAAAAATTCTTGTATTAGAAGCAACAAATAACATGGGGTATGGAGTGGAGGGGGTCTGCCAGAGCCACCCGCTCACAATAAATTACAACGGCACTGGCTGGTTTTGTACCCTCAATTGCCAGGTGAACTTTTCGCCTCAATCATGTTAAATCAATTCGCCGCATTTCCAGTTGATATTTCCAATCACTTTCCATGGCATCCTTTGGTTAGCTATAAAAGCGACTGCTAAGCTGTGAATTTTCGTAGAAGAAGGCAGTTGCTATTTGAAGGCACTCAAATCTCCAAATACAATAAGAAGATACGCACAGTACCCCAAAATATGGATAATTATAAGTGGATTCGAGGAATACTCGTATATACGATTTATTATACAATATTTCGATATCCTGGAGAAATTGTGTCACGCAACAGATTTATTGCAGACTGTGTGTCTTCTTGCCCGTCGACAAATGGTTGATATAACTTCATTAACACTAGATGCTAAGGAACTGAAGTCCTACCATATATTCGTATATTGTACACCGTTGACCGCACACCGAATCTCATTCGCTACGTGAATTAATTACTCGAATTCATCAATTTCACGCTCAGCACAGTCGTGTGGTAAATTATCACTACCTTCTGGTAGTGGTTGTGAAATTTTCCTGGCTTCTAAAATCACAGTGCTCCTGTAAATCTGGGTGACATTCGGGTGTTCAGGTTTTTATTTATTTATTCATTTTTGTGTTAAGGGTTGAGTACAATACGGTATTTGAACAAGACAGGCAGTAGTATCGGTGTTGTTCATAATTGAAAGGATTACGTCAGGGGCAATATAAATCAATGGATTACGACGGTGGCATGGATTTAAGACACAATGACTTCTTAAGACATATCGCAGGTGAGATATAAGGACAGACACGTTGAAATAGGATAACTGTGAACGGAATTTTGATTGACTTACGTAGAGACAAAAATGAATGTTAAGATTCTATAGATGTTTTTTAGGTATCCCAAAGAACTGATTAAGATGGATTTTTTTTACGATTTTTCTGTTCTTTTGGTGTTTCCTTGAATATGAGTCTGCAAATGTGGTGCTTAAATTTGGCTTACTCTTCCTTTTCTGTAACTGTGAATAGAGTGAGTCATCTATGGTATTCTGCCAGTTATTGGTAAGTTTGCAGATGACACCTATTCAATTTTGATTTCTTTCTCAAATTGCTTTGGGGTAAACATGTCTGAGAAGAATAAAAGGGATCTGATCTATACAAATGGTGGAGCTACTTGTATATAAAAACATACGTGTATCGTGTTTTATTAAGACATATGGAAGGATGAATTGCTATTTGTCTGGATAATCACGCGTATGCCGCCTTGGAAATTTAAATAATAATCCCGATTGTGTACTGGTTAAGTTAAGAGATTTGTTAAAAGAACCTTCGAACATGTGTTTAATCAACAGGAAAATGTATAGGATAACTACTGTTTTTTTTTTTTTATGACAATAAATAGTTATTTACTCAAGTGGTACTACAGTTCGGGGTAACCGTGGGCCTCAACAAACAATTCTCTCTATTTAGCCCGGTTTTCTACTTTCCGGGGTCTTTCTCTTTAGTCTGCGCGCTGCTGGAGCATTCTTGTCCCAGCTATCTCAGGCGACTGAAGTGCTGTTTTTGACTAGTTTTTTGTATAGTTCGTCTTCCATCCTTTTCCTTCAAAGTTCGTAAACGCAAACCGGACCAAACTAATTTTGAACCACTTTTTTTGTGAAATGATTGTATCCGCTTTCGATAAAGTCCAGGCTTTAGCATCACAAAGATAGAACTGGGATGATCAAATTCTAATATAGAGTCTCCTTTCGTTTTTTGAGATGAGGCCTTACTACTCAATTGCTTTCTTAGCCCAAATAAACAGCGATTGGCAAGAGTGATTCTTCGTTTTATTTCTGCTGAGAGTCCCTTACAATTTCAAAATTATAGCTGTCAACTGTGACGTCCAACGAGTGGTTTCTTTGCAGCAACAAGTTAAAAACAGCGCTCCCTGATTGCTCTTTGGTAGTAATGCTATTTGTCTTCTACGCTCGATGCTGGCGGAGGAGTAGCCAGAGTCGATTGCAGTATGATAATTTTATTGTATAGGGTGACCAGCTAGCAATGATAGATTTTCCACTTGTTATGTTTTAGCAGCTGTCAATGTCAATGTCAATGTCACCAATGACATCCAGCTGTTGAAATATTCGATAAAGTTTGCGTTTGTGCGAAAATTATTTAAAGAAATATTGAAATTTACAATTAAATTCGCAAAGTGAATTTCGTTGTGAGGTCGGTCATCTTTATGGCTTCAGTGTGCAGGCAATTCGTCGCACCGTGAAAAAATTTAAACGTGAGTACATCTTTTTTAGATCTTAAGCCACAAACCAGACAGAGAATGGTGAGAAATGAAGAAAACAAAGCTGCCGCAGCGACCCAGAAATGTCGATTTGGCGCTGATCAGCTAAATAAGACATCGCCAGAGAGTCAACCCGGCTAATAAGGCCGTGAATTCGCTAACTGGGCGCTCGAAATGTTGACCGCAGATCCGGATTTTGGTTAAAACTCATCTTGGACGGGACTCATTTTTGGCTCAGAGGCTATGTCAATAAGCAAAACTGCCATTATATAACCATCAATGCATGCAGAAAAATTGACTTTTTGGTGCGGTTTATAGCATTGTAAAATAAAGAAAGAGATACCGTTATCTTTAAAATTAACGACTTTCTGTGGTCACAGCTCGACAACATCTATATATCCGAGCTGTAGTTCCAACAAGGCAGCGCTACATGATATGCAAGAGATGCAACGCTTGAAGTTGTGAAGGACAACTTTGGCGACTGGCTCATCTCACGGCGAGCGTTCATCCATAGGCCGCCGTGATCATGCGATTTGACATAACTCGATTATTTTTTCTGGAGCTACATCAAGTTCTTAGAATACGCTTACAAGTCAACCAATTTGAATGAGCTCGGGGCCAACATTCCTCACGCTTTTGCCGAAACAACGCCGCACATATTGGACCGAGTCATCAAAAATTGTACCGATTGTCTGAAGCACTGCCAGCAAAGCCAAGGCGGCCATTTGAATGATATGTTATCCCATATATAATGGCGTGAAGGTAGCATCAAAATAAAGTTGCATATAATTTTTTTCCTTTTGTTGTTATCTGGTCATAAGATTTATTAATATTATTGATCAGGAGTCAGCCAGTTCCTTTTATTGGTATCAAGGTATGGAAGCCGTATGTTGACTCTAGTTGCATTACGTCTCGCCGCAAAATCAATTCTACGGTTGATATCGTGGAGGCTGTACTTTCTCACTATATTACAACAGATGATCTCCTTGCTTATATTGGCATTAAAATCACTAAGGACGGTTATGAAATAGGGCATTGCTTGCGGGATTTGTCGAGGTGAGTTCGTCTTTATCCTCTGCCGGTACGTGGGCGGTTATGAGACTTATGTTATCACTTACATGCCTGAAGCCCAAGACTTGTTCCCTAAGTCTTCTTCTTACAATGAATCCGCCTCCGAACAAACCATGCGCCTGATGTTCATGTCGCTTCTGTAGTCTGTAGTATTCTCCAAATTAGATACCACAAATTTTTATTCTCGTTTTGTCCGACTCATCCAATTGCACTATTTTGATGGCGGTTATGTCTGGTTTGTTGGATTCGATGATATCCGCTAGTTTTTCGATTGAAACTCTGTTAAGGGTTCAAACATTCCATATCATCAACAGTGAATCCGTTAAAATCCGAGGCTATTGGCTGGTTCGCCATATTACATCTGCGGAACCAGCAAATTTAGCATCCAACATTTATTGCTGCTCGCGTATGCCTCAAGCGCTCTCCAACCCTGTTAAATAGATGGGATTAGCCAAGGTCCATTGTTAGGCAGTAGGGTATATTAACTTAATTTGGCTGAATAGAAGCCAAGATTTCCACCCACGGTAGACATCGTATACCAACTTATTTGTAAGATTTTGTCGGAGGAAAGTTTGCCTGAACAGGATCTCAGTATTTTTCCGATAAACAAGAAAGGATTTTGTTTTAAATATTATTGAAAATAAAAGCATCGAGCTTCTTAAGATAGTGTTCACATTTTTTTCTAGCGTGTTATGTGAATGTTTTTAGCCATTTGTTGTTGTAAACTCTACCAAGAAATGCATACCGGCACTCATTATCTCTTTATCAATTCGACTTCGATGCGCTGTCAGACTCCATTCAAAGTATTGTATCCCTGTATCCTCATACCAAAATCGTTATTACGGGCAATTTCAATATACACAATTCCGGGTGATAGACAACACCCGAAGAACAACTTGACTTAGCTTGTAAATGAGCCCACACGTATACCAGACATTGATTGTCATTCTGCCAACATCCTGGACTTGTTTTGAGCTTCTCACCCTGGTAAATATAAAGTCAATTTTCTATTCCCTCTAGGCTCGTCGGACCACTGTGTCATATCAGCTAATGTCGTATACCGGCCACATAGTGGGAGAAAAGATTCCTAGAGGAATCGTTTGCCAATACGGAAAAGCCAATTAAAGCGGACTGAACAGCTTCTTTAGGAATTTTAACTGGTCGTTATGTTTCCTCGATCCATGAGATCCTTCATCTCTCATCGGATGAAGAGTATCAAACTAAAAGAAAAGGCATAGTACGCCTCGAGTTGTAAAGAGGCTGTCAGGGTTAAATAAATGTTTTTTCAGACCTACTAGACCAACCCCACTGAAGAAAACCGAAAAAAGTTCGAGATAGCCAGAAATGACGTTCTTAAACGTGTGAAATTAAAATATAACCAAAAACTGAGGCAAAAAATACTACAATGTCGGAAAGGTAGTAAAAATATTTGGCCGGTCAAATGACATTCTAGCTCTCAGCTTTTAAGACAGTCCAATCTGCTTGCTGCACATTTTGCGGTCAGTTCAACACTTCCAGATTGTGCTTTGTCTCCGCCTACACTTGAGTGCGTCGAATCGTTAATGGGACGAATCTACTTTCACACTCGTGTAGAACAAAGAGAACTTAAAGATCTCAACATACATAAATCCGCTGGTCCAGATCGTATATCTTCCCTTCTTCTGAAAAGGTGTTCTTCTTTGCTGGCAAAACCACCGCGTAAGCTTTTTCATCAATCCTACTCTTTAAGAATCTTTCCGAGCAGATGGAATACAGCATTTATCCAGCCCGTCGCTAAACAAGGCGAATCTTCTTCTCTCTCTTCATAAAGACCCACTTCCAAGGCACAATGCTGTCTGCTGTCATCAATGCGAAATCTAAACACCCAGTCATTATCAATGAAAGACACTTGCATCGTTGAAACTGATAAACTCTCCATTCTCGGTACGTGTGTTAGTGACAACTTACGTTGGAATGACCACATATTCTATGTCACCAAAAATGCTGCGAAATGTCTAGGTTTCCTCAAGCGATGTAAGAAATATTTCACCCACTCTGATCTGGCCTCAATATATAAGACATTCATCCGCCCAAAATTGAAGTACAATACTCACATCTGGTCAGATGCTCCTAAAATATCTCTGCACCTATTATGTAGGATTCAAACCTGTGCGATAAAACTCATAGGTGATACTAATATCACTCAGTCAATTGACACCCCTGAACACCGACGTAATTTTTCCTGTTTCACTTTTTTTTATCGGAATTTCTACAACCAGTGCTATATAGAAATAGCCAGTTGCATTCCGCCCCTTCAAACCTTCAACCGTAACATCCGTCTCGCTATGAATGCTCATCAGTATACCCTCCAGCTCACTTTTGGACGTACTCTGAAATATCGTGATTCGTTCCTAAACCGTACAACTCGCTTATGAAATTCTGCCGAGCTGTCTACTTCCTATTCATTGCTTGCAAGCTTGCAACCTGCAAAAATTTAAGACCAACGTATACCTGTATTTCTCTTTCCTTCCTCCCTGTTTTTTCGCTGTGTACAAACATTTGAAGGATACTCAAATCCCTTGAGCGCACGCTAATTATAAAGGGTGATTCATCGTGAGGTTTAATTTATAATGTAAAATAAAATAAATAAATTTGAAAGTGAACTTAAAGTTTTTATTATCGGTTAAAAGAACAATTCATGGCATTTACTTTTTGAAAGCGGTCCATTCGGAAAGTCTAATTTTGGGTAACTCATTCGAGCAACTGGTATCTCGCGGATAACACGAGTAATGTTGATTTCTAAAGCGCCAATCGTAGCTGGCTTATTCCTGAAGACCTGAGACTTTACATATTCCCAGAGAAAGTAGTCCAAAGGTGTGGTATCGCAAGATCTAGGCGGCCAATTTACCGTAGCAAAATTTGAAATTAAGTGCTCACCAAAATGATTTCCCAACAAGTCCATTGTTTCACGCTCTGTATGGCTCGTAGCGCCGTCTTGTTGAAACCAGAGCTCACCGAAACCATGTGCCTGAATTTCAGGAAGCACATAGTTAGTTAATATGGCACGATAACGGTTGCCATTGACGGTAACATTCTGATTTGGCCCATTTTTGAAGAAATATGGACTAATGATTCCACCAGCTCATAAACCACACCATACCGTTATTTTTAATGGATGTAATGGTAGCTCTTGGTACTCTTCGGGTTGCTCATCAGCCCAAACACGGCAATTTCGTTTATTAACGTATCCATTGAGCCAGAAATCCATTGTTTTAATTGTTCTTTTGTCTCGGGTGTAAAGTGGTGGACCCATGTTTCATCCATTGCTGTGAAACGGTGCAAAAATTCTTCTTTGTTGCTTTGAAACTTTACTCAATTGAAACATCTTCACGACACTGTTTTTGCTCGATTGTGAGCAAACGGGGCACACGTCTTGCATACAGCTTTCTCATGCCCAAATTTTCAAATAATGTGCGATGTACCGCACTTTTTGAAATGCCTAAAATGTCTGCTAGCTCGCGCACTTTCAGTCGACCATCATCCAGTACCGCTTTGTAGATTTTCTTCACAATTTCTGGAGTCGTCACCTCATTTGGTAGATCACTGCGATGCTCATCTTGGCAGCTCAAACGGCCTCGTTTAACGTCAGCAACCCAAAATTTTACTCTTGTAAACGAAGGAGCAGACTCACCCAGAGTAAAATCCAGTTCAGCTTTTATATTGGTTGGGCTGAGGCCTTTCAAATAAAAGTATTGTATCACATAACGATGACCAATTTTCTCCATTTTTACAAATTTACTGACAACGTTCATTATTGATGGCTGAAAAACAAATACTAAACAACGTGGCGCTTTCAAACTTGAAACATTTGCTTTACAGACTCCGAACTTTCCAATACAAGACTACCGCCATGTCTTGGTCAGGCCGGGTACTTCTGGGACCGTCATCGTACTTATGCGGTCTTGAGATTAACTTTTTTTTTTGTAAGGGGCGATTCATCGTGAGGTTTGACTTTCATGAATCATGAAAAGACTCACACTACAACAGCGCCTCCAAATTGTTCAGCTGTATTACGAAAATCAGCGTTCTGTGAGAAATGTTTTTCGTGCGATTCGAGGAACTTACGGTGCGCATAATCGACCATCTGAAACCACTATTGCCAATACCATAAGCAAATTTGAGTCCCAGTTCACAGTGGATGATACTTGACATCCAGGACGTAGTGAAGACATTATAGCAGCTGTAGCTGGGAGTGTACGCGAAGACCGTGACGAATCGGTTCGTCGTCGTTCTCAGCAGCTTGGCTTGGCGTATTCGACAACTTGGCGTATTTTACGTGAGGATCTCAGCCTAAAATCGTACAAAATTCAACTTGTGCAAGAATTGAAATCAGGCGACTTGAATTTACGTCATATTTTCAGTAAATAACCTCTGGAAAAACTGGATGAAAATCCGATGTTTTATCGTGAAATTTTGTTCAGTGATGAAGATTCAAAAAGGAGAACCGGCTCCAAAGAAGGCGAAGACCGTTTCATCTCTAGGCAAGGACATGCCGTCGATTTTTTGGGATGCACGTGGGATAATTTTCATTGACTATCTTGAAAAAATAAAAACTATCAACGGCCAATATTATGCGAATTTATTGCAAAGTTTGAGCGAAGAAATCAAGCAAGCATTTGGCTAAGAAGAAAGTGTTGTTTCATCAAGACAATGCACCAGCTCACAAATCTGTTATTGCAATGGCCAAAATTAATGAATTAAAGTTTGAATTGCTATCTATTCGCACGATCTAGTCCCCTCGGAATATTTTCTGTTCCCAAACTTGAGAAAATGGCTCAGTGGTAAAAGATTTTCCAACGACGAAGAAGTGATGTCGGTATTTAATGTCTATTTTGAGGAGCAAGACAGTTCTTATTATAGAAATTGGATCGAACTTTTTGAACATCGCTGGAAAAAGTGTATAGAAAAGTGAAAGGCGATTTTGTTGAAAAATAAATAATTTTTTTTACAAAAGTTTTGTGTTTTCTTTGTACTTCTGGGACCGCCCTCGTACATATGGTGCATATTTTGTGAACGTTCGATGCTCCGTCGTTAACAATTTTACCGAGACATTTGGTATCATACAAGGCCTAGGACAAAGTGTTCCGCAGTTATTTTATTTCTATTGCCAACACCAAAGCATTCTGAAAGTCGGTAAAACTACTTGCATACGATCGTATGATGACATCGTATGCATCGTATGACATTGGCAGAATTCAACCACTTAGCATGCTTTCAAATCAATTCGACATCAGCCGTCTTATTTGATTCGAAAGCTCTTTTATACAGATATTCACATGTTACTAATGAGCTCCTTGTATATAACTTTGTTCCTTCTGTGCTTTCCGTACCACTCCAACTGAAGCGAATAGTTTAATTCATAGCCAACTTAATTTTTAAAACTGATAAAGAGAATAAAAAAAAAAACATCATTTGAGTAAAACAAATGCCAAAACTATTGCAAATCCTTTATTTTGAAACTCAATTTGATTATTTTCCTTTGGTTTTTCGGTATTATTATTCTAACTTGTTCCAACTCCAACAAGCTTATGAAAATCTGCTAAAAAATCTAGACAACACGAATTCAATGTATCTCATCGCTAAAATGATACAAAAAAGCAAAGTAGTTACTCGTATTTCAATATTCATGCATAAAAAGTTTTTCGCCCCAACAAACTTTTAGTTTTTACGAGTATTATTCCAAAAAAAAAAAAAAAGAAATACGAATCGGTTGGATTGTGAAAAATCGCTTTTATTATGTATTGAACTTTTCTGTATTGGGTATCTAGTAAAAAAAAAAATAATGCCACAGCAAAGGCTTATTGACTAGGTTCAGCAATATCGATTGGTGCACTTTCAATATTGAAAGTGATTCTGTTTTACATTTTGGATGCATTGTATTTACTTCGCAAAAAATAATTAACTGTAAGAGTTTCAAAACTTTGTAGTTGGAAAAATAAACACCAGACCAGCGTATCTGGCGCCAATAAATGAATTGATCCTTCATGCTTACAACTAAGGGGTTTTAAATCAACTGAGTACCGTCAATAATGCAACCATAAATCGTCAAGCAAGAGCACCGATACATGGTATGCTAACAAGTGCATTGACATTTTTTTCACAAATATGTAACATACGAGGTGTGAGCACATGTCCTAACATAAAATCAGATGGATAGTATCTGATGGGCTAATAGAGAGCCAGATCCATCTCGGATCAGAGATGGAAACGAAATGGGACCTGCAGTTTATGGTAGAGTAGATAGGTAGGTAGCAGTGGCTGATGAAAAGACCATTGTGATGCCAGGTGGATCAGTGATCTTCCTATTTTTGGAACCAATTTAAGCTTATGATGTAGCGTAGGAGATTGTTAATGTCTATATTCCTTAGACCGCTTAAGTCAGAAAGCTCCTAGATGAAGTTTTATTCTTTGAGAGAATAGTTGGAGGATTGTCTCCTCCTCGTACCCGTCCATGCAGCTTCGGCAAAAATCTGTTGCTTGCTTACCTATAAGGCAGTTTCCAGTGATGACGTCTGCGCTGGAGCTAAGATGATATTTAGAAGAATCAAACCCGTAGAGTGATTCAAATCCAGCTTTGGCCAGATTTGTTTGGTCGCTAGATATCCTTGTCCAACGGTCCACTTAAGATCTGTTCTTTTGTTAGCATAAAGTTTTAATATAAATTTGCGCGCAGCAATAGGTATACCGATGCTACCCGTTTCCTGTAGAATAGGTAGAGTGGGCCCAATTTTGGCGAGTTCGTCAGCCCTACATTTCTCTGGAACGCCTCTGTGGCGCGACACCCAACAAAGGTAAAAATTAAACTATTCTGCCATCTCCGTAAGAGATGATCGGCATTCGAAGGCGATTTAATTTAATGAGATTGAGACCAGGGAGTTGATAGCGGCCTGATTATCCGAAAAGATGTGGATATCCTTAGCAGATATCACGTTTTTCTTCAGTCAGGACAGAGCTTCTTTAATCGCCAACATTTGCGCCTGGAACACGCATCAGTTATATGGAAGACGAAAGGAGAGACTCAGGTTAAACTTATCTGAGAAAACTACGCCATCAATCCCGCTATCAATCTAAGAAATATGTGTATAAAAGTGGATTGAATTGTCACTCATGAAAGCATCTTCCTCCCAGAAGGATCTAGAGGGGATGCTTAAATGAATTCTTTATCAGACCAAGGGGAATAGCGTAATCGATGTTCTCTGTGTGGATTCCTAGAGACGTCCTCTTTTTGGACTCTGATTAATTTTCTGCGGTTGGTTGCATTGTCTAAGGCCATCCACCAGACAACAACCCTGTAGGTGAGTATCGGTCTTATGACCGTGATGCAAAGACAGCGGGGTATGCGCGGTTGAAGGCCCCATTTGTTCCAACAGGCTTTCTTGCTAGAGAATAAAGCTATTGTATCGTTCTTGACTGTTTCTTGAATGTTAGGTTAATAGTTTAGTTTCCTGTTGAAACTGAGACTCGAATATTCGTTAGCCAATAAGTTACACAAAAGGGAAGAAAGAACATCGCCTTTCGGTGTACCTCTGCTGACACACCTTTTTAAAAAATCCCCATCCAGTTTGGAGTTGATTATCCTGTTATGTAGCATAAGACTGATCAACTACCCAAGTGAGTCGTCTACCTGCAGAGTTGATAGCGCAGTTGTGATTGCAGATATGTTGACGTTGTTAAGAGTACCCTCAGGAGAGCGACCATTGTGTAGTCTCTTTACTTTAGGGATCGTTCGATGTGACTAGACATGTGAAAATAGAGCAGTTTTCACCATTTTTCCTTTACAGTAGGCATGTTGGGCCCTTGACAATTTTAGCTCGTGTGTGGATATCAATCAGTCGTTCTAGAGTTTTCAGAAGGAAAGACGATAGTCTTATAGGTCTGAGGTCCTTGGGGACAACATGAGAGAATTATCCGGCTTTGGGAATGAAAACTATATAGACTTCTCTCCATGGTAGAATTCCTCGTAGGATAATGTCTGAGGGCCTTTGAAGTCCGGCTAATAGCTGCCGGACCTGCAGACTTGTACGGCTTGAAAGTTTTCAACGTCCAAAGCAGCTTGTCTCTTGCAATCAGACAGCGGTTGCTACTGGTCGCGAATAGGGAGTTATCTAGAATCATCACTTGAGATTGTCCAAGAGCCATCGGTTTTTTTTTTCAAACAACTAGGCATCATAGGATTTGTAGTGACAAATTCTCTTAGCCGCGATGCCTCAGAAGTTCCTGTAATTACGTCACAAAATGATCTCCAGGAATGTTCTTTTTGTCTTTCTTAGTCCTTTTTTATATTTTTTTAAGGGATTCTTCGTATAATGTGAATCCCAGTCAGTCGCTTTTCTTGTTCTTTCTGCTAGGTTGAAAAATTTTCTGTAAACTTTTCTAAGCGGTCGCAATGCTGATGTCCACAAGTGTGGTTTTTTCTTGCATCTAGGTTGGAAAAGAGGACAGGAAGCAGCCATAGCCAGATTGAGAGCCACGCGAGGACTTGTTGTCACACGGGCGACTTGAGTGTTCAAAGGATAGTGTTTCTGACAGTAGTCCTCTGTCTTTTGGCCAATCTGATAATTTGGGAATGCTGATTAGCTGGAAGAAGCATAACTCAGGCTGAATTACATGTATCTGTGGTCTGAAAGTTCGTATCTGTCCAGTTCAATAGAATTTGAGTGATGTTGTCGGAGTGATATCTAGCACTTTTACGACAAGGAACCGTCCTTGTTATAAAAGTAGGAGCGTTGCCAATATTGCACACAGTAAGATAAGTACTCACCTCTATCGTTGAAGTCGGTACTGTCCCATATCGTGTGATGAGCGTTATAGTCGCACCCGATGAAGAAGACAGATTTTAGGCTTCCAGCTCCAGTACCACCCTTTCTAGGTTGTCACCATGGAGAGGGCCCACATGATTGTGACCAATATATACCGATGACAGTAAGTGGGTGCTTTTGGCAGTCTGCAGTCTGGCAACGGTTATGTCGGGATCGCTGAAGTTAGAAAGTAAGAATACATTAAGGCTACATTTCACTAATATACAAGTTCTAAACTTGCCTTTGTCTCTAGTATAGAGCGGAGCGTCTACAGGTGTCCCAACTTCACGATCCATGATTCTTAAATTAGGATGATGTCTTCTGCGTTCTTGGAAAGATGCAGAATAAGTGCGGCAGAAATCTTTTTTAAATGGTGGAGATTAATCTAGAGAAACCATACCATATCTACAATTTACCAATTGTCGACGGTGCTATTCGAGTCCTCCGATTCTGATTAAATTCATCGTCTGTCTCCGTTTTCGACAGGACGTCAGAGGAAGGGACCGACGGGTTAGTAATCGGCTCTGATAAATTGGCTCCGTTCTATTTCAGGAACGGATATCGGTGCTCCAAGATCTAAGGACGAATTTGCAGTTTCAGTTGAAGGAGGAGGAGATTGCTTATCAGCATCCAGCTCATCTTTTTTATAAACTTTTAGGTGAATTGAATCGAAGCCGAACTGAATCATGCATTTAATCTACGGTAGGAAGTTAACGGATTCTTTGTTGATCACTTTTAACGCGCATCTATAAACGCCCCTTATATATTTTAGTTTCGCAATTTTCAATCATGAGTCGGGTTGTTGCGCCTGATCGGTTGGGATCCATGTGCAGGCCCTAGTTCTGATAAGGATATCTTTCTTAGCCACGACTTTAAGTTTTGCACCTCCAAATCTCTCCTAATCCACCCGTGGCTTTGACGTGAAGATCGAAAAATCCTTGATCGGCACATGAGATAAGTTTGATATGGCCTTGGTGTCAGTTGCTTGTGATGGTAGGTGGTCAGGGGTTTTTCCGCATGAAAGCGTTTTGGGAGCAGTGGGTAATTCAACTTTTAGGATGTTGTTATCCCACTCAATCTTGCTCTTTATGTTCGCATTTGTTTCATCTTCTGGAATAGATCTGGAGGTTTTGATGATGCGTAAAGAATTTTGGCTTCTTATATAGAGCACCTGTAGCTTGCTAATGCGCTGAGCCCCTGATTCCTTTGGGGAAAGAGTTTTAGTAGCAGCGAGTCCGTGGCCTATCACAAACGTGCTGCTGCAAGGGAAGTGAAAGAACCATGGCTTGCCACAGTCTTAAGACTCCTTAAAAATTTGGCTTTAGTCTTGTTTGTCTTAAGATAATGGTGCACCATGGCCTGCCACCTCCACTTGACAATGCAGGAACCTTGCGGGTAGTCGGTGCAGTCACCATTCTACCGCCCGGTATTAAAGGAGTACTGTCCTCGGATTTTGTTTTCTTAGATTTTTTCTCCATAATTGAATAGCACAAGTAGCAGATAAAGGAGGTCCATCTGTACAGAGATCCGCTGTATACAGATATGGCTAGATATATTAATCTATGGTAGAGGTCACCAGGTATCCTGATACTCCGCACGTGACTGAACTATTTTTGGATCCTCAGCATGGTTTGTATGATACCTTGTTGCAGGGAAAAAAGAAGCGGAAGACAGTCAATAATTATATATCTCTGCTTCGCGGGTTGTTGATGTTCCAGAGTGTGGTTTCACTAGATGTTCATTTAACATCATCTCCAAGAAATACAAAAGGCAGAACTTCGTCAATGCCTGGTAGTTTTTCTCTCTTTAGAATACTCAAATTGCCGTCTTAAAATTTTTCATAGAATAGATAGTCATATTTTACGTTAACAATCGCAAATAGCACGACGCTGAATGTTTTATTGTAATTTATAGTTTTTTTGTAATCTCAAACCAGATGGTTTTTTAATATGGACATGTTTGCCGTCCAGAGCTCCTAAACAATTAGGAAAATTCCATCTTTTGTTAAAATATCTTGCTGCTGCTGTCATTTTTTTGGAAGCTGTAATAGTAAAAAGAGGTTTCATTTTTTTATGAACAACAAGTAGAGGGTGTAACGAAAGGAGCGCCGGATCTAATTTATTTCGCACAAACCTTTTTTTTTTACTGAATATACCACCTTGATCAAAATGAATTTATTCAGAAAATGAAAAATACAAGTTTATTCATCTAATTCTATATTGTCCCCTTCAAAAGTAATTACCATTGACTGCAACACACTTATGCCAGCGCTTGATCCAATACTCGAAACATTTTATATTCGGTTTTCTGTACTATATGTCCATCAGTGCTTCCTGCGATTTTTCCTCTCGGCTGTTTTTTAACTCGATTAAACAGAAAGAAGTCACAGGGAGCCAAATCAAGTGAATTCGGTGACTTTTAGATGGTATTTGTTGCATTTTTCGTCAAAAAATTGTGAATAATGATGTCACTGTGCGACGGTACGTTATCATGATGCAAAATGAGTTTTTTGCCCACAATTCTGGTCTCTTTCGGCGAATTGTTTTACGCAAACGTCTCATAACGCCTAAATAATACTCTTTGTTTACTGTCTGGCCTTCTGGCAAAAATTCATGATGCACTACACCGTTGTAGTTCATTGCCTTCTTATTTGACTGAAAACGACGTGTTTTTTTTTTTGTCTCGGCTCATTTGGTGAACGCCATTCACTTGCCTGATGTCTGGATTGCGTGTTGTACTCATAAGCCCATGTCTCGTCTCCAGCAATGATCCTTTTGATGAATGTGGAATCGGATTCAGCCTCGCAAATCATCTCTTTTGCGACGTCAACATGGTCTTTTTTTGCATGAAATTGAGGTCTTTTGGAACCAACTTTGCTGTTACACGGCGAAAACCTAAATCATTAACCAAAATGTCTTGGACGGATCCATAGGCAATGCTCAAGTCCTCCACTATCTCTCTGATGGTTAATTTGCGGTTGTTGACCAACATTTCTTTTACGAGTACTTCATCAATGTTTTCGTCGGTTTTCGATGTCGGTGGTCTGCCACTGCGTTTAACATTTACGACTGACTCACGACCACTTTTGAACCGCTCGTGCCACTGGTAAACGACCGTTTTCTTTAGAGAATCGTTGCCGAAACACTTTTCCAACATTTTTAACATTCGCGCACCATTAAATCCGTTTTTACGCAAAATTCGTTGTTCCAAATTTAAATCCATTTCTAAAATTGTAAAAAAAATCGCTATACACACAGAGAGAGATGTACTCTTGGCTACGTAACTTTTGAAAATCCCAAGTTATGACGCTAAGATTTAGAGGGAATGTCAGCAACAGATGAACCAACTTAACAAAAAAAAAAAAAAAAAAACAGAACTCAAATCAGAATAATAAGAGCGCCACACGGTGACGCCACCGGGAAGGTGGTATGTTTACTAGACTGACTAGTTTAGGATAAACATAGGAACGTATTTTTGGAGAGAGCGGTAGTAGCTATTGAGGGCAAGAGCTGGACAGACGAATTCGTAAAGCTTAAGGAATTACAGCCATTTTTTAGCTAAGTGAGCTATTGATGAAATTTTTTACCAAAGCAAGCTTAAAAATCTTTGTCACTCATTTTCGTACTTCACGAAACAATGAATATTTGTTAACGAGTACTACATTAAGTACTGAAAAAGTCCTGACACCCAACCTCCAAAAACCAACCACCAAACCCAACAATATCAACCACCGGCCGAAATATGCATACTACCAAATGAAAGACCTCCCGCACTTGCTACTACGGATAGTGAGTACGAATCCATTAATGAATTGGTACAAGATCCCATAGTTTTTTTTAATTTTACCCTTTTCACGTGTAACACGTGCAAACTTTTTAAACAGTAGATTGCAAAATAAATTTTCACAAAAATTTGCACAAACCCAAAGAATGTGCGTTCTTGCATGCCTGTGAATATCTACCTTTAGTAGATACTTCACTTTCCTCTTTATGTTGCACTTTCTTCACATAGCACTTATCGACTTGTTCATCAGCTATTTCGAGAGACAGAGTTTTCGCAAAAAGTTGTATTGATATGCTCTTTGCATTGTTATCGTTGACATTTGGCATTCCGACTATTTCAATGCACTTACTAAGAAGACTTTCAAGCTTTTGTACGTTCGATTTCAATGCATTGTTTTTCACTCGTAACCCATTCATCAATTCAGAAATTGGCTGTTTATTTGTTTTGAAAAGATCTCCGCCGGAGCACTGCACATTTGTCACAACGGAAAGGTACACCACTTTTCCTATGAGAGTTTGCATCTTCTTGCAAAACATTAACCAAGAAATGTAAAAATTACTCTTGCAAACATTGCATAGTATTTTTGCTGTTGAATTCCTTTAAATGTTTTCACTGCACGTTTCACAACTCATTATGGAAAAGTTTTTAAAAAGTTTTATAAAGTTTTCACGAGATGTGCACCCACAACACTCACTTTAAGTGATTGACGGAGCTAGATGTGAAACTGGCTGATGACATCTTTAGATAGTCTCGACGAAAGTTATACTATAAGGACGTGCAAGCAGCGTTCGGATCCAAAAAGGACTTGTCATCATTAGAAACTGTCCCTACTAGGCTAATAGAAGTTGGCGATACAAAGCGAGAGTTGTTATCAAATGGTAATGCCATGAGAGTAAAAGGTAAATTTAATCATTTTTCATCTCAATACAACAAACCCAACAACAAATTCATCTGGCTCAAGGTATTGTAATTACAATAATTGGTGTCGGTGTGAACGAAGGGGGCATACCGATGATTGCCGATTACATGCAGAAATGGCAAAACAAAGTAATGACTTATGTGAGGCAAGTATTGTGAAAGAGAGTGGTGGAAACTCAAGTGTGCGAAGAAGGTGGAAGGACTTTATTACATATGTATAGGGTTTTCCAATAGGGACTTGACAACTTTAAATTAATTTGTGAACGCATTCTTTCACTAATCATCAAACTGTCACTGTTAATTTATTCAGTAAGCTCAACATTCTCATCATGGTAAAGTACACTAATGAGCAACGTCTGCACATTACAAAAATTTTCTACAGATATTCGGAGTAGGTGACTGCAACTTTAAGAGCGTTAACTCCAATTTTCGGTCGTAATTCTCGCCCTAGTAGACAGGCAATGACAAGTTTAGTGCAAAAATTTGAGTCTACATATTCGTTGTGTGATGTTGCCGTGTCAGTGAGACAACGGGTTGGTCGAAGTGTCGAAAATATAGCTGCCGTTCAGACGTCCGTAGCAAATGATCCAAATCAATCAATTCCACAGCGTTCTCAAGAATTGGGCATCGCTCAGACCACATTATGGCGTATTTTGCGTAAGGATCTTAGTTTACACCCATACAGGATCAAGCTGACTCAAGAATTGAAGCCGATGGACTATTTGAAGCGACATACCGTCTCCGATTGGGTTCTGGAGAAGATGCGCCAAGATGATGAATTTCATCGCAAAATCATCTTCAGTAACGAAGCTCATTTTCGGCTCAATGGGTTCGTCAATAAGCAATATATGCGTTATTGGTCGGGTGAAAACCCACATGTGCTTCATGAATCAACAAGATGAGTAAGGAATACCATATTTAGAGCAGTGGTGTCTGTTTAACTCTGAAGTTGAATTGTTTGATTGAGTGAATGTAATGAAAGTCCCCTCTTGGGGACTTATTAACCCATTTCCAACCGGTGTTCGATTATTCGAACGTGAAACTTATCCATTTTCAATAATTTTTTATAACTATGAATGTTAGTGATATCAGGGAGGTAGTTAGTATCCAATATTACTTCGATTATTGGCTATTCGAAAACAATATTTATCAACCCTAACCCCTACCCATAATTCTGAAGGAGCTGCTTGAAAAATACCTTACCAATAAATGGAAGGTAGTTGCTAGCATTTTGGAGAAAAGCAGACAACAAGTAGGCATTAATAGCTTTGAGATAGACGGAAAAAGTTTCACAGACTCAGTTATCATTTTCTATAAGCTCAATGAGTACTTTACCGAAATATCAGAAAAACTAAAACCATCTGTAGAGATTTCAAGAGACTACAGTTCTTCTATAAGATTCACAGGAAATACTAGTGAAATCTAAAAGTCAAAATTGTCGTTAAAAAACAAAAAGTCTTGTACTGCTGATGGTATATCAATGTGCTTCTATGTGGCGGACGTTTTATGTTATTTGTTTAATTATAATGTTCAAAATAGTTGTTTCCCTATTTCCCTACTACCAAAGTTTTCTAAAATTTTCGAAAAACTTATGAAATCACTCATATTGTCTTATGAGTTTGGTTTTAGAAGAGGAATGTAAACCGAGGATGCTATCCTCAGAATGTGTAGCCAGTGTATAAAGGTATTAACTGCAAAAAATCCACATTGACTCTTTCTGTCGATATAACAAAAGCGTTTGATATGGATGACCATGACCTGCATCTAAAAAAATTATACTATGCTGATTTAAAAGAATAATTAATATATATATCTAAAAGTAAGAATCAAAATCATATCTTTAAAAATGGTGTACCACAGGGTTCAGCTCTTGGTCTTGTGCTCTTTTTTTAATATACATTAACTCTCTCTTCGCACTAAATCTAAATAGAGTTTCAACTGCATTTGTAGACGAGATAGCCTTTACATACCAAATTGATACAAGATACGAAAGTATTGCAAAGATCTCGGAAGATGTAGAAAAATTGGGACTTTGGTTTGCGGAACAGAGAAGACAAAACTCTTGTCTTTCAAAATATCAAATGATGTTAAAAATGATTTTAGTTTATTCTTTTATGCTTATGATTGTAAAAAATTCCGTCCATCTGTTCATAGTTATGGAAAATGTAATTAGTATAAAAGGTCATATAAAAAGTCTCCGCGGTTTTTTGGTACATTTTTGAAAAACAAAATTCTTTGTTCAAAATCAATTTCAATCCAGTACATATTGGCCATTATTATCTATGACCTTTTGCCATTTATTGGGTAGCTTCATAATTCCAGCTGTGTAGAACTTCTGTGGTTTATCAGCGGTTCTTCGGTCGGTCAATTTTTTACCATCAAGAGAGTTTTGCAAAGACTGAAACAAATGGTAATCAGAAGGTGCAAGGTCCGGGCTATACGTTGGATGCGTCAAACTTTGCCAACCAAGCTCCGTCAATTTGTTCCGGGTCATCAAAGATGTGTGTGGCCTAGCATTGTCTTGATGGAAGACGACTCCCTTTCGGTTGGCCAATTCTAGTCGCTCTTTCTTGATAGCTTCATTCAAACGCTCGAGTTGTGCACAGTAGAAGATCAAATTGACCATTTCTTCACGTTCCAGTAGCTCATAATAGACAATTCCCTTTCAATCCCACTAAACACTTAACATAACCTTGTTTGCCGTCAGTCTAGGCTTTGAAGTCGTTTGTCGCAGCAGCGGGCCTTTGACCGTGATTGCTTGCATTGGATATTCTCGTATTTAATCCATTTTTCATCGCCCGTAATGAACCGCTTCAAATATGGTTCCATTTCGTAACGTATCAGCAGCGTTTCACTGATGGTTATTCTGTTTATTAAATTTCTTTGCGTTAGTTCATGTGGCACCCAAACATCGAACTTCTTTGAGTAGCCTGCTTTTTTTTAGATGATTTTAAGCTGTCAAATGGTTGACGTTTAGCGTCTCCGCTATCTCCAGACCGTGCCAGTCTTGCTCCATCAGTTGCAAAGTTTCATCGACTTTTTCAGTGACAGGCCGATCAGTGCAGCGTTTTTCCCTTTTTATAGTAAAAAAGCATCACATACTATGTATATTGTATTTATTCAGATATAGTATAGGGTTTTCCAATACGGACTTGACAACTTTGAATTTAATTTGTGAACGCACTCTTTCACTAATCATCAAACTGTCACTGTCAATTTATTCAGTAAACTAAACATTTTCATCATGATAAAGTACACTAACGAGCAACGTCTGCAAATTATAAAAATTTTTCTACAGATATTCGGAGTCGCAAAATCATCTTCAAGGACGAAGCTCATTTTTGGCTCAATGGGATCGTCAATAAGCAAAATATGCGCTATTGGTAGGGAGAAAACCCACATGTGCTTCATAAATCACCAATTCATCAACAAAAAATAACTGTTTGGTGCGGTTTGCATGCCGGCTGCGTTATTGGGCCATATTTTTTCGTCGACGATAACGATCGTCACGTTACTGTGAATGGTCAGCGTTATCGCGCGGTGATCACCGATTACTTTTGGCCCAAATTGGATGATATGGACTTGGACAACATGTGGTTTCAACAGGATGGTGCCACAAGCCACACAACACACGCTAAAATCGATTTATTGAAGAGTAAGTTTGGTGAGCGTGTTATCTCAAGACATGGGCCAGTCGATTGGCCGCCTCGTTCGTGCGATTTAACGCCGCTTAACTATTTTCAGTGGGGCGCTTGACGTTAAGTCATTGCTTTATGCCAACGCGCCGACGACGTTGGAAGAGCTCAGAGCCAACATTGAACGCGAAATAGCGGCTGTTTCGGCCGAAATGTGTGGCCGAGTCGTTGAAAATTGGGTCCAACGAATCGACCGCTGCAAACGTGCCCATATGAACGAAGTCGAGTTCCATTCATAAATGTTTTGATTGTACTTCAAGCTAATAATAAAGTTTTTGAAATATCTGAAATGGTTTGCCTTTTATTTAAAAAAAAAGTTGTCAAGTCGTTATTAGAAAACCCTATATATATGGAAGAGTTTACGTCAGAATACTGGCAATATCCACATGGTTTTGGTTTGCAGCGGAAGTGTAGTTCACCCCAAAATATGGTTGGTACTCTTCTAACTGTAGTAAACGTAAGTAACTATGATCATACATCTACAGTAACAAAAACAGTGCATAAACTAGTTAAAACAATTTCCATATAATGTAATCGAAGTACCATCGAAGTCTCTTCACCTGATACTGTTTTCCAAATCTCTGCTCTAAGTGAAACTTGTGCTTCGATACAAGTTGAGAAGTCTACTAACGTTTTCGGCATATTTTGGTTTATTGACCAACAAAGTTCAGTCAGTTCTTTAGAATATATAAATATATCTACGACATCCAAATTGGGTTGTAAAATTAAATTTGCGAATTCACTGGTTATCGAGGGGTTGGTTACGAAACGAGCTAACAATTTTCGCCTTTCGAGAGAAGGCTTACAAATTATTTCGCCTTTCAATTGCCGCCCGTACTATTTCAGTAAAGGCAAACTGGATCAAATCGGTAAAAATGATATTTGGATCAAACGAGAGGGCATGACTCTGACAATTGGTATTTGTATTTGGAGTCAACATTTCAATAGGCATTGATGCTGTTGAACTATATTTGGTTGTTCGACTGAACCCAGCATTATTTTGGAGTAATTAACAAGCAACTGTTGTAAATCAGACTTCCAAAGAAGTCTTTGTAATGCCTAAATACAACAAAGGATTTTCTTTAGCAGATCGTTCAGGTTGGTTAAACTCGCAAAACACTGTAAATATACTTAATCCCGGTATTTTATTTTGAATGGTATGCGGGAATATACTGTACAAACGACAATTTTCTGAAAGAAGCATTAAAAGTAATCGTATGTACTTGATTGCCCACATCTATGTGTAGTATGAAGGCACAGGTCATCACAGGAACATTAATCCGTTCAATGCCGAGATATATGAGGGTCAAATGCTGAAAGTACCAGCTCCATCTCCACTAAAAAGTTGTTCACTTGGCACGGTATAATACATTAAAACCTTTGATAAGTTTGATGTCAACAAATATTATGTAAAAAATATCAAAATTGTATAAAAATAAAATTACCCTTTATGACGGCTTTACTCTCGGTTGTAACATTCGAGTCTTTGACACTCGTTACTCCAGTGCATGTTAGCCTAGAACAACTTAGCTATAAGTATCTTGAAAGAAGCGAAAAGAAAAAAACTGAATGACACACTGGAAATTATCGTAGTTTCATTGCAATCTTCTACTCAAAGGTATAGCAATTCCTAGCTCCTAGATATTTCAAAAACGAAATTGAGACAGTAGGCTTGGACTTGTCCGTGCCAAGAACTTGTATTGTGTAGATGGTCTCGTCCTTATGATGACACTTGTTATTCAAGTACCAGTTCAGAGGAATTTTCTAAAGAATGGTATGCAGACATGTGTTCACAAAAGTTCCCAACTTTTGAGTGAGAATTTTAGCCAACTTCCAAGTACCAAGGAGGACAATCTTAGCAAATTTCAATTTACTGGTTCTGCTTACATTCGCAAGAACACTTTATGCTTTCTCGACTCAACTTTAGGCAATGTTAAGTTGTCAGAATTACTAAATTCTGATGAGCAGAGCCAAAGGAAATAGTTTTTTTGAAAAAACCTTGAATTATATTGTAAAATTTTTCTTTAAAATCTTTTTGTATTATTTTTCATACCACTCGAATAAGTAATTCTACCGATGCCAAATTGGAGGTGGGTTATTCCGGTCGATCTTTCGTGGAATGACCCTTATACTTATTTACTTAAGGTGGGCTACAGTCTGGGGTGTACCCAACCAGCTTAATCTATAATTATCAGACTTCAGTTTCGCACACTAAGTTGTCTGAGGTCACCTTTCACTTATGTGCGCCACCTAAAGTCGTGGTCTTCCTCTGCTGGGCTAGCCCGCGGGGCCGTATTCGAAGACTTTTAGGACCGGGACATTAATGTTCATCGGCTCTACATGACCCAGTCATCTCAGTTGTTTGATCTACACTTTTTTAACTAAGTTTATGTACAGTACGTCGTTGTATCTCCTTCTCCACTCACCTTCTATGCAAACCGGACCGAAAATCACGCAAACTATTGTATTTTCCTCTCAAAGCAACGAAGTGTACCATCATCCAATTTTGATACAGCAGGATTGCGATTATTAAGGTCCTAAATAGGGTCACTTTTGTTGTTTGGGTCAATTGCCTTCTTAGCCCAAAAAGCAGGGATTGGTAAGAGTTCTTCTTCGTTTGATCTCAGCACTGGTGTTGTTGTCTAAATTGATAGCAGAGCCAAGTTAGACAAAGTCCTTAACTACCTCGAAGTTATATCTGTCGAGTGTGATGTCTTATTCAAATCGTCGGTGTTGGATGTTCTTTCTGGTTGACTTGGTCTTACCCTCATTGACCATTAAACCCTTAATCACTGCTTTCCTCGCAAGCCTCGCGAAAGCGCCACTGACATCACACTGCTTTCCTACGGCGAGTTATTATACAAAAGATTGTGCCTCTTCTGTTAGCGAGTGAATTTTGCACTATTCTTTTAAGAATGATATTTTAGAAATCGGAGGATAGCGCATCGTCTTGTCTAAGTCCTTTTTTGATATCAAAGGTCTTGGTGAGTTCTTTACTGACCTCGATGGAGCAGTTTTAATTTTTGATCGTTATCCTGCAAAAGCGGACGAATTTGGAAAGGATGCCAAAACTTTACATTGCTCTTTATGGCCCGTGTCTATAGACGCTGTCAAACGCGGCCTTTAAATCGATGAATAGGTGCTGTGTATCGACTTGGAGCTCATGGGTTCTGCCGTAGTGTGAATATTTGCTAGATGATGAACTTTTCTATCACGAAGCCACACTAAAAGGAACCAATCAGGTTTTTGAAAGAATACTGATACCTTTGTAGTTGGCGCAGTTCCAAGAGCCTGCTTTCTTGAGGTTCGGGCAAACAATCCGACCATATTTTACAGATGAGTTGATGTATGCTCTTTATTCAGTCATCACCTGCTTCTTTGAAAATCTTGGCAGACAGGCCTTCCGCACTAGCAGCTTCGTTCGACTTCAGCTTAGAATGGCTATCTATCTTCCAAATCGGGTGGACGGAATTGTTGATCCACTTCTTACAGGTTGAAAAGTTTATTCTTCCGCACAGCAGTATTTGGTTCGTTATCGCCGTTACACAGTCTACTGGAATGCTTTTTTCCAAATCCTTGTCATCGAATCTACTAGGAATTTTCTTTGTTAGTCTCTACAGGCTACCGTTCGAAGTTTGTGGCATTATTTTTTCCTTTCGATAAAACTTCCGAGAGTAGCATTTCTCATTTTTCTCGACTCGAAGCTCCTCATGCTCCTTCTTTTCCCTCCTGATCAGCCGATGTTCGTCTCTCTTCTTCTGCTCGTAGAGCTCGTGAGCATATCACAGGGAGCACCTCTGTGGTTTTTTGGTAAGGTTGTCACTTGTCTTCGATACTTGGTGTTGGCGGCATAGAACCTCTTAAGCATTTGGCAATCTGCCGCGATTGTAGCCGTTCGACGTCAAACTTCCTCAAACAAAATCGTAATGGTCCGGGTCAAAGTCGTGCCCTCGGATCATCGGACATACATAACACAGGAGCAGTGCCTTGAGTAGAGAGCAATGTGGTTAATCTGGTTGATGGTTGATTGATCAGGAGATCTCCAAGGCACTTTATGAATATCGGGTTGCGGGAACCGCTTCGCACTTCCGCAAAGTCAATTATCCTTAGTATGTTATCGGAAGTGGTCCCGTGCAGGCTATATTTTCCGAGAGTACTACCGAAGATGCCCTCTCTGCCTAATTTTACATTAAGATCGCCGAGGAAAATTTTGATGTCGTAGCTAGGGCACTGCTCGTAAGTGTTGTCCAAGAGCTCAAAGAGGTTATCTTTAATGTCGTCATTTTTCTCCTTTTCTCCTGATTTTTATCAGGTGCTCGTTCACACGCCGGTGCAGAAGTGTGCTTCTAACAACAAATCCAAATCTAAGTAGACGCTACCTTTGCCGTCGTAAATGTCACAGTTTATCTTTGTCTTTTTGTTTGGAATTTTCCATCGCGTTTCTTGGATGGCGGATATTAGTTCAGGGCCTTAGCTAGTTGTTCAGCTAACATTCTACATGCAGATCCCAAGGTCGTTGTCCTTGTTTCGCTTGCAGAGATTGTCAACAACTGTTGATGGCTTGTTGATGCTTAGTAACTTAACTTTTCTTTTCCATGGCCGAGCAGTGACCTCGGCGGCACAAGAATGACACCATCAAAGATGAATTTTATTTCATTTTAGATCGTACAGTAGCCGTCTTTGAGCGGATTATCGGAAAATACAGCCTGTTTAACACCACGTCTGACAATGGATTAATGTTTTTAAAATTCAGGTAAAAAAAGTTAACCGTCAATCAGGTTGATCATATTGCCATCGACTTTAAACACTTCTAAAGGATTCTGAATGTCAAAACTTTCCAAAGACCTAACATGGATTCAGATCATTACCTTGTTCTAGCTAATGTATAAGTGCGAGCATCATAGGCAAAGAGGAGTCTAGTAAGACCACCAAAGTTCGACATTTAAAAAGTCCCAATCGCAAAAGACCGCTAAAATCTTCCCCAAACCGAAACCGTAGAGAACCAATGGGAATATTGTTGATAGAAGTTGCTTCTCTTGTGATTGGTTTGTGACGCCTGTTGAGTCGCAATATTATGTTCATTCTCAATTCTCCGAACTGAATGAACATTTTTAATGCAAAGATACCATATAAGACCAAAGCAGTCCAATCGATTTTAAGACAACGTGCATTTTTTTGGCTTGCTACACCATTAAGGTCATTCCATCCTACTTTTGATTGAGGTAACTTGATGTACTGAGATAAAAATGGTAAAAATAAGTACTCGAATAGCTATCTTCCAAAACAAACAATCAATACTGCAAATAAAACATCTATTTTAGATTTATATCTACCGGTACTATGTTAATATATATTTTTTTTTTCATAAAAGAAAGCAGAATATTTTCCCTTAAATGAATTTTACATACACATAGATAGGTATATGATTTGAAACAAAGGAAGGAACAAATATACTTGTGTATAAGTAAGTAATTTGAATGCGTATTTTTCCATTTTTCAGATGTACATAGTATCGATTAACATTATCCTGCTTATTCAAATTTCAGTTAAGTACGTACGTGTGTATTTTCGTGAAAGCAGAAAAATCAATAACATGAATTCTGTATCCATCCCATAAACATAAAAAGATTCAGCAAACAAGTGTTTCGATATTGAATTGCAAAGTTTTTAAATCCGGAATCTGCTTGATTTCCATTTCATTTTTGTTACAAAAATATACTCGTACTTCCGATTTGGTTCAACTTTTCGAAAAAAAAATGTTTTATTTATATTTATATGATTTATTTATGTTATAGATGTGTTTTGTTTAAGATAATATATGTATGTTACTTGTACACGTACGTTTGTAGCACTGATCAAGTGTAAGGCGTATGGCGTGACAAAATGAGTTCAAAGTTAGCTGCTGCATTATTTGCATTTTTTGTTTTATTAATTTATTTGTTATTTCTTCTAAACTTAAAGCTTATACACGATTTACTCCAAAAAATTAATAATGTGGGAGAGACATCAGTTTTTAATTGACTTTAATACTTTTTTAGAAGAATATTCTTTTATGAGATACATTTTGCGCGTTACAAGGAACATATGTGATTTAACAGTTTAAATTATGGTCAATCAATACTCCAATGTATTTATGGTGATGCACCGATTCTATCTTAAGACAATTATTAGAACAAGGTAAATTACTAACAAAATAAAAATTTTTACAACTATGTACAGGTAGAAAGAATTTTTTTACAATCATAAGCATGGAAGAATAAATTAAAATCACTTAAAACATTATTAGATATTTTAAAATATACAAGTTTTGTCTTCTTGCTTATAATCAGTTTATGTTTCGTAAGCCAAAGTCTCAATGTTTCGAGATCTTCCGAGATCTTTGCAATATTTTCGTATTTTGTATCAAATTTAATAAAGGTAAACAAGGGCTATGTCGTCTGCAAATGCAGTTGGCAGTCCATTTAGATTTTACGAGTTTACGTAAATTAAGAATAGCACAGGACCAAGAACGGAACCCTGTGGTATACCATTTTTTAAAAGAGTCACTAAAGCTCCCATTTACGTTCACTTTTTGATTCCTTCCTTTAGCCTTCCAGCGGGCGCGCTTTGCATTTTCCCTTGGGCAGGCGCGTGTCGTAAATTTTACGTCATCAAGTTTTCTTCGTGAAAATGGAATTTTATATGCATAAATGTTGGAAATTTGTTGTGAGAGTATGAAAAAATAGATACATAAACAGTATTTAGTCAAATTTATTTTATTTTCAACAACAAAACAACAACAACAAAATATTGTAGAATTTTATTGGTCAGAGTCAGCATCATCATTCTTACAATTATTGCAAACTCAACACACCTCAACTGCAGGATGGTTCTTGCAATAAACAATTATTAACGGCAACATTTCATTGATGCTGAAGTTCTTTTTCCTTCCAGAACACATAAACGGCACACACCGCGTTTCAGAGGTTTTTTTTTTTTTCTTCTGTTGTCGGTAACTGGCCGTAATTCGCTTTGAAAAAAACACTGACATCTTGAGGTAAATTTCTGAGACTTGATCTGTTAATAAGATGCCCTTTCATCAAGCCGAATGCCAATTTTTTTTAGAAAAACTCTTCTATGCTTGGGAGCCTTTGTTGGGCAGGCAAATTTGTACAAAATTTGAGCATTTATGCCACCAGTATTCATCAGACTGTAGAATACTACACACGGTCACCTTTTTTTTTATTCTAGAGATCGAGTAACTGGCGCACATTTTGTCGACAGTGTCTATTCCGCCTTTAGTTTCGTTATAGTCCGGTATTATTTGAGGTTTTCTGGTGTTGGGATCTATGTCGCTGTCATCATGACAAGATGAAATTGGTATCACTGATTTATTTTTCCGTGGTACATAGAAAACTATCATCTTGTCCTTCTGAAAACCGAAAAGAGACGACTCAACAGCTATGCTTTTGTTTGGCAAAAATTATTTTGGGATTTCAGATTTATTTTTCTTTATTGTTCCCAAAACCGTTATTTTTTTGGTAAGCAAATACTCAGCTAGTGGTATACTTGTGTACCAATTATCGATGGTCAAATTTTGGTTTGAGTTCTCTTAGGCGTGACTAAGCGCTTTACTATATCTGTTGGAGTATTGGAGGCAGCAAATGATCCATCGGGTTGTTTTCCGCAGTATATTTCCAGATTGGATGTGTAGAATGTTTTGGCATCACATAACGCAAAAATCTTCACCACGTATTTCGCTGGCTTGCTGATAATATATTGAATGAAACTGCAACGACCCCTAAATGCATGTATCATCTCATCGATTGTAGTATATTCGCTCAAATTGAATGATGACTTGTAGCTGTTGACGAAAGCTTGGAAGAAGTCACGTATCGCTGCCAGTTTATCAAATTTCCTCCTTTAGATTCTGGAACTTTTGTCATCGAATCTCAAGCAACGGGTAATGAAGAGAAATCGCTTGTAACTCATGACAGCTCTTGTTATCTGAATTCCGGTACCGTCAATGGAAAATATCTCCTTCACATTTGCATGGCTAGATTTTTTTACACCGATCAAATATAACAAACCCAAGTACGCCATAAGCTCAGTCATGTTAGTGTTTTATAGTGTTATATAGAAATATTGATGATTTGAAAAAATGGAAAGAGCTCGTTGAGTTAGGCCAGCGGTATCTGCGACTAAGTTAATTTTCTTAGTTTTTCTAGAAACATTGTATGTTGTCTTACGCTATTTACTTGATTTGTTACAATATTTCCAACAAAAAATTGTTTCTGCACTTCAACCTCTCCTTCTTCGAATTCATCTGAAGAGTATTCTTGTTCAGTTGCACTCTCTTGAATTTGTCCCCCGATTTCTTCTTCAGAAAATTCGCTGTCACTCGAGCACAGGAAGTCTCCTCATCTAGCTCTGGCGCATCAAAAATGAATTGAGCCATTTGTTCTAGCTCATTTTGTGTAAGCGGTCTGCGTGCCATAACAGGACACGTCTACAACAAGAATACAAAGGAGACGAAATAAATAAAAAAAAAAGAAATAAATTTACTTACTTGAGTATGCGCGTGTCGTAAAATTTACACTCAATGGAAATTTCGAAAATATGAATAAAAAAAAAACACTCTGTTCACATCCGGTACGCTTGTAGTTTAGAGAGATACTGATCTTCGAATAACTCAAAGCTCAATGCTGTTTGGTAATTAGTAAAAGTAGAAAAAGCAATTAACTGTAGATGTCGTAAATTTTACGACAGCGCGCCCGTTGGAAGGTTAATATAAGTAGTAAACAAGTTGTGAATTTTTCCTCTAAAACCAGCATTGTATACCTTGCCATCGCTTACCTACATTAATATTTGATGCGCAAATAGTTTATGCCCATCGCTAGCTACAACCTTTTCCCATCTTTCTTTCTGGCAAAGCTAAAAATCAGAGCTAACCACAATCTAGCGATTTTTTGATGTCTTCATATGGGCGGATCATCCAGATCATGTGCCATCGAACGGAATAAGTAATAATCGGACGGCACAATATCTAAGAAATATAGCGGGTGCGGTAGGACTTCCCATCTGAGCGTTTTCAGATAGGTTTAAGCGAGTGTTGTCATACTGTAGAATCACTTTTACATGCTCCTGCTCGTATTGTGTCATTTTTACAGTGCTCGGCTCAATCGCATCAATTGAAGTCGATACTGTTTCCCAGTAATAGTTTCATTGGATTTCAACAGATTATAATAAATAACATGGTCCTAGTCCCACCAAATACACAGGCTTCATTACCGGACAGTCCCAATGATTTTCTTCCCTTTAAGTTGTTGAAATGAATCTATTTTTCATCATTCGTCACGATGCGACGAGAAAACCCTTCCTTCTTTGCCACTGGACCAGTTGTTCACAGGCGAAAAAACGACGCTCAACGGCCTTTTTCTTCAAATAATAAGGAACCCAAGTTCCTTTTTTTTTGAATCATTCCCAACGGAATGGCTGGGCGGATAACTCCTAATCCCGAAGTAAGCTCTTCTTACCCTTGGCATGGATCCATATCGAGAAATGCCCCCAATCTTCGAAGGATTTTGGCCTTCCTTCACGCGAATGGTCGTCAAAATCGAAATCACCCTTTTTTTGGAGCTCTTGATGTGTCCAAAATAAAAAATAATTTAGAAATAAGCCCTATAGTGGATCTTTCACGATCCGGTTTTGGGAACACCAGTCGAAGATTTTTTATTGGGTATATATTTTATTTGGTGCGTTTTTTTTTTCCAAAATTTGAAGGTTTATTTAAGAAAAACTTGTACAATAGTATTATTCAAAGTATTGCCCATCTGAAGCTATGACTTTTTCCCATATTTCTTGCAAACTGCGTCGGCCTGGCAGCCAAGAATGAATCAAGCCAATTTTTGATATTCTGTTCTGATGTGAACCGTATTTCAGTGAAGGCGTTCTGCATCGACCTGAACAAATAGTAGTCAGAAGAGGCAAGGTCTGGGCTATAAGGCGATTGGGGTAAGACTGCCCATCCAATGTTTTCCAAATAGTTCTTAGACGGAATAGCAACGTGGGGCCCAGCGCTGTCCTGATGGAAAATTATTGCCTCGTGTCTGGTCGCATATTCCGGGCGTTTTTCAGCTACTGCTCTCTTCAAACGGATTAATTGTGTTCGGTAGCGTTGTCCATTGATGGTTTCATCCGGTTTTAGCAGCTCATAATACAGCACACCCATCTGATCCCACCAAATACAGAGCATTACCTTCGCGCCATGGATATTCGGCTTTGCCGTTGATTTGGCTGGTTGGCCGGGTTTCACATATGATTTTTTGCGCCTGGGGTTGTCGTAATGGATCCATTTTTCATCACCAGTAACAGTCCGATGCAAAAATGTCTTCTTTTTGTGGCGTTCCAGCAGCATTTCGGACATGCAAAACCGCTTTTCGACGTCGACGCTTGAGTGACAACCAAAAATTCTGCGAGCTCTTCTTGTGTTTGGCAACAGTCTTCATAGAGTAATGCTTCCAGTTCTTCATCTTCAAACTTTTTTGGCTGCCCAGGACGTTCATCATCTTCCAAGCCAAAATCACCACTTTTAAATCGTGCAAACCACTTTTGGCTAGCTCGCTCAGCTAGCGCAAATTCACCATAAACTTCCACCAAAATGCGATGACTTTCTGCAGCAATTTTCTTCATATTAAAGTAATGAAGAAGAACTCCACGCAAAAACACTTTTTCAGGCACAAAGCTCGACATATTTGAGTGAAAAAAAAGTTATTATTTTTTACGCTTCCAATTAATGACATATACTGAAATGACGTACAATGACAGCAGCTTTCCAATGCATGTTCCAATGGAATAATAACAATGAAATAATGCAAGTTACGCCATTTCTTAGCAACCCGCACGAATTAACTAGCATGTTGCCGCTGAAATAACGGGATTGATTTTCAGTTAATATTTCATTTCAAAATTATTTTGGAGACTATTTCAAATGAATTCTAAATTGATACCTTAAAATTTGAATTACCATATACGCAATGGATACAGACAGGGTTTAGGTCGAGTTATTTTGCACCCTATAGCTCCCACCATGCATAATATATTAATCAATGCATCTACAATAATTAAAAACGTTCTGCTTCCTATTAATCAGCATTCTGAAGAAGCAGCAGAAGCCAGAAATATTCACTTTAGATAAGTTTATTTCTTTCGTTTTTAATATTTTAATAAAAACTTTAACATACAGAGCTCAGACTTCAACAAGCGATAAAAATCCGTAACAAGCTATACGCTAAATGGAAGATAAGTCAAAAGGGTTGCAGCTGGGAGAAATATTGTCGGGCTCGTCATAATTCCATCCTTATTACCAGAAGAACAAAAAGAAGATAATTTCTATCAAAATTGAGCTCTGGTTACACCTCGTAAAAACTATCGAACAAACTCCGCTCAATCGGTGTTGAAAAACAGGCATCAATCCTAAATAATGAATTTATACCTAACACTTTTAATAAACCAAGTGTCATTCCTGATATTATCCTCATTCTCTAGTTTTTTTTCGACTTTGGTGTTGTTTTAGAAACTGATATAGTCAACACAGTACAAAATTTAAAATCCAATACTTTAGGAGAAGATGGTGTATATATTACAAATCAAAAATTATTGCATTACTACTTCAACTTTTCCTGATAGTAAGAAATTGACCAAGATCATTCCTATCCCGAAAAGTCTCAGCCCTCCTTCACTATTGATTTCCGACCGATAAGTTTCTTATCACGCTTGTCAAAAATCTTGGAGAAGATTTTTTCACTTTCTTCAATCAATTCGGTCTGTTATCTCCTTATGAGCAAATCAGGATTATCATTGATCATTCTGAGCGATAGGAACGCAACGGCTGTTCTGATCAAAATTAAGAAGTTTCGAAACACACGTCTCATGCCCAAAACATCAAAAAAAAAAAAAAGAAGCATGGGACGAACCGAGTGATATTCCAACATCCATAAAAGATTATGGTAATTCGACGATTTTCCAAAACATGAAATGAAACATGAAATCCATCGGTTGCGCGTGTGCCTCGTCAGCATAGGTTCCCATGCAAAGTATTTCCACTGTGACCTTCGCAGTGGGTCGGATTCCCAGGTTGCTGTCTGCTGGATCGTGTTAACTTCACTCTTAGCTGTTGATCATGTAAACTACGTCGTTGGACGTACCCAGGGTGGACAAATTGTAAGTCGTTTTTAATTTTTTTTAAATTTTTTCCCCAATTTATTACAATGAAACGTTCTCAAGTTAAGAAGAAAATGGCTGATAGTTGTATTTAATTGAATGTACTCGTAGTCATTTTCAACAAAAGTAAAGTGCATTGCTTCCAAAAATAGTTTTCGGTCAGGTTTTTGATACAAACGCTCGTGTGCGGGGATTGAATATTTCAACCGGTAGAATATTGGTTTAGTGGTTCAGTGGTGGTTGTCATAATCCACTTTTCATAGTTTGTACAGTACAATAGGTGGAACGAACTGCTGGTTATTATCATCCACGTTTGATGGTTCATACCCCTTACAGTTGAATTTTGTCTTTTATCGGTAGTAGCTTGCTATCCATCATCCATTTTCAATCAACGCTTCTAAAATAGCATCACTCAATTTATTCCACCACTATTTCTTCATCGTAAAATTTAAAGTTCATCTTATCTTCCTGCAAAGGAACTCTGTTTGGCCACGTGCACTTTCCAGGAATTCACGTCGAGCAATTGACTGAAATCTGATCATCGGTTGAAACCCTGTACGAGTATTTAATATAAATAATTCCAAATGGCTTGATGGCAGAGCTAATACTTGTAAACCAATATAGGACTTACAAATTATATACGATGCTTGAAGTTAGTTGTGATGGTTGAATGAAACAGGGTTACCAACGACAATTAGAGTCTCGGTTCAATCAATTCTATATTATATTCTGGGATTTGAGCGATTTCTGTTGACGGATGCTTGAATAGTGATGGCTTATCTTGAGGAAACGTACATCTGTGCATAAATGCTTATCATGATGTTTTCAGAGGTTTCCTCTTTTTTCCAAAAAATTTTACGTTTACTAACATGGTGATTTCAGGGTGCTCATTATTTTTTAATAATAACATTAAGTTATGGAATGCGGATTTTATTTAACACACACGCCACCACTCGGTGGTGAGAAACTTCCCTCGAAGATCTGACTTGTAAATTCCCTTTCTATTCCTAAACACCTCAAGCACACAACGGTAGTAAGTCGAAAAAATACCGACATTCAGAGTTGCTACAGCTTTATTATATCCGGTTACATGTGTTTCAGTAGCCTATTTAAAGGTTCATCATTCAAGATAAAAGGTTTTTCATTAAAAGCGTCTCGTTTCTTTAGTAGGGATTCTCTCTCCACTCACGCATTTGGTCTTTTGACAGTTGTATGACTGCCATTTAATCATGAACAGATAAACGTTCCAATATATTTTTATTGAAATTCGCGATCAGTTACGTCTGCGTTAGCTCTAATTTTCGTTCTTTGTAATCGTCCAGATAAGCATTTAATAAAAAAGTAAACTTTGAATCGCTAGAACTGAAAAAAATATTGCGGCTGTACACGAGTCAGTAAGTCAAAGCCGATATCTATCGATTTCGCGGTATTCTTAGAGAAACGTCCCTCTGCTGTTTTATGTGAAAATATTTGTCTAAACGTCGCATCAGTTTAATATCGTTGACAGCGATTTTCGCATGAAGCTTACGTAGTGTATACTAGCTTTCTGTCATTGCTTCTTTTCTTTTTTTTCGCGAATTGTGCGTACTATACCTAACTATTTATCTCAATTTACACAAATAAAAAAGAGTGGAATAACAACAAGAAGACTTGTTTTTAATTAAAACCATGGTGAGCCCGGCGTGAACATTAACAAATTCTCGTGTTGGAATCATAACCATATACACATTTTGCGAAAGATAACCTCAATATGATTTCATTAGACGCCAAACTCAATACCAAGGCTGGAAAATAATTAGGGATAATCAAAAATTGACGCACAGTGGTGTGCAGCCAAATCGAACGTGCCCAGGAATTCGTGGATACCATGCCAAGAAATGTATCAGTACAACAACTGGAACCCCGTCTAACTACATTGAATACCAGCTTTACATACTTCGAAGAGCTTGAAGTTAAAATTGAAGAATAGGACTTGCAGGAAATTATGAGCACCGATAATACTTATGGAGTATACGAAGAGAGTTACTACAATCTTCAACCCCGAATTATGGTAAAAATTGAATCGCTTCAACCTATTAAGAAACACCAAGAGGCGAACACTAGCATCCTGGTTAATTTATCTGAACAGTTAAAACTACCCAAAATGAAATTGCTTTTCTTTTCAGGTGAGATCACAAAATGGTGATTCTTTCCTCGGAAAGATATCCAAATTTTAATACTTATAATCATCGCTAGCCTAGGAAGCCTGTCGAGCAATTGATAGTCTAGAAGTCAATGAGGCAAATTACGACCCTGCATCAAAATTTTCGTTCATCGCTATGGGAGTAAACGTTTCACATGCCCAGAACAAACCATAAATGTCAAATATTTCAAGCTCTAGTTATTCAAAAACCTTCAGCTGTGTGTTTCCACGAGCTCATCGATGTAATAAACAGTCATTTACGAGCTGTATCTTCTCTCGAAAGCCTTGTCGAAAAGTTGGGCAACGTAATCATTTACATCATTCCCTCCAAGTTCGACGTTGCTGCTTGAAACAAATGGCAGGAAGAATGTTCCACTAAAGTTTTACCATTACTTACAAAATTGGTGCAATTTATCGAGAGACGCTGTCAGGTCTTGGATTGTAACCCGTCCACCATTGGTATACAGGCAAGTAATATTGGTACACCTTCTAGAAATCCTAAAAATTCTCCTAATAAAAGCTTAAATATAAACAAAATTGATGTGCATAATAAGCCCAAGGGTTTTTACTGCGATAATCTAGGTCATTAGACTCAAAGGTGTTGAAATTGTTAAATCTTCCACTGAACAAGAAACAACATATTTTAAATACATATTCGCCAAATCTGTACCAACTGCCCACGAAACAGTTACAATTTCGACTCCTGTAAATCGACCCTATGCCGCAAGTATAATGAAAATAACCTTCAGCACTCCTCTAATAATAATGCATCTTCTAATCATACTACTGGTTCACTCGATGCAGACTATAAGGAGTGTGTTGTGGACATCGTGTCACAAAAATAAGGTCCACCATGTAACTGTCACTGCTAAGAATACGTCCACTATACTGGCAAATGCTATTGTTAATATGTTAGATAAGCATAGCACTCCAATTCCGTTTTGAACCCTTCTTGATTCTGGTTGGCAACTCAATTTAATAACAGATCGCCTCGCACAAATCCTAGCACAAAGATTGTGCTGACGTAAGGATTGAAACCCGACGACGTGAATTTAGTAAGTGGGCGCTGGAAATGTTGGTTGGAGACCCGGATTTTGGCCAAAACATCATCTTCTCGGCCCAAAATTTCTGTTATTGGATCGAACATAAACCACAAGTGTGCTACGGCATCATCGGCCCTTATTTCTTTCGAAATGAGGAAGTAGACACCTTCACCATCAATGGTCTCAGGCATAGAGCGATGTTAACCGACTTTCTGTGGTCAGAGCTCGACAACATATCTTCGAGCTGTCGTTCCAACAAGCAGCGCTGCATGCCATACAAACGACGCAACGCTCGAAGTTGTGAAGAAACAATTTTGCGACTGGGTCATCTCACGGCGAACGTTCATCAATTGGCCGCCACGTACATGCGATTTGACACCACTCGATTATTTTCACTGAGGCTACCTACCTCCCGGTAGGAGCACAACAGCAAAATTTTTTGAAAATCGTCATCATTCTTTCGGCGGCCAATGGCAAAAAGCCGTTTGCAACCGGCAATAAACAGTGTAAGTGCTCAGAAGTGTAAAAATTCACAAAGTGAGAAACACAAATGAGTGCGAGAAGCTAGGCCTTGGCCCACACCGGGCTGTCGCCCCAAAGTCCAAAGTCTGCGCTAACAAGCCAACTACATTGAACGAGCTCGGGGCATTCAACATTCAACACGTTATTGCCGGAATAATGCCCTACATATTGGACTGAATCTTCAAGAATTGAGCCGACTGATTGAAGCACTGCCAGCGAAGCCAAGGCGGCCATTTGAGTGATATGCTATCTCACATATAATGGCATGAACATAAAATATGTTGCCTCAAAGTTTTATATCTCACCCGTTATAATGTATCGGTTGTTTGGGAATAAGAAAAAGTAATGAACCAACGAAACATACTTCAAACAGTTGGATTCGGTGTGAGAGAAATGATGAATCAGCGAAAACTACTAATTCCTTCTTTTTAGTTATTCCGTTTTAGTATTCGTAATCGCATGCATGTTTATTCATTTTCTGTGTCTAATGTCCTTGTGTCGCATCTCAGTATCGTTTCCATTCATTTTTATTGTTTACGTGATTTCTGAAACATTGAAATGCATAAACGTAAGTGCACGTTTAATATTAACTTACAAACTAAGTATCCATTCATAAAAGAAAAGCGTGTCCCGACAGACGTCACGTGTGAAACGTGCCGTACAGATTTCAGTGTTTCGCATGTTGATTCTAGTGATATCGAGAAACATTTACTGTCAGAAAAACACAAACTATCCGATAATGCTGCCGCTTCAAGTTCATCGACGCTCAATTTGTTTAAGAGAACAGACATACAGGAGAATCATAACTTTCGCTCGAATGATTAAGAGTGAAAACTGCAGCAGCTGAATTTAACAAGATGAGTAAGGAATACCATATTTAGAGCAGTGGTGTCAGTTTAACTCTGAAGTTGAATTGTTTGATTGAGTGAATCTAATGAAAGTTCCCCCTTGGAAGAAGGTTCAAAAAGTGATGGACTAATTAACCCATTTCCAACCGGTGTTCGATTAATCGAACGTGAAACTTATCCATTTTCAATAATTTTTTATAACTATGAAGGTTAGTGATATCAGGGAGATAGTTAGTATCCAATATTACTTCGATTATTGGCTATTCGAAAACAATATTTATCAACCCTAACCCCCACCCATAATTCTGAAGGAGTTGCTTGAAAAATACCTTACCAATAAATGGAAGCTAGTTGCTAACATTTTGGAGAAAATCTGACAACAAATAGGCATTAATAGCTTTGAGATAGACGGAAAAAGTTTCACAGATTCAGTTATCATTTTCTATAAGCTCAATGAGTACTTTACCGAAATATCAGAAAAACTAAAACCATCTGTAGAGATTTCAAGAGACTACAGTTCTTCTATAAGATTCACAGGAAATACTAGTGAAATCTATAAGACAAAATTGTCGTTAAAAAACAAAAAGTCTTGTACTGCTGATGGTATATCAATGTGCTTCTATGTGGCGGACGTTTTATGTTATTTGTTTAATTATAATGTTCAAAATAGTTGTTTCCCTATTTCCCTACTACCAAAGTTTTCTAAAATTTTCGAAAAACTTATGAAATCACTCATATTGTCTTATGAGTTTGGTTTTAGAAGAGGAATGTCAACCGAGGATGCTATCCTCAGAATGTGTAGCCAGTCTATGAAGGTATTAACACCAAAAAATCCACCATGCCTCTTTTTGTCGATATAACAAAAGCGTTTGATATGGATGACCATGACCGGCATCTAAAAAAATTATACTATGCTGATTTAGAGGAATAATTAATATATATATCTAAAAGGTAAAAATCAAAATCATATCTTTAAAAATGGTGTACCACAGGGTTCAGTTCTTGGTCTTGTGCTCTTTTTAATATACATTAACTCTCTTAACCTTTACATACCAAATTGATACAAAAATTGGGACTTTGGTTTGCGGAACAGAGAAGACAAAACTTATGTCTTTTAAAATGTCAAATAATGTTTTAAATGATTTTAGTTTATTCTTTTATGCTTATGATTTTGGTATATTTTTTTGGTACATTTTTGAAAAACAAAATTCTTTGTTCAAAATCAATTTCAATCCAGTACATATTGGCCATTATTATCTATGACCTTTTGCCATTTATTGGGTAGCCTCATGATTCCATCGGTGTAGAACTTCTGTGGTTTATCAGCGGTTCTTCGGTCGGTCAATTTTTTACCATCAAGAGAGTTTTGCAAAGACTGAAACAAATGGTAATCAGAAGCTGCAAGGTCCGGGCTATACGTTGGGTACATCAAAACTTCCCAACCAAACTCCGTCAGTTTGTTCCGAGTCATCAAAGATGTGTGTGGCCTAGCATTGTCATGATGGAAGACGACTCCCTTTCGGTTGGCCAATTCTAGTCGCTCTTTCTTGATAGCTTCATTCAAACGCTCGAGTTGTGCACAGTAGAAGATCAAATTGACCATTTCTTCACGTTCCAGTAGCTCATAATAGACAGTTCCCTTTCAATCCCACTAAACACTTAACATAACCTTGTTTGCCGTCAGTCTAGGCTTTGAAGTCGTTTGTGGTCAGCAGCGGGCCTTTGACCGTGATCGCTTGCATTGGATATTCTCGTAATTAATCCATTTTTCATCGCCCGTAATGAACCGCTTCAAATATGGTTCCATTTCGTTACGTGTTAGCAGCGTTTCACTGATGGTTATTCTGTTTATTAAATTTCTTTGCGTTAGTTCATGTGGCACTCAAACATCGAACTTCTTTGAGTAGCCTGCTTTTTTTAAAGATGATTTTAAACTGTCATACGATTGACGTTTAGTGCCTCCGCTATCTCCAGACCGTGCCGGTCTTGCTCCATCAGTTGCACAGTTTCATCGACTTTTTCAGTGACAGGCCGATTAGTGCAGCGTTTTTCGCTTTTTATAGTAAAAAAGCATCACATACTACGTATAGTGTATTTATTCAGATATAGTATAGGGTTTTCCAATACGGACTTGACAACTTTGAATTTATTTGTGAACGCACCCTTTCACTAATCATCAAACTGTCACTGTCAATTTATTCAGTAAACTAAACATTTTCATCATGATAAAGTACACTAACGAGCAACGTCTGCAAATTATAAAAATTTTTCTACAGATATTCGGAGTCGCAAAATCATCTTCAAGGACGAAGCTCATTTTTGGCTCAATGGGATCGTCAATAAGCAAAATATGCGCTATTGGTAGGGTGAAAACCCACATCTGCTTCATAAATCACTACTTTATCCACAAAAAATAACTGTTTGGTGCGGTTTGCATGCCGGCGGCGTTATTGGGCCATATTTTTTCGTCGACGATAACGATCGTCACGTTACCGATCGATCGATCACCGATTATTTTTGGCCCGAATTGGAAGATATGGACTTGGACGACATGTGGTTTCAACAGGATGGTGCCACAAGCCACATAGCACACGCTACAATCGATTTATTGAAGAGTAAGTATGGTGAGCGTGTTATCTCAAAACATGGGCCAGTCGATTGGCCGCCTCGTTCGTGCGATTTAACGCCGCTTGACTATTTTCTGTGGGGCTACGTTAAGTTATTGGCTTATGCCAATACGCCGACGACGTTGGAAGAGCTCAGAGCCAGCATTGAAGGCGAAATAGCGGCCGATTCGGCTGAAGTGTGTGGCCAATTCGTTGAAAATTGGCTCCAACGAATCAACCACTGCAAACGTGCCCGCGGTGGCCATATGAACGAAGCCGAGTTCCATTCATAAATGTTTTAATTGTACTTCAAGCTAATAATAAAGTTTTTGAAATATCTCAAATGGTTTGACTTTTATTTAAAAAAAAAATTGTCAAAACTGCTGGTCTTTATGTAACTCTTTTTTGAGTATAAAGTCGGAATTGATAAGCAATGGAGTATCGCAGGACTTGTCATCGGGAAAATCTTTTACGATTCTGAGACAATTTGGTTTGATTTTGGATTTCATTTGGAGCCTTTGGCATATCAAAGATTCAATCTTTGCTTCCGCCATATATGGTACTCGTCAGGTTCATCAAAGGTTATCACACGAGTTTTAGAGAAGAACCCATCAGTGGATAGAAAGCTTACATCTAGGGATATGGGCATAACAAAGTGCATATGCTCTTTTTCGTTACAAAGTCTGAGTTTGGAAGAAATTCTATTTTGATAAAACGGTGCCACTTACCACAATCGACAAAATTTAGTGATGGTATTAGCCTGTTAATTCGCCACCCCGCTCGTGCGATTAAGTACGAGTTGTTTAAAAAAAAAATATTATTTATTCGTCAATATAATACACTTGTGCCAACGATTTGTCCAATCTTCGAAGCACTTCTCATAAGCACTTTTTGGTACAGTCTTGAGCTTAGCCAGCGGTGCCGTTTTTATTTCCTCAGTCGTTGCAAATCTCCGTCCTTTCATAGGTCTCTTTAGTTTTGGGAACAGGAAGAAGTCGCATGGGGCCAAATCCGGTAAATATGGTGGCTGAGGCATGATTGTCATGTTATTTTTGGTCAAAAAAATCTCTTACAATGTGACGGTTCTTCTGATCTGAATATTAAGAAGTTTCAGAGCAAACTATGCTGACACACGTTTCATGGCCAAAACATCCAAAAAAATTGTAAGACACGAGCCGATCAATATGCCAACATCTTTAGCAACTTCGACGATTTTTCAAAACAGTTTTCTTCACAGCTTCGATGTTATTATCTTTTGTTTATGCTCCGGGGCGTTCAAAGCGAAGTTCTTTGTTGGCATCTTCTCTGCCATCTTGGAATAGCTTGTACCATTTGTAAACAATTTCCTTTACTTAGAGCAGTCTCACTGTAGCCACTGTTAACTTCAAATATTTTAGAGCACTTGATTCCATTTTTTACAGAAAATTTGATGAAAATTGTTTGATCCGTTTTTTATAATAATTGAAAATCGCCGAATACACCAACACACGTGTTACCTTTCTATCTGTCAAAAATAAACTAAGTAAGCTAAATACTTGAAACTGAAACTGAAAAAAAAAATATCGATAATCTAATGTACGTTGTCCGCGAAATTTCAAAAATTTCACCTTACTTTTTGAACACCTCGTATGTACTTTTTTCTCTGGTATATGCCAACAAGCCAACAATTGTAGATGACTTGGAGGCGAATTTTCGACTTGAAATTGCTTAAATATGACCTGAACTGTGCGAAAACGGTCTCGTGGAGATCCCATGTATTTTTATTAAAAAAAAAAAAGAATTGAAAAGCCTTGTAAAGTAACAAAGCACTATTCAATTTAAGTTTAACACTCAATTAGTAAAAGAATGACTATCTGAAGGAGAATTCTCATCTTTAGTCAAAAGCTCTCAACTGGTTCATCCCCAAATACATCCACTTTAATGCGAATGGGTCCTACAGCAACCCAACGTAAAGAACAATCCAATACATGATGATATTTTCTCCATTGCTTGCATCCGAAAAATAAACCCTTAACGAATGAAATTCAATACCCATATCCGCTATCGAGAATCGTAACAATAACAAAATAAAATACTGCAAAAAATTAATGGAAACCTGTCCAAGGCAAGAGCAACAGAAAAGCGTGAATTGAATTTTTCTCATTGCCATTCGCAATAGTATTTATGTATATTTTAAAGTTGCCGCAATAATATGTTGCCCACGTTTTCTTTCTTGCATTTCAGGCTGGTATTAGAAACCATACCTCGCCCATTCAGAACAATAAGAACACTGTTCACCATCACACAAAGGGAAACCCCTTAACTAATCCGATATTTCGTTTTTCACGTTCATTAAACAAGACATTTCTGTGAAATATTCCAAGCTTTATGCAGTCTTTAAACTGCTCGAATGGAGTAGTTAATTGGGTAAAAATGAAAACCGCCGAGAAACGTAACTAAAAAGTTATTTTATTATTATCATAGATACGGGAACACTAAAACTCGATTAATAACCTGTATACATTTCTAGTATGTATCTATCAATTTAAATTAATTTCATATGATACTCAGCGCGCAACTAATTTAACTCAAGAGTACACTTAAGGGCAATTAGCAGTTTCGCAGGTACAACTTTGTTTTTCCCAGATACACAGATACAGGTTAAATACTTATAAAATCTCCACTTGTTTTCATTTTTCGTAAAGTCAAAAATTCGCAAACAAATTTTATGGAAACCATTAAGCCGAAAAAAAAAATGAAAAAAACGAAAGACCAGGTCAAAAACGGCACTAGATGACGGCATCGTGATGTGAATTCCAAATCCAAATTTATGTATTATTGGCAGAAGCGATTCAATTTGTTCTTCTGAAGAAGTTTCGTCTCCTACACTGAACGAACTTTGAACGTGTACAATATACTCATATCTCCACAAACAGGTACTACATACATATACGTACGAGTATATATTTATATATAAATAAGTTAGTGCAATAAATTTTAAGTTCTTAAAACGAAGGGGAGACAGAAAGTTATTTAGGTGGTTACCCCGAGTAGATAGGATACCTCTGAATCCAGACATATGTACGTGTATGTACGAGTGTGTACACTATTTCTTTTGGTTGAACTTATTAAATTGGAATTGGCATATGTACCCTCTGATTGTACATACTTAAGGGGGATGAACATATGATACTACCAACCGACAAAGACTAAATGTCAGGTAGGGGTTATTAACTTGTCATAAACTTTTCTTGCAAACTGAGAGGACGTCACTACCGGTAGGTAGGAAAAATAAAATAAAAAAAAGTTCGTAAACTGAGTTCTTGGGGCTTGGATGGCAGTTAATTACTTCGGGGGTAAACTAATCCACGCGATGGGTAGTTTTATTTCCTTGAACTTAAACTTGTCTTAAGTTTATGTGAGTTATAAGGAACTTGTATCCGCAAAATTGCTTCAACCAAGAGCTATATTGTTTTCTTTGTATTTTTTGTATTATTTGTATCCTTAAATAACAATAGGTTCTGCATATAGTAGAGCTTTTGTGGATGGATTTCTTGGCTTGCATAGTTGTGTAAAATTTTAAATAATTGCCTTAAACTTAAAGATGTGGATAATTCTTACAAAAAGGAGTTGAAATGAAACTGCAAAGATATTTTTAGTTTGAAGCGAGCTTAAGGGTTAACAGGCTAGAGTGCTAACGTAACCAGGTGATCCGATTTTTCGAGCCCTAGATCCAAGCGATCCGATTTATCCTTCTCGCCAAGAAAAACATAAATATGCGGTAGTTTGAATTTCGTTCGTTACTCGACATTCGTTTTTGGAGCTGTCGACAATTGATTTAACAGTTGTAGAAGTGGCATGTAATCGCACCATTAGGTTTGAGCATTTTGCGCGTAATTTTTTATTCGTTCTTAGAAAAAGCAAACAATAATAATGATTCTATGGTTCGGTGTACGACATGTTATTCGGAGTTTTCTATTGGAAGTGGGGCTCACGACATTGAAAAGCATTTGGAAACATCAAACTACAAAAGGTGATTCTTGCAATCGTGAAAAATAAATCCATAACCAATTTTTTTACTAATCCGACGAACGCAGATTTTAATGTCGCAGCAATGGAAGGTGTGTGGGCATACCACACACTAGATGAAAAACATTTAGATTTTTTTATTTGTGGAAGATTGGTAAAAAATTCAAGAATTATTTACTTCGCATTTCAGATCAAACGACTGCGCATCAAAGTTATTCAGACGGTGTTTTGATCTCAGAAAAATCCTAGTGTGCACGAACTAAATTCGAACCGATCATAATCAATGTTTTGCTCCTCACGCAATTAATTTGTTGAAAGAAGAATTGGAAAAGCACGATACATTTGTCTTTTAACTGACGCATCGAATTATTCTTCAACAAAACTATTCCCCCTGTAATATGTTATTTTTTGCCTACAGAAGGCGTCATTCTCAATCTTTTACTTAAAGTTTTGGATGATTTCAAGCAGCAAGCCAAACTGGTTGTATTCTGTGGTGACAATGCACCTGTGAATTTCGGAAATATCAAACGAACTGCTACCGAAAATGTTCTTTCGAAATTGAAAGTAAGGAAGCCGTACATCGTGGAAATTTGTTGAGCCGCGCACATAGTCCATGATGCATTGAGAAATGAATGCAATGGATTGGATGTAGAAGAAGGAGGGTACGGTGGTTAAAATATTTATTCATTTCTTCATTTAAACAAATCATTGATGAAGAATACAGCCAACTACTCAACTACAACAAAACTCGCTTTATTGCTCTACTTGGCACGATAAAAAAAAATTATAAAAATGTTCGGTCTACTTGAACAATACTTCAGCGAAATTCTGAACGCGGTTAAAGTTCCGAAGCTTATTCAAGATTTTTTTGTCCAACCCCTTACCGAAACTTTGGTTCAACTTTATAAAAGATTCAGGTAATTTTGATCGCATTTGTCTTCATATAAAAAGTTTGAATTTTCATATCAATTTTATAGGGTTTTCTAATAACAACTTGACAACTTTTTTTTTAAATAAAAAGCAAACCATTTGAGATATTTCAAAAACTTTATTATTGGCTTGAATGGAATTCGACTTCGGTCGATTCGTTGGACCCAATTTTCAACGACTCGGCCACACATTTCGGCCGAAACGGCCGTTATATTTCACGTTCAATGATATCTCTGAGCTGTTCCAACGTCGTCGGCGTGTTGGCATAAGCCAATGACTTAACGTAGCCCCACAGAAAACAGTCAAGCGGAGTTCAATCGCACAAACGAGGCGGCCAATCGACTGGCCCATGTCTTGAGATAACACGCTCACCATACTTACTCTTCAATAAATCGATTGTAGCATGTGCTGTGGCATGTTGCACCATCCTGTTGACACCACATGTTGTCCAAGTCCATATCTTCCAATTCGGGTCAAAAATAATCGGTGATCATGGCGCGATAACGCTGACCATTCACAGTAACGTGATGATCGTTATCGTCGACGAAAAAATATGGCCCAATAACGCAGCCGGCATGCAAACTGCACCAAACAGTTATTTTTTGTGGATGAAGTGGTCATTCATGAAGCACATGGGGGTTTTCACCCGACCAATAACGCATATTTTGCTTATTGACGAACCCATTGAACCAAAAATGAGCTTCGTCACTAAAGATGATTTTGCGATGAAATTCATCATTTTGGCGCATTTTCTCCAGAACCCAATCGGAGAACGTACGTCGCTTCAAATGGTCCATCTGCTTCAATTCTTAAGTCAGCTTGATCTTGTATGGGTGTAAACCAAGATCTTTACGCAAAATACGCCATAATGTGGTCTGAGCGATACCCAATTCTTGGGAACGCCGTGGAATTGACTGATTTGGATTGTTTGCTACGGACGTCTGAACGGCAGCGATATTTTCGACACTTCGACCAACACGTTGTATCACTGACACGGCAACATCACACAACGAATACGTAGACTCAAATTTTTGCACTAAACTTGTTATTGCCTGTCTACTAGGGCGAGAATTACGACCGAAAATTGGAATTAACGCTCTAAAAGTTGCAGTCACCGATTCGGAATATCTGTAGAAAATTTTTATAATTTGCAGACGTTGCTCGTTAGTGTTCTTTACCATGATGAAAATGTTGAGTTTACTGAATAAATTGACAGTGACAGTTTGATGATTAGTGCTAGAAGAGTGCGTTCACAAATAAAATTCAAAGTTGTCAAGTCGCTATTGGAAAACCCTATACTTCAATCGATGTAGGCTCAGATTTTCGAAGATGTCATCAAGAAAATTGAAGCAAATGATGTATCGGTGAATGCAATCTATGATGCCTTACAAGACCTAATAAAAAACATTAAATCAATAATTGATGCTGTTTTTTTCTTCGGCTAAATAAAAATTCAGATTTTTTTGCAGAAAATTGTTACGATTATCTGAAAATGGGGAGTGAGCAGCTGAGTCATATTGAACATTTTCAATGGGTTTTGTTGACAAATGAGCTCAAGTGGGAAGATATTAAAAAATGTATGCATTTGATAACAGAAAATTGACATTGGGACAACAAAGACGGCGACCGTTCATCGCAAATTTTTAAATAGTACATTTACATCAAAGAAATTATAACCGGAGAAAAAATCGAGGAATGGGCCACAAAGAAATTTCCAGTTCAGCTTTTTTTTCAGTTAAAATGCATTTTTATTTAAGTTACTTTATTAATTCTTTAATGGTATGATAGACAAAAGAACGCTAAAAAATTAGCCTAATTAACTTAAACTTATCTTATTCAAAATTAATGGCCCCATGCGAGCACTTTAAGTTAAACCCAACAATTAAACTATGTCTTTCGACGTATCTTAACAGTTTGTTTTTATTTTTTATTTTAACATTTATTAAAACTAAAACTAAGAAAATAACTATGAAAGCCGGCCACGGCTAATAAACCACACTGACGACCGACCTTGCTTCCTAAAGAGCTACCTAGTACTGGATGAATTAGACGAACAACCTTTTTCTCCTTCAACTAGACAACAAAACTGTTGGAGCTGTCGAGCAACATCCCTCATGTCATGACTCCCTACCACCCAACTAAACCGGAGACGCTTCGCACAGCTATGTGCGACGTCTCAGATAATGACGCGATGCTAAGTTAAGCAGTAGACGTGAGTTGAATTGTTCCGTCGCTAAAGCAATTGTTGTAATACAATCCAATATCTATTTGGTTTACTTGAAATCTTTGTACCCATAAACACTGTGTTACTGCCTATAGAAATATGTCAACTACTCGCCAACAAACTCTCAAAGAGAAATCCGCCTTGGCCGCTGGAGTGACTTCAGATAAATTCGAGTCAGGTTACAGCCATCCGAAATCTAATACACCACCTGTGAAGCCAACAAATAAAAAAGCATCCTATCTGTTTATCTTCGTGTTTTGGAAACAAGTTTAATTACAAAATTTAAATTGTTGCTCTCTGAATTCGAACAAAGTTTTAATAACAAACTGTGCGAAGCCATTGCTTCTCATAATAACAGAGTGGCACAGTTCAAGAGCGATATCATGGAACTACGAGATGACAACCGCAAACTAAAAGAGGAGTTGACTGACTTTCAGCGAAAAGAGCGAATTCGTGATGTGATTGTTCGTGGGATCCCAAAGAAAAATCCCATTGAATTGGTAAAAAAAATTGCCGGTAAACTGCAGTACAGCATTACTTCCCACTTTGAAGCTTTTCAGCTGAGAAATAAATCTAATGATGGTCGAAGTCCGCTGCTGATCAGGCTCTCTTGTCAGACCGAGCAAAGTGCACTGCTTGCAGCTTTTCGTGCGAATAATGGCTTTACACTCTCCCAGCTAGAGAACAAATCACTTACTGAAAATAACACGGCCTCCACTTCCGCTAACACTTCCACTAACTCTAGTATTTATATTAACGAAAGTTTAACTAAGGAGAACAGCTCTTTGCTTCGACATGCTCTTCAGCTACGCCGTGAGGGTCTATTATTCTCCGCAAGAACACGCAATGGATTGGTTTATGTAAAGAAGAGTAAGAATGACGCTGAATTAAAAATTACTTCAACTACGACACTTTCCTAAGATCTGCCCGTTTTTTCCTTTTGTACTACATATCATATTGGGTATATAACTTATATACTGCGGTTTTTTTTTTCTTCAAAATTTAGACGTTTATTTAAAAAAAACATGTACAATAGTATTATTCAAAGTATCGCCTATCTGAAGCTATGACTTTTTCTCATCTTTCTGGCAATTTGTGGATTCCATCCCAAAAGAACTGCGCCGGCTTGAATCAATCATTCTTGTTCCAAGAATGAATCAAGCCAATTTTTGATATTCTGCTCTGATGTGAACCGTATTTCAGTGAGGGCGTTCTGCTCATAATACAGCACACCCATCCGATCCCACCAAATACAGAGCATAACCACCGCGCCATGTATATTCGGCTTTGTCGTTGATTTGGCTGGTTGGCCGGGTTTAACATATGATTTTTTGCGCTTGGGGTTATCGTAATGTATCCATTTTTCATCACCAGTAACAATCTGATGCAAAAATGATTTCCTTTTGTGGCGTTCCAGCAGCATTTAGGACATGCAAAACCGCCTTTCGACATCTCTCCGCTTGAGTTAATGTGGAACCCAATTTCCTTGCTTTTGAATATATTCAGCTGCTTTTAAACTTTTTGAAATGGCTGCTTGAGTGACACCCAAAGATTATGCGAGCTCTTCTTGTGTTTGGCAACAATATTCATAGAGCAATGCTTCCAGTTCTTCATCTTCCAACTTTTTTGGCTGCCCAGGACGTTCATCGTCTTCCAAGCCAAAATCACCACTTTTAAATCGTGCAAACCACTTTTGGCATGTTCACTCAGCTAGCGCATATTCACCATAAACTTCCACCAAAATATTAAAGTTATGAAGAAGAACTCCCCGAAAAAACACTTTTTCAGGCACAAAGTTCGACATATTTGAGTGAAAAAAAATTATTGTTGTTTACGCTTCATATGCTCAAATGACGTACAATGACAGTAGCTTTCCAACGCATGTTCCAATGGAATAATACAAGTTACGCCATCTCTTAGCAAACCGCACGAGTTAGGTTATAGACCCAATAGATTACACAGCGCTAGACAAAAGTACAACGCGCTACTATTAGTTGTTGATGGGATGGTTATATATATTTTAATTTATGATGGCCCATAATAGGGTTTTATCTGGTGGGAGTGATGAGGTTGAGGTGCGAACATTGGTTAATATTTTATCCAATGCTTATGACGGTTTCAAAGTATGTCACTTTAACGCTCGCAGTTTTAGCTTGTCGAAATTAGACTATGCTCTACATATTTTTATGATTCGGGAGTAGATGTAATTTGTGTTAGTGAAACTTGGTTTAAAACTCTCGATAATAAAGATGATTATGATTCAATATACGGGATTTCCGGATATTTACTCGCTCCACATAATAGAATAACTGAGAATACTGGTGGAGGGATTCCAATTTATCACAAAGCCTCTTTGGCCTGTAAAATATTAGGAAAATCTGTAGGTAACGACACAAAATATCTAGTCGTTGAAATCTCAAACTCCAATATAAAATGCATCCTTGGTGTTGTTTATAGCCCAAATCGTAATTGTTCTTTTGATCAATTCAGCACCCTATGAACATATTATTCCTTGTAGTGATTTTAATGCAGATCTTTACAAATCTGACTATAGATCTAATCAGCTCTTAGACAATATTGCTTCATCTGGTTTGGTGGTTGTGAACTCCTACGCTACACGATTTGCGTTTGACTCTATGCCGAGTCTTCTTGATTTAGTAGCTGTCTCTGACCTTTCCAGCGTGTTGCTTTTTGACCAACTTTCACTTGAGGGGGTATCTGATCATGATCTTCTTTTTTGCACTTATAATATTGGTTTCTCTTGCATCCACTTGCTGGAATCGTTTCATTTTCGAGACTATGGATTAATAAATAACAACTTACTCCAATTTGATGCAAGTCTGACTTCATGGCGCTCTTGTTACTTCTCAGCGGACGTTAATGAAAAAGTTGAACTTGTTCAAACATTAATAAACAATCTTTTTAACAAGCATGTTCCCATTAAAACCGTAGCTGTGCCCAATAAAAAATATCCATGATTCACTTCTGAAGTATACGATACTATAAAAGCACGTAGGAAACTGTATGCCAAAAATTGGGAGTCATATTGTAGGGCCAGAAACTTATCTTCATCTATCACTAAAAGGACAAAAAAAAGATATTTCCTGTCCAAACTAAGTGCTAACCAAACGAAAAAACTTTGGAGTAATTTACGCTTTCTTAGACTTGGTAAAAATAATGTTCTAACAAAAATACCTGACCTTGATGAACTTAATAACTCATTCCTCTCTTGTCCTAGTACCAACACTTGTTTTATACCAGACAGCAACCTTTTTTTCAGTTTCACCCGGTGTTTGGATTTTGAAGTTGTCTCTGAAGTGGACGCTATACATTTGATTCAAAATCTTAAATCCAACGTTATCGGAGATGATGGGTTACACTTACGCTTCGTAAAAATGATACTTCCTCACTCATTTGTTTAATTTTTGTATTGCGTCTTCCACTTTTCCTGAGTGCTGGAAACAAGCCAAGGTCATCCCGGTACCAAAAAAAAAAAAAAAAAACCAATCCCTCATCTACCACTGACTATCGCCCAATTAGCATCTTACCATGCCTGTCTAAGGTTTTTGAAAAGATAATTGCCAAGCAGATTACTAGCCACCCAAGTCGCTTCAATTTATTGTCTCCAGTAGAGTCTGGTTTCCGTGCTCAACATAGCTGCTCAACGGCTATGATAAATTGGTTGATGATATCAGAATGGAGTATGATAAGGGATTTCTTACGCTGTTATGCTTGCGTGACTTTTCAAAGGCCTTTGATACGGTTAATCATGATATTTTATGTATGAAGTTAAAGCTGTACTTTGGGTTAAGCGATTGCTCAGTGCATCTAATTAGGAACTACCTTTCGAACCGTTTTCAAAAGGTTTTTTTCTGAACGAAAATGTTCCCGGCCAAAAAATATACTTGCCGGGGTACCTCAGGGTTCTCTTCTTGGCCCAATCCTTTTCTGTATTTACATTAACGACCTAACACATGTATGCAGTAATGCATCTATACATCTATATGCGGATGATGCACAGTTATACCTTTCTCGACCAATTGGATTAATGGAAGATCTCGTTGATAGATTTAATTTTGATTTGTCTTCTATAGTGAAATGGTCTCAAAATAATGGTCTAATCATGAATCCGGCTTTCTAAAAAGCAGTATGACCCTGGAGAGTTATCCACTATATATATAAATTCTTGTAGGCTTAAATTTTCCAATACAGTTGTAAACCTAGGGTACAAGTTGAATAGTTCCATTTCCGCTATTGATCATGCAAATTTGATCGTAGCGCGTATTTATACAGGGTTAAGTAAGCTTTGGCTTTTTTCCAGTCTTACACCTGTGGATACTAGACTCAGATTAATTAAGACTTTGCTTGTGCCAATATTTGATTATGCCATAGTTGTATATCCTAAATTAGACTCTCAATCGCATCACAGGTTACTTGTTTGTTTTAATGATATGGTGCGTTATGTCTATGGAATGATAAGATATGACCATGTCTCTGTCTACCACAAACATGTCCTTGGTTTTTCATTTCAAAACTTTTAGGAAATTAGGTGCTGTGTATTCATGCACAAAATAATAAATAATCGTTCACCACAATATCTATTCGAGAAATTGCAATTTGTCCAGTCACCACGTACATTCAACCGAATAACTCCTTCTTCTAAATTTTTAAACACTTCACGCCTCTTTCTTGTCCACACTGCCTCTTTCTTTTTTCTTTTTGTTTTTTCTCTGTTCACTCTATTACTTTTCTTCTATCCTAATTTTCTCCCCTCTTGTGCTCTTTTTATTTAAGCGTAGATATTTTTTACTCAACTTTTATATATATATTTATTTTTTCTTACTTTGCTCATTGTGTAAATTAATGCAATTCTAATGTATCTTTGTTGAGCCCTAATGTACTATAAATGACTTGTTCTTACTTGTACTTTGCCAAATAAAATAAACTGAAACTGAATCTCTATCGTAGTTGAGTCGCCTGTCCGCAGCTGTTCGAGCGACATGGAAGATTAACGGCACCGCTAATCTGTCCTGGATCAGACCTTTCGTATTGAGGTAGAGGAACGCTTCTGGAGGGGCAAAGCCGTCAAAGAGTACTCTCTTATCATTAGGATAGAATTTTATGTACTCAGACTCTGGTGTTCTGTATAAGTGAAGACAAGTCTTAAGACAAGCGCTCTGAAAAATCCGAATTTTTTCCAATAAACTTGCTCTCACGTTAAACTACACCGGACATCCAAATACAAGCATGGGCCTTATAAGGGCCATGTAGCAGATCACCTTCACTCTCGTATCGAGTTGGCTGTTATCAAACAGTCCCTTGGTTATGGCAAAAGCACCTCTGGCTCTAGCCAGAGAAGCATCTTTATGTTTGTTAAAATATAGATATTTATCTAGCTAGATCCCAATGTATCTGACTACATTTCGACAAGCAAGTGGATGACCGTTCTGTCCCCCAGACAAAGGCGTCCTTAATAGAATAGTTTCCGACTTCTGAAAGTCGCATTGCAAAAGTGTGTTAATTTGGACAACGGAGAAACTATTTATTAAACATAACCTCGATTTCAGTTGTATCAAATTCGATTTCGAAACAGCAAAAACGTATGAATACGCCATCAACATCCCAAACGATCGCAGATAGCAATGAAGTCGAATAAAAATTATGTTTTTTGTGAACTTGCTTTTGTATTTATAGATTCGATTTTTAATGAAATTTTTGTATGGAAATCCGACTTTAGACAGACCTTATTTTGATCCGATATTTTTCGGGAAATACCTTTTCACTAGATGAAGATATGAAAACACATTCATGTGCTATGTTTGGTAGTCTGATCCTTATTGATTTTTTTTTTTTAATTTAAATTTTAACCATGGCTTACCCATTCAAAATTGAGAATTCACAGGCGCTTAATTGTCTTTAGCTGAAATCTTTGATTTGATGATGTGACAAGCTTACTATTAGATTCGATTAGATTGTTGTGTAAGGTGGTATAATGTATCACAGATGGGCCTTTTGTGATTTCACATAGTCACATAGTATATGTTCTGCTGTTTCCACGTCGTCGTTGCACAATCTGCATGTATTTCCTTGTGCTTTGTCCATGGTCGTCAGGTATTTTTTCACACGGCGGCGCCCTGTGAGAGAACATGTGATCAGCCAAGTCTGATTTCTACTTAATTGTAGTAGTTGTCTAATTTTTGTGGCAACTGCTTGGCATAAAGTTCATGGCTTATTTGTATCCTCTGGTTACCCTCCAGAAATGAATCTTCTTTTCCTCTAGCCAGGTTTGAATACTTCCTTATACGGTATTATCAATAAACAGAATGGTCTTGGCATCATGAATTGAGATGCGGATCCTTTTCTGGCTATTTCGTCTGCCTTTTTATTGCCTTCATATCTTTTATGTCCTGTCACCCAAATCAGATTCAGTTTTTTTTTGTGATGGCCAGTAGTTGTAGAAGTTCAAGGCAATCCTAGACCAGTTTTGATTTTATTTCAAAGGCGTTAATTGCAAATAAGGCACCTCTGCTGTCCGAAAGAATGTAAATGTTTTTGTTTGTTTAGATTCTCCAGAATGCAAAGCTCTATTGCATGAATTTCAACCTGAAATACGGAGGTGCTTGTATCCAAAATGACATGTAGGAATGTTTTATTGTGAAGACCATATATTCCGGCTCCAACTCCTCTATTTGTTTTGGATTCTCTTTGTATACATGTGAGACATTGGCAAATGTTGGTTTTTTCTGTTCCCAGCTAAGACGGGCTGGAAATGTAACCTTAAAGTTGTGCCGAAAGTTATATTGTGGTAGACATTTGTAGACATAGTTCTTTTTTTTCGTTTAAAATTGCTTCTTTCATAAGTTCTTGATAAAGTATTTGGATTTTAGGATAATTTCAAACACAGCTGTTGGTGCGGGTTTCCTTGCACCAGTTTTACAGTTTTTCAGGCTAATCTCTGTATTTTGTTGAGTTTAGCCTGTGTTGACCTCTGCGTTCCTTTATACCATCAAACGGCGGCTACATATGTGATTATAGGCCTCATTATTGCCGTATACATCCATAGTGTCATTATAGGACTAAGCCCCAATTTTTTTCCAACTAGACTTTTGGTAGTCCATAGTGAGTTCCAGGCCTTGTCAATAGACTTAAAAAGATGAGTGTTCCTCGTAATTTTTTACAAAACTGTATCCTCGAACTTACCTCTGATTAGGATAGCAATGTCATCTGCATACCCTTGGGCATAGAAGCCATCATTGCTAAGAATGATCAGTAGTTCATTAACTGCGATGGACCATAGTAGGGTTGAGAGTCTGTTGAGGATTTTTTCCATTTTTTTTAAAAAAAAAGCAGTGGGGCTGATTAGTCTTTATGACGATTTATGTTTGACAGCACTTCCACTTTTAGATAAGTATCCCCACGCGTAACTAGCCCTGAATAAGTTAATTAGTACAGGTAACAGTTCTGGGGTGGCCTTTTGTAGTAAGGCTGGGTATATTCAATCCAAACCCACGGCTTTGAAGGATTGAAAAGAGTTGAGAGTCCCAATTATTTTGCATTCGTAAAAAATTTATTTTTATCTGTTCCAGTCCTCTCTGAGCGGTCTGTTAATCCTTCTCTTGAGAGGGTTTCCTTGGGCTTCGGAAATTTTTGTCGAGTTGGAAAAGTGCGAAAGATCCAACGACTAAGATAGCTGGGTCATGTCTTCCAATGCGAACAGCGCAATAGAGGAAGATCGCGATTAAGATGGCACATGCAAGTGAAACTGAAGGCAGCTAGCTAACGATCGAGCTTAATGGTGACACTTGTTGGTTGAGGCCTAGGTCCATCCTGGACTGTAGCGCCACCTTAAGTATAGATATTACGTGAGGTTTTATATTCAGCACTGAAATAATTAGATGGCGCACGTTAGTGTTGGTGCCCTGAAACCTCCGAAGTCAGAGTTTTCAGATGGATCATTTTCGGCATAGAATTACAAAAACATCTATTTGCTGGTAGGAAAATATTCTCTGCGACACGCAGTGTAATTAAAACTGCAATCATTAACAGCTTTTTCAGTTCGGATCGTTAACTTTTACCATTTCAATGTTTTCAAGGAAGTAAATTGAACTGTAACCTTGGCTGGTTGCACCACCAGTTTTATTCGGATCAGTGCATTTGATAGTTTGCATTCATCTCAAAAAAAAAAAAAAAAAAAAATTCGCTGTCTGTAATTCCGGTTTCCTCTAAGCAACAAGAGCCGGAAATGCTATTATCGGTTAATGTAACTGCTACTGACCTATTTTTCTTAACGATTGCTGCTAGAATAGTATTGGTTTCAGCGCGTGAATCTTAGATTGCCCATGAAGTCTTTTTTCGCGTATATCTATCTTAGAAAGTGCCGCTTACGGAACCATTTCGAGCTTTGAAATTTTCCGAGGCAAGTCGTCAGAAGCAAATACCTCTCTTTTTGAATGGAATTTAACTGCTTCACCCTAATGTAAAATAAAATACATAAATTTGAAAGTGAACTTAAGATTTTATTATCGATTAAAAGAACAATTCATCGCATTTAATTTTTGAAAATGATATCATATAAATGTTGGCCACGACTACGTCTGAGGTGGTCCATTCGGAAGGTCTGATTTTGGGCGACTCGTTCAAGCATAGCGACTAGTATCTCGCGAATAACACGAGTAATGTTGGCTTCTGAGACTTTGCATATCTTCACAAAAAATGGTCCAAAATGATTTCTCAACAAGTCCATTATTTCACGCGCTGTATGTTGAAGCGCCGTCTTATTGAAACCAAAGCTCACCGAGACCATGTGCTTTTCTTTTATAATCAGCGCGCGCTCAAGGGGTTTTTGTACACTTAAAATGTTCGTACACAGCACGGGCGAAGGAAATTTAGGGAGGAAGAAAAGACAGGTACCGATGTACATTGTTTTTAAATGTTTGTAAATTATAACGACCAGGAAACACGGAGGTCGGCAGGGCATACCATAAGCGCGTTGTGTGGCTTAGGAAAGAATCACGATATTTTAGAGTACGTCCGAAAATGGGCTTGAGGGTATACTGATGAGCATTCTTAGCGAGATGGGTGTTGCGGTTGAAAGTTTGAATGCGCGGAATATATTGTGGCCAGATCAGAGGGGGTAAAATATTTCTTACATCGCTTGAGGAAACCTAGACATTTCGCAGCATTTTTGGCGACATCGAATATGTGGTCATTCCAACGTAAGTTGTCACTAACACACATACCGAGAATGGAAAGTTTATTGGTTTCGACGATGCAAGTGCCATTCATGGATAATGGCTGTTTATTTGAATTTCGCTTTAATGACAGCAGACAGCATTGAGTTTTGGAAGCATTAAACTAATTCGGGTGATAGTTCAACAATTGATTATGCTGCTAATATCGGAATTTAATGAGCTTAACATTCGCTGCCATTCCTGTTCTACAACCGAAAGCTTGGGCGTGAGTCCGGGAACGAATATGAAAAGCAGAGAGAACTGTCACCAGCAAGGGAATATATTGGATTAGAAGTAGCAGACAAGAGATCATTAATGAAAATTAAAAAGAGTGTCGGAGTGTGTGTGGGGCACACCAGACTTGAAATCGTCCAAGACAACTTGAATTGTACGTTCCGAAAGGTAATTTCTAATCCATTGAAGCAGAGAGTCATCGATCCCAAAAGCACTTATTTTCGACAAAAGAGCCTGATGCCAAATATTCACCCCTTTTAGGGACGGGCTGGACAAATGCTGTTTTCCATCTGCTCGGAAAGAGTCCTAAAGAGTAGGATTGATGAAAAAGCTTACGCAGTGGTTTTGCCAGCGTTAAAGAACACCTGTTCAGAAGAAGGGCGATATACCATCTGGACCAGCGGATTTATGCATCTTAGGATCTGGGAGTACTTTTGCTACTACACGTGTGCGAAAGTGGATTCGTCCCATTGTAGATTCGAAGCACTGAAGTGTGTGTGGGGACAAAGCACAATCAGGGAGTGTTGAACTAGCCGCAAAGTGTGCAGCAAGCAGATTGACCTTGTCCAAGGAGCTGACAACTGGAATGTCATTAGAATGAAGGATGAAGCAGAATTTCTAATGTTTTTGACGAATGACCAAAAATTTTTACTGCCTTTGGGACATTGCAGTATTTTTTGCCTGAGTTTTTGGTCGTATTGGAATTTTACACGCTTGAGAAAGACGTTGCAGTCATTTCTGTCTCGTTTAAACTTTTTTCGGTTTTCCTCTGTCGGGTTGGTCTTGTAGGATCGAAAAAATAATTCTCTAACCCTGACAGCCTCTTTACAACTCGAGTCATACCACGCCTTTTCTTTTGGTTTGATAATCATCAACCGATGGGGGATAAAGCATCTCATTCCAAAGAGAATAGTTTCTGTGATAATATCAGCAGCGGCATCCACGTCGTTATCGAGGAAACATAACGACCAGTTAAAATTCCTAAAGAAGTTGTTAAGTCCGCTCCAATTGGCTTTCTCGTATTGCCATACAGTTCTTTTAGGAATCTTTTCTCTAACTGTGTGGCCGGTGTACGATATATTAGCTGATATGACACAGTGGTTTGACGAGCCTAGATGAGAGATAACTTAAATGGTGTACTTGTTAGGGTGAGAGGTTTAAAACAAGTCTATGGTGTTGGCGAAGATCTCAACTCATCTCTCTCGGGTTTCGTTTGTCCAGAATATCGAAGCCACCCAGAAATGTGTACATCGAAATTGCCCGCAATAACGATTTCAGTATGAGGATATACATATCCATACAATTCTTTGAATGGAGTCAGACAGCGTATCAAACTCCTGAAAGGTCGAGTTGCTGTCCAGTTTGGGGATTCTGTAAATAAAGCAGTAGTGTATAATTTGCTTAGTGAGATGGAATTTTAACCACATGAAATTGAATTCCGGATTAGAACAGGGACTACTTTGTGGTGGAATTTGGTAAGCTATTGTACACTACTACACACATAAATGGCGAGACCGCGATGGGGGAAGAATAGTAGCACTAGTTCGTAGTCAGGTAGTTTCAGATCCGAGTGAAGGTGTTATTCCCTTACAACAATATGAATCAGTGCACCAACAAAATTTTTACACACAACTTGTGTGATATTTTTGTTTTATTTTTTTAAATTGCACTGCACTATTTATTATTATTATTTTTTTTTTCTGCTGTGCAGCACAGGAGGAATTACGAATGCAGTGACGTATGCATCCGTCGGTGGTAAACGCGGTACTTGAATTTCAGGAAGCGCATAGCCCGTTAACATGGACCAATGATTCCACCAGCCCATAAACCACACCATACCGTTGTTTTTAATGGATGTAATGGTAAGTTTTGGTACTCTTCGGGTTGCTCATCAGCCCAAATATGGCAATTTTGTTAATTAATGTATCCAGAGCCAGAAATGGGCTTCATCACTGAACAAAATTTCACGATAAAACACCGGATTTTCATTGAGTTTTTCCAGAGCCCATTCATTACGCCAAGTTGTCGAATACGCTAAGCCAAGCGGCTAAGAACGACGAATCGGTTCGTCACGGTCTTCGCGTACACTCTCAGCTACAGCTGCTAAAGTCTCTTCACTATGTGCTGAATGTGATCTAACCGGTCGAGTATTATTCACTAATGTAAACTGGGATTCAAATTTTCGAATGGTGTTGGCTAGTGGTTTCAGTAGGTCGATTATGCGCACCGTAAGTTCCTTGAATCGTACGAAAAACATTTCCCACAGAACGCTGATTTTCGTAATACAGCTGAACAATTTGGAGACGCTGTTTTGGTGTGAGTCATTCCATGATGACTTTCCTAAGGATATTGAATAAAAATGACAAAGAAGTTTGATAGGAGTGATCTGTTAAAAAAAGCCTATTGAAAATCAAACCTGAAAATGAATCACCACTTATATGTAGGATCTTCGTAGTGTCTTTGCTTTGGACTACAGAAACCATAGCCCAGCTGCAGTCGATAAGAACAGGACCCTAATACAACGACTACAATTCTTAGGAAAAATGTCGTAGATAAACTTCACGACTCATGGAATGTGTGTAATAGAGACAGCTCTTTAAATAGACAGGCTAGTAGATTAGGTTCAGGTTCACGTTGAACTGATCAAACTCTTCCAAATATTTATAATTAAAAACAGTACTATGTACGAGTAAATCAACTCCTTCTAATTCATCCTATATATAAACTTTTTTTGTTCTTGGAATTTGTCTAAGAATTTATCAGTAAGTGGTATGTTGAAGAACGGATTTGGTTTTTCTACTTTTTTCCCAGCAAATCACACGATAGCCCAGTTCGCATTAATCCCATCTAAAAATCAAGACATCCAACAAATATTTCTGGTATTCTTTACTTGCTCTATTCGTAACAACCCTAGGACGCGTACATGGCCTTAAATGTTTACTACGGAACCTCTTTCATTTTGATGTTAAAATTTTTTTCTGATTTTATTGTATTTCCTGGTTAACAAACGTGCCTAACCGTACTATTGAATACAATAATGAAAGTTCACCATAACTATTTCCTTTTTATTGAGTTCGAGTTGTTGACATCATTTTCGTTTGTAAGTTCGCCAATACCCAAGGACGAAGCGACAGGACGAGAATTTATCCAACAGCTCACTCACTAAACTTTGTGTAGATATTTTATTTATTTTTTTTTTTTTTTTGTTTTTGTTCGAAATTATAAAATTGCTTTGTCCTGCTTTTCAACAAATGATCAACTGATGCGTAACCTAAGAGGTTGCCATCACAATGCATTTTAGTTGCTTTTATAATGACTAGGACGAGGACGAGTACTTGTATGGCATACATACAATATCTTAAGTTGATATAGCAACAATATTTCCCCAACACAAAGTCATATTGCCCGAAGCTCATAGTATTTGCAAATTCGCGGACTATGAAAACCTTTTAGAATGCCTCCATCCTTCCCTCCAACGCTGTCGCTTGGTTCATGTATGAGTACTTCAATTTATGATGAAGAAGGGAAAAAATCCATTTATTCGCTTTCAAGTCAGTCAGGATACAGGATACTCGTACACGAGTGCATGCACATACTCAACCATGACCTATGGATAAAGGCAACGTACAGGGATGCAAGTGCGTGACTAACAGGAGAAATAGATCTATGGATGCGACAAGTAACTAGAGCTCGAAAAACGAACGCCTAGCTAAGGTTAGGGATGGTACTGCAGCTGGAGCTTGGCTTTCAATTAGGTTGTGTTAAATAGAAATAAACGAAGTTATGGCAACATAAATGCTCTGCGGATGTGTTGTATCTGTAAAGACAAGCCATCACATCATCTACAATGTGACAACAAGGATGACAGCACACAACACGACACCACAATCAAATTAAGCTATTGTTTACGTACGTAGCCATAGATGGCATCATCTTCGACATGTGTAGCCTTTAGAAATAGGCTCTGATTCGCAGTTCCATCAATTTAAATTCAATTAATATTTATAATTGCCAACAGAGACTTATTAATCATCAGCCAATAGTTTTCGAAAATTTAATTTAAACAACTGGTCTAGCCTTCAAAGTATAATTAGTGGTACAACTTCACAGGAAATAACTAAAAGCGCACTTTCGCCCCTAACTGTGAAAATATGTTGATGCAAATATTGACCAGGATTAGCTTTGCATTTCTGTAAACTTAATTAAAGTAATTTACCGCTTCAGGTAATTCATTAAGAGAAAACATTCCCGTTTAGTTTTGTGCTACAGCTGGAGTCCACCTATACAAATTGTAATGGTGGGTTTCCTCACTATTTAATTAAAAAAAGATTTTCCGCCAGGATAGCCCCCGACGCCGTAACCTGATTGTTGTTTGCCGCGCTAAATTCAAACGTTTTCTTCAGTTTGGATGTAGTTCTTCACAGCTATTGTGGTTTAGGAGTAGAAGCCTTTTTTTTTTTACTTTTCAGTGCTGAATGGGACTGCAGTTGAAGAGAGTAGTTTTAAATGAAAGTTGTTTAGGTGAAATATATGTATGTATACCTATGTATATCAAATAAAAAACAGAATGGAAAAAGTGTTAATTAAAGAATTTTAGACCCAGACCACTGAAAGATGTCATGATGAGTGCAAATGGTTTAGCACTCAAGTGGAGGTTTATTTATGTTTTCCATCTTCTTTAAAACGGAAAAGTGACACAGAAGAAGATCATATCAAAATTCTAATAGCACCCCGAGTTAGTCAACCTAACAGCAATGGAAAGACTATGTCGGAGTATGGACCAAACAGAGAAATGGGATCTGAACAGCGTTCATATAAAATGCTTTCCATTATGAGGATTGTTAGATATTTAGATTTCAGCGAAATAAATTACATGATTATGCCATCGCGTAATACCGGAAAGCCATTGTTTGGATTAATACTTTTGCGACTGAATAAGACAGAAAATACCCTAGTGCCTGACTTACTATAATAAAATAAAACTAAAAACAAAAATGCAAGAAAGTAATTAAATGCGTTTTTTCTACTTATGTTCTTAGACTTCAGCAAAGCGCAATAGATAAACAACTATTTAACAGATAGAACAGCGAAAGTAAAAGCCTCTAATGTGATCCACGACAATAAAATGAGAACATATGGTGTCATCCAAAGTGGCTGTTGCAAAGACAAACCCACTATTGGCCCTTTGTGATGTCATGTGGATCTGTGGTCCTCCTACTCTTGGAACTAACTTGAGCTTATGATGAAGCTTAAGTCATTATAGAAAAAAGCTCCTAGATGGAGGATTGTCTCTTCCTCCTCCTTGTCCATACAGCTTCTACAAAAATCATTTGTAAAGATGTTAAGCCTTCTTGAACGTTTACCTTTAAGGCAGTTTCAAGTGATGGCACCTATGATGGCGCTAAAATGTTTCCTATTTAGAAAGATCAAACTTTTAAAACGATTTAGATTCAGCTTTGGTCAGATCTATTTGGTCGCTAGACATGTTGATCCAACAGTATACCTATTGGTATACCTATGCTACCCAATTTTGGCAAGTTAGTAGACCCTAAAGTTCCCTGGAATGTCTCTGTGACGCGACAACCAACATAACTCCTCTGCCATCTCCCTAAGGATGATCGGCATTCAAGGGCAGTTCTAGAATTCAATGTAACTATATCCAGGTTCTTGCTACCTGCCTAACTGTCTGCCTTGCTATCGGATATCCTTTGCACATATGACGTTTTTCTTCAGCCAGGACAGAGTTCTTTTAATCGCCAAAATTTCCACCTGGATACGTTTCAGTGATTTGGAGGATGAAAGGAGAGGCTTAGATTTAGCTTATCTGAGAAAACACCGCCACCAACCCCGCTATCAGTCTTAGATCCATCTGTATAGAAGTGGATTGACTTGTCCTCCATGAAAGCATCTTTCTCCTAGAGGGACCGAGAGGGGAAGCTTACATAAAAGTCTTTGTCAAACCAAAGTAAGAATATTATCGTGGCCAAATAAATTATTTGTCCATTGTGTAATCCACTGTCGACTGCTCAAGATTTCGAGGGATGTCAAGTGAAACAGATTATCCAGTGTCGCGGAGGGAGTAGAGCGTAGTAGAGTAGAGCTTATCCATAGACATACTGCTCTTTGGATTCTGATTCTAAGGCCGTCCACGAGACAACAACACCGTAGGTGAGTATCGGTTTTATGACCGAGGTTGTAGGCCCCATTTGTTCTCATTGGCTTTTTTACTCTTTCTGGAATGTTTCTAGTTTAGTTTCCTGTCAAAAATGAGACCCAGATATTTTGGTGTATCGGAAAAAAACTAAACTGGGATAGAGGGAGGGTCTACAATTGGAATTTTATTTTAGGTGCGCAACTAAGTTATCGCTGATTTTTGATGAAAATGCAACTTTATTGTGAAAAAATGGTTACAAATGAATCATTCAAAGTATTGCCCATCGCTGGCTAAAACTTTTTCCCATATTTTTCGCAGAGCTCGAATGATGTTACGGTAAAAATGTTTCTCTTTCGAGCCTATCCACGAATCAAGACATTTTTTGATGTCTTTATATGAGCGGAACTGCTAATCAGCCAGACCATGTGCCATCGAACGAAACAAATAATAATCAGACGGCGCAATATCTGGGGTGGGTGGGGTATTAATTCCCATTCGAGCGTTTCCTGACGAGGTTTTTTGACAACGTGAGGCCAAACGTTGACATGCTGTGGAATGTATGCTCGTATTGTGGCCGTTTTTCGCGCAGTGCTCGGATCGAACGCATCAATTGAAGTCGATATCGTTCGATTTCGTTGAGTTTCAACAGTTCATAAAAAATGACACCGACCTGAAATACATAGCATAACATTTGCAACGCGAATATTCGGTCGAGCTGACGACGTAGAAGCATGTCCGGGCACACCCATGATGATCTTCTCTTTGATTTGCTGTAATGAATCCATTTTTTATCACCCATCACGAAGCAATGAAGAAAACCTTTTCTTTTTGCCGGTGGAGCAGTTGCTCACATGCGAAAAACGACGCTCAACATCCTTTGGCTTCAAATCATGAGGAACCCAAGTTTCATGTTTTCGAATCATCCCCAACGCATGCAATCGCTTGAGAATGGCTTGGCGGATAACTTCTTATCCTGAAGCAAGATGTTCTTGCGTTCTTGCACGAGTCCTCATCGAACAATACCTCCAAGTCAGCGTCTTCTAAAGATTTTGGTATTGACTTACGCAGACGGTCATCAACATTGAAATCACCGTCTTTGAAGCGACGGAATTAATCATGGTACGTTGTTTCACTAAGAGCAGTATCTCCGTAAGCTTTTTGGAGCTCTCGATGTGCTTCAACCCCCGTTTTCTTCGAATGCAAAAAGAAAATTTTGCAAATGACAATTATTTGGCACAATATCAGATATTTTTAAACAACCAAAAGTATATGACGCCAAAACACAATCACTAATGTATCAAAACAGTTTGTTTACATTATGTCTAAAGCTGGTTTATGACGTTTTGGAGATGTCAAAATCGACCAGCACTTACTGCTGGAGCACCTGGAAAAGATGACAAGATCAGTTTTATGGGGGCTTTCTCCAAATCTCCACCAACGATTTAATTTGTTAAGATTTAGCTGAAGGTTTTCTGTGATGTTATTAAGATACTTACCTGAGACGGCTATAGCAACGTCATCCCATAGGCAATCACCCTGCTACTACCCGCTTTCTGGTATATCAGCAGCTCATTAACCACCATGTTCCAGGTCCAATCGTTTAGACTGAGCATGGTTGTAAACTATCACCTATATCTGAAAAATTGCTTCTAAATGCATTAGCAATATCAATTTTGTAGAACAACTCGCAGTTATTAACCCTGAAAACAAACGGCTTTCTGCGCATAGTTGGTTTATTTGTCAAGCTTTTAACTATTTGCTATTGTTTTTTTAATTGTAACTCCTTCTTAAGCTCCGTACTCAATTTTTTTTTGTATTTTCTCCTTAACCCCAAACTACTACCTACTTACCTACTTACTTACTCGACCCGTGAAGAGTCTCTGCCTGAGACACTGCAGTTTTCCATCCTCCGTGATCCCGAGCACTCTGCTTCTAATTATCTAGCGCTCTGGCATCCGCTATGACTTGGTCTTTAAAACAGAAGTTCGGCCTTCCTCGTTATCTCGAACCTGGTGGCTGGGAATCGAAGATCCTTTTAGCTGGAGCATTATTATCAATTCGCTCGATGTGGCCGAGCCAATGGAGTCGACGTATTTTGGCTTTTTGGGCTACATCCACATCTTGATACAGCCCATAAAGTTCGTGGTTGTATCTTCTCCTCCATTCGTCCTCCTCGCACACACAACCAAAAATCCGTCGAAGAATTTTTCTTTCGAAGGATTATATTATCAGTTCTTCCTCCCTGTTTATCGTCCAGCACTCGGTGTCATACAGCAGAATAAGGGTTTTGTAAAGCATTCTTTTCGTCCTTCGAGCTATGGGTTTTGATGCCAATTATTTCGCCAGAAAGAAGTAGCAACAGTTTCCTAGAATAATTCTTCGTCGGATCTCTACTAGGGTGTCATTCGTGGTATTCGTGTTAACTCCGACGTTTTGTTTTAGGTATGCTGGTATGTTTGTTGATAGCATTTACTTAGCCTTGTCTTCATTTACTTCAAGGCCAAACAAATTTTGCCTGTTCTTCAATCGCCGTGAAAGCCTCAAAACTACCGATGATGTCAATATCGTATGCAAATCCTAGTAGTTGAAAGGACTTGTTGTAGGCTGTTGTAGCCTTCCGTGTTGGCACCTGCTCTGCGCACTATCTGCTCCAGAACGAGACTAAAAAAATCACATAATAGCGCATTTCCTTTCCTAAATCTAATACTCGTTTTAATTAATTAGGAAGAGTTACTTCCAAATTGCACATTGCAGCACATGTTTTCCAACGTTACGCGAGATATCTGGAGTAATTTTTAGGGATCCTGAATTCAACCAGCGTCAGCTCCTGACGATGAATACTATCATACGCAGCTTTGAAGTCGATGAATAGGTGGTGAGTCTGGATGGTATTTTCCAGGATTTGTTTAAGTGTGAAATCTTGGAGCCATTATAACATACATATATCGCTATTTTCGTTCCGGAATGTGGACAACTAAAACCGGTAAAACTGTAATGAAAACTAGCGAATGGTTGGATTGTTAACTTTTACCATATGCTGTACGTAAGGGGGTATACTCGTACGTACATCTGAGAGAAAAATGACCCGATAACTGAACCCAATAATATGCTTGAATAAGGATTTAAGCGATTTGCATTACGTACATTTGTGAAGGTAACTTAATCCTATGGCAATAATCAACAACATTCTGGCTCTGAAAACTATACTTTCGACGTACGTGAGCGGGAAATATAATTTAGAAAAGGGTTTATCAAACAATTGTGCCCACATCAGGAAATAAATAAAAATTCAGAATAAAACAGCCCCCTAAAAAAGCTTCCAATATTAAATGTCAACCCAAAATGCCACACAGTTTATTAGTTACCCTCAGCACTACCCAGTAGTTCAGCAGTTCCACCATTCTACCATAACTTTTTCGATTACCTCCTTAAGTTTTATTTGGAAGTCATACAACCTTACCCGATTCTTTTGTAACAAGTCATTATTTCTACAACCAGCTAATTAACCGTTAGTTGAATAATTAGCTATTCAACCACTACTACTACCATATAAATGAAACGGTCAGATCTAATGAACAACATTCAATTCTCTTCTTCGACAATCTGTATCCTTAGTCGAGACTTATTCGTAGACTCAGATGTTATTGTCTTCTTTGCATGGACAAACATTTCAAGGATGTACAACCAAAGGGAGCACTTTTAATTTACCGTAGAATCCTTTTGATCTCAGAAATTAATGCACGAACAACTTGTTGAACAATTGCAAATTGCTAGCCCAGTTCCGTATCACTTTCTCTCGCACACATTGGCAGTTTTCTGGAATTCGCCACAAACTTTTCCCTTACTCTCATTAACACAGTGGGGAAGAACGCATTCAATTCCAAAGCATGCGCCTTAAAGAAAGACAAAAAACTTGTAATCCTTAAAAGAGAACCCACTTTTGTTTACATCTACTCCAGGGATAGCTGGCTGGCTCTGGCAGACAAAAACTACATTTGTTCATGAAGCTGAAAGGATTAAACAGCTAGAAGCTTTCGACAAATGCGTTTTGTGTTCATTTTCGTATACAGAAATGCACGAGTGCAAAGGCATCGCTTGAAAGCAGCAACAATCATCTGGGCTAGCTACTATGCAAAAGGACATAGTTCAGACAGAAGTAAACAAGAACAACATTTGAGCCATTATCACAATACTCCCATCAGTTTTGTTTGCAGCTTATAATCTTTAGTTCTGTGTAGGAGTATGCATCTAAGTGGCATTTCCTCGGAAGTGAAATTTAAAAGCCTTATTAGACCTTTAAAGGTTGTTTCATGTTTCTAAGCTTTTATGGTTTTATTGCTATTAAATGAGGTTTAAGGATGAAATTACCTATGTTAAAGGACACATCGGTGTGAACAATAAAACTAAGTAATTTAGTCACAACAACACGCTAAAAGATAACCAGTTGTACGATGGCTTTAAATGCTTTTGCTTATCAGGTTTAATAAATTTACGAAATCACTTTATAACCTAACAATATCTTAATAATTATATCGACAATTCAATCGACCCCACGTTACAATTAAGGTAAAAGTGAAAGGAAGACAAAACCGATAGAACACTTCATTCATATCCAAAGGGAATATGAATATCCTTTTACTGGGTGAGTCCTGGTACGTAATAGTTGTTAGTTCGTTACATTTAGTTTTTTAGTTTTCTTGTGTCAGAAGCCTGTCGCCAAAATACCCGTATCTTTGTTAGAGCCGGTCAGAGCTGTTAGAGCTGCACTTACTGCTCAAAATAACGGTACGAAAACTGGTCTACACGATTTTTTTACCCTAAGGGAGCGGCACGGGACTACCACTACAACCTTGGATTGGGTGTGTAATTCTACCAGTAATACAAACAAACACTTGTTGCTCCAGAATACTTAATAAATTTCGGATAAAAAATACCTCTAGTTAAAAATCCGCTTAATGTGTGGTGTAATAACGGGTGACCAGATAGCAATAATAGTTTTTTAATTATTATGTTTCAGCAACTGTCAAAGTTGCCAATGACATCCAGCTATCAAAATATTCAGTATAGTCTGCCATTTCATCATGTTTTGTTTAACGCTTGCCGAACGTCCGGAAATTATTAAAAAATTAGTATTATCGTAATTCCGACTCAGTTGTAAGTACGTAACGTGAAATTCGTCGTGAGGTCGGTCGTCATCATGACTTAAAAACTTTGAACGTGAGTTGGATGTTAAGCCACCAACCAAACAGAAATTGATGTGAAATGAAGAAAACATGGATGCCGTAGCGGCCAGTATCGAAAAAGACACAGAAATATCGATTCTGCGCTGATCAACTGAATTGGGCATCGCCAGGCAGTCAATCCGGCTTATTTTGCAGTTGGATTTAGTCCTACATCTGTATAAGATTGTGCTGACGCAAGAATGGAAACCAAAACCATATATTGTACAATGCCGTAAGTCTGATAATTTGTCTCTGGAAATGTTGGCCGGATATTCAGATTTTGAATCTACAAGTGTTCAGCCAAGCATCAATGCAGACGCAAAGATTGACTGTTTGGTGCGGTTTATGGGATGGCGGCATCATCGAACCTGATTTCTTTCGGAATAAGGGAGGAGATATCATATATGTCATACAAGCGACGCAATGCGCTCGAAGTTGTAAAAGAAAAATTTGGCGACTGGGTAATCTCACGGCGAGCGTTCATTAATTGGCCGCCGGAATCGTGCGTTTATACCTTTCGATTACTTTCTTTGGGACTACGTCAAGCCCTTAGTCTACGCTAACAAGGCAACCACTTTGGACGAGCTCGAGGGCAACACTCGACACGTTATTGCCAGTATAACACAGTTTGAAGCACTGCTAGCTATTAATGACATGAACTAGATGGCGTAACTTGTATTATTCCATTGTTATTATTCCATTGGAACATGCGTTGGAAAGCTACTGTCATTTTACGTCATTTCAGTATATGTCTTTCATTTGACTTTGTGCCTTAAAAAGTGTTTTTGCGGGGAATTTTCTTCATTACTTTAATATGAAGAAAACTGCTGCCGAAAGTCATCGTATTTTGGTGGAAGTTTATGGTGAACATGCGTTAGCTGAGCGAACGTGCCAAAAGTGGTTTGCACGATTTAAAAGTGGTGATTCTGGCTTGGAAGACGATGAACGTCCTGGGCAAAGCAGCTGGATATATTCAAAAGCAAGGAAATTGGGTTCCACATGAACTCAAGCCGAGAGACGTCGAAAAGCGGTTTTGCATGTCCGAAATGCTGCTGGAACGCCACAAAAGGAAGTCATTTTTGCATCGGATTGTTACTGGTGGTGAAAAATGGATCCATTACGACAACCTCAAGCGCAAAAATTCATGTGTGAAACCCGGCCAACCAGCCAAATCAACGGCAAAGCCGAATATCCCTAGCGCGAAGGTAATGCTCTGTATTTGGTGGGATCAGATGGGTGTGCTGTATTATGAGCTGCTAAAACCGTGTGAAACCATCATTGGACAACGATACCGAACACAGTTAATCCGTTTGAAGAGAGCAGTAGCCGAAAAACGCTCGGAATATGCGACCAGGCACGAGGCAATAATTTTCCAGTGGATGGGAAGTTTTACTCCACCCGCCTTATAGCCCAGACCTTGCTACCAGACCCAGACTACCATTTGTTCAGGTCGATGCAGAACGCCCTCACTGAAATACGGTTCACATCAGAGCAGAATATCAAAAATTGGCTTGATTCATTCTTGGCTGCTAAGCGGGCGCAGTTATTTTGGGATGGGATCCGAAAATTGCTAGAAAGATAGGAAAAAGTCATAGCTTGAGATGGGCAATACTTTGAATAACACTATTGTACATGTTTTTCTTAAATAAACGTTCAAATTTTGAAGAAAAAAACCGGAAGAATTAAAATATATACCCAATATGTAAAAAGAATATTTTAAATTATTCAATATTTTTGAAAGTTCACCTTTCTGAATTCAACAAGATATATTTTATCAAATTCTGATGAGCAGAGCCAAAGTTATGATTTTTTTAAATATAAAAGAAGGCATAAACTTTGATTTTTTGCCAATTTTTAAAGTTCCGTTAGACGCAAACTATATCGAATTCTGCAAAACTTTTTTGATTTTTTTGATTCGTACCACTCCAATGAGTATTTCTATTACTTTTCAACCAAATCGGAGGGATGTCGTTCAGATCGTCGGTCGATCCTTCATGGAATGACCCCATAAGTACTTGCAAATCAATTATGGACATAGTACCCATAACCACAACGCCTTTGTCAACTGACATTTTCTGTGGACGCAAAACTGGGGAATTTTCCGCAATCTGTTGTGTAAAATTGTTGTTTTCAACTTTTTTGGCGTCTGTTGCATAGACATTTTCCCAGATTTTCTCGCTTTTGATTTTGTTTAACGTAAATTATGGGGCAGGAAAATTGACTCACGGTAGATTTTTATTTTTTTTTTTTTTTTCTGCTTGATGATTTTAAATAAAGCGTTTAAAACAGTTCTGCCGGTTATTAACCATATTTGCACTCTGATACTATTTAATATGTTGGAGCTAGAAAAATTGCGACTTTACATTCACTCACCTACTCAGTACTATAGAGTTCCTGGAAATGAACCAGTTAACTTCGATACTATTTAACCTAAATGCGAAGATAACTCCTCAGATCGTTTTCGGGGTATAAATTAACACTCAAAAGATTGACTTCCTGTGCATTATCAAACAATCACATGATCAACCATATACACTCATCATTTTCCCACAACAATTCTGCCCGTGCACCTGAACATGCATTTTGCAGAGTTCACCGACCTTATTCTAGACCCTTGAACCCACTGACTGTCGACTCCTGTTTTTCCCAGAATAGCACGCATGACATAATAATAAAGAGCATAATTAAATATAATTATTTGCAGAGTTGAATAAAGATCTAAACTGAGCGGTCATCCGTTCGAGAAAAAAAAATTTTTAATTACACGCCACAAAGGAAGCAATAACTTATATAAAAGAAGATTCGACTTAATCCTCGTTAGTTTCTATTTAAAAAATCGCTGTGACATCATAAGTAATTTAAGTGAGCAACATGCCATTAATAAAAATTCACTTAACCCATCTGTTGGCTGCATCGCTTTTCGTCATTTTTGCAGCTTCGTTAAATTGTGTTTATAAGACATTTCAACTAGACGACACCATTACCAGTGTTAGAAGAACAAGGAAGAATCATCGTAGGGCATAAGAAAACAAATTTTCGTAATATTTTATTTTATTTTTTATATGTTTGTACAATAATACTGATGTTTGTATGTTATATATAATATTTATGTTTATATTTTGGTTATTAATAAATAGCAATCTAAAAACTAATGTAAAAATGACGATGATGTAGTAAAAATGTAATAAATGATGAATAAACATTTTAGAAAATAATTGAATGCGTTTTCCATTGTCAGTCATTTATAACGAATTATATAGAATTGTACCACGAGCTCCGAAAACCTGTTGAAACCGTTAATACAGATTGCTACCGACAACAAATGATCAATTTGAACCATGCATTGATCGAAAAACGGCCAGAATGGGCCAGAAGGCACGGCTAGGTAATTTTGCTCCATGACAATGCGCCAGCACACAACGCAAAACCGGTTCAGGATACAATTAAAGCACTTGGCTGGGAGCTGTTACCCCACTCGCCGTATTCACCAGACTAAGCTCCTTCCGACTACCTTTTGTTTTCATCGATGGGACACGCATTAGCTGATCAGAACTGCGAATCCTATGAGGAAGTCGAAAATTGGGTGCCTTTTTGGTTTGCTTCAAAAGACAAACAGTTTTATTGGCGTGGAATCCACAAATTACCTGAAAGATAGAAAAAATGTGTAGCTAGCAATGGCCAATACTTTGAATAAAATGTTTTAAATTTCCCATTAAAAATTAGTGGTACACTGGTAGATGGAATAATTTTTAAACTGTTGTTTTACAGAGAAGAAAAAACTCTGTTACTGAGCTTTCACCAAATTTCAAATAAAGTCAACTAGTTTTGATAGATTCGGTAGTGACGCATATGAACTGGGTGAACTTCTACCAAAGTAGGTGCACTCGGGTTTAGCTTATTTTTGATCAAAAAGTCATTGAAACTAGCCTTACCTTTAGCTAACTGCCCTTCAGTTAATATGGTACACAATACACAATACAAGTGGGTTATGGGCAACATTTCTGCTAAAGTGTTGTTAGGTGTCTAATTCTCCGATATTGTGCATTTTTCTTGTTGACAGAATATATTTGGTTCCGATTTTATTTACTGCTAAACCCATTTTATTATTAGCGAACGCACCGGTGAAACTCCGCTGAGTTCTCCCAATTATGTCAATTTCATTAGTGAAAACTTACGCACTATCTATTGGCTCACCGTGTCCAAGGAGCACCAAAAAAATTAGTGACAACGCCACTGGAATTTTTCAAAAAACGTGCAATTAAAATCTAACAACTCCACCTTACTGGCCATAATCCAAAGGATTGAATGAACGAGAAATCAAAACAGTTTCCTCAATGCTTCGAAAATACATTTCCGAAAGAAACATTGCATATTGCTCACCCTATGTCCCTGAAATCATCCAAACCATCAACATAAGTAAACATTCTTCTCTTCGAGAATCCCCCTTTTTTTACTCCATGGTCATGAGCCCAGAATTCAGGATGAATTTCTTCCTTGTACATTAGAAAGCGAGGTAAACAAAAAATTTCACAATTTAATTTAAGCCGCGAACCATCAATAGAAAAGTTAAAGAAATCACAGCAAAAAGTTAAAGGCAACATTGATGAGCACATGCTCATCATGTTTTTACTATGCACGTCGGAGATCTTGTACTAGCACTTAATCAAAACACAAATAATAAACTGTATCCAACATATGAATCCAAGTCGTATGAAATAATAAATACCCTGGGAGACAACGTCCTCAAAATTAGATAATACGGCGATTACGACGAACCAGAACTGTTCACGCCAGGCAAAACAAAGCTGCAAAAGACGAAGTGACACCCAGCTAATAACCGACGTCGAAACAAAACAACTAAATATTGACAGCTAGAGTTCAGGCGGCGGGGATAACAAGTACTAGCTGAGGTGAAAAGTAACCTCCTTGGGAATGAAAAAAAAAAAAAATAGAAATTTAAATGTTTTTTTATTTTATTCAATGTAGTCCTCTTTCAGTTTGATACACTTATTCCAGCGATTTTCCAACTTCTTGATACCAACCGAAAAGTAATTTTCCGGAAAGTCTGCGAAATACTCCTCCGTGGCGTCTATGATTTCCTCGCGTCAGCTGAATTGTTTAGTGATGAGCAATCCTTTGAGGTTTGGGAAGAGATAATAGTCTGAGGGAGCCAAGTCGGCTGAATACGGTGGATGCGATAGCAATTGGAGCCGTAAGTCATTGATTTTAGCCATGGTTGCGATGCTCTTGTGTGCCGGTGCATTGTCCTGCAAAAACAAAATTTCTTTTAGCTTCATGTGAGGCCGTTGTACAGCGATTGATGGCTTTTCCTTTTCGAGGTAATCCACGAAGAGTATGCCATGACAATCCCAGAAAACCGACGCCCGACCTTTCCGATACAACGAGCCTCCCTCGGCCGCTTCGAAACACTTGTGCCGGCTTCAGTCCATTGCCGGGCATTCATCCTGTTCTCTGGTGTTCAACAGTTACCAATCGACGCCAAAAGTCCGCCCGATTCCACATCAGCAAGTCCAAACACTCTCGCGTTCGTGTTTTGGTCAGAAGTTAGTATGCGCGGCACCCAGCGGCAGGACAACTTGTTCATAAGCAGAATATTGCCTAAAATATGGCGTATGCGCTCTTTACTAAACTTTGTGGTATCTGCTAGCTCGCGCACCTTCACTTTCCGATCAGCCAACACCATTTCATGTATTTTTTTTTTTTTTGACATTGTCCTCTGTAACCGCATCGGAGGGCCTGCCGCTGCGGACTTGATCGGTAGTGGAGTTACGGCCACCACGAGACTCTAGAAACCAATATTTGACGGTGTAATCTGACGGAACATTAGCCCCATAATATTTACCTAAATTTTCTTTTGTTTCCTTCGCCGTTTTGCCTCTCAAAAAATAATGTTTTATGAGAGAACTAAAATCGATTTTGTCCATAGGTACTCAACATGATGCCAAACACGCCAACAACAATCAGCTGTCAAAACAACACTAAACATAGTATCGCACTGAAATTTGGCATGTCTGTCTAAATATGAACGGACTTCAAGGCGCTATAACCTTTTTTGCATTAGCAGCGCATTCTGGCGGTCAAGAAGGTTACTTTTCACTCCACCTAGTACTGCCGCAAACAATCTGTTGAAGATACCATATTCGTAAATCATCATTGGATTTCGATGAATATCAACCAGAAACTATTGACAAAATCGGTGATTACCAAGGCAAAAGCTTCCACTTGTTCTCGAAGACCACCAAAATGGCTCAGTGATTATAAAATTTAAATTGCCACGGGTCAATTCTACAAGAAGTTGTCGACTGAGCGCCCCGCAATCGGGCACCAGCTTTTATTACAAAAAGGATGACGCAATTTAATTTTTAGTTTTCATTGGGTTGCAGGTTTTTTTCTTTTTTTTTTTTCTAACATCGTTCGAGTTGTTATTTCATTTATTCAACCTCTGGAGCTTCCTTGTAAGATGCCACACAGAGATCTTCCTCATATGAACTCCCCACAATTGCAAGCTGTCCTATGTTATTTTAGCAGTTCTTAAAAAAGATTTAAAACATTTTTAACAACTGAATTGGTTGTTAAATAATAGATTTGCGTTACCCTGTATTGGATGCTGTTTATTTGAATTCAAAATGTAACCACCGATTTGTATTGTCATTAATACGAAGTTCCTACCTGTAAATGGAGCAATCAACTTCGATACTAGTTAACCTACCTGCTAAGGTATCTCTGCAGATCATTTTCGGGGTATATAAAGGAAGATTCGGCTTAATCCTCGTTAGTTTCTATTCAAAAATCGCTGCGACATCATAAATAATTTAAGTGAGCAACATGACATTTGTAAAAATTAACTTTACCCATCTGTTGGCTGCATCGCTTTTCGTCATTTTTGCAGCTTCGTTGAACTATGTTTACAAGACATTTCAATTAGACGACACCATTACTAGTGTTAGAAGAACAAGGAAGAAGCATGGTAAGGCATAAGAAAACAAGTTTTCGTTATATTTTATTTTATTTTTTATATGTTTGTACACTAATACTGCTGCATGTATATATAATATTTATGTTTATATTTTGGTTATTAATAAATAACAATGTAATAACTGATGTAAGAGTGACGATGATGTAGTAAAAATGTAAAAAATGATGAATAAACATTTTAGAAAAAAATTAAATGCGTTTTCCATTGTCAGTCGTTTATTACGAATTGTATAGAGTTGTAGGATATACAATTAGTGCCAGTATGCAGCGAGCTAATTAACTATTTGAAGGTACTTCCATGTGTCAGCGTCAGGGGTCTACCTGAAAATATATCCGATATGTGCACAGAGCTAACATATTACACTTTCTTCTAATTGACCTGCGTCTCCGAATTATGAAGAAGTAAGACAATGGTTAAACTACAATAACATAATCTTACTTAGAATGGTCACCAGCTTTTATTAAAAAAGGATGACGCAGTTTTTAGATTTATTTTTGTTGCAGGATTTTTTCTTTTTTTCTAACGTCGCTCGAGTTATTATTTCATTTATTCAACCTCGGGAGCTTAATGGCAGGATGCCACACAGAATCTTCCGCATCGTGTGTAAACATATTGCCGATTGACTTGGATTATTTAAAACGAAACGACAAAGTGTGGAGATGTGTAAATTGTGCTTCCTCCAAACGGCGTGACTCTTTCTCAGGTAAGGCGTCAATTAGTGGAAGCAACAAATCAAAATACAAAAAAAAAATTAAAACAAACAACCAAGGAAACACCTCATGCTACGAATAATACGAATGCTTCAAATTCAAATTCAAATTCTCACTGCACTGAACACGAACATCTACAAACCACTCTCAACAAGTTCTATTCCGAAATTCTTGAAATCAAGGAAAATCAAAAAATTCTGGTAATGAAGCTGCAAGCTAGAAACAAGGAGTGTAACCAAAAAATGAACTTTTTGGAACATAGGTCAATTACTTTGAACAACAGCTGATTTCTAACTGTGTGTTCAAATCTATAATATTCCCCACCAAACACCAAGCACCCATTGACACAGCGTTGGAACCTTTTAAATGTAAATGAAGCAGAGAAAGACATTGATTACTGTTATGTATAAAAAATTACGAAGCATAAACATAACACGGAGAACAAGGACCCACAACCACAAGTCAGCATCAACATACTCCACGTCAAACTTGTGTCACATCACTGCCAAAAGGACATTATGGGAGCGAGAAAAGAGAAGAAAGAACCACTGTCATCAACATTACTGAATCCAAGTGCGAATGTTTGACTCAACATACACGTCAGCTGTTTAAAACCGCAACTTCAATGAAGCCAACAGTGAAATTCAAATGTATTTGGATAAATGGGATAGTTCATATGCGTAGGAAAGATGGTGATAAATCAATAAAACTACTTCCAAAGCTGATTTTAATAAATTATGAGTTGTGTTTGTTCTGTCCATCGTTTATTTTCAATTGCAAGTTAATGTCCCGATGTTCCCTATGATTTCTGTCTTCATCAAAATATTCGTAGTGTTAGAAGTAACTTTTCATCATTGTTACCACATTAATTACCTGTAGTTATTGTCTTAAGTGAAGTATGGATTTATGAAAATGAACTTGATATCTATACAATACCCGGGTATATTGCGCCTTTTGGTAACTTCAATGGGAGTTATTCGGCAGGTGGATAAAGGTTTATGGTATGTTAGAGAGGGTTATACGTGTAATTTTTCAAAAATTAATATTCCAAGTACTGGTGTCGTAAACCTATCCTTTGAATACCATAATAAGCTATTCACTAAATCAGTTTTTATAAATGACTTGAGAGATATACTATGTACTACGAAGGAAAAAAACTTAACGGTGCGCATAATCGACCTACTGAAACCACTATTGCCAATACCATACACAAATGCTTCCTGAACTTGAAGCATATGGCCTCGGTAAGCTCTGGTTTCAACAAGACGGCGATACGAGCCTCATTTTGGTGAGCAATTAATTTCACGTTTTTCTATAGTAAATTGGCCGCCTAGATCGTGCGATATTACACCTTTGGACTATTTTTCCTGGGGATATGTAAATTTTTAGGACTTCAGGAATAAGCCAGCTACGACTGACACTTTGGAAGCCAATATTACTCGTGTTATGCTCGAACAAGTCGTCTAAAATTGGACCTTCCAAAGGGACTGCCTCAGACGTAGTCTTGGCTAGCATTTACCTAATATCATTTTCAAAAAGAAAATGCCATGAATTGTTCTTTTAACCAATAATAAAAATTGTAAGTTCACCCTATATAAACTTACTTGATCACTCTGATAACGACACATCATGTCATCATTTGGACTCAAGAGTATGGTCAATTTCCCAACTTGAGTTACGGATTCTTCATCTAGTTGCATCGACCATATATGTATTTATAAGAATGCGTAGAAACTTTGAAAATGTTTTTAGCTTATGACTTTAAAGTTACAGATCATCATATGATTAGTTTAAGAATCCAAATCTTTGATGAAAGAGTCAGTCGTAATCACAAAAAACGAGGTAAACAAATAGACTATAGTGCGCTGAGAGGAAGATTTACTTACGAATTTTGGAAACCTGTCTACCATATTCTGAAGTGGATCCCACAATGGCCTTTGAAAAATTTTTAACAATCTTACAAAAGCATATGAAATACTGCACTAGTCAATCTTTACATGTTTCTAATAGAAAAAGACACATAAGGCCATGGATGACAAATGCACTCACTGGTGCCTGCCTGATTGACTTGGAGAAAGCCTTCGATACCGTATGGTTAGAGGGGCTCTTCTACAAATTGAACAGACTGGGCATTAGCAGACCATTGCTGTATATTCTTTTCAATATGCTCACAGATAGACAGTTCATCGTGAAGAATGGCGATGTGACTTCTACTGGAACTTTTCATGTTAAAAACGGTCTCCAACAAGGTGCGGTTAATTCGCCGATTCTTTTCAACATTTACACAAGTGATTTGATAGGTTCACTTCACCATGCCATAGCGTACGCAGACGACATAATCGCGTACAGATCAGGTCCAAAGATTGAGGTCATAAACATACTCTTGCAACGTGATTTCGATAAAATTAAACAATATTGCGACGACTGGAAGTTGAAGATCAACTTTCAGAAGTCGGAAACCATTCTTTTTAGGACGCCTTTGTCTGGGGCCTCTGCGGATACCAGAAAGAATTGGCGAAAGTTTCAGATCGTCGGACAGTACGGTCAACCACTTGCTTGTCGAAATGTAGTCAGATACCTTGGGATCTGGCTAGATCAATATCTGTATTTTAATAAACATATAGATGTTGCTCTGGCCAAAGCCAGGGGAGCTTTTGCCCTTACAAAGAGACTGTTTTATAGCAGACAACTCGATGCGAGGGTAAAGGTGATCTGCTACATGGCCCTTATTCGGCCTATGCTAACATTTGGTTGTCCCGTGTGGTTCAACGTGAGAGCAAGTCTTTTGGAAAAGATTCGGGTGTTTGAGAGGGCTTGCCTTAGGGCTTGTCTTCGCCTTTACAGAACACCAGATTCTGAGTACATAAAATTCTATCCTAATGAGGTTTTGTACAATAGGGCGAACCTAATAAGAGTGGACAATTTTGTCATTAAGTTGATTCGAAGACACATTGCAAGAGCAATGACCTCGTCGAACAACCTGATCTCTGGGGCTTATTACCCCAATTATATGTATCACGAGAGAGTTCGCCTTGACGGCTTTATTCCACCAGAAGCGTTCCTCTATCTTGATAAGAAAGGCTTGATCCAGGACAGATTAGCGGTGCCGTTAATCTTTCACGTCGCTCGAACAGCTGCGGACAGGCGACTCAACTACGACAGAGATGTCGCACACGGCAGTGCGGAGCGTCTCCGGTTCAGTAGAGCGGTAGGGAGTCGCGACATGAGAGATGTTGCTCGGCAGCACCAACAATTTTGGTGGCTCATTGAAGAAGAGGATGCTTCGTCGTCGAATTCCTCAATTACTAGGTAGCTTCCTCGAGTGAAGCAAAGTTGGCCAGCCTATTAGATTTTAGTAATGGCCGACTTACATAGTTTTAGATAGGATTAAGTTAGATTTAAGAAAAAAAAAAAATAAATAAATAAATAAAAAAAATACATATATATATACATATATTTATATATTAAGTATATATATATTATGTATATATATATATATAATATTTAACTTAATTGTTTATTAGATGTAAGTAGGTTAAGTATATTAAGATTTATTTTAGGTAGTTGGTAAGCTTTAGTTTTAAGTTTTATATTTCAACAAAAAAAAGTCCATTTACTAAGTTTTTTTTAAAATCTGTTTTCTTAGTTTTAGGCTTAATTAATGCAAATATTAAAATAAGAATAGACTGTAAGATACGTCGAAAGACATAGATTAAGTGTTAGGTTTATCTTAGAGTGCCCGTATGGGGCCAGTAAGTTAGATTAAGGTAATTTTAAGTTAATTAAGCTAATTTTTAAGCATTTTTTTTTGTTTAGCCTATAAGAATTAATATATAAGAAAATAAAAAATGCATTTAAACTAACTAAAAAAAATGACAAATGCACTTTTTAGACAAATATTGCAAAAAAATGCTAAGCAGTCAAGGTAGAAATCATCTTCACAATAGAAGATTAAATTTGTACTACAACAAATTGTGTAAAAAAATACATAAAAATGTTCAAACTGCACGAAGTAAGTATTACTTATAAATATTTACAAGAGCAAACGGTAATAGTAGAGATGAATGGAGAGTTGTGGATAATATTCTCGGGAAACAAAAGCAGCACAATCAAATAAATGAATTAAAGATTGATGAGGTCAAAATAGCTGACCCTTTAAGCATCTCAAATACATTTTATGAACATTTTACTGAAATCTCTGAACAACTAAAGCCTGCTTTAATATCCCACTGCCCCTGTAACTACACTCTAGCACTCTAGCAACACTATCGGAGATACTCTGCAAACAAATAGTTTTGTATATAATCCTATTAGTAGTGGTAAACTCTCGAAACTCATAGTGTCCTTAAAAAATAAAGACTCTTGCACATGTGATGGTATAACAAGCATCTTGTTAAAAAAACATTGCTTGGCAAGTAGTTGAAATGATGAGTTATTTGTTTAACCTAAGTATTTTATGTGGTTCTCGGCATTGGCGCCTCCTTAGGCTATCCAGACGACTTTAGGGACTGAGTTGCACTAGAAAGAACGGCAGGCTCCGTTTCTCCCGCCTGGCTCTAGCTGTGGTAAATGGCTTTACCCCCACAAACTTTAGGATCTCATCAGAATCAGAAGACGATTCCAACCTCTTGAGCAGCTTCGATTGCCGCTTTTCTCACTTCGGTGTGAATGAGAAGTGCTCCGTCCGCGTTGTCGTTTCCTTTAGGAGCTCTTTTACTTTCGCGTAGCCCTCCACTGTATTACAGTCGATGACATGGCGATCGTTCCCCAATCTCTTAATATTAAAATTATTACCAATGACCAACTTACACAGGTCCTTGGTTGTACTTACCTCTACTTTATAGGTGTTGATAGGAGGCAACTATTCCTTCTTCTTCTTTTGCTGCAGCTGTTGTTGCTGCTGCTGCTGTTTTTTCAGCTGTTGTGGTTTTATTTGTTGTTGTTTTTGCAGCTGTTGGTGCTTCTGCTGCTGTTGTTGTTTCTGCTGCAGCTGTTGTTTCTGCTGCAGTTGTTGTTTCTGCTAGTTGTTGTTGTTGTGGTTGCAGTTGTTATTGCAATTGTTGTTTCTGTTCTTGTTGCTTTTCTTGTTGGGAGCTCTCTGCTTCTAGTTGCTCCCTCTGCCTGCGTGCAGTTTGTTTCTGCTAAATAGCAAGCGCTTTTTTCCATCTTTTCTATGCTGCTATTAAGTTCTTGTATTTGTTCATTCTCATCTTCCGACTCAGATGCCGCTAAAGACGCAAAGTTGTTGTTGCCCCCCTCATAACGGACCTCATCAGAGATGTGCATCAACGCATCATCAAATTCGTTTTTGCTTTTTTGAGCTGTTTTTGTGTTTCAGCTGTTAAAGCAGCACCTATCTTCATTTTTGTTAAATTAGGAGTGCTTTTTAACCTCCTCATCCTTTTGATGACTTTCGCCGCATTACCGGCAACAATGTTGTTGCCTTTTGCAACTCCCGTTGTGGGAAGAGCCAAGCGCTCTCCGCAAAACATCACGTGTTTTTGTCGGCTTTGTTTTGCTAATATTTGTATATTATATTGTTTGTATTACATCTTTACAAAAAAAAAGTTCTAAATTTGACCCGGGATCGAACCCGCGTCTTATGATTTGGTGACCGACGCCGCTAATCGCTTGGTCACTAAGTCAATTAGCGAAACTGCCACTAAAAACACTTAGAAGCAAAACTGAAACACTTTCCTTATAATTTTGGTTTTTTTTTATCGATTTTTTCCCCATTTTTTTATTTTTACTTTAGAAAAAGCGAAACATCTATCTCTGCGGAGATCTGCAAACGACTGCATTTCCATTGTCTATTAGAAGGGATTAACATGTATCAGCATCAAAAGGCTGCCTGAAAATATCTCCGACATGTGCAAAAAAAATATAATATTTAACATTTTGCATTTAACTATTTTTTAAAATGTTTATTCATCATTTATTACATTGTTATTTATTAATAACAAAAATATTAACATAAATATTATATATAGATACATCAGTATTATTGTACAAAAATGTAAAAAATAAGATGCAATATTAAGATGCTTTACGATGCTTCTTCCTTATTCTTCTAACACTAGTAATGGTGTCGTCTAATTGAAATGTCTTGTAAACATAGTTCAACGAAGCTGCAAAAATAATGAAAAGCGATGCAGCCAACAGATGGGTAAAGTTAATTTTTATGAATGGCATGTTGCTCACTTAAATTACTAATGATGTCGCAGCGACTTTGGAACAGAAACTAACGAGGATTAAGCCGAATCTTCCTTTATATACCCCGAAAATGATCTAAAGAGATAGCTTCGCAGGTAGATTAATTAGTATCGAAGTTGATTGGTCCATTTACAGGTAGGTACTTCGTATTAATGACAATACATATAGGTGGTTACATTTTGAATTCAAATAAACAGCATCCAATACAGGGTAACGCAAATCTATTGATTATAAAATATAATTTTCATTTTATGTTTAACCAAAACTATTTAATAACCAATTCAGTCGTTCAAAAATGTTTTAAATTTTTTTTAAGAACTGCTTAAGTAACATAGGACAGCTTGCAATTGTGGGGAGGTCATATGGGGAAGATCTCTGTGTGGCATCTTACAAGGAAGCTCTCGAGGTTGAATAAATGAAATAACAACTCGAACGATGTTAGAAAAAAAAAAGAAAAAAACCTGCAACCCAATGAAAACTAAAAATTAAATTGCGTCATCCTTTTTGTAATAAAAGCTGGTGCCCGATTGCGTGGCGCTCAGTCGACAACTTCTTGTACAATTGACCCGTGGCAATTTAAATTTTATAATCACTGAGCCATTTTGATGGTCTTTGAGAACAAGTGGAAGCTTTTGCCTTGGTACTTATCGATTTTGTCAATAGTTTCTGGTTGATATTCATCGAAATCCAATGATGATGTACGAATATGGTATCTTCAACAGATTGCTTGCGGTAGTACTAGGTGGAGTGAAAAGTAACCTTCTTGACTGCCAGAATGCGCTGCTAATGCAAAAAAATTTATGGTGCCTTGAAGTCCGTTCATATCTAGACAGACATGCCAAATTTCAGTGCGATACTATGTTTAGTTTTGTTTTGACAGCTGATTGTTGTTGACGTCTTTGGCATCATGTTGAGTACCTATGGACAAAAACGATTTTAGTTCTCTCATAAAACATTATTTTTTGAGAGGCAAAACGGCGAAGGAAACAAAAGAAAAGTTGAATAAATATTATGGGTCTAATGTTCCGTCAGATAACACATCAAATATTGGTTTCGAGAGTTTCGTGGTGGCCGTAACTCCACTACCGATCAAGTCCGCAGCGGCAGGCCCTCCGATGCGGTTACAGAGGACAATGTCAAAAAAAAATACATGAAATGGTTTTAGCTGATGGGAAAGTGAAGGTGCGCGAGCTAGCAAATACCACAAAGATTAGTAAAGAGCGCATACGCCATATTTTATGCAATATTCTGCTTATGAACAAGTTGTCCTGCCGTTGGGTGCCGCGCATACTAACTTCTGACCAAAACACGAACGCGAGAGTGTTTGGACTTGCTGATGTGGAATCGGGCGGACTTTTGGCGTCGATTGGTAACTGTTGAACACCAGAGAACAGGATGATTGCCCGGCAATGGACTGAAGCCGGCAGAAGTGTTTCGAAGCGGCCGAGGGAGGCTCGTTGTATCGGAAAGGTCGGGCGTCGGTTTTCTGGGATTGTCATGGCATACTCTTCACGGACTACCTCGAAAAGGAAAAACCATCAATCGCTGTACAAGGCCTCACATTAAGCTAAAAAAAATTTTGTTTTTGCGAGACAATGCACCGGCACATAAGAGCATCGCAACCATGGCTAAAATCAATGACTTACGGCTCCAATTGCTATCGCATCCACCGTATTCACCCGATTTGGCTCCCTCGGACTATTATTTCTTCCCAAACCTCAAAAGATGGCTCATCAATAAACAATTCAGCTGACGCGAAGAAATCATCGATGCCACGGAGGAATATTTCGCAGACTTTCCGGAAAATTACTTTTCGGTTGGTATCAAGAAGTTGGAAAATCGCTGGAATAAGTGTATCAAACTGAAAGGGGACTACATTGAATAAAATAAAAAACATTTAAAAAAATTTTTTTTTTCATTCCCAAGGAGGTTACTTTTCACCCCACCTAGTACTTGCTATCACCGTCGCCTGAACTCTAGCTGTCAATGTTTTGTTGTTCTGTTTCGACGTCGGCTATAAGCTGGCTGTCATTTCGTCTTTTACATCTTTGTTTTGCCTGACGTGAACAGTTATGGTTACTTGCTGTCCAAGTTCGTCGTATTATCTAATTTTGAGGACGTTGTAACCCACTGGCCAGTAAATTGGAGGTGTTAGATTTTGAATTGCATGTGTGTTGAAAAAATTCGGTGACATTGTCACTAATTACTTTTTTTGGTGCTGCGTGGACATGGTGAGCCAATAGATAGTGCGGAAGTTTTCACCGATGAAATCGATATAATTGGGAGAGCTCAGCTGAGTTTCACTTGGGCGTTTGCTAGTAATAAAATGGAAACTACCAAAATGGGTCGGAACTAATGAGGTCGGAACTAAGATATGCTGTCGACAAGAAAGGACACTGTTCAGACTCATGCGTCCTACGTATTTTGATGTGAACCAAACCCAGTGCTGCCATGCTTGCTGTCACTTCGCTTGTTTTGGATTCTTTTCCGGTTAGCAGACCATCGGTAATTGATATTACATATATATATATTAAACCTATCGAACTTTCATTGTAAAAATTATTGTTTTCCGTGTGTGATAAAGTAAGGTTACGATTACCGAAATGCCAAATCCGGAAAAAGAAACACAAAAACTTCGGTTTCAAACTCAATCTGTGAATTTGACGATGTTACAAGTGAGGATATAACGACAGCGTTTGATGAAATGTACATAGCAGCCTGTGGAGAGACCGAAAGTGAATTATCAAAATTGATACCATCTGACCAATCCAACCATGCGCCTACATCTACTAGTTTATTCTACACTAGTGAATACACAAAGTATGTCACCAGGGAACTCTCTTGTGAGATTGCCACCTATTACTATCCCCACCTTCGATGGAACCTACAGTAATTAGACATCGTTTCACAGTTTGTATGATTTCATGATACACTCTAATACTGTTTTAGGATAAATCCAGAAGTTTCATTAACATACTTAAGAAGTTTACTAACCGGAGATGCTGCGAAAGTCATAGGCGTAGTTTCATTGCAAGCTAGTAATTAGGATGAGGCTTATAAATTACTATGCGAGTGCCACTATAATAAACGAATCCTATTCCAAAAACACATGAAATCATTTTCATCGTTTCCAGCTATTAAAACCGCCTGTTAAATGTGTATAAGAAGTGCGTCTGTATCTTAAAATCATTAGACTTCGAACTTAAGCATTTAGAACCTACCCTTTGTCCGAAAAATTGCCTATCCCACCTTTAAAGAGATTACAGACTGCATCGACATTCGTATTCGCACGATTGAAGAGATGACATCCCAAACTGAAAAACTCCTTCACAGATAATACTTAAACCAATAAAAAAAGGACCACTCAATCCGCTTCCATCCATCAACTCAAAACAATCCCGGTCCTTCTACGTCAAGGCACAGAAGAATAATTAAACTGTTTTTTATCAATACAGTGTCTGTGACGACCACCATCTTATTCGTCAATGCATAAAATTTCTATCTATTTCAATTAATGGTCGATAAGGTAACTGTTTAACGTATAACCATCAGCTCAACAAGTGCCCTAGCACACGCACCTATGGAGAATGTCGTAGACACCATCACACCTTGCTTCATTACCCTGCTGTTCAGAGTGCCAATGATCATTTAATGCACTTCAGTCCATCAACATCAACATCAACAGTTATCATAACAACTCCTTCTAGTAATACTTGCTTTAATTGTCATGCCACACCTACATCACTAACGTCATCCTCGGAGAAGGTGAAGTATTACTAGCCACTTTACTAACCCAAATTCAATCAACTAGCGGTGCCTATCATTATTTTCGGGCATTGCTGGACTCTGGTTCACAAGCCACTTTGGTTACAGAGCGAGCAGCACAATTGCTCCAGTCAGTCCGGAATCCAATTCGAGCAAAATCAGCAGCGTAGGGTGTTATGTCGGAGAGACCTTACGAAATAGCGTTATTTTGCACATCAAAACTCCGCTTAGCGCGAGTTTCACATTATCAGTGGATTAACAAGTTTTTACCTGCTCGTGAAATTCCTCTCCGTATATGGCCCCACCTAAATAATATTCCATTAGCCGATCCCGATTATCGTTTCCCAGCGAGGATTGATGTCTTTTTGAGAGTCGATGCTTATGCACAAATCATGATGAACGGAATTCGACGAAGGGCATCGGACGATCCAATCGCTCAAGAAACTAGATGGGGATGGATAATCTGCTCTCGTGTTACTACCTCCCCGCCACATGCAGAAACTGTTACCATTTCCAATTAATTAATTCGATCGGTGTAAATGGTGTAATCATTTTACGCCAGAACTTACTGCCGTGACCAGAGTGCCAGGTTTACCGTGCGATTACCATTCAAAACGTATGTGGATAAGTTCGCAGTGCTAGGCAAATAGCGAGATGGAGCAGTGTGTCATTAGTTCCAGTTGGAAAGGAGATTTTACGGGAAAAATATATCGCTGTCTTGTCAGAGTACATAGGACTGGGACACATACGTCGTTAGCATGATAGCGAAAATAACCACGTAGAAAAAATTACATCGGATAAAACTTCTTACCGCTGCTGTAACATTTCGCATCAAGTCGTATATAAAGAAGATAGCTCCACCATCCAATTCCGAGTCGTCTTTGATGCTGCCCGGAAAACATTGAATCATTGTTGTTTACTGGGCCTCAGTTGCAAAATGATATTGTCATGGTAATACCCGTGATGTTTGTTAATTCATGCTCTCCATATCTTGCAATCAAGACCATTCAGCAGTTATCCATCAAAAAACGAAAATCGCATCCAACAGCATTGAAAGTTACACAAACAGACATTTACGTAGATGGTGTTTTTTCTGGCAGGGATGACCTAAGGTATGCCTTTCTACTACAGTCTGAATTAATCCACCTTTTAAAAGCAGGTTGTTTCAAATTGAGGAAATAGGTCAGCACTTCATCTAAACTGTTGAGTAACATTCCTCTTGAATGTTGCCTACAGCGACTCAAAAATTGTCTTAGCTTGGTTGCAAGGAGATGTCAATCGCTGAAAGGTCTTCGTCGTCAATAGAGTTTCCGAAATACTGGAAATTATTTCCATTCAATAGTATCATCATGTTTTAAGTAATCAGAATCCAGCTGATTGTGCTATTCGCGGTATGTATGCAAAGGAACTTGTAAACTATCCACTTTGGTGGAGAGGACCAAATGATTTACTAAAAGCTAAGCCTCACATCGGACCTGTGAATTTAAATTTGGCTGAGAACAATGTGTAAGAAGTATCGGTGAAGACACGACTATAACAGGTATATACAACTATTGTATCGGAGGGTTTCTCTCAACAAACGTTTAAAGATGCCCGTATTATGCACCAGATTTTGTTTCAATTCTTGAAGGAACTATTCGCTCGAGCGAAAAACAGATGCTGTTTCCGTCGAAGAAATGGACTCCTGGACTCAGCATTGGATTTAGGTCGTCCAAGATGACTCATTTCCGCATGCGTTACACCTCTTTTAAGGCCCAACAAAAAAATTGGTTAGTGGAAACAATTTTTAACCCTTAACCCAGAATTCGACAAAGAAGGTGTGTTAGAGTTGGTGGCCGTTCACACAACTCTGATTTATCAACCGCCCGCAAACACCCAATTATCCTACCAGCAATTCATCATTTTACAACTCTAATCATTCGAAAAGCTCATCTAAATACCTTACACGGTGGAGCTTAAATTACATTGAATCTGATTCTGAAGAAGTTTGGATTTTAGATGGTAGCGCAGCCGTTCGAGGGGAAATCAGAAAATGTTTAACTTGTTTTCGTCATAGCCCCAAACCATGCCAACAGATGATGGGGAGTTTGCCAACACCTCGACTGCAATTTTGTGGGGCCTTTATGCACCCGGGCATCGGCTATACTGGGCCAATCTCTATTCGACCATCAAAAGGCAGTGGAATTGTGGCAACGAAAGGATATGCATGCATTTTCATTTGCCTTTACACCAAAGTCATACATATTGGGGCTGTCACGAATCTATCTTCTCAGTCATTCCTCGCGGTCTTCAAGCTTTTCGTTGCTTGGAGAGGATTTTGTGGACACACATCCCATAGTGACAACGTGACCAATTTAACGTAACAAACACGACTTCAAAAAAATCGTAGAAGCTGATATTGTATCAAAGTTAACAGATGTTAGCATCAAATGGCATTTTATCCCATCAGCTTCCCCGCACTTTGATTGCTTTTGGGTAGCTGGTTTTAAGTAAATAAAACACCATCTGAGAAGAGTCATCGGTATGTCAACGCTCACATATGAGGATGTGTCAACATTATTACGCCAAATTGAAGCTGTATTTAATTCCACACCATTGTGTCCTCTTACAAACGATGAGTATAATTTTGAAGCCTTGACCCCTGGTCGTTTTCTAATTGAACTGGATACAACTCTTAATACTTGAGGACAACTGAAGTGTTTCGTTTTGCTTGAACCGATGCAGCAAGGATTCGCTTAAAGATGGAATCAAGAATATGTTAGCCGATTACAATACCGCATAAATAATCCCACCAAAAATGTGCAAGCGTCTTTAATTAAATACAACGGAAGACCAATGAAGAATTAGACACCTAAAAACACCTTAGCTGATACAAAACGAAGAATCACTCTTTCCAATCACTGTACTATTGGGCTTAGAACGCCTTATCACGGAAAACTTAGAAGACATTGATCATCCCAGTCTTAGTTTAGACTTACAGCATGCACTCTACAGAATGCGGCTAAAAATATCCTCAGTCGTTTCGAGAGCATGAAAAATATTCGGTCCTTTTACTTATTAGCCATAAAACCAGGAAACTATGATACACTGCTTTACTGCCTCATTTATAGTTAGACAGTCTTTGAACTCGACAAGATGCTGTTGCATTCTAAGTAAGAGTATGTTAGTACAACCATTATCCTGTTTCTTCATAATTCAGAGCCGTAAGTCAATTAGAAGGAAGTGTAATGTATTAACTTTGTGCACATATCGGAGATATTTTCAGGTAGCCCCCTGATGCTGACACATGTTAATCCCTTGTAATAGTTAATTAGCTTGCTGCATACTATCACTAATTGTATATCCTACAATTCTATGATATACTGCGTTATAAATGCCTGACAATGGAAAACGCATTTAATTATTTTTTTAAAATGTTTATTCATCATTTTTTACATTTTTACTACATCATCATCATTTTTACATCAGTTATTACATTGTTATTTATTAATAAACAAAATATAAACATAAATATTATATATAACATACATACATCAGTATTATTTACAAACATATAAAAAATTAGATAAAATATAACTAAAACTTGTTTTTTTATGCCTTACGATGCTTCTTCCTTGTTCTTCTAACACTAGTAATGGTGTCGTCTAATTGAAATGTCTTGTAAACATAGTTCAACGAAGCTGCAAAAATGACGAAAAGCGATGCAGCCAACAGATGGGTAAAGTTAATTTTTACAAATGTCATGTTGCTCACTTAAATTATTTATGATGTCGCAGCGATTTTTGAATAGAAACTAACGAGGATTAAGCCGAATCTTCCTTTATATACCCCGAAAATGATCTGCAGAGATACCTTAGCAGGTAGGTTAATTAGTATCGAAGTTGATTGGTCCATTTACAGGTAGGAACTTCGTATTAATGACAATACATATCGGTGGTTACATTTTGGATTCAAATAAACAGTATCCAATACAGGGTAACGCAAATCTATTATTTAAAAACCAATTCAGTTGTTAAAAATGTTTTAAATCTTTTTTTTAGGAACTGCTGAGATAACATAGGACAGCTTGCAATTGTGGGGAGATCATATGAGGAAGATCTCTGTGTGGGAAACTATGAGAAACTCGAGGTTTTTTATAATTACTGAGCCATTTTGGTGATCTTCGAGAACGAGTGGAAGCTTTTGCCTTTGTACTTGTCAATTTCATTGATATTCATCGAAATCTAATGATGATGTGCGAATATCTTCTACAGATTCGTTCCGGTAGTACTTGTTATTCCCGCCGCCTGAACTCTAGCTGTCAATGTTTTGTTGTTCTATTTCGACGTCGGCTATAAGCTTACTGTCATTTCGTCTTTTACAGCTTTGTTTTGCTGTTCTGGTTACTTGTTGTCCAAGTTCGTCGTATTTTCTAATTTTGAGGACGTTGTCTCCCAGATTGATTATTATTTCATACGGTCTGGATTCATATGTTGGACATATTTGAATTTTTGCGTTTTGATTAAGTGCTAGTACAAGACCTCCGGCGTGATAGTAAGAACTTATCTGTGTTCATCAATTTTGTCTTTAGCTCTTTGATGTCTTTGCTCTATCGTACGAAGGAAAACTTCATTCTGAATACTGGGTTCATGACCATGAAGTAAAAGAATAGGGGATTCTTGAAGAGAAGAACGTTTACTTGTATTGATGGTTTTGATGACTTTAGGGACATAGGGTGAGCAATGTGCAATGTTTCTTTCGGAAATGTATTTTCGAAGCATTGAGGAAATTGTTTTGACTTCTCGTTCAATCAATCCGATGGATTCTTTCCAGTAAGCTGGAGTTGTTAGATTTTGAATTCCAAAAGGTCAACCACATTAAATTCAGTAAACGAGAGTTATTGACAGCCAACATCCACACCATCTGCTGGCTCACCTTTTATAATTTTGTGTGTTTAGTTTAGTTTATTAAAAATCGTAGACTTACATCAGGAAGGCATTTTACTATTAACTACATATCGGGTTGTATGGTCGACTATTATCAAAATGTATTTGTTACTCCGGCTGTCTCTTAGAAAACTGCAGTCGTCTATGGATATGACGTCAAATGGACTTTTAGGAATCTCTCTCGGTTTTAGTATGGCAAATTTTTTTTAACTTTTGATCCGCTGACATCTACGGCAGCTGGAGAATGATAATGTTTTTTCATGATCCATATGTCCTCTGTTATTGTGACACATTTTTAAGATATCTGTCTGTACAGATTTAATAATTTGTGAAAGAGAATTTTTTGCTTATGTCTGAGGAGTAAGAATAAATTCTTTCATAAGCCCAAAATCTCCAGAGAACACGTTTTTGTAAAATGTACCATATTTCAAAGGTCAAGAGTAACAAGTAGGTAAAACAAAACAAAAAAAACATGCAAAGCAAGGGTAAGAATTCTAGATTGATTATTATTGTTTTTTTATCTATGCAATATGCGTTTAATGAGTTCTATTGTATTAGATGCACAATTCGCTTCAATTTGAAGCTCTTTATTCTCCTCTTTGTCCATGTTTGAGTTGATTTGCCTAAAATTGTCCCAATTTACACAAATTGAAACTTTTACAAATTTGACAGTTCATTTTGTTCAGTTCAGTTTTGGTAAGTTTGAAACCGAAAGTACACAGCGTACACTTTGCTGTGACCGAATAATAATAATTGCAGGCGAAATTTCAAGACCACACTATTTTGGTTAGAAGAAAAGTTGATTTGCCCCCAAGGTCATGCGATTTGATACCTTCAGACTTCTTCCTGTGGGGTTAATTGAAAAGTAGGGTCTATGCCAATAATTCAGCGACACTTAAGGATCTCAAATATCTTCGGATTGTCGCTTGAAGCAGAAGCCGTAGTGCTCACATGAACGATTCTGTGTTCCATTCATAGCTGCTATAGACGAAACCTTAATTATCAATAAAATTCTACTGAATTGGTCACCAGCATTTATTACAAAAAGGATGACGCAGTTTTTACTTTTAATGGGGTTACAGGATTTTTCCTTTTTTTGTAACGTCGCTCGAGTTATTATTTCATTTATTCGACCTTGAGTAGTTTCTCATAGGGTCTCACACAGAGATCTTCCTCATATGATCTCCCCACAATTGCAAGCTGTCCTATGTTACTTAAGCAGTTCTTAAAAAAAATTTAAAACATTTTTGAACGACTGAATTGGTTATTAAATAATTTTGGTTAAACACAAAATGAGAATTATCTTTTATAATCAATAGATTTGCATTACCCTGTATTGGATGCTGTTTATTTGAATTCAAAATATAACCACCGATATGTATTGTCATTAATACGAAGTTCCTACCTGTAAATGGACCAATCAACTTCGATACTAATTAATCTACCTGCGAAGCTATCTCTTCAGATCATTTTCGGGGTATATAAAGGAAGATTCGGCTTAATCCTCGTTAGTTTCTGTTTTAAAGTCGCTGCGACATCATTAGTAATTTAAGTGAGCAACATGCCATTCATAAAAATTAACTTTACCCATCTGTTGGCTGCATCGCTTTTCATTATTTTTGCAGCTTCGTTAAATTGTGTTTATAAGACATTGCAATTAGACGACACCATTACCAGTGTTAGGAGAACAAGGAAGAATCATCGTAGGGCATAAGAAAACAAATTTTCGTAATATTTTATTTTTTACATTTTTGTACAATAATACTGATGTATCTATATATAATATTTATGTTAATATTTTTGTTATTAATAAATAACAATGTAATAAATGATGTAACAATGTAATTAATGATGAATAAACATTTTAAAAAATAGTTAAATGCAAAATGTTAAATATTATATTTTTTTTGCACATGTCGGAGATATTTTCAGGCAGCCTTCTGATGCTGATACATGTTAATCCCTTCTAATAGACAATGGGAAACGCAGTCGTTTGCAGATCTCCGCAGAGATAGATGTTTCGCTTTTTCTAAAGTAAAAGTAAAAAAATGGGGAAAAAATCGATAAAAAAAACCAAAATTATAAGGAAAGTGTTTCAGTTTTGCTCCTAAGTGTTTTTAGTGGCAGTTTCGCTAATTGACTTAGTGACCAAGCGATTAGCGGCGTCGGTCACCAAATCATAAGACGCGGGTTCGATCCCGGGTCAAATTTAGAACTTTTTTTTTGTAAAGATGTAATACAAACAATATAATATACAAATATTAGCAAAACAAAGCCGACAAAAACACGTGATGTTTTGCGGAGAGCGCTTGGCTCTTCCCACAACGGGAGTTGCAAAAGGCAACAACATTGTTGCCGGTAATGCGGCGAAAGTCATCAAAAGGATGAGGAGGTTAAAAAGCACTCCTAATTTAACAAAAATGAAGATAGGTGCTGCTTTAACAGCTGAAACACAAAAACAGCTCAAAAAAGCAAAAACGAATTTGATGATGCGTTGATGCACATCTCTGATGAGGTCCGTTATGAGGGGGGCAACAACAACTTTGCGTCTTTAGCGGCATCTGAGTCGGAAGATGAGAATGAACAAATACAAGAACTTAATAGCAGCATAGAAAAGATGGAAAAAAGCGCTTGCTATTTAGCAGAAACAAACTGCACGCAGGCAGAGGGAGCAACTAGAAGCAGAGAGCTCCCAACAAGAAAAGCAACAAGAACAGAAACAACAATTGCAATAACAACTGCAACCACAACAACAACAACTAGCAGAAACAACAACTGCAGCAGAAACAACAGCTGCAGCAGAAACAACAACAGCAGCAGAAGCACCAACAGCTGCAAAAACAACAACAAATAAAACCACAACAGCTGAAAAAACAGCAGCAGCAGCAACAACAGCTGCAGCAAAAGAAGAAGAAGGAATAGTTGCCTCCTATCAACACCTATAAAGTAGAGGTAAGTACAACCAAGGACCTGTGTAAGTTGGTCATTGGTAATAATTTTAATATTAAGAGATTGGGGAACGATCGCCATGTCATCGACTGTAATACAGTGGAGGGCTACGCGAAAGTAAAAGAGCTCCTAAAGGAAACGACAACGCGGACGGAGCACTTCTCATTCACACCGAAGTGAGAAAAGCGGCAATCGAAGCTGCTCAAGAGGTTGGAATCGTCTTCTGATTCTGATGAGATCCTAAAGTTTGTGGGGGTAAAGCCATTTACCACAGCTAGAGCCAGGCGGGAGAAACGGAGCCTGCCGTTCTTTCTAGTGCAACTCAGTCCCTAAAGTCGTCTGGATAGCCTAAGGAGGCGCCAATGCCGAGAACCACATAAAATACTTAGGTTAAACAAATAACTCATCATTTCAACTACTTGCCAAGCAATGTTTTTTTAACAAGATGCTTGTTATACCATCACATGTGCAAGAGTCTTTATTTTTTAAGGACACTATGAGTTTCGAGAGTTTACCACTACTAATAGGATTATATACAAAACTATTTGTTTGCAGAGTATCTCCGATAGTGTTGCTAGAGTGCTAGAGTGTAGTTACAGGGGCAGTGGGATATTAAAGCAGGCTTTAGTTGTTCAGAGATTTCAGTAAAATGTTCATAAAATGTATTTGAGATGCTTAAAGGGTCAGCTATTTTGACCTCATCAATCTTTAATTCATTTATTTGATTGTGCTGCTTTTGTTTCCCGAGAATATTATCCACAACTCTCCATTCATCTCTACTATTACCGTTTGCTCTTGTAAATATTTATAAGTAATACTTACTTCGTGCAGTTTGAACATTTTTATGTATTTTTTTACACAATTTGTTGTAGTACAAATTTAATCTTCTATTGTGAAGATGATTTCTACCTTGACTGCTTAGCATTTTTTTGCAATATTTGTCTAAAAAGTGCATTTGTCATTTTTTTTAGTTAGTTTAAATGCATTTTTTATTTTCTTATATATTAATTCTTATAGGCTAAACAAAAAAAAATGCTTAAAAATTAGCTTAATTAACTTAAAATTACCTTAATCTAACTTACTGGCCCCATACGGGCACTCTAAGATAAACCTAACACTTAATCTATGTCTTTCGACGTATCTTACAGTCTATTCTTATTTTAATATTTGCATTAATTAAGCCTAAAACTAAGAAAACAGATTTTAAAAAAAACTTAGTAAATGGACTTTTTTTTGTTGAAATATAAAACTTAAAACTAAAGCTTACCAACTACCTAAAATAAATCTTAATATACTTAACCTACTTACATCTAATAAACAATTAAGTTAAATATTATATATATATATATACATAATATATATATACTTAATATATAAATATATGTATATATATATGTATTTTTTTTATTTATTTATTTATTTTTTTTTTTTCTTAAATCTAACTTAATCCTATCTAAAACTATGTAAGTCGGCCATTACTAAAATCTAATAGGCTGGCCAACTTTGCTTCACTCGAGGAAGCTACCTAGTAATTGAGGAATTCGACGACGAAGCATCCTCTTCTTCAATGAGCCACCAAAATTGTTGGTGCTGCCGAGCAACATCTCTCATGTCGCGACTCCCTACCGCTCTACTGAACCGGAGACGCTCCGCACTGCCGTGTGCGACATCTCTGTCGTAGTTGAGTCGCCTGTCCGCAGCTGTTCGAGCGACGTGAAAGATTAACGGCACCGCTAATCTGTCCTGGATCAAGCCTTTCTTATCAAGATAGAGGAACGCTTCTGGTGGAATAAAGCCGTCAAGGCGAACTCTCTCGTGATACATATAATTGGGGTAATAAGCCCCAGAGATCAGGTTGTTCGACGAGGTCATTGCTCTTGCAATGTGTCTTCGAATCAACTTAATGACAAAATTGTCCACTCTTATTAGGTTCGCCCTATTGTACAAAACCTCATTAGGATAGAATTTTATGTACTCAGAATCTGGTGTTCTGTAAAGGCGAAGACAAGCCCTAAGGCAAGCCCTCTCAAACACCCGAATCTTTTCCAAAAGACTTGCTCTCACGTTGAACCACACGGGACAACCAAATGTTAGCATAGGCCGAATAAGGGCCATGTAGCAGATCACCTTTACCCTCGCATCGAGTTGTCTGCTATAAAACAGTCTCTTTGTAAGGGCAAAAGCTCCCCTGGCTTTGGCCAGAGCAACATCTATATGTTTATTAAAATACAGATATTGATCTAGCCAGATCCCAAGGTATCTGACTACATTTCGACAAGCAAGTGGTTGACCGTACTGTCCGACGATCTGAAACTTTCGCCAATTCTTTCTGGTATCCGCAGAGGCCCCAGACAAAGGCGTCCTAAAAAGAATGGTTTCCGACTTCTGAAAGTTGATCTTCAACTTCCAGTCGTCGCAATATTGTTTAATTTTATCGAAATCACGTTGCAAGAGTATGTTTATGACCTCAATCTTTGGACCTGATCTGTACGCGATTATGTCGTCTGCGTACGCTATGGCATGGTGAAGTGAACCTATCAAATCACTTGTGTAAATGTTGAAAAGAATCGGCGAATTAACCGCACCTTGTTGGAGACCGTTTTTAACATGAAAAGTTCCAGTAGAAGTCACATCGCCATTCTTCACGATGAACTGTCTATCTGTGAGCATATTGAAAAGAATATACAGCAATGGTCTGCTAATGCCCAGTCTGTTCAATTTGTAGAAGAGCCCCTCTAACCATACGGTATCGAAGGCTTTCTCCAAGTCAATCAGGCAGGCACCAGTGAGTGCATTTGTCATCCATGGCCTTATGTGTCTTTTTCTATTAGAAACATGTAAAGATTGACTAGTGCAGTATTTCATATGCTTTTGTAAGATTGTTAAAAATTTTTCAAAGGCCATTGTGGGATCCACTTCAGAATATGGTAGACAGGTTTCCAAAATTCGTAAGTAAATCTTCCTCTCAGCGCACTATAGTCTATTTGTTTACCTCGTTTTTTGTGATTACGACTGACTCTTTCATCAAAGATTTGGATTCTTAAACTAATCATATGATGATCTGTAACTTTAAAGTCATAAGCTAAAAACATTTTCAAAGTTTCTACGCATTCTTATAAATACATATATGGTCGATGCAACTAGATGAAGAATCCGTAACTCAAGTTGGGAAATTGACCATACTCTTGAGTCCAAATGATGACATGATGTGTCGTTATCAGAGTGATCAAGTAAGTTTATATAGGGTGAACTTACAATTTTTATTATTGGTTAAAAGAACAATTCATGGCATTTTCTTTTTGAAAATGATATTAGGTAAATGCTAGCCAAGACTACGTCTGAGGCAGTCCCTTTGGAAGGTCCAATTTTAGACGACTTGTTCGAGCATAACACGAGTAATATTGGCTTCCAAAGTGTCAGTCGTAGCTGGCTTATTCCTGAAGTCCTAAAAATTTACATATCCCCAGGAAAAATAGTCCAAAGGTGTAATATCGCACGATCTAGGCGGCCAATTTACTATAGAAAAACGTGAAATTAATTGCTCACCAAAATGAGGCTCGTATCGCCGTCTTGTTGAAACCAGAGCTTACCGAGGCCATATGCTTCAAGTTCAGGAAGCATTTGTGTATGGTATTGGCAATAGTGGTTTCAGTAGGTCGATTATGCGCACCGTTAAGTTTTTTTCCTTCGTAGTACATAGTATATCTCTCAAGTCATTTATAAAAACTGATTTAGTGAATAGCTTATTATGGTATTCAAAGGATAGGTTTACGACACCAGTACTTGGAATATTAATTTTTGAAAAATTACACGTATAACCCTCTCTAACATACCATAAACCTTTATCCACCTGCCGAATAACTCCCATTGAAGTTACCAAAAGGCGCAATATACCCGGGTATTGTATAGATATCAAGTTCATTTTCATAAATCCATACTTCACTTAAGACAATAACTACAGGTAATTAATGTGGTAACAATGATGAAAAGTTACTTCTAACACTACGAATATTTTGATGAAGACAGAAATCATAGGGAACATCGGGACATTAACTTGCAATTGAAAATAAACGATGGACAGAACAAACACAACTCATAATTTATTAAAATCAGCTTTGGAAGTAGTTTTATTGATTTATCACCATCTTTCCTACGCATATGAACTATCCCATTTATCCAAATACATTTGAATTTCACTGTTGGCTTCATTGAAGTTGCGGTTTTAAACAGCTGACGTGTATGTTGAGTCAAACATTCGCACTTGGATTCAGTAATGTTGATGACAGTGGTTCTTTCTTCTCTTTTCTAGCTCCCATAATGTGCTCTTTGCAGTGACGTGTTTGACGTGGAGTATGTTGATGCTGACTTGTGGTTGTGGGTCCTTGTTCTCCGTGTTATGTTTATGCTTCGTAATTTTTTATACATAACAGTAATCAATGTCTTTCTCTGCTTCATTTACATTTAAACTATCGAGAAAAGGTTCCAACGCTGTGTCAATGGGTGTTTGGTGTTTCGGGGGGAATATTATAGATTTGAACACACAGTTAGAAATCAGCTGTTGTTCAAAGTAATTGACCGTTTGTTCCAAAAACTTCATTTTTTGGTTACACTCCTTGTTTCTAGCTTGCAGCTTCATTATCTGAATTTTTTGATTTTCCTTGATTTCAAGAATTTCGGAATAGATCTTGTTGAGAGTGGTTTGTAGATGTTCGTGTTCAGTGCAGTGAGAATTTGAATTTGAATTTGAAGCATTCGTATTATTCGTAGCATGAGGTGTTTCCTTGGTTGTTTGTTTTAATTTTTTTTGTATTTTGATTTGTTGCTTCCACTAATTGACGCCTTACCTGAGAAAGAGTCACGCCGTTTGGAGGAAGCACAATTTACACATCTCCACACTTTGTCGTTTCGTTTTAAATAATCCAAGTCAATCGGCAATATGTTTACACACGATGCGGAAGATTCTGTGTGGCATCCTGCCATTAAGCTCCCGAGGTTGAATAAATGAAATAATAACTCGAACGACGTTAGAAAAAAAGACCCGTGTATGGCTCAATATATTAAAAACAAGAATGCTGCTCAGTTTAGCGAGGAATTTCCAAAGGTGGTGCGCTCAATAAAAGAAAACCATTATGTGGACGACCTAATGGACAGTGTTCTTATGGAGAGTGAGGCGATCTGCCTAGCCCAAGAAATTCGTCACATACATCAGCACGGCGGATTTCACATACGCAATTGGGTTTCCAACTCCTCATCGGTCCTTAAAGCGCTAAAGGTAGAGCCAACGGTTAAAGTCAACCTAAACATGGATAGTGAGCTGCGGGCCACAAAAGTTCTTTGAATGTGGTGGTGTACTTCGTCAGATTGTTTTATTTACCAAATAACAACCAACTAAGAGCAGAGAGACATTCTCGCAGGCAATCGTCGCCCAACCAAACGGGAGGTCCTCAGAGTCCTTATGGCCATATTCGATCGGTTGGGTCTATTAGCGCATTTCCTAACGTACGTAAAAATCCTATTGCAAGAAGTTTGGTGATCGGACTTCGGCTGGGACACGCAGCTTAAGGATGCAGAATACGCCAAATGGCAAAAGTGGGTTCAGTATTTACCGGAGGTGGGGAACGTTAGGATACCAAGATGTTAAATCACTACAGAATGGGGAGATGAAGTTCAACTCCACACATTCGTCGATGCCAGCGAAAACCGCATTGAAACAGTTGCCTACGTGCGAACCTTCATCAATAGCATTATCGAGATCAATTTGGTCGGAGCTTAAACAAGAGTGGCACCCCTAAAATCGTTATCAATTACAGGCGACAGTCCTAGGTGCAAGATTCGCCAGATGTACTACCGAGTCGCACTCCATCCGGTTCACCAGGCGATTCTTCTGGTCGGACTTCAAAATCGTTTTTTGTTGGCTTCGTTCGGATCACCGGAAATACCGCCAGTTTGTGGCGTTCAGAATCAGCGAGATCCTTGACCTTACAGAGGTATCGGAGTGGCGATGGATTCCCAATAAAGGCAATGTAGCCGACGAAGCGACCAAGTGGCAGAGAACGCCGAAGAATCTACCAGCGAAGAGCTGAAGACGCAGTATGTAAACGTGCACACGCTATGCAACGAAAGTGTTTTTCGCCCCGATGCTGTTTTATGCTGGAAGAGACTTCTCAGAAGCTCCGCTTACGCACTTCGATTCATTCACAATGCTCGGGCCTGTGACAAATCACATAGGAAGAAAGGTCCACTGATTCAGATTCGCCACGCCAAAGGAGTAAATAAAGACGCCAAGCAACCGATCATCCTCCCCAGATGCCACTCGATCACACAACTGATAATCATGGACGTTCACTGCAAATATAAACACAAGAATCACGAGACGGTAATAAATGAACTGCGACAAAAATATCATATCAGCCGGTTAAGAGTCTAGCTGAACTCTATCAGGCGGCTTTGCCAATTGTGCAAGAACAACCGCGTTCGTCTACAACCACCTATTATGGCACAGGTACCGGCTGCCAGACTCGCATCTTTCTGTCGTCCCTTTTTCTTCACTGGAATTGACTACTTCGGTCCAATTAATGTAACCCTCGATAGGAGAACCGAAAAAAGATGGGGCGTCCTGTTTACCTGCCTCACCACGAGGGCAAAATTGCACACCCTTTAACGACCGACTCCTGTCGGCACGCGAGAGGTGCCAATTGAATCCCACAGTGACAATGGGACGAATTGCCACGGAGCAGAAACAGAACTTAAACAAGCTTTACAAGCGATCGGGTGTAAAAAGCTGCAAGAAGTTTTCGTTACACTACAAATTGGAAGTTTATTCCCCCGGGCGCTTCCCATATGGGAGGGTGCTGGGAAAGATTGGTACGATCAATTAAGTCCACGCTGTTTGCTATAACACCAATTCGCAATCCTTTGGATGAACTGCTACGAAGCATGTTGATTAAGGCGGAAGGTATTGTGAACTCGGGACAATTAACTTACATATCCTTAGACGAGGAAAATCAAGAGGCAATTACACCAAACCATTTTCTGTTGGACTCATCTAGCGGATTGAAATCGGCTGCAGTACTCGACGATTGGGCTATAACACTGAAACGAAATTGGCTAGCTTCGCAGCGATTTGCGGACCTCTTATGGAGGCGCTGGGTGGCGAAGTACCTACCTACTCTCACTTGACGCACAAAGTGGGTCATTCCCGCGAAGCCCATCGAGGTTTCATTATTCATTATTAAATATTCTTCCGATGAAAAGGAAAAATATTTTCCTTTAATTACTCCTTGTGAAACAGATGAAATATGATGAAGTTTTTTTGTTTCCGGCACAATTCTTAAATTAGAAAATCTCGATTCCATCAATAATTTTTCTTCATTATACTCCTGTGTGGTCACGTAGGAGAAATCCATATTCTTTATATTTTCAGTTGCCCAGTTATATAAGTGTAAGGGAATTGTTATGTGTTCCCTATACGGTCTTTGTAGGCTAGCTCTGGCTCTTACCATGAGAGATCACAAAGAAGTTCCAATCAGCATTCACTCCAAAATCTTGTTCGTGAAATGTTAAATTAAAAAAAATTATTTTTGTTCGTTTGTCCAGTGGTATACCTGCACTGCATCTTTCACAACAAAACCATCATTTTCGGAAAAGTCCAAGAAAGCAAGTATGTCCGTTTTCGTTAAGAGAGTTTTGACTTCCTTTATACCTGTTTTGCTGATCAGTTATAAAAGCATGACGAATGAAAACACCAAGCCGTTTCAAAAAGCTCTGAATGAAATCCTCAGAGTTTTCAATTCTCACTTCTAATTTTGATCGGTCTATGTGGGTCCACTGATAGTATGTTACGTCTTCTATGAAGTAATTACTAAAAGCAAGTGTCAAAGATTCTCGTTAATTTAGAAAAGTTTGGGCAATTAAGGCACTTGCCCAAGTAACAATTTATATCAGGAGAATTACAAATTACCAAAGCTTAGCAGGCTCTGCTGTCATTGAGATGCTTATTTTCGTTTTCTATCAGCCTTGATATATTGCTACCCTCAAACATGAGTTTGATATTTTAATGGATGGTGCAAACACACACGGAATGAGTTCCTGATGCCCCAACCAAAATGCAGTTCTTTGATCTTAACGACGCGAATTTGGAAAATCCAATCTGAACATTATTATGAACTTCTTTGAACTTATTATATATTTCCCTAAGGTTAGCCAGAACCAGGCTTTTTTGAATTTTTTTTCTGATTTTCAATCTAACAAAAAAGCAAAACATCTTATTTTTGAAATAAGAAAATAAATTTTTGCTACCTTTACAGATACGTTGTCTTTTTTTCTTGACATTGAACGGCTGATATCGTCTTCACAGTAAAAACTTTCTACCAATTGCTTGATATCAGAATCTAAGCTTTTCCCATAAGTTGATGGAACGCATTGATCTTCTTGAGCTTTGTCGATCCTGTAAACTCTTCTATAATTTTGTCGACGCTCCATTCTCTTGAAAGTAAAGACAACAAAATAAGTTTGGTGTTTTATGGAAATTTTCTTTTATTTTCCCTCTGGAAATATCTTCATCATTATCTATAGTAACAGAGAAAATTTTTCCTTCCATTTTTTAACATAGACTTTTTCAATTTTGACTGCACATATTTTAAGTCACTAAGTCTTCTCTTGTCAAATGTATCTTCTCCAATATACTGTGTGCATTCATTAATCAAATTGAATGTCTTTATCGAAATGCATTTCATCAACTTCAATTTGGTCTTCAACCTCTAGCAATGAAGGTGTTGTATTAGAATTTCGGATCTGACTCAATTTTTTCCCACAAGTAGAGCAAATTACCAACTTTGTGTTCAATTTTGGTTGCATCGTAACCATCCATGGTCGTACAGGCCGCAAATCATGAGCACTGGGTTAATGAGATGGTAAATCCAAAGAATTCCAGCACGTTTTTCACACAAAAGTACTCATTACAAATTTATGTTTCTCACAATTCTTATAACGATACAATCTAAAATAAATCCCGAGCTCACGACAGATTGACATCAAGTGAGCGCAAATAAATAAAGCCTAACTCCTAAAAAACAGCTATGTACTTATGTATGTGCACTCGGGTTATATGTGAGGATGATAAGAGGAGTAACGTAATAAATATTTAGTTTTTTGATTTAGCCGCCTATAAAAAATTATTTTGACCGAACCCATAGAGATCCCAACTTGAAATTTGAAATGGAAGTAGAGGACGAATCTCTCTATAATATATAAAAAAATATAAAAAAAAAAACAAAATACAATTTTTTGAGTTATTCAAGGATATATGTAAAAATGATATTCTGGAAAATCCTCCGTCCTTGACAATAAAAATTATTCCAAATCTTTGAGAGTTCACCTTTTCCTGAATTCAGCAAGATATATTTTATCAAATTCTGATGAGCAGAGCCAAAGTTATGATTTTTTTTAAATATAAAGGAGAGCATAAACTTTGATTTTTTGCCAATTTTTAAAGTTTCGTTAGACGTGAACTATATCGAATTCTGGAAAACTTTTTTTGCCTTATGATTCGTACCACTCCAATGAGTATTTCTATTACTTTTCAGCCAAATCAAAGGGATGTCGTTCAGAACGTCGGTCGATCCTCAATAGAATGACCCCATAAGTACTTGCAGATCAGTTATGGGCATAGTACCCATAACCACAACGCCTTTGTCAACTGACATTTTCTGTGGACGCAAAACTGGGGAAGTTTCCGCATGTCTTCTTTTAGGTACCGCAATCTGTTGTGTAAAGTTGTTGTTTTCAACTTTTTTGGCGTCTGTTGCATAGACATTTTCCCAGATTTTCTCGCCTTTTGATTTTGTTTAACGTAAATTATGGGGCAGTAAAATTGACTCACGGTAGACTCACCTGCGAAGGTAAGTCCTCAGATCGTTTTCAGAGTATAAATTAACACCCAAAAGATTGACTTCTTCTGCCCGTGCACTTGAACATGCATTTCGCAGAATTCACCGCCCTTATTCTAGACACTTGAACCCACTGGCTGTCGACTCCTGTTTTCCTCAGAATAGCACGCATGACATAATTAAATTGTATTAAATTAGTTAAATGTAATTATTTGTAGAGTTGAATAAAGGTCTAAACTAAGCGGTTATCCGTTCGAGAAAAAAAAATTTTATTCCACGCGACAAAGGAAGCAATAACTTATATAAAAGAAGATTCGGCTTAATCCTCGTTAGTTTCTATTTAAAAAATCGCTATGACATCATAAGTAATTTAAGTGAACAACATGCCGTTCATAAAAATTAACTTTACCCATCTGTTGGCTGCATCGCTTTTCGTCATTTTTGCAGCAACGTTAAATTGCGTTTATAAGACATTTCAACTAGACGACACCATTACTAGTGTTAGAAGGACAAGGAAGAAGCATGGTAAGGCATAAGAAAACAAGTTTTAGTTATATTTTTTCTAATTTTTTATATGTTTGTTCAATAATACTGTTGAATGTATATATAATATTTATGTTTATATTTTGGTTATTAATAAATAACAATCTAAAAACTGATGTAAAAATGACGATGATGTAGTAAAAATGTAATAAATGATGAATAAACATTTTAGAAAATAATTGAATGCGTTTTCCATTGTCAGTCATTTATAACGAATTATATAGAATTGTACCGCGAGCTCCGAAAACCTGGTGCAACCGTTAATACAGATTGCTACCAACAACAAATGATCAATTTGAACCATGCATTGATCGAAAAACGGCCAGAATGGCCCAGAAGGCACGGCTAGGTAATTTTGCTCCATGACAGTGCGCCAGCACACAACGCAAAACCGGTTCAGGATACAATTAAAGCACTTGGCTGGGAGCTGTTACCCCACTCGCTGTATTCACCAGACTAAGCTCCTTCCGACTACCTTTTTTTTTCATCGATGGGACACGCATTAGCTGATCAGAACTGCGAATCCTAAGAGGAAGTCGAAAATTGGGTGCCTTTTTGGTTTGCTTCAAAAGACAAACAGTTTTATTGGCGTGGAATCCATAAATTACCTGAAAGATAGAAATGTGTAGCTAGCAATGGCCAATACTTTGAATAAAATGTTTTAAATTTCCCATTAAAAATTAGTGGTACACTGGTAGATGGAATAATTTTTAAACTGTTGTTTTACAGAGAAGAAAAAACTCTGTTACTGAGCTTTCACCAAATTTCAAATAAAGTCAACTAGTTTTGATAGATTCGGTAGTGACGCATATGAACTGGGTGAACTTCTACCAAAGTAGGTGCACTCGGGTTTAGCTTATTTTTGATCAAAAAGTCATTGAAACTAGCCTTACCTTTAGCTAACTGCCCTTCAGTTAATATGGTACACAATACACAATACAAGTGGGTTATGGGCAACATTTCTGCTAAAGTGTTGTTAGGTGTCTAATTCTCCGATATTGTGCATTTTTCTTGTTGACAGAATATATTTGGTTCCGATTTTATTTACTGCTAAACCCATTTTATTATTAGCGAACGCACCGGTGAAACTCCGCTGAGTTCTCCCAATTATGTCAATTTCATTAGTGAAAACTTACGCACTATCTATTGGCTCACCGTGTCCAAGGAGCACCAAAAAAATTAGTGACAACGCCACTGGAATTTTTCAAAAAACGTGCAATTAAAATCTAACAACTCCACCTTACTGGCCATAATCCAAAGGATTGAATGAACGAGAAATCAAAACAGTTTCCTCAATGCTTCGAAAATACATTTCCGAAAGAAACATTGCATATTGCTCACCCTATGTCCCTGAAATCATCCAAACCATCAACATAAGTAAACATTCTTCTCTTCGAGAATCCCCCTTTTTTTACTCCATGGTCATGAGCCCAGAATTCAGGATGAATTTCTTCCTTGTACATTAGAAAGCGAGGTAAACAAAAAATTTCACAATTTAATTTAAGCCGCGAACCATCAATAGAAAAGTTAAAGAAATCACAGCAAAAAGTTAAAGGCAACATTGATGAGCACATGCTCATCATGTTTTTACTATGCACGTCGGAGATCTTGTACTAGCACTTAATCAAAACACAAATAATAAACTGTATCCAACATATGAATCCAAGTCGTATGAAATAATAAATACCCTGGGAGACAACGTCCTCAAAATTAGATAATACGGCGATTACGACGAACCAGAACTGTTCACGCCAGGCAAAACAAAGCTGCAAAAGACGAAGTGACACCCAGCTAATAACCGACGTCGAAACAAAACAACTAAATATTGACAGCTAGAGTTCAGGCGGCGGGGATAACAAGTACTAGCTGAGGTGAAAAGTAACCTCCTTGGGAATGAAAAAAAAAAAAAATAGAAATTTAAATGTTTTTTTATTTTATTCAATGTAGTCCTCTTTCAGTTTGATACACTTATTCCAGCGATTTTCCAACTTCTTGATACCAACCGAAAAGTAATTTTCCGGAAAGTCTGCGAAATACTCCTCCGTGGCGTCTATGATTTCCTCGCGTCAGCTGAATTGTTTAGTGATGAGCAATCCTTTGAGGTTTGGGAAGAGATAATAGTCTGAGGGAGCCAAGTCGGCTGAATACGGTGGATGCGATAGCAATTGGAGCCGTAAGTCATTGATTTTAGCCATGGTTGCGATGCTCTTGTGTGCCGGTGCATTGTCCTGCAAAAACAAAATTTCTTTTAGCTTCATGTGAGGCCGTTGTACAGCGATTGATGGCTTTTCCTTTTCGAGGTAATCCACGAAGAGTATGCCATGACAATCCCAGAAAACCGACGCCCGACCTTTCCGATACAACGAGCCTCCCTCGGCCGCTTCGAAACACTTGTGCCGGCTTCAGTCCATTGCCGGGCATTCATCCTGTTCTCTGGTGTTCAACAGTTACCAATCGACGCCAAAAGTCCGCCCGATTCCACATCAGCAAGTCCAAACACTCTCGCGTTCGTGTTTTGGTCAGAAGTTAGTATGCGCGGCACCCAGCGGCAGGACAACTTGTTCATAAGCAGAATATTGCCTAAAATATGGCGTATGCGCTCTTTACTAAACTTTGTGGTATCTGCTAGCTCGCGCACCTTCACTTTCCGATCAGCCAACACCATTTCATGTATTTTTTTTTTTTTTGACATTGTCCTCTGTAACCGCATCGGAGGGCCTGCCGCTGCGGACTTGATCGGTAGTGGAGTTACGGCCACCACGAGACTCTAGAAACCAATATTTGACGGTGTAATCTGACGGAACATTAGCCCCATAATATTTACCTAAATTTTCTTTTGTTTCCTTCGCCGTTTTGCCTCTCAAAAAATAATGTTTTATGAGAGAACTAAAATCGATTTTGTCCATAGGTACTCAACATGATGCCAAACACGCCAACAACAATCAGCTGTCAAAACAACACTAAACATAGTATCGCACTGAAATTTGGCATGTCTGTCTAAATATGAACGGACTTCAAGGCGCTATAACCTTTTTTGCATTAGCAGCGCATTCTGGCGGTCAAGAAGGTTACTTTTCACTCCACCTAGTACTGCCGCAAACAATCTGTTGAAGATACCATATTCGTAAATCATCATTGGATTTCGATGAATATCAACCAGAAACTATTGACAAAATCGGTGATTACCAAGGCAAAAGCTTCCACTTGTTCTCGAAGACCACCAAAATGGCTCAGTGATTATAAAATTTAAATTGCCACGGGTCAATTCTACAAGAAGTTGTCGACTGAGCGCCCCGCAATCGGGCACCAGCTTTTATTACAAAAAGGATGACGCAATTTAATTTTTAGTTTTCATTGGGTTGCAGGTTTTTTTCTTTTTTTTTTTTCTAACATCGTTCGAGTTGTTATTTCATTTATTCAACCTCTGGAGCTTCCTTGTAAGATGCCACACAGAGATCTTCCTCATATGAACTCCCCACAATTGCAAGCTGTCCTATGTTATTTTAGCAGTTCTTAAAAAAGATTTAAAACATTTTTAACAACTGAATTGGTTGTTAAATAATAGATTTGCGTTACCCTGTATTGGATGCTGTTTATTTGAATTCAAAATGTAACCACCGATTTGTATTGTCATTAATACGAAGTTCCTACCTGTAAATGGAGCAATCAACTTCGATACTAGTTAACCTACCTGCTAAGGTATCTCTGCAGATCATTTTCGGGGTATATAAAGGAAGATTCGGCTTAATCCTCGTTAGTTTCTATTCAAAAATCGCTGCGACATCATAAATAATTTAAGTGAGCAACATGACATTTGTAAAAATTAACTTTACCCATCTGTTGGCTGCATCGCTTTTCGTCATTTTTGCAGCTTCGTTGAACTATGTTTACAAGACATTTCAATTAGACGACACCATTACTAGTGTTAGAAGAACAAGGAAGAAGCATGGTAAGGCATAAGAAAACAAGTTTTCGTTATATTTTATTTTATTTTTTATATGTTTGTACACTAATACTGCTGCATGTATATATAATATTTATGTTTATATTTTGGTTATTAATAAATAACAATGTAATAACTGATGTAAGAGTGACGATGATGTAGTAAAAATGTAAAAAATGATGAATAAACATTTTAGAAAAAAATTAAATGCGTTTTCCATTGTCAGTCGTTTATTACGAATTGTATAGAGTTGTAGGATATACAATTAGTGCCAGTATGCAGCGAGCTAATTAACTATTTGAAGGTACTTCCATGTGTCAGCGTCAGGGGTCTACCTGAAAATATATCCGATATGTGCACAGAGCTAACATATTACACTTTCTTCTAATTGACCTGCGTCTCCGAATTATGAAGAAGTAAGACAATGGTTAAACTACAATAACATAATCTTACTTAGAATGGTCACCAGCTTTTATTAAAAAAGGATGACGCAGTTTTTAGATTTATTTTTGTTGCAGGATTTTTTCTTTTTTTCTAACGTCGCTCGAGTTATTATTTCATTTATTCAACCTCGGGAGCTTAATGGCAGGATGCCACACAGAATCTTCCGCATCGTGTGTAAACATATTGCCGATTGACTTGGATTATTTAAAACGAAACGACAAAGTGTGGAGATGTGTAAATTGTGCTTCCTCCAAACGGCGTGACTCTTTCTCAGGTAAGGCGTCAATTAGTGGAAGCAACAAATCAAAATACAAAAAAAAAATTAAAACAAACAACCAAGGAAACACCTCATGCTACGAATAATACGAATGCTTCAAATTCAAATTCAAATTCTCACTGCACTGAACACGAACATCTACAAACCACTCTCAACAAGTTCTATTCCGAAATTCTTGAAATCAAGGAAAATCAAAAAATTCTGGTAATGAAGCTGCAAGCTAGAAACAAGGAGTGTAACCAAAAAATGAACTTTTTGGAACATAGGTCAATTACTTTGAACAACAGCTGATTTCTAACTGTGTGTTCAAATCTATAATATTCCCCACCAAACACCAAGCACCCATTGACACAGCGTTGGAACCTTTTAAATGTAAATGAAGCAGAGAAAGACATTGATTACTGTTATGTATAAAAAATTACGAAGCATAAACATAACACGGAGAACAAGGACCCACAACCACAAGTCAGCATCAACATACTCCACGTCAAACACGTCACTGCAAAGAGCACATTATGGGAGCTAGAAAAGAGAAGAAAGAACCACTGTCATCAACATTACTGAATCCAAGTGCGAATGTTTGACTCAACATACACGTCAGCTGTTTAAAACCGCAACTTCAATGAAGCCAACAGTGAAATTCAAATGTATTTGGATAAATGGGATAGTTCATATGCGTAGGAAAGATGGTGATAAATCAATAAAACTACTTCCAAAGCTGATTTTAATAAATTATGAGTTGTGTTTGTTCTGTCCATCGTTTATTTTCAATTGCAAGTTAATGTCCCGATGTTCCCTATGATTTCTGTCTTCATCAAAATATTCGTAGTGTTAGAAGTAACTTTTCATCATTGTTACCACATTAATTACCTGTAGTTATTGTCTTAAGTGAAGTATGGATTTATGAAAATGAACTTGATATCTATACAATACCCGGGTATATTGCGCCTTTTGGTAACTTCAATGGGAGTTATTCGGCAGGTGGATAAAGGTTTATGGTATGTTAGAGAGGGTTATACGTGTAATTTTTCAAAAATTAATATTCCAAGTACTGGTGTCGTAAACCTATCCTTTGAATACCATAATAAGCTATTCACTAAATCAGTTTTTATAAATGACTTGAGAGATATACTATGTACTACGAAGGAAAAAAACTTAACGGTGCGCATAATCGACCTACTGAAACCACTATTGCCAATACCATACACAAATGCTTCCTGAACTTGAAGCATATGGCCTCGGTAAGCTCTGGTTTCAACAAGACGGCGATACGAGCCTCATTTTGGTGAGCAATTAATTTCACGTTTTTCTATAGTAAATTGGCCGCCTAGATCGTGCGATATTACACCTTTGGACTATTTTCTCTGGGGGTATGTAAATTTTTAGGACTTCAGGAATAAGCCAGCTACGACTGACACTTTGGAAGCCAATATTACTCGTGTTATGCTCGAACAAGTCGTCTAAAATTGGACCTTCCAAAGGGACTGCCTCAGACGTAGTCTTGGCTAGCATTTACCTAATATCATTTTCAAAAAGAAAATGCCATGAATTGTTCTTTTAACCAATAATAAAAATTGTAAGTTCACCCTATATAAACTTACTTGATCACTCTGATAACGACACATCATGTCATCATTTGGACTCAAGAGTATGGTCAATTTCCCAACTTGAGTTACGGATTCTTCATCTAGTTGCATCGACCATATATGTATTTTTAAGAATGCGTAGAAACTTTGAAAATGTTTTTAGCTTATGACTTTAAAGTTACAGATCATCATATGATTAGTTTAAGAATCCAAATCTTTGATGAAAGAGTCAGTCGTAATCACAAAAAACGAGGTAAACAAATAGACTATAGTGCGCTGAGAGGAAGATTTACTTACGAATTTTGGAAACCTGTCTACCATATTCTGAAGTGGATCCCACAATGGCCTTTGAAAAATTTTTAACAATCTTACAAAAGCATATGAAATACTGCACTAGTCAATCTTTACATGTTTCTAATAGAAAAGACACATAAGGCCATGGATGACAAATGCACTCACTGGTGCCTGCCTGATTGACTTGGAGAAAGCCTTCGATACCGTATGGTTAGAGGGGCTCTTCTACAAATTGAACAGACTGGGCATTAGCAGACCATTGCTGTATATTCTTTTCAATATGCTCACAGATAGACAGTTCATCGTGAAGAATGGCGATGTGACTTCTACTGGAACTTTTCATGTTAAAAACGGTCTCCAACAAGGTGCGGTTAATTCGCCGATTCTTTTCAACATTTACACAAGTGATTTGATAGGTTCACTTCACCATGCCATAGCGTACGCAGACGACATAATCGCGTACAGATCAGGTCCAAAGATTGAGGTCATAAACATACTCTTGCAACGTGATTTCGATAAAATTAAACAATATTGCGACGACTGGAAGTTGAAGATCAACTTTCAGAAGTCGGAAACCATTCTTTTTAGGACGCCTTTGTCTGGGGCCTCTGCGGATACCAGAAAGAATTGGCGAAAGTTTCAGATCGTCGGACAGTACGGTCAACCACTTGCTTGTCGAAATGTAGTCAGATACCTTGGGATCTGGCTAGATCAATATCTGTATTTTAATAAACATATAGATGTTGCTCTGGCCAAAGCCAGGGGAGCTTTTGCCCTTACAAAGAGACTGTTTTATAGCAGACAACTCGATGCGAGGGTAAAGGTGATCTGCTACATGGCCCTTATTCGGCCTATGCTAACATTTGGTTGTCCCGTGTGGTTCAACGTGAGAGCAAGTCTTTTGGAAAAGATTCGGGTGTTTGAGAGGGCTTGCCTTAGGGCTTGTCTTCGCCTTTACAGAACACCAGATTCTGAGTACATAAAATTCTATCCTAATGAGGTTTTGTACAATAGGGCGAACCTAATAAGAGTGGACAATTTTGTCATTAAGTTGATTCGAAGACACATTGCAAGAGCAATGACCTCGTCGAACAACCTGATCTCTGGGGCTTATTACCCCAATTATATGTATCACGAGAGAGTTCGCCTTGACGGCTTTATTCCACCAGAAGCGTTCCTCTATCTTGATAAGAAAGGCTTGATCCAGGACAGATTAGCGGTGCCGTTAATCTTTCACGTCGCTCGAACAGCTGCGGACAGGCGACTCAACTACGACAGAGATGTCGCACACGGCAGTGCGGAGCGTCTCCGGTTCAGTAGAGCGGTAGGGAGTCGCGACATGAGAGATGTTGCTCGGCAGCACCAACAATTTTGGTGGCTCATTGAAGAAGAGGATGCTTCGTCGTCGAATTCCTCAATTACTAGGTAGCTTCCTCGAGTGAAGCAAAGTTGGCCAGCCTATTAGATTTTAGTAATGGCCGACTTACATAGTTTTAGATAGGATTAAGTTAGATTTAAGAAAAAAAAAAAATAAATAAATAAATAAAAAAAATACATATATATATACATATATTTATATATTAAGTATATATATATTATGTATATATATATATATAATATTTAACTTAATTGTTTATTAGATGTAAGTAGGTTAAGTATATTAAGATTTATTTTAGGTAGTTGGTAAGCTTTAGTTTTAAGTTTTATATTTCAACAAAAAAAAGTCCATTTACTAAGTTTTTTTTAAAATCTGTTTTCTTAGTTTTAGGCTTAATTAATGCAAATATTAAAATAAGAATAGACTGTAAGATACGTCGAAAGACATAGATTAAGTGTTAGGTTTATCTTAGAGTGCCCGTATGGGGCCAGTAAGTTAGATTAAGGTAATTTTAAGTTAATTAAGCTAATTTTTAAGCATTTTTTTTTGTTTAGCCTATAAGAATTAATATATAAGAAAATAAAAAATGCATTTAAACTAACTAAAAAAAATGACAAATGCACTTTTTAGACAAATATTGCAAAAAAATGCTAAGCAGTCAAGGTAGAAATCATCTTCACAATAGAAGATTAAATTTGTACTACAATAAATTGTGTAAAAAAATACATAAGAATATTCAAACTACACGAAATAAGTATTACTTAGATATGTTTACAAGAGCTAACGGTAATAGTAGAGATGAATGGAGAGTTGTGGATAATTTTCTCGGGAAACAAAAGCAGCACAATCAAATAAATGAATTAAAGGTTGATGAGGTCAAAATAGCTGACCCTGTAAGCATCTCAAATACATTTTATGAACATTTTACTGAAATCTCTGAACAACTAAAGCCTGCTTTAATATCCCACTGCCCCTGTAACTACACTCTGTCTAGCAACACTATCGGAGATACTCTGCAAACAAATAGTTTTGAATATAATCCTATTAGTAGTGGTAAACTCTCGAAACTCATAATGTCCTTAAAAAATAAAGACTCTTGCACATGTGATGGTATAACAAGCATCTTGTTAAAAAAACATTGCTTGGCAAGTAGTTGAAATGATGAGTTATTTGTTTAACCTAAGTATTTTATGTGGTTCTCGGCATAGGCGCCTCCTTAGGCTATCCAGACGACTTTAGGGACTGAGTTGCACTAGAAAGAACGGCAGACTCCGTTTCTCCCGCCTGGCTCTAGCTGTGGTAAATGGCTTTACCCCCACAAACTTTAGGATCTCATCAGAATCAGAAGACGATTCCAACCTCTTGAGCAGCTTCGATTGCCGCTTTTCTCACTTCGGTGTGAATGAGAAGTGCTCCGTCCGCGTTGTCGTTTCCTTTAGGAGCTCTTTTACTTTCGCGTAGCCCTCCACTGTATTACAGTCGATGACATGGCGATCGTTCCCCAATCTCTTAATATTAAAATTATTACCAATGACCAACTTACACAGGTCCTTGGTTGTACTTACCTCTACTTTATAGGTGTTGATAGGAGGCAAGAATAGTTCTTCTTCTTCTTTTGATGCAGCTGTTATTGCTGCTGCTGCTGTTTTTTCAGCTGTTGTGGTTTTATTTGTTGTTGTTTTTGCAGCTGTTGGTGCTTCTGCTGCTGTTGTTGTTTCTGCTGCAGCTGTTGTTTCTGCTGCAGTTGTTGTTTCTGCTAGTTGTTGTTGTTGTGGTTGCAGTTGTTATTGCAATTGTTGTTTCTGTTCTTGTTGCTTTTCTTGTTGGGAGCTCTCTGCTTCTAGTTGCTCCCTCTGCCTGCGTGCAGTTTGTTTCTGCTAAATAGCAAGCGCTTTTTTCCATCTTTTCTATGCTGCTATTAAGTTCTTGTATTTGTTCATTCTCATCTTCCGACTCAGATGCCGCTAAAGACGCAAAGTTGTTGTTGCCCCCCTCATAACGGACCTCATCAGAGATGTGCATCAACGCATCATCAAATTCGTTTTTGCTTTTTTGAGCTGTTTTTGTGTTTCAGCTGTTAAAGCAGCACCTATCTTCATTTTTGTTAAATTAGGAGTGCTTTTTAACCTCCTCATCCTTTTGATGACTTTCGCCGCATTACCGGCAACAATGTTGTTGCCTTTTGCAACTCCCGTTGTGGGAAGAGCCAAGCGCTCTCCGCAAAACATCACGTGTTTTTGTCGGCTTTGTTTTGCTAATATTTGTATATTATATTGTTTGTATTACATCTTTACAAAAAAAAAGTTCTAAATTTGACCCGGGATCGAACCCGCGTTTTATGATTTGGTGATCGACGCCGCTAATCATTTGGTCACTAAGTCAATTAGCGAAACTACCACTAAAAACACTTACGAGCAAAACTGAATCACTTTCCTTATATTTTTGGTTTTTTTTATCGATTTTTTCCCCATTTTTTTATTTTTACTTTAGAAAAAGCGAAACATCTATCTCTGCGGAGATCTGAAAACGACTGCGTTTCCCATTGTCTATTAGAAGGGATTAACATGTATCAGCATCAGAAGGCTGCCTGAAAATATCTCCGATATGTGCAAAAAAAATATAATATTTTACATTTTGCATTTAACTATTTTTTAAAATGTTTATTCATCATTAATTACATTGTTACATCATTTATTACATTGTTATTTATTAATAACAAAAATATTAACATAAATATTATATATAGATACATCAGTATTATTGTACAAAAATGTAAAAAATAAAATGCAATATTAAGATGCTTTACGATGCTTCTTCCTTATTCTTCTAACACTAATAATGGTGTCGTCTAATTGAAATGTCTTATAAACACAATTTAACGAAGCTGCAAAAATAATGAAAAGCGATGCAGCCAACAGATGGGTAAAGTTAATTTTTATGAATGGCATGTTGCTCACTTAAATTACTAATGATGTCGCAGTGACTTTGGAACAGAAACTAACGAGGATTAAGCCGAATCTTCCTTTATATACCCCGAAAATGATCTGAAGAGATAGCTTCGCAGGTAGATTAATTAGTATCGAAGTTGATTGGTCCATTTACAGGTAGGTACTTCGTAGTAATGACAATACATATCGGTAGTTACATTTCGGGGTATAACTTAACGACCAAAAGGTTGACTTCCTGTGCACTATCAAACAATCACATGATCAACCATATACACTCATCATTTCCCCAGAAAAATTCTGCCCGTGCACCTGAACATGCATTTCGCAGAATTCACCGACCTTATTCTAGACACTTAAACTCACTGGCTGTCGACTCCTGTTTTCCCCAGAATTGCACGCATGACATAATTAAATTGTATTAAATTAGTTAAATGTAATTATTTGTAGAGTTAAATAAAGGTCTAAACTGAGCGGTCATCCGTTCGAGAAAAAAAAAATTAGTTCCACGCTACAAAGGAAGCAATAACTTACATAAAAGAAGATTCGGCTTAATCCTCGTTACTTTATATTCAAAAATCGGTGTGACGCCATAAGTAATTTAAGTGAGCAACATGACATTTGTAAAAATTAACTTTACCCATCTGTTGGCTGCATCGCTTTTCGTCATTTTTGCAGCTTCGTTGCACTATGTTTACAAGACATTTCAATTAGACGACACCATTACTAGTGTTAGAAGAACAAGGAAGAAGCATGGTAAGGCATAAGAAAACAAGTTTTCGTAATATTTTATTTTTTATATGTTTGTACACTAATACTGCTGCATGTATATATAATGTTTATGTTAAGATTTTTGTTATTAATAAATTACAATGTAATAAATGATGTAAAAATGATGATGATGTAGTAAAAATGTAAAAAATGATGAATAAACATTTTATAAAATAATTAAATGTGCTTTCCATTGTCATCAAGATAATTAACTAATATATTAGAGGGGATTAACATGTGTTGGCGTCAGGAGGCTACCTGAAAGTAATTCCGATAGGTGCACAAAACTAACATCTTACACTTCCTTCTAATCGAACAAGAACAAACAATTGCGAGTTAGACAATGTTGTGAAATAAAATCCTTAGAGCCGTCTTATCCTTTATTGGAACTACTATCACCACGAACACATGCGCTATTCATGCTATTTTTGTTTCCACTGAAACAAACAATCACGGAACAAAGTAGTTAACCAATCACAAGAGATCTATTAACATTAGATTTGGCTTAGATTTACAGCAGCATTTTCATTTCGTCAATCAATTTTTGGTAGGCCGACTACGGATAGTTTTGGGCAGGTGGCCGCATTCAAACAACAACAACCGAATTCGCTGTTTATTGGAGGTCAGAATTCCAATACTGGACTGTTTGGGGAAAGTACATCTTCGTCATTTAGAACTGCAACTACAGCTCAACCGTCTTTTGGAAGATTTTCCTAATCTCAGCTGAGTATTTCAATTTTAGGATTCGCGCAACCAACAGTACCGCAAACCTCACTATTTGACCAATTTACTACTCGCACATCAGCATGTGGAGCTGCTAAACCACCTGGCTGTGGATTTGGACAAGCAGCAGCACAACTCACCACTTCGTTATTTAGCACAGCCTAACAGTACCATTGGCTTTGGATCCCTCGGTCAGGCAAATCAGTCGACAGCTACAGCTTTGGCGGAAGCCAAAACGATGTCAACACCATACTGCATTGTAACAGCGCAATGAAAGAATATGAAGCTAAATTCTTGGAAGAAATATGTATGGAGGATTATCTGTCAAACAGGAAAGGTCTCCAGACAGGAACATCTGCTGTTACAGTGGTTTTGGAACAGATCAACAAACTGCTGGTTTTGGTGAGCTTTTAAGTGCTGCCCCTTATCAGACGACTGGGCTCTTTGGAAATCAACCTGCACAAAAATCAACAAAAAATAAAAATCTTTTTTGTTCGAGCATCTTTGCGCAGTCCGCCCCATTTGGAGCAACAACACAACCCACGAAAATTTTCTAAACCCGTAACTTCAACTACTGGCTTTACCGGCAAACCCCTTCGGAAGAAAAATATTTGGATTTGGTATTTTTGGAGAACCTCCACAGCAAACTTCCGCGTTTGGCGCTCCAGCTGCCGACAACAAACCAGCATTTGGTTTTAGCTACTAACACTGGTTTCAGTGGATGGGTATACCAATCGTTACACGTACAGTAGAACTAAAGCTGGATGTTTTTAGATAAACAAACCTTATGTGGACTGTTGGATGAACATGTCTAACGACCAAACAGATCTGGCCAAAGCTGGATCTGAATCGCTCTTAGAGTTTGGTCTTTCCAAATAGCAAACATCTCCGTGCCAGCATAATTGTCATCACTGAACATTGCCTTATAGGCAAGAACACAAGAAATTTTACGCATTTACAAGTGATTTCTGTAGAAGTGGTAGGGACGGAGAAGAAGATCGGAGATATTTTCAGGTAGCCTCCTGACGCTGACTCATGTTAATCGCTTCTATTAATTAATTAGCTTGCTGCATACTGGCAATAATTGTATATCCAACAATTCTATGATACACTGCGTTCTAAATGCCTGACAATGGAAAACGCATTTAATTATTTTTTAAAATGTTTATTCATCAGTTATTACATTTTTACTACATCATCATCATTTTTACATCATTTATTACATTGTAATTTATTAATAACAAAAATCTTAACATAAATATTATATATACATGCAGCAGTATTAGTGTACAAACATATAAAAAATAAAATAAAATATAACGAAAACTTGTTTTCTTATGCCTTACCATGCTTCTTCCTTGTTCTTCTAACACTAATAATGGTGTCGTCTAATTGAAATGTCTTGTAAACATAGTTCAACGAAGCTGCAAAAATAATGAAAAGCGATGCAGCCAACAGATGGGTAAAGTTAATTTTTATGAATGGCATGTTGCTCACTTAAATTACTAATGATGTCGCAGTGACTTTGGAACAGAAACTAACGAGGATTAAGCCGAATCTTCCTTTATATACCCCGAAAATGATCTGAAGAGATAGCTTCGCAGGTAGATTAATTAGTATCGAAGTTGATTGGTCCATTTACAGGTAGGTACTTCGTAGTAATGACAATACATATCGGTAGTTACATTTCGGGGTATAACTTAACGACCAAAAGGTTGACTTCCTGTGCACTATCAAACAATCACATGATCAACCATATTCACTCATCATTTCCCCAGAAAAATTCTGCCCGTGCACCTGAACATGCATTTCGCAGAATTCACCGACCTTATTCTAGACACTTAAACCCACTGGCTGTCGACTCCTGTTTTTCCCAGAATAGCACGCATGACATAATTAAATTGTATTAAATTAGTTAAATGTAATTATTTGTAGAGTTGAATAAAGGTTTAAACTGAGCGGTCATCCGTTCGAGAAAAAAAAAATTAATTCCACGCGACAAAGGAAGCAATATAAAAGAAGATTCGGCTTAATCCTCGTTACTTTATATTCAAAAATCGGTGTGACGCCATAAGTAATTTAAGTGAGCAACATGACATTTGTAAAAATTAACTTTACCCATCTGTTGGCTGCATCGCTTTTCGTCATTTTTGCAGCTTCGTTGAACTATGTTTACAAGACATTTCAATTAGACGACACCATTACTAGTGTTAGAAGAACAAGGAAGAAGCATGGTAAGGCATAAGAAAACAAGTTTTCGTTATATTTTATTTTATTTTTTATATGTTTGTACACTAATACTGCTGCATGTATATATAATATTTATGTTAAGATTTTTGTTATTAATAAATTACAATGTAATAAATGATGTAAAAATGATGATGATGTAGTAAAAATGTAAAAAATGATGAATAAACATTTTATAAAATAATTAAATGTGCTTTCCATTGTCATCAAGATAATTGACTAATATATTAGAGTGGATTAACATGTGTCGGCGTCAGGAGGCTACATGAAAGTAATTCCGATAGGTGCACAAAACTAACATCTTACACTTCCTTCTAATCGAACAAGAACAAACAATTGCGAGTTAGACAATGTTGTGAAATAAAAGCCTTAGAGCCGTCTTATCCTTTATTGGAACTACTATCACCACGAACACATGCGCTATTCATGCTATTTTTGTTTCCACTGAAACAAACAATCACGGAACAAAGTAGTTAACCAATCACAAGAGATCTATTAACACTAGATTTGGATGGATTTACAGCAGCATTTTCATTTCGTTAATCAATTTTTGGTAGGCCGACTACGGATAGTTTTGGGCAGGTGGCCGCATTCAAACAACAACAACCGAATTCTCTGTTTATTGGAGGTCAGAATTCCAGTACTGGACTGTTTGGGGAAAGTACATCTTCGTCATTTAGAACTGCAACTACAGCTCAACCGTCTTTTGGAAGATTTTCCTAATCTCAGCTGAGTATTTCAATTTTAGGATTCGCGCAACCAACAGTACCGCAAACCTCACTATTTGACCTACAGCTTTGGCGGAAGCCAAAACGATGTCAACACCATACTGCACTGTAACAGCGCAATGAAAGAATATGAAGCTAAATTCTTGGAAGAAATATGTATGGAGGATTATCTGTCAAACAGGAAAGGTCTCCAGGCAGGAACATCTGCTGTTACAGTGGTTTTGGACCAGATCAACAAACTGCTGGTTTTGGTGAGCTTTTAAGTGCTGCCCCTTATCAGACGACTGGGCTCTTTGGAAATCAACCTGCGCAAAAATCAACAGAAAATAAAAATCTTTTTGGTTCGAGCATCTTTGCGCAGTCCGCCCCATTTGGAGCAACAACACAACCCACGAAAATTTTCCACACCCGTAACTTCAACTACTGGCTTTACCGGCAAACCCGGTAAACACGGCCTACTTGTCTGTTTGGTCAGGCAGCATCACAAAATTCTGGATTTGGTATTTTTGGAGAACCTCTACAGCAAATTTCCGCGTTTGGCGCTCCAGCTGCCACAAAAAACCAGCATTTGGTTTACCTCCTTTAGCTACTAGCACTGGTTTCAGTGGATGGGTATACCAATCGTTACACGCACAGTAGAACTAAAGCTGGATGTTATTAGATAAACAAACCTTATGTGGACTGTTGGATGAACATGTCTAACGACCAAACAGATCTGGCCAAAGCTGGATCTGAATCGCTCTTAGAGTTTGGTCTTTCCAAATAGCAAACATCTCCGTGCCAGCATAATTGTCATCACTGAACATTGCCTTATAGGCAAGAACACAAGAAATTTTACGCATTTACAAGTGATTTCTGTAGAAGTGGTAGGGACGGAGAAGAAGATCGGAGATATTTTCAGGTAGCCTCCTGACGCTGACTCATGTTAATCGCTTCTATTAATTAATTAGCTTGCTGCATACTGGCAATAATTGTATATCCAACAATTCTATGATACACTGCGTTCTAAATGCCTGACAATGGAAAACGCATTTAATTATTTTTTAAAATGTTTATTCATCAGTTATTACATTTTTACTACATCATCGTCATTTTAACATCAGTTATTAGATTGTAATTTATTAATAACAAAAATCTTAACATAAATATTATATATACATGCAGCAGTATTAGTGTACAAACATATAAAAAATAAAATATTACGAAAATTTGTTTTCTTATGCCTTACGATGCTTCTTCCTTGTTCTCCTAACACTGGTAATGGTGTCGTCTAGTTGAAATGTCTTGTAAGCATAGTTTAACGAAGCTGCAAAAATTAAGAAAAACGATGCAGCCAAGAGATGGGTTAAGTGAATTTTTACAAATCTCATGTTGCTCACTTAAATTATTTATGATGTCGCAGCGACTTTGGAACAGAAACTAACGAGGATTAAGCCGAATCATCCTTTATATACCCCGAAAATGATCTGAAGAGATAGCTTCGCAGGTAGATTAATTAGTATCGAAGTTGATTGGTCCATTTACAGGTAGGTACTTCGTAGTAATGACAATACATATCGGTGGTTACATTTTCAATTCAAATAAACAGCATTCAATACAAGGTAACGCAATTCTATTGATTAAAAGACATAATTTTCATTTTATGTATAACCAAGATTATTTAATAACCAATTCAGTCGTTCAAAAATGTTTTAAATTTTTTTTAAGAACTGCTTAAGTAACATAGGACAGCTTGCAATTGTGGGGAGGTCATATGGGGAAGAGCCTATGAAGACCCTATAAGAAAGTTCTCCAGGTTTTTTATAATAACTGAGCTATTTTGCTGGTCTTTCGGAAAGGAGTCGAAGCTTTTGCCTTGGTACTTGTCCATTTCGTCAGTCGTTTCTTGTTGATGTTCATCGAAATCCAATGATTATGTACGAATATGTTATCTTCAAGAGATTGCTTGTGGTATTACTTTTTATCCCCGCCGCCTGAACTCTAGCTGTCAATATTTTGTTGTTCTGTTCCGACGTCGGTTATTGGCTGGGTGTCATTTCGTCTTTTACAGCTTTGTTTTGCCTGGCGTGAAGAGTTCTGGTTACTTTCTGTCCAAGTTCATCGTATTTTCTCATTTGTGCTTTGATTAAGTGCTAGTACAACTTCTCCGGCGTGCATAGTTAGAACTTGTCTATGTTTATCAATCTTGTCTTTAGCTCTTTGTTGTCACATAGATCGGGGATTCTTGAAGAGAAGAACGTTTACTTGTGTTGATAGTGGGGGTGCAATATTTCTTTCTAAAATGTATTTTCGAAGTATTGGGGAAATTGTTTTGACTTCTCATTTATTCAATGCGTTGGATTCTGGCCAGTAAGGTGGAGTTGTTAGATTTTGAATTGCATGTTTTTTGAAAAATTCCAGTGGCGTTGTCACTAATTTTTTTGGTGCTCCTTAGACATGGTGAGCCAATAGATAGTGCGGAAGTTTTCACTAATGAAATTGACATAATTGGGAGAACTCAGCGGAGTTTCACCGGTTGCGTTCGCTAATAATAAAATGGGTTTAGCAGTAAATGAAATCGGAACCAAATATATTCTGTCAACAAGAAAAACACACAATATCGGAGAATTAGACACCTAACAACACTTTAGCAGAAATGTTGCCCATAACCCACTTGTATTGTGTATTGTGTACCATATTGACTGAAGGGCAGTTAGCTAAAGGTAAGGCTAGTTTCAATGACTTTTTGATTAAAAATAAGCTAAACCCAAGTGCACCTACTTTGGTAGAAGTTCACCCAGTTCATATGCATCACTACCGAATCTATCAAAACTAGTTGACTTTATTTGAAATTTGGTGAAAGCTCAGTAACAGAGTTTTTTCTTCTCTATAAAACAAAACGGTTGAAAAATGGACTTTCACTTACTACCACCTGCCCATAGTCCAAAAATTATTCCATCTATAGAGGAAAGCAAGTGCTCCACCTATTTTATTATTCAGAAGACTTTTCGCCTTCGGAGCAGAATCTGGTATGTATTGGAGCACTTCAAAAGCATCATACATCCACGATAATTCTTACCTAATCTTGAATTGTTAATTTTGAATTGAAATGCTGAATTGTGAGTTCTAAGAAATCTTCACCGTAAGTACTAAATTTCGTTAATTTTTTGAATTTGGCGCCTAAGTTTTTCGAGCCGCCATATTTTTTGTGATTAATTTTCGTTCACATTTATACCAACTGTACATAGTATTATGAATATCAATAAAAGCTAAGCCTTAGCTCTCTTTCTGGTGTACGATCAACTCGTTGCCATACTCGTTCTTTAATTACTCATTGTTCGCGGCCGCAGCATTAGTTGTACAGTTGCGTGTGAAAATTTCAACTCGAGTCACTTCGTTCTAATACAACCAATTCCCGTAGTTTGTTTCGGTGTAAATTTCCCTACGAAGGAAAAATAAGTAATTTTTTCACCAAACGGTCAGACTTGCTGATCTATAGTATGGTTTAATGATCTTACAAAACACAGATGGAAGCTCAAAGATTTTATTTTATTTCTGGTTTTTGATTCGGATTTTATATACTCCGTCCATGAGCAGTAATGGTTTCAATAATATTTTTGTCCTGTTTTACGTATCAACCCAGAGTAAGGACTGTCAGGCACCTCAAAATTACTTCCGATCTGATTATACAGCAATGGATAAGAGCCCTAATGGTGTTTCGGTTCCTGGCATCATCGATTCGTTAGGTTTATGTATCTTGTGTACTTGTACCAATCTTAGACTTATGTAGATCTCAGGTTCTGCAATTCATGCATAACACTTAGAAAATAGATATACTATACTTCCGCTGGGAAGGGACAATTGTTTACTATAGAACTAATTGCGTTCTTAGTGAAATTGTAAATGTCAGCCATATGGTACAATTATTACTGAAATTGTTTAGACCATGGGAAACGTACCCGTAGGCTAGTGTTTCTGGCGCAAACTAGTGTACCACGAGTTCATGTACAAGTACTGTACTTGAATAAAAGTTTGCTTTCTGCTGATAAGATTCTTGGCAACGACACTCACAGTTCAATATCGGCTGTGTAAATGCTATTTGTACGTGGAACGTCACAATGTCTGACCACATATGAAAATGTAAAGCTATCACGCACTACTTTACTATGTTATTTAGAGATACACGGTCTTTGAACTCGAAAAGATGCTATTGCATTCTAAGTAGGAGTATGTTAGTATAACCACTATCCTGCTTCTTCATAATTCAGAGCCGTCAGTCAATTAGAAGGAACTGTAAAATATAAACTTCGTGTACATATCGGAGATATTTTCAGGTAGCCTCCTGACGCTGACTCATTTTAATCGCTTCTAATAATTAATTAGCTTGGTGAATACTGGCAATAATTGTATATCCAACAATTCTATGATATATAGCGTTATAGATGCCTGACAATGGAAAACGCATTTAATTATTTTCTAAAATGTTTATTCATCATTTATTACATTTTATTACATCATCATTATTTTGCATCATTTATTACATTGTAATTTATTAATAACAAAAATGTTAACATAAATATATATACATACACCAGTATTATTGTACAAACTATATAAAAACTAAAATAAAAAATAACTAAAATTTGTTTTCTTATGCCTTACGATGCTTCTTCCTTGTCCTTCTAACACTAGTAATGGTGTCGTCTAGTTGAAATGTTCTATAAACACAATTTAATGAAGCTGCAAAAATGATGAAAAGTGATGCAGCCAACAGATGGGTAAAGTTAATTTTTACAAATGGCATGTTGCTCACTTAAATTACTAATGATGTCACAGCGATTTTTGAACAGAAACTAACGAGGATTAAGCCGAATCTTCCTTTATATACCCCGAAAATGATCTGAAGAGATAGCTTCGCAGGTAGATTAATTAGTATCGAAGTTGATTGGTCCATTTACAGGTAGGAACTTCGTATTAATGACAATACATATCGGTGGTTACATTTTGGATTTAAATAAACAGTATCCAATACAGGGTAACGCAAATCTATTGATTAAAAGACATAATTTTCATTTTATGTATAACCAAAACTATTTAATAAACAATTCAGTCGTTAAAAATGTTTTAAATTTTTAATAACATAGAACAGCTTGCAATTGTGAGGAGGACATATGAGGAAGATCTCTGTATGGGACCCTATGAGAAAGTTCTCGAGATTGAATAAATAAAATAATAACTCGAGCGACGTTAGAAAAAAAGGAAAAAACTTGCAACCCAATGAAAACTAAAAATTAAATTGCGTCATCCTTTTTGTAATAAAAAATGGTGCCCAATTACGTGAAAAATTAAATAATAAATCCTTAGGATAATAGGCGACCCTTTCTTGTAGAATTGACTCCTGGCAATTTAAATTTTATAATCACTGAGCCACATTGGTGGTCTTCGAGAACGAGTGGAGGCTTTTGCCTTGGTACTTGTCGAATCTTTCTTGTCGATTTCGTCGATCTATTTCCACAGATAGTGTGGAAGTTTTCATCAAATTAAACAAACACACATGTTTTGTGAAATCAATGTGAACATTTATTCATTAATAAAGTTCGGTCTATGGCAATTATAAATGGAACACAATATCGTTCATGTGAGCACCAAGGCTGCTGCTGTCGATGACTTTTTGAAGAATAAGTGGGTTAATATATATTTTGTGTAATGATTGTGATGATTTATGTTTTGTGTAATAGGCTAATACACTTTGAATTAAATAATAAATTTATATTTATAAAGGAGTTAATTTAAAGTGGGTTAGCCTATTACACAAAATATAAATCAATTAGAAATTTCTTTAACATTTTTTTAGGTTTTTTTAAATTTATAGTTTTTGGAATGACATATCTTAGTTCTCGTTCCTCATATATATTATTGCATTGCGTATTTCAAGCATCCCCTGGGCTCGCCTCCTGGTGCTTTGGAAATGGCGTAAAGGCTGTGGAAAACTTTGGTCGTCTACATAAAAGACTTTAAAAGATGAGTTCGTTGGATTTAAAAATTTAACAAAGCAGTACTGTTGATGTAATATCCTATCCATATGCGTTTTGGACGCATTTACCCATGCCAGTATTTCATATTTTATTCGCGATTCTGTTGATGAATAGTACACCTGCTGAAGTACATCAAAACTTGAATACCAGAGATCGTCTAGACCCAATTCATTAAATTTTGAAAAAAAAAAAATAGCCGGTCAACATGTTGTCACTGTAATTGTCTTTCCAGCCTCATCTTCAAAAGTACGGGCCAATGATGCTGCCAACCTCACCATACAGTGACTTTTTTGGTATGCATTGGTTTTTTTACGTAGTCATCCATCCTAAAATTGGCTTTATCCGAAAAGATTACGAATTTTACTAAATGTTACTTTCACAGATCGCCAATTTCCATAATAAGATTAAATAACAAAAATGCATTGTTGCGTAGTAAACGACTCCATAAGTAAAATTGTTAAAGATTGCCCCACAGCCCCACTGTCCAACATAGATTCCTACAATTCGCTTTGTGCAAACTCCCATAGGTTGACCATTAAATTTTTCCCCGCTATGATGTTCGACTTAAATTGCTGGGTCTACTTTCTCTAAAAAAACGGCGCGAACAAGATGATATTTTCTTTATCCACCAGCTATCCACAGACAATATTGATTGTCCCTCACTGCTGCACCAGCTTTTTAGTAATACTTACGCACGCAATTTAAATAATCAACGAACGGCATATGGTTTTAACAAGCCATTTCCTCGCATACTACGAGGTCTATCTAATAGATCTCCCATGTGTTCGATTTCAATTGCAGCAGGGAATAACGCCTCAATTATCACCTCTCTCCACTCTGATCTCCTTCGTCCTTTAGATTTAGTTTTATGTTTAAGACCAGTTTGTAATAAACTCAATAAAGTCTTCCACGTTTGACCCGGCCCTGTTTAAATTTAAATTTACCACATGACACCTTTAAAAAGAGGAAAATCGCTCCAAGAAACAATTAAGATCAAATCTTGAGATCTTGAGTCTCCCCAAGATGGTAGGTACCCAAAAACTGTAGACAAAGATTCGAATAAAGACTTGGAGGAAGCCAACATTTACGTTGAACTTGCTTTCAAAATCTCTGTTTCGAAGAGTGCAATAAGTGATTCTAAGACAAGTGAATCGGGACCCATCCGTCCATAAAATCTGGCAAATAAAATTTTATTTTATAAAATGCAGAACTCCAAACGCTCCTCGAATCTTCGTTGGTCCTGTATTAAAATATAATGAATGATGGCTTACATAATGTGCAATGTCTCCATAACTTTAAACTTCTTCCGTCCTACCAAGATATCTCTTACCACCTGTCAAAAGTCCGGATGTATGGTGGTTAGTGTAGTTTTTTCATTTTATCTCTTCGAATTTCAATCCAATGATTAAACCCATCATTTTGGAGACTTTAAATACATTTTTCCAACAGATTTTCTTAACCATTTTTGAAAAAGCTTTATTCGTGACTGCAAAAGAAAGGTGTGCCTTTCCTAAATCAGTAAATCTTTCTAAAAAAAATTTATTTGATTAGTTTTGAAGGTAGAAAGTTCCTTCTAAGCGAAGAGGAACGTTTCAATCCAGTTATATACATACATACATAGATCTAATTTATTTGGGTTTCTATAGATGACTAGCACGCAAGCACAGGAAAACTTTAAGATAAACCAGTGTAAGGCTTCCAACTAAAGGATTAAATCCCCGCTAAAAGTTATAGAAACGTAGGTTTGAAAAAAACACACCACTGTTTAAGGAAATGCATATGCCGGAAGTAGATTACAGTCAACTTTGGAAATTCATTTATATAAATTACCTAAGTAATCGTATATATGTATGTATGTATGCGAGAGTATCTAGCTATAAATATTTCAAGAATTCTTGGCTTTCATTAGCTGATGGTCAACATAATGTTATTATCTACACATGAATCTTCTCTGTATCCTTAATTTAGTAACGAGATACCCTACTATTGTAATTCACACATACATATGAATATACATGCATAGATAATGAGGCATATTTTCCTAGAAAAAAAAAAAAAAAAAAACAATTGTTTTACTGCTATTGTTCGACTTGTATGTGACTCGCCCATCCACTAATTCGTTGTCCGTAGTCCTCGACCTTGTTTACGTTAATTTGTACACAGAAATAATCTTTACACAATGAGTCATAGTCTAATAACAGTTTAATCGAACCAAACAACAAATACTCGCACGTAAACAACAAGATTAGGACATCGAGACCTATGTATGTTGAAAACAGCGTCAAAACATCCAGTTTACGCTTGAAATTTCTATATAAAGATGTCCCTGGACGAAGTTTTCAATCAATAGAAAGTTTAACTTTAAGGAAACAGGACACAAACTTAACACTTTAAACGATGGATACTGTACCGACACCATTTACCGAAATTCATTTAGTCCATTTAGTAGTTATGTTTATGGTGGTGGCGGCAATTGAGTTTGTGTGCGGTCATTCAGAAATTAATAAGAACACCAATTTAAGGGCTGAAAAGGAATGCTCTATTGTATTCCAGGAAGATCCTTCGACCATCAATGTCAGAAAATATATTAAGGAGGATAATTGGAAAAGTGTGGATCCCATTATAAAACTTGTTTGTCGCAGTCAAAGAACGTAGTTCTTAGTAAAGACGTTGAAACGTTTGTTAACTTGAAAAGTGTTAACAATCGGTAAGATGTGATTTAGCACTGCGGAAGGGCAAGGAGACTGTAACTTTAATGAACCATATTTGTATTACAATCAAGCGATTGAGTGCAGTAATAATTAAAATTGAATTTTACTGATCTTTAATAAAATCATAATTATATTTTGTACTGTATATTTTTTCTCACAAACGTAAATCAAGCCTGCAACATGGCTTGAACCTTATATGTTTTACTCGAGCTAATATTTATTGGCTGGCGATTTTAGGTCCCACACATAATAGCGTAACCGAGATAAATCAAGTCGATGGTAAATGGTTATTTACTTATTGTACTTACTTAGGGGACGTCGGATGTAAACCTGGGCCTCAAATAATAAGCCTCTCCGGTTTTTAGCTAACTGCCTCCAGTTGCTTACTCTAAGTGGATTAAAGTTTTCTTCTAGTTTTGCGCGACACATAAGGTGAATACTTCCCATATTGCGTTATCCCTCCAGGTTAGATTCCAAAACTCTGTGGACCGGAGCATCGAAGTTCATTTGCTCTACATGTCCCAGTTATCTCAGGCCACTGATGCGCAGTTTTCTTACTGGAACGATGTCACTGTCGTGTCACTCATATAGTCGTTGAATCCTTTCCCCCAAAGCCTCTCAACGCAAACGGGACCGAATATTGTAGAAAGAATTTTTCTCTCAAAACGTCCGAGGATATCTAAGGGATGACCAGATAAGAACGATAGGAAAAAAAATTTAATAAAACAACAAAATGATTCTGGATTTATTTTGAAGCTACGTTCATCCTATTCAAATAGCCGTCTAGGCTTCGCTGGCAGTGCTTCAAGCTGTGCTTCATACTGTCCAGTATGTACGGCGTCATTTCGGCAATAGTGTGTCGACTCGTATTCGTACAAAGTATCGCATGATCGCGGTGGCTAATTTATTAACTCTCGCGTCGCTTGTATGGCATGTAGCGCCGTCTTGTTGGAATCACAGCTCGGATATATCGATGTTGTGAAGCTCTGGCCACAGAAAATTGGTTAACGTCGCTCTAGACCTGAGACCATTGACGGTAAAGTTGTCTCCTTCCTCATTTCGATAGAATTAGGGTCCGATGATGCCGCCATGCCATAAATCGCACCAAACAGTTAGTCTTTGTGGGTACATTGATGTTTGAGCGAACACTTGCGGATTGTTTTCGCTCCAATAATATTGTTTTGTTGTTGACATAGCCGCTGAGCCAAAAATGGGCCTCGTTCAAGAAGATGATTTTTTGGCCAAAATCCGGGTCTCCGGCCAACATTTCCAGTGCCAAATTAGAGAACTCACGGCGTTGTCTATGGTCGTTTGGTTTTAACTCTTGCGTCAGCATAATCTTATCCGGATGTAGGTCCAAATTTAAACGCAAAATAAGCAGGGTTGACTCTCTGGCGATGACCAATTCAGCAATTCAACTGATCGAGTCTTTTGCGAAACTGTCCGCTACAATAGCTATGTTTTCTTTATTTCGCACCAATCTCTATCTGGTTAGTGGCTTAAGATTCAAAAGAGCTTATTCACTCTCAAATTTTTCCAAAGTGCGACGAATTGCCTGCACACTGAAGCCATAATGACGACCGGCCTCACGACGAAGCTTATGTTGCGTATTTATAACTAAGCAGGAGTTTCAATAATATTTTTTAATAATTTCCGCACGTTCGGCAAGCGTTAAACGATGGATAATGAAACGGCAAACCTTACTGAATACTTTCGCAGCTGAATGTCTTTGAAAAGAAAAACTATTTCCATTTTATTTGCCAGAGTATTTCATCAAGCTCTCAACAGATGTTCAGTTCAAGTTTTCTTGGACGATTTCAATTCTGACAGCCACGAAAGAAATGCTGTCTCAAGGCTCCGATCTGTCTCCGATATTCTCCTTAATTTTTATCAATGATCTCTTGTGTGCTACTTTCTATGCATTACATTCCTTTTCTGACGACATTTTTTTACAATTTCGATAAGAGATGTAAGAAATATTTTACCGATAAAACCCATAAGTGATGCTAATATTGAATAGTCAATTGACACCCTCGAAGAGCAACGTAAAATTTTCTGCCTTACTTTCATCTATCGGAATTTTAACTATTAGAGGTTCATCGAAATTACCAATAGTATTTCACATCTTCAACCGTAACACCCATCTCAATGTGAATGGTCATCAGTTTACCCTCAAGCCCACACTTCTGAGGTACTCTGAAATATTATAATTCTATCCCTTGCCATATAACTCGCTTATAGAATGCCCAAACAAGCCTTTATTTTCTAGATGTTATAACCTGAAACGTTAAAAACCAATGCACATCTATATGTTATGTATCTCTCCCTGATTTTTGTTTGCTCGTACTGTATGCAGTCATTTGCAGGATGTAGGAAGTCATTTGAGCACCCATCCGCAGGCTTCATGGAGGTGATCGGGTGAGGCTCAGCACATCAAAAGTAGCTTTTCTAATGACTTCATGACATCGATACCACTGATTTGCAGCACTAACATATTTTAGATTGTAAAGGCGTCGCCGAAAGATTAAGGTAATCGTAATTGGCGTGGCTTATTGCGATGTTAGCAGTTCAATGTTACATCCGCTCATAGTATTCCGAGTCTAGTATGACATCTCAGAATTTTCAAATATTTGTAAAAATTGCGTAGCATTTCACGTTGATTGCAGGATGATCTACATATTTGGTCGACTATTTTATGTTTACCTAACCGCAATATTCCTTTATAAATTTTTTGGTATAACTGTATGTTCGTAGCGATGGCGTGATAGTTGACTTACTGGCTGTCACGCCACCTACCTGGGTTCAAATCCCGGTAGGAGCGCAACAGCAAACTTTTTTTAAAATCGTCATCACCCTTTCGGCGGGCAATGGCAAACCTCCGAAAATCAAATTCTGCCTATGAGAAAGCTTCTCAGGAGAGTAATTCGGAACCGCGGCGTACAGTAGGCCCTGCTCAGGAGTGTAAATATTCACAAAGTGGGAAACACAAATGAGTTCAAGAAGCTGGGCCTTGCCTTTTTAACTCTGTGTTGGCTTTTGTAATAATTCGCTCTGCGTTGAAGTCAATTAGCTCAAGTTAATTACCAGATGTGACGTCGTGTAGACTGTACTTATATAGGGTTTTCCAATGACTTGACAACTTTGAATTTGATTTGTGAACGCACTCTTTCACTAATCATCAAACTGTCACTGTCAATTTATTCAGTAAACTCATTTTCATCATCATTGTCATCTGCAAATTATTAAAATTTTCTACAGATATTCGGAGTCGGTGACTGCAACTTTAAGAGCGTTAACTCCAATTTTCGGTCGTAATTCTCGCCCTAGTAGACAGGCAATAACAAGTTTAGTGCAAAAATTTGAGTCTATATATTCGTTCGGTGATATTATCGTGTCAGTGAGACAACGGGTTGGTCGAAGTGTCGAAAATATCGCTACCGTCCAGACGTCCGCAGCAAATGATCCAAATCAGTCAATTTCACGGTGTTCTCAAGAATTGGGCATCGCTCAGACTACATTATGGCGTATTTCGCGTAAAGGTCTTGGTTTACATCCGTACAAGATCAAGTTGACACAAGAATTGAAGCCGATGGACCATACGATGGACGTACGTTCTCCGATTGGGTTCTGGAGAAGATACGCCAAGATAATGAATTTCATCGCAAAATCATCTTCAGTGACGAAGCTCATTTTTGGCTCAATAGGTTCGTCAAAGCAAAATATGCGTTATTGGTCTGGTGAAAACCCACGTGTGCTTCATGAATCACCAGTTCATCCACAAAAAAAATAGCTGTTTGGTGCGGTTTGCATGCCGGCGGCGTTATTGGGCCATATTTTTTCGTCGACGATAAAGATCGTCACGTTACTGTGAATGGTCAGCGTTATCGCGCCATGATCACAGATTATTTTTGGCCCGAATTGGAAGATATAGACTTGGACGACGTGTGGTTTCAACAGGATGGTGCCACAAGCCACACAGCACACGCTACAATCGATTTATTGAAGAGTAACACGCCGTCGACGTTGAAAGATCTCAGAACTAACGTTGAACGGGAAATAGCGGCCGTTTCGACCGAAATGTGTGGCCGAGTCGTTGGAAATTGGATCCAATGAATCGACCGCTGCAAACGTGCCCGCGGTGGCCATATGAACGAAGTCGAGTTGCATTCATAAATGTTTTGATTGTACTTCAAGCCAATAATAAAGTTTTTGAAATATCTCAAATGGTTTGCCTTTTATTTAAAAATAAATTGTCAAGTCGTTGTTAGAAAACCCTATACAACCAAAGGTGTCTCTTTTTCTACTTTATTATCAATCAACAATCTGGCAATAATAAATTTTTAACGTCATAGTTGTGCATATGAGGTTGGTTCTACTGAATTTGATCTTCATACGAACTGTTATAATATAATAGGTGACGTGCCGACACCTAAATACTTTTTGCCTTTTCCTGTCTCTTAAAACAAGCCCGTATTTAAGTAACTGTTTCTATAAACACCAAAAAGCTTATGTATAAAAGAAGAACAACACAAGAATAGCAAATTCAGAAAAGGCAATTCCTATAAAGAACTGTTATCCGAGAAAACATGGAATATTGTTAAAAAACTGCTTGGTGGAAAGAAACATTCAGTAGATGAAGCTATTACAAACATTTTTTTAGACACTGCTGAAGGCTTACAAGACATTGTGGATAAATTTATGGAACAATTTTCGAACCAGCCTGGACCTTGCACCATCTGATTACCATTCGTTTCGGTTTTTGCAAAACTCTCCTGATGGTAAAAAATTGGCCGACCGCTGAAAATCACTTGGCCAAGTTTTTCGCTGATAAACCACAGAAGTTCTACACCGATGGAATTATGAAGCCACCCGGAAAAAGGCACAATGCCATAGATAATAATATCCAATATGTAAATACTTGATTGAAATTGGTGTGCCAAAAAAAACCGCGGAATCTTTTTATATGACACAATATATGCCTCTGGTATATCGCTCTTAAATTTTTTTTTTTTTTTATTATACACCCTGACTGACTCGAACTCCAACCAACTTCAGACTGCTATAATTTCCAAACCGTTCATTACTGTGAGCTCAAATTTTGACACATGACAGACAATTTTATTATTTAAAAGCCTTTCAAACGATTTGCGTCTCAGTTGTGTTAAAAAAATTTTATCCGCAATGGAATTCAATGGTTGGAAAACCACAAGTAGCTATCGCTAGAGCCCTCCAGCACCTCAACGTGAATAAGTCATTTGTGTCTCGAACCATAGCTCGTTACCGTGATACTGGCAGCGTTGCAAAACGCCATGGAGGTGGTCGAATTGAGCAAAATTCGCGTCGAAGTGGAAGAAAAATGGCTCGTGAGCTCAACATATCATTGGAACGCATGCAACACATACTGAAAAATGAGCCTGGGCTGAAGCCATTGAAGTTCTACAAAACACACGATCTTACACCGCAACAGAAATAAGTTAGAGTCGAAAGAGCGAAGGAGTTGCTACGCTTGCACAAAAGTGGTGATTCGCCGAATTTGGTTTTTTCCGATGAGTCGCCATTTGTTATCAAGCAATATGTCAACAAACAAAATGACCGAGCTTACTTGCCAGAGTATAGTATAGTATAGTAAAGTATGCCGTGAAACTGTCTTAGAGGCGGTATTAAAACCTTGGGCAAACAATCTTTTTGGTCGGAGACCGTGGACATTTCAACAAGACTCGACACCGTCTCACAAAGCGCGCGTCAACCAAGATTGGTTAAAAAGCAATGTTCTACACTTCCTTTCTTCGACACAATGGATAGCAAATTCTCCGGATGCAAAACTGTTGGATTTCTACTAAATTTGGACCACCTCAAACAAGCATTTCGCCGAGAATGGGCCAAAATACCGCAGGTCCACTTGCGTGCAGCGTGCGATGCGTTCTTCGGCCGTCTCAAATCCATTATTCGCGCCAAAGGTGCAGATATTGAAAACTATTGATACAATTTGAAAATTGATGTATTTTCCAACAGTTTTTGCTTTGGCACAATAAAATTTATCAAAAAATAAAAATATGATTTCGGAATTTGAAAGGGATACAAGAATTAACAATTTTAATTGTTGCCCATAGTAAGGCGTATTCCTCTGTTAAGGCTTCCATTGACAGTTGGGTCTCATACGAGCACATGGTAGAGCTCCTCGGGATGCAGGCATACCAAACGAATACTTCCCGACATCTCTATGAAGTCAGCGACCTTTCTTCTGTCTCTCAGCAGGAAAGACTGTAGGTTGCTTAATGGCGTCATGACGGGACATTATATTTTTTGCAAAGCACTTAAATGCGTTAGGTATAAGTGATAAAACATGCTGCGATTCTTGCTGCGAAAGTGATGGCAACACCGCGGAGCACTATATCTGTGAATTTCCGGCTTGCGCTCGCATCAGGCTGTAGGTAATTTGCTCTGACGTGGTGGGTGCAGGTGCTGTAGGCATCTTATCACTGTAGAGCTTACTTATTTTTCTTCGCAAGACTGCAAGATTTTAATAAAAAAGAACTTTACAAGGAGTACAATGCACTAGCTCTTGTGCTCTGTCCCGATTAAAAAAAAAGGCGTATTCTATTGTATATTTACTATTTCCTCTTTGATAATATCTAGTTTATACTTAACAATTAAGAAAAAATTATTCTTTAAATTTTCGCTGGTTCTTATTAGTTTTATTACTTCGTTGGCTGTGGTTTCTAATTTATTTATTCTTTCTACTGTACATATGATTTGTTTATTACTGCCTGTTTGTTATTATTAATGCATACGTTATGTATACCTTATGTGATTTAACGATTTGTAAATCGTCATTTTTGGGGGTCCCGGCGATCCACTTCCTATAGGAGAGTAAGATTGGAATTTGTTTTGTTAGGATGATTTTGTATTTGGTTTGTGATTTCCTCGATTAACCTTTCGTAAGCAATTAGATCGCTTACATGGGTTCAATTAAATGTACCGATTTGAAGTTTTGATGTTCCTATTTTGACTTCCGAGAGAGTTGAGGTGGAAAGAGATCTGAAATTGGGAATTAATTCCTGATATAACTTCGATGCATTGTTTCACCTGTTTCGGTTAGAACATTTGTTGACTTGTCTTCCTTAAATACTTCTTTTTCTTTAAATATTTTGCCTAAGCGTTTATTTATATCTTGACTTCTACAGGTCTCTTGTTTGTGACAAAATGAATAGAGTAATTGTATTCATACACTGCACGATCCAGGAATTCCGTAAAGGATTTATGAATTTTCTCAATGGAATGGAATCATTCTATTTGTCCATTTACAGAGCTGCTGTGTGGAGGTGTCTTGTCAATTTCTAAATAGGAGTCTATTTGAATTATTTGGATGGCGCTCATATTTTTGCTGTTTGCCTATGCGACATTGTTTTACTACATATATCAGAGATACAGGACTTAATTTCTATAGAAATACTGAAGTATTTTGTTTTCATTAGCGTTTCTATGGGCTCTGTTATGTTCATTGGTGATTCTCTCTTCCTGTTCTGTTTTGTTTCCTTAATCCTCTACTTGAGATTGGGTGAACTGAATTTTGTAGGCTTTGGATTCTTCCCATGGTTGCTTCGTTGGTAACAAGGCCGTTTATAACGCTAGGATTCAGTTATATTTTAAGTATTTCAATAAGATTTTTTTCACGGTGGAGTGAAAAGTAATCTTCTTGACCGCCAGAATGCGCGGTTGTTGACGTTTTTGGCATTATGTTGAGTTTAGACAAAAACGATTTTTGTTCTCTCATAAAACATTATTTTTTGAGAGGCAAAACGGCAAAGGAAACAAAAGAAAATTTGGATAAATATTATGGGGCTAATGTTCCGTCAGATTACACCGTCAAATATTGGTTTCTAGAGTTTCGTGGTGGCCGTAACTCCACTACCGATCAAGTCCGCAGCGGCAGGCCCTCCGATAAGGTTACAGAGGACAATGTCAAAAAAAATACATGAAATGGTGTTGGCTGATCGTAAAGTGAAGGTGCGCAAGCTAGCAGATACCACACAGATTAGTAATAAGCGAACACGCCATATTTTAGGCAATATTCTGCTCATGAAAAAGTTATCCTGCCGCTGGGTGCCGCGCATACTCACTTCTGACCAAAAACACGATCGCGAGAGCACTTCGAGTGTTTAGACTTGCTGTTGTGGAATCGGGCGGACTTTTGGCGTCGATTGGTAACTGTTGAACACCAGAGAACAGGATGAGTGCCCGGCAATGGACTGAAGCCGGCACAAGTGCTTCGAAGCGGCCGAGGGAGGCTCGATATATCGGAAAGGTTATGGCGTCGGTTTTCTGGGATTGTCATGGCATACTCTTCGTGGACTACCTCGAAAAGGAAAAAAACTATCAACAGCGAGTATAACTGTGCATTATTGGAGCGATTGAAGGCCGAAATCGCTGTAAAAAGGCCTCAAAATTTTGTTTTTGCAAGACAATGCACCGGCGCACAACAGCATCGCAACCATGGCTTAAATCAATGACTTACGGCTCCAATTGCTATCGCATCCACCGTATTCAGCCGACTTGGCTCCCTCAGACTATTATCTCTTCCCAAACCTCAAAGGATTGCTCATCACTAAACAATTCAGCTGACGTGAGGAAATCATAGACGCCACGGAGGAGTATTTCGCAAACTTTCCGGAAAATTACTTTTCGGTTGGTATCAAGAAGTTGAAAAATCGCTGGAATAAGTGTATCAAACTGAAAGGGGACTACATTGAATAAAATAAAAAAACATTAAAAAAAATTTTTTTTTTTTTCATTCCCAAGGAGGGAATGTTATCTTGTTAACTTGTTATCCCCGCCGCCTGAACTCTAGCTGTCAATATTTAGTTGTTTTGTTTGGACGTCGGTTATTAGCTGGCTGTCATTTCGTCTTTTACAGGTTTGTTTTGCCTGGCGTGAACAGTTCTGGTTCGTCGTATTCGCCGTATTATCTAATTTTGAGGACGTTCTCTCCCAAGATATTTATTATTTCATACGACTTGGATTCATATATTGCACACAGTTTATCATTTGTGTTTTGATTAAGTGCTAGTACAAGATCTCCGACGTGCATAGTAAAAACATGATGAGCATGCGCTCATCAATGTTGCCTTTAGCTTTTTGCTGTGATTTCTTTAACTTTTCTATTGATTGTTCGCGGCTTAAAATAAATTGTGAAATTTATCGATCTCTTTTTACCTCGCTTTCTAACGTACAAGGAAGAATTTCATCCTGAATTCTGGGTTCATGACCATGGAGTAAAAAAAGGGGGATTCTTGAAGAGAAGAATGTTTACTTATGTTGATGGTTTGGATGACTTCAGGGACATAGCGTGAGCAATGTGCAATGTTTCTTTCGGAAATGTATTTTCGAAGCATTGAGGAAACTGTTTTGATTTCTCGTTCATTCAATCCTTTGGATTCTGGCCAGTAAGGTGGAGTTGTTAGATTTTAATTGCACGTTTTTTGAAAAATTCCAGTGGCGTTGTCACTAATTTTTTTGGTGCTCCTTGGACACGGTGAGCCAATAGATAGTGCGTAAGTTTTCACTAATGAAATTGACATAATTGGGAGAACTCAGCGGAGTTTCACCGGTGCGTTCGCTAATAATAAAATGGGTTTAGCAGTAAATAAAATCGGAACCAAATATATTCTGTCAACAAGAAAAATACACAATATCGGAGAATTAGACACCTAACAACACTTTAGCAGAAATGTTGCCAATAACCCACTTGTATTGTGTATTGTGTACCATATTAACTGAAGGGCAGTTAGCTAAAGGTAAGGCTAGTTTCAATGACTTTTTGATCAAAAATAAGCTAAACCCGAGTGCACCTACTTTGGTAGAAGTTCACCCAGTTCATATGCGTCACTACCGAATCTATCAAAACTAGTTGACTTTATTTGAAATTTGGTGAAAGCTCAGTAACAGAGTTTTTTCTTCTCTGTAAAACAATACAGTTTAAAAATTATTCCATCTACCAGTGTACCACTAATTTTTAATGGGAAATTTAAAAAATTTTATTCAAAGTATTGGCCATTGCTAGCTACACATTTTTTCTATCTTTCAGGTAATTTATAGATTCCACGCCAATAAAACTGTTCGTCTTTTGAAGCAAACCAAAAAGGCACCCAATTTTCGACTTCCTCTTAGGATTCGCAGTTCTGATCAGCTAATGCGTGTCCCATCGATGAAAACAAAAGGTAGTCGGAAGGAGCTTAGTCTGGTGAATACGGCGAGTGGGGTAACAGCTCCCAGCCAAGTGCTTTAATTGTATCCTGAACCGGTTTTGCGTTGTGTGCTGGCGCATTGTCATGGAGCAAAATTACCTAACCGTGCCTTCTGGCCCATTCTGGCCGTTTTTCGATCAATGCATGGTTTAAATTGATCATTTGTTGTCGGTAGCAATCTGTATTAACGGTTTCAACAGGTTTTCGGAGCTCGTGGTACAATTCTATATAATTCGTTATAAATGCCTGACAATGGAAAACGCATTAAATTTTTTTCTAAAATGTTTATTCATCATTTATTACATTTTTACTACATCATCGTCATTTTTACATCAATTTTTAGATTGTTCTTTATTAATAACCAAAATGTAAACATAAATATTATATATAACATACATACATCAGTATTATTGAACAAACATATAAAAAATTAGAAAAAATATAACTAAAACTTGTTTTTTTATGCCTTACGATGCTTCTTCCTTGTCCTTCTACCACTAGTAATGGTGTCGTCTAGTTGAAATGTTCTATAAACACAATTTAACGAAGCTGCAAATATGACGAAAAGCGATGCAGCCAACAGATGGGTAAAGTTAATTTTTACAAATGGCATGTTGCTCACTTAAATTACTTATGGCGTCACACCGATTTTTGAACAGAAACTAACGAGGATTAAGCCGAATCTTCCTTTATATACCCCGAAAATGATCTGAAGAGATAGCTTCGCAGGTAGATTAATTAGTATCGAAGTTGATTGGTCCATTTACAGGTAGGAACTTCGTATTAATGACAATACAAATCGGTGGTTACATTTTGAATTCAAATAAACAGCATCCAATACAGGGTAACGCAAATCTATTGATTATAAAATATAATTTTCATTTTATGTTTAACCAAAATTATTTAATAACCAATTCAGTCGTTCAAAAATGTTTTAAATTTTTTTTAAGAACTGCTTAAGTAACATAGGACAGCTTGCAATTGTGGGGAGGTCATATGGGGAAGATCTCTGTGTGGCATCTTACAAGGAAGCTCTCGAGGTTGAATAAATGAAATAACAACTCGAACGATGTTAGAAAAAAAAAAAAGAAAAAAACCTGCAACCCAATGAAAACTAAAAATTAAATTGCGTCATCCTTTTTGTAATAAAAGCTGGTGCCCGATTGCGTGGCGCTCTGTCGACAACTTCTTGTAGAATTGACGAGAGCACTTTGAAAGAGTGTTTGCACTTGCTGATTGCTCGGGCGGACTTTTGGCGTCGATTGGTTACTGTTGAACACCAGAGAACAGAATGAGTGCCCGATCATAGACTGAAGCCGGCACAAGTACTCCGAAGCGGCCGAGGGCGGCTCGATGGGACGGAAAAGTTATGGCGCCGGTTTTATGGGTTTGTCATGGCATACTCTTTGTGGACTACCTTCAAAAAGGAAAAACCATCAACAGCGAGTATTACTATGCATGATAGGAGCGATTGAAGGCCGAATCGCTGCAAAACGGCCTCGTTTTTGCAAGACAATGCACCGGCGCACAAGAGCATTGCAAAAACGGTTAAAACCAATGACTTACGGCTCCAATTGCTGTCTCATCCACCGTATTCGCCTGATTTGGCTCACGCGAGGAAATCATCGATGGCACGAAGGAGTATTTTGCAAACCTTCCGGAAAATTGATCCGACGGGATCAAGAAGTTAGAAAATCGCTGGAATAAGTGTATCAAATTTAAAGGGGACATAATTGAATAAAATAAAAAAACATTAAAAAAATTTTCATTTTCGTTTCAATACTTTTCACCCCACTTTGTACATCCAAAATTAGACGCGACAAAACGTATATTGGCACTGAAACTTAAAAATTCAAAAAGGTAAACTTATTTAAATCATTCTAAAGCTTAAATATTTGTAATTCTTAATTATTATGAAACATGTATTCTAAGATTCAACTTTTACGTTTGTGACTTGTTCAATCTTCAACAGTAATCCCCTATCATGGCTGCATCCCACCGATCTCGATCTTCTTTATGTCCTGGTGAAAGGGTTCTTCTTGTTCGTTACTCACCGTTCCAAGGTTTTTTGGAAAAATGTATACAAAATGTGAATACAAAAAATGTATTTTCATATTGTCATTGACATTAAAATTTTTATATGTTTTTAACAACTTTGCGACTTACATTTCAAAATTTTCCGCTCGATGTTTTCCTAAAAGCCCGTTTATTACACCTTCCAATGATGTCCGAACTGCTAGTTCCTGTGTATTTAGTTTAAGGGCAACATTGACATCGTTCATAAGTTTTCGTATTTGCGAACCAACAATTATAACTTCTTTAAGTTTGGCATCACTTAAGGGAATACAGAAATAATTTATTAGAAATAATATAAATTTGAAATTTAAAAAGTATTCACCAGTTTTGTCCTTCACCAGATTTTTTGGCAAGCGGTCAATGCTTCAATCAAGACCTTCTTATCCTGATAAGCAGGAGTTAATGGAGATCCTCCAGCTCGGCAGCCTTGTTCGACTTCAGCTTAGATATTGTTATCCTCTCTTCATTTTGGTTGGGTGGACGGAATTGTTGACTTGCGTCAATATTTGTAATTGCCGGCACTCTTCATTTAACCAGGGGTTTCTTAGTGGTGGGCAGGTGAAACCTATCACGTTAGTTGCGGCATTTCTTATGGCTTCTCGGCATATAAGGCACTGGTCTTCAGCACGTGATGCTGGCAGCAAAGGACTTCTCGAGAGGTTAAGGGATACGCGGTCGGCGACTTGTTGCGATTGCAACCGTTCAACGTTAAATCTCCTCATAGTATTTTTATGTTGTTGTGACCTCCGTAGACGTACCTTGGCTGCAACTCGGTACTGTCCCGAGTATATGTTTGCTGCTCGAAATGTTGGTACATCTAAAACACTTGAGGAGTGTCTTAAATCGATCGTAAAGTGATTTATCTGGTTGACAGTTTGCTGATCTGGTGTACTCCATGTTCCCTTACGAATATTGAGGTGATGAAACCGTGTTTTTGCTATAGTAACGTTACTAACGATTAACCTGAGTCCGTTTCTAGACGTAGTGTCATGTAGCCTAACGCTCCCAAAGATGTCCTCCTTTCCAATTTCTGCATTAAAGTCGCCTAGGATGACTTTTACGTCATATATCGGGCATTGCTCGTAGGTTTTGTCGAGGAGCTCGTAGATAATTTCTTTGGTAGCATCGTCGTTTACCTCTATTGGGGCATGAAAGCATATAAGGCTGATGTTAGCGAATTTACACTTGATACGGATTGTTATAAGTCGCTCACTCACGTGTCGAAAGTTCAAGACTTCTTGCTTAAGTCTGCCGCTTACAACAAATCCGCATCCAAATTTTATCAACAATTTCTCACTGCACTTCATGGATGGCGGTGATATCTGCTTTATAGTAGTTTAGAGCCTCCTCTAATTGTTCAGTTGCACTCGGTTCCACGTTCGTTTTTCAGGGTCATCAACAGTGAATCCGTCCTTATACGAGCCTATTGGTTGCTTCGTAAAAATTACTTTTTTACATGGTTGAGCAGTTAACTCCACACATAACCCCCGACCTGGAGGGTCAGGCCTTTTTTGGGATCCCTAGGACAAAAGGGGCCGGACCAACAACCCTATAGACCTGTTATTCAAATACGTGAAAGAAGCTCATATAGAGATGATTCTATACTTAGAATCCTCCCCCCCCTCTCGACAGGTGAAACTAACGACCTTTTACAGGGGCTAGTTACCCCATCTCCATCTCACTTGAGATGAGTAGTAGAGGTTGATAGTGTGAGGCTAAGGTGTGAACGCTTGCGTTCTCACATAAACGCATTCACCATCTCTTTGACCACCAAATAAAGTTGAATGATGTGATTAACAAAAACTCTGTAGAAACAGTGTCGCCAATATGACTTTAGCAGATGCCGGTTTGGTTGAATCTCCCAACTCTTATGTGCAAAGATGTTTCGATATGAAAAAAATCCATTTCTAACTTTGACGTCGCTGGGAATGTTATCTCCAAAAAACCACTAAAGGCCAAAGGGAACGAGACTGGCGCACCTACAAGGACGCTGCTATCTTCTATCTTGTGCTTAAAACTAGGAAGGCTGTCAATGACAACTGTCTGAACGATGTTGAATGCAAACATTGTAGGAGCTAGCCAAAGCAGAGAATGTTTGCATTCAAGCAGAGGGCTACGGTATGGAGAATGGGGCTCTTAGAGTGAAATCCACCACGCAGCAAACTCTTGAATGGCTGAGCAAGTCTGTGCCGAAACTCCTACCCCTGGAGACCAAGACTTTCGAGGTCTTCAGAGAACCCAAACTGCCGCGCGCTATCTTCTGCATCCCGGGGCAACTCACAGAAAAGGGAAATGTTCTGATTTGTCTTCGTACCCTAAACCAAGGACTTGAGACTAAAAAGTGGAAAATCTACTCTCACAGGTGGAGAAAGAGCCAGGAAAACAAGGACGGCTCTTCTTTTGTTGTGGGCTTAGACAAAACTTCTATCGAGATCAGTAAGTCTAAGTGTGACTCACGTCCCTATCTGCACCTTAGAAGGGTTAATTTCCACTTTATTTCCAAGTGAGTGCGGACAGAAGACGACGATAGAGTACAGATCTATTCTGTGTACTTAAATCAACCTTCAACATTCCAAGTCTCCTACTGTATCTCTATGTAGGAGGCTTTTCGTGTTGAATACAAAACCCCACACAGGAAGCATGGGTGTGAATTAACGCATCCGTGGTTTCGGATATTTAAGGGATTTTACACTACTTTATAAAGAGCGATCGAAAAGGCCGATAGCTTCTCTTTCTGTGCCGTACTAACTCTTACCCACTTAACTTGTGCAATTTTGTAATCAATTTTGTACGAAGAGAACAGAAATTGCGTCTGCTTAATTTCCCTTCAATTCGTTACTGCCGCCACCACCGGACGCGATAGTAGAACTCACTGAACAGAAAGATAGGACTTATCATATGCTGCGATGCTAATGCTCAGAACACCTTCTGATGCAGTAGCAAATACAACTTGAGAGGTAGCCATCTCCTGGATTTCATATTATCATCTCACTTGGCAAGTTATCGACTTAACTTTACCCAACAAGTATGCTAAGGAGATTACGGGCTGGAAAGTAATATCGCAGATTTCCTTATCAGACCATAGATACATCGATTTCAGAATTGGATGTGAGGTCTCGACCTTGCTGAAGAGGAGGAATACGCATAAAACCAACTTGACACGATTTAAGGAGGACTTCGACAAATACAATTAAGCTCAGGACAAAACAGAAGTTTGAGCAAGTTCTTCAAAACATGAACGACACACTCAGCAAGTGTTTCGAAATGGCATTTCCAGTAAGTAAGCAATCCTATAGATCGCCTGTTCCTTGGTGGAACGCAAACCTGCAGCGTCTTCGTAAAAAAATCAGAAAACTTCTAAACAGGTCACTTAGACTATATAACGAAACTGTATAATGGTACCTCCACCAAGTCGAAAGCGTGGACTCTCCGTCTCATGCTTAAGTCTCATTTTCCAGGTAACCTAATCGAAACCAGCTCAAAATTAGCTCATATCAACGAAGCTGGTAGTGGGCTGAGCAACACAACACACCACAGCTGGTATATCTCATCGGTTGTGGTGACGGATGAGGCCATCAAATATGCTGTTGCTTCCTTTGATAGCTTCAAGTCGCCTGGCACCGATGGTATTTATCTAGTTATGCTACAAAAAGGTGTAGACCAGCTGCTGACAACTCTGAAGAGAATTTTACTGCTAGCCTGACACAGGTATACATATCTAATCCCACAGTTAGAGTGGCCTTTACACCGAACGTCGGAAAGGAGGACTACGCGCCTGCCAATAGCTTCAAATGTATAAGTCTGACTTCCTTCTTGTTGAAAAGCATCGAGAGAATGGTCGAGATCCGTGTAAGTAAACTGCCTTGGAATTGCATCCTTTGTCTGCAATGCAGGACGCCTACCAATGCGGAAAATTCTTCGAGAATGCGCTTTAGAATTTGGTAGGCGGAATCGAAGATGCACTCGACAAGAAGGAATACGCCTTAGGCATTTTCATCGACGTTGAGGGTGCTTTCGACAACGCAGCTTTTGATGGCATATGCAACTCGTCCAGACAACACGGCGTAGACGAGTCACTGGAATTGTGAATTAAAGCAATGCTGGTGAATATGACGAAATTGACTTTCCTTGTGCCCAGGAAAGGGCTGGCTTCGGTCAGAATCTGAGCCAGGAAAGGAATGCAGTCGGGTCTCCAAAACCAATATAGAATGTGGCGCTGGTGTCTTTCTGGATGAAGACTACTTTAGATTTCACTTAACGTTAGGAAAGCGTGCATCTGTCCTCCAAGCAAAAATCTACGCAATCTTGATGGCATCAAACTATATCGCGGAGAACCGGTGGAGGGGGCGAAACATTCGCGCTTAAAACCTTGCTGAACTTCCAATGAAATGAAATCGCCGACGAACTTACCAGATATGGTTCAGAGGAGAGTTTTTTGGACCCGAACCTACGGTATGGGTATGCCTGGGTTTTCGATTAAGGCAGTTGGGTCTCATATGAGCACGACGACAGATGACACATTTCCGAGGGATGTAGGCAGACCAAACAAATGCTTCTGGACGTCTCTAGGAAGTCAGCGGCCTTTCTGCTGTTCCTCAGCAGGAGAACTGCAGTTTGCTTACTGCCGTCGTTGCAGGGCATTACATTTTTACAAAGCACTTAAATATGCTGGGTATAACTGACATATTATCATGCGGACCTTGCTGCTAAAGTTATGACGACACCGCGGAGAACTATCTCTGTGAATGTCCGACTTACGCTCACATCAGGCTACACGTACTTGGCGCAGACGTGGTACCTTCAAAATCTTTATCCATATATCAATTATGTGAATAAAATTAGATAAACAAAAAATATTATTTCCTAAGCTTTCTAGTTCTAATCTGTCCCCAAAAACAATTGGTCAACATCAAGTGATAGTTTTATCCATAGACTGTTGATGACTTGCTGGCGTCATCCTATGAGACATATTGTAGGACCCAAAAACACCTCAGGCACCAATGGCGAATGTCTTCGAAAAACATGCCTCAGGGACGTTCTAGGTACGCACAGGGTTGAAAATGGTGCGAAATCGATTGACTGCGGTCTTGACTTACTGTCGCAGTATTATCTTCACTACTGACTTTCGCTCTTTGTCTTCGCTTACCGGGGCGATCTTAACGACAAACAATTTAAAGTTAACACGCGTACCGTAGTCGTAACTGACTTTGAATTTTGATAATATTTTTCAATAAATTCATAACGTCGTTGAAGCGTTATTTTTAGATTATTAAATAGAGAACAAATATGACATCTTTCGAAAGATAATACGCGTGAGTTCAGAGAACTCCAATTGGGAATATACATATAGCGCATCTAATGGAAAAGCCTTAAGTACAATACACGGGTGTACATGTGGACATGAGCATCTTAAGAAGTACATATCGTTGAATTCTCGTGGCTGAATTTATAAATCAATATCGAAATCCGTTGAATCTATCAAATAAGCGACGAGTTTCAGTGACATAGGAACTTATGGAGAATGAATTTCATAAGAACCTTAAGGGTTATCTGTCACAAGGAAGCCATGAAATTTTTATTAACTTTATGGTCGAGAGCCCGGATAAAAATGTTGTGAGACCATATCCGCAGTTGCTTAGTACTAGATCTACGAAAACGGCTTTTGTTGACGATGAAATAATCCACGACTTGAGGGACACTCACCGAAGGGGAGTTTGGATCAAGTCAACAAGATTTGATATAATTCTAAAAGTTCGAGAATGCAAGAAATAATATAAGAAAGACGAAAAAGTAAATGAGAAGGATGCATCTCATCATATTATCTACACGATACTACATACACCACTTTCGACCTTCCTGTTTGATGTCACAGCCCGTATTCCTAAATCAAGCGTCATCGAGTGCATCGAAAATATGTCTCTGTTTTTGTAGTAATCACTTCCAGGAATAATTTATGATTTACTGTAGCGAACTAAAAATCCACTTCACAAAAACAAAGCATCCTTGTGCCAAATTTACCAAAATTTTAATGAGCTACTCCCTTAGAAATTGTCATCCTTGCTAAGAACTAAGTTAAAATGAAAACAAAAAGGATTATACTTATCTCTAACCTTATTCAATGGCAAAGCCATAAACTGTTGTTTTAACACAATACCTGGGTTCACAAGTACAGTTAGGTACCTGCTTTCACTCCATTAGGCAATAAGTAGTTTATTACATAATTACCGCTTGCACATCTTAGCACAGTAGAGCATCATAAAACAATCAATCGTGTCTCATTACCTGAGCATTAGTGACACTCTGCAGGATGCTCTGCCCGACATGTGTATGTTCCAGTACCTGCTAAATTTGGTGTCATAAACGAATTTACAGGATCTATGCAAGTCAGTACTTATTGAACTATTCTCACGCTAACGTCGCTCTCGGACCACATGCAATAATTTATTTTGTTTTTGACAACTAAACACAAGTGGTCATGACTCGCTGTAGAATTTACCTGGTGCTTCTGTCAATTTGTGTTTTTATCGCTGGAATAGTGAAATCTTGTAACGAATTCGTCTGCGGTTCGGTGGTGTCAAAATGTTTACTTACCCAAAGTTGCCAATGTAAATTGTCAGATTGTTATTGCTGCAAGGATTGTCTAAATTGCTTGGGCGAATTGTACACAGAGTGTTGTAGTTGTTTAGAAATGTGTCCTACACACAATGTAACCCAAGATGCCCTTTCACCAAAATCACAAATTGGGGATTTCGATGGTATTCCAGAGCTGTTCGATACCCTTACTGATGTCGATGATGACAAATGGGTAATATATCGGTTCCCGATACAAGCGGGACTAAAGCGCCAGCTTGATGTAAGCAGTCGTTTGGGAGATGCCGTAGATGTGGAAGCGATAGAGATTAAAAAGCCTCTACAGGTGCCGATGATCAATTGCACCGTGATATATCTGAATACATGCACATCGAATAAAAAGTGTATGGAGTACTGCGAGAGCATGGGTGCAAACAGTTACCGGTGGTTCCATGACGGATGCTGTGAGTGTGTTGGAGCAGAGTGCATAAATTACGGAATCAACGAGAGCAAATGCGAAGAGTGCCCAGAGCCAGAAGTGGATGGGGATCTAGATGGATCCGACGAATACTATGACAGTGAGGATTTATGGGACTACGGAGAGGATGAATTTAACTATAATTAGAAGGATAGAAATGAACCAATAGGTTTTGCAACGGCTTTACTTGGTGGGAGCTTAATTTAGCCTTTTTTGTGATGTGAATTAACCATGTGATTTTGACGAGTATGTACAGGCATGCAATAAATATATCTTGACAATCCATTGCAAATTGTGAGTTTCACTTTATTGTATCATTTTTGGGGTTCGTCATAGTCAAAGTTATTCTGGAGGTTAGCGATTACCTTGTGCTTGCGTTGTTTTCTTGAAACTTGGAGAAGGTAAATTTCGAGCATCTTATGGGTAATAATACCAGTAGTTCTGCGGCAATATTCGTATAAATTTATTTTTGGTTTTATATTAATTTCCAATGGTTCAAACGCTTTCTAATAAACATTAAAGGCCAATAATGCAAAAGGAAACATAAAAATATAAAAAACCAATAAAAGTGCTGATATTTTTCTCTGGCACTTCAAATCGAGAAGGCTGATAATGGCAACAGTATGCGATATGGAAAATAACCTTGGGAACTAAGGTCTCTGAGGCTTTTAGGCTACAAAAGTTAACCTATGTAAGTTCCTGGATACCGGTTGATGCGACTTCATACCCAGAACCCTGAACTTATCAATAAGGAGTGGAAAATCTATTCTCACTTGTGAGTATATGAAGCTATCAGAGCTTTGAAAGGTTTGATCTATATTTTTTTTCTCAATGAGTGCATACCGGTTATACCAATTAAAATAACCGTACAGGAACCATGGTGTAGGGAAAATCTGTGGCTTCGGATATTTAATCTGGTTATCAACAATATTCTTTCATAGTCAACATATATTTAGAAAGAATTGCTGGAAGTTTCCATAACGAAACATAGGAACCAATGCGGTGTCTGAACCTCCTTATTAAAAGGGAGAAAGCTACGAATAGCCTTTGGACACACTTTTAAGAATAGCTTGGAAAATCTGCCAATTTACCAACAAAACTCAGAAGATAATGAACGGTAGATGAAGCTGTTCAAAACCTGAATGATGCTTTCATCTAGTGGTTTGAGCGGACATGCACTGTTAGGAATCAATCCCGCAGATCGCCCGTTCAATGGTGGAACCCAGTTTCGCATCGGCTGCTTACGTAAGGTTACAGTGACTATTGGAAAAACCAACCCGCTTAGGCCTATTGGCTCATTGTGATGGAACCTTATTGAGCTTCTGACGAAGCGTAGGTGACCATTACCATCCACAAGGCGTGTTCAGTAGTGCTGCCCGTTTTAAAGTAAATTCTCCTCAGATGTAATATACTTGTGCTAACGCTTTTTCCAATCCTCAAAGCACTTTTTAGTATAGCCTTGAGCTTATCCAACGGTGCCGTTATTATTTCTTGAATAGTTGCACATCTCCGCCCTTTCATAACACATGGGCTGAAAAGTCAGTGCCGTTTTATAGTAAAACACAATATCTTTGCAAAATTCAACTTCATTTATCAATATAGTTGCCTTCGAGGGCGATATACTGATTGAAACGATTTTTCAATCTTTCAATACCAGTTTTGTAGTACGATTTCGGTTTAGCCTCAAAATAGGCCTCTGTTTCGGCGATTACTTCTTCATTGGTCTTAAATCTCTTTCCGGCGAGCATTCTTTTGAGGTCGCTGGGGGCCAAATCAGGAGAATACGGTGGGTGGGGTAGCAATTCGTAGCCCGATTCATTCAATTTTGCCATCGTTTTCATCGACTTTTGACACGGTGCATTGTCTTGATGAAACAGCACATTCTTTTTCTTCAAATGCGGCCGTTTTTCTGCGATTTCGTCCTTCAAACGCTCCAACAACGCAATGTAATAGTCGCTGTTGATAGTCTGCCCCTTTTGGAGATAGTTGAGAAAATTATTCCATGTGTATCCCAACCGTCACATACCGACGCAAAAATTCGGCTTTATTGCGGTTGAACAGCTTTTAACACTCCTCTGAATCATCAACACGTTTTTGTTTTTGGTCGACTGTGAGCAAACGCGGCACCCACTTTGAACAGAGCTTTCGCATATTCAAATATTCGTGTACGATATATCCAACACGCTCTTTTGATATCTTCAGTGCCTCAGCTATCTCGATCATCTTCAATTCACGGTCATTCGTAATCATTTTGTGGACTTTTTTGTATGAAACAGCCTCTTTTGGAAGTCCACTGCGTGCATCACCTTTGGTGTTTGTATGACCACTTTTAAATTTTTCAATCCACTTGCGAATGGTTCGTTCGGCTGGTGCAGTGTCCGGGTATCACTAATCAAGCTAATTACTTACATCGGCTGCATTTTTTCCCATCAAAAAGCAATGATAAATCAACACACGAAATTGCTTTGAATCCATTTTTTTTACAATAACAAAAGTTGCATCACTCACAACGCTATATCTCGAGAACTAATCGCCCGACAGCTGCCAAATTTATATACGTATCTTTTGAAGGTTGGTACTAACTGGAAATGGATTTAATTCAAGTGTGCCACCTCTTAGTAACAGCACGGACTTTTCAGTCCATGTATTAGGTCTCTTCAGTTTTGGGAACAATAAAAAGTCGCATGGGACAAAATCCGGTGAATATGGCGGCTTAATCATAATTGTCGTTAATTTTTTGGCCAAAAAATTTACCACAAGCAATAGTAGGTGTATTATCGTGATGCAAATGCCATGAATTTTTTTTCCACAATTCCGGACAGTTTTTTCGTATTGCACTTCGCAAACGGCGCATAACTTCAAGGTAGTACTACGGATTGACCGTACAACCTCGAAGTAAAATCTCCTGATGCACTACGCCACGGTAATCGAAAAAAACAGTGATCCAAACTTTGACATTTGGTCTAACTTGACGTACTTTTTTCGATCTTGCGTTTTCTGGGTGCTTCCATTGGAACAAATAAACTTCGCTGACACACGTCTCATGCCCAAAACACCCAAAAAAACGCATGACACGAGCCGATCGAGAATATCCAACGCAAGCGATCATAGTCAAAGGCCGGTGACTGACCACAAACGACTTCAAAGCCTGGATTGACGGCAAACAAAGTTATGTTGAGTGTTTCGTGAGATTGGAAGGGAATTGTCTATTATGAACTACTAGAACGTGTCGAAACGGTCAATTCGATCATCTACTGTGCCCAACTCGACCGTTTGAATTAAGCTATCAAGAAAGAGCTACCAAAATTTGCCAACAGAAAGGGAATCGTTTTCCATCACGACAACGCTAGGCCACACACATCTTTGATGACCAAATGAACAAATTGATGGAGGTTGATTGAGAAATTTCGATGCATCCATGAGAACTTGCAACTTAAACAAAACACTTATTTAGAAGAATTAATAGAATGAGAGGTCTATACGATGCTGGGCCAATTAAGCAGCAAAAAAGGCCCTAAAGCAGATAATATGAGGCCAGTTGATTTTAAAATAAATGCTATGTACCTTGCTCCGTTTTTACTTAAATTATAAACCGAACTAGTATCAGTGCTAAGTTCTAATACACTTAATGCTGGGCCACCATTAATGGTGGAACACAAATGCTTAAATTATTCCCTGAAAATATTGCAAAGCGCATTCAACGCTGTGTCTAACTGATGGCACGATAACGGACAGTACATAAATGCAGCCAAGACAAACGTATTGCGCATACGTACCCCATCCAATTGAGAAGAAACTATCCAAATATATTACCGAAATGACTGCTGTGAAGTAAAGCAATCAAGTCAGTAAAGCAATCGAAGTAGTCATTAGCATCAAATATCTCGGAGTAAAAATCGACGAGCATTTCTGTTGCATGAACATATAAATGCAATGCGTTTTCAGCTAAGGAGCACTATTTTTGTCATGGTGTATCTATAGCGATTCTCAAATTTAGAAGCACAAAAACAGATTAACTACGCTTACTGAGTCGCGCATAATATACGGCATTCTGGTCTATTGAAACGCATCGAAAACTTATTTGGAAAAATATATCTAATCTACAACATCGTCTTGTTAAAAGTTTTAGACCAAGCGATTCGCCTTTGAAACTCTTAGATGTCAATGCAATCTTTCAAATGACAACACTGCTATATATGGATAATCAGCATTTTCTTCAGCCTACAACACGCTTAATAAAAGAAGACGAGCTCAAGGGATGATTGATGTTCCGAAAACTTACAACACTTACGAAAATCGAAAAATACGGTGTGAAATCAATAAATCCATCACAGCATAAAGTTTGTTAAACCTAAGGCTAAACTCAGTGACCCTCGTCTGGGTCCCAGGTTACAATGGGATCAAGGGAAATGAAATTGCCGACGAATTTGCCAGGCACGGTTCAGAAGAGAGTTTTACAGGACCGGAACCTACGCTGGGTCTGCCTGCGTCGTCGGTTAAGGCTTCCATTGACAGTTGGGCCTCATACGAGCACAACTGTAGATGGCACAGTTTAGCGGGATGTAGCCAGATCAAACGGATACTTCTCGACGTCTCTATGAAGTCAGCGGCCTGTCTGCTGTCTATCAGCAGAAAAGACTGCAGGTTGCTTGCTGGTGTCGTAACACGGCATTACACTTTTGTAAGACTCTTAAATGTGGTGGGTATAAGTGACACAACATCCTGCGATCCTTGCATAGAAAGTGATGACGACACCGCGGAGCACTATCACAAGTTAATAACCGGCTTACTCTCGCATCAGGCTGCATGTACTTGGCTCAGACGTGGTGGGTTCTGGTACTGTAGGCACCTTTTTACTGAAGAGCTTACTCATCTTCCTGCGTAAGAGTGAAAGATTTCAGTAAAATAAACTCTACAAGGAGTACAATGGACTAGTTTTTTGTCTGAGTGCTCTGTTCAGACACTAGAAAAAGAAAATAAATAAAAATTTACTTATTTACAATAAAAATGTTATAAAATTAAAATTTGAAAATGTATGTGTGACATTGTCAACAATCAACGCGTCCCAAACTTTGAAGAACTTCATCCCGGAACTTTCCTTCTTAATCTATTCAATAGATCTATCTTTATTAACAACAACATCTTCAATCTAACTTGAACTTTCGTCTTACAATACCACATTGTCTCAATTTCAATAATTAGACAGAAGTACAGCTCAAAAGAAGTACCCTTTTCAAAACCAATGCCAGCAATTACACATTTAAGGTCATCGGGCAAAACATATGAAGAACTCTTCACCTTAGAAATGGTAAAGGAATTACATGTTAACAATACAGCGCAATTTGATGAGCTCGAACAAGAAGGACAATTGCATATTTTTACACACTACCATACAACATCCCTATCCTTAATTATTATAACGATTGCCATTGTAAAGGAAGTCATATACCAAAAAAAGAAGATCACAATCCGAAATGTACTCGACACTACCAAACAGATGTCTCCAGAATCAACCGAAAACCAATCTCAGGTCATGAAGCCATCACATGTTTCAAATCTGATCCTTAGCAAATAAAGTTTCATCTACAGTTCATGCACCTGAATGCACCAGAATTCGTGTGGATGCCCGAGACATAGTTCCACGAATTCAACCAGCAGAACAAAAGAATATTTTTCCCATACCTAAGCTGCCTACTCAGCATTTCATCAGTCACAATTAAAGTTATAAATAACTGTAAATTAGAATTAACTTTGAGTTTTTAACGTTTAACAACCGAATAAAGAGGATATACGGTCTGCAAAAAGTTGTGCGTTTTTTTTTTCATCACACTATATAGCGCAGAAATCCATAACTTGTATGCTGATAAACCGTAAACTAACTGACCTGGAAAGCCAATAATCAGCGCATTATTGATGATGTAGAGGCCTACATCTTTTTGAAACGGATTTTATCCAACGTTTACCCATCTTTTCATCTAACCATTCCATGGTTGAGCTCGTTGTAAAAGTTGTGGAGAAAGTAATAAAATCTTGTACTCCAAAGAACAAGATACAATAGAAAACAATTCTTATATGGAAAAAACTAATTTTTATTTGTTTATTCAAAAACTTAGGCAGCAACTTAGTGTGTATCTGAACTATAAACACTTCAACGATTTACAATCTGACCAATACTTCCTTTTACTGTATAACAGTTTTTCTTATTCTTGTAATTTCCTTTCTCCATTATACAAATCATCATCTTGTTTTGCTTTTGAAAAAAGGAAAAGTATTTTAGAGAAAAAAGAAAAAAGAAAAAATCTCACCGACACATTCACAGATTTCTTCTTAACACGCAGGTAGGAATTGATTTTATTTTTTTAATAAAAATCTCTTTACTTTTTCGCTCAATTTGGCAACCCTTTACTTAACTAAATACACTGATCAACAATAATAAAATAATTAGCCTACGAACATGTGTGCGTTGGTTATTTGTGCACTTGTTCGTGGTTATACACTTGTTCTGGGTTTATCCGTCGATCACTTTCATTCACAGTCTTGTGTTGGACCGTTTAGCATGACAATTTAGTCGAATGTCAATGTTTAAGGTTTTTTTTATTCTGTTTCTTCTTGTTTACAACAATAAATTAAATAGCTGTGCGGTATTTTTATTTAATTACGAGTATTAATTTACCTCGGATTTAAATTTTGGATTCACAATGAAACTCTTCATTGTTACCGTTTTAATTCTGTTGTTCGATCAAATCAATAAAATTTTAACTCAAGGCATACCCATCAGCCCTTGTCCGAAGGTTTTTCAGTATCGTTTTGATGGCACAGAATGGTTTGGTATGATGTCCCTCAGGAATCCGGACATGGGGCAAACTTTCCATATAAAAGTCACGTTGTCCATGAGAGGAAACCCGTCCACGGTAAGTGATAGTGTTAATATCTTTCTGAGAAAATTTTCAAATTATAGAATTGTGAGTGAAGTGTTAACGCTTTCCAATTCTATGTGCATTTAGTACTTAACTACTCTTAACATAAAAGGAACAAACTGTTTGTATAATTATATAAAGATGTACTCGTATGTAGCTTATGAAAAGTAATATAGACGGTTCGTGGTATATGTAATAATCCCTCAATGAACTCCGGTCATACTAAGAAAAACATCATCATCATCAATATCTATATTCTCCTTCAAGAGTGATACATTCACTCAAACGTTTCTCAAAGTTTTTGATGCCTTTTTTTTCTATGGAGCATCTTTTTGAGGCCTGCAAAAAGCCAGTAGTCGCTGGGGGCCAGATTTGTGGAGTACAGTGAGATTGGGAAGCAATCCGAAGGGTAATTCGTTCAATTTAACCATCGTTTTTATTAACTTGTGACACGGTACATTGCCTTGGTGAAGCAGAACTTTTTTCTTTTGGATGTGAAGCCGTTTTCTCTAAATCTCTACACTCAGTCGATCCAATAATGCCACGTAATATTTGCCATCGATACTTTTACCTTTCCAAGATAATCTTGGAGAGCCAAAACACCATGCCCGTTCCAATATACTGATGCCGTAACTTTGCCAGCCGACTTTAGAGTTTTTTGTCGCTTTAGACGGCCTCCACTGGCTGCTCTCCACTCAGCTGACGATGTTTTTGATGCAGATTCGTAGTAGTGGATCCATGTTTCATCCATCATCACATACCGACCTAAAAAGTCCTTTTTATCTCACTTGAATAGCTCCAAACAGCGCTTTAAGTCGTTGCTAACGAGTTGTTGTTTTTTCGTTAGGATTGCGGTTATACAACACAAATTCGAAGCTGGCGTAAATGCGATTCACGCAATTCTATTTTCAATGGCTTACACACACAAACTAAATGATCTAGGTTAGTTAAAAATGTATAGTAGTCTATTGACAGACGTATTTGACGGGATCGGGGTTGATTTTCATGTGACTTAACTCGGGGACAACCTGAGCCTCAACTAACAAGCCTCTTCAGTTTGTCCAGTCATTCGCTAACTGCCTCCAGTTGTGCACGTCAAGTCGGTTGAGATCACCGTCTACTTGTGCGCGCCACCTAAGGCGGAGTTTTCTTCTACTGTGCTGTCCCTCCGGTTTAGATTCGAAGACTCTGCGGGCTGGAGCATTTGTGTCCATCCGCTCTACATATCCTAACCATCTCAGACGACTGATGTGCAGTTTTCTGACAAAGTCGATGTCGCCGTATAGTTTGTTTGTTGAATCTACTTCTCCAAAGCCCGACAACGCAAACCGGACTAAGACATCCGTCTTATATAGGGTCCGCTATAAAGTAGGAGTGGGAGCTTACCACTCACTTCCCTTCTTAGCCCAAAGAAACAGCGATTGGCAAGAGTAATTCTTTATTTTATTTCTGCTGAGGTGTTGTTGGTAGACTTCATAAGAGAGCCAAGGTAGACAAAGTCCTTTACTATCTGTCCAATTCGTCGATATTGTGTGTCTCTTCTTGTTGACACCATATATTTGGTTTTATCCTCAATTACCGCTAAGCCCATTTTGGAAGTGTCCCTTTCAATACCAGTGAACACACCAGTGAAAACCCGTTGAGTTCTCCCTATTATGTCGATGTCATTGATGTACACTAGTAGTTGTACAGACTTTAGAAAGATTGTGCCTCAAGTATGACGTTGAAGAAATCATATTAAAGCGCATAACCTTGTCTAAAAACTTTTTTGATATCAGAGGTCTCGGCTAAGTCGTTACCGTCATTCTGCATAGATGGACGACTGGCTCTCTATAGCTCGTTTCTATAAATTCTATCATATTTGCCCTTGAAATCGATAAAAAATCGGAGGAAATCGATTTGGACTTCTTGCGTTTTCTCTAGAATCTGCCGGAATCGACCAAATTTCGATTGTTTCTTTTTCTGGTTTGAAACCGCTCTGGAAGGGGCCAATAAAGTTATTTATGAAGAGTTTCAGACGTTCACACAGTATGACAGATAAGATCTTGTATCCCATGTTGTGAAGACTTATACATCTATATGTAGTTGACGCATTTGAGGGGATCTCCTTTTTTTGTAGATCTGGCATACGATGCTGAGATTTTATTCATCAGGCACACACTCTTCTAACCAGATCGGAGAATTGAGTTGATGCGTGCTTTCCACAAGATCTTGGGAAGATTTATATCTCTACAGTCAGCGCAGCTGAGGGGGTCTCTTTTTTTGTGGATGGGGCATATGGTGCTGAGATTTCATTCATCAGTCATACGCTATCCATATCTGTGAAATGAGTTAGTGTATGCTCTATAGAAAGTCACTTCCAGCACCTTTGAATATCGCGGCCGATAAGCTGTTAGGTCCACCTGCTTTGATGGATTTAAGCTTTATATATTGCTATCCTTACTATGTTCTGGTCAAGTGGACGGAAATTTTGGCTATTATCATCTAAGTTAAATAGTCTATTCTGCCTGATGAAGACACTTTGGGTTTCTTCACCGCTATACGGTCTGCAGAAAAAGTTATCTGATATTCTCAGCACCGACTGTGGTTCTACTATAATGTTACCTTCTTTATCTCTACAGGCTTCTGTATAGGTCTTCTTTCCTTGAGAAGTCCTTTAAAAAAAACTTCCGTATGTTATTTCTGAAGTACTCTATTTTTTTCTTCTGAAGAAGCCGATGTGAAGCTCAGCAGCAGTTCTCGTCCTTCGTTGCAGTGCCGCTATGTTGGTTTCTTGTTTAGCTGAATGTGCTTGCCATCATTCTTCATTAAACAAGGAATTTCGAAGTGGTGGTCGGATGAAACTCCACCACATCAGTTGCGGTATCTCTGATGGCACGTTGGCGGCATTGGGGTTAGGCATAGGAGTTGTCTCCTGCTATTGCAACTTTTCTAAGTTATATCTCCTAACAGTAGTTCTTCTTTGTTGTGACGCTTGGAAAATCCGCATTCGCACCTTGGCTGCAACAAGGTGATGATCAGAGTCAATGTTGGCTGCCCGGAATATTTGGATGTCCAGAATACTGGAGGCATGTGCTATATTTATCGCAAAATGATAAATTTGATTTGGCGTTTGATGATCCGGAGACCACCATGTGCTCTTGTTTATATAGAGATGAGGAAACCGTGTGATTCCTACAGTAATATTTCGTCCCGTCGCAAAGTAAATAAGCCTAAGTCCGTTGCCAGATGTAGTGTCAAGCAGGCTATGCTTATCAACTACCAAAGATACTCTCCTTTCTTATCCTGGCGTTAAAAAAAACCGTCCGGTCCACTTTTAATGTGATACTTCGGACATTGCTCATATTATCTTGTCGAGGAGCTCTAAGAAACATTCTTTGGTGACGTCGTCCTTGTCTTCCGTGGCACGGGTGCATATTAGGCTTATGTTAGTGAATTTAGCCTTGCTGCGGATTGTTATAGACTTATAGACTTCTTGCATATGACAAATCCGTAACCGAATAAGCACTGTTTCGTTTCCCATACAGCACCATAGTTTATATACAGTTTTTCATTCTCCAAAGTCGGGCCTATCCTATCGTAGTTCCTGCATCATGGTGATTTCCGCGTGATAGTCAAGGGCCTATTTTGGCTGCACTTAGCCTGTTAAGGGCTTATGGTTCCACGTGCATATCCAAAGGTCGTTGCTCTTTAAACGTTTACTAGGGTTGGCAACAGTGAGTTCGTTTTCATCCGAAGCCATTACCTGGTTTGTCACATATTTTAATTTCTTTTGTACAAGGTTTTGAGCCTTTGCCATTTTAGCCTGCATAAATAAGGGTTTACTCATGCAATTTCGAGCACTTGGCTTCCAATACCTGAATATTTTGCGGCTTATGAGGGCAAAATAAATCACGTAATCTTCTATATACTTTGTTATTTGAAGAGCAATTTTCAAAAAAAAATTTGAATGATAGTAAGTATATAACAGTGTATGCCGAAACAATATATACCATATTTCCACTACTACAAAAATGGGATTGTTTATAACGTTATGAAGGAACAGAACAACAAAATTTAACGCTTGCCGGGTCAGAGGGTTCACCACTAGTAAACGCTGTAACATAAGCCTTAGAAGCTTTAGCCTTAGATATTGATAAAGTCTTCGCTGTAACATCCGGTATCTGAAAATAGATGATTTGATTGAATGCGATAAGAAGAATGCTCTTTCGTATTGAATTGCGTAACGAAAGCAAACATTTCGCAGACCCCCTAAAAAGTACATATATGGGTATAGAGAATATCTGAAATAACGAGGAAGTATGATAGACTGTTAAAGGATATACTTGCATGTTCGACGTAAATAGTCTTTCGTTGCAAAAATTCCGAGTACTTCAATTGAGTACCTCAGGTTAACCGGCAGGTGTTTTGCTGTTTGCAGGTTCTACTATAAATGTCATCTTCGAAAGAAATAAATTGTAAACACTATGCGACAACGATCAAAGTATTACGAATTTCAGTAGATTAGCAGCTCAAAATAATATTTTAGATTTTAATTTTGCGACATTTTATTTAAGGGTATAAGCAATCTTCTTTTGCTCTACAGTAGAAGGATCTGATTTGGGCAAATGCTCTTTTGGTTAGGGTAGACTGTCCAACAAATACAGTAATCAATAAGGAAATAGGGTAGCAACCCATGCAACACAATCAGCGAGATAGAACTCAGACAAGATATGCCGAAAATATTGTCTGGGCTTCAATACTCTTCTTCTTCAATATAGCAGTTGCAACAAAAATTGCACAACGTCCAGGGACTAACGACATTCACTACAGCACGATACGCGATGATTCTATCGGTATTACCTTTATAGAGTTGACTATATAACAGCGACCCACAAAGTATTTATTGTCCCCACTATAGCTCTATTTAGTAATCACTCCTTGTAAAGAGTGATTCATCGTAAGGTTTGATTTACAATGTCAAATAAAATAAATAAATTGGAAAGAAAACTTAAAGTTTTTAATATAAACTAAAAGAACAATTCATGGCATTTAATTTTTAAGAATGACGTTATGTAAATGCTGGCCATGACTACGTCTGAGGTGGTATATTTGAAAAGTCTAATTTTGGGCGACTCGTTCGAGCATAGCGACTGGTATTTCGCGGATAGCACGAGTAATGTTGGCTTCCGTAGCGTAAATTGTAGCTGGCTTATTCCTGAATACTTGAGACTTTACATATCCCCAGAAAGCATAGTCCAAAGGTGTGATATCGCAGGATCTGGGCGGCCAATTTACCGTAGCATAACGTGAAATTAAGTGCTCACCAAAATGATTTCTCAACAAGCTTATTGTTTCACTCGCTGTATGAATCGTAGCGCCGTCTTGTTGAAACCAGAGCTCACCGAGATCATGTGCTTGAATTTTAGGAAGCACATAGTCCATTAACATGGCGGGATAACGGTTACCATTGACGGTAACATTCTGATTTGCCTAATTTTTGAAGAAATATGGACCAATGATTCCACCAGCCCACAAGCCACACTATACCGTTGTTTTTAATAGATAAAACACCGGATTTTCATTGAGTTTTTCTAGAGCCCACGCACTGAAAATATGACGCAAATTCAAGTCACCTGCTGAGAACGACGACGAATCGTTTCGTCACGGTCTTCGCGTACACTCTCAGCTACAGCCACTAAACTGGGACTCAAATTTGCGAATGGTATTGGCAAAATTGGTAGGTCGATTATGCGCACTGTAAGTTCCTCGAATCGCACGAAAACATTTTTTTACATTTTAAAGAACGCTAATTTTCGTAATACAGCTGAACAATTTAAAGGCACTGTTGTAGTATGAGTCTTTTCATGATGACTTGCCAAATGATACTGAACAAAAATAACAAAGGATAGGAGTCACGCGATTTGTCAAAAAAGCCCAATGAAATTCAAACCTCACGATGAATCACCCCTTATATGTGGCACGCAAGTCGGATAGAATCATTGGATAACAACTCACTCCTCAGAAAACAAAACCAAGCACATTTCTAACATCTTAACGAAACACTGTCAGCGTTCAGGGTCTACTAATGAATATTGACAATCTTCATAACTATTGTACATTGAGGGAATGAATTCTTCTAATTGCTGCTTAATTTTCAAAGTCAAAAACGCACTTCTGATAACAACGCACCCAGTTAAGACTGCACTTCAATGTCGTTGAAATAGACATTCTAGCAGCATAAGATACTTTTATATAGCGATCTGTTGTAGTAGATCATCTAAAATTTCATCGTGAGAAATTATTTTCATGAGGCCGAAATGGAGATAATTTTGCATGAGTTTGTTTTGAGTACAATTGGTGCAAATTCGGATTATTTTGGAATCCGAACTATGTTCAATTTCTTCTACCTTCTGACTCATTCCAGAACTATTGCTAAGCATTACACATTATAGTATGAACTTTCGCATGCCACAAAATTTATTTTAAGCATTAGTATCACAACATACGATAAGCCTCATCCCCTCGTATAGCGCAACTGTATAATAGTTTCCGCATTCTCTTCATCGCACCATTCTAATTTAGCGAACGAGTCATAGGAAAAGGAGAAGTTATCTCAATTGAATGGTCTAGCAACTCTTGGGTCAGCCCCTATTTGCAGGATGCGTATTATATTTTTTGGTAGGGAACTCCAGATTTAATTGTGACAGTAAGATCTTGGACTACCATCTGGAGTACAGTACATACACTCTTTAGGAGAAGCTCCATGATTTTTAACAGTTTTACGTCTAGCCGTTATTTGATGGTAGTTTCCCTTCTTCTTTTCCCTGTCTTTATATATAGGACGGGCAACAGATTTTTAAGATATTTTGAACTAAGTGCTCAAAACTCATATTAATCTCGAGAAAACGGAGGACAGTGGAGCTATTCGTGGTGCAATTCGACCAATTTGGCTGTGGCGACTGCGTTATCGTGGTGCTTTCGTCGCCAAATGTGGTCGTCTTTTCCTCAAATCGCCGTTGTATTGGCGATGTTTCTGTGACTGTTTTTCCCTTGTCCAAATAGTCAACCTCGCGCGTCCCAAAAAAGGGTGGCCATCATCTTTCCAGCGGAGGGCACGGTCTTCGCCTTCTTTGAAGCACGTTCACCTGATAAAACCCATTGTTTCGATTATTTTTTGGTCTCTGGTGTGTACCAATGAATCCAGGTCTCAACGATAGTCACGAAATGACGCAGAAACTCCTCCAGATTTTGTTTAAACAGGGCCAAGCACATCTTTGAAGTGGTCGCACGATTACGTTTATTCTCCGGTGTAAGCAAGTTTTTCACCCATCGCGCGGAGAGCTTTCTCAGGTCCAAAATCTCGTGCAGGATATGGCTAACGCGTTCAGTTAAGATACCTGCTATTTAAGCCAACTTGCGATGTTTCACTTGGCAGTACGCCAATACGTGCGTTCTAAATACGCAACGTGAATTTCGTCGTGATGTTGGTCCTCATCATGGCCTCAATGGACAGGCAATTCGAGCAAAATTGCTCTTTTTTGTGGCGAACATAATCCATAAGTGTTCAGCCAAGCATTATTGCATCCACAAAAATTGACTGTTTAGTGCATTTTATGGCATGGCGGCATCATCGGACCTTATTTCTTCCGAAATTAGGCCTTCAATCGCTCCAATAATGCACGGTAATACTCGCTGTTGATGGTTTTTCCTTTTTCGAAGTAGTCCACGAAGAGTATGCCATGACAATCCCAGAAAACCGACGCCATAAGCTTTCCGACCCATCGAGCCTCTCTCGGCTGGTTCGGAGCACTCGTGTCGGCTTCAGTCCATCGCCGGGCACTCATTCTGTTCTCTGGTGTTCAACAGTTACCAATCGACGCCAAAAGTCTGCCCGATTCCGCATCATTAAGTCCAAACACTCTTTCGAAGTGTTCTCGCGTTCGAGTTTTTGGTCAGAAGTGAGTATGCGCGGAACCCAGCGGCAGAATAACTTTTTCATATGCAGAATATTGCCCAAAATATGGCGTGTGCGCTCAGTACTAATCTTTGTGGTATCTGCTAGCTCACGCACCTTCACTTTCCGGTCAGCCAACACCATTTCATGTATTTTTTTGACATTGTCCTCTGTAACCGCATCGGAGTGCTTGCCGCTGCGGATTTGATCAGTAGTGGAGTTGCGGCCACCACGAAACTCTCGAAACCAATATTTGACGGTGTAACCTGACGGAGCAGTAGCCCCATAATATTTATCCAACTTTTCTTTTGTTTCCTTCGGCGTTTTGCCTCTCAAAAAATAATATTTTATGGGGGAACGATAATCGTTTTTTTCCATACTCAACATGATGCCAAACACGTCAACAACAATCAGCTGTCAAAACAAAACTAAAGACAGTATCGCACTGAAATTTGGCATGTCTGCCTAAATATGAACGGACTTTAAGGCACCATTACCGCTTTTGCAGTAGTAGCGCATTCTGGCGGTCAAGGAGGCTACTTTTCACCCCACCTAGTATTTGTTGCCTATTTTATTTCTATTTGTACTTATTTTTTGTTTATGTTCAATTGTAATTTTGTTTTTTCTTTGTACATACTCTTTTGCAGCTGGACAACCTCTGGGTGGTTTCCACCTGTCTTTTACGGTAGCTTATCGGGCATACGATAAAGGCTTGACATCATTGGCATTGTGGTATTGACTTGGGATTCGGATTTATCCGAAGTGATTCAATCTTAACAATAATACCCAATATCGATTTATTAGCGTATACCTTTTCGATATCTTCTTGATTGTGAAAGGAAAGAGGTAGTTTTATATTTCTTGTCGTTAGTCTTCCATCATTACTATGTGTTCTTTCTTTTTTAATTAGAATTTTTAAGATTTTAAATTTTCTATAAGTCAAGTTAACAATATCATGTTCATCACACGAGGAGTGAAGACCTCTAGCGAGTACTCTTCAGGGGATATTCTCATGTGAATGCATAAATTTTACCTCTTTTTAGGGGTTTTTTTTTATAAGAAAATAATATTCAATCATTTAAATTTTTTTATATGTTTTATTTGTATCTTAAACTGTATAAAAAAATTTTTTTTTTCTTATTTTACATTTTTTATATATTTTTTTTTAAATTAAATTAGACAACAAAAAAAAAAAAAGGCAGGTCACTGATCATGGTAAAATTGTTCATTAGGTCTGTCGCTATCGTTTCTACCAAAATTAATCAATTTCATTGAAAAAACAAAAATGGCCGACTGTAGTAAAAATATAAGAAAATATTTTCGAAAGTAAGCAATTTTGGTACTAATGAGTAGAACATATATAAATTTCACAGCAATCGGTTGAATAATTTTTTTTTAGGACCATGACATTTTTATAAAACGATTTCGTTTCGAGAAAAATGCGTTTAAAGTTCAAAAGAGCAGAATTTTCATGAAAAATTTATATTTACATTAATCTGCTATGCCTGGACCATACAATAACCCTTCGGTGGCTTTATACGCATCATTCTCTACCAGTTTTTGTGACCTGAGGGAAACTCCGTACGCAGGTATAAAAGTCCGGTAAAAACAATAGAAATGTAGCAACTGCAGACCTGGTGAGCGGCAGACATGGGTTGTTACTTATTTAATACTAGGAATTTTGGTCTGAATTTTTCACAGCATATTTTCGATAGGTTAACTATCGAAATATGAAAAAAAAAAATCGAATTTTCGAAGTGGTCACATGAGAATACGCCCTTAATGGTCAGTAGCTTTATTTCCGTATGAGTGCCATTGAAACTTTGTTTTTGATAGCTCATCAGTAATTTCTCTATTAGTGTCACTGTGTGTCCTATTATTGTTGGTATAGGATCTGAGCTCGCACGTATTTTTTGTTTTTTCGTTGATTATTTTCTTTACGAGTATCTCATCAAATTTGTCTACTCCAGAGATCATTATTGGTGATGGTAATGACTGCCTTTTTCTTCCAGTAGTATTCTTTTTAAGCCTTTTATTATTTGTATTAGACTGTGAGTTCGCGTATTTTGCCACACTCTCGTGATTTCGTGCAGATGATTCTGGGTTTTCTTCTGGAGATGCTTCTACCTCTAGTGCAAGCTCTTCTTTATCTGTGAGGTATTCGGGACTAGTTGAGCGGGGTGGGCTGCTTTCTTGGGCTTCGTTTAGATGCATTTTTTTTTCAGAGCCTTGTTTTCTTCTCGGAGTAAATCTACTTCTTTTTTAAGCTTTTGAAAAAGTAGCTATATTTGCTTAAGCTTCGTAATAAGTGTGTTGTTTGCCTCCTCCAAGCTTTTGTTACTCGCTGAGTCCGTTTTTTCGCGCATAGGCGCTTCGGGCGAACTTCTTTTCCCGGAGATATGCGATTTTGGTGGTGGAGATCGTGATACCATTGATCCTTTTAAAGAAGGGATCAAACGACTGCGGTAAATTCTTTGACCTTACTGCGTTATTTGTGTTGTTTGTATAGGGTGATTCATCGTGAAGTGAACTTAAAATTCTTTTTATCGGTTAAAAGAACAATTCATGGCATTTACTTTATGAGAATGATATTATATAAATGCTGGCCACGACTACGTCTGAGGTGGCCATTTCGAAAGACCCAATTTTTGGCGACTCGATCGAGCATAAAGACTGGTATCTCGCGGATAACATGAGTAATGTTGGCTTCAAAGGCATCAATCGTAGCCGGCTTATTCCTGAAGACCTGAGACTTTACATATCTCCAAAGAAAATAGCCCAAAGATGTGGTATCGCACGAACAAGGCGGCCAATTTACCGTAGCAAAACGTGAAGTTAAGTGCTCACCAAAATGATTTCTCAACAAGTCCATTGTTTCACGCGCTGTATGGCTCGTACCGCCGTATTGTTGAAACCAGAGCTCACCGAGACCACGTGCTTGAATTTCAGGAAGCACATAGTTCGTTAACATGGCGCGATAACGGTTACCATTGACGGTAATACTCTGATTTGGCTCATTTTTGAAGAAATATGGAATAATGATTCCACCAGCCCATAAACCACACCTTATCGTTGTCTTTAATTGATGTAATGGTAGCTCTTGGTATTCTCCTTGATTGCTCATCAGCCTAAATACGGCAATTTTGTTTATTAACGTATTCATTGAGCCAGAAATGGGCTTCATCACTGAACAAAATTTCACGATAAAACACCGGATTTTTATTGAGTTTTTCCAGAGCCCATTCACTCAAAATATGACGCAAATTCAAATCGCCTTTATTTAATTCATACACAAGTTAAATTTTGTTCGCTTTTAGGCCAAAATGCTCACGTGTATTTTACGTGTTGCCAAGTTGTCGAATACGCCAACTGAAAACTCGATTTGTCACGGTCTTCGCGTACACTCTCAGCTACAGCTGCTATAGTCTCTTCACTTCATGCTGGACGTGATCTAACCGGTCGAGTATCATCCACTAATATAAACTGAGACTCAAATTTGCAAATGGTATTGGTAATAGCGGTTTAAGTAGGTCGAATACGCGCACTGTAAGTTCTTCGAATCGCACGAAAAACATTTCACACAGAACGCTTATTTTCGTAATACAGCTAAACAATTTAGAGGCGCTGTTGTGGTTTAAGTCTTTCCATGATGACTTTCCAAATGTTACTGAACAAAAATGACAAAGCAGTTTAATGGGAGTCACGCGTGATCTGTCAAAAAAAGCCTATTGAAAATTAAACCTCACGATGAATCACCCTATATTATTTGTTTTATTTGCTTTGTTTTTATTTAGGTCCATATATATATAGATACATCAAAGAATACATGGCGATGGAGTTTGCCTTACAATCCATTTATTCTTAAATTGAATTGGACGACGAAAGTCTATTGAAACAACGAAGATAAAAACAAACGTTCAAGTCCAACTTAACTGTAGTTAAGTGAACTTGATTGCTTCTACAGATACCGGGCCAATTAAATATCAATTGCTCTTTCTTTCTGCCAGCCTATTTCCATCACTGCCTTGATAGTAATCTCCCAAGTAAAGGTCAAATTTGTTATCCATTAGAAGATTTCTACTCCATTTTCGTTTTCGTTCAACAATTGTGTTTTGCATAGTTCTCCTGCTAAGCATTCTGTTTCTGTTTCTGTTTCTATAAAATTCCAATTAACTTCAACTACAGAGAGATTCTGTTACCTACATTTCATAGAAACTATTCCAACATATTTCAAATTCAGATTCAGAGTCCTTCCATTCATCAAGACCTTAAGCTCCTCTACACTGGAAACAAATCTCCTAACCTGATTTTAACAGAATAACAAAAAACACTACATCACTTCTGAGAAACTTTGTCAGCAATCTTCTCCTTTTTTCTAAAGCAATCAACAGTTTTCCGACAAAATATTAGATACATCACTTTAGCATGAAAAGTTATCCTCATCATTGTTTACACACAATTCACAGAACTGCATGAAAACTTTTTCTCTTCTCATTTTAGAATTACCTAGGAGAGATAGAACTTCTCACCAGAGGCCAATTTCTAATGGATACCCCGGTTTTGTATAAAATTAAATTTCCCAAGAATCCCTTTCCACCGAAACTACTGCAGATAGTAGCAAACAATCAGATTGTTTGCGTTGGAAGTGCAGGTGCGTTACCAATTTAAATTTATAATTTATATTTTTTTTTCTATTCCATGTACGTACGGGTGTATCTATTGTTATGTTTTCATTCTCTTTTTTCTTCTTTAGATCATAGTATATTCGTTACTCAAATTCAACTGGAGCATACAAGAAAATTCACATTTATACCATCTGATGATGAATTCGCCATTCCACTGGATCCAACTCTACCCTCATCAGTTCGGCCACAATTATTGCCATCACAATCAAATAGACCATCCACACTGCCTGTTCATGCCACCTTTTTGGAACCTTTTGATGCGAAGCATCTACCATTTGCAACAAATGAAAAGTAAATATCTCGTGGGTCAGGGACGGGAATCGATATCCGGTGTCCGGACATTTTGTTCGAAAATTATAAAATTTTCAGTTTTTCAGAAATCCATTGAAGCGGACGAAAGATATTTGCGGTCTTACTGGGGAGAGTAAAGCGCGATTGACTATCGCCGGAGTGGAAATACAAACTTTTGGCGACGAAGATTTGCAAGACGAAATGGCTTTCCTGGCACCATCGCCTTCAGTAAATATTAACCGAGGCGTATGGCCATGGTTAGCTGCAATCTATGTCAACAACCTGACATCGCTGTCGTATCAATGTGGTGGTACCTTAATTTCCTCGCGAATTGTCATCAGCTCAGCGCATTGCTTTTATAATAGCAAACGACAATATACCGCGAATGAGGTACTGATCTTCCTAGGTCGACACAATTTGAAAAACTGGAACGAGGAGGGTTCTCTAGCAGCGTCATGTGATGACATATTTACTCATCCGGACTACGACAGCCAACTAAAGTCGTACGACGCGGATATTGCTGTGATTGTTCTAAAAAGTGAAGTGAGGTAAGGACTTCTTCTGCATCAAAATGTCCATCTTCCATTCCAATAGATATTTTTCTTGTAGATACAACGCATATATTCGTCCAGCATGCATATGGTCAAGTCCAATTGAATTAGAGTATATCGAAGGTGAACGAGGCATAGTTGTCGGTTGGGGTGCTGGAGCAAGTGGTTTTAGTCAAGGAGACCAAAGAAATGCAACAATAATAACAACCACCCCTAAAGTGGTTGCTGCTCCGATTGTCTCCAATGAAGTGTGCTTCAAATCAAATGATAAATTTCGCAATCTCTCATCGAACAGGACATTCTGTGCAGGAACACGAAACGGCAGGGGTCCGTGCAGTGGTGATTCCGGTGCTGGGTTATTGATTCTCAAGAATAATCGATGGATACTTAGGGGTACGGTGTCGGCGACACTCCCGTTATCCTACAGCAAACCATCATGTAACACAAACGAGTATGTCATTTACACAGATGTGGCAAAGTTTCTCGACTGGATTTTCGCTTTCATCATTTAGTTTGCCTTCCAGCACCCTATCCCGATACTCACTTTATTTTCTAGATTCTTGTGAAATTTAGTTTTCATGAAAATTCTGTATTTATGATATATATGGTAAATGTATACAATGTATGTATGGTATGTGAATGATAGGAAGTCAATTAAAATTTCTAGGAAACAAGTTGTTTTGTGGCGTTTTAATAAATGAGTCTGTGATATGATTGAAAAGCAAAACATTTTTCCTCTTTCTTTTAGTTTCGGTTTCTTGTTTTTAATAATGAACCTATGAAAGGTAGCATCTTTACAGGATTAAAAGCAAAAAGGTCACTACTAAGTGAAGTGACTTTTCTGGATGAATATTGTTTTGACGAATTTTACGAAAAGTTAATAAGGCCATTCAGAAAGTTATTCTGAAAATGAGGAGAGAATTTAAAATCCTAAATGGTGATCTATTCACAGGTAAAATATCTTTACTGAATTAGTTGAGGCATCTCCAACATATATGAGTTTTTTTAGATATTAATTTCATGGTTGCTAGGTAGGCAGGACTACATAATGTTCAGGATTTTTAAGATCTGAAATTTGAGTTGTAATAGACTAGTTTCGTGACGATTTATCGGGTTATTTTTGAGTGTCCTATAACTTGAATTGGTGTAGCAGTGCACCAATCAAGTTCGTATAAGTACTGCCTACTCTAATGGTGGTCCCCTTATTCATGCGGGCTAAAATGGCAAAAGCCTGCGCCGTCACAGTACTCACAACCCTATACGATGGAAATTAAAAATTTGGTGACGACAATGCTGTTGACGACCCTTACAAACGTTGAACTCTAGAAAGCTAACGTGCTTGAACTACCATGAAAAGCTAATCATTCGACTTTGGACGAATATTTAAAAAGTTTGTTTTGAATTAGTTATTCATGTTCGCCACAATTCTTTATCATGCGTCATTCTTGTAAGAACATAAACCGCAACTCGTTCTCTTCTTTGTTGGATAATTTTCTGGAATTGAAGGAAACAGATGGTCCAGAAATTTGACCTTCAACCCGTTGTTGGTTGTTTAAATCCAACGCATGGTTCAACAAGCTTATTCGAAGTAATGGTTCACCTACCGATACGCCGACATTATGGCAATAAATTATATACGCATTGATGGCAGGGATATTACGCATGGGCCACCTGTTTGTTTTCCGGTTGCATGACATATTTGAACACATTTAATCAAATTTATCGACACCACCATGTTTGGTTTTCTTAATGATGGGTTGACATTGGCTTCTTCATCACATGATGGGAGCAAATAAACCATTTTAGTAAGCTTTGGTTTATATGACATGAGAGTAAGTGGCCCATCAACACAAAACATCAAAGTTCCAGTTGGCCTTCCACGGCTGTTCTTCATTTCTTCCCAACATATTCCGCAAGAGGCATGCTTTCTGTGTTTGTCCTTTTCCCAAGGTAAGGCATGGCATCAACCATGTATCTGGATCTATTATCACACATCATTTCAATTTTTAAACCGTACTTAGCCGGTTTGTTAGGAATGTACATTTTAAATTTGCACCGACCCTGAAATGCAAGCAATTGCTCATCTATGGTAAGGTAGCTTTCAGGGATGTAATTAGCTTGACACTGAATCATCAGTAAGTAAGTAAGTAAGTCACATATTTTCCGAATTGGTGTGAACGGATCGGATTGTATGTTTGGAATTCCAAATTCCCTGTCATCAAGCCTTAGGCATCTTATGAGGAAATCAAACCTTTCTCGACTCGTACATGCAATGAATCAGTCTCCACAGAAAGCTGTGTTAAACAACTCATCGCTTGTAAGGTGGTTATCCCTCAACGTAGCTGCTAAAACAGCACCAAAGAGAGCATTGAGTTCCATCATGCATAAATCATTTTGGGTTGATGTGATGGTGTCATAGTCACGTTCCTTTATGGATATTTAAGAATTTCTTCGCAACTTTCCTTTGTGAAAGAGGATTTGTCTTGCTTTTGAGTGTATAGGCTGGTGCTCTGGCCATGCGGACAATATTTATCGAAGAAGTTCGGTTCGGTTGGTCTGCGACAAAATCACAATACAATTGGAGACTGAAGAATTATTTTGTTCATCTTCGACAAGGTCGAAAGCTTCATCTTGAACATCGCTCTCCACGTTGTCAATAAATAAACCGTCTTCACTCTCACTATCAGAAAATTCAATATTTGAGTAGCTTACATCATCCTTAGGTACTATTCTGTCATCTGCAACAAACGACATCGCAGCTATTGTTCAAATCACCGTACTTAAAGAAAAAACAACAAAGAAACACAGATCAACACAAACAAAATTTGTAAAAGTTACAAATAAGTTAACCATTCGTCAAAATGACGAGTACACTGTATGGTACATATATCAAAAACAATAACACCTGTAGGGTGATTCATCTTGAGGTTTGATTTATAATGTAAAACAAGATACATAAATTTAAAAGTGAACTTAAATTTTTTATTATCATTTAAAAGAACAATTCATGGCATTTACTTCTTAGAAATTATATTATGTAAATATTGATCACAACTACGTCTGAGATGGCTCATTTGGAAGGTCTAATTTTGGGCGATTCGTTCGAGCATAGCGACTGGTATTTCGCGGGTAACACGAGTAATGTTGGCTTCCAAAGCATCGATCGTAGCTGGCTTATTTCTGAAAACCTGAGACTTTACACTTCCCAGAGAAAACAGTCTAAAGGAGTGATATCGCACGATCTAGGCGGCCAATTTACCGTAGCAAAACGTGAAATTAAGTGCTCACCAAAATGATTTCTCAATAAGTCCATTGTTTCATGCGCTGTATGACTCGTAGTGCCGTCTTGTTAAAAGCAGAGCTCACTGAGACCATGTGCTTGAATTTCAGGAAGCATATAGTTTGTTAACATAGAGCGATACCGGTTATCATTGACGGTGACATTTTGATTTGCCTCATTTTTGAAAAAATACCGACCAATGATTCCACCAGCCCATAAACCACACCATATTGTTGTTTTTAACGTATGTAATGGTTGCTCTTGTTACTCTTTGGGTTTCTCATCAGCCCAAATACAGCAATTTTGTTTATTAATGTATCATTTGAGCCGGAAACTGAATAAAATTTCACGATAAAACACCGGATTTTCATTGAGTTTTTCCAGAGCCCATTCACTGAAAATATGACCCAAATTCAAATCGCCTGGCTTCAATACTTGCACAAGTTGAACTGTGTACGCTTTTAGGCCGAGATCCTCACGTAAAATACGCCAAGTTGCCGAATACGCCAATCCAAGCTGCTGAGAACGACGACGAATCGATTCGTCACGGTCTTCGCGTACACTCTCAGCTACAGCTGCTATAGTCTCTTCACTACGTGCTGGATGTTGTCTAACCAGTCGAGTATCGTCCACTAATGTAAATTGAGACTCAAATTTGCGAATGGTATTGGCAATAGTGGTTTCAGTGGGTCGATTCTGCGCACTGTAAGTTCCTCGAATCGCACGAAAAACATTTCTCACAGAACGCTGATTTTCGTAATACTTGCCAATTGATACTGAATAAAAACGACAGATCACTTTGATAGGAATCAAGCGTGATCTGTCAAAAAAAGCCTATTGAAAATTAAGCCTCACAAAGAATCACTCCTTACAAGCAAAACACATCCACCACACGAAACAGACCACTGGTGATTGAGTTGGAGCGAAAGCACGATTATGTAAGTCAAACAATAAAATAGGGAAAGGGAAAGTTAAATAATTGTTGGATGTTCATCAATTTGACCCAGAAGTACCCGACCCAACCCAACAAAGAAAAGACAAAAATCTTGGAAAAAAATTTATTTATTTTTCAACATAATCGCCTTTCAACTCTATATAGTGCACTTTTCCCAGCGATGTTCAACAAGTTTGAAACCCTTTTTATAATAAGAACTGTCTTGCTCCTCAAATTAGCCATTAACTGCCGACATCACTTCTTCATCGTTGGAAAATCTTTGACCACTGAGCCATATTTTCAAGTTTGGGAACAGAAAATAATCCGCCAGGCTAAATCTGGCGAATAAGGTGCTTGAGGTAGCAATTCAAACTTTAATTCGTTAATTTTTGCCATTTGCGAGCTGGTGCATTGTCTTGATGAAATAATATTCTTCTTAGCCAAATGCGGCCGTTTTTGCTTGATTTCTCCGCTCAAACGTTGCAAAAAGTTCGCATAATACTAACCCTTGATAGTTTTTCCTTTTTTAAGATAATCAATGAAAATTATCTCACACGCATCCCAAAAAATCGATGCTATGGCCTTGCCTGCAGATGTAACGGTCTTTCCCTTCTTTGAAGCCGGTTCTCCCTTTTGAAACCATTGTTTTGATTGTTCTTTTGTCTCAGATGTAAAATGATGGACCAATGTTTCATCCATTGCTATGAAACGGCGCAAAAATTCTGATTTGTTGCTGCGAAATTTCGCTAAACACTCAATTGCAACATTTTCACGACCCTGTTTTTGCTCGACTGTGAGCAAACGCGGCACCCATTTTGCACACAGCTTTCTCATGTCCAAATTTTCAAATAATATGCGATGTTCCGCACTTTTTGAAATGCCTACAATGTCTGATAGCTCGCGCACTTTCAGTCGACGATCATCCAGTACCGCTTTGTGGATTTTCTTCACCATTTCTGGAGTCATCATCTCATTTGGTCGACCACTGCGATGTTCGTCTTGGCACCTCGTACGGCCTCGTTTAAACTCAGCATCTGAAAATTTTACTATTTCACTGAGGCCTTTCAAATAAAAGTATTGTTTCACATAACTATGCCCAATTTTCTCCATTTTCACAAGTTCACTAACAACGTTCACTATTTATGGCTGCCAAACAAATAATAAACAACGTGGCGCTTTCAAACTTGAAACATATGCTTTATAGACTGCGAACTTTCCAAAACAGTGATATTTTCAAACAACTACCGCCATGTCTTACTCAGGCCGGGTAACACCCTCATAGCTTTCTAGGGTAAAAGAAAAAGATGAAGGACCTTCGAATCTGTACATACTCTTTGTCAGATCACATGCAGGCGAGTAATCAGCAGAGGCCCCCAGCTATCATGTAAATATCCTCGCCGACCAGGAAGTGCGATGGTATGAGCTGGACATGAGATAGATGAAAAACTGTGATATGTACTATGGTGCTGTATGGTAAAAGAAAGTGCTTATTCGATTACGGAAGTATTGAGCTTGCTGACACGTGAGCGAGCATCTTATAACAATCCGCAGCGAGGCTATATTCGCTAACATAAGCCTAATATGCACCCATGCCCTGACGAAAAACAAAGACGACGCCACCAAGCAATGTTTCCACGAGCTCCTCGACAAGATATATGAGCAATGTCCGATGTATCACATTAAATTCGTACTAGACGATTTTAACGGCAGGATAGGAAAGGAGGACATCTTTGGTGAAACAGTTGGTAAGCATAGATAGCTTACATGATAACTCGTCTGACAACGGATTTATGCTTATTGACTTTGCGGCGGGATGTAATATAACTAAAGCAAGCATACGGTTTCCTCATCTCAATATAAACAAGGGGACATGGCGGTCTCCGGATCATCAAAGGATATGAAAAGGGAGGTTATAAGATTCCTATGAGATGCGTTACACACTCTTTTATTACAATACAATAGCCGGAAGGGCATCAGATGCTTAGAGTTGACATGCGAAGACAACGTAGAAAGATTTTTATGATCTTCGCCGGAACAGATGTTGAAGCCCTGATGAGAGCGAACTAAAATTTGCATCAATTCATCTGGCGTAATACGAAAACCTTCTCTTTGAATCTAAGCCATAATATTGGTTTTTGTATGCCATCAATGCAAACGAAATTGAGCTTTTTCGTGCAAGTAGACAAGATAGAGTCAAACATGTTCATAAATGCGGCGGTCTCTCAAACAAGATACTGCAGAACAACTATCATCATTCATATCTGAAAATTGTTTAGTGAATTTGACAGTGGGTGGAAGGAATGGGTCGAGTGAGAATTGAGGAAAGGCGAAATAAGAAAACGAGCCAATGGAAAAGGGACAGTTGGATCATTGGGATTGGTAGATGAAGATGATGAGGAGGTTGTTGGGTTTAGTATATGGGAGCTTATAAAATAAGGATATTTTTCCGATAGGTCAACTGCAGATGGAACTCTGTTTTGAAACGACTTTAAAGGTTTGAGGATGGGAGTGAGAAGATTTGGTGTCGGGACTCTAGTGGTCTTTATACGTAGATGGAGCAAAAGGGGGTAGGTATGAAGGAAATCTATGAAAGATTTGGGTCTTAAACGACCAGTTTGGGTCGGTATGTTGATGGGATAGTGCAAAGTTGTGGGTGTTAACTTTACTCTTATTAATAAGCGTATTATCTACCATATCCTTCCTTTGGGTGACAACCATCTTTCCGAGATTTTAGCGGGTATACTACACGTATGTTTGTTTCAAAACATTGGCCGTTTTGGCTCTTGGCTTTGTCAACTACTTTACAACTAAAAAGATATTTGATCCAGGACCAGGCTTGCGTGACGTGGGGTAGCTTGGAGAAAGAAAGTAGACAGTTCTGGTTTGTTGGTGGCTTAAAGATTCATTTTATTTAATTATTGTAATCTGTTGTTCCAGGATGTCCCAAAAGCTTTATCTATTGGCAATGGTCTTGGGACCGGAGTGGTGATCGAAGTTCCATTAATCTCAGAGAGTTGAACAAGTACTTCGGTGATAGCGGCTGCTGAATGAGTTGGGGCTGAAGTGGTTGAGAGAAATAGATATAGCTCATCGTGTAATGATTTGTTACAAGAGCTTACTACAGATGGAGGTGCGGCCGGCTTACTCTAATATCTGTACTGTGGTTCATCTAGTGGATGCAGGTTTCTCACTAAGAAAATTAGGGTCATGGTGAATGGATCTGATGTCTTTGGTGTGTTTAGCTTGCTTGAGATGCAATAGAAGAACTGAATTGAAGTTGACTGAATCGCTGGTAATATTTTTAAACAGTGAGACTAAGCAGTGAGATCAGAGTCTGCGAACTATGTATTTTTTTGAGTGCAGGAATTGAACAGCTGATTTTATGGTGGTTATGGGTATCATAGCTCTCTGAAATGAGTTGGGTTACTTTTTTTCCATTATATGGTATTGAACTTCAGATTTCAGCTCTGCAATCAAGTCTGCAAGCCCAATTAGTTACTGGTTATTACATATTATATCCAACATTATTTGTGCCAGAGAAATGGTCCGGTACTCTATACAGAAGAAGCAGAATATGTGCTTATACTCATCTTCCCATATCCACTGAGTTATAAGGTACAGCGCAGTCAGCAAGACATGGTTTAATTAGGTCAAGTAATAAATAAATAGCAAGTAAGGTATTTTTTACAAAATCACTGTGTTTTCATGACACTGGGAAATTATCGTGTGAATGATTGGGCACAAGTAATGCGGTCCTTTCGTTCTACGCCCTTCCTAGCCTGGATCAGGAGCAGTTTGAGCAGCTGATGCGGGATATAGTCGCGGAAGTCGGCTCGAAGTCACCGGTGGTCACTTGGTCGACCACGTGGGGCAACAGACTCACAAACGCCAGAGGAAAATCGCTGCAGGAATGGTTCGGGAAGGAACCGTTCGGCGATCGACCTCATCTGAGTCCACGATACACTTTCAACACGTACCTCTTGATCTGTAGGAGGTTTTTTTTTGCAAATAGTGACCATCGGACCATACTCTTTGAAATTGTCCAAACGACTGACAGCATGTCAGGCCACGTTCAAAGAAGAGGGTGAAAACACCGTCTACTTGATACTGAAGTCTTTAAAATGGTATGGAGTGATGAAACCGTACTCCAAGACATTGCCCGTAATATGGCCCAGGCGGTTGTGTTTTTTGCTAGTGACGGCCTGCGACGCTTCAAACCACGGGTGACCCAGAGATCAATGAGCAAACCAGCTTATTGGTTGAATGAAGAGATCGCTCGCCAAAAATCCATGTGCATCAAGGCAAGACGTCGAGCACACCGCACCAAGGAGGAAACCCTCCGACAGCAGCGCTAAGAGATATACGTACACAGTAAACGTGCTTTAAAAAAGGCCATTAAGCGTAGCAAGCTGCGGTCTTTTAAGGAGCTCTGCACAAGTGCATACATGGACCCGTGGGGGTTGACCCACAAGATAGCTGGATGTCGACCAATCTGCCTCTTGAACGAACTTGGAAAAACACTCGAAGGCATCATCGTGAATGGTCTAAATGGAGCTTTGGAGCGCCCAGGCGGTCTGAACGATATGGTCGTCAGCATAGCTCGAGACGTTACGGCTGGAAAAAGATGGAAAGGCGGTTCCAAGAAATACTGTGCTATAGTCAAGTTGGACGTGAGGAACGCTTTCAACTCAGCCAGATGATCCCGTATCGTACACTCACGTTAGGCCCTTGAGGTATCAAGCTACCTCCAGATAATCGCGCGCTCTGTGCTCGGTGCTGGGCCCCACCTTCTGGAACGCGATGTACAACAACGTGCTCGAGTGGTGAACGATTGTGGGGTACGCCGATGACCTGGTCATAGTGGCTGTGGCCAAGACTATTGAAAAAATTACGACTAGAAGCACGGAGGTGGTAGGCATTGTGACCACTTGGCTGCAAAGAAACGGATTTGACCTGGCGGTACAGAAGACTGAAGCAGTCCTCTTGACCCCAAGGAAAAATAGAGAGGTACTTTCCTATAAAAGTGGCGATTTTACGGTCACATCGAAGCCTTTCGTGCGATACCTAGGTGTCCTCCTAGACGCAAGGATCTGCTTTAAAAAGAATCTACAGCAAGTAAAAGGTAAAGCCGACAAGATCACAAGGGCTGTTTAGTTTAGTAAGCGAAAACTGCTAGTTAGGTTCACCAGTTAGGTGATTTTGTACTCGGCTCCCATCGGCAATGGCTAAGAGCGGCCGGATTAATTTCCACACACCGCCTGAGTGCGTACCATTTAGTGAGGGCATATAGGACCGTCTCTGATGACGCTGCATGCATCTTGGCCGGCATGTCGCCGATCAACCTAGTCGCGGAAGAGCTGCGGAAGATCCGACGGGATAAACTGCCAAAGAGGATGCCCGGCGTAATAAAATTCGTGCATGGCAAAGTATTACTTAATTTGTGCGGCTTGCTAAGAGATGGCTTAACTTGTATTATTCCATTGTTATTATTCCATTGGAACATGCGTTGGAAACCTACTGTCATTGTACGTCATTTCAGTATATATCATTCATTTGAAGCGTAAACAACAATATTTTTTTTCTCATTCAAATATGTCGAACTTTGTGCCTGAAAAAGTGTTTTTGCGGCGAGTTCTTCTTCATTACTGAAAACTGCTCCCGAAAGTCATCGTATTTTGATGTAAGTTTATGGTGAACATGCTCTAGCTGAGCGAACGTGCCAAAAGTGGTTTGCACGATTTAAAAGTGGTGATTTTGGCTTGGAAGACAATGAATGTCCTGGGCAGCCAAAAAAGTTTGAAGATGAAGAACTGGAAGCATTACTCTATGAAGATTGTTGCCAAACACAAGAAGAGCTCGCAGAATCTTTGGGTGTCACTTAAGCAACCATTTCAAAACGTTTAAAAGCAGCTGGATACATTCAAAAGCAAGGAAATTGGGTTCCACATGAACCTAAGCCGAGAGACCTCGAAAGGCGGTTTTGCATATAAGAAATGCTTCTGGAACCCCACAAAAATAAGTCATTTTTGCATCGGATTGTTACTGGTGATGAAAAATGGATACATTACGATAACCCCAAGCGCAAAAAATCAGGTGTGAAACCCGGCCAACCAGTCAAATCAACGGCAAAGCTGAATATCCATGGCGCAAAGGTAATGCTCTGTATTTAGTGGGATCAGATGGGTATGGTGTATTATGAGCTACTAAAACCAGGTGAAGCCATCAATGGGCAACACTACCGAACACAATTAATCCGTTTGAAGAGAGCAGTAGCCGAAAAACGCCCGGAATATGCGACCAGACACGAGGCAATAATTTTCCATCATGACAACGCTCGGCCCCTGGTTACTATTCCGGTTAAGAACTATTTGGAAAACAGTGGAAGTTTTACCCCACCCGCCTTATAGCCCAGACCTTGCCCCATCTGACTATCATTTGTTCCGGTCGATGCAGAACGCCCTCACTGAAATACGGTTTACATCAGAGCAGAATATCAAAAATTGACTTGATTCACTCTTGGCTGCCAAGCCGTCGCAGTTCACTGCCCAAACTATGAGAGAGCAAAAGAGGATGCGAAGCATGTTCTCTTCTTGTGCTCGAGATTTGAACACTTCAAGAGCTCCATTAACGAAGCGATTGGGGAACCAACTTCAGCGATATACCTGGTACCCAGTATGTTAAGCAGCCCCCGAAAATGGCAGGCTATTGAAGACTTAATCGTGACATTGATGATGGAGCTAAAAGTATAGAACGCCTCCAGGAGAGTGTGCGCTTACAGCGAGGTGTAACTTTTCCACAAAATTGGCAATGACGACTAGACTAACACTTTGAGCCTTTGTTCAGGACATCCTTCTGACAAAATACCTAAAGGTGGTTCCAGGAGGATCTTTCCGTCCGAACGATGAGTACATGTTTTTAGTGCGGTTAAAGTACCACACTAACCTTTAGGCTTTCGATGCTTTTAAGTTCTCGTTAAAAAAAAAAAATGGTCAGACAGAAAAACAAATATTCACCAATTATCGTGGAGCGAAATTGAAATTCGTCCGAACTTGACGGTGAAGAACTTGGAACTGTAAAGCGGTGGGGAGTCGTGATTTGATGTGTATGTTGCTCGGCAGCACTAAAAATTTTTGTAGCTTGTTGAAGGGGAATAAACTACTTCGTCGTTTTCTTCTAATTAAGGGTAGCTACATTTGTGGGGCAAAGTCAGTATACTCAATATTTTAAGCCATGTCTGGCTTACATAGCTTAGGTAGAATTAAGATAGTTTTATAAAAAAAAAAAACAAAACAAGTTTGTTTCGAAAACATCGAAAATATATCGCACATTTTACAGTAAAAGGATATATCCGGTATATGAGGTACATAATTTCAGGGTAATAATTCTTATCTCGCTCGGGGGATGGTAGTAGTTTACTGCACCTGAATTGAGGTTGGTCTAATATTTCTCATGCTGTGAAGACCTTGCCAAAGTTCTATGTATACTCTGTACGCATTTTTTCATCTACGGAGGACATCAGTTTATACAGCTGTGATCGCAATGCAGCTACATTGTGCATTAGTGGTAGTGAAACACCGTGAGACTCTGAGAGTAGTATTTATTATTTTATAAAATCGATTTTGTTCGTTATTGAGAATTTTAAAAATCTGTTAGCGTGTCTTGAAGAGTTCATTTGAAGAACCTTGTGAAAATAGTTGAAATGGAACTTGAGTGCGTCCAGAAACATGTTGGGCAGTCTGGTCTCAAACGAGTATAGTTTGAAGATACGTTTTGAGAAGAAACGAAGTAATTTTTCCACTTCCTCGTGTTGTTTTATAACCCCATACTTGAGTAGCATACATCGTTATAGATTTAGAGACCACTTTAAGCAGCTTGTATTTATCTGCATGACGAGTAAGCCTGTTTGACATATAATTGATCATGGAACAATCGCAGATTTGGTTTCAGGTAACTTAAACTTGAGATGTTTTTCAAAGCTTATATTGCTTTAAAGAATTGCCAGTTTCCTAAACTAAGCTCACTTACTGCACTTTTCCTTTGATGCATATTCCGAGTCCTTTTCAGAAAATCATGATTTTGGACATACTTCAATTGACGGATAAATTCTAAGTATCTTGTCAATCAATTTTTGTAGCTGGTTAGGGGAGTCTTCCAGAAGAACTATGTCATCGGTATAATAAGATCGGAACAGTGACACCTGCAATATTTACTCCTCCTCCAAGGAACTCTACGATGTCGCCAATGAAGATAACGAAGAGAAGTGTGCTCAGCGCGCATCTTTGTTAAAAGTCCATCATATACAAAGATTTTAGTGTTACCATGATCTTGGAAGATATATCTAAGTTCGACAGTTTGTAGAAGAGACTTTCTCGATCTATTGAGTCGAACGCTGCTTGGAAATCAACAAAAAAGAAAAAGAACTTTTTCCTTGCACTGCAAGTAAGTCTGGGCAAAATTGGAAAGTAAGAAAACTTGATCTGTTGTGAAGTATTTGTCTCGAAAGTTTGCCTGAAACTCACCGAGTTGCCTATTATCGTTAATCCAGGTAGTTAATTTTTACGAAATAACATTCCTCCATAAAGCTTCATTGAAGTATTTTAAGAAGGATATACCTCGGTAGTTTTTAGGAAGGTTATTGTCTCCCTTTTTAAAAATTGGAAATAAAATTCAAGATCGGAAGCCGGATAGAATCTTGCAATTCTGAAAGATCATGTTTTAGTAATCAGTCAGATCGAGATAAACTCCGGTGTGGAATTTTTAAAGAACTCGTATGGGATTCTATTCATACCCGCTGCCTTGTTTAACTTTTTTGTAGTTAGTGTTGTCAGGAGATCTTGTACGATGAAATCTGCATCAGGAAATACGTTTAGATAATGGGTCAGAGAAGCAAAATATGTTTTAGCTCATTTGCTTAGAGTTGCGACTTATTGCGTACTTTGATCCATTTACCGCTATCAAGACTTTCTAAAAATCACCTGCCGAACTTGCACTTAATAACGATAAGATAATACTCATGCAGTGTTCTTTATTTTTCTCGAGCACAGCTTCTTGTCTTGCTTGACGGCCGTTGCGTAACTAAGCCTTAAGTAAGTGTTGTTCTAAATACGGTACAGGGATAGGAGAACAGGAGATTTCCTCTTGTCAGCTTCTCAGTCATTGTCAAACCATTTTTCCTTAAATACTTTTCTTAAGTTTTGCGCATTCAGTCGCCTAGAAGTTGATGCAAATCGAGCATACCACCTTGATCAAAAATACAAGTTTATTCATCTAAATCCATATTGTCCCCTTTAAAGTAAGCCCCATCGACTGCAACACACTTATTCCAGCGCTTGATCCAATCCTCGAAACATTTTTTTATATTCGGTTTTCGGTATGTCCATCAGTGCTTCCTAGGATTTTTCCATTACTTCCTCTCGGCTGCTGAAACGCGTTCCCTGTAGTGGTTTTTTAACTTCATTGAACAGAAAGAAGTCACACGGAGCCAAATCAGATGAATTTGATGGCTGTTGGATGGTATTTGTTGCATTTTTCGTCAAAAAATTTCGAATAATGATGGCACTGTGCGATGGTGCAAAATCCACTTGTTTTCTGCCCACAATTTTGGTCTCTTTCGGCCAATTGCTCCAATATATACTCCCAAATAATACTCTTTGTCTGGTCTTCTAGTAAAAATTCATGCTGGGCTACACCAATGTGTAGTGAACATTGTCTTCTTTTTTTTACTGAAAACGACGTGGTTTATCCGGTCTCGGCTCATTTGGTGAACGCCATTCACTTGCCTGATGTCTCGTCTCCAGTAATGATCCTTTTGATGAATGTGGGATCGGATTCAGCCCCGCAAATCACCTCTTCTGCGACGTCAACACGGTCTCTTTTTTGCATGAAATTGAGGTCTTTTGGCAACAACTTTGCTGCTACACGACGGAAACCCAAATCAAAAACCAAAACGTCTTGGACGGATCCATAGGCAATTTTCAAGTCCTCCGCTATCTCTCTGATGGTTAATTTGCAGTTATTGACCAACATTTCTTTTACTTTATCAACGTTTTCTTCGGTTTTCGATGTCGATGGTCTGCCACTGCGTTCATCATCTTCGATTGACTCAAGACCACTTTTGAACCGCTCGTGTCACTGGTAAAAGACATTTTCTTTAGAGAATCATTTCTAAGGTTCGAGTACCATCTTATACGCCGTCTTATACGCAAAATTTAATACAAGTTCGTTGTTGCAGATTTAAATCCATTTCAAAAATTGTAAAAAATCGCCAACACACACCAAGATAGATGTACTCTTGGCTACGTAACTTTTGCAAATGTCAAGCTGTGATGCTAAGATTTAGAAAAAATGTCAACAATAGATGTACCAACTAAAAAAAAAAAAAAAAAAAACAGAACTCAAATCGGAACAATGGGAGCGCCACACGGTGAAGCTACCGTGGTGATCAAGGTGGTATCTTCTAATTATACTGTACAGCTACATTGAAAGACATAAAGATTTAATTTAGAGCACCCACATGGGGCCAGTATAGTATAGTTAATAAGTTAATTAAGCAAATTTTTAAGCATATTTTTGTCTAGCTTGTAAGTGTGAATGAATTCGATAATCTTAAAATGCATTTAAATTAAATGAAATGGAGTTCATTGTTTGGTGTGGTTTTCAACCCGGGCGGCTTTTCGTTTGAGATGATTCAGACGAGTCGGATTCAGTAAACGGAGGCCGCTATCTTTCCATATTTACAGTCCGCACTGCCTCACTGAGCTTCACTGCGATGCAAGTAGCATTGGATTTGGGGCAGTGCAAGTGCAAAAGCAAGCAGACGGGAGGTTCGAACCCTGTTTTTTACTGTTCAAAGAGAACAACGGAAGCCGAAGGAAAATACCACAGCTATGAGCTGGAAACACTTTCAATTATATACGCGCTTAGAAGGTTTAAAGTTTATTTAATCGGGATAACTTTTTAAATTGTCACTGTCTGTCAAGCTTTGACTCTTACATTAAAAAAGAAATCGCTAAATGGACGTATATCGCGGTGAGCGTTAGAGCTGCCGATCATTTAACATTTTACATGTTGACGATGAAACTTTCGAATCTGTTTTGGCAGCAGCGCAACGACAAGACCCCAAAATTATGTCGATCTCTTCGAAGTTAGAAGAGGCTGAAAGCTCACAGTTTGAGATGATCGACGGCTTAATCTATCGAAAGTGGAAAGATTAAGTCCGTTTTTACGTTCCACAAGGCATGGAAGAACAAGTCATATGAACACACCATGAAGCGTTGTGCCACTTGGGTGTTGACAAGTGCTACGAACATCTGTCTGGAACCTATGAAATGAAATGAAATGAAAATGTATTTGCAGATTGGAAGAGTGTGGTGTAAAATATGTGAAGATTGCTATAAATTCACCACAATCAAACGGGCAAGTAGAACGTGTGAATCGTGTGCTCATACCTATGCTCGCAAAAGAATGTGAGACAACCACAATCGGGCGTTGGGATAAGCATTTGGTAAAGGTTGAATTTGCTATTAACAACACAACAACACACATAGAAGCACAGGATTCACTCCAAGAATTCTCTTGTTCGGCCAAAGTCAGAAAGGTGATATATCTGGTCGTGTAAGAGAATTTTTGGTTTCTGCTCTGGGTAATAAACAGGTTAACTTTACAGCGACTAGAAATCAGGCAAATAGTAACATTAATAAGGCTCAGGAACAGAACAAAACTTACTTCGATAGTCGCCACAAAAAACCCAGATGTAAACAAAAAACTACTCTGTAAATTTAGAGGGCCGTATGAGATCAAAAAGGTTCTACCCAACGACAGGTATTTGATCACTGATGTTGAAGGCCTGCAGTTAACCTGTTTATTTTGTACAGGCCAGATGCCAGACTATATAAACATGTTGTTATGTCAAAATAAAGAGTCAGTTACTTAACCTTGGAGGAGTGATTTAGTCTTTCACTTTAAAAACTGTCCACATACTACAGACATTTACGCAGATAAGTGCTGAATTAAAAGTATCGTATCAACGACCAAAACCAAATCTAAAAACCGCATTTTGAACACTATCAAGTAAACACCTCACCATAAGCTTAATCAAGTGTTTTACTTAGTTATCACAGAAGAACTCATATCCAAAGGACAATATGCAATTTACAATACAATACAAACCGCAATTTACACTCAGCAGTGGTTATCACTAAATTTATGTTACAATATACGAGTAACTAGATCGTGTGATAAGTAAAAACTACCCACCATTATCTGAGGGTTGTGCTTTATTTATGTACACATAGATAGTTCTCAATCCACCAAACAGATACCAGTTCAGTTTAAATTGTTGAGTATTTTAGAAGACGTAATACTCTTAATTAAATCAGTAGCTGTTCAGTTGCTTGTCAAACAACATACGAAAACTATATACGAGTAGATACATTCAGTTTAATAAAACAAAGGTTATCTTTTGTTGTGTTGAGTGTTGAGGATTAAGTTCTTAGTGAGTATACAATGGCTCAGTGGGAAGACAATGAAGAAATTCAGAGATTTCAAAAGTATCTTCAGATAGCCAGTGTTCATCCGGATATTGATTACGGTTAGTTTGATCAAAGAATAATAAATTTTAAATTGTATTGAGTTTTATACAAAGGCAATAGCCTGTTTCGTGTTTGCAATAATTTTGGGTACATGCTTATAAGCACTTTAAATGGAACTTCATGTGAAGTTAATATTTGTTACATACAGATTTATTTTTATATAAAAATTCCAAGTAACAACTGGTATTCTCTTCAATATATATATATATATTGGGTCTATAACTTAATTCGTGCGGTTTGCTAAGAGATGACGTAACTTGTATCATTCCATTGTTATTATTCCATTGGAACATGCATTGGAAAGCTACTGTCATTGTACGTTATTTCAGTATATGTCATCCATTTGAAGCGTAAGCAACAATAATCTTCTTTTCACTCAAATATGTCGAACTTTGTGCCTGAAAAAGTGTTTTTCGGGGAGTTCTTCATTACTGAAAACTGCTGCCGCAAGTCATCGTATTTTGGTGGAAGTTTATGCGCTAGCTGAGCGAATGTGCCAAAAGTGGTTTGCACGATTTAAAAGTGGTGATTTTGGCTTGGAAGACGATGAACGTCCTGGGCAGCCAAAAAAGTTTGAAGAAGAAGAACTGGAAGCATTACTCTATGAAGATTGTTGCCAAACACAAGAAGAATCTTTGGGTGTCACTCAAGCAGCCATTTCAAGACGTTTAAAAGCAGTTGAATATATTCAAAAGCAAGAAAATTGAGTTCCACATGAACAAAAGGAAGACATTTTTACATCGGATTGTTACTGGTGATGAAAAATGGATCCATTACGACAACCTCAAGTGCAAAAAATCATATGAGAAACCCGGCCAACCAGCCAAATCAACGGCAAAGCCGAATATCCATGGCTCGAAGGCAATGCTCTGTATTTGGTGGGATCAGATGGGTGTGCTGTAATATGAGCTGCTAAAAGTGGGTGAAACCATCAATAGACAACTCTACTGAACACAATTAATCCGTTTGAAGAGAGCAGTAGCCGAAAAACGCCCGGAATATGCGACCAGACACGAGGCAACAATTTTCCATCATGACAACGCTCGACCCCACGTTGGTATTCCGGTTAAGAACTATTTAGAAAACAGTGGATGGGAAGTCTTACCCCACCCGATTTATAGCCCAGACCTTGCCCCTTCTGACTACCATTTGTTCCGGTCGATGCAGAACGCCCTCACTGAAATACGGTTTACATCAGAGCAGAATATCAAAAATTGGCTTCATTCATTCTTGGCTGCAAAGCCGGCGAAGTTCTTTAGGGACGGGATCCAAAAATTGCCAGAAAGATGGGAAAAAGTCATAGCTTCAGATGGGCAATACTTTGAATAATACTACTGTACATGTTTTTCTTAAATAAACGTTCAAATTTTGGAAAAAAAGACCGCACGAATTAAATTATATACCTAATAACACATGGGCCCGTTTTATAGTAAAACACAAAATTTTTGCAAAATGTAATTTTATTTATCAATATAGTTGCCTTCGAGGGCGATACACTGATTGAAACGATTTTTCAATCTTTCGATACCAGCTTTGCAGTACGATTTCGATTTAGCCCCAAAATAGGCCTCTGTTTCAGCGATTACTTCTTCATCGGTCTTAAATCTCTTTCCGGCGAGCATTCTTTTGTGGTCTGCGAACAGGAAATAGTAGCTGGGTGCTAAATCTGGAGAATACGGTGGGTGGGGAAGCAATTCGTAGCCGAATTCATTCAATTTTACCATCGTTTTCATCGACTTGTGACACGGTGCATTGTCTTGATGAAACAGCACTTTCTTTTTCTTCAAATACGGCCGTTTTTCTGCCGTTTTTTTTTTTTCCTTCGAACGCTCCAATAACGCAATGTAATAGTCGCTGTTGATACTCTGCCCCTTTTGGAGAAAGTCGATGAAAATTATTCCATGTCTATCCCAAAATACGGATGACATAACCTTGTCAGCCAACTGTTGAGTTTTTGGTCGTTTTGGACGAGGTTCGTCACCGATTTGACTCTGGTGTTAAGTTATGGAGCCAAGTTTCATCCATTGTTACATACCGATGCAAAAATTCGGCTTTATTGTGGTTGAACATCTTTTAACACTCCTCTGAATCATTAACACGTTGTTGTTTTTGGTCGGCTGTGAGCAAACGCGGCACCCACTTTGAACAGAGTTTTCGCATGTCCAAATATTCGTGTATGATATATCCAACACGCTCTTTTGATATCTTCAGAGCCTCAGCTATCTCGATCAACTTCACTTTACGGTCATTCGTAATCATTTTGTGGACTTTTTTGATATTTTCATCTGAAACAGCTTCTTTTGGACGTCCACTGCGTGCAAAATCTTCGGTGCTTGTATGAACATTTTAAATTTTTCAATCCAATTGCGAATGGTTCGTTCGGCTGGTGCAGAGTCCGGGTAACACTTATCAAGTCATTTCTTTGCATCAGCTGCATTTTTTTCTATCAAAAAGCAATGATAATTCAACACACGAAATTGCTTTGAATCCATTTTTTTCACAATAACAAAAGTTGCTTCACTCACAACGCTATATTTCGAGAACTAATCGTCCGACAGCTGTCAAATTTATACACGTATCTTTTGAAGGTTGGTACTAACTGAAAACTGGTGCCCTCTCTTAGAAATGGCACGGACTTTTCAGTATTATATATAATGGTGCTATTGGAACTGAGTAGTTAGAGATTTTTTTGCCATGCTATCCTCCTGGAACCACATATTCTGGAGAAAAATGTGGCCCATATTTTTGGAAAAAGAAAGACCGATGATGAACTTTAGTGAAAGTATTTGTATCCCGAGTCCCTTTGGAATATTCCTCGCCCCAGATCCTTGATCCTAATTAGTTAAAAAGAGAGCCTCGGCACAAGATAAGATTTTTCTATAAAAATAAGCTGCACAAAGGCCTTACCCATGGAATCATGATTTCGTGGCTATAGGTTCTAAAATAGCTGCATCTTATCCATATATAGACTGAGGTATTTTCATAGCGGCTATTGTTATCTCCACAAACACACTATATCGACACTATGTGGGCGTTGCGTCATGTACAATGTGCGACTTTATCCATAACACGACGAATAGCGAGCTCAAAACAATCACTTAGTCGTCTATTCGTCTCGCAAACTAGAGAACTTTTTTCAAAATAAATTTGAGTTAGAAAAAAGCGATGATGTTTTCTTAAACAAGGCTAAACATAAATGTCAAAAATAACAGTACGGCTTAAAGGTTTTCCCTATTGATAGATTGAAGATCTATAATTTTCTTAAAGGGCAGGTCCAAACTTTGATAATGTAAGCTATGGTAAATTCATCAGTTACATGTGCCATTATTTAGATTAGGCAGAACTAGACTGAGCTCCATCCCATTTACGATATACAGCCCTCTGTCTTTTAAATGGCATAGTTCGTTCATCGCCGCAATTTGCAGATGATGTCATATTTGTATTTAAACTCCTTCTCAGGGTTCCATAACAGATCACTACTAGTAGGGCACCAAGTAACTAGTTACTTTTTACGTCTTCTTTCGCACTATCATTTTCTTGACCTATGATGAATCAGTTTTATCAAACATGAATATTACAAATCGTTCAAAGAGGACTAAAAGGTCATCAAAGACATGCCTCAACCGATAAAAATATCAAAAAAGTGAGGGAAAATTTGCTCTATAATCGCCATTCCATCTGAAGAACGACAACTGTTGACCTTAAAATCTCTCACGAGTCTATTCCTTAGATTTTTGTATATATTTCGAAAAGAGCTGAATTTTCTTTAAAAAACAGAACGTAACTGGTAACGATATATGGGTCTATAAGTTTGACATGCAAATAAATCAACAGTCATTAGAAGGGAGAACAAAAGACGACCCGAAACCGAAAAATTCACGTCAAAGTTGCTCAAAAGTCAAAGTGGTGTTCATTGTTTTCTTCGATACTTGTAGTTTGGTGCATCACAAATTCGTCGTAGAAAGACAAATTGTCAATAATATTTGGGCATTTTGAAGCACTTGCGTGCGAAAATTTGCCAGAAATAGACAAATTTGCGAAAGATGAATTCGTAGATTTTATGCGACTATAATACGCCACGGCATAAAGCGGCAATCGTAGCCGAACTTAGAGCCAAAAACTATTAGATGTCCTAAAAGGTGCAGAAATTCGTAGATCTTATACGACGATAAAGCGCCACCGCATAGAGTGGCAGTCGTGACCGAATTTAGGGCCAAAAGGTGGGGCAAAATTAATGTCATAAAGGGAATTGGCTCTCATTTTGTTAAAAATGAAAAAAATTCGGCTCTATTTATGTCAAGTTTTTTTGAAGGCTTAAAATTGATGACATTAAGTTCAAAACATGATATCGGTCAAATGACCACGTCCTGAATTGATGCACATTACGTTGTTCTTTTTGCTAACAAATCATCTGGTTCCAAATTGGTGATTTCTACTTCAATGTTGGCTCTCAAGATTTGCAAGTTTTGTGAATTATTGTGGTAAATGTGTTATTTCAAAAAGTCTCAAAGGAAGAAGTCTGACACCGTCAGATCTTCCGATCTGGCCGCCCAGTTCAAATGCCAAAAAGGGATATCACAGTTTCTGGAAATTGGTGATTCAGAATCTGTATAGATGCGCGAGCTGTGAGAGCTGTATGAGATGTTGCTCCGTCCTGCTGAAACCAATAATGGATTTAATTGAATTTAATTTAACTATGTTCAACAATTTACAAGTTACATTACTTTTCCTGCAAGGCCAGAGTAGCTTGTCTCCAGAAAATTAGATGCTTTTTTGTATTTTTGTGCTCTAAAACAATTTTAGAGATCAACCTATCTATCTTGTATGTATCGCCATTTTTGAAGGTTGCGAGTATCCCCAGTTTATACAGTTGTTTGATGAATAATACTTTTTAATACTGTTACTTCGTTGACGTTCGGTCTCGTCTGCGTTTCTGAATAATTCTATGTATCGTGCATTGCCGCAGGCCATGATGCCATACCGAAAGTTCGACACCACCAACCTGAAGTATAAGTAGCACTGCTGAATAAAATCCTGTGGGCATCTATAGCTCAGATGGAATAGAGCGTATGCGGTTTCCCGATTTTCTTCGTAAGCTTTAAAATATGGTAGATCTACTTACAGTTGTTGTAGTCTAGTACAACTACCAAGTATCTATCTGCACGTTGACACATTTTCGAGAACAGTTGAGCATTCGTCTTCGTCATTCTAAGTCATGAACTTTTATTCTCAATTTATGTTTAAGAATATGCGGTGGACGGATGTACATCATTTTGGTTTTTTGGCGTTAATAATAAGACCCTTATCATGACATCAGTACTTAATTCGTTCTGCATGATTTTTTCAGCAGTTTTAACATCTTTGTGATTTACCAAAATCGGCATATCGTCTGCGTTGGTTATCACAGTGCTTTTCCTGAGCACTAACAGCATGCCATTCACACAGATAATAAAAAGTGGAGGACCCAGGCTGGAACCTAGCGGGCCACCATAGTTTGTAGATTTTTCTTAGACTATTTTTTTTTTCTCTAAATCTTCGTTTTTTTCTTTTTTAAATAATCCTTAAACCATATTAACAGTCCTCTTATGGCTAATTTTTCCAGCTGCCTTGGAATGTTTTCATGGTATAGTGTGTCAAATGCTATTTTAAGATCTATGAAAAGTACCACTGTGTGATGATTCTTCTCTCGTACTTATTTTATTTGCAAAATTTCCATTTACCCGATTGATAATTTTGCTTTTCCCAAATTCAAATTGATTACTTGCCAGGATTTTATATTTTTCAAAGTACTCAATCAGTCTTTTGGCAAGATTTCTTCTAAAACCTTATCCGTTACCGAAAGTATCGTAATTGGCCGGAAGTTTCCCTTTTTCTTTTCCCTGTGTTTATATATAGGACGGGTAACAGATTTTTTAGATATTTTGAAGTAAGTGCTCAAAACTCATATTAAACAGCTGAAGCTAATACGCCTGTATTATATTTTAAATTTCTTGGCCTTATAACATCTTCGTCAGCCGACATGTTTTCACTTAATGAAGTGCAACGCTCACTAGTTTCGGTTAAGGTGGTGCCGACGGCGTTTTCAAAAAACGGTCACTTCGTGCATTTTATGTGGTTTCTCTGTGCACAAGAAACACAAATTTTATTTATTCACATAACCCTTTAAGTGAATGCGAAATCATCCTCTTCTTGCACCAGGTTTAACAGAGTATGGGAGTAAGTTAAACTCACTCACGCACTTTATAAAGGAACATCTTCAGGTACATCATTGTTTCGTCGATGCCTCATCTGAGAAGCTGAATTTTTGTCCAAAATCCGGATCCCCTTCCAACATTTCCGGCGCCCAGTTAGCGAACTCACGACAATGTCAATGGTCATCTGGTTTGAATTCTTACGTCACAACAATCTTATGAGGACTGGTTGATGAATAGCCGAATTAGACAACGCATCTTTTTAAGGTTTTGACAATTTATTTTTCAATATAATCCTCTTTCAACTCGATGCACTCTTCCCAGCGGTGCTGTAACTTTTTTAACGAATTTTGTTGGCCTGCAAAGAACTCCTCTGCGGCGGAGATTTGGGAACAAAAAGAAGTCGCAGGGAGCCAAATCGCGAGAAAACGGAGGGTAGTGGAGCAATTCGATCAATTTGACTGTGGTGACTGCGTTATCGTGGTGCTTTCGTCGTCAAATGTGGTCGTCTTTTCTTCCAATCGCTGTTGTATCGGCACAATAAATCCCAAAAAAAGGTGGCCATCATCTTTCCGGCGGAGGGCACGGTCTTCGCCTTTTTTGAAGCACGGTCACCTGGTAAAACCCATTGTTTCGATTAATTTTTGATCCCTTATGTGTACCAATGAATCCATGTCTCAGCGATAGTCACCAAAAGGACGGATTTCGATTAAACAGGGCCGAGCACATCTTTGAAGTGGTCTCACTATTACCCTTATTCTCTGGTGTGAGCAAACGTGGCACCAATCGCGCGGAAAGCTTTCTCATGCCCACAATCTCGTGCAGGATATGGCTAAAGCGTTCAGTTAAGATACCTGATATCCCAGCCAACTTGCGAAGTTTCACTCGGCAGTACGCCAATACGATACCACGGATTTTGTATACGATTTCCTATGTGGCAACCGTTTTTAGTCCACCTAGGCGCGGTTCATCAAAAACCGACGTGCGTTTTAAATACGCAACGTGAATTTCGTCGTGATGTCGGTGCTTATCATGGCCTTAGTGTGCAGGCAAATCGAGCAAAATTGGTCTTTTTGGAGCGAATATAATATAGAAGTGTTCAGCCAAGCAAGTCAAAGTCAAAGCTCAACAAAATAAATATATTCGATCTCTGGTTCCAACAAGACGGCGCTAATTACCATACAAACGGCGCAACGGTCGAAGTTGTGAAGAATAAATTTGACGTCTGGGTCATCTCACGGCGAGCGTTCATCAATTGGCTGCCGCGATCATGCGATTTTAGAACACTCAATTATTGGGTCTTGGGTCTACGTCAAGTCTACGCTAACAAGCCAACAATCCGACACGCTATTGCCGGAATAACGCCTCATATATTGGTCCGAATCATCAAAAGTTGGATCGACCGCTTGAAGCACCGCCAGCAAAGCTTAGGCGGCGATTTGAAAGAAGTGCTATTCCACACATAATGGCATGAACGTAGCTTCAAAATAAAGCCAGAATCAATTTTATACCTGGTCACCTACCGTATTCATCAGATCTGGCCTCATGTGACTTCCTAATGGTCCCGATACTAAAACTGCTCCTAGACTGCTCCAGGGTACCCATTTTGATTTCTCTGAAGCCATAAATGAAATTCCGTGGAAGGAGCTGAATATACTACCGGAAAGCGCTGTCATATTAGGCGAATAGTGTGATTCACTGGCTGCTTTTTCAATTTAGCTGAAACTAAAACTGTAATCAACTCACTGATTACAGTGAAGAATACCATAGATACATCAATTTTTTGTACGCCTAGTTTGAACAATACCTTAATAGAAAGTAATATCAAAGAGATTATTGTCAGAGTACTTAACCAATTTTTAAGAAAACATTTTATAGTTAGAAACTCATAAGGCCAGTTATAAGAGTCTAAACGACCTACATTCAACAGTAACCCTTACGAAAGTTCATACTTAAATATTTTGAATAATTATGATGACATTATGAAAGCCTCTGCTCTGAGGTTGCAAATAAATTCAAAATTGTTAGCAAAAGTAACTTTTATTTTATGTCTGAGTATCGATTCTGTCTTCAGATCGTGTCCGGAAACTAAACTATCAGATACAGTTGACAATTTAATGAGTTCCCATTGCAGTTGTGGGAAGAAGTCAATGCAGAACATTTAACAAGATAAGAAATACGTTCGAATACGTAGAAAATCAATATTCAGGTTTTATAACACTTATCGCGTATAGCTAAGACACCAACCGGAAAGCTGCAATACAATTTAACTCACTGTAAGCTTCTTGTGTCTGTGTTGCCATTGAGAGAGAAATTTATTTTATTAAATTATTGGTAGTAAGTAGGCTTAGTCTAGTGACAGAGTAATATAAAATATACATTTTCCCCATTTTAGAGCCATGCATCAAATTTTTAACAGACCAAGCCAAAGAGTTAGACCTTCCAGCAAAGATCTATTGTCCATATTCTCCAAAGCAACCATGCCTTGTGATGACCTGGACTGGATCAGATCCAAGCTTACCATCTATATTGCTCAACTCTCATATGGATGTTGTCCCAGTGTACAAAGATAAATGGTCACATCCTCCATTTGCGGCCGAAATCGATAGCGATGGCAGGATATTTGCTCGTGGCGCACAAGATATGAAATGCCTTGGAACACAATACCTCGGGGCGGTGAAGGCACTAAAAGCCAAAAACATTCAGTGCAAGAGAACAATTCATATATTATTCGTTCCAGGTTTGATAATCTTTATATGCAAAACCACATAATGTGAATTCTAACGTTTTTTCGTAGATGAAGAAATCTCAGGAGTTGGCGGAATGTTGGCATTTGTTAGGTCTGAAGAATTCCGTCAGTTAAAAGTCGGTTTTTGCTTAGATGAAGGCATGGCATCTCCTACTAACACCTTTTTAGTTTTTAACTCCGAAAGGGCAATTTGGCGTAAGTTTGAGTACTCCTATCTAATGCCTAACAGTCAGAGTATGTGGTTTACTTAATAGAAATCGCATTCAAAATCAATGGAACCTCTGGTCATGGGTCGCTCCTTCTCAGCAATACCCCTGGCGAAAAACTTCGGTACATCCTGGACAAAATGATGGATATGCGAGCTGAGGAGTTACAAAAATTGAATGTAAATTCTGAGCTTACAATTGGAGATGTGACAACCATAAACCTTACAATGGTTAGTGGAGGTGTTCAAATTAACGTGGTACCAACAGAAATGGAACTCGGATTTGATATAAGATTAAGTAATAAACTTAATCAAATGGAATTTCTCGAAAAGGTTAATAATTGAGGAGGAAATTGATTCAAAGACACAATGAGCCTATAATTTCAGCTCCGACAATGGTGCAAAGAAGCTGGAGGTAACATTGACATAGAATTCATTCAGAAGACTCCTTACATCGAACCAACAAAATTGGATTCCAGCAATCCATTCTGGGTGGCGTTTAAAAGTGCTACCGATGATTTGTTAGTGAAAATAGTATTCGTATACTTATATAAAGTTATAAAAAAAATTTTTTATTTTTTAGAGGTCTAGATGTGAAGAAACAGGTATTCGCTGGTGGTACCGATGGCAGTCTTGTGAGAGAGGTATTTTAGGTTAATTTCAATGAATCAAAATTCGAGTTTTTATTATTTTCAGATTGGTATACCGACTATAGGTTTCTCGCCAATAATCCAAACACCAGTATTACTCCATGATCACGATGAGTACCTAAAAGCTGACGTCTATTTACGAGGAATTGAAATTTTCGAGGCAATTATAAAAAAAGTTGCAAATGTCTAGAGGTAGAAGCTGTGAATATAATATTTTCATTGAATTAAACATAATTCAAACTTGAAAAAAGCAATGTCAATGTTTTGTAACTCAGAGTTGACCTAAAATTGTAAACAGTTGTCTTTGACAAACAATTTTTAGATAAATTTAACTTGCAAATACGTTGGATTAAGCGATTCCGAAAAGCAGCTTTCAGTTCTATAAAAAAGCAGGCAAGTTATTGTGAGCAGTGACCGCAGTGTTGGAGCATTGTTTCATATTGTTGTAAGGACAACTTACAGCCGAAGGCTTGACTTGGTTAAAAAAAAAACACTCGGTGTTTGCGTTTTTTGTGTTTGTAATTATGACTAGGAAATTGCATTTGTTCACGTCTGTAAGTACTTACCAGCTGTTCTGGTGCTTAGTGAATCATAAGTAGATACCCCAGATCAGTCTTATCTAAAGCTACCTGGCTACGAACTACTGCCATTATTCATTTCTCACCCAGCTTGTACATAAGCCTACATGTATAGTAGACGTTGATGGTCATACCGCCAACACCCTGAACTTGTTTTTAACTTCTCACCCTGATACGTATACTAATGATATGGTTTCCCTTTTAGGCTCGCCGTATCTTTGTGTCATATCAGCTAATTGCTCGTACACCGGCCACATAGTAAGAGAAAAGATTCAGGTTCTTTGGGAATTGTAACTTTTTTTTAAGTTTCCTCGATAACGATGCCCATACCGCTGCTGATACGGTCGCAGACACTATTCTCTTTAGAATGAGATCCTTCATCGCTTGGTACGACCCGAGCTGTAAAGAGTCTGTCAGGATTAGAGAAATATTCTTTCGGCCCTTCAAGTTTAAAGCGATAGAGAAAAACTGAAAAAAAAATTTAAACAAGCCAGGAATCACTGCAACGGCCAAAAAATGAGGCAAAAAATACTACTAAATACATTACAACTATTAAACATTAGAAATTTTGCTCATCCTCTATCCCAACGCTTAATTTACAATGACATTTCAGCTATTAGCTATTTGGACAAAGCCAATCTGCTTGCTGCACATTTGGGGTTCAGATTCAACATTCATTCAACACATCCAGATTGTGCTTTGTCCTTCACTTGAGTGCGTCGAATCTTTAATGGAACAAATCCACTTTCGCTCTCGTGTAGTACCAAGAGTACTTAAAGATCTCAATATACACAAATCTGCTGATTCAGATGGTATATCTCCCCTTTTCTGAAGAGGTGTTCTTTCTCGCAAAACCACTGCCTAAGCTATTTCATCAATCCTGTCTTTGGGACTCTTTCAGAGCAGATGGAAAACAGCATTTGTCCAGCCCGTCCCTAAAAATGACGCATCTACTTCTCATTTCCTACAGACCCATTGTGTCTCTTCTTTTCAAGGTCATGAAAACGCTGATAAATGCGATTTAATGGCATATCTCACCAAAAAGTAGAACCAAAGCGTACATCAAACTGGCGAAAGCAAGATAGTTGCACTTGATATTTCTAAAGCATTTGACAGAGTTTGGCACCGGGCACCTTTATCGTGCTTTTGAGATCGATGAGTCTCTTCTTCAATGGATCAGAAATTACCGTTCGGAGCGTTTTATTAAAATTGTTTTGGATGGTTTTAAGTCTGATATTCACAAAATAAATACTGGTGTGCTACAGGGTTCCGTTCTGTCTCCGACACTCTTTTTAATTTTCAAAGATGATGTCTTATCTGCTTGCTAATGACAGTACTCTCTGCTTCTCATATTCGTTAACGTTCTCTCACGTACCTGCTCTTCGGCTATAGAACGGGAACGACAGCGTATGTTAAGTTCATTAAATTCCGATATTAACAGCATAACCAATTGGAGAACTATCAACAGAGTGAAATTTAATGCTTCCAAAACTCAATTCTGCCTGCTGTCAATATAGCGAAATTCAACCACCCAGCCATTATCCATGAATGGCATTTGCATCGTCGAAACCGAAAAGCTTTCCATTTTTGGTATGTGCGTCAACAACAACCTACGTTAAAATAAACACATATTCTATGTCGCCAAAAATGCTGCGAAATATCTAGGTTTCTTCAAACGATGTAAGAAATACTTTACCTCCTCTGATCTGGCCTCAATATATAAAGCATTCATCCGTCCAAAATTGGAGTACAATGCTCTTAAAACATCTTTGCTTCTAGTAGATAGGATTCAAACTCATAGGTGATACTAATATCAGTCAGTCAATTGACACCCTTGAACACCGACGTTATGTCTCCTGTCTCATATTGTTTTATCGCTACTTCCACCACCAGTGCTCCATAGAAATCCCCCCTAGCATTCCGCCACTTCAACTCTTCAACCGTAAAACCCGTTACCGACGTACGGACGTACTCTGAAATATCGTGATTCGCTCCTAAGTCGTACAACTTGCTTATGGAATGCCCTGCAGAGCTCTCTATTTCCTATTTCTCTTTTCTACCTCTCTGATTTTCCTTCGCCATTTCTTTTTTTTTTTTTTTTTTTTCATTTTCAATGCATCATTAGACTGACCAACTCTGCTCTTTAATGGAGCTATCCTGCACTAGAGGAATTCGACGACGTAGAGTCCTCTCCTTCAATAAGTCACGACTCCCTACCGCCCTACTGAACCGGAGACGCTCTACACTGCCGTATGCGATGTCTCTGTCGTAGTTCAGTCGCCTGTCCGCAGCTGATCGAGTGACGTGGAAGATTAACGGAACCGATAATCTATCCTGGATTATACCTTTTTTATCTAGGTAGAGGAACGCTTCTGGATGAATAAAGCCGTCAAAACGCACTCTCTCGTGATACACATAATTGGGGGAGTAAGCCACAGAGATCAGGTTATTCAACGAGGTCATTGCTCTTGCAATGTGCCTTCGAATCAACTTAATAACAAAATTGTCCACTTTTATTAGGTTCGCCCTACAAAACTTCGTTAGGATAGAATTTTATGTACTCAGACTCTGGTGTTCTGTATAGGCGAAGACAAGCCCTAAGGCAAGCCCTCTCAAACACCCGAATCTTTTGCAAAAGACTTGCTCTCACGTTAATCCAAATCTCACGGGTCAACCAAATACAAGCATAAGCCGGATAAGGGCCATGTGGCAGATCACATTTACCCTCGCATCGAGTTTACCCCTTGCCCGTGTTGTCTCACGATATGAAACTTTCGCCAATTCTTTCTGGTATCCGCAGAGACCCCAGGCAAAGGCGTCCTAAAAAGAATGGTTTCCGACTTATGAAAGTTGATCTTCAACTTCGTTACAATATCGTTTAATTTTATCGAATCTTACTTCAATCTTTGGATCTGATTTATACGCGATTAGGTCGTCTGCGTACGCTATGGCATGGTGAAGTGAACCTATCAGATCACTTGTGTAAATTTTGAATTGACGGCGAATTGAATCGGCGAATTGACCGTACCTTGTTGCAGACCGTTTTTAATGTGAAATGTACCAGTAGAAGTCACATCGCCATTCTTCACGATGAACTGTCTATCTGTGAGCATATTGAAAAGAATATACAGAAGTGGTTTTCTTATTCTCAGCCTGTTCAGCTTGTAGAAGAGTCCCTGTAACCATACGGTATCGAAGGCCTTCTCCAAGTCAATCGGGCAGGCACCCGTGCACTGTTTCTTGGTTTTGTCCCATTGAATATCAGAAACCAGTTTAGACGCGGCATGAATGATATTGTGCTCCGCCTTAAAATCGAATTGATTATCCGGAACTATATTTCTGTCCTCAACCCACTTAGTCATGACTCTTTTGATAACCTTTTCGAAAACCCTACTGAAGTTTGAAAGAAGAAGACTAATCGTGCACTGGATAATGTGCATTACTAGGTGGGGTGAAAATTAACCTCCTAGGAAATAAAGTTATTTTTTTTTAAATGTTTTTTTTATTTTATTCAATATGGTCCCCTTTTAGTTTGATACACTTATTCTAGCAATTTTCCAACTTCTTGATCCCGTCCAAAAAGTAATTTTCCGGAAGGTCTGCGAAATACTCCTCCGTGGTATCGATGATTTCCTCGCGTGAGCTGAGTTTTTTATTAATGAGCCATCATTTGAGTCCGAGGGAGCCAAATCGGGCGAATACGGTGGATGCGACAGCAATTGGAGCCGTAAGTCATTGATTTTAGGCATGGTTGCGATGCTCTTGTGCGCTGGTATATTGTCTTGCAAAAACAAATTTTTTTTTTCGCTTCTTGTGAGGCAATTTTGCAGCGATTTCGGCCTTCAATCGCTCCAATAATGCACAGTAATACTCTGTTGATGGTTTTTCCTTTTTCGAGGTAGTCCACGAAGAGTATGCCATGACAATCCCAGAAAACCGACGCCATAAGCTTTCCGACCCAGCGAGTCTCCCTAGGCCGCCTCGGAGCACTCGTGCCGGGCACACATTCTGTTCTCTGGTGTTCAACAATTACCAATCGACTCCAACAGTCCTTCCGATTCCGCAACACTCTTTCGAAGTGCTCTCGCGTTCGTGTTTTTGGTCAAGAGTGAGAATGCGCGGCAGCCAGCGGCAGGATAAATTTTTCATATGCAGATTATTGCCCAAAATATGGTGTGTGCGCTCAGTACTAGCCTTTGTGGCATCTGCTAGCTCACGCACCTTCACTTTTCGGTCAGCCAACACCAAACGAAAATCGTTTTTGTCCATACTCAACATGATGCCAAACACGTCAACAACAATCAGCTGTCAAAACAAAACTAAAGACAGTATGGCACTGAAATTTGGCGCGTCTACCTAAATATGAACGGACTTCAAGGCACCATAACCTTTTTTGCAGTAGCATCGCATTCTGGCTTTCAAGGAGGTTACTTTTCATTCCACCTAGTATTCATTGCATTGTTAAATGTCCACCGCTTCCAGTGGGAGATGTCGAAGCACAATGTTCGGTATTTCATCGGTTCCCACTGATTTCTTACTTCTAATTGTGTCGAAGTTTAAAGCTCTTCCTTTGAAATAAACGGGGGTTGTTCCCTTTCATTGGCGATAACATTATTTGCCATATTCTAGTCACTGAACAGTTATCGATTCGCCAGTTGATTTTCCTTCGCCCGCGCTGTGTACAAACATTTTAAGGGTGCTCAAATCCCTTAATCGCGCGCTAATTATATAATAAAAAAATAAATCTGGCCTCCAGAAATAGAAAAAAGTGTTATTTTGTTCTTTTGAGGAAAAGGGTTGGTTAAAATTTAAAGGGGCGCTTTGCAGTCAGAGAGAATATAAATGTTCTTATTGGTGACAGATCTTTTAAAGTTCTCCGTAATGCAGAGCTATACTACCTTGATTAAAAATAATTTCGAAAATTATTTAGAAAATTAAAAATACAAGTTTATCCATCCAAATCTATGTATATTGTCTACTTTAAAGTAAACCCCATCGACTGCAACACACTTATGCCAGCGCTTGATCCAATCCTCGGAAAAATTTTTATATTCGGTTTTCGGTAAGTCCATCAGTGCTTCCAGCGATTTTTTCATTACTTCCTCTCGGCTGCTGAAACGCGTTCCCCGTAGTGGTTTTTTAACTCGATTGGATAGTGGCACTGTGCGACGGTGCGTTATCTTGGTGCAAAATCCAATATTCTGGTCTCTTTCGGCGAATTGCTTCACGCAAACGTCTCATAGCGTCATGATGCACTACATCGTTGTAATACATGAAAACCGTGAGCTTTGCCTTCTTTTTTGACTGAAAACGACGTGGTTTTTTAGGTCTCTGCTCATTCACTTGCCTGATGTCTGGATTGCGTGTCGTACTCATAAACCCACGTCTCGTCTCCAGTAATGATCCTTTTGAAGAATGTGGGATCGGATTCAGTCTCGCAAATCATCTCTTTTGCGACGTCAACACGGTCTCTTTTTTGCATGAAATTGAGATCTTTTGCACCAACTTTGCTGCTACACGACGGAAACCCAAATCATTAACCAAAATGTCTTGGATGGATCCATAAGCAATGTTTAAGTCCTCCGCTATCTCTCAGATGGTTAATTTGCGGTTATTGACTAACATTTCTTTTACTTCATCAATGTTTTCGTCGGTTTTCGATGTGGATGGTCTGCCACTGCGTTCATCATCTTCGATTGACTCACGACCACTTTTGAACCGCTCTTGCCACTGGTAAATGGCCTTAGAGAATGGTTGCCGAAATACTATTCCAACATTTCCAACGTTCGCGCACCATTAAATCCGTTTTTTACGCAAAATTTAATACAAATTCGTTGTTGCAAATTTAAATCCATTTCTAAAATTGTAAAAAAAACCGCCAACACACACAGAGATAGATGTACTCTTGGCTACGTAACTTGGAAAATGTTAAGCTATGACGGTAAAATTTAGAGGGAATATCAACAACAGATGTGTCAACTTAACAAAAAGCAGAACTCAAATCGGAACAAAGGAGCGCCACACGGTGACGCCACCAGGAACATTTTGATCAAGGTGGTATTGCGTCTACGAGTATCTCAGATGCTACGTAGAGTGAGATGTTTGTAGTTTCTTCGTATGTGCCGGCTCCAACTCCTATGTCCGTTTTGGATCCGTCGGTATACGACACCAGTTAGAACAAACAAGGGTTTAATCTGTTCTAACTGTTTGTGTTTAATAGTTCATTTCTTCCGAGTTCCAGTGAAAACTTTAGTAAACTATCATATTTTATAGTTGTTCTCATCCACTGAGATAAAGCTTCTTTCTGTGTGTGGTCATGAAAAGGTGGGAGATTCAATAGATGCTCTAGTTTTGAGGTCAAGGCTGGTCCTTCATGTTTTATTCGAAATTTAATTCTAGGCCCATAGATCCTATTGGAATTGCATTTAGAAAATAAAATGTCTTTTTATATTTGCAATTACAAAAACTCCTTCATATTATCAACACAATTATTTTATTTTGAATTTTTCACTTGTTATTGATTACTAGACGTACATACATTTAATATATATTACAAATCCCAGTAAAAATTATTTCTTTTGTTTTTCTTTTTTTTTAACATTTACTAAACATTAAACAATACGTACCTACCGCAATTCGTTTATTTTTTGTTTTTTTCTTTTTACCTTAAAAATAAAATATAAATATCATGTTCGTACATAAAATTATAAATCAAAAAAAAAAAAAAATCTTTTTCGAGTATAAACTTTCTTTTTCGTTTCTTTATCTCTCTCGCTCCTTTTTTTTTTTTTTAATTATTACAAAGATAAAACAAAATTCATAAACTAAAGGCAAACAAAACGAAAATAAAATATAACTCATCACACTATTTACATTTTAATTACTATACTCGTACACTCTTGATTATGTTTTTGTTTTTTGAAATACATACTCGTAGATAGTTTCGTCTTTCGCCTTAGTATCGTAGTTTCAACGAAAATCATTGTGGTTTCTTGCCTAGCTTTTGTGTAGATAAGCTTAGGCTCAAAGTATCTTAAAAAAACAAATTTGGCTCAGTCAAACAATACCACACATTGCACAGCACAGAAATATCCATTAGCTGTTGCATTTAATATTATTAATTTCTTTTTCTTTTTAACAATTTTTATTAGTTTTCTAGATTAGGACTGCATTCAATGCAATGTATCTCATCGGACAGAAATGCCATTTATGGTTATAACATTTCCCGCCGATGGTTCCGGTTCGTAGACTTCTTCGTTTGTTCGCATCTCATAGGGAGCATCGTAAAATTGCTCACTTGGTATTTGATCGTAAATGTTCTCTGAAAATAAAATTGAAAAATGAATTAATTCGGTCAGCAATAAAAAGATGACGTAAGTTGTCATCGGTGATGTTATTGGTTCACTATGGATAGGTCATTTCTAACGAGTATGTATGTGATGTGTTCAAAAAGTAAGGTGCGTTGCGGGCAACGTACATTCGATTATCGATTGTGTTTTTGTACTATATTGGCACACATGTCTCGAATATATGTTCACAGTTTCAAGTATATAGAATACTTAGTTCGTTTTTTTTTTTTTTTGCAAATAGAAAAGTTAGATGTGTTTTGGTGTGTTGGCGATTTTTAATTATTTTAAAGAATGGAGCAAAGAATTTGCAACAAATTTTGTGTAAAAAATGGAATCAAGTGCTCTAAGCTCTTCCAAGATGGCCAAGAAGATGTCAAAGACGAATCTCGCTCTGGACACCCCAGCATATCAACAAAATATGATAATGTCGAAGTGTGAATAGAATTGTTTTTGGAAAATCGTCGAATTACCATAAGAGAAGTTGCTGAGAATGTTGACATATCGGTCGGCTCATGTCATGCAATTTTTTCGGGTGTCTTGGACATGAGACGTGTGTCAGCGAAGTTTATTCCGAAACTTCTTAATTTTGATCAGAAGAACCGTCGCATGAGCATCGCTCAGGAGCTCTTGAATGACGTCAATGATGATTCTGACTTGCTCAAGAGGGTCATAGCTGGTAACAAATCATGGATATATGGTTATGACGTTGAAACCAAGACCGAAAAAAACACTCCAAATTCGATCAAATGTCAAAGATTTGATCACTGTTTCTTTCGATTATTGTGGCGTAGTGTATCAGGAGTTTTTACCTCAAGTTTTTACGGTCAATAAGGACGTTTGGCGAGAAGCAATACGAAAAAATCGTCCGGAATTGTGGAAAAACAATTCATGGCTTTTGCATCACGATAATGCACCTGCTCATTCATCGTTGCTTGTGTGAGATTTTTTGGTCAAAAACAATACGACAATCATGCCTCAGCTACCATATTCACCGGGTTTGGCCCTATATGACTTTTTCCTGTTTCCAAAACTGAAGAGCTGAAAGAAAGAAAGAGCTCAAGCTCAAGAGCTCAATGTTTATGAGATGTGCCTCGAGAATTGAAAAAAGTGCTGGCACAAATGTATAAAGCCTGGGGGGATTTCTTTAAAGGGAACATTTTTTTATAAAAAATATAAAATCACCTTACTTTTTGAACATAACTCTCACATTTGATTTTTTTTACCGTCGGCCTTTGGTCCCCCTTAAATTAACGTTGAACTAAAAATCATCAATTCTCAAACAAACAGGAGTAAACGTCGATAAATACCAGTACATGTTGAACTTTCTGTGATAGAACCATTGGTTTTTGCTTCCTTGTTCTTCAGGTTTCCGCTTTCACGAATGGCTACATCATCTTCTATAAAAGGTGTTGACATTCGTATTTACCAATGACGACCACGAAAAGTAAAGGTAACGATTTTCAAGAAATATAAGGATGCTTAACAGATTATGAGGTACTAGACAACTAACAGATACATTTTATTGTTATAGAGTAGATATTATGGTGTTCTAGAAAGTGCAATGCTAACTTTTTTGTTTGTAGGCCATCAAGATGGACAAAACACCCAGCGGCTCTTCTAAAAGCAAGGTAAAAAACGGAATAAGAAATGATCAGCTTAAAAGTTCAACGCAATTCAGCAATAAGGCCGTAACCGATTTAGAACCCCAAGACCTCTCTTGAGTTTTTCATTGAAAGCTTAAGGACCACAAAAAACTGCATCTCTTTCCTAGAGAGTCTAAGAGTAGTTAGGGAAACAAATCAGCTGGTAATGAAGATAAGGCAAACAGCGTTATCTTAATCTACTTAATCAATATCTCACCACCATTGATACCATTATACTGAAAGTCAATCAGACTAATCTCCATTGCTTTATAGTAGCATTTTAGATAAAAAAAAGGTTCATTTATACTTTTCCTCTACCCCAGCATTAACTTGGGAGACTTAACAAAGTTCAAAACTTGCATCTGGGCAGATAGTCAATAAAACCTCCGCATATATCACGCATCCTCGGCCATCCTTTTAAAAATAACTACAGTAACATTGGATGTAAATCTTATGTCAGATATGAACCCTGAAAGAACCTCAGAAACCAGTAAAGTCCATTTTCGACTTTGTTGTAACTACCAATCCATTAACATACCACCTTGATCCAAAAAATTTCGGAATTTATTTAGAAAATTTAAAATACAAGTTAATTCATCTAAATCTATGTATATTGTCCCCTTCAAAGTAATCCCCATCGACTGCAACAAACTTATGCCAGCCCTTGATCCAATCCTCGAAACATTTTTTTATATTCGGTTTTCGGTATGTTCATCAGTGCTTCCTGGGATTTTTCCATTACTTCCTCTTGGCTGCTGAAACGCGTTCCTCTTAGTGGTTTTTTAACTCGATTGAACAGAAAGAAGTCACAGAGAGCCAAATCAGGTGAATTTGGTGGCTTTTGGATTGTATTTATTGCATTTTATGTCAAAAAATGACTAATAATGATGGCACTGTGCGACGGTCCGTTGTCATGGTGCAAAATCCACGAGTTTTCTGCCCACAATTCTGGTCTCTTTCGGCGAATTGCTTCAATATATACTCCCAAATAATACTCTTTGTTTACTGTCTGGCCTTCTAGCAAAAATTCATGATGCACTACACCGTTGTGTAGTGAGCATTGCCTTCTTTTTTTACTGAAAACGACGTGGTTTTTTTGGTCTCGGCTCATTTGATGAACGCCATTCACTTGCCTGATGTCTCGTCTCCAGTAATGATCCTTTTGATGAATGTGGGATCGGATTCAGCCCCGCAAATCACATCTTCTGCGACGTCAACACGGTCTCTTTTTTGCATGAAATTGAGGTCTTTTGGCAACAACTTTGCTGCTACACGACGGAAACCCAAATCAATAACCAAAACGTCTTGGACGGATCCATAGGCAATGTTCAAGTCCTCCGCTATCTCTCTGATGGTTAATTTGCGGTTATTGACCAACATTTCTTTTACTTCATCAACGTTTTCTTCGGTTTTCGATGTCGATGGTCTGCCACTGCGTTCATCATCTTCGATTGACTCACGACTACTTTTGAACCGCTCGTGCCACTGGTAAGCCATCGTTTTCCTTAGAGAATCGTTGCCGAAACACTTTTCCGACATTTCCAACGTTCGCGCACCATTAAATCCGTTTTTTACGCAAAATTTAATACAAATTCGTTGTTGCAAATTTAAATCCATTTCAAAAATTGTAAAAAATCGCCAACACAGATAGATGTACAGAGATAGATGTACTCTTGGCTACGTAACTTTTGCAAATGTCAAGCTATGATGCTAAGATTTAGAGGGAATATCAACAACAGATGTACCAACTTAACAAAAAAAAAAAAAAAAAAACAGAACTCAAATCGGAACAAGGAAGCGCAACACGGTGGTTGTTCCGGTTTTTTTTTTATCAAGCTGGTATAAGTATGAGTACAAGTTTCAAGGGCGGAGAATTTATGGTGATGGAAGGAATACACATTAAAAATTGCCGAGATCAAAATCTTGAGAATTTCTGATCTGAAATTATTTAAGGTTTCTTGGTTTCTCTTCAATCTGAGGCTGAACTGCTACTATTCGGCTCTTGATAAACAGATCTATAAAATCAATCATGCAATTAAGGCAGACTAAAATAATCTGGCTACTTATAGATAAGACTTTATGGATACACAGAAATTATATTTTCACAGCTTAAAAATTTGGGACCATATTAGGTGGAGTCTTTAAGTCCATTCATATTTTGGCGGGCATCCCAAATTTCAGTGCGATACTGTCTTTAGTTTTGTTTTGACAGTTGATTGTTGTTGACGTGTTTGGCATCATGTTGAGTATGGATGAAAACGATTTTCGTTCTCTCATAAAACATTATTTTTTGAGAGGCCAAACGGCGAAGAAAACAAAGGAAAAGTTGGATAAATATTATGGGGCTAATGTTCCGTCAGATTACACCGCCAAATATTAGTTTCGGGAGTTTCGTGGTGGTGGCAACTCAACTACCGATCAAGTCCGCAGCGGCAGGCCCTCCAATGCGGTTATAGAGGACAATGTCAAAAAAATACATGAAGTGGTGTTGACTGACCGGAAAGTGAAGGTGCGCGAGTTAGCAGATACCACAAGGACTAGTGCTAAACGCACACGCCATATTTTGGGCAATATTCTGCACTCACTCCTGACCAAAAACACGAAAGCGAGAGCATTTCGAAAGAGGAATCGGGCGGGCTTTTGACGTCGATTGGTAACTGTTCAACTCCAAAGAAAAGAATGAGTGCCCGGCAATGGACTGAAGCCGGTACGAGTGTTCCAAAGCGGCCAAGGGAGGCTCGATGGGTCGGAAAGGTTATGGCGTCGGTTTTCTGGGATTGTTTTGGCATACTCTTCGTGTACTACCTCGAAAAAGGGAAAATCATCAACAGTGAGTATTAATGTGCATTATTGGAGCGAAATCGCTGCAAAGCGGCCTTATATGAAGCGAAAAAAAAAAATTTGTTTTTGCAAAACAATGCACCGGCGCACAAGAGCATCGCAACTACGGCTAAAATCAATGACTTAAAGCTCCAATTGCTGTCGCATCCACCGTATTCGCCCGGTTTGGCCCCCTCGGACTATTATCTCTTTCCAAACCTCAAAAGATGGCTCATGAATAAAAAATTCAGTTCATGCGAGGAAATCAACCACGCCACGGAGGAGTATTTTGCAGACCTTCCGGAAAATTACTTTTTGGACGGGATCAAGAAGTTCATTTAAATTTTTTTTTTTCATTCCCAAGGAGGTTACTTTTCACCCCACCTAGTATTTTAACTGACTACATAACATCCACACCTAACTTCCATTATCCATATGGGGTAAGAGTGAGCCATCAGAAGTTGGTGGATAAGAACTTAGGGAGACGTGTAAAATTCTTAATAACCATCTTATCTTATCATCTTATCAGCATCTAAACTTAACATAACGAAAGACGAATATAGTGCAGGCCATCCGTCGACTTAACCTACGGTTTACACACGCGAGTTAAACTAGCAGGGCTGTTTTATAACTAGCAGCCTACTCGCAGGCTTTTAAAGCTACTTGTTGGCTACCACTAGATGTGAGCCCTACTAGGTAAGGTTACTCTCGTATGGGTTTAAGATCACAAAAACATAAAAGGAAATGGTACAGCTGACCAAGTTGGATTCGTAAAATGGAAAATCTTCGTACATTTTGTAACAAGGGCAGAACATGATTAGTGGAACGTGCCACATTGCCTCATTTCCATGGAGATATGGTCCACCTACATACAACAGTGTCAGATTCCAGAACCTTGTGGTCGAAACTCGTGCAGGCGTCGCTATTCTAGTGGCTATCATCGGCACTAATTCGACAAAATTTGACCAATTCAGCTCCTCTAAAGTCACAATCAAGATGGTAACGCTACTTCATTTTGTTTATGAGTGTCCGGCGCCGCCGGTCAAAAATAGATTTCGAACACTAACATAGCTAATACGCTCTTTGTTAGCCCGTCGAACATCTCAGACAACTTATGTACAATACAAATTCTATATACATGCGTACTTGCTGAATAGTTCTCAGTGCTCCATCAAGATTGGTTATGACATAACCAATACTTTTGACATCCAACTATTTCAGCTTTATACTTGAACAAACATTGAGTCTGTCTATCAAGTACAGTGTCATCCAACATTTTTACGAAAAGTTTTACAAACTCTAAGGTTAGTAACAAAAAATAATACCTATCAAATGACTGCCTCGGCTCTGACTACGAATAGTCATTCTTTTGATGACATTTTTTATCAAGTTTGCGCATAATTGAGGCTGTATTTCGTGAAAAACAGCTCTGATGTTTTCTTTTAGTGTATGAATCGTTTGTGGAGCATTAGCAAAGACTTTATCTTTCACATAGCCCCAAAGGAAAAAGTTTGATGCTATTAAATCGCACGATATCGAACTCACACGTCCAGGAAATTTGCCACACAATAGAGCAATTGTGTCACCAGTTGTGTGGCATGAGGCAATGTCCTCCTGAAAACAAATATCTTCCGCACCCTTAGCATGAATTTCAGGGAAAACAAAGTCAGTCGACATCGTTCGGTAACGCAATCCATATTTTCGAAAAAAATATGACCCAACTACCGTCAGCCTGGAAACCACGCTAAACTGTCATTAGTTGTGGATGTAGAGACTATTCCACTATTTCTCTTCGATTTTCGGAGACATATGGAAATGAGCCTTATCATTCAGAAAAAAAATCATGATCTTCTTTATTCCTTTCCAGCACCCAATACTTCTTTGTGACTGGCCTGTTGGCTTCAATTCTCGAGTCAACTAAACCAAATAAGCATGTAGGCCAAGATCTTTATGCAAAATGCGGTGCAAAGTAGTTTCGGATAATCCCAATTCTTGTGATCGTCTTGAAATGGACACACCTGGGTTTTCAGTCACACTCTCATCTACGGCGGCAATATTACCGAACAAACACGAGATGACACTTCAACAATAGTGCAAAATTTAAAATGACATCTCTTGTTGGATGAACCTCTATGTCAAAATATTTTCCTGCGTTGACGCTAGCTAGCAAAAAAAAAAAAAAAAAAAAAATTGATTTAGAACTAAACAAGAGTAAAACCGAACTACATTCTAGTCACGGACTTCACTAGAAAGCACATTAGTCATTCCAGGCGAGCATCATAGAATTGATTTGGATAAGCTTATGCTGAAAAGTTCCGAAATAAAATATTTCAAACAAGAAAGTGGTATCGAAATGGTCTAAAATTGTACATGGCTCTACCAGATTTCAGTACATGCTAAATGGTTTCATTTTATACTGATTCTCCGGAACAAAGGACTGACACACATTCCGAGAATGGAAAGTTTTTCGGTTTCGATGATGCAAGAGCCATTTCGAGGTATTAAATTTCATTCTGTTGGTGGCTTCCCATTTAGTAATGCAGTTTATATTGCAATTTAATAAGATTAGCATAAGCTGCCGTTCTACATCTGAAGAGCAGGGACGTGAGTTCGGCAACGAATATGAAAAGTGGAGAATACTGTCATCACTAAAGGAATATATTGGATTAGAGTTAGCTGACAAAAGATCATTGATAAAAATTAAAAAGAGTGTCGGAGACAGAACAGAACACTGGGGTATACCAGCATTAATTTTGTAAATTCTAGATTTGAGACCGCCCGAGACAGCTTGAATTGATCGATCTGAAACGTAATTACTAATTCATCGAAGAAGAGATTCGCCGATCCCAAATGGGCGTATTTTCAACAAAAGAGCCTGATTCCAAAAAAAATTTGTACTGCCGTTACGAAAAACTGGTATCAGCGTTTCCATGACCTTGGATCGAAGGGGCTTAAGTGCAATGGGTCTATAGAAGGATAAAGAAGTCGATTCGCTTTTTTTAGGGACGGGCTGGACAAATTTTATATTCCTAGAAATGGTCCTAAAGAGTAGGACTGATGAAAAATCTTACATAGTGTTCTTGCCCGCGTGGAGGAACATCTGCTCAGAAGAAGTGGAGATATACTCTCTGGACTAGTGGATTCGTGATGTTTAGATTTTAAAGTAGATTCGACGCACTTCAGCGTAGGCGGAGACAAAGTACAATCTGGAAGTGTTGAGCTGGCCGTAAAGCTTGCAGCAAGCACATTGCTCTTTTCCGAAGAGAGCTGGAATGTCATCTTAAATGAGGGTTGGGATGGAGAATGAGGCAGAATTTTTAATGTTTTTAACGAACGACCAAAAGTGATTACTAACTTTGGAACATTGTAGTATTTTTTGCATCAGTTTATGGACGTATTGAAATTTTTCAAGGTTAAGTAAGGTGTTGCAGTCATTTCTGGCTCGTTTCGATTTTTGCGGTCTTCCTCTATAGGTTCGGTTTCATAGGACCGAAAAAACTTTTTCTTTAATGCTGACAGTCTTTTTATAGCTTTAATCGTACCATGCCTTTTCTTTTGGTCTGCTAGTCTTAATCCGATGAGGGATAAAGAATCTCATACCAAAGAGTATAGTGTCTGTGATCATATTAGCAGTGGCATCCACGTCCTAATCGAGGAAACATAACGACGAGAAAGTACATCTACAGGGTACTTAGTAGGGTGAGAGGTTAAAAACAAGTCCAGCGTTAGTTCATTTACAAGTTCGTCCTTGTATGCTGGCCCGCCTCGTATACGAGATGTTTTGCTACATATTCTTGTATTTCAGTGTGACACATTTCTGATGGCTTTTTGGCATCTTTGCCAGGGATACGCCATCGATGAAGATTTTGACTATTTCTTGTGATAGCAGCTGTTCAAGGTTTAATTTTCTCACATTATTCTTAGTATGCATCTGAGACATCCGAGGAGGTACATCGGCTGTTAGTTGGTAGTGCAGTGGTTCCAATTCACCTTAACCGTTCGGAACATTTAGACATTTCTTAAAATACTGGACGACTACCTTAGAGTGGTAAAGAATCATTTTTCCTAGCTTCCATCATCTCTCACTTTGTTCCTGGATATATGATTCCTCCCTCCGGTGAGTTCTAATTTAAATAAAAGCAATTTCGAGTTTCGTGGGGGGAAAACATCTCTGATAATTCAGATTGTGATTGTGGTCCGTGGTCAGAAATGTTGACCAGAGCTAACTTGATTTATGGTAAAGTCATTCTTATGTTATTGCACGCTTGCAACAATTGTCCTATACCATCGTTCCTTTCCCTTCACTAGCCACCATGATATAAGTTCGTTAAGTCTGATGATGAGTCTAAGTTAATGCTTTGCTCTGTTCTCATCGAATTCAGAAAGTCTTGCCTAGCAAAACAAAGGAACTGATCTGGTACGTATGAATAACTGTATCCATGCCCAGATACGGACGGAAATGCATGTGGTCGCAGTAAAAATTCACTCGAAATTGCTCTTTTACTACTTGCCAGCTTAAGCTGATGCGGATTCTTACAATACAAGGTACTACTGTGCCGCAGCTACTGCAGAAAGCGCATCTACCCAACCCTGCCAATTATGGAAGCTGATGCAATATCCCGATAAGGAATTTCTTGTGTTATAAATTCTATTGTACCCACAATTATTCGTATGTTTATCGCCCAGGCCCTGATTAACTACAAAAAATTCATTGCTGAGAGCCTGTAATTGAGGATACGATGGCTTTCCACCTTCTTTGATCTTCTACTTAAATAAAACAACTGAAGTTACCACTTCTAGAAACTACTGAAAATTACTAGAGAAAACCTTAAAGTAAGTCATACCCACGAGGTCCAGCTTTTTCGATGAAAACATTTTTTCCCCTCAAATCCATCACAAACTTTTTATTTACCTGTATGCCGGGTAGTACCATTTCCATTAGCTCTACCACCATGGAACGTATTAAATGTGGCAGGGGGCGATGTATCCAACGGTATACGATTATTCGCTTCTAACGTAGAATACGACATCACAGCAGCATTTCGATCTTCTTTAGATTCAGCTGCTTGCACATTTTCTGTATTTTTGACAGGTCTAGCTTTATTCCTATGAAGGAATATAAGACCAATAACAATGAGCAGAACAATGATAACCGTCGCTCCAATGGCAATTCCAGTGCCGATCCCTGAACTCTCTTGTGCATCTGTAGTTGCAATTTCACAACGTGGTTCATCACCACTCCATTTGCCATCTTCCATGCACTTTCTTAAATACTGTCCAATGCGATTATAACTTGGAATACAATGATACTCAGCAGAACCTCCGTAGATTGTCGATTCGTTGACAACTATCACACGTCCGTTCTCAATTGGTAGTGGGCGACCACAATCAACCGCTGAAAACATACCAAAATCATTTCTGCCCTTATAATAATATTTTTTATAAGCCAAAGATTGATACTAACGTTTACAAGTTGGTGACCTTCCAGTCCATTTGCCATTCTTTTGACAAACTCGAGTGTCGTTACCGATCAAATTTCGTCCTTTTGGACATTTGAACTGTGCTGTTGATCCTACGGCCCTAATACCAGGATCGACGATAAGATTTTCACTCACATCAGGTTCACTACATGTAATTTCAACACAGCTTGGAACCTCATGACTCCACGTTCCATCTTCAGCACAAAGACGCCTGGATACTCCATCTAATTTAAAGTTTGGATTACATTCGTAGAGCACTGCAGCGCCATAGTAGGTAGCATTAGTTGCTAAGGTTACCTTGCCGTGCATGATATTCCCTGGCTGACCACATTCGACATCTTAAAAAAAAAAAAAAAAAAAACGCAATAGAATAAATTACATTTTGAAATAATAACAAATGCCAAATCTAATACTTACAGACGCATTCGGGAACAAGACCACTCCATGATCCGTTGTCCTCACATGTAACTAGAGCTTCTCCTATAATCTTGTATCCTCGCTCACATCGATATTTGGCCAGCGCACCGATTCTTAGAAAAAAAAAAAAAAAAACATTTTGTCAGATATTGAATTAGGAAAAACCTTTGTGCTTTTTACCTGTATGTTTGAGCACTGTTGGATAATGATTCAGCTGTTCGAATAAGAGTTCGGCCATACATTCGATCATTTCCTGTCACTGAAAGCAGGCTGTGAGGTGCCAAGACTGGCTCTGGGCAGCGAATTTCTATAAAGTTACACAGATCAAGCAGAAGTCATCAACGTATTCCTAAATCCTTGACGACTTACCTTCGCATTTAGGTGAAGAATCACTCCAAACACCGGTCTCTAGGCAAGTACGTTTCGGCACACCAGTGAGTTTATGTGAGTTCGTGCAGCTAAATGCAACTTCCGATCCAACATAAGTAGTATTCATGACATATTTATGGGTACCATACGGAACAGGGGTAATTGGTCCACAATCAATATCTAGAATTAGATTATTGTAGATTATGGTCACAACTTGGCAACTTCAATCTTACATTCACAAAATGGAGACTCGGCGTTCCATTCACCACTGTCCAAGCACTCTAAAGTGGGATTGCCTCTCAGCACATGCCCAGGATCGCAATGGTATTGTATTGTCGAATGAACATTGTAATCATAACCAACAACATATGAACCAGGTGGCACATGGGGTGTATCACAAGTAACTAGCTCACAAATTGGAGCATCTCCAGACCACTTACCGTCCTTTGTGCAATGCACATCAGTGGGTCCCACCAGCCAGTAATCTTCGTCACATTCATACTTAACTTGGGAGCCAACTGTAGTAGATGAATTTATCAAATGAACTGTACCACGATCCGGTCGAGGTGGAGCTCCACAATCAACGAATCTACATGATGGAGGCTTATTCGACCATTCACCGCCAAGGCCACATGAAATTATCTGTAGAGAAAATGGATTTAAAGTTTCTTACACAGTTGGAATATATTATACACTTACAGCTTCTCCAACCATAACATAACCAGATTCACATTGATACGTCGCTGTAGATCCAGCTCGTTTGTCGGTAACAGCCACAATACCTCCGGCGATTTTTGGTGGCTCTGGACACCAATCTACTAAACACTCGGGCTTCTGACCCGTCCAGCCGTTCATACCACAAGTTCGGTTTTCATTCCCGATAAGTGTATAATTCTCATGACAACTATAGGTGGCTTGCACCCCGAAGTAGGTTTTGTCTTCTGACAATATAATCGCCCCATGCTCCAGCTCATCCAAGGTACCACAATCAACATCTGTTTCAAAAACAAAAAAAAAAAAAAAAAAAAGAATTAAATTTCCGGTTGATTCTAGATATTCAGTATTAACTTACAATTACAAGTTGGCGCTTTCCCACTCCAGGTGCCGTCAATACTACAAGTACGGATTGGTTCACCCACTAGAGCATGTCCTTTTGGACAATTGTACTGGATTTCATTGCCCACGGTGAAATTTTTCCCTCCAATTGTTGTATTTTGCAATGAGTCCGGCGAGCCACATGATAAGGGAGCTATAAATATTTTGAGTCATACATTTCATAGACTTTAATTAGTTCACTTGAAATGCTGACTTACAATGCTGACAAATAAAATGCAAGTAGTCAAGATTACATCCAACATCGTTCCAAAGCCAATTTCTTCCTCCATCCAGGACGACACAATTTTGCTCACCATTATAATTGTTCGGTTGATCTTTACCCCAAGCTGGTTTGACCACAACGTCCCCTAAAAAATTATATTGTGTTGTAAATATGTATATTACAATTTTGCAAATCATATAAAGACAATGAAACATTTTAAAATGACTCTCAATGCAGATACATCTCTTCTCACATGATAAAGGTATTTACAACACTTAGATCTTAAAACGAAAAATCAATACCAAACAAATCCAGTCTTAAATCAGAAGACTTGAAGACGCCAATTATAAAGTCATGTGCAAAATATTCACATTTCCAATCGGTTAAGCTGACACGTAGCCAAGCAACACGTGAAATAGTCAGACATCATCAATACGTGTGTCATCAAACTGAATTGCGGTCACTTAAATTATCCCCCAAACTTGATACCCGGTGTATTATACGAGTAAAGTGAACAGAATTAGACTTTCACACAACTCTGGATCGATGGAGCTAGCATCTGCTTTAATATTGCACAACTAGTTGCAGTTTTCAACACTTGTAGCTGGCATACCTACCAGTAAGTTCCAGCCACCCACTGTACCTACCAATTTTAGACGGCATTGCTTGCATTGCTTCTTTTTCGGCAATCTACCATCTTCAAGACCTTTTAAACGTTGTTTATTGTAATAAACTTGTTCCCAACATAAGCATATACGAGTAATTTGGGCTGTTGAGTGGCAGATGTAATGCTCTTTTTATATGGTATCGTAATAGTTTCCCCACGCTTTTGCTTCCCATACTAAACAATATGGATTCAGAGACTGCTACAAATATATACAAGGTACGGCAAGATAGCTTCCTTATTTAAAATGAGCGATCTGTAGCTGATAGAAAACCCATGCGGCTGTGCGTGGTCTCATTCAAGAGATGGGATCCTAATATAAGGAGTAACGAGTAACCTTAGAGGACCTATATTTCCAACGGCTGTTCTGTGGTTTCAAACCAGCACGCTTTCCGAAATCGTTTTAATATTGCGCCATCGGGTCTTGTCCCGGACCGGAAATCAACTCTTTTGTGGTTCACAACGTTTAAGGAAAAGAATTACTAGAGACGTATGTCCCATCAGAACACCTGAGAACATCGAAGCAGTAAATGTTGCAGTTTTGCTATCCCCGCGGTTTTCGGTGCGCAAACATGCGTATGATCTTGGCAAAATGGGCTTAGAGGACATATGGTTTCAACAGAACGAACCATACTATATAGAAAGTACGGCATAGATAGCTGAGTTGCGAGAGCACTTCGCAGGGCACCTCCTCTCACGGAGGGGTGATTTGGAGTGGCCGATTTGACCTATTGTGACCTCTTTTTGTGGGGGTATTTGAAATCCCGTGTCTGTATCAACCGCCCACAAACTCTGGACGGCTTGGAAAGAAACACTTAAGAAAAAACGGCAACATACCCATAAACGTGCTGCAGATAGTAATAAGCAGAATTCGATTCCACCAGTGTATCGACAATGGATGACGTCACTTACCCGATATAATTTTTAAACCGATGTAAGCCACAGTTTTAAAGGTTAAACTTTTTAGTGAAAAAAATAAATTCAAAACATATCTTTATTACCTCTTGTTTTATTGCATTATGAAGTAGGGAAGTCATCCTGCCGCACCTTGTACAATACTGGGTGGAGTAAAAAGTAACCTCTTTGACCGCCAGAATGCGCTGCTACTGCAAAAAAGGTTATAGTGCCTTGAAGTCCGTCCATATTTAGGCTGACATGCCAAATTTCAGTGCGATATTGTCTTTAGTTTTGTTTTGACAGCTGATTGTTGTTGACGTGTTTGGCGTCATGTTGAGTATGGACAGAAACGATTTTCGTTCTCTCATAAAACATTATTTTTTGAGAGGCAAAACGGCGAAGGAAACAAAAGAAAAGTTGGATAAATATTACTGGGCTACATCACCATCAAATGTAGGTTTCGAGAGTTTCGTGGTGGCCGTAACTCCACTACCGGACAATGTCAAAAAAAAAATACATGAAATGGTGTTGGCTGATCGGAAAGTGAAGGTGCGCGAGCTAGCAGATACCACAAAGATTAGTAAAGAGCGCATACGCCATATTTTGGGCAATATTCTGCCGCTGGGTGCCGCGCATACTCACTTCTGACCAAAAGCACGAACGCGAGAGCAATTCGAAAAAGTGTTTGGTCTTGCTGATGCGGAATCGGGCAGACTTTTGGCTTCGATTGGTAACTGTTGAAGACCAGAGAATAGAATGAGTGCCCGCTAATGGACTGAAGCAGGCACGAGTGCTCCGAAGCGGCCGAGAGAGTCTCGATGAGTCGGAAAGGTTATGGCGTCAGTTTTCTGGGATTGTCATGGCATACTCTTTGTGGACTACCTCGGAAAAGGAAAAACCGTCAACAGCGAGTATTACTGTGCATTATTGGAGCGATTTAAGGCCGAAATTGCTGCAAGACAATGCACCGACGCACAAGAGCATCGCAATCACGGCTAAAATTAATGACTTACGGCTCCAATTGCTGTCGCATGCACTATATTCGCCCGGTTTGGCTCCCTCGGACTATTATCTGTTCCCAAACCTCAAAAGATGGCTCATCAATAAAAAATTCAGCTCACGCGAGGAAATCATCGACGCCACGGAGGAGTATTTTGCATACCTTCCGGAAAATTACTTTTCGGACGGGATCAAGAAGTTGGAAAATCGCTAGGATAAGTGTATCAAACTAAGAGGGGGGACTATATTGGATAAAATAAAAAAAACATACAAAATTTTTCTTTTTCATTCCAAAGGTGGTTGCTTTTCACCCCATCTAGTATGTTCGCTGCTGTTGGCAATATATTGATCATATAAAAAGTATCCGCAGTTTTTTGTCACTAGATGGTGTTGGTGTCCATTTATCTGGAAACACTAATCTGATTGTGCCAAGCAAACACGTGTTTGAAAATTGACATGTTAAGCTACATATTTTGTGAAGACAGCTGTGTAATTCGCTGCTCGTGTTCAAAAGTTATATTGATTTGAATACGAGTGAAATATCTGAAAGAATTCGCTATGCGATGCTTTTTTACTATTAAAAGGGGAAAAACGCTGCAAAAACATGCCGAAAAATTTGTGCTTTTACGGTGAGAATGCTGTGAGTGAACGCCGGACCCAGGAGTGGTTTGTTCGATTTCGTTCCGGAAATTTCGATGTAAAAGATGCACCTAGCACTTGTCGGCCTGTCACTAAAAAGGTCGATGAAATTTAGCAACTGATGGAGCAGCAAGACCGGCGCAGAAGCTGTCTATTGATAACGGAGTGAAACGCTGCTGAAACGTAACAAAATGGGACCATTTTTGAAGCGATTCATTACGAGCGATGAAAAGTGGATTAAATACAAGAATATCCAATGCAAATGATCATAGTCAAAGGCCGATGACCGACCGCAAACGATTTTAAAGCTTGGATTGACGGCAAACTACATAGGTTATTTTATGTTTGGTGTGATTGGAAGGGAATTGTCTATTATGAGCTACTAGAACGTGGTAAAACGGTCAATTCGATCCTCTACTTTGCACAACTCGACCGTTTGAATAAAGCTATCAAGAAAGAGCGACTTAGCCAAGTTTTTCGCTAATAAACCACAGAAGTTCTACACCATATTTACTTGATTGAAATTGATTTTGAATAATAAAATTTTCTTTCAAAAATGTACAAAAAAAAAAAAAACGCGGAGACCAAATACTAGTTGCTGAGACACTTCTTCCAAACAGCATTGATGTCCGTTTTAGACTAGGTCAATTTTTTCACTAGATGTCTCTCCAAGATATTTATACTCCGTCACAACTTGAATTCTTTTGCCGCTGAATTGTCATTTTTTATTTTTGCAGCATTTTCTTTCTCCTCTTTTAAAAATTATGATCTTCGTCTTAAATAAGTTAAAATTCACAGCTCATACCATCTATTGGTCATTAGTTGCAGCTATAATGGTGCATGAGCTGCACTATATCATCAGCAAAATTGCTCGGATCAGTAGACCTGCATAGTCAACAATTCCTGGCAGAATTTCAACTACATCCTCAATGTGTAGTGCAAGCAAGCTTGGACTCAGAATACTTCTCTGTCTAACACCCACCCACATCCGAAACCATGCTGACAACTCCACACCGACAACTGACATCACTCCACACCGCTGATTTAGTATCTGCATAAAGGTTGTAGATTATTCGTCCAAACGAACAAGCTCATACTACCTAACAGCTTATAAAATAGCTTTTCTGCCCACCGTGTCAAAAGCTGTTTTCAAATCTACAAAGAGATGCCGTTTTTTACATCTTCCATTGAAGGATTCCACAGTGCTCCTCAAAACAAACACATAAACGATAGTAGAATCATATTGGCCTTAATTCAGCTTCGTATTCTTCAAGGTTAAACTCTCATCCATTCTGCCAGTCGACACTATAAAATTGCTAGAAATCATTTATAAGAAGCTTTTAAAAAAGCTTTTTATTTTCTGGATCAGCTGACCATCCCTTTTTATAAATTGAAGAAATGATCCCTTCCATAAAACGATTAGGAATTATTCCATTGTCAAAACTCTTAGTCAACATTGTCGCAAGATTCTTCTTTAGTTACTCATTACCGTACTGATAAAACTCGGAAGGTACACCGTCAGATCCTGCAGCTTCACCATATTTTAAAATATTTAGCGCTCCGATAACTTCTTCATGCAACACTTCTCTGTCTAAGATATTATTTTGAAAACTGGGTGTAGCTTACTACTACGGCACTAGGGGACAAGGTAATACGGTATTAAAATGTTCTAAAAAGACACGGGATCTTAGTTGGAGTTAGGAGTTGATTATGGTTGAAGAATTTTTCCAAGGTATCAAAAGCAGGCAACTGTCCATTAACTTAGATTGGGCCAGCAGTGCTGCAACGAAGTTCGTAGCATATTGCTTGTCTTACTTTTCCAGCGGTGGTCCCCGGTAAATCCTTACTCATGCAGGATAAAACGGTAAGAGTTTGTTCACCCAGTAGCATAATACTGGCAGACGCCATCTTAGGGCTCATAATCCTATACGATGGAGATTAAAAAATGTGACGAACCAGCTGATAGCCTCGGGTAATAACGGATTTACTATTTACGAAATTAACAAACGTTTAAATAACAAGGAATTTCAGATCAGCGGAGGCTAATACGTAGATATCACCGTCATCCAGAAGATAGTGATTTATACGGAAGAAGGAAGATTCCTTATTGTCATACGCGGAGGACTTAGGTAAGAAGTCGTGAGCTTCCTACAGGTGATTGAGCGTTTTATGACAAACCGCATCAAGGCTAAATTCGCTAACATAAGCCTAGTATGCATAAGGGGCATGTCGTCCCTACGAATGATGCCACCAAAGAATCTTTCAACGAACTCGACAAGATATATAAGCAATGTCTTAAGCATGACATCAAAATCATACTATATGATTTTGACGCTAGAATAGAAAGAGGGGACATCTTAGGCAGTACAGTTTGTAGTCATAAACGACCCTACATTTGACAACGGGGTTGATTGCCTTTGCGGCTGGACGAATTATCACTATAGCAAGCACACGGTTTTTTCATTTCAATGTTCGCAAGGGGATATGGGGGTCTACGAATCATCAAAAGCTTAATCAAATTGATCAAATTGCGATCGACGTGAGGCAAGCCTTTAGTATTTTGGAGGTCCAAACATTCCGGGCAGCTAACATTGACTAAGGTCACCACCTCTTTGCAGCAAAGGTACGAATGCTCATTTACCAATGCCACAACAAAGAGGTTCTAGTGTGAGAAGATATAACGTAAAAAACTGCAATCGCAATAGACCGTTAGAAATCTCACAACTCCTGCGCCACCAGCATCAAATACAAATAACAATGGCAACCCTGCCAACGTTCCATCAGAGACGCCGTATCTGATGTGCGCGGTTTCACCCGACCAGAACCAAACAATCCCAAACAAATCCGACGAACACATGTAGCTAAACAAGAAGAGTATAAAGTAATACTACAACGAAGACTGGGCCGCTTGTTAACTTTACAAGCGAAAGAGACGCGAGGCGGCTTCTCCAGAAGAAGAAAAACGAATTTTTCAAGGCAAAAAGACTCCTGAAGAAAACTGTTGAGATGAATATGGAACAACTTTTTCTGCAGACTGTATGACGGCGACAAAGTCCAACATCAAAACGAAGTAAGTCTCCTCAACACGCATACATATTTTGTGAACGTCTGAAACCGTTTGTCATCAACCTGATTGTCCCCTATCAGTGCAGTTTCAGACTGGAAAAGTCCTCAATTGATCAAATCTTTACACTCCGGAGCCAATGCTACTGTTTGGCATCCATGCCAAATACGACCGTCTGTGCAGTATGACGATGGAGATCGTTCGCTGCTAGGTCAAGGTCGGTAACGACTTTACCGCGGTATTCGATGTAAAAAAAAAAGTTTAAGGCAGTGCGTCACCTGTCACGTTACTTCCTTCCTTAATATCATACATAAGAGAATTGTGCGGATCTAATAACCGACCGAGGCAAAATCTTTCAAAAGTCTGTTCAACTACTAATTAGAAGAACTCAGTGAGCTGTCACCGGGGCGTTTGCTAATATTGAAACGGAAATTGCCAAAATGGGCTAAGTGATAAATGAGGGCAAAACTAAGAATATACTGTCAACAAGAAGGGACACACAACATAGACAAATTAGATATAACGCCACAGTTGATAGCTATAACTTCGAGATAGTGAAAGTTTTCGTCTATCCTGGCTCTGCTATAAATTCTTCAAACAACACCTCAGCAGCAGAACTAAAACGAAGAATCACTCCTGCCAATCGCTGTTTCTTAAGGCTAAGAAAAAATTTGAGTTGTGGATCCCTATCCTGAATAGTAAGGGAACTCTATATAAGACCTTAATCACCAAAGTTCTACTTTATAGCACGAACGCTACTGAACGTCGGTAAAGATATCCTCAGTTATTTCAACAATATTTGGTCCCGTTTTCGCTGCTGAACTTTGACGGTCAGCGGTATAGACATAGGTAGAAAACTACGCATTAGTCGCCTTAAATGGCTGGGACATGTATAGCGAATGGACACCAATACTCCAGGATGCAGAGGATTGTTAATTGAGGCCCACGTTCACCTTTAAATGTAGCGCCACCTAAGTAAGTAAGTAAGAGTAGGCATTAATACTGGCATATTCGAGAAGAGGCAGGGTTAGGCTTGTATAAATGAATGTACAATGGGTTTCAATGTTTCTTAGTTCGTTTTCACATTTTGTATTCTCTTATTCCAAACTAGTCAGAGGAGAACGAAATGTGCAGGAAGATTTTGATATAATCTGCATAAAAAGATACCCATACTTATGTATGAAAAAAAAAGAAAGATTCTATCAGATAAACAATATAGCACCGAGATGCCTTCCTTGGGGTATGCGTTTTAAGGTTTAGAAATGTGGACCTAAGGGGGAAACTATGTACTTTTAGTCAAAGTTTACTAAAAGGCAAAAGTCTTTATTGTCAGGACATATTTATAGATTTATAAATCCGTTGAAAAAATGGACTTGGAACGAAAGAGCAATAGATTAGCGTGGGTATTTAGATTAGAATCTCATTTTTTGGACTTTATTTTGCAGAGGGACTACACAAGCTGTAAGAGCTGAATTCAATGTGGTATATAAGCTAAACTTAGTGGAGCCAATTATGTTTTATCGATGGCAGCCGTTAACTGCAATACATTGCTGGAGCTGATTTATAAAGTTTTGAAGAGCCCGTTAACATAATTCGAGGGGTATCGCGTTCACTTCTTCAACATTTCGACCCCTTAGCTCTAGCAGGTCTTGGGGGTGACGTTTAAACACTTTTTCCTTAAGATATTCTCAAAGAAAGAAGTCGCATATGCTTAAATCTGGAGACCGGGCAGGACAACCCATGTCACCTCTCAAAGACGACCAGGAAAAATTACTCTTAAAGCATTTAGAGAACTTCGGTCTATGTGTGCTGTAACACAATCCTGTTAGAACACATCCTCTAATTCCTCTTCTTCAACAACCACTGCTCGTTTCTCTGGTGTTCTGATGGATCTTCGTTGGCCATGTGTTTCTATGTGTTTGCAGTAGGAGCAGCATTATTGCACGGACTGTTAAAGCGTCGCCGAAAAGCTCTATGCGTCGAAAACACAGATCGGTTGTTTTCATAAAACGCACGCACAGCAAATCCACGATGTACTCCCATCCAAAGCATGTTTAATACTGAATGGAGATACGGAGAGAAAAAGGAGACCTACAAACTGCTTAGTTGGTTCTGCCGCACCTTGCAGTTGAATGAGGATATAGAGGAAACCAGTGAAATACAAATCAGTTCATACCATCTTCAATCGATATTAATGTCAATGTCCTTGTATAATTTATTGAAATGAGCTGTTCAGAGCAACGTCTTATTCTGGTATGCCTGCCAAAGACCTCGGATCAAAGACAGGGTCATTATCTGAATACGCTCAATCGAATTTGCTGGTGTATTTAAAAGTGATTGCGACGGTGATATAAGTAAAGTTTCGCATGGACAGAGCAGGAAAATCATACGTTCATGAAGTTACGATCGATTTTTTGTAAAACAATTTACCACCCACCCAAATATACCAGGTGTACCGGTTTGAAGTAAAAATAAGACCCTAATCTTGAATGGGAAAGTAAAAAACATTCTATTCGAAGTATTGGCTAGCTAAATATTTTTCCCATCTTTCAGGCAATTTATGGATTCCAATAGAACTGTTCGTCTTTTGAAGCAAACCAAAAAGTCACCCAATTTTCGACTTCCTCGTAGGATTCGAAGTGCTGCTCAGCTAATGCGTATCCCATCGATGAAAACAAATGGTAGTCGGAAGGAGCCAAGTCTTGTAAATACGGCGGGTGGTGTATCAGCTCTCAGCCAAGTGCTTTGGTTGTATTCTGAACCAGTTTTGCTTTGTGTGCAGGTGCATGGTCATGGAGCAAAATTACCTTGACGGATCTTCTGGCCCATTCTGGTCGTTTTTCGATCAATGCATGGTTCAAATTGATTATGTGTTGTCCTTAGCGATTTGTATTAACGGCTTCACTATGTTTTAGGAGCTCGTGGTACACCACACCTTTCTGGACCCACCAGACACATAGCATTGCCTTCTTGCCGAATCGATCTGGTTTTGCAGTCGAAGTTGATGGTTGTCTCAGATTATACCATGATTCTTTCCATTTAGGATTCTGACAATAAATCCATTTTTCATCGCCAGTAACAATTCTATGCAAAAGTGATTTTTTGTCGTGTCTTTGAAGCAAAATTTCACAAGTGGTGTTTCGGTTTTCCATTTGTCTTTCATTCAGTTCATGTGGCTCGCATTTTCCAGACTTTTGGATCTTTCTCATAGTTTTTAAACGGTCAGAAATTGTTTGTTGTGCAATATTTAAAATTTCTGCCATTTGTTTCTGACTCAAAGTGTTATCTTCATCCAATATTGTTTGCAATTCGGTGTCTTCAAACTTTTTTGGTGGTCTTCCACGTTCTTCATTTCTCACATCAAAATCGTTATCTCTGAACCGTTGAAACCATCTTTTGCATTTTGCTTCTGATAGAGCAAAATATGTCTCCATGTCTCGACAAGCATTAGATGCGACACTGCAGCAATTTTCTTCAAATGAAAACATCATTTTCTGGTACAGAATTCGACATTTTTAACACGATAAAAAAATATGATGTTGTTTGCTCAATGACTTGATGTACCATATACTAAATATATTTGACAGGTGTCATAGCAACCAAATAAAAATAAAATTAAGACCCGTTCACAATAAATGTTCCCTATCGAGACATTTGTATCTTGACGCTCACTTCATAGCGGTACACCTGGTAAAAAAGGGGTGATTTATCGTGAGGCTTGATTTTTAATAGGCGTGTACGGAGTGTACGCGAAGACCGTGAAAAATCGATTCGTCGTCGTTCTCAGCAGCTTGGCTTGGCGTATTCGACAATTTGGTGTATTTTACGTGAGAATCTTGGCCTAAAAGCGTAAAAAATTCAACTTGTGCAAGAATTAAAGCCAGGCGACTTGAATTTGTGTCATACTTTCAGTGAATGGGCTCTGGAAAAACTCAATGAAAATCCGGTGGTTTATCATGAAAGTTTGTTCGGTGATGAAGCCCATTTCTGGCTCAATGGATATATATGGATATATATTTGAGCCGATGAACATCCATTAAAAACAACGGTATGGTGTGGTTTATGGGCTGGTGAAATCATTGGTCCATATTTCTTCAAAAATGAGGCAAATCAGAATGTTACCGTCAATGGTAACCGTTATCGCTCTATTTTAACGGACTTTGTGCTTCCTGAAATTCAAGCACATGGTCTCAGTGAGCTCTGCTTTCAACAAGTGGCACTATGAACCATACAACGAGTGAAACAATGGACTTGTTGAGAAATCATTTTGGGAAACACGATAAGTCTCTGTGCTCGAACGAGTCGCCCAAAATTGGACCAGCATTTACATGATATCATTTTCGAAAAGTAAATGCCATTAATTGTTCTTTTAACCGATAATAAAATTTTTAAGGTCACTTTCAGATTGATGTGTTTTATTTTACATTATAAATAAAACCTCACGGTGAGGTTATTTCGTTTTTGAAATAATTACTGGGTTAGAATTTGTAAACGCAAAAACTCCAGGTCGTGTGGAAATAATGGGATTTGTAATGTCGTTTTCAAGAACATTGCGCCTAACTTAGTGCACATATCAGCATATTTCTTTAATAAGAGTATTTTTAGTGAAGTTTTTCCTGACTACTTCAAATCTGCTGATATATTACCACGCTTTAAAAGTCGAAAAGATAAAAAACAATTACAGGCTCATTTGCTACCTTCAATTTTGGAAGTTTTTGAAAAAGCTGTCAAAAGACGAATGTGTGCGCATTTACAATGAACTCAATTTTAGTCAGTCAGTCTGTTCCACTGAAGATGCCTTATTATTTTTCTGCAATTTTATAAACAATCAACATATCAATAAAGCGTTCGACATGGTTTGCAATGACATTCTTTTGGAGAAGTTGTATGGAGCAGGATTTCGTGGATTTTTCCATAATTGGTTAGCGACATATTTGAAGGACCGCAAGCAAAGGGTAAAAATAGGAGACTTCCTTAGTGATTATGAGGTAATTAACGTAGGTGTAGCACAATGATCTGTATTGGGCCCTATTTTAGTGTCTTATAGTTAATAACTCCCTCTTTGGCAAGCAAAGTTGCAGCTTTTGCTGATGACCTCGGCATCCCTTATGGTTCAACAAGACCTCTTAATAGATATACTAAGTGGAGTGAAAAGTAACCGCCTTGACTGCCAGAATGCGCTGCTACTGCAAAATAGGTTAAGGTGCCTCGAAGTCCCTTCATATTTAGGCAGACATGCCAAATATCAGTGCGATACTGTCTTTTGTTTTGTGTTGACAGCTGATTGTTGTTGACGTGTTTGGTTCTTTCATAAAATATTGTTTTTTGAGAGACAAAACGGCGAAGGAAACAAAAGAAAAGTTGGATAAATATTATGGGGCTAATGCTCCATCATATTACACCGTCAAATGTTGGTTTCGAGAGTTTCGTGTTGGCCGCAACTACATTACCGATCAAGTCCGCAGCGGCAGGCCCTCCGATCCGTTTACAGAGGACAATGTCAAAAAAATACATGAAATGGTGTTGGCTGACCGGAAAGTGAAGGTGCGCGAGCTAGCAGATACACACAAAGATTAGGACTGATCGAACTCTCCATATTTTGGGCAATATTCTGCATATGAAATAGTTATCCTGCCGCTGGGTGCCACGCATACTCACTCCTGCCAGCAAAAATTGATGTCGAATTCCATCTTGGTACTGTGTTTGTACCACTGAACCGTCCGAATCAACTTTCCATGCAAATTCCTTGTGCAGCTCGAAGTGTTTTCACCGCGTTCTTCTATGCGGTGTTTTTATCGTCTTCGAAAGGTTTGTTCAAATACCACCTTGATCAAAAAGTTCTCGGTGGCGTCACCATGTGTCGCTCCCATTATTCCGATTCGAGTTATTTTATTTTTTTTTTTTTCGTTTAGTTGGTTGACATTTCCTCTAAATCTTAGCATCATAGCTTGATATTTGCAAAAGTTACGTAACCAGGAGTACATCTATCTTGTGTGTGTTGACGATTTTTTACAATTTTAGAAATGGATTTAAATTTGCAACAACGAACTTGTATTAAATTTTGCGTAAAAAACGGATTTAATGGTGCATGAACGTTGGAAGTATTGAAAAACTGCTTCGGCAACGATTCTCTAAAAAAACGGTCATTTACCAGTAGCACGAACGTATCAAAAGTGGTCCTAAGTCATTTGAAGTTGCGAAAAACATTGATGAAGTAAAAGAAATGTTTGTCAGTAACCATCAGAGAGATAGCAGATGACTTGAACATTTGATGATGATTTTCGAGCTAAATCCGATCTCACATTCATCAAAAGGATCATTACAGTAGAGACATGTGTTTACGAGTACGAGACGCAATCCAGACAACAGGCAAGTGAATGGCGTCCACCAAATGAGCCGAGACCAAAAAAAAACACGTCGTTTTCAGTCAAAAAGAAGGAAATGCTCACGGTTTTCATGGATTAGAACGATGTAGTGCAGCATGAATTTTTGCCAGAAGGCCGTTATGGGACGTTTACGTGAAAGAATTTTCCGAAAGAGACCAGAATTGTAGGCAGAAAACTTGTGGATTTTGCACCATGACAACGCTCCGTCGCACAGTGCCATCATTATTCGTAATATTTTGACGAAAATTGCAACAGACTTGAACAAAAGACTTTAAAATGCGTTGCTCGTTACTCGATCGAAAGGAGCTCGACAAATAAATCAAATCACTTCTAGAACTACCTTAGCTAACACGATTCATGTTTTGCATCAATTTGATATTAAATGAACAAAATGTATCTTTATAACGCATGCTGCGTTTTTTTCTTTGAAATGAAATGATAATCCAAACCCGACACTACTTCATTGAATTTTAAACGTGTGAACTTACTCAAAAAATAAACAATTGCTTTCTTTTCACTAGATTCAGAAAAAAAAGTCTCAGGTTCGCGAATAAGACATTTAAATTTTCGCATGCAGTTCATTAGCATAATTACAGAGTGCGTTGTCGGGAAAATTGTAAAACATTATCCATGAACCGAGTCCCTGAGGTCGTGGACTAATGTGAAATCACGAGACTGAGAACAATGCCATGAGTGTAAAATAAGTAGAAGATCTTATTTTGAATTGTACTCATTGTCCATTCATAAGATCACAGGCTTAATTAAGATGGATGCAAGTTGTCACATCTAATTGGTAAGTGCATTGTACTTCCACTTGAAACAGACTCCATTGAATGCATCACTATTTTATACCCAGAACAATATGAAACGCTGTAAAGTGAATATATTATACGAAGCAGAGAAAATTGATCTCATACCTTTGTCTATTTTGTTTCTTTTGTTACGTGGTGCTTCATATAAAAAAAGCTTTCTGAATTTAGCGCCATGTTGCGCTAATCGCCTGAAGATGTGCACACCAGGTTACGACACCTACTTTTATCGCATCATTTCTTAGGTATGGATTTGAAAACACTCCCGGTGACATTCATTCGCTCAACATGTGACAAGTTTACTGTCGCTCTGTAGGTCATACAGTTCGTTATGTAAACGGGACCGAAAATCACCCTAAGAACTCTTCTCTCAAGAAAGTGTATTTTTCTTCATTTTAGATGGAGCATGGTGATATACGAGTATTAAGACCGGGACGGTAAAGTGATTTCTTCGCTGTTCATGAGAGTTAGCAGTTATTCTTTAGTTGACTTCTTAGTCGAAAGAAACATCGATTGGTAAGAGTGATTCTTTGCTTAATCTCTACACTTGCTGTACAGCCCAGGTACACACCGCTTCTATCCACCACAAAATTATAGTACTCTGTTGTGGCGTGCTATGTAACACATCCCAGATGTCTTGTCTTGTCGATAGCAAGCCTATTATCGTTGCCTCCGTCTCAAAGTTACCAAACGCTCAAGTGACAGCTCGCTGATATTTTCTCATAATGTCAATGTCGTCAGTGTATGCCAGCACAATTCTTTCAATTATATGTTCAAGGAATCAAGTGACAGTGTATCGCATTGGCCAAATTCTTATTGATTTTTTTATTTAGTAGCAGCAGACGGAGGAGTTTGGTGGGGATGGTTTGATGGTTTGATTGTTTTTTCTATTATCTGTCGAAAGGTGGAAAGTGCTCATATAGATTCTCAAGCATTCACATAAAATCTAGTCCACGTTGCCAAAAAAACCGGACATCTCTAAAGCAAGAATAACCTTTTCTTGTTGATTGAGCAAACGACGCTTTGATTCATTCGCTGAACATACTTTCACTCGACCATATTTCACAGTTGAGTATAGCCCTTCAAACAGGAATCCCTGTGCTGCTATCAGCCTTACTAAGTTAAGATATCGCTATTCAAACCTTTAATTGGTCTGATAAACAAAGGTGTTCACGTTGAATAGCTCATTCACATATTGTGACTCTGCTATTACCTATCTTTGCATCCTTGCCTTTGCAAACTTCTGTTTGGTATTTATATCACTTTTTTTCTTCAGTTTTTCCCATCTAATTTGCCCAATTTATGTGCCGAACTCAATCTCACCATCTAAGCTTGGGCAATTTTGCGACCAAGACTTAGTTACTGGAAACATAAGCTACGAAACGAATGAAGAATGGCCCAAATTCGTAGTTGCGTCTACTTACTTCACTTCTGACTCATTATTACCACCACTATTGAAGATGGTAGCTGAACTTATTGAATAGTGTGATTCCATAAGGATGGGACTTATCATATACTGCAATGCTAATGCTAATGCTATCACTTGGTTTTTCAAACTGTCGCCTGGCATTTTTTTTTCAGAAATGTTGTCTCTTAGCCAACTTTTGTTAAGAAAGTAAGACAGCAAGAAAGTACTATCGGTGATATCCATGTCACACCCGTCATAGGTACATCGAATTCAGAATCAGAGGTGAAATCTCGACCTTATTGAAGAGGAGGAAACCGCAGAAAATCGACTGGACATGTTTTAATGAGGACCTCAACAAGTCCCCTAAGCTCAGAACAAAATAAAACCTAGAGGAAACACCTCGGAACATGAACGGTATCCTTACCAAGTGTTTTGAAATGGCATGTCCAGCTAGTAAGCAATTTTTTAGGGTAGCCGTTACTTGGTGGAACGCAGACTTACAGCGTCTTTGTTAAGAAACTACGAAACTTTTAAACATGTCACTCAAAAATATTTTAAAGCAAGATTTGAATTTCTACAATTCGACTTTTGCGAAAAGCTCAAAAGGGGAAGATGAACTCAAAAAACCTGATGGTACATATACTGAGTCGAAAGCAGAGGCACTATGTCTCATGCTTGAAGCTCACTTCACAGGTAACCTGGTCAGAACCAACCACTTCCTATTAACAAAGATCAAGTCACCTGGCACCGATGGCATATACTCAGTTATATTACAAAAAGATATAGATCAGTTGCTGGTAACTTTGAACAGAATGTTCACTTCTAGCCTGGCAATGGAATACATACCAAAACCCTGTTCAACAGTAGCCTTTATACTGAAAACGGGAAAAGAGCACTACACGCTCGCCAAAAGCTTCGTGGATGAAATGGTAGAGCTCCATGTACGCAAAACTGCATTCTAATGCATCCTTTGCCTGAGATACAACATACTTAACAACGTGGGAAATTCTGCGAGAGTGCGCTTCAAAATCTTGTAGACAGAATTAAAAATTCACGCGATAAGTCCTTCGTATTTTCATCAATATAGAGAATGCTCGATAACTCGGGTTTTGATGGCATGTGTAACTCGACAAGACAACACAGTGTAGAATAGTTTTGTGAATACTCGTAAGAGTGATACTGCTTAACAGGACACTGTTGCTGTCCACGTGAGTCCACACTTAGTTGGTCCATATTGGTCGACCCATTGCCCAACGTCCTCAATAATTCTGACGTCTATGCACAATAACATGCGGATGATGTATCTATACTGGATGTTGTATCGTGTCTAGCGACTGCCTGCTCTCAAACTGGTATGACTTATCTAGTGGGTATTATGGGTATTGCCCTGGGTGGTAAACTTGTATGGACTAAATATATTACGTCGAAAGCCTCGACGCTGTCAGCCTACGGAGATACGGGCAAGACATGGGGCCTGCCATCGTCGAATCGTCGCGAATTATAGTCTATGCATCGGTTCTCGTGTCAGATGGAACAAGCTCTTTCTCTAAAGAACGGTGTACATCGGCTGAATAGAGGCTTTCCATAGCACGCCTGGTTCTTCACTAGACGGACTAACGAATCTCTCTTCCCTTGTTGATTTCATGGGCTACATTCTCAAATCCATCTTCCGTTTAGAAAGATGTGGTTTCTGGTGCAACACGTCACACACGCCGACTGTCTTTTTACTCTGGTATTATGGACTTGTCCTCTGATGACATCAAATCTCCACTATAGAAAAAATAAGAAAGCGACTTTTCCCGTATTTAAAACTGGTTGCGGCCAAAACCGATATATGATGTGACACTGGTGTCTTTCTGGAGGACGAAAACATTAGATTTGAGAAGAACCGGTTGAGTGACGAAGCATTTACCATACATTTGTAGCAACAAATAAGCTGCGCTTAGAGTCTTGCTTAACCCTTTTTTGCCTTCCAAGCTGCGTCGGGAACGCAAGACATTACTGAACGCAGTCGGATGGGTAAATTCACTAAGTCGCCAATGCACTTGCTGGCATAGCTTAGAGGACAGTTTCTCATGACCCAAAACTATGTTAGGTGTGCTTGCATCCTCGGCTAGGGCTTCCTATGAGCACGACTGCATGTGGCATGACTTCCTAGGTTGCAGGCAGACCAAACGAATGTTTTCCAACGTCTGTGGGTGGTCAGCGGCGTTCTTGCTCTCTCTCAACAAGGAAGTCTTTAGACTGCTTAAATGTGTTGGGCATAAGTGGTAAAACATTCTCCGACGCTTGCTGTGAAAGTTATGACGACTCCGTGGAGCACTGACTCTATGAATGTGATGAGCTCTGGTACTGTAGGCACTTTATCACTGAAGCGCCTACTCATCTCTCTTCGAAAGAATGAAAGACTCCATTAAAAGAAACAAGGAGTACTAGATGGGTGAAAAGAGATTACTTGGAAATGAAAAAAAAAAAATTTTGATCCCCTTTTAGTTTGTAACACTTATTTTAGCGATTTTAAAACTTCTTGATCCCGTCAGAAAAGTAATTTTTCGGAAGGTCTCTCGCGTGAGCTGAGTTTTTTATTGATGAGCCATCTTTTGAGGTTTGGGAAGAGATAATAGTCCGAGGGAGCCAAATCGGGCGAATACGAATTTTAGACATGATTTCGGCCTTCAATCGCTCTAAGAATGAACAGTTATACTCGCTGTTGATGGTTTTTCTTTTTTCGAGGTAGTCCACGGAGAGTATGCCATGACAATCCCAGAAAACCGACGCCATAACCTTTCCGACCCATCGAGCCTCCCTCGCCCGCTTCGGAGCACTCGTGCCGGCTTCAGTCCAACGCAGGGCACTCATTCTGTTCTCTAGTGTTCAACACTTACTAATCGACGCCAAAAGTCCTCCCGATTCAGCATCGGCAAGTCCTAACAGTATTTCGAAGTGCTCTCGCGTTCGTGTTTTTGGTCAGGAGTGAGAATGCGCGGTACCCAGCGGCAGGATAACTTTTTCATATTTTTCTGGTATCTTTAGCTCGCGCACTTTCACTTTCCGGTCAGCCAACACCATTTCATGTATTTTTTTGACATTGTCCTCTGTAACCGCATCGGAGGGCCTGCCGCTGCAGACTTGATCGGCAGTGGAGTTGCCACCACCACGAAACTCCCGAAACCAATATTTGACGGTGTATTCTGACGGAGCATTAGCCCCATAATATTTATCCAACTTTTCCTTTGTTTTCTTCGCCGTTTTGCCTCTCAAAAAATAATGTTTTATGAGAGAACGAAAATCTTTTTTGTCCATACTCAACATGATGCCAAACACGTCAACAATAATCAGCTGTCAAAACAAAACTAAAGACAGCATCGTTCTGAAATTTGGCATGTCTGTCTAAATATGAATGGTCTTCAAGGCACCATAACCTTTTTTGCAGTAGCAGCGCATTCTGTCGGTCAAGGAGGTTACTTTTCACTCCACCTAGTATAATGGACTAGTTCTTTGGCTGAGTGCTCTGTGTCAACAAAAAAAAAAAAAATATTTTTCAAAGGGTTTGCGAGTAGCTCTCGTACTTCTCTGTATGCCACTCTTCGTAGGCATCTTAAATGGCTAGTATCATAGGAGTTCGAAAGGTTTTGAGAGACTCGACGGCAAAATCCTTCACAGAATTACTTCGATGCTTCGATCGGATGATTTCTAAGTCCCACAACACTTCTTAGATGACAGTTGTAGGAGGCCCTCGCTAATTATCGGCTGTAAGTGGACAATTAAGGTTCCAAAAATTCCGCGTGTCTACCTAAAAGTCCTTGTTTATAGTTTCTTGGCGTCATCAACAGGGTCATCATAATTTGCCCATACCCGAAGCTGCTTGTAGCTCCAATAATTTCATTTCCTACTTATAGTAATGCCAAAATTCGAAGTGTACACCCTTTCTACTTTTACTAACATTAAAAACAAATAATTCCAATAATTTCATAACATCTATCACCGTTACATCAATTTTAATGACTTTCATACCGTTCTTTGACCGTGTCAACTACACCTCACCTTTCGCCAATCTAACTATTCCAATCAATGATACAATAGTAAGCAACAGAAAAAATAAAATACAAATTGGATCTCGAATATATATTTAAGTTAAGTTTGAATCCCAATAACGACCCAAATTGAGTGTCAACTTCAATCCAAACAGCTAGCAATTGAAACACCGCTCCTGACCTTAAGCTACTTTTGATGTTGTTGCTGTCTACTCGTATTTTGGGTTTTTTTTTTTTGTTTTGCAACGAGTACTCGTAGGTTTTTTCGAATTAGCCGGAGCTAATTTTAACAATTAATCATGATTTATGACCCGTCTTACACCTAGTCATGGTCATGTTCATGTATAGAACTCAAGTTGAGCACACTTACCATTCACCCATTTCCAGGTACGCGATGTTACGCCCGGTTCCTTTTGTGCTCCAATCCAAACGAGTTGAGTTTTTAATTCCGATTTACGTCTTTCCAGCTCTGTCAGAATATAATCACTAGCTGGACCACGAAAATCATGAACAAGGTCTCCACCTATTTAGAATAGACATACACTTGTACTCAGACTTTCAAGAGGGATGACAAATTAAGAATTCCTTTATATATATTTGTACATACCAGTTGATTGGCACATTTTTTGTGCCTTTTCGAAACTCTCTCCACGTGTCACATGGAATTCGTAACATGTTTTGGAAAATGTTCCTAGAACAGTGTCAACGCTTAAATTTGGACTGACACACCGTTCCACGGAGAATTCTTCGTTAGTAAACACTTCAACCTCACAAAGACTTAAACTTCCTTCGACCCCAACAAGCTGTATGGCAACATACTGTCCAATAAGTGGTCTGGCGCAAGTGAATGTTTTTGTGATGCCTTCGTCTAGTGTACCAGGATACCAGGCACAAAGAGGATTCCTTTGAAGATCTGCACTACTGTTTCCAACTCTGATTTCCAAGTCCTGCAGTGGTTGGTGACCACAGCAACCGCGGGTAGTAATTCTAACAACTCGAACTGCTTGTGGTGCTAGCAGATCCACTCGCCACCAGGGTGAGGGTTCCTTTTGTGTTTCTGAGCATTCTTGTCCATCTGGATTCTGCAATGAAAGGAGAAGGACTTTTATTAGATTTATGTGGTTTCATTGAATCTGTTGATGTGTACAAGAGAACTAAATCTGAAATTTTAAGGAAAGTACAAGTACAATAAATAAAACCGTAATGTCTACCTTGAAATAGGAGAACTTTAGGAATTTCTGGGAAGGGAAACAAAACTAATAGGACTCAGAAACAAGCTGGGGTAAACGAAACCTTATACCATCCAGCTAACTACTATCTCGAAGATATTCTTCGCAATTTCTCCAATAACGTCAAAGAATAAAAGGACAAAAATCCTGCTCCTACGGACAGAATGCGATCTCGAGTATATCGAGTATCCAGATATAAACGATATTAAAATTTAAATAAAACAACAATGGTATGAGATATACATAAAATTGATTCTGACTTTATTTTGAAGCTACGTTCATGCGTGGAATAGCACATTAATTAAATGGCCACCTCGACTTCGCTGGCAATGCTTTAAGCGGTTTTGATGACTCGGAGTTATTCTTTCAATAGCGTGTCGAATGTTAGTCTCCAAAATGGTAGGTTTGTTAGCGTAGACCAGAGAATATAATCGAGTAGTGTCAAATCGCATGATTGCGGCGACAAATTGATGAACGCTCTTCATAACTTCGAGTGTTGCGTCGCTTGTATGGCATATAGTGCCGTCTTGTTGGAATTATAGCTTGGATATATCGATGTGGTCGAGCCCTGACTACATAAAGTCGTTTACCGTTGCTCTATACTTGAGAACATTGATAACGGAGTCTCCTTCCTAACTTTGAAAGAAATAAGGTCCCATGATACCGCCAATCTTTGCAGATGCATTGATGCTTGGCCAAGCACTTGTGGGTTGTGTTCTCTCCAGTAACGGAAATGTTGCCTGTTGACATAGCTGCTAAGCCAAGAATGGGCCTCATCCGAGAAGATGATTTTTTTACCAAAATCCGGATCTCCAGCTAATATTTCCAGTGCCCAATTAGCGAACTAACAGCGCAATAATAATCAACCGCAAAATAATCTTGGTTGACTCTCTGGCGATACCCAATTCAGCTGATCGGCACCGAATCGACATTTATGGCTCTTCTTCGATACTGGCCGCTACAGTGGCTATGTTCTCTTCATTTTGCAAAAATCTCTATCTGGTTGGTGGCTTAACATCCGAAAGAGTGTACTCACATTTAAATTTTTCCACGGTGTGGAGAATTGTCTGCACCCTGAAGCCATGATGACTGCCGACCTTGTGACGAAATTTACGTTGCGTATTTACAACTGAGCCGGAATTTTGATATTTTTTAATAATACTCAGACGTTCGGCAAGCGTAAAAGGATGCACAATGTAATGGCAAACATTACTGAATATTTAGACAGGTAGACGCCATTGGCAGCTTAGCCAACTATTGAGACATAACAATCGGAAAAAACTATCATTGCTATCTGGTCAGCCATTAGATTTAACTATCCATCCAAGTACAATGCAATATTTTCTACATCAATATATGGAAGGTTCTACGATTTCAAGATTCGGAATCTTTTTTTTCGTCTTTTATTCCAAAGGCTGCTGTTAGCACCAGCTCTTTAACTTCTCCTGGGACATAAGGATGGCACACGCATAAGAGAAAATACACTTGCGCTAAAAAAACGTCTCTCGCAAAGATTTTTTGCTGCGACGGTAAAGGGCCTCACGGTGTAATGCTGCCTGAGATAATGGACAGACAGTTGTAGGATTGATATTCAGGAAAATGCCACCAAAGTTGTTAGTTTTATTGTATCAGAATACCCACTGCTAATTCCATAGGACTTTATTCCTATGTAAAGAGGTGTTTTTTTTAGAGCTATACTTTTCAGGAACAGTGCAGTGGCCGTGGCTCAAATCGGAAGGTTCGGTGTTCTAAGATTCTCTCAAAAAAGGTGGGCTTGGAAGTCTTGGAAGAGCTTTGCATCGAGAGTAGGTGACGTCGCGACAAATGGTTAGCAGAGAAAATGTTGCAAGGCCTCTTTGATATCATTCATGCTGTGAAGTTTTGTTCAAAGCTAGTTCTATTAGCCGCTATAACTCCTTAAATATAACACTAGTAAGGCAGGTGTTACTATTTTTCCCACTTTACCTTCCCACCACATACCTCTCGGTAGAACACCTTCATTCTAGTTTCACTTTCAATGTCTCTGTGACTAGGAATCTACTAAAGTTTTTAAGTTCATTCGATGAGAACCCATTGTGTTTAGTCCTAATAAGCAATATCAGCAAATATAGGGTGATTCATCGTGAGGTTTGGTTTATAATGTAAAATAAAATACCAAAATTTGAATGTGAACTTAATTTTTTAATTACTTGTTAAAGGAACGATTTATGGCATTTATGTTTTAAAAATTATATTATGTAAATATTGGCGTCTGAAGTGGTCCATTCGGAAGGTCTAATTTTGGGCGACTCGTTCGAGCATAGCGAGTGGTATCTCGCGGATAACACGAGTAGTGTTGGTTTCAAAGCGTCAATCGTAGCTGGCGTATTCTTGAAGACCTGGGAGTTTACATATCCTCAGAGAAAATAGTTCAAAGGTGTGATATCGCACGATCTGGGTGGCATTTACCGTAGCAAAACGTAAAATTAAGTGCTCACCAAAATGATTTCTCAAAAAGTCCATTGTTTCACGCGCTGTATGGCTCGTAGCGCCGTCTTGTTGAAACCAGAGCTCACCGAGACCATGTGCGCCGTTAACATGGCGCAATAACAATTAACATTGACGGTAACATTCTGATTTGCCTCATTTTTGAAAAAATATGGACTAGCCATAGCCATTGAGCCAGAAATGGGGTTTATCACTGAACAAAATTTCACGATAAAACACCGGATTTTCATTGAGTTTTTCCAGAGCCTACTCACTGAAAATATGACGCAAATTCAAGTCGGCTGGCTTCAATTCTTGCATAAGTTGAATTTTGTACGATTTTAGGCTGAGATTCTCACGTAAAATACGCCAAGTTGTCGAATACGTCAAGCCAAACTGTTGAGAATGACGACGAATCGATTCGTCACGGTCTTTGCGTACACAATCAGCTACAGCTGCTATAGTCTCTTCACTATGTACTGGATGTTGTCTAACCAGTCGAGTATAGTTCACTTGTAAATGGTATTTGCAATAGTGGTTTCAGTAAGTCGATTATGCGCACCATAAGTGCCTTGAATAGCACGAAAAACATTTCTCACAGGAATTCTGATTTTCGTAATACAGCTGAACAATTTAGAGACACTGTTGTGGTGTGAGTCTTTCTAGGATAAAGTATCGTTTGGCATACTTTACAAAAATGACAAAGCAGTTCGATAGAAGTCACGCGTGATCTGTAAAAGAAAGCCTATTGCAAATCAAACCTCGCGATAAATCACGCTATATGTCAATGATTCGGTCTAAAAACACTTTTATACTTTTCTATGATTCCACTATTAGCGCAATAATGGTCAAATTTGATCAATATGGGAACATTGACGTGAGGCGTATCAGTAGACCTCGTTATGGACGATCCGCCAAAAACATTCATGTCGTTAGTGAAAGTATTGCAGCCGATCCTGGAACATCGACACCACGACGTTCAACACAGTTAGACATATCGCCTAAGGAAAGATCTGCACCTATACCCTTGCAAAATCCAATTGGTCCAATAACTCAATCCTGGTGACCCAGAAACACGTTTAAACTGTCCTTAGCATCACCGAAAATGACCAAGCATCTTTAAAATATTTTATTATGAGCGATGAGGCACATTTTTAATTTGAGTGGATTTGTAAACAAGCAAAATTGCTTGCATCAACGTCCCTTACACTCACTTCGTGTTACTATTTGGTGTTGAATAACTTTGCGTAAGATTTATGGGTCATATTTAACGTTAGAGTTAATGGGCATCGCTGCAGAACAATGTTTCAGGACTTCTTTTTTCCACTCATGCAAGCAGACAACAATGTTAAGCTCATGTGATTTCAGTAAGACAGAGCTACCGCTCGTGAGACAATGAACTTATTGCACGAAAAATTCCCAAATCGCATTATTTCAAAAAACCGTAAGAATTAATGCCACCGTTATCGTCTGATCGTTCAGCTCTAGACTTTTTTATAGGGTATCCTTAAGGAAAAGGTTTACATTAGCAAACCACATACTCTAGAGGAGCTGAAAGTCAATATTCGAGAAGAAATCGCGCAAATTACGTTGGCAACACTTGAAAAAGTCATGAAAAGTGCTATCAAAAGAGCCCATTCTAACGGCGGCCATTTAACCGATGTACGTTTCCACACAAAATAAAAAAAATGTTCATGAAATAAACTTTTATTTGTAAATTGTTTCATTAATTTTTATCTTTTCATTCAAAAGTTGTTCCAAATTTACACAGAAAAGGGATTTTCGGCCCACCCGGTATATTCGTCCTATATTTCGGCGGGACCAATTAGTATCACGGTTTCATTATCTCAACATATAGGTACAAGCGAACACGGCCGTCTCCAGAATATGAAACGCTAAATCATATTGATCACATTGCGATCGAAGTTAGACACGCTTTCAGTATTCTGGACCTCCGAACATTCCGAGTAGACATTGACTCAAATTACCACCTTGTCCCAGAATAGATACGAATGCGCATTTTCCAAGCGCCACAATCGCAAGAGACCGCTGGAACTTCCTCCGAATGCGTATACCGACATTTTTCAACATCTCTTATGGCGCCAGCATCAAACACCGAAGCCCAGGCACGCTATCAACGTGCCATCAGAGAAGCCGCAACTGATGTGTTGGATTTCACTCTACCACTACCAAGAAATCCCTGGTTTGTTACAGAATGCTTCCAAGCACATGAAGATAAACAAAGAGCCGTACAAAGAGCCGTTGCAATGAAGGACGAGGTCTACGAAATGACTTCACCAGAAGGAAAAGATAGAGCAAGATAAGCGCTCAATCGAAAGCATTGAGAGTTTGTACACCAGGAATTACGTACGAAAGGCTTACCAACAGGTAAAATGAACGTGTCAAGGCAACAAAACCCGTACAGAAACCTGTAGAGATGAAGAAAGAAAACCTTGTAATAGAGTCACAATCGGCGATGAGAATGTGGAAAATAATATGAATTATGGTATATAAGACCATTTAAATTAGACTATGAAAGACAACACTTCCTTCCACCTGACCAAAAAGCAGGTCATATCTAAGCTTAAATCAACAAAGCTACTTCTTGACGAATGCATCGGCCGGTAGCATTTAAGGCTGAAGAAGTCCCAATTAACTGCGCCAACTATGAACTTATAAGTCTTCTCAACATCGGATACAATATCTTATCTGCTATATTGTGTAAACCCTTCGTTAACAATCTGATTTTTTAAGTGCGGTTCCATTTCAGGAACTTCCACAATCGACCAAATCTTCACACTCCGGTAGATCCTGGAGAGAAAACTCAAGAAATCCAAATCGATACCCACCATCTTTTCATCGATTTGAAGGCTACATACTACAGCATTTATATAGGTGAACTATGTAGAGCCATGCCTAGTGTTTGGCATTATTGCCGAACTCGTCCGTCTGTACAGAATGACAATGGAGATCGCTCGCTGCTCAGGAAAGGTTTTAGATAAGGTGACGCACTGTCGTGTGACTTCCTTAACATCATATATGAAAGAATTTTGCGGACCTCACAACTAAATACAGGAGGCACAATCTTTCAAAAATCTGTGAAATTTCTAGCGTCCGCTGATGATAACTATATAATTGGGAGAACTCAGCGGGCTGTCAGCGGTGCGTGCGTTAGTATTGAAACGGCGGCTGCTAAAATGGGCTTAGCAAAACTAAGTACATGCTGTCAACAAGAAGGAACACAACATCGACGAATTCGACAGAACCATACAGTCGACAGCTATCATTTCGATGTAGTAAGGGACGTTATGTATACCTTGTCTCTGCTATCAACTAACAATACCTCAGCAGAAATTAAACGAAGAATCACTCTTGACAATCGCTGTTTCTTAGGGCTTTGGAGGCAGTTGAATAGTAGGCCCTATCCTGAACAACTAAGAAGATTCTGTATACGTAAAACCTTGATCATCCCAGTCCAACTTCAGGCAAATGTACTGGCTACTAGGAAAACATTCCAAGTTAAGCATACATAACAAGCTGCTTATCTATAGGGTTTTCTAATAACGACTTGACAAATTTTTTTTTAAATAAAAGGCAAACCATTTAAAATATTTCAAAAACTTTATTATTGGCTTGAAGTACAATCAAAACATTTGTGAATTGTACTCGACTTCGTTCATATGGCCACCGCGGGCACGTTTGCAGCGGTCATTTCGTTGGACCCAATTTTCAACGACTCGGCCACACATTTCGGCCGAAACGGCCGCTATTTCGCGTTCAATGTTGGCTCTGAGCTCTTCCAACGTCGTCGGCGATTTGGCATAAACCAATGACTTAACGTAGCCCCACAGAAAATAGTCAAGCGGCCAATCGACTGGCCCATGTTTTGAGATAACACGCTCACCATACCTACTCTTCAATAAATCGATTGTAGCGTATGCTGTGTGGCTTGTAACACCATCTTGTTGAAACCACATGTCCTCCAAGTCCATATCTTCCAATTCCAGTCAAAAATAATCGGTGATCATGGCGCGATAACGCTGACCATTCACAGTAACGTGATGATCGTTATCGTCGACGAAAAATTATGGCCCAATAACGCCGCCGGCATACAAACCGCATCAAACAGTTATTTTTTGTGGATAAAGTGGTGATTCATGAAGCTCATGTGGGTTTTCACTTGACTATTAACGCATATTGACGAACCCATTGAGCCAAAAATGAGCTTCGTCACTGAAGATGATTTTGCGATGAAATTCATTATCTTGGCGCATCTTCTCCAGAATCCAATCGGAGAACGTACGTTGCTTCAAATGGTCCATCGGATTGAATTCTTGAGTCAGCTTGATCTTGTTTGGGTGTGAACCAAGATCCTTACGCAAAATACGCCATAATGTGGTCTGAGCGATGCCCAATTCTTGAGAACGCCGTGGAATTGACTGATTTATATCGTTTGCTACGGACGTCTGAACGGCAGCGATATTTTCAATACTTCGACCAACCCGTTGTCTCACTGACACGGCAACATCACACAGCGAATATGTAGACTCAAATTTTTGCGCTAAACTTGTTATTGCCTGTCTACTAGGGCGAGAATTACAACCAAAAATTGGAGTTAACGCTCTTAAAGTTGCTCCAATTGTGTTGGTCCAATAACGTTGCTCGTTAGTGTACTTTACCACGACGAAGATGTTAAGTTTACTAAATAAATTGACAGTAACAGTTTGATGATTAGTGAAAGAGTGCGTTCACAAATTAAATTCAAAGTTGTCAAGTCCCTATTGGAAAACCCTATATAAGCAAGTGCTTAAACCTATTTGGACGTACGGTATACAACTTTGGGGCTGTACTAAACCAAGCAACCGAAATATTCTCCAAAGCTATCAAAACAAAGCTCTAATACAAATCGTGAACGCCCCATGGTATATCAGAAATAGTGATATCCACAGAGACCTAGGAATAGTTACGGTCGAGGACGAAATAATGAACTTTGCTCGCAAACTCCGTATTCGTCTTCATGGTCATTGTAACAATAAAATACTCCAAATTCTGGACGAGACAGACTTAGTGCGTCGATTACAAAAACTGTGACCATTCGATCTGGCGCGATAAGGACTATCCGCATTTAATAGCGGTACAAACAGGTGCTTTTGCTGGAAAGCTACCTGCCCCACGCGAGCGTTATTTGAAACAGAAACTACTTGATAAGGTAACTTAGTTGTAGTCGATAAGAAGGGAGGAATGTTTTTAGTAAGTAAGAATCTCACACTATTATGAGCAACGGGTTAATAGTGTAGAGCGAATGAACTCCAACGCTCCTGCCTGTAGAGTCTTCTAACCCAGAGGGACAACGCTATAGAGGAAGACCTCACCCTAGGAGGTGGAGCGCACAAATAAGAGGGGACCTCAATAGACTTGTAGTGCACGACTGAAGGCATAGCAATGGATTGGGCTAACTGGATAGACTTGGTTGTTGAGGCCTAGATTCTTCCCGGCTCTAGCGCCACCAAAGTATGTACGTAAATTTAGTTAACCCTATTTTTTTTTTTTTTTTTTTGTTTTTCTGTGCGAGGACATAAGCAGAAGACTTTTTTTGTGGATGTGCGAGTTTCAGATTGGTTGATTTATCTAAAACAATTTTTATTTTACTCCATTAGGCAACATTTTAATTGTCCCACCATACATATAGGTGATAGGTACAAATGCTTACACAGTATAGGACAATCAGGCATGGATCAGAATCAGAAAGATCACATCTTATGTGTTACCCACAAGTGAAATAAATGCTGTTCTGGTACTAGATATCAATATAAGTTGGCCGGATATATAGTCCGTTTTTAACATATTTATTTCATCCTAAACAGTCTTCGAACGTAGCATGAGTTATTTAGAGCTATAAAATCCAACATTCTCAAGAACAAAACTAAGCTCTAGAGTTTAAGAAAATGCACATTTTTTTACAGTTGTTCAAGGTTTGTCTGACACCACCTGATATGTATGAAGAGTTTACCCTTACATATGCTGTGCACCTATGAAAGCAGAAATATTTTGCTCACTACTGCGAACAAATTTAAATCCCACTGTGAAATTGGGGAGTCCTTCCATCCCTTCTTATTTCTTCTAAGCCCAGTTCAAGTAAACAAAAACTTCACCGATCTATAAGAGTATATCTCTGCGAATATGTCCTATCTAAGTGCATCATAATAATTTAAACTTACCTGATTTCCTGGACTACCATCGTTCGCAAAAGCGGCCGGACCAGCTCTGGTGTACGAACTTTGATTGACTGGCTTTCGGTATGCCACATTTGTTCCACAAAATGGCAATTCCTTCTCCCAGCCGCTTCTCGGATCACATTTAATTATTCGTGGCCCAAACAGCTCATAGCCCGAATCACATTCATAAGTAGCCTCAAGGACCCCACTATCCCCTGATACTGTCTGCACTTTGGCGTTCAGCGGAACTGCTGGTGGTCCACAAACTGCAATGAAAATAAGAAACAAAACAACAGATTAGGTAACACAACTTTTTCAGGCCTATAGTCCAATACTCAGATGGTCATATGCTCAGACGGTCAGTGCACCTACCCAGTGGTTATCCCTAAATAAGGAATTTATAACAAAAACACACATTCTACTGCAAAACATTTAATTAAGCTCCACATCATAATTGGTCAGTCATGAAAAGTAAAAAAAAAGTACGGTTTCTGCCAAAATGTGAGTATTCGTACCGCAGATCCATTAAGTCTAACTAATGCGCTTTCAATGAAAGTATCCAAAACGGCTTGAATTCAATGACGCCATTGTCTGGCCCTGGAGTGATTGAACTTTAAAGCTCTCTTTTGACAATAATCGTATTGACTGGGACAGAAACAAGTTTATTTGTTATAATGATTTGACTATCTGTCATGAAATTGTTTAGCGAAATCGTTAGAAAGTTTTACAAGTCTATAGACGTCTTATATACTCAAATCTATATGCTGAAGACATTGTCATTGTTGGATTTGTGATAGATAATTCGATCAACCTGAAGTACTACTTACATAACATAATTTGGCTTCAATTTCAGTAATCGTAAGTTATGATGATCATGGCTACAGTAGTGGGTATTCGGATACCGCAATTGTTTTGCTTTCAGTAATACTAAATACTTATTATGTGAGCTATTATTCTCAGAGTAAGTAGGTAATGCAGTTTCGAATTATATGTATATACTATACCATTGGGTTGTGGCACAATACTTTGGATTTTGGGGATATCAAAGATGTGTAAGGAAAAAGATACAGAATCATTTATCTTTCCTGTTCTCTTTTTTTTCAAAACAAAATGTAAGTTTGAACTAGAAATTAGCTACAGCACATCAATGAATATATATTTTTCGGGCTAATACGGATCAAAAGGACCTCGCTCGGCACTAAGAAAACATTGAAAGTAGGGATCAGGCTAAAAACTTGTATTTCAGTTCTATAAACGAGCGATTGATATCAATCTAAAGAAGCACTTAATTCGCCAACACCAGTGTTTGTGGTCGTACGCCCCAAAGAGGAAAGAGGACGATGATACCAGGAGAGCCTTTTACGAACTCAAAGAGTAGTGTCTCAGATATGATGTAAGAATCGTACTAATCGTAAAAATAAAATTAGGTATTCTTAACAGAGGTACTAGCATATACAGCTTGTATGATACCACACCCAAAAAAGAACCCAGTCTGAGCGTTTTGTATCACATTGTTCCTTACACTCATTCAGTATTCTGAACGTCTGGATATTCGAGGGGCCAAAATTGAGTCGGACTATAATTTCAATAAAACAACGGAGGTAAGGCCTTCCCAAATCACTGTTATAAGTGCTATTTTATTGGGTATATAATTTAATTCGTGCGGTTTTTTTTTCCAAAATTTGAACGTTTATTTAAGAAAAACATGTACAATAGTATTATTCAAAGTTTTGCCCATCTGAAGCTATGACTTTTTCCTATCCTTCTGGCAATTTTGGGATCCCATCCCAAAAGAACTGCGCCGGCTTGGCAACCAAGAATGAATCAAGCCAATTTTTGATATTCTGCTCTGATGTGAACCGTATTTCATAGAGAGCGTTCTGCATCGACCGGAACAAATGGTAGTCAGAAGCGGCAAGGTCTGGGCTATAAAGCGGGTGGGGTAAGACTTCCCATCCACTGTTTTCTAAATAGACTTAACCGGAATAGCAACGTGGGGCCGAGCGTTGTCATGATGGAAAATTATTGCATCGTGTCTGGTCGCATACTCCGGGCGTTTTTCAGCTACTGCTCTCTTCAAACGGATTAATTGTGTTCGGTAGCGTTGTCTATTGATGGTTTCACCTGGTTTTAGCAGCTCATAGTACAGCACACCCATCTGATCCCACCAAATACAGAGCATTACCTTCGCGCCATGCATATTCGGCTTTGCCGTTGATTTGGCAGGTTGGCCGGGTTTCACATACGATTTTTTGCGCTTGGATTTGTCGTCTTCGAAGCCAAAATCACCACTTTTGAATCATGCAAACCACTTTTGGCACGTTCGCTCAGCTAGCGCATATTCACCATAAACTTTCACCAAAATACGATGACTTTCGGCAGCAGTTTTCTTCATGAAGAAGAACTCTACGCAAAAACACTTTTTCAGGCACAAAGTTCGACATATTTGAGTGAAAAAAAATTATTGTTGTTTACCCTTCAAATGAATGACACATACTGAAAAGACGTACAATGACAGAAGCTTTCTAACGCATGTTCCAATGGAATATTAGCATTGGAATAATACAAGTTACGCCATCTCTTAGCAAACTTAAGATATCGACCTAATATAAATATTGGCATTGCTAGTGTGATTCTGAAGAAAGAAGATCTCGAGAAGTGCGTCAAGGTCATTTTTTTAACAATTGCATAAGTCTAAACTAGCCTTCCACTCTCTTCAATCCCGGGAACGCCATTTCCAGATGTAAACTGCTCTGGCTCCCACGATAGCTTGATAACTCAAACGGAAGTTTGATACTCCTTCTGGCCGATTAAGTGTTTATGGCTTCCAGGCCCCCTTCACGTTGGCTGTAGTATACCAAAATTACAGGGAAGGTCTTCGAGTTGGTTTTGTCCCGATGTAGAATTGCCATATGTATCAGGTCGGCCTCGACTCATACGAAGGGTGAAACCGGTCCCCTTAACACAGGTTCCGAACTGGTATCAAAGAAATTGACGAGAAGCGATGGCAAGATGTATTCTTGCTCCTTTAAAAGTATGGGTATCCCGTGAGCTTCGGTCTACACGATAAACGTTCACGTCAAAACACAGAAGAGAACTGCCAACCTAGTATATGCGAATCAAAATCCTTGAATTTGTTCTTATTTTTCATCGAAATGAGTGACACCAAATGTCTAGAATAGAAAGCTGTGAATTTATCTCGAACACGATTAGCGGTATTTAAACTTCCAGCGGCACTTTACTGACATTCATTGTTTTTAAGAATAATCATCATTACCTTCAAGCGGAACTTAAACTCAAATTCATCACAATTGATAAAGCTCTTGAAAGAGATACGACATAAATGGTATTTGAGTTGCATAGGATGCATACTTATTGTGACAGACTTTTAATCCTTAGAAGCATGACATATTTTGACAAAATTTTCGGTGATATTTTGGCGGTACAATTTCGTCAATGGCGCACCGAATCTCATCTTTTTCTTGGTTATTGGCATATACGTTTTGTTCCCATGTCTTTGGATCTATTACAGCATTTTGAACCCAGAGGCAATGAACGATAATGACAGTGAATGCATTGTCAGCCGTGTTCTCGAAGAATGCTGGATCACTTTTGAATTATCAGCTCCACAAATGTGACAAAATCACAATTTACTTGTTGTTGTAAGATCCGTTCTGCGAGCGTCCGGCGCTTCGCATGGTCTACTGGCTTCAAATGTTGCGTCATCTGAATTTTGTAAGCATGCAAAAGCAAATCTTTAGCCAAAATTCGCTGTAAACTGCTTCGTTAAAGTCTCAATTGCTGAGAACTATGACGAATCGAAGTGGAAGGATTCTGTTCAATACTCTCACTAACTGCTGCAATGTTCTTACTAGACCGAGTTACACCAACACGGGTAACTCTCTTCTGAGTTTGAACTGATCCAATCTAAAATTACACGATTAATCGGACTTATGTACGGCGAGAAGATGCATTATGGTGACCGAAAAATCTACGGCATTTTCGAACGGTCTCACAGTGCGTTGACCAGTGGACAAAAGTTAAAATATCGAATGCTACGGAACGCAATTGGAACAGTAACTTTCTATGTTTGCATTACATTAATTATTTATGGTGGACTAGTGGCACTTTTCTCAGAAGATTGGGCAATTTCAGCTTTAGTTCTAGTTTTCTCTGTCTTGGTCTTTAGCTTGTATGAAGAATTACAAAGTCTTATAATTGTTTTTTTTTTAACTATAATTATAGATACCTCTTGTATTGGAACGTGTATTTTTTTTTTTTAATTTCTTTAGAGTGAAATTCATTTTTAAATCAATAAATCAAAATTGCGCTTTTTGAGCAGCGAAAGTTCACTAAAATCTGACTTTAAATCAAAATGTATCTAGCAGTAGCAAAACCTTTTATCTTATTAATTTCCATTCTAATACTTTAAAAAAGAAAATAGAGTTCCTGCTAATAATTGTTAACCTTAAAAAAATTGGACTTTCTGTAGGGCCAATTCCAATTATAAAAAAAAACGAACAATTTTTGAACAATGGGTATCGATTGGAAAGGGTTGAAAGATCAAGAAATTAAACGATTATATTTTGAGTTGAGTACGAATAAACAGTTGCTAAAATGAAAATAAAAGTAATTTGACACAAAAAACAGAGATTTTGACTGCAATCATGCCAGTCGATGCAAACAATGTTCCAAAGGTCTGGGCTATTAGGCGGAAGGGGTAAGACTTCCCATCCACTGTTTTCCAAATAGTTCTTTACCGGAATAGCAACGTGGGACCGAGCGTTGTCATGATGGAAAATTATTGTCTCGTGTCTGGTCGCATATTCCGTGCGTTTTTCGGCTACTGCTCTCTTCAAACGGATTAATTGTGTTCGGTAGCGTTGTCCATTGATGGTTTCACCCGGTTTTAGCAGCTCATAATACAGCACACCCATTTGATCCCACCAAATACAGAGCATTACCTTCGCGCCATGGATTATCGGCTTTGCTGTTGATTTGGCTGGTTGTCCGGGTTTCACATATGATTTTTTGCGCTTGGGGTTATCGTAATGTATCCATTTTTCATCACCAGTTACAATCCGATGCAAAAATGACTTCCTTTTGTGGCGTTCCAGCAGCATTTCTTACATGCAAAACCGCCTTTCGACGTCTCTCGGCTTGAGTTCATGTGGAACCCAATTTCCTTGCTTTTGAATGTATCCAGCTGCGTTTAAACGTTTTGAAATGGCTGCTTAAGTGACACCCAAAAATTCTGCGAGCTCTTCTTGTGTTTGGCAACAATCTTCATAGAGTAATGCTATCAGTTCTTCATCTTCAAACTTTTTTGGCTGCCCAGGACGTTCATCGTCTTCCAAGCCAAAATCACCTCTTTTAAATCATGCAAACCACTTTTGGCACATTCGCTCAGCTAGCGCATGATCACAATAAACTTCCACCAAAATACGATGACTTTCGGCAGCAGTTTTCTTCATATTAAAGTAATGAAGAAGAACTCCCCTCAAAAACACTTTTTCAGGCACAAAGTTTGACATATTTGAGTGAAGAAAAATGAATGACATATACTGAAATGACGTACAATGACAGTAGCTTTTCAACGCATGTTCCAATGGAATAATAACAATAGAATAAGACAAGTTACGCCATCTCTTAGCCAACCGTACGAATTAAGTTATAGAACCAATACTTTCTCAAATCATCAAATCATCTCTTTTGATATTCCGGGAACTAATCACCGGAAACCTCAAAGGACACCCGAAGAATCTTCCAAAAAAACTAAAAACCGCAGAGTAGAGGACCTTCGAGCCTTAGAATCAAGTAAAGAGTTAAAAGAAAGCAAGAAGTTTGGCATTATATTTAGACTTAGATCATTTAGAAAAAAGGTATAACATACTTAGAACAGTTGACAATGCTTTGCACAATGGATGCTTTCCGAGCTTATACAAACTAAAAAATCTAAAAAAAAAGGCCTCCTATTAATACAGAGGCAACGGAAATAATAGGATCGGTTGATCTCAAGAACTGATGAATAGAGCTGGAGAAAGTGTAGCTAAAATTGTTCCTACGAGGTGTGTTCATAACGTAAGGTGACTTTATATTTTTATGAAAAAATATTTATTTATTCATCAATATTACTTGAAACTTGTAATTTTATTGAGACTTAAAAAAATCAGGAACATACAATAGTTCGATCTTATATCATAACTACCGACTTTGAAATATTTCTGACTAAAATATGTGGATGATTTGTAAATAGTTTTAACTTTTACCTCAGGACATTCAGTTGCATTACAATGAATTTGATTTTTAGAGGTACATGCTTGCTTGCTATCCTCTTAAGTTAAACGATGCCTTATTATAAAAATACACAAGAAGGCCTCCATTTGCATCTGATCTAAACTGAGATGAAGAATCAAGGTTGAGTATATTGAAAGGTAAAAGGTAATAATTGTCAGTGACGTTGTCGTTAATGTTTGAATCCAATAAAGATTGAACCAGCGGGTTTCAGTTTTTAACGAAGAAATTCAATTTGATAAAACATAAGTGGAGTTATTTTGGTTGATTTATAAAGAGTTTTGTTTGAATGACACTTTTTATTTGGTCTTCTAAGCTTGCCGGAGCAAAATGTCAATATTTTTCTCTCGAAATTTTCCAGCTCTTTAGTTACCGTGGGTGAAATCGTACAATAAACCATGAAGAAAAGCCGTAGTTAAACATATGTTTTTAATGTAGTAGTGGTTTTAGAATGGCTGTCACCATTTTTGCTTTACCAAGGACAGTCCTAGCATGCTTATTAACCTCTTTGACCACCAGAATGCGCTGCTACTGCAAAAAAGGTTATGGTGCCTTGAAGTCCGTTCATATTTAGGCAGACGTGCCAAATTTCAGTGCGATACTGTCTTTAGTTTTGTTTTGACAGCTGATTGTTGTTGACGTGTTTGGCATCATGTTGAGTTTGGACAAAAACGAATTTCGTTCTCTCATAAAACATTATTTTTTGAGAGGCTAAACGGCGAAGAAAACAAAAGAAAAGTTGGATAAATATTATGGGGCTAATGCTACGTTAGATTACACCGTCAAATATTGGTTTCGCGAGTTTCCTGGTAGCCGCAACTGCACTACCGATCAAGTCCGAAGCGGCAGGCTCTCCGATGCTGTTACAGAGGACATTGTCAAAAAAATACATGAAATGGTGTTGGCTGACCGGAAAGATTAGTACTGACCGCACACGACTTATTTTGGGCAATATTCTACATATGAAAAAGTTATCCTGCCGCTGGGTGCCGCGCATACTCATTTCTGATCAAAAACACGAACGCGAGAGCACTTCGAAAGAGTGTTTGGACCTGCTAATGCGGAATCGGACGGACTTTTGGCTTCGATGGGTAACTGTTGAACACGAGAGAACAGAATGGGTGCCCGGTAATAGACTAAAGGCGGCACAAGTGCTCCGAAGCGGCCGAGGGAGGCTCGATGGGTCGGAAAGATTATGGCGTCGGTTTTCGGGGATTATCATGGCATACTCTTCGTGGACTACCTCGAAAAAGGAAAAACCATCACCAACGAGTATAACTGTGCAACCACGACTAAAATCAATGACTTACGGCTTCAATTGCTGTCGCATCCACCGTATTCACCCGATTTGGTTCCCTCGGGAGATAATCTTCCAAACCTCAAAAGATGGCTCATCAATAAAAAATTCAGCTCACGCGAGGAAATCATCGACGTCATGGAGGAGTATTTTGTGTACCTTCCGGAAAATTACTTTTCTGACGTGATCGCGAAGGTGGAAAATCGCTAGAATAAGTGTATCAAACTAAAAGGGGACTATATTGAGTAAAATAAAAAAAAAAAAACATTTAAAAAAACTTTTTTTTCATTCCCAAGGTAAAAAGAAATCTGTTATGGAAGTGAATGCCCAGATGTTTAATTTCTGTGCGCAAGGGAACATTACTACCAAATATCTGTATTGGTAAAGTTTTGCTTTCTTTTACGGCAAGGTAGTGCCCCTTGATGTTTATATTCAAGGCAAGGGGTCTAGTGCCACTAGCCAATATAGTGGTATCATCAGCATAGATAATAGCACCTGGTTGCATTATAATAGGGTTTGGAAACGAGTATTATACCTTGCGCAACACCTGAACACACTGGCAAAAAATCTGTGTGATCAGTGCCGATGAAAACTGAACAGCTTCTGTTACGCAGGAAACTGTGTATTATTCATAATAACCATCCCGGACAGTTTAATTTTATTATCTGAAATAAAAGACCTTTGTGCCAAATCGAATCAAAGGTCTTTTCACAATCTATGTCTAGGCCAACAGTGCTATTTTTATTTCTCAAATTTTGTGTCACTTTATTTTGTAACATTAGTGATGCATGTTCGGTCGAATTACTCTTTCTGAAGCCAAATTGATTAGGTGGAACTACATTTGATTCAACGCAGAATACATTCAATCTTGCTGATAGAACTTTTTCAGATAATTTCCCCATATTGGAAGCATAGATATAAGGCGAAAATTCTAAACTTCTTTAGCGGTTTTTTTTTTTTTGATATCAGTATTAATTTAGCTTTCTTCCATATTGTAGGGAAGCAACTATTAGTTCTAGAATTGTTAAATATGCATGACAAAACTGTATCTAGGGACTGAGTGAATTTTCGCAGAAGAAAATTAGAAATTTAATTGATACCTGTGGATTTTTAATTGTTTAGAGTATGTCTGAAAAGGTTTATGTTGGTAGGAGATGTAAATAAAGGTAGGTTAGTGCTAGATGCCTTGTTAGAAGGATAATGTTAAAAGTAGATTTAAGTTGGCCGCATAGAATTCATTTGTTGCTACATTGATCTCACTTTGAAGATTCTGGTCAATCAATGGTACTTTTCCAGAGTATACAGAAGAGTAGAATACTTTAAACGCGTTTCATTTAAACTCAATATCCCCTAGCTCTTGACCATTATCAAGAAGGGTTTCTTTAAAAAAATCAGCTTCAAAGAATTTCCGCCCCGTAATCCTATCTATTTCCTTGAAAGCATGTGGGGAAGGTTTAATTTTTTTTTTTTTTAATCTCGATTTAAATGCATTATTAAAGTCTAATTTGACTCTATCCTTAATAAGTTTGCTTAAACATTAAAGTTTAGAATACAATTCACAATATTCACGAAGCACGCCAAATGCTTCTTAGTTTAATTATTTTTTTCGTCAGATCAAAAATATTATGACACTGCTACTAACTATAGAGTTAGTTTCTACACTGGACATACATATTCATCTCTGAAAAGCGTAAAGGGGGAAGTGTTGAATTAGAAGAATTCACAGGTCCCTTTCGCCAATACATTTCATTAAAACGACAACGGGCATAACAGTCTAGGGCTGGTCTTTCAAGTGAATTGATCAGGAGCTAGGAGAATGAAGCAGAATGCCTTAGGCCTACTTAAGGTTGATGACTACCCAGAAGGGGAATATCATATGGATCAAGAGACGATTACTTCGCGCAGAGAAAATAAATATCCTATCTAGCGCCCGTGAAAAGACCTCTCGTTTGCTCTTCTGATGCTTATAATCGGGTATAGGATTGTTTGACCATTCTTGCTACATGTTTCTGCTGTACTTCCAAAATACAGAGAAAGTGCAGGCCCATGCGCCCAGAATGTTAGAAGAATATCTAATTCAAAGGAAAAGAGAAATTGTAACATCCAGATTATCAGGGTGAAAGAGACCAGCTTGTTGTGGTAAATCTTACCACAATGGTATGTCATAGTGTGCTTGACTAATGAAGCCTACACAGGAGACCTAGGATTCTAATCCCAATATATCTGAAAAATCTTGTATTCAAGTCGAGTGGCTGGCAATTAATAATCGTCCCCTGATTAGCTTATCATGTTAAGCCCATCAGGCTTTGAAGAACTACGAATATTGTTGTAGTTCAGTGTTGGATACGCCGCTAATATTGAAAGCTCAACGTATGTGAAAGTCGAATCACTCAAGGAGTGACCGCTAAATAAAAGGTATTTCAAAAAAAAATTTGTAAGATTGGTTTTTTAAATAAAACTAACAATTGCTGAGATACTTTTGAAACTTTTATTGCTTTATAAAGTAGGCACATGAGGATTATTTACGACAGCCCGGGCGCTGTTTGCAGACCTTTGTCCTTTTTTTTCAAAATTGTGGACAACAAAAATTGTAAGCTACTTTGTTTTATCAGGACACCGTTTGACTTATCCACTCATAAAAGGAATATTTTCGAGTTTATATATTCCCTATTAAAGTAGTACACCTACTCGTGTACCCACCACACAGACTGTGCTTTGTCTCTATACTTGAGCGCGTCGAATCTTCAATGGGACGAATTCACTTTCGCACTTGTGTTCTTAAAGATCTTAACATACACAAATCCGCTGGTCCAGATGGTATATATCCCCTTCTTCTGAATAGGTATTCTTCTACACTGGCTAAATCACTGCGTATACTTTTTTATCAATCCTACTCTTTAGGACTCCTTCCGAGCCGATGGAAAACAGCATTTGTCCCGCCCGTCCCTAAAAAAATACGAATCAACTTTCTTTCCTCTCTTCCTACAGACCCATTGCACTTACGTCCCTTCCCGAATGTTAAGCTCATTAAATTCCGACATTAACAGAGTAACCAATTGGCGAACTATCAACAGAGTGCTGTCATTATAGCCAGCCATTTTTCATGAATACATCGTCGAAACCGAAAAACTTTCCATTCTCGGTATGTTTGTCAGTGATAACTTACGTTGAAATGATCACATATCCGATGTCGTCGAAAATGCTGCTAGCATTTCCCTCAGCGAAGTAACAAATATTGCACCCGCTCTGATTTGGCCTCACTATATAAGGCAGACATTGGAACAAAATTGGAGTAAAATGCCCATGTCGGGTCAGGTGCTTCTAAAGCATCTCTGCACCTGTTAAATAGGAGTCAAAACCGTGCAGTAAAACTCATAGGTGATACTTATATCAGTTAGTCAATTACCACACTTAAACACCTACGTAATGTCTCAGATCGCCAGTAGAATTCCGCTCCTTCAAACCTTCAAACGTAACACCCGTCTCGCTATGAATGCTCATCAGTAAACCCTCAAGGACACTTTCCGACGTACTCTAAAATATCGTATTTCGTTTCTAAGTCGTACAATTCGCTTATGGAATGCCTAGCCGAGCTCTCTGTTTTCTGTTCGTTATAACTTGCAAACATTAAAGAACAATGTACATCGGTACCTCTCTTTTCTTCCTCCCTAAATTTCTTTCGGCTGCATTGTGTACAAAAATTTTAAAGGTTCATAAATCTTTTAAGCGCGTGCTTATTATAAAAAAAAAATACATTCGCTTAAATGTAAGACCAGACCAGACTAGATAGCAATGAGAGTTTTTCAAATTGCCATGTAAAAATATTCAGTAAGGATTGCCATTACACCGTGCATCGTTTTATGCTTGCCGAACGTGCGGCAATTATTCAAAAACATCGAAATTCCGGCTTAGTTGTAAATACGCAACGTAAATTTTGTCGTGAGGTCGGTCGTCATCATGGCATTAGTGTGCAGGCAATTCGTCCCACCGTGACAAAGTTTGAGCGTGAGTAAACTCTTTCAGATCTTTATCCACCAACCAGACAGAGATTGGTGCGAAATAAAGAAAACATAACCATCGTAGCGGCCAGTATCGAAGAAGACTCAGAAATGTCGATTTAACCCGACTCACTCCACATCCGTATAAGATTGTGTTGACGCAAGAATTGAAGCGGGACGACCATAAACAACGACGTGAATTCTCTAATTGGACGCTTTAAATGTTGGCCGAAAATCCGGATTTTGGCCAAACAAATCATCTTCTCGGACGAGGCCCATTTTTGGCTCAGCGGTTATGTCAACAGGCAAGATTGCCATTATTGAAGCGAAAACAATCCACAAGTGTTCGGCTTTTTTGGTACGGTTTATGGGATGGCAAGATCATCAGGTCTTATTTCTTTCGAAATAAGGAAGCAAACACCGTTACCGTCAATGGTCTCAGGTATAGAGCCATTTTAACCGACTTTCTATTGTCACAGCTCGTCAATATTGATATGTCCGAGCTGTGGATCCAACAAGACGGCGCTACATGCTATACAAGCAACGCAACGAATTTGTAAAGGAGAAATTTGGCGACTGGGTCATCTCACATCTAGCGTTCATCAATTGCCGCCACAATCATGCGATTTGACACCACTTAATTATTTTCTCTGCGGCCTCCTTAGTCTGCGCTAACAAGCCAACCACTTTGGACGAGCTCGAGGCCAACATTCAAAACGCTACTGCCAGAATAAAACCGCCCATATTGGACCGAGTCATTAAAATTTTTTCCGGTACCGCTTGAAGAACGGACAACGAAGCCAATGCGATCATTTGAATGATGTGCCTGAATATACAGGGAGAGTGATTCCAACTGCAACTATTTAAAATGCTATAATTTTTTCATTTTTTATAAATTTTATTGGGCCAAAGCAAAAAATGTTTGAAAATACATCAATTTTCAAATTGTATCAGTAGTTTTCAATATGTCGACCTTTTGCGCAAATAATGGCCTTGGGACGGCCGAAGAAAGTATCGCACGCTGCACGCAAGTGGATCTGCGGTATTTTGGCCCATTCTCGGCGAAGTGCTGAAGGTGCTCCAAATTTGGACCGCCTTCAAAATACCCCAGACAGAGAAATCCAACGGATTTGCATCCGGAGAATTTGCAGTCCATTGTGTCGAAGAAATGAAGTGTGGAACATTGTTTTTTAACCAATCATGGTTGACGCGCGCTTTGTGAGACGGTGTCGAGTCTTGTTGAAATGTCCACGGTCTCTCGCCCAAGGGTTCAATTATGCCTCTAAGACAGGTATACGATCGCATTAATTTTAATGCCACGGTCCAAAAATATGACCGGAGAGCGTCCATCAGCGGTTATGGCGGCCCAAACCATCACCATCGGTGCTGCCTGCTTTCTCTTGGCCGTCCGAAGGTGTAAATTTTCGAAGGACCTCCCTGGCAAGTAAGCTCGGTCATTTTGTTTGTTGACATATTGCTCGATAACAAATGGCGACTCATCGAAAAAAACCAAATTCGGCAACTCACCACTTTCGTGCAAGCGTAGCAACTGCTTCGCTTTTTTGACTCTAACTTTTTTCTATTGCGGTGTAAGATCGTGTGTTTTTGAGAACTTCAATGGCTTGAGCCCATTTTTTAGTGTGTGTTGCATCCGTTCCAATGATATGTTGAGCTCACGAGCCATATTTCTTCCACTTCGATGCGGATTCGCTCAATTCGAGCCTTCACTTTCCGAACCATTTCTGCCGATGTTGCTGTTTTTTTATGACCACCTTATGGTTCGAGACACAAATGATTTATGCACGGTGAGGTGCTGGAGGGCTCTAACGATAGCTACTTGTGGTTTTCCAGCCAAATATAATGTAATCACACTAGCACGTTTGAATTCCATCGCGGATAAAAATTTTTAACACAACTGAGACGCAAATCGTTTAAAAGGCTGACTAACATGCTGACTTATGCAGACTTACAAACAACGTCTGCAAATTATAAAAATTTTCTACAGATATTCGGAGTCGCAAAATCATCTTCAGTGACGAAGCTCATTTTTGGCTCAATGGGTTCGTCAATAAGCAAAATATGCGTTATTGATCGGGTGGAAACCCACATGTGTTTCATGAATCACCACTTCATCCACAAAAAATAACTGTTTGGTGCGGTTTGCATGCCGGCAGCGTTATTGGGCCATATTTTTTCGTCGACGATAACGATCGTCACGTTACTGAGAATGGTCAGCGTTATCGCGCCATGATCACCTATTATTTTTGGCCCGAATTGGAAGATATGGACTTGGACGACATGTGGTTTCAACAGAATGGTGCCACAAGCCACACAGCACACGCTACAATCGATTTATTGAAGAGTAAGTATGGTGAGCGTGTTATCTCAAGACATGGGCCAGTCGATTGGCCGCTTGACTATTTTCTGTGGGGCTACGTTAAGTCATTGGTTTATGCCAACACGCCGACGATGTTGGAAGAGCTAATAGCCAACATTGAACGAAATAGCGGCCGTTTCGGCCGAAATGTGTGGCCCAGTCGTTGAAAATTGGGTCCAACGAATCGACCGCTGCAAACGTGCCCGCGGTGGCCATATGAGCGAAGTCGAGTTCCATTCATAAATGTTTTGTTTGTACTTTAAGCCAATAATTAAGTTTTTTTGTCAAGTCGTTATCAAAAAACCCTATATTACAATCAGTATAACTTTTAACACGAGCAACAGCTGTCTCCACAAAAAATGTAGCCTTACATGTCACCTTTCATACACGTGTTCATTTGACACAATCAGATAAGTATTTCCAGATAAATGGACACCAACACCATCTAGTAACAAAAAACTGCGGAGACTTTTTATATGACCATATTATTTAATTTTTTGATACATCTACTGGTCAGCGCTCAGAAGAAGCCCAAGAAGGAAGTCATAAAGAGTATCGAAAACATCGCCGAGATCCTCACGAAAATATGCAAACGAAGACCTTATGACCATGTTACTACTTTGATCTGACCCAGTAAATTCTAAATATGGGAACACAATTTCCAAAAAAAAAATAAAAATATATTAAAGGAAGACGATGTTGGCCTCAAACAATAATTAACATTATACGGAATACGTTATCCACCTTCATGCTCACACATGACAGCTGCCAATGACACAAAATTCAAAATAGGCGGTCTAGTGTAAGTAGAGCCGCTTTACCTTAACAAGTAAAAAGAATATCCGTCTTGTTTCCTTTTCGCTAATTATACTCTGAGGAAGAACCTACATACTCGTAACATAGACCTTATTGGGCAAAAAGGGTGAACCTAACATTTCTTCCTCATTGTGTCAATTTTATTTTCAATTTGTGGTACGCGCATCTAAATAAATGGCTCTCATCTATGCCAAACTATATGCGACTTGTTTTTAAACCTCGGTAGACAAATCACAATCACAGTTCAGCCTATCAACTTTCAGACTCTAAAGCTATCGCAATCTTTCAGTATTAGATTCCCTCTGTCTCTGACTAAAAAGATACTTCTTTTTATTTATAAACAGTCGAACAGATTTTAAGCGTTTGGTTTTGTTCTATTTGCCCTTGTATCTGTGTGAAAATAAAGAAACTAGTTAGCTATTCCCACAAGAGCTTGGAAGTCTTTTATCTTGCTAAAATATCGATTAACATATACAAAAATAGAAGGTGAAATCTACTATTATCATTATTTTCAAGTGGAAACGGGTTACTTTTATTTCTAATTTTATTTTTATTGGTGTGTAGCTGGTATTGAGTATTATGCAATTATAACTAGTAGACCAAGCAATTAAAAAAAAAAACATCAGAGAGTATAAAATTGGTTAGGCACTTAGATCTTCGTTTTGGTTAGCTACCAATCTAGTGTATCTACTAATTGCTTCTCAAAAACTTATGCAAAGTCCTCCTGAATCTCACAACGGATTAGATACTTTTCATATTTATGGCTGAAAACAGAAACCAGTTTATATTGGTTAAACGACTATAGAATACTTACATTCACTTACGACTAATTAAATCAGAACTGGAAATAACTTTATCTTCACAATCGCCACACACCCCAAGTTGTTTCATGTATCTCACTTTATGTACGTAAGTGCGAGTATTCACGTCTGAAACTCTGGTAATAGCTTTTCCAACAAACTTTTCACTTTCAAATGCTCCAGGCTCGAAGCCTATCATTGAATACCTGTTGAAGCAGCAAATTTCTCACAATCACTTGCACTTCACGCTAACGATATCGACATACGGAACCAAGAAGAAATTAAAACGCAAATGTGGAGAGCGAAGAAAATAAAAAGTGAAACTGAGGAAGTAGTCACGCCGTAGTTTCAAAGCTTCTCAAATACGTATATATAAGTAGGAACTTGCAAACCAGGTAATCAATATGCTACTCCAATCATTGTACTCACGTACAATAGTCTAACAATGACAGAAGAATTGAAAACTAACAACAAAACAACAACACCCTTGTGACCGATCTCGATGTTACCAATTTAATTACAGTAATTCATATGACTCGTTACAGAGGCTTAAAACGAGCACTCGTATCTCATCTACAAGAAATATTACAGCACACAACTGCGAATACAGCTACCAGTATGAGTTTACTCGTATGTATGGTACGAATAAATGCAAGTAATAAGCAGTTTTTAGCGATGCGATTCAATTCAGTCCTATTGAATTGAATTCATCATGTGTGTATTGCTGAATGGCACGGATGATGAGATCTTAGATCTTGCCACAGACTACGATGAGAAATATGATTTCCTCCTCCACCAGCAGTAGAAACACCATCAACAATTGCATAAGTCGTGGAAGTTCAAATAACAAAAACTTCCCATCATCAGTAACTTCACTGAATTGAAACGAAGAGCAAAAGTATCTTCAGAAAGTATAGTTGTATCTTATGCAAACTCTTAAGCTAACAAAAGTATCTCAATTGTGAAAATTTCATTATTACGAATATTTTGGCACATTCTTAGCTAAAGTCGTGCCTACCAACGCACCGCAATTGAGCTACCTCTGGGAGGGCATCATTTACTTTAATTAGGGAAGACACACGGCTGAAGGCATCGCCTGGCTTGGTAATCAAATTAAGTGAAATAAATGCGAGGTAACCACCAGGAAAACGAGTGTACATTTGCGTTAATACTCGTATCTATGCAGATATATGGTATATATAATATATGTATGTAAATTCGAGTGTAATACAATCGCATCGGTGTTGTGATTTGCTTTACTTACATAAATAGGAATGCGTAACGTTGGTTTGAGATTAACCTGTGAGAAGTAGCATTTGTCGCACAATTAAGTTGTTATAAAAAATGTCACTAGCAAAGTGTGGAAATTGCACAAAATGGAAAAAGTTATATGATCCTGTTTGTATGATAGTTGATTTAGTTTTCTTTTTGCTGTGAATAATGCCAATGGTAACTCAATTCAATTTTATTTCCCATCGCAGGGACATGTAATGGGCAAATTGGAATTCCTACAAACATGATCGTAACTGTGAGAGTAAGAGTTTTCCTTCCTGTCAAATACATTTTGACATAGGTAAGTGTAGATACAATATATAAGCCTCTGTCCGTCAACTCCTAGTCCGATCTCCAAATAGTAAGGCATGGAAACCTGGTACTTTTGATTTAAGGTAGCGTAGCCAACACCTTTGCGAAATCATTGATGGCTCATGGAGAGAGGGAAGGCAATATTCACATTAGGGCCCTTCTCTTTTATCAAGATGACTATAGACAAATCTCATACGAGTATACAGATCAATGCCAAGTCGGATTGAGTTCCTTGATCTGCACCTCCTTTTAGCAGTGCTTCAACATTTTTAAGGCCCAGGTCTAAACGAAGCTCAATAATTATATCAGGACCCTGGATAGGCCAAAGGCGGCTCTTATAGCTTCGTCTTGGGTACTACTTTTTAGGTCGAGTTTGGGAGTGTCGCATGGGAGTAACTTCCCTACCGTGGACGCAAAAAAAAAAAATAGGGCAGAGCTAACAGCCTTGAATCCTCACGGATATATAGTATTGTTGACGACCTTATAGGCAACGAATTCCAGCTTTGCACATGGAATGTTAGGACTGCGTGCTGCCAAATAAATAACAAAGACCGTAAGCTGCTATAATGCAGACACTATTGAAATTCAAGAAGTGAGATTTACTACGATAGCTGCTACAAATAAGAAAGACTCTTATTTAAATGTATGTTTGCTATTCAAGGGAGACTTATGCAAAAAGTATTAGCTCTCCGCGTGTAAGTAAACGCCAACACCAAATATAAAATTGATTTCTGTCCATATCCTTACAGAGGATAAGTATGTCAGCATCAAAGTAGAATTCTTAGAACTTACACCAAAATTTTGGAAAGAAATCTCAACGCAAGGTTGGGTAAGTCTTTGAGGAAAACACCTCTTGCATATACATACGTAATACCACTTCCGACAATGGAACTACTTTACTTACTTAAGATTGAAGCTACAATCGCACCTTGGCCTCAGCCAATAAGCTGACTGCCTACAGCTTCGCACTCTGAATTGGTTGAGGTCCCATTCCACTTGCGTACGCCACCTGAGTCATGGTGGTCCTCTACTGCGCTGTCCCTCTGGGGCGGGTTCGAAAATTTTCCAGACCGGAGCTATGGTGTCCATTAGCTCTACATAATTAAACCACCATAGAACTTCATTCGGGCTAAGTCGATGTAGCTTTAGAGTCGTCCAGTTCGATGTTGGATCTCATCTTACTGTCTACGCAGAAGTGACCAAAAATGACCCTCAACTCTCATCCATTTTTGATAAAGATCATACCTCTATACAATAGAACAGGACTGGGTTTAATAGGATCTTCTGTTGTTCGAGAGAGGGTTCTGCAAGCCAATTGCCTTTTTAGCCGAAAGAAGCAGCGATTAACAAGAGTTATTCTTTGTTTGTATCGTTGTCTGCGTTAATAGCGGAGAATAGGTAGACAAAGTCCTTCACTATCTAGAAGTTACATATATCTATCGAAGGTAACGATCTGTCAGAGACGTCAGGATTTTACGCAATACACCAGATAGAATCTTGCAGGCGATGTGTAGAAGACTGATTCCTCTGTAGATGACGCAGTTCAGAGGGTCTCTTTTCTTCAGGACTGGACTAACAATGATCAGATTCCATCGGACATACTTTTGTCTGACCATATTGTACAGATAACTTGGTGTATGGTCATTACGAACTCGTTGCCTGCCACTTTGAAGATGGCAGTTATGCCATCTGCTCGAGCAGCTTTGTTGAACTTAAGCTTAGATATGACTATCCTCACTTCATCTGCGTCCGTTGGCTGGATTTGTTGGTCTATATCAACCAGCCATATTTGGTTAGTCATCGCCGTTATAAAGTCTACAAAATTGCTCTTTAAAAATCCTCAGCATCAACTGTGACTCTACTACTATGTTCCCTTGTTCGTCTCTACATGCTGTTCGTCTTAACCAGAAGTTTCGTTGTGATAACCAAGTGCACATTAGCACTTCGGAGACAGCATCTCTGATTGCATTTTGGTAATGCTACCACTAATTATCAATTATTGACGCTGGCGGCATAAAACCTCTTACTACAGGAGACTCGATCGCAAAAGGCTTTGGCAAAATTCCTTACAGTATTAGCTTGTCTTCTAGTTGTTCGGGATATCCGCAACCATTGGATACAATAAGGTAATGGTCCGAGTCTGTATATACTGGAAGATCAACCATTAAGTACAATAGATTGATCACATTGCAAGCAATGGCAGATAGTCCTTTAGCATTCGGAATGTCCAAACTTTCCGATGAGCCAATATCGAGTCGGATCATTGGCTTGTGGCAAATAAGCTATGGCAGGCACCGGCAAATAAGACCAACAGAGTTCGAGGTTGAAAAGTAACAATCTCAGGAGACCGTTAGAATATTTGCCGATCGCGTTTACCTAAAAGTATCTAAAAATACTAGCCCCATATACAAACCGAAAAACATCAATGGGAATGTTGTCAACGAACCATCAGAGAAGCTGCTTTTGATATAGTTGGCTTCAAAACGTCGCCACAAATAAACCTCTACTTTAACGATAAATGAACTAGATAAACAAGAAGGATATTAAGCTGTACTGCACCGAAGAACGAATGCTGGTCGATAAAAGGGAAGAGGACTGACGAGAGGACGAATAGAAAAAGAAAAAGCACGAGAAACGCTTAATCGAAAAAAGCTTTATCAAGGAAAAAAAAATTTGCCAGAGTAATAAAGTCAGAATAGAAGCCCGTAAGATGAACATGAACAAGACGTATTAAAGTTGTAGACAATGCTGAGAATATGGAAAACTTCTTTTTACGGCGATATTGGTCAAAACCCGGCTATCAGGCAGAATGAACCATTCACCCTGAACAAAAGCGACAACAAAATATTTATATCGATGCTAAAGCATAATAAACGTAGTTGTGAACATGCACCAGCTGTAAAGTATAGTTAGAGGAAGGCATGCTGTTTAAATCGAATCTTTGTATCGTTTCTCCGATCCATGAGAAAGGAAGCCCTCTTGACTGCGCTAACAATAAACGAATAAGCCTTATAAACTCGCATATAAAATCTGGACGGCCTGAACCTTGCTGGTTCATGTTGGAGAGGTTTCAGGGCAAGAAAGCCCAATTTGATCAAATTATTCACATTACGACAGATCTTGGAAAAGACTCGGGCATTTCAGACGCATATCATAGCGTGCATAGGAAACATAATGTTTAGTTTTGACTTCCCTGCATAACCGGTCAGGTTGAGCGGAAGACTGTTTGTTCCTCCACAAGGTTAGGAATGGATTATCGAGACCTTCAATGTCAAGAAAGTTTTAGACAACGCCACGCGTTTAGAACTCACTGGCTTCCAAAGGACATACGATTTTTTTTTTTTTAAAGTCCACACAATTACTTGCGTACGCCGTCGACATTGATATCATTGCACAAACAAATTTCAACATCAGCTGGTATATCTTCAATATGGTTAAGAATTGTGCCTAAATCTGTAATCAGAGTCAGAATAACTCTTTGCAATCGCTGTTTCTTTGGGTTCAGCAAGCAATTGCGTACCAGAGCCCTTTTCCATGCGAGGAAACCTTCAAAGCGATAATTTGATCCTTCTTATCAGCATTTTATGGACAAGACAATGAAGTCGATTCTTCCTCATTCGCACATACAACTGAACATTTTAGAAAGAATTTTTAGTCGATAAAGTCCTATAGCGGTTCCGCTCGCTTTCCATTACGATGCTGACTCACTTACTACATCAAGGTCGTTTTTTTTTCCAATGCTGTCGTATAAACGGCGCAAAGTTGTCATGCGATATTCTTTGGCTGTTTTTTTTTTTTTTTTTTTTTTTTTTTTTTTTTTTTTGTGAATAAAAAACTTTGATTCTGCTTTTGGATTTCGTTTATATGTGATACTTTCCACCACTCTATCCAGAACAGATATTCTCTTTGAAGGATTCAAGAGTCTGAGGTATGTTGACATAGACTCGTGACTTAAAAAAAAAAAAACCCAAAAAAAGAAGTGTGGAAAGGTTAAATCAGGCGATCTTACCGGCCAGCGCAAATCGCCAAAACAAGATATAAGGCGACCCCTAGAACTTCGATTGTAGCTCATGCAGCATTCGTCGTTGTTCTATCCTGTTGTCCCAAATTCTCCATTCTTAAATTCGTTGAGCATGGCTCTGTAGCGCTTGCCGTCCTTAGTAGTCGTTTGACCCGCTGCGTTTGAGAGGATTAAACAGCTCTTCGTGGGCTGTACGTGGATATTCGGTTCCCCAGAAATGACAATTTTCATTCATTCACATATATACAGAGATGGAATTGGACCTCGTCGCTCATGATAATTTTCTATGAAAAGTTGTCTCCCTCGTAGTCGATATTCAGAACGGTATGAGCGTATGTTACTCGCGCTTGGCAGTCAACAGCAAACAGCTGATGCACTGTTTGCACTTTGTAAGGGAACATCTTACAGTTTTTCACCAAAATTTTCTGGAAAGACCATCAATTGATGGCCAATTGCGTGCCACGTCGTCTGGCCGATAGGTCTTCTGCGACATCTTCAGCCACAGCTGCGATATTCTCTGCTCCAGAGCCGGCCATACCTAGCAGCATCTCGTGGTGTCCCATACTCGTCTAGACGAGCGGCTAAACGTCGTAGTTTCTGTCCAGTTCACGCTGCGCCAACATCACCGACGAATTATTCCGCAAAAAATTCGTAACAATTATTCTGGGTTTTTTAGCGGTTAATGTCTTAATGTATCTCTTTGCTTCACAAATGTAAATCTTCCGATATCTTCCGATAGGGTGATTATTTTTGCGCTACCTAGTACCTTGTTTCTTCCTAGTTCACATTAGATAAGGTATGAGGACCCTATAGCCTAATCGATAAACATGACTTTCCCCACTCTTATTTGAGTGGCGCGCTGTTTTGTTCTTCTGTACTTACTAAAGGGGGTTGTTCACTGACTGACCAGTTGGTTTACTAAATTGGGTTCACTTACTCTATACTTCTCACTGTGATCCAGTATTCGATGCTCCAACTGCTATCGATACTCTCTGCTTCAGTGACCACATTTCTTTTACGGCGTATTAAAACCGCATTCTAGGTTCGAAATAATCGTTGGATTTTTAATGTGTTCGATCAAGGAACTTTCCTCCTCACTTCTTCAAGATCGGTGCTGTTTTATCATTACCCTAATTCTGTCCTGAAAGTTATTTATGTATGCATGCTCTGATACTCCTAAATAATATCGCGAAAGTGGTTCTAGCATTTTACACTTGTGTACACCAAGACCAGGTCTTCGTGTATAACAATGTCCACCAGGATGAATTCAACAGCTTTCTAAGCCGGAGTTTTGTAGTTTTGACATACTCATTTATCGGGGAATTCTGGTGCATCCCACAATGTCAATGTCGTTTTCAAGCACGTGCATACCAAAAAACACTCAAAAATCTTTGCTCTTAAAGCAATCAATGGCATTTTCAGCCGGTTTTAATGATCTCCCTCTGAGTGCATACTTCTTGAATCTAGCAACACTTATGGTATTAGCATATTACAACCTGATGCAAAGTCAATCAGTCAAAATCAAGCACTTGACTCTTCTAACTGATGCAGCACAAGCTCAAACTTTAAAGCCTAGATCCTCCTTTCTAACCAAAGACCTAACAAGGAAACAAATATCACCACATTGTCATAGTAACAAATTATTGTATGCAAAGATATTCTGCACATAAAACGATATTAAAAGAAAAAATAAAACGAAAAACGTGATACATTAAATATTGCTGACCAAAGAGTGAAATCCAAAATATTTATTGAAACCTGTTGAAAGTGGCTTTGTCTTTATTTGTTAAAAAAACACACATTCCTAGTCCATGCTTACCACCCACAAAAAATTCCAAGTCATCAAATCCCACATTAAAAATAAAACAATCGAATTCTTAGCATCTTAAGCAGTACAGATATGCATGTTACCATCACCTTAAAGTTCACCCACAGAATAGTGAAACGTGATGCATTCATTAAGTGGCTTTAGATTTTTCTACCAAAAAAAAAAAAAAAAAAATCTACACGAGCACAAGGAAAATGCCTAAAATATTAGACATGTCACAATCTACAATAATCATCAAAACAGTGCGTCATAAACTCGCCTCTAAACCGTATCTTACCGATCCACTGAACTTTGGTACGTCAATTTTAGTTTGGTATATGGAATTTTGACAGCATTCTATTGAATGGTACACAAGTTTTATTAAATTCAAACTGTATGCCTGTATCCGTATGAGATAAAATTCATTCTGACCCTCACTACAGCACTTACTCGTACATACGTATATACGAATTTCATGTAAACGGAGATTTGTACATCTAGTAGTTAATTGAATTAATTCCAACACTTGTTTCACCACAGATACAACTTCATACATATGTATATGAAACCCCTGAGTGATTTACCCTGAATGCAAATTTTCCGGTCGAGACCCTCCCCAAAATTACAATAACATTTGCAATTTCCGTCGACTGTACACCTTCGTGTATGCCTACAAATGGGTAACATCGATGTTGTAAGTTACTCCAGAGCCTGAAGGAATGCATGTGCCTTGAACCCCTACCTCACTCTATCTGTCCAACTGTCAGTTGATATTAAATCTATACATCGAATACTTTCGTGCATATTCGTATGCTTATGCCTTATTGCCACACCTTTGCATAACAATTCCCCTGGATTCGGTTATTTAATAGGAAAAGACCACGATGACGGCTTGAATTAGGCTACGAATACCGACTACAATTCGTGTAGCTGCAATCCAATCGAAATCGATTAAAATTCACCTGAGTAGTACTTGCACAATGTGACTGCGGTACGAGTATCTAGTTTATGAACAGCCCCCAACTACTCGTATACTGTCTTTGTGGAGGTCTGGTTAATGGATTTTTGATTGCTAATATAGTTTTCCAAATTTGCCAATGGAACACGAGATACAAATTGTCGGTGTTTGCTTGTGCTACACATACGAGTTCAGTCTGTCTCTGTGTTGGCGAAAGGCTTAATTATTCGTAATAATTGTGGTGCGTTTATATCCTCCTAAAATATCCAATCCAGAGGTAGATGTTTACTTGTATATTGACAATAGAACGACACAATAAACGTGACAGGAATTGACAACACAAAGCCGGGTACTGTCTGGTTTAACAAAAAAAAGTAGAGCGATGCTTGGAGAAGAATTCGTAAATAGCTCTTATATTGTAGATACTTTTTTTATTCCATAGTTCTACATTTGGATCTAGTCCAGCTAGCGGATTTGAATTAATTTACTTATTTTGCATAAGACTTTATGCGATAATAGTGCATAACAGGACGTGATGGCTCTATCATGGTTTTTTTTTTTATGGATAACGCAGCCAGTACCGTTAGAAAGATACTTTATGCAATTTGCATTCTTAATTTAGAACCAAGTATAGAAATGTAAGTTGCCAGACAAGTAACGCAAAAGTTTTAAATGCTAGTCATAACCTATAGATACATTACAGCTATTTGTAAAGTACACGTACCTATATCTGAATCGTTGACCATCCACAAGGGTGGTAATAATGTTATTGCTAAGTCTGTGAATATTTCGTATTTGATCTTATAGATCAACATTGGGCTTGGACATATTTTCGGATATGTGCTCAGAATTGCTGTGAGTGAAGATATAAATATGTGCAGTCAGCACTGTCAACAAAAATTATACATTTCATTCATCAACGGATTAACTGTCACACAGGCTCCACTAATTTTCGTCTGCGTAAGCATTTGGTGGGTGCGACATACATGAGTGAAAAGATTGAAATCAATTTTCGTGAGAAAATGGAAATCTTCATGCTAAAGAATATTGCTAGGAGAGGCAAAGAATGTGTTAGTGATGATCGAACAAATATACGTTCATTTATCAGATTTAAATGTCAGAAATAAACTGTCAGTATTCCTTGATTTGCCACAAGGGAGACCTTGATATTTCTCAAATATTCTCAAATACATCTTAAATAGGAACGATGAAATGATAGGGGTAATGCAAATGAATATAATCCAAAAACCCTGTAAGACATTTCGCGAATCGAATCTGAAAGTTGTGCCGTCAGCTTTATTGTAAGCTCGCTCGCACTTCTCAGATCGCTCAAGTCTGAAGCTACCTGATTACGAACTAGTGCCATTATTCTTTTCTCACCACGGGCTCGCCATTTACGTGCGTTGTGATGTAGCTTACCAAACTCCACCACAATATAATCCCTGTTCCAATCCGGAACTCAATTTCATGTGGTTTAAACTTCATCTCAGTAAGCAAACTATTCGCTATTACTTTATTTACAGAAGCCCCAAAGTTGACAACAATTCGACCTTTAACGAGTTCGATACGCTCTGTAGAGATCGACTTAGCCAGATGAGTGAATATCCAACGACTGTGATGGATGGGTATAGCGGATAGATACCAATACTTCGGTACGAAATAAGTTTTCGAATTCGCCCCCTAGGGACAGCGCAGTAGAGGGAGGCCGCGACTTATGACTTATGTGGTGCACACGAATGACTGGAGACGCTTGTTGGTTGAGATCCAAGTCGAGCCCAAACAGTGGCGCCACATTAAGTAAGTATGTTAAGTAAGTATATGGTTTTCCAATAGGGACTTGACAACTTTGAATTTAATTTGTGAACGCACTCTTTCACTAATCATCAAACTGTCACTGTAAATTTATTCAGTAAACTCAACATTTTCTTCGGGTAAAGTACACTAACGAACAAGGTCTGCAAATTCTAAAATTTTTCTACAGATATTCGGAGTGGCAAAATCATCTTCAGTGACGAAGCTAATTTTTGGCTCAATGGGTTCGTCAATAAGCAAAATATGCGTTATTGGTCGGGTGAAAACCCACATGTGCTTCATGAATCACCACTTCATCCACAAAAAATAACTATTTGGTGCGGTTTGCATGCTGGCGGCGTTATTGGGCCATATTTCCGATTATTTTTGGCCCGAATTGGAATATATGGACTTGGACGACATGTGGTTTCAACAGGATGTTTAGACAAGCCACACAGCACACGCTACAATCGATTTATTGAAGAGTACGTATAGTGAGCGTGTTATCTCAAGACATGGGCCAGTCGATTGGCCGCTAGACTATTTTCTGTGAGGCTACGTTAAGTCATTGGTTTATGCCAACACGCTGACGACGTTGGAAGAGCTCAGAGCCAACATTGAACGTGAAATAGCGCCCGTTTCGGCCGAAATGTGTGGCCGAGTCGTTGAAAATTGAGTCCAACGAATATATTCAATGGTTTGCCTATTATTTAAAAAAAAGTTGTCAAGTCGTTATTAGAAAACCCTATATTTTCCGTGCCAATATTGTGTGCAAACGGTGTAAGGGTATTCATAATATTGTACCATAAATACGCTCTTATTAAAAAAGTGATCGCAACATGAATTCAGTAGACAAAATCGCCGGTGTTAGTGCAAGTGTAGTTCAAGAGCCAGAATTTTCAATTTCTCGATGTTCGTATCAATCAGCCATATCATACTACTCTCAGTAACGAATTTTGCATTTGTATTTGTACTTGCATCTTTACGAGATACACTTAACATAGAAACTTGAGCTTAAGGACTATGGACAGCTCAAGATATACTCGATTTTTGGTTTGTGGAAAAAAGTCTCCCTCAGAATCCCCAAGTGAATCAAGAAAAACCTTGCACAAAAAATCGCTGTTTGGTCTGGTGTCACTAATCTTTACTTTTCAAACAACGATGAGGGTCAAATAGCAACAATCAATGACCCGCGCAATAAACTAATGTTAACTCCTTACTTAAGGCATGAAATCGTACCAACGGACCAACTTATCTGACAGATATTCGATGCTTGCAGCATTTGATCGAAAAATTCACGATTTAATGCGCATGCCCATCCCGATAATACTCAGACTTTGGATCAATTGCATAAACCATGCCATATACGTCGAGTTTTAGTGAAAATATAGCCATAAACGTCCGAAGGGGCAATCGAAAATACTATATCTAAAAACAGAATCAAGTGTCGCAAAAAAATTCAGAGTGAACATTTGACCGATGCGTCTCACATATAAAGTGTATCTATCAGTAGTATGACTCTCCGTAAATACTAGAAAACGCATCAAGATCAATTTGTAAGATACACAAGTTGATATGACGTCTTAATCATTAAGAAAAAAAAAAAAATTCACACGGGAAAAAGCTTGCTACCCCTTCTTAATGTTGTGAGAAAACTTGTTTTGCTTTTGTATCTTACAAAATATCCATCATGGAAACCATAATAAATCGGAACAAACCAAACCAGTAATTGGTATTTTTTTTTTTTCAATTTTTATATTTTATTCATTAGATGGTGTGAGCTGCGTTAAATATGTATATGTATAAGTATAATCACTTTCATCTTCCAAAACGATGCACTATTGTATGTACGAGCACTTGACTGACCCCAGGTGAAGTCAGTATTTATCTAAATCACAAATCACAACTTCATCACCTGCATTTACTATCAACTATCTTAGAGAAATCTTAGCCAAAACTAGTTTCAGAATTGCTTATGTTGGTAATTTATTATAAAGTGTTTATATATACATAAAAAACAGTATACACTAAAGTTATTAAAAAAAAGGAAATAATAGTTTTATTTGTTTAAACGTGTTTGTAGTGTAGTGTTAAACTTTTATGCAAATATTGAAGCGATAGGAAAATAAAGCAGTCATCCATCCGTTTTGAGTAGCTTTTTGTTGTCAAATAGAAAAATACGAGCATGTATGTTACATACGAAAACAAATTCGAGAATTTAAAATAATAACCAGTTTCACGTAAACATAAAATTAGGTAGTGTTTCTTGCATTGCCGAATTGTTTTGCCAATAATTAAATTGCCAATTAGTGCCGTATTATACGAGTATTTGGCGTTTAAACACTAATTTTGATGAAAGCAAGATTGATAATCACGGAAAATCTTGGTAATAACTACACTAGACTAAAAATTCTCCTAAAATATAAGTCTGGTTTCTTACGAAGGCGGGCAGACCACTTTAATTGATCAGGAAAGTGTAGGTTATCCTGTCACTTTGATTGGACCAGTAGCGCAATAATAAAGTTCGTGGCGTAGTACCTGCCTTAAATAACACTGCTGGCTCTTATGAGTAAATCCTTACTCATGCAGGCTAAATCAACATGGGTTTGCTCGACCAGTAGCATTATACTGACTTACGCCATCACAATGACATGGTGGTGGCGATGGCGTGATGGTTGACTCACTTGCTGTCACGTCACCTACCGGGGTTCGAATCCCGATAGGAGCACAGCAGCAAATTTTTCAAAAATCGTCATCACCCTTTCGGCGGGCAATGGCAAACCTCCGAAAGTCAAATTCAGCTTATGGAAAAGCTTCTCAGGAGAGAGGCTTTGCTCAGGTGTGTAAAAATTCACAAAGTGAAGCTTACAACTCTAAACTAAAAATATGATAAATCAGCTAATAGCATCGGATAGTAAGAAATTCACTGTTAACATCCCTAGCAAACGAAGAAAGGACAACGATCTTCGGATTTGACTGTGCAATGTTCGAAACATTAACGCATTTTAGGCCGCGCAAAGAAAAAAAATTTTCTACGGTTCAAAGTTACTTTTCTAGAGTAATTAGCACCCAAGGAATCCGAATCCGTTGTAGAAAAAATTCTACCTGTAATAGTTTCGTCAGGTGAGACTGTTCGAAAAGTCGAACAATGACCGTTCGCATTGAGTATGTACCACACATAAGAGCTTTAAAAAAAATGTGTTTATAAGTCAATTAAGTATTACGACGTAATTTTTATTTAACAGCTATTTTTTCCATTTATGGTGTATAGAAAACAGTTTTTTAAATGCAAATGCACTTGGCACTTTTCGCACACTCTCATAGTGGGTTTGTGGCAAACCTTTCAGCGAGGGGCCTTTTTGTTGGCCTGAAACACGAGGAATACGAGAAGATGAGGCTAGTTTGTCAGTGAAGGTGTCTTTATTGTCGAAATAAGGTGCAATTGGAATATCCTCCATTTCCACCTCGAGGTCAACTCGGAATCTTATTAATTACATAATTAAGTTTCCAAGCATTGACAACGGCAGACTCCAGAATAGCCAACCAAAGTGGACACCATAATTTTGATCTAATCGAAACGCGTGCAGTTTTTTATTATAAACGGTTGCTGCACAATAATTTGACCCGGTTGTCCGTCACTTTGTCATTGCCTTCGCGTTGTAGAAGTTAACGGGTAAACACCAGTAAAATTTGATAGCAATGTCACTTCACGTTTGTCTTGCCAACGACAACTGGCAATCTTATTCGCTTTGTCGAATCTAGCATCAATTTCATCTAGAAACACAATTAAGACAAGATTATGTAATATTAACTGTATGGTCATGGAAGCTTAAATTACCTTTCGGCCATGCTCTGCCTGGAGCAGGCTTTCTCAAGCGATTACTGCGCACAGTTCTGGAGGCGCAAATCAGTTGGTCACTCAATATATTAGACACATCAGGTCATGCGATGTGGAAAACTCCAAAAGACTGGCCATATGCATCACAACAGTGGACCCTAGTCCGAGATTCTTGTCATATTGATCGGAAGCTCCACCATTTGGCATCAATTGAAAAACACAATCGGTCGAAGCACCCATGCAACAAATCTTGTATCCAAATTTTATAGGTTTATTTGTTTTGTTTAAATACATTTTGCAGCTATGGCGTTCAAAATGGGGAAGCATTTGCTCATAAACAACGCCAAATTGCAAAAAAATATTGGTCATCAAATCAAAAATAATAAGAACTTTGGTGTACTTATCGTTTTTGTTTAGATTATACCTAATTATCGGCGAAATGGAAATATTATTTTATGTTTCGAAACATTGCACGTGAAATGGTCTGTTTCACGATTGCCGATCCAAGTGATAGGTTTATTGACCCATTGTTGTTTATTTGTTTTAACTTATGGTATTATAGCCTGACAAAAAACAATAAATCTTTTTAAAGGAACGGTGCTGAATGATTGGGCAAATTGCGCATCATTGTGTTGCATAGCGTATCGCTTTGTTTCCATGACAGTCAGTTCACACATCTCATTATCAAAGAAACAGAAAAGTATTGTATATCGGACGGTAATTTGTTCTGCAACATATGCTGTATGGAAAGTTATTTGAAAGTTATATTTGAAATCCCAAAATCTAGTAATCTTGTCTCAGTTCCTTTTTTCCATTGCGGAGCTAAGAAGGCTGTAGGTAATTTGAAGTCAGGTAAAATCTCATGGGTGGACAACACAATAAGTGTTGTGGGCGAATCGCCGAGTTACTGTGTTAGTGCAGAAGTTAGGTTAGACGATATTTTGCGATCTTTGCGCATTTGTACCTCATATACGCCGGCCATATCTTTTTTCAAAGATTCCTCGTTATTTAAAATTTCATCGACAATAATTTCTTTTTCGGTAATTCCATCAATAGCTACTATTCGACTTTTCGAACAATCAGCTTCGCTTATCTTTTCAAACATCCTAACGAATCTTAATTCAAGATTTTAGGTTATAATTAACTATTTTTGAACATCGTGAATAGTTTCTATCGATATTTAGATTTAATTTACTCGTAGATCTTACTAAATTTCTAATTAGAAAAATGGTATAACTATAAGGTATTTTTCAAGTGCCACCAAGAGCTCAAATTAAGGAAGAGTGAAAATCGCAATTATTTTTCCTGAGTGCCAACAAAACAAACTATAATATTGCATCTTAAGTTTTATCATAACTGTGATTCAGCCTAAAAAAATCAGGCAAAATTTATTATTCGAAAAATTGAACTATGACCTAAAATGGGTTAACAGACCAGGTGCAGCCGAGCAATTTGTGGATCCTATCCCAAAAGAACTGCGCCGGCTTGGCAGAAAAGAATGAATCAATCCAATTTTTGATATTCTGCTCTGATTTGAACCGTATTTCAGTGAGGGCGTTCTGCATCGACTGGAACAAATGGTTGTGAGAAGGCTCAAGGTCTGGGCTATAAGGCGGGTGGGGTTAGACTTCCCATCCACTGTTTTCCAAATAGTTCTTAACGGGAATAGCAAAGTTGCCTCGTGTCTGGTCGCATATTTCGGGCGTTTTTCGGCTACTGCTCTCTTCAAACGGATTAATTGTGTTCGGTAGCCTTGTCCATTGATGGTTTCACCCAGTTTTAGCAGCTCATAATACAGCACACCCATCTGATCCTACCAAATACAGAGCATTACCCTCGCGCCATGGATATTCGGCTTTGCCGTTGATTTGGCTGGTTGGTTGGTTTGCGCTTGGAGTTGTCGTAATGGATCCATTTTTCATCACCAGTAACAATCCGATGCAAAACTGACTTCCTTTTGTGGCGTTCCAGCAGCATTTCGGACATGCAAAACCGCCTTTCGACGTTTCGGCTTGAGTTCATGTGAAACCCAATTTCCTTGCTTTTGAATATATCCAGCTGTTTTTAAAGTTTTGAAATGGCTGCTTGAGTGACACCCAAAGATTCTGCGAGCTCTTCTTGTGTTTGGCAACAATCTTCATAGAGTAATGCTTTCAGTTCTTCATCTTCAAACATTTTTGGCTGCCCAGGACGTTCATCGTCTTCCAAGCCAAAATCACCACTTTTAAATCGTGCAAACCACTTTTGGCATGTTCGCTCAGCTAGCGCATGTTCACTATAAACTTCCACCAAAATACGATGACTTTCGGCAGCAGTTTTCTTCATATTAAATAGTGTTCTATTCCTACCATCGCATTGCAAAGATTAGCCTCAATAGTGATAACAAATTCGTCTGATGAGAGTTATTCAGTATCATCTTCAAACATTGCAATTTCACAGTTGGTTGAATTGGGAAAATCAGACGTAAACAAACAGTACAAAATTGGACCAAGAACATCCGACTCAAAACATATCAGACTTGAAAAGCTACCATTGATTTGGACTTTAAAAGAACGACCTGACAAAAAACTTTGGACTATCTTACACAGAAACGAAGGAAAGTTTCTGTAAACTAAAAAAATATAAAAGACCATCATGCCAAATGGAATTGAATGCTTTTTCGATGTCCAAAACATCATCATGGTTGATTTTCCTTGTTAGCGGTTTTTTTGTTTGACAAAATTACAAATTCGTAGAGCCTGGTGCGAGAAATTGCCAGAAAGATGGGAAAAAGTCATAGCCTTAGATGGGCAATACTTTGAATAATACTGTTGTACACGTTTTTCTTAAATAACCGTTCAAATTTTGAAAAAAAAAACCGCACGAATTAAAATATATACCCGATAACTTTTGCAAATGTCAACCTATGAGGCTAGGATTTAGAGGGAATGTCCACAACGGATGTACCAACTTAACAAAAGAAAAACAGAACACAAATCGGAATAATGGAAGCGCCACACGGTGGTTATTCGAAACCAATATTTGACGGTGTAATCTGACTGAGCATTAGCCACATAATATTTATCCAACTTTTCTTTTGTCTCCTTCGCCGTTTTGCCTCTCGAAAAAATATTGTTTTATGAGAGAACGAAAATCATTTTTGTCCATACTCAACATGATGCCAAACACGTCAACAACAATCAGCTGTCAAAACAAAACTAAAGACAGTATGGCACTGAAATTTGGCATGTTTCTCAAAGATATTACTGAAATGTTTGTATTTCAATTACATAATTTTCACATATTCCAAATAATGGGCAAGATAAAAATATTTAACAACAATTACAATAATTATAACTTACTTTCTTGATGAAGCCATAATATCAGCACTTTTCACGAAACTCTTACTTTTTGGTTGCGCTATACGTCTGTACTATGCAAATTTTACCCACGAAATTACCCGCGATCTCCTTTTAAAAATAACATTTACTCTAACCAATAAACAGTTTGAAACATAACTAGCCGTGAACGATTCCAATTCATACGAAATTTAAATTACCGTTGCTTTCATCCTCATACGAGGACACCAGGAGAATATGGGCTAAATACGAAACATCTCAGTGCCATCATAGGTGTTATCACTGGACACTGCCTTATAGGAAAGCATACAAGAAGGCTCGGCGCCTTTACAAATAATTTTTGCCTACAAACTATCTACGTTGTACATGTCCAGCTCTCTCCTAAAAAGGGAATATCCACTTAGCAGCATTTTTTCTACAATGTCTTAAGCGATCTAGACAATATAGACGTTAACAGTTTCTTACGCTTCATCATAAGCTCAAATTGGTTCTAAGAATAGGAGAATCACAGATCTAAGTGGCATCATAATGATATGGACCAGGTTTTTCCAACAGCCACTCTTACCTGACTTAGCCTAAGCTAAATGGTTAAAATGGCATAGTATTTTGTATGTTTCCACCATCTAATCCTTCTGCTTTACAGATCTCTAAGCGGATCACTTGATGTTAGAAATATCTTGAAATATTCTACAACTTATATCACAGTGAACAAAATCATTTATTCAATTAAAAATGCACCGAATGTGGCCTTAGATACATATAATAATTGTGTATAAATCGAATCACACTCGTCTTCAGATTTATCACTAAGAAACCTCTCTACGGCCACAATCTTCACAAACTAAATGAAAACCATTATTTCACATGTCAAAGTGACATTTGTTACCAACTCTGCATGCATTGAATGCTGAAACCCATACCAACGACCCATTGTTCCGTAACTAAATGAACTTGTATCCAATCGATTTGTTTTTATTGTCACGACTATTATCTAACCATATAACCAAATTCGGTCATAAGCCATCATAACAAATATATTGACAAATTGATTCGACTGTCGAAACTATAAATTATGCGCTTCCAACATTTATACTTGAAGATGAATGAACTCGAAAGCGGTTACGAGACGTGGTAACGACACAGCACAACAATTCACCTGTTGTTAGGTTGTTGCATTGCACTACACGTAACTGACACGGAGTAACAAACGTTTCAACAAAAAGACATCATGTAAACACCACGTTTACCGCACTTTCCCAAAAGTCAAAGTACGGGTGTGTCATGTTGATAATGTGTCCGAAGTTCTAAGCTCATTTTTGATTTTAAGAGAAAGTTGGGAAAACACCACAACCTCATTGTTACTCTATAAATACCCAAAACTTGCGAGTATACGTACTCGTACTAAATATGTATCTGTGTGATTGGACTGAGCTGGCTATAGCTCCCAATTGTAGGTTAAAAATGTTGACTTTTGGAAGTGGAACAAACAAGTTTGGTTAATGGCTGGGCTTAGTCATAGGCTAGAATTGGGAGTGATGATTGGCTGGTGGTACATGAACACAGTGCCCAGTTTTTAAGTATCCGAAGATATTTGTTTTCAAGTTGCGATTGTATTATTTTGGATCAATATTGATACGAATTTCAACTTAATTATATTTTGGTTTCGAGAACCTAATTCAAGATCTACACTTTGTCGTGTGACATCCGGAAATGTACTGTGTGTTATGTCTATTGAAGGTTAATTTAGAAGATAATTCATAAAGTGCTGAATATGGAGAAGAACTTGTACGAGATATGAAAAGTAGTGAATGATATCTTTAAAATCCCTAGCGGCTGGGCTTCAGACCGGCCTTTACAAATCTAATTTACCGATTGCGATGCCTTTACAAGCCATCTACCTATACTCGTTAGGGTCGTTCTTACAATTATTTCCATGTTGACAAACTGCCTGTAGACTTTTAATGGAATATAATATGGTATGTGTATGTCAAGTAAACTCACAATTGCTATTTGCAAAGAAAGTACGACAATTTTGTGCCATATTTATCATAAGACCAACTGCCCTGTCATTCGCTGATGTAATCAGTTGGTTAAACGATATCACTTCGACTTTAGTATATGTATCTATTGTAGCTTCTGCAAAATTAAGACACTAGCATCCGGACTTTATTTAAAATCTGAAGTGTAACTTATTTTAGCGGCGTCTAAGTAATCAAATAAATGACATGTTAGTCAACTTAGTTATACATATGAGAGAGTTTGATAGTACGCTACATCTAGAACTCGAATATTTCACTCACTGCTGACAGCTTGACGCTACTATCCGGGGTTAATCTGTACGTTAAAATCTCTATACGACGAAAGTCGGCCAAAGCAGCGAAATTCCCACCGAGAAACAACTCTGGTGGTGGCTTTCCCAGTGTACAAGGTCTGGCTGAAACCGGTGTTACAAACAACACAAGTTGCAACTCTGGCGGACGGAACTTCGACGTCGTTGGAAAAGTTACCTCCAAAACAAAACCCGAAACGGCAAAGGGAACGAGACCGGCGCACCTACAAGGATACTGCTATCTCCTCTCTGGTGTTTCGAATTAAGAAGGCTGGCAATGACAACAGTCTGAACGATGCTAAGTGCAAACACTGTATCGATCAACTGTGGGAGCTAGCCAAAGAGAAAATGTTTCCATTGAAGCAGAGGGCTACGGTATGGAGAATGGAACTTTTGGAGTGAAGTGCTCCACGCAGCAAACTCTTGAGCAAATCTATGCTGAAAATCCCAACCCTGGAGACCAAGGCTTTCGAAGTCTTTAGAGAACCCAAGCGGATGCACACCATCTTCTGGATCCCAGGGCAACTCAGAGAAAAGCGGGTTGTTCTGATGCGTCTTCATGCCCAGAACCCTGGATTTGGCAATAAAAAGTGGAAAATCTACTCTCATAGGGAGAGAAAGAATCGGGAAAACTTTTCTCTTGTTGTGGACTTAGACAAAGTTTCTCTGATTGGTGTGAATCACGTCCCTATCTGCACCTTGGAACGGTTAATTTCCATTTTGTTTCCAAATGAGTGCGAATAGAAGACGACCACCCCAGTACAGATCTATTCTGTGTACTCAAATCAACCTTCAACATTCCAAGTCTGCTACTGCATCCCTATGTAGGAGGCTTTCCGTGTTGAATACATACATATATACCCCACATAATAATAAGGGGTTTCACACTACTCTATGATGAGTGATCGGAAAAGCCGATAGCTTGTCCTGCAGACATAAGCTACGAAACGAAAACGGAGAATGGCACAAATTCGTCATTGCGCCTGCTTATTTTCCCTATGATTCGTTACTGCCGCCACAACCGGCGTTGAATTGAAAACTGTAATTCCAGGATGATGGGACTTATCATATGCTGTGATGCTAATGCTCAGAACACCTTCTGGGGCAGTAGCAAATGTAACGTGAGAGGTAACTATCTCCTGCATTTCATATTATCATCTGACACGGCTGTCAACAATGTTGGCTCTCAGCCAACTTCTGTTACGATAGTAAGACAGCAAGTAATCGAAATAAAACTTATCCAACAAGTTTGCTAAGGAGATTACTGTCTGGAAAGTACTATTGGAGATCTCCATGTGAGACCATAGATACATCGAATTCAGAATCGGATGCCAGAGCTGGAATTTGCATAGATCCAATCGGACATAAGTTAAGGAGGAGCTCGACAAGTGCAATAGTGCTCCCTCTAAGCTCAGGACAAAACAAAAGCTTGAGAAAGCTGTTCAGAACTTAAACGTCACCCTCACCAAGTGTTTCAAAATGGTATGTACAGCTAGTAAGCAATCCTGCAGATCGCCCGTTTCTTGGTGGAACGCAGACCTGCAGCGTTTTTGAAAAGAATCCAGAAAATCTTTACAGATCAAAGCAAAAAGATTTTTGGAAGCTTATTCGGAACTCAAAGAGCACCTCTTATAAAGCTCTTTGCGAAAAGGTCGAAACTGTCAGTAGACTTGTCAAAGTGCTCAAAAGGGGAAGGTCAACCTGGCTGAAACCACTAAGAAAATATGACAGTATCTATACCGAGTCGAAAGCAGAGACTCTTTGTCTCATGCTTGAGTCTAACTTACCAAGAAACCTAATCGAAACCAGCTCACAACTACCTCCTATCGGTTGATTCGGTTGTTATGACAATGACGATGACGGACAATGCTGTGGCTTCCTTTGATGGCTTCAATTCGCCTGGCATCGATGGTATTTACAAATTATGTTAAAAAAAGGTATGGACCAGTTGTTGGCAACTCTGAAGAGAATTTTCACTCCTAGCCTGGCTCTGGCATACATACCGAATATCTGGGGAACAATGAAAATGGCTTCCGAAAAGAGGACTTCTCGCTCGTCAAGAGTTTCAGACCTATAAGTCTGACTTCCTTCATGCTGAGAAGCATGCATTAAAAGAATGGTCGTGATCAATGTGCGCAAACCCGCCTCGCGAATGCATTATCTGTCGGCGATACAACACGTCTACCAACGTAGAAAATCTTGCGAGAGTGCGCTTCAGAATCTGGTAGGCAGAATTAAAGACGCACTCAACAAATGCCTTGGGCATTTTCGTCAACGTTGAGAGTGCTTTCGACAATGCAACTTATGATGGCAAGTGTAACTCGGTCAGACAACACGGCGTAGATGAGCTAGTGGTTTTTTAGATAAAAGCAATGCTGCTGAATAGGAGCAATATGTGTTGTTGGGTGTAAACAGGGGCTGCACGCAAGGCGTCGTTTCGTCTCCACGTGCTCAATAGTTCTAACATCTAACATATGCACAAGCATACGCGGATGATGTAGCTGTATTGTCTGTTGGATCGTGTCTAGCGACTGTCTGCTCCAAAGCGCAGGCAGCCCTAGACGTGATTGACGACTGATGCACTAGTAATGGGCTTTCAGTCAATCCTTTCAAAACTGAAGATGTTCTATTTACGAGATGGTGCAAACTGCCTGGTCTGACTCCAAAGAAAGAACCGTTTATGTTGGATGCATAGGGGCTTTAACTAGCACTCCTGGCTCCGCTCTAGGCGCGTTGATGAATCTCTCTTCCGTTTATATTCATATCATGGGCTGCACTCTCAAAGCCATCTTCCGACCAAAAAGAAGTGGTGTTTGGTACAACACGTACTTGAGCTTCGATAACTTTGTGCGCCGGCTGTCTTATAGCTCCGATCTTATGGACATGCCATCCAATGCAATGACACCGGATCTCCTGTTGCAATAAAAATACGAAGTCGACTTTCCTTGTGTCTAGAACTGGCTTCGACAAGAATCTGAGCCAGGAAAGGAATACAAAAGTCTTCACGGACTTTTCCAAAACCAATATAGGATCTGGCGCTGGTGACTTTCTGGAGGACGGCAACGTTAGATTTCACTTTACGTTAGAAAAACTTGCATCTGTCAGGGCCGTGGCCGTGGTGTAGTCGTATATTCAGAGGGTCGCGGGTTCGAATCCCGTGCGAGGCAATTCTCTGAAAAAGTCTTTTCATAGAATTTGTATGTAGTGATATGAAAATCCCGTGGGCGTCAACTCTGACATGAAGGCATAACACTGATGTTGGAGTGGTTGCTGCCTGGGCTAAATGTAACGAACTAACAAGAAGCACGTACTAAAACCCATTGGTTGAGGATGTACTAGCTCGTCCCGTCCAGTTTGACAACCACCTCTGGAAAAAATACTGAAACCTGAGTTTTAAACTACTACACCACACGCCCGCGCCCTGGAGAAAAAGCCAATAAAAGGGGATTCATATACCCTTGGTGCGCGCGCGGGATTATAAAAAAAATGCAGAAATTTATGCAATTCTGATGGCAGCAAACTATACTGTGAATAACCGAATGAGGGGGCGAAGCATTTGCATTTGCATCACCAGCGACAGTTAAACTATGATTAGTGCCTTGCTGAACCCTCTTACGACTTCCGAGCGAGCCCGAGAATGTAAGAGATCACTGAATGCAGTCGGAAGGCTTAATTCAGTGACTCTTGCGTGGGTCTCAGGTCATAATGCTATCATGGGAAATGAAATGGCATTTTATGTTGATTTGGCAGACCAAACGAATGCTTCCCGACGTCTCTAAGAAGTCAGTGGCATTGCTGTTGCCTCTTAGCAGGAAAGACTGCAGGTTGCTTAATAACGTCGTGACACTGCATTCGCTTTTGCAAAGCACTTAAATATGCTGGATATAAGTGACAGAATATCCTACGATGCTTGCTGCGAAAGTGATGACGACACCGCCGAGTACTATCTCTGTGAAAATCCGGCTAATGCTCGCATCAGGCTGCAGGTACTCGGCGCTGTTGGTGTTTGTACTGTAGGAATCTTATCACTGCAGCGCTTACTAATCTTTCTTTGTAATATTGAAAGATTTCATTAAAAAGAACTTTACAAAGAGTACAGCGGACTAGTTCTTTGTCTGAGTGCCCTGTTCCGACGTTTAAAAAAAAGCCCTATACAATTTTTAGACACCAAATGGTAGGTTCCAAAGCCACCAATGGCATCGGTACAATCAGAAATCAACCTTAAACCTACTAAATCTCACATGACACTTAACACTAAGAGGATTTCACTATATGCGAAGCATCGAGCAGCTGATACAATTACAGAAACTCTGCCGAAGACTATTGGAAAATTATACAAGAGTGTTAAATTTTGCTCAGCATACAGATTTTACGGGATCTAATGGGATCTTACCTTTTTCAAAAACCTTAACGCTGGAAAATTAAGAAAACTAACGGTGGGATAGGGGATGAAACAGCATTTGGAGTTGCTTTTTTAACGAACGACTTTTAAAGGGTGTTTCAACAAGAGATGTAGGAATTGTTTTTTGAACAGAACAAACAATTGAGATGTCTTCCAAACAATCGCCTCCACTCAGTTTTCAGGCCCTTATTCTCCAAATTTGCAATTATTCTTTCACGTAATTAGGGGGACTTCCGTAAAGTCTAACGAAACGATGTCAGGAAACCTCGTGTCCATATCCTTGATCTCGGCCACAAAAAATTGTTTATCATGCCTTGGTAGCACGCTCTATTGATCACTTTTACGACCTCATTTTCGAAAAAATACGGCCTTATGACATTTATGAGTCGATTAAGCGTACCAGTTACTCTTTCAGTGTGGATTGATATCTTTTGAATCACTCGGTGCCCCAGATGCGGCAATCTTTCTCATTAACGTAGCCGGTAATGTGAAAATGGATTCCATCCGAAAACACGATTTTTTTAAAGCAAAAATGAATGTCAGCCTAATTGTTTTCCAGGACCCAAACCCGAGAACGTACTGCTGATCAGCCCATTTCAGTTGTTGCGTTAATTGGACCTTGTATGCATAAAGAGTCAAATTTATGCAGCGTGGCTATGGAGAGGTCTAACTGAAAACGGTGACGAATAAAGGTGATTGGGTTGCTTTGAACACTTTACTGCGGCGATGCTTTCTATTGAACGCCTAAGGCGAGCACGGTTCGGCATCATCACATCTCTATATTGAGCCAGTCTCTTGGAATTTTTTGATTATGTTGCGCATTTTTCGCATCGTTGCGGCGATTGAACCTGAATTTTCGTAATACAATTCAACGATTTGGATATTTTCTTTCACTGCATGGCGTTCTATGGTAAATTTCCCAAATTTATAGATGAATATCTTTTGTTTTCAAGAAAAACTATTCGCAACTGAAGATTTTCTCCACCAGAATGAATATGACAAGCTTATGCGTGAAATATTTTGATTTTGTGCGACGTCATACTCTAAACGTTTTCCAAATCTAACAACCTGACTGGCAGCTAACATATGTAGATACAATTCTATTTAGTATTTCAATTTTCATATGATCATAATTATTCGTATGTATTTCTCGTCGTTTGACACTTAGTCACATGATCGGAGACTCAATTGCAACACTGAAAATAAAATGAAAACGCAACAACGCTTGCGGCGCGACTTTATTGCTATCATGAATTGCCGCCGCTACCCTGACTATAAACGACAAAAGAAGAAACTCTTCATCACGGTCGAAGTGTAAAATTTCTTTTGGGACAAGACAAGACTACGCTGGCAAGCTGCTGACACACTTTCCTCTCATCAATGTTTGAGATACTAGTATCTAGTGAGGTGGAAATATTTCGTCAAAGTAAAACGTGACATCACGTGCGGGAACTATGCCACCACACACAATCAGCCTTCTTGACCTGGCTCTGCATTCAGGAAATAGGGTCATGGGACAAAGTGCTGACCTCTTTCGACCTCTAATTGTGAACTTGGAGTTGGCTCTTGTAATCTTATCTTTGTCACCATATTCAAGATCTGTACTGTGGATAACAGTGTCTAGCGCGTTTTCTTGTTAACATGCGCATTACTCTAGCTGTACATCTGTCTCTGTGGCACTACTATACTACACTTGACTGTCAATTAGTATGCACTACGTCTTCACTTCGGACGAGCATAATTTGATGGGTGTAAACGCGTACACTGACTTCTGAAAAGAACTGAGAATGCTGCACTTGGATTGGAATTCTTTAGCTCCATCTAAGGCATGGTTTAGGTGTCGCAAGTATCGAATTTTAGTCACATCTTACCGGAATGGACAAAGTGTTCTGTATGCATGGAACCATGGTGATAATGCAGTAATTTTTTCGCCGTTATATCGCCAAATACATTATATACCAGCGAACTTGCGAACTGGTAACTTGGTAAAAATGGTAATTTTTTTCTGAATAAACTTTAACCAATTTCGCACCAACGCATATGTATGTTATGCATGTGTACTCGTAAGTTACGAGAATGTTACTTTATTCTTATTTTTCTGTCAAGTTTTGTGGGCAAAAAGGTCAACTAGTTTTGTAGAGCATAGTTGGCTGCTGGCGCGAAACTTAATCGCAAAGAGCAGTGCGGTGCGATTGTGGGCAGCCAGCAATTGGTGACTAGTGCTCTGGATTAACCGGTTACTTGCATGGTCACGGTGTGACTATGGATGGTCATTTTTTGTTAGGTAGTAACAATGAAACGGAAGCTGACTGTTTTTGTCTAAGTTTTTTTTTTTATAAAAAGAGATACACTTAGATATCAGCAAGCACTTGGTACTAGACGGTACAGAGTGTGTAGCAATTATTGCAAAAGGGCGAATGGCATGAAGTTGAGAAAATTAACTGCAGCGGGTCACTGTAACTTGAGTCGTCGTTTACTGTTTCAAGAAATCAACGCAAGCATTCATCGGAACTTTATTTCTAGTGCTTGTTCTTTTTTGCTTGTGGAAATTTTGCTTTCAAAATACGAGTAGTTCAATCGTTGGTGGTATTGAACGGGATAAAGGTAAGTAAGTCAATCTAACATATATGAATCACTCGTTAGGTAGCTTAAAATCATGATATCATGTGTCATTTCTTGCAAGACCTGAATGACATTCCTTTTTTTTTTGTTGTATATTAGAAAACTTTCTGAATTCAGAGAGTCTAAAGTTCGGTTCTGGAGGATAATGTGCAAAAGTGTAATCAAATTTACAACTTATCGAGCTAGTGCTTATGCATTGTTAAAGTGTAAATTTTCTGTGAGTATTTAAGCAGCAAATTTGTCCTTAAAATTAATATATTTTGTTAAAGGAGAAAGGAGAAACATTTTGCTATCCCTGAATATTCGAACTGGTGGCAATCAGGCGCTTTTAAAATTGCGAGTAGAGTAGAGAGTAGAGAGCAGTTGAAGGCTATGAAAACCTTCAAAACCATGCCCCAAGGTGAGCAAACTTTGCAGCGTCACCTGATGGTAACAGGTTTGAAAAAGAGGATGACCCAGAAATTTGACAAGGAATTAAACCTACCTCGGCATGTATGCAATAAAAAAGAGGAGATTATGGTTTTGAAACGAAACTACCTTAAAAAGTTGCAGATGAAAGTCATTTCACTTATCAGAAATGACAACTTGACCATTGACTGTTGGATAGAATATTTGTACAACAAAATACTGAAATTCTTTGTTTAGATGATCGTAGGAAATGCACACATGAAAAAGATTGTAGGGTTCTTAGTGAGATCTCTGAAATAACGAATATGTGTGGAATTGGAAACGTGTGATGACATAGGTATAAGCATAATGGAAATTAATGAAGAAAAATACGACGTGGTGAAACCGTACACCGGTATATGCAAGATATCGCGTCTTATAGTCTATCATTAAAGGCATAATGGGTACAGAAGAATACCATACAACTACAAAAACATCGACCAGCTTAAGCACGTCTTAAGAGTATACGGAAATAACAATCGTGATAGGTTACAAGCTAAGATAGATGACCCATCCGAGTTTAGCTGTCATGAACACATCACCAAAAATCATTCCAGGAATAAGCCAGTTTAAGTACTTCAAGGTGAAAGCAGCACCAAGGCAAGTCAAATCAACTCGACGGTCATTAAAAATGTTTGGAATCAAGAAAAAACCAGCTTGGAATAATAGCTTTGTTCAGCAGCTAGCGAGTTTGAGAAGAATATCTTTAGTTCGTTAATTTCTCTTTTTTTTTCAAAGAACTCAACACTAAAGTGGCTATTACTACACTTATAATGCCTGAGCACGTGCAAAACTTTTTAGGAAAATGAAACATGGAGAGAAAGAAAGATTTTTGATCAAGATTTGTATTTTGTAACAGAGAATCAGTAAGAAAGCTGAAAGCAGCATCCGGAAATATTTCATCTTAAGTTTATGATTACCGTCCTCAAGTCAGTATCGTTGTTCACATGGATATGTACGTTACATTTAAATCAAAAAAAATTTGTTCAATAAATTTTGAATGTTGATATGAGTGGTAAACCACTAGAATTTAATACAAAAGTTAAGACGTAGTCTGACCAGCTTCTTATCCAAATTTGGATAGTCTTTTCATAAGAAAGGCAATATACTTATAATGAGGATGGTTTTTTCCTGACATATATAGCATTTTACTGCCCTCCGTGAAGGTTGCCACATCCAAATTAATAGATTTTCTCACGTTCCGCATGTAGAGGATTCTTTTATTACACCGATTTACTAGTAGAATACAAAACTATATCGTTTAAGCACAATTGGTTTGGTAAATTTGATTACAAAATCGAAAATTGTAAACATATTTATATAATAAAGGGTGATTCATCGTAAAGTTTGATTTATAATGTAAGATAAAATACATAAATTTGAAAGGAAAGTTAAAGCTTTTACTATCAGTTAAAAAAACAATTCATGGCATTTGTTCCTTAGAAATGAAACTATGTCAATGTTGGCCACCACTACGTTTGAGGTGGTCCATTTGGAAGATCCAATTTTGGGCGACTCGTTCGAGGATAGCGACTGGTATTTCGCGGATAACATGAGTAATGTTGGCTTACAAGACGTCAATCGTAGCTGACTTATTCCTAAAGACCTGAGACTTTACATATCCAGAGAAAATAGCCCAGAGGTGTGATATCGCACGATCTAGGCGGCCAACTTATCGTAACAAAACGTGAAATTAGGTGCTCACTAAAATGATTTCTCAACAAGTCCATTGTTACACGGGCTGTATAGCTCGTAGCGCCGTCTTGTTGAAAACAGAGCTCACCGAGACCATGTGCTTGAATTTCAGGAAGTCCGATAACATGGCGCGATAACGGTTACCATTGACGCTAACATTCTGAGTTGCTTCATTTTTGAAGAAATATGGACAAATGATTCCACCAGCCCATAAACCACACCATACCGTTGTTTTTAATGGTAGCTCCTGGTACCCTTTGGGTTGCTCATCAGGCCAAATATGGCAATTTTGATTATTAATGTATCCATTAAGCCAGAAATGGGCTTCATTACTGAACAAAATTTCACGATAAAACACCGGATTTTCGTTAAGTTTTTCCAGTGAGTTTTTCCATCCACTGAAAATATGACGCAAATTCAAATCAACTGGCTTTAATTCTTGCACAAGTTGGATTTTGTACGCTTTAAGGCCGAGATTTTCACGTAAAATACGCCAAGCCAAGCTGCTGAGAGCGACGACGAATCAATTCGTCACGGTCTTCGCGTACACTCTCAGCTACAGCTGCTATAGTCTCTTCACTACGTGCTGGATGTAGTCTAACCGGTCGAGTATCATCCAATAATGTAAACTGGGACTCAAATTTGCGAATGGTATTGGAAATAGTGATTTCAGTAGGTCGATTATGCGCACCGTAAGTTCCACGAATCGCACGAAAAACATTTCTCATAGAACTCTGATTTTCGTAATACAGCTGAAAAATTTAAAGACGCTGTTGTAGTGTGATTCTTTTCATGATAATTTGCCAAACAATAATGAATAAAAGTTACAAAGCAGTTTGATAGGAGTTATGCGTGATCTGTCAAAAAGAGCCTATTGAAAATCAAAGCTCACGATGAATCATCCCTTATTTTCATTGCCACTAAAACAACCTAAGAACATTTAGACACTCTTTTAGAATTCAGGTATATCATTGTTAAAAAATGCATTAATGCAACATTAGCCTCATTATTTTCTTAAAAAATGCAGTCACTTATTGAAATTATTTATAGAATAACCGAAGCTAGTGTTAGCCTGAATAGTATTGGGTATATATTTTAATTCGTGCGATTTTTTTTTTTTAAATTTGAACGTTTATTTAAGAAAAACATGTACAATAGTATTATTCAAAGTATTGCCCATCTGAAGCTATGACTTTTTCCCATCTTTCTGGCAATTTGTGGATCCCATCCCAAAAGAACTGCTTCAGCTTGGCAGTCAAGAATGAATCAAGCCAATTTTTGATATTCTGCTCTGATGTAAACCGTATTTCAGTGAGGGCGTTCTGCATCGACCGGAACAAATGGTAGTCAGAAGGGTGGAGTAAGATCTGGGCTATAAGGCTATAAGGGGTAAGACTTCCCATTCACTGTTTTCCAAATAGTTCTTAACCGGAATAGTAACGTGGGGCCGAGCGTTGTCATGACGGAAAATTATTGCCTCGTGTCTGGTCGCATATTCCGGGCGTTTTTCGGCTACTGCTCTCTTCAAACGGATTAATTGTGTTCGGTAGTGTTGCTCATTGATGATTTCATCCGGTTTTAGCAGCTCATAATACAGCACACCCATCTGATCCTACCAAATACAGAGCATTACATTCGCGCCATGGATATTCGGCTGTTCCACTGATTTGTCTGGATGGCTGGGTTTCACATACGATTTTTTGCGCTTAGGGTTGTCATAATGGATCCATTTTTCATCACCAGTAACAATCCGATGCAAAAATGACTTCCTTTTGTGTCGTTCCAGCAGCATTTCGGACATGCAAAACCGCCTTTCGACGTCTCTCGGCTTGAGTTCATGTAGAACCCAATTTCCTTGCTTTTGAATATATCCAGCTGCTTTTAAACGTTTTGAAATGGCTGCTTGAGTGACACCCAAAGATTTTGCGAGCTCTTCTTGTGTTTGGCAACAATCTTCATAGAGTAATGCTTTCAGTTCTTCATCTTCAAACTTTTTTGGCTGCCCAGGACGTTCATCGTCTTCCAAGCCAAAATCAACACTTTTGGCACGTTCGCTCAGCTAACGGATGTTCACCATAAACTTCCACCAAAATACGATGACTTTCGGCAGCAGTTTTCTTCATATTAAAGTAATGAAGAAGAACTCCCCACAAAAACACTTTTTCAGGCACAAAGTTCGACATATTTGAGTGAAAAAAAACTATTGTTGCTTACGCTTCAAATGAATGACATATACTGAAATGACGTACAATGACAGTAGCTTTCCAACGCATGTTCCAATGGAATAATACAAGTTACGCCATCTCTTAGCAAACCGCATGAATAACAAAAGTAATAGACTCAATATATATAAGCTCAAAAATTAGTAAAAATTTTCCACTGCCAACTTCCGCTAAGGTTGCTCAAAGGTGTTCAGATTTTGCTTCTATTGTGGGAAATTTATACATAAATTTGCAAAACCTCTATACGACTAACTTAGAAAAGGATACTTCGTTCATTTTCTGGATTCAGGTGAAAAGCAAATGAGTTTCAGTACCAACACGATATAGAACAATAGGTCAAATAGCGCCCAAAATACTAAAGATAAAGATATCCATTGTGCGAACACGCTCTGTTTGGAGTTCTACAAAAGTCACACTTGTAAATTTTTCCAATCCCAATGGAATCCCATGAGACCATAGGACTTATTTCATTCCGAAGGGGTTTACCGAGTTTTTGCATAAAAATATAATTCAGGTATCAAGGCAACTACCAGCATCCAGCTAGCACGATCCTTCACTACCTTGGTATGATGATATATTAAAAATTGTTTGAACTCCCCTTCCGCCTTTGCTCTACCTCTGTTGTGGTGTCCATTTCATTCAATTAAAATATCCCAGCCATCTCAGATGATGGATCAGTAGGCGCCTAACTCAACCAATGTCGCTGTACATCCCATACAGTTTGCGGTTAAATTTGCTCCATTATTCTTAGTCAATAGAAACGAGAACAAAAAAATCACACGCTGTATCTACATCATAAAGTAAGACCGGGATGGTAAGGATCTAGTATAGCAAGAGTTTGGTCTTTCGAGAAAGAGCTCTACTAACCACCTGCCGCTTGACCTCTAAGAAAAAGCGATTGGCATGTGTAATTCCGTATCTACATAATTTCTGCACTGATTTCGTAGTTGCTTGTAACCGCAGAGCCAAAGTAGACACAGCCCTTATCCACCTAGAAGCTATAACTGCCGATGATAACGGAATGGCCAAGCCAACGGTGGTGTGCGTAACTTATTGATGACACCAAGTAGTTAGTTTTGCTATCGGTTACCGTCAGACTCATTTGGTCACATCTGCCTCAATACTAGCAAAATCTCAATTGACAGCTGACTGTGTTCGTCCAATCAGATCAATGTTATCCGTATATGCAAGTAATTGTGCGATCTTAAGTCGTCCTCTTTTGTTGGCAAATACGTTTTGAATACTTCTTCCTACAGCACAATCCTTCTTAATGCTGAAGATCTTAGTTAATTCCTTACCGACTTTGATGGAGTAGTGAGAATTTTCCTTAGTCGTCCTGCACAATGTACTGAGTTTGGAGGAATGTTAAAGTAGACATTACGTTGTCTATTACGTCTATATGGTCGCTGTCACATGCGGATGTAGACATCTAGATGGAAAGTACCGATCTGATCTTTCCTAACATCTGCCGAAGTGTAATATTTAGCCGATCATGGTCTTCTCTGGCCTGAACTCGTACTGTTAAATAATACCTCCAATGCTAGTAACTGGGGACATCCGATGTGATTGATTGTGAAACGTCTCCTATCACTGGTGGTGATCTCTGGTAATTGCATGAGTAGCAAGATGCTGGCCTATGCCATCATACCCTTCATGAAAGAGATCAAAAAGATGTGACGAACTAACTAATGATGCTAGACCAAAACGGATTCCCTTGCAAATACTTAAAGGAGAACGAGTTTCGGATCTGAACGCGGATTGTTCGGCCCCTTTACAGGTCACGTGCAGCCGAATAATGAGCAGAGCCCCTTGACTTCTATCACGCAAATATCACCGCCATTCAGTTGCGTATGAATGGACCGGATAAGAAGATGATTAAATAATGTGTTATACGATTACATTACGGTGATTGCTGTAGAGAAAAGCACTTATTGTATTTGGATTCAGATTTGTCATATGCGACAAACTAAAGCACGACAGCCCGCATCGAGGCTAACTTCACTAACATAAGCATAATATACCCATAAGGAAGACAAAAATGACGCAACCAAAGAGCTTTTCGATTAGACTTATGGCCAATGTTCTAACGCCGGGGCAGAAAAAACGGACATCTTCTGTAAGATAGTTGGTAAACAAAGCCTACACGACATTGCGTCTGACAAGAGACCTAGGCTTATTAACTTTACGGAGGGACGAAACATCACACAGCAAGACAAAAGTCTTCCCCATCTCAATCTACACAAGGGAACATATTGGTCTTCGGATCATGAAACTTTTAATTAAGTTCATCGCATAGTGATCAAAGTAAGACTTGCCTCCAGTATTCTGAACATCTGAACCTTCGAGTCTATTAACATTAACTCAGATCACCACCTTTTTGTAGCCAAGGTGCGAATGCTAATTTCTAAGTACCACAATAAAGAAGAACTACTATGAGAAACTATAACGTTGAAAAGTTGCAATTGTGAGAGACCACCAGAATCTTTGCTGAACGCATATCCCAAAATTCTTCAACAACTCCTATGCCACCAGCATCAAGTACCTAAGCCAAGTGCTAACTCTCCCAAAGTATCGCCATCAGAAACGCCGCAACTGATGTGGTGGTTCTGCCACCAATAAAGTTTGATAAAGAATGCAGATGGAGCTAAACAAGAAGCCCACAAAGCGCCAATGTATCGAACGACAAGAGCTGCTCGTGAACTCTACGAGCTGTGCTCCAGGAATAACGTACAGAAGTTTTACTAAAATGTAAAAACAACGTGCCAAGATAAGAAGCCCCGCACAGAAACCTGTAGAACTGATGAATTATAGTAGAATCAGTGAGGATATGGAAACGCGTTTTCTCCAAACTGTATAACGGCGAAGAAGAGTAGCATACTGCTATCAGGCAAAATAGACTTTTCAACTTAGATGATGATAGCCAAAACATCCATCTACCTGACCAGAACGAAGTCAGGATAGCAATATATAAGCTTAAATCCAACAAAGCGTCTGGACTTGACAACCTACTGGCTAAGGTATTCAAAGCTGCTAGAAGTGATTTTGTAGAGAGCATACACTATACACCAAAGCTGCTCCACGAAAGCGAAACCCTCCTCAATTACACCAAGTACAAATGGATAAGTCTTCTCAGCATAGCATAGAAGATCGTAATGTATAAACGTTTCAAACTCTTGGTCAACAGCCTGATTGGTCCCTGCCAATGCGGTTTCAGACCAGGAAAATCCACAATCGACCAAATTTTCACACTCTGGCAGATCTTTGAGAAAACTCCTGAAGTCCAAATCGGTAACTATTATCTTTTCATCGATTTTAAGGCCGCATATGACAGCATTTATAGCGACACCTCCGTATAGAACGACAAATAAAAATGCCCGTTGCGCCGTCAAGGTTGATTACGACTTAAGCGAGATCTCTGCTGCCAAAAAATGTTTTAGACAAGGTAATGTGCTGTCATGAGTCTTCTTTAACATCATACTTGAGGAACAATCTTTCTAAAGCCTGTGCAATTAATAGCATGCGCCCACAATATCAACATAATTGGGTTCACCGTTCGCTAGTATTGAAACGGAAGCTATCAAAATGGGTTAAGCGGTAAATGAAGGAAAAACCAAGTAATATATGGTGCAAAGGGACACAAAACTTCGAAAATTAGGCAGAAGTATTAAGGTACTTTGTCAAGAATCACTCTTGCCGACCGCTCTTTGGCTAAGGAGGCAATTGAGAAGTAAAGTTATCCTGAGCATCTAAGGAGACTCTATATAAGGCCTTGATCATCCTAGTTCTTCTTTATAATGCTGGAGCATAGGCCCTATCAAAAGGGGATGAAGATATCGTCAATCGTTTCGAGAGAAAAATACTTCGAAAAATAGTAGGTCCCGTTTCCATTAACGAGCTTTAGAGGAGAAAATTTAACGACGAACTATACGAAATGTACAGTGACATCGACCTTGTCAAAAAATTAGCATGAGATGGCTACTATATTTAAAGCGAATGGACACCAATACTCCAGCCCGCAGAGACATCGAATCGAACTAAGACGGTTCATGCTTACCTTAGATGAGGTTCACAAGTAGAATTGAATCTCAAACGACTTCGAGTACACCACCAGAGGCAATTAGACAAGGATCGAGCTAGTTGAAGAAACTCAGGTTCATCCAGAACTGTAGCGCAACTTAAGTAGGTATGCTAGTGACTTAGTTAAAAAAATTTGCGAAAGGATCTTGGTCTTATCTCTTGCAAGATGCAATAGGTTCAAGAACTGAACTTTGGCAAAATAGACTCAAAACCAGTTGCAAGATAATCTGGAATACTTTACCAAATTTGTGTTCAGCGTTAAGGCAAACTTTATGTCCAAAAAATAAGGCAATAAGTACAATTGTCATAGTTGTAGTGACTCTAATACGCAAATGAATCTTCAGACAACATTACAGTTACACCCTTATTCTACAAAAAGTACTTGTTTGTACGGTGGTGGAATCATCGGCCCTTATTTCTTTAATTTCTATTTCAATACAGAGACATAATCAAAAAATGTCTATTTCCAAATTAATGTGACATAGATGTGAGGACATGTGTTCCCAACAGGATACGTTTTCGTATTATACTGCGATCAAAAATATCCAATAGGATATGCTCGAATCTGAAGAATTATCTTTGAAACAAAAGCATTATTTACATCGAATACTAATGTTATGTGATTTAATTTTTTTAAATTTAATTTACTATATAATTTGCACAATTTTTGGCAATTAATTTCTATTCAACGAACAGTCTCATATTTAACAGTTGACATTAAAAGCTTATAAAAGGCCACGATTGCTATTTGGTTAATGATCTCACACTTTTGAAATACTTCGATCAAAAACCAAAAGCCTGCGGATTTATTATATTGTTTTCAAAGACCACGAGTCTATTTTGAATGGAAAAATGCCTATTCAATCAGGTTTAAGGTTATCAGTTTTTAGTCTAACGCAAACTTGTTTATTTTAGGTGTTGCTATCCATAACAGATTGATTAACTTGTTCTTTCTTGTACAATAGTTACAAGATAGATCCAAGAAGGAAATACGCATCAACAAGTTACCGAATTGGTTTTCGTAATCGCCCACTCACTCAAAATTATAACTTTTTACCAAATAGTTCCAGTTTATACATGAAAAACACTTAAAAAAAAAATCGCGAATTTGAAATCGTATTCTATTTGCATATGAATGTAGACAATGTACCATTTTAGCTATCTTCAAAAGAGAGTAACTTATTTTATAAACTGGACTTGCATAACCATTCCTAGTTATTTTGAAAGACCCTGCTGAGAAAATAATTCATTTGGCCACATCAAGAAGGGTTAACAACCTACCGATGGAGGGTGAACGCTTTTTATAAAGCAGTATTAAAAGTAAAATCGAGTTTCATAAAAATAAAGGTACACAAGGTGAAAAAAAAAACACAACGTTATTCACTGACATAACCTTATATGGCAAAGTCAAAGTCGCTGACCCAATTCCACTACTGGTGTACCGCGAAGAGCAGTACAATCATAAGTAAGGAAAGTTTAGATGTCATCATATTTGAAAATAAAGTCATTGTTTACAGTCTTGTTTCGGCCGACTAAGACAAATGTTTAGTTTAACTGGAGCAGTATCGTGCACACTTTGAGGTACGGAAATATCGACAGATAATTTCGGTAAATCTATAATTTGAGAATAATAAGTGATCGCCAGGCTACGATGGCTAGCAAAGAAATTAAATGTCAACCAATTCAAATGTTCATTGAACACTAGGTCATATCAATAAACCTAGAAACCGTACGGAACCGAATTTCTCCTTCACTACGGAAGTACGAATACAATGTTAAACAGATGCATATGAGAGCAACTCTGCAAGGCTGCCGACCATTTCCGAATTCATACGGTCTATATGGTCCACCTTATTTATGCTGCAAGCCCTTGAAAAATATATCCATAAATAACTCGTTAACGATGAAATGTCCACGCTAACATATTGGTACAAAGCAGGGCATTGATAAAAATGCATGGCTATTCTGGAATAAAGTCAAAATTGTAAAAAACACGGGACAATTAATAGTCTGCGTAGCTCAGGTAACATTTATCACATGGATTTTGACAAAGCTAACATTTATGGCTCAACATTTATGAAAACCACGCTGTTTCTCAACACCTAATCACTAATTCTGCATTAAATAAAGTCTGTAATAGGCTTTTTTCCTAAAGCAGTGTCCCAACCCCAGACGATTATGTATCTCGATTGGAAATCGGAGGAAATCCTGTGGTCTTGATGGTATTAAAAGCTTATATCTCAAGCAACTACACACTATAAATCAGGAATACGATTTCTAACTTTTCTCGTATAGTTCGTTTCAAATCACCGTGCAATTGGAAAGCTGCACAAAGAGAGCCTGGAAGCGCATGCTACTCATCTGCTCACTGCAAAATGATATTTACGAAAAGGCTGAACTTTCTCCAATTCCTTTCATATTTAATCTATTTGCATCATAAGCGCATATATGCGCGTATTTTACCTGGCCACTACTTTTTGTGACAAAATTCATGTAATAAAGGATTCACTTCAAACACACATTTTTATGAAATGGGTTAGGTAAAAAATATATATTCTGACTATTTTTTGCGATTATAAATCCGCAAAAATGGACTTTGTAATTTAGTTTTAAGAAATCTTTGCAAGGATTAGAAGTAAGAAAAAAATAAAATTTATATACAATGGACTGCTTTAAGATAGGAAAACCTTTAACACGTCAAACAAAAATTTGATTCAGCAAACTCAACATTTTCATCATGGTAAAGTACACTAATGAGGTACGTTCTCCGATTGGGATCTCGAGAATATGCGCCAAGATGATGAATTTCATCGCAAAATCATCTTCAGTTACGAAGCTCATTTTTAGCTCAATGGGTTCGTCAATAAGCAATAAGTTCGGGTGAAAACCCACATGTGCTTTATGAATTACCACCTCATCCTCATTCACAAAAAAATAACTCTTTGGTGCGGTTAGCATATTTTTTCGTCGACTATAACGATCGTCACGTTACTGTGAATGGTCAGCGTTATCGCGCAGTCATGACCGATTATTTTTGGCCCGAATTGGAAGATATGGACTTGGACGACATGTGATTTCAACAGGATGGTGCTACAAGCCACACAACACACGCTACAATCGATTTATTAAAGAGTTAGTATGGTGAGCGTGTTATCTCAAGACATGGGCCAGTCGATTAGCCGCCTCGTTTGTGCGACTTAAAGCCGCTTGACTATTTTCTGTGGGGTTACGCTAAGTCATTGTTTTATGCCAATACGCCGACGACGTTGGAAGAGCTCAGAGCCAACATTGAACGCGAAATAGCGTACGAAATGCTTGGCCGAGTCGTTGAAAATTGGGTCCAACGAATCGACCGCTGCAAACGTGCCTGCGGTGGCCATATGAACAAAGTGGAGTTTCATTCATAAATGTTTTGATTGTACTTCAAGCAAATAATAAAGTTTTTGAAATATCTCAAATGGTTTGCCTTTCATTTAAAAAAAAAGTCAAGTCGTTATTAGAAAACCCTATATTATTTTATGTATAAAAGTTAGAAAAGTTAATCTTCTGTTAAAATTTCATACAAAATTTCGTGCGTCAATTGAACACGCAGTAGTCAGCATTTAAATTTTCAGAACTTCAGTCCGAGTTGTGAATGCAGAGCCCCCAAAGGAGCTCTGGAAAGTCCTTATGTAGGCAAGATAAATTATTCTTTTGAGTTTGATGAAAGCATTTGACGATTACTTGTGAATTATGTACTCCAAAATGAGCAATTTTGATTATTGACATAGCCGGTAAGGCAAAATGGGCCCCCTCCTCCAAAATCCGGATGTCCGGCCAAAATTTCCAGCACCCGATTAGTGAACTCACGGCGTTGTCTATGGTCGTGAATCTTCAAGTCTTGCGTCAGCATAATCTTATACAGATGTAGGGCCAAATCCAACCGCAAAATAAGCCGGGTTGATTTTCTGCCCAATTCTTCGATACTGGCCGTTACGGCGGCTATGTTTTTTAAACTTCGCATCAATCTTCGTCTGGTTGGTGGCTTAAAGTGTTCTCACCCCCAAATTTACCTGCACACTGACGCTTTGATAACGACTAACCTCACGACGAAATGCACGTTGTGTATTTACAACTGAGCCGGAATTTCGATATTTATTAATAATTTCGGAACCTTCGGCAAGCGTTAAACGATGCATGATGAAATGGTTAACATTGCTGAATATTTTGACAGTTGGATGTCATAGGTAACTTTGACATCTGCTGAAATATAACAGTTGGAAAAAACTATCATTACTATCTAGCAATCCGTTACAACACATCGGAGATGATTATGCATAGGCGTTATTGATGCCTTATGACCCACAGGCGGACATACATACAATTCTCTTCTCTTATTTTAAATATCTTTGCAGTAATTTATTAAAGGATTGAGGTCAAGTAAAATTAATGCCATTTCAAAGTTTTAGTGGTAACCAGGTTGTCACCATATTCTCATATTGTCGGCATTTAAACGGTGCCAGCTAAATATATATATCCACAAAAACTCTTTCCCGAAAAAGTGTAAATTTCCACCATTGTCTCTTATTATTAAAATTATCTTTTATTGAAAAGAACAGTTTTTTTTTCTTTTCACTGGCTGTCTTAAGTTGTCAGTTAGTGGTAAATGAGGAGAAAAAATATAGAAACTGATCATTCTAATGTTAATCGTGGGTAATTTTCCCATCTCACGTCCGCTTTTCAGCGCTAACTAACTAATTCTACAGCTCTGGGAGCTCTTCTAGCTTTTAAGAGAGCGTGGTAATTGTACTTTTTTAAATGAATTCTACCGGGCATCATTACTAAAATGAAGACATTCAGCGACAAGCAACAGTTTTAGGTTATTCAGGTCTTAATGATCGCGTGATAGTTGATGATTTGTTGGTAAATATAAATAATTGAAATTTTTTCTTGCCTCCTCTGATTTTTCATAGCAAACAATTCAAGTTCCTAACTAGAGTTCATTTGTAGATACATGTACTCGTCGTATTCGTACTCTGTGGCATTGATTTATATTTCCGACTTTTTGAGAGCTCATGTTCACATAACCTTCATGCTAGTGGTTTTTTTTTTTTTTGTGGTAGAAATGTCGTCATCATTTGGCATGTGTTGTGTTAAGCGAAATTGGGCAGAATTTCATCTGTTCAAATATCCAAGAGTACTTTTTAGATCGTGCTTAAGTATCGAAAGGTTTTAATTTCACTTTTTCTTTTTTTTTCCATAGTGCTAGTTGATTCATTGTGTCATGGCCTCGTTATGAACTTATTTAGGTTTACATATTCGGATTCAACGATTAATCGGATTATATGCCTACAGGCTTGCATAAATGAATAAATTAATAGATTACAACAATTTTGGTATGTCGATGAATAAGACTTATGGCTACAAAGTCTGTCGGTAGCCACCAATAGATTATGATAGATCTTTGAGTCTATTAAAACACACCTTTTTCGATGAACTGAATCGTCATTCTATCATAACTAATTTTAGTATCATAGTATTGTATAGATCAAAAGATGATCCCTTAATTAACTTTTTGACATCTGTTATAAGGGAGTTAACGTTAAATCGTACATCTCTTAGATCATAACAAACTGACGACTGCAATTCCTTAGTACGAGTCTAAGTTCGAGATTGAGTCGATAATTTTTCGAGGTTCAAACCTTTTAAAAAGCACAAAGGGAACAACATATTTTGACTTATTTTCGGGCTCAACTCGGTTAAGAATGTTTGAAATCCTGAAAATATTTCGATAACACAGGGAAACAAAACTACGACTGTAGTTTTCATAATTGATTTAGACTTTGTGGTACCTTTACGTCTATTCATCTAAATCTATATTGTACCCTTCAAAGTAATCCCTGTCGACTGCAACACACTTATGCCAGCGCTTGATCCAATCCTCGAAACATTTTTTATATTCGGTTTTCGGTATGTCCATCAGTGCTTCCTGTGATTTTTCCATTACTTCCTCTTGGCTGCTGAAACCCGTTCCCAGTAGTGGTTTTTTAACTCGATTGAACAGAAAGGGAGCCAAATCAGGTGAATTTGGTGGCTTTTGGATGGTATTTGTTGCATTTTTCATCAAAAAATTACGAATAATGATGACACGAGCTTTCTGCTCACAATTCTGGTCTCTTTCGGCGAATTGATTCACGCAAACGCCTCATAACGCCCAAATAATACTCTTTGCTTACTGTCTGGCCTTCTGGCAAAAATTTATGATGCACTACACCGTTGTAATTCATGAAAACCATGAGTATTGCCTTCTTTTTTGTCTCGGCTCATTTGATATATGCCATTCATTTGCCTAATGTCAGGATTGCGTGTCGTACTCATAAGCCCACGTCTCGTCTCCAGTAATGATCGTTTTGATGAATGTGGGATCGGATTCAGCCTCGCAAATCATCTCTTTTGCGACGTCAACACGGTCTCTTTTGTGCATAAAATTGAGGTCCTTTGGCACCAACTTTGCTGCTACACGACGGAAACCAAATCATTAACCAAAATGCCTTGGACGGATCCATAGGCAATGTTCAAGTCCTCCGCTATCTCTCTGATGGTTAATTTCTTTTACGAGTACTTGTAAACGACCTTTCGAGAATCGTTGCCGAAACACTTTTCCAACATTTCCAATGTTCGCACACTATTAAATCCGTGAGATTTAACTTTAATCTCTCCCAGAAGACGGAATGCTACCAGTATAATACTGATAATCAAAGAGCACTGTAGCATACTAGGCTTGAAGAAGTTCTTATTGGTTGAACGTGCTTAACTTTTCTATATTCACGAAGTAAGACAATGGACATTTTATCGGCCTAAATATGCTAACATTTATAGCCAAAAATCACATCAACCTAACCACCTCATCTGGTGGTGACACCGAATTTGTTGTGTTATACATACTTGTAGTGTATAAGCAAAGTAAAGATTGCAATGTATACAATACACTAACTAAGCTGTAACGGTTCTATTGAAATGTTAAACCAGCAGACATAGCTCTATAGATTTAATACTTGGAAAGTGATCACCAGTACCTTTCACTAGCAGCTGCAATCCGAATCATATCTCTAACGAGTTACTTTTCTGGACAATGGGATTAAAGATGTGAATATTACCGTATGGAAGAGAAAGCGCAATTGATTTGTCATAATCTGCAAAGCAAAATTATCCCACTGCGAAAAATGTCATTCAGTAAAATAAAACCAAACAAGAAAGACCCGAGTCGCCTCAGATGACTGGCGTAGAACAGTAGTGGTTGACGCCCTATGCTCTTTAAACACTATATGGACCCGATTATGACATCAAAGCGACAGTAATATATATAGGTACATCTTAATTAGTAAATCATCTTATTAGAGACTTGTGTACTTGAAGAATTTGGCTGCCTCTAAATTTTGTACACAAAAACAAACAAAGCAGGAATTATTCAAGCAAAGATATTTAGTACCTGTAGTTTGTTATTGGATTTCATCCACATCCAAAACCAGTTGCATATAAAATTATCAACTCCTTTGTCAAACTCAGCAACCTCATCAACCGGTCAGAATACATTTTTCTACAAAAAAAAAAAAAAATTCTTTCTAAAAAGTTTACTGATTAATTCAAGTATTTTTCGATACGGCCGTACCCACTGGTAACATTCTGAAACCAATGACGAACTTCGTCAACATCCAAAGTCAAAAGTACGCTCGATAACCAGTTGTAGCCGGCCACACCAGAACTAAAACTGTTCAAATGAAATCGAAAGAATTAGCTACTATCGGATCTTTGAAATTTAAGTCAAAAAAGGACCCAAATACATAGCCGTACCCAAGTCAAGACCGGATTTAATTAATTCCAGCGTAACGATTGCTGTTGTATTAGAGCAGGTCTTCGGTTTCAGTTCCCCCATGAAATGGAAAGTTTCAGCTTTAAACCGATGTCCAATAGAATTTATGTAGGTGAGTGGTCGAATAAATTAAAAGAAATTAACGATCATTCTATGAGGCAGACTTGTACTATAAGTCTGTGTTTGGGTGGTGTCCCCCTACATTAGCGATGACCGAAGTCAATGGAATGAAAGTGGCAGTAGTTTCAATTATTTAAATAAATATTTTAATTCTTCATTATTATTGATGACATACATAGATACATGCACACTGGGTGAAAGTCTTAAGGCAAGAATATTTGTGTTGACTCAGGCAAGTGGTTGTTATTATTGTTTTAGGTTTTGGAGTTTAAGAATTTCTAACGTTCGATTGAACTCTTAATTGCTTAAGGAGAATGTAGAATCTATGGAAATAAAAAAGCAAACGACATCAGTAACAAATGACCGCTGTATCTTTGAAAATTCTTTAAATTGTGTACACATTTCAAATGACGTTATTATTCATTCGAATCATTTAGGACAGTATTTCTTGCAAAAAATAGGGAATATGCATTATAACTGTATTAGACTGCAATTGTTATTGTCCTCAAACTATTATTCTGCCTCATATATGCAAATGTCAACTTTCTCAAATTTTAGTGGTAACACCTATCATATTTCGATGCTGCATACAAGAATCTATCATACTTCCCTACCGAAGGATCAACATTCATTGCTTTAACTTTTCATCAGATTTCTCCACATATTCGAGAATGCTGTATGCCATTAATTATTTCCGTTTAAATCCTTTTCATCGCCAAAGTAGTTGCTCCAATGTCATCTCGTCTTTATCACAAGTAGAGAACGAAAAGTTGCTGCAAATCCGGAAGAATCGCTACTCGGAAGGACCACTTTAATGCTACTGAAAATTCCAGAGAACAGGCGACAGGTTTAAACAGCAAAAGTTACGGTCGCATGATCACTGATTATTTTTTACCTAATTTGCAAGCCAATCCATCTTACTAAGTACTACACGTGGTTCTAACAAGGTGAGGCGACTGGGCATACCGCCAGAACAACAGACAACTGATCAGCCGCTTTGAAGACATCACGTAGACACGGAGGTCTGTAGACATAACCCCAATGGATGTTTTTCTATGGGAGGATATTAAAAGTAACGTCTACGCTTATAACCTGCAGTCTGTCTGAATGGAAAGAAAATATCCGCCGTGAATAACGTGGGAAACGGTAATTGAAGACGATGCTTGATACACAACCCAAAGAAATCGGTGCGGTATATTGCACAGAACATAGGAGTATCCACCATGATAATAAGTCAACTTTTCTCTCTCATAGAAATAGTAAAGAACTCCACAAGGGATGCCTCATGAGCTGAGCGAGTTCCAAAAACTGATGCATCACTTAGCTTAAGACACCAAATTAAGCCGTTTTTGCACCGGATCTTTCACCTGCAATAAAAAGAGCTTCTGTGTCACAGCCATAGAAGAATCAATGATTTCAGAAGAAAAACTAAAAACACACCCTAAACGCGTTCTTCACGCAGAAAAGGTTATGGTCGCAATCTGTTGGACATCGAAGGAACCAAAACACTTTTCATATCATCAACAAGGAAAGACTATAAACGCCATTAAGGACTTTAAAAAAATCGGATGCTATGCATAACAAATTGGCTCAAAGGGAACCTGTGTTGGTCGATAATCATGGTCCAATTCTATTTCATGACAATGTCAGGTCCCATAACCTATGCGAAACAGTACAAAAACCGATGCGGTTTTATGGTAATGTCTCTTATGGTAATGTTTCCCCAACGGACTGTCAACTTTTCCGCAGTCAGGAATCGGTTTCGCTGAAAATATTGGCTCTGAAAATGTTACTTCAAAGCGGTTAGTTGAACGCCAGCCTCCAGCTCTGATAAAAAATGTCCATTGTGCTGTACGGAATACAGCATATACCCCAAAATGGATCAATTCACACTTAGATTCCTAATAAAAGCTGGAAAATATCGGACACATGTTAATAATTCATCATTGACAGCCTGAGAAATAGAAAACAAATACGACAAGCACTTGAGTCATCAATTTATTCACAAATTTGCCTACTCCTGTTCTTGGAAAAAAAACCCTTTTGTTGTCAATTGACTACCTGAGTGAATTTCAGGCTTTTAATTGCTTTTTGTGATGTTTTTGGAGAGATGTGTTGTTGTCAAAACAAAGTAATAAATAAAGTTTACGTAAAGAAGTTGCTTAGGCGTAGGATTATTAAGTCCTTTCTAAAATTTCTATAGGGTGATACATCGTGAGCTTTGACTTATAATGTAAAACAAAGTACATAAATTTCATCGTTTAAAAGAACAGTTCATGGCATCTACTTTTTGAAAATGATATCATTTAAATGTTGACCACGACTACGTCTGAGATGGTCCATTCGGAAGGTCCGATTTTGTGTGACTCGTTCGAGTATAGCGACTAGTATCTCGCGAATATTACGAGTAATGTTGGCTTTCAAAGCATCAATCGTAGCTGACTTATTCCTGAAGACCTGAGACTTTACATATCCCCAGAGAAAATAGTGCAAAGGTTTGATATCGCACGATCTAGGCAACCAATTTACCGTACCAAAACGTGAAATTAAGTACGCCGTCTTGTTAAAACCAGAGCTCACCGAGACCGTGTGCTTGAATTTCAGAAAGAACATAGTTCGTTAGCATTGCGCGGTAACGATTACCATTGACGGTAACATTCTGATTTGCCTCATTTTTGAAGAAATATGGACCAATGATTCCACAAGCCCATAAATCACACCATATCCTTGTTTTTATTGTTTGTAATGGTAGCTCTTGGTACTCTTCGAGTTGCTCATCAGTCCAAATACGGCAATTTTGTTTATTAACGTATCCATTGAGCTAGAAATAGGCTTCCTCACTGAACAAAATTTCACGATAAAACACCGGATTTTCATAGGCTTTTCCAGAGCCCATTCACTAAAAATATGGCGCAAATTAGAGTCGCCTGACTTCAATTCTTGCACAAGCTGCGGAGAACGACGACCAATCGATTCGTCACGGTCTTAGCGTACACTTTCAGCTACAGCTGCTATAGTCTCTTTACTACGAGCTGTATTTGGTCTAACTGGTCGAGTATCATCCAGTAATGTAAACTGGGATTAAAATTCGTAGGTAGGTCGATTATGCGCACCGTAAGTTCCTCGAATGACGCGGAAAATATTTCTCAAAAAAATTTTCGGAATACAGCTGAACAATTTGGAGACTCTGTTGTGGTGTGATTCTTTTCATGATGACTTGCCAAATAATATTGAACAAAAATGATAAAAGCAGTTTGATAGGAGTCATGCGTGATCTGTCAAAAAAAAACCCATTGAAAATCAAATCACGATAAATCGCCCTATAGTGTATAAAATAGAACTCCGTCAGAGTTGAGAGCATTCCTCAGTGAAATTTTGAAGAGAAAACACATCAACTACACCTGAAGATGGAGTACGCACATTGCCAAACATTTGTGGAAGGCATCTTACAAGGCTTACATATAGCTACTCTCGTAGGGTTCCTAATGCTTTTAAGCAAATTCGTTAACGAAAAATATTTGAAAATAGTCGTCAAAACGAAATCCACGCAAATTAGTACCGTGAACAAAGACGAATTGAACACTATCAATAGTATTTCAGCAAAAATCCACAATAATCCAATAACAAGTCTGGATGAAACCAGCACGAGTTAGGAATTTGGAAAGCTCACATCACGGAACTATCAAATTTTCAAAAGTATCTTTTAAACACCAACCGCAAGATTCAGGAAATAAACAAAACTTTCAACAGTCAGTTAGCCGCTGATTTTGTGGTCGCAAGAGTGGTCAATTACAATCCTCCTGATTACCGGTAGGTTTTTACTCATCGAAAGCCAAAAGTGAAACAGTGTAAAGCTAGACGGCAGTTGCTATTTTACATTAAGAATTTTAAAAATTAATAAAATATTTTAAAATTAATTAACAATTTGCTTATATTTTTTTTTAAAAGCGGCCATAGGTCATAGTTCAAGACAAGAATAAAAGAAAAAAAAAAAAAACAAATAAAATGACGGTGTGAGGCACAAAATTGATGTTGGCTTGATTATGTGTGGAAAAGCACATCATTTAATTGGCCACCTCGGCTTCGCTGGCACAATCGGTCCTATTTTTGATGACTCGGTCCAATATGTGCGGCGTTTTTTCAGCGTGTCGAATGTTGGCCTAGATCTCGTCCGAAATGGTTGGCTTGTTACATAGACTAAGGACTTGATGTAGCCCCAAAGAAAGTAGTCGAGTGGTGCCGAACCGCATGATCGCGGGTGTCAATTGATGAACGCTCGCCGTGGCATGATCCCATGATAAAAGTCACAACTAGCACCTTTTTTTTTTTTTGGAATCACAGTTCGGATATATCGATGCTGTCAAGCTCTGACTAAAAAAAGTCGGTTAACATCGCTCTTATATTAGCAGTTTTGCTTGTTGACATAGTTGCTGAGCCAGAAATGGGCCTCGTCCGAGAAGATGATTTTTTTGCCAAAATCCGGATCTCCGGCCAACGTTTCCAGCCCACATTTAGCGAAATTACGTCGTTGTCTATGGTCGTCCGGCTTCAATTCTTGCATCAGCACGATTATCAGTACGAAATATTACACTTAACCTAGGAACAATCCCACTACTTGGTCTCAAAAAACTGAAGATTAATGCTGTAAATGTCAAAGTAGTGTCATAATGTGAACTGGCTGGCATTTTGTCAGAAATGAAAAAAAATTGGTGTCTGTTTTCACGAAAAGTTTGTTTGGACGTGTAAAATTGATGACATCAATTTTGACTTTCAAGACTTGCAAGATATATGGTTTATTGTGATAAACGCGAGATTTGAAAAAGCCCTAAAAGAAGTATTTTGGCGCCGTCAGATGAAGCAATTTAGCCGTCCAGTTTAAAGAGTCAAAATAATGATTCCAAATCTCCATCGTTGATAGAGCTATGGGAGCGGTTGCTCTGTCCTGCTGGAACCAACAATGCTCGAAACCAAATTCAGTTACTTGCGGCATAAATAACTCGTTTAATATCTATCTGTATGGTGGTGCCATCGACGTTCTCAAAAAATTAGGGACAGTCACTTTTCACTGCAAACGCCACGCCAAACAGGCAGTCTGAGGAGATATTCTTCGTGCCCTAGAAACGTAATCTACATATGTTAATTTACATAATGAGTTTCGTCGCTTATTATGATTTTGAATGCGAAATCACCTTCCTTTTGCACCAGATTTAACAGAGCATGGGAATAAGTTAACCTTACTTGTCGGTTAGCAGACGGCAATTGGTGAACGGCTTTCACTCCGACGCAATCAACGTCTGCTGATGACAAATTGTGTCTATCGTTGTCTCGTCGATGTTTCTCTCGGACATTTTCGTCCACAGCTGTGATATTTTCGGTCCAACGAGCTAAATTGTTCACGCACATAGTGCAGGACGACGAGGAAAACGACGACGTGATTCACGCTGCTTTAAAAAAAATAAACAAAAAAAAAACAGACCGGAAGTTGGTCAAATAAGGAGCAATTGGAAATTGGTCATTTACATTATGACATTTCTATTTCGCCACCTTGTCTACGGCAAATTAATCTTAAGCAAAGTTTTCATAAACAACTTAACTAGGTCTTAGCTGTCGTCGATCGGAGATGCCACAAATAGAGCTGTAATATGTAATGTAAGAAAGATTAGGTGGTAATCGAGGTATTGGGGTAAACTCTATGATGGTTTCGACCCTTGGCGGAAATTAACGCCCTCCCTTGTCGAACACACAGTCAAACGAATGTGAATAATTTAGGGTCGTATTGCTAGGTCGCACTTATACAAGTATTTTCAGAAAGTAAAGTGGTAGTGTAGAGACTTACGTAGAGTATATTCGTAGTTAAACGTTACAAATCCAAGAGCAAATACCATATACATACCAAAAAAAGTAAAAAATACATTTCATGATGTTAATTGAATAATTAGAAAGCTCGAAACATGAAGTTCTCAGATTCAGGACAGCTTTTGAAGGTTATCTGTGAGAGTTTTAAGACGGATCCAAGCCAAACGAAAGAGAGATACGGATATACGGGTACATTGGTTTTAAATGTTTGCAGGTTATAATGACTGGAAAATTGAAAGCTTGGCAGACAATTTCTGTCATACCCAGCATGTGCAGAGTTGTCCTAGTGAGTCAATTTTGGGCGAAGAGAAACCGTGGCGATATTAAAATTTGATCATCCCAACGTAGATTTTCATTTCATTTCCGAAACTTGATTAATTTGTTCGGTCCGATTAATGGATGACTTTAACGATTTCAGGTAACTTTGCATTATAAAAGCACGGTAATACCCAATTAGTTATGCTGTTAATATCGCAAATTTTTGGGCTTAACAGACGCTCTTCCAGTGCTAGGTTTCCTCATATTTCACACCCTCTGATTTGGCCTCAATATATAAGACATTCATCTGCCCAAAATTGAAGTACAAAGCCCACATCTGGTCAGGTGTTCCTTAAACATCTCTGCACCTATTAGAAAGGATTTAACACCTGCGATAAAACTCATAGGTAATATTAATATCATTCAGTCAATTGACACACTCAAACTCCAACGTAATGCCTTCTGTCTCACTTTGTTTTATCGCTATTTGCACCACCTGTGCTCAATAGAAATCGCCAGTAGCATCCCGCTCCTTCAAATCTTCAACCGTAACACAAGTCTCGCTATGAATGCACATTTAAAATATCGTGATTCATTCCTAAGTCATACAACTCGCTTATAGAATGCCCTGCCGAGCTCTCTATTCCCTGGTCGTTATAACTTGCAAACATTTAAGAACAATGTACATCGGCACGTCTCTTTTCTTCCTCTCTTAAATTTCTTTTGCCCTCGCTTTGTACAAACATTTTAAGGGTACACAAATCACAAAAAGAAAAAACTTCCAGCTGCTTTGAATACCTCGGCCAGTAAGCCGTTAGATCCAGCTGCTGTGTTGGATTTCAGCTTTGACATTGATATCCTTACTTCGTTTTGGTCAGGTGGATGGTAGTTTTGGCTATCATCGTCTAATTTGAATGATCTATCCTGTCTGACTACGAGGTGCTGGGCTTCCTGCAGTTATGCAGTCTGCAGAAAAATTTGTTCCAGCACCGATATGACTCTACTAAAAAGTTTCCTTCTTCATCTCTGCAGGTATGGGTCTTCTTGCCTTAACACCTTATTTTTGCATGTTGGTGAAACTTTCTTCTGAAGGAGCCGATGTTCCTTGTTGTAGTTTTGTATGTTTCTTGTTTACATGTGCTTGCTGGCATTCCTCATCAAACCAGGGATTTTTGGTGGTGGTTGAATGAAACTCAGCACGTTGCGGGGCCTTTACTGACATTTTTACAGCTCTGCCGCTGGTCTTCGGTCCTTGATGTTGGCGGCATAGGAGTTGTTGAAAGATTTCGAGATACGCGTTCGGCAAAGAGGAACCTTTCAAAGGTCTAAAAGCAGACAAAGCAATGTATTCAATCAAAAGTAGAAAGCAAACAGGAAAAGAATATCTAGAAAATTGAAAAGAATATCTAGACAGCTCTTTGACACACCAGCATTTATTATGTGGATATCAAACTTCAAATTTCGTATCCACTGAAGAAGAGATTTATCGATGCAGAATGCACCCGGTTTCAACAAATGTTAAAGACCATGCTGTCCAAACATTGTCGAGTGTTAAGTGCAATTTTATTTCTTTCTCCAGATCTGTTTAGATTTTAGTTCCGCTTTTCGGTGAGACATCCCATAAAATTATTAATGGACCTGTTGTTACGAAAACTGTACCGCTGATCATTAAAAAGTTTTTTGTTTCTCAAGATATTCTATGAACTGAGGGTTTATAAACATTTTTATGGTCTGGGAAAATCGGGACCGAACCTATTGCACGGTCGGTAGGAAAAGACAAAAGAATACTCTCCTTATTTGCCTTACGATAGTTGAAACTATAAAACGAAGTAAAATATACCAAATACCAGAAGATATTCCTTACCTCAACTCAGAATAAAAGAGGCAGCTTCACACAGTGTCCTGTTCCGCCAGGAACTCATCTTCTCTAATCGCTTATTTCACAGTAGAACTCAAATTTGCAGCAACTCCGTAAAGACACCTGAACACTTCGAAATATGTCATTTAAGGCCAATTTGAAAGACAACTGAAATATTGCAGTTACAGATCGAAAGACTACAAGAAGCCAATTCGGATTTAGAATGATGTCTTCATTGCAGACTTTCACAAAAAAAAAAAAAAAAAAAAATTAGAAACAACTTTGAAACCAGTAGGCTGGTCAAAGTTTTTGAAGAGGCAAATCAGACCAGTCCCAGTCGAAACACTCTTTTAAAGTAAACAGATTAGACAATCGGCTTACAACAACCTCTTATCACAAGAATTGCAAGTCAGGTGTCAGTTTTGGTGTCGAAAGAGGCCATTTAATACGTCCTTTCATCCTGATGGCTCCAAGTCGTCATGGTAATACCGATGGTATTACCCAGTCATGTTGCGGAAGGCTATACGTCAATTGCTGCTAAGTCTGAAAACTATCTTGATAAAGGTCTACATTTCGAACTACTGGTAAACAGTAAGGGAAGCTTTTGCACCTAAGGTCGGTGAAGCTGACTCATTACTCTATAAAAGCGTTAGACCTGATAGTCTGATTTCTTTCTTGCTGAAAAGTATGAAAACGATGAATGATGAAATGGCGCAGCATATTAATGTCTAAGGTGCACTATGTTTACGACCGCGGAACATTTTGTAAGACAGCGCCTAAAAATCTAGTTTCAAGAACCTAATGGGTACTTGGCAAGAAGAACCAACTTTCGACACGGCATATGCAAGCAAGGTTTAAACAATGATAAAAAGAATCTGAGTTCCGGGTACTGACTTCTATCAACATATGAACAAAAAGGGATGAGCAACACGGTTTAACCGGCTATATAATTTCTCAGTATAAACTTCGACTTATGACTGTACCATGATTTAATAAATTCATGCTTCTGATCGTGTTTAAAGCCCACAAATTCAGCAAGACAGTAAACGCAACGTGGCTTTTATAACAGACGCAATTACTTTGACTCCTTAACCTGTTCTTTACAATACTCGTATAGTTCATTGCCATCAGATGTTCATGTTTTTCGCTTAAAAGAAAGGATGCATTTTTCCACTAGATGAGTCAGATCTTGCTCATTTTTACAGCTCTGCCGCTGGTCTTCGGTCCTTGATGTTGGCGGCATAGGAGTTGTTGAAAGATTTCGAGATACGCGTTCGGCAAAGAGGAACCTTTCAAAGGTCTAAAAGCAGACAAAGCAATGTATTCAATCAAAAGTAGAAAGCAAACAGGAAAAGAATATCTAGAAAATTGAAAAGAATATCTAGACAGCTCTTTGACACACCAGCATTTATTATGTGGATATCAAACTTCAAATTTCGTATCCACTGAAGAAGAGATTTATCGATGCAGAATGCACCCGGTTTCAACAAATGTTAAAGACCATGCTGTCCAAACATTGTCGAGTGTTAAGTGCAATTTTATTTCTTTCTCCAGATCTGTTTAGATTTTAGTTCCGCTTTTCGGTGAGACATCCCATAAAATTATTAATGGACCTGTTGTTACGAAAACTGTACCGCTGATCATTAAAAAGTTTTTTGTTTCTCAAGATATTCTATGAACTGAGGGTTTATAAACATTTTTATGGTCTGGGAAAATCGGGACCGAACCTATTGCACGGTCGGTAGGAAAAGACAAAAGAATACTCTCCTTATTTGCCTTACGATAGTTGAAACTATAAAACGAAGTAAAATATACCAAATACCAGAAGATATTCCTTACCTCAACTCAGAATAAAAGAGGCAGCTTCACACAGTGTCCTGTTCCGCCAGGAACTCATCTTCTCTAATCGCTTATTTCACAGTAGAACTCAAATTTGCAGCAACTCCGTAAAGACACCTGAACACTTCGAAATATGTCATTTAAGGCCAATTTGAAAGACAACTGAAATATTGCAGTTACAGATCGAAAGACTACAAGAAGCCAATTCGGATTTAGAATGATGTCTTCATTGCAGACTTTCACAAAAAAAAAAAAAAAAAAAATTAGAAACAACTTTGAAACCAGTAGGCTGGTCAAAGTTTTTGAAGAGGCAAATCAGACCAGTCCCAGTCGAAACACTCTTTTAAAGTAAACAGATTAGACAATCGGCTTACAACAACCTCTTATCACAAGAATTGCAAGTCAGGTGTCAGTTTTGGTGTCGAAAGAGGCCATTTAATACGTCCTTTCATCCTGATGGCTCCAAGTCGTCATGGTAATACCGATGGTATTACCCAGTCATGTTGCGGAAGGCTATACGTCAATTGCTGCTAAGTCTGAAAACTATCTTGATAAAGGTCTACATTTCGAACTACTGGTAAACAGTAAGGGAAGCTTTTGCACCTAAGGTCGGTGAAGCTGACTCATTACTCTATAAAAGCGTTAGACCTGATAGTCTGATTTCTTTCTTGCTGAAAAGTATGAAAACGATGAATGATGAAATGGCGCAGCATATTAATGTCTAAGGTGCACTATGTTTACGACCGCGGAACATTTTGTAAGACAGCGCCTAAAAATCTAGTTTCAAGAACCTAATGGGTACTTGGCAAGAAGAACCAACTTTCGACACGGCATATGCAAGCAAGGTTTAAACAATGATAAAAAGAATCTGAGTTCCGGGTACTGACTTCTATCAACATATGAACAAAAAGGGATGAGCAACACGGTTTAACCGGCTATATAATTTCTCAGTATAAACTTCGACTTATGACTGTACCATGATTTAATAAATTCATGCTTCTGATCGTGTTTAAAGCCCACAAATTCAGCAAGACAGTAAACGCAACGTGGCTTTTATAACAGACGCAATTACTTTGACTCCTTAACCTGTTCTTTACAATACTCGTATAGTTCATTGCCATCAGATGTTCATGTTTTTCGCTTAAAAGAAAGGATGCATTTTTCCACTAGATGAGTCAGATCTATTGTACTTTCTACTTTCCTTGAAGTTTTAAAGGTACTCACCTAATTCTCATTACTAGTACACCAATTTTCGGTTAAGTCTAGGGATACCTGTATTTAGAGAAACAATACGCTTTTAGAGCGTTTCGATAGAAACATACATTCAATTAGAAGATTTAACAATTTCCTCATGAAATCTTATAACATGTGACTATAGCAATCACAATGATCCCGAGAGTTGTGATTTTTTTATGGACAAAATGATAGTTAATATCTCTCCAAAGCAACAGATAGTGTTAAAATATTTTAAAAATAATGTTGTTGATAAAGACATATATTATATAGTATACAGTACGGAAGGAAGGACACGAAAATAATGCCCTATGATAAATATTGTGATTTATTTACTTTTACAGCTTTATACAAGTGCAACGTCAACTTTGTAATAACAAATTTCATCGTCATACAAGGTTAGAAGTCTACCGAAATCTTAAGACTTCGGTACTTCAAATTACATACGTTCATTCCTCAAGGCCTCAAGCTCTATATATACCCTCTTGTATGAACTAAAAATAAAACCGCTTTGTAGTTCATAGATAAATTGTCTGGTCATGGACAAGAATTAATTGCTAATTACCACATACGGTGTGCCTGAGGTTTATGTAGTCTACATTCGAATACACTTTTTGCTGTCTGTGGTCAACTATAGTTTTCTGGATTGTCTGATGTTTTATGTCTATCCAGTGAAAGTCTGTAGGTACGTTTTATTTGGAAAAGTTTGTAAAGATCAGTATTTGATGAACGAAAAATTAGCCACAGGCTAGTTATTGTTGGTTTATGGATTTTATCTTTCAAGTTAAATGAGATTTATTGGACTTTTGTAAAACTCATTCTATGTCAGAATTTAGTATCTTTCGAATGCATGTCCACATCCACCGATTTAATGTTTAAGAAACAAGTAAATAACCTGCTTTCGATAATCAAGTCAAAAGAAATGAAACAAAAGCAAAACAGCACGCAACTCATGTATCATACGTCTGTCTACTGACCAGCCCCGTGAAATAAATTTAATTAGAACCATTTGGATGTGTAAATCAGATACAACGTTGAGCAATTTGTAGCTTCGCAGTCTGTAGATACACTTAATTTCACACACAGTTCCGCCAAAATAAATAGACTAAAAGTTGGCTACTCACATGCTACTGTGGCACTTAGCTTCTTTTGGACACGACTCGTAAACCAGTTTTTTTTTTTTTTTTTTGTGTAAAGAAGCAAACATCGGTAGAGTTCTGAGAATGGAAATTATGAAATGCTCATTTCGGATGGACTTCACTCGTATCTGATGAACACGAACACTTATTTTTGACTTTTGCAGTTGGCCAACAATTACTCAAAATGCTACTTTTACGAGTGCACATAGTGTGTGTTCTGATTTCGACAGAGCGTACGTATTCTGAGGAAATCTAACTTGATCAACGTTTTGTTAATTTAATTCCCACCACTTAAGTTTAATTTCCGCTAACCTTAACGTGATACACGAAAGAAAACCGTCTTGTTAAACCGAAAAGTCAACAGAAGGGGGGCCAGACCAGTGACGGTGTGTTAGACTGTAAGATACTTAAAAAATGCAGATTCTCGGTCAATGACACATTTGATGTCAAATGATCTGACAGGCGTCTTTTCACCATTCTGTACTTAATGACGCTTATAGGTAAATTGGAACTACTTCGAAAGAACCTGAAATCAACACGAAATTTCCATCTTTACTAGCTTCTATACAGCCTGATTGGAACTGATATCACATGATTAGTAGGAAGGTATAGGAAAGTCAAGATTCAGATTTTATTTTACATCTTGTAAGTTTCTTTTACGAGTAATGGAATTTCTCAGTGATAAATTGCCTACAGTAGCAGCACACACCATGTCAACGCCGAGTACATACGACGGAGTGTAAGACGAACATTCATTAATGTAGTACTCCGCGATGTCATCATCACTGTCACAGCAAGCATCGCAGGACGTTGTATCACTTATGTCCAGTACATTCAAGTGTTTAGCAAAAATGCAATGCCCCGTCATGTCATCAGTAACCAGAGTGCAGTCTTCCTATTGGGGGACAGCAGGAAAGACGCGGACCTCTTTGATACGTCGGGAAGCATTCTTTTGGTCTGCCGGCAGCCTGGACTTATGCCTAGACAATTGCAGTTATGCTCATATGAAACCGAACCCTAACCGAGGATGCAGGCAGACCTAACGCAGATTCGGATACTGTAAAACTCTCCTCTGGACCTTACCTGGTACGTTAATCGGGGATTTTCACTTTAAATGAACCGATTGTGACCTGGGACTCAGACAAGACTCAGTGAATTTAGCCTTTCTTACATTTTTGGAGTAACTTGGAAGTCGTAAGAGGGCTCAACAAGTCTCTAACTATAGCTTGGCTGTCGCCGCAGTTGCAAATGCTTCGCCCTTTCCACCGATTCTTCACAATACAGTTCGTTGTTCTCGTTGTTGAAGGAAGACGAATGTTTTTCTAATGATTAGTCAAGACTAACGTTGTCGTTCTCCACAAAAAGATCCTAAGTCATTCCTTTTTCATAAGGCATTCCTTTCCTGGCTCTGATTTTGGCAAAAAGCTTTGTATTTTTTTTTCCGCAGGAGGAGTTATGGTGTCATTGCATCAGACGGCATTTCCATAAGACCAGAATCAAAAGACAGTCTGCGCGATAAGTCATAAAAGCTCCAGTTTGTGTTCTTTTTAAGAAAATTTGCTTGTTATGCATATCAAAAGGAGGGAAATTTATCAATGGGCCTATATAGAGCAGATCCAGGCATTTGTTCCAGCAGATAACCGTGAAACATGTCTTCCCGACACTTTCTAGCCAAAAGGCTGACAGCGCCTTAAAGACTTTCGGCGTAACATGTTAAGTACAGACAAATTTTTTATCCAGGATGACACCCAAATACTTATCTTGTTTGAAGAATTGGGTGGTCATGCCCCAGGACAACCTTAGTTTTGAGAGGATTGGCTTAAAGCCCATTTCTAAAGAACCGATCGCTGATCGCATTTAAGGCTGCTTGCGCTTTGGGGCAAACAGTAGAATCGCAGCCACATCATCTGCATACTATTGGACATAGACTTCAGAACTTTTAAGGGCGTTAAGAAGTAAGTGAACCGACCAACATGCATCATAGACGTGGAAACAGAACGCCGCAGTCATTGTCCTATTCATCAGAATCCTTTTATCCACGCGCCGTGTTGTCTGGACGATTTACACATGCCGTCAAAAGTTGTGTTGTTGAAAGCACCCTCAATGTTGATGAAATTGTAAAGCGCGTAATCCTGCCTACCAAATTTTGAAATGCACTCCGCACTCCACGTTGGTAAAGCATGTTGCATCCATTTGCGTCTTGTATCTACCCTTTTCTCCATGCTCTTCCACATGAAGGAAATACACTACGATTTTAAGTGTAAAGGCTAACTATTCGACGGAATTTCGGTATTTATGCCATTGCTAGGATAGCAATGAAAATTCTCAACAGAGTAAACTGCAGCTTGCTTATAGCTTTTTATATAATATATACCATCGGTGCCAGACAACTAGCCGTGAAGAAAAAGAAATACACGTTAGGAGCGTTCTTAATTGCTGATATTTTTGCAGATCAGAGCCGATTAGATCTACAGAATTATCTTACCTTTTCGTACAAAAAACATAACAAAGTAAGCTATATTCGAAAGAGCCTACCATATTTCTTATCTAACCACTATTTCTCATATGCTGCAAAGATTGGAAAATATCTGTTAGTTAGTGTACCTGAATTTTCCGTAAGTATCTCACTGAGATAGAGGTGCTAGTATATAGTAATTTATGTTGCATACTGAGTGAAATGAAAAAACCAATTTGTTAAGTAGACATAGTCGTGGAATAATTTAGGTTTTTAAAATTACACTGGGAAGGGCTATGCAGATTGCAGAACTCTAAACAAGGTAAAGTCCATGCATTTTTGGCTCTGTGTGCAAACTCGTTTACTGAATCAAAACACCGTAAAGTTAACTAGTCTCACCCATTCGGTGTGAAATAATTTTTTTTTTTTTTTTGGAAGAAGAATAGTCCGCGATAGATAGACAAGAAATTTATCAATAATTCTACCAAGTAACAGGTTACACCACAATCTGTGGTCCCTGTTTTGCTCTGTGAATGAATTTTTGTATGTCCTACTGAGACATTTCATAAATGGTCACCTGTAAACTCCCTTCTTTACTTTTGATAGTTCTTACATACGTGTATCGAGCTATACCCATACTCGTTGCATAACTGTCTCTAAAAAGCAATGGCCTGTAAAGGCCCCCACTGTGCATCAAACATATAGATATGTACGAGTAAAAGCATATCATGTTTGGCAATACCATATATTGTATGACGTGTACTTTAAAGATACCACCTTCTATTCCCTCACTTGAAGATGGCAATTTCTAAGTAAATTTTTACTGGTTCATAGGGAATACCAACATTCGGTAAGCCTTTATGAAATTAGAGATATTTTGTGCGATTGCTTTTGATGGCTCTACACTTTATATAGGGTGATTCATCGTGGGGTTTGATTTTAAATCAAACTGCTTCGTAATTTTTGTTCAGTATCATTTGGTAAGTCATCATGAAAAGACTCACACCACGACAGCGTCTTCAAATTGTTCAGCTGTATTACGAAAATCAGTGTTCTGTGAGAAATATTTTTCGTGCGATTCGGGCAACTTACAGATAATCGACCTACTGAAACCACTATTGCCAACACCATTCGCAAATTTAAGTCCCAGTTTACATTATTGGATGATACTCAACCGGTTAGACCACATACAGCACGTAGTGAAGAGACTAGTGAAGAGAGCAGCTGAAGCTGAGAGTGTACGCGAAGACCGTGACGAATAGGTTCGTCGTCGTTCTCAGCAGCTTGGCTTGGTGTATTCGACAACTCGGCCTAAAAGCGTACAAAATTCAACTTGTGCAGGAATTGAAGCCAGGCGACTTTAATTTGCGTCATATTTTTAGTGAATGGGTTCTAGAAAACCTCAATGAAAATCCGGTGTTTTATCGTGAAATTTTGTTCAGTAATAAAGCCCATTTCTGGCTCAATAGATACGTTAACAAACCAAATTGCCGTATTTGGGCTGATAAGCAACCCGAAGAGTACGAAGAGCTACCATTACGGTATGGTGTGGTTTATGGGCTGGTGGAATAATTGGCCCATATTTCTTCAAAAATGAGGCAAATTAGTATGTTACCGTCAATCATAACAGTTATCGCGCCATGTTAACGGATTATGTGATTCCTGAAATTCAAGCACATGGTCTCGGTGAGCTCTGGTTTTAACAAGACGACGCTACGAGCCATACAGCGCGTGAAACAATGAACTTGTTGAGAAATCATTTTGGTGATATCACATCCTTGCACTATTTTTTCTGTGGATATGTAAAGTCTCAGGTCTTCAGGAATAAGCTAGCTACGATTGACTCTTTGGAAGCCAACATTACTCACGTTATCCACGAGATACCAGTCGCTATGCTCGAACGAGTCGCCTAAAATTAGACCTTCAGAATGGACCACCTCAGACGTAGTCGTGACCAATATTTACATAATATCATTTTCAAGAAATAAATACCATAAATTGTTTTTTTAACTGATATTAAAAATTTTAAGTTCGCTTTCAAATTTATGTATTTTATTTTACATTATAAATCAAATTATACAATGAATCATCCTATCTTTTCCGGTAATGTCACTGTGAATTGGGATTCAGCTTACGTAGGTACAACTTGCCTGTTTACCACAATTGATCTATCCGTTTTAAATAACAATGAGAGACAGGTTAGCACTTTTTGAATGACCACAATTTCAATAACTAGATAATGGAAGGGATAGGTATCTGTTGAGATAGAAAAGGCTTTGACTTTCAAATGTTAATCAATTTTCAACCAAACCATTAAGTAGTCATATGAGCTTCGAATGAGGGGGTTAAAACGTTGTATGTAATATAGGGTCATCGAACTCGTGATCTTGATTTGACATCCCTGTTTCTACAACATATGTACGTCAAACCAAACCGTCATCTGAGCCAATATATCTTTAGTGTCGATTAACGTGTCAAAACTGTGAAAATTTACTACAAATACAGTGATTCTGTAGTAGGTACGTTTCGCGCATTACGAGCAGATTATGGTCGAAATAATCATACACCTAAGCGTACTATAGGCAAAACTTTACAGATGTGTAACATCGAAATGCACGCTCTACAAAAATATGGCTGCCTTTAGTGAAAGCAGTGAAAAAGATCCAAAGATCCATCGATTTCACGTTGAACACAATAATTGGGCATTTACGGCACTTTATGGTGTATTTTGCATTTGGATTTGCATTTACACTCTTATAAAGTTCAAATTATTGAAGAATTGAAGCCAGCTGACCACGCAGGACATACGCCGATTGGGTGCTTGAACTTCAGCATTTGGATGACCAATTTTCACTTGAGACATATTTTTAACTCGACGGATAGGATAGAAAAACAAAATTTTCGGGAATCGGGAAAGTGAAAACCAACATGTAACTGTCGAAAGAGCATTGCATCCACAAAAAGTCGCTGAAACTATTCCGAAGTCGAATTGCTGCTTTCAATACGGAGAGTCTTTCTAACTTGTCAAGGGGATGGAAGTGAATTGATTGAACATAGCTGTGGGAGTGGATTGAATTGCTACCGTTGTAGAGATAAAACCAATTTTTTTCTAGGTAGGTGTCTTGTTACCTGTGTCAAGTGGCGTCTAATTTTTCATATCATTCCTCTTGTATATCTGTGATACATACAATATCTTATACAGTGAATTGTCTAGAGTCCCCATTTCGGTGGTATTACCCTACCAATATAATTTCTTTTCCACGATTATACTAAGGATTAGATATGCATTAGCATTGAACTGTAGCTTTACGCCATTATTTCAAAAAAGAAACCACATATAGTACCTTGTGCCTTTTAGTGCATCAAGTAAATTTTGCAGTTGGTTAACTTGTGGCCCCCACTAAAAGATAAAAGGAACTCTCCTGATACTCTCATCCTTCATATGTTGCTACACCTTTGTAGTCTCCAACTTTATTAGTTCTGTGTATGTTGTTTGCTTCTCATAACCAAGCTTCTTGCTTTTCTGGGAAAGCTGCAACTACTATTATTTGAAGACATATACGATATCCTGAGCTTTGACTAGATTTAATTCTATTTTTCAAGAAGTCAGCGTTCCAGATTTCAAGGCACATACTGGGTTGCTTCATTTTCTTGTAGATTTACTTACACTTATACCTAAACTCACGTTATTTTATTGTGGTTTGTGTTTAATACCTACTCACTATGGCTACTGGCTGCCTTAACACCCCGCAATTGTTGAATATTTTAGCTGTGCTGAATGAAGCCTTTCCTTATTTGAAAGAAGAGCTCCAAATATGGTTGCTTATAGGTCGCTGTCAGCGTCAATGTTTATTTCTCATATGCTTTCTACACGAGCTCGATCTTAAGCCCTTCCTACCGTACTGCTACCTCCTGCAGGACCTATAAGATTTTGCACTTGGCAACTAAACATGCGAAATATCTATTCCTTAACAATTATAACATTTTAAAGCTGAATTATGATCAGATAATGCCCAGAAGGTCACACGATTTCACTTTAAAAATGATTTTTCAATAATAGTAGGGAATTGGTTCACACATCCACCTTGATCAAAAAGTTCCCGGTGGCGTCACCATGTGGCTCCCACTGTTTGGATTTGAGTTCTATTTATTTTATTACGTTGGTACATCTATTTTTGACATTCCCTATAAATCTTAGCGTCATAGCTTGACATTTGCAAAAGTTACGTAGCGAAGACCACATGTATAAATGTATTTAAATTGCAACGACGAACTTGTGTTCGTAAAAAACGGATTAAATGGTGCGCAAAGGTTGGAAATGTTGGAAAAGTGTTTCGGAAACGATTCTCTAAAGAGAACGGTGGTTTACCAGTGGCACGAGCGGTTCAAAAGTGGTCGTGAGTCAATCGAAGATGATGATCGCAGTGGCAGACCATCAACATCGAAAACCGACGAAAACATTGATGAAGTAAAAGAAATGTTGGTCAATAACCGCAAATTAACCATCAGAGAGATAGCGGATGACTTGAACATTGCCTATGGATCCGTCCAAGGCGTTTTAGTTAATGATTTGGGTTTCCGTCGTGTAGCAGCAAAGTTGGTGCCAAAAAACCTCAATTTCTTGCAAAATAGAGACAGTGTTGACGTCGCAAAAGAGATGATTTGCGAGGCTGAATCCGATCCTACATTCATCAAATGTTTCATTACTGCAGACGAGATGTGGGTTTATGAGTACGACATACAATCCAAACATCAGGCAAATGAATGGCGTTCACCAAATGACCTGAGATCAAAAAAAAAGAAAGCAATGCTCACGGTTTTCATGGATTACAACAGTGTAGTGCATCATGAATTTTTGCCAGAAGGCCAGATAGTAAACAAAGATTATTATTTGTGCGTTATGAGACATTTGCGTGAAGAAATTCGCCGAGAGAGACCAGAATTGTGGGCAGAAAATTCGCGGATTTTGCACCCTGATAACGCACCGTCGCACAGTGCCATCATTATTCGTAATTTGTTGACGAAAAATCCATCAAATACCATCCAATAGCCACCGAATTGGCTCCCTGTGGCTTCTTTCTGTTCAATTGAGTTAAAAAACCACTACGGGGAGAGCTTTTCAGCAGCCGAGAGGAAGTAATGGAAAAATCGCAGGAAGCACTGATGGACATACCGAAAACCGAATATTAAAAATGTTTCGAGGATTGGATCAAACACTGGCATAAGTGTGTTGCAGTCGATGGGGATTACTGCTTGAATCCCATGACTATTGCCAGGAGCCTATTTATCATACGATATCTTTATCAGAATTTCATTTAAGATTAATCCACCTTCAAGAAAACAAACTCTAGTTCTTACGTAGTGGTTCGCCGGTTTGACTCGATCCGAATCGTATCTCCATTCAAACACACTGTTTTGACTTTCTTCCTTTAATGGAAAATTTCTCACTTTTGAATTCTATGCCATTTGCGGTGTTTTGATATTTTATCGGAGTTACTCCTAGCACTAAAAATAAAAGATATGTTTAATTCCACAGTCAATCCATATTCATCATCATCATGTTACCACAAACAAGTTATATTTTTGTATAATTTTCACATATCAGATAAATTAAAACCAATAGGAATCTTCAAGTCCTGAAGCAAGCAAAAACTAATAATAATAATAGAAACACCTTCGAATGGAATAAAAACACTCTAATTACCAGAATTTGCACATCGAATTAATACCTACAAACGACAGCTATTTCGCCTATCATAAGCCAATACCGACAAACACATTCAAAAGATTCGAACGGGAAGTACACCTAAAATCTCAAACTGGTTCCCCTATGATGCTGACCTTTTAGATTTGTTTAAATAATTTGTTCCTGTTAGCACTTTTGATTTGCATATTTTTTTTCCTTCTACTTTTTGCGTAATGTATTTTTGTTATTATATACACCATGTATATGGTGTACTCGTATCTTAAGAAAAATCGCACACTTTCTTAACTCAAAAAGGTACCGAAAAAATATAACTAAGTGAACTAAATTTGCGCCACTAAAATTTCATTTCATAACAACACTTACAGGTCAAAGTTGAGAGTAAAGCAAGCTTTTTGAGATACTATACATCCGATCGTTTTGGAAACACCTTCAAGGTTTTCACTTACCTAAAACCCAGAGTCGTACCTACTTCTCGCTGCCATTAAATAAGTGAAATTAAAAAAATAAATCTACAGCACCAACCGACAATTAAACTAACAGATACGAGAAAAAAAAAACACACAGCAAAAAAAGATGCTCACCTTGACAGCTGACTTGAGTTGCTAGCGATAAAAGTAGAATTGTTATCATTGCCCTTAGCAAGCCGTTTGGATATCCTCCGATATATCGGTGGCTCATTTCTGGTAAAAATCTCCCACTAACTACTGAAAATATGTGTATAACGCCATTTGGTATGTACGAGTATTCGAAGATTTCTCCGTTTTGCATTTTGCTATTTGTGGTATCCAATTTAGTTGTTACCTGGCACGGTATCATTGTGTTTAGATGCAACGCTGCAGTCAGCTTTGTTGCTGTTAAAGTTGCTGAGCTATAAACGTAAGCCAAGTCGGTTTTTATGTTATTTTGCAATAATTTAACTCTAGCGGTTTTGTACATTTTCACCGTCGATTTCACGGTGTTGTCGTTGTTATTCCCACCACCTCAGTACTGAGCGCATTCAGTTTAGAGGGAGGTTAGCAATTTGATTTGACCACTGAACTGAGATTGTGACTGCTTCTTTAAAACATTTCTGACTCAATTATTATTTATGGATATAGACACTATTTTTCTTTTTCTTCTTAAAATATATATTTTTAAACCAGATACACCCACAAGGAACACATACTCGTATTTGTTGTGTTGAACTCGACGAAATGACCATCAACAACAAAAACAAGTTCGCAACTCAACTCTTTTGTTTTGTCATGCATGAAAATACTCTTAAGTAAGTAACGCGTTTACTACTCTGCAAAGATTGGCAATACTTTAACGCAATAAAATTAAATAAATCTTGTATAAAATAAATAATTTATTTATCTATGCAAAGTACAAACAGAGAACAGAAAACTAATTTAAAACTAAAGCAAAACACAGACACAATCCTTTCTCTTTGGCGAGTGCAATTTTAAAATGCGGCTGACCTCGCTTTAGTTTCACAAGACCGACGACGACGATGACTACGACCGCGATAGATCGAAGAAAGCGAATGTGCTTTGTGATCTTATACCGTTAACGTCGCGATTTTAACAAATGGACAGCGGTGGTAACAGTTTACACGTAAGCACATCCTTCGGGATAAGAGTGAATGACAACCAGGTGCTTACGATGAATGGGTTATGCGAGTACCTTTAACGTGTTAGGGAAAGAAGTTTATTTCTCTTTTTTTTTTTTTTTTGTTCAAATTTTAACGTATAAAAGAAACTCGCGCGATTGCAACTGGATCTACATCACCAAGGTAAAGCCAGACGATGAATAATACGGCAAAACCGAAACGTCAGCTCTAGATGAAAGTTAACTCGAAACTGGTTTGCTTGTTCAATTGAATGGCCGACTGGCTGTTTGGTTGCCGATGTTTGCTGTGACTGTTGCTGTAGATGCCAACTTGAATATAATTTTTCTCCCAATGTTGTTGGTGGTGGTGATTTTGTATTTGTTTAGTTGTGCCTGACTGTCATTTGTTCAATTGTATACACTGTCTGTAAGTAAACTGGTTATTTTGTATTTTCAGCTGGCGCTGTGCAATATAGTTGGCGATTATCAGATGTCAACCTTTATGGAGACTACAAGCATGTTCGAGCACTTTGGAGACTTGATTGATATGGAAAACAAAAACCATTTACTTACTAACTGTTAACATGTGGCAAGCACACTTGGTGATGGCTGAACTTTATTTGAAGGAAAGAAAAATTAAATATGCTTAAATTTATCAGAGTTATATCAGAAAATCTAACGATCAAATCTGTGGTCGAAATCCTTCTAAGGATGTACTTTATTTGAAAAAAAAAAAAAAACAAATATTGTCAGCGAAATATAGTAAACATCACTATGGTCCTGTTCTTTATATCTTGAAATCGCTTTTAAAATTATATTTATTATAATTCTATTAAATATCTCGAAGCGTTTTAGCGGCTCGTATTTCCTAGACAATGAGAACTGTGCCTAATGAGCACCAGCTCAACCTACGCCGACCAATTCTTCAGAGATAAGTGAATTTTTTAATGGAATTAGCTTCACGTTGTAAGTGTGTTCTCGGCTTATATCTGACCATGTGCTTTCTAACACTCGTGGTTGCTGCCAGATACTAGTTTGTTTCATCAAGACTTACTTCCCAAACTTATCATCGCGACTATTAAGACAGCAATAGCAATAGCAAATACTAGACGGGAATGACTAAGCCATAACAAATCTACAATATAGAAGGCGGACATATGGTAGCATGACCCCAGAAATTGAATCAATGTCGGCATCAACGTGTCAGCTTTCTCATATGATTCACGGTTAACGACTCTTCAAAATGAATACCTCGACGTTTGGATCTGCACACAAAAAATTTTGATCCCAAATAGGACATGTACAACAGAACTCCTGTTAAAAAGCAGATAACACTGCCATGTTGGTAGTGCGATGGTATGGACCAAACAAAACAAGAACAATATTCTGTACGAGCAGAAGAAAAGGACAATTATAAGCATCGACTTTAGCTGCACTAACTACATCGCTGTACTGCGCAAGTATTTAAGATCATTTTCCAATGATCTGATTGCCTTATAACAATGCAATGTTAAGGTTGATAGATCCGCAACTGACCAAACAGTTACACTACATCTTATTTTGGAAAAAGCTCAAGAACTACAATCCGATATTAACGATAAATGTCAGGAGGCATGACTGCGCAGCTTGTCAGATTTTCTGACTAACAATGGAAAATGCTACGTCAGAAGGAACCTATCTTAGACATTTGATGTCAGAGTCGGGTTTAAAAAAGTGGTCAGTACTGGGAGGACTAGTTCTCAAAAGCCTGTGTGGTTTCTTGTACGCTTATGACCTTGACATTATTGGCAAAAGAGATTATGCTGTTACCAATGCATTTGAAAGTATTAAAATAGGCAAAAAGGAATTTAGCTATGAAATTAGCTTTCAATATGTCCAACTTTGGCTCGAATAATGGCCTTGAGGCGGCCGAACAAAGAATCGCACGCTGCACGCAAGTGTCTCTGCGGTATTTTGGCCCATTCCCAGCGAAGTGCTTATTTGAGGTGGTCCAAACTTTAGTTTTTTTTTAGTGCCAATCTTCGCCTTCAAAATATCCCTGACAGAGAAATCCAACGGATTTGCATCCGGAGAATTTCCAATCAATTGTGTCGAAGAAATGAAGTGTGGAACATTGTTTTTTAACCAATCTTGGTTGACGCTCGCTTTGTGAGACTGTGCCGAGTCTTGTTGAAATGTCCGCGGTCTCCGACCGAAATGATTGTTTGCCCAAGGCTTCAATGCTGTCTCTAAGACAGTTTCACGGTATAGGATCGCATTAATTTTGACGCCACGGTCCAAAAATACGAGCGGGGAACGAACATCAGCGGTTATGGCGGCCCAAACCATTATCATCGGTGCTGCCTGCTTTCTGGTGGCCGTCCGAAGGTTTAAATTTCGAAAGACCTATCTGGCAAGTAAGTTTGGACATTTTGTTTGTTGACATATTGCTCGATAACAAATCGTGACTCATCGGAAAAAACCAAATTCGGCAACTGACGATATGTTGAGCTTTTCTTCCGCTTCGAAGCGGATTTCGCTCAATTCGAGCCTTCACTTTCCGAACCATTTCTACCGATGCTGCTGTTTTTTTATGACCACCTCCATGGCGTTTTGTAACGCTGCCAATATCACGGTAACGAGCTATTTTTCGAAACACAAATGATTTATTCGCGATGATGTGCTGGAGGGCTATACCGATAACTACTTGTGGTTTTTCAGGAAAATATAAAGCAATAACACTATTACGTGTGAATTCCATCGCGGATAAAAAATTTCAACACAACTGAGACGCAAATCGTTTAAAAGGCTTGTAAATAATAAAATTATCTGTCATATGTCAAAATTTGAGCTCACAGTAATGAACAGTTTGGAAATTATAGCAGTCTGGAGTTGGTTGCGGTTCGAGTCAGTCAGGGCTCAGGATAAGCAGCCCGAAGTAACAATTGCCCGTGTTTGCACCTCAGCTCCCAGTAAAGAAATGATCCTGAAATAAAACCGCTGAAGAACAAGAATTCAAAGGAATGAAAGTTTGTAAAAGTAATGCTAATATAGTAGCATCCTTAGAGTTCCCCCATCCACTGGTAGAGAGCCAGTGGATCCAGAGATCTGTCAAACTTCCAAAGCTAGGAAGTCTTATGAAATGCAAAAACTGGAGAAATAACCGAAGTAAAATTCGAGCACATAAAATTCCAGCTTAAGGGTGCAATCGACGAGAGGAAGTAGAATTCTGATCGTGATCTCTCCTGTTCGGGATATCGAGCTTCTTCGCATCTGCGATTAAATCGCATTTGATAACATCAAAAGAGAGTTTATCTGGCTTATATTGTACAGGCATAGCAGATTATCGACGGAAAACAGAGGAATTCCATGGACTCTGACATCAAAACTGCAATACCTTGAATACATAAGATGATGGCATTTGCAAAACACTCCATCTGATTATGGATCGCAACCAATTGAGAACTGATATTCGAGGGAACCAAGCATTGTTCTGGTAAAGATTACCTCTGCCAAAACTAAAATCATCAGTCATTCTACCTCAATTTCACAAGTTAGCAATGCAAGGCAACCAGTAAGGAGAGTAAAGTGTTTCCAATATAGTAGCTCGAAAGTGCCATCTCGCATGAAAGCAGAACTGCACAAAATAGATTCTATCTAAATAACAAACCAATATCTGCGTTCGGGATATTGTTCAACATATATAGAAACAATGTTTAAGAATGAAGCCACGGCTTTTCCAATCAAATGTGGAATCCACCCGTTTTTATATGGTTGGAGCACCTGGAAAGTATCCAACATTATGCCGAAGGCATAAGAGAACTGGTCAGAGTCTTAAAGATACGAGTATTACAAACATACTTACAAACATGGACATACTCGACCCCTCTATTACTTGTCATGTTATGCACTAGAATCCCTTAACCTATAATGGAGCAGGTCAACTGGATGAACAGAGATAAAAGAAGAACGAGTTAGCTAAGATACGCATGGCCCAGAGCAACCGAGAAAAAGCATGGAAACTGAACAAAAGTTGACGAGAACTAAGAAACAGCTTCAGAAACTGTTCGTCATGGAGCGTAGGTGAAGTGGATACACAAGGCAATACATGACATACACGAAGTGGTTATTTGAGTTTTAGAAATACGGAGCTTGTTCGATCACATTGTAAACGATTTTGGTCAAAAATTCGCTCACAACGATGGATTTGTGAAACAGTGCGTTATCGTGGTTAATTTGTTACAATTTTGGTATTTTTCAGCAGATACTCTCTCTTATCTGCTCATAGCGCTTAATTTTTATTTATTTATAGTTTTTTTTTTTTTTTTTGAATACGGCGCGCTCAAGGGTTGCACTCAGCGCGGATCAACTGTTTGCAAAACCTTGACTTTTGAGAGACTTTGACGTCCTCTTTTCGGTTTTGGTTCATATAAGTGACACTATTTAGCTTTAGCACTAACCTGTCGGCTGGTTCGCATATCATAGTCGTAAATCCAAGTCTCGTCACCTGTAATGATGCGTTCCATGATTGTTGGGTCCGAATAAAATCATTTTAACATGTCTACAGCAATTCTTTTGCAATAATCCATTTGAAGAGAATTCAGTTTTTTTTTCAAATAAGCCGTACTGCGACGCGTCTCATGCATAAAACATCAACTAAAATGTGGCGAACTGATGAAAAGTTCCTGTAACTGTTGTTGCAAGCCATCTCGGATGAGGAAAGTTTTCAACAACTTCATGGAACACTTTGAACGCTCTGTACCACTGAAAATCTTTTGTTCTCGACACTACGAATCCTCATTGGCTTTCTCCAACATTTTTAACACTTTCCATTAGCAACACAAAATTTTGAGCAAACTTTTTGCTTTTGCATAACTCAGTCCCGGCTAAATTTTGACTGAATGTTTACTCAGTGGTTCTCCAAAATCGGCAGCAACCTCACCGATACTCGTACATTATATTTTTTTATTAAAAAAAAAATTATGAAGACAAGTAGGACAAAATTAAACGTAACTAAAAAGTGCACATACCATATTCTTCATTTATTCGTGAAGAAGATTCTACGAAAGATATTTAGGTAAGATTTCATTTTTAAGTTCTTGGGATAATGTTCGAGTATGTAAGCTAGCCATTACCTGAATCGCATCTACTGTTGAACCTTTTAGGCATTTGCTCCGACATAGATGCTTCAACGTCTGGTACCTCGAGCTTATTACTTCGATTGTATATTAGTAAGTCGTTGGTAATAATGTATTCTGGTATGTACTCACCTCTTTTCTTTGTGTCACTACTGCCACAGATGATGTGGTGGGAGTTGGCATCACATCCAATGACCAGATACCAACCAAATAACTACGACGGCTGCACATTTCTATCTTATACTGGAACAGGTGAAATAGTATATTTGTCGCTGGGGAAGTAAACTAAAGCGCGCACAAACTTCTATAAACTCCCCCTCTGAGCTGATTAAATAAAAATTGTCAGTCGTTCATTGGCGTTGATATTTAATTTTAGTGCTGATCAACAAAGCAGCCCTTGGTCTGAAATCGTATTCGTCGTATGCTACGTCATTGTCTGCATTATTGAGACCAAAAATCAAACTATTCATAAACCAGGGCTCTTGGATTGAAATAAGAGCTATAGCGTCTTGGGCACATCGTTTGAGATGTTCAAGGCATTTTTAGCGCGGTGTAGGTGACTCTGTGGAATTTGCGGCCGCACTCCGCATTCGGTATGAAGTTACGTTGTTGTCACCTCACCAATAAAGTGACCCCACTCTTTGTAGTGCATGCTACATTTATGGCTTTTGGTCTTTTGTAGGAGGTTGTGGGAACCCTTCCTTTGGGCCTGATCCAAAGCTGTAGGCGCTGGATGGCTACTGATGTTGACAGTTCTACAGTGAGCTCAGGTGCTCTGTTGGTAGCAATAGTGACTGGGCTACTCGTTTTATTTTCCATACTTGTCTGAATGTTGCTTGTATGTAGTTGCAGTGAGGTCGGGTGCGCTAATAGTGGTAACAGTAGTCATGTCATATGTTTTGTGTTTCATCCTTTTCCGAATGTTGCTGGTGGTTGGTTTTCTGACAGTTTTTGATGTTTTTTTTTCAGAGTTCTATATTATAAGCCTCAGTTTTCCAAATCGATAGTTGACGTGATCCTCAAATCCTCCAACCACTTCATGGAACTATCATTTAAAGCCAAGACTGTGTAGATCAGATTTTTCTCTTCCTCTGATGAATCGGAATGAATCATTTTCCACTAACATTATATCCAGACCACATTTCTCTCAGCCTCATGGCGGTGTCTTAATTGAAACGTACCAATAGGGACCACCAGGTCTTGTAGTTTGAACTTGCACACATCGATTACATCCTTTTGTAAGCAGGCCATTTGCTCGTTACTAAGGCAGTTGAGATGTAAATATACCAATCGTGTATACCCATCGGATTGCTATTGGAAGCTTTGTCGACTACTGCGTTTCCAGATCAGAATTTTTTAGGTTCCGATGGCAGTGGATCGGGTCTTTGCATCGCATATGCTTCACGTCTCTACACTTTTTGTCGGGTAGTGAACTAGCGCAACTTCTTGAGCACGGTCCCTACTGGGGCCTTTCTTTAAATTTTGTATGAAGCGCCTCCAATCTGACTGTCTTAGCTTGACGTAACTACGGATTACTGTGGCTTATTCTTAGTACCTGGCCTTTTAACCACGCTGCTAGATTCCAAAGGAACAACGTCCGCCAGCGTCTTTACATAATGTGTTCTGATCTGAGTCGTTCATAGGAGATAACATACATCACGGTTTCGGAAACTGCAGAAACACTCCAATTGACGTTAGGGTCCAGTAATGACAGTGTCCGCAGTTACGCTCCTTGAAGTTGACGATCTCTATTTCAAGTTATATATTTTTTTATTATTTTTAATTCCCACGAGTAATTCGGGAAGGTAAGATGAGAGCAAAGCTCATCCTCAATTTTTTACAGATTTTATGGGCTTTTTCATTTGAGACTCTAGACACACACATAAATATAAAAATTGATTGGTACATCGAACAAATAACACAAAGGTTGCAGATTCATATCTGCGGTCGTGCGTTTTCGTTGTTTTAAACTACGTTACAGTAATTGTGTGTAATTCTGCTAAACTGAAGTGATGGCAATCAATATATTATTTTTGTGGCAGCAAGACCCTCGATGCCAGATACACCTTGTTTTTCTTGCGCAACCTGATTTTGGACTTATTAACTCTTGCAAAACAAATGAATTGAAATTCTACCCAAAAGGTATGACGGTTTCACATGCCCATCTCGGACATGGATATAGCGGAAAAAACATTGTAATTTGCATTACGGCCAACTACTAAGTGCGATACTGTCTTTACTTTTGTTTTGACAGCTGATTGTTGTTGACGTGTTTAGCATCATAAAACATTATTTTTTGAGAGGCAAAACGGCGAAGGAAACAAAAGAAAAGTTGGATAAATATTATGGGGCTGATGCTCCGTCAGATTACACCGTCAAATGTTGGTTTCGAAAGTTTCGTGGTGGCCGCATCTCCATTACCGATCAAGTCCGCAGCGGCAGGCCCTTCGTTGGCTGAAGGTGCGCCGAAATAGGCTCGATGTGTCGGAAAGATTATGGCGTCGGTTTTCTGGGATTGTCATGACACACTCTTCGTGGACTACCTCGAAAAAGGGAAAACCATCAACAGCGAGTATTACTGTGCATTTTTGGAGCGATTGAAGGCCGAAATTGGTGCAAAACGGCCTCGCAAGAAGCGAAAAAAATTTTGTTTTTGCAAGACAATGCACCGGCGCACAAGAGCATCGGAACCACGGCTAAAATCAATGAATTACGGCTCCAACTGCTGCCCCATCCACTGTATTCGCCCGAATTGGCTCCCTTGGAGTATTATCTATTCTCAAACCTCAAAAGATGGCTCATCAATAAAAAATTCAGTTCACGCGAGGAAATCATCGACGGAAGAGTATTTTGCAAACCTTCCAGAAAATTACTTTTCAGACGGGATCAACAAGTTGGAAAATCGCTGGAATAAGTGCATCAACCTAAAAGGGGACTATACTGAATAATATTGGGTCTATAACTTCATGCGGTTTGCTAATATATGCCGTAACTTGTATTATTCCATTGAAACATGCGTTGGATAGCTACTGTCATTGTATATGTCATTCATTTGAAGCGTAAACAACAATAATTTTTTTTCACTCAAATATGTCGAACTTTGTGCCTGAAAAATTGTTTTTGCGGGGAGTTCTTCTTCACGAAGAAAACTGCTGCCCAAAGTTATTGTGTTCTGGTGGAAGTTTATGGTGAACATGCGTTTGATGAGCAAGCGTGCCAAAAGTGATTTGCACGATTTAAAAATGGTGATTTTGGAGTGGAAGACGATGAACGTTCTGGGCAGCCAAAAAAGTTTGGAGATGAAGAACTGGAAGCATTACTCTACAAAGATTGTTGCCAAACACAAGAAGAGCTCGCAGAATCTTTAGGTGTTACTCAAGCAGCCATTTCAAAACGTTTAAAAGCAGCTGGATATATTCAAAAGCAAGGAAATTGGGTTCCACAGGAACTCAAGCCGGTCGAAAGGCATGTTCGAAATGCTGCTGGAACGGCACAAAAGGAAGTCATTTTTGCATCGGATTGTTATTGGTAATGCAATATGGATCCATTTAGACAACCCCAAGAGCAAAAAATCATATGTGAAACCCGGCCAACCAGCCAAATCAACGGCAAAGCCGAATATCCATGGCGCGAGGGTAATGCTCTGTATTTGGTGGGATCAGATGGGTGTGCTGTATTATGAGCTTCTAAAACCGGGTGAAACCATCAATGGACAACACTACCGAACACAACCAATCCATTTGAAGAGAGAAGTAGCCGAAAAACGCCCGGAATATGCGACCAGAAACGAGGCAATAATTTTCCATCATGACAACGCTCGGCCCCACGTTGCTATTCCTGTTAAGAACTATTTGGAAAACAGTGGATGGGATGTCTTACCCCACCGGCTTTATAGCCCAGACCTTGCCCGTTCTGACTACCATTTGTTCCGGTCGATGCAGAACGCCCTCACTGAAATACGGTTCACATCAGAGCAGAATATCAAAAATTGGCTTGATTCATTCTTGGCTGCCTAGCCGGCGCAGTTTTTTTGGGATGGGATCCACAAATTGTCAGAAAGATGGGAAAAAATCATAGCTTCAGATGTCCAATACTATGAATAATACTATTGTACATGTTTTTCTTAAATAAAAGTTCAACTTTTGAAAAAAAAAAGCCTGACGAAAAAATTTTTTGTCATTCCCAAGGAGGTTACTTTTCACCCAACCTCATACTAGAAAAACTCGTACATAAAGGGTGATTTTTTCCCTGTTTGGTTTTTCAGTGCTCTATTTTTGACAGCTCATGTGTGATTCGTGACATATATCAAAGTCAAACTTGCTTAATTAGTATTGCCATTTCATGGTGAAGAGACTTAAACTCGAATAACGGGTACAAATTATTAAAATTTATTATCGAAATTCATCAAAATTCGTGCTCTGTGAAAAAGTTTTTCGCGTACTTCGCCCATTTTATGGTTGTCATAACCGACCTACTAAGCAAGTAATTAAAGCCATGGTAACCAAATCCCACCCCAATCTCACATTATTGGACATCAAATCACCTCTGCGTGTGCGTAAAGTGCATACTATATCCGTGTTAATGAAGACCGTGATTTGTCCATTCGTTCTACAAATACAGCTCTTGCAAGAACTGAAGCCTAGCGACCCGCTACAGTATCGAATGTTCAGTGAGTTGGCCTTAGAAACCTTATAGGAAGATCCGCTTTTTTATCGAAAAATTGTATTCAGTGACGAAGCTCATTTCTGGTTGAGTGGGTATTTTAGTAAACAAAACTGTTGTATTTGGTACGATAACGAGGCTCAGGCAATATAAGAGCCACCAATGCATCCGGAAAGTGCACCGTTTAGTGCGGTTTATGGTCCGACGGAATTATTGGCCCGTATTTTTTTCAACGTTACCGTCATTGGCGCCCGCTATAGTTCAATGATGTCGAACTTTTTTTTTTGACCCAAATGCACGAGCTGAACCTGGCCGACATGTGGTTCCAGCAAGACGGCGCTACATGCTACACTGCACGAGAATAATCGTTGGACCCATGGAAAAATGAGAACGGTGAGCAGTTTATCTCTCGTTTTGGTGAATTTTTGAGATACGTCAAATCGCTCTCTTATGCCGATAACCACCGTCGATTACAGTCTTGGAAGACAAAATTACACGTGTTATAAGCAAGATACCAGTTAATATGCCTGAAAAAGTGATTCAAAATTGGACTCTCCGTATGGACCACTTAAAACGTAGTCGTGGTCAGCATTTACATAAAATAATCTTTAAAATAAGAAAATGGCAATCCATTGATTTATTAACTTTTATACACTTTTTAAACATTTTATACACTTTTGATATTTTTATAATTAAAAATCAAACACGCTTACAAAAAATCCCCCTTTACTTGTTTAATTGAGATTGGTAGTGAATTCCAGAGTCTGATGACATGGACAAGAAATAGGTAAGATAAGTTTAAATAGTTCATATTGGGAATTTGCAAATTTGCAGCTCTTGTGAATTGTGTACGGCCTCACATGAAGCGAATTTTTGTTTTTGCAAGACAATGCACCGGCGCACAAGAGCATCGCAACCACTGCTAAAATCAATGGATTACGGCTCCAATTGCTGCCTCATCCACCGTATTCGCCCGAATTGGCTTCCTTGGACTATTATCTCTTCCCAAACCTCAAAAGATGGTTCATCAATAAAAAATTCAGTTCACGCGAGGAGTATTTTGCAGACCTTCCGGAAAATTACTTTTCAGACGGGATCAAGAAGTTGGAAAATTGCTGGAATAAGTGTATCAAACTAAAGGGGGACTATGTTGAATAAAATAAAAAAACATTAAAAAAAAATTTTGTTTTTCTTTTCATTCCCAAGGAGGTTACTTTTCACCCCATCTATATTAGTACACCTTCTACCATCTTCTTTCTTGAGTTTCCACTTATCGGGCACATTATCTTCCGTTTAATTTTCCACATGCGTTTATATATGCTCCCTACCAGATTATCATCCCCGTTTTTGGTAGTTCAGCCACAAGCTACAGAGAATGTTAACTTCACTTCTTGTTGCAGGGTGATTGAAAGTTTGGACCACAGTTCACTTTGAGTCATTCGTGATAGAGAACTATATGCTATCTTTAACTATTCAACTGAAAACTCATTTAAAACCTTAACCCAATTACTACCACTGTACCTGCTTGGGTACATAAAATTGAACAACTTTATGATTTTACCGTTGCTCTTCTTCAAATTTGTTTTGATGAAATTTGAATTTTTTTTGTTTGTTGATATGTTTTCAATAAAGCGATAGTTTTTTTACTACTCCGTCTCAGACGTAATTTCGTTTTTCTCGATTTTCCGGAAGTTGGCCTCTATTTTGCTATGCAAAAATAACTTTTTTTATCAATTTTTTATTAATTTCTTTGAAAAAAGTCATATAAAAGTAAGAAATAAAGTGTTCGTATATTTTGACGCCACGTAAGCACGCGTAAAGTTAGGTGTACCCGTTTGGGTACAATGCGAAAATCAGATTTTTTTTCTCCGTGGGTAGGTAAAAACCTTCATAGGCACCATAAGCACGCGCTCATGGTAGTGTGAGATTCTTGCTCACTAAAAAACCTCCCATTTTCTATAAGACTACGACTAAGTTTCCTTAACAAGTAGCTCAAGCTTCTGTAGTTTATCGCGTTTGTTAGGTAACTTTCCAGCGAAGGCACCTACTATACTATTAGCGTGTTTTCATACGGTGTCTCCTTAAGGCGCTGAGTCGAACGGTCTTGTTCTTTGAAGTCACCGCACAAGATTTGTCTCGTCCAATCTCCGAATTATTTCCTGGTTGCAATAATCCACAAGACGAGTGCGAAGCTTACGAGCAAAGCTTGTTACTTCATCTTTCACGGTTGCAATTCCTAGATCACGGTGAATATCGCTATTCCTTATATACCATGGAGCATTTACGATTGCTCTAAGCGCTTTGTTCTGGAACGTCTGTAGGACAAACATATTGTTTGGTTTGGTACAACCCCATAGTTGTATACCATAAATCAACGAAGGTTTTAGCACTTGCTTATATATAAGCAGCTTGTTATATGTGCTTAGTTAAGAGTATCTTCCAATAAGCCAATTCATTTCTCTTAGCCTGATTTCGAGCTCTTCACATTTCTTTTTTACGTGTGATTTCCACTTCAGTTTTGCATCTAAGGTCATTCCCAAACATTTTGCCTCGTTTGCGTATGGTATTTGCACCGAGTTGATGAATAAAGTTAAATTGTTTATCTTTCTGTACGTGAAATTGACGTGTGTTGACTTAGTCTCGTTTAACACGATTCGCCAGCTTTTCGTCCACTCAAATATTTTTTTCAGAGCTCGTTGAAGTTTTGCAGTGGAGGATTCAACTGTTGTCCTGTGGCGAGGATCGCCGAGTCATCCGCGAACGTGGCTATCACAGTCTCTTCATCTAGAGGTATGTCTCTAGTGTACACTAAGAATAGGCATGGCCCCAGAACGCTTCCTTGTGGAACGCCAGCTTGAATTTCCTTGAATTCAGAGTATTCAATCTCATATCTACCCTGAAACAGTCTATTTTCAAGACAAGATTCGAGTATTCTATTCATTTCTCTCGGTAAAATTTGTTGTAGCTTATACTTGAAGCCCTCGTGCCATACCTTGTCAAAAGCTTGTGATACAACGAGAAAAACGCTTGAACATATCTTTTTTCCCTCTACCGCATTTTCAATTACATTTGTTGTCCGAAAGACCTGATCGATTGTGGAATGTTTGACCCTAAAGCCGAACTGGTGATCCGGAATCAATCGTCTTTCTTCAGTTTTCAGTTTTAAACGTTTAAGCAGAAGAATTTCGAAGACTTTTGAAATTATAGGCAGGAGCGAAATTATATTTGTCGTTTGGACTTTTCCCCGGTTTTGGAACCATTATGACTTCTGCGACTTTCCATTGGCTTGGAAATGGAATGGAAGCATTTATAATGTGGAAAAGCTTGACAAATGCTTTTCGAGGTATCTCCTTTAGAATTTCACTTGTAATCAACTCGTATCCTAGAGCCTTATTATTTTTTAGGTTTTTTATTTTTTGCTGTAACTCTGACGTCCTTTGAACGGTTTGAATGTTTCTTCTAAGTGGTCGGCAAACAAATTCGCTTTCTCTTTGTCTCCTTTTGCCCATTCGCCGTCGGCTGTTTTTATCGGTGCCAATTGCATAATAGGCTTCTTAGTCGACTTTACGGCTTTCTAGAGCAAACAATTGGAACTCTTGTCCGCAGTCAAGCCTTCGAGGTAATTAGAAGTTCTTTTACCAGTTGTTTTATTCTCGGTTTAAATAGGATTTATACGGGGGCGCATGTATTTCAAAGCAATCTCGTCATCATTATTTTATGGAAGGAGATTCGATAACCTTCCAGATGCAACAAATTCAATCGAAGAAGATGATCATAACGCTGCATTTAACATTGCATTTATACCACCAGATGCAGATTATGATGGCGGTCTCAGAAGTGCGGTCACCCAACAAAGAAAACACAAAAATTTGTTTGGTTTTCAACACAATCTCCTTTCAGTTCTATACACGATGTTCAAAAGTGCGATACCCTTTTTATAATAAGAACTGTCTTGCTCCTCATCCTCATCGTTGGAAAATCTTTCACCACTGAGCCATTTTTTCAAGTTTGGAAACAGAAAATAATCCGAAGGGGCTATGAGGTAGCAATTCAAAATTTACTTCATTAATGAATGAAACATCTTCACGACACTGTTTTTGCTCAAACACGCGCACCCATCTTGCACACAGCTTTCTCATATCCAAATTTTCAAATAATATGCGATGTACCGCATTTTTTGAAATGCCTACAATATCTGCTAGCTGGCGCACTTTCAATCGACGATCATCCAGTACCGTTTTGTGGATTTTCTTCACCATTTCTGCGATGCACGTCTTGGCAGCTCGTACGGCCTCGTTTAAGCATAGCAACCCAACATTTTACTGTTGTAAACGAAGGAGCAGACTCACCTAGGGTAGAATCCAGTTCAGCTTTTATAATGGTTGGGCTGAGGTCTTTCAAATAAAAGTGATACAGTGATATTTTCAAACAACTACCGCCATGTCATGGTCAGGCCGGGAAACGGAAAATTTAGATAACGACCGCATACCCAATAATGTTCCAGGTAACGTTGAAATTTTCATTAGGGATGAGGATTTCGATAGCGAGGATGACGTTCCTTCATCAGTTATCAGAGTCTCTGAGCAATCTCAAACCCAACCAAACTGGTTGAACTGTTCTGATAACTTCAAAATAAACAAAATTAATATGAAATGTGATTTAGACAATAAGTCTCCAGTCGAAATATTTGAAATTCCATTTGATAATGAGGTAACAGAATTGATCTTGAATCAAACTAGACTTTATGCTTCTCAACATAGCCATCATAGCCTCAATTTCCAAAAAGAAGAGTCAAAAAGTTTCATAGAAATTATGTTCTATAGTAATTACCATTCAATGCCCAGGGAGTCCATGTATTGGAAATTTGATGAGATTACAAGAATCGCATTGGTAGCAAACAACATACAGCGAAATCGTTTTTTTGAAATAAAAAAATATTTTCATTTCGCAAATAACAATCAACTAGATGCTAAAGACAAAATGGCACTGAGTCTTGCCAGTGAATCTTTTATGAATCTTTTGTGCCAAAAATATCAACAATGGGGCTTCATGCACGAAAAATGATCCATTGATGAAGCCATGATAAAGTATTTTGGCGACCATTCTTCAAAACAGTTTATAAGAGGAAAACCTGTTCGTTTTGATTTCAAGAACTGGATGCAGACAAGTAGTTGTGGCTACCTTTAGAACTTTGATACATATTGTGGTGCAAAAAAATGTGAACGCTGATTTGTTACAAATGCCACTGGGATCTCGACTTGTGCTTGAGCTTCTAGAAAAAGTTCAACTTCCATCTGACCACATAATTTATTTTAACAACTATTTTACTTTTCATGAGCTTTTGCGATTATTGAGAGAGAAGGGCTTCAGAGCAACTGGAACAGTAAGAGAAATCCGAACAAAGAAATGCCCATTGAAGCTAAAAAGTAAGAATTCAAAAAGCAGAGACGAGGGCATAATAATATTCTTTTTGTAAAGTGGAATGACAATAGTGTTGTCGCCATCGGCAGAAACTTTGATACCATCCAGCCTATGTCAAATGTTGGTCATCAGTAAAAAAAAGAAAAGTTTTCATTCAGCAGCCGACTCTTATTGCGAATTATAATAATAACGGTATGAGTGGCGTTGACTTACACGATCAGTGTGTCAATGTTTATAAAATCAAAATTCGAGGCGAAAAATTGTGGTGACCGCTTTTTACGTCCATGCTAAGCTCAACGTTGGTGAACGCTTGGAAACTTTATAAAGTCGCAGCAAATTCCGAAGATGACTTGCCATCTATCTTATATATATATCTTATATCTTAGAAGATATACAGCTCTACAACCTTCGACATCAAAACGATCCATATGTGCAAGGGTTGTTTTGAAAAGCCTCTTAGATGCAAAGTATGCAGATGGGCTTGTGAGTTCTACAACATAGTTCTGTATGTCGAAAAAAAATGCTTTAAGAAATTCCCTTTAAAAAATTAGCAATCATATGTTCCCACTGTACCTATTTGGGTCCAGCTTGAAAACAGTAGTTCCTTCATTTAAAAAAAAAAAATAAAAAAATATTTTTGTATTCTCTTAACACTATTCAATAAATTTATGTTACCAAAAATTTGAAATTTTACTTAAAAATGTCTTTGGGAATAAATGGGTTAAGCACCGACTACGACTTGAGATAATGTTATCCTCTCTGAGACAGAGATATTCCTGCAGAGTCTCTGTCTCAGACTAATGGGTTTGAATGTCCTTTTTCTTAGTATTATGTCCAGATCACACCATAAAAAAGTTACAAATCTGCCTCAGCCTACATAAATCAGTAAGTTAATTTTGTCGTGAGATATAAGTGTGACTTTTCAAACATTTAAATAGCTACATCTCGTTCGTTTTTGTTTTTAATGAATTTATATTTAATTAATTAATTTACTCTTACATGCTAGACAAAAAAAAATACTTAAAAATTAGCTTAAATAACTTAAAAAATAATCTCATACTAACTTACTAGCACCATACGGGCAATTAATGTTGAACATATTATAGGGTGATTCAGGCTTTTTTTGACAAATCGAGCATAATTCCTATCAAACTGCTTTGTCATTTTTGTTCAGTATCATTTGGCAAGTCATCGTGAAAAAACTCACATCATAACAGCGTCTCCAAATTGTTCAGCTGAATTACGAAAATCAGCGTTCTGTAGAGAAATATTTCCACCACTATTGCCAATACCATTCGCAAATTTGGGTCCTAGATTGCATTACTGGATGATACTCGACCGGTTAGATACCATTTAGCACGTAGCGAAGAGACTATAGCAGCTGTAACTGAGAGTGTACGCGAAGACCGTGACGAATCGATTCGTCATCGTTCTCAGCAGCTTGGCTTGACGTATTCGACAACTTGGCGTATTTTACGTAAGGATTTCTTCCTAAAAGAGTACAAAATTCAACTTGTGTAAGAATTGAAGCCAGTCGACTTAAATTTGAGCCATAATTTCAGTGAATGGGCTCTGGAAAAACTCAATGAAAAGACCGTGTTATATCGTGAAATTTCGTTTAGTGATGAAGCCCATTAATTTCACGTTTTGCTACAGTAAATTGACCGCCTAGATCGTGCGACATCACACCTTTGAACTATTTTCTCTGAGGATATGTAAAGTCTCAGGTCTTCAGGAATAAACCATCTACGATTGACGCTTTTGGAAGCCAACATTATTCGTGTGATGATATAAAGTTTTCTAATAACGGCTTGACAAATTTTTTTTTTTAAATGAAAGGCAAACCATTTGAGATATTTCAAAAACTTTATTATAAGCTTGAAGTACAATTAAAAAATTTATGAATGGAACTCGACTTCGTTTATATGGCCACCGCGGGCACGTTTGCAGTGGTCGATTCGTTGGACCCAATTTTCAACGACTCGGCCACACACTTCGGCCGAAACGGCCGCTATTTCGCGTTCAATGTTGGCTCTGAGCTCTTCCAACTTCGTCGGCGATTTGGCATAAACCAATGACTTAACGTAGCCCCACAGAAAATATTCAAGCGGCCAATCGACTGGCCCATGTTTTGAGATAACACGCTCACCATACTTACTCTTCAATAAATCGATTGTGGCGTGTGCTGTGTGCCTTGTGGCACCATCCTGTTAAAACCACATGTCGTTCAAGTCCATACCTTCCAATTTGGGCCAAAAATAATCGGTGATCATGGCGCGATAACGCTGACCATTCACAGTAACGTGACGATCGTTATCGTCGACGAAAAAATATGGCCCGGCATGCAAACCGCACCAAACAGCTATTTTTTTGTGGATGAAGTGGTGATTCATGAAGCACATGTGGGTTTTCACCCGATCAATAACGCATATTTTGCATATTGACGAACCCATTGAGCCAAAAATGAGCTTCGTCACTGAAGATGATTTTGCGATGAAATTCATTATCTTGGCGCATCTTCTCCAGAACCTAATCGAAGAGCTTACGTCGCTTCAAATGGTCCATCGGCTTCAATTCTCGAGTCAGCTTGATCTTGTATGGGTGTAAACCAGGATTCTTACGCAAAATACGCCATAATGCGGTCTGAGCGATGCCCAATTCTTGTGAACGCCGTGGAATTGACTGATTTGGATGGTTTGCTGCGGACGTCTGAACGGCAGCGATATTTTCGACACTTCGACCAACCCGTTGTCTCACTGACATGACAACATCAGACAACGAATATGTCAACTCAAATTTTTGCACTAAACTTATTATTGCCTGTCTACTAGGGCGAGAATTACGACCGAAAATTGGAGTTAACGCTTTTAAAGTTGCAGTTACCGACTCCGAATATCTGTAGAAAATTTTTATAATTCGCAGACGTTGCTCGTTGGTGTACTTTACCGTGATGAAAATGTTGAGTTTACTGAATAAATTGACAGTGACAGTTTGATGATTAGTGAAAGAGTGCGTTCACAAATTACATTCAAATGTGTCAAGTCCCTATTGGAAAACCCTATATATAGATATTTTTATATATACAATTTTTTTTTTTTTAAATTTTTATTTTAAATGTAATGTGACACTTTTTTTCTTAAATGTAATTTACTCCCACTTAAAACTAATTAAGCTGGCCATGGTTAAAAAAAACTAGGCGACCCACTTTGCTTCACGTGAAGCTACCAAGTATTGGAGGAATTCGATGAAGACGCATCCTCTCCTTCAAAAAGCTACCAAAATGATTGGTGCTGTTGAGCAACATTCCTCATGCCGCGACTCCTTACCGCCTACTGAACCGGGAACGCTCTGCAATCCCGTGTGAAACGTCTTTTTCGTAGTTTAGTCACCTGTCGAGCAACATGGAAGACTAGCGGAACCGCCAAACTGTCCTGGATCAGACCTTTATTATCTGGGTACGGGAACGCTTCTGGAGGAATAAGGCCGTCAAAGCGAAATCTCTTATGATACATATAATTAGGGTAGAAATCTCTTGCAATGTGCCTTCGATTCAACTTAATGACGAAATTATTCACTCTTATTAGGTTCGCCCTATTGTACAAGACCTCATTAGGATAGAATTTTATGTACTCAGACTCTGGTGTTCTGTATAAGCGAAGACAAGTCCTAAGACAAGCCCTCTCAAACACCCCAATCTTTTCCAATAAACTTGCTTTCACATTGAACCACACGGGACATCCAACTTCCAGTCGTCGCAATATCGCTAAATTTTGTCGAAATCACGTTACAAAAATATATTTATGTCCTCAATCTTTGGACCTGATCTGTACGCGATTAAGTCGTCGGCATACGCTTTGGCATGATGAAGTGAACCTCTCAGATCACTTGTGTAAATGCCGAATAAAATCGATGAATTTACCGCACCTTGTTGCAGACCGTTTTTAATGTGAAATGTACCAGAAGAAGTCACATCGCCATTTTTCATAATGAACTCTCCATCTGTGAGCATATTGAAAAGAATATGCAGAAGTGGTTTACTAATGCCCAGCCTGCCAACTTGAAGAAAAGTCTCTCTACCCATACGGTATCGAAGGCCTTTTCCAAGTCAATCAGGCAGGCACCAGTGCATTGGTTCTTGACTTTGTTCCATTGGATATCAGAAACCAGCTTAGACGCGGCATGAATGATATCATGCCCTGCTTTGAAACCGAATTCATTATCCGGGACTATACATATGTTCGTCCTCAATCCACTTAGTCAGGACTCTATCGATCACCTTTTCGAAAACATTACTGATGTTTGGAATAAGACTGATCGAGCACAGATTCGCCGGATTGGAAGTATCTTTATCCCTTTTAGGGATGGGATGTACCACCACAGGTTTACAATGAGCTTTATAATGGGCATTATTCAAGATGTCAAAGCACAATGTTCAGTAATCGTATTTCATCGGTTCCCACTGATTTCTTACTTCTAAGCGATTCGAAGACTGTTTGAAGCTCTTCCTTCGAAATGAACTGTGATAGTACCCTTTCGTTGGTGATGATGAACTGGGTGAAACCCAAGCTCTCGAATCGCCAATTCACTATTTCATTTCGAAGGTAGAAGTTGTGCACAAGGACTCGATTCTCCAAATCATAGTTCGGGCCAATGGTTTCATTCGCCTTGTACATTTCCTGGAAAGTCGCTCCAATAGCTTCTATCTTCTCCTACGAACCCTCATCAACATCAACAGCCTTATTTGGATCTATGCCTGCTGCTGAAAGTATGCGTTCATTGTCTGTCGTTCGTACGATTTCCTCCGAAATATTTTTTTTATTTGCGGGAACATATTCGGGTTGCTGATATTTACAGTTAGAATTTTATTGTTACAATACAAACTTATAGAAGTTCTGTAACTTTCCTTAATTAATATTTGAAGATTTTTAATCGACGACTTTAGTATCATAATTTCCGGGTTATGTCTATCAGTAAACTGTCTGTATAAGGTTTTTAGTTTTGACAGCAGTCTACTTTTATGTCGGTGCAGTGCGTCAATACCTGCGTTGCGGAATAAGTCTTCATCATCAGTGCATTGATACCGAGGTATCGTTTTGTCTATTGTTCGTTTAATTGTCTCGTCCATTAGTCTTAGATAACTGTCAATCTCCTCGTTTGACAGATTTCTATTGGACGGTGGGTAGCGCGAATTTGAGGAGAGAGCTCTTGTCTGTATTCTTGAAAAGTGTGTAAAACGCACCCTACTATAATTTTAGGAATGCCTTTGAACAAACTCTTCCAATTTCGCAGTTTCGTTGAGAACAGTTATTTCGGTGCTGAGACCACAATGGTCACTATCTTACACGAAAGTGCGTAAACAGTTTGTAAGTTGTTGGTTTAACGCATATCAGTTGTATTCGTGAATAACGAGAAAGATATGAATTCAAGCAGCTTCGCTAGAAGGTATCGACATCCCGAGAATACTTCGTTTGGTTTAATTCTGAAGTGAGTAAAAGAAAAATGGTTAAAGGCACAAAACTGATAAGAACGTTTTAAGCTGCTTCCAGTGGTATTCAGCAACAAGGCCAACAAAATACCACCTTGATAAAAAAAAAAGCTGAATAACCACCGCTAGGCGCTCCCATTGTTCCGATTTGAGTTCTGTTATTATTATTTTTTTTTTTTTTTTTGTTAGGTTGGTAAATCTGTTGTTGACACTTGCAAAAGTTACTATCGTGTTAACGATTTTTTTACAATTTCAGAAATGGATTTGAATTTGCAACAACGAACTTGTGTTAAATTTTGGGTAAAAAACGGATTTAATAGTGCGCGAATGTTGGAAATGTTGGAAAAGTGTTCCGGCAACGATTCTCTAAAGAAAACGGTCATTTACCAGTGGCACGAGTGGTTCAAAAGTAGTCGTGAGTCAATCGAAGATGATGAACGTAGTGGCAGGTTATCGACATCGAAAACCAACGAAAACATTGATGAAGTACTCGTAAAAGAAATGTTGGTCAATAACCGCAAATTAACCATCAGAGAGATAGCGGAGGACTTGAATATTGCCTATGGATCCGTCCAAGGCATTTTGGTTAATGATTTGGGTTTCCGTCGTGTAGCAGCAAAGTTTGTGCCAAAGGACCTCCATTTTATGCAAAAAAGAGACCGTGTAGACGTCACAAAAGAGATGATTTGCGAGGCTGAATCCGATCCCACATTCATCAAAAGGATCATTACTGGAGACGAGAGGTGGGTTTATGAGTACGACACGCAATCCAGACATCAGGTAAGTGAATGGCGTTCACCAAATAAGCCGAGACCAAAAAAACCACGTCGTTTTCAGTCAAAAAGAAGGCAATGCTCATGGTTTTCATGGATTACAACGGTGTAGTGCATCATGAATTTTTGCCAGAAGGCCAGATAGTAAACAAAGATTATTATTTGGGCGTTTATGAGACGTTTCCGTGAAGTAATTCGCCGAAATAGACCAGAATTGTGGGCAGAAAACTCGTAGATTTCGCACCATCGCACAGTGCCATCATTATTCGTAATTTTTTGCAACAAATACCATCCAACAGGCACCGAATTTACCTGATTTGGCTCCCTGTGATTTCTTTTAGTTCAAACGAGTTAAAAAAACACTACGGGGAACGCATTTCAGCATCTAAGAGGAAGTAATGGAAAAATCTCAGGAAGTGCTGATGGACAGTGGACTGATGGACTGAAAACCGAATATAAAAAATGCTTCGAGTATTGGATCAAGCGCTGGCATAAGTGTGTTGCTGTCGATGGTGATTTTTTTGAAGGGGACAATATAGATTTAGATGAATAAACTTGTATTTTTAATTTTCTGATCAAGGTGGTATGTATTCAAAGACAGCGAGCTCCGAGAGGAAAATATTGACGTCCTAGTTTGAAGACAAGACAGCTTCTGATTGCATGTTATGAAGAAGGTATGACGATTTCTGAAACTGCTCGAAACACTATAGTAAAGTTTATGAAAATACTGCGAAAAGTATTATAAGAGCCTGTAAAAAAAGAAAGAGAATTGTCCAAAAAGCGTCGAGTTAAAAAACAACTAACAGGAGGAAGTTTTAGTTATCCGGGAATATATAAAAATAAAAAAAATGAAAATATGAAGAGAAGTCTAGAACTGAAGAAAGATTTCCTTCCTCGACTGTTAGAAATGGCCTTCGTCATCTTAAAATCACACTCAAATTATCTGCACTTGAAAATGAACAAATGAATTCGCACCCAAGAATTCATAGAATAGTCTTTAAATAATAAAGATACATAAGATGCTACTCATCGACAAGCGCGGATTCAATCTACATCTCAGAAGATCGCAAGCACGCTCAAGAATTGGTACCTGGGCTTGATGTATTGTTCCAGCTGTGCGTGAAAGAAATGTTTCTATAGTTACACCAATTAATGACCAAGGAATAATCCATTCTAAGATTTTGACAAACTCCACTGGTAACTCTGTTAGTTAGTTAGTTTTGTTTATTTTTTCATGAACTTTTTATTATTATTATTGGTGCGGATCTACCCCGGACAACTTTATAAAGCTTATTAACAAGCAAACACTTAAATCTAAGCTTAGAAAACTAACAAAGATATTTTAAGTATAATGTGGCAAGGAGAAATGGTGGTCGGGGGAGATGTTAGGGGAGTGGCAGTGCTTTTTGGATTTCGAATTTGCTACTATTTAGGTCAAAGACTTCGGCATAGTTGTTATAGTTGTTATACGCAACATTCTAGATATTGGTTCAAAGTGACCGTAATTGAAGCGGTGAGTTTGGATCAGGAGGAGTGTGACGGATTTTGAGTTACGGGGATTGGAAGTGAATGAAATATTTTGCATTAATCTCGGGCAATCTATGTTTTCAGTCAATAACTGGTGGATGAGAAGTACATCAGCGACTTAACGACGTTCTTTAGGGTATGCATGCTAATTAGTTTTACAGTAACCAAACTTCGCTACAATATTCGAGAAGCTTAACAAAAGTAATGTAAGGGACTTTGTGACGTAAGAGTTGGAAAATCCTTTTGACCAACTTTTAATAAAACGAAGTGCAGAGTTAGCTTTATTTATAATGCTTTCAATATGTGAGTCCAAATTTAATTCACTGTCACAGATTATTCCTAGATCCTGTGTTTTGGTAGTGGAAGGAAAAGGCTCATCGCAGACGAAGTAGTTTTTTTTTGGGGGGGGGGATAGTTGTTTGTCCGAATAGGTTATCGCTTAGCATTTGTTTACATTAAGCTCTAAAAAGTTTTGCTTGCCGAAAACTTATTTAAGTCATCTTGCAGGCAATGGGAGTCAGAAGGCAGTGAAATGACTTTGTAAATTCTCATGTCATCAGCGAAAATAGAAAGAATTCGTTAATATGAGACTTATTTCGTTAATCGCTAAAATAAAGATAATTGGTCTAAGGTAGCTACCTTGAGGGACTCCAGATGTTGTTTTAATGGGGTCGGCTATTGAAGATCTGAAGATGACTCTGTATTCTCGGTCTTTCACAAAATGGGGGGAAACATCAATTTGGTAAGAAATTTAATCGCATGCCTTGCTGAAATCTTTGGAAATTAAATCGACTTCATCACCGTCTTCTAAAGCACAAAGCGTCCTAAAGACGAACTCAGTGGTTAGTGGTGGTTGATTTATCTTTCAAGAAACCGTGCTAATTTGTGTAGATAGTTGGCCTACATTACAGAAACAATTGTTGGTATACTATGCTTTCGAAAAGTTTGGGCCTATAATTACCAACTTCGCCCTTACTTTCTTTTTTATGAATAGGGATGATATAGGATTACTTCCATAGGAAAGGGAAAGTACATGTTGAAATAGGTAAGTTAAATAGGGCAGCGAAGGGAGAGATGAATTACACACTCTTTTATTAAGATAGCCGGATGAAAAATCATCTTTAAATTTGGTAATATTTTCGGATACTAAAGTAGTTGTTATATTTGGCAAGATGGATCACGTCTCATCTCATTTGTTTGCTTAGAAAAAGATTTTTTAAAATTACGGGCAAAAAAATTATGGGTTTTGGGTCGGCGAAGATTCACTAAGAAATTTGAGAGAAGATGAGTACCCGTCTGACTTTCTTTTGCTATTAACAAGCGTTTAAGGTTCGAGACCAATCTAAATTGATTGCGGTAGAGGTACTCAAGATAAAGACACTCAAAAATTTCGAAAAAACGATTATATACAAATCGATAATTACTTTTTTACTAGTCGGAATCAGATCGAGTTCTTAAAAATTTGTGCCACAACTTGTTTCTGTTAGTTCGGAGAGAGTGTAACTTCTTGTTGTACCAGGGAGGAGCTGACATGCAGTCCTTTCGGAAAGTTTATAGAGCCGATTGGGCAAAGTAAGAGAAAATTAATGAATAGAAAAATTGATAGGGCAAGATCAATGATAGTTGTTACAGTAATAAAGTCAGGTAATGTTGCTGATGAGGCTTTCAAATTTGTTAAAGTCAGTTCTTTGGAATGTAAATGAAAATAAATTTTCCAAATTGACACATATGTTGCCGTTTTCATATGAGCATATAATTGACAAGAGAGGATGAAGGCGGTCTAAGATAGAAAGAAGATGATCACTCCCATAAACGACACAGTTATCTGAATCTGATATGAAGACAATGTCGAGTTGTCTATTCATTGCATAAGGTATTCCACTAATCTGATATAGACTTGAGTTGGTAAGGTAGCTCACCATCAATATTTCTATTTCAGAGGACGAAGTAAGGGAGACAAAATAATACGAATCGTCGGAAGGCGCCTGCTAGAATAATACTCAATCAGACTCAATTGGTTGAGATGGGTGAATGTGACAATGAAGTACGTAAAGGCAACATATGGGGAGCTTAGTGTTGACACATATATGAGCTGTGTTTTTTTCTATCGCCAAAAAGTGATATCTTAAAGGATTACAAAGGCGATAAAAACATGTATCGAAACCCCTAAGCTCAAACGACGAAGGGGGATGTACGACAGACGGAAGAGCGTAGTTCAAAAAAACCTATTACCCTGAAGTAATGCCAAAGCGTTCCCGGGGTGAAAAGGCTGCTTTATAAGAGCTACTTGATGGACAGCGTCCTGCCCAACGTCCTTATATAAAAAAAAAATAAATGTTGACATATACTAACTCAATGTTGTCAGTGTGAAGAATGTCAACAGTTAAGGACTGCTAGTAAAACACCTCTGCCATAAGGATTATCGGCTCTTTCAAATTTTTTTTCGAAAAACGTTGAAATTTGGGGTAAACAGCTGATTGGTTTTAAAGTCAGGAGTTAAATTTGTTTCAGTAAGAGCAATTAGGTCATAGGAAAGCTTTTGAGAATTAAGATATACGGCGGAGGTTTTAGAGCACAAGCCTCTTACATCTTGGTAGTAAATGGGCAGACATTTTGAACTGGAGACATACAGAAAAATTGAAAGACCCACCTCTTAATTTTGCCATAAGGCAAAAGTAGTTCAAGACATGTTACCTACTACGAATTTCAGATTAAAATTATTTGCCTCTTTACTTTGTCATGCTTAACTCTATTGAAAATTTTTTTACAACATTGTCAGGTTTTAAGTAACGTCAGCAGGAACCATAAGTTTCTGCAGTTATTGAAGATAGTTTCCAACAAATTACACTAAACGATTGCACTAATTATCAGATGGATATGGTTTTACTCATACCGAAGGCCAAAAATCCACTACAAATTTGTGTTTGGGTTAAATTTATTTGCTTTTAATCTAAATAAATGTGCAAGTGCTATATGGTATTATAAGTCTTCGCCTTAAAATATTTCATAAAAATAAAACCGCATAGAGTTAGATGCGGCGGAACTGCTAGATTAGGTAAGGTTAAAGCAGGAGTGTGATGGATATGTCATCACACAACACTAGGCACCAAAACGGACCCGTCGAGATCCCTCTGGAACCAGTTAAATTTATATTCAAACGGAAAAATCCTAAACAATATCCTGTGTGAAACATCTAATTTCTTTGCATAAGCCAAGAAGGTCTTTGAAGTTAGTGTCGTCTATTTCCTCTAGGTTTTCGAAAAGTATTTCGCTAAAAACAGCAACAGCACCCAAAAAGTGGCCAGAGTTCCTTGGATATCCTGTTTCCTTCAAAACTTGGCCACCTGAGGTAAGCAGTCTTTTTGATATTTTACTCGAAAGTGCCCCTTACTATGCAAAGGGGTGGTTTGATGTTAGGCTTGATATGCTGAAGTTGTGTACCCAAACCCACATTCTCAAAATAACCTAGAGGTGGTTTTCGTTATGTGTACTCGTATGGATTTGAATCCACAAGAATTACTTCCTACCGGAATATCAACTGAAAGTCAATGCCAGTTATTTCAGCGGCAATTTATTGACTACTAAGCACCCTTCGACTAGTGTTTCCATCATTCGTATTTCCGAACCCAACTTTTGGTACAACAAGGCTCAGCTTATTAATCTCTTGCCACTTTTTAACTGTTATTTTTTAGGTAATGTGAAGAAGACTCTCAAAAATTCAAAATTGCGCATTTAATGTTGATAATCTAAGCCGTTACGAATAACATTGACTTCCTTGGATTTACTCAAACCAGATGGACCAGATCAAGGTGTCATACGACTCGTGACAATGATCAACCTGGCTGAGGGCCCAGCCATCAGTCGCAAATGAAGTATCCGGATACCTGGCGACTTATTTGCACCGAAATGCTTTAGGTGTTATCAAAACATTCAGATCCACTCCGGAGGTTGAGAGAAGTGCGGCCATTAAAAGCAATATTGAGTGGGCTACCAATATCCTAAAAGACGTATTACCCACTGCTTCCACTGCTTCTTTAAGCGCTAGAGATCATTGGAGGAAACCGTGCTGGTTTCCAAAAGACGCAAACCTATAACACCAAAACCCCTGGGCCATCCGACAGAATATCTCTGAGGTCTTTTAGCGAAGTCCTTAAAGACGCTATAGAGATCGCGGTAATCGTCAGAAATGACAGTGACCCTTATTGATGCGCGTTAATTTTGATCAATAAGGGAACCATTAACCCTCTTGCGCAGAGTAAAGGCATAATTCGGTTCGGTTTTCAGTCAGTTCACCTAAGGGTTTATAAAAATGATGAGCTGGATGCTGATAAGCAAACTGCTCCTCCTTTTGTTGAAAATCTAAATACAACTTTAAACCTTGGAGCGTCGAATAGTCTCCAGAAAAAGACAGCGATGACTCCAATTTATCTGAGGCGACAATTAAGCCGTCGATTTCTTCTTCTGACACTCTGTCGGAAATGGAAACCGATGACGAACTAAAAAAGATCATGTGCGATCAGAGGAAGATGCTGAGCTTTTGGGCACATGTTTAGAATCGGAGGACTCGTACATCTCGATGGTGGAGGGTACTCTAGTAAATTGCAGCAATGATACGGTTTCTCCAGAATAATCTTCATAATCAACATCATCCTAATCCAGGAACTATGGACCGTAGAAAGACTAGAGACTGCCGAAGGCTCCTACTGGATCGCATCAGCATATCTTGGCCACGATCATGTAGGCCCTCTGCGTGGTGATAACCAGGAAACTGAAAGCTGGAAGGCTGAAAACTGGCCTCCATTTTTATGATTAAAGAAGCTCTGCCCTGGCTGAAGAAAAATGTGACATCTGCAAAGGATACCCCCATTTTTTCGGACAGTCATGACGTTATCAAGTCCCTCGACTCAGCCTCAGTAAACTCTAAAACCGCTCTTGAATGCCGATCATATCTTACGGAGATGGCAGAGAAGTTCAACCTTTACCTTTGTTGGGTGCCGACGAAGTCGCCAAAATTGAAACCACTGTACTTATTATATCGGAAAAGGGTAGCATAGGTATACCAATCGCTATGTGCAAATTATTATTTAAGCGGAATGCTAATAAAAGAACAGATCTTAGATGGACCGGAGGGCCAATATATCTAACGACTAAACATTTTTGGCAAAACTGGATCTGCATCGCTCTGATGATCCTTCTTAACAGGAAACATCTCAGCGCCATCATAGGTTTTATCACTGGATACTGCCTTATAGGCAAGCATGCAAAAAGGCTTGGCGCCTTTAAAAACGATTTTTGTAGAAACTGCACGGACGAGAAGGAAGATTAGACATCCCTCCACCTTCTCTGTAAATGCCCAGCTCTCTCCCAAAGAAAAAACTCCACTTACGAGCTTTGTTCTGCAATGACTTAAAGAATCTAAAGAATGTTTACCTTAAAAGTCTCCTACGCTTCACCATAAGCTCAAATTGGTTCCATAAGTAAGAGGATCACAGATCTACGTGGCATCACTATGGGCCAATAGGCCTAATTGGGTTGGTTTTTCCAACCGCCGCTTTTACCTAGCTACCTATCTATGGTTAAAACCTATCATTTAACCAACGATGGACGTTAGGGACGGTCCCATAAGCAAACACCAGTGGCCACTGGTCAGTCAATTCTTCCCAATGCAAAGAGATTTGCTCTTATTGGAACTGAAACACTCCTCGGAATGGTTTGTGACAAGTTCCGTCTGTAAGAATTCATTGGCATGAAAAAGAACATCTACACTCTGTGGGTCCGATATAAGAAATCTCAGATACATCCATCCTCTCGTCAACCGATTCCAATTCGTTACGAGATGAAGGGATACAATACTTTTTTGGGTTCTTACTACGATCACTATTACCTCGACTATGATAGCTTCCCAAATGATGTATTCGAAATCGATCCAAATATGTTCTGAGTTGGTTTCCCTGGTCCTGACAACGGTCATTCATTCATCCAACCAAAGATCACCATGTTAAAACGGAATTCTCAAGATTCAAAGGAAAACATGGAGTTGTGAGCCACAAAGAAACCGAACATGTGTTCCGTAAAACTATATTCCAACTGAATCTGTGTAACATTTATTCAAAGAACCAAGCCAAGTTAAGTTGTACATTGGCAATTTAGCTGATAAAACGGTGGGCGAACTAAAGGCTAGACGTGGCTTAAAATCATCAAATATCTACAACAGCGGCAAGCCCTTCCCTTACAACACCAATAACTTAAAGGACAATCTTCCAAATTTATTTGACTAGCGTGACGCAGTTACCCCTGTCAAAGATCAATTGGTTTGTGCTGGTCGTTTAGAACCGTTAGTGCCATTGAAGGTGTGTTCTTCCTCCGTAATGGTGAAAAGCTAGCTCGCATCCCACAACGAACTCTAATTGATTACTATTGGATATATGGCAACATAGGTTGTAATGGTGGTAAGAACTGGCGTGCACATCAGTGGATGATGAAGGTTGGAGGTATCCCAACTCAAAAGGAATACGGCTCCTACCTAGGTCAAGGTGGCTGTGGATAGCTGTGGATGTCATGTGGATAGAGTTAATCTGATCGCCTTCAAGATTGCTTTGATTAAAAATGGACCGTTGTCAGTTGAAATTGATGCATCCTCCAAGAGTTTCAGCTTCTACTCGCATGGTGTTTATTATAAAGAGGAATGTCACAATGTTTTAAATGGATTGGATCATGCAGCATTGGCCGGGGGAAATTGAAAATTAGTTGAGAGGACTATTGATTAGTGAAAAAATCTTAGTCAACCCACTAGGCTAATTCAGGTTACTTGCTTGGTAAATTCAGAATATCACTATAATGAATATAATTGGACTAAAATACCCGAACACGGGATGCATTTTCGTCATTTTGACTTGCACATTTTCCGCCTTACACTCTTTTCTTCCAACTCAGTTCCCATATGGTGTGGACGTATTTCCTGAACTGTCTTGTTTACTCCTAGATCGGAAATATGTAGTTTCAGAGATCTTTATCACGTTTCTGGTAATCAACAACGTACATATTTATTCTTCCGTATCCGATGCGAATAAAATTGTATACAAGTGCACTTCAAACTTATATAACACCCCATAACGCCTTTCACAGATACAAGTCATCTGGTGTTTATTTCCCTCTCATCGTTAAATTTAAAACAGAAATTAGAAAAAAGTAAAATCGTCGGAGATCTCACTGTTCGCTGTCCGTGATTGGAATCCATCAACAATCGAATCTTCGGAATAAATTACCTTCCTCTGTTACTCTGTGCATGACAAGTCCCAAGATGTGTAAAAGATATTTTCGGAAATGACCTGAAACTACAATTAGATCAGCATAACCGACACGTAACAACGTGGCATGGGTAGTGCGAGTACCTTCCTAATTGAAATCTAATGCGGCACACTAACCACAATCGCTACTGGGTGCCAGTTAACCATTTTATTTTGATCTACGACTTCTCATCCGCATTCCTATATTGTTTCCCAATAGGACGTATAACTGTCTTAATAGCACTTAAGAAGCCACCATCCAGATGTGTCAAGAAGATGAGAGAAAGAAAGAATCACCAAGAAAATAGGTCAACCGGCTAGCAAATGCTCCAACAGCGAGAGCGCTACTTCAAAAAACAAAACACGAGTATCTACAGCTTGTATATATGTGTACCTACCTGACTGAAAATCAGAAAAAATAACCTCATGCCCATGCCTATAGATTCTGTAGAATTGTGGAGAGTTTGAAAGTTGAGAAAGCTGAGCTTTTTTGTGCAGAAAAGCATATCCGACGAAAAGCTCTACAAAGTTAACGAATTGGGATCTAGGGGTGGAATAATAAAACATACCAAATCTTCAATATTGAGGATTTGCTCCATCGAAAACAAGATAATTAGCGCAAAACTTAAAAGTTGACCAATCCCATAAAGATGATGAGAACAATTTTTAAATATGCAGTCGACTTCAAATATTTCGAAACTCAATAGACCGAAGTTGGATCGAAGGACTAATATTTACAAGCCAAATAACAAAATTTTGAACAGAAATATTTCTATCAGAACTTGACGTACTCAGAATAACTTTGGCTCATAAATGGCAAAAATTAATAAGAAATGCTAATACCAAGTGCCGAGATGTTAGAAACAGGGTCCGCTACTTAAACTTTCAATCGAAAGTACACAAAATGTATTATTAGGGAACGGAAGATTATAAGAATGTGGTCGCCATCACTTGACAACTGAGCTCTTAGTTAATAACGTAAGCGTATCAAAATAAGCGTCTGACTAACGACCCTAAAACCAAGTAGGAAAAATTTTTCTTGCTTTAGCTGCCTTGACGTGGCAGAAAGGCTTTAGAGTCGAAGATCGTCAGGTTCTGAAAAGAACTCTAGTGAGAATCGAACTAAGCTCCAAAGACGTCCAATCTAGACATAATCGCAATAGCGACAATCCACCTGCGGTCTTTTCAACTGCGGTCGGGGCACGGATTCTGGAGGCCCCACCAGACGTACCATACAACTTCCTGCCGATTTCGGCGTTGGTCGGATCCCTGATTGACGGAGGTCTACTAAAGCGATCAAATCCCCACTGAGATACAACTTTGGTTATGGCCTTCCTAGCGCACAAGATCAGGCTGTTAAAGGTGATGCGACGAGCATAAGTTGCAGCTCTGGTGCACGTAATTTGAAAGTCTTAGGAAAAGTAACTCCCCAAAAAAAATACGAAACGCCATAGGGGATGAAACCGGCGCACCTGCAAAATCCTTTCGAAGTTTCTAAACATCCAAAACTGTCGCGCGTCATCTAGGTATACCTCACGTCCCTATCTGCACCTTGGAAAGGTTAATTTCCACTTTGTTTCCAAATGAGTACGGGTAGGAGACGAACACCCTAGTACAACTCTATTCTGTGTACTTAAATCAACCTTCAACATTCCAAGTCCGCTACTTCATCCCTATGGAGGGAAGCCTCCCTAGGAGGCTAACCTGAGAAGCAATCATCTACTGGATTTCATATTATCGTCTAATCTGGCTGTCAACAATGTTGGCTCCCAGCTAAATTTGTTACGATAGTAAGACAGCAAGTAATTGAAATAAAACTTATCCAACGAATATGCTAAGGAGATTACTGGCTAAAAAGTACTATTGGAGATCTCCATGTGAGACCATAGATAGATATATCGAATTCAGAATCGGATGGGAGATCTCGACCTTACTGAAAAGGAGGAATCTGCATAAAACCAGCTTTAAGGAGGAGCTCTACAAGTACAACAGCGCTCTCCCTAAGCTCAGGACAAAACGAAATCTTGAGAAAGCTGTTTAGAACACAAACGGCACCCTCACCAAGTGTTTCAAAATGGCATGTCCAGCTAGTAAGCAATCCTGCAGATCGCCCATTCCTTGCTGCAACGCAGACCTGTAGTGCTTTCGTAAAGAATCCAGAAAACTTCCTAACAGGTAACTCAGACTAATTTGGAGGAAGATTGAAATCTTTACAGATCAAAGCAAAAAACGAAATAAAAGAGGCTCATTCAGATATCGAAGAGTGTCTCTTGCAAAAACTTTTGAGATAAGCTTCAAACTGTTTCATACCAGTAGAGTGTTCAAATTTCTCAAAAAGGGGAAGATCAACCAGATTGGAATCACTCAAAAAATCTGATGGTACCCATGCAGAGTCCAAAGTAGAGACTCTTCGACTCATGTTTGAGGCTCAGTTCATAGATAACCAAATCGGAACCAGCTCATAGCTGGCTTCAATTAACAAAGCTGCTAGTGAGCTGCATAACGTAACACGCTGTAGCTGGTATATCTCATCGGTTGTGGTGAATGTTAAGACCAAATTCAAGTTCAAGTCACCTGGTACCGATGACATATAGCCAGTTATGTTACAAAAGGGCACAGATCAGATGCTAATAATTCTGATGGGAATCTTTAGCCTGGCACTGGCATACATACCGGAACCCGGAGGAACAGTGAGAGTGGCGTTTACACAGAAAATCGGAAAGGAAGACCACACGTTCGTCAAGAGTTTCCAAAGTATAAATCTGACTTCCTTCATGCTGAAGAGCATCGAGAGAATAGTCGATATCCATGTGCGCAAAACTACCTTGTAAATGCATCCTCTGTCGGCGATGCAATAGCGCAGAAGATCCTACGAGAGTGCGCTTCAAAATCTGATGGACGGAATGCCTATCAAAAAAAAATCTAGGTGGACTGTTGGGTCAACATGTCAAGCGATCAAAGAAATCTGTCCAAAAAGGGATCTAAATCGCTCTAAGAGTCTGATCCTTTTAAATAGAAAACATTTCAGCGCTATCATAGGTGTCATTACCGCACACCGCTTTATAGGCAAACATGCAAGATGGCTTGGCGTCTTACAAATGATTTCTGTAGAAGCTGCATGGACGAGGAGGAAGAGAAGACAATCATCTATCTGATCTGTACATGCTCAGCTCCCTCTCTACAATGACTTAAGCGATCTAGAGAATATAGACGTTAACAGTCTCCTACGCTTTATTAAGCTCAAATTTTTTCCAAGAGTAGAAGGGTCAGAGATGCAAGTGACATCACATTGGCCAACAGGTCTAAGTAGCCAACAGCCACTCTTACCTTACCTAACTTTATTTGTATTCCCATTTCGGTTGAGGGTATTTCACCGAATAAATCGAAGGTAATGGCTATCCAGAGTGCTTCTATTCCGGAAAATAAGGAAATTCCTCAAGCTTTTTCTAAACTTTTATTACAAGTTTTTACAAAATATCAGAAAGGATACTGGGTCAGTACGACAAAGGCAAACTACTAGTACTCTCCTGTGATGCTACACCGTATGGTGTTTGTACAGTCTTAGCGCACCGCGATTCAGAATCAAGAATCTCAATTAATACATAGGTAATCGATTAGTTCTAATTACAATGTAAGCAAAAGCCGATACCAGCAATGATTCCTCCTAGAATGCTTAAAAAAGGCATAAAACTATGAGTTGAAGTACAGCGCGGCCAAACTAAATGGAAGAGTCAAGCTCACCAAATTTAATTCAATTGTCCATGAAGAAGAAATTGCTTGGGAAACAGCAAGGGATACTTCATGAGTATACACTCTATGAGTGTAGAGAAGGATCTTGAACCAAGAAAGCAGACGAAATCCTCTAAATCGACAGTTCATTGACAGTGAGTTAAACCCTAGATTTGCCCTTCAACTGAATTTCGCCGAACCTCACAAGGTGCATGTTTTTTCAATTGTTGTGGATGCGACCGAGGCGACTAACTAACGCTAACTGACATTAGTTGAGGGAGGTACATGTACTTCTAAAACTATTAGTACAAAGGTTTCCATTCAAACAAAAAACAACGTCAAACACTACCACAGACAGGACACCTGCAGAACTTTTAATGGGTAGAAAACTAAAAACAGTTTTATATGTATATTTTGCATCTGAACCCGAAAACATATACAACGATGCGGTAAACCAAACCTTAGAATATTTAATATCGGCGATTCAGTACTCATCCGAAACTACTTACATGAACAACGATGGTTAAGAGGAAACATAATCGAAATCACGGGACCCGGCTTTTATGTCGTACAGACAACCACGAATGCCCCAAATTCGAAAGGGGCATGCACAAGAAACACTAAGTTTTGACCATGCAGAAAAACAGTAAACAGCAGCTGATCTGAATCATATCAACATTTCCGACTTCCCTAGGACCATCATCAGCAACCTGCAACGGGACCGTAGCTACGAGGTATAGCAGGTTTTACTAACCACCATCACGATTCACCACGTAAGACCACACTCAGAGGTCAGGGGTATCATATACAGTGTTGGAAACGACATTATTTCATGACTCTCAAGTTGACAGCCAATATGTTTGTGAGTTGTAAACAAACCACAAATGTGCTCAAAGCAAATAATCAAATTCAATTTGCATTAAATAAAGAGTATCGACGAAGGCAATTATAGAGCCATGTTTTTGGAGTGACACAGGTTTCACCAGCGCATTGAAATTGTTACAACCAGCTATAAAAATATTGAAAATTTCGCTGAAACCATTCAAATATTTAAATGCTCAGCAATTATCAAGTAGTAATTTATACGCTCGAAATGTGGTCGAAAATTCGGGTATGTAGATTCCATGGCAGAATCTGGGAAAAGGAGTCATAACTTCATTAAATAAACGCAAAAGTTAAGCCTGTAACTTTGGGAAATACATCAAAAAAGCATTTTCAACCATGAATCGCACTTCTGTTGTAAACGTTTTCTTAGTAAGCGGAGCTACCTTATTTGGGGTCTAAAAAACCCAAGAATATTTCTATGTTTATTTCCAACAAGACTGTGATGCGTGCCACATAAGCGGTCAAACCATCCAATACCGTGCGATTTCCTGTGAAAGAGAGGGCTTATCCCAAGGTTCCTTAGCCAAGTGAAATACTTTAAGTCATCATCCGTACTTTTATCAATGAAATAGAGCGATAATCATAAGATCCCAAATGTGCAACAGAGAACAATCCTTATATAGGGTTTTCTAATAACGACTTGACAACTTTTTTTTAAGTAAAAGGCAAAGCATTTGAGATATTTCAAAACTTTATTATTGACTTGAAGTACAATCAAAACATTTATGAATGGAACTCGACTTCGTTCATATGGCTACCGCAGGCACGTTTGCAGCGGTCGATTGGTTGGACCCAATTTTCAATGACTCGTCCATACATTTCGGCCGAAACGGCCGCTATTTTGCGTTCAATGTTGGCTCTGAGCTCTTCCAACGTCGTCGGCGTGTTGGCATAAACCAATGACTTAACGTAGCCCCACAAAAAAAAGGTCAATTCGGGCCAAAAATAATCGGTGATCATGGCGCGATAACGTTGACCATTCACAGTAACGTGACGAACGTTATCGTCGACGAAAAAATATGGCCCAATATCGCCGCCGACATGCAAACCGCACCAAACAGTTATTTTTTTGTGGATGAAGTTGTGATTCATGAAGCACATATGGGTTTTCACCCGACCAATAACGCATATTTTGCATATTGACGAACCCATTGAGCCAAAAATGAGCTTCGTCACTGAAGATGATTTTGCGATGAAATTCATCATCTTGGCGCATCTTCTCCAGAACCTAATCCGAGAACTTAAGTCGCTTCAAATGCTCCATCGGCTTCAATTCTCGAGTCAGCTTGATCTTGTATGGGTGTAAACCAGGATTCTTACGCAAAATACGCCATAATGCGGTCTGAGCGATGCCCAATTCTTGTGAACGCCGTGGAATTGACTGATTTGGATGGTTTGCTGCGGACGTCTGAACGGCAGCGATATTTTCGACACTTCGACCAACCCGTTGTCTCACTGACATGGCAACATCACACAGCGAAAATGTAAACTCAAATTTTTGCACTAAACTTGTTATTGCCTGTCTACTAGGGCGAGAATTACGACCGAAAATTAGAGTTAACGCTCTTAAAGTTGCAGTCACCGACTCCGAATATCTATAGAAAATTTTTATAATTTGCAGACGTTGCTCGTTAGTGTACTTTATCATGATGAAAATATTAAGTCCCTTTTGGAATTTTTTTTTCATCAGGTCAAAAAAGTCAGATCAGCCAAGTGACCGCTGCCAGAATTGATGACCATTCGGACCCGATTTTCAGCACTTTCCATCACTCTTACCAGAACTTCCGGCAGTAGGTCCTCGCATTCTTGACGGATATTCTCTTTGAGCACTTTAAGTGTCGGATGCTTTTTGACATAGACTCGTAACTTTAAAAAACCCACAAAATGAAGTCTGAAATGGTTAAATCAGGCGATCTTGCCGGCCATGAAAATCGCGAAAACGAAAGATTAGGCGACTCTGAAATGCAGACCTCAGAGTTTTGGTTGTGACTCATGCATTATGCGACGTTGCTCCATCCTGTTGAAACCACATTTTTTCCAGTCCGAATTCATTCAATTGAGGAAGAAGGAAGTCGTTGAGTATGGGTCTGTAGCGCCCGCCGTCTACAGTAGTCTTTTGGCCCGCGCCGTTTTCGAAAAAATAACGCCCCACGACGCCTCCAGCGTAGACAGGACACCATGCAGTAACTTTGAGTGGGTATAATGGCTTTTCGTGGGTTATACGCGGATTTTCAAAGATAATTTAGCTTATTCACATATCCACACAGATGGAAATGGGCCTCGTCGCTCATGATGATTTTCGATGAAAAGTTGTCTCCCTCGTGGTCGCGATTTAGGATGACTTAAGACCACACGCGCTTGGTGGTCAACAGCTAACAGCTGGTGCACTGTCAAAACTTGGTAATGGAACATCTAACAGTACGAGTATTTTTGTAAAGACCCTCGATTGAACCCTAATTGTGTGGAACTTCGTCTGTTCAATTCTCAGGGGTCCTCTGGGAAATCTTCGACCACAGCTGCGATATTCTCAGCAGAACAACTGCTCCGGGGGTGGACAGACCTGGCAGCTTCTCCTGTTGTCCCATACTCTTCTAGACGTGCGGCTAAACGTTGTAGTGTTTGCCCAGTTGATGTCGGACGACCGGGAAATCTGCGCTGAAATTCAAGCTGCTCCAACACCGCCGACGAATTATTTCGTAATTATATCGTAAAAATTATTCCGACTAGCGATTCGGATGTCTGAAAATGTCTGACATTTTTGGCCATTTGCAAAACTGATTGCATCTTCCGATGGTGTGATGACTTTTACGCCACCTAGTAGGTATCAATACATTCATTGATGTTACCGGATAACAAGGCAGTCGCAGTTGAGATACATAGGTGTTCGAAGGTATCAATTGCCTGCGTAGTAATTAAGCATTACCTATGAGTTTGAATGCCACCTTCAGTTCAGTATTGTATCTGAAAAATTGTCACACTTTTCATCATCACTGTAATACTAATTTATTTAGTTTTTTCTTTGTTTTTTTTTTTTAAATCTATTCCAGCGTAGCATACTCCATTCATAAATTCATGCCACCTCTATTCTTCCCACCGTTCGACTGTAGTCTTCTTCATGACTTCTTGTGCCATATTTCTAGTCATCGTAACTTCACTCCAAATAAAGAAAAGGCAAAGCGGAAAACGTACTAATGTGGGGATAAAAAATAAAACAAAAAACAAATACCCAACACAGATAAATATAGAAAGCCTCTTAACATAATAAACACTTCTTCTCTGTGTGCTTCAATTCGAATCCAACCATAAAATGCACTTCAAAGTGCTGAAGATACTTGTGCAACAACAATTCAATGTGGTCAATGAATTCTTCTTGGTCGATCGACTATACCATGCTGTGGAGGGACAAGTCCACGTACCCCAGTCAAATGCACAAAAAGAGACCTTCAATGAAACATAACCCGGACTTGGTCACACTGGGAGCACCCTTCAGCTCGCCACAAACTAAAAATATCTTCACTAGGCCGTCCGTGTCCCGTCGGGACTCCATTGAGGTGAACGCTGTTGATTAGTTCTCTCGCTGGTGCGTAACATCGAGTTCTCTCCCCACTACGATGTATGTAATCCGTCCTTGCAGCACTCAGCCAGGTGGGCATGGGCTATGGTCATAGAAACAAACTCGTATTCGCATTCAGAGTTTGAATTCCAAGATCTCTCTCTTTGAAGCAAGATGAGATTGAGTTGAGAGTAGCCGCCAGAAGACAACAAACAAAAGGAACGTGATAATTCTCTCATAACATATGCGATCGAGGGGGAATCAAAGAACTGTTTTTTTTTTTTTTTTTTTGTTATTCTGTTTTGCTTTTTGTTTCCTTCGTTTCAAAAAACCTGTTGTTCTTCTCGCTCTTCATGAGAAGAAGTGATCCGCGCGCGCCGTGATGATAACATGCCGATGATCGCGCATTTCAACGCGCGTCAAACATCCAAAAACAGTACAACAAAACGAAAAGCTTCAATGTTGGTAAGAGTGACCAGTATGAAAAATAAAAAAACGAACAAATAAAGTATTCAAACTCTTGTGAAAGATCAAGACACTGCAAGAACATTTGAATATTATTAATATTCTTTAACAAATCATGATGAATGAACTTGCACCAGAAGAACCCTCGCGTGTCATTAAGACTAATTTTGACAGTTGGTTTTCAATCCGGGTATGAGAGTACGAGAGTAGATAAAAGTGTGGTGGAAGAGTCGGAATTATCTATTAAGCATTGATCGCCTACACCTGTATAAAACTCAGCTAGTTGAGGAAATAAAATCACGGCACCATGGTTTTCGACGGAAATATCTGATTGGGTTTTTAAGCAACTTGAAATCGATCTTATTTTTATCGAAAAATCGTGTTTAATGGCTAAGCTCACTTTTAAATCAAGGGGTCTGTGAACATATGTTACGCATTGAAATTTGAAACAAATCCAGAACAGACTTTTCAGACTCAACTACAGTCATGCGATGCTCGCATTACAGGCAATGGCAAACGTTACTAGACCGTGATCAGTGATCATTACTTAGAAAATTACGCTACTTGCCATACTGTCATTAAAACCATAGACTTACAGAGGACTCGATTGAATGACAGCATTTTGTTATATCGCTAACATTGAACTAATCATCGAGATCGTGGAATTTGACTCCACTCGAATACCTCTCTTTGCGCTTTGTAAAGTGTTTGATGTATGCTGAGAAACCTACTCAGTCCTTGGAAGTCAATATTCAGCATTTTATTGGTATCTTTCTTACCAAGCCTCTAAAAAAATGACGTAAAATTGGAGCGAAAGGGTGGTTTTTATGACGTAATGTCATGTCATGAACCTTTTCGTAGATTACTTTTTGTAAAATTGTTAAAATATCGTTTAGATGAAGAATTGATCTACTTCTTTTAAGTTTTCACAAATCGCGGTCAGGTGGAAAGGCAAAAAAAAAAAAATGTTTGACCGTCGATGTGGCGGAGGGTTTTTCTCCATTCGTCCTCTATGTGCTCAAAATCAAATTTTCGACGCAGATTTGTCAATTGTTTTATCTATCATACGATCAGTACTCATATTTTGTTCAGCAGGATTTTAGTTTAACCGATAAAACCACGGTCGCTTTGGATTATTCTTGGTCGAACTTCCATCTCTGGTTTGTGGCCTATATAGTCTAAGTTGTTGGTGACGTGAACTCACTGAACATCGCCGACTTCTATGCAAAACATTCTGGGGTCAAAACTAACTTGCCCAACACCTGAAGTCTGAGAGTAATAGCAGACCTTCGAAAGTGAAAACTTCTGCCGTTGACAATAACTCTCATTCAGAGTCGACAAACAATCAAAGGTTCCTTCTAACAGTGCGAAAGGTGATAAGATGAACAGCACAGTGCGTGGGAAAGTGACTAAGCCTTACACTGACCAGGACAGTTGTGCCAAAAAAGACATGAACTTTAATTTCTTTAAACAAAACTGCAATAAGTGCCCTTCGTCCAGTGCGATGATTGGCGGATTGACCTTTTTGTTAAAATTGATTTTTTGAAATTTTCCAATAATGCCAGATTGGAGTAAGGTAAAAGAAAGAAAGAGCTAATCAGACCGCATGATTTGATGGGCTTCTAAGCGATACCATTTTGCGTAGCGATGCCTTACAACTGCACTGTTTGATCGTCTATGTGAACTACTACACAAAAAGAAACCACCTTATTGACTACATTAAATGGCTGCGTAGGTTGCTACTTAAATTTTGAAATAATGCAATACCGTTGTAGATACTTCAAATCTAACATCAGAATCGTAAAGTTTGACTTTTTTAAAGTGAAATTTGCGTTTTTTTTTTTTACAGGGAATTGAAAAATTCATCTCAGCCGCAAAATGGGATTAAGTTCTTAACGTTTTCGTTCGACAACATGAATTAACTTAACAACAATGTGCGGAAGGATACGCCACTACTTGTTTACAGGAAGTCTTTGGACAGTGTGAGCTGTCACAGATCGACTCAAACAAATGATGAGCACACAAAACATCGGATTTAGACCTGATTTGGTCAAGATTTTTTCGACGCCTTTGTCGTGCTTTGAAAATTGGTTCAAACGCACGCAAAAGTGTATCAATCTTCATTGAGAAGATTTTGAAGAACAATAAAGCCACTTTCGATGATAAATATTTGTTTTTCTATTATCTATTATATTTTCCATTAGATCACATATTTTTTGGAATCCCAAGCGGTAGCATTTCTTAACAATGAAGTACTTTATAGAGATGTCGTGACTGACAGCCAGTACACCAGTTCCCAATCGGAGTGATATAAAGCATTCGCCCTTGGATGTGATGTAAAATTTTATCCATTTTTCGGGAAAGAGAAGAACTGAAAAGACCTATTACCTTAGGTAAGCTACATACGTCGTTCGTTGCAGAACTTGTTATTCGGAAGAAGATAGATCTAAGCAATAGCCCAAGGGATGAATTATAGAATTTCAAAAAAAATAAATTAACAGAGAACCTGTTCTTTATCTAAACTTCGTGCATTTTTGACCGAATTTTTTTTTTTTGTAACTCATTTTTACGGTAGATTAAAATCCTCAGCACCATGTTTCGAATTAAGAAAACTGCTACAGCTATAGATACCTTCTTTGATCTACTTAAAATGCATCTTTTCATCTTTTACTCAAAGAAGGGAAACTAAACAAGTTTAAACCTATATGGCCACACTGGTCACACCAAAGTCGAAGCCATCGCAGCCAATCGAGCTGATTCGAATCAAGAAGAAAGCCAACTCACCTCAAAAGCGCTTTTTAGTCGATCGTAGCTTTTCACTGCGTCTAAACGTGTTTGATTTTGAGTCCCGGCGCAGGCCAAAAAAAAAAAAAAAAAAAAACAGCTAAAATTAATTCGAAATTTAATTCATAAAAAGTGTTTGCGGTTATTCGCTTAAAAGATTTTCCAATTTATGATGGAAAGTTTATAGCAGTTTACGGTCCAATAGGTCTCTAGCCCCTTCGGTTCTAAAATTGTCTGCAGAAAAGTTAAAAAAAAAAAGAAGAATAAATCGATTTCCCCTCGATCGTGAATGTGTGTTTGTGAACTGTGAAACCGTAGAGCAATCAAGTGATTTTGCATTTTCCCAGCGAGTGTATTGAGATTCGCTGGAGCTAAAGAGTTAATTAACGTATTCACCTGGTGGTGTGGTGTATTGGATTACTACCATCAGCGTTCATCGTCGTGTAACCGAGAATCCATGTGTTACATCGTGTTCACTGCTCTAGAGGATAGACAACACCCAAGTAGAAATAGTAGCCGTGCTCGTAGTCGTAGTCGTCATCATCGTCGTCGCCGTCGTTACTGTTTTGCTTCGGCGATCAAGCTAAGGAATCAGCATTCCATCCAAAGTGAGTTCAACTTCACCTTAAATAGTTTTTTTTCTTTTTCTGTCTTTTGGTCTAGCCACTTTTAAATATTTTCCCTGTGTTTGAATGGATTTTTTGATATTTTTGGACCTGTTTTGCCCCCTTGTGAGGAAGCTTAAAATTAACGTGGTATTGTCACGCAAATGGGCATTGTGGCGCGAGAGATTCAAAAAATTAGCACGCAAGTGGGAGTTGACTTCCTACTGAATGGGAGAAAGGTGGAGAAACAACAAACTTAACTCCATGCTCAACGAGTTTTTAGCTCGTTGGTTGAAATCAACTCAGTTGATGGCTAAATGACAGAATGTCGTCATTGTCAAACGCCATGTAGGCGCGTTCACTTTTGTTACCTGCTTTAGCGAAAACAACCCAAAACGAATCGATTCAGCACACTTATAAAGGCATAGATTGAAGTTGACACTACTTACAGACAACTACAATAGTAAGTGAGTTGGGGTTTTTAGATTTAAGTAGATAATGCTGCTTTTGGACATTAAAGATCTGTTTGAATCTGCTAAAATGGAAAATGCGGCAAGCTTGCAATAGTCTACTTTTTGTTGTTACAGGATGCCAACATTGGCAGGTGATTATATTTTATGAAATCCATGGGGCATTTTGGTTGTTGCCTCTGGGTTATTTGAGCTTTCACATCCGATATTGCGATTTGCAACATCATTGAAAGCATTTACAAGTAAAATACGATTTATGAAAAAAGCCAACGTCGCTTGCTTTTTTCACTTTTAACAGTTCACCCAGCACATCTATAGGTTTCAATTAGAAATTCGGAAATTTTCTTCGAAATTGATTATAAATGAGTCTGGCCACTCCTAAAGGCTTAAGATTTTGCTAATATCTAAGCAGTACATAGGTATGTAGGTACATAAATAGTCGTATTTAGATTGTACAATATTGACCAGTAGCGACTGATATTTTTAGTAACAACTTTCCGTTTAAAGAAAGCCACATAGATGTAGCCAGTAAAAAATATTTCACATATTGCTTAAACCACCGGGTCGACTCGTCTGAACTCGAAGAATTTCCAGTTTCGACGCTCAAGACAATATAACAGATCCGCAATCCTTACAAAATCAAAATACGGTGATGCATTAGTTTGGGTGTTAACAGTGAAAGCGAGAAAATGAAAACGAAGTGCTTGTGGGTGGAATGGCAAAATTTTAGTATCAAGACGAAGTAGAAACAATCTACTTATCGAATCAGTGGTACATGGACGGAGCTACAACTCACATACATAAACGCAACATTTTGAAGACTAATTGTTCCCACCAAGTCGAAAAGGAACTCTTTTATCTATGTGAAAGAAGAAGCTATTGTGAGATCATGTGGATCACACTTTATGGCGCACACCTATGATGTATCTAACTTAGGTAGTTCTTATTTGTTATGTTATGTTGAGTATCATCTACACCAACACATCGATTTGACAGCCAACCTCGATTTATATCACTAAAAGACATTTTAATTGTGCATTCGATCAACCCATCAGCTTAACAGTGACTATCATGAGAGTATCGTGGCCGTTGACTAAAGTTTGGAAAAAGATTGTCGGTCGTTGGAGTTGGAGCTTTGTCCGTATACAACCAAAAGTTGTGAAAAGTTTTGGGCGAAATGACGCCACAAATCTTAAAGCAGTTCGTTATCATTATCGCTGTAGAATGAGTCCAATCCAGAAGAGATCCTTGGCTCATAGATCCCGATAAATTAATAAAATGATTCCATATGGTAAGAACACCACACTGTGGCTGATACCATTTGATGATTTAGATAAAATGTGGTGTCAAAATTATCATGCCAACTACATAGGATTGAATAACCGAAATTCTTGAAATTCAGATAGAGATTCTCTGTCTTACGCTTGAGACTCACTTCCCAGGTAATCTAATCACAACCAGCTCCTATCAAGTGAGCTGAGTAATACAACACACCGCAGCTGGTATCTGTCATCGGTTGTGGTGACGGATGTGGCCATCAAACACGTTGTTTCTTATTTTCAAGTCGCCAGGAACATGGTATATATCCAGTTATGCCACAAGATGTTGGCAATTCAGAAGAGCATCCTCACTACTGGTATACATATCAAAATCCTGGTGAATAGCAAGGGTAGCAAATCGGGAAAGATGACTGCATGCTTGCCAAGTGTTTCAGACCTATCAATCTGACCTCTTTCATGTTGGAGAGCATGGAGGAAATGGTTGACCTTCATGTTGGCAAAACTGCTTTGCAAATGCATCCTAAGATCAAAGAACGATCTGTCTTTGCTGCATGGGGCTTTTTTTGTCTTTTTTTAACACTCCAGTGAGTGTGAATACAATTATAATGCCTCTTCTCTGCTTTAGATGCATTTGATTAATTTTTTTTTCTTCTTGACATTCACATCAGTTTCTGCACTCTCAAAACCATCTTCCATTTAAAAAGAAGTGGTTAACTTTCCGCCCCGAAAATCTTTTGATTTTAGTCTAATACTATGAAACCAGAACTTTTGATGCTGCGAAGATACGAAATCGGTTTTCCCTGTATCCAGGATAATTTCGTCCAGACTCTGAGCCAGTAAAGAATAAAGTGGTCATGGATGGCTTCAAAACCGATTAAGAATGTGGCGGTGGGGTCTTTTTGAAAGACGATAATGACGACAACCTTATTAGGAACCATATTGCGAATCATCTACAACTTTAGAGGCAGCAAAAGCTGCTCTTGTTACCTCTTTTTAGCTAGCTCGAGAGTGCCAGATTTTTTTTAACATATTTGGAAGCCTGAATTCACTGAGACTTGTTTAGTCCCATGACACAATGTCGCCCACAAACTTACTAGGCAAGACTTAGAGGAGAGTTTTTCAGTACTCAAGCCTACTCGTACGTTTGAACTGTCTGTGTTCTCTATTAGGGACTCCATTGACAGATATAGTATGTAGGTCTCGCATGGGCATGATTGTTTAGTTTGTCGGCAGGCTAAACGAATGCAGTTGGAAAGATTGCTAACTGCTTACTGGCGAGGCATAGACGAATGTGTAAAATGGGAGGGGCATTGCATTGATGATGATCAGTGGAAAGCGGGCTCGAATTTCCAATATCTGGCAAGTTTGCCATGCTGGCGAGGTGAAAGTGTATTACGTTTTCTCTAAGCATCTAAGTACGCTGGGTAAAGGACGCAACATCAATTGACGCTTACTGTGTGATGAGTGTGATTGCGCAACAGCAGATCAAATACCCCTGTGAGTGTTCGGCCAACGCTCGCATCAGTCTTCAAGTACTCGGCACTTTTACGATTCCTCTTTATCACTGAAACTCTTGTTCATATTTCAACAAAAGACTGAGTAATATCAGTGATAGGAACATACAGGGGGCTAGATTTTTGCTCGAGTTCCCTGTTCCAACAAAAAAAGGGACCTTCAACTTATGAATTCACAATCTACTGACACATCAATTTCGTGAAGTGAATTAGTTTTCCTTTACTTTTTTAAGTTTGCACGTGGTCAAGGGATTTAAATACCCTTAGTGCGGGCGATGAAAAAAAAAGGTAAAGAGGTACCGATGAACGTTGGTTTTAAATGTTTGAAGGTTATAATGACTGTCTTCCAAGTTTATGCGATTTGACTCTATTCAGCTATTTTCAACGTTAGTTGAAAATGTAATGAATGTTAGTTGTGGCATGCGCTTAAAGTTACTGCAAAGTGAAAACACATTGAACAGAGAGGTATTCATCGAAAACAGCCGCAGTGGGAATATTTTTAAAGTTATTTTTAGATAATAATGAAAAATTCGATCAAAAGCTATAAAAGCTATTTTTACAAGATACAAATATAGGGCTCTATTGGGTTGAACGAAATTGTCAGGTGTTTGAGCTAGTTCGAATTTTGTCCGACAATTATTTGGGATAAAATATAAAAAAGCACATTGATGGCATAGATAATCTGACAATTATACACTCAGGAGGAGATACTTCTCTTAACAGCACATTTATAAAGGGTGCGGTGAAGTGTTGTAAAAAAAAAAAAATACATCGTAACAGCTGACAATTCAGTGTTATTAAAAATGCAGCACTACACGAGAGAACAACCCATTTTCATTGTTGAGCAATATTTTAAAAATAATGAAAGCTTGACAAGTACATATCGCAATTTTCGCACTAAATATGGTTAGAACAGTGATTTAACTTCATCAACTGTGACTGAATCAATTAGTGATCTTGCACACTCTGGTCGTCCTTCAACAAGTCATTGCACACAAAGCAGTGAAGCAGTTCGTGAGAGTGTTGTTGAGAGTCCAGGATCATCAATGTAAAGAATTGGACATTTCGAGAACCTCACTACAGTGTATTACCACGGAAGATTTGCATCTTTATGCATACAAAGTGCAATTGATTTAAGAACTGAAGCCTACTGACCATGCACAAATACAAGTGGACGCTGATTTTCCAAACAAAGCTATAAGGCTCATTTTCATATTGATGGCTTTGTTAATTTCCAGAATTGTCGAATTTGGGGTTCACAGAATTCACAAGTAATTATTGGGAAACAAATGCATTCACAAGGTGTCACTGTTTGGATCGAATTTTGGTCTGAAGGGATCATCGGATCGTTCGATGAATGAAAACGGCCAGGTAATAACAGTTAATGGTGCTCGCTATCGAGATATGATAATCCAGTTTTTTGTGCCTAATTTGTAAGGTATGGATGTGGACTACATGTGGCTTAAACAAAGTGGTGCCACATTCCATACAGCCCAAAAACATTCAGTTACTACATGAGTCAGTTACTGGCCGTGTTAGTTCCCCTTTTAATGATCAAAATTAGTTGGCCGATCATGCGATTTAACCCCATTTGATATTTTTACTCGGGGTTTTTGAAATCTGAGGTTTATGGCAAAAATTCCACGACCACTCACTTCTTGAAGGGGCAAATTGAGTGCTATATTAACAACCATAAACTGTATACTTTATAAACCAATTGAAAATGTAACATACAATCTTAAATTAAAAATTTGTGCTTTCTATCAAAATTACATCTTGAAGGACAGCCTTTATAGATACTTTAACAGTAATCTCCAAAATTGTCTTAAATTCACCTTTTAATCAATTAAATCTTGCACTTCCGAAATATTTCTTGTTCGTGAAAATTTTGTATAAGATCTCGAGCGTATTTTATCTATGACTTCTGGAACAGTTACAGTATGCTTCCTAGTTCTAGGATAGTTTCCGTTTTAAAAGACTTCCTGGCTGGTACTCTCTTTGTATAGCGTGCTCATACGAGTATATCGCAGATCCAAATGTGCTGGGAAAGACCTCCACGCGACCGAGACGGGTCATTATTTAGACTTCTTTGATTTTTTTTGAATAAGGAAAAAAAAAATATCACCAACCGCGTTCCAAGCTGTTCTAAGCTTACTGGATGAAAAGTCTATTGGGGATTTTTGTCACGTGGAGGCTTCAACTCCTTCAACAGAGTACAGTTCTGAACGCTCTCAACAAGAAGATATGCCAGATACGATCTCTGTCACTGTACAGTTCAAACTGACATTCAGCCTCCACGTGGCAGTCTTGGATAGTTGTCTCAGCAGTTGCTGAATAGTGAACTAATGTATGCAGCCATTTTTTAGGCGAGAGGACACGTTCTTCTACCCCGACCGGATTTGGCAGTTGGGCGTAGGGTTAACGGCCCAACCACGGAAGAAAAACTCATCGTTACGAGAGAACTAATTGCCTCGAAAAAAGTATGCTCCTGGAATGCTAGAACATTATACGTTCAAGGAGCTACCCCAAAAACTAGGAAATATCCTCACGTAATATCGGATATTACTGCGATCTAGGAAGTGCACTCGATAGGATCAATACAGCTGCCACAGAAAGTTGAATATATGGTATTAGAATGCGGATTCATTTTTTTTCACTCAAATATGTTGAACTTTGTGCCTGAAAAAAATGTTTATAAGGGGAGTTCTTGTTCAAGAAGAAAACTGCTGCCGGAAGTCATCCTATTTTGGTGGAAGTTTATGGTGAACATGCGCTAGATGAGCAAGCGTGCCAAAAGTGGTTTGCACGGTTTTAAAAGTGGTGATTTTGGCTTACAAGACGATGAACGTCCTGGGCAGCAAAAAAAGTTTGAAGATGAAGAACTGGAAGCATTACTCCATGAAGATTGTTGCCAAACACAAGAAAAGCTCTCAGAATCTTTTGGTGTCACTCAAGCAGCCATTTCAAAACGTTTAAAAGCAGGAAATTCGGTTTCTCATGAACTCAAGCCGAGAGACGTCGAAAGGCGGTTTTGCATGTCCGCAATGCTGCTGGAACGCCACAAAAGGAAGTCATTTTTGCATCGGATTGTTACTGGTGATGAAAAATGGATCCATTACGACAACCCCGAGCGCAAAAAATTATATGTGAAACCCGGCCAACCAGCCAAATAAACGGCATAGCCGAATATCCATGATGCGAAAGTAATGCTCTGTATTTGGCGGGATCAGATGGGTGTGTTGTATTATGAGCTGCTAAAACCGGGTGAAACCATCAATGGACAACGCTACTGAACACAATTAATCCGTTTGAAGAGAGCAGTAGCCGAAAAACGCCCGGAATATGCGACCAGACACGAGGCAATAATTTTCCATCGTGACAACGCTCGGCCCCACGTTGCTATTCCGGCTAAGAACTATTTGGAAAACAGTGGATGGGAAGTCTTACCGCAGCTGCCTTATAGCCCAGACCTTGCCCCTTCTGACTACCATTTGTTCCGGTCGATGCACATCAAGGCAGAATATCAAAAATTGGCTTGATTCATTCTTGGCTGCCAAGCCGGCGCAGTTCTTTTGGTATGGGATCCACAAACTGCCGGAAAGATGGGAAAAAGTCTTAGCTTCAGATGGGCAATACTTTGAATAATACTATTGTACATGTTTTCCTTAAATAAACGTTCAAATTTAAAAAAAAAAAACCCTCACGAATTAAGTTACATACCCATGATCATGTGATTAAAAAGTTGAGTCACTGTTAGCACGTGTTTTCTGGACCTTGATTTTTATTTTTAAGTGTGAACAAGATGTTACCTTTTCCTTAAAATTTTTTCATCGTGTGGCATGGTATCCCTTCCCTTCATTAGTTTCGTATTTTTTTTTTTTTTTTTTTTGGTAAATCCTTTGCTCTTAGTTTTTTCTCCTTAGAAATTGGCTTGTCTGCTAACATTTCAAATTGACAGTTTACAAGAATGAGTGATGCCAATACAACAATTTGTTTTTTTTTTTTTTTCGCTAATGAGTATCTACCAAAAAGTCAAGGTTTCTTTACATATCCACATGTCGAAAAATAATAACTTCGGGCGAATTCCAGGCTTTACGTCAATAGAGAAATGCGTCAGCGGTCATTAATTTTATGTTTATTCATGGATACATAACTATTTACTATGGACGGAAGCGGATCTGGTTCTTCACAGAACTGGATTTTATACCGCATTATACAAACAATAAACTCATTCTAAATTGATTTAACATAATTAGTTAATCCTTGAAATAAATAGATGTATCTGTCGTTTCAGAAAGTGAGCGAAGAAACCGAACGTTCTGAATCGTTTAGCCTTCAAAAGAAATTGACTCTTACAAACTAATATATATGCGCAACCAGTCCAAGAACTCTAGATTCTTGGCAGTTTCATAGCACAGTTTGGCCAAGAACAACGGTAAGATTTGCAACACGGAAGATCAAACAAATGATTTGACTTAGAAAAACTTTTCAAGACGACCTGTCCCAAACCTCTGAAATCAGGTGGATACTGAGATCTTGGAATTCAGCACCAAAAACTTGATCCCGTTTCTACGTCTCCTTTGCTGTCAAAATTGGAATTATGCCATAAATCCTAAAGAGGGAAATTGTATGCAACAGTGGATGTATCATGCATCCTTCATAACTGCTGACAGATCGACGTTTCTTGTTTTTGCGAACAGGAAAATGTCGGTAAAGATGATATTGGAAAAGTAAACGGTGTAATTTGTAGATTTAAAGTGAAAAGTGGCAAAAGCCATGATATTAGCTTTATTGTAAATATGTATAATTCTATGCCATTAGTGCTTAAACATGAATTCAGGCACATGAAAGACGCGACTGCTCTGAATGAAGCGCAGTCTCGAAATCCAATTCTTGACCATTTTTCGAGCAGCTGATTCGTGCTGGCTTCTAAGTTGTCCATCGTTATGGATTTATTAGCATAAAATAGCAAATTCACATACTCTCACAGAAAAAATCCCACAATCTGCAAGATGAATTCACGGGTTCATTCCAAGACTTTACACGCTCATCAAAAGTTTCCATCATAAATTGATCGTGTCGCGGGCTATGTGGCATGTTGCTCTCCATTGACAATAACGTTCTAGCCAACATCAGTTTTGAAGAGAAATGGACCCATAAAACACAGCAGCAATAATGGCTTGTGGATTTAACGCCTTCCAAAACTGCAACATGGTTTTGGCCATACAACTAAAATTAGCCTCATCGCTGAACTAAATTTTGTGACGAAGTAGCATATTATGGGCCCATTTATTTAACGTATGAAGCAAAATATGGTGAAGCGGCTTCAATTCATATCCATTCTAGATCTTGTAAGCTCTTAAAAAACAAGATCTTTTCGCAATTCGACTCATTCGGGGCTTACTCAATACTACCAACAGCCTTTCAATGCGCACATCGTCTGCAGATGAGTTTTATCGATTAGAGTATGCGAGATGATGGACGATTATGACCGTAAAATGGACGAAGCGGAACCGCTATAATTTTAAAGGCTTTTTCTCTTAAATCACCGTGGCAGAGATGAAAATCTTATTAATAAACCGATACAATTGCTTCCTTAATACCCTTTCAGATATACATTAGATGCTAAGGTGCTAAGGGTGATGCTCAATAAAAGTTAAGTCCACTAAATGTATCTCTTTTATGATACCATAAAGATGGCGATGCCCAGGCTACCTCTGAGGCTATAGAGACCTCTCGCAAAATTTGTTAAGGCCGATTATCTTTCAGAGTAGTAACTTCCTAAGGATTGCATTCTGATGCATCTTGAAGCAAGACAATTGCTAATAAAATACGCTGCAGATTCTTGATTTTCTTCATCCCTGTAGTCCCTGCAAACATCATTGTGTGGAATGTTAGTGGTTGTTGCAATTATCTTCCAGTGGCACGGTGTTCTACGAGTGTACTCGTATGTAAAGGGTGACCAAATAAGAACGATTGAAAAAATTGAAATATAACAACAACGGAGTGAGATATAAAATCTATTCTGTATCTATTTCGAAGCTATGTTCATCCCATTATGTGTGGAATGGTACATCACTCGCTGGCAGTGCTTCAATCGTACGTCCAATTTTTGATGACTTGGTCCAATATGAGCGGCGTTATTTCGGCAAAAAGCATGTCAAATGTTGGCCTCGTGCTCATCCAAAGTGGTTGCTTTGTTTGCTTAGACGAAGGACTTGACGTAACCCCAGAGAAAATAATCTAGTGGTGTCAAATCACATGAACGCGGCGGTCAGTAGATGAATGCTCGCCTTGAGAAGACCAAGTTGAATATATCGATGTTGTTGAGCCTTAACTACAGAAAGTCGATTAACAGCGCTCTATGATGGCGGTCCCAGAAGTGACCGACTCAACAAAGAAAATACAAAAATTTTGGAAAAAATTTTATTTATTTTACAATATAATCGCCTTTCAGCTCTTTACACTTTTTTTCCCAGCGATGTTCAAAAAGTTCGATACCCTATTTATAATAGGAACTGTCATGCTCCTCAAAATAGCCATTAGCTGCCGACATCACTTCTTCATCGTTGAAAAATCTTTGACCACTGAGTCATTTTTTCAAGTTTGGTAACAGAAAATAATCCGAGGGGACTAAATCTGGCGAATAGGGTGCATCTACACGACACTGTTTTTGCTCGAGTGTGAGCAAACGCGGCACCCATCTTGCTTTCTCATGTCCAAATTTTCAAATAATATGTGATATCGCACTTTTTGAAATGCCTACAATGTCTGCTAGCTCGGGCACTTTCAGTCGACTATCATCCAGTACCGCTTTGTAGATTTTCTTCACCATTTTTGGAGTAGTCACCCCATTTGGTCGACCATTACGATGCTTGCCTTGGCAGCTCTTAGAGCCTCGTTTAAACATAGCAACCCAACATTTTACTGTTGTAAACGAAGGAGCAGACTCACCCAGGGTAGAATCCAATTCAGCTTTTATATTGGTTTGGCTGAGGCCTTTCAAATAAAAGTATTGTATCACATAACGATGACCAATTTTCTCTTAATTTTCACAAATTCACTGACAACGTTAACTATTGATGGCTGCCAAACAAATACTAAACAACGTGGCGCTTTCAAACTTGAAACATATGCTTTCTAGACTGCGTACTTTCCAAAGCAGTGATATTTTTAAACAACTACCTGAGACCATTGACTGTAACGGTGTCTCCTTCCTCATTTCAAAAGAATTAAGGTTCGCCGATGCCGCCATGCCATAAGCCGCACCCAAAAAGTAAATTTTGTAGATGCATTGATGCCAGGTTGAACATTTGTAGATTGTGTTCGCTCCAAGAATGGAAATTTTTTTTGTTGGCATAGCCGCTTACCCAAAAATGGGCCCCGTCCGAGATAATAATTTTTTGGTCAATATTTCCTACGTCCAATTAGCGAATTCACAGCCTTGTCTACAGTTGGCCGGCTTCAATTCTTGCGTCAGCACAATGTTATATGCATGTAGGCCCAATTCCAACCGCAAAATATGACAATGCCCAATAAAGCTGATCGACGCCGAATCGGCATTTTTGAGTCTTCTTTGATACTTGATCTCTAAGGCGGCTATGTATCAACCTCTGTCTGGTTGGTGGCTTAAAATCCAAACTTTCCCACGGAGTAACGAGTTGCCTGCACACTAAAGCCATGATGATTTCTAACCGAGCCGGAACTTAGATGTATGATGAAATGGAAAACTGAAGAGTTTGACAGCTAGATGTCATTGGTAACTTTGACAGCTGCTAATACATAACAATTGCGAAAACTATCATTGTTATCTGGTCACCCGTTATATAATTATATTATCTTCTCCTGAAGTTGATCAGCTCTCTTGATCGTTTAGGATCGAACATGGTCTTTATACAATAAGCCAGAATGTTATGCAGTTGTTCCGATGAACATCTATGACTAACTTTAGAGAACGCTTTTCATTTGTTTGTTATTGGGCCTAATTTTTTCAAGCTGTCTTCTATTTTTCCCTATGGATTCTACACTAGCTAGTTCCACATTTGAGTGTTCCGGAATGAAACAAAATGTGGTTTTGAGTAACACTGCAGTCTTCAACTACCGCGTAATTTTATGATTACAGATCTGATCACAACACCGAAAATAGTCTTACTGATACTGAAATATACTTCAAAGTAATAAGCGACTATATCGAGAGAAGGGACTTTGACTCTGTGTTTGTAGAGATTGGAAAAGAGCCTAGCACCAATCTCCTCAGCTATTTTGAAGCCTTCGATGACTTCGAGTTGTTCTCATTAATTTCTTTCTGTAATCACGTAATTGAAGTCTGTGATACAGCTAAAGGTCAGTTGATCGGGTGTCACTGAGTTTACTATCAAACTGGACCTTACTTTCGTTCTATTCAAAACGAAAAGATAATATAGTATTGCCTTATCAGCAGATTTTAACTAAACATTTTAAGAATCTAGGCTTATTGCTAATGCTCTTACCATCTATTCGAAAATAAACAGCACTTTTGTCTAACATCGTATAAAATGTGAGTTCGCTTTCTTAATAAAGATAAGGTTCAGGGTAATAAATTCTAAGCTATATACCCGAATTGATTTAGTGTTTAAACGATGTTGTCTTTAGAACCATGAGACACAAGCCATTAACGTTGCAGCTATCGTCATTTAAACACACCTGGATTAGGATTGCAATAGTAAACCCGAATCTTGAATATACCCACTCACAATACCTGTGATATAGCGTTGGCGTTCCTATATTACTCCGAAGAAATTGAGTACTCAAAAGATAGAAAATTTTAATATCTCGTTTTGTGTGTGTAAAAAGGTTGTGTAGGCGTGTCATTAACGGCGCTTTTTTTCATTGGAATTCAATAAAGCCCATAAACATGTTCCTCTCTATGTTGTTTTGTACCCCATGAAATATTTTGAGTGTCGTATATACAAGTGGAGCCCACTTTACAGACGTTAATTTCTTACCCTAACATCACTCCCGCAGTGAGCTATTCTCATAAGTCGACGTCTGAAGGATTGTTGCGTTTGGTCACAAAAAAAAAAAAAAAACAAATAAATGCGTGGAGTCAACGACCAATTTAATGGACTCTGGTGCTCTTGTGCACCTACACAAAGTATGGTTAGTCTTTGAATCGAAAATGTTTATGCTAAGCTTTTGGTTTACATCATTACTATTTGTGTAGAACTAGTCTGGTAAACTACTTACGGCTTTTGATCTACATAAAATAAAGTGAGTGTCAAAATAGCTGATGAAACTTATGATGACACTAAAATATGTATAACACGATGTTTTTTTTTTTTTTTGGACTTTAAGTATCGCTGGCTTTTCCTGCGCTTTGCAGTATTTTAACACATGGGCTGAAAACTCCACAAAATTCAACTTTATTTATCAATATGTTTGCCTTCGAGGGCGATACACTGATTGAAACGATTTTTCAATCTTTCGATACCAGTTTTGTCGTACGATTTCGGTTTAGCCTCAAAATAGGTCTCTGTTTCGGCGATTACTTCTTCATTGGTCTTAAATCTCTTTCCCGCGAGCATTCTTTTGAAGTCTGCTAACAGGAAATAGTCGCTGGGGGCCAAATTTGGAGAATACGGTGGGTGGGGAAGCAATTCGTAGCCGAATTCATTCAATTTTGCCATCGTTTTCATCGACTTGTGACACGGTGCATTGTCTTGATGACAATTTCTTTTTCTTCAAATGTGGCCGTTTTTCTGCGATTTCGTCCTTCAAAAGCTCCAACAACGCAATGTAATAGTCGCTGTTGATAGTCTGCCCTTTTCGGAGATAGTCGGTGAAAATTATTCCATGTGTATCCCAAAATACGGATGCCATAACCTTGCCAGCCGACTGTTGAGTTTTTGGTCGTCTTGGACGAAGTTCGACGCCTGCTCGCCACTCAGCTGACTGCCGACTTGACTCTAGTGTGAAGTGATGGAGCCAAGTTTCATCCATTGTCACATATCGACGCAAAAATTCGGCTTTATTGCGGTTGAACAGCTTTAAACACTCCTCTGAACCATCAACACGTTGTTGTTTTTGGTCCACTGTGAGCAAACGCGGCACCCACTTTGTACAGAGCTTTCGCATGTCCAAATATTAGTGTATGATATAGCCAAAACGCTCTTTTGATATCTTCAGAGCCTCAGCTATCTCGATCAACTTCACTTTACGGTCATTCGTAATCATTTTGTGGACTTTTTTGATGTTTTCATCTGAAACAGCCTCTTTTGGACGTCCACTGCGTGCACCATCTTCGGTGCTTGTAATTTTTCAATCCACTTGCGAATGGTTCGTTCGGCTGGTGCAGAGTCCGGGTAACACTTATTAAGCCTTTTCTTTGTCAAAAAGCAATGATAAATCAACACACGAGATTGCTTTGAATTCATTTTTTTTTTTTCACAATAACAAAAGTTGCTTCACTCACAACGCTATATCTCGAGAACTAATCGTCCGACAGCTGTCAAATTTATACATATATCTTTTGAAGGTTGGTACTTAACTAGATGGATTTAATTCAAGTAGTGCCCTCTCATACAAACGGACTTTTCAGCCCATGTATTAGGTGGATACAAGACTACAAGAGCCGTTTATTTTTGTCATTTGCCAGGAAGCAGCAATTGGATAGATTAGATTGTCATGCCTCATTCTTCAAAAGTAGATCACTTCTAGTCAGCACGTGCATCACTGTCGCAAGGAGCTTAAATCCTAGGCACTTTTTGCAGTCAGTGCTTTTCTAGCCGACTGAATGTCCTCACTTGTGTCGACTGAGCTAGTAGGACTTCTAGTGCTTGTTAAGTAAGAAGTGTGAATGCAGTAAACAAAAGTAAAGAGCCTAACACTGTTTCCAATTTGGCAGATTTCAGAAGCCTTGAGGACATTGCATAACTTTAAACAGAAAGCTTTTCATAGATGAACGTCTACTTCAAGGCAAGACAGGAACGCAGTCCTTAATTTCGTTTCGGAGAGAAGTCTTCAAAATATATATCTTTAGCATAAATGTATCTAACTTCTACATGGCAAATCGGAATACACTCTACGCAAATTATAACACTCAACACGACAAGAAAATAATGAATTCGAAACTTTATAAATGGATCCAAAATTGATCTAGGATGGTGCTGAAGCTTCTTGGATGTGGGAAACCTTTGACTTGCGTGCACTTGTATATTTCAACCGCTGACACACAGTACCGCTCCAAAAATTTTGCTCAAACCGTTTTTTTTTAAGTTTAGCAAATTGGTTCCAATAAATACGTGATATATTTGTTGATCAAGTTTTTTTTCCTTAGGTGTTTTCAAACAGTTCATGACAATCTTAGAGTGCTAGCACTTTTTTTTTTTGCGCTCAATAGACCGAAATGTTGTTCTACGGAAAAAATACTAATTTTTTGGCTACCTATCTTAATTTAAGGATTAAATGAAAATCAATGCAGTTTTTATTTTTTCTTGCTTTTCAGAAACATTATCTATTTTACCAGTTATTGTCGAGCTCCCTTTTGATTTTATTACCGCTGTATACCATGTGGATGCAAGTTTAGTATTCCAGGTTAGTAGCTTTTTATTGGATTTAAATAGACTCCGGATGATATTGGGTCTATAACTTTAATTCGTACGGTTTGCTAAGAGATGGCGTAACTTGTATTATTCCATTGGAACATGCGTTGAAAAGCTACTGTCATTGTACGTCATTTCAGTATATGTCATTCATTTGAAGCGTAAACAACAATAATTTTTTTTCACTCAAATATGTCGAGCTTTGTGCCTGAAAAAGTGTTTTTGCGGGGAGTTCTTCTTTATTACTTTAATATGAAGAAAACTGCTGCCGAAAGTTATCGTATTTTGGTGGAAGTTTATGGTGAACATGCGCTAGGTGAACGAACGTACCAAAAGTGGTTTGCACGATTTAAAAGTGGTGATTTTGGCTTGGAAGACGGTGAACGTCCTGGGCAGCGAAAAAAGTTTGAAGATGAAGAAACTTGTTTGTTGCCAAACACAAGAAGAATCTTTGGGTGTCACTCAAGTAGCCATTTCAAAACGTTTAAAAGCATCTGGATATATTCAAAAGCAAGGAAATTGGGTTCCACATGAACTCAAGCCGAGAGACGTTGAAAGGCGGTTTTGCATATCCGAAATGCTGCTGGAACGCCACAAAAGGAAATCATTTTTGCATCGGATTGCTACTGGTGATGAAAAATGGATCCATTACCACAACCCCGAGCGCAAAAAATCATATCTGAAACCCGACCAACCAGCCAAATCAACGGCAAAGGCGAATTTTGTATAGTATTTGGTGGGATCAGATGGGTGTGCTGTATTATGAGCTACTAAAACCGGGTGAAAATATCAATGGATAACGCTACCGAACACAATTAATTTTAAGAGAGCAGTAGCCGAAAAACGCCGGAATATGCGCCCAGACACGAGGCAATAATTTTCCATCATGACAACGCTGGGCCCCACGTTGCTATTCCGGTTAAGAACTATTTGGAAAACAGTTGATGGGAAGTCTTACCTCACCCGCCTTATAGCCCAGACCTTGCCTCTTCTGACTACCATTTTTCCGGTCGATGCAGAACGCCCTCACTGAAATACGGTTCACATCAGAGCAGAACATCAAAAATTGGCTTGATTCATTCTTGGCTGCAATGCCAAGCTACGCTACGTAATTTATCTCCGGAAAATATATCCAGATTATTGGATCTTCAGTTTTGGGGGCATCCGAAAGAGTCATTCAGAGATCAGTCTTCTCTTTGGTTTTCCACCAACAGGAATCCTCCTATCTCCGAACATACAGCTCAAACTTGAATCCGACAAAAAAAAAATCTGCAACTTAATCCATCATTTCTTATTGTAATAACTCTAGCTAAACCACCAACTTTGCTACAACTCAAGCTTGTTTAAGTCATCAACTACATTACAAATGTTGAAAGAATTGAAATACATTTGTGGTTAACCGAATAATCCACCATCTGTAGTAAGTTCCTGCAACAAATCTTTTCACGATGAACGGCAATATATCTATCATATGCAAGAACTTCAGCCCCGACTCATTGAACGAGGACTGCCAAAGAAGTACCCACTCCACTTTCTTAGATTTTCATATACAATTTCCACCACAAATATTTCCGACAATCAAAGCTTTTGGGACATCCTGGGCTCTTCCTGAATAAAACGTCAGATGAAAGAACTTAACGAATTGAATCTTTAAAGTTTCAACATATTGGAATTGCCCACATTCTTCCTAAAAGGTGCCCCACGACACAACGACCACATAAAACATTTTCAAGAAAATATTCACTGGTTCGAAAAGTGCTTTGAAATAAAGATACCCACCGGTGATGTTTAAGTCGCCAGATCGCATACTCATTACAGATAAGATTATCGGTCATCTGATTTTCCAAAAAAAAAAATTTTTACCAAATTAATTTGGTTTGCCTTGGATGGCTTAAATGCACCTATCATTCATAATTACATTCAACTTTATACACTATTTGGACGACATTGTGCTACCCACTGCAGTAACCATCACTACTCTCAGAAATTCCAAAAACTGCCACCCAAAAGCGTTAACTGGCCCCTCGTTCGTACGACTTAATGCCTCCCAATTACTTTTTAAAGGGCTGTGTTAAGTCATTGGTTTATACCGACAAACCATTGAATTGGAAGCCAATATTCAAGCAACTATTGACGCCATACGGCCAGATTTGTTGGAAAAAAAAGTGTAGATTTTAACTGATCAAATACACCATGTAACTCGTGGCGAGCATACGCCAAAAGTCATATTTAAAAACTAAATGCCATAAAATTATTTACCAAACTGTATTAATAAAGAATTCATTACAGTAATATTTCTGTCTTGTATTATTATTTACAGTTCTTAAGCTCTTAAAAAAACACCCTTTAGAAAAATACCATTAAAAAGAAGTACAAGGAACTAATTTTTGTCAGAGTATTTTGTACCGTACAAAAGCCTACCACATTGTATGGTCTTTGAACAGACAAAATTGGTAGTAACATTATGAGCAGATGTCTCTTGTATTTTCTTGAATGCCTGCCGTGTAAACTCAAGTTCACGGGATGATAACACATCCATGGACTTCAGGATATGTCTTGCCAGCGCCTACCAAATTTGGAATCTGTGTTGGAGGTGCAGGTGGCCTGGTGTCCAATAGAGTGAAATTGGTGCGAAGTCTGGTTACTATGACTTGAATTGCTTGCTCAATACGTCGATTATGTCGACCGTAAAATAGTCAAAGTGCGCGAAAAACATTTTCTACAGAGCACAAATTCTGATAATAAAACTCAATAATTTGTAAGCATTCTTCGTGTGTAAGTCTTTCCATAATGAAATGGCAATGCTTACTAAGCATCCTTGGCTTTGACACATGTCACAAATCACGCGGGAGCTGTCAAAAATAAAACACTAAAAAACCAAACAGGAAAAAACTCATCCTTTATATGAATATCTCAACTTTGCAAGACAACTTCGCACTTAATCTATGTATGAATCATCCATTAGCTGTCTCTGTATTAATTATAGTTATTACCGGTTGTATTAAGTTAATTTTAGTACTTTTCACACAAAAGTTTTGATAAAAGATACAAATAAAGGTCTTTGTATTGGATCATTGTACTAACCTCTTGTTCCATTTGTTTTGCATCACAATTCACGTTACTTCATTAACTGCTGAGAGAAATATTTCGCAAATTCATCTGAAATTTTTATTATTTTCCACAGGCAATCGCCATAACAATTCCGCTTAATAGAAACAAAATAATGAGATGCAGCAATCTACCGCTAGATATTTCCTCTTTGTTCCGACTTTCTGTCATGGCCGCAATAAAAAAAAAGTCTCACGATCGGAAATTTCCTTTTGATGACTGCTGCAGATCGCCAAGTGAAAACGACAAGAAACATGAAAAATTTCTTTGAATTCTCTCACCTGCTTGGCAAGTCAGATGCTTTTGCTGTCGCCGTCATCGTCGTCGCTTCTGTCGGAGATTGGCACTTTTCAGTACCCAGACTGTTGAACATTACTTAAATGCACTGAGACAGTATAGTATGATCGGCACAACACGCACAAGCACTATTCGTACCATTACTGGCCTAGCCTATGGCCTTTTGTGGATTCAAAGTGAAATTGGTTTTTCTTGTTATACTATAGTGCGCGATAGCGCGTTTCATGGCTTGCCATGGCGTTTCTTTGCCTCTTTTCAGGGTGAACGATACGTACAAACTTTATGTGAGGAAAAATAAATGGAAAATGTATTTTCCACCATCAATTGTAACGGAAACGAATTTTTGATAAGATTTTCGTCTAATCGCCGCCAGGCACGTACATAGAGTAAGCGCACGAGATGTGCTTTAACGCAATTAGTCTTTTCAGATCCGAATTACTCGTATATGTATGTATTTTTCTTTTTTATTTGGAAACCAGAACTCACACGGATGATGTCTAATTTAATTAAGTGGAAAGAAAAACCAACGATAAAGTGTTCTAAATCAAACCGTTAACCTTGTTTAAGTGTTGTATTTAGTATTGTATAGGCATTACTGTTCCCGAGGTACGTAATTGTGTACGCCTAAAATGCGTCATAAGAGGGCTGTTTGATGAGTACCAGGACTGGAAGATAGGTGGCGCTACTGAGCAAAAATGAGTGTACCTTAATTTAGTATAACCTCTTTTAGCCCGCCTGCCAAAATTTGGTAACAGTCCGACCCATTCTCTTGGACAAATGGTCCATATTGGCGAGTGAAAATTCGCGAGCAGGCATCTCAACTGAACGCGTTAGCCATATCCTGCACGAGATTTTGGCCATGGGAAAGCTGTCCGCTCGATGGGTGACGCGTTTACTCTCACCGGGAACAAATGCAATCGTGAGACCACTTCAAAAACGTGCTTGGCCCTGTTTAATCGAAATCCGGAGGAGTTTCTGCGTCGTTTCGTGAGACATGATGTGACACGAAGTCATTGGTACATACCAGAGACCACAGAACAATCGAAACAATGGGTTTTACCCGGTGAACGTGCTCCAAAGAAGGGAGAGACCGTGCTTTCGGCTGGAAAGGTTATGGCCACCATTTTTGGGGACCCGCGAGGTTGAATCCAGGCTGACTATTTTGAGAAGTTGACTACGTCGTCTTATTGGGCACATTTAACGCCGATTTAAAGAAAAAATTACCACACTTGGCGAAGAAAAAAGTGCTCTCCCACCACGATAACGCATCGGCTCACACCTCCGCAGTCGCCACAACCAAATTGATCGAATTGCACTACAAATTGCTCCACCATCCTCCGTATTCTATATTATTTGGCTCCCTGCGACTTCATTTTGTTTGTCATAATAATTGTTAAAACCTAAAGAAGTTGCGTTCTCATTTCTAATCCGGGTATTCTTAGAGTGATAATAGAAAGCAAGCTGCAGACCCAGTGTTTCTTCTTCCATTTCCCATAAAGTACAATCCTCTGTGGCATAGAGCAGGAACGAGATGATAAAGTTTCTCGATATTATAGCGACCAGTGCTGACGTTCTGGCCAAGGCGTGGTAGGTATTTTGGCCTCAATATTCGCGAAAGCTTCATTTACGACTCGCTGTTTTTGTCCAATCACATCAAAAACGAAAAGATCATGCCTAATTCTTTTTATGGCGATGTCACATGACATGTAAGATCTCGGTTATTTCATTGTTAACCTTATTGAAGCGGTGAGAATTCTCAATAGAAATCCTCATCTTACTTAATTTGTGTTAACTCAAAAAATGAATGTCTTTCGGACGCGGTTGGGATTCAAACACCGAACCTTCCGATATGGAAGCCAGTCCACTACCACTTGAGCCACGGCCACGGTGTTGTTTAGCTCGTCATATGCGGTTTCGAAACCAACGACTGTAATGTTTTGGCCAAGCGTGCGAAATTCCTGAGGCAAAAAATACTACAATGACCCAATGGTAGTAGTAAAAGCCTTTGGTCGTTCGTCAAAAACATTAGAAATTCTGCCTCAATCTCCATCCCAACGCTCATTTACCAATGACATTCCATCTGTCGGCTCTTTACACAAGGTCAACACTTCCAGACCTTGTGCTCCATTTTCACATGAGTGCACCCATAATACGGCAGATAAGATGTTATATGCGTTGTTTAGGAGATTGATACCTGTACTATATAGTTTGCCAGTTGTGAACCAGGGGAACGATGCTGAGGTTCCATTCATCAGGAATACATTCATCAGACCAAATCTTGGAAAAAAGTTGGTGTATGCTCACTACGGTGTTATCTCCTGCTGTCTTAAATTAAATAGGCAGTCCAACCCGGCAACCTTGTTCGACTTAAGTTTAGATATTGCTATCCTCACTTCATTTTGGTCGGGTGGACTGAAATCTTGACTTGCATCGTCAATATTGAATGGTTCGCTCTGCCTGACAGCGAAATTTGTGTCGTCTTTACCGTTTATCAGTCTATAGAAATGGTTTTTCCATATTCTCAGCACCGACTGTGACTCTACTACAAGGTTTCCTTGTTCATCTGTACAGGTTTCCGTTCGGGTGTTATTATTTATTTCCTCGATCTCGCGCTTCTTATGCTCTTCTTTCTCCGGAGAAGGAGATGTTCTTTTGCTTGTAGAGCTCACAAGCTGCTCTTGTCCTTTGTGCAGCGCCACTTTGTAGGCATATTGTTTTGCTGCATATGCTTGCCGGTACTCTTGCCTATAGCAATCACCGTAGTAAACATTACAGTTTTTCATCTTTCATTTTCCCGGCCCAACCTACCGCACTTTCTGGATGGCAGTGATATGCATCCGCTAATTTTTAGGCAACACGCGGCCTGTTCAAGGTTCAAACATTTCACTTGCAGGTCCGAAAGTCGTTTTCCTTTGCTCGTTTTGCAGGGCTATTAACAGTAAATCCGTTTTAATCCGAGGCTATTAGTTGCTACGTTACCATTACTTTTTTACGTGGTTGGGCAGTTAACCCCCAACCTGGAGGGCCAGGCCAGACAAAAGGTCCCAGACCAAGTTCCGGGGCCAGAAACCTGCTTCGGGGACGTTAGTGCTGCCGCTGGCCTTTATTAAGAGCTCATCCGCCACCAACTCTTTTTCAACACCCTGACTTAGTGTTGGAGATCCCAATAGACCTGGTATGCAAATACGTTGAAGGAGCTTATATAGAGATAACACTAATTCCACCTTACTGGAACTATGGACGTCACTGTTGATTCCATCCTTAGAACTCGTCCGCTTACGACTATAAACAGGGGAAAGTGCCTAAATGCCCTCCTCGACACCTGCCATCAACAACCTTACACAAGGATTGGTTACTTAATCTCCAATCGAGGTACTAGGCGCCCAGCAGTCCCCACGTGGAGGTGAGTAGTAGGAGTTGGTGGCGTGAGGCTAAAGTGAGTACGCTTTACATTTTATACATAGCGCTTTTTAGATTTGAAAGGCGGCTATTCTACCAAAACTTAGCAAATCTAAAGAATACGTAAAGAATATAAATTCACGTCTAGCAACATGACGTCCCAATCAAAAAACAATAGGAAGTCACACATAGGTTTATAATCAGCTTTTCAAAAACAATATTTCCATTCATTGACTTCTATATTGACGCAACAAATACTAGAAAGGGGGAGATTAAATGATAAACACAGACACTGGTGTTCAAAAATCTAAAATCAGCATCCGTAACTAAAGCTTTTCAAGTTTTATGGATACAAAAACACTATCTAAGTGATTTGCACGATTTAAAAGTGGTGATTTTGGCTTGGAAGACGATGAACGTCCTGGGCAGCCAAAAAAGTTTGAAGATGAAGAACTGGAAGCATTACTCTATGAAGATTGTTGCCAAACACAAGAAGAGCTCGCAGAATCTTTGGGTGTCACTCAAGCAGCCATTTGAAAACGTTTAAAAGCAGCTGGATATATTCAAAAGCAAGGAAATGAACTCAAGCCGAGACACGTCGAAAGGCGGTTTTGCATGTCCGAAATGCTGCTGGAACGCCACAAAAAGAAGTCATTGTGGAATCAGATGGGTGTGCTGTATTATGAGCTGCTAAAACCGGATGAAATCATCAATGAGCAACACTACCGAACACAATTAATCCGTTCGAAGAGAGCAGTAGCCGAAAAACGCCCGGAATATTCGACCAGACACGAGGCAATAATTTTCCATCATGACAACGTTCGGCCCCACGTTGCTATTCCGGTTAAGAACTATTTGGAAAACAGTGGATGGGAAGACTTACCTCACCCGCCTTATAGCCTAGACCTTGCCTCTTCTGACTCCTCTAATCAACGTCTATGCATAATTTTCCTCTCAAAACAACGAAGAGTAACCTCATCCGCTTTTGATAGAGTCCATGAATCTGCACCATGGAGAAGGACTGGGATGATTAGGGTCTAATCAAGAGTCACTAGTTGTTCGAGAGGGGGGCTTTACTACTCAATTGCTTTCTTAGCCCAAAGAAACAACTCAGCTATTGGCTGAGTTCATAGCGGAGCCTAGGTAGACAAAGTCATTAACCAGCTCAAAGTTATGACTGTCTATAGTGAAATTCTGTCCGAGACGTTGGTGTTGGGTTTCCTTTCTTGATGACAGCATATACTTTGTCTTGCCCTCAATGACCACCAAACCCATCTTCACCGCCTCCGTCTCAATACTCACGAACGCGGCAGTGACGCCCCGCTGCGTTCTGCCGATTATGTCGATGTCGTCGGCGTAGGCGAGTAGATGGTCGGACTTTTGAAAGATAGTGCGCCTCTGATGTCAGCGTTTGAGTTTTGCACTACTGTTTCAAGAACGATGTTGAAGAAGTCATATGACAGTGCATCCATCGCCTTGTCTAAATCCTTTTTTGACATCGAAGGTCTCGGTGTGTTCTTTTTCGACCTTGGTGGAGCAGCGTGCATTCTCCATTGTCATTCTGCATAAGCGGACGACTTTGGCAGGGATGCCAAAACTAGATATGGCTCTGTATAGCTCGTCTCTATAATTGCTGTTATAGGCGGCCTTAAAATCGATGAAAAAGGTGGTATGTATCGATTTGGACTTCCTGGGTTTTCTCCAAGATCTGCCGCAATGTGAATATTTGATCGATAGTGGACTTTTCTGGCCTGAAGCCACACTTACAGTGACCAATCAGCTTGTTTACGAAAGGCTTCAGGCATTCACATAACACGGCAGATAATATCTCGTAAGCGATGTTAAGAAAACTAATACCTCTGTAGTTGGCGCAGTTCAGAGGGTCTCCTTTCTTGAGGGTTGGGAAACAATGCTGAGGTTCCATTCATCGGGCACACTTTCTTTTGATCATATTTTACAGATGAGGTGGTGCATATTCCTAACTAATCGCCTGCCGCTTTGAATAGGCCATCTGCTCCAGCGGCTTTGTTGGACTTAGGCTTAGATATATGTAGCTATTGTAGACGGAATTGTTGGTTGAATTTTTCATTCTGCCTGACAGCGGGATTTAATTCATCATCGCCGTAAACAGTCTGCAAAAGTAATTCTTCCATATCCTCAGCATCGACTGCGTTTCTACTATTGTATTCCCTTGTTCGTCCTTGCAGACTTCGGTTCGGGCCTGTAGCCCTGGCAGGTTCTTTTTACCTTTTGGTAAAACTTCCGAATCCCATTCCTTGTGTTATATCCCTCTATTTCCTCGATCGCGCGCTTCTCGTGCTCTTCCATTTTCCTCCTGAGAAGACGGTGTTCGACTCTCCTCTTTTGCTCGTGGAGCTCGAGAGCATTTTGTATGCGTTTTGCATAACTGCTTGTGCTTGCCGGCACTCGTCTTCAAGCCAGGAATTTCGCTGTATTGGCATCTCTGATGATTTTTCGGCAATGTTTCCACTAGTCTTTGATACTTGATGCTAGCGGCATGGAAGCTATTAAGAGATTAAGGGAGACTCTATCGGAAAACTATTTGGTGATCTCTCGCAACTGTAGCTGTCTGACGTCGAACTTCCTCACAATATTAGCTTGTTCAAGACATCTGCAACCGTACCTTGTCTACAAGAAGGCAATGGTCCGATTTGATGTTGGCCCCTCGGAACGTTCGGATATTCATAATACTAAAAGAGTGCCTTGTATGCGTCCATTGCAATGTGGTCAATCTGGTTGAAGCAGGATTGATCAGAAGTTCTCCAAGTCCCTCATATTAAGATATAGGAACCGCGTACTAGCTACGACTTCACCCCGTCGCAAAGTCGATTATCCTGAGTCCGTTTTTGAAGGCGGTATCGTGCAAGCTATACCTTTCGATAGTACTACCAAAGATGCCCTCTTTTCCAAGCTGGTTAATGCTGGCAAATTTAGCCTTAATGTCGCAGATTTCTATCCACTTTTTCTTCGTCCGATCCCATCGCATTTCTTGGATGGCAGTAACTTCTGTTTTGTAGCAGCCCAGGGCCTTTTGCTAGTTGTTTAGCTGCACGTACCCTATTAAGGGATCTAACATTTTACGTGCAAATCCGAAGTTCGTTGCCCTCGTTTCGTTTGTTAAGGTTTTCAACAGTAGATCCGCCGTTTCAAATATTTTGGAGCATCGCGGATCAGGTTTCCTAGAGATTTGGGAAGTAGATAAACTATAGCTGCTCATTCTGTGTACGTACACACTGGACATTTCACCCATGCAAACGGGCATTCAACTGTTTGGTTTTCAAGTAAGTGCCTGATACGGGAAGCATATACAAATAAAGGCTTCCTTTCAGACACGAATATTAAATAACTTATATCTGTCTGTAGATGGTGAAGTCAACAAAGGTGTGAAATGAAATTTTACGCTTGCTGACACATAACAACTCAAATCTAGCTTCATCTGTTGTTCCAGTTGTTAGTTTTCGAAACGTGCTCTACTTACAGCTGACAGCAAAGAACGCAAACTAACATAGGTCAACACCGATTGTTCAGTATTTTCAGGTTCTAACTAATTTCTTTTTATTGGCCTTTGCAATAAAGAGATATTCCCAAATATATTTCAGTCCATCTACATCCCCTAATAAATGCTTCAACTGATCAATCAAATGTTCGCCTGTTTAATTTATTGATCTTGACCACTTGATAGATCTACAGCAGGCAGCATCTAGTAATTCAACACTAATGGCTGAGCTGCTCATCATTTTGATTAAAAGTTCGTAGAGCAGTCACCCACTTATAGTCATCGCTCTCAATTGTAAAGTCATTAATATACGATACGCGTATGTTACAAAAAGAAAACAAAAATCACACCCACAGCATATCATATTTTGAATTGCTCTGCATTACGTTGATCTTTGTATCCATAGTCACAGTCACAGTGGCAGTCATAATCATAGTCATATCCACTTCAAATAAAATGACTGCTGTCAAAGTTCAGAAAAATGTGGTCAACGCTCTGCGTAGGTAGGCCCGGGGAACATTGTACTCCTTGCATAGGATTAAGTGTTTCTTCGGACCGCCTCCAGTTGGTAAATTATTTTATAAATAAAATAAAGAAACCAACCAACAAAAAGATAAATATGAGATCAGCTCATGTCAACATTGGTTAATAGTCCCGAACTTGTGCTACCTACGCAGACTCTCTACTTTTGGGTGAAGTCTATTGCGCTTCCCCCAACCATTTACTTAACAACTCCGTCGATTTCTCGAGCCATTTCGAACGCCTACAAAAAGCTCTTCACTATACGTACATGACAAGACATTTTGATCCGATAAAATATGAGAGCCAGAGGGAAGAGTGTGTTTTGTCATTTTTAAAGTTTAACCTTACACCTGACCTAGATGTGTAAATGTGACCATAAAGTGGTGCCGGTACATTAAACAAGTTACTATATGTACTGACGTAATGGCTTGTTAAACAGATAACAAAAACCTACAACTTCCGGATAAAGTTCGTGCTCCGCAAATGGTGACCTGGATTCGTACAAAAGTAAAGTGAAACCAATTCTACCAGTGTTTTGGTTTTTATCTTGTAAGTGCGGGAGTGAGTTAAGTACTTAACTATGCGTAGCACACGTACTAGAGCTGCTGCACAGCGATACCTACAATCGTTTGTAGTCCGCAGCTAAGACTATCTATAATTATGTGTGTGTAAATGCAGAGTGTTTAGTTTCGTTGAACCGACAGACATATTGCGGATTAATTAAGTTAATTAGAAGTACGCAGTCGCCCCCAATTGGTCATTCGTTGGTACTGGACGTTCGAAATTCAATGACTGAGTTGCGAATCTTTGTTCGGGTGGCTTGATTGTTTTCTTTTGTTGAAGCTGCCAGACTTCTAGTTTTGGATTACGCAATGTGTTTTGTGTTTCCTACACAGCAGTCAATTTGGAATTGTTGATTGGTAGAACATATGCACATACCTTAGTTTGAATGTTTAAAGTTGCTAGTGGCACGGCTCGACATTCGAGTAGTAGCTCAGGAAAGGCCATACTTGGCAATATGGTACGAATGGAGGCGAAATTGATTGATCGATTAAATTGTTTATTATCGATTTTATTTTTAATTTCTTTGGCCTGCCGATTTGTCAATGTGAACCATCAAAATGGTAGATAAATAGTAGGCAAAAGCTTTGCACGTAAACAAACAACTTAAAAGCAATTAGAGTCAGAGGTCAAACTCGGATGTGGTTAGGCTGGTATCATTTGCGTTTAATCGTATATATCTGATCAAAGTGGTATTGCTTTTATTGACTAATGAAGTGGGATATCCATGAGATTTTACTTTAAATTGAGCAAATATATATATATAGGAACTTAAGTGAGATTGAGGGTATACCATTTGCCATTTGCAATGCGGAATGAGAACCTCAGGAAAACTGTCCATAATATTTGAATCAACATATTATTCAATCAAAATCACCTACAAATCTTTTTGCCATTGGGTTCAATATGGTTGATTGGTGTTAGATGCGGCGACGGGAAGCATTTAAAGTAAATAAATAATCTGACGGCGGTACAGTCCGGCGTATACCACGACATGGTCTCTCTATTGGTGTTTAGTTCACAGGAAAAAGAACCTTTGCATTTCTAGGATTTGACCAACAAGAGAATGAAAGCCTTTGTCTTTGGAAAAATACTTCATTTTCAAACTGGTATGAAGATCGTACCCAAAACTTGTGGCGTAGTAGCCGACGAACTTAACTCCTTTACCACTCACAAAATGAAAATAAAAATTAAAATAAAAAATAAATTAGTGCAGCAGATATACCAACTCTCCCGCTCCTGGTCGTAGTACTGTTGATGCTGTAAATACAGCATCGGCAGTGACTGAGAATATGTAACAACAGATGGTTAGCTGGTTGGGAATGTGAATTTTGTTGGAGCACTATTTTCTATTGTTGTAATGGGCATATCACCTACATAAATTTGATTCGGTAACCCAACATCATCACTTCGCCGCCTTGCTTAGTATCGCCGATGTTTCTTAATTTTTAAAATGGATCGGGAGTTTTGAGTGGACTTAGCAAGCAATTACTTCTCTGCGTACGTTCACAACTGCAAATACAGACCAGCTGTTTTTTTATTAAGTAAAAATAGATAGATCTCCACCCACATCTCGCAGATTACTCTGATCTGTAGCTACTTGACTGCGAGCTAGTGCCATTATTTTTTTCTCACCGCACTCCCCCCATTTCCGTGCGTAGTGATGGAGCTTACCAAACTCCACCACAATGTAATCCCTGTTCCAATCCAGAGTTCACTTTCATGTGATTGAAACTCTACCTCCGTAAGCATGCTTTATTTACAGAAGACCAAACTGTCTGACTGACTCCATACAATGTTTTGTATCCCTGTACCTTAAACGATTTCAATATACACAATTCTGTGTTGCTTTGACATTATGGACAGATAACATGTTCAAGACTATCTGTTAAGATCTCCGCTGTGGAAAATAACTTGACCCAGACTTGGATAATCTTACCCCCAACGCCTTGGAATTATTTTTAACTCCTCACCCTGATAAGTACATTGTTAATATGCTTTCTTGACTTTTAATACACTCACCACACAGATATAGAAAATATTCCTAAAAGAAACGTATGGCAAAAGGAGAAAGCCGATTGGAGCGGATATAACAAGTTTTTTATGAATTTTAGCTGATCGTTTTGTTTTCTCAATAGCGACGTAGATGCCGCTACTACAATCGCAGATATTATTCTCTTTGAAATGAGATTCTTTACCCCTCATATCCAATGATGATAAAGGCCATGGTACAACTCGAACTGTAAAGAGGCCGTCAGAGTTAGAGAAATGTTTTTTTCCGTTCCATCAAGACCAATCCGGCAGAGGAAAACCGAAAAAAGTTAAAACGAGACGGGAATGACGTCTCTTTAAGTGACGGCTTTCTTAAGTGCGTGCAATTCGAATACGAACAAAAACTGAGGCAAACACTACTATAGTACAATGTCACAAAGATAGTCAAAAACATTAGAAATTCTGCCTCATCCCCTATCCTAACGTTCATTTATAATGACTTTCCAACTGTCAGCTCTTTGAACATGGCCTATGTGCTTGCTGCGTACTTTGTGACCAGCTCAACACTTCGAGATTATACTTTGTATCCGCCTACGCTTGGGTGCGTCAAAACTTCAATCGGACAAATCCACTTTCACACTCATGTAGTAGCAAGAGTACTTAAAGATCTTACCATTCACAAATCCGCTGGTCCAGATGGTATATCTCGCCTTCTTTTAAAAAGGTGTTGTTCCTCGCTGGTAAAACTACTGCGTAAGTATTTTCTTCAATTCTACTCTTAAGGACTCTTTCCGCGAAGATGGCAAACAGATGGACAAATATCTAGCCCGTCTCTAAAAACAGCAAACCTTCTTCTCTCTCCTTCTACAGACTCATTGCACTTAAGTCCCTTCTTTCCAATCTCATGGAAACGCTGATTAACCGTCAGCTCATGAAATATCTAGAAATGCGAAATGACTGACAACATGGTTTTCGTACCAACAGGTCCACTGGTGATTTGATGGCATATCTCACCGGATAGTGAAAAAAAATGTACATCAATCTGGCGAAAGCAAGATAGTTGCACTTGATATTTTTAATTCATTTGACAGAGTTTGGCATCAAATCGAGTTGTCTTAGATGGTTAAAAGTCTGATATTCACAAAATAAAAGCTGGTGTACCCTAGCGATCCGTTCTGTCTCCAACAATCTTTTTAATTTTCAATTATGATTCCTTGTCGGATACTTCTATCCAATATATTTCTTTGATGACAGTACTCTCTGCTTTTACATTCGTTCCCGGACTCACGTCCCTGCTTTTCGACTGTAGAACGAAATGGTAACATGTGTAAAGCTCAATAAATTCCGGTATTAAGTGTGAAAAACAATCAACAGATTGGAATTTAATGCTTACAAAGAACAATACTGTCTGCTGTCGTTAAACCGAAATCCAAACACCCAGCCATTTTTCATGGCACTTGCATGGTCGAAACTGAAAAACTTTCCAATCTCGTTACGAATACCTTTGTGTGTCAATGAAAACCTACGTTGGAACGACCACATATTTGATGGCGCAAAATGTGCTGTGAAATGTCGAGATTCCCTCAAGCGTATAAGAAATATATCACACACAATACCCACATCTGGTCAGGTGCTCGTAAAACATATCTGCACCTGCTAGATGAGATACTGCACAGTCAATCGACTCGATTGAATATCCACGTAACGTTTCTTGCCTCACCTTTCTCTATCGATATTTTCGCCACCGAAATTACCAATAGTATTTCGATTTTTTTCCTTAGCAGTACAACTCGCTTATGGAATGCCCTGATGAGCTCTATATTTCCTAGTCATTACAACATGTAAACATTTAAGACCAATGTACATCAATGTAAGAGTATTAACAACCCATTTTAACGCGCTCTAATTAGAAAAATTAAAATAAAAAATATTGAGGCATCGAGGCGCAATAACTTCTGTTGTCACTACCAACAATCTGGCTCTCGATAAAGTCAGATATTCGATAACGTTCGGCATCCTGAAAGTTAATACTGAACTGCACCTTTGTGTCGGATCTTAAGGATTTCCAAAAGCGATCAATAAGCGAAATGTTGTTGGTATATTAGCGCAATTTCGATCATCTGTGAATACGAAGACTTGAAAAATAGAAAATGGCGTAAGAAAAGCAACCGCCTGACAAATTTTTTTCGTGGAGAAACCACAGAAGATCCAATTGACACCAACGTCTGTGGAAGAGACAAACTAACCAATTAAAAGAAGAAAAAAGGCTAGTATTGAGCGGTACCAACAAAGGCTCCGAAAAGCCACAAAGCTGTATGAATAGTGACCAAACTCTACTCAGCGTTTCAAAAGGTCAACTTCATATTAATAAGGAAAAGTGGGGTGAAAGATTTCGTGAAAAGAGCTGTAATCTACAAAATGCAAGACTTTCAGGTATAGATTTAGCGCCTTTATAGTGGTAACAGTAAAATCGATGGTTTTAAACGTTTCAAAACTCTAAATTAAAAAAAGTTAAAGCATGCACTGCGATTGAGTCCTAGAAGATGGTTAGAAGAGGTGCAAATTTAAAACACAAACAAACGAGTATAAGTATGAGATACAATATATCAAACTTTTTGGCATAGGGTACGATTTGATCGGAAGATTGTTTATCTTTTTATTTGTGAAGTTAATGCGGATACTAAACAATTTTTTTGCAAAATTTAGTTGACAGTAGGGCTCGTACTTTCCTTTGGATTCTGTGCTAAAATATCAGACAAAATCTACTTTTCTAACGTCACCATCTTTTTGACGGGCCACAGTAAGCTTCCAGAAGTCAAACCTTTTAACGAAAATTTTCGCAACATTTTTATTTATGTTTTTTTTTTTCTTATCTTGAAGGTCCAATCCACATAAGTTAAAGTCTTCCCCAATCGTGTTGTTCCTCCGGATAGGAAACGTAAACTTGTTTTACACGTTTTAGCCATCTCAGTCGACTGACCGGTACTTTTCTACGCAAGTCGGTGCCACTGGTCGCTGTACGGCTCGTAAAGTTTGCTTTTCTATAAAAAAAAACCTCCTTCAAAGCACGTCAATGCAAATCAACGAAAAATCAACCAGAGAATCTAAAGTTGGTACTTCTTTTCAATAGGGTGAGACTAGAATAATCATTGTTGAGGAGACCTCAATTTTTTTTTCACAAGATCTTGTTACTCAATTTCATTTTAAAGCCAAAGAAATAGCGATTGTTTAATTTAACTTTTTGTTTAGTTTCTGATGAGATGTCATTATCAAAGCTTTCATAATGACGGAGTCAAAGGATACCCTATTTCGTTTCAGCGACAGCTGCCTGTATTCTACCGATGTTGTGAGCGTTGTAATATTTTCCCAAGTATTCCGGGATAAAGGGTGAGCCAGACCAGCTATTGTGAACACACATTTATTATGAAATCAATGTAAACATTTACTGATGAATAAAGAAGTCTAAAGGTGTCAAATCGCATGACCTTGGAGGCTAATCAACTTTTCCTCCAACCGAAATAATGCGATCTTCGAATTTTGTACGCATTGATTGACGGCTTGTGTAGACGATAACACTATCCTGTTGAAACCAGAGATTGTCCAGTGCAATAAATTTTGGAAAAAAAAATAGCATTCTCTTACATTCTCCATTCACTGTAATTGTCTCTCCAGCTTAATCTTCGAAAAAGTATGGGCCAATAATGCCACCAACCCATAAACCGGACCATACAATGACTTCTTGGAGATATGTTACATTGGTTTTTCGTGTATCTCGTATGGGTTTTCCGGTCCCCAGAAACGACAATTGTTTATTCACGTATCCATCCATCCAAAAATGGGCTTCATCGGAAAAGATCAAATTCGATGAAAGATTGTCCTGGCGATCCAACATCAAGTGAACGTAGATGGCCCAAAGGCTCAATTGTTGTGTAATTTGGATTTTATAGGAGTGGAAATAAAGATCAACTTTTAAAATTTGCCGTAAAGTGCCATAAGTGAGGCACAATTGTTGACTTTGGCGACGAATTGAAGTTCCTGGCTTGTTTTGAAGACTTTCGCTTACAGTGGTGATATTTTGGCGTGTACCTGCTGACCGAATAAGATGATATAGAGTTTGACCCAATACCGAACCAGTTTCTTCAAAACGCTTCGCCTTTGCACGAATTCTGGACGCACTAAAGCGATTATGTTGATCGATCAATTCATTTTATGAAATGTTACTGTTACAGATACCCCATTTTCGTAATAAGATTAGATAAAAAAGTGCGTTCTTGCGTGGTAAACAACTACGTACTTAATTTGCCAAAGATTATACGACATCTGTCAAAAAGATCAACTAAGCTGAATTCAGAAAATGATGGTGATTGACAGCCAACATCCACACCATCTGTTGGCTTACCCTTTATAAGTCTGGCTTAAAAAGTTTCGATAAGGTTGCTTTTGACCTTTACAGACAAGTAAGCATTCTTCATCATTATTCTGCACAATTTGACTAATTTGACAGACTGGGTTGTAAAACTAGACAAACTTCCAGACACGGCGTTTTAATTTGTTAAGGTGGTATGTATCAATCTTGACTTCTTGGCTTTCTTTCCAGGATCAAAGGTAGTCCGAATGTTTTCTCAATTGTCAGCTTATACTGCCAAGGGCCCATCAAATTTCTGACAAATTGTTATAGGCGTTCACATAATAACAGAAAAAATTTTAAAATTGTTGTTAAGAAGATTGAGTTAGTTCAGATGGCCTCCTTTTCTTTAAATCGGATCAACGAGATGCTGTAGTTCCATTCAACTGGCAAATTTTTCTTCATTAGTAATATCAGAAATGAGCTGATGTATGTTGTCTACCAAGTCATCCTTTGCTGCCTTAAATAGCTCGGCAGATAAATAGTGCGGTCCTTCAGCCTTAAGTTAAAATATTGCTTTCTTGACTTCATTTAGACCGTAAAGATGGTAACCTGGACTTTCATCACTCAAGTTGAATAATTTGATCTGCTTAATGGGAGAATTTAGATCCCGGTATTCTGTCGTTGAAGTGGTCTCTTCATATCCTTAACCCGACTGTGGCTCTACTTTACCTCCAAAGGTGTTTTATGAGGTTGAAATGTTTTTTTTTTTTTTTTTTTTTGAGAGAGAACATAGTTCCTGAAATAGGACCTATTCGTTTTCAGGATCAAACATTTCTCATGTACTTTCTTTTCTTCCAGTCGTTCAACGTTAAGCCTTCTTTCAGTATTTCACGATCACAGTTGTCGAGTTCTTCATCAGAATGTTTGGAAATCTATAAAAAAAAAAGTCTTTTGTTGATCACGGCATGATCAATTTGGTTGACCGCCAATTAGAGAAAAGGCAAAGTTATATTCCGGTCGAGGTGCACGACCTCTTCCCCCATTTTGGCGTTAAAATCATCTAAAACGATTAAACAGCCATGGTTAGGGAATTTTTCATAGGTTTTTTTGGCGATGAGTTCATAGAAAAATTATTTTATAGAATCGACCAATTCTTCAATCGAGGCGTGAGCGCATATCAGACTGATGTTGGCGGATTAAGCCTTAATGCGGGTTGCTTTAATGTATAAGTCTTAAGCCACTAACAAGTGTTGATTTTGATATTGGGTAAGTCGTCATAGACTCTAGACGTGAGCTTAAAATATTTGAAGCCCCTAGAAGCCACTGAACAGTTGCATAGTTAATGCAGAAAAGAAAACTGCAAACAAGATGTTTTTCGTTAATTTGTTTATTCTTTTATTTGACAGCTGTTTGTGATTGTTTTTGTAGAAATATTGTCCACAATATTTCGAAAAAATAATAAACATACTCGTAATGTGAAGGCTTAGTGCTTTTTGGTTTGCCGCCATATGTCTTACCAAAACATTTTCCTGTGTCGGTTGAGAGATGAATTTGTAAGATATGTACAAATAGATTATTGAAGACACTCGTATGTTTGAATACATTTCTATATGCATGTACACATGCCTGCGTTGCTCGTTTCGATTCTAACATTGACATCTAAAAGTGCTTATTATTTTGGCACACACTTCTTTACTTCTTAATTTAATTGCATCCACATCTAAAGGTCAGAGCAAGATTTATTCTATTAAGTGATCAATTAAATACACATCCATGGAAATACATACAAAAGCAAGTCAATGTATTACAAATCAGACCTAAGACTAACCCCGATAGCTTGATTCCTTGAAACGCATGCCCTAAAATAATTTTCCAATTTATTAGCCATTGTATGCAAGAACCGATGTTTCGGGCTCCTATCGAAGAGAAAAACTGTACAATGTACCTATTTTTTATAAAGATAAATTGTAGCACTTTCTTATGTATCAAACAGATATAGATAGAGGTCAATGCACCCTTAGAAGATCGACCGGGATGGTATGTCTCATGCCAATGCGGATTGTTATTTTAATCTGTCTAAATTTCAATCGAATTCATGGCTTCGGAATGATCTATTTTAAATTTTAATTAGGTGCACCATTAGATGTACAAACTTTTTTCTATTTAAGAGGGAAATTTACGATATTTTTGTTGTTTTAAAATAAAATCACAAACTTCTAAGAACGGAACGCAGCATACGAGTACACGCATTTGTTGATCTTTTTATTAAACCGAACGATATTTAAAATTTATATTTCAAAACATAAACAATAAGTTTAATGTCTTCTTATTTGACTTCAAACGACTGATCTTTTATTGTTCTGGCATGCGCAATTAAATTAAATTTGAAGTAATGACAATATTAATGCTGCATACTGTATAGAAGCACTCTTCAGAGATAGGTCGATAGGTCCGTGACTCTTTTTTTCTTCTATTCCCGTCAACAACCATGTCAATAATGGAAAATGTGTCCGTTGACCAACAAGATCGTGGCGACAGTTTCCTTTGATAATCTTCAAAAAGGAAAAACAATCAACGGCGAATACCACTTTGATCAAAACAAAAAAACGAAGTAACCACCGTGTCTAGCTTCCATTGTTACGATTTGAATTTTTTTTTTTGCTAAGTTGGTACATCTGTTGTTGACATTCTCTCTAAATTTTAGCGTCATAGCTTGACATTTGTAAAAGTTACGTAGCCAAGAGTACATCTATCTCTGTGTGTGTTGGCGATTTTTTACAATTTTAGAAATGGATTTAAATTTGCAACGTAAAAAACGGATTTAATGGTGCGCGAACGTTGAAAATGTTTTAAAAGTGTTTCGGCAACGATTCTCCAAAGAAAACGGTCATTTACCAGTGGCACGAGCAGTTCAAAAGTCAATCGAAGATGACATCGAAAACCGACGAAAAAATTTATGAAGTAAACAAAATGTTGGTCAATAACCGCAAGTTAAGCATCAGAGAGAAAGCGGAATACTTGAACATTGCCTATAAATCCGTCCAAGACATTTTGGTTAATGATTTGGGTTTCCGTCGTGTAGCAGCAAAGTTGGTGCCAAAAGACCTCAATTTCATGCAAAAAAGAGACCGTGTTGATGTCGCAAAAGAGATGATTTGCGAGGCTGAATCCAATCCCACATTCATCAAAAGGATCATTACTGGAGACGAGAGGTGGGTTTATGAGTACGATATGCAATCCAGATATCAGGAAAGTGAATGGCGTTCACCAAATGAGCCGAGATAAAAAAAAAACACGTCGTTTTCAGTCAAAAAAGAAGGCAATGCTCACGGTTTTCATGGATGATTACAACGGTGTAATGCATCCTGAATTTTTGCCAGAAGGGCAGACACTAAACAAAGAGTATTATTTGGGCGTTATGAGATATTTGCTTGAAGCAATTCGCCCAATGAGACCAGAACTATGGGCAGAAAGCTCGTGGATTTTGCAACGTGATAACGCACCGTCGCACAGTGCCATCATTATTCGTAATTTTTTGTCGAAAAATGCAACAAATACCATCCAACAGCCACTGAATTCACCTGATTTGGCTCCTTTTCTGTTCAATCGAGTTAAAAAACCACCTCAAATTCAAAATTTTGGTTGCCAAGAAGCGTCTTAAAAAAGAACCCACGGTTGCACGCGGTGTCATTAACATCACCGGCGGGTATTATTAAAAGCTGTTGAATCGATTCAATGCAATCCAGACATCAGGAAAGTGAATGGCGTTCACCAAATGAGCCGAGACCAAAAAAACACGTCGTTTTCAGTCAAAAAAGAAGGCAATGCTCACGGTTTTCATGGATGATTACAACGGTGTAATGCATCCTGAATTTTTGTCAGAAGGGCAGACACTAAACAAAGAGTATTATTTGGGCGTTATGAGATATTTGCTTGAAGCAATTCGCCCAATGAGACCAGAACTATGGGCAGAAAGCTCGTGGATTTTGCAACGTGATAACCCACCGTCGCACAGTGCCATCATTATTCGTAATTTTTTGTCGAAAAATGCAACAAATACCATCCAACAGCCACTGAATTCACCTGATTTGGCTCTTTGTGACTTTTTTCTGCTCAATCGAGTTAAAAAAAAAAAAAAACTCAAATTCAACATTTTGGTTGCCAAGAAGCGTCTTTCAAAAGAACCCATGGTTGCACGCGGTGTCATTAACATCACCGGCGGGTATTATTAAAAGCTGTTGAATCGTTTCGATGCCGATTTGAAGCACTGGCGCACAAGTCCACAGTCTCAATGGCAAAATTGTATGAATCCAACATATTTTCCAGATTTATCCCTCTGCGACTATTTGATGTTTCCAAACATGGAGCAATGACTCGGCGGTGAGAGATTTGTGTCGAATGAAGATGTTTTTGATGAAAACAACGCCTTTCGCGTATTACCACTGTAATCGTTTTGAAAGTGTCGTATTTTTCTGAATAAACAAAACAATGGTCTTTTATATATTTTGTCCCACATAAATGGTTTTTCAAGTCTGTGTTCTTCGACATTTTAAGTTTTAACTATTTTTTGCGTACGAACATCAAAATAAAAAACAGACTTCTACTTTTGCTGGTTCAGCGAATAGTTATATTTGACTGACTGACTGAAAACAATTGCAAAAGCGATAAAAAGATACAAAAAGCAGGAATAAATCATGGCAAATCTAAGAAAAAAAAAAAACATAGTACATATGTGCTGCTAAGTGACTTCTTCTTGCTTGTTTCTCAAAACTTGAATTTGTTCAGAATATTCCGCCGGCCTTGAACTTATCGGGAAATAAGTTCAATAATTTGACATCGACGTCGTCTCTGAAGGCCAAGAGCGGTGATATCTTGACAATGGGCCGCGTCAATGGTCCGTTTGCAGCTCTTTACGTTACGATTCGAACTTTACCATCCTCCATTTGCTTGGTGAAAGGTTTTCCTTCCTAAGGATCACAAGATCGCCCTCGGTGTTATTTCTAAACGACTTTGTCCACTTAGTTCGCAGTTATAGTAGAGTTGCTGCAAATATTCACTATCCCATTTTTTCCATGAGACGCCATCGATTTTGAAGATTAATTTTAGCCTTTTCGCTGCATAGTTCTGGAATGGATTTGAGCGGTTCTCTTATTATAAAACCACCAGGTGCCAGGGTTTGGAGATTATTAGCATCAATAGATGCAGCCCACAATGAATTAACGAGCGTTTCGATTTCCGTCAGAAGAGCCGAAAACTTTTTGAAATGTTCATGCAAAATCCGTCGCAGTTGATAGCAGCACGTTCCTATATCCGCCACTTCTGAAGAAGGCTCGACAAAACTACACTCTAGGTCTTGGCAAGTCGCTCATCAGCTGCTTTTGAACAACGTTCTGGTGTCTAAGACACCTGACACAAATCTGAAAATCTTCCTTAGTAAATTCCGACTGTTAATTATCCAAAATCGCCCCTGTATAATCGCAAACATTGTTTTAACGCCTGTATGAAGCGATGTGCGATGAAAATCATGGCAGATCTGAGTAGTAAGTCTTGCGGCAGCAGGTTAAAGAATATGACGCTTTTTGTCAAAATGGATTCAACTTTAAGAGTTTGGTTCCTTTTTTTAAAAATATTCATTGTGGCAAGTCGGCAAACATCATCTTCGAAAAAACATCTCTGCGTGGCCTTTATCCAAAAATGTATAAAGTCGCCTATGCAGCTTCTATAAATGTCCTTTGTTAAACCGCCAAGCTTTCGTGCATGATTCCCTACAAGATAATATCCAGTGATGACCCCTATGAGAGTGCTGAGATGTTTTGCATTTTGCAAGATCAAACTCTTGGATTGATTCAAATCCAGTTTTAGTCAGATTTGGTTGGTCGCTGGACATGTTGACGCAACATGTCTGCTAAAATTTTTTTTTTTCTATTCAGCTTTCAGTGGTTCCAATTTTGGCGGATTCGTCATCTCTACAATTCCTTGGAATATCTCTGTTGCCCGGTACCCAAGAATTTTGTGAGACTAAAATCAGCGACCTGACTATCCAAAAAGTTGCGGATATCCTTTGCAGATATCACGTTTTTCTTCAGCCAGTACAGGACTCCTTTAATCGCCAAAATTCCGTCTGCCACACGCTACAGTTATTACAAATTCGGAAGGAAAAAATTCGGTTAAGCTTATCTGAGAAAACACCGCCACAAATATTAGGGCATAATATAGTTAATGTTCTCTCGAATTATTCCAAATATATTAAGAATAAGAAGTAACGTGGCCAAGTAGTTTATTTGTCAGTAGACGCTTTAAGTTGAATAGCTGTATTAGCAGCTACGTGACTGCTGAATATATCGGGCGACGTTCAAGTGAAACAGAATGTCTACTGCTGCGGAGGGAATAGTGTGTAAGGCTTCTCTTATGCACAGTCCAAATAGATCCTAACTAATACTATGATAGGACGTATTTTAAGCTCTTACTGTTAACAATATTTCAATATTTTTTGCTCTCGGATAAGATCGATCGGTCAGGAGACAATGTCTACTAACATGAGACGATTTCGGCACGTTAACAAACATAGAAATAATTCAGTGAAATCCCGCGATCATCTTGCTTTATATCTTCAACAAAACATGCCAAAAACCATAACATCTTCTTTGTTTGGGATAAACACTACGCCAGTCTACGAAAATACATTTTTGCTTCAACAAGATATGAATGTTAGGAAAGTAAGCCCTTTCCAAAGAAACTTTCAGTTGCATTACAACTTAAACTTCCCGTAACAGCTATGCAAAGTCCTCCAGTATCTTGCTCTTAGTTCATAAATAAGCACCTTTCAGGTCGATTCGTTGGACCCAACTTTCAACGACTGGGCCACACATTTCGGCCGAAACGGCCTCTATTTCGCGTTCAATGTTGGCTCTGAGCTCTTCCAACGTCGTCGGCGTGTTGACATAAGCCAATGACTTAACGTAGCCCCACAGAAAATAGTCAACCGGCGTTAAATCGCACGAACGAGGCGGCCAATCGACTGGCCCATATCTTGAGATAACACGCTCACCATACTTACTCTTCAATAAATCGATTTTAGCGTATGCTGTGTGGCTTGTAACACCATTCTGTTGAAACCACATGTCGTCCAAGTCCATATCTTCCAATTCGTGCCAAAAATAATCGGTGATCATGTCGCGATAACGCTGACAATTCACAGTAACGTGACGATCGTTATCGTTGACGAAAAAATATGGCCCAATAACGCCGCCGGCATGCAAACCGCACCAAACAGTTATTTTTTGTGGATGAAGTGGTGATTCATGAAGCACATGTGGGTTTTCACCCGACCAATGACGCATATTTTGCTTATTGACGAACCCATTGAGCCAAAAATGAGCTTCGTCACTGAAGATGATTTTGCGATGAAATTCATCATCTTGGCGCACGACACTTCAAATGGTCCATCGGCTTCAATTCTTGAGTAAGCTTGATCTTGTTTGGGTGTAAACCTTACGCAAAATACGCCATAATGTGTTCTGAGCGGTGCCCAACTCTTGAGAACGCAGTGGAATTGACCGATTTAAATCGATTGCTACGGACGTCTGTACGGCAGCGATATTTTTGACATTTCGACCAACCCGTTGCCTCACGAATATGTAGACTCAAATTTTTGCACTTAACTTGTTATTGCCTATCTACTAGGGCGAGAATTACGACCGAAAATTGGAGTTAACGCTCTTAAAGTTGCAGTCACCGACTCCGAATATCTGTAAAAAAAATTTATAATTTGCAGACGTTGCTCGTTAGTGTACTTTATCATGATGAAAATGTTGAGCTTACTTAATAAATTGACAGTGACAGTTTGATGATTAGTGAAAGAATGTGTTCACAAATTAAATTCAAAGTTGTCAAGTCCCTATTGGAAAACCCTATACAACTTACTTTTTGTTGTATGTTATGTTGACATTGACAGCTCTTTCCCGCTCAAAATCTTGACTGTCAGTCAGTATCATACCTTCGCAGAACGAAATGAATCGGTTTACATTTGAACAATTTGGAAAAGTATTGCAAATCTATTTCATCGTACACTGGTAGTCCCTAACAGGACATAAATCATGGTACCATGGGAGTCAGGAGCCCCCCGAATCTCAGTCTAAGCCTAATTTGTTAGAGATAGGCCCTTATAGAGTTGCAAAAAAGTATTGGGTGGTGTGATCTTAAGATCAGCAAGAGGGTTTAGATCGGGCTCGACCTATACAAAGGGTGCAATTTGAGTCTCCAACACAAGTTTTGCTTTGGTATTCTACTATTAATGTAGGCAGGCGATGGCAAAAAATATTCTTGCTCCCATGAATTTATGGGCATCCCGTGGAGTTAAGTCTTCTCGACAGGTGTTTAACGTTAAAAACCTTGAATCGTTGTAGCTTTTAGTGTAGCCGAAACCCAGGCTTGTCGATTCAATCTCTCAGCATATCAGCACTCCACCAATTTGTGAATTGTTTCCGAAAAGCCCCACAATTTGTCTGAGGAACGCCAGAATAAACACAATATGATGCTATTTGGCAGAATTTGGCATTAAAAATAGGAATACCAAACCTGAACCGCTACTGATCCAAAAACGTTGGAAAGTGTTGGAAAGAGTAAAATAATACAGAGACGTTAGATTGGCCGTCCTAAAGTCCTGGTGTGAATCCTATAGAAAATGTCTGGTCTTTAGTGAAGCAGAGGCTAAAAAAACAAAAAAAATAGCCAGAATAAGCCAACTTTCGCCCGTCTTGAAGCAAATTTGGAGAGATCTTAATTTAGAATATGCGCAATACTATAATTAAGTAAGAATTGCTCTAGACGACGCCAAGCAATTTAAAATAATAATGGTGACTGGACTCCCTATTGATATAGGGTTTTCCAATTCGTGGTCCACGCATCCAACTCATGGTCGACATCCCTATTTCAATCACATACGTCAAACCAAACTGTCATTCGAGGCTTTATATGTTTAGTTTAAGGTTTGCCATTTTACATATAAAACCCTCTGAACGTGATAAAATTATAAAAACTTACTACAAAAGTATTAGGTACGTTTTGAGCAAATTATGGTCGACATAATCGTCCATCTGAGCGTACTATAGGCAAAACTTTAAAAAAAAAAATGAATATGACTGGCTCTGTTACAGAAGTTCAAAGCCTATCTATCATTAAAATGCACGCTTTACAGTTGCCGTTAGTGAAACTGTTGACGAAGATACAAATCTATCGATTTCACTGCGAGGACAGCATTCGAGTTTGTCTTGCGCCACTTTTGGATTTTCATCTACATCCTTATAAAACTCAACTCACTCAAGAATTGAAGCCAGCTCACCACGGAATGCGTAGAACCTACGCCGATTTGGTGCATGAATATCAGCATTTGGATGAGCAATTTTCTTCAGCGATGAAGCTTATTTTTCACTCGGTGTATACGTTAAAAAACAAAATTGTCGCATATGGGGGAGTTAAAATCACCATGTAACTATCGAAAGACCATTTCATCCACAAAAAGTCACTGTATGGTGTGAAATTTGGTTTGGTGGTCTCATTGGTCTATATGTCTTCGAAAATGAGAAAGGTGTAACCGTCACTGTCATTTGTCATCGCTATAGCCATATATTAACCGAATTTTTTTGGCTTTAAATCGAAGATATTCATGTGGTAGACATGTGGTTTAAACAAGACGATGTCAAATTTCACACAACACGAAATTTCCTGAACGAGTTACTTCGCGTTGTGGTGACGTGAACTGGCCACCAAGATTGTGTGATTTGTCACCGTTGGATTCCTTTTCGCAAGACTACGCAAAAGATAGTGTTTATGCACACAATCCGCAAACGCTTGACGCTTTGAAAACGAGTATTCGTCAAATTATGGCCAAGTTATTGCCTGATATGTATCGAAAAGTCGTCGAAAATTACCTTGTTAGACTTAAGAACTACCGTGGACGACTCCTCGTAAAGTTCCTTTTATTGTAATCTTTCAGTCTTACGAAGAAAAAAGGAAGCGCTTCAGTGAATAGGTGCCTACAGTACCAGCAGCTACTACGTCAGCGTCAAGTACCTGCAGCCAGACATTCACAGATATAGTGCGCTGCGATGTCGTTATCATTTTCATATAAAGCATCGCTGGATAATGTGTTATTTATGCGCAACATATTTAAGTTCTTTTCATTCCCTTAAAGCCGCCCCACGACGCCAGTAAGCAAACTACAGTCTTTTCTGCTGAGGGACAGCAGAAAGGCCGCTTACTTTCTAAAGACGTCGGGAAGCATTCGTTTGGTCCGCCTGCATTCCGGGGAGCCAACTGCCATCTGCAATTGTGCTCATATGAGATCCAATTATAAATGGAAGCTCTAACCAAGTACGCCGGCAGACCTAATGCGGGTTCGGATCCTAATAAACTCTTGTCCGAACCTTGCCTCACAAGTTCATCGGTCATCTGGTTTGAGGTCCTTTGGAACAACATGACATCATTTTCCGTCCTTGGGAATGAAAACTAAATTGAATTTTCTTCATGACAGTGGAATGTGGATCAGTTCTACAAAGCTCCTCATGATATTCTCTAGCTTGGACAGGATAATATATGAGGACCTTTGTAGCTCGGTAAATATTATACCATCCGGATCAGCAGACTTGTATGGTTTGAAGCTGTGCAACGCCCAAAGCAGTTTATCTCTTGTAATCAGATCATGCATTTTGGTCACGGTTACAGTAGTCCTATTTGGGCCGCGAATAATGAACTGAATGGAAAGTGAGTGTTCAATAGCAGGTTGAGTGATTCATCACTTGAAGTTGTCCAATAGCCATCGGTTTTCTTTTTCAAACAACTGGGCATCATAGGATTTGTAGGGAGGTTTTCTCGTAGCCGCGATGCCCCAAAGGTTTCTGTGATTTTGTCACAGGATAATTCCATGGTTTGTCGCTTTGCTTTCTTTAGTTCTTTTTTATGTATTCAATCACTTTTCTGGTGCTTTTTGTTAGGTAGAAAAGTTTTCTGCAGGTGTCTCCAAGCGGATCTAATGCTGATGTTTACCAGTGTGACTTTTTCTTAGTTGGTTTCTTGGTTCCTTTAGATTGAATAAGAGGGCAGGATACAGCCATAGCCTGATTGAGAGCCGGAATGAATTCCTTGGGAGACTTAAGAATTCAGAGGATAATATTTCTGACAGTATTCCTCTGTATTTTTGTCAATATATCTGAATTGGATGTATCTGTTGTCTGAAAATGGATGTTCAGATGATACCACCCAGCTCGTTAGCATTTAAGTGATGTTCTTGAAGACAAAAGTTATATATCAAGCACTTCCTGTCAGTTTTTTGTTATCAAAGTGGGATCATTGCTAATGTTCCAAGGAATGAGGTAAGCACTTATAAAACATATAATCAAAAAGTGACTCACCTCTATCGTTGATGCCGGTACTGCCCCATAACCAATGATGAGGCCAGTTTTTAGCATTCCAGTTTCCAGCACCACTATTTCTAGGTAATCACCCGGGAGAGGGCCCACTTGATCGTGGCGAAAATGTGCCGATGCCAGCCAGTAGGAACCTTTGGCAGTTTCTAGTCTGGCAACGGTTAAGTCCGCTGAGATTGGGAAGTAAAAATGCATTCAAGCTAGGTTTCATTAATATACAAGTTCTAATCTTATATGGAATGGAGGGTATGCAAGTGTCTCAAGTCCACAAATCACGCCTTCCTGGATTAGGATGATGTATTCTGTGTTTTTGGAAAGACGCAAAATAATTGCGGACGAAGCCTTTTTTTGAATGATGGAGATTAATATGGAGAAACCGTATCATTGCTACAATTTACCAGAGTAGCTTCCACCACGGTGTTTTCCGAGTCCTCAAATTCTGAACATGAACCCAAGAGCTCATCTTCTTCCTCTGATCATGTAGGATCTCTTCTTATTTCATCGGCTTCCATTTTCTGACGAATGTCAGAAGAGGAGACCGACGGCTTAATAGTCACCTGGGATAAATCGGAGTCATCTCTCACCATTTCTAGAAAGGATATCGGTGTTTCGGTTAAGGGAGGAGGACCCTTAAGAGTGTTGCTTTGAAACCAAACCGAATCATGGCTTTAGTCTGAGCTATAGGGTCAATAGATTTCTTATTTCCGTTTCTAAGAGAGGGCACCACTTGAATTAAATCCATACCATTCAGTTAGTACCAACCTTCAAAAGATACGTGTATAAATTTGACAGCTGTTGGACGATTAGTTCTCGAGATATAACGTTGTGAGTGAAGCAACTTTTGTTATTGTGAAAAAAATGGATTCAAAGCACTTTCGTGTGTTGATTTATCATTGCTTTTTGATCGGAAAAATGCAGCCGATGCAAAGAAATGCCTTGATAAGTGTTTTCGGGACTCTGCACCAGCCAAACGAACCATTCGCAAGTGGATTGAAAAATTTAAAAGTGCTCATACAAGCACCGAAGATGATGCACGCAGTGGACGTCCAAAAGAGGCTGTTTCAGATGAAAACATCAAAAAAGTCCACAAAATTATTACGAATGACCGTAAAGTGAAGTTGATCGAGATAGCTGGGGCTCTGAAGATATCAAAAGAGCGTGTTGGATATATCATACACGAATATTTGGACATGCGAAAGCTCTGTTCAAAGTGGGTGCCGCGTTTGCTCACAGTCGACCAAAAACAACAACGTGTTGATGATTCATAGGAGTGTTTAAAGCTGTTCAACCGCAATAAAGCCGAATTTTTGCGTCGGTATGTGACAATGGATGAAACTTGGCTCCATCACTTCACACCAGAGTCAAGTCGGCAGTCAGCTGAGTGGCGAGCAGGCGCGAACCTCGTCCAAAACGACCAAAAACTCAACAGTCGGCTGGCAAGGTTATGGCATCCGTATTTTGGGATACACATGGAATAATTTTCATCGACTATCTCCAAAAGGGGCAGACTATCAACAGCGACTATTATATTGCGTTGTTGGAGCGTTTGAAGGATGAAATCGCAGAAAAACGGCCGCATTTGAACAAAAAGAAAGTGCTGTTTCATCAAGACAATGCACCGCCTCACAAGTCGATGAAAACGATGGCAAAATAGAATGAATTTGGCTACGAATTGCTTCCCCACCCACCGTATTCTCCAGATTTGGCCCCCAGCGACTATTTCCTGTTCGCAGATCTCAAAAGAATGCTCGCCGGAAAGTGATTTAAGACCGATGAAGAAGTAATCGACGAAACAGAGGCCTATTTTAAGGCTAAACCTAAATCGTACTACAAAACTGGTATCGAAAGATTGAAAAATCGTTTCAATCAGTGTATCGCCCTCGAAGGCAACTATATTGATAAATGAAGTTGAATTTTGCAATAATTTAATGTTTTACTATAAAACTGGGGTTACTGAGCCTTATGATCTCCAGAATGCTTTCTACTAGGGATATCCTCCATGGGCACGACTTCGAGTTTTGCACCTGGCGAAATCTCTCCAACTCCACCTATGGCTTTGGTGAAAAGATCGAGAGATCTTTGATTAGCATATGCGATAAGCTTGACGTGCCCTAGGTACCAGCCAGTGTCGCTTGTGATGGAAGGTGACCCGGAGTTTTCCCGCATATTGGCCAAGAAATTTTCCGAAAGCTTCAATTTGTGGGCACAGGGAGAAGCGATTTCATGTTTATTCCGCAACAGGAGCTCTGGTGTCACTGTATTGAACGGCATGTCCATAAGACCCGATTCTTATTCCTAGCACCTAAACTAAGAGGTTTCAAACTTGGAAATTTTTTAAAAATCAATCAAATCCACCACCTTAAAAGATAGACCCTTCCTTTACTTGCAATCACTTCTCAGCAAAATAACCGACCTAATAAATCTAGAAAACCGCAAACTATAACTAGAACACATCGTACAAATCTTCAAATTCAAAAAATCATAGAATTTTATGTTCATCTATTTTCCATATCTTCCACATATTTCATCAAAAAGACCTTCAACTCTGTTAATCTAGTCACAAATGTACTGTACGTATATTCAAACATTATTCTCTCCAACATTAAACTGACAATTCAATGCATACGTACCCTATTGGAAGGGATAAAAAAATTCGTAAGAAACAAAATACTTGTACATACACAATGTAAAAGGTGAAGATTGCTTAAATCTGTTTGTAAACATGCAGACCCTTTGATTCTAAAAATAGTAAAATTGTGTACAAACACCGGTAGCGATTAAAAAGACAAGGCGTTGTCATTTGTAATCTGCCATTCACTGAGTGTTTCATTCTATTCGAAGACATACAAAATTTATGAGAGAAAAACATCAAAGTCGTACGTTTGGGCGTCAATTAAATACTAAAAAAACCAACGAAAATTTAGGCATATCCTTGATCACATGAGGTATCTAAAAACTATTTCAAAACAATTATACAAAAATCGTGGCAAGCCATCAACTAATTACCGATTAACTCTTCTTTTTTTTTAACTAATGTAGTATGTCAGTAGTGTTTTTCTTTCATCAAAATACGAGTAGACAGCCAAATGTATCTAATTTACTGTTGGTGCATTGTTAAAAGTCCACATTTGAAATATCTCCATCCCAACCGTTAATTCTGATTGAATCACAATCATTTCTTCAACAGTCATTATCATAAAATTGTTCACCTTCAAACCGAATGAAAACGGGACAATAATTTATGAGGCGTGGAACTTGTTGGCTGTCACAAGATAACAAGAAAAAGATTTTTCTTGCATCCGGTCTATTTTACAACCATTAGATGGACGGAAAGGAGAAAAGATGAATTCTTTTGACATTCTTATGGGATTCTCATGAGGTTCATGATGCGGGTATAGGTTTTCATGTTCAAATTCCTGTGGGTATTGATAAATATAAAAACGGAGACAACAGGTTTATTGTAGGAATAACAAGAGTATTGATAAATGACAACTCTGTGGTATGTGGCGCCATTCTCTTTTAGGATCTCTCTTTGCCGCCGGCAAGAAATGTACGAATTTTGAAGTTATTTTTAGAAGGTTGGCATCGCTTCAAAATTAAACAGTTTTTTCACCACTCAAAAGCTTTGGAGTTTATCGGGCTGAGTTTTACTTTTTACAAATGTCCGAGGGGTTTTGGTTCTTTCACGCAACATCATTTATGTATACCGACTTGTTCAGTACTTTTCATGCTTAACTGTAGGTACTCCGAGTACACCGAGAATCTGAACGGTGTCCTCACCAAGTGTTTTCAGCTGACATGTCCCAGCAGAAAATAATGGTGCAGATCGCCCATTCCCTGATGAAACGACTACGTAAGGAAACTAGAAAACTTCTGAACAAGTCACTTAAGACTGGAATCTTTGCCAATCGAAGCAAAAAGAATACTAGCCGAAATGGGTGCGACCGATAGGTGACGCCAAGAAATTTCTGATTAAGAGAACCTGTAGTATTCTCCAATGGTTTTTGATATTTCATACAACGAGTGACCAGATAGCAATGACAGTTTTTCAGGTCGGTCTTCGACATGCCTTCAGTGTGCGGGCAATTCGTCGCTGAAAAAGTTTGAACGTGATTACACATTTTTGGATATTAACACGTTCACTGGTTATCACTGGTATTCACTATTCCTGGTTTCCAAGTCCTTTGGTCAGATATATCAATGCCTTACCTGGCATGGTTATATTCCGTGATCACTTAAAGCTTTTTCATTTCCTCACCATTTCGATTTTTTTCCCTGTTGAAACTTCCATTTTAAGACAGCAATACCTGAAGACTCGCGTCCAATAATTTAATTTCTCGTGAGCTTGGCTAGACTAACCTCTTTTGGATTCCCAGTTCTGTTTGTCTGAAGCGTTCCGATAAGATGGGTTTGATGATTAATTAGAAATTTCGCAAGCGAAACCGAATTATAGAAGTTGTCTGTAGCAATTGTTCTACCTTGATCCAAATATTTTTCTGCCAGATCTATTACTATTTCGGTGCTGTGAGAAATTGAAGGAGTAAGTTTCCTTCGTTGGTTGTGGGAGTAATTTTTCCCTTCGTACATAGAGCGTCTATACGCGTAGCCACTAAGATCACAAAGGTTGTAACCCCGTATTTGTGTGATTTTCCGGATTATATTGACGAAATTGTAATCTTTCTCGCCATGGAATCATGGACTGGTCCACAGCTAATATAGGGTTTTCCAATAGGGACTAAAAAATTTTGAATTTAATTTGTGAACGCACTCTTTCACTAATCATCAAACTGTCACTGTCAATTTATTCAGTAAACTCAACATTTTCATCATGATAAAGTACACTAACGAACAACGTCTGCAAATTATAAAAATTTTCTACAGATATTCGGAGTCGGTAACTGCAACTTTAAAAGCGTTAACTCCAATTTTCGGTCGTAATTCTCGCCCTAGTAGACAGGCAATAATAAGTTTAGTGCAAGAATTTGAGTTGACATATTCGTTGTCTGATGTTGTCATGTCAGTGAGACAACGGGTTGGTCGAAGTGTCGAAAATATCGCTGCCGTTCAGACGTCCGCAGCAAACCATCCAAATCAGTCAATTCCACGGCGTAAACAAGAATTGGGCATCGCTCAGACCGCATTATGGCGTATTTTGCGTAAGAATCCTGGTTTACACCCATACAAGATCAAGCTGACTCGAGAATTGAAGCCGATGGACCATTTGAAGTGACGTGCGCCAAGATGATGAATTTCATCGCAAAATCATCTTCAGTGACGAAGCTCATTTTTGGCTCAATGGGTTCGTCAATAAGCAAAATATGCGTCATTGGTCGGGTGAAAACCCACATGTGCTTCATGAATCACCACTTCATCCACAAAAAATAACTGTTTGGTGCGGTTTGCATGCCGGCGGCGTTATTGGGCCATATTTTTTCGTCGACGATAACAATCGTCACGTTACTGTGAATGGTCAGCGTTATCGCGCCATGATCACCTATTATTTTTACCCCGAATCGGAAGATATGGACTTGGACGACATGTGGTTTCAACAGGATGGTGCCACAAACCACGCAGCACACGCTACAATCGATTTATTAAAAAGTAAGTATGGTGAGCATGTTATCTCAAGACATGGGCCAGTCGATTGGTCGCCTCGTTTGTGCGACTTAACTCCGCTTGACTATTTTCTGTGGCGTTACGTTAAATCATTGGTTTATGCCAACACGGCGACGACATTGGAAGAGCTCAGAGCCAACATTGAACCCGAAATAGCGGCCGTTTCGGTCGAAATGTGTGGCCGAGTCGTTGAAAATTGGCTCCAACGAATCGACCCCTGCAAACGTGCCCGCGATGGCCATATGAACGAAGTCGAGTTCCATTCATAAATGTTTTGATTGTACTTCAAGCCAATAATAAAGTTTTTGAAATATCTCAAATGGTTCGCCTTTTATTAAAAAAAAAAAGTTGTCAAGTCGTTATTAGAAAACCCTATACTTCTCCTGGGGCCTTAGCCTTTACAAAATTTCGTTCAAGGATTTCGAGCAATCCGCTTATTTTGCCCAGCCGGTCGATGGAAGGTCAGGTTCATCTTTAGACTCTGACTCAGAGTCACACAGCATTATATCTGAATAAGAATCGCTAGAACCAGCATCTGATGGAATATGTTCGTCCGAATCTAAAGCTTCAAGATCATCATTTTCGTTTTACATACAAAAAGCTAGGGTTTATAGTAAATCTATTATCCATAATGTTTGTGAACAATCAAAATCTGGAAAACAATGATGAAAAAATAAATAAAAAAAAATAAACTAATGAAACATATAACAATAATTTGTGACCACCGGTGGGTCACGTGGCACTCCATTAAAGTTAGTTTGAGCGAGGGGCCCTGTGACACCCCGGTGGTCACGCTCCTAAAATAAACACATAAAACACAACACAAATTTAAAACAAAAGACACAATTTAACAATTATACGCATAAAGATCACTTTAACACAAAAAAAAACTCTTTTGGCACTCTATATGAATTGGGCATCGCCAGAGAGACACATCGGCCTATTTTGCAGTTAATTTTGAGGCTATATCCATATAAAATTGTGATGATGCAAGAATTGAAGCCGGACGATTGGGGGCTAGAAATGTTGGCTGAATATCTGAATTTTGGCCAAAAAATCATCTTCTGGGACGAGGAGCACTTTTACCTTAACGTCCATGTCAACAAGCAAGATTGCAATTATTGGAGCGAACACAACACACAAGTGTTCAGCCAAGCATCAATGCATCCACAAAAATTGACTGTTTGGTGCGTTTTATAGCATGGCGACATCAACGGACCTTAGTTCTTTCACACCGTTACTATCAATGGGCTATGGTCTCAGGTATAAAGCGATGTAAACCGACTTTTTGTGGTCAGAGCTCGACAACATTGATATCTCCAAGCCGAACGAGTCGGCTCTATATTCCATACAAGCCACGCAACGCTTGAAGTTATGAAGGAGAAATTTGGCGACTCGGTCATCTCGCGGCGAGCCTGGGATGGGATGGGAGAAAAGCGAAAGAAAAACTACGACATCTGTGACGGCGACTGCTATAAAGAAGGTATCCAATTCGAGGGAGATTCAGGCAAAAGGTTTGAAACAAGGCGACGCGTTGTCATGTGATTTTTTTACCTTCCCTAGAAAAAATCGTGTAAGCTCTATGGGCAACAAAAGAAACATGTGATTTTTTTTTATTGCGTACAACTGCTGAGGCGGAAGCGGCTAAAATTGTTTTGATACTAAGCGAGGGCAAAACAAAGTAAGGGGTGATTCAACTTGAGGTTTTATTTTCAATAGGCTTTTTTGACAGATCACGCGTGACTCCTATTAAACTGCTTTGTCATTTTTGTTCAGTATCAGCAAGTCATTATGGAAAGACTCACACCACAACAGCGTCTATAAATTGTTCAGCTGTATTACGAAAATCAGCATTCGGTGAGAAAAGTTTTTCCACACTTACATTAGTGGATGATACTCGACCAGTTAGACCACATCCAACAGAGGTAATAGCAGCTGTAGATGAGAGTGTAAGCGAAGACCGTGACGAATCTATTCGTCATCGTTCTCAGCAGCTTGGCTTGACGTATTCGGCAACTTGGCATATTTTACGTGAGGATCTCGGCCTAAAAGCGTACAAAATTCAACTTGTGCAAGAATTGAAGCAAGGCGACTTGAATTTGCGTCATATTTTCAGTGAATGGGCTCTGGAAAAACTCAATAAAAACCGGTGTTTTATCGTGAAATTTTGTTCAGAGATGAAGCCCATTTCTGGCTCAATGGATACGTTTATAAACGAAATTGCCGTATTTGGGTTGATGAGCAATCCGAAGAGTACCAAGAGCTACCATTAAATCCATGAAAAACAACGTTGTGGTGTGGTTTATGGGCTGGTGAAATCATTGGTCCATATTTCTTCAAAAATGAGGCAAATCAGAATGTTAATGGACTATGTGCTTCCTGAAATTCAAGCACATGGTCTCGAGCCATACAGCGCGTGAAACAATGGACTTGTTGAGAAATCATTTTGGTGAGCACTTAATTTTACATTTTGTTACGGTAAATTGGCCGCATACATAATGCGATATCACACCTTTAGACTATTTTCTCTAGGGATATGTAATATCTCAGGTCTTTAGGAATAATCCAGCTATGATTGACGTTTTGGAAGTCAACATTACTCGTGTTATCAGCGAGATACCAGTCGCTGTGCTTGCACGAGTCACCCAAAATTAGACCTTCCGAATGGACCACCTCAGACGTAATCGTGCCCAACATTTACATAATGTTGTTTTTAAAAAGTAAATGCCATGAAGTGTTCTTTTAACTAATAATAAAAATTTTAAGTTCATTTTCAAATTTATGTGCTTTATTTTACATTATAAATCAAACCGCACGATGAATCACCCTTAACATGCTGTCATCAGGATAAGACACACTCCATCGACGGCTTGACCAGAACATCAGCACTGGCAGCTATAATTTCGATGTACTCGAGGACCTTTATGTGCCCGGTCCTGCTGTATGGTACTTGTGTTGATGGTATTTATCACCAACTTACGCTATATAAAGCGACTTTGGTCTAGTCAGGCACGTATGGATCTAACGTGTGATATGACTGGCCCATATTTAATGAATGAAAGGCCCAGCTTTGGCACAAAAAGTCTTCGAGTTTAATCCCGAGAGAGATGGCGTGCCTCTACCAAAATGAAAGGTGGCACTAGCGGTAGCTATCAAACAAGAAAGGGTTGTTGATTGTGACCCAGGTTAACCCATAACTGTAGCGCTAATTGATAAGAAAATAGAACTCAAACCCTCTGGCTAAGTATTCGACTTTGCAAAATACTTTGCAGTTTGTGGCTTGCAGTTTTCATGGAGGAAATTCTCCTACGTCGTCAGATTGGACTTCACTTGCACTCTACTTATTCGGAGCTTTGTGTAGTAAGAAAAGCTCCAGATAAACTACTTAAATTAGTGAATTTATTGGTTCAGCCGATTTCCGTCAACCAAAGCTACAATATTCACTGATTCACCAGTTCCCGGACAGTACTTATCCAAAAAATAACTCCCAAAGTTGACTTTACCGATAGAATTGTATATGTTATATGTCCTCGGCAGCTGGAACCTCTACTGGGAGAAGAATTTAAACCATATAACGTGCACGGAAATCCAAAAAGTGCTTCCTCCTAGTCGTCTTTAAAATAGAAAAGAAAATAAATACGGTTACGAGAGATTAATGTATGTCGACCTACTCTTTTTACCTTCGCCGCCAAAAGAGCGCTCTTCAACATTTACTCACTCAATTGTATATGCAGCTGATTTCAGCTATAAGCTTCCTCTCATTTTTAATTGATCTAAACAGTTAGCCTATTACCTGAGTTAAGCTATCAAAAGCAACACCCTGAATCTCTTTTTTATGGAGTTCGAGCTTTACCGTCCGAGCCTTTCCGCCGCTGACTCTACCACTCCAAACGTGAAATAAAAGTATCTGCACAAAAAATTGAAAATTTTAAGTCCTGAACCAGGGCTTTAATCGGCAGTAGATGTATATTTGTCGGTGCTTCCAAAATTGGTTATCCAGCCGTAGTCGAGAAGCGCAAAAGTGGATTGCCGTTATTACAGGTACCCATTAGAGGAGAAATGTACTCTTATTCATGAAGTTGTCTTGCATACTTATTTAACGTACCCATCACTCCAACACCCCCTTTGCAGAGGTTGACAAGGCCTTATAAGCGCTTTATTTAAAATTTTCGATATGGCTTGAGAAAAACTTCCCAATCGAACGAGTATGTACCTAAGATACTTCCATCAGTATTTAGCAAATCATCTTCTCGTAATGTTCCTTAATGGGTTTTGTTTTAAAAAAATTTCTGAATTTTCCAAATTATAGAAATAGACCAAAGCTCTTCATCGGGCTCAATCTAGGCAGGGTTTGTCTCTACTCTGGACTTAAACCATAAGACGAGGAAACAAACACCGTTGCCTAATATGATACCATCATAGCACACACATGATCGATAAAATAGCTTTGTACGGCTACAATTCTGAAACTAAAAATTACTAGGCCCCACCGAAATGGGATAGATATCTCACCAGCTTGACCAGGCTCATGTTATTCTATTACCCGGCAGACAACATAGTTGCTAGATTATGCCCATAGTCTGACATAACCATAACATTTAAAGCCATAAGAACCAAAACTAAAAACCAAATTTTCTCTTTAAATTTACGCATGTGAGTCCCGATTGAAAAAGATAACTCAAAAGCGAATTTCTTGAAACTTAATGCATGCCCTCACGCTCCAATTTAACTTCTATTTACAGGTGTGTGAGATTGCAAATATTTGCGACGTTAGCTTTAAACAAAATTGACAAATTACAATATTCTTTCACTTCTCTTTCTCGTTACAAAGCATAAATAGCTGAAAACACGTGTTCTTATCCACTGGCATTGACTTGTAAATTTTCAAGTTCCAAGTTTGTTTGCATGAGAAACCAACGAGGTTAATCTTTCAACGCACAAAACCATACGTATCTTTCAATTTAAACGGGCAAATAAATATATTTTACTATTTACACAAAAAAAAAAAAAACAAAGTAAATTTCCCAATATTATTTTTTTAATTAAATTCGCCCTTTTGTTTTCCTTTTTTTTAGGTTCGTCTACTGGCAAAAATGACTGTTACTTCATTACTCACTTAATGTATTAAACCAGCGAATAAATTCATCATGGATACAAATGACGATCGACCAGTTAGTGTTTACGACAATTTAAATGCAATCTTGCCCCCTGCACAGTGCAGTACACCAAAAACTCCCACACTCACCACTAATACTACTACCACAATGAGTGCCTCAAACACTTCACCCTACGCTGACATATCATTTAAATTCGACGCGTCAAGACCACACCAGGCACCCCATCAACAATCACATACCACAAATCCCAATACATCTTTACCTGTTCATTATACATCAGGCAATAGTAGCACGAGTCCATATAGTCAGGTGAATAAATCTGCTTCTCCAACAAGCCGCCCACTTAGTCAGCATTCAGACACAAACGGCTATAGTAGTATCGCTGCCGTTAAGGCTGCCCTCAACGATGCAAAATCAAAGTTTTTTGGTCTAAACGGAAGCAACTTCAACGACACCTTGGACTCAAACCAGGATTCTCTTTTAACTAACACTTGTGCGGACGTGAAGCCAAAAATCTTACCAAAATCTCAGCCGAAATATCAAAATATCCCGGAAAACAGTGCGATATTTCGAAATGCCCAGGTAAGTTCGCCACCGCCACCACCTCCACCACCACCATTGCCGCCTATGAATCACACCCAGCCGAATACCCCCGAGACGAGTAGACCAAGTACCGCTTATTCGTCAAATTCGTCACCGATTTCATCGACGGGTCAAAACTCGAAATTAAAAGATTCATCGAACTCAGTACAATATTCAACGATCCAGCATAAGCCTATTGCGCCAGACATGGACTTTGGGATTAGTTCCCAACCTTCACAGGTAAGTGATGTGATTTAACAAATAATAGTGCGTGCCACTTAATATCGTGGAAATATTGTAGATTAACTGTAATTAGTTTTAATTCAAATGACGCTGAAGTCTGAAAACCTTACGAGGAAAATCATTGACAGATTAATGAATTTAAAATGTTGTAATTGTTCCAATTACGAGTTGCTTACCTTGTTGAAAGTTAAGGTACCTTTCAGTTTAATGTTGAAAGGTAATTGTTAGGAAATTTTAATCGACCCGTTGCATCTATTTAGAATGAATGTAGGTTCCCTTTAACTAAATAAATTTTATTTTTCCACACCTTTGTTTACTACACTTGAATTTCAAGCCAATTAGAACTTTGATCGAGTACTATAGATACTCGTATTTATTTCACGAAGAATTTTATTTAAACCAAACCCAGGATACCTATGAATCTATAATGACTGTCGTGGCACTGAATTATTTTCATGGCAGCAAAAACGTTTGTAAGGTTTCTAGTTCATGACATGGAAAGTAAGATTGAACTGCATAGACGGTATCGAAGACTGATTGATTTCCTTAGACTTAACATGCGTTTTCAAATGTATGTTACACAAAAAATGGAGGTCGTTCCAAAAGACAACAAACAACACAGTTTCTATGCACCACTCTCTAGGTGCAATTCATTGCGGGCAAAACCTTCCAAAGCCTTATGCTAATTACTGCATGCTCTTCAAGTACTCGTATTTTCCAAATTCAGCGAATCAACAAGTATGGCTACGAGAATTATCGCTTTCTCTCAGATGTCATTCCTAGTATACACAACTTGTGGTTCACTTGGATTTTTTTTTTTCCAAAATTCAAGAGGTTATTTGGATCACTTTTTTCATCCCGAGCAATGTAATGGCTATTTGCTGTTGCACAAGTGTGTGCTTTGGTTAATTTATAATTACTTTTAGGAGTTCAAGCAGCATGAATTTTTGGTGACATGATAGACAGCGGATCATGCTCTTACCTTCCGACTTAAGTGGTCTAAAAAGGCTTAGGTTGTTTCAAGGATACCATGGAGGGAATCGTATAGGTATGAACATCTAACCGTTGGTATAACTTTCGAACTTTGCTGCAATTTCTGGCAGTGCTTTCACGCAGTACGCGTTCAGAAAATCTGTAGCCTCTGTAACTGAAAGAAGGCTGAAGAACTCGTATTGTCGATTCAACGTTAATCTGAATATTTACCTCCAACTCTGGTTACAATAAAAGAGATAAGGAATTTACTCTTGAAAGCTCTCATAGGGATACTATGATTTGTCGAAATTTCTAAAGATAAATACTATAGGGCTGTGACCAGGTGTGACCAGGTAAGACCGAAAAAAATTAAATACAACAACAACGGCGTGAGATATATCGTAGAATTGATTCTGGCTCTATTTTGAAGCATTTAAATGGGCACCTCGGCTTCGCTGGCAGTACTTTAAGCAGTCGGTCTAATTTTTGATGACTCGGTTCTATATGTGCGGCGTTATTCAGGCAATAGCGTGTCGAATGTTGGCCTCGATCACGTCCAAAGTGGTTGGCTTGTTACGGTAGACTAATAAAATAATCGAGTGGTGTCAAATCGTTCATTGGATGGCTGTGTTGAACAAATGTATTGTATTGTATACGAGGTCTGTTTGATGAGTACCCGGATTGGAAGGTAGATGGCGCTACTGAGACAAAATGAGTACACCATTATTTGGTATAACTTTTTCTAGCCAGTTTGTAAAAATTTGGTGACAATCCAACGATTAGTTTTGTTTTGACACCCATTTTAAATCATCGTGTTAGTGGAAAAAGAGCAGTATCTGATTCTTGTTTTTAAGTGGCAAAACCTGCGAGGAAGTCAAGCTCTATCTCGATGGCGTATACAGGACCCATTCACCTTCCCGTACAACTATTTACCATTGGTTCGCTGAGTTTCGCCATGGCCGCACGTCAGTTTTTGACGAATCTCGCCCAAGTTGCACAAAAACGATTACCACAAAGGAAACCGTGGACAAAATCCATGATCTCGTATTGGGGGATCGCCGAGTGAAAATATGCAAGTTGGCTAAGATAGCTGGCATCTCAAATGAACTCATTAGTCATATCCTGCACGAGATTTTGGGCATGAGAAAGTTGTCCGCGCGATGCGTGCTCCATCGGAGAACAAGTGCAATTGTGAGACCACTTCAAAGACGTTCTTGGCCCTGTTTAATCGCAATCCGGAGGAGTTTCTGCGTCGTTTCGTGACCGTTGATGAGACATGGATTCATTTTTACCCAGTGAACGTGCTTCAAAGTAGGCAAAGACATTGCCTTCAGCCAGTGTGATCCACGTTGTCTATTTGAAGAATCGAAAAACAATCACAGGAGCATACTACATCGATTAAGAGGAAAAAACGACCACAAGTATTTTTTCCACCACGATAATGCACCGGCTCATACCTCCACAGTTGCCACAGCCAAATTGGTCGAATTGCATTACGAATTGCTTCCCTATCCTCTATATTCTCCGGATTTGGCTCCCTGCGACTTCTTTAGAGATCGCTCGCCGAAAGGAAGTACAGGTCGAACGAGGAAGACATCTCTGCCGCATAGGAGTATTTTGCAGGCCAACAAAAGTCGACTATATGGAGGGGATTAAAAAGTTCGCCGCACTGCTAGAAAAAGTATATCGAGTTGAAAGGGGATTAAATTGAAAAATAAATTGTCAAAACCTAAAAAAGTTGCATTATCATTTCTAATCCGGTTATTCATCAAACAGCCCTCGTATCCATATATAAAAAAGATGTACGCGTGACTAGAGCTATTCAAAAACTGTTCGATTATGCTAATCAAAAAATCTTAATAATAACGACATTAGTTTGTACATAATTTAGAAAACGAGTTCCAGTGACAGTGTGCTTAGTGTTTATATTAATTTGGTATATTTAAAGGGTGAGCCGACAACTAGTGTAGAAGTTTCCATTAAATCAACACACACTTATTGTCAAATCAATGTAGAATTTTATCGATTAATAATGTTCGATCTATGGCAGCTATAAATGGAATTCAAGATCATTTATGTAACCACCATGGCTTTTGTTGCAAGCGACCATCCGAAGGTCAAAATTATCGATGAGTTTTTGAAGATTAAGTGGCCGCAATTTCAATTTGGATGTTAGGCTTGAGATTCTGAATTATCGCTGGATTCTTGGCATTGAGCTTACTCTCCAAATAACCCCACAGGAAGACGTTTAAAGGTGTCAAATCGCATGATCTAAGAGATAAATCAACTTCACCTCTAACCGAAATAATGCGATCTTCAAATTTCGTACGCAATAAATTGATTACTTAATGGCTTGTATGGGCGGTAGCACCATCCTGTTGAAACCCGAGGTCATCCAGATCTAATTCATTCAATTTCGGGGAAAAAAAAAATTTGGGATGTAGTGGTTTTACGTGATTCTCGTATGAGTTTTCCGGTTCCCAGAAACGACAATTTTATTCATCTATCCAAAAGTGGGTTTCATCGGAAAAGATCAAATTCGACGACGTCATATATGGTCCAAAAGCTTCAATTGTTGTGTAATTTGGATCTTTTAGGCGTAGAAATGAAGATCAATTTTTAAAGGCCCAATTATTGAGGTGCTTAGCTGGTTTTTAAAATTTTCACACGCAGTGGAGATGTTTTGGCGTGTACCTGCTGACCGAGCAAGCTTATATAGAGTTTGACATAATAGTGATACTACTCGATCTGTAAAGAGTCTGTCTGAAAAGTCTTTTCTAAGCGTGTTAAAGGCAGTACGGCCAAAAACTGAGACAAAAAATATAACATTGCCGCAAAGGTAGTAAATAATTTTTGGTTGTTCGTTAAAAATATTAGAAATTCTGTATCATTCTCAGACAAGACCCAATTGCTTGCTGCATACTTAGCGACCACCTCCATACTTCCAGATTGCGTTTTGTCTCCGCCTACACTTGACTGTGTCGAATCTTCAATGCGACGAGTCTACTTTCGCACTCGTGTAGTAGCAAGAGTACTCAAAGATCTTGACATTCACAAATCCGATAGTCCAGATAGTATAGGGTTTTCTAATAACGATTTGACAACTTTTTTTTTAAATAAAAGGCAAACCATTTGAGATATTTCAAAAACTTTATTATTGACTTGAAGTAAAATCAAAACATTTATGAATGGAACCCGACTTCGTTCATATGGCCAGCGCGGGCACGTTTGCAGGGGTCGATTCGTTGGACCCAATTTTCAACGACTTGGCCACACATTTCGACCGAAACGGCCGCTATTTCGGGTTCAATGTTGGCTCTGAGCTCTTCCAATGTCGTCGCCGTGTTGTCATAAACCAATGACTTAACGTAGCATCACAGAAAATAGTCAACCGGCGTTAAATCGCACGAACGAGGCAGCCAATCGACTGGCCCATGTCTTGAGATAACACGCTCACCATACTTACTCTTCAATAAATCGATTGTAGCATGTGCTTTGTGGCTTGTGGCACCATCCTGTTGAAACGAAATGTCGTCCAAGTCCATATCTTCCAATTCGGGGCAAAAATAATCGGTGATCATGGCGCGATAACGCTGACCATTTACAGTAACGTGACGATCGTCATCGTCGACGAAAAAATATGGCCCAATAACGCCGCCGGCATGCAAACCGCACCAAACAGTTATTTTTTGTGGATGAAGTAGTGATTCATGAAGCACATGTGGGTTTTCACCCGACCAATAACGTATATTTTGCTTATTGACGAACCCATTGAGCCAAAAATGAGCTTCGTCACTGAAGATGATTTTGCGATGAAATTCATTATCTTGGCGCATCTTCTTCAGAACCTAATCGGAGAACTTACGTCGCTTCAAATGGTCCATCGGCTTCAATTCTTGAGTCAGCTTGATCTTGTATGGGTGTAAACCAAGATCCTTACGCAAAATACGCCATAATGTGGTCTGAGCGATGCCCAATTCTTGAGAACGCCGTGGAATTGACTGATTTGGATCGTTTGCTACGGACGTCTGAACGGCAGCGATATTTTTGACACTTCGACCAACCCGTTGTCTCACTGACACGCCAACATCAGACAACGAATATGTAGACTCAAATTTTTGCACTAAACTTGTTATTGTCTGTCTACTAGGGCGAGAATTAAGACCGAAAATTGGAGATAACCCTCTTAAAGTTTCCGTCACCGACTCCGAATATCTGTAGAAAATTTTTATAATTTGCAGACGTTGCTCGTTAGTATAATTTATCATGATCGAAATGTTGAGTTTACTGAATAAATTGACAGTGACAGTTTGATGATTAGTGAAAGAGTGCGTTCACAAATTAAATTCAAAGTTGTCAAGTCCCTATTGGAAAACCCTAATATAACACATGGGCTGAAAAGTCCGCGCCGTTTTTTATTAAAACACAAAACTTTTGCAAAATTCAACTTTATTTATCAATATAGTTGCCTTCAAAGGCGATACACTGATTGAAACGGTTTTTCAATCTTTAGATACCAGTTTTGTAGTACGATTCAGGTTTAGCCTTAAAATAGGCCTCTATTTCGGCGATTACTTCTTCATCGGTCTTAAATCACTTTCCGGCGAGCATTTTTTGAGATCTGCGAACAGGAAATAGTCGCTGGGGGCCAACTCTGGAGAATACGGTGGGTGGGGAAGCAATTCGTAGCCAAATTCACTCAATTTTGCCATCGTTTTCATCAACTTGTGACGCGGTGCATTGTCTTGATGAAACAGCACTTACTTTTTGTTCAAATGCGGCCGTTTTTCTGCGATTTCATCCTTCAAACGCTCCAACAACGCAATATAATAGTCGCTGTTGATAGTCTGCCCCTTTTGGAGATAGTCGATGAAAATTATTCCATGTGTAGCCGACTGTTGAGTTTTTAGTCGTTTTGAACGAGGTTCGTCCCCTGCTCGCCACTCAGCTGACTGCCGACTTGACTCTGGTGTAAAGTGATGGAGCCAAGTTTCATCCATTGTCACATACCGACGCAAAAATTCGGCTTTATTGCGGTCGAACGGGTTTAACCACCCCTCTGAATCATCAACACTTTGTTGTTTTCGGTCGACTGTGAGCAAACGCGGCACCCACTTTGAACAGAGCTTTCGCATGTCCAAATATTCGTATATGATATATCCAACACGTTCTTTTGATATCTTCAGAGCCTCAGCTATCTCGATCAACTTCACTTTACGATCATTCGTAATCATTTTGTGGATTTTTTTGATATTTTCATCTGAAACAGCCTCTTTTCGACGTCCACTGCTTGCATCATCTTCGGTGCTTGTATGACCACTTTTAAATTTTTCAATATACTTGAGAATGGTTCGTTCGGCTGGTGCAGATTCCGGGTAACACTTATCAAGCCATTTCTTTGCATCGGCTGCATTTTTTCCCATCAAAAAGCAATGATAAATCAACACACGAAATTGCTTTAAATCAATTTTTTTTACAATAACAAAAGTTGCTTCACTCACAACGCTATATCTCCAGAACTAATCGTCCGACAGCTGTCAAATTTATACACGTATCTTTTGAAGGTTGGTACTAACTGAAAATGGTATGGATTTAATTCAAGTGGTGCCCTCTTTCAGAAACGGCAGTCTATGTATTATGTATCCTCTTCTTCCGAAGAGGTGTTCTTGATGCTGGAAAAACCACTGCGTAAGCTTTTGCATCAATCCTGCTACAAAGGACTCTTTCCGAGCAGATGAAAAACAGCAATACATAAGGCATTTATCCCCCCGAAATTGGAAATCAACGCTCACATCTGGACAGGTGATCCTAGAACTGCGCTGCACCTTATACATTGCAACCTGTAATATCAATTGACAGCCTCGAACACCGACGAAATCTCTCCTGTTTCACCTTGGTCAATCGCTATCGTCAGTTTTCCCTTGAAATTGCATACCGCATTCCACCCCTTCAAACCTTTACCAGTAACACCCGTCTCGCTATAAAGGGTCATCAGTTTACCCTCAAAAGTGGGGCTTTCGGATGTACTCCGAAATATCGTGATTCTTTCCGAAGTCGTACATCTCGCTTATGGAATGCCCTGCCGAGCTCTTTATTTCCTTGTCATTACAACTCTTAAATATTCAAAACCAACATTCATCATTACATTAAGAAAGACTATAATTTTCCTTCGATCACCCCTTGAGCGCGCACAAAATATCAAAAAATAAAAATTTGCAAAAGAAACAATTTGTTTAAAGTTTTGGGTAAGATTATTCGCCGCATATCACATTTTGGGGCCATTTAATTTTAATAAAATATATATAAGGCAAAGAAGATAAAAGCAATAATTGGACCACAGATTACCACCATGGCAGTAGTTTCTTACGGCCTTACGCTGGCTTGAAAATGGAGGACAATCCCATGGATTTGCTAACATATTATGCATGAAATCTCTAAGTTTACCGTGAGGCGATGTTTGAAATAGATACAAGTAAAAAAAATTTTTTATGTACCACTGTGATCAAAAAATAAGATGAAATTGTTTAGAACTTTTAAAATCTTTATTTATTCTTCTAAATCAATTTTATCGCTTTCAAAGTGCTCCTCTTCCGATACAGTATACTTGTGCCAACGGTTTTTCCAATCCTCGAAACAATTATTAAAGTCGGTTTTCGGAATGTCCTTCGAAGCAGCGATTCGGTTTTATCTCTTCAATCGTGTTAAAATGGTGTCCCTAGAGCGGTCTTTTGACCTTTGCGCAATAGCGCTTCACAAGTCAGCGCAATATCAGCCATTATTGCCACAAGTTTAGCTATGTTTATATATGTTTTTTTATATTGGGTATGTAATTTAATTCGTCCAGCTTTTTTTTTTTTCAAAATTTGAACGTTTATTTAAGAAAAACATGTACAATAGTATTATTCATAGTATTGGACATCTGAAGCTATGATTTTTTCCATCTTTCTGGCAATTTGTGGATCCCATCCCAAAAAAACTGCGCCGGCTTTGCAGCCAAGAATGAATCAAGCCAATTTTTGATATTCTGCTCTGATGTGAACCGTATTTCAGTGAGGGCGTTCTGCATCGACCGGAACAAATGATAGTCAGAAGGGGCAAGGTCTGGGCTATAAGGCGAGTGCGGTAAGACTTCCCATCCACTGTTTTCCAAATAGTTCTTAACCGGAATAGCAACGTGGGTCTTAGCAGTTCATAATACAGCACATCCATCTGATCCTACCACATACAGAGCATTACCTTCGCGCAATGGATATTCGGCTTTGCCGTTGATTTGGCTGGTTAGCCGGGTTTCACATATGATTTTTTACGCTTGGGGTTGTCGTAATGGATCTCTTTTTCATCACCAGTAACAATCCGATGCAAAAATGACTAACTTTTGTGGCGTTTCAGCAGCATTTCGGACATGCAAAACCGCATTTCGCCCTCTTTCGGCTTGAGATCCTGTGGAACCCAATTTCCTTGCTTTTGAATATATCCAGCAGCTTTTAAACATTTTGAAATGGCTGCTTGGGTCACACCCAAAGATTCTGCGAGCTCTTCTTTTGTTTGGCAACAATCTTCATGGAGTAATGCTTCCAGTTCTTCATCTTCAAACTTTTTTGGCTGCCCAGAACGTTCATCGTCTTCCACTCCAAAATCACCACTTTTAAATCGTGCAAATCACTTTTGGCACGCTTGCTCATCTAGCGCATGTTCACCATAAACTTTCGTCAAAACACAATGACTTTCGGCAGCAGTTTTCTTCGTAAAGAAGAAAGTTCGATATATTTGAGTGAAAAAAAATTATTGTTGTTTACTCATGTATTACAATTCAACGCATGTTCCAATGGAATAATACAAGTTACGCCATCTATTAGCAAACCGCACGAAGTTATAGACTCAATATTATTCAGTATAGTCCCCTTTTAGGTTGATACACTTATTCCAGCGATTTTTCAACTTGTTGATCCCGTCCGAAAAGTAATTTTCCGGAAGGTCTACAAAATACTCTTCCGTGGCGTCGATGATTTCCTCGCGTGAACTGAATTTTTTATTGATGAGCCATCTTTTGAGGTTTAGGAAGAGATAATACTCCAAGGGAACCAATTCGGGCGAATACGGTGGATGGGGCAGCAATTGGAGCCGTAATTCATTGATTTTAGCCGTGGGTCCGATGCTCTTGTGCGCCGGTCCGCAAAAACTTGCAAAAAACAAAATTTTTTTTCGCTTCTTGTGAGGCCGTTTTGCTGCGATTTTGGCCTTCAATCGCTTCAATAATGCACAGTAATACTCAACGTTGATGGTTTTTCCTTTTTCGAGGTAGTCCACGAAGAGCATGCCATGACAATCCCAGAAAACCGACGCCATAACCTTTCCGACCCATCGAACCTTTCTTAGGCGCTTCGGAGCACTCGTGCCGGCTTCAGTCCATAGCCGCACACTCATTCTATTCTCTGGTGTTCATGTTTTTGGTCAGGAGTGAGTATGCGCGGCACCCAGCGGCAGGATAACTTTTTCATATGCAGAATATTGCCCAAAATATGGCGTGTGCGCTCAGTACTAATCTTTGTGGTATCTGCTAGCTCGCGCACCTTCACTCTCCTGTCAGCCAACACCATTTCATGTATTTTTTCGACATTGTCCTCTGTAACCGCATCGGAGGGCCTTCCGCTGCCGACTTGATCGGTAGTGGAGTTGCGGCCACCACGAAGCTCTCGAAACTAATATTTGACGGTGTAACCTGACGGAACATTAGCCTCATAATATTTATCCAACTTTTCTTTTGTTTTCTTCGCCGTTTTGCCTATTAAAAAATAATGTTTTATGAGAGAATGAAAATAGTTTTCGTCCATCCTCAACATGATGCCAAACATGTCAACAACAATCAGCTGTCAAAACAACTGATTACAACTAAAGACATTATCGCACTGAAATTTGGCATGTCTGCCTAAATATGAACGGACTTCAAGGCATAAACTTTTTTGCAGTAGCAGCGCATTTTGGCGGTCAAGGAGGTTACTTTTCACTCCACCTAGTAAATTGTTTCGATTTTGTGGATTCAGTTATACAATTTTTTTTAGGATAAGCTAAAGTCTTAAAAGCTCGCAGAACGCTTTATAAAAATGAGATCACAAAAAGTCTTATTAAAAAAAAATTAATAGGTTGCAATATAATATGTAGCACCGTTTGCAAGCCGGTTGCATAAGCTTGTAAATTAAGTGCTAATATGGTAATATTAAGCAATGATTCAATATTGCATAATTTTATTACATAAACGATTTACGAGTCTTGTAACTCTAATTAATAGATAAATATCGTTATTTGTATAACAAACTATTAAGTTATGTTATTTTTCAGGCAGTCTATATGGCAACAACAGTTCCGCAAAATATCAAAGGAAGTAAGATCGCTGGAAGGCATACCCCAACAAGAAATAGTTTACGTCACAGCAGAATGTTAGTTGTCAACAAAACATATCAAGGTAAATAAACAGTTTTTTCTTACATTTTTTTTTTTATAGAAGAAAGGGGCTCCTATTATCGTATTTTAAGTAATAAGTTCACTTTAAACGTACATAATCAGACTCATTTGAGGTCGGTCTTCCTTCTCCATTACTAATGGAATGATTACTAGGAACGATCTTCCAACTTTCGACCTCAAAACCGAAAAACTTCTCGTCGGAAGTAGAAGAATTGGAAAGAAATGGATCGAGATAATCCATCTAATTATCGAATTCGTCACGATTCTATTATCTGCTAAATGCAAATATCTGTGAGTTTTCTGTCAAAATTCGTCAATATAAAGTTGTTGGTTTTCGGGCAGTGCAAAAGTGCTTGTGGTATATGCTACGCGCCGGTTATTAAGTACAACAGGCTTACACATAAAATATAAGCTTTCTACATGGAGGGCTATGCCATATAAGCTTTCATCAATCATCTATCTTTCCATGCAACTTCAACGTTTAAATTAAAAAAATATACCACTCGTACCGTATTTTTGGTTTCGCTATCGGCCCCTGTTTTTTTTTTTTTTTTTTGATATACCTTCCGACACCATGATACTATCCAGTTGCAGCTCACTCAGCTGGTGTCGTACTCAATAACAATAACATCGAATAGTCCTCCTCTTTAAGTAAATACGTATTTCTCGAGCATTTCATGACCATTTATAATATTGGAAAGAATAGATCGTGGAAAAGAAGCCTGTGTATATACCTATATGGTCATATAAAAAGTCTTTGTGCTTTTTTGCCACTAGATGGGGTTGGTGTCCATTTATCTAGAAATACTATTCTGATTGTGTCAAACGAACACGTGTTTGAAAGGTGACATGGCAGGCTACATTTTTTTTGTGAAGACAGCTGTGTAATTCGTTGCTCGTGTTGAAAGTTATACTGACTAGAGTGGTTTGTTTGATTCCGTTCCGGAAATTTCGATGTAAAAGATGCACCTCGTACTGGTCAGCCTATCATTGAAAAAGTCGATGAAATTTTGCTGTTGATGGAGCAAGACTGTCATGGAAACTGTCTGGACATAGCGGAGGCGCTAAACATCAATCGTATGACATTTTGAAATCATCTAAAATAAGCAGGCTACCCAAAGAAACTCGATGTTTGGGGGAAACATGCATTAATGCAAAGAAATTTTTGATTGACCGAATAACCATCAGTGAAAAGCTGCTGAAACGTAACAAAATGGAACCATTTTTGAAGCATTTCATTACGGGCGATGAAAAATGGATTAAATACGAGAATATCCAGCGCAAGCCATCATGGTCAAAGGCCGGTGACCGATCGCAAACAACTTCAAAGCCTGGATTAACTGAGTGTTTGGTAGGATTGGAAAGGAATTGTCTATTATGAGCTACTAGAACGTGGCGAAACGGTCAATTCAATCCTCTACTGTACATAACTTGCCCATTTGAATGAAGCTATAAAGAAAGAGCGACCAAAATTGGCCAACAGAAAGGGAGTTGTCTTCAATCATGACAATGCTAGGCCACACACATCTGTGATGGCCTGGAACAAATTGATGGAGCTTGGTTGGGAAGTTTTGATGCATCCGCCGTATAGTCCGGCCTTGCACCCTCTGATTACCATTTGTTTTGGTTTTTGCGAAACTCTCTTGATGGTAAAAAATTGGCCGACCGAAGAGCCGCTGAAAATCACTTGAAAAAGTTTTTCGCTGATACACGACAGAAGTTCTACACCGATGGAATTATGAAGCTACCCGGAAAATGGCAAAAAGTCATAGATATTATTGGTAAATGGTCTCAGAAGAAAATAAGCCTTTTTTAGGGACAGATGGACAAATACTGTTTTCCATCTGCCCGGAAAGAGTCCTAAAGAGTAGGATCGATGGAAAAGCTTACGCAGTGATTTTAACAGTGTGGAAGAACACCTCTTCAGAAGAAGGAGAGATATACCATCTGGACTAGCGGATGTTAGGATCTTAAAGTCCCTTACTACTACACGAGTGCGAAAGTCCCATTGAAGATTCGACGCAATATATGCAGCAAGCAGATTGTCCTTATCTAAAGAGCTGTCAGCTGGAATATCATTGTAAATTAGCGTTGAAATGAAGGATGAGGCAGGATTTCTGATGCAATATTATTTTACACGCTTAACCCTTATGTTTATACCAAACTTTACTAACGCTATCCCGGGTACCCATTCTCGGTAATATTGGAATTTTTATATTTCTTTAAGGAAAATTATGTAAAAAAAATATATTTTCTTGTAATATATGTTACAATAATATTAAGTATTGAAGCAAGTTTAAGGCGAAAAATGCTGCAGAAATGCGAAAACCTTTAGAAATTAGCATTGATCACCTTAGGTAGCAGATGCAATTTTTATTGTTCGGAGTAGAGCAGCGGTTCTCTAAGTGAAAAGGAATGTCAAGGTTATTTCTAACATTTCTACAGCATATTGAAGGCAGAGGCAGTTAAGTATGCTTTGAGTTTCTGGTTGATTCAGACGTGTTAGTCGAATTCTGAGTGAAGTGAAAGAAAAATAATATGGAAGAAGTATCTTGAGCGGATTTTTCTACGTAAGTAAACTTCACATATGTAAAATATTTATATAGGGTTTTCCAACTTGACAACTTTGAATCATCAAACCGTCACTGTCAATTTATTCAGTAAACTCAACATTTTCATCATGGTAAAGTACACTAACGAGCTGCAAATTATAAAAATTTTCTACAGATATTCGGAGTCAGTGATTGCAACTTTAAGAGCGTTAACTCCAATTTTCGGTCGTAATTCTCGCCCTAGTAGACGTTCAGACGTCCGTAGCAAACGATCCAAATCAGTCAATTCCACGGCGTTCTCAAGACATGGGCCAGTCGGTTGGCTGCCTCGTTCGTGCGATTTAACGCCGGTTGACTATTTTCTGTGGGACTACGTTAAGTCATTGGTTTATGCCAACACGCCGACGACGTTGGAAGAGCTCAGAGCCAACATTGAACGCGAAATAGTGCCCGTTTCAGCTGAAATATGTGGCCGAGTCGTTGAAAATTGGGTCCAACGAATCGACCGCTGCAAACGTGCCTGCAGTGGCCATATGAACGAAGTCGAGGTCAATTCATAAATGTTTTGATAAATTTTTTGAAATATCTCAAATGGTTTGCCTTTTATTTAAAAAAAAAAAGTTGTCAAGTCGTTATTACCACTCTTTAAAAAGGGTTGTCGAAAAGATAAAAACAATTACAGGCCGATTTGCTATCTTCAATTTTGAAAGTTTATGAAAAAGCTGTCAAAAGGCGAATGTGTGAGCATTTACAAAGAACTAAATTTCAGTCAGTCAGTGCGGTGCATTTGGATTTAGGGAAGGACGTTCCACTGAAAATGCCTTACTATGTATTTTTCTGCAATTTTATAAACAAAAACTTGGATGGAAAAAAATTTTGCGCCGGCCACTTTGTCGATATTAACAAAGCGTTCGACACGGTTTGCAGTGACATTCTTTTGGACAAGTTGTAGTGAGCAGGATTTCATGGTTTTTTTCATAATTGGTTAGCGGCATATTTGAAGGACCTCAAGCAAAGGGTAAGAATAGGAGACTTCCTTAGGTGTACCACAACGATCTGTAATAGGCCCTATATTAGTGTCTTGTAGTTAAGAACTCCCTCTTTTCTCTACCTTTGACAGGCAAAGTTGCAGCTTTTGCTGATGACCTCGGCATTCCTTTTGGTGCAACAAGACCTCATAATACCTCACATATCCATTTTCTAAGGGCATGGTTTGCTGCCCACAGGCTAGTGGCAAGTAGCAAAAAAAAAATTTATGTTTTTCAACTAAGGTTCGCTTGTGCAAGCAGAAATTGATTGGTTCCATTCCTGCGATTGTCCGTGCTTTACTCTTGTTACTGTGCTTATACCACTGAACAAATTGCTTATGCAGCTCGAAGTGTTTTCAGGTTTAAGTTGTTAGGACTAAAACTTGAGTTGGGCTAAACATATTTTAGACTTGAAACGATACTTGCGTTCTTCTATTCGGTGTTTTTATCGTCTTCAAAAGGTTTGTTCAAATACCACCTTGATCAAAAAGTTCCCGGTAGCGTCACCATATGGCGCTCCCATTGTTCCGATTCGAGTTCTTTTTTTTGTTTGTTAAGTTGGCTGACGTTTCCTCTAAATGTTAGCGTCATAGCTTGACATTTGCAAAAGTTACGTAGCCAAGAGTACATCTATCTCTCTGTGTGCTGGCGATTTTTTACAATTTTAGAAATGGATTTAAATTTGCAACAACGAATTTGTATTAAATTTTGCGTAAAAAACGGATATAATGGTGCTCAAACGTTGGAAATGCTAAAAAAGTAAAAAAGTGTTTCGGCAACGTTTCTCTAAAGAAAACGGTCATTTACCAGTAACACGAGAGATTTAAAATTGGTCGTGAGTCAATCAATGATGATAAACGCAGTGGCATACCATCGACATCGAAAAGCGACGAAAACATTGATGAAGTACTCGTAAAAGAAGTGTTGGTCAATAACTACAAATTAACCATCAGAGAGAAAGCTGAATACTTGAACATTGCCAACATTGACAAATGTCCAAGACCTCAATTTCATGCAAAAAAGAGACCGTGTTGACGTAGCAAAAGAGATGATTTGCGAGGCTGAATCCAATCCCGCATTCATCAAAATGATCATTACTGGAGACGAGACGTGGGCTTATGAGTACGACACGCAATCCAGACATCAGACAAGTGAATGGCGTTCACCAAATGAGCCGAGATAAAAAAAAACACGTCGTTTTCAGTCAAAAAAGAAGGCAATGCTCACGGTTTTCATGGATGATTACAACGGTGTAATGCATCATGAATTTTTGCCAAAAGACCAGACACTAAACAAAGAGCATTATTTGGGCGTTAAAAAGTTCGCCCAAAGAGACCAGAATTGTTGGCAGAAAACTCGGGGATTTTGCAACATGATAACGCACCGTCGCATCATTATTCGTATTTTTTTGACGGAAAATGCAACAAATACTATCAATTGATCTCGCTCCCTGTGACTTGTTTCTGTTCAATTGAGTTAAAAAACTACTACGGGGAACGCGTTTCAGTAGCCGAGAGGAAGTAATGGAAAAATCGCAGGAAGCACTGAATGGACATACCGAAAACCGAATATAAAAAATGTGTCAAGGATTGGATCAAGCGCTGACATAGATAAGTGTGTTGCAGTCGATGGGGATTACTTTATAGGCGACAATATAGATTTAGATGAATAAATTTGTATTTTTAATTTTCTGAATAATTTCCGGGATTAATCAAGGTAGTATGTTTCAAAACTGCAATATAATCTACCATAAAGCCGCTTCTCGCTTTGCAGAAATGCGCTCTATGTAGGACTTGTACCTAGCCAATTCTATGGTATGATTTAGGTCCTTGAAAATACTGCCATTAAGGCACTTGTTTTATTTTAGAGTCCCTAAAATCTATTTTTTGTAAGAAGTGGCTATTTAGAGAGTCCTACATCTAACACACGAAACTCACATCGAACTAACCGTCATATTTTTTAAATCCTAGATTTGACAAGGCACTTTAGAAACTCCTACACAGTTGTATCTTATTAAACTTTTTAAGATATAAGAGTCATGACGACTTCTCGTACATTTTCAAATAAAATCAAAGCATGGCTTCTTGGTTTCGACCATAATGAGATTGAAGTTTTGTTCACTTACCTTGTGTAATTGTTTATTTTGGCACTGCCTGTTTTTTTTTCGTTTATAGTTTCTATAATTTTTAGATATTGTAATCTTTTAATTTATCTGCAACTAAAATATTGTAGCCCCACAACAATTAAAGTTATTAAAGTATTTCTTCTTGAAGTGGCATTTAAAGCTATTTATTGCTATAATTCGCAATATACAAATGTCATTAGCTATTTTCTTAAATTTCCTTAAAAAAAAAAAAAACGTTTTGTAACTAAACTTAGGGAAAACTTTATAATTGTTAAGAAAATAATGAATAACAGAAAAAAATTCTAAACTATCAAAGTTCGAAGATTGGCCATCGGTATCATGCGATTGAACTCCCTTAAAATTATTTTTAAAGCAAGTTCTACGCCAATGAGTCCGGCTTATCTAATGCGGAGTCTTTTAATTTTTTTTAAATGCATATGTATATATTATGATATTTATCCTCAGAAATATTTTTGCATGATTAAAGATTTTCATATTTTTTAGGCTCAAATTATCCGAATCCAATGGGATTCCGCTGTCCAAGGCTAACAAGATTTCTACTCATCTTGGAGCTCATCACTGGTATTTTAATAACATTTTTAGGTGTATGGATACTGCTGTTAGCACCACATACCGATGTTCAATATAATCCCTATTGGAGTGGATTAACGGTGAGTTTGAACCTACAATTTAACAATTAAAATTAAAATAAAATTTTCTTCTAGCTTTTACTTGCCGGCATCCTGGGGCTTGTTCTGATACGTTATAAGCGTATTAAACGTCACAAACTTCGGGAGAACTGTTTCGTATTTATTAAATTGGATTCATACATCATATCGATATTAGCCTCTCTGTTATGTCTAATTGCTTTCATTTGTGCTGCTATTCATATTATTAGGCTTTCGGCTTCAGACACAAAATGCATTTCATCTGATATTCTACTAGAGCATGCTGCATGCCAGTGCACCTTCAATACAAATTCTATCCCAGTTTCAAATGGAACACTACGTGACCTGAATCCTGATCCCGATTACAGTTATTCATTCCATTACAGGTAAGTTTTAAAAAAACTAATAAACCAATATTAGCCATTTTTCTTATACTCTTTGTTTTTTTCTTGTTTGGTTTTTCTTTTTAGGGACCTAAGTTGCAATGAGGTTAACGGTGTATGGACGTCCATTTTAGGGTTTTCAATAGTCTTAAACTGTCTAGGATTTATTCTAGCAAGTATCTACCTAATTTTGCTATTTTTCTGTAGGTACCGAGAAGTCTATTCTTCTGTGCAGACGAGCGTATTTTAAAGTTTTAACTAAAAATGAGAAACACAAAAACTATTTTTAGCTTAGATAATGATTTTTTATCAATTTTTTTTTTAAAACATGCATACATTTTACTGTATTGACTTTTTGTACTTAATTTAATTTAGGAAGCAATAGAAATTGAGAAAATGTACATATGGATTTGTAAACCCAGCACAATGTACATAGCCAGGATCAAATTTTATAAAGTTAACATTTTTTTTAATAACAAATTTAATAAAACACCGTTTTTATGTAAGATTTTTGAATTTTGAAAAGGTTTTAACGTTCATATCATTGTGGAAAAGGTAAGCATCTGTCATTACAGGCGAATTATTTAGGCTGGAGCTTTAAGGTTCAATTGCTTCATATCTTCAATTTCAACAGCATTAAGAACAGCAGCTTAACAGGTTACGCAACATTTTATATTGTCATCGAAGGACTTGTAGCATTGAAACATTGTCACTACGAATTTATGAATAATTCTTATCGGACTGCGAAAAACTCGTAATAGCTTAAGAGGCAGGAACCCGCTAAGATTTTGACACAACTTCTGTAAGAAATTGAGTTGGATCATTAAATAGTCAACATCAAGACAGGTTAAGAGTATGAGGAAAATAGATACAGTATACGGCACCAGACACCAAAAAAGTGACTTCGGGATCGCTTGAAAACCAGTTGAAAAATGTAAAAATTTTCTATCAAAAACATTAAATTTTTCTACAGATCCTGAGTGCCCTTTATACAGGTTGACTGACTCGAACTCGAACACAAGTGGCTCTGCGATGTTTTGGCCCATTCCCGGCGAAGTGCTTATTTGAGGTGGTCCAAACTTTGGTATTTTTTAGTGCCAACCTTCGCCTTCAAAATAATCAAGAAAGAGGAATCCAACGGATTTGCATCCGGAGAATTTGCAATCCATTATGTCGAAGAAATGAAGTGTGGAACATTGTTTTTTAATCAATCTTGGTTAACGCGCGCTTTGTGAGACGGTGCCGAGTCTTGTTGAAATGTCCACGGCCTCCAACCGAAATGATTGTTTGCCCAAGGCTTCAATACTGTCTCTAAGACAGTTTCACGGTATACTATTGCATTAATTTTGACGCCACGGTCCAAAATACGAGCGGAGAGCGACCATCGGCGGTTATGGCGGCCCAAACCATCACCGTCGGTGCTGATTGCTTTCTGGTGTCCATCCGAAGGTGTAAGTTTTCGAATAACCTCTCTGGCAAGTAAACTCGGTCATTTTGTTTGTTGACATATTGCTCGATAACAAATGCCTACTCATCGGAAAAATCCAAATTCGGCAACTCACCACTTTCGTGCAAGCGTGGCAACTCCTTCGCTCTTTTGACTCTAACTTTTTTCTGTTGCGGTGTAAGATCGTGTGTTTTTTGGAACTTAAATGGCTTAAGCCTATGCTCATTTTTCAGTACATATTGCATCCGTTCCAACGATATGTTGAGCTCGCGAGCCATTTTTCTCGCTGAATTCAAGCCTTCACTTTCCGAACCATTTCTGCCAATGTTGCTGTTTTTTTATGACCACCTCCACCGCGTTTTGCAACGCTGCCAGTATCACGGTTACGAGCTATTGTTCGAGACACAAATGATTTATTCACGTTGAGGTGCTGGAGGGCTCTAACGATAGCTACTTGTGGTTTTTCAGCCAAATATAAAGCAATCACACTGTCACGTTTGAATTCCATCGCGGATAAAAGTTTTTCAACACAACTAAGACGCAAATCGTTGAAAAGGCTTGTAAATAATTAAATTATCTGTCATGTTTCAAAATGCGAGCTCACAGTAACGAATGGTTTGGAAATTATAGCAGTCTGAAGTTGGTTGCAGTTCGAGTCAGTCAAGGTGTTCAGTTGCTGTTCAACCGCAATAAAGCCGAATTTTTGCGGTGGTATGTGGCAATAGATGAAACTTAGCTCCTTCACTTCACAAAAGAGTCAAGTCGGCAGTCAGCTGAGTGGCGAGCAGGCGACGAACCTCGTCCAAGGTTATTGCATCTGTATTTTGGCATACACATGGAATAATTTTCATCGACTATCTCCAAAAGGGGCAGACTATCAACAGCGACTTTCACATTGAGATGTTGGAGCTTTTGAAGGACGAAATCGTAGAAAAACGGCAGCATTTGAAGAAAAAGAAAGTGCTGTTTCATCAAGGCAATGCACCGTGTCACAAGTCGATGAAAATGATGGCAATTCGGCTACGAATTGCTTCCCCACCCACCGTATTCTCCAGATTTGGCCCCCAGCGAGAGATTTAAGACCGATGAAGAAGTAATCGCCGAAACAGAGGCCTATTTTGAGGCTAAATCGAAATCGTACTACAAAACTGGTATTAAAAGATTGAAAAATCGTTTCAATCAGTGTATCGCCCTCGAAGGCAACGTTATTGATAAATAAAGTTTTAATATAAAACGGCACTGAGTTTTCAGCCCATGTGCTACTCTGTTAAAAAAAAAATAGCTTTTTGTCTTGTAGGTAATATAACAACTATTTTCCAGGCCAAAATGATATGATTTCATTGTAAATCTGACCAAAAAACCCAATTAATTTTCAAAGTACGAGTATCGCTTTTTTTTGTAACTTTTCATTTGTGTATGAACAGTATACAACTGCAAATTTTTTTACAGATAAAAAGAGCCTTATAAGCTTTTTTAAGGTCTCACTTAATTTTCTTGCCCAGAATCAGATTAAGATGCGGCGACAAATTATGCGGTATGTTCAAAAAGTAAGGTGAATTGAAATTTCGCAGGCTACGATTTGCGGCACATTTGATTATAGAATTTTTTTCTGCTGTGTTGGTACACATATCCCGTAAATATTTTCACAGATCTAAGTATATAGCATACATAGTTTGTTTTTGACAGATAGAAAGGTTAGACATGTTTCAGCGATGACGTTTTTCAATTATTATAAAAAATGGAGCGAAGAATTTGCATCAAATTTTGTCTTAAAAATGGAATAAAGTGCTTTAAAACACTTAAAATGTCGACAGTGGCATTACCGTGAGTTCGCTTTTGGTAAAAAAAAATATTTACAAGTAGTACAAGCTCTTTCAAGATGACCGAGAAGATGCCAATGACGAACCTCGCTCTGAACATCCCAGCACATCAACAAAATCTGATAACGTCAAAGCTGTGAAGAATTTGCCTAAGTGAAGTTGCTGAGGATGTAAGCATATCGGTCGGTTCGTGTCATGCAATTTTTTCAGATGTTTTGGGAATGAGATCTGTGTTTGTTCCGAAACTTCTTAATTTTGATCAAAGGTACCGTCGCATGAGCATCGCTAAGGAGCTCTTGAATGACGTCAAGGATAATCCTGATTTCCTCAAAAGGGTTATAACTGGTGGCGAATCATGGGTATACGAGTATGGTTATGACGTCGAAACCAACGCATACTCGTCCCAATGCAGAGCCAAGATCGGAAAAAGCACGCCAAGTTCGACCAAATGTCAAAGTTTTGATTACCGTGGCGTAGTGCATCATGAGTTTTTACCTCAAAGTCGTACGGTCAATAGGGAGTATTACCTTGAAGTTATGCACCATTTGCAAGAAGCAATGCGAAAAACACGTCCGGAATTGTGGAAAAACAATTCATGGTTTTTGAATCACGATAACGCACCTGATTATTTATCGTTGGTTGTGAAAGATTTTTTGGCCAAACAACACGACAATCATACCTCAGCCACCATATTTACCGGACTTGGCCCCATGCGATTTTTTCCTGTTCCCAAAACTGAAGAGACTTGTGAACGGCACAAGTCTTTTATATTTGAAGGGGACACCATAATATTGATGAATATTTATTGTTTGACTTCAAAACATTGATAGATATAGGAGTTTGACAATGCTACAGCGGTATCGCGTTCCAAGATCGCTGAACTTCCACATAAAACTGATTTAAATTTAAAGGTACAGGCCCGTTAATTGTTTTTTTCAATGTCGTTCTACAAATTTACAATGGGGCTTAGATCAGGGGACTATAAATTTGTTGACCTAGTAACAATTGCTTCACCGACCTAGACGTATGTTTCTGATCATTATCGGGCTGAAATTTCCATTTCAGTGGCAATTCCTCCTCTGCGTACGGAAACTAAATGTTGCATAGGATCTCATTGTATTTAATTTGTACCATAATACCCTCTATACGATAAATAGGTTCCATACCAAACTAAGGAAAATAACCCCAAACAAGAACAACATGGTACAATTTTACGGTCTTGTGGTTGTATTTATTGTTATAATCCTGGTTAATACCGGGACGTATGAAACGTTTGCTATCAGATCCAAAGCGATTAAACTTCAACTCGTCAGTCCACAAAACATTTTTCCACCAATTGGGCTCTTTATGAAGATGCTCCCTTGAAAACCGCAAACGTCGTTTTCGATTCCGAATCGAAGCCAGTGTTTTTTTTTCCAACACTGGGTCCGAATATACATATTTTATCTGATTCTTAATTGTGCTTACAGAAACGTTTAAGTTAACGTTGCTTTATTTTGATTGCGGTTATGAAATATTCTACTTTACTTTACTCAATCGAACAATGGCGGCATTAGTCCGTTCTGTTGTTTTTCGCTTCTGGCGTTTTAACATTTTTTTTTGAGCAGATCCTACCATATGTCATTGTAGAGGTGAATAGCACTGATAAACTTCTTCCTTGAATACTCCAATATTCGTGATATTGAAAGGATTCAATTAATTAAGTCCAACACGCGTTGTTAAAAGTTTACTGTTGAATTCTTACCACGAACCATACTAAGAACTTTGTTTAATTATTAATTTACCATATGTTAACTAACAATAAAACTTTATATTACTAATTACCTCAGAAAAATAAAACAGAAATCCTTAAAATACAATAAAAACCAGCAAATAAGAAAGGTGTGCTATTTAAATTGCCTGTACTAAACTAATGTACCTTTGCAAAATGATTTTTTAATTTTTTATGACAAACATTTGGTCCTAGTGTGCCTAGTATGAGCCGCCATAAATTGTCCTACAGATCGGCCATACTGATTCATCTGAAATTTTTTCTGTGATTACTTTCTTTGGGTATAGGAACCTGGCTACGATCTAGTGCGATTATTATTTTTTCTCAACAGTCTCGCCATTTACGTGCGTTGTGATGTACCTTACCAAACTTCAGCACTACTTACAGAAGCCCCAAATTGGACAGCAATTCGACCTTTAACGAGTTTAATGCGCTGTCTGACTCCATACAAAAAATTGCATCCCTCTATCCTCATATTGAAATCTTGATTACGGGCGATTTCAATTAACACAATTCTGGATTGTTTCGACGTTCTGGACAGCCAACTCCGAAGAACAGTTTGTTCGGACGTTCGCTGGGGTTAGGCCCAGCCTGTTAATAAGCCCACACGAATACCAGATGTTGATGATGAATACTACAATGTCCCAAAGGAAGTAACAATTTTTGGTCGTTCATCAAGAACATAAGAAACTCTGCCTCATCCTCCATCCCAACACTCATATACAATGATGACATTCCGGTGTCATCTCTTTGGATAATCTCCCAGATTATGCTTTGTTGAATCTTCAATGTAACGAATCGACTTTCGCACTCGTTTACTTAAAGATTTTAACATACCTCCTTGATCAAAAAGTTCCCGGTGTTCCGATTTGAGTTCTGTTTTTTGTTAAGTTGGTACATCTATTGTTGACATTCCTTCTAAATTTTACCGTCATAACCTGACATTTGCAAAAGTTACGTAGCCAAGAGTACATCTATCTCTGTGTGTATTGGCGGTTTCTTACAATTTAAGAAACGGATTTAAATTTGCAACAACGAATTTGTATTAAATTTTGCGTAAAAAAAGGATTTAATGGTGCGCGGACGTCATAAATGTTTGAAAAGTGTTTCGGCAACGATTCTCTATAGGAAACGGTCGTTTACCAGTGGCACGAGCGGTTCAAAAGTGGTCGTGAGTCAATCGAAGATGATGAACGCAGTGGTAGACCATCGACATCGAAAACCAACGAAAACATTGATGAAGTAAAAGAAATGTCAAAGACATTTTGGTTAATGATTTGAGTTCCGTCGTGTAGCAGCAAAGTTGTTGCCAAAAGACCTCAATTTCATGCAAAGAAGAGACCGTGTTGACGTCGCAAAAGAGGTGATTTGCGAGGCTGAATCCCGTTCCACATTCATCAAAAGGATAATTACTGGTGACGAGAGGTGGGTTTATGAGTACGACACGCAATCCAGACATCAGGCAAGTGAATGGCGTTCATCAAATGAGCCGAGACCGAAAATACCACGTCGTTTTCAGTCGAAAAAGAAGGCAATGCTCACGGTTTTCAGGGATTACAACGGTGTAGTGCATCATGAATTTTTACCAGAAGGCCAGACAGTAAACAAAGAGTACTATTTGGGTGTTATGAGACGTTTGCGTGAAACAATTCTCCGACAGAGACCAGAATTGTGGGCAGAAAACTCGTGGATTTTGCACCATGACAACGCTACATCGCACAGTGCCATCATTATTCGTAATTTTTTGACGAAAAATGCAACAAATACCATCCAACAGCCACCGAATTCACCTGATTTGGTTCCCTGTGACTTCTTTCTGTTTAATCGAGTTAAAAAACCACTACGGGGTATCGCAGGAAGCACTGATCGACATACCGAAAACCGAATACAAAAAATGTTGTACCTGATGTACTGGTGTACCCCAGAGTTCCCTTCTGTCTCCGACACACTTTTAAATTTTTATAAATGATCTCTTGCCTGCCACTTCTAATCCAATATATTTCTCTGCTGATGATAGTACTCTCTGCTTTTCATATTCTTTCCAGGTTGCACGTCCTTTCTTTTCGGTTAAAGAACGGGAACGGCAGCACATGAGATATTAACAAAATAACCAATTGTCTGTCTCCTGTCATTAAAGCAAAATTTGAATACCCAGCCAATATCCATGAATGTTACTTGCATCGCCGAAACCGAAAAAGTTTCCACTCTCGGTATGTTTGTCAGTGACATTTTACGTTGGAATGACCACATATTCGATGACGCCAAAAATGCTGCGAAATGTCTAGGTTTTCTTAAGCGATGTAAGAAATATTTTACCCCCTCTGATCTAGCCTGATATCTCTAGCCAAGATATTTATCGGCCCAAAATTGGAGTAAAATGTCCACATCTGGTTAAGTGCTCCTTAAACATATCTGCACCTGCTAGATAGGATTCAAAGCGGTGATATAGGTGATATTTCAAGAGATTAACAGTCCACCGAGAGAGAAAATCTGTTTCTGTTAGACTTTGCATGTCAAAATCCCTTAGAATAGTTAAGCCAGAAACGTGGATTTCCATCAAAGTTTTAATAACATCTTGACTATATTCGGCCCAGTTTAAATGTTTTTTAAGTGCCTGTAACTCTAAATAATGCTCTGTTTGATTGCCTAACTAAGTACTTTTATAACTTTAATATACCAGGTTTCATCGTGCTCCGAATTGGTGTTTGTAAAAAAATATGAGGAAAAATTTTTATACTTACTACTGGGTTTTAACCAAACGTTTACATCCATTACATGCATACCATCCTACAATTACTTTACTGAAAGGCACTCAAAAGGAACCGTGAATGTGGAGTGTGCTTATGCTTTTAGAAAAACACTAAGGAATTGATAGGAGTATTGCAGAAGAATCCTCTTAGCTAGATTTCAAACTAAAAGTAACCTCCAAGAAGTGTTACCATTGCAACGTCTTAAAGAATCCTGGTACAGAGAAGGAAAAGTCATGCTAATGTTAACATGTAATAGGCAAGCGAAACCTCGGACAGAAGAATGACATTAGTAAAGGATATGTCGATATATGCAATTTCAACCGCCTTGTTATAGGATCATAAGGCATAGCTGAGTTTTCAGTGCCAGAAAGAGATTTAGTGAAGTCGTGATGTTGATCATACCACGTGCTTATGGCAGTGACTCTGAGATCAGGAATGCATCAGTAAATGCATATTAGAGATGCACACTAGACAAAAAAAAATCATTAGCCCACCAACAATTATGGGAATCTCTTTCTTATTAAATTAATAAGCAACATTATGTAGCTTAATACAATCAAACATCCAAAAGGATTAGGACGTTCAAAAATTTGGACAAGCGTATAGCCTACTGAGGACCCCTGGAGATTTTTTTTTTAGCGGTGCTCCAACTTTTTTAACCCCTCCGTATGGTACGACTTTTGTTGGTCTGCAAAATACTCGTCCGCGGCGGCGATGATTTCTTCTTTCGAACCGTACTTCTTTCCGACGAGCATTCTTTTAAGATTTTGGAGCAAAAAGAAGTCGCAGGGAGCCAAATCCGGAGAATGTATGTAGAGGATGGGATAACAATTTGACCAATTTGGCTGTAGCGACTGCGGAGATATGAGCCGGTGCTTTATCGTATTGAAAGAGCACTTCTTCTTCGCCAAATGCGGTAATTTTTTCTTTAAATCGGCGTTGAATCGGCCCAGTAAAACGACGTAGTTTGCTACTGTGGTTAATTCTTCCTTCTCCAAATAGTCAACGTAGATCAAATCTCGCGGATCCCAAAAAACGATGGCCATTGCCTTTCCGGCCGAAGGTGTGTACCAATGAATACATGTCTCCTTCGGATTTCGATTAAGTTGGGCCAAGAACGTTTTTGAAGTGATCTCACGATTGCGCTTGTTCTCCAGTGTGAGCAAACTCGGCACCCATCGCGCGGACAGCTCTCTCATGCCAAAAATCTCGTGCAGTATACGGCTCACGCATTGAGTTAAAATGCCTGCTATCTCAGCCAACATGCAGATTTTCACTCGGCGGTCCAAAAAACAGATCATGGATTTTGTCCACGGTTTCCGCTGTGGTAAACGTTTTTGGGCCACCTGGGCGCGGTTCATTAAATAACGATGTGGGGCCGCGGCGAAACTCTGTGAACCAATGGTAAACGATTGTACAAGAAGGTGAATGGGTCCCATATATAGTACACCATCGAGAATAGGCTTGATTTCCTCGCAGATGTTGTCACTCAAAAACAAGAATCGGATTACGGAGTGATGCTGCTCTTTTTGCATGGTCGCAAAAAACACTAACACATTGTTCTGAAATAAGTGTCAAAACAAAACTAAGCGTCGGATTGTCACTAAATTTTGACAGGCGGACTAAAAGAGATTATACAGATGGTACACCCATTTTGACTCAGTAGCGCCACCTATCTTCCTAGCCAGGTACTCATCAAACAACGTACGACGTAAAAAGTGAAATTTCAACAAAACCTTATCCCAAAAAACGGTAAATGGAATCGTTATAGGTATATGAAGATAGTTGGTTATATGTAGTTCTAGAAACATCTAGCAAACGATTTAAACACTCTGCACTCTCGGTTGGAAACCAACTTTCATTCGACTGATATATGTATATCAAGGGTGTGATTTTATGACCCTTAAAATTGGAAAAAGGACCACCTCAGGTGGGTAACGCAACATTTTTCAGGTTGCAGATTCTTTTTCTAAAAAATTTAGAAAGTCGTTTTGGAAATAACATAAAAAGAATGCAAAATTATTCGCATAACTAGTTTGTAATTTTTTAACGGGGTATTGACGTTGAATTGAATTGTTTTTCAATACAAGAATACGCAGACATGGTTTATGTCTCTGGTTTCTGGAAGGGTAACAGTTAACGAGAGAGATTGGAATATCAGAAATGACACCCTAATAGGACTGCTCCAAATAGCAGGACATTTAGTAGAACACATTTCAGGTTTAGGGATTGAGAAACAAGTCGGAAATTGTCGAAAGACTGACATATTGCTTTAGCAGGCGTTCGCAACTATAAATACGTTTCACAGTATGTCAGCAACAATCCATCTTATGCAGAAATTTTAATCTACTTTCAGGAGCTGTGTAAGCATTTTGTCATATACAAAAAACTTAGAGAAGTGTTTGGTATTCTGCAAATAAATTTTGGAAAGACGCTTTGCGGAAGATAACTTTATAGGCCGGATTCTTTCAACGGATGTCCATAGTCCCAATTTACCAGGGATGGAACCGCTACCTGCACAAATAGCAACCCTCACTATATGAAACACAGAACGTCGACGTTTGTCTGTGGCGGCATATTGGGTAACAAGCTGATCGAAACCTATCGACTTCCTCCAAGTCTTAATTCAAATCTCTACCTGGAATTTTTGCGAAACAAATTACCATAGCAATGCAACAAGGAACAACCATTGTGTACCCCGCACACTAGACCTATGCAGTTAGAGAGTGGTTTAATCGCGTGTATTAAAATTCGTGGATGGGGCGGCATGAACCCGGCCTGGAAGGCATCCGGATTGGATTCCATGATGAATGAAAGACATTCTTTACTCATCAGAAATAACAACATTGGATGACTTGAGCTATAGGTTTGACGAGGCAGCTGTGAGAATCCGAGAAGAATTGGAAAGAATGGAAATTATAAGAGCCTTTCAAAGACAAGCTCTGGCGTGCATACAAAGCAATGTATGTTTTCCTATTTCCAATTAGTTGGATCGTGGCTTGAAAACTGCTGACTTGAAATGGCTTGAACTTTTGTTTCATTAGAAATACTAGGTACGGTATACGTTTCTAAATGAACAAAAATGGGGTTAATTTCATAAAGAAATCTTTGAGCTGAAACGACCACAAGAAATAAAAGTCCACACGTGAACAAAGAACATTTGAAGAATGTACATGATTACGCAGTTTTGCCTGCATAAAACAGTTGCCAAAATGCAAAAATAAAAATTAGTTGACCAACTGCAGTCCCGTATTAAAGGAGCAAGATTCTACCTTCGGTCTGGATACCAGTCTTACCAGTCCCGGCATGATGCAAGACCACGCTTCCATCGCTGATTCGTTCTCTTATGAAATTACCATATACCATACGTCTATATTCATCGTACGCGCTTTATATGCTTTTGTCGTAGCCAAGTCAGCATTCTAATGACCACAAAATATCTTTGCTGATGATGTGACTTCTAAGAATTTTGCTACTATATGAGACGATGCAACTATAACACACGTCTCGCTATGAATGCTCATCAGTTTACCCTCAAATTCACTTTCGGACGTACATTGAGTACATTTTACTTATGGAATGTAATGCTGAGCTCTTTATTTCTTTACTCCCTAGCTTTCCTTCGTCCACGCTATGAAAAACAAGATTCTTAAGTCCCTACTGACCTTGCCTTTTAAAGTTCCAAGCCAAGGCATCGCCTTGAAGTTTGAAATTGTTGATTGTCGAACGTCTCTCGTCTCTGTCGATTGCCATCTTTGGTGTCAGCAGTACCATTCCAATGAGGCTTATGAGGGTTATGATTTTATCTGCTAACGTTGCGAACAACAAACGCCACATCCGGTCGAGTCATCTGAGCAAAAAACATACTGCCCACAGATTGTGGATACGACTTTTAGGTTTTTGGACACATTTTTTGCGAAATCATTTGAGTTATGTCCAGAGGAGTAGATAGCGTATATAAATTGACTTAGCGTACATCGCTATACTATTCATGTAATTTAAGAATGATGATGATGATGAAGTTCAAATTTTAAGTTTAAAAAACAATCACTTCTGATCTTCAATAATTTTTGACGCATTAATTCTAGTACTAATAATTACGAGTCAAGGGCAAATCAGCGTTCTGTGAGAAATGTTTTTCGTGCGATTCAAATAACTTACGGTGCGCATAATCGACCTACTGAAAGCACTATTACCAATACCATTTGCTAATTTGAGTCCCAGTTTACATTAGTGGATGATACTCCACCGGTTACATCACATCCAGCACGTAGTGAAGCAACTATAGCAGCTGTAGCTGAGAGTGTACGCGAAGATCGTGACGAATCGATTCGTCGTCGTTCTCAGCAGCTTGGCTTGGCGTATTCGACAACTTGGCGTATTTAACGTAAGGATCTCGGCCTGAAGTCGTACAAAATTCAACTTGTGCAAGAATTGAAGTCAAGCGACTTGAATTTGCGTCATATTTTCAGTGAAAGGGCACTGGGAAAACTCAATGAAAATCCGGTGCTTTATCGTGAAATTTTCTTCAGTGATGAAGCCCATTCCTGGCTCAATGGATACATTAATAAACAAAATTGCCGTATTTGGGCTGATGAGCAACCCTAAAAGTACCAAGAGATACCATTACATCCATTAAAAACAACGGTATGGTGTGGTTTATGGGCTAGTAAATTCAATGGTCCATATTTCTTCAAAAATGAGACAAATCAGAATGTTTACGGACTATGTGCTTCCTGAAATTCAAGCACATGATCTCGGTGAGCTCTAGTTCCAACAAGACGGCGCTACGAGCCATACAGCTTGTGAAACAGTAGACTTGTTGAGAAATCATTTTGGTAAGCACTTAATTTCACGTTTTGCTACGGTAAATTGGCCGCCTAGATCGTGCGATATCGCACCTTCGGACTATTTTCTCTGGGGATATGTAAAGTCTCAGATCTTCAGGAATAAGCCAGCTACGATTGATGCTCTGGAAGCCAACATTGCTCGTGTTATCCGTGAGATACCGGTCGCTATGCTCGAACGAGTCGCCCAAAGTTGGATCTTCCGAATGGACCATCTCAGACGTAGTCGTGGTCAACATTTACATGATATCATTTTTAAAAAGTAAATGCCATGAATTTATCATTTAACAGATAATTAAAATTTTAAGTTCACTTTCAAATTTATGTGTTTTATTTTACATTATAAATCAAACCTCACGATGAATCACCTTTTATGCGAAGGAATCTCCTCAACACCCAGTTTACAAGAAAAGAATAAAATTAAAGTAAGGCAGGGTTGAAATGCGAGTATGTATTGTTGTCAGATATCGCACACGGTGACAAGTTGGTATAGAAGAGCCTCTAGAACGGACAGAATCGTTTAGGTTAGGTTCACGAAAAACAAAAATAAAATTTCCATTCAATATTTAATTTATATACAAAAGTGTAAATATATATGTATTTGTTTTACTTAGCACAATTTTATAAATACAACGTTTTTAAGATTAATTAAAAAAACAAAAAAAAAAAAAACAAAAACCATCAATGAATAATCAAAAAATGGAGGATGAACGGCAAGCAAACAACTAAAAAGCAAAGAGAATATTTTAAAAAATTGCAACTTGGTGTAGAATTGATTAAAAATGTTCAAATACGAGTTTCAAAGTTGATTTGATTTTTTTTTTTCTTTTTTTTTTTTGGTATCACATAACTATAGAAAATCTTATACGTGTACAACTAGTCAAATATAATTTTTGTTGTTATATTTTTAATTAAAACAAAAAGAAGAACTAAGATGTATCTTCAACTACTTTATAATGATCTCAGCGGGTGGCAGTATATTTTCCCCGTACAGGCTGTACCAAATGCTCGAGAACCAAATTGTCCTATCGACATATTCACTTCCTGCTAACACATGACCAATATAAGGTGAGTCACGAGATCTAGAAGAGAGGAAATTTTTATTTTCTTTGACAACATAATCATAAATATCAGTTTCAATTAAAGTTTACCTTAAAATTTGTTTCTTATTATTTTCGACAAATGTTATGGCCCAACTCCATGGGAAATCTCGTTTTTTTTCACATCCCAAATAGGCAGTAACAGTTTGTAAAAATATTTCCCTAACAATATTAAGAGTTCCATTTTTTTCTCGTTTCAAAACAGCAATTTTTCCATCCCTCAGTTCAACTTGGAATGTTTTAAATGATTTTGTTTTGTTGTCGGCAAATTTTAATTCTTTGCCAGGAGTCATTATTGCCGAGTTCTTGACAGCTCGCTGGACATCTTTAAGTATATCAATTGGTTTAAGGACAAGATTGTTATGCTTGCGGTCTTCTTCAGGCCAATATGACCAGCTTAGAACGGCATCAAAGACTTTGGTATCATGTTGGAGTGGTCGTTCTAAGTTTCCATTGAGTATAACTTCGTAAAGTGTTACTTCATGAGTGGATAAATTCATTCTGGGCGCTAGTTCACTGCAGATTTCATAGGCGGTTTTTGTAGGCGTTATGGTCACATTTACTTGGTCCAACTCCTGGTGAATATAAAATTCATATATATATATAAATAATAGGCTACAATTATGCATATGTCGTACACAAAATGTATTTTAAATATGAAGCAAACTCATGGTGAATCAAACTTTTTGATGGCAAATACATTGACTTAGGATATGAAAATCGAGTAATCGAATTTCTTAGATGAATTAGCAGCCGTTCTTTAAAAAAATCAGATGTGGATTATACGTTTTTTACGACATAAGATGACAACGACAGTGGAGAGAGTCGTTATATATATCCGGTAGGTTTCCTTTGTCCGGAATAAACACATTTTTCAAGACAAAAAAATTCAGAGTATAGCATCTTTCAACTGAAAAACCAAGTGTTGCTGCTACACTTGCAAAGAGAACACTTTGTGACGTTCAACTTTGAAACGGAACTGATCACTACATGGTACCTTATGGGCTATCATTTTAAAAGAGAGTGACTTCTCTACCGAAGCTGTGATTTAAAACACTGAGAAGAAAGAATTGCAAGTCGCTAAGATACGAGTAATGATTTGAACGAAATTTTAAGTAAATAAAAGGGGTGATAGTTATTCTCAAAAAATACCATCACCACTGATGGGCATACGGGTATGTACACATAAACGTAGCTGACCAGTTAACCATAAGAAAAAAATATTCACGACTTCTAACTCAGGAAGCTATCAGAAAGGTTTCGAAATATAAAATAACATTTAGACAAAGAACTGGAACAAAAGCAGTTTGGGGTCCTGAAAAACTCTCATCTGAGCCTTGCCCAGCAAGTCAATCCACGATTTAATTTCCCGCAATGGCATTGTAACTTGAGGCCCAAAAACAGAGCTTTCTTTCTTTCGAAAATTGATGAATTTAGGGATTTTTTTTAAAGGTTCAAGAGTCATTGTAATTTGTGTATTTAAAACTTGGCGGGAAGAATACAGGAACTTGTTTATTGAATCTAAATAGCAACTTCAAGTGAATTGTCAGAGCGTATTCTCGACGCTTCATCAAAAGTGAGGCAGGAGTTAACATCAATAAATATTCCCAATGAGATCCAAAAACGGGCTCTAGCATGCATGCATACAAAACCAAATTGAGCAAAAAAGTTTTGGTACACAGATACAAAATAGTATTTAAAACCACATAAAATCATTTTTTATTCATGGCCTTTGTAGCTTAAAGGAAAAACACAGTTTTTTTCCAAATTTTACCTACTGCAGGTTTCAGTAAATCTAAAGGTTTTTCTGCAAACTTGTTGATATTTCTTTTTAAATGTTGTTACGTTCATAAGGGGAAAATAGTAAAACATTATGCTTATTACGCACTTTCTGGAGAAAAGTTCCCTACAAAGTCAGAAACTAGTATGGACAAGAAAATGGAACAGGCTTAGAAATTGGATATCTGAAGACTCAAACGGGATATCAACTTTATTTAAGCGCATTTACAAAAGCTGGTATTTCTTCTAAAAATGAAGTCCTGAACGAAGTCATTAACAGAAATCAATTCCCAAACTATCCTTGACAAATTAGGGGACACCCTGTCTATCTGAACTGCTTATTACACTATTTTAGATTTATGGATTATTCAAAAATTATGACGAGATGGTTAAGTTATTCGGCTACTAGATTAAGGGTTGGGTTCAATTCTTAGCCAACACAACGTAAAACAGAAGAAAATATTCCTGACGTCATCATCTGTTTGTCAGTAAATGATCAATCTCCGAAACTTTAAATAATTTCCCAATTTCTCGTAGTTCGGAATTGACTAAAAACCCTGCGTTCGTTTCTCTGTTCACGAACATAAAAAAACAAATAACACATTGAGATTAGTCCATTAGGGACTGTCGCACTCATGTAAAGCTTTCCCTTTTTGATTTCACATTAAAGGGAGTAAACTGTGTTTTTGGTCTGAAATGGGAGCCAAGTTTTAGCCTAAGTCATTAGAAAATCAAGCACGATCTTTCAGCTTAATTGCCGCTTTGTTTCTGTTTTTTTCATAATGCGAAAGTTGGTCTTTAGGTTAATCAGTCTATTTTTTTTCTGCTAGAAGTAGAAAATTTGCTAGGACCATCGTCAACACTTGCACTTGTCTATGAAATTTTCTATGAATCAATAACACCTTTAAGTTGCTTGAGACTTAAAAAAGTCTTTTATTATATGCGCTAGACGCTTAAAGTAAAAAAATGTTTTACCAGTGGTACACACTCTTCCAAGTTGGCCGAGAAAATGTCAATGACGAACCTGGATCTGGCTCTCTGCGCCCCAGCACATCCACAAAAGATGATAACGTCGAAGCTGTGAAGAAAATTGTTTTAGAAAATCGTCGAATTACCGAAAAAGAAGTTGCTGAAGATGTTGGTATATCGGATCAATTTTTTCGGATGTTTTGGGCATGAGACGTGTGTCAGCGAAGTTTGTTCCGAAACTTCTTAATTTTGATCAGAAGATCATCGTTGCTTGTGAGAAATTTTTTTGCCAAAAACAACACGACAATTATACCTCCACCACCATATTCACCGGATTTGGTACAATGCGACTTTTTCCTGTTCCCAAAACTAAAGAGACCTATGAAAGGGCGGATATTTGCAACGATTGAGGAAATAAAAACGGCATCGCTGGAAGAGCTCAAGGCTATACCAAAGAGTGCTTATGAGAAGTGCTTCGACGATTAGAAAAAGCGTTGGCACAAGTGTATTATATCTGAGAAGGATTACTTTGAAGGGGACAACATTAATATTAATGAATAAATAAATTTGTTTTTAAAAAATATATATATAAAGTCACCTTACTTTTTGTACACGCGGATGCCGCGGATGTCTGGCATAATTTTAGAGGAAATATATGCTAGTTACTATCACAAGTGAATACACAATACACATATCGTCTAATACATATGAAGTTCGACATTTTTATCTTGTAGTTTCCTTGACGTCACAGGAACACACATGTAGTACGTTTACTGTCGGAACATGAAGAACCTTCATAGATAAAGAATTTCAATTTGAAAGTTCGGCAGAGTTCGTTGGATTACATTCACTTTTCGGAAGTCCAAAAATTTTATTTCCATGAAGTATTCGATGTCAAGAAATCGTCAATTACCGATCGTCAGTTCGTGGAAAAAAACAATGGTTTGGAGCGATCATCCGAAGGTCAAAATCATCGATCACTTTTTGTAGAAAAAGTGGATCAATGGCTGCAATTTCAGTTTTGATTTTATGTTTGAAATCCTGAATGGTTGCTGGATTGTTGGCATAAATCTTACTCTACCGAAATAATGCGATCCTCAAATTTTTTACGTAATAAATTGATTGATTGATGGCTTGTGTGGGTGGTAGGACCATCCTGTTGAGATCAGAGATCTACCAGACCCAGTTCATTAAATTTTGGAAAAATAGCTGGTCCACATGTTTCGGTAACGTTCTCCATTCGCTCTTACTGTCGCTTCAGCCTTATCTTCGAAAAGGCACGGGCCATTGATGCTGCCAACCCATAATCCGCACCATACAGTGACATTTTTGGGATGCATTGGTTCTTCGTGAATCTCGTATGGGTTTTCCGGTCTCCATTTTTTACGTAAAAGATCAAATTCAATAACAAATTGTTCTGACGATCCAACATCCAGTTAACAAATCGGCGACGTCGTAGATGGTCCAAAGGCTTTAATTTTTATGTAATTTGGATTTATAGGCGTGGAAATGAAGATAAATTTTTAAAATTCGCCCTAAAGTGCCATAAGTGAGGAATAATTTTCGACTTCGGCGATGAATTGAGGTGCCTAGGTGGTTTTAACACTTTCGCTCACAATAGTGATGTTTTGGCGTGTACGTGCTGCCCAAGCATGCTCATGTGGAGTTTGTGCCGATACCGAACCAGTTTCTTTAAAACGCGTAGCCATTGCACGAATTACATATGCAGTAGGGCGAATATGTGGACCGAAAAATTTCCGAATTTTACGAAATGTTACTGTTACAGATTGCACATTTTCGTAATAAGATTGAATAACAAAAATGCGTTGCTGCGTGGTAAACGACTTTATAACTTAAATTGCCAACGATTGTGCGGAATCTCTCAGAAAGATCAACCACGCTGAATTCAGTAAATGACAGTTATGGACAGGCGACATCCACACCATATTATAAAGCGATATGCTGAAGAAGTTGTTCCCATATTCACTGAACCCCTATATACGCAGTGTCAGCATACGCGATTTCGCTTACGGGACCCATCAAAAATTCATCTCATGGAAACATGGGAAAAAATCTGTGTCAGTAGGCTTTGCATTTATTTTCATGTTCTTATCTTGAGCGGGCAAAGGAACTCAGGCAGGAACAGAACTAACAAATTTAACATTAAGCAAGAGCTGGTTTAATAAATTCACAATCTCAACAACATAAAATTCGCCGGCGAAGCGGCTAATGTCAATGTAGAAGCTTACAACAAATTCAAAGAGCAGTTCAAAGGAATTATTAAAGATGGATACAAAGCTCAATAAATTTTCAATGCGGATAAAACGAACTTTCAATGAAGAAAAATAACTCGCAGATGCGTAAAGAAACACAACTAATGTCAGCGGGTGTTGCAAAATTGTCTTACCGTAAGCAGTCGTGGTTGTTTCTTCCTTATAGTTCTTCTTCGTATGTAAAAGGCTGACATACGACATACGCCATAAAATTGCAAAATATGATATACTCGTATTGCAACATAATATCAACTACTTACGTTCAAATTGAAGCGAAAAATGAGCTGTTCGTTTGTAAATGGTTTCTTACCTCAGGTTTAGTATCTGGACGGGTATGAAGAGTAATCCACATTTTGAGATCTCCAGATTTTTTAACTGCATCTGTAAATGTCTCTGCAGCTGCATAATATTTCTGTAAACACAACAGCATTTCAGTTTCTCGTTTCTATAAAACAAAAGAGTTTGAACATGAACAACAATGAAAGTCCCAAAACCACTTACGACTTCTTCTTCAGATAGTGGGAACAAATTTTTATAAAGATTAACTAAATCCACAATCACATCGGCTTCCTTTTGAGAGTAAGTCATTTCTTCTGTCTGAAAAAAAAAAAGAAAAGTTGGTCCATTAACAATTTTTCAAAAATTGTTTTTAGAAATGCTTACCGCTTTCTGCAGGAGTGTTGGACCCCAGATCATAGCCAAATTATTCACCCCCATTTTATTCTTTGACTTTTGTGAGTTAATAAACGAGAGATGACCTATGATCTTCTTTAGAGTTTCCCTTTCAATTACGTGTAATCGACCGAGTAGTTCCTTATATGCAGTTATTTTTACAGAGCTTGACTCTAGAGTGGTTATACTAATAAAACTCTCTGAAGTTTTACCAAGCAACCTCACTGGTAAGTCGCGCATGAATCGTTTCAAAGCATTCGCCACATCGTGCTCATTGAATTCGTTTCGAGTTATTTCGACATTGAAAGCATCAGCACGGAATTGAGAGAGTAATTTTAAAATAGAATTCTCAGATCCAGATTTACGATATATTCCCTCGGACATGGAACCATGAATGTACACAAAGTTAATGCATTTGTCAACTAATACTGGGACATCGAATTTAGTCAGCTGTTGCTCCTCTAGAGATGGGCCATTATTGTGAGCGACTTCGCGGATTATGTGACGCCAGATTTTCGTCTCTCGTCCTGAGGTCATAATCATGTAAATCGTAAACGGCGGACAATCAATCATCAAAATTGGACCCTTTTCAACGTGAAGGTTGTCAATGGATTCATCGTTATCCTTAAGCACTACAAAGTACAAATAAATAAAAACGAAAATTAATTTAAAAGTAACATAATTCAGAGACGTTTTGATTACAGAAACTTACCAATACAACGTGCTTTTCGGAGATCCATTTTTTCAACATTCATACCGGCTTCGCTGACAAACATCAGGCGTCGTTTTGTCTTTTTCAGTAGGAGCCATGTTCCACTCCATTCGGATGTTACTGAGTTCTGGAAAATTTTTAAAATTAACTAAATGAGCGCATCATACTTTGAAAGATATATTTACCTTTAAGTAACACCACCCAGCTCGATAGAAATGGCAAGTATACTTTGTAGGAAAGACATTCGTCAAGCTCTCTAAGATCTTCTGCATCCAGACCGATCTAAAAATTAAAAAATCAAGTTAAATGATTCTGCAATTAATTTTAGGAATTTTTATCTTTATAAACAAACAACTTAGTTGGAATACACATACGAGTACATAGTTATTGAATTGCTTTTTGTGCCTTTGTAAATTTGAACAATGAGCAAGAAGATCCCCTATTGACAAAATTAGCCCAAAGTCCTTCAGGTAAAGCATATCGAAACAACATTTCTATGCTTCAGAAGGAAATTGAGATAGGCTACTTCTAATAGTGCAAAGAATGGTACAAATTTTTCGAGCCTCACATTCAGCAGCTTCAATTCAAATTGGGATGACAAAACAAATTAGTATTAAAGAGAAAAATTGCTCCTCTTAGTATAGAAGATATTGGCTTTGCCATCTAACAGCTTAAACAAGACCACTGATTCTAATGGCTTGCTGGATTTTATGGCAGAAAAATGTGACGGCCAATGTAAGGAAATTACTTTGCCTGCGATGTCGATGCAAGAAAATCCTAAATCAAGTATAGAAGATTCCAACTAAGTTCATATAGTGTGACGAAGTGTGTGACGAAGTATAATAAGTTTATAAAAAAAGCGCCGCAACCATTCAACTAGCTAAGCCAAGTTAATGTTTAAAGACAAAACGACTAACATGAAAGCAATGGAAAACCTCTGAAAACTAAGATATTTAGTGACAAAACGAACTTACCTCTCCGATTCCTTGCCAACTCCATACAAATGGCATACCCTAGACATTTTACAATTTCCTGAACTCCCACTGGTCATAATGATATTTGGGTTTGATGACATTTGAATCTGAGAAGACTGATTCTTTGGGGTCGAAGTGGTAATCTCAAAGCAGTACAAATGTGTTGAATTGTCGGTCACTCGACTATTGCTGACACATTGCAATGTGGTAATATTTTCAAGTGGAATATTCTCTTTTGGGTTCTTCATCTCCTGATCGAGATATGTTTGAAATTGTCTATCCCGTAAAATCGCCTTACGATTCTGCATCTCCTTTAAAATGTCTTCAACGACACCACTTGGAAACCGAATTAATGGGCCTTCGTATCGTACTAAATATGGTGACAGTGGAGGTCTTGGAATCAAAGTAATAGGCACTTTAACATCCATGGAGCGATGCGCTCGAAAGCTTGTCCTACGCTTAAGAGCATCAACACGTATTTTCATGTTTGTTAACATGGTCTTAGAGAACTTGGCTGTCTTTGATTTTAATTCGGCAGGTGAGTAAGAATTTCCCTTTGAATCTGATCCTGATATCGCTTCAAGGTATGTTGGAGGACTCTCGCCTTCAAAGTGTTGAAGTTTATCAAATGGATTCACACGCGCTGGAGTAGGTTTCTCCCCATTAACAAACCACTGACTTTGCTTTTGTGATGGTCGGGATAGGTCTGGATTGCTAGTAGATGGTGTTGTTTCAACGACTCTTGAGAGATATGGCTCAACTTCAGATTCCTCGGCAATGTTCTCCATGCTGTCAGATCGAAGGTTAGGATTTTGATGAATTATTTGAAGCTTGGCAGTGGGGGACGTCGGAGTTCTTGGTGGAGTTACAGGAATATTCGGCTTTTTAGGACTCGTAGCCAAACAAGTTTCCGACAAAGCAGCTTCAGATGACGTACTCGGTACACAGACATTGCTATTATCTTCTTCGGAGGTGCAAATACTCTGTTCATCAGCTGACTGTGCATCGCTACCAATTGGCCCATAAGTATCTTCTTCAAGCATGTGCTCTAAGAGAAGAAGTTGGTTACTCTTATTACTCTGGCAAATTGAGGAAGTTGGCTCCAAATTTAGGGGGTCAAACTCACTCAAAACATCCTTCGGAGGTGCAATTTGACGACTAACTCGATGAGAATAACGAGACGGCCCAGGAATATTTAAATTCACACGTCTCATTTGTGGGGCTAGAAGATCACTCGAACTTGACTCCATTTCGAAAAGCTTTCCGTAGGTTGCTTCTTGATTGGCGTATAAAGGCTCAGGGGATGAATTGCCATCACCTTCAGTTTCAGGATGATATTCCCAAGAATCACTGCGCTCGGGTTTAGGGGTTCGTGCTTCCTCCTTGCGAATTCTGTCTTTTAATTGCAAAGATTCGAAACGACAAGCTTCTTCCTGTTCTCGAATGAGTATTTCTGTAGAATCAATTGTAGCTCGCGTAGAACTTGGCACTTCTTCAACACGACGCAACTCGATTGCTTCGTAGTTTTTTCTTCGCTTTTGACGTGTCGGTGGCACAATTGGTTTTAGTTTGCCATAAATTACTTCATCTTTTCCTTGGTCACTTGAAACTCCAGGTGGTGGTGGTGGCGGTGGATACTTAGGCATTGGCAAGGATAAATTAGAAGAGCTTCGATTTTCTTCAGCTAAATTTGGATTGCTACGCTGTTTGCTCATAACTGGTGGTGCTAAAATCTCTGTTGAATGACGTGGTACCATCAGTGATTTGGAACCTGGTGCGTTTCTTGGAAATGAAGACGTAGAGGCGACAGCAGCTTCATACGAAGGACAAGGATAATCTTCATGTACTGATTGAACCTTTATACTTCGGGGTACCTCATACGATCCATCATCATTTTCAGATCCTTGTGCTAAGTTTACTACTCCGTTGGTTTTGTTTAATGGGCTGCTAAAGCTAATAGATTTAAAAACAGGATCATTAGGTGGTACAGTCTGAGGGCGTTCAAGATCAAACTCTGCCGCAGAATATTTCTTTCTGTCCTTCTTAGTTAGGCTAAAGTTAGTTCCAATTTCATTTATCCTTTTGCCAACACTTTTCAGGCGAGTTGTTGCATCGGCACTTAGATTATTAATCAAGTCCTGGGAGGTTTTAAAGTTTTTGTCCAGTTTATGTTTGGCACCCTTAGCTTTCATGGCGACACGTTCACCAATGGATTCGGATAGTAGCTTCGACGTGGTGCCGATTGATTTAAGAAGATCGCTGGAATTGGAATAAGAGTCAGTTAGTGAATGGTTTATGATTTTATGAATATGCAAACTTTTAGTAGTAAGTGCTAGGTACATTAGCCGAGTGCTTTCACAGTGTTGGTCAGATCAGAGAGAAGTAGAGATAAGTGCAATTGTTCTCAAAGCAATTTGAAAGCATAAGTAATACTTCCTCCAATTTCATGAATAGGTAAAGAGTTCAAGAACAATTAGAATATGAAATGTCTAGAGGAAATTAAGTGCAAGTGCTTGAGCAGTTCATATTTTGTAGTTTTGATTGTGATTCAAGTTTAATAATGCAAATTCCATTTTACTTACGATTGCCAACATCTTTTAGATAGTCCTATGTACATAAATCGGCTAAACAATACAATCGATCTAGATTCACATTTAAATGTTAAAATATACAATAAGCACAGAATCAGTTCAAACAGAAAGCAAAAATTCAAGATGAACAGAAGAACAATTAGCGATCAATTCGGTCCTGACTGTGGTGATGTCAGAGTATCTCACCCGGCTCTTGACCGGGTGCTGTGCTAAATCTTAAAACGCAGGAGTTGTATATAATTTGTTGCTGCAAAATTTACAATCTTCTTAAACCTTTTACCCATTTCATAATGGTGTTACAACGAAATAACAAATCGCTCAGGATCTTGAAGATGGATATAGCTCTTTCGAATAAATATAATGTCGGCTTCTTCCACGAGACGTCTGGCGCATATATTGTAATTAAAGACTTTTTTAGGCAACTTAAAGGTGCTATTCATTCACAGAAAATTTCATAGACAAATGCAAGTGTTGACGATGGTCCTAGCAAATTTTCTATTTCTGGCAGAAAAAAAATAGACTGATTAACCTAAAGACCAACTTTCGCATTATGAAAAACAGAAACAAAGCGGCAATTAAGATGAAAAATCCTGCTTGATTTTCTAATGACTTAGGCTAAAACTTGGCTCTCATCTCAGACCAAAAACATAGTTTATTCCCTTTAATGTGAATGAAAGCGCTCAGTACTCTGCTACACAATCAAAAAGGGAAAGCTTTGCTTGAGTGCGACAATCCCTAATGGACTAATCTCAATGTGTTATTTGTCTTTTCATGTTCGTGAACAGAGAAAGGAACGCAGAGTTTTTCGTCGATTCCGAACTACGAGAAAATGGGAAATTATTTAAAGTTTCGGAGATTGATCATTTACTGACAAACATATGATGACGTCAGGAATATTTTTTTCTGTTTAACGTTGTGTTGGCTAAGAATTGAACCCAACCCTAAGTCTAGTAGCCGAATAACTTAACCATCTCGTCATAATTTTTGAATAATCCATAAATCTAAAATAGTGTAATAAGCAGTTCAGATAGGCAGGGTGTCCCCTAATTCGGCAAGGATAGTTTGGGAATTGATTTTTGAGTCTATCTCCATTGTTGACATCATTTATCGAGGATTTAAGAAAAGTTTTACTTTGTTGTACCCTGACCCATATAAACGAATTTTGCTCTGTTAATGACTTCGTTCAGGACTTCATTTTTAGAAGAAATACCAGCTTTTGTAACTGCGTTTAAATAAAATTGATATCCTGTTTCAGTCTTCAGATATCCTGGATAGTGGATCCAGGTTTCATCAACAGTTACCAATCCGCCCGATTCCGCATCAGCAAGTCCAAACACTCTTTCGAAGTGCTCTCGCGTTCGTGTTTTTGGTCAGGAGTGAGTATGCGCGGCAAGATAACGTTTTCATATGCAGAATATTGCCCAAAATATAGCGTGTGCGCTCAGTACTAACCATTGTGGTATCTGCTAGCTCGCGCACCTTCACTTTCCGGTCAGACAACACCATTTCATGTATTTTTTTGACATTGTCCCCTGTACCGCATCGGAGGGCCTGCCGCTGCGGACTTGATCTGTAGTGGAGTTGCGGCCACCACGAAACTCCCGAAACCAATATTTGACGGTGTAATCTTACGGAGCATTAGCCTCATAATATTTATCCAATTTTTCTTTTGTTTCCTTCGCCGTTTGCCTCTTAAAAAATAATGTTTTATGAGAGAATGAAAATCATTTTTGTCCATACTCAACATGATGCCAAACACGTCAACAACAATAGCTGTCAAAACAAAACTAAAGTCAGTATCGCACTGAAATTTGGCATGTCTGCCTAAATATGAACGGACTTCAAGGCACCATTACCCTTTTTGCAGTAGCAGCCGCATTCTGACGGTCACTCCACATAGTAGATACTGTTTTGTATCTGTGTACCAAAGCAGTTGTAGAATTTGCTCAATTTGGTTTTGTATGCATGCATGCCCGTGTTTGGATCTCATTGGGAATATTTATTGATGCTAACTCCTGCCTCACTTTTGATGAAGCGTCGAGATTTAATAAACAAGTTCATGTATTCTTCCCCAAACAAAAAAATACAATACTCTAATCAGGAGATCTTGCCGGTCAGTGAACTGGTCCATTTCTTCCTATCTAACGATTACCGTACTCTTCAATTAACCAATTCCTAAAGTCACGACCATAGTGGGCTATATAACCATTCTCTTGATAATATGATGAAACTTGTTGAATCAGAGGAATGCCCTCAAATTAACTTGTTGATTTATGTCTTCTTGTATGTGGATTGTCCACGGCTCATATATGAAGATTATGAAAATTTGTAATCCCATCTCTTGTAAATTGAGATTCGTCCGTCAAAAGAATTTTTCTTTCAAGCTCCTCTCCAGCAACCAGTTAGAAAACTCAAGTCTCTTTTCCAAATCATCAGCAAGCAGTTCTTGCGCAGGTGTATGGTAGTATGGATAAACATTTTCTTCATGCAGTAAGAGGCATGTTCAAAAAGTAAGGTGACTTTATATTTTTATAAAAAAAAAATTTATTTATTCAGCAATTAATGTTGTCCCTTTCAAAGTAATCTCACTCAAGTATAATACACTTGTGCCAATGCCTTTTCTAATCCTCGAATCACTTCTCATAAGTACTCCTTGGTATATCGTTGCAAATATCCGTCCTTTCATAGGTCTGTTCAGTTTTGGGAATAGGACCAGTTATTCGTCATTTTGAGCAAGTCAGGATCAGAAGTCATTCAAGAGCTCTTGAGCGATGCTCATGCGACGATTCTTCTGATCCAAAGTAAGAAGTTTTGGAACAAACTTTGCTGACGCACGTCTCACGTCCAAAACATCCGAAAGAACTGCATGACACGAGCCGACCGATACGCCAACATCCTTAACTTCTCTTATGGTAATTCGATGATTTTCCAAAAAAAATTTCTTCACAACTTCGACGTTATCACCTTTGCTGAAGTGCTGGGGGGTCCAGAGCGAAGTTCGTTATTGGCTTCTTCTTGGCCAACTTGGAAGAGCGCGTACCACTGCTAAAGATTTTTTTACGTACAGCAAAAAATTTGATTCCAATTTGATGCAAATTCTTTGCTCCATTTTTTATAATTGAAAATCGCTGGTCCACCAAAACACGTTTAACCTTTCTATCTATCAAAAAAAAACTCTGTAACACATGGGCTGAAAAGTCCGAGGGCACCACTTGAATTAAATCCATACCATTTTCAGTTAGTACCAGCCTTCAAAAGATGCGTCTATAAATTTGACAGGTGTCGGACGATTAGTTCTCGAGATATAGCGTTGTGAGTGAAGCAACTTTTGTTATTGTGAAAAAAAAAAAAATGGATTCAAATTAATTTCGTGTGTTGATTTATCACTGCTTTTTAATGGGAAAAAATGCAGCCGATGCAAAGAAATGGCTTGATAAGTGTTATCCGGACTCTGCACCAGCCGAACGAACCATTCGCAAGTGGATTGAAAAATTTAAAAGTGGTTATACAAGCACCAAAGATGATGCACGCAGTGGACGTCCAAAAGAGGTTGTTTCAGATGAAAACATCAAAAAAGTCATCGAAATGATTACGAATGACCGTAAAGTGAAGTTGATCGAGATAGCTGAGGCTCTGAAGATATCAAAAGAGCGTGTTGGATATATTATACACGAATATTTGGACATGCGAGAGCTCTGTTCAAAGTGGGTGCCGCGTTTGCTCACAGTCGACCAAAAACAACAACGTGTTGATGATTTAGAGGAGTGTTTAAAGCTGTTCAACCGCAATAAAGCCGAATTTTTGCGTCGGTATGTGACAATGGATGAAACTTGGCTCCATCACTTCACACCAGAGTCAAGTCGGCCGTCAGCTGAGTGGCGAGCATGCAACGAACCCCGTCCAAAACGACCAAAAACTCAACAGTCGGTTGGCAAGGTTATGGCATCCGTATTTTGGGATACACATGGAATAATTTTCATCGACTATCTCCAAAAGGGGCAGACTATCAACAGCGACTATTACAATACATTGCGTTGTTGGAGCGTTTGAAGGACGAAATCGCAAAAAAACGGCTGCATTTGAAGAAAAAGAAAGTGTTGTTTCATCAAGACAATACACCGTGTCACAAGTCGATGAAAACGTTGGCAAAATTGAATGAATTCGGCTACGAATTGTTTCCCCACCCACCGTATTTTCCAGATTTGGCCTCCAGCGACTATTTGCTGGGAAAGAGATTTAAGACCGACGAAGAAGTAATCGCCGAAACAGAGGCCTATTTTGAGACTAAACCGAAATCGTACTACAAAACCGGTATCGAAAGATTGAAAAATCTGTTCAATCAGTATATCGCCCTCGAAGGCAACTATATTGATAAATAAAGTTGAATTTTGCAAAAATTTTGTGTTTTACTATAAAACTAACTTTTCAGCCCATGTGTTATAACTCAAAGATCCTAAGGGTGACCAGATAGCAATGATGGTTTTTCCAATTGTTATGTTTCAGCAGCTGTCAACGTTACTAATGACATCCAGCTGTCAAAGTATTTTTAGTAAGGTTCGCCATTTCATCATGCATCGTTTTGCGCTCAGCTGTAAATACGAAACATGAATTTCGTCATGAGGACGATCATCATTGCTTCGAATTGCTTCTGTGTGTAGGCAATTCGTCGCACCGTGGAAAAGTTTGAGCATGAGTACACTGTTTTGAAACTTAAGCCACCAACCAGACAAAGATTGGTGCGAAATGAAGAAAACATAGCTGCCTTAGTGGTCAATATCAACCGGCCAGTCAATCTGGCTTATTTAGTGGTTGGACTTAGGCTAACATCCGTAGGCCGGATGACTATAGACAACAAGGTGAGTTCCATAATTAGGAGCTGGAAATGTTGGCCGGAGATCCAGGTTTTGAGCAAAAAATCATCTTCTTGGACGAGGCCCATTTTTGGCTCAGCGGCTCAGCATCAATGCATCAATGATTGACTGTTTGGTACGGTTTATAGCATGGTCACAGGTCGACAACATCAATATATCCGAGCTGTGTTTCTAACAAAACAGCGCTACATGCCATGCAAGCGATGCAACACTCGAAGTTCTGAAGGAGAAAATTGGCGACTGGGTCATCCCACGAACGTTCATCAATTGGCTGCCGCATTCATGCGATTTGGTACCACTTCATTATTTTCTCTGGAGCTACGTCAAGTCCTTAGTATACTCTAACAAGTCAACCACTTTGGACGAGCTCGAAGCCAACATTCGACACACTATTGCCCGAATAATGCCGCAGATATTGTACCGAGTCATCAAAAATTGGACCGACTGCTTGAAGCACTGCCAGTGAATCCAATGCGGTTACATAATGGCATGAACTAGCTTCAAAATAAAGCCAGAATCAATTTTATATCTACACCGTTGTTGTTTTATTACACTTTTTTTTCTATCGTTTTTATCTGGTCACAAAAACATTTAAAACTGCTTTCACCCTTGTGACTGCAACACACTGAGTCTTGTGTGCGGATAAGTGGATAAATAGGCTAAAATCACAACTGTGATGCGAATTATGTGGGCCAGATGACGTCCAATCGCAGGTCTCCAAATTCCCCCTGGCTCGATACGTCAAGGAAGACGTAAACTCAAATCGTGTGTACTAAAAAATTTAGTGTCGCAAATTGAAAGCTGCATTCACGAAACAAAAATAACAGACAATGCCTCAAGCGGATACCTTAATTCAGGAGCCCGTTGAAGGCGTTAAGTCAAAGTGAACAAGGTAGGGATATGAGGAATCAAAGAAGTTTTGTGCTGGGTTACGATTATCTCGATATTGTACCTCCCACTTAATCCTTTGAATCGCGCTCATTTCCTATAAAGTTTCTAGTGGGCAGAATACCTTGTCAGGGCGAAATTCCAGGAAATCATATCCACAATTATTTTATTTATTTATTTTTTTTTTTTTGGTTAATACAAACTAACTTAAAACTAACTTAAAACCTAGGATTTAAAAACTAATATAAGCTAAGGGTTATGAACTAAGGGAATGGTGGAGCAGATCAAGTTTGAGACGGGAAGTGCTCAGGTTTAAATCAAAAAGGGAAAGGTTTGAGTTGACCTTACGGAGTATGCTGGAGATTGGTTCGTTGGAGACGAGGACAGCGTAAATTACGAGGGTTACTGTTAAGGAAAATAGTATTGTAAAGGGAGGCGCAATCCACAGAACCAGAGTGCAGTCGATGAATGAAGAGAATGCCAGATACGTCTCTGCGGTTTTCGAAGATATTCATGTTAAGAACCTTGAGGAGATCCCGATAGCGAGGTAAGATAAAAGGGTCATCCCATGGTAGTCCTCAAAGGAAACGACATTGGATGTTCTCGATTCGGGATATATGAATTCGCTGAAAATAGGACCAAACTTTGCTGGCCAGTAAAAAGTAATGTAAGATGACCTTGTCACATAATGGTTACACAATTGTTTAGACCAGCGTTTGATAAAACCAAGTAATGAGTTGGCTTTAAGGATTATCTCATCAATATGCGAACGGAAGTTTAACTCTCTATCGTATTATATTCCAAGGTCGCGAAAGGATTGAACCTGGGGTACAGGTTGGCAATGCAGAAAAAAAAGTCAAGGAGGAGATTGATTGGACTTACGCTCTAAGCAGTTTTTTAGGCACCAAGTATAAAACCTATCGAGGTCTTCTTGGGTGAAGAATAGAGTCTTGGGGTGAAGAATAGAAGTTTTGGAGAATTTAATGTCGTCGGCATAAATGGATAGGGGGAAGTGTTTCATAATCCTCTCAAGATCGTTTATAGTTAAAATAAAAAAGAGGGGACCTAGATTGCTACTTTGTGGGACACCAGAAGTGGCTGACCTGAAAGTGGTTTTCCAGATAAGAAGATATCCATTTTAACAATATGGGATCAAAACCGAGGGAAGATAATTTGAAAAGAATTAATTGATGTGACATTTTTTCGAAGGCTTTAGCAGAATCTGAAGCAATAACATCGATTTCATTGCCATTTTCGAGGGCTGAAAGTGCAAAGGATACGAATTTAATTAAATTTGTAGTAGTTGATCTAAATTTCAGAAATCCATTCCGACTGGGTGATCTAAGCACTGAAAGTAAAGAACTCCACGCAAGAAACATTCGAATATTTTAAGTATGTTAGACAGTTTAGCAATTGGACGTTAGTTATTTACTTCGTTCTTTGATCCTATAAGCATATGGCTCTACAATTACAAAAAGACGTTTACTCTTGTAAATAATTGCCTTACAATTTGAAGGTCCCAGAAAACAAACTCACAAAAACAAAAGACCAAACCTTCTTTGAAAGAATTTATATAAGAACTTGTAATGTCGAGAAGGACTATACAGGTAGATTAGAAATTTGTGATCTGTCATAGGCGCTACCTCCAATATTTTAAAATCACAGGAATTTGTACAAGTTGCAGACCAAACCAATTAATTAACAGACCTACGTGTCACCTGTATATAATGTAATACTCGTACGTATACGAACAGGCCGACTAACACCCGAAACCAAATCTAAGTTAAACTACAACAAAACTTTATGCAAACAAGATGAAAACTAAGAAAGCTTACAAATTTAAGACGAAGAAACAAATCCGTACACACAAGATTTAAAATTGTTTAAACAATGACTTTATTATTATTAAACACTTCAACGCAGGGCGCCCACTTCAATTGACTCAAAGAAATAAACTGAATTTGCCTCTACTGACTACAATATTCGAATATCCAAGAATTCGTCACTCGTATTTGTGTTTCACTGCCTACAACTGAATTTTCAAGATCACACCATTCTCCAATTGTACATTATCCGACGTTCCTTAGGGAAAAAATCTAAGTTTAGATTGTCTCACCCTAATTTGAATGCGTTTACAGATGACATTTTGTGGGAAGGCGTGTGCCCTCTGTGACAAAGATGGGCAGTACATAACGAAATAGATGTACCCTACAACTCAATTTTCCCATTCTACTTCAGTTCGAGAAAAGTCATTCACATTTCCTTCAAAATGTATATATTTAGATTCAGTCCAACAAAGAGACGACACACACCCCATGTTCTGTTTGGGCTAGAAGAGGTATATAGACGCATCCAATATAAGCGTGGCATAAAGCTAAAAATAAATGCTCCAGAAGAAGGAAATGAGATACCATTACATTAAATTACATTTTTTTGGGTAAATAAAGGTGAGGGATTTAATTAGAGATGTAGGATCTACAAGTATAAATTAACACTAATTGCTAGTGTACATAACAAGGAACATCTTGAGACACTTTATGAATTGCAAGCTGCTTGGTAAACATTTTTCTTAGAAAAACTCTAAAAATAGAACACAAGCGAACAAATAAACTATAAATGAAATTCGTTTTATAGATATAAGATATATGTTCAAAAAGTAAGGTGACTTTATATTTTTATAAAAAAAATATTTATCTATTCATCAATATTAATGTTGTCCACTCTGAGATATAATACACTTATGCCAACGCTTTTTCCAATCCTCGAAGCACTTTTCATACGCACTTTTTAGCAAGGCCTTGAGCTCTTTCAGCAATTCGGAATTGGAAATCGGGGTCTTATCTATATACCCATGATTCGTCACCAGTTTCGACCTTTTGAGCAAGTCAGGATCATCACTATGCTGCTGAGCGATGCCCAGTTCAACGTGGCCACCACCATGCTTCTGTGATGGTTTGATGGGGAATCGCCTACGATGGGGTCACAGAGCTCTATTTCTCTTCGGCGAAACTATTTCAAATGGACGTTTTAGAAAACGTGAGGACCCTTAACAAAACACTTTTCGCAAATAAACCGTAGACCTTTTAACAAGACTCTGCTGCAGCTCATAAGGCAAAAACGACTCAATTATGGTTAGAAAAAAAAACACGTTTCGAACTTCTTATCAACGGATGATTGACCATCTGGTAGCCAAGACTTCAATCCATTGGACCTGAATTCATTCTAGAAACTATGGCTTACACTAATCGACATCAAGTATTTAATCTTTGAATAGTAAAAATTGCATGCGTGACTATGCATTTGGCGAAAGGTAAATGGGGGCCATTTCGAATAGGTTGTTCTTAAATTTGTAACCATTTAGTGCACCAATAAATTGAAAGTCGGATCTTACTTCGTATAATCGTTGATAACATTTATTAACCCATGAGCTGCCATGCATTTTGAGATAGACCTTAACATGAGTTTTATTACAGTCACAAACATTGATATTCCTATCGGTCATAATCACAATATCTGATTTTTTATCTCGTGCTTGTTGGGAAAAACTATGGTAAATCCCAGTTCGTCGTCAAATTTTTTTTTTTGAATAAATCACTGTGGTTCTGCTTGTGGATTGTGTTTATTTGATGTCTTAAATTTTTTTTTCAATTAAGTCGAGAAAGTGATATTGGCTAAGTGGTCGCAGCCAGAATTGATGACCATTCGGGCCCGATTTGGGGCAATTTCCATCTTTTTAGCCATTCTCTTTGAGGGCTTCAACATAGAATCGTGACTTGAAAAATCCCCACAAAAATAAATCTGAAAAGGTTAAATCAGGCGATCTTATCGGTCAAATCGCCAATACGAAAATGCAGCCCTCAGAATTTCGGTTACGGCTCGTGAAATACGCGCCGTTCTTCCATCCTATTGGAACCACATGTTCTCCAGTCCCAACTCATCCAATCGAGGAAGGAGAAAGTCATTGAGCAGTCGTTTGGCTCGCGAGGTTTTCGAAACACATAGCGTAGACAGGACACCATGCAGTAGCTTTGAGTTGGTGTAATGGCTCTTCACGGGTTATACGCGGATTTTTGAAGATAATTTTTCTTATTCACATATCCACAGAGATAGAAATGAGCCTCGTCGCTCATGATGATTTTCGATGAAAAGTTGTCTCCCTAGTGATCGGGATTTTGGATGGTTTCAGCGTACGTTACACGCATCTTACAGTGTTTTACCAAAATTCTCCGTAAAGATCGCCGATTGATGCCCAATTGTCTGGCAAGTTATCTGGTCGACACTCCGGGGTTTTCTACGACATCTTCAACCGCAGCTGAGATATTCTCTGCAGAGCGGCTGCTCCAGCCAGACCAGCCTCTTTTAGGCGAATGGCTAAACGTCGTAGTGTTTGACTAATTGTTGTCGGAAAACCGGGAAATATGCGCCGAAATTCATGCTGCGCCAACGCCAACAACGAATTATTCCGCAAAAAAATCGTAACAATTATTCCGCGTTCTTTAGGAGTATAGCGATTCATGTTTTGTTGACGTGTATTGTGTATTTGTTTACTTGACAAATGTCAAACTAGTATTGACTACCTTCAAATGACACGTGTTGAAATTTGATGACATTTCAACCACTAGTTATCGAGATATTGAAGTTTTAGTGACGTACCTTTCGATATTTTCAAATCGAAACAACAAATAGGACAAATAGAGCGTTTACCATCAAATGAGGCTGTTACGTCGGAAAACAGAGAAAAAAAAAAAATACACAAAATCGTTTTGAACAACCGTAAAGCGAAAGTGCGTGGAATAGATGACATGGTAAAGATATCAATAGAACGTGTATCATACATCATATTTTGCACGAGTATTTGGGTAGGTATGCAAAAGGTATGTTCAAAGTGGTACCGCGTTTGAATTGAAAACAACAACGTGTTGATATTCAGAGCGCTGTTTGGAGCTGTTTAAACGAAATAAGAATAATTTTTTCATGCAGTATGTGACAATGGATAAAACAGGAAAACTGTTACCTGTTCGCAAATCTTAAATAAAAAAAATGCTTTCCGAAAATACATAGATATGGCTCCATATCTATGATGCACTCGCCGAAACTGAAGCGTATTTTGAAAAGTTGAACGAATCTTTGTTTAAGAAAAGCATAAAAGTGTTAGAGTGATGCTGGAAGGAGGTTATATAGATGAATAGACTCGAATTTTGCTGAGGATGCTTTTTCAGTAGCAATTCTGATCGTCTTCCATCTTCAGTAGAGCCCAATCGGCGAAAGTTCGACGTATACGTGGAGGTACATATACATATATGGCATTTAGCTTTAGCTCTGATTCATTGTGAGGTTTGGTTAATAATGTAAAATAAAACAAATAAATTTGAAAGTGAAATTGTTATTATCGATTAAAAGAACAATTCATGGCATTTACTTCTTGAAAATGATATCATGTAAATGTTGGCCCCCGCTACGTCCGTCTAAGATGGTCCGTTCGGAAGGTCTATCGTTCGAGCATGGCGACTGGTATCTCGAGGATAACACGAAAAATATTGGCTTCCAAAGCGCCAATCGTAGCTGACTTATTCCTGAAGACCTGAGACTTTACATATCCCCCAGAGAAAATAGTTAAAAGGTGTGATATCGCACGATATAGGCGACCAATTTACCATAGAAAAATGTGAAACTAAGTGTTCAACAAAATGATTTCTCAACAAGTCCATTGTTTCACGTGCTGTATGTCTCGTAGCGCCGTCTTGTTGAAACCAGAGCTCATCGAGACCATGTGCTTGAATTTCAGGAAGCACATAGTCCGTTAACATGTTACCATTGACGGTAACATTCTGTTTTGCCTCATTTTTGAAGAAATATGGACAAATGATTCCGCGAGCCCATAAACCACACCATACCGTTGTTTTTAATGGATGAAATGGTAGCTCTTGGTACTCTTTGGGTTGATCATCAGCCCAAATACGGCAATTTTGTTTATTAACTTATCCATTGAGCCAGAAATGGGCTTCATCACTGAACAAAATTTCCCGATAAGACACCGGATTTTCATTCAGTTTTTCCAGGGCCCATTCACTGAAAATATGACGCAAATTCATATCGCCTGGATTTAATTCTTGCACAAGTTGAATTTTGCACGCTTTTAGGCCGAAATACTCACGTGTATTTTACGTGTTGCCAAGTCGCATACACTTTCAGCTACAGCTGCTATAGTCTCTTCACTACATGCTGGATGTGATCTAACCAGTCGAGTATCATCCACTAATGTAAGCTGGGACTCAAATTTGCTAATGGTAATGGCAATAGTGATTTCAGTAGGTCGATTTTGATGCGCCTAAGTAAGTAAGTAAGTTCCTTGAATCGCACGAAAGGCATTTCTCATCGAACGCTGAATTCGTAATACAGCTGAATAATTTGGAGACGCTGCTGTGGTGTGAGTCTTTTCACGATGACTTGCCAAATGATACTGAATAAAACTGACAAAGCAGTTTGATAGAGGTCACGCGTGATCTATCAGAAAAGCCTATTGAATATCAAACCTCACGATGAATCACCCTGTATGATTATATAAAGACGTCATCACAAAATACGCTATAGGGACATCCGAGTGATGCCCAGCTCTTGAGAAGGGCGCGGAATCAACAGATTGCGGTCTTAACTTATTAATTGCAATGTTTCGAACGGCAACATTTAGGAGTAAATAAATCGATTTGAATTTCTTCACTAAATTCTTAGTTAAGCGCTTATAGTGAGGATTATAGTGGCAGAAAATTGCAGTTAACGCACGTTATGGAGTCGTTACTAATTGTAAATTTTAATTAATGATGCGTGAGTTCACAAAGCACCTATTAGAAAATAGAATACAACTTGAGAAATAAGAAAACACAAGACTAAGTACGATAAATTTCAACATTTATGTGTGCTTCACGCAATTGTAGGTAAACATATCAACTAATCCCGAATGTTGAAGCCTGGTTACGTTAAAATCATGCAGATCTATCCCAAATAAACTGTGTTTGTTACTAAAAGCTCTTCTTATCAGCATAACTTTCAAACCACGCTGTCATAGTTCTCTGGCATTTATGTTCACTATGATTCGCGATATCATCAGTAGACTTACACCAGAAGAACGTTTCGAATCATTCAAACTAAATTTGAAAATCTATCTTCAATAAACGAAAAATATATAACATTACATGATTTTTCTGGTCCTCATAATCGAACAACTAAGTGTGCTGTTCATCCAATTTTGAGTAAATTTCGAAGTACATATCTACACTCTACATAACGCAAAGCCAACAACGGGGCAACGAGATAAGGGAAAATCGCTTTAAATACGTCATATACTCAGATCTGACAACAGAATCGTAAAGTTTCATATTTTTAATGGTAACGTGCTCAGAACGTTTTGCATTATTTACTGAAATTTGAAAAAATTCATCTCATCCAAAAAATGTAATTTTTGATTTTCACAACAGTGCACCGCCACTGTGTTTCGGTAGTTTTCCGAATTCAATCGTGATCGTCGTTCGCTTCAGGAAGATTCTCATGAAAGTCGTTCACAACTAGTTGTTGTGCTAAAAAACATCAATGTTCCCGCACAGCAATATCAGTGACTTGTCGTGTGACTAATCGTGAAATTGAGACATGTTTGGGCACTCACATACTTTTAATATTGCATGAGCATTTGGCCGCCAAAAACAATTCTTGGCGTTGGGTACGGATTAGTTTGACAAGCCGTGTGGATTGGTTAAAAGAAATGTTGAAAAAATTCGATCGCGGTGTATAAGATGTTGCAGGGCACGAATTATGGATCTATGTGTACGAGCCCGAAACTAAACAGCAGTCGACTGTATGGCTCTTTCAAGCACAAGCCAAATCCAACCAAAGCTAACCGTGCACGAAGCATTTCGAAGCAAATGGTCACATATTTCCGCAGAAAAATCGGACATTCGCCACGATGCCTTAAGAGAAATAATTTGGAAATTCGGAATGGTACACCACAATTATTATTATTTTTTTTTTTTTTTGTCAAAGTCTTTGAAGAAATAAGGAAAAGCAACCGTCGAACACGAATCATTTTCCACCAATTTGAGCTCTCACAGGTCTCAGGTTTTGAGCACTCAAAACATCAAATTAATGGGTCATCCGCCGTACAGATCTGATTTGGCACCCAACGATTTCTTTTTATTCCCGCACATCAAAACTGAATTGCAAGGACAACGTTTTTCGACACCTGAAGAAGTGGTTGATGCGTTTAAAATGCATGCTTTCGAGTTAACTCGTTCGGAGGGGAATAAGTGCTTCAAAAATTGTTTCAAACGCATGCAAAAGTATATTGATCTTCATGGATAGTATTTTGAAAAACAATAACGCCATTGTCAATGATAAATATTTGTAGTAGCCTAATGTGCGTTCAGGAGAAACCGTAACCGCCGTGAGAGTAAGTCTGGCGAAATATCCGAAAGTGCCAATTCGGGGTCGATCAGAAAACATTTTGTGAAAAGGTTTCTGTTCTGTTTCTGGGACTTGACAACTTTGAATTTAATTTGTGAACGCACTCTTTCACTAATCATCAAACTGTCACTGTCAATTTATTCAGTAAACTCAACATTTTCATCATGGTAAAGTATATTAAAGAGCAACGTCTGCAAATTATAAAAATTTTCTACAGATATTCGGAGTCGGTGACTGTAACTTTAAGAGGGCTAACTCCAATTTTCGGTCTTAATTTTCGCCCTAGTAGACAGACAATAACAAGTTTAGTGCAAAAATTTGAGTCTACATATTCGTTGTGTGATGTTGCCGTGTCAGTGAGACAACGGGTTGGTCGAAGTGTCGAAAATATCGCTGCCGTTCAGACGTCCGTAGCAAACGATCCAAATCAGTCAATTCCACGACGTTCTCAAGAATTGGGCATTGCTCAGACCACATTATGGCGTATTTTGCGTAAGGATCTTCGTTTACATCCATACAAGATCAAGCTGACTCAAGAATTGAAGCCGATGGACCATTTGAAGCGACGTACGTTCTCCGATTGGGTTCTGGAGAAGATGCGCCAAGATGATGAATTTCATGGCAAAATCATCTTCAGTGACAAAGCTCATTTTTGGCTCAATGCGTTCGTCAATAAGCAAAATATGCGTTATTGATTGGGTGAAAACTCACATGTGCTTCATGAATCACCACTTTATCCACAAAAAATAACTATTTGGTGCGGTTTGCATGCCGGCTGCGTTATTGGGCCATATTTTTTCGTTTTTCGTCGACGATAACGATCGCCACGTTACTGTGAATGGTCAGCGTTATCGCGCCATGATCACCGATTATTGTTGGCCCGAATTGGAAGATATGGACTTGGGCGACATGTGGTTTCAACAGGATGGTGGCACAAGCCACACAGCACACGCTACAATCGAATCGTTGAAAATTAAGTCCAATGAATCGACTGCAAACGTGCCCGAGGTGGCCATATGAACGAAGTCGAGTTCCATTCATAAATGTTTTGATTGTACTTCAAGCCAATAATAAAGTTTTTGAAATATCTCAAATGGTTTGCCTTTTATTTGAAAAAAAAAAGTTGTCAAGTCGTTATTAGAAAACCCTATATATTCATGCATCATATAGTGGAGGAACTGAAGTCACCAGCCATTGACCCCATGCGGCGAGAATTTGTGAATTGGGCACTTGAGTCGAAGCTTACTTCTTCCAAAAAATCGCAAATGTAGTGATGAGGCTGAAGACAAAGAGACTTAATTACACCCACAAAAGTGCAATGTATGGTATGGTCTGGTCGCTGGTAGCTTCATCGGTGCAGTCAATAGCCCACGTTACAGTAGAATATTCAACGATTATTTTGTATCGCGAAATGGACAAATAAATTGGTGACCACGATTTGAAAATACTGGATTGCTTCTTGTAGGGCTATGCAAAGTTTTTGTTTTTTTGTATGCGCATACTAATTAGTCCATGGAAGCCAATATTCAGGGCCTATTCTGTGAGATAAAGCTCCAAATGCTCGAATGAGTGGCCCAAACCTAGACCGACAAGATCCGTTTCTTTAAAAACAGTCAAGAACGTTGTGTTTAGGGCATATGGATATAAAGCAGAGGTAACGATAAAAGAGTGGAAATCTCACACTATTGTTATTTTGTTTTTTGAGCTAATTGAAGTCATTTACGGAAAACCTACATCCGATCAGAGAGCCCACTCTGTGATCAAGATTAAACAAAAAAATAAAAAAACAAAATAATTTCCTACAGATTAATGCGGAGGAAAAAACTTTTATAAAATAAATTATTCCCATCAGGAAATATCAGATGAAAATAAATCATTACAACTGCCACCAGATTAGTGTTTTTTTTTTTTTCTCACAACACCACTACAAAGATCCAGCAAAGCACTTGACGAAAAGATCACATTGGCATCGCAATATTTCTCAGGTTCACGATACCAAAGTACAAAAACAGAAAAGCTGACCCACTGTGAATATAGCATTGGTAAATGTACAAACGTACTTACTAGAGATACATAGTCTATACTTAGCTACAAATACGAGTACACTCATTAAAATGTATTTTTAAGAACCCACAACCACATATAGAAACATACATACTCTTAGACACATACATATGTAGGTACAAAGTTAAAAAGATACATTTATAGATAGTGCAATCAAAAGAACGAAAATAAAAATGAATTTGCATTACTTAGGATCGCTGGTCTCGCATGACTCTGATGAATGTGTTGGAGGAGGTGGTGGTACATACCCAGGCCGTGGTGATTTGAATTTCGAATTCTCGCTGGAACTGATCACTGAATCTTCAACAGACGAATTAAGTGTTGTGCTCGAGGAAGACTTTAGACTTTTCGTAGTCTCAAAAAAAGAATCGTTCACTTCGCAAACAGAACTATACTCACTACCAATAGAGTATCTAGAAGGTTTTGGTCGGTCCAGATAAGTTTTCGGAGGTATATCTGGAGCTCGACGTTTAATTGGAGTATCTTTACTAATTGCTCCAGTTGGACGAGGTGATGGAGGTAGATTTTCATACACTTCATCTGTGATGGCATTTTCATTGTTAAGTTGTTTTCGTGGTGCTGGAATGGGAGTTGTGTCGATGTTTTGTGGTGACTTAATTGGTTCTGGAATATTTTGATTTTCATCCTCGTGAAGATTGTTCTTTTCGGTCAGGAGGACCTTCGTATTCTCTGGTGTGACATCTGGTACATGGAAGATTTTGTTATTTGGACATTTGTCAATGGCCTTGGCTTGGATATTTTCCGAGTTTATGCTTAGATTTTTGTTTATTAAATCTATTGAAACATTTTCATATTCACTTTTCCGTGTATCTGGTACGTTGCGACGAGGCATTGGCACCGGCCTTTTTTCCTCACTCTCCATGATATTCATCTGGAATGAGAGAGACGATAATTAGTTACGGGAAATTGAATTTGTAAAGATAAAAATGTGAATCTGTGAAAGTAGTTTTTTTTTTCTTTTTGTTAAGAAATTAAGTTTGAGTCAGTGGAAACTCATTAACATGGGCCCCACTACGTTGAGACTGTTGAATACATTTTGTTCGTGTCAACGAGTTGTTTATATTGACAAATAATTATTTAGTTCATATAATTTTGAAAATCTTTAATCATTAACGACACAAGAGAGGAAAATTACTCGTTGGCACTCAACTATCTAGGTGATGAAAATTTTGTTTTATGCATATTTTGAGGATTTTGTTTGAAGAAGTGAAATGCAAGAGACATAAAGGTCTAATTTTTTTGATTCTAATAATCAAAACTCTCAATTATGCTACTTGCGGACTAGAAGTCGAGGTCGGCGATCTGCTCAGCGATTGATCAGTAAACTACTGACTGTCCTATAATTTGGACTGAGGAAGTAGCACAACAATCATATTCGTAGCGTAGTGCTTGCTTACCCACCACAGCGGCAGTCCCGGGTAAACAACATGAGTAAGCCCTTACTCATACTTAAATAAATGCTTACCCAGGCTAAAATTACAGGGGCATACTCGACCATTAGCAAAATACTACAACACTATACGGAATAGATTAAAAAAAATGTCACGAATCAGTTAATAGCCTCGGATAATAACAGATACACTGTTGAGGACCCTTGCAAAATATTAAATGACAATAATCTTCGGATCTGCACATAGAAGCGTAGCATACAAGCAGACGGTTTCGTCATCTCATTATCCGGAGGATGAAACGCTAAATCATATTTTTGATTTTTCTAAACATACGAGGGCTGTTTATATACCCGGATTCGAAATGCCAACGCAACTTTTTTAGGTTTTGACAAATTATTTTTCAATATTATGCCCTTTCAACTCGATACACTTTTCCCAGCGGTACTGCAACTTTTTTAAACCCCTCGTACGACTTTTATTGGCCTGCAAAATACTCCCTCGCGGCTGCGATGACTTTCTTGTCCGACCCGTACTTCTTTTCAGATTTGGGAACAAAAAGAATTCGCAGGGAGCAATTCGTAGTGCAATTCGATCAATTTGACTGTGGCGAATGCGGAGGTATGAGACGGTGCGCTATCGTAGTGGAAGAGCACTTTTTTTTCGCCAAATGTGGTCGTTTTTTCTTCAAATCGGCGTTGAACCGGCCAAAGAAATCGACGTGGTATGCTCCTGTGATTGTTTCTCCCTTCTTCAAATAGTTAACGTGGATCACACCTCGCGCGTTCCAAAAAAACGGTGGCCATCAACTTTCTGGCCGAACGCACGGTCTTCGCGTTGTTTAGAACACATTCGCTGGGTTTCGATTGTTCTTTGGTTTCTGGTGTGTACCAATGAATTCATGTCTCATCGATAATCAAAAAACGACAAAAAAAACTCCTCTGGTTTTCGACGAAACAGAGCCAAGCACATCTTTGAAGTGTGAGCAAACGCGGTACCGATCGCGCGGACAGCTTTCTCATGCCCAAAATCTCGCGCAGGATATGGCTAACGCGTTTATTTGAGATGCCAACTCGGGAATTTTGACTCGGCGGTCCGTCAATACAAGATCATGGATTTTGTCCACGGTTTCCTCTGTGGTAACCGTTATTGGGCAACCTGAGCGAGGTTTATCAAAAACGGACGTGCGCCACGGCGAAACTCTGCGAACTAATGGTAAACGGTTGTACGGGAAAGTGAATGGGTTCCATACACACCTCGCAGGTTTTGCCACTCAAAAGCAAGAATCGCTTCACGTAGCAATACTTCCCTTTTTTTATGGTCGCAAAAAAACTAAGACGATAATTTGAAAATGGGTGTCAAAACAAAACTAAGCGTAGGATTGTCACCAAATTTTAAAAGGCGGACGAAAAGAGATTATACTGGTTGTACACCCATTTTTAATCAGTAGCGCCACCTATCTTCCAATCCGGGTACACATCCAACAACCCTAGTATATTCCTAACTTCGATGAAACGAAAAAGCGACAGGAACCAATTTCAACTTCGATGAAATGAATCCCTAGTCAATTTTTGCACCCATTATATAGCCTTCAAAACCGTGCGATGATACTTGTAAATGATACTAATATTATCCAACAAGGATGAAGTGTTAGTTGCTTGACGACGTTGTATTTCCATCTTCTCCTGGCTCCTTCCTAGCCAATAAAGTTATTCCACTTTAAACTCTCCTTAACACTCATCGCATTGTGAATGCTTAATGACGCAGCTCGACCAGAATGAGACATGGGAGAGCAACGCAAATGTGACCAACTTGGAGTAGGGAACAAAAAGCGAGGAGCTAACGCACTATCTCGCACGGAATGAGCCATGAACAGTAAAGGGAGCGTCGTGGGTGAGTACAAAATGCACAAATTATGTGCATAGCAACAACATAAGCAGTCATCATCATTGTTACCATTGTCAAAATATTGTGAAAAGTAACCTCCTTGGGAATGAACAAAAATTTTTTTTTAATTTTATTCAATATGGTCCCCTTTTAGTTTGATACACTTATTCTAAGCGATTTTCCAACTTCTTGATCCCGTCCGAAAAGTAATTTTCCGGAAGGTCTGCAAAATACTCCTCCGTGGGTCGATGATTTCCTCGCGTGAGCTGATTGATTTTTTTTTCGCTTCGTGTGAGGCCGTTTTGCAGCAATTTCGGCCTTCAATCTCTCCAATAATGCACAGTAATACTCACTGTTGATGTTTTTTTCCTTTTTCGAGGTAGTCCACGAAGAGTATGCCATGGCAATCCCAGAAAACCGACGACATAATCTTTCCGACACATCGAGCCTCCCTATACCACTTCCGAGCACTCGTGCTGGCTTCAGTAGATTGCCGGGCACTCATTCTGTTCCCTGGTGTTCAACAGTTACCAATCGACGCCAAAAGTCCGTCCGATTCCGTACAAGTAAACCAACACTCTTTCGAAGTGCTCTCACGTTCGTGTTTTTGGTCAGGAGTGAGTAAGCGCGGCACCCAGCGGCAGGATAACTTTTTCATATGCAGAATATTGCCCAAAATATGGCGTGTGCGCTCAGTACTAATCTTTGTGGTATCAGCTAGCTCGCGCACCTTCACTTTCCGGTCAGCCAATACCATTTCATGTATTTTTTTGACATTGTCCTCTGTAATCGCATCGGAGGCCTTGCCGCTGCGGACTTGATCGGTAGTGGAGTTGCGGCCACCACGAAACTCTCGAAACAAATATTTGACGGTGTAATCTCACGGAGCATTAGCCCCATAATATTTATCCAACTTTTCTTTTGTTTCCTTTGCCGTTTTGCCTCTCAAAAAATAATATTTTATGAGAGAACGAAAATCGTTTTTGTACATTCTCAACATGATGCCAAACGCTGTCAAAACAAGTCTAAAGACAGTATCGCACTAAAATTTGGCATGTCTGCCTAAATATGAACGGAGTCCAAGGCACCATAACCTTTTTTGCAGTAGCAGCGCATTCTTGTGGTCAATGAGGTTATTTTTCACTCCACCTAGCACATTACTTGGAAACAACACCAAAAGCAACATCAACACTTAACGAAAAACTTCAGTTTAACAGTAAAGTTTGGCTTGTTTTGGCTTTTGTTTATCCAGCCCAGCAACAGCATTGTTGGTACTTAACATAGGTTAAAATTGAACTGTCACCACCCTAAGAGATGCTGGGCAGTCAAGGGCGGTTTTAGAATTTTATGAGATATCACAATTTCTTCACATAATACAGGACTTCTTTAATTGTCGAATTTTCCGCTTAGAACACCCCACATTCATTTGGAAGGCAGAAGAAAAGGTTTAGATGAAGTCTATAAGTCTTCGTCAAGGAAATTTTGGCGCAAGGTATAGGGATGTTTTCTGGAAGGATCTCCAGTGTGTTAATAATTAGCGTGGCCTACTATACAAGCCGAATAGCTGCGTTAGTAGGTACTGCTAAAAACATCAAGAGGTGTCAAGTGAAACAAAATATCCAGTGCATCCATAAACATAAACATTTGCTGAATGTTTTACGGTGCGCTGCAAAAAATTTTCATCTTCGAGGCTTTCTGCTAATAATTATAAAAGAAAAAAATGAATCATCTGTAAACATGATGTTGTTCAGCCTCTTTTCAATATGTTTTTGTTTACTAGCGGTTTAAGTTTGGTACTTCTGTTTGTGATGCTAAATTCTGCCATACGGCGTCGTAATGTGTTGATGGACATTTTAACTCCTTTTCTGGACAGTTTTTTTTTTTTGTGTTCTTCAGACTAATTGTATGGTTTTTCTGAATAAATTCACAAAAAACTTTATTGTCCTTACTGGATGTGCTTGTTTTAGTCCCCCAACCTGACCCATCATTAACATTGCCGCATTCTTTATAACTCTGTATCCACTTTCTCACAAATTCCTCTGATGTATGTAAATATTTTGCTGCCAAATTAATACTCATTTCCGGCCCTTTTGGATGAGTTACTAAGAAAACACTTTCGAAGCGATTTTTAAAAGTAGCAGTCATCGAAATATACTGAGAAAATGAAAACAATGCGCGATCGGCAATTAAATGCAGAAAATAATTTGGCTACACACATGGATGTGTGAGTTAAGAAAAAAAAAGTTAATTTAACGCACGTCTTTCTGGAACACACTGTATCTCTATTTAACAATGCATACAAGATATTATCTTTCATATTATACCAACGTCCAAAACTCTTCTTCAACAACGTGATTAGCTCCTATCAGTGTGGTTTCAGATCACCACACTCTGGCAGATGCTGGAAAAAACTCAAGAAATCCAAATCGATACCCATCATCTTTTCAACAATTTTAAGACCGCATATGATAGCGTTTATAGAAACGAGCTATATAGAACCATGTCTAGTTTAGACATTCTACTCAAGATCGTCCGTCTGTGCAAAATATCAATTGAGGACGATCGCTGCTCCTTCAGGGTCGGTAACGAGTTCACAGAGACATTGCATATCAAAAATGTTTAAGACAAGGTGACGCGCTGTCATGTGACTTCTTTAACATTTTACTTGAAAGAATTGTGCGGAAAGCACAAGCGAACACTGGAGGAAAAATCTTTCAAAAGTCTGTCAGAGTTTTTGAATCTGACCCGGAGGAACAACGCTGTAGAAGAAGACCTACAAGTGTGGCGGGACTTCAACCTATGGAAACTGGAAACAGTAAGCGAAGGATCGGGGTAACTGAAGCGGGTTGTTGGTTGAGTCCCAGTTTAACCTCGAAATGCAGCGCCACCTAAGTAAGTAAGTAAGTAGTCGAGATCTGGTATATTTTAATTATTTTAATTCAGCACGCTATCATGGAGTATTCATGGGTTCCCAACCCAACGAAAAAAAGTCTTGGGTATCAAGTGCATTTGTAGTACATGATAGTTGTGAGCATAAAGTGTTTTAATATTCTGATGGTTGAAGGTACATTCAATAAGAAATGCCTCCTCCCAAAAGTTCAGAAAACAGTTTGTGTCGCGATCTAAGGATCTAAGAACAACACTAACTCCATACACAATATGATAATCATGACCAATGGACAAGCCATATAAATATTTTGGACAATTCACAGGGTTGACCTCAGCAATGCCCACCTCTGACAGTCTGTCTTTAATGAATAATTCATTAGGCTTTATGCAAAATTTCTTAGAAAAGAAAAAATCGCGCGCCATAGCAAAGCTTAATCACAAAAACGCACGTTCCATATCTGGCATTATTACTGGTCATTGTGCCATTACTGTTGATATTTTCCTATGACCACTTTACAAGAAGTAGAAAGCAAGAATAAATTATCATCTGCTCATTATTGGTCTCCGTGAACAGTGGTTGATGGGTCACACCTAACTTAGTATTAGAGGTGGCTTCAAATCATCAAATGTCCATTCATCTGCTAAATGATACAACAGCAGAAAATTGAACAAGATTTCCGTGGCAATATAACTGGCGTCTGTTGTTGCTTGTAACTCTACCAATTTTTGAGCTACCGGTAGTAGTTTAACATCACAAGTACTTCACATTTAATAAACTCCCTTATATATAGCTATAGGGTGATTCATAGTGAGGTTTGATTTTCAATAGGCTTTTTTTGACAGATCACGCGTGACTCCTATCAAACTGATCTGTCATTTTTATTCAGTATCGTTTGACAAGTCTTTATGGAAAGACTCTCATCATAACAACGTCTCCAAATTATTCAGCTGTATAACGAAAATCGGCATTCTGTGGGAAATTTTTTTCTCGACCTAATGAAACTACTATTGCCAATACCATCCGGGGTCCCAGTTTACATTACTGGATGATACTCAACAGATTAGACCACATCCAGCACGTAGTGAAGAGACTATAGCAGCTGTAGCTGAGAGTGTACGCGAAGACCGTGACGAATCGATTCGTCGTAGTTCTCAGCAGCTTGGTTTGGCGTATTCGACAACTTGGCGTATTATACGTGAGAATCTCGCCCTAAAAGCGTACAAAACTTAACTTGTGCAAGAATTGAAATCAGGCGACTTAAATTTGAGTCATCTTTTCAGTGAATGGGCTCTGGAAAAACTCAATAAAAATCCGGTGTCATATCGTGAAATTTTGTTCAGTGATGAAGCCCATTTCTGGCTCAATGGATACGTGAATAAGCAAAGTTGCCGTATTTGGGCTGATGAACAACCCGAAGAGTACCAAGAGCTACCATTACATCCATTAAAACCAACAGTATGGTGTGGCTTATAGGCTGATGGAATCATTAGACCTTATTTTTTCGAAATGAGAAAAAAGACACCATTACCGTCAATGGTCTTAGATATAGAGTGATGTTAACCGACTTTTTGTAGTCAGAGCTCGATAACATAGATATATCGGAGCTGTGGTTCCAACAAGACGGCGCTACATGCCATACAAGTGACGCAACGCTCGAAGTTGTAAAGGAGAAAATTGACTGCGTCATCTCACGGCGAACGTTCGTCAATTGGGTGCCACAATTATGTGATTTGGACACCACTCGATTATCCAAGAAGATCCATGGATGTCGATTCGGCCGCGATCAGCTGAATTGGTCATCGCCAACCCGGCTTATTTTGTGGCTTATTTATGCGTCCGTATAAAATTGTGCTGATGCAAGAATTGAAGCCGCCGACAACGTCGTGAGTTCACTAATTGGACACTGGAAATGTTGGCCGGAGATCCGAAACTTGTCCAAAAAATCATCTTCTCGGGTGAGGCCCATTCTTGGCTCGGCGGCTATGTGAAAAAGCAAGCGGAGTGAACAACTCCAAAATGTTCCTACTATATACGAGTATATAATTGAAAAAATACATAGGTACACATGCATTTATTTGATAATCTATCGTACATGACGAGTACTTAAATTTTTATGAAAGAAACATCTCGCTTTTGTCATATTGCATCATTCGACTTCATTTTGCACAATATTTAGTGCACTAATCCACCGTCCTATGCCTTAAAATGCAACATTGCTATTTGCCAGTCAAGAGACTGACAGTCGAAGAAGTGAATCAAAGAAGCTCAATCATCACTTGAGTTCTATGCCAAAAAGAAACTTTCGTTAAAATCAATTGAGAGTAAAATAAAAATTGAAAAAAAAAAAAAAAACAATCAGCGAAATTTCAATCGGTTTCAGTAGAAAGAAAAACCCGGCACCTATTTGTTAATTTTTCATTTCTCTTTCACTTATATCATTCGGCGTTTTCTTTTTTTTTTTTTTTTTTTTGTTGTTTCATCTATGTATAAACAAATTATCTGCTGAATTCATTAATTTACTTTCACTTTGCTGAATGTATTTGCTTTTCAAAGGCCCATCGCTAAACTTTGGTCACATTCCAACAGACAAAACATTCAAAGATATCATTCAAATGCTTAGTACTAAACTGGGTACTAAATCAAAGTTAATCCATAAAAATGAGAACATAGATGAGTATTTTGATAATATCATGAAATTCGTTTTCTACATTTAAACAAAGAAATTAAAAAAAATAAAAATTCTAATTCGGATTCTGTGAAAAACGCTTCCATTAGTGTGAACACTTTTATGGCCTTACCGAGTTCTAAAACGAAAAGAAAAAAATGTAATAAAAGCATTTCTCGTTTGATTTAGCGGTTGCATTTAATTGGACATGTAAGATGTAACACACTCTTAATAGTGTAATTATTCTGAGAAGAGACAAAAATTAATTTAAGAAAACTCTATTGTTTCCCCCTTTTGTTGTAAAAAATACATATCATGTTGGAATTTGAGGAAATGTACATCTTAATAAAATGGATAATGAGGCACAATCATCAGTGAGGGAAATCTTACGAGTTCGTGAAATAAACTTCGCTGCTTATAGAATAAATCAAAGAGTCTTAGTCTAATCTAGCTAGCCCTTTATTTCGCTGACTTTCTTCAAAGCGAATGGAGGTAGTTTCTAGTCATTAAATTTCTAATGCAAATACAATAATATTTAAAGAAGTTATTTAATATTTGGTTTGGTTTGGTTGTTTTTATTTGTTATTCGATATGAGGTTGTAGTTATCGTACAGATAAAAATTGGACAATCTGTTAATATGGAGAGAGAAAAAAAGACACACTTTCTCTGCCTTACCTACTTTAATTTAGGTGCCACCACGACCTAGTGATAAAAAACTCCTCAAACTATAGCTCTTTCAATTTGCGGGATTTCGCGCTAATCGCATTCAGTTGCGGGCATTAAGTTGGTTGGAATTCTTCTACACTTCCCGCCTGAGGTAAAATATTGCTTTAGCACGTTATTCTTTCGTATTGTATTCAAAAGCTTTCCGGAACGGAGTGTTGATGCTTATTCATTCAATATATTCTAATCATATAAACAATTGAATTGTGACTCCGCTTACGTATCGGATACGGATAAAGGTGATCAGATAAGACCGATAGGAAAAAAGATTTAAATAAAACAACAACTGTGTGAGATATAAAATTGATTCTGGGTTTATCTTGAAGCTACGTTCTTGAATCTATATTCATCCACATCATTCAAATGATTGCATTGGCTTCGCTGTCCGTGCTTCAAGCGGTACCGGAAAGAATTTTAATGACTCGGTCCAATATGGGCGGTGATACTCCGGCAGTAGCGTATCGAATGATGGCCTCGAGCTCGTCCAAAGTGGTTGGCTTGTTAGCGTAGACTAAGGACTTGACGTAGCCGCAGAGAAAATAATCGAGTGGTGTCAAATCGCATGATTGTGGCGGGCAATTGATGAACGCTAGCCGTGAGATGACCCATTCGCCAAATTTCTAATTTACAACTTCGTTGCGTTGCTTGTATAGCTTGTAGCGCCGTCTTGTTGGATCCACAGCTCGGACATATTGATGTTGTCGAACTGTGACAATAGAAAGTCGGTTAAAATGGCTCCATACCTGAGACCATTGACGGTAACGGTGTTTCTTTCCTCATTTCGAAAGAAATAAGACCTGATGATGTCGTCATGCCATAAACCGTACCAAACAATCAATCTTAGTAGATACATTGATGCTTGGCCAAACACTTGTGGATTGTTTTCGCTCCAATAATGGCAATTTTGCTTGTTGACATAACCGCTGAGCCAAAAATGGGCCTCGTCCGAGAAGATGATTTGTTTGGCCAAAATCCGAATTTTCGGCCAACATTTAAAGCGTCCAATTAGCGAACTCACGGCGTTATTTATGGTAGTCCCGCTTCAACTCTTGCGTCGACACAATCTTATACGGATGTAGGTCCAAATCCAACCGTAGAGTGCGGGTTAACTCTCTGAATCGACATTTCTGAGCCTTCTTCGATAACTGGCCGCTACGATGACTATGTTTTCTTTATTTCGCACCAATCTCTATCTGGATAAAGATCCGAAAGAGCTTACTCAAGCTCAAACTTTGCCACGGTGCGACGAATTGCCTGCACACTAATGCCATGATGACGACCGACCTCACGACAAAATTCACGTTGCGTATTTACAACTAAGCCGGAATTTCGATGTTTTTGAATAGTTTCCGCACGTTCGGCAAGCATAAAACGATGCACGGTGTAACGGCAATCCTTACTGAATATTTTTACATGGCAATTTGAAAAACTCTCAATGCTATCTAGTCTGGTCTGGTCTTACATTTAAGGGAATGTAATTTATTTTTTTTATAATAAGCACGCGCTTAAAAGATTTATGAACCTTTAAAATTTTTGTACACAATGCAGCCGAAAGAAATTTAGGGAGGAAGAAAAGAGAGGTACCGATGTACATTGTTCTTAAATGTTTGCAAGTTATAACGAACTGAAAACAGAGAGCTCGGCTAGGCATTTCATAAGCGAATTGTACGGCTTAGAAACGAAATAAGATATTTTAGAGTACGTCGGAAAGTGTCCTTGAGGGTTTACTGATGAGCATTCATAGCGAGACGGGTGTTACGTTTGAAGGTTTGAAGGAGCGGAATTCTACTGGCGATCTGAGACATTACGTAGGTGTTTAAGTGTGGTAATTGACTAACTGATATAAGTATCACCTATGAGTTTTACTGCACGGTTTTGACTCCTATTTAACAGGTGCAGAGATGCTTTAGAAGCACCTGACCCGACATGGGCATTTTACTCCAATTTTGTTCCAATGTCTGCCTTATATAGTGAGGCAAAATCAGAGCGGGTGCAATATTTGTTACTTCGCTGATGGAAATGCTAGCAGCACTTTCGACGACATCGGATATGTGATCATTTCAACGTAAGTTATCACTGACAAACATACCTAGAATGGAAAGTTTTTTGGTTTCGACGATGTAAGTGCCATTCATGAGTAATGGCTGGCTATAATGACAGCACTCTGTTGATAGTTCGCCAATTGGTTACTCTGTTAATGTCGGAATTTAATGAGCTTAACATTCGGAAAGAGACGTAAGTGCAATGGGTCTGTAGGAAGAGAGGAAAGAAAGTTGATTCGTATTTTTTTAGGGACGGGCGGGACAAATGCTGTTTTCCATCGGCTCGGAAGGAGTCCTAAAGAGTAGGATTGATAAAAAAGTATACGCAGTGATTTAGCCAGTGTAGAAGAATACCTATTCAGAAGAAGGGGATATATACCATCTGGACCAGCGGATTTGTGTATGTTAAGATCTTTAAGAACACAAGTGCGAAAGTGAATTCGTCCCATTGAAGATTCGACGCGCTCAAGTATAGAGACAAAGCACAGTCTGGAAGTGTATTTTTTGCCTCAGTTGTTGGTCGTATTCGAATTTCACATGCTTAAGAAAGGCGTTGCAGTCTCATTCCTAGCTTGTATGAACTTAAACGTTCTTGTAGGACCGAAAATAAATTTCTCGAATTTTGATAGCCTCTTTACAGCTTAAGTCGTTCCACGCTTTTTCTTTTGGTTTGATACTCTTCATCTGATGAAGAATAAAACGTCTTATTCTAAAGAAAATAGTTTCAGTGATCGTGTCAGCAGCGGTATCCACTGTGTTATCGAGGAAACATAGCGACCAGTTATTGTGCAATTCTTACAAAAGTTGTTAATTCCGTTCCAATTGATTTTCTCGTATTGCCATGCGGTTCTTAAAGCAATCTTTTCTCTAACTGTGTGGTGGGTACACGAGTAGGTGTACTACTTCAATAGGGAATATATAAACTCGAAAATATTCCTTTTATGAGTGGATAAGTCAAACAGTGTCCTGATAAAATAAAGTAGCCTAAAATTTTTGAAAAAAAGGACGAAGGTCTGCAAACAGCGCCCGGGCTGTCATAAATAATCCTCATGTGCCTACTTTACAAAGCAATAAAAGTTTCAAAAGTATCTCAGCAATTGTTAGTTTTATTTAAAAAACCAATCTTACAAATTTTTTTTGAAATACCTTTTATTTAGCGGTCACTCCTTGAGTGATTCGACTTTCACATACGTTGAGCTTTCAATATTAGCGGCATATCCAACACTGAACTACAACAATATTCGTAGTTCATCAAAGCCTGATAGGCTTAACGTGATAATCAAGAGACGATTATTTATTGCCAGCCATTCGATTTGAATACAAGATTTTTCAGATATATTGGGATTAGAATCCTAGGTCTCCTGTGTAGGCTTCATTAAGTCAAGTACACTATGACATACCATTGTGGTAAGATTTACCACAACAAGCTGGTCTCTTTCACCCTGATAATCTGGCTGTTACAATTTCGAGCTCCTCTTTTGCTTTGAACTAGATATTCTTCTAACAATCTGGGCGCATGGTCCTGCACTTTCTCGGTATTTTTGAAGTACAACAGAAACATGTAGCAAGAATGGTCAAACAATCCTATACCCGACGATAAGAATCAGAAGACGCAGACGAGGGTCTTTGCGCGAAGTAGTCGTTTCTTGATCCATATAATCTGGGTAGTCATCAACCTTAAGTAGGCCTAAGGCATTCTGCTTCATTCCCCTAGCTCTTGATCAATTCACTTGAAAGACCAGCCCTAGACTGTTATGTCCATTGTCGTTTTGGTGAAATGTATTGGCGAAAGGGACCTGTGAATTCTTCTAATCCCACACTGAATATCCCGAACACTCAAAGATATTACGGACAGTTACACTTTACGCATAGAGCTAAATGAGCGGTCTGGAACTCTTTGCGTAGAGAGAGAGTACTAACTATCGATACCTCAGACCACAAACACGCTAGCGAATTACAATAATAAAAAAATTAAACCACGAAATGCAAAAAGAAAATAATTAATGTTAGTGGTAGGTACGTACTAACTCTAAAATCTGCACGAAAGTCCCCCGAATCCATGGTATAATCGTATTTACGTTATTTACGAAGAAAACGATTTTTAAGATCCTAACTTGGTTCCTCTTTGTCACTTTGACTCAACAATGCCGAGATTAATTTTGTTGAAAAAAATGATTGCATGAACCCAGTGTAATTTAGGAGAAATGTTCACTCAGGCCTCGAGGACCAAGGTAATGAAAGTGGCACACATGTGGAGAATGATCTAGTGGAGTTCCAAGACAAGGTTTTACGCTTCAAGTTTTATTCATGCTGGCAGCCCTGCTATCAAAATTGTACATGTAAATTGGTGTAAGTCAGCAAATCGAGGACAATAATTTGCAACAATCTGTACAAGTGCTCGTATATTAATGATCACAATTTGTTAGTCTCTAAACATTTACATAGCCCTATTACTTTAGCGAAATCAGCTGGTATCTCTATCAAATATTTGCGAACATCATTGATAGAGCTGAATAGGGTGACAAAACCGGTATCAAAACTTACATCAAGAAGCTTGACGTTCACAATTTAGTAGTGTAAATGTTTCACTTACATTACAGAACACTTGTTATTCGAACTAGACACGTTTTTAAATGATAATGCAATCCTATTCAACTAATAGGCACACGAACCGACAATTTTAAGGTTACCAAGCAGAAAGCAATTGAATGCATTTTCGAAAGTAAGTACGAGTACTTACATATGCAAGCAAATGTTGACATTTGGCTTTTGCAAATCCCCAACCGAGATAGTCGCAACGAAGTCATCTCCTTGACCATAAAACAACTTAATTTTGTTGAATTTACAATTAGCTTCTATAAGGCACACTATAAAAAAAAAAAAATAAAAACCATAAACTGCATCTCTGCTTTATCAACAACTTGTCTGACAGAAACAAATTCACAACACGACATTTCTGTTTTTTTTTTGACGATTTGCAAGATTTGCAAGTTAAATAACTTTGCGCCTGGTTTCTGTAAATATTCCACAAGTTACAGTCATAGTCGTATACTCTATGAGTTCAGCACATAAACGGGGAACTCTCAATCAATTAAACTCGGTAATCTCTTGCTGGGGCCTTTGTCTTTGCACTTACCTCTTCAGAATGTCTCGATGGCTTTACCAGATCTAAACCATCTCCGAACTAACCTTATTTCATGTACGCAAATCTAGATCTAGAACAGAAATATGTATCTCAATTTGCATTGGAATAGACTAGAATAAAGAGCAACAGTTTATCAGTAGAAATTGATAAACAAAGAAATAAAGCAACCGAAGCAATGTTTACCCATTGTACAATGAGTCATTCAATCAAAATGGGTTTTAAGTGCGTCGTTAAACTCAGAGGCAACAGACACGCACGACATAGATTGATTCAACATCATAAATTCGACGCGCAAAAACAACTATCAACTGATGAGTGCTGAATGCCTGAACGCATGAATAATGGCCGCTACTAACTGTCAACTGACCGCTGACTGTTCCAAATTGCAATTTAACCAATTGACGGGCAACTGGTGTGGTGGAACAACTGTTGCGTCAAATAAAAAAATTCGTAAACTCTCTCTTTCTCCGTGCAAGTAGACAGATCAAATTTAATTTATTGTTTAGCGGAGAAAATCTGGAAAAAAAAAATTTAAAGATATTTGTTTAAGATGAACGAACGGAATCACATACTTTTATAACAAACATGTGAAAGTGTTATACCTACTCCGTACGTACCATTAATATGGCGCCTCTTTATGAATAGTAATTCCTTGTCACATAAAACTGGAAGCAGACTGTAAAATATAATTCCACTTTCCACATCGATGACTGCCTCAAAGGTGTATAAAAAGTTCAAGACCGAAGCATTCAATATTAATTATGTATTTGTAGGGTTTAGAGTGGACTATCAGTTCCGACTGCAAAGCCATTAAGTCTTTATGGACAGTGAACCACGGCTTTTTGAAGCGTTTCGAGGGATTTTCTTTTGCTAAACTTTCGTTTTCCCATTCACCTTTTGTGTAAGAAGACTTAATCGTCTTAAATGAGAAGAAAGTGAACCTAAATTGAACATGTGATTATTACGTAAATGACAGCCAAATGAAGTTTGTGTATGTTACGGTAACCTGATAAAATGCAATGATACTTGTGTTTTGTATCTAATCACATAGAAGGGGTTTTTTTTCTCTGATACCTTATCCAATATCGATAGGAGCTAACCTGATTTAAAAAGAACTTCAACTAATTTACGACGTCATAAAACTTGAAGCAATATGGAATGCAAGATAATCTATATAAAGGCCTGCCCGTTTTGATGTACCAAAAAAGCACATATTTTCTAGAAGATAAAATTTTGTTTTTATTTTATTTATTTATTAATTCATTGATTACACTGCCCTATACACATTTTGGGACCTAGAATTTGAAATATGTTTCTAATAATAAAGTGATTTAAAAAATGTTAAATTTTTTTTTTGTATCAGCTCTAATTTATGAGATGGACAAAATATTATTCGCGAAGAAATTGTCTTTTAACCCTTTCGACCCTGCTTTTTTTTATTTGTAACTTAAAAGATTTTTATTTTTTTTTGCTACTTTAACATATACTATGTACTCTAGAAGTGTCATAGCAAAATTTCAAGTCACTACACCCAAGAGCTTGGGCGTTACGAAAAGTTAGCTGTGAGCAACGTTGGGCGTGGTATAAAATTTATTTGAAACAATAATTTGAACGAACATCATATGGCATTTTATTTATTTATTTCAAAGAATTAGGTATGAAAAAACAAAAAAACAATTTTTATTGTTATTACAGCAAAGATGGACCTTACATTTAAGACATTTGGATATTAGTGTTCCTGTCTTGCACAACCTGCAACGCCCATTTTCCTCAAATATAGGGTTTTCTTATAACGACTTGACAACTTTTTTTGAAATAAAAGGCAAAGCATTTGAGATATTTCAAAAACTTTATTATTGGCGGGAAGTACAATCAAAACATTTATGAATGGAACTCGACTTTGTTCATATGGCCACCGTGGGCATGTTTGCAGCGGTCGATTCGTTGGACCCAATTTTCAACGACTCAACCACACATTTCGGCCGAAACGGCCGCTATTTCGCATTCAATGTTGGCTTTGAGCTCTTCCAACGTCGTCAACGTGTTGGCATAAACCAATGACTTAACGTAGCCCCACAGAAAATAGTCAAGCGGCGTTAAATCGCACGAACGAGGCGTCCAATCGACTGGCCCATATCTTGAGATAACACGCTCACCATACTTACTCGTCAATAAATCGATTGTTGCGTGTGCTGTGTGGCTTGTGGCACCATTCTGTTGAAACCACATGTCGTCCAAGTCCATATCTTCCAATTCGGGCCAAAAATAATCGGTGATCATGGCGCGATAACGCTGACAATTCTCACTAAGTAAAGTTATATTTTGTAAATGAAGTGGTGATTCATAAAGCACATGTGGGTTTTCACCCAACCAATAACTTATATTTAGCTTATTGACGAACCCATTGAGCCAGAAATGAGCTTCGTCACTGAAGATGATTTTGCGATTCCGAATATCTGTAAAAAAATTTTATAATTTGCAGACGTTGCTCGTTAGTGTACTTTACCATGATGTAAATGTTGAGTTTACTGAATAAATTGACAGTGACTGTTTGATGATTAGTGAAAGAGTGCATTCACAAATTAAATTCAAAGTTGTCAAGTCCCTATTGGAAAACCCTATACTACCCAATGCTCCATTCTATCATACCTCTTTGTTTCTGGAGAGTTCGGCTGGAGTCTGTACTTTTTTATTTTGTAGAGTTACAAAGCGAAGACATCGTGGAATCCTTTTCTGCGTTGGACGGTCGGCCTCTTTTTCTTTGGACAGAAACTTCAGAAGACGTTGATTGCAAGAACTGCATCAGAAATTTCAAGTTGAAAAGTTATGAGAGGAATATGTTTCTTCTTTGGAAATAGCAAATTTAAATGTCTTCTGTAAAGTAGCCACGCATTTGTTACAGATGTTCCCAGGCACCAATAGAAAATTCTTGTAATACATGGGCTAAAAAGTCCAAAAGCCGTTTCTAAGAGAGGGCACCACTTGAATTAAATCCATACCATTTTCAGTTAGTACCAACCTTCAAAAGATACGTGTATAAATTTGACAGCTGTCGGACGATTAGTTCTCGAGATATAGCAACTTTTGTTATTTTGAAAAAAATGGATTCAAAGCAATTTCGTGTGTTGATTTATCATTGCTTTTTGATGGGAAAAAATGCAGCCGATGCAAATAAATGGCTTGATAAGTGTTACCCGGACTCTGCACCAGCCGAACGAACCGTTCGCAAGTGGATTGAAAAATTTAAAAGTGGTCATACAAGCACCGAAGATGATGCACGCAGTTGACGTCGAAAAAAGGCTGTTTCAGATGAAAATATCAAAAAAATCCACAAAATGATTACGAATGACCGTAAAGTGAAGTTGATCGAGATAGCTGAGGCTCTGAAGATATCAAAAGACCATGTTGGATATATCATACACGAATATTTGGACATGCGAAAGCTCTGTTCAAAGTGGGTGCCGCGTTTGCTCACAGTCGACCAAAAACAACAACGCGTTGATGATTCAGAGGAGTGTTTAAAGCTGTTCAACCGCAATAAAGCCGAATTTTTGCGTCGGTATGTGACAATGGATGAAACTTGGCTCCATCACTTCACACCAGAGTCAAGTCGACAGTCAGCTAAATGGCGAGCAGGCGACGAACCTCGTCCAAAACGACCAAAAACTCAACAGTCGGCTGTCAAGGTTATGGCATCCGTATTTTGGGATACACATGGAATAATTTTCATCGACTACCTCAAAAAGGGGCAGACTATCAACAGCGACTATTACATTGCGTTGTTGGAGCGTTTGAAGGACGAAATCGCAGAAATACGGCCGCATTTGAACAAAAAGAAAGTGCTGTTTCATCAAGACAATGCACCGCGTCACAAGTCGATGAAAACGATGGCAAAATTGAATGAATTTGGCTACGAATTGCTTCCCCACCCACCGTATTCTCCAGATTTCCCCCCCAGCGACTATTTCCTGTTCGCAGACCTCAAAAGAATGCTCGCCGGAAAGATATTTCAGACCGATGAAGAAGTAATTGCTAAAACAGAGGACTATTTTGAGGCTAAATCGAAATCGTTTAAATCAGTGTATCGCCCTCGAAGGCAACTATATTGATAAATAAAGTTGAGTTTTGCAAAAATTATCGATTTTAAACCAATTAACGATCGCCTGGTTATGATCCACATCCAAGGGAAACTCTTTAACATCAGCCTTATAAGTGGCCACGCCCCAAACCAATGAATCTGAGGACACTATTAAAGAGGATTTCTACGACCTTTTAGACAGAGCCTACGGAACCTACAAATCGATGTTAAAATCGTGTTTGGAGATTTCAACGCCCGATTCAGAGCTCGACTATCTAATGAAAAAAAGCTGCGCCAACCAACAAAAACGAGGTACAACATTGGATCCCTGAGCACACCGGAGATAGCCAGAGACTATGAGATCAACTGGACGAAAGGCTCTGCAATATGCCATAGCCTACTATAAACGCCAAAAAAATTTGGTTACAATGCTGCACTACTATTAAGGAAATAGCTGAATCAACTCTAGGCTACCAGCCACCCGCGACAAGAAATCCATGGTATAGAGGCGAATGCATGCAGAAGAAGGCAACAGATGAAGCATATAAGAAGATGTTGCAAAAGCCAGAAGGAAAGAAGAAAAGATGAAGTATAAACGATGAAGTAGTTCTTGCACCCAACCTAGGCGAAGTCGGCACAGTCATTAAAAAGCTAAGAACAATAAGGCGGTGGGATCTGATGAATTGCCGTCAAAGCTGGTGGCGATGATTTGATATGGAACATGCACTGGATCATCTGCAAGGTATGGGAGGACGAAAGCATGCCCGACGACTGGACTAGCAGCTTTATCTGCCCTATCTTCTATGTCTTGTAAAAACTACCAAGGCATATCCTTGCTTAAAGTGGTTTAGAAGATCCTACCCATCGTACTGCGATGAACGACTAAAGCCATTTTACACCACACTCATCCGCACCACGTCACCAGTGTTGCTTTCGGCACGTCAAATCGACAATAGACCAAATCTTCACACTTCGGCAAATATTGGAAACTTGGAACCTTGAAACCAACGAGTTCCAAGTCGATACTTACCTTCTATTCATCGACTTCAAAGTCGCATATGACAGCATTTATCATACTGAGTTATATAACCCGATGGCCGAATTCGGGATCCCGATACAACTGATCCAGTTGTGTGGCGCCACGCTAGAGACCTCGCAATGCACCGTACAGGTTGAAAACAAAACCTCCGAATTATTCCAAACATGCACCGGACGCCGGCAAGTAGACGCGTTGTCTTTAAGCGTGATTTCTTTAATCTTTTGGTGATTAATCTGGCCGGCGTAAACACAGAAGGCACTATATTTAACAAATCTATCCAGCTGCTGAGCTATGCATCAATATCGATATTATCGCCCTTTACCAGGGCTGATATAGAAGAATAAGCCAAACGAGTTGGTCTCACGATGAATTAAGATAAAACAAAGTATATACATACTGTCGGCCAAAAACAGAACTGTCGAACACCATCTGGGAGAGAACCTAACTATCGACAGCTATAATTTTGAGGAAGTGAAGGAGTTTATCTACCTCAGGGTAAATATAAACTCCATAAATGATATCCTAGTGGAGATTCGACGAAGAATAGAATAACCTTAGGCAACCGCTGTTAAAAGTTGCCTAAACAACTACGGCCCATACTCCTAACTCGAAGGTCCAAAATCATACTATACAAAACCCTGTTCTTGCCAGTCTTGCTTTATGGTGCTGAATGCTGGACGATAAACAACACAGCGGAGCAGATATTAGGATCCTTCGAAAGAAAAATTCTACGTCGAATATATGGTCATGTCTGCGAGGAGGGCAAATGGAGAAAAAGATATCATCGCGAAGTCCACGAACTGTATAAATATGTGAATGTAACCCGAAAGGCAAAAATCCGTCGAGTGCACTGTCTCGGCTATATCGAGCGAATGGGCGAGAATGTTCCAGCTAAGAGAATCTTCGAATCTCAAAGGAAGATCGAACCTCAGGTTTAAAGATCAAATAATCAAATAATGAGTGATTCAATCGACTAGGCAATTGGCAAAAAACTTCTTTCTTACTTGGCCTCAAGGGAAGAGATCGTATGATCTGGATCAGTATCAACGGTGAGCCAACAGATGATGTGGATGTTGGCTGTCAAAAGCTGTCATTTTCTGAATTCAATGTGGTTGAACTTTTTGAAGGATGTCGTACAATTTTTGGCAATTTTAGTCGGAGTGTCATTTATCATGCAACAACGTATTTCTATTATTAAATCTTATTACCAAAATGAGCGATCTGTTAAAGATACATTTCGTAAAATCCGTGAGTAAAGAAGCTTTCTCCAGGACATAAGGCTTTAAATCGATAAGGTTTAGACCAATTATGTATTATACATGCATTTGTTATCTAACGAAGCTAAATTTCATAAAAATACGTCACATACTTCTTTTACCAGATTCCAAAGAACAGTATATCTCGGCGGCATGAGACTTTCGACAGCAGGACGCACTGATAAATCTAATTATCTTTGGTTATCATGGTCTGCATTCTCAAAGCTATCTATCATCTATCACCTTTGGAATAACGCGCACTACAGTTTTGATGACCTTGCGCGTTGAGAGTCTTTTGACTTTAGTCTTATGAACCTGCTATCTGGTACAATGACACCAGAACTCCTATTGTGAAATTAACTTTCTCTGTGCCTAGTAATGGTATCGCCTATAACCCAAGCCGGAAAAGAAATGCAGTCGCGTCTTCACCGATGACTCCAAAACAGATCTAAAAAGCGGCTCTGGTGACTTTTTGGAGGACGATAACAATCTAAACTCTTACCACTTCCATGTTAGTTCGATTAACAGAACACAGTCAAAAGGCTGAATTCACTGTTCCAAGTCAATGGAATCAGAGAATATGAGAACGCTGATGAACTTTCTAGGCAATGCTCAGAGGACAGTCCTTAATTAGGACTTCCATTGACAGTTGAGTTTCATTTAAGCATAACAGCAGTTAACATAAGTCCCCAGAGGATGCCGGCAAACTAAACTGACGTTTTCCGATGTCTCTAACAAATCAGCGACTTTCCTGATGTCTTCTGTGGGAATGACTGTAGACTGCTTAATGTTAATCCGTTGAATCCGTTGAATATGGTGGCTGAAGCATGATTGTCGTGTTAAATTTGTCCAAAAAATCTTTCACAAGCAACGATGAATGAGCACGTGCACTATCGCGGATTGAATTGTTTTTCAACACTTCCGGTCGTTTTTTTCGTATTGCTACTCGTAAATGGCGCATAACTAATATGCATAAGGAATACTCCTTATTGACTGTACGACCTTGAGGTAAAAGCTCCTGACGCACAAAAAACAGTGACCAAAACTTTGACATTTGATTGAACTTGACATGCTTTTTCCGGTCTGGGCTCTCCTTTTATTGGGACGATTGGGCTTTGTTTTCAACGTCATAACCATATACCCATCGCTACCAGTTACGACCCTTTTTAGCAAGTCAGAATCGATGCTAATGCAACGGTTCTTCTGATCAAAATTAAGAAGTTTCGGAACAATCTTTGCTGACACGCGTCTCATGCCCAAAACATCCCAAAAAATTGCATGACAACAGCCGACCGATATGCCAACATCCTCAGCAACTTCTCCTTTAGTAATTCGACGATTTTTCAAAAAAATTTTCTTCACAGCTTCGACTTAATCATCTTTTGTTGATATGCTGGGGCGTCCATAGCGAGGTTCGGTTTGGCATCTTCTTGGCCATCTTGGAAGAGCTTGTACCACTTGTAAACAGTTTTTACTTAGAATAGACTTATTGTATGCCGCTGTCAACATTTCAAGTGTTTTAGAGCACTTGATTCAATTTTTTACACAAAATTTTGAAATTGAAAATCAATAATCAAATTTACGTTGCCCGCAAATTTTCAAAAGTCACTTTACTTTTTGAACACATCCCGAATAAGTACGTACCTACACCGTAAACTTAAAAAAAGGGATTAAGATACGTTACTACTTCAATGCTTTCTAGAATCTACCTTCAACTAGCTCACTAGCAAATTTCCTTAAAAATATTTATATAGGGTTTTCTAATAACGACTTGACAACTTTTTTTTAAATAAAAGGCAAACCATTTAAGATATTTTAAAAGCTTTATTATTGGCTTGAAGTACAATCAAAACATTTATGAATGGAACTCGACTTCGTTCATATGGCCACCGAGTTCACGTTTGCAGCGGTCGATTCGTTGGACCTAATTTTCAACGACTCGGCCACACATTTCGAACGAAACGGTCGCTATTTCGGGTTCAATGTTGACTCTGAGCTCTTCCAACGTCGTCGCCGTGTTGGCATAAACCAATGACTTAACGTAGCCCCTAAGAAAATAGTCAAGCGGCGTTAAATCGCACGAACGAGGCGGCCAATGGACTGGCCCATGTCTTGAGATAACACGCTCACCATACTTACTCTTCAATAAATCGATTGTATCATGTACTATGTGGCTTGTGGCACCATTCTGTTGAAACCACATGTCGTCCAAGTCCATATCTTCCAATTCGGGCCAAAAATAATCGGTGATCATGGCGCGATAACGCTAACCATTCACAGTAACGAAATGATCGTTATCGTCGACGAAAAAATATGGCCCAATAACGCCGCCGGCATGCAAACCGCACCAAACAGTTATTTTTTGTGGATGAAGTGGTGATTCATGAAGCACATGTGGGTTTTCACCCGACCAATAACGTATATTTTGCTTATTGACGAACCCATTGAGCCAAAAATGAGCTTCGTCACTGAAGATGATTTTGCGATGAAATTCATCATCTTGGCGCATCTTCTCCAGAACCCAATCGGAGAACGTACGTCGCTTCAAATGGTCCATCGTTTTCAATTCTTAAGTCAGCTTGATCTTGTATGGGTGTAAAATAAGATCCTTACGCAAAATACGCCATAATGTGGTCTGAGCGATGCCCAATTCTTGAGAACGTCGTGGAATTGACTGATTTGGATCGTTTGCTACGGACGTCTGAACGGCAGCGATATTTTCGAACAACTCGTTGCCTCACTGACACGGCAACATCACACAACGAATATGTAGACTCAAATTTTTGCACTAAAGTTGTTATTGCCTGTCCACTAGGGCGAAAATTACGACCGAAAATTGGAGTTAACGCTCTTAAAGTTGCAGTCACCGACTTCGAATTTTTTTTATAATTTGCAGACGTTGCTCGTTAGTGTACTTCACCACGATGAAAATGTTGAGTTTACTGAATAAATTGACAGTGACAGTTTGATGATTAGTGAAAGAGTGCGTTCACAAATTAAATTCAAAGTTGTCAAGTGCCTATTGGAAAACCCTATAGAACTAAAGTAACTCAAAAATCTAAAATTCGCTTACTCTGCTAAAGGCTCAGGAGTCACACAGGGTAAAAGACCTAGCTTGCACAATACTCGTTGGAATACAACCTTGACGATATCAGGAGATTTACTTTTTTTATGTGCAAGCGTCTTTTCGGGTTATAGTTACTTTAAAACCTAAACATACATACGTTAGGATGTAAGTTCATTAGTAAAGATTCAGTTTTTCGAAATATGTTTAAATATTCGGACAGTTTGTGATTCAGGAATCAAGCCATTCACACATCTCGAGCTGATCACTGTTGCCTGATAAATCCATTATACTCAAACAATAATTTTAGGGCTTAGTTGACGCTAATTATTAGAAAATAATTCACCGATTTAGTCATCCATAAAAATATTTGTACGTGTGCATGTACATATGTAGGTTTGTAATCTGAACACTTAGGCCATACAATTACTAAGTTCTTTGTGGTTATTGTTTTATAGCCTATAACATTGTCAGCCTTCTTTCACAAAACTCATAAACGTGATAGCAAGTTGTTCACACATAAGTATTTGTGTGATTGTGATGACTGCCGGCACTTGTCGCATTGGTCATAATTATGAAAAAATAAAAAATTATAAACTGCCACAGAAAGTAAGCGATATGAGTAGAAGCACCAACGTACACACATACGAGTATCGCACGTTATTCACATACATATGTACAAAGTATACTCTGCTACACCCCGAGTATCTGATTGATTCGTGTCAAATGTTACTTGACGTTTGGCTAGGGTTAAACAATTGATAAGTCTCCTACAAGTCCACTCAGCGAAACAATGCGTACAAACAGCGAATACGAACGCGAATCCGAACGTCAACGTCAAACCGGTTGAGTAATTAGGCCAGAGCATGCAATTAAATTTCGAAGTTTTGAAATATTCAGGCTGTCATTTGATATGTTCTGCTTTAGCGACAGAGTCTCTGTAACTTTCTGAAAGAAATGCAAACGTCAATCTGACGATCGTTCGAATTAATGCGAAACAAATTAGTTTGATTCAATCACACTATCCACGCCATTGTAATGAGTAATTTTTTTTTTTTATTCGCAAAAACTTCAGATACACAATTATGTGTATGAATTGCGCATGCAAAAGAGATATGTAATTTATTTATTCACTGGAAAAAGGGTTCATAGGACGATGAGTCATCAGTTTTGGGGAGTATCTTCTCTGTTTATTGTTCTAAATGGAAAAGTTTCCACATCAAGGCGGGGAAGCATTTTCATTGAGATACTCGTGTTTCACAAATTGAATTCGAGCGAGGGAACGTGAACGGTAGCTAAATTAGCCAACACAATGAAACGAATAGTGTTCACTGGTGTCTGTGTATGTATAGTAGGTGGTAAGGTGGTAAATATGTAGTATAATCGTATAAAGTTGCTAATACGTGTGTTCGCATTGTTTTTTTTTATTACTTTCTACGGTTAGATGACAAATGCGGTTTCTAGCCCCATTGTGCTCAATGAAATGTGAAGTAATAAGGTCACAAGGGAAAGGCACACATGGGCAAGGTAAAACTTCATTTTCGCAGAAATGTACTAAATATCCACCGAATACCTATGCATTGAAAGTATTGTACGTAGCAATCGATGCAGCCTTGAAAGTTGTGCTCCCTTTTGTTTGTTACATTTTTTTTTTTTTTTTTTTTTTAAGTCGTCACAAACCCATGAAAAGGAGTGAATCCATGCTTAGAAATAAAGTGACATAATATCGGGTCATATACCATAAAAAGTCTCCGCAATTTTTTCGTAAATTTTTGAAAAAAAATTTTCTTTTTTTCAAAATCAATTTGAATCAAGTACATATTGACCATTATTATCTATGATTCCATCGATGTAGAACTTCTTTGCTTTTGATTTTCAGTGATTTTCAGTGGCTCTTCGGTCTTTTTTTTACCATCAAGAGGGTTTTGCAAGGACCGAAACAAATGGTAATCAGAGGTATATGGTGGATGCATCAAAACTTCCCAACCAAGCTACGTCAATTTGTTCCGGGTCATCAAAGATGTGTGTAGCCTAGTATTGTCATAAATGAAGACAAATTCCTTTCAGTTGGCCAATTCTATTCGCTCTTTCTTGATAGCCGTCAAACGGTCGAATTGTGCACCTTAGAGGATCGAATTGACCGTTTCGCAACGTTCTAGCAGCTCATAGTAGACAAATCCCGTCCAACCCCACCGAACACTCACCGAACACTGTTTACCGTCAATCCAGGATTTGAAGTCGTTTGTGATAGGTCACCGGCCTTTGAACATGATCGCTTGCGTTGAATATTCTGGTTTTTCCTCCATTTTTCATCGCCCTTTATGAATCGCTTCAAAAATGGTTCCGTTTCCTTACGTTTCAGCAGCATTTCACTGATGGTTATTCGGTCAATTAGATTTCTTTGCATTAATTCATGAAGCACCCAACCATCGAGCTTCTTTAAGTAACCTGTAATCAAACTGTCATACGGTTGCTGCTTAGTGCCTCCGCTATCTCCAGACACCTTCCGTGCCGGCCTTGCTCTATCAGCTACAAAATTTCATCGACTTTTCCAGTAATAGGCCACCCAATGCAAGGTGCATCTTTTATATCGAAATTTCTAGAACGTAATCGAACAACCCACTCCTGGATCCGGCATGTACTCACAGCATTCTCACCGTAAACTGCATCACATAACGTATTTCTTCAGACATTTCACTCATATTCAAATCAGTATAACTTTTAACCCAGCAACGAATAACACAGCTGTCTTCACAAAGAATGTAGCCTAACATGTCACTTTTCAAACAAGTGTTCGTTTGACGCAATCACGTTAGTGTTTCCAGATAAATGGACACCAACACCATCTAGTGACAAAAAACGCTGAGACTTTTTTATATGACCCAATACATATATGTATACAATTTAATACACTTGGGGGAGGAATTGTATGATACCTGGATCTATGGGAATATGAGCTGAAATTATGATACATTCAATTACAATGGCTAAAACACAATAGCGCTTCGGCTTCGGCCTTGGTGACACTATGTTTTATTTGCTTTGAGTTCGCTTTGAAATGGCATTTCTGCAATGCCATAGACAATTTACCAATTAAAGTCAAATTTGTTCGTTTTTAATTTGTTTCAATTGAAAGTATGTCTTCAAAAATTGAAAAAGTCTTATTGGTTCTATTAGTTGTTATTAGCTTTTGCAGCATTTTATACAAAGTGTCAAACAGCCACCGCCGCAGACGAAAACCATGATTTCCTGAGGTCATTTTAAGTCGAAAATCTTAAGAGGTGATCTGCTCGTTTTCGCTTGCTATCCGACTTATATCGGGTTTTCCAATAGGGACTTGACAACTTTGAATTTAATTTGTGAACGCACTCTTTCACTAATCATCAAACTGTCACTGTCAATTTATTCAGTAAATTCAACATTTTCATCATGGTATAGTACACTAACGAGCAACGTCAGCAAATTATAAAAAAAAATTCTACAGATATTCGGAGTCGGTGACTGCAACTTTAAGAGCGTTAAATCCAATTTTCGGTCGTAATTCTCGCCCTAATAGACAGGCAATAACAAGTTTACTGCAAAAATTTGAGTCTACATATTCGTTGTGTGATGTTGCCGTGTCAGTGAAACAACAGGTTGGTCGAAGTACCGAAAATATCGCTGCCGTTCAGACGTCCGTAGCAAACGATCCAAATCAGTCAATTCCACGGTGTTCTCAAGAATTGGACATCGCTTTGACAATATTATGGCATATTTTGCATAAGGATCTTGGTTTACACCCATACAAGATCAAGCCGACTCAAGAATTGAAGCCGATAGACTATTTGAAGCCACGTACGTTATCCGATTCGGTTCTGGAGAAGATGCGCCAAGATGATGAATTTCATCGCAAAATCATCTTCTTCAATTTTGCGTCAATATGCGTTATTGGTCGAGTGAAAACCCACATGTGCTTCATGAATCACCACTTTATCCACAAAATATAAAAATATAACTGTTTGGTGCGGTTTGCATGCCGGCGACGTTATTGGGCCATATTTTTTCGTTTTTCGTCGACGATAACGATCGTCACGTTACTGTAAATGGTCAGCGTTATCACGACATGATCACCGATTATTTTTGGCCCAAATTGAAAGATATAGACTTGGACGACATGTGGTTTCAACACGATGGTACCACAAGCCACACAGCACACGGTGCAATCGATTTATTGAAGAGTAAGTATGGTGAGCGTGTTATCCCAAGACATGGGCCCGTCGATTGACTGCCTCGTTCGTGCGATTTAACGCCGCTTGACTATTTTCTGTGGGGCTACATTAAGTCATTGGTTTATGCCAACACGCCAACGACGTTGGAAGAGCTCAGAGCCAACATTGAACGCGAAATAGCGGCCGTTTCGGCCGAAATGTGTGGACGAGTCGTTGAAAATTGGGTGCAACGAATCGACCGCTGCAAACGTGCCCGCGGTGGCTATATGAACGAAGTCGAGTTCCATCCATAAATGTTTTGATTGTACTTTAAGCTAATGATAAAGTTTTTTGAAATATCTCAAATGGTTTGCCTTTTATTTAAAAAAAAGTTGTGAAGTCGTTATTAGAACACCATTAGAAGTGACAAGTACCTAGTTAGAGAGTTAAAGTATTCATGGCAGAAGTACATCAAATCTATCACGGTAAAAGACAAGGCTTCGAGGTTACGTAAAATGCTTTTAAAGAAAGCGAACGTTCTTAAATACCTTAGGAAAAATGACATTAGACGACCCTGGCATACTACAGCACACTGAGAACATTGATATATCTCTTTCCGAAGAGGAAATAGATGTTCTTATTATTAGAAAACAATTACGGTGGGATATTCAGTCCTTTAAGCCGTACAAATCCACCGGAGGTAGCAATCCAAAAAGTTATGGAAATTTTTTGACACAAGGGCATATAACAGCAAAAGATTTCAGACCAATAAGTCTGTCGTCATTCATGCTTAAAACCCTAGAGCGATTATTAGAGATTTACATTACGAATAGATGCAGTAATGGCTTTTGACTGAGTCACAGCATGCATATATGAAAGAAAACTCTGTAGAAACCGCCTTCAACGAGGTGATGGGGAAAATAGAGAAGAGTTTACACTTCTTTGCGATGGTGGTCTTCTCCGATATTGATGAAGCCCTCAGTAATGTGGAGTGCACCGCCATTAAAAATGCTCTAGTAGACGCTAACATTGAACAGGGCATTACAACATGCAGGTAGGAAAATAAATTATTCCATTAAGGGTGTCATATTGCCACTGGTTATCAATAACATCCTTAAAAAGCTCAGAACAATGAGTATAAATGCCACGGCGTACGCAGATGATGTGGTCATAATAGTGCAGAGAAAATACCTAAATATTTTAAGCGACGTTATGGAGGTTGCTCTGAAGACGATCAACAGTTGGGCAAAAAACTGTGGTTTGCCAACCCTTCCAAAACGGAACTGGTTCTTATTACCAGGAAATACAAGGTATCGCAATTCAAACTCACAAAACTCGACTGAATGGAACTATCTCTTTCGGACAGCGCGAAGTATCTGGGCGTAATTCTAGACAAAAAACTGAGTTGGAATCTTAATGTATAGGAAAGAATCAAAAAGACATATAATGCTCTTTTTATCTGCAAAAGAACAGTAGGACAAATTTGGGGCTTAAAACCTGTTATGATTTACTGGCTGTATACGCTGGTGGTAAAACCCATAATTATATGCGGTGCACTATAGTATGGTGAAAAGCAACAAGCAAGAAAACAGTTTACAGATTAAATTAGCGGCGGTTTAAAAAGAACGGCTTCCATAGCCATTATAGGTGCGCTCCGTATCACCCCTATGGCGGTATTGGATACCTTTCTGCACCTAACACCGATTGATTTACAGACCAAAAAACTTGCTGGCAACAGTTCTATACGACTCACTAATCTGGGTTACTTCAAAGGCAGTAGTTTTTGACATGGGACGGTCCTAGCGAAACTACTGACAGGCAATCCAATTCCAACAGATGAAATTCCTTTCCAAGAGGGAGGCATGGGAAAAAATGCTATAATCAGAACAAATGAAACTGCAATTTCCACAGACGGCTCGAAAACAGAGGAAGGAACAGCTTCTGGTATCTTCTCAGTGTCTTCCAATTAGAAGTTCTGGGTGTCCTCAGGGCGGCTGAGCTAATGCAGATGAGATCGGTATCTGAAAGAGATATCGTTATCTACACCGATAGTCAGGCCGCATTCAAGACAACATCAACTCTGACACAGTCAGGGGCTGTCGGACAGTGCTCAAGACACTATTCAGTCAGAATCCGGTAAGACTGTGATGGGTGCTAGAACACTGCGGTATTAAAGAAAATAAAGAAGTGGATGAGCTTGCAAAGAAAAGGGGAGATATTCGAAAATAGTGTGGTTGCCAATATCAAACCACTTCTTTGCATAGTGAGGGGAACTATCGGGGAAAAAATTACAAAGACCGCTGGCCACTCTTTGACGGCAAAGGATCTAGGGAGTTAATAACATTTAACAGGGATAAGCTAAGGATAGTAAGAGGAATCCTGACAGGATATTGTCTCCTGCGGAAACACGCAAAGATACTCAAATTGTCAAATACGGATATTTGCAGATTTTGCGGTGATCTGTAAGCTGTTAATAACATAACACGCATACTTTGTGAATGTGTGGCAATATCGCGTAGTCGAAGGAAATTTTTAGGAAAACTTTTTCGAAAACCTAGAGGAAATAGACGGCACGGACTTCAAAGGTCTCCTTTGCTTTTGCAAAGAAATTGGGTACTTTACCATGAAGATTGTTTAGATTTTTGCATTTGAAGAAAAATCCAACCGGTTCCACAGGGATGGGCCCGTATTGGTGCCTGGTGTCTGCATCATGGCGTATCCATTATACCACTGTTTAACCTAACCTACTTTCGAGAAAATTATTGATGACTAGAATAATCAAACGTTCTTCAAAAGACATCTTCTGTCCAATGTACGGGTTGTATTCAAATAGTAAGGCAACGCTGTTTCAATTCCTCAAAGCACTTCTTATACGCACTTTTTGCTATACACTTGAGCTCCTCCAGCGATGCCATTTTTATTTCCTTATTCGTTGCAAATCACCGCCCTTTCATAGGTCTCTTTAGTTTTGGGAACAGGAACACCAAACTGGAGAATATGGTGGCTGAGGTATGATTGTCGTGTTGTTTTTGGCCAAAAAATCTCTCACAATCAACGATGTATGAGCGATGCATTATCGTTATGCAAAAGCCATGAATTGTTTTTCCACAATTCCATGTTTTTTTCGTATTGCTTCTCCCAAACGGCGCATAACTTCAAGCTAATCCTCCTTATTCACCGTACGACCTTGAGGTAAAAACTCCTGATACACTACGCCACGGTAATTGCAAAAAAAAAACAGTGATCAAAACTTTGATATTCGATTGAACTTGGCGTGCTTTTTTCGATCTTGGCTCTCCATTGGGACGGTTGGGCTTTGGTTTCGCGTCACAACCGTGCTCGTATACTCAGGAATCGTCACCAGTTATGACCCTTTTGAGCAAGTCAGGATCATCATTAACGTTATTCAAGAGCTCCTAAACGATGCTCATGCGATGGTTCTTCTGTTCAAAATCAAGAAGTTTCGGAACAAACTTCGCTGACATATGTCTCATGCTCACACGTCCAAAAAAATTAATTCGAAAAGTTTCCAAAACAGTTTTCTTCACAGCTTCGACGTTATCATCTTTTGTTGATGTGCTGGGGCGTTCAGACCAAGGTTCGTCTTTGGCATCTTCGCGGTCATCTAGGAAGAACTTGAAGAACACGTACTTAGAGCAGACCCAAAGTATGCCACTGTAAACATTTCAAGTGTTTTAGAGCACTTGATTCAAATTTTTACACAAAATTTGATGCAAATTCTTTGCTCGCTAGTCCTCCTGCCAAAAACAAACTAAAAATACTATAAACTTGAAACTGTAAACATATGTTCGGGAGATTTGTACCAATACAGCAAAAAAAAAAAAAAAAAATTAAAAATAAATCGATAATAGAATGTACGTTGACCGTGAAATTTTAAAAGTCACCTTACTTTTTAAAAAACAGTTCCTATGTAATGGTATTTTTAACTTAACAAATCACAGATCATATGGCAGTTCTTGTTCAATCGTAGATGCATAACGTATAACGTAGACGATCCATCCTTCGAATGAATCGATGAATTCGAATGCTCTGCAAGCCCGTTTAATTTGAATAGTGTGTAATGTTTTGTTTTCTGTTGAAAGTCTCTTTCGGGTGCTGTGAAAATGGACGTACAATGCGAGACTAAGCCTTTGTCGTATAATCAACTAAAGACTACGTTAACCGAAAAATTTGAGCCAACAATTTTTAGTTGTGAAGTTCATAAAAAAAAACTTCGTGAAACAAAGAAAAGAAGCGACGAATTTTTGGGAATTTTTCTACCGCATGCTTGATGTAGGTAGTCAGGCTGGTCTTGACGTTGCGTTACGTTATTGATGGCATAAAAGATTCAATGATCAATAAACTGGTTTTGTTAGACAGATTTTAAGTAAGAGCTCCATATACATATGTATAAGAGCAAATACAAAATGAAAGTGACACAGCTGTATCTAGTTCCGGTAAGATTTCAAGCGATAATCCAGTAAATTTCAATTTAACAAAAAAGCAGCGAAACCAAGGGACTTAACTGTTATAACTGCGGGACAAAGAACACGAATTTCACTCGTGACCAGAAAAGCCTTCGTACTTTGGATGCAACAATTTTAGTCATAAACGTCTGGATTGTCCTGTCCAAAAAAAAAAAACCTTCTAACAACCTGTTTAAAATGACCGACATTAGAAGGCCAGTAATAATTAACAACAATGTGCTCTACGGATTGATTGGCACTAGATGCATGTGTGTTGAAGCATCATTTGGTAAAAAGAATTTCGCCAAGTTACTTTTCAAAATCTGCAATTACCTTCAGACTTTTGATCTCTCAGTGGTTGGATCCTCGCCCCTACAAAAGAAGAGAGCTTACATAGTTCCCACTCGTAAAAAGGTACACAAACACGATTTTACCATTGACCCATTGCTATCCATTGAGTCTCCAAAATCTTTGAAAGCATCGTATTCGTATCGGCATCGTTCGATGGTCAATTTTTTTTTTTTTTTTTTTAATTATTATATAGGGTTTTCCAATAGGGACTTGACAACTTTGAATTTAATTTGTGAACGCACTCTTTCACTAATCAACAAACTGTCAATGTCAATTTATTCAGTAAGCACAACATTTTACATCATGGCAAAGTACACTAACGAGCAACGTCTGCAAATTATGAAAATTCGGAATCGCAAAATCATCTTCAGAGAAAGCTCATTTTTGGCTCAATGGGTTCGTCAATAAGCTAAATATAAGTTATTGGTTGGGTGAAAACCCACATGTGCTTCATGAATCACCACTTCATCCACAAAATATAACTGTTTGGTGCGGTTTACATGCCGGCGGCGTTATTGGGCCATATTTTTTCGTTTTTCGTCGACGATAACGATCGTCACGTTACTGAGAATGGTCAGCGTTATCGCGCCATGATCAAAGATTATTTTTGGCCCGAATTGGAAGATATAGACTTGGACGATATGTGGTTTCAACAGAATGGTGCCACAAACCACACAGCACACGCTACAATCGATTTATTGAAGACTAAGTATGGTGAGCGTGTTATCTCAAGACATGGGCCAGTCGATTGGCCGCCTCGTTCGTGCGATTTAACGCCACTTGACTATTTTCTGTGGGGCTACGTTAAGTTATCGGTTTATGCCAACATGCCGACGACGTTGGAAGAGCTCAGAGCCAAAATTGAACACGAAATAGCGGCCGGTTCGGCCGAAATGTGTGGCCGAGTCGTTGAAAATTGGGTCCAATGAATCGACCGCTGCAAACGTGCCCGCGGTAGCCATATGAACGAAGTCGAGTTCCATTCATAATACATGGGCTGAAAAGTCCGTGGCGTTTCTAAGAACCGTTAGTACCAACCTTCAAAAGATATGTGTATAAATTTGACAGCTGTCGGACGATTAGTTTTCGAGATATAGCGTTGTGAGTGAAGCAACTTTTGTTATTGTGAAAAAAAAAATGGATTCAAAGCAATTTCGCGTGTTGATTTATCACTGCTTTTTGATGGAAAAAAATGCAGCAGATGCAAGCAAATGGCTTGATAAGTGTTACACGGACTCTGCACCAGCCGAACGAAGCATTCACAAGTGGATTGAAAAACTTAAAAGTGGTCATACAAGCACCGAAGATGATGCACGCAATGGACGTCCAAAAGAGGCTGTTTCAGATGAAAACATCAAAAAAGTCCAAAAAATGATTACGAATGACCGTAAAGTGAAGTTGATCGAGATAGCTGAGGCTCTGAAGATATCAAAAGAACGTGTTGGATATATCATACACGAATATTTGGACATGCGAAAGCTCTGTTTAAAGTGGGTGCCGCGTTTGCTCACAGTCGACCAAAAACAACAACGTGTTGATGATTCAGAGGAGTGTTTAAAGCTGTTTAACCGCAATAAAGCCGAATTTTTGCGTCGGTATGTGACAATGGATGAAACTTGGCTCCATCACTTCACACCAGAATCAAGTCGGCAGTCAGCTGAGTGGCGAGCAGGCGACGAACCTCGTCCAAAACGACCAAAAGCTCAACAGTCGGCTGGTAAGGTTATGGCATCCGTATTTTGGGATACACATGGAATAATTTTCATCGACTATCTCCAAAAGGGGCAGACTATCAACAGCGACTATTACAATACATTGCGTTGTTGGAGCGTTTGAAGGACGAAATCGCAAAAAAACGGCCGCATTTGAAGAAAAAGAAAGTGCTGTTTCATCAAGACAATACACCGTGTCACAAGTCGATGAAAACGTTGGCAAAATTGAATGAATTCGGCTACGAATTGCTTCCCCACTCACCGTATTCTCCAGATTTGGCCCCCAGCGACTATTTGCTGGGAAAGAGATTTAAGACCGATGAAGAAGTAATCGCCGAAACAGAGGCCTATTTTCAGGCTAAACCGAAATCGTACTACAAAACTGGTATCGAAAGACTGAAAAATCGTTTCAATCAGTGTATCGTCCTCGAAGGCAACTATATTGATAAATAAAGTTGAATTTTGCAAAAATTTTGTGTTTTACTATAAAAACTGACTTTTCAGCCCATGTGTTCAATGTCGTTATTAGAAAACCCTATACATGCTCCTGAAGTATGATAAAATTTCCAGCTGTAATTCATTGGCAGCCGCTAAGGTTAGACCTGTTTTTATGAGCTCGGAGATTTTCGTATGGATCAAAGAATTTGTATCAAATTTTGCGTAAAAAAATGAAATAAAATGTAACAAAAAGTATGTGAAATGTAAACAAAGGCTTATGGTGAGTCTGCTATGAGTAAAACAAGAGTTAACGAACGCCCCGGACGCCCCAGCACATCAACAAACGATGAAAACGTGGAAAAAGTGAAAGAAATAGCTATAAACGATCGCCGAATCACAATTAGAGAAGTTGCTAATGATGTAGACATATCGATTGGCTCATGCCGTGAAATTTAACAATTTGGGACAAAAATAGTGGTGAATGGAAGTTGCTTGTTCATGAATTTTTGGCCAAAAACAATACTTTAACGATGCCCTAGCCTCTATATTCGCCAGACATGGCTCCATATGACTTTTTTCAAGATCATCAAACCAAAAGATCGAGTTTGAGAAGTGTTTTGAGGATTGGAAGAAGCGCTGGCACAAGTGCATAATGTCTAATGGTAAACATTTTTTTTCAAAAAAACTAAAATCCCCGTTATTTTCTGAACACACCTCGTAAGTTTTTTCATTCCAAAACTATCTTTGCACAGAACTTATATTGACTTCTTAAAGTGAGATTAACCACTGCTTATCTTATTGAGCTTTTTTCCGGTACCTTGCCCTAGAGGTAGGAAAACAAGTGATATGATCTTCAAACTTCAGCAAGGCACATTTCTTTTCAAACTCAATGCACTTGGTTTTCAACTTGGGCTGATCTCTTGCATTAAAACCTGCTTGGAAGAATGTTACTACCCTCATTTATCTGAACCATGACAGTCATTCATCTTAGTCCATCAATTTTCATTTTGACTATCAGCATTGTTGATAATTTTCCGATGGCATGATGACTCTCAACCTCGACAGGATGTATTTAAAAGATTCTCAACATGGTGCCACAAAAACTTGCTCGAACTTAAAAAAGGGCCATCTCATACCTCGGCTTAACACTTCCTAACCGAAAAAAATACCGGCGCCGTTGATTGAGGTCAATATTGAGGAAGATTCAATTCATCGATTCATCATCGTGTTCGAGAACTTGGCCTGTATCCAACTTGTTTGTCTAAGATTTTGTGAAATGATCTTGATTTACACGCTCATAAAATTGATTTGCTGAAAGAATTGAAGCCAGGCGATCTTGGTTTGCATAGTGACTTCGCTGATTATATGTTTGAACAGTTGGAAACCGATAGTTTTTTATCCTTTGACGACGCTGGAAAAGTGGTCGAAGAAATAGAGCCCAAGGATGCCGTTCCTTAGACGCTCATTAGAAAATTCATTTTATATATCAACCCAGGCTATAGCTTCAGTCGTCTCTATAAGGGAATTAGGTATTAGGTATCACCTGTAATACAGAACCCCTATTGATTCCATTATAGTATTAGCAAAGTTAACTCTGCCCTCGGTTTTGTTACACGATGGTCCAGAGGCCACAAAATTCCTTTGCATCACAGTTACTAGACTACTTTTCGAGTATGCTAATCAAGTATGGTATCCTTACCGTGAAAACCATGATACCGACTATAATCCAAACTGGCGCAAGAGTTGTCACCCGATGTTCTCTGGCTGGTTTTTTTTTTATGAAAAAAATTTAGTTCTGCTTTTGAATTCTGTTTATTGGATGTCTTAATTTTTTTTTTTCCGTTAAGTCGGGAAATTGATATCGGCTCAGTGATCGCCGCCAGAATTAATGACCATTCGGACCCGATTTCCATCACTTCTGCCAGAACTTCCGGCGATAGGTCCTCGCATTCTTATCGGATATTCTCTTTGAAGGCTTCAAAAGTCTGCGGCTTGTTGAAATAGACTCGTAACTTCAAAAAACCCCAAAAAAAGAAGTCTGAAACGGTTAAATAAGGCGATCTTGTTAGCCATTGCAAATCGCCCCCTAAATGTTGGTTGTGGCTTATGCAATATGCGCCGTTGCTCCATCCTGTTGGACTCACATGTTATCCAGTCCCAATTCATCCAATTGCGGAAGGATAAAGTCGTAGAGCAAAGCTCTGTAGCGTTCGTCGTTCATAGTAGTCTCTTCTAGGTGAGCAGCTAAGCGTTGTTGTGTTTGGTGTCGGTGTCGGACGACTGGGAATTCTGCGCCGAAATGTACGCTACGCCAATACCACCGACAAATTATTTCGCCAAAAAATCATAACAATTATTCTGCGTTCTTTAGGAGTACGAGTATATGTCTTTTTGACGTGTATTTTGTATCTATTTACTTCACAAATGTCAAAGTAAAATTGACATATTATAACATCTTCAGATAGACTTTTACGCCACCTAACAAAGCTGCACAACGCAGATCGCTACAACTCATAGGTCGACTACTACATCCTATGCTGACCGACCCAAACTTTAGAAAAACGTCACGAATTCGACTTTTAAAAAAATTGTTTCGTCAAGTGCACTGTAGGCTCAAATGGATTTTTAATCTAATTAAACGTCATAATGTGTCCTTGGGTTGGACAGATATGGTTCAAAACTGTAGCTCACTTCCATACAAGATAATGTAAGCTTAAACTTATGCCTCCACTAAGGGGTAGGGATACTAATATGTCTGTTTCTTTTGCCAACACAACAAGAAGATTACAGAATTGAGCGGATATCTTAAGGTTATCTCATTCCATATCCTACCACTTGGAAGAATAGCATATCATACAACTACCACATGCTTAATCATCAAAGTTGAATGAACTGCCATTTCATATTTATGTTATTGATCTTATTAACTGACGCGGAACCTTTTACGAATTTTTTATTTTGAAATGGATAGGTGTTTTCATCTGAGAGTTGTTGAAACAAGATATTTTGTATTACAATAGTCAAATATATTATAATCGTTATCCATAGATGAGTCAACATGTCACATGCATGTATATATATTGTTTCAATACGCCCAATTACTTATTTCCAAAATGAGGCGCTTCATTGCCCAAGAACCCTATTTTAAAAAAAACTGTCATTAGATAAACTCCGCATCCACAACGCCCATACATTGTACTCTTTGAAAAACAAACAAAAACTAAAAAATCCATCTGTTCATGGTGTAGACACTACCTACACTCGTCACTTTTTCAACAATTTATTTCTTCAACAAAGATAACGACATCAAAAAGATGTAATAACTGAAAGGTGATGTGCAGAATTAGGATGTTTCGTAACAGGTTTCAAGTGCTCTATGGGAGTTGCATTGACCTAGTTCGTATTACTTGCTTTCCAGCTCTTACCTACATTTCAGTGAAGTGTCAACAAACTTTCCTTTTGACGATTAAGTTAGCAATGTGTCAAAAAAAAAGGAAAAGATTTACGAGCACCATAACGAAGACTTTGCAATTTAAGGCAACTTTACTAGGTTAACTACCATCCACTTTTTAATTAAATTTTTTTCTAGTTCCCCCTTTTTCACACATAAAGTTTGTAGTGGCCGTATTTTGAAGTCATAGGAAGTATGTTTTTATATTCATATTTGGAAACAACCTATGGTAAATGTCCACGTTCCGTTCCGCCTTCTAAGCTGCTTTAGAATAAAAGTCAAATTAATTTTGCAATGTTTTCTTTGTAATGATTGAAATTAAGTTTTTATTATTTGCTTGTGAAATAAAATGATTTCTTTTTGGCTTTTTTTTACTTCAGCCGAAAAGCGAAAGCAGAACGCAAAATTTTCAATTTGAAGCAAAACGGCAAACCTTAAACGCGCCAGAAAAGCCTGCTTAATATGTTGTTCTGAAACTCGCCTGAATTGATGATGATTTCTCCTTAACCGTCGCTTGTTACTCGAACTCACAATAGCCGCATATCTGGCTGACTGATTAAATAGATTCTATTGCATGGCATACACATAAATTCGTTAAGGCATGCTCTAAACCGTAGGCAGCCCCCGACATGATCGACAATTTGACCACTTTCACATAATCCTTTCAAATCTGAGGTTGTTCTCTTTATGAGAAAAAGGAAGCTGCCTGGTCTGATTAATGCTTAAAGGCGTCACCACCCGCTTCTCCAACGAAGCTAAGTATTTAGATTTCATCTTGAACAACAGACCTCTTTAGACTAGGCATATCAGATTGAAAACCTCCAAAATGCTGTCAGCCTTCTAGGAGTATGAAGGAAATTTCGACAAGATATACACGGCTACGATAAGGCCAATTATACCCTATGCGTCAGTTGTGTGGTGGAATAAGGGGAGATTTCCATAGCACGACTAGCTCTGTTCTAGACGCATTTATTAATCTCCCTCCTCTTGATATTCATATCATGGGCTGTACTCTCCAAACCATCTTCCTAAAGAGAGTTGTCTTTGGTACAAAACTCACTTGGGTTTTGATAAACTTGCGCGCCGACAATTTTTCGCCTCTGGTCTAATAGAACTGCAGTTCAAAGCAAAAACACCAGAGCTCTTGTTGCTGAAAAAATACGAAATTGACCTTGTCTGTGCCAAGGAATGGTTTTGTCCAGAATCTAGGCCAAGAAAGCAATGTAGTCGGGCTTCCACGGTTGACTCCAAAACCGATTTGGGTTGCAGTGCTAGTGTCTTTCTGGAGAACGACAATGTTAGAAAAAATTGTATCTGTCTTCTAAGCGGAGATATACAAAATCCTGATGGCAATGAACTATGATATCTCAGGAAAATATCTCAGGTCTAGGATAGGCCAAACGAGGCATCCTGCCCCATCAACCAATAGATGTCGAAATCTAAGTCGGCACAATATCAAGAACTTAGTAGGTTACCTCGCAGCACACCATGGTGCAAGATATCACCTCAACAAAATGAATCTAGTCGACTCGTCGGAGTGCCAACTTTGTCTTGAAGAAGACAAAACTGCTGAGCACATCATATGTGAATGTCCAGGCCTCAACGGAATTATTCGAAAGATTTTCTTTAGGGAACAATTTGGCTCCAACGAACTTATGAATTCCTCTACTAGCAGTGTTTTCAACTTCATTCGGAAGGTAGATAACCTACTAGCCTAACTATAGTTCTGACTAAATGGTAAAAAAAAAATAAATAAATCGATGAAAGGGGCGAAACATTAACACCTGTAGCGTCAAGCAAGCGCTAAGAGCTGAACTATCTCACGACTTTCAACCAATTTCGAGAATTCGAGACTTTACTGAACGCATACGGAAGGCTAAATTCACTAAATGTTATTATGAGAAATGAAATCGCCGATAAACTTACTAGGGAAGGATCAGTGGACTGTTTTTCAGAATTTGAACCTGTTTTCCTCTTTGGTTAGAGCTTCTATTGGAAATTGGATTTCATATGAGCATAACTGCGAATGTCATGACTTTTCAGCAGACCAAGCGAATGCTTACCGACATCTCTAGAAGTTATCTCACGCGGTGAGCGTGACGGCATCAGTTAAAAAACCTTTTTCTAGACCTCAATGTTCTAATTTTGATGAACTCCAACAAAATTTTGTCGTTTCCTCTTTCTTTGAAGCCGAAATTTAATTTTTTGGCAACAGGTTCAAACTCCTCATAAAGAACTAAAAGCTAGTACCGACTCATCAATTCTTGATAAAGTAAATGCATCTGTTCTATCGAGCAGAGGACAACAGAAAGTCATTTAAGTTGTTAGAGAAATGGCTTTGCCCTTCTATTGCTTTTTGAGCCCTAAGCACAGCGACTGGCAGCAATTATTTTTCATACGGTCTCACCGGTGCTGCTGACAAAGTTTTTGACTGCTTCACGGATAGTTACACCTGTTCCAAGTGATGTTGTTTCTAAGAAGTCTCTATTGAATGTCCTTTTTTTGTAGGCAACATGTGCATACTTACGAGGGATGTTTGATGAATACCCGGATTAGAAATGGTAACAAAACTTTTTTAGCTTTTGACAATTTATTTTTCAGTATAATTTTCAACTCGATACAACTTTCCCAGTTGTGCAGCAAATTATTTAACCCTTCCGTATAGTACGATTTTTGTTGGCCTGCATCGCGGCGGCAATGACTTCCTAATTCGACCTGTACTTCTTTACGACGAGTGACCTCTTAAGGTTTGGAAACAAAAAGAAGTCGCAGAGAGCCAAATCCGAAGAATATGGAGGATGGCGACCTCGCTAAAAGACCAGGCTAAAAGAGATTATCCTAAATGATGGTACATTCATTTTGGCTCAGTAGCGCGACCTATCTTCCAATTTGTGTACTCCTAACCAGAAGACCCATTCCGAAGCGCTAATCATGAACGTGTTGGTGCATTCTTCCGATTATGTCAGTATCGTGTGCGTATGCGATGTTATCAGGTAGTTGCTAAAGAGCTTAAGACGCTCCAACAGTACAGCTAATAGTATCTTGTAAGTCTCTTACAAGTGTAGCTTTATATTTGGGCAGTGTAAGAGATTTTATTTCTTGAGGATTGGACATATATTCGTTCGATTATACTTTTGCTGTAAACTAGCAAATAATATCCTACTCTTTTCAATAGCTCTGCTGTCAGTAACAACAGCTCTGTTAGAACGAAGCAAAGACGTAGCCATCTTATCTTTGACCAGATCCGGTGGATAAAATCGATGGATACCATGGTATAAATTGAATGGTTCATTCTGCCGAAAAGCGTACTTTACGGCCTCTAGAAATGTATCTTCTACATCCTCAGCACAAACTGCGATTCTGTAATGCTATACATTCTGTCAAAATAGGTATAACCGGGACTGAGTCAATAAAAACAACACAAATCAATAAGTCATTGAAATTTATTTCGTCTCCTTCATAATAGGCTCCATTTTAAGCGGTACATTTGTTTGCAACTAACAATCCAATCATCCAAACATTTTTTATAGCCATATTCCCGGATCGTTTTCAAATTTCTTAGCGAATTTTCCTTTATGTTTTAAATCGACTAAAAACGGATTCCACGAAATTCTAATTTGAGGGTGCCATATCTCGAAAATACGGTGCCTGCTTGATCATATTGTTAGCGTTTTTGGTCAAAAAGTCGCTCATAAAGAAGAATTTGTGAGATGGTGCAAAATCCAAGAGTTGTTCTGCCACAGTTCCGGTCTTTTTCGACGAATACTCTCCCTCAAACGCTTCATAACGCTTAAATAACATTGTTTATTTACTGTTTAACCCACCGATTGAACAACACCAGGAATATCGAAGAAAACAGTGAGCAAAACCGTTGCAAGTGGGAAGCAAGCAAATTTTCGACAATTTTAAGGCCCTCTTTGAATGCTCTGTACCTGTCCCCGAAGTCTTGCTCCAACATTTTTAACGCATCCGAATAAAAAATTCCGTTCGCTACACAAAATTTCAAGCGAACTGTTTTTTTTTTTTTCATAATAAAAATTCGCGACAGCATTTGAGGCTAACTACTGACAGATGGCGCCAAAACTCAGCGTCAAAACAGATGACAGTTGTACCAACATAGGAAAAATTCTTTCTTTTAAGAAACCATCAACGCGGTCCCGATTATATTTTGACAAAATGTAGTACCCCCTTGATAAGTCCTTAAGTTGAAATTTCAAATCTCATTCCTGCAATACCGTCTCTTATTTCCTTGATCGCATGCTTCTCATGCTCGTTCTCAATTTCCTCATGCGAAAGAGGTATACAGTTTACTCAAAAAGTTGCGGGACTGATTAAAAAAAAAATGACAATGGGTTAGAACAAAACTTTTTATTCCATTTTCAACAAAGTACTGTCTATACAAATTTTTGAACAATCGTAGAGCCTCTGGAAAGTTAAGACTTAATGGGAATCTTCAGCTCAGGGAATTGGAAAAGTGGGCTGGGGCAGATATGGCGGGTATGATTGCAAAGAAACTTTTTGTTTAGCCAAAAACTGGGTTACAAATTACGACGTATGCGCTAGAGCATTATTGTAAATCAATAATTCTAATTCGCCTGTTCGTTAGAATAACGGGCGTACGCGCGTATTCGTTTTAAGAGTGATGCAAGCTCCCTTTACTTATATTCAGTTGCTTAGACAACATTTTTAACCGTAGCTCATGGATTAGAGGACAGAGCGAACCACATACTTCCGTGCTTTCTCGTCAGTAATGGAAGTGAAGGAGGACCCTCTCTCTATTATCGTCTTCCCACTACTGGTAGCCGCTTTTAAACTGTAAATACAATTCGAATCCGTTGATTCGACTCAGACACTCATATGTAGTTCGTAGAGAGGCTTAATAGCACCTCTTTGTTTCATTGTAAAGACGTGGCACAACAAAAAAAAAAAAACATGCACTTCAAGCGTATACTGTTGACTGCTCAATCAGTTTTTCGCGTTGGCTAAAGTAAAACTGAAAACACGTAGGTATATCGGTAAAACATATGGAGAAGTGTCAATTGCAGAGAGAGAGAGAGAGAGACATCCAGCCAACATTCATTCAACAAACCATTCAGGACAATTTTATCGTCATACCTTAGACACTATTTGCACGTTTTTTCTATGAGTGTGGGGAGCTGTACCATATTTGGCTGGCGAATTGTCATCAAGCGATAACATGTTAAGAACTTCTGTCCTACATCTATATCATATCACAAATAAGCAGCAATAAGCGGTAAGCGTTGCTTTTAATGTTGGTAGGCAGCCGTTGTTCACGCTCATTTTGATCAGCCTTTTTCACAGTACTTCATGGAGGGCGCTTTTGTAGGCTTTGCATCACTTTAGGATTTCCACTGTTCCGCTGCTTACTTACTGTTTCGCTGCACTGGGTCGATTAAGGGATACGTGATATCCGAAATCCGTTGTCCTTATTTCGTATACGTGTGTTGTCGACAGTAGATTAGTTTAAGTCCGAAGAATATAAGAACTGCCATTGGCCCATCTCTGTTCCACATCCAGGCTCCTATTTATTCTAAAAAAAAAAAATCTTATAGAGCGATAACATCTGCAACAGTGGCTGTTGTAGCATTCCCACGACTCCTTTTAAAACCCAACCAACTTGAGATGGATAAATCAGAAACAATTACAAATTCGGGTTTGGGTTAACTCCCTTTTTTATTTAGGACAATGAACATACTTAGAGATGTACGTACATATACCTACATATATACCTATGTGTTTGGATAAATCTAAAATTAAACACATGAGTCAACAAAAAATTTCTGTGAATTTGATACTTTCGGATACATGCGTACATATTTATGTGTTTGAAATTGCTAGTAAGTATATACATATGTGTATCTGTATAAATGCAGTGTTGAAAACGTACCGCATACATTTAAACTACAAGGGCACGGTTGGGAAAAAAAGTTGTCCGTTTATTTATCGAACAGACTGTTCGATATCTCATTCGAATTTGGCAAAAGATAAAAAAAAAAAAAAACTAAAACTCCGAACCGGTTCAAATAACCTGAAATTCGACGATCCTATGCCACAGCCCGAAGCCACCTTCAGCATGATAAAATTATGTAGATATGTGAATATCGTACACTCCTCAAACTCCAACTCATTTGCCATCGGAGCACCGGCTTACGTAATAAAACGAGTTAATCCATCCAATCACCAAGTCGCTCCTGCTGCAATACCACCAGATACGAGTACCCATCTAAACATGGAATGATTTCCTTTGAACAATTGCAGTGCACATGAGTACACTCCCTCAACATGTACTTTTGTATGTGAATAATAACCCGCACATAACTAATACTCGTATGCACAAGGGCATCCAGTAAATATAAAAATGAAAATGTCACACCAACTAGCGATGGATAGATACGGGCACTGGTACATTAGGTCTACCGTGGAACAGATACCCCATAACCCACCGATGCAAAGTGAAGTTCTTTGTTTACAGATGCACTTTGAAGGCAGTCGTGTGCAGTTTCTAGGCGATCATATCTTATTGCGATCCATACTTGTTTGTCCACATAATTTGGTGTCTACCAGATAGATAATTTACAAAAAGACAAAAACTAATAAACCCCTGATTGCTCAACAATTCACCATTCCGAGTCAACCACTTATACATGCCACGAACATTAAAGCGAACCATGTTAATAAAGTGAGGGATTAATGTATCTGCAACAAAGATAGATACATATATGTATATAAGTAAACAAAAAATATCTACTCGTTCAAACACCTAATGACGATGGTAATTACATATAAATTTAGCACCAAACCAAGACACTTTACATACCTTTAGTGGTCACACAGAAGTTGTTCCAAAAACAGGTGGAAGTAGTCGGTGGCCACTTAGGGAAACGATATACCAGAAGTTTAGAAATTAAAATTCTCGACCATCAACACAATTTATATCCAAAAAATGCGCGTATTTATAAATTTTATCACCATGCCCATGTATGCATCCGCATGTGTATATTCACCACTACAAACACAATCGACTATAGAGCGGGATGTATCATAATATATAAATTTACAATTTATATCGATTGTACACTGTACTCGATGCCGGCATCCATATAGCCTATGTACATCCGTTTAAACATAAAATTGATTGCACCCACTTCACTGCACTTCTATACTTTACATATTTTCTATTTTCCACAATCCTGTTGTTTACTTCGCGGTCGTCTTACGCCACGAATACAGAGAAAACGCTGATGACTACCGATGGCACTTTTTGTTATCATTTGCAGCCGATCAAGATGTACGGAGGGAAGTAATCGCATTTGTATCGTTACATCGAATTATACAGATATATACGGTCCCGCATTTTGCCGAATTTATTTATTTATTTATTTATTTATTTTTTATTCACCAAATTTACAGGTAGTCATGGACAAACACTATCATATCCGATGATTTATAGCAGAATTTGCCACAACAGGGACGCTGCGAATTTTGCCCGTCAGCAAGTTTTCACAGATGATTCATTCAACCGCAGCAACAAAAAAAATAAGACATTTTTATAATCAGGCACTATATATGTTTCGTGATTATAAGCACACACCCTAATGATATACAACCAACACAGATGTAGCACAAAATTGTTCACTTGAGAATTTATTGCATATGGATGTGTAGATACAGACAAAATGAAAGCAAAGAACAAAAACAAAGAAACCAAACACTAAATTGCTAAATGTATCTAAAAACGGATGAACCAAAACTTGACTCGTTGTCCACCGACGGACGTTTTGGGTATGACTGATTGCTATAGGATTGAAGTTTCCAACTGTACTCGTAAGTCGTAGTGTCAGCGCATTGTCAAGCGAATTGCGAAGAAACTTGCCAATAGACTTTTGGAGTGGAGACAACAAGTTGTGGCAACATGTTCGATGAGGCATGAGATGTTTTTTTTTTGTTTTTTCTCTAGGTATTGACAAGAGCCGGGTTGAAATATATATACACTGATGTACAAAATAATAGGGACAGCCATTGGAACAATTGAAAAACAAAACAAAAAACTCAGAACCTATTTGTTTTTATGATAACTGGTTTGAATGTTCGTGGTATAAAAATAAAGAGCGTCGACTAAAATGTATACATAAAATGAAAAAAAAGAAGAATATTATTAAATAAGAAGTGAATTCTTCCATCATATAGCTACATCAATATTTCGTTGAATAGCTGTTTTTTCTTTATGACAACCTTAGTGGAATATCTTCTCACACTCTTTGTGGAGTATCCATAGTTTTTCCAATTGTTATGTTTCAGCAGTTGTTGAAGTTACCAACGATATACCAGAGACATCCAGATGATACACATCAAAGTATTCAGCAAGGTTTGCTATTCCATCATGCATCGTTTTTCGCTTGCCGAAGGTTCCAAAATTATTTTAAAAAAATGACGAAATTCCGGTTCATTTGTAAATACACAATGGGAATTTCGTAATGAGTTCGGTTGTCATCACAACTTCAGTTCGCACGCAAATCGATGTTAACCGACTTTTTGTGGTCAAAGCTCGACAACATGAACATATCCGAGCTGTGATTCCAACAAGCCGGCACAACATGCCATACAAATGACGCAAATCTCGAAATTGCGAAGGAGAATTTTGGCCACTGGGTCATCTCATGGCGAGCGTTCCATTATTTTCTCTGGGGCTACATCAAGTCCTTAATCTAAGCTAACAAGCCAACCTTTTCGTACGAGCTCTAGGCCAACATTCGACACGCTGGAGTAACGCCGCAAATATCAGATCGATTCATCAAAAATTGGACCGACTGCGACTGCTTGAAACGCTGCCATCGAAGCCGAGGCGGCCAATTGAAGTATGTGCTATTCCACACATTCATGAACGTAGCTGCAAAATCAAGGAATTTAAAAATAAAAGAAATTTCTTATATAAATTTTAAAATATTTTATTAATCTTTAAAATTCTTAATCTAAAATAGCAACTGCCGTCTAGCTTTACACTGTTTCACTCTTGGCTTTCGATAGGTAAAAACCTGCCGGTAATCAGGAGGATTGTAATTGATCACTCTTGCGACTACAAAATCAACGGCTAATTGACTGTTGAAAATGTTGTTTAGTTCCTGATTTTTACCGTTGGTGTTTAAAAGATATTTTTGAAAATTTGATAATTCCTCGATGTTGGCTTTCCAATTCTTAGTTCGTGCTGGTTCCACGAGATGTTGTTGACTTGTTGTTGGATTATTGTGGATTTTTGCTGAAATACTATTGATAGTGTTCAATTCGTCCTTCTTTACGGTACTAGTTTGTGTGGATTTCGTTTTGATGACTTTTTTATAATATTTTTCGTTAACGAATTTGCTTAAAAGCATTAGGAACCCCACGAGAGTAGCTACAACTAAGCCTTGTAAGGTGACATCTACAAATACTTGGCAATGTGCGTACTGCATCTTCGCGTGTAGTTGATGTGTTATCTATTTAAAATACAAATGATGACTGATCTGGACTCTGACGGAGTTCGATTTTATATAGAAAATGTAGTCCTTTCTACATTATCCTACGCCTAATTAACTTGTTTACTCAAACTTTATTTGTTTGTTTGTTTTGACAAAAACACATCTCTATAAAAACATTGTTTTTTTATGATGTTTTCGAAAACATCATAAAGCAATATAAAAGGATTCACTCAGGTAGCCAATTGACAACAAAAGGGTTTTTTTTCCAAGAACAGGAACAGGCAAATTTGCGAATCAATGGATCTCTTCGCGATCGTTTAATTGATGACTCAAGTGTTTGTTGTATTTGTTTACTATTTCTCAGGCTGGTAATGATGAATCACTGATATTTGCGCGGTATTTTCTAGCTTTTTTAAGATATCTAAATGTGAATTGATCTACTCTGGTATATATGCGGTGTTCCCTACTGTGTGGACATTTTTTATGAGAGCTGGAGGCTGGCAAAAGCGGGAACGACTACTTTGGAGTAGCGAAGGAGTTTACCTTCGGTTGTATCATGCAAAATGTCCGATATTGGAGTAACACTTTTAGAGCCAATATTTTGAACAAAACGATTGCTGAAATTTTTGCACAAACTTTAAAGTTTTCTGTAGAATTTTATGAACGATAGTTTATAAGCCACTCTAACACTAATAATATTAACCAGTCTTGCTACATCATTAAATAAGTTTTCGGGTTAACTTTCAGATATTAATCACTGTCAGGCTCACCTTAAAATGCTGCATCACAGAATTAGGGCACAGAAGGAAAAGTGCCGACCCAAATTAAACGTGGATCTTGCAAAAAAAAAAAAAAAAAAAATGGTGGCCTGTGACAAAGTTTAGAAAAAGTTATCTGTAAGCCGAAGAACAGTAACAAGATAACAAAACTTTCCAATCGATACATACCAATGGCAATTCCATTGCAAGACCACACATAGCGCAGATAATCAAATTCTTAACCTTTTTTGGCCACACTATTGCCGTGTACCAGCGTGGCTTTTGACCAAAAACCAAATTTTTACATTTTTACAAAACCTCTAGAAGTCCCAATGAATATCAACTAGGGAACCACCATATTTTCGTCGTCCTTAAGCCATTCACTATTGCAGCTCAAGTAACCGGGCTAATATTTTTAAGACGACTGCTTAACAAAAGAAAAATCTTCAAAAAAGGAAATCTCAAAAACGATTTCGCAACAGAAGAGATGTGTATTTTAATGGGTTACTCAATGAAGAAATCTCGCGAGGAAAATTTAATTTTACGGAAGACAAAATAAGCGAAGATGTGGACAGAATGACTGGATCACATACCTCGCAATGGGTAAGCCTCGGGAACGTGCGCAAGATCTCCATATCGTTCTCATCGATGTTAACAAAGCATTCGAAAGAATTAGAAGAGATTGTACGAGTACATGAAGCACGCTTCGATCTCAAGGTGTAAGACGACGCCAGAAGGATAGTTAAATATTTAACTGAAAATCCTCTAATGAGGAGTTTCAGTTTAGTTTTATTTAAATTTGTTTTAATATCGTTTTTATCTGGCCATCCTCTACTTGTTTGCTTCGTTCTTTAGTAGTTATGTCAAATCTTCGTACTTCTATGTAAATTTCGGGCTGATTTGCATTTAAACTTCTGCTGCTGCTCTATAGAATAAAATTTCGTGAAACTTGTCTGGGGATACAAATTTGCACAAGGCATCAGTTGTTAATCAAAACAGCGAATCTTTCGATTATGCGGCAGCTTTGCGTGAAAAACACGATACGACAATAGAGCAACTACCTTGACGATGAAAAGGATTTAAAACAAAATAATGAATGCATTATAGCTTTTTTGGATATGTGGAGAAATTTGATGAAAAGGTCAAGCAATGGATGTTAATACTTCGGTAGGTAAGTATGATAGATTCCTGAATGCAGCATCGAATGAATAATACGTGATTCGGAACGTGTTAGGTACTCTTTGAATAATTTTCAAAGATACGGCGGTCAAGTGTTATTGGTATCGTTTGCTTTGAATTTGCATACATTCTACATTCTCCTTAAGTATTTAAGAGTTTAATCGAATTTTCTCAAACGAAATTCTCAAACTCCAAAACCTAAAACAATAACAACAAATTGCCTAGGTCAACATAAAAATTTTTACACTTCATCAACATTGTGTGGATTGCCTTGGAACTTTCTCTTAGTGTATATCATCATATATCTTAGGTCAGAGGTATAGAGCGATGTTAACCGACTTTCTTTGATCAGAGCTCAACAACATCGATACATCCGAGCTGTGGTTCCATCCAGATAGCGCTGGATGTCATACAGACGGCGACTGGGTCATCTTATTGCGAGCGTTCATCAGTTGACCCCCTGATTATGCAATTTCACATCAGGCGATTATTTTCTCTAAGGCTACATCAAGTCCTTAGTCTACGCTAACAAGCCAACCATTTCGGACAAGCTCTAGGCCAACATTCTGGAATAACGCCGTACATATTGGACCGAATCATCAAAAATTGGACCGACTGCGACTGCTTGAAACGCTGCCATCGAAGCCGAGGCGGCCAATTGAAGTATGTGCTATTCCACACATTCATGAACGTAGCTGCAAAATCAACGAATTTAAAAATAAAAGAAATTTCTTATATAAATTTTAAAATATTTTATTAATCTTTAAAATTCTTAAATAATAAAATTAATAAATAAAAATAAAATATAAAAAATAATAAATAAACAATAATTCTTAAAATAGCAACTTTCGTCTAGCTTTACACTGTTTCACTCTTGGCTTTCGATAGGTAAAAACCTGCCGGTAATCAGGAGGATTGTAATTGATCACTCTTGCGACTATAAAATCAACGGCTAATTGACTGTTGAAAATGTTGTTTAGTTCCTGATTTTTACCGTTGGAGTTTAAAAGATATTTTTGAAAATTTGATAATTCCGTGATGTTGGCTTTAAAATTCCTAGTTCGTGCTGGTTCCTCGGAATGTTGTTGACTTGTTGTTGGATTATTGTGGATTTTTGCTGAAATACTCTTGATAGTGTTCAATTCGTCCTTCTTCACGGTGCTAGTTTGTGTGGATTTCGTTTTGATGACTTTTTTCCAATATTTTTCGTTAACGAATTTGCTTAAAAGCATTAGGAACCCCACGAGAGTAGCTATAAGTAAGCCTTGTAAGGTGACATCTACAAATACTTGGCAATGTGCGTACTCCATCTTCAGGTGTAGTTGATGTGTTATCTCTTCAAAATCTAACTGATTAATGCTCTAAACTCGGAAGGACTTCTATTTTATATAGAAAATTTAGAAAGGACTAAATTACGCTACGCCTAATCAACTTGTTTACGTAAATTTTATTTATTACTTTGTTTTGACAAAAACACATCTCTTCAAAAACATCATTGTTTTCGAAAACATCATAAAGCAATATAAAAGCAATAAAAGGATTAAAATTCAAGGATTGTGGTCAATTGACAACAAAAGGGTTTTTTTTTCCAAGAACAGGAACAGGTAAATTTGTGAATCAATGGATCCCTTCGCGATCGTTTAATTGATGACTCAACTGCTTGTTGTATTTGTTTTCTATTTCTCAGGCTGTTAATGATGAATCACTAATATGTATCTAAAATGAATTGGTCCACTCTGGTATATATGCGGTGTTCCCTACTGTGTGGATATTTTTTATGAGAGCTGGGGGCTGGCGTTCATCCAACCGCTTTAAGATTTCATAATGTAAACAAAACAGGAACTACTACATTGCGGTAGTGAAGGAGTTTACCACGCGAAATGTTCGATATAGAAGACACATTTTTAGAGCCAATATTTTCAGCAAAATGATTCCTGTCTGCTAAAAAGTTGACAATCCGTTGGGAAAACATCAGGAGAGTACGGTTTATGGTGAAAAATCCAAATATGGGACCTGACATTTTCATGTAAAAAAATTTTACCATGATTCATCATTAACAGCCTGAGAAATAGAAAACAAATACAACAAGCAGTTGAGTCATCAATTAAACGATTGCGAAGAGATCCATTGATTCGCAAATTTACCTGTTCCTGTGCTTGGAAAAAAAAACCCTTTTGTTGTCAATTGGCTACCTGAGTGAATCCTTTTATTGCTTTTATATTGCTTTATGATGTTTTCGAAAACAATGATGTTTTTGAAGAGATGTGTTTTTGTCAAAACAAAGTAATAAATAAAATTTACGTAAACAAGTTGATTAGGCGTAGGGTAATTTAGTCCTTTCTAAATTTTCTATATAAAATAGAAGTCCTTCCGAGTTTAGAGCATTAATCAAAAAGGGGCTTCATTTGGTGTCTTAGGGAAAGTGATGCTCAATTTTTGGAACTCGTTCAGTTCATGAGGCATCAACTTGTCGAGTTCTTTACTATTTCTAGGAGAGAGAGGTGCCGCCTTTTTATCATGGTGGATACTCCTATTTCGTTGGGTTTGTATCAGACATTGCTCCTAAGACATCGTCTCCAATTGCCGTTTCCCACGTGATTCACTTGAGATATTTTCTTTCCGGTTGGACAGACCGCAGGCTATAAGCTTAGACGTTACTTTTGATGTTCTCCAGAACACTGGTGTTATGTCTGCAGACTTCCGTGTCCACGAGACATCTCCAAAGCGACTGATCAATTCTCATGTTCGCGATTCATTTTCACCTTGTTAAAACCACGTGTATAACTTAGTAATATGGATTGGCTTGCAAATTAGGTACAAATTATTCGGTGATCACGCAACCATAATTTTCGCTGTTCACGCGCTTCGATCTCAAAATGTAAGACGAGAGTAGAAGGAAAGATAAATACAATGCGCGGCTATAATCGGGAGTTTTAGTTCAGTTTGATTTAAATTTGATTTCCTATTGTTCTTATCTGGTGACCCTTAGACGCTCTTACGCCCCTAAATTCCACTTTGTCCTCTCGCCACAGGTCCTCAATTGGGTGTAAGTCTGGCGATTGATAAGGCTATCTTAAAACATTAAGATAGCTTTCCAAAAACCATTCTCGTGTGTTTAAGAACATTATCCTGTTGGAAAACCAATCGAAAAGGCATATTGTCCTCTGCATAGGTTAGCATGGTATTCTTCAATATGTCTCAGCAGGATACTGCTATCATATTTCCCTCAATTCTATGCATGAAACCTACATCCTGATAGGTAAATCTTTCCCATTCCATGATGAAACCTTTACCACGTTTCGCCGTGTTGATAGTATATTAGCCGTATTGGGCAGTCTACGAACTTGTGCATTACCGCGATCTGAGTTAAATCAATTAATTTTCGTCCCAACAGTCCAAATGATATTTCACCAACTGGATTCGGGCCAGTTGAAATGTTCCTCTGCAAAAATGAACCTGTTAACAATATTCTCTTTCCGTGCAGATGGAAATTATTATTTGTCCAGCCCGTCCCTAAAAAAGGCATACGACCTTTCTTTCACGGAAACACTGACAAACCGTCATCTAATGAAACATTTCGAGACGCGAAAACTTCTGAGTGACCGGCTGTATGGTTTTTGTCCACTCAAGGCAGCAAAGAGCACCTTCATCAATTTTTGATAAAGCTCATGTCTCTGATGTTAAGGAAATCGCATGACAGTACATTGCCTTGTCTTAATCCTTCTTTGGCATCAAAGGTCTCTGAAAGGACGGAGATATGCAACGATTGAGGAAATAAAAACGGCATCGCAGGAAGATCTCAAGCTTCGAGGATTAAAAAAAGCGTTGGCACAAGTGTCTATTATATCTGAGGGGGATTACTTTGAAGCGGACAACATTAATATTAATGAATAAATAAATTTTTTTTTATAAAAATATAAAGTCGCCTTACTTTTGTATAGGTAGGTAAGTAAAAGTGGGTGTTGGAAAGACCAACCCACTTAGGCCTATTGGCCCATTGTGAGCTATGTGAATCTGTGATCTTCTTACTTATGGAACCAATTTGAACTTATGATAAAGCGCAGGAGACTATTAACATTTATATTCTTTAGATCGTTGAAGTCATTGTAGAATAAAGCTCCTAAGTGAAGTTTTCTTCTCTGGGAGAGAGCTGGACTTGTACAGAGTATGTGGCGGATTGTCTCCTCTTCCTAATCTCCCACGCAAATTCTACAGAAATCGATTGCGAAGGCGCCAAGCTTTTTTGCATGCTTGCCTATAGATTTTTAGATGTTTCCTATTTAGAAGGATCAGACTTTTAGAGCGAATTATGTAGATCCAGCAGTCTACCCGAGGTCTGTTCTTTTATAAGCATCCAGCTTAATTTTTTTTTTAATTTTCCGGTAGAATAAGTAGAGTGGTTCCAATTTAGGCAAGTTTGTCGGCCCTACAATTCACTGGAATGTTTCTGTGGCCCGGCAACCAACAAAGGTGAAGATTTAACTGCTTTGCCATCTCCATAAGAGATGATCGACATTCAAAGGCGGTTTTTGTTTTCTTGATTCTTTCTTGAATGTTAGGTTTCCAGTTTAGTTTCCTGTCAAAAATGAGACTGAGATTATTGTGGAAGGGTCTATGATTGGAATTTTATATTTCCTGGAATAGAGGACAATCCCAATCCACAGTCATCTGCACAACGGGTTAATTTGTTTAGATTTAGCTGAAGAATTTCTTTAATGATATTAAGATACTTATCTGAGATGGCTATATCAACGACATCCGCATAGGAAATCACCCTGCTGCCACCCGTTTCTAGGTATATCAGCAGTTCATTAACTACTAAGTTCCAGAGAAGAGGAAAAAGGCCACGGCCTTGCGGTGTAGACACGTATTTAGCGAAAGCCCCACCCAATTTTGAGTTGATTATCCTGCTATTTAACATAAGACTAATCAACTCTCCGCAGTCTTGAGTGCGAATGTGTTGTCGTTGTTGAAGTCGCTCTTTAAATCCAGGAAAGGGACCATTTTGTGCTATCTATACTAGGTGGAGTGAAAAGTAACCTCCTTGACCGCCAGAATACGCTGCTACTGCAAAAAAGGTTATGGTGCCTTGAAGTCCGTTCATATTTAGACAGACATGCCAAAAACTCCACTACAGATCAAGTTCGCAGCGGCAGGCCCTCCGATGCGGTTACAGAGGACAATTTTTTTTTTAAAAATCCCGCGCGCGCATCAAATGGATATGAATACCCTTTAACTGGCTTTTCTCCAGGGCGCGGGCGGGTGGTGTAGTAGTTTGAAACTCAGGTGTATTAGGTATCGATATTTTACCCAGATGTGGTTGTCAAACTGGACGGGACGAGCCAGTGCATCCTCAACCAGTGGGTCTTAAGTATGTGCTAGTTGTTAGTTCGTAACATTTTAGCCCAGCCAGTAACAACTCCAGCATCACTGTTATGCCTTCATGTCATACATACATGCCTTCACTACATACAAATTCTATGAAAAGACTTTTTCTAAGAATTGCCTTGCACGGGATTCGAACCCGTGACCCTCTGCTTGAGGAGTCTATGCATATACCACTACACCACGGCCACCCCCTATGTCAATGTCAAAAATGTCAAAAAAAATAAATACATGAAATGGTGTTGGCTGAACGGAAAGTGAAGATTAGTACTGAGCGCACATGCCATATTTTGGGCAATATTCCGCATATGAAAAAGTTATCCTGCCGCTGGGTGCCGCGCATACTCACTCTTGACCAAAAACACGAACGCGAGAGCACTTCGAAAGAGTGTTTGGACTTGCTGATGCGGAATCGGGCGGACTTTTGGCGTCAATTGGAACCTGTTGAACACCAGAGAACAGAATGGACTGAAGCCGACACGAGTGCTCCGAAGAGGCCAAGGAGGCTCGATGTGTCAGAAAGTTTATGGCGTCGGTTTTCTGGGATTGTCATGGCATACTCTTCGTGGACTACCTCGAAATATGAAAAACCATTAACAGCGAGTATTACTGTGCATTATTGGAGTGAAATCGCTGCATAACGGCCTCACATGAAGCGAAAAAAAATTTGTTTTTGCAAGACAATGCACCGGAGCACAAGAGCATTGCAACCACGGCTAAAATCAATGACTTACGGCTCCAATTGCTGTCGCATCCACTGTATTCGCCCGGTTTGGCTCCCTCGGACTATTATCTCTTCCCAAACCTCAAAAGATGGCTCATCAATAAAAAATTCAGCTCACACGAGGAAATCATCGACGCCACGGAGGAGTATTTTGCAGACCTTCCGGAAAATTACTTTTAGGACGGGATCAAGAAGTTAGAAAATCGCTGGAATAAGTGTATCAAACTAAAAGGGGACTATATTGAATTAAATAAAAAAACATTTAATTTTTTTTTTTTTTTTTCATTCCCAATAATGTTGCTTTTCACCCCACCTAGTACTGTAGAGATCGTTCGATGTAGCTGGTCAACGAATGCAGAGCCGTTTTCACTTACTTTTATATACAGTAGGCATGTTGAGCACTTTACAAAAATCTTAGACCAATTTTAGTTCGTATGAGCACATCAATCAGTCGTTCCAGAGTCTTCCAGAGAAGGAAAGATGATAGTCTTGTGGGTCTGAGGTAGGATAATGTCTGAGAATCTTTATAGCTCGGCAGGAATTATACCGTCCGGACCAGCAGACTTGTATGGTTTGAAGCAATGCAGCGCTCAAAGCAGTTTGTATCTTGTAATCAGACCATGAATTTTGGTCACGGTTGCAGTAGTCCTGCTACTGGCTGCGAATTGGGAACTACCTGGAAAGTGAGTATCCAAATGAGTGATTCATCGTTTGAGGTTGTCCAAGAGCCATCAGTTTTATTTTTCAAACAGCTGGGCATCATAGGATTTGTAAAGAGAATTTTTCTTAGCCGCGATGCTGCAGAGGTTTCTGTAATTTTGTAACAGAATGATCTCCAGGATTGTCGCTTTGCCTTCCTTAGTTCATTTTTTGAGTGATTTTTTATATGTCACAGGCAGTTACTTTTCTTGTGCTTTTTGCTAGGTTGAAAAGTTTTTTTGCAAATGTTTCTAAGCGGTCCCAGTGCTGATTTCCATTAGTTTTCTTGCCTCTAACTTGAATAAAAGAGCAGGAAGCAACAATAGCCTGATTGAGAGTCAGGGTGGATTTCTTGACTTTTATGTCAAGCTCGTTGGTGTCACGCGGAAAACTTGAGAGTTCAGAGGATACTACGGTATTTCTGACAGTATTTCCTTGTATTTTTGGAAATCAGTTTTCCGATAATTCCGGAATGCTGGTAGGCTGTAAGGAGCATTACTCAGGCTGAATTGGACGGCATTATCCTATTTCAGATTGGACTGGATCAAAGATTGTTAAACGTAGTGCATAATCTCAATCATACCTTAGCCTTAATAATTCAAGCTATATAGAGGACAAGCACACACTGTTTCACTCCTTTTATTTCTTAGCACAACGGAAACTATAGCAATAACAGCTTAGAGATCGTTCTCTCCACAGAATAAAAAAGGTACATTTTTACTTTAGTAACCGATGTACAAGAAACAGGAAGACTAGACGATGTAATAGACTTTCATTTAAAAAAAAAGGCTCTAAGAAGATATTATTAAATTCCTGCCCGAAGACACATTCAAACTGCAATAAAGCGACATCTTTTAGGGAAGTTAATGTCTCTAAGTAAACTATAAAAAAAAAAAAAATAAATATTATTTAAAACTAATTTATTTTTATTTTGTTACATATATAAAATTACGAAAAAATAGACAAAAAAAAACGTATACTCATTATTTCCATATAACAGTTACATTAGTGTCCTTATCTATGTCCTTCTCAATATTAAACGGCGACAGTCCAGTTTTACAACAAATATCATCAAAATTACAAAGACCCGTGTACAATTTCTGTCGTCCCGATGGCACTGAACCCGTATATACCGGGTACTTTTGAATACATCGAATAAGATTGTGCTGAAGTCCAAACACTACAAGTTTTCTTTCATCGATATTATGATTTTGCGGACATAAACGCTGACATATAGCTCGCAAAGTTATGCCATGCGTCATAGAGGCATAAAATTGAAAAATCTTCTGTATCGATGGCATTGTTTTTTCCTTTTCAGGATTAAGCGAAACATATTCCCTGCAGGCTTTAGTTAATTCTGAACTTTGAATTAAAGTTTTTAAATATTGAGTGCACATGTAAACGTTGCTATATTTTAAAATTGGTAGCAATTGTACGACACCATAATAAGCAAGATTTTGAACGCAGGATTTGACAAGATTGGTTTCAACATCGGCTTCAGCTGCTATACGTGCTATGTGATTAATGCCATTGATATAGGGTAGAATCTAATTATGCAAAACATAAACTAAAAACTTATGTTTTATAAATTGGGGATAACTTTTACCTGTTGCGTTGTGAGATCCCAGCTTTCAAGAGGTGTGTTCTTGTATTCCAGCATTAGAAGTGGTACCATATGATCTTTCACAATAGGCGGATCCGGTTTGTGGGTTACAATTTTCAAATAGATTGTCGTATCTCCCTCTGAAAAAAAAAAAAAAACAAAAAAACTATTCGTTAAACTATTGTAAATCTAAAAAATATAAACCACCGAAACAGTTGCCAGCAGTATGACAAAAAAGCGGAAGATTTGCACACAAGGACTCTGTATACCTTTTTGATGAAATTCTGCAATCCAGTTTGCAATCAAATGAAAAAATTTGTAGGAGGTTGTGTGATTTATGCCTAGCACATGCAAGCGCTAAAAAGAGCGAAGATAGGTCACCGAATTTTTGGAGACGTTCGAAAGCATTTATTTGGTCACCTTGCAATTTGAGTCATGCCACCTACAATTGTCCTCATAAAAGACTCATTTGTCGAGCTCAATGTGAGTTCAGACCCTGAAAAGACGTTATCTAAGATTTGATCAGAAAGTTCGTCGAAAATGTCATAAAGTCATGCGGCTTGATGGAAGAGATGCATACAAAAAAAAAAAAAAAAAAAAAAAAAAAAAAAAAAAAAAAAAAAAAAAAAAAAAAACTGGCCATAGGTACCGCAATGGCCTATTGTTATCAGTTTTGCAATCCACGCTGCATTGAAAGATGACGAGGAACTCATGAGGTGGAAAGGAAAGCTGGGAAGGAGGAAAGAAAGAAAGGTACCGATGCACGTTCGTTTTCAGTGTTTCAAGGTTATAATAGTTGGGAAATAAAGAGTTCGTCACGGCATTCCATAAGCGAGATGTACGACTTAGGAAAGAATCATGATATTTCAATGTACGTCCGAAAGTGATCTTAAAAGTTAACTGATGAGCACTCATAGCGAGACGGGTTATACGGTTAAAAGTTTGAAAGAGCGGAATGCTACATGCAATTTCAATGAAGCACTGGTGGTGAAAATAGCGATAGAGCAAGGTGAGACCGGAAACATTTAGTCGGTTTTTGAGGTTGTCAATTGACTGGGTGATATTTGCATCACCTATAAATCTTATCACACGGTTTTGTATCCCATCTAGCAGGTGCAGAGAGATTTTTGGAGCACCTGAATAGATATGGGCATTGTACTCAAATGTTGGGCCTTATATGTTATATTGAGGCCAGATGAGAGGAGGAAGATATTTCTTACAACGTTTGAGGAAACCTGGATATTTTGCAGGATTTTTCCCGATATTAAATATGTGGTCATTCCAACGTAAGTTGTCATTCTCGGTATGAATGGGAAGTTTGTCCGTTTCAACGATACAGACAGCATTATGTTTTGTAAGCATTAAATTCATGTTTTCCTTCTGTTGATTGGTGATGCTGTTTATATCGGAATTGCTGCCGTTCCTGTTCTACAGCTGAAGAACATGAACATGAAAACGGGAACGAATATGAAAAGCAGAGGGTACTGTCGTCTGCAAAGTAAAATATTGGATTAGAGTAGCAGACAAGAGATCATTAAAAAAAATTGTCGGAGACAGAACGCATACCTCGGGCACACCTGCATTTATTTTGTGAATATAAGAGGTGAAACTATCTAGGACTACTTGAATTGAACGTTCCGAAATTAATTTCTAATCCAATGAAGGAGAGATTCGCTGATCCCAAATGCAGGCATTTTCGACATAAGAGCCTGGTGCCAAACTCTGTCAAATGCCTTAGTTATATCAAGTGCAACTATCTTATTTTCGCAAGATTAATCTACGTTTTGGTTTCACTTTTCGGTGAGACATAAAATCAATTCACCAGTGGACCTTTTGCTACGAAAACAGTACTGCCGGTCATTGAGAAGTTTTCGTGTTTCGATATATTTCATGAGCAGACGGTTTATCAGCGTTTCCATGACCTTGAAAAGAAGGGATGTAAGTGCATCCTTTTTTAGGGATGGGCTGGAAAAGTGCTAATTTCCATCTTCTCGGAAAAAGTCCTAATCGATCGATAGAAAATCTTACGCAATGGTTTTGCCAGCGTAGTAGAACACCACTTCAAAAAAAGGGGACATATATCATCTTGACCAACGGATTTGTGGATATTAAGATCTTTAAGTAATTTTGCTACTACACGAGTGCGAAAGGGAGTTCGTTTCATTGAAGATTCAACGCACTGAAGTATGGGTGTGAACAAAGCACCAATCTAGAAGTGCCCTTGTCTAAAGAGCTGACAGCTAGAATGTCATTGTAAATGAGCGTCATCCTCCATTAGGCAGAATTTCTGATTTTGAATTTCTGTTTTTGACGGACGACCAAAAGCTTTTACTAACTTTTGGACATTGTATTGGGTCTATAACTTAATTGTTAACTTATATTATAACTTGTATTATTCCATTGTTATTATTCCATTGGAACATGCGTTTTAAAGCTACTGGAAGACGATGAACGTCCTGGGAAGCCAAAAAAGTTTGAAGATGAAGAAGTGGAAGCATTACTCTATGAAGATTGTTTCCAAACATAAAAAAGAGCTCGTAGAATCTTTGGGTGTCACTCAAGCAGCCATTTCAAAACGTTTAAAAGCAGCTGGATATATTCAAAAGCAAGGAAATTGGGTTCCACATGAACTCAAGCCTAGAGATGTCGAAAGGCGGTTTTGCATGTCCGAAATGCTGATGGAACATCACAAAAGGAAGTCATTGTGAAATCAGATGGGTGTGCTGTATTATGAGCTGCTAAAACCGGGTGAAACCATCAATGGACAAAGCTACCGAACACAATTAATCCGTTTGAAGAGAGCAGTAGCCGAAAAACGCCCTGAATATGCGACCAGACACGAGGCAATAATTTTCCATCATGACAACGCTCGGCCCCTGGTTGCTATTCCGGTTAAGAACTATTTGGAAAACAGTGGATAGGAAGTCTTACCCCACCCGCCTTATAGCCCAGACCTTGCCCCTTCTGACTACCATTTGTTCCGGTCGATGCAGAACGCCCTCACTGAAATACGGTTCACATCAGAGCAGAATATCAAAAATTGGCTTGATTCATTCTTGGCTGCCAAGCCGCCGCAGTTCTTTTGAGATGGGATCCACAAATTGCCAGAATTGGGCATCGCTCAGACCACATTATGGCGTATTTTAGCGTTTATGGCGTTTTTGGTTTACACCCATACAAGATCAAGCTGACTTAAGAATTGAAGCCGATGGACCATTTGAAGCGACGTACGTTCTCCGTTTGGGTTCATCGCAAAATCTTCTTCAGTAACGAAACTCATTTTTGGCTCAATGTGAATGGTCAGCGTTATCGCGCCATGATCACCTATTATCGGAAGATATGGACTTGGACGACATGTGGTTTCAACAGGATGGTGCCACAAGCCACACAGCACACGCTACAATCGATTTACTGAAGAGTAAGTATAGTGAGCGTGTTATCTCAAGACATGGGCCAGTCGATTGGCCGCCTCGTTCGTGCGATTTAACGCAGCTTGACTATTTTTTGTGGGGCTACGTATATTAATTGGTTTATGCCAACACGCCGACGACGTTGGAAGAGCTCAGAGCGAACATTGAACCCGAAATAGCGGCCGTTTCGGCCGAAATGTGTGGCCGAGTCGTTGAAAATTGGGTCCAATGAATCAACCGCTGCAAACGTGCCCGCGGTGGCAGCACGAAGTCGAGTTCCATTCATAAATGTTTTGATTGTACTTCGAGCCAATAATAAAGTTTTTGAAATATTTCAAGTTGTCAAGTCGTTATTAAAAAATCCTATATAAGCAGAAATAGTATAAAAGGATTGTTTAAGCAGTCTTAATAGGAAGGTTTTTACTAAGAAATTTAAAAGAGACGGTTCCATGCTTTCAAAAAATATATTACGTATTGCCTCCCAAAAAACAGGGTCGAAACAAATACATAGTAAAGTTTCAACGTAAGATCGACGATGCGTCCAAGAAAATTATCAGCGGAATTGCCCGCTTCTTGAATCGTAAACAAAAGCATACAAAATTTATTATTACAAAGTGCAACAAAATTAGAACGAAATTGCATTATCTTGACAGTTGAACTCGCAAATAAAATTTTTAGAGTACTAGCCACCGGACAAACAAAAAAGTTGGAAAATTGTAAGCGATCATGCATGGCAAATAGGCAGCGAAACCGGTGAAGTGCGTCTTATGTTAGACTATGAAGGTTGCAAGTTAGAGACGAGTGATGGGTAAAGCACGTGGGATGGTATAGGGAATTAAGATTACAATCACAACTTATAAACAGACGACAAGAAGTAAAAGAAATGCAACGTCGAAGGAGGGGTAAACGACCAAACCCTTTAAATATTGCTGCGGCACGAAAAAGAAGAGAATTAATGAAACTTATGTAGGTTGCTACTTAAGTTCTGAGATATGGCAATACCCGTGTAGATACGTCAAATCTGACGTCAGAACGGTAAGTTTGACGTTTTTAGTAGCACACGTGCCCAAAACGTTTTGTCATACGTGTGCCAAATGCGTGTGTTACAGAGACTTCGTAGAATTCATCTCAGCCAAAATATGGAGTTGTGCCGATCAACTTGATTCGACTTTAGGTGATGAGGTACCATCTCGGACCACCGCGTTTTGCTGCTCTTTTCTGAATTTATTTGTGGTCGTCATTCACTCCAGGACGAATTTTGTGAAGGTCGTTTAAAATCGGTCAGAAAAAATCGATGCTGTGCGGGAACTGTGCGTGATTTGTCGTGTGACTAATTGTAAAATTTAGGCATGTTTGTGAATTAGTTCCACTCGCATACTTTTAATATTGCATAAGCATTTGTCCGCGAAAAGATTTCTTCGAGTGGGGTACCCCTTAGTTCGACAATAGCTCAAAAACAAGGTATGTGTCGATTGGTCAAAAGGAATTTTGGAAAAATTAGATCGTGATACTTCAAAATACATGTATAAGATCCAGACAGGCCATAAATGATGGATCTATATACCAGGTGTACCGGTATGAAGATAGAAATGTCTCGATAGGGAACATCTATTGTGAACGGGCCTTAATTTTTTTTTATTTGGTTGCTATGACACCTGTCAAACATATTTAGTATACATCAAGTCTTTGAGCAAACATCATATTTTTGCATCGTGTTAAAATTGTCGAATTTTGTACCAGAAAATGATGTGTCCGGAAAGCATTAATTTTTTGTTTTCATTTGAAGAAAAGTGCTGCAAACGCGCATCGAATGCTTGTCGAGGTGATCAGGCTCTAGCAGAAGCAACATGCAAAAGATGGTTTCAATGGTTCAGAGATAACGATTTTGATGTGAGAAATGAAGAATGTGGAAGACCACCAAAAAAGTTTGAAGACGCGAATGTTTCATAACAAACAATTTCTGACCGTTTAAAAGCTATGGGAAAGATCCAAAATTCCGGAAAATGGGTGCCACATGAATTGAATGAAAGACAGATGGAAAACCGAAATTTTGCATCGAATTGTTACTGCGATGAAAAATGGATTTATTTTCAGAATCCTAAACGGAAAAAATCATGAGTTAATCCGGGACAACCATCAACTTCGACTACAAAACCAGATCGATTCGGCAAGAAGACAATGCTATGTCTGGTGGGACCAGAAAGGTGTGGTGTACCACGAGCTCTTAAAACCCGGTTAGTACAGATCGCTACCGACAACAAATGATCAATTTGAACCATGCATTGATCGAAAAACGACCAGAATGGGCCACAAGACACGGCAAGGTAATTTTTCTCCATGATAATGCACCTGCACACAAAGCAAAACTGGTTCACGATATAACCAAATTACTTGGCTGGGAGCTGCTACTCCACCCGCCGTATTTATCAGACTTAGCTCCTTCCGACTATCATTTGTTTTCATCGATGGGACGGGCATTAGCTTAGCAGAACTTCGAATCCTACGAGGAAGTCGAAAATTGAGTGACTTTTTGGTTTGCTTCAAAAGACGAACAGTTTTATTGGCGTGAAATCCATAAATTGCCTAAAAGATGCGAAAAATATGTAGCTAGCAATGTCCAATACTTTGAATAAAATGTTTTTTACTCTTCCATTACAAATTAGTGTTTTATTTTCACAAAAAAAAAAAACGCTTCACTTCACACCGGTACACCTGGTATATGAGCCCGAAATTAAATCACAGTCGACGGTATGGGTCTTTCAAGATGAGCCAAATCCAACAACCTGTTTCTTCGGAAAAATAGTATGATATGGTACACCATCATTTGTTTACAAGAAATCTTTTGAGGGTTATTCTTTACCAGGATTATGCGAACTCGCACAGATCAGCTAAAACAAGTGGCTTTTTGAGCACTCAAAACATTGAATTTACAAATCGCCTAGGCCTGATTTGGCACCCAATGACTTCCTTTTATAAATTTACGACGCCTGAACAAGCGATTGATACGTTTAAAATGCATGTTTTGGATTTACCTCATCGGAGTGGAAGATATGTTTCGTAAAGGTGCTTTGAAAACCAATAAATCCATTTTTCATGATAAATATTTGTTTTTCTTTGTTTTTTCGAAACTTACGATAGTGGAGTTTGCAATGGATAGAAAGAATACTTAAACGCTTTACTAAAAGAAGAATTTCCGCGCAGTACAATTCCCTTGGCTTTTACCGAAGCTGAAATTAGCGAATCTGTAAAAAGAATGAACGGGAAGACTGTTTGGGACAATCGGAAACCTTGGGTTTAAATGGCTTGCGATGTTGTTCGATACAATGATCAGAGGCTATCGAAAGCCTGATCGCATTATATGATCCATTATATGATCGGTGAAACTAACATCTCGTAACATGACAATATTTCATAATATGAACATAAAGAGTTCACTATTGCAAGCATACGGTTTCTCATCTCAATACACGTATAAAATGGGACATGGCGGTCTCCGGATCATGAAACGGTAAATCAAATTAATCATATTGCGGTAGTAGTACGGCATGCCTCCAGTATTCTGGAGGTCCGAGCGTACCGGGTAGCCAATATTCCCTCGAATTTCCAAACAAGCGCCACAACACAGAACTACTCTGAGAAAATATAACGTAGAATAGCTGCAATCGCAAAATACCGCCAGAATCTTCGCCAAACGCGTATCCTGAAATATCCCAATAGCTCCTATGTCCAGCATCAAGTACCGAAGACCCGTGGCAACGCTGCCATCGAACGAGCATGGACGACACAACTATTGTGCTGGGTTTCACCCGGGGAAAAATGATGGTAAGCACATGCAGCTAAACAAGAAACGTACAAAGCAGCAATCACGGGAAGAACTAGAGAAACGCGCCATCGAAGATATTGAGAAGTTGTACTCTAGGAATAACGTACAGAAGTTTCACCAACAGGTAAAAAGAAGGAAGAAGGAAACCTTTTAATAGAATCACAAAATTTCTTTTGCAAACTGTACAACGTCGAAAAAGCCCAACATCTCGACTTCAGGCAGAATAGACCATTCAACCTAGATGATGATAGCCAACACTTCCGTACACCTGACCGAAACGAAGTAAGGACAGTAATGTCTACACTGAAAACCAACAAACCTAAACCTGTATCAAACGTCTTAGCTGCTGGAAATGATTTTGTGGAGAGCATACGGCAACTCATTTCTCAGATCTAGTTACAGTGTAGTAGAGTCTCAGTATCGTTTGCTTAATCCACAAAAAAAGGGGTTCTCTCAACATCACCTACAAGATCTTATCAGCCATATTGTGTTAACGACTGAAACCTTTCGTGAAGGAAAGTCCACAATCGACTAAATCTTTACATTTTGGCAGAATTTGGAAAAAAGCTCAAGAGCTCCAAATCGATAGCCACCATCTGTTCATCGATTTTAGGGTCGGATATGACATCATTTATAGACGAGCTATATAGAGCCATGTCTAGTTTTGGCATGGGTGCCGAGCGAATGACGTGCAGAATGATGACTGAGAACACTCGCTGTTCCGTCCAAGTCGGTAACGACTTCACTGAGACCTTTGATGTCCAAAAAGGGTGTAGAAAAAGTGACGGGATGTCATGTGACTTCTTTAAGATCATAATTGACAGAATTGGGAGGAACTCATAAGAGGAGGCAAAATCTTTCAAAAGTCTGTGCAACTACTAGCGTACAACGATGATGTCAATATAATTGAGAACACAGCGGGCTGTCACCGGTGCGTCCGCTAGTATTAAAACGGAAGTTGGCAAAATGTGTTAAGAGGTAAATGAGGGAAAAACCAAGAGGCACCCAACGTCAACGAATTGAACAGAACGTCACAGTCGACAGCTACAATTTCGAGATAGTAAGGGACTTTGTCTACCTTGTCTGTTATAAATTCTGACAACAACTCCTCAGCAGAAACTATACGAAGATCACTCTTTCCAATCGGTGTTACTAACAACGAACTATACAAGCTGTATAGCGACAGAAAAGTGCGCATCAGTCGCCTGAGATGCCTAGGATATTTAGAGCGAATAGACGCCTCTTAGGGTTTTCGAATCTAACCCAGGACATCGCAGTAGAAGCGCACAACAAAAAGGGTCCTTAACCTACTTAGAGGTAGTAAGCTAAAGATCGGGCTAGTTAGTTAAGGGCCAGGTTCACCCCAAACTTGAGCGATACCTAATTAAGTGAGTTAGTAACTAAGTAAGTACTAGGGAGTTCTAGACAGTTGACAATGCAACACTATAAAACTCTAAGCAGTCAATAAGGTCTTGTTACAGCGCGTTGCAAAAACTAACGCTTCGAAAGATCTGCACATTGCTTTAATGAGTTGGAAAAAGCTTCCTATAGAGTTCACAGAGATCTCAAAATTTATATTATGATCAGCAAGATGTTGATATGGATTATGAAAGAGCAACAGGCTCCAAAGCCTGCCCTAAGCCTAAATGTGCTCTCATGTGCTCTTTAACAACTGTCCTTCTTGTCTTGTTGTGGTGAAAAAGGCTTTTCAGTGCCAAATGTGTGGTAAGGAGACGTAAGTCCCTGCGTTCCTTGACCACTTGGCCGTTGACTTCAACCACAGTGCGTTGGTGTTTTTTCTTCACGCGCTTCTCTACCTACGTTTAAGTTCACTGCGATCCGTTGCAAACTACAAATCTACTGACAATTTTGTGCTGTGACTTTGCTGTCTTTTGCAAATTTAAATTATTGTTTGAGCATCTTCACAACTATGTAGCGATTATTTGTGTTCTCATGCTCGGCCTTGCGACAAGAATTTGATTAAATTTCGCCACACCACTATAATTTTTAGAAGCACTTCCTTCTGAAGTCACTGTATCTCTGTTTGGACTAGTTTCTAACGGCCACATCAAGTAATTTGACAAATTATAGTGCATCCAATGTAAAATCTTACCAACAATTGTCGTTACTTTGTTCCTATTCAAATCATGTATCACAGTTTCGAAAAGTTTTTGCAATTTCTTCTTATTGTCATCTTCCTTTGAGAGAAAGCAAGTTTCTTCCTCCATCATTATCTAAAAGTGGATAAATAAATCAATGAACTTTACTTTGATTTTTCATTGGTTGCTTACTTACCAAATACTCGGAGAGTTTCTTAACTACAGGCTCATACTGGACAGACCTCGCCCATGCATCGCACACGAAACATAAATTAAAATGAAAAGCATTTCGAGCATATTTCTGATGGTCAATGCGAACAGGATAACCCACAATCTTAAGCTGCAAAGCGTTCACGGTTAAAATACATCGCTGCAACTGGGGTTTGGGTATGATATACACATTGATTGCATCAAAAATTTTCTGCTTAACATAGTCTTCTGGTACCTGAAATTAAATCTGTATTCAATTTTAAAGAAAATGTAAAATAGAACAAATTTAACTTGACAACTTATTTTGCATCCAGCAGTTGGATGGAATTCACTCAGAAATATGCACCGTATGAGACCTTCTGTTCCGTATTCTTCTAAATTTTGTGGATTTGAATTCATTTTTGGTTTGTTTTTAGTTGGATTTGATTAATTATTACTCTGCATTGCGGATGGGAAACGCGCTTTTTCTCTTTTTTGTTACCATGAAATATATAGCATTTTATAAAATTTTAACTTTGTAACAGCTGCTTTTGACAATTGAAGTGACATTCGAATTGGTAAACAAACGTGGTGGGCGATGGCAAGTGTGGTAAGAATCTATGGAAAACTGAGTTCAGGAAGACATTTGAACTTAAATGACAAATATTTGGGATGCTTAAAAACGTTTAAAAACGTGGATGAAGTGTGTCTCGAGTTTTTCAACTGGCATTGCGGAACCGATAATGTAATTTAGATTTTAAAATATGTATTTCAAATACTACGTTAAAGTTTAAGTAGCTCAAAATAAAGTATGCGGAGAGTTAGAATTTAGAAAAAAAATATTATCGAGGAGGTATATATAGATTCTGTCCAGTTACGGTTAACAGAATCTGTTCCTCTTAACATATCTGAAATTGTTATTCACCACTCCTCCGAACTGTCACCGACAGTACAACGAACCAAAAAAAAAAAAAAAAGCCTTTAAGGAAGTGTCAAACGAATTTTCCTGACTCGGTCGGATTAAGACGAATATTTTTCACTTGCAGTAAAATTCAATTCTTAAGTCTGTGCGTTTCTTATTCGTGTGAAAATCTTTTCTAAACCAAAACCAAGACATTCTATAACATGTACAATGTGAGTTCAAGTTGATTAACGACTGAAATTAACCCCAAACGCAGAATTTCTCCCGGCTGTGTTTTTGTAGACATTTTCGGTTGGATTATTGATTTTTTTCCTTTTCGAAAAGTTTTCATCCACAAAGGATGAAAAACAGTGGTTTTTCTTTTTTCCAACGGTCACAATAAAAGCTAAAATAAGTGAATAGAAAAACGAAAACAAAGTCCTTTGTGTGATTTATAAGAAAAAAAAAAAATATATTTGCTTTGAATTTTAACTAGAGAGACTTGTACTGCTGTTAACTCTATACTACGTCGGTGGTTCTCGGTGTTTTTTCAATCAGGGAGAGGGCGTGAACACCACCCCAAAAGCCTTGGCCGTGTGTGCCTTTTCTTTTCGAGCACAAAAAGTGCACAAGTAGTGTCATTTTAATTCAGATTTTCCTCATTTTTCATTGCATGCACCCTCAGCATGGCAATGGATTATGTTTGTAGTGTGCTCTAGGGAGACGAATAACAGGATACCCTCAACAACAGAAAGTCAAGTGCATGTTTTATATGTAGTGTGTGGGCTAACCTCTCGATTAAATTCAATAAACCAATATAACCCAAAGATTAACTAAACAAAGATGAACTCGGACAGCAGTGAGAAAGGCAGTTCAATTGTACGTGGTCGTCCTTATCCTAAGATGAATCCAGTTGTTGATTCAGAATTTGAGAAACCACAAGAACGATACGTATGGGAGATGCGTACACGAAGTCCTAACATTACTCCAGCGAGTACGGTTTTAAATTCACCAGATCTAACTGAGGTACAATACTCTCAGCATCATGGACGACAACATCAGATTCGTGTTGGTCGAAGTCCAGTCAGTCAGATAGATAGCATAGTACCGCAGGGGTTAACTAGCCCGGGATCTCCAACAGATGTTGGCAAGGCAGGCGGCCATTGTGTACGCGATGGAGAGATAGTCGTCTTCGATGATATTGATACGGATTGGATCAAGTCACATGGAAAGGATGGCAACGCTGAAGATGTCCTAAAAGTAACGAAAATGATTGGCCAGCTGCCGATTGCTGAGTATGAAGGTTCACCTCGACGCATAGGCAACCAACAACAGGGCTATAGTCTACAGACAACAAGCTTTAAAATGGCTAATTCAACTAGTGGTGGGTTTCAAACACGTCCTCCTGGTTTTCCGCAACGTATTTCGCAACATTCTTCCACTGCCACTTTGGATACCAAGGAAACTAACCATAGAACGGAGAATCTTATTGATATAGACGATACAGACGGCGATGGCATCGATGGTAATGGTGACAATAAAAATGATTCCAACGTTGCGGACGAATTACGACCCAAAACTCCGACGTTCGACTATTTGTACGAGTTTTCCGAAACCAGAAAAGTACTGGAGGAGTTCTTTAAGGGAGCCAACACCGATGAGAAGCAGTTTGCTGATTTCACCGAGAGCGATGATCTCGGCAGTTGTGTAAGTCTATTAAATTTATTCCAAGTTTCACAATATTTAACATTTTCTCTCTCATTAATCGTGGTGTCTTGTTAATTGTTTTGTTTAATCGTGACATTGTGAGCCTCCAGTATGACGGTATCGAGTAAATCATTCAATTGATGGCTTGGCAGTGAGTCACCGGAAGTTTATGTTGTGTTCGCTCATCGATAAATCGTTTGTGTTTACATTAAAGACAATATTGGATGCAAGTATTGCTCCATGTTGTTAATGTGAATTAGTTTGCATAGCGATTAAATTTTCAATTATATGTTAGATATGTGTAAAATTTCATGAAAGTGTGGTGCATGGTTACGTGCAGAAACCATCAATATAAAACCTGTAATTGACGATTTTTACACTGCAAAAGAGGTCGCTAAATGAGTGTGATTAGTTACGATTAAGCCATACAACTCATTAGCTTTAAATGGCAATAACAATAAATGTTTAACAACATCGTGGGAAATGGGTTTACGTTTACTACGGTGGTTAAATGGGTACGCTTCTTCTATATCTATAAAGAAGCCTGCGGAATCTTAGGTTTATTCTGGTGCTAGGGCTAAAGTCATTTGTTTATATCAGCAATGCGGTTGTCTTCAAAGTGCTAACGTTAATCGATATTTCGCTAATTACTTGCCAAAATCATCTGGTTCTATGTGGTAAAAGCAAGCGAATTATTTATTTATGTTTGCGGGTTTTCCACTATTTCATAATTGAATACTAAAGGCACAATCTAAACTTTTTCTAAAGGGTGAGCCAACAGATGGTGTGAATGTTGACTGTCAATTATTCTCATTTACTGAATTCAATGTGGTTCATCTTTTCGACAGATGTCATACAATCTTTGACAATTTTAGTCATGGAGTTATTTACCTCGCAAAGCATTTCTGTCGTTCAGTCTTAATACGAAAATGAGCGATCTGTAAAAGTAATATTTCGTAAAATTCGTGATCCGGAATTCGAGAAGCGTTTTGAAAAAACTGGTTCGGTATCAGGTCAAACTGCATATCAGCAAGCTCGACCAGCACGTACTCGCCAAAACATCACCACTATGATCGAAAGGATGCAAAACCAGCCAGGCACTTCAATACATCGTCCACGACAGCAATTGGGTCTCACTTATGGCACTTTACGGCGAATTTTAAAAGTTGATCTCCAATGAAAATTACACAACAATTAAAGCTTTTGGATCATCTACGACGTCGCCGATTTGTTAACTTAATGTTGGATCGCCAGCACAATTTGTCATCGAATTTGTTCTTTTCCGATGAAGCCCAATGTCGTTTCTGGGGACCGGAAAGCTCATACGAGTTTCACGAAAATGCATCCCAAAAAAGTCATTGTATGGTGCGGACTATGGGTCGGCGGCATCATTGGCCCGTACTTTTTGAAAGATGAGACAGTTACAATGAATGTGGAACGCTACCGCAACACGTTGACGGGCTATTATTGTCCAAAATTTGAAGATCGCATTATTTCAGTTAGAAGAGAAGTTGATTGGTCTTCAAGTTTATGCCATTTGACATCTTTCTGTAGAGTTATTGGAAAAGGAAGGATCTCGAACATAACATCCAAACTGAAACTGCGGCCATTGACGATCAGATGGTCGCTTACAACAGAAGCCGTGGTGGTCACATGAACGCGATCTTGTGTTCTCTCAATTTACTATTTAAAGATTATTTCATGTAAATATTGACCACGACTACGTTTTAAGTGGCCCATACAGAGAGTTCAATTTTGAATCATTTCTTGGAGCATATTAGTTGGTGTCTCGCTAATAACACGTGTTATTATGACGCTGGTTTATCGGCGTATACGAGTGATTTGACGTATCTCCATAAAAAATTGTGTAAAGGCGGCAAATCGTACGATCTGGCCGGCTAATTCACCGGTCCAAAACGAAAAATAAATTGCTCGCCGAACTCATTGCTCAATTGGTTCATCGATTCGGATGTGGTGTGGCATGTAACGCCGTCTTTCAGGAACCACATGTCGGCTAGGTTCAGCTGGTGCATTTTGGGCAAAGAAAAAGTTCGAAATCATTGAACGATAGGGGGCGCCATTAACGGTAACGTGTGTTTTTTCAGATGCATTGGCAGCTCTTGTAGTGTCTGAGGTTGCTCATCGGACCAAATGCGGCAATTTTGTTTATTAACATACCCATTCCACCAGAAATGAGCTTCTATTTATTTCGCTTAATATGTTACAAGCTTAAACTAACTTAAAAACTAGGACTTAGAACTAACAAAAATTAATTAAGGGTCTACCACTATGGCTAAAAGCTATGGATGGTGAAGGATCGTCCCAAGGTATACCTCGAGCTAGCATACTCGAGAAGGGCGCGAACATAAGTGATATATAGTGACCTGGTCACGTGTTTGAAGCCAAATGATGAGTTTGTTTGTTTCATGAGATGAGTTTCAACAATATGCGAGCGGAAGCAAGCTCCTTGTCGTATTATTTACCAAGGTCGTAGATAGACTGAACAGTCACTGACTGAGTGACTGACTCGAAATGCAACTTTTCAAAATGCTATAATTTTTTTATTTTTTGATAAATTTTATTGTGCCAAAGCAAAAAATGTTGGAAAATACATTAATTTTCAAATTGTTTTAGTAGTTTTCAATATGTCCACCTTTGGCGCGAATAATGGCCTTGAGACGGCCGAAGAAAGCATCGCAAGCTGCACGCAAGTAGCTCGGCGGTATTTTGGCACATTCCCGGCGAAGTGCTTGTTTGAGGTGGTCCAAACTTTGGTATTTTTTAGTGCCAACCTTCGCCTTTAAAATACCCCAGACAGAGACATCCAACGGATTTGCATCCGGAGAATTTGCAATCCATTGTGTCGAAGAAATGAAGTGTGGAACATTGTTCTTTAACCAATCTTGGTTGACGCGCGCTTTGTGAGACGGTGCCGAGTCTTGTTGAAATGTCCACGGTCTCCGACCGAAATGATTGTTTGCCCAAGGCTTTAATACTGCCTCTAAGACAGTTTTACCGTATGGGATCGCATTAATTTTGACGCCACGGTCCAAAAATACGAGCGGAGAGCGACCATCGGCGGTTATGGCAGCCCAAACCATCACCATCGGTGCTGCCTGCTTTCTGGTGGCCGTCTGAAGGCGTAAATTTTCGAAGAACCTCTCTGACAAGTAAACTCGGTCATTTTGTTCGTTGACATATTGCTCTATAACAAATAGCGACTCATCGGAAAAAACCAAATTCGGCAACTCACCACTTTCGTGCAAGCGTAGCAACTCCTTCGCTCTTTCGACTCTAACTTTTTTCTGTGGCGGTGTAAGATCGTGTGCTTTTTTAAACTTCAACGGCTTGAGCCCAAGCTCATTTTTCAGTATATGTTGCATACGTTCCAACGACATGTTGAGCTCACGAGCCATTTTTCTTCCACTTCGACGCGGATTTCACTCAATTCGAGCCTTTACTTTCCGAACCATTTCTGCCGATGTTGCTGTTTTTTTATGACCATCTCCATGGCGTTTTGCAACGCTGCCGGTATCACGGTAACGGTTGGGAAATTATAGCAGTCTGAAGTTGGTTGCAGTTCGAGTCAGTCAGGGTGTAAGTTGGCCGTGGAGAAGGTAAATTCAGGGAGGAGACTTGTTGCACTTACGTGAGAAGGTAATCGATTGACATTTTGTGAGATTGAGTTCAAAGGAGTTCTTGATGCACTAGGTGGTAAAACTAAAAACTATGTTGTGAGAGAATGGGCTTACAAAATTTGGTATCGTCAGCATAAAGAGGAACACGTGACGTTGCCAAGAAAGTGACCAAAAGGACAGACATGAAATGAACACTAAAAAACTATTATCCAGGTAAGAAGATATTCATTTAAGCAAATGGCTTCAAACCCTAGAACGGACAATTTGAACAGGATTAGTTTATGAGATATCTTATCAAAAGCCTTTCTGAAATCAGTTGCTATAAAGTCGATTTCTTTACCTAATGCTGGTAGACCAGAGGACACGAATTTGATGCGGTTAGTGGTAGTTGGTCTACCTTTCAGAAACCGGTGTTGATTGGGGTAAATGGGAAATTTGGGTGGGAAAGTATTGAGGAACACTTTTTAAGAAAGTCTGGGCCGGGTAAGTATTCATCATTCAGTTGCTGTAACTTATTTTCCATTACTTTATCAAAACTTCAAGAAATAGAGGGGTCAATGTAGAAGTTAACTAGGTATTCGAAATAAGAGGGATCCGGTACATTGGTAAAGGATTACTTAAAAAAAGTTGGCTATGATATGTGAATCGGCTGATGATATGTTTTTGTATAAGAGGGATAGAGGAAAGCTATTAGATTTTTTTTTTGTAGTTAACGATCTAATGGTGGAGGCGATGCCGTGATGGTTGACTCACTGGCTATCACGCCACCTACCTGGGTTCGTATTCCGGTAAGAGCACAACAACAATTTTTTTCAAAATCGTCATCTCCCTTTCGACGGGCTATTGCAAACCTCCGAAAGTCAAATTCTGCCTATGAAAAAGCCTCTTAGGAGACCCGTTTGGAACCGGCAATAAACAGTAGGCCCTGCTCAGGAGTGTAAAAAATTCACAAAGTGAGAGAAACCCAAATGAGTGCGAGAAGCTAGGCCTTGGCCCACACCGGGGGGTCCCGCCAAAGTATTTTTTTTTTTTTTTAGTAAACGAATTGGTAGAAAGATTTAGACTTGTTTAAAAACTTTGATTGCGCACTATCAAGGTATCGCCTGTAGAGAATGTTGTAAAACTAAGCTAATTGAATGTATGACAAGAGATATTTGAAATAGTCTGTAAAAGAATTGGATCGAAGAAAAATTGCCCATAAAGAGCGAAGTCTACGATTATTCCACAGGGGACCGAGGTCTAATTGCATACCCATATAGTTTGAGATCCCACTAACTTGGTAAAAGCCAGAGTCTGTTAGGTCATACAAGAAGACGCGTTCCTTACTCGTGTTAGGGTTTGCGATAAAAAAAAAAGACTCATTTTCTGATTGAGGTAGATTGACATCCCCGAATACGATAACATCATCGAGAGGATCAGATTAATTAATTATTTGATTATCTGCGTCAATAGCGAGTTGGTAGCATTCGATAAGTTGTGCCGGTAGGATATAAAAACAAATAACATACAGGAAGCTGCTGGTGAGCGTTATGTTTATTGAAACGTTGTCAAGCTTAGAAGAAGTAGAAACAGCAATTAGAGAAGAGTTTATGACATTGTGGACGGCCAGTAGGACAACTCTTTAACATTGAAACTAGAGGGGAATAAGACCCACTCACCGAAAATTCGACACAGTGTCTTGTCGTTCGGCTTTAGTTCTTGTAAAGGTTGTATTTTGTAAGGTTTTAGACCAAGATACTTGCGTAAAATCTTCCATGTAGTTGAGTAACACAATCCCAATTGCTGCAAATGGCGGCGAACGGACAAATCACGGTTTTCAATAACATTAACGGATAAAGCAGCAATATTTTCCTCTGTACGAACTCCACACATATGGATAGGTGGCTTGATGTCCAATAGCGTGAGATTGGTTCAAAATTTGGTATCTACGGCTTAAATTGCTAAAATGGTAAAGGTGTGCGAAAAACATTTTCAAGGATTCAAGAATTGTTCGGATATAAGTCTTTCAATAATGATATGGCAACGTTAGTTTAACATGTTTGACTTTGACACAGATCAGGAATTACGCGTGAGCTGTCAAAAATAGAACACTGAAAAACCAAACCGCAAAATAATTACCTTTTATAAGGAAAGGCACATACGACGGACTCAATAACTTCTTTGTTAAATCTTGCAAATCTATTTTCATTTTAAATATTTTGAGAGAAACTATTTCGATATAATGGTAATCTGAAGTCGTCTCTATTTCTAATTTGGTAAGGCTGAGCATCCCGGTACCTACACATTGAAGAATGATATACAAAATGTAGTTTGATCATAACATTATAAAGGATCTTTCAGAGGTCGCACTTAGATGTTTTTCTTTTTTAAATGAAACATGTAAATAAAGGATGACCAGATAAGAACGATAGGAAAAAAGATTTAAATAAGACAACAACGGTGTGAGATATAAAATTTATTCTGGCTTTATTTTGCCATTTTTTCATGCCAATATGTGTGGAATTACACATCATTCAAATTGCCGTCTCGGTTTCGCTGTACGGTCTAATTTTTGATGACTCGTTCCAATATGTGCGGCGATATTCCGGCAATAAGTGTCGAATGTTGGCCTCGAGATTTTGGCTTGTAGATTAAGGACTTGACGTGGCCCTAGAGAAAATAATTGAGTGATGTAAAATCGCATGATCGCGGTGGCCAATTGACGAACGCTCGCCGTAAGATGACCCTTCACAAGTTTGAGTGTTGCGTCGCCTGTATGCCATGTAGTCTCGTCTTGTTGGAACCACAGCTCGGATATATCAATGTTGTCGGTTAACATCACAAGATCACAAATTTGTAAGTTACACTCTTTTCGTTTTGTGTGTTAATCGTGTCGTTGTGATCGGCTTATATAAGTGTAATATGGCAAAAGGTGATATCATTCGGACCTTACGACCGCTTGCTTTTCATCGTACCATCAAATTATTCGAAGATACTGGTGGAGTATGTGTCATCAAAGCCGTGCAGGCTCGAATCAGACGTAAACCACTGAGAAAGATCTTATCGCTTACAAATGAACCTTTCGGAAAAATTTACGCCTCACATCATTAAAGAAAACTTGGGCCTTAGTGCCTATAAAAGACACACTTGACACCTGCTAACAGTCGCATTGTTTTTTAAGGCTCAAAAACAAATTCTGTTCACCGACGAGAAAATTTTTAGTTTAGAAGAAATTTTTAATTAGCAAAATGATCGAGTCTATGCTCGGACATCAAAAGAAGCTTCAGAACATATTCCAAAAGTTGAAAGAGTCCATCATAAATGTAATGGTATGGGGATGAGTAAGCTACCATGGCATAACCAATCTTCATTTTTTGTGAAAAAGGAGTCAAGACTTCGGCGAAAGTTTACCAAACCACCGTTTTGGAAGCTGTCGTTAAGCCGCTAAATACAATGTTCGTAAACAAGCACTGGACATTCCACAAGCCGAAAACCACTCAAGAGTGGCTAACAAAAAGTGTACCCGACTTTATACGAGTATTAAGTGCGCAACTAAGTTACCGCTGTTGCGTGAAATTGTGGAAAATTGATTACGAATGAATCATTCAAAGTATTGCCCATCACTAGCTATAACTTTTTCCCATCTTTCTGGCAGAGCGCGAATATCGCTACGGTAAAGGTGTTCATCTTTTGAGGCTATCTACGAATCAAGCCATTTTTTGATGTCTTTATAAGAGCGGAACTGCTGATCAGCCAAACCAGAACGCAACAAGTAAGGTGGGGTTGGACTTCCTATTTATGCGTTTCCAGGTAGGTTAGGTTAGGTTGGGTGAGAGCGGCGTTTAGAAAACCAACCCACTTAGGGCTATTTCCCCGTTGTGCTTCAATGTAGATCTATGATCCTCTTTGAGCTTATGATGAAGCGTAGGAGACTGTTAATGTCTGTTGAAGTTGAAGTCATTGTAGAATAAAGCTCCTAGGTGGAGTTTTCTTCTCTGGAAGATAGCTGGACATGTATAGAGAAGGTGGAGGATTGTCTCCTTTTCCTCCTCGTTCATGCAGCTTCTACAAAAATCGTTTTTAAAAGCGCCAAACCTTTTTGCATGCTTGCCTATAAAATATTGTCCTAAAACCCTAGGTTTTAATGGGTTTGGCAACGTGAGGCCAAACGTTGTCATGCTGTAGAATCACTTTTTCGTATTGTAGCCGTTTTTCGCGCAGTGCTCGGCTCAATTACATAAATTGAAGTCAATACCGTTCCCCAGTAATGCTTTCGTTGAGTATCGACAGTTCATAATAAATTACACCGATCTGGTGCGACCAAATACACAGCATAACCTTCGCAGCGTGAATATTTGGCCGAGCATGACCGGATACAGTTCCCATGACTTTCTTCTCTTTGAGTTGCTGTAACGAATATATTTTTCATTACCCGTCACGATATGAAGAAAATCTTTCCTTCAAATCATAAAGAACACAAGTTCCTTGTTTTTGAATCATTCCATACACATGTAATCGCTTGTAAATGACTTTAAGCTTTTCTTGCGTTTGGCACGGATCCTCATCGAGCAATGCCTCCAATTCATCGTCATCGAAGGATTTTGGCCAGCCTTCACGCGGACGGTTATCAACAAATCGCCTAAAATATCGGCATTCAGTTGAGATGCCTGTTATCTCAGACAATTCAGTCCACCAATACGAAATGATTTCCTTGCAGGTTTTGTCACTCAAAAGCAAGAATCGGATCACTGAGCGATACTGTTCTTTTTCAATGGTCGCAAAAAACATAGATTTCTCCTTAACGACAGCAGAGAGTATTGTGTTTTGGAAGCATTAAATTCCACTCTGTTGATAGCTCCCCAATTGGTTATGCTGTTAATATCGGAATTTAATGAGGCTAACATAAGCTGCCGTTCCTGTTCTACAGCCGAAGAGCAGGGACGTGAGTCCGGAAACAAATATGAGAGCAGAAGGAACTGTCGTCAGCAGACGAATATATTGACTTAAAAGTGGCAGACCGTATGATTGGGACGCTGGTAGTCCGGACCTCAACACTTTGGATTACAAGTTGTGGTTCGTTTTAGCCTGTTCAACTCGTCACGATGAATGTGGTATTAAATATTAATATGGCAGCCATTTCGAATGAAGTCTTCCATAACTTGTAGTTAGGGATTTGACAAATAAGAAGTATAAATTTGTTTCAGCGCGTTTTCATTTGGCATAATTATAGCCAATCGTAACCAATTGAATCGAGTTCAAGCTCGAGAATTAACATTTTTAAGTATTCAGTCAGTCTGTAGTACAAGACTGATGTGTAGACCTTGAAGAAGTGATCCAACATTTCACTATTTAGATAAAACACATCGAGTGGAAAGGAACTTTTAATTGATAGCAGAGGATTGACATGCCAATGCAGTGAGAGTGCTAGAGGTCCGCTTGTGGCACAGCTTCAAAGACAGTAGACGCTGGTGGTGGTCGTAAGCAGAACCACTTTAATTTTAATATTTATGGAGGCTCTCTGTAAATGTACTATGACCTAATTCCGCCTTTAGAAAAATTTCTTTATATGAGATTCTATAAATTCACCAAATTTATTTCACACTGCAAAGTCCAATCTGGAATTTAAAAATAAAAGAAATTTCTTATTTAAATTTTAAAATATTTTATTAATCCTTAAAATTCTTAATCTAAAATAGCAACTGCCGTCTAGCTTTACACTGTTTCACTCTTGGCTTTCGATAGGTAAAAACCTGCCGGTAATCAGGAGGATTGTAATTGATCACTCTTGCGACTACAAAATCAACGGCTAATTGACTGTTGAAAATGTTGTTTAGTTCCTGATTTTTACCGTTGGTGTTTAAAAGATATTTTTGAAAATTTGATAATTCCGTGATGTTGGCTTTAAAATTCCTAGTTCGTGCTGGTTCCTCGGAATGTTGTTGACTTGTTGTTGGATTATTGTGGATTTTTGCTGAAATACTCTTGATAGTGTTCAATTCGTCCTTCTCCACGGTGCTAGTTTGTGTGGATTTTGTTTTGTTGACTTTTTTCCAATATTTTTCGTTAACGAATTTGCTTAAAAGCATTAGGAACCCCACGAGAGTAGCTACAAGTAAGCCTTGTAAGGTGACATCTACAAATACTTGGCAATGTGCGTACTCCATCTTCAGGTGTAGTTGATGTGTTATATCTTCAAAATCTAACTGATTAATGCTCTAAACTCGGAAGGACTTCTATTTTATATAGAAAATTTAGAAAGGACTAAATTACCCTACGCCTAATCAACTTGTTTACGTAAATTTTATTTATTACTTTGTTTTGACAAAAACACATCTCTTCAAAAACATCATAAAGCAATATAAAAGCAATAAAAGGATTAAAATTCAAGGATTGTGGTCAATTGACAACAAAAGGGTCTTTTTTTTCCAAGAACAGGAACAGGTAAATTTGTGAATCAATGGATCTCTTCGCGATCGTTTAATTGATGACTCAACTGCTTGTTGTATTTGTTTTCTATTTCTCAGGCTGTTAATGATGAATCACTTATATGTGCGCGATATTTTCTAGCTTTTGTAGGGTATCTAAATATGAATTGGTCCACTCTGGTATATACGCGGTGTTCCCTACTGTGTGGATATTTTTTATGAGAGCCGGGGGCTGGCGTTCATCCAACCGCTTTAAGATTTCATAATGTAAGCAAAAACGAGAACTACTACATTGCGGTAGTGAAGGAGTTTACCACGCGTAATGTTCGATATTGAAGACACATTTTTAGAGCCAATATTTTCAGCAAAATGATTCCTGTCAGCGGAAAAGTTGACAATCCGTTGGGAAAACATCAGGAGAGTACGGTTTATGGTGAAAAATCCAAATATGGGACCTGACCAACACAAAGTGCTTTTCAGCGATCTTGCATGCATTGCTTCGATTTTTTCACAATCCTTAATGGCGTTTATCGTCTCTCTTTGTTAAAGAAATGAAAAGTGGATTGGTCCGTTCGATATCAACCAGATTGCGACCATAATCTTGTTTGGATGAAGAACGTGCTTAGGTTTTAGATTTTCTTCTGTATCCAACTACTGCCCAGGTCTTCTATGGTTGTCACACAGTATTCGCTTTTATCGCAGATGATTATCCTGTGCAAAAAGGGCTTAATTTGGTGTCTTAGGGAAAGTGATGCTCAATTTTTGGAACTCGTTCAGTTCATGAATCATTCACTTGTTGAGTTCTTTGTTAATTTTATTTTTTATTTATTTATTTCATTTATTTCTTTACTTTACATTAAAATTACATTCTCATTATTTGTACTTATTCAAAGAAATTTAACATTAAGGTATCTAGGTTACATAGTTTTAATAAAATATATGTATAGGGTTTTCTAATAACGACTTGATAACTTTTTTCTTAAATAAAAGGCAAACCATTTGAGATATTTCAAAAACTTTATTATTGGCTTAAAGTACAATCAAAACATTTATGAATGGAACTCGACTTCGTTCATATGGCTACCGCGGGCACGTTTGCAGTGGTCGATTCGTTGGACCCAATTTTCAACTACTCGGCCACACATTTCGGCCGAAACGGCCGCTATTTCAGGTTTATTGTTGGCTCTGAGCTTTTCCAATGTCGTCGGCGTCTTGGCATAAACCAATGATTTAACGTAGCCCCACAGAAAATAGTCAAGCGGCGTTAAATCGCGCAAAAAACGAGGCGGCCAATAGACTAGCCCATGTCTTGAGATAACACGCTCACCATACTTACTCTTCAATAAATCGATTGTAGCGTATGCTGTGTGGCTTGTCTCACCATCCTGTTAAAACCACATGTCGTCCAAGTCCATATCTTCGAATTCGGGCCAAAAATAATCGGTGATCATGGCGCGATAACGCTGACCATTCACAGTAACGTGGCGATCGTTATCGTCGACGAAAAACGAAAAAATATGGCTCAATAACGCTGCCGGCATGCAAACCGCACCAAACAGTTATTTTTTGTGGATGAAGTGGTGATTCATGAAGCACATGTGGGTTTTCACCCTACTAATAGCGCATATTTTGCTTAGTGACGAACCCATGAAATTCATCATCTTGGCGCATCTTCTCCAGAACCCAATCGAAGAACGTAGTTCGTTAGTGTACTTTACCATGATGAAAATGTTGAGTTGACTGAATAAATTGACAGTGACAGTTTGATGAGTAGCGTTCACAAATTAAATTCAAAGTTGTCAAGTCCCTATTGGAAAACCCTATATATTGGTATGGAATTCCAAAGTCTTATAGCATGAACAAAAAATAAACGTTGACTATTTAAAAAGTTAAAAAAAGGAAGATTGATATTTTGGGTACGATTTGAGTGAGCCAAACTTAGTTTCTCTAATAGATATGTTGGTTGTTTAGTTTTGAGTAATATATACAGAAATGTGCAGTTTAGTATATTTATGGGTTGTCTACGGGTACATCCGGTAAGCTTAAGGGAAAATCTTGAAATGTCTTCATATTTACGAAGACCTTATATGTAGCGAATCGCCGAATTAAATGCCAATTCTAATTTCCTAAAGGACATTGCATCAATATTACTATAAACTACTGAGCTGTAGTATATAATGGGCATAAACAGAGCTCTTAAAAGTTTAAGCTTTGTTAAGGTCATTACAAAGGCGGATGAGATATAAAATTGGCGTCGACCACCATATATTCTTTTGATAACATATTGTGATTGATATGGCATTCACAGGAAAGGTTGATAAATACTCCTAAGTTCTTCACCTCATTTTCATATGGAATCAATTGTCCCATTAGATATATTTGTGGCAAGCAACATTAAGCCTAGCTATACAATCATCCATCGGTCTAGACATATATACCTGAGCATCGTCTGCATATAAATGCACCGATGCATCAAGAAGAACCTTAGGCATGTCGTTTATAAACAATGAGAACAATAGTCCCCTTGCGGGACACCTGTATGCATCGCTAGAAAATTTGATCTTTGCTGGCTAGCATGTACTTGTTGAAATCTGCCATTTAAATAATTAAATATAAGAGATGCAGCGTAACGCCGCAGATATTGGACCGAGTCATCAAAAATTGGACCGACTGCGACTGCTTGAAGCACTGCCAGCGAAGCCGAGGCAGCCAAATAAATGATATGCTATTCCACACTTAATGGCATGAACGTAGCTGCAAAATCAAGCCAAAATCAATTTTGTACCTTACACCGTTATTTTATTTATTTATTATTATTTTTTTTTCATTTTATTCTTATCTGGTACTTTAATCTATTGCCGCTTTTACAAAAAAAAGGAAAAAGAATTTATAAATTATCCAAGCTTATTTCACCAATTTTTTTTGCAAACTTCTAATCATTGCATCAGTCCAAACCGGAATTTAAAAATAAAAGAAATTTCTTATACAAATTCTAAAATATTTTATTAATCTTTAAAATTCTTAAATAATAAAAATAATAAATAAACAATAATTCTTAAAATAGCAACTTTCGTCTAGCTTTACAATGTTTCACTCTTGGCTTTCGATAGGTAAAAACCTGCCGGTAATCAGAAGGATTGTAATTGATCACTCTTGCGACTATAAAATCAACGGCTAATTGACTGCTGAAAATGTTGTTTAGTTCCTGATTTTTACCGTTGGTGTTTAAAAGATATTTTTGAATATTTGATAATTCCGTAATGTTGGCTTTCCAATTCCTAGTTCGTGCTGGTTCCTCGGAATGTTGTTGACTTGTTGGATTATTGTGGATTTTTGCTGAAATACTCTTGATAGTGTTCAATTCGTCCTTGTTTAAGGTACTAGTTTGTGTGGATTTAGTTTTGTTGACTTTTTTCCAATATTTTTCGTTAACGAATTTGCTTAAAAGCAGTAGGAACCCCACGAGAGTAGCTACAAGTAAGCCTTGTAAGGCGACATCTACAAATACTTGGCAATGTGCGTACTGCATCTTCGCGTGTAGTTGATGTGTTATCTCTTTAAAATATAAATGATGACTGATCTGGACTCCGACGGAGTTCGGCTTTATATAGAAAATGTAGTCCTTTCTACATTATCTTACTCTTAATTAACTTGTTTACGTAAACTTTATTTGTTTGTTTGTTTTGACAAAAACACATCTCTTCAAAAACATCGTTGTTTTCGAAAACATCATAAAGCAATATAAAAGCAATAAAAGGATTCACTCAGGTAGCCAATTGACAACAAAAGGGTTTTTCTTTCAAGAACAGGAACAGGCAAATCTGCGAATTAATGGATCTCTTCGCGATCGTTCAATTGATGACTCAAGTGCTTGTTGTATTTGTTAACTACTTCTCAGGCCGGTAATGATGAATCACTAATATGTGCGCGATATATAATGTGTATATACTAAGTGGGTTGAAAATTAACCTCCTTGGGAATGAAAAAAAAAATTTTTTAAATGTTTTTTTTATATTATTCAGTATAGTCCCCTTTTAGTTTGATACACTTATTCCAGCGATTTTCCAACTTGTTGATCCCGTCCGGAAAGTAATTTTCCGGAAGGTCTGCAAAATACTCCTCCGTGGCGTCGGTGATTTCCTTGTGTGAGCTGAATTTTTTATTGAAGAGCTATCTTTTGAGGTATGGAAAGAGATAATAGTCCGAGGGAGCCAAATCGGGTGAATAAGGTAGATGCGACAGCAATTGGAGCCGTAACACATTGATTTTAGCTATGATTGCGATGCTCTTGTGCGCCGGTACATTGTCTTTCAAAAACAATTTTTTTTTTCGCTTCATGTGAGGCCATTTTGCAGCGATTTCGGCCTTCTATTACTCCAATAATGCACAGTAATACTCGCTGTTGATGGTTTTTCCTTCTTCGAGGTATGCCATGACAATCCCAGAAAACCGACGCCACAACCTTTCCGACCCATCGAGCCTCTCTCGGCCGCTTCAGAGCACTCGTTCCGGCTTCAGTCCATTGCCGGGCACTCATTCTGTTCTCTGGTGTTCAACAGTTACCAATCGATGCCAAAAGTCCGCCCGATTCCGCATCAGCAAGTCCAAACACTCTTTCGAAGTGCTCTCGCGTTCGTGTTTTTGGTCAGGAGTGAGTATGCGCGGCACCCAACTTCTTCATATGCAGAATATTGCCCAAAATATGGCGTGTGCGCTCAGTGTTAATCTTTGTGGTATCTGCTAGCTCGCGCACCTTCACTTTCCGGTCAGCCAACACCATTTCATGTATATTTTTGACATTGTCTTCTGTAACCGGATCAGAGGGCCTGCCGCTGCGGACTTGATCGGTAGTGGAGTTGCGGCTAAAACGAAACTCTCGAAACCAATATTTGACGGTGTAATCTGACGGAGCATTAGCCCCATAATATTTATCCAAATTTTCTTTTGTTTTCTTCGCCGTTTTGCCTCTCAAAAAATAATGTTTTATGAGAGAACGAAAATCGTTTTTGTCCATACTCAACATGATGCCAAACACGTCAACAACAATCAGCCTTCAAAACAAAATTAAAGACAGTATCGCAATGAAATTTGGCATGTCTGCCTAAATATAAACGGACTTCAAGGCACTATAACCTTTTTTGCAGTAGCAGCGCATTTTGGCGGTCAAAGAGGTTACTTTTCACTCCACCTAGTAATACCAGTTTCAAGTATTTTGTTGAAGGCTATTGCAGTTTATTTATAAAGCTGTCTGTGGTATATTTAAAGATTTTTTTCGTTCTGTGGGCAATTACGAGTAAGTGTAGGTGCACGAAGAATTTTCTCTTATGAGACGCTTGAATTATTATTAATTTAATTAATCTTTTAATGAATAATTTATTTTACTGTCTTGACAATGATCGATACAATTTGTGCTGCGCGCACTTCCAGTTAAGATGGATGTCGAAAGAAAAAGAAATAGGAAACGTCAAGAATTGATACGTCAGCCAGAGAGAGACAAGATCATACAATAATGTTAAGGGCTGCATTCAGCCCGATGAATTAATAGAATGCAGTTTGTGACCGCTTCACCATCTTCCCAACGAAACAACACAAAAAACTTGTTACATCGTACTAGCAACCTTTTATTTTTTAAAGTTTTCTATCACGTAAGCAGGCTTCAATCTATCACTTGAACTAGAAATGTTTTTATTTTTTATATTCGAGACGAAAAACTTTCGTCGGACAACTTTGTATGGCACTTCATATAGAGCTCTGGTACTGGTCTTGACTCTATCCACTCTTACAAAAGCTGATTCACATTCTTGTAAAGTAGCTGGTATGCAAAACGTTCTTACTAGGATTCCGAGTATCGGTTGCTAGTATTTCACCGGGTCGTTTTAGTCCTTGACCGTAGACCAATTCTGCTGGTGAACATTTTAAGTCTTCTTTGATTGCCGAACGAATTCCAAGTAATACTGTTGAAACTACTGAACTCCAATATGTTGTGTTGCCTCTCGATTTCAATGAAGCTTTCAGTTGCCTATGGAAGCGTTCTACCATTCCGTTCGCTTGTGGATGGTACGGTTCCTATGGGAACCAAAGATTCGAACTGGGTTTCTTGGTCCGTTGTTATCATCAAAGAAAACCCAAATCTACCGTTAATGCCCTGTATTACAGTCACGAGGAAGAAGAAAGCGTTTGATTCCGGAATTGAACCTACCAGATCTAAACGCTCACTGGTAAAATCAAATTTGTCAACAGTGGATTTTTTTTACCTGTGTACTTTAGATTTTTGACATTCCTTGCAAGATTTTGCCCAGTAGGCTACGTCCTTATTCATCGTTAGCCAAAAATAACAGTGGCATACTAGTTTTCCCGAGGTTCTCGAGTGGTTGTGTAACGAACCAAAAATTTGGTACAAAAGATCTCGTGGAGATTTCGCAATAAATCTCAAATTCAGGGAACTTACATTTAAAAATCCTGGCGTATGTCAGAGGTTTATGATCAGTGTATACTTTGAATTCCTGTCCCCCGACAAAGTATCTGAAGTGTTTAATTGAAAAAATAAATTGCTAGCAGTTTGCAATCGAAGGCGGAATATTTTGTTTCTATTGGTAAACGTTTCTTTGAGAAGAATGAATAAGATTCCCTTGCGTTTTTCGTTTATAGCTGTAAGACCCCGCCAACTGCAGTGCTTGAAGCGTCAGTGAATATCGAGAATTCTGCATTGACTCTTGGGTGGAATAGCAAGGTGACGTTGGACAAATATTGTTTGGCTTCCTCAAATGCCTTGTTAAGATTGTCGGTCCATTTAAGATTTTCGCGCGACGTTTACGTTTTCTGTTTGGGAGTCAGCCGGGGCTAAGATTTTTGCTAAATTGGGAATAAATCTGTGATAGTAATTTATCTGTCCTGAAAACCATTGCAATTGTTTGATGGAGGTGGGCTTGGAAAGTTGGAGTATAGCCTCAATGTGATCCTTTGATGGGAAAATACCATCAGCATTCGTTCTGTGTCCAAGGAAGTCTAGCTCTGCTATTCCGAAGATGCATTTGGAAGTGTTAATGGTGATATGGTATACCGATAGACGCTTGAATAAAGTTTGAAAATGCAATTTGTTTTCTTCTTGTGGTTTGTTCGGCACCAATATATCAGCCACGTAGATAAAATCAAAACCAAGACCCTGACAGACTGTGTTTATAAAACGTTGGAATGTTTACCCAGCATTTCTTAAGCCGAATGGCATTCGCCGAAATTCAAACAAACCGAATGGGATTATGATGGCTGTTTTATAAACGTCTTCGGCGATATGTACTAAGTGATGGGCTCTTACTTTGGAAAATATTTTGCATCTTGATGTGAGGATGAGATTACAATCCGAGACGGTGATGACATACCAGATTCCTTTTCTTTTTTACCATATGGAGTTGGGAGCAGGTGGGTGAATAGGAGGGTTGACAAATATTTTGCTCGAACTCTGTGAGGGGTGCTTTGTGACGGGATGCGTCTAGCCTTCTTCAGCGCGAGAAAGGTTGTGGCCCTTTGTTAAAAAATTGATGATTAACTAGAGCAAAATAATTTAGTGTTTGTATTAGTACGGTAAATTGTTTCAGTATAGAACATTATAGGTTGTCGATTTTATATTGAATGGGTGAAGATGCGTTTTCATTTCTGATGACACCCATTGATTGTATTTTGATTATGGGGCTATGATGAGTTTGCTGTTCAAATCGATTATCAAACGAAATTTATCTAGGAAATCTGCTCCTATGATGGGACTGACTATTCACTGCAGTAACAGCAGTCTCACTTAGTTTGGGGTATCCGAGGATTGAAAGTTTGCCACGTGTGATTGCACAAAGGTGCAGGGTTGATCACATTTTTGAGCCTTAGATCAAAATTTTCTATAACACCATCACATTGCAGACCTGTGATTAAGAATGAGCCTGTTAGGAGTGCGATTGCGAAAACTTATTTTATTTGTTCTGAACCTCGACCTACTTTTTGGTTGCGATCGAAAATTGATTGATTCAATCCTGGCTATACATGTGCCTTTCTATCAAAACGTTTTCCAAAAAGTTGTATTTGTCACGCACTGGTGGATCCGAAATCATGTCAATGAACGATTCACAGGCTTCAATAGGAAGGCCGCGACGGTGAAAGAGTATCTTGTATCCTGACTAGTTATTTTAAAAACGCTGAATTTAGCCTCGGCTTGTATGAACCAAGGAGCAGAGCCGAACGTGAATTGAATTTATGCTGATTTTGTGAGAGAAAGTTTGCCCTGAGGTGGCTGGAAATGGATCTTATTAGTTGTAAATGATGGTTGTTTGGTGGTAGCTGGTCGCTCGATAGATCGTGATGCTGGCATCGGTTGAGTGCTGGCGTCAGTTCAGTGCTTGCGTCTGTTCGTAGCGGATGCACTGTTGGTGGTGGTTGCGCTATTGATAGTGGCTGCGCTGACCTCAGTGGCTGGGTTGGAGCTGGTTTGTTCTGCTGATGAATTGGTTGATGAAATTCAGTCATTTGTTGCGGTTTTGGTTTTGGCTCTTTTATCCCCGGCAATAAGTCATCAACGTCGAAGAGATTTTCAGAAGAAATATCCTGTTGATGATGTACCATACACAGACGACGGAGCATAGGATAAGGAAATAATGAGATGTGAAAGCTATTTTGACGTTCACGTCGTGGTCACCAGTTTTCCGTATTGTAATTATCTTACTGATTTTACAATGATTGATACAATTTGTGCTGCACGCATTTCGAGTTAAGATGGATGCGAAAGAAAAACAAATAGGAAACGTCAAGAATTAATATGTCAAAAAATGCCGGATGCGAGAAATCAACTTCATTATCATAGAATTGCTTCTTTGCCCCTGTAAAGTCCGTTGAAATTACCATTGAGTTGAATATGAATTTCTTCGAAGTATTTGTTAAAATTTTTTGAAATATTTTCAGCCAGCTAAAAGATACTCACTTTGAGAGTTCTCACTCGTCATTGAAAGATTTCTTTGTATGCTTAATTTTTTTCTTGTGAGCTGCGTGAATATCGGATAAGACGCTTTGATAAGGTTTTCAATATTGTTGATTTTTAGGTGTTCCTTTGTTTTTATATTACATTCAAGGTTAATCCTGTAGTCTGCTGCTGAGATTCTTATCAACAAACTTAGGGGGAAATCGGATAACTCTTTTTTCTCTTGGTTATCTTGAAAACACTCCAAATTGAACTTAGCCAGGGTTTCGAAATCGCTATTAAGGAAAATCACTTACCTTTTGCAAGATAGCAATCAGTAAACTTGGTGTCCCACAAACATACATTTCCTATTTTTATTTGAATCAAAATTCGAAATTCAAGTAAGTCGCATGGGTCAAGCATTTTGTCTCTTTTTCAATTTAATTCATCCTTAGAATTTCTTACATTTCCTGTTCAGATCACCAATAATCATAGTGCTATCACAGTTAATATGTTTTAGTATTTTTTTTCTGCAAATTGCAATAAATAATGCTAATATTTGTTGTTATTCAATGATAATGGCTTTGATATAACACTTACAATAAGCATGACTCTCTTTGCTGCATATAAGGGATTATATGAGCTTCGAAAACTCAAGACAAGCGTTTGTTTACTTCTTTTCTTTTTGTAATATGTATATAAAATGAAATATTTTATTCAAGCAATTTAACATATTAAAGATACATGTTTGACAAGTATTGTACTTTGTGCAATTTTTTATTAAAAAATCTTGAAAATTCAGCCGTTGGCAATTCATTCCCCTTGATCTTTCAAAAAAATTCTTTCGCCGTGGTCAGGATAACTCATGACTAATTCATCTGAAATTAAAAAATCGAATATTTTCTGTTCGTAGATGTAAGTATAAAGTTCGTATTTGAACGAAGGAAAAAAAATTAAATTAGAATTTTTGGCGACGTTAAATTTTCACCACGTATTGCCTCACAAAATAAGTTGTGATAAAAAAAATCCTTTGTCCAAGTACTGGATAATGTTATTTTGAAGAAGTGTTCAAAATTTAACCAAAATCGGTTCATATCTTATTTTGCGATGCAAAAAGTTGTCACTACTGCTTGTTAAATGGATGTCTGTGTGTGTTAAGATATCTGACAAAATAAACATAATAAATAATATCTGACAAAACAGCGAGCAAATACGATGTGCCACAAGGTTCCAAATTGGATCCCATATTATTCATTCTTTTCATAAACGAACTATGGAGATCATTTAAAAAATGTAATGCCTATGCCGATGACATTGCAATTGTGGTAAAACGCAAACACTTGCATTTAACAGTTAAGATATTGCAAGACGAATATAAGCCAGTGGAAACTATTCAAATCTTTCTTCGAAATGACCGCTGTCCAGTACCAACAAATTGCATCGCAATTGAGGTAGTCAGCAGGTTCTATAACTTATTCGTGCGGTTTGCTAAGAGATGGTGTAATTTGTATTATTCCATTGTTATTATTCCATTGGAACATGCGTTGGAAAGCTACTGTCATTGTACATCATTTCAGTATATGTCATTCATTTGAAGCGTAATCAACAATAATTTTTTTTTCACTCAAATATGTGGAACTTTGTGCCTGAAAAAATTTTTTCGCGGGGAGTTCTTATTCATTACTTTAATATAAAGAAAACTGCTGCCGAAAGTCATCGTATTTTGGTGGAAACTTATGGTGAACATGCGCTAACTGAGCGAATGTGCCAAAAGTGGTTTGCACGATTTAAAAGTGGTGATTTTGGCTTGGAAGACGATGAACGTTCTGGGCAGCCAAAAAAGTTTGAAGATGAAGAACTGGAAGCATAACTCTATGAAGATTGTTGCCAAACACAAGAAGAGCTCGCAGAATCTTTGGGTGTCACTCAAGCAGCCATTTCAAAACGTTTAAAGGCAGCTGGATATATTGAAAAGCAAGGAAATCGGGTTCCACATGAACTCAAGCCGAGAGTTCGACTCAAGGTTTTGCATGTCGGAAATGCTGCTGGAACGCCACAAAAGGAAGTCACTTTTGCATCGGATTGCTACTAGTGGTGAAAAATGGATCCATTACAACAACTCCAAGCGCAAAAAATCATATGTGAAACCCGGCCAACCAGCCAAATAAACGGCAACGCTCGAACCTTGCCCCTTCTGGCTACCATTTGTTCCGGTCGATGCAGAACGCCTTAACTGAAATACGGTTCACATCAGAGCAGAATATCAAAAATTGGCTTGATTCATTCTTGGCTGCCAAGCCGGCGCAGTTCTTTTGGGATGGGATCCACAAATTGCCAGAAAGATGGGAAAAAGTTAGCTTCAGATGGGCAATACTTTGAATAATACTATTGTACATGTTTTTCTTAAATAAACGTTCAAATTATGAAAAAAAAACCGCACGAATTAAAATATATACCCAATACAATCTACTATACTCTCGCTAAATTAATAAATTCACTTCCACAGTTTTTAAAAGTCATTCTAAATTATAAAAAAAGGAAAAAAGATTTAAAAAAAACATCATCAATTTAAATTAATGTAAACTAAATGTTTTAATTTAATGTTACTTCAATCTTAATTGAATTTACGTAGAACCACCTGCAGATAAGCACTCTGCTTTTCAGGTAAAACAGTGTATGAACATATTAATAATTAAAAATAAATAAAGTATAAATAAAAGATTCGAAAAACTCTGGTTTGCGTAATAAGCAAGCTCATGACATCTTAAATAAATTTGATCGATGGGCAAGGTCTCTTTAAATTTATGTTGTCTTACAGTCTGGTTGATCTCTTAAAGAAATCTTACATATTTTACATAAAGAATTCAATATTATTAACAATCAACCTCGTTTTATTTTTCATTTTAGGATACCCACCAAGAATACGAGCGCGAGGATGATAAAAAAGCTGAACAAGCCTACATTGGTCAAAGATTAGCTAGAATTCCAAAAGAAGAGCTGTACATGGTACATCGGTCACCTAGAAAACAGGTATCAGTAGGAGATCTTCATATCTTAAACCAATGTTTTACTTTTATTTTTATTTTTATTTTTCTAGCAACAATTTGATAATTACAACGACCAGAATGATATAGAGCTCTATATTGACTCCAACAGTCGTAGTTCAGGTGAATTAGCAGACACAGAATTAGAAGCGAATTTACGACGTCACTCCCGTAATTTTACTCTTTCACCAGAAACAACTGACTATGACTCGAATTGTGGCGACTTAGATAGCCTGTCGAATGATATAAATTGTCAGACGGACTTTGGAAAGCTATATACGAGTATGCCTGTACTAGAAGACGGCCTATCCAGTGGTCATGCCTCAGACACGGAAAACAATGTCTCTGTTGTTATTGACAAGAAATTCTTAGACTGTAATAATATAAATGCAGCGCAAATAGAACAGGAAGAAACTAATAATGCGATAAATAGCTGTCAAGATGGATCCGATAATGATGTGAAACAATTAACAAATGATGTGGCAACTAGTGATAGTGGTTGTTGCAATGCAGCTGCAAATAACTCCGACAATAAGGAATTGCATAACTACGATGCGGTCTACGCAATAGGTGGGGTTTTTTTTTTTTTTTTTTTTTTTTAATTTTATACCCGATTTTGTTTTAATGATTGTTTAAGGTATGCCACAAAATACACCTCCACCACCTCCAGCACCAGTTCCACATAGGCATGGTATACCCGATGCTGATTCACAAGACATTCAAGAGGCTATGAAAGATATTCGATCGGCTTTGCAGCGTGCGAAAACTCTTCCTGAAAAGGCGAAATTTTGTGATGAGGTTCTACCAGCCGGACGGGAGTCACCAATATGGGTACCCCGTACTAATTCTCATGAGAACTCTTCCGTCGATGTTGTTCATAAAGGCCAGTGTACTGTTGATGAAGAGGAACACGATACAGATTTAGAAACTGATCGGCTACTTGGTCAGCAAAGACTTGATGATCAGGGATTTTATGATGATAAGGTCTGTATAGGGATACATCTTTTTGTTTCGTTTTGTATTGCAATATTTCAATAACAGCAACTCTGGTCGAAGAACTCAGCAACCCAATCTCCAACTACTTCGGATATAACAATGCTAAACAACTCAACAACAATCAAACCCCAGACGTTTTCTTCTGCTACCATACGACAGGGTATTGGAACATCATTAACACCAACTTCCCCAGATCGATGTCAAATAATTGGAACAGGTGATGTTACCATAACATCCCCTGAAAAGCTACAATACTCTAAGAGCCCTACAGGCTCCATCAAATCACTTAAAGATTCAACAAATAGTGATAAAAAGGCGAAAACTCGAAACAAAGAAGGTTAGCTTGTTATTTATTCTAAGTTTTAGTGTAGTCTTTTAATCCCCTACTGGCTTTTCTTTAAAAGTAACACTCAAGTATAACGGTTTCTTTTTCTATCTTTTCTTTGATTAAATTCCACGCATCATGTCCTTGCAATTGAATAACTAAATTTGCAAATAAACTCAAACAAATGCCCTCTAACCAAACAATACTCTTGTTCTATAAAAAAAATAAAAAATAAAATACATGTAAGTCGTTTGAAAGGTTGTTTGTTTAGTTTTTGTTTTTATTTTCATTCGTTCAATTTACACATTGAGTTGAATAAAAAAAAAAAATAAATAAAAAATGGAAAGGCTAATGCTAAATTGTTTTTGTAGGGTTATTGGATCCTGCAGTGCTCATTGAGGGTGTTCTCTTTCGAGCAAGGTATTTGGGCTCAACTCAGTTGGTTTGTGAAGGACAACCAACAAAATCCACACGAATGATGCAAGCAGAAGAAGCAGTTTCTAGGATTAAGGTAGGTTTAATCAAAAGTTTCTACTTAAATGCTTTCCAACATATGTACACTTCACTTCATACAAAGATAGCATTACTAACTTCATTCCCACTCTCTGCTTACATGCATACTAACAGGCTTTGGTAAGTGTGCGCCAGACAATTTTTGTCTTATAGTTAACATCCGAACTGAATCAATTAAATTTTCTTTATGTCATTTGTTTCTTCTTTAGGCACCCGAAGGTGAAAGTCAACCATCCACCGAGGTCGATTTATTTATATCAACCGAGAAAATCATGGTTCTGAATACGGATCTCAAAGAGATCATGATGGATCATGCATTGCGTACAATCTCCTATATTGCTGACATTGGTGATCTAGTTGTTCTGATGGCAAGACGTCGATTTGTTCCATCGGATACAGATGAAGGACCGAAACCAAATCGAACACCAAAGATGATTTGTCACGTTTTTGAGAGTGACGAAGCACAATTTATAGCACAATCAATAGGTCAAGCATTTCAGGTGGCCTATATGGAGTTCCTGAAAGCGAATGGAATTGAGGATCATAGTTTTGTTAAGGAAATGGATTATCAAGAAGTGCTCAATAGTCAAGAGATTTTCGGTGATGAATTGGAAATCTTTGCGAAAAAGGAATTACAGAAAGAAGTCGTTGTACCCAAAGCAAAAGGTGAAATATTGGGAGTTGTAATCGTAGAGAGTGGTTGGGGATCTATGTTGCCGACTGTTGTGATTGCGAATTTAATGTCAGCTGGAGCTGCCGCGAGATGTGGTCAGTTAAATATTGGGGATCAACTAATCGCAATAAATGGTATGAGCTTAGTTGGGCTTCCATTGTCGACTTGCCAGAGTTACATACGCAATGCAAAGAATCAGACTGCTGTTAAATTTACGGTTGTGCCTTGTCCGCCAGTTGTGGAGGTTAAGATAAAACGACCGAATACCAAATATCAATTAGGGTTTAGTGTACAAAATGGAGTGGTAAGTAAATGAGTATTTATCTTGGTTTATACCTAACGTTAATCTGTTTATACATTAAACATGTTATATCAATGCTTGTTAAAATGTACTGCAGATTATATTTTATTTTAAATCATCAATATGTTTTTGGTATTTTGGTATAACTGTTTGCTTCTAGATGTTCTAAAAACCTCTTATTTTTCTACATTTATAAGGGTTCTATTTAAATGAAGATTTTTGTGATCCTCCCTGAGTTCCTTCAATCAAGCATATGCATAGTTTTGAGTCTCGATCTGTAACATGCTTGAAATATTCCTAATTTGTGGAAACCAGGGAGAGCCAGGATTACCGAATAGTGTTTTTGCTTTAGAGAATCGGTTTGTAAGAAGAAAATATTAGAACAAACCCACAATGTGCAAATACTAAGTCCTATGCTAAGAACTGGTGTAGTGGGCAATAGTTCTTATTTTTACATAACAAGCCAGATACACTTAAAATTATTGAATCTTAGTTCATATTCGTACATATTCGTATAAAGGGTGAGCCAACAGCTGGTGTGAAAGTTTTCATTAAATTTAACACACATTTATTGTGGAATCAATGTAGAATTTTATTGATTAATAAAGTTCGGTCTATTGCAATTATAATTGGAATACAATATCGCTCGTGTGACTACCACGGCTTCTGTTGCAAGCATTCATCCGAAGGTCAAAATTATAGATGACTTTTTGATTTTCAGTTTGATCAAGATGTTATGTTTGAGATCCTGAATTGTCACTGGTCATTGGCATAGACCTTACTCTGCAAATAACCTCACAGGAAGAAGTCTAAAGGTGTCAAATCGCATGACCTTCGAGGCCAATCAACTTTTCCTTTAAAATAAATAAGGATCTTCAAATTTTGTATGCAATAAATTGATTAATTGATGGTTGTGTGGGCAGCAGCACCATCTTCTTGAAAGTAGAGATCGTCCACACTCAATCCATTCAATTTTGGGAAAAAAAGCTGGCCAACCGGTTGCGGTAACGTTTTCCATTCACTGTAACTTTCGCTTCAGTCTCATCTTCGAAAAAGTACGGGTCAATGATGCCGGCTATCCATAATCCGCACCATACAGCGACTTTTTTGGGATGCATTGGTTTTTCGTGAATCACGTATGGGTTTTCTGGTCCCCGTTCATCCATCCAAAAATAAGCTCCATCGGAAAAGATCAAATTCGATGACAAATTATGCTGGCGATCCAAAATCCAGTTAACAAATCGGCGATGTCATAGATGGTCCAAAGGCTTTAAAGTGCCTTAAAGTGCTATAAGTGAGGATCAATTTTTGACTTCCACGACGAATTGAGGTGCGTGGCTTGTTTTGAACATTTTCATTCACAGTGGTGATATTTTGGCGCGTACGTGCTGGCCGAGCATGCTGAGATTGATGCGATACTGGACCAGTTTCTTCAAAATACTTCACCATTGCACGTAGTCCGGACTCATTAGGGCGACCGAAACATTGACGAATTTCACGAAATGTTACTTTTACAGATCGTCAATTTTCATAATAAGATTGATTTAAGAAAATGCATTATTGTGTGTTAAGCGATTCTATGACTAAAATTGCCAAAAATTGTAAGACATCTGTCAAAAAGATCAACTACAATAAATTCAGTAAATGACAGTTATTGACAGCCAACATCCACACCTTCTGTTGGCTCAACCAATTTACATAATTTGCTGTATATTTTCCTGAAAGAACTTCATCTTGCGGAAGCAGTTTATTTTTCAGACAAATTGATTTAAGAAAGGTAATGAGTTCAAGTAATATATATTTAATAAGTTACGATCTTAATTGTAGGCAACGGAATTGGGGTTGCTTCAGAGCAAATGTTTAAAGTAAATCAGTAAAGTGTATTTTACACCATGAACATTGCAAAAAATTAGCTAAGCTGATTCGAAAGCAGCAGAGACTTTGTAGAAAAGCTACCCTCATAAAGGATAAGCAGACGGCAAGAAAAACAACGTTGAAACATGTTTTTAATATTTTGGCAGAATGAAGATAATCTCGCAAGGAATTCAATCGCCGAAATAAATTGAAAATGAGCAGAGAAACCCACCACGGGGAACACCTTAACCCCTGACACTGATCACATAGAAATAATCATCGTGGCAAACTGAGAAAAATTGAAATACTTACTCTCTCTCGTCTGGCCAGTGTGGGATAACTTAGATGGTGCAAAAACTCCGCTTTATTTTGTGACAGAAAAATCCTACTTAAACTTAAAAGTTTGTTGTATACGGAAGTCGTTCATCCAGTCTTAATATACGAATCACATATATGGACGATGTACGTTAAGAATTAGAAAAATTAGAGCGACGAAAATGAAAATATTACGAATGTCAACGAGTATAACAAAACGTGATTTTATGTACATGCATTCGTTCAAACTGAATAAATCAATAAATCAGCATCCATTTTCTATGACAGTATTGGGAAAATGCGGTCCAAAAAGCAAAAGTGACTTAAGTTGCAGCAGAGTTTCGAAAAAGAACCTGATAGAAAAATAATTATACATACCACTTACATTAATCCAAAAATATCAGCTAAATCTTGGTTTCAATAAAGAAATAGTGGCTGTTAGAATAGTCCTAAGGTCTGTAAATCTAGAACAACCCACAAGTAGCGCAGTAGCAACTGTCGTTGGAGCAGAAATATGTAGCATTAGATGTTATTATCCGCTTAACATATTTCAACGGCTAATCCACGTTTGACCATCATTATTTTTTTAGTTTTTTTTTTTTTATTTTCCTTCGAACATGAGTGTTCAATTGTTATGCATTGAACTAGTGTTAAGAATTTTTCAATGCAATATCAACATTTTTGAAGTAGCGCTTTCCCTGTAATCAACGGCTTAACTTTGTGAAGCTCAGCCTCGTTGATGCACGCCATGAATGTACACCCTGACTGACACGAACAGAAACCAACTTCAGTCTGCTATAATTTCCAAACCGTTCATTACTGTGAGCTCAAATTTTGACACATGACAGATAATTTTATTATTTACAAGCCTTTTAAACGATTTGCTTCTCAGTTGTGTTAAAAACTGAGAATTCAAACGTGATAGTGTTATTGCTTTATATTTGGCTGGAAAACACAAGTAGCTATCGTTAGACCCCTCTAGCACCTCAACGTGAATAAATCATTTGTGTCTCGAACCATAGCTCGTTATTGTGATACTGGCAGTGTTGCAAAACGTTATGGAGGTGGTCATAAAAAAAGAGCAGCATCGGTAGAAATGGTTCGAAAAGTGAGGGCTCGAATTGAACGAAATCCGCGTCGAAGTGGAAGAAAAATGGTTCGTGAGCTCAACATATCGTTGGAACGGATGCAACACATACTGAAAAATGAGCTTGGACTCAAGCCATTGAAGTTCAAAAAAACACACGATCTTACACCGCAACAGAAAAAAGTTGCTTGAAAGTGGTAAGTTGCCGAATTTGGATTTTTCCGATGAGTCGCTATTGTTGTCGAGCTATACGTCAACAAACAAAATGACCGAGTTTACTCGCCAGAGAGGTCCTTCGAAAACTTACACCTTCGGACGGCCACCAGAAAGCAGGCAGCACCGACGTTGATGGCTTGGGCCGTCGCTCTCCGCTCGTATTTTTGGACCGTGGCGTCAAAATTAATGCGATACCGTGAAACTATCTTAGAGACAGTATTGAAACCTCGGACAAACAATCATTTCGGTCGGAGACCATGAACATTTCAACAAGACTCGGCGCCGTCTCAAAGCGCGCGTCAACTACAAAAGAAAATCAGACGGATATCCCCCCTCTCTCTCGTTCGATAACATATCATCGACCGACCCACATATTATTGCCAACTATTTTGCAAACTTTTTTAAGCAGTCATTTGCAGACAACACCTTCGTACCTGACCCCATGTATTTCAAGTACCTTCCCAATTTCTTCATTGGCCCCTCTCTCTCTCAACCTTTTGATCCAACCCTTATTGAAGAAAAGTTACAAAATCTCAATGATCTCAAATTTTATCCGGTCCAGATGGGCTCCCAGCAATATTTCTCAAAAAGTATGCCTCCTATCTTTCGCACCCATTTTCCTCCCTATTTCATCTGTCCCTCACACAAGGGGAATTCCCCCAAGTTTGGAAGACCTCTTTTATAACCCCGGCTTACAAAAAGGGATCAAAGAATGAAGTAACCAACTACCGTCCCATTGCTAAGCTTTCTCACATACCTAAAATATTCGAAAGTGTTTTATATGATGTTCTAAGCTTTCAGTGCAAGTCACTTATATAACCCAGTCAGTACGGATTTCTAAAATGTAGATCAACTACTACAAACTTAGTTGAATTCGTGTCCTTTGCGCTTTCAGCCTTAGAAAATGGCAACGAAATTGATGTTATTGCTACAGATTTCGCTAAGGCCTTCGATAAAATATCACATCAACTGATCGTTTACAAATTGTCTTTTCTCGGTTTTGACCCCATTTTGTTAAAATGGATATCTTCTTATCTGGAGAACCATTACCATAGCTTTCGCTTTATGTCAGCATTCTCAACGCCGTTTTTAGCAACTTCTGGTGTCCCACAAGGCAGCCATCTTGGTCCCCTCCTTTTCATTCTAACTATAAACGATCTTGAGAGGATTATCAAACACTCCAAAAGTCTATTCTCTCAAGAAGACCTCGATAGGTTTTCCACCTGGTGTCTAAAAAATTGCTTTGTCTCGTAAGTCCTATCAATCCCCCTCCAGACTTTATTTTCTGCATGACCAACCTGTACCCCAGGTGCAATCCCTTCGTGACCTCGGAATTTTATACGATAAAGAGTTAAACTTCCGTTCGCATATTGATGAGATAATCCTTAAAGCCAACTCATCGCTCGGTTTTATCAAAAGTTGGTGTAAAGAATTTAGCAACCCTTATGTGACAAGGTCACTTTACATTACGCTTGTCCGCCCCTTTCTTGAATATGCCAGCCAAGTGTGGTCCCCCTTTCAGCGAACTCATATATCCCAAATCGAGAACATTCAACGTCGTTTTCTTCGTTTTGCTCTTCGTGGACTACTCTGGAGTGACCCATTTATTTTATCTCCCTATCGCGACCGCCTTCTTAACCTGAGTACCCTCGAAAAACGCAGAGACGCAGCTGACATTCTCTTCATTCATCGACTGCTCTCCGGTTCATACTAATCCTCGTAATTTACGGTGTCCTCGTCTCTTCTATATCCCAACCCATCGCACCTCTTATGGCTCTAACGAACCAATCTCCCGCATGCTCCGTAAGGTCAACTCAAACCTCCCCCGTTTTGATTTTAACCTGAGCACTTCTCGCCTTAAGCTTGATCTCCTTCACCACTCCCTAACCCTTAAGTTAGTTTTAAGTTAGTTTTTTAAGTCCTAGTTTTTTAAGTTAGTTTAAGCTTGCACTAAGCGAAATAAATGGGGGTATTAGGCCCCACCAAATTCAATTTAATTTATTATTTGGCATAATTTGAACTGAGCCATGTTTTTTTTTTTTTTTTCTTTAAAATAACATTTTACTAAAATAATTATTGTTAATTGTTTTTTGTAGATTTGTAGTCTGTTACGTGGTGGAATTGCCGAAAGAGGTGGTGTGCGAGTGGGACATAGAATAATTGAAATAAATAATCAAAGCGTTGTGGCTGTACCTCATGAAAAAATTGTTAATTTACTAGCAACATCCGTTGGGGAGGTTTGTATAAATTTTTTTTCCCATTAATTTATATTTCATTGATTCATTTCTATTTTAGATCTTAATGAAAACAATGCCGACTTCAATGTTTAGACTCTTAACTGGTCAGGAAAATCCAATATACATCTAAATAATTTTAATTAAAAAAGAAAAAAAAAACAATCTTGCGTGTAAAAGGAAATGCAATTAGCTTCTACGATTATCAAAAGAAAAAAAAACAAAAATAAAAAAGCCTAAGAAAGTATTTTACAATTTACAAGGAAATAACCCACGCACGTTCTGCAAGCCACAATTTCTTGACTTTTTCATCGAAAAAAAAAAAAAATGCAAAATACTAAAAACTCCCGAATATAACTCACTGTTAAGATTTCTACTACAAACACCAAAAAAAAAACCAACAACAACAACCTATTGATTTTTATATGTATATATATATTCCTTTTCTATTATTATTTTAAGTTATTAATGCATTTATTAATATAAAGCGAGCTTTTATTTCCATATAGCTCGTAGATATGTTTCATTATTTATAATAATCTATCACTTTCTTCCATTACTTTTACTAAACAATTTTCCACAGCAGCATTTTGAAAACTACCCAAATGTGTTTCGTTTTGTTTATTTTTGATAGAAGTTTCGTTGCAAGCCTTTTTACCGTTGAAAAAGACCAAAGTTTTACTTCATTCTTGCACAAAATAATGTACGAGTTCTACTCCTAATCAAGTGTTACAAATCTATAGTATACAATAGATTGTTAACGAATTCTAATTATAAAGTATTTTCAGTGAACCAGGTTTAAGGGAAGAAAAAAAGGGCCTCTCAAACATAATCGTATGTATGAGTACAGTGTTTATCAGTTTGATTTTAGGAAACAATTGTTTCAACGTACTTGTTGTGAAAATGATGAATCAAAATTAGATCCCAAAATATAAGTCTTTGTAAATTGGCCAGTTCTGATTTAGATTCAGTACATTTTATATGCCTTAGTAACCAATCCTATCTTTGAAATGCTTCACCTTCATTGGTTTGAAAAGGAAAGTCATACTTTCCACTTTGTTATTTGCGTTTATATTTGTTTTTCAAAATGGTTGAAGGACTGAACAACAATCGACCACTTTTCGTAGCCGGTCAGCGGTCAGGTCTGAAACTGAGCTAATGCCGCTTTCCATCCTTCACGGTCATAGGCAAGTTGCTTCCAGTTTAATAGACCAAGACTTCTGGCGTTCGCGATTACTTGATCTTTAAACCGGAGGTTCGGTCTTCCTTATCTTCGTAAGCCAGGTGGCTAGGATTCGACAATTCTATTAGTTGGATAATTTTCGCCCATCCGCTCGACGTGGTGTAGCCAGTGCAGTCGACGAAATTTTACCTTCCGAACTACATCCACATTTTTATACAGCTAGTAGAGTTTACGGGTATATCTTATCCTTCATTCGCCCTCCTCCAAATATTCGACTTAGAATTTTTCTTTCAAATTCTCCCAATACTTGCTCCGCTGTCTTGCTTATCGTCCAGTATTCAGCTCCATAAAGCAATACTTTCAAGATCAGAGTTTTGTAGAGCATGATTTTGGACCTTCGAGTGGGGAGTTGGGGCCCTAGATGTTTGGACAAATCGAAGCAGCAGCGGTTGCTGTGTCATTTGTGAGGTTTATATTTGCCCCGAGCTAGATAAATACCTTCACTAAGTCAAAATTATAGCTGTCGATTGTTGGATTCTGCCCTAGACGGTGTTCGACGGATCAGTTTTTGTCGACAAAATGCACTTTATCTTCATTCATCATGAGACCAACTCGTTTGGCTTGCTCTTCTATAGCACTAAAAGCCTCAATAATGGCTGCCGCATAGCCCAGTAGCTGCATGAATTTGTTTAATATGCTCCAGCACAAGAAATCACACGCCAGCGCGTCCCCTTCCCGGAGTCCGGTGCATGTTTGGAATAACTCGGAGGTTTTGTTTCTAAGGTGCATTGCGAGTTCTCTAGCGTGGTATGACACAACCGGATCGATTTTCTCGGCAGCCTGAATTCGGACACTGCGTTATATAATTCAGTGCGATGAATGCTGTCGTATGCGGCTTTGAAGTCGATGAAGAGATGCTGAGTATCGACTTGGAACTCGTTGGTCTTTTCCAGAATTTGCAGCAGTGTGAAGATTTGGTCTATCCACGATTTGCTGGACCGGAAGCCACACTGGTTAGGTGGTGATGAGTGTGGTGCAAAACGGCTTCAGTCGTTCAGACAGTACGTTTGATAGGGTCTGGTAAACTACATTAAGCAGGGATACGCCTCGGTAGTTCTTACAAGACATAGAATCCCCTTTCTTGAAAATAGGGCAGATAGAGGTGATAGTTCAGTTTTTCATCTTTCGTCCTACCACACTTTTCAGATGATCTGGTGCATGCTCCTTACCAAAACATCGCCACCAGCTTTGAAGAGATCCGACGGCAATCCGTTCAATCCCACGTCCTTATTGTTCTTCAGCTTTTAAATGGCTGTGCTGACTTCGTCTAGATCACTCTCTCCTGGTCACGCCCATCAAGCAGCTGTTGGAAATGCTGTTTAAATATATTACAATTTCCTGCGGGTCGGTGAAAAGATTACCGTCGAAAGGCCTAAGTTTCTGGTCTTGTTTCGCATCTTGTTATTACTCCTGTACTCTTAGATATCCTTGAGTTGGGAGACTGCGTAGGCTCTTTCCTTTTTTCGCAGTAATACTTTCTCCCTCCTTTTTCTGGCTCTGTACTCATCCCACGTTGCCTGGGTTGTTCATTGCAACGTGTTATATGTTTCATCTGTTGCCTTCATACCATGGATTTCTTGTCGGGGGTTGCTGGTAGCCTACAGTTGACTCGGCTACTTTCTGAATAGTAGTGCAGCATTGTAACCATATGTTGTTTGCGTTTGTTGTAGGCAATGGCATATTGCAGAATCTTTTCTCCAGTTGTCTGTCTGTAGTAACTGGCTATCTCCGGTGTGCTCAGGGATCCAATGTTGTACCTCTTTTTTGTTGTTTCGCGCAGCCTTCTTTCATTAGATAGTCGAGCTCTGAATCAGGGTGGAACTAAATATTGGTCAAAGTCGACATTTGTCCCTCTAAATGTTTGCACATTTAGGATGTTTAACGAGTTTCTTGGGTCAATCATCACGTGGTTAATTTAGTTGGTGGTTCTATCGTCCGGAGTTAGACAGGTTGCTGTGTGGATTCTCTTGTAAGGAGATCTTGTGTTACTCATCACCGCATTAGTAGTTACCGCAAAGTCAGTGAAAGCTGTTATCTGTTGTCGTTTTATGGAGGCCGTGTTTTCCAACCACTCCGCCAAAGATGCCCTCCTTACCAATTTCGGCATTGAAGTCCCCGAACACGATTTTAGCATCGTACTGCATAGGCTCCGTCCAAGAGGTCGTAGAAATCTTCTTTGATACGGTCCTCAGCTTCATTGATAGAGACGTGGAGGCTGATGTTATAGAATTTCTCTTGGATGCGGATTACAGTCAGACGATTGCTAATTGGTTTGAAATCGATGACTTTCGCTCTCTGCCGCTTTCCCACGGTGAACCCGCATCCTTATATGTGCAACCTTTTATGTCAGTTGTAACATATATCGCACTCATTTCTTTTTAAGATTTCTCATCCTATCAAGCGCACTTCCTGAATCGCAGTAGTGTCCGCCTCATACTGCGTGAGGATATTTTCCATTTTTTGGGTAGTTCCGGGAGCGTATAATGTTCCGACATTCATTGTCTTTTTTCGCCGTTTTAAATCGAGTCCGTTTTCTTCCGAGACAGTTAGTTCTTTCTTAACGAAGGTTTTTATTGTACGTACCGTGAACTCCACGCACAACCGCCAAATACGGTCGGGGTAAAAGAACATGTCCTCTTGCCTAGAACACGACTGCATACAATAGTTCACTATTCAGCATCTCTTCTACGCTGTATGTGCATGTGCATTTCCATGACATTGGAGGAGTTGAATCCACCATTCCATCCTATGTGGCTCATAATATAAGTTTATTAGATTTTATTCCAACTCCAAATTTAGACTTTTTTTTTTTTGTCTTAATCTTAGCAACGGTATTCTTCATTCACATGGATTCTGGTATCCAAGCTGTTGAATCGATCAAATGGCTCACGGTGCGTGTCGGGTGCGTTGCACAAGCTCATATTCGCACCTGAATAAACTGAGTCGTGGATTCTGTATCACAAAGAGACTTACTTTTGTCATATTAAATTGCCTTCCAAGATTTATTTTTTTTAAATTATATTGTAGATCGAAGTGGTAGAAATATCTTTCAGGGTGTGTATTACTATTTATCTGTGAATGGTATTTTGCTTTTTTATATGATAATAAAGGTTTGATAATGGTTGTTTCAAATGGAACAATAAACTTTGTCCTCCGAGCATACTCGGTGATAAACAGGATGTTTATGAGGAATGCTATAAATTTAGGAAGAGGACTCACAGAAACCCTTGATATTCAGCCTACTTTTGCAAATAAGATTTTCCATTTTGCCCGATATAGCTTTTCTCTATCTATTTTATGTTGGTGTTCCCTTGTCATCATCCCATACAGGAATGTTGTTAGCAGCTAGCGTAGTACACTTCACGCGGATTTGCTCTAACGCTATGGTATTCTTTCCGAAAGTCACTCCTTCGAGAAATTTGCAAGTTCAAATGAGAAATTGACTGACAGAGTATGATATGGCTATCTTATTCTGAGTGAACACTGGTTTTAATTGTTTTACGTTAGAAGCTCTAGTTTTTGTCTAAAATTCCGGGTTTTGTTTTCAAATTTCTTTTTCAATCTGATGCTACTAACATTGACCCTGAAATTGACGTAGTGGACCTTGGCAAAACATCTGAAGAGGTAGTTGAAGATCCAAATCCAGAGTCTGGTATCTGATTAAATTATTGAAAAAGTGGAGATAGACTTGTAATTCTTGTCTGAAATTTCATAGCTCTGCTTCTTGGCTTTTTCTTTCCTTCCAATTCACAAAAGGTTCTTTAGGAGGCTGTGATCACTTCTTTACAAGGACTGGTAGAGCTGTAATAAAGAGAGAAAGAGAGATATTTGGTCTGCGTCCAAATTGATGTTTAAACAATTTAATTTCTTTAGTCAGAGTTTGCCACAACCTCAAGGAGAGGGTGCAAAGTGCACAAGCAATCACCAAAAACAACTAGGGATTAGGAGGGAGAGCAGTTAGCTTCTTCTAAAGCCGCATTCAATTTACCATTTCTTGGATAGAACTTACAAATTCTTTTGTTTTTATGAGGCTAGCAGATCTATAAAACTATTCATAAATTTATTATTTGTAAAGTAAAACATCTTTGTTAAAAACGTTATGCCCATACAGATTAGATTGATTTAAGACCAACAATATCATGAAATGCATAAAGGGACAAACAGAGGTGTTCGGCAAGTTCATTTTTGCGTGCCATTGTTAACATATCTCTTGTCATATACAGAAAGTCAAATCTTATTCGACTCAACTGATGTTCTTTATGAGTAGATAAGCGATCTACCAACAAATCTCTCCAGTTACACAGAGTAACTTAAGCACGCACTGCAAATCATAGAGATTCTTGGTTTTTGGAGATGTTTAACGTCCAAGAATACTTAAGGGTGACATTAGGCAGTACAATAACATTAAGTGGAATAAAATCACTTTGAAAAGTATGTCTTTTCATTTTTATCATCGCAAAAAGCACTGCCAATAGAATTTTAAGTATTTTGGAAAGCAAATGCAAGATGACGGGAGCGGCATCAGGAATTTTAGTTCCAAATCCTACATCATGTAGGTATAGATAGTTATTTAAGCACCTCTTAGAGTGGGAAATATATAATAAAACGGAGAGAAATAAACGGTAGCATGTTTTTACTATCCCAAAGGTGGAAAATATTTCCACAGTCACAATCTCTAGGTGATTAAAATCGAATTTAATATCAGTTTTCTATATTCAACTGACAGAGCCTTGCATTAAACAGAAAGCAACGTTACACCTCAGATCTCAAAAACCTTAAACAAAGCACATTACGAGTAAGTAATGTATAAGTTCGAAATCTACGTGAGATGATTTTGAAATCATCAAATCATCATTCCTCAGGATGCATTAGATCTCTCCAGACCAATTTTTAAGTTATTAACTGTGGATTCAATATTTATAGTTCACTTTATAGTGAACAAGTCCTCGCTTTTTATTACAACAATATTTCTAATATATTCTTTATGCCTATGAAATTATTTCTACCTTATTCTTTATTTTTGTTTGTAACTTCACATTCTGGTAGGTTAACTCAATTCCCTTATTTTTAATCTAATCAAAATTATAAGTATAATATTCGTATTTATATAAATTATTATAAACTTTGATGAATTTATCTTTTGGCCTGCTTGTGCATGCTTTCAATTTACCTAATTTTTTATACTGCATTTTTGTTTTATATTTCTAATTTTTGTATAAACAATTTCGCTCAAAAAAAAAAAAAAACCAACGAAAAACGACCAACATCTATGATGATATGCAATATATTTATTTATTTTGTACACGTGCCATTAACTCATACCAATATATTGTTTTAAACAAAGTTTTTTCTTTTTCAAATTTCTTAAAAAGGAAATGAAAAACGTTCTTTTGTAAATAGTTAATGTAAAAAAAAAAAACACAATAACAAACCAACAAAATACATGTATTTTTTTAATTGATTTGATTTTGTTTTATTATTTTTTATTTTAAGGCTTAACATACTCAAAACCTCACATATCCTTATAATATTCGTAATTTTCGTTTGCCTCTACCATTGTATACCTATGGTCATTTTCTGCACTCAAAAATGGTTACTATATGATAATTTTCTATTTATTTATTTTTTCTTGTAAATAAATATTTTTATAAGAAGTATTAACCGACAAGTTAAAACGGAACGTCAGTGAATGTTACATGTACTATAAAGTATAGGGTTATGTAAGGAATAGTTTAAAGTGCGCAACTAAGTTCTGTCAATAGATGGCTCCAGCAGTAAGTGCTGGTCGATTTTGACATACCAAAAAACGTCATAAACCAAGCTTAGACATATGGTAAACAAACCGTTTTGACACATAAGTGATTTTTTTTTGGCGTCATATACTTTTGGTTGTGTGAAAATGTCTGATTTTGTGTCAAATAATCGTCATTTGCGAAAAGTTTTGATTTTCTTCTTTCATTCGAAGAAAACAAAAAGTTTACGGAGATGCTGCTCTAAGTCATAATAGCGTGCCATGATTAGTTCCGTCGCATCAAAGATGATGATTTCGATGTTGACCGTTCGCTTGAAGGAATGTTAAAATTCTTCGAAGACTCTGAATTAAAGGTATTGCTCGATGAGGATCCGTGCTTAATGCAAGAAAAGTTTGCTGCAGCATAAGGAGTTACCCGTCATGATTAAAAAACAAGTTAAATAGGTTCCTTTTGATTTGAAGCCAAGAAACATTGAGCGTCGTTTTTTCGCCTGTAAACAACTGCTCCAGCGACAGAAAAGAAAGGGTTTTGTTCATCGCATGGTGACGGTTGATGAAAAATGGATTCATTACAGCAATCCAAAGAAAAGAATGTCATGGGGACGGCCCGGTGAGGCTTCTACGTCGTCGGTTTGGCCGAACATTTACGCGGCGAAGGTTACTCTGTGTGTTTGGTGGGACCAGGTCGGTGTTATTTATTATGAACTGTTGAAACCCAACGAAACCATCACTGGTGGACAGCATCGACTTCATTTGATGCGATTGAACCGAGCACTGTGCGAAGAACGGCCACAACACGAACAGAGGCACAAAAAAGTGATTTTATAGCATAACAACACTCGCGCAACTCAGTTGCGGACCTAATATATCGCGTAAAAGGCCTCCATGGCTTTGCTGGCACATACGCGCTCTTTTTTTTAAATTTCCAATGACAGTTTTGCATAAATGTGGCTGAATTTTGTTGATAGTTATTGGCATAAACCTTCGACTTCAAAAAAAAAAAAAAACCCAGAGAAAAACTTCAAAAAATTGCATGATCTGGCGGACAATTCTGATCACCAAAATGTGAAATAACTCATGTAGTAATTGAATTGTTTCTTGCGCTGTATACCACGTAGCGCCGTCCCAAAAAAACTGGATTTCGATGTCGCGATAGCTAGCACCACTTATTGTTATGGCCTGAATAGCCGCATTTACAAAGAAGAATGGTCCGGTAATGCCTCCAGCCCAAAATCCGCACCAAGCAGTGATACGTAGCGGACGCATTTGTTTCACAACAATCCGCATTGGATTTTCTGAACCACCAATTCGACAATTTTGACAATTGTAAAGACAATAAAGATGAAAATGAGTATCGGCACTGAAGATTTTTAAAATCGAGTTGTTCTATCGCGTAGCGCTCTACTTTTATATAATATTACTGGCACGGTGTTTTGTTTCTTTTTTTTTCGTTGGTAACACTCTACCTCACAAATGGCTCAAAACTCAAATCTTGCGTTAGTTTTGAGACACCCTTTACTTAAATCAATGCGTTCAGTTTCAGTACAGAAGATATTCTGTTCAGAAAAGTTCAAACTTAAGTTATAAAGTTCCCTGCGATGGATTTCAGTAACTAATAAGAGTTGATACGTTTTTATTTGAGCCAAAGAATTCATTTGAGGCAAAATTCGCAAATGAGAAAGTTAATCATCTCATTTCCTTTTAAGAAAAATATATTATACAGCAACTTACTTACAACTTAGCTCGATCATTAGCCAGATTAGATTAGTTTAGATTTATGTGGGAGTTGGTACAATAAATCCTAGATCACTGCGGCCACAGATGAGCCTATTGCGATGCCCTCCATTTAGATGAGCTGGCAGCTTATCTGCCGGTTCAAAGTAGAATTTAGCTAGGTAACGCTTATGTGTTTATATTAAACCATTGCAGTCACATAGCATGCGTTCTGCTTTTTCCAAGTCTTCGTTGCACAGTTTGCATCTATTGTGCTGTGCTATACCCATGGTCATCAGGTGTTTTTTTTTACAGGGTAGTGTCCTGTAAGAAAATCTTTGATCAGTCGTATCTGACCTCTATTTAATTGTATTCGTTTTTTTGTGGCTACTTGGCTTGGCATAAAGTTTTTGGCTTGTTTGTTTCCTTTGTTTTTCCTTCAGAAATGGAGCTTCTTTTTCTTGGAATCATGAGTTGAGATGCGAATCCTTTTCTGGCTAGTTCGCCTGCTTTTTCATTGCCTTCATATTCATTATGCCCTGACACCCAAATCAGATGGACTTTGTTTGTGGTGCCCAGTAGTTGTAGGAGTGGAAGGCAATCCCAGACTTGTTTTGATTTTATTTCAAAGGCGTTAATTGCTTTGCTGTCTGAGATAATGTAAAGGTTTTTGTTTGTTATATATCTTCTCTCGAATACAAAGTTCTATTGCATGGATTCCAGACTGAAATAACTGAGTTGCTTGTTGCCATACTGGCATGTAGGGATGTTTTGGTGCAAGGGCAGTATACTCCGGCTCCAACTCCTTCATTTGTTTTGGATTCGTCTGTGTACCATCCATGTGAGTCCTTGGCAAATGTTGTTTTTTTTTTTGTTTCCAGTTAAGACGGTCTGAAAGTGAAACATTAAAGTTGTGCCGAAAGTTAAATCGTGGTAGACATTTGTCTATTATGTGTATTCCAAATAGTTTCGTTTTTCCTGAATTCATGAAGGATTGCAGCTTGAACTAGTTTGAAATTTAATCCATCTTCTATGATGAGCATGTATGCATTTACCATTGCTTCTTTCATGAGTTCTAGTTGAAGTGGTCGGATGTTTAGGATAACTTGAAGCGCAGCTGTTGGTGCATCCGTGTACATTCACAGTGTGATTTTGGGATTAATGCTATGATGCTGGTTCATAGTAAGTTCTTGGCCTTGTCAAGACAATTGCCAACTGTCTACAATTGCGAACTCCAAGTCGGTTGAGGCTGAGGCAGAATTGATAGGAGAGATAAGGTAGACAAAGTCACTAACTATTTCAAAATTATAGCTGTCGACTGAGAAGTTCTTCCAAATTTGTCGATATTGTGTGTCCCCTTTAATAGTAGCGAACGCACTGTTGACAGTCCGCTTTTTCTACTAGCATAAAAGTTCCACAGGCTTTTGAAAGATTGAGCCTCTAGTATTCGCTTGTGAATTCCACACAATTCTTTCAAGTATGATGTTAAAGGAGTCACATGGGAGCGCGTCACCACGTTAGTCATTCTCTACATAGCTCGTCTCTATAAATGCTGTCATATGCGGCCTTAAAATCAATGTAAAGAGGGTGGGCTTCGATGATTTGAACTTCCTAAGTTTTTGTCAGGATTTGACAGATATTCGTAGGAACTTGCAATGTTGAGGAGAATTGTACCTCTATAGTTTGAGCAAATGAGGGGGTCTCATTTTTTGTGGATCGAGTAAAAGATGCTGTGATTGCATTCATCAGGCATCACTATTCGGACCAGATCTGAGAAATTATTTGATGTGTTTTAATGCTCTTCACAAAGTCACCAGCCTTGAATTCTTCGGTAACACCATAGGGTCTGACATTTGCCAGACTTGCAAATCTATTGAAGAAACTTTCTTGCGAAACAGCTTGTTCCACATTTAGATCAACGTTTGGAATCGTGCAATCCAACTGATAAGATTCGTTCTTTGGACATCATTCAAATTATTGTAGATCGGTTCCAATGCCCTACATTTTTACAAAAACCAGTTTCCGCCACAAAAATATGAAAGGGAATGCTTTTGAAAGAGTAATACGTTTGCTCACCTTGACAATTGTTACAATTTTCTACAAGAAGATTTTCTTTGGGCAGGAATTGTAAAAAATGTCAAATCAAATAAATTTCATAAGTGAAAGTTTAAATTTGTGTGATCTGCAACAATTTTATGGAAGAAGAAGAAGAAGACGTGGTCATGGAATAGACAGACGGAAAAACAGCTTCATAATGATTCGAATTCCTTGTACAAATTTGGTATCCTGGAACAGACCTATTGTTACAAAGGTATTTTGAATACAGTTTATGTTGATTTGATACCTGTCGTAGTGCGAAAATTGTAATTTATTATGAGGAAATCGGATTTACAATTAATAATTCCTGTTGTTGTTGCTAAAGCGGTTGTAGACAAATTGCTGACTAAGTTTAAGAAAATACCGATGGTACTCGATGAAAAAATCTTAATCTGTTAATTATGTGCAAACGTTTTTCTTGTATCCTATAGCATCTGGGCATTCATCAACTTACCATATGATGTTCAGAAATCAAACACAGTTGCATATTAATTTTTGTTTGCACTTTTATCCTTTATTATTTTGAATTTTAATGCTAAAGGTAGTAATGTGTGAAGTAGGCCTTCAATTGGCTATACCGTCACTGAAGGCAGCCAAGAAGCAAAGAACTTCAGCGAAGTTTACTTTCTAAAAACTTGTCACAAGGTACATATAGGATAGGATCAACAGCGTATGCCGGCCATCGTGTTTGGCATTTTTTGTAATGCATCTCAGTTCAGTTGGAAAATGTTTTAGATCGTTTCGCCACTAGTACTTGTAAGAATTACTCACAATTCTGCCTGATTGACCGGTTACTCATTGTCCTTTCTACCTTCGTATGGTAGAATTGTATTTTAAATACATTTAAATAAATTTAACGCAAACATCTGTTTCAAAAGATTTGCAGATTTCATATACGATTTCTCAATACGATGAAGTGCTAGCATCATTCAAGACTAAATGAGCCCACACGAATACTAAACGTTTATAGTCATACCGCCAACACTCTGCACGATTCGAACTATCAGCGTTAGAGAAATGTTTTTTTTTTTTTTTGTACTACAAGACCGAACCTACACAGGAAAACCGGAAAAACTTTAAATGTGTTACGAATGACTGCAACGTCTTACTTAAAGCGTGTGAAATTTCAATACGAGCAAAAACTGAGGCAAAATGTACTACAATTTCCCAGGGGTAGTGAAGATTTTTGATAATTAATCAAAAAGAAGAAAAAAAAAAAAATTAGAAATTCTGCCTCATCCTCTATCCCAACCCTCATTTGAAATGACATTCCAGCTGTCAGCTTTTTGGACAAGGCCAATCTACTCGCTGCAAACTTTGCGACCAGCTCCAATTGTGCTTGTCTCCACCTACACTTGAGTGCGTTTTAGGATTCTTTCCAAGCAGATCGACAATATCATTTGTCCAGCTAGTCCCTCAAGAAGGCGAATCTCCTTCTCTCTCTTTCTACAGACCCATTGCATTTACATCCCTTCTTCCCAAAGTCATGGAAATGCTGATAAACCGCTGATAAAACACGAAAATTTATCAATGACCGGCAGTACAGTTTTTGTAGCAAAAGGTCCTCTAGTGATCTAATGACATGTCACACTGAAAAATGAAGAATCTGTCGAAATTAAGATAGTTTCACTTGATATTTCTTAAGAATTTGACGGCTCAGGCTCAGGCATCAGGCTCTCTTCTTTAATGGATTAGAAATTACCTTTCGGAATGATCAATTCAAGTTGTCTTGGATGGTTTCAAGTCTGATATTTACAAAATAAATGCTGGTGTATCACACAGGCTTCGTTCTGTCTCCGACACTCTTTTTAATTTTCATTAATGATCTCTTGTCTGCCACTTTTATATTATTATTTTATATATTTCTGATGACAGTACTCTCTGCTTCCCATATTCGTTCCCGGACTTAAGTTCCTGTTCTTCGGCTATAGAACGGGAGCGACAGCGTATGTTAAGCACATTTAATTATGATATTAACAGAGTAATTAAATGGGAACCGCTAACAGAGTAGAATTTAATGCTTCCAAAATACAATGCTGTCTGCTGTCGTTAAATCGAAATTTAAACACCCAGGACTTTATCCATGAATGACACCTGCATCGTAGAAACCGAAAAACTTTCCATTCTAGATACGTGTGTCAATGACAACTTACATTGGCATGACCACATATTTGATGGCACCAAAAATGCTGCGAAATGTCTAGGTTTCCTCAAGCGATGTAAGTAATATTTCACCCCCTTTGATCTGGCCTCAATATATAAAGCAGTCATTCGCCCAAAATTGGAGTAAAACACCCACATCTGGTCAGGTGCTCCTAGGACCTCCTTGCACTTGCAAGATAGAATATAAAATCACTCATAGGTGATGCTAATGCTGTTCGACACCCTCGAACACTGTCGTAACGCCTATTGTCTCATCTTGTATAGCTATTTTTGCCGCCACTGTTACACCGAAATTGCCAGTAGCATTCCAAACCTTCAAACTTTTAACCGTAACACTCGTCTCGCTATGTAGGGTCAGCAGTACAGCCTCAAAACCACCTTATGACATATTCTGAAATATTGTGATTCTTACCTAAGCCACACATCTCGCTTATGCAATGCCCTTTGGAGCTCTTTATTTCCTAGTCACTATTACTTGCAAACATTTAAAACCAACACACATCGGTATCTCTCTCTTTTTTCACTTCCTAACTTCCTTTTGCCGCGCAATGTGCAAACATCTTAAGGGTGCATAAGATCCCTTGTGAGTGCGTCAATTATAAAACAAAATTGTAACCTAGAGGTAGAAATATTTCAACGGCGCCAGACTTTCAACATTGATTGGAACGCTGAATTTAGTCCCTATTAGAACATCAGGCCAGGTACATAGGTTGGGTGCAGAGTTTTGGCGTTCTCTAATGAAATCCAGAAGTTTGTTATATTGTTCGATACATCTAATTCTCGTTTCCAATCCGTGAGGAATCATTGATTTTCAGTCGATGCATCTGTGCATTGTCTTTTATCCTTTCGATAAAATATCTTTGATGAAATGAAGGCAAATGTGTTTAGTTCGTTGGTGAAAGACTTGATTTTCATTCAGAAGTTTTGCACCGTGACTATCATTATATAGAATTATGTTTTTCAAATTCCAAAGTTCAAGCTCCTTTATGAAACTTTTTAAAAGAACTGCTTCTTTAATAGCCTCAGAAATACTTATATAATCGGCTTCCGTCGACAAGAGGGTTATTGTCTTCTGCTTTTATGACTTCCAACTGATTGCACCGTTCGAAAATTCAAACGCATATCAGATTGCGGAAAAGATGGTAATCCGTTGAGAAAATATCAGGAGAGTACGGTGGATGCAGAAGAATTTCAAATCCAAACTGCGGTATGGGATCTAGTATTGTTACGCAAAACGATCGGGCCGTGCCTATTGACTAACGCAGGTTGCTTTTCAATCAATTTTCCTCGCAAAATTTTATAAAGTTTATCGTTTCTCCTGGATTCGATGTCCACCAAATTGTCACCATAACCTTTTTTGGGTAAAGATCAGGCTTGGGGTTGAATTTTGGTTTTTTATCTGCATCCAACGATTACTCAGATCTTTTACGATTATCATTCAGTATCCACTTTTCATCACAGTTGACTTTCCGGTGTAAAAACGGTTTAGTTTCTTATTGTCAGCAATGCGCAGATTAGTTCAGTTCATGGGGTATCCACTTATCGAGCTTCTTTAACTTTCCTATGACAGAAATGTGTCAATTTATTGTCATTAGGGATACTCCCGTGCTGTGTGCAATCTCTCACACAGATTTCGTTGGATCCACACCAACCGTTGCTCTTAAAACATCCGGCTTCCCACGTGGTTCATTTTCGAAGCTGAAATCTTCCGAACAAAACTTTCTAAACCAATGTCGTACAGTGCGTGCGTTACCCCTACAAACCCAAATGCTTCATTAATGGTTTTCATTGCCAATGACGCATTATGTCCCATAAGAAGATTGAACTGCCTACAGCATGGTGAATAATTCCTAGAAAAAAGTAATGGTACTTGTAACGAACCCTAAAATTCACACACGTGAAGCACACGTACCAAATTTCGAAAATTTAACGTTCTGGTACATATGTTCACTTGAGAATTTCTTATTTGAAACTGAGCGAAAATCATAAGAAGTCTTGTGTACCTTGAAGATAACGCAGCACCCACAGCAGTGCATATATAGTATGTAGCTGTAGCAATTAACAAACTAGGCAAACACACTATTTACATGTGGTATATCCGGTCTATTGCAGACAGAGGCATACCATACATGAGCCCACCAACTAAGTCTCTATATGGTCATTTTTTGGCCAGCCGACTTTTCGTTCTTTGTGATTCGTGCTCCGGGTTTCATAGGAATGACAAGGACGAAAAAGAGGTTTCTTTTACGAATTTTTTCTGAAAAAGTAATTTTATTTATAAAAACAAAAAGTATAGATACATCTAAGTTTATAATGGCACTAATGATTTGTAAAAATATCGATCTGGTGTGCTCCTGCAGACGATCTCCTGAAGGTCCTTCAAAAAAAGGTGTTCGGCGGTGATCACGATATCTCCGGTTTAGTTCTCCTGAAATCAAAAAACCCGAAAGATTCTTTAAGTGGATAGATAAAATTAAAAATATCAGCTTCGTGGAAAAAAATTGAATTTTTGACTAAAATTGTTACGTAAAATTGTTTAAAAAAATAGAAATAATTATCCGAAATGTATATATATCTGAGAAAATTATGTTAAAATTTTAGATCGATAGGTGGAGCCGACTACGAAAACATAGTTTTAAGAAAAACGCGTTTAAAGCTTCAGAAAAACTTTACACAAGTTTACAAATTTAGTCTGAGATGTCCTTACAAATATACGTATATCTCGAAAAGTACTTACCGGATAGATTTTCAGTTAATATAGTCAGATATATGTACATTACGAATATACAAAGAAAAAAATCGGTTTTTTTTGAAAAGTTGATGAGTTGTTGCTAAATTCAGCTTTCCGCGATCTGTAGGTACCTATGTATCGAAGCTTTCCTTGTTACGACATAAATGGGATGAACAGTTACTAACGATACTAAAGGGTCTGTTCTAGGTCCACACTTTCCGTCTTAATTAAGATTTTTGGACTATGCGATCTAATGTAAAATAACTCCTTGAAAATATTGACTCGCTGCAAACTCTGATTATTTAAACGACAATCAGCAGCCTTGTGTCCAAATTTATGACATTTACTGCCTCTGAATGGAAACGTTTTCTTCTTCGTTTCTTCGTTATTAGATGACAGACTTCCTTGATTCATTTGTTTTTGGTTAAAATTTTTATTTCTTACCGCAATCATCGGGTGTAGAATGTCCTAAGTTTCTATGGCGCATCTAAAGCTCTCATATGATTCAGGGACACTGTAGAAAAGCATTACGCTTAACAGATCCTTGTGAATCTTTATATCCATTGCTTCGATCTTATAAACACCGCCGAAGAATTAGTCGATGTGTTCACGCACTTCGTCAAGAAAATACAACATAGAAAGAATTGAATGTAAAAGCAGGGATGAAACGTCAGTTGAAGTCTTCAATTTGAATTGATGCAGGGATGCTCAACGGAATGATATATCGTCCGCATAAAAGTTGCTAACAGTTTTTGTTTTGAAGAAATAATCACCGATGTTGCCACTTCTGTGAATGTGATTGAAGCGCTCTTACTTCGAAAATTCAAAAATAAATTCAAGCCAACGCCAACGAAAAACGTCATAAATATCAGCAATCAGATATTCACATTGAAGAGTGTTCAAAATGTGAGCAGTCGCCCAGATCCTCATCGGTTGATAGATCACATTAATTGACTTGCATTCCTGGTTTAGGGTGTTCTCCAGAAAAGGTCGATTGTAAGTCAGCAAACCAGAACCATTTAAGTTTGTAATTTTCCTTCAAAATGTTTTAATATTGTATTTTCGATGGCTTCATAATCCGATGTAGAAAGTTGGATTGAATTGCTCATCCATATCGTATTTGTATCGTATTGTATAGCAATCTTTTTTTTAAATCATCAGACTCAAGAATGGCGAGTAACAAATTTGTATCAGTGGTGTTATGAAGTGTTAAATTTAAATGAATCATATCACTTTCCTTAATAAAAATTCCTTTGGCTTCTATGTATCGGACGACCCTCGCCCAATTAACAAGGCTTCGCCCATCAATGACGTTGTCTAATAAAAAGCAGGGGCAGAGCAATGTACTGGTCTTATTGTAACGCCTCCGAATGTTGCTACGATTTAACCAGTTACAAGCGGCCGGTCATAGGTCCCGTTGGTGGCAGGATCACCGGTAGTCTCTACCAGGACTTCAAACACGGTACCATGGGAGTTAGGAGCCCCCGGATTTCGGTTAGGGCCTGACTTATAGAGGTAGGTCCCCTTGTGTGAGCTTCATGGTGGTTTAAGCCCAAAGTCGCGGAAAGGATCTTTGACCCAATGTGGAGTTGAAATAGCTGGGTGCTGTGACACTAAGTTCAGCAAGAGGTTTTATATCGGCTTCGAACCATACCAAGGGTGCCTACAACACAAGAACTACTTTGGTATATTTTCAGTAGCAAATAGCGGTGGTAAAGCTTGCTCCAAAGGATGTATGGGAATTCCGTGAAATTAACTTTTTTTACACAGAACAGGCGTCCACGTAATTCACTTGAGGCTTTCTGTATGTATTGGACAAAAAAATTGCACCCAAATTGTTTTTTTGGCTACGATTTTAACAGAGATCCAAAAATTGAAACCATCGTGGACATTGTGAGATACATATATGTATCCTTATCGGCTCCAATTTTAAGCTTCATTGTTTTTTTGCACGTCCTTGTTTAAAATAACAGAGACTTCCCTTTCAATTTCAGAATTTCATATTTAAAATTTAAATAAAAAGTCTTGCAATAGAGTTTAATTTAAAACAATAAAAAGTAGAAAATCAGTGATTTTTTGTTTTTTTATTTAACAGACATAATGTTTAATTTTTGTCTTTTAAGTGTAAACATTAGGTTACATTTAAATTGCAGCAAAACCAATTTAATTTTATTTTTAGAAAAATTTAAATAATAAAAAAGAAATGGGCGTAAATTCAATAAAATATAAATGCGACGTGATAATTGTTGTAATATTTACAAAAAAGAAAAAGAAAAAGAAAAAAAAAACTAAAAAGAAAACAAACAAGCGTAACAAATATGTTTACTATAATTGTTTTATAAATATAAAATAATAAATAAATAAATGAGTATGTATTATCTTATTAACCGTAGTTAGAAACATGTAAAATATTTAATAAAATATCATACTTATATACTTAAAGAAAAATTGCGTATAATGCGCATCGGCACAATAAAATAAAACAAATTTTTGAATGAGAAAGAAATAAAAGATTTTTAAATAAAGTTGTGACTTGAAAATGACAGTTGTTTATTAAATTATAATTTCTATTTCTTATTTTATTTACAATATGATTCTTATATGATGTTTATTTTATTGGATTAAATTTAATGGCGGTTGTATGATATACTAATATAATATAATATTATTGGCTGTATTAAGGGAATGCAAAATTTATTTGTTTATTAAGCTTAAACACAAAGTTAAAAATAAATTAAATAAAATAGAGAAAGACTCTCCAATGTATTATTTATTATAAGAGCTATAAAATGTTGTAAAACAAATTAAATATTTATACCATACTTGTATATGTGTTTATTTATATTAAATCTATACTGTAAAATGTATAAATAAATTGCTTAAACCAAATATAAAAAAAAAATTAAGAAAAACTAATAACAATAATAAAATAATATAAATAATTTGTTGGAAAAATAATACAAGCATTCTAAAAACAGAAGAGAAATCATATTAATACAAAAAAAAATATTGTATCAATCAGTGAATAAATGGCATATAATTTCACATTTTTTAAAACAATTGTTGGTCATTAATAATCGGAAAGTAGCACATACTATGGAGTTTCATATGGTTGTCACATTTGCCCAGTCTTTTCTTGCTTATTTTTTCAAAGTTTCTATTCTGTCTTATTTTTGATATCATATTGGAATTAATTGACGAGAATGTATATATGATATTCGTACCAACAATTTTTGAGAGTCTGGTTATTAAGTAATACGTAGTATAATCTTCTGAAGGTCTTAAAATGCGTTACGGGCTTAAAATAGTTTATATGGTAGTAACCACTCTAATAATTACTCTGTACCGTCTTTTCGGAGTTGAAATATTTCTATGCGTCATCTAAAATTAATGTAGGTCTATTTTGGTCGACTAAACAAGGGGCCAATGGGGCTCATCATGATGATCAAGCTGGTGACCGTACTTTAATCATTAAGAGGAATCGAAGTGGAGAGAGCAGTGTTTTAGGTACACCCTGAACTCGAACGAGTAGTGTACTGCCAAGCATCGCCAGCAACCCCACCACGACATGATAAATCCTCCAGTGAAGAAAAACAAAGAAGCTTCCTTACATTTGGATTTGGTACTGGCGTTCCGGGACCTTCCTGTCGTGAGAGTCATGTTAATGTCAATGTGACACCAACGTCGCATGATGCTTCATGTGACGCTCCTGAAATACGTAAATATAAGAAACGTTTCAATTCGGAAATTCTGTGTGCGGCATTGTGGGGTGTCAGTTTGCTAATAGGTACCAAAAATGGTTTAATGTTGCTCGATCGATCTGGACAGAGAAAGGTCTATCAATTGATTTCTTGTCGTCGATTCCAACGTGTACGTGTGTACTATTTATCATGGGTAAAACCAAAGATTCTTCGAACCGATGGTCTTTTAGACCAGGTGGAACGACGTAACGGATGGATTAGTGTCGGAGATCTACAAGGTGCTGTACATTTCAAAATAGTTAAAAACGAAAACATTAAGTTCCTAGTGATTGCAATTTATGCGTGGGCGCCAAAACCCTACCATAAGCTCATGGCATTTAAAAACTTTGGTGATCTTGAACATCGTCCTTTACTAGTAGATCTCACAATAGAAGATCAATCCAGATTGAAAGTTATTTACGGCTCAGCCGAAGGTTTCCATGCTGTCGATCTGAACTCTGCTGAAGTTTATGATATCTATCTTCCTAATCATATTCAGGGCGCGATTATACCACATTGTATTGTAGCGCTTCCAAATTCGAATGGAATGCAAAATACTTCTTTGCTATGATAACGAGAGTGTTTATGTGAATACAGTTGGTCGTGTATCGAAGAACACACACAAGAAACCGGTCATTTGGACGGTGTATTTATGCACAAAAAAGCTCAACGTTTGAAATTCCTATGCGAAAGGAATGATAAGGTGTTCTTCAGCAGTCAAGTACTTCATGACACTCAATAAGCCTGGTATGGCTAACTGGTAGATAAGCTAAATCTAAAGAAAATCAATAAAAAAAAAACAGCATATTCAGTCAAACTATAAATTGAAATTTGTTGAAATTTTGTAGCTTTTTCGTCGCATGAGTACGTTAACCTTTAAGAGTTTCTGACAGTCCTGGACATCGGGATGTGACCATATCTAAAGAGAGCAAGATAATTCGAGTTACAACTTCTTCGCAATCGGTGATTTTTTAAGTATGTGGTTTCTAATATTTAAAACACAGGAAAATTGCAAAAAATGTATACAATTTTTATTTGAGTCAAATTTTGGATCACTTTTACGAGCATATTGGATGGTATCTCGCTAATAACACGTGTATTGTTGACTTTCGAGGCTCCAATTCCGCATAAAAAATAGTCTAAAGGCGGCAAATCACAAGATCTACCCGGCCAAAACACTGGTCCAACACGAGTGATAAATTGCTCACCGAACTCGTTTCTAAATTGGTCCAGCGATTCGGACCATGTGGAACCACATGTCGATTAGATTTAGTTCGATCATTTCGGCCAAAAAAAGTTTGAAATCATTGAACGATAAAGGGCGCCATTGACGGTAACGTTGTTTTCACGATCATCTTTGAAAAAATGCCCCGAACATAAACCGCACCAAACTGTGCATTGGTAGCTCTTGCATTGCCTGCAGTTGCTCATCGGACCAAATTTGGCAGTTTTGTTTATAGATATACCATTCAATCAGAAATGAGCTTCATCGCTGAAGACAATTTTTCGATAAAAAGGCGGGTCTTCTTCTAGCTTTTCTAATGCCCACTCACCGCAAATTCAACGCTGTGGCAGGTCGTTCGGCTTCAGTTCTTGCACGATCTGTATTTTATAAGGGTTTAGATTTGCGTAAAATCTTTCACGTAGTCAAGTAACACAACACAATCCTAATTGCTGCGAACGGCGATATATGAACAAATCACGGTCTTCATTAACACTGGCCGATACAGCAGTAAGTTTTTCTTTTGTACGCACACTACGCATGCGTATAGATGACTTGATGTCCAATAGTGTGAAATTGGTGCGAAATTTGACCACTATGGCTTAAATTGCTTGATCAGTAGGTCGATTATGACGAACGTAAAATATTCAAAGTGCGCCAAAAACATTTTCACAAAGCACCAATTTCGACAAAGAAATTCATTAATTTGTAGGCGTTGTTTGGGTATAAGACTTTTCATGATGAAATGGCATTGCTAATTGAACATGACTGATTTTGACACATGTCACGAATCACGCCAGAGCTGTTAAAAATAGAACACTAACAAACCAAACAGCAAAAAATCACCCTTTATAACCAAAATTTAAAAAAAAAATTTCTTATCTAAAGTGCATGAGTATCGAGCTGTTTTCCGATGAGTACGCATTGGTATTACACCAGTCAGATGGCAAACTCTTCTGAACTTTGCAAATCAATAACCCTCGCATAAGTGAATTACCAAAACATTGTACATCTCTATAACCTGACAGAATGGTTAAAATGACAGCGAATTACAGGTAAAGTTGCTAGAATGAAAGAGATTTGTAAGTAAATTTCACTATTTGTGTGTAATGTGGTAAAGTTTTTTGGTGTCTTCTTTTTTGGTTGTTTTATCGTGACCATTTTTTACCCCCTTAACGCTCTGTTTCATTAAAGATGACATATTTTCTATCGGATTCGCATCAGGATTTTGTGCCATTCTAACGTCTCTATACCATTTTCCTCTTTCCGATGCATGCAGAGGCTAATCCAATGTTTTTGATCGTTATCCTCTTGCAAAATTTAGCCGTAATTGTTTAACCATATAGAGATTCGGCAGATTGTAGGCAAACCTTCTGGTATAACTTTACCAAGAAATTTCGTTACAAACATGTATGTAGCGGTGCTACATAGAAGGACGAGAGCTGCCCAAGTGCTGTGAGAATAGAAGAGGAGAAAATGGAATTAGAAAGTTTTACCAAGAGGTAAGGAAAACATGCCACGGATATAAAACCCCGTCCCAAAAAAAGGGAACATAATAGTTAAGTCGCAGTCGTTGCTGGGGACTTAGAAAGAGCATTTCTGTAGAGTGTGGGGCAAAATGAACCTTTCAACTGGAACGATGTAGATCAACAACTCTAGCTATCCGACATGGATGAAGTGAAGATAACCATATCTGAGCTTGGGTTCAATAAAGCTGCCGGAGTGCACGGCCTGACTTCTGGTAAGATGTTGACTTGGTAAGAAGCATACACAAACTCATCTGTAAAATATGGTCAGACGAAAGTATGCGGCGAAGATGGGTTTAACGGTCAACAAGGGCAATAACAAGTATATGCTGTCAACTAGAATCTAAACTAAACTAAAACTGACGTCTTGGACAGAACGTCACCCTCGAGAGATATAACTTTCAATAGATTAAAACTTTATCTACCTAGGATCCGCTATCAATTCAGATAACGACCGACATCAGCGCTGAGATCAAACGAAGAACAATGCTTACCACTTGCTTCTTGAAACCGCTCTCTCGAATAACAAAAAGAAGTTAATAATCACAGCCTTGTTCTATGGGGCAGGGGCATGGAATTTATTAAAAATGAATGAGGGTGCTCTTAGCTGCTTTGAGAGGATAGTTTTTCGCGTGATTTTCGATCCGACGAATTGTTGCGTCATATAGAGCGGATGAGCACCAATGCTCCAGTTCATACAATTTTCCAATCCGTTCACGTAGGACAGCGCAGAAGAAGACCACGACTCAGGTGGCACACGCAAGAGCTAGGGGATTTCAACCATCTTAGTGTGCAAAACTGGAGGCAGCTGGCTGGAGACGTTTGTTGGTTGAGGCCCAAGTCCACCCCGAACTGTAGCACGACCTTAAATACGATTGAGTGTCGGAGATTAAATGTGCCTCTGTGGCTAACCGGCATTGAAAGTTCCGAAAGGTTATTTCTAATCCATTTCTTTTTTTAAGTAGCGCGCTTAAGGGATTTGTGTACCCTTAAAATGTGTGCAGGAAACTTAGGAAGGAAGAAAATAGAGGTACCGCTGTACATTGGCCTTAAATGTTTGCAAGTTATAATGACTAGAAAATAGAGAGCTCGACAGGACATTTCATAAGCGAGTTGTACGGCTTAGGGACGAATCACGATATTTTGGAGCACTTCCAAACGTGACATACTGAGAAGCATTCATAACAAGACGGGTGTTACGGTTTGAATAACAAAGTGAAGCAGGAGACATTACATCGGTGTTCGAGGGTGTTAATTGACTGACTGATATTAGTATCACCCATGAGTTTTATCGCAGGTGTTGAATCCTGTCTAACAGGTGTAGAGAAGTTTTAGGAGCACCTGACCAGATGTGGGCATTGTACTTACATTTTTGGCGGATGAAGGTCTTATATATTGAGACCAAATAAGAGGATGTGAAATATTTCTTACATCGCTTGAGGAAACCTAGACATTTTGCAGCATTTTTGGCGACATAGAATCTGTGGTCATTCCAACGAAAGTTGTCACTGACAAACATACCAAGAATGGAAAGTTTTTCAGTTTCGACGAGGCAAGTGTCATCCATGGACAATGGCTGAATGTTTAAATTTCGCTTTAACAACATCAGAGAGCATGCTGTTTTGGCAGCATTAAATTATTGGATTAGAAGAAGCTGGCAAGGGATCATTAATATAAAACAAAAAGAGTGTCGGAGACAGACGTAAAATCATCCAAGACAACTTGAATTGAACGTTCCGAAAGCTGTTTCTAATCCATTGAAGAAGAGAGTCAAGTCCCTAAAGCACGCATTTTCGACAAAAGAGCCTGATGTCAAACTTTGTCAAAGGCTTTAGAAATATCAAGTGAATCTATGTTGCTTTCACCAGATTGATGTACGCTTTGGTTCCACTTTTCGTTGAGACATGTCACCAGATCACCAGTGCTACGAAAACCGTACAGCTGGTCATTTTTGTGATTTAAGATATTTGACATTGGAAAGAAGGAACGTAAGTGCAATAGGTCTATAGGAGAAGAGAGAAGAAAAATCGTCTTTTTAGGAACGGGCTGGGCAAATGCTGTTTTCTGTCTGCTCGGAAAGATTCCTCAAGAGTAGAATTGATTAAAAAGCTTACGCAGTGGTTTTGCCAACGTAGAATACCTCTTCAGAAGAAGGGTATAAATACTATCTGGACCAGCGGATTAGTGTATATTAAGATGTTTAAGTACTCTTGCTAAAATAAGAGTGCAAAAGTGGATTCGTACCATTAAAGATTCGATGCACTCAAGTGTGGGGTGGTGGGGTGGCCGTGGTTTAGTGGTATATGCATAGACTCCCGTCGGCGTCAACTCTGACATGAAGGCATAACACTGATGTTGGGGTGGTTGCTGGCTGGGCTGAATGTAACGAACTAACAACTAGCACGCACTTAAGACCCATTGGTTGAGGATGTACTAGCTCGTCCCGTCCAGTTTGACAACCACCTCTAGGAAAAATATCGAAACTTAATACACCTGAGTTTCAAACTACTACACCACCCGCCCGCTCCCTAGAGAAAAACTAGTAGAAGGGTATTCATATTCCCTTGGTGTGCGCGCGGGATTATAAAAAAAAAGTGTAGGCGGAGATAAAGCACAAAGGCCTTGTGCAGAGAGCTGACAGCTGTTATGTCATTATAAATGAGCATTGGGATGGAAGATGGGAACAATTTCTAATATTTTTGACGAACGACCAAACAGTTTTTCTATCTTTGAATTATTGTAGTAAGTTTTGTGTCAGTTGTTGGTCGTATTGAATTTTCTCATTCTTAAGAAAAGCATTCCAAACTTTTTTTCTTGTGAGTTTTGAAGAATCAAAAAAACATTTCTCTAACCTTGACTGCCTCTTTACAGCTGAAGCCATACCATGCCTTTTCTTTTGGTTTGATACTCTGCATCCGATGAGGTATAAATGACCTTATTTCAAAGAGAATAGTGTTTGTATTCATATCAGCTAGGGGCATCCAAGCTGTTGTCGTGGAAACACAACGACCAGTTAAAACTCCTAAAAGAAGCTGTTAAGTCCGTTCCAAGTGGCTTTCTCGTATATCCCTACGGTTCTTTTAGAAATCTTTTCTTTAACTAGAGGGGAAAGTACATCGGCAGTGTACTTATCAGGGTGAGAAGTTAAAAACAAGTCCAGGGTGTTGGCGGTATGATTGTTAACGTCTGGTATTCGTGTGTGTTCTTCTTTACAAGCTGGGTTAAGTTATTATGGAGAATTCGAAACTCACTCAATCACGTGACGATCGTAACATTTGCTTTTTATCCGCTCACTATGTGGAAAATTTTGCGAAAGATTTCGTCTAGACCCGTATAAGATCCATCGAATAACCAACCGTGCAGCATCGAAGACCAAGGGGCCATGGTTGGCACTGTTTGTTTAAGCCTTCCGTTCGATGCATCATCGGTCCTTATTCTTCAAAAAGGACTGAAAAATGATCCGCAATAATTTCGAAAATATGAACGACATTGATCTGGATGATTCTGTTAAGTGCCATACTGCCTATGAAACCAAAATTTTACGGAAGATTCGTAATCTCCAATTAACTCGATTACTTCTGTCTAAGTAAAGTCATTGACTTATGATGATAAACCACAAATCATTTAAGCTTTAAAGGCTTTTGAGATAGAGCCTCAAATGCTTGGAAGAACATTTCAAAATTAGATGGACAGGATGCAATTCGTCAATAACAACTGAGTGAGAATATATTATCATGAAGCAATGAACCTTTTGTTAGGATGATTGTTATATTACAATAAATGTAAATAAATAAAGATTAAATCCAGATAGAATTTGGGTTAACAATGAATAACCACATCACATTACATTGAACTCATAAAAGCGTGGTAGGGGAGATTTGAGCAAGACGGACAGAGAACGGCATCTCCATTTAGAAGCAACTCGCGGATATAATTTATTCTTATAGAACTTTACCTGAAAATACAGTGTTTTATTTCTGAAAAAAAGATGTGTAACCAGTTTATAAATGCTATGTTGAGCATTATGAAGCAACCCGTTGAAAAACACGAACACGACCAATCGATTGTAATGCATTAGGAATTTCGACTTCAGTAAACCGGTCTAAAAGAACGGTACAATAAATACTCGTATATTGATAATAATATAATAAGAATTTGCAGTAAAGCTACGAGAATTTAAAACAAAAAATTTAAAAAGGTTTACGTTGACCCCAAGCGTTTTCCTATAAGTTTATTGAATGTTAGAGTACAATGATTCATAAATCCCAAGGATTCAGTCTTGGTAGGTTGGTTGACGTATTTACAAGGCATAGCCAATGTCGCTTCGTATTGTGTTATTCATTAATTCAGAACACAAGAAAGTTCAATATTGAAATACAGCCGGCTAAAAGCGGTGTATTGTCCTGACCTAAATAAAATGTAGAGGATGGAATAAGCGTTTCAACCCTTTTATACGATTACAGGTTGATTTTTTCTGGTACCTGATGGTAAAATGGAATAAAAATGACAGGAACTGTCAAACTGATATTTGACGGCTTATGTGAGAAACTTCATTCCAGTATACGCAGGGGGTTGAAATTATTAAATTTTACTCTGAAATGAGTGATATATAACACAATAGTTTTAATTTTAATTTAATTCAATTTTTTAATTTTTAATTTATTTTTTTTTTCCTTTTTGGGAACTTGATTCATTTTTTTTAATTTTAATTTAATTTTTTTTTAATGCTTATTGCAAGCTTATTCTTAGAACTAACAAATTTTCACTTAAAATTAAAGATAAAAACTAAAGGGTGGGAGCGGTTAAAAAAAATTAGGACGTGAGGCATAGGTGGAAATAAGAGAGTTTTTAAGAGAGAGTTTGGTGAGATGGTAGTCGAAGAGAGGCAGAATATCGTTAACTTCACACAGCATTCTAGACATTGGCTCCAAGTGTCCGTAATTCGTTCGGTGAAGATTGAGCCGAAAAAGTGGCACAGAACTAAGATTGCGTGGGTTGGTATTAAAAGAAATAAGTCGAAGTAAAGAAGGACAATCGATATTACCAACTAAAATTTGATGAATAAAGAGAATGTCGGCAACTTTTCGACGTATAGAAAGGGGTTGTAAATTTATAAGTTTCAGCCGGTTAGTATAAGGTGGTAAGTTTTGGCTAACATCCCAGGAAAGACCACGTAAAGCGAATCGTAAAAACCACGTTGAACAGCTGCTATCCGGAGGATGTGTGTTCTGTAGGGTGACCAAACTTGGCTTGCATATTCAAGAAGAGGCCTAACAAAGGTTATATAAAGAGATTTGGTAACTTAAGGATTGGAAAACTCCTTAGACCAGCGCTTGATGAAGCCAAGGGCAGAGTTGGCTTTCTTTATTATGTTATCATTGAAATTGAGTTCCATATCACAGATAACATCTAAATCACGTAACTCATTCACTAAGGGAACAGGCAGATTAAAGATTAAATAGCAGTGAGGTGAAAAAGGGGGCCGCTTACGGGAATACGTTATAGCCTGACACTTATTGACGTTAAGCTCAAGAAAATTCTTCTGACACCAAGTACAAAATCTATCAAGATCTGATAGATCTGTCTTAGGAAGAGGATATATATCTTAAGATTTATATATCGTTTGCGTAAACAGATATGTATGAATTTTTAATGATGCAATCAACATCATTAATGGCCAGAATAAATAGTAAGGGGTCAAGGTGGCTGCCTTGAGGGACACCAGAGCAGGCTTTAATTGGGTCAGAAATCATGGACCTAAATAAAACATAGTACTGTCTTTGATTTAAATATGATTGAACCCATGTTATAAAGTTTATTTGGAAACCAAGAGCTTTTAATTTCAGCAGGATTATATCATGTAAAATCCTATCAAAGGCTTTGCTGAAATCGGTGGCAATCACATCAACTTCATTTCCAGATTCCAGTGCACATAAAGTGCTTGATAAGAATTCCGTTAAGTTGGTAGTCGCAGATCTACCCTTGAGAAATCCGTGCTGGTTTTGGAAAACAATAGGTTTACAATGGAAAAGCATTATGTCATAAATAATGCTCTCGAAAAGCAATTGGTCGATAGTTGGAAATATCATCTTTACGGCCTTTTTTATGTAGGGGAATAATAAATGACCTTTTCCAGGTCAAGGGAAATAATCCCTGGGTGATAGAAAGCTGAAAGAGAGCTGTAAGAAGTTGGGCTAGGTGCATTTCACATTTCTTTAAAAATATAGGGGGAAGATCATCAGAGCCGGCAGAATAATCATCTTTGAGGTTTATTATTTTATCTTTGACTTGCTCTAAATTTATAGACACAGATTCCAAAGTTGTTTGTGGGCAGCTATTTAAGTAGGAAAAGTAAGAGTGGTCTGGCTCCTTGGAATGGGTTGCGAACGCTTGGCTAAAAAAAATTGCGAAGAGATTTGCTATAATTTGGGGATCGCCCGAGGACTTATCTAGAAAATTCAGAGATGATGGATAGTTATCCGATTTACTTTTAGTTTTGATGAACTGAAAGAATCGCTTGGGGTCGGAAATGCGTGTGCGGTCCATTTGGCTTACAACATTTAGAGTTTGACAAAGTACAGAGAAATTTATTAGGGCAGACTGGAAGTAATAGAAATCGATGTCGGATCGCGATATTAAGTAAGTACGCCAGAGCTTATTTCTCTTATTACGAAGAGATCGCAGCTTTTTATTATACCAGAGTGGTGATAACGATGGATTCTTTTTGGGTAAAAAAGGTATAGATTGGGAGAGACATTTGAAAATGTCGGTATAAAAGGATGCGATAGCATCGTTAACCGTGAGGTTGTGATTATCGTAAAGAAAGTAAAAATTGGCCATACTGAGGAGGTTACTCAGTTTGGCGTAGTTAGCCCTATGAAAATTAAGACTGTAAGAATACTCATAAGAAACGCGATTAAGACCACTGTCATACGCCAACGTAAGTGAAAGGGGAGGGTGGTTACTATCCAACTTAGAAAGAAGATGTCTTTCTTTATCAGAGGTGGGATTTGTTACAGTAAAGTAGGTCTGGTCAGTCTGAGGCCATACAAGCTTAGATAGATTGAAATCATCTAAAAAAATAACTACGCCGTTGGGATCAGCAGCATTAAAAATGCTGTCGATTGCATCAACAGCTAGTTGGTAACCTCGAATTGGTTGAGAGGGGCGAATATAGCAGCAGCAAATATATAGGTTGCGCTTGCGAATAGGAATTCTAGCGCAAACAAATTCAAAGAATGCAGTGGACGATTTTTTAAAGGGTTTAGAATCGAGACGAGAGTATTTCGTAGGGCAGAATCTGCGAATTAAGATATATAGCAGATATCTTAGTTCGTAATCCTCCCACATTTTGATAGTACAGGGACAGATATTTGTTAGGCTTCCGCAAAGAATTGAGTGGTGGGTTAGGAGCGATGGTAGTTTTTGAAACTAGACCGTGTTCGCTGGAGGTGTAGTATGCGTTTGGAACTTACGTGAGACGCAAAAGAAGAGAGATCATTAGCCACGTCATCAGGAGTCATATCTAATTGCTCATAAAAACGTATAAAAAGTTGCCGCAGATCATTGTGATTAGTGGGAAGGCCTTCTTGCAGAATGGAAACCATTGAATTGGTTTTCGTTATACCATCTGTACAGACAGAATCTGGCTTATCATGTAGGTATGCGATGCGTATAGTCTGCGGTCTCGTAGTCTAGAGAGAACATACCGCCCATCTTCCCTTGAATCGATAATTTGCTTGGTTAACTTTACCTTTGGAGGAAGTATGGGGTCTAAAAAAGAAGGTGGTGTGGTATTAGGGTGGGACTCTAGCTTGGAAGATGGGGAGGGATTTAAAATATGGGAGCGAATAAAGTTAGGGTATGTCCTTTTTGTTTGAGTTAGATGAGGAGATGTTGTTGGGTTTTTAAAATGACTGAGAGGAGGATCAAGATTAAAAGATACACGTTTGGGAATTGGGTTAGACGGTGTGGAAGAACGTTTTGTGTACACGCGATTAGCAGTATGAAGTGAAGAAGGTGTGAAGAAAGGGAATGTCCCAACTTTAAAACTCCAGTTTGGATCAGGAACTTGTTTGTTAGGCTTTGGATTTTTTTTGTGAGAGTTGGGCTTGGGTAAAGGGTTAGACTGCTGTTTTATAGCTTTAGTGGGATTTGAATTACTGGACTTAAAGGTAGTATCCTTACGATGTTTGTTGTTTCCTCTATTTGGTTTTAATCTTTCCATGGTTATTCCACCTAGATTGATGACGTCGGAAGCAGGGTTAATGAACATCCATTCATATTTTAATGGGATGCTTATCTTGAGGGGTTGGTGGAGACCTTACGTCAGTTGATGACATCGATTTTAAATTTAGATTTGAAGAGACTAATTAAAAAAGGCAACTGAATCGGTTTTGTTGGAATAGTTCAACTTTTTGATTCTCTTGTTCCACTCCGAAAGTGTCCATAAGGTTCAGGAGTTGGTGTATTTGGATCAATTTCCGGAGCGGATTGAGGTGGAGGAGATGATGACCCAGGAGTTATTGGTGGTTCCATTATTACAGATTCAAGCATCTCAGTCAGAATCGAGGTGTTGTGTGATGCAGTCGGTAGAACCTGGGATTGCACCGGTATATCGACGATTTTACTGGAAGCTATCCGGATGTGATCAGCAATTTCGTTTAAAAGCGAGCATGATTCGGTTATCTCGTTGCTTAAATCACTCATTTGGCACATGATGTTTATGAGCAACTAATCATTATTTGGCGGAGAGGAAATGCTGATTCGGGACGTACTTTGAAGATGAAAATCGAGGGAAGACCGTAGAGAACCTAAAGAGTCTGTTATTGTGGGGATGTACGATTTAATTATGGATTTAACCCTATGCGATATACAATTTTTTAAATCTTCACTAATTTCGTGTTTATCATTTCGTTTAATTAAATCACTATTTTGAGCCAACTGCATAGATAAGTTTCTAAATTGACTCTTATTATAGCTTGCAGATTGTTCGAGGGATATTGATAAGTCTTCAACTGTTTTTAAAATGTCATCATATTTGGTGAATTGATTTTGAATCGATATGAATGCATGGTTGTTTTCCGCCGCAAAATTGTTGACCGATCAATAAGCCATATATGCCTTCGTATGCACTGTAGCTAAAATTTAGTCAGTCATATATGGCTTCGTATGCAATTATAGGGTTTCCTACTAACGACTTGACAATTTTTTTTTTAAAATAAAAGGCAAACCATTTGAGATATTTAAAAAACTTTATTACTGGCTTACAATCAAAACACTTATGAACGGAATTCGACTTCGTACATGTGGCCACCGCGGACACGTTTGTAGCGGTCGATTCGTTGGACCCAATTTTCAACGACTCGGCCACACATTTCGTTCGAAACGGCCGCTATTTCTTGTTCAATGTTGGCTCTGAGCTCTTCCAACGTCGTCGGCGTGTTGGCATCATATCTTCCGTTAAAAAAATAGATTGTTTGTTTTAATGACCTTGCGTGTTAACTTTCATTTGAATCGGGTTTTATTGACATTGTCAATTGACTCTAGTTACTTGTCTGTTATTTATATTTATAAAGTAGATATCTAGAAGTTGATTTATAACACTTTATTTACGGATTTGACGCGGTAGCAAGGTGCAGAATCATCTTGGAAAATACACTTGTCAGTATACGAATGATGCTGTTTAATTGCTAGTACCAAAAACTCCCTTGCTATAAGGTTTTCCAATAGGGACTTGACAACTTTGAATTTAATTTGTGAACGCACTCTATCACGAATCATCAAACTGTCACTGTCAATTTATTCAGTAAACTCAAAATTTTCATCATGGTGAAGTACACTAACGAGCAATGTCTGCAAATTATAAAAATTTTCTACAGATATTCGGAGTCAGTGACTGCAACTTACTGCGTTAACTCCAATTTTAGGTCGTAATTCTCGCCCTAATAGAGAGGCAATAACAAGTTTACTGCAAAAATTTGAGTCTACATATTCGTTGTGTGAAGAACGTACGTTCTCCGATTGGGTTCTGGAAAAGATGCGCCAAGATGATGAGTTTCATTGCAAAATCATCTTCAGTGACTAAGGTCATTTTTGGCCCAATGGGTTCGTCAATAAGGAAAATATGCGTTATTGATCGGGTGAAAACCCACATGTGCTTCATGAATCACCACTTCATCCACAAAAAATAACTGTTTGGTGCGGTTTGCATTCCGGCGGCGTTGTTGGGAAATATTTATGGTCGACGATAACGATCGTCACGTTACTTTGAATGGTCAGCGTTATCACGCCATGATCACCGATTATTTTTGGCCCAAATTGGAAGATATGGACTTGAACGGAATGTGGTTTCAATAGGATGGTGCACTAAGCCACACAGCACACGCCACAATTGATTTATTGAAGAGTAAATATGGTGAGCGTGTTATCTCAAGACATAGGCCAGTCGATTGGCCGCCTCGTTCGTGCGATTTAACTCCGCTTGACTATTTTCTGTGGGGCTACTTTAAGTCATTGGTTTATGCCAACACGCCAACGACGTTGGAAGAGCTCAGAACCAACATTGAACAAGAAATTGCGGCCGTTACGGCCGAAATGTGTGGCCGAGTCGTTGAAAATTTTGTCCAACGAATCGACCGCTGCAAACGTGCCCGCGGTGGCCGTATGAACGAAGTCGAGTTCCATTCATAAATGTTTTGATTGTACTTTAAGCCAATAATAAAGTTTTTGAAATATTTTAAATGGTTTGCCTTCTATTTAAAAAAAAAAGTTGTCAAGTCGTTATTAGAAAACCCTATACTTCTCCATACTTTTGAGCGTTCATAGTTCCATTAACAAAGTGTAAAGGGCCCAAAACATAAAAAGAAAAACATTCCCAAACCATCTGGCTTTGAAGAAACTTCACTGTTTTGACTATGCACTCGTCCTTAAACCTTTCGCCTGCTGACCGTCGTACGTATGGCAAATTGTCCATATCACACATTGCTAATCATCCTGCGTCCAAACTTCGCACTTTTTTGCCCACTTCAAGCGAGCTTTTTTCATTTTTGTGGTTAGGAGAGGTTTTTTTGCTGGTCGGCTTCCATATAAACCTATCTCCCGTAGCCGTCGGCGTATGGTTTCGGCGCTTAGATCAACTTAATATAATTCATTCAGCTCCGCTCTTAAACGGACAGTACTTTTAAAGCGATCTTTCATGCTGATTCGTTGTAATACATTGTCCGTCTTCTGGGTTGTTTTACGTTTTCGTCCCAACCTTTTTTCCTTTAGCAAGCAAGAGTGATGTCCTTGCACTCATCACAATAGAACAAAAAGTTGTTTTTAAAGTCCCTTAAATACGCGATGGATCTCTTACTCAAGCCATTGCATAGGGCGTGGAACGACTTGCAACAAAGACCACTGCAGATCACCATAACAGCATTTGGATCAGTTGTTAAGGAGCAATTTGCACTTCCACATAATTCAGACATGATGACGATGAAGTTAGGATAGGTCAGTTGAAAATTTGCGCAAAAGGCGGTGAATAAGAATTGGGTTAACTTTAATATTGTATTATTAGGCACTTTTACTCAATAAACAACAAAGGCAATGACCGATAAATAGCTTGTGCAAATTATTGCAAGTTAGGCAGGAACAAATTAAATGAAAATAAATAAGCGGAGAGAAATTTAAGTACGTCTGAACTTAATGAATGACAATCCACAATTGTGGATAGGCAACATACATATAGCGGACAATATCACATTGCGAACAGCCAATAAATTAAACGTTTAGTGACCAAATTCAATAAAAATGACAGTGCGGCAACATCAAAACCGAAGACTAAAACCCGTCCACGTCGAATTAATGAGACCATTAACTGCTGTCTTAGATGAACTAAGAGATATTTCGCCCTTCGTAATTATTGTTGGAGATTTATATAGCAACTGTCTTGTAGACTCGCCACTTGATATTATGCAAGCGCTTAAAATATTTCGAGGTAATACTCGTATACACTTTACCAAGGATAATCTTACTCTGTTCTGCACTTTAGCTAGCTTTCGACTTCATGTTTTTCCAATCAAGCTGGTTTGCACAAGCTGGTTTGCACAAGCCAGTTTGTGCAAATGAACTGATTGAAATCAAACGGTTAACACGTTCAGTGTGGATTGAAAATTTGTGCAGTGAAAACTCGAGAATTTTATAGTGTTTGCTTTGAAAAATGCAAACTTTTGAGCAAAATTTAATTCTTGCAAGGACTGCGGTTTGCATAGTAAAAAATAAATTAAAGGTGAAAAACAATTGTCGTAGACTATGATTCCTAAAAGTTATTTGCCGTCTCATACCAATTTAGTAATTGAACTACGCAGTATGTTAGGCGGTTTTCGCAGTTATTTGCGTATGGTGAAGCCATATACCAGCCTTTGCCGAATCTAATTTTACCAAGATGTGCAATTACCCGTCATGAAAAGTTATCAGCTACGCTGAGATTTTTGGCAACAAATAGAAGTTATGAAGTTTTGAAATTTTCAGCTGTAATTTTCAAATCAACTTTAAGTCACATAAGTTCTGAAACATGCAAAGCATGAGCATCGTTTTGACGTCCATGCCAATACACCAACTTCAAGCCCATTTTCTGTTAGGACAGATTTTACTCAAGTCAAAGTCAAGTTCGTTCAAATGTAACGATTTACTTCCACTTTTATTAAACTAAATCTATATTGTCCCCTTCAAAGTAGTCCCCATCGACTGCAACACACTTATGCCAGCGCTTGATCCAATCCTCGAAACATTTTTTTATATTCGGTTTTCGGTATGTCCAGCAGTGCGTCCTGCGATTTTTCTATTACTTCCTCTCGGCTGTTGAAACGCGTTCCCCGTAGTGGTTTATTAACTCGATTGAACAGAAAAAAGTCACAGGGAGCCAAATCAGGTGAATTCGGTGGCTGTTGGATGGCATTTGTTGCATTTTTCGTCAAAAAATTACAAATAATGATGGCACTGTGCGATGATGCGTTATCATGGTGCAAAATTCACGAGTTTTCTCCCCACAATTCTGGTCTTTTTCGGCGAATTGCTTCATAATATAAATAAATAATACTCTTTGTTTACTGTCTGCCCTTCTGGCAAAAATTCATGATGCACTACATCGTTGTAATCCATGAAAACCATGAGCATTGCCTTTTTTTTCTGAATACGACGTGGTTTTTTTGGTCTCGGTTCATTTGGTGAAAGCCATTCATTTGCCTGATGTCTGGATTGCATGTTGTACTCATAAACCCACGTCTCGTCTCCAGTAATGATCCTTTTGATGAATGTGGGATCGGATTCATCCTCGCATATCATCTCTTTTGCGACGTCAACACGGTCTATTTTTTGCACGAAATTGAGGTCTTTTGGCAACAACTTTGCTGCTACACGACGGAAACCCAAATCATTAAATAAAATATCTTGGACGGATCCAAAGACAATGTTAAAGTTTTCCGCTATCTCTCTGAAGGTTTTCTTTAGAGAATCGTTGCCGAAACACTTTTTTAGCATTTCCAACGTTCGCGCATCATTAAATCCGTTTTTTGCGCAAAATTTAATACAGGTTCGTTGTTGCAAATTGAAATCCATTTCTAAAATTGTAAAAAATCGGAAACACACACAGAGATAGATGTACTCTTGGCTACGTAACTTTGGTAAATGTCAAGCTATGACGCTAAGATTAAGATGTACCAACTTAACAAAAAAAAAAAAAAAAAAAAAAGAACTCAAACTTATTCCGTTTTTTTTTTTTTTTTTTGATCAAGGTGGTAAATCTGGCTTTTGTGAAGGCTATTCTTCCTTACGTGATGAAGTGCATTACTTACCTGTGCTTGCAAATTTGTAAATTTGCTTTAAATTTTCTTCCATCAAATTAAGGTGTTCCGCAGGTTTTGATTTTGGGACCATTACTTTTCACGATGTAACACATGGGCTTAAAGGTCAGTGACGTTTTATAGTAAAACAAATTTTTTGAAAAATTCAACTTTGTTTATCAATATAGTTGCCTTTGAGGGCGATACACTGATTGAAACGATTTTTCAATCTTTCGATACCAGTTTTGTAGTACGATTTCGGTTTAGCCTCAAAATAGGTCTCTGTTTCGGCGATTACTTCTTCATTGGTCTTAAATCTCTTTCCCGCGAGTATTCTTTTGAAGTCTGCTAACAGGAAATAGTTGCTGGGGGCCAAATCTGGAGAATATGGTGGGTGGAGAAGCAATTCGTAGCTGAATTCATTCAATTTTGCCATCGTTTTCATCAACTTGTGACACGGTGCAGTGTCTTGATGAAACAGCACTTTCTTTTTCCTCAAATGCGGCCGTTTTTCTGCGATTTCGTCCTTCAAACGCTCCAACAACGCAATGTGATAGTCGCTGTTGATAGTCAGCCCCTTTTGGAGATAGTTGATGAAAAATATTCCATGTGTATTCCAAAATTCAGATGCCATAACCTTGCCAGCCGACTGTTGAGTTTTTGGTCGTTTTGGACGAAGTTCGTCGCCTGCTCGCCACTCAGCTGACTGCCGACTTGACTCTGATGTGAAGTGATGGAGCCAAGTTTCATCCATTGTCATATACCGAAGCAAAAATTCGGCAAAAACAGCTTTAAACACTCCTCTGAATCATCAACACGTTGTTGTTTTTGGTCGACTGTGAGCAAACGCGGCACCCACTGTGAACAGAGCTTTCGCATGTCCAAATATTCGTGTATGATATACCCAACACGCTCTTTTGATATCTCCTGCGTGCATCATCTTCGGTTTTTGTATGACCACTTTTAAATTTTTCAATCCACTTGCGAATGGTTCGTTCGGCTGGTGCAGAGTCCGGGTAACACTTATTAAGCCTTTTCTTTGTCAAAAAGCAATGATAAATCAACACACGAGATTGCTTTGAATTCATTTTTTTTTTTCACAATAACAAAAATTGCTTCACTCACAACGCTATATCTCGAGAACTGATCGTCCGACAGCTGTCAAATTTATACACGTATCTTTGGAGGTTGGTACTAACTGAATGGTATGGAAATGGTACTGAATGGTATGAAATGGTGCCCTCTCTTGGAAACGGACTTTTCAGCCCATGTATTATATATCTTCATCATCATATCTTCTGTCAATCCATCTTGATAATAATCCTATAAAGCTGATTGATTCGACCGAAAGCCTTGGAATTGTCTTCAACGAAATGCTTTATTCAACACAATTAAAATTTATAATTCATGAAGTGGTGATTCATGAAGCACATGTGGGTTTTCACCCGACCAATAACGCACATTTTGCTTATTGACGAACCCATTGAGCCAAAAATGAGCTTTGTCACTGAATCGGAGAACGTAGCTCCTTAGTGTACTTTACTATTATAAAAATGTTGAGCTTACTGAATAAATTGACAGTGACAGTTTGATGATTAATGAAAGAGTGCGTTAAAAAATTAAATTCAAAGTTGTCAAGTCCCTATTGGAAAACCCTATATTTACTTTCCCAATCCTGTTGAAATTTTGGTGATTTGCTTTTCTTACGCAGATGACTATACAGCCACATCAGGTCTCCTTGGTTGAAAAAGGATATTAGTACACTTCTTAGAAAATTTTTGATTCAAAGTTCCGTCCTTGATCAGAATGTAGCTCCAATGGGACCCCAAATCTGCTCACCCAGTTCCTGACTATTTATTTTGCTATGATATTGGCCTTTTAATATGGGATGCACTTCCATGCACTTACTGAAGGAATCCATGACAACGAGGGTGTATCAGTTAATTATACGTTCGAATGGTGCTACGACATTTCCATATTTTGTTGCAATCTTCCCAGTCGCTCACGATATACATGCACCAATTCTCGACATCTTGTTTTGCATTTGACCAATAGAAGTGTTCGTTTGCCTTCTCCAACATCTTATTGATTCTCAAGTGACCTCTTGAAGTGCGTATTTCACGGAGCACTTCACTGATTCTTGATCGTGGCATGAGACGTTGGTCCATTTGCACTTTCCATTTTCTTTTCAGCAAACTACTTTCCGTACAAAGCAAGTCCCACTGTGCCTAATACGCCTTAAGAGTTTGGCTACAGTCCGATATCTTCTGCCAGCTTGGTCTTTATTTGTGTTCCTTTTGGATTTCATCTGTACTCCAACTCTTTGCTGACTCAGTCCTGATCATTTAGATAGTGACCTGTTGCAGCTCTTTTTACTGACAAATAAATCCTCTACGAACCTTCTGTAATGCGTGACAAGTCCCAAGAAACTTCTCAGTCCAACTTTTAACCACTTTGATTTTGTCAGGATCTGTCCTTACACTTTTCGCTGATGATCCAGTGATCTGGATATCTTGCTTCCGGATAGAATAAGGCATACTTTTCTTAGTTCAGCTTCAAATAAGCGCTTCGTAGCTTCTCAAACACTTCTTTTAGATTTTGGCGATGCTCCTCGAACGTCTAACCTATGACGATAATATCGTCCAGATACCCTAGACACATTTTCCGCGTGAGCGCTTGCAATGTACGTTCCATAAATCGCTTAAGGGTAGCCTATTCGTTTCACAGTCAAAACGCATCACTGTAAGCTGCCAAAGACCTCTTTTTGTAGTTTCCTCACGATCCTTACGAATAATTTCTACGTGCTAATAACCGCTCTTCAAGTCAAGAACTGAAAACCATTTTTCTCCAGAAAGCATATTCAAAGTTTTATCAATTCTCGGTAGTGGAAAGCTGTCCTTTTTGATGACATCGTTGAAAGGTTAATAGTCTATACAAAACCCCATGCTACTACCCCATGTCTTTTTACTTCACGAGATCTCCACGAACTCGACACCATTTCGGCAACTTCAACGCCTTGCAGGTTGACGGATTCCGGTGTCAATGTGGTGTTGAATCAGTTGCGTTGCGTTAAGGAATACACCACCGATTAGTTTTGCTGCCAGGATACGCTGCTCTTGATACAGGTTACAGGGCCTGAGAATTTTGTTTTTGATTTTCATACTCTCGACACTTGCGATCGGTGTTGCAATAGGTACACATTTTCCTACTATATCTCCCTTTTTCACCTTTACATTGAATATCTCTGGATTTACCAGGTGTGCCGATGAAGATACAAATGTCTCCATGGAGAATATTTATAGTAAACGGGCCTTAATTTTTTTTTTGTTTGGTTGCTATGACACCTGTTAAAAATGTTGAACTTTGTACCAGAAAACAATGAAAGCTTTAGTAAATATGTAAATTGTTGCACAACAAACAATTTCGGACCGTTTAAAAGCTATGGAAAAGATCCAAAAGTCTGGAAAATGGGTGCCACATGAATTGAATAAAAGACAGATAGAAAATCGAAAAACTACTTGTGAAATTTGGCTTCAAAGACACGATAAAAAATCAGATTTGCATCGAATTGTTACTGGCGATGAAAAATGGATTTATAATCAGAATCCTAAACGGAAAAAATCAACGGATAACCATCAACTTCGACTGCAAAACCAGATCGATTCGGCAAGGAGACAATGCTGTATGTCTGGTGGGACCAGAAAGGTGTGGTGTACCAAGAGCTCCTAAAACCCGGTGAAACCATTAATACAGATTGCTACCGACAAAAAATGATTAATTTGTGCCATGCATTGATCGAAAAACGACCAGAATGGACCAGAAGGCACGGTAAGGTAATTTTGCTCCATGACAATGCGCCTGCACACAAAGCAAAACTGACTCAGGATACCTCACTCGCCGTATGCACCAGACTTAGCTCCTTCCGACTACCTTTTGTTTTCATCGATGGGACACGCATTAGCTGAGCAGAACTTCGAATCCTAAGAGGAAGTCGAAAATTGGATGACTTTTTAGTTTGCTTCAAAAAACGAACAGTTTTATTGTCGTGGAATCCATAAATTTTCTGAAAGATGGGAAAAATGTGTAGGTAGCAATGGCCAATATTTTGGATAAAATGTTTTTTACCTTCCCATTAAAAATTAGTGTTTTATTTTCACAAAAAACCGGTACACCTGGCTTGTAATGGGAAATCTACCAGCTGATTTTATTATTCCGTCAAGGCCGTTTTTTCTCACCAGAGTAGACTTCTGCCATCCATTCTGTAATATGTCCGATCTGGAGTACTTGAACATTGGGCCGTCAAAGGATATGAAGCTGCTCACTAATAGCTGTGCTGAACTAAGTCTGACCTCACTGCAAAAGCCATTATATTAACGCTTAGACGTTTTACATCGCGAAAAGGTAAATATTCAAAAATATATACTGATAACGAACCACGAGACTTACATGAACTGTTTCTATCCAATGAACACAAGGTCCATACGTAATGCTTAAAACAAAATATAGAGTGGACATTTTCACCGCTTCGATCGCTACACTGCGCTAAACTTTTTAAAGCTGCAGTCAAAGTTGCTAAACACCATCTTCTTAAGCTAACTCACTCAGCTACGAAGAGATTTCTACGCTGCTCTGCGATGTCATGAAATCTAGATCGATCCAGTCTCACCGATCCAAATAATTTTTTTGGCATCACCTATGATATTTTCTATCAAAATTAAAGCCTGAACAAGGCTCTGAAAGATTATGAAACAACCTGCGCTCATTTGGTGTTGGAAACAAAATAACGGTAGATAGTATGCTTGATATAGATGACCTTAATGATGCGTTCATTTTCATTGCTATAACTGAACCGCGTTTTATGCCTAATATGGGCCTTGCAACCGGTTTTGACTTTAATTTTGATGTTGTATGAGAGCTTGACGTAGTTAATATTGTACGTAGACTTAGGTCGAATGACATAGGAGAAGATGGAATACCTATACGCTTCGTAAAAGTTCTTCTTCCCCATATTGTAAGTTCCCTTACGCATTTAATAAACTTTTGTGTTACTGTTTCCATTTTTTTCTGATTGTTGGAAGTTTGCCACCGTCATACTCGTTCCGAAAAACCCCTGCTCTCCTCGTTAGCTGACTTTCGACCGATAAGCATTTTACCATGTTTATCAAAAGTCCTCGAGAAGGTTCTGACTAATCAAATTGGAAAATACATAAAGAAACGCAATCTGTTATCCCCCTTTTAGTCTGGCTTTAAAGCTACCCACAGCTGTTCTACAGCTTTGGCCAAAATTCTTGACGATATAAGGGTTAGTTTCAATAAAGACTTCTTAAAGGTGCTTTGCCTGCTTGGCAAAGGCTTTTGATAGTGTTGACCATAATGTACTATGTCAAAAACTGAGACTTTATTTCGGCTTTAGTAAGAGTTCAGTGCGTCTGATTTTTAAATATCTCGTCAACCGTTTTTAAAAAGTCGTTCACCAAACCGCCTCGTCAGAGTTCCGCCTTTTAATTGCAGGAGTTCCTCAGGGGTCTATATTTGGTCCGATCCCTTTCTATCTTTTTGTCAATGATCTCCCAAAAGTCTGTTTATATGTAGATATCCACTTATATGCTGAAGATACCCAGATCTATATTTCGAGACCTATTGAATTAATTGATTACCTTGTCGTCAGACTAAATGAAGACTTGTCTAAAATATATGTCTGTTCAGTAAGTAATGAACTTAATTTCAACTCAAATAAATCACAAATGATTTTAATATCAAAACACCACTTTGACACGGACGGAATATGATAAGATATATTTACGGGCTTCCTCGATACCACCACACCTCATTCTACCATAAATCTATTCTTGGCTGTACTCTCAAACAATTTTTCGATCTTAGATGTTGTGTGTTCATTAGATTAGATTTTTTCAATCTACCAGAACATATAAGATCATCATACCCCCATATACCTATTTCAAGTCCTCGCTCCTTATTATACTATCCAATCTACATAATAAAAATTCATAGTTTTACCATTAGAATCATCCATGGTAGAAAAGTGACTAAATAAGCAAATATTAATTATTGAGTCTTATTCACTCTGTAGAATACTGAATTACACAAGTTGTGAAAGCGGCTTTATCTTGGATTGGAAATAACTTGGGTCTTTCCGTGCATTAAACGATTAATCTAACATTCAAATGGAATTCTCCTAATCAAATGAGTAACTCCGTTACTATTCACGTTGATAAAAGAAATGCTTTCGGGTTAGATTTGGATGGAAATACCTAACTGGAGCATGCTTCACCTTAGCTTGGTTATCAAAAACAGGTTTAAAAATCAAGATACAAAATGTTCATTTGCATCAAAGTAACATACATCAATGGAACCTCCAACTCAATTCAAGTGAATTCGGATTTGATACATCTGCATCTACAATATAAATGTCAAAGCACAATAACTGTGGGTAGTCGTGACTCAAGTGGTAGCCGCGCCCGAAAGATATTACTTTTTTCAGGCAACTAAAATCTCGTAAGATGAATAGTTACATAAAATACAATAATAAAACAATTTACACTAATAATTTAGTCTCCCCATTAAAATAATGTTGGATGCCACCCATGGAGCGAAATAACCACTGAACCCAAATATCTTTGTCTCTCTGTATTAAATTTTCGGGCCGGAGCACTCGGTTCCATTCGCTCTAAATGACCCAGCCACCTCAGTCTTTGGCTATTCACTCTTCTAGCTAGATCGATGTCGCTATATAGCCCGTACATTTCGTCGGACTTCACCGTTTATGCAGACGAGTTTTTCTCTCAAAACAACCGAGAGTAACCTCATCCGCTTTTGATAGAGTCTATGCCTCTGCACCATAGAGAAGGACTGGGATGATAAGAGCCTTATAAAGGGTCACTTTAGTTGGTCGAGAGAGGGTTCTGCGACTAAATTGCTTTCTTAGCCCAAAGAAACAGCGATTGCCAAGAGTTATTCTTCGTATAATCTAAGCGCTGGTGTCATTGTCTGAGTTCATAGCGGAGCCTAGGTAAACAAAGTTCTTAACCACCTCAAAGTTATATCTGTCTAGGGTGACTGAATCGAACTGCAACTTTTTGAAATGCTATAATTTTTTTATTTTTTTATATATTTTATTGTGTCAAAGCAAAAAATGTTGAAAAATACATCAATTTTCAAATTGTATCAGTAGTTTTCAATATGTCCACCTTTGGCGCGAATAATGGCCTTGAGACGGCCGAAGAAAGCATCGCACGCTGCACGCAACTGGCTCTGCGGTATTTTGGCTTGTGCTTGTTTCAAGTTGTCCAAACTTTGGTATTTTTAAGTGCCAACTTTCGCCTTAAAAATACCCTAGACAGAGAAATCCAACGGATTTGCATCCGGAGAATTTGCAATCCATTGTGTCGAAGAAATGAAGTGTGGAACATTGTCTCTGACTGAAATGATTGTTTGCCCAAGGCTTCAATACTGCCTCTAAGACAGTTTTACCGTATGGGATCGCATTAATTTTGACGCCACGGTCCAAAAATACGAGCGGAGAGCGACCAACGGCGGTTATGGCGGCCCAAACCATCACCATCGGTTCTGCCTGCTTTCTGGTGGCCGTCCGAAGATGTATATTTTCGTAGGAACTTTCTGGTAAGTAAACTCGATCATTTTGTTTGTTGACATATTGCTCTATAATAAATAGCGACTCATCGGAAAAAAACAAATTCGGCAACTCACCACTTTCGTGCAAGCGTAGCAACTCCTTCGCTCCTTCGACTTTTACTTTTTTCTGTTGCGGTGTAAGATCGTGTGTTTTGTGGAACTTCAATGGCTTGAACCCAAGCTCATTTTTCAGTATGTGTTGCATCCGTTTCAACAATATGTTGAGCTCACGAGCTATTTTTCTTCCACTTCGACGCGGATTTCGTTCAATTCGAGCCTTCAGTTTCCGAACCATTTCTGCCGATGTTGCTGTTCTTTTATTACTACCTCCATGGCGTTTTGCAACGCTGCTAGTACCATGGTAACGAGCTATGGTTCGAGACACAATTGATTTATTCACGTTGAGGTGCTGAAGGGCTCTAACGATAGCTATTTGCGGTTTTCCAGCCAAGTATAAAGCAATGACACTATCACGCTTATAAATAATAAAATTATTTTTCATGTGTCAAAATTTGAGCTCACAGTAATGAACGGTTTGGAAATTATAGCAGTCTGAAGTTGGTTGCAGTTCGAGTCAGACAGGGTGTAGAGACATTCTGTCCGAGACGTCGGTGTTGGGTATCCTTTCTTGCCCTCATTGATCGTCTCAATATTCACGAACGCGCCAGTGACATTCCGGTGCGCTCTGCCGATTATGTCGATGTCATCGGTATTGGCGAGTAGATGGACGTACTTTTGAAAGAAAGAGGCAGTGTTTGAAGAATTCACATGACAGCGCATCGCCTTGTCTAAATGCGTTTTTGACATCGAAGTTCTCCGTGAGTTCTGCACCGAACTTGATGGAGCAGCGTGCATTCTACATTATCATTCTGCACAAGCGGATGAGTTTGCCAGTGATGCCGAAACTAGTCATGGCTCTGTATAGCTCGTCTCTATAAATGCTATCATAGGCGGCCTTAAAATCGATGAAAAGTGGTGGGTATCGATTTGGACTTCCTGATCTCCTGATCTCCAAGATCTGCCGCAGTGTGAATATTTGATCGATGGTGGACTTTCTTGGCCTAAAGCCACACTGATAGGGACCAATCAGGTTATTGACGAAAGTCTTCATTCGTTCACCCAATACAGTTTAGAGGGTCTTCTTTCTTGAGGATCGGGCAAACAATGCTGAGGTTCCATACATACTTTCTTTCGATCATATTTTACAGATGAGGTGGTGCATATTCCTAACCAAGTCTTCGCCTGCTGCTTTAAATAGTTCGGCGGTTAGGCCATCTGCTCCAGCAGCTTTGTTAGACTTAAGCTTAGATATAGCTATCTTCACTTCGTCCAGGTCGGGTAGACGGAATTGTTGGTCTTTATCGTCCAGGCTGAATGGTTCACTCTGCCTGACATCAGAATTTAATTCGTCATTGCCGTTTAACAGTCTGTAGAAGTAGTTCTTCCATATCCTCAGCATTGATTGCGATTCTACTATGAAGCTTCCATGTTCGTCCTTGCAGGCTTTGGTTCGGGCTCTGTAGCCTTGGCAGGTTCTTTTTACCTTTTGGTAAAACTTCCGAGCCTAATTCTTGCTGTAACAATTCTCTATTTCCTCGATCGCGCGCTTCTCATGCTCTTTCTTGATATATAAGTTCTGAAAAAAAAAACAAAAAACAAAATAGTTTCCGTCCTAGGCAGATGATGCGTGTTTGATTGCCTAAAACATCACTACCACGTTGGCAGCTACCAGCTTCGGGTGCCAAGGGTGTTAGTCTTTCGCAGATTCATCTCTCCAAGAAGGCCGAAATCTCGTCTCCGATTCTGAATTTTATCTATCTATGGTCTGGCATGGAAGCCTCCGACAGTATTTTCCAACATATAGTCTCCTTACCGTACCTATTGGAATGAGTTAAGTCGATTTCTTTTTGTCTAATTTATATCGAGAATATTCATTTATCGGGCTACTGCTCGCTTCGGCAAATTATCTGGAGTAGAGAACCAAGAAATGGTGGCCCGCGCGTCGTCCGTACAAATGCGGTAGTAAATGCAGTACGTGAACGAATTGGGAGAAATCCCCTTAGGAAGCAGAACATCATGTCCAAGGAATTGGATATATCAACCAGATCCATGTCTAGGCTGATTCGAGATGATTTGCATATGATAACCTATCATATGCATTTTCTAACTCCTCAACCAAAAAAAATTAGGCTAGAAAGATGCAAGCGACTTTTGCAGTGAAAGCATTCTGTTTACAAATGAGAAAATTTTTACCGTGGAAGAAGTTGTAAACAAAATAAAAATGACAAAATTAATGCCACTTCATCTAGAGAAGCGGAAAAAGTTGTTCCAAGGGTTCAACGTAGACATCGTTGAAAAAGGCGTAAAAACTGACTCAAAACTTTAATAAGAAGATGTGCTAGAGGGTGGTTTGAAGAGTTTGAACAATGGACACAGATGAATCTTCCAACAGGACTCTGCTTCAGGGCACACAGCCAAAACCACGCAGTAGTGGCTTAGAGTCAATATTCCTGGCTTTATAGCAGCAGAAGACTGGCCGTTGGGGAGTCCAAATCTGAATGGTATGTGGTCAAAATTGGAGAACATGGCCTGTAAGACTTCCCACAGAGATTTGGAAAGCCTTAAAACAGTATTAACCGGAGATTTCACTTCTTTCCAGTATTTTTGAAGTTTTTGAGTAAATATTTTATGTAAACGCGTTACGGCTATTGATTTGAGAGAGTAATGATTCCTATATTGCAGAGCCCTGCTCGCACTGTGCATGTTGTACTCTAGTTTCGACCTTTCAGTTAATAAAAAATATATCGGGCTGCGGTTTCTCTCCGTTGTTCAATCAGCATAATAAATTTGAAATGACAGCAGAATTAGAAAGTACAAAAAGTTTATTTCCATGAGATGTTCGACGTTAAGAAATCGATTTTTACCGATCGTCAACCCTTGGAAAAAAAAATTGTTCGTTCGTTCGTTCGATCTATGGCAGTTATGAATGGAACATAACATTGTTCATGAGACCACAATGGCTTTTGACTATCAGTTCCGAGTTATGTTCTGGTCCTGAATTGCCGTTGGATTATTGTCATAAACCTTACTCTTCAAATAACCACACAGGAACAAGTATAAAGGTGTCAAAAAGCACGACCTTGGAGGCTTATCAACTTCCCTCCTAACCAAAATAATGCGATCTTCAAATTCAGATATAGCCGGTAACGTGCGGTAACGTTCTTCATTCACTGTGACTATCTTTCCAGCCTCATCTTCATAAAAAAAAACTGGTCAATGATGCCATCAACCCACAATCCGCACCATAAACTGACTTTTTTGCGATGCATTTTCAAAAATCTCGTATGAGTTTTTCGATCCCCAGAAACGACAATGGGCTTCATCGGAAAAGATCAAATTCGATGACAAATTGGTCTGGCGATTAAACCTGTTAACAAATCGGCGACGTCGTAAATGGTCCAAAGGTTTCAATTGTTGTGTAGTTTCCATTTTGCAAATGAAGATCAACAACAAGGCCCACTTGTTGACTTCGGCGATGAATTGAGCTGCCTGGCTGATTTTTAACATTCTCGCTCACAGTGGTAATATTTTATTGTGTACCGAATCGAGCATGCTGATGTGGAGTTCAAAACGCTTTATTATTGCACGAATTCCGGACTCACTTGGCCGATTATGTTAACCAAAACATTCACAAATTCTACGATATGCCCATTTTCGTAATAAGATTGAACAACAGAAATGCATTGTTTTGTACTAAACGACTCCATGCCTTAAATTGCCAAGGAGTCTGTGATATTTGTTAAAAAGATCAACCGCATTAAATTCAGCAAGTGACAGTAATTGACAGCCAATATCCACACACCATCTGGCTCACCTTTTAGTTACATTTTAATTTTGAAAGGATCCTAGAGTGCTTTGCGCTTTGAATCAGTTTTACTGATCTTGTTTTTGAAGTGTGATGTGTTTATGTTTATCTGTGCCAGTTATTACTTTTGTTGTCAATAACTTTATCAAAACTGAACACTATGTAGTATCAGAAGTTTTTATCAATGAACAACTCACAGATCTTTTCATCAATGATCTCTTGTCAGCTACTTCTAATCCCATTTATTCCTTTGCTGACGACAGTACTCTCTGCTTCTCATATTCGCTCCCGGACTGTATTTTGCAGCATAACCAATTGGGGAACTATCAACAATTTAATGCTTCTAAAACACAATGATGTCTGCTGTCGTTAGGGCGACATTTAAACACCCAGTCATTGTTCATGAATGACACTTGCATCATCGAAACCGAAAAACTTTCCATTCTCGGTATGTGTGTCAATGACAACTTACATTGGAACGATCACGTATTCGATATCGTCAAAAATGCTGCAAAATATCTAGGATTCCTCAAGCCATGTAAGAAATACCTTACCCCCTCTAATCCGGCCTAAATATACATATAAGGAATTTATCCTCCTGATATTCGAGTTCGATGGCCACATCTAGTCGGGTGCGCCCAAAACATCTCTGCACCTGCACCGTGCAATAAGAATCATAGGTAATACTAATATCACTTCAACAGTAGACGCTCTCGAACCCCGACGTAATTTCTCGTGTCTCATTCTGTTTTATCGCTATTTCCACCACCAGAAAATGTTTTCCTATAAAACTTCAGTAGCATTCCGCACCCTCAAACTTTAAACTTTCGGGCGTACTCTAAAATATCTTAAGCCTAGTCATTATATCCTTCAAACATTTAAAACCAACGTTCATCGGTACGTTTTTTTCTTTCCTCCCTGATTTTTCTTGAATGAATGTATGAAATTTATTTCAGGTATAGTACACCCGTTAAATGTAAATCTGAAATCCGATCCCGTTCATATGACTACCGCGAGCATGGATCGTAATCTGTAATCTCAAGATTACAGGATTACCGAACTTCTTCTTCAATAAATCAATTGTTTGACCAGCTGTGGGGCATGTGGCAACATTTTGTTGTAATCACATATCACTCATGTCATGTCATTGTCTTCCAACATGGCACGATAGCCAAGTCCATTAACCATTTTTCTTTAAAGAAAAAATACGGTCCAATCACACTTCGGGCATGAAATCCACAGAACACGGTCACTTTTGTAGATGCGATGGAGTCTCTTGAAGTCTTTGTCGCTGTCTGTTAACGCATATTTTGCCTATTGGAAAAGCTACTAAGCCAACAATGAAATTCAAGATTTTCTTCAGATCTTTACCCAAAATTCGCCACAATGTGGACTGAGAGAGTCCCAGTTTCCTTGAATGGTGTGATTTATCTGATTTGGCTCTTTTTTAACTGAAGCACTTAAGGCTGCGATATTTTCGGTACTTCCGCCAGTGCGTTGTGTCACAGGCATATGGCCATTTGATAATGAATATGTTAATTCAAATTTATCTAATATAGCACGTACAGCCTGGTGGGACGATTATTACGGCCAAAAATTGGCGTAAACTCTCTTATTTTGATAGTGGTTCTTAAGAATTCCCAAACGTTGCTCGTTCCTGAACTTCACCATTTTGACATTGACAGACCATAAAAAAAGTTTAAGGTCGCGTTTGTATAAAAATACAAAATTGTTATGTCCCTATTGAAAAACCCTTTAGAACTCGGTGATTTCCACCATTTGAACGCTAATATAAATGTGGCATCATCGTCCACCAGAAGTAATTATAGTTGACAACAGCGAAATTAGAACGAGTAGTGATTAAGAAGATCAGCAGCAATTGGAGTAAATTAATGTTAATTTCTATAAAGAATCTCAAAACATAGTTGAAAATCTAAAAACATTTGCGGCAAAGAAAAATGACGGGAAAGCGCTTCAACTGATTGTAGATTTGCAAATTCACTTTTTTAATTAAAAGTCACCAGTAGTATCTATGTATTATACTCACACTCGTATACTCGTATGTAGTGCACTTATTATACTTATATACGATACAGAGTTGTCACCTGATGTACTTTATTTGTAATTTTTTTTATGAATGACAAACTTTGGGTCTACTTTTGGATAATGTTTATTAGATTTCTTAAATTCTTTTTCCTTTAAATGAAAAAAAAAAAAAAAAAAAAAATGATATCGGCTAACTGGCCGACGCCAGAGTTAATAAACATTCGGGCCCGATTTATAGCATTTTTCATCACTCTTACCAGAACTTCCGGCGATAGGATCTCGCAGTCTTAACAGATATTCCCTTTGAGGGCTTCAGGATTCTGAGGTCTGTTGACATAGACTTGTGACTTCAAGAAACCTCACGGTTAAATCAATTGACCTTGCCGGCCAATACAAATCGCCAAAAAGAGATATTAGGCTCGGAAATGCAACCCTCAGAATCTCGGTTGTGGGTCGCGCAATATGCGCCGTTGCTCCATCGTGTTAGAACCACATATTCTCCGATCCCAATTCATCCAATTAATGGAGGATAAAATCGTGTAGTTTTAGAAAAAATAAGATCCGATGGTTATACGACGGCTGTTTGATGAATACTCGGATTGAAAATGACAACGCAACCTTTTTAAGGATTTGACAACTTATTTTTCAATATAATCTCCTTTCAACTGAATACACTTTTCTCAGTGGTGCTGCAACTCCTTCACGGCGGCGATGACTTCTTCGTTCGAAGCGTACTTCTTTTCTGCGAGCGACCTTTTAAGGCTCGGGAACAAAAAGAAGAAGTAGGAAGCCAAATCCAGAGAATACGGAGAATTTTTGGCCATTTTTTCTTCAAATCGGCGTTGAATTGGCACAATAAATCGACGCAGTATGCTCCTGTGATTGTTTTTCCCTTCTCCAAATAGTCAATGCAGATCACACCGTCCCCAGAAAACGGTGGCCATCACATTTCCGGCCGAAAGCACGAAGTATTCGCCTTCTTTGGAGCACCTTCACCGGATTCCCAGCGACGGTCATGAAATGACGCAGAAACTTCTCCAGATCTTAGCAAGCCTTTACAGGGCAGGATATGGCTAACGCGCTCAGTTGAGATGCCTGCTATCTCAGCTAACTCGCGCATTTCCGCTCGGCGGTCCCCCAATATGGGATCATGGATTTTGTTCACGATTTTCTCTGTGGTAACTGTTTTTGGGCCATCTGCGCGCGGTTCATCAAAAACCGACGTGGCCACGGCAAAACTCTGCGAACCAATGGTAAACGGTTGTACGGGAAAATGAATGGGTACCATACACCCTATCGAGAATGGACTTGATTTTGCCACTCAAAAATAAGAATCCGGTCACTGAGCGATATTGCTTTTTTTTGAAATGGCTGTCAAAACAAAACTAAGAGTCGGGTTGACACAAAATTTTGACATGCACTTAGTAGTGCCACCTATCTTCTTATCCGGGTACTCATCAAACAGCCCCCATGCTCGGATTTTCGGTGCCCTAGAAGCAATATTTTCGCTTATTCATATTTCCGCAGAGATGGAAATGGGCTTCGTCGCTAATTATGATTTTCGATAAAAAAACGTTTCCCATGTGGTTGAGATTCAGGATGGCTTAAGAGTAGGTTACATGCGCTTGGCGATCAACAGCTAACAGCTGATTCACTGTCTGCACTTTGTAAGCTCAATTGCTTGGCACGTCGTCTTGTGTCCTCTGCGATATCCTTAACCACACTTGCGATAATCTCAGCAGAATGGCTTCTCCGGTGTTGGCCAGACTTAGTAGCATCTTGTGTTGTCGCATACTCTTCTAAACGAGCGGCTAAACGTCGCAGTGTTTGCCCAGTTGGTGTCGGACGACCGGGAAAACTGCGCTGAAAATTATGCTGGGCGAATACCAGCGAAGTATTATTCCGTAAAGAAAATCGTAAAAATTATTCATGTCTTATTGACGTGTACCTATTTGAACCTATTTACTTTACAAATGTCAAAGTATAATTGACATTTGCCGCCATTTGCAAAAATTGTAGTATCTTCCAATTGAAGTTATATTGGCCTGATCAACCAGTGTTTCGATACGACATAATAAAAAATGCAATGAGCCGAGATCGCTTCAAAAATATCAAGACAAACGATATATATATTTCAATGACATCAGCGCAATTAAACCGAATGAAAAATCTGTTAAAATTTTAAATGTTAAATCAAAGATAAACAATCATTAAAAATCATCTTTCGATTGAAGAGCAAATGATACCTTTTTATGGGTGTCATGCTGCTGAAATGTTTATTTGCGGCAAGCCAGTTCATTTTAGATACAAGTATTGGGACTTATGTTACGTTTACGTGATGGTCATCTTTCTTAATTTGTACCATTCGGTGGCACCATCTGTAAAAACTCCCTGAATTCGGTTTTGGTGAAGATGTTGTCCTTGGACTACTTTCAACATCGCATAGGCTAATTTGTCGCCTTTCAAAGTTGGACTATTTTGCAACAAGTAAGTCATATACGTGTGATGCGTTTGATTTGTTATTTGTTTTTCTTATGTTTACAGGTACCGTTCGTGAAAATAGAGTAACTAAAGTAGATCTGATGGATCCAAAAGAATGGATGAAGAAAAATGTCGTGTATCTCTGGATATTGTATTCGAAAAGCGATATGAAACTGCAGCGACTTTTTGGAATGACAATTCTATTGTCACAGTATTGTCAAATTATTTGATGGACCAACCAATAAGAAACACCGGAACCTTACAATGCCAAATGCAATTCGGGGTTGTTTAATAAGGCTGCAAGCAATTACCGCATAAGGATTCGGGGAAAAAAGTGGTACTGACCAAGTTTATAGAATAAATTCGACGCTGGATTAGTAAACGATAAGCGTTGCATTGCAAAAAATTTGCAAATTTTGTCGTGGATTCCTTGTTACATTCGGAAACTAATTCGCAAACATTCGCAAACAGTCCGAAACCGCTGACGTTAAACATACCGTTGCCAAAACAGAAAAGCGCCATCGGTGTCGCAAATGTTTCAGCCAAACCATATTTATCTTTGAAAAATGTAACCTCATACTGTATCCAAAATGTTTTGGTGCATGTCATACAAAATAAGGAATTCGATTATACAGTAAAATCTCAATAAATCGTAGTACCAAGTTACCTACAGTTTATTACGAATTAAAGAGTTTCTCGAATTAGCGAGATTACGAATTATTGAGGGTTGATAAACTGAAATTCGAATAACCGGGGTTTTAAGTTTTTTTTTTATTAAAAATTAATTTTAGTACATTTTTTATGTATTGGGTCTATAACTTATTATTCTATTGGAACATGCGTTGGAAAGCTACTGTCATTCCTGCAAAAAGTCATCGTATTTTGGTGGAAGTTTATGGTGAACATGCGCTAGCTGAGCGAACGTGCCAAAAGTGGTTTGCACGATTTAAAAGTGGTGATTTTGGCTTGGAAGACGATGAACGTCCTGGGCAGCCAAAAAAGTTTGAAGATGGAAACTGGAAGCATTACTCTATGAAGATTGTTGCCAAACACAAGAAGAGCTCGCAGAATCTTTGGGTATCACTCAAGCAGCCATTTCAAACCGTCTAAAAGCAGCTGGATATATTCAAAAGCAAGGAATTTGGGTTCCACATGAACTCAAGCCGAGAGACGTTGAAAGGCGGTTTTGCATGTCCGAAGTGCTGCTGGAACGCCACAAAAGGAGGTCATTTTTGCATCGGATTGTTACTGGTGGTGAAAAATTGATCCATTACGACAACCCCAAGCGCAAAAAATCATATGTGAAACCTGGCCAACCAGCCAAATCAACGGCAAAGCCGAATATCCATGGCGCGAAGGTAATGCTCTGTATTTGGTGGGATCAGATGGGTGTGCTGTATTATGAGCTACTGAAACTGGGTGAAAACATCAGTGGACAACGCTACCGAACACAATTAATCCGTTTGAAGAGGGCAGTAGCCGAAAAACGCCCGGAATATGCGACCAAACACGAGGCAATAATTTTCCATCATGACAACGCTCGGCCCCACGTTGCTATTCCGGTTAAGAACTATTTGGAAAACAGCGGATGGGAAGTCTTAACCCAAAAAAAAAAAAAAAATGTGCAGGATCCCAGGACGGATAAAAGTCTGTAATTTTTTTCTGACAGGGATATTGCTTGGGCTCGTTATTAATTGCCTTGTTTAAGGTGACAATCGCAGAAAAAACATCTTCTTTTACATTATTTCTGATCATAAATGCCTGTGCTTCCTTACATGACACAACCGGAAAGTCCTTGTCGTCGTCACCGCTGCTTTCATTCACATTGTCTTCTTCTGGTAGCTCCAAAATGTCGTCGTCGGTAAGAATTCCTGCAACAGCCAAATCGTCATCAAAGTGAACAAAATCATAAAACGTGATTTCTTCGCTTTTAGGCAGGCGACTCCATTCCGAAGAGTCTATAGTAGTCGATATATTTTCATCACCAGCTGATAAATGCAGTCCTTTCCCGGCGAAAGCAAATACACGGAAACAATTTTGTATGGTGGATTGGCTTACATTTTGCCACACTTTGTCAGCAATGTTCATTGCTGAGAATATTGAGATATTATACTCCTTTCCATCTACAATACAATCAAATAGCAATTGTACCACTTCGGCAAGAACACTATTTTCACATGACTAAAAACGGAAGTGTCATTGTGGGCAGTGCAATTATCGACGAATTATAGGATTTTACGCTGTTGTCTTTCCATGTCACGGTTCAATAGTTTCAGCCATTCACTGAATAATTCAGACGTCATTCGCGCCTTCCTGTTTGAACGCTAAAACGTCGTCCTTAAAATGCATTGACCGGAGGCAATTAAAAAATAAGCCTGTTTCGTCAGTGTTAAAGATGTTCCTAGGTTCATTATTTTTTATCACTTCGCTTAACTTTTCTTTCAATTCCAAACCGACATTGTCGCTTATATAGGGTTTTCCAATAGGGATTTGACAACATTTTAATCATGGTAAAGTACACTAGCGAGCAACGTCTGCAAATTATAAAAATTTTCTAAAGATATTCGGAGTCGGTGACTTTAAGAGCGTTAACTCCAATTTTCGGTCGTAGTTCTCGCCCTAGTAGACAGGCAATAACAAGTTAAGTGAAAAAATTTGAGTCTACATATTCGTTGTGTGATGTTGCCGTGTCAGTGAGACAACGGGTTGGTCGAAGTGTCAAAAATATCGCTGCCGTACAGACGTCCGTAGCAATCGATTTAAATCGGTCAATTCCACTGCGTTCTCAAGAGTTGGGCACCGCTCAGAACACATTTTGGCGTATTTTGCGTAAGGATCTTGGTTTACACCCAAACAAGATCAAGCTTACTCAAGAATTGAAGCCGATGGACCATTTGAAGTGTCGCCAAGATGATGAATTTCATCGCAAAATCATCTTCAGTGACGAAGCTCATTTTTGGCTCAACGCGTTCGTCAATAAGCAAAATATGCCTTATTGGTCGGGTGAAAACCAACATGTGCTTCATGAATCACCACTTCATCCACAAAAAATAACTGTTTGGTGCGGTTTGCATGCCGGCGGCGTTATTGGGCCATATTTTTTCGTCGACGATAACGATCGTCACGTTACCGATTATTTTTAGCTCGAATTAGAAGATATGGACTTGGACCACATGAAGTTTCAACAGGATAGTGCCACAAGCCACACAGCACACGCTACAATCGATTTATTGAAGAGTAAGTATGGTGAGCGTGTTATATCAAGACATGAGCCAGTCGATTGGTCGCCTCGTTCGTCCGATTTAACGCCGCTTGACTATTTTCTGTGGGGCTACGTTAAGTCATTGGCTTATGCCAACACTCCGACGACGTTGAAAGAGCTCAGAGCCAACATTGAACGCGAAATAGCGGCCGTTTCGGCCGAAATGTGTGGCCGAATCGTTGAAAATTGGGTCCAACGAATCGACCGCTGCAAACGTGAACGCGGTGGCCATATGAACGAAGTCGAGTTCCATTCATAAATGTTTTGATTGTACTTCAAGCCAATAATAAAGTTTTTGAAATATCTCAAATGGTTTGCTTTTACTTAAATAAAAAGTTGTGAAGTCTTATTAGAAAACCCTATATTCTTGACAAGGCTAGAAAAGATTGACACTTCGTCATTTTCAGATTAAATAATAATAGCCGAGGTGATGCCTCTTGTTGACAGCATATATAGTACATACATACTGAGTTTTGCAGACATTCACGATTTAACCTATTTTTGTCGTTTCACTGGTGCTGACTAACGATTTTCCCACAATTTTCTCAAGTATGATGTTGAAAAAGTTAGGCGCATCACCCTGCCTAAATCCCTTTTTAACATCAGGAATCTCAGAAACATTGTTTTCGACCTTTACGGTAAGCGAGCGTTCTCCATCGCCATTCTGCATAATATGACGAATTTGGCAGGGATACCTAGGCTATACCTGGCTCTGTATAGCTCGTCTCTCATATTGTGGCCTTAAAATTGATAAAGAGTTGGAGCAAATTGATTTATGATTCTTGGGTTTTTCTATGATCTGCCGTAGTGTGAATATTTAGTCGATTCTAGTCTCATCAAACCTAAAATCGCACTGAGTGCTGCCAATCACATTGTAAATAGATGGCTTCAGGTATTTAAACCCTGCCATATGGCTCTTATATGCGATTTTAAGGAGAGGATGCCTCTATTTTTGGCGCAGTTAAGAGGTTCTACTTGCAAACGGTGTTAAAGTTACATATTTCAGGCATGCTTTTTGCCGACCAAATATTGGAGACTAAATGCCAAGACATCTACCTCTGCCTGAAATACTGGTAGGCTGTTCAGTTCATGTTTGGATAATGCTATTATCACTACATTCTGGTCAGGTGGATGGATTTCTTTCACCATTTGGGTTGTCTATCAACGCAATTTTGACTATCGCCACCACTTAACAGTCTGTTTTTCAATATCCTCAGTATTGACTATGACTCTACTGTTATGTTCCCTTGTTTATCTCTAGAGGTGTCTGTTCGGACCTTTGTTTTTTATTTTTTTGTAAAAAGTTCTAACATTATTGCTAGAGTAGCACGTCTCTTTTTATATGCTTCTTCTGCTCTGTCATATTCCTCCGGAGTAGCCGATGTTTTTTCCTACTCTTCTATATGATGCCGCTTTGAAGGGAAGTTGTTGTCCTAAGTGTTCTTCATAAAACCATGGATTTCGTCGAGGTATTCGGCTTAAACTCAGCGCATCAGTTGGCGATACAGTTTAGGGTGAACCTGGGCGTAAACTAACAAGCCTCTCCAGTTACCCCTATTCTTGGATTAATGCCTCCAGTTGTGCATTCCAAGTCGGTTGAGGTTCGTTTCTATTTGTGCGTCTCATCTAAGATGAGATCGTTCTCTACTCCACAGTCCCTTTGGGTTGGGTCGAAAGCGTTTCGGGCCGGGGCCCTGGTGTTCATGCGTTCTAGGCGACTTACCCAAATAATCCGTGTTATCCAAACTTTTCTGACGAAGTCGGCATCGCTATACAGTTTTCTATCGGAACATCTCTTTTATTCTCTATTGACATAAACCGGACCGAAAATTACCCGAAGAAGATACTAGCATCCAGGATTGAGACATTTATCATACCTGTCACAAAAGATTACACAACGAGGCTGTAGAACCTATCAAGGGAAAATTTTTTGACTTCCTGGACGGAGCCTATGGAGCCTGTCCGAAGTACAATGTTAAAATTGTAGTCGGGTAACTTCAATGCCAAAATCGGTAAGGAGGGTATCTTTGACGAAGCGGTCGTAAATACAGATAACGGCTTCTGACTCGCATAATTTACAACGGCTATTAAAACAGTAATATGTACCACAAGGTTCCCTCATAAAAGAATTCACAAAGCAACCTGGCTAACTCCGGACGGTCAAAACACCAACCAGAGCGACCACGTGCTTATTGACGGACGTCACACACCACGCTATGTCACCAGATCAGTGTGGGATAAGTATAGGCCCAAAAGAAGGAGGACTAATGCGGACAAAGAAAAGAGCATTTGCGGGCTCCCTACTCACGAATTTTGAAGATTGCTGGAAAAGGAAAGTCACTATGAGCTTTTTTAAAAAGGCAAAAAACATACCCAAAGACTTTAAAACGGGTCTCAAAGCACTTGGAAATTGCTAACGTAATCTCGTCACTGACCAACAAGGAGTTGTGAATGTATTTAACTAAAACTTCCAGCAGTTGCTTAATGGACGCAACCAAGAGAGAGTGGTAGGACAAGAAGAGAACACATCTTTAGTCGAAGAATTATTTCTCCCGCCCAACTTGGAAGAGGTCGGCACAACTATACAAAATCTGAAGAACAATAAAGCTATAGGTTCGGATGGTCTGCAAGCTCTTCAAAGCCGGAAGTAATATTTTTACAAGGTGCATGCACCAGATCATTTGCATAGAATAACGAAAGCATACCCAACGACTGTCCCATCTACAAGAAAGGCGATCCTATGTCCTATAACTGCTATCCACACTTAACGTTGCCTATAAGATCCTATGCAGTATACTATGAAGAACGTCTGAAACCGTACTGCATTGCACAAATCAGTGAATACCATAGCGGCTTCCGGCTTCCAGATTCTGGAAAAGACCAACAAGTTCCACACACTACCTCTTGATCGACTTCAAAGCCGCATTTGACAACATCTATTGCACTGAGCTCTATAATGCAGTGGACGAATTTGGAATCCCGGGAAAACTGATTCGGATGTGTCGCACAACCTGAAATGCGCCGTGCAGTGTGGAAATAGAACCTCCGTATTATTCCTGTCGTGTGACTTTTTTAATTTAGTAATTAAGTAGATAGTAAGACTGGCAAAAGTCAACACGGAAGGTACTATTTTCTCCAACTCCGTCCAGCTTTTGGGATACGCGGATAATATTGATTAAGTCGCATGTTTCCAGTGTGCGCAATTAAAGCTTTTACGGCAGTTAGAGAATTAGCCTCTTCTTCTTGGTTTTAAAGTGAATGAAGAAAAACGAAATATAAGCTGTCGATTAAAAACCGTTCCATCGCACATGACCTAGAACAGAATGTCACTATCGACCGGTACAACTTTGAGGTAATTAACGAGTTCATGTACCTCGGCGCAAAAGTTAACTCCACAAACGACATTATAGTGGAGATTCAACAAAGAGTAACCCAAGGCAAGCGCTGCCAATTCGAAACAATTTGGGTCAAAACTTCAAAACTCTTAATGCAAAGAGTCAAAATCATGCTCTATAAAGCGTTAATCTTGCCAGCTCTGCTTTACGAAATCGAGAGTTTGACACAAAGTAAGACAGTGGAACAAGTTTTAGGCTCTTTTGAAAGAAAAATCTTTCGTCGTATATCTGATCCTCCTCCTCTGTGAGGAGGGCATATGGAGAAGACGACATAACTGCGAACTTTATGAATTGTACAAAGTTTTGGGCATACTACGGAAGGCGAGAATCCATCGACTTCACTGGGTCGTCCATATCGAGCTCAAGCTGGGGTTTTCAAATCCAAACCACCAGGTTAGAGAAGAAAAGGAAGACCGAATCTCCGATTTAGAGATCAGGCAATCGCAGATGTTGGGTTTTCCAATAGGGACTTGTCTACTTTGAATTCAATTTGTAAACGCACTCCTTCACTAATCATCAAACTGTCACTGTCAATTTATTTAGTAAACTCAACATTTTCATCATGGTAAAGTACACCAACGAGCAAAGTCTGCAAATTATAAAAATTTTCTACAAATATTCGGAGTCGGTGACTGCAACTTTGAGAGCGTTAACTCCAATTTTCAGTCGTAATTCTCGCCCTAGTAGACAGGCAATAACAGGTTTAGTGCAAAAATTTGAGTCTACATATTCGTTGTGTGATGTTGCAGTGTCAGTGAGACAACGGGTTGGTCGAAGTGTCGAAAATATCGGTGCCGTTCAGACGTCCGAAGCAAGCGATCAAAATCAGTCAATTCCACGGCGTTCTCAAGAATTGGGCATCGCTCAGACCACATTATGGCGTATTTTGCGTAAAAATCTTGGTTTACACCCATACAAGATCAAGCTGACTCAAGAATTGAAGCCGATGGAACATTTGAAGCGACGTACGTTTTCCGATTGGGTTCTGGAGAAGATGCGCCAAGATGATGAATTTCATCGCAAAATCATCTTCAGTGACGAAACTCATTTTTGGCTTAATGGGTTCGTTAATAAGCAAAATATGCGTTATTAGTCGGGTGAAAACCCACATGTGCTCCATGAATCACCACCTCATCCACAAAAAATAACTGTTTGGTGCGGTTTGCATGCCGGCGGTGTTATTGGGCCATATTTTTTCGTTTTTCGTCGACGATAACGATTGTCACGTTACTGTGAATGATCAGCGTTATCGCACCATGATCACCAATTATTTTTGGCCCGAATTGGAAAATATGGACTTTGACGACATGTGGTTTCATGTGGATGGTGCCACAAGCCACACAGCACACGCTACAATCGATTTATTGAAGAATAAGTATGGTGAGCGTGTTATCTCAAGACATGGGCCAGTCGATTGGTCGCCTCGTTCGTCAGATTAAACGCCGCTTGACTATTTTCTGTGGGGCTACGTTAAGTTATTGGCTTATGCCAACACGCGAAATAGCGGCCGTGGCCGAGTCGTTGACAATTGGGTCCAACGAATCGACCGCTTTAAACGTGCCCACGGTAGCCATATGAATGAAGTCGAGTTCCATTCATAAATATTTTGATTGTACTTCAAGCCAATAATAAAGTTTTTGAAATATTTCAAATGGTTTGCCTTTTATTTAAAAAAAAAGTTGTCAAGTCGTTATTAGAAAGCCCTATATAAGGCAGCTAAGTCTTTCGACTTAGAAGGAACATGCCCTGGATTGTAATGGATGGAAGGCTACCGGTGTTCAGGCTTAGACCCTCTAAGGGTTTCCAGCTCTCTCTCATCGATTCTACAGTTCAGTTCTACAGAGGTTTCATCAACGTTTCTCATTTACGGAATGTTCAGTGGGAAATTAAGTATAAGCCTTTAATGGATCCATTAGAATTTTTTAATGACTGTACCGAGGCTTCTTCCTTTAAGGTAAACGAACGACTGTTTCTGTTGATATTGATATACCATGCATTTGACATAGTCATTGGTTTGTTTGATTCAAGAAATCCATCGGTTTTATTGGTTTGATGATATGACTTTCGCGCAATTGGGGCTTCTGTCGTAAATTTAGAAATATAAAAGCGGAATCACTGCTAAGAATATGGACAAAACATTTATGACTTCACTTACAGAACTGAGGGAAAGAAGAGCCATTAAAATTGGAAAATACTCTTGCATAATTGTGGAATTCATAAAAGCACTGTGAGAATCTTAGAATCTTACAACACCAATGACAAGAAATTTATATACTTTGGAGCAGACTTACATACCATACACCCGATGTGCGATGATAATTAATGATCTGCATTCACATAAAACTAATTTCAATTAGCATCTTAATAACAATAACACTGTGGGACCGTTTGTGATGTCAGTTCGCCTGCTAGATTTCCAGGGACATCATCAAACAAATATAAAAATATCCGCTGCAACAGAAAATGCTAACAAATGTCTCCTGTTAATTGCGCGACCGGTTTATGTGTAAATTTAGGTAAAAAAAACCCCACAAATCCCAAAATAATGTTATGCGGTTAAAAAAATCACTAGAACCCTAAACCGATGATCATGATGAGTAAAGTAGACTAGTTACTCATAATTCCGTCGATCCAAATAGCATAGGCACGACTTGCTACTCCAGAAAAAAATTCACATACCAAATAAAGCTGTGATTAAGTCAAGAACTCTTTCATGCTGATAAACTTGTCTACCCTATATGGTATATCCTGATCAAACACCTTTTTCAGAATTAAAATAAAAAAAAAAACACAAAGATATTTTTTAGAATAACACTAAAAGCGTATTTAATTTAATTTAATTTAATTTAATTTATTACAATATATTGTACTTTAATTACTCTACTTACATACTAAAAATGGCCACTTTAATTTAGCTTAACACATAATCTTATTCTAACTTCTTAAATTACCAGCTATCCAGTCTACATACGATGAAACTTTTGTGAAAATTCCTGGATATTTTGAACCACATTCAGAACTACCCGTCGATGTGATACCGAACTGAACATATCGCGCCTTTTTGCGATAGTATGAAGCATAAAACAGTGGCCCTCCTGAATCACCCTTGCATGTGTCGATATTATTTTGTGCTCCAGCACACATTTGTTTATCAGTTATTTTGACAACTTTATGAATTTCCTGACAATAACTGTTCTCTCTTATTGGCACCAGTGCCTTTTGAAGAATACTGGCCTTCATTTGATTTTCTAAAAGACCCCAACCAGCAATGAACATATCAGTGAATTTAGCCGACTGTAATACTGATGTTAACGGCAAGCAAACTGGCTGGACGTTTGCTAAAAAAAAAAAAAGAAAACCAAAAATGTTAAAAATTAATTGGAGTCATTAAAAAGCTAAGATTTACTCTTTAAGGATGCTTTTTTAACTAGACGCACAAGACCGATATCATTCGACGTCAATTGACCCTGATAATCCTCGTGGTATATTACTTCTTCCACGTCGATCTCTTGAATTGGAGGAGCACATTTAAATTTTTTACCTTTGCCTTCACAATCACGTTCTTCTATTAAATCATGTTCACCAAGACGTACACTAACTCTGTTTCAAAGAAAAAAAAAAAAAAAAAAAATGTTTAACTTGAGTTCATTAACAAAAAACAAAGATAAACTCCTTACAGTGGTGCATAACTGCGGCGAACACAATGAGCAGCTGTTAAAACGTATCGATCAGTGATCAGTGATCCACCACAATCTAATGTTCGCCTGACTCCATCGTAGAAAACTAAAAGTGCCATCCATGGGAATTGCGAGAGATAAGCATCTACTCCATTGGCAACGCGATCCTCAAAGCTTAATCCACACTCAGTCTTTTCTAAAATATTCATTCCAAAATCGACATCCGAACTTGTTTTTGGTGTACCTGCATGAGGTTCTACGTTTGGTGTTTCTGATTTTGATTCAGTTTCTGGAACAGCTTCTGTAACAGGCTTTGGAGAATTCGTTACAACTGGGACATCCTGCTTACAGCACACGTTGATCTTAAAATATAAAAGTCCTAATTAGTTAAGTTGTGTCTTTTAATGAGGAAAATTAACTAACATCTTGACTAGTGCTACACCGGGATTGACGTACGAGTTGAATGACTGATTGCGGCAGAGGTTTTGGTGATTTTTCTAACAGCTCGGTTATATATTCACACTCCATTATGGGTACACAAACTCCATTTTCATTAGCCGGAGTTATACAAGTATTTTCTAAAAAAAAAAAAAAAAAAAAAATCAAAAATATTAAACGTTCTGAATCTAAACAAGAGCTCTTAAAAAACTCACGTGCTTCGGCTTTGCTTATGAACACAGCTAAAATTAAGCAAGCGACCACTAAATTCAAAACACGACTTTCCGCTAGCATCGTTAAGTGAGATGTAAACCAAGATTCGAGCTTCACCCGGTAGAAATACTTAAATATCGGATACTCTCAATGAAACTGACGGCACTGGAGATTTCGTTCAATTTCGTAAACAAATTAAGTAAGGAACTTGTTTGTGGCTGACGCTGAGATACTTTGAGTGAGTAACGTCTCTGGGAATTTCATCATAGCGGCTCTTGCAAATAAGTTCTAAATCGGACTTCATATGCATAACGAGTTTTTTCTTTATCTTACGAGTACTTCAAGAGCATTTGTTTGAAGTTCAAGATATGATTTTAATAGCTAGTATGTATGATACATTGCCTGAATATGTGGGATGCAATGACATTAAATCTTACTTTTGAAAACTACTCGTTAGATACATAATACTCGTGTTGATGAAGATTTTCTTGGAATTTTCTCGAGTTGATTCAGACGATTTTAAATGGAATATTTAATTTAGGGATTTTTCGTGCGCGCCGTTTCGCGTGGATCAATTACCCTGTGCGAGTTATATGGCTTTTGACAATTCATAGTGGGTTTTGTGAAATTGAGCCTGCAGTTTCAACAATAAAAATAAGCTGGTTTGATCTGCGTATTAGTTCGAAGAAAAAGTGTTAGTTCAGGTCTATATTCGGATCTTACACAATTTCAGTTTTGACAAAAATCGAAGCAGGATCTGCAGCTTGATTAAACTTCAAAGTACATTAAGTCTGACATGTCAAACCACACGTCAAATATCAGATGGCCTAGGAAGTCTGCAAGGCATCCGATGTTTCAGTTGACTTCGAGTCGTATTTTTTTCTGGAGTCAACCCTGTATTGAGTGTAAATTGGAGGTTGTTGTCTCTTCAATTTCAAAAAACAAAGTTTGCATTAAAGGCGTCTCGGCCACTTCTGACTACAGCGGCGCCAGCGAGCTTCAAACCTTCAACATGAAATTTCGTAACAAATTGGACTTGAACGCAAACGTCGTGTAAGTGCGCAGTTTACCCGGTGTCATGAGTCGTTATAAGGACATTGACACAGTCATTATTCGTAAACAGAACGGGGGTGAATACTCAGCTCTAGATTACGAATCAGTGAGCGGTATAGTGGAATATCTAAAGATTATCACCGACAAGAAATTCAAGCGCATTGCCAAAATCGGCTTTGAATATGCCACTAAGAATAACTGGAAGAAGGTCACCACTGTATACAAAGCTAACATCATGAAGAGGTGGCAAAGTTATATCCCAGAATTTAGTTTGAGGAGATGATCGTCGACAATATCACCATGCGTCATGTCAAAAATATTAAAAATTCTGCCTCATCCTCCTTTCAAACTCTCATTTTCAATGACATTCCAGCTGTCAGCTCTTTGGACAAGGCTAATCTGATTGCTGCGCACTTTGCGGTTACTTCAGTACTCAAAGATTGTGCTTTGTATCCGCCCACATTTAAGTGCTTCGAATCTTCAATGGGATAAATCTTTGTTCTGAAGAGGTATTCTTCCTCGCTGAAAAAAACACTGCGTAAGCTTTTTTATTAATCTATCTTTCCGAGCGGATGGAAAACAGCATTTGTTTTTTTTTGTCTAAAAAAACGAGAATCTTCTTCTCTCTCCTCCTACAGACCCATTGCACTTACGTTCCTTCTTTCTAAGGACATGGAAACGCTGATAAACCGTCAGCTCCTGAAATATCTCGAAACACAAAAACTTCTCAATGACCGGCAGTACGATTTTCGTAGCAACAGGTCCATAAGTGATTTGATGCTATATCTTACCGAAAAATGAGACCAAAGCGTACATCAAACTGGTGAAACAAAAGTAGTTGCATTTGATATTTTTAAGGCATTTGACAGAGTTTGGATGGATGTTTACAGTCTTGGATGCTTTCAAATCTTATATCCACGAAATAAATGATGGTGTTCCCCAGGGCTCCATTCTATCCAACAGTTTTCATCAACGACATCTTGTCTGCCACTTCAAATCCAATATATTCCTTTGCTGGTGACAGTACTCTCTGCTGTTCATATTCGTTCCCTGACTCATGTCTCTGCTCTTTAGCTCTAGAATGGGAACGGCAGCGTATGTTTTATATCATTAAATTCTAGTATTAACAGCATAACTAATTGGGGAACCACTAACAGAGTAGAATTTAATGCTTCCAAAACACAATACTGTCTGCTGTCGTTAAGGAAAAATCTAAACACCCAGTCATTATCATTGGTACTTGCATCGTTGAAACCGAAAAACTTTCCATTCTCGGTATGTGTGTCAATGACAACTTACGTTGGAATGACCACATATTCGGTGTCCTCAAAAATTCTGCGAAATGTCTAGAATGTTTCTCAAGCGATGTAATAAATACTTTACCTCCTCTGATCTGGCCTCAATATATAAGGCATTTATACGCCCGAAATTGAAGCACCATCCCAACATCTGGTCGGATGCCCCCCCAAACATCTCTGCACCTGGTAGATAGGATTCAAAACCATGCGATAAAACTCATAGGTGATAATAATATCCCCCGACGTAATGTCACGTGTCTCACTCTGGTTTATCGCTTCTTCCACTACAAGTTCTCCATAGAAATCGCCAGTAGGACATATTCCGCCACTTCAAAAACTTTTAACCGTAACACCCGTCTCGCTATGAGTGCTCATCAGTATACCCTCAAGCCGCACAACTCGCTTATGGAATACTCTGCCTAGCTCTTTATTTCCTAGTCATTATAACATTCAAACATTTAAAACCAACGTTCATCGGCACCTCTTTTCCTATCCTGTGTACAAGCATTTTAAGGGTACTCATATATATTTTATTGACTCAAACGCCGAATGGGTAGCCTGCAATGGTCTCTGCGGAAAATTTGCCATGCTATATTCATAGGAATTACCAGAGTGTCCATTACCTACTTCCAAGCGTATTGTGGTCTCTTCAATTTTTAATGCAATGAGTGCAAAGAAATCACTCTGGCTCTACGTTATGCTGTCAATTAAATGTAACAACGAGTGCATTAATTTATTGCCTACGGAGAACGGTCACATTAGCAGAACAATTATTGACAGAATAGAAAGGAATAAAGACTCAGTAAATTGCATTGCCAGTACTGTGGGAACTGACAAGTCCACAGGAAGAAACATCGAAAAGCAACTGATATGTAGATATCCAAAATCTGTATAAAAAACCACTTAATCACAACTATGAGAGCAAAGTAATCATCCCTTTCGATGGATTAACAACCTCCAACCTCCTTAAATCCAACGTGCTTACTCACATAAACGATTCTATTAATCTTTTTCGTACAGATCTCGACTTGCTTTTTCAATACCGAAACCGGTATAGAAGTGAAATTGGCTTCCAATTCCAATTTAAATTCCAAGCTAGTTTCCCGTACAATATCTTAATTCATACTGAAGTAGTAGCAACGAAGTCTCACATCCATCTCCATCTTCCTCCGCCACTACTCCTATTCCTGATCACCCTAAAGGCAATACAGAATGTCGTTTTGCATTCTCTAGGTTCAGTGAAAGAAAAATATATAAAAACATTCGTCAACAAGTCAACACCGGAGACACACTTTTTCAAAAGTCTGTAACACTGCTTGCATACGAGTACATTGGTAACATTGACTTCATTAGCAAAACTCAGCGATCTGTTATTTTGTGCATTCGCAAGCATCTTAAGAAAATCAACAAAATTGAGTCTACCATATTCGTAAATGAGGGCAAAACTATGGACGAAGTTTGTTCAAAAACCATTCGACTTTCATTCATAACATCAGCATTTATTGAAATACAATTATATAACACTAATTCGTTTCAAGTTGCTCCCCTTGAATTGCTATACACTTCTCCCAACCGTTCTGCCACTAGTGGCAACTAATCTGAAAAGCCCTGCGCAGGTTGTCCGTCGCAGTCTGTATAATGTCTTCCCTGGTCTGAAATGCGATCCCTTTTAGTTTGGGAAAAAGCCTGAAGTCACAGCAATTGGGGTTAGGAGAGTATGGGAGTTGACAAACCACGTGTGTGAACAATGAGGGAGTGCGTTATTGTGATGAAGTTGCCAGCTGCCATTTGCATAGGTCCGGCAGTTTGTGCAACGGAAAATTATCGAGAACAATTCAGTGGTACTCCTAGTGATAGTAAAGTAGTATTGGACGTATTCATGATAAACCACGACACTGGAGTCAAGAAATGGTCAACATGATTTTCTAACTGCGGCGAACCTGATTGAGGTATTCGGGGACTGAGTAAACCTCCGCTCAGGTATTAAATTTGATAATGATATACCATATCATCAGAAGTCAAACAAAAATCTATCATACTCTTGCCAATCGCTGTTTCTTCGGCCTAAGAAGGCAAATGAGTAATACGGCATTGTCAAGAAACACTAAGAATACTCTAAAAAAGATCCCCATCATCCCAGTCCTGCTTTATGTTGTCAATTAGCCGCCAATAAGCCGCCAATAAACCGCCAATAAGCCGCCAATAAGCCGCCAATAAGCCGCCAATAAGTAAAAACGTGTAAGCGAGTGCTGTGAATAAGTTGTGTAAGGTAAAGTAAAAAAGACAGATCATCGAAGAAAGAGAAGCGTCAAAAGAGCCGTGCTTTCTCTAATTTTGTTGCACCCAATGTGTGGTATCCAAATAGTATCTGGCCACAATAACAACAAAAAATATGCCAAAGTTAGCCGAAAAATCAGGATCGAGAGAAGGGCCAATCTACAAAATCTGTTGTCAAGTGAATGCCCAGATGTGCTTTTGGTAAGCGAAACTAAGCTTAACCAGAAGCATAAAATTGGCTACAGTGACTACGATACATATAGAAGGGACCGACCACACTTCTATCGAAGGGGTGGAGCTGGGATCTTAGTACGCAAAAACATGCGCCATAGGGTCATATTTAGCAGGAATTTAATGAGGTTCCGGGTGTTGGAAGCTTGCATCTTATGCATTCCTCTTCATAGTCGAAGGCGAGTGTATGTGGTGTAGCTTTTTGCACCTGAATCACCTAATCCTATTCAATTTATAACCGAGCTCGAAATACTTTTTCGTTGCCTTCAGCTTCAGTCGGAAGAAAATTATTATTTTTTGGCCGTAGATCCTAACGCAATATATGCGGCATGGGGAAATAATCCGCCAAACATTAGGGGCAACCAGTAATATTACTGGTCGGGTCAACATATGATTTAGTACAGATTTGAACTGTACGCGACGAATATCCCATCCTTTCCAGCAGTCGGTTCTTTCCTAGACTTAACATAAATAGACAGTAGACTAGAACTGACTAACACTGATCGAAACACTCGGAACTTTTTGCGAGCGTTCGAGTACTGTAGTGATTACTACGGACTTGCAGCCACATTACAGATCCCAAACGAGCAAACGTTGCTGGAGCAGTACGATCAAGTGCACTCATATGACTACCGTAGGGTACGGTGGTCGTTCTTCTACAGAATCTTCAAGCGTAATTTACGTTTGGTGGAATTGATCCTCCGACTAACAGAAACTTGACAAACGAAGAAATCGACCGTAATTTACTGATGATGCAACACGTTTTCAAACAAACTATGCAGCAGACCTTTCCTTGGTTAGAATACTCTGATGAAAGTACGGTCGAAAAGTACAGAACTTAAACAATCAACGCATTATACGTACACAGAAGTAGACTGCTCTCGAGGCTTAAGCCTCGAAATTTACTGACAGAAGCGACTCGGGAATAAGAACACTAAAGAAAATTACAGTGAGTCTGTATGTCTGTACTGGGGCAAGAAGATTCGGGCTATAAAATCCAGTAGTCCGAATATGTTCCCGCAGATAAATAAATTATTCAGTCGGAAAGATCTCAATAACATTCAGTGTGTCCGAATTGCACAAACGACAGAAAACAGACATACAACTACTAACCGTTGGTAAAAGTCCAGAGTGCTGACTCAGGCGACGATCTTTTCGTGGTCGAAGACCCACAGGAGAAAGTGGATTTTTTCAAGGCCGTGTATACGGTGAACAATCCAGTTCTCTGTAATCACAACATTGAAAACAGGGCCTACGTAAATCACTATTATCTGCGCAACGAACTTCAAAATTGGCGATTCGAGAATCATGGTTTCACCGTATTCAGTAAAGAAAACGCGGCAAATGCTTTTATGGACGGTACACAAGCTTCCTCATATTTGTTCGTTCGTAAAGGTGAACTCCTCTGCATCTTTGAGTCTCTGAAAAACAAAAAGTTATCGGGAGCAGACGGCATTCCAAACGTTGTATTAAGACACCTGCCCTTAGAAGCAGTGGATATATTTACCACGCTTTTTAACAATGCGCTGAATAATTCTTATTATATGACGAGGCATGACACTATTCATGCTGCATTAAAGCTGTTCTCCGACATACAATGGAATAAATGCAAAAACCAGTGTACGGGTGTCTGCCTCGTGGACTTTGAAAAAGCCTTCGACACCGTATGGTTAGAGGGGTTGTTCTATAAGTTGACCAGGATGGGCATACCGAAATCCCTGCTATATATGATATGCAACATGCTTATGGGAAAGAAATTCATTGTCATTAAAAATGGCTTACAACAGGGGGCTGTGATTTCTCCAATACTGTTTAACATTTACACAAGTGATGTAGTAGGTTCTCTCAATCATGCCATAGTGTACGCAGATGATTTAGTGACGTACAGATCAGGTCCAAAAATCGAAGTCCTCCATACTCTACTGCAGCATGACTTCGATCATATTATGGCGTATTGTGACGATTGGAAATCAATTTTCAAAAGTCAGAAACAATCTTGTTTAGAACTCCATTGAGATGGGCTTCTAGGGATACCAGATATAACTGGCGAAATTTGGCCATCATTGGACAGCACGGACTGCTATTAGCGGTGAGAAGCGTAGTTAGATTCCTTGGTATCTGTCTCGATAAGTATTTGTATTTTGACAAAAATATAGACGCTTGTCTCGCTGGAGCCAGGAAGGCTTTAGCTTTGACAAGAAGGCTATTTCACAGCAGTCAACATGTTTCCAATGTGAAGGTCATATGCTATATGCCCCTTATCAGGCCAGTCATAGCCTATGGTTTTCCTGTGTGGTTCAATGTAGCGCCGTATCATATGGAAAGGATTCGGGAGTTTGAAAGGCAGTATCTTAGGACCTGTCTCGGTTTGCATAGAACACCAGAATCAGAGTACAAAAATACTATCCCAACAAAGCCCTTTACGATGGGGCTAGTCTGAATGAGATTGACAATTTCCTGATTAAGGTGATTCGAAGACATGTTGCAAGGGCAATGAACAACGATATAAGCCTGATCTTTGGGGCTTATAACCCCAATGAAATGTACCACGAGAGCTCTCTTCTATCGGGCTTTATCCCTCCAGAGGCATTTCTTCATATTGATGCTAAAGGGTTGATGCAAAGCAGGGATGTTATCCCGGTAATATACAACTACCACCGCGGTGCGAGGGACAAGCGGCTCATCTACGACGGGTATGTTGTCAATGCTCAGGAGCTCCTCCGTTTTAGACCCGCGATTGCGGACAGGGATCGGATCGATGCCGAGAAACAGTACACCGAATTCTGGTGGCTTCAAGAAGGAGAGAAGATTGGCTTGCTCTTCTAGGTCGGTACGTTACTAAGGTTACATTCTCCTCCTAGTTGCAAGTTAGGTTACGAATAGTTAGGGGGATCGGTGCCTCGGAGAAGTGACCGATGCTTTATGACATGGGTTAAATCTCGGTGATGCTTGTGTATGATGTTAACGAATGCCAGGCGCCCGGTGCGATAGGCTGCGGGTGCTTACCACTCCGATTATAGCTAAGTGAGGTTAAGTTGCTTAGTTAGGTTAAGTATTGTAGAATAGGGGCATAGTTTTAAGCTTTATAAAAAATTTAAAAGAGATGCTATCTAATTTTTTTTCTAAAACTATTTTCTTAGAAATTTCATTACATAAGATACGAGTAATCGTAAGATAGTTTTTTAAGGCCGAAAGGCAAAGAAATTTTTAAGTTTAGAGCGTTCGTTAAGAGCCAGTAAGTTAGAATAAGTAGCTATCATTGTCAAATTAGATTTAAGAATTTTTGTCTAAAATTTAAGATAATAATGACAGAAACAATAAAAATCAGAATGAGCTGTAAATTAAGAATCGGAAGAGATGCATGCAATGTCAAATCCAATGACTGTCAACTTCACTTGCATACTAAGCGTGTTCAACTTAAATCCACGGATGTGGATCTTATATCGGAATCAATAAAACTATGGGACTGCAACACCTGCCTCCAGAAAAAAGGAAACTACCCGCGAAATCTTTCATTATCATCCTGTGTGAATAATGAATAACATTAGAGTGCACTCACCTTAATGTTATGAAAATAAAAACGACACTTGATAGGACTGTAAGATCATTGCTTCCAATGCAACAATTCAGTATACTTGAGAAGACGACTCAAATGCTACCAGAAATTGAGAAAAAAACTGAAACCACAAAGGCTGAGCTTAAAGCAACAAAAGAGAGACTAGAAAACGCTTAATACGTGTGCCACTCAAATCACACTGAAGGTCAAGTGCCTCTCTTGGAGAACGAAAACGTACAACGGCTGTTGCAATCATAAACAAATACAAATAGCTGGGAGCAATATGGGTGTTTGTTGCAGGAAGAGGAGCCAGCAGAAAACTTCTCGTGCTGAGATTGTCTAACTTTGCAGCATGAAAGCGAAAGGCGCCGATCGGAGCTGTAAGAGCATTAATCTAAAATAAGTGCACTTTTGTTACCGTTATCGGATTTTTATTGACAGAGTGAGCCAACAGATGGTGTGGATATAAGCTGTCAATTACTGTCATTTATTGAATTCAATGAGGTTGATCTTCTTGACGGATATCAACAAATCTTCGGCAATTTTAGTCATGAAGTAGTTTACCACGCAACAAGTCATTTTTGTTTATCAATATTATCACGAAAATGGACGATCTGTATAGTAAAAGTTACATTTCATAAAATTCGTGAAATTTTCGGTCAACATAATCGCCCTAGTGAGTCCGGAATTCGTGCACCGGTGAAACGTTTTGGTTCGGTATCGAGTCAAACTTCATAGCAGCATGCTCGGCCAGCACGAATACACCAAAATATCACCACTGTGAGCTAACGTGTTCAAAACCAGCCAGGTACCTCAATTTGTCACCAAAGTCAGCAATTTGGCCTCACTTATGGCACTTTACGGCGCGTTTTAAAAGTTGATCTTCATTTGCACGCCTATAAAATCAAAATAACGTAGCAAATAAAGCTGTTGGACCATCTACGACGTTGCCGATTTGTTAACTGGTTACTGGATTGCCAGGACAATTTCTCATCGAATTTGATCTTTTCCGATGAAGCCTATTAGGTGGGGTAAAAAGTAATCTCCTTGGGAATGAAAAAAAAAAAAAAAATTTAATGTGAGGCCATTTTGTGGCGATTTCGGCCTTCAATCGCTCCTATAATGCACAGTAATACTCGCTGTTGATGGTTTTTCCTTTTTCGAGGTAATCCACGAAGAGTATGCCATGACAATCCCAGAAAACAGACGCCATAACCTTGCCGACCGATCGAGCCTCCTTCGTCCGCTTCGGAGCACTCGTGCCGGCTTCAGTCTATTGCCGGGCACTCATTCTCTTCTCTGGTATCAATTCTTGAGAATGCCGTGGAATTGACAGCTATATTTTCGACACTTCGACCAACCCGTTGTCTCACTGACACGGCAACATCACACAACGAATATGTAGACTCAAATTTTTGCACTAAACTTTTTATTGCCTGTCTACTAGGGCGAGTTTTACGCCCGAAAATTGGAGTTAAGGCCCTTAAAGTTGAAGTCACTGACTCCGAATATCTGTAGAAAATTTTTATAAATTGCAGACGTTGCTCGTTAGTGTACTTTACTATGATGAAAATGTTGAGTTTACTGAATAAATTGACAGTGACAGTTTGATGATTGTGAAAGAGTGCGTTCACAAATTAAATTCAAATTGTGATTACCTATTGATTACCTTTTCGATCACCTTACTGATATTCGGAAGGATACTAATCTGAAGCGTATGGTTTTTCATGATGAAATGATAGACAATCTAGTGTGGTACATAAATATGACATCTTTCAAGGAATGGTATAAGCGAGTTCGGAGAATTCGAATTGGAAATATGGGGCGCATACAATGAAAATCTCTTTACATTAAAATATTAGTACCTTACTGCTTCTATGAATATCCTTTGATACTGCTTCACCATGATTCACCTGATTCTTCGGTAGATATTGTTTACTTTAATTACCCAAACGACTCTCTTCGAGCTAAAAGGATATGAAAGCTATTTGATGATGGTCCATTAGTTATGTTTTCCATACCCTTCTGAATTGAGTTGCATAATTGAATTTCTTTGTTGCAGTTTCCCAATAAAATGATTTCTGTAATCCATTACGTGTATATCAAGGTATTGATATAAATGTGGCAACTGTACGCATTTTAAAGGAGTTTCTAAGCTCCGTTCAAAGAGAATGATTTGCATTTTGAAATTGAAATACAAGAGTCTCTTGGCTAAGAAAATTTAATTAACATTTTATGGAATTAGAAAAGCTTTCTATTGCTACATATTTGGTCTTTTCCTTGTGTTGAACATAAATGAATTTCAATTAGTTTTGCAGCATCTTTATAATAGGTTTAAGATGGCACTGACCAGTTTCCTTGTGACTTTCAATTATTTGGGACAAGATGACAAATTGTTTCTCTTTTGTTGCATATACTGATTTTATATAAGACACTTTCTTGACGACTAAATGAGTGGACGATGTCCAGTATTTTTGCCATAACTAAACATTGATTGGGGGAATTTGAAGTGGCTGTTGCAGACTACTTCGATATGACTGAAGATTTGGCCGTTAAGGACTACCAAGAAAGGGCATAGAGCCCAACTATAGGTAAATATGGAAGACGATGCACATAGTGAAATGGAGGCGCTTCCATTCGTGAAGAGAATGCATAACAAGAAGTCATAGCTGTAAGTTTTCTATCTATTATATCAAGAGGTCCCGTAACGTTGACGTTAAACGACTCACTTTATGAGAAAAACATTAGATTACCTAGGAGCTATGTACGTACATTGGATATCTATCTTTGTATGGATGTCCTGCCGTAATAGGAAGGATTACGAGATAAAGGTTCCGAAAGGGACCTAATTATGGCGTCAAATTCAGAGCCTCATGCGTTCAAACTAAATGTTAAATGGTTAAATAGTGTTGATGTGACCCTAAAGGATTGTATCATTCTACAGGTGTGGTGGTACTCGCAGTAACGACAATCCACCCGTGGTCTTCTCGACTGTGGTTGGATATGAGTTTAAGAGATCCCAAACAACATACTAGATAAACTCCCACTGATTTATGTGCAGACCCAGAAGTTGTTAGATCTTTCAATTCCCATGAATTATGCAGTTCTTTCTCATATTTTCGTTAGATTGGGCTGAAGCTATGGAGGAGATATCGGTGAGACTAAGCCAGTAAAGCTTTTACTCCGTGAGAATAGGTAGGTGGGTAGTTGTGGTAGATTGCACTAAAATATTCGAACGCAACCCAGAAGAAATTCGCTTTGAAGGACAAACTTCGGAAGGCACGAGTGTCCTAAGTCTTACCACCTCAGCATCTCTTTGTTCTGTCTCAAACAGGGACAAGAGGAAAAAAGTTTCTGATGCTTTATCTGTCGATGGGGTTTCCTGTGCAAAATGCCCGAATTGATACTGCAACTACCAAGTTTTGTCATTTCAGTGGACTCCAATTAAATGAATCGGTCAAACTCATTGATAAAAACTAAATCAACACTGATTTTACCCAACGGTTGAAGGCAGCGCTACAACCAGCAAAAGTCGTTGTTCTGTTAGCTCAAGCTTTGTGGTAGTTGCTACAACGTAATTTTTAAAGCTATGTGTAGCTCAGCCAGATAATCCAGCGTAGACGAATCACAAATTCTGTGTACAAGAGTAATGCTGCATGTCTGGACAGGGCCGTCCTGTCTCCCTTGATTCATCGTACCCTCACCAGGGATTTTGCGTACTCTTAAAATGTTTGCACATAACGCGGGCTGTGCACCAGAATTCATTTCTCTAACGAGGGTGTTATCGTAGATAAAGCAAAACTAAACATCTCACGTCGAAGACCTTTAAGGTATTGTCCCTAGGAATGGATGGAATGGCATCAGAACTCCTGCTGATGTGATAATATACGGGTGACCAGATAGCAATTATAGGTTTTCCAATTGTTATGTTTCAGTGGCTATCAAAGCTATCAAAGCTATCAAAGCTACCAATGATATCCAGCTGTCTTCATGCATCGGTCTTCGTTTGCAGAGCATGCGGGAATTATTAAAAAAATATCGTAATTCCGGCTCAGTTGTAAATACGTAACGTGAATTCCGTCGTGCCGCCGCCGTAGCCGCCAGTATCGAAGAGGACACGATCAGCTAAATTGACCATCGGCAGAGAGGCATCGCCTATATCCGTATAAGATTGTGCTGAAGCAAGAATTGGGGCCGGACGACCATAGACAACGCCGTGAGTTCGCTAAATAGGCGCTGGAAATGTTGGACGGAGATCTGATTTTTGTCCAAAAAACCAACTTCTCGTAAACGAAAACAATTGACAAGTGTTCGGCCAAGCATCAATGTATTCGCAATGATTGCGTGTTTGGTGCGGTATTGAATATATTGAACAGAATCATCAAAAATTTAACCGACCACTTGAAGCACTGCCAGCAAAGCCGAGACGGCCATTTAAATGATGTGCTATTCCACACCTAATGGCATGAACGTAGCTTCAAAATAAATTCTTCAACAATTTTGTATCTCAGACCGTTGTTGTTTTATTATTATTTTGTTTTCTTATCGTTCTTATTTCGTCACACTACAAAATCGTGCCCAGGAATGGTTTCGACCAGAATCAGAGTCAGATAAAGAATTAAGTCCGTTGGCTTCAAAACCGACCTAGTATGCTGGGATGGAGTCTTTTACTCCTCGTTAAGAAAACTTTAGGAGGTTAGCTTAAAATCATTCCAACAGGAAACTGCGCTTTTGTTAAACACATGATGGCGCTAGGCACAAGTGACACAACATCCTGCTGTACTTGCTTTGGGAATAAAGGTAGAACCGTGGAGCCCTATCTCTGTAAGTTTTCGGTTTACGCTTGCAATTGATGTTCTGAAGCGTTAACTCATTTTTATGTAAAAGATTGAGAGTTTCTAGAGCTGATCGAAGAACACATAAAAGAAAATTCAGGACAGATTCATACATTTCTGCATACCAGCGCCACATGGATGAAAGGGGAATAATACGAAACTATGGCATCATGGAAGTGAACGTATATGAATACACTACCTCGCAAGCAATGCTTCTGCGCAGCAGAGTGGTGCTACTAGAGCGAATAGAAAGATTCATGCCAGAGCTTGATGGTTTCCGGGAGCGAGCAATATTCGAACTAGAAAACTTATTAGGAAACCGAGAGGCGGAATGTCATAAAAGCATACAAAATGAACTATTACGGAGCGGAACGAAATAAGAAAGGAGTTGTAATCATCTTAAAGTTCTGCTACTGGATAAAATCGTAAGCGTATCGAATATAAGCAATCAATTTTTAGCAATAAAAGTGATAATTGAGCACGAAACGTTTAATATTGTAGGGGCCTACGCCCTGCAAAAAGCAGTGAGCATTCAGAAAAAGATATATATTTTGTGGCAATTTTGATGACCTATTGCATGCAATATCAAGTGAGGGGTTGCTTTTCATATTTAAAAAACAAAAACGTCGGAAAATTAAACTACGATTATGAGAAGACTTCCATAAAAGAAACGTTTTCGGAACGAGAAATTCGGTGCATATCTCACGGCCTAATATACGATATTATACATATTCTGCTGGAATTACGGGAAACGTCAAATAAAAGATTCTAAAATAATCTTAGGAAAACCATATCTAAGTCACCGCCGACATTTTCTGGCTGAATTCTTCATGAAAGCACCACGGAATAACCAACGAAATTTGATATCGGCACAATTCAAACAAGAAAAGAGGTCAGTTCCGGACGTTCAATTTGCGAAATGGCTTTAAAGTTCCAAAAATCAAGAAGAAGAAACAATACGTAAGACATGACAAAATGATAACACTGTCAGCTGTGCAAAAGCGGGCTATGGTCAAACTTCACTGAATATCAGCTATTACGCCCATACAGGCGAGGTTTTATCGATCAAAAGAGTACATCTTATGTTACCCAGTGTGAGATACAATATGACAGGAATTTCAATGCCAAAATTGGTAAAAAAAAAATAATTTTCAGCGGGTAAATCGATACAAAATAGCTTCCAGGACATGACAACTCAGAATCGGTTTTGCATTAGGTTAAAACACCGTGGGAAACCGAAACCAACTAGCCCAAGTGTAAGTTGATTCATTGCACGCATCCAGCACTCTGCGCAAAAAATTAAAGGGGCAAACCACTTGTATGGTTCGATAAGACATAATGACACAATTGTACTAGAAAGAGCGAATAGGAAGGATATGATCCTGAGACTATCTGCTATTTCGTTGAATTTATAGTACTCATACTCAGTTTCAAAATGCTACCCAAGGCTTGGTTAGAGTACTTTTGTATTTAAAATTTAGAGACTACGCTCGTACGCAAACACTTTACTTTAGATTCAAAGGCTGTGGTACTTCGTACTCAGGCATACTTGTACGCGTATCCAGGTACAAAAATATTCGATTTATAAGTATAGAGTCGTCCAAATTGTGGTACGAATTTGACATTCCTGTTTCAATCAAATACGTTAAACTGAAATGTCATCCTAGACTGTATGTCGTTAGTTTAAGGTTTGCTATTTTACAATATGGTCCGTTTAACAGTCGCTGAACGTGGTTAAATTGTGAAAAATAGTGATTCTATAGGTACGTAGTAAGTTTCGCGCATTACGGCAATATGCCCGTCGACATATATATAGTCCATCTAAGCGTACTATAGTGAAAGTGTTCAAGAAGATCCAAATCTGTCGATTTCACGGCGTCCACAGCATTTGGGCTTTTCTTGTGGCACATTATGGCGTATTTTATATTTGGACTTGTATCTATCCATATAGAGTTCAACTCATAAAAGAATTGAAACCAGCTGACCACGGAATGCGTACAACATACGCCGATTGGCTGATTAAACATGGACGTTAGGATGACCAATTTTCACACTAAATCTTCTTCGGCTATGAGGCTCATTTTTCACTTAATGGATACGTTCATAAACAAAATTGTCACTATAGCTTCAAATCGAAGATGTTAATGTAGAAAATATATGGTTTTAACAAAGTGGTGCCACATCTCACACAACACAACACATTTCGGCTTTATTATGTCATATCAGGTAATTTCAGATACATCGATCACACAGTTAGAGAAAAAATTCCTAAACGATCCGTACGGTAATACGAGAAAGCCAATTGGAGCGGACTTAACAGCTTCTATAGGAATTGTAACTGGTCGTTATGTTTCCTCGATAACGACGTCGATGTTGCCGCTGATATAACCATTGGCACAATTCTTTTGGGAATGAGATCCTTTATCCCTCAACTGAATAGTATGAGACCAAAAAAAAAAAGCATGGTACAACTCGATCTATTAAGAGGCTATCAGAGTTAGAGAAATATCTTTTCAGTCCTACAAGACTAGCCCGACAGAGAAACACCGAAAAAAGTTCAAATGAGCCAGAAATGAATGCAACGTCTTTCTTGAGCGTGTAAAACTCCAATATGTCTCCTACAATGTTCCAAAAGTGGTAAAAATTGTTAGTCGTTCGACAATGATATTAGAAATTCTTTCTCATCCTTCATCCCAACGCTAATTTATAATGGCATTACAGCTCTCACCTCTTTGGAAAAGGCCAAAGTTGAATATTTATAGTTCGAGTGCGTTGAATTTTTAGTAGGATGAATCCACTTTCACACTTTTGTAGTAGCAATAGTTCTTAAAGATCACATATCTGGTGGTCAAAATGGCATATCTTCCCTCCTTCTGATGAGGTGTTTTCCCACGCTGGCTAAACCACTGTGTAAGCTTTGTACTCTTTCCGAGCAGATTGAAAACAGAATTTCACCTGCTTGTCCTTAAATAGGCGAATTTTCTTCTCTCTTTTGCTATAGTACCATTGCACTTACGTCCCTTCTTTCCATAGTCATGGAAACGCTGATAAATCGTCAGCTCGTGAAATATCTCAAAACACGAAAACTTCTCAATGACATGTACGGTTTTCGTAGCAACAAGTGATCTGATGGCATGTCTCACCGAAAAATGGAAATTTTGTCGAAAGATAGTTGCATCTGATATTTCTAAGACATTTGACAGAGTTTAGCATGACGCCCTTGTGTCGAAGATGCGTGCATTTGCATATTCAAAAAATAAATGCTAATACGCCCCAGGGCTCCGTTCTGACTCCGACACTCTTTTAAAATGTCATCAATGCTATCTAACCTGCTAATTTTAATCCAATAAAATCTTTTGCTGACGACAGTACTAACTGCTTTCCATATTCGTTCCCGGACTAACGTCCCTGATCTTCGGTAGTAAAACGATGGCACTTGCATCGTTGAAACCGAAAAACTTTCCATTCTCGGTATGTGTGTCAGTGACAAATTATGTTGTTGCCAAAAATGCTGCGAAATGTCTCGGTTTCCACAAATGGTGTAACGAATATTTCACCCTCTCTGATCTCGCCTAAATATTTAAGGCAATCATCCGCCCAAAATTTGAATACAATGCAGAGATCTGACCAGGTGCTCCTAAAACATTTCTGCACCTATCAGATTCAAAACCGTGTGACAAAACTCATAAGTGATACTAGTATTAGTCAGTCAATTGACACCCTTGAACACTGACGTATCGTTTCCTGTCTTCTTTGTTTTATCGCTATTTCCACCACCAGTGCTCCATTGAAATCGCCAGTACCATTAAGCCCCTTTATACCATAACAGCCACTTTCGGACGTACACTGAAATATCGCTTTGTGTTCCTAAGCCGTTGAACTCTCTTCTGGAATGGCCTGTCAAGCTTTCTATTTTCTAGTCACTATAGCTTGTAAGCAATTAAGACCGATGTACAGCGGTATCTACTTTTCATTTCTCCCTAACTTTCACTCGCTCGCGCTGTGTACAAACATTTTGAGGGAACCCAAAGCTCTTGAGGGCACGCTAATTATAAAAAATGGTAATGCATTGGATCGTGGGAAAGCTTTCATTCTTCAGGCATACTCTATGCTAACAAAACCTTGAAAATAAATTGGTACGTGCTATCTGCCGAGCCATTTTCTACTACCTTCAATAGTTCGGCAGATAGCCCGTACGGTACAGAAAGTTTGTTGTGTCTAAACTTGAATATTGCTATCCTTACTTCGAGTTACTTAGTTGTAGTGCAGTGCTGCTTCGTAGATGAATTGTGCCCTTACATCTGCCTCTGAGCATTTGTAATCTGTAAAGATGAAGATATGAGGAATAAGTCTGCCGCTGTTAACAAATCCCCAAATACGAGAAGACGTTGTTTATTTTCCCTGTAGCAGTCGCCGTACTATACACATACCACAGATTGTTGTTCGTTGTTTGCCGAATTCATCCTACAGCATTTCAATGATGCGAATTCATCCGTCGTACGTAAGTTCGACGTCCGGTTGGATGAGACCATCCCAGCGGCAACAGCAAGGTGGTAAAATAAGCATAATTGATGTGGTGTCATAGTTGCGGCACTGGGGAACATCAAATTGACTTCGATCAGCCGTCAAACTGCGTTTAAAAAGCGGAATACTACCTTGATCAAAAAAATAAAAATACAAGTTTACTCATCTAAATCTATATTGTCCCCTTCAAAGTAATCCACATCGACTGCAACACGCTTACGCCAGCGCTTGATCCAATCTTCGAAACATTTTTTATATTCGGTTTTCGGTATGTCCACCAGTGCTTCATGCGATTTATCCATTACTTCCTCTCGGCTGCTGAAACGCGTTCCCCGTTGTGGTTTTTTAACTCGATTGAACAGAAAGAAGTCACAGGGAGCCAAATCAGGTGAATTCGGTGACTGTTGGATGGTATTTGTTGCATTTTTCGTCCAAAAATTACGAATAATCATGGCACTGTGCGACGGTGGGTTATCATGGTGCAAAATCCACAAGTTTTCTGCCCACAATTCTGGTCTTTTTCGGCGAATTGGTTCACGCAAACGTCTCATAAAGCCCAAATAATACGCTTTGTTTACTGTCTGGCCTTTTTGTCAAAAATTTATGATGCACTACACCGTTGTAATCCATGAAAACCGTGAGCATTGCCTTTTTTTCTGAATACGAAGTGGTTTTTTTGGTCTCGGTTCATTTGGTGAACGCCATTCACTTGCCTGATGTCTGGATTGCGTGTCGTACTCATAAATTCACGTCTCGTCTCCAGTAGTGATCCTTTTGATGAATGCGGGATCGGATTCAGCCTCGCCAATCATCTCTTTTGCGACGTTAACAGGGTCTCTTTTTTGCATGAAATTGAGGTCTTTTGGCACCAACTTTGCTGCTTCACGACGGAAACCCAAATTATTAACCAAAATATCATTGACGGATCCATACGCAATGTTCAAGTCCTCCGCTATCTCTCTGATGGCTCGTGCCACTGGTAAATGACCGTTTTCTTTAGAGAATCGTTGCCGAAACCCTTTTCCAACATTTCCAACGTTCGCGCACCATTAAATCCGTTTTTTACGCAAAATTTAACACAAGTTATTTGTTGCAAATTCAAATCCATTTCTGAAATTGTAAAAAATCGCCAACACACACAGAGATAGATGTACTCTTGACTACGTAACTTTTGCAAATCGAAACACGAAAACTTTTCAATAACCGGCAATATGGTTTTCGTAGCAACAGGTCCACTGGTGATTTGATGGCATGTCTCACCGAAAAGTGGAACCAAAGCATACATCAATCTGGCGAAAGCAAGATAGTTTCACTTGATATTTCTAAGGCATTTGACAGAGTTTGAAATCAGGTTCTTTTGTCGAAAATGAGTGCTTTTGGGATCGATGACTCTTTTCTTCAAAGGATTAGAATTTTCCTTTCGGAACATTCAATTCAATTTGTCTTGGACGGCTTCAAGTCTGATATTCACAAAATAAAAGCTGGTATGCCCCAGGGCTCCGTTCTGTCTCCGACACTCTTTTTAAATTTTATTAATGATCTCTTGTCTGCTACTTCTTATCCAATATATTCCTTTGCTGATGACAGTTCTCTCTGCACTCACGCCCCTACTCTTCGGTTGTAGAACGGGAACGGCAGCGTATGGTAAGCTTATTATATTATGATATTAACAGCATCATCAATTGGGGAACTATCAACCGAGTGGAATTTAATGCTTCCAAAACTCAATGCTGTCTGCTGTCATTAAGCCGAAATTCAAATACCCAGCCATTATCCATGGATGGCACTTGCATTGTCGAAACCAATAAACTTTCCATTCTCGGTATGTGTGTAAGTGACAACTTACGTTGGAATAACCATATAATTGATGTCGCCAAAAATGCTGCGAAACGTCTAGGTTTCCTCAAGCGATGTAAGAAATATTTTACCCAATCTGATCTGCCCAAAATTGGCGTACAATGCCCACATTTGATCAGGTGCTACTAAAACATCTTTGCACCTACAAGATAGGATTCAAAACCGTGCGATAAAACTCATTGGTGATACTAATATCAGTTATTCAATTTACACCCTCGAACATCGACGTAATGTCTCCGGTATCACTTTGTTTTATGGCTATTCTTACCACCAGTGCTCCATTGAAATCGCCAGTAGCATTCCGCTCTTTCAAACTTTCAACCGTAACACCCGTTATAATGTACAAACATTTAAAAACAATGTACATCGGTACCTGTCTTTTCTTTCTCCCTAAATTTCCTTAACCCGTGTTGTGTACAAACATTTTGAGGGTATAAAAACCCCTTGAGCTCGCGCTTTTTAAAAAAAAAAAAGTCGAAGTAGCACGAAAAGTGGATGTACACAAAGTAGCTCAAATTGACTAAGCGTGTATAAGATTCCTCTGCCGCCGTCTTAATGAAGGAGAACTCCACATACTTCTGCGTATTACTCACAATCAACTTAATTCGTAAAGTAGACCTGCCCCCATATGGTAATCCCCATCCAGTGGCTCGTACGTGGAAATAATTTCCAACAATGGCGGGTTTTTGACCTAAGACAATGTATCTAACATTGTGAAATTGAATGCGTCACTCTCTGGTTGGTATGCCCAGACATTCCGGCAATCAATTTGATTAGTATACACTTTCCAATATCTAAACAACCTGAATAGCAAAAACCTAAAATCAATCTCAGTATTAGTGATAGCGATGGTATCCAAGACTTAAGCTTATCTATTACGTACTTATGCTCAAGAAACTCTATAAATTGTATACCAATTCGGAAGGTCATTTGAGTCCGGGTATTACCTGGGAAATAATTCCAGCATCTGGCATGTCGACTATCATGTGTTTGAAATTAAAAGATAATACCTCAAGACATGGCACTTCACATTAGTAGTCTGGCATACGTGGACGTATACCCAAAGTACACAGCAACCATTACGACAACACCATACTGACTGATTAGTAATGCAATGTTACGTGTACATATGTACATACATATTTGTACAAAGAAATTCTAAACATTGAAATTGGAATTTTGAAAGTCAACAAATCGAAAATGAATTGAAAAGTGTTCCAAGTTGCCAATTACCAATATCTCAGTTTTCGGTTCTAAATTCTTAGTTCTCAGTTCATTTATGGTAGATTATGGAAACTAAGCAGCTATCGATATACCATAAGATGATTGTGTTGTTGTTTCCAGGAAGGACATTTTCCACAAGCATTCCTGACATATTTAAACGATAATTTCATCTACCTTGGGTTCGAGGTGAGGTTATTTGGAATTGTTTACTCGATTATATCCATGTGTGACCTATATTGGTGAACAATCTAATCAAACTAACCCCATATACTTGAATGGAAGTGAGTATAGTAAATTCTGATGTTGGTTTTCACCTGCCATAAATTGCATACCTTACAATCCCCTTACCTGCCTCTGTAATGAAAATATTTATAGCTCGTAAGCACGTAAGATTCATGCGAAAAAACGTTAGCTGGTGGCTAGTGCTGGCAACAACCAATATAATGGGTCCCATTAATTCGCAAATAAATTGCAATGAGTGGATATGTAAGGGGGTTTTCTGAATTCATTTGCAGCGTTGGGGAATACTTTAACATAACCTGTTACATATCATGGTGTAGTATTTGAGAGGGAGAAAAAAAAAAAAAAAAAAAAAAACATCAAAAACTTGTAGTACAGATGTCAAGTATGACACTTACAAAGGTTACAAAGGTTTACTTTGTAAAACCAATAAAATATCCACACCTGGTGAAGAAGATTTTCTCAAACAGTTGTATCTTTTGGGACGCAAACCTTGACAAAATAATTGTGCTTAAACTATGTCTTCCAATTGTGAAAATGAAGGTGAAAATGTTCAATCACTACGCCTGCCTTAAAGGGCTTTCGAAAAATGGCACTATGTACATAAATGCTGTAACCAACACTGAATAGTTGACCTTAAATCGAATTGGATAGGTAAAATTTGTTATATTCCTGTAGAGCCGGTGAGTCTTGAAGAATCAGGGCTCGTACTACTTTCAATCCTTATTTTCTCAAGCTGTTTTCATTTACTTGCTTTTGCAATCTACTTTTTCCCTCCGCGCGAAGATGAACATTTTTTGAAGATACAATTATCCTCGCAGGAAATCTATCTCTCTTATGAAATAAACCTGTTAACCCTTAACCAAAAAAAAAAAAAAAAAAACACGGAATAACCACCGTGTGGCGCTCCCATTGTTCTGATTTGAGTTCTGTTTTTTTTTTTGTTAAGTTGAAACATCTGTTTTTTTTTTTTTTTTTTTTTTGTAATACCGCGCGAGTAACATATATATGCAATTCCGCAATTCTCGGTCAATCCACCTAAACCAGCAAGAATGGGGTCACATAATGCAAATCCCCCAATATCAGCAAATGACACTAAAACCAATACTGCAGACTCAACAATTAACGGCTATAAAAACGATAAATCAATTATGGGCAAGCGACCAGTACTTCGTTTATAGCCATTGTTGATCGCAGCTACGCTGAAGACGGCGGGTCATCATAGGCTAAGTTAAATTAAGATTTTTCATAATAAACGAACGGTCCCCGTTGACCGATAGAAAATTTATAAATTGTTTTTTTTTCTTTCGGGTCTCAACGCGATACATAACTGGCGCAGTCGGTAATCCTCTATTCGGTGAAAAAGAGGAAGATAGGTGAAAGGTCAAGATCGCAACACAGTTCGTAAGACGGAACAACGAAGTGTATTGAAGTAAAATTTACCAATACACGAAGTAACGGGTTAAAGAACTTAAAAGTGAAATACAGTGATAGTTAGTGCGAAATGGCTCAACAACAAGCTTCAGTGGAACAATGTCTAATTACACTAACAGAATTGTTGGTGAGACAGAACCAGCCACAGTAGAAAAAGAGATAAAATTCGTTCAACCGTTCAGTGGTGAATCGGGGACGTTACCCTCGTTTTTAGAAACAATCGATCAAACTTTATTAGAATTTGGTGAACAAGCCCCACAAGTGTTTCGGGTAATTTATAACGAAAAAATAATTGGTGCCGCGAAAAATTACTTATCAAGCGATGTTCCAGCAACGTGGGATGAGTGCAAGGAGAAGCTTAAACTGCACTACCGGCCAACGAAGGACCAGCTCAGTATCATAAAGGACATCAATAATATTAAAGTATTTACTATTAACCAATTATTAGATGTAGTCCAAAACATTGTTAATAATATTACTGAATGTGCTGACTTTAGTGATCAGGGTCTAGAAATAGCTTCTTGTTTAAACAGTACACTTTAATTTTAAAAATCAAAGAAGTTACAGCCGGTGCATTAGCTGCCGAAATTTATAATAAATATTCTTTGTCGAGCATTAGGGCTACATTACACAAATACATAGGTCAAGATAAATATAACCTTAATATAGAAAAGGGTTATAAATCACATAACAACCAACACAAGACACCAAACTCTAAGAATCAAAAACCACAAACAAAAAGTGATAGCACGTTTAATGACAATAGGCCTCAGAGATCAGGACAATTTAGACAAAATGGAGGAGAGCAATCAAAGCCACCTCCCCATTCAAATCAAGTAAGAGTCCAAAATAATTATGGTTATAATAACAATAAGAACTCTGGACAACACAGATCAGGACAAAATAGGGAGAATCAAATGGAAGTAGATACTCTTACTACTAAAGAGGAAGTGAATCAGATAGAAAACGAGTTTTTTATCAACCAGCCTTAATTGATACAGGTTATACAATCAGCCTTCTAAATTCCAATAGAGTACCCAATGAGTTATACAAGAAGATAGCAGAACATCCCATAAAAATTAATACGGTTCAAGGTCTCGTAAAAGAGAAAACAGAACAAGTAAAATCCAAGTGTCCCGAAAAATGTAATATGCCACATAATGCTAGAATGAGATGGATAAAAATGGCATTGGACAAACCGTACGATTTTTTAATCGGAATGGATTGGATATCGCAACACGCTAAAATAATAGATTTGCAAAGCCAAGAAATCTTATTGATGAATGATATCCGTCTTCCCTTCTTATCCAAATTACTCAACTAAGTAAATATGTTAGAAGCATGTGAAGCTAGGTACATTCAGACAGATTATCTCAAAGATAAGGAAAAGCAATCCATTGAAACACTTCTTAATAAATACAAAAAACTGATATTTCGCGAAGGAGACCAGTTGGCAAACACGAATACAGTGCTTCATGAAATTAACACTACTACCGACGAACAAATCAATTCTAAACTTTACAGATATCCACCAAAACATGAAGCGGAAGTTCGAAAACAAATAGATGAAATGGAAAAACAGAAAAAGCAATAGTCGATACAGTTCACCAATTATAGTAATTCCGAAAAAAAATTGATAATTTTGGAGAACAAAAGTACAGAATTGTTGTAGACTATAGAAAATTAAATCAGGTAACAGTAGATGATAAACACCCTCTTCCAAACATAGAAAGTATTTTGGATAAATTGGGCAAAGCTCAATATTTTAGCACCTTAGATTTAGCTAAGGGATATCACCAAATTCTGGTAGCAGAACGTGATATCCAAAAAACTGCTTTTGTAACACCATCAGGCCTTTATGAATATGTCAGAATGCCATTCGGACTTAAAAATACACCTGCTACGTTTCAAAGGATGATGAATAATATTTTGCGGGAGTATATAAACAAAATTTGTGTTGTATACCTTGATGATATTTTAATATTCTCTACAAGTCTTGAAGAACATCTAAAGTCTTTAGAGAAAATATTTAAAAAATTGCAAGAACACAATCTAAAAATTCAGGCTGATAAATGTAGCTTCATGAAACAAAACACTGAATTCTTATTACACATTTTAACTAAAGATGGGTTAAAACTAAATCCAAACAAAATCAAAGAAATCGAAAACTTGAAAATATCAAAAACTGAGAAACAACTTAAGGGGTTCTTAGGTATGACAGGATACTACCGCAAGTTTATAAAAGATTATTCGAAGGTAGCATACCCTATGATAAAATACCTAAAGAAAGAGGAGAAAATAAATATAAATGACCCACAATATATATCGGCATTTGAAAATCTAAAATCCTATTTTAAAATTCCCTGAATATGATAAAACATTTGTCTTAACAACGGACGCCAGCAATCATGCTATTGGTGCCGTTCTATCACAAAATGGGCATCCAGTCTGCTTTGTTTCAAGAACTCTAAATGATCACGAAAAAAATTATAGTGTCACATATAAAGAATTTTTATCAATCGTTTACTCTGTTCAATATTTCCGTCCATATCTATATTTAAACACATTTAAAATAGTAACTAATCATGCACCTATTAAGTACTTACATAGCAAATACAAAGGTAAAGAATTTTCTCAGAGAAATCAGAGATGGTTATTAAAACTACAAGAGTACAATTTTACTATAGAATATCTTAAAGGTAAGGACAATAAGGTTGCAGATTTTTAAAGCAGGTTAGAAAATACACCCAAAATCAAGGAAAATAACGATACCGAATCAAACATGGAACTAACAGAAACCATGCACTCAGTTGAGGAACAACCAAACACAACTTATATTAACTTATAATGTTAAAAAAGAAATTGAAATTTTACATAATAGAAGGATAATATATTTGAATCCACTTGAAGAAGTAAGTAAAATCAAAGATGTTTTAATAAGATTCATAAAGAAAGGAATAATAGGAATATATTCAGAAGTTGAGGATCATCAATACAACATAGTCCAACAAGTTATTATACAGCTATTCTCACGAGATGCAAATGTCAAATTCATTAAGTGTTCACAGAGGGCTGCTGAAATCCAAACCGAGGAGCAGGTACATAAACAAATTTCCATCTATCACACAAAGGAATCAATGCACAGTGGCGTTAACGAGACGTATTACACACTTAAAGACAAAATCTATTTTCCTAAACTTCATGAACAAATTCAATTACTAATTGGCAATTGTGAAAAATGTCAAGAAATAAAATACGATAGGAAGCCAATTAAACCAAAATTTCATATTACAGAAAATCCAACGCAGAAAAACGAAATTGTTCATCTAGATATATTTCACATTAAAAAGAAATTCTTTGTTACAATTATCGATAAACTTACTAAATTTGCTGTATCTTATACAATTAATGCCAGAAATTAAAGATGCAAAAAGGAAATTTTAATGGATCATTTTTCTAAATTTGGAAAACCCAAAAGGATTATTACAGACAACGAATTCAAATCAGAACAAAGTATACAGTTTTTGAGAGAAAGTAACGTCGAAGTCCATTGGACTAAACCAAATAGCCATACAGGTAATTCAGACGTAGAAAGACTTTATTCTACCATGTTAGAGAAATTTACAGGAGTAGAAGACAAAGATCTTTCAGTAGAAATGAAAATACAATTAGTTTTAAATAACTACAATAATTGGTTTTATTCTACAATTAGGACAACACATAGAAAAGCTAAGGACGAAATTAGTGAACAAAAGTTAAGTAATACAATTCAGGAAACAAAAATTAAAAAAATTAATAAACTTAATGAAAAACGAGAAAATTACACAGAACAAAGACAAGTAGGTCCGATTAAAAATTATAAACACGTTAGACATAAAGAACAAACTAGATATAAGATCAAGAATTTAAACAATGTGCACTTAAAAAATATTAAAAGACCACATAAATTTACAGGTAATACTATTGATCATCTCATTTACAATACCAATGATATATGCAACACTTCAGATAACACCAATCAATGAGCAGTCAGGGTATTTGAAAATAAAAACAGAGACAGTTCAAATCACTAACCAAACTAATATTATTCTACACCTTATAAACCCAGAAGAAATATTACGAAAAACAATTATTCTAAAAACTAACCTTCGGCATATACAAGAGGTTTGTTGAATAAAGTAGGAAAGGCAGAAAAATGGATTTTCGAAACTATGGACGATACAGACAGACAAATTATTTTTAATCATTTTGGAAACATAGAAGAAAACACACACAACGCAATTTACACAATTAATAACCAAGTCAAAATTAATCAACATTTTAATGAAGCCATACATTCCTTACAAACCGTTTTACGAAATGATAGACAAAGAATACTAGACACTTACAATAAAGTAAATAGCGTTATAAATAATATTTTAAAAGAACAGTTATTCTTAGATCAGATCACTAAAATAGGTTTTATGGAAAATAAAGTCAACCAAATTCAAAATAATATTGTATCAGCTAAACATAATATAGTTCATCCAAGTATTCTCACAGCACAAGAAATTAACGAATATAAAATCGATTTTTATAAACTCAAACTGTTAAAGGTAGGAGTTACCGAATACAGAAATAATTTTGTTGTTATAGCAATAAAAATTCCAAGAAATTATATATTAGTTGAATGTATTAAATGTTAATAAATCCATTACCAAATAAAGAAAATTTTCAAATTGATAATAAAGAAGAATATATTGTAGAAATAGAAAATAAAACTTATAATTATCAATCCGATGTTACATTAAAAAAATTTAAAATTAAGCAAACACTGCATTGTAACGAAAAATTGTAAACTTAGATATAATAACGAGACGCAAATTGTAATTAAAAATGCTAATCAAAACTTAATAAAGCAAAATTGTGACGAACGAAAAATTGTACTTAATAAAAACTATCTTTTCAATTTTTACAATTGTCGAAAAACATTACTTAATGAATCATTCGAAAATAAAAAAGAAACCTTCCAAGATAAATATTTTTATCCCGATAATAACATTAATATTTAGTTTTCCAAAACTTTGACTTTTAACGATATTGTGTCTAGTAATTTCCAAAATATTAAAGAAATAAAAGAATTAAGACTACATACAAATATATCTTATAGTTTAAGCTTAAGCATTATAATAATTTTGATCATTGTAACATTTATTTTTACTTATTATTGTACTAAATCATATAAAGTAAAAATATCGGAAAATAAAATTCAGGAGAATTTTCACGCAAACCGAGGAGGAGTAACATATTCAATTTCGCAATTCTCGGTCAATCCACCTAAACCAGCAAGAATGGGGTCACATAATGCAAATGACAATAAAACCAATACTACAGACTCAACAATTAACGGCTATAAAAACGATAAATCAATTATGGGCAAGCGACCAGTACTTCGTTTATAGCCATTGTTGATCGCAGCTACGCTGAAGACGGCGGGTCATCATAGGCTAAGTTAAATTAAGATTTTTCATAATAAACGAACGGTCCCCGTTGACCGATAGAAAATTTATAATTTTTTTTTTTCTTTCGGGTCTCAACACGATACATAACTCGCGCGCACCAAGGGGATATGAATACCCTTTTACTGGCCTTTTTGAAACTCAGGTGTATTAAGTTTCGATATTTTTCCTAGAGGTGGTTGTTAAACTGGACGGGACGAGCTAGTACATCCTCAACCAGTGGGTCTTAAGTACGTGCTTAGTTGTTAGCTCGTTACATTTAGCCCAGCCAGCAACCACTCCAACATCAGTGTTATGCCTTCATGTCAGAGTTGATGCCGACAGGATTTTCATATAACTACATACAAATTCAATGAAAAGACTTTTTCAAAGAATTGCCTCTCACTGGATTCGAACCCGCGACCCTCTGCCTGAGGAGTCTATGAATATACCACTACACCACAGCCACGCCATTGTTGACATTCCCTCTAAACCTTGCAACAACGAACTTGTATTATATTTTTCGTAAAAAACGGATTTAATAGTGCGCGAACGTTGGAAATGTTGGAAAAGTGTTTCGGCAACGATTCTCTGAGGAAAACAGTCGCTTACCAGTGCCACGAGCGGTTCAAAAGTGGTCGAGAGTCAATCGAATATGATGAACGCAGTGGCAGACCATCGACATCGAAAACCGACGAAAACATTGATGAAGCAAAAGAAAAAGACAGATAGCGGAGGACTTGAAGATTGCCTATGGATCCGTCCAAGATATTTTGGTTGATAATTTGGGTTTCCGTCGTATAGCAGCAAAGGTGGTGCCAAAAGACCTCAATTTCATGCAAAAACGAGACCGTGTTGACGTCGCAAAAGAGATGATTTGCGAGGCTCAATTCATCGAAAGGATCATTTCTGGAGACGAGACGTGGGTTTATGAGTACGACATACAATCCAGACATCAGGCAAGTGAATGGCGTTCATCAAATGAGCCGAGACCAAAAAACCCACGTCGTTTTTAGTCATAAAAGAAGGCATGCTCACGGTTTTCATGGATTACAATGGTATTGTTCATCATGATTTTTTTCCAAAAGGCCAGACAGTAAACAAAGAGTATTATTTGGGCGTTATGAGACGTTTGCGTGAAGCATTTCGCCGAAATTGTGGACAGAAAACTCTTGGAGTTTGCACCGTCGCACAGTACCATGATTATTCGTAATTTTTTGACGAAAAATGCAACAATTACCATCCAACAGCCACCGAATTTACCTGATTTGGCTCCCTGTGACTTCTTTCTGTTCAATCGAGTCAAAAAACCACTACGGGGAAAGCGTTTCAGTAGCCGAGAGAAGGTAATGGACAAAATCGCAGGAAGCACTGATGGACACACCGAAACCGAATATAAAAAAATGTTTCGAAGATTGGATGAAGCGCTGGCATAAGTGTGTTGCAGTCAATGGAAATTACTTTGAAGGTAATAATATAGATTTAGATGAATAAAATTGTATTTTTAATTTTCCGAATAAATTCCGAGTTCTTTTTGATCAACGCGGTATTGTGCTAACTTATTTCATCGGTTCAACGACAATTTAAAGGGCACATTTCAGCATTGGCCATGAAGAAAGTGTACTTCAACCAAGAGAATGCATGAGTGCACACGACGAAATTTAATGAATTCGACGAATTGTTCCCTCATACTCCATGTTTTCCTGAATAAGCACTCAGTGACTATTTTCTGAAAATGATAATTTTCTAAAAAACACCTTAACAAATCTTACTATTTGGAAGAGATCGAAGAATTGAAGGATCGTTTGACAAAATGCTTTTATCTCAAAAGAGACTAAATCTAGAATTAATACGTTTTTCTGCCAAATTTTGCCAATCTTTGGTTGGTAAGAATCTACCTTGTCATTTGGGTTATAAGCACAATGTTTCCAAGGAAATAAGGCCGAATCAATAAGTCCCTGAAAATTAAAAGAGATGATCTTGACACCTCAAATTCAACATTTTGGTTGCCAAAAAGCGTCTTTCAAAAGAACCCAAGTTTGCAGACAGATCTATCGAATATGTAGTTTTGTTGTGACTGCCATTTGAACGAGGATTTTCGTAAAAAATGGAAAAAAGCGAGATTCATGTGCAAAACAAGCAAAAGCTTCAAAAGTATTTTGGGGACTCCTCACCACTGATTTACTCAACTTCAGTGCCGTCATAGTAGTAGATTTAGAGTAGATTAGAGTAGATTTAGATAAATAAAATTTTAAATTTTCTGAATAAATTCCGTGAACTTTTCCGTGTTCCATGTTAATACGTGCTTTACGCAATAGATTTGAGAAATCATTCGGAAGCTTATGTTGAAGAGGAGCACAATTTACCGATTCATCGTCGTTAGTAACTTGATCTTTGTCCATTCATTATCTGGAAAATTCTTCATTAAGCTCTTAGTTTCAAGGCTTATAAGATCCAATTGGTGCAAGAGGTAAAGCCGCGTGACCAATTATTACGTCGTGTGTCCTTCGATTGGGCTTTAAATCAACTGGAAGTTGACTCAGATTTTTAGTTGTGAATAAAACTTGATTGCCACTGATTGTCCAGAATTGCCATAATCGGAGCGAGCTCAATCTTCAAGAACTTCACCAGATGTCTTTTCATCTAGAAAAATGTACCGAGTGGTGCGGTTTGCAAGTACTCGTCACTGATATGGTGGGATCTGGTACTGAAGGATTTACTCCAGTCTTCGCATGAAAGACTAACAAATTTTAGAAATTCTAAGCTATCTGTTTTTTTTTTTTTATGAACATGCAACTTTATGGTAAAAAAATGGTTACAAACGAATCATTCAGGGTATTGCCCATCGCTTGTTTCAACTTTTTCCCATCCTTCTAACAGAGCTCGAATACCATTGCGGTTAAAGGGTTTATCTTTTGAGGCTATCCACGAATCAAGCCATTTTTTGATGTCTTCATATGAGCAGAACTGCTGATCAGTCAGACTATGTATCATCGAAGTGAAAAAGTAATAATCGAACGGCGCAATATCTTGGGAATAGAGTGGGTATGGTAAAACTTCTCATTTCAGTATTTCCAGATAGGACGCGTCAATTGAAATCGATACCGTTTGCCAGTGATAGTTTTGTTGAGTTTCAACAGTTCATAATAAATAACACCGTCCTGGTCCTATTGTTGCTGTAATAATGTCACTGAATTGCTGTAAAAAATCTATTTCCCATCAAGCGTCCCGATGTGATAAAAAACGACTCTAAACCTCCCTTTTCTTTAAACCATAAGGAACCCAAGTTAATTGTTTTTATATTATTTCCAAAGTATGTAATCGCTTGGAAATGGTTTGGCTGGTAACTCCTAATGCTGAAGCAAGCTCTTCTTGCATTTTTCACGGATCCTCATCGAGCAATGCCTCCAACTCAGCGTCTTCGAAGGGTTTTTGCCTTCCTTCAAGCGGACAGTCGTTAACTTCGAAATCAACGTCTTTGAAGAGACGGAACCAATCACGGCATGTTGTTTCACTTGTTTCACTTGATGACAACAGACAGAGACCAGAGTCATAAGACAGCCGGCGCGCAAAGTCATCGAAGCTCCAGTGCGTGTTGTACCAAAGACCACTTCTTTTTAATCTGAAGATTTCTTTGAGGGTGCAGCCCATGATATGAATATCAAGGGGAGGGAGATTCACCAATGCATCTAGAGCGGAGCCAAGAGTGCTAGGGAAAGCACCCATGCATCCAAGACAAACCGTTCTTTGAAGTCTGCTGAAAGCAGTAATTACGTATTTTCGCGAGAGCTTATTCCACCAGACAACGTCGCATGGCATATAATTGGCCTCATAGCCGTTTAGATCCATGTTTTGCCTATAGATCCTCTGCACTGTCAGAAGGCCGACAGCGCCTTATATGTTTTCGTCGTAACATGTTTAGTCCAGAGAAGGTTGTTATCCAGGATAATACCCAAATACCTAGCTTCTTTGAGCGATTGGATGATGATGCACTAGATGTTTCAGACCAGGCAGCTTCCTTCTTTTCGTAAAGAGAACAACCTCAGTTTTGAGAGAATTGACTGAAAGCCCATTAACAGTGCACCAGTCGTCGATCACGTCTAGGGCTGTCTGCGCTTTGGAGCAGACAGTCGCTAGACACGATCCAACAGACAGTATAGTTACATCATCCGCGGATGCTTGGGCGTACACGTTAGAACTATTGAGTGCGTTGAGCAGTGGAGACAGAACGACGTCTTGTGGGTAGCCAATGTTAATACCCGCCACCACATATTGGCCGCTGCCAGCAACCGCAGTCAATGTTCAATTTACCAGCATTGCTTTAATCCACAAGACCAGTGACTACGCCGTGTTGTCTGGCCGAGTAGCACATGCCATACAAACTTACGTTGTCAAAAGCACCCTCAATGTCGCTGGATATGCCCAAGATGTATTCCTTCTTGTCGAGTGCCTCTTCATTTCAGCCTACCAGATTCTGAAGCGTAATCTAGCAGGATCTTAAGCGTTGGCAAGCGTCTTGCATCGCCGACAGAGAATGCATTCGCATGAAGGAGGTCAGACTTATAGGTCTCATTTTCGATTTTCGGTATAAAAGCCACTCTCACTGCTCGCCAGGGATTCGGTATGTTTACTAGTACCAGGCTAGCAGTGAAAAACTTGAAACTTGAAACCATCAGAGGAAGCAATAGCATGTTTGATGGCCTCATCCGTCACCACAACCGATGAGATATACCAGCTACGGCGTGTTGTGTTGTTCAGCTCACTACCAGCTTCTTTGATAAAAGCTAGTTGTTACCAAAGGTGCTCTTTGAAGTCCGAATAAGCTTCCTAAAATTTTTTTGATTTAATCTGTTAAGATTCCAATCTTCCTCCAAATTTTTCTTAAGGGACCTATTTAGAAGTTTTCTGGATTCTTTGCGAAGACGTTGCAGGTCAGCGTTCCACCAAGGAGCGGACGATCTGCAGGATTGCTTATTTATTAGATATGCCAAAGGACAGTTGGTAAGGGTGCCGTTCATGTTCTGAACAGCTTCCTCAAGCTTTTGTTTTATCCTAAGCTTAGGGCGAGTACTATTGTATTTACCGAGCTCTTTCATAAATCTTGTCCAGTTGGTTTTATGCGGATTCCTCCTCTTCAGCAAAGTTGAGACCTCGCATCCGATTCTGAATTCGATGTATCTATGATCTGACATTGAGATCTCCGATAGTACTTTCCAGTCAGTAATCCCCTTAAAATACCTGTTGGATAGAGTTTAGTCGATTACCTGCTGCCAACGATTATCTCTCATCCAGGAGATGATTACCACTCACGTTGCATTTGCTACTGCCCCAGAAGGTGTTCTGAGCATAAGCATCGCAGCATATGATGAATGAAATCACAATATTCAATGAGTTCTACTATCGCCTCCGGTAGTGGCGGCAGTAGCGAATCATAGGGAAAATAAGCAGAGGCAACGACGAATTTGTGCCATTCTCCGTTTGCTTCGTAGCTTATGTCTGCAGCAACCAACTTTTTATTACAAAATTGCACAGGGTTAGTTGGTGAGAGTGAATTCGGCACATAAAGAGAAGCTCTCGGTCTTACTGATCGCTCGTCATAAAATGGTGTGGAACCCCTTAAACATCTGAAACCACAGATGCGTTTATTTCACACCCATGGTTCCTGTATGGATATTATGTACTTGAATACTACGGTGCATGTTATTTTATTCACACAGTGAGTGAAGAGCCCTTGGTGCACACCGGATTTGGCTTTTTCAACTACATTAGTCTAAGGTGACTAAATCACTTTCATCAGAATCGAACGCTAAGAAATGTAATAAAAATTGAAACTTCATCTTCAAGTTGTATCTATAATTTATTTATACTTTTTAAATATTATTTTTAGAACCAAATTCAATTGACCAACTATCTAGCGCTGCCATTTGCAGCAATACTCGTATATCATAGAAATCGAGATCTTCTCGTAGCTGGTGCCATCCTAAATATACAAATCCTTTCATCCGATGCTGCAGATATTTACTGGATACCAATGCCGTGGTGTTTACTTCAATGTAACTCCAGGAATATTGGTTTTTGCTCTGATTTTAATTGAATTTTTTTTTTGTTGCATCACACGGAAGTTTAATTAACTTTTCTACCCTTAGCGGTATTTACATTTTCCACATGGAAGCCATCCTAGTTTGTTTTTGTTTTCGTATTTTGTTTTAATGTGCAAAATATTAAAACGACCACGTACCTGGCTTGGGGCTAGGAAACTTTATCTACACATTGTGGGCATTACTTTTCAGAGGAAGAGAATTGCAATTTTTTCTCTTTTAAAAAATTAAAACCAAAACCTAAACCTATCTCAGAAAATGTAAATCAATTCCTAGACGTACATAACAATAGATACTTGTAAAGAAATACAAAAAAGCTACGTTCTACCTCAACAACACATTTTCAGATGATTCATAATAAAAATTACTCCTACTCTAGGGGTACGACTCTTGTCATATCTGTACCTATATCTATTTAAATCATATCTCATGGAATTGGCTAAGAACAGGACAAAGCACAACAAGTTCTTGTAAGGAACACAAAACAAATTTATTAGTAATTTTTTCAAGCTCCTTGAAATCCTTTAAATTGTTTTTTTATTACAGTTTTTCCACATCGATCAAATAAAGTCGAATGAGAGCCAACTTTCAAAAGTATTCTTTAAGTACTCTAAATCTGTTCCTCTCATATCCTTCACTTTTTGGAAGCTTCTTTTGCATACTATACATAGTTTGAAACTTATTGCGGAAGGAAGAAGGATGTCCATCTAAATCCAATATAATGGAGAAAGTGACTTTTATTTAAATGTAATTCGAGTCAAGAGTGGTTTCTGGCAGGCAAGATTCCTATTTACTTTTGGCATTGCCACAAAAAAGTGAACAAGCTATCTGCTGGATAGTGTGGCCAAGTTTCAAAGTTTTCCTTCAATCGCTGGTTGGTTGATTTGCTCTCGTTTAATTAAAACTTTAAACAGATCCACGTTTTTGTTAAATTTTTTTTTTTTGTGAATTGTATGAGGAACTACATTCTAATTTAAACATGAAGCATTTAAAAAGTCAAAATGAATTGTAAAATTTGTGCGGAAAAAATTGACAAAAATTCCACAATGAAAGTATAGTGTGGTGATTGCTTGTGTTCTTTCCATGAATCTTGTGTTAATATGTTACAACAAGAAGTAAATTATTACAAAACAAGTGACGTGCGCTTTCGATGCGAAAAGTGTTCTCTTCGAATGCCTGACCCATCAAAGCATCGCAAAATCAATGCATTCTTAACCGAAAGCAACTACAATATGCAGCCAACAACCGACGAGTTACCAACAAGTAAAAAAGAAACCGAAACGTTACGAATGCTTTATAAAAAAACTCGATAGGGTGGACAAAGTAAACAATCAGTTCCTGCTTTCCATGACAAAACTGCGTCGCGAAAATGAAGAGCTAAAATCTAGAGTTCTTGCACTCGAAAATAGATTCAACTGGCAGCAACAACATCAACTAAATGTCAATGACAATGACAAAAATGCGAAAGCGGTAGTACAGCAAATTTTTAGTAATATAGGGTTTTCTAATAATGACTTGACAACTTTTTTTTTTTTTTTTTTTTAAATAAAAGGCAAACCATTTGAGATATGTCAAAAAGTTTATTATTGGCTTGAAGTACAATCAAAACATTTATCAATGGAATTTGACTTCGTTCATATGGCCACCGGGGCACGTTTGCAGCGGTCGATTCGTTGGACCCAATTTTCAACGACTCGGCAAATGTTGGCTCTGAGTTCTTTCAACGTCTTCGGCGTGTTGGCATAAACTAATGACTTAAGTTAGCCTCACAGAAAATAACACGCTCACCATACTTACTCTTCAATAAATCGATTGTAGCGTGTGCTGTGTGGCTTGTGGCACCATTCTGTTGAAACCACATGTCGTCCAAGTCCATATCTTCCAATTCGGGCCAAAAATAATCGGTTATCATGGCGCGATAACGCTGACCAATTACAGTAACGTGACGATCGTTATCGTCGACGAAAAATTATGGCCCAATAACGCTGCCGGCATGCAAACCGCACCAAACAGTTATTTTTTGTGGAAGGTGTAATGATTCATGAAGCACATGTGGGTTTTCACCCGACCAATTACGCATATTTTGCTTATTGACGAACCCATTAAGCCAAAAATGAACTTCGTCACTGAAGATGATTTTGCTATGAAATTCATCATCCTGGCGCATCTTCTCCAGAACCCAATCGGAGAACGTACGTCGCTTCAAATGGTCCATCGGCTTCAATTCTTGAGTCAGCTTGATCTTGTATGGGTGTTAACCAAGATCCTTACACAAAATACGCCATAATGTAGTCTGAGCGATGCTCAATTCTTGAGAACGCCGTGGAATTGACTGATTTGGATCGTTTGCTACGAACGTCTGAACGGCAAAGATATTTTCAACACTTCGACTAACCCGTTGTCTCACTGACACGGCAACATCACACAACGAATATGTAGACTCAACTTTTTGCACTAAACTTGTTATTGCCTGTCTACTAGGGCGAGAATTACGACCGAAAATTGGAGTTAGCGCTCTTAAAGTTGTAGTCACCAACTCCGAATATCTGTAGAAAATTTTTATAATTTGCAGACTTTGCTCGTTAGTGTACTTTACCATAATAAAAATGTTGAGTTTACTAAATAAATTGACAGTGACAGTTTGATGATTAGTGAAAGAGCGCGTTCACAAATTAAATTCAAAGTTGCCAAGTCCCTATTGGAAAACCTTATACATTATCGTAATACAAAAGTCAAACCAAACGACGTATAACTTCAAGGTAATACTCCTACGACCTTGAGGTAAAAACTCCTGATGCAGTACGCCACGGTAATAAAAAAAAACAAAACTCATTTGATCGAACTTGGCGTGCGTTTTTCCGACGTCATAACCATATACCCGTAATTCGTCACCAGGTATGACCCTTTTGAGCAAGTCAGGATCATTATTGATGTCATTCAAGAGCCCCTGAGCGATGTTCATGCGACGGTTTTTCTGGTCAAAACTAAGAAGTTTCGGTACATGTCCAAAAAATCCGAAATGATTTCATGACACGAGCCGACTGATATGCCAACATCCTCAGCAACTTCTCTTATGGTAATTCGACGATTTGATCGTTTGTTGATGTTCTAGGCCGTCCAGAGCGAGGTTCGTCATTGGCATCTTCGTTGAAAACCCCACTTACTTAACGGCGCCACAGGAATCGTACAATCTCCAGATTGTGGCTTCTTTTTACGTTTTTTAGTTGTTTTTTGACTTGGAGTCTGGCTCTAACTTTTAACTTCAGCTCATGTGCAGGGAGACCGGACGCGTTTAATCAAATTCTATTCAACTATTAAATAGTTGCAAATATATTTTACGTTTGCGTATCAATTATTCGAAAACTGTTTATCTGTAAAGTGCTAGGTATAGCAAAAATTTTACCCTTTTTTCCAAACGAATAATATTAATAGATTTACTTAGCTAAGATTTCATTTTATAGATGAAAAACGTTGGTTCTGCTTTTGGATTATGTTTAATCGATGCTTTAAATTTATTTCCATTAAGTCGAGAAAACGATATGTTGCAGCCGCCAGAATTAATGACCATTCGGACCCGATTTGTGGCATTTATCATCACTCTTGTCAGAACTTTGGGCGATAGTACTCGCATTCTTAACGGATATTCTCTTTGAGGTTTACTCGTCTGAGGCTTAGGCTCGGAGATATAGAGTCCTGACCCCAATAAATGAAGTGTCGAACGGTTACATCAGGTGATCTAACCAGCCAGTGCAAATCGGAAATGCGACCCGGAAATGCAACCCTCAGAATTTCGATTGTGGCTCGTTTAGTATGCGCTGTTTCTCCATCCTCTTATAACCACAAGAAGTCCTCTCGATATCTTCAATCACGGGGGCGATATTCTCAGCACAACGGCTGTTTCGGAGCCGGCCGGACCTAGCAGTATCTCGTGTTTTCCTAAACTCTTCTAGGCAAGCGGCTAACCATCGTAGTGTTTACTCAGTTGGTGTCGGACGGCCGGGAAATCTGCGCTGAAATTCATGCTACGCCTACACCACCGCCGAATTATTCAGCAAGAAAATTGTAACAATTGTTTCGTCTTCTTTAGGAATATCAGATAGCGATTCATGTCTTATTGATGTGTATTTTGTATCTATTTACTTCACACATGTCAAAGCAGAATTGACATTTGCCAGCAATTGCAAAAATTATAGCATAGCTTTCAATAGGGTGATAATTTTTGCGCCACCTAGTATATGATGTTTGATGTTTATGTTTCCGCTAGCTCGGCACTGCATCTCTCTGGTTTTGAACTATGTATATGGTACATACAATATCCATACATACATGCATATGTGTACATCAGATGTAGTGGTAATTTAAATTTTTAAAATATCTTATTTTGAAATGTTGCTTTTATTGCAGTTTTTAAGTTAAGAAATTCGCTATTAAACAGTTAAAACTCCGGTAGAATCAGTTTAGTAGTCTTTTAGCGATACTCGGACAAACAGATAACCGAGTTTTGAAAATATTTTTAAAGTACAGACACGACTTCATTACAATTTTATTATTGTGGATTAAAAAAACTCAGAAAGATTGCAAAAGTGTTAAGAACTTTTATTTGAGTTGATAAATGCAAATGTTGACCACGACTACGTTAAAAATGGTCTAACTTCGAACATATTTGCTGATATCTCGCTAATAACATGTGTAACATTGGCTTTCAAAGCTGCAATCGACGCTGATTTATTGGCATAGATGAATAATTTGGCGTATCCCCATTAAAAATAGTATAAAGGTGTCAAAACGCACGATGTAGCAGGCCAATTCACCATTAAAAAACGGAACATATATATTACTCACTGAATTCTCTTCTCAATTGGTCCATAGATTCGCCTTCTGTGTTGCATGTAGTCTTGCTAGAACCGCACGGCGACTAGGTTGAGCTCGTGCATTTTGGACAAAAAGTTCGAAACCATTGAACGATAGTGGGTCCCATTGACGGTAATGTTGTGCGCACGTTCAAACTGTGCATTTTTAGTTTACGAGTGCATTGGCAGCTTTCGTATTGCCTCGGGTTACTCATAGGACCAAATATTTCAGTTTTGTTTATTAACATGCCCATTCAACCAGAAATGAGCTTTCGTCACTGAAGACAATTTTTCGATAAAAAAGCGGATATTCTTCTAAGGCCCACTTACGCTGTGACAAGTCGTTCGACTTCAGTTCTTGCATAAGCTGCATTTTGTAAGGTTTTAAATCAAAATCTTTGCCCAAAATCGTCAATGTAGTCTAATTACTGCAAACGGCGACTAATAGACTAATCACGGTCTTCTTTAACACTGGCGGATACAGCAGCAATATTTTCCTCTGTACGCACTTTATGTATACGGGTAGGTGACTTGTCCAATATTGAAATTTTTACGAAATTTGGTCACTATGGCTTGAATTTCTTAGTCAGTTTGTTGATTATGACGACCGTAAAATGGTCGAAGTGCGCGAAAAACATTTTTCACTGATCACGAATTTTGATAATAGAATTCAAAAAATTGTTAACATTATTCAGGTGTAAGTCCTTCCATGGTAAAATGGCAATGTTACTGAGCATCTTTGACTTTCACACATTTCACGAATCTGAAATACTGAAAAACCTAAGAGCAAAACAAATCACACTTTAATAGTCCGATTTAAATCGGCCAAAAGCAAGAAAATTAATTTTCTACCTTCATCACCCTCTGTAGCTTCGTTTATCCATTCACATTTTCAATATTCTATCTCTCAACAAAAAAAAAAAAAAAAAAACCCAAAATTAGATAAATAGCTTTAAAGACAGTTATTAATTTTATTTTCCTTACATTAACCAAAGCCAAAAAATTGCTTATAATGACGCCATTTCAAATATGTAATTACCCAAACGTCCTCGTAGAGCCAAGAAAAGTTAACAGAAAGTTGCGCAACTATGTAAATAAAACAAAATCCCTTCGGAGTGAATCGCATCCCCCAAAAATGTTTACAAATTCAGCAAAAAATGTAATCCCTTTTTTTGTCCCAATGCGGATGAGAGTTGGGGTGCGTTTTTTTTTTTTTTTTTTTTTGACAAGCTTAATTTTCCTTTATGGAATTAACATTCCTTGGTTCCCCCGGGGTTGGTATTTTAAAAAAAGATAAGCAAGTAGAGACGATGGAGAGGAAAAGCAGTTCCGCAGATATAACTCAGAATAGTCGTGGGGATGCATTGCTAACCACGTCGTAATAGTTATAACTAATGTTATAATAGTGCCCCAGCTACCGATCATCTTCAGTCGAACTTTTATGAACCAAAATTTCCTTAAAATTTACTTTTGACCACGTTAAAATAGTTGTTAAATGAGTTTTAATCGGTGTACTAGCTAACTACTCGTAGAATGCTAACTTAAATCGAAATTTAAGTGCTCCTCGTGCTGTTGCATGGCAATTATTTGTAGTGTAAAATTCCTCAACTAATAAATCACACTCTTACCCTTTCTATTTGTCAGAATAAACTTTTTCAACTCCGTCTCTTTACAGCTGCAGCCGTTGAACAACTTCATTTGTGCCAAGTTAATCGTACTCCAACTTGTGGTTAATGTGCCAGTTGCACCTTCCAAAAGTTTTCGCTCCAATTTTGTTCCACTTAGGTGTACCGAAAAAGAAGGAAATAGGTAAATACCTTAACGTTTTCTCCTTACATAGGGGTGAAGTATCTCAAAGTGTTTACGGTTAACCTAAGCACTTCACCGGCAACTAGTTATGTTCAATTCTTAAGTCATTTCAAATAAAAAGAACTACTAATGGTTTTGTAAAGGATTGCTGGCAAAAGGAGTTGTGAAATACGAATTGATTCCAGGTTTAATATGGTGGGAACCATGTGAGTGTAGATAAAGGAACGAGAAACGAACCGACAACAAGCTTCCTTTATAGTACTCAAGGGGAGGTTTACTTGTAATGCAGTCAAGTACTGACAAAGAAACAAAGTGCATGATACGAGTAATTTAGGGTCTCAAGAGATTATGTCTCGAAACATCTTGTTCTATGGTAGTGTGTACCTTTGTATCCGTTCGTAAAAGCTTTTGCCTTTGATTCTACTCAAGGGAATTAAGGGGCATTTTCTGTAATGGAAATAGATAATTTTTTAATGGAATATGGAAACAGCTAAGATCGGTACTCAACAATTTTATTCGCGTGTTTGATAATTGTGAGTCTAACGCAGAAACTTGGTTTTGATATTGGCAGTTTAATCGGTATGGCTTCCGGTTGATCACGTATACTCTCTTTAAGAGTATGTCAAAGGGGTATACACCTCAAGCCTGCAGTGTGGCTTGAAACTCATGCATGGGCTGAAAACTCAGTGCCGTTTTATAGTAAAACACAAAATTTTTCCAAAATTCTACTTTATTTATCAATATAGTTGCCTTCGAGGGCGATACACTGATTGAAACGATTTTTCAATCTTTCGATACCAGTTTTGTAGTACGATTTCGGTTTATCCTCAAAACAGGCCTCTATTTCGGCGATTACTTCTTCATCGGTCTTAAATCTCTTCCCGGAAAGCATTCTTTTGAGGTCTGCGAACAGGAAATAGTAGCTGGGGGCCAAATCTGGAGAATACGGTGGGTGGAGAAGCAATTCGTAGTCGAATTAATTCAATTTTGACTTGTAACACGGTGCATTGTCTTGATGAAACATCACTTTCTTTTTCTTCAAATGCGGCCATTTTTCTGTGATTTCGTCCTTCAAACGCTTCAACAACGCAATGTAATAGTCGCTGTTGATATTTTGGAGATAGTCGATGAAAATTATTCCATGTGTATCCCAAAATACGGATGCCATAACCTTGCCAGCCGACTGTTGAGTTTTTGGTCGTTTTGGACGAGGTTCGTCGCCTGCTCGCCTCTCAGCTGACTGCCGACTTGACTCTGGTGTGAAGTGATGGAGACAAGCTTAATCCATTGTCACATATTGACGCAAAAATTCGGCTTTATTGTGGTTGAACGGCTTTAAACACTCCTCTGAATCATCAACACGTTGTTGTTTTTGGTCGACTGTGAGCAAACGCGGCACCCACTTTAAACACAGCCTTCGCATGTCCAAATATTTGTGTATGATATATCCAACACTCTCTTTTGATATCTTCAGAGCCTCAGCTATCTCGATCAACTTCACTTTACGGTCATTCGTAATCATTTTTTGGACTTTTTTGATGTTTTCATCTGAAACAGCCTCTTTTGGACGTCCACTGCGTGCATAATCTTCGGTGCTTGTATGACCACTTTTAAATTTTTTCAATCCACTAGCGAATCTCTCGTTCGGATGATGCAGAGTCCGGGTAACACTTATTAAGCCATTTCTTTGCATCGGCTGATTTTTTTTCCCATCAAAAAGCAATGATAAATCAACACACGGAATTGCTTTGAATCCATTTATTTTCACAATAACAAAAGTTGCTTCACTCACAACGCTATATCGCGAGAACTAATCGTCCGACAGCTGTCAAATTTATACACGTATCTTTTGAAGGTTGGTACTAACTGAAAATGGTATGGATTTAATTCAAGTAGTGCCCTCTCTTAGAAACGGCACAGCCCATGTATTATTTATGTATTGTTCTGCCCTTCCTACCTAATTTTATTCTTTTACTATCCGCGAGACGTCTGACTAATCTAGTGCTTTAAGACATCACCATCCATTTCTCCAACAAAGCTAGGTATTTGGTTGTTATACTGGATTACAAACTTTGCTGTGTGTCCTTCCTTATCGACAGCTTTCGGTTTGAATTCCGAAATTATATGAGGCTTTGTGTAGTTCATCTCTTCCCTAAAGGTTTGGAAAAGAGACTTGGGTTTTCTAACTGATTGTGACTAACGGGTTGAATTTCTGAACCTTTATCTTAACCTAACGTAGGTTAAATATCCACACAAAAAATTCGAATACTGTAAGGCCAGGATATCTTTCAGGCCAGTAAGCTGGACAATTTCTTATCCTATCCAACGATTATCGTATTCTACATCTAGCCTATTCTTAACTTCACAACCATAGTGGAAATCCTATTTGAAATATTATGAAGTAGAGTGTCGTCTAATAGGTCTGGTAAACCATTTCGTAAAAACTCAAGATATTTAAACTTTTTCCAATTACACACGCCCACATACCGACGCTGAAAATGTGTTGAAATGTTTAATGTCTCTTTGTATTGTTCGCAGCCCATGCATGAATATTATGAAAGTTGAGATTCTTCTATCCAAAGAAGAATTTATTAAATTCGTTGTCATCCAAACTCTGCTCCAGCAACCAATAAGAAAACTCAAGGCTCTTTTCTAAATCATAGGAAAGCAGTTCTAGCAAAGGTGTATGGTGGTAGTACTGAAAAAAGATTTCCTCCATGTAGTACATTAGAAATTTTAAAGATTGATGATGGATCTGAAACTCTTCTTACTTATGGAGCTCCGCGTTAGGTCATGTATTTGGAATTGATCCTGTTTCTCGAATCCTTCGATACGTATTTCCAAATACTCCTTTACTAGGAACTCGTAGGTCAGGATACAGTTCATATCTTTGTTGTGCTTTATATGAACTTAAAAAACTTTTACTTTGTAGTAAAAAATTAAACTGATGAACTAATTTGTTTTTTGCTAATTTTCCAAATAGGACATCATACCCCAAACCTAACTTTTTCTGAGAACTATAAAGGAACAGGGTAAGGAAATAAGGGTTCTGGTTCCAATTATTACTTTTTGGAAAACCACTTTTATTGTCAACTGTTGTTAGAAACGTAGTTTAAAAACCATGGATTCCATTTATACCAGCTGCAGATTTTTCCAAGTATCGTAAAATGTAGGGGATTTTCTGCGAACTTGTTGATGATTGGAAAATGGAACGGGCTTAGAAATATCTGATATCTGAAGACTCAAACAAGGTACAAACTTTATTTAAACGCAGTTACAAAGGCTAGTATATCTTCTAAAAACAGAATTCTAAACAAAGTTTCTGCCATTGTATTAACAAAGCAATTTCTGTTAACATGTGTCAGGGTACACCAAAGTATAGGGTGATTCAGATTGACGTTTTATTTACTATGTAAAATAAAGCCCATAAATTTAAAAGTGAACGTAATACTTTTATAACTGGTCAAAAAAACAATTCATGGCATTTACTATTTAAAAAAGATATTATGTAAATATTGCCCGAGACTACGTCTGAGGAGGTCAATTCGGAAGTTCTGGTATCTCGCGGATAACACGAGTTATGTTGGCTTCCAAAGCATCAATCGTAGCTGACTTATTCCTGAAGACCTGATACTTTACACATCTCCAGAGAAAACAGTCCAAAGGTGTGAAATGTGTGAAATTAAGTGCTCACCAAAATGATTTCTCAACAAGTCCATTGTTTTACGCGCTGTATGGCTCGTAGCGCCATAGCTCTTGTTGAAACCAGAGCTCACCAAGACCATGTGCTTGAATTTCAAGAAGCACATAGTCCGTTAGCATGGCGCGTTAACGGTTACCATTGACAGTGACATTCTGTTTTCCCTCATTTTTGGAAAAATATGGACCAATGATTCCACCAATCCATAAACCACACCATACCGTTGTTTTTAATGGATGATTTGGTAGCTCTTGGTACTCTTCGGGTTGCCCATCAGCCAAATACGGCAATTTTGTTTATTACCGTATCCATTGAGCAAAATTTCACGATAAAACACCAGATTTTCATTGAGTTTTTCCATTCATTAAAAATATGACTCAAGTTCAAACCGCCTGGCTTCAATTCTTACACAGGTTGAATTCTTCTTCACGTAAAATACGCCAAGTCAAGCTGCTGAGAACGACGACGAATAGACTCGTGACGGTCTTCGGGTACACTCTTAGGTACAGCTGCTATAGTCTCTTTACTACGTGCTGGATGTGGTCTAACTTGCGAATGGTATTCGCAATAGTGGTTTCAGTAGGTCGATTATGCGCACCGTAAGTTCCTTGAATCGCAAGAAAAACTTTTCTCACAGAGCGCTGATTTTCGTAATTCAGCTGAACAATTTGGAGACTCTGTTGTGGTGTGAGTATTTCCATGATGGCCTGCCAAACGATACTGAACTAAAATGCCAAAGCAGTTTGATAGGAATCACCCCATACTTAGTTTGTTTTTGACAGATAGAAGGTTAGACGTATTTTGGTGCGCTCTTCAATTTTCAATTACTATAAAAAATGGAGCAAAATTTGCATGAAATTTTGTCTAACAAACGGAATCAAAAGTAAAAAAATGTTTAGAAGTGGTATATTTAATATTTTCAATAAAGACCAACAGATAATTATTTGAAAGATAATGAAATGCGTATTTCTAAAATCAGTGTATATCAAAGTATATCAAAATCGCAAAATCTCTGGCTTAATGCAACTGCTGACTTGACTACACAGCAAAATAAAATACGTGAAAAACTTACTTACTTACTTATGTGGCGTTACAGTTCGTGGGAAATGTTGGCCTCTACTGCTAAGCGTTTCCAGTTAACCCGATCCTTAGCTAACTCCCTCGTGTGGCTCAAATCTGTTGAGGTTCCCTTTTGTTAGTGCGCGCTACATAAGGCGAGGTGTTTCTCTACCGCATTGTACATCCGGGTTAGATCTGCGGGCTGGAGTATTGGTGTCAATTCGCTTTATATGGCCTAGCCATTTCAGGTGAATCATGTGCAGTTTTTTTACGATCGATGTCAATGTACACCTCGTCCTTGGCCCATCAATGACGTTGCCTAATAAAAAGGGGGGGCAGAGCAATTGTATTGGTCTTAAAGGTTTTCGGTATTCAACGTCTCCGAATGCTGCTACGATTTAACCGGTGGCAGGACTACCGGTATTCCCTGCCAGTTCTTAAAACACGATACTATCGGAGTCAGGAGCCCCCCGGATTTCGGTCCAGGCCTGACTTGTTAAGGTAGGCCCCCTTTTGGGAGCCTCATGGTGGCTGTGGTTTAAACCCACAGTTGCAAGATACTGGGTGCTCTGACCCTAAGAGCAGTAAGAGGTTTTATATTGGCCTTGACCCTTACCGTGGATGAAACTTTTTGCCTCCAACACGTGTTCCGCTTTGTTCCTTGCTCCCATAGATGTATGGGCATCGCGTGAAATTAAGCCTACAAGGCAGGTAGGTGGACAGGTCGTCGTTGAATCTCGTCCTCCAAGACCCGAGACCGTATATTTTTCAAAGAATCTTTTCTCGAGACGACTGAGGATATCTTTATCCGTTTTCGATAAGGTTCATGCTTCTGCGCATAAAGTAGGACTAGGATGATCAAGGTCTTATATAGAGTCCAAATAGTTGTTTAGGAAAGGGTCATTCAAATCAATTGCCTTCTTAGCCTAAAGAAACGGCGATTGAGAAGAGTGATTCTTCGTTTTACTTCTGCTGAGGTATACTTGGGAGAATTTATAGCAGAGTCAAGGATAAAGTAACTTCTTTTTGACACGATATACTTGATTTTGCCTTCATTTATTGCTAAACCCATTCAGGTTGACTCCATTTTAATACAAGCGAACGCACCGATGCTTCGTTCGACCAATTATATCGGTATGATCGACCTACGCTATTAGTTGCACAGACTTTCGGAAGATTGTGTCTTTAGTGATCGCTTGTGAGTTCCGTACAAGTCTTTCAAGGATGAACATTAAAGAAATCAAATTATAATGCATCACCTTGTCTAAAACATTTTTTGACATTAAGTCGTTAAGTCGGTTAAGTCGTTACCGACATTGACGGAGCATCGAGGGTTCACCATAGTCATTCTGCACAGACGGGGTGCCATAACTCGCCATGGCTCTCTAAAACTCGTCGATTATGGGAATCGATTCGGAATTCTTGAGTTTTTTCCAGGACCTGACGGAGTATTAAAATTGAATTAAAATATTTCACTGATAGAGACCAATCAGGTTATTGGCGAAGGGACATACGCACAATATGGCGCAGTTGAGGTGGTCTCCTTTTTCGTGGATCGAGCAAATGATGCTGACATTCCATTCAGAAGGCATAAACTCTTCTCACCAGATCTGAGAAATGAGTCGGTGTATGCTCTCCACAAGTCGTCGTCGTCCACAAGGTAAGTCGTCAAGTTAAGCAGCTTTATTGAATCTAAGCTTAAGTACTGCTTTCTCACTTCGTTTTGGTCATGTGAACTAAAATTTTACCTATTGTCGTCTAATTTAAATGGTCTATTTTGCCTGATGGTGGGATGTCGATATTTTCATCACCGACTGTGACTCTACTACAAGTATTCGTCTATTTGATCTTCTATTAAGGTTATATTATGAATCTTGAGGCACAGGCCTTATTCCGTTTGTCCAAATGAATTTCGAAGTACTCAAGATACTTTCGTTCTTTTTGAAGTTAATCTGTATACGGTCGGTCACGCTAAAATTTAATCCTTTAATAGTTTCTACTGAAGGTTTGACAATTCTGAAGATTTCTCGCGTAATAATTTGAATTTAGCTCAGCAGTGTAGCTGATAGCAATTCTGTATGAGCACGATCCGGCTCGAAGGACCAATATTGTGGAATTTAAATCGTGGAATCACGCGCAACAATCCTTGCGATAGTTATTAGTTTTGAAGTTACTATTCGTGCGATAGTTTCGCGCTTATTGAGTAAGGAAATGACTGACTGCTAATGGCTATCTAGTGAGACTACATTTATTAGTAATTTCTAAGCTCATTTATTATTCCTTGCGTTGACATTTGTTTAGCCTAATTGTTATACTTACTCACTCCGAATTGCTGGGTACTGTACTTTGAGCAGCGCCAGCATGTTTTGCATTGGTTGGGGCGAAAGCATATGATCTGCGTCAGCACCTTTGAATTTGTTTGTTGGGTGCAATGTGCATGTTGGGTTACGCACATGCTATAGATACGGATTGTGTATTTTATCGATCTTTTGCCAATGAAATTTTAAATATTGAAATTTGGCGGTTTTAGTTGACTTCATTGTGCTTGTAGCTTAATTTAAGCAAGATAATGATCCATGTCGATGTTGTCTCCTCTGGAAGTCCAACCATTCATAATGTTGAAGAAGTGTCTGGCTTCGTCGGGTTGACAAATGATTCACCAGCAGATAAAATAGATTTTTTTTTGAAAGATGAAGGAGTTGTGGTAGAGGAAGATCCCAGTTTATAGCAAGCGAAACATATTAAAATCTTTAACGGCTGGCTTAAAATTTCAATTTCAACTGCATACGATAGTGTCTATAAAATTACAATAAATCCGCACTATCATCGTATTTCTTCAACGCTATAATTTGACCTCTGAGATAGAGTTGATAAGGCACGTATTTATCCAACTACTTAAAGAAAACATTAAAGTTATATAGGCTTACAGATATATCCTTATTTTATTCATTTTTGTGAAAATAAATAGTTTGATCGAGAGTGAATGCAGAGATAATTTCTTTTCTTTCAGCCAAAGATTCCCTTGAGATGCTGTTGTTTATCTTATTCAGCATGAAAATCCACAATGTCCCGTCTAAATTGTGTGATGTACAAAATATTTACAACGTCGCTGTGAAAATGTATTTTTAAATGATGTGTCGACTTTTGAATTCAGAGTTTTTTTTTCAAAAGAAAATAAATTCATTATTTCTGTGTCGTACCTTAGAGACTTTCTTTGACATTCAAAGTGACGTTTTTCTCTTTCCAACAGCTTTTAGTACCGATGTGCATTTTTAATGACCAAAGTGGATGCGGGACATGGGTGTAATGTCTTGATGGATGTAGAAAAGTACAGTTTTCTCGCCACATTTAACAGATTCATCGAGTTTCTACATTTCAAGATTGAATTGGAACTCCTTCGGGAAAACATATGGAGAAATCGTAATTTAAAATATTGATTTACAAAATTACATTGTCCTGTTGGCTTTGATCGTTTTAAATATTTAAAACTCTGGAATACCGATTAAATTCTTTTCATTTCCATTATTAATCGTACGGTGTTATATAACACAAATATAGAGCTATTGGAAAAGTTTAGATGTTCTTAAAATAATTTTACGAAATCACATGAAATCACAAACTGGAAAATGTTGGCCTATTTAAGAAAAGGAATAATAAATATAAGTATTCGAATGCCAATGGCATTTAGAAGATTAAAGTTTCTAGGATACTTCTGTAGAGTAGAAACAAAAATCGTTTACGTAAGACCCGGTGAATTTATTAGGATACATGAACGTCATTAACAATCATCACAAAAAGAGGAAAAAATAAATAAAAATAAATAAAGCATAGCTTCAAGCTTCATATCAACTCCATATACATAAATGTTTTCCGCTTTTATGAATTCTTTTTAAGCTATAATTTATCAGCAGTTTTTTTTTTTTTTTTTTTAATGTCGGAACAGAGTACTAACTAGTCCATTGTACTCCTTGTAAAGTTCCTTTTAATGTAGTCCTTCATTTACGAAGAAAAATGAGTAAGCTTACTTACTGATAAGGTGCCTACAGTACGAGCTCCTACCACGTCAGAGCAAAGTTTCTGCAGCCTGATGCGAGCATCGCAGGATATTGTGTCACTTATACCCAGCAAATTTAAGTGCTTTGCAAAAGTGTAATGTCCCCTCATGACACCAGTAAGAAATCTGCAGTATTTCCTGCTGAGAGACAGCAGAAAGGCCGCTGACTTCCAAGAGATGTCGGGAAGAATTCGTTTGGTCTGCCTACATCCCGTGGAGCAGTGCCATCTGCAGTTGTGCTCGTATGATACCAAACTGTGAATGGAGTCCTTGAGAAGGGACACAGAAAGGTCAAACGTAGGTTCTTCTCTGAACCGTGCCTGGCAAGTTCGTCGGCGTTTTCATCTCCGGTGATCTCATTGTGACATAAGGGGGACAAGGGTCATTGAATTTAGCCTTCCAACTGCGTTCAGTAATCTGTTGCATTCTCGAACTAGCTAGCAAGTCGTAGGAGGGAAAAGCAAGGTGCAAATGTTTCTCCCGCTCCACCATTTCTTCCCAATATAGTTTTCTGCCATCAGGATTGCGTGAACTTCTGCTTGGAAGACAGATGCAAGCTTTCCTAACGTGAAGTGATATCTAACGTTGTCGTCCTCCAGAAAGAAACGAGCACCACATCCTACATTAGTTTTGGAGCCCTCCGTGAAGAACCAAATGCATTCCTTTCCTGGCTCAGATTCTGGCTGAAGCCAGTCCGAGGAAAGTCGATTTCGTATTTTTTCCGCAACAAGAGTTCTGGTGTTATTGCATCAGACGGTATGTCTATAAGACCGGAGCCATAGGACAGCCGGCGCGCAAGGTCATCAAAGCTCCAGTGTGTGTTGTACCAAAAACTACTTCTTTTTAATCGGGTACAGTCCATGATATTAATATCAAGGTGAGGGAGATTCAGCAATGCGTCTAGAGCGGAGCCAAAAGTGCTATTGAATACATCTGAGACAAACCGTTCTTTGGAGCCCGGTGAAAGTAGCAATTACTTATCGGGACCTAAAATGGTTAAAACGGGGTTAAGTGCATTAGGTGTATTCAATTCAAGATCGTACGATCAATAAGGAGTATATTATTATTGTGGAAAACAATTCATAGCTTTTGCATCACTATAATGCACCTGCTCATCTATCGTTGCTTGTGAGAGATTTTTTTTCCAAAAACAACACGATAATCATGCCTCAGCCACTATATTTAACAGATTTGGCACCATGCGACTTTTCCTGTTCCTAAAACTGAAGAGACCTTTAAAAGGACGGAGATTTGCAACGATTAAGAAAATAATAAAAGCATCGCTGGAAGAGCTCAAGGCTGTACCAAAAAGTGCTTATCAGAAGTGCTTCGAGGATTAAAAAATCCTATATATCTGAGGGAAATTACTTTGAAGGTGACAACATTAATATCGATGATGATGATGTTGATATTAAGTTCCTGCTTAACAAGGTCGAAAGTTTCTAAATCATCCTTTTTTTTTCTCATTTTAGCACCAAATAGGACTTTAATTGGTGTGCGGTTAATTAATTTCTGTAGTGTGCTGCCCTTGACAACTTGTTGCCTTGGGATGATCTTGTACCATTTTCCAAGCAATCGTTGTGACAATCTTTATAGAACCTCGACGACGACTCTGTTAGAACGTTCTGCTTGTCCGTACCCTCGTGGTACCGCAGTTGTGATTAATACATGTTCAACAAACATTCTCGTTTGAGCAGTAATCCTTAACCACATTTGATACAAGGGCACTTCCTTTGTCTGTTGTCATCCTTCTTGGGTTCCTATTTTGAGCAACCATCAGTTATCGTGAGAATATACTAGGCGGGGTGAAAAGCAACCTCCTTAGGAATGAAAAAAAAGAATTTTTTTAAAATGTTTTTTTATTTTATTCAATAAAGTCCCCTTTTAGTTTGATACACTTATTCCAGCGATTTTCCAACTTCTTAATCCCGTCCGAAAAGTAATTTTCGGAAGGTCTGCAAAGTACTCCTCCGTGGCATCGATAACTTCCTTGCGTGAGCTGAATTTTTTATTGATGAGCCATCTTTTGAGGTTTGGGAAGAGATTATAGTCCTAGGGAGCCAAATCGGGCGAATATGGTGGATGCGACAGTAATTGTAGCCGTAAGTCATTGATTTTAGCCGTGGTTGCGATGCTCTTGTGCGCCGGTGCATTGTCTTGCAAAAACAAAGTTTTTTTCGCTTCATGTGAGGCCGTTTTGCAGCGATTTCGGCCTTCAATCGCTCCAATAATGCATAGTAATACTCGCTGTTGACGGTTTTTCCTTTTTCGAGGTAATCCACAAAGAGTATGCCATGACAATCCCAGAAAAACGACGCCATAACCTTTCCGACCCATCGAGCCTCCCTCGGCCGCTTCGGAGCACTCGTCCTGGCTTCAGTCCATTGCCGGGCACTCATTCTGTTTTCTGGTGTGTAATAGTGGATCCAAGTTTCATCAACAGTTACCAATCGACGCCAAAAGTCCGTCCGATTCTGCTTCGGCAAGTCCAAACACTCTTTCGAAGTGCTCTCGCGTTCGTGTTTTTGGTCAGAAGTGGTATGCGCGGCACCCAGCGGCAGGATAACTTTTCATATGCAGAATACTGCCCAAAATATGGCGTGTGCGCTCAGTACTAATCTTTTTGCTATCTGCTATCTCGCGCACCTTCACTTTTCGGTCAGCCAACACCATTTCATGTATTTTTTTGACATTGTCCTCTGTAACCGCATAGGAGGGCTTACCGCTGTGGACTTGATCGGAAGTGGAGTTGCGGCCACCAAAAAACTCTCGAAACCAATATTTGACGGTGTAATCTGACGGAGCAACAACAATCAGCTGTTAAAACAAAACTAAAGACAGTATCGCATTGAAATTTGGCATGTTTGCCTAAATATGAACGGACTTCAAGGTACCATAATCTTTTTTGCAGTAGCAGCGCATTCTGGCGGTCAAGAAGGTTACTTTTCACCCCACCTAGTAAATAATGAAACTTCCAATATCAACGTCGTCCGATAAAGCGTCCTTAAGGACTGTCCCCTTTTCTTCATCCAACTTTTTTTTTTCTCAAATATGCATTACTATATCGCCTTTATAAAACTAAACTTTAAATGAATGTATTGCAATAAAAAAATTAAATAATAAAACCAAAAAAAAATCGGTTAAGTGCATCGAGTTGAAAGGGGATTATGTTGCAAAACAAATTGTCAAAACCTAAAAAAGTTGCGTTGTCATTTCTAATCCAGCTATTGATCAAGCAGCCTTCGTATGTACAAGTATTCGTAATTTGTATTTTTTAAGTTACCTACTTTGTGCTTTTGTAATCCTAATATGAATGTGTACCTAGTAATCCGAATGTAGATTGTTAAAATTTACTCGTACTACTGCTTTGAAGATCCTATGATTTTTCGGCTCGGATCCTCGTCGCCACATTGTATTATATTTCGTCCGTAATCGGGAAACGCGATTGACTTTATGGTTTAATCATATATTCAATAATTCATTATGTAGGTACTAAAGGCTAACAATTAGGTTAATATCGAAGTGAGGTTATACAATTGCCATGTAAAAAAAAATTATTTCGGCAAGTTAATACCCTGTGAAATTTGACAGACCGACAGATCAGCTGGATGGTCGATATTGCCAAGCTTTAGCATTGCCAGACTTGGAGGTGGCCGTGGTGTAGTGGTACATGCATAAACTCCTCAAGCAGAGGGTCACGGGTTCGAATCTCATGCGAGGCGATTCTCTGAAAAAGACTTTTTATGGAATTTATATGTAGATATATGTAAACCCGTCGGCGTCAACTCTGACATGAAGACATAACACTGATGTTGGAGTGGTTGCTGGCTGGGCTAAATGTAACGAACCAACAACAAGCACGTACTAAGGCCCACTGGTTGAGGATGCACTGGCTCCAGTTTGATAACCACCTCTGGGAAAAATATCGAAACCTAATACACCTGAGTTTCAAACTACTACACCACCCGCCTGCGCCTTGGTGAAAAAGCCAGTAAAAGGGTATTCATATCCCCTTGGTGCGCGCGCGGAATACAAAAAAAAAAAAAAAAATACTCAACAGATCCCTTGTAGACATCCAGTTACCCCACCAAATATTTTAGATACTCGCCTAAAAGCTGAACAGTCATTGTTGAACTGCTCACAAAATCATAATCAGGATCTTTCTTTAATAATAATTGGTGCGGGGATAGGACGCTTAAGACCAATGCCCATCGGTATCTCTCTTTTCTTCGTCCCTTATCGTCTTCGTCCCAAATCCGGTGAACGAGCGCTAATTCATAGCCCCAACAGTTAAGCACTTTAGTGTGTGTAATTGATTCCCATCAGTCTCTTTTGGATTTGACTAACTCTAGAAAGAGCAAACTTTGCTTCTTCATAAATCCATTGGGCCAAAAGTGAACCTCGTAACTGAACATTCTATAAAAATTAGGGTCAATGTCAATCTTTGAAAAAGAGCAGCCTAATATGCATCGCAGGCTAGAGCCACATGGCCTTAGTTCCTGTAAAAGCTGGATCGCACACGGATGTAGGAGGAGATCCTTTCGCAAAATTTCAAATATTAATGGTAGGCCAAAAGGCAAAATATTACGATCAATATCAAAGTGACGATTTCGAAGCTTCTCTCATAATTTCATTCGTAGCGGCTTAAAGCGTTATTAACGTTGGGCCATGTATAGGGTTTTCTAATAACCATTTGAGATATTTCAAAAACATTACTATTGGCTTGAAGTACAATCAAAACATTTTTGAATGGAACTCGACTTCGTTAATATGGCCACCGCGGGCACGTTTGAAGCGGTCGATTCATTGGATTTCGGCCGAAACGGCCGCTATTTCGCGTTCAATGTTGGTTTTGGGCTTTTTCAACAGTATCGGCGTGTTGGTATAAACCAATGACTTAACGTAGCCCCACAGAAAATAGTCAAGCGGCGTTAAATCGCACGAACAAGGCGGCCAATCGACTGGCCCATGTGTTGAGATAACACGCTCACCATACTTACTCTTCAATAAATCGATTGTAGCGTGTGCTGTGTGGCTTGTGGCACCATCCTGTTGAAACCATATGTCGTCCAAGTCCATATCTTCCAATTCGCGCCAAAAATAATCGGTGATCATGGCGCGATAACGCTGACCATTCACAGTAACGTGACGATCCTTACCGTCGACGAAAAAATATGGCCCAATAACGCCACCGGCATGTAAATCGCACCAAACAGTTATTTTTCAAGATGATTTTGCGATGAAATTCATCATCTTGGCGCATCTTCTCCAGAACCCAATCGGAGAACGTAAGTCGCTTCAAATGGTCCATCGTTTTGAATTCTTAAGTCAGATCTTGTTTGGGTGTAAAGTAAGATAATGTGGTCTGAGCAATGCCCAATTCTTGAGAACGCCGTGGAATTGACTGATTTGGATCGTTTGCTACGGACGTCTGAACGGCAGCGATATTTTCGACACTTCGACCAACCCGTTGTCTCACTGACACGGCAACATCATACAACGAATATGTTGACTTAAAGTTTTGCGCTAGGGCGAGAATTACGACCGAAAATTGAAGTTAACGCTCTTAAAGTTGCAGTCACCGACTCCGAATATCTGTGGAAAATTTTTATAATTTGTAGACGTTGCTCGTTAGTGTACTTTACTATGATGAAAATGTTGAGTTTACTGAATAAATTGGCAGTGACAATTTGATGAATAGTGAAATTAAACTCAAAGTTGTCAAGTCCCTATTGGAAAACCCTATAAGATTTTATCTTCGCTTTCTTCTTTTGTTTATTTTCAAAGGAAGTAACACGTTTAGCTACATCAAATGCTACATGTATCTGCAATGGGTTGCTCTGTTGCAGATCACTTCGTTACTGAGTCCAAGAGTTTGCTCTGGTGCTTTCGCATTTGCGTGTTCCGTGAACAAACAGAAGAAACACTTAATTCATGAAAATCATTTGTACATGTCCTAATGAATACGAGAACATTAGCTGTTAAAATTAAACTCATCTGTCTATAAGAAACTATGGGAGAATTTAGGCTAAAGTCATGCCATGCATACAATAAAGGTTAATGAATGACAAGGCCATGAAAAATTATTTAAAATAATGCATCGAGAAAGTTGCCACTCTCTAGGTTGAAACACAGTTTTCCGATTAATGAATGATAGCTGGACAGACCAGTTGTGCATTTGCGATGTACATTCGCATGTATTTACATAAACATACGAGTAGAATTAACACCTCGGTTTAAACAATTAATCAAAGAAATAAATTCTTAGTCGTTCCAAACTCGTTTTCAGAATAATGACCTGCAACTTAATTGAGACGAATTGAGTCGATCAATCAATGAAGGTAAGTTTCTCTGCCGGCAAATGTAGTAGTTAATATGATATGCATACCTACGGACATGTAAAAAAAAATTTTCATATTGCAGTCATTTTTTACTTTTTAATTTTTTTTTTTTTTTTTTTTTTTGTTTTTTTTTCAAAAAAAATCTCGAAACGTCTCTGTCTCTAAAACCACCCCTGAGCTCATAATACATTGTCCTGTGTCACATTCTGCCACTATTCCCCAGAACGTTGAGTTAATCTGTTGAAAGAAAACATTGTAACGTGTAAAAATTAATTACAGCACAGATCCTCTGTCGGAAATAGGACTATTTCAATTTTAGCCACCAACTATGTGCGTATGTACGTCTTAACATAACACCAACTCCTGTCACAAGGGTTATGTTGCGTTGAGTAGAAAAATTGGAATACAAAGGAAATGAACCACGTAGTACAAGTAAGGGTGGAAAATTGTCATCCCACAGGAAGACGGGAGAGATGGCTGTGGTTGATTATGTTTTAAATTGCACAGCATGTAACCATAATTGAATTGTGATGGGAGTTCATAATGGCCAGAGGGTCGTGCATACTATGGTATAATGGACGGCAGTCAAAACATTACAGAGGGTGCTAATGGTAGCTCAGCTTTCTTTAATCTTGCAGTTTATGTCCTATACCTATTTGCACTGAACTTATCAGAGATTTAGTTTTCTTTTGAAGTCATAATGGAATGACGAAAATTGGTTTTCGAAAGATATGGAGTTTTGTCTAAGAAGATAAAGCACCAGAATACACATAAATCACACTTAAATCATTAGAGTAGTTTTCTTGTTTGGCAAGCGGTATTGTCGTCATAGATGGATATATAATGATACAAAACTGATGGAAATTCTGATAAAGGTAACCTTACACGAAAAGCATAGAGGTCAATGATCCCATTGAGTTTGGTTATCACAAAAAACCCACAGTCTAATCCAATTGTAATTGAAAAGACAAAACAACCTAGCTACACTTTGGAAGGTTACACTAAATAACAAAGTGAAATTTTTTTTTATGTACATTTGATGAGGGGTTGCTTTCCTTATGGATTTTCTTCCGCTAAATTCGAAAATTCAGGTTACACCTTATTTTTATGGAATAGTTTTTGAGATGTGTATTTGGATTTTTTCAGTTTTTTGACCTAATTTAACTTTAAAAGCCATATCTTGGCCTTGATAAGCCCAATTTAGTCGTACTTGGTACCAAATTAAAAGACATTAATATGGTGAACAAACACATATAATATAAGAAATGTGGGATGTTTAAGCGGTTCAAAAGATATCGATGAAAATAGGCCAGATTTTTATAAAAAATAAAATTTTAAAGATGATTCTGTAGCCACAGAAAAATATAAATCAATAAAAAAATGTCCAGTTTCTCTTCAGATACGTAAAACTAACACTTTTACGCAAAAAATAAGACCAACCAGAAGAAAATCGACTGTAAGATGACAAAGTTATTAGCGATTGAGTGAATAAATTCAAATCCCGTATTTTCTGAATTTTTTAACTTTTTTGAAAATTTATTGAATACCTGTCCCAAGACCGGTTGTAAAAGTAGAACAGGGTTGAGTAACACCCCGTCAACAAACTTTGGTTCACCTGCTTCGATTCACCTGGTTGGGCTAATCACCTACTATAGTGCTATAATCGATTCAAAGACAACAAACGAATCTCGGAATGGACGGATCAATAAGACGATTCACAGCCGGATTTGAAAAAAAAAAAACGAAACTTGGAACCTGGAACATAAGAATGATTGTAGGTTACATACTTAGTTACCTAGGAATAGGAAGTGAAGAAAGGGCCAAAGAAGACGTAGGCGTAGTTACGAGTCCTGAAATGGAGACAAAAGTAAGTGGGTGAGAACCCGCAAACTCTAGGGTACTAATGGAACAACTAAAGGATGAGCCAGTAGCTAGTATGGAAGCTTTTATTAAATTAAGCACACAATTATTGTGAAATCAACGTAGAATTTTATTGATTAATAAAGTTTGTTTTATGGCAATTACGAATAAAAAACAACATTGGTAATGTAACTACCACGTCTTGTATTACAAGCGACTATCTGGAGGTCAAATTTATCGATGATTTTTTGAAGCAAAAGTGGATCAGTGGTCACAATTTCAGTTTAAACGTTATGTTTGAGATTCTGAATTGTCGTAGGTCTATTGACATAGCCTTTACTCTTCAAAAACCTTACACAGCAAGAAGTCTAAAGGTGTCGAATTGTATGATCTTAGAGTCCAATCAACTTCTCCTCTAACTGAAATAATAAGATTTTGATTTCGTACGCAATAAATTGATTGACTGAAGGTCTGCGGGGGCGGTAGCACCATTTTCTTGAAAAAACAGATCGTTCAGACTCAATTCATTAAATTAAAAAAAAAAAAAAAATAACCGATCAGCCGTTACGGTAACGTTCTCCATTCACTGTAACTGTCGCTTCAGCCTCATCTTCGAACATTTACGGGCCAATGATGCCACCAACCTATGATCTGCACTATACAGTGGCTTTTTTGGAATGCATTTTCGTGAATCTCGTATGAGTTTTCAATTAAATTTCGCCGTAAAGTTCCATAAGTGAAGCCCAATTGCTTACTTCGGCGATACATTGGCTGCTACCGAACCAGTTTCTTCAAAACGCTTCACCATTGCACGAATTCCGGACTCACTAGAGCGATTATGTTGACTGAAAAATCCTCGAATTTAACGAAATGTTACTTTACAGCTCCCCCACTTTCGTGAAAAGATTGAATAACAAAAATGCGTTGTTTCGTCGTAAATGACTTCACGAGAAAGATTACCAAAGATTGTATGACATCTGTCAAAAAGATCAACCACATCGAATTCAGTAAATGACAGTAATTGACAGCCAACATACACACCACATGTTCGCTCACCTTTTAGATCTGGTAATTAAAGTGTCGCTTATCCGGGTGTATACCCCTACAGAGGATAGCTTGGCACTGAAAAGAGTTCTACGAAAAACTGCAGAGGCATAGCTGACAAAGAAGCAATGACAAGAAGAACAGCAATTGTCTTGGGAGATCTAAACGGTAGAACAGGACAGGACATGAGTGTATGCCACGGAACTATGGGCAAGCATGGATGGAGTCAAACAATAAACGACAATGGCAAGCGGCTGATAGAGTTCTGTGCTTATAATCAGCTGCTAATAGGCAATTACCTTTTCCCACAAAAACAATACAAACTATTACATTCTATGCTGAAGCAAGGGAGACCAGGAGCGTAATTGATTATATCCTATATTCACATAACATTAGAAGAAGTATAACAGAAGTTAAAGTAATCACGGGCGCGGAATTGAAGCAGACCACCGGTTGCTAATAGCAGATATCCGATTTAGGAAGCTACTGAGACAAAAATATAAAGTCTTCGAAAACATCAAGCTAAAAGAGCTACAAAAAAAGGATAAAAAGCAGGTGCACATCGACGGAGTGGCACGACGACTCCAAGGGAATCATGGAAATGAAAACCTAAAGGATAAACGGAGGGGAATAAAAGAGACCCTACTTAAAACAGCTGAAGAACTATGGGGAAAAATAAAAATCGACACAAGAAAAAAAAAAGGCACCCTGATGGTCAAATGATATAAGACAGAATGTAAACGAAACGAAGGAAGCGTGGAAAAAATACATACGAACCCGTTCAACAACTGACAGAAGATCCTTTGTGGAAAGAAGGAATGAAATTAAAGAAGCAATTAAGGGAACAAAGAGGGTCACCTGGGAAGAATTTGAGAACTCGGTAGAAGTAAAATTCTTGGATAATAGTTTAAAATCTGAGAGAAAAATACGAAAAACAAACAGAAACAATCAAGGATGCGGACAAGCTGGTAAAATAAAAGAAGGAAGTGGTAGATGCATGAAGGAAGTATTTAATGCATGGAGGAAGCACTTTAAGGACAAACTAAAAAATTAAAGATGAAGTCATACCTGATGAAGATGGATTCGCATATGTGCCATTCCTAGAAAAAGAAATAGAAGACGAACCAACATAAGGACAAGTTTAAGATGAAAAGGTTGAATATGCCATACATACAATGAAAATTGGACCAGACCAGACCCGGGGCAGATAAAATAGCTTCGTAACTTATTATATATGGGTGTGCAGAGATACGGAAAGCTAAACTGTTTAAAACTGTGCATGGGAAAAAAATAAAGTACTAACAGGCTGGAAAGAAAATCGGATAATAGCAATCCACAAAAAGGGTATCAGCTACGATTGTAACAACAACAGGCCTTTAAAATTATTATCTACAGAGTATAAGTTATATACCAAAGTACTGGAAAGACGACTTAGGCGAGTAGTGGAAGAAGATCTAGAGGAGGAGACTACATCTTCACACTAAGAGCCATCATAGAAAAATGGATTATTAAGGGGTAAAACCTTTTTTTTTCGTCCGTAGATTTGAAAACGGCATTTGATGGTGTTCCAATACAGCGGGTAAGAGAGGCACTAAAAACTAAAAATGTCCCGGAGAGACTGATAAACGCTATTAAAAGTGTTTATGACAACCCGATGGGGAAAATAAGACTAGAAGTGGAGAAGTCAGAAGTTTTCAAAATTTGCAAAGGACTAAAGCAAGGAGACAGTCTTAGTCCTCTACTGTTCATTATATTCATGGTCGAAATAGCTAAACAAAAAGGCAAACAGAAAAGTACAAAATTGGAAAGGTGAGACTTCACCCCATCTACTTGCAATACCTTCTACATATATGCAGATGATACTGTTATCAAGGAAATAATCCAGACAGACTACAACAAGCATTGGAGAAGTGGTCTGCTATTTAGAAGAGGATGGTGGTAAATATGATATAAGTAAGAGCAAACTAATGTAGGTCTCTAAAGAGGATGGGTCTATAGAGATTCTGCATATAATATGCGACGGCAGAGAATTAGAAAGAGTTGAATCCTATGAATATCTTAGAGCCATTGTTGACTGTAATGGGAAAATAGCCGATAAGCCAGATAAACAACACAATATATGATAAGCTCAAGGACAAAACTCAAGTTCTACAAAGCAATAGTAGTACCAATATCAGTACAATAAACACCGTTACTAGATAAACATCTGGGTAAATTCCAGAAATGAAACAGAAATTAAGTATGTACGAGAGGTCGCGGGGAAAACTGGAAGCGATAGGAGTAGAAATAAAAGAATATGATCAGAAATCGGGGAGAGGCAGCTAAAATGGTTCGGACATATGCAGAGGATGGACGAGTCAAGAAAAGCGAAAATGGTAATGGAGATGAGAACGGGGGGTACTGCACTAAGAGGAAGACCTAGAACAACTTCCGTCGCATACAGGACGTGCAAAAGACGAGGGGCAAAACCATATCAGAGAAGAGAGAGCCTGGACCGAATTCATTAGAGAATATGGATATTCCAAGGCTACCGCGATGCTTAACAGCTAGAGGATATCATAGAAGAAGTAGAAGAAGAAATAATATGTTATGTACTAAATACAACACAATTTTGATTGTAAATTTGGTCACAAAAGTAGTAGAATATTTTAGAAATTCTTTTGGCTCTTGCTTCATCTTCGGTTGGTCTTGGAATACGTAGCATCCCAACATTGCTTCATACCAAAAACCTTTAATAGCGGCGCTCAAGTGGTTGGTGAAATCTGTCGCCGTGTACCTCACTTACGTCACCAAGATGGTTCGGAGAAAAAAATTCAAAAAAGACAACTGATATTTAATCTGACAGCTATCACCATCTATCACCATATCTTCGCCGTTCAAGTCAGTGTTGAGGAAGAACGTAATTCATTGATTCGTCATCGTGTGACAGAACTTCGTCCTACTTCATCGTGATCATGATCATCGTTGAATGGGCGCTTGAATAGTTGCATGTCTATTCACTTTTTGATGAGGCCCACTTCTGTTTCAGTGGCTTTTTTGATAAGAAAACTGTTTGATGCGGTAAATAAGGTGGTGACATCATCGGATTGTACTTCTTCAAAAATTCAAAAAATCGAAATGTCACCGTCTGGTGGATATCGCTCCTATATGTGAATATAGGGTGATTCATCATAGCTGGCTTATTCCTGAAGTCTTGAGACTTTACGTATCCCCAGAGAAAATAGTCCAAAGGTGTGATATCGCACGATCTAGGCGGTCAATTTACCGTAGCAAAACGTGAAATTAAGTGCTCACTAAAATGATTTCTCAACAAGTCTATTGATTCACGCGCTGTATGGCTTGTAGCGCCGTTTTGTTGAATCCAGAATTCACCGAGAACATGTGCCTGAATTTCAGGAAGCACATAGTCCGTTAACATGACGCGATAACAGTTAACATTGACGGTAACATTCTGATTTGTCGCATTTTAGAAGAAATATGGACCAATGATTCCACCACAATATACCGTTGTTTTTACTGGATGTAATGGTAGCTCTTGGTACTCTTCGGGTTGCTCATCAATCCAAATACGGCAATTTTGTTTACTAAAATATCCATTGAGCCAGAAATGGGCTTCATCACTAAACAAAATTTCACGATAAAACACCGGATTTTCATTGAGTTTTCCCAGAGCCCATTCACTGAAAATATGCCGCAAGTTCAAGTCGCCTTTCTTCAATTCTTGCACAAGTTCAATTTTGTATGCTTTTACACCGAAATCTTCACGTAAGATACGCCAAGTTGTCGAATACGACAAGCCAAGCTGATGAGAACGACGACGGATCGACTCGTGACGGTCTTCGCGTACACTCTTAGCTACAGCTGCTATAGTCTCTTCGCTACTTGCTGGATGTGGTCTAACTGGTCGAGTATCATCCACTAATGTAAGCTGGGACTCAAATTTGCGAATGGTATTGGCAATAGTGATTTCAGTAGGTCGATTATGCTCATCGTAAGTTCCTCGAATCGCACGAAAAACGTTTCTCACAGAAAGCTGATTTTCGTAATACAGCTGAACAATATGGAGACGATGTTGTATAGGAGTCACGCGTAATCTGTCAAAAAAGCCTATGAAAAATCAAACCTTACGATGAATGACCCCTTACATCTCTCGCAGATGTGTGGAAATTGCATCACATAAAATCAAGAGTCAACAGTGGGACTTCTGTTTTTGCAAATGGCGTCAGATGTCATGGTGCTTTGACATTTATGTTGTAGACAAATAATTGAGAAATTGCTCGTTCGAACGAAAATACCACTGCTGTGGCCGAGGACGTTCGAGAAAGTCTGCAAACATCGACGAAACAACGATGCACACAATTTGGCATCAACATACCTTAGCTACGTCGAATTTCGATGGAAGTCCAGAAGATATTCCCTTATAACGGACAAACTGTTCACCAATTGCTGTCTGCTGACCGTCAAGTGAGGTTTACTTGTTCCCATGCTCTGTTCAACCTGGTGCAAAAATCAAAGTATCCCAAATCATAATGATCGACGAGGCCCATTTCCACTTAAGTGGCACGGAGAATCCACATGAAATGCACAAACATTCATTGTATCCTTTCAGTGACTGTTTGGTGCAGCGTTTGCGGTGAAAAGGTGATTGGTCCTCATTTTTCTGAGAACGTCTACGGCACCATTAAAAACGTTATTGCTGAGTGCTACAAGTTTCTTTTAACCGTAAGTTCCTGAATTGGATATCGCGTTTTAGAAGTTCCAACAGGGTGGAGTAACAGTTCATACAACTCAAGTAACGATAGAGATTTTGACACTAGATGGTGTTGGTGTCCATTTATCTGGAAACACTAATCTGATTGTGTCAGACGACGCTTTGTGATGCTTTTTTACTACAAAAAAAGGAAAAACGCTGCAAAAATATGTCGACAAATTTGTGCTGTGAGTGAATCCCAGACCCAGGAGTGGTTAATTCGATTCCGTTCCGGAAATTTCGATTTAAAAGATGCACCTCGCACTGGTCGGCCTGTTGATGTCGATGAAATTTTGCAACTGATGGAGGAAGACCGGCACGGAAGTTGTCTGGAGAGTGCTGAGGCACTAAATATCAATCGTATGAAAGTTTGGAATCATCAAAAACAAGCAGGCTACTAAAAGAAGCTCGATGTTTGGGTGCCACATGAATTAACGCAAAGAAATTTAATTGACCGAATAACCATCTGTGAAACGCTGCTGGAACGTAACGAAATGGAACCATTTTTGAAGCGATTCATTACGGGCGATGAAAAATGGATTAAATACGAGAATATCCAACTCAAGCGATCATGGTGAAAGACCGGTGACCGTCCTCAAAGGACTTCAAAGCCTGGATTGACGGCAAACAAGGTTATGTTGAGTGTTTGGTGGGATTGGAAGGGAATTGTCTATTATGAGCTGCTAGAACGTAGCGAAACCGTCGATTCGATCCTCTACTATACACAACTCGAACGTTTGAATGAAGCTATCAAGAAAGAGCTACCAGAATTGGCCAATAGAAAGGGAGTTGTCTTCCGTCATGAAAAAGCTAGGCCACACATATTTTTGATGATCCGGAACAAATTGACGGAGCTTGGCTAGGAAGTTTTGATGCAACCAGGATCTTGCACCCTCTTATCACCATTTGATATGATATGTTTTAGTAGCACCTGTCCAGATGTGGGCATTGTACTCCAATTTTGGGCGGATGAATGCCTTATATATTGTGGCCAGATCAGAGGGGGTAAACTATTTCTTACATCGGTTGAGTAAGCCTAGGCATTTCACAACATTTTTGACGACATCGAATATGTGGTCATTCCAACGTAAGTTGTCACTTACACACATACCGAGAATGCAAAGTTTTTGGGTTTCGACGATGCAAGTGCCATTCATGGATAATGTCTGGGTATTTGAATTTCGCTTTAATGACAGCAGACAACATTGAGTTTTGGAAGCATTAAATTGCACTCGGTTGATAATTCCCCAATTGGTTATGCTGTTAATATCGGAATTTAATGAGCCTAACATACGCTGCCGTTCCCGTTCTACTACCGAAGATCAGGGGCGTAAGTCCGGGAACGAATATGAAAAGCAGAGAGAACTGTCATCAGCAAAGGAATACATTGGATTAGAAGTAGCAGACAAGAGACTATTAGCGAAAATTAAAAAGAGTGTCGGAGACAGAACGGAGCCCTGAGGCACACCAGCATTTATTTTGTAAATATCAGACTTGAAACCGTCCAAGACAATTTGAATTGAACGTTCCGAAAGATAATTTCTAATCCATTGACGAAAAGAGAGTCATCGATCCCAAAAGCACGCATTTTCGACAAAAGAGATTGATGCCAAACTCTGTCAAATGCCTTAGATATATCAAGTGCAAATATCTTGCTTTCGACAGATTGATGTATGCTTTGGTTCCACTTTTCAGTGAGACATGCCATCAAATCACCGGTCGACCTGTTGCTACGAAAACCATATTGTCGGTCATTGATAAGTTTTCGTGTTTCGAGATATTTCATGAGCTGACGGTTTATCAACGTTTCTTTGTATCTTGACCTTGGTAAGAAGGGACATAAGTGCAATGTGTCTCTAGGAGGAGAAAGAAGAAGAATCGCCTTTTTTAGGGACAGGCTGGACAAATGCTGTTTTCCATCTGCTCGGAAAGAGTCCTTAAGAGTATAATTGATGAAAAAGCTTACGCAGTGGTTTTGCCAGCGTATAAGAACACTTCTTCAGAAGAAGGGGCGATATACCATCTTGTCCAGCGGACTTTTGCATGTTAAGATCTTTGAGTACCCTTGCTACTACACTTGTGCGAAAGTGGATTCGTCCCATTGTAGACTCGACGCATTCAAGTGTAGGCGAAGACAAAGCACAATCTGGGAGTGTTGAGCTAGCCGCAAAGTGTGCAGCAAACAGATTGGCCTTGTCCAAAGAGCTGACACCTGGAGTGTGATTGTAAATGGGCGTTGGGATGGAGGATGAGGCAGAATTTTTAATGTTTTTGACGAAAGACCAAAAATTTTTACTGCCTTTGGAACATTGTAGTGTTTTTTGCCTCAGTTTTTGGTCGTATTGGAATTTCACACACTTGAGAAAGACGTTGCAGTCATTTCTGGCTCGTTTAAATTTTTTTCCGTTTTCCTCTGTTGCAGGACCGAAAAAAGAATTCTCTCACCCTGACAGCCTCTTTACAGCTCGAGTCATACCATGCCTTTTCTTTTGGTTTGATACTCTTCAACCGATGAAGGATAAAGCATCTCATTCCAAAGAGAATAGTTTCTGTGAATATATCAGCAGCGGCATCGACGTCGTTATCGAGGCACTTTGTGCATCCTTAAATAAAGCTGTTTCTTTTTTTAAACGTTTTCAAACACACTGTGTATTTGTTCCAAAACATCATTCTTTTAAATAAAATAAATAAATATTGTAAAACAGTATTGTATCGTTTTTTTTTTTTTTAAAGACACGATTTTAAGCATACTTTCATTAGGACACTTGCCACAATTCTGAATTCATAAGGACTAAAGGAACAAAAGTCCATGTGCTAAGAACCACTTGTTGCAAAATGACCGCCAAACATTCACTCAAGTTTATTTCAAGTTTTGTACTCAAAAATGTTGAATCTATCATCCGCAGTGTGTCACTGCCTACTCCTTATTTTCACTCATATGAATGAGTTTCCACTTGAATATCCTTAGATTTTCGTTTGATTTTAACTCAAAGAAAATTTAGTTCAGTTTAGGTTCAGCAGTAGTGGGATGTTGTGCTTACATCCTTGTTGTGTTGATAAAACAATCTCGCAAATGTGTTTCAACATTTCCTGAAGGGTGAATTCAAAACTCCTAACAATCAACGAGTAGAAAGAGAGGGTATTTGTTGTGTGCGATGGTCGGTAGAACCCGAATTTATTTGCAGGAAAGATTCCGTAGGAGACCTGTATGTACTTCTTTAGTGTATTTAAGGAAAACATGGATTAAAGCCTCTCCAGGCGGATGTATACGAGTGAACCTTTTTTGAAAAGACATAACTTGTTTAGAATACCATATTTATCTCATAGATTTTGTTTGTCCTATTTTTTCTCTTATTCGACTAAAGTAACATTTTTATATGGAGGTGAACTCCCTACGAAATTAGTAGAACATTCGGAACAGTCAAAATATTGTTTGACTTTTTCTACTGCATTCCATATACGAGTATTTTTTTCACGTTTTACCCTAAGCTTTGCATCACCCTTTAAAGTAATTTAACAACGTGGGTGGGGGGAAATAGGGAAAGTGTCAACACTTTTTGGCGAGGAATCTGTTTTGTCATCTCTCTCTTATTCATAACACAGAGAAACAAAAACATTCTTTTCTGAAACCGTAATTTTGTAGTGGTACCGTGATAGAGATGTACCTACATTGGTCTTAAATCTTTGCAAGTTACAATGACTAGGATATAGAGAGCTGGGCAGGGCATTCCATAAGCCAGTTGTACGGCTTAGAAACGAATCACGATATTTCAGAGTACGTCCGAAAGCGGTCGTGACGGTATACTGATGAGCATTCATAGCGAGACGGGTCTTACTTTTGAAGGTTTTCGCTGTCTTTTTGACGACACTGAATATGTGGTAAGTTGTCACTGAAACACATACCGAGAAAGGAAAACTTTTCGGATAGAACGAGCCATTCATGGACAATGTAGTATTGTGTTTTGGAAGCGTTAAATTCTACTCTGATAGTGGTTCCCCAATAAGTTATGCTTTAATATCAGAATTTAATGATATAAAACATACGCTGTCGTTCCCGTCCTAGAGCCGAAGAGCAGGGACGTGAGTCAGGGAACGAATGTGAAATTGGATGTAGTTGATGAAAATTGTTGGAGATAGAGTGGAGCTCTGGGGAACACCAGCATTTATTTTGTGGATATCCGATTTGAAACCATCCAAGACAACTTGAACTGAACTGTAAATATCAATCCCGAAAACGCGCATTTTCGACAAAAGCTCCTTGTTGGCGGTATGATTATCAACGTCTGGTATTCGCGTCGTCACAGTCCTTCAAAAGTTGTCTGTCCAGAATGAAGCGAAGCCACTCAGAATTGTGTATATTGTATCCAGTATGAGGATATAGGGATAATCTTTGAATGTAGTTGAACAACGCGTCAAACTCATTAGAGGTCGAATTGTTTTCCAGTTTGGAGCATTTGTAAATGAAGTGGTAGTGTATAATTTGTTTACGGAGATGGAATTTTAACCACATTAAATTGAATTCTGGATTGGAACAGGGATTAAATTGTGGTAGAGTTTTGTAAGCTATATCACAACACCCTTAAGACCATGATCAGAGAAGAACATTGGTACTAGTTCATAGTCATGTAGCTTCAGATCGGAGTGATCTGAGCAGGGATCTAGCTGTGTTTTACTCTTCTCAGTCAAATAATTTTGCGTAATGGAACTATGATTTGGCCTTCAAGATTGCTTGGCCTAACATCCTTGGATTATTTCCCGGGGAAATATGTGAAGTCGCTGGACTAGGCTGATAGCTCAGACTTACTTAAATGGCACTACAGGCCAAGGGCCACAACTAACTAACATGCCTCTCCAACTAATGCGATCTTTTTTCAGATGCTTCCAGTTGTGCCCACAAAGTTGGCTGAGGTCCTCCTCCACTTGTGTGCGCAATGAAAAATGAGGTCATTTCCTACTGCGTTGTACATCTAAGTTGGAGTCGAAGTAGCTGATTCGTTTCTGTCCATACGCTCAAGGTGACCTTGATATCTAAGTCGGGTTATTCGAGCTTTACAGACGAACTCAACATCTCTGTTCAAGCCTGTACTGTTCGATGTTAAAACGTCTCTCCCATTTTCTTTTTCTTTCTTTTCTCGAAGCGCTCGAGAACGTTTTCATCCGCATTGGTATGTGTCCACGCTTCTGCGCCCGAGAGCAGGACTGGGATGTTCAGTGTTCTCTAATCCAAAGGAAGAAGCAATTAGTAAAATAGATTCTTCGCATGGTTTCCACGTTGGGGTCATTGTCGGAACTGAGTGCGGGGCCGAGGTAAGTAAGGTAACATACCACCACAAGGATGTAGCTGCCTTTCGTGAGGTTTCGCTTCAGACATCGATGTTGTGTGTCTCTGTTTGTAAGCAGAATGTGTCCATCTTTTCCATTATATCAATGTCGTCTGCATATGCAAGTAACTGAATAGGCTTTTGAAAGATGGTGCGACTGGAGTTGATTTACTTGTTTAAGTTATTTTCTGAGATTATACAGAATTTTATATGCGATGTTGGGAAGACTTATTTCACTGTAGTTAGCACAATAATTAAGGGATGTCCCTTCTTTAGAATCGAATAAAAAATACTGAGGTTCCATTCGTTCAGCATACTTTCGTCGACCCAGATTTCGAAGATTAGTTAATGTATGCTGCGTATCCAATCATCACCTGCTGCTGTCCCGAAATCATCTTGGTCGGGTGAATGGAAATATTGACTGTCTTCGTCTTGGTTGAATGATTCATTTTGTATGACAGCGAAATGTTGATTATCATCACCGTTTTACAGTCTGAAGGAATAACAATTTTAGATTCTCAGAAAAGATTGTGGTTCTACTATGAGGTTTCCTTCTTTTCCCCTTGCAGATTTCTGTTCGGGCTTTACAGCTTTAGCATGTTCGTTTAATTTTTTGGTAAAATACCCGATCTGCTTTACATTGGACTCCTTGAGGGGTTAAAAAAAGAAAAACTCGAACAGAAAAGACCCTGGTCGTCTCTTGGGATTTTAGCCTTTGGACACTGAGCTTCCTCACAATGGTTCTGTGGCTTTGGGCTGTCGATGTTAGCGGCTTGGAACGTTCGGACATCTAAAACACTGGAGGAGAGCCTTGTGTCCATGGCAATATATAAATTTAATTGAAGGTTTGTTGATTAGGAGACAGCCATGTCCCTTTGGATGTCAATTTGTAAAAAGCGTGTGCTGGCTATGTTTACATTATGTCGCCACGCAAATTCAGTAAGTCTGTGTTCATTTCTGAAGGTGATGGCGAGGAGGCTGGAATTTACCCTCTACGCGGATTGCCTTCCGGAGTTTTCTTACATGTTTGAAACTCAAGACTAGTTTCCCAAATTTTCCTCCTATGGCAAATCCGCATCCTCATAAACTCAGCGATTGCTATCCTTGCCGCGCCGGTTGTTTGTAATATTCCTCATAGTAGATATCACAATTTTTCATTCTCTTTTTGTTCGGTCCATCCCTTGGCATTTCTTGGATGATGGTTGTTTCTGGTTTGTAGTAGTCGACGATCTCAACTAGTCGCTCAGATGCATGTGGTCTGAAGATCGTTGTCAGAGTCGTCATCAGTGAATTTCTAGCTTTTTGCTAGTTCTTCACGTTTTTTTAACCATAAAGTTGTTAGTCTTATAAGGGCGTAGGCCAGCACGATCAATTGCCTCGCGGACCAGGCTCAGAGTCAATATTTGCAGAGTTATTGCAAAGTGATAGAAAACATGGATTCTAGACTGTCTTAACCAGGCGCCTAAACGCATAGTTAGCACTAGCGAAATAAAATTAACTTTCCAATAAAACCATGGTCACTGCCATGTAGTGCATGTATTCCTTTAACAAAATAAAAATTTTTATTAGCTGCCATACTATAACTTAATTACGTACAACACTTATCTTCAAGACAAATCTCAGGTCTCCTTTTGTATTAGAACTTGTTGAGAATAATGACCTGGCGAACAGGTTTTTCTTGATGATATCACATCGATTATGAGATTGATGGTACTGAGCTGGTTTTTCAAGGTATCTCTGTGTCGCTAAGTGAAGAAAAATGAATAATAGTTGTATCATCTCAGTGGTTAACCACTTATCTGCTAAAAAATTTTACATTCTTACAACGTCTTCTAGAAGTCGGAAATATACGCGGAGCAGACATTGGATAAGAACGTTGTCACCATCGTATGCTAGGTCATATACGCCCTAGTACTGCATACGTCAACAGTGAGCGCCAGGTTCAATACCGAAAGGCCCATGAATCCGCACGTGCGCCAACAGTTCAGGGACCACTTTGCCTAAGAAGTAGAAGCAATCAGCAGCACAACGCAGAATAGCATGGACGACCACTGTAATGCTGTGAGAGATGTGTTTTCAAATGGGGCATGCACCTATGCCGGTAAAAGGCAAAAAAGTCACTGCACATGGCTTTCAGCTGAAACGCTCGGTTTGCAGGCGCATCAGCAGTAGAGAGTACAGAGCTAGAAATCCAATATCATTTGAAGAAGAAGAAACTGCAGCGTAGTATAAGACTTGGTAAGCGTTAGTACATCGACACACAGGCTTCAAAGGCCAAAGAAGCAGCAACCAGGTGCTACGGTAACGCTGTCTACAAAATCAGCTAGGAGCTCACTGGTAGTCGAAACTCCAAACAACATCCAGTGAAAAGTGTAGATTGTAACCTACTGATTTCGAGTGAGGAACAACTCACTAAGTGAAGAGAATATTTTGTCACGGATTCCGAATTCGAATAAGTCCTCCGAGGCAATAAATTCCCGAATTCGCATCGGACCTCCCAGTAAAACCGAAATAATGGCTGCAGTCAGTTCCCTCAAGAAAAGAAGGCGGTGGATATTGATGGCATCCTTGTTGAACTGTACCAAGTGGCGCCAAATACATCGGCTGATCTGCTACAGCCGCTCATATGCATTGTGCAGAACATGGGATGGTGAAGAATTTGCGCAGGAATGGAAAAGGGGGATGATCATCAAGCTACCAAAAAAAGGGAAACCTGATGGATTGTGGAAACTGGATGGGTATATGCGTTCTTTCAACCGTAGCCCAAATAATGGAACAAATCAGAGAATATTTAGATTCAACTCTTGACGTCAAACAGGCAGGCTTTCGGGCTGGATCCGCCTGAATCGACCTTATAAACACCTCACGGATCATTATAGAGCAATGCGTTGAGTACAGGTCTCCGCTTCATTTACTGTTTACCGACTTCCAGAAGGCTTTCTACAGTTTGAATCGAGATGCTATCTAGTTGGCTCTACGCTGAACAGGCATCCCAGTCAAACTTATAGCTATTATTAAAGCTACATACTAGGGTGGTAACTGTCTTGCGTTACGCAATGGTAAGATTTTTAAGTCCAAAGTGGAGAACGTCAGCTGTGTATACTGTCCCCACGATTGTTTTTGGTGGTAAACAGACCTTTATATGATGGCCCACAATCTGGAAGCTGAGGTGAACAAAATTGGGCTCAAAGTAAACCCAAACAAAACGAAAGCCCTTATCATTTCCAACACTTTGCCGGACAGGAAGTCGAGAAAGTTGACAACTTTCTATACTTAGGAAGTGTTGTCTCGGCTAACCGCGGTGGCACCGAACTGGATGTGGGCAGCAAAAACAGGAAGGCCAAAGCTCCGTTCGGAATGGTATTCAAAATCAGAAAGAGCTATGTTTTCAGCTTAAGAACGAAATATTTGCTCCAACGTAGGATCGATACTGCTTTATGGGTGAAGTACTCTCAAGGTGAACACCACTACCATACACAAGTTGCAAACCTTTGTACATAGAGAGAATCATGGTATTTTAGATTGCGTTATGGTTAAAAGAAAAGCTTGAAGGGGCGGAATGCACTGGCGATAAAAATACAGATAGAACAAGGTTTGTCAGAATCCATTACAAGGAAGCATTACGTCACTGTTCTAGACTGTCAATTAGCCTTGTACCATTGGCATCACCTATAAATTTGTTTTACCACACTTTTGAATCTTATCTAGTAAGTGCAAAGAGGTCTTTGGAGCACCTGACCAGATGATGAAACGAGATCAGAGGGTGAAAAGTATTTCTCACAGCGCTTGAGGAAACCTAGATATTTCAGACTTGAAACCGTCCAAGATAACTTGAATTGAATGTCCCGAGGGTTAATTTCTTATTCACCGAAGAGGAAACAAAAGAGCCTGATACCGAACTCTGTCAAATGCTTTTGGAATATGAAGTGTAACTTTCTTGTTTTCGCCAAATTGATGTATGCTTTGGTTCCACTTTACATGGTTACATGCTAACATATCACCAGTGAATCTGTAGCTACGAAAACTCTTCTGCCAGTCATTGAGAAGTTTTTGTGTTTCAAGATGACGGTTTATCAGCGTTTCCATGACTTTGGAAAGAAGGGAAGTAATTGCAATGGATTTGTGGGAGGAGAGCGAAGAAGATTTGCGTTTTTTAGGGATGGGCTGGACAAATGTTGCTCGGAAAGAGTCCTTAAGTGTAGAATTTAAGGCAGTTGTTTTGCCAGTGTGGAAGAATGCCTCCTTAAAAGAAGAGGAGATATACCATCTGAACCAGCAGATTTGTGAAGATATGTTAAAATCTTTAAGAATGCTTGCAATTACACGAGCGTGAAAGTGGATGCATGACATAATTTAGAAGAGTTGAGTTGACTGCAAAGAGCGCAGAGAGAAGATTGGCCCTGCCAAAAGAGCTGCTAACTGGAGAGTCATTATAAATAAGTGTTTTTAGATGGAGGATGAAAAACAGATATTAACATTTCTAGCAAACGACCAACAACCTTCACTACCTTTGGGTTTCTGTTTTCTTTTGTATTTTACCTGAAGTGTGGGGGAGATATACCTGTATTTCATTAGGTGCGGTATCAGTTGGCTTGATAAACGTAGACGAACACATAAAAACACTAACACAAGTTTAATTTGTTTATAATAACGCTGACTTACCCGTTCTTCAGACGAGGAGCAGAAACATAATTCCGAAAACTAACGAAACTCTTCACTTTTTATGTGGAAGTTACTGATGAAATTCACCACAGATTGCGTTTCCTTAGACCGTCTGCCAATACTTTGGGAAAAATCTCCTTGCAATATAAGTCTTTTATTGAAATACCTAAACATCCTGCTTAAATAAACTTTCCAAAAGCCCTCAAATTTCGACAATCTCGAACATGACTCATTTGTTACAAAATTTCAGTCATGTAGCGTGTCGAAAAAAAGTGTATTTTTCCTTAAAACACATTCTCCTCTTTCCAATGATTCCAACAGTAAATTGTCTTAACCATATTTTCGGGCTGAAGAAATTCTAAAATTACCCGCACAGTCATTCTGAGTGCAACAAATTCGACAAAGATACTCCGATACTGAACATTACCAGAGAATTTTATACTTTTCATACACAACCCAGACAGAGATTCGTCCACAGCAAACAATGCCGCAAACATGGCGTACAGAAGTTGTTCCTTCTTCCTGTGCCGATTTAATTCAGCAAAGTAGTTTTAAGTGAATTATTATTATTGCACTGGCGATTTTGCCAGACACGCAAGAAATGGGTGTCGTTCTTGCAAAGTGGTGACAGCCCGGAACGATAGGGGAAAGGTTCGGTAAATTCCTTAAGGCGATATCACCAGTTATATGGAGTTTCAGCTTGTGGCGTTTCAAATTGAGATATAGGACATACCAGCCTTCCTACCGATGTTCGGTTCTTATACGAATTCCAATGTTGTTTAGGGAAATGTAAAGCATGACATTAAGATGCATCTTGAAATTGATACAAAGGACAGTTGAAGCTATTTCCTGTGTCAAATGACCAATAGTCAAGTGTCCGTCCAATGCATAAGATTCTTGTGAACATATCATTTGATAGTAAAACAATTACATGACATGCTTTGATGACTGTTTTGGTCACGTGGGGTGGTACAACCACAATTGATTCAGAGGATAGTGTTTCACTCTTTATGTTGAGTGCATTTCGGTATAAAGCAAAGATATCGAAAAGCTAGATTGAAGTAGATGAGAATTATCTTGTATGCAATTCTGCCTAAGAGAAATAATCAACTCGTGTCCACTTGTATTGCATAGCTTTTGAGTGCTTGTACATTCCAAGGGGGTGACTGTGTGTTACTGACCAGCGTCCAACTGGCAATGCCATAGATGCTGTTACTATGACTTCTGATCAATTGTGTTTATTTTACCTAAGGTAAATGAAGGTTTTCGATTAAGGACACTCATACTTCAAATTTAAATAAAATTGAATGAGATGCGATCAATTTTTTTTTTATTTGAGAGACTTCGATTACAGCCAAATGGTTGCGGCGGTTTGACTAGGCAGCTCTATTCGAAAGGTCCGATTTTCGATAACTCGACCGCATAAATCTGGTTTTATATAATTAATTTTGTTTTAATGCAATCTTAACCTTCTTCTCTACCAAAAAAAAGTTACACTACATTCCCTCGGGACTTTATGACCCGTAAGATTTTTTTAATACAAATGATCCTCTTTTTGGCTTAGTTCCTTTTAGATTGAATAAAGCAAACAAGTGCAAAAAAGTAAGGAATACTAGGTTTATTTACTAACTTACTTACCAAATGTGGCGCTACAATCCGGGGTAGACCTGGTCCTCAACCAGCAAGCGTCTCCAGCCACACGATGTTTGGCCAGCTGTCTCCAGTTTCGCACACTTAGTTTGTTAAGGTCCTCTTCCCCTTGTGTGCGCCACCTGAGTCACGGTGTTCTTCTACTGCGCCGTTCCTCTTGAATGAATTTGAAAATCTTTCGTACCGGAGCATTCGCTTTTATTCGCTCTACATGACCCAGCTATCTTAGTCGTTTGACTTTCACTCTTCTGGGTAGATCGATGTCGATGTATAATCCGTACAGTTCGTCGTTATCTCCTCCTCCATTCACCGTCTATGCAGACGGGAACGAAAATTACTCGAAGGATTTTTCTCTCAAAACAACCAAGAGGTACCTCATCCGCTTTTGATAGAGTCCATGAATCTGCACCATAGAGAAGAACTGGGATGATTAGGGTCTTATGAAGGGTCAGTCTAGTTGTTCGAGAGAGGGCTTTGATACGCAATTGCTTTCTTATCTCAAAGAAATAGCGATTGGCATCTTAGCGATGGTGTCATTTCCTGAGTTCATAGCGGAGCCTAGGTAGACAAGGAGCAACGTACATTCTCCATTGTCATTTTGCACAAGCGGACGGGTTTGCCAGGGATGCCAAAACTAGACATGTCTCTGTATAGTTCGTCTCTATCAATGCTGTCATAAGCGGCCTTAAAATCGATTAAAAGTGGTGGGTATCGATTTGGACTTCCTGGGTTTTCTCCTAGAATCGATGGTGGACTTTCCTGGTCTGAAGCCACACTGATAGGGACCAATAAGTTTGTTGACGAAAGGCTTTAGGCATTCACACAACATGGCAGATAAGATCTTGTAAACGATATTAAGAAGACTTATACCTCTGTAAGAGGGTTCAGAGATTTTCCTTTTTAAATATCGCGTAAACAATGCTGAGATTCCATTCCTCTGGCATTATTTCTTCCGACAATATTTTACAGATGAGTTGGTACATGTTCCTAAGTCATCGCCTGCCGCCTAGAGAATCTGTTTTGGCGGTTTTGTTGGACTTAACTTAGATATGGCTATCTTCACTTCGTCCAGGTCGGGTAGATGGAATTGTTGGTTTTCATCGTCCATGTTAAATGGTTCATTCTGCCTGACAGCGAGATTTAATTAGTCATCGCCGTTACACAATCTACAGATGTAGTTCTTCCATATCCTCAGCATCGACTGCGATTCTACTATGATGTTCCCTTCTTCGCTCTTGCTTCGGTTCGGGCTCTGTAGCCTTGGCAGGTTCTTTTTACCTTTTGGTACAACTTCCGAACCTCATTTCTGTTGTAACATGTCTCTATTTCCTATGAGTTTTCCAAATAAACATGTTACACATGGTGCACTTTGTACCGTGCTTATTGTCTGGGAGAACAACCTTTTGGAACAGACGTACTCGATGACGTTTGATCAGTGATGACGAGCTGCTTGCAATTTGCTGAACGTGTTAGAGCAACTCGTCTAACCATGTACTCCTTTATCAGCGATTCTCCTACAGCTTCTTTAAAAATGTTGTTTTGTAACATTCCAGTTTGGAGAAACGGATATGAATAAAATGAACGCATTGGACACTGAAGTATCTAAAATACTATAAAAGACAATAATTGGCCATCTGTTGGTCTTTTTGCTGTAATTTGCAATTATCTTGTCCAATGTATTCACTCTTCCTTTAGTGCGGAGATACTGGCAAAACAAAGAGCCGGTCATTTAAATAGAAATGCTCTGCTTTGTCCTTTTCAGTTAGATTTTAGATCCCAACATAGCTGTGCTACTGTAATTGTTAAAATTCTTGATGATATAAGGCAACAGTTTGATAAAAGCAACCGGACTCGCTAGAATTCTCCAAAGCATATGACATTGTTAACCACAGCATCTTACTAGGTGGAGTGAAAAGTAACCTTGTTGACCGCCCGAATGCGCTGCTAATGCAAAAAAGGTTATGGTGCCTTGAAGTCCATTCATATTCAGACTGACATGAGAGATTTCAGTGCGATACTGTGTTTAGTTTTGTTTTGATAGCTGATTGTTGTTGACGTGTTCGGCATCATGTTGAGTATGGACAAAAACGATTTTCGTTCTCTCATAAAACATTATTTTTTGAGAGGCAAAACGGCGAAGGAAACAAAAGAAGAGTTGGATAAATATTATGGGGCTAATGTTCCGTCAGATTACACCATCAAATATTGGTTCCGAGAGTTTCGTGGTGGCCGCAACTCTACTGCCGAGTAGAGCGGCAGGCCCTCCGATGCGGTTACAGAGGACAATGCCAAAAAATTTCATGAAATAGTGTTGGCTGACCGGTAAGTGAAGGTGCGCGAGCAGCAGATACCACAAAGATTAGTACTGAGCGCACACACCATATTTTGGGCAATATTCTGCATATGAAAAAGTTATTTTGCCGCTGGGTGCCGCGCATACTCACTTCTGACCAAAAACACGAACGCGAGAGCACTTCGAAAGAGTATTTGGACTTGCTGATGTGGAATCGGACGGAGTTTTGGCGTCGATTGGTAACTGTTGAACACAAGACAATAGAATGAGTGCCCGACAATGGACTGAAGCCAGCACGAGTGCTCCGAAGCGGCCAAAGGAGGCTCAATGGGTCGGAAAGTTTATGGCGTCGGTTTTCTGGGATTGTCACGGCATGCTCTTCGTGGACTACCTCGAAAAAGGAAAAACCTTCAACAGCGAGTACTACTGTGCATTATTGGACCGATTAAAGGCCGAAATCACTTCAAAACGGCCTCACATAAAGCGAAAAAAAGTTTTGTTTTTGCGAGACAACGCACCTGAGCACAAGAGCATCGCAACCATGGCTAAAATCAGTGACTTACGGCTTTAATTAATGTCGCATCCACCGTATTCGCCTGATTTGGCTCCCTCGGACTATTATCTCTTTCGATACCTCAAACGATGGCTCATCAATAAAAAATTCAGCTCACGCGAGGAAATCATCGACGCCACGGAGGAGTATTTTGCAGACTTTCGGGAAAATTACTTTTCGAACGGGATCAAGAAGTTGGAAAATCGCTGGAATAAGTGTATCAAACTAAAAGGGGCCTATATTGAATAAAACAAAAAAACATTTAAAAAAATTTTTTTATTTCTTTCCCAAAGAGGTTACTTTTCACCCCACCTAGTATGTAAAAAGCTCCGCCATTATTTTGGCTTTAGTGATAGTCAAATTGATAGAAGATTTTGCAGATATCGGATATCTGCGTAAAGGTATACCTCAAGGTTCTATCTTAGGTCCTCTTTTTTTTGTTGTATTTTTATAAATGATATAACATGTATATATTGCATATAAGATGTATGCAAGTGTTTTTTTCACCTTTATGCCGATGACATCCAAATTTATTTGGTAAGACCTATTGGAATTGTAGAGGATCTTTTCCATCGCTGATGACCTGAAAGGTCTATCGAAAATGGACTTACCTTAAATCGATCTAAGACCCAAGCAATTTTATGGACATGTGCCCGCTTTATCCCCCGTGATACTAAGCAAAAATTAATGAAAACTTTGTTAGTTCCCATTATACCTAACAGTCATGTAAAACAAATTGTAGGTTGCTTTTAATGGAATGATTCGATATGTATATGGTCTTAGAAGATATGATCATGTATCTGCTTACCAAAACAATATTTTAGGCTGTTTCCTGACGCAATATCTTGATGCCAGAGACTGTATTTTTCTGTATAAAATCATATATTCGAAATCACCATGGTATTTTTAGAAAAGATACACAGTTAGCTAGAATATTTAATTTTATAATTCAATATTTCAACTACACTCATTCGTATCGTTTTTTCTTTACTTACGCCATTAGGCTATGGAATTCCTTGCCTGAACACATAAAACGAGCAACGGGAGCGTCTCAATTTAAATATTTCTCTGAACAGCAGTAGTTTTCTTTCTTTTTCTCCCTCAAACAGCTTTGTTCTTATTTTGCACTGCAAGCTACTTATATCTTAAATAAAACTAATTCTTTCTCAGAGTGTATCTATGTGACTTGCTAATGTAAAATTAATTTTTTTAGCACTAAAAAACATTAAGTCTTACTTGTTCTTAATGATTACTTAAACAAATAAATAATTGGAAAAACAAATTGAATTAATTAATAATCGTGTGTGCTCTGAAGAATAACACACTTGGTTTTCCTTGGTATGTACGCGAGCGTTGATGTAACTTTACTGCCAGTAATATAGGGGGAATAGATGTTTTATTTTTTCAAATTGTGCCGATCATAGTGAGTTTTTTTTTCGAAGTAAAATTTGACCGAGTTCATGCGAAGTGATAAAATTGTCAATTTTAAGATTTCTGGCTTGAAGGCCTTCATATAAATCTAGTACAACTCGTATCCTTTGATTTTTTTCCGGTGGGGCTCTTTGTTCCTTTCCAGTATATAATTGAATGTTCCATACATAACTCTTTTTGCTATCGCATAGCACCTAAAATTTAATTCCGTACTTTGCTGGTTTATTCGGCATGTTGTTGCGATTAATTAGTGACAACTGTCAAGTTGCCCCGATTCAATAATAATTTGGGATCCCGACTAATTCCAAGACAGGGTTCGTTCAAACAACAGGTAGCGCTTTAAGAAGCAGCCTAACCTGAGAAACAAAACACGATCGAAACTTAGCGCCACGTGATTTTTGGTCGAAATCGAGAAACCTTTTTTTTCGAAAAAAAAGAAAAAAAAAAAAAAATAAGGAAAGGAAAGGAAAAACTTCCCCGAAATTGAAAATTAAAATCAGAAAAAAAAGAATTATTATAAATAATAGAACAAATTTTGCTCCACGTTATAATGGCTCTTTCGGAGCCCGAAGATTTATTGTTAATTGAGGTAGCGTTACACTCGTCGGTAGAGTGACCCGTCGTTTCAACTGTCCCGAAAACGAAAAATTAAAATGATTAATGGTCGCGTGTCTCGTTTTTCCTCGAGATAATTGCGCACACGCGGCCCACCCGAGTCTCAATTGTCAAATTTTCAAAAACTTTCCCTTTTTCTATCCCGATCCTGGATCTGATCCTCCCTTACTTTACTTTACTTTAACTTTTCGAAAAAAAAAATAGCTTTTCGCAATCTAAAAAAAAACGCACCCTAGGTTGACCCGCGCTTTTGCTGGTCGTCACCAAAGTGTCATCCAGATCTTTTCTATTCCATAAACTCCCGCCAGATTCTCACACACATTCACACACACACTCACTCATATATTCATGGCGTTAGCGGTTCCAACAACGGGGTTTCCAATTACACGACTAGCAGAATTTGTTAGTGTGTGCACACGTGTCCAATTAGACTTCCCATACATTCCAATTGTTTCCAATTGTACACACTCATACTAAACTCCTCAGTCACTGCGTTCTCTCCCGCTTCCAGTGATAACTGGGAACTTCACTGAGCGAGTTTATGAGAGTTTGTGGATCCTAGCTATGCCTAGCTATTGCCCTCAACTCTGGAATTAGTAAGAAAATTGCGAAAAGCAGTGTTTCTTCTACTTCTGATTCCCGGGTAATTTTCCCCCATCGAACTACTCAAATTACAAAAACAAACCAACGCGAAGGAGACAGAATGTCCGATCGAAGCTAGATGGAGTGTGGGGACGAAGGAGGAAGATTGTGTCTGTAAAATTCCAAACTGATTATACCCCGATCTAGCCATTCTCTAGATCGCCGCCCTAAAAAAAGCCAAGTACAAGTGCCAGTGTGCCACTTTACTTACAGGTCTCTAACCCTAGGCCTTCCTCGTGGGCCCTCCTGGTGTTGTGTTGTTATTGCTTAAAATGATATTTATGTTGTTGTTTATTGTTTTATGTTTTAAAGTTCCCTTGTTGGAGGCTGTCTCGTAGCTTGGCCGCCCGCCTTAAGCCTCTGCTGCACCATTGGTGCTCCATCGGTGGGGTGTTGGCTTCAAAGTGGTCGTCGTCCCTTCACCCATAGGACCTGACTTTGAAAGATGATACGACGTTTCGATGTGTCTTATTATGTTGGCCATCCGCCTGCACACCACCGTCGTTCTCCCGTTGCTCCCTCGTTGGAGTTGTAGCTATAAAAGAGATCGTCGACTGTTTCCAGTTGGTCTTGTTGCTGCATCTACATCGATTTCGACAAGTGATGCCAGTAATCCTAAGCTCCGGGGATCGTCCTCCCTCACCCGTCATCATCGTGTTGGGGTGTCTGGTTTTAAAGGACCGTGCGTCTCCACCCGTCGGTGATTGTCAGACGTCCTATCTGCAGCTGCCCGCTGCGAGTCTCTCGTCTAGCCTACGGGCTCTGACAACGGTGATCCTGGTTGACCTCCTGTCGCACCCTAGGCTCCTGGTTCGTCGTGAGTCCCTCTGCCGTCCTTAGTGCTTTACCGACCGAAACCCTCCTGTGGGTTTCTTTAAGAGGTCTGTGGTCGGTGGGCCAATGGCTCATGGGATCATGGCTGCCCTCCACCTCCGCCAGAGCTCGGTCTTCACACTTAAAGAAGAAGGGAACGAAAGGACATGACCAAGGACAGAGAATAAACCTTGTTGCAGGAAAATTTTTTGCAACAATGTATTGTCGGAAAGGGCATTTTCCACGATATGCCACCAGTTGCTCATTAATTACTTGTACAACTACAGTAATACTTAAATCCACTTTTCCCACGATTCTCGAATAGGGGCCAATTTTTCGGAACTTCTTCTAGTTTTTATTATCCGAAATAGTTTTTTCGAGTCTAGGTGAAAATAACAATCAAAATGCCGACAATTCCGTTGATATGTAAGAGCTTGCAAACCTTGTAATACCAGGAGTTGTTTGAATTACGTTTGCTGAAACAAATCTCCCACATGAAATATATGGTTCCAAATTCCATAGAATTTGTTTATCTTCTGAAATATTTCGGGTTTTCCAATAACGACTTGACAACTTTTTTTTTTTAAGTAAAAGGCAAACCATTTGAAATATTTCAAAAACTTTATTTATTTATGAATGGAACTCGACTTCGTGCTGCCACCGCGGGCACGTTTGCAGCGGTTGATTCGTTGGACCCAATTTTCAGCGACTTGGCCACACATTTCGGCCGAAACGGCCGCTATTTCGAGTTAAATGTTGGCTCTGAGCTCTTCCAACGTTGTCGGCGTGTTGGCATAAACCAATGAATTAACGTAGCCCCACAGAAATAGTCAAGCGGCGTTAAATCGCACGAACGAGGCGGCCAATCGACTGGCCCATGTCTTGAGATAACACGCTCACTATACTTACTCTTCAATAAATCGATTGTAGTGTGTGGCTTGTGACGCCATTCTGTTCGAGCCAAAAATAATCGGCGATCATGGCGCGATAACGCTGACCATTCACAGTAACGTGACGATCGTTATCGTCGACGAAAAAATATGGCCCAATAACGCCACCGGCATGCAAACCGCACCAAACAGTTATCTTTTGTGGATGAAGTGGTGATTCATGAAGCACTTGTGGGTTTTCACCCGACTAATAACCATTGAGCCAAAAATGAGCTTCGTCACTGAAGATGATTTTGCGATGAAATTCATCATCTTGGCGCATCTTCTCCAAAACCCAATCGGAGGACGTAGATCGTTAGTGTAGTTTACCATGATGAAAATGTTGAGTTTGCTGAATAAATTGACAGTGACGGTTTAATGATTAGTGAAAGAGTGCGTTCACAAATTAAATTCAAAGCTATCAAGTCCCTATTGGAAAACCCTATATATGTAGTTTTTCAAAAATCGGTTGGAGTTCCACAAATGAATATAACTTCTGTAATACCTCTAAGCAAACTGAATTTTGTGCTTTATTTCAGTAGAGATTGAAAGTATTTACAAACGCCCAGGTAATGATGAAATAACGTTCTTTTCGTCTTTTTCTTGGGTATGACAAAGCAGGGGGCGAACAGAAGGAACTTAGAGAGATCTGGTTACGTATGGGTTTAATAAAGCTGAGTGATGAGTTGGCTTTAACGATCATCTTATCGATATACCAATGGAAATTAAGCTCGCAGTCAAATAAGAAAATTGAGAAGAAGACGGCTTGCATTTACATGAGAAGGTTACAGAATGGCATTTTTAAGACGCCAGATTGAAAACCAATCTGATGAAGTCATGGAGAGAAGAAATAATTTTAGAAAATGTTGTGTCTTCACCGTTAAGGAAAATTTGGAGGAGTGTTTAATAACCCTCTGATGAACCTTAATAATAAATATGAAGAGAAGAGGACCAAGGTGGCTGTCTTGTGGAACTCCAGATGAGGCCAGGAATAGAATAGAAAGAGAGGATCTAAACCAAGCACTGTAATAACGGTTTATAAGGTAAGAAGAAATCCATTTTAATAAAAGAGGTTCAAAGCCGAGAGCAAACAATTTGGAGAGCATCAATTGATGAGATATTTTATTAAACGCTTTCTTGAAATTGGCTGCGATAACATCAATTTCTTTGCCATATTCTAAGGCTGCGAGAACAAAAGACACGTATTCAACTAAGTTTGTGGTAGCTGATCTACCTTTTACAAAACCATGGTGTCTGGACGAAATAAAAGACTAGACACTTTGACGTTGGTTCTTGGTTTTGAGCATTGGTTATGTGACTTTAAAGATATCAATCGCTTGTGGCTGGTCGTCTGACCAGTGAATTAACGTAGCCCCACGCAAACCTGGTGTTCAGTTGACGTCACGAAAACAAGAATACGATGCCATTAAATTTGTCGACCAGAAGATCCATTGTTGCATGCGCTGTGTATTACATTAGCGCCGCCTTGTTTGAGCCACATGTCTTTGAGATCTCCATATATTCCAATATGCTCACTAAAAAAATAGTTATCATCGATCTGTACCTCTTGCCGGTGACGGTTATGATAGTGCAAGATTCAATGATACCGAACAAACAGTGAATTTTTCTGGATGAATTTGATGGGTCTCATGTGGATATTCTGATATGCTGATATAGTCATTCATCCAAAAATGAATATGATTTTCCATTCAAAAGCGGAGTCCATTTTCAACAGCTCCAGAGCCCCGTCAGCGAACGTTCAACGACGTCTATGTTCATTTTTCTTCAGTTGCTGGGTCAATTGAATTTAATAATGCTTAAGTCCTGACGCAAAATTCACTAAGTTCAAGTTCTTGGGCGCAACGAGGTATGGATTGCCTCGGGTCATCCTGTACACTTTCGTTCACTGCAGAAATGTTTTCTGCAGAGCTCACGTTTCGACGAAGTACAGGTGTGGTTTGATTATTTACTGAACTATTCGATTCGTCCACCAAATGACCAATAGTCGAGTTAACTGGACGATATTGTGTAAAAATCACGCAGCGCACTGAACTTTGCTCGACATGAGTCTTTGTTTCTTTAACAAATGCTCGCGTTGCTCAAAGGTGTTATTTTTTATGATAATTTGGTCAACATTAGTTATTATAACCTCTACACTGTTGAAATTTGAGTGCAACTATTGGAAAATCCATTATAAGCTTACTTAACCTATTCGGCATTGAGGTCAAAAAGATCAATAAGATAAGTGTATTGATAGCTTTAATGGAGTTCAGTTCTCATATCCCCGAGGCAAGTTATTGTCTGCAATTATTGCAGCCCAACAACTAGCAGTGGTCCGGGCCGAACAAAGTGAGGGTAAAGAACTGTGACTACAGTTTCAGGGAGTAAAAAAAAGCGAACTTTCAGTAACAATCAACATCAAGGCTAATTTCTCTAACACTTATAGAGGAAACTCTAATTGTTATCAAGGCATGAACAGGCTCATTAATAAAACCTAGAAAGTACAGCTTTTAGGACAACACATCTGAAAATGGACCTCAGATAATTGATCTAGCTATCAGGCAGGATATCCTTATCCTTGACATACAGTGATACACCGTGATATTCACAAAGGATTAGGACCGTCTGCTGATCATAATGCAGTCAACAAAATTGGTCAAGATGCGATTGGCGCAAGAAAGCAAGGCTTCAGCTGGAAAGCGAGGCTTCATAGCCAGAAGCCCGCATGAATAAACATATACAACGAATTGTAGAGTCCCAGTCTGAAAATATGGAAAGACTATTTCAGCGGACTTTATAATGTCTATAGAGGTTCAAATATCATTGTCATTTGAATGAAGATGACAGATAATTCCGTCCCTCTGACTTCTGAAATATAGGTGCTTAAATCTACAAAGCTGCTAGAACAGAGGGATTGCCTCCTGGGCTATTTAAAGTAACTTAAAGTAACCCGGTTTGGGCAACGCCCAAGCACATGTATAAGATAAGGTTTGAAGAAAGCAAGTCCATAGCATAGAATCTTAGGGTCGTTTGTCCGATCCATAAGAAATGAGACCCTTTTGACTGTGGAAAATATAAATGAATATGTTTCCTAAACATTGCTTTTAAAATATTTTCGGCTGTGTTATGTTACGTCTGAAACCATTCACGAACAATCTGGTTCGTCCATACCAGTACCATACCATACCAGGCCAGGAGAGACCTTCCTTGATCAAATGTTCACACTATGGCATATCAGAGCTAGCATATGGATGAGCTATACAACTCCATGTCTATTTTCGACATCTCTACCAAACCCGTATAGCTTCTCGCACTCTTTGTGTTTCTCACTTTGCGAGTTTTCCCACTCCTGAGCAGGCCCTACTGTTTATTGCCGGTTCCGAACGGCTCCCCTGAGATGCTTTTTCATAGGCAAAATTTGAATTTCGGAGGTTTGCCATTGCCTGAATTAACAGAGATTCAATGTCAAGAACGGTTTTAGACAAGACGACGTGCTGTCTAAATAATGAAACGAACGAAGATTAGCTCTTGCCAGTCTCTATGACTTTTTTATATGACTATTACGGTCATATCAAAAGTCTCTGCGGTTTTTTGTCACTATATGGTGTTGGTGTTCATTTATCTGAAAACACTAATCTGATTGTGTCAAACGAACACGTGTTTGAAAGGTGACATACATACATGAATATGAGTGAAATATCTGAAGAAATACGCTATGTGATGCTTTTTTACTACCAAAAAAAAGGGAAAAACGCTGCGAAAACATACCGAAAAATTCGTGCAGTTTACGGTAAGAATGCTGTGAATGAACGCCGGACCCAGAATTGTTTGTTCCAGAAATTTTGATGTAAAAGATGCACCTCGCACTGGTCGATGAAATTTTGCAACTGATGGAGCAAGACTGGCACGGAAGCTGTCTAGAGGTAGCGGAGGCATTTAACATCAATTATGATAGTTTGGAATCATCTAAAATGAGCAGGCTACTCAAAGAAGCTCGATGTTTGGGTGTCACATGAAATCAGTGAAACGCTGGTGAAAAGAACGAAATGGAACTATTTTTGAAGCGATTCATTACGGGCTATGGAAAATGGATTAAATACGAGAATATCAAATGCAAACGATCATGGTCAAAGGCCGGTGACCGATCATAACCGATTTCAAAACATTGATTGAAGGCAAACAAGGTAATGTTGAGTGTTTAGTGGGATTGGAAGGGAATTGTCTATTATGAGCTGCAAGAACGTTGTGAAACGGTCAATTCGATTCTTTACTGTGCAAAACTCGACCGTTTGAATGAAGCTTTCAAGAAACAGCGACCAGTATTGGGTAACAGAAAGGGAGTTGTCTTCCATAATAACAATGCTAGACCACACACGTCTTTGATGACCCGGAACATATTGAAGGAGCTTGGTGAGAAGTTTTGATGTATCAACCGTATAGAATGGACCTTGGATCGTCTCATTACCATTTGTTTCGGTATTTGCAAAACTCTCTTGCTGGTAAAAAATTGGATGACCGAAGAGCCGTTGAAAATCATTTGGCCACGTTTTCGCTAATAAACCAGAGAAGTTCTACACCGATGGAATTATGAAGCTTCCCGGAATATGGCAAAAGGTCATCGATAATAATGGCCAATATGTATGGTACTTGATTGAAATTGATTTTGAATAAAGAAAACTTTTTTTCAAAAATGTACCAAAAAACCACGGGGACATTTTATTGTTATTTTGATAAATTAGTTGATACTTGTTAAGCATAGAGAATGTGAATTATCCACCCATCTAGAATTTGAAAAAAAATTTAGCTTAAGGATGCTTGATAGATATTTTTTCAGATATGTTTTCTATAGGGTTTTCTAATAACGACTTGACAACTCTTTTTTTAAGTAAAAGGCAAATCATTTGAGATATTTCAAAAACTTTATTATTGGTTTGAAGTACAATCAAAACATTTATGAATGGAACTCGACTTCGTTCATATGGCTACCGCGGGCACGTTTGCAGCGGTCGATTCGTTGGACCCAATTTAAAACGACTTAGCCATACATTTCGGCCAAAACGGCCGCTATTTCGGGTTCAATGTTCGCTCTGATCTCTTCCAACGTCGTCGGCGTGTTGGCATAAACCAATGGCTTATCGTAGCCCCACAGAGAATAGTCAAGCGGCGTTAAATCGCACGAGCGAGGCGGCCAATCGATTGGCCCTTGTCTTGAGATAACACGCTCACCATACTTACTCTTCAATAAATCGATTGTAGCGTGTGCTGTGTGGCTTGTGACGCAATTCTGTTGAAACCACATGGCGTTCAAGTCCATATCTTCCAATTCGGGCAAAAACAATCGGTGATCGTGGTGCGATAACGTGACCATCGTTATCGTCGACGAAAAACGAAAAAATATGGCCCAATAACGCCGCCGGCATGCAAACCGCACCAAACAGTTATTTTTTGTGGATGGTGTGATGATTCATGAAGCACATGTGGGTTTTTACCCGACCAATAACGCATATTTTGCTTATTGACGAACCCATTGAGCCAAAAATGAGCTACGTCACTGAATAAATTGACAGTGACAGTTTGATGATTAGTGAAAGAGTGCGTTCACAAATTAAATTCAAAGTTATCAAGTTCCTATTGGAAAAAAACTATATAAACACTATAAAAATGGATAAAAGACTTTTTTTTTTTAATGAGAGAATGAGCTCTTTAAGGTGTAGAATCTAGAGTGGTGCTTACCAAAATCAAGCAACTTAAAACAGCCACACTGTTTATATCTCAAAGATCAAGAAGGCATAAAACACAAAAGAATGCACTAAGAAGCTCATAATCTTCACCGCGGATCTAAATATGTCGAAACTCATAAATAATTTATGATATGATGAAATCTAGCGTCCATATCTACTAAGCCTTCATTTCCAAGGCTTAGTGTTGATTGAAGAGTTGCATTTTCCATACGAATACCATTTCTATCATATGACTACACCTATTCGAAGGGATTGAGTAAGAAAGTAGGAGGAAAATGTAGTATTGTTCCGGTGAAATTTCCTATTTGGAAATTAAATGCCAAAACAAATACGATGACAAGGCAACCATTTCCAGCAAACAATGCAATGCACTTAAATTGAATTCAGTAATCCGGAAGTATAAGTGAACCATGCAGACGCGTGAAACGCATATCAAACAAATTAAATTACCAGGTGCCTGAACACAGAATTATCAATGCAATTTACAAGAGCTGCTGTGCATTGATATGCATGTTTGTATTTAGGCTGTTTCTAAGTACTACCCTAGTTTGCAGGGATTATAAACAAGCCCAAGCGGGATTAAATTTGTTATTACTGTAACAAGAAATGGAATGCATTTTGTTTTACAGATATGAGCCCAGCTTTAAGTCCAACTTCTATTTAATTGCACTAAAGAATATTTAAATTCAGAAGGCTTGTTCAAAAAATAATTTTCATTTTTAATGAGATTGCTCTAAAATATCAAAATGTATCCGACACGTATATAAGATTGATACGAGAAATGTACAATGATGTTAAAGCTAAAGTTAAATACCACAACTTGCTTTAAGTTGTCGCGCACGATTTTCTGTTAAGGCAACACATTAAGAAATTCGGAGCAACTTTCTTCTTTTCGTCGATGAAAGCGCTTTTATAAGCTGCAACGTTAAATAATAAATAAATATTTTGGCGCGATAGGCCGGTGTAGGCCAATGCTTAGTTTCTCGCACTCATTTGTCCTTCTCACTTTGTGAAATTTTACACTCCTGAGCAGGGCCTACTGAGAAGGTTTTTTATGGGCAGAATTTGACTTTCGGAGGTTTGCCATTGCCCGCCGAAAGGGTGATGATGATATGAAAAATTTTGCTGTTGAGCTTCTACCGGGATTCGATCCAATTTAGGCTGGCGTGATAGCAAATGAGCCAAGCATCTAGCCATCGCCACCATCTACAACGTTAGAGCCCTTTAAATGGCACTTAATAATTAGATAAAGACACTTAAAGATAGAAAAATACGAATCAGTCCTGCTGTGACCGAATATCTGCATTGTCATTTTCTCGAACCCGATCCCTCCTGAAATCTATTTAGAAAGAGTCATTGGGCCAAAATGCGAAAAACTTTTTATACACAGACTCTGTCGATAACCACCAAAGAGACTGCAAGGACTATGTTGTACCTAGAGTCAGTTGAGATGACCTAAATGGTGTAGAATGCTCCACTGGGGTAGAGAAATGCCGCTTAAGCATAAGGTTTAGGTAGCCGTTTTTCGGTTATTATCAATGTGAAGTCTAAGGTGGATTCTCAATCAGTTAAGAGTAACACGTGTTGGGTAAATATAGCTTTGGTCCTATGTATATAATACCAGAACATAGTCTTCAAACCGGGCTTGCACCTTGTATAATGTATGTTCAAAAAGTAAGGTGACTTTTACAATTTCGCGGTAACGTACATTCGATTATCGATTAGTTTTTTTTTGTTTTGTTGGTACACAGGTCCCGAATATATGTTCATAGTTTCAAATATAAAGCATACATAGTTTGTTTTTACCAGATAGAAAGGTAAGTCGTTTTTTGATGAACTTGGCGATTTTCATTTATAAAAAAATCAGCAAGGAATTCGCATCAAATTTTGTGTAAAAAATGGAATCAAAGGAACTTAAAATGTTGACAGTGGCATACGGTGGGTCTGCTCTTAGTAAAAATAATGTCTAAAAGTTGTACAAGCTCTTTTTAGATAGCCAAGAAGATTCCATTGACGAACTTCGCTCTGGACGCTCCAGCACATCAACAAAAGATGATAACGTCGAAGCTGTGAAGAAAATTGTTTTGGAAAATCGTTGGATTACCATAAGAGAAGTTTATGAGGATGTTGGCATATCTTTCGGCTCGTGTCTTGCAATTTTTTTTGGACGTTTGGGCATGAGACGTGTGTCAGCGAAGTTTATTCCGAAACTCCTTAATTTTGATCAGAAGAACTGTCACATGAGCATCGCTCAGGAGCTCTTGAAGGACATCAACGATAATCTTGACTTGCTCAAAAGGTCGTAACTGGTGACAAATCATGGGTATGGTCACGACGTCGAAACCAAAGCCCAATTGTCCCAATGGAAGCATCCAGGAAAGTCAAGACCGATCACGCCAAGTTCGGTCAAATGTCAAAGTTTTGATCACAGTTGTTTTTTTCGATTACCTTGGCGTATTGCATCAGGACTTCAAGAACGTATGGTCTTGAAGTAATGAGTACTTACTACGGTTTAGAAATTACTCTAAAAAATGAAGAGAGCCGTGTGGGCTACGTTCTACCAAATGACCAAGACAGACGAAAACATTTAGAACTTTTACTGCCCAGATATCAACAATTAAAAGCAGAAAATCAAGAGAACATTTATAAACACACAGTAACGTTTGACGAGAAACTTGTAAATCTTATAAAACAGGCGTACAAGACTTAAACATCTGACGACTCGTCGAAAAGATGTTTTTGGTGGAAACGCCCAAAATAATAACGAACGTTTCAATCACTGTGTATAGAATTTAGCTCCAAAACATACTTTTACTGGGAAAAACGTTTTGGGAATTGCTCCTATATGACTGACTGCATCCTTAATGAGAGTTTTCTGTCTTTACTCAAGGTTATGGAGGTGATAGACGTCCCAATAGGTCAAACAACTAGGGACTACGCTGACACTGTTGACAATGTACGAATTTTAAGAGTAGAGAAAACTACAGAAGCCAACTGTAAAGAGGAAAGAACCTTACGCAGGGCTCTCAAAACCGCTGAAAATGATTACTTTGAGGAAGCGGAATGATTTCTTCTATTCACCAGGCATAGCTGATTAATGTAAGTATTGTCAAAACTTTAAACACGTTTTTCTCAAAACTATGCTTTTGAAATGTCGGGGAAGCATTCAATCGATTTGGCTAAAAATTTTAGCATACATAGCTAAATACGTAACCTTCAAAACATTAATTTTTTTAAACATTTTTTAAACAACAAAAAAATTTGATTTTGAGAAACTTTTTTTTTTTTACAAAATAACAATCTTTTTGATATTTTTATTTCTGATGACTAAAGAAGGCTGTGTGCTTCCCCAAAACAGCTCACCTTTTTTATTATAAACAAATAAATGCAAAACGATGACTCTGTCGTGGTTGATTGACCTTTGTTACTGTTTTTTTGTTTGGGTTTTACTAGAGTTAGACGTAGGTTTTGCACGAACAGTGTTGTTATTTTGCATTGACAATGGTGAATGAGGCAGATGGAGAGAACGACGTCTTAATACCATATACCGCATTTATCACACCGAAATGGCATCTCGCAATATTTTATATTTTCACCAACTTCCTCGTTGATATTAACACAATAATAAATAAAATAAAATAACTTGCAGTCATTTCAAGTTATTTACGCAGAACACACGGATGCGGATCAATTCATATTTGAAAAAATTTATTAATTTTTTGTTAGTTTCTTTGAGATGCGAATCCCACGACAATTCAGAGAGACTGAATGTAACAACAACAAAAAGAAAAAAGAAAACATCATGAACAAGTTTGGAGAAAGACCCATAGATTTTATAATAACACATGGGCCGTGCCGTTTTATAGTAACACACAAAATTTTTGCAAAATTTAACTTTATTTATCAATATAGTTGCCTTCAAGGGCGATACACTGATTGATACGATTTTTCAATCTTTCGATACCAGTTTTGGAGTACGATTTCGGTTTAGCCTCAAAATAAGGCTCTGTTTCGGCGATTACTTCTTCATCGGTCTTAAATCTCTTTCCGGCGATCATTCTTTTGAGGTCTGCGAACAGGAAAGGGTGTGGAAGCAATTCGTAACCGAATTCATCCAATTTGCCATCGTTTTCATCGACTTGTGACACGGTGCATTGTCTTGATGAAACAGCACTTTCTTTTTCTTGAAATGCGGCCGTTTTTCTGCGATTTCGTCCTTCAAACGTTCCAACAATGCAATGTAATAGTCGCTATTGATAGTCTACCCCTTTTGGAAATAGTCGATGAAAATTATTACATGTGTATCTCAAAACACGGATGCCATAACCTTGCCAGCCGACTGTTGAGTTTTTGGTCGTTTTGGACGAGGTTCGTCGCCTGCTCGCCACTCAGCTGACTGCCGACTTGACTCTGGTGTGAAGTAATGGAGCCAAGTTTCATCCTTTGTCACATAACGATGCAAAAATTCGGCTTTATTGCGGTTGAACAGCTTTAAACACTCCCTTGAATCATCAACACGTTGTTGCTTTTGGTCGACTGTGAGCAAACGCGGCTCCCACTTTGAATAGAGCTTTCGCATGTCCAAATATTCGTGTATGATATATCCAACACGCTCTTTTGATATCTTCAGAACCTCAGCTATCTCGATCAACTTCACTTTACGGTCATTCGTAATCATTTTGTGGACTTTTTTGATGTTTTCATCTGAAACAGCCTCTTTTGGACGTCCACTGCGTGCATCATCTTCGGTGCTTGTATGACCACTTTTAAATTTTTCAATGCACTTGCGATTGTTCGTTCGGCTGGTGCAGAGTTCGGGTAACACTTATCAAGCCATTTCTTTGCATCGGCTGCATTTTTTCCCATCAAAAAGCAATGATAAATCAACACACGAAATTGCTTTGAATCCATTTTTTTTCACAATAACAAAAGTTGCTTCACTCACAACGCTATATCTCGAGAACTAATCGTCCGACAGTTGTCAAATTTATACACGTATCTTTTGAAGGTTGATACTAACTGAAAATGGTATGGATTTAGAAACGGCGCAGACTTTTCAAATCAATGTGTTATCATAGCTCCAAAGGCTATGAGTAAAAAATTATTTCGGGTGGTTTTAGATATTTTTTTTTTATGTTTGTACTGTGTAAAGTGTCCTCTTTAACTTTATATGCATGCCAGGGGTCGTTTTTCGATCTCACTGCGAATGTTTATTTCTTTCTTTATTCCCCATAAAAAAAATACTGTCAGGATATCTTGCAGGCCAGTGAACGGGTCTATTTCTTCCTATCCAACGGTTACCGTACTCTTTACCCTAACCTCACGATCATAGTGTCGTATAATAGTTTTGGTAAATCATTTCGCAAAAATTTCAGATAGTTTGTAGAATTCAGACTAGGTGGTAGTTTAAAAGGGGCCGATTTACTGGTTTCCAATTACACCTGCTCATACCATATTTTGACGCTGAATTTGCGTTGAAATTATATACGTGGATTGTGAAAATCCACATCTCTTGTAAATTGAGATTCGTCTATCTGAAGAATTCTGCTAAATAAACTTGTTGTCATCCAAGCTCCGCTTCAGCAACCTTTCTAACTCAAGAGACTCAAGTTTCTTTCTCAAATCATCGGGAAGCAGTTTTTGCACAGTTGTAGGATGGTATGGATAAAGATTTTGTTAATTAAAAATTTCATGTCCGAAAACATTGAATTGCAAAGCTAAGCGTCTGATGTTTATTGATGGATCAGTTGCAACAGCTTCCAGTATTCTTTAATCAGCCGAAATTCTTCTTACTTGTGGAACTAACGCCTTAGGTCGTGTATTTGAAACTGATCCTGTTTCTCGAATCCTTCGATACTTATTTCCAAATACTCCTTCACTAGGAAGTCGTAGGTTAGGATAAAGTTCATGGTATGTTTGTTACGCTCTAGTTGGACTTCCATTGCACAACACATAAACGTTAATATTGTCTGCGTGTTCTTGGTTTGTAAATGAATAAATAAATAAATAAGTAGCGCGACAGCTTGGTGTGGGCTACGGCCTAACTTCTAGCACTCATTTTTGTTTCTCACTTTGTGAAATTTTACACTCCTGAGCAGAGCCTACTGAGAAGGCTTTTCATGGTTAGAATTTGACTTTCGGAGGTTTGCCATTGCCCGCCGAAAGGGTGATAACGATTTTGAAAAATTTTCTGTTGTACTCCTGGATTCGAATACAAGTAGGTGATGTGACGTCATCGTTACCACCTGGTTTGTAAGTACTAGGTGGAGTGAAAAGTAACCTCCTCGAAGCCAGAATGCGCTTCTACTGCAAAAAAGGTTATGGTGCCTTGAAGTCCTTTCATATTAAGCCAGACATGCCAAATTTTAGTGCGATACTGTCTTTCGTTTTGTTTTGACAGCTGATTGTTGTTGATCTGTTTGGCATCATGTTGAGTATGGACAAAAACGATTTTCGTTCTCTCGTAAAACATTATTTTTTGAGAGGCGAAACGGCGAAGAAAACAAAAGAAAAGTTGGATAAATATTGTGGGGTTAATGCTCCGTCAGATTACACTGTCAAATATTGGTTTCGAGAGTTTCGTGGTAACCGTAACTCCACTACCGATCAAGTCCGCAGCGGCAGGCAGAGGACAATGTCTAAAATATATAAGATATGGTGTTGGCTGACCGAAAAGTGAAGGTGCGCAAGCTAGCAGATACCACAAATATTAGTACTGAACGCATACTCATTCCTGACCAAAAACACGAACGCGAAAGCACTTTGAAAGATGCGGAATCGGGCGGACTTTTGGCGTCAATTGGTAACTGTTGAACACCAGAGAACAGAATGAGTGCCCGGCAATGGACTGAAAATGGCACGAGTGCTCCAAAGCAGCCGAGGGAGGCTCGATGGGTCGAAAGGGTTATGGCGTCGGTTTTCTGGGATTGTCATGGCATAGTCTTCGTGAACTACCTCGAAACAGGAAAAACCATCAACAGCGAGTATGACTGTGCATAATTGGAGCGATTGAAGGCCGAAATCGCTGTAAAACGGCCTCACATGAAGCGAAAAAAAATTTTATTTTTGGAAGACAATGCACCGGCGCACAAGAGCATCGCAACCACGGCTAAAATCAATGACTTACGGCTTACTTACTTTTATACCATTTTTGTTTAGAAACTTTTCCAAATTGGCCTTCAAATTCCAAACCTAACTCTTTCTGAGAACTTTTAAGGAAAAGGGTAAGGAAATGAGGGTTTTGAAAGGTAGTCAAAGAAACGAGTAGGTTTTAAAACTTTTTTAAAACTATCCAAGAACAAATTGGAAAATTATTAATTCTTGGAAAACCAAAACAAAATAAGAAAAAAATATTGAAATGCTATGTTTATCACACATTTTCTAGAGAGGAGTAACTTTCAAGTCAACAATTAACATGGACAAAAAAAGTGGAACAGGCTTAAAAATACCTGATGTCTGAAGACTCCAGGAGAGATTGGGTATCTTAAGACTTAAACAAGATATCAACATTATTTAAACTCAGTTACAAATGCTAGTATATCTTCTAAAAAATAAGACCAATTTTCTTTAACACGGGTCAGGGTACACCAAAGTGAGCCTTTTCTTAAATCCTCGATCAATGATGTCAACATTGAAGATAGACCCTTACTGTAGAGCGATTTTTTCTTAGAATATGCCCAAGAATCATTTCCCAAATTATTCTTGATGAATTAGGGGACACCTTATATAATCTTATATATGTAGATCCTGAAGCTAGGAAAATATGTTCTTACTAGTGGTTTGCTTTAAGATTCAAATAAAAACGGATATTTCAACTCAAAGTAAACCTTGCTATCATATTGTGTCTATGATTCTATGATTCTATTAAAAAATGTCAGTAAGCTGAGTATTTAACAAAATAAAAATACTACAAACAATGATTCTGAAATGGCAATCGTTAAGTAAGACTTTTTATCACTCCATTACTCTCCCTACTTCAGTGGGTTTAATTACAAGAATCCGGTTGTATTAATTGAATATTCCTGATGCATTTTGACTAACCAAACAGTCCTATGAAGCAAATACTTTTCCTATTTCAGGACAAAGCCTTTTCTATTTGCTAATGAACACCTAAGTTATAAAGACTATGACTTTCTCTTTTGTTTCCTACCTATACTATACTCGGATACTCGGATACATGTAATCCTAGATCCTGACATTATTTGTCCCAGTATACTTGTACTGTTGGGAGAAGTTTTCCACAATATTGTGGTTGGTCTGCGTACCCTAACCGTCTATGCAAGAGTTAAATGAACTTTTTCCCCAGCGCACTAGAATTACAAAACAGTGCAGCATTGACAGGATGTGCATTGGCCTGTGGTGGTTTTCTAAAGTGGGCTAGCAAAATGGGAAAACTTTTCAATGTGCGCCGTAGAAACAATCAAGGATCCTGTTGATGATGTGGTTGTAGGGTGTGAAAACTTAAATGGGGACCATGTGATGTCCTGGTTACCTGAAGGTGTGTTGGTTTATTTTCCTTTTTTTTTTTTTTTTTTGTTTTATATGATACAAAAATACCACCGACAATGATGTCAACGATGATAAATGAAATTTCCCTTCAACCTATTGTGAGAAATCAAGAAAAGTTTTTCTGATAGGAATGGAAATAGGATTTATTAAATAGATTTTTAGATTGAAGGGTAAAGTTCGCACTTAAATTAAGGGAACTTCAAGAGAGGAAAATTTCATGGAAAGGCTCCTTACTGTCTATACGAGTATAAAACAGCAAAGTAATTTTAATATTAAATTGTTCTCGAATTTATTCATTAAATTATTCATGTGAATAGTTTAGGCATCCACTTCTACTAGTATACGAGTATGGTTGTAACATTCGTTGCTATAACAACGAAATTCATCAGAATTTTAGAATAGACGCACTTAAAAAGATTAATTTTAATTGAACAGGGCTAGATTTTTCTTAATTTAGTTCTTTAAAAATACTGTTCTTCAAAATAATTACATCTTATCCCACTAGTATCGTATTATAAATGTTTGTATGTTTGTTACTATTTCACGCAAAAACTACTGAATGGATTTTAATGAAAACTTACAATAATAAAGCTCATACATCAGAATAACATATAGGCTACTTATAAAGCTATCGAGTAAATTGACCAAAATATAACAATAAGTGTCACGTAAATCCCTGTAACCGTAAGAGTTACACGAATATAATGTATGGTGGAAATGTATTTTTAAATAGTTCGATATGCAAAAAAAGTCCGCAACAGCATTTATCTATCTTTTATGTATCGCGCTTTCCAATAACGACTTAACAACTTTTTTTTTTTTAAATAAAAGGCAAACCATTTAAGATATTTCAAAAACTTTATTATTGGCTTGAAGTACAATCAAAACATTTATGAATGGAACTCAACTTCGTTCATATGGCCACTGCGGGCACGTTTGCAGCGGTCGATTCGTTGGACCCAATTTTCAACGACTCGGCAACACATTTCGGCCGAAACGGCCGCTATTTCGCGTTCAATGTTGGCTCTGAACTCTTCCAACGTCGTCGGCGTGTTGGCATAAGCCAATGACTTAACGTAGCCCCACAGAAAATATTCAAGCGGCGTTAAATCGCACGAACGAAGTGGCCAATCGACTGGCCCATGTCTTGAGATAACACGCTCACCATACTTACTCTGCGTAAACTTTTTCATCAAACTCTTTCGGATTCTTTCCAACATTTCCCTAAAAAATGTGAATATTCCACAGACCCATTACATTATCGTCCCATCTTTCCAAGGAAAAGCGCTTAAAACGAAAACTTCGCAATGATTGGCAGTTTGATTCTCGTGGCAACAGATCCACCATTGTTTTGACAACATGTCTCGCCACATGTGAAACCACAGTTTACTCCAATCTGTCGAAAGCAAGGTTGGTATTTGTAAAGCATTTGACAAAGTTTGACTTCAGACTCATTTGTCAAAAATGTGCGTACCTATTTGGGATCTACAAATCATAAGCTATGAATGCTTAACAGTATACCCTCAAGCCCACTTTTGGATATACTCTAAAATATCATGATTCGTTTCTCAGCCGTACAACTTGCCCTTGAAATGCCTGCCTAGCTCTTTATTTCCTGACCAATATAACCTTCAAACATTTAAAACCAACGTTCATCGGTACCTCTCTTTCTTTCCTCCCCGATTTTCCTTCGACGCGATGTGTGTGCAAGCATTTTAAGGGTACTTAAAGTCCTTGAGTTCGCGCAAATTATGCAAAACGGGCTTTGTTCTTTCTTCTACACTAATTTTCATCAAAGATCTCTTGTCTGATACTTCTAATCTAATACAGACTTTTGCTGGAGGCAGGACTATCTTTTTTTCCATATTTATCAAGTCCGTGCTCTTCGGCAGTGAACAGAAATGTTTGGATCTTTAAATTCTGATACAGCAAAACAAATGGGGGAACTAACAACAGAGTGGAAATCAACGCCGTCTGCTGTAGATAAAGCGAGACTCTGAACACTCAACCATTGCACATGTATAAGACTCGTATAGTGGCAATCGCAAAACTTTAATGCGGCTATCCAGCCAAGTGCATTCCAAAATTTCTTTACACTTGCTGGATAGGATTTGAAACCGTGCACTAAAAGTGATGCCAATATTGCACATTTCCTGTTGCACCATCCTGTTAAAACCACATATCGTTCAAGTCTATATCTTCCAATTCGGTCCAAAAATAATCGGTGATCATGGCGCGATAACGCTGACAATTCACAGTAACGTGACGATCGTTATCGTCGACGAAAAAATATGGCAAAATCACGTCGCCGGCATGCAAACCGCACCAAACAGTTATTTTTTGTGGATGAGGTGGCAATTCATGAAGCACATGTGGGTTTTCACTCGACCAATAACGCATATTTTGCTTATTGATGAACCCATTGAGCTAAAAATGAGCTTCGTCACTGAAGATGATTTTGCGATGAAATTCGTCATCTTGGCGCATCTCCTCCTATCTTCTCCTTCACCCTATCGGAGAACGTACGTCGCTTCAAATGGTCCATCGGCTTCAATTCTTAAGTCAGCTTGATCTTGTATTGGTGCAAACCAAGATCCTTACGCAGAATACACCATAATGTGGTCTGAGCGATGCCCAATTCTTGAGAACGCCGTGGAATTGACTGATTTGGATCGTTTGATACGGACTGAACGGTAGCGATGTTTTCGACACTTCGACCAACCCGTTGTCTCACTGACACGGCAACATCACAACTCCGAATATCTGTAGAAAATTTATATAATTTGCAGACGTTGCTGGTTAGTGTACTTTACCATGATGAAAATGTTGAGTTTACTGACATTTAGTGACATGACTTGATCAATTCAAGGAATTTAAATCTGTGTTGTCTCCTTCAAAGCGCATGATCCAATCCTCAAAACATTTTTTATATTCGGTTTTCGGTATGTCAATCAGTGCTTCCTGCGAATTTTTCATTACTTCCTCTCGGCTGCTGAAACGCGTTCCCCGTAGTGGGTTTTTAACTCGATTGAATATAAAGAAGATACAGGAAGCCAAATCAGGTAAATTCGGTGGCTGTCGGATGGTATTTGTCAAAAAATTACAAATAATGATGGCTCTGTGTGGCGGTGCGTTATAGTGGTGCAAAATCCATTAGTTTTCTACATACAATTCTGGTCTCTTTCGGCGAATTGCTTCACGCAAACGTCTCATAACGTCCAAATAATACTTTTTGCTTACTGTCTGGCCTTCTGGCAAAGATTCATGATGCACTACACCGTTGTAATCCATAAAAAGCGTGAGCATTGCCTCCTTTTTTGACTGAAAACGACGTGTTTTTTTTGGTCTCGGATCATTTGGTGAACGCCATTCACTTGCCTGATGTCTGGATTGCGTTTCGTACTCATAAACCTACGTCTCGTCTCCACTAATGATACTTCTGATGAATGTGGGATCGGATTCAGCCTCGTAAATCATGTCTTTTGCGACGTCAACACGGTCTCTGTTTTGCGTGTAATGAGGTCTTTTGGCACCAACTTTGCTGCTACACGACGGAAACACAAATCATTAACTAAAATGTCTTGGACGGATCCATAGGCAATGTTCAAGTCTTCCACTATCTCTCTGGCGGTAAATTTGCGGTTATTGACCAAAATTTCTTTTATGAGTATTTCATTAATGTTTTTGTCAGTTTTCGATGTCAATGGTCTGCCACTGCGTTCATCATCTTCGATTGACTCACGACCACTTTTGAACCGCTCGTGCCACTGGTAAACGACCGTTTTCTTTAGAGAATCGTTGCTGAAACACTTTTCCAAGATTTCAAACGTTCGCGCACCATTAAATCCATTATTTACGCAAAATTTAATACAAGTTCGTTGTTGCAAATTGAAATCCATTTCTAAAATTGTAAAAAGTCGCCAACACACACAGGGATATATGTACTATTGGCTACGTAACTTTTGCAAATGTCAAGCTGTGATGCTAAGACTTACAGGGAATGTCAAAAACAGATGTACCAACTTAACAAAACAAAAAAACAGAACTTAAATTGGAACAATGGGAGCGCCACACGGTGGTTATTGATCAGGGTGGTATAGTTGCACCTTGAAGGTCAATAATAATAAAAGCAAACTCTCGAACCTCAACGGGTCGAAGTTTCTAACAATTCATTTATCTGTACTTCTTTGTCCCATCCAACACGGCTAAAAAAAGCGTACGAAGACAAGGGAAAAATATCAGTATCATACGGATAACTGACGAGCAACTGTGTACGTTAATATCGAGCTCGGTACCAGGCGACGCCAAATGGAAGTTTTTCCAAATGCACAACCCGGTTCAATGGGGAACGCACAAAATTAAAGGTGGATGCGTCCATAGCTATCACAACTATTTATAAGGAAGTGACAAATGTGTTTGATAAAAATGCTATCATCGGACTCCCAATTTTGCTTGAAGACATGACATCAACTTGATGGCAGGGTGTAAAAACACAAGCCAACGCATGAGACGAAGCTATAACTATGTTGAGAAATTTATTTGCTACGTCTAGACCGCCATATCAGGTCTATATAGACATCTTCACCAAAAAGCAATGCGACAAATCAACAACAGACGTCTTCATATGCGAGAAACGCGCACTGCTGTCTGAACTATAGATAGACATGATTTTTGGTCTACTGAATATAAAAATTCGAAATATATTAGAAAGGACAACATCGAAACATTTGAAAACCTTCTTTGTCTTGCACATAAAGTCGTTGCAAATCTGGAAGAAATTAAAGAAGAGACATCTTACAAGAAAACTGAAGAGGAAAAAAAAATCCCAAAAAACAGTCCCAAGAAAATGGAAACGTCGTTTACAAGTAACAGCTGTCGACGGCTGACCAGGTGTGAAAGCCGCATCTATACAGTGCACGTTAGCAACTTCGTATGTTACTGTTTGCGATTGCTGCTGAATAGATCTAAATGTATCTAAAAACAGCTTACGGCCAAGAATAAGAGGCCGTGCTGTGCTGCTCTCCATCGCAAGTAAGAGAACTATTTGCCATATTGATATGCACTTGCGGTTTATCCAATCCCCTTCAATTAGGGGATGCGTTATCAGAAAATATCTTGCATAGATTTGAAAGCATCGATCAAGTCAACAATGATCTATGTTTCAATGAAACAATGGATCTTATCGAATAACGATTTCCGGAAAGAAGTCCGACTTCGGAATGCCTACACCACAGCCTCGAGGAAAGCTGTCGACCGATTTGATCAAAGAGCTAAGCTACCATACCACGTTATGAGATGCTCAAACCAGCGAAAGTAAACCACCCCTGCTACCCGAGCAAAAAGACATTTATGACAAAATATTACAACGAGTTGAGCATAGTGAAGGCGGCCTTTTTCTTCTTGAAGACCCGGTCGGAACTTGCAAACATTTTTTTACTTAATTTTCTTCTAGCAAAAATACGTTGAGATCTTAATGTTGCATAATCTTTGGCTTCCTCTGGAATCGTCGCAATATTATAATACTTGGCGGTGGACGGACGCTACACTCAGTTTTTAAATTAGCTCTTAATTTGGTCAGCAAAACTTCAACGTTGCAACAATGTAAACTGAATCGTCTGGGGCTCGATCGACGTCTACAAGACATAAAAAGCAATCAAAAGTTATTGAGTGCTGTGGTAGTTTTATTAGCAGGAGATTTTAAACACACTTTGCCTGTTATCGAGAGAGGCGCTGCAGCAGACGATATTAACGCTGCAGAGGTGGCCGTGGTGTTGTGGTATATGCATAGACTCCTCAAGCAGAGGGTCGCGGGTTCGAATCCCGTGCGAGGCAGTTCTCTGAAAAAGTCTTTTAATGGAATTTGTATGTAGTTATATGTAAATCCCATCGGCGTCAACTCTGACATGAAGGCATAACACTGACGTTAGAGTGGTTGCTGGTTGGGCTAAATGTAACTAACTAAGAACTAGCACGTACTTAAGAACCACTGATTGAGGATGCAGTGGCTCCAGTTTGACAACCACCTCTGAAAAAATATTGAAACCTAACACCTGAGTTTCAACACTACTACACCACCCGCCCGCGCCCTGGTGAAAAGCCTGTAAAATGGTATTCATATCCCTTGATGCACGCGCGGAATTATAAAAAAAAACCCATGTCTGAAAGCATCATACCTCTGGTCCAAAGTTGAAAAGCTTTATATCACCACTAACATGCGAGTCCAGTTATTCAGCGATGTCAAGTCAGGAGCATATGCTCAAAAACTGTTAGAAATTGGTGAAGGCCGTATTGAAACCGACCAAGAAGGTATGGTTCTTTTCACACACCAATTTTGTCATGTTGTGCAGTCGGAAGATGACCTTATTGCTCAAATTTTCCCAAATATGCAACATAATATTCACGACGAAATTTGTTTGTGTGAAAGAACTACACTGGCATTAAAAAATGAGACTGCCGCAAAAATAAATAAAAAAATCTTGGACGAAATAACTAGCGAAACATCAGTGTATAGCTCCGTTGACACAGTCATGTCATTTGATTACACTACTGTGGAATTCCTAAACTCTTTGGAGTAATCTGAGGTGCCATCCCATAAGTTGGAATTAGAAGTGAGTGTACTCGTTTTGCTAGTGAGCAACTTGAACGCGCCAAGATTATGCAATGGTACTCGGTTTCGAAACACCGAACTAGGAAATAATATTGTGAAAGCCACAATCTTAGCTAGCGAAGCCAAGGGAGACAATGTGCTTATAACACTCATTTCAATCATACCTATTAACTTACCATTCAATTTTAAGCGTCTGCAGTTCCTATTAAAAGTTGCATTTTCAATGACTGTCATTAAATCACAGGGTCAAACCTTCAACCTAACAGGAATACATTTGGACACGCCGTGTTTTCCCACGGTCAGCTCTATAGTACGTAGCTTACTCACCATGCGTTTCTACATCGCAAAACCTGCATGTTTGCGCAGTAACTACCTATTTATTTATAACTTTTGCATGAATCATCATCAACAATTTTTGTTTCAATTTACATACATTACACAAAGAACAATGGCCTCTCAAAGTAACTCTGTCAGTTTGTTACGCCTTCACGCTTAAACCGCAGAATTAATTTTGATGAATTTTGGTATAATCATAGATGGGACCTAGGAAAAAAAAAAATAGGGTACCCAAAGTACTTATCCTGCGCTGACGAATTTGCGGACAGAAATGTCAAATGCATTATATCTGCATTGCTACTGCGCCGCTTGTGGGATTGGATAAATTTGGAGGCTTCGCATCATCTCATTACTGATTGAGTGATTGAATTTTCTGCATCTTCTTCAAACCTCGGCTGTTACTTGAGCCTTTATTGGTTTTTGGATCTTTCCTTCGCTAAACCTGGAAACAGCTGATTTGCTCAGCTTGAGGCAATATAGTCAGAAGTTTGTTCATTGCTCGCATATGCAGACAACATTGACACAATGGAAAGAACGCAATAAGCTCTTTGAGACAATTTAAGGAGAAGCGGCAAAGATGAGTTTAGTTCTTACAAAACGAACTTATAAAGGATGAACAGATAAGAACGACAGGAAAAAAAATTAAAATAGAACAACAAAGGTATGAGATATAAAATTGATTCTCATTCTTTTTGGAAGCTACATTCATGCCATTATATCTGGTATAGCCCATCATTCAAATGGCCGCCTCGGCTTCGCTGACGGTGCTTCAAGCGGTAGGTCCAATTTGTGATAACTCGGTTCAATATGTGCAGCGTTATTCCGGCAACAGCATGTGGAATATTAGCCACTAACTGGTCCAGAGAAAATAATCGAGTTGTGTCAAATCGCATGCTCGAGGCGGTCATGAATGATTGCCGTGAGATGACCCAGTCGCCAAATTTCTCCTTCACATCGCTTGTATGGCATGAAACGCCGTCTTGTTCGAACAACAACTCGGATATATCGCTACTGTCGAGCTCTAACCACAGAAAGTTGCTTAATATCGCTCTATTTTTGAAAACATTGACAGTAACGGTGTCTTCTTCCTCATTTCGAATGAAATAAAGTCCGATACCCGCCTACCATAAACCGCACCAAACAGTCAATCTTTGTTGATCTTGACCAAACACTTGTAGATTGTACTCGCTCCATTAATATCAATATTTCTTGTTGACATAGATGCTGAGCCAAGAATGGGTCTCGCCCGAGAAGATGATTTTTCGATTCTAATTTGGATATCTGGCCAACATTTCTAACGCACAATTAGCTAACTCACGGTATCGTCTACGATAGTATGATATCAATTCTTGCGTGAGCACAATCTTATACGGATGTAGCCCCAAATCTATCCCCAAAACAAGCCAGTTGACTCAGGCGATGCCCAATAAAATGATTTTCGCCGAATCGACATTTCTGGGTCTGCTTCGATACCAGCCGCTATGGCGGCTATGTTTTCTTCATTTCACTCCAATTTATGTCTGGTTGGTGGCTGAACATCTAAGAGGGTGTACTCATGCTCAAACTTTTCCACTTTTCCAAATAGCAAACCTTGCATAACAATTGGAAGAACTATCTATGCTACTGCCGGTGGGTTAGTGGTACATTTTTGTTACAAATGACGATTGTAACGACGTCACCAACTCTAATATCATCTTAGCGCTTTTGGCCTGGTGTTGATGAATCTTCTTAAGCCATAGCCATAAGTTAATACGTTTAGAGGGGACTTTAAAGAAGCTTGACCTGTTAGGAGTGGTCTTCCAATAAGGAAATCTTTCGGTGTTAAAGAAAATTTATCATTTGGATTATCGTGCAATGGTATATGTAAATAGGCGGGAATTGAGGCACGCTCTATGCGTTCTGCTTAAATTTGCAGCTGGTTGAACCACATATGTTGCCCTCAAATAAGCCGAATTAAATATCGCTGTGCAGACTTCACTGCAGCCTCCCATAGTCCAAACTAATGTGGAGCGTTAGATGTGATGAAATGCCAACTGATTCTGTGGTTCTGTGGTCGCTGCTTCAAGCGGCCAGATCTTCTCGAAGAACACGGTTGATATACACAAACTATGTGCCATTGTTACTGTACGATCCTTGACAGGGTCCACGTCGGAGAGTGACACGTTTAAAGGCATCCAAGAACGGTTGTGATAAGAAGTCATCCACCACCTTAATTTGTACAGCCTTGGTAACCATACATATAAAGACCGCCATATCGATTTTGACGGTCGCACGTGAACTTATCGTTCTTTCGCGAAATGTAAAGGAACTGCAGTAGTCGACACCTGTTGCTGAAAATGGTTGAGCAGCAACAAATTTGTACCTAGGGAGCATCGCCATTTGTTGTGGAAGGTGATGACGGCCAACATCACAATTATGCAAATAAGTTCTCACAGCTTGACGATCTTGTAAAATCAAAAAACGGCTGCGAATGTTTTGGAGTATTAGCTGAATTCCGACATGGATTATGCGATCATTACAATCTTTGATGAGAAGGCAAGTTATGGCACCGGCCTTCGGTACAATTATTGAGAAGCGATGATCACGTGCTAATGTTGCTTTGTTAATACGTCCATCAACTCTTAATATGCCATTTTCATCCAGGTAGGGATTTATAGTAGCGGTGTAACGAATGTAGAAATCACTAAACATTAAAGTACTTCAGAGTCACTAAGTTAGCCTAATTTATCACAGTCATCAAATATAAACAATGAGAAATGATCTGTTTAACCTCGCGGTTGCCTATCGACTGAATGCACTAGCAGTATGCCCAGCCAATAATGAGAAAACTTATAATAGAGCTGACAAGAGATTATATCTGCGTTTTTGATCAATGTTATCGAAAGGTCGCCACAGACGATAATAAGCAGCTGAAGCTGGACATACTCGAGCTGTACCACATATGATGAATATCCGCCGATAAAAAGGGAGATTTTTTTGCTGTTTGCTTTTTCAGTCTTCTATTTTTGACACCTCACGCGTGATTTGCGACATGCTTAAGTATAAAAAGAGGTGTATCGATATAATGTTTAAAAATTAATGACTCGAACTGCAACTTTTTAAAATGCTACAATTTTATTATTTTTTGATAAATTTTATTGTGCCAAAGCAAAAAATATTGGAAAATACATTAATTTTCAAATTGTATCAGTAGTTTTCAATATTTCCACCTTTGGCGCAAATAATAGCATTGAGACGGCCGAAGAAAGCATCGCACGCTGCACGCAAGTGGCTCTGTGATATTTTGGCCCATTCCCGGCGAAGTGCTCGTTTGAAGTGGTCCAAACTTTGGTATTTTTTAGTGCCAACCTTCGCATTCAAAATATCCCAGACAGAGAAATCCAACGGATTTGCATCCAGAGAATTTGCAATCCTTTGTGTCGAAGAAATGAAGTTTGGAACATTGCTTTTTAACCAATCTTGGTTGACGCGTGCTTTGTGAGACGGTGCCGAGTCTTGTTCAAATTCCCACGGTCTCCCACCCAAGGCTTCAATACTGCCTCTAAGACAGTTTCACGGTATACGATCGCATTAATTTTGACGCCACGGTCCAAAAATACGAGCGGAGAGCGACCATCAGCGCCCAAATTCGGCAACTCACCATTTTCGTGCAAGCGTAGCAACTCCTTCGCTCTTTCGACTCTTACTTTTTTCCGTTGCGGTGTAAGATCGTGTGCTTTTTGAAACTTCAATGGCTTGAACCCAATCTCATTTTTCAGTAAGTGTTGCATTCGTTCCAACGATAAGTTGAGCTCACGAGCCTTTTTTTTCCACTTCGACGCGGATTTCGATCAATTCGAGCCTTCACTTTCCGAACCATTTCTGCCGATGTTGCTGTTTTTTTATGACCACCTTCATGGTGTTTTGCAACGCTGCCAATATCACAGAAACGAGCTATGGTTCGAGACACAAATGATTTATTCACATTGAGGTGCTGGAGGGCTCTAACGATAGCTACTTGTGGTTTTTCAGCCAAATATAGAGCAATCACGCTATCACGTTTGAATTCCATCGCGGATAAAATTTTTTCAACACAACTAAGACGCAAATCGTTAAAAATGCTTGTAAATAATAAAATTATCTATCATGTGTCAAAATTTGAGCTCACAGTAATGAACGGTTTGGAAATTATATCAGTCTGAAGTTTATCAGTTTACGGTCGTCATTATTAACCTACGAGCAAGCAATGCAAGCCGTAGTGACCAAACTTGGCACCAATTTAACGTACAGAGAAAAAGATTGTTGCTGTATCCGCCAGTCTATTCGTCGCCGCCCGAAGCAATTGCTCTAAAATCTTATAAAATGCAGCTTATGAAAGAACTGAAGCCGAACGATCTGCAAGAGCGTCGAATTTTCGATGATTGGGCCTTAGAAAAGCTGGAGGAAGATCTGCTTTTTTATCAAAAAATTATCTTCTGCAACGAAGCTTATTTCTGGGTGAATGGTATGTTATTAAACTAAACTGCAGTATTTGGTTCGATGAACAATCTCAGTGAATACAAGAGCTGCCAATGTACCCGGAAAAATGCACTGTTTGGCCGGTTTATCACTGGCCCGTATTTTTTTGAAGATGACCGTGAGAACAGCGTTACCGTCAATGGCTCCAGCTATCTTTTAATGACTTCGAACTTTTTTTTGACCAAAATGAACGAGCTGAACCTAGTCGTTATTTGGTTTTAGGAAGACTGCGGTACATGTTACACAACACGCAAATCGATGGGTCAATTGAGAAATGAGTTCAGTGAGCAATTTATCTCTCGTTCTGGACCGTTGATTTTTTTATGGGGATTCGTCTATGCCGATAAACCGGCGTCAATTGCAGCCTTGGAAGACAACATTGCACATGTTATTAGCGAGATACCACCAATTGTGCTCAAAGTTGAACTCTCCGTATGGACCACTTAAAACGAAGTCGTAGTCAACATTTATATGAAATAATTTTCTAAAAAAGTAAATGGCAAGCATTTGTTTGTTCACCTAAATATCAATTTTATACACTTTCACAATATTTCTTTGTTTTTTTTTGACAAGTAAAATCCAAGCGCTTAAAAACTCACCCATTACGTTACTTTGTTTAATGCACAGAGGAACCTTCACCTAATACATCAGCTACGAGTATGGGTTTGCGTAAATCTCGATGCCTCAGACACCAACGTAAGTTGCTCGATTAATGTAACTAAAACCCTCGTTGAGTGTCTTGATTCAACCATCTTGTCTTCTGGTGGTAACTTTAAGTGTAGCCACTGTGACCACCACTATTCGTAAAGTCACCCTGCTGATGTTGCTCTTATCTTTAGATGGAAATGAGTAGTTCATGTATCTATCCGGTCTCTGCAGTCATAAACGATCCTTTAAAAGTTGTTCTCCTCCGATAAGATGACTAGCGCAATCAAAAGGATTCTGCGCTGATGTTATCATAGGTCCCTGAATTTTTCGAATGCGATTTGTAACATATGGTTTAAGTGTTGTGGGATGTTTACGAAGCCAATACAGCACTATGTTAGACTCCGTTCTGTAGTCCCAGCACGACACGAAGATTCTGAAGGGTAAATGCCAAAAGAAGTGCTTCGAATTCCTCCAAGAAATGGTTGTGTCAGCAAAATTCGGTTGTGTTTTGTTACTCTCCACCATAGATCCTCCGTTGCAGTATATAGTCATATAGTGTGTTTAGTGTAGTTAGACCATGTGATTTGCATATTTTAAATGAATTCTCTCCAGCTCTTATTTTCACCATTTCACATTCGTAGCTCAGTTTACCGACATGTCCATTTCAACCCTCACCAATGAGGAGCATTTCCTCCCTCGATATCGCTTTTAAAGCTCATTAAAGTCGTGAAGACTGAAGGCGCTAAGAATACCCCAAGTTTCGGGCTCGATTTTCAGTTTATTGCCATGAATCGGTCGCTTATTTCTTAATACATTTTCAAACTTATCTGTGAGGTCAATTGTAAAGATGATGACAACACCGTTCTTATTTTGTTCCGTTCTGTAATATGTAAAACCTTTTGTACGGTTTCGTTTGCGAAATCAAGTAACGGTCCGCTTTTCTAAATTTCGCCACTTGGGTTTTTGAGCACTCTATCTTACGTTGCTGTAACACGTTTTCAAGCTCGAAACTTTTGCACGTCATTTTGGTGGCGTTTTGAACTCATAAACGATCTTCTCCGTGACGCCGTACTTTTGTACCGGTACTTTGCTACCATTTGCAACTATGAGCATTTCGACAAGTATTTTAGCATTCAGGTTGCAATAGTCTGTAACAAATAAAACTATCGACTGAAGCTTTGCAAAATTACTAGTTCAAACTTTAAACAGGACCACATTAGTGTTTAAAATTGATTAAGTTCGTCTAGAAAACTTTTCTCCTTTAAATGACAGGTAAACGAGGTCAACAGCGATATCATTGTTCGACCCCAAATTATAGTCAAATGGCAAATGGCTTGTGGCCATGCACATTATATGCATTCTGTAACACAAAACAAACTCTTGGCTATAAAGTCAAAAGGATATGACACAAAATTGAAGGAAAACAAAAAAAAAAAAAAAATTGGCAGCATTTCAATACACTTGAAGCAATTCACCTGTACAAAGTATCCTTTTAAGGGACGAAACTGTTGGTTTACTTTTGAGAAGGCTGTTGCCTTCGGTTTGAATATACTCGTAAATGCCAAAAATGATTATGGAATAGACTTTATTACACAGGCAATCCTGATATCAATTTTTTGGAATTTCGCTGGGTGAATAGATTGTCTATATTATAAAGGAAAAGATTAAGTCCTCAATTTTATTTCAGATTTCAAATGTTAGAATCAAATGAAGTTGCAATTTTTCAACCTGTCTATTCGTGTCTATATACAAAAAAAAACATTATAAAACGATACAAAAAGTGGTGCTGTACTCTTGTAATTGTTACAATTACAATGTAATTGTAATTGCCGATTTCACACATAGATGTCTCTGGCCATATTTTTTTAATGGCTTCGGTCAATGACAATTTTTTTTTCCTTTTGACATTTGTTAGCTGTCAGTCTTACTTTGCTTTAGAAGCAAATTCCGCGTATTTTAGTGAAGTTTTAGTTTTAAAATGAAGCAAATGTAACTATACGAGAGATAGAAAAAAGGTTAAATGTGTCACTCGTACAGCGATAGGGAAACATCTAAAACGTTTAAACTCGTTAGAAAGCTTGATATTTGGGTTCCGCATGCTTTGAAAGAAATTCATTTAACGAAGCGCATCAACGCTTATGATTTGCATCTTAGACGCAATAAATTTGACCTTTTTTTGAAACGAATCATCACTCGATTACAGTAACGTTAATCGAAAACGATCATGGTCCAGGCTTGATGAGCCAGCACAATCCACTTCGAAAGCTGATTTTCACAATTTTGCTCACAATTTGGTGGAATTGGAAAGCCGAAAGGTGTAGTGATTTTTGACGATCAATTCGGATGTGTACTGTCAACAACTGGAGAGATAAGATACAGTGATCAACGAAAATTGGCCAGAATTTTTCCATCGAAACGGTGTCATTTTTGATCAGAACAACGCTGGGCCACATACATCTTTGGTCATTCGCCAAAAATTGTTGGAGCTTGGTTGAGCATTGATCTTACCATATAGCCCTGACATTTCTCCGCCAGATTACTACAATATATATTTCGATCTTTGCAAAATTCTTAAGATGGTAAAACTTTTAAGTATGATAATGCTGGTTTATCGCACTTGGTTTAGCTTTTTGCTGATAAAGATCAGAAGTTCAACTTACATAGAATTATGAAGTTGCCCGAAAGATGGCAAAAGGACATCAAACAAAATGGATAGTTAACAATTTGGGGAATAATTTCTATCTAAAAGTTCCAGCTACTTAAATTGTTATAAGGGGTGAGCCAACAGATGATGTGGATTTTAGCTATCAATTACTGTCATTTACTGAATTCAATGTGGTTGATATTTTCGACAGATATCATACAATCTTTGGCAATTTTAGTCATGGAGTCGTTTACCTCGCAACAATGCATTTCTGTTATTAAATATTATTACGAAAATGAGCGATTTTTAAAAGTAACACTTCGTGAATTTCGTCAATTTTCCGGTCAACATAATCGTCCTAGTGAGTCCGAAATTCTTAGAATGGTGAAGCGGTTTGAAGAAACTGGTTCGGTATCGTGTCAAACACCACATCAGCATACTCGGCCAGCACGTATACGTTAAAACATCACCACTGTAAGGGAAAGTGTTCAAAACCAGCCACGCACCTCAATTCGTAGCCGAAGTCAACAATTGGGTCTCATTTATGGCACTTTACTCCGAATTTTAAAAGTTGATCTTCATTTGCACGAGTATAAAATCCAAATCATCTACAACGTCGCCGATTTGTTAACTGGATGTTGGATCGCCAGGACAATTTGTCATCGTGGAATGCAAAATTTAGGCGATTTGTTGGTCGTTCGGCAACAAATAGAAGAACTTCAAAAGCTTAAGGCAAGCAAAAGGAACAAGTAAATCTTTTGCACTTTAAGCGTATGGAAAGCCATCTGATTCGGAAGAGATGGTTTGTTAAGTTTAGTTTTGGCGGGGACGAATACCCCCTTTTATTCGGCATAATCCAACCATACAATCTTAAATGAACTTAAATTTAAACTAAGGTTGATTAGAGTGGTGAAGTCAAAGGCAATCTTTCGTAGATTGGTTCTTTCGCGCCGTAGGAGGTGTGGTGGGTTGGAAAAAAGAAGAGACAAGGGGTACGCAGATTAGGAGGATTATTTGTTTTGGAGAAAATGGAGTAGTGAAGGGTGTGAATTCAACATGATTTGAAAGTAGTCGATGAACGAAGAGAAGGTCGCCTGCATCTCTGCCTTCCTCAAGGGTATTTAATTTGTCAAGGTTAAGGCGGTTCTGATAGGGGGGTGGATTAAAAGGATCTTCCCAAGGCATACCTCAAAGAGCAAAGTGAAGAATACGATGATATGAGGACCACACTTGACTGTGTGTACTCTTAGAAGGGGTGAACAACGGTAAAATAGAGGGACCTGGTCACGTATGGGTTGGTGAATTCTTTGGTCCACCGTTTTACAAGATCTTTTGCAGAGCTGGCTTTGAAGATTATCTCATCCATATGTAAACGGAAGTTGACACAAAATGCCAAGGTCGTGAAGAGATAGAACGTTGGAGACAGGTTCGTTGTGGAGAGGAGATTGGTGTCGGTTATGTAAAAGAATTATGGATTCGCATTTGACGATATTAAGTTCTAAACAACTGTTGAGGCACCAGATCGAAAATAATAAAGGTTTTGTTGAAGAAGGAGGAAGTCATGGATTCAAGAAATCAATTTGAAAAATTTAGTATCGTCGGTGTAAAGGGAGACAGACGCGTGCTTGATTAAAAAAAGAAGCGGATCTAGATGGCTGCCTTGTGGAACTCCAGAGGAGTCGAGTAGATTGACCTAAAACGAAAACTGTAAAAACAGTTTTTTAAGAAGGTAAGAAGATATCCATTTTTGCAGTATGGGTTCAAATTCGAACAGTATTAACCGATGATGATCAACTATTGTACCATACATCGACTTCGGTACCATTCTCTAGGGCAGAAGGAGCAAAAGATACGAATTCAACAAGATTTGCAATGGTTAACCTACCCTTCAGGAAGCAATGTTGTCTAGGGTTAATAAGTGATTTGCATTAGGAGCTAAGAGCTTCATACAAAATACTTTCAAAAAGCTTAGGAGAGTTTATCGATGGGACGAAGTTGGTTATCAAATTCTTTGATCCTTTTTTGTGGTCGGAGTTATGAAGGTGGTTTTTCACGGCAGAAGAAATTCAAGAGAAAAGACAAGAGAAAGATAGGAGGAACATTTTTTTTGAAATATGGTAGGTTGACCATCTGGGCCGGCTGTAAATTCGTCATTAAGTTGCTGTAGAGGAGAATGGCAGTTATCAATTGTTGAGAGAGATAGGAGGCAAAGTGAGACTGAGGAGTTAAATAAATTTGTTGTTGGATATACCCCTGAATCGGCATGGACTTAGTTCTGTTAAGCGATCTAAGAAGAGGCATTCCTTAGGTGGGTTGGCATTTGAAGCGATGAAAAACCATTGGTCATCTGATGGATACCACTGTAGCGAAGAAAGGTTAAAGTCTCTGAGAATAAGGATATCTTCAGTAGAGTTAGACAGGTCAATTAAATTGTCGATCGCATCGATGGCAAGTTGGTAGGATTCGATAGGTTGAGCTGGTAGAATGTATCAACATGTAACGTAAAGGGACTTGAAAGGAAGTGCTATTTGTATTGCAAGAAGAAATGGTAATGGGAGAAGAGTCAGGGCAGTTGTGGATAGCCAGTAGGGAGCCTCAATATTTGGTCGGGTTAGATTATCGTCGCAAAAAACATTAAAAGTGGAGGAATAACTCCTGGTTCTTTATTTCAGGAATAAGATTGGTTTCAGACAGGTCATAAATATCAAAGGGAAGAGCATGCGATTGGCGTAGAATAGCATTGGTTTTAGAGCGAAGACCTTTAGCATTCTGGTAGTAAGAGGGATGTTGTAGAGTGGAGGTGTGAGGCGAGATGGTTTAAGTGCTGGCAAGGGAGACAAGTTTTGGATGGAAAAATTTATCGTGATCGGCTCGGCTCTATTGTAGGTGTGAGACTCGCCTAGAGTGAACGAAACGGCCGAATGCAGCAAGGTCGTCCGCCAATTTCTGAGGGGAAATGCTTAAAATTTCGTGGTACCTGACATAAAGGTTCTTGAAACTAATAGAGTTGGTAGGGAGACCTTCCTGCTGAATGGAAACCATGGCATTGGTTTTTGGTTTTCCCTTCGTAACCGACCGAGTCCGATTTGTCATATGTATTTCTTTTTCTAAGCCTAGAGAGTTCATGACGAGTTTCTGTAGTGTCATTGGTTTGCTGTGTTAGTTTTGCTGTGGGAAAAAAAGAAGATTAAAAATAGGGGCAGTGGAGGAGGAGGATGGATATGGAGTTAGACGAGAGATAAGATATGGGACTTAGGGTATGGGGGTTAATAAAATTATGGAAATTAGCTCCAGTCGAAATAAGAAATAAGTTCCTAGTTGAGATTGGTGGCGTTGAAGGTTCAGTGGGTGGGTGGGTGGTTGGGGTTAAGTTGAAAGAGACGCGTTTTTACAAGGTCTTGGGTGGAATGGGTGGCAATTAAGAGATTAGAGGATTGGTGCGTAATAATAAAGTTTGCCTTACTATGGAAACGGAAATTTGCGTGTTCATAAACCCATTGAGCCAAAAAGTGATGCTCCTCATACGATTTTTCGATAAAAACAAGGGTCGTCTTTAAGCTGCTCAAGAACCCAATCCACAAACTCGTGTCACAAGTCATGGTATCGTGGTATTAGTTCTTGTACCAATTTGTAATTTATGTAATAAATTTGTCAAGCGTTTGCCATTGGCGAATTGACAATTGTTTATCTTCCTCCAAGCTTTCATTGAGACTGCAGATTAGATTAACGCTAACAGGCTTTGCATTATAAAGGGCGTATGTGATGAGAAAGGACCAAAAAAATCTTGTAATCTTCTAGGGACCAATTTGGATGATATGGATGCGCTCTTCAGATGAAGGTGTATTTATGTTGAAGTACTCCAATACATACCATACAATACCACATACGGTATTGACTCATATGAACTGGGTGAACTTCTACCTATGTAGGTGCACTCGGGTTTAACTTATTTTTAATCAAAAAGCCAAATGAAACTAGCTTAACCTTTTAGCTAACTGCCCTTCAGTCAATATAGTACACAATACACAATACAAGTGAGTTGTGGGCAACATTTCTGCTAAGGCGTTGTTAGGTGTCTAATTCTCCGATATTGTGTGTTTTTCTTGTTGACAGAATATACTTGGTTTCGATTTCATTTACTGCTAAACCCATTTTATTATTAGCGAACGCACCGGTGAAACTCCGCTGAGTTCTCCAAGTTATGTCAATTTCATAAGTGAAAACTTCCGCACAATCTATTGGCTCACCATGTCCAAGGAGCACCAAAAAAAGTTATTAGTGACAACGCCACTGGAATTTTTCAAAAAACATGCAATCAAAATCTAACAACTCCACCTTACTGGCCAGAATCCAAAAGATTGAATGAACGAGAAATCAAAACAGTTTCCTAAATACTTCGAAAATACATTTCCGAAAGAAACATTGCACATTGCTCACCTTATGTCCCTGAAGTCATCTAAACTATTAACATAAGTAAACATTCTTCTCTTCAAGAATCCACCTCTTTTTACTCCTTTTTTCTTGAACCCTGAACTCAGGATGAATTTCTCCCTTATACGTTAGAAAGCGAAGTAAACAGAGATCAATAAATTTCACAATTTATTTTAAGCCGCCAACAATCAATAGAAAAGTTAAAGAAATCACAGCAAAAAGCTAAAGCCAACATCAATGAACACATGCTCATCATGTTCTTACTATGCACGTCAGAGATCTTGTACTAGCACTTAATCAAAACACAAATATAAAACTGTATCCAACATATGAATCCAAATCGTATGAAATAATAAATATCCTGGGAGACAACGTCCTCAAAGTTAGATTATACGACGAACTTGGACAGCAAGTAACCAGAACTGTTCACGCCAGGCAAAACAAAGCTGTAAAAGACGAAATGATAACCTCCTTGGGAATGAAAAAAAAAAATTTTTAAATGTTTTTTTTATTTTATTCAATAAAGTCCCCTTTTAGTTTGATACACTTATTCTAGCGATTTTCCAACTTCTTGATCCCGTCCGAAAAGTAATTTTCCCGAAGGTCTGCAAAATACTCCTCCGTGACGTCGATGATTTCCTCGCGTGAGCTGAATTTTTTATTGATGAGCCATCTTTTGAGGTTTTGGTAGAGATAATAGTCCAAGGGAGCCAAATCGGGCGAATACTGTGAATGGGGCAGCAACGTAATTCATTGATTTTAACCATGGTTGCGATGCTCTTGTGTGCCGGTGCATTGTCTTGCAAAAACAAAATTTTTTTTCGCTTCATGTGAGGCCATTTTGTAGCGATTTCGGGCTTCAATCGCTCCAATAATGCACAGTAATACCCACGTTGATGGTTTTTCCTTTTACGAGGTAGTCCACGAAAATCCCAGAAAACCGACGCCATAACCTTTTCGACCCATCGAACCTCCCTCGGCCGCTTCGGAGCACTCGTGCCGACTTCAGTCCATTGACGGGCACTCATTCTGTTCTCTGGTGTTCAACAGTTACCAATAGATGCCAAAAGTCCGCCCGATACTACATCAGCAAGTCCAAACACTCTTTCGAAGTGCTCTCGCGTTCGTGTTTTTGGTCAGAAGTGAGTATGCGCGGCACTCAGCAGCAGGATAACTTTTTCATAAGCAGAATATTGCCTAAAATATGGCGTGTGCCCTCATTACTAATCTTTGTGGTATCTGCTAGCTTACGCACCTTCACTTTCCGATCAGCCAACACCATTTTATGTATTTTTTTTGACATTGTCCTCTGTAACCGCATCGGAGGGCCTGCCGCTCCGAGGTAGTGGAGTTGCGGCCACCACGAAACTCTCGAAACCAATATTTGACGGTGTAATCTGACGGAACATTAGCCCCATAATATTTATCCAACTTTTCTTTTGTTTGCTTCGCCGTTTTGCCTCTCAAAAAATAATGTTTTATGAGAGAACGAAAATCGTGTTTGTCCATAGGTACTCAACATGATGCCAAACACGTCAACAACAATCAGCTGTCAAAACAAAACTAAACACAGTATCGCACTGAAATTTGGCATGTTTGAACGGTCAAGATGGTTACTTTTTACTATACCTAGTACTACTGCAAGCAATCTGTTGAAGATACCATATTCGTACATCATCATTGGACTTCGATGAATATCAACAAGAAACGACTGATGAAATGGACAAGTACCAAGGCAAAAGCTTCCACTTCCACTTCCACCACCAAAATGGCTAAGTGATTATAAAAAAATTAAATTGCCGCGGGTCAATTCTACAAGAAGTTGTCGACCACCAGCACCAGCTTTTATTACAAAAAGGATGACGAAATTTAATTTTTAGTTTTCATTGGGTTGCAGGTTTTTTTTTTTTTTTCTAACATCGTTCGAGTTGTTATTTCATTTATTCAACCTCGAGAGCTTCCTTGTAAGATGCCACACAGAGATCTTCCTCATATGATCTCCCCACAATTACAAGCTGTTCTATGTTATTTAAGCAATTCTTGAAAAAATTTAAAACATTTTTTAGCGACTGAATTGGTTATTAAATAATTTTAGTTAAACACAAAATGAAAATTACCTTTTATAATCAATAGATTTGCGTTATCCTGTATTGGATGCTGTTTATTTGAATTCAAAATGTAACCACCGGTATGTATTGTCATTACTACGAAGTACCTACCTGTAAGTGAACCAATCAACTTCGGTACTAATTAATCTACCTTCGAAGGTAGCTCTTCAGATCATTTTCGGGGTATATAAAAGAAGATTCGGCTTAATCCTGGTTAGTTTCTGTTAAAAAATCGCTGCGACATCGTAAGTAATTTAAGTGAGCAACATGCCATTTGTAAAAATTCACTTAACCCATATGTTGGCTGCATCGCTATCGCTAACGTTATCGCTTTGAACGTTATATCTATTGGAAGATCTATCCTTTATGCTCAGATCAGATAGAGACGATTTTGTTACCACTTCAATAAATTCTGGGAAGTGCACACCACTTCCCGAAGCTTTAGTCTCTCTACATCTTTCGCGTTCGCCTCTTTCTCTGAACCAATTCTCTCACTGCCCGCTCTGAAAACAATTATTAATCTTCTTTCCCTTTCCAAATCATTATAGCACCAAGTGCACAGGTACTTTTCTAAGGTATGAGTGCCTAAAAACATTTTGTTTTTTCTCGTAAGACATGTGGTAAAGTACTGAAACAGAGGATTTCCGAGAAACACAACATCAATCAAAAATATTTGTTTTACAAACATCTGGGTGTGCGATACCCGGCTTCACTTACGCCGGATTAAGAGCCTTTCTAAGAATCTGAGTGTAATGTTAATTTAAATGAATAAATGATCCAAATGGATCCCTTTAAAATCTCTCATCTGCTTTTTATGCATTTTTTTGCTCAATTAGGATGATTCCTCGCCAACATTAACATTCACCTAATAAGCGAAAGTTTCATTTCAATTTAAATAACGTAAATTTATTTTCAAACATTAAAAAATTCTCTGTCAACTAAAGTTTCGTTTCGTGATGGTTTGCATCTTCCTTCCTCTGAGAAAAAGATATCTACCATTTTCTAAATGGATTCTTTAAAAAAGTTTGCACGCTTGGGCGTGATGTTTGCAATTTTCAGAAAGTGTACCTTCAGAGATTTGTATCTTAACGCAGAGAAGAATAATTTTAAATAAAAAAATTGCAGTACTTTTTTGTTCATTGCTAGGATTAGAGATTTTTTTAGTTTCTACCGTCTAGGACCAATGTTGAAATATATTGTAGATAACTCCTTGCAGAGTGAAATTCTGTTAAAGTTTCCGCACGCTGTTCCAGATAGTGTAGTTGGAGTTGGAATGTTTATTACCACCTTTTTGGACGTGTTGTCGTTGGTCATGGGGTGCACAGTTTTTACCTATATTTTGTAATTTCGGTTGGATAACATTTCTCTGATGACTATCACATGACTATCATACACTTAATCCATGTGAAGGGTGCTTAAGGATGCTAGGGGACTATTTGTTATTAGAAAACATCCAAGTCTTTGTTATTCTTATACTCTGTACATTGATATTTAATGATATTTATTGAAAATTGAGTTACATATTGTTAATGATGTCCTTATATCGTACTCGTATATTCGTATATGTATTTATCACTACTACGATGGGTTAAAACGATACGAAGAAGACTGGCGTCGCGTACTTAGTTTTTTTTCATTTCAACAAGGTCAAAACCTTCAAACCTGCAATGAAAATACGAGTACTATGTCCCAACTCAGCCAATCTTTATGATTTCAATTTATTTCCCAAAATCCATATCGAATCTGATGTCTGGCTTTTGGATAAGCTTTGTCTCTCATGGGGGAATAGAAAATCCCAAATATTCCCAGATACCATAATTTTGCCACTTCATTCTTTCAAACATAAACATACAACAGAGTTATATACAATTTGCACATTTGTTAGCGGACTTCTTGCAAAACAAAACCATACGATTCCGTTCAAGGAACATGTTTTTCTCGCTCCCATCGCGTCAGTACTAGAATATCTGAAATTTATTCCAAATTTAGGAGAGTTAACAGGAAGCGCTGACAGAGTATTTGACTTCCATAAAATTTATTGCTATGCTGAAGTATATTCGCAGTGTTATTATCAAATTAATTACATTCCTGCACTCTGATATAAGATATGCTTTGAGACTACAAGGATGTTGTAGATTATTTGGTGTATCTAAAGGTAATTAAGGCTAAAGTTTCATTCGCAACTTCATTAATGAGAGGTGGTGCGATATTGCTAATTCAGTTGAAAGTTGGTTTACGTATTGAAAAAGGGATGCGAGCAAAATAAATTGCAGCAACTCCTGCAGTTTTGGTTAGGAGAATCATATCTGTTTACTTCCTTTAACCGGAAATGTATCGATATCACTTTATGGAAGCGAGTATTTTATACAGAGCATGTAAGAAAAAAGCTTGTTAATCCAAAACGACTGCGACACAATTATGCTAGTGTGTGATCTAATCCTCGAAACATATTTTTATATTCAGTTTTCGGTATGTCTATCAGTACTTCCTGCAATTTTTCCATTACTTTCTCTAGGCTGCTTAAACGCGTTCCCCGTAGCTATTTTTTAACTCGAAGTCACAGGAAGCCAAATCAGGTGAATTCGGTGGCTGTTGGATGGTATTTGTTGCATTTTTCGTCAAAAAATTACAAATAATGATGGCACTGTGCGACGGTGCGTTATCATGATGCAAAATCCACGAGTATTCTGCCCACAATTCTGGTCTCTTTCGGCGAATTGCTTCACTCAAACGTTTCATAATGTGCAAATAATACTCTTTGTTTACTGTCTGGCCTTTTAGCAAAAATTCATGATGCACTACACCGTTGTAATCCATGAAAACCGCATAGCCTTCTTTTTTGATTGAAAACGACGTGGTCTTTTTCGTCGCGGCTGATTTAGTGAACGCCGTTCACTTGCCTGATATCTGGATTGCGTGTCGTACTCGTAAATACACGTCTTGTCTCCAGTAATGATCCTTTTGATGAATGTACGATCCGATTCAGCCTGGCAAATCATCTCTTTTGCGACGTCAGCACGGTCTCTTTTTTGCATGAAATTGAGGTCTTTTGGCACCAACTTTGCTACACGACGGAAACCTAAATCATTAACCAAAATATCTTGGAGAGATACATAGGCAATGTTCAAACCCTCCGCTATCTCTCTATTTCTTTTGCTTCATCAATGTTTTCGTCGGTTTTCGATGTCGATGGTCTGCCACTGCGTTCATCATCTTCGATTGACTCACGACCACTTTTGAACCGCTCGTGCCACTGGTAAACAAACGTTTTCTTTAGAGAATCGTTGCCGAAACACTTTTTTAGCATTTTCAACGTTCGCAAAATTTAATATCCATTCCTAAAATTGTAAAAAATCGCCAACACATATAGATATAGATGTACTCTTGGCTACGTAACTTTTGCAAATGTAAAGCTATGACGCTAAGATTGACAGATGAACCAACTCAACAAAAAAAAAAAAAAAAAAAACAGAACTCAAATCGGAACAATAGGAGCGCCACACGGTGACGCCACCAGGAACTTTTTCATCAAGGTGTTATGTAAAGGGTTTTCTAATAACGACTTGACAACTTTGTTTTTAAATAAAAGGCAAACTATTTGAGATATTTCAAAAACTTTAGAATTGGCTTGAAGTACAATCAAAACATTTATGAATGGAACTCGACTTTGTTCATATGGCCACCTCGGGCACGTTTGCAGCTGTCGATTCGTTGGAACCAATGTCTTAACGTAGCCCCACAGAAAATAGTCAAGCAGCGTTAAATGTCACGAACGAGGCGGCCAATCGACAGGCTCATGTCTTGAGATAACATGCTCACCATACTTACTCTGCGTAAACTTTTTCATCAAACTTTTTAGGACTCTTTTCAACATTTCCACAGACCCATTACATTATCGTCCCATATTTCGAAGGAAAAGCGCTTAAAACGAAAACTTTGCAATGATTGGCAGTTTGATTCTCGTGGCAACAGATCCACCATTGTTTTGACGACATGTCTCGCCACATGTGAAACCACAGTTTACTCCAATCTGTCGAAAGCAAGGTTGGTATTTGTAAAGCATTTGACAAAGTTTGACTTCAGACTCATTTGTCAAAAATGTGCGTACCTATTTGGGATCTACAAATCATAAGCTATGAATGTTTAACAGTATACCCTCAAGCCCACTTTTGGATATACTCTAAAATATCGTGATTCGTTTCTAAGGCGTACAACTTGCCCTTGAAATGCCTGCCTAGCTCTTTATTTCCTGACCAATATAACCTTCAAACATTTAAAACTAACGTTTATCGGTACCTCTCTCTCTTTCCTCCCTGATTTTCCTTCGACGCGATGTGTGTGCAAGCATTTTAAGGGTACTTAAAGTCCTTGAGTTCGCGCAAATTATGCAAAACGGGCTTTGTTCTTTCTTCTACACTAATTTTCATCAAAGATCTCTTGTCTGATACTTCTAATCTAATACAGACTTTTGCTGGAGGCAGGACTATCTTTTTTTCCATATTTATCAAGTCCGTGCTCTTCGGCAGTGAACAGAAATGTTTGGATCTTTAAATTCTGATACAGCAAAACAAATGGGGGAACTAACAACAGAGTGGAAATCAACGCCGTCTGCTGTAGATAAAGCGAGACTCTGAACACTCAACCATTGCACATGTATAAGACTCGTATAGTGGCAATCGCAAAACTTTAATGCGGCTATCCAGCCAAGTGCATTCCAAAATTTCTTTACACTTGCTGGATAGGATTTGAAACCGTGCAATAAAATTTATAAGTGATGCCAATATTGCACATTTCCTGTTGCACCATCCTGTTAAAACCACATATCGTTCAAGTCTATATCTTCCAATTCGGGCCAAAAATAATCGGTGATCATGGCGCGATAACGCTGACCATTCACAGTAACTTGACGATCGTTATTGTCGACGAAAAAATATGACCCAGTAACGCCGCCGGCATGCAAACCGCACCAAACAGTTATTTTTTGTGGATGAATTGGCGATTCATGAAGCATGTGGGTTTTCACCCGACCAATAACGCATATTTTGCTTATTGACAAACCCATTGAGCCAAAAATGAGGTCGTCACTGAAGATGATTTTGCGATGAAATTCATCATCTTGGCGCGTCTTCTCTAGAACCCAATCGGAGAACGTACGTCGCTTCAAATGGTCCATCGGCTTCAATTCTTGGGTCAGCTTGATCTTGTATGGGTGTAAACCAAGATCCTTATGCAAAATACGCCATAATGTGGTCTGAGCGATACCCAATTCTTGAAAACGCCGTGGAATTGACTGATTTGGATCATTTGCTACGGACATCTGAACGGCTGCTATATTTTCGACACTTCGAACAACCCGTTGTCTCACTGACACGGCAACATCACACAACGAATATGTAGACTATGTGACAGTTTGATGATTAGTGAAAGAGTACTTTCACAAATTAAATTCAAAGTTGTCAAGTTCCTTTTGGAAAACCCTATAGAATAGTCTTTGTGTAGTAATGTAGTTGATTCTTATCCAAAGGAAGAGTTTTAAACACGTGCTGGCTATGTAGAGAATTTATTTCGGTTTTAAGGGTATTTTGTCTCACTGTGCATCGATGAAAACAAAAAATAAGCTGTTGACCACCATACGCGTAGCAGAGGCAGGGCTATCATGTGATCATAAGGCTGCATATTAGGAACTTCCTCGATACCCACAATTAGAAAATATTTTTCCAAAAACTTTTCAGTTCATCTTAACAAAACATTGCTCTGCAATATGTCAGGAAAAAATCGTATGTACTCGTAGCTATTATTTTGGTCCAGCAATTTCTGGGGTAAGATTATCAATACAGAATATGTAAAAGGTCAGAAATAAAGTTAGGACTTGAGCCTCAACTGATTAAGATGCAAGGATAACCTTGATACAGAATTACAAAATATGTCTCTGGAAAAACCTCAAAAGGCCAGTTGGATGAAAATTCACTTGAACGAAAAAGAAGACACAACGTCGTATATCTAAATCAACGTTTTTACGGCAAAAGGTGTTTCAAAAAGTTTCTAGCCAGTAACAGAAAAAGTACAACAACGGTAGCTAAAAAAATGCAGCACTTGGCTTAGCTAAGACGGCTTCATTACATCAGAAACATGTAAAATATGTTAGAAGCCAGCACGCAGTATTCTTATTCGGCAAAAAGAGCTAGTGTTAGGATATTTTTTAAGGGCTATTGAATCTGAGCTCACTTCTTCAGACAGACAGCTATTCCCTTATAAGGATTTAACTCGACAACAAACTTAATATTGAATATTCAAGGCCTGGAGGCATACATGATGTATGTGCTCAAGACAACCATTGAAACGTCATAACCCAGAAACATAATTTTCCTGCCCAAGCCTCTCTTATACTTATGCATACATACTATACCTATACTTATGCCCAAACTATCATAATAAAAAGGAATTTAATGGACTTTAGAGCTAGAAAACCGCATGAAACACACCACATTAGGGTTATGTAAACATGTTTAATCAATCCCCCACCACTCCTAGCCTTCAGACATTGCATTTTAGTACACGGCTATGTGAAGATTTTGTTAATTTTTCATCCCGTCTATTTTGTAGAATGCAAAGTCATTGGAGGTAGCAAGAGTAAGCTAAATGAATGCCCTTCTGGCAGTTCCCAGCTGCTCTATGAGCTTGTTGTTCCATTTAATGTATCAGGTGCATTAGTCTCCTTCAAGTGTTTTCGTAGCATTAAAGTTTTAACAGGAAACCGAAGTAGGATGACGATGAAAGTTGTACAGGATACTCCACCTTCCAACACCATCCTAACACATGATGGAAATGTTTAATTGATTTGTTTTAATTAATTTTGCCTGGAAGTGAAATGAGAAATGAGCGCGAATTAGTTTGAGGAATGATTTTCATTCACCTGCTGGTGTTTCGTCAGGGGTTGATTTAAATTGGATTTCGGTTAGACCATGGAGTATTTTTCATTGAACTTAACAGCTCTATTCTAATCTAAGTACTTCACATAGAAAGACAAGACAAGGACTCAACAACATATTTTTATCTTCAGAGTCAGCAATATAATACAAATGAGTATACGAGCAGGTTATTTGCTTATGAGAAACTAATTCTGCTAGACGTCTTCTACCATATGGTACTCTGCAGTTCGTCCTGATGTCATTATTATTATTTTATTTATTTTTATTTTATTCAATCATTCATTATTTCTTACAATCCAACTACAAGAGTTAATGAACCTTTAAAACCTTTGCTCACATACCGGCCAAAGGAAATTAGGGAGAAAAGAAAGATAGGTGCCCATGTACTTTGGTCTTAAATGTATGAATGTTATAATGACTAGCAAAAAGAGTGCTCGACAGGGCATTCCACAAACGAGTTGTTCTCGTCACGATATTTCAGAGTACGTCCGAAAGTGGGCTTGAGGGTATACTGATGAGCACGCGTAGCGAAACGGGTGTTACGGATAAAAGTTTCAAGAAGTGCGATACTACTGGAGATCTCTATGGAGCACTGGTGGTAGAAGTAGCAATAGAACAAAGCGAAATACGAGACAATTTGTGTGTGTTCAATGGCGTCTATTGACTGAATGCTATTAGCATCACCTATATATGCATATAGTATATGCATAGATATTTTAGGCGCACCTTGCCGTGCATTGTTCTCCAATTTTAAGCGGATGAACGCCTTATATATTGAGCCCAGATCAGATGGCGTAAAATATTTCTTACATCACTTGAGAAAACCTAGACATTTCGCAGCATTTTTGGCGACATCAGGTATGTGGCCATTCAAACGTAAGTTGAAATTGACACACATACCGAGAATAATAAGTTTTTCTATTTTGACGATGTAAGTGCCATTCAATGATAATAGCTGGGTATTAAAATGTCTTTTAACGACAGCATTGTATTGTGGAAGTGTTAAATTCCACTCAGTTGATAGATCCCTAATTTGTTATGCTGTTTTTATAATATCGGAACTATTGAGATTAACATACGCTGCAGTTCCCGTTCTACAGCCAAAGAGCAGGAACGTGAGTCCGGAAACGAATACCAAAAGCAGAGAGTACTGTCATCAGCAAAGGAATACATAGAATTAAAAGTAGTAGACAAGAGACCATGGATGAAAATTAATAAGAGTATCGGAGACAGAACGGAGCCCTGGGGCACACCAGGATATTTTTGCGAATATCAGATTTGAAACCATTCAAGACGTTTCGAAAGGTAATTTCTAATCCATTGAAGAAAAGAGTCATCGATCCCAAAAGCACACAAAAGCATGTTACCAAACATCGTCAAATGCCTTAGAAATGTCAAGTGGAACTATTTCGCTTTCGCCAGATTGATGTACGCTTTTCGGAGAGACATGTCATCAGATCACCGGCTATTAAGAAGTTTTTATATTTCGAGATATTTCTTGAGCCGGATACCTGGATAACAAATGATAAACAATTTTTTTAGGTTTTGACAATTTATTTTTCAATTTGATTCTCTTTCAACTCGATACACTTTTCCCAGGGCTGCTGGAACTTTTTTAACTCCTTTTTTTGGCATGCAAAATAATCCTCCGCGGAGACGATGACTTCTTCGGTCGACCTGGCGAGCGATCTTTTAAGGTTAGGGAGCAGAAAGAACCCGCAGGGAGCCAAATCCGGTGAATAGGGAGGATGGGGCAGCAATTCGTAGTATACTTTGACCAATTTGGCTGCGGCGACTGCGGAGGTGTCTTCGGTCTTCGCCTTTTTTGGGGCACATTCATCGGGTAAAACCTATTGTTTCAATTATTGTTTGGGCTCTGATGTATTACAATGAATTTATGTCTCATAGACGGTCACAATACGGCGCAGAAAGTCCTCCGGATTTCAATTAAACAGGGCCAAGCATGTCTTTTAAATGGTCTCACGATCGCGCTTGTGTTCCTTCGTGAGTAAGCGCAGCACCCATCGCCCGGACAGCTTTCTCATGCTCAAAATCTCGTGCAATGGGAAGGTGAATGGGTTTCTTATACACTATCGAGAATGTATATATATATCCCCACCACTCAAAAACAAGAATCGGATCACGGAGCGATACTGCCCTTTTTACATGGTCACAAAAAATACAAACACGATGCTTTGAAATGAGTGTCAAACGAAAACTAAACGTCGGATTGTCACAAAATTTAGACAGGGCGGCTTAAAGAAGTTATAATAAACGATAGTACAGTAGCGCTACCTAACTTCCAATCCAAGTACTTATCAAACAGCTCTCGTAAGTGGAATGGGTCTGTAGGATGAGAGAAAAGAATATATGTAGTATTCGCCTTTTTAGGGACAGACTGGACAAATGCTGCTTTCAAACTGCTCTGAAAGAGTTCTAAGGAGTAGAATATATTGAGATCTTTAAGTACACCTGCTACAATACACAAGTGGAAAAGTGGATTCATCCAGTTGAAGATTCGAAGCACTCAAATATAGACGGGGACAAAGCACAATCTGCAAGTGTTGAGCTAGTCGCAAAGTGTGCAGCAAGCAGATCGGCCTTGTCCAAAGAGCTGACAGCTGGAATGTCATTGTAAATGAGCGTTGGGATGGATGTAGGGGCAAAATGTTTAATGTTTTTGTCAAACGATCAACAGTTTTTACTGTAATTAAGAATTGCTGGTTTTTTTTTGTTTTTTTTTTTTTGTTTTTGGTCGTAAGTAAGGCGTTGCAGTCATTCCTGGCTAGTTTGAACTTTTTTGGGTCTTCTTCAGTTGTATTGGTCTTATAGGACCGACAAAATATTTCTCTAACCCTGACAACCTCTTTACATTTTAAGTCGTACTACGCGTTTTCTTTGGTTTGATACTCTTCATCCAGTGGGGTTCTCATTCCAAAGAAATTGATATTGTTATCGAGAAAACACAACGACCAGTTATAATTCTCAAAAGGGTACTAACAACGCTCCAATTGGCTTCAATTCTTTTAGGAATCTTTGCCCTAACTGTGTGGTCGATGTACGAAAAATAAGCTTATATGACACAGTGGTCTATAAAGCCTAAAGGGGAAAGCGTATCAACAGTGTTCTTATTAGGGTGAGAAGTTAAAAACTAGTTCAACCTGTTGGCAGTATGACTACCAACGTCTGGTATTTGTGTAGGCTCCTTTACAAGCTGGGTAAAGTTACTTTCCGGAGTGAAAATCTCAACCCACCGTTCTTTAGGTGTTGTCTATCTAGAATGTCGAAGCCACCCATAGTTGTGTATATCGAAAACGTCGGTATTAACGATTTCAATATGAGGATACAAGGAAACAATTCCTTAAATAGAGTTAGACAGCGCATCGAACTCGATAAAGGTCAAGGTTGGGCGTCAGTAAATAAAGCAGTAGTGAATAATTTGCTTACGGAGATGGAATCGAAAGAAGTTGAATTCTGTATTGGGACACGGATCATATTGTGCTGTAGTTTGGTAAACTACATCACTGTGTACTTAAATGGCGAGACCGTGGTGAGAGAAGAATAATGGCTATAGTTCGTAGACGCCTAGATTGGCAGCTTGAGATCAGAATGATCTGAGAGGTGTGTTTCAATAAGTGCCGAAACAGCTGGTCTGCATTTACAGACTATAACGTAGGCGGAAAAGTGATTACTTTTTATCCCGCGTATATTAGCTACCTCAACCCTGAATTCCCTAGTCATAATCACAAACAAAACACAGAAAACACAAAATTCGACGATTCTGAGCAAAGCTGCGAAGTGAAAATTCTGACGTTGGTTTACCGAATAAAGGTGTTATGCCCTTACAACGAGTTGTCGTATGATAAATACAGCAACAGCAGTGATCAAGTGCAAGCAACAATACTATGACCTGGGGCGGGAGAGTTGGGATATTGCTATATTGCACTCGCTCGCGGTCATCACGGTGCTTCTTGTACTGAAATGAAATAAAGCTTGTCAGCTTAACATTTAAACCCTGTTCTTTCTGACACTGGAAAAACCCGATGTACTAACAAAATGACCAATTCTTTGTCTGAGTGTTCTGCTCCGTCAGAGAAAAGTAAGCCGGGAAAACGTAACTTTACTTTAAAAATCTTCTCTTCCTCATTTAACCCTCTTCACCCCTTTTAACAACATTCACAATACACCCCATTTAAAACTCAACGAAGTAATGTCAACACTACTCATAGGCAAGTAATACATGGGAAACTACCATATTTCCTGATATGACCAACTAAAGCACTTTCGAAAGCCTAATTATTCGTAATGACAACCATAAACCTCAGACAGGGTGTGTCTATTCCTACAATATCTAATGTGCAAAAACGATCATTCATAACAGTCAAATCACGATTCATTTAGGAACAATAAAGCCAAACCAACAAAACACCACCACATTAAAACAACCACATCCCTTGGGGGATGCGGATATTTTATGGGAAAAAAAATTTAACAATGCGCAGTCTTTGAATTTAGATTGCAGAAGTAATCCACTACACAGGATGTAATGTGAAATGTTTGTCACGTGCGTGATAGCGTTAGCATATTCTTCCTCAGTTTCCATTGACTACTTTTCGTCTGGCTAAGTATGTAAGGGTGGTTTCTGCCAAAGACGATAGGAGTGAACGACCTTAAAGTGAATTTCAAAATTAAAGAGTTGAAAATCAACAGGATTCTACTATTGTGCCCGTATTGTTTTTTGGAGTAAGTTGGTTCGAAAAGATTTGCAAGCAAGTAACAAGCAGAAGGGCCTTCATTTGTCCCAACAGCAAAATATGGCAAAGGGTAACACTCCAATGTGTGTTGTTTGGGTCAAAATGATACGATTGCCGCCTTTAGAAGTGTTATTGGGAATCGTCTGAACCAACAAATTGTCATTGCTTTTGGGTTTGATTATTTTCCTTCTTCTTGTACAATGTATCTATTTCTTTTATCTATTTTGCAAAAGAGAGAGGAACAGAAAAACGTAAGAAGGCTTTAGAAGATGGGAGGTTGTGTTCTGTTATCACAAGTAACCAGCAAGTACCTTTTATCAAAATTTCATTTCCCATGGGACTCAGTGTGTAGTCCCCATCAAATATCGGTGAGTAATTACGGCTGGTCGGATACAAGTCGGGGTCAGTGCAGTGTAAGTAATATTCTATTTCTTAAACAGATTTAGATACAAATCTAAATGAATAAAAAAACAACAGCCACATCTATCATATTGAGTCATATAAAAAGTCTCCGCGGTTTTTTGTCACTAGATGGTGTTGGTGTCCATTTATCTGGAAACACTAATCTGATTGTGTCAGACGAACACGTGTTTGAAAGGCCACATGTCAGGCTACATTTTTTGTGAAGACAGCTGTGTTATTCGTTGCAAGTGTTAAAAGTTATGCTGATTTGAATATGAGTGAAATATCTGAAGAAATACGCTATGTGATGCTTTTTAACTACAAAAAAAGGGAAAAACGCTGCGAAAACATATCAAAGAATTCGCCGGACCTAGGAGTGGTATATTCGGCTCCGTTCCGGATATCTGTAAAAGATGCACCTCGCACTGGTCGGCCTGTCACTGAAAAAAACGATGAAATTATACAACTGATAGAGCAAGACCGGCGCAGAAGCTGTCTGGAGATAGCGGAGGCACTAAACATCAACCGTATGACAGTTTGAAATCATCTAAAACGAGCAGGCTACTCAAAGAAGCTCTATGTTTGGGTGCCACATGAATTAACGCAATGAAATTTAATTGACCGAATAACCATCAGTGAAACGCTGCTGAAAAGTAACGAAATGGAATCATTTTTGAAGCGATTCATTACGAGCGATGAAAAATGGATTAAATACGAGAATATATAACGCAAGCGATCATGGTCAAAGAGCGGTGACCGACCACAAAATACTTCAAATCCAGGATTAACGGCAAACAAGGTTATGTTGAGTGTTTGGTTGGATTGGAAGAGAATTTTCTAATGACTTGACAACTTTTTTTTTTTAAATAAAAGGCAAACCATTTGAGATATTCCAAAAACTTTATTATAGGCTTGAAGTACAATCAAAACATTTATGAATGCAACTCGACTTCGTTCATATGGCTTACGCGGGCACGTTTGCAGCGGTCGATTCATTGGACCCAATTTTCAACGACTCGGCCACACATTTCGGTCGAATCGGCCGCTATTTCGCATTCAATGTTGGCTTTGAGCTCTTCCAACGTCGTCGGCGTGTTGTCATAAACCAATGACTTAACGTAGCCCCACAGAAGATAGTCAAGCGGCGTTAATCGCACGAACGAGGCGGCCAATCGACTGGCCCATGTCTTGAGATAACACGCTCACCGTACTTACTCTTCAATAAATCGATTGTAGCGTGTGCTGTGTGGCTTGTGTCACCATCCTGTTGAAACCACATGTCGTCCAAGCCCATATCTTCCAATTCAGGCTAAAAATAATCGGTGATCATGGCGAGATAAATCTGACCATTCACAGGAACGTGACGATCGTTATCGTCGACAAAAAAAAAAAGGCCCAATAACGCCGCCGGCATGCAAACCGCAACAAACAGTTATTTTTTATGGATGATGGTGATTCATGAAGCACATGTGGGTTTTCACCCGACCAATAACACACATTTTGCTTATTGACGAACCCATTGAGCCAAAAATGAGCTTCGTCACTGAAGATGATTTTGCGATGAAATTCATCATCTTGGCGCGTATTCTCCAGAACTCAATCGGAGAACGTACGTCACTTCAAATGGTCCATTGGCTTCAATTCTTGTGTCAGCTTGATCTCGTATGGGTGTAAACCAAGATCCTTACGCAGAATACGCCATAATGTGGTCTCAGCGATGCCCAATTCTTGAGAACGCCGTGGAATTGACTGATTTGGATCGTTTGCTACGGACGTCTGAACGGCAACGATATTTTCGGTACTTCGACCAACCCGTTGTCTCACTGACAGGGTAACACACAACGAATATTTGGTTTAAAAATTTTGCACTAAACTTGTTATTGCCTGTCTACTAGGGCGAGAATTACGACCGAAAATAGGAGTTAACGCTCTTAAAGTTGCAGTCATTGACTCCGAATATCTGTAGAAAATTTTTATAATTTACATATGTTGCTCGTTAGTGTACTTTACCATGATGAAAATGTTGAAAATACTGGATAAATTGACAGTGACAGTTTTATGATTAGTGAAAGAGTGCGGTTCACAAATTAAATCCAAAGTTGTCAAGTCTCTATTGGAAAACCCTGCTAGATCGTGGCGAAACCGTCAATTTGATCCTCTACTGAGCACAACTCGACCGGTTGAATGAAGATATCAAGAAAGAGCGACCAGAATGCTAGGCCACACACATCTTTGATAACCGGGAACAAATTGACGAAGCTTGGTTGGGAAGTTTTGCTGCATCCACCGTAAAGCCCTGACCTTTGTTTCAGTTTTTGCAAAATTCTCTTGATGGTAAAAAATTGGCCGACCGAGAGCCACTGAAAATCACTTGGCCAAGCTTTTCCCTGATAAACCACAGCAGTTCTACACCACTGGAAAATGTCAAAAGATCATTGATAATAATTTTTCAAAAATGTACCAAAAAAACCGCGAAAACTTTTTATATGACCCGTTTATATTGTCTAGGACCTTTTATAAACAGCAGCCGCATAGAAACTGCCTCAACAAACTCTATAGTCCATGAATACATTAATCGTGAACTCATCAATGAAAAATCCAGTTTTAGCAGAAAGCATTTCAGAATATGGACCGTGTCGTCGAAGATATAAATATGAAATCATGTGACCTTTCTACTATTTCCGTAAAAATCCTTTAGATCAAACTAATTTTCAGCTTCCTGATTTTGCAGCATATAGCTGCGCTGAAATTTTCTTCGACAGCGCGGGTAAAAGTTCCAATACAAGAACTACGCTGTCACTCTGAATCACATGTTGTAAAAGTTTTGTTTTTCAAATCTCTGTAATTATATCTATGCTACTGGAAGTCCTTGATTGTCGATTATCCTATTACTACATCTCATCGCAGCACTTATGCGCATATATACTGTTCCAAGAAGAAATTGTTAGTTTGGAAGAAGATACGCGTATCATTAAACAGCATTCTTTCATAAATAATTGTGATAACCAAATTGGGTTGAAGTTCGTTTCATAGAAAAGGAAACACGGTTCTTGTGTTGAGAAAAAAAACATTGTGGGTCCTTATTTTAGTTCTGCTCGAACTTGATTCCTTTATCTTTTCTATCGATTTCATGTGTGTTAATTTCCTTGCGGGCAATGCTAGTATTAAGTTGCAGTCGTAAATCCAAACATCAATCGATTAATCGAATACGGTGAGCGAAAGCACATCGTACAATAGTCCTCAGAGACTTGGATAAACGAGTTTTTTTTTTTATTAGATGAAATGATGTACAGCTAAAGGGGAAAAGGAAGGAAAAGCCATAAACATACTTCTGAAGAAAGGAATGAACCGAGATTACCACGTTGCCACATACAAGTATTGAGAGGTTTAAGTAAAAAGTATTGGTGAATGAAACCTTATCTAATGATGAAGCAACCGTGCGTGTCCTTTAAAGGATGGTTTCACTTGATTTCTATTGAAAGAACATAATTCTTTTTGAACTCCATTGTGAGATTGGGGGGATTTCGCAGAGGGTGCATCATTTGTGATCAGGCTTCAATGCCACGCTCTTAGGGATGAGGTCATGCCCTGTTTTGTATTACACATTGTCAACAGATTGAGGGTTGCTATAAGTTACAAAAATTTACTATCAAAGCAGATCTGTGAAACAAATGTTGCACGTGCATGATATTTCCTAAGGAAGATTATTTCTGATTCTATTACGTTTGTGGGAATGCCAGGTGTTGAGGTATACTGAAGAAACTATTCACAGAAACTAAATGGTTACAGCCCAAGATACGGTTGTGGTGATATTACTTATTGGGAAGATTAATAAACTTAAATACATACATACTGAGCAGGGGTTTTTATGAGAACAACATATATATTTTCAGCTTACACATCAAGTCAACACATACCTTGGTAACATATTACTACATCATCGTTCGCAGAATATCTTCGTTGCACACATTTTGGTTTTAGATTTAAACACCGGAACTTTTCAGAGTGTAGAGTTTAAGTAAGACACACAGCCATTTTGGCACCACTAAAGTATGTGCATTGATATTCGGAACGTTGTATTATTTTCGCAGACGGTGTTAGGAATTTGGAAGGATTCCTTCTGCGATTGTTTATTGATAAGAATGGCTATCATCTCGTATTCATGCAGAATGAAGTATTTAACGTGGATGATCAACAATAATAACTTCGCCAACCCGACTTAGAAAAAGTCTGCTTAGCAATATCTGAACTAAGGGCCAAAAGGGCTGCGGGAGCAGATTAAGGAATCAGTATGAAAGAACTTTTCTATAAAATATGATCGGAATGAACCATGCCCGGTGAAATGAAAATTCAAAATTGTTTGCCTGAACATCTGGCTCTCTTAACTGTGCTAACGTTGATATAAAGGAATCAGTCTTTTTAATATTGCGTGAAAGGTTTTGCCTACCTTACTATGAGAATAATTGAAACCTTTTTTTTTCTGTGAAAACAGAGTACTCAAATAGAGAACGAGTTCACTTTGCTTTTATTTACTTCCATCTATCTACGCGCGCTGAAGAGATTTATGTAATCTCAAAATGTACTACCTTGATCAAAAACATTGCGGAATTTAGTCAGAAAATTAAAAATACAAGTTTATCCATCTAAATCTATATTGTCCAATTCAAAGTAATCCATATCGATTGCAAGACACTTATTTTAGTGCTTGATCCAATCCTCGAAACATTTTTTATATTCGGTTTTCGGTATGTCCATCAGTGCTTCCTGTGATTTTTCCAATACTTCCTCTCGTCTGCTGAAACGCGTGCCCCGTAGTGGTTTTTTAACTCGATTGAACAGAACGAAGTCACAGGGAGCCGAATCAGGTTAATTCGGTGGCTGTCGGATGGTATTTGTTGCATTTTTCGTCAAAAAATTAAGAATAATGATGGCACTGTGCTACGGTGCGTTATAATGGTGCAAAATCCACGAGTTTTCTGACCACAATTCTGGTCTCTTTCGGCGAATTGCTTCAGGCAAACGTCTCATAATGCCCAAATAATACTCTGGTCTGGCTTTCTGGCAAAAATTGATACACTACATCGTTGTAATCCATGAAAACCGTGAGCATTGCCTTCTTTTTTGACTGAAAACGACGTGGTTTTTTTTGATCTCGGTTCATTTGGTGAACGCCATTCACTTGCCTGATATCTGGATTGCGTGTCGTACTCATAAACACACGTCTCGTCTCCAGTAATCATCCTTTTGATGAATGTGTGATCGGATTCAGCCTCGCAAATCATCTCTTTTTTGCATGAAATAGAGATCTTTTGGCACCAACTTTGCTGCTTTACGACGGAAGCCCAAATGATTAACCAAAATGTCTTCGACGGATCCATAGGCAATGTTTAAGTCCTCCGCTATCTCTCTAATGGTTAATTTACGGTTATTGATCAACATTTCTTTTACTTCATCAATGTTTTCGTCGGTTTTCGATGTCGATGGTCTGCCATTGCTTTCTTCATCTTCGATGTCATCACGACCATTTTTGAACCGCTCGCGCCACTGGTAAAAGACCATTTTTTTTAGAGAATCGTTGCTGAAACACTTTTTCAAGATTTCCAAAGTTCGCGCACCATTAAATCCCTTATTTACGCAAAATTTAATACAAATTCGTTGTTGTAAATTTAAATCCATTTCTAAAATTGTAAAAAATCACGAACACACAGAGAGATAGATGTACTCTTGGATATCGGAATCGCGATATTTCAGAGTACGTTCAAAAGTGGGCTTCAGGGTATGCTGATGAGCATTCATAGCGGGACGGTGTTACGGTTGGAAGTTTGAAGGAACAGCATGCTACTAGCAATTTCAATGGAGCACTTTTGGCGGAAACAGCGATAGCGAGGGTATCAATTGTCCGACTGATATAAGTATCACCTAGGAGTCTTATCGCACGGTTTTGAATACTAGCAGGTGCAGAGATGTTTTAGGAGCACCTGAGCAGATGTGAGCATTGTACACTAATTTTGTGTGGATTAATACCTTATAAATTGTGGTTTAATAATTTATATATTATTGTACATATTTTTGGCGACATCGAATACGTGGCGACATCCAACGTAAGTTGTCATTGAGAATATACCAAGAATGAGAAGTCTGTTGGTTTCGCTAACGCAAGTGCTATTTAGGGATAATGGCTGGGTGCTCAAATTTAAACGACAGTAGACAGAATTGTGTTTTGGAAATATTAAATTCCACTCTGTTGGTGGTTCAATATTAAGTGATGCTGCCGGTATCGAAATTTTATGAGCTAAGCATACGCTGCCATTAACGTTCTACAGCCGATGAACAGGGACGTGAGTCCGGGAACGAATATGTGAAGGAACTACTGTCATCAGCAAAGTAATACTTTGGATTAGAAGTAGCAGACGAAAGATCATTAATGAACATTAAGAAGAGTCTTGGAGTCAGAACTGAACCCTGGGGCAGACCAGCATTTATTTTGTGGATATTAAACTTGAAATACAAGACAATTTATCAAACAAACTATACAAAGACAATTTCAATCCCCAAGGTTGAAAAGCCGAATGCATTAAGATTTGTATGGGTTGGCCATACATCTGCCTGATCTGCCTGAGCGTAACCGCATGTTAAAAAAACACAGGCTTTTTTAGTAATAACTGTGCGTATATATTATTACTTTTTTTTAAAGTGAATGCACCCTTAATGCTTTTTTGTGAACTGCTATTACCACAGGCAATGTTTACGAAAATGTATTACCAAGATTCGGAGTCGATGGCCTAAGCTTAAAGAGCGCTACTGCCAAATTTCGGTCGTTATAATCGCCCCACCCAAATCACTATTTGTAATTTGGTGCAAAAATTTGAATCTACAAATTCGCTGCCAGTGAGAGAAAGAAATGTAAGTGATTCTGAAAATGTTGAGACAGTATGTGCATCTGTTGACGGCGACCTAAATCAATTTACCCCATGCCGTTTGCAGGAATTGGGCGTTGCTCAAACAACTTTATTTTGTGAAAGAATTGAGCATTAAAGAGGCTGCCAGGGTTAGAAAAATGTTTTTTCGGTCCTATAAGACCAACCCGACAGAGGAAAACTGAAAAAAGTTCAAACGAGTCAGTAATGACTGCAACGCCTTTCTTAAGTGTGTGAAATTTCGATACGACCAGAAACTAAGGGAAAAAAAAAATTCACAATGTCCCAAAGGTAGTATACACTTTTGGTCGTCCGTCAAAAACATAAGAAGTTCTGTCTCATCCTCTATCTCAACGCTCATTTACAATAACATTCCAGCTGTCAGCTCTTTAGACAAGATTAATCTACTTGCTACACACTTTGAGTCTAGCTCAACACTTCCACATTGTGCTTTGTCGTCGCCTACACTTGATTGCATCGAAACTTCATTGGGCCGAATCCACTTTCGTACTCGTGTAGTAGCAAGAGTACTTTAAGATCTTAATGTACATAAATCTGTGGTTCAGAGGGTATATCTCCTTTTTTCTGAAGAGGTATTGTTCCTCGCTGGCAAAACCACTGTGTACGCTTCTTTATCAATCCTTCTCTTTAGGACCCTTTCTTCTCTCTCTTCCTACAGACCGATTGCACTTACGTCCCTGACGTAATCGTGAACTCATGAAATATCTCGAAACACTAAAACTTCTCAATGACCGACAGTATGGTTTTTATAGCAAAATGGAACCACAGCGTACATCAATTTCGTTTGACATCAGGCTCTTTGACTCTCTTCTTCAATGGATTAGAAATTACGTTTCCAAATGTTCAGTTCAGCTTGAATTAGATGGTTGGAAATCTGATATTCACAAAATAAATGTTGGTGTGCCCCAGCAATCTGTCCTGCCTCCGATACTTTTTTTAATTTTCATTAATGATCTCTTGTTTGCTACTTCTGATCCAATATATTGATTTGCTGATGACAGTACTCTCTGATTTTCGTATTCGTTTACGAGCTCACGTTCCTGCTCTTCGGCTGTAGAACGGGAACAGCAGCGTGTGTTAGGTACATTAAATTCCGATATTAACAGCATAACCAATTGGGGAAGCACCAACCGAGTGGTGCGCTGTCGTTAATGCGGAACTTATATACCCAGCCATTAGCAATGAATGGCACTTACGTCGTCGAAACGGAAAAACTTTACATTCTCGGTATTTATGTCGGTCAAAAATGCTGCGAAATGTCTAGGTTTCCTCAAGTTATGTAAGAAATATTACAAACCCCTCTGATCTGTCCTCAAAATAATATATGGGCTGATGCCGTTTCTAAGAGAGGGCATCACTTGAATTAGATCCATATTTTTCAGTTAGTATCAACCTTCAAAAGATACGTGTATAAATTTGACAGCTGTCGGACGATTAGTTCTCGCGATATAGCGTTGTGAGTGAAGCAACTTTTGTTATTGTGAAAATAAATGGATTCAAAGCAATTACGTGTGTTGATTTATCATTGCTTTTTGATGGGAAAAAAATGCAGCCGATGCAAAGAAAATGCTTAATAAGTGTTACCTGGACTCTGCACCATTCGAACGAGCCATTCGCAAGTGGATTGAAAAATTTAAAAGTGGTCATACAAGCACCGAAGATTATGCACGCAGTGGACGTCCAAAAGAGTCTGTTTCAGATGAAAACATCAAAAAAGTCCAAAAAATGATTACGAATGACCGTAAAGTGAAGTTAATCGATATAGCTGAGGCTCTGAAGATATCAAAAGAGCGTGTTGGATATACCATACACAAATGTTTGGACATGCGAAAGCTCCGTTTAAAGTGGGTGCCGCGTTTGCTCACAGTTGACCAAAAACAACAACGTGTTGATGATTCAGAGGAGTGTTTAAAGCTGTTCAACCGCAATAAAGCCGAATTTTTGCGTCGGTATGTGACAATGGATGAAACTTGGCTCCATCACTTCACACCAGAGTCAAGTCGGCAAGTAGCTGAGTGACGAGCAGGCGACGAACCTCGTTCAAAACGACCAAAAACTCAATAGTCGGCTGGCAAGGTTATGGCATCCGTATTTTGGGATACATATGGAATAATTTTCATCGACTATCTCCAAAAGAGGCAGATTATCAACAGCGACTATTGCATTGCGTTGTTGGAGGGTTTGAAGAACGAAAACGCAGAAAAGCGGCCGCATTTGAAGAAAAAGAAATTGTCATCAAGACAATGCACCGATGAAAACGATGACAAAATTGAATGAATTCGGCTACGAATTGCTTCCCCACCTGTATTCTGCAGATTTCACCCCCAGCGACTATTTTCTGTTCGCAGACCTTAAAAGAATGCTCGCCGGAAAGAGATTTAAGACCGATGAAGAAGTAATCGCCGAAACAGAGGCCTATTTTAAGGCTAAACCGAAATCGAACTACAAAACTGGTATCGAAAGATTGAAAAATCTTTTCAATCAGTGTATCGCACTCGAAGGCAGGTATATTAATAAATAAAGTTGAATGTTGCAAAAATTTTGTGTTTTTCTATAAAACGGCCCTGTCTTTTCAGTCCATGTATTTCAGCTCATATTATTATGTATCATCCACACAAATTTTGAGTACGATGCCCACATCTGGTCAGGTACTTCTAAAACATTTCTGCACCTGCTAGATAGGCTTCAAAACCGTGCTATAAGACTCATAGGTGATACTCATATTAGTCAGGCAATCAAACGCTTGAACACTGACGTAATGTCTCCTGTCTTAGGAATGCTTATCAGCATACCCTCAATCCCACTTTCAGACGTACTCTAAAATTTCATGATTCGTCATTACTTGCAAACTTGCAAACATTTAAAAACAATGTACTTCGGTACCTCTCTTTTCTTCCTGCCTAAATTTCCTTCGTCCGCGTTGTGTGCAAAGTTTTTAAGGGTACACAAATCTCTTGAGCGCGTGATCATTATAAAAAAAGAAAAAATAAAAATCACCGCGTAAACTCGTATAAGATCAAATTGCCAGAACTAAAGCCAGATGACCATTTGAAGCATCGAACTTCCATAAATTGGTCTTTGAAATAAGTTACAACTGGTTCGGGATTTCATCGCGAGTTCATATTCAACGATGAAGCTCATTTCTGGATAAATGGCTCTGTCAACAAGCAAAATATGCACCATTGGACGGTTACAAACGTTGGTCGTATTTTTTCGTTGGTCGGATGTGGTTTCAACAGGAAGGCACAACTTGCCACATAGCGGGTCAAAGAATCGAGCTGCTGAGGTCGAAGTTTTATGATGTTTTATATTATCTCAAGAAATGGGCTAGTCAATTTGCCGCTTCGCTGGTGCCATTCCAAGTTTCTGGTTAATACCAACAAGCAAGGGGCGTTAGACATACTCAGAGCCAATATTGAACACAAATTTCCCGGAATATCAGCCAAAATATGCTAGAAGTGTGGTCGAAAATCTGCTTCAATATCTTTAACATAAAGCAAGATGTTGGACTTTGATCAACACAATCAATACGATCATACAAATATTGACATAGATACCTGCCTCGTTATAAAGTACCTATTCTGGGTTGCTGAAATCTGAATTAAGTTCGATGCAGTAGCCAGAGATAATATAAACTTTCATCAGTTGGCTCTCCATTAGTGTGTGTCTTTTTCATGTCCAGAGGGAAGATATTTTTATTTTCCATAGATGTCACACCATAATGTCACGATTACCTTTCTCCGACTGGTCGATTACGAAGGACAGTGAAGGTTTTTTGAATGAATAAATTCATAAATAGATCCTCATACATACTGAATAAATATAGATTCACATAGAATACACGTATGCCCTTTACAATATTGACTCTTAGAGACTATCTACATTGATAGGAATGTTTCTTACTTCTCAAATGTGTCAGGTTGTACTATATGTAATTGCGATTTATATGTCAAGAACAACTAGATAAGACTCTTGCATCAAATGGCAACGATAAATGAAATGACTTTCTGCAAATTTTCTTTACTCTCCTACGAATACTGAGTTTTTTCCTGACGTACATATGTCAAATTCAAACGTTTGAGCAGAAGGATCATAAAGGATATATACTTAGCAGACAAAGAAAGAAGTAAAAAGGTCAAAGTGTTCATTGCATTTTAAGCAGCTCTTCAGTCGAAGGTGTAGTGCTTTATATTTGAATTTTATAACTTCACTAGACTTTTCGAAAAACTCCAAACGGATACAGGCAGCCATGCATCTTCCATTACTATGCACATGAATGATTTCCCCACTCAATGGTGTGCCTCTTCTGAGGATGAACAAATCGCAATTAAATGAACTTTAAATTGAATAATACAAAAGGATATCGGGAAAGGCTTTTCAGTCGAACAGAGAAGTCTGAACCTAGAAATTGAGTAATTTTTTGCAGCTTTTGACTGGCGGTGAAAAGATTTCGATTTTTTCGTTTCTATTCCATTTATTAAGTGCAGACTTAGTTTTACTGCTGACATTAACTTTGGGTAAAGGATATCTGCAGATATAGTCAAGTTTCTTGTGCATTGTCTATAGAGTTAAAAAGTTTCGGTATGTTTTCCTTTTGTATGATGAACATCGAAAAGAGGAGAGCAACTTTAAGGAGTAAGTCATTTACATTTGTAGGCACTACAAAGTCCTTTAGGCATTTCATGAAAACTTCTTATTCTGCACCTATTTTCAGATAATGGAAACGAGGATAAACAATTTCAAGTTGAGATAGTGGTAGGAAATTTTAGTTAACATTTATTTGTTAAATTTGTCAGTTTGATCTTAACGTAGACTGACTGAAAAGAGCTGCAGACTAATTTTTTTTTGCTCGAATTAATGAAAAATTCATATCGACTTTGAATAAGGAAAATGTTTTTTTTTTTTTTTTTTAAATAATACTGTTTCGAACGTAGTAACGTATGGCCAAATGAACCTTGCATAAATAAACTCCAGAAAAAAATTTTTTTCTTGTCATCCTTGGTGTTTTAACACAATTTATGTACTTCTGCTACTTGGGGCTTCAATGATGAAAACCAGTAGTCTCTTGTACTTCATCGTTGTATCTTCCGTGTCTGGGAAGATTTCCCGTCAAAATGGTCGTAGTATTTATCGATTTCCTTTTTCATCATAAACGAGGATGTCAACTCGTTTCTAATAAGAAAGAATAATTTTCCTCCTTTTTCCTTTTTTCTTAAGTGGTGTGCAACATAAAAGCAATGTACTCACCAGATAATAGTACAACGTCCCTAAACTCGTTAACAAATTTTGCTACATTATAAGCACTACCGTCAAGTACCGTCCAAGGATATTCTATTTAAGGAGTTTTGTGGTTAAATAAGTTTTTTACTCATGGGGGTGTTGAAGAAGCCTTCGGTGATAGTGTACTCGTATCGCAACAACAAATTTCTACTAAACTAGTAGTGCTGTTGACCAAAGTATTCTCGAATTACAAAGTGTAAATTTCTTGTGAATCCACTTTTTACATCGAGAGGTGCATTATTTTAAATTTGAACGAGCATTGTGCCCCTTAGCATCATTTATCGAATTTCAGATTCCAGGTTCTACCTCTTAAAGTTAAATATTTTGGTTGGTGTTGGCTGGTTTTATCTACTGAAGCGCATGATGATCTTAAAACAACTAGTTATGATACCAACTTTAGAAAGTATCATAATTGTAGTTTAGCCAGCGGCAATTACTTGCTTTTGCAACAATTATGAGCACCATCAGCTAAACGTCGAATAATGTGGCTATACTAACAGCCAATGTATAAGTTGTTTCTGTAAGAAATGTTGTGCTCTTGCCATTGAATTGGAGAAATCATATATTGAAGACTTGAGGATATGAGTTTTAACTTACATCCAAGCAGTATGAACTTTTATTTTCATGCGAAGCTAACAACGTAACTCTTTATCTTTATTCATAATATTTAGGCAAATCAATGTACACGCGTCTTGCGGGAATAGAACCATAAACTTTTCTTTTAAAATACATGTACTGATCGTTGATGAATACAAGTGGGGCGATAAAGAGATTCGAGTCGCGGTAATAGCGTTGTATAAGTGCGGAAAGGGTGCTAGCTAAGTGTTGGAGTTGCTAAAACCACTCGGAATATCGAAAATATTCGTTTATCAGGCTATTGCTCGCTTTGGAGAATTTTCTGGAGTACAGGACAGGCCAAAAGTGGTCGCCTCCACGTCATCCGTACGAGTGAGTAGTAAAGGCAGTGCCTGAACGAATTCGAAAAAATCGGGATCATCTAAATTAGTTTAATAGTTTTTATTAATAATCAAATTAAAGAGTTAACAAATACATATGCACTACCCGCAAAGCATAAGCTTATCTACAGGAGATCAAACTGTAAGATATTTAAATTTGAATTTTAAGTTTAAATAATAACATTACTTATGTGAATTCAAAAAGATTTAAGAAAACAAAATTAATTAATTAATTAATCAAAATTAAAATACAATACTCTTGATTTTTGTAAGTAAAAATTTTCTAATCTCTTTTTTTTGAAATTAATAATGCTTATCAGTCTCAAAGGAAAATTATTTAAAACTTGGGGGATCATGTAGTTAAGTTGTCGCTTGCCATAAACATTCTTGAACCTAGGCGTTTGCTGCATACCTCTAACCTTTCGTCTAGTGTTTATTTGATGTGAAATTGGTTTCAGGAATCTTTCATCTCTGCATACTACATTACAGTCACCATCTTGAAGTTTTGCTCTACAGTAAGAACTTTGAAATCATCCTCGTCCCGCCTCACACCTCGCTGCATTACTTTTAGTATATTTGCTTGCAGCTTTTGCAATTTATCTAAATGGTATTTTGTTAGTTTGGATTCCATTAATGCGTAATATACTTTTCTAAGCACTGTAATAGTTGAGCATTTCTTCAGATATACCATCGCGAAAAGTGCTTTTTTCATATCTGACCTAAGACTCTGAATATGGTTTTCCCAACGAAAGTGACTGTCGATTACAATTCCAAGATATTTGTATTCTTCCACAACTTCTATTTCTCAGCATGCGGACACTCGGGGTTCCGAAAATGAATTGTAGGTTTTGTTGGTCTACCGCGTGTTCCCCTAATGTACATGAACTTAGTTTTCTTTGAGTTTTTTACAAGCCTGATGTCATGACACCACTTTATAGCTCCTTGAAATCCTCCTGCATTATCCTCATATCTGTTTCGAACCATGCATGCTGAACTACAATTGCCATATCATCGGCATATGCGAATGAAATACTACTCTTGAAGATTTTCGTGTACAGGATAAATAATACGGGCTCTAGTTTCGAGCCTTGTGGAACCCCATATTTGACTTCCTTCCACTCACTCAATTCGCCTGCTTTTTCACTTTAAAACCTCTGTTATTTAAATAATTTGAATAACCAATCTGCTAAGACCCCTCTTATTTCAGCACGATCCAGGATGTCCATTAGTTTGCGGTGATTCAAAGTACCGAATGCCTTGCTAAAGTCGATGAACATTACCATTACGTGATGATTTAAATTCACCAAGTAGTTTTCCTGTGCTTTTATTCTTTTGAAACCCGAACTGGTTCTTAGCTATAGTTTTCTCCTTGTCTAGAAACCTCCAAAGTTTTCTTGTTACAACTTCTTCATTTTGGTTTAGATAGATTGCAGGATCATATACATTTCGGCTTCATTGGTTTCTTCCACAAATATCGAGTTGGGAGTAGTCGTACATATATGATTCGAAGTTTTAATGCTGAAGTCGTGAGTAATTTTAGAAGCTTGTTTGCTATACCCGGTAGAACATTCATTAGCTAATGGATTGACATTTTTATTTGAGCCACAATGTTTTTTAATGCAGTCGTTCAAATTGGTTTTTCTTCTTCCAAACAATTCATTTATTATTTCCCAAGATTTCTTTATTTATTTGGTTTCGCAGTAACTTGTATTCTACTTTAAAAGATTTGTTCAGTCTACTATTTTTCCATCTCCGGTAGAGTTTGTCTTTTTCTTTGCATTTCACTTCAAGTCCATCTGATATCCATGGCTTTTGGTTTTTACGTCTTCTCTTATTTGTTTTTCAGGTTGCCTTTGCATAGATCTCGTTCATTTTTTCTACAAATTTCTCATACGCTCCTTCTACATCCGCACAGCTTTTAATAATTGACCAATCAGTTGAGGAGATCAGATTGTTAACAATTGCACTTTTAAGACTATTCACACGTTCCTTCCAGTTTTCTACTGGAGGTTTGTTTTTAAAAGTCCCAAATACTACAGCAAAATGATCCGATATATCAGTCTCTACTACTCCAGATAAAATTATATTTTTATGCATTTTGACTATGATGTGGTTTATTAGAGTAGTGGTTCCCTTTTGCAAATCCACTCGAGTATTGCTATTTATAATATTTGTAAGCCCTTTGGATGCAAGTGCCTCTAAATAATTCTTTACATAGGAGTAAAGATAAAATCGATGATGAAATCGGTTCATCGGTTCACGGGTCATCTTCTAACTCCTCAAGTAAAAAAATTAGGCTGGAAAGATGCAAGCGCCTTTTGCTGTTGCACGCGGACATTGTTTATGAAATCATTCCATTTACGGATGAGAAAATTTTTACCGTGGAAGAATTTTTCAACAAACAAAATGACAAAATTTATGCCACTTAATCTAGGGAAGCGAAAAAATTTGTTCGAAGGGTTCAAAGTGGACATCATCCCACTTCCGTAATGGTTTGTTGGGGGGTCTCTCACCATGGTGTCACATCCATCCATTTCTGTGAAAAAAGCGTACAACTAGTGCAAAAACTTACCAAGAAGATGTGTTGGAGGATGTTGTGAAGACACCCTTATCAAGGGATACAGATGGATCTTCCAACATTACTCTGCTTCACCGCATAAAGCTAAAACCACGCAGGAGTGTCTTAGAGTCAATATTTCTGGCTTAATAGTAGCAGAAGATTGGCAGTCGGGGAGTACAGATCTGAATCCACTGAATTATGGTTTGTGGTCAGAATTGGAGAACATAGCCTGCAAGACTCCCCACAGAAATTTGGAAAGCCTTAAAATATATTAACCAGAGCAGCGTCCACGATCTTCACGGAAACCGTAAGTGCCGCTATAGCCCAATGGCCACAAGGTCTGGAAGCTTGTGTTAAAGCATAAGATAGTCATTTCGAGTTAATCCAATTTCTTTTAATAACCAATATTGTGGTCTAATAAATGAATTAATTTTGAATACAATATGTTTGCTGACTACGTACAACAATGCGAAGGCATTATATAGTGTCTGTGTAAAACCTGGTTGCGATCGGTGACACTAAAAACTACTCGTATACTTTGTCTTCTAGACTTACGTGCAAAAATCGGATGCGAAAAGTGCTCTAAGACTGAGTCAACCTAATGGGCGGAAACCAAATCCTTCCAAAGGAACTGAAATTATGTTCTACTACGTATTATACATATGATATCCCATCATAACGTCTGAAACGTCATGCGCCTATAATTTCTCAAGCAAAGAGGCATGGAAAAGGAACCAAATAGCAGAAAACACGATGTCGATTTTCACATATGGATCAAAGACAGAGATAGAAACCGGCGCTGGGATTCTCTCCGATCAATTGAACTTAAAATACTCATGTCGCCTACCAGACTACAGAAGTGCTGTGTAGTGTAGTAATCTGTGAAACTTCTAGATAATTATGGCTGGAACTTAGTAAATCTAGAACATGTAAGATTTCGGCGACGCTTGGTGATAGTCTTTCACTATAGGCAAATATTGCTTAACTTGAAGGTCTACGAATATGAAGGAATACGATTTTTTCTTTTTTTATTTTCATAAAATTAATTATAAATTAGAAATCAAAGTCAATTCTAAGTGCCACCAGGTGCAATAATAAAGGAAAAACCATCAACACGAATATTACTGTACATTATTGGAGCGATTAAAGGCCGAAAATGCTGCAAAACGGTCTCACATGAAGCGAAAAAAAAATCAATGACTTACGGCTATAATTGCTGTCGCATCCACCGTATTCGCCCGATTTGGCTCCCTCGGACTATTATGTCCTCCCAAACCTTAAAAGATGGCTCATCAATAAAAAATTCGGCTCACGCGAGGAAATCATCGACGCCACGGAGGAGTATTTTACAGGCTTTCCGGAAAATTACTTTCTATCTATATATAACTTAATTGCGGTTTGCTAGGAGATGGCGTTACTTCCGTTGTTATCATTCCATTGGAACATGTGTTGGAAAGCTACTGTCATTGTACGTCATTTCAGTATATGTCATTCGTTTGAAGCGTAAACAACAATAATTTTTTTTTTTCACTCAAATATGTCGAAATTTGTGCCTGAAAAAGTGTTTTTGCGGGGAGTTCTTCTTCTTTACTTTAATATGAAGAAAACTGCTGCCGAAAGTCATCGTATTTTGGTGGAAGTTTATGGTGAACATGTGCTAGCTGAGCGAACGTGCCAACAGTGGTTTGTACGATTTAAAAGTGGTGATTTTGGCTTGGAAGACGATGAACGTCTTGGGCAGCCAAAAAAGTTTGAAGATGAAGAACTGGAAGCATTACTCTACAAAGATTGTTGCCAAACACAAGAAGAGCTCGCAGAATCTTTGGGTGTCACTCAAGCAGCCATTTCAAAACGTTTAAAAGCAGCTGGATGTATTCAAAAGCAACGAAATTGGGTTCCACATGAACTCAAGCCGAGAGACGTCGAAAGGCGGTTTTGCATGTCTGAAATGCTACTGGAACGCCACAAAAGGAAGTTATTTTTGCCTCGGATTGTTACTGGTGGTGGAAAATGGATCCAGTACGACAACCCCAAGCGCAAAAAATCATATGTGAAACCCGGCCAACCAGCCAAATCAACGACAAAGCCGAATATCCATGGCGCGAAGGTAATGCTCTGTATTTGGTGGGATTAGATGGGTGTGCTGTATTATGAGCTGCTAAAACCGGGTGAAACCATCAACGGACCACGCTACCAAGCACAATTAATCCGTTGGAAGAGAGCAGTAGCCGAAAAACGCCCGGAATATGCGACCAGACACGAGGCAATAATTTTCCATCATGACAACGCTCGGCCCCACGTTGCTATTCTGGTTAAGAACTATGTGGAAAACAGTGATGGGAAGTCTTACTCCACCCGCCTTATAGCCCAGACCTTGCCCCTTCTGACTACCATTTGTTCCGGTCGATGCAGAACGCCCTCACTGAAATAAGGTTCACATCAGAGCAGAATATCAAAAATTGGCTTGATTCATTCTTGGCTGCCAAGCGGGCGCAGTTCTTTTGGGATGGGATCCAAAAATTGCCAGAAAGATGGAAAAAAGTCAAAGCTTCAGGTGGGCAATACTTTGAATAATACTATTGTACATGTTTTTCTTAGATAAACGTTCAAATTTTGGAGAAAAAAACCGCACGAATTAAATTACATACCCAATAAAAGAAGACTATATTGAATAAAATAAAAAAAACATTAAATTTTTTTTTTCATTAACAAGGAGGCTACTTTTCACCCCACCTAGTACGAAACGAAAGCAAAAAAGGTGAATGAGGAAATATCGAAGGTAAAAGAAACTGAGGTCACACTAAGTAACCGTGAATTCAAAGTGAAACATGAACTTGCATTTTCTTGTTTTATTTGTGGAGTAACAACCTCAAAAATGGAAGAATTTGAAGAATTTCAATCCAAGCCCGTAAATGAATAAGCACTGAAATTCGGCATTTCACCTATCCATGCTCGTATCAAGATGATGGATGATGCATGTAGCCTACAACATTGAATTTAAATGAGGAAGAGTCGACTCAGATACTCGTCCAATAAAAAAAACCAGAAAAGAATTAATAAAACGAGAGCTTAAAGATAAGATTGGAATACATCTGAAGAAATACGCTATGTGATGCTTTTTTACTAGAAGAAAGGGAAAAACGCTGCAAAAACATGCCAAAAAATTTGTGCAGTTTATGGTGAAAATGCTGTGAGTGAACGCCGGACCCAGGAGTGGTTTATTCGATTCCGTTCCGGAAATCGGTAAAAGATACACCTCACACTGGTCGGCCTGTCACTGTCGATGAAATTTTACAACTGATGGAGCAAGATCAGCACAGAAACTGTCTGGAGATAGCGGAGGCACTAAACATCAACCGTATGACAGTTTGAAATCATATAAAACGAGCAGGCTACTCAAAGAAGCTCGATGTTTGGCTGCCACATGAGTTAACGCAAATAAATTTAATCGACCGAATAACCATCAGTGAAAAGCTGCTGAAACGTAACGAAATGGAATCATTTTTGAAGCGATGGATTAAATACGAGAATACCCAACGCAAGCAATCATGGTCAAAGGCCGGTGACCGACCACAAACGACTTCAAATCCAGGATTAACGGCAAACAAGGTTATGTTGAGTGTTTGGTGGAATTGGAAGGGAATTGTCTATTATGAGCTGCTGGAACGTGGCGAAATGGTCAATTCGATCATCTACTGTGCACAATTTGACCGTTTGAATGAAGCTATCTAGAAAGAGTGACCAGAATTGGCCAACAGAAAGGGAGTTGTATTCCATCATGACAATACTAGGCCATACACATCTTTGTTGACCCGGAACAAATTAATGGAACTTGGTTGAAAAGTTTTGATGCATTCACCACAATAGAAACCGGATTATAATGGCGTACGTTGACGACAGAGCCCGAATAATAACCCTGGTAGACCCCGTACTCCGTAGCAAACGTAACTTTCTAACAACTCTGCGACTATTCTTTAGAAAATTGTAACTCAAAAACTATTTAAGATATTCATGTGCAATAATGTGGGGCAATTCTTTGGCCTCACGAAGAACGAAATCTTCCAAAAAATTGAAACCTTCGTTAAAAATTTCAATATTTCAAATAAAATTTAACAGAAAAGACTGGAGTACTTAGTTCTCCCTAACTAACTCACGTCAAACAAATAATGAGGCTTAATTTATTAACATTTAATACTCAATCATTAGTAAACCACAGCAGAAGGATAGAATTAAATAAAATCCTACTCACGAACAATAGCTCAAGACACAAAATTTATTCTGTTAGGCTCAATTTATTTTCCTACGGGAATACAGTCCCAAATTTTGCTAAAGGAACTACAGAAAATTGACAGACTTGCAGAGACCTTTGACGGATCAATAATTGGCGAAGACCTTAACGCAAAAAATATTATTTGGGGCGATTCTATTACTAACCAAAATGGAAGAATATAAGCTAACTGGCTGGACACTAACTCATTACACTTAATGAATCTGACTTCAGGAACACCGACTTTTTCAGCACACTCAGCCTACTTATTTCAATTTTTTAATTCGCCTAAAATTTTTAATCTAACAAATAACAACACCTTTACAATTAAAACACTTCCAACGTTTTCGGATCATTTCTCAGTTGAACTGTCAATTGAATCAATAGACAATTAATAGTAACAATTGCGTTAATAGAACCAAACCAAACAGCATCCTTTAGAAATACGAATTGAACTGATTTCATAATAGACTAAGACGAAGCCCAAGCACGAGCTCAACCCTCAATCATAAATACACAGCTACATATCTTCGTTTAATAAAATTCTCTCTAACACCATTGACAGCCACGCTAACAGAGTTGAGGGTGGCAAAAACAACTAAAAACATGGTTTCATCAAGCGTTCAATAGGCTTGATGATAGTTACAAAAGGCTTTCAAATAAAATCTCACTTTTAAAAAATATAATTAAAAAAGATAGAAATATGGTTAAACGAATAAAAAGTCCATAAACTCTCCCGAATCAAACTGAGGCATTTCGCATTCAGGGAAGTAGGCAAATTTTTAGGAAAAAAAGTAGAAAATGTAGAAAATGTTGCTATTACAAATGATACCGAAAAAGTAGAGATTTTCAAAGATTTTTATTCGGAAACCTTTAGACAGAATATTCCCTCCAATGAAGTGCAAAAATCTATAAAGAGAGTATAGAACTCGAGACCATCACGAATTTGTAATTTTAAAATTCTATATAATAACTGCATTGATAATGGGTACTTTCTTGATGAATGGAAGACAGCCAAAACTCTCCCAATAATTAAAAAACCACATAACTATAACATCAATAATTTTAGACCCATATCACTCCTTTCAAATGTTGGGAAGATATTAGAAAGATTCAAAATACATAAATTTGACATGCATACAAAAAAAAAAATATACAACACATTACAGACTATCAATTCGGATTCCGCAAACGACATTCAATAGTGTATGACCTATTTATGCTTCATAATGTGTAACCAAAAATCTGAGAGAAAAAAAATGCACAATAGCTTGTTCCCCTGATATTCAAAAAGCATTTGATATTGTGTGGAGGGAGCGATTAATTTATAAATTAGACCAATTTCACTACCCACCCCATTTCATCAATCTCATCCTTAGTTTGCTCTCCAATAGAACTTTTTCTTTATACAGATACTACAAAACAAATCGGAAAAATGTATATCAGAAAGAGGTGTTCCTCAAGGCTCAATTTAAGGTCCAAGACTCTATAATATCTCTTTTCATGACTTCCCGCACCCTCTGGTTACCAGTAATAGAGAAGTCTACAAAGCCATACTATTTGCAGATGATACAATGGCATATGCCCACGATTACTATCCTTAAATAACACTTTGACCTCTTAAAACACATTTAAAAAAATTAACGATTTTTATAAAAAATGGGCATTAAAAGTTATTAAAAAGAAATTAGAGTTTCAGTTTCAGTTTGTATGCATTTTTATTGTATTACTTAATTTACTCTTACTTGCTAGACAAAAAAATGCTTAAAAATTAGCTTAATTAACTTAAAATTATCTTATTCTAATTTACTGGCCCCATGCGAGCACTCTAAGTTAAACCTAACACTTAAATTATGTCTTTCGACGTATCTTACTACTATAGTATACTATTTCTATTCATTATAATTAAAACTAAGAAAACATTTTTTACAAAAAAAAAACTTAGTGACCTGACTTTTTTTTATTTTATTATAAAACATAAAACTAAAATCCTACAAACTACTTAAAATTAAATCTTAATCTACTTAACCTACTTACATCTAATATGCACATACACATATGTATCTATATATATATATGTATATATACACAAAATATATATATACTTAATATACAAATATATGTATATATATATATATATATATGTTATTTTTTTTAATTTTCTATTTTTTTTTAATATTTTTTTTTTGGTTTTTATTTATTTATTTTTTTTCTTAAATCTACCTTAATCCTACTTAAAACTATGTAAGCCAGCCATGGCTAAAAAAAATTAGGCGACCCACTTTGCTTCACAATACTTCACCAAGTATTGGAGGAATTCGACGACGAAGCATCCTCTCCTTCAAAAAGCCACCAAAATTGTTGGTGCTGCTGAGAAACATCCCTCAGGTCGCGGCTCCCTACCGCCCTACTGAACCGGAGACGCTCCGCACTGCCGTGTGCGACGTCTCTGTCGTAGTTGAGCCGCCTGTCCGCAGCTGTTCGAGCGACGTGGAAGATTAGCGGCACCGCCAATCTGTCCTGGATCAGACCTTTACTATCTAGGTAGAGAAACGCTTCTGGAGGAATAAAGCCGTTAAAGCGAACACTCTCGTGATACATATAATTAGGGTAGTAAGCCTCGGAGATCAGGTTGTTCGATGAGGTCAGTGCTCTTGCAATATGCCTTCGAGTCAACTTAATGACGAAATTGTCCACTCTTATTAGGTTCGCCCTATTGTACAAGACCTCATTACGATAGAATTTTATGTACTCAGATTCTGGTGTTCTGTATAAGCGAAGACAAGTCCTAAGACAAGCCCTCTCAAACACCCGAATCTTTTCCAATAAACTTGCTCTCACGTTGAACCACACAGGACATCCAAATACGAGCATGGGCCGGATAACAGCATCGAGTTGGCTGTTATAAAACAGTCTCTTTGTAAGGGCAAAAGCACCTTTGGCTCTGGCCAGAGCAACATCCATATGTTTGTTAAAATTTAGATATTGGTCTAGCCAGATCCCAAGGTATCTGACTACATTTCGACAAGCAAGTGGCTGTCCAAGTTGTCCTACGATAGAGAACTTTCGCCAATTCTTTCTGGTATCCCTAGAGGCCCCAGACGAAGGCGTCCTAAACAGAATGGTTTCCGACTTCTGAAAGTTAATTTTTAACTTCCAGTCGTCGCAATATCGCTTAATTTTGTCGAAGTATACACTTTTGCAAAAGTGTATTAATGACCTCAATCTTTGGACCCGATCTGTACGCGATTAAGTCGTCTGCGTACGCTATGGCATGGTGAAGTGAACCTATTAGATCACTTGTGTAAATGTTAAACAGGATCGGCGAATTTACCGCACCTTGTTGCAGACCGTTTTTAATGCTAAATGTTCCAGCAGAAGTCACATCGCCATTCTTCACAATGAACTGTCTACTGGAGAGCATATCAAAAAGAATATACAGCAGTGGCTTACTAATGCCCAACCTGTCAAGCTTGAAGAAGAGTCCCTCTAACCATACGGTATCGAAGGCCCTTTCCAAGTCAATCAGACAGGCACCAGTGCACTGTTTCTTGCCTTTGTTCCATTGGATATCAGAAACCAGTTTAGACGCTGCATGAATGATATCATGCCCCGTCTTGAAACCGAATTGATTATCCGGAACTATATGTTTGTCCTCAACCCACTTAGTCAGGACTCTATTGATCACCTTCTCGAAAACCTTACTGATGTTTGGGAGAAGACTGATCGAGCGGAGATTCGCCGGATTGGAAGTATCTTTATTCTTTTTAGGAATGGGATGTACCACCGCAGTTTTCCAATGCGCTGGATAATATGCATTATTCATTGCATTATTAAACAGGGTGGTATAAATGTTCACCGCTTCTAATGGGAGATGTCGAAGCACAATGTTCGGTATTTCATCGGTTCCCACTGATTTTTTACTTCTAAGTGATTCGAAGATCGTTTGGAGCTCTTCCTTCGAAATGAACGGTGGTAATACCCTTTCGTTGGTGATGACATTATTTGCCATGTTCTCGTTATTGAACTGGATGAAACCCGAGCTCTCGAATCGCCAACTCACAATTTCATTTCGAAGGCAGAAATTGTGCACAAGGACTCGACTCTCCAGGTCGTGGTTCGGGCCAATGATGTCATTCGCCTTGTACACTTCCTGGAAAGACGCTCCTATAGCCTCTACCTTCTCCTGCGGATCCTCGATCACAAAGAAGTTGTCATCATCACCTGCCTCATTTGGATCAATACCCGCTGCTTCAAGTATTTGTTCGTTGTTCGTCGTTCGGGCGATTTTGAGACATGGAAGGTCGTTTTGATTATTTCTCCGGAATATTTTATTTATTTGCGGGAACACATTCGGGTTGCTGGTGTTTACAGCCCGAATTTTATTGCTCCAATACAAACTTACAGAATTTCTGTAATTTTCCTTTATTAATATCTGGAGGTTTTTAATCGACGACTTCAATGTCATGATCTCCGGGTTATGTCTGTCAGTAAACTGTCTGTACAAGGTTTTTAGTTTTGACAGTAGTCTACTTTTATGTCGGTGCAGTGCGTCAATAGTTGCGTTGCGGAATATGTCTTCGTTGTCTGTGTGTTGATACCGAGGTATCGTTTTGTCCATAGTTCGTTTAATTGTCTCGGGGCATTAGTTTTAGATATCCGTCAATCTCCTCATTTGACAGATTTCTGTTGGACGGCGGGTAGAGCGAATTCGAGGAGAGTGCCCTTGTCAGTATTCTGGAGAAGTATGTCCAACGCACCCTACTATAATTGTAGGAATGCCTTTGAACAAACTCTTCCAATTCCGCAGTTTCGTTGGGAATAGTTATTTCGGTGCTGAAACCGCAATGGTCACTGTCATACACGAAAGTGCGTAGACAGTTTGTAGTTTGTTGGTTAGTGCACGTCAGTTGTATTCGTGAGTCGAACAGCAGAAGATCCAAATATGACCCATGTCTTTGAAACGACGGACTATCTGTCGCCTTAAGCCCGAGTCGATACGTTATACTGTGCTGAGCCCACCAATTGAATAGTAGGTTCCCTCTAGTATTTGGTGTATTATTTCCCCAATCCCTATGTTTGGCATTGAAATCTCCGCCGATAATAAAATAGTTGTCTTCCAATTCCAGCCTCAGGAATCGAAAAAGTGTCTCGAGCTCTGATATGAATAAGGAGGATTGAGTAGACTTAGGTGCATAGACAGACACCATGTACAGCCGCTTTCCACTACGGAGAGGGATGTACATGACGCATGCTTCCAGCACCTGAAACCCACGTACTACCTGCTGCCATTTGGGCGTAGGTAACTTGGGGAGTGACGGCTGGTGTTTGTATTTGCACGGGTGGACGTTTGACTTCCACCTGCTGCTGTCGAGCCAGATTTACTCTTTTTATGTATTGGAATTTAGGACAAACCCGATAATTTGCGGTATGCCCCTTGTTCCTTTTTTCTGACGCTCCGTACATACCCAGAGCGCATTCCTCTGATTTGTGGTTCTCTCCACACTTCACGCATCGAGGCTGCATTTCGCAGTTCGACGCGGCGTGCCCGAACCTTTGGCAGCGAACACATTGTAAAATGTTTTCACTCCTCTTTAATTTTTCCCAGTGTACAACTTGGTAGTCTAGGACTTTTATACTCCTTAGACCATCCAGTTTGCTGTTGGGACTTAGCTGAACCAGGAAAAACGGTAGTTTCCGCTTCTCCCTTTTGGCTCTAGCCGTGACGAAAGGCTTAACCCCCACGAATTTGAGCTCTTCGCACTCTTTAAACAGAAATTAGAAGCTACACTTGCGGTCATAAAAACCGCACCATATCAAAATGATCGAAAAATTGTTAATAACTACGATAATAATTTTTATAATGAAATGAAATTTTTGTTGAGTACTCCGCAGTAGTTTGTAAGTATTTCTATCTAATTTCCATCTGTTTATTAAATGTTTGAAAAAAGATATTAACAAAGAAAGAAAAACCAGTTAATTTTCTTATTTTTTTAAAATATTTTATTACAGCATTGGTTAAAAAAATCAAATGATACATTTTTTATGTATGTGTATATAAGATGTTTAGATATGCAACTTTTACCAAAAAATTATTAATAGCGAGTTTCTCCTCCTTTGGCGGTTATAACCGCTTTTATTCTAGAAGGCATCGAGTTTACTAGAAGCTCAGTAATATCCGTTGAAATTTCAGTATTTCATACATGTTCCAGAACTTCATTTAGCTTTTTTTTACTCTCTGGTTTACGTTCAGCCACCTTACGTTTCATTACATGCCATAAGTGTTCGATTGGGTTTAAATCGAGCGATTTAGCTGGCCAGTCTAGTCTGGTAATTCCGTGGTCATCAAACGTTGTCTTAAGCTGAAAATTATTGAAAGGCTCTAGTTATTTGTCTGTTTATTATTTATAAAGTAGACATCTAAAAGTTGATTTATAACACTCTACTCACGGATTTGGAGCGGTGGCAAGGTGCAGAATCATCTTAAAGAATGCACTTGTCAGTATACGAATGATGCTGTTTAATTGCTGGTACCAAAAACTCCCTTACTACTTCTCCATACTTTTGAGCGTTCATAGTTCCATTAACAAAGTGCAAAGGGCCAAAAACGTAAAAAGGAAAACATCCCCAAGCCATCTGGCTTTGAGGAAACTTCACTATTTTGACTATGCACTCGTCCTTGAACCTTTCACCTGCTGACCATCGTACGTATGGCAAAGTGTCGGCACACAACAAATTACATTTACTTTCATCGGACCATATCACACATCGCCAATCATCCTGCGTCCAATCTTCGTACTTTTTTGCCCACGTCAAGCGAGCTTTTTTCATTTTTGTGGTTAGGAGAGGTTTTTTCGCTGGTCGTCTTCCATAAACCTTGGTCTCGAGGCTTAGATCAACTTGATGAAATTCACTCAGCTCTGCTCTTATACGGACAACACTTTTAAAGCGATCTTTAATGCTTATTCGTTGTAATACATTGTCCGTCTTCTGGGTTGTTTTACGTTTTCGTCCCTAGCATTTTTTCCTTTCCAGTGGATCCAAACTTTCTTTTTTCTTCATCAGTCATATGATAGTTGAATGACAGCATCCTATTTTAACCGCAATTTCACGATAGCCAAACCCTTGTCACCCTGAGTCACCATCACAACTCAATTCAAACTGATTTCTTTTGCACTGAATACGAGGCTGAACTCTGCTATGGGGGAATACTCTTCCCTTACGATCTGATGTAATTAGGCATTTTTTGAGAACTCATTAGGTGGTGCGGTTTTTTTGACCGCAAGTGTATATGTTTTCGGAATTCTAGTCGAAAAGTAAAAATCATACAGTCTTTAGATAATATAAATATTAAATTTAAAAAAGATATAAAATATTGAGGAGTCAATCTCAATATGCTTCTTAAATTCAATCCACATGGAAAGCTAGTCAAAGTAAAGCCAGGAAGGTATCAGTATGGTATCAATTACTTAACGTAGCCCCACAGAAAATAGACAAGCGGCGTTAAATCGCACGAACGAAGCGGCCAATCAACTTACCCATGTCTTGAGATAACACGCTCACCATACTTACTCTTCAATAAACCGATTGTAGAGTGTGTTGTGTGGCTTGAGCCACCATCCTATTAAAACCAAATGTCGTCCAAGTCCATATCTTTCAATTCGGTCCAAAAATAATCGGTGATCATGGCGCGATAACGCTGACCATTCACAGTAACGTGATGATCGTTATCGTCGACGAAAAACGAAAAAATATGGCCCAATAACGCCGCCGGCATGCAAACCGCATCAAACAATTATTTTTTGTGGATAAAGTGGTGATTCATGAAGTACATGTGGGTTTTCACTCGACCAATAACGCATATTTCGCTTATTGACGAACCCATTGAGCTAAAAATGAGCTTCGTCACTGAAGATGATTTTGCGATGAAATTCATCATCTTGGCGCATCTTCTCCAGAATCGGAGAACGTGCGCTGCTTCAAATGGTCCATCGGCTTCAATTCTTGAGTCAGCTTGATCTTGTATGGGTGTAAACCAAGATCCTGACGCAAAATACGCCATAATGTGGTCTGAGCGATGCCCAATTCTTGAGAACGCCGTGGAATTGACTGATTTGGATCGTTTGCTACGGATTTCTGAACGGCAGCGATATTTTCGACACTTCGACCAACCCGTTGTCTCACTGTCACGGCAACATCACACAACGAATATGTAGACTCAAATTTTTGTACTAAATTTGTTATTGCCTGTCTACTAGGGCGAGAGTTACGACCGAAAATTGGAGTCAACGCTCTTAAAGTTGCAGTCAGCGACTCCGAATATCTGTAGAAATTTTTTATAATTTGCAGACGTTGCTCATTAGTGTACTTTACCATGATGAAACTGTTGAGTTTACTGAATAAATTGACAGTGACAGTCTGATGATTAGTGAAAGAGTGCATTCACAAATTAAATTCAAAGTTGTCAAGTCCCTATTGGAAAATCCTATCCTATCTACCTTACTTGTAATTATTTTTTAGGAATAAAGATAAAGAACAAAAAAAAAAAAAAAAAAAAAAAAAAAAAAAAAAAAAAAACAAGAAAAAGTCTAATAAAATTCTGGAAAAAAAGTGTTTAAATTATCCTGCATAGATTTAAAACTAGGAAAGAGCTACATAATTGACTTCATGCAAAACACTTGATCAATTTTGTGAGACACTGTATGTATTGAAACACCGGAAATATCACAAAAAATCAATTTTACCTGGAAATATCCATTTGAAAAAGAGTTGTTTGAGGGATTTTTTCTCAACTCTTCAATAAAACTGTCACACATTTCGGTACATCATGAATAGTTAAAGTCACTTAAGATATAGTAAATATCTTTAAACTTTTAAGTTTCCTCAATTGAATTGATTTCAATATTCGCCTCATGCCATCGTTTGCTTGCAAATCTGAATATAATAACATCTGAGACCTACATATGTGTCCCTGAATAACGTTATACCACAATGACATCTATCGAATACTCGTATGCCTTGCGATTGCAAGACATCCTTAAGGAACTGTAACTTACGAATGTTTCGTACAGAAAAACGGAATCAATATGAATGCTGGTCTATTTGGATCACCTCATCCACCGGAATTTGTATTACAAAAAATATTCCATAAACTCGTACACTACTCGTATGTAGGGTATTTTCTAGTATTTTCTAAAATTTTCTTTCTGTCAGCCCGAATAAGAGTTATGCTCATGTAAAATTTGGTATCCTGGTAGGATTTCGGAAAATCTCGGCACGTCAATCGTCTATTTCGTTCTCAAGAGTTGCTTTGGTTGTAGGTTAAGATCTCTTGTCTGGTAGTGGGTTTGCGAAATTGAACACTACTTTGTTTGGGAATTTGTGTCAGAGGAAAACGTGTTGGACAGGATATTATGGTGGAGAAAGGGATCACCAATCGTCTGGATTTAAAGATGAAACAACCAAAACCAACACCTGTTCGTTTGTGGATTGGAATTGTATCTGATTTTTATGAAGGAATACTAACGTTACGTGCCATGACATAGATATTTTACAGTAAATGTTAGTAAGACAACAGTAAGTAGCCAGAAAAGGAATATCAGGTTAGTAGTTGTCCCCAATGGAAATGCATTATATTATTCCCGATCGATGGTTATTGTTTAAAGTAACGAGAGAACTGCGTAACTATTGTACTTGTTGTATGTACTTGTACATGTGAAAATAAAAGGAAGATTACTCCAGAAAACTGACGAAGTGCTAGTTTAAAAGCAACTGCATGTTCGCAATTCTTGTTGTCATTTCGAATTTCAGGAGCGAGACTTTTTTCTTTTCAGAATTAGACAATAGATAAGTGGATGCCTTCGGTGAGAAATAAGGAATCTATTGTTGCCTTGTCTCGGCTAGTGCATGAACGGTTTATTTAGGTGCTCTAATTGCATGGAAGCCATTAAGGTTTTTTCGCTGTGCAGATGAAGATATCGACGTTATATTGTGAGACAAAGCATGCCCATACTGTACTAAACAAAATGTGCTAGATATTCATACACCAGAATATCCTGCATTTTCTAAAATCGGTCACGATACTTTTAGAATGCTAGTATTGTCCTTTTGTAAAACTGGTTTCCTTATTGATTCTTTAACAAATCATTTACAGGATACAAAATACTATATCGAAACTACTGAAAATGTAAGAAATATCTGCGTTGATTAATTACTGTACAGCAGGTGTGGATCATTGAAGGAGTATCTTCTCTCGTGAAAAAGTTAATTGTACTTTCGTTCTACACCACCTATACCTAAACGGTTTGGTAAAAAGTAACCTCCTTGGGAATGAAAAAAAAAGAATTTTTTTTAAATGTTTTTTTATTTTATTCAATAAAGTCTCCTTTTAGTTTGATACACTTATTTCAGCGATTTTCCAACTTCTTGATCCCGTCCGAAAAGTAATTTTCCGGAAGGTCTGCAAAATACTAATCCGTGGCGTCGATGATTTCCTCGCCTGAGCTGAATTTTTTATTGATGAGCCATCTTTTGAGGTTTGGGAAGAGATAATAGTCCGAGGGAGCCAAATCAGGCGAATACGGTGGATGCGACATTAATTGAAGCCGTAAGTCATTGATTTTAGCCATGGTTGCGATGCGATGGTGCTTCGGTGCATTGTCTAGCAAAAACAAATTTTTTTTTCGCTTCATGTGAGGCCGTTTTGCAGCGATTTCGGCCTTCAATCGCTCCAATAATGCACAGTAATACTCGCTGTTGGTGGTTTTTTCTTTTCGAGGTAGTCCACGAAGAGTATGCCATGACAATCCCATAAAACCGACTCCATAGCCTTTCCGACCCATCGAGCCTCCCTCGGCCGCTTCGGAGCACTCGTGCCGGCTTCAGTCCATTGCCGCGCACTCATTCTGTTCTCTGGTGTGTAATAGTGGATCCAAGTTTCGTCAACAGTTACCAATCGACGTCAAATGTCGATTCCGCGTCAGCAACCCAAACACCCTTTCGAAGTGCTTTCGCCATCGTGTTTTTGGTCAGGATCGAGTATGCGCGGCACCCAGCGGTACGATAACTTTTTCATATGCAAAATAATACTTGGGCTGAAAAGTTAAGGAGAGGGCACCACTTGAATTAAATCCATACTATTCAGTTAGTACCAAAATTCAAAAGATACGCGTATAAATTTGACAGCTGTCGGATGATTGGTTCTCGAGATATAGCGTTGTGAGTGAAGCAACTTTTGCTATCGTGAAAAAAATGGATTCAAAGCAATTTCGTGTGTTGACTTAACATTGCTTTTTGATGGAAAAAAATGCAGCCGATGCAAAGAAATGGCTTGATAAGTGTTACCCGAACTCTGCACCAGCCGAACGAACAATCGCAAGTGCATTGAAAAATTTAAAAGTGGTCATACAAGCACCGAAGATGATGCACGCAATGGACGTCCAAAAGAAACTGTTTCAGATGAAAATATCAAAAAAGTCCTCAAAATGATTACGAATGACCGTAAAGTGAAGTTGATCGAGATAGCTGAGGCTCTGAAGATATCAAAAGAACGTGTTGGATATATCATACTCAAATATTTGGACATGCGAAAGCTCTGTTCAAAGTGGGTGCCATAAAGCCGAATTCTTGCGTCGGTATGTAACAATAGATGAAACTTGACTCCATCACTTCACACCAGAGTCAAGTCGACAGTCAGCTGAGTGGCGAGCAGGCGACGAACCTCGTCCAAAACGACCAAAAACTCAACAGTCGGCTGGCAAGTCATCCGTATTTTGGGATACACTTGGAATAATTTTCATCAACTATCTCCAAAAGGGGCAGACTATCAACAGCGACTATTACATTGCGTTGTTGGAGCGTCTGAAGGACGAAATCGCAGAAGGAGACGAAATGAAGAAAAAGAATGTCCTGTTTCATCGAAAGAATGCACCGTGTCACAAGTCGATGAAAACGATGGCAAAATTGAATGAATTCGACTACGAATTGCTTCCCCACCCACCGTATTCTGCAGATTTGGTCCCCAGCGAGTATTTCCTGTTCGCAAACCTCAAAAGAATGCTCGCCCGAAAGAGACTTAAGACCGATGAAGAAGTAATCGCCGAAACAGATCCCTATTTTGAGGCTAAACCGAAATCGTACTACAAAACTGGTATCGAAAGATTGAAAAATCGTTTCAATCAGTGTATCGTCCTCGACTATATTGATAAATAAAGTTGAATTTTGCAAAAATTTTTTGCTTTACTATAAAACGGCACACTGGCGTGTGCGCTCATTGCCAGTCTTTGTGGTATCTGCTAGCTCGCTGGCTTCACTTTCTGTAACCGCGTCGGAGGGCCTGCCGCTGCGGACTTGATCGGTAATGAAGTTGCGGCCACCACGAAACTGGTTTTCTTTTGTTTCCTTTGACGTTTTGCTTCTCAAAAAATAATGTTTTATGTGAGAACGAAAATGGTTTTTGTCCATACTCAACATGATGCCAAACACGTCAACAACAATCAGCTGTCAAAACAAAACTAAAGACAGTATCGCACTGAAATTTGGCATGTCTGTCTAATTATGAACGGACTTCAAGGCAAAATAAGATTTTTGCAGTAGCAGCGCATTCTGGCGGTCAAAGAGGTTACTTTTCACCCCAATTAATATATTTCGCCATTTAAATGCAGTCCCATTTGTGGCACAAGAACTATGTATTTGAAACTCACTAAAACGTGGTATGACGACCATATATTTGTAAATGATGCTGGCTAATTAGTGGTTTCTAGATTTTCGATGAAATCGATAATTTATTGTAGTTGAATGCATGACTTGACACGTGCACCATTCAGTTATGCCTGACGAATTTAACTTGTTCACATTCAACGGGCTGGTAGCCATACAAATTGGGTGCCGAACAAAATGTTTGCTCTGTCGTTGAGGATGTTGAATAAGCGATAGAAATTGAATTCGTTATCCAGTAAAATGTTTTTGACGTGAATACCTGTCATAAAAAAGAGACAAATATTGTTCTATGACGAGTATATTCCTCACGAGTAATAAATAGTGACAATTTTAGGTTGAAATTGATACTCAAATCGCTTGAGCGCTAGCTAATTATAAAAAAAATTTACAATTTAAGTGAAAACTAAAATATATTCTTAAGCTTCAAGATGTTTGAAATATTTTGAGGAAAAGTTGAGATAAAATTTTGAGCATAAATTTCAAAAATCTCTAGGCACGTCTGTAACGAGCCGTTTAACCTCAACGCAAAAATGCTATGTAGGATTGAGGTCAGGAGATCGTGGTGGCCAATCAAGCATTTAAAAATTTGTATCTTGTCGCCAAGCTCTGGTTATCATGACGTTGTGGTTCGGACCATTATCTAGATGGAATATAATGTCCGACAAGTTTTTATCCCACTTTTCTAGACTTCCTAAGTGTCCCCCTTCCAGGATGGGGACTCACTGACTCTATTTGTCCACATGCACCTTCAAATCATTAGATTTTCTCCTCAAAATTGTATCGTTTGTTTGATGTGACTGTATGAATTATTTTTCGTAAATATATCGTTATATTTATGAATCGTCACAGAAGCAATTACGGACTTATATATTGTTTTAGGGATGAGGATCCTTTCGTTTCCTTTTTACATGTATTCAATAGGCAGCGGTTTTTTATGGCTCGTGCGTGGGATTCGAGATGTAGGGATCGTCCAAGTAGAGTTGTGGACTACACATACCAGCTAAGAATTTCCCTGCACTTTTTTGTTTATATTTTAACATCTTGTTTGGGGTGTTTAGGGTTCAACCTTTGTGTTAACTGTGTAGGTCAAAAGGGTTCGAAAAATGCGATTGAAATTAAAACACGTCTTTTCGTCTTAAAGTAACAGCAAAGGGAATATTAATTTATTGTATCGGAAATAACATCTATTTCTCGCTTTAAAGCAGGGGTTCTCAACCTTTTTGAAGTGGTGCACAACTTACAGGGAACTATAATGTCCACGGACCTAATCTTTTCAAGTCAAACTGAACTGTATTTTTTTAAAAATTTAAATGATATACAATAATATAAATAGTGATGGTAAAATTAATAAGTAGTAGATGTTTACATAAGCATATTTATATATTTATTTTTTTAAATATTTTGTCCGTATAGTGAAATTAATCATCATTAATTCAGGTATACTATTCAGGATAAGTAAGGTAAAAGTTTTTAATTTTAATCTGACGGCTGTGCTTGCATACCTTTTATCAGCTTATTAATGTGGGGGTGATACTTTTTGCTACTGCTAGTCATAAATCAAACTCAGAATTCCCCAGATTGGAGCATTGCCTCATTTTGATTGCGAGAACATTGGACAATCCTTGCTCGCATAGGTAGGTAGTGAAGAAGAGTGTGAGGAGTTTGAGTGCAGTATTACGTTTATTTGTTTACAACAAAGCTGTTTTGCACTAAAACTTCTCCAATTTTGGACTGCTGAAGTTGTCTTTGCAATTACTGTCGTTCTGTAATTCGATTAATTCATCAGGAAGTGTTGTCACGTCGACATGAAATGGATTGCACACCATTTTTCGAATTCGCTATTCAATTCCTCCAAATGTGCAATTAAGTTTTCCTGGATGACAGCAGTAATAGTAGAGTTCCCTTCAAAACCTTTCAGAGTTGGAAGCCCTGAGTAGTTACCATCTTTCACTTTATTGAGCTGCAATTTGATTTTACAAAGAAAGGCGCGCATTTTATTTTCAAAAGCGAATATGTTAGACGTTTCTCTCAAATGTTCATTTCCGGACCCTTGAAGCTGTAAGTTCAACTTTTTTAGATGGCCAAAAACATCGACAAGTTAAGCCAAGTGTGTTTAGAATTTCAGATCATTAAACTGTGCGCACAAGTCCAGTTTACCAGATGTAATCAGAAATTCTTCAAGTTCCTCCTTTAGCTCATATAAGCGTTGCATCATATTACCTTTCGATAACCACCGAACTTCTGTTGTGGAAAAGGAACATTTCAATACACGAGTATTGAAAGCACTTCCTTTGACTGTTTTGACCAACTTGATTGATGTGTTCAGAGCGTTTGCGAGTTCCGTAGGTAATGTTTTGACAGCTAAAGCTTGTTTATGAATGACGCAATAAGTAGTCACTATGGAAGCATTTTTGTTATTCATAAGTGTCACAAAGCTGGAACGACTCTCTAACATAGCTGGGGCTCTGTTAGTACAACTACCGGCAAGTTTATCATATTTAAGATCATTTTTCTGGAAGTAATTTCCAATTTTGTCCAGGATGTCTATTCCTCTTGTTGTAGTCTCCAGTGAATTGCAGTGCAAAGTATGGCAACTGGACAATTTTCATAACCACTTGTTCTTCAATATCATGGGATATGATTGCTATTCTTCTCTTTACAGTATCATTAGATAGCGGAATTCGTTGGAGCCTTTTCTTCACCAAGAGTAACTTTCGCCGCTTTCAACATGCTAGGCTTTATTAAGCGCTCACCAATTGTATGCGACTTCTTGTTCTCAGCAATGAGTTTTGCTGCAAAATCCTGTCAATGCAAATCCTGTCCCACTTGATTCAAGCTTCATGTTTTTCAAGTTCACATGTTTACCTATAAAGTAGGTGACTGGTTTATCGCTGAGGGTAGGGTGCACTGTCTTTAAATAACGCTCCAGTTTTGCTGGTTTTATGGCATCTTTCTAGAGAATTGTAGCACATATTACACATTGGTGTTTCACTTCAACATTTATTTCAATATACGTGATGCCAAATTTCAAAGTCATCAAGTCATCGTTGTATTTACGTTTTGGTGCCATTTTCACGATGTTCACCCGTACGAGAGCACTACAAGATTAAACTACACACTACAAGCTACTTTGGTGGTAAACTGACAAAAATAAATGAACTTATTCCTTCCTTATCAATCGGAACAGCTGCGAGAACAAACAACATTGAACAACATTGAACAAATGTGAACGTGCCCCATGTTTCAATGCAATTGATTTCTCACGGACCACCTTGGGGTGCTTCACGGACCACCAGTGGTCCGCTGACCATAGGTTCAGGACCTATGTCTTAAAGTGTCATACAATACATTCGTAGTACAATCTTAGGCCTACGTTACGTTTATTTATTTGGCCAGAGCAGCATCTACGTTCTTATTAAAATATAGATACTGGTCTAGCCAGATCCCTAGGTATCTAACTACGTTTCGACAATCAAGTGGCTGGCCGTGTTGTCCAATGATCGAGAATTTTCGGCAATTCTTTCTGGTGTCTCTAGAAGCAGAATGGTTTCAGACTTTTTGAAGTTGATTTTCAACTTCCAGTTAATGTTAATGACCTTGACTTTTGGACCTATTCTGTACGCTATCAAGTCATCTGCATACGCTTTGCTATGGGGAAGTGAATCTTTCAAATAGCTTGTGTTAATGTTGAATAAGATCGGCGAATTAACCGCACCTTGTTGCAGACCGTTTTTAATGTTAAATATTTCAACAGAAGTCGCATCGCCATATTTCACGATGAACTGTCTGTTGATAAACATATTATGAAGAGTATACAAAAGCGGTTTGCTGATACCTAGTCTGGTCAGCTTGTATAAATGCCCCTCTAACCATACTATGTCGAAGGCCTTTTCCAAGTCAATCAGGCAGGCTCCAGTACACTGATTTTTGCTTTTCTTCCATTGGATATCTGACAGAAACCTACACGCGGCATGTATTGATTATCCAGAACTATATTTATGTCCTCAACCCACTTAATCAGGACTCTATTGATCACTCTCTCGAACACCTTACTGATATTCAGAAGGAGACTTATCGACCGGAGACTCGCCGGATTGGATGTATCTTTACCCCTTTTAGGGATAGGATAAACCACCGCAGTTTTCCAATGCTCTGGATAATGTACATTATTCAATGCATTGTTAAACAGGGTGGTGTAAATGTCTACCGCTTCTAGGGGGAGACGTCGAAGTACAATGTGCGGTATTCCATCGATTCCCACTGATATTTTACTTCTTATTGTGTCGAAGATCTCATGGAGTTCTTCCTTTGAAATGATCGGAGGTAGGTCCCCTTCATTGACGATGACTTTATTTGCCATATTCTCGTCACTGGACTGGGTGAAACCCAGTATGTCATTTCGCAGGAAGAAATTGTGCAAAAGGACTCGATTTTCCAGGTCGTGATTTGAATCAATGACATCATTGGTTTTATACACTTCCTGAAAAGACGCTCCTATGGCCCGGATTCTTTTGTTCCAGTACAAACTTACAGATGCCCTGTAATACTCTCTTATGAATATTTGTAGGTTTTTAATTGACGACTTCAATGTTCTAACCTCCACGTTATGCCTGTCAGCAAACCGCCTGTACAAGGTTTTGAGTCTCGACAGCAATCTACTTTTGTGTCGGTGCAGTGCGTCAATGGTAGCATTGCGGAATAAGTCTTCGTTGGGTGTGTATTCATACCGAGGTATTGCAATGTCCATTGTCCGTTTAATTGTTTGATCCAATCGTTTTAAGTACTTGTCAAGTTAGAAAGATGCCTATTGGACGGTGGGTAAAGCGAATTCGAGGAGAGTGCTCTTGTCAAGGTTCTGGAGAAGCGTGTCCAGCGAGTCTTACTGTAATTGTGAAAATGCCTAGGAACAAGCTCGGAATTGTTATTTCGGTACTAAAACAGCAATGATCACTGTCGTACAAGAATGTATGCAGACAGTTTAACGTTTGTAGATTACTCCAGTCAGTTGTATCCGTACATCGTACAGCAATAGGTCCAAATAAGAGCCGTGTCTGACTCAAACCGAGTCTAAACATGACACTGTGCTGACCCCACCAATTGAGCAGTAGGTTCCCTCGAGTATTTGGTATATGATTTCTCCAATCTCTATGTTTGGCATTAACATCCCCGCCAATAACATAATAATTCTCCTCCGATGAATAGCTACGGAGACCGATGCGCACGTAACATGGCTCTAGCACCTGGAACCCATGCAAAACACTTTTATACAATACATTCTTCGAAATTTAAATTTTTTTCTAATAAAGATCGCGACACCACCTCTATTATATTTACTGTGTTCCATATTGTGCTTATCGGTAAGCTAGTTTCGCTAGCGAAAAGCACATCAGGAGCTTAGTCTTCCAGCAACTTAAACAGCGCGGCTTTTCGATCGGTCCTAATAAGTGAATTGACATTTATTACGAGAAGAGGTGCGTTAGACCCGGCAGCAGCTCGTAGATTTGATCCACCCGCTTAGCCTGTTCCTGTACTTGACGTTGAAGCTGAGCCATCTGCCTTTCAATTGAGAGCAAGATAGCTAGCATGTCGGGTGCAGCTCCCGGTGCTCTCGGCGCTGGGGCCGAGAAAGCAACCGTGGCATTTTGTACCCCTACCTGCCGCCATTTGGGCGAAGATAATTCGGGACGTGACGGCTGGAGTTAGAAGCTGAGCGGATGGAAGTTTAATCTCCGTTTTCCGCTGACGAGCCAGGTTTGCGTTTTTTGTGTCTTGGAACTTGGGACAACCCCGATAGTTAGCAGTGTGTCCCGAGTTCTTGCATTAAGCACATGAGAGTTGACTTTTGTCTGACTCTCGCTCCTGACCCAAAGTACATTCCTGTGAATTGTGATTCTTTCCACACTTAACGCATCGAGGCTGCATTTGGCAGTTCGATGTGCCATGGCTGAACCTTTGGCAGCGAACACATTGTATAATGTTATCGTTCGTTTTTAATTTATCCCAGTGAGCAACCTGTTAGTCAAGGACTTTGAAGAATGGTAGTTTCCGCTTCTCTCTTTTTGCTCTTTCAGTGGTAAAAGGCTTAACCCCTACAAATTTGAGATCTTCGCACTCTTTCTCTTGAAGCAGTTTTAACAGCTCCTCGGGATCAGGTCTAGTCCTTTCACTAAAACCGTTTTAAATTTATCACTTTTCAGTGTGTACGTGAAGTGCTCCGTCGTCGTTTCCTTCAACAGGTTTGCATTTTTTTGTAGCCCTCCACTGAATTACAGTGAGCCTAATTTTTTAATGAAAAAGTTCTTACCTATGGCCTGTCCTTGGTGTCCTGGACCACCATGTTGTAGGTGTTGATTCGAGGCACCTTTTCTTTTTTTCTTTTTCAGCTGCTGTTGCTGTTGTTGTTTCTACTGTTGTTGCTGTTTTTCCTGCTGTTGCTGCTTTTCTGCAGCATTTTTTATTTTTCTGCTGCTTTGCACACGCTGTGTTTTTATTTGATATTTTTTTCTGTACATTATTTTCGTGCAGTTGTTGTTGCTGTTGCTGTGGGGAGCTCGCCTTATATTCTTGCTCCCTTTATCAGCGGGCGATTTGCTTAGCTTTAAATTGCATTAAATTCCTCTTCTTCATCTTCTGACTCAGAGGTGGCCAACGAGGCAAAGTTGCTCTTACCAACTCTATAATGTTTCATTCTATCAGAGACGTATGAGGATTTATCATTAGATTCATTCTGCCGCAGACGTTGACGCCCTCCCCCCACAAAATTCCTTACTTAACAGCATTTCGCTTGAGGTGCAAAGAGAAGGGCGTTTTGCTAAGTTTGAAGTTACACTTATTTTTTTCCTCCGTTTAACAGTTCCTTCACTGGCCACTGTTGTTAGGTGGCCCGATTCGATATCACTTGTTGTTGTGCCGTCCACTAATCCCACAATGGGGATAACGGGACGGTCCTTGCCACTCATCACGTGTCTTTTTGTGTCCACTTCTCTAATTTTATTATGATCGCGGCCACCAATTAATGAACGCTCGTCGTGAGATAATCCTGTAGGCAACATTTTTCCTTCACAACTTCGAGGGTTTCTTCGCTTATATGGCATGTAGCGCTATCTTATCGGAACCATAGCTCGGATACATCGATGTTGTCAACATTAGATCATTGACGGTAACGATATCTCTTTTCCCGTTCCGAAAGAAATTAGGTCCGATGATGCCGCCATGCCATAACTCGCACCAATAAGTCAATCTTTGTGGATGCATTGATGCTTAGCCGAACACTTGTGGATTGAGTTCCCTCCAGTATTGGCAATTTCGCTTGTTGACGTAGCGGCTGAGCCAAAAATGGGCATCATTTGAGAAGAAGACGATGTAGACATAGAGCCTGATGATAGTGAGACCAAAGATGCTGAATTTGATGATAGTGACTCTAAGAACAGCGATAGTGATCAGAAAAATGAAAATGTTCAATGGAGTATATGGTAAGATGAGGTAATACAGAACCTTTTGAAATTTCTTTCAAGCCTGGACATCAGAATATCATATCTAGATCATCTACCCAAATAAGATGTTCTATTGTATCTACAAGGCATTGTGAAAAAACCATCTTCACTGATGAATTTTTCTACAAAGGAAAGTATTAGTACTTCGTTCTTTGGCAAAATATTGGGTATATAATTATTTTCGTGTGTTTTTTTTTTCAAAATTTGAACGTTTATTTAAGAAAAACATGTACAATTGTATTATTCAAAGTATTTCCCATCAGAAGCTATGATTTTTTCCCATCTTTCTGGCAATTTGTGGATCACATCCCAAAAGAACTGCGGCGGCTTGGCACCCAAGAATGAATCAAGCCAATATTTGGTATTCTGCTCTGATGTGAACCGTATTTCAGTGAGGGCGTTCTGCATCGACCGAAACAAATGGTAGTCAGAAGGGGCAAGGTCTGGGCTATAAGGCGGGTTGGGTAAGACTTCCCATCCACTGTTTTCCAATTAGTTCTGAACCACAATAGCAACGTGGGGCCGAGCGTTGTCATGATGGAAAATTATTGCCTCATGTTTGGTCGCATATTCCGAGCGTTTTTCGGCTACTGCTCTCTTCAAATGGATTAATTGTGTTCGTTGTCCATTGATGGGTTCCCCAGTTTTAGCAGCTCATAATACAGCACACCCATTTGATCCCACCAAATACAAAGCATTACCTTCGCCCCATGGATATTCGGCTTTGCCGTTGATTTGGCTGGTTGGCCGAGTTTCACATATGATTTTTTGCACTTGGGGTTGTCGTAATGGATCCATTCTTCATCACCAGTAACAATCCGTTGCAAAAATGACTTCCTTTTGTGGCGTCCCAGCAGCATTTCGGACATGCAAAACCGCATTTTGACGTCATTTGGCTTGAGCTCATGTGGAACCCAATTTCCTTGCTTTTGAATATATCCAGCTGCTTTTAAAAGTTTTGAAATGGCTGCTTGAGTGACACCCAAAGAGTAATGCTTCCTGTTCTTTATCTTCAAACTTTTTTGGCTGCCCAGGAATTTCATTGTCTTTCAAGCCAAAATCACCACTTTTAAATCGTGCAAACCACTTTTGGCACGTTCGCTCAGCTAGCGCATGTTCACCATAAACTTCCACGAAAATACAATGATTTTCGGTAGCAGTTTTCTTCATTTTAAAGTAATGAAGAAGAACTCCCCGCAAAAACACTTTTTTCAGGCACAAAGTTCGACATATTTGAGTGAAAAAAATTTATTGTTGTTTACGCTTGAAATGAATGACATATACTGAAATGACGTACAATGACAGTAGATTTCCAAAGCTACTAAGAGGTGGCCGTGGTGTAGTGGTATATGTATAGACTCCTCAAGCAGAAGGTCGCGGGCTCGAATCCCGGACCAGGCAATTCTGTGAAAAAGTCTTTTTATAGAATTTGTATGTAGTTATATGAAAATCCCGTCGACGTCAACTCTGACTGGGCTAAATGTAACGAACTAACAACTAGCACGTACTTATGAAAACACTGGTTGAGGAAGATGTACTAGCTCGTCCCGTCCAATTTGACAACCACATCTGGGAAAAATATCGAAACCTAATACACCTGAGTTTCAAACTACTACACCACCCTCCGGCGCCCTGGAGAAAAAGCCCGTAAAAGGGTATTCATATCCCTTGGTGCGCGCGCGGTATTATAAAAAAAAAAAAAACGCATGTTCCAATGGAATAGTACAAGCTACGCCATCTCTTAGCAAACCACGAATTAAGTTATAGACCCAATAATAAATTCAAATAGATATTTAATGCATATATATATAATGTATTGATATGTATACTGAAACAATAGCAATTATGGTCCACATTAATTTTTTAGACCACGATTAAGTGGTCCATACGGAGAGTCCAACTTTTAACCACTTTTTCGAGCATATTGGCTGATATCTCACAAATAACACGTGTAATGTTGTCTTCCAAGGCTGTAATTGACGCTGGTTTATTAGCGTATAGGAGTTATTTGACGTATCGTCATAAAAAAACAGTCTTAAGGCGTCAAATCGTACGATCTTGCTGGCCAATTCATCGGTTCGAAACGAGAGATAAAATGCGCATCGAACTGATTTCTCTATTGGTCTATCGATTCGCGTAGTACTGTGTGGCATGTAGCGCCTTTTGGCTGGGACCATATTTTCCTATAACGCACAGTGGTAGGTGTCCAATAGCGTGAAATTGGTACGAAAGTTCGTCACTATGGCTTGATACACTTGCTCAGTCAGACGACTACGTTTTACACCCGAAAAACATGGACTTGAATCCGGGAACGAATATGAAAAACAGAGAGTACTGTCGTAAGCAAAGAAATAGCAGACAAAAAATCATTTTCATTCTTAAAAAGAATCGGAGGTAGAACGGAGACCTGGGGAATACCAGCATTAATTTCATATATATTAAACAAACCTTCTAAGACAACTTGAATTGAACGTTCCAAAGGGTAGTTTCGAATCCATTGAAGGAGAGTTTTATCGACCAAATGCACGTATTTTCGACAAAAGAGCCTGATGCCAAACTCTCGACCTTAAAAATGTAACGTACGTTTTGGTTCCATTTTTCAAGAAGACATGTCATCAGATCACCAGTGGACCTATTGTTACGGAAACCGTCACTAAGAAGAGTTCGTGTTTCGAGATATTTTATCTGATGGTTTATCAGCAATTTCATGACCTTGGAAGGAAGAGACGTAAGTGCAATGGGTCTTTGGGGGGAAAGAAGAAGATTCGCCTTTTTTAGAGACGGACTACACAGATGCTATTTTTCATTTGCTTAGAAAGAGTCCTAAATGGTAGAATTGGTGGAAAAGCCTACACAGTGGTAGCATCTGGACGAGCGAATTTATGTAAGTTGAGATCTTTAAGTACTTTTGCTACTATACGAGTGGAAAGTGGATTTGTCCCATTAAAGATTCAATGCACTCAAGTGTATGCGGAGACAAAGCACTTACAGATTGTAAGTGTTAAACTGGCCGCAAAGTGTGCAGCAAGCAGATTGACCCTCCTTAAATGAGCGTTGGTATTTTTTATAATATTGACAAACAATTTTTACTGCCTTTGGGTAGTATTACTTGCCTCAGCTTTTGATTATATTGAAAATTCACACGCTTAAGAAAGGCCTTGCAGTCATACTTGGCTCGTTTAAGCTTTTTTCGGTTTTCCTCTGTCTGCTTAATATTGTAGGACCGAAAAAAATTCTCTAACCCTGCCAGTCTCTTTATAGCTCGGGTCGTACCATGCCTTTTCTTTTTGTTTGATACTTTTCATCCGATGACGGATGAAATATCTTATTCCAAAGAGACTGCTTTTTGCGATCATATCAGCAGCGGTATCCACGTCGTTATCGAGGACACATAACGACCAGTTAAAATTCCTAAAGAAGCTGTTAAGTTAGCTCCAATTGACTTTCTCGTATTGCCATACGGTTCTACTAGGAATATTTTCTCAAACTGTGTGGTCAATGTACGTGAAATTAGCTGAAATGACACAATGGTCCGTCAAGTCTAAATGTGAGAGCACAACAACAGTATACTTATCAGGGTGAGAAGTTAAAACCGAGTTTATGGTATTGGAGGTATGACTATCAACGTTTGGTGGATCATTTATAAGCTGGGTCAAGATATTTTCCACAGCAAGGATCTCAACACATTCGGATGTTGTCTGTCCAAAATGTCGAAGAAAAATAGAATTTTGTATATTAAAATCGCCCGTAATACTGATTTCATTATGCGAATACGTGAATACAGTTCATTGTATGAACAGCGCACCAAACTCATTAAAAGTGGAATTGCTGTCCAGTTTGGGGCTTTAGCAGATAAAGCAGTAGTGGATAATTTGCTTACGGAGATGGAATTTTAACCACATGAAGTTGATTTCCGTGTTGGAACAGGGATTACATTATGGTGAAATTTGGTAAGCAACATCACTACGCACGTAAATTTCTTTACCGTGGGGAGAAAAGGTAGGTAGGTATATTCAGCGCAGAGTGATTTGAGAGGTGTGATCGGGGATCTGCCTGTATTTCACTAAGAGCCAAAACAGCTACCCTGTATTTACAGACGTTGAAATACCTAAAGAAGTGATTACTTCCTAGTTCTCGGCCTCATCATCGGGTGAGAAGCTAACGCCCATCACACGGTATGGGGCAATATCGATAGCAACGATAGATTCAGCAACTATCCGAAAACTGACTGGCCAAAATACAGAGGAATACTGACAAAAACACTATCCTCTGAACTCGCAGGTCCCCTGCGTGACAACACCGAGCTTGACATTATTGTCAAGGAATTCACTCTGGCTGTCAATAAGGCTATGGCTGCTTCCTTTCCTCTTACTCAACCTGGAGGCACTGGTGGACATCAGCACTGGGACTACTTAGAAATATTTACAGAAAAAGAAAGCACAAAAGAATTGATGAAAGCAAAGTGACAATCCTAGAGATAATCTGTGATCGCAGAAACCTCTGAGGCATCGCGGCTAAGAAAAATCCTCCCTACAAATCCTATGACGCCTAGTTGCTTGAAAAAAAAAGAAATGCCTCATAGACAACCGCAATGAATCACTCAACCTCCTGCTGGACAGTTCGCGGCCAGTAGTAACCCAAACAGGACTACTGCGACTGATGGTCTGATTACAAAAGATAAACTGCTTTAGGCGCTGCATAGCTTCAAACCATACAAGTCTGCTGGCCCAGATGGTATAACACCTGCCGAGCTACAAAGATCCTCAAATATCATTCTGCCAACCCCAGAGAATATCATAGGGAGTTGGGTAGAAATGATCCACATTTCCATGTGATATAGAGAAGTTGATGTAGTTTTCATTACCAAGACGGAAAATGTTCTAGTGTTGTCTCAAAGGACCTAAGTCCTTTGGTACCATGGCCTACCATATTTTACTCTGAAAACTCTCTGGAACTTGGTGGCTAATGAACACACATAAAACTGATCTTGTTCTCTTTTACAGTTAAAATAAAATACTTATCATAGATACTCCCCCGAAAGACTGGTATGAGCTTAGTTTTTTCCGATACAGGAAAACATCTTGGTCTCATTTTTGTTAGGAAACTAAACTGGAAACGTATCATTCAAGAGAAAGTTAAGTAAGCTACAGTAGCTTTAGTCTCTTGCAAGAAAGCCATTTGAAACAGATGGGGCCTTTAACTACACATAACTCACTGGATCTCAGAGAACATCGAAAACGTTATACCCTAACATTGGTTTGACAAAGACTTTCATGTAAGCATCCCGTCTAAATCATTCTGCGGGAAGATGCTTTTATGGATGACAAGTCAATCCGTTTCTATACAGATTGATCCAAGATTGATAGCGGGGTGGAAGGCAGTATTTTCAGATAAGCTTAATCCTTTCACTGTAGCGTGTTCAAGGTGAAAATTTTGGCGAATAAAGAAGTTCTGTCCTGTCTGAAGAAAAACGTGATATCTGCATCTTTTCTGATAGTCAGGCCGTTATCAAGTCCCTCGACTCAGTCTCACATAATTCCAGAACTACCTTTGACTTCCGATCATCTCTTCGAGAGATGACAGGACAGTTCAACTTTCACTTGTGTTGGGTGTCAGGGCACAGAGACACTCCATGGAATTAAAGGGCCGACGAACTTGTCAAAATTGCAATCACTCTACCTATTCTACCCAAAAAAAATAGCCTCGGTATATCAATCTCTACGTGCAAATTAATATTAAAGCTGGGTGATAATAAAAGAACAGACTTTAGGTAGACTGTTGGACCAACATGCCTAGCGACCAAACAGGTCTGTCCTAAGCTAGATCGGAATCGCTGTTTTTGATCTTTGTTTGATCTTGCTTAATCGGAAACATGTCAGCGCTATCATAAGCGTCATCACTGGACACTGCCTTATAAGCAAGCACACAAGAAGGCTTGTCGTGTCTCTCGGCTCTCTCCCAAAGAAGAAAACTACACGATCTAAAGAATTAAGACGTTTATAGCCTCTTAAGCTTCATCATAAGTCCAAACTGGTTCCAAGAGTAGGAGGGTCAAATATTCACGTGACATCACAATCGGCCGATAGGAATAAGTATGTTGTCATTTCCAACAGCCACTCTTACCCAACCTACCATCTCTGACTTAGAAATAGCAATCATTTCAAACTTTCTAACTAAGAGACTTTTGGGAACAGATTGTGCATTTCTGAAAAAATAATTTTTTTCCGTTTTCTTGGAAATTTTAAAAGTTAGACTCTGCTGTACACCATTGTGTTAATTGCGATGAAAATGTTGCACAAAAACTGAATGTGAGGTGTCTTAAATTTTGCGAAATCTCCGCAGTATCTTCTGACAGAAAAATGTCCTTTAACTTAATATTAAAGGAATGTTGGACGAATTACGAGAAGTATAAGGGAAGAATGACACAAAAATGTTACAAATATCAACGAGTGAATGAAAGCGTAATCCATGAAGAAGTACCCGCATTCGTGGAAGTCTGTACTTTTCGGAAAACGATGGCCGACAAACTTCGGCTGAGGATATCAGTTAAAAGTCCTTATTACTGATTTTTCCAAATCTTATAAGTACATCCACGAGAGGAAACATGTTTTCATAAAATGTTGCAGAAAAATAAAATTTATCTGACTGAAAAGGAACTGGAACTGAGCCGCGAGCACTTCGGCCATCGTTATTTATTTCCAATCTGGGTGAGGTTAATTAAATAATTTTCTGAAGTGTCCTTTACGCATTGCCAACGGACCTGGAAGTACTCGTACACTTGTTTGTGGTGGAGTTTCTTTACACACATTTATAAAAGAGACATCCTTCTACTCGTATGGATAAATTTATTTTTACGTAATTGATTAAATTGTTCCTTGTTCAATTTCAGTCGAAGTATACCTATCCCTTCACGGAATGAATGAAGCATGTTGTATTTTGAATTTTATTTCTTTCTGAAGGATACGGTATCGATAAACAATCAACCAACGCAACGGCCGACTATAAACGAAACTCATAAACGACAACCTGAAACATTGTTTTCAGAATGTACATCGGCCAGGAAATTCGTTTCTTTTCAATAAATGATGTGGACAAGGATTAAAGCTTAAAGGGTGAATGAAGTTAATTTACAATGTACGGGCATTCTTTTTCTTTGTATAGGAAAGGGATTCGATGTTTTACCTCAATAGTAAGTCTTGTAGAGTGGGTTAAATCAACTTGAAATATGTTGAACTTGTCTTACAAGTAGCGTGGGGTTTACAATCTTATACTCAGTTTTGCTTCAACATGCTATGTATGTAATTTCCGGAATTAAAATTGCCAGCATATGGGTATTTTTTGGACGTCGGTATTTGAAAAGTTTACTTAAGGAGCTCTAATATGTTTAATTTATTGCGAAGACAAAGTTTGATTACTTTTTAGAAAGTAGATCCCAACGCAAAATACATTCTGCACATCTGTCCATCAGTCCTGAATATGCCAAGAAAATTTTTATAGAGACCTTCGAGCTTACAAAGTCATTAAGGACGACAAATATGTTGAGCGACACTACTGTCAAAAGAAGAATAGATTGATATTTTTCAAACCAAAATGCAAATTAAACGAAAGTATAACTTAATGGAGTGCAAACTTTGGCAAGAGTATTAATATTGGACTATTCCGACTAACACCTTTTTGACTGATTACTATCCGGTAGTTCCTATATTGCTCCAAAAATGATTTCTTCCCTCTCTTTCGTGGCTATTTAAAGCTCGGGATGGTGATGACATCATAAGCTGCTTTGAAGTCGATTAGTGAACAGGTGTCCAGTTTCGATTTAAAATTCGTTAGGTCTAACACGAAATAACCCAAATGTTGTTTTGTCTCCCCTAATGGAGGAACGTTTTTCCAAAAGGAAGTGTCAACCACTAGGTCAACTCGGGAAAGACAGAGCCAGGCGGACGGCCTGGAACACTATCAACATATGGCGGACGGTCATATTATTTGGAGTAAACATTTAGAGCTAGTTAGACGGTCTGGAACCCTCTGTGTAAACGAAAAATCTTTAACCCGCACCAGTTGCCTAGAGCCAAGCGGACTGTCTGCAACTCTTTGCAACCCACACCACACAACGCATTCATAAAAGCACATGAGCAAAAGAAACACAAGACAGAAACAAAAAAAAAAAGAAAACAAATTGTACAATGAAAAATAAAACATAATCGGAGTAAAGAGTGGAACGCTATCTGATATTCCCCCTTTCCACCAAAATCTACACGGAAGTCTACTGGGTCGGAAGTTTTAACCTGAGATCCCTAGATCCTGACTTGATTCCACATTCTTAGCCTCAAATGAATAGGAAATTAACTTTCATTCTCACTCCGACAGAAGGGGTTATTTGAACCCAAGACAATTCAGTTGAAATGTTTACTCAGACCAAAGGAAATTCCCAAAATTCTGAAATCTCCCCGAGGATCTGGGTAGTCAAAGTGGCTATGAAAGAGTGGTCTAGTGTACTCCAAGCCATGGTTACATGCTCCAGCTTGAGCGCTGTACACATGTACCAGACATTAGGCCCACTAATCGAGTAGATGTAATGCACGAATGCGTAGGTGGTTAACCAATGGTCTGAGTGGACATAAGTCGAATCAGGGCTGCCACTTCTGGGTTGATCACAACGCGTTATAAAGGTTAAGAATAAAAAGAAATTTACTAAATCTAGGTCAAAGTGACAAAAAAAGAAGATAGATTTGGTATACAACAGGAAGTGGAAGGACAAAGAAAAAGAGGACAGGATCAGGGAACAACAAGGAGAGCTAAGAACACGAGGAAAGAAGAATACCAAGCAACAGCTAAGTATTGTGTTGTGAGATTATGTAGTAAGATCCCGGTAGGCTTTCACACGCGTAGAGAATAAAAAGTTCTTACTCCCATAAACGTAAAGGCAACACGCAACCCACTAGAAAAACTTTTTTTTAATCGTTCAGAAGGACGGACGATTGCGGCCCACTCTTTAGCGGCTTCCACTATAGTAGTTTTAATTGCCACTCGTCTTCATCTGCAAAATTGTTTTTATACCGCTCAGTTCCTTTTTCCTTAAAAATTCCAATCAATAAAGCGCTCGTTATAACGTGACTTTCGACTTTTGTTGTGTTTTTTTATCTTTTAAGTTTCGCAATTACTTTTTTAAAGATTGCGTGGCGCCTACTTACACATTCGTGTATTGTTATTTTTAAAATTTGGTACTTGTATCGCATTTTTTTTAATAATAAACCCACCCCTAGCTGAGTAGCCGAAAGTGGCAGTACTCAACCTGCTGCCTGTTGCAAATTTCCCCTTTTGGTTTTCGTTGTTGGTGTTGCTGTCCGCCATTACCGCTTCATTGGTTTTTTTTTTTTTGTTTTTGAGTTTTGTTTATGCCGGCGTACCGGCTACCAATTAAAAACATTTTCATCTGTTTAATTCGGGAAAAATAAAATAAAATAAAATTGCAACATGTTGTCCTGAGAAAGTGTCCTTTTAAATTCGTTCGGAGCTTAATTGCTCTTTTTAAGTTATCAAATTCAGGAAAGTTTTTCTAAATTTTATTTATCGGAAAGAAAGAAAAAATATCAAGACGGTAGGCACATGTTAAACATGCTTATTTAAGATATTTGAGAGTGTCATGTTTGACAGTGCGTTCTTACATTGTCAGTATTCTTCCTAAAGCAACATGTACTTTTTAAGGATAGATTTACAGTCCTTAATTTGTCTACATAATCAGTACTTTTCGTTGATACCACGGTTCCCGGAATTTATTCAGAAAATTTAACATACAGGTTTATTCATCTAAATCTATATTGTCGCCTTTAAAGTAATCCCCATCTACTGCAACACACTTTTGCCAGGTCCTGATCCAATCCTCGAAACATTTTTTTATATTCGGTTTACTGTATGTCCATCAGTGCTCCTTGGGATTTTTCCATTACTTCCTCTCGGCTGCTGAAATGCGTTCCCCGTAATGGTTTTTTAACTCGATTGAACAGAAAGAAGTCACCGGAACCCAAATCAAGTGAATTCGGTGGCTGTTGGATGATATTTGTTGCATTTTTCGTCAAAAAATTACGAATAATGAATGCACTGTGCGACGGTGCGTTAACATATGCAAAATCCAAAATCCTCTGTAAAAAAATTTATGATGCACTACACCGTTGCATTGCCTTCTTTTTGACTGAAAACGACGTGGTTTTTTTGGTCTCGGCTCATTTGGTGAACGCCATTCATAGCAACAAGTGATCTGATGGCATGTTTCACCGAAAAATGAAAATTTTGTCGAAAGCAAGATAGTTGTACTTGATATTTATAAGGCATTTGACAGAGTTTGGCATGACGCTCTTTTGTCGAAGATGCGTGCATTTGGGATCGATAACTACCTGATATTCAAAAAATAAATGCTAATATGCCCCAAGGCTCCGTTCTGACTCCGACACTCTTTTGAAATGTCATCAATGCTATCTAGCCTGCTAATTTTAATCCAATAATATCTTTTGCTGACGACAGTACTAACTGCTTTCCATATTTGTTCCCTTACTCACGTCCCTGATCTTCAGCAGTAAAACGGGAACGGCAGCATGTCATAAGGCTGAGGAACTTTCAACAGAGTTGAATTTAATGGTGTCTGCTATTGTTTAAGCGAAATTTAAACACCCAGCCATTATCTGTGAATGGCACTTGCATCGTTGAAACCGAACAACTTTCCATTCTCGGTATGTGTGTCAGTGACAACATGTCTCGAAATGTCTCGGTTTCCACAAATGGTGTAAGGAATATTTCACCCTCTCTGATCTCGCCTAAATATTTAATTCATTCATTCGCCCAAAATTTGAGTACAATGCTGAGATCTGTCCAGGTGCTTTTAAAACATTTCTGCACCTATCAGATTCAAAACCGTGTGACAAAACTCATAGGTGATACTAATATCAGTCAGTCAATTGACACACTTGAACACTGACGTAATGTTTCCTGTCTTCTTTGTTTTATCGCTATTTACACCGCCATGTCAACGGTGTTGTGCGCGGTAAGTACGTAGGTGGGTGAACACATGGGAACTCAGTACTCCGCGTGCTGTTTACAAAACGCGCCACATAGGCATAGTACCCCGGCGTTAAATCCCGGACCCTACAAATTAATGTGTATCGTTCCCTTGATAATAATAATAATATTAATAATATCTCCACCACCAGTGCTCCATTGAAATCGCCAGTATCATTAAGCCCCTTTAAACCTTCAAAAGTAACAACCATTTCGCTATGAATGCTCATCAGCTTACCATCAAGTCCACCTTCGGACGTATACAGAAATATCGTTTTTCGTTCCTCAGCCGTTCAACTCGCTCATTGAATGGCTTGTCGAGCTTTCTATTTTCTAGTCATAATAGCTTGTAAACATTTAAGACCGATGTACAGCGGTACCTCACCTCCATTTCTCCCTAAATTTCACTCGCTCGCGCTGTGTACAAACATTTTGAGGGAACTCAAAGCTCTTGATGCATTGGATCGTGGGAAAGCTTTCCCATTTGTAAGCATTTGTAATCTGTAAAGATCAAGACATGAGGAATAAGTTTGCTGCTAGTAAAAAATTCGCAAATACGAGAAAACGTTGTTTATTTTCCTTGTATCAGTTGCCGTACTATACACATACCACAGATTGTTGTTCGTTGTTTGCCGAGTTCATCCCACAGCACTGATGCGAATTCATCCGTCGTACATAAGTTCGACGTCCGGTTGGATGAGACCATAACCTAGCGGCAACAGCAAGGTTGTAAATAAGCATAATTGATGTCGTGTTATAGTTGCTACACTGGGAAACATCAAATTGACGTCGATCAGCCGTCAAACTGCATTTAAAAAGCGGAATACCACCTTGATAAACAAAATAAAAATACAAGTTTACTCATCTAAATCTATATTGTCCCCTTCAAAGTAATCCACATCGACTGCAACACGCTTACGCCAGCGCTTGATCTAATCTTCGAAACATTTTTTATATTCGGTTTTCGGTATGTCCATCAGTGCTCCTTGGGATTTTTCCATTACTTCCTCTCGGCTGCTGAAATGCGTTCCCCGTAATGGTTTTTTAACTCGATTGAACAGAAAGAAGTCACCGGAACCCAAATCAAGTGAATTCGGTGACTGTTGGATGGAATTTGTTGCATTTTTCGTCAAAAAATTGCGAATAATGATGGCACTGTGCGACGGTGCGTTATCATGGTGCAAAATTCATGAGTTTTCTACCCACAATTCTGGTCTCTTTCGGCGAATTGCTTCACGAAAACGTCTCATAACGCCCAAATAATACTCTTTGTTTACTTTGTTTACAATTGTAATCCATGAAAACCGTGAGCATTGCCTTCTTTTTGACTGAAAACGACGTGTTTTTTTTTGGTCTCGGCTCATTTGGTGAACGCCATTCACTCACCTAATGTCTGGATTGCGTGTCATACTCATAAACCCACGTCTCGTCTCCAGTAATGATCCTTTTGATGAATGTGGGATCGGATTCAACCTCGCAAATCACTCACACGGTCTCTTTTTTGCATGAAATTGAGGTATTTTGGCACCAACTTTGCTGCTACACGACGGAAACACAAATCATTAACCAAAATGCCTTGGACGGATCCATAAGCTCTGCGGTTATTGACCAACATAATTGTTACTTGCTTAGACATTGGTATTACCGATCTTAATTTACGGGTGTGAACTTTTTTGTAGGTGCAACCATGTAAGTAAAGGAAAGCTCAATATGGCATTTAACAGCACTATACGCTATGTCTTTGCGATACGAAGATATCATACATAGACTGTCTAGTTTTGCTAATTGTCTGCTTGGTATGCCTTTGGAAAATTATATTCAACTTCAAAGTGCAACATTGCTTTCCGACGATATTTTGCTAACACGACAAGAGAGGGTTTACTCTATTCTGCAAGAACGCGCAATGGACTGGTTTATGTGAAGAAAAGTAAAGATGATACCGAAATGAAGATTTTTTCTTATTATATCTTTTTTTTCTTTCTTTCTTCTTTTCCTTCTATCCTGTTTACTTTTCGATCAATACTTTTATTCATGCTCCACTCACTTCTTCTAGTTGTTGTTGTTACTATTTAGTATCCCAAGAATGCTTATTGATTGTTTACATTCTCTTAAAAATTTATCAACGTCTGTTGTTGTTAATGAGGATGGGGTTGCAATGCGGTCAATGATTAATATTTTGTCTAGAGCAAGCGATGGGTTTAAGATCTGCTACCTAAATGCTCGTAGTCTAAATCTAACCAAATTAGACTACATAAAGAATATTTTTGTTAATTTTGCTGTCGATATTATCTGTATAACTGAAACCTGGTTATGGTCTGACCTTGAAGATGATGATGCCTTTGATCTTTTATATGAAATACCAGGGTATCTTTTGCTGGATGTTAATGATGGCATTTAAAAATGTTTTCTTGGCGTTGATTATAACTCAAGACGTTGTTATTCTTTGGAGACATTGTTTTCTGCAATTCAGGATTTTACTGCTTAATATGAGCACATTGTAATCTGTGGTGATCTCAATTATGATCTTTTAAAATATGATTACAAAAGTCACTTACCCTTAGATTCTGCTGCTGCTTGTGGCTTATCAATAGTTAACTCCTATGCTACACGTTTTGCCCCAAATAATCCAACCAGTCTTATTGACGTCCTTATGGTGTCCAATCGTCACAATGTTCTACTTCAGGATCAGTTGTCTGACCATGATTTAATTTTTTGCACGTACAATGCCCACTTTTATCGGTCTCGGCTACCACTGTCGTTCCAGTTTAGAGATTTTTCTTCTGTGGGCAACTATAACTTGTAATTGGATGCAAGCCAACTCCCTTGGCGTAATTCCTATTATGCTTCAAATGTCAACGCTAAAGTCAATCATCTGCAAAGTCTACTACTGGACCTTTTTAATAGACATGTTCCATTAAAGACGGTTGCCGTTCAAAACGGGAATTGCCCTTGGATTACGTAGGATGTTCGAAATGCCATGAAAACCCGTAAAAGCTATACGCTAGGTGGAAACAAAGACCATCTATCGTCAACTGGGAAATATTTTGTCGGGCACGCAATCATGCAACCTTTATAACACGGAGAGCTAAAAAAAAGTTATTTTGTATCTAAGCTAAGTACTGACCAATCCTAAAAAAAAACTATGGAGCAATCTACGTCCAATTGGGGTCGGAAAAAATGCTACCGTCGATACAACGACACTTGATGTTGATAATCTCAACGGCGCATTTCTTTCTGGTGTCACAAACAACTCGAATTTTGTTCTTAAAAATCAGCAGTTTTTTGAGTTTGATTTTGACTTTGAAGTTGTCTCCGAAATTGATATCGTTAACACCATTCGCTCAATTAAATCAAATTCTGTAGGTGAAGATGGGATACGTATTCGGTTTGTGAAGATGGTTTTACCTCATATTTTGAGTTCTCTCACACACATTATAAATTATTGTATTACAACCTCTTCTTTTCCAGACAACTGGCACATCCCTGTGCCGAAAAAACCTCTACTCTTATCGGCAAATGACTTTTGCCCAATTAGCATTTTACCGTGTCTGTCGAAAGTCTTGGAGAAAATTCTTGCAAACCAAATCTCGAGTCACACCAATCAACATTGCTTGTTATCTCTAGTTCAATCTGATTTCCAAGCTCATCATAGCCAGAGCCATGGTTAAAAGTCTGCATGATATAAGAATTAACTTTGATAGGGATTATCTAATGGTACTCTGTTTGCTGGACTTCTCCAAGGCTTTTGACAGTATGGATCATAAAATATTATGTCAGAAGCTCAGACTGTATTTTGGTTTTAGCAAAAGGTCAGTGTGCCTGATGGGTAATTACTTAGGTAATAGGTACCAGAGAATTGTACATGATGACAAATCCTCCAGATTTGCTTTGTTACTTGCTTGAGTGCCACAAGGATCGATACTAGGACCAATCTTATTTTGTTTATTTATCAATGATCTTCCTAAAGTATGGTCTAATGTATAATTTCATCTTTATGCTGATGATGCCCAAATTCATTTATCACGGCCCATTGGTCTGATTGAGGATCTAATAGTAAGAATAAATGAAGAACTGTCAAAAATATACAACTGGTCACTATGTAATGGGTTTAATTTGAGTCCAGATAAAACTCAGATGATACTGATTTCTAAAAAAACAGTGCGATACGGATGAACTACTACCAGTGTTCTTAAATAACAGGCAACTCAAGTTCGTAAACGTTGTAAAAAATCTTCTAGTGACCACGTAAATTATGCCATTGGTAGAATCTATGCTGGCCTGCGTAAGCTCCGGTTATCTTCCAGTTTTACCCCAACATGCACGAAACTTAGACTTGTCCAAACCCTGTTTGTACTCATAATTGACTACTCCATTACTGTTTGCTGCAAGCTTGACTCTCACTCAGAACACAAATTGCTTGTCGCGTTCAATGCTATGATTAGCTATGTGTATAGACTGAATCGTTATGACCATGTATATCACTATCCTAAATTGGTTCTAGGGTGTACGTTTCAACAATTTCTAAAGATAAAGTGCTGCCAGTTTATGCATAAACTTATATATAAAAGATCACCTAAATATCTATTTGATAAGCTTCAGTTTGCGCAATCGACTAGAACCATAAATCTTCTTATGCCTAGTTTTAACTAAATTCGTTAGTTTAATTTCTAATTGAAGACTCAATTTATATATATCAATTAAATCATAAAATTAAAAACAATTGTTAAAGTCTTATATTAGTTCTCTATTGTAAAATAAGCTTAAGGCAAACTTATAAGATATTGTATCTTACGGTCTCTAAGCAATCACAAGTAAACAAATAATAAAATAAATAAAATAACCTTAAAGTCAAGATTATATGACGATAATATTGCGCTAATGATTCTTTCGCTAAGTACGAGGCTGGTGGATTTTGATTTAAGTGAAATAAATCCAATTGAGGTAATTTCTTTACATATCTGTAAATAAGCGTGAATTTTGTCCACTTGACCGTAATTAGACTAACTAATTAACTACCTCACTCGTATGTCAATTAAATTCGTTCACTATTTGTTCAAAGCATTAGCAGATTAATGACTGAGCCTAGTATTACAAAAATCATTAGTACTCTAAACGATTGACTTTACTCGGCAGTTACTTCTAATCCATGTAAGTGGTATCATCTCTCCAAGAAAATGAAACAAAATTCACCAGAAGAAGTCAAATTCAAAAGGATTAAGAAAGTTATTTTGGAAAATTTTAACGATTTTTGCCAAAATACTGTGCTACATGGCTTTCGATATTTTGTTGATCGCAACTTAACGCCTTGGGAAAAGTAAGTGAGCCATTTTAAGTTAACTAATCAGTTGAGCTATTCGTTCTATTTAAAGATTATTTTTCCTTGTGTTTTTTCTTATCGTCGTGATGTGGCTGAGTATACTTACTTCTAACATCTACGCAAAATGGGACAGAACCCCGGTTATTATTGGTTTGAGCCCTTTTCCAATACTGGTCAAACAGCTGCCATTTCCGGCTATTACTATTTGTAATGTCAATCAAGCTCGAGCAAGTAAAGTTCGAAATTTCGCAAGGTATGTTGGGAGTTTTCTAAAAACTGTTACTCTAAAATTCTTGACCATTTCAGGAGCTCGATTGAATATTCTATGCTGCAGGCACTATGTGCTAGATCGGTTGATAAAGTGGATCCAAGCGAATTGGCAGAAATTACAAACCATTCAAGGTTTCTGAGTTTCATTCGTAAGGTAAGAAAATTATTTTTGGAATGCAAGTATTTGAATTAAATGAAGCTATGTATATGTATCAAAGTCGAAGCCCTTTTTAATGACACGATGCATGCATCTTTCTATATAGATTAAGTCTTTAAGGGCTTAACAACTGTTTTCCAGGCTTCTTCAACCTTAAGTGTCGCTCTGTGTTTTGAGCTAAAGGATATGTAAAGATGATAGATAATGTATGACACCGGCATACGGCAATAGCGCTAACTTATTGTGATTAAACTGCTTTGATACAAACTGGTTTCACCAGTCTCTTCCCAACATGGTTTCGCCATAAACGTGAGTTGCGACATAGTGTACCAAGCTCCACCGTAATGTGATCTCTGTTCCAATCCAAAATTTGATTTTATGTGGTTAAAGTCCCATCTCAAAAAGCAAGTTGTCCACTACTGTCTTAGTTTGAGAAACGCCAACCTGGATGACAATTCGACCTTCAATGAGTTTTAAGCGTTGTCTGACCATAAATAGAAACGGATACAATTATCCTCATATTGAAATTGATATTGCGTGCGATTTTAATATACAGAATTCTTGGTGGCAAAAAACACCTTCCTTCAGGTGTTTGTTGTTTCTTTTCTAGTCCATTGCATTCCTTGTAAGTTTCTCTTTTTAATGAAATTTCCCTGTCTTTCGAAGAAAGATGAGTAATCGCTTCAGTGATAAAGTACCTGCAGTCTGATGCGAGCGTAAACCGGACATTTACAGAGGTAATGCTCCGCGGTGTCATCATCACTTTCACAACCAGCGTGGCAGGATTTTGCATCACATATGCCCAGCACAGTTAAGTCATAAGTAAAACCATAGTGAAGCGTCAGAACGCAGGAATAGCAGGAATAGAGAAATAGAAGGAAAGTCGCTGACTTCTTAGAAACATTGGGAAGCAATTGTTTGGTCTATCGGCAACTTATGCTCATATAAAACCCAACTATCAGGGATAGCCCTAACATACCTAACGTAAAATCTTCTCTGAGTCTTGTTTAGCAAGTTCAGCGGGGACTTCGCATCATAGACCCAGCTAAGGCTAAATATGGTAAATTTAGCCATCCAATTGCATTCAATTAAGTCCTGCATTCTCAAACTAACTTGGAAGTCGTAGGACGATTAATGACGGCTGTAAGTGCCTTGCCCCCTCAACCGGTTCTTCGCAATATTGTTCCTTGCCATCAGAATTGTGTATATCTCCGCTTGGAAGATAAATGCAAGTTCTCTTAACAAGAACTGAAATCTAATGCTGTCGTCCTGCAGAAAGACAAAGGTCGTAGAGACAGACAGGCCGTTCTATGGCGTCTGTTAAAAGTAGCAATGACTTATTTTTATGTTTCACCAAACAACGGTATATAATTGGCTCATCATAACCGTGTAGATCTTGCCGACAGCGCCTTAGCAGCTTTTAAGGTAACATGTTTAGTCCATAGGTATTCGTTTTCCAGGATGACACCCAAATACAATAGTTAGCTTCTTTGGATAATAAGGTGATGATGACTTCAAGCACTAGATTAGTCAGACCGCCAGTTAAGTCCTTCTCGCAAAGAGAACGACCTCAGTTTTGACAGCATCGACTGAAAGTCCATTTCTATTGCAGCAATGGTTGATCGCGCTGCCTGAAATTTAGAGCAAATAGTTGCTAGACTCCTTCAAACAGACAGACAGCTACAAGATCCGCGTACGCTTGTGCATAGACGTCAGAGCGTATTAAGGAATAAGTGGACCATCATGCACTAATGCAGTGGACACAGAACACCGCCCTGTTTACTCCCCATCATATATCGCCGCAATTAGTGTCCTATTCACCAGCATTACAACTAGTGATTCGCCTACGCCATGTTGTCTGGCTTAAGCTTTTGAGTGCGCCTTTAATTCTGCCGATCAAATTCCGAAGCGCACTCCCGCTTTTGTGAACATGGATCTCGACCATTCTCTTTATGCCTTTAACATGAAGGAACTCAGACGTATAGGTCTGAATCTCTTGACGAGCATGTAGTCCTCCTTTTTGATTTTTGGTATAAAGGTTACTCTCACTATTCACCAAGATTCCGGTATGTATGCCAGTTTCAGGCTAGTTGTGAAGATTGTCTTCAGAAATACCAGCACTTGATATATTTCTTTTTGTAACATATTGTAACTGAGCTTATGCCATCGGTAAGAGGCTCTCTTCGAAATCCGATATTCTTCTTGCTTCGATAAGATTTGTAAAGATTTCTGTAAAGATTTCGGTCTTCCTCCAATTCAGTCTTAAGTGACCTGTTTAGAAATATTTTGGTTTCTTTATGAAGGCACTGCAGAATTGCTTTTCAGATACACGTACCATTTGAAAATACTTGGTGAAGGTATCATTCTGCTTTCTCTGGCTTTTGTTTGTCCTGAGCTTAGGGGGAGTACTGGTGGACTTGCCAATCTCTTCATTAAATTTTGTCAAGTTGGTTTTCTGCAGATTTCTCCTCTTCCACAAGGTCGATTCTGATTCTGACATATAGTCTGACATGGAGATCTCCGATAGTGCTTTCCTGTTAGTAATCTCCTTAAGGTTAAATCAATTACATGCTTTCTTAACCTCTTTACAAAAGTAAGTTAAGGGCCAATATTGTTGACAACCTGCTCAGATGATAATATGAAATCCAGGAGATGATTGCCTCTCACGTCGCATTTACTATTGCCACAAAAGTAATATGAGCATGAGCGTCGCAGCATATGACAAGTCCCGTCCTCTTGGAACCATAGTATTCCATAGATTTTGTTACCGCCTTCTCCAGTGGTAGTTATACTGAAACATAGGGTAAATAAGCTGACACAACGTCAAATTTATGTCATTATCCATTCGTTTTGTAGCGTATGTCCACAGCAACTGAATCTTGGTTGCAAAATTGCCCAAGTTAAGATGGTGAAAGGCAGTTCGGGACATAAAAGCAAAGTCTGTATAGTGGTGTGAGACCCCTTAAACATGAAATACCACAGTATTGGGGTGGTCGCCTCTTATCTGCCTCTTATATGCCTCTTATCTGATTTGGAAACAAAATAAAAGTTTACCCTTCCAAGGTGCAGATAAGGACCTGAGTCACATCTAGATTTTATGGTTTTTTTGTTTTTGTCGTTGGGCTTAAATGCTTTATGCGATTTTTATCCATTGAAACTATAGCTTCTGTTGGTTGCACCGCGCTTTATCGAGGTATCGAGCGCGGAAAGAATCCATCGACAAAGGGAGTGTAGGAAATTTCCTCTTAACTCTATCTAAAATCGGAAATCCGAACAAATATTTTTTTTTTATAATACCGCGCGCGCACCAAGGGAATATGGATACCCTTTTACTGGCTTTTCTCCAGGGCGCGGCGGGTGGTGTAGTAGTTTGAAACTCAGGTGTGTTTGGTTTCGATATTTTTCGCAGAGGTGGTTGTCAAACTGGACGGGACGAACCAGTGCATCCCCAACCGGTGGGTCTTAGTACGTGCTAGTTGTTAGTTCGTTACATTTAGCCCAGCCATCAATCACTCCAACATCAGTGTTTTGCTTTCATGTCAGAGTTGACGCCGACGGAATTTACATATAACTACATACAAATTCCATTAAAAGACTTTTTCAAAGAATTGCCTCGCACGGGATTCGAACCCGAGACCCATAACATCTCAAAAATATTATGTCACCACCTAAAATTGAGCAGAGTAGTCTATTGAGCAAATCTACTTTCGCTTTCGTGTAATCCGTTGGCTCAGATGGTATACCTCCCTTCCTCTGAAGAGGTGCTCTTCCCCAATGTAGATACCACTACCAAACCTTTTAACTATAGTAATCTTACTCTTTAGGCATCTTTCCGAGCAGATGGAAACCGACTCAACAAGTACCTCATCCTTAAAAAGGACCTTCTCTTTCCTGCAGATCCTTCTTTCCAAGGACATTCCAACGCTAATAAGCCGTCAGCTCATTAAATATCTCGAGACCAGAAAACTAAATGAATGGAAGCTCGGTTTTCGTAGCAAAAAGTTCACTGGCGATTTGATTGGGAAGAATATTCTTAATATTCCAATAACACTTGATGAAGTTTCTCATAAGGCTCTTATGTCCAAATTGCGTAAGCTTGGGATCGAAGAATTGGAAAATACTTTTCTTAACGTTCTATCTACAAATCAACAATATAAATGCTGGTCTACCACAGGGCTCCGTTCTATCTCCGACATTCTTTTTCATCTTCTTTTATCTGCCACTTGTAGTCCAGTATATTACTTTACTAAGGAGAGTATTCTCTAATTTTTGTATTCGTTTGCGAACTCATCTCTTATGAGGTGAAGTTAACCCTCGAGAGGTGTCAACATCAAATTATTACTGCGATGACTTTAAATATTAAAAAAAAACTATGAGATTCCTAAATCTCGACACACACCCGCACAGCATTGTAAAATATTGAAAATTCACTACAAAAACCATGAAAATATTTAAAAAAAGTTTCGTGGAGATCGTACTGCTTTTGACCATCATCAAAAGCCTTCCCGCACAGCTTTAGAATTTAATCGACTAATCTGAGCGTCTCGAACATGTTAGCGATGTGAAGACTTCAAACCATTTTCGTCGTAGCTGAGAGTGTGACTTAAAACCCATGTGTTACCATTTTGAAACTATCACAGGAATTGGACCTATTCACAACCACTCTGCACATGCTTATAAGGCCCAGTTGACACAAGAATTGAAGACATCCGACCACGCACAATGCCATATTTTCGCTCAAATCGATTGAACAAGATCATGATTTTTTACACAAGATTATTTTGAGTGATTAGGCTCATTTCTATTTCTCTGGGTAGGTAAACAAACAAAACTTCAGAGACCCAAGAGAAACAGTGGTACAACCTCTTCATCTACAATACAACGAGTGCTAGTTTGGGGCTGCTTTTGGGCTGAATAGCGGAATGATTGGGCCAATTTTCGAAAATGATGATGGATTCCGTTACCGCTATGGACGTGCGTGACGTTTATTTTTAACAGCGCCACATACCACACAGCTAGTGAAAAGTTGGCTGACAAATTTCCTGGACGTGTGATGTCTCGAAATGAAAACTTCAATTGGCCGCCCAGATCGTGCGATATAAAACCATTAGGCTTTTTCGTTTAAGGCTATATTAAAGATAAGGTTTACGTCAATGTCCCACCAACGATTCATACAGGGTTTAGTTGTTTAATCTTTTAAGGGCATATTCCTGAAGTTCCGTCGAACAAAAACTTGTATGGTAGGGGCGGGGGATCTATTCTTACTCTATTTCAAGTTACAGCCCATCAAAGTGGGTGACCTTTTACTATGAGGTGTAGCCACTTTAAACGCCATACTATATAGGGTAATTCATCGTGAGGTTTGATTTTCAATAGGTTTTTTGACAGATCACGCGTGACTCCTATCAAACTGCTTTGTCATTTTTGTTCAGTATCGTTCGGCAAGTCATCATGGAAAGACTCACACTACAACAGCGTCTTCATATTGTTTAGCTGTATTACGAAAATCAGCGTTCTGTGAGAAATGTTTTTCGTGCGATTCGAGGAACTTACGGTTCCTCCACTTTTACCAATACCATTCGCAAATTTGAGTCCCAGTTTATATTAGTGGATGATACTCGACCGGTTAGACCACATCCAGCACGTAGTGAAGAGACTGTAGCAGCTGTAGCTGAGAGTGTACGCGAAGACCATGACGAATCGATTCGTCGTTGTTCTCAGCTGCTTGGCTTGGCGTATTTTAGTGAGGATCTTGGTCTTAAAGCGTGCAAAATGCAACTTCTAGAAGAACTGAAGACAAACGTCATGTTTTCAGTGAATGGGCTCTGGAAAAACTCAATGAAAATCCGGTGTTTTATCGTGAAATTTTGGTCAGTGATGAAGCCCATTTCTGGTTTAATGGATACGTTAATAGACAAAATAGTCATATTTGGTCTGATGAGCAACCCGAAGAGTACCAAGAGCTACCATTACTTCCACTAAAAACAACAGTATGGCATGATTTATAGGCTGGTGGAATCATTGGTCCATATTTCCTCAAAAATGAGGCAAAACAGAATGTTACCGTCAATGGTTATCATTAATGCGCCATGTTAACAGACTATGTGCTTCCTGCAACTTAAGCACATGGTCTCGGTGAGCTCTGGTTTCAAGCCATACAGCGCGTGAAACAATGGACTTGTTCAGAAATCATTTTGGTGAGCACTTAATTTCACGTTTAGCTACGGTACACCTTTGGACTATTTTCTCTGGGCATATGTAAAGTTTCAGGTCTTTTGGCGAATATTTGCATAATATCACTTCGGAAGAGTAAATGTCATGAATTGTTCTTTTAACCAATAATAAAAATTTTGAGTTTGCTTTCAAATTTATGTATTTTATTTTACATTATAAATCAAACCTTAGGATGAATCACCTTATATAGGGTTTTCCAATAGGGACTTGACAACTTTGAACTCAATTTGTGAACGTACTCTTTCACTAATCATCAAACTGTCACTGTCAATTTATTCAGTAAACCAAACATTTTCATCGTGGTAAAGTACACTAACGAGCAACAAATTATAAAAATTTTCTACAGATATTCGGAGTCGGTGACTGCAACTTTAAGAGCGTTAACTCCAATTTTCGGTCGTAATTCTCGCCCTAGTAGACAGGCAATATCAAGTTTAGTGCAAAAATTTGAGTCTACATATTCGTTGTTTGATGTTGCCGTGTCAGTAAGACAACGGGTTGGTCGAAGTGTCGTTCAGACGTCCGTAGCAAACGACCCAAATCAGTCAATTCCACGGCGTTCTCTAGAATCGGGCATCGCTCAGACCACACTATGGCGTATTTTGCGTAAGGACCTTGGTTTACACCCATACAACATCAAGCTGATTACAGAATTGAAGCCGATGGACCATTTGAAGCGACGTACGTTCTCCGATTGGGTTCTGGAGAAGATGCGCCAAGATGATAAATATCATCGCAAAATCATCTTCAGTGACGAAGCTAATTTTTGGCTCAATGGGTTCGTAAATAAGCAAAATATGCGGTATTGGTCGGGTGAAAACCCACATGTGCTTCATGAATCATCACTTCATCCACAAAAAAAAAATTGTTTGGTGCGGTTTGCATGCCGGCGGCGTTATTGGGCCATATTTTTACGTTTTTCGTCGACGATAACGATCGTTACGTTACTGTGAATGGTCAGCGTTATCGCACCATGATCACCGATTATTTTTGGCCCGAATTAGAAGATATGAACTTGGACGTCATATGGTTTCAACAGGATGGTGCTACAAGCCACTCAGCGCACGCTACAATCGATTTATTGAAGAGTAAGTATGATGAGCGTGTTATCTCAAGACATGGGCCAGTCGATTGGCCGCCTCGTTTGTGCAATTTAACGCCGCTTGACTGTTTTCTGTTGGGCTACGTTAAGTCATTGGCTTATGCCAATACGCCGACGACGTTGGAAGAGCTCAGAGCCAACATTGAACGCGAAATAGCGGCCGTTTCGGCCGAAATGTGTGGCTGAGTCGTTGAAAATTGGGTCCAATGAATCGACAGCTGCAAACGTGCCCGCGGTGGCCTCTTAAATAAGAAAAAATTTGTGAAGTCGTTATTAGAAAACCCTATATATGACCAGTAGATCACTCAAAATTTTAATAATGAATTTTTATTTCCAGAGTGCTCAACCGTGTGAAGAACTTATAGTTTCTTGTAAATTTGGAAAAGTTTCATACAATTGTACGGACATTTTCAAGTCCGTTATCACGGACGAAGGTCAATGTTGTAGTTTTAATTCGTTACACACGTCATTCATTTTCAGAGAGTAAGTGGATCATCAATTTCGGGGTTAATCTTCTTTTTCTTCTTCTTCTTTTTTGGCTAGGCCAAAGCGGTTTGAAACCTTTATTAAACTTGACGGAGCCGTCGGTGTTGATTGGGATCCAGAAAATGGATATGAAAAACAACTGCCGAAACTTTTTTACCCCAGAGTTGGACTAGGTAAATGTTGTTTGTAAGGTTAAACAAATTTTAAAAGTTAATTTTCATTTTTACACGAAATTTCAGGAACTGGAATAAGTATGGGATTGTCTATTGTCATCAATGCTGAAGTAGGGGACTATTACTGTACATCTACAAATGGTCCAGCCTTCAAGGTTAATCCTTAAATTCACTTAAAATTTGCAATTACCAAGTCAGGTTTCGTTCTTTTGATGTATTGTAGCTACTGCTTCACAATCCAATTGAAATGCCATCGTTACGGGAAAATGGTCTCTTCATGAAAGTTGGTTCCGAGATGAGTTTTCGCATAGCTGCCGATCGATCTGTAGCATCTAAAGATATCCGTGACTTCGATATTGACGATCGCCAATGTGTGTTTAAATCCGAAAGATATTTAAGCTTCTTTAAAACCTACATAGGACGAAACTGTGAATTGGAATGTCTCGCAAATATCACTGCTGAACTATGTGGCTGCATTAGCTACTATTTACCAGGGATATGGACCAATATGTCGGTATGCGGTGTAAAACATCTAAAGTGTCAAGAGTTCATCCGATATTGGACTGCGGAGGTTGCTGCTAAAACAAATAAACCAAACTGTAAGGACACATGTGTACAGGCATGTTTTGATTTGTCATTCACCCCGAATAGGTTTTCCATTCCACTATCTTCTGGTGGTTATATGATCAAGGAGCGAGCATTGGAAAAATACAATTCGTCATATTTGCGGAAAAACATCGCTGTGGTGCATTTTTATTACAAATTTTCGCACTTTCAAGGTTTTATGCGGACACGATATATTGGAGCTACGGAATTTATGTGTAAGTAGTGCTTTATATACAGGGTGAGTTTTTTAACTTGAGACATCCAAATAACTCGAAAAATACGCGATATCGCGAAGAATGTTTTAGACAAAAGTCACAAGATTCTGAAGGTGACATAAGATGGTGACCACGAGTTTGACCTTGATACCCGTTTTCACTGATGTCACTGATTTTTCAAATGATAATTCCTGATTTTCATTGCTCAGTCGTATTCCTCAATGGGGCACACGACTTTGTCTCAAAGGTCTTATTCATTCAGTGCTAGATACCACTGTACTGGCACGCCTAAATCATTAATCGGTTTCCAACGTTGTTAGGGTGTTAGAAGGTCGAGATTTGTTTTGAAGAAGTCATTATTGCCTCGAGTGAAGTTAAAACACAAAGAAATTCAGATAGAGACAAATTGTCCTAAACTTACCTGAGAGTGTATGATATGCACTCTGCCCTTTTTTTCTATTTAAACGGAACTGTACTTCATTTAGAAGTTCGATATTTACTTGGAGGAACTGATTATTATTAGCAACGTTTTCCAGATTTATAATGCAGGCTATTTCAATTGAAGAGAAAATTGAAATAATATTGATTTCTGGAGAAAGTGGAAGGAACATCGATGGTACTGTTGCTCTTTACGCCCAACGTTTCTCAGACCAGATACGATTACGCGCTTCCTTTTATCGGGTCATCCAACAATTCACTGGTGAAGGAAGTGTGCAACCAAAGAAAAGGAATCGGTCAGATATTGTGGCTGTTGAGGACAATGAAATAGCAGTGTTAGATGCCGTTGCACACGATCCTAACATAAGCACTCGTCAAATAAGTCGTGAATCAGTAATTTCTCAAACGACTGTCTGAAAGGTATTACATCGGCATAAATACCATCCTTATCATGTTTCAATGCATCAAGAACTTTCTATTGAGGATTTTCGCAACCGGATTTCCTTTTGTCAATGGGCACTTCAGCAAATTGAACGAAGTTCAATTGTTCTCTGATGAGTCGACTTTCACCAATCACCGAAAACCCTTTTTGGTTGCGACAAGTTGAACGCCAGCACCCTTGGAATGTCAATGTTTGGGCGGGAATTATTGGGGATAAATTAATTGTCCATATTTTATTGAAGGCAACTTGAATGGTATGCAAACTTCTTGCGGGACCATCTTCTAGTATTACTAGAAGAACTGCCATTGGAGTTGCGACAAACAGTGTGGTTTCAACATGATGGTTGTTCAGTCCACTATTCCCAAGTAGCCCAGGGCGTATTAAACAATGTTTACCATCAACGATGGATCGGACAAGCGGGTCCGAGGCAATGGCCTGCTAGATCACCTGATCTTACGTCACTCGATTTCTTTTTGTGGGGCTACTTAAAAAGCGAGGCTTACAGAAAAAAGCCAACAACACGTGAGGACATGACAAGACGAATAACTGAAGCTTGCCGGAAGATTACGCCAGAAATATTTCTCAGTTCTGTTGGTTCATTTAGAGCGCGGATAGACAAGTGTATTGAAGTGAATGGTCACATTTTCGAGCATTTGTTGAAATAGTCTCGGGAAATAAACGTCGAAATGGGAAGAATTCAATGATTCAACAGTGGTAGGCAAGGGGACCCACTCTAATTAATCACCCCGAAGGAAACAAAATACTGCTACGCCCACGTCGTTGTTTCTGGGTTATGCTAAACGCAGTATGTAAAAACAAATGACAAGCCTACGAGCAATACGACTGAGCAATTGAAATCAGGAATTATCATTTGAAAGATCAAATGATGATCAAGTGGCCTTCGTTTGACCTTGAAAATCGGTCTCAAGATCAAGCTCGTGGTCACCATCTTATGTCCCCTTCAGAACCTTGTGACTTTAGTCTGAAACATTTTTCGCGATATTTCGTACTTTTTGAGTAATTTTGATGTCTCAAGTTAAAAAACTCACCCTGTAAATGTAGATTTATGCTTTGATATTGGCTTTGCAGGCAATACTGGGGGACTTATTTCCCTGTTGGGCTTCAGCTTTTTAGCATTGGCCGAGATCTTGTACTTTTCGATATGGAAGCCCCTCAATTCACTTAAAGCTTATGTTGCGCAGAAGATAATAAATACAAAGAAGCTTATTTTTTAAAAGGACAGGTTCCGATTCTTAATGTTTCAACAAAAAAATATATATGTTTTCAATGTGTAGTTGATTTAAAAAATAAAAAAATAAAAAACTGATTAAAAAATAAATAGTTATATGAATTGTGTCTAGCTAATTATCCCCGATAAAGTTTCTGAATAAGAACTCTAAGGTGAGCTATTTTTTTTTTGGTGTAGAATATTGAAAACCTTGCTTAGGCACCGATGACAGTATTCCATTGTTAGTGCCGGATTCTTACCGGCTAAGAACACCTCCCTCGAATATTCGCGGATCGAATTTTATCCTCCCGAAGCAACCATTTAGTATGAGTTCGCGAAGATCTGTGTTAACGTTCGCGTTATGTATGCGATCTAGGCGTCTAAGATCGCTAAAAATTCTTGTCATCGCGTCGCTTGCTGCAACCCTGATTTCTTCACTGTTAATCAAATGGCTAACTACGTTTTCTACAATGAAGCATTCGCCGAACTTAATCCGCAGTATCACTCTTTTATTTTTGTAACGCGGTTAGTAAAAGAAACACGTACTCTACGTTCTCTGAGATATTATTGCATCGAGAGCAATATGGAATGGTCTCGTGCTACCCTTGAAAGACGTATTCCCTTTAATAGCCAAGACTTGTTAGAATCTGCGTCAGGTAGAAGTTTGTTTCGCCATGCTTCCGATCAATCCAGATGCTGACCCTTGCTATCACCCGATGCGTCCATCTTCCTTTATCGGCTTATCTGCTGTGGGTATCTTAATGTCAATCACTACCCCTAAGTACTTAATAATAGTCGTGAAATGACATCGTATTCTCCGACTCCAAAAATATTTGCTTCGCGTATTTTTCAACTGCTAATAAGTAAAACTTGGGTTTTATGATTCGCAAGTTCCAATCCGGCCCCGAGGAGCCAGTACATTATTGTTCTTACGGTCTCATTACAGAAAATTTCCTTTTCTTCGAGCAATTTCACAACGACCACATTGCAATGTCATCTGCGAAACCGATGATTGATGCTTCTCGTGGGATTGGTGGACGGACCCAAGTCCGATCCTTGTGGTATGCCACCAGTTTTTAGGTATTTCTTGATTCCGTCGTCAGAATCATAGAAAAGGATTCTGTCAGTGAAATAATTCGAGATAGTTTTTAATAAATGTACCGGTACATGCATTCGATGGAGACAATGCATAATACGTTGTCAATTCACCGAATTGAACGCCTTTTTATACATCCAGCGTTACTAGAGCGCAGTATTTTTTAATACCTCCTCTCCAACGTTTTCTTCTATTGCAGTTTGGGCTCTAATTGTTTGCGCGTTGATAGTATTGTATTTATTGTTGATTGCGACTTACGAAAACCGTTCTGCTGTTCCGTAAGATCACCCGCTGCTTGATTGATTTCAGACTCAAGTCTGTTACGTATTATGCGTTCAAGGATTTTTTTCCATCGCATCGAGCATACAAAGCGGTATAAAAGACGACGGTTTACTATTTGGTTTGTGCCTTTTCGGCAGCAGTACTAGTCACTGTCCCTTTCAGGGCTCTGTACCCTCTTGAAGGCACGCGTTATACATTTTTACAAATATTTCCGGTCGAGTTCGCACGGCAGGCTTTAGCAGTATATTAACGCATACTCTGAGAAGTTCTTCGCTTGTAATTGCTAGGACTGAAGCACTATCGCTCTAGTAACATCGGACACAGTTGAGCTACTATCTGTTGCCAAATAAATGCTTTAGTGATGAAGTGCCTACAATATCAGCAACTACTTGCAACCTAATGCGACCGTAAACCGGACACTCAAAGAGATTGTGCTTCGCGTTGTTTGTATCCATCTGAGATAAATTTCGTAGGATGCTGTGTCACTTATGTTTGCCAGGCACACTCGAGTTATTTTCTTGAAAGCTAAGTGCTCCTTTACTACACCAATAAGAAGTATGCAGTCAATGACAGGAGAGTCGCTGATCTATGATAGACATCGGTAAGCATTGGTTTATTATGTTTGTTTCCAAGAAACCGAACTCAGCTCACCCAGGATGCAGGTAGTCCTAACGCAGGTTCGAATTCTTAAAAACTCTCCTCTAAGTATTTCTTAGCAAAATCATCGGCGATACCATTTCCTGCGATCCCATTTTGACCTGGGACCCAATAAAAACTTGGTGAATTCAGTCTTCTGACTGCCTTTTCAAACTAGCATGGAAGTAAAAAGGGGTGTAGACAGGGCTTAAGACTAACTGACAGCATGTTAAGTCCAAAAAAGTTTGTTATCCACCATAATACCCAAATACTCGATTCGTTGAAGAAATTGATGGTAATTTACCTTTCAGTCGAACCAACACCTAGTTCTGATAAAGATAACAATCTCGATTTAAGAGGATTGGTTGAAAGGTCGTTTCTAATGCACCATTCGTTGATTACATCCTTATCTGCCAGTGATTTAAGGTAAACAGTTATTGAGCATGATCTGCATGATAGTGCAGGATTAAAAGCTTTAAGTGTTGAGTTCGCCAACATGAATCATAGCATTGGGACAGAATGCTGCTCTGCGCGTAACCCTTATTTTATATTCGCCATCAGGATTAGGATCCGATTCACTCGATTGCTCTTATCCAAAAAAGAAGTGATTCGTTTAAGATATGTTGTCTAGCTGAGTTGTTTATGCCATCAAACGTTGCGCTGTAGAAAGCACCTGACGATAGACGTACTTCTTCTCGTACACATTCAATTCTGCCTTTTAGATATTGAGTTACAGTCTCAGGATATTCTGCGTTTGTCGGTACGTTGTATGTTGAACAGAGAATGAATTATAAATGCAAATTCCTCTTCCATTGAATCTAATTCTTCCAAGTTAGAAGACGTGGAATGACGAGGCAGCTTACGCAGACTTAACGCTGTATGTGTCCGGTTTCTATCATTGTCCAATATGCAATTTGGTATAAATTTGTCTAAAACAGATGTGGTTCTCTGCACAAGAAAAGTTATCATCCCACTTAAGTTAAATGGCCCCTCTCTGAGATCCTCGAGAATTCCTAGCTACCCAGGCCTCATCCTGGACTACAAATTGAAGTAAAAATAAAATGTTATAGAGCGGAGCAAGAGGACTGAAGGCTCAAGTCATATACTGAGTCTATGCCATAGTCGTAAGATCAATAAACTCGTAAGTTTGTATGGATTGAAAAGATGGACTAACACCAAGCTGTTAGTGAAAACATGATGAGGATGAGTTAACTCGATCGGACACGAGCATTCTTAAACCCAGAAGGACACAGTATGAGTAGATCCTTAAATATGCAAATTTAAGTTGCAAGTATGTGCTCAACCAGTAGCGTAATTTTGCCCTGCGATGTCTGTACAACTCTAAACCACCGACAGAGAGCACATCGACAAAATCTAAATATAATGTGGCGATTGAAATGGTAAGTTTACAAAAGAGGGCATCTCTTGATTTTTTTGGGCGGGACGTAATGCTACCGTAGTCACTACATGGTTTCCACACCCTGATAAACTTGCACATAGATGGACCTGACCGAATCCGGATCAACACCGCCAACCAATTTGATCATATTGTGATCAACACAAGTCACTCCTTCAGTGCGAATATCTGTATCCAAGATACGGATGCGGATATCGGTTACAGCCTAAAGCCAGCGAAACACTGTAAAGAAATTCGACCTTTTCCGATCGAGTTTCCCTTAACAATTAGGAAGGCCACCTCTCATACGAGTTGACTTCTGAAATTTGAAAATTTGCATCAAATTTTATGGGAATCCAATGCACTAAAATACTTGAAATGTTGACAGTGGCATACGATGAGTCTGCTAAAAGTAAAAAAAATGCTTTCCAGTTGTACACGCTCTTCCAAGTTGGTCAAGAAGATGTCAATGACGAACCTGGCTCTGGCTCTGAGCGCCCCAGCATATCAACAAAAGATGATAACGTCGAAGCTATGAAGAAAATTGTTTTGAAAAATCGTCGAATTGCCATAAAAAAAAGTTGCTGGGGATGTTGGCATATCGGTCGACTCGTGTCATGCAATTTTTTCGGATGTTTTCGGCATGAGGCGTGTGTCAGCGAAGTTTGTTCTGAAACTTCTTAATTTTGATCAGAAGAACCGTCGAATGAGCATTGCTCTTGAACCTGACTTGCACAAGAGGGTCATAGCTGGTGATGAATCATGGGTATATGGTTATGACGTCGAAACCAAAAACTAATCGTCCCAATGGAAGCACCAAGGACGGAAATTTGCAACGATTGAGGAAATACCAAAAAGTGCTAATAGGAAGTGCTTCGAGGATTGGAAAAAGCGTTGGCACAAGTATTGTATAGCTAAGCGGGACTACTTTGAAGGGAACAACATTAATATTGATGAATAAATAAATATTTTTTTATTAAAATATAAAGTAACTTTACTTTCTGAACACACATCGTAGAAGGGGGAAATTCTTTGGGGATTTTAGGGGGCTAGAAACACAAACAAAAATGCCATCAATCAAATGGAAAATGGTTGGTCGGAGTTGGAAACTGTGGTGCTGCATAAAAGGTGAACGGTACCAGTTATGAAAGTTTCCGAAATTAATTTTGACACAACGTCGTCGCAACAAGCAAACTGACGCTGAAATGGCATGTTAGCTGAAACCCTTAGAGCGTAGAAAAAAACCAGTAGAAAAAACGTAAATCATTAGCAAACGCAACGAATTTTTGATGAAGCAGCACACTTAAAATCGGTGTATGCGTAATTGATAGAAAAAGGATCCAATAACCAATCCCTGTGAAACATTTACAATCTCCGCTGGCAATATCTCAATCAAGGTTTCTGTTTGCATAAAAATATCCCCGCTAGATGCTTGACGAATTAATGAAGTTAAGCCACAATAGAGAAAAAGTCTATACCTCTAACAAAGAGACTCCCCTTACAACGTTATGCATACCCATAACAATTTTTTCGCGATTTGCAACACACGCAACATCTTTTTCAAATGTTAAAATTATGAGAAAATAATAAATTTCTTCCACTTACTTGTATTACTGCGAACAATTTTTAATTTTGCAAAAATCCATTTTTGAAGATAAGGTACAACAGTATCCTTCAGAAAACCACCAACGATATCACTCCCAATGACATTCATATGTACTTTCGTACATCATATCAAAGGTGTCAGTTACAAGTGACATATGTATGTGTATATGTATATCTAAAGGATGAAAAGCTTTGAAATATGTCAGTTTGGGGAAACAGAGTTTTTCTTTAAATGGGAATTTAAATATTTGATTGTACTTCTAGGTATTGGCAAGGATTTTCTTGTTTCCATAGAGCCAGATAATATAACTACGAGGTGACAAGAAGACCTCGTAAAGAATGATGCACTTAAAAATAAAGCATTCGTGCGCAATTTATTTTACATCTTTACCACAATATGTGGAAAAAACTTGCCATATATGTAAGTATACGCATGAAAAATTTATCTCAATATTTATAGGAAACGTTTATACAAGGCAACCACAGGACAAAGTCAATCAACAGTTTTCCATTATTAAACAGGAATGGAAGAAATAAGCTTCCTCCTTTTCGGGATCCAATCAAAAAATAAACAAAAAATAAAAGTCAATATATGGGGAAGCATTTACCTATATGTTGCAGGTTGGCGTTTGTATAACATATTTTACGTTGAACAGCTACAGCGAGGGGAAAATTATTTTCATGTCAGAGACAGTAGTCCATTCTATACTTTGTTAATTTGTTTCTTTAAAAAGGAACAACTACGAGGATATAAAATCATCAAATGCAACAAAATGCAGCATGTACAGATTGCATTGAAAAAATATTTAGTCAATGTGAAATTTAAGTTTGAAAACTTACTGATGTACACAGAATACGAAATGTAAAATACCGTTTTGAAAATATTAAATATCATCTGTGCTTGTGTCCAATTTGGAACCATATTGATGTTATTTTTTGGAAATTAACCTTCTTCAAGAACAAGACTTTAATGTAACGTGTACACCATAACTTCAAGTATTGCTGCATTTCCTTCGAAATTTTTGCATTCTCCACTTGTGGGGTTGGCTAAATTTGCGGGTTGCAGAACTATTCCATAAGCTGATCCATTATTTTCCTATCGACCTCTTTTTCGAACCTCGGATGAAAATATATCCGCCATTAAGGCAAAACCAGCTTATTTGTCTCTTTCAAATTAAGCCTAACCACTCACTCTAACTCCTCTGAAATAACTAAACCCTCTGCACATGTCCCCACTAGCACTTCTTTCCCGAATTCCGATCTTAAAACCTAAGACCCAATTTCATTAGGTCCCATATTATAAATCTCTCATCTGAAAAAGTATCTAATGCCCCTTCAATTACCGCTGCATTGTCCTCAAAATCTTCGTCGATCAGCCCCATTTTTGACCCCCTTCTGCTTCCCACAGTTAAAATAACTAAACAAACTTTTGACACAACAGAATGTCGCTATGCACTTTCTAGGCTTAGAGACAAAAAGACGTACGCAAATATACGTCTCCTTCTAGAGTATCTGAATGACAAATCAGACTCAGTTTTCTACAAGGGAAAACCTAAAACAAGCGTCATGGTCTCCATACAGCAAGATGGTCTCCCTACTGACCCTACAAGTCTGAGGCTCTTATATATCAAGTTCCACGAGATTTTCAATATGTTTCGTCGAAAGGTCACAGACGATCTTGCTGCTTTCGGTAACTATGTGCTCTCAAAAAGATTTCACACCTTCAGCAGAGCAGAGCTGAAAACGACAAATTTCTATCGTCCCTAACGTGCTACTATTAAAAGTGTTTCAACCATCTACTCCTACACCCTCTCAAAATAACATCCCTCTAACCATCTACTATCAAAACGTAAGAGGACTGCGATCTAAGACCCGGGCCGTCATGCGCCAATCTCACGCTCTCCCATTTGAGGTCTACGCTCTGACCGAAACTAATCTAATTCCCGATATAAAGAATCAGGAATTATTCCCCCCTAGTTTCCATGTTTTTCGAGACGACGATCTTACCCGTCCAAATGAGGTGTCCTATTGGCCGTCCACAATGACCTAAGCTCTTCTTCAATTGCTGTTTCTACTTCTTCTAAGCTTGACTACGTTTCAATAAAGATAACGCTCCCCTGCAGGTCTCTGTACGTTATGTGTTTTTACATCCTACCTGCGCCACCAATCGAATCCTACCAACTCGCTATCGATGCAATTGATATTGAAATAATTAACTTATCTGATCCTCTCGATGATATCATCGTATTCGGCGATTTCAATCTACCTCAACTGCACTGGACTCAATCAGAAGATGAATCTTTTTTTATCTCAAACCCTAACTCCAGTAAAAAATGTCTCTTCTTGGATGAGCTCACAGACTCTAGCTTATGCCAAGTTAGTGGGGTCTCCAACTATATGGATACGCAATTACATCACATTTTCACCACTGACCCCATAGACTCCTCTGTCTTACCCTGTCCCCTTTCACTATAGACCATTGATAGCTTTTTCATTCTCTTTTCCACCACTCTCCTATCCAGCCCACAGCTGCCTCTTCTTACGACTTTCATAAAGTGAATTTCCACAAAATTAACGCTTATCTTAGTAATTGTTCTTTTGATTTCGCCAATTTGCCCCTTAAAAGTGCCCTCTCTATTGTCTATAGAGAATTTTTCACTTCTATTTCCCCCTATGTTCCATCTTCGGGCAAAAAGTCCATTTCTACGAGCCCCCATTGATACAATCGTAAACTTCGCTCTTTACGTAACAAGAGACACAAATTATGGTCGATTTTCCTCCGATCCAAATCTCTTGCTGACTATTCAAACTATCTTGGGTCATACCCTCAATTTGCCCAGCTTTACAAGGTTCTTCACCAGCGATACCTTGATAGTGCGCAGTCAAGGCTTAAATACGATCCTAAATCTTTCTACCAATTCGTTAATTACAAAAAAAATCTGACGGTTTTCCTCCATCCCTCTCATATGAAAAGATGTCATCAACCGATCCGCATACTATAGCCAACTTTTTTGTTACCGGCTCTTTTGCCGGTAATTCCTTCGTACCGCATCCCTCTTATTTCAGATACCTTTTAAACTTCCCCATTGGCCCCTCCATTTCTCAAAGTTTTGATCATACAATAATAGAAAATAAATTACAGTAACTTAATGATGAATACTTACCCGGCCCAGATGGCCTTCCATCCATATTTCTTAAAAAGTGTTCATCAACACTTTCCCACCCCCTTGCAAATCAAGTTGAATTTCCACAAATATGAAAGTCTTTCATAACACCGATACACAAAAAAGGATTACAGAGCGAAGTCACTAAATACCGCCCTAAAGCTAAACTTTCTCATATACCCAAACTTTTCGAGAGCATTTTGTATGAAGCCTTAAGCTTTCAGTGCAAATCTTTTATTTCCCCTAGTCAACACGGCCTTCTGAAGGATAGATCAACTACCACTAACCTCGTAGAATTCGTGTCCTCTGTTCTCTCAGCCTTAAAATGGGGTAAAGAAGTTGACGTTGTAACTACTGATTTCAGTAAGGCTTTTGACAAGATATCTCATAAACTAATCCTGTTCAAATTGTCCGTCCTGGGCTTTGAACCCATTTTGCTTAAATAGATATCTTCTTACCTGGATAATCGTTATTAAAGTGTTCGTTTCAGGTCTGTCCTTTCGGCCCCTTTCTTGGCCACTTCAGGTGTTCCTCAAGGTAGTCACTTAGGTCCACTTCTCTTCATCCTAAACATTAACGATCTTGAAATGGTCATTCACCACTCAGCACTTTCTCTCTATGTTGACGATACCTAACTTTTTTAAACCCATTTTCTCACAACTCGACTCTAGCCTCCTTCAAATAGATCTAAATAGCTTTTCCACCTGGTGCATCAAGATCTGCTTAGAACTCAATGTCACCAAATGTCAATCGATTACCTTTTCACGTAAGTGCAACAAGTCTACTCCTCAAACTTACGGCCAACCTATATCCCTTCTTCAGACTATCCGCGACATGGCATATTATGCGACAGGGAGCTTAATTTCCGCTCGCATATTCATATTGATGAGATAATTACCAAAGCAAACCCATCAATCGGATTCGTCAAAATATGGTCCAAAGAATTCTCAAACCCGTACGTAACCAGATCAATACACCACTTTGATAAAAAAAACCCCTGTGTGGTGCTCCCATTGTTCCGATTAAAGTTCTGTTTTCTTTGTTTACTTGGTACATCCGTTGTTGATACTCCCTCTAAATCTTAGCATCATAGCTTGACATTTGCAAAAGTAACGTAGCCAAGGGTACATCTATCTCTGTGTGTGTTGGCAATTTTTTACAATTTTACAAATGGGCTTACCATTTCATACCATGTTTACCAGTGGCACGAGCGGTTCAAAAGTGGTCGTGAGTCAATCTAAGATGATGAATGCAGTGGCAGACCATCGACATCGAAAACCGACGAAAACATTGATGAAGTAAAAGAAATGTTGGTCAATAACCGCAAATTAACCATCAGAGAGATAGCGGAGGACTTGAACATTGCCAATGGATCCGTCCAAGACATTTTGGTTAATGATTTGGGTTTCCGTCGTGTAGCAGCAAAGTTGGTGGCAAAAGACCTCATTTCACGCAAAAAAGAGACCGTGTTGACGTCGCAAAAGACATGATTTGCGAGGCTGAATCCGATTCTACATTCATCAGAAGGATCATTACTGGAGACGAGACGTGGGTTTATGAGTACGACAAGCAATCCAGACATCAGGCAAGTGAATGGCGTTCACCAAATGAGCCGAGACCATTTTTGACGTTTTCAGTCAAAGAAGAAGGCAATGCTCACGGTTTTCATGGATTACAACGGTGTAATGCAACATGAATTTTTTCCAGAAGGCCAGTCAGTAAACAAGGAGTATTATTTGGGCGTTATGAGACGTTTGCGTTAAGCAATTCGCCATAAGGGACCAGAAAACTCGCAGATTTTACACAATGATAACGCACCGTCGCACAGTGCCATCATAATTCGTAATTTTTTAATGAAAAATGCGACAAAAACCATCCAACAGCCACCAAATTCACCTGATATGGCTCCCTGTGGCTTCTTTCTGTTTAATCGAGTTAAAAAACCACTACGGGAACGCGTTTCAGCAGCCGAGAGGAAGTAATGGAAAAATTGCAGGAAGTACTGATGGACATACCGAAAACTGAATATAAAAAATGTTTCGAGGATTGGATCAAGCGCTAAAATAAGTGTGTTACAGTCGATATGGATTACTTTGAAGAGGACAATATAGATTTAGATAAATAAACTTGTATTTTTAATTTTCTGAATAAATTCGGAAATTTTTTTGATCAAGGTGGAACATCACTTTTGTTCACCCCCTTCTTGAGTACGCTAGCCTAGCGTGGTGCCACTTTCAACGACATTATGTATTTCGAATTTAGAGCATCCAGCGACGATCCTCTAATCTTACCTCCCTATCGAGACCGTCTCAGACCCAATAACCTGGACTCAGCAGACATTCTCTTCTATCCCGTATGCTGCGTATGGTAAACTCCAACCTTTCTGTTTTCGATTTTAATCGCAGCACACTTTCCTTCCTTCTTTCGATATCCTTCACCTTCCTTAGCCATAAAACCCTAATTAAATATTTTGTATTTTAGTTTTTGAGTCCTAGTTTTTTAAGCTTGAATTAAGTCAAAAAAGCAAGAATTAAATTAGAAAAAAAAAAAAAAATTGTCCAACCTTAAATATGTCCACTATAGCATATGACATGCAGTTTGTATGCGATCACAATTTGTTATATCTGCACACATTCGTAACATTTTTGTTTTCATCGCTGTGATTTTTGTTTTATACTTCTCGTACATCGTCTAGCATGACTAAGCGAATGTTAAAACTAGACAAACGACTGTTGTATATAAAATATCAAAGATTATAAAGTTCTGTTGCAGGTGGTGTTGTAAAAATTAAAATGTATTTCTTGCTTACTTCCACAAGTGAATCTGGAAAAGTTTGGTAATTTTTATGAAAAATGAAAAACTCACTATTAGCAGTTATAACTTCATCTTCTTTCCCTAAGTCTCTTACATTTATCACATTTTAATTTTGGGACATAGCCAACAAAATATCTAATAGAAACAAGCTCCAAGTTTATATTCGCAGAATTGTAAAATTATCCTCCAAATAATAATAATAATAATATTTAGGGTGTAATACACTGCGACGTTGTGGTCTATTGTGTAACCTACTTATACCTTGGAGAGGTTTGCTCCCTCTTCCAGAGCTCCCTCTTCCAGAGCCCCCTCTTAGCTAATTTACTAGGGACTTTGTTGGAGTATGTATGCTCTGGCCTTGGCCTTGGCAAGGAAAACCAACTCAGATCATATCATCCAGTCCAGTTTCTTTTGTGAATCTGAGAATGAGTAGTGGATCCTTGATTGGTAGATCCTTTTCTTGATTTTGGTGTTTTACCTTTAAACCTTTTTTGGGTCAGTGCCCCACAGGATTTCAGTATGTGTTCTGGAGTTTCTGTGAACTCATTGCATAATCTGCAGAGACCTTCATCTGATATTCCTATCTTCCTTAAGTATTCCCTGAGTTTGCAATGCCCCGTAGGTTATTTTTGCTTAGACTGACACGTCCTTTAAGTCCTATGAGATTATAATCTTCTAAGTCTTTTTTGGCTTGTCTCACACCTTGGAGATCCCGAAAGGTTCTAGCCCTTTTCTCCTTTTCCGATTTCCTCTATTTTTCGCGTAGGGTGCGTTCCCCTATCCCGCAGAATAGTTCAGGTGCTATGAATGGTTCTGCTGCCCCTTTTCTCGCTAAAGAGTCCCCCGCCTCGTTACCAATAATGCCCACATGGCATGGTATCCAGCAGACAAATAATTTATTTTTCTTGCCCAATTTGTTGAGACTTTGTAGGCGTTTCCATACAAGTTTCGATATAATGATAAAGGAGTCCAGTCCTTTGATAGCTGCTTGACTATCTTACATTATTGCTATACCATATTACAATTCCTGTAATTCTTTTCGAGACTGATTTGAACGCATCTTTCTATGGCGGATATTTCCGCTTGAAATATGCTGGTACTCTTGCCCATGAATTCATGGTGTTTCGTTCTTGGCACAAGCACTCATGTACCAGTTCCTTCATCAGTTCTCGAGCCGTCTATATACCACTTTATCGTGTGGTTGCTCAGTCCATAGCTGTTGATAATGTACGCATTGCGCCGTTGATGCATAGGAACGCCAGTCTTTACACCTTCTTGAGAAATTCTCGCGTCGTGATCAGACTGGTTCGTTTTGTCCATGCGACTGCACCATATATGATCATTGGTCTCACAATCGATATGCACATTCATCGCAAAATTCTAGGGGTACAGCCCCACGATTTTCACGCTAGGCGCTTACATATCAAAGAGCACGGGTTGCTTTTCTAGCAGTTTCCTCAGTCTTCCAAAGTAGTGTTCTGTCTAGAAGTAGTCCCAGATACTTCCCATCATTGACCAGCATCAGTGTTGTGCCCGACAATCGAATTTCTTTGAGTCTTTGAAGTTTCCTTTTCTTTGTGAATGGCACTATCGAGGTCTTAGCTTAGCATCTTAGATTGATGCTTATCCCGGCCGTGAGGCAACATTCCTGAGATACTCTCAGACCTCGTTGTATAATGTCGCAGAGAGTTTCTTCAAACTTTCATCTCTCAATTAATACTATGTCATCAGCGTATTATATCTGCGTATATAATACTAATAAATTTACAACTTTCCACCTCATATTCAGTTGTTTCGCTCCTTTCTTTTGCAGCCAAAAAAAAACGTTCTTCTATAGCCGAAACATTGCTTATTTAGACCAAAGACTGCGGCATTTCAATTTCTAATGGAACTCGACTGAACAATCTTCCAAGACATTATTTTTGCCAATATATAGGGTTTTCTAATAACGACTTGACAAATTTTTTTTTAAATATAAGGCAAACCATTTGAGATATTTCAAAAACTTTATAATTGGCTTGAACATAGCCCCACAGAAAATAGTCAAGCGGCGTTAAATCGCACGAACGAGGCGGCCGCTCGCAATACTTACTCTTCAATAAATCGATTGTAGCGTGTGCTGTGTGGCACCATCCTGTCGTCTACATGTCATTCAAGTCCATATCTTCCAATTCGGGCCAAAAATAATCGGTGATCATGGCGCGATAACGCTGACCATTCACAGTAACGTGACGATCGTTATCGTCGACGAAAAGATATGGCCCAATATCGCCGCCGGCATGCAAACCGCACCAAGCAGTTATTTTTTGTGAATGAAGTGGTGATTCATGAAGTACATGTGGGTTTTCACTCGACCAATAACGCATATTTTGCTTATTGACGAACCAGTTGAGCCAAAAATGAGCTTCGTCACTGAAGATGATTTTGCCATGAAATTCATCATTTTGGCGCATCTCTCCAGAACCCAATCGGAAAACGTACGCCGCTTCAAATGGTCCATCGCCTTCAATTCTTGAGTCAGCTTGATCTTGTAATGGGTGTAAACCAATTGTAAGCAATTCATAGCCGAATTCATTCAATTTTGCCATCGTTTTCATCGACTTGTGACACGGTGCATTTTCTTGATGAAACAGCACTTTCTTTTTCTTCAAATGCGGCCGTTTTTTGCGATTTCGTCCTTTAAACGCTGCAACAACGCAATGTGATAGTCGCTGTTGATAGTCTACCCCTTTTGGAGATAGTCGATGAAAATTATTCCATGTGTATCCCAAAATACGGATGCTATAACCTTGCCAGCCGACTGTTGAGTTTTTGGTCGTTTTGGACGAGGTCCGTCGCCTGCTCGCCACTCAGCTGACTGCTGAATCTGGTGTGAAGTGATGGAGCCAAGTTTCATCCGTTGTCACATACCGACGCAAAAATTCGGCTTTATTGCGGTTGAACAGCTTTAAACACTCCTCTGAATCATCAACACGTTGTTGTTTTGATATCTTCAGAGCCTCAGCTATCTCGATCAACTTCACTTTATGGTCATTCGTAATCATTTTGTGGTCTTTTTTGATGTTTTTTTCTGAAACAGCCTCTTTTGGACGTCCACTGCGTGCATCATCTTCGGTGCTTGTATGACCACTTTTAAATTTTTCAATCCACTTGCGAATGGTTCGTTTGGCTGTTGCAGAGTCCGGGTAACACTTATCAAGCCATTTCTTTGCAGCAGCTGCATTTTTTCCCATCAAAAAGCAATGATAAATCAACACACGATTCAAGTAGTGCTCTCTCTTAGAAACGACTTTTCAGCCCATTTACAATATTTAATAAGTTGGTGAAAGATTTTATCGAATGTCTTGCTGAAATCTGTGGAAATTGAATCGGCTTCATCAGAGACAGATAAATGCTATTTGAGCGGTGAATTTTAATTAGTAAATTTTGTTGAAAATCATTTTGCCAATAACATGAACGCATTCGACCTACATTCTGTAAATAAACAGGTCCCTACTTATTTTAAGAATTTCTACAGGAACTTATAAGATTTGTTCTTTATAAACAAAACTGTACTCCTGTACGATGAAATTTCTCCACCAGCATTCTTCACATTACCTCATCTTTCTAATATTTGATTTTGATATCAATTTACGCAACAGTTCACTTGATTATAAATTTATATTTTTTAGAAATGTATACAGATCTGCTCTTGAACACCACTTAAGTTGCGTTCCATGGGACCTCGTTTATGGTATACCTTCGTTTAATGATCAAGTTGATTTTATTTAAACGAACGTAAATCACCTCTTTGATACTGAAATAGTGTAGTTTGTAAAAACAGAAACTGAAAAAACACAGTTTTACTCCAACCGACCGGATACCGACTTAGATGGGCGACAACTATGGAGTAACCTTCGTGAATTGAGGGCTGGAAAAAAAATTAACTGTTTTTATGACATCGATTGCAATCAACTTAATCGAAAGTTCTTACCGATTCTACAGCCTATAATCTGAGAAGTAAATTAAGGTTATACTAACCGGATTCCTGTTGTCTGAACAGTGACACAATGTTTTATTTTTTGTTCATTATCCGGTAGGAGTCGCTGGAGTTTATCCAGTTTTTATTAAAGCCATATTACCATAGCTGCTTCCGTATATTACACATGTCGTAAACACAATTTATATAACCGGCATCTTTCCTCAACAATGAAAAATGGCTAAAATAATACAAAATTCCTAGAAATTCGTCAGGTGATAAATTCAAGCTTTTATCAGTTCCTTGCCAAAGTATGTGGACGAATTATGGATAAGCAAATAACTGAGTATCTCATACGTAATAATCTACTGGTTTCAATCTGGATTTCGAGTCAAGCATGGCTTGGTTTGGAAAAATCGCATAAGGATCATGTTACTTTCTTGACCCTTCTAGATTTCTCCGTAGCCTTTAATATGTTCAACAACTCCACTCTCATTCAAAAGATACGTTATTGTTTTAATATGTCCTCACTTTTTGTAAAAATATTCTTATTTTATCTAAAAGAAGGAAAACAAGCTGTTTCTCTGGAGGCCGTCCAATCAGAATTTCTTTCTTTGAGACGAGGCAAGGTGTTCCCCATTACATACACATTTAATGATTCTATCTACCAAGACTGGTGAGGTTTCGATTGGTTTCTATAGGATATGAAATTTTGCAGTCAGTATTCCAAATTCAATAACACGCCTTGAACGTGAATGACGCATGTTGAAATATTCCCCTTCCGCCGTTAAACCGCAGCCTTGGAAAGGCTTTAACAAATGTCAAATTAGTGGTTAGACGACATCGCCTATAAAAACGTGAGGTGAAGGAATACCAGTTTCCGGAGATATGTCATCAGGGCGAATATTCAAACGTCCAGATTTTTGGACGAGCGGAAAATTGCGAAATTTGACTCCATCGCTCTGTGTCCAAGTTTGCATCAGCCATGCCTTGCAACACGATGGAAAAAAAACGTTTGTATTAGGTGCGCAACTAAGTTATTTTGGATGAAAATGCCACTTTATTGTAAAAAAATGGTTAGAAATGAATAATTCTAAGTATTGCCCATCGCTAGCTTCACCTTTTCCCCATCTTTCTGGCAGAGCTCGAATATCGTTATGGTAAAATTGTTTATCTTTTGAGGATATCCAAGAATCAAGCCATTTTTTGAAGTCTTCATATGAGCGGAACTGCTGATCAGCCACATGTGCCATCTAACGGAACAAGTAATATCTGGGGAATATGACAGGTGGGGTAGAACTTCAAATTTTATTGTTTTCAGGTAGATTTTATTGGGTTTGGCAACGTGAGGACGATCGTTGTGACGCTGTAGAAACACTTTTTCGTGCCTCTGCTTATATTATGGCCATTTTTCGCACAGTGCTCGGCCCAATAGCATTATTTGAAGTCGATACCGTTCACCAGTGATGGTTTCGTTGGGTTTTGACAGTTCATGATAAATAACACCAAATACACAGCATAACTTTCGCAGCATGAATATTCGGACGAGCCGACGACGTAGAAGCATGACCGGCCAGTCTCCATGACTTTTTCTCTTTAAGTTGCTGTAATAAATCCATTTTCCATCACCCGTCATGATGCGATGAAGAAACCTCTTACTTTTTTGTCGCTGAAACAGTTGTTCATAGGCAACGACGCTTAACGTCCTTTGACTTCAAATCATAAGAAACCCAAGTTTCTTCTTTTAGAACCCAATGCTGCAGCAAGCTAATCTTGCGTTTGGCACGGATCTTACTCGAGCAGTGCCTCCAATTCAGTGTCATCGAAGGATTTTGGCCTTCCTTCACGCGGACGTCGTCAACATCGAAATCACCGTCGATGAAACGATGATTGAAGCAACGGAACCTATCACTTCACGTTGTGTCACTTAGAGCAACATCTCCGTAAACTTTTTGGAGCTCTGGATGCACTTCAGCAGCCATTCCAATCAAAGAAAATAGTCAACGCTTCCTGCAATTGACGATTATTTGTCACAAAATCAGACATTTTCACACAACCAAAAGTATATGACGCCAAAACAGAATCACTAATGTTCATGACGTTTTGTATATGTCAAAATCGACCAACACTTGCTGCTGAAGCCATATTGAGAACTAAGTTGCTCATAATTATAAATATTGGGCGTTTCACACGGCAATGTTTGCCATCGATGGCTCCAAAGCAAAGAGGAAAATTCCATTTCTCAAAAAAATCCTGGGAAACTTCCTTGAACATTGCTTCTTTAGGTTCTGGCATGTGAATAGGTTGTGGTATTTCTCGTATTGTGTCTACGGTTTTATTTACGATCCAACCAACTGTACTGGCTCCCATTCGTAAGGTGCAATCAAGACTTTTGAAAGATGCTCCAGTAGCAAGATATCTGCATTGTTGTACCGGCTAAATGGAAGAAACTTTGAGATGGCTTTCGCAAGGAATTACAGAAGAAGCTACATTTTTGCTTTGGAGACAATGGGTGTCAGACTTTCTGGAAATCACGTTGGAAATATTTCGATGAACTTGTTTTCAAGATCAATTTACACCCCGATGTTATGGGGGAAGTTTCCCTGAGGTACCTACCGATTCAGCTGACAATGAGATGGCCATTAATCATACTCCCGTTCCCGATGACTTAATGGACGATTTTGATTTTCCATCCATGCCAACTCCAAGTCCACCAAGCAAGTTTAACTATACGAAAGCGTAAACTACCCTCTGATGAAATTGAGAAATCTTTGATTCGACTTGAGGAACGAGAATTGAATATGAAATAACCAAACTCGACTCCCAATAATAGTTGTGAAGATGAGGCTTTTTTCAACAGCCTACTGCCCCATGTAAGACCACTTCTGCAAGCAGATAAGCTTTCATTACGCATAAAAATGCAGCAACTTATTTACGATTTCATAAAATTGTAAAAACTTCACAGCAAGAATCCCGTAATATATTGGCTGCTTCTTCGACTTACCAATTTTCAGATCCATCATCTGCTGCATGATTCTTGAGAGAAAGTGAATACTGATTATTCAGAAGTGCTTGAATAAATATATTGATGTCAACCAAAGAAAAAATCTATTTTTTTAAAATATTTTCTCGAAACAGCATTGTGAACATCAACATAAATATAATAACCCTTAAACTATTGGACTATTATTACAACTTATTGCTGTAATAATAAAAATACAAATGTACATAGATAGTAAGATATGCGCACATAGATCTGTAGTATTCCTATAAATGGGAATGTGAATAGAAACCTTTACTGAGAGTAGCTTTCTTCATAACAAAGCAATAGCGAATCACTGTGCCAAGGAAATGCTGTCATATTAAAATGTGTTTCAAGGTTATTGCCTTAGCCCAGATTATTTAAAGCAAGCAAATATATTATTTAAAATAGGCAAATATACATTGCCTATGACATTTAATTGTGACACATTTCTGGATTTATGAAGTATTCGTCAAGTTTTGTCGTTTTGAGTTAGCTTGTCATTTGTTAAAAGTTGAGAGTAACATATTTCAGTGTTTTAATACGTCCTGACACATCACACTAACATATGTCATCTTAAAACATCAAGGCACTCTTTTCTTGTAAGGGATGCTTTTGGAGAGCTGTACAATAACGACAGAAATTAAGTTTGAACCAAAAATTACTTTAATCACTTTGAGAAATTGTTGATGGCATAAGTTTTTGAAGGGGACTTAAAGGAGTTCAAAGTTTAGACCCAAAAAATCTGACATAAGGTAACAATATAGTTCAGTATATTGGGTCTATAACTGAGCTTATCGTGCGTTTTTCTAAGAGATGGCGTAACTTGTATTATTCCATTGGAACATGCGTTAGAAAGCTACTGTAATTGTACGTCATTTCAGTATATGTCATTCATTTGAAGCGTAATCAACAATGATTTTATTTCACTCAAATATGTCGAACATTGTGCCCGAAAAAGTGTTTTTGGGGGGAGTTCTTCTTCATTACTTTAATATGAAGAAAACTGCTGCCGAAAGTCATCGTATTTTAGTGGAAACTTATGGTGAACATGCGCTAGCTGAGCGAACGTGCCAAAAGTGGGTTGCATGATTTAAAATTGGTGATTTTGGCTTGGAAGACGATGAACGTCCTGGGCAGCCAAAAAAGTTTGAAGATGAAGAACTGGAAGCATTACTCTATAAAGATTGTTGCCAAACACAAGAAGAGCTCGCAGAATCTTTGGGTGTCACTCAAGCAGCCATTTCAAAACTTTTAAAAGCAGCTGGATATATTCAAAAGCAAGGAAATTGGGTTCCACATGAACTCAAGCCGAGAGACGTCGAAAGGCGGTTTTGCATGTCCGAAATGCTGCTGGAACGCCACAAAAGGAAGCGCAAAAAATTATATGTGAAACCCGGCCAATCAGCCAAATCAACGGCAAAGCCGAATATCCATGGCGCGAAGGTAATGCTCTGTATTTGGTGGGATCAGATGGGTGTGCTGTATTATGAGCTGCTAAAACAGGGTAAAACATCAATGGACAACGCTACCGAACACAATTAAACCATTTGAAGAGAGCAGTAGCCGAAAAGCGCCCGAAATATGCGACCAGACACGAGGCAATAATTTTCCATCATGACAACGCTCGGCCCCACGTTGCTATTCCGGTTAAGAACTATTTGGAAAACAGTGGATGGGAAGTCTTACCCCACTCGCCTTATATATAGAATATCAAAAATTGGCTTGATTCATTCTTGGCTGCCAAGCCGGCAGCTTGCCGGGATGGGATCCACAATCTAAAACACAAATTGCCAGAAAGATGGGAAAAGGTTATAGCTTCAGATGGGCAATACTTTGAATAATACTATTGTACATGTTTTCCTTAAATAAACGTTCAAATTTTGAAAAAAAAAACCGCACGAATTAAAATATATACCCAATACAACCCGTGGCCGCCAGGATGCCCACCGAAAAGATTACACGAATGCTGGACATCAGGCTCGACCCACCAACAATGAGCAACGCTACTTGTTCATTATCTTTATCTATCATATGTTACGTATCCATTTAAATACGTTGTTTAAGAACAGGATGCAATCCAAAATAAAGAAGAAGAAGACGTTAGCCTGTATATATTTTATATATGCCATTGATTTTCTAAATAAAAATAAAAAAAAAACTAAATTTGAGTTACTTGACTTTGGTCTACACCGAACAATCGCAAAAATTTATTTTATTTTCAGCCAACAGAACTCTAGTTAGGAACTTTGACTTCGGTCAATATGTGAAAGCAAGGATGAAAAGGGAACACTTTCTCTGTGAATGTCCGGTATATATTCAGAACATCAGGAAGTATCTGAAAGCACTTTTAAACTGAACCGATTACTCATATTTTTTTGAAGGACTGAGAAAATTTCTTCAAAGAAAACGAAGTACTATAGAATAGTTCTTTGTCTAGGTACTCTAGTTCTTCAGCTGTCCTGTCGGTGAAACAAAAAATTTAAAAAAAAGTTTTGAAGAATACCCATCTTCCATTAAGGTCAATTGTGTGTAAAACCATCTAAAGGTCAACAAATGCTGAAGTACTCATCTCAATGCTCATTATTTTTGATGGATTTCACTCGAAATTTTATGTCCTGAAAATGTGACAAAAGACATTCTTGGCTTACCTTAAGGAATTGTTTTTTCGTTCAATGAATTTGGAATTAGTATTCTGAAATTTAATAAATTTGTTTAGTGCTCAAGTGAAAATGAAATTTCTTTCCTTTGTCATCTTGTCGCATATGGATGAGGAGCTTTGGTATTTCAATTTGTACAAGCGTATGGTATACCTATTCGCATCTGGACAATGTCCAGACGTGAGTATGTTATATGTACATGACATAACCTCTTATTCATTTCTGTTTAAAGAACCCACATACACATATATAATATACTTCATCGGCAACCACACGGTAAAACCAATCATCCACATTTTAATCGTTATTGGCTGAATGGTTTCGCCTCGCACAGAAGCCAGTAATCAACTTTCAAGAGGACGTCGTCGGTTGCTTATGCAGAAGCGCTACGTCAAAAAGACACAATTATGGCTTTTCCGCTTTTCCACTGAAAGGCTAATTATAGGGCCTTTAATATTATTCAGTTCTGTGAATATATGTGTATGTACTGGCTCCTGCTACATGTATGTAGATATACTCGTACATTCACAGTTGCTCTGCTATCGTAAGAGTCCTTTTATGGACGTAATCGTGGCGCAAATCAATTTCATAAAATGACTTACTTGACACATTCTTACCGGGAAAAGGCATGTTAAAATAAATTGTGAGTGTGACAAGCGTTGAGAGTTCATACATATTATGTTCACATGCAAGGAAATCGATTTTTTATATTTCAGTACGACGGAAGCCTATAAAGATGTACATGGACAACTAGCAGAGGATTCGAAGTTGGTGCTAAGAATATGGAAGACTACGACTTCTGAATACATAAAGGTGACGAGAGGAGATGAAGAACTATTCGTGTTCCATCAAACTCTGTTAAGAGATTTCAGGCAAGTTATACGTCTTTTTTAACATCCTCCTCAACTTGCCGGAATCAAGTTTTAGTAGGAACCGCGGCCAATAGTGCATGCTGCCATCACACATCACGGACGGTTTTGCCAGAACTACACCATTGACAGTTATAACTGCGAGATTATTAAGGACTTCGCCTACATCGGCTTCGCAGTAGCTCCGAAGTGAGTGAGTTAGTTAGGTTTTTACTATACATGGCCCTAATCCTTCAAATTCTGGTCTACATCGCAGAGAGTTGGAGCCTAGCGAAAGAGATGAAAGAACACTTGGCCGTTCCGATAGAAAGATATAGCCCGCGATTCGCCCGCGCTGTGTACAAACATTTTAAAGGTACACAAATACCTTAAGCTCGAGTTGATTATAAAAAAAAACCTGCGTGTGATTTTGACACGGAATAAATAAGAGGAGTTCGATCATAAACTGTACAGGCTACAGCGACATCCAAGGGGGCTAGGCCGTGTTGAGGGAATTGACGTCGCAATGGATGGCGCAGCAGAAGACGACAGCAACCAAGTACTCGTTAGATGCGCGCAATTTGAAGAGGACCTCAACCAACTTTGATTGCCGCATTGAAGGCAACTGGCGAGGAACCGTGTTAGCTTGAGAGACTTATTACTTGAGGCCCAGGTTCACCCCAGACTGTAGCGGCACTTAAGTATAAAAGTAAGTAAGGGTGATTCATCGTGAGGTATGACTTTTAATAGATATTTTGACATATCACGCATGATTCCTACCAAACTGCTGTATCATTTTTGTTCAGTATTGTTTGACAAATCATCATGGAAAGATTCACACTACAACAACATCTCCATATTGTTCACCTGTATTACGAAAATCAGCGTTCTGTGAGAAAAGTTTTTCGTGCGATTCGAGGAACTTACGGTGCGCATAATCGACCTACTGAAACCACTATTGCCAATACCATCCGCAAATTCGAGTCAAAATTAATATTAGTGGATGATACTCGACCGGTTAGACCACACCGGTAGAGACAGCTGTAGCTGAGAAGACCGTGACGAATAGATTCGTCGTCGTTCTCAGCAGCTTGGCTTAGCGTATTCGACAACTTGGCGTATTTTACGTAAGGATCTCGGTCTAAAAGCGTACGAAATTCAACTTGAGCAAGAATTGAAGCCAGGTGACTTGAATTTGTGTCATATTTTCAGTGAAATTTCAATGAAATCCGGTGTTTTATCGTGAAATTTTGTTCAGTGATGAAGCCCATTTATGGCTCAATAGATACGTTAATAAACAAAATTGTCGTATTTGGGCTTATGAGAAACCCGAATAGTACCAAGAACTACCATTACAACCATTAAAAACAACGGTATGGTGTGGTTTGTGGGCTGGTGGAATCATTGGTCCATATTTATTTAAAAATGAGGCAAATCATAATGTTACCATCAATGGTAACCATTATCGCGCCATGTTAACGGACTACGTGCTTTCTGAAATTCAAGCACATAGTTTCGGTGAGCTCTAGTTTCAACAAGACGGTGCTATCAACCATACAGTGCGTGAAATAATGGAATTTTTGAGAAATCAGTTTGGTGAGCACTTAATTTCACGTTTTGCTACGGTAGATCGTAGGTAGGCCGCCTAGATCGTGCAATATCACGATATGTCTCTGGGGATATGTAAAGTCTCAGGTCTTCAGATATGAGTTAGCTACGGCTAACGCTTTCAAAGCTAACATTACTCGTGTTATCTGCGAGATACCAGTCGCTATGCTCGAACGAGTATTCCAAAATTTGACCTTTCGAATAGAATGCCTCAAACGTAGTCATAGCGATTATTTACATAATGTCATTTTAAAAAAGTAGATGCCATAAATTGTTCTTTTAACTGATAATAAAAATTTTAAGTTTAATATCAAATTTATGTGTTTTATTTTACATTATAAATCAAACCTTACGATGAATCACCCTTTGCAATACATTAAAGAATATAAAATCGTAAAAAAGAATTAAATTGAAAGCTCCTGGGAATACGTCGTTTTTCCAACTTAGGTATAGTAGAACACGGAAAGGACTTTCTCTTTGATTTACGAGTATTAGTATAAACTATAAACTAAGCTACTTTCTAACACAATGTTACAACAGTTTCATCTAGTGTTCGTACGTAAAGCTGGTAACAAGTCTTTCTCAAGCCTAAATGTTTGCAATCCAATTATTCTTTTCTTCCTAGAGGAAAAAGAAAAAGGTATCGATCTTCACTTTTAAAGTTCTGCTTTAATAGAAAGTCTTTTAAATGTATTTCAAATAGATTATTAAACCAGTAGATCGACGGTAAATGGTTTGCCTACCCTTTCGTCAGTAAAATTAAAAATGAGTCAATAAATCGCTCTTTTTTGCTTTCTAAACATTTCTGGAGCCTTTCGAAACTTATTCCTTCAATCTGCCTACTGCAGACAAACTTTTACCTAACATACAGACTACCAAATAGCCAGTAGAACTTTAGCTCTTTAAGCCTTCAATTTCCCTCAGGGAGGAATTCTATCCATGGTCCATTTCATCGAAGACGAAATGTTCGAACTCAACAAATTCAAAGTAATAGCCCAAAAGCTCATTAGAGGCTTCAAGTTATGATTATTTTACCTGGACCCTGTTACTTGACTTATCCTGTATAAAGCAGACTCTTTATGTGAGCTTCATCGTAGTTGAAGCTGAGGCCAAAAAGGATATCATAGCACTAGTTAGTTTTGCCGAAATAATGATGATGACAGGTAGGCCCATAATCGCGGCTTCCATATCCCCAAAGCGGGTTATAGACTCCAGAATATTCGGTCTCTTTTATGTAAAGATAAACTACGTAGGGGCGTAAGGCTGGAATAAAGATGGACTTAATGTTGACGATCCGGCATTATTTTTTTTTTCTCTGTTTGTCCCAAAGGGTTTGAGTGATCTTTTCGAGTTACAAATAGCCCATGCTACGTGATTATGCCCGATTCTTATACCTATACCTGACAATATCAACCGATATCTGCCTATGTGCTTAAATTTACCTTTTTAGGAGGCGCTATGAGGACCGACTACGCGTGCTCATAGTAGTGTGAGATTGTTACTAATTAAAAAACACAAGTTCTTCCTCTGCGTTTTATTTTATAAGGCGATTTTCCATTGAAATTTGATACGTACTTTAAAAATCAAGCGCTGCTGATCTAGATTTCTGCGCTAGATCGAGAGGCTTAGTCGTTTTCAGACGGCGCAATAATTTTGTCTCATCAAGGATCTGTTGAACAGAAATATTCGTATGTCCTTATAATTTCGTTCTAAAAGTTTTTGACTCCTCGGTCTCTGTGGATATCATTGCTTCTAATGTACCACGGTGTATTAACAAACCTTCGGAGAACTTTGTTTTGGAATGTCTGTAACACGTTAACGTTGCTAGTTTTGGTACAACCCCTAAACTGTATACCATATGTTCAGATCGGTTTTAGTACTTGCTTATATAGCAGAAATTTGTTTTCTAAACTGAGATTGGAATACTTTCCAAGAACCCAGTACATGTCTCTATACTTAATCTCAATCTCTGCACGTTTTTTCTTAACGTGTGCTCTCCATTTAAGTTCAGCGTCGAGTGTCATACCAAGATATTTGGCCTCGTTCGCAAAAGGATTTTGTACTGCGTTGATAAACACAGGTTGATTGTCAGTTTTCTAGAGAGTGAAGTTTACATGGATAGACTTGTTTTTATTAAGCACGATTCGCCAAGTCTTTGTCTAATTGTTAATCCGTGTAAAGGCACGTTGTAACTTAGCAGTTGTTTCTTCGACGATATTAGCTGTTCCCAAAATGACAGTGTCATCAGCAATAATGGCTATCAAAGTATCGCCCGTTTGCGGTATGTCGCGAGTAAAAAGCAAAAATATAGCATAGGGCCAAGTACACTTCCCTGTGGCACCCCCGCCTTTATTGTCTTAAAAATGGAATATTCGTTTCCTTGTCTGACACGGAAGAGTCGGTCATCTAGGTATGAACTTAAAATATGAGAAAATTGCTCGGGTAGGACTTGTCGAAGTTTATATTTTAGGCCCTCGTGTCAGCCCTTATCAAAAACTTGCGAAACGTCAAGGAATGCACTTGAACAGACTAGCTTTCACTCGATTGTTCGTTCAATTACATCGGTTTTTCGATGCTTGTTGGCTTCTAAAGTCAAATTGATGATCGGGCAAGAGGCGATTTGTGTCAATAATCGGATTAAGAAGATTAAGTACGATTCGCTCGAAGACCTTCGATATAATCGGGAGGAGGAGGTTCCAAAACCATAATAACTTCGGCAAATTTCCACTGGTGCGGTACATGCCTTAGTCTCATGCTGGCATTTATAAGATAGGGCAGCTTTAGTAAACCTTATTTCGGTAGCGCTTTAAGTATCTCTCCCGTAATTAAATGTGTGGTTCCAATTAGTAGAACTTATTTCTTTCAACGCAATCGGTTTATTCAATACAACTACAATTTATAATTCAATCGCTTTTCCTAACCCCTTTTACTTAAACCACTTAATCACTTCTCTAAATTCACTTAGTTCTTAACCGGAATAGCAACGTGGGGCCGAGCGTTGTCATGATGGAAAATTATTGCCTTGGGTCTGGTCGCATATTCCGGGCATTTTTCGGCTACTGCTCTCTTCAAACGGATTAATTGTGTTCGGTAGCGTTGTCCATTGATGGTTTCACCCGGTTTTAGCAACTCATCATACAGCACACCCATTTGATCCTACCAACAGAGCATTACCTTCGCGCCATGGATATTTGGCTTTGCCGTTGATTTAGCTGGTTGGCCGGGTTTCACATATGATTTTTTGTGCTTGGGATTATCGTAATGGATCCATTTTTCATCACCAGTAACAATCCGGTGCAAAAATGACTTCCTTTTGTGGCGTTCCAGCAGCATTTCGGACATGCAAAACCGCCTTTCGACGTCTCTCGGCTTGAGTTCATGTGAAACCCAATTTTCTTGCTTTTGAATATATCCAGCTGCTTTTAAACGTTTTGAAATGGCTGCTTGAATGACACCCAAAGATTCTGCGAGCTATTCTTGTGTTTGGCAACAATCTTCATAGAGTAATGCTTCCAGTTCTTCATCGTCAAACTTTTTTGGCTGCCCAGGACGTTCATCGTCTTCCAAGCCAAAATCACCACTTTTAAATCGTGCAAACCACTTTTGGCACATTCGCTCAGCTAGCGAATGTTCACCATGAACTTCGACCAAAATACGATGACTTAGGGCAGCAGTTTTCTTCAAGTAATGAAGAAGAACTCCCCGCAAAAACACTTTTTCAGGCACAAAGTTCGACATATTTGAGTGAGAAATTTTTATTGTTGTTTACGCTTCAAATGAATGACATATACTGAAATGACGTACAATGACAGTAGCTTTCCAACGCATGTTCCAATGGAATAATACAAGTTACGCCATCTCTAAGCAAACCGAATTCAGTTATAAACGCAATAAAAAAAAATTTGTTTGTGTTGTATCCTTTGAAAATAAAATAAATAAAATACAAAATTAAACTTGGGAACATCATGTCCTTGAGTTATACTCAGGTTTGGGTTTTTCAATGGTTTGGTTCTGCAGCCATGAACCAGTTTTTGGTTACTGTGTTATCTCAGGGTCTCATTTAAGCATATCTACACAATGCACATGTATCTCTAAGTGGCTCTGCATGTGGTCTATGTTTTTTCTTTGTTCCTGCCATAGAAGACATGTTTATGGACCATCCACGTTTACTAGTGCTGGACCCAGTTTGTCCTTCTTTTTTTTTCCTTTCCTCTGCTCGTGGCATAACTCATAGCTGGCTCTTTCTAACCGCCTCACCTCTCCGGGTTCAGTTGCGGGCCTAATGAGAGTAAAGTGTTCGTATTTCTGCTTACATAAGCTATTGTTTACGTCGTTTTTTGTACCATCGCGATGATTGGTAAATTTCGCTCTTGAGCATCTACTGCGCAATGTAGTATAGTATTAATTTCAGACGGGATGAGAACCGTCTATTCTGCGTTCATCTCCGAAATTGGTGGACGAAGTAGAGATTCCAATTCTGACTCCATTAAAATGTTTTTTATTGGTTTTGTGTCTTAATTATTCATGTGTTGTCATGTGTCACGAGTAAGACTGTAATGGAAATCACGCATATGCAGAGCTCCCATGTATTATGGCTACTATAAGAGGTCGCCCGGTATCTCATAAGTTCATTACGTTTACAATGGACGGTTTTCAGTTCCCTGCACCATTCAGTTCTCAGAACCTATTCCAAAACACCTTGACTTTTGTTCCGCAAAAGTGTGAGAACCTTTACCACACTTCCTGGCCTTCCCCTATCCGTCGCCTGAGCATCTCGCATTTTATCCTGGTCTACACATCAAATAAAACAATGGTTTTAATGTTGAGGTCATTTCTACCCTCGCGAGCGGAAATGACATCAAGAGTCAACCGAAAAAATGACTTTTATTAAGACTGAGATGTAGGTTTGAACCTTTTTATTTATATAACTTAAGCCGATGCTTTTTTCATCGCCTATGTATTGGTCGGGTTCGCCAATGCTTTGAGGTCTTTTTAAACGTTTATGTTACATACTAAACGAGTGTATATAGACTGTGATTTGTGTCGGTCTATTTTAATCTCTCAGCCAATTACTTTGACATAAGTAGGTCGGCTTTAAAAAGATATCTTTGTCAATATAGCAAAAAATAATCTCAATGTGGAAACTCATCCACAACTCTATAAAAATTTATTCGAATATGTATTTTCAGAACCCAAATCAACCTTCCAGCCGCATTCGAATTTATTTAGAAATGTCGTAAGCCAGGAAATATTCGTGTACATCTTCCCTCAGAACGAAGTCTTCCGACAAAGTCAATCTGTATCAATGAATTTTTGATGCCAAAAAAAAGCATTTGCCTGTTATTGTGTGCAAATTTAGTCCGTCATAAACAAGGACAACTTTCATACTCTCTGTACTTCCCAAGGCATTTGCTTTAATAAAAATCGATATTTCAATTACCACACTTTTGGTGTGTGGTGTATCCTTCCATTGGCTTTCTTGCATCCTCGTTAGTCATCAGGGATAAGCAACATCCTTAGATGGAAGCGATTATATGGTACTTAAACTTGTATCTACTTTAGTATTCGATCGATGTCGTAATATTTATAACACTCATATACCTTCCTCACGAGGATATTCAAATTATAACGTACTAAACCGTTAATAGTTGATGTCCTCATACCTAACAAGACACTGATTATAGCAAATAAGTATGAACAGTATAAATAATTATTATTTAATGCAAATTAGGTTGTTCGTGTTTTTGAATACATCACAGCGAATGTATGAATAAGTGTATGGTAATACATGGGCTGAAAAGTCAGTGCCGTTTTATAGTAAAACACAAAATTTTTGCAAAATTCAATTTTATTTTTCAATATAGTTGCCTTCGAGTGAGATACACTGATTTAAACGATTTTTCAATCTTTCAATACCAGTTTTGTAGTTCGATTTCGGCTTAGCCTCAAAATAGGCCTCTGTTTCGGTGATTACTTCTTCATCGGTTTTAAGTCTCTTTCCGACGAGCATTCTTTTGAGGTCTGCGAACAGGATATAGTCGCTAGGGGCCAAATCTGGAGAATACGGTGGGTGGGGAAGCAATTCGTAGACGAATTCATTCAATTTTGCCATCGTTTTCATCGACTTGTGACACTGTGCATTGTCTTGATGAAACAGCACTTTCTTTTCCTTCAAACGCTCCAACAACGCAATGTAATAGTCACTGTTGATAGTCGGCCACTTTTGGAGATATTCGATGAAAATTATTCCATGTGTATCCCAAAATACGGATGCCATAACCTTGCCAGCCGACTGTTGAGTTTTTGGTCGTTTTGAACGAGGTTCGTCGCCTGCTCGCCACTCAGCTGACTGCCGACTTGACTCTGGTGTGAAGTGATGGAGCCAAGTTTCATCTATTGTCACATACCGACGCAAAAATTCGGCTTTATTGCGGTTGAACAGCTTAAAACACTTCTCTGAATCATCAACGCGGCACCCACTTTGAACAGAGCTTTCGCATGTCCAAATGATATATCCAACACGCTCTTTTGATATCTTTAGAGCCTCAGCTATCTCGATCAACTTTACTTTACGGTCATTCGTAATCATTTTGTGGTCTTTTTTGATGTTTTCATCTGAAACAGCCTCTTTTGGACGTCCACTGCGTGCATCATCTTCGGTGCTTGTATGACCACTTTAAAATTTTTCAATCCACTTGCGAATGGTTCGTTCAGCTGGTGCAGAGTCCGGATAACACTTATCAAGCCATTTCTTTGCATCGGCTGCATTTTTTCGCATCAAAAAGCAACGATAAATCAACACACGAAATTGCTTTGAATCCATTTTTTTCACAATAACAAAAGTTGCTTCACTCACAACGCTATATCTCGAGAACTAATCGTCCGACAGCTATCAAATTTATACACGTATCTTTTGAAGGTTGGTTCCAACTGAAAATGGTATGGATTTAAGCCCATATGTTATGTATGCATATGTACGTATTCTCTTTACTAAGAAATCAATAAATCTTTAGATAAATTAATTCCACAGTTATAGTCGTTGCGTAACTCATTTGCTGCTCTTTGAGATTTATCTTGTACCATGCTCATGGTACTTGCTTAAAAGAAAATACTTTAGCTATGCAACTTCAGTTACCTCAGTGTAGGTCAAGGTAATTTTTTCCGCATAAATTCTGCACCCACAATGATTCCATAATTAACAAAATTAACCTTGAATTTGCCTTTGTTAAACGATGGTCCGAAATTCTATGACCCTTACGGCACAACATCCCTTAAAATTGACTTTGTTAGATCAGTTCTCGAATATGCCAGTCAGGCATTTAAATATCGTATCCACTTAACGAAACTGTCCTACGCAGTTTCCTACGATTTACTCAGCGCAGGCAACCATGGACTCCACTCAAATTACTGCTCTGAAAAAACGTCGCAAAGTAGCTGATACCCTCTTTATCTACCAGTTCTTAACTAGCAACATCGATTGCCCTAACTACTGCCTTACCTTTATTTTAAAACTAACCCCCGCTGTTTTCAGAGTGATGACACAAACTTACTTACTAACTTACTTACTTAAGGTGGCGATACAGTCCGAGGTGGACCTAGACCTTGACCAACAAGCGTCTCCAGCCATCTCGATCTTTAGTTAGTTGCCTTCAGTTTAGCATTTTAAGTTGTGTAAGGTCCCCTTCCACTTGTGTGTGTCACCTGAGGCGCAGGGACGGATTCGAAAACGGAGCACTGATATTCATCCGCCAAGAGTACCCTCATCCGTTTTTGATAAAGTCTATGCGTCTGCGCCATAATGCAGGACTTGGATTATTAAGATCTTATATAGGTTCACCTCTATTTTTCGAAAGAGGACTTTGCTTAGTTATAAAGTTATATCTGTCGAGAGGTCGGTATTGGGTTCCCTTTCTGGTTGACGGCATATACTTGCCCTCCTTGACCGTTAAACCTATCTCGCTGTTTTCATCTCAATACTCGCAAAAGCGACACTAAAATCACATCGATTTCTTCCGATTATGTCAATATCATCGGCGTATACGAATAATTGGACGGACTTTTGAAAAATTGTACCTTTTGTGTTGTCGCGTGAGTTTTGCACTATTCTTTAAAGAACGATATTACAGAAATATTTTTTTTGGCATGAAAGTTCTCTGTGAGTTCCTTACCGACTTTGATGGAGCAGCATGTATTCTTCATCGTCATCTTGCACAAGCAGATGGATTTGACAGGGATACCAAAACTAGATATTGCTCTGTTTAGCTCATCTCCATAGATGCTGTCATACACGGCTTTAAAATCGATAAATAGGTGGTGTGCATCGAATTTGAACTCAAGGATTTTTTTCCAAGATCTGCCACAGTGTGAATAATTGGTCTTTCCTGGCCTGAAGCCACATTTAAATGAACTAATCAGGTGTTGATAAACGGTTTCATCGCTTCACACAGCACGGCAGATAGGATCTTATATTCCATGTTAGGAAGGTTGATACCTCTGTAGTTGACCCAATTCAGAGGGTTCTCTTTCTTAAGAATCGGACAAATAATGTTGAGATTCCATTCATCCGGCATACTTTCATCCGGCATACTTTCATCCGGCATACTTTCATCCGGCATACTTTCATCCGGTATACTTTCATCCGGCATATTTTCATCCGATCATATTTTACAAATGAGTTTGTATATGCTCGTTACCAAGTCATCGTTTGCCGCACTGAAGAGCTCGGCAGTCAGACTGCATGCTCCAGCAGGCTTGTTGGGCTTATGCTTAAATATGACTTTTTTCACTTCATCTTACCCATATCACTTCGTCGGGTGGACAGAATTTTTAGTCTACATCGTCGAGGTTGAAGTGTTCATTCTGCCTGTAACAGCGGTATTTGGTTCATCATCGCCGTTATGCAGTCTACAGAAATTCTATTTTCAAATTCTCAACACCGAACTTGACTCTATAGGCTTCGTTTCAGGGTTTGTATGCGTTGCATGTTCGAATCTCGTTTCTAAGAGTAGCATCTCTCAAGCTTCTCCATCTTTTTTCTCCTGAGAAGACGGCGTTAGCCTTTCTTCTTTTGCTCGTAGAGCTTATGAGCAGCTCTCGTCCTTTTAGGCAAAGGCGCTTTGTGAGCATCTTGCTTAGATGCATAATCTTGCTGGAACTCGTCATCAAACCAGAGGTTTCGTTGTGGTGGCCGAGTGAAACCCAGCACATCGACACTGGATGCTGTCGGTAAAGGACCCCGTAGGAAGTTATGGAAGACTCAATCGGAAAAGCATTTGGCGAACTCTTGCGAATGTAGCCGTTCGATGTCGAACTTCCTCACAGTATTAGCTACCTTTGCGATGTTCGGGATATCTGCAACCGTATCTCAGCTACAACAAGATAATGGTCCAAGTTGATGTTGGCCCCTCAGATCGTACGGACATACGTTATACTGGAGGAGTGCCTTGCGTCGATCGAAATGCGGTCAATTTGGTTAAGGGTAAATGATCAGGAGTTCTGAAAGTCCCCTTGCGAGAACCGTGGGAAGCGCTTGTTAGCTACAAAAATGTTTCGCCTGGCAACAAGCTCGATTATCCTTAATCTGTTATCGGAGGTGGTGCCATGTAGGCTATACCTTCTGACAGTACTACCAAAGATGCCTTCTCTTCCTAGTTTCATTATAATACCCTAGAACGAGGATTCGGTTAGATCGAAGCCAGTACATCCGTTGGTGTATTAAGGGTACATCTGCCACCATCTCTTTTCCAAAAGATTTAGTCTAGGTAATCATTACCGGCCTGAGATCCAAATATTTCGGAGTAGCCCGGATAAGGTCTCCAGGCTAACACCTCTCAGCCATTTTTCTATAACAAAATCAGAAAATTGTGGAGTTTTTGCGCCATTCAGTCTATCCCGCACTAACTCTATGTGTGACGCAGTTATTTAAATTTTCTGGTGGTTAGCGACAGCTCCAGTCACTGGAAGACCATACGTTTCCATAAGAAATGATAATGTTCAACGCAAGCGATTCGGACATTCTACATGTCATAGTTAAAATGTTGTTTGAGCAACCGAATATTTTATAAAGCTTAGTTTGATTGACTTTTGGAACGGATACGTTGCGGCACCCCAAATTGACTGATCTTTAATTGAAGATAAGGTTGCTGGGCATTCATAGTTATCGGCCACCTTTTTGCTAAAAAATGGGTTTATGTGACTAATCACCAGCCCTAATCGCCAGATTATGGCACCCTCCAACTTCCTTAAGCTGGAGAAATGAGATCGCTTTGACTTCTCGGACCCTCTACTCCCGGTCAAAAATTTTTGTAGAGAGGACAGGGTACTATACTGAAAGTTAATTAGAAATTTTGTCCTAACAATTTGTTTTCTTTTTACAGAAAAACCTGTTCCGGAACTTTTTGAATGAACTGTGTGGTTTTCCTGAGTGTACGCGAAGTACGAGTCGATTCGTGGGATTTGTTTCAGGGAAGCAACTCAATACCATCAAAGAACTCCTTCAGCTAATACTTAACAGATTAACCCGCTGGGCGGGTCGCTGTGGATTGGGAGTTAACCCCCATAAAACTGATCTTGTCCTCTTTTCCAGGAAATATAAAATTCTAACTATAGACCCTCCTTAAATAAACGGTACCAGTTTAGTGTTTTCCGATACAGCAAAATATCTGGGTCTTATTTTTGATAGGAAACAAAACTGGAAACCTAACATTCAAGAAAGTGTTGAGAAAGCTACAGTAACTTTATTCTCTTGCAAGAAAGCCATTGGAAACAAATGGGGCCTCCAACCTCAAATAACCCATTGGCTATACATCTGGGTCATATGACCGATACTCACTTACGGTGTGGTCGTTTGGTTGTCGTCTGGTGGACGGCCTTAGATATTGCAGTCAACTACAAAAAACTAAGCCACATCCAAAGAACAGCATGTCTATGCATAAGCGTAGCTATACGTTCCACTCCCTCCACGGCTTAGACATTCTGTTTCACTTGACACCCATCGACATCCATTGCCTGCTGAAGATGGTAAGTAGCGGCGATTGAAGCTACTCGCCTTAAAGCGACTGCCCAGTAGACAAATAATTTATTTGGCCACGCTAATATTCTTAATATATTAGGAATCCACTTAGAAAACATCGATTACACCATACCTAAACTTCGGTTTGACAAAGTCTTTCATGCGAGCTTTTCCTCTAAGTCCTTCTGGAAGATGATTTCATGGAGGACAGGTCTATCCATTTCTGTACAGATGGATCTAAAACCAATACCGTGATTGGTGGAGGTGTTTTCTCAGATAAGCTAAATTTAAGCCTCTCCTTCCGTCTTCTAAATCAGTGTATAGTGTTCCATTGAAGAACATTGAAGAAGCTCTGTTCTATCTGAAGAAAAACGTGATATCTACGAAGGATATCCTCATCTTTACGGAAAGTAAAGCCGCTATCAAGTCCCTTGACTCTTGACTCGGTCTCACTAAATTCTAAAACCGCCCTTGAATGCCGTTCATCTTATACGGAGATGGCAGAGCATTTCAACCTGCCACAGAGACATTCCAGGGAATTGTAGTTCCGAAGAACTCGCCACTCTACCTATTCTACCGGAAAAGGGCAGTATAGGTATAACAATCGCTAGGTACAAATTTTTATTTAAACTGGATGCTAATAAAAGAACAGACCTAAGATGGACCGGTGGGCCAATATGTCTACCGACTAAACAGATCTCGTCAAAACTGGATCTGAATTGCTCTAAGAGTCTGATACTTTTAAATAGAAAACATCTCAGTGCCATGGCATTTACTTTTTAAAAACGACATTATGTAAATTTTGGCCACGACTACTTATGGTTCATTCGGAAAGTCCAATTTTGGACGACTCGTTCAAGCATAGCGATTGGTATCTCGCGGAAAACACAAGTAATGTTGGCTTTCAAAGTGTCAATTGTAGCTGGCTTATTTCTGAAGACCTGAGACTTTACAGATCCACAGAGAAAATAGTCCAAAGGTGTGATATCGTACGATCTAGGCAAAAACCGTAGCAAAACGTAAAATTAAGTGCTCACCAAAATGATTTCTCCATAAGTCCATTGTTTTAAACGTTGTATGGCTCGTAGCACCGTCTTGTTGAAACCAGCGCTCACCGAGACTATGTGCTTGAATTTCAGGAAGCACATAGCTCGTTAAAATGGCGCAATAACGATTATCATTGACGGTAACATTCTGATTTGCCTCATTTTTGAAGAAATATACACCAATGATTCCACCAGCCCATAAACCACACCATATCGTGGTTTAAAATGGATGTAATGGTAGCTCTTGGTCCTCTTCGGGTTGCTCATTAGAGCAAATATGGCAATTTTGTTTATGAACGAATCCATTAAGCTAGAAAAGTGCTTCATCACTGAACAAAATTTCACGATAAAACACCGGATTTTCATTGAGTTTTTCCAGAGCCCATTCATTGAAAATATGACACAAATTCAAGTCATTCTTTCGCAAGTTAAATTTTGTAAGCTTTAAGACCAAGATCCTCACGTAAAATACGCCAAGCTGTCGGATACACCAAACCAAGCTGCTGAGAACGACGATGAATCGATTCGTCGCGGTCTTCGCGCACACTCTTAGCTACAGCTGCTATAGTCTCTTCACTACGTGCAATCGGAAAGTCCGACATTAGATAAAGCACTTCACGAATAGTTTCGGCAACGACAGTTTGAAAGTATTCCGATATATGGGCAAATACCCATGGAAAAAGCTAAAATGTCTCTTGTAAATCTGAATATTGAAACTTCTTCAGAAATTTAAAAGCAGACATGACATTCACGGCTTACAGGCATCAGGAGAAAGTATTTCCGCAGATTACGAATCTGCAACATTGTTTGTAGACAATTTTGCTCAGTTTGTAGAAGCCGAAAAGTTAGATTAAGATCAAATCTATAACGCCGATGAAACTGGGGTGTTCTGGAAGGTGTAACCAAGGAAGACTTTGGCTTTGAGTACAGAATCTTTTGTAAGCGGCGGAAAGGAATCCAAGTATAGGCTTACGGTGCTGATGTGTTCAAATGCAGCAGGAAAAAGTGCCCGTTCTAGAGACTGAGTAAATATTACTGAAATTCCAGTTATTTACAAGGTAAGTTTTACACATAAAGAAGCCATTTTTATCCAGGCCTATAAATGAGCATGCATTACTAAAGTAATGTTCTTAAATTGGTATGAGAACAACTTCATACCCGAGGCAAGAAAACATTGCAATGAAATAGGACTTCCACATAATGGCAGTCAAATATTTGCCACCCAACTGTTCTTCTTTAATTCAGCCCATGGACCAGGGAATAATAAGAAGTTTTAAAGCTTATTACCGGAAGGATAGATATTGTGCGCCACTTTCTCAATAACGACGAGAGAGTGAGATATGAAAATTTTAACAAAGCACTCACTAGAAGACCAAGACTTCAAATGTTACATCTTCCGTGCTAAAAAATACTTTGAACAATCTCATATACGCCGATTCTAAAGGTACGATCAGACGGTCATCCAAACTTGTCATTCGGATGACGTGCTGACGTCAGAGAACTTTTGTAATTTGGTTGCCATCTGCGAGCGATCACACAGTGTCATCCGTTCGGTCATCCGAGTGTCAGTTTGTCCCAAAATAGATGACATGCCTGCTTTGTCATCCGGTTGACATGCCTGGATGACATAGTTGGATGGCAGGCAATCACAAGAGATGACACTAATTGCACGGACAACACTAATGACACTGATGACAATTTGTTTTTTTTTTTTTTTTACTCAGTTGAAACTGACTCTGTCGTGAAATTGCTATCCCCTTACATAAAATGTCGAAAAGAGATTTCGAAATTGTCATTTTGTCGGCGTATTTGTTGGAGAGTAGCACCGACGACGAGTTTGACAATAGTTCGATCACACCACCAAATGCGCCGTGCTGTGTTTACAAAAAAGTGGTTTATGCGTCGTGCGAAGGAAGGCTTTTGCTCAAAGTTGCTGCTCGATCTCCGTACTGAGGAGCCATATTTGCATACAATTTGACTATTTGCTGGCTTTAGTGAAGCCGATCATACAAAAAGAAGACACCAATATGCGGGAAAGCATTTCGGCAGAGGATCGATTGGTGCTCACGTTGCGCTACCTGGCCACTGGAGAAGATTTTCGTTCACTGCAATACCTCTTCCGAATTCCTCAACCAACTATCTCGGCAATCGTTCCAGAAGTTTTCCAAGCTATTTACACGGTTCTGGTCAAGGACTTTATTAAGGTAAGTGTGTGTACATTTATAGTGGAAATGGAAAACTTGAAATCGTTTTTGTGCATAGATTCCGAAGAATGAAGCCGAATGGGAGGAAGTATCGAAGCGATTCGACGAAGCGTGGCAATTTCCTAATTGTATCGGTGCTGTGAACGGCAAACACGTTGTGATTGTCGCACCACCTAATGCCGGTAGCATATATTATAATTATAAAGGTATGAAATAGTTGAATAGAATGGACTACAACTGCAATATTAAACGCAAATTATTTCGATAGGCACGCACAGCATCGTTTTGATGGCAGTCGCAGATGCCGATTACAAATTGTTGTACGTTAACGTCGGCCGTAATGGGAAAATTTCAGACGGTGGGGCATTCAATAGATGCACTTTCGGCCAGGCATTAGACAACAATCGGCTGCACTTGCCTGCACCGAAACCATTACCTGGCAGGGATGTAGCCGTTTCATACGTCATCCGCGATGAGGCCAAACATAATGAAACCGTATGCGCAAAGTGGTCTAACGTTGCCGGAGCGGGTATTCAATTATCGGCTCAGTCGTACGCGTCGCATTATTGAAAATGTATTTAGCATCATGTCTGCGCGTTTCCGCGTTCTTCGCAAGCCTATTTATTTGAATGCAGTTAAAACGAAGAAAGTAGTGCTCACTTGCTGTGTGTATAATTACCTAATGACGACTAATATGTAAAGGTACATTACGCACCACCTGATTTGTTAGACCAAGTGGATGATGAGGGCAATGTGACCTACCGTGGTGAGTGGCGTTCCGAACCAATTACATCGACATTGCATCCTCTTGAACCAGTGCGAGATAACTTAAAAAATGCAAATCAAATATAAAAGTCTTGGCAGTATACTTACGTTTAATTTTACTAATGTAACTCATTATGTTTTTATTTATTTTTAATGCATATATACTTCATACCTGCAATAGTAGACAACAGGTATGAAGTAGATACTAAGTTGAAAAAGTACGGCGATAATATGAATAACGTCTTGATATTATTGTATATCGCCTTGACTCATGTCGACAGGATTGATGATTTCCTGGCCATAGTCATAATCGTCACCTTCCAATATATCATGCAATCCCTGTAGTAATAGAAATGTAATCAACGTCTTCAAACGGAGTGAATAGAAGAAAAAGAAAAACAAGTAATCACCTTTATCTGGATTTCATTACGTGGTAGTGGAGGATGTAATCCCAATTGGCGGGCTATTGAACGACAGACGGCCCGCTGCTGATTCGCCGACGATGACGATTCCAAATTGAAGGCGCCGTCTTCTCGAAGCCTTCGAAAATGTGCTGCGACCAGTTCACCGAACACACCATGTCGATCATCTTGTCTGCTTGCAATATTTCTCAACACTTCAGCCACCAAATTCCGAAAGCTACCAGAATTGGAATTCGAGGACAACGATTGTGACGGCGCTGCTGTTGACGACGGCGTTTTCGCTGTTTCTCTCTTTTGCGTTTGAAAGCAGATCAATTGAAGAACGAGTACCTACCAATTCTAATGTGGACGTCGATGGAGACGATTGTGTCACTTCAGAAGACTCTAAAAACATCATTTCACTCAGATAAGGCCACGATGTTTTCGCAAATTTGCCTGTCCTTTGGCCTGATTCTCTGGCTCGAAATTTGCCCAAATGGGATTTTAAATGGCTGCAAAGTGATTGCCATTTAAGACGCACCTCGACATCGTCAACACTCTCAATATTCAAATTGACCGCCACCAGTTTCCAGGAATCAATTTTGGAGTTCGAGTTTTTATAATCTTTCCGCCCACTATTCCAAAGGACAGGATTTATTTGCACAGTTGCAATTAAAGCAGACTCTGCTTCACGGTCCCATTAAAATAATATTTTTCTGCACCTTTTTTTTCCTGAAACCGTGGGAGGTTTATTTTTAGCCTCAATATCGGCTTCATCGTTGTTGTCACTCATTTTTTATAACACAGAAACCAAATTAACTTAACTTTTTCAATTATGCAAACGTGTCATCCGATGTTAGATGACAATGAGGAAAATCAAGTAATGTCATCCATAGGACCTTGTCATTCGGATGGCACACTGTCAAAAAAATTTGGTCATCCAGTCCCAATAACGATGACAAGCGATCACACGGTCAACCAAATCAGTCATCTGGATAACATAGAAATCGTGTCATCTGGTGTGTCATCCGGTTGACATGTTCAATGACATGCCGGATGACAGGCGATCACATGGGATAACCACTTTAGGACAAATTCTACGTCATAGTGACGTCAGGATGTCATCCGGATGACGAGTTTGGATGACCATCTGATCACACCTTAACAATGGCGTAGAATCAATAACTACTGAAAGAGAACATGTTATTGAAGACATTTTAAACTTTGCTAGTGCATTGGACTCAGGTCAACAAACTCTCGATGGACTTGACCATCGATTCGATTACGAAGATTACGATTCGGATGCTCCTGTTTACGCTTCTTTGACTGACGCAGATTTTGTAGAAATGGTAGAAGTTGCAGTTGCCTTTAAAATATCTGAGGTCATTGCCTCTATTGAAAACGTTATTAGTTTTGTTGATAATAAGAACTTCATACCCCAGCAGGAAATACTGCAGCCTTACAGGTTGCAAGAAAAACTTTTGAAAGAAAAATCAAAACTACAACAAAAAACATTGGATAAATATTTTCAAAAGTAAATAACATGTTAAGCTTTTATATTGGGTTTTTTTTTCAAAATTTGAACGTTTATCTAAGAAAAACATGTACAATAGTATTATTCAAAGTATTGCCCATCTGAAGCTATGACCCATCTATCTGGCAATTTGTGATCCCATCCCAAAAGAACTGCACCGGCTTGGCAGCTAAGAATGAATCAAGCCAATTTTTGATATTCTATATATAAGGCGGGTGGGGTAAGACTTCCCATTCACTGTTTTCCAAGTAGTTCTTAACCGGAATAGTAACGTGGGGCCGAGCGAAAATTATTGCCTCGTGTCTGGTCGCATATTCCGGTTGTTTTTCGGCTACTGCTCTCTTCAAACGGATTAATTGTGTTCGGTAGCACAAACTTGGCTGATTGGCCGAGTTTCACATATGATTTTTTGCGCTTGGGGTTGTCGTTATGGATCCATTTTTCATCACCAGTAACAATTCGATGCAAAAATGATTCTGCGAGCTCTTCTTGTGTTTGGTAACAATTTTCATAGAGTAATGCTTTCAATTCTTCATATTCAAACTTTTCTGCCTGCCCAGGACGTTCATCGTCTTCCAACCACTTTTAAATCGTGCAAACCACTTTTGGCACGTTCGCTCAGCTAGCGCATGTTTACCATAAACTTCCATCAAAATACGATGACTTTCGGCAGCAGTTTTCTTCATATTAAAGTAATGAAGAAGAACTCCCCGCAAAAACACTTTTTCAGGCACAAAGTTTGACAAATTTGAGTTAAAAAAAAATTATTGTTGTTTACGCTTCAAATGAGTGACATATACTGAAATGATGTACAATGACAGTAGCTTTCCAACGCATGTTTCAATTGAATAATAACAATGGAATAATACAAGTTACGCCATCTCTTAGCAAACCGCACGAATTAGTTTTAGAAGCAATTTCTATTTCTCTCTATTCCACGCCAATAAAACTATTCGTCTTTTGAAGCAAACCAAAAAGTCACCCAATTTTCGACTTCCTCGTAGGATTTGAAGTGTTGCTCAGCTAATGCGTGTCTCATCGATGAAAACAAATGGTAGTCGGAAGGAGAAAAAGTCTGGTGAATACTTTGGGTGGGGTAGTAGCTCCGAGCCAATTTATTTGGTTGTATCCTGAACCGATTTTGCTTTGTGTGCAGGTGCATTGTCATGGAGCACAATTATCTTGCAATGTCTTCTGGCCCATTCTGGTCGTTTTTCGATCAATGCATGGTTCAAATTGATCATTTGTTGTCGGTAGTGATCTGTATTAACGGTTTCACTAGGTTTTAGGAACTCGTGTTACACCACACACAGCATTGTCTTCTTGCCGAATCGATCTGGTTTTGTTGTCCCGGATTAATCCATGATTTTTTCCGTCTAGGATTCTGAAAATATATCCATTTTTTAGCGCCAGTAACAATTCGATACAAAACTAATTTTTATCGCCTTTGAAGCAATATTTCACAAGTGTTTTTCGGTTTTCCAACTGTCTTTCATTTAATTCATATGACACCCATTCTCCAGACTTTTGGATCCTTCCCATAGCTGTTAAATGGTCAGAAATTGTTTGTTGTGCAACATTTAATATTTCTGCCATTTGTTTTTGACTCAAAGTATCATCTTTATTCAATGTTGTTTGCAATTCGGCGTATTCAAACTTTTTTGGTGGTCTTCCACGTTCTTCATTTCTCAAATCAAAATCGTTATCTCTGAACCGTTGAAACCTTCTTTTGCATGTTGCTTCTGATAGAGCATGATCATCCAGCACTTTTCTTCAAATGATAACAAAAAATTCGACATTTTTAACACGATGAAAAAATATGATGTTGTTTGCTCAATGACTTGATGTGTACTAAAAATGTTTGACAGGTGTCTTAGCAACCAAACAAAAAACAAAAATTAAGGTTCGTTCGTAATAAATGTTCCCTATCGAGACATTTTCATTTTGACGCTCTCTTCATACCGGTACACCTGATACATGTTTGGGTCCGTTTTTGGATTTCACTGCGAATGTTTATTGATTCGAACTGCTGCCTCACTTTTGATGATGATTCGACGCTCTTCCAATTTACTTAAAGTTACTATTTTAGTTGAATAAACAAGTTCTTTCATTCCTACCCATACAAAAAAAAAATCTACTACAGTAAGGTCAGAAGATCTTGCAGGCCAGTGGGGTGGTAAACTTCTTTCTATTCATAGATTGCCGTACACTTCATCTAGCCAATTCCTAACCTCACGACCATTGTGGGCTGGAGCACCATCCTGTTCAAAGTATGATGAAGCTATTTGAATCAGTGGAATGTCCTCCAATAGTTTTAGTTAATCATTTCGCAAAAACTTCAGATAGTTTATAGAATCCAGCCCAAGTGGTAGTTTGAAAGGGGTAATTACCTTGTTTTTAATTACACCTGCTCACATATTGACACTGAATTTATGTTGAAATGATTTACGTCTCCTTGTATGTGCATTGTTTGTAGCCCATGTATGAAGATTATGAAAATTTCTGATTCCATCTCATGTTTTTGATTTATAAATGCAGACATTTCAAATAGCGATTCTAAGCAACCCTGACCTTGGGGAAAACAATTGTTTTATTCTAATCTTTCATACCATTTTTGTTTGGTAAATTTTCCAAGTAGGGATTCTTACACCAAACCTCTTTCTAAAAACTTTTAAGGAACGGGATAATCAAATGAAGGTTTTGACAGGTAGTCAACGAGTCATAAACGAGTACGCTTTAAGCTGTTTTGACAGCTACGCAATTTCAAAAAAAAATATTGAAATTCAACAGGAAATTCATTCCTGGAAAACCAATCTTATTGTCAACTCTTGTTAGAAACGCAGGTAAAAAATTATAAATTCCTTTTTTTACCTGCTGCAGATTTTTCCAAGTATCTAGAGGTTTTTCTGCGAACTTGTTGATGATTGGAAAATGGAACGGGCTTAGAAATACCTGATATCTAAAGACTCAAACGAGATATCAACTCTATTTAAAAGCAGTTACAAAGGTTAGTGTTTCTTCTAAAAATAGAGTTCTAAACAAAGTTTTTGCCATTGAATGTATTAACAGAGCAATTTCCTTTAACATGGGTCACGGTACACGAAAGTAAACCTCTTCTTAAATCCTCGATAGATGTCAACATTGGAGATAGACCCTTACCGTGGAACAATTTTTTTCTTTGAATACGAGTATACCCAAGAAACATTTCCCAATTTATCGCTGACGAATTAGGGTACACCCTGTATTATGACATGAAAAGAAGAAGTACAGTATTTGATAAATTTACATACATACATCAGTCGTTAATATTAAGGTACATTTCTTTCGTTGTTTTCAAAAATACCGATGTCTTTAGATCGAGCAAATGGGTTGGTAATTCCTTGAATATACCATAGTTGGAACTGTTTTTTTTTTTTATATCGAAACAGAGCACTTAGAAAAAGAACTAGTTCATTGTACTCCTTGTAAAATGCAGTCTTACGAAGTAATAAGGTACCTACAGTACCAGCACTAACCAAGTCAGATCCAAGTACCTGCAACCTGATACAAGCGTAAGCCGGAAATTCACAGAGATAGTGCTCCATGGTGTCATCACTTTTGTAGCTAGCATTCTAGGATATTGCGTCACTTATACCCATCACATTTCAGTGCTTTGCAAGAGTGTAACGTCCCGTAACGACGTCAGTAAGCAACCTGCAGTCTTTCCTACTGAGAAGTCGGGAAGTTTGCATTTGGTCTGCCTACATCCCGCGGAGCTGTGCTATCTGCAGTTGTGCTCGTATGAAACCCAACTATCAATGGATGGTTCGGGTCTTGAAAAACTCTCCTCTGAACCGCGCCTGGCAACTTCGTCGGCGATTTCTTCACAATATAGTTCAATGCTATCAGGATTGCGTAAACTTCTACTTGGAATACAGATACAAGCTTTCCTAACGTGAACTGAAATCTAACGTTGTCGTCCTCCAGAAAGACACCAGCGCCACATCCTATATTTTTTGTTTTGGAGCCGTCAGTGTAGACCCGACTGCATTCCTTTCTTAGCTCAGATTCTGGCCGAAACCAGTCTTGGGAAAGTCAATTTCGTATTTTTTCCGCCACAGGAGTTCTGGTCTTATTGCATTGGACGGCATTTCCATGAGACCGGAGTCATAAGACATCCGGCGAGCAAGTTCATCGAAGTTCCAGTGCGTGTTATACCAAAGAACACTTCTTTTTAATCGGAAATGGCTTTGAGGGTGCAGCCCATGATATGAATATCAAGGAGAGGGAGATTCATCAATGCGTCTAGAGTGGAGTGCTAGGAGTGCTATTGAAAGCTCACATGCATCCGAGACAAACTGTTCTGGTGTTCTGTCTGGTGAAAGCAGCAATTACGTATTTTGGAGAGAGCTTATTCCACCAGATAACAAACGCATAAGATATAATTGGCCTTATCATAGCCGTGTTAATTAAAATGACCCTTTTCAGTGACAAACTCCATGTCTTGCCGATAGGTCCTCTGTACTGCCAGCGCTTTAGATGCTTTCGTCATAACATGTTTAGTCCAGAGAAGTCTGTTATCCAGGATAGCACCCAAATATTTATCTTTTTTGGAGATATGGATGGTGATGCCTTTAAGCACTAGATGGGTCAGACCAGGCAGCTTCCTCCTTCTCGTAAAGAGAACAACCTCAGTTTTGAGAGTATTGACTGAACACCCATTTCTAGTGCACCAGTCGTCGAACACGTCTAGGGCTAACTGCGCTTTGGAGCAGACAGTCGCTAGACACGATCCAACAGACAGTATAGCTACATCATTCGCGTATGCTTGTTAGAACTATTAAGTGCGCTGAGCAACAAATCGATCAACATGCATCATATCACAGTAGACAGAACGCCGCCTTGCGGGCAGCTCCTGTTTACACCCGCCACCACATATTGGCCGCGGCCAGAAACAGCATTCAATGTCCTATTTACCATCATTGCTCTAATCCACAAGACCAGTGACTCGTCTATGCCATGTTGTCTTTCTGAGTTGCACATGCCATCAAAAGTTTCGTTGTCAAAGGCACCCTCAACGTCGATGAAAATGCTCAAGGCGTATTCCTTCTTGTCGGGTGCGTCCTCAATTTTACCAACCAGATTCTGAAGCGCACTCTCGCAGGATCTTCCGCGGTGGTAGGCGTGTTGCATTCCTGACAGAGGATGCATTCACAAGGCGGTTTTGCACACATGGATCTCGACTATTCTTTTCCGATTTTTGGTATAAAGTTCACTCTCATTGTTCCCCAGGGATTCGGTATGTATGCCACTGCCAGGCTAGCAGTGAAAATTCTCTTCAAAGCTTTCAGCAGCTAGTTTATACGGAACGGAACGGTACTGCATATCTTTTACGATCATATTCGTTCCAATACCTCGGGATTATATATTTATTTTGCATTCGTCGTCTTGTGCTTATTAATTGTTTGATATCTTATACATGTTGTCGTCTCTAAATGTTGAGAGTATCTACAATTTATACAACTGATTGATGGTAAGATACTTTTTGATGTCAGGACCTTGTTGTCGTTGCGACAACATGCATGTTGAGCTTTTAGAGCTGGTTTACATTACTCAGGTGAGAGAACTTCTGATATACATCTGTAACTCAGGTGGAATAGGGCGTAGGCAGATTGCCTAAGTGTTTTTCGTCAATGCCATTGCATGGTAGTTTCATTTGAAGTTATAGTCAACTGTTTTCAAGTATAGCTGCACAATCCTCATCGTCTTGGAGTAACATAAGGCCTCGAACCTTGTGCAAGCAATCGGAATTGTTCATTTTAATTTGAGTTCGACGGATGTGCTTGCCTGTTGTTGTTGTTTTTTTTTTTTTTTTGACATTAATTATAAGGCCATATTCATGAAACTATATCGTGGCAGAGTTGAATTCACTTGGTAAAATATTTTCCGCACTTTTATCATATTTGTGATTGACCACAATGGTCGTATCTTCTGCATAGGAAAATACGGTACGTTTATTTAAAGTTGCCAACATATTATGTTTATGTTCATGTAAATGATGTATATCAATTTACCTAGTTTGGATCCTTGCGGTACTCCATATTTTGACTGATTTTCTTTGCCCACACTACCCTTAACTTGACTTTGACTCAATGACAGCGCTCCTCGTATGCCCACTTTTTCTCGTCGGTGAACAACATTTGTCTGTGAACATATTTAGGGTACCGCCTTAAGAGAGCTTTTGATTTTTGCTTCATCACGACTATTAGCAGGTGTCCAGTCTGTCGTTTGTAGTCACTAAGTCCCATGTCTTCTTTGATGATGGGAGACATGGATTTTTGCGAAATGATTTTTGACGACATCTGCCAAGTCTTTAATCATCGTGTTTTTGCTGGGAAATTTCCAGAAGCCTTGAAATGTGCAGATGTGATTCCTCTGCTTAAAAAGGGATCTGCTGCAGAGTAATGTAACTACAGGCCTATCTCACTTGTTCCAGTCTTCAGCAAAATCTTTGAAAAATTTATAAAAAATAAGGAAGTGTTCTTTAACCCAGTTCAATTTGGTTTTCAAAAAGGTTAATCGACTGAAGATGCACCATTACAGTTTTGTAATGACTGACCTTGATGCGAAAAAATGTACAGCGGGTTTATTTATTGACATGACTAAAGCCTTCGATATGGTCAACCACAAATTTTAGTTGAAGAAGCATTCAAAAATATTTTTTATTTTTTCTGAAAAGGTATTTTATTTTTCAAAAACAGTAAGTATAGGTATATTTAGTTTCAATATTGTAAACTATAATTTGATTTAAAAGAAAACAGCGGATTTTTATGTTGTTTTTTTCTGTTTATTCTCTTTCTTCTTGTTTCTATCTCAAAAGTGCCGGAAATAAAATGGCAGACCCTTTTCAAGTCCTGCCAACTTAAAAATTTCTATAAAAAGTTACATTTTACAAGACTACAGAGGTTGCTTAAGCTGACAAAAGGAATTATATAACAGCTCGGCCAATCTGACACTTGATTGACCTCGATCAAGATAATTTAAAATAGATGATATAGTTGCTCCTCTGACATTTACATTTAATGATTTCAGTATTCGGTGATTCCTTTGGTTCAAACCATTTACGTAATTTATTAGCTTCCACAACACCATCATATGGAAGCTAAGTCAACTGACAGTTCTCCACGTATCTAACCACATACCGGTCGTTAGGTATTGTAATACCTTATTGAGTACATACGGGCTGCGGTATTTCAGTATCAGGTTATGGTTAGTATCAGGCAGTATCGATGGTTATGGTTTGGGCCGCCATAACCGCCGATGGTCGCTCTCCGCTCGTATTTTTCGACCGTGGCGTCAAAATTAATGCGATCATATACCGTGAAACTGTCTTAGAGGCAGTATCGAAGCCTTGGGCAAACAATCATTTTGGTCGGAGACCGTGGACATTTCAACAAGACTCGGCACCGTCTCACAAACAATGTTCCACACCTCATTTCTTCGACACAATGGATTGAAATTCTCCTGATGCAAATCCGTTGGATTTCTCTCTCTAGGGTATTTTGAAGGTGAAGCTTGGCACTAAAAAATATTAAAGTTTGGATCACCTCAAACAAGCACTTCGCCGGGAATTGGCCAAAATAGCGCAGAGCCACTTACGTGCAACGTGCGATGATTTCTTCGGCCGTCTCAAGGCCATTATTCGCGCCAAAGGTAGACATATTAAAAACAACTGATAAAATATGAAAATTGATGTATTTTTCAACATTTTTTACTTTGGCACAATAAAATTTATAGAAAAATAAAAAAATTATAGCATTTTAAAAAGTTGCAGTTCGAGTCAGTCACCCTGTATAATCTTGGGACTTTTCTATGGCATTTAATGTACTTGACCTATTTTTATCCAAATCGCATTGGTTGACCTTACTAAATTTCTCATCCAAATATTCCGTTAATTCATCAACAATTTTACCCCTCTGATTTATTCCAAACAACAATTGACTGGGTGTCTCTTTCGTTGTACTATGTACTGTGTTATTTAATGCGTATTCGACCTGATCCAATTTTGATACCCAGTCTGCGTATTGAACCGACTCTGTTAGCTTACTAAGCATTGCTCTAAGGACACGATTCACCCGTTCCGCTTGGCCACTGGTCTGAGGGGAAGCCACTGCGACTTTGACATGGTCAAAAGAGTTATGGGCTGGGTGCTCAGATTCATCAAAAACTATTTTACGGATCCCTTTGAAAGAGTAACCGGCAGATTGACGACTGAGGAGTTGCAGAACGCGGAACTGGTAATTTTCCGAACAGTGCAAAAGGAAGAGTATGCAGACGACTACCAAGCGTTGAGGGCCACGAGCCAGATGGAGCGCTCGAGCAGACTTTGGAAGCTGACTCCGTATCTGGACGCAAGAGGTATTCTACGAATAAGCGACCGTATCGACGCAGCTGAAGCTGTTCCCACCTGCACGCGTCGATCAATAATACTTCCGCAGAAACTTCACGTCACTGAACTGATTGTGGACTCATACCACCGAATTTGGAAACACCAGAACGAAGGTACGAAGGGCAGCAAGAAGATGTCAAGTGTGTAAAAAAGAGAGGGCGAAGCCGGACAATCCGCTCATGGGTCAATTGCCTGAAAATAGACTTACTTCGTTTGTGATGCCGTTCTCGTACGTATTCATCGACTACATGGGACCATTTTAAGTCGTAATCGGACGATGCACCGAGAAGAGATGGATCGCGTTACGCACCTGCCTTACGATTCGAGCAATCCACTTGGAAATCGCGAATGATTTTTCAACCGACACATGTCTGATGTGTATTCGCAGTTTCATTAACCGAAAACTTCGTAGGAGCGGACAGAGAGCTGAAGCGACAATTGAAACAGCTGGACCACGAGGTCATTGTGGACGTACTTGCGAACTCAAAAATTGAATGGGTTTTCAACTGTCCTCTTAACCGATTGGTACGCAGCGTGAAGAGAGCAATGGGGTATGCGCTATATAACGAAGACCTTCAGGAGCACAGTCTTTACAGCCCCATGTGTGAAGCCGAGAATATCGTTAACTCATGGCCTTTAACTCACATTCCACTAGACGCCCCCAATAATGAACCACTAACCCCTAACCATTTTCTTTTAGGCACTCCTAACTCCGAACAGACACCACATCCGCGTGAAGAAGACTATCGTTTAAGCCGAAAGCAATGGCGAAAAGTGCAACAGGCCCAACACAAATTTTGGGTAAGGTGGTTAGCAGAATACCTGCCGGACCTATGCCGCAGAACGAAATGGTTTCAGTCAGTGAAGCCACTCGCCGTCGATGACGTAGTCCTGATCTGTGACAGAAGTTTGCACCGATTCAGATGGCCGATGGGGAGAAAAATTCGAGTTTTCACAGGGAAACATTCACAGGGTAGGTCTGCCGAGGGACGAACCCGACTCGGAACCTTGAAACGGCCTGCGTGTATGTTGGCAAAACTAGACGTCGGTGAACGCGGATGTTGCGGCGTTTCAAGTGTGTTATATGTACATACCTCGTGAACATTTTCTCCAAGTGTCATTAGTCCTTTCAAAGTAAATATTTCCAGTTCAGTGGCTTTTGCTCAAAACTTCCGAATTTATTTTACTTCTTTCAACTTCCGGCATTTTCAAATTGGCATTTGGAGGGAACACAAGGTGTAAGTATTTTCATCTATTGTAATCCTTATAGTTATAACAATTTTTTTTTATAAAAATAAAACAACTCGAATCAAATTCAAGAAAAGAAAAGAGTGTGTTCTCATTTTGAAGTTCCCAGCCAGAACAGTGTTTATAAGTTGATCTTTATAATATTTCGACTTTGCTTTATTTATTTGATTATTTAAGTTGTTTGGAAATTATTTACATTAATTTTAATATCCAGGTTTCAGCGGTAATAATCGATGTCACTGCACACAAGCATTTCGCAGCTCCGTGCCTATCAATTTCTGCTTCGACGTAGGTTGCAGACTTTAATATTTGACTGATGCAATTTTTTGAAATTTTCATAAAGTGAAATAATTAATAATAGCATAAATAATGGGCGCAATTTTTCAGTAATTCTAAAAATACCATGTTCAGATGGCCGATGATTTCTACCATGAATCCCAGGAAATGCTTTATAGATTTGGTAAAGAGAGCTTCGACTTTGGAGATAAATTTCAACGGTTTAAAATCATTATTGTGGCGTCAATCCTTACTAAAAATAAATAAAGATTTCAGCTCAATGTGACAGCTGATTTGATATTTTTAATCTCTACTGAAAAGTCTGGCACGCATTTTATATTTTCTAAGTTTTTTTTTCATTGTGCTGCAGTCGCAAAAATATTTGCTAGTGTTCCTGTGGGTCGACTTTGGATTTCTTCTACTTTTTGTCGGCTTCTTAAAAGTTGTGAGGGTATCTCTTCTTATTTGCGATAGAATATGTCTGCTGCACGTACTACAGGCTTTCATCGTCTCCCGTTTGCAATGCTCGTAGTATAACTCAAGCTCCATTTGACCGGTTAAGCTATTTCCTGTGTACTTAATCCACGCTTACCATTTATTCCTTAACGTCATTTTCTTCTCTTTATTCCACCAGCTCGTTTCTTTATATATAGTTATGTATGCTAGGCCGACCTTTTGAAACTCTAAACAGATTTTTTGCACTCTCTTACATTTTTCATTAAAATTATTTCGTATTCTTACTTTCGATTTGATAATGGTTTTGCATAAATAGTGGTGTAGAAACAAATTTCAGAAAGTAACCAATGTATTTAGATCTGTACTGCAACACCAATCAATCCTCCTACATGCCTGTACTTGTAGTCATAGTATTAAGTTGGACGTCAGTTGCGACGTTGACATATTTCTGCTGTTACAAAGTTTCATCCTATATCTGTCTGTTAAACAATGGACACAATTGTTTAATTAGAGTTACATCCCCTTATTTAAGATGCATCACACACTCTACACATTTAGTCATTCATATGCAAAAGTCACATCTCATTTATCTGGCACGCCTTACTCCATGACCTTAAGTTCAACTACTCACTCTTGCGACATAACATACATTTGTGTGTTTGCCTCACAAGAAATTCCTATTTAGAGCAGAAAATCTACACATGTTTGTACTGACTTTGGTTGAGTACAACAAGTGGCTTCGCTACCGACTGGATATACTCGTACATCATCGGGACTCCTTTGACTTGCTTTAAGATTAACTGAAAAAAAAAAAGCAATGGAAAGAACTGCGAATTGTTCTTGATACCCAGATGATTTATTTAACAAATTACTCATGCTTCAGCCATGCGACTCCTAGTGTTTATCTTTACTAGTTTTTACATTCAGAAAAACGCCAATTCAAAAAGTTGAAATGGATGCATACCAGTTTGTTATGACAGCAAACCTTAAATGATCTGTTTTTGTGGGAATTGTTGAGAATTCACTTTCTGGCAATTAAAGTGGAATGGAATGTTACCCGAGAGAACCCTGGAAATTAACGCTGTTGATACGAAAGGGTAAATTAAGGAGGATGCAACCCTCAGTTGGCTGATACAAAAATCAGTAAGATACAGTAGGTGAGATATTTTTCAATTTTAAGACTTTTTTTTGTCGGAATAGAGCACTTAGACACAGAAGTAGTCCATTGTACTCCTCGTAAGTGGATGTTTGGTATGCCTGCAATCTGTAGACTCACGCCATCTGCAGTTGTGCTCATATGAAATCCAACTGTCAATGAAAGCCTTAACTGAGAACGTAGGCAAACCCATCACAGGTTCAGATCGTGAAAAACTTTTGGCCTTGAACCTTGGCACTTCCCGTAAACCCATTGTGATTTGGGACCCAGAATAAAACGTTGAAAGTCGTAAAAAAGCAAGGCTCTAAGCGCAGCTCGGCTGTTGCTACATGTGAAAACGTTGCGGCCTTTCACCGGTTCTTCACAATATATAGTAGTTCGTTGTCATTAGGATTGCGTATATCTCCGCTAAAAAGAAAAACGCAAGTCTTGTAACTAGAGCGCCACATCCTACGAGTTTATCGGTTTTAGAGCCGTCAGTAAAGATCCGACTGCATTCCTTTCCTGGTTCAGATATGGCCAAAACCGGTCCCTGGTACATTGAAAGTCAATTTCGTATTTTTGCCGCAGCAGGAGTTCTTGTGTTGTTGCTTCAGACGGCATGTCCATAAGACCTAAGTCATAAGACGTAAGACATAGACACAAGGTCATCAGAGCTCCAGTGCGTGTTGCTCCACGTGTTGCTTCTTTTTAAACGGCAGATGGATTTGAGAGTGTAGCTCATGATATAATTATCAAGGGAGAAGAGATTTCTGAATGCATCTAGAGCAGAGCCAGGTGTACTAAGAAAAGTCCCATGCAGTCGAGGCAGACCATTCTTTAGAGTGTGGTTAAACCACGTTTTTTCGTGACAACTTATTCTACTAGGACCTCGAAGACTAGGTTAAAATTTCCCTTTTCATAGCCATGTAGAACCAGAGAACTTCATTTGCACTGCCAGAAAGCAGACATCGCCTTATATGCTTTCGAAATAACATGTTTAGTACATAGTTTGTTACCCAAAATGAACCCAAATACTTAGCTTCTAGTAAATTCAGACCAGATAGCTTCCTCCTTTTCGTTAAGATATCAATTTCAGCTTTGAGAGGATAGAATGAAAGTCCATTACCAGCGCACCAATCGCCAATCACATCTGATGCTGCCTGCAACTTAGAGCAGACAATCGCTATATACGATCCAATAGACAGTACAGCTACAACATCTGCGTATTCTTGTGAATTGACGTCAGAACTACTGTTAGGTGACCAACATACACCATACCAGTGGAGACAGAATGCCGCCTTGCGAGTAACCTTCGTTTCCACAGCCACCACATATTAGCCACAGCCAGCATCCGCAATCAATGTCTAGTTCAAAAGTATTGCTTGCATCCACAAAACTAGTGATAAGTCTACGCGGTGTAGTCTTGCTGACTTATACATGCCTTCAATTCTCGCTACTATGTAGATTCTAAAGCGCACTCACGCAGGATATAACGCGTTGGTAGGCAAGTTGCATCACAGACAAAGGATGCAAGACAGTTTTGCGTACATGGATCTCAATCATTCTCTCCATGCCTTTCAACATAAAGGAAGTCAGACATATAGGTCTGAAACTCTTAGCGAGCATGTAATCCTCCTCTCCGATTCTCGGTATAAAGGCTGCTCTCACCGTTCGCCAGAGTTCCAGGCTAGCAGTGAAGATTCTTTTCAGAGTCACCAGCAGTTGACCTATACCTTTTTGTACCATAACTGGGAAAATGCCATCGGTGCCATTTGACTTGAAGTCTTTTAAGGAAGCAACAGCATGTTTAATGGCCTCATCTGTCACAAAACCGATGGAATATACCAGCTACGGCGTATTGTGTTATTCGTCTTACTAGCAGCTTTGTTAATAAAAGCTGGTTGTGAACTGGTTCCGATAAGGTTACAAGAGCAGAGATACTAACAACGTCACTGCACGAATACAGAACACCCTTAGGAAAGTCCTAGACCGGTGCACCAGATGGAATCTCTTCGTAAATGCAAATAAGGCTGTCATTGTTTCCTTCACTAAAAGAAGGAAAACTTATCACAGACAAAAAATTCAACTGGAATTCTTACTTAAATAACTAAAGCAACCAACGCTTTGTGCGCCTGCCTTCTCATGTATGGCAGCACATGAAGATCTCCCCAAAGATCATTTACTGGATTTATACAAAGATGGTCAGGTCCATTTTAACAAATTCTTCTACAGTATGATGGACTAAAGTCACGCAAAAGACCGGTATTTTGAAGCTCAATAGAGTTCAGTGTCTTGACCGGCTCCAGCACTACGATAGAAGAAATATGTAAACTTGTATGTAAACAAACAGAGATTACGCAGCACAGCAAATTTGGTAGAAATAAAAAAGTTAAGTATTAGCGATTACCCGGATCTAGGACTCTGCTCTCCGAAATTCCGCAACTTTAAATAATTTGGACGGGAACAGACCACCTTCAAAACACATTATGCTTCAATAAAGGATTGCCCACGGAGATTTCCCAGCAAAGAAGCATGGACCAAACAGCCAAAATGGTGTATAGTGTTACACGGATAGAATTGGGGGTGAGAGCCTGAAAACACGGACCTAACCTAAATATTAGCATAGCAATGGGCAAAAATCCCAGTGTATTTCAGACAAAACTCTACGCCATTCAAGTATGTGTCAACCATATATAACACATGGGCTGAAAAGTCAGTGCCGTTTTATAATAAAACGCAAAATTTTTGCAAAATTCAACTTTATTGATCAATATAGTCGCCTTCGAGGGCGATACACTGATTGAAACGATTTCGATACCAGTTTTGTAGTACGCCTCTGTTTCGGCTATTACTTTTTCATCGGTCTTAAATCTTTCTCCGGCGAGCATTCTTTTGAGGTCTGCGAACAGCAAATAGTCGCTGGGGGCCAAATCTGAAGAATACGGTGGGTGGGGAAGCAATTCGTAGCCGAATTCATTCAATTTTTCATCGTTCATCGTTTTCATCGACTTGTGACACGGTGCATTGTCTTGATGATACAGCACTTTCTTTTTCTTCAAACACGGCCGTTTTTCTGCGATTTCGTCCTCCAAACGCTCTAACAACGCAATGTTATAGTCGCTGTTGATAGTCTGCCCGTTTTTGATATAGTTGATGAAAATTATTCCATGTGTATCCCAAAATAAACAGCCGACTGTTGAGTTTTTGGTCGTTTTGGACGAGGTTCGTCGCCTGCTCGCCACTCAGCTGACTGCCGACTTGACTCTGGTGTGAAGTAATGGAGCCAAGTTTCATCCATTGTCACATACCGATGCAAACATTCAGCTTTACTGCGGTTGAACAGCTTTAAACACTCCTCTGAATCATCAACGCAGCACCCACTTTGAACAGAGCTTTTGCATGTCCAAATATTCGTGTATGATATATCCAACACGCTCTTTTGATATCTTCAGAGCCTCAGCTATCTCCAACTTCACTTTACGGTCATTCGTAATCATTTTGTGGTCTTTTTTGATGTTTTCATCTGAAACAGCCTCTTTTGGACGTCCACTGCGTGCATCATCTTCGGTGCTTGTATGACCACTTTTAAATTTTTCAATGCACTTGCGATTGTTCGTTCGGCTGGTGCAGAGTCCGGATAACACTTATCAAGCCATTTCTTTGCAACGATAAATCAACACATGAAATTGCTTTGAATCCATTTTTTTTCACAATAACAAACGTTGCTTCACTCACAACGCTATATCTCGAGAACTAATCGTCCGACAGCTGTCAAATTTATACACGTATCTTTTGAAGGTTGGTACTAACTAAATGGTATGGTATGGATTTAATGCAAGTGGTGCCCTCTCTTAGAAACTGCACATATTATATACAACTGCAAGGCGCAAACATCCATACACCATCCCATCAAAGGTATCCGGAATTCTTAAAAAAAAAAACGAAAACGGTTCAATTGTTTATCGATATTTATTTTAATCCTGTATATGTAATACATAGTCTAACTCTTTTTCCAATCTTCAAAACACTTTTTACAGACCGATTTTGGAATCGTCTTCAGCTCCTTCAGAGAATTATCTTTTATCGCTTCAATCGTCTCAAAACGCTTTCCGCGAAGTGATAACTTGAGACGTGTTATTAAGAAAAAGCCACTAGGAGCCATGTCAGGTGAATATGGAGCTTGCGGAGCTGTATGAACGTTGTTTTTGATCAAAAAGTCGCGTACAAGATTTTCAAATTCAAATCAACAAATTCAGCACTCTCAGCACAAGCCGGACAGTGAAGCAGCTATAAATGCTCTTAGCTCATACACCATTGTCTCCAAATCAATGGTGTATGATCCCATCTAAGATCTAGGAACAAAACCAAATTGTGGTGGGTTCTTGGTTATCAGGGTATTGATGGCAATGAAAAATCCGACGAACTGACCAGAAAAGACTCAAAAACTTCCTTTAATTGGCCTGAGCCTTCCTGACTCCCTAAATCAGCTGGGAATAGTCGAGATGCATCTGATAAGTGGATGATAGCTAAGGTCTAAGACAGGGCAAATAAGCCATCCTCCCCTTTAACAATATCTAAATCTAAGTCGGTACGATATCAAAACTTAGTAGGTTGCCTCAAAAGACATCATCTAGTCAACTCTCCGGAGTGCCGGCTTTATCTAGAAGAAGACAAATCAGCTGAACACATTTTATGTGAATGTTCAGTCGTCAACTTAATAAGACGGAAGATTTCCTTTAGAGAACAATTCGACTCCAACGAACTAATGAATTCCTCTGCTTGTAGTGTTATCAACTTCATTCGGAAGGTAGAGAACCTACTAGCCTAACTACAGTTCTGACGAAATGGTACAAAAGTTTTTTCAGGTCAAAGTGCCTTACTTTGCAATTAACGATTCAGAAAATTAAAACAAAAAAAGATAAACTTCAGACGAAATATAGTACTCTGCAGGAAAGAAAAGTATCGACATTCATATGCCTTGAACCTGAGTGGGAGCTACCTGCGAAGTTGAGTTCTTTGCGAGAATACACATATGCTATGTAGATTTCATGACTTCCCAGAACGTAGGGAAGAAATAAATGAATGTTGGCTGATATGTTGCTGTACTTGCTGGCTTTCTATATAATTTATTTTCTGACGCTTTGACTTAGCTATTGTAAATCAACAAGAGTTATTGAACAGGATTTTCCCTAAATTTTATGCAGAAATATGATAAAAGATTGTTCTTCTTTAGAACTTAAGACGAAAGCTAAAAAAATTGGAACCCGGTATTCAAAATATAGATTATCCTTAAACTTCTTCCCCTCACATATCCTCTTTCTTTATGCACGTGCTGTAGAAGATTTTCCATTTGGAAAACAAAATACCATATATTTACTGGTGTTCTTAGCAAGACGTATGTACCTAACCCCTCCCCGGTTCAGTTTGTCAGTTGGGAAGAGATAAATTTAATAAAAGGGACATATTAGAGGAAATGCTTTTTAGATGCAAGTCTCTTGGGACAACAATACTCGGAGAGGAACGCCTTTTACGGTGCGAAAAACGAATTAATTTAGTTGTTCAAAGGAAATTGAGGTTCATTATGAGAAAGATCTTTAAGGATAATTTAAGGTTTTAAGATAAAGCAGTACGTATGTACTAATGCAAACATTTAATGCACAGTAAGGCAACATTGATTACTCAGTTGGTGTTTCTCTGTTAAAAGATGCATGACATCATGCATTTTACTTTCAATTACTTCTTATTGATTTTTGAAACTGTAGACTGGATGACTTAATATTCTTACTTCCAACTGTGCAATTATTTTTTAGTGAACAAAGTACAAAGTAGTATCCAGCAAGGAACGTAATGAAATTCTGCTCTGATGAGTTAATGCAATATAGGGCTTTACATATTCGTAATATCATTTGTAGAATTTTATAGAAATACTGTTAGTCATACTAATTGTATGCATAAGTTCCTTTCCTTAAGAATATATATTTAAAGACTCTTTAAATCGCTTAAGTCGCTTTAAGTAAGCTTCAGCTAATTCAGTAAGTTTCAGATAATAAAACTTAAGTTTGGATCAGCAAAAATTTTCCAGAGGATGGAATTTCAGGAAATATCAGGGCCAACAAATACACAAAGCATGGTGCGACCTTAGAAAAATAAAAACTATTTCAATCTTTGGTAACTTAAATTTTTTTAGTGAGTGCACGGGGTATGTTCAAAAAGTAAAGTGACTTGAGATATTAGGTGGGGTATAAGTAACCTCCTTCTACATGAAAAGAATTTTTTTTTAAATGTTTTTCTTATTTTATTCAATATAGTCCGCTTTAAGTTTGATACACTTATTCTAGCGATTTTCCAACTTCTTGATCCCGTCCGAAAAGTAATTTTCCGGAAGGTCTGCAAAATACTCCTCCGTGGCGTCGATGATTTCCTCGCGTAAGCTGAATTTTTTATTGATAAGCCATCTTTTTTCGTTTCATATGAGGCCGTTTTGCAGTGATTTCGGCCTTCAATCGCTCCAATAATGCACAGTAATACTCGCTGTTGATGGTTTTTCCTTTTTCGAGGTAGTTAACGAAGAGTATGCCATGAAAATCCCAGAAAACCGACGCCATAACCTTTCCGACCCATCGAGCCTCCTTCGGCCGCTTCAGAGCACTCGTGCCGGCTTCAGTCCATTGCCGTTCACTCATTCTGTTCTCTGATGAGTAATAGTGCATCCAAGTTTCATCAAACGTTACGAAAAGTCCGCCCGATTCCACATCAGCAAGTCCAAACACCCTTTCAAAGTACTCTCGCGTTCGTGTTTTTGGTCAGGAGTGAATATGCGCGGCATATGCATATGCTGAATATTTCCCAAAATATAGCGTGTGCGCTCAGTACTAATCTTTGTGGTATCTGCTAACCCGCACACCTTCACTTTCCGGTCAGCCAACACCATTTCATGTAATTTTTTTGACATTGTCCTCTGTAACCGCATCGGAGGGCCTGCCGCTGCTGACTTGATCGGTAGTGGAGTTGCGGCCACCACGAAACTCTCGAAACCAAAATTTAATGGTGTAATCTGTCGGAACATTAGCCCCATAATATAGGGTTTTCCAATAGGGGCTTGACAACTTTGAATTTAATTTGTGAACGCACTCTCTCACTAATCATCAAACTGTCACTGTCAATTTATTCAGTAAACTCAACATTTTTATCAGGATAAAGTACACTAACGAGCAACGTCTACAAATTATAAAACTTTTCTACAGATGTTCGGAGTCGGTGAGTGCAACTTTAAAAGCGTTGACTCCAATTTTCGTTCGTAATTCACGCCCTAGTAGACAGGCAATAACAAATTTGGTACAAAAATTTGAGTCTACATATTAGTTGTGTGATGTTGCCGTGTCAGTGAGACTACGGGTTGGTCGAAGTGTTGAAAATATCGCTGCCGTTCAGACATCCGTAGTAAACGATCTAAATCACTACTCAAGAATTGTGCATCGCTCAGACCACATTATGGCGTATTTTGCATAAGGATCTTGGTTTACACCCATGCAAGATCAATCTGATTCAAGAATTGAAGCCGATGGACTATTTGAAGCGACGTACGTTCTCCGATTGGGTTCTGGAGAAGATGCGCCAAGATGATGAATTTCATCGCAAAATCATCTTCAAAGACGAAGCTCATTTTTTGCTCAATGGGTTCGTCAATAAGCAAAATATGCGTTATTGGTCGGGTGAAAACCCACATGTGTTTCATGAATCACCACTTCATCCACAAAAAATAACTGTTTGGTGCGGTTTGCATTCCGGCGTCGTTATTGGGCCATATTTTTTCGTCGACGATAACGATCGTCACGTTACTGTGCATGGTCAGGGTTATCGCGCCATGATCACCGATTATTTTTGGCCCGAATTGAAAGATATGGACTTGGACGACATGTGGTTTCAACAGGATGGTGCCATAAGCCACAAGCCACACAGCACACGCTACAATCGATTTGTTGAAGAGTAAGTATGGTGAGCGTGTTATCTCAAGACATGGGCATCTCAAGACACCAGTCGATTGGCCGCCTCGTTCGTGCGATTTAACGCCGCTAGACTTTTTTCTGTGGGGCTACGTTAAGTCATTGGCTTATGTCAATACGCCGACGACGTTGGAAGAGTTCAGAGCTAAATGTGTGGCCAAGTCGTTGAAAATTGGTTCCAACGAATCGACCGCTGCAAACGTGCCCGCGGTGGTCATATGAACGAAGTCGAGTTCCATTCATAAATGTTTTGATTGTACTTCAAGCCAATAATAAAGTTTTTGAAATATCTCAAATGGTTTGCCTTTTATTTAAAAAAAAAAAGTTGTTAAGTCGTTATTAGAAAATCTTATATTTATCCAACTTTTCTTTTGTTTCCTTCGCCGTGTTTCGTCTCAAAAAGTAATGTTTTATTTGGGAACGAAAATCGTTTTTGTCCATACTCAGCATGATGCCAAACACGTCAACAACAATCAGCTGTCAAAACAAAACTAAAGACAGTATCGCACTGAAATATGGCATGTTTGCCTAAATATGAACGAACTTCAAGGCACTATAACCTTTTTTGCAGTAGTAGCGCATTCTAGCGGTCAAGGTGGTTACTTTTCACTCCACCTAGTATATTTTTTTGTTTTTATAAAAAAATGTTTATTTGTTCATCAATATTAATGTTGTTCCCTTCAAAGTAATCCCCTTCAGATATAATACACTTATGCCAACGGTTTTTGCAACCCTCGGAGCACTTTTTGCATAGCCTTGAGCTTTTCCAGCGAAGCCATCTTTATTTTCTCAATTGTTGCAAATCTCCGTCCTTTCATAGGTCTCTTCAGCTTTAGGAACAGAAAAAAATCTCATCAACGGACCAGTTCTGTAAGTTTCGGCTGAAGAAAAGAACGGGTGTATGAGGTGTGCTCAAAATCTATAAACGACAACTCGAAACATTTTTTTTAGAATGTACTCGTAATATTCCCGGTAACCACATCACCACCGGCTAGGAAGTAAAGGATGTGGACAAGGATTAAGGCTGAAAGGGTGAATGAAGTTAATTTACAATATACAGGTATTTTTGATCTGCTCTACGAGGTGTTTTCAAAAAGTAAGGTGTATTTTTTTCAGGGGCAACGTACATTCGATAATCGATATTTTTGTTTGCTGTGTTGATAGGCATGTCCCTCACATTCGTTTACAGTTTCAAGTACAATATATAGCAGAATTAGTTTGTTTTTGGCAGATAGAAAAGTTAGACGTGATTTGGTGTTTTCAGCGATTTTCAATTACTGTAAAAAATGGAGCATAGAATTTGCATCAAATTTTGAAAATGTAAGCAAGTGCACTAAAACACTTAAAATATTGAGAGTGGCACACGGTAAGTCTGCTCAAAGTAAAAAAAAAAAAATTACAAGTGGTACAAGAATGCCAATGCCAATGACGAACCTTCATCTGGACGCCCCAGCACTTCAACAAAAGATGATAACGTCGAAGCTGTGAAGAAAATTGTTTTGGAAAATCGTCAAATTGCCATAAGAGAAGTTCCGGAGGATGTCGGCACATCGGTCGGCTCTTATCATGCAATTTTTTCGGATGTTTTGGTCATAAGACATATGCCAGCGAAGTTTGTTTCGAAAGTTTTTAATTTCGATCAGAAGAGAACAAATAAATATTTTTTTTTAAAAATGTATGTATGAGCTGTGTATATTCCTTTTTAAATTGACGTTCTTCATCGGAAGGTCTCCTTACTTGCTGGTCATCATCATAATGTATAATTCCACACACGCTTCTGCAACTTAAGTGCGAATCATCTCAAATTACATCGACACGAATTAAAGGTCGGTGTTGGTAAAGATTTTTTTTCAACTGCAAATATTGAAGTGAATTCCACTAATTGACACACACATTCGAAAATGAGGGTTTTAGAAACAAATGGATAACCTAAAAATCCTTATAATAGTACGGTTTTAGCCGTACGCACGACATAAGAATATAAATTGTATTCACTACAAATAAATGTGTATGTACTGCTAATCGATTGAAAAAAAATACTCACTTCCAACATGAGTAATGGGATTAAACAAACAGAACAAGGTCTTTCTCTAGGTTTTTATTGATTTGCATTTGCATTGAACTGCATAAAAGGGGTAGTTTGTCTCATACCATTAAATTCACAACTTATTCCGCTTACTCAAGCTTTTCCATCCACTATCAGCCCTGTAAGAGTTTGACACTGACAATGGATATGTTAAAGTTGATAGCTTTACAAAGTTCCTAAAAAAATTATTTAAAATCAGAGCAATTTCAGGAACTGCCCTGTGTGCCAGTGTGATGAAATTGATTTGAGCGAATTCTCTAACTTGGTAAACTGGAGAGATATACATACATTATCCTTTTACTCTGTAGAAACAACGTTCACCTGTCGTCAGACAACCTGTCATCAGGAAAGAAATCGAAGATAACTTGGAATTAAACGTCTCAATAAGATCACCACTTGAACTTCAAATCTAAGTTGACTCCTTCATGGAAATCGTTCAATGTGCTGCGTGGAACAACAGATCTCATCAACGATAAAAAAACGGCGAAAAATAGCACAAATTATCCGCCAGAGATACAAAAAATGGTGAGAGAAAAGAGGAAAGCTCCGCAGGATAAAAGACGTCTAAATAAACTCTGTAATCTGCTCAAAGAGACTCTAAAAAAACAAAAAAGTAGTAAGTAACATACTTATGGTTAAAACTTGACGACAGGAAAAGAAACCAATTACTGGCTTTGGAAAGCATTTAAAGGTTCCAAAAGGCCCAAAACCCCAGCGCCACCAAAAGGAGGAATCGGAGCTCTTTGCGGATTATCTAGAAGGGCAAACACGAGTACATCAGAAAGGGTGTCTGATAACTTTATATTATAATGAACTTGAAGCCGAAAAAAGCTCATAACCGAATAAGTCCTTAAAGTCACTCACTTAGCTTTAACATATTATTAACTCGGCTTTTAGGCTAGAATACGTTTCGTGCCAATCGAAAGTTGCAGATGTAATTATGGAGCGAAAACCAGGTAAACCTCCGATTGACAGAAAATCTTATAAACTGATTTCTCTCCTTCCGATGCTGTCAAAAATTTTGCAAATTGTTGGTGACAAAAATCATCAGTTTGGATTTCGATTTAAGCATTCAATTATTGACCAGGTGCATAGAATTACCGAAGTAATTGATAAAGCTCTGGAAGTGAAAAAGATTTGATCAAGTGTATTTCTTGACGTCTCACAAGTCTTTGACAAAGTTTGACACGAAGGTTTAAAGTTGAAATTACGGCAAATTTTGCCATCGAAATTTTGCAATATATTGATTAGGTATCTTGAAAATAGAATTTTTCGTGTTTGATACGAAAATGACGTATCGCAGTTTATATTAGCCGGTGTACCGCAGGGAAGAGTGCTCGGTCCACTCCTGTATCTCTTATATACAAGAGATGTCCTACTGTTCTTGTTACCTTTGCTGACGACACTGCCATTTTAGCTGTCGGAAAAACAATAGAAGAATCAACGGCGAAACTGCAAAGCTCTAAAAATAAAGTATATGACTGGACAAAGATTTTACGAATCGCTCTCAACGAGACCAAATCTGTGCAAGTAAACTTTACTTACGAAAAAATAAGTCAGCTGACCATCCACATAAACTTGGTCTGTATCCTGTTTGCTAATGACGCTAAATATTTGTGCATGACACTCGATGCAAAGCTCAAATGAAAGACGCACTTAAAGAGCTTAAAACTAAATACAGACAAATGTACTGGCTACTTGGTAAATATTCCAAGCTTAGCGTATAAAACAAGCTAAAATCGGTCAAGAAAACAAAAATTAGTATTTTACAAACTTTTGAAAATAGAGTGCTCAAAGAAATTGTACATGCACGGTGGTTTATAAGAAATAATGGCCTGTATCGTGACCTTGGGGTTACTTCTGTCGAAGATGAAACAAGAAACTTCGCAAGAAAAATCACAAGATCTGGTTAAACGGGCATACTAATAATACAGTCCTAGGGATTCGGGACGAACAAAATTTATTGCGCCGTCTTCAAAGAACTAAACTTCTGGACCTGGCACGATAAATTGAAACCGCGTTAAAAAAGCGGAACATGTAGGATTTTTAAATGGAAAGTTACCTTACCGAAATAAGTAAATAAAATGCTTTATACCATTGAACTGCTTTTTATAGAAATGTACGTGTCTCAATCTGCATACAGGATAATTTGGAAATGAAATCGAATCATGAATCATCATCCATCTCCTGATGGATTTGTTACATGTTTCAGTTCTGAAGAAAAAAATGCTAGATGTCCCTTAAATAATCACGAAACTAGTTGGCTAAGTTTTTTAAAGCTTTCGACAAAATTGTACATCTTTTATCCTTCTCAACCTAAAAGCTTTCAATCTGATTTCATTATATCAATTACTTCCTACTTAAATAAGAGACACAAAGGTGTCTTCTAGGCACACAGCATCTAAACTTATAAACGCCCACTTCGGCATATCCCAAGGAAGCAATCTTAGTTCTCTATTGTATATCCTGACCATTGACTATATCAACTGTTTCATTGCCATTTCTACATCAAGTTATGCAGATAACATCAAAATAGTTTGGCACATTTTTTCTTTTCTGACTTTTTTCTGCTGCTAGAAGACCTAAATACATATGTTCCACTTGGTGCCAGGAAAATTTCCTCGAGCTTAACTTTAAAAATTCGTGGTCAGGTGAGGACTTGTAGGGGAAAGTCATAGGACGATCTATAAGGTAACCGATCCAAGACTCATTGCCTCCACGGGACGGCCGCTGGGCAACGATGATTATTTAACGGCTAATGAAGTCCCTTTTATATTGCAGACTACGTATGCTTTGTATACTCGCAGGCTTATAAAATTGAAGGGACGTTTCCTAACACCAGCAAAAATGAGCGACGAATAGAAGCTAATCTCTTTAAAAAAAACTCTTATTCCAAAGTGAAACAGCAAGTGCCAAGAGATACATGGTTAAGAGTTTACGTACATCGGATACCAGGCGACCCCCAATTTAAATCCTCAGCCTTCCTTTCAACAAAACTGCCAAATTATTAATGGCAATCAAAATTGATCCAACAAAAGTTTTGACTTTAGAGACTGATGCCTCTTTAAAAGCATCAAATTCTAAGGTCGCACTTGCGCTCTCTGCAACAGAAACTGTCTATCAGACGTCAGCTGCTAACTCTGATAATAAAACGAAAAGAGAAGAAGTGATTTCCTCCCTTTTGACCAACTCAGAGTCAGACACTTTATATGAAGACAGAATTTGCATGGCATCGGATGAGTTATGTATACCACCTGCGAGCACGAAAATAACCGCAATTAATGTGAACATGTCACAAAAATCTATGGGCTACATTAAATAGCAGAAGATTCAAACAAGAATTGAAACAAGACAATTCTAGAGAATATTCTGTAGCGATTTCCAAAATCAAAAACACTCCGCCGACGTCAGAAATAAAGGGAGTCCGAACAGGAAATGCTACAGTCGACAAGGTTTTATATTGCAATATACTGGGCCATTTCAGGTTGGGTGTAATCCCGGAAAATATTAATCTTAACCCCCTTAGTTTTGAGCAAATGGCTCAAATACATGAGGGAGTTATTGATGTATCGATTGGGCTCCTAGATGAAGGGCTGAAGCCCTTCTAATGAAGCCATTGCAATTTGGCTGAGAAGTAATTTCTCCAAAATCAATGAGAAATGCGGTTTGAACGTGATGTCAATGGAGAAGGATTTATTTCCGAAAGCATACAATATAAAAGGGTTCTGTCCGCTAAGTATCGGCCCAACTAGCGAGAAAATTCTCGTGACTTGGGATGCACAAAACTCAGCGCCTAACACCAGAACCCTGTGCACTGCAAGGAGTAAGAAAGAAAGATACCATTCACGTGGTTTTTGTTGTAAGTAACAGTGCAGTACACGATAAAATGTGAACATCTTGGGGCTGAGCGAGATAAGAGGGTTGTATTCTAGTGGAATGCCACTCACCCAGAAAAAGCTCCATCTTGCTTTACTCTGGAAAGCCAGCCGGAAGCTCTTGAGAGCCCGGCGCAGGACTGATGCTGACGCCAACAGCCTCATATCTTGAAAATTGTGCAGTAACCGAGTATTGATGTCCAGATTCCAGAGTAGGGTAAGAAAAGTTACCATCATTTAGTGCTATACGCGCGCCGGTGGAAATTGCTCGCTCCCAAGAACGAAAAGGACATAGTGTACATTCAACTAAACACCGCTCTCAACTTAATGCCTAGCGGGGATATTGTGATCGTAATGGGAGATTTAAACTCTAATATAGGCAATGGCAACGAACATCTGATAAGAGTTCACGACCTCGGGGAGCGCAATGAAAATGAGGAACGGCTTACAAATTTCTGCAGTACCAACCCCTAGTCATTGGAGGTACTAGACGTTTCAGAGATTACGGCCTAGATATCCGAAACAAAAGGGGAGTCGATATCAAAATATCACGTGTACGTCACCTTACTGCATCCGTCAACAGCAACCGCTCAAACTTTCTTCGAGTTACCCGGTACAATACCAAAAGACTTCGGGATACTCTAGTGCACTAACAGTTCAGAGATCATCTTACCACAGAAAAGAAAAAATCAGCAGCTCAACACATGAAGACGTGGAAGACTATAGAAAAACTGTGAAAAATGTTTTTGTACATGGGGCAGTTGCCTACATCGGTATACTCGTAAGTCAGAAAAGTTACAGCACATGGTTAGCAGCTACCTAGAGACGAATCGATGAACGCATTTCACTTAGAAGAGAAATTCGAGTTAGAAGCCCAATATCATGAGAAGAGGAAGGAACATGACACGCGTTCGCACTAAATGCACTGGCCTCGAAGGCTGAAGAAGCAGCTGGCATGTGCGACAGCCTTACAAAATAACTTACTGCTGGTCTTAGTTGTAGATAACACTTAGTCAAAATTTTTTATGGCAGTAGGCTGATTTCGGATGAGGATCAGCTCAACAGATAGAGGAAACATTTTGCGTAAGTGCTAAATAATTAAGACAGCGTCATAGTCCCAAACCTAACGACTTTGCCGTAGCAACAAATTCCTGAATTCGAAGCGGACCTCTCATTAACGCAGAGATAGTAGCCACTATCAGATCCTTCAGAAGAAATCAATCGGTAGTCATTGAAAGTATTATATCTCTGCTGAGATTTTTCAAGCAGCGCCAACTACATCAGAAAGTGGAAAAGACGGAATGGCAAATATGCGTTTTTCCAGCTGTGACTAAGATAATAGCTGAGATAGTCCTAGATCAGATAAAGGAGCATTAAGACACAACAGTCGATGCCGAATAGGTAAAATTTCGGAGTGGATACTCTCCCGTAGATCACATCAAAGTTTTGCGAATCACTATTAAGCAATGTGTCGAGTTCAGATCACCCCTACGTCTACTGTTCAATGTCTTTGAAAAGCCTTTCGATAGATTGAACAGAGATGCTATCTGAATAGCCTTGCGCATTTAAGGTATCTACTAGAGCTATTATTAAGGCTGATTACGAGGGTGCTAAGTGTCACGTTGTGCATAATGGTAAGATGTCAGAGGGTTTGAAATCCATAGTGGAGTACATGGAGTACATGGAGTACTTTTACACTTGTCATGTACCTCGAGAAAAACTAGCAGACAGAAACAAAGGATTGAGGTGGATCATGACATCTTACTCCAAACCCCTGGACTACGCTGACTATGTTTGCCTTCTTGCACATAAAATAATGAACCTCCACCAAATCTCACAAATTGTGCAAGCTGAGGCAAATAAAGTAGGGCTTACTATGTACAAATGCGGGAAAAACAAAGACCGTGAGCATTTCAAACTCCGACGTTCGAGAAAGTAAAGAAGTTTCTATAATCAAGACGGCCGACGGCGGCACCGAACACGATGTGTAGGCAGCTGATAAAGCTATCAAAAATCCGGAAAAGCAATGTTTTTAGCACAAAAATCAAGCTCATACTGTTCAGAATCAGTACTACTATACAGGAAGGTAACCAACTTTGGGAAATAGATGTCCACATATCATCTTAAGGAATTTTTGCGCGAACCATATCTCTGACGAATAGTTTTATCTAAGAACGGGTCAAAAATTAATAGGCGTCACCATACGGAGGAGTAAGTGACAGTGGATTGATCACACCTCACGGCATGAAAACAGCTCTATTGCGAAATATGTCAGTGGAATCCACTCACCCAGTCAAGCAGAAAAGCGGTGAGGCCTAGGCAAACTTGGTGAAGATGGCTCGCAGGCGTTGCAGGCCTCTGTGTGCCTCTGGAAAGGTGACAGGATCTAAGTAGGCAGTAAGCAAGAATAACAAATTGATTGAACTGATATCCTTCGGTAGAACATGAGAGCTCCTACACACATTTACCTCAATCCAAGCACTGCACATTAGGAATACATAGCAAGATACCTTTCAAGTCTTGAAAACCATACGGCCGTTGTGCACAAAGTCTTATAAGATTCGAAGTCGCAAGCTCCTGATTTTAACTTCTCTTCACTTGCGCCCCTTTAGACATACGTAGTATAGAATAGTGAGAGAATGAATATGAATAGTTGAACTCCAAAATGTTGCGGCCTTATGATGGCATAAACATAATCACTTTAAACTTCAAGATGACGTCTACCAGAACAGATTGGTTTCTAGTGAAATAATTCAATGAGTAACCATTACTTCTTTCGCATAAATCAGTTACAAAAATACTCTTACTTGAAGTATACTTGTATCTTACGCACTTGTACAAAAAGGAACTTTCATCGTCAGTACTAGTTACTCCATTTGATGTACACTCGTCCCATGCAACCTTCTCCTTTTTATTAGCTAATAAAACCTTTTAATGAGATTTCCAAAGTATTATACTCCATGAATCAATAATCAAATTAAAGGTAATCCCTTGAATAATTTCCTTGAAATTAACGAAATTACTTTCAAGATTATTTCAATTGCTATTCACATCATCATAAGGAAACTTTGGAAATTAATTTCAAGCAGTCTATAGATTTTGTGGGGTTGAATAAGAACTTAAAGAAGTTATCCAAGTAGACCAAATATTATTAAAGTTATGGCTCCAGAAGATTCTTGACCTACTTGCTAACCATGTCTACCAATATTTACATATATTTCTGGGTTCACTTTTATGTTTTGGAGCAAAAGTTTTTCCTTAGAATACGAAAAAATATAGGGTGATTCATCGTAAAGTTTGATTTATAATACAAAATAAAGTACATAAATTTGAAAGTATATTCAAAACTTTTATTATAAGTTAAGAAAACAATTCATGGCATTTATGTTTTAAGAATGATATCATGTAAATATTGGCCACGACTACGTATGAGGTGGTCCATTTGGAAGGTGCAATTTTGGGCGACTCGTTCGAGCATAGCTACTGGTATCTCGCGGATAACATGAGTAATGTCAGCTTTCAAAGCGTTAATCATAGCTGGCTTATTTCTGAAGACTTAAAACTTGAGAACTGCTGAGAACGAATACGAATCGATTCGTTGCGGTCTTCGCGTACACTCTCAGCTACAGCTGCTATAGTCTCTTCACTACGTGCTGTATGTGGTCTTACCGGTGGAGTATCATCCACTAATGTAAACTGTTACTCAAATTTGCGAATGGTGTTGGCAGTTATTCCCTCCAGAATCCCACTTTAGGAGTATTAATGATAAGGTTTACTCCATAGAGGTTCCTCTGATACACAGTGCAGTGCAGTAAAAGGAGAAAATACGTCCACGTCTTTAAATACCGGCATGTTGTCTTCCCTCACATTGAAACGCAGATAGATTCCCGCCCACACCCCATCACTCAAATCTGAAGCTACCTGTATACGAAGTAGTGGTCTTATAGGTAGTGATATAGTTAACTAAACTCAGCCCCAATGTGTTCTATGTTCCAATTAAATTATAAACTACTACTCTATTTGCAGAACCTCCAAGCGGGAGACTATACAAAGTATTATATCTCAGTATACTCATACCGATGTTGTTGTTATTTGCGATTTCAATATACGAGGTGCGTTCGAAAAGTAAGGTGACTTAATATTTTTATAAAAATTTTTTTGAGGTAAAAACTCCTGGTGCACTACGCCACGGTAATCAAAAAAAAAGCGATCAAAAATTTGACATGTGAACGAACTTGACGCGGTTTTTTCGGTCTTGGTTCACCTGGGTGCTTCCTTTTTGACGGTTCTTCTGATCAAATTTAAGAAGTTCGGTACAATCTCCGCTAACACACGTCTCATGCCCAAAACATTCGAAAATATTGCATGACACTGATATGCCAACAACCCCAGTAACTTCTGTTATGGTAATTCGACGATTTTCTAAAACAATTCAAAAATCATCTTTTGTTGATGTGCTGGGGCGTCCAGAACGAGGTTCGTCATTGCCACCTTCTCGGCCATCTTGGAAGAGCTTGTACCACTTAGAGCAGACTCACCGTATACTACTGTCAACATTTCAAGTGTTTTAGAGTACTTGAATCCACTTTTTACACAATTTTAATGCAAATTCTTTGCTCCATTTTTTATAATAATTGAAATTCACACTGAAACAAGTCTAACATTTCCATCTGTCAAAAACAAACTTGAAACTGTGAACATATGTTCGGGACAGAAAAAAAAAAAAATCAATACGTAGCCTCCTTGACCGCCAGAATGCGCCGCTACTGCAAGAAAGGTTATGGTGCCTTGAAGTCCGTTCATATTTATGTATGCAAATTTCAGTGCGATACTGTGTTTAGTTTTGTTTTGACAGCTGATTGTTGTTGACGTATTTGGCATCATGTTGAGTATGTTCAAAAACGATTTCCGTTCTCTCATAAAACATTATTTTTTGAGAGGGCAAACGGCGAAGGAGATAAAAGAAAAGTTGGATAAATATTATGGGGCTAATGCTCCGTCAGATTACACCGTCAAATATTGGTTTCGAGAGTTTCGTGGTGCCCGCAACTCCACTACCGATCAAGTCCGCAGCAGCAGGCCCTCCAATGCGGTTACAGAGGACAATGTCAAAAAACTACATGAAATGGTGTTGGCTGACCAAAAAGTGAAGGTGCGCGAGCTAGCAGATACCACAAAGATTAGTAATGAGCGCATACTCACTCCTGACCAAAAACACGAACGCGAGAGCACTTCGAAAGAGCGTTTGGACTTCCCGATGCGGGATCGAGCTGACTTTTGGCGTCGATTTGTAACTGTTGAACACCAGAGAACAGAATGAGTGCCCGGCAATGGACTGAAGCCGGCACGAATGCTCCGAAGCGGCCGAGGGAGGCTCGATGGGTCGGAAAGGTTATGGCGTTGGTTTTCTGGGATTGTCATGGCATACTCTTCGCGGATTACCTCGAAAAAGGAATTACTGTGCATTATTAGAGCGATTGTAGGCCGAAATTGCTGCAAAACGGCCTCACATGAAGCGAAAAATAATTTTTATTTTGCAAGACAATGTACTAGCGCACAAGAGCATCGCAACTAAAGCTTAAATCAATGTCTTACGGCTTCAATTGCTGTCGCATCCACCGTATTCGCCCGATTTGGCTCCTTCAGACTATTATCTCTTCCCAAACCTCAAAAGATGGCTCATCAATAAAAAATTCAGCTCACGCGAGGAAATCATCGACGACACGGAGGAGTATTTTGCAGACTTTCCGGAAAATTACTTTTCGGACGGGATCAAGAAGTTGGAAAATCGCTAAAATAAGTGTATCAAACTAAAAGAAGACTATATTGAATAAAATAAGGAAAAACATTTAAAGAATTTTTTCCCAAGGAGGTTACTTTTCACCCCACCTAGTAGAGTATAAAAAAGAGTCAAAGCAAAGGGCTTTGTACGACTCCATAGACATGCTATCAAGTTGAGAGAACTGTTTTTTCGGCCTTGCAGTTGTTGACGCTCTAGTTATAAGTTTATGAACGATGCCTGCGGTACATCGCACCCTGAACTATTCACTCCACCTCCTCATACAACAGCTCCATGGGGTGTAATCTGGTGATTGTGGCGGCTATATCTTGATTTGTAAGATTTCTTCTTCTTCCTTCTGTTTCGGGTAAACTAGAAAAAGTCTTGATGGCTTAGGGTCGTTGTCCTGCTTAAATACGAATCCTTCGCCAATCTTAGTCCAGAGCTCATAGCGTTTTCATCCAATAAGGTTTCGTATGCCTCTTCTTAATTTTTCCAATTTCGCACTCCACTTGAAGAAAAACATTCGCAGACTATAACAGAACCGCGTCCGTGCATGACAGTAGGAACCACATAGTCTTGTAGCATCGAATAAATACTCTCCGTTTTGTGCCAAATATAGGAAATACATCGAACTTGGATTCATCGCTCCATAATGCTCTGCTGAAGTCTTCTTCTGTTCAGTCTAAGTGCTTTCGGTTCATTTTAACCTGCTAGTTTTGTGATCGGAACGGGAACTTTCGAATTGCATCTCGCTTGACAGTTTTCAAGGACAGCGATTTATTTCGGGCTTGATTTATTTCAGCGAGTTCTTCGGGTACTGTCTTTCGTCGACTTCGTTTGCTCTTTGTGACTAGTAGCCGACTTTGTAGCTGTAGATCTAGACTATTCTAAGACTTTTAAACTTTCGATATCACGTGTCGTGCAACGACGTGCACGTCGTGTGCAGTACGTTGATACCTCCAAGTACGAAGCATCTTCTCGCTGCGATTTGTTGTCATTAGGAAGGGTAATTAACGTTTCTCCCCGACTTTTCCCATTTTTAACGAGTTAATTACTCAAGACGTAGCAATCTAAAACAAATTCTTATGACCAGGTCAACAGATTTTGAACTTTGTCAACCTTTTTGATATTAGGAGTCATAAACGAGTCCTTATAACTTACAAACATACCTTTCTATGTTTTCTCCTAAGTTTCCTTAGCCCGCACTGTTTACAAACAGTTTAAAGGTACACAAATCTCTTGAGTACGTGCTAATTACAAAAAAAAAGTGATGAACCTACAGCCAAAAGTCATAAAGTTTAATAATTTTGAAAAACACTACTTAGTAAACCCATATTTATAGTCAAAACGCTTACCCAATATAATTTATACAAAATGGGTTCCAAAGTAACAAGGACCTTTTAAATGTAAGAGTAGCAAAATGTTTATTTTTTTTTTGACAAAATCGATTAGTTTTATTCAAATTTCGACTAAATATAGCGATTTTTACGCTCGAAAACATGTCGAATGAGTGTTCCAAGATGTTGTTACAAGCCTTTTAGGTGGCTTCTACGCCCACAAAATGCTTTCTTTTAATTGATAAATGCATTTTTCCGAATACGGTGAGCGGTTGACGGTTAAAATGATTTTTAGCCAAAAAATAAGGTCACAAGTGTCAATTGATGAGATATGGTTTTGTCGTATAACAAACGTCAACTTTCTTCTGCGGGATATTTTGTGCGAATACGATGCACCAAACGCTTCAAAACACCGAGATTTAATTGTGCATTAACTGTTTAACCCGCTGGAACGAACTCTTCGATGACAATGCCCTTGGGATTAATAGAAGGAAATCAATTTTGTCTTCAGTTTTGACTTCAGCAACACGTTTCTTCACCAGTCAGAATGTTTGAAAGGACGTTTTTGATTTTTTTGGCCTTATCCTTCGAATGTTGAAATCTAATTAAGACAAGCATACTGTCACTTCAGATACAATAACTCCACGTACATCAATTAGCAATTACATCCGACGCATGTAATTGCCAATAGATGGCTTCATTTACTTGGGAACAGACTTTGTAAAATTCGATATCTATGCTAGAATTCAGTTTTCTAAGGTGGCCTCAAACTTTTGGTCTGCAGTGTATATAGCACGAATGTGCAAAATCTTTGCATACTTCATTGCTGCTTAGAGATATTTTAGTGTAATAGTTATGTAGAACCTCTGTTGAAGGTGTAAAAACGCGATAGGGCAGCTATGAAACTCCTATACTTACCTTAAATTTGATCTCATCCATGATTTTAGTATCGTTCATCAAACACTCTGTCCTACCCAATAGCCTGTAGAACTATTCTTTGGTTACTGACAGTAAGTTACTTTACTATCCATAACCTTACTGTTCAGTTCAAAAAAGTTGTATCAACATTTTATGTTGAAAACCACCTTTCTGTCGTGTGCATTTAAGATTAAAATGTTGCCGCAACATCTGAGTTGAGTGCCATAGCATATGAATTTCACTCATTTTCTCTTCATATGTTTACACCGCTAAACTATTCACCGCCGATGGCGTTGTACGTATTGTATCTCTAAAATGTACTCATCACGATGGGGAAAATTGAGTTTGAAAATCTTATCATTTTGAGCGATTTACCTTTAACCGGTTACTGTGGCACTCCACTCAATAACCTCTGCTAAGCACTCAGTTTTATAACGACTTTTGCATGATGTGGTTTTTAGGGGTGGTTAGCATATAATTGTTTACGGCATTTTCATTCTTTTGTTAAAATAATTAATGCCGGTGAGTCTTATATGTTTCTATAAATGTGTCAAGTGTGCCACATGCTTTGGATTTAACTGTCAACAAACTACCAATTGGTGAGACCTTCATCTCTAAAACTTTGCAAACATCCAAAAAATTTCTTCTGAATCCACAGGTGGGTTGGTATTTTGTTTGTGTGTCAGTGTCAATGTTTCCAAGATTTTAGCAAGGATTATGAAGCAATTGAAGAGAAAGAAGGATGTGGCTCGAAGAAACAAAGTCCTATCCGGGAATAGTTGAAAGTGTGTCTTCAAAAAAAAGGGGGTGTCTTCTCAAAAGTAAATGAAATTTTAAAACAAAACAAAACATCAACAAAACCTCGACTGGACTATCTGAATCAAATATTCAGATGTATGCTGTAGTGGTGTATGCGTTTGCCTAAGGAGTAATTACCGTCAATATGGCTTCTGTCGACTGTTTCCATCATATGCAATTTTTTTTTTTTTAATCAGCATGCGACTGACTTATTTTTGATCGATCATTTGGGTAGATTACAAAATCAGATGACCTATTCGCTCAGACTGAACTGCGCTAAAGAAGCAAAACCACTTGGGGGTTAGTCGACTACAACGCGCATTGGCCTCGAGCTGAGTATGAGTAGAATGGTGGTCGAACCTGGAACTCTGCACAGTAGCCCTGATTTAGGACAACCACATATAGATTCAGATCAAATTTTTTCTATCATGGAGATGAGTTAGGACTTTTGAAAATTAACTCCAAGACTGCAGTGTCATTTTGTTCTATATGGCGACCTTTTAATATTTTTCTGCGATAAACTGGAATTGCTGTAACAGTGTGGTTTTATGAATATACAGCTGCGTTCATAAGAGACTGTCAAAAAGTGTTTGAGAGATCCAACTTCGATATAAAAGAAGAGTGGGGTACTTAAAGCAACCAGTTTCGAATCCAATTTTAAGGACTCTTTTGAAATGACGAAATATTCTTTTTGTTTTTAGTTGATATAAGTTGAAACACGTATAGTACAGCCTAGAACTACACCTAATTCTACAAATCTGCATCAATAAGTTACTGTGTCACTTGTCAGGTTGGCTATCATTTAACAGAACACTCTAATCTGAATCACCTCGTTAGTGAGACTAAGAGATTGCTGACGTTTTTGCCTGGCTGATACAAGTATTTGTCATTCAGTCGTTTTTTCGAACTTCGAGTGGATCTTGGGCCGCAATTGCTTTTTTAATTGGATTTTCCAAAAACCTTCAAACAAATAGACTAAAGTCTTAATGTACTAGATGGGGTGAAAAGTAACCCAAAAGTAAGTATTTTTATTTTATTCAATATAGTCCCTTTAAGTTTGATACACTTATTCCAGCGATTTTCCAACTTCTTGATCCCGTCCGAAAAGTAATTTTCTCGAAGGTCTGCAAATTACTCTCCGTGGCGTAGATAATTTCCTCGCGTGAGCTGAATTTTTTATTGATGATCCATCTTTTGAGGTTTGGAAAGAGATAATAATCCGAGAGAGCCAAATCGGGCGAATACGGTGGATGCGACAGCAATTGGAGCCGTAAGTCATTGATTTTAGCTGTGGTTACGATGCAAAAACAAAATTTTTTTTCGCTTCATGTGAGGCCGTTTTGCAGCGATTTCGGCCTTTAGTCGCTCCAATAATGCACAATAATACTCGCTGTTGATGGTTTTTCCTTTTTCGAGGTAGCCCACGAAGAGTATGCCATGACAATCCCAGAAAACCGACGCCAAAACCTTCCGACCCACTAAGCCTCCCTCGGCCGTTTCGGAGCACTCGTGCCAGCTTCAGTCCACTCTTTCGAAGTGCTCTCGAGTTCGAGTTTTTGGTCAGGAGTGACTATGCGCGGCACCGAGCGGAAGGATAACTTTTTTATATGCATAATATTGCCCAAAATATGGCGTGTGTGCTCAGTACTAATCTTTGTGGTATCTGCTAGCTCACGCACCTTCAATTTCCGGTCAACCAATACCATTTTATGTATTTTTTGACTTTATCCCCTGTAACCGCATCGGAGCGCCTGCCGCTGCGGATTTGATTGGTCGTGGAGCTGCCGCCACCACGAAACTCTCGAAACCAATATTTGATGGTGCAATTTGACGGAGCGTTGGCCCCATAATATTTATTTAACTTTTCTTTTGTTTCCTTCGCCGTTTTGCCTCTCAAAAAATAATGTTTTATGAGTGAACGAAAGTCGAAGGACGAAGACAGTATCGCACTAAAATTTGGCATGTCTGCCTAGATATGAACAGACTTCAAGGCATCATAACCTTTTTTGCAGTAGTAAAGCGTTTTGGCGGTCAAAGAGGTTACTTTTCACTCCACCTAGTAGTTTCAAAGAAAAGATCCTTAATTTGTTAAACCCCATGGATAGGTGCACAGTGGCCCATTTGGACAAAAATGCTAAATTCACAAATGTGAATTTCAAAATTTTCATATAAAATTATAATATAAAAATTATATAAATATATAAAATTTTCAAATTCATTGGAATGAAATGCTTGGATCAATAATTTCCTTTTTGAGCCAGTTAAAGTTAAGTTATTTTGAAGGTCACCTAAATATTGATTTTTTTATTTTTAACTTTCTGTTAGGGAACTTCTATATGTTTCAACGTGTCCATAGTGTTTAAGAATAGCTTAGACAGGAATAGCAAACATTTTATTACTTGTGGCGAATCATGGGTATATGGTAATGACGTAAAAACCAAAGCCCAATCGTCCCAATGGAGGCATCCAAGAGAGCCAAGACCGAAATCGCTGGAAGAGCTCAAGGCTATACAAAAAGTGCTTATGATAATTGCTTCGAGGATTGAAAAAAGCGTTGGCACAAGTGTATTTATCTGAGAGGGATTACTTTGAAGGGGACAACACTTATGTATAGGGCTTTCCAATAGGGACTTGACAACTTTGAATTTAATTTGTGGACGCACTCTTTCACTAATCATCGAACTATCACTATCAGTTTATTAAGTAAACTTAACATTTTCATCATGGTAAAGTACAGTAACGAGCAACGTCTACAAAGTATAAAAATTTTCTACAGATATTCGGAGTCGGTGACTGCAACTTTAAGAGCGTTGACTCCAATTTTCAGTCGTAATTCACGCCCTAGCACACAGGCAATAACAAATTTAGTGCAAAAATTTGAGTCTACATATTCGTTGTGTGATGTTGCCGTGTCAGTGAGATATCGGGTTGGCTGAAGTGTCGAAAATATCGCTGCAGTTCAGACGTCCGTAGCAAACGATTCAAATCAGTCAATTTCACGGCGTTCTCAAGAATTGGGCATCGCTCAGATCACATTATGGCGTATTTTGCGTAAGGATCTTGGTTTACACACACACAAGATCAAGCATACTCAAGAATTGAAGCCGATGGACAATTTGAAGCGACGTACGTTCTCCGATTGGGTTCTGGAGAATATGCGCCAAGATGATGAATTTCATCGCAAAATCATCTTCAATGACAAAGCTCATTTTTGGCTCAATGGATTCGTCAATAAGCAAAATATGCGTTATTGGTCGAGTGAAAACCCACATGTACTTCATGAATAACCACTTCATCCACAAAAAATAACGTTTTTCGTCGACGATAACGATCGTCACGTTACTATGAATGGTCAGCGTTATCGCGCCATGATCACCAATTATTTTTGGCTCGAATTGGAAGATATGGACTTGGAAGACATGTGGTTTCAACAGGATGGCGCCACAAGCCACAAGCCACACAGCACACGCTACAATCGATTTATTGAAGAGTAACTATTGTGAGCGTGTTATCTCAAGACATGGGCCAGTCGATTGGCCGCCTCGTTTGTGCGATTTAACGCTGCTTGACTATTTTCTGCGGGGCTACGTTAAGTCATTGGTTTATGCCAACACGCAGACGACTTTATCCGAGCTCAGAGCCGACATTGAACGCGAAATAGCGGCCGTTTCGGCCGAAATGTGTGGTCGAGTCGTTGAAAATTGGGTCCAACGAATCGACCGCTGCAAACGTGCCCGCGGTGGCCTTATGAACGAAGTCGAGCCCCATTCATAAATGATTTGATTGTTTTTCAAGCCAATAATAAAGTTTTTGAAATATCTTAAATGGTTTGCCTTTTATCTAAAAAAAAAGTTGTCAAGTCGTTATTAGAAAACCCTATATACTGATGAAAAATAAATATAAAGTCACCATACTTTTTGAACACACCTCGTACATTAAACCACACCGTAGACAGAGCCTTGGGAGGTAAAACTCCCTACGAAATGTTGTGTGGAGGTAAGTTTAAGGCCAAGGGGTTCAAAATAAAGAAAGGACTATAAATGGGCTACTTTGACATATCCAAAGGTTATTGGATTTAAATACTAAAAACACGAAAGGTGAATATCGTTAGAGACGTAATTTTTCAGCCAATAGAGTAGCAGAATCAACAAAATTAACTTTCGGACAGTGATTTCGGAGAATTTTCGAAAACGGGTGTCAATCTTATGAAAATAATGGTTCTTTGACAGAAGTTGTAATTAAAAATACAGAATTTCAAACCCAAGGCATGGGAGTACGTGTAGAGGACGATGATTACCAGTCCGTTTCTATTCCTCTAAGGTATCGACTACCTGCAAAAAGCACTTGTACAATAGTTTTATAGAAAATTATGAACTCTTTAGGCAAGAAGAGCCACAAAGCTACAAGGATGATATTTCTTGCAAAAAAAGTGTGTAGTGAAAGGAAGCATGGAAAAGGATAAAACGCCTTACAAAATCACACGTGGGAACTGGTATCTAGTCCTGAAGAGAGAAAAATAGTTAGAAAGGAATTGGTGTACAAACTTAAAGATCTAAGCGCCGGAAAACACAGGTAAAAAGCAAGGCTATTTGCACAAGGTTACTTGCAGGAATATTGAATCGATTATTGAGAAACATACAGTCCCGTGGCGAAGTTCATTGTGGTGAATGAAGGATTAATTTTGACCCATGACGATAACACTGCACAATTCAGAGGGTTTTGGTGATGGCACAAACAAGGTGTCTAAAGTGTGAAAGAGTTTATACGCACTCAAACAGGCATCACGTTACTGCAACCAGAAGTTGATCCTAGAAAAGTAGGGGGTCAAAATTTCAAAACACTAAAATGGCTGTATCTTCTAAGCTAAGTGTCTGCGGATGTTATATTTTGCACCAAAACAAAAAAAATTGAAAAGTACCCGGTCAAATTTTCAATTATTTTAAACTGAAGCCAATCAAGACAATAGATGTAGAATAAGACTTACTGTATACATCGATGATGGGCTGGTGGCGACAATAAAAAAAGGATGACGTCCTTCAGTTGGTAAATTTCCCGCAGGAAAGTTTTGAAGTCGTAGTATTGGAAGCTGGTAACTTTCTTGGGATAGAAATCTCAGTAAAAGAAGGAGGTGAAATATAGCGTTTTCTAGTAACGACTTGACAACTTTTTTTTTAAATAAAAGGCAAACCATTTGAGATATTTCAAAAACTTTATTATTGGCTTGAAGTACAATCAAAACATTTATGAATGGAACCCGACTTTGTTCATATGGCCACCGCGGGCACGTTTACAGCGGTCGATTCGTTAGACCCAATTTTCAACGACTCGGCCACACATTTCATCCGAAACGGCCGCTATTTCGCGTTCAATGTGGGCTCTGAGCTCTTCCAACGTCGTCGTAAGCCAATGACTTAACTGTAGCCCTACAGAAAATAGTCAACCGGCGTTAAATCGCACGAACGAGGCGGCCAATCGACTGAACCATGGCTTAAGATAACACGCTCACCGTACTTACTCTTCAATAAATCGATTGTAGCGTGTGCTGTGTATCTTGTGACACCATCCTATTGAAACCACATGTCGTCCAAGTCCATATCTTTCAATTCGGGCCAAAAATAATCAGTGATCATGGCGCGATAACGTTGACCATTCACAGTAACGTGACGATCGTTATCGAAAAAATATGGCCCAATAACGCCGCCGGCTGCATGCCGGTTTGCATAACCGCACCAAACAGTTATTTTTTGTGGATGAATTGGTGATTCATGAAGCACGTGTGGGTTTTCACCCGACCAATAATGCATATTTTGCTTATTGACGAACCCATTGAGCCAAATATGAACTTCGTCACTGAAGATGACTTTGCGATGAAATTCATCATCTTGGCGCATCTTCTCCAGAACCCAATCTGAGAACGTAGCTCGTTAGTGTACTTTACCATGATAAAAATGTTGAGTTTACTGAATAAATTGACAGTCACAGTTTGATGGTTAGTGGAAAGTTATTGGAAAACCCTATACATGTGGGCCTATCACCTTACATTGAGTGGATTTTTAAACAGTTTAACACCAGCAGAAATCTCTTCTTCAGCTGAATCTGTTTCTTCAGGAATAGAAAAATTTCCTTATAGAAAAGCAGTTGGCTTTCTTATATACTTGACAGTAGCTACTCGCCCAGAAAATAGCATTTTCAGTAAGAGTAGTCTTTCGATACTTGTATGCACCAAATAATGATCATGTCAATGCTGTTAAAAGAATTCTTTCAATTTATCCTTTTTAGTGACGCTTTTTTCGCCTGAATTGCGATCCGGAAACGAAACATATCGACGTTTGTTATCACTTCATTCGTGAGCGATATGAAAGAGGCCAATTAATTATTAATTCTGTTCCCTCTGGTTAAATTCGCAATAGATGGCTGCAGCAGTAAGAGCTGGTCGATTTTGACGTATCCAATGCATCATGAACCAAGCTTAGACATATGGTAAACTCACCTTTTTGACACATTAGTGATTTTGTTGTGGCGTCATATACTTTTGGTTGTGTGAAAATGTCAAGAAGGGCTTACTTCAGCATTAGGAGTTACCCGCCAGGCCATTTCCAAGCAATTGTATGCGTTGGGAATGATTCAAAAAGAAGGAACTCGGATTCCTTATGACTTGAAGCCAAGGGACTTTGACGTCATCTTTGAACAACTGCTCCAGTTGCAAAAAAATATAGGGTTTTCTTCGTCGCATCGAGACGGGTGATAAAAAATGGATTCATTACAGCAACTCAAATAGAAGAAAGTCATGGAGACTACCCGCTCATGCTTCTACGTCGTCGGCTGGGCCAAATATTCACGCTGCGAAGATTATGCTCTGTATTTGGTGGGACCAGTTCGGTGTTATTTATTATGAGCTGTTGAAATGGAATGAAACCATCACTGGAGATTGGTATCGTTGCCAAGCCCGTTGAAAACTTCCTGGAAACGCTCAAATAGGAAGTCATACCCCACCCGCCATATTCTCAAGATATTGCGCCGTCTGATTATTACTTGTTTCTTTCGATGGTACATGGTCTATCTGATCAGCAGTTCCGCTCAGAATAATAATTATATATAGGGTGTAGTACACTGCGACCTTATCTATTGTACCCCTACTTATACCTTGGGGAGGTTTGCTCCCTCGTCCACAGCCCCCTCACAGTTTAATTCACCGGGGAATATGTTGGAGTATGTATGCTCTGGCCTGGCCTTGGCAAGGAAAACCTACTCAGAGCACATCATTCAGTCCAGTTTCTTTTGTGAATCTGAGAATGAGTAGTGGATCCTTGATTGGTAGATCCTTTTCTTGATTTTGGTGTTTTATCTTTAAACCTTTTTCGGGTCAGTGCTCCACAAAATTCCAGTATGTGTTATGGAGTTTCTATGAACTCATTGCATAACCTGCAGAGACCTTCATCTGATATCCCTACCTTCCTTAGGTGTTACCTGAGTTTGCAATGCCCCGTTAGGAAACCAGTTATGATGCGTGGGTTATTTTTGCTAAGACTGATACATGCTTTAAATCTTTTGAGATAATTAAGTTGTTTGGCTTGTCTTAGACTTTGGAAATCCCGATAGGTTCTAGCCCTTTCTACTTTTCCAATTTCCCGAATTCTTTGCGTGGCACATGGCCTGGTATCCAGCAGACAGATAATATACTTTTCTTGCCTTGTTGAGACTTTGTAGGCATTCCCATACAAGTTTGGCTTTAAAGACAAAGGAGTCAAGTCCTTTGATAGCTGCTTGACTATAGTATCTGACATTATTGCTATACCATATTACAGTTCCTGTAATTCTTTTCGAGATTGATTCGAACGCATCTTTATTGGCCCAAGCACTCCTGCACCATCAGTGCTCAAACCGTCTGTATACCACTTTATCGTATGGTTGCTCAGTCCATAGATTGTGAATTCATCGCTCCATTCTTTTTTATTGCTGAACTTCGTTAAGAAATTATTTTCAAAGTTATATTTCCTATTTCTGTCATCTCTTGGAATAGCCACAAATGGAATTCTTCCGAGCAGTAAATTATATTCTTTCGAACGAATGCATTTCCCCTTTCCAGTTCCTTCTTTTGCTATTCTTAGAATAGTTTTGTCCGCCGCCTCTGAGACAATGAGCCGTAGGAAAGGTAACTCCAATAGCACCTTTATTGTACAATAGCAGTTGAGCATTGCGCCGTTGATGCATAGGCACGCCAGTCTTTGCACCTTGTTAAGAGATTCTCGCGTGGTGACCAGACTGGTTTGTTTTGCCCATGCTACTGCACCATTTGTGATCATTGGTCTCACAATCGCTATGTACATCCATCGTAGAATACTAGGGGTACAGCCCCACGATTTTCCCGCTAGGCTCTTACATATCATAAGAGCACGGGTTGCTTTTCTAGCAGTTTCCTCAATGTGATTCTTCCAGAGTAGCTTGCTGTCTAGATGTAGTCCCACATACTTCACATCATTGACCGGTATCGGTGTCGTGCCTGACAATCGGTTTCTTTGAGTCTTTGAAGTTTCCTTTTCTTTGTGAATTGCACAATAGTCGTCTTAGCGGGATTGATGTTTAGCACGGTCTTGAGGCACCATTCCTGATTTACTCTCAGACCTCGTTGTACAGTTCCGCTCATATGATGACATCAAAAAATGGCTTGATTCGTGGATAGCCTCAGACGATAAACATTTTTACCGAAACAGTATTCGAGCTCTGCTAGAAAGATGGAAAAAAGTTGTACCTAAGTTGTACCACGATAAGGTTGCATTTTCATCAAAAAATCAAATTTGGGCACCTAATAAATATAGCGATATCCAGATCGATTTAAAATTATGCTGAAATAACATCAAACAGTGAAAGAATGATTCAAAACATTCTTTGACAAACAACTAGCAATCCCTCATGGACTTTTGTTAACAAAGTTTTACAAAATCAGCGAAAAATAAATAAATGCAAAATGCGGATGATAAATTTGTGAAAATTAACCAAGAGAAAGAAAGAGGTGTATGAACCATCTTCGATGAGAAAAGTAAGAGAGGTGCATACACTCTGTTCGGCATTTCAAAAGTTCGGCTCCACGTAAATGAGGAAATATGGTGGTGGAGTTATATGGTGGAGTTTTGTATATGCACATCAGGAATAATCTTGGAGTACACCAAAGTTGTATACAAAGTCCGTTGCATTTCAATGTCGTGCAAGATTTTTTATTGAAGCATCACATTAGCGAATCCGAAAGGACTTCTCTTTGACGTTGATAACGCTATTATAAGTAACGACATGACAGCCTTGCAAGCAACTTTTTATAATTGGAAAAAGGTGGAAGGCGAAACGAGTTATGGATTAGAAGCAATAAAACCGAATATCTGCATTACCGTTTTTACAAACCTGCAAGCCCAGTTGCTCACATCGATTAAGTTCGATGTGTGAATCATTGTGCGAAAAATTGAGATGACAAATTAACAAGCAGAGTTAGCGTATGCGAAATCTCTACATACCTATCGCAATGTTGGACGAAAAACGAAAGAGATAGAGACAGAAACGAAAATGTCACCAATGTCAGCTGGTGTACCAATTCGTGATCTAATAAAAAATACTCGAGTATCTATCCTGAAAAAACTGGTCTGCACGGACAGTTGTCGAAAGCTCTACGATCTCATTTTCCACCCGATTTTCGAAGAAGAAGCCGAAAAACAAGTACTTGTATCACTTACATGCAAAAACATCAGCAAAACATGTACATGGGACAAATATGCGGCATTAAATACGAGTATAATTATACGCATTACATGTTTTGACGGTTAAAAGACAAGAAGGCAAAGGAAGTCTTCGAATGACAGAAATTCAAATAGATTCATTAATTTTTTAACTTAATTCGGCAGCGTGAAGTTTTGTTAACGTAAACCGTTAACTCATCTACAGGAATTACATTAATTGAATACGGACTACAGAAGCGAGCCGGGAGCATTTATAGTAATGAGATTCCTGTGTGGTATCAGTGTAATCAACATTTTTTTCATTTCATAAAAAGCTTCGAGCACAGAAAATCGAAAAACAAAATTGCATCCAAGTTCACCAAACTCCAACCACAACTTATCAGTTATCACAGAAATTCGTGTTAATTAATTATAAAGCTATGCGTGGTGTTTTGGTATTTTTGCTTTTATTTTGGAGGTGTGGATACGGTTTTCACATATATTCGAGAAGTTGAGTCGTTGTTTGAAACTGTTGGTTTTCGGTTTATGAATGAGGCGCCAAGGATTGCTCGATTACTAAGTACGAGTATGTAGTATTCATTGTTCATTGTTTCTCTGGCACATAAGTTAAACATGCAAGAGATCAACTTACTGATTTACGAGTATTTATATGACGCTTCACTTCATGGTGAGCTTCGGGCTCAACTAACACGGCTCCCAAGTTAGGCCGATACTTAGCTTACTGCTTCCAACTGATCTTCCCTAGTTAAACCACCTAAGGTGAAGTATTCCTCTACTGCATTATCCCTCCTATTTTGATTCGAAGACAATCTATTCTTATATATATGCCTATATATGTCCTTACCATCTCAAGTGACCGATTTCTGACTACCCGTTAGTTGATGTCATATGATGAAACAGAGATGATGGGGATGAACTCCTTATTGGCCCACGGCAGCTCTCACATTCCTGAAGTGGGCTACTGACACCGGAAGATCCGGACCGAATTTCATATCAAGAAAAGCAACTGAGTAGAAAAGCCCTCTCTCAAACAACTAAAATGACCCTTTATAAGACCCTAATCATCCCAATCCTTCTCTATGGTGAAGAGGCATGGACTCATCCTCAAAAGATTATGAGGTTACTCTTGGTTGTTTTGAGAGAAAAATTCTTCGAGTAATTTTCGGTCCCGTCTGCATAGACGGTGAATGGAGGAGGAGATACAACGACGAACTTTACGGGCTCTACAGCGACATCGATCTAGCCAAAACCTCACTCTTCAGTCCAACGACTGAGGTAGCTGGGCCATGTTGAGCGAATGGAACCGAATTCTCCGGCCCGAAAGATCTTCGAATCCATTCCCGAGGGATGGCGCAGTAGAGGAAAACTGCGACTCAAGTGACGCACGTAAGTGGAATGGGATCTTAACCAACTTAGAGTACGAAACTGGATACAGCTGGCCAAAGATCATGCTGACTGAAGACGCTTGTTGGTTGAGGCACAAGTCCACCCTGGATTGTAGCGCCACTTTTAGTAAGTAAGTAAATAGGTCAATGTCACTGTTCATGTTGTATCGTTGAATAATCTCCTCCTCCAAAGACCATCAACGGAAGCAGGACCAAATATTGTATTATACAAGGAAATTTTCATCCTCTTTCATTAAAGTTCATGCTTCAGTGCCAAAAAATAGGACTACGAAGATCAAAGTCTCATTTAGAGCCCTTAAATATTCAGGATAGGGCTTTACTACTCAATTCCTGTCTTAGACCGCGAAAGCAGCTATTGATAAGAGTGATTTTACTGTGCAGACAGTCCCTTACAACCTAGAAATTAGAGCTGGCGACTATGACGTTCTGTCCAATTCGTCGATGTTGTGTGTCCCGTTTTGTTGAAAGCATTCACGTACTTGGTTTTGTCCTCATTTGCCGCTAAACAAATTTTTGCAACTTCCGTTTCAATACTAGCAAACATTCTAGGTGACATCCTGCTGCGATCTCCTATCATCGAAACGCGTCTAGTTCTATACCATATATACTGTCGCATGCGGCCTTAAAATCGTTGAAAAGATAGTGGGTATCGATTTGGATTTCCTGAGATATTTCCAGGATCTGCACCAGTATGAAAGTATGGTCGATTGTGGGCTTCTCTGGTCTGAAACTGCACAGATATGGACCAATCGGGTTGTTAACGAAGGGTTTAATATGTTCACACAATATGGCAAACTTATACCTTGTAAAGAGTGTTGTAAGCTACAGAGGCATCCATCGCGGGTGGTCGGCTATAGCTCGTCGGATTGGGTTGGTTCTTGCCAATACCCCGTGCATCTCAACTCACTCTAGGACAAAAGAAACATATTGACCAAGAGCACAGAAAGAGTGGGAATTTACGAAGAAAGTGGGATGTTGGAATTAAAAATAAGATTGACGTTTAGTAGTAGGTTTTGTTGTGAGTACGTAAGTAAAATTAGTGGGCTCAATTGAATGATTGAAAGAAGGAAAGGTCTATTTTAGGCAAGGGGTCAATTTACTGCTTTTGACACAGTGAGAGAACACAAACTTGAACATCACAAATACGTTTATATTTATCTTAAAAAATAGTTGGTGTATAGCTTCTAGTCACTTCTAGCAGCTTTGAATAAATACCTTGGCTTTTAAGCCGTCAGGCCTAATAGCTTAGTTGCTTAGCTTAGATATTGCTATCCTTACTTCATTTTGGTTAGGCGGACTGAAGTTTTGGTTATTATCGTCTAAGTTGAATGCTACATTCTGACTAATGTTGCGATATTAGCTCTCATCGCCGTCATACAGTCTGGAGAAGATGTTTTCCAATATTTCTGGTACCGACTGTGACTCTGGTGTAATTTTTTCTGCTTCATATTCACAGGTTCCTGAAGAAGTCTTGTTGCCTTAAGAACTATTGTACAAACTCTCAATTTTTTCAATCGCGAGCTTTTCTAGTTCCTTTTTCATCTTTTAGGGAAGCCGATGTTTTTTTCGCCTATTTTGCTCGTAGAGCTCACGAGTTGTTCACTTCCTTCGTTACCCCTTCACTTTGTACGCTTCTTGTTTATCAATATGTGCTTGCTGGCATTCTTCATTAAACCAGGGATTTATTGGTGGTGGTTGGGTGAAACCCAGCATGTCGATTGCGGCGTCGCTAATCAAACGTTGGCAGCGTTGACACTGGTCTTCGGTACTTGATTCTAGCAACATAGGAGTCCTTGAGAGATTTTGGGAAACGGATTCGGCGAAGATTCTGGAGATTTCTTGCGCCTGTAGCTTTCCTACGATATATTTTCTAACAGTAGTTTGTTCTTCTTTGTTGTGGCACTTGGGAAATCCGCATTTATACCTTGGCGTGAGATGGTGATGCTTGACATCGATCGGAATGTAATCAATCTGATCTAACATTTCGTTATCCGAAGACCGCCATGTCCGCTTTTGTATATTGAAATGAAGAAACCGTGTACTTATTATAGTGTTTAGGCCTGTTCCCAGACGTAGTGTTATCTCGGCTATGCTATGCTATGCTATGCTATGTCGAGGAGCTCGTAGAAACATTCTTTGGTGGCGTTGTTTTTGTCATCCGGGGGCGGATTGTCATGCTTCAGAAGTCAGAAGCTCAAGACTTTTTGCCTGCGACGTATGGCAAATCCAACTCTGAATAAGCGTTCCCCATAGCATCTCTATAGTATATTTCACAGTTTTTCATTCTCCTAATGTCCAGCCCGTCTTATCACCATGCAGAGAGATTGAATTATCTACAACCATTTAACTCTTTTACCTCAATATGGGTAGAAAAAGCTGTATTGGCAGTCCCTTTATTGTTTTCTTATTGTCAGTGACCAGCTACACTGATTCAGGTAAGCTGTCTAAAGAATGACACTTCAATTAACCGCAACAAAGTTTGGTATTTCTGGAAAGCAATTAATTATTTTAATTTGTTTTCCAAGTCTGAGGAGAACCTTGGATTTCCGACCGCTCAACTATGTATTCCGACCAAATAATTACAGAAACGACGATTATCTTGTCACTAGCGGACAGTTTGTATTTTTCAGTTTCACCACGTAGAGATACTGTTAAAAGTGTTTTTCACTCACACAATCTAGATACGAATTTCTGCCAACACAAGTACTCCAAAATAGTGACATATACTACGAGTATATACATATATACTACAGGTAGTTTTGCGGGGTCAAGTGTTGACCGTGTAGTGGACTTTGCATCCAGGATAATGAATCAAATGTAATTATCCTTTCTTTTCGTTTATCTTATAAAAAAAAGCTCTGTCAGAGATGTAAACAAAGGAAAACAAAGGACACGAATAAGAGTTACAGGACAATTGCCTTGAATTCGATGTTTGTGATTTAAAAAAAAATCTTACTGGGGCATCCATACTCGGCAAAAAGAAGTTGTATCCGTCGTACCGTACTTTCATTGTTTGAATGTTGATAAATTGTTTACTCTGTCATACAAAACTAGATAGGTATACGTATAGGTGTACTACGTATTTAAATAGATCGCAAATGTGGTTTAGCCTACGCAGAGGAAAACTTTTATGCTCTAACTTTTTTAAAAACCTGAATTTGGACGCTTACTGGAAAATATTATTTTATTGTAAACTAGGAATCCAATGCATGAGCTTTATGAGAATTAGGTGCTAAATTCTGATTGGGGCATATTTAATAAAACTAATTGGCATGATATTGATATTTACTTTCTTTCACGGCTATTTGCGATTTCAGGTTTTACTCGTACTAAGGGGTGATTCATTATGAGGTTTTATTTTCAATAGGCTTTTTTGACAGATGACGCGTGAGTCCTATCAAACTGCTTTACCATTTTTGTTCAGTATCATTTGGCAAATCATCATGGAAAGACTCACATCACAACAGGATCTCCAATTTGTTCAGCTGTATTACGAAAATCAGCGTTCTGTGAGAAATGTTTTTCGTGAGATCCGACGAACTTATGGTGCACAAAATCGACCTACTGAAACCACTATTGCCAATACTATTCACAAATTTGAGTCCCAGCTTACATAATTATAATCGACGATCCAGCACGTAGAGAAGAGACCATAGCAGTTGTAGCTTAGAGTGTACGCGAAGACTGCGACGAATCGATTCGTCGTTGTTGTCAGCAGCTTGGCTTGTCATAATCGACAATTTGGCGTATTTAACGTAAGGATCTCGGCCTTAAAGCGTACAAAATTCAACTTGTGTAAGAATTGAAGCTAGGTGACTTGAACTTGCGTCATATTTTCAGTAAATGGGCTGCTGAAAAAATCAATGAAAATCCGATGTTTTATGCTGAAATCTTGTTCAGTGACAAAGCCCATTTCAGGCTCAATGGATACGTTAATAAACAAAATTGCCGTATATGGGCTGATGAGCAACCCAATTAGTACCAAAAGTTACCATTACATCCATTAAAAACAACGGTATGGTGTGGTTTATAGGCTGGTGGAATCATTGGTCCATATTTCTTTGAAAATGAGACAAATCAGAATGTTACCGTCAATGGTAACGGACTATGTGCTTCCTGAAATTCAAGCACATGGTCTCGGTGAGATCTGGTTTCAACCAAACGGCGCTACGGTAAATTGGCTGCCTTTGGACTATTTTCTCTGGGCATATGTAAGGAATATGTCAGCTACGATTGACGCTTTGGAAGCCAACATTAATCGTGTTATACGCGAGATACCAGTCGCTATGCTTGAACGAGTCGCCCAAAATTTGACATTTACATAATATCGTTTTTAATAAATAAATGCCATGAATAATTTTTTTAATCGATAATAAAAATTTTAGGTTCACTTTCAAATTTATGTCTTTTATTTAACATTATAAATCAAACCTAACGATGAATCACCCTTTATATATAGTGCAAATACTAGATGAAAGTATGTTACTTGGTGAAAAGTAACCTCCTGCACTGCTACTGTAACTGCTACTGGTGCCTTGAGGTCCGTTCATATTTAGGCAGACATGCTAAATTTTAGTGCGATAGTTTTGTTTTGACAGCTGATTGTTGTTGACGTGTTTGGCATCGTGTTGAGTATGGACAAAAACGATTTTCCTTCTCTCATAAAACATTATTTTTTGAGAGGCAAAACGGTGAAGGAAGAAAAAAGAAAAGTTGGATAAATATTATGGGGCTTATGCTCCGTCAGATGGCCGCAACTCCACTACCAATCAAGTCCGCAGCGGCAGGCCCTTCGGTGCGGTTACAGAGGGCAATGTCAAAAAAGTACATGAAATGATGTTAGCTGGACGGAAAGTGAAGGTGCGCGAGCTAGCAGATACCACAAAGATTAGTACTGTGCTCACATGCCATATTTTGTGGCAATATTCTGCATATGAAAAAGTTATCCTGCGGCTGGGTGCCGCGCATACTCACTCCTGAACAAAACAACGAACGCGAGAGAACTTCGAAAGAGTGTTTGGACTTGCTGATGCGGAATCGGGCGGACTTTTGGCGTCGATCGTTGATTGATGATACTTGGATCCACTTTTACACACCAGAGAACAGAATGAGTGCCCGGCAATGGAATAAAGCCGGCACGAGTGCTGCTAGGCGGCCGATGGGTCGAAAAGGTTATGGCGTCGGTTTTCTGGGATTGTCATGGCATGATTTGAAAAAGGAAAAACCATCAACATGGAGTATTATTGTGCATTATTGGAGCGATTGAAGGCCGAAATCGTTGCAAAACATTGCAACCACGGCTAAAATCAATGACTTATGGCTCCAATTGCTGTCGCATCCACCATATTCACCCGATTTGGCTCCCTCGGACTATTATCTCTTCCCAGACCTCAAAAGATGGCTCATCAATAAAAAATTCAGCTCACGCGAGGAAATCATCGACGCCACAGAGGAGTATTTTGTAGACCTTCCGGAAAATTACTTTTCGGACGGGAGCAAGAAGTTGGAAAATCGCTGGAATAAGTGTATCAAACTAAAAGGAGACTTTTAGTTACTTTTACCTCACCTAGTTAAATGTTCACAAGCCATTTGCTTGAGGTCAAACATTTTCTACCTATCATAGAACGTTCGCGGCGCAGCTTCTTGGATATCTCTAGGTCTTGCTGAAGTGTGCACATTTATTTTGTAGTGGATAGTCATATCTGTTCTAGAAAATCACTAAACGTAACTCTTAACTTTTGACTACGTATGATAGCACAAAGGATTCTGTGAATCTGAGAATCATAATGCTCCATTAAAGGATCCTGTTTCACGAAGTTTATGCAGCAACCATCAAATTTCCATTCGTCAGATATTTTTTTTGTAATTGTCGAGCGTTCAAGAGATTTAGTTAATTTTTGTACACAGAGAAACTGATTCACGTTGGCTCGGCAAGACAGTCCATAAGGGAGTTGAACAGTTTATGAAGAGATCACGATATTTTAGAGTCCGAAAGTGAACTGCAGGGTATATTGATGATCTTTCGTATAGAGACGGAAGTAACGGTTAAGGATTTGAAGTGGTGAAATGGTCGTTCAAGAGTGTCAATTGGCCGTCACCTAAGAGGTTTACCGCATGCTTTTGAATCTCATGTATAACGTGCAAAAAGGTTTTAGGGTACCTGACCAGATGTGGGCGTTGTATTCCAATTTTGGACGGATGAATACATTACGTATTGAGACCAGATCAGAGGGGTTAACGTATTTCCTACATAACTCAAGGAAATTGGGTGTTTTACATTATTTTTGTAAACATCGACTATGTGGTTATTTCAACGTAAGCTATCATCGACACACATTGCGCGAATGTAAACTTATTCGGTTTCGACAATGTAAGTGCCATTCATGGATATCGAAAGCATCCAGTGCCGTTTTCTTCGATTTGCTCTTCGAGGTATGCCCTGGAACGGTCCTTTTACTCTGCCCCCCTTTCAAAAACGTCACAAACTCATCAACTTAATCACCCTTGAGGAATGCAGATATGCAGTTGACTTTCTCTTCATTCATCGACCCCTTTTAGGTCACGTTGAATGTGCGTTCTTTCACAACTCTATTTTTCTCAACACAAACCTTCATAATCTACGTTCTCCTCGTCACTTCTAACTACTAACCTACCACACCTCTTATGGCGCTAACAAACCAGTATCTCGTAAAAAATTAATTCGAATCCTACCGTCTTTGACTTCCATCGCACCACTTCCTACCTTAAATCGGTTCTTCCTCACCACTCCAACCAACCTTAGTTTTTAGTTTTAGTTTAATTTATAGCTTGTATTCGCCCCCACCAAAATTAACAAAATAAATAAGGGCTGGCTTTTTAAATTTCGACAGTAGACAGAGTTAAATTCCCTTTAATTAGTGGTTCCCCAAAAGTTATTGCAACCGTTCTACAACCAAAAAAAAGAGACGTGAATCCACTGGCGTGGAATGGGATACATTAGATTAGAAGTAACAGAGAACAGATCATTGATGAAGATTAAAAAAGGTTGGCGGACACAAAACAGATCACCCTAGCACACCAGCATTTACTTTGTGGATATCCGACTTGAAACCATACAAGACAACGTGAATTGAAGGTTCCGAAATGAACTTTCGAATCCAGTGAAGAAGAGATTCATCCTAAATGCACACATTTTCAAAATATCAAAAACGCAAATATCTTGTTTTCGTCAGATGGCTGCAGAATTTGTGGACCTTTTGGTGCGAAAGCCGTATTTTGGAGTCATTGAGGAGTCTTTGTGTTTCGAGATATTTCATAAGTTGATGGTTCATTAGAGTTTCAGTTGATGAAAGCGACGTACTCGTAAGTGAAATGCGTCTGAAGGGATGAGAGACGAATCCTATTTTTCATCTGCTCAGAAAGATCCCTTTAAAATGGGACTGACGAAAAAGCTTATGCAGTGGTATTGCCAGCGTGGAAGAACAACTCTTAAGAAGATTGTATGTTAAGATCTTTGAGTACTATTGTGCTGCAAGAATACGAATGTGGATTCGTCCCATTGAATATTCGACGTACTCAAGTGTAAGAGGAAACAAAGCACAATCTGGAGGGGTTGAGTTAGACGCAAAGTCTGCAGTAGGAGGATAAAGCAGAATTTTTGATGATACATTGAAGTAATTCTTGCCTCAGTTTTTGGTGGAACACGCTTAAGAAAGACGTTATAGTCATTCCGGGCTCGTTTGAACTTTTTTCGATTTTTCTCTTTTGGGTTGGTCTTGTAAGACCGGAAAACATTTCTTTAACCTTGATACAGCTAACCTCTATACTGTGTGATCATATCAGCAGCGGTATCGACATCGCTATCGAGGAAACATTATGACCAGTTCCTTTCGGAATTTTTTTTCTCTTATTGTGTGTTTAGTATACGAGAAATTATCTGATATGACACAATGGTCCGTGAAGCCTAGAGAGGAAATCACATTATAGTGCAAGTGTACGAGTACTTATCAAGGTAAGAAGTTAAAAACAAGTCCAGGGTATTTACGGCATGACTATCGACATCTGGTATCGCGTGTGTTCTTTGACATCATTGACAAGATGTTTTCCGCAGCGAAGATCTCAAGCATAGTCTGTTCAGAATCAGACTATGATCGGATTGCTATCCAGGTTGGAGCATCTGTAGATAAAGCAATAGTGGGTAATTAACTTACGCGGATGGAATTTTAACCACATGATATTGAATTCCGGATTGGAAGAAGGATTGCATTGTGGTAGGATTTGGTAAGCTACGCACGCAAATGGCGATACCGCGGTGAGAAAAAGTAGTTTCATATCTGATGGATCCGAGATGTGTCTGCGAGGATCTACCTGTGTTAATTTTGGTGGGGGCTGCCATTTATTTTTCTTAATACAAGCTTAATCTAATCTTTAAACTGGGACTAACAACTAACAGAAAGACTTAAGAGTTAGGAGCTAAGGTAATTGTGGAGGAGATCTTGCTTGAGACGAGAAGTGCTCAGGTTAAAAACAAAATCGGAGAGGTTAAAGTAGACTTTCGGAGTATACGGGAGATTGGCTCATTGAAACCATAAGAAGTGCAGTAGACGGGTAAATAGAAGAGACAAGGACAACGTAGAATACGTGGGTTAGTGCTGAATGAAACAGAGTTAAAAAGGAGTGCGCAGGTTCGATGGAACCTGAGAGCAGTCGATGAATGAAAATTATTTCAACAATATAACTTCATTCTTCAAACGCATTGGTAAGTTTGAGGCTGTCCTCATAGGTAGGTAAGACAAAAGGGTCCTTCCTGAGCAGACCACGAGGAAAAAATCGTAGAAATCGACTTTGAATACCCTCGATGCGGGAAACACGAACTCGGTGAAATGAGTCCAAACTTAGCTGGCGACCTGGTTACTTACGGATTGGAAAATTCCTTGGATCACCGTTTATTAAAGCCAAAGCGGAAATTAAGTTGACAGTCAAATAATTGAACATTGAACCAGGGGAATTGATTGGCCATAGAGAAAATAAATTCGGAAAGCAGGCGGGTTGCATTAACGTGAGAAGGGTATAGAATGCCAGTTGGCGATATTAAGTTCTAAGCAGTTTTCGAAAATTAAAGACTGATCGAAGCCTTCTTGAAGAACGGTGGAGTCATATTTGCGTCGCCTTGGTGAAGGGATGTTTAATGACCTTCTCAAGATCGTGAATAGTAAAAATGAAGAGAAGAGGACCAAGATTGTAGCCTTGTGGAACTTCACATAAGGCTAAGAGAGGAACACAAAAGGCGGATCCAAACCGACCATCGGGCAATCATTCTGCACAGCGGAGGAGTGATTCTGAGTCGAATAGAAATATTTGTTTGAGAGCTCGACAATTTTCGGAAGCGACCAACATAATGATTTTTAAAAACAATGCGAAGCAGTGATTGACGGATTTTAAATTGAAATTGGTTAAACCAGCGCAAAACAACATCAACACTTTCCAATAGAGTTTTGTGTGAAAAAATATAGCGGAATTCAAATATAGAAACAGGCCAGTTGAGAGTGCTTAATTTTTGAAAACGGCTCCAAAATGCTATAAATTAAGAAGAAAAACAAGGTGGGCAAGGTATGTGGAACAACTTCGATTGAAAAGTAAGAGAAAAGCAAGAACTCTTCTCGGTATTTCAAAAAACAGGCTTAACAAGATAAACGTGGCTGTGGAACGATGAAATGAAAATTTATATAAAGCAAACCTTTTAAGTGTGGGCTAATTACAGCGGAAATAAAAAAAAAACTGTTGGAGTGTATCATGAATAAAATTATGAATCCTGCAAGAAAGTGGAAACGAAAAGCCGTAGTTGGAGCACGTGCGGCAGCATAGATTCATTGTATCGGCATCAAAAAATGAAGGTACAAGCACAACCTATTCATATGCGACAAGCAATAGAAGAAATGCAACGTAGAAGCAAGAGCTATTATTTTTAAAATTGTGAGATTACGAAAAAAAAAGTCTGAAGAGATTAAATTGCCGAAATGCAATATAAAAAGCACAGATGGAAAGAGCTGAACTCCAGCCGCATTTGGTCAAACATATACAATTGTATACGAAAATATTGACTGCTTGAGGACGTTTTCACATTGGGGGTGTCGCTGACACGACATAATTTCACAGAGACGGTTACAGTAAATTTAGAACGACGAAGTTCGACGATTGTCGTATCGACATAAATCATCCTGTATTTGACCTCCCTGGTTGTGCGACTTAACACTTTTCAATTTATTTATTTATTTATTTTTATATTTTTTTGATATTTTGAGTCAAACATTCGACATAAAATTGCCCGTCGTCGTGTGGACGTTCCAGCTTGCGAATATATCTACTCGCTACGGCAGGGTCCTGTATGATTTAACTCTGTGTGAAATTTAATTGTTTTAAAACACGAAGCTGAACACGAAACTTGCCTGGAAGTAGTTAAAATTAGAAGTTGTAAAACTGTGGTTTATCCTTTTATTGTGCCATTTGTTCTTCTTGTCCGATGTTATGATAACAACAAAAAAAACCCTCTATTTGGAAACCTCCCTTCAACTGTCAATTATCGAGGTATTCAATTATGACATACGACACCATCCATTAAATCGCAAGAAGGGACAAAATGGATCGCCTTCTTCAACAAACCTTTCATTATCGACTAAAGTCCTACTTTCTCCTACTTAGTCGGTTTTAACTGCATATTTTTTCTTACTCCCTATCCCCGGTTTTTAGGTGGCGCATACTGATACAGGACATCAAATGTCATGTGGCACAGAATTCATTATACTAAAGCGACAATGGTAATTATATTTTCAGGTTCAGTTGGCATAGGATGAGTTCGCTTTGTAAGAACAATATGCAACATGCATTCGAAATGTCTTTTGTCATTACTGAGGCAGCTATAGGCAAGATAGAACCCACAAGAACGTACGTACAAGTGCCTTGAAGTACAAACCTCTGCATACGTGATTGAAATTCCCAAAAGCGCTATCTAAAAGAAATGTTCTTTGAACGAGCGTTTAACTAGTGTTCAATAAATGGTCGGTTAGTCTACAGCGGAAAAGGGGAATTTTGTACAGAAAAGCTACCATGTCTCGTCCAGAAAAACCCTGCCGTTGAAATTCTATTACAATGACGCTAGTGATGGTGACCAATGTGTATTCCGCCAAGAATAGACGATTCAACAAAGTTTGCTAATCTGGATTTGAATAAATGTTTCCTTAATCGATGGTTATATGGTTTGCGGATGAAGCATCCTCTGTCATAAATGAATCAATCTGCAATGTCCATGCATGCGACAAAGATTGTGATGTTGGCCAATTAGTATTCAATTTGCGTTTTGAGAATGGTAATCGTATATGGATACGGCAAATAGAGAGAGGATGTGCCTTTGAGATGCCATTTAATTATTAGGTGATTCAAGAATAGCTTTGTTGTGCCGATTATACTTGTGTTAAGTATTCTCTGAGGAATTCGTTGATTCCTTGAACTTCTTTCTACATGAATATGAAAGCATTATTAGGAAATAAGGAATAAAAACTGCAATATAAGCGCAAGTTAGAAGTAGTATAACAGGTTAGGTTAAAACAGTGGTGTGATGAATATGCACCAAAATACCACATTGCGATCCCTGTGGAACCAGTTGAATTTGTATTCAAACGGCAAAAACCTTAACAATCTTCCTGGTAAAATATCTAGATTTTTTGCAAAAATCAAGAAGGCCTTTGAAGTTCGTGCCGTCTGTCAGGATTCTTATTATTGTCCTAAGCTTATCTCTGTTTGATTTCATTAACTCCCTTGATCTTTTGCCCTCAAAAAGTAGCCAAAGGCGTTGAATATCCTGTTGCCTTCAAGAATTGACCTGCTTAGGTTGGTAGTCTCTATGATTTCTTCATAAAAAGTGCCACTTACTATGCAATAGGGTGGTGGTATGCTAGCAATCTGAGTATTATCGAGAAGCCTTTTTTTTCTTGTAAGCTCATCTTCCTGTTAATTTCAGTCCATAATGCCTTGAGCACTATGCGACAGCCCCTGTCTTGAGTGCGCCCTGGCTATCAACGTAGATAGCGATTAGTCTTTCGGACAACAACCTTATCTGCATTAGCTAAGCCGGACTGAGTACAGCCCGAACCTCTGATTGAAAGACACTGTTTGCCTCCGATAGTCTCATATACAATCTTAGTCCTGAGTCTTCTGAGAAAATACCAGAACCTTTTCCTTCCTCTGTTTTCAAACCGTCTGTGAAAATTGCAATTCCATTTGACCTGATAATATTATTTCATTTTCTTGCCAGTCCTCCCTCTCTGGGTATACGATGGCTATCCCAGAAGTACCCGGCCTGACCAAGACATGGCAGTAGTTGTTTGAAAATATCACCGGAAAATACGCTGTCTATAAAGCACGTGTTTCAAGCTTGAAAGCGCCACATTGTTTAGTATTTGTTTGGCGGCCATCAATAGTGAACGTTGTCAGTGAATTTGTGAAAATGGAGAAAGTTGGTCATCGTTATGTGATACAAAACTTTTATTTGAAAGGTCTCAGCCCAACCAATATAAAAGCTGAACTGGATTCTACCTTGGGTGAGTCTGCTCCTTCGTTTACAACAGAACAATTTTGTGTTCCTGTGTTTAAACGAAGCCGTACAAGCTGCCAAGACGAGCATCGCAGTGGTCGACCAAATGAGGTGACGACTCCAGAAATTGTGAAGAAAATCGTCGACTGAAAATGCGCGAGCTATCACACATTGTAGGCATTTCAAAAAGTGCGGTACATCGCATATTATTTGAAAATTTGGACATAAGAAAGCTGTGTGCAATGTGGGTGCCGCGTTTGCTCACACCCGAGCAAAAAAAATGTCGTGAAGATGTTTCAATTGAGTGTTTAGCGAAGTTTCACGGCAACAAGGCAGAATTTTTGCGCCGCTTCATAACGATGGATGAAACATGGGTCAATCACTTAACACCCGAGACAAAAGAACAATCAAAACAATGGATTCAAAAGGGAGAACCGGCTCCAAAGAAGGTGAAGATCATTTCATCTGCAGGCAAGGTCATGGCTTCGATTTTTTGGAATGCGCATTTGATAATTTTCATTGACTATCTTGAAAAAGGAAAAACTATCAACGGCCAGTATTATGCGAACTTATTGCAACGTTTGAGCGAAGAAATCAAACAAAAACGGCCGCAGTTGGCTAAGAAGAAAGTGTTGTTTCATCAAGACAATGCACCAGCTTACGAATCCGTTATTGCAATGGCCAAAATTAATGAATTAAAGCTTAAATTGCTTCCTCATGCACCCTATTCGCCAGATTTAGCCCCCTCGGATTATTTTCTGTTCCAAAACTTGAAAAAATAGCTCAGTGGTCAAAGATTTCCAACGATGAAGAAGTGATGTCGTCAGTTAATGGCTATTTTAAGGAGCAACACAGTTCTTAGTATAAAAAGGGTATCGAACTTTTTGAACATCGCTGGGAAAAGTGTAGAGAGCTGAAAGGTGATTACGTTTAAAAATAAATAAATTTTTTTCCAAAATTTTTGTGTTTTCTTTGTTGGTCTTCTGGGACCGCCATCGTATTATATCATACAGAATGTCAAAGTCGACCAAGGAAGGAATTCCATCCTGGCAGTATCTCCGCTATGACCGTTCCATGTCCGAAACTACTACTCTTGTAGTAACGCAAATAAGTGAGTCGTATCGCAGTGTTGCTAACAAGTTTCTTGATCTGTAAATCAAGCGATGTTAGGCAGAAAGGTATACGGAGCGCACCTATAATGGTTATGAAAGCCATTCTTTGCACAGCGCGCCGCTAACTTTCCGCAAACGGTTCTCTTGTTTGAAGCTTTTCGCCATACTAGAGCGCCATATGCAAGTATGTGCCTTACTACTTCCGTGTACAGCCAGTACAGCATAGCAAGTTTTAAGCCCCAAATTTTTTCTACCGTTCTTTTGCAGATAAAAAGAACATTGTATGCCTTTTTGATTGTTTTAGCTATGTTAAAATTCTGAGTTTTAGGAGCCTTGCAGTATCTTGTACTTTCTTGTAAAAAGTGAGACAGGTGAGTGTAAGTTGGACATTACGTCGGTGCTCAAAAGTATCAATTGACTGACTGATATTAGTATCGCCTGAGTTTTATCCTGTTCTAGAGCAGCGACGTGAGTCCGGGAACGAATATGAAAAGCAGAGAGTACTGTCATCAGCAAAGAAATATATTGCATTAAAAGTAGCCGACAAGAAATCATTAATAAAAATTAAAAACAGTGTTGGAGACAGAACGGAGCCCTGGGGCACACCAACATTTATTTTGTGAATATCAGACTTGAAACCGTCCAAGACAACTTGAATTGAACGTTCCGAAAGGTAATTTCTAATCCATTGAAGAAGAGAGTCATTGATCCCAAAAGCACGCATTTTCGACAAAAGAACCTGATGCCAAACTCTGTCAAATGCCTTAGAAATATCAAGTGCAACTATCTTGCTTTCGCCAGATTGATGTACGCTTTGGTTCCACTTTTCGGTGAGACATGTCTTCAAATCACCCGTGGATCTGTTGTATGAAAACCATACTGTCGGTCATTGAGAAGATTTTGTTGTTCGAGATATTTTATGAGCTGACAGTTTATTAGCGTTATCATGACCTTGGAAAGAAGGGACGGAAGTGCAATGGATCTGTTTGACTAGAGAAAAGAAAATTCGCTTTTTCTGGGGGCGGGCTGGACAAATGTTGTTTTCTATCTGCTCATAAAGAGTCCTAAGGAGTAGGATTGATGAAAAAGCAGCGGGGAAGAACACATCTTCAGAGAAGGATAGGTATACCATCTTCACCAGCGGATTTGGGTGTATTGTGATCTTCAAGTACACTTTCTGCTACACGAGTGCGAAAATGGATTTTTCCCATTGAAGATTCGACGCAATCAAGTGTAGGTGGGAAAATAGCACAATCTTAAAGTGTTGAACTGGCCGCAAGCATATTTTCCTTGTTCAAAGAGCTTACAGCTGGAATGTCATTCTAAATGAGCGTTGGGATGGAGGATGAGGAAGAATTTCTAATGTTTTTTGGCGAACGATCAAACATTTTTACTACATTTGGGACATTGTACATAGTATTTTTTGCCTGTTCTTTTCAGTATTGAAATTTCACACGATTTAGAAAGGCGTTGCAGACATTCCTGGCTTGTTTGAATTTTTTTCGGTTTTCCTCAGTGGGCTTGGTCTTGTATGACCGAAAAACCAGTTATCTTACCCTGATAGCCACTTTACAGCTCGAGTCGGACTATGCCTTTTCTTTTTGTTTGATACTTTTCATCCGATGACGGATAAAGGATCTCATTCCAAGGAGAAACAGTGTCTATGATCATATTAGTAGCGGCATCCACGTCGTTTTCCTGGAAACATAACTACCAGTTATTCCTAAAGAAGTTGTTAAGTCTACTCAAATTGGCTTTCTCGTATTGCCATACGGTTCTTTTTGGAATCATTTCTCTAACTGTGTGGTCACGAGAAACTAACTAATATGACATAATTGTCCGACGAGCCTAGAGTAGATAGCACATTGACCTTATATTTATCATGGTGAAAAGGTTAAAACCATTCCAGGGTGTTAGCGGTATGACTATCAACGTCTGGTTTACGTGTGGGCTCATTTACAAGCTGGGTTGAGTTGTCTGTCCAGAATGTCGAAGCCACACAGAATTGTGTAGGAGTGTGTATATTGAAAACGCCCGTAATCACGATTTTAGTATGGGGATACAGGGATACAGTACTTTGTATGGAGCCAGACAGCGCATCAAACTAGTTAAAGGTCGTATTGCTGTCCAGTTTGGGGCTTCTGTAAATAAAGCAGTAATGAATAATTAGCTTACAGAGATGGAACTTAAGCCACAAGAAGTTGAGTGGCGGATAGGAACATTGGAATTGGTAAAAGTTCGTAGCGAGGTAGCTATAGATCAGAGTGATCTGAGATGTGTGGGCTGCAATATACCTGTGTTTCACTAAGCGCCAAAACAGCTGGTCTGTATTTACAGACGTGGACGAGCGCAGAAAAGTGATTAGTTAGGCAAACGTATGTTAGCTACACAAACACCAACGATGCTAAGCAAGGCTGAGAAGTGAAAAATTTTGACGTTGGCTTACCGAATCAAATTGTTGTAGGTTTTATGCCCTTACAACTAAATGAAATAGTGCGCCAACAAAATTTACACTTGCAATCCGCTATCCATCGGTTGTTATATGCTCTCAGAAATTGCCCATGCCGGATGATAAATACAGTAACGGCAGTGACTAAAACTAAGCAACAGTACTATGACCGAGGAGGAGGGATATGGGATACCAGCACTATTGGTTTTTTTTTTTTTTTTTTTGTGTTGTAATCACACACGAGCAGCGAGTGTTTAAACTTGCGAGTGCACTCGTCGGCGGTCAGCACGGCATATCAGTGCCAGGCTAGCAGTTAAAATTCTTTTCATAGTTGCCAGTAGCTGGTCTATATGTTACCTTTTTGTAATATAACTGAGCAAATACCATCGGCGTCATTCAACTTAAGGCCAACAAAGGAAGCACGCATGAACTGCTTGTTTAATGGCCTCATCCGCCACCATAACCGATGAGTTATGCCAGCTACTGAAGGTTGTATTAATCCAATTTTGTTGATAGGAGCTAGTTGTGAACTGGTCTTGATTTGATAATCTGGGAAGTGAGACTCAAGCACGAGACAGGGAAGTTCTAGTTTTGACTCAGTATCAGGTATCGTCAGATTTTTTGAGTGGTTCCAGCCTGGTTTTTTATCTCCTTCTGAGGACCTTGACCAATTTACTAGCCTTTGGAAGAGGCGCTCTTCAAGATCTGAATGTGCCTCCTAACATATTTTTGCTTTGATCTGTAAAAATTCCAATCTTCCTCCAAATTAGTCTTAAGTGACCTGTTTAGAATTTTTCTTTATTCTTTACGAAGACGCTGTAACTCTACGTTCCACAAAGAATCAACAGGATTACTTACTGGCTGGACAAACCATTTTGAAACACTTGATGAGGGTGCCATTTGTATTCTGAACAGCTTTTTTAGCTTTTGTTTTGTCCTGAGCTTAGGGGGAGCACTATTGTACTTGTCGAGTTCCCCCTTAAATCGTGTCCAGTTAATTTTATACGGATTTTTCCTCTTTAACAAGGTCGAGGCCTTGCATTCGATTGTGAATTCGATGTGTCTATTTTCTGACATGGAGATCTCCGATAGTACTTTCTAGCTGGTAATCTTCTTAGCAGACCTGTTAGAATTAAGTCCTCCGGTGGTGGCGGCAGTAACGAATCATAGGGAAAATAAGCAGACGCAACGACGAATTTGTGCCATCCTACATTCGTAGCTTATACATAGTTTATAGCACAAGCTTAGATGGTGAGTGAGCACATAAAGGTGGTGTGGGAAAACTTAAACATCCGAAACCAGATGCGTTTATTTCAAACCGTACTTAGTGTATAGATATTAAGTTGGATTTTGTATTGAACACGAAAAGCTTCCTCAACATGGAATGTTGAAGGTTGATCTGAGTACACAGAATAGATGGATGGTGGAATGGTTGTGTCCTATCCGCACTCGTTTGGAAACAAAGTAGAAATTAATCCTTCCAAAGTTCAGAAAGGGACGTAAGTGATAACTAGACTTAATGGTCTCGACAGAAGCTTTGTCTAAGCCCACAACAAGAATAGAGCCGTCCTTGTTTTCCTGATTCTTTCTCTCCCCGTGAGAGTAGGTTTTCCATTTTTTGGTTTGAAGTGCAGAGGAACCCAGAAGATGACGCGCGTCAGTTTCGACTGTCTGAAAACCTCGGAGATCTCGCTTTCCAGAAGTGGTATCTTCTGCACAGATTTGTTTAGCCATCCAAAAGTTTGCTGCATGGGTCACTTCACTCTAAGAGTTCTGTTTTCCATATCTTAGCCCTCTGATTGAATACAAACATCCTCCGTTGTGGCTAGCTCCACATTTGATCAACACAATGTATGCACTCAGCATTGTTCGACTGTTGCCATTGCTAGCCCGCCCAATTTGAAGCACCAGAGAGAAGATAGAAGCATATTTGTGGGTGCGTCAGTCTCGTCCGTTTTTCTTGGCGTTTCCATCCGTCAGAGCTGCAATTCATTTTAGTTGCTGCATCGGTTTATAGTCGGACTTTGTGCGCTGGAAAAGCGATCACCACAGTCGTTTCGCAGTGGAGAATTCACCGCTTTGGCCGACTTCTGTCGATCTGAGTTTTGACCTTTATTGGTTGTAGCACATGCCTCGTAAGGACGTTGGGTGAGTGTGAAACCACCTATCTATCGGTGGTCGTGCGCGGAGAGACCTATCGACAGGAGTGCCGGAAACTTTCTTCCTTTTGTCCTTGTTTGGGATAGAGGAACAGGGCGCAGCTTCAGATCCGATAGGTTGATCGGTTTCAGTTAGTGTCACTTCTACCGATCTGTTACTCTTCTCCATCCCCGATAGGAGAATGAGACTTCTGGTCCTTACGTCTTCAACGAAACTTGCTAACTCTTTGCGCCATGCGTTTGCCTCACGTATCCGTAGCCACTTCAGCTGCCCTAAGACGGTTGTACTTCAGATTGTGTCTCAGTACAGTCTCAGTGAGAAACAGTCCCCTGACCAACCACTGATCTATTCTGATGGATTTTAACCGCTCTTTTAACTTCCTCTTTATTGTTCCCCGAAATCAAGTGTTCCAGCAGCTACTCGGTCATAGCCGAAATCGGCTGGGGGTTATATAGTGTTTCGGGTGGGCCTCCAGAATCCGTGCCCCAGCCGCAGTCAAAAACACCACGGGTAGATTGCCGCTATTGCCGAGTAGCACCTGCAGTATAGTCCTTTGGGGTCACCCCCCCTTCTGTTAACTGCTTTACGTCTAGTTTGGATGTCCTTGGCGCTTAGTTCGACATCTCACCTGGATATTTGCCTCAGCCAGGAAGGAAGGAAGGAAAGACGAATCATATTTATAATTCATGGTTTTTGGGAGCTCTCCCGAATGGTAAGTTTCTTGTTGGTGCTGGATTTACTAGGCTTAAAACACACTGATAAGTTTCAGAATCGGATTTTTGTTAAAGTGTTTCTGGCGGTTATTTGGTATGATTAACGACATGTTAATGAAACTGATGTCTTTATGGTTTGGATTGTTAAGAGAAAAATCTTCTCTACGGTTTTAATCCAAATATTGGCTTTTGCATCTGTCTCCACGTCACACGAGGAAAGGCTGATCTGTAAATCTGTTTTAAAAGGATTTTATCCATCAAACACATTTGAAGATGGTCTGCCAATCTTCCTACTACATTATCCTCAATTCCTCTTCAAAAAAAGAAAACATTTCGGTTTATATTTATTCTCAAGCACACCCATCCGATTTAACTACTGGCAAAGCTTCTTTATGAAGCTGGTTGTCATATAATAAAGATTGCCTGGAAATGTTACCTTCGAGTAACTCCTTAAGTTAACAATAATTACTGAGAAAATTAAAATGTCAGAATCCTCGCAACCATGCCTTACTTTTACTACTACTTACTGTACAGCAAGAGATCTGCGTAAAGGATTCCATTGAAGTGCTTTGTAAATATTTGAATTTTCGCGCCCAACTCATATTTCTCACCTTTAATCGCGAAATCGCGCAGAACATAGTAAACAACAACAAACAAACGGTAACATCGCACTGAAGATACTTTCGGAATTAAAATTTTTGGTATTTGCATTGCTGCCTACGTTGCCTTACTTACTGATACAACAACTCCTATCCAATTTGGAAATCCTCAACTACAATACAATATTTCGTTTATGTTTGTTTGATGTTGGCTCTGCCTCTGTGTTTGTTTTGCACATTTGTCATTCGAGTTGTTTTTTGTTTGTTTTAATTGCTTTTACAATCACTGACTTCAACCTAAATTGAAAATGATGTCAAGGGGAACGGAAGAAGAGCAAATTTGACGTAAACGGACATAGCGTTGTTGGCTACAGATGTTTTATGTTTACCTTAGAAGCTCCATGAGTTATTGGGAAGAGATTGCGATGTATTTGGGGCAGCAAAAAGGTAAAGTAAAATGATTTTCAAATTAAAATGAGAGGATAAATGTGTTTACTATTAAAAACATATCACACGTAGGGGGTTACTTAAGTTTTGAGAAAAACAAGTAACAGCAAAAATTTATCATTGAAAATGGGTTTTTCAAAATACTCTCCTTGAATATCAATAGGCTTTCGCATGCGATGCCGAAATTCCATTCTGAGCAGATCTAAGAAATAAATGAGTCGACCTTTAAGGCGTCAGTTCCAGCCGCTTTATTGGATTTCTTTAAACAAATTGCGGTATTGCTATTCTTACTTCATTTTGGTCAGGTTGACGGAAATTTTGACAATCACCGTCTTAGTTGAATGATGTATTCTGCCTTACGGCGGGATGTTGGGCTTCACTGCCGTTGTACAGTCTACAGAAGATGTTCTTCCAAATTCCCAGCAACAACAGCGGCTCTACTACAAGGTTTCGCATCCGCAGATTTCTATACGAACCTTGCTGGTTTCAAAGTTTTTTTTTTACGAGTTGATAAGACTCTGTACGTTGTACGGAGTACAAACTCTTGATTGCTTGGACTTCTTTTTCTTCTTCTGGAGAAGCCGATGTTCTTTCTGTCTTTACTTCTCATAGAGGTACTGAGACGCTTCCGCTGTTAGTTGAAATGCCACTTTGTGCGCTTCTTGTTTAACTGTTGGGTGAAACCCTGCACATCAGCTTCGGGGTTTTTGATGGCTCGTTGGCTCGGATCTATATACTTGTTAGCGGCATAGGAGCTGCTGAGTGATTTTGGGATATGGATTTGACAAAGATTCTGGCGGTTTCCTTATATCTTCTCACAGAGTTTTTCATTTTGTTGTGGGAATTGGGAGCTCCGTATTTGTACCTTTGCTGCAACATGATGGTGTTCTGGGTCAACCTTGGCTGCCCGAAGGTTCGGACGTCTGGTATACTCGAGGCATGCGTTACTTCGGTCGCAATGTAATCAATTTAATTGTGCGTTTTATAATTCGGCGGCTGCCGTGTGCTTGCTATAGTGGTATTTCGGTCCGACACAAATTCACAAATTCAATGAGTTTAAGTCCGCCAAGGACGTCTTAACTAGACGTTAAAAATTAAACAGTATAGAGGTCACCTAACAAGATTATACTCCAGGTGGTACTCGCAATGTCGACAATCCACCGGTACTTTTTTCGACTACGGCCGGGGCACGGATTTACAATCTCTTCTGCCGTTTTCGGAGTTGATCTAGGAGCCGACTCAGGTCCCTATCTGCACCTTGAAAGGGTTAATTTCCACGTTGTTTCCGAATGAGTGTGGATAGCAGACAACCATCCCAGTATCCAACTATCCTGTGTACTCGAATCAATCTTCAACATTCCATGTCTGCTACTGCATCCCTATAGAGGAGGCTTTCCGCGTTCAATACAAAATGCCACATAATATCCAAACAGGAACAATGGTTTGAAATAAACGCATCTGTGGTTTCGGATGTTTAAAGGGTTTCACACCACCCTTATGTGCCGAACTCACTCTCACCATTTAAACTTACGCTGTAGACCATAAGCTGCGAAAAGAATTGAGTATGGCACAAATTCCTCATTGCGTCTGCTTATTTTTCCTATGATTTGTTACTGCCACCACCACCGAAGGGTCATTGAATATTGTAACTCCAAGTAGACGGGAATTATCATACGCTGATACGCTAATGCTCAGAAAAATTGCAATTGCAAATGCAACGTGAAAGGTAATCATCTCTTAGACTTCATACTATCGTCTGAAATGGCTATAAGCAATGTTAGCTCTTAACCAACTTTTGTTACGAGAGTAAGGCAGCAAGTAATCGACTTAACTTTACCCAACATGTTTGCTAAGAAGGTTACAAGCTAGAAAATACTATCGAAGATCTCCATGTCAGATCATATGTTAGATACATCGAATTCAGAATCAGATGCGAGGTGTCAACCTTACTGAAGAGTAGGAATCCACATAAAACCAACTGAACACGATTAAACGAGGAGCTCCACAAATACAGTAGTGCTTCCCCTAAGCTCAGGACAAAACAAAAGCTTGAGGAAACTATTCAGAACATGAACGGCACCTCACCAAGTGTTTCGAAATGGCATGTCCAGTTTGTAAGCAATGCTGCAGATAGCCCGTTCCGTGGTGGATCGCTGACCTGCAGCGTCTTTGTAAAAATTCCAGAAAACTTCTTAACAGGTCCCTTAAGTCTAATTTGGAGGAAGATTGGAATCTTTACAGCTCAAAGCAAAAAAAATTTAAGAATCTTATTCGGACTTCGAAGAGCGGATAGTATTTGCTGCATTTTTCGTCAAAAAAATTACGAATAATAATGGCACTGTGCGACGGTGCGTTATTATGGTGCAAAATCCACGAGTTTTCTGCCCACATTTCTGGTCTCTTTGGGCGAATTGCTTCACGCAAAAGTCTCATAACGCCCAAATAATACTCTTTGTGTACTGTCTGGCCTTCTGGCAAAAATTCGTGATGGACTACACCGTTGTAATCCATGAAAACCGTGAGCATTGCCTTCTTTTTTGAGTGAAAATGACGTGGTTTTTTTGTTTTCGGCTTATTTGGTGAACGTCATTCACTTGCCTGATGTCTGGATTGCGTGTCGTACTCATAAGCACACGTCTCGTCTCCACTAATGATCCTTTTGATGGATGTGGGATCGGATTCAGCCTCGCAAATCATCTCTTTTGCGACGTCAATACGGTCTCTTTTTTGTATGAAATTGAGGCCTTTTGGCAACTGGCAACTGGCACTGTTTTCGTTGGTTTTCGATGTCGATGGACTGCCACTGCGTTCATCATCTTCGATTGACTTACGACCACTTTTGAACCGCTCGTGCCACTGGTAAACGACCGTTTTGTTTAGAAAATCGTTGGCGAAACACTTTTCCAACGTTTACGCACCATTAAATCCGTTTTTTACGCAAAATTTAATACAAGTTCGTTGTTGCAAATTTAAATCCATTTCTAAATTTTGAAAAAATTTAGATGTACTCTTGGCTACGTAACTTGTAACTTTTCCAAACGTCAAGCTATGACGCTAAGATTTATAGAGAATGTCAACAACAGATGTACCAACTTAACAAAAAAAAAAAAAAAAAACAGAACTCAAATTGGAACAATGGGAGCGCCACATGGTGGTATACAAACGATCTGACGCCTAATTTCAAACACTATAAATTCGAGAGTGGTTAGTAACTGTCGCGCGTGTCACTCACGTCTACTATAACTTGAAAACTTCAACCGACCAATATCCTACTCCAATCACACTTTTAAGTGTTCTATAAGTCCAGCCATACTCATCGAAACAACTGTGAGATACATAAAATAATGTGGCTTAAGTGGTCAAGAGCTGATCAATTTCAGGTGAAGCAATTTCTCCAATCTGTATACGAGGACGAGTATATATGAAATCACTGGATACTCTGCTATTGAAAGATTCGTAACGATATCCGCAGGATCTGCAGGGAAGAAGTGGAACAAGAATCTGCGCACTTCCTTTGTAACTGCCTTTGCATACATCATCAGAACGCAATCCATAATCCACTTCTCAAAACTTTCCATACTTTTCCAGTGGTATAACAATGGACTTACAATTGGTCTTAATGCACCCCAACAACTCTTACCTAACTTAACCTAACCTGTTCAGCAGTATGGTGGTGACATTCCAATATCTCATATAAATAAGTTGACGAACTTATTCAATGTAGACTGCTTGAAATAGCCCTGCTAGTCTCTTCCTTCACTGGGCCTGAGCTTGGGTATTGCTTCCCGCATTTTGTTTTGATCACGGGTACATTGGCTTTCTACATCCATAAATTTGAAAATGGTTGTGGTGATCAATTCGGTGTCATACGTCAAACGAAATCGCATTGAAAATATTTGAAGCGCCAACAGTACAATTACCCACCACATTAGTGCCGAGTAACTGCATCCTAGGCTACGAGTAAGCGTAGACTGGATACTCACAGAGGTAATGCTCTGCGATGGCGTCATCACACTCACAGCAAATGCCACAAGATAGTGTGCCTTTTATGACCAGCACATTTTTTTTTTTATAATCAGCGCATTCTGAGGGGTTTTTGATACCTGCTTAGGGTAGTTTATAGCCCCGTCATCACATTAGTAAACAGTATGTACTATAGTGTTTCCTATGGCGGAACAGAAGAAAAGTTGCGAACCTCTTAGAGAAGGTTTACCTATCGATTAAACTAAAATGGCTACAGGTATTTAGATTACCAGGCGAATTAGCTCCTTGGAGCTAAAAAAGGCGAAAATAAATTTTCTTCTATAGCCGCTCTGTTTACGCCCCACATTCTGGCACACAAGAAAAGTCAATTTTGTATTTTTCTAGCAACAGAAGTCCTGGTGTCATTGCATCAGAAGGCATATCCTTAGGACTAGTGTCCATCGTGCAGCTCACGATGCTAATATTGAGGAGAGGGAGATTCATTAATGCACAATGAGCAGCCGAGGCAGACCGTTCTCATAGCCATACCTTGCCCAAAGATCCTTTACACTGCCAAAGGCGCCTTAATGGTTTTAGACGTGATATATACAAAGAAGTTTATTATCCAAAATGACACCCAAATACTAATCTTGGTTAGAGAAACGGAATATAGTGTCTCTAAGTTCTAGATGATTTTGAGTAGCCATCTTCCAACAAATAGTACAGTCGCAGAAAGTCATTCGACCAACATGCACTAAGACAGTGGAGAGAGGACACCGCCAGGCAGGCAACACCTCTTTACAAAACTTATGATTCGTTTACGTCGTATTGTCTGATCGAGGTATACATGCTGTCAATACCAAGCATAAGCGTGACCAAATACTGGATCTCGGCGAAGCTCATATAAATACCGACAACCAAATTTATCTTCTCAAAAATATCGCATTCTAAGTATCCGTTCCCGACGAACGTGCCGAAATGAATTTCCTCATAAATAAAGAGTTACCACAAGGAGTTCCCAATAATTTAAACCAAATGCAAGTGTGTACGTAAGTATCCTCATAAGCTCTGATAATGTCAGCATCCGAATGGAAGCTAGTGAATGACTGTCTGTCTGTTTGTCATAATTAAAAAATAAAAAACACTTGGTGAATAAATGAAGTAAAGAGGTATTGTGCCGACTACTGAAGGAGAACTGGGCACTGAGAATGCAAGTGCCGCCAAGGGCGGACGGAAGCACACCAGCTCATCTATAAAATCTCAAGTGTGTCGCCTTATTTTATTTGCTGGAAATACACAAGAAGTGCATACGTGTATGCATGTTGTATATACCCTATACTTCTACACCTTTCCTACACCTTACCTAAGCCCAATACTTGAGTATACAATACATTGTGGCAGCCTTCTGGTTGTCATACTGTTTAACAAGAGCCCGGTACATGAACTGGTGTCATTATCCGTTTCCGGTCCTTACAACATTCCACTGAGGTATTCTTGTATGAAAACTCCTCTGGTTGACGTTCATCTAAGGTAAGAGCACACCTTTGTCATACATAGGTGAAGTGAAAGAAGCACCCAGCAACGTATCCACAAGGAATCTCAAGCTAAAGACAAATGTTCAATTTAGTCTTTTTTTTTTTGTTGAATTCACCATCTAGCTCAGTTGAAGTAGTTATTTCCCTTTATGGAACCTAAGTACGAGTATCCATTGGATACAACTAACTAATGTTACCCTTCGTGACTATGTGCTTCTCGGATGTTTATTCTGGTTCTATGATCGGTTCTATCGAAGAGGTTGGCAAAAGTCCATCCTTGGGAATTTGGAAGACTACGCGGCGTTCCCTAAACAATTGGTAGTGATAGCCAGGAGAAACGAGCAAAATGGTTTGACTTGGTTGGACGAAGTTTAATTCAAGGTTTTTGCTTAAAAGCCGGTCTCTGGTTTAATCGTCTTGGGCATCAGATACGGATTACGTGCTGTGTTTACTTTTTGTTTAGTTCTTTTCTGTCGTCGTTAGACGGTGGTAACAAAGGAGCGAGAAGAGGTGGATTGAAAATAAAAACAGAGCAGCCAGTTTAAATGGATGGGAAAGCAATTATATGGGAGTAGATTTATTTATGTAAATACTCCTCCGATGAATAGTTGATAATGGTTGGGATGGACGAGGAATTAAATTGAAATTGGAATACCCAGGGAGGAGCGACTTTGGTTTGACTAGCGATTTTAGTACAGTGAGTGCCCAGTAGTGAAGGAGTGCATCTGTCAGATTCTCTCAGAAAAAGACTTCTCCGTGGCTTTTTTTTTTGGATTTTTTTTTTTTTTCTTCTGAAACCGGATTTAAGGTTCTGCATTGCTTCGTTACACTTCTTTGTTGCATTCAAGGTGGAAATGTGAATAGCTTTGATCCCAGGACACTATTTAGGCGTACTCTAAGAAACATCGACAGTCTGTAACCGGCAGAAGCTGTCACAACCTTTTCCGACTGAAGTGCACAAAACTTTTCCAAAAGTGTTTCCCCGCAAACAATCCATTATAGAAGCTACAGTGTTTTAATGGGTTTCAACTGACCTACAGCAATTCAATCTTTCGACTTGTGACCAAAATAGATGGGAAGAACGTTGGTTTTTTCAAAAGAGAATAGATCGCATGATCAAGTCCAAAGAGTATTGTTACTGCAGTAATGATGTTCGGTTCGTTTAACCAAGAAAGACCAATAGAGCAGCTTGAGTGTCGATTACTGAATTATTTAGTTGATTGTTAAGGAGCATATCCAGATAAATGGGATTCAGGAAGATCCTCTGAGTTTTACCAACTACAGGGTCTTAAGCCTCTACAACATCGGCTACAAAACTACGTCGTCATATTGCTAAAATATCTGAAAACTCTTTTCGATAAACCGATATCATCTTTTGGATGAAGTTTTATATATTTCCACCATCGGCCAACATAGAGCTTTAAAACTACAAATTGTTATCCATCATCTATTTGTGGGTTGCAATGCCAAACCGCCATCTGGGCAGACATAGAAAGTCAGAGTTTGCTCGACGATAAAAATGAGGTTGCGCAAGACAACTTAGTCGAAGTTTCTTGCTATTGGTCACGTGGTATAGTTGCAGTTCTAGTCGATCCTGGGAGCCAAATAAAACACTGATAGACAAATCAGTTTGAATAACCATTAAGCAGTCGCCAACAAAAGTGGAAGACAAGGAAGTCGTAGATGGAAAGGTCATCAGAACCACTGAAAACAAGGCATTCTCTTTAAGTATGTGCTGCCTCACTTTGGGCAAAGACGTGGTACCGAGGGAAACCTTATCTCTGCTGCAGCTAAGTGAAGGAATATTTTAAAACCACTGCAATTGTAGGCATTACGACTAAGTCTAGTAAGCTCGTAGTTATAGCGTACAGTATACTATCACCTGAGTAAGTATTGTAGGAATGAACTGATGTTGAAATAGCTTTCAGGATAAAGGTGCAAATGCCAAATTAGCAGGTCTCAAAGTACATACAATGACTCGTTGCTATAAAGTTTTTGGTGAAGATCCAACTGGTTACCACCAACCTAGCTTTAACACACATCCCCATAAGTATCTATGTCAACCCCTGCAATAGGCTTTGAATCAAAACTTAACTGCAATGATTGCAAGAAATAATCAAATGAAGAGTATCGTTTCTGGGGTAGCTCGATTGTCAATTAAAGTGCATGATGACAAGGCCAAGGAAGTAATCTACAAAACAATGCCTCCGAGACATCCACATGGCTGAAGATGATATCGTCACCTAAGCGCAGCTCTGAGCTCAATTACGTTTTGAAACGCCACTCCGTTAGGAGTGGAAGCAAACAGGACACCGTGCGGTAGAGTGTAACCTTAAAAAGACGGGAATACGAGAAACGATAAGTCCAAAAATCGGTTAAGTCACAGATGACGATGCTACAAAGAGCCAATTATCTACAAATGCCACGAACGAAGGGCATGCAAAAAAAGAAGGAAGAGATGATGCAAAGCACGGCCGAAATCGTCGCAACCAAGACAGAACTTTCATACGCCGGAATACACTGAAGGCGAACTCTAAACTCCAAAATCTGGGGAATAGGTCACAGAGCGACCTGAAATTTTACCTACACGAATCTGGCTCCAACTGAGCAGTTTAAGGGTATATTCACTATTTATAAAGAAACATTTGAGAAGCTATTAAGGCGGAGTTCAATATCGAGGTCAGTGAAGAAAAGCAAACAACACTAGGGAAAGGAAACCATGCCCTGCAAACAGACGATTACGGGATCGAATACTTTAAATCCATTCGGAAGAAAGATATATTTTTCAAGTTGATACCCGCTTCTTAGTCTACAACTAGCGGTATACCTGAAAAAGTTGGATGGCATTAGAGTTGATACACACAGGAAGAACTTAGTGACTGGGGCTGTAATACGTAAACTTAATGAGGTATCCGCGAAAATTATAATCACAGCGACAACCAGGCTACATTACTTAACGTTGGCGAGCAACTGAGATACAAAAGACACACTTTTCGACAGACACTTTACAGGAAATATTGAAGACTCCCACTATAGCGAATACATTTTTCGTCAACTTATCCGGGTTGAGTTTTACTACATAAAAAAGACGAGATCGAATGACTTAGAGCAAAGTATCTCCAAATTGGATGCAGATCCTAGAGGTCCGGGGACACACCAGACATGCTCGACCATGACATTGACGAAGGTAAGTCAAGGAGCTTCAGAAGACTGTGCGACGAGACCAACTCAAATCCACAGCTTATAGAGTAGTAATAAAGAAGTCTCTCAATCCAACTGAAAAGTTCATTTTTTCGCCAACAGACCAACTATTATATGGTATACTCCAACGCGAGGGATAAAAGTATGCGGCACATTCCGACAAATAGGTGATAACAGAGCCCCTGGACCGGTAGGCATCCTGAATAAAGTAGTCAAGGCAACTACAAATGCAAGGCCCGGCGCTCTCATAGCAACGAAAAAAAGCAGCTTAGACCGGTAGCAGAACGAGAACCATGAAATTTAAACTACTCCAACTCCAAAGCTAAAAGTGTTGATGGGGGACAAAGATGTATTGTACCGTTATAACGCTTGTTTAATATCGAAGCTGAATTGGTCCCACATTAGTAGATTTAGAGCCAATTCGGATATATCTTGCTGAGCGCAGATATGGACTACAGCGATTGTAGATATGTGATATTCGCTCGATAACATCTTGGGCTTTGATCGCTTTAATCGCCATCACAGCTGATACAGATAACACTCTCTTGGGTGCTTTGAATTCGTTGACTTCCCGTAAATACGCAGAATCAATACATCGCTTTGGTAGTGGCGGGTGTACTAGCGATGAACGAGATTAAAAAAAAAACAGAAGGTATACCGTACGTCAACATTGAACTGACAAATGACGAAAAAGGTGGAAGAGGAGAATACAGCAGAGAGAATAAAACAGGTGGACTCACAAGCTGTAACTATCATAGTACACAGCTGTTGTTGAGGAACGGCGGCTATTGCAAATATCTCTATAAAATTGAGCATGATAGTGCTCTGATGTCTGATGTATGTATAGTCGAAAAGGATAATGCTGAACATGCTCCGTCGCACTTCAGACGCTTCCAAAGAAGCGAGACAATGTGTTAAAAATTTAACACTCAAGTGAGTATGTACTACCTTGATCAATAATCACCGTGTGGCGCTCCCATTGTTCCGATTTGAGTTCTGTTTTTTTGTTTGTTAAGTTGGTACATCTGTTGCTGACATTCTCTATAAATCTTAGCATCATAGCTTAATATTTGCAAAAGTTACGTAGCCAAGAGTACATCTATCTCTATGTGTGTTGGCGATTTTTTTTAAATTTTATAAATGGATTTAAATTTGCAACAACGAACTTGTATTAAATTTTGCGTAAAAAACGGATTTAATAGTGCGTAAACGTTGGAAATGTTGGAAAAGTGTTTCGGCAACGATTTTCTAAAGAAAACAGTCATTTACTTGTGGCACGAGCAGTTCAAAAGTGATCGTAAGTCAGTTGAAGATGACGAACTCAATGGCAGACCATCGACATCGAAAACCAATGAAAAAATTGATGAAGTAAAAGAAATTTTGGTCAATAACCACAAATTAATCATTAGAGAGATAGCGGAGGACTTGAACATTGCATATGGATCCGTCCAAGACATCAGACAAGTGAATGGCATTCACCAAATGAGCCGAGACCAAAATAACCACGTCGTTTTCAGTTAAAAAAGAAGGCAATGCTCACGGTTTTCATGGATTACAACGGTGTAGTGCATCATGAATTTTTGACTGACATTTTGCCGGACAGTAGACAAAGAGTAATATTCGGGCGTTATGAGACGTTTGCGTGAGCAATTCGCGGAAAGAGACCAGAATTGTTGTCAGAAAACTAGTAGATTTTGCACCATGATGACGCACCATCGCACAGTGCCACCATTATTCGTAATTTTTTGACGAAAAATGCAGGAAATACCATCCAACAGCCACCGAATTCACCTGATTTGGCTCTCTGTAACATCTTTCTGTTCAATCGAGTTAAAAAACCACTACAGGGAACGCGTTTCAACAGCCGAGAGGAAGTAATGGAAAAAATTAGTTATATAATTATAATTATAAATAATTTAAACTTGTTGCTGTATTCTAGGCAACTACTCATCTTGCTTGATTTTAGTTGCCTGAATAAAAGATGTCTTTCGGTCATGGCTTCAGTCAGTCAGTCACTGTTACAGTCCAGTGTGGTTTAGTAAAAAAACAAACACATTCAATTGAGTTGCTTAATCTTTTTTTAATTTCCTTTAACTTGTTTCCTTTCTGTAAACACTTGGCAAGTCCTAGCGAACTTATCTCAAGCTGCTACTATTAAAATCGACACAAGCTCCACAACCAAACAGCGTGTTTATTGTAATTCATTTATTTGAATAAATCATTAGACGCCAGAGTATTTTATGTTGGTCAACAGCGATACATCGCGTGATTGCGTCCTCCTAATAATTACCAACTAAAGCAATTAATTATTAACCAATGGTGCATATGAGTATCCAGGTTACATGTGCTCCTTCTTAACCAAATCGCTAATACACCATTTCACCCACTTTGACTACGACTTGGAAGCCGGTGATCATTTAGAACAACAGTCCTAGCTTATAAACGCCATGAGTAACTCATTAGACAAAATTAATCGGACCATGCAAAATAGTGTTTTAAGAATCACTTCCAAAACGCAATCGACTGATTTGTATGGATAATTTAAAATTGCGGCGATTTTAATATTTGAACTTTTAATTGGCACAATTCGGACAGCGAATTTAACGGTTGAACATTGTATTCTCCTTTGATTAATCTTTGAAATATGTAGCTCCTATAGTTACATCTAATGCCACATACGAGTATTCTTCCCGCGTATCTTTATTGCTAGAACCATTCTACGAGGGATGTCCCAGAAGTACCCGGCCTGACTAAGACGTGGCAGTAGTTGTTTGAAAATATCACCGGAAAGTACGCTGTCTTTAAAGCATATGTTTCAAGTTTGAAAGCGCCACGTTGTTTAGTATTTATTTGGCAGCTAGTATTTGCTGGATTCTACCTTGGGTGAGTCTGCTCCTTCGTTTACAACAGTAAAATTTTGGGTTGCTGAGTTTAAACGCGGCCGTACGAGCTCCCAAGACGAGCGTCGCAATGGTCGACCAAATGAAGTGACGACTCTAGAAATGGTGAAAAAAAATCCACAAAGCGGTACTGGATGATCGTCGACTGAAAGTGCGCAAGCTAGCAGACATTGTAGGCATTTCAAAAAGTGCGTTACATAGCATATTACATATTTGAAAATTTGGACATAAGAAAGCTGTGTGCAAGATGGGTGCCGCGTTTGCTCACACTCGAGCAAAAACAGTGTCGTGAAGATGATTTAATTGAGTGTTTAGCGAAGTTTCACAGCAACAAGGCAGAATTTTTGCGCCGCTTCATAACGATGGATGAAGCATGGGTCCATCGCTGTACACCCGAGACAAAAGAACAATCAAAATAATGGATTCAAAAGGGAGAACCGGCTCCAAAGAAGGCGAGGACCGTTTCATCTGCAGGCAAGGTCATGGCGTCGATTTTTTGGGATGCGCGTGGGATAATTTTCATTGACTATCTTGAAAAAGGAAAAACTATCAACGGTCAGTATTATGCAAACTTATTGCAACATTTGAGCGAAGAAATCAAGCAAAAACGGCGGCATTTGGCTAAGAAGAAAGTGTTGTTTCATCAAGACAATGCACCAGCTCAAAAATCCGTTATTACAATGGCCAAAATTAATGAATTAAAATTTGAATTGATACCTCAAGCCGCTTATTCGCCAGATTTAGGCCCCTCGGATTGTTTTCTGTTCCCAAAGGAGAAAAAATGGCTCAGTGGTCAAAGATTTTCCAATGACGAAGAAGTGATGTCGGCAGTTAATGGCTATTTTGAGGAGCAAGACAGTCCTTAATATATCGTACTTTTTGAACACCGCTGGGAAAGGTGTATAGAGCTGAAAGACGATTATGTTTAAAAATAAATAAACTTCTTTCCAAAATTTTTGTGCTTTCTTTGTTGGGTTACCGCCATTGTACAGGCCACTCTTTTTTGGATCACTTCGTCATTGAAACGAAGAGTTTTCTTATGTGATCCAATTATACTTGATCGGTATCTTCTTCGAACTTTGGCTGGAACTTGAGCCCCAATTGCTTTTGGACAACTTTTCGGATGACCTTCGTTTAACATCGCACAAGCAGCTGATTTTCTCAGCCTGAACTTTGTTCTCTGTCAATTTTTTAATGTGAATGTGAATTCTAACCAGATAATGCTAACATAATTGTGGAATAAAGCAAATCTTTAAATTTAGATGACTCAAGATACTGCCGAGCTCTCACACCTTTCAAGCTTCCCCACACTGACTCTATGTGCGATATGGCCATTGCAATTTCCTTGGTGGTTAACGACAGAGCCTAGGTAACTGTATTTTGACACGATGACTATCTAAATTAGAAGTTAGGTTTGTGGGTTTACAGTATAAAAATTAAAATAATAAAAATATGGTTCATTCAATGAAATCTGCCGTTTCCTCTTTGTTACTATTCGGAACGACAATTGAATTCTTGGGGAATTTTTTCATCGATGTGTCGCAATCTCAAAAACATTAGCTCGTTTAGGCGTGCTTCTTCTAATTTCTAATGTAGTGTATTTACTTCTGTTGCTCTAGCTACAGCCAGCAGCTGAAGAGAGCCTATGCTATAATGATTATATGAAAAAAAGTGACAGAAAATTTACATGCACAAGCGTTGTAGCGCAAAAACATCAGCAGAGAAGAAAGAATATTAAGGCAGAACAAATAAAGAAAAAAAAGTTCTCCTAAAAAAGTGTAAGGTGCTAACTTATATCCTGGCTTAGGGGTATCGAAGAGATCTACAAGAGAAGCTTTATCTGGATATTTTTGATGAATGATGAAATTATCTGGGGCGGATGAAAGCATACAATGACTGAATTATCAGCTCTATTTGCCCCATTATGAAGAAAGGCAATCTTAGAAACTATCGAGTGATATATCTGCTTGATGCCGCATAAAATATTCAATCCAACATTTTGTCCAAAGGTCTTAAGCCCTTCTGCAACACACTCGTTAGCTTGTACTTGTCTGGATTTGGGCTCGGGAGATCGTTAATCAATCAAATTTAAAGCCGCATTGAACGCCTTCAGCTCTTCGCCGCAATGAAAGAGATATCTGCAAAACTAATCCAGCTGTGCAATTTCGAAACAATCCCTTCGAACTATTCCAAAAATGTACCCGCTTTAAGCAAGAAGTAGGATGGAACAGATGCTGGTTTCTTCAAAAATTCTCTTCAGCTAATGGGATACTTTCCCAATGCGACGTCATACGTGATATAGATGCTTTCACGGCAATTGAGAACGGACAAAATGAGTTCGCGTTACAGTAAATGAGGCCAAAAAGTCAGTATATGTTGTCAATAAACAAGGAAGCATTAGTCCACCCCCTAAGAATGTGAATCTTGACAATAATAACATCGAAGTGGTTAAGCACTTAGACTACCTCGAAGTAAGCTTTAACTACACAGTTCACATCCTAGTGGAGATTCAACGAAGATTTATTTTATTAAATTACTGCTACTTCGTTTTGATGTAAGAAATGGCTAGGTGCTGGAAGATAAGCAGGTTGGTTTTTAGATATAGAACGCTTTTGGGAGTAACATTTTTCGTTAGTTGGTCCCTTATACAATGAAATGAAACAACCTTGAACTCCATGAGTTGTAACAAGTTGTGGATGCAGTCCAGAAATCCAAAACACATCGACTATATGGCTTGGCAAAATAAAGCGAATAAAAAATAATGATCCAGTAATGATCTCCGAACTGCAACTCGCGAGAAGACCGGACCTACATTTTTAAAGAACACAGCCTCGCGTATATCGAATTTAGTGAGTTGCATAAGTAGCTAGAACTTTCCTTGTTTTTCTAGGCAGATACCAGTAGAATAAGTGTATCTTACTTATGAGATACGCGTCAGAGTAACTTCTCGCAACTAATAATAATGGCTTAGAGGAATGTAGAAACAAATCTGGTCACCCACAAAGCCGGATTGATAAACAACCTTTGTGCTGCAGGACAGATTAATTAAATGTTTAGTCTCTTCCACCTAATGTATTGTCGTTTTGCAAATTTGTGCAAAGTGAGATGACTTTTTGTTGATTTTCAACAGCAGGGAGTGACACCAAAATTTTCAATTGCAAGCTTTTCGTCATTAGCCGAGATTTGAACTTAAGCTCGTTTGGGTAGTAGTCGATGAACTTATCCATTCGCCATGCTCGTTTTGAGTATCTTTTAAAACCTTGCGTGCGAGCAGACCAACATACAGAAGCTTTAACAACAAATTAAAAGATGTGTCAAAGCAAGAAGCCCGGTACAGAAATAAACCTTGTACCAGAGTCGCCGTCGGTACTGAGAATATGGAATCCTAACATCCGCCGTCAGTTAGAATAGACCATTTAACTTAGACAGTGATAGCCAAAACTTCCGTCAATCTGACAAAAATTAAGTAAGGGTAGCAATACCTAAGCTAAAATTCGACAAAGCGGTTGGACCTGAAGGCTTACCAGCCGAGCTACCAAAGCTGAAAGAAATGACTTTCTGGAGAGCAAATGCCTATTCATTCTTCAGACCTGGTCATTAGAGTGTATGCACAATATCGTTTGCCCGATCCACAGAAAAGGAGACATCCTCAACTGCATCAACGGGTATAAGTCGCGCATACCATCTTATCTGCCATATTGTGTGAATGTCTAAAATCCTTCCTCAACAACCTGATTAGCCTCTATGAGTGCTGTATCAGGACAGAAAAATCCACATCGAACAAATCTTTACACGCAGATCATCGATAAAACTCAAGAACTCCAAGGCGATTCCTATCACACCATAGAACCAAGTCTTGTTTTGACATACTTGCCAAACTCATTCGTCTATGCACAATAACGATTGAGAACGCCTTTTCGATACCATCACAGTCAGTAACCGGGACCACAATCTTTCAAAAGATAACTGAACGGGCTGTCACCGGTGAATTTGCTGGTATTGAAAAGTAAGCTACCAAAATAGGTTTAGCAGTAAATAAGTGCAAAATCAAGTACGAGTATATGCTGTCCTTTGACGAATTGGACAGAACGTCGCAGTCAACAGTTATAGTTTCGAGGTCATAAGGGACTTTGTCTACTTTGACTTTGCTATAAATTCTGCCAACAACACTTCAGAAGAAATAAAACGAAGAATCACCCTTGCCAACGCTGTTTCTTTGGGCTAAGAAGGCAATTGAGTAGTAAGGCCCTAACTCGAAAAACTAAGAAGTCTCTATATAAGACCTTGATTATCCCAGTCACACATTATAGGCTTTGAAAGAATAGATTCAACGACAGACTTTACGAGCTCTACAGCGACATTGACCCAGTCAGAAAACTGCGCATCAGTTCCCTGACTTGCCAAGTGTTCGAATCTATCCCGGAAGGACAATATAGTAGAGGGAGTCCTCGCCTTAGGTGACGCGCGCATAAGGGGACCTCAACTGACTTGGAATGCGGAACTGGAGGCAATTAGCAAAAGACCGGGCTTACTAGTTGAGGTCCAGGTTCACCCCGAACTGTAGTATCCCTCAAAATCATGAACAAAACTTCGCAATATCATATACTCGTATTGCATTTGTAACTACATAAATTCGTTTGTTGAAATTCAGTTGAGAGCAAACTACCACGTGCTCTATAGTAGGTTTGCAAAAACTCTTAACTCATAAATGGTACCATCAAAAAGTTAGGCTCTATTTCGCTTCCCAATTTCTTTAAGTAAGAAGCCTCCAACTACTATAGCGATATCTAACTAAATCTTGAGCATATAACATTTATGACTTCCAACAGAAACATTTTTTTTTTTTTTTTCAAAGCCAATCATCTTGTTTTCCATACAAATACTTACGAGTATCTCTATTATAACATACTTACCGTCTCGCACCTCCTAATTCCTTCGATGATACGATTTATATGTCTCATTCACATTTTCTTATCCTTTAATCGTACACTTCTTGAATAATGTTAACAAATACCGAAATCATTCCTCATTCCCCTCCAGTTGGAGCACTTTTTCTCAGGGGCGAAATCGTAAGAATTCTATGAAAAATATCCGTGATTCCCCAGATCCAAGTTAATCACAATTAAGCGCCACTTAATCTGCAATTCAATTCCTTTAATTTACACAGAGAGAACGACAGGGCATGAGAAAAACAAGGGTCATCTTCGTTTAGAATAATGAATGTAAATCAATCAAGAAACAACGAGTAAAAAGAAAAGGAGAAAGGACGAATCCAGTGGGACACCTGATTGGGGACAACATTAATCATTCTCATTTTCACTTTACGACAACCATGTCTAAATGCGTAACCTAATCAAGGGTGATGGGAGTGATTCTCGCCTGGGAATTTCGACGAGAATTTACGTTAGAGTTCATGTTATAGCCACAAGTGGAATGAGCTAATTATGTTACCACAGACATATTGCACAGCGTAGTAATCCAGTGTGGTCTAAGCAGTATTCTTGTTTTGTTTGCTCAAAGTAACAGGATTTCAAAATAAAACATAATTAGTTGTTTGGTAGATAGATAGATAGATAGATATCATAAGATAGATATAATAAGCGTACGATTTGCAGATATATGATATTGAAATATCTTTTGTCTGCAACGTTATTTTACAAAAGTCGAAATATAATAAATATGGATTTAATGATGATTTACAAAAGGAAAAGCATAAGAAAAACCTTTTATTTAAAGAACAAAGGTTTTCCAATAGAGGCTTGACAACTTTGAATTTAATTTGTGAACGCACTCTTTCACTAATCACCAAATTGTCACTGTCAATTTATTCAGTAAACTCAACATTTTTATCAGGATAAAGTACACTAACGAGCAACGTCTGCAAATTATAAAAATTTTCTACAGATATTCGGAGTCGGTAACTGCAACTTTAAGAGCGTTAATTCCAATTTTCGGTCGTAATTCTCGCCCTAGTAGACAGGCAATAACAAGTTTAGTGCAAAAATTTGAGTCTGAGTATTCGTTGTGTGATGTTGCCGTGTCAGTGAGACAACGGGTTGGTCGAAGTGTCGAAAATATCGCTGCCGTTCAGACGTCCGTAGCAAACGATCCAAGTCAGTCAATTCCACGGAGTTCTCAAGAATTGGGCATCGCTCAGACCACGTTATGGCGTATTTTGCGTAAGTATCTTGGTTTACACCCATACAAGATCAAGCTGACTCAAGAATTGAAGCCGATGGACCATTTGAAGCGACGTACGTACTCCGATTGGGTTCTGGATAAGATGCGCCAAGATGATGAATTTCATCGCAAAATCATCTTCAGTGACGAAGCTCATTTTTGGCTCAATGGGTTCGTCAATAAGCAAAATATGCGTTATTGGTCGGGTGAAAACCCACATGTGCTTCATGAATCACAACTTCATGCCGACGGCGTTATTGGGCTATCTTTTTTCGTCGAAGATAACGATCGTCACGTTACTGTGAATGGTCAGCGTTATCGTGCCATGATCACCTATTATTTTTGGCCCGAATTGGAAGATATGGACTTGGACGACATGTGGTTTCAACAGGATGGTGCCACAAGCCACACAGCACACCCTACAATCGATTTGTTGGAGAGTAAGTATGGTGAGCGTGTTATCTCAAGACATGGGCCAGTCGATTGGCCGCCTCGTTCGTGCGATTTAACGTCGCTTGACTATTTTCTGTAAGGCTACGTCAAGTCATTAGTTTATGCCAACACGCCGACGACGTTGGAAGAGCTCAGAGCCAACATTGAACCGAAATGTGGCCGAATGAACGAAGTTGAGTTCCATTCATAAATGTTTTGATTGTACTTCAAGCCAATAATAAAGTTTTTGAAATATCTCAAATGGTTTGCCTTTTATTTAAAAAAAAAAGTTATCAAGTCGTTATTAGAAAAACCTATGTAAATAAATAAATAAATAGTAAAGGAACACAGAGAAAAATGGTAAATAAAATATATAAAATACAAAAGGATAGTAATCCAATGGCAAGCAATACCTCTTTTAAATATTTAATTAGATAAAACTCTGAAAATTGATTAAATGAATAAACACAAATTATATAAAGATTTTAATAAATGAACAAAATATCACTTAGATAAATAAAAAATAAATAATAAATAAATAAATTAACAAAAAGGAAAATTAAATAAATAAATACTAGGTGGGGTGAAAAGTAATTTCCTTGGGAACGAAAACAAAAAAATTTTAAATGTTTTTTTTATTTTATTCAATTTAGTCCCCTTTTAGTTTGATACACTTATTCTAGCGATTTTCCAACTTCTTGATCCCGTCCGAAAAGTAATTTTCTAGAAGGTCTGCAAAATACTTCTCCGTGGCGTCGATGATTTCCTCGTGTGAGCTGAATTTTTTATTGATGAGCCATCTTTTGAGGTTTGGGAAGAGATAATAGTCCGAGGGAGCCAAATCGGGCGAATACGAATGGATGCGACAACAATTAGAGCCGTAAGTCATTGATTTTAGCCGTGGTTGCGATGCTCTTGTGCGCCGGTGCATTGCCTTGCAAAAATAATTTTTTTTTTTTTCGCTTCATGTGAGGCCGTTTTGCTGCGATTTCGGCCCTCGATCGCTCAATGCACTAATGCGCTAATGTTAAACTCGCTGTTGATGGTTTTTCGAGGTATTCCACAAAGAGTATGCCATGACAATCCCAGAAAACCGACGTCATAACCTTTCCGACCCGTCGAGCCTCCCTCTGCTGCTTCGGAGCACTCGTGCCAGCTTCAATTCTGTTCTCTGGTGTTCAACAGTTACCGCCCGATTCCGCATCAGCAAGTCCAAGCACTCTTTCGAAGTGCTCTCGTGTTCGTGTTTTTACTCAGGAGTGAATATGCGCGGCACCCAGCGGCAGGATCACTTTTACATATGCAGAATATTGCCCAAAATATGACGTGTGCGCTCAGTACTAATCTTTGTGGTATTTGCTGCTCGCGCACATTCACTTTCCGGTCAGGCAACACAATTTCATGTATTTTTTTGACTGTGTCCCCTATGAAGGGGACTGCCGCTATGGGCTTGATCGGTAGTGGAGTTACGGCCACCACGAAACTCTTGAAACCAATATTTGACGGTGTAATCTGACTGAGCATTAGCCCCATAATATTTATCCAACTTTTCTTTTGTTTCCTTCGCCGTTTTGCCTCTCAAAAAATAATATTTTATGAGAGAACGAAAATCGTTTTTGTCCATACTCAACATGATGCCAAACACATCAATAACAATCAGCTGTCAAAACAAAACTAAAGACAGTATCGCACTGAAATTTGGCATGTCTGCCTAGGTATGAACGGACTTCAAGTCACCATAACCTTTCTTGCAGCGCAGCGCAGTTTATGAATAAACAAACAGCGTGAAAATTTAAATATTAGTAACGTTCATTTATCCATAAGTTAGAATATTACGTAAATAAATTTTTAATAAGATGATTTTCAAAACTGGAACATTTTTTTTTAAAGTTGAAACTATGCTTAGTAATTTTTTTACTTATCAATTCAACGTTTGCTTTTGGATGCCACGGCAGGTTAAGCATCATTTGTAGTACCTTGTTTTGTGCCACCTACAATCTTTTAATATGGCACTCAGCAAATTGACCCCATACTTGGCAGCCATAGCATATTATTGCCTGAAAGATTACTTTGTATATTATCAGTTTATTGTCTTGTGAAAGACAGGATTTTCGGTTATTTAAAGGATAAAGCATTTTATTATTATTTTCTTTAATGTTGCGGTAATATGATCACTAAAGATCAACTTTTGTTCAAATTTGATGCCAAGATACTTAACTGGGCTTTCCCAGGATATAGTTTTTTCCGGTCACAGTGAGACTGCCACTTGAAAAATAGCAAGCTTTCATATTTCGTATGAAAAATATAGCCTTTACCTTTTCAAGGTAAAACATGAACTACTCCCATCGCTCCATCTAAATTTCTATCGATATTGAGAGGAAACTGATGAGATGAAAGAATTGCAGTGTCATCAGCGAATAGTGCAGTCTCGCAATTTAACAACACTGGAAAGTCGGCCATAAAAAAATATATACAATATAGGTCCAAGTACTGAGCCTTGAGGCACACCACATTTGACATCAAAGAAACAGGAGACACAGTTGTTGACATGAACTTGAACAACACGATTTTTCAGGAAACTTTGAATAATTTTGCACAAGCAAAAATAGCGAGGACTATAGCTTGATAGTTTGTATAATAAACCATTATGCCATACTGTGTCGAAAGCATTTTCGATATCTAAAAGTATCATTCCTGTTGATCTCCCTTTTTCACGATTTGTTTTTACAATTTTGGTTATTCTTGCAACTTATTGAATAGTGTTATGATTTTGTCTAAAGCCAAATTGCTCATCAGGCAAAATATTGTTTTGAAAAATTAAAGTCATTAGCTCATCTTTTATAATTTTTTCAAATATCTTGCTTAGTGAGCTAAGTAAACTTATTGGCCTATAACTCTTTGCGTTGTCTGGAGGCTTACCAGATTTAAGGAATGGTATAACCTTAGCTTTTTTCCAAGTATCTGGAAAATATTACATCTTTAGAAAAGAGTTGAAAATGAAAGTTATATATATTATTCCTATCTTAGGAAGGTGTTTCAGAAAGGTGTTTTTAATTTGATTGAGGCCTTGAGCTTTTCTTGCCTTAAGATACTTTATCAGGAGAGCAACCTTGTTTTCGGAAACGTACTACGTACAATAGTTGTAAAAGAGGATCGCCGATATTGGAAGCAATAGAATGATTTTTCTTGAAGACATCAGCTAGAATACTTGCTTTTTCCTTATCGATAAAGTTAAAAGAAGAGGGGCTTTTAAGTCCTGGAATAATTCTGTGTTTGTTTCTTAAAACCCGCATTATATTCCAGAAGGGCTTTCCACATTTTTCCAAGGAACTTAATTTGTGGTTCCATTCATTATTGCGTTGATTAGTAATAAGTTTTGAAACTAATTTACTAGGAGTTCGAACATATTCGCGAAAATTCCTTATTTTAATAAATGCAACAATAAATAGAGAGAAGGTGGACGTATAACACTTTTGGCAGATTTATTAGCAGCACTAAGAACCGAAATAGTAAAAAGTTAAACAGAGCGATCAACATCATCTGTCCTGAGGACGTTATCAATGCGGGTGGAGACATCACTTAGGTCTCTTTCGATGACCCCTTGGAAATGGTGCCAATCAGTACTCTTAATATTCTGTATAAATTGCATTTTTGCCAATCCTAAATTTAAAAGTCGACAGTGCACAGGATTATGATCAGAGCCTAGTTCACTTTTACTGATCGGGTTTGAAATAGAGTTTGGACAGTTTGTTACAAAAAAATCTAACACCGAAGGACTGCCACGAGTAGACGTAGGGATAAACGTAGGACTAAGAAGCTACCAAATGGTATAATTTAGAACTAAAAGGAGACTTGAAAGTACATTACCCCAAGCGTTCGCCCTAGAACAAACCCAGTCACTATGTCTGCAGTTTAGATCCCCGCCTTTTATGTAGTTATCTTCGGTGGAAGTTAGTTTCCTAATATCATTTTGAAAAATTCTTCTTCTGGCATCAGTTGATACACCACCAGGGAAATAAACACAATAAATTTTTACAGATTAATAGTTTACAAGCTTAACCTCAATCCCTAAATTTTCAATATAAGTTGTTTTATGAAGAGCTAAGAGCGAATGTTGAATGGATCTCTTAATTAAAATTGTTACTCTACCACCTCTGCGTCTAGTTCTACCAACCCGATAGCACTTGCATTCAGAGAAAGATGACATAAAATTCGTGCGCAACCAAGTTTCAATTATAAGCGCAGTGTCAACATTGTTGCTTCGCAAATAGTTCATGAACTCCACATACTTTTTGCGAATGCCCCTAGCATTCCGAGTACTAGGTGGGGTGAAAAGTAACCTCCTTAGGAATGAAAAAAATTTTTTTTAAATGTTTTTCTTTATTTTATTCAATATAGTCCCCCTTAAGCTTGATACACTTATTCTAGCGATTTTCCAACTTCTTGAACCCGTCTGAAAAGTAATTTTCCGGAAGGTCTGCAAAATACTTCTTCATGTGAGGCCGTTTTGCAGCGATTTCGGACTTCGATCGCTCTAATAATGCATAGTTATACTCGCTGTTGATGGTTTTTTCTTTTTCGAAGTATTCCACGAGGAGTATGCCATGACAATCCCAGAAAACCGACGCCAAAACCTTCGCGACCCGTCGGGCCACCCTCAGCCACTTGGGAGCACTCGTGCCAGCTTCAGTCCATTGCCGGGCACTGACTCTGTTCTCTGGTATTCAACAGTTACCAATCGACGCCAAAAGTCCGCCCGATTGGGCATCAGCAAGTCCAAACACTCTTTCGAAGTGCTTTCGTGTTTTTGGTCAGGAGTGAGTATGCGCGGCACCGAGCGGCGTGTGTGCTCAGTACTAATCTTTGTGGTATCTGCTAGCTCACGCACCTTCACTTTCCGGTCAGGCAATACCATTTTATGTATTTTTTTGACTTTGTCCCCTGTAACCGCATCGGAGGGCCTGCCGCTGCGAACTTGATTGATAGTGGAGTTGCGGCCACCACGCAACTCTCGAAACCAATATTTGACGGTGCAATTTGACGGAGCATTCGCACCATAATATTAATCCAACTTTTCTTTTGTTTCCTTTGCCGTTTGCCTCTTAAAAAATAATGTTTTATTAGAGAACGAAAATCGTTTTTGTCTATACTCAACATGATGCTGTCAAAACCGAACTAAAGACAGTATTGCACTGAAATTTGGCATGTCTACCTAACTATGAACGGACTTCAAGGCACCATAACCTTTCTTGAAGTAGCAGCGCATTCTGGCGGTCAGGGAGGCTACTTTTCACTACTAGTATAACTAGTTGCCATTGCCATTTAAACATCTGGCCAGGAGCCCCTAAAACATTTTCGACCTGCTAGATAGGATTCCAATTCCCTTCGCCCGCGCTTTGTGCAAACATTTTAAGGGTACTTGAGCCCTTGTTGTTCTTGTTCTTATTTTTCGCATTCAAACAGAATTAGAATTACATAAATTAAAATCATTGTCAAATAAGTTGTGTTCCTTCTATTATAACAAAGAAAGAATTGAATTGTTTCTTTCAAGAGTGGTGGTGGTGGCCGTGGTGTAGTGGTATATGCATAGGTCGCGGGTTCGAATCCCGTACAACGCAATTCTCTCAAAAAGTCTTTTCATAGAATTTGTATGTAACTATATGAAAATCCCGTCGAGGTCAACTCTGACATGAAGGCATAACACTGATGTTGGAGTGGTTTCTGGCTGGGCTAAATGTAACGAACTAACAACTAGCACGTACTAAGCCCCACTGGTTGAGGATGAACTGGCTCGTCCCGTCCAGTTTGACAATCACCTCTGGGAAAAATTTTGAAACCAAACACACCTGAGTTTCAAACTACTACACCACCCGCTCGCGCCCTGGAGAAAAGCCAGTAAAAGGGTATTCATATTCCCTTGGTGCGCGTGCGGTATTATAAAAAAATACTGTAACCACAAATAATTGTACAACTTTGTTAGCTGTAAAATCTCCTACCCCTTACGTACAAAAACGAAAGTGATTGAAAAGTGCAAGATACGAAGTTGTATTCGCACATTTATGTACGTATTATGGGCCGGCCTTAACCCGAGTAATAAAGGCAATTTTGAAATATTTTAAAGTCGACTAAGGTCACACTGTTTTTCTTTTTTCGCATTCCCCAGACCAGACGTCTGTGTAGCATAACGAAGATAAACAACTTACAAGGAAAATTCCAACCAAGTGGCACTTCGGTTTTGTGAGGAAGGTATCATCTTGAATGTGGCACATATGAGGACAGCATAGGGATTCATGTCCGTGTTCCTGTGTCTTAAGATGGAAAAAGAAACAAACGACTGCAGGGAGGAGGAATTTTTCTAATGGGAATGCATTCATTGATGGAAAAACCCTGTCAGGTGAAGGAAGATTGACATTTTTTTCTTGCTTTCTTCGCCTTGGTCTGGTTTAGAGTTTTTAATTTAATTGCCATCCCCAAATGAAAAGAGAAAAATGTTCAATAATTTTTCTTTACCAGCATTTTTTCGAAGCAGAGTGAAGTGGTGTCGTGATGTCCTTATGTGTGGGCATAGTTCCAAGAAATGTGAGAAAACTTTGCGTCTATTATCGAAATGTTACGCAGAAACTGTCATGTGAGACAAAAATATCACTGGATCGACTTTTTATTTGAAAACGTCAACGGAAAGGAAAAGAAAGCAGATGAAAGAATCTACAATCCTTCGCTTGCATTTTCTTCCTTAAATGGAGTGCCAGGATAAATTCATAAAGGGCTTTGCATTGTTGAATGTTGACAAGTGCAGAATATGGGTTAGGATTTACCTATAGAGTTCTAGGGTAATCCTCTATAAAGATGAATGGAAATGGAAATATTTCTTAGCGAATTCAGCGAAAAATGCTTTATTGTTCCACTGACGTTAGCATATGAAGTGAAGTGAATGATGGATTTACATATTGCAAAAAAGAGAACTGGCGGATAAGAGCAGTTTGTGGTAGCAAAAACGATGCCAGTTAAAGGGATAGATGTGGGACAATATCATATTTCACGTCTAGAGTTAGTCTTGCTATAAATGAAGAAAGCCTTGTGGATATGTTATGGGAGTAAAAGATAACAAAAACAAATTTTCGGGTGTGAATGGCAGAACGAAAAAACAAAAAAAATATATTGAAAGGCAGTGCCTTGGAAAAATTAACGTTAGCCATTTCACTTATCCTATTTCTGAGTTGTTGTTTCTGTTGCTTGCATTCAGTCACTGCCGCTGCAATATGATATCCTCGTAAGCCTAATGCAATGGCTAAGATGACTCGGTTTTAGTTTCTTTTAATGTGTACAAATAATTCTACATATTGCTCCAAAGCATCTGTGATGCTTGTAAGATTGAATAAATTTGCTGGTCTAACAACCATTCTTCAGGCTGATCTATTTTAGATCACCTCTATAGTGTGAACTATAGTTTCCTCATGTTTCCGCATTTGAGTGATCATTCGGCCTCTTTTCAAACCTCCAAACTAGAACTTGAACCTTTATGGCTTCTAAGACCGCATTTTTTGAAGTCCTTCGTTGAACATGCAAAACCAGCTAACTACCTCTTACTGAAGCTTGTCCACTATTTCCTAATAAATAAGGAGATTTCCGCGTACCACATCTGCTGTCATTCGTACCAGTTTAATTTCCATCGCTGTCATTCCGATATTCCCTAAAATATCTCGTACTTCGGTCATGCGTACGTACCTCATACGTATGTTTGATCTGTCCTGTATAAGCAAACCTTTAAGCTTAAAACACATTTTTCTGCCACAAAATTGTACGGATTCATCCATTAGAGTGAATCGCGCTAAATTTATGTGTGACATTGTCATTAAAGTATCCTGGGTAACAAGCCAAATATCATGCAGTTTAGTAATTTTGTGTTGTGCATCCGAAGGTTACACCGAACGGTAGATGTTGCAACTTTACACAGTGGAACAAGGAAGCTCAAATTGCCACTTGAACAAAATCATGACCCACTAAAACTTAAGATTGCTGCGGCCGAAGTGCATGCGCTTGCTTCATTCTTAATACTGGTTTGCTAATTATGGCGAACGTAAGATCCCCAAGAGCCGAGTTAAAGGTGCTAGGAGCATTCTTTGTTACATATCGCTTTAAATGGCTCCTTTAAAATGGCAAATTTCGTTGTTCGCCATTAAGTGGAGACTTTCCATGGTTGAACATCTTGCGAGTTATATCTTCTTTGCGCAGCAATCTGAAAAATGTTAGCTACGTTGCTCTCTTTTTTCGCTTTTCTTCTGTCAAAGGTTGTGTGGATATCTCTTCTAATTCCCAGTACCTAGATATTGTTTGGTTCACCTTTTTCTTGCAACGTTCGTATCCCAACTCAAGACGCACTGTAATGGTCCACTCTTGAAAAGCTTCTAGTTTTGTTCCATCGCTGTAATACGTATTCTAGTTCGAAATATTTTCCCGTCATTGTGTCGATGTTGCGATACCCCATGTGATAAGACCTCATAGGTGTTGATGATTAGAATTCAGCTTGATGGGTTTAAAATTCCACTCTCGTAAACAAATTATTCCCTACTGTCCCAAATTGGATAGCAATCCGACATTTAACGAGTTTGAAACGCAGTCTGATTCCATATAATTTTTTATACACTGAACATCCGTAAAGGAGAACAGCTGAAATAAACGTCGAAATCTGTTCTTTTTATGGTTCCCGGTCCTATCCAGCGTATTTCCCGGATTACAGTAATATCCGCTCTATACTGGTTGATGGCGGTGGCGATGGCGTGATGGTTGACTAACTGGCTGTCAACCCACCTGCCTGGGTACGAATCCCGGTAGGAGCACTATAGTAAAATTTTCAAAATCGTCATCACCCTTTCGGTGGGCAATGGCAAACCTTCGAAAGTCAAATTTTGCCTTTGAAAAAGCTTCTCAGAGGATAGCCGTTCGGAACAAAAATCGCTTTGGCCTTCGCTGAATTGAAGGCAATCAGGAGCTTTATCCCGTATGCTCCACGTTGCCTCCAAAGGGTATTACTTAGTATATAAACGTGCTAATAAAAGTAACACGAGCCGATCGGTGCTCTTGGTTTTAAGCCCATTATTCACTCCGGATGATATTGCAGCCTAAGGTATTATATACTTCACGGACTCCCGAACTGTAAAGAGAACCAAGAACAAACATTCTGGCATCCGTGATGACACCTAAAACTGAGGTTCTGTCTTATTGGTCGTCTCAAACCTGAGAGCTATGCTTCTAAGCCCATCTGTGCTGAAATATTATTACCATTCCCTCGAATTGACCGAGTCAGTGTAGTCGATGTGTTCTAGATTTCTGAATATTGAATCTTGATACAACTCATGTAGTTTGCAACTGTTTGTTTTCATCTATCCGCCCTCCTCGTATACCAGATTTAACCAGATACTACCAGTTATCCCTACCAGGACTTAAAACTCGGTATCATGGGAGTTGGGACTCTCAGGACTTTGCTCCGGGCCTGACTTGAAAGAGGTAAGCCGCCTATTGGTAGCATTATGATGGCTGTGGCTTAAACCTTAAGTCTTCCACAAGTGGAAGGTTGACCCGATGTAGAGTTGCGATAAGTAAAAGATAGGCAAGAGGTTTTAGGTCGGCCTCGACCAAAACCAGGGGAGGAACCTTCAAAAATAGATTGCGAATTGGCATCAGATAAATTACGGTGAGCGATGGCCAGGCATATTATAGCCTCCATGGATGTATAGTGCGTATGGAAGTGTTCACGTAAAATCCTGGTTTCCAATTGTTATAAAAACCTCTATGATGGAACGCTATGAGCGGCCGACGATGTAGCTGTCGTCTGCGTATTCCTGCATTTTGACAGATTTGCTGAATACAGTGCCTCTTATGTTAGGGCCCCTCGCACTACCTGTTTCAACAGTGGATTGAAGAAATCTAATGACAGTGCGTCTCCTTGTCCAAAGCCGATGCACTTTTTAAACAGATTGGTGGAACTGTTTACAGATGAACACCTCAACCGGTATCCCACTTTCGGCCATCGTCTGTTTATGCGTCCTATAAGTCGATGAAGGGATAATAGGTCTCGATTTGGAATTCGTTGGTCTTTTTCAGGATTTGATCGATTTTCGATTTGCTGAACTGGGAGCCAAGTATCGATTGCAGATTGTCTTAGAACGTTTCCATAATACGTTAGATATGATCTTAACATACTTGTTTATGTGCCATTTAGTAAAGATACGCTTCGATAGTTCTTACAAGACACAGGATCGCCTTTCCTGAAGATGGGGCATATGGAATTGATAGTCCAATTATGGGAAATGCTTTTCTGATGAAAAAATCAAAAAAAGGCAATGGAAAGTAGGTTTAACGACTTTGGGGTCTACTACACATTTACTAGTATTTAAAGCCTTTTTGGTCTACATTATCTATACGACTTCGTAGTAAAATGCCTATAACTCACACTGTGATATCTGAACTGTCTAAAAAAACTGTAATTTTCCCTATTTTTCTATCCCTATCCATCGAGTTTATAGTTTTAAATCCAAGTATTCTCACAATTTAGCCCATCAAACAGTTCCTGTTCTGATTGATTTCACTGCCCAAACAATTGATAACGTTGTCAAATTTGACCTAGTGAACCTAAAATATGTGAAATCGATAAAACAAAAATCATCGTGAACATGGAACATTCAATTACCCCCGGCCCGTTGGGTTTTGTCCAACACCTCCGCATTCAAAAAAAAAAAGAGTCAAACTGCAAACTTGTATTGGACACCAAAAGTTACGCGAGTTAGGTCAACACAATCCCTCAAATTGATTATGATTGTTCTGGATTCTAGACTCTAGACCTTTGCTTTGTTTTCTGTTTTTTTTTTTTTTTTGCCTTGTGCCGTTTGTTTGGTTCGAACAAACAGTTCCTTGGCACTATAAACCAATTGGCCAACGTCGTTTCGGATAGATGGCCACTTTTTTCGACCACATCGCTGCTACTATTGCTGGTAGCGTTGTAGCTGCGACTGGTACCAGATCACAATGTGTCTGGTGGGCATGAGTAATTGATCAACAGAAACCAACCCAAAAGGAACAAAAGCCTTTAGCCCGTTGCTCTTTAGGTTCGCTGGGTGGTTTGTTCGCTGGAGCACTTATCCAAAATGGAAATTGCATTCGTGTTTGCTGTGAGTCTATTTTTTGTTTCTGTTAGTTTTTTTCCTTTTGGCCACTTTTCAAGTTTCAATGGTGGTGTAAGTATTCATACTGGTAGTGCGATGTTGCAAGCATGCAGCTGGAGGCTTAGTAATTACTCACTTGAGGGAGTTGGCCCCGGTTCGCTTATTGGAATTTCAATTCAAAGCAATCGAGTAGGTCACACAGCATTACACTTTCGTCTTGCATGGATTTCCATCCGATTCTGAGGTTTTTTTTTCTCTTCTTGATAAATTACATGTAACTAGGAGTTTCTAAGGAATGTAGGCTTGGTTTACCGTAGGTGTATTAGAGTTCTAAAAGGATTGTTCTTAGTGGTTTTGTTGTGGCTGGAACAATGCGTATGTCCAGTATTTGAAGCTTGTGGGCTGAATAAGTTTGCTGATTTGTTCTTGAATTGGAAGCAGTTTAGAGAGGGAGATGTCAACTTCGTTGGGTATAAATGGACGCAGGGCTTGCGGTGTATCTTTAAATCAATAGTGGTCATGTTAGGTGACACCAAACGATGTAAATTGATAAAGCAACTACAGAAAAAGCGCGGGGGCATATAAGCTGTATGTTGATTTGGTGAAGTATAAATTCTTTCAGTAAAACAAATCCTGTAGAGAAGGCGCCTTAAGTGTAGGAACCAACTAAGCTCTTCGTTTTGCTTATTTCTTACCTTATTCAGAACTAGTAACTTCGGTTCTAGAGACATGTTGAATTCAGATTAATGGGAAGGCACTGGAAAAGAATTTGGTCATTCTGCTCGTTTGGTTACTGTGGAATTTTGTTACCAAAGATCACATGTGAGTAATTAATATATTGCAAAACAGCTTAAGATATTGTTGGCTTGTGAGGCATAAAGGATAGATACACCTATATTAATTAGTACAACAGAAAAAAATACCAAACCATTAAGGTTAAGAGTAACCACTACCAACATTCTCAAGTATACTGACTGCCTGACTCGCAAATGCAAATAAGCACTTGGATTTGCATAAACACAGCTGGATGAACATCAATGCATATACATGTTCCTGGCAAAGTATAATTCGAAATTCACTGATGAACATCAACTTTCAGCTATGCACGAAGCCTTAACAGTCCACATGCAATCTAACAATTAGCGGACTGTCAAATCACTACAAAGCGGATATCACGTGCAAAAGCCACTGCGAAATACTGCGACATCTACTATGGTGATTGCTATAAAGACGTGGGGTCATCATATGAATAAATTTTAAGTTAGGTTAAGTTAGCGGGTTGATGAGGTAACTTATTTCTGTATCTTATCGCACTTAGGTCTATATAGACCTTTAGTGCTGTCCAGGCGAGGCAATTGCTCATCCTAGTTTTGGTTTTCGCTTTTCGGTTAACGTTGGTTTTTTCTTGTTTATTAGGCGGATTTAAGTCATCTGATTGCATCCGCTAATCAGAAAAGAAATGTAGAAATTTAGCAGAAAACTCTAACTCTGACTCCATATTATGGTATATCTCTACAGGAATCATGAGTGTGGAATTAACTCATCTGTGGTTTCGGATGTTTAAAGGTTTTCACACCACTTTTTGACGTGCGATCGGAAAGGCTGAGGGCTTGTCTTCATATGCCGAAATCACTCTCACCATCTAAACTTTTGCAATTTTTTTTGCTGCAGACATAAGCTACAAAATAGGAGGAATCCGTCTAAAACCAACTGGGCATGATTAAAGGAGGAACTCGGCAAATACAAAGGTGCTCTAATTACGCTCAGGACTAACCAAAGGCTAAGAAAGCAGTTTAGAACCTGAATGGCACTCTTACCAAGTGTTTTGAAATTACATGTCCAGCTTGTAAGCAATTCTGCAGACCGCCCATTCCTTGTGAGAACCCAGACCTGCAGCGTCTTCGTAAATAATATAGAAAACTTCTAACCTTTTTAGGGTTTTTTTTAAGATTAATTTAAAGGGAGATTGGAATTTTTACAGACCAAAGCAAAAAAGTTTGTAAGTGGCTTATTCGGAATTTGAAGAGTACCTCTAAGAAAGCTTTTTCCAGAAAGATCGAAACTATTGGTGAAACCAGTAGGCTGGTCAAGGTTCTCAAAGAGGGAAAATCAACCAGGTTGGAACCACACACAGTTTTGTTACAAAAAGGTGTAGACCAGCTACTGGCAACTCTGAAGTTAATTTTTACTGCTAGCCTGGCGCTGGGATACATACCGGAATCCTGGCGAACAGTGCTAGTGTTTTTTATACCGCAAATCAAAAAGGAGGACAACTAGCTCACCAAGAGTTTCAGGCCTATAAGTCTGACTTCCTGCATTGTATAAGCATCGACACTAACTCCAACTCAGTTACCATCTAGTACGATACCTATGTAGGGATTAAGCAATGTTAGATAGTTAGTTAGATATCTATGAAAGGAAGGTCCGATTGTGACATTATCCTTTTATGTGTGAATAGAACAAGCTTTGTCTTTTTTCGGTTTGATCCCCAGCCCAAAGAGCTTGGCTCATTCTCCGAGGATTCTAAGTAACTTACGGCCAATGGCCGTAAGCACTACAGATTAAGTCATAGGCAAGAAGTTTTGAGCATCATTATCAAGTCTAAATTCGTCCAATCCTCCATCAAGCAAAAATATGACTTTCTTTCACAAGCTCCTCGAATAACCTCAGACTAATCGACTTCGAGGCCGAGTGCAATGTCACTATACATAGCTATCACACATTTTTAATTATTACCATGTACAAAACGATAGGAGTTGCCTGATCACAAAAAAAAAAAAAAAAAAAAAAATCGTCGTTCTAGTGGTCGTCGATGCTCTGGAACAAAGTTGTTGATTGTTTCTAAATTCGTCATCAGGTGGTTCCCTGTCTATTAGTGCACTTTGGGATCCCGGTGTGTGTCAGCATTATACCTGAGTATCCTTTAGATGTTTCACAAATTGCTGTTTATATAGGGTTTTCTAATAACGACTTGACAAATTTTTTTTTTTTAAATAACAGACAAACCATTTGAAAAAACTTTATTATTGGCTTGAAGTACAATCAAAACATTTATGAATGGAACTCGACTTCGTTCATATGGCTACCGCGGGCACGTTTACAGCGGTCGATTCGTTGGACCCAATTTTCAACGACTCGGCCACACATTTTGACCAAAACGGCCGCTATTTCGCGTTAAATGTTGGCTCTGAACTCTTCTAACGTCGTCGGCGTGTTGGCATAAACCAATGACTTAATGTACCCCCACAGAAAATAGTCAAGTGGCGTTAAATCGCATGAACGAGGCAGCCAATCGACTGACCCATGTCTTGAGATAACACGCTCACCATACTTACTCTTCAATAAATCGATTGTAGCGTGTGCTGTGTGGCTTGTGGCACCATCCTGGTGAAATCGCATGTCGTCCAAGTCCATATCTTCCCATTCGGGCCAAAAATAATCGGTGACCATGGCGCGATAAAGTTGACCATTCACAATAACGTGTCGATCGTTATCGTCGACGAAAAATATAGCCCAATAACGCCGTCGGCATGCAAACCGCACCAAACAGTTATTTTTTGTGGATGAAGTTGTGATTCATGAAGCACATGTGGGTTTTCACCCGACCAAAAACGCATATTTTGCTTATTGACGAACCCATTGAGCCAAAAATGAGCTTCGTCACTGAAGATGATTTTGCGATGAAATTCATCATCTTGGCGCATCTTCTCCAGAACCCAATCGGAGAACGTACGTCGCTTCAAATGGTCCATCGGCTTCAATTCTTAAGTCAGCTTGATCTTGTATGGGTATAAACCAAGATCCTGACGCAAAATACGCCATAATGTGGTCTGAGCGATGCCCAATTCTTGAGAACGCCGTAGAATTGACTGATTTGGATCGTTTGCTACGGGCGTCTGAACGGCAGCGATATTTTTGACACTTCGACCAACCCGTTGTCTCACTGACACGACAACATCACACAACGAATATGTAGACTCAAATTTTTGCACTAAACTTGTTATTGCCTGTCTACTAGGGCGAGAATTACGAACGAAATATCTCGAAACTCCGAATATCTGTAGAAATTTTTTATAATTTGCAGACGTTGCTTGTTAGTGTACTTTACCATGATGAAAATGTTGAGTTTACTGAATAAATTGACAGTGACAGTTTGATGATTAGTGAAAGAGTGCGTTCATAAATTAAATTCAAAGTTGTCAAGTCCCTATTGGAAGAGCATATATGTAGATTTGCTAAGAAGAAGTATAGCAGTTTCCATTAGCTCCACGTTTGTTAATGATATCTTGGCTGTAGTTTCTGAAGCGCAGTCGATCGATCTGAACTAATGTACGAAACCGATCCGTCATTCGCATAGTTTGGTAGAACGGAACTCTGAAAAATATTTGATCTTTTCCCTAAAACTCGCCTTCAATATCGTATTACCACAATAGTACAAGGGTAAATAAGAATATCTTTTCTAGAATTTTGGGGAATCTCTTTTCTGTTATTGATTAGCGTCTTGCCGTCTTAGAATCTATTCGATCTTTGCTGCCGATAACTAACGATCGTGAAAAAAGTATCCAACCGTAACCAAGGCGCGTTTTTGCTGTTTCAAAGCAATGAAATGTTTTATGGCTCTAGGCCGCTAAAACACACAGAATAGCACACATCTTCGTTTCGTTGGCTTAATTTCCCAATGATTCGGTAATACCGCCATCACCACAGTAGTAGCTGAACTCATTGAAAAAGGTTGGATTTCCTTTATACTGCAGATAACATGTCCAGTTAGAAAACAATTCTCTAGATAGCCCGTTCCATGGTGTTTCATCTGCAGCAACTACGTAAGAAAATCAGGAGCTTTCAAATCAAGTCTTTGAAGACTAATTTGGGGGTAGGATAAACCGTGGGAAGCTAATTTGGAATACTAAGAGTGTCTGAGTGATCGAAACACTTGGTGAAATCAGTAGACTAATTAAAGTCTTTAAAAGGGGAAAATCATCCAAATTGGAATCGGTTAGAAATCATGATGGCGCCTACACCGAATCTCACTTTCCAGGTACACTGATCAGAACCAGCGAAGCAGAACTAACGAAGCTGAAACTGAACTGAGTAACTCCAGCGTAGTTTTTGTCTACCATCGCTTTTACGAACGGATTAGGCCAACAAGTACGTAATTGCTTCCGTTGAAGGGTTTAAAGTCACCTGTCACAAATGCTATGTTCTACGCAGGTATAGACCAGGTGCTGGCCTCTCTGAAGATTTTCTTTACTGTGTTCTTGGCACTGCCATACAAACTGAATCCCTACAAGTAGTCTGAAAGTCGATTACGATGTCTACACCTTGGCCTTCAAACCAACCAGTCTGAACTAAATCAGATTTGGGAGGACGTAGAAAATGATCGAATGATCAAAATATGCTCTTCTGTCCCACATGTTAGATGTCTACTAATGCGAAAAATCCTGCGAGAGTCCACTTGAAAATCTAGTTTGCAGAACTAAAGGCGCACTGGGCATTTTCGTTGACATTAATTGTGCTTCCGACAACCCAACTTTTAAGGGCATGTGTAACCCGGACAGACAATACAGCGTAGACAAAGCACTAGTTCCGTGGATAAATGCTGGTGGATCCCTCATTGCGGATGATGGCCCACAAGTCAGTTTCCTCCAACTCCCAAGAAAGAGAAAGCTGACGGGTCTGATTCGTCTGATGATAAATGGCATTACCATCCATTTCCTTATCATAGGTAAGTACTTGAATGTCATCCTCTATAGAAAACTATCCTCGTCGATAACTACCAAGGACTTTTGGCTGTTTAAAGAACTTTTAGAAACACTTGGGGCTTGTCATGGAGAAGGGTCATCTGGACCTATCTAGAAATGATGAAGGCAATTTTTTCCTCTGCGTCGGTTGTATGGTTGAATAAGGTTTCACGAATATATGTCATTGTTTCATGTACAATACTGTAAATAGCAATCTGCTTATGATTTCTGATTTCAAACTAGATCGGGAACACAAGACTTCACTGGGAGGTTGAATAGTCGGGAGGCTGAATTCTTTGAGTTTTGATTGGGTCCCAGTTCACAATGGAATGAAATTGCTAGGCAAGGCTCATAAAAGAGTTTTCCGGGAGCTGGACCGACATTAGGTCTGCCTGAATTATCGGTTCGGGCATTAATTGACTATTTGAAGGAAAATTTGCTCGTCAGATCAAAGAGGTGCTTCACGACGCCTCTAAGAGATCAACAACTTTTCAGCTGCCCTTTAGTAGGAAAGATTGCAGACTTTTTAACAGCGTATTGACGGGGCACTACGCTTTTACTAAGCTCGTAAATGTGTTGTTCATTAGTGACACAATAGCTTGCGATGCTTATGTGAAAATGATGGCGACACCAGTACTACCTCTGCAAGTGTCTGACCTACGGTCCTTTCAGATTGCAAGTGCTCGGCATTGACGCTGTGGTCTCTAGTACTGCAGGCACTTTATTACTGAAGCGCTTTCTCATTTTCTACGAAAGGCTGAAGCTTTTTAACATCAAATAGCCGACATTCTAACATGTTTATGACTCGCTTTTTTTTATCAACTGAGGAGGAACAGAAAAAAGGTTGTCTGTCTGGTAGTATCATACAGTACACTACTAGATGTGTATAAGTGGTCCAGCGGATAGTAGCGGCTTCAAAATAAAAAATCTTACCACAACACTTTGTAATTAATACTGTTTGTCACTTTATACTTAATTATTCAATATTCGGATTGCTGCTTCTCTGAAACTTTTCTTTGCATTCATACCCAATCTTTCAACTCTTTGAAAGGCGTAAACAAAGAATGTGTAAACATGCAAGCACCAAACTTCATTCATATTGTGTTTTCTTTCGAAAATTCAAGTGTCACAACAAGTGAGCAGAAATTGTAAAAACTGTGACCAAAAATAACTTTCAGTTTCTTGTTTCGAAAGTTGTAAATTGTGCTCAACGAAACTTTATACCATGCTCAACATTGCTTCAGTAAAGTATATTCTTGGAACAAACAAAAAATACTCAATATTCCCTCACAAAGAAACTTTGTAAACAATCTTCATATCGTTCTTCAAACTTTTTTCCTGCTCTACGTACAACTTTCTCAAAGAGCTGGTAAAATGGATATGTTTTCCAAACGGTACAACCACACAAATAAAAGTTATTTTTCTGCACTATCTAAGGTGCATGAGTCTTTTCGTTCAAAATTTAAAGTGAATGACGGGTTCAATGACTTTAGAGATGCAAAGTGAAAATCGACTTGACGGTAGAAGTCTATTGTTAGTGTAGAAAGAAAGTTTTAAGTCATTTCGACACACTAGGTCTTTTGAGCCAGAACATCACCAACCGTGTTTGCCTGGTTATCTGCCGTAATGCCAAAAAGCAAAAAACTGGCGTCCCTTCTGATGGTAATATCCACCGGTACATAACCGAGGTAATACTCTGTTTGTGGACAAAAAGGACCTCCAACAATAATTTCTGCGGCCGTATTACACAATTCAATGTAGAAAATCACTCAATTTGGAGAGTGCAAATGGAGGCCATCCTGCACAAAATTCGGCCGATCAAATAATGGGTCATACAAAAAGTTTCCGCGGTTTTTTGGTAAATTTTTGAAAAAAAAAATTTCTTTATTCAAATTCAATTTCAATTAAGTAACATACATATTGGCCATTATATCTATGACCTTTTGCCATTTCCCGGGTAGCTTCATAATTCGATCGGTGTAGAACTTCTGTGGTCTATCAGCGAAAAATTTGGACAAAGGATTTTCAGCGTCTCCTCGGTCGGCTAATTTCTTACCATCAAGAGAGTTTTGCAAAAACCGAACCAAATGGTAGTCAGAGGGTGCAAGGCCCGGGCAATACAGTGGATGCATCAAAATTCCGTCAATTTGTTCCGGGTCATCAAAGATGTGTGTGGCCTTGCAACTCTCTTTCTCTTTCTGTTGGCCAATTTTGGTCGGACTTTCTTGAAAGCTTCATTCAAATGGTCAAGTTGTGAACAGTAGAGGATCGAATTGACTATTACGCTAAGTTCTAGCAACTCCTAATAGACAATTCCTTTCCAATCCCACGAAACACTCAACATAACCTTGTTTGCCATCAATCCAGGCTTTAAAGTCGTTTGTGGTCGGTCACCGGCCTTTCACCATGATCGCTTTCGTAGGATATTCTCGTATTTAATCTATTTTTCATCTCCTGTAGTGAATCGCTTTAAAAATGGTTCCATTTCGCTACGTTTCAGCAGCGTTTCACTGATGGTTATTCGGTCAACTAAATTTCTTTGCGTTAATTCATGTGAAACCCAGACATCAAGCTTCCTTGAGTATAGTAGCCTGCTCATTTTAGATGATTCCAAACTGTTATACGGTTGATGTTTAGTGCCTCCGCTATCTACAGACAGCTTCCGTGCCGGTCTTGCTCCATCAGTTAGAAAATTTCATCGACTTTTTCTGTGACAGGCCGACCAGTGCGAGGTGCACCTTTTATATCGAAATTTCCTGAACGAAATCGAACAAACCACTCTTGGGTCCAGCGTTTACTCACAGTTTTCTTACCATAAACTGCACAAATTTTTCGGCATGTTTTTACGTATTTCTTCATTCATATTCAAATCAGTATAACTTTTAACACGAGCAACGAATTACACAGCTATCTTTACCGAAAATGTAGCCTGACATATCACCTTTCAAATACGTGTTCATTTGACACAATCAGATTAGTGTTTCCAGATAAATGGACACCAACACCATCTAGTGACAAAAAACAGCGGAGACTTTTTATATGACCCTATATATAGGGTGATTCATCGTAAGGTTTGATTTTCAATAGGCCGTTTTTGACAGATAACGCATGACTCCTATCAAACTGCTTTGTCATTTTTGTTCAGTAATGTCTGGCAAGCTATCACGGAAAGGCCCACATCATAGCAGTGTGGCCACATCGCAGAAATGTCTTTCGTGCGATTCGAAGAATTTACGGTGCGCATAATAGACCTACTGAAACCACTATTGCCAATACCATTCGCAAATTTGAGTCGCAGTTTACATTAGTGGATGATACTCGACCGGTAAGACCACATTCAGCATGTAGTGAAGAGAGTATAGCAGCTGTAGCTGAGAGTGAACGCGAAGACCGTGACGAATCGATTCGTTATCGTTCCCAGCAGTTTGGTTTTACGTATTTTACGTGAGGATATTGGCCTTAAAGCATACAGCAATGTTGTTCAGTGATGTAGCCCATTTCTGGCTCAATGGATACGTTAATAAACAAAATTGCCGTATTTGGGCTAAAGAGCAACCTGAAGAGTACCAAGAGCTACCATAACATCCATTAAAAACAAAGGTTTGATGTGGTTTATGGGCTGGTGGAATCATTGGTCCATATTTCTTCAAAAATGAGGCAAATCAGAATGTTACAGTCAATGGTAACCGTTATTGCGCAATGTTAACGGACTATGTGCTTCCTGAAATTTAAACACATGGCCTCGGTGAGCTCTGATTTCAGCAGGACAGCGCTACGAGCCATACAGCGCGTGAAACAATGGACTTGTTGAGAAATAATTTCGTTGAGCACTTAATTTCACGTTTTGCTACGGTAAATTGGCAGCCTAAATCGTGAGATATCACACCTTTAGACTATTTTTTGTGAGGATATGTGAAGTCTCAGGTTTTCAGGAATAAGCCAGCTACGGTTGACGCTTTGAAAGTCAACATTACTCGTGTTATCCGCGAGATACCAGTCGCTATGCTCGAACGAGTGGCCATTCTACCATTCAATGGTAGAACATATCAGATACTTCAAGGCTACAGTGAGTCGGTTGAACGAGCTAAATACCAAGTTGGGTCAAGACATATTAGTCGTTCTTCTCTTGGATTCGCTATCGGAAGACTACAAGGATTTTCAGGCACCGCGACAAACACAGTACTAAAAGTCAAACTCAATAAATACGATCGAAAAAAAAACAGCTTGCAAGTTCCAAAATCAGTTTGTGAAATCGAGAACAAATAATTATTTTCCTTAAAATTGCAGTAGACGTGGGAAAAAGGCCATATGGCTAAAAACTGAATGTCCACTGAGCGTTTACAACAAATCAGCAAATCAATTATCACTCGAAGCAAACAGTGATAATTGAGGTTCCATCGCAAGAGAATGTGCATATCAATCTACAAAATTTGATAGTGATACCACTTTGGCGCTTGGATAGCGATACCACTTCTCACATATGCGCATCAAAAAAAAAAAGATTCAGAGCTGCGGCAGTGTCCACAGAAAACTTACGTGAAATTAGCCTAATCAACTCGTAAAGATGAACGGTGTTGGTGCAGTTGTGACAAAGCTAATAACAAGAAGTTAAGTGAAGCCACTGAAACTATACAATACCCGGTACGTTACGGATTTGAATGAAAACTTGATTTCAGTTAGCAAGGCAGAAGATAACCATGTTAAGAGGACAACTGCATCGATCTATAACCCGAACGGACGTCTGCTGTTGATAGCAAAAAGAAAAAATGGACTATGCACCCTACGTGAATGCGACAAAAGACTCCACACTACACATAAAGAGGAAGGGATCGAAACACTATCATCCTGGCAAAGACGCATGGGGCACTTGAACACTCCTGTACTAAACCTAAAGTTATCAAAACGAATGGGTCAAGGACTGCCAGATAAATTCGATAGTAATTTCGTTGACAAACATAAAATTCCTTCACAGTCTTCTCGGAGAAAACCACCCATCAACTACTCAAGTGCATTCACTCAAAGGTTTGCGGTTCAATGAGGACGGAGTTGATTGGTAAGTCAAGATATTTTATATAGTAGCGACGTCCAGTTCACAAGAGAGATTTACTCAGGCAAGAAGCAGAATGGAGCTAAAAATGGAAAGCAAGAGGGTGCAAAATATTTTCAAACGCTCATGACGGAATGGAATTCAGAATTTGATTCGGAAGGATGATCAAAATATTGACGAAATTACCCCAAACACGTCGGGCAATAAAGCGCATGTAGAGTTCATAAAATGGAGCTTTTAATTGCGGAAAAGAAAAAAAAGGCTGGAAGTGGAAGGGGGAACCTATGATGAGTAGATTGAGGCAATGAAAACGAAATACCAGTCGTTCATGAAAAATGAAACCTGGGAGCTGGTGAACCGACTTGTAAACAAAAGTGTGATAGAGTGCAAGTGGGTGTTTAAGATCAATCATCGACTGCACGGTACAGTTGAGCGGGGAAATGCCCGCTTAGTGGCAAAAAGCTATGATCAAATATACGGACTTAACTATACGGATACCTATGCACCAGTGGTTAATGCCTGTTCAATCAGACTGACTCTCGCGATCGCTATTTAAAAAATTTTGAATCTGCATGACATCCAACGTCTCGATATTTCTCCCAGAGGTGGTTGTCAAACTGGACGGGACGAGCTAGTACATCCTCAATCAGTGGGTCTTAAGTACGTGCTAGTTGTTAGTTTGTTACATTTAACCCAGCCAGCAATCACTCCAACATCAGTGTTATGCCTTCATGTCAGAGTTGACATTCAAATTCTATAAAAGGACTTTTTGAGAGAATTGCGTTGCACGGGATTCGAACCCGCGACCCTTTGCTTGAGGAGTCTATGCATATACCACTACACCACGGCCACACCATCTGCGTATCTAAACAGTGATATAGATGTAGTAATCTATATGGAACAACCAAAAGCATTTACTGCAAACAAAGTAACAGAAAAAGTTGAAAAAGGCCATTTACGCTCTAAAGCGGGCTGAAAGAAGATAGACCATCAAGTTTGACCAGATTCTTAGAAAACTGGATTTCAAAAATTCGTGTTATGACAGCAGAGCCTCACACTCGTATGTGTGTTGGATTGAAGGTCGAAACTACTAAAAATGCGTCAACTAGACGAATGCAAGCCGAACCGATTGCCGATGCTTGTTGGTGTGCAGTTACAGATTAAATTGATTATTGAAGGGGAGCGGAAGGCTGTAAAAAACAAACAATATCGTTATTTGGTGGGCTCACTTTTATATTTGTCTATGTACAGCAGATCAGATATAGCTCACGCCGTGAATAGACTTGCAAAGTTTACTGAATATGAACCCCCGCATTCCAAATGCTGCGATACCTAAGTTTGACTGAGGGCATAGGATTTAAATACATCAAATCTGGTTTGCCGCCACATGCGTATGCTGACTTCAGCTGGGATAATGATGAAGACGACCGCAAATGGGTTCGTGTTCAGATACGCTAGGCGTGCTATAGCTTGGTAGAAGTAGTAGAATACCCACCAGTTTCTATATAACTATACTTGCAACATCTGATCGTAAGCTACATACATAATGCAGTCATAGAGTCTTATTAGACCCCCTTATGACTTCCAAGCTAGTTCAAGAATGCAAGAGATCATTGAACGTAGAAAAGCTAAATTCAGTGACTCTTTTCTGGGTCCCAGATCACAATGGGATTACGGGATATGAAATCGACGATTAACTTGCGTCTGTCTACGTCCTCGATTAATGCTTCCATTGACAGTTAGGTCTAATATGAACACAACTGCATAATTCTCCAGGTTGCAGGCAGACCAAATGAATGCTTCCCGACGTCTCTAGGAAGTCTAGCTTACTTGCGTTGTGATAGGGCATTACACTTTTGCTAAGCACATATATCGTATGTGCTGGGCATAAGTGAAACAATTACCTGCGATACTTGCAGCGTATGTGCTGTCGACATGGCGGAGTACTTTTTCTGTGAATGTCAGGTTTACGCTTGCATCAGTCTGCAAGAACTTGACGCTAACGTGGTGGATGCTGGTAATGTAAGAACCTTATGGCTGAAGCGCCTTCGTAAGGCTGAAAGTACGAAAGTTACGAAAAGTAGAATGGACTTGGTATTTTTCTGAGTGCTCTGTTCTGACAAAAAAAAAAAGCTACATACGTTGCAACTTCACCATTGACTTCGACTGTAATCGCAAGATGCTATTCAAAATATTAAACTTTTTCGGTTGTTTGAGATAGATTCGTGTGGCAATCACACATGATAATATTCAGATCGCACTTTCTACAGATCTTTCTTTAGATGCCCCCAATTTGTTGTTTAAAGAAAAAAAATATTGTTAAAGCCATCAGCAAAATCAATATTTTAGACTGAAATATCATTGGAATATGGTTTCATTGAGATATCATAGAACCGCTTGAATGCGCTGAACTCGATTCAAATTTCGTATAATTCTCACGATATTCTGCCAATTCACTTCTGACTTGTTTATGTGGCCCCGAAGAAAAGAATCGGTCATTTCTGTTCCAACAGGAGATTACTCAACCAGAAAATAACAATTATAAAAGTCACGTCACATCTGGCTAGTGGCAGATGGCAGAATACTGTTTCTTTTGTTTCTCTTATTAACCGTTGAAATATGTAACGCGTGTACCTAGTTACATCTGATGGCACGTACTCGATTCTGCATTGCTACTGCACCGCCTGTGAGGTTGGCAACATTTGCAGAACTTGGAACAATTCTACAGGACACTCTATCTTTGAGGCCAAGAACTAGCTGATGTTTTCGAATTTGAGTGTTGCAATCGTCTTTTTTTGAGCCTTGGCTGGAACTTGAGCCCTTATTTTCTTTTGGACTAGATTTTCCGACGACCTTCGTCTTATGTGGCAAAACTTATTTATTCAGCCCGAAGTTTCTCAACTACCGATTCCTTACTGTGGAGACATACGCGAATTCGCGCACTTATAAGGTCATGTTGTGTTACATCCGGTGAAATTCAAAGTATACGTCTTTACGTCGCTGTCAGTTTTCCTTTCTATCTGAAAATACAATTAAGTTTTCGCACCATTTCTTTGGTGGTTAACGTTAGAGCTATCGTTGGTATACTCTATGTAATTCCTTTTATCTTTCGTGTTAACATCATCGTACATATCGCGTATCGTTCTTATTTGTATATAGTTTAAGTATAGGGTCAGTTAAGAATCTAAGTTCCAATCATTTAACCCAAAATTACCGATTATCACCCACATTTCGGAGTTAAAATTTTTCGGTTCGAACTAACGCCCCAGCTCTACGGCTTCCCTCAAATCTGCCGGCTGCTCTTCGTGTACCATAGTCGAGGGAATCATACTGCGTTAAAGTATTCTTTCCATATATTGCGGGTTTCATTGTCCCCCGTTAGTAGGTTTCCCTACTTCAGATATCATTCCTCGGGACAGTGTGGCATTGCCGGCTTGTGCATTCCATTTAATTCGAAAAGAAATGATCCATTGATGCCACTAACTCAAAGCCTAGGTTAAACTGTGTCACGTTTCGAATGTATTTTCTTCTCATCAAAACATGTGGAGACACTTTTATTGCAAAACTCACCCATCACTTGTTGTTGTTCAATGAACTAATTGACGATGACGATATAAGTGTTCGATGTGTATAATCTGTGGGTTTAATTTCTTAAAAGCAGCAGAAAGACTGTTCATACTATTATCAAGGTTCTTTCCGAAGAAAGCCTTGTTAATAGAAAACGTACCGGACCCTTACAAAGTTTCGCAGTAAAATCAAAGAACAAAGCTATCGGTATGATGGATAGGATACCTTCTGAATGGATCCTGAATGGAATCGATCCCCCTAAACTGCGCCGATTATAGTAGCCTTCAGCCTTCTTTGTAAAAGAAATTTTTCGCTGTGTTGGCAATGGCACAGACAACTGTCACTGTGTGTACCGGTGCCCGCATCGTTGATTTAGAAAAAGCCTTCGCCACCATATGGCTAGAGGGGCTTTTCTATAAGTTGACCAGGATGGGCATGCCGAAACCTTTGCTATATATGATTTACGACATGCTTATGGAAAAGAAGTTCGTTTTTAAATGTAACAACATCATTTCGAGCAAGATCTTTGACATTAAAAACGGTTAACAACAGGGAACTGTGCTTTCTCTGATACTGTTTAACATTTACACCAGTGATCTAGTAGGTTCCCTCAATCATGCCATACAGACGATCTAGTGGCGTACAGATCACATCCAAAAATCGAAGTCATCAATACTCTTATGCAGCGTGATTTCGATCATATTAAGATGTTATGCGACGATTGGAAATTGAAAATCAACAATCTTGTTTAAAACTCCATTGAGATGGGCTTCTAGGGATACCAGATATAACTTACGAAATTTGGCCATCATTGGACAGCACGGAGTGCCATAAGTGATGAGAAGCGTAGTGAGATATCTTGGTCTCTGGCTCGATAAGTATTTGTATTTTGACAAACATACAGATGCTTGTCTTGTTGGGGCCAAGAAAGCCTTAGCTCTAATAAGAAGGCTGTTTCACAGCCACCGTGGTACAATGTGTGGTTCAATGTAGCGCCGTATCGGATGGAAAGGATTCGGTTGTTTGAAAGGCAGTGTCTTAGGACCTATCTCGGTTTGTACAGAACACCAGAATCAGAGTACAAATAATATTATCCCAACAAAGTCCTTTACGATGAGGCTAATTTAAATAGGATTGTCAATTTCCTGATTAAGGTGACTCGAAGACACGTTCCAAGGGCAATGATTAACGACAATAGCCTGTTCTTTTGGGCTTATTATCCCAATGAAATGTACCACGAGAATTCGTTTCTATCGGACTTTATCTTGTCAGAGGCTTTTCTCCATATTGATACTAATGGGTTAGTACAAAGCACAGATGTTATCCCGGTAATATACCACCACCACCGCGGTGCGAGGAACAAGCATCTCATCTACGACGGGTATGTTGCCAATGCTCAGGATCTCATCCTAGTTTTTAAGGTCGAATGGCAAACTTTCAATATAATTGTTAAGTTAAGAGAATTCGTTAAGAGCCAGTAAGCTTGAATAAGGAACTACATATCATTGTCAAATTAGATTTATTCATTTTTGTCTAGAATGTTAGTTAATAATGAAAAAACAATAAAAATGAATTTAAAAGTAAAAGTACAACTGTCACTGTTTAATGTAAAATGGGTTTTGAAAGAGGGCAAAACGAAGTATATGCTGCCAACAAGAAAGAACTCACAACATCGATAAATCAGACAGAAAATAGTGCCGTGAAATAAAGCCAAATGCAAAAATTTGGTCTTATTTGACCTTATTTTTACCTTGCACGGTACACAGAAGATTACTAGTTGACAGCTTGGCTACGCTATTAGCTCTGATATAAACACCTTGTCTCATGTTAAAATAAGAGATACTCTTGCCATTTTCTTTAGTAACAACGTATCACCAGAAAATACTAAAAACACTCAATATAAGACCTGCTTGAGGGCGAAGAACAAAAGCGTAAATAAACTTAGTCGTATTTCTGTCTAATTGTCTTTTTACTTTGATGTGCACTATGAAAAAGTCGACCGTTCTCTATGCGAGATGGAAAACGACTGCGAATGTCTTACATCCTCAACAACATCACAAGAGGTCACAAGAGTCGTGGTAACGAAAAGGCACATTCTAGGGCTATATGGGTTCACAGTAGACCTCTACCAACTCTACCTACCTACTTGGGTTCCACATATCCTCTTCTTAAAACGAGTCATCACTGGTGATGAGAAATGAATTCCCTTACAAATCATCAACATCAATCGAAGACGATCATGGTTTCAGCGTGATGAACCAGCACAAACTACATCGATGCGTAACTGCGTCAAGAGAATCCTATGTTGTCTATTTGATGAGACTATAAAGGTGTCGTTTCATATGATCTTCCTTCCTTCCAAGGAATCAAACGACCAATTCAGATCCAGATCCAGACCAAATAATGAACCTGAAGGACGCAATCAAAAAACGACCAGAATTGGCAAACCTTAAGTTAACCGTGTTTCACAATGACAACGCTAGACCATAGGCTCGTGCAATTGATTGGGAAATTATCTCACGTATACCATGCAGCCCCAAACTTGCAACATCAGATGATGCAAAACTCTTTTCAAAATCTTTCACCAGTACTGATGGCCTGACCTCGAATTTGGCCCAATTTTGTGCTAATAACGGCCAGAAGTTGAGTGAACGCGGCATCATGAAGTTAGCAGGAATATTGCAGAATGTTATCGAACAACAAGACAAGTGCTAGGTGGGGTGAAAAGTAACTTCCATGGGAATGAAAAAAAAAAAAAAAAAAAAAATTTAAATGTATTGAAGTCCCCTTTTAGTTTGATACACTTATTCCAGCGATTTTCCAACTTCTTGATCCCGTCTGAAAAGTAATTTTTCGGAAGGTCTGCAAAATACACCTCCGTGGCGTCGATGATTTCCTCGCGTGTGCTGAATTTTTTATTGATGAGCCATCTTTTGAGGTTTGGGAAGCGATAATAGTCCAAAGGTGCCAAATCGGGCTAATACGGTGGATGCGACAGCAATTGGAGTCGTAAGTCATTGATTTTAGCCATGGTTGCGATGCTCTTGTGCGCTGTTTGTGAGGCCGTTTTGCAGCGATTTCGGACTTCAGTCGCTCCAATAATGCACAGTAATACTCGCTGTTGATGGTTTTTCCTTTTTCGAGGTAGTTCACAAAGAGTATGTCATGAAAATCCCAGAAACCCGACGCCATAAACTTTCCGATCCATCGAGCCTCCCTCGTCCGCTTCGGAGCAATTGTGCCGGCTTCAGTCCATTACTCATTCTTTTCTCTGGTGTTCAACAGTTACCAATCGACGCCAAAAGTCCGCCCGATTCCTCATCAGCAAGTCTAAACACTCTTTCGAAGTGCTCTTGTGTTCGTGTTTTTGGTCAGGAATGAGTGTGCGCGGCTCCCAGCGGCAAGATAACTTTTTCACATGCAGAATATTGCCCAAAATATGGCGTGTACGTGTACTAATCTTTGTGGTATCTGCTAGCTCGCGCAACTTCACTTTCCGGTCAGCTAACACCATTTAATGTATATTTTTGACATTATCCTCTGTAACCGCATCGGAGGGCCTGCCGCTGAGGACTTGATCGGTAGAGGAGTTGCAGCCACCATGAAACTCTCGGAACCAATATTTTACGGTGTTATCTGACTGAGCATTAGCCCCATAATATTTATCCAACTTTTATGAGAGAACGGAAATCGTTTTTGTCCATATTCAACATGATGCCAAATACATCCACAACAATCAGCTGTCAAAACAAAAATAAAAACAGTATCGCACTGAAATTTGGGATGTCTGCCTAAATATGAACGGACTGCAAGGCGCCATAATCTTTTTTGCAGTAGCAGTGAATTCTGGCGGTCAAGAGACTTGACAACTTTTGTGAACGCACTCTTTCACTAATCATCAAACTGTCACTGTTACTTTATTCAGTAAACTCAGCATTTTCATCATGGTAAAGTACACTAACGAGCTACGTTCTCCGATTGGGTTCTGGAGAAGATGCGCCAAGATGATGAATTTCATTGCAAAATTATCTTCAGTGACGAAGCTCATTTTTGGCTCAATGGTTGCAAAATATGCGTTATTAGTCGGGTGAAAACCCGCATGTGCTTCATGAATCACCACTTCATCCACAAAAAATTGGTGCGGTTTGTATGCCGGCGGCTTTATTGGGCCATATTTTTTCGTTACTGTGAATGGTCAGCGCTATCGCGCCATGATCACCGGTTATTTTTGTCCCGAGTTGGAAGATATGGACTTGGACGACATGTGCTTTCAACAAGATGGTGACACAAGCCACACAGAACACGCTACAATCGATTTATTGAAGAGTAAGTATGGTGAGCGTGTTATCTCAAGACATGGGCCAGTCTATTGGATGCCTCGTTCGTGCGATTTAACACCGCTTGACTATTTTCTGTGGGGCTATGTTAAGTCATTGTTTTATTCCAACACGCCGACGACGTTGGAAGAGCTCAGAGCCAACTTTGAACGCGAAATAACGGCTGCTTCGGCCGAAATGTGTGGTCGAGTCGTTGAAAATTGGGTCCAACGAATCGACCGCTGCAAACGTGCCCGCGGTGGCCATATGAACGAAGTCGAGTTCCATTCATAAATGTTTTGTTTGTACTTCAAGCCAATAATAAAGTTTTTGAAATATCTCAAATGGTTTGCCTTTTATTTAAAAAAAAAAAAAATTTGTCAAGTCGTTATTAGAAAACCCTATATAAAGGGTGATTCATCGTATGGTTTGATTTATAATGTAAAATAAAATACTTGAATTTGCAAGTAAACTTAAAACTTTTATTATCAGTTAAAGGAAACGTTTATGTCATTTATTTGTTAGGAACAATAGTATGTAAATGGTGGCCACCATGACGTCTGAGGTGGTCCATTTGGATGGTCAAATTTTGTGCGACTCGTTCAAGCATAGGGACTGGTGTCTCGTGGATAACACGAGTAATGCAGGCTTCCAAAGCGTCAATCGTAGCTGACTTATTCCTGAAGACTTGAGACTTTACATATCCCCAGAGAAAATAGTCCAAAGGTGTGATATCGCGCGATCTAGTCGGCCAATTTACCGTAGCAAAACGTGAAATTAAGTTCTCACCAAAATGATTTCTCAAGAAGTCCATTATTTCAAGACACCATAACCTTTTTTGCAGTAGCAGCGTATTCTGGCGGTCAAAGAGGTTACTTTTCACTCCACCTAGTATATGTTTGTATTTGTTATTTGTATAACAAAAATAAATATCTGGATGCTCTAGAGCTTTGGGTTTGCTGAAAAGAAAGGGCTTCACGCAGGGTTTAAGCTTCCCCTTAACTGTCAAGCATTATGTACTTGAAAAAGTTATAACCTCCAACAAAGTTCCTTGTCAGGTTGTTTCCCACTCACGCTGTTTGTTGGTACATAATCGCAATGAACATATAAATAAAATTTTCAGCATAAAAACAAAAATATTGTGCTAAGTGATACGAGTACTTGTGTATGTGCAGAGCCAAACAAAAAAAAAAAAAATTTTTTTTTCGAGCTCAGGATCTTTTTTCCTTGTTTTTGTTTTCTTAACATCCAGGTTTCACTTGGCAGGCAACACCTGTGACGCATTATACGAGTATAGAGGACTTCTTACAGTTGTGCCAGCGGATACCTCATGTGGAATGAAGATACCATCAGAAGTGACAAAAGTACAACACTCCTTAAGCACTCCTACGAGTATATCTAAAAACAGCAACACACACTTTTCTTTTTAAAATTCTTCTCTTTACTTTTGGTATTCGGAAAGAAGGCAATGGTTTAAATAAAAATAAAAATAAAGAAAAAATCATCTTGCGGCTTTGTCATCATTTGTACCATCCGCCATCTACCCCATCTTAAGCTTTGAAGCTGTGTCCTTTTACCGTCTTCCAATTTCTTCTGTCCTTCTCTGCCAATTCTTTTTTAAAGAACCTTTTGTAAGGATGGATGCAGTAATCAATCGTGACCTTAGGTCTTCGCTAAACCATTAAGAGTTAATCCCAAGGAGCTCATTTTATTCTTTACATAGTGAATAGAAAACTGAACCAATTATATTTTGCCAGTATAGGTACTGTCCTTCATGGATATTAACTTTTCGACTTCGCGGAAGTGAGTTGTCAAGAAATGACATAAAAGGACGAGAGAAAATAACTGCATCGGCTTATTGGAAGTAACTTATGAATAAGGTTTCCTTCTGACTTAATACCTTATTCGACATCCTGAAAGTGAACTATGTTAACCCAGCAGATAAAACGAACGTAATGCGAACATAAGCATCATCCTATCCAGAGTAATACAATATTGCCAACATCGTATGATGTGGTACATCAGAAACATTACGAACGTTCAGGGAATAAAGGTTTCTTCAGATTATTATGCGACGAGAAAAGGATCCGGAAGGTGGATAAAGATGACTTTTTCCTTCATGGTGAACATGAGTGTCAGTTTTATTATTGGGATGTGACATTATTACCTCATAAATGTAATGCAAGGTGAAGCCTATGATAATGAAATTGATGTAGCAGTTAGAGTTTATTGTGTGTCCTAATACTAATGCCGTCGAAGTGGAATCTAACATATTTTTATTTTCTGAATTCTTGTACTCTTTTATCTCCTTATTATTTTGTCCTAATTTGTGTGAGGTGTTGGACAAAGAAACTGCAATTTATTGATGAAAATTATTGTATTTGTATAAAAGCAAATGATTAAGGTAAATCCGGACAATTTTGCAAGAAAGATTTAATTGGCACAGACATACAAATCGAGAGGTAGAGGAAGCTGATCACTGATGATGAACTTTAATAGCGTCCTCATCAAGCTGGTATCGTCATTTAGGAAACATTTCTGAAAATTGCCGAATTACTATACAATGTAAGGAAACCAGAAAATTTTTAAACAAAGCACTTAAGCCTAATTTGGAGGTCGACTGGAACGACTGCTACGTAAGTAGTTAACTCGATTTTGAAGACTCGATTTTACCTCTTATAAAGACTTTTGGGAAATGATCGCAACTCTCAGGCTGGTGAAAGTCATCCAAAGAGGGAAAGGCGTGATTTATATTAATCATTTGCTGCTGGGCGTTTTTTCTGAATTCTTTTTTGGGCCTGAATAGTGCAGTTACACATCAGTACGTGTATTGTGATCAATTAGGAGCACTTTACCCACTCTTTAGCGTAGACTAAAGGTATGTTCTGGTTCGGCTTCGAGTCGATACACCTAAGGGCTTACAAATAGGATGAGCAGGACGCTGGTAAGCAACTTTATATTCCGTAAAATAAATTAGCAAACTCAGTCTACTCCTGCTCTGACACTCTGTCTGACTGGAAACCGACGATGAATTAGAAAGGATCCCTTAGAATAAGAGGATACAGATGAGCTTTTCTGCATGTAGTCACAATCGGAGGATTCAAACATCGAACAGCAATGTAATGGAGGCTCCACTGGTAGATTCTAGCAATGATGCTACGATTACTGAAGATTAATGTCCATAACTCCAAAAAGTCCTCGGCCACTAATTATCCTAATCAAGGAACTTTATATCGTAGAAGGTGTGGGTCATGGACTTGGGACACCTGTATACGCTCCGCTCTACACAAAAGACAAAGGAAAGATTAAAACATACATACAAGTGAAGCTTAGCCTTAATGCATTTTTACTTCCTAATTTTAGTGACTCCGACATAACTTTTGCCAAACTGGAGATTCCCAAAAACGTAAACTGGCTGGCATCAGTATATCTTGGCCACGACCATATTAGTCCTCTTCCAGGTGACAATCTAGAAAGAGTGGCACTAAAAGCTGGGAGGTAAAAACTGGCCTTATCATAGGGGGACGCTCGTCACACGGTATGGAGCAGTGTATGTAAAAATCAACGATAGAGGTGAGTCACTTTTTGATTACATTATAAGTACTGACCTCATTGCTTGCAACATTGTCAATATGCCCAATTTTGTCTCCGACAACACCATTTAAATGCTAACAAACTGGATGGTATGGTGCTCCTCCCAAACAAACAAGCATTCCGGAATTATCGGAAACTAAATAGCCAAAATACAGAGGAACACTTCCCTCTGAACTTTGAACTCTCTTCTCCGCGTAACGCCAACGAGTTTGACATGAAAGTCAAAGACTTTACCCTGAATTTCAATAAGTGAATGGCTGCTTTCTGCCCTCTTATTCATCTTAGAAGCAAGAAGAAACTAGAAATGTTTGCAGAAAACTTTTCAAGCTAGCAAAGAGCACAAGAAAAGTGACTGACTGTGACTCATAAAAGAAATCCCGCAAAATATAGAGAACTGAGGAAGCCAAAGCGCAAATCCTGGAAGTTTTTCTATGACGAAATAACAGAAAACTCTGAGGCATCGCGGCCTTAAAAATCCGATGGCTATTGGACAACCTGATACTGGACATGCACTTTCCAGGAAGCTCCCTATTAACGGCCAGTAACAACCTTAGTAGGATGCAACCGTAACTAAAATTCACGGTCTGATTACAATAGATAAGCTGCTCTGGGTGATTCATAGCTTTAAACCATACAAGTCTACCTATTCGGACAGTATTTATACATTATCCTGCCTACGCTAGAAAATATCATAAGGAGTTGTGTGGAACTGATCCATATTCTACCTTCATGGGCAAAATTCAATGTACACAATGGTCTGCAATCACGACTGCGTTGTCAGCTCTGCAGATAGACGACTCAGTCGACGAATTGATCAGTCTTATGCTAAAAAGCAGAATAATCAACTAAAAACAGAGTGGGGAATCTATATTGTCCCCTTCAAAGTAATCCCCATCGAATGCAACACACTTATGCCAGCGCTTGATCCAATCCTCGAAACATTTTTTTTATATTCGGTGCTTCCTGCGATTTTTCCATTACTTCCTCTCGGCTGCTGAAACGCGTTCCCCGTAATTGTTTTTAACTCAACTGAACAGAAAGAAGTCACAGGGAGCCAAATCATTTGAAATTGGTGGCTGTTTAATGGTATTTGTTGCGTTTTTCGTCAAAAAATTACGAATAATGATGGCAATGTGCCCACAATTCTGATCTCTTTCGGCGAACTGCTTCACGGAAACGTCTCATAACGCCCAAATAATACTCTTTGTTTACTTTCTGGCCTTCTGGCAAAATTCATGATGCACTACACCGTTGTAATCCATGAAAACCGTGAGCATTGCCTTCTTTTTTGACTGAAAACGACGTGGTTTTTTTGGCCTCGGCTCATTTGCCTGATGTCTGGATTGCGTGTCGTAGTCATAAACCCACTTCTTGTCTTCAGGACTGATCCTTTTCATAAATGTGGGATCGGATTCAGCCTCGCAAACCATGTCTCTTGCGACGTCAACACGTTTTCTTTTTTGCATGAAATTGAGGTTTATTGGCAGCAATTTTGCTGCTACACGACGGATACCCAAATCATTAACCAAAATGTCTTGGACGAATCCATACTTCAACAATGTTTCGTCGGTTTTCGATGTCGATGGTCTGCCACTGAGTTTATTATCTTCAATTGACTCACGACAACTTTTGAACAACTCGTGCCACTGGTAACAGTCCGTTTTCTTTAGAAAATCGTTGCCGAAACACTTTTCCAACATTTCCAACGTTCGCGTACATTAAATCCGTTTTTTACGCAAAAGAGATAGATGTACTCAACTGGCTACGTTACTTTTGCAAATGTCAAGCTATGAAGCTAAAATTTAGAGTGAATGTCAACAACTAATGTACCAACTTAACAGAAAAAAAAAAAGTTATTCCGGGAACTTTTTGTCAGTGGTATGTATCAGCAGAGGTACGTTGCAAGGAGGTGTTCTTTCTTCCCTGCTCTGGAACTTAGTGGTTAATGAACTGCTGATATACCTGAAGCGGATCTCAGAAAAGCATCTTAATATTATTTAATACATCTTTTCTGCAATATTTTACCAGACTAGCCCGTTGGACGAATCACTGTGTATTGGGAGTAAACCCCAAAAAGAAAGTATCCATTCTCTTCTCCAGGAAATATAAAATTTCAAGACTAGACTCTTCCTCAGTCAAGGGTACCAGCTTAGCCTTTTCCGATACAGTCAAATACCTGGGTCTTATTTTTACAGTAAACTAAACTCGAAAGGTACAGTAGCTTTATTTGGAATAAATACGTCTTCAACTTGATATTACCCACTGGCTATACGTCTCCCTTATAAGACCGATACTCACCTGTGGAGTGGTTATTTGTTTCGCGGCCTTATACAATGCAGCCAACTACAGCAAACCAATTAAAGTTCAAGGGACAACAAGTCTGTGCGTAAGCGGAGCCTTTAACACTACTCCAACAGCTCTGTATATTCTGTTTCACATGACAATCCTCGATATCGATATTACAGCAGGCAAGTGGCTCTTAATACAGCTATTCGCCTTAAAGCGACAACAAAGTGGAAAAATAAATTATTTGGCCATGCTAACATTCTTAATGCACTAGGAATCCCTTAATAGAAAATAGATTATACTATGTCCCAACATTAGTTTGACAAAGAATTTCATGTAAGTATCCTCTCTAGATCCTTCTGTTAGGTCAAGTCAATCTACTTCTGGATTCCAAGACTGCGGTGTTTTCTCAAATATAGTAAGTAACGTAGAGGAGTAAAGATTAAATATTAAACCTATTGTGTATACCCAGTGCGTGGATATTTTTTCTTAAACAACTTATGGTAAGCGATCTAAAGAAAATAGATATTAACCGTCTCCCACGGTTCATCATAAGCTCGAATTGATGTCAAGAGTATGAGGATCACATATCCAAGTGGCATCAGAACAAGTGGGTTGATCTCTCCAGCAGCTTAACCTAAAATTCTTGGGGTGTATGATATATGGCAGCATCTTGTTGAAACCATATGTCGTTTACATCCATATCTTACAGTTAAGGTACAAAAAACTGGATTGTCTGTTATTGTCTGAATAGACGCACTTTCAAAGATAAATGGTTCGATGATGTCTTCCGGACTCTCAGCAACACCGTCACGAACTGTTTCGATCTTTTTTGTTAAACGACTTGTTGAAGGAGGACCAAAGTGCCTAAGATCACTAGCTGATTAGTCTCCCTGAACTTTTGAATAAATCTCTTCACAGTTGATCAGGTGAAATCACTATTCCGACCAAATTTTATACGAAAATATCGCACAGTAGCTGGCAAACCTTCATTATCTTTAAAATTTCTTTCGTGTACCACCTTGATTAAAAAGTGGTTGTGTGGCGCTCCCATTGTTAAATCTTAGCATCATAGCTTGACATTTGCAAAAGTTATAAAGCCAAGAGCCTCTATTTATCTATCTCTGTGCGTGTTGGTGATTTTTTTTACAATTCTAAAAATGGATTTCAATTTGCAACAACGGACTTGTATTAGATTTTGCTTAAAAAAACGGATTTAATGGTACGCGAACGTTGAAAATGTTGGAAAAGTGTTTCGGCAACGACACGAGCGGTTCAAAAGTGGTCGTGAGTCAATCGAAGATGATGAACGCAGTGGCAGACCATCTACATCAAAAACTGAAGAAAACATTGATGAAGTAAAATAAATGTTGGCCAATAGCCGCAATTGAACCATCAGAAAAATAGCGATGGACTTGAACATTGCCTATGGATCCGTCCAAGACATTTTGGTTAATGATTTGGGTCTCCGTCGTGTAGCAGCACACCAAAAGACTTCAATTTCATGCAAAAAAGAGACCATGAAAAAGAGATGATTTGCCAGGCTCAATCGGACCCCACATTCATCAAAAGGATCATTACGTGGGATTCATGGGTTCATGAATACAACACGTAATCTAGACATCAGTCAAGTGAATGGCGTTCACCAAATGAGTCGAGGCCAAAAAAAACGACGTCGTTTTCAGTCAAAAAAGAAGGCAATGCTCACGGTTTTCATGGATTACAACGGTGTAGTGCATCATGAATTTTCAGAAGGCCAGACAGTAAACATAGAGTATTGTTTAGGCGTTATAAGTCTGGTCGCCGAAAGAGACCAGAATTGTGGGTAGAAAACTCGAGGATCAGTGCCATCATTATTCGTTATTTTTTGACGAAAAATGCAACAAATACCATCCAACAGCCACCGAATTCATCTGATTTGGCTCCCTGTGTCTTCTTTCTGTTCAATAGAGTTCACTACGGGGAACGCGTTTCAGCAGCCGAGTGGAAGTAATGGAAAAATCACAGGAAGCACTGATGGACATACCAAAAACCGAATATAAAAAATGCTTCGAGGATTGGATCAAGCGCTGGCATAAGTGTGTTGCATTCGATGGAGATTACTTTTGAAGGAGACAATATAGATTTAGATGAATTAACTTGTATTTTTAATTTTGAATAACCCCGAACTGTCAGCGGTCAAACTGCAAGCTATCAGCTGTGGGACTGCCTTTACATCAGCGACAACGTAATAAAAAAAATTCACAAAATAAAGTTTTACCATAAACTTAAGAAAATGCTCCACAAAAAAATACGCGTATAAATTTGGACAAATCAGCCAGACTGGAGTCAAGACTCTCTGTCTTTAGTTCGAGACACACACACACACCAGAGCCAGGAGTTGCTGGTATCTGTCATCAGTTATTGTGACGGTTAAGGTTATCAAAAAAGCTGTTTCTTCTCTTGTTGGCCTATCGCATGTCACTGAAGGTATGTATCCAGTTATGCAACAAAAAAGTATAGACTAGCTGCTGCAAACAATGTTGAGAATCCTAACTGCCAGCCTAGTACTGACAAACAAACTTAACCTCTGCCGCAGAGTAAAACGCTTCTGTACTCTAAAAATCGGAAAAAATGCCGGATAAGAGCTTCAGACTTATTAATATAACTTCATTATGTTGAAGAAAACAATCGAACTTCTTGCGAGCAAGATTACTTTGCATATCCATCCGCTATCCAAGGTGCAACATGCCTACTAACGCGGGATTTAAAAAAAAAAAAAAAAGTTTAAAAGAGTAAAAGTCTATTGAAATGAATTGGTATAATTCCATAACATAACTCGCCTGTAAAGCGGTGTAGAATTGATTACATACACCCTTTCTGTTTTCCGGGTCATGGTGCTTTTGAATTATTTAAGATGAAAACAGCCCCAAACAGGCACCTTAAGAAAACCATTTAAATTCACATATAAAATGGTCGTCGAAAATCCCAGGAAGTTAATGTCAGTTAGAGAAATGAATAAAAGGAAGTTTTTGCCTTCAGGCGAAAGCCTGCAATTCAAAAGTTTCTTACGAAAATGGCGAACAAAACAAATCCCTGAAGGTCGTTTACTTCATAAAGCCCTATGCCACCTGTTATCGCTACTGACTTTGTTGACTTATTAAAATTAATTCGCCAAATACCCTCAAGTAAAAGTAACTCGTTAATTTCAAATGAGCCTTCCATTTAAAGGCACAATATCCAGAAAAGGGAATTCATGAAAGAAATTTGAAAAAAATCTATACCCCAGGAGTTTTTCTTTTCTCTTGGTTGCCATCAGTCTACGTCATCTTTACTTAGGTTCTTTTGTTTTAAGTTAAAGGAAATAACATTTTTTATAAGCAACAAATGCGCGAAGGATTTTTACCCTCTCACACTTCTTTGTCTTCTCGACTTCGTTTCTACAATTGTTATGGCAAACAGTTGCTTTGACTCGAAAAGAAGTTCTTGATTACTTTCGAGCCATCGTCACGAAGGATCGATTTTATGGATTGTGGCAACTTTACACAAACTTCTCTCAGGGGTTATATTTTATCCTTCAATTTCCATAAAATCGTTATTATTTTGCAAAAGACCAACACAATGGGGCGGCTAAAGACAGTCACATTAAGAAGATACATGTGTGTCGTAATAAGTAATCAGACCTTCTAGCCAACTCTGTCGACGGTAAATATTTTATATGGTTACTTTCAATTTCAACTTCAAACATGAAAATGCCTAGGGTTAAAGAAATTCTTAACTTGTAATTCAATGGACAAAATGTATTAGATACACACGATCTACAGAACTAGTAGAAGAAAAAACAAAACACAGCCTGCGGACGAAGTAAATTTATGTATTTTTTTTTTTTTTTTGTTAACTAAAACGTTATAAGTTTATACAGTGTATCTATTACTGAAAATTTTAAAGAATTTACAATTATTTGCAATATTTGTTATTTTAAAATTAATAAGTTTTTACATGTTAAAATTAAAAACGTTCAGTTAGCCGCAAAGCTAAGTCTTCGGGCTGAAGTTATACCACTTTTTATAAAAGTTAATAATAATAGATTTTAAACTACAGATCCATTTCCTTACTACCAACGTTTTCTAAGATTTTTAAAAAACTTATGAAATCACGCATATTGGTTTTTTTTTTTTAAAACAGAAACAATTTTTTGAACAGTTATCAGTTTGGTTTTAGAAAAGGAATGTCAACCGAAGATGCTAACATCAGAGTGTGTAGCCAATTGTATGAAGGTATTAACTGTAACAAATCCACCATGGCTATGTTTGTCTATATGGGAAAAGCGTTGGACATGGTTGACCTAAGTCATTCTAAGTTCTAAAAAAATTATATATTAATGGTTTTAAAGGAAAAATTCACAAACGGTTCACTCTTATCTAAAAGTAAGGAATCAAAAAGTATTTTAAAAATTGGTATACCACAGGGTTCAATTGTTGGTCCTGTGCTGTTCTTAATTTAAATTAACTCTCTCCTTGCACTAAATCTAAATGAACTGTCAACTGCTTTTGCAGATGACATATCCTTTACTTACTGTATCTTGTATCAAAAGATACAAAAGTATTGCAAAGATCTCAGAAGATCTAGAATCATTAAGACTTTGGTATACCGAACATAAACTGATATTTAGCGAGAAGACAAAACCTAGGTCTTTCAAAGTATCAAATTACGTCTTAAATGACTTTTATTTCTACCTCCATGCTTATGATTGTGAAAATAAATGCTGTTTACCTGTACACAGTTGTGGGAAATGTAATTTTGTTAGTTATTTACCTCGTTCTTATATTTGCTTTAAGATTGAATCGGTGCATCACTATAAATATCTTGGAGTATTAATTGACCATAATTTGGAAAGAACATATTCAAACATTTAAATTTCTCTAAGGAAGTATTAAATTGGTAATAACGGCGATTAGAGCAGGTGACCAGTGAAGTAGAGGACATATCAAGGGTCCGAGAGGTAGAAGAGATAATCCCTCTCAACATAATTCCGTAGGACGTAGAATAGATAACAAACCCTACAGAGTATGGAACCCTGATTATGCACGCAAGAAATAAAATCCCTTCTGAGAGTGCTGCAGACAAACCTGACCCGAGCTATGGGTACCTCGAACATCTTTAGAACATCGCTATTGGACTTATCCAAGAGCCATGGGCAAATCATGGTAAGAGATAATTTTTTGATAATTTTCTTTTAAGATCGAGGGTAACCCCCTTTATTGCGCAAATTTGCTCTCATTCTAGGTTTCATAACTAGGGACTTGGTGGCAGTACAAATTAAGCGCCACAATGAGCAGGAACTGCATATATTCGTATGCGCATCGAAGTACTTTGCTGGATACACTGAGGAAGTGCCTCCCACACCAGTACAGAAACTTGTCCGGTAGTGTGAACACTAAGTACACAATATCATCGGTTGCGACGCCAACGTACACAATCTGATTTGGGGCAGCCGCAAGATAAACAAAAGAAATGAGTCACTTTTGGAATTTCCGAGGAGGCGTCTCATCACATGCACATTGTGTAAAAAATAAGATGCAGCAACGAACACGCCCCGGAGTACACATCGCAAGAATTTAGCGATTAAAGCTGTTTTATTACCGTTTGCGCCGCTAACAACAGTGGACGCAGACGAGACCCAACTCCAGCTTAACGACATCAGTCTATCATATTTTAAAAAACAGCTGTAAGGTTAAGTTAGCTGTGGTAAAACGGTGCATACCACGGTAGGATGAGAACCTAGACACTATTCGGAAAAAAGTGAGAAAGCTTTTCAACAAAGCACCGGGACTTGGGAACAATATATGGTAGATCCCTTTAAACTTACTACAATCAAGATCTAAGGGAGCCTCGTGGCGTGTTTACTGCGAGAAATTTGCATACACTGTTGGGATTGAAACAAGAATAGACTTTAATTTTTTAGCAACACATAAATGTAAGAATGCATAAATTCCATCCATCGTTTGTACGAATATTTTGCTTTGATTTCTTTTAATTGATTTTCATTCTCAGATTGCCTTTGGATTATCGACCGCCGACTGCGTTTGTTAATGTTACGAGCTCTTATTACTGAGTTTATTTTCTCGTTAAATCGCAACTGTGGAGGTATGGATTTCGATTTGTAATGTCCTAAATTGGAGAGCATATAATCAAAGACGATGTGAGCATTGTTACTTTAGCAGCATAATAACGCTATTGAGGTTAGAATTGGTCGTACTTGACATACGAGTATGACAAAAGAAAACACGGAGTTTTCCTTGAACTTCAATGGTGTTCAATTTATTCTGTCAGTTACGTAAAGCTGTTATTTAAAATTGGTTTCTCTTTTATTACACTGTCCACTGTATTACAAATTTGCTATATCGGATATTCGTTACATTCATTCAGAAGTGGCTCCACAGTTGAGGTGCTATTCCATCCTACCAAATTATTTCCAAGTGGTCTGGTTCGGTTAGTTATAGGCTGTAATATATTCAGAGAAAGTGACTGCTTACGGATCTATATCATCCCTTTCTCTTATTGGCATATGACAAACGAGTATTTTTAACCGAAATATGAAAAATGGAAACAAGAAAAAAGAAAATTCGTCTTATCAAATTCTACATAATCTAGATAGCACTATTTAGTAGTAGATTTTTTTAAAAACCACTACACTTTTGTAAAAATCTTGTCCTTTAACCAAAAATAATTGAAAGTCTTTTATCCATGCTACTCAAACCATTATGTATCTCTTAGAAACGAACCCTCCAAATTGTTCTTTCAAGTTTAAAAGACACTTTCCTACGACAGAGTAAATTAATGCATGTGTAAGTTATTCAATTCCCGTTTTTGTCGTATCCTTTTGCCCTACATTAACCTCACATAATCACCTACACTTGAGTTACCTCATAAGTGGAAGTAAGTACTAATAAATTTATGAACCAATGAATACTGAAGCACAAACTTTACAATGACACTTTTAGCAAACTTAAATTAAACTCAAATCCATGGAGAGAAACTTTAAAGGAATTTTGTTGCCATCACTATATGCCAACGTACCAGCTAAATCAGTCAACTGTTGAACGACATGTTCTACCTTTTTAAACCCATGTCTTTTTTGCCTCCCAGGAGAAGTCATCCTAATTTGTTTCCAAAATTAAGAAATTCCCTTCTTTGTTGTTTACGTTTGAGGCCTTTGTTTGGCCGAAGTAAGAGAAACCTATACATAAAAGGGAATACCAATACTTTATAGTTCACTTGACACAAGGACTCCTGGATACTGTCAGCGTGCAAATGATGTGGAAGTAACTCTTTCCTCTCTACTAATTCGTAGCTTTTCATCAATTTTCAATGAAGTAAAAATGACAGAATAAATCGAAATAAATCCTGGCAAGTTCTCATTTTAGGATTCAGAGTACGTAGACACTAACTTAAGTGCCTTTCGTTTCAAATATCAGAAACGGCTTCTAATTTCCTTAAATTAGTCACTTCCAATGCATCGGCATAATGAGATTCAATAGAGAGTAACAGGACGGTTCTTAGTCGGGTGCACAGGAGATAATTAAGAAGGTTTACAAGGGCTGATTGATGGGTACCCGGTTTGGAAGATAGGAGATGCTACTGAGCGAAAATGAGTGTACCATTACACTTACATTTAGTATAACCTCTTTTAGACCGATTGGTGACAATCTGACGTTAATTTCTTTTTTTGTGATACCCATTTCAGAGCATCGTGTTAGTGTTTTTTGAGACCACGGAAAAAGAGCAGTATCGTTCCGTGATCCGATTCTTGTTTTAAGTGGCAAAAACTGCGAGGAAATCAAGCCCATTTTCGATGGTGTGTATGGGACCCATTCATCTTCCCATTGGTTTGCAGAGTTTCGGCCGTGGCCGCACTTGGATTTTTGATAAACCGTGCCCAGGTGGCCCAAAAACGGTTATCACAGAGGAAACCCTGGACAAAATCAATGAGCTCATATTGGTGGATGCCGAGGACATGAGAATGGTGCCGCGTTTTCTCACACTGGAGAAGAAGCGTAATAGAGAGACCACTTCACAGACGTGCTTGGCCCTGTTTAATAGAAATCCGGAGGAGTTTCTGCGTCGTTTTGTGACTATCGATGAGACATGGATTCATTGGCACACTCCAGAGAACAAAGAACAATCGAAACAATGGGTTTTACCTGGTCAACGTGCTCTAAAGAATGCGAAGACTGTGCCTTCGGCCGGAGAGGTGATGGTCACCGTTTTTTGGGAAGCGCGATGTGTAATCCACGTTGAATATTTGGAGAAGGGAAAAACAAAAACAATCACAGAAGTACACTACGTTGGTTTATTGGACCGATTCAACGCCGGTTTGAGAAAATGACAACATTTTGCGAAGAAAAAAATGATCTTCCAACACAATAACGTACCGGGTCACACCTCCGTAGTTGCTACAGCCAAATTAGTCAAATTGTACTACGAATTGCTCCCCTATCCTCAGTATTTTCTGGATTTAACTCCTTGCGACTTTTTTTCCAAACCTTAAAAGATCACTCGCCGAAAAGAAGTGCGGATCGAACGAGAAAGTCATCGCCGCCGCGGAATTTGAGTTATCATTTCTAGGCCGGATATATATCAAACAACACTTAGTCCTTTTTGTGCATCACAGAGATACAGAGAACGACAAGTCCTTATAAACCCTAAGCCGGCACTAGACGCCTTCTGCACCGTGTATAACTTTATGTACAGACTACGGCTCACAAATGTGGGCGTGTAAATTAAAAAAAAACATTACCCAAGAGACAAGGGTAGAAGCATGGCCACCTGTGGGTCAAGTGGCACCTTGATAATTGGAAAAAGTTTTCTTTTCCAATTGTGGGAATTTCCAATAAAAACCACCTCACTTTGTCCAGTTTCTTCTTTCTTCAGAATAAGTTCAAATAAGTTTTTGCTAAGATAAGCAATGAATCGAAGAAGATTTTATGGAAGTTCTTCTGCCATGAACCTTCTGACATTGACGAAGTATACTTCGAAGAGTCCAAATTAGAAGGATATGTTCCGTCTGACGATCAGTCCTGCGATTCAAGTCTGTTAGATGAGTTTTTATCATCTGACGATGAGTCAGATAATGCTCATCTTTCGCATGAGTGGACTCCTGTAGATGGCCGTTCGTTGAAAAGTTTTCATTTTGAAGAAACTATCCGGCGCTTATCAGAATTTCTAAGCTACTCCCTTCGACTGTTTTCGCTAAAAATATCTCAAGAACTTTATAAGCTCATAGCCCTATAGCCAAACTTGAACGCTCAAAATTTGTTGGCTGGTAGAACCACAACCCGCAATTCGAGCATCAAAAATTTAGTTGACACAGCCGTTCATGAAATAAAAAAATTCATGCAATGTATTTTTTGTGATAATGAAACACTAATTTGTAATGGTTACTATTACTAGCTACACCTTTGTCCCATCTTTCAGGCAATTTATGGATTCCAAGCCAATAAAACTATTCGTCTTTTGAAGTAAACCAAAAAGTCACCCAAGTACTGCTTAGCTAATGCGTGTCCCATCGATGAAAACAAATGGTAGCCGGAAGAAGCCAAGTCTGATGAATACGGCAGGTGGGGCAGCATCTCCCATCCAAGTGCTTTTGTTGTGTCCCGAACCAGTTTTGCCTTGTGTGCTTTGTGTATTAACGGTATCACCAGGTTTTAGGAGCTCGTGGTACACCACACCTTTCTGTTCCCACCAGATACACAGCATTGTCTTCCTGCCGAATCGATCTAGTTTTGCAGTCGAATATGATGGTTGTCTCGGATTAGCCCAAGATTCTTTCCATTGAGGATTCTGAAAATAAATCCATTTTTCATCGCCACTAACAATTCGATGCAAAATTGATTTTTTATCAAAATTTCAGAAGTGGTTTTTCGGTTTTCCATCTGTCTTTCATTAAATTCTTGTGGCACCCATTTTCCAGACCTTTGGATCTTTCCCATAGCTTTTAAGCGGTCAGAAATTGTTTGTTGTGCAATATTTAATATTTCTGCCATTTGTTTTTGGCTCAAAGTATCATCTTCATTCAATGTTGTTTGCGATTCGGTGTCTTCAAACTTTTTTGGTGGTCTTCCACGTTCTTCATTTCTCACATCAAAATCGTTATCTCTGAACCGTTGAAACCATCTTTTGCATGTTGCTTCTGATGGAGCATGATCACCATACGCCTCGACAAGCATTCAATGCGACTCTGCTGCAATTTTCTTCAAATGAAAACAAAAAATTAATGCTTTCCGCAAGTCCTCATTTTCTGGTACAAAATTCGACATTTTTAACACGATGAAAAAATATGATGTTGTTTGCTCAATGACTTGATGTAGATTTAATATGTTTGACAGGTGTCATAGCAACCAAACAAAAAAAAAAATAATTAAGTCCCGTTCACAATAAATGTGTCCCTATCGATACATTTGTATCTAGACGCTCACTTCATACCGGTACACCTGGTATGGGCATCGTCAAATGCAGTTTTATCTACGATTATTGGAGCACTGATGCATTTTTAAGAAACACGTTTGTTCCACAAGTGATGTCGCGATGTTTTCAGTTTTTCTGAAAATTTATTGATTTCGGAGATAATCCAACAATTGCCAAAAATTGCTAAGGAAAAGTCAACGGACTTTTGGAAATTTTAGAGAAAAATTTCTCGAACGCTCAAAATCCTGGCCAGCCTGTATCCGTGGATATGCCTATGATTCCTTGACGAGGGAGACTTCAGTTCCGCTAATATAAACCGGAAAGTTTCATTAATACGAAATGAAGGTTTACAAACTGTGTGATCCTAATGGCTACACGTATACTAGTTCCGTTTATGGCGAAAAAAATAACTGTCAAATTCAACGTCACATTGTACCCAAATACCTATAAACTTAGCAGAATTCTACCGCGACAAAGATAGAACTATGGCAACTGATAATTTTTATACGTCACTTGCCTAAGCGAAGACTTTGCTTGCTCGTAAAACTCAGTTAATTGGAACGCTGCATAAGAAAGCCGTAATCTATCCGAAGGCTGTGACGAACGCAGAACTCAAAATAGGCGAAATAGTTGGACGAAAAAGCTCAGCTGGCTCAAGGCATCAACATTTCCGATCAAATGGGATGCTACTTCTCGCCACTGTGAAAGACCAGTGGTTTTGGTACCACAAAGCAACGTTTCAGTACTTTACTTTCAACATCTTTTATCAATGCCTCGGTCCTGTACAAAAAACAAAAAGTTATAAAAATTATGCAGTTGAGGATGTCACTTTGCGAGACACTATGTGAGCAAACAACTTACAAGGTACAGTATCTTCTAAGAGTCATGCCCGGGAAGACCTCCGCACAGAAGGCACCTTGACGACTTCCATGTCGCCAGTGCGGAGGCGTTAAGTACCAAAGACTCTACCGACTACGGTCGGCTGAGGAGTGTCGAACTAAGAACTGCCAAATTTGATTCCAGTGGTGGTGTGAGCATATAGTAATTCGAGCCGAATAATGCAAGGTTGGCGGTCAAACCAACTGCGAACGAGCTCTCTCGAGCCTTGGCGCGGGCCTTTTATAGTAAGCCTTACTCAAGTATGGTGGGCGCTGCCTGGGCTGACCATTTATTTCCGGCCTTACTAGTGGGATTTTATTTTAATGAAAAACCGAAAACAAAACAAAAAATATTACAAGAACAGGCAATCTCCAGGAATTAGAAGAACCGGAGCTTTGGGCTAACGAGAGTGAGGAGTTTAAAAGAACACTCGCTGCAAAGAGCGATTTCATCGGTGAGCAGGCTTATACTCACACCGGTGATACACAGGGTAGGACTTCGGTCGAAGGGGTAGTCAAGGCAGCTGGAACATCCGCTGACGAAGCTACTTTCAAAAATCAAAAAAATCAGAGCAATGCTGCGGTGATGAAAAAGTGAGAACAACTGGCTCACCCACTAGACGAGCTTCTCGTTGACGTGATAAATGAGCTGGATTTTGCGGTCGTCTGACAATCAACCAATGGAAAAACGTCGAGGAGAAATTCCAAGACGATCTATGGGGGAAATTATCCACCACATGAAACGATGGGGCTGGTTGAGAAGGCGGACGCAAGGTTGTAGCTTGTGGAAATAAGCCTTCTGCGGAGGTGTGCGATGCTTGGGAGGGCATCAAAATAAAAAGCACGACGGTGGCAGAGTTGGCAAAGTTGGCAAAGTACACTCTGCCGACTGCATGGGTATGGTTTCCGTGTCCCTACATCTACCTTAAGAAGCTCATGGGACTACTCCATGTGCAGAATCGGGAATTTAAAGCCGATACATGGAGAGGCCTTAAGACGATGCCTGAATTGACCTTCAGACCTTCTGGTGTCTCCTAAGCAGGGATAGCTTACAATACCTCGAAAGATCGAAAGATAAAGCATGTCAATATTGATGGTTAAGCTATAGACAAAAGGTTTTGACAAGGAGGAACCCCAATGTGACGGAAGTGCTGCAGATAAATCTTTACTGAAGTAAGGCAGCGAAGGCCTGTGTTTTGGAGTACACCACCAGACAGGACGTCGCAGCCATACTCTTACAAGAGCCAGGAACCTAGGCTGAAGAGCACAGTGGTACATATTTCTTTTAAATAATTACAGCTCAGGTGACCTGTCGGCGGCAACATGCAAAAATCAGTGTCTGACTTCGGTCTACTTCCCCTACGACTCCGAAGTAGTTATATCAGAAAAACTAAAGGACTTGGAAAGGCAGAAAGATTGGATAATATATTCGCAAAGGGAGGGCTGACAAATATATGCAATAATCAGGTCAAATGAAATTGCAATTTTCATAGACGGTTCTGAAACAGGGCAAGAAACAGGTTCTGGCATCCTTTCAGAAGACCCTGAATTAAAGTGTCTATAAAACCAATGGACGCAAGTAGTGTCTTCCAATCAGAGGTTCTGGCTGTCATCAGAGCGGCTGAGCTTATACAGTTGAGATCGGTATTCGAAAGAGATATCGCTATCTATTTTGATAGCCAGGCCACACTCAAGACAATGAAATCGACCAACATCAGGAGCTGTCGCAAAGTGTTCGAGGCATTATGCAGTCAGAACCGGGTGAGACTATATTGGGTACCAGGATACTGCGGTATAAAGGGAAATGAAAAAGCGGATAAGCTTTCAAAAAGAGGAGGACTACTCAATTGTATTGAGGTTGCTACATCAAGCCACCCATTTGCATAGTAAGTCAAGGTCAAATCTTGAGGGACACAGGATATCAAAGGCTCTCTAGCCACTTTTTGATAGCAAAAGAACTAGGGAGTCAATGAAATCAAACAGGGATAAGCTTAGGACAATAATAGGAATCCTGACAGGACACTGTCTCCTGCGAAATTACACAGAGAGAGTGAAATTATCAGATAGGTATATTTGCAAACTGTTGAATACATTACACAAATACTGTGTGAATGTGGGGCATGATCACGTAGTCGAGAGAAATTTTTGGGGAAATATTTTTCTGGAAAACTAGAGAAAATATACTGCACGAACTTCAAAGAAATTCTTTGCTTTTGCAAAGAAATCGGATGTTTAGGTTTTTGCCTGAATCCACAAGGATCGCGATGGGCTCCTTCTGGTGCCTAGTGTTTGTATGTAATGGCATATTCATAACACCCCTGTTTTAACCTAACCAAACCCATGTCCGGAAAGAATATGTATCAAGAGGCCGAGCTAATGTAAAACTAGAAAGTTATACTGGAACTGCTACGATGAGTTATCAAAAACTGTAGGAGCAAATTCAAATTCAAAAAAGGTTCAACTACATGTGACCTCCTGGGGAAAAATAATATGACCCACCGGTGAGTTATGTGGCAGTCAACGTGTTAAGAATCACAGTGTTGGACACTGCACAATCAATAATCATAAAGTTACAATTGAAATTACTCTTTCAGTCAACTTCGCCGTTTCGTACGATGTAGGTATTATTTCCATAAGAAACAAACGGCAATAAGATGCAACAACATGACCAAACTAAATTGATAATTATGTACGCAGGTGGATCGGAAATAGTAAAGTGAATGTCGTTTTCTGGGTAGACCCTGACTTAAACGTGTCCATGGAAGTTCCTAGAACAACAGAGTATGGAGAATGCGATCGATATACTCGTATAGCTGGGGAATCACAATTTATAATTCAACTGCACTCAAAGCACTGAAATCCACAAATATCAATTCTAAAACAGTCGGAATGTCCTAACATTATCCAAACAAAACCATGTGAGAATAGAAGCTACAAGGATTAGAGGCTGCAGACCGGCTGTATTAAGTAATAAAGCGTCGTAAGATTGTAGTCTATAAAAAATTTATTACAATGGAGGTCGACGGAAGACGGTCAGATCTTTGTGTATATAGTGTATCTTATGTCAAAATATATCCAGAAAAGTTTTCAAACTTAGAAGAGACCAACCCTCCTAGTTGTAGATTCTACGATGGCCTGCAAGCCGATAAGGACAGAATGGATTTAATGTGTGAAGGTGTAACGCGAAATTTCTTGGAAAATGTTCCTATGAACATTTAGACAATATAGGCTTCAGGAAATAAAGAGTGTTACTCAGTTTCTACAATTTGGGTTTTCCAAGAGAAGGCACTTAAGCTGTAGATCCATGCCGCATACCCCCTTTCAACTTAATCTTACTTAATAGGACGTTTGTTAATCGTAATTGTACTCATTTGGAAGCCTACAGAAAGGTATACCATAAATTAAAGAAAAGAGTTAATAGGCTTTACAATTAGAAAATAAAATTTGAAAAGCTTTTTTAGGTCCTTGATACGTTAAGGCGTGGCTGGTATTGAATTCAAAATTGTTAGGGTCACATAGGCTGGTTGTTATCGTCTGTATTTATTATTGATTGGCGGAATTTTCGGTTGTCGTTTGACTCGTCTTCTCTTGTTCTGAATGCTTAGTGTCGTGATCTTCGATTACATACTTCGGACATCTAACGTAGAGCCTTATTACTTCTGATTCCTAGTACACATTGCTGAATGTTTAATATAAAATCTGAAAGAGATGTGGAGGTATTTCCCCAAGCTAGTATTATACTACGCATCAGGGACTTTGAATGCCGTATATTTATCGACTCATATCACCGCAATGACGTTATTTTTTAATGCTCGATGGAGTCTTTTAATATCAAGTGAAGTGGTCGTGTTTGATGAGTTCAATGATATCGTGTGATACCGTATTTGCTTCTAATGGCCTTTGCTGTGCGCCAGTGTATCAAAGGCATTGCTGAAATTTGTTAATGTAATTTGAATATGTAGGCTCCTATTCAAATTTGAAATACGTTTACAAGTTTTTCTAGTAGCACTCCAAGGCTTTTTTTCTTTTTGGAAGCAGTACCGATTTGGGTAAATAATTTTGTGTCTTTTCCCAAAATCAGTTAGCAACTTGACAACAACTTCTTTTAAGCGTTTCTCGATGACGGAAATTGGTCTATAGTTTGCCTTTGTAAGTTGGTCTTATGAATGTGTTAACCATGATTGAAACATTAAGATCTTCGTTAATTAAAGCTTGAACTGATGGTGTTGGTGCTTAGGGCTTTTAATTGTTACTATTATTCTTGTTTTTTTTTTTACCCCTGGGGCTTCATTTGTTGAAAGACCACACAAAATTCCATATACTATCACCTCGCTAGTCGTTTCCAGGTACGTGGTCAGCGATATCTATAAACTTTGATGACTGGAAGTTTTGCAATCACATAAGTGCATTGCTTTTATTACCTGGTTTGTAAATTATTTAATTGCCTAGGTGTCGTAGTATTCGGGGTGGACCTGGACCTTAAATGACAATCCTTAACAATTAGTTAACTGCCTTTTTTTGCGCACTCCGAGTTGGTTGATTTCCTCTTTTACTTGTGCACGACACCTAACGTCTAACCTAGCCATCTCTTGAATATTGTAGGAGGATATCTTTATCCACTTTCGATAGAGTCCATGCTTCATTGCCAGAAAGCAAGACTCGGACGATCGATTGCTTTTCGCCTGCGCTGTGTACAAACATTTTTAAGATATACAAATATCTTAAGCGTGCGTTAATTATAAAATTGTTAAGATTAGGCCTTCTGATCCCAAAGAAACAGCGAATGGCAAGAGTGATTCTTCGTTTTATTTCTGCTGACATGTTGTTACCAGAATTTAAAACAGAACCAAGGTAGACGAAGTTCCTTTCTACCCCAGGTTCAAAACTTTAGATTGTGACGTTCTCTCCAATTCGTTGATATTGACAGCATACCACCTTGATCAAAATGTTCCCGGTGGCGTCACCGTGTGGCGCTCCCATTGTTCCGATTTGAGATCTGTTTTCTTTTTTGTTAATTTGGTACATCTGTTGTTGACATTCCCTCTATATCTTAGCGTCATAGCTTGACATTTGCAAAGAGATCTGTTTTCTCTTTTGTTAAGTTGGTACATCTGTTGTTGACATTCCCTCTATATCTTAGCGTCATAGCTTGACATTTGCAAAGGTTACGTAGCCAAGAGTCTTTATCTATCTATCTGTGTGTGCGTTGGCGATTTTTACAATTTTAGAAATGGATTTAAATTTGCATACAATACAACGAACTTGTATTAAATTTTGCGTAAAAACCGGATTTAATGGTGCGCGAACATTGGAAATGTTGAAAAAGTGTGTCGGCAACGATTTTTTAAAGAAAACGTTAGTTTACCAGTGGCACGAGCGCTGCCACTTGGTCGTGAGTCAATCGAAAACTGACGAAAACATTGATGAAGAAAAAGAAATGTTGGTCAATAACCACAAATTAACCATCAGACTGAGTATGGATCTGCCCAAGACATTATGGTTAATGATTTGTGTTTCCGTCGTGTAGCAGCAAAGTTGGTGCCAAAAGACCTCAATTTCATGCAAAAAAGAGATGATTTGTGAGGCTGAATCCGATTCCACATTCATCATAAGGATTATTACTTCAGACGAGACGTGGGTTTATGAATAAGACAAACAATCCAGATATCAGGCAAGTGAATGGCGTTTACCAAATGAGCCGAGACCAAAAAAACCACGTCGTTTTCAATCAAAAAAGAAGACAATGCTCATGGTTTTCATGGATCACAACGGTGTAGTGCATCATGAATTTTTGTCTGAAGGCCAGATAGTAACCAAAGAGTATTATTTGGGCGTTATGAGACGTTTGCGTGAAGCAATTCGCCGAAAGAGACCAGAATTGTGGGCAGAAAACTCGTGTATTTTGCACCATGATAACGCATCATCGCACAGTGCCATCATTATTCGTAATTTTTTGACGGAAAATGCAACAAACACTATCCAACAGCCACCTAACTCATCTGATTTGGATCCATGTGACTTCTTTCTGTTCAATCGAGTTAAAAAACCACTACGGGGAACGCGTTTCAGTAGCCGAGATTATGTAATGGAAAAATCGCAGGAAGCACTGATGGACATACAGTAAACGGAATATAAAAAATGTTTCGAGGATTGGATCAAGCGCTGGCATAAGTGTGTTGCATTCAATGGGGATTACTTTAAAGGGGACAATATAGATTTAGATGATTAAACCTGTATTTTTAATTTTCCGAATAAATTCCGGGTGGTATATTTAGTTTTGCACTCGTTTAGCGCTAAACTCATTTTGGCAGCTTCTGTTTCAATACAAGCTAACGAACCGGTAACATCCTTCATTGTAACGTAAGCTGTCGTTGACACATACATACGTTACACATACCAAAAATGGAAAGTTTTCCGGTTTGTTTGGATTAGAAGTGTGATAAGAGATTATTGATAAAAATTAAAAAAAGTGTCGACGACAGAACGAAGCCCTGGGGTACACCAGTATTTATTTTGTGAATATCAGGCTTTAAACGATCCAAGACAACTTGAATTGAACGTTCCGAAAGGTAATTTCTAATCCATTGAAGAAGAGAGTCGTCGATCCTTAGTGAACGCTTTTTCAACAAAAGAGCCTGATGCCAAACTCTGTCAAAAGCCTTAGAAATATCAAGTGCAATCATTTCATTTTTTCTAGATTGATGCCCACTTTGGTTCAACTTTTCGGTGAGATATGCCATCAAATCACCAGTGGACCTGTTGCTATGAAAACTGTACTGCCGGTCATCGAGTAGTTTTTTTGTTTCGAGATACTTCATGAGCTTTATTAGCGTTTATTAGCGTTGACCTCGGCAAGAAGGGACGTAAGTGCAATGAGCTTGTAGGAAGAGAGAGAAGAAGATTTGCCTTTTTCAGGGCCGGACTAGAAAAATGCTGTTTATCATCTGCTCGGAAAGAAACCTAAAGTGCAGGATTGATGAAAATTCTTACGCAGTGGATGGGGATACATGGGATACCATGTAGATCAGCAGATTTGTGAATATTAAGATCTTTAAGTAATCTTGCGAAAGTGGATTCGTCCCATTGAAGTGTAGGCGGAGACAAAGCACAAACTGGAAGTTTTGAGTTATCCCCAAGGTGTGTAGCAAGCAGATTGTCCTTGTCCAAAGAGCAATTAGCTGAAATGTTATTACAAATGTGCTTTGGGATAGAAGATGAGGCAGAATTTCTGATGTTTTTTGAAAATTTTGTAAAATTGTGGTAATTTTTGCAACAGTATTGAAATTTGGCACGCTTGAGAAAGTTGTTGCAATTATTCCTGAGTCGTTTGAACTTTTTCCGGTTTTATTCTTTATGTTCGGTCTTGTAGGATCGAAAAAACGTTTCCCGACTTGACACAAGCGGTATGGGACATTGTCCTGAGTTAAAGGATACTCGGTCAGCAAAGTCGGCATTTATAAGTCGAACTTTCTCCTTACATGGTAATATTGTGGCTATCCGACTTCGTACCGAAGACGCATTGATTTGCAAATTCATATAAGATATTTACAAGATGCTTCATATACTTGCCCCGCTTGATAGGGCACAGGCTACGTTGCCAAGGAATAATAAAAAGATTTTCTGAGAATGTGACAAGCTTTAACCTTACTTACTTACTAAGACAGCGCTACAGTCCGGGATGAACTTGGGTCTGAACCAATACAGCTGCCTCCAGTTGCGCTTTTGAAGATGATTGCGACATTTATTGAGGAGCTCCTTTTCTACTTCATTATCCTTTCGGGTACGAATTGGATACTCTTCAAACTGGAGTATTTATATATCCGAGCTGTCTTATGATTTTTCTGACCAAATCGATGCTGAGGGTACAATAAGTGGAGCTAGCTATTGTATCAATCGGTCTCAAAAATCGTTTTAGGAATCTTGCGTTCAAAACGACGAAGAATATTTTGATACGGATCTACTTACCTCCATGCCTCTGCGCAATAAAGGGTGGTTTGGTGAGGATCTTATAAAGAGTTTCGCTGGTGTTTTTGAATAATTGCCTGGACTTATTCTTAAGTTTAAAAAACAACGATTTGCAAGTGCAACTCATCGTTTGATTTCGAAGGAGTTCTCCGATCAAAGTACAATAACATATCCGAAGAAAGCAAAATCCCTTATTGCTTCAAGGCAAAAGCTATTTATTGTGACATTCTGTTAATATTTTTGTTGATTTAACAGTTCGCCGTGTTTTGCAAATAATGTCAACAACATAAGTTTATGCAAATGATTGAACAGGGTTTTACCTCTTTTGTTGGCTTGCGAGATTCCCAAAACTTTCTTAAGTATGAGGTTATGATGTCGCATGACAGCACTTTGTCTTAAGCATTTTCTGATATCAAAGGTCTCTGTGAGATTGGTCTTAATCTTCACCGTTTTCATGGTGAAAAATCTGACGAGTTAGATATATTCGTAGCTTTGTATAACTCGTCTTGGTAGATGAATTAATATCCGGCTTTGTAATCGGTAAAAAGATTGTGAGTATCGTCCTGAACTTTTTGAGTCTCTCTACCGTTTTGATTATCACCGTTGACTGATAATCAATCCGCTGTAGGTCCTATTTCTGTTTTTAATTCACTTTGGACAGACATTATAGAGTTGCGCTTTTCTTTTGCTCACCATTGGCGCTTATCAGTTTATCAGCAAGTCAAGCCTGTTTGGATTGATGTGTTATCATGATTACAGCACTGGGCATTGCCAGATTAACGTCGTTCAATGCCTGCGCTTATCGTATAACATTCAGCCACGAAATTACATCTGTTTCAAGAGTTTCTAATCAATATATTATGATTTTGAATCTTCGACGCTTATAGTTTAGGATAGCTTAAGCTATCAGGTTCGTTGACTGGCTAACAAGCATGTCAACCGAAGACACGCTTATCAAGAAGCAAATAAAGATATAACTTGATGCTAACTATCTCCGATTTTGAACTTGATCGACAAATTCTATGTTAAAGTAGCCCAACTGATTTGAAAATCGCTAGCTAATCGATAAATTTTGTTAAAAGCTATTACATACTATGCTTTCGATCAAATATCTTTCAGACATGATAAGGCTTTCATCAATTAGATTTTTGTTGATTTTTTTGAAATGCGTCGTCTCTGTTGACTTCCCGAAATCGTGTCAGAAATGGAAGTTACTCCTTTCCAAGCACTAATTAGCTTAAAAGTGTGATACTATGATTCCAAGTGTGCTGCTCCTAATAACAATTTCACAAATCGCATGGCTGACGCCAATCAAAACATTTATCATTTGATGAAATCGATTTGGATTGATTTATTTGCGCTTTCACAGCAAATCGCGTTAGATAGATATTCTGGCACATTTACGACCCCTTAAGTCCCAATAGAAAGGAAGGACCGTTCTCAAATAGGAATATCAAAAAGCTATCATTGATACGTTTCATAGTTTAGGTTGCACGCATTGATGTCCATTAATCTCTCCCAATAAATATAAGACTTTTGACGAACCACCTCCCTGAAATGAACGAGCATATTCACGGATTCCTTTTAAATCCTCATACTTGGTGAATTCATTATGTCAATGGAATCACAATCTCTCCCACAGCCATAACATTTTCACCTGGCCAGAAACAATATAAGTTTGCGTGCTTTATATTACCAAAGTAAGTACAATTGGCATGCGATCTCAGCACTAAACTTTGACCACACAGACCAGTTACTCCACCAGATTTTACAATAATGGAAGCGCTACCACCTGGTACTGTATTAAGAGACGAAAAGTGAGAGTAATAAGGTATCGGCTTCCGTTGACCAACTCCATGACCAATTACTACCCTTCCTAGCGCATTCATGCTTCCCAAACTATTGACCATGCTCAAAAAGTAGTTTTGCTATTATATAGTAGCCACTTTAAAACTGGCAACACTTTTTCTGGTATATTCCGTTTCTTCGCGCGCATTTTAGTTATTACATGGGAAGGAATCGTGCGTCACGAAGAGCTTACGGCTTACAGCATTCCTTGGTTAAAGGGAATCAGGAAATGAAATTTTCAGATAGAGTGCGTCGCATAATAAATTTTAATAGTGCGCTGCAACATTGGCACGGAACATTACCATCAGCTCATTTGAGGTGGACACGAAGAACAGGGAGTGTGAGACGGAAATTCTGTTAATTTTATTGTGATGAACTCTTTCAGGAATTGTTAATGAATTGGAATCGAAATAAGGATTATAGGAATGAGTCAGGCAAAACCCCTGACATTGGGGAAAATGAATTGATTTTCCACAGGATATCTAGTGGAATGTAGCTAACACTGACAGAATTAGGTGGGGTCGAAAGTAACCTCAAGGAGTATTCTATTGTTGCAGGTATTTGTGGTAAGAATAATTAGAATGATATATTGGAAATATGCGTGTGGATGTTTTGTTTAGAAACCGGAACAACAGACAGTTAACCTGGACTAAACGAATTCAAATGCATTCAACCACGTCAATGGTTTATTTAAATATAAGTAGTTCTGGGCAGAGCATAGGTTTGTCAAAGTGTAAAAGTTTTGATTTCTTAAGAATTGTGGTATTCGGGAAGGGCGCTTCCATATTGGCTGTGTTTTCGACATAATATAAAGCAGTTTTTCGAACGGGAGGGAGTAGTAGATCAGAACACATAAATTGCTATTTGTCATTAACTATTTAATCTGATTTTAGGGAAGGGTTTAAGGAACAACTCCATCATATACATGCACGCAAAACGTTGTACAAAAGCTAATGGACAGCCTACGTAGTGTTCAGATTATGAATAAAACAATTTTATTGAATTCATGAATATATAACAGTTATTTGTGAATACGCGTAGATAAGTAAGGGGGGTGAGGTTTGATTTTCAAAAGGCTTTTTTGACAGATCACGCGTGACACATATCAAACTGCTTTGTCATTTTTGTTGAGTATCGTTTGCCAAGGTATCATGGAAAGACTCACACCACAACAACGTCTCTAAATTGTTCAGCTGTTTTTTGAGCGATTCGAGGAACTTACGGTGTGCATAAACGACCTACTGAAACTAGAGAGACTATAGCAGCTGTAGCTGAGAGTGTACGCGAAATCAGCGACGAATCGTTGGCGTATTTAACGTGAGGATCTCCGCCTTAAAGTGTACAAAATTCAACTTGTGCAAGAGTTGAAACCAGGCGACTTGAATTTGCGTCATATTTTCAGTGAATGGGCTCTGGATAAACTTAATGAAAATCCGGTGTTTTATCGTGAAATTTTGTTCAGTGATGAAGCCCATTTCTAGCTCAATGGATACGTTAATAAACCAAACCAAATAAAACCGTATCATTACATTCATTAAAAACAACGGTATGGTGTGGTTAATGGGCTGCTGGAATCATTGGTCCATATTTCTTCAAAAATGAGGGAAATCAAAATGTTATTGTCAATGGTAACCGTTATAGCGCCATGTTAACGGACTATATGCTTCCTGAAATTCAAGCACATGGTCTCGGTGAGCTCTGGCTTCAACAAGACGGCACTACGAGCCATACTGTGCGGGAAACAATGGACTTGTTGAGAAATCATTTTGGTGAGCACTCAATTTCATATTTTGCTACGGTAAATTGTCCGCCTACATCGTGCGATATCACACCTTTTGACTACTTTCTCTGGGGATATGTGAAGTTTTAGGTCTTCAGGAATACGGCAGCTACGATTGACGCTTTGAAAGCCAACATTACTCGTATTATCAGCGAGATGCCAGTCGCTATACTTGAACAAGTTGCCCAAAATTGGACCTTTGGAATTGAGTACCTCAGACGTAGTCATAAAAAGGTTTTCTAATAACGACTTGTCAATTTTTTTTTTAAATAAAAGGCAAACCATTTGAGATATGTCAAAAACTTTATTATTGGCTTAAAGTACAATCAAAACATTTATAAATGGAACTCGACTTCGTTCATATGGCCACCGCGGGCACGTTTACTGCGGTCGATTCTTTGGACCCAATTTTCAACGACTCGGCTACACATTTCGGCCAAAACGGCCGCTATTTCGCGTTTAATGTTGGCTCTGAGCTCTTCCAATGTCGTCGGCGTGTTGGCATAAACCAATGACTTAACGTAGCCCACAGAAAATAGTCAAGCGGTGTTAAATCGCACGAACGAGGCGGCCAATCGACTGGCCCATGTCTTGAGATAACACGCTCACCATACTTACTCTTCAATAAATCGATTGTAGCTTGTGTTGTGTGGCTTGTGGCACCATTCTGTTGAAACCACATGTCGTCCAAGTCCATATCTTCCAATTCGGGCCAAAAATATTCGATGATCATGGCGCGATAACGCTGACCATTCACAGTAACGTGACGATCGTTATCGTCGACGAAAAAATATGGCCCAATAACGCCGCCGGCATGCAAACCGCACCAAACAGTTATTTTTTGTGGAAGAAGTGGTGATTCATGATTCATGATTCATTTTGGTTATTGACGAACGCATTGAGCCAAAAATAAGCTTCGTCACTGAAGATAATTTTACGATGAAATTCATCATCTTGGCGCGTCTTTTTCAGAACCCAATCGGAGAACGTAGCTCGTTAGTGTACTTTACCATGATAAAAATGTTGAGTTTACTGAATAAATTGACAGTGACAGTTTGATGATTAGTGAAAAAGTGCGTTCACAAATGTAATTCAAAGTTGTCAAGTCCCTACTGCAAAACCCCATATGTAGTATACTTAGTTTGTTTTTGACAGATAGAAAGGTAAGTCATGTTTTGGTGTGCCCAGCGATTTTCAGTTATTATAAAAAATGGAGCAAAAAATGTGCATCAAATTTTGTGTAAAAAATAGAATCTAGTGCTCTAAAGCACCTGAAGTGTTCACAGTGGCATGCAGTGAGTCTGCTCTAAGTAAAAAAAATGTTTACAAGTGGTACAAACTCTTTCAAGATGGCCGAATATGTGCCAATGACGAACCTCGCACTCGTCGCCCCAGCACTTCAACAAAAGGTGTTCACGTCGAAGCTGTAGAGAAAATTGTTTTGAAAAATCGTCGAACTACCATAAGAGAAGTTGCCGATAATGTTGGCATATATGTCGGCTCGTGTTATGCAATTTTTTCGGATGTTTTGGGCATTAGACGTGTGTCAGCGAAATATGTTCCAAAACTTCTTAATTTTGATCAGAAAACCCGTCGCATGAGAAACGACGTCAATGATGATCCTGACTTGCTCAAAAGGGTCGTAACTAGTAACGAATCATGGGTATATGGTTATGACGTCGAAACCAAAGCCCAATCGTCCCAAGAGAGTCAAAAGCGAAAAAAGCACGCCAGGTTCAATCAAATGTCAAAGTTTTGATCACTGGCATAGCGCATGAGGAGTTTTTACCTCGAAGTACGGTTGATAAGGAGTATTACTTTGAAGTTATGCGCCGTTTGCAAGAAGCAATATAAAAAAACCTGCGGAATTGTGGAAAAATACAATAATTCATGGCTTTTGCATCACGATAATGCACCTGCTTATTCATCGTTGCTTGTGAGAGATTTTTTGGCCAAAAATAAGCACGATAATCATGCCTCAGCTATCATATTTACCGGATTTGGCCCCATGCGACTTTTTTCTGTTCCCAAAACTGAAGAGACCTATGAAAGCACGCAGATTTACAAGGATTGAGGAAATAGAAACGGCATCGCTGTATGAGCTATGAGAAGTGCTACAGGGATCGGAAAAAGCATTGGCACAAGTGTATTATATCCGAGAGGGATTATTTTGAAGGAGACAAAATTGATACTGATGAACAAATAAACATTCTTTTTAAAAACATAAAGCCACCTTACTTTTTGAACACACCACGTACAGGCTGCTGAGTTAAGCTTTTCTTAGTACTTAGTAAATCTGAATGAGAATCTACTACTAGTTGTCCATGTTCATCTTTAAAGATTTCCATTGTGGTTTTGATTCCATGGCAGGCTTGTTTTGTCCCCTGTCGTTCCTGCAGTAACATATCTCCATTTTCTGAATCACGCGCTTCTCATGCTTTTTCTTTTTCTTTTTGAGAAGCCTTCCTATAACAACGGGCAGCTCTTATCCTTTCATGCAACAAAGTTTTATATGTATATCTCTTGTTTGGCTGCATATACGTGGTTACATTCGTCATCAAATCAGAGGTTTCTTTTTGGCAATGCTTTGAAATTAATCACAATCACAATACGGCTTCTCCGAATATTGCAACTAATAGGCTGCGTTTCCCTTGCACTATTTTATGTATGTTCTTCCTAAAAGCTCGCGGAACTCGTGCTTGATGCTGTCATCCGCATACTTTGCAGACAGCCTTAATGCCAAGGGATTCGCTTACATGACGCACGCCTAGAACTTTTTACCTAAGTCTACCTCGAATTGAAATTTTTACCTAAATACCCGGGGTCTTAATTTTGTTAAGAAGACGCCCTAATTTATATAGTATTCCATTTAATTGTTGCTATAGAAGTTCAAGGTCTCCGCGGAATATTCGCTCACAAACTATTGAGAGTTCTAACTTTCTTGCAAAGCCAAAATTTCTTCGTTTTCTTCGAAATATTTGCTTTTGTCGTCAATATTATACCCGTCCGTATCTAAGTTTAATGTTTATCTTTATATCCCAACAAAGAATCTGTGTTTGTAGTCTCGCTGAGGTTATGAGAGCTGCAGTCGGCCTTTTTAAGATTGTTGCTCTACCACCTCTATTCTAATGTTCCGACACAACTACAGAGCTCTCTTTAAACCAGGTTCCGAATATATTAAAGTGGCTTAACCTAACTGCACCGCTTTCCTGATGAAGCAGAAGTCCTCTAGTGCAAACATTCTCATCTGTAACTTGTATCCAAATGCTAATGACGTCCAGCAGCGGTTGGGTATTCTACCCTCAGTTAGAGATACTAGGCTCCCGGGCTTCACTATATGGAGGTGGCTGTTGGAGCTGATAGACGGAGGTTTAATGTTATATCTCCACCAAATATTACATCCAAAAAAGACTAGATATTGACATTTGTTGTCAAAGAGACATCACATCTAATAATTTTTTTCAACAAATGGATGCAAAGGGTGTACAACTAAAGTTTGACGACAGGAACAAAATTCTAAATAAAACAACAAAGGTGTGAGATATAAAATTTATTCTGGATTTGTTTTGAAGCTACGTTCATGTCATTATGTGTGAACACCTTTTAAATGGCCACCTGGGCTTCGCTGTCGGATGTTGGCCTCAAGCTCGTCCAAAGTGAATTAAATTGTTGACGATCGAAGAAACTAGACGTGTTTTATTTTGTGCTACGTCCTGTTTTAGACTACAGAAGATTATTCACTTAGGGAAGGAGTTGTATTGAAACTGACGGGAAGTGAATGGCGCAAAGACAAGTTCATATACTCGTATTTTGACAATTTTTTTCTCATCTGTTCCCTTACTAGTAAAATTGATTGTTGTAGGGACCTTTGGCTGTGAAACAGTCAGAAGTAATCCAATTGGGACTGCCTAACAACATGCAAGCTGATAATAAATTGATCACAGGCTTTCGAATCTAGACATTAGGTTTTGGAAATGGAAAGAAAACAAGGCAGTGTATTTTGTCGCTAATTTCTATGGAAATGAGGAAACCACTGTTTCGCAAAAAGAAAAAAAATTCACAAAATCTTCAGCTTCATGTGACATGGTTGTGAAAGATTACAATCTATTCATGGAAGGAATGGGTAGCGCAGATCATTTGGTAGCCTTGTAATGTGTAAATAGTAAGTCTCCAAAGTGGTGGCACAGATTATTCCGGTCCATGCTAGATATAGCATTTGTAAATGCTTATATTGTAAATGGACTAAGAATAAACTTAAAGAGTTTAGAAGGTCAGTGGCATAAGACTTTAGTTAGTTAGTTAGTTGACTTTTACAATGTAACGATTAACCTAAGTCTTTAATGGTTTGGCCTGTGGCCGTCTACCAGGTTGACAAAATACATACTTAAGTTTTACATTAAAAATCTCCATCTATGATACGCTTTCTATAACAAAGTGCTGCTACTGAGTAATCATATAAGACTTTCCATGCTCTTTACAAATGCTCATTACTTCATCTTCGTCTAAATCATGTTTTCCGAACATTGATAGTCGAAATTCTTTTAAAATCGGACAAACACCAAGAAAATGAAGGATGTCTTCTCTCTTCTTCATGTTGCAAAGGTCACAAAGTATTGGAAAATCTGGTCAATGGGGTATAAAGTTTAGTTGAACGAGTTGAAAATAGTACCTATTTTGTCAACTGCGTGACTATCTAGGAAGTTTGTTTTTTCATTTAGAAAATGGTTTAGTTTGCTGCAATAGTTCCTAAACAGTGACGATTCAGCTTCTTCGACATATTGGTCATATGAATGTCTGAAAAAATTCTCCACAACCAATTTAAATTTTTTTCTTAAAAGATGAGATGTGTCTATTCGTTCACTTGAATAGACAGACCTAATCCGAATTCAGAAGCGGTTTTCTTCCATTCCTCGCAAATGCCTCCGTTTGTTCTAATTATGCTTCTTCAAACTACGTTTGGTAGTCTGCATTCATTCATTTCTAGTATTTTTAGGATATGGTTGAAGTGCATTTTGAGCGTGTACAAGAGCAAAGGAGGAGTTCCCGTTTCAAGATGTAGCATATAGTTCGGGGTATTTTTTGGTAATCGGGAAATCTTCTTCAAAAAGTAGCGAAGAAATTTTTTTTTTCCATAGCATCGTAGCATTTGTAACCCCATAACTGAGCTCCGTAAGGCATTATTGACGCTGCGGTTGAGTGGAACAAAGTTTGTTTCGCACTTTTCGATACATATTTATTTTTGAAGCAACTAAAAAGTTCCCAAATCGAACAGATAGCTCTTTTAGCAACAGCTAATTTTTCCTTAAAGTGTGGTTTAAAATTTAAGGAGGACGATATAAGGATACCTAGGTATCTGTATCTGGATACTAACTCAATCTCTTCTCCGTCTAACTTCCACTTTTCCAAATGTGAGAAGTGTCCTCTTGCATTTCTGAATATCATAATTTTTGATTTATCAAGATTTACAGTGAGATTCCAACTTTTACAGAAAACATTAAGCCTGTTTATCATTAACTGCATACCTTGGGTTGTGTCACCCAGAAAGACAATATCATCAGCATACATCAGCTCAGGAATTGATACACCGTTGAATCTTATTCCACCTTTGACATCATCTGTTCTATCATTGATGTATAATATAAAAAGCAGAGCACTTAAAATACAGCCTTGTTTAACACCCATTGAAGTTTCGAACTCTTCAGAAATTAATCTTCATAGAAGGCTCTCAGGATTCGAATAATTTAACTTGATACACCGATTTTGGAAAGCTTGTAAAAGAGTGCTTCACGTGGTATTGAATCGAACGCTGCTCGAAAATCTAAAAAAAAAGGCGTACAACTTTTTTTTCTTGCTCTTGTATGTTTCAGCAATGTTTGTTAAGCAGAATATCTGGTCGATTGCTAAGAGATGGCGTAATTAGTATTATTCCATTGGAACATGCGTTGGAAAGCTACTGCCATTGTACGTCATTTCAGTATATGTAATTCATGTGAAGCGTAAACAACAATAATTTTTTTTTTTTTTCACTGAAATATGTCGAACTTTGTGCCTGAAAAAGTGTTTTTGCGGGGAGTTCATCTTCATTACTTTAATATGAAGAAAACTGCTGCCGAAAGTTATCGTATTTTGGTGGAAGTTTATGGTGAACATGCGCTAGCTGAGCGAACGTGCCAAAAGTGGTTTGCACGATTTAAAAGTGGTGATTTTGGCTTTGAAGACGATGAACGTCCTGGGCAGCCAAAAAAGTTTGAAGATCAAGAACTGGAAGTATTACTCTATTACTCTATTGTTGCCAAACACAAGAAGAGCTCGCAGAATCTTTGGGTGTTACTCAAGCAGCCATTTCAAAACGTTGAAAAGCAGCTGGGTATATTCAAAAGCAAGGAAATTGGGTTCCACATGAACTCAAGCCGAGAGACGTCGAAAGGCGGTTTTGCATGTCCGAAATGCTGCTGGAACGCCACAAAAGGAAGTCATTTTTGCATCGGATTGTTACTGGTGAAGAAAAATGGATCCATTACGACAACCCCAAGCGCGAAAAATCATATGTGAAACCCGGCCAACCAGCCAAATCAACGACAAAGCCGAATATCCATGGTGCGAAGGTAATGCTCTGTATTTGGTGGGATCAGATGGGTGTGCTGTATTGTGAGCTACTAAAACCGGGAAAAAACCATCAATGGACAACGCTACCGAACACAATTAATCCGTTTGATGAGAGCAGTAACCGAAAAACGCCCGGAATATGCGACCAGACACAAGGCTATTCCGGTTAAGAACTTTTTGGAAAACAGTGGCCTTATAGGCCAGACCTTGCCACTTCTGATTACCATTTGTTCCGGTCGATGCAGAACGCCCTCACTGAAATACGGTTCACATCAGAGCAGAATATCAAAAATTGGCTTGATTGATTCTTATCTGTCAACCCGGCGCAGTTCTTTTGGGATGGGATCCACAAGTTGCCAGAAAGATGGGAAAAAGTCATAGCTTCAGATGGGCAATACTTTGAATAATACTATTGTACAAGTTTTTCTTAAAGAAAAAAAACCAATAGAATAACCTTTCCTAAATCCAGCTTGGAATTCTTTAAGGATGTTATGTTCTTGTAACCATTCATACAATCTTTTGTAAATTAATGAAGCAAACAATTTGGCTGAAGTGTTTAAAAATGTGATTTCTCTGTAGTTCTTCGAGTCCCTTTAATCGCTTTTTTTGTGTAGGGGAAAAATTATTGCTTTCCTAAATACGTCGGAGATATTAGCAGAGTCGAATATTCAATTAAATTCAATTGTGAGAGAATTCATAAACTCATATGAGCAATTTTTATAGAACTCAAACGGGATGCGATCAATACCAGGTGCTTTATTTGATTTCGATTTGCATATTACTTCATTGGCTTCTTCCAGGGTAAATGCAGAGTCTAATTCTTCGTCTAAGAGCAGAGGGGTTGCATATTGAAGTAGCGGCAAGGTTAATGGGGCATTAAGAAGTTTATCGAAATGAGTCCTGAGTTGTGGGGCTTTGAGAGTTACAGAGATGTTAGACGTGTGTCCGTTTAGGTATTTGACAGCTTTCCAGAACTGAGCTGAAGATTTTGAATTATTTATAATCGCAATGTTTTGTTGTCCAAAGGCTACTTTTTTGATGTAACAGATGTGTTTGTATTGATAGAGTGTTTTAAAGATATTGGAGTTATTCGACCTTAGAAGTTTTAGAAATTTAAAAGATTTGGTTCTAGCTTTCATACAATCAGAATCATACCATTTTTGTTTATATATTTTATGAGTTTTTAAATCTTTCCGTTGCGGAATGGATTTCCATATTATTTCCGTTAGAGCTTCAATATTGGCTGTATAACGCTGTGTGCGTAGTTCCATAGGATTCACATTCATGTTTCGCTGATACGATTCCATTATTCGGTCATTTCAGACAAATTTCGACAGAAGGCTTAATGGTTTTGTGCAAGCATAGTTGCCGCTAGCAGTAGAATTAATGGTTACTTCCAAGGGCATGTGCTCCGAAAAGATCTCAGTTCCTACTTAAAAACTGTCTAGAAACTTGAGCCAATTTCCCAAAACAAAACAGTAGTCTATTATTGAGCATGATGTTCCTCTGATAAAGGTCAATTCGTCATCTGGATCTCCTTCGCAACTAAAATTCAACAAGCACATGTCATACTCATCAGCAATTATTCAATTCAATTATTTTTGCTCTTTTGTTATCACAAATTAGGTCTTTAGATTTGCGACACGGTTGCAGCAGAGTACTTTGTATTTTGTGTGAGTCCTACATGACCAATAAAATCCCCAATAAGCATTATATCCGTACAGTCCAGAGTTTATCGAAATCACGCTGCAAATGATTGCAGTTTAAGTAGATTGGTACCAAAACTACATCCAGTGTATTCAGTTTTAGGTTAGTATCATCCATTTCGCCAGCTTTTACAAAGATACTCGTATACAGTCCTTCGAGGTCGTCACGAAAGCCGAGTAGTGTTCCTCTCCCAAAAAGTGAAGTTTTTATAGCAGGAGACCAGATTAATTCATAGTTTGAGAAAATATTCTTAAATCCAATTTCTTCATTATCTAATAGATGTGTTTCAAATAATACAAAAAAATGTTACAAAACTCGTTTTGTTTTTTAAACCTGATAACTATGTTTTTTTCAACATCATTCTGGTAGGTACATGGGCACATCATGCGTCACGTGCAGCCGCCTTAGAGCTTGTGGATGAACCCAAAAAATTTTCTCATCTTGGTGTTTTGCTAAGTTTGGCATCACTGCTGCGATTGACATTAGCCGTCAAATTTGAAGTTTGTGAAAAGTGTTCTCTTTCGTTTTTATTTAGCGAAATGTCACCAAAAATAGATTGTATTATTTCAATGCCACTCTTTTCACCACACCTCAATCCAAGCGTGGAATCCCAAGTAAAGACATTCTTGTCAATGTGAAGCTTGTCATCCCGTAGAGAAATCTTTATTGATGCGTCTTTTTGACGAAGCTCCCACATGATTGGAATCATTTTCGCCCGACGTTGTCTAGTACCCTTCAATTTGAAGACATTCCTCATCACGTTCCAGGCAGACTCCTTCGATCTCATCTTTAGAATTATCGTAGACTTGTTCCTGTTATGGCTGTGTATCCTATACGCAGACTCGACGATTTGATTCGGAGTTGAGTCAACTAACCCGGCGCAAATGGAATTTGCCTTTTCGCTCATATCTACTTGATCTTCAACAGGCAGGTGAACAACAAGATTCATTTCAGTACTCATCTATACGAGTCGGTCAAGCTGGTTCTCAAGACGTTTGTTTTGTTCTTCCAAATACACAACTTTTTGCTAGAACTTGGTCTAGAACTTGCGAAATATATTTTAGAACGACAGGGTTTCTGAATCTATAAGCTCTTACAGCTCTTTGAACATAATTTTTATTTTTATTCAGCACACAAAGAACAGACACCTACTAACGACCACAGCATCCTACTTCTAAAAACTGTAGGGCGAGGACTCAGAGAAGGCACTTTGTGCTAAGGTTCCATTTCCACCAATCTCTTGTTTTTCACCGTCCAGGTTGAATGGGTTATTCTGTCTGACAGTGGAATTTGGATTGTTCTCGCGGTTTAAAAGCCTGCAGAAGTGGTTTTCCAATTTAGTTGTTCCAAGAAGATTGATGTAGCATAGCGTTTTTGTGAAAAACTTATGCTCAAAGCTTAAAGTAAGACCAACATTCGAAGACTATTGAGCTCTTAAAGTCATTTATTATTAACCACCAAGTTGCAAGAAGATTTTTTTTTTTATAATTAACTGTGAGTCTTCAGTCGCATACACTCGTATTGGCATCTAATTAGGACACCTCCTACATACATTTTGAAGGAACTATTTAACTGAAAAAAAAAAAAAAAAAATAACTTTGCAACCTTAAGTTATATGAAGAACACAAAAAAGATTTCCTTCATTGGCCTCAATTTACTCGGAAAGCCTCAATTTAATTTTTTTTCTTTTATCCACATCATCGCTAATTATTTTGATTCACAACAGGGTTCTCATCACTGAAGGCACTTCAACTAAACAAAGGCAAATCTCTTGACATCATTAAGGCTCTTTTATCACATGAAAATCCACACACATGTTCGAAGTATGCAAGCGTTGAGTTGCTGGGAAGAGATTATGTCCCCAATACGAAATCTGATCGAAAGAAAACGTGTCTATACCCTTCAGACATCAAATTGGGGTCCTTTTGTATGGCATCAGCTGAACAAATAGGTATGTTGTAGATATTTAAGATACAAACAGTACATTTACCATGAAATGTGCAAAAAAAAAAAAAAAATCAATTGGCTATTCCCAACGAGTTGAGTACTTTTCAAATGTAGCAACACTTCTGTATTGAAATAGGATATATTCGCACATGTTTGGAAGCCACAAATCAAAAACATTACACAATACCGGCGCTCCTTCTTATATGACTTAAGTCACTTATAGTATGAACCCCCGCATTTCTGTGACACACAAAGAATCTTCAATTGATTTGTATATTTGGATGAGATTTACCCCCTAAATATTCGCCATCATTTTGAAGCATCTGAAGTTGTGAAGTTAAGAGAACTCAAACCGAATTATATCCATGAACAAGTACAAATCAAAACATAAACATCTTCGAGCACAAATAAATCTTCTTGGCATACAGCCAAAGTTCACATTTTAAGAGTTGTTGTTCCATATCGGTTTCATTGCACTAGATTATGCATACCATAACTGAAAATCCTTTAATATCTTCCTTAGTTGGAAGTGGGAAGATGTTATATACTTTAGTAGTTGTAGTCATACTTCGCCTCATCTTAATATTTCGAAAAAAAGAAAATGAAGATTCTGAGTAGAACGATCTGGATTGTATATTATGTCAACTATGACTGGCGAAAGACTGTCGTGTTACAAATATTTCACTGTCACCCAGTTTGTTGTGAAATCGATGAAGACAGCTCATTCACGCCATTGCAATTGTGCAGTGGAACCAGTGTTTATGTGTTTGCTAGAAATTTGTTGTCATTACTAATTGTTCGGCTGTTAAATTAACACAAAATTGATTTATTTGTTCTGAAACCTCCTCTACTCTAGAGATGAATCAACTCTGTCCCTTTAATCAGTCGACAAACGAATGGGTAATACAATTGTCAATGTTGACGTTGCTGGTGTGTGTTCTCTTCTGTCATACCCACTTTGGCCGCTTCATCGCTGTGTTTGTCCAATCACATCAATTTAATCAGCATACGTAGGTAATTGTGCCGACTTAAGAAGATCGTGCCATTGTTGTTCAAAAATTACCTGACAGCCAGCCGTTTTGTCTGAAACCTTTCTTGACATCTAAGGTGTCGGTCAATTCGATAGCATTATGGGGCAGCGAAGATACATTTTACACAATCTGATCAGCTTGGCAGGGTTATCAGAACTAGACAAGGCGTTATGAGCTCGTCCCTATGACGGCTACCATATGGGGCTTGAAGTCAGCAAATATCGACAATCTACAGGATCGATCTGAAATTTTCGGGTCTTAACAAGTTCTCCCATAATGTGAGAATTTTTGATCAATTGTGAGCTTTCAAGGCGAAAAACCGCGCTAATATGGACTTCAGCATTATTTCAGCAAAGTCCTAACATGCGATGCTTTTTTGTGGATCGGACAAACAGTGCTGGCCTTCTGACCACATCTTATGGATGAGCTGGTGTACTATATGTTTCTCACCAGGTAACATCCAGCTGCTTTAAAAAGCACAAGAGTTTATCCGTCTGCGCTTACAGCATTATTAGACTTTAGGTTCGATATTGGCACCTTAACTTCATCTTGGTCAGGGGATAGAATATTCTGTCGTCTTCAAGCAGAATGAATGGTTAATTCTGCTTGCCAGTGTCAATGGTAAGTCCGAATAAGTAGTCTTTCAATACTCTCACCATCGCACAGAGGAGTATTTTACCTTGAAAAGTGGACAAAAATATAACTTATGAGTTTTAGAAAATACTTTTGGATCATATTAACAGAGATATTTTGAGTTTTTATGCTAAAAATTAAATATTTAATAAATATAAATACAATTTGAAATTTATTCATTTTCGTAATCAAATTCGTCACATGTTTCTTCCTCGTCCTCCTTTTCTTCTTCTTATCTTTCATTTTCGCTGTTATCACCATTTGAGTTTACATATGTTGTCTCTGGAAGCAATAGCTGTCAAGTTTCGCTGGTGAATGGCTTGCTTTTGTTTTGAGACTTTGGCCTCAAACTACTCAAAAAAGGGTCAGAGCTTAGCGAAAGTCTATTCAAGACATCTGTATTACAATCCTCTCGGGAAAACTTTCTAGAAAAATGTTGCCTATATAAACGAAAATGCTTGTTTCTAGCTTCTGCCGCTCCTGCCGCTTCCTCTGAAAGTTGGCCAATAGGTAATATAGCGTGGCTGATTGCCGTGGACTTAAAATTGTATGTATTGTTGGCGACATTGGATGAAAGTTTTGCAGTAGCTTCAGCAAAATTTGAAAATTTTTGTACATCAATTTTGTGTCCACTTGACAGGACTTCCAATATCATCCTAAATTTCCTAATGAGGTTAATGTCTACACCAGTAATTCGGGAAGCAGTTTCAGGATCTGCAAACAATTTTCTAGAAGTGTTCCCGTAATTTGTGTTACCAAATCCGGCTTTGGGAATGTCAACAAGCAGACCCATTTCTGTTTTAAAATTGGCCTGAATAATTTTTTTTTTTTTTTGTCTCTGCTACTATTCTCTTGTCTTCATTGGTTCTGGCCTGCCACTTCTTAACTGGAATTTTAAAACCGAATTCTTGCATGAAATATCGACAATTTAAACCTTAAAGCATCAGGATTTTCGGTTCTGCGTTGCCTGTTTAAATTGTTAATTTTTTTTGAAATTTCTCCGCATATAAAGCACCTCATAGTTGAAGACGTACTTGTTACAGCATTGCAAACCTTTCCATCTACCATTGCTAATACCAATGTATGCTGAATAACAAATAAACCACAATTATTTGTCAGTATTTGTGTTTTTCTTAGGTTTTTTGCTTGATTTTCTAGGTATTGAATTTCTTCATTCGTAATATCAACTGTTTCTTTAACGAAACGCGTACGAATCGGTCTGCAATATCTTGTAGATGATGGTAATGGGTTTTGCCATAGCGTCTTTTTCTGGCCACCACTATTGCTTATCAATCTTAAGGGAACAAGAGAACTTTGAAAGATGTTTACGTCGCTATCCCTGTCGTCCTGAAATGTCTGTTTAAATTGTTGTTGTTGTGAACCATCGCAACCCCATTTTGTCAATAACTCTAAATGGAGATCCTGTAGGTTAATTTCAGCGCAGGTATCTGTCACCTTGATCGACTCTTCTCGACGATAGCAATCCTTTTTTGCCCTCTGAAAAAGTGAGTAACATGGATAAATGGTCTTATTAGCAGCGTGAATAATTTCGTATTGCTTTCTTGTCATATCACAGTCGACGAAATGTGATAGAGCTTCTGAAGGGCTATATTTTTCACTGTAGTGTTTTCCGCGAAACTAAGTATTTTCATATATTTTGAAACTCTCCTTGATGTAAGTGTTACAGCTTTGATTATTTTAGATACGTTACTATTACCTACAGCACGCTGGCTCATTTGCACTGCATAAGTTAACTGGTCAGGTGGAACCTAGCTAAACAGATACACTATGTAGAAGGTGTAGGCTTAATATTAAATATTACACATTTAACAGATATGAACATGATATTAATACACCTAGCTGACAACAATTTCACATTTTAAACAACACACCTACTTACATAATAGATTTTAATCATGGACAGCTCAATTGACAGTTTACTAGACAGAACATTCATTCTTTGGGGTAATACCTGGTCTCTTAAACTCATTGTTTTTTTGCCGCTTGCTTCGTTCACTTGATTGAAAAATAAAACCTGGTCGTCCACTAAAAAGTATCAAGTGAACGACCAGGTTTTATTTTTGCCCAGGTAGGTAGCTTTATGATTGAGTTTAGACATTTCTCATTTTTACTTAATAAGCGTTCTTCTTTCTTACTGGTGGCTGCCCATTTCTGCTTAAAATGAAACCTCCACCTTCTGGACATTTGGTCATTTTTTGAGTTTCTGTTCTAAGAATCCAAATGTTCCCGCCATAGTCCGATTCGTGCTTTGTTTCATAAGATCGTATAATGATCCTCTTGATCTCTCTATCGCCATTTCCATTACTTTTCCTTGTTTGATAGCAAATCAATTGGCGAGAATATCCGGAAGATTTTTTTTTCGGAAACCTTTAAAGAAATAACCGGATTTACTGCTACTTAAATAATTTTATCTGAGCCCGTTTTAACTCGTATAGATAACACCTACAATATAAACACATTTTTAACAAAACACGTATCTTTTATAATGCAAAGTAAGCGCGGGAGAAAGAAGAGTTGTATCAACTGTTAATACAATTTTTTTTTATCTTTTTCCAATGCACACATCTCATACTTACAGATATAAATGGATCACAACAAATTTTCACACAATATAATATAAAAATCGCAAGTGAAATGTTTCGCTTTAAAGTCGATGGCTTCCAACAAAGACATGTGATAAGCACAACTGTCGACTTTCGATTGATTGTGCAGCAAAGAAAAAATAGAGACATTATTTAAATATCCGTTATATAACGTATTGGGTATTAAGCTACAATTCTATACCAATTGTTTTTGTTTTTTACAATTTTTATGTTTTTCACTTTTGGCCAGGTTTCTCCATAGTGATACTCCTCTGTACATCGTCTAGATCGCTACGACTAAGTTCCAGATTCATCTTTTCAGGCTTCCATTATGGCTTTCTCACGCTGACCTATTCCTTTTTTTCTGACAAAAAATTCTAAATGTCATCCGATTCCGCGTCCAAACTGCATCCATCATGCGTTGTGAATGCCTGAAGCCCTATATCAGTTTTAGACTTGGTGAGTGCACTATAAAAACGATATTCACTAAGAGACCATTAATAGAGGCGATCTATTAAAAGTCATGCTAAATTCTGGCATCCTTGCCATGTTCGTTAGTGCGGATTGCAGCACCGAGACCGATCTTATCATATGCGTCTGTTGTGTGATGGACCAAGATTTCCATTGCCGCTTTTACTAGACTCAAAAGAAACCCTTTTTGAAGGGCTGGTGTCTCGAAATCATCTTCCGTTTAAAAACAAGTGGTATAGACTATATAGACTGGAGTTTTGATGACTTCATTTTGGCTTTTATGAGCTCTGGTATGACGCAATGAAACCAAAACTCCAGTTGCTGGGAAATATGGAATCGATTTTCTTTGAGCCCAAGAATGGTTTCGACCAGAATTTGAACCAGCAAAGGAATCCAGTCAGATTTTTTTTTAAGAACTTAACACTCAAGTGGGTACAAATACACTTATGTGTTAAGTTTTTTGGAAAAGGGGATAGGGAGAGAAAGAAAAATGTTTGGGCTCAGTGGTTATTTCGCTCCATGCCTGGCATCCAACTTTTGATGGGGAGACTAAATTATTAGTTGAAGTTTACTTGTTGTTGACTTCTAGTCAACCGAATGTCTCGCTGGGACTCGAACACCGAACCTCCCGATTTGAGTCACGGCCACCTACGCATCTTTACGGATTGCTCAATAAACCGATTAGAACTATGTCGCTGGTGTCCTTCTTAAGAACGACAATGTTAGGAATTTTGCCATCCTTCCATTGTGCGCGTCCCCAGGTGGCGAATAAGAGGGCCTTAATGTGTGTTAGCCTACATGGCTTACACAGGGATAGGGTTGGTCGAAATACCAAATACCACAAGCGGTCCAAAATCTGTCAACAAAGAAGTGTCTTAATATAGAAATTTTGATGAGTGGAGAAAATTTCACGATGCATTTACCCAGTGTCGCCGGTGGAGAGTGCGCAAGCAGATTCAAAGTCGTCGATATCCAATGACCGCATAAATAATAATCATACCCCTATTACAGCAGTGGTTAACTTGGCTGTTGTGGTTAGTAATAGTACAAGAATAGACTCTGTAAACACGGAAATATTATCCAATCTGTTTAAAAAGAGCTCACGCGTTGCCCGATCTACTACTGCTCTAGACATGCATCATCTAGGTAACCTGGGCACGAGAACATAAATGTCTTGGCTTAAAAATCGATGCGCTTATTGATCGGAGATATAAAAAAAAATGGGCAGCCTCATGAAGACGGTTTTTGGAGTGGCTAAAACAGAAGTTAAAAGTCTGCAGGTCAGAGTATCCGAACTGGAAAAACAAGTGTTGAGTCTCATTCATAATGTGAGCAAAAAAAGTCGAACGACGTCCTCCCAAATGGCGGAGAGCTGGAAGATTGCAAATGCAAAAAGACATGTGTCGCATAAGCTGTGAATCGTAGCAAAGGTAATAGACCCACAAAAGAAAATAGAAAGGGGATGGTATGAACAGCAATTAAGAAGAGCAACCGTCCGAAGTTCCAACTCCGAAAAAGTTACTACCAATGGAAAATATCAGCTCTAGCGATAAAGGCTTAGCTGATTCGGTCGCTCCGCCGCGAATCGCTAAGAAACAAAAAATCCAAAACTCAAAGCGAATCAAAGATAGGTATGCAAAAACTTAGCAAAAGGTTGAGTCATGGTTAGCTCCCGAAGACAGGGTACGAAATCCAGAAAACCTCCTCGCTTTGACGCTATTGTTATTAACAAATCTGGTGAGCTTCCATACGCCGACATGCTTCGGAAAGTGAAATCGGATCCCACTCTTTAAGATGTGGGAGCGAATGTAAATTGTATCCAAAAAACAGCAAGTGGAAATTTCTTGCTTTTGTTAAAGAAATCTGCTGACACTACGGCTGCGGAACTCAAAACAACAATAAAGGAGTCTCTATGTGAAGATACTAATGTGTTAGCCTTAACCCACGAGATCATGCTTGCGTGCAAAGATATAAACGAAATAACGTTGAAAGAAAAAATCTGCGCAGAATTAATGGACAACCTTGAAGCAGGATTTGAAATGGCAAATGGAAAACGGTCACAAGTTAAGGACTGTCAATCAAAATCTTGGTGTTTCCTTTGTACCGGGAAAGGTGGAGAAACAGGGCATAATGCGTGAAGTATGAGATGTACAGAATACAAAAAGGCAATAGGTGTTGCATACGCGAAAATATGAATATTTTTCAACTAAATTTAAATCGCTGTAGAGCAGCCTAAGATTTACTGAACAATCCGTGCGCGAGTTAAAAATTGACGTTGCGACCTTTTGCGAACAGGGCTAAAACTTAAACGGAAACACCTGGATATCCGATGCGATAAGTAAAGCCGTGATTTAGAAAGGTATCTATTCAAGAATACTAAGCCCGGCTTTACTTTACGTGCGCTAAGGTGTATATATCTGTTACATTCCACCCAGTCTTACAATCGATAGTTTCGAAGGGGTGGTCTTTAAACTAGTCTCCGATGCCAGAGGCCGCATCAATCTTTAATTGCAAGCGTTCTTTTGGAGAAACACGAAAGCCATCGTTCTATAGGCTATCCCTTCTTCAGACGTTATAATACCAAACACAAGTATAACGTACATCTTTAGTAGATAAACTTTATGAGTAGTAGCCTGCTAAGAAGAGCAAACTGACATGTAAGCAATCACTATACTTACAGTGATCACAGAGGTATCCTAGTAAATGTCAGTTCGGTGTAAAGGACAGGTACCGGTAACCCGGCTACGTTAAAAATATCCAGGTGGAGAGCAAACACCTTAGACGAGCAACAACTGAGCTAATTGAGTAATTGGCAAGGCAGTTGCAGAAGCAAGCACCGCAACGGATTTCGTAACGCAGGTAAACCGGCAACTAGCTTACAAAAAACATAGACGATCAGTTTATTAGTGGAATCACGCGATCGCGGAACTTATATCCAGCAGTCCCTGAATGCCGAAAGCATACTACAGCTATACGAAATATATCGAGAAATACGGACCCGGTTGAAACAAGCGATCAAGTCCAGTAAACGACAATGTTTTGAGAACTCTGCGACCATGACGTATGGTGTACAATTTTGTCACAAGGAAACTGAAAGGTCTCCGAATGCTATCGTCTATTTTTTATATATTTTCGCATGTTCTTCAATCAATCCCAGTAATCGAAGAACTACTCAGAATACGCCATAAAATACAAGACCGTAAGGCGCCGGGGCTTGAGGATATATTTTCACCGGGTCCGGACAAAATAAAAGCCTCCTAATACATAAAGTTTTACGGCGCATAGATATGGCCAAATGCAGCGGAAGTTAAATCGTACGAACACTTTAAGAGTCGGAAACGAATTTTGAACGGCATCCCACGACGCCATACTGAAACGACTACCATATACAAGTATTTTGGGCTTGCTTTTCCGTATTCAAACATAAAACCGCACCTAATCCTTGCACCTGAAATATTCATTTGCATATCCATTTCAATGCTGTGGTGCTCACTTCGCCTAAATAAATAAATGGGAATGTTAACATTCAATCGAATTGGGATGTATTGAATTACTTACAGTCGAACAAAAAAGGCTTAACCCCAAACTGCGTTTGACATTTACATAAAAAGGTTGTCTTTCTCATTAAGATCTCCTTCTCCTAGTAAACATTTATCCAATGGGGATACATTTTATTTTGTTCTAAATTTTATTTCAGAAAATCCAAAGGATTTAGTTTCGAAATGAGAGATTTAGAAACACGAGTATACTTCAGTTGAACTACAGTGTGGGCAGATTGTTTCATAGTGTAGATGAGGACGGTAGTGAATAATAAAATCGGAAATACTTTGTCCTTTTCCGCCTATAAAGTATTTACGTGCATTTATTGCATTTATCAAATTTGAGGAACGTTTTGGAAAATACAATTTAATGAATAAATAATTAATTATGAGAGTAGTGTGAGAGTTGTTATTTAAATTGGCGACTAATTGCATGTTGGTTTTTTAACACATGGGCTGAAAAGTTTTATAGTTCATAGAAAAACACAAAATTTTTACAAAATTCAACTTTATTTATCAATATAGTTGCCTTCGAGGGCGATACACTGATTGAAAAGATTTTTTAATCTTTCGACACCAGTTTTGTAGTACGATTTCAGTTTAGCCTCAAAATAGGCCTCTGTTTCGGTGATTACTTCTTCATCGGTCTTAAATTTCTTTCCGGCGAGCATTCTGCCCCTTTGGAGATAGTCGATGAAAATTATTCCATGTGTATCCCAAAATACGGATGCTATAACCTTGCCAGCCGACTGTTCAGTTTTTTGTCGTTTTAAACAAGGTTCGTCGCCTGCTCGCCACTCGGCTGACTGCCGACTTGATTCTGGTGCCAAGTTTCATCCATTGTCACATACCGACAAAAATTCGGCTTTATTGCGGTTGAACAGCTTTAAACACTGCTCTGAATCATCAACACGTTGTTGTTTTTGGTCGACTGTGAGCAGTCGACGGGAAAGGCGGGAAAGCTCCCTTTTATTCGGCCAAATAGCAAACAAGCTATAACGATAGGAGATGTGGAAGATTGGTAGAAAGAAAAGGCGACGGATGCGTAGATTACGAGGGCTAGTGTTGAAAAAAACAGAGTTGTGAAGGGACAAGCATTCAACGTGACTTGAAAGAAATCTATAAATGAAGAGGAAGTCAGCTGCATCTCTAAGTTCCACAGGGGTGCTTAAATTAATAAGGTTGAGACGGTTTTGATAGGAGAACAGAATAAAAAGATTACTACAGGGCATACTTTGAAAAAAAAATCGAAGAAAACGGCGTTGGATGCTTTCGATTTTCGAGATTTAAACACGATGAAATTTTTTTTCCTGGAATTTATTCAGGAAATTAAAAATACAAGTTTATTGTAATCCCCATCTACTGCAACACACTGTTTTATATTCGGTTTTCGGTATGTCTATTAGTGCTTCCTGCGATTTTTCAATTACTTCCTCTCGGCTTCTGAAACGCGTTCCCCGTAGTGGTTTTTTAACTCGATTAAGCAGAACGAAGCCACAGGGAGCCAAATCAGGGGAATTCGGTGGCTGTTGGATGGTATTTGTTGCATTTTTCGTCAAACAATTTCGAATAATGATGGCACTGTGCGACGGTGCGTTTTCATGGTGCAAAATCCACGAGTTTTCTGCCCACAATTCTGGTCTCTTTCGGCGAATTGCTTCACGGAAACGTCTCATAACGCCCAAATGATACCCTTTGTTTACTGTCTGGTTGTAATCTATGAAAACCGTAAGCATTGCCTTCTTTTTTGACTGAAAACGAGGTTGTTTTTTTTTTTTTTTTTTGGTCCCGGCTCATTTGGTAAACGCCATTCACTTGCCAGATGTGTAGATTGCATGTCGTAGTCATAAACCCACGTCTCGGTGCCAGTAAAGATCCTTTTGATGAATGTGGGATCGGATTCAGTCTCGCAAATCATTGATTGACGTCCTTTGGCACCAACTGTAATGTAATGTAATGAAGCCGTCTTATCTAAGCCAAGTGCTGCATTTTCTTAGGTGTCTGTAACTTTTCCTGTTACTGGCTAAAAACTTTTTGAAACACCTTTTGTCGTAAAAAACATTGATTTAGATCCACGACATTGTGTCTTCTTTTTCGTTCAAGTGAGTTTTCATCCAACTGGCCTATACAATAATAGGGACTTATTCAATTGTTCTTTTGTAGGTTTTTCAAGAGACATATTTTGTGATGCTGTATCAAGGTTATCCTTGCATCTTAATCAGTTGAGGCTCAAGTCCTAATTTTATTTCTGATCTTTCTGATCAGATATCCTGTTTTAATAATCTTACCCCAGAAACTGCTGGACCAAAATAATAGCTACGAGTACATACGAGTTTTTTCTGACATATTGTAGAGCAATGTTTTGTTAAGATGAACTGAAAAGTTTTTGGAAAAATATTTTCTAATTGTGGGTATCAAGGAAGTTCCTAATATGCAGTCTTATTATCACATGATAGCCTTGCCTCTGCTACGCGTATGGTGGTCAACAGCTTATTTTTTGTTTTTATCAATGCACAGTGGGACAAAATACCCTTAAAACCGAAATAAATTCACTACATGTGTAGTGTTTAAAACTCTTCTTTGTATAAGAATCAACTGCATTACTACACAAAGACCATTCTATAGCCTTTTCCAATAGGGACTTGACAACTTTGAATTTAATTTGCGAACGCACTCTTTCACTAATCATCAAACTGTCAATGTCAACTTATTCAGTAAACTCAACAAACATGGTTAAGTACACTAAGAAGCAACTTCTGCAAATTATAAAATTTTTTTACAGAAATTCGGAGTCGGTGACTGCAACTTTAAGAGCGTTAACTCCAATTTTCGGTCGTAATTCTTGCCCTAGTAGACAGGCAATAACAAGTTTAGTGCAAAAATTTGAGTCTACATATTCGTTGTGTGATGTTGCCGTGTCAATGAGACAACGGGTTGATCGAAGTGTCTAAAATATCGCTGCCATTCAGACGTCCGTAGCAAACGATCAAAATCAGTCAATTCCACGGCGTTCTCAAGAATTGGGAATCGCTCAAGACCATATTATGGCGTATTTTGCGTAAGGATCTCGGTTTACACCCATACAAGATCAAGCTAACTCAAGAATTGAAGCCGGTGGACCATTAGAAGCGACGTACGTTCTCCGATTGGGTTCTGGAGAAGATGTGCCAAGATGATGAATTTCATCGCAAAATCATCTTCAGTGACGAAGCTCATTTTTAGCTCAATGGGTTCGTCAATAAGCAAAATATGCGTTATTGGTCAGGTGAAAACCCACATGTACTTCATGAAACACCACTTCATCCACAAAAAATAACTGTTTGGTGCGGTTTGCATGCCGGCGGCGCTATTGGGCCATATTTTTTCGTCCACGATAACGATCGTCACGTTACTGTGCATGGTCAGCGTTATCGCGCCATAATCACCTATTATTTTTGGCCGGAATTGGAAGATATGGACTTGGACGACATGTGGTTTCAATAGGATGGTGCCACAAGCCACACAGCACACGCTACAATCGATTTATTGAAGAGTAAGTATGGTGAGCTTGATATCTCAAGATATGGGCCAGCCGATTGGCCGCCTCGTTCGTGCGATTTAACGCCGCTTGATATTTTCTGTGGGGCTACGTTAAGTCATTGGTTTATGCCAACACGGCGATGACGTTGGAAGAGCTCAGAGCCAACATTGAACGCGAAATAGCGGCCGTTTTGGCCGAAATGTGTGGCCGAGTCGTTGAAAATCGGGTCCAACGATTCGACCGCTGCAAACGTGCCGCCGGTCTCCATATGAACGAAGTCGAGTCCCATTCATAAATGAGAATGTCAACAACAGATGTAGCAACCTAACAAAAAAAAAAGAAAAACTCAAATCGGAACAATGGGAGCGCCACACGGTGACGCCACCGGGAACTTTTTGATCAAAGTGGTATTCCTCGGATCTCGCCATTATGAATGGAACATATTATTTAAATTCTGAAAACGTTATTTTCGATCACTCGAAATAACTCGACCATACTTGAAGAATATTCGTTTTCAAAGCATCAAAAGATTACGATCTTGGTAGCCGGTGAGAGCTGTGTCACAGCCTTGTTGAAATCACATGTCTTCCACATCTATATCTCCGATTTGAGGCCAAAAAGTTAGTTGAAATTTGGCTATAGTGATGAGAATGGACAAATGACACCACCAGACTAAAGGTCACACCATACAGTGACTTTTTGTCCATGCAATGGTCTTTCAACAGCTCTATGTGGAACGAACGAAAAACGAGTATTTCCTCTTAAGAAAGCGTTGTTAGAAAATTGGTCATCCAAAAGTTGATGTTCAATCACCCAATTGGCGTATTTTCTACGCAATTCGTGGTCAGATTGCTTCGATTCGATTGACCTTTATAAGGGTGTATATGCAAATCCAAAATGGAGAATACGCCATAATGTGTCGTAAGACGAGCCCAAATGCTGTGCTCCCCTTGGAATCGATAAATTTTGATCATCTTCAATACTTTCACTAGCAGTAGCCATATTGTCTATAGAGCGTGCATTTCGACGATGGATAGGCCTTAAGACATTTGTAAGAGACTTAGTCTCTTCGAATTTTTCTACAGTTTTGCTTAGAATACTATCATACGGGCGATTATGTCTGCTCACAATGCCCGAAATATACCTACTGCACTTTCAGCGCTTGTTAAGCGATCCGTATTGTAAAATGGCAAACCTTAAACATATGCAGTCTCAGACGATAGTTCGGTTTGAGGTATGCGATTAAAAAAGGGATGTCAAATGCAGACAACGTATGGAACGACCCTATATTATAATTGACGGTAGCCACTCTTCTGGCATTCTGGATAACCAAACTTCTGAAAAGCTTACGTCATCTCGGATCATTATCCTGTTACGTATCATCATATGCGTACTCAAATGCGCAAGAGGCCACCAATCAAAGTCCTAGACAAACTCTTGAACTCCAATGGGAATGTTACCATCGATTCATAAAAAAAAAGCTCCTTCCGATGTGATTGGCTTAACAGCGCCTCCACAAAGAAACCTCTGGTTTGACCATGATTGTAAGTAGGTACGTGGAGCCAAACATACAGCTGCACTGCATCGAAGGACAAGTACTGCTAATGAACTCTACGAAAAAAAAAAAAACAGAAGGGAAGAGTAAAAGCTTCTCGAGGAGAAACGAATGGAGAGACCTTACTACAGGAATTCTCTTTCACTTGACACCCCCTCGAAATATTCAGCAGGCAAGTAGCTGCAACGCCTCAAAGCGACTATACAATGGACAAATAATTTACTTGGCCACGCTAATATTCCTAATATATTAAGAATCCTAACAGAGAACATCGGTTACACTATATCCGAACTTTGGTTTGACAAAGACTTTCATGTAAGCTTCCCCTCTAGATCCTTCTTGAAGGAAGATGCTTTCATGGAGCATAAGTCAATCCACTTTTACACAGATGATAGCAGTGTTGGTGTTGGTCTTTTCCCAGAAAAGCTAAGTTTAGGCTTCTCCTTTCGTCTTTCAAATCACTGTAGCTTGTTCTAGGTAGAAATTTTGGCGTGCTTCTTTCTGCCTTGGCTGAAGAAAACCGTGATAGCTGCAAAGGATATCTGCACCTTTTCTATCTTCTACAATGACTTTAGTGATCTCAAGAACATAGACGTTAAAATTCTCCTACGCCTCATCATAAGCTCAAATTGGTTCCATGAGTAGGAAGATCACAGATCGACGTGATCATGAAAATACATATCAACATAGACACATAGACAAGGACCTCAGTCGAGTGCCGAGCATATGGAACGACTTCATCTGCTAATGATATCGATATCATGAAAGTTTTTACACAACGCAAAGTGCTGTAATTTAATTTTTTTTTTTTAACAAAAGTTCCACATTTTTTTCAGCAGTAACTTGTATTCACTGTTGACATTGGCAACAACACAGCGAGCCCTTAAGGAGGCTTGGGGGTAATAAATAATAAAACGAATTACATGCTGTCGACCATAACGTTCCTATTGGCAGTTATATCTTTGAGGTAATTAAAGACTACGTTTACCATGATTCCTCTATTATAAGCAGCGATAACATTAGCTCAGAAATCAGATGCAAAATTACACATGCCAATCGTTGTTTATTTGCACTGAGAAGCAAGTTGAGTAACAGAACCGTCTCTCGTAACCGACATCGGTCTAGTGAGATATCTATGTATCCAACGTCTGAGATAGCTGGGCCCTATCGAGGGAATGGATACCACAAATTCGGTCCAAAGTGTGTACGATCATAACTCTGAGAGTCGACACCACACGCAAGTGAAATGGGATCTCAACCAACTATGAGTACCTATTGGTTGAGCCACAAGCTTACCTTCGACTGTAGCTTCACCTACATAAGTAATTAATCCTCCGGTAAAATTAAATGGAACAGATCACTTGATTTTAATCGCTGGGGCCGAAAAAGTCTCCTCAGAGCCTTTCCTAGAAAGTTCATCTGAGATTTAATTTCAAGTGCTCCGGGTGTGGCATGGAACCCAGAAAAGACTCGATGAGCAGTATTTAGACAAGTCAATCCCAAAGAGCTTCTAATAGCCAAAATACATCGTCGTCGAAACTTTGTATTCCTCCTCATAACCGAAGGAAACATATCATAGTAAATAGTTAGTCCTGAAGACGTTTCTGATATAAAGCAGCCTATAAATGCATAGCCTTAACCGAACATTTTTGCTTTAATTAACATTGCTGCAACATAAATTTCTGAATAAATTTTTCCTAGTTAAGTGCATCCTGGTGGGCTTTGCATTCATACGATTCCAGTCATTTAAACTGAAAAGGCTTCAATGGAAATACTTTTCTCAATGACATTGAAATGAATGTGCATTTGGCTGATTTAATTTACAATCATATTCTCAGCTCAACGATCGTTGCTACATTAAGAAATCACTGAATTTCAAAAACTTCCGCACATTCAAGCAAAGACCGTTTCCAAGTGAAAAGTAATCACATGTGGCACCTTTTGACACATTTTACTTTACCCCTTACCGAGTGAAAATCTCCAAGTGTTACTTTTTACGGGCGCCATTACTCCGGCATATATACTTGTGGAACTACCAAACTTAAAACAAAAAAATCTACAATTCTTGCAGTGCAGAGTGCACTTTATCCATCCGCAAAATACTCGTTCCATCTACGATCTACGGATAGAAACCATTGAGTGTGTTATTTTAGTTTGAAAATAGAATCGGTTCTGTTACTTAATCTCTGATAAAGTCCTAGGCGTTGCCAAAAAGTGCCAACTGTTGCAAGAACATTTTTGACCTGAACGATGCGACGTAACAAGAATAGAAAAAGTCTACATTTGTGCAGTTCGAACATAAAGTTCGGTGACACCATTGCAAATCGTTGCTCTCCACTACAGGTGTACAGGACTCGAAAAATTCTATTTGGCTTGGTGAAATCCTTGTAGAATTCAGATGACTTTGGGGTACGTATCCGTATCTGGATACTTGTGTTCACAAGCAACTATGTGAAGTTGAAATGCATTTTCCTCTCAAGGAGAAGTGTTTGATATAAAGAAATGGTAAAGGAATCCAGTTTCTCCTTCTCAAAAGGAAACGCAGGTTTTTCCCGATCACAACTTGCATTGAGAAATCACCTGTCATGTAGAAAAATACATAAAATCGAATAAAATTTTTGAAATTGTATTTTGCATCATTTGCATCAGTCTGCATCTTCTTAAAATAGTTAAGGCCGAGATTGGTTTGTTTAAGTTTTCAATAAGAATTTCTTAGGAGTGAAAATGGGACCAATAAAACTAAAGATACGATTCTTAAGATTTTTAAACAACACATTCTGACCATGAGAGGATTTGTTCAGATAGATGAGGAAGAAGTTAAAAAGTCATAGCTTTATCAGTGAAGCACACATATAGTATGCAAGGGTCAAGGAATAAGTAGGTAATCCTGAAAGCAATATGAACTCCGGAAAGTTGTTGATCAACTATTCACAAACTCATTGAAATTGTATTGGAAAAATGTTAAGTGGTGTGTGGAATTGATGCAAATATGTAAAAGGTGCGTTTTTGAAGTTAAATTTTTTTATCACTCGTTGCGTAGTAATTCCGAACTCCGATGAAACGAAAAAGCGACATGAACTCCGATGAAACGAATCCTTAGTTGGTGGTAAAAGTTGATTTTTTCAGCTCACGTGTAATTCGTGACATGTGTCAAAGTCAAGCATGCACATTTCGCATTGTCATTTCATCAGGGAGAGACTTACGCCTGAGCAACGCTTACAAATTATTAAACTTAGTTATCAAAATTTATGCTCTGTGAAAAACGTTTTTCGCCCACTTTGGCCATTTAAAAAAAAAATAAATAATTACTTTGGTGAGACAGCCCGGTGTGGGCCAAGGCCTTGCTTCCTCGCACTCTTTTGTGTTTCTCACTTTGTGAATTTTTACATTCCTGAAGCAGGGCCTACCGTTTATTGCCGGTTTCGAACGACTCTCCTGAGAAGCTTTTTCATAGGCAGAATTTGAATTTGACTTTCGGAGGTTTGCCATTGCCCGGCGAAAGAGTGATGACGATTTGAAAAATTTTGCTGCTCCTACCGGGATTCGAACCCAGGTAGGTTGGCGTGACAGCCAGTGAGCCAACCCTCAGGCCATCGTCACCACCGTTTTACGGTCGTCATAATCGACTTACTGAGCAAGCAATTCATGACATAATTACAAAATTTTGCACCAATTTTACGCTATTGGATATCAAGCCATTACAACCCCAAGCAACCCCCTTCACGAATCTCCTCAAAAGCTCCAAGTGTTTCTATTTCATCCAAGCCCCAACGCGTCTCATTTAATTTAACCCCTGCCCCTGATTCTGTCACTGCTTAACCACCCATACCCCCTCCCACGAATACTAAACACTGCTTTCCCAATTTTGACCTTACAACAGAAGCCAAATACCCTAACTTCATCAGCTCGCATATCCTAAATCCCGTTGCTAGCTCACCTTCTCTCTCGGTTCCTATTTTTGATCCCCTTTCACCGCCTAACGTTAAAGTGACCCAAAAGAATATAGACACGACGGAATGCCGTTACGCAATCTCTAGGCTAAGGGATAAAAAGATATACGAAAATATACGTCTTTTTCTCGCATATCTTTACGACAAATCCGACTCTGTTTGCTTTGAGGGAAAAACGAAAACAAGTGTCATGGTCTCCATCCAACAGGAAGGCCTTCCTACGGATATAACTAGTCTCAGAAAGCTTTACAACAGGTACCACGAAATCTTCGACACACCTCCTCAAAAGGTTGCGGATGACCTCGCTGCTTTCCGCAGCTATGTTCACTCTAAAAGACTTTCTCACCTTCAGCGCAGTCGAGCTGACCATGATAAATTTTTTCATTCCTAATTTGCCTTCTTTGCCTGCATCTCATCTACACTCCCCTACTCCTCCACGCAACAAACTACCTCTTACATTTTACTACCAAAACGTAAGAGGCTTGCGCTCTAAAACTCGGGCTGTATTGTCTAAATCACACAGTCTCCCTTTCGACGTCTATGCCCTTAGAGAAACTAATCTGATCCCCGACATTAAGAGCCAGGAGCTGTTCCCATTTTCGTTTAATGTCATCCGAGATGACGATCACTTTCTCCCTATGGTTAATAACCCTGCCATTCCTAAAGTAAATTCTCTATGTAGAGGTGTCCTACTTGCTATTCACAATAACCTCAACTCTTCTCTCTTCGCTATCTCTTCTTCTGCTAAAATTGACTTTGCCTCAATTAAAATAACACTTCCCAGAAGGTCCTTGTACGTTATGTGCTGCTACATTCTCCCAGCTCAACCTATCGAATCCTACATCCTTGCTACTAAAGCAATTGGCCAACTAATTGACCTAAGTGATTCCATCGACGATATCCTCATCTTTGGAGACTTCAGTCTGCCCATGCTGAAGTGATCACTTATGATCACTTATTTTTTACCGCGTCAAATGACACTTCATCCAGGGAATGTCTTTTCATTGATAGCATAACTGACTCAAGCCTGTGCCAAATAAGTGGCGTCCCTAACTCTATTGGTAGGCAATTAGACCTTATTTTCACTAGTAATCCTATAAACTCCATAGTAACGTTTTGTCCCTTTATCCTATCAACTGTCGACAACTTTCATCCCCCTCTTCTTCTCTCATTTTTTCATAACTCTCCATCCAAGTCCACTTCTTCTACTACCATCTCTTCTTACAACTTCCATAAAGCTAATTTTCGCAAAATCAATACCTATCTTAGCAAATGTTCTTTTGATTTTACTAACCTATCCTTATCTGATGCTGTCTCCATTTTCTAGAGCGAAATATTTAATTCTATTTCTCTCTACGTCCCCTTTTCACGGCATAAAACATCTTCTATTTCCCCTCCATGGTACAACAGAAGACTTTGCTCTTTACGTAATAAAAGAAACAAATTATGTGCAGCTTTTCTTCGCATGAATTCTTTTTACGACTACTCTAACTATTTTGGAACTTATCTGCAATTCACCCAGCTCTATAACTGCCTCTATCAGCGCTTTCTCGACACAGCGCAGACCAACCTTATTAATGATCCTAAGACATTTTATCAATTCGTCAACTACAAAAGAAAATCAGATGGATATCTTCCCTCTCTCTCGCTCGATAACATATCATCGACCGACCCACATATTATTGCCAACTATTTTGCAAACTTTTTTAAGCAGTCATTTGCAAACAACATGTATTTCAAGTATCTTCCCAATTTCTCCATTGGCCCCTCTCTCTCAACCTTTTGATCCCACCCTTATCGAAGAAAAGTAACAAAATCTCAATGATAAATTTTTATCCTTTCCGGATGGGCTCCCAGCAATATTTCTCAAAAGTGTGCCTCCAATCTTTCGCACCCACTTTCCTCCCTATTTCATCTGTCCCTCACACGAGGGGAATTCCCCTAAGTTTGGAAGACCTCTTTTATAACCCCGGTTCACAAAAAGGTATTAAAGAATGAAGTAACCAACTACCGTCCCATATACCGTTTTATATGATGTTCTAAGCTTTCAGTGCAAGTCACTTATATAACCCAGTCAGCACGGATTTCTAAAAGGTAGATCAACTACTACAAACTTAGTTGAATTCGTGTCCTTTGCGCTTTCAGCCTTACAAAATGGCAACGAAATTGATGTTATTGCTACAGATTTCGCTAAGGCCTTCGATAAAATATCACATCAACTGATCGTTTTCAAATTGTCTTCCCTCGGTTTTGATCCCATTTTGTTAAAATGGATATCTTCTTATCTGGAGAACCGTTACTATAGCGTTCGCTTTATGTCAGCCATCTCAACGCCGTTTTTAGCCACTTCTGGTGTCCCACAAATCAGCCATCTTGGTCCCCTTCTTTTCATTCTAACTATAAACGATCTTGAGAGGATTATCAAACACTGCTCCGTATCCATTTACGCTAATGACACTAAGTTCTCCAAAACTATTTCTTTACCCCAATAATCTATTCTCCTTCAAGAAGACCTCGATAATTTTTCCACCTGGTGTCTAAAAAATTGCTTTGAGCTTAACGTCTCCAAATGACTTTCTATGACTTTGTCTTGTAAGTCCTATAAATCCCTCTCTAGACTTTATTTTCTGCATTACCAACCTGTACCCCAGGTGCAATCCCTTCGCGACCTCGGAATATTATACGATAGAGAGTTAAACTTCCGTTCGCATATTGATGAGATAATCCTTAAAGCCAACTCATCGCTCGGTTTTATCAAACGTTGGTCTAAAGAATTTAGCAACCCTTATGTGACAAGGTCACTTTACATTACGGTTATCCACCCCTTTCTTGAATATGCCAGCCAAGTGTGGTCCCCCTTTCAGCGAACTCATATATCCCGAATCGAGAACATTCAACGTCGTTTTCTTCGTTTTGCTCTTCGTGGACTACCCTGGAGTGAGAGATTTAACTTACCTCCCTATCGCGACCGCCTCAAACTTCTTAACCTCAGTACCCTCGAAAAACGCAGAGACGTAGCCGATATTCCCTTCATTCATCGACTGCTCTCCGGTTCTGTGGACTGCGCTTCCCTTTACAACTCTATTTCCTTCAACACTAATCCTCGTAATTTACGCTGTCCTCGTCTCTTCTATATCCCAACCCATCGCACCTCTTATGGCTCTAACGAACCAATCTCCCGCATGCTCCGTAAGGTAAACTCAAACCTTCCCCTTTTTGAGCACTTCTTGCCTAAAACTTGATCTCCTCCACAACCCCGTTTTTCCCTAACCCTTAAGTTAGTTTTAGTTTTTAAGTGATTTGTCCATTTATCGCCGGTCGCAGCAATTGAGATTGTGTTGCTCGACTACGTAAAAGATTTTACAAAAGGATCTTGATCAAAAACCTTACAGAATACATCTAATGCAAGAACTAAAGCCGAACGACCTGCCACAACGTCGAATTTACGGTAATTGGGCCTTAGAAAAGCTGAAGGAAGATCCGCTATTTTAGCGAAAAGTTGTCTTCAGCGACAAGGCTCATTTCTAGTTGAATAGATTTGTTAACAAACAAAACTAATAACAAACGTATTTGGTCCGATGAGCAAAATCAGTAAATATAAGGGTTGCCAATGCACCTGGAGAAATGTACTATTTGGTGCACAAGCTGAACCTGGTCGACTGTGAAACGGTGCTACATGCTACACAGAACGTGAATCGATCTAGCAATTGAGAGTTCTGTGAGCAATTTATCTCTCGTTTTGGACCGGTGAGTTCGGCTATTAGATAGTGTGATTTGACGAATTTCGACTATTTTTATGGGTTAACATCAAATCACTCATCTATGCTGATAAACTAGCATGAATTGCAGCCTTGGAAGACAACATTACGCGAATATGCCAATATGCTCGAAAAAGTGATTAAAAAACGACCTGTCAAACAATAACTGACTGAAAGCTTACCAATTTGACATATTTTGCACTTACATGCATTAACTTCTATCTCTAAAACGAGGCTAAGTATTTGGGTGCCATCCTGAATAACAATCTTTGGACTAAAAATGTCATGTCGATGATCTCCAAGGTCTTGGGAGTGGCCGTGGTGTAGTGGTATATGCATACACTCCTCAAGCAGAGGGTCGCGGGTTCGAATCCCGTGCGAGGCAATTCTCTGAAAAAGTCTTTTCATAGAATTTGTATGTAGTTATATGAAAATCCCGTTGGCGTCAAATCTGACATGAAGGCATAACACTGATGTTGGAGTTGTTGCTGGCTGGGCTAAAACTAGCCCAGGATGCACTTGAGGATGCATTTGCTCGTCCCGTCCAGTTTGACAACAACCTCTGGGAAAAATATCGAAACCAAACACACCTGAGTTTCAAACTACTACACCACCCGCTCGCGCCCTGGAGGAAAACCAGTAAAAGGGTATTCATATCCCCTTGGTGCGCGCGCGGGATTATAAAAAAAAAAAAGGTCGGCTTCAGCAAGCAATAGGGCTTGTCACTGAAGAGGGTCTCTGGATCTGACTGTTATAAGACTAATTATATGCTATGGGTCGCTTGTCTGGTGGCACAACCTCTCATGAAAATAATTGACTTCTTCTTTACCAGACTTCAGTCAGTCTCGGCTGCATGAAGCCTTTCACTAGTTTTGCTGATTTGACTGCTCCTGGGACTGCGAAAATACGAAATTGACTTTCCCTGTACCCGGGAATGGTTTCGACCAAATGTTGCCCTGGGAAGGGGATTTAGTTGGGTTCTTACGAAACACCCCAAAACTGTTCTTAGATATTATTCCTCATTAGGAAAACTTGCTGTATCTCAAAAGAAGATATAAGAAATTATGGTGGCAGTGAACCATAATCGGTGGAGAGTGTGAAGCTTCTGCGGCGACAGGCTAGTTCTATAGTTCTTCTCCATACGAAGTCTAAATACTTAATTGGCTGAGTCTTGTTTGGGTCTCAGATCAAAATAGGATAACGAACGAACTTCCTTGGCGATGTTTATAGCGAAGTTTCTCAGAAGCTAAACCTGCATTAAGACTGGTTGCGTCTTTAATAGTCTTTCACCGACAGTTGGGCAGGCATAATTGCAGACCGTATGAGTCTCTAGAATGTCGACAGATAATAAATGTTTCCTGACGTCTTTTAGATGTTATTGACTTACCTGCTACTTTTCTGCCTTAATAATTGTGAATTATCGTTTATATTTCACTTAGTCAGTATTCAAAATACCGAGAGTGGTATTCCAGTGCGGTTTGCTAAGAGATGGAGTAACTTATATTATTCCATTGTTATTATTCCATTGAAACATGCGTTGGAAAGCTACTGTCATTGTACGTCATTTCAGTATATGTCATTCATTTGAAGCGTAAACAACAATTTTTTTTTTCACTCAAATATGTCAAACTTTGTGCCTGAAAAAGTGTTTTTGCGGCTAGTTCTTCTTCAATACTTTAATATGAAGAAAACTGCTGCCGAAAGTCATCGTATTTTGGTGGAAGTTTATGGTGAACATGCGCTAGATGAGCGAACGTGCCAAAAGTGGTTTGCACGATTTAAAAGTGGTGATTTTGGCTTGGAAGACGATGAACGTCCTGGGCAGCCAAAAAAGTTTGAAGATGAAGAACTGGAAGCATTACTCTATGAAGATTGTTGCCAAACACAAAAATAGCACGCAGAATCTTTGGGTGTCATTCAAGCAGCCATTTCAAAACGTTTAAAAGCAGCTGAATATATTCAAAATCAAGGAAATTGGGTTCCACATGAACTCAAACCGAGAGACGTCAAAAGGCGGTTTTGCATGTCCGAAATGCTGCTGGAACGCCACAAAAGGAAGTCATTTTTGCATCGGATTGTTACTGGTGATGAAAAATGGATCCATTACGACAACCCCAAGCGCAAAAAATCATATGTCAAACCCGGCCAACCAGCCAAATCAACGGCAAAGTCGAATATCCATGGCGCGAAGGTAAAGCTCTGTATTTGGTGGGATCAGATGGGTGTGCTGTATTATGAGCTGTTAAAACTGGGTGAAACCATCAATGGACAACGCAACCGAACACAATTAATCCGTTTGATGAGAGCAGTAGCCGAAAAACGCCCGGAATATGCGACCAGACACGAGGCTATTCCGGTTAAGAACTTTTTGGAAAACAGTGGATGGGAAGTCTTACCCCACCCGCCTTATAGGCCAGACCTTGCCCCTTCTGACTACCATTTGTTCCGGTCGATGCAGAACGCCCTCACTGAAATACGGTTCACATCAGAGCAGAATATCAAAAATTGGCTTGATTTATTCTTGGCTGCCAAGCCGGCGCAGTTCTTTTGGGATGGGATCCAAAAATTGCCAGAAAGATAGGAAAAAGTCAAAGCTTCAGGTAGGCAATACTTTGAATAATACTATTGTACATATATACGATTTTGTGAGAAACACAGAAGTAATCTTCAGAGAAACGTTTCTTATTTCCAAGGAGTCTAGTAGGTATTTTGTTTAAGAGGCTTAGATAGAACCGATTCGCGTTATTAAATATTTCGAGAATATTTTACAATTTATTTAATTAGAATTCCTACATGCTATTCGCAATTGATCTGTTAATATTATTTCACTCGTTTTCATTGGCTTTACAAATAAATGCACCTTATCCGAAGCATTCTGCCTTCATAAGCACTATCTGGTTTCATTATGGTAAATCTATCGTATTTTTAATTGAAATACAATCATTGGCAAGCTGAAGTTAAAAGAAATAAAAATTCTATTCCCAATCTAGTGCATGTATCTACTGTCATTAATTCTCATGTCTAATTCGTCTAACAAATTCATAATCTCCACAAAAGCTGATTTACCGAAAAGAATTCGCAAACAGGCATTCGTAAACACCACCACCGACAATAGTGTTGCGTTTGTATCCCATTCCGAGCACGCAATTGAGCTACCAGCTTCATAATTACCTCCAAGGAATTGTTGCAGCAGGACTGTGAATTAACCGGTCATGCAATTCCATGTAATTGAGGTTAGTGAGGTTTTATATCGTCCAACCGGTATCACCAGGACGAATAGTCCTGCTTATAGACCAGTCAACCGAGATGCGACGGCAGTTTGACCGCATGATACGAGTATGTATCCGTACGGCAAATAAATTGGCCTTTTTGTAGAACAAAAATACTATCCGTCACCGAATGATGAAGTGCGGAGATTAAATGGCTTAAGCGACGTACGCGTTGCACATTTCACATGAATATCGAATCACTACACAGTTGCAGTTGCAAAATCAGGAAACAGAACTAATTTGCAAGCACATATATTACTTAACTGGCAACATAACTTCATTTAATTTGATTGGCGTTTGACGGAAGAAGAGGAATACGCGTGGCTCAAGTTAATCCTCGGGTTGGTATTAACATCCCGATGTCCAGCGGATGTGGATAATCCAATAAACTCGTAATTCATTATTTTTCGGAATCTGCCTAAAGGATAAGCTTCCCGCATTTTGACTGTAATGAGGCTACTGTTGTACATGAATGAATTTGAATTCTGCTGGAAATAGGACTATCTGATTTGTAGTTGTAGCTGTAGAAACAAATTGCAACTTGCAATGGCAAAGTGTGTTTAGATAAATTGCGTTAACGAACCTAACTTTGTAACATGTAAGCTAACTCATATTTGCCAAAAAGGAATCCTCAATTGTAGAAAAGCTTCTGCTCTCTCAAATTTAGATAGTTTTGACGTTCTGTTAAATTGCCTTGGGAGAATGCATCATCTTATATAGGAAAAATAGTATGAGGGATAATCAATGATATCTTATCAAAATAGTCCTTTAGACATATATTTGTAAGTCAGTTTGTAATTCTGCTGAGTTTTTGCTTAGGTTTGCAAATGCTTGTGTGAACTAACCACCGGAGTAAAGGGTTTACAAGTCGTCAGCAACACCTACTCTGCATCTTGTTTTATTGATCAGGGGGAGGTCGTAGGATGTTTTACTTACCAGCTTATCACCTCGGCTTCAATCTTATAAAATGTGAGTTTTTGTTAAAGGTAACAAATATTTATTGAGTTATCAAGGTGGACCCGTTTATGGCAATTTTGTATGGAAAATATAGCATATGTGACGTATGGCTTTGATTGCGGGCCAGTAGCTCCGACGGCATCAAACTTACTTTTGAAATAATCGTTATGAGTCGCACGATCATGAATAAACTTCTTCTCTAAACGAATTATGCTATCTTCAAATCCTGTTCGGAATTATGGTAGTTGACCGTTTGATGAGATCTGTATACCATAGCGCCTTCTTTTCGAAACCAAAGCCCACCTATATTCTACTCATGTAATTTCAGTCATCATATAGGGTGATTCACTATGAGGTTTGATTTATAATGTAAAATAAAATAATAAATTTGAAAGTGAACTCAACATTTTTACTATTGGTTAAAAGAATAATGTATGGCATCTATTTTAAAAAAAAACAAATCATGTAAATATTATCCACGACTACATCTAAAGTGGTCTATTTGGAAGGTCTAATCTTGGGCGACTCCTTCGAGCATAGCGAGTGGTATCTTGCGTATTATTGAAGACCTGAGACTTTACATATCCCCAGAAAAAATAGTCCAATGGTGTGATATCGCACGATCTAGGCGGCTAATTTACCATAGCACAACCTGGAATTAAGTGCTCACCAAAATGATTTCTCAACAAGTTCATTGTTTCACACACTGTATGGCTCGTAGTACCGTCTTGTTGAAACCAGAGATCACCAAACCATGTGCTTGAATTTCAGGAAGAACATAGTCCATTAACATGGTGCAATAACGGTAGCCATTGACGGTAACATTCTGATTTGCTAATTTTTGAAGAAATATGGATCAATGATTCCACCAGCCCATAAACCACACAATACCGTTGTTTTTAATGGATGAACTGGTAGCTCTTGGTACTCTTCGGGTTGCTCATCAGCCCAAATACGGCAGAAACCGTCAGAAACTGAACAAAATTGCACGATAAAACATCGGATTTTCATTGAGTTTTTCCAGAGCCCATTCACTGAAAATACAACGCAAATTCAAGCCGACTGACTTCATTTCTTGCATAAATTGAATTTTGTACGCTTTTAGGCCGAGATCCTCACGTAAAATACGCCAAGTTGTCGAATACGCCAAGCCAAGCTGCTGAGAACGACGACTTATCGATTCGTCACAGTCTTCGCGTACACTACATGCTGGATGTGGTCTAACCGGTCGAGTTTCATCCACTAACGTAAACTGGGACTCAAATTTGCGAATGGTATAGTGGGAATAGTGGTTTTAGTAGTTCAATTATGCGTACCGTAAGTTCCTCGAATCGCACGAAAAACGTTTACCACAGAACGCTGATTTTCGTAATATAGCTGAAAAATTTAGAGACGCTGTTGTGGTGTGAGTCTTTCCATGATGGCTTGCTAAAAGAAACTGAACAAAAATGACGAAGCAGTTTGATAGGAGTAACGCGTGATCTGTCAAAAAAGACTATTAAAAACCAAACCTCACGATGAATCACCATATATTTGGATGTAGTTCAGTATTCACCGTTTTCGTAAAGTGGCCCAGTGATGCCGCCAGCTTACAAACCACACACACCAACTTCGTTGGAATGCAATGGTTTTTCATGAACCCAAGATACAACAATTTTGTTTGTTGACTTACCCATCTATTCAAATTTGATTTATCACGAAAGATTACTTTAGGTGAAATATTGCCAAATATTGGATGTTCTAGCATCCAATGAGCGAACTGACGCCATCGGGTGGACCATGCTTATGGTGCAAACGTACATCAACAGTCAAAATCCTGCATAAAATGTTGTAATCAATGTTAAATTCGTGCTTTGTGCTTGGCTCATTTAGAATACCTTGGCGCTCCCATTGTTAACTTAGCACATTTGTTGTTGACATTCTCTCTAAATCTTAGCGTCATAGCTTTACATTTGTAAAAGTTACGTAGCCAAGAGTACGTCTATCCCTGTGTGTGTTGGCGATTTTTTACAATTTTAGAAATGGATTTAAATTTGCAACAACGAACTTGTTTTAAATTTTGCATTAAAAACGGATTTATTGGTGCGCAAACATTGGAAAAGTGTTTCGGCAACGATTTTCTAAAGAAAACGGTCGTTTAACAGTGGCACGAGTGGTTCAAAAGTGGTTGTAGGTCAATCGAAGATGATGAACGCAGTGGCAAACCATCGACATCGAAAACCAACGAAAACAGTGAAGAAGTAAAAGAAATGTTGGTCAGTAACCATCAGAGAGATAGCGGAGGACTTGAACATTGCCCATGGATCCGTCCAAGACAATTTGGTTAATGATTTGGGTTTCCGTCGTGTAGCAGCAAAGTTGGTGCCAAAAGACCTCAATCAAGAGATGATTTGCGAGGCTGAAACCGATCCCACATTCATCAAAATGATCATTACTGGAAACGAGACGTGGGTTTATGACTACGACACGCAATCCAGACATCAGGCAAGTGAATGGCGTTCACCAAATGAGCCGAGTCAAAAAAAAAAACCACGTCGTTTTCAGTCAAAAAAGAAGGTAATGCTCACGGTTTTCATGGATTACAACGGTGTAGTGCATCATGAATTTTGCCAGAAGGCCAGACAGTGAACAAAGAGTATTATTTGGGCGTTATGAGACGTTTCCGTGAAGCAATTCGCGAAAAGAGACCAGAATTGTGGGCAGAAAACTTGTGGATTTTGCACCATGATAACGCACCAGATGTCAAATTTGATTGACGTACGATGGCATTCGCAAAAATTATACCATCTTCCGATAGAGAGATTAATTTTGGGCCACCTTGTAGATCCAAGGACCTTTCTCAGTGACAGGCAAAATGTTATGCCTGTCGCTCCCTTGCACTGCCAGGAGACTGACAGCGCTTAGCCCATAGAAATTTGTTATCCAGAATGACGCCATAATATGATACTTAGTGTCTTTGGAAGACTGGATGGTGGTGCATTAAAGCACTGCGTAATTTAGACCAAACAGCTTCCTCCTTCTCGTAAAGAGAACAACCTCAGTTTTGAGAGGATTGACTGAAAGCCTTTTATTAGTACACCAATCTTTGATTACGTCTGGGGCTACCTGCGCTTTAGAGCAGACAGTCGCTAGACATGAGCCAACAGATAGTACAGCTACATCATCCGCGTATGCTTGTTACAACCAACGTGCATCGGTATCTCCCTTTCTTTTCTCTATAACTTTTCTTTGCCCGCGCCAATTATAAAAAAAAGTACACATAGCAGAAACTAAGATTACTTTGCGGATGTTTATGTTGGGATGGGTCATCTGTTAAATGTTCACTTCCAATTAATTTTGTGGATGCATATTTGATGAGTCTGCATCGTTATATATTCGTATGACGATTCACACTACGTTCCAGAAATAACTTGTTTTCTGTTACAACCTACTTAAGTCTCTCAGACATATACTAGAGCTCATAACCTATTTGCATAAATTGTTGCAAGCGAGGAAGGTATAAATCGGCTTTAAATGATTAAAATTCGATGCTGGTTTATTTTTTTTTTTTTTTTTTCGAAAACCACTCCAATAATACGTTTTCATCAAAATCAATTCCAATCTCACAATTTTTAAGAGAATTATTTATACGAGATATCTTTGCAGTAGGACTGTATATGACATTTCAGAATGCAATAAAATCTAAAAAAAGAATAAAAGTTATTAAGTTTGTATTTAGCGTACTTTTTTTTTTAAACAAAAATTATTTAAATTACAGACGTACGAACGGAAATATGCTTTTGTACGGATATCTATATAAAAAAAAAATGTATCAACCCTAGATACTAGATGGTTTTCACAACCTCATGCCTTTAATCCAGGTAATGACAATCTCTGGCTTTTGTACTCGGCTGTGTTGCATATCTGTATACCACCAGCAAAAGTTTATGTTGATATTGCGGATACAATGCAAAATCCTTCCTGACTGATATAAAGGTAAATCTATTCAAAAGAGCTGAAGTACATGTTTACAGATTCTATGGCAGGCGTACGAGTACACTTACATATATTGTATATTGTACCATTTGGCAGTAAGCTATTATAAACACCCGAAGATATGAAATTCTACGAGCAGACATGATGAGCCTTCAAAGGCCAAGAATATGCTGTAATATCGTGCGTTTCTGGAGAATGAAAGGACCTTATTACGTACTTGATTTCCAGTTAATTTTCTTGCTTTTACTACAACAGAACGAACAACAAGAAATAACTGAAAGGAGTTTTCAAGAATGCCAGCGAAAACATAATCACATGAACATTCTCATGTTTTGCAATGTGTGGGTATGTTGTACATAATTGAAACTCTGGTGCAACCTTGAACGAAACGACATGTTCCCTCTGATTTGTGTGCAATGTGAGGATGCACATTGTGTATATTATAAAAATGTATTAAATGTACGAATAATGGACTGTCAGGCATGCTTTAATGTAAAGGATTTATAAATTGGTCCATTTTGGGATCTTTGCGTTGTCAACGTACAATTTTTCAAAACACTGTCAACTGCTTTTTTTTTGTTTATCGACATACATATGTGTGTGGACTCGATATGTATCTTCACTTCAACAATGCGAGGGTTTCATCAAGTTAATTCATGTTGGCGGAATGCTTCAATGAGCACATGTTTTTGTCAAGCAGATTGTCAATATAGAATTTGCTCTGAATCTCACACTTTTTTTTATGGTATGCGCACGCTCAAGGTACTAGGTGGGGTGAAAAGTAACCTCCTTGGGAATGAAAAACAATTTTTTATAAATGTTTTTTTATTTTATTCAGTATAGTCCCCTTTTAGTTTGATACACTTATTCTAGCGATTTTCCAACTTCTTGATTCCTTCCGAAAAATAATTTTCCCGAAGGTCTGCAAATTACTCTCCGTGTCGTAGATAATTTCCTCGCGTGAGCTGAATTTTTTATTGATGATCCATTTTTTGAGGTTTGGGAAGGGATAATAATCCGAGGGAGCCAAATCGGGCTAATACGGTGGATGCGACATTAATTGGAGCAGTAAGTCATTGATTTTAGCCATGGTTGCGATGCTCTTGTGCGCCGGTGCATTGTTTTGCAAAAACAAAATTTTTTTTCGCTTCATGTGAGGCCGTTTTGCAGAGATTTCGGCCTTCAATCGTTCCAATAATGCACAGTAATATTCGTGTCGATGGTTTTTCCTTTTTCGAAGTAGTCCACGAAGAGCATGCCATGACAATCCCAGAAAACCGACGCCATAAACTTTCCGACCCATCGAGCCACCCTCGGCCGTTTCGGAGCACTCGTGACGGCTTCAGTCCATTGCCGGGGACTCATTCTGTTCTCCGGTATTCAACAGTTACCAATTGACGCCAAAAGTCTGCCCAAATGGGCATCAGCAAGTTCAAACACTCTTTCGAAGTGATCTGGCGTTCGTGTTTTTGGTCAGGAGTGAGTATGAGCGGAACCCAGCGGCAGGATTACTTTTTCATATGCAGAAATTGCCCAAAACTTAGCGTGTGCGCTCAGTACTAATCTTTGTGGTATCTGCTAGCTCACGCACCTTCACTTTCCGGTCAGCCAATACCATTTTATGTATTTTTTTGACATTGTCCTCTGTAACCACATTGAAGGGCCTGCCGCTACAGGCTTGATCGGTAGTCGAGTTGCGGCCACCACGAAACTCTCGAAATCAATATTTGACGGTGTAATCTGAAGGAACATTAGCCCCATAATATTTATCCAACTTTTCTTTTGTTTCCTTCGCCGTTTTGCCTCTCAAAAAATAATGAACGAAAATCGTTTTTGTCCATACTCAACATGATGCCAAACACGTCAACAACAATCAACTTAAGACAGTTTAGCACTAAAATTTGGCATGTCTGCCTAAATATGAACGGACGTCAAGGCACCATAACCTTTTTCGCAGTAGTAGCGCATTCTGGCGGTAAAGGAGGTTACTTTTCACCTAGTAACCTAGTATTGCGGAGAAAAAATCAAAATGACCTTCAGTGTCTTAAAATAGCCCGGACGACAGACAACGAACGGTTACTGACAATAGTAGGTATTGATCCAAGTGAAGCCGCTGATGATGACGACTTTTTTGTGATCGAGGATCCTCAGGAGAAGTTTGAGGCCATAAGGGCGACTTTTTAGGAAGTATACAAAGCCACTGATACCATTGGCCCTAATTATGACCTGGACAATCGTATTTTGGTGCACGACTTCAACTTTTGAAATGATGTAGAGAACTGACGATCCGAGGGCTCTGGTTTCACTCGGTTCGGCGACAAAAATATGGCAAATAATGGTATTGCCAGAGAGGGTGACCTACCCCCATTCATTTTGAAGGAAGAACTACATGAGATCTTCGACACAATCAGAGCTAAGAAATCAGTGGGGACCAAAGGTATTCCGAACATTGTGCTTCGACATCTTCTTCTAGAAGCGGTGGACATTTACACCACCCTGTTTAATAATTCAATGAATAATGCACATTATCCAGCGCATTGGAAAACGGCGGTGGTTAAACATATCCCCAAAAAGCGAAAAAACATATTCAATTCGGCGAACTTCCGGTCGATCAGTCTTCCAAATATTAGTAAGGCGTTCTAAAAGTTGGTCAATAGAGTCCTGATTAAGTGGGTTGAGGACAAAAATATACTATAGCTCCGGATAATCAATTCGGTTTTAAGTCTAAACTGGTGTCCGATATCCAATGGAATAAAGGCAAAAACCAATGTACTGGTGCTTGCCTTGTTGAGTTGGTTAGAGGGTCTTTTCTATAAGTTGACTAGGCTGGGGATCAGTAAACAACTTTTGTACAATATGCTAACCAACAGACATTTCATCATGAAAAATGGTGATGTGACTTCTGTTGGAAAATTTCAAATTAAAAATGATCTTCAACAAGGCCCGGTAAATTCGCCGATCCTATTCAACATTTATACAAGCAACTTGATAAGCTCACTTCCCCATATTATTGCGTACGCAGGCGATTTGATAGCGTACAGAACAGGTCCAAGAATCGAGGTCATTAATACTCTCGCGCAGCGTGACTTCGATAAGATAAGACGATTTTGCGATGACTGGAAGTTGAAAATCAACTTTCAGAAGTCGGAAACCATTCTCTTTAGGACGCCTTTGTCTGGAGCCTCTAGGGATACCAGAAGAAATTGGCAAAAGTTCTCGATCATTGGACAACACGGACAGCCTCTTGCCTGTCGAAATGTAGTGAGATACCTTGGGATCTGGCTTGATCAGTTTCTGTATTTTGCCAAAGATGTAGATGCTGCTCTGGCCAGAACTAAAGGCACTTTTGCTCTTACAAAGAGACTGTTTTATAGCAGCCAACTCGATGCGAGGGTAAAGGTAATCTGCTACATGGCCCTCATCCGGTATTTGGGTGTCCCGTGTGGTTCAATATACGAGCAAGCTTAATGGAAAAGATTCGGGTGTTTGAGAGGGCTTGCCTTAGGGCTTGTCTTCGCTTGTACAGAACACCAGAGTCGGAGTACAAGAAATTTTATCCTAATGAGGTCCTTTACAACAGGGCTAACATAATACGAGTGGACAACTTCGTAATTAAGCTGACTCGAAGGCACATTGCAAGAGCAATGACCTCGACGAATAACCTGATATCTGGGGCTTACTACCCCAATTACCTTTACCACGTATATACCAATATATGTATATAATTGTGTAATGTCTATGTGTGTTTATGTGTGTATTGTGTATGTAGGATTAGGTAGATTAAGGTTTATTTTAAGTTAGATATTAAGTTTTTATAAAAAATAAAAAATTACATCCATAGGTTAAGTTTTTCGTTAACAATTTTTTCTAAGCCCTAAGTATACAAAATAAAATTTTTTAAATAAAATGTAAATGAAGTCGAAAGACATAGATATAAGAATTTAGAGTAGCTTAGAGTGCCTGTGTGGGGCCAGTAAGTTAGTATAAGATTGTTAAGTAATTGTAAGCTAGCATTTAAGCATTTTTTGTTAGTAAGAGTTAAGTTTAAGGAATTAAAATGCATTTAAAACTAAAAAAAAAACTAACTATTTGCTACGTAACTTTTACAAATGTTAAGTTATGATGCTAAGATTTAAAGGGAATGTCAAAAACAGATGTACCAACTTAACAAAAAAAAAACAGAATTCAAATCGGAACAATGGAAGCACCACACGGTGACGCCACCGGGAACTTTTTGATCAAGGTGGTATGCCGTCTAAGAACTTTAGACATTTCTGTCCGACTTCTGTCATGTTGAAGAACATGGAGAGAAAAGAGCTTCATATGCGCAAAACTGCTTTCCGAGCTCATCCGGAAGATGAATAAGATGTATAAGATGAGGATCCAATAAGAGTTCATTTCAAAATCTGGTGTGCGGAATTCTGCAGGCGCATTCGACAAGAGCAAGTACGTGCTGAGTATTTTCATCCGCATTGAGGGTAACTTTCACAACGCAACTTTTGACGCCATGTAAGACTACGCCAGACAACACGGCTTAGAGGAATGACCCTAAATGTTTCTGGCTGTGGTCAAAGGTGATATCGCATATGTTACTTACTTGCTTAATGCTCACAATAGTTCTAACATCTATGTATGTTCGAGCATATGCAGATGATGGTAGCTGTATTCTCTACTAATGGACTTAGAGTAGACAGTCGCTGGACGTGATCGATGATTGGTGCACTAGAAACGGAGTTTTAGTCAATTGTCTCAGTACTGATGTTGTTCTCTTTATGAGAAAAGCTTAATGCTCTGACTCATCTAGTACTTAACGCCATCACCATACAAACCTCCAACGAACTTTATTTTTGGTGTCACCCTGAATAGCAAACTTTTTGTACTAAATAAGTTATGTCATGTCCGAAACCTCTAAGATGCCATCAGCTTTCTAGTAAGGAGGGACAAGGACCTTACCACTGATTAGTTTTCTTTGAATCTGCAAAGCAATGTTCGAGTAAAGACAAAATGCATTGGTTGCCTGAATGCATAGAATGGCAGGGATGGGATGAAGTCGACTATTCACAGATGGCTTAAAGATCGATCTTGGTCGCTGTGCTGGTGTCTTTTTAGAGAGCGCCAACATTGATTTAAGCACCTTATTGCAGTAACTCATAAGAAAGAGTTGCAAATTCACTGTGGGAGTGATGCGACACTACGGGCTTTTTTCCACAATTACGCATGTTTAATTCCTATTGCTTCTCGCAAATGGCGCATAACTCCAGAGTTATACTCCTTATTGACCGTATGACATTCGGGTTAAAACTTCTGATGCGCTACGCCATGATAATCGAAGAAAACAGTGATCAAAACTTTGACATTTGATCGAACTTGGCGTGATTTAATTGGGCTTTGCTTTAGACGTCATAACCATATACCCATGATTCGTCGTCTGCAAGTCAGAATTATCACTGTTTCAAGTGATTCAAGAGCTCCTGAGCGATGCTTATGCGACGGTTCTTCTGATCACAATTAAGAAGTTTCGGAAGAAAATTCACTGACACACGTCTCACGCCCAAAACATCCGAAAAAATTTGCATGACTCGAGTCGACCGATATGTCAACATCCTCAGGAACTTTTCTTATAGTAATTCGACGAATTTTCAAAACAATTTTCTTCACAGCTTCGACGTTATCATCTTCTGTTGATAAGCTGGGGCGTCCAGAGCGAGGTTTTTCATTGGCATCTTCTTGGACACCTTTAAAGGGCTTGTACCACTTGTAAACATTTTTTTTTACATAAAGCAGACTCACGGTATGGCACCGTCAGCATTTCAAGTGTTTTGGAACACTTTATTTGTATCAAATTTTTTGCTCTATTTTTTATAGTAATTGAATATCGCCAAGCACACCAAAACACGGTTAACCTTTTTATCTGTTAAAAACAAACTAAGTAAGCGATGTACTTGAAACTATGAGCATATATTCGCGACATGTGTACCAACAGAGCGAAAAAAATCGATAATCGAATGTTTCCCGTGAAATTTCAAAAGTCACATTACTTATTGAATACACTTCGTATGTAACATTTTTATCTACATATTACAGTCATATGCTGGTTATTTCACTCACAACATATAGAAACATCGAAACTTATCACATATTACGGAGAAAATTGTATGAACCAAAAATGTAGATTTACACCTGACGCAAAATCTTAAAATTCAGAAGGACAGCTTCCTTGAAAGGAAGTGATTAAAAACAAGATAAGGACTGACTTCAATTCAGTGTCCAATACATGTAAAGGACACAAATGCGTATGCAAATAAGTCAAATATCAATTTTCAATGAAGATTGGGTTTCAAATGGTAATTGCTTTGCGATTGAACCGAGTCCAAAAATATTTCGATTCATTGCATGTTCGGATGTCTTGGGAATCACTAAATTCGCTTTATACTGAAATACCATCAAAAATCGATTATCCCGACAAGGCCAAATGGCTACGAAAATTATAAATAATTGAGTAGACTGTGATCCAATAGTTTTCAAATCCCTTAATCCCAGTAGCTTAAGCATATTTCTTTGTGCAATCAAAACAAATCACTTTTGTCGTAGAACTATTTGAATATTCATTGATGCAAAGAAATGCTCTGATATTTGAATACTCACAATTCATAAATTGCTTGTTGGGTGGTTAGAGATCTTTCAATATGACATATTGCGACATAGAATGGTATTTTACTGAGAGAACGAATATTCATACAAATATGCAGAGTGGGTTGCTGTCAAGCGAGACCATGCAGCCAATTGAGGCAAATAATGTTCTACAGCAAATCGGAAATGTTCATTTTTTGCCACAAGTGACTTCGAATCGAAAGGAATATTACTAACTTCCACCAGAAAAAATTTCACAATTTCACAATATTCGAAGGCACCTTCGATATCTAGGAAGGCACATAGTGTAATCTCCTTTTGTCGGTAAGCGTGAGTGGGCCTTTTATGACTCGCTTCTTCACACTTAGGTATAAATTTCGCATTAAATATATTAACAGCCAAACTAGAAGCCCAGTTAGTTAAAAGTTAAAAGATCAAAGCCACGTGGCAAAGAAACAGTTTTAGTAAGTATTAGGTTGGACAAGTAACTTCCTAGGAATGCGGACTGCAAAAGCTCCTATCAGATTTTAAAAGTTTATATAATGGTGTGCTAAGAAGGACCTCTTTCACCAATAATGATTGACACGTATATTGAGCAAGTAAATAAAAAAAACTTCAAAAAGTCATTTCGATAGGTAGGCAATATAGTGTTATAGGTAAATGACGACGATTTCCACAAAAATTCTGCATCAGTAAACACCGAACCAAAATCATCTTGAAGCAGACATCCGATTTGCCACAATAAGAGTATAAGGCGCTGTTGACCCTGAAACACTGAAAATATGATGCAACAACAACAAAAAAAAGAAACACAAGAGATAGCTTTTTGGTGGAGGAACTATCCATTGGAATCATTGACAGCGTCAGAGACAAATGCAGAGATTACCTAATTTGAGCTACTTCAACACATTCGGACCACAGGTCATCTGCGATAATATGAGGACGAGTTTGCAGCAAAATAGCAATTGTTCAGTCCTATAAAAGGCGAATCTTCTTCTACCTCCTCATACAGACTTATTGCACTTACTTCTCAATGACAGTTATCGTAGTAATAGATCTTCTGTTGATTAGATAACATGTTTCAGCGAAAAGTAGAACCAAAACGTACATAAATCTAGCGAATGCAAGATAATTGCACTTGATATTCCTGTAGCATTTGAAAGGGTGTTTTTTTATATCGACGACTCTCTTCTTTAATGGATTAGAAATTACGTTTCGAACATTCAATTCCAATTTTATTCGATAGTTTCGCCTTATATTCACAAAATAAATGCTGGTGTGCTCCAGGGTTGTATATTGTCACCGATACCGATTAATGAGCATGCTAAGTTCATTAAATTCCAATATAAACAGCATTACAAAATGAAGAGCCACCAACAGAGTGGATTTTAATACTTCCAAAACACAAAGTCTGCTGTAGTTAAAGTGAAATTTAAATACCCAGCCATTATCTATGAATGCCACTTCCTACGTGTCAACGACGTTGAAACGGCCATATATTTGATGTCCCCAAAAATGCTGCAGATTTCTTGAAACGATTGGAACACAATGCCTTCTTCTAGTCAAATTCCCCCAAGACTTCCTTGTACTTGCCAAATAGGATCCAAAATGGTGCGATAATACTCTGTTGTCATGCCAATATTTCACAGTCTATCCACACCTTGTTTTATCGCTATATCCACCACCAATACTCCACCAAAATTGCAAGTAGCGTTCCGATCCTTCAAACTTTTAATTATAACAACTTTCTGGCTATGAATGCTCATCAGTATACCCTCAAGCCCACTTTCGAACGTAATCTAAAAAATCGTGTTTCTTTTCTAAGTCTTGCCGAGCTTTTCATCATTTTCTAGTCATTATAACCTTCAAACATATAAAACCACCGTGCACCGGTACCACTTCACCCACGGTATGTGCAATCATTTGAAGGGAACTAATATTGCCTTGAGCGCGTCCTATTTACAAATACACAGATTCCACTTCATAACATCAGAAAAGATCGTCATCGATGTCGACTGACGAACGAAAAGAAACTACGGCCCTATGCGAAAAAAAAAACTAGAGCGCCTTAACATTCCCTGTGTTTCCAGAGACTACTAAGAGCAATTAAGCGATAAACTCTCCACTATACCGTCGCCATCCAAAAACATCAATTACAAGTGGACTAAGTGTTGTACAATCATAAAAGAAATTGCCGAAACTACGGTGGGGTACCAGCCACCCCCAAGAAAAAATAGCAGCGCAAAACATGGTCAGCGGGGAAAGAGTATCGAGCCAGGAGAAGATTCCTCCTGCGTTTAAAAAAGAGAGTTTACGCAGTCTCCCAGCACAAGGAGATTGGAGAATATTGCGATCGAAACAAAATCCGTCTGTTTTACAAGAAGCCCAAGCAACTGGCAGCTGCCTTCAAGACCGGAACACAGGCTCTTCGAAACTGCGGTGGTAACCTAATCACCGAAGCACAGGGAATAGTAAATGTGTTTATGCAGCATTTCTAGCAGCTGCTAAATGTACATTATTTAGAGAGAGTGATAGGGTAAGAAGGGAACCCACGTCAAGTCAATGAAGAACCAGTTCCGCCACCCGGTATAGAAGAACTCGGCTTAGTTATAAAAAAGCTTAAGAACAACAAGGCCGCAGGCTCTGATAGCCTACCAGCGGACCTCTTCAAATGCCATGGCAATGCTTTGGTAATCATCAACCAAGTATAGGTGAAAGAAAAAGGCGATCGTATGTCTTGCGAGAATTAGGCATATCCCAGCTAAACGTCGCAAATAAAATTCTATCCAATGTACTGAATGAACGTCTCAAGCCGTTCTGCAGCACACTAATCGGCATGTACCAGCGGGCTTCCCGACCGGAAGATTGACTATAGACCAAAATTTCACACTGAGACAAATCCTGGAAATACCAAAGAATTTCAGGTCGAGACTCACCACCTAATCACCGAATTCAAACCCGCATATGATAACATTCATCATCAGTAGCTCTATTGGACGATGTTTGAATTCGAGCTTACGGCAAAACTGATCCAGATGTGTCACCTGATGTTGGAATACTGCAGTGTGCAATTTGGAAGTAATTCCTCTGATTTATTTCAAACGTGCACCGGATTTCGACAAGAAGATGCGCTAACATGTGGCTTCTCCAATCTTTTTCTGGAGCAGAAAGTGCGAATGACAGGTGTCAACATGGAAGGATGACATTGACATCATCGTTCGTTCCTAGCATGCCGTGATAGAGGCTTTCACATGTTTGCCTTGAAGTAAACGAGACAAGACTAAGAACATGATATCAACAACAGCATCTGTCCGCCGCTCAGGACTGATAGCTCAGGATTGATAGCAAAAATATCGAGGTAATTAAGAAGTTCCTCTATCTCGGAGTAAACGTGATCTTAACGAATGACACCCTAAAATAATACCCTAGAAAGCCCTAGCTACTTCGGTCTGGCAAAACAATTAGGTTCAAAAATCCTAACTCGAAGGACAAAAAGTATGCTTTACCAAACCAGCAGTTCTTGCTGGAAGATAAGCAGTAAGGTAGAACTGTGCTACTTCGAAAGAAAAATTCTTCGACGGATTTGTTTGTCCTGTGTGGAAGAGGGGAAAACGGAGAAGAAGATACAACTGCGAACTCTATGAGCTCTATCAAGATGTGGGTGTAGTTCAAAAAGCCAAAATACGTAAACTACATTGGCACGGCCACATCGAGCGAATGAACAAGAATGTTACAGCTAAGGAAGGCCGAGCTTCCGTTTTAAAAACCAAGCCATCGCGGATGCCGGAGCGCTTAGATCTCATGGGAAAGGTACTTACAAATACTCTTCCAAATATTTAAAGAGGACAAAAACTCTACGAACAAACATCTGTAAATACAAGCGCGCTCTTTCTTAACAAGTTGCCTTAAGAAAATATCTCATGAGACCTTAACGTATTACGATTATAAGTCCTTTTGTATTATTTTAAAAAGCATCATACGTAAATAGAACTCCCCTTGCGTATTTCAAGAGGAACTTACCTTACGTCTTTTCTGCATTCTCATGTTGGCACATTTTATTTACTCTCACATTACGTAGTGCTTGTTTTTGCCATTTAACCTGGAATCAATTTCTATTCCGCAACCCTTATAGGGATCCTTAAGCAAACAATCCTTAACCATAACCATTAGTAGTTTCTCTTACGTGATGTAACTTTAGAAGCAGACTACACTAGTTGCAAGCTAAGTGTTTAAGTTAACTACTACATACATACGAGTGCTCCTAATCCTTGTTATCCACATGTATTCGTATGTAGGGTAAAGGTGAATGTATCTGTCGTTTATTCCTTTTTTTTTTTTTTTTTTTGTGTTTCAACTGGAAGGAAAATTGTAGCAAATAGTTCTGGTTAGTGCAATTGCCCCACTGTACACAAATGAGAACCCAATTGATTTGGTGCAAGTTGAATTCTTCAAGAGCAGGTTTCAGTTTGCTTACTGAACAAATTTTGTAAATCAGAAAGGATAGAGGGATGTCTTACCCGTGAAGACAATTTGTATGGCAGGACATACAAACATAAATTTCATGTTAAATTTGGTTGTTGTTGCCAGTAAAATTTGTGCCACTTGCAAGTTTATTCTAAATCATAGCATTCCAAACAGATATCTTCATTATATCCTAGTTTTCAATAGCGGTCAAAGCTGGCAGTGGCAGTGTTTCGGTATAAAGCCCCTGACGCGTCTTGTGACAGCACTAGTCCTACCACCGCTTCTTCTTTTGGCATTGTAAGTCAAATATATTTTCGGCAGAACCTGTTTTGATTATGCTTTTGAACGGCGAAGTTTAGGATAAACGGGCAAGGATGCCCTTCTCGGTCACGTTAACTAAACGTTAATAAGCACAATTTAGACATTACAAGCTACTTATTCCTTTTTATATGTCAGACCATGGGCACAATTCAGGTTGGTGTAAAAAATTTACTTATTGAAGTCATTGCCCATCAACTCTTACCACATCGTGAAGTCTGGGAGGCTAGTACCTTTGCCTTCAGAAGGGACACAGGAGGCGATTTTTTTCTAGAGCACTACCACTCATCAGGCTCTAGTTAGCTAGAGCAACTTGGTGCACACCCCCTTTGGAGCTACTTAGACGTATTCGCAGCACAATTTTGAAGAGAGCTCCATTGTTGTATCGAAATCTTGAACAGCGAAATTCAGCGAGTCCGGTGCGGACTACCGTTTAGTTTAACCCTTTGTTCACTGGTTTCATTAATGACCTTCACATCCGATTCCGAGTGGTGGTAACTTCTCACCGAGGTAAAAAAAACAGTTCAGATACAATGTTAGAGAATGTAAGAACTCTTAACAGAACACGTGCTACCAAACAATTAGGGGAGACCTTGATGTGAATTTACCGCTCGATGCAGGCTAAGGCACACCCTGCAGAGGATACGAACGACGGCATGAATGACCTACTATACCGAACGTATGCTAAGTGCCGCAGCTGTAATGCCGAAATTGTGAAAGAAGATCTTAACGCAAGTCCAGGTAAGGAAGCCGTCTTTGAACAAGTCATCTGAAAACACAGCTACCATAACGCTATGGATTCAGGTATTAAGAATTTTTACTGGGAACGCGGTTCTCACATCTCAACATCCATTTAGGGACTTGGTATTCCCTGATCATTTAACTGTCATCCAAATGCATCAAATTCGAATCGACGCCAGACACTTTTCCAGCATACTAGACTCCGTACTGGCCGAAGAGGTTGATCGCGGCGCAACTGAGTCAAGTAAGACCACTCAATCGACATCAAAAATCTGCAAGTATTGAAAATTGTAGACTTCATACACAAACCGTGGAACACCAATGAACATGGTGTTAATGAGCCCTCAGGAAGTCTACTTCTAATGTGATTTGGTTTAAAAGAAACTCTATAAGGAAGGATATAAAGCAGCGCTGCAGGGCAAAGACTTTCGGTCCCCTGATCAACACCAATTTTAGTAACCAACATCGAAGCTAAAATTTAATAAAGCTGCTGTCGCAAACATGTTCCAATTCATCGATAAGATTTGGTCAGAAGTAACCACGCCCGATGCATGAAATCTCAGCATTGTTTGACTGACCAACAAAAAACTTTTTGACATCGTCATACATACAGAATAAGGCTGCTTAATATCTTCTTTTCTGTCATTTTGTCGGAGCTTTTAAAATCATTCATTGACAACCTGATTGGTCCATACCAATGCGATTTCAGGCCGGGAAAGTACACGATTGATCAAATATTCACATTATGGTCACTAAGATCAGTAATAAATTGGATGAAACCTTCAATGCTACGAAAGGTTTCAGACAAGGCGACGCGCTATCATTTGACCTTTTTACCTTTACTTTAGAAAAATTCGTGTAAACCTTACTGCCCAACAAAAAAAAGCAGGATCTGATTAAGTCCCCACGATAACTTGAGTACGAGGATGACATTGATGTGTTTGCACGGACAAAGCGGGCCGTCAATAAATTCTTCACGATTATTCAGCCAGTAGCGGCCAAAATGTGTCTGACGCCATCCGAGCGCACCGCAAAGTACACGCTGGCATTAGAAAAGTACGCATACCACCTACACAGTTGGCAGTAATAACATCAAGACAGTAAAGGACTTCGTCTACCTTGGCTCCGCATTTATGAGCAGCAACGAATTCAGCTGTTTCTTTGAGCCATTAGGAGCCAATTCAATAGTTCAATACCAGAGTTACTTCTCATAGTTTAAACTAACTTTAAACAAGACCCTTTTCATTCCCGGTGTGAATGAAGAAGCACTTGGTTAATTCTACAGAAATAGACTGCGCGTGATTTCATGTCCAGCAACATCGGACTAGTCGGCTTTTACGAATCCACGGATCTAAAATGTCTAGGTAACATTGAGGAAATGGACAGCTGAGCTCAGAGCACTCAAAGAGTTTTCGATTTTAACCCTGAAGGGAGTAAACAGAGGATGATAGCATCTAAGATGGCGCTCGAGAGTGGAAGTGGACCTCAACCAACATGGATTGCGGGACTCGCAACAGATTATGTCAGTCGAAGAGTCTTGTTGATTGAAGCTGACTGTCAATTTTAAGAGGAAAAGCTCATCAAAAGATAAGCCATTTATGGCCTTTGTTTATGCTATAAACCAACATTATAAGCTGCTTCTACATGGATGTTGGAATGTTATTTGAGAAGAGTTCTGGAAAATTATAATATCAGACTATCCTTTGCGAAACTTTACCGAATATTAATCTTCTTCGTCATCCATACATATGTAGGTACAATATAAAGAAAAGTCCTGACTGACCAACTGACTCATCAACGTCCAGCACAAGGGCAACATGCGTTTGTAAACATCCAGATTCACAGCTTTCAAATCTTTGCTTGCTTTGTTTTCTATAATCACTTAAATGAGCTCTAGATATTCATTGGATTTAAATTCGGAAGAACTTTAATCAACAAAATTAATTTTATCTGTGGTTTTTGAAATGCTTTCCATGAAGATGCGGCACAGAGTATCATTCTATGATCCTTTTCGTTGTTCTATTTTAAATGAAAATGTTAATTGCTGGATAATGTAGATCGCACGATCTGTTATGATGCTAAAATATGTTTCCTCAATATATGGTCGAAATTTATGGGCAGGTTTTACAGCTGTGAACCTGGATAAATTGGGCTTAACAACCCTACTCTTCTAGATATACGTGTCTCTTTGTGAGCGAGTTCAGTCCATTCGAGTGTCTATTGTCCAATCAGAGTCTCCATTTCGAGAAATCACAAGTCCAGCAATTTTGTCACGCAATAGAGCTATTGTGGCATGCTATGTGGCATGTGGTGTCGTACTGCTGAAAATAAACCTCATCCACGTCCATAGCATTAATTTTAGACAAAAACAAGTCCCTTGACAGAATTCATTAATGCAATCCATTCACTACAACGGTCGAACTAACATCGATTCCAAAAAAAAAAAAATACGGCCCAATGACCATCCCAAAATCTGCTCTAAACTGACACTCGTTGTGGATGAAGAGGTTGTTCCACCATTTCTCTTGGGTAATCAGAGCACCAAATAGGATGGTTTTCTTTGTTAACGTAACCAAACAAAACAAATGAACCTCATCATGATCTTGTTCCTTTATTTACGACGTTGTGCTTGGCAGCTGGCTTCAATTCTTGTGTCAGCTTGACCTTGACTCTCAGCTATTGCAGCGATATTTTCAGCTGACCTAGTTGGACGAACACGAACTTACACATCACTATCCTTCAAATTGATCGATTAGGGGACTGGGCAACTCTAGGATTTTCAAAAAATCGATTTCTTTTAATTGCTTTCAATGGTCCTTTAGGACCTCAAAAACGATATCCCAAAAGATTATGACTGGGAAATATCTCGAAGTATTTGTTTTTCAAAGCATAGAGTGATCCATCGTAAGGTTTGATTTTTAATAGGCTTTTTTGACAAACATCGCTGGTCTATTATCAAACTGCTTTGTAATTTTTATTCAGTATTGTTTGACAAATTATCATGGAAAGACTTATATCACAAAGCTTCTCCAAATTCTTCAGCTGTATTACGAAAATCAGCGTTCTATGAGAAATGTTTTTCTTGCGATTCGAGGAACTTACGGTGCGCATAATCGACCTACTGAAACCACTATTGCCAATACCATTCGCAAATTTGAATCCCAGTTTACAAAAGTGGATGATACTCGACCGGTTAGACTACATCCAGCACGTAGTGAAGAGGCTATAGCAGCTGTAGTTGAGAGTGTACGCGAAGACCGTAACGAATCGATTCGTCGTCGTTCTCAGCAGCTTGCCTTGGCATATTCGACAACTTGGCGTATTTTACGTGAGAATTTCGGCCTTAAAGCGTAAAAAATTTAACTTGTGAAGAATTGAATTGAAGCCAGGTGACTTGAATTTTCGTCATATTTTCAGTGAATAGGCTCTGGAAAAACTCAATGAAAATCCGGTGTTTTACCATGAAATTTTGTTCAGTGATGAAGCCCATTTCCGGCTCAATGGATATAAGGCGGCCAGGTAGGCAGCAAGCCTCTTGTGACCAAAACAAGGGATACTATTTTAGGGGACTAGAGTGGGTATACGACAGATATTTTTGAAGCTATTTGCCACATGCTATATGCTTGTTTCGTCTTTAGAAACGTCAGTTTCAGTCAGTTTCGTACATTTAAACATTCGAGAAGGGCGTTATTTGAAGAACGTTTGTTTTTTGTCGACAATTGTGCTAACTTTGTGAGTGTTGTTGGTTCATTTTTATAGTGAGTGACAGAGTTTATTCTGGTCAAAAATGTGTACAAGAGACACTTACATATAGCAAAAGATTTGAAATATCTAAAAGAAAACCGCTGAATCGACACGAGATAAAGGCAGTAAGTTGAAATGAATGCTAGTACATCCGCGACAAAATTGATGCAATCGAAAGATATGTAGGTTTTTGTTGTCGTATTTTTATTGTAGTTTTTTTCAGCTATTTCAAATGTTGTCATTTGTAAAGTGTGCAAATCGCAAGTGAAATTTACGGAAAGTGGTAAGCGCTGTTAAGAATTCAAAAAAAGAAGTGTCCTGTGAAAAATGTGTACAGACTGAAACACCTAGTAGTCCATTTATTAAAAAAGGATATGAAATAAAGCGTAGAATTGTATTTTCCCCCCGATTATCTACTTGGATTTGGTTTGCACGAAGTAAAAAAGTTTTGTGCTTTTATGGAATTACCTTGATCTATGTTTCACTCTCTCTACGATAATGTTGTCAAAGGAATTTCAACTGCAACTTAACTAGTTTGCAAACATAGTATGATAAAAGCAGCAAAAGATGAGACAACTAGGAGAAAATGGAATTATTGTATCAGGCAATGGTTTGTGGAGAAATCATGGCTATACGTCTTTGTTTAGCTTTGTTACTCCTATTGGCAATTAATATGCAAAAATATGCAAAACTACGCAGTGAAATCCGACTGTTTTCAAACGCTAAAAGATTCCTCTTAGCGCCAGTGATCGTTGGAGGAAACCGTGCCGTTTCCCAAAAAGACCAAAGTTATTAACACCAAACCCCTGGCCCATCCAACAACACATCTCTGGAGTCTTTTAGCGATGTCTTAAAAGATGCTATAATGATCGAGGTAACTTCAGCTAAGCAACCCAACCCTTCTGACTCATGACTCAAAAATCGCGAAACTGGAGGAGCTAAGAGGCCGTTATAGATGCGCGTTGAAAGTGATCAATAAGGAATCCCTCAACCCTCTAGCTCAGACTAAAGACATGATTTGGCTGTTTCCAGTTGATAAATCTAGGGGACTATAAAAAGGATGAGCTGGATGCTGATGAGCAACCTCCTTCTACTTATACCGAAATTCTAAATACAGCCTTAGATGGAGCGTCGATATCCTTTCCAGCAATGTATAGCGACGTTTCCAATTCATTCGAGGTAACAATTAAGTCGTCGGTCTCCTCTTCTGACACTCTGTTGGAAATGGAAACCCATGAACAAAACCGTGGTGGAGGCTACTCTGGTAAATTGTAGCAATGATACATTATCCTCATCCAGGAACCATTAATCGCAGAAGGCGTGAGTCGTGGACATGGGACACCTGTATACGCTCCACTCTATACAAGTGACAAAGGTAACATTAGAACTGGTATATTAGTTAAACGTAGCCTTAATAAATTTTTACTTCCTAACCTCAGCGACCCCGACTTAACCGTTGCCATACTAGAGACTGCCAAAGACTCCTACTGGCTGGCATCGGCATAACCCTGCTGAAAACCTAAAAAGGGTGGTACTGACAGCTTAAAAGCAAAAAAGTGGTCTCATCATCGGATGCGACGCTAATCGGATGGGGCACTAACTACATCAAAGATATAGGTGAGTCACTTTTTGATTATATCGTAAGTACTAACCTCATTGTTTGTAACATTGCGAGAACCCACTTTTAAAACAAGAAATCGACAGGAATTTAAAGATATCACTCTGGTCTCAGACAACATTACTCAAATGCTAACGAACTGGATGGTATCGTCTGAACACTCATTTTTAGAACAAAGGTACATCCAGTTTAACCTAAGTGATACTCCCCCCCAGACAACCAACATTCCAGAACTATCGGAAAACTCATTGGCCAAAATACAGAGGAATACTATCAGAAATACTATCCTCTGAGCTCTCAAGTACCCCGCGTGATACCAATGAGCTTGACATGAAAGAGCTCACCTTGGTTTTCACTCAGGCTATGGTTGCTCCCTGTCCTCTTATTGAACCTTGAGACAAGAAAAAGATGCACTGATAAACATCAGCACTGGGACTGCTTACAAAAATTTCTATAAAACTTTTCAACCTAGCAAAAAGCACAAGAAAATTGACTGACTGGGACTCATACAAAGAATTCCTCAAAATATATATAAAAGAACTTAGGAAGACAAATCGACAATTTGGAATATCATTCTGTGACAAAATCACAGAAACCTCTCTATGCCTAGTTGTTTGAAAAAAACCGATGACTCTTGGACAACTTCAAGTGACGAATCACTCAACTTTCTACTGGACAATCACTTTCCAGGTAGTTCCTTTTTCGCGGCCATAAGTAACCCAAACAGGACTACTGCAACCGTAAACAAAACTCATGGTCTGATTACAAGAGATAAACTGCTTTGGGCGATGCATAGCTTCAAACCATACAATTCTGTTGGTGCCGACGGTATAACACCTGCCGAACTACAAAAGTCCTCAGATATTATCTTGCCCACGCTAGAGAACATCATGAGGAGCTGTATATAACTAATCCACATTCCACTGTCATGGAGAGGACTCAATTTTTTTTTCATTTCCAAGGGCGGAAAATGCTCTTATGTTGTTCCAAAGGGCCTCAGACCTATACATCTATCATCTTTCCTTCTGAAAACTCTAGAACGACTGACTAATATCCATATTCGATCTAAAATGAATCCAAGATATTTGTCAACGGCTCAACATACCTACTGTAAAGAAAGTCGGTGGAAATGGTTTAGTATTTTCCGATACAGCAAAATATCTGGGTCTCATTTTTACCAGGAAACTAAACTTGAAACTTAACATTCAAGAAAGAGTCAAGATAGCTACAGTTGCTTAATTCCCTTGCAAAAAAAAAAAATAAAATAAAATATTGGGAACAAATGGGGTTGAATCCTCGAATAATCCACTGGTTTTTGTCTGGTGAACAGCCTTAGACATTGCAATCAACCGCAGTAAATTAAGCATAGTAAAAGAGAACAGCACTTCTATGGTATGCATAAGTGGAGCTCTACGTTCTACTCCCTCCGAGGTTTTAGACATTCTGTTTCACTTAACACCCATCGACATCTTCAGCAGGCAAGTAGCCGCGACTGTAGCTATTCATCTTATATATTAGGAATCCTCATTGAGAACAACGACTTCACCATGCCTAAAATTTGGTTTGACAAAGACTTTTATATAAGCTTCCCCTCTAGATCTTTCTGTGAGGAAGATGTTTTCATGGAGGACATATCACTTTTAAACAGATGGATCTGAGACCGGTAGCTAAATTTAAGCCTCTTCTTCCTTCTTCCAAATCACTGTAGCGTGTTCCAGGCTGAAATTTTGGTGATTAAGGAAGCTCTGTCCTGGCTAAAGAAAAACGTAATAACTGCAAAAGATATCCTCATCTTTTCGAATAGTCAGGCCGCTATCGAGTCCTTGGACTTAGCCTTATTAAATTCTAAAAGCGCATTCAAATGCCAATCATCTCTTAAGGAGATGGCAGAGCAGTTCAACATTCACCTTTTTTGGGTGTGGGGAAACAGAGGCATTACGGGGAATTGTAGGGCCGACGAACTCGCCAAAATTGGAACCACTCTATCGGGAAAGGGTGGCATAGGTAAACCAATCTGCAAATCAATATTAAAGCTGGATGTTAATAAAATAATATACGTTAGGTGGACTGTTGGACAAACATGTCTAATGACTAAACAGATAAGGCCAAATCTGGATCTCAGTCGCTCTAAGAGGCTGACCCTTTTAAACAGGAAACATCTTAGCGCCCTTACAAACTATTTCTGTAGAAGCTGGATGGACGATGAGGAAGAGAAGATAATCCTCCACCTTCACTGTACATGCCCACCTCTCTCCCAGAGAAGAAAATTTCATTTTGGGACTTTATTCTATAATGACTTAAACGATCTAAAGAATACAGATGTTAGCAGTCTCCTGCGCTTCATCATAAGCTCAAGTTGGTTTTTTGAGTTAGAGGATCATAGATCCACGTGGCAGCACAATGGCCAGTAGGCCTAAATGGGTTGGTTTTCCAACCGCCACTCTCACCTAATCTAACCTAACCTAAGGTGAGTACTGAAAAAATAAAGAAGATAACCAAATAATATACGGATTGGGCACAATATCATAAAGACAAGTAAGATGTGAATCACGATGAATCAGCAGAAAAAATGAATGTCGATGCCGTTGTTGAGATGTTTCAGCGATCCGAAGCTTTGCACCAAGTAAAATACACTCATTATATGGGTAACGGTAATTATACGACTCTTAAAGGCATTACTGATCTTAAGCCCTTTTGAGAGTGAGTACTCAAGAAAGAGTGTATAGATCACGTTCAAGAGCGAATAGTTATCCGCCTACGTAGTTTGAAAAAGAATACGAAAGGTCTCGGTGGAAGGAGCAAATTGACGGGAAAACTTATAGACGAACTCTCAATTTATTATAGATAAGCCAGTTGAAAAGATGAGAAACAATGTATGAGCTACACTCAATCAAATATTATCTAATGATGCAAAACCGCAGCACGATAAATGTCCGATCAGACAGGATTCGTGGTCCTCATAAACCAGAGACGATCTTCCTACTCAATGCATCGGTTATACTCAAAATTGTTATGAAAGTTTTGATTCGACTGTGTGGGCATTGGCCCCAAAATTCATTTTTAGTGGTAAAACTGTGTTGGATATGGCTACGGATATTGCAGTTTGCGTGTACAATAATGAAAGCGATGAGTTTAGAAATTGGCCCGAACAGCTAAGAAATGTGGTTGGAGATTGACAAAAGTGCGCATAAAGCTTGCAGAAAAATCGTTGGCTGAAGCTGCAAAACAGTGAAGGATCGCATTAAAATTCAATGGAAAAGAAATGTAAGAGCAGAACACTAATCTAGAAGGCCAATTATATGGTGCAGGCATTTCGAATTAAAGGTATTGCAAAATTTGTCATCACTTTCTATAACTAAAATTTCAAACGCGTTTATCTCAAAACTGCATTTTTCAAGTCGCCCGCACTTATAACTTGAACAACTTTCATCCAATTCATGTCAAATTTTAGCAAGATCTTTAGAAGTATATATATATATACTAAATAAGTACGTAGGACTTTTGTTTATTATGGAATAGCTAATTTGTTACTAACAATTTACTGGAGATCTTTCTGCGAGTTTTGCAAAGTGTGACTTTTGAAGTGCACCATTCGGCCAAAAACCAATATATCCAAAAAAATCCTACGTATTTCTCTAGCTGTTGTTATGTACAATAAAAAAAATTACTGACTCATCATAATTCAAAATTTATAGGAGCTGTTGGTACGGCCGTAAAGCCTTCCAAAAAGGAGTGATCATTTAAGCAACGCTACACAGCCGCCATTTTTAAATAAATTATTCTATAAAAATGTTTTACAGTCGATCAAATGTACAATAAACCTCTACCTTTGTAAGCAAACGTCTATTTTTACGGCCTCTAGGGTGGCCTAACCCCCTTAAATTCACTATAGTCTGGGAAAAAAAGCGCTACTTGATGAACAAAAGCAGTACTAACTTTACAAAATGTTTCCGCAATATTTTCAGTGTTTTTTATTGTGAATTTTTAGTATTATACAGTATTTCAGCTAAGCGACTGGATATCGATCCATATTTAATAACCTTTTAGATTTTATTCATCAGAAGTCACCGCAGTGATAGCTGAATCTTGAATGACCCGCTACATCAAAGTATGATAATTAAGGATTTGTAGTGAGATTTTACCTCTGTTGTGCACATTGACAAATCTCATGGCTTATGTTCTGATGAGTTAAAAGACTGAGACATTCCGATGAATGTTAAAAGACTAATAGTGCATGCCTAATCCCTCTATCACTGATTATATATGCATGTATCTGTGCATATATGCAGAATGAAATAAAAGTTCCCATAATATATAGGGTTTTCTAATAACGACTTGACAACTTTTTTTTTAAATAAAAGGCAAACCATTTAAGATATTTCAAAAACTTTATTATTGGCTTGAAGTACAATCAAAACATTTATGAATGGAACTCGACTTCGTTCATATGGCCACCGCGGGCACGTTTGCAGCAGTCGATTCCTTGGACCCAATTTTCAACGATTCGGCCACACATTTCGGCCTAAACGACCGCTATTTAGCGTTCAATGTTGGCTCTGAGCTCTTCCAATGTCGTCGGCGTGTTGGCATAAACCAATGACTTAACGTAGCCCCACAGAAAAAAGTCAAGCAGTGTTAAATCGCACGAACGAGGCGGCCAATCGACTGGCCCATGTCTTGAGATAACACGTTCACCATACTTATCCTTCAATAAATCGATTGTAGCGTTTGCTGTGTGGCTTGTGGCACCATCGTGTTAAAACCACATGTCGTCCAAGTCCATATCTTCCAATTTGGGCCAAAAATAATCGATAATCATGGCCCGATAACGCTGATCATTCACAGTAACGTGACGATCGTTATCATCGACCAAAAAAATATGGCCCAATAACGCCGCCGGCATGCAAACCGCACCAAACAGTTATTTTTTCTGGATGAAGTGGTGATTCATGAAGCACATGTTGGTTTTCACCCCACCAATAACTCATATTTTGCTTATTGACGAACCCATTGAGCCAAAAATGAGCTCGTCACTAAAGATGATTTTGTGACTCCGAATATCTGTAGAAAATTTTTATAATTTGCAGACGTTGCTCATTAGTGTACTTTACCATGATGAAAATGTTGAGTTTACTGAATAAATTGACAGTAGACAGTAACAGTTTGATGATTAGTGAAAGAGTGCGTTCACAAATTAAATACAAAGTTGTCAAGTCCCTATTGGAAAACCCTATATTTTAAAACTGCTCATAAGCGCCCGAAAAGTATTTGACCCTTCCCTAGTGTTGATTACCCACAGATTTATTTTATTATCTACATCAACAGAATAATCATAAAACATAGTTGTGGGTCTTTATTTTAATTTTTTACGAGCTACTCGAATAGACTGTTCATCTTCAGAATTTATAAAATTTTTATTATCCCTAAACGACAATAAAATTATGTTTTCCCATGGGAACACACACACAGTTGATAGGAAAAATCCAGTGCTAACAACAAATATTTTAGAACAGTAGGGCCATTAAATAAATCTGCCACTTGTATGACATAAAACGAATTTCGGACATCACTTTGTCTATTTTCTTTTAAGTTAGTACCTAAGATAATCTTCGAAGTTAAGTGAGTGTTGGACTTATTATCAAAGCGTTTAGCGTTGCTTGCATTTTGCTTGTGTTTAGCGTCTATTCGCTGTTCGTATTTAAATGCACTGTAAATGGAAATTCTGGAAAATATCATATATCAATCCGTACTTTGTAGTTCGAGATTTTACTTCAAACTCATCCTTTACTTGCTGAATTAACATGTTTTTGATTTAAATGGCAGTTTGGTTTGCGTTTTATTCATTGTTCGGAGAGAATAGATATTAAATTTCTCTCAAAATTCAAATGCACAGTTTTAGGCCGATCTTTTCGGGATCTGTGACTGATCTATCCGAATCCGGAAGTTCCAGAACCTATTGGTCCTGGTTATCTTATGTGGAATAGACTGATTTGACTATCATAAGAATTTTCCACCAAAAATAGTTGAAGGATATTCTATTCATTTAGACATTTCGAAACAATAGCGGTCGTTCTCGGGATCACAATAGATCAAATATCTAATTTGGAAAGTAGCTGCCAGTAATTTCAGAGACAGTCTTCCCAATATTCAAATTGTTGAACTTTTTTCAAAAGCGGCCAAGATGTAAGTAATGACTCTTTATTTGACGATATGTACCTGTCGATGGAAAAATCTGTAAATGAATCTGATATAAATCAAATTGGGGATTAACATGCCCTGAGATAGCTCTGAACCTCCATAGTTCTGTTCAAGAACAAAAATCTAAAAATCATATTTTCAGTTTAGGTTTTCCTTAATGTATATGTTTAGATGTTTTCTTGATTCCTGTAGCTGCTCAAGCTATTCTAAATTTATGCGGCGAGATAACTGGTAGCTTCACGATTAAAGAGCTGAACGTACTTTTTATTGTAATTCTAAAAGCGTCTGCTGATTATTGTTACGTATACACATTTTTTTTAATAATTTCCTGGAGATACATAAATGGAAATAAATTCAGAAAAATCCTATGGCGGAACTGCAAGGTTAAAAATTGGTCTCTTACCCATATAAGTTAAATAAACGGGTAAATTTTTTTTTTTATGTCCACATTATGATCGTATCTTACGAATGGTGCGCTAGATGTTGGCTTCCAGGGCTAGAATCATCAGGCTGGTTTGTCCGACCAACAATTTTAAATATTTGCACAAAAATTGGAATTGGAAGCCAGGTCACAGGTTTATTTTTAGAGATAATGCTGTCTTCGCACAGTTCCATCAATAACTCGATCGTTTCGTCGGCAGTATGACATGTGGCATCATTCTGTTGAAATAAAATGTTCTGCAGATTATTCTCACGCATTTTTGGAAACAAAAAATCGATCATCATAGCCCTGTATTGGGCGCCATTTACGGAGACGTTTCAATTTTTTTCATCTTTGATGTAGTACAGCACGTTGTAGTCAGCCTACAAATTGCACCAAATAGTGCATTTAAGGGATTACATTGTTAGTTGATGGATTTAATTTAAGATCCGGAATAAAATCTTGCATTTGTAACTGCAATGTCTCGAAAAAGTTAAAACGAGAAACGAAGATGTTCCAATTTCCACTTCTGGGTACGCCTATGGGATAAATTTTGAGAGAAAAATGTGATATTAACCCGAATTGTCCTGGCGTTGCCACATGGCAACCAACAACATGCATTCCATTTTGCGGTCTTCTAACGGTAACCAATCAACACAAGTGCGTATTTTCGCATTTGTTCACATCGTAAGGCATCTGCGTTCCATATCAGAAATTCATTTTCAATAGTTTGCCTTGCCTTCCAATAGTAAGACCGTCGCAAATTCAAACGTAAATAAAAAAGTAAAAAAAATTGTATAATGGCGCACAACGATAAGTAAGTATATTAATATAATTTACAATGTACAATTTGTGCAAGTGGTAGATTGCAGTGTTTTTAGTGTTTTGGATGCACAAAAAGTAAAATAAGTGTTTTTGTGTTTTTGTGTTTTTTTTTTTTTCAAAATAAGTGTAAGCGTGTCCATATGGCAACGAAAGGAGCGATAGGATACAGGCTTACATTATTCTCATTATATGCATATATTTTCAATTCATATGGTTTTCCAGAAAGCTTACGCTGCAAGAAGTTCTCGATTATTTAGAAGAGATTTGCTCAGATGATGGAATGGTCTTTCAAGCAATCTGCACGCCTTGTATATTCAACCACCAGAGAATGACGGGGATTTGAGTGGAGAAGACAATGATGATAATCAAGGAGGTGGTATTCCAGACAATGTTTGTCCAGCGCAGTTGAGATCGGGTTGCCAAATAGCATTTGAAAATTGCCAACGTATTGAGGACTTTGACGCGCCCGTAGAGAATTTGGATGAAGTTCTCGAAGATAGTGTTTTAGCGGATGTTCTGGATAATTCATCTTTGAATTTATCCACTAGTTCACTAGCTGTGATTAAACCAAAAAAAGTATCTGATGAGCCACTTTTATTGCGGTTGCGTAGTGTTCAGCAATCTACCTATAGATGTCCCTTGCCAGCATCCAATAAGAATACAACGTTCACTTGGTCAAAAGATGAGTCCTGCGCAATGATACCGATTTTCCTACAACCCAATTACGAGGACTGCCATTATTTGAAAGTACACGAGCAACTTGAAAAATTTATAGATTATGACTTGCTTCAGCACATTTGAGATTGTTCGGAAGTATATGCCACTTACCAGGAAAAGAAAATTTCTAAGATTATCGTTAAAGGTGCGTGGTTATGTTTTTTTTCCTCCTAAGTACACCTAAGAACTGATATTTCTTTCCAGAGCTTCGCGTTTTTATTGGGATTTTGATTGTTAGTGGCTACACAGGGCAAAGTAGTTACAGATCCATGTGGAGTAATGACAACGATTTACGTAATGATATGGTATATAACAGTCGAAACCGCTTTGAGGATATGTTGCAGTTTCTGCACTTTGAGCCAAAAATGCATGCGACACAAAACGTAAATGATAAATTATGGAAATTACGACCCATACTTGATCACATAAAATACAAAATGTTGAAACATTTACACTCCGTACAGCATTTATCATTCGACGAAAGTATGATCGCTTATTTCTGAAAGCACGGATGTAAGCAGTTCATAAAGGGAAAACCTATACACTTTGGTTATAACGTGTGGTCTTTACGTACTCCCACCGGGTATATGATCAATTTCGAAATATATCAAGGGAAAAATCCGCGATCAAACTCATTATACGAGGAACGATTCGGCAAATGTTCCGCTCCGTTAGTGAATATGATAGATGATTTTTCTAAAAACATTCAACAATTGCCGTTTTCATTCTACTTTGACAATTTATTCAAGAGTTTTCCTTTGTTGGCTTATTAAAAAATCGCGGCTATAATGGAACCGGTACAATCCGTGAGAATCGAATACCGAAAAGTTGTCCAATTCCTCACAAAAAAGCATTGAAAGCAAGGCCACGCGGCTACTACGAGTCCATCAAAATGAATGAGACTGGGATTCGCCTTCCAAAATGGATTGATAATTCCGTTGTCTGCATGTTATCCACTGCTTTCGGAACCACACCAATATCGCCCGTGTATTGTGGCCAAATATAATAAGTTCATGAGTGGTGTCGATCGATTCGACCAGAATCTTTCACCGTATCGCGTATCGTGGAAAGAAGTGGTGGAGCTGCATTTTTACATGGCTAATCGATGCATGCGCGCAAAATGCATGACAACTTGTGGCCGAATATAATAAGTTCATGAATGGTGTCGATCGATTCGACCAGAATCTTTCTAACCACCGTGTCGCGTATAGTGGAAAGAAGTCGTGGAGCTGCATTTTTACATGGCTAATCGATGCATGCGCGCAAAATGCATGACAACTTCATCGGCATGCCGATCCAAGTATGTCACAGCTACAGTTGAAGCGTGAAATTGATATCTATTACTGCAAACATTTCGGTGATCCGCCAAAGTCGCACAGTAGTGTAATAAGCCAAAAACGTCGTTCTGAAGCTGCTACATTAGGAAGTACTCTTTGCTATGACCAAACAAATCACCTGGTCGTTCCTTTGGAAAAAAAAGACGCTATGATGGAGACCTGTGTAGTTCGATTGTTCGAACTGCTTGCTCGAAGTGTGATAAGGGTCTTTGCTTGAAATGCTTTAAGCCTTATCATACTGCAGACTTATGATTACTTGTGAAACCAATCATTTAATCATTGAAATAAATAAAAATAATATGAATACTTTCCGTTTTACTCAATAAGCTCATAGCTTTTATAAAAGGTAGGAAAACAAAAATTTTATATATTGATATAGACTTGTACCCTATCGTTCCTGGCGTTGCCATATGGCAAAAGGACATTTTGAGAATATAGGAACATTTATTAAGATTCTAATGATACAGTTTATCTATCTTTCCTATAATATAAGTGTACCTAAATTTTTTTTAAAAAAATTCGAAAAATTAACGTTCATCATAATTCGGGTTAATGTAAAAAATTCCAGAAAAAAATTGTTTATTTGTAATCTTCACTTAAACTTAAACGTTCATGTCAATAATGATTTTCCTGAGAACTTTTTTTGTATAGAAGAATTGTTGTAATAATACTACTACCACGTTCAGAAAAAATATTGCTTTAGAAAAGCAAAACAAAAAATTAAAAAAAAAAACTTAAAGATGCTTTAAAAAATATGAAATCGTACGAAAAAAGAACGATTAAACATGTTACTAAATTAAGTACCATTAAAACTTATATAAGGTCTTTAAATATAGTTATTTAGTAATTTAGTTTATTTCTCGCACTTTCATACATTAAATCCAATAAATACAATCATTTCTTAATTTTAATTAGAGAAATATGAGTGACATTTTTTATTTATATAAAAATAGTGTTAAATATCACTTCAAGTGATGTTAACATTAAGTGAAAAATAAAAATGTGTGGTTTGATAAATTATTTCACAAATTTATTAATTTGTTTAAAAGGAATCATAATGTAAGAGTTACTAAAGACAAGGAAAAGAAAAGATACAAAAATGGTGAATGCTTATAAACTATCTTTCATTACACCAATATATCAGAGAAAATAGAATCCAATTCAATAAAATTAAGATACAAAAGCCATTGCTTAACATTTTTAACAAATGTTGTAGGAAGTGTTAGTGCCAATATTGCTTGTGGGAGTTTATTAAAATACGACATGATAAAAATTACGAAAATAAGGCACAGGAACCACATTCTAAAAATTACCACGTAAATTTTAATTATCAAATAATATAAAAATCAATTTACCTGATCTATTAAAAAAAAGTTTTTAACACCTTGAAACAACATAAATGGATAACTAGGATGTAAGCGATGTTTTAGGCTATTTTTTCTAAGAATGTTCTTTTGTATTATTAGCAGAAGTTTAATTTTGTTTAGATAAGCACCTCCCCAGCATGTACCCCCATATTGTAGTTTGGAATGTAAAATTATATAATAAATTACTTTAAGAAGCTGTGTTGAGCAGATATTTCTTAGAAAATAAAAACGTCTGAGTGTGCACCGAATTGTGAAATGTGTGCTTCAAGAATTTTGTGTGGTTGATAAAGCACATATTTGAGTCAATTATAAGTCCCAGATATTTGAATTCATCAACTATCTCTCTCTCTCTCAGTTAAGATTCCTACAAAACGAACCTGAGACGCAAACTCAACTCAATAGTATGAACCTTTGACACTCCGTAACGTAAAACAAAACATCTGATTCGAAAGGAATTTGCTATGACAAAATGAAGAGCATTAATTTTGTTTTTGAGCTTACCACTAAACTATGCTCTGCAAGCCATGTTCTCAATAAATCAAGATTAGAGAGAGTCAGCTTGCCTCTTAGATTTAATCCGAATAAGGAATTTATGTAAACTTGAAAAAGAAGCGGACCCAAAACAGTGCCTTGAGGTACTCCTTAGGTAAGATAATTCCTATCACTTGTGACATTGTCTAACTTAACTCTCTGCGACCTAAATTAAACATGAAGCTTCTAATTCCAGCATTGTATAGCCTTTTCAACAAGATAATGTGGTTCGCCATATCGAAGGCTTTAGCTTGTGCTTTTTACAGTTCAGATTAGTAAATATTTGGGTACAGAAGTGAAGAAGAGCATCTTTAGTAGATTTACCTTTCTGAAAACCAAATTGAACAGAACTAAAGAATTTTGTTTTATTCAGAAAACTCAAAACTCTATTTCTAATTTTGCTTGTTACAGTAAGAAGCGAGATGGGTATATAGTTCACTAAATCATCAGTTCGTACTTTTTTAAAAAGTGGTATAATATCCGCACATTTGATTTTCTCCGGGAAAACAGCAGAAAAAATGCTTTGATTGAAAATGTGAGTAAGAACATCACCTATGAAGTACGCAATATTTTTAAGCACCTCCTTGGGAATGAGAAAAATTTTTTTTTTAAATTTTTTTTCTTATTTTATTCAATATAGTCCCCTTTTAGTTTGATACACTTATTCTAGCGATTTTCCAACTTCTAGATCCGAAAAGTCATTTTCCGGAAGGTCTGCAAAATACTCCTCCGTGGCGTCGATGCTTTCCTCGCGTAAGCTGAATTTTTTTAATTGATCAGCCATCTTTTGAGGTTTGGGAAGAAATAATAGTCCGAGGGAGCCAAATCGGGTGAATATGGTGGATGCGACAGCAATTGGAGTCGTAAGTCACTGATTTTACCCGTGGTTGCGATGCTCTTGTGAGTTGGTGCATTGTTTTGCAAAAATAAAATTTTTTTTCGCTTCATGTGAGCCCGTTTCACAGCTATTTCGGTCTTCAATCGCTTCAATAATGCACAGTAATACTCGCTGTTGATGGTTTTTTCTTTTCTAGTATGCCATGACAATCCCAGAAAACCGACGCCATAACCTTTCCGACCCATCGAGCCTTCCTCGGCCGCTTCAGAGCACTCGTGCCGGCTTCAGTCCATTGCCAAGCACTCATTCTGTTCTTTGGTATTCAGCAGTTACCAATAGACGACAAAAGTCCTCCCGATTCCGCATCGGCAAGTCCAAACGCTCTTTTGAAGTGCTCTCGCGTTCGTGTTTTTGGTCAGGAGTGACTATGCGCGGCACCCAGCGGCAGGATAACTTTTTCATATGCAGAATATTGCCAAAAATATGTCGTGTGCGCTCAGTACTAATCTTTGTGGTATCTGCTAGCTCACGCACCTTCACTTTCCGCTCAGCCAACACCATTTCATGTATTTTTTTGACATTGTGCTCTGTAACCGCATCCGAGGGCCTGCCGCTGCGGACTTGATCGGTAGTGGAATTGCGGCCACCACGAAGCTCTCGAAAGCAATATTTGACAATGTAATCTGATGGAGCATTAGCCCCATAATATTTATCCAACTTTTCTTTTGTTTCCCTCGGCGTTTTGCCTCTCAAAAAATAATGTTTTATGAGAGAACGAAAATCGTTTTTGTCCATACTCAACATGATGCACAATACGTCAACAACAATCAACTGTCAAAACGAAGCTAAAGACAGTATAGTACTGAAATTTGGCATGTCTGCCTAAATATGAACGGACTTCAAGGCACCATAACTTTTTTTGCAGTAGCAGCGCATTCTAGTGGTCAAGGAGGTTACTTTTCACTCCACCTAGTATACCATCGTAACCGCAGATATTAGAGTTTTTTAGAGTATAAAAATTCCTTTTAAAACTTCTAAAGTTGTTATGGGTTGAAATACAAAACTGTTACTGAGTAAAGGTTCAACTCGGTTGTTTGAACGACAAAGATGACTACAAGTTGAGAAAGCAGAACTTGGTAACAGAATATCGGTTATCGTCGCAAAATAATTGTTAAACTCACTAAACTCGATGTATCGTCAAGCATTTCAAAACAATTTATACCTAACCGATGCAAATGGTATAAATTTTGCATCCAGTGCGAATCAATCAAGCAAACAGCGCATCAAAAATATTGCAGATGCACTGAGTGACAGATAGGTTTTGTATGTGTGCGAAGTGCGAATTATACCTTCAGAGGAAAGTGTTGGTGGAGTTTGAAATGTCAAATCATTTCTTAGAACTGGTGGTGCGTAATACAATTCGCAACACGAATATTAAATGGAAAATTGTTCGTAAGTTGTTTTTTAAATTGTCAATTGTTACCTATTTTGTGTATTGGGTCTATAACACCGTTGGGTCTATAATTCAGGCAGTTTACTAAGAGATGGCGTTACTTGTATTATTCTATTGTTATTATTCCATTGGAACATGCGTTGGAAAGCTACTGTCATTGTACGTCATTTCAGTATATATCATTCATTTGGAGCGTAAACAACAATAATTTTTTTTCACTCGAATATGTCGAACTTTGTGCCTAAAAAAGTGTTTTTGCGGGGAGTTCTTCTTCATTACTTTAATATGAAGAAAACTGCTGCCGAAAGACATCGTATTTTGGTGGAAGTTTATGGTGAACATGCGCTAGCTGAGCGAAAAGTGGTTTGCACGATTTAAAGGTAGTGATTTTGGCTTGGAAGACGATGAACGTCCTGGGCAGTAAAAAATGTTTGACGATGAAGAACTGGAAGCATTACTCTATGAAGATTGTTGCCAAACACAAAAAGAGCTAGCAGCCATTTCAAAACGTTTAAGAGCAGCTGGATATATTCAAAAGCAAGGAAATTGGGTTCCACATGAACTCAAGCCGAGAGACGTCGAAAGGCGGTTTTACTGCTGAACCGCCACAAAAGGAAGTCATTTTTGCATCGAATTGTTACTGGTAATAAAAAATGGATCCATTACGACAACTCCAAGTGCAAAAAATCATATGTGAAACCTGGCCAACCACCCAAATCAACGGCAAAGCCGAATGGGTGTGCTGTAAAACCATCAATGGACAACGCTACCGAATACAATTAATCCGTTTGAAGAGAGCAGTAGCCGAAAAACGCCCGGAATATGCGACCAGACACGAGGCAATAATTTTCCATCATGACAATCCTCGGCCCCACGTTATTATTCCGGTTAAGAACTATTTGGAAAACAGTGGATGGGAAGTCTTACCGCCTTATAGCCCAGACCTTGCCCCTTCTGGCTATCATTTGTTCCGGTCGATGCAGAACGCCCTAACTGAAATACGCCAGAGTAGAATATCAAGAATTGGCTTGATCCATTCTTGGCTGTCAACCCGGCGCAGTTCTTTTGGGATGGGATCCACAAATTGCAAGAAAGATGGGAAAAAGTCATAGCTTCAGATGGGCAATACTTTGAATAATACTATTGTACATGGTTTTCTTAAATAAATGTTCAATTTTTGAAAAAAAAAAACCATAAGAATTAAAATATATTCCCAATAAAAATTTTATTTTATAGAGGAAAAAAGTGGACGAATGAATGGCAGAAGTTGCTACTTTTTGTGCGCCTGCGAATGGAGTTGGAGTTGGAGTTGGAGTTTAATTTCAAGAAATCATATGTAACATTTCCTTTTACTAGAGACGATGTTAGCAGGAAGTTTCTAAATCTGATGATTAACATACGTACAAAAGAATTACAATAAGAAGCGAATTTGATCCTCTGAGCAGGCGGTTACCACTTGGGAGCATTTTGAAAAGATCGACGAAGTGTGTAACTTCACCAAAAGATACATTGGGGTCAGCCTAATTGGATGACACCGGAATGCCCAACTCCAACGACAAGTTTTGATTCAAGGAAACAACCAAAACGCAATGAAGTACTGGAATTTCTAAAAACAGAATCAGAAGAGGACAAGAAAATAATGTGAGTGTTCGTCGAAGTTGAAAAAGCCAAATTAGATCTGGAAAAAAAAGAAGAGAAGAAATGTGCGAGCTTAAGATGTTGTTAAGATCTTTTTTGGACGGTGCACTAGAGCACTGATTGTTTAAGGCAGTTCGCTTGGTGACGATGTTTTTGTGTTTTTAGGTTTCACTTACTTTTTCAATAGGTACCAGGAAAAGTACAAGATTTTTATACTAAGTAAATGGATTTATGTTTTGTTATTCGTTTTTTAATAAGTAGTATAAAAAAGCTAATATAATAATGAAAAAAATTTCATGTTTTTTATATTTATTTTGTAAATGAATTCAAGAGGAGAAGAAAGCATCCAAACGATTCCTTTTTATTCTGGCCTCACAAGTCTTGGCTGTCTGACTGCGACTGGCCATTTTCCGAGGAGAAATCTTGAGAGTCAACTTCATCTTCAGCATTATAGTCAATGTCTTCAGAGTCACATCCTTCATTAGTCATAATGATATTGTGAAGGACAATGCAAGCCATTATTATGGTTTTGGCCCACGAAATGCGATGAATTTTAAGAATTCTAAACTTTTTTTTTTAGTATTCCAAATGTTTTCTCGACGAATACCCGTGTATAACTTAAAACGGTGTTAAAATGCCTTAGTTGCACTGACAGAAAAGCATTGTCTCTGTATGGCAGCATCAAACTTACATCTAAGGGATATGCGCAATCTCCAAGCAAGTGACATGCTGAAGAGAATTTTTTTTTTGACTTAAATGTCATATATGGGGTTTTCTAATAACGACTTGACAACTTTTTTTTTTTTAAATAAAAGGCAAACCATTTGAGATATTTCAAAAACTTTATTATTGACTTGAAGTACAATCAAAACATTTATGAATGGAACTCGACTTCGTTCATATGGCCACCGCGGGCACGTTTGCAGCGGTCGATTCGTTGGACCCAATTTTCAACGACTCGGCCACAAATTTCAGTCAAAACGGCCGCTATTTAGCGTTCAATGTTGGCTCTGAGCTCTTCCAATGTCGTCGGCGTGTTGGCATAAACCAATGACTTAACGTAGCCCCACAGAAAATAGTCAAGCGGCGTTAAATCACACGAACGAGGCGGCCAATCGACTGGCCCCTGTCTTGAGATAACACGCTCACCATACTAACTCTTCAATAAATCGATTGTAGCGTCTGCTGTGTGGCTTGTGGCACCATCCTGTTGAAACCACATGTAGTCCAAGTTCATATCTTCCAATTCGGGCCAAAAATAATCAATAATCATGGCCCGATAACGCTGACCATTCACAGTAACGTGACGATCGTTACCGTCGACGAAAAAATATGGCCGGCATGCAAACCGCACCAAACAGTTATTTTTTGTGGATGAAGTGGTGATTCATGAAGCACATGTTGGTTTTCACACCACCAATAACTCATATTTTGCTTATTGACGAACCCATTGAGCCAAAAATGAGGTCGTCACTGAAGATGATTTTGCGACTCCGAATATCTGTAGAAAATTTTTATAATTTGCAGACGTTGCTCATTAGTGTACTTTACCATGATGAAAATGTTAAGTTTACTGAATAAATTGACAGTGACAGTTCGATGATTAGTGAAGAGTGCGTTCACAAATTAAATTCAAAGTTGTCAAGTCCCTATTGGAAAACCCTATACTTCTACTTTACGTTTAATGCTTGGTTACATCGTGACATCGTCCAAGAAACACAACAAAAGCATCTAAAAATCGGAAACTGCTTTCAATTATACCCTTAAATAAAATTAGAACACTAAGCATCGGAGTAATGTGAAATGCTTATAAACACATATAAAGGTTAGGAAATGACCTGTATTAGTTCTTCTACGCTTGACCGGGAAAGTAGCCAGTTTCTTAAGTTCTTAAGGAATCTAAATTTGCTTTGGACAAGATTGCACATAACTAGGGGAAGTCTGTTGTATATGAAGGGTGCTATAATGGTTGCAAATCATCTTTAGTTCTCTTTGTTCACTCTTTGCACTGTGACTGCAGACGGTTGCCTAAAAGTATATGTTAAGGTACCACCTCTTCTGCGGTTCAAGTTACCGCCTCACAAATAAAACATTCTCAGCACTTTATAAACAAATAGATGTCTGAGTGGCAATATATTAAGAGATTGGAACAATGGAAAACATGGCTCCCAATTGGATTTAAACATCATTACACAAACTACCTTCTTTTGGGTAGGTTTTTAGTATAGGCGTGGCACCAGCATGAAATACCATATTCTAAATGAGAGCTGACGAGAACATAATATATAGTGGTCAGTAGATTGGATGGCACTAATTTACGTAGGTGAAAAATCTTGCTCATAGCTATATTTCAACATTTTTTAATATCGGCAAGTGGGCTTTTCAATTCAGTTTGCTGTCAATGGTCACACCGAGATACCTAAATTCTGAGATAGATTCTCGTTGTATGCAAGTATTTGTGCAGTTATCATTGTTACAGTTAGAATCGTGGAGACAAACTCCTTCGATGATCAACTGATTAGAAAGGGAAAATGACATTACTTTGGATTTGCTGCTTAAGACCATTTGGGGGAGAGTAAACCAGTTCTTCAGTATGGAGAGGTCAGTTATCATTTCTGTTTTTATGGTGTCCGCACAAGTAGTGACGTAGGAGAGAACCAACTCATCAGCAAATGCTCTAATATTTCCCTTTAGTGTTAATTAAAAAATCGAGTCTATATAAATAATAAAGAACAAGGGCCCAAAGACCGAACCTTGGGGAACGCCAAGCCCAGGGCTATCTAAAGAAGCGCTTAGAGTAGCGTTTACACGTACAAGCTGTCTACGGTTTTCAAGGTACGAGACTAGGTACTACTTATTAATATAGCTTCTGAATCCAATTCTATGAAGAATTTTTATTAGGAGCTGATGATTGACTAGATCAAATGCCTTTGTTAAATCAAGGAAAAGAGCTATTGTCGAGTCCATAGTGAATATCTTCTAAGAACGACAATATGGCATCTTCAGTAGACTTGCCTTTGACAAATCCAAATTGATTCTTGTTTAAGATTTTAAATTTATTGAGGAACTTAAGCATTCTATTTGTAATTATTTTCTCCAAGATTTTTGAAAAAACCGAGAACAATGATATAACAATGTTATTTGGATCATATTTGTCTCTCTTTTTTTGTATTGGAACTATTATAGAGGTCTTAAGACACTCCGGGAATATACAACTTTCAAAACTGAGATTAGTTAAATAAGTTAACAGCTTAGTGATGTGGTCACTCATTTATTTTACGACTAAGCTACTAATACCATCAATCCCACATGAATTTTTTAACTTTAAGTTGGATACAATAAGAGATACTTCATCTGCAGATACAGTACCGAAAAAGAATGTTGAAAGGACTTCATTGTCTAGAAGATATTCCGAAGCGTTTATTGCATAAATATTGCAAGAATTTGGTCTGGAATTTTCGGCAATATTTCTGAAGAACGAGTTTAAAGTGTCGGCCAATTCTGCATCATTTGTAATGGCCGTACTATTTGAAAATCTTAGACATCTTATGGCTTTGTCAACATTATTTTTACCAAGCAGATCATTAACAATGTTCCATTGCTGTTTTGTATTACCTCTGCATTCGTTAAACTTATGTATACAGTTGTACTCTTTTTGGATATTTATGTACTGCAGTATATATTTCCGCGTCCTTTGATAAAGCTTTTTTATTGTATATTTTGTTTGGAAGAGAGCTTTTTGAAATCATTTCAATTGGATTTAGGGTTTCATTTTACAACAATCGCCATGTTTTATTGTGTATATTGAGATGATAAAACAGTGTGCTTGTGACTTAAAGTCACAAAGCCTAAGTCCGTTGCTAGCCATGGTGTCGTTTAGACTATGTTTACAAACTGTCCTACCGAAGATGTTCTCCTTTTTTATCCTGACGTTTACCTATTACGTTTTCAATATCATATTTAGGATATTGTTCATATGTGTTAGCAAGAAGCTCGTTAAATCATTATCTGGTGGCACATATTAGTCCTGTATTAGCGACTTTGGCATTCATGCGGATTGTCATAAGGCATTCGCTCACGTGTCAGAAGCTCAAGGCTTCTTGTCTTAGTCTGCCGGATATGACAAACCTGCATCCAAATCAGCGTTATTTCTTTTTCCTATAGTAATCAACATAGTATACATCACAGTTATTCATCATCCTTTTATGCATCCCATTCAATTCCACTTTCTAAATGGCGGTGATATCTTCATGATGGCAGTCTGTGGCATCTGCAAATTATTCGGCTGCACGTGGCCTGTTAAGGGTCCGAACATCCTACGTTAAGATCCGAAGATCGTTGTTTTTTAAACGTTTGCAAGGGTCATCATCAGTAAGTCCGTTTTTACCGAGGCCATTAATTGGTCAATACTCTTCCGTGTAGGGCTGTGAGCCCTATGGCAGCATAGGCCATTATTACACTACTTGGCGAGCATGCCTTTGTAATTTTAGCCTATTTACCGGGGTTAACTACTGGTAAGTGAGGCAATTACTTCACTGCTGTGCTGGTTGCTTTTCTAGAAGAGTTTCAAGTATCGATACTCTTTTGGTATGTTGTTTTTTTTTTTCTTTTAATTAGTATCTAAGCCTTCTTGATATTTTTGGATGCGTTTTGTTTTTTTCAGACCAGTCTTGCGAGCATTTTTCTTATATTTATGGGCTCAAAGACAGCGATCAGAGATAAAACATGCTATTTCCCACGTAAGAGTATGTTTTCCATTTGCATCATCTCCGTTACATCCATATGATACAGCCAAATTTATGCAGGAAATTGAGTAATTTGTTTTCCTTTGGACTCATTCCTAGAAGTGATAAGCCAATTCTAGAATTAAGACATCCATAACTCCATCGAATGAATGAAGGATCTATCAAGAAAAAAAGCACCCTATGAGGGTGAGTGTTGCAAGGAGCATAAGTAAGGGTGACTGGGGTACAGAGAAAGAATCCATGCTGCTTTCGAAAAAATGTACTATGAGCTACTCGGCTGGTGAGCAACTACGAGTACTTAACATAGTTGTCAAAAGCAGCAATATATCCTTCTTCTTTAAATAACTATGCCCTGTACTCAGCTTAAGTATAAATTGTTGATTCCATCGGAGAAATTGGTTAGAATTTCGTAAAAAATGTAAATGCTCTGTTATATATATAAAAATTGCAATTTGTCCATGTTTTTGTTTCTTCTATGATTTAAGAAGCACTACGAAAAGGTTTTTAGTTAAAAAATAAAATGCATGCGCCCTACATTTTATTAATCTCGAAACACAATCTGTGAAATAAATGCCGGCATGCAGTCTTAATTATGATTTGAATAATTATATTTTTTGAAATGTCAAAAGCACCATACAAATTGTTGAATACTGCACATGATAGCGATTAATTGTTGGAATGTAATAGAATCTCTAACCTTGTGGCAGAATTGAGTTTCAAGAGGATTTAAGGATGTGATATCATGCAAATGATTAATCGGCAAAATGTGACAATGCAATGTGGGAAGCGATTTTCAATCAGTTTCACTCCCTTTTTTTTATTTTAATTAACTTTCTGTTAATTGGCATCGAATTTGGATTATACACTATGAGAGTTCTTTGTGTATGCTTATTAAGGCTGAACATTAGCCGAAAGGCAACTGGGTTATTGTGGTATTTAATGTGATATTTACTTCGCAAATGCATGCAGTTACACATTTAATAAGTTTGGCTTCCTGGGAAAATATTGTATTCAAACTTTTAGGGCTGCAATTTGTCATATTTAAAATATCACGGGATCGCAATTTCTACAGAAATGCCGAATAACCAATCGAAAGAACCATGTTAATACAATTAATAACTCATTATTGTATTACAAAAAAAGAACAAGGGGACGGAAATCGCCAGCCACAGAAAGGGACTATAAGAATTTTAACTGTGCAGCAGTTACCACATCATTCAAAAGTGTATTCCATGTTCGTAAATTAAAGCAGTAGCCATAAGAGGGGACGATATTGACATAATACAATAGTAGACGTATGTAGTTGCTTTCTCGAACTATTTTATGGTACTCTGCTGTGTAGGAGATAAAATCTAATAATTATGTGCTTTAAGCCAGAAACAAACAATTAGTCACATAAAGATGGAAATTGAAATAAAAAAAAATCACATATAGAGGGTGAGTGCTAGAGTAGAAGTTTTCATTAGATTAAACACACAATAATTGTGAAATCAATGCAGAATTATATTGATTAAAAAAGCTCGGTTTATGGCTTTTATGAATGGAACACAACATCGTTCATGTGAATACCACAGCTTCTATTGCAAGTGACCATCAATCACTGATCAAAATAATCGATGAGTTTTTGAAGAATAAGTGGGTCAATGGCCGCAATTTTAGTTTGGATATTATGTTTGAGATTCTGAACTATCACTGAGTTATTGGCATTGACTTAGCACTTCAAATAACCCCACAGGAAGAAGTCTTAAAGTGTCAAATCGCATGACCTTGGAGGCCAATCAACCTCTACTCTAACTGAAATAATCCGATCTTGATTTCGTACGCAATAAATTGATTGATTGATGGCTTATATGGGTTGTAGTGCCATACTGTTGAAATAAGAGATCGTCCAAACCCAATTCATTCAATTTGGAAAAAAAAATTCCTGCCGTAACATTCTCTATCCACTGTAATTGCCTCTGCAGCCTCGTCTTCGAAAAAGTACGGGCCAATGATGCCGCCAACCCATAATCAGCACCATACAGTGATTTTTTTTGGAATGCATTTGTTTTTCGTGAATTTTATTTATATACGTAACTATCCATCCAAAAATGGATATAAAAGATCAAATTTAATGACAAATTGTCCTGGGGATCCGACATCCAGTTAACAAATCGGCGACATCGTAGACGGTCCAAAGGCTTCAATTGTTGTGTAATTTGGATTTTATAGGCCTACAAATAAAGATTAACTTTTAAAAATCGTCGCAAAGTGCCATTAGCGAGCCCCAAATGTTAACTTCGGCGACGAATTGAGATGCCTGGCTAGTGTTAAATATTTTTGCTCACAGTGGTGATATTTTGGTATATACGTACTGGCCGTGCATGCTGATATGGAGTTTGACCCGATACCACCCGGTCCAGATAGTCACCTTGCCATATTTCTTAAGAAATTTTCCTCCTTTCTTTCCCTTGTACTTTGTAATCTCTTTCGTCTATACCTTTCACATTGATAACCCCGATTCATTAAAAAGGATCAAAAAATTTAAACACCAACTGTTGTTCCATCGCTAAACTCTCTCATATACCGAATGCAATGCAAATCCTTTATTTTCCCCTTGACAAAATCTTCCTGAAGGGTAGGTCAGCCACAGTAAATCTTGTAGAATTTGTATCCTTTTCCGTCTCTGCCCTAGAGAATGGTAACGAAGACGATGTAGCTGCAACCGATCGATAAAATCTCTCATAGATTAATACTCTTCAAATTATCTGCCCTCGGATTTGAAACCATCTGATAAAATGGATATCCTCTTACATGGAAAACCATTTTTGTAATAGTAGTAGTAAATGATTTTTATATATATATTTTCTTTCAAGTATAATGTTCTGGTGAAAAGTTAATTTTAAGATCAATTAAAAATTTTCGGTTAATATCCTTTCTCGCTAATTAAATGCTGTTTTGCAGAAATCGTACAATATGGGAACATTCATTTCATTTAGGTGGTTGATAACCTGCTCCACTAATACATATTCCGTTAAAAAGAAGTGTCGCCTTGTTTCCCGCAGTGTTGGGCATCTTTCCATGAAGTGAAAAACAATACTCATCCTGAAAACAGTTATTATATGTGTTATAGCTTAGCCGACTATATAGTTGATGGGTTGATGTCTCTGCTTCTCTACTATTCAACAATCATCTCTAAATTGGCGATCCAACTTTAAGCAGAGCTCTGTCAATACTGGCTTTCAATTTTGAAAAACATCCGGATTGAGATTCAGCTCCATCCCACAACTATGAGTTAAACCTACCCACTCGCCAAACCAAAGGGGTGGCCGTGGTGTAGTGGTATATGCTTAGACTCCTCAAGCCAAGGGTCGTGGGTTCGAATCATGTGCGAGGCAATTCTGTGAAAAAGTCTTTTCATAGAATTTGTATGTAGTTATATGAAAAACCCTTCGGTCTCAACTCTGACATGAAGGCATAACACTGATGTTGGAGCGGTTGCTGGCTGGCCTAAATGTAACGAACTAACAACTAGCACGTACTTAAGACCCACTGGTTGAGTATGTACTAGCTCGTCCCGTCCGGTTTGACAAGCACCTCTGGGAAAAAATATCGAAACCTAATACACCTGAGTTTCAAACTACTACACCACCCGCCCGCGCCCTGGAGAAAAGCCAGAAAAAGGGGATTCATATCCCCTTGGTGCACGCGCGGTATTATAAAAAAAAAAACCAAACTAGTCCTGTTCCTAATAGCCCTAATAGACGATGGTTTTCCATGCACAGGACTTTTATAATAAAGTGAACTTGCAGCTTAAATGTTTCAATAAACATGGGAGATAGTCCTGTCTCGATTGTCAGCAAATAGTTCGGTGTATTGGGCGGCAGGTGAAAAATTCGCTTGACGCAGTACTAGGTGGAGTGAAAAGTAACCTCTTTAACTGTCAAAATGCGCTGATACTGCAAAAAGTGTTATGGTGCCTTGAAGTCCGTTTATATTTAGGTAGACATGCACTTAATTCGTGCGGTTTGCTAAGAGATGGCGTAACTTGTATTATTCCATTGTTGTTATTCCATTGTAACATTTCCAACGCATGTTGATCATTGTACGTCATTTTAGTATACGTTATTCATTTGAAGCGTAAACAACAATAACTTTTTTTCACTCAAATATGTCGAACTTTGTTCCTGAAAAAGTGTTTTTGCGGGGAGTTCTTCTTCATTACTTTAATATGAAGAAAACTACTGCCGAAAGTTATCGTATTTTGGTGGAAGTTTATGGTGAACATGTGCTAGTTAAGCGAACGTGCCACAAGAAGAGCTAGCAGCCATTTCAAAACGTTTAAGAGCAGTCTCTCAAGCCGAGAGACGTCGAAAGGCGGTTTTGCATGTCCGAAATGCTGCTGGAACGCCACAAAATTAAGTCATTTTTGCATCGGATTTTTACTAGTGATGAAAACTGGATCCATTACGACAACCCCAAGCGCAAAAAATCATATGTGAAACCCGGTCAATCAGCCAAATAAACGATAAAGCCGAATATCCATGACGCGAAGGTAATGCTCTGTATTTGGTGGGATCAGATGGGTGTGCTGTATTATGAGCTACTAAAACCAGGTGAAACCATCAATGGACAACGCTATCGAACACAATTAATCCGTTTGAAGAGAGCAGTAGCCGAAAAACGCCCGGAATATGCGACCAGACACGAGGCAAAAATTTTCCATCATGACAACGCTCGGCCCACGTTGCTATTCCGGTTAAGAACTATCTGGAAAACAGTGGATGGGAAGTGTTACTCCAGCCGCCTTATAGCCCAGACATTGCCCCTTCTGACTACCATTTGTTCAGGTCGATGCAGAACGCCTTCAATGAAATACGGTTCACATCAGAGCAGAATATCAAAAATTGGCTTGATTCATTCTTGGCTGCCAAGCCTGCGCAGTTCTTTTGGGATGGGATCCACAAATTGCCAGAAAGATGGGAAAAAGTCATAGCTTCAGATGGGCAGTACTTTGAATAATACTATTGTACATGTTTTTCTTAAATAAACGTTCAAATTTTGAAAAAAAAAAACCGCACGAATTAAAATATATACCATATATTATGGGGCTAATGCTCCGTCAGATTACACCATGAAATATTGGTTTCGAGAGTTTCGTAGTGGCCGCAGCTCTACTACCGATGAAGTCCGCAGCAGCAGGCCTGAGGATAATGTCAAAAAAATACATGAAATGGTGCGCGAGCTAGCAGATACCACAAAGATTAGTACTGAGCACATACGCCATATTTTGGGCAATATTCTGCATATGAAAAAGTTATCCTGCCGCTGGAAGCCGCGCACACTCACTCCTGACCAAAAACACGAACACGAGAGCACTTCGAAAGAGTTTTTAGACTTGCTGACGCGGAATCGGGCGGATTTTTGACGTCGATTCTTAACTGTTGATGAAACTTAGATCCACTATTATGCACCAGAGAACAAAATGAGTGCGCGTCAATGGACTGAAGCCGGCACGAGTGCTCCGAAGCGGCCGAGGGACGCTCGATGGGTCGGAAATATTATGGCGTCGGTTTTCTGGGATTGTCATGGCATACTCTTCGTCTACTACCTCGAAAAAGGAAAAACCATCAACAGCGAGTATTACTGTGAATTATTGGAGCGATTGAAGGCAGAAATCGCTGCAAAACGGCCTCACATGAAGCGAAAAAAAGTTTAGTTTTTGCAAAATAATGCACCGGCGCACAAGAGCATCGCAACCACGGCTTAAATCAATGACTTACTACTCCAATTGCTGTCGTATCCACCGTATTCACCCGATTTGGCTCCCTCGGACTATTATCTCTTCCCAAACCTCAAAAGATGGCTGATCAATAAAAAATTCAGCTCACGCGAGGAAATCATCGATGCTACGGAGAAGTATTTTGCAGACCTTCTGGAAAATTACTTTTCGAACGGGAGCAAGAAGTTGGAAAATCGATGAAATAAGTGTATCAAACTAAAAAATTTAAAAATTTAAAAAAAAATGTTTTCATTCCCAAGGAGGTTACTTATCACCCCATCTAGTATCTCTGGTGTTTTTCGAACGTTTCTTAACACTTATTACCCCACACTTGCGCTGCATAGAAAAGAATGAACTCTGCAACCGCTTTGAAAACTTTATATTTTCTACTATAAGGTATATTTACATTTGCAAAACATTTACTTGATGTTGTATCTATTGCATTCTCACATTTTTGGTTAATATCACACCAAGGTATTTGTACTCTTTGACAATTTCGATTTGATCCCAATTGAAAGTCCATCTATCGTTGTTACACTTTCTTCCTCCACCGTTTTCAAAAATCATTCTTTGATTGAAATCATCATTTGATTTCTCTAGGTTGACCACGAGACTCCATAAGCAGCAAGATTCAGCCAAACGATTTAATATCCGCTGCAGTGTTTCAGGGGAATGAGCTAGGCACAATATCGTCAGCAAAGAGAAGTGTTTTGATAATTATACCGCCATATTCCACACCTTCTGGTAGAACAACAACAATATCCTCACTAAAGAGTGCGAATAATATCGGGATCAATAAACAACCTTGCCTGACTTCAGATTTAGTCTGGAACCAATCCGATAGTGCCTCGCCACACAGCAACTTGCGTATCCTAGTACAAATTTTGTAGGACCCTTCCAAATTTGAGAGAGATTTCCATATTATAGAGTTTAAAGAAAACCGTTTTTATAGCTGACTTAGCTCCATTTTTGGCAATCTCTAGAATTCCAAAAGGCAGCCATCTCAGCCCTATTTTTTTATGTTAACCATAAATGATCTCGATAGGATCATCAAACACTTGTCTGTCTCCCATTATGCCTAAGTTACCAAGTTTTTCAGAACCATTTCCTCACCACATCACACTTTCCTTCTTCAAAAATTGCTTAAAACTTAATACCTCCATATGCCAATCCATGACAATTTCATATAGGCGGCACCCCGACTCTACCTTCTCCACAACCAACCTATTTCCTCCGTTCGATCTCTTCACGACCTCGGCATTTTGTGTGATAGGGAGCTCAACTTTCGTTTACTTATGGATCAGATAATCCTAAAAGCCAACTTTGCACTAGGTTTTGTAAAACAATGATCCAAAGAATTCACTTACCCACACGTGACCAGGTCCCGAACAAATCAATCTCCCATATGCAACGATTTATGATTTTGTTAGGCTTAAAACCATCCAATTGAATGCTTGCTAAAAGTTCTTATTTCTCGAGGTAATCATATATCCTTTGACCAATGACATCCTCTTATACTTCATCCATTCCCGAAAACATTCCGACATCCTCCAGTAGTTTCCAGATTGACAATTGCTAATTAAAGTGCTTCGATAATGTTCGATTGCTCAAAGCGAAGTGCGAAGCAAATGGGTTCAAAATTGGAGGTATATCAAAATGATGCTCAGTTTATTACCCCTGATCCCTCGCAAGAAAGGCAATCTAATATTTTTGTTTACCAAAAAATCATATTGTCGTGAAGGGCAAACAAAAAACAAAGCGGAACATTGGTGAGATGTACCAAGGTGTGAATGCAATTGGAGAAGCTAAGATTTGAACATCAATTTATCTTAGCTTGAAATGGAGTCGTGGAGCGTGAAGTTGAAGACTTCTGCATCTCAATGCATTTAGTGAATAAACGTGAACAAACTCAGCAATGATAGTTTTCCAATTGTTTTGTTTCAGCAGCTGTCAAAGTTACCAATGACATTCAGCTACCAAAATATCAGTAGAGTCAGCCATTTCATCATGCTTCGTTTTACGCTTACCGAACGTGCAGAAATTATTAAAAAATATCGAAATTCGGGCTCAGTTGTAACTATTGTACGCAATGCAAATTTCGTGGTGAGTTCGGTCATAATCATGGATTCGGTGTGCAGGCCATTCATCGCACCATGGAAAATTTTGAGCGTAAGTACACTCTTTTGGATCTTAAGCCAGCAACCAGATACAGATTGGTGCGAAATGAAGATAGCATAGCTGCCGTAGCGGCCAGTATCGAAGAAGACCCAGAAATGTCGATTCGGCAACGATCAGCTGAATTTAGCTCGGCCAGAGGATCAATCTAATTTATTTTGCAGTTGGGTTTTGACCTGCATCTATATAAAATTGTGCTGACGTAAAAATTGAAGGCGGACGACCATAGACAACACCGTAAGTTCGGTAATTGGGCGCTGGAAATGTTGGCCGGCAAAACGGATTTTGACCAAAAAATTATCTTCTCGGACGAAGACCATTTTTGGCTCAGCAGCTATGTCAAGCATCAATGCATCAAACATTGACTGTTTGGTGCAGTTTATGACATGGTAGCATCATCGGACCTTATTTCCTTTAAAATGAGGAAGCGGATACTTTTACCGTCAATGGTCTCAGTTATAGAGCGATGTTAACGGACTTCCTGTGGCCAGAGCTCGACATCATCAATATAACCGAGATGTGGTTCCAACAAGATGGCGCTACATGCAATACAAGGAGGAGGTGAAGGTGAAGGAGAAATTTGGCGACTGGGTCATCTAACGGCGAACGTTCCTCAATTGGCCATCGCGATTATGAGATTAAACACCACTAGAATATTTTCTCTAAGGCTACGTTTAGTAATTAGTCTACGCTAACAAGCCAACCACTTTGGACGAGCTCGAGGCCATCATTCGATACGCTATTGCCAGAATACGCCGCACATATTTGACTGAGTCATTAAAAATTTGATCGACCGCTTGAAGTTCTGCCAGCAAAGCCGAGGCGGCCATTTGAATAATGTTATATCTCAGACATAATGGCATGAACGTAGCTTCAAAATAAAGCCAGAACCAATTTTATATCTCACAACGTAGTTGTTTTATTTGAATTTTTTTGTTTTCGTTCTTATCTGGTTACCTATTTTGAGTAGTACCTTATTGGACGAGAAAAGGATTCATGCTACTGATGTTGTAATTAAGTGATCCGATTACTACCATAACAACGCTATGTTCGGTTCGTTAAAATGTGAGACTCTAAGAGGTCACTAATGCCTCTTAGTTGAGACATATTTCATTAGCCATTTCGTGGTGCCAATACCACTGTATTACAGATTATCTTCTCAAGTTGTTTTGGATTAAAGTTTTCAATACTTGGCCTCTAAATAGCTTTGCAAATGTAAAGCTAAAACGCGCGATTTGCCAAAGTATTAGTTCTGACTTTCGGAAAATAGTTCTACACTTCACAGAATTAACTTTTTTTTTTAAGAACGACTTTCTTTGAAGTGGTTGCTTAGATAGTGTTGAATACTAATGGAGGTGTAATAAATTCCAAGCGGCCACCATAATAAAAACCGAAGGAAGGATGTAATAAGAGTATGCCAATTCACTCGTGACTATCCATAAAAGGATAAATCTCATATATTGCCTTTGTTCAAAAAATGGCCTAGATATACACAATCTAATGACAAGTACAACTTGTCATCATTCTTTATCATATCAAGCACCCTTATACGATGTGAATGTTCCATGAATACTTACGACCATAGTCTTCCGAACCTCTTCGAATCTATAAGCGCATAAGACCTATGCATTCTTTACAAACAAAATGATAGATAGTACCTAATTCTAGGTTCTACCCATGATGCAATTGAATTTAAAAGTTTGCTGACGATCATAACTAATCATCCAAAAACCGGCTTATGATGACACCACCAGGCAATCGCCCTATCATTCAAGTATCAAACGTACGTGAGTCCTTCGCTCATTGAGTCCAAATTCATTGACTCTTTCAAGAAAAATTCTACAAAAAAAGAAATGTCCGCTGGCTTTAAGAAATTTGCTCACGTTTCCAATTACTTTCAGGGCTAGAGCTGAACAGGTAGTAAAATATCTGTTGATATTCGTTCCATGATTTTTAACTTACCTTGCTTGTCACCCAAAGGTATCTTATTCATTTGTGGAAAACCATTAAATTTGTTGCAACATAAAAGTGCGACTTTGAGTTCTTGCATTTGTTATGACCATTCCGAGTGCATGTAGCATGTGCCAATTAATTTGAATGACTTCAGTGTGTTCGGTTGAAATTGTTTGATGACAGATACTCGTAGTCAGTGCCACATGTAGTCATGTCAAAGCTATTATTTGTGTTTTAGAGAATGTGAAAACTCTTTATGACTTGATGACATTTAATATCTAATATTTGGCAAGCGACAAGTTATGGATACCGTAAAACAAGCATTAGTCAATGCTGGTTGACCAAAAAATGAGATGAGGTCCCTGAAGAGGAACACCTACCGCACTACTGGTAAGTCAGACTATAACGACTCAAACTGGCGTCTTCAATGACTCCACTCCTCCTACAACCAGAGCGGGATTTTATGTGATACAAAGTAGATATCCTAGGAGTAATCGAAATTGCTGATAAAAAGTTGGAACAACCATCTTACACTCCGAAACTAGCAATACATTCCTGATCTAATATGAGTAAGTAATAAACCCCATGTGCGAGTATTCAGTAGGCCTTTTACTTATTCCTAAAGCTAGAGACAGTCTTATGTGCTAATTACCTTCTGCTGGACATTGGCGACAATGGCAAAGCCAGAAACATAGCCACCATCAATTAAGCCGATTTATATAATTTACCTAGCGCAACCCACAATTCATCGCTTAATGGAGATATCATGATCGTGATAGCAGATCTTACCGGGATCAACATCTAATGGGTCAGCACGTCCTCGATGAAGCAAGAAATGACAACATCAACTGTCTAGTCATTTAAGGTACATGAATTTCCATTCATTATGCATATACTCTACTGACCTGATCTGGGAAATGAGTTGCTGAACTCCAGAAAGTCATTACCAGCAGCTTTGAATACCTCGACCGTTAATCCATCAAGTTCGATTGCTTTTTTGGATTTCAGTTTAGCTGTTGCTTAATCATCTTCTTCAGATGAATGAAATTTTTGGCTATCATCGTCTACGTTGAATGGTCTATTCTGCCTAATGGCGAGATTTTGATTTTTGTCGCCATTATACTGTCTGCAGAAAAATTGCTTCTATATTCTCATCACCGACAGTGACTCTACTACAAGATTTCCTTCTTCATCTCTATTTCTCGTTTCTGGAGTACAACCTCTCAATTGCTTCAATGGCTCTTTTTTCTTCTTCTGGAGAAGCCGATGGTCTTCCCATCTATTCTGCTCGTAGAGCTCACGAGCAGAGCTCTTCTTTCATTGTAGCGTCGCACTGTAACTTTCTTATTTAGCTGTTTGTGCTTGTCGGCATTCTTCATAAAACCAAGTATTTCTTCGTTGCGCTCAAGTGAAACCCAGCACAACAGCGCCTTTGTTGGCACTTTTGCTTCGGTTATTGATGCCAGCAGCACAGAAGTTGTTGAGAGGTTTCGTTATACGGGTTGCGATTGCCAATTTTTACGTAATGTCTTCATAAAAATCATACTCTGGCTAGATCTGAATCCACTGCACTCAGTATCTTCTCCTGTAGCTTCTGACTATGTGTGTATGCCTAGACTAATTCTATCGCGTATAAGGGACTCCTTCAAAGACAAAAACCTACAATTTTTCGCTGGCAGCTTAAAGTCTGTTTGAAACGGTCGAAAGTGGTTTATACTTGGTTTCTGTTGAAAAAATTGAAGCACTCATATGATTGCTTATTTTCCTTGGTAAGTAATATTCGTCGAAATTGTTCATTACACTAGTGTTCTTCTTTTTCTCTTCATCAGAAAAATTGAAGGAATTAATTTACACCGATCGTATCTAAGAACGTGTTGACTTGTTCCATCTTTCGAGGACTGTACAGTTTTGTCGTAATCTTTTACAGGTTTCTGCCAGGCTACATTCCAATTTCAATGGCTGGATTCTTTGAAAATAGTTTATTTGGGACTGTATCTAATTTAACGTCTTCAATTCATATGACGCTGCTATTGGATAAATAACCAAACGACACACCAAGGGGCAAAATGCAAGATTTTTTCGCATAATATTTCTATTTTTTATTTTTATCCATAAAACTGTCGGAAGTGAATTAAAAAAAAAGTTTATATTTGAAGATTCAAGACAAAATATATACAAAATACAAAAAATATAAAAATAGTCAATCGAATTCAGAAGAATCATCTAAACTTTCACATATTGTTCCTGTAGAAGTATCAGAAGTTAATGGGACATTTTTCTACCCTGAGCATCAAACTTGTTGAGTTGTAGAGGCTGAGTAAGGTCAGTGAACCTCGAGAAGCTCTCCAGATGCATCCCGAAACTAAAAGATGTTTCTCCACTTTCCCAATCACTTCTTTCTCCCTTGGCTAGATCAAAATGTCATACGACCCGTGCCGAGGATTAACCTGACTGAGGGCTTAGCATCTCCAAAAATACCTCAGTCGCGAACGGAGTTTCCGGATACTTGCTGAACTCCGGATAAGTTAGCCTTATCTGCATACAGTATACCATCCTTTTTTCGCTACCTGTGGGATCTAATAATGGGTACAATTAAAAAAAAAAAAAAACCCTAGGCCGGTACTTCTTTAATACCGGGCGGTAGAACGGAGCAAAGCTCCTGCATTGTCGATGGGAGTTAGAATTGTGGCAGGCGATGGTGCACCATCCTCTTAAAGCAAACGCAACGAGTCTAAAACTAAATTTTCAATGAGTGATAAGACTGTGGTAAGCCATGGTCCTATTACTTCCTCAACCAAAAACCACTTAGCCACAAACTAAGAAGAAGCATTTTATTTAGTAACTCTGATTACAAGAAAATTACAAAATTGATTAATGAGTGTGTTTTCTGAATATGAACATCTTTCGTAAAATTTAATCTTCATATCGTTAACAATTTTTGTAATATGTTTGACCTTTGCCAAATCATGGAGACTAAGGGTTGGAAAGTCCTATGGTAATCTTAGTATCATTTTTAGAATTTCATTTTGACACCTTTGCTATTTCAGCTGAAATTAGCACAGTTAAACTATATAGGGGCGCCATAGAGGAGGATGACTTGAAAGATTGATTTAAATAAAATTATTTGATTACGGGTACTGAGATCCGAATTTTTATTAATAAAGGGATATAGACTTCTAGTAGTAACATTAATTTTATCTATCTAAGGCGGATCTATTTGCCGAGCACCTAGAAGAAACGTTTAAACCTTTTGTTGGACAGCCGTTAACAGGAGGTTCTAATTATATAATTACGGCACCGGACAATTTTAGAATAAAAACAGTCTCGCTACGAGAAGTTAACCAAGCAATTAAAAAATTGAAAAATAACAAAGCCCCTGGTTATGATTTAATAACTGCTCAAATTCTCAAGGAGCTGCCAAAGAAAGCCCTGATCAAACTGCTCCAACTTATAAATGCCGCGCTAAGACTATTAAACGTTCCAAGCCAATGGAAAGTTGCCGAAGTTATAATAGTCCCGAAACCAGGCAAATCTCTAAATGAAAAAAAGTCCTAATATCGCTTCTGCCGATAATATCTAAACTCATATCAACAACTCCTATTGAAGCGCTTGCAACCGATCATTGAAGAGATACGTCTAATTCCTGAACATCAATTCTGTTTTAGAACTAAGCACTCCACAATTGACCAGGTTTTTAGAATAACGAATGAAATTGGGAAAGCCTTAGAGGGGAAAAAGATATGTTCTAGCGTGTTTCTTGACGTGTCTCAAGCCTTCGATAAGGTATGGTACGAAGGCTTAAATTTTAAGCTAAGCCATGTACCTGGAAAACAGAATTTTTCGTATTAAACATGGCACCGAATACTCGGAACTTAAAGAGATAAGTGCTGGAGTTCCACAAGGAAGTGTACTTGGACCGGTATTGTTTTTACTCTATACTCGAGACATACCGGAAGAATCAGGTACTATAGTAGCCACGTTTGCGGGCGACACGGCGATACTAGCTTCAGTCGTGTTAGCTACTGGAAAGCTACAAACGGCTTTGCATAAAATCTACGAATGAACAAAGATATGGCGAATTCTTCTCAATGAGATCAAATCTACTCATGTTAATTTAACTTACCGGAAAATAAACAACCTTTCCATTTTCATTAACTCGGTACAAATACCATATGCAAATGAAGCAAAGTATCTAGGAATGAAACTAGATGTAAAACTGAAATGGAAGCCGCATGTTAAGAAGAAACGTTATTAACTTGAAAATAAATTCAGACAAATGTACTGGCTACTAGAAAAACATTCCAAGTTAAGCATACATAACAAACTGCTCATCTATGAGCAAGTGCTTAAACCTGTTTGGACGTTTAGTATACAACTTTGGGGCTGTAATAAACCAAGCAACCGAAATATCCTCAAAGCTATCAAAACAAAACTCTAAGACAAATCGTGAACGCCCCATGGTATATCTTAAACGGTGATATCCACAGAGACTTAGGAATAGTTACCTTCGAGGACGAAATAATGAACTTTGCTCGCAAACTCCGTATTCGTCTTCATGGTCATTGTAATAATCAAATACTCAAAATTCTGGATGAGACAAACTTAGTACGTCGATTACAAAGAATGAGACCATTCGATCTAGCGCGATAAGGACTATCCGCATATAATAGCGGTACTAGCAGGTTGCTTTTGCTGGAAAGCAAATTTTGCTGGAAAGCAAAATTGTCATAGGGACAATAGACGAGGAATTGATGTGGTGATTCTAATAAGGAAATCAATTCAACATAATATTCTAAGAAGTTTGAATACGCAATATGTCGAAAACATACCGGGTTTTTTAACTTGAGACATCCAAATTACTCGAAAAATACTCGATATCACGAAGAATGTTTTAGACAAAAGTCACAAGGTTCTGAAAGGGACATAAGATGGAGACCACGAGTTTGACCTTGAGATCCATTTTCAAGGTCAAACGAAGGTCACTTTTGATTTTTCAAATGATAATTCCTGATTTTCATTGCTCAGTCGTATTGCTCGTAGGCTTGTCATTTGTTTTTACATACTGCGTTTAGCATAACCCAGAAACAACGACGTGGACGTAGCAGTATTTTGTTTCCTTCGGGGTGATTAATTAGAGTGGATCCCCTTGTATCCCGGTGTTGAATCATTGAATTCTTCCCATTTTGACGTTTATATCCCGAAACTATTTCAACAACTTTGTCAAGTTCAATTATTGCTTCCAAAGTATGTTTAATGCAGTTTTTTATGAATAGGGATGACCCGCCTCTTGCGTTTCCCGATGGATGATGAGCGTGGTTCCTTTTAGTTACACGCGCTATTCTGCCGACACTTTCCACTTGCGCATTGTTATTTTTGACGTTGTTGTTATTGGTGATTTTAGCGTTTGTCACCATTACTTTCTTTAAAGGCTTTGGAGTAGGACCGCTGTTGTTATTTCTCATTCTAGCTGTCCCTGCATTTTTCAAAGACTTCGTTTTTGATTGATCTCGTAGCTTTTTCAAGTCCTTCGCGACTTTGCAGCCTCGATAATTAGCTAGATGTTTTCCCTTGCAATTAGTGCATATCGCTGAAGACTCTTTCACGGCATTACACTCTCGAGTCAGATGTTGGCCAGCGCATTTTATACAGCGAGGTTCCTTCTGGCAGTAGTCCCGAGTATGGCTGAATCCCTGGCAACGTGCATATTGGGGAATCAACCTAGAGTTTTACTGCGGAGATTCAATTCTGACAACAAGTCCCAAAATTGAATTTATGGAATAAATTCTTTCTAGGCTTTCGGTTTTGTCGAAAGTTAGCCTAAAGAGGGGAAGGCCGCATCTTGGGGTCGTCCCCTCGATTTCAACATTGCGCTGTTTTTTCGCAAGCATATTAACTGAGTCGATATCTTAAAATCTTTATTTTTAAGGTCATTTACGATGTTTTCTTTAAGGCAAGAGGGATGCAATCGTCTAGCTACAACGCGTATGGGTCTTTCCGTTTTATTTTTGTACGTATGCCATTGAATCTTCTCGGCATTTAATTTTTGCGAAAGCGATAAATGGTAGTTGTCTGGATTAAGGACACTAATAGTCCATGTATCATTATTGCGAGATCTTACTTTATAATCGTTGTAGTTCGAGATTCCAAAAACGTTTATTGGCGGCGGCGGTCTTTGTTTGGGTTGCTTTGTTGCCTTATCGACCTCAGCAGTGTTAAAGCTGGCTTGCTTCTTTGTTTGTCCGATATCAGGCGGGGAAGTAGCTTTGCGCTTCTTACCTGTTTTTTTTTTTTAAGTATCCAGTCCGTTTCGCGGACTAGCTCTTCTTGGTCCGTGTGAAAATTCGAGTTTTCGGGGCGGTCAAATAGCGAAACAGACTCAGACTCAGATTTAGATTGCGGCTTAATGGCATCTTGTTGCTTTTTTAGTTCGGCACAGAGCAATTCCCTATTTTGGAGTCTGGCGCGGAGATCAGAATTTTCGCGTTCGAGATTTTGTAGCTTATTCGGTGTAATGCTATTGCCCTGATCTACCGACTGTGTTTGGTCTTTGCTTTCGCATGATTTTCCTAGCGATCCGCGTGCTGGAGATCTCGTGACCCTTGAGCATTTTTTAAAGGGGTCCTGGTTTATATTTGTATTATTTTGAATATTATTTGAACTCATTTTAGTTCCCACGAGTAGCGGAGAAAGGGTAGTCCGTCTGTCCAGAGATCTGCATTAGACAGATAAGGCTGGCTGATCCGGAGGTCGCCAAGTATCTGTATGTATGTAACTGCTTCTATTTTTGATGACTTTCGTGATTTTCCAGAAAGGTGAGCTTAAGCTGTCGAAAGTGGATAGCAGTGAATTCCATCGTCTGTTATTGAAAGTTAAGATTTTTTCTTTGATAATGGTGTTCAGCACGTTTACATATATTTTCGGAGAAGCAATTAAGTTGGTAGCGAAGCCATTTCCTTCTTTCACAGTTCCTTCGGCGATTAAGACACTCTAAATCGGTCTCTTAGGTATAGTTAAGTCTACAGCTCTTTTGACTGTAGAAATAAATGTTTCTATGTGTAGATCAATAGTCAGTGGAGATTGTATCTTTAACTACCACGTCGTTGTTATCAATGTTTCTGTTTATATATGCTCTGTACCTATTCCGATTGGCAGAAGTATATGTTAACTATTTCTTATTTCAACGAAAGATCTACTCAAAATGCTAACTATTAAACTGACAGGAAGATGATCTGATCCTAATCTATTCAGTGTTCTAGGGGAGGAACAATGATAAGATATATTAGTTACGATGAACTCAAGAACGGAAGATTTTATAGAAGATATTGGTGGATTGAAGATGTGTCCATTGGGTTAAAGCAAGGCGTATTTATTGCTGGTTCCAATAATATTGTAAAGAATATTACCCCAGCAGTTCGCCCTTAAACAACATCATGCTCGATGACGGCAGTTAAGGTCACCTCCTTAAGGTCGATTTTGGAGTTGTTTAACATAGTTCCGGTGACCAGCGCTACATCAATCAAAAAATTCAGTTTGTTTGTGTTGAATGCTTCCCGCATTCCATGTTACTAATTTAAGATATTTAATTTGCATGATTAGGATATACATACCTTATTGCTAGTGACGTAATCACATTGAATTGGACTGCTTTTGAGTGACAATTACTGAGTTTGGTTACCACTTCATTAAGGAGTGAATTGATTTCTTCCAGTGAAAACATATCATTGTTCTCGGTTGTTTTCCAGGGATGGCGCTCATTTGTTGGAGGCTTATGTTGGATTTGAACTTTATGTGTGGATACTTGTTCAATTGAAGACTGTTGGTTTGAAGAAGCTCGATGCAGTGATATGCAAGATTTTGTGAGAGGTGGAAATTCACCTATAGAAAAGCTGGCATAGGGGCGTTGTTGTTATTGTTGCATGTTACTAGGTGGTTTGTAGTTATTGGCCCTATTTCGTGAGCTGAAGTTATCCCGTATTTCCAGAAATTGCTTTCGACTAATGCATATTGGGTTGGATGATTTGTGCGGTCCGCTACAATTGTCGCATTTGACCGTATGAAGAAAGTCACAATCTTTTGTGTGATAGTGCCCAGAACAGTTGGCGCAAAAACTTTGAACGTGACATGGCTCCATGTCCATAAAGCTGGCAGTTGTGACATTGCGTTACCTTTGCAGGGTTATGTTTTTTGAAATCTCAGTGTATAATTGTTTTCAATATATTATCATATTTTCTTCGAAGATCTCTCAGTGCTTCCTGCGATTTTTCCATTACTTCCTCTCGACTGCTGAAACGCGTTCCCCGTAGTGGTTTTCTAACTCGATTGAACAGAAAGAAGTGCCAGGGAACCAAATCTGGTGAATTCGGTGGCTGTTGGATGGTATTTGTTGCATTTTTCGTCAAAAAATTACGAATAAATATGGCACTGTGCGAAGGTGCTTTATCATGTTGCAAAATCCACGAGTTTTCTGCCCACAATTCTGTTCTCTTTCGGCGAATTGCTTCACGCAAACGTCTCGTAACGCCCAACTAATACTCTTTGCTTACTGTCTGACATTTTGGCAAAAATTGATGATGCACTACACCGTTATTATCCATGAAAACCGTGAGCATTGCCTTCTTTTTTGACTGAAAACGCCGTGGTTTTTTTGGTCTCGGCTCATTTGGTGAACACCATTCACTTGCTTGATGTCTGGATTGCGTGTCGTACTTATAAACCCACAGCTCGTCACCAGTAATGATCCTTTTGATGAATGTGGGATCGGATTCAGCCTCGCAAATCATCTCTTTTGCTACGTCAACACGGTCTCTTTTTTGCATGAAATTGAGGTCTTTTGGTACCAATATTGCTGCTACAAGACGGAAACCAAAATGTCTTGGATGGATCCATAGGCAATTTCCAAGTTATCTGCTTTCTCTCTGATAGTTAATTTGCGGTTATTGACCAACATTTCTTTTACTTAATCAATGTTTTCGTTGGTTTTCGATGTCGATGGTCTGCCACCGCGTTCATCATCTTCGATTGACTCACGACCACTTTTAAACCGCTCGTGCTACTGCACGGAACAACAGAAACGCCACACGGTGATGTCACCGGAAACTTTTTGATCAAGGAGGTATGTAGTGTTTAGAGTTGTTCATGTTGGACTTAAGTGTTAAAGGCTTAACGTCTTTACATTTGATTCCGAGGGAGATCAGTCCATTTTTTAAGACATCCGTGTTGTAGAAATCGAATCCAGAAATAGTCACTTTGAAAGGTCTGATATTTTTCCGTTCATGGGTGAAGGTTAAATTCATTTATGCACTTTCGTATGAATCGAACGAGGAACATAATCGTAATATTTTATGACTCAATGACATGTTGTCTATAAGGTTGTTTTGAACCTTACTTTTTTTAAGAACTGAATGCAGGATTTCACTACTTGATTTGAACACGATAATGGGAGGAACACTTTCCAATGCTTTTGCGGCAGGTTCACTTTCGACACTTCCATTGATTTACGAATCATCGTTTAAGCTTTGAAGGGGTTGGAAATAGTCTGAATAGTTATTGTTAGAACCCATTTCGGAAAACTTTATATTTTTTGCAGTTGATAGTTATCATTGGGTAGAAAAGACTCATCTTTTCAGGAACGTTTGCTAGAAATTTTTGAAATACTATCAACGCGTGCACACACTATCACTTTCCACTATGGAATGAGCCACAAACTAAACTACTACTAAAATTCCTCCCCCTAAGGAGGAATCAGGTACTCAGCCGAAGTGCTTTACGCATTATCAAAACCTTCGGATCCATTCCAGAGGTTGAGAGATGTGCAGGCATAAAGAAGAAGATTGAGTGGTCTAACAACATCCTAAAAGATGGATTACCTACTGTTTCCAAAACGCTAAAGGACTCCTCCAAGCACCAGAGATCATTGGAAGAAACCGTTTTGGTTCCCAAGAGACCCAAAACTTATAACTCCAAAACCCCTGACCCATTTAACAGTACATCTTCTTTTAGCCAATAGTCCTTAGCGGGTTAGACTTTTCAACAGCCACTTTTACCTACCCACCTAGTGAGACGTCAGGTGTTTGCAATAATTTTAGAACACCATTCTCAATAATATCTGCACGTTTATTAGGCAATTTCCGCAAACTCAATATCAATGGGCCCGACGAAATTAACAAAGAGTTCATAATATCTTTGTTAGTTTCTAAGTGAAACTTTGTCTATATCTTTTGAACTCTTTGTTTCTTGCCTCCTGCGCTTCTTCACTCAGATGACCTATTTGCAATAAGGCATGTTCTTTTGTATGATATAATGTTCGGGCCATGAATTAAAATTTTATCAATTGTTAAAGGAATTGGGTAACAACTGTGTTTTTGCACAATCAGCTAAGCAGCTTTAGTGGTATATTATTGGAATTTGTTCATCTTTATTTCGTGTCCACTGGCTACGGTTTCTAACACAGTTTAAAATCTTTCTACTAATTCAATATCTGAACCGGTTATTCCAGCTGATACATTTAAATCGCTAATGAATCATCTAGCAACATTTCCATCATGACTGCTTGAAAAACCTAATTTCGGCTTATCTACTACCAATCTCATAGTTGCTTTGAATTGACTTTGAAAATCATTCTTTCTTTCAGCTACACTTTCTTTTTTCTTTGTCTCGAATCTGCCATTTCATCAGAGGTATTTTATAACTTAGGCGCAACAAACATTCAAAGAACCGTATTCAGACATGAATATATAATCTGAGTTTCAAGCGAGAAGTATCTACAATATTACACATTTTGGTGTTGCATATGTTTTCTATTTTATTGAAATCCTTTGATGTACTATACGTCCGCAAACAAAACATCATTGTGTTGATCAAGAAGCTGTGACAGCATTACATATTGGAATTACCAATATTACCATTGGAAATACCACTTTAATTGCAACATGCATTTCAACGTTATTTGTTCTGTATAGAAGTGAATGGCTGTATCAGGTAGCCCCTCGATTTGTTTCCGATTTATGTATAATTCTATTCGTGCCAATTCTGTTCTTTCATATTGAAACATAAATTTTATTTTTCGTCAGTATCGTGTGGATGAAGGTATTCCATTTTGTCAAAGTACGCACTGCTGATGTCCTGACGCGTTTGAAATTAATCTTATGGGTACTAGCGATGTTAACTTCTCAGTCGAGTAATTTTTTTCTCAAAGACTCAGTCCTGTAGAGATTGCTTTTTTTTTTTTAAATTGCGCACGCTCAAGGGGTTAAGGGTACCATTAAAATATTTGCACACAGCGCGGGCGAAGGAAAATTAGAGAGAAAAGAAACATAGGTACCGATGTACGTTGGTTTTAAATGTTTGAAGGTTATAAAGACTAGGGAAGAAAGCGAGGTGTACGTCTTAGGCACGAATCACGATTTTTTAGAGTACGTCCGAAAGTGCGTTTTATGATGACAATTAATGGGCATTCATAGTGATACGAGTGTTACGGTTAAAGGTTTAAAGGGGTGGAATGTTACTGGTGATATCTATAGACCATTGGTGGTGGATAGAACAAAGTGAGACACGAGACATTTAGTGGGTGTTCGAGAATATCCACTAACCGTGTGATATTAGCATCACCATTAAGCAGATGCAGAGATGTTTAAGGAGCACCTAATAAGATGTGTGGAAATCAGAAGGAGAAAAGTATTTCTTTCATCGTTTGAGGAAATTTGGCGACCATGGCGACATCGAATATGGTGTCATGCCAACGTAAGTTCTTATTGACACTCACATCGAGAATTGAAAGTTTTTCGGTTTCAACAATGCAAGTACAATTCATGAGTTTCGCTTTAACGACACCAGCCCGCATTGTATTTTACAAGCATTAAGTTCCACTCTGTTGATAGTGGATAGATAGATAGGTTATGCTTTAAATATCGGAATTTAATGAGCTGGTGTTGTAGTATATTTTGTCTCAGTTATGGTCATGCTGAAATTTATCACGCTTAAGTAAGACGTTGCATTTATTCCCGGTTCGTTTGAACTTTTCTCCGGATTTCCTTTATACTTCGGTATTTTCGGGATCGAAAAAACGTTTCTTTAGCCCTGATAGCCTCCTTATAGGTCGAATTGTACCTTGGTTTCGTCTTCATCCGATGATGAAGATTTCAGAAGATTTCAAAAAGAATAGTGTATGTGATCATTCAGTTACAGCATCCACGTCGTTACCGAGGAAACCAAACGACCAGCTAATATTCCTAAAGAAATTGGATTTCCCGTATTGGCATACCATTTTTTTTTTGTTGATACTTTCTCTAACCACACAGGTTAGGGCTGAAATGATACAATGGTCCGACACGTCTAGAAAGGTAAGCACATCAACACAGCACAGTGTACGTATCAGGTTGAGAAGTTAAAAACAAGTCCAGAATGTTAGCGTTATGACTATCAACGTCTGGTAATCGCGTGAGCTCATTTGCAAGCTGGGTCAAGTTATTTTTCGTAGCAAATATCTCAACATTACCGTCCTTAGAATATTGTCTGCCAGAATGTCGAAGCCACTTAGAATTGTTTATATTGAAATAGCCCATAAGAATTATTTCAGGATATACAGGTATACAATTCTTTGTATGGAGTCAGACACCTCATCATACTCTTTGCGAATAACCAACGAAATCTTTTCTGAAACGACCAGCTTTTTACAAGTGACTAAAGCGTTACTTGAGTTGGTCTTGAACCCAATTGGAGTATCCAGCCAAGTTTTATTATTAGCAACAAACCTATCTTCTTTTCTACAACATTTTGTCCACATGTTCTTAAAATCTGCAAAAAAAAAAAAAATTAAATCTACTTGCTCAATTCAGGTTTTAAGTGTTCGGCACATTTAGTTCGATTTTCTCCAGATTTCTACCCATGAATCATTGCTAGATTGCCTCGAAATATCGAACAAGGTTCGCCGTGTAATAAGAATATGTTATCAGTTGAACCCGAACCTGAAAGAAATTAAAAAAATTAAGATTTTGTCCACAAAAACATGTGTTTCCAAGCATAGACTTGGTCCACTTAAGAAGCAAAAACGTGAAACTGTTTAACATGGAAAAGATCAACAAACCAGAGGTAGGTAACTTCATGTTTAAATAAAAAAAGGTGGATCTAACTGCAGTATCTACTCGTTTTTATTTTTTATTTTTTTAGTGTTCTCTTTACTTTTTTTGTAATTTTTGCACAGAATTCATGCATTTGACGAGTAGCTGAATAATTCACTTTTTTTTTCTTACTTTAGCTTCCAATAACAATAAAATTGTAAAATAATGACTAACCAAACAATTTTTTTTCTACGGTAGTACCGCTAATTATATTTTACCAAAAAAGTTTTATTATTTTTAACTTTAGTCACCGATTCTTCCCATAAATTTCAATCATCGTATTATGAGCATTACTCGAAGACCAACTGCGTCATGTGGCATTCAATGACTTAAACTATATAGGCAAACATGATACAATCACTCAGTGCATTTCAGTGCTTAAGTTGCAAGTGTTCTTTATGGTTATGTATCATAGAACATTTAAAATAGTGCGAATATATGAGAACCACACAGCATTTCAAATGACTACTAGTATAAGCCATTTAACCCCATTTTTTACCTTAATTCGTCTCAAAACAATATCACAAATTTAACGTCTGCGATACTAAGAAAAGCTAACATACATATTTACATCAACACCTACCATAAGCTTGTCTGACTGCACATTGTTTATTGTTGTATAGCCTTATTAGACAATAAATGTATCCTCATACACAGACATGAACATCACTCAATGATTCCACGGGAAACAAACAACGTTCAAGGTTGCAATGGTGCAAAAGTTTCACTTTTTACACTTTCTTCACACTACTCAGCCAGGGGTATGCAATTATCTATTGCATGGTCCTTGATGTTTTAAAAATCCATTTCCCTTTTCCAAGTCTACTCCTGCACGGTGAAAGCAAAAACGTTAAGTGGAAGTCAAATGTGCATTAGTGCCCTTCTTCTATTGCAAAGGAGCACATACTTTCTATTAAGAGAACTCTCGTGCCTGTTCCAGAAAGATCCCATAACATCAACTAATCCCTCTTCATATAAAATATATATGTATAAGTACTCGTTGTGCTTTGGAGAATTGTCGGCTTTAGAATCTGCATCGAATGCAGTTTTTTTGAATAGGCCTTAGCTGCTGCGGACCTGTCTGTCAGTCAGGATTCTGCATTGCATTCGCTGCTGATGTATGCGAGTTATACAAGTACAAAAGCAGGCAGTTGTACTTTCTTAGAGTGGGACTTTGATGCAATCCCATAGAGTCGTTGAGTATTTTTTGTTATTCACCGATTCGTTCTTAAATCAGAGTGATTTATGTTATCTTGATTCTGATGGATCCAGAAAAAGCCCTTTAGGATGATAATTTGTCACGGTGACGTGTTTCTAATTTGCGAATGAACCTTAGTTTTCCAAATCTGGAAAAAAAAAAACCAAGACATGACCAATTGCCATGAACTAATTCCACGCAGAATTAAAACCAAAGCTTTTCGCGAGATTTTGTGCGAAATTTCAGCATTCGGATAATCTACATATTCAGTTCTTTTAAGAACTTATAAACCTACACTTGATTTTATTTCATTAGATAAGTGAAACTTGTGCCTTCTCTTGCACATTTACGATAAGGAAATGTAAATCGTTTACGAAACACAGACTGTTATCAAGCATCTGCTGAGCCTAGTTTTGCTATTTAAACTTTCTCAGAGGAGAAGTAGTGACATATGTTACATAACTTATGTAGATTCTAAAATGTAGGAAGCATCGCCACGCTTCGAGCGATCTGCATATCTTCTTAATCGGTTCGATTAATTTTTTTTCTTAAAAATTTTATATGAGCGGTGCTTAAACGCACCTATGTATGTAAAAATAACGCACATGGATACCTACTCTATGATGACCAACGCGTGCACTACCCTAAATACACAAAAAACTGTTTGATGAGGATGCCACCAATCAGGAGCAAAATGTGCAGAAATTCCATCGCCACAGATAAATGAATCTTTGAACATTTGAAATACAATATTTAAGGAGACCGGTGTTACGATTAAAAGTTTGAAGGAGCTAAATGCTACTTTAGCGATAAAACAATGTCGGACAGGAGACGTTATGCCGATGTCGTCAAGGGTGTCGAATAACTGTGTAATATTGGCACCACCTATGAGTTTTATCGCATGATTTTGGATTCTAGAATTCTAGATTCTAAATTCGCAAGGGATTTTAGCGGCACCTGGCCAAATGTGAATATTGTACTCCAGTTTTGGATGGATAGACGCCTTACATAATGAAGCCAGGACAGAGGGGGTTAAATAAAACTAGACATTTCGCAACATTTGTGGCGACATCGAATATTTGGTCATTCCAATGTATGGTAAGTTGTCGTTGAAACACATACCGAGATTGGAAAGTTTTTCGGTGTCAACGTTGCAAGTGCCATTCATGAATAATGGCTGGGTATTTGAATTTCGTCAGAGTTGACGCCAACGGGATTCTCATATAACTACATACAAATTCTATGAAAAGACTTTTTCAGAGAATTGCCTCGCACGGGATTCGAACCCGCGACCCTCTGCTTGAGGAGTGTATGCATATACCACTACAACACGGCCACCCCGTTATAAAAGTGTCGGAGACAGAATGCAGTCCTATGGCATTTATTTTGTAAAATTTAGACTTGAAATTATCCAAGACAACTTGAATTGAACGATTCGCATGGTACTTTCTAATCCATTGAAGAAGAGAGTCTTCAACATCAAGTACACAATGCACGCATTTTCGACTAAAAGACCCAATACCAAACTTTGTCAAATGCCTTACTAATATCAATTGCAACTATCTTGCTTTCGCCAGATTGATGTACGCGTTGGTTTCACTATTCGGTGAGACATGCCATTAAATCACCAGTGAATCTGATGCTACGAAAACCGTTAGAAGATGCATTGGGTCTGTAGGAGGCGAGTGAGGGGCGGGTGGACAAATGCTATTTTTCATCAGCTCAGAAATAATCCTAAAAAGTAGGTTTGATGAAAAAGCTTACGCAATGGTTTTGCCAGCGTGAAAGAACACGTCTTCAGAAGAAAGAGAGATATACCATACCGACCAGCGGATTTATGTATGTTGAGATCTTTAAGTACTCTTGCTACTACACTAGTGTGAAGGTGGATTCGTGCAATTGAAGATTCGATTCAGTCAAGTGTAGACGGAGACAATCTGGAAGTGTTAGCTGACAGCAAAAGTTGCAGCAAGCAGATTGGCCTGGTCCAAACAGCTGACTGCTGTAATGTCATTGTAAATAAGTGTTAGGATGGAGGATGAGGCAGAATTTCTAAATGTTTTTGACGAATGACAACTACCTTTAGGTCATTGAAATATTTTCTGCCTCGGATTTTGGTCGTATTGAGATTTCACATGCCAAGTTGCAGTCATTCTTGGCTCCTGATTCGTCAACATTCATGCAGTATACCAGAGTATCTTCCTAAGCGAAGGTTCGATGAGATTCCATTATTTCAATCAGGATGCTAGAAGTTCTGACTGTGATTTTGCTAATTATAAATTTCTGACCAAATCATTCAGTTAATTGTTTGTGCTTAGAACCAGACAACATGGTCCTCAAAAATATCGCTTATACGGACACCTCCCTTAGTCCAACACAGATTGTTAGGCTATCTACCTAACATATGTATTATGGTTCGTCTTGTAATGAGATTGCAGTTATCAACTCCAATAAAGTGTTAATATTTACATAACAGGTGGTTCGAAAAGTCCCGAAACTGACTCATAGATGGCGAATCTATTAACATGTTCATACAATATTGGATAACCCATTCGGTTTCAAGGTTGAGCATGATGTCATTCATGCCGCGTCTAAATGCAAAAACCATTGCACTGGTGCCTGCCTGACGACTTAATCACGTACAGATCATGTCCAAAGATTGAGGACATTAATATACTTTTGCAACGTGACTTCGGTAAAATTGAAGTTCAACTTTCAGAAGTCGAAATCCCTTTCTGTTTAGGACACTTTTATCTGGAGCCTCTAGGGACACCAGAAAAAATTGGCGAAAGCTTGCAATCTTAGGATAACACAGATACCTTGAGATTTTTTTAGTCCCATCCAGTTTGGTTTCAAGACTAGCCTCTCCACTGAGGATGCTTTATTGGACTTTTGCTCTAACTTATATAAAAGGTTAGATAAGTGATGAGTGAAATATCTGAAGAAATACGCTATGTGATGCTTTTTTACTAAAAAAAAAAGAAAAAAACAGTTTACAGTGAGAATGCTGTGAGTAAACGCTAGACCCAGGAGTGGTTTATTCAAATCCGTTCCGGAAATTACGATGTAAAAGATGCACCTCGCACTGGTCGGCCTGTCACTGAAAAAGTCGATGAAATTTTACAACCGATGGAACAAGACCGGCATGGAAGCTGTCTGGAGATAGCGGAAGCACCAAACATCAACCGTATGATAGTTTGGGATCATCTAAAATGAGCAGGCTACTCAAAGAAGCTCGATGTTTGGGTGCCATATGAATTAACGCAAAGAAATTTAATTGACCGAATAACAATCGGTGAAACGCTGCTGAAACGTAACGAAATGAAACCATTTTTGAAGCGATTCATTACGAGCGATGAAAAATGGATTGAATACGAGAATATCTAATGCAAGCGATAATGGTCAAACGCCGGTGACGGACTATAAACGACTTCAAAGCCTGGATTGACGGTAAACAAAGTTATGTTGAGTGTTTGGTATGATTGGAAGGGAATTGTCTATTATAAGCTGATAGAACGTGGCGCAAGGGTAAATTCGATCCTCCACTATGCACAAATCGACCGTTTAAATGAAGTTGTCAAGAAAGAACGACCAGAATTGCCCAACAGAAAAGGAGTTGTCTCTCATCATGACAATCCTAGGCCACACACATATTTGATGACCCGAAACAAATTGACGGAGCTTGGTTGGGAAGTTCTGATGTATCCACCGTAGAGCCCGGTCCTTGCACCCTCTGATTACCATTTGTTTCAAGTATCTTGGTGGTCCAAGCAAATGTCCCTGCTTTCCGCACTATAAGTTACAAAAACTTTTACTCTATTGTTCCATGCAAACTATTTAACACTGCCTTTGGCTTCTCAATCCTTAAGAAATTTATGTGCATTTACAAAAGTAGTTAAACCGTGGCTTCATGGACTTAATCATCACGAAATCGAAATCCTCCTAAATAAAAATTATTTGCTCATTTGATTAGCTACAGATACTTAGTTTTTTTTTATACTATTTTCAATAGTTTTTGAATAAAAAATAGATGTCACTGATTAAGGTTAAAACAGGGGTGCGACAGGTTTCTCGTCCCACAAACACCAGGTACCAAAATGGGCGTATCGTGATCCCTGTGGAAGCAGTTCAGTTCATATTCAAACGGCAAAAACCTTACCAATACCCCTGATAAAATACTCAAATTCTTTGTAAAAGCCAAGAAAGCCTTTTGAAGTTCTTATCGTCTAATTCCTCTATGCGATACTTCCTCGCATTCACAGAGCATTTGTGTATTTTTTGTGCTCTACAGCTCGCATATCATCGTAGATTTAGCAAATATCCGTATCTGAAAATTTGAGACCCTTTGCGTCCTCCCTCTCCGGATGTATTATATCATACGGAATGTCGAAGTCGACCAAGAAAGGAATTTATACTCGTCTTTTTGATTTTTTCTCCTACGTTAAGATTCCATTTCAGTTTTTTATCCAGAAATACACCCAGATGCTTCGCGCTGTCCGAGAGGGACAATTACACTCAGTGGAGTTTTGGGTGTCTAAATTGCGGTATATTTTCTGATAAAAAGAACCAGTTCCGTTAGGAAAGGGTTGGTATTGAGACCACAGCATGTCATCTGTGTATGCCTAGGCACTTATACCCATTGTACTAAGCTTTTTAAGAATGTTATTGATAAGCAGTATCCACAGGAATGGCGATTACAGACATTTAAACCGACCTTTACTCAATGGGACAGTTTATTTTCCTACCTTGTCGTGCTTAGGCTAGCAAAATTCTTGTAGATGTTAAGTTGAAATAAATCTACCTGGGTTCAATCTTGTTATTTAAGCCAATTAATTCAAAATTAAATTCAATCTTGTACCAAGCCTTTTTACAACCTTATTGGACGCTGCATTATGCGATTGTATAAAAAATATAAAAACTCTAAATAGAATTTATGTACATGGTCCTTCGAGCCGGATTAGCCAGAACAGAGAAAAGTGATTTGTAAATATTGGTACTAGACCAATACACAGTAACTATTTAAGATCGTGATACAAACACCGCACTCTATTACACAGTGGAGTAAAAATGATTGCAATCGCAGACATTACATTGAACCAGACGAAAATCACAGAAGAAGTGCATCGATTATGGCCTAATTTCAAGAAAGATAGAGAATCTCGATACTCTGTGAAGTATTTCGCAAAGAGACTCGAGCAGTTAAAACAACACTGAACTAAATTCCAAATAAATTACAGGTATTTGGAAGATCTACGAAAGACAAATCCGCACCATGAGTACTTTGTGATGAAGTATTTTAGCCAATTTGAAACGAGGTATCTCGATATTTATGGTATTTTCAAAGCAAAATTGGAGCTAATCAGGAAAAATACGCAATTACCGCTAATGCCATTATCAAGCGATCTAGGCATTTAAGCTTTACGGTTATATCCTGTAAATCGAAGTCCAAATCCAAGTGTAGTAATTCTACAATCAATATCTGATTCAGAAAGAACTAAAGAGTCAACTAACATCTAAAAGTGCCCAGCAAAATTTAAAAAGTTAAATCTGATTAGGAACAACATTACACCCATTATTGAGAACCTGGAGTTATCTCAGAATACAATTTACCTAACATTCAAATTGAAGCAGATTTGGGAATACTAGACAAAGTTGGTGACAATGAACAACGAAATCATGTCCATATTGGAAGAAGTCAATTAGGAGCAGGAGTACGTGTTAAACAACGAATTCATTGAGTTCAAGCAGATAAATTAAAATGCTTACATCCAAATTAAAGAAGCAAAACTACGACAACACCAACCAGAGGCAGTAACTTCACAAGCCGCGGGAAATCAGTCTTTGACCAATAAGCATACCATAATTCAGCGGCAAATATGAACATTGGACATAATTTTGAGAACTAGCTCGGATCCTGAAGCGATGTTGAACGAATTCAATATTTAAAAGGCAATTTAAAAGGAAGAGCAGCAAGGCTTTGTTAACCATTTGGCGCCCACATTAAGCAACAGCTACAGAATTGCTAACGAACTTGTTTCAAAATTCAACAGCATTGGTCAACAACTACATCCAAAAATGCGATCGAATGGAAAACGATCACGAGTATGTCAAGGAATTAAAGTCGAGGTAAGCTCCTGGGATCCTTTAGTGATTTAGTTGTTATGTCCGAAACTTGACCCTGAATCAAGAAAAAAATTTCCATTCCTAAACTAAGTGTATTTTTGACTTCATCGAGGGGATTAGGAAGTAGTCGCGAATTTAACCGTGAGCACCAGTTAGAAGTACTAAGAGTAACAGCCACAAAAAACCGTTTGGCTACAGTCACAAAGTCGAAATGCGTTATGTGCAGCGAGTCTCTTCAATTGCAAACTATTCTTGAGTATTAAGACGTCAAAGTCAAAGCTATGTTTCAACAGCAGCATAATTCCTTACTTTATTTCACTGTAGGTGAGCGTGCAGCACGTCATAGGAATAGGAGTGCAGTACTTCCAACCACGTCCGACACAATTAAGGTGTGTTTCATCGTCAAACGGCTATAGTTCTATCAACCGGAACGATAATAAGGAATGCAGTGATGTTAACAGTGGCGGTGAAGGTGACACCAACGAGATGGTTAAATATTTGGGACACCGAGGAGGTGGCCAAGAGGTTAACAACGTCGTGGTGGACCACTAAAAGGTTTCTTCGCACTTGACGTAACCCCAGGAAGCAAAACAATGTTTGGGGTAACTCTAACAGAGTCTAACAACCTCAAAAGCAACTACAACAACTGAAAATTTTGCATAAGAATATAAAAACAACAAATAAAATCCAATAAACATTGTAAAAGTAAAAAAGGAACTGATGCAGCTACTTCGGAAGGGTGGATTTAACTTACGCAAATGGACATCAAATAATGCAGCATTCATTAAAGCAATGCCAATGAATATGACCTGATTAACACTGTGCATGAAAAGATCGATGAGCAGACATTTCAAGAGGTGCGATTACTGCAGTCAACTATAATCTACAAAGGTATTTCGAATTACCATTGGAAGATATAAACAAGGCACCAGCTCTCAACGAAACAACATTCATCCTCCGGCTATCAATATTTCACAGCATTGAACAGAGTGAGGATTATATGGTTGTCATGTCCAACCAGGGCGCTAGGACTCACACACATTATGTAGAAATAATTATGGACGCACTGTATTCGTAAATCGGAACCAACTCGAGAAGAAGTAATTTTAAATGACACGAGTCACTCCGGACTGCGTTATCCAATTCAAATTAATACGATTAGAAGCAAGATTAATCAAGGACACGAGAATAGTGATGCCTTTCAGCAAATCCTCACTATCAACGAAGGATAGGCGCTCAACCGGCTACACGACTACAACTGAAAAACCATTAAAAAAACATCAGTATTGGACAGGTCCATTCCAGGGACCCGACGCAACCATTGAGCTGCCTTTAGACCTGGACTTTGAATACTTCCAGCTCAAATTGACTAGAGCGTTGAACTCCGCTGTTGATCCGTATATTAGATTTCCCCGTCGCCGACCTGATGAAAAAGTTCTCTGTTTCCAAAACTCCTCCCTATCTCATCTGAAGGCGCTTATGAAGTCCCGCAGAGATAAGGTACCCACTTTCATCAATCAATTGTATTATTCTACCAGGCTTCACCACGTGGAGGTGAGTATACGAGTCAATATCAGATGTTTTTGCCTTCTATTCTATGTCTATTTGCACGTCAGTAAACTCTTTTCATTTAACTGGAGATTTATTTAAATGATGGCAATGGATAGTTAGAATCAGGATATTTAGACGTAAACCACTTCCCTTTGGCACGTGTAAAATTACTTTGCCCAACGCATTTGCTTTAAAAACCGATTGTAATTAAAAACCCATTTTAACTTCCTAAGTGAGTCTTTGAAAAGGGAAATATGATACACTTCATCCCTAAAACAGAAAACGAAGACGTAAATACCTTCAGAGTATGTATGTATTATAGTTTGCTGGTACATTGTCATTAAAACATCTGGCGTTCCTTAGTCACTTGTTAACAAGATATTTCACACTTCCTCTCTGTTGCTTGTGATGATGCTGTAAGTTGATTAATAAATTCCAAGGAATTTTAAAATTTAAGACAAAGTGCAATCCTTGTTGTGCTTTCAAGCAGTGAGATAATATTTCACAACGTTTGCTTCAATCTCCAACAAATAATCTATATCGAGCAATATCAAAACAATCCTTAAGATGAACTGTGTCCTCTCATACTTAACAAAAACACTGATCAAATCAAAACATGTAACTGTAGTCAACAATAATCTTGTTTATCAGTCACTCGAATGTTGCTCATTTGACACAGGAAATACACGTTCAATTATCCTTTGTTTGAATTTCAAGATGCTTCCATAGTCTGCAACATATGGTATTGCACTTATACGAGTGCACCAGTTAAGCATACAAAGAAATACCAATGCCTATGTATGAGTATGTCTTAATTTTAAAAACCACAAGCACAATTTTAATACAATTAAGTACAATATTGCCTGAAGGAATTTTCATGACCTTGTTCCGGCTTGAATCTACTTCCTACTTAGTCGAAAGAAAGAACCCATCTGCGTGACTGAAAACAACCGCAGTGCAATAATTATAATTCACAAAAACTGCTGCCGAATTTAAACGGCACAGGAAGTAGGACCAACTTCTGAACGCCATGTCTGTAAAATTGTTTGCTATGTACTCGATGTCTAGCATAACCATACCATATACCCATTTGGTTCCAAGATACTTTGTTGTTGGAACCATTGTCATTGTCGGAGTATATTTGTCCAAAAGGTTGTTGCATTCGAAATGACTGTGCTGAGTAATTTTACAATATTAACAAAACGAAAATGTTGTTGGGAGTATTTTCACAAACGGGTGGCATGAGTGGGCAAAATGGAATGTTTGTAGAAACTACTTATTATCACGCTACGTGACAGACATTTTATGGGGCAAATTTAAGAATATATTTTTGTTGAAAAATTAGGTTTAAAAGAAGCAAACAAAATTGTTTATGTAGGTCATGTTTAAATTAGTTTCGTTTCAGCTAAATACGAGTATAGGAGCACATTCGTTTTTAGCAAGATTTTTATTCAGATTTGAATCATTAATCTTTCCCGAGACTTTGGATAGCTTGATTTACTATTTACTGAAGGAAGAAGTAGTAATTATGAGTTTTGGTTTTAAGTGTCAGTCATGTGTCTGGAGTATTCCAAGAATTACACCATAAACAAGATTCGGATATATTCAGAGCATATTTATGTGTCGTCGGTTTGATAGTTCACAGTCATATTGATAGTTCCTAGAGGATCTAGCTGGACGGCATCACAGAAGGAAATTGGGTATTGGAAAACTTTCGTTGAGGCACTACGAGAAAATACTCGACGTATTGTTTGGGTTCAGATTAGTATTGTTAATCAGACAGAAATAGAGTTTATTTGATTGAGCGAAAGCTGTCACATTCAGTTCCCCAGGACTATTTTTATAAACGTAAGCACCGCACTGAGAATTGCCGGCCATGTCACCCTACTAATGTCATATAATATATTTCTGAATCCATCTAGACTTCTCTCATTAGACCTATCGTTGGCATCTGGATTTAGTTATGTTGTGCTTTTAATTGAAACCCGGGTCAACCTCGAACAGCTTTACCATATTTAATATAAACAAAATCTTGAGTTGTATGATGAGCACAGTTGCGGAGAGGCAAGGAAAGTGTAGAGTGCAGTCATGAGGGAGAGATTGCTTAGGTGAAATTCTTTCTGTATCTTTCTGTTAATGGTAACTATTACACGTTCGGAGAGAATAACAAATATAAAATTTCGAGAATTTACGTTCAATGTGATGAGGTGGAATAAAGGATAAGAATCAATGTTACCAGTAGAAAGCTGATGAATAAAGAGCATATCACCATTTTACTTGGTGTTGTAAGGGGTTTTAGGTTTACATATCAGTTTCAAGCTATTGATACGAAGGGTGGTAGGTTGATCATGTCTCTTCGGGGGAAACTCTGTAATGAAGATATCGATAGACATTCGTCGTAAAGATTCTACGCGCACTTGGTGCTATAATAAGATGAATAGGTCAAAAATGATGGTCAAGTGTCTTGTAAAGTCACAGCAAAAGACTATTATCTTTGACTGAAAGTAGGGTATTTAAATTATGTGGGACATTATTGACGTCTAAGTACGAGAGAGTGGAGGAGCAGGTTTTTGTTTACATAACTATACAAAAATAAAGGGTTTTCTTATAACGACTTGACAACTTTTTTTTTTAAATAAAAAGCAAACTATTTGAGATATTTCAAAAACTTTATTATTGGCTACCGCGGGCACGTTTGCAGCGGTCGATTCGTTGGACCCAATTTTCAACGACTAGGCAACACATTTCGGCCGAAACGGCCACTATTTCGTGTTCAATGTTGGCTCTGAGTTCTTCCAACGTCGTCGGCGTGTTGTCATAAACCAATGAACGAGGCTGCCAATCGACTTACCCATGTCTTGAGATAACACGCTCACCATACTTACTCTTCAATAAATCGATTGTAGCGTCTGCTGTATAGCTTGTGGCACCATCCTGTTGAAACCACATATCGTCCAAGTCCATATCTTAACGGGACCGCCAATCTATCCTGGATCAACCCTATCTGATCTAGGTGGAGGAATGCTTCCGCTGGAACGAAGCCGTTGGTTAGTAAGCCCCAGATATCAGGTTATTCGTCGAGGCCATTGCTCTTGCAATGTGCCTTCGAGTCAGCTTAATTACGAAGTTGTCCACTCGTATTAAGTTCGCTCTGTTGTAAAGGACCTCATTACGATAAAATTTTTGTACTCCGACTCTGGTGTTCTGTACAAGCGAAGGCAAGTCCTCTTAAGCACCCAAATCTTTTTCCATGAACTACACGGGACACCCAAATACCAGCATGGGCCTGATAAGGGCCATGTAGCAGATTACCTTTACCCTCGCATCGAGTTGGCTGCTATAAAACAGTCTCTTTGTAAGAGCAAAAGCGCCTTTAGCTCTGGCCAGAGCAGCATCTACATTTTTGTCAAAATACAGAAACTGATCAAGCCAGATCCCAAGGTATCTCACTACATTTCGACAGGCAAGAGGCTGTCCGTGTTGTCCAATGATCGAGAACTTTCGCCAATTTCTTCTGGTATCCCTAGAGGCTCCAGACAACGTCGTCCTAAAGAGAATGGTTTCCGACTTCTGAAAGCTGATTTTCAACTTCCAGTCATCGCAAAGTCGTCTTATCTTATCGGAGTTACCCTGCAAGAGAGTATTAATGATCTCGATTTTTGGACTTGTTCTGTCCATGTTGTCCAATGATCGAGAACTTTCGACAATTTCTTTTGGTATCCCTAGAGGCTCCAGACAACGTCGTCCTAAAGAGAATGGTTTCCGACTTCTGAAAGTTGATTTTCAACTTCCAGTCATCGCAAAATCGTCTTATCTTATCGAAGTCACGCTGCACGAGAGTATTAATGACATCGATTCTTGGACCTGTTCTGTACGCTATCAAATCGTCTGCGTACGCAATAATATAGGGAAGTGAGCTTATCAAGTCGCTTGTATAAATGTTGAATAGGATCGGCGAATTTACCGGGCCTTGTTGAAGATCATTTTTAATTTGAAATTTTCCAACAGAAGTCACATCACCATTTTTCGCGATGAAATGTCTGTTGGTAAGCATATTGTAAAGAATGTACAAAAGTTGTTTACTGATCCCCAGCCTAGTCAATTTATAGAAAAGACCCTCTAACCATACGGTGTCGAAGGCCTTCTCCAAGTCAACAAGGCAGGCACCAGTACATTGGTTTTTGCCTTTATTCCATTGGATATCGGACACCAGTTTAGACTTGAAACCGAATTGATTATCCGGAGCTATAGTATATTTTTGTCCTCAACCCACTTAGTCAGGACTCTATTGACCAACTTCTCGAACGCCTTACTGTTATTTGGAAAACTGATCGACCGGAAGTTTGCCGAATTGAATATGTTTTTTCGCTTTTTGGGGATAGGTTGAACCACCGCCGTTTTCCAATGCGCTGGATAATGTGCATTATTCATTGAATTATTAAACAGGGTGGTGTAAATGTCCACCGCTTCTAGAGGAAGATGTCGAAGCACAATGTTCGGAATACCTTTGGTCCCCACTGATTTCTTAGCTCTGATTGTGTCGAAGATCTCATGTAGATCTTCCTTCGAAATGAACGGGGGTAGGTCATCCTCTCTGGCAATAATATTATTTACCATATTTTCGTCGCCGAACCGAGTGAAACCAGAGCCCTCGGATCGCCAGTTCTCTACTTCATTTCAAAAGTTGAAGTCGTGCGCCAAGATACGATTGTCCAGGTCATAATTAGGGCCAATGGTATCAGTGGCTTTGTATACTTCCTAAAAATTCGCCCTTATGGCCTCAATCTTCTCCTGAGGATCCTCGATCAGAAAAAAGTCTTTATCATCAGTGGCTTCAATACCTGTTATTGTCAGCAACCGTTCGTTGTCTATTATCCGGGCTATTTTAAGACACTGAAGGTCGTTTTGATTTTTTCTCCGAAATAGTTTATTTATTTGCGGGAACATATTCGGGTTGCTGGTGTTTACAGCCCGAACTCTGTTGTTCCAATACAAACTTACAGAAATTCTGTAATTCTCTTTTGTTAACGTTTGAATATTTTTAATCGACGCCTTCAGTGTCCTAATCTCCGGATCTTGTCGGTCAGTTAACTGTCTGTATAAGTAGGATTGCGGAACAGGTCTTAGTTAGTCGTATGTCGACACCGCGGTATTGTAGCGTCCATAGTTTGTTTAATTGTCTCGTCTATTTGTTTTAGATAATTGTCGATCTCCTCGTTTGACAAATTCCTATTGGACGGTGGGTGGAGCGTATTCGAGGAGAGCGCACTTGTCATGGTTGCGGAGGAGTGTGTCCATCGAGTCTTACTGTAGTTTTAAAAATATCTTTGGACAAACTTGTCCAATTCCGCAATTTCGTTGGGAACTGTGATTTCGGTGCTAAAACCGCAATGGTCACTGTCATACACGAATGTGCGCAGACAGTTCAGCGTTTGTAAATTAGTACTTGTCAGTCGTACAGTAGATCCAGATAAGACCCGCCTCTGGGAAACGACGGGCTATCCGTCTGAGTCTGTACATGACATCATGCTGACCCTGCCAATCGAGTAGTAGGTTCCCTCTGGTATTTGCAAATTATTTCCCCAATCTCTGTGTCTAGCGTTGAAATCCCCGCCGATAATAAAATAATTCTCCCTGGATTCCAGCCTCAGAAGCCGAAAAAGTTTCGTGTCGAGCTCTGTAATGAATAAAGTGGATTGTGGAGCCTCAGGTGCATAAACAAAGGCCAAGTACAGCCGCTTTCCACTGCGGAGCGGGATTTAAATGACGACTGCCTCCAGCACCCGGAACCTACGCAACACTCCGTTGTACACTCTGTGAAATTTTATATTTTGTTTAATGAAGATCGCGACACCGCCTCCAAGTTTCGGTCCCGGTTTCTTCTTGTAACAAAAAAAAATTATTGTATTCCAGTTTGTGCTTATCGGTTAGCTTGTAGCAATTTAAGCATCGCGGCTCTTCGTTCGATCCTAATCAGTGAATTAACATTCACCGCAAAGACCTTTTAAGTTTGCTCCACCATGTGCGTACCCATTACGACATGTGTTGCGTTAGGCCTGGCGGCAGCGCGTAAATCTGGTCCACCCGCTTGGCCTGTTCATGCACCTGCCTTTGCAGCTGAGCGATCTGCCCTTGGATTGCGAGCAATATGGCCAGCATGTTAAGTGCAGCTTCCGTTGTTCTCGGCATGGCGCCGGAGAAGCAACAGTCGCTTGCTGTACCGTAGCCCCCCTACCTGCCGCCATTTAGGCGTAAGAAATTTGAGACGCGACGGCTGGTGTTTGAAACCTAATAGGTGAACGTTTGACCTCCACCTTCTGCTGCTGAGCCAGTTTTGATTTTTTAATGTCAGCGAACTTAGGACAACACCGATAGTTTACGGTGTGACCAACGTTTCCACATAACACGGAACTGTGGTTCTTTGCGCACTTCACGCATCGAGGCTGCATTTGGCAGTTCGACGCGGCGTGCCCGAACCTCTGGCAGCGAACGCATTGTATAACACCTTCGCTCCATTTTAATTTTTCCCAGTGAACCACCTGGTAGTCTAGGACATTGATACTTCTAAGACTATCCAGACAACTTTCGGGACTAAGCTGCACTACTAAGAACGGCAGACTCCGTTTCTCCCGAATGGCTCTAACTGTGGTAAATGGCTTTACCCCCACAAACTTGAGTCCTTCGCACTCCTTCTCTTTGAGCAGTGCCAGGATCTCCTCAGGATCAGAAGACAGTTCCAACCCCTTCAACAGCATCGATTGCCGCCTTTCACACTTCGGTGTGAATGAGTAGTGCTCCGTTGTCGTTTCCTTTAGGAGCTCTTTCACTTTCGCGTAGCCCTCCACTGTTTTACAGTGGATGGCATGGCGATCATTCCCCAATCTCTTAATATTAAAATTATTACCAATGACCAGCCTACACAGGTCCTTGGTAGCATTTACCTCCAATTGATAGGTGTTGATAGGAGGAACCTTGTTGTTGTTGTTGTTGTTGTTGTTGCTGCTGCTGCTGTTCTTTTTGCTGTTGCCGTTTTTATGGCTGCTGCTGTTTTAGCTGTTGCCGGTGTTGGGAATGCTCTTGTTGTTGCTAATGTTTCTTAATTTTTTGTTGTTGTAGCGCTTGTGCTACTTTATTTGTTTGGTGTTGTTATTGTTTCTGCTTTTGAGCAAGCTGCTGTTGTTGGGATTGCTCTATCTCTTCCCTCCTTCTTCTTACCATTTGCTTTTCTTACAATATAATAAGAACTGTCTTGCTCCTCAAAATAGCCATTAACTGCCGACATCATTTCTTCATCGTTGGAAAATCTTCGACCACTGAGCCATTTTTTCAAGTTTGGGAACAAAAAATAATCCGAGGGGGCGAAATTTGGCGAATAGGGTGCATGAGGTAGTAATTCAAACTTTATTTCGTTAATTTTGGCCATTGCAATAACGGATTTGTGAGCTGGTGCATTGTCTTGATGAAACAACAAAAAAATTCTGCTTAGTTGTTGTGAGACTTCCCTAAACATTCAATTGAAACATCTTCACAACATTGTTTTTGAGCGAGAATGAGCAAACGCGGCACCAATCTATATATATAGTAATTATGAGTTTTAGATTTAAGTGCCAGTCATGTGCCTGGAGTAGCCCATAGATTACATCAAAAAGAACACTCAGATGGCTGGGAGCATATTTAAGTGTCAAATAAATTTGTTGAAGAAAGCTGATCGTTTGGGTTCAGATGAGTATTGCTAATCAGACATCCAGGAAATAGAGAATCCAGAAGAGTTTATTTGATTGAGCGAAACCTGTCATATTCAGTTCTCCAGGACTATGATATGTTCAGATATGATATAAACTGAGAATTGTTGGCCATGTCACCCTATGCATGTCATATACAATATTTCTGAACCCACCTAGGCTTCTCCTATTGGGTATCTGGATTCCGCGGTGTTGTGCTCTTAATTGAGGCCCGGATCAATCCAAGACAGCTTTACTTTATTTAAAAGAAGCTAATTTTTGAGTATAAACTTAAAAAATTAACAATTTTGTTAAGGGCTGTGGGATGAGCACAGTTTTCGGTTGTAGAGTGTAGAGTGAGTGAGAGATTGCTTTGGTGAAATTCTTTTTAGATATGGATTAATGGTATTTATTATTCGTTCGGTAAACAATAATATGAAACAGAATAACAGATCTAAAATTTCGAAGATTTACATTCAATGAGATGGATTGCCATAGCACATTGGCTGTGAAGACATTTTAGCGATTTGGTCGCAGGAGGCCAAGGCATTTATTTTTTTTATTTTTTTTTTTTCATTTTCATGTCTTTCAGTACCCAAAAAGTAGTTCTGCATCACTGACAATGTTTTATTTGTCCTAACTGTACAATTATAACGGTTTTTGTGTGTCGTACGCTTTCGTATGACGTGGCTTCAGTCGGTGTTTTATCTTCTGCCTGACCACGTTGTCCGAAAACGTGCGATGGTTTTTTCTTGAAAACGAAGAGATGGCACGAGTTTTGCAAGCGGCGGAGAGCGAAGATGGTGATGGCAATTTTTCCAGCAACGACTACTACGTTCACCGCAATTGCCAATCTGCCAGAATTCGGATAGCGACTCTGATGTTAGTGATGTCAGTGTTTTTGATGCGAAGGCTTACAGTAATGAAGAACGAGCAGATGAAGACACATCAGTTGCCAATAATGCTTTGCCAAATTGAACTGAATTTTCATCAATGCAGATGTGGTTTACTCATAGATGTTGCAAGCAATATAAGTTGCCTTGATACTTTCAACCTTTTTGTCGACGAAGAACTTTTTGAGCGTATCGTTCGTGAAACTAATAAATATGCGGAACAGCAATTGGAAAGAGTCACTCTTACCCGAGAATCGCGGAAAAAAAATTGAGACCTACAACCAGTCAAGAAATGAAGAAGTTCCTCGTACTTTTATTATGGATGGGTCTGGTAAGGGTTGGGAATCTGGAAGACTATTGGTCTAAAGACCTTAGGTTCAATTTTGGAGATTACCACAAAAGCAATGTCCCGCATTCGTTTTCAGCAATGATTTGATTATCCCAGATAATAGAATTGGCAAACTTAAGCCTCTTTTGGACACGCTGCACACAAATTTTCAAAAAAGACTTCATGCCTGGAGAGGATATAGTAATTGATGAAACCATAATTCCTTGGAGAAGAAGATATGTTTTCCGCCATTATACACCAAGAAAAGCCCATTGTTATGGGCTTAAATTATTCGAACTATGCTCGACGGAAAGATTTTCATGGTCCATGAAAATTTACATGGGTAAAACCTCAACAGGTGTGCGGGTTTCGCAAGGAATGTTTTCGAGAAACTGAGTTGCCTTTTGAAGCTTATACAAGCTACGAACTTGCACTTTCATGCTTCATTAACAAACTCACCTGGTTGGAACCTTACGGACCAGCAAAATATATTGCCCAAAAGAGGTAATGAATGCTATGTTGAAAAGACTCTAACGAACCATTCAACAGTAGAGGCAGGAAATCAACCCGACAGCAAGGAGTTCAAGATAAACTTCTTGCTGTTGTCAAGTAAAATAAGGGAAAATCGGGGATCGATCTCTCTGATCAAATGATACCATCAAACGAGGTATCAAGAAGCCAGAGAAACTGAAATGGCTATGAAATTTTATATATCGTCGGACAAAAAAATACGTCGTGACCCCAAGAGAAGTATTAGGTGTCGTACGTAGGTGATAGAGGACAAGAATCAATATTACTTGTAGAAAGCTGATAAATAAAAAGCATGTCACCATATTTACATCGTGTGGTAAAGAGTTGTAGGTCTATCAGTTTCAGCCGATCGAGACGAAGTGTGGTAGGTTGAACATGTCTCTTCAGGAGAAACTCCGTAATGACGTAATGGATAAACAATCGTCGAAAAGATTCTGCGCGCAATAGATGCCATAATAAGATGATTAGGTCACACATACGAGTATGTTGTAAAACTTGTATAACATTGTTAACAAGTTGGTTGAAAGGTACAAAGGTACAAAGCGTCATATACGATAAGCAGAAGCCATGGTTTGAGTGGACTCAAATCTGGAATTTCTGACGGCCAATTTTCGTTCCTATAAAGCCAAGAATATTAGCACTGAGCCACACTTGTTAAGTTGTTGCTCTTTGTGTCCGGAGCAGAGTCTTTTTAAAATATCCGTCTCTTTCAGTTGAAATGAGTATTGGTTTAACCCTTCACGACACGCTCTAGAACATCTTCTTAGTGAACTTTGGCACCAGTGCTGAAGGGATGTGACACTTTAGTGATCTTACCAAACCATTAAGGAAGCAGGAGAATGGTTAGACCCTTGAAACAACTTTTCCCGCTTCCTTTCATAACGCAGCATAAATCTTGTCATGTTATTCGTTTAAGACTTCTTTGGCGGTAAAAATTTTCTCATCCGTAAACAGAACATTTTCATGGTCATTGTGCTCATGCTACTGCAAAAGCTTTTTGCATCTTTCCAGCTTAATTTTTAATATTTGAGTGGTTAAAAGATGCCCTGTTGCCCGACGATAGGCTTTCAAGTGAAGATCATCTCGAATTAGTCTTAGTCTTGACATGGATCTGGTACCTCCAGTTTTCTGGAAATGATTTTCTACCTATGAAGTTGATTGTTGCGATCAAGTGGCATCAACAATTCGTCTATTACTGCGATCCAATTTTCTTTGACGCCTTTCTCCATGTTAAAGGATGGCAATCTGCAACCAAACAGGCTTCTAGTCTTTACTCATCAATGCATGGTATTTGAGAAAAAATTATTCATGGAAAGAGGTTTCTAAAATACAAACGGATTCGTACAGTGACTCCTTATGACATAACTATCATTATAAGCTGAATCCTGTATCCTGCATAAGGAAATATGATCAATGAAAAGAGAGTGGTACAAATAAGTTTTTATGTATTCATTTATGTGCATATTAGTGTTGGAAACTATCGAATAAAAACAATCAACTATTCGATAGCTGCAAAATATTCATTTACTCGATAGTTATCCAAAAATCCTTCAAATACTATTTTTCATAAATCATTCGTTCAAACTAGTCGAATAAAAAAAAAAAAAATATTCAAGTGTTCGATTGTTTTTCACACTGTTTTTTGTTTTTCATTCGAATGATTTTTTTTATTCGTATGAAGTTTGGACTATCTAGTTGAAAGTACCTATAATCCTGTGGCTTTCATACACATGAATGATTTTTTGTTATTTGGCCTTTCGAGTTTGGAAAAATATTTGAATGTTTTTCATATAAATGAATGATTTTTTCCAGTGTTTGGACATTGGACTATCGAGGTTAAGGTGTCACCTAATTCGTCAAGAATAATTTGGGGAAAAAATCGTTTTACAGTAAGGGTTTATCTCCAATGTTGAAGTCATTTATCAAAGATTTAAGAAAAGGCTTACTTTCGTGTACTCTGACCTATATTAACAGAAATTGCTCTGAGTGAATGAATGAATACAACTATTAGATAGTTGAAGTCATTCAGTTACTAACTATCAAGAATTCCCATCACTATTGCATATCCTTTGCTTTTATTTTTTGTCTTGCGCTAAATCGATTTGTTCTCGTACTTGACAAGTCTTGTCTCTGACGGCCAAGAGAGACGTCAACTAATGGGAGTATGTAATGCATGCAATCTAAATGAAAAAGATTCTGTTGGACGCTTAAAGAAGGTGTCCGCTCAAGATAAGTGTTAATCATGGGAAGTTACATTGCACCATTATCAGCTGTAGAAATTCTCACATTATAACATACATGACACTATAATTTTACAGGAACTCCCCACTTGGAACTGTGATGTTGTATCTATTCAATAATTATTAAATTATTTTTTCTGTCTCTCGATTGGATTTGTACCTTCCAGGCGCTTAGTCTTATTTATTATTTACAAATTCATTTTAAATCATAATCGAATGACAAATATAATCTATCCTATATGTTAATCTAGCTCAAAGCACTCTAACATCATGCTCCAATATCCTTCAATATCAAATATTGGTTGTATACCTATTCAAACTTTTGCCTCTAATCCAATTATTTTGTTTTTATAAAAAAAAAATTCTCTCACCTATACCGTAGCTCTACAGTGTGCACCCTTCAATTAGAAAAATAAACTGCAAATTCTATTTTTTTTTTAGGTTTCCACTCTGTTGCCTTAAAACCGAAGCCGAAATTCAATTTGTATCTACTCGGGTGGAAATAAATTGAAATAATTTAAAACACTGTACTGATGAAAGGGATAAATGACTTACACGACTCAGTGTCATGAGATTCTCCTTAAAGTACGCATCTACTATTGTATGCACAGCATTCGCCTGAATGCCCAAATCTTTGACATCGATTGCACCTAATTCTCTTCATTCTCTAATGAAGCAAATATCTAAAACTGATCAGACCTTTAGTGGGCTCACCTAACTCCGGCTGTACGATTATATGTCAAAACGGTCTGTTTCCTATATGTCTAAGCTTGGTTCATCAGTTTTGGATATGTCAATATGACTATTGAGAACTAAGATGCATACCTAATATACTCGTATTATTAGGTGTTTTTGTAATAGGACTAGTGGTGGTCTGTGTATGATCATGATTCTTCACATAGTCAAAAGAAACACGTGCACCTACAGATGCTTTGGTTGGATCACTAGTTTTATTATTAAAAAAATGGAAGATATGAGGCAAAAACCACGAAAGGTGGTGAGCACACGTTTGTTCCTCCATAGTTTCTCAAACTAGAAAAATTTTAGTTTTTAAACTCCAATTGGAGTTCAGCCGGAAGATTGAGTTTGAAGCTGCGCCAGCTTTTTTTGTGAGATGGTGGAAGCAAATTGTAAGGATGTCATATTTCTTTTCAAAGAAATTCGATAGGAAGATAGTGACCAAATGATTCTTCGAAGCAAGGAAGTCTAGTATACGTTGTCATTCAGAAGGTGTCCCAGTTAAATTAAAGTGATTGATAAGTTTCCGTAGAGCGGCGACTGGAGAAGTTGACTTAGATGTGTTTTCTGTTGTCAAGTCGGAAGAAAATTTGCAGGAATCAGTAGGTTGCATCATCCGTAGATGACTTATGTCATATTTCCAGGTGAATTAACTTCAGGTTCCATTAATTCAGTTATGAGGAATGTATTATAGTGGACATCTGGTAAGGCTGCGGAAAGTTTGCTGTGTCATCGATTGTTGCGATGTGACGTTTAATATTACATTCAAGAGATCGAGTCGCAGTTAAAGGCTATGGTTCGTAGTGATTTGATTTAACAGAAATATTAAACTTGTCCGAAACTCCAAACCATATTGATCACTAATTCACTACTTTTAATTGCACTAATGAAGCCGAATATACCTTAACAGGTATAAGAACAATAAAGAGTTTTTTAGACTGCGTCAACTTATAAGGCTTTCCTAGAGATTATCCATCTCTCCCGTTTGGTATCCTCCAGCTTGCAAATCTACCTTCCAAAACTGGCACAATTTATTTTACTCACATCGTTCCTTAACAAAACGAAGCTACTTTCACATGCAAAAATGGTGTCGCAGGACGTGTCATCGCAAGTGTATGAAGAAAACTTTCACATACTCGTAATCCGTTTTTCGAATACGTTGTCGTCTAGTAAAGTGCAACACCGCTGTTGTGCTGTCTTAGAGCATAACTTATGCCTGAGTGTAGCAATCTAATTAATTTAATGATAACTCTGCGGCGTCCTCGTTTGCATCGTTCTATGCAGCTTTGCAATAAATTCCAGAACTTAAATATTCTTTCAGTGCCTCCTCTGACTTTTCAGTCAGACTTTTGTACAACAGTATCCAAGAAGAAATGCTGGCACACGTGTTCTCTGAATCTTTTTGTTGTTTAAGAGATCTGTTGGTATCTGTGTAAATTGTACATCATTCCATTTTATTGTTCTGTTTACGTACGACAGAATGTAGTGATAAAGCACTTGAAGCTCACCGTTTTTAAATTTTTGTATCCCCATCTGACATATAAAGCTGTTTTGTAAAAAAAAAAGAAGATATTCGTATTAGTCAATAAAGTAGAATCGATTTGGAGTTTGGAAGTAAGCTTAGTCCATAAATATTGGCGGCGATAAAGACCTTTTACTGTTGGAATTTGGTATACTCTCATAATATTTAAATGCGAAAAGAAATTTGGAAAAAGTCAACAAAAAAATGTCCTGACATCTCGTAAAAGATGTAGTTAACAAAAGAAAAGGGGAAAAGATTACACAGCATAGAACTTATTAGCGTAATAAGCCGGTAAGAGGAAATTTCAGTTCTATGGATATCCTTACGTCCGCTCTAAAAAATATTCAATTCAGTTATTATGATGTAAAATAATTTGAGTTATAGACGAAAAATGTCGACATTACAGATAAAATAGAAAAACCTTGCGAAATGGCAAAGCTGGTTTTTCACAGAATTCGCAACAAGGTATACAATTCTCATGGCATGATACCTGACATGCTTAGTTGACTTAGCCTTCTTAATGAAACAGTTTAAACTATGACTGCTATAGGGGCATCGTCTGTCAACCTATAAGCAACGGACAAGCAGACTAAAATTAAAAGTACTTCGTCTTCCTCTAACGCTAACCGAAATCAAACAGCTGGGAATATTGGTCCATCTGAAGGAGTCAATTCGGATGCACAACAAGACGATGGCGAAAACGAATACACACTCCAAATGATTTATCTGAAACTATTTATTAAAAAACAGATTAAACAAAATTCAAGCAATTGCATTGAAATGGTTGGTGTGCGATTGACAAAACTAACCAAATTTTCCAAAATGCATTGTCAATAGATGTGCCTGATGCTAAAATTGAGAGATGGTTTGTTAACCGGTCAACCGGTCACTTGTGACCTGACCTCTGAACTAAACAGAGAATAACGAGGGAAAAGGCAAAGAAAAAAAAGAGGCCTTAACTGTAGTGTAGCTAGTATAAATGAGAGTGAGCGAAACAACAACGATGAGCACAGCATAGAATGCAATATTGGCACCAGTACGGTAACCGGCATATACTAAAGCATAAGAAAATAGAAGAACGACAAATATGTGTTTATTGATATATTATTGTTATACATATATGAATCAAGGACTGATGAAACGAGAAGCGAAATACGATTTCTTAATTTAGGAGTTCCTCAGGGTTCAGTGTTAGGACCTATACTTTTTCTTATTTATATCAACTTTCTGTTCAGACTTAAATGTAAAGGTACTCTAACGACCTTCACAGACGATGTCGGCTGTTATCCGGTAGAACTAAGCGATTGTGGAATATTTGACCCCAAAAGCAAACTGGTGATACGGAATCATTCGTCTTTCTCAGCTATCGATTTCAATAGTTTGAGCAGAAGTATCTCGAAGACTTTTGATATTATCATCGCTCCTGCCGATAACAGGTTAGTTAAGGTTAGCTAAAAGTGGATGATTGAAAGAACCAACCCACTTAGTCCTATTGGGCCATTGTGCTGCCACTAGGATCTATGATCCTCTTACTCATGGAACTAACTTGAGCTTATGATGAAGCGTAGTAATGTCTATATTTTCTAGATCGCTTAAATCATAGTACTCCTAAGTGGAGTTTTCTTCTTTTGGAGAGAGCTGGGCATGTACAGAGTAGGTGAACGGTTGTGTCTTCCCTCTCTGCAGCTTCTATAGAAATAATTTATAAAGACGTCAAGTCTTCTTGTATGCTCGCCTATAAGGCAGTGTCCAGTAATGACACTACCTAGGTGAAATGAACTGCTCTGCCATCTCCTTAAGAGATGATCGGCATTCAAGGGCAGTTCTAGAACTTAATGAGATTGAGTCCAAAGACTTGATAGCGGCCTGATGGATCCATTTGTATAGAAGTGGATTAAATTGTCATCCATCAAAGCATCTTTCCTCAAATGGATCTAGAGGGGAAGCTTACACGAAAGTTTTAGTCAAACCAAAGTTCGGGTATAGTGTGGTGGATGATTTTTTTTTGACAGATCACGCATGACTCTTATCAAACTGATTCATCATTTTTGTTCATTATCGTTTGGCAAGTCATCATGGAAAGACTCATACCACAACCAGCTGTATTACGAAAATCAGCGTTCTATGAGAAATGTTTTTCGTGCGATTCGAGGAACTTACGGTTCGCATAATCAACCTACTGAAACCACAATTGCCAATACCATTCACAAATTTGATTCCCAATTTACATTAGTGGATGATACTTGACTGGTAAGACCACAATAAGTACGTAGTGAAGAGACTCTAGCAGGTGTAGCTGAAAGTGTACGCAAAAACCGTGACGAATCGATTCGTCGTCGTTTTCAGCAGCTTGGCTTGGCGTATTCGGCAACTTGGCGTATTTTACGTGAGGATCTCGGCCTAAAAGCGTACAAAATTCAACTTGTGCAAGAATTGAAGCCAGGCGACCTGAATTTGGGCTCTGGAAAAACTCAATGAAAATCCGGTGTTCTATCGTGAAATTTTGTTCAGTGATGAAGCCCATTTCTGGCACAACGGATAAGTTAATAAACAAAATTGCCGTATTTGAGCTGATGACCAACCCGAAGAGTACCAAGAGCTACCATTACATCGATTAAAAACAACGTTATGGTGTGGCTTATGGACTGGTGGAATCATTGGTCCATATGTTATTTCTTCAAAAATGAGGCAAATCAAAATGTTACCGTCAATGGTAACCGTTATCGCGCCATGTTAGTGGACTAAGTTTATATGATTTTTTGTCATTTAGACTTTTTCCCGGTTTTGGAACCGGTTGACTTCGACGACTTTCTATTGGGTTAGAACGTGTACTTGTCTAACGGTTTTTTGGGTAACTCATTTAGGATTTCACTGCAATTAAATGTTATTCTGGAACCCTCTCTTGTAACCTCTGGCTTGTAACTTTCCGTTTACGTCTGAGGTGTGGGTGGTGTGGGGCTTGTTGTCTGACTTGTGTAGTTTCGGAATTAACGTCTATTGGTTTAGGTGGAGAGGTCTATTGGAAGGTATTTCGAGTTGGAACATATTTCATGTTAATGGAGTGCGGTTAATTAATTTTTTTGTACCTACATTAGTATTTTATGGTATTTTATACAGTTAGTATAGACTAGATATTGTATATGAGGTTGTTTTGGGATATAACTAAAATATTCGGGCCATTTCGTGGCTTATAACTAAAATTGTAATGAGTTGGTCTTGATAATTGGCCAGGAAATTGGTTTGTAAATATTCTGTTTGATTTTATATGTTGATTGGTTTTGAAATTGCCTGTTTTCATAAAGCTACATGCAAAGTTTCGGGTCTCATAGTTCTTTCAAGCCAGAGAAGCTTGAAACAAACGTTTCGATCTTTCTCGTGTATTAGGGTATTGTTGTTTAAAGATGCTTGGATTTCTACAATATTACTCATGTATTACCTTTTGTTCTTGTCTCAATTTGTGGAGGTTCTCGATAAAGTACGTCTCATGGCTCATGGTTCTGTCTTATGTCGCCCAATTTAATTTTGTTCCACACATATTTAAAACTTCATATGAATGTCCTTTGATATTGTTCCTAATGGCCCGAAAAATGATTTCGTATGGTATGCCATCATAGCAAGGCTAATATTCGCTAAAAAAAAAACTGTTCGACAGAAATATATTCAGAGATAGATTCTAGGTTTCTAAATAATCTTCCGAACTTGCGATATGGAAATTCAGAGTAAAAACACATTTGGAATTAAATTATAAATTTAAGAGAAATCACTTCTTAAACTTTAAGTTGCATTTTTTTTTTTAATTTCCTATGGTCCTCTAGGTCTTGAGATGAATCTCACTGTCTATATTTTCACTTCCACTCGTGATTGTTCACTTACGATACCGGTAGTTAATAAAACGGTAACAACTCCGTCTTATTATGAAGAGATTATAATAAACAATTAACCAGTCAGTTTGAATAAGAAACAATACAAAAGTTTGATTTCGGACAGCTCTATTGATCGACAAGCTACTTCGAACTAAACTTGATCTAGTTTAGAACTTTAATATTAGCTTTGATTTGCAAAGGTGATCTTGGAAGCAGATGTTCCGCAGACGGTAATTAATCAATTTACTCGAAATCATTTGTGCAACGACATGACAGCCCTTTAGGTAACATTTAATAACTTGTTAATGGTGGTAGAAGGGTTGCGGGCTTTTAAATCGATAACCTGCATTTCCGATTTTTTGGGGCCTAAAGCCCAAACCCTGTCATCAACTAAATAGAAGTCAAAGTGCGAACAATTTGAATACTTAAGATCCTGTCGTTAACCATGGAAGAATTGTGATGACAATGTCGCACATTGAGTCACTGCAAAAGCTCCATTGTATTTTATGAGATAAAAATGCTGCTTAAATGGAAAGGTTTGTTATATTGATAGACGTTCATTCAGCTTTAAAATGTAAGGCCACTTTAGAATTAAAAAAAAAAAATCGATTTTTTTGTATTGCTTCCTTAGGACCTCAAAAATGATATCCCCAAAGGTTTTGGCCGAAAAATAACATTTTGATCAAAAAGCTCAGTTTCAGTTTCTATTCAGAAAATTAATAATAAAAGTTTATTCTTCTAAATCTGAGGGAACAACTTCAAAGAAATCCCTACTGACTGCAACACACTTATGCCAGCGCTTGATCCGATCCTCAAAACATTTTTTATATTCGGTTTTCAGTATTTCCATCAGTGCTTCCTGCGATTTTCCTGCTGAAACGCGTTCCCCGTAGTGGTTTTCTAACTCGATTGAACAGAAAGAAGTCACAGGGAGCATTTGCATTTTTTGTCAAAAAATTACGGATAATAATGGCACTGTGCGAATGTGCTTTATCATGTTGCAAAATCCACGAGTTTTCTGAACACAATTTTGTTCTCTTTCGGCGAATTGCTTCACGCAAACGTCTCGTAACGCCCAAGTAATACTCTTTGCTTACTGTCTGTCCTTCTGGCAAAAATTTTTGATGCACTAAACCGTTGTAATCCATGAAAACCGTGAGCATTGCCTTCTTTTTTGACTGAAAACGACGTGGTTTTTTTGGTCTCGGATCATTTGGTGAATGCCATTCACTTGCCTGACATCTGGATTGCGCGTCGTATTCATAAACCTACGGCGCGTCTTCAGTAATGATCCATTTGATGAATGTGGGATCGGATTCAGTCTCGCAAATCATCTCTTTTGCGACATCAACACGGTCTCTTTTTTGCATGAAATTGGGGTCTTTTGGCACCACCTTTGCTGCTACAAGACGGAAACCCAAATCAAGTCCTCCACCATCTCTCTGATGGTTATAAATGTTTTCGTTGGCTTTCGATGTCGATAGTGCCACTGCGTTCATCATCTTCGATTGACTCACGACCACTTTTGAACTGCTCGTGCCACTGGTAGACAACGGTTTTCGTTAGAGAATCGTTGCCGAAACACTTTTCCAACATTTCCAACGTTCACGCACCATTAAATGCGTTTATTACGCAAAATTTAACACAAGTTCGTTGTTGCAAATTGAAATCCATTTCTAAAATTGTGAAAAATCGCCAACACACACAGAGATTGGTGTACTCTTGGCTACGTAACTTTTGCAAATGTCAAGCTATGACGCTAAGATATAGATGGAATGTCAACAGCAGATGTACCAACTTATCAAAAAAATAGAACTCAAATCGGAACAAAGGTGGTATCTCGAAGTACTTCTTTTTGAAAGTATAGTACTCGTACAAGGCCGCCAGGTAGGCAGCAAGCCTCTTATGATCGAAAAGAGGGACTGGAGTAGGTATACGGCAGATGTTTTTGAATCTATTTTCCATGTGTTCAGACTATTACTTGTTTCGTCTTTAAACACGTCAATTTCAGTTAGTTTCGTACAGTGAAACATTCGACAAGGACGCTATTTGAGGAACGTTTGTTTTTGTCGGTAATTGTGCTAACTGGGGAAAGTTCGTAAAAACAATGATTCAGTTGAAAACATGAGAAACAGTACACTACTCGATCATAAATTATCTACTAATGTAAAACCGGAGCACGAGAAATGTCCGATCGGAGAGAAATCATGATGCTAATGGCAAAAGACTAAGGCTACAAATAGTTTCGCTGAGTACAAACATAAGCTATCAAGCTAGTCTACGAAGAATTCACCAGTGACGGTCTTCTTACTCGATGCATCGTTTATTCTCGTTCATTCTCAAAATTGTAATAAGAGTTTTAATTCGACTGTATAGGCATTAGCCCCAAAATCCATTTTTAGAGGTAAAGCTGTGCAAGAAGGCCTTCCCACTAATCACAATGATCTGCGACAACTTTTTATACGTTTTCATGAGCAATTAGATATGACTCCTGATCTCTCTTCTTTTGCATCTCACATAAGTTCCAAACGCATACTATACCTCCAGCGAAGACGGTCTAGTTTCAAAAACTACCATCGCTCCTAACCCACCACTCAATTCTTTGTATTATCAAAATGTGAGAGGATTACGAACTAAGATTTCTGCTATATATCTTAATTCGCTGATTCTGCCCTACGACATTTTTGCACTCACAGAAACCAATCTCACCCCTAATGTTAAGAATAATGAATTATTTTCCCAAGACTTTGATTTACACCGTGACGACGGTCTAGATAAAGACACTCTCGTCTCGAGTCTAAACCCTTTAAAAAATCGTCCATTGCATTCTTTGAATTAGTTTGCGCTAGATGTCCTATTTGCAAGCGCAACCTATATATTTGTTGCTGCTATATTCGCCCCTCTCAACTAATTCAAGGTTACCAGCTAGCTGTTTATGCAATCGACAGCATTTTTAATGCTGCTGATCCCAACGATGTAGTTATTTTTTTAGGTGATTTCAATCTACCTAAGCTTGTATGGGCTCAGACTGACCAGTCCTATTTTCCTGCAACAAATCCCACCTCTGATAAAGAAAATCTTTTCATCGACTGCCTTACTGACTTTGGTATGTATCAATTAAGTGGTGTCACCAATAACATTGGAAATTAATTCGACCTAGTCTTCGCCACTGATACAGATAAAGCAGACATCTTCTTTCTAATTTGGATAGTTACCACCCTCCTCCTTTCTCTTACGTTGGCGTACGATAATGGTCTTAATCGCGTTTCTTATGAGTATTCTTAGTTTTCATATTCATAGGGCTAACTACGCCATACGGAATAACCTCCTCAGTATGGCCAATTTTGACTTTCCTTACGATAATCCAAACCTCACGGTTAACGATGCTCACGCATCCTTTTATACCGAAATTTTCAAATGTCTCTCCCAATCTGTACCTTTTTTACCCAAAAAGAATCTCTCGGTATCACCACCCTGGTATAATAAAGAGCTGCGATCTCTTCGTAATAAGAGAAATAAGCTCTGTCGTACTTACTTAATATCGCGATCCGACATCGATTTCTATTACTACCAGTCTGCCCAAATTAATTTCTCTGTACTTTGTCAAATTCTCTATGACAACTATTTAATCCAAATGGATCACACACTCATTTATCAAAACTAAAAGTAAATCGGATAACTATCCATCATCTCTGAATTTTTTAGATAAGTCCTCGGACGATCCCCAAATTATAGCAAATCTCTTCGCAATTTTTTTTAGTCAAGCGTTCGCCACCCATTCCAAAGTGCCAGACCACTCTTACTTTTCCTACGTAAATAGCTGCCCACAAATAACTTTGGAATCTGTGTCTATAAATTTAGAGCAAGTCAAAGATAAAATAATAAACCTCAAAGACGATTATTCTGCCGGCTCTGATGATCTTCTCCCTATATTTTTAGAGAAATGTGAAATGCACCTAGCCCAACTTCTTACAGCTCTCTTTCAGCTTTCTTTCACCCAGGAATTATTTCCCTTGACCTGGAGAAGGTCATTTATTATTCCCCTACATAAAAAAGCCGTAAAGATGATATTTCTAACTATCAACCAATTGCTTTTCGAGAGCATTATTTATGACATAATGCTTTTCCATTGTAAACCTATTGTTTTGCAAAACCAGCACGGATTTCTTAAAGGTAGATCTACGACCAATAACTTAACGGAATTTGTATTAAGCACTTTATATGCATTGGAATCTGGAAATGAAGTTGATGTGATTGTCACCGATTTCAGCAAAGATGATATAATCCTTCTGAAACTAAAAGCTCTTGGTTTTCAAATAAACTTTATAACATGGGTTCAATCATATTTAAATCAAAGACAGTAATATGTTTTATTTAGGTTTATGATTTCTGACCCAATTAAAGCCTCCTCTCGTGTCCCTCAAGGCAGCCACCTTGGCCCCTTACTATTTATTCTGGCCATTAATGATGTTGATTGCATGATTAAAAATTCATACATATCTGTTTACGCAGACGATATAAAAATCTTTAGATATATATCCTCTTCCTCAGACAGCCTACCACTGCAAAAAGATCTTGATAGATTTTGTACTTGGTGTCAGAAGATTTTTCTTGAGCCTAACGTCAATAAGTGTCAGGCTATAACGTATTCCCGTAAGCGGCCCCCTTTTTCACCTCGCTACTATCTAATCTTTAATCTGCCTGTTCCCCTAGTGAATGAGTTACCTAATTCAGGTGTTATCTGTGATAAGGAACTCAATTTCCGTTCTCACATTGATAACATAATAAAGAAAGCCAACTCTGCCCTTGGTTTCATCAAGCGCTGGTCTAAGGAGTTTTCCAATCCTTATGTTACCAAATCTCTTTACATAAGCTTTGTTAGGATTCTTCTTAAATATGCAAGCCAAGTTTGGTCACCCTACTACAGAACACAGATCCACCGGAGAGAAGCTGGTCAACGCAGGTTTTTACAATTCGCTTTACGTGGTCTTCCCTGGGAAGACCTTATACTGACCGGCTGAAACTTATAAATTTACAACCCCTTTCTATACGTCAAAAAGTTGCCGACAATTTCTTTATTCATCAAATTTTAGTTGGTAATATCGATTGTCCTTCTTTACTTCGACTTATTTCTTTTAATACCAACCCACACAATCTTAGGTCTGTGCCACTTTTCCGGCTCAATCTTCACCGAACGAATTACGGACATTTGGAGCCAATGTCTAGAATGCTTCGTGAAGTTAACGATATTCTGCCTCTCTTCGACTTCCATCTCACCAAACTCTCTCTTAAAAACACTCTTATTTCCACCTATGCCTCACGTCCTAACTTTTTTAACGGCTTCCACCCTTTAGTTTTTATCTTTAGTTCTAAGAATAAGCTTAGAATGTGAAATTAATGTGTTGGATATAGCTGTGGATATTGCAATTTGCACTTACTACTTATTTTGTTAATAAGTAAGTAGGACGTTTTTTTTTTTATATGGCATAGTTCATTTGTTATTTACAATTTTCTGGGGATTTTTCAGCAAATTTTACAAGTTTGATTTTAGAAGTGCACCATTTGGCCAAAAAACAATAAATCAAAACAATTCTACGTATCTAGCTGCTGTTATGTACAATAAAAAAAAATTTAGAAACTCATCATAATTCAATATTTACATGGTACGGCCGTAGACCGTATGTTTTACTGTCAATTATTTGTACAATAAACTTCTACTTTTGTAAACCTGATTTTTTTTACATTTTTTCTGGAAAAAAAGCCTATTTTTACGCCTTTTGAGTGGGCCTAACCCCTTAATAGTGTTGGATGATATATGAGAAATATTAACAAGAACGCGTCTTCATGGAAGTGAATCTCTTGTAGACAAACCTCAAGCTTGACAAATCAACTTTTTTTTTACCATTGTTAACAAAGCTCGGTGGAAATTTCAGTCCAAGGACCAGTTCGGACCACATTCAGCTGGACAATTAGCGGAGTTCTTTAAGAGCTACCAAATGAACATCATTGCTATGCAAGTAATCTGATACGGGACTGGGCAAAACAAGGATGAAATGATGTGACATCTATACTTTTTTGATTTGTATAAGCAAAAATTGTTCTGTTAATGTTGCATCAATAGAAGGCTCTCTCAAAAAGTCGTAAGCATTAGGCATTTGGACGAACTACCAACTTTTTATAATCCACAGCACAGCAAAGTTAAATTCGCCAAAAGAAAAAAGAAATAAGTTGAAGGATGACTTTGCCAATGATCCTATTTACGAACTCTTTGACCAGACATGCGAACAATTTTTCAAGCACAATTTTCAGCGCATGTTATACCTTCAAGCGGAAGACAGTTTTGAGAGGACAGTCTATTATATGAAAGTTAGTTAGTTAGGGAAGAAAATTCACCAGTGTGTTGTGACATAAATTCGCGGAGCCCTGTTCCAGTAGACAACCGACGCAAAGAATAAGATTAGTTTTGTCAAACGAGTACTACTTTCTTAGATGTCCAACTCCATGTCTTGCTTTACACTGCAAGAAAACTTGCAGCGGCTTGAAGGTTTTGGCAGCAATATGTTTTGTCTAAAGAAGTTTGTTATACAAGATAACATCTAAATATTAAGCTTCATCACCGAATGATTTATAAGTCAGACTAGACTCCTTCCTTATAATTGTAATGTTAGTTTTAGGAATGACTATAACTCGATTTCTAGTGATCGGCGATCTAGTTTAGGGCTGTTTGCACGTTTGAGCATGCAACTCTGCGCCTGATTAGATAAAATTCAGCTGCATCATCTGTATGTGGCTCAGCGTTGACGATACAAATATTGCGAGTGCTAAGCAGTAAGTCGGCCAACACATACTTTAGCAGTGGATTCACAGATTCAAGTAAAAAGCTTATTTAGTTGTGTTTTGGTGTGCTCTAAACTGTACGATGGATATGCATACAGGTACAGAGTGCACAATCTTCTATGAATAACGTAAAAAAGTAATAACCAAATTCCATATACAAAGTATTTTTATTTAATTTGGTTCTTTACAATTGATTTGAACTAGATTTTGAATACAACAGGAATCAAGTGGCCACCTTTATTGACGAAAGCAAAATGTGTCCTTTTCGCTGCGTTTTCCATCACTTTTTTGAGTATCTCGGACGGTATAGCGATAATTTCGGCACGAATGGTTGCCTTGAGTTCGTCAATGGTCTAATGCTTCTGTTGTATACTCTGCGCACTTAAGACCTTTTCTACATATTTTTGGACAGACATAATGCGCGAACATCTACCGATATCGATTCCTATCGACTGTTTCGCCTTCTCTGAAGAAAAGTGGCTCGATGGTGGTTTTGGCGCAAACATCGGCCCAAACAGTCACTTTTTTGTCATGCATTGGTGTTTCATGGATCTGGAGATCCCGTTCCCCAAATGTTGCAATTTTGTTTGTTAACGACGACAGGGAGTGTGAAATGGTAATCGTCGGTCATCAAAATTTTTTTCCAAAAATCAGATTCAGTGTCAACCATTCTTTTGTCATATTCCAAGCAACATGGACAGTCTGTCGGCAATATTCTTTAAATCGATTTCACTCTAACCCGAAACGAATGAAAATTGTCCATCAAAATGCACCGTAAGGTGGTTCCACTGACGCCAAAATGCTGAGTGCGGTGACGATACGACACATGTGGGCTCGCAGCAACACTCTTTCTTTATTACCAGTTCATTGGAATTTCTTGAGTGTTAATGAATGGCATGTTGACGAAGTCCCACTGTCCGGTTCTAGGTAAAATTTGATACCACGATATTTTCGAAGAAATACACGTTAAGTTAACACAAATAAACGACTATTTTCAATGTGTAGCGTAACTATTTCGGCGCATTGTTTCGGTGTGAAGCGATTCATGGTTAAAATTATACTGAATTGACGATCAAAAATATGTTTACTCAAGTCAATCGGTGGATAATTGTCAAAGTTATTCAATGTTTGCATACCAAAATAAAAGATTCCTCACCCTGTAGTTGGCGCGTCTGCTGATGAAGTAGGTTTCTGTTTGATAACTGCAATCCCTTTAAGTCTTTGTCATTAGATATTGGCCACAGTCAGCATCCGCAACCAAGGTTTATTCACCAGCGGGGCTCTTAACCAAATACCCGTGATTCGGCTGAGTTATACCAAAAGCCATCAAATTCGCCCTCAATGTCGATAAAAATGCCCAGAGCGTAATTTTTTCTTATCGAGTTCGCCTGCTCTACTGCCTACCAGATTTTAAATCACACTCCCTCGATTGTATGCATGTTGCATTTAAACAGAGTAGGCATTCGTAAAGTAGTTTTCCGTACATGGAGGTCTACCACTTTTATTCTCTTCAACAAGAAGGAAGTTGGACTTATAGGTCTGTTGTGTGTAGTCTTCTTTCCCGATTTTTGGTATAAAAGCTACTCTCACTTTTCGTATATACAAGGTGTGTTCAAAAAGTAATAATCTTCAGCTAAAACACACTTGTGCCAACGATCTTTCCAATCCTCGAAACACTTCTCATAAGCATTTTTTTGAAATAGCTTGAGCTTTTCTAACGATTCCGTTTTTATTTCCTCAATCGTTGCAAATCTCTGTCCTTTCATAGGTCTCTTCAGTTTTGGGAACAGGAAAAAGTTGCATGAGGCCAAATCGGGTGAATATGGTGGCTGAGGCATGATTGCTGTGTTGTTTTTGACCAAAAAATCTCTCACAAGCAACAAAGAATGAGCAGGTTCATTATCGTGATGCAAAAGCCATGAATTTTTTTTTTTTCATAATTTCGCAAACGGCGCTTTACTTCAAGGTAATACTCCTTATTGACCGTACGAATTTGAGGTAGAAACTTCTGGTGCACATTTGATCGAACTTTGCGTGCTTTTTTCAGTCCTGGCTTTCTTGGGTGCTTCCATTGGGATGATTGGGCTTTGGTTCCAATTTCATAACCATATACCCATGATTCATCACCATTGTGATCATTTTGAGCAAGTCAGTATCATCATTGACGTCATTCAAGAGCTCCTGAGCGATGCTAATGCGACGGTTCCTCTCATCAAAATTAATAAGTTTCGGAAAAAACTTTGCTGACACACGTCTCATCCCCAAAACATCCGAAAAAATGCATAACACGAGCCGACGGATATGCCAACATCCCCAGCAACTCCTCCTATGGTAATTCGATGAATTTCCAAAAAAATTTTCTTCATAGCTTCGACGTTATCATCTTTTGTGGATGAGCTGGGGCGTCCAGAGTGAGGTTCATCACTGGTATTTTTTCGGTCGTCTTGGAAGAGCTTGTACCACTTGTAAACATTTGTTTTTATTTAGAGCAGACTCATCGCATTCCGTTTTCAACATTTCATATGTTTTAGAGCACTTGATGACATTTTTACACGAAATTTGATGCAAATTCTTTGTTCCATGTTTTTTAGTAAAAAAAAAAAAAAAAAAAAAAAAAAAGCGATAATCGAATGTAAGTTGTCCGCGAAATTTTAAAACTCATCTTACTTTATGAACACACCTCGTATGCCAGAGCCAGGCTATGAGAATGTATTGTAGATTCTCCTTACAGTTATACCATTTTGTAACATGGCTGGATATATTGACCGGTCCCTGTCAAGTGAGTGGTGACGTAAGAAATCATTTTCTCGACTTTTAGTTGCGTGAACTGAGAGTCGGACCCAGTCGGTTCTAGCGTAATAGTTGTTGGATATAAGCACGGCACAATAACCACAACCAGCTATTATGAATAGTTTTATACTAAACCTCTCCGAATGTGGAAGAAAGGTGACCAAAATGTGTGTAAAGTTAGAATGCTCTTAACAATCAGTCGGGTATAACTTTGATAAGATTAGGAGATCAGGGTGGTCCATCATCCATCATCATAATCAATCCATCTGATTTAAGGATCCTTAAGATCTGTACCTTCGTTGACAATAGCGCCCTTTAAATACATGAGCTTATCCTTCAGATACTTTTTAAAGCCATTTTTATCACCAAAAATACTTGAATGTAATGATTTTTGTAGAGTTTTAGATAAGTTTTGACTATATCACAGAAATCGTCACATTTTTTTATTTGCCACTTGTCTCATGCACCACTAAATGCAAACACATAGTAAAACTGCCACATACTGAGAGGATTATCCTCCTCACAAACACCCTTCTTGTGTTGTTCCGAATGGTAGAAAATATTTCAGATACAGATATTGAGTTCTATCGATTCCGTATAATTTAGTTCAACTGTCAACAATTAATTCCAACGAAACCCGTTAAAACCTTCTGGCTCTGCTTCTACTAAACGTCGGCAATACGAATACTGCAACCTCAGTATTAATTGCAAAGATTAAAGCGTCAAATTTGTCGGTGTCATTATCTCAGAGAAGAAGAATTTGTTGCTGCCATTTGAGAAACGTTTCGACCACATTTCTCTGGAGCAAATAATAGCCAGACATGCTCAAGCACCCTTAACACGGATTAAGTGTACACGGAAGAAATGCACTAGACAACATGCGATGATCATCAAGAGAAAGCTTTCTTGTTGAAGTAGAAGGACTTAAAGGTTGACAGCGTGCCTTCTTGCATCCTCATCCTGCACCAGATAACAACACGACCAAAAAGGCTACAAAAAGTGTACAATCTTCCAACTGTGCACTTTCTAGAACAGCGTTCGGAAACTTTAAGCGAAATTCACTTCGCAGATTTTTTTTTTTTATCTTGCAGCATTGGTACTTGCCTGTAGGAGCTCAAATATACTTTCTGTCTTTCGAAAGAAGGAAAACAAAAAGTCCTGCAAACTTTTTTTCTTCGAAATTTTATTTTTTTTTTTCTCCTTCATTTAGATACATACAGATGTACACACATATCCACTAAAGAACACTAACTGAAAAAGGCAAACATCACGACCATAGAACGTGCTGCAAACATTTTTAAGGATTCATTCTGTAATCCTTTACCCGGCAGGAGTAGGAGATGAAGACAAAAAATCACGAAACCGAACTCAAACTGATGAAGAAGTGTTTTTAATTTTTTTCCTCACTTTAAAAAGGAATAAGTTTGAGTTGTTTAAATTGAAATTAAGTCTGCTAATTAGACGAATGTCGCTCATTAAAGTTTGTGGCCGATTTTTGACTTCAAAAGTGTTTACTTAAAAATGTTATGTTCTGCTCAAAAAAGATTATTGGCGTTTAAGTACGCTACAAAATCTCATTGAAATCTGCAGGCTTAAATCAAATTTATTTCAAAAAATTTACACTAAAAAACTAAAAAAGTTATTAACCTTAAAATTCTAAGAAAAGTGAAAGAGAAACAAACCCTACTTTGCAGTACAGAGGACAAAGCTTTATGTTAATTGATTTACCTTACCAGCAAAATAATCAGGCTTCTTCATTTCGCTACATACATACGACAGCTGTTTGAAGAGTACCTGGATTGGAAGATAGGTGGCGATACTGAGCCAAAAAGAGTTCAAGAGTGCACCATTATTTAATATAACCTCTTTTACCCGTCCTGGCCAGATTTGATGACAATCCAACGCTTAATTTTGTTGTGACACTCATTTCAAAGCATCGTGTTAGTGTTTTTTGAGACCATGGAAGAAGAGCAGTATCGCTCAGTTTTTAAGTATGGGACCCCTTAATCTTCCCGTACAACCGTTTACCATTGGTTTGGAGAGTTTCGCCGTGGACGAATGTCGGTTTTCGATGAACCATTCCCAAGTGGCCCAAAAACGGTTACTACAGAGGAAAAAATTCATGGTCTAGCGAACCGCTGAGTGAAATTGTGCGAGTTGGCTGAGATAGCAGGCATCTCAACTGAACGCATAAGCCATATCCTGCAAGTGATTTTGGGCTTGAGAAAGCTGTTCGTGCAATGGGTGGCATTGACTCACATCGGAGATCAAGCGCAATCGTGATACCATCTCAAAGACGTGCTTCGTCCTGTTGAATCGAAATGATTAAACGTTGATGAGACATGGATTCATTGGTATACAGTAGTAATCACAGAACAATCGAAACAGTAGGTTCTACCCGGTGAACGTGCCCCAAAGAATGCGAAGACAGTGCCTTTGGCCGGAAAGGTGATGGGCACCGTGATCCACGTTGACTGTTCAGAGAATGGTAAAACAATAATAGGAGCGTAATACATCGAATTATTGGGCCTATTCAACTCCGTTTTGAAGAAAAATTGACCATATTTGGCGAAGAAAAAAATGCTCTATCACCACGATAACGCACCGGCTCATACCTCCACAGCCGCCACAGCTAAAATGGTCGAATTGCACTACGAATTGCTCCCCAATCTTCCATATTCACCAGATTTAGATCCCTGCGACTTATTTTTGCACCCAAACCTTAAGAGAACGCTTGCCGAAAAGAAGTACGAGTCGAAGTCATCGAGGAAGTCATCGCCGCCGCGGAGAAGTATTTTGCCGGCCAACAAAAGTCATATCGAATTGAAAGGGAACTACGAGTATATAGAAAAATAAATTGTCAAAAACTAAAAAGTTGAGTTGTCATTTCTAACCCGAACTTTACGAGCTTAACAGTGACATCGACCTTGTCAGGGAACTCCAATTCATGCCCGATTTCTATGTCACATACTAAGTGGAGTGAAAAGTAACCTCCTTGCCAGAATGCGCTGCTACTGCAAAAAAAGTTATGATGCCTTGAAGTCCGTTCATGTTTAGGAAGACACTCCAAATTTCAGTGCGATACTGTCTTTAGTTTTGTTTTGATAGCTGATTGCTGTTGACGTGTTTGGCATCATGTTGAGTATGGACAAAAACGATTTTCGTTCTCTCATAAAACATTATTTTTTGAGAGGCAAAACGGCGAAGGAAACAAAAGAAAAGTTGGATAAATATTATGAGGCTAATGCTCCGTCAGATTACACCGTCAAATATTGATTTCGAGAGTTTCGTGGGGGCCGCAAACTCCACTACCAATCAAGTCCGCAACGGCAGGCCCTCCGATGCAGTTACAGAGGAAAATGTCAAAAAAATACTTGAAATGGTATTGACTGACCGGAAAGTGAAGATGTGCGAGCTAGCAGATAACACAAAGATAAGTACTGAGCGCACACGCCATATTTTGGGCAATATTCTGCATATGAAAAAGTTATCCTGCCGCTGGGTGCTGCGCATACTCACTCCTGACCAAAAACACGAACGCGAGAGCACTTCAAAAGATTGTTTGGACTTGCTGATGCGGAATCGGGCGGACTTTTGATGTCGACTGGTAACTATGGAACACCAGAGAACAGAATGAGTGCCCGGCAATGGACTGAAGCCGGAACGAGTGCTCCGAAGCGGCCGAGGGAGGTTCAATGGGTCGGAAAGTTTATGGCTTCGGTTTTCTGGGATTGTCATGGCATACTCTTAGTGGACTATCTCGAAAAAGTAAAAACTATCAACAGCGAGTATTACTGTGCATTATTGGAGCGATTGAAGGCGGAAATCGCTGTAAAACGGCCTCATATGAAACGAAAAAAAAAATTGGTTTTTGCAAGACAATGAACCGGCGCACAAGAGTATCGAAACCATGGCTAAAATCATTGACTTAGGGCTCCAATTGCAGTCGCATCCACCGTATTCGCCCGATTTGGCTCCTTCGGACTATTATCTCTTCCCAAACCTCAAAACATGACTCATCAATAAGAAATTCAGCTCACGCGAGAAAATTATCAACGCCACGGAGGAGTAGTTTGCAGACCTTCTGGAAAATTACTTTTCGGACGGGATCAAGAAGTTGGAAAATCGCTAGAATAAGTGTATCAAACTCATTCCCAAGGAAGTTACTTTTCACCCCACCTAGTATGTGCTGTAAGGAGGAGCTTTTCACAGTTCTTAATAAAGAAAGGTGCAGCTTAAGAAGCAAATTATAAATTTTCCGAGTTTAAAGGCATAGGAACCGTAGAGATAAATGTTAATTTGAATGGTAGTCTGAAAACTGTTTTGTCATATAAAATACTCTTTGTACCTGATCTGTGTGTTTGTGTGTCTGCCCATCCAGGCGTAACTTGCTGAACTTATAAGCGCGAGTGTTAAACACAAAGAAAATGGCAACACTTTAATGCTCTGTCGGAACGAGTCTCAAAAGAGGACGGCGGATGAATTCACTAGACTAAATCAACGGTAACGGCAACGGCCAATTTGGCAGATATCTTACTTGAGCTACTTCGATATATTTGGATCTGAGGTCTGTGAGGATTTTTCAGGACTAGTTAGGGTCCTGGAAAAAAGATGGTGACGGATGAACCTTTTATGGGACAACGGCAGCTCTCACATCCTCGAAGTGGGTTACTGACACAGGAACATTCGGCCCTTTCGTAGAAAAGTTCCAATAAGGACCTGACCCTCAAGTTTGAGGCTGTACAACAACAACAAGCTTCGGTCACGGATAATTTTACTGTAGACGAACCATGCAAACTAAACAAGGAAAACGAATTTCGGATCTGTAGGTGGAATGTTAGCCGAAAAGCTATCGGAGGCCCTAAACGGCTAAATGGTAAAGCAAATTTAACCGCCATCCAAGAAGTGCGATGGGATGGACCGGGCAAAAAGAGGATGAGGAGCGTCAGACGTAGGCAAGAAGTCTTACGTTCCAAATATGTGAACGAGCGCCTCACGACTATTCGCATCAAGGCTAAATTCGCCAAAATTAACCTATTATGCGCGCATGTTCCCACGGAGGAGAAAGACAACGACACCAAAGAGATGTTCTACGAGCTCTTAGACCAGTCATCTACCAGATTGACCACATTGCTAGCTCTACGCGCAGAAAAGAAGTGACAAACACCGGCGCAGTCGAGAAAATAATGAAATGGTACAGCAGGAATGAGAATCGGAAGTCTAATTATAAGGTAAAAAGAACTTTCCAAGGCTACAGAGCCCAAACCGAAGTCTACAAGGATGAACAAGGGAACATCATAGTATAATCGCAGTCGATGCTGAGGATATGGAAGAACTTATTCTGCAGACTATTTACGGCGATGATGAATTAAATCCCGCTGTCAGACACAATGAACCACTCAACCTGGGCGATGAAGACCAACAATTCCGTCTATCCGACCTGGACGAAGTGAAGATAGCCAGATCTAAGCTAAAGTTCAACAAAGCCGCTAGAGCAGATGGCCTAACCTCTGAGCTATTCAAAGCGACAGGCGATGACTTGGTTAGGAACATGCACCAACCCACCTGTAAAATATGGTCGGAAGAAAGTATGCCCGATGAATGGAACTTCAGCATTGTTTGCCCGATCCTCAAGAAATGAGACCCTCTGAACTGCACCAACTACAGAAGTATTAGTTTTCTTAACATCATTCGCAAGGTCTTATTTGGCGTGTTGTGTACACGCCTGAAGCTTTTTGTCAACAACCTGGTCGGTTCCTATCCTAAGGTTGGCTTCAGGCTAGAAAATCCACCATCGATCAAATATGGTATTCACACTGCGGCAGACCTTGTAGAAAAGCCAGGATACTCACCCAAATCGATACCCATCACCTTTTCATCGATTTTAAGGCCGCCTATGGCAGCATTTATAGAGACGAGCTATACAGAGCAATATCTAGTTTTGAAATCCCTGCCAAACTCGTCCATTTATGCAGAATGATAATTGAGAATGCACGCTGCTCCACCAAGATCGATAAACAACTCGCCGGGACCTTCGATGTCAAAAAAGGATTTAGACAAGGCGATGCGCTGTTATGTGACTGCTTCAACTCGCTTACGCCGACGATATCGATATAAACGGCAGAACGCAGCGGTATGTCACTGGCGCGTTCATGAGTATTGAAACGGAGGCGGCGGTCAATGAGGGCAAGACAAATTATATTCTGTCAGGAAAGGACAACCAACACCGATGTTTCGGACAGAAAAACACTTTAGACAAATATAACTTTGAGGTATCTAAAGACTTTGTCTACCTAGGTTCCGCTATGAACTCAGGCAATTACACCAGCGCTGAGATTAAACGAAGAATAACTCTTATCAATCGCTGTTTCTTTAGACTTAGAAAGCAACTGAGTAGCAAAGCCTTCTCTTGAACAACTAAAGTGACTCTTTGAAAGACCCTAGTCATTACAATCTTTCTCTATTGTGCAGAGTCATGGACTCTATTAAAATCGGATAAGATTACTCTTGGTTGTTTTGAAAGTAAAATTCTTCGAGTAATTTTCGGTCCCATCTACATAGATTGAATGGAGGATGAGTTACAACAACGAACAACAGCGACATCGATATAGCGAAAATGAGAAAAGGTCCAACGACTGAGGTGGCTGGATCATGTAGAGCGAATGGGAGCGAATGCTCCGACCCGAAAGATCTTCGAATCCACTCCCGAGGGACGACTTACTAGAGCAAGACTGCGACATAGGTGGCGCACGCAAGGGGAAAGTTACCTTTACCAACTTAGCGTGCGAAAATGGATACAGCTGGCCAAAGATCGTGCTGGCTGGCGACGCTTGTTGGTTGAGGCCCAGGTCCACCCCTGACTGTAGCGCCGCCATAAGTGAGTAAGTGAGGACAACCAACATTTTGCATTGCACCGGAAATCGAAAGAAATCCTTAAGACTGACAGAATGGAACTACTTCAGACAGAAGAAGCAGTGCAAACATTTACAGCATGGGCTGCAACTCCCAAACCCCAAAATAAGATTAAACAAAACTTTTATCCTCACGAAATATGTAAAATTATTACAGAAAAGAGGAAAACTAAAAAACGCTGGCAACAAACAAGGGCGCAAAGCGATAAAACCATACTGAAAAATTTAAATAATAAGCTCAGAAAATCTGTAAGAGAATTTGATAATGATTCTTTAAAAACTTACCTTACCAGTCCTACATATGACGACAACACGCTCTGGAAGGTAACAAGAAAAAGTGAACAAGCCAATAGCTCACATTCCGCTAGTAAAAACCAGAGAAGGCAACTGGGTAAAAAGCAGTCAAGAAAAGGCAAACATTTTTGCAGAGTATCTTGAAAACGACTATCAAGCAACCGAAGTAAGGTGAGAAGAAGATAGACCTATTCGGCCCATAGCAGCTAAAGAACTTGCCAAAGAAATTTCAAAACAATTTCCACGTAAAGGTTTAAAAAAAAAGCCCAGATTAATGCTGCATTTAAGTTAGGATATTTGTCAAGCATATGGAAGGTTGCGGATGTGATAATGATACCAAAACCAGGTAAACCACCTACCGAAGTAACTTCATACCGCTCAATATCAATACTATGTTGTTGTCCAAGTTATTCAACAAAATGCTGCTAAAAGGTCTGCAAAAAATAATTGATGAAAAATCGCTGGTCCCAATCCACCAATTTGGATTTAAAACTAAGCACTCTACAATTGATCAGGTCCATAGAATCACAGATAAAATCGAAAAAGTATTTAAAGAGAAACAAGTGTACTCTACAATATTTCTTGATATAGCACAAGCTTTCGATAAAGTCTGGTACAAGGGACTGATCAAGAAATTACCAAGGCAACTGCCAAAGCAGTTTTCGACAATTCTGGCGTCCCATATATCAGATCGATTCTTCGGAATTAAACAAGAGATAGAGTACTCAACATTAAGAGAAATTAAAGCTGGTGTACCACAAGGCAGTGTATTAGGTCCAATTCTATACCTCTTACTCATTAACAACCTGCCTGAAAGTGAAGAAACCACTATAGTTACTTTTGCAGATGAAACTGCTGTTGTTGCTGTTGAAGCAACTGTCGAAATAGCAAACAAAAAAGCTCCAAATGGCAGTAGACAGTATCTCAGCATGGACTGAAAAGTGGCAGATTAGATTAAATGACCTAAAGTCAGCCCATATTAATTTTACGTATAAAAACGTACCACACATTAAAGTATACATTAACAATAAGATAGTGGAATACTCAAATACAGCCGAATATCTTGGCATGACTAGATGATGAGTTGAACATGCGATACAGTAAAATGTATTGGCTTTTTAGGTGACACTTATTCCTGTCCAACTACAATAAGTTATTGCTATACAAGCAAGTTCTAAAACCAGTATGTGGCCATGTACATTCCATACAAATTTACAATAAAATCAAGTCTTCCAATATAAAGTTCTAAGGAACATAGTTAATGCACCATGGTACATACGCAACGCTGATCCACATAAAGAACAGATATGGTTGAAGATGAAGTTAAAAAAGTTGCTCAAAGGCATAGAAGTAGGCTTCTCAACCACGTTAATATAGAAATAACTGAACTATTAAATACTGACAATATCACCAGGAGATTAAGGCGGATAAAACCTCTTTATCTATAAGAGCTAGCTAAGACCAAAAATTAGGTAATATTTCAAACATAAAAGTGCGGAAATCCGACAAACGCGGATTTTTCTTCTCAAATTTTTCAAATAAATAGGTGGGGTGAAAAGGAACCTCCTTGGGATTAAATTTTTTTTTTTTAAATTATTCTTATACTTATTCTTGCGATTTTTCAACTTCTTGATCCCGTCCGAAAAGTAGTTTTCCGGAAGGTCTGCAAAATACTTCTCCGTGGCGTCGATGATTTCCTGGCGTGAGCTGAGTTTTTTTATTGATGAGCCATCTTTTGAGGTTCGAAAAGAGATAATAGTCTGAAGGACTCAAATCGGATGATTACGGTGGATGCGACAGCAATTGGAGCCGTACGTCATTGATTTTAGCCATGGTTGCGATGCTCTTGTGCGCCGGTGCAATATCTAGCAAAAACAAAATTTTTTTTCGCTTCATGTGAGGCCGTTTTGCAGCGATTTCGGCCTTCAATCGCTCCAATAATGCACAGTAATAACCGCTGTTGATGGTTTTTCCTTTTTCGAGGTAGTTTACGAAGAGTATGCCATGACAATCCCAGAAAATCGACGCCATAACCTTGCCGACCCATCGAGCCTCGGCCGCTTCGGAGTACTCGTGCCGGCTTCAATCCATTGCCGGGCACACATTCTGTTCTCTGGTGTTCAACAGTTACCAATCGACGCCAAAAGTCCCCCCGACTCCTCATCAGCAAGTCCAAACACTCTTTTGAAGTGCTTTCGCGTTCGTGTTTTTGGTTAGGAGTAAGTATGCGCGGCACCCAGCGGCAGGATAACTTTTTCATATGCAGTATATTGCCTAAAATATGGCGTGTGTGCTCAGTACTAATCTTTGTGGTATCTGCTAGATCGCGCACCTTCACTTTCCGGTCAAACAACACCATTTCATGTATTTTTTTGACATTGTCATGTAGTAAATAATTAAAAATAAATTGCCGATTAGTCGAACGACTAGGTGCAATCCTATCCGGGATGACAAAAGTCAGTCCCCCAGGAGTTTTTTTTTAGATCGTAGAACGGGTTAAAGTCACCCACTATTATCTATATATCTAAAATGTTCTAATCTTCCCAATTTTATTATAATAAGATTTTTGAAGTTAACAATAAGCGAGGACGTTGAAAAATAATTAATCTCACTGCTAATGTATGTATACATGATATTTTTCAATAGCACGGTATAGAGTTCTATTGTCATCTAACAGCCAAACTGCATAGCTTTTCATTCAGCAATCATCATGTGTAACCCGCAGAGTAGTCTTTTGTATATTTCTGGCATAATAACTACTTTTCGAGAATCTATGTTACATAGGACACACAAATATATTCATTTGTGGTATCATTTATCTGTGATGTTTAAATAGTTTTGGCATTCAAAATAAACTCAATGCTTAGAAATTATTCTTCTCTTAAAAAGGCAACTTATGTGGCTGAAACAATGGGCAAATATTTCGTGTCCTCTGAAGTCCTGCCAAATTGTTCTTCTCGTTTGGCTCAAATTTCATGTCATATCTTTTTGATTTTATATGCAAAGGCTCACTTGTGAACTTTGACTTGAAGTTACATAATGATATCAGCTATCGACCACATTTACCTGCCATCTGAAAGGGTAACTTTTGGGTCGCTTTCAAAAGTTTTTGTCGTTTTTGTGAAATACATTTCATCTTCTTAGAAATTCCCACCATTCAACTGCGAATGTTATTAAATAAATCCTATTCACCATGAGGTGCTGACGCAAGGATATACATAATCTCCTTGATGTTCTACGAAGTGCGAATGGATGCATTATACCACAAACTATCGTTGACGTTGTTTTTTGTTCTATTTTCGTCGTATAGTGGATTGAAATACGAAAATAGAGATATAACATCAGGCCAGGTAGCTAGAGCACCACATTGTTTCCATTTAAGTTTATACACTCTGCAACCACATCATCAGCATGATTCTTGATTGTTTCTACGTTGCACATTGAAAAGTTTTCCCATTTCGCTAGCCCACTTAACAAAACTACCAGAGGCCAATGCACATCCTGACAATGTTGCTCTCTTTTACCATAGTAATGCTACTGCACTGGTAGAAAAGTTTCATTATTACACTTTACTGCAACACTAGGAGTACGTAGCTTACCACAATGTTGTGGAAAACTTTCACCTTCAATATACTGGGACAAATGATATCGCAATCGGAGAATACCAGTAGAGCAAAAAGCAAAACATCCGACAGGTAACCAAGTGTTAAACGTAAAGTAGAAGTATATTTTATCAATTTGGGTTGCCCTTAAGTATAAGGCTGTGATATGTACAAATTTAAATTAGATACTCAACAGGAAATTCTCAACCAACATGACTGGACTCTCATGATTTCTTCGTAGATTCCAAAATAAATATGATGTTCATTCCAGTTCCCTCATCAACGTTTATTTAAGAAACAAGAACTAAGCCTATTAGATGTAAGGGGTGATTCATCGTGAGGTTTGATTTTCAATGGGCTTTTTTTTGACAGACAACGCAAGACTCCTATCAAGCTGCTTTGTAATTTTTATTCACTATTGTTTGGCAAGTCACAACGAAAAGACACAGATCACAGCAGCGTCTCCAAATTGTTCGGCTGTATTACGAAAATAAGCGTTCTGTGAAAACTGTTTTTCGTGCGATTCGAGGAACTTACGGTACGTATAATCGACTTACTGAAACCACTACTGCCACAATACCATTCGCAAATTTGAGTCCCAGTTTACATTAGTGGATGATACTCGACCGATTAGACCACATCCAGCACGTAGTGAAGAGACTATAGCAGCTTTAGCTGAAAGTGTACGCGACGACAATGACGAATCGATTCAACATCGCTCTCAGCATCTTGGCTGGGCTTACTCGACAACTTAGCGCATTCGACAACTTGGCGTATTTTACGTGAGGATCTCGGCTTAAAAGGATACAAAATTCAACTTGTGTAAGAATTGAAACCAGGCGACTTGAATTTGCGTCATATTTTCAATGAATGGACTCTGGAAAAACTCAATGAAAATCCGGTGTTTTATCGTGAAATTTTGTTCAGTGATGAAGCCCATTTCTGGCTTAATGGATCCGTTAATAAACAAAATTGCCATGTTTGGGCTGATGAGCAACCCGAAGAGTACCAAGAGCTACAATAACATCCATTAAAAACAACGGCATATTGTGGTTTATGGGCTGATGGAATCTTTGTCCATATTTCTTCAAAAATGAGGCAAATCCGAATTTTACCGTCAATGGTAACATTTACCGCGATATGTTTACGGACTATGTGCTTCCTGAAATGCACATGGTCTCAGTGAGCTCAGGTTTTAACAAGACGGTACTACTAGCCATATAGCGCGTGAAACAATGGACTTGTTGAGATATCAATTTGGTGAGCACTTAATTTTACGTTTTGATACCGTAAATTGGCTGCCTAGATCGTGCGATATCACACCTTTGGAGTATTTCCCCTGCGAATATGTAAAGTCTCAGATCTTCAGGAATAAGCCAGCTACGACTGACGTTATGGAAGCCAATATTACTCGTGTTATCCGCGAGATAGCAGTCGCTATGCTCGAATGATAGGCCTAAAATTGGACCTTGGACCGAATGGACCACCTCAGACGTAGTCGTGGCCAACATTTACGTGATATCATTTTCAAAAAACAAATGTCATGAATTGTTCTTTTAATCGATAATAAAAATTTTAAGTTCATTTTCAGATTTATGTGTTTTATTTTACATTATAAATCAAACCTCACGACAAATCACCCTTTAGAAGGAGGACAACACAGGATTCTCTCAGATATATAGAGGCATTCAAAACATGGGAGCCGACGACACCACATGCAAATGGATAAAATGAATACTTGAGGAAAAAAAATAATAAAAAGCTCTTACGCAGCAATAAACTCAGTGTGATAGCTACGAAAGGATGCCCTCACGAAGGAGTACTATCACCCCTAATATGGTCCATAGTAGTTAATGAACTACTGATTAAACTCAGCAATGATGTATGATCCTATGTCCAAGGATATGCACACGACATTGCTATCCTAATCAGGGATAAATTCGAGAACACAAAATCGGATCGCTTTTAGAGGGCTTTGAACCTAGTTTCTGAATGGTGCACCAAATTTCAAGAAAAGCACTATTGTAAAATTCAACAAGAAAAGAAGGCGAGAAACACTCAAAAATGCCGCTTTCTTTGATGACACAATAGAGTTCCCAATGAAGTCAAATATCTAGGAATCACACTGAATGAAAAATTTACGCGGAACACTCATCTTTCTTTGACTATTGACTATGGACCAGCACAAGTTAAGATGAAAAAAATTGGGACTTAAACCCAAAATGACACTATGGATATGCATGGCAATAACGAGACATATCACCACGTATGCAGCCGCCGTTTGGTGGCATAAAGCAACGCAGAAGTCAACACAGGCCAAGCATAACTGGTGCAATGAAAACTGCACTAAAAGCTGCGCTTGAAATTTTTGTAAACATCCCCACCACTTCATCTGGAACCAATAAAAGAGCAATGGTAAATGCCTACATGCTCATCACAGAAGATGAATCTAATTCTAAACTAGTTCATGCCGCAATTCTTCATGAAATCAAAAAAGACGAACATCTTGGAATACACTCAGTAGACAAATGTCTACCGCGATATAACTTTCGGCACAACTTTAAGGTTACATTTCCAGACCATCTTAACTGGAAACAGGACTCACATATATGGTACACAGACTGATTCAAAACAAATGAAGGAGTTGGGACCGGAGTATACGATCCTCGCAATAAGCTATCCATACATGCAATAGAGCTTTGTATTCGAGAGTATCTAAACAGGCATATAACAAACAAAAATATTTATATTCTCTCCGACAGCAGAGCAGCCCTACTTGCAATTAGCACCTTTGAAATAAAATCAAAGCCCGTCTGTGATTGACTTCAAATCCTACAACTACTGGCCATCACAAATAAGGTTCGTCCGATTTGAGTGCCAGGACACAGCGGACATGAAGGCATCGAAAAAGCAGACGAACTAACCAGGAAAGGATCTGAATCTCAATTCATGATGCCAAGACCATTCTATCAATTAATACAATCCAAAGAGGTATTGAAACCTAGCTGGAGGAAAAAGAAGCTTCATTTTGGGAGAGAAACCGAAGGAAACAGACAAGCCAACAACTTTATGTCAGCTGTTGCCACAAAAAAAAAAAAAAAAAAAAAAACTATATTCAACTGAGTAGAAGTCAGATTCGAGTGACCACAGGTTTTCTCACAGGACACTGCCATATAAAAAAAACATCAGGTGACATGCAGACTGTGCAACGAGGACTTAGAAACAGCAAAACACATACTATGCGACTGCAATGGTTTAACCAAAGCACATCAACGTTACCTAGGTAATTTCTTCCTTGAAGCGGCGTACATAGCTGCCAACTCACCTAAAGTCGTAGCCGCCTTCCTAACAAATTGCGGCATCACGGATGAGCTTCTGTGGCCGCAGTGATCAGTGATATACCACCTCCCACAAAAATCTAATCTATATCAGGGTTAGATGTTGGAAACAAATTCAGCGAGCTCGCGACGTTTGTGTGGGCTCATGAATTAAATTAAATACACATTGCTTTGGGTGTTGTCTCTGCCATCCAGAATTGTTTAAATTAAAATCGTCAGCAATAACGACTTCAGTATGAGAATGCTAATGTATTCGTACAAAAAATGTTAAGTTGTTTCGGTATCCTTTAGGCAGAAGTTTCAACTTCAGTTAAGTCAGCCTAGACTTTGTTTGGTTAGTAGGCCACGGAAATCTTAAGGGCAAATAAATAGGGAGTGCGCTCCCGGTCTGGTAATTAAGTTAGCAGCTTCATTACCAGGGATTCTTCTATATCCTAGGACTCGCATTAGTGCATTTTATTGTGTGTAGGAACCTGCATGAGCATTAGTAGACAATTTTAAGATTAAGAGTTATACTTAAGGGTTTACTCTTAGAAGCTTCCTTGGCTTTTGATGTCTGATATTCGACGATATTCTCTGATGACTTTTCTTAAAAGACACACCATAGCAACCCTCCTTTTCAAAATACAAGTTTATTATATTAGTTGCGCAAAGGAAACCTTATTTTCAGGGCATGATGTTCGAAATGCAAACAGATATGAGGATAACTCCAAGGCTTTTGGAAGGATCATCATATGTCCCACTATCTTGATGTTTTTGTTGTTTCTCGGGAAGTTTAGCTCAAAACTATTGTGTTCATAACGTCTACCATATACGTACAATAGGACCCCCAAGGAAGTCAAGGAATACTTTCAGCTCTTCTGTCAGATAGGCATGCATTTTATTCATAATACTTACGCAGGTCAGTCTTTGCAACTTTTGAAGAGCAGATCATATTAAGACGTTTGTATACACGAAAGCAGCATTAAAGCGAACTTCATCAATGACCGAGTGTTTCCGGGGTGAATAGAAAAATTCGTGTCAGAGCTAAATGCTTTTCAATGGCAGGCAATATGATACTTTCAGGAATTCAATAACAAATCACAAGCACAAACAAAAAAGAAAATCGAAAATTTCAAAGCAGATTTCTTCGAGCAGAGCAGATTTAATCGCACTGGAATGGCAGGTCGCTTTCTAATCACTCTTCCCAGCAGGTCCTAAGCGTGTTCGATGAGATTCATAGCCGGGCTCATCGCAGGACAAATCGTCACATCGATTTAAACTTCTTGCAAACATTCAGTAACGCACCTGGCAACGTTTGGTCTAGCATCAGAAGGAAGTTTTCTCCAATAAATGGTGCGAATGGAACCACATTTTTGTGATATAATACCTAGCGTTCACCAACCCTTTCACGATGCAAAACTTGCTTTTTTCGTGCATGGAAATTCCTCCCCACACCATGACGGAACCTCTCCAGAAATTTCATCTCTGGGCAACTGTCGCCGAAGAGTATCTCTCACCTGAACGTCTTCATACTCTTGTTTGTCCATCTGTTGAGCGCAGACAAAACCTGGACTCATCAGTGAAAAGAACTCTACTCCAGTCGACCTCGTTCCAATCTTGGTGAAGGAAAGCAAATTCCATCCGACGTCGCTTGTGCTGTACCGTGAGACTCGGTACACGAGCAGGTCTTCTAGCTCTCAGCCTACTCTCTACTAATCGCAGCTTCACCGTTTGAGTATTCACATCCGTCCCTTTAACGGATGTAAATCTGTGAGACAGCTCAACCGCTGTTTGCTGACGATCTCGAAGGCTTTGAATCACCAAGTATCGATCATACCTTGCAGATGTTGCTCTTTATTTAACTTAATAAAACATTTACGGGATCACGGAAGCCAAAATGGGTATATCTTGCGTCTAGTAAGAAAAAAAAAATATTATGATGCGGTTTTCCTCAGTATGATGTGCGTATCACAAGGAAACAGATTATGCAAACAGACACACAAATATACCGCCAAAATAAAAAAGATAAAGTTCAGCAAAAACATACCGGCATATCGAGCCTTAACCGTCAAACCAAATGAAAATTTTTTCACTTTAACACATTGGCCGTGCCGTTTTATAGTAAAACACAAAATTTTTGCAGAATTCAACTTTATTTATCAATAAAACATATTTATTCGTTATTGTTTGTGAAAATAAAGCTTAGCACATACAAAAATTAAACAAAAATATTCTAAATGTTGGTTAAAGTTAATTTAAAAAAACTCTTCAAATTAAAAAAAAAAAAAGTTCAAAGGCAACGAGAAGTGGATGGATATTTGATTATAAAATTATCTTCCTCGTCCGTTTCATTTAAAGTATCTCTAATTGCATTTGTAAAACTCATAGATAGGTACTCGTCATGGTAACTTTCAGGAATTACCTTTTTGTTGCAGTCCTTTCAAATTGAAATACTTTGGTCGGGGTATTTTGAATTTGCTGTTATAACATTGGTTGGGATGTTAATTACCACCTGTTGCAGAAAAACGATTTAACTATAGAGAAGTAGTTAACAAGTAGATGGTGAACAACCTGAACAAACAATATTTTTGTGTACTTCGATGAGTTTTCTAACACATCGAAAGAGGAAATCCTTTGAATTCAAAACAACTTCCCGGCGAATCGAAATACAAAGATTTCCACGCAGCGCAAAACGACGAGAAAACGACTCTGATGTAATTCCAGCTGTCTTAAGGTGGTCGCCTAGCGCAGCAGATGCCTTTGCTGATACAAGGGTTATGTTCAAAGCTCGGCCAATATTAAAACTTGGAAAATGTATAGCCTTTTCTAACCCCATCATCCTTTAGTAGGCAAATGTATGGCTCCAAAAGAGAAATTTTCTTCATATGGAAAGTCAATCTCCTTCCCGTCACGGCAAAAAATCGCGCTCTCGCAAAATAAGCGAAGGATATGACAAGGGGAACAATACTGTAAATGGGAGAGATTGGACCTTGGTCCACCTAGCCATTAATTTATACGTTTGATGTTGTGCGAACAGACATTTCCTGGCTTTCATAAGGATACCATAACAATTTAAATAAGTAATAGGCCCGTTTTGGGTGTTAAATTTGCGAGACTGATATCTATGATAGCATTAACCAAGTAAAAAAAACTAATCATACTGCTTGTAAAATTGCGAAAATTTCAAAGATGAATCAAAGAGTAAGGAATAAACTGTGCCGACAATACGGCGTAGCATTTGTAGAGTGTTGTCACCAAGCTTCTGACGTGATTGGTTCAAGTGCTGCAACAAAGACTCCTTTGGTTTTGGTGACAAGGGTAGGCAGATGTATGCAGTCAAATAAGAATTATGTTAAACTAAACTGTGGAGGGATGAGAACAGCTCGTGATCTCCATGAACAGAATAGGGAAGAGCACAGGCTTTCGGAGAAAGCACGAAAAGCTCGTAAACAAGGAAATAAAGATATATTACTGCAGGGATTTCTCTGACAGTACCACTGCCGGTTCTTCAATCATGCCCAATAAACTAACCACATTTACTTCTTGTACATAAATAACTACTCGAAAACAACTTCGGAATCAACAAATAAGACTTTAGAACGAATAAATAAGAAAATAGAAAATGTAAGTGATAAAAACTCTACTGGACCTGAGGGGTTGCCTGCAATACTATCGAAAAAACGTGCAATTTATTTAACTTAACACTTTACAGCTCCCTTTCAGATTTCTATCTCTCAAGGTATCTTGCCCATGCCTTGAGAGAATACTTACATCATCCCTCGGCATTTTGTACAAGGCTTCAGAGACGAAATCGGGAACTTTTGACAACTCTTTTGCATTCCTAAGCTGTTTGACTCAATGTTTTTTCATTGAAAATCTGTTTTTTCTCAAAAGCAACATGAATTTCGATCGATCTTTTAGGTCTACAACGAACAATCTTACCGAATTCGTGTGAAATATTTTGTGCGATATTGATCCAGAGGTAAAAATTGATGTGGCCTTACTGTTTTCAGCAAAGCGTTTGAGAAAAATTCCTCATGAAATCATTTTTCTCAAACATGGATTAAATCGGAACACCGATATTACAATGTCCTATTTAGATCCATGGTCCCCAAACCCATTAAAGCCTCTTAGAGAGTACCTCAAGGTAGCCATATTGGCCCCATATTATTCATTCTAACAATTAATAATGTCAACTATATAATCAAAAATTTGTATATATCTATCTACGACATCTCAGACAAATATCATATCCCGCTGATTGTTTTCCACTGCAGGATTATCTGGATAAATTTTCTACTTACTGTCAAATTAACTTCCTAGAGCTCACTGTTAACACGTGCCAAGCAAAAAACCAACACTCGTTAGTGCCTTTAAGCCTCTTTTCGCACTTATTCAATCTTAAATCATGTCCTTCACTCAACTTACGCCTCTTATCCTACTCCTTCCATTCCTTGGTTGTAGTAATAGTGTAGTTTTAAGTGTAGAATTTCAGCACCCTTGTAACACGCTTTAATAAGTCTGTCCAGACCTCAAATCAAAGAAAGATGATGAACATTGACAACTAGTAGTAGCTGATAAAATGAAAAAAAAATTTCTGTAGATTGTAAGTATAACGTCGATTATAGTCAAAATACCGTGGAGAATTACCTCTAGATGACCTAGACAAAGGGACTGGAAACATACACCAGCTCACTTCTGAGATATGGTTAGAGAAAAATGATGCATTGCTTATCCAATCCACAGAAACGAGATCATTTTTACTGCGCCACCTATACCAGGTGTACCAGTATTAAGTGAGCGTCAAGATACAAATGTCTCGATAGGGAACATTTATTGTGAAAACGGACCTTTTTTTTTGTTTGGTTGCTAAGACACCTGTCAAACATATTTAGTATACATCAAGTCATTGAGCAAACAACATCATATTTTTTCATCGTGTTAAAAATGTCGAATTTTGTACCAGAAAATGATGACTACGGAAACCATTAATTTTTTGTTTTCATTTGAAGAAAATGAAGTCGCATCGAATTCCATATGCCTGTCGAGGCATATGGTGATCATGCTCTATCATTAGCAATATGCAAAAAATGGTTTCAACTGTTCATAGAGATTTTGATGTGAGAAATGAAGAACGTGGAACACCACCAAAAAAGTTTGAAGACGACGAATTCCAACAATATTGGATGAAGCTGATACTTTGAGTCAGAAACAAATGGCAAAAATTTTAAATGTTGCACAACAAACAATTTCTGACCGTTTAAAAGCCTTGGAAAAGATCAAAGAGTCTGGAAAATGGGTGCCACAAGAATTGAATGAAAGACAGATGGAAAACCGAAAAACCACTTCTGAAATTTTGCTTCAAAGACACGATAAAAAATCAGTTTTGTATCGAATTGTTACTGACGATAAAAAATGGATTTATTTTCAGAAGGGGGTTGCTTTGTATTTATAATTTGATGTAGAAATATGCAATTTCTGAAATCAAGATATTTTCTCAATGTACAGCCAAGAAACTGACATGAGAATTCCGAGATTCTATCGTATCGTTGCCTTGCATAAACATACCGAACAGCATCATTATAATCAACCTGGAGTTTGCGAAAAGATAGTGAGGCAAGGTCACTGTAGACAGCTGCGGCATATGAAATAATGGGAATTATGAGAAAGAGCACTAGTCTTTGGCGAGTATTCCAGGAGGTATAGCTGGTTGAAATCTAAAGTTTACGCAAGCATTCGTACAACAAACAACGATATTAACATGGTTATACCCAGAAAGCTTTCGGTGTATGTTGATACCAAGACTTACTACCGGCTAAGCAAACATCAGGAACTAGGCTTATCTGAAAAGACTTGTTTGATATCGGAAGTACTTGGATTTATTGGATTCAAAGCTAGTTCATTTTTAGTTGCCCATTCAACAATTGAAGCAAGATCCTCATTTAGTAGTGACACTAGTTCACCCATTTTTTTTAACCGGATGAGATAGGTAAAGTTGTACATCGTCAGCATAGAAATGAATAAGCGCGTGATTACAAATCGATGCTAAGTCATTTATGTACATGCAGAACAAAATCGGGAACCATATTCATCCCTGTGGAACCACTTCAGAAACTAACCGGAGACTTGAGCGGTTGTTACCAACAACGACTATTTCTGACCGTCCACATAAAAAGCTTCGAATGAGCCTAACAGCTCTTTCACTAAAACCATAGTTATGGTACAGTTTCCAACAAAGAATGGAATTATTCACTCTTTCAAATGCCTTAGAGAAATCTGTCAAAATCTTGCCTGATATCATCCAAGATTTTTACCATGGCGGAAGAACAGCTATGGTTCTTCCTAAAGCCCGATGTGAATGGGCTCAATAGGGAATTTTCAGCCAAGTGTTTCTGAATTTGTGACTTTATTACCTTTTCAAAGACCTTAGACAGGCAAGGTAAGATACTAACAGGTCTGTTATCAGAAGCATCGGAAGCAGTGATCTTTTTAGGAACAGGTACAACCTAAGCACATTTCCATGCCAGAGGAGTAGTAGATGTTGGCAAAATAAGTTTTATGAAGCGTAGTGCCGTAGCAAACCGTCTTTACTAGTAGCATTTGATTTTAAACCTTTAATACTACAAAGGACATAAAACTTCGTAACTACTTCAAAATCAATTTTCTGTTCAAAGCCTCTGCTGGAGACAACGTCATACTCAAAGCAATCAGCAGCAACATAATTTGAAACAAAATAGTCATTCATTTCATCTAAATCAATAGTGCAGCTCTTGTCACCCCAATGCCAACTTGGCGTAGATTTCTCCACAGTACCTTGGAGGGTAAGGAAGTGCTCAGTTTAGATGAACAGTAGTGTCGCTTAGATGCACGAACAGCATCGGTTGCAGCGTTACGAGCAGATTTGTACCTGTTCCTTTGGCTATGCTTCCACTTACTGTACAGTCTGTTTCGCTTCTCTAGAACACCAACTACCCCTTCCGTGAACCAAAGACAAGCTCTGTTTCGGATCGCGACGGCTTTTGTTGATACATGATCATTAAAAAATTGCACTAAAAGCATCTGAAAAATGATTAGCTTTTCATTTGGATCGGCAACCATTCTGCAACTCAACCATGGAACCGAGTTTGCTGCAGTCGTTAGTGCTTCATGATTTATTGATGAGTAATCCCTATCAACCAGCAAGCAACCATCAACCAGCAACAGACCCATCAGAAATTTCTGCAGTCAAATACTCAACATCAGTTCCTAGCGACTTTTTTATAACTTCACACTTTAAAGTTTGCTTGCAATATATCGCAACACCACCTCCTGTTGTTTCCGTAACCATATCATTACGTACGAGCTCATATCCAGCTATTTTATAAAAAAAATTATCAATTCCAGGTTCAAACCATGTTTCATCAAAACAAATAATATCAACAGAAGAGTTATTAAACAGATATTTAAGATAATCAAGTTTAATTTGGTTAAGACTCCGTGCATTAATGTGACATACCTTAAACCCGCTTCTTTGACACGAAAGAACGTTTAACATTGTGCGATTCCGAACTTCATTCATGCTGCGACTATGAAAAACATTTATGCTATCGAAATTCGTAAACAAATAAAGTGCAAATCATACCACAGGCTTCAAAACAAACCCGCGTACAAGTAAAGAAAAAGAAAGTGAAAAAAGGGGAAGAGATCACAATGTAGCAGAGTAGAGATAGGACAAATAAGGAAAAAAATACATTTGTACCATGCATTGATCGAAAAACGACCAGAATTGGCCAGAATACACGCACCTGCACAAAAAGCAAAACTGGTTCAGGGTATAACCAAAGCACTTGGCTGGGAGCTGCTACCCCATCCAGATTTGGCTCCTTCCGACTACAATTTGTTTTCATCGACGGGACACGCATTAACTGAGCTGCACTTCGAATCTTACGAGGAAGTCGAAAATTGAGTGATTTTTTGGTTTGCTTCAAAAAACGAACAGTTTTATTGGCGTGGAATTCATAAATTGCCTGAAAAATGGGAAAAATATGTAGCTAGCAATTTCCAATACTTTGAATAAAATGTTTTTCACTTTCCTTTTTACTTTACTTTGAACAGGTGTTTTAAACTTTGTCTATAAGATCTTTTCCACTGATCTTTTGGTTTAAAACTATTCATAAGCAACCTGGTTGGTTCATATTCACTCTACTTCAGATCTTTGGAAAGGCATATCAAATTCATAACGACACTCAACCTCTGCCAAATTTGTCAGGAATAGAGACCTTTTCTATCTAAATAGATTTTAGACAACGCGACGCAATGGCAAGTGACTGTTTTGACACCGCCGATGTTATCGTCACATGATATTTTTTCCATTTTATTACATTTTGCCTTGTTATTTCGGTACCATTTTTGATCTTTAGAATATGGGAGAGATAAAATCCTTTAAGATCTGACGATTCCCTCTCCAATAAATTTTCTAGAAAATGTGTCGTCTGACATTGTTTAAAATCGTCCTAAAAATAATCGTGCAAGAAACATATGCCAATAAGAAGCACAATTGCTTTAAACCAGACGGCTTGATTGGAATGTCACTTTCGGCAGTTAAAACTTCGAGGTTGTTAAGAATTTCGTTTACCTTGACTCCACAGTTATAAACAGCAACGACATTAGTGCAGAAATCAGACATAGATTTACTCATGCCAATAGCTGCTTCTTTGAGCTCAGAAGACAATTGAATAACAAATTCATCTTCCTGGCTTTATACAATGATTTAATGTCTTAGTAGGGTCTTCCAGTACGATTAAAACTCTAAGAGACGGCACAGCAGAAAACAACCGCATCTTGTATACTAAGCGGGCCACCCAATTGGACGTGGGTCAACTTGGAGTTTGGCACCAAAAGCAGCTTACCACAGATGATTCTAGCTGGACTGTAACACCACCTAAGTAAGTACTCGTATTGTATAAGCGGCGAAGTAGCAGTGCAGATATGTGAAAGACTTGTGCAGATTTGTGTTTGTTGAGGTTTTATTAACATATCCTTATGCACATATTCCCATTGTTTTAGGGATTAGTTGTGGACGAACCGCAAAGAATCTCTTCTTCCTTTTATTTTTCAAATTGTCAAAGCAACTACTGGGGCACTGAGCAGCTATATTTTCTTTTACTCCTCCATTCGCGTCCTCCTTCTGTAAGGTCCCATCAGCAAAAAATATTTTATTTGAAGGGAAGGTAAGGATTTATATAGCATATTTGTATATACCCCTTACTCTTATAAGACCAATCAGAATCATTCCTCATTTTGAGCATATTTTGAAAACCATTAACAAATACTTAATCCAAAATTTTGGTTGCACCATGGATAGACATTAAATATAATTCCCCCAATATACAAGTCATTACAGCTGTTTGAAGCACCCAATTGGAGGTAATCCTCGCCAGTGGTATGTTTCTTCAATGAGGGTAGGTATGCTCAATACGAGTAGAGACCTAATTATAAAATCCATCTGGCTACGACTGATGCGTGACAATTTCACTTTTTCCTAACTAAAATACAATATGTGAATGTAATTTATAGTTTCTGAAGTGTTCCCTTTAATTGTATCTGTCTCTTGAAATGGATTTTAGTTTTAAAATGTGACCTTTAGGCGTGTTCAATTGATAGCTCAGTCGGATAAAGCGAACCATCAATATACTCGAATAGGCTGTGCCGTTTTGTTAAGATATGTTCATACTCGCATAGGAGAATTAGATTCTTGTTCGTAATGCGAACAATTTAAAATCAGAACATTGCAATTCAATTTTCTAAACAAATCTATTCACAAAGCTTGTGAAAGGCTGTCGAAAATCTTCTTCCGGAATGCTTTGTAGTTCGGTGCCTCTATGCCACCTCAGTTTAGGAAATAAAAAAAGTAGGTCATGGCTTAATTGTGACGATATTGTGAGCGATAAATTATAGAAACTGATTTTTTACAAAAAAAAAAAAGAAAAAAGCGTTTGTGAATAAACTGTGTATGAGCTTTTGCTCACAAAAACGCATGAGAATCACAAAGAAGGAACATTTACACACCTATTGCTGGCATATTAAGATTAATGTTCTTGTCGAATTTTTGGACATCATTGAGGGGTTTCCCCAATTTCTAATTGGTTTGGACTGAATATTTGTTGGATTAGTAGGATGTGGGTTTCTTCATTACACTTTATCTGGTTATTTCGGTCCGATTTCTTATGTTGTGAAAATTGCAGAAATAAAGTCCTTTGCCATTAGTAGAGCGCTTTTCCATTAAAGTATCCAGTTAGTGTATTGCCTGACACTGTTTATGTGCAAAATACTCCTCAAACATTAAACCCGATGTGCTGTAGTTGTAAGGGATGAAGTTTGGGGGAAATTGGATATGTAAAGAACACCTCATACGTGAGAGTCATAAAACATGGCATTTTGTGTCGTGAACCTCTTGTGCTAACTAAATTCAAATTATCCATTCCGCATGTGCAATATTAACTTTAAAAAAAAAATCCACCCCGTTGTTGTGTTTGCTTTAATGTGACCTCATAAGGGTTTTGTTGTTCCTAAGTGAAACAAGTGAAACGTGATTTGCCAGTTATGAGCGATCGTGTGTGCACGTTAGAACGTATGAGTCTTCATATCTGTGTATGAGGCAAACATACCCTGTCAGCGATTTACGATTGCCATTAAATATTATAGGGCTCTCAGAAGTACTCAAGGTGGTCATTTATGGAAATAGTTTTTCATGTGTTACTTAATGTTACCACTTACTCGGTTATCTTTAGATGAAGTTCACTAAGGAAGTTATATAGAGCCATTAAATAAGGATTTTAAGGAGGGGCTAGGGGTTCCTTGCTCAAGCGTTTGAATTGAAACACAACTATTTATTCCAGCGAAACCCATAAAATCAACAACAAAGTTTAAAAGATAAATATTTCGTGATCATTTATTGTAATTACTGGGTGGGGTGAAAAGTATCCTCTTTAGGAATGAAAAAAATTTTTTTTTATTCAATATTTTCCCCTTTTCGTTTGATACACTTATTCAAGCTTCTTGATCTCGTCCGAAAAGTCTGGAAGGTCTGCAAAATACTCCTCCGTGGCGTCGATGATTTCCTCGCGTTAGCTGAATTTCTTATTGATGAACCATCTTTTGAGGTTTCGGAAGAGATAATAGTCCGAGGGAGCCAAATCGGGCGAATACGAATGGATGCGACAACAATTAGAGCCGTAAGTCATTAATTTTAGCCGTGGTTGCGATGCTCTTGTGCGCCGGTGCATTGTCTTGCAAAATTTTTTTTTTCTTTTCGCTTCATGTGAGGCCGTTTTGCAGCGATTTCGGCCTTCAATTGCTCCAATAATGCACTGTAATACTCGCTGTTGATGGTTTTTCCTTTTTCGAGGTAGTCCACGAAGAGTATGCCATGACAATCCCAGAAAACCGACTTCATAAACTTTCCGACCCATCGAGCCTTCGTTTCGGAGCACTCGTGCCGGCTTCAGTCCATTGCCGAGCACTCATTCTGTGCTCTGGTGTTCAGCAGTTACCAATCAACGCCAAAAGTCAGTCCGATTCCTCGAAGTGATCTTGCGTTCGTTTTATTGGCCAGGAGTGAGTACGCGCGGCACCCAGCGGCAGGATAACTTTTTCATATGCAGAAAATATGGCGTGTGCGCTCAGTACTAATCTTTGTGGTATCTTCTAGCTTGCGCACCTTCACTTTCCGGTCAGCCAACACCGTTTCATGTATATTTTTGACATTGTCCTCTGTAACCGCATCGGATGGCCTGCTGCTGCGGACTTGATCGGTAGTGGAGTTGCGGCCACCACGAAACTCTCGAAACCAATATTTGACGGTGTTATCTGACTGAGCATTAGCCCCATAATATTTATCCAACTTTTCTTTTGTTTCCTTCGCCGTTTTGCCTCTCAAAAAATAATGTTTTATGAGAGAACGAAAATCGTTTTTGTCCATACTCAACATGATGCCAAACACGTCAACAACAATCAGCTGTCAAAACAAAACGAAAGACAGTATCGCACTGAAATTTGGGATGTCTTTCTAAATATGAACGGACTTCAAGGCACCATAACCTTTTTTGCAGTAGCAGCGCATTCTGGAGGTCAAGGCGGTTACTTTTCAAAATCTGTAATTAAGCGCTGCAAGTATGTGTTTACGGGTAAAACTAATTTTATCTCCTTGAATAAGGACACAGCATTTTCAGTGGCATTTGCAGGAGATGTTATAATGTGAATACGCATGTCATATTTGTAAGAATATCCCTCGGTGTCAGTAATTGCTTAATAACGAAAAATGTATTTCAATGTGAGGAGAAAGTGAATATTTCGATAAGATACAGGGACTGATTTGGACTATATACCAGAGTGCTGAATAATTTTAAGATAGTCTTAAGATTTTAAGATTTTAGAAAACATGATGAACACAAAACGTAGTCACAGTCATAAAATATTGAGACAAAGATGGCATTGACAACGATCAATAGAAATGAACGAGTAAAGGTAAAAACAGAAAAAGCAAGGTAAGGAGGCATTGTGGTTTTATGAGTGGGACGAGGAACATCGGTAACTAGACATTTTTATAAAAAAAATATTTATTTGTTCATCAATATTAATGTTGTTACCTTCAAAGTAATCCCCCTCAGATGTGATACACTTGCGCTAACGCTAGTTTTGAACTCTTCCAGCAATGCTGTTTTTTTCGGTCTTGGCTTTCCTGGTTGCTTTTATTGGAACGATTGGGCTTTGTTTTCGACATCATAGCCGTATACCCATGATTCGTTAGTTATAACAATTTTCAGCAAGTCAGAATCATCATTGACATCATTGCTTCTGAGTGATGTTCATGCGACGGTTGTTCTGATCAAAATTAAAAATTTACCAAACAAACTTCGCTGACACACGTCTCATGCCCAAAACATCCGAAAAAATTGCATAACACGAGCCGACCGATATGCCAACATCCTCAGCCACTTCTCCTATGGCAATTCGACGAATTTTCAAAACATTTTTATCAATAGCTTCGACGTTATCATCTTTTGTAGATGTGCTGGGGCGTCCACAGGAGGTTCGTCATTGGCATCTTCCCGGCCAACTTAAAAGAGCTTGTACCACTTGATTCCATTTTTTACACAAAATTTGATGCAAATTATTTGCTCCTTTTTTATAATTTTTGAAAAAGGCCGAGCACACCAAAACACCAATAACCTTTCTATCTGTTGAAAACAATCTAAGTATGCTATATACTTGAAGCTGTGAACATATATTCGGGACATGTGTACCAACACAGCAAAAAAAAAAAAAATTGGTCGTCGAAAGTACGTTGCCCTCAAAATTTTAAAAATCACCTTACTTTTTGAATACAGTGGTTGTATCGGAATATGATGGAATTGATTCAAGCATAGAGAACCTCACAATCTATCTCGCAGAATTTCCTGCTGCCAAAATTCAATCCAGAAGAATCGGCTACTGATACTCTTGGTGCTCAACAGTCGGCATGTATGGTATTTCGAAAGCCCCAAATACACGTGGCGTCACTAGAAGACACCAGAATGACTGGGTGAAAAAAGATAGAGAAAAAGCTAACGTTTTCGCCGACCTTCTTGCAGAAACGTTCAAAGTATTCAAGGGGAAATACTTCCAGAGAATTTTAATACGCTAGAGGTAGCGACGAACCTTGCAATAGAAAAGGCAAGATATAGACACATTTAGTCCCAATAAAACCCCAGGATATGACTTAATGACAGGACAGATACATAGAGCGCTATCGAAAAAAGGTTTGCTAAAGCTGCTCTATTTTATAAATGCCACCATAAGACTAGAGCATGTACCGCATCAGTGGAAAATTGCCGAAGTTAGTATGTTTCCGAAACCCAGTAAACCGCTTACTCAAGTCAAGTCATACAGACCAATATCGCTCCTAACGATTATATTGAAGGTCTTAAAGCCAATCTTACTTAATCGTCTTAAACCGATTATTGACACAAATCGCTTCTTTCCCAAACAATAATTTGGCTTTAGAAGCCAACACTCTACTGTTGACCAAGTGGACATCGAATAACCGATGTAACTGAACGAACAATCGAGTGTAAGCTAGTCTGTTCAAACGCATTCCTTGACGTTTCGCTAGCTTTTGATAAGGTATTACACGAGGGCCTGAAATATAAATTTTGACAAGTCCTTCCCGAGCAATTGTCTCATGTTTTAAGTTCATACCTCGATGACCGACTCTTCCGTGTCATACATGAAAACGAATATTTCAATTTTAAGACAATAAAGGCGGGGTGCCTCAAGGAAGTGTTCTTGGCCCTCTGCTATATTTGCTTTTTACCAGTGACACACCAAAAACGGACGATGCTAGCCACATTTACTGATAACACTGCCATTTTGGCAACAGCTAAAACAAAGAACAAAGAACAAGCTCAGTTTAGAAAACAAATTGCTGCTATATAAGCAAGTGCTTAAACCGGTCTGGACATGTGGTATACAGCTTTGGAGTTGTACGTCTTACAGACATTCCAAAACAAAGTTCCCCGAGGGTTTGTTAATGCATCATAGAAACGATGACATCCACATATATCTAGGAGTCGAAAGCGTTTAGAACGAAATTGAAATGTTTGCGCGAAAACACAAACATCGACTACAGGGACATACGAATATTTCTGTTCAACAGATCCTTGACGAGACAAATTTTTTCGCCGTCTGAAGAGGACTTAGCCTTTCGATCTAGCACTTGAACTGCTTGTTGGGTGTAAACTCAGTCGTAGTCTGCATAAGGGAGGTGTTTTTTAGTGAGCAGGAATCTCACACTATGTACTATAAGCATCGGGTGTATGACAGAAAATCCTTTGTGAGGCAGCACGCTTATTTTTACCCTAATTAAAGCTTTAGAAGGGAGCACGTCAAAGTGGTTGTTGCTCTTATGTTTTCCGTGCATCATATGGCTACAATTTCGAAATCTTTTTGTTGATCGTGTTGATGGTATAGAAACTCCGGCAGAATATCTAATAAATATGAACAGCAGCAGTCCAAAGGAAAGAGAATGTCTATGTTCCTATGGGAGTCGGTTGATGTTATCTTTGATGTCATGGTGGAAAGGAATGAGCATCGAAGAAGTGATAGTGTTAATTGTATTGATAATCGTTTGCAGCAATTACCATTTACTCAAAACATTTAAAGTAAAACGCACCTTGTAAAGGCACATGAAATTTTATTTCTTTTTTCTACAAATTCTCTGCGTCCGAATGTCAAGAGAGTACCCCTAGTGGCTGAGACTACTTTAAACATAAAAGTAAGTTGCAACGATTACATTTGGCATGTTATGCTTGAGACGGGACATCAGAAATAACTACTGTTAGTGTTAAGTCATTAGACCCCCCGAATAATGGCACCTAAAACGAATCTGTGTACCAAATCGATTGCAAGGAGAGAACTGCTGTAACTATCTATGTGATAGCGAAAAAGGTGAGTGTTGCACGTTCTGTACCCGTTGAATTTAATTGGGGGGGTAGGTTAATTCCGCTGTGTGTAATGCTCACGACAACGAATTCTTCAGAGGTTTCAGAAGCAGAAGTAGGTGCAGATCACTTAAATAATACAAATAGAGCACAAGAAAGCGAAACATCTCAAGACGCGATGGAGGTAAGGTTGAGCGCAATGATGAGGCATATTCAGAAATTGTAGCAGCAACTGTCTTGAAATATTCAGGGCTTTAGAGAAAGTGAATCAAATCCAGAACAATTACTGGAAAATAAGAGTCCATTAACAGCTAGTTCCAATGAGCAAGCATCTGGTTCAATTTTAGTGACGGCAATAGGAGAGTTAAGCCAAAAACTGTCATCCTGTTATGACCAGGGCCTCAGTCTGCACAATCTGCCGGAATTAGATGAAAGGCCGGAAGACTGGCAACTGTTCAAAGAAACATTTTCAATGAAAACAGAAGAATACAGTAAACGATAAAATATGATGCCACTTCAGAAGGACCTGAAAGGAAATGCAAGAAACTTCGTGGAATGTCTCCATATTCACAATAGCAACGTTCGGCGTATTACGAGCACCTTTCAGGATCGTTTCGTCAGACCAGAACAGCTAGTCTTAAGTCAAATTGAAAAGGTGTGGAGATTTCCAGCTCTACTAAAGGATGGGCCCCGTCCAATTATCAAGGTTTCGCCCATCAATGACGTTGTGTAAGAAATAGCGGGGGCAGAGCAATTGTGCTGGTCTTATGGTAAAGGTTTTCGGTGCTTACGCCTCCGAATGCTGCTACGATTTGTCCAGTTACAAGCGGCCGATCAGAGGTCCTGTTGGGTGGTAGGACCACCGGCAGTCCATACCAGGACTTAAAACACGGTACCATGGGTGTCAGGAGACCCCCGGATTTCGGTCCGGGCCTGACTTGTTGAGGTAGACCCCCTTATGGGAGCGTCATGGTGGATGTGGTTTAAATCCAAAGTCGCGGGAAGGATCTTGACCCAATGTAGAGTTGCAAGAAAGTGGATGCTGTGACCCTAAGAGCAGTAAGAGGTTTTAGGTCGGCCTCGACCCTTACCAAGGGTAGAACTTTTTGCCTCCAGCACGAGTTCCGCTTTGGTATCAAAGAATTGACATTGAGCGATGGCAAGGCGTATCCTTGCTTCCATTAATGTATGGGCATCCCGTGAAATTAGGCCTTCAAAGCAGGAGTTCTACAAAGTTCTCTACAAAGCAGAGACGTTCTACTGAAGAATAGGATCGACTAACTTGTACCATTCGCTCCCAAAGTTCAAAATTTGTCATAATTTTTAGAAGCTGCAGGATGTGTACACCATTTACGTAACCCAACAATAATGGACGGACTTCTTTCAAAATTGCTAGTACAAAGAAGGATGGATTGGGGTAGACATGCAGAAAATCTTCCCTATGAAATTTTTATTTAAGATTTTGCCTGTTAGGTTGTATGCATGCGGCAAAGAGATAACGCGTTTTGAATTTTTTGATGAGTGCTCTTTGGTTTCTTTAATCAAAGAAAGCCTTGTAGATCGCTTGGTGTTGAAAGCTATTAAAGAAAGTTTAACACTTCTATGGTTCGGAAATACTAGCGTGACAGAATGTTCTAGCCGTGTAGTCTAGCCAAGCAGTAAAAAGTTATCTCGTAGAAATTTCAAAACAATCTAAGACTACTCACCCAAACGTTGCATATAACCAAATTACACCGTAAATTTCAACAGCGGGGTAGGCATCCGGGTTTTAGGTACGAATTAGAGATTCCGGACTTACTTATCGGACTTGATAATGCTGACTAAATGGTACCACAAAGAGTAACTTGGTTGGACGAAAAACAGTCGCACAACAGTACAGTCTCATCACACGTCTTTTAAGCAAATTGGTTCAGCAACTAAGAAAGGCTTAGAGCAAGTAGTTAGGGACGACATGAAAATTCTGGTGTACAAGAAACTGCAAAACATTTTGGGTCACTGGATGGTGTCCGATGGTGGATGGTGGATGGATGGTATCCGAGCGAAGAAACTACGGGAAGAAACAACCAAGCGAATGTGAACGAACTTTGAAACTTCTTCTAGAATGAAGAGTCTAGAGAATAAGTTTAAGCAAGACAACAACCTTTATAAGGAATACTATCGTATTATGGCGGAATATGATAAGAAAGGATATTCGAGGACGTTTAGCTTAGCTGAAGTCTCTAGCATAGGACCACAAAATTGGTATTCGTTTCATTTTAAGGTGCGCAGTACTAAAAAATCAGAGAAAATATCGCTTAGTCTTTGACATAGCTACAGAAACTTACGGTATATAGTTGAATTCAGCCTTACTTTTAGAACCCGACCAATACCAGGACTTACTCACAATGCGAGATGTATGCGCGGACATTGGGGAAATGTTCCATCAGGTGAACGTGCTTCGAGAGGACTAGACTAGAAGAGGACCGGCGCTTTTTGTGGAGGTCAAGATGGCGTAATTAACATGATGATGTTTGGGGCAACATATTCACCCTGTTCGGCTCAATTTGTGATGGTTCGCAATGCCTTGGATTTTAATGCTCAGCAGCTATAGACGCAATATTAGAAAATCATTACGTTGACGATTTATTAGATTTCTTCAAAAATGAAAGCGAAATAATTAAAATCGCTAAAGAGATAGCACCGGACCACAGGCGCTATAAACCCTATATAGTTGACCGGGTCAAACTAAAAAAAAAAAAACTGTCCGCTGGCTTCCTATGAGAAGGAATAGATGTTCTAAAAGGTAAAGAATTAGAGAAAGCTGAAGTAAATATTTGCCGTGTTGTTCAAATGAATACCCTGGAGGAAAAAATGCGGACAGGTGAATAAAACCAGTAATCTGGGGAATTTAACACCGTGTTCAACCTTGTTAGTTGGAGAATAAATACACAACACTGCCACCTACAGGAGAAAACCAATAGTACTTCCGCGAAGCCATCATGTAACTGATCCTATCGTCAACTATCATGATCAATTTTGGAAACACCAAAATGAAAAAAAAAACTATAATAGCCAAAAATCCGACGAAGTGAAAATATGTCAGCCATGTATAATTACTAAAGCAAACTTGCTCACTTCGGTGATGGGTCAACTACCCCAAGATAGGATGATGCCGTCCATAAAACCCTTCTCGTATACAGCCATAGATTACATGGGCCCGTTTGTTATTATGAATGACCGCCGCAGCGGAAAACAACACTTTTCACCTGTTTTACCACGCGTGCGATACATTTAGAAATTTCGAGAGACTTTTTAACTTATACGTACTTGATGTGCATATGCAATTTCAGAAGTCGGCAGGGAGCTCCAGTACGCATTATGTCGGATAACGGGACCAATTTTATAGGTATTGATAGAAAGTTGCAACGGCAGCTGATTGAGTTCAACAACGAAAGTATAGCTAACGCTTAAGCAAACAGGAGGATATAATAGATATTTAACTATCCCTTGGATCCGCTGCTGGTGGAAACTGAGAAACGTAAAAAGAGCATTGGCTCATACACTTTCAAATCAACAAATTCAAGAGCACAGTTTATTTAGTTTTACGTGCGAAGCTAAAAACATAGTTCACCAATGACACACATTGCCATAGATACACCGGTGGACGAACCATTAACCCCTAATCATTTTTAGGTACAAGCAACTTAAAACAGACGTCTCACCCAAGAAAAGTTAGTAGCCAATAGCAAACAATGGCGTGTAGTGCAGTAAATAACTTCATTTTTTTTTTTTTTTTTTTTTTTTTGAAAAGTGGCTAACCGAATAATTCCCGGACCTCTGTAGAAGGACGAAATGGTTCCAGCCAGAAGTTTTTCCCTTTGTAGTCTGGAACTAAACCCTGACTGATCGAACTGCAACCAACTTAAGACAGCTATAATTTCCAAACCTTTCATGACACATGACAGATAATTTTATTATTTTTAAACGATTCGCGTCTCAGTTGTGTTGAAAAATTTTTATCCGCGATGGAATTCAAACGTGATAATGTAATTGCTTTATATTTGGCTGGAAAACTACAAGTAGATATCGTTAGAGCCCTCCAGTACCTGAACGTGAATAAATCATTTGTGTTTCGAACCATAGCTCGTTACCGTGATACTGGCAGCGTTGTAAAACGCCATGGAGGTGCTCATAAAAAAACAGCAACATCGGCAGAAATGGTTCGGAACGTGAAGGCTCGAATTGAGCGAAATCATCGTCGAAGTGGAAGAAAAATTGCTCGTGAGCTCAACATATCGTTGGAACGGATGCAACACATACTGAAAAATAAGCATGGGCTCAAGCCGTTGAAGTTCCAAAAAGCACACAATCTTACACCGCAACAGAAAAAAGTTAGAGTCAAAAGAGCGAAGCTATTGCTACGCTTGCACGAAAGTGTTAAGTTGCCGAATTTGGTTTTTTCCGATGAATTGCCATTTGTTATCGAGCAATATGTCAACAAACAAATGACCGAGTTTTTTTGCCAGAGAGGTCCTTCCAAAATTTACACTTTCGGACGGCCACTAGAAAGCAGGCAGCACCGATGGTGATGGTTTGGGCCGCCATAACCGCCGATGATCGGTCTCCGCTCGTATTTTTGGACCGTGGCGTCAAAGTTAATGCGATCGTGTACCGTCAAACTGTCTTAGAGGCAGTATTGAAGCCTTGGGCAAACAATCATTTCGGTCGGGGAGCGTGGACATTTTTAAAAGACTCGATACCGTCTCACAAAGCGCGCATCAACCAAGATTGGTTAAAAAACAATGTTCCACACTTCATTTCTTCGACACAAGGGATTGCAAATTCGCCGGATGCAAATCCGTTGGACTTCTCTGTCTGCACTAAAAAATACCAAAGTTTGAACCAGCCAATTGCGTGCAGAGTGCCATTATTCACGCCAAAGTTGGAAATATTAAAAACTACTGATACAATTTAAAAATTGATGTATTTTTCAACATTTTTTGCTTTGGCACGATAAAATTTATCAAAAAATAAAAAAAATTATCGCATTTTAAAAAGTTGCAGTTCGAGTCAGTCATTGTGTAGTATGCGACAGAAGTATTCATCGTTCAGAATAGCCAAGAAGATGACTGCCGAAAGGATCAATCAGCTAGCCAGAGTTGCAGAAGTACAAAAAAACGGCCCAACTAGCTAGATCCAAGAAGGTGGGGGTATTATTGTAAGAGCATTTTGCTGCTGAGTATAAAGGCGTTTCTATATACAATTTCTGCGGCCATAATTAATTTAAAATAAACTTCTTTTTAATTGGATAACTTGCAGCAGGAGGACGCTCAAGGTAAAACATGTAGGCCTTTGTATTTTGTATCATAATAAATATTAAATATAATTTTCATTCGTTCTATTAAAACATAAAACTCACTGTAACTTTAAAAGGGAGTTTTATTTTCGTATGCCTCCGCAAACGAATTCACAACGGAAGAGTTCATTTTTATATGAGGATTCTTGGATGGTAGACATCAAAGTTATCATCGTCTACAATTAAATCTCATTATTGTGGAAAATTGGGCCATAAAATGATGAACTGTGTGTCGAGAAAAGAAAAAGGGAAAATATCATCTCGCATTTATCAACACAATGATAAGACCGCGACTACACAAGCCTTTCAAGCCTTTGACCTAGTTCAGGTGCGGAACTGTTGGTCACATTTTATCGAAATTTTTTCCATCTGTTCCACCATCAAGGGAGGCAATAACAGTAATGAAAAACGAGTTGACCTATGTACGGTTGCGGCACCGTCAGGCATATTGACACAATCTGGTGAGTCATAATTATTCTTTTTTGATTCTGGCGTCGGGTGTTCTCTCGTAGAAGAGATAACAGCTGCTAAAGTCTCAGGTAAAGGAACAAATTACCTTCGGTAAAAAGGTATTTCTGTATATATTAACAGTAACAGAGTCAGATTCAGGCAAAATTTCAAATAAATTTCATGAATATTTTACATAAGTTTCTGAAAAATTGAAACCAACTGCTAAAACTATAACAGATTGTACATAGTTGCAGCTTTGCTACAGAAGTACTATCTGACGATATTCAACTCAATTTAATCTATGGATTCACGCACACGATTGAAAACATCTTCCACTACCCTTTCATACTTGTGGTAGAAATAATTTTATGGACAATTTGCATTGCACTGAAAACTGCTTTAAATTAAATCAGTTCAATAGTTCAAGTATCTAGGGACAATAATTGATTTCAATCTAAACTGTTTTGTTAGTCATACGTAAATTGTATTTGTTAAAACCTTTTTGTTCTCAAAAGATACTTACGATGATTTATTATGGTCTTGCTAACTCAAGCTTGCAATACAGCATAACAAGCTAAGGAGGTTCATATACTAATACTTTTGGATCCTTATTAATTGCACAAAATCACTTATAACGGATAGTCTCTAATAAACATTTTTTTATTAGCGAAAAGTTGGCCCTTATTTAAAGAATAACGAATATTACCAATGAGACATTTATATGTTTTTAAGGTATTAAAAGAGTTCTTCAAACAAAGCGGGAATATACCTAGTAAAAATTATCAAATGTACAACCTACGTATAAAAAATGGGCTTGGTAAATGTACCCTTCGCAGATAGAACACATTTCTTTCATTTTTAAACATATACAGCTCCAAATATATTTAATAAATTGCACTTATATATGAGAGCAACGTACTACTTTTTCAAATTTCACTAAGAAAATTAAAGACTGGTTATTCACATTAAATTATGGTTTTGTCGAATCCTTAGTATAGTTTGATTTAGATGTATAGTATATCAAAAACTAAAGAGTGATTTATCGTGAGGTTTTATTTATAATGTAAAATAAAACACATAAATCTGAAAGTGAACTTAAATTTTTTATTATCGATTAAAAGAACAATTCATGGCATTTGCTTATTGAAATCAATATTATGTAAATATTGGCCACGACTACGTCTCAGGTGGTCAATTCAAAAGGTCTTATTTTGGTCATAGCGGCATCTAGCGGATAACACGAGTAATGTTGGCTTCAAAAGCGTCAATCGTAGCTGGCTTATTCCTGAAGACCTGAGACTTTACATATCCTCAGAGAAAATAGTCCAAAGGTATGATATCGCACGATGTAGGCGGCCAATTTACCGTAGCAAAACGTGAAATTAAGTGCTCACCAAAATGATTTCTCAACAAGTCCATTGTTTCACGCACAGTATGGATCTGGAAGCACAGAGTCCGTTAAAATGGTGCGATAGCGGTTACCATTGACGGTAACAATCTGATTTGTCTAATTTTTGAAGAAATATGGATCAATGATTCCACCAGCCCATAAACCACACCATACCGCTGTTTTTAATGGATGTAATGGTACTCTTGGTACTCTTCGGCTTGCTCATCAGCCAAAATGCGGAAATTCTATTTATTAACGTATCCATTGAGTCAGAAATGGGCTTCATCACTGAAAAAAATTTCACGATAAAACCGAATTTTTATTGAGTTTTCTAGAGCCCATTCACTGAAAATATGACGCAAATTGAAGTCGCCTGGCTTCAATTCTTGCACAAGTTGAATTTGATATGCTCTTAGTCCAAGATATTCACGTAAAATACACCAAGTTGTCGAATACGGCCCAAATTTGCGAATCGTATTGGCAATAGTGGTTTCAGTAGGTCAACTATGCGCACCGCAAGTTCCTCGAATCGCTCGAAAAACATTTCTCACAGAACGCTGATTTTCGTAATACAGCTGAACGATTTGGAAACGTTGTTGTGATGTAAGTCTTTGAATGATGACTTGCAAAATGATACTGAACAAAAATGGCAAAACTTTTTGAATGCAGTCACGCGTGATCTGTCAAAAAAAGCCTATTGACAATCAAACCTCCTGATGAATCACCCTATATATGAATTCTCGGACGACTGTGAGGTGAAAGTGTATGACACTGGTCTTAAATAATTAAATCGTTTTTCTGCGACAGGTGGTAATTAACATCCCAACCAATGTTATAACAGCAAATTCAAAATACCCCGACCAAAGTATTTCAATTTGAAAGGACTGCAACAAAAAGGTAATTCCTGAAAGTTACCATGACGAGTACCTATCTATGAGTTTTACAAATGCAATTAGAGATACTTTAAATGAAACGGACGAGGAAGATAATTTTATAATCAAATATCCATCCACTTCTCGTTGCCTTTGAACTTTTTTTTTTTTAATTTGAAGAGTTTTTTTAAATTAACTTTAACCAACATTTAGAATATTTTTGTTTAATTTTTGTATGTGCTAAGCTTTATTTTCACAAACAATAACGAATAAATATGTTTTATTGATAAATAAAGTTGAATTCTGCAAAAATTTTGTGTTTTACTATAAAACGGCACGGCCAATGTGTTAAAGTGAAAAAATTTTCATTTGGTTTGACGGTTAAGGCTCGATATGCCGGTATGTTTTTGCTGAACTTTATCTTTTTTATTTTGGCGGTATATTTGTGTGTCTGTTTGCATAATCTGTTTCCTTGTGATACGCACATCATACTGAGGAAAACCGCATCATAATATTTTTTTTTTTCTTACTAGACGCAAGATATACCCATTTTGGCTTCCGTGATCCCGTAAATGTTTTATTAAGTTAAATGTTATGGGTTTATTTTAATTTGTTTATTTATTAGTTTTTTAGTCAAGGCTCATGTCGCCCCAGAGCAACATCTGCAAGGTATGATCGATACTTGGTGATTCAAAGCCTTCGAGATCGTCAGCAAACAGCGGTTGAGCTGTCTCACAGATTTACATCCGTTAAAGGGACGGATGTGAATACTCAAACGGTAAAGCTGCGATTAGTAGAGAGTAGGCTAAGAGCTAGAAGACCTGCTCGTGTACCGAGTCTCACGGTACAGCACAAGCGACGTCGGATGGAATTTGCTTTCCTTCACCAAGATTGGAACGAGGTCGACTGGAGTAGAGTTCTTTTCACTGATGAGTCCAGGTTTTGTCTGCGCTCAACAGATGGACAAACAAGAGTATGAAGACTTTCAGGTGAGAGATACTCTTCGGCGACAGTTGCCCAGAGATGAAATTTCTGGAGAGGTTCCGTCATGGTGTGGGGAGGAATTTCCATGCACGAAAAAAGCAAGTTTTGCATCGTGAAAGGGTTGGTGAACGCTAGGTATTATATCACAAAAATGTGGTTCCATTCGCACCATTTATTGGAGAAAACTTCCTTCTGATGCTAGACCAAACGTTGCCAGGTGCGTTACTGAATGTTTGCAAGAAGTTTAAATCGATGTGACGATTTGTCCTGCGATGAGCCCGGCTATGAATCTCATCGAACACGCTTAGGACCTGCTGGGAAGAGTGATTAGAAAGCGACCTGCCATTCCAGTGCGATTAAATCTGCTCTGCTCGAAGAAATCTGCTTTGAAATTTTCGATTTTCTTTTTTGTTTGTGCTTGTGATTTGTTATTGAATTCCTGAAAGTATCATATTGCCTGCCATTGAAAAGCATTTAGCTCTGACACGAATTTTTCTATTCACCCCGGAAACACTCGGTCATTGATGAAGTTCGCTTTAATGCTGCTTTCGTGTATACAAACGTCTTAATATGATCTGCTCTTCAAAAGTTGCAAAGACTGACCTGCGTAAGTATTATGAATAAAATGCATGCCTATCTGACAGAAGAGCTGAAAGTATTCCTTGACTTCCTTGGGGTCCTATTGTACGTATATGGTAGACGTTATGAACACAATAGTTTTGAGCTAAACTTCCCGAGAAACAACAAAAACATCAAGATAGTTGGACATATGATGATCCTTCCAAAAGCCTTGGAGTTATCCTCATATCTGTTTGCATTTCGAACATCATGCCCTGAAAATAAGGTTTCCTTTGCGCAACTAATATAATAAACTTGTATTTTGAAAAGGAGGGTTGCTATGGTGTGTCTTTTAAGAAAAGTCATCAGAGAATATCGTCGAATATCAGACATCAAAAGCCAAGGAAGCTTCTAAGAGTAAACCCTTAAGTATAACTCTTAATCTTAAAATTGTCTACTAATGCTCATGCAGGTTCCTACACACAATAAAATGCACTAATGCGAGTCCTAGGATATAGAAGAATCCCTGGTAATGAAGCTGCTAACTTAATTACCAGACCGGGAGCGCACTCCCTATTTATTTGCCCTTAAGATTTCCGTGGCCTACTAACCAAACAAAGTCTAGGCTGACTTAACTGAAGTTGAAACTTCTGCCTAAAGGATACCGAAACAACTTAACATTTTTTGTACGAATACATTAGCATTCTCATACTGAAGTCGTTATTGCTGACGATTTTAATTTAAACAATTCTGGATGGCAGAGACAACACCCAAAGCAATGTGTATTTAATTTAATTCATGAGCCCACACAAACGTCGCGAGCTCGCTAAATTTGTTTCCAACATCTAACCCTGATATAGATTAGATTTTTGTGGGAGGTGGTATATCACTGATCACTGCGGCCACAGAAGCTCATCCGTGATGCCGCAATTTGTTAGGAAGGCGGCTACGACTTTAGGTGAGTTGGCAGCTATGTACGCCGCTTCAAGGAAGAAATTACCTAGGTAACGTTGATGTGCTTTGGTTAAACCATTGCAGTCGCATAGTATGTGTTTTGCTGTTTCTAAGTCCTCGTTGCACAGTCTGCGTGTCACCTGATGTTTTTTTTATATGGCAGTGTCCTGTGAGAAAACCTGTGGTCACTCGAATCTGACTTCTACTCAGTTGAATATAGTTTTTTTTTTTTTTTTTTTTTTGTGGCAACAGCTGACATAAAGTTGTTGGCTTGTCTGTTTCCTTCGGTTTCTCTCCCAAAATGAAGCTTCTTTTTCCTCCAGCTAGGTTTCAATACCTCTTTGGATTGTATTAATTGATAGAATGGTCTTGGCATCATGAATTGAGATACGGATCCTTTCCTGGTTAGTTCGTCTGCTTTTTCGATGCCTTCATCTCCGCTGTGTCCTGGCACTCAAATCGGACGAACCTTATTTGTGATGGCCAGTAGTTGTAGGATTTGAAGTCAATCACAGACGGGCTTTGATTGCTGTCGGAGAGAATATAAATATTTTTGTTTGTTATATGCCTGTTTAGATACTCTCGAATACAAAGCTCTATTGCATGTATGGATAGCTTATTGCGAGGATCGTATACTCCGGTCCCAACTCCTTCATTTGTTTTGAATCAGTCTGTGTACCATATATGTGAGTCCTGTTTCCAGTTAAGATGGTCTGGAAATGTAACCTTAAAGTTGTGCCGAAAGTTATATCGCGGTAGACATTTGTCTACTGAGTGTATTCCAAGATGTTCGCCTTTTTTGATTTCATGAAGAATTGCGGCATGAACTAGTTTAGAATTAGATTCATCTTCTGTTATGAGCATGTAGGCATTTACCATTGTTTCTTTCATTGGTTACAGATGAAGTGGTGGGGATGTTTAGAAAAACTTCAAGCGCAGCTTTTAGTGCAGTTTTCATTGCACCAGTTTTGCTTGGCCTGTGTTGACCTACGTGATGTTAGGTCTCGTTATTGCCGTGCACATCCATAGTGTCAGTTTTTCATCCAGCGTGATTCCTAGATAACTAGAACTCTATTGTGTCACCGAAGAAGGCGGTATTTTTGAGTGTTTCTCGCCTTCTTTTCCTGTTGAATTTTACAATAGTGCTTTTCTTGAAATTTGGTGCACCATTCAGAAACTAGGTTCTCTAAAAGCAATCCGATTTCTTGTTCTCGTATTTACCCCTGATTAGGATAGCAATGTCGTGTGCATATCCTTGGACATAGAAGCCATAATTTCTGAGTATAATCAGTAGTTCATTAACTACTATGGACCATATTAAGGGTGATAGTACTTCTTCCTAAGGGCATTCTTTCGTAGCTATCGCACTGAGCTTATTGCTGCCTAAGGAGGCTTTTATTTTTTTATCCTCAAGTATTCATTTTATCCATTTACATGTGGTGTCGTCGGCTCCCATGTTTTGAATGCCTCTATATATCCGAGAGAATCCTGTGTTTATCGTGAGGTTTGATATATAATGTAAAATAAAATACATAAATTTGTAAGTAAATTTAAAATGATTATTATCGATTAAAAGAGCAATTCATGACATTTCCTTTTTCAAAATGATATCATGTAAATGTAAGCCACGACTACGTCTGAGGTGGTCCATTTGGAAGGTCCAATTTTGGGCGACTCGTTCGAGCATAGCGACTGCTATTTCGCGGATAACACTAGTGATATTGGCTTCTATAACGTCAATCGCAGCTGGCTTATTCCTGAAGACCTGAGATTTTACATATCCCCAGAGAAAATAGTCCAAAGGTGTGATATCGCACGATCTAGGCGGCCAATTTACTATAGCAAAACGTGAAATTAAGTGCTCACCGAAATGACTTCTCAACAAGTCCATTGTTTTACGAGCTGTATGGCTCGTAGCGCCGTCTTGTTGAGACCAATGCTCACCGTGACCATGTGCTTGAATTTCAGGAGGCACATAGTCTGTTAACGTGGCGCGATAACGGTTACTATTGAATGTAACATTCTGATTTGCCTCATTTTGGAAGAAATATAGACCAAAGATTCCACCAGCCCATAAACCACACCATGCCCTTATTTTTAATCGATGTAATGCTAGCTCTTGGTACTCTTCGGGCTGCTCATCAGCCCAGTTACGGCAATTTGGCTTATTGACGTATCCATTGAGCCAGAAATGGGCTTCATCACTGAACAAAATTTCGCTATAAAACACCGGATTTTCATTCAATGAAAATATGATGCAAATTCGAGTCGCCTGGCTTCAATTCTTGCACAAGTTGAAGATTGTACGCTTTTAGGACAACATCCTTACGTGATAACCGATGTGTTGATTACATTAACCAACTTAACCCAGATATACCTAAAACTTTTTGAAACATAAAAAATGATAATAAAACTATTTTTCGAAATTTGGACAAGTTTCATATATATATTTCCAAAATGGCGAGTGTCCTATGACACAATTATTTTATTGTTTATGGAAATCCACAAAGCACTTCACGTGAACTTCAACATCGCACTTAAGGCATCTTGTCTTCGTTTTTATATGACAGAAAGCACATCTCGTTTGTTTTTCTTGTGGGGACTACCATATGATCAATGCGATCGTAACGAGTGTTTCGTCCTTCAGACGCTGATGGACATCCTCAGTTGGAAGAAAATGATTTTTTCTGTTCTGTGTCAGCAATTGTACGGCGATTTGTCTTCTTAAACTTAATTGGTCTAAGTCGCCTCCATGAATTCGGTGAATATGCCAAGCGTTATGAACTGCAAAATCGATGCAATGAGTGATAAGCGAACAGTGCCATTTCTTTCATCGAATTGAAGTTCTATAGAGGCTTACATTCTGATTGCACCTATCTACACCTCCCATGTTTGCATTGTATAAATATACCAGGTGCGGCTGATCTACCTAAAGTCAAAGCATACAAAATTTGTTTATTTTACAAAAAAATGTCAATAAAACATGTTCACGCGCCGACGTAGTGTTCCAAGAGATGTCATCAAGTTACCATCACCGTACATGATGGAATGCACACTTTTGCACAGGTGTCGGATTATTTGCACACTCGTGTCTGCAGTCGGATGTTCACACACTGGAATGCCATTTGTGGATGATGGGAAACTTCTGAAGTTAGAAGTTTAATTTTGTGTGCAATAATTTTTACCTGCAAAGCCTGAGCAGAGTGATACAATATTATTATCGTTCCAATTCACGGCGATTGTATGTTGTCCTTGAATTTTTCTAAAGTCGTAAGAACCTCTTTTTTCTTTCTTCAACAATTTTGAGTCGACCAATGGGTTCTGCGCTATTCGGTTTTCGCAGATGGTACCAGTAGCGAAGAAGTTTTTTTGGAGCGAAGAGGTCTATAAGTTCAAAAACAAATGAAACTTGTTTGTATGCCATATTCGTCTCAAAGCGTCTCAATATTCAAGGACCACGAAAGCACCTACTACGTACTCCGCATATGTGGTGCTAATATTGGTGGACGCGCCTTGGTAAGGTTCAAACCAGTTGACATATCCCAATCTTGTTGTACCAAACCACAATTTGTAGCCATACCTAATGGGCTTGCCATGCCATGACGCCCGAAATAAGGTATCATTGCATCGTCAAGGGAACGGTTTTCCTCAATTGGGGCATTATCCATAAACTTTTTGTTCAAGTGTCTGAATAAAGGCCTAACTTTGGAAAATTTGTCGGCTAGGTCCAGGTTTTCGTTGTCTGCTAGATGAAGATTTGAAAAGATGTACTCAAACTTATCCCTTGTAATTGCTTCTGCAAGCAATGTATTATGGCTATCCTTTTCTCGTTCCCAGTAAATTCTTCTGCGTGGCACCTGAATGTAACCGCTCAAAACTAAAACTCCAACGAAAGCTTTGAGTTCATTCAACTCGATGATAAAATAACATATATCTGTTGCTTTCAGTTAGTAAAAGTTCAAACAGCTCTCCATCAAAAATTCTATAAAATAAATCCAAAGGAGTTTGTAAGGGGTTGAACTCTTCTGGATTTTCAAAGTCGGTATTGTTGGAAGCCAGTGCCAGCAAATCCTCTTTTACCCAATGGTAAATCTTTTTCTTCTTCGTTAGTTGGTTCTTAGAAGATTGCGCTGAAGTACCTGGCGTAGCCGGCTTTAAAAATTCGGACAAGGGAATGTCATCATCAGACGAATATTTTTCATAAATACCACGCCTGCATGTTATTCCAGCTGAAGCTTGTAACTGAAAACCTGGTAAATTGCTGACAGAAATCAATTCTCCGCCACCAGAATCTTCATCTGTCAATTCCGCACAAGGATTTTTCGGTGGAAATATTGTTCTTTTATCCACCTTCGCCGTAAGATCCTCATCATCTTCAAGATAAGAAAGTGCTTCACTTAAAGAAAATCCTCTGAAAAATAAGATGTCCTAGACGTGTTTTTCCCTGACATCCTACATATAGTACACCAAATTGTATACACAAACAACATGGTGAAACGAAATTCTAGAAACTGATTTGATTAATTCTATCGAAAGAGTTATCATATGATAGAACATACCACAATCAGCCTAATTTGTAAGTCTAGCCAACTGTAAAATCACACTTTTTTTATTGAACGCACTATAAACGCGTCTTTTCGTGATGAATAATAAGGAATCGTATTTGAAGTAACCATCGATTGGTTTTTTTTTTTCTAAAAGCTCGCCATATCACTTGAAACAGGAACATGATATAGAATTGTTTCTAAACAAAGTGCACTCTCCAATCGTCAAGCCTAATTTCAACAACACCAGAAAAAGAAAGAATCTAAACCCTCCCATCTACTCATGATATTTATCCAGTTAATTACAACATTTCTCAGTGGCCACAACTACTCAAAACTTAACAGATACAGAGCTATAAATGTCAAGAATATCAGCAAGTTAATTACGGTTCTTAGTATGAATAAAACATCAATAAAAACCGCCATCAACTCAAGTTACAAATGAAAATTACTAATTTGACTTTATTTTTTATTTGAAACATAAAACAATGATGGCATTAGGAAGTGGTTAAGAATTATGGGCTTTATAACAGGCGGATTGCGTGTATTCAAATCTTCCATAGCATTATCCATAACACCAGATATGAAATTGCTAATTTCATGGGTTCTCTTGGCAGTGAAATGGGAATACTTTTCGTATTTCAAAGATACTTGGCAATAATTCTTGAATTTTAAAGGCATTCATGTTTGTTTGAGGGAAAAGAATGTATTTAAAAATTTAATTTTACTTATAGCAACATTATGTATAGTATACTATAGTTTAAAATAAATAAAAAAAAAATAGAGAACAAGTTTTAATCGAATGTTAACAAATAATATGGGAAATGAATAATTAAGGAATGAAAGGACATAGGTGAAGCATTTTTGACTTCCTTTGAATCTGATAACGAAGAAGAGGAAGTTGAATGTCTTAACAGTAGCATAGGATAGTGTTATGTTTGGTGCATACCGTGTAAACGAACAACGCAACGAATGTTTATAGTATTATTGTAGCTTTTATTCATTTACTTCATGGTATGTGTAGCATTTAGATAGGCTTATATAGTGCTTTCCAATAGGGACTTGACAACTTTGAATTTAATTTGTGAACGCACTCTTTCACTAATTATCAAACTGTTACTGTCAATTTATTCAGTAAAGTCAACATTTTCATCATGGTAAAGTACACTAACAAGAAACGTCTTTAAACTGTTGGGTATATATTTTAATTCGTGCGGTTTTTTTTCAAAATTTAAACGTTTATTTAAGAAAAACATGTACAATAGTATTATTCAAAGTGATGGGCAATACTTGCTGAATTGTATTGCCCATCTGAAGCTATGACTTTTTCCCATCCCAAAAGAACTGCGCCGGCTTGGCAGCCAAGAATGAATCAAGCCAATTTTTGATATTCTGCGCTGATGTGAACCGTATTTCAGTGAGGGCGTTCTGCATCGACCGGAACAAATGGTAGTCAGAAGGGGCAAGGTCTGGGCTATGAGGCGGGTGGGGTAAGACTTCCCATCCACTGTTTTCCAAATAGTTCTTAACCGGAGTAGCAACGTGGGGCCGAGCGTTGTCATGATGGAAAGTTATTGCCTCGTGTCTGGTCGCATATTCCGGGCGTTTTTTGGCTACTGCTCTCTTCAAATGGATTAATTGTGTTAGGTAGCATTGTCTACTGATTGTCCGGTTTTAGCAGGTCATAATATAGCACACCCATCTGATCCCACCAAATACAGAGCACTACCTTCGCGCCATGGATATTCGGCTTTGCCGTTGATTTGACTGGTTGGCCGGGTTTCACATATGATTTTTTGCGCTTGGGGTGGTCGTAATGGATACATTTTTCATCATCAGTAACAATCCGATGCAAAAATGACTTCCTTTTGTAGCGTTCCAGCAGCATTTCGGACATGCAAAACCGCCTTTCGACGTCTCTCGGCTTGAGTTCATGTGGAACCCAATTTCCTTGCTTTCGAATATATCCAGCTGCTTTTAAACGTTTTGAAATGGTTCCTTGAGTGACACCCAAAGATTCTGCGTGCTCTTCTTGTGTTTGGCAACAATCTTCATAAAGTAATGCTTCCAGTTCTTCATCTTCAAACTTTTTTGGCTGCCCAGAACGTTCATCGTCTTCCAACCCAAAATCACCACTTTTAAATCGTGCAAACAACTTTTGGCACGTTCGCTCAGCTAGCGCATGTTCACCATAAACTTCCACCAAAATACGATGTCTTTCGGCAGCAGTTTTCTTCATATTACAGTAATGAAGAAGAACTCACCGCAAAAACACTTTTTCAGGCACAAAGTTCGACATATTTGAGTAAAAAAAAATTATTGTTGTTTACGCTTCAAATGATTGATATACACTGAAATGATGTACAATGACAGTAGCTTTCCAACGCATGTTCCAATGGAAGTATAACAATGAGATAATACAAGTTACGCCATCTCTTAGCAAACCATAGTTATAGACCCAATATAAAAATTCGGATATTTGGAGTCGGTGACTGCAACTTTAACAGCGTTAATTCCAATTTTCGGTCGTACTTTTCACCCTAGTAGGCAGACAATAACAAGTTTAGTGCAAAAATTTGAGTCTACATATTCGTTGTGTGATGTTGCCGTATCAACGCGTGTCAACAACGGGTTGGTCGAAGTGTCGAAAATATCGCTGCCGTTCAGACGTCCGTAGCAAACAATTAAAATCAGTCAATTCCACGGCGATCTCAAAAATTGGGCATCGCTCAGACCACATTATAGCGTATTTTGCGTAAGGATCTTGGTTTACACCCATACAAGATCAAGCTGACTCAAGAATTGAAGCCGATGGACCAATTGAAGCGACGTACGTTCTCCGATTGAGATCTGAAGAAGATGCGCCAAGATGATGAATTTCATCGCAAAATCATCTTCAGTGACGAAGCTTATTTTTGGCTCAATGGGTTCATCAATAAGCAAAATATGCGTTATTAGTCGGGTGAAAACCCAACTGTGCTTCATGAATCACTACTTCATCCACAAAAAAATAACTGTTTGGTGCGGTTTGCATGCCGGCGGCGTTATTGGGCCATATTTTTTTGCCGACGATAACGATCGTCACGTTACTGTGAATGGTCAGCGTTATAGCGCCATGATCACCTATCATTTTTGGCCCGAATTGGAAGACATGGAGTTGGACGACATGTGGTTTCAACAGGATGGTGCCATAAGCCACACAGCACACGCTACAATCGATTTGTTGGAGAGTAAGTATGGTGAGCGTGTTATCTCAAGACATGGGCCAGTCGATTGGCCGCCTCGTTCATGCGGTTTAACGCCGCTTGACTATTTTCTGTGGGGCTACGTTAAGTTTATGCCAACACGCCGGCGACGTTGGAAGAGCTCAGAGCCAACATTGATTGCGAAATAGTGGCCGTTCCGGCCGATATATGTGGCCTAGTCGTTGAAAATTGGGTCCAACGAATCGACCGCTGCAAACGTGTCCGCGGTGGCCATATGAACGAAGTCGTGTTTTATTCATAAATGTTTTGATTGTACTTTAAGCCAATAATAAAGTTTTTGAAATATCTCAAATGGTTTGCCTTTTATTTAAAAAAGAAGTTGACAAGTCGTTATTAGAACACCCTACACATAGATACACTCTGCTTCAACTGAATAGGTACAAATAGGGAAATTACAAAAAGTAGTCCATGGAATGAAATAAAACAAATTTGTTTTCAAAAAAAAACATTTTATTTGTTGACTCTAGTAGTAAGTACTGCCACCTTTGTTCATATCACTTTAAAAATTTGGGTCTGGCATGCAATCGTTAAGTGCCTTTAAGAAATTTAACAGTGAATGATCCTCTTTCTTTAAACTGATGGCCAGATTCGTACAATTTTCGGACTAACTATCTCCATACGTTTTTCATAAGATTTAGGTCCAGTGAGTACGGTGGCCAGTGAATAATATCCACATTTTGATCCCTTATCCAATTTTTAACTATCCGAACCGTTTGAATGCGTTGTCCTGATAAAAAAAAATTCAATTAATGAGTCCAAAAATATTTCAAAAATCTTTGCTTATAAGTTGTTGTGGTCATTTTTGCTGTTTGAAATATTCCAGTTCAAAAGTTCCATAATGTTCCATATTTCCGGGCTTAAAAGCACTGGTCCTTTCTCATAATAACTACACCCATCATGTCCATCAAATTCAAACTTTTCTTCATCTGAGAAAACCACGCAAAGGCAATCTTCTTTTCAAGCCATATTGTGGCTCGAAAATTCCAACCGCATACAGTTTCGCTAAATGTTTAAAGGGGACTTCTTTTGAAGTTTCAGACGTTCTATATATTGTATTGTAATTGGCACAATTAATTCTTCTAACTTCCGAAACACTAGCATTAATACGTGTTTTGTGCTTTATTTTAACAGCTAAGTTAGAAGAATTAGAAGCAGATCACAAAATCGCTCTTCCATCGGCTGCTGTTGTGGCTGTTTTGTTTCTCAAGTTAGATTTGACCACATTAAAACTTCGTCCGATTTCTTTACCTAAAGCATGCCCGGTTAGTTCATGCTTCTGTAGTAAGTCAATTTGAGCCTGTTCAATATTTTTAAAGGATTGATTTCTCTTTACCCTTGTTTTTCCCAATTTAATTTTGTTTTTTTGTTTTTTTATTTATTTATTATTAAGATCTTATAACAACATTTATAGCAGACTGTGTATAATTTTAAGTAATAAGTGTAAATTTAACAATAAAATGATTTTTCTGAATTAATAATGATCTCCAATTGTAAAGAATTAAACTTAAAATTGAGTAAAATATACATATGTTGCCGAGTATGAAGAATAAAAGCACTGATTACCATAGACAAATATTATTCCTAATTATAGTATTACCTGCTAGGTACCGAAAGAGAATATCATTAAAACCATTCGTGTTATGGAGCCACCACAAACTTGATATGTAACAAGCGGCAACATTAAACTTAAGGAAAGGTTTAACTGTGAGAAGCAAAGTTTTTCATACACATAATGAGGATGTTTGCTGGTTATAATTTTGTGTAGATACTTAACCTCTTCAGACCGTGGGTACACATACTAGGTGGAGTGAAAAGTAACCTCCTTGATCATGCTCTGAATGCCTTGAATGCACTGCTACTGCAAAACAGGTTATGGTGCCTTGAAGTCCGTTCATATTTAGGCAGACATGCCAAATTTCAGTGCGATACTGTCTTAAGTTTTGTTTTGACAGCTGATTGTTGTTGACGTGTGTCAACTGTCATGTCATGTTGAGTATGGACAAAAACGATTTTCTTTCTCTCATAAAACATTATTTTTTAAGAGGCAAAACGAAAAAGACGCAATCTAAAACCGAGTCTGATCCGCGACTTGACCGCACAGAAAACTCGAGTTTTTACACGGACGAAGAAGAGCTAGTTCGAGATACAGACTGAATACTTAAAAAAAAAAAGACCAAGTAAGAAACGCAAAGCTGATTTCTCGCCTGAAAATGTACAAAAAGAGACGCCAGACTAGAATACTAAACGAAAAAATCATGGGTTAATCGGGGACAACTATCAACTTCGACTGCAAATCCAGATCTATTCGGCAGAAGACAATGCTGTGTATCTGGTGAGACCAGAAAGGTGTGGTGTACCACGAGCTCCTAAAACTTGGTGAAACAGTTAATACAGATCGCTACCGACAACAGATGATCAATTTGAACCATGCATTGATCGGAAAACGACCAGAATGGGCCAGAAGACACGGCAAGGTAATTTTTCTCCATGAAAATGCACCTGCACACAAAGCAAAACTGGTTCAGGATACAACCAAAGAACTTGGCTGGGAGCTGCTACCCCACTCGCCGTATTCACCAGACTTGGCTGCTTCCGACTACCATTTGTTTTCATCGATGGGACACGCATTTGCTGCGCAGCACTTCAAATCATACGAGGAAGTCGAAAATTGGGACACTTTTTGGTTTACTTCAAAAAACGAACAGTTTTATTGGCGTGGAATCCATTAATTGCCTGAAAGATGGGAAAAATTAGTAGCTAGCAATGGCCAATACTTTGAATAAAATATTTTTTACTTTACTTTACTTTAGTGTTTTATTTTCAAAAAAAAAAAACGCTCACTTCATGGTACACCTAGTATAAAGGAATGCATTGAACACTCACAGGAAGCACAAATTTCATTTGACCATGGTGCGCGCTAAAAATAAAAATTACTTTTTTGACCTGTTTATCTCTCTTGGACCAATGTTTATTATTGATGGTGACCTTAATGCGAAGCAAACCTTTTGGGTGTGTATCACACAAAAAGGCAAGACTCTCTACAGGGCTGGCATGGAATGTAGTTGGCAATTTTACTCAACGTTCAGACTGACATAATGGCCCTCCGATGTTGCCAAAATACCCGATCTGATAGACTTCTTTATCGGAAAAGGAGTTAGCTAGTTACCTCAAAGTTGAAGAAAGCTTTGACCTCTCCTCTGATCATTCTCCAATTATCCTTTCATTGTGCAGTTATTCAGCAAAAAAACTCACTGGGAGGATTTCCGAATAGAGGTTGTCGAAAATACTGAGTTAAAAGTACCGCTTAAAACGCCGTATGTACTTGATTCCAGGCGGCCTGGAATAACACTCCACGCGAATCGAACAAATTTGCCAGTGTCGGCATTAGATACCCACCGGAAATCATGGAAATAATAAGAAAGAACCATTCGACAGAGAAGTGCTTCCAGAGAATGTCAATACGCTAGACGTGACGACGAACCTTCCAATAGAAAAGTACACGCTTAAGCCCATTAAAAGCCCCAGATATGATTTAATTACGGGAGCGATACTTAAAGCCCTACCGAAAAAAGTTTGTAAAGCTGCTCTACTTATAAATGCAACCATAAGACTAGAGCATGTACCGCATCTGTCGAAAATTGCCGAAATTATTATGGTTCCGAAACCTAGTAAACCGCTGATTGAAGTCAAGTCAATATCGCTCCTCCCGATTATATCGAAGGTCTGCTGTCGAATCTTACTTAATCTTCTTAAACCGATTATTGACACAAATCGCCTTTTGCCCAAACATTAATTTGGCTTTAGAAGCTGTTAACCAAGTGCGCATCGAATAACCGATGTAACTGAACGAACAATCGAGTGTAAGCTAGTCTATCCAAATGCATTCCTTAACGTTTCGCAAACTTTTGATAAGGTATGGCACGAGGGCCTGAAATTTTATATGTATCGACAAGTCCTATTCGAGCAATTGTCCCATATTTTAACTTCATACCTCGATGAATGACTCTTCCGCGTTAGACATGGAAACGAATATTCCAATTTTAAGACAATAAGGTCGTTGGTGCCGCAAGGAAGTATACTTGGCCCTCTGCTATATTTGTTTTTAACTCGCGACATACCACAAACGAACGATACTGTGCTACCCATACTTTTTAACGACAGCTAAAACCGTCGAAGAAGCAACTGCTAAGTTTGAACGCGCCTCTACACGGATTAACAATTGGACAAAGACTTGGCGAATCCCGCTTAATGAAAACAAGTCTCTCCATGTGAACTTCACTCTGAAGAAAATTGACAATCTACCTGTGCTTATCAATGCAGTACAAATTGCTTTTAAGAACGAAGCTAAACTTAAATGGAGAGCAGCCCATAAGAAAAAAACGTAAAGAGCTTGAGATTAAGTATAGAGACATGTAAGTATTCCAAGCTCAGTTTAGAAAACAAATTACTGCTATATAAACAAGTGCTAAAACCGGTCTGGACATATGGTATATGTTACATCTTTGGGGTTTTACGTTTTACAGACATTCTAAAACAAAGTTCTCCGAGGGTTTGTTAATGCACCGTGGTACATTAGAAACGATGATATCCACAGAGACGTAGGAGTCGAAAACGTTTAGAACGAAATTAAAATGTTTGCGCGAAAACCCAAACATCTACTAAACATCTGTCTGTTCAACAGATCCTTAAAGAGACAAATTTATTGTGCCGTCTGAAGAGGACTAGGTCTTTCGATCTTGCACGTGAACTGCTTGTTGGGTGTGAACTCAGTCGTAGTCTGCATAAGGGTCATGTTTTTTAGTGAGTAAGAATCTCACACTACTATAAGCACCGGGATTTTAGTGTATATGGTATGAAGATTTCTTACCTACCCACAAAAACAAAAAAAAAAAAAAAAAACTATCTAAGACAAGACATCCATGTCTTCCCTTTCTTTCGAAAACGCTGCTCGTTGCAAATGTAGCACTCTCTAACTACAACTTTTCCGCCACCAGTTATCGTTGATCAATGTTATCAGTTGACACTTCTGCTATTGGCATTTCATAGTAACTTTCGATTGCGATTTTCGTTGTATGTTTTCGCATGACTTGCTGGTTAGGAAATCGCTCTTCTATCATTGCCATGGCTAGCTTTCTAAGACCTGGCGTAGAAAAAGTCTGCGTCTGTTAGTTTATTTTGCAATTTTCATAGTTACTAACGTACGTAGCAACACCGGCGATATAAAAAAAAAGGCTAGTGACCATTTACACGTTACCCGTTGGGGGGAATATCTCATCAACATTTGCTCCATAGTATCAACGAAGTCTTTGGTTTTGTTGTAGAACAAAATAATTTCGGGTTTCTGGTGAGATGCATCAGTGATCGTAGTATCATTGTGCATCGTACTGAGGAGAATCACCGCTTTGTTTTTCTTCGGAACATACGAACAGATGGTAACCTTCTCCTGAAATCCAAAAAGCGTTGATAATAACGGTCTAGAGTTCGACATTTTCATTTCTTGTGGAATGAATGTTTTATTTATTTCAAAATACGAAAGATAGTGAGATTCCATGACAAAAGAAACTCTACCAACGGTAAGGTCATGAAAAATTTGTTCATGCTTTTGTTACAGTCAGATCCTTTATAAGCGGCGACCAGTTCTTTTACATCTTGTTCTCCCTGATTGACTTCTCGAGTATTACCTTGTTTACCTGTATAGAAAATCCCTTCGAGTGGATAAGCATTACATTAGATGCCCTGATTAAACATAGATATGTCTGTAACCAACCTGGTAAGCGCATTTATAAAATTGACATAACATTTCCGGTTTCCATTCAATCTACAGTAAAAAGGTTTTGAATGAACGAACATACCAAAAACTGTATTTTTTAGTGTTGATTTTAGGGCACAGATACGGTTCTGTCTATGGCAGCATAAATTCAAAATGCCCTTCTTATGAGTTATATGAAAGCTCCTTTGGCGAACTGAAGCAAAGTTAGTTTAGCAAGAAAAACATACAACATTCTGCCAAAGAATGTCAGATCTATCAGTCTCTCAACGTCCTTGCTAAACAACATTGAGAGAATCCTTAACAAAGTGAAAATAATTATCGGTAGAGGCAACACTTCACTCACTCTCACAACGAATTTATCTAGATTTTTAGAAAGCTTACATAATTTTTGACCCCCCCCCCCCCCCCCTGTCTTCAACTCTCTTCGAAAACTGGACATAATTGACTTCGTCTGCATGATGTACTCCATATTCATTAGAATAGTCAATCCTCAATGGGCTACCTAGCAAATTAGAGAACATGTAATGTGGTTTGATAACTTTCTTAATTATTACAGGAAATACATACCTATAAATCCAAAACACCATACTCTCCTGTTGACCTGTGGCCTAAAGGTAAATCCAGATGGTCCATTTCAAAAGATTAATCAAGATATCTTGCATTGTCTCTACTAAGATAAATGGCACTCGATTAGTAACAGGTATTTAGGAGAGCAAACTATGGTCGAAAGACGTTACCAAGCAAAATAAAAATGTTCTAATTGCTATTCTATTCTATTTCCTTCAAAATCCTGAACTTGGTCCTTAGATCAATTCTCCATTTTTGCACTAAAAAGGTAGTAGGTTTACTGTTAGAAAAAAATTCATGGAGTTGCCTGTCTATATAAGAATCACTGGCGCGTCGAGAACTTCGCTTCAAAGGCTTTCCTTATTTGCTCCATGCAGATTTCAACAAGCCTTGTCTTAAGGTTTACAGACACTCATCAATAGAAAGAGCCAAATGTAACACATCTTAGTCTACTCATGTCATTCTAATTAAAAAATCTTCAATTAACTGAAATAAACTTCCAGTTCGAAAAAGAACTAATCGAAGACCATACCAGACCTTTCTTAGCAAGCTAATTTCTATCTTCACAGACGGCTCTAATGCATGGCGCTTAACTTCTGCATGCACAAATCCTTGAGGCTATTCACATACTGTACTGTACTCCACACCGAAGACTTAGCTATCTATCAAACAGCTGTTTTAACCTAGTACTCCGCTCGACATTACAAAATGCATACAATTAGACATCAAACAGATCACTAACTTCGAACACTGGTTCATCATCACTGGTGCATCTCTCAGCAGCTAAGCTTATGCTGCTCGCACTCTGTTACGTTCTGGGACACTTGGATTTCCTAAGGAACTATGTACATACGTCGCTAATGAGCTGGCAAAACTCGGATCCTTAGAAAGTAGGCAGCCATTGATATACTTTAAGGATCTCTCTATTTACAATTTACAATTTTGGTAAGAGGCTGGACCCCAATTTATTTTATTTACCACAAGCTTAATCTAACAAGGACTAAAACTGGAACTAAAAAACTAACAAAAATTAAGGGTTAGGAAACAAGGAAACGGTGGAGAAGATCAAATTTGAGACGAGAAGTGCTCAGGTTAGGTTTGAGTTGATTTTACAGAGCATGCGGCAGATTGATTCTTTGGAACCATAACAGGTGCAATGAATTTGAATATAGGAAAGATGAGGACACCGTAAATTACAAGGGTTAGCGTTGAAGCGCAATCCACAGAACCAGAGAGCAGTCTATGAATGTAGTGAATATCAGATACGTTTCTTTTTTGAAGGATATTCAGGTTAAGAAATTTGAGACGGTCACGATAAGGAGTTAAGATAAAGAGGTCATCCTAGGGGAGTCCTCGAAGGGCAAATCGAAGAAAACGATGTTGAATTTTCTCGATTCGGGATATATGAACTCGCCGAAAGGGGGACCAAATTTAGCTGGCAAATTCGAAAAAGTCCCGTTTGATAAAACCAAGTGATAAGTGGGTTTTAAGAATTATATTTAAGAAAATATTATCATCATATAATATTCCAGGGGTCGCGGAGGGACCAACCTAAGATGTTGGTAGGCCATGCAAAAAATAAAGTCGAGAAAGAGATTGATTGAACTTACGTGACAAATCATAGATTGACATTTGGAGACATTAATCGCTCAGCAATTTTTTGGGCACAAAGTGGAAAACCTGGAGAGAAGGAATAGTTTTACAGAACTTAGTGTCGTCGGCTTAAGTGAATAGGGAGCTGTATTTAATAATCTCCTCCAATCGTTTATAGTTAAAATTAAAATAAAGGGACCTAGATTGCTGTCTTGTTGGACACCAGAAGTCATAGGTGGACTTATTTAAATAACAGTAAAATATCTAGACTAATATGGCCTGTTCCCAATCCTAAACCCTCAAGAGAGCTGATAAACCTCAGAAGAAAATACGCTTGAAAACTCACGGATATAGCCAAGGGGCACTGTGTTATTAGAAGACGCGCGCAGCGATTTAGTATTCCTCATAACGGTATCTGCAAGAGCTCAAGAGATTAAGAAATAAAGAGGAGGAAGAATTGTGGCGCACTCTCCTTCTAATTTTAATTCTTCTCTGATTTGATACGCATTGAAATGGAATCACTAGGGAGTTTTACCATTTCAAGATTTATAAGAAAGTGTACAAAAAATCTCTTTGCTTCCAGGGACAGCTAAAACATTGACCTCACATGCTCTCCCTCGGGTATCTCCATGAAGTTAAAACTGGTCTTAGTGTACCTAAATAAAGATCTTTCCAACCTAACATAACGTTGTCCTAAGAGAAATGCGAGTTAGATCGGCCACTGGCTGCGACGAATAGACTTGTATCATAGATTCTGAAACGATAGACGAATTTTTTTGCGGAATATCGGATTCTTTTGATAGCTCATATCATGTCAAGCGCTGGAGGATACAGAAAATACATCTTTCAAATGGAGAAGCTTTCCTTAAACCCAAAGATTTGTGTGATTTTGATTGTGAGTGTGATTTAGTCCTTGTCCAGGAGCCGAATGCACCTGCTTGGCCTTATTCCTAAATAAGTCTCCACAAAGAGAAACTTCAAAGTCCATTTTTAGAAGACTAGAAACGCAATCTAAATAGTCTCCTTTTTGTAGCGATATAAGGAAATAATTACAATTAAGAAATAAATCAAGCAGTCGGAAAGGATCAGAATTTCCTGGGTCAATTAAAGTTTTTTTTCAAATTTCATATCCATTAGCAAACGACTACGTTAAAAGTCTGAAGGATACAGCAAGTGTATTGCCTTGATCTTGATATTTCACATCCAAATCAATACGTTCAATGGCTATCGGGCTTTAATAATTTGTTAACATTGTTTCTTGTTTCTTGTGATGTTTTGATACTACCGAAAAAGTCAAGAATTCTTCCTTCCAACTTTTTTTTTTTTTTGTTTTTTTTTTTTTAATTACAAAAGTACTCATATGTTTGTTTTGACCCCCTTATGTCGAAATATTTTATATAGCTGCTAACTTTTCTAGATAGGACTTCTTATTTACCCTAAAACTACGAACAGGATTCTAGAAGTTAACTACGTATACGTTATGCGCACAAAATATTTTCCAAACTTCGTCAGTTTAGAAGACATATCTATCGATGGTATCCAATGGTAGAATAAGGTTAAAATCCAATATAGCAGCCCTAACATGGTTTTGGTTTTGCCGACACAGTGGAAACAAGAGATTTGCCTTTACCACATGTCCCTAATTATTCCTCTGATGTACGTATGCACATACACAAGTAGAAGTACTAGAAATCGTTATGTCGGTACTATGGCATAGTATCTGCCAGAAGCAATTCCTTACTCGTCCAACTAAAAGTGCTTTGATTAGGTCGATGTCTGTAATTTTTTTATGACAGCCAAACGGTGTACAGCTTAAGTTCTTGCATGCGGATATGGAGAACATGATAAGGGTACAATTTCTAAGGTAGTTGTGTAGAAGGGAAAGTGGCGGTTCGATTTTCCTCAATACTTAATTCGGTTATCTCTCCTATTCCATATTACAGACTTTCTGTGTATTTCCTGAAAGTAATGGCATCAAGAAGTTGTATGTTGAAATAATAATCAACTAGACGGGTACAGTGGGAGAAAGATTCTACGTGCTTATTGACTGCTATCGTAGGAAGCAAATCTAAAAGGAAAACCATAAACATGACTTGAAGAAAGTTGATAGACCAGGATAATTTCGTTGCCACATGTGGAGGAGTACATATGTATGTACTCATGTGTGTAAAATACAGTGCGTATGGCTATGAAACCAGATTTAATGATCATGTAATCGTTCGTATTTCTAAATGGATAGTGGGTGAGTCCTTCTAGATTTATGTAAAAGATGTGCATACATCATACATACACATACGTCCCAATATGGGGGCGCTGTTGAAGTCATCCCATATCTTACACTGCACATTGACAGCATATTGGGGGTTGTTATGTTACTAAATTAAATATACCAACAGAACTGTTAGAACAAATGCTGCACGTGTATGATATTTCAAACCCCGAAATACGTTCGGTTACTATATGCCTTAAATAACAAAGGAGTAGGTGTGGGGAAAATTAATTGTCTAGTTTAGTGTAGTTCAAGAAAAATTAGTTAATAGGTTTAAAGATGCCAAGAATAGGAAGAGATAGTGTCTTATAGATTTTTTATTTATTTAATGAAACTCATATAAATCGACAAGAATGATAATCGAGAGAGTATGGGCCTTTTAAAACCTTAGAAGCTTATACAACTTTGGCTTTTAGTCTTAAAACTACCCTACGACTAAAGTTATCTATTATGTCTGAGGTGGTTCATTCGGAAGGTCCAATTTTTGGGTGATTCATTCGAGCATAGCGACTGGTATCTCACGAATAACACGAGTAATGTTGGCTTCCAAAGCCTCAATCGTAGCTGGCTTATTCCTGAAGACCTGAGACTTTACATATCCTCAGAGAAAATAGTCGAAAGATGTGATATCGCACCATCTAGGCGTCCAAATTATAGTGCCGTAACAAAACGTGAAATTAAGTGCTCACTAAAATAATTTCTCAACAAGTCCATTGTTTCACGTACCGTATGGCTTGTCGTGCCGTCTTATTGAAACCAAAATTCACCGAGACCATGTGCTTGAATGATAGCGTTGAATCGATTCGTCACGGTCTTCGCGTACACTTTCAGCTACAGCTGCTAATATCTCTTCACTACGTGCTGGATGTGGTCTAACCGGTCGATTATCATTATGTAAACTGGGACTGAAGTTTGCGAATGGTATTGGCAATAGTGGTTTCAGTAGGTCGATTATCCGCACCGTAAAATCCTCGAATCGCACGAAAAACATTTCTCACAGAACGCTGATTTTCGTAATACAGCTGAACAATTTAGAGACGTTGTTGTAGTGTAAGTTCTTCTATGATAATTTGCCAAACGATACTGAACAAAAATGACAAAGCAGTTTGATAGGAGTCATGCGTGATCTGTCAAAAAGAAGTCTATTGAAAATCAAACCTCAAGATGGATCACCTTGATCAACTTGAATGCGGAGGTATAGATATGATGTGAACTTTATTTGTTCGAGAAAGGTGTCTAAGCTCTATGTACCTGGTGTGGCTTGAATGCCTGTTCAGGATAAGTAATACAGGAGATAATGCCGTTGTTTTAGTTGTCAAAAAGTGAAACCACTTTGAAAATAAATTTATCTGCACCCGTCCTGACGGCTGATTAGCATACGTTGAACCCGGAGGTGCACCTTTCGTTAGGTGTTCGTTTTGTTCGTTTTAAATGCATTTTTATTTTTGATCACTAATTAACATTTACATGCTAGACAAAATATGCTTAAAAATTAGCTTAAATAATTTATAATTGCCTTATTCTAACTTACTGGCATCATGCGGGCATTTCAAGTTAAACCCAATACTTAAACTATATCTCTCGACGTATCTTACAGTTTATTTTTATTTTTATGTTTACATTTATTGAAAATAAATTTTAAGTAAAAAACCTAGTACATGGACCCTCTTTTTATATCATAAAACTTAAGACTAAAACTTACAAACAACGCAAAAATAAATCTTAATCTACTTAACCTACTTACAATACTTTTTTCTCAAATCTAGCTTAATCCTACCTAAATCAATAGACCCATTTTGCTTCACATGAAGCTACCTATTAATGGAGAAATTCGACGACGAAGCACCATCTCCCTTAACAACCTACCAAAATTGCTGGTGCTGCTGAGCAACATCAATTATGTCACGACACCCTACTGCCCTACTGAATCGGAGACGCTTCGCACTGCCATGTGTGGCGTCTCTGTCGTAGTAGATTCGCTTTTCCGCAGCTGTTCGAGCTTTGTAGAAGATTAGCGACACCGCTAATTTGTCCTGGATCAGACCTTTATTATCTAGGTAGGGAACCGCTTCTGGAGAAATAAAGCCGTCGAAGCGAAATCTCTCATGATACATATGATTGGGGTAGTAAGATCCAGAGATCAGGCTATTCGACTAGGTTATTGCTTTTGCAATGTGCCTTCGAGTCAACTTAATGACGAGTGAGGTCGCCCTATTGTGCAAGACCTCATTACAATAGAATTTTATATGCTCAGATTCTGGTGTTCTGTATAAACCTTGAAACCGAATTGATAATCCGGGACTATATTTTTGTCCTCAACTCACTTAGTCAGGACTCAATTGATCAACTTTTTATCGAACACCTTACTGAAATTTGGAAGACTGATCGACCGGAAATTCGCCAAATTGGATACGTCTTTATCCCTTTTGGGGATGGGATGTACCACCATACTATAGTTTTCCAATGTGCTGGATTATTAAACATTATTATTAAACATGGTGGTATAAATGTCCACCACTTTTATGTTATTAGAAGATGTCGAACCATAATATTCGGTATTTCATCGGTTCCCACTGATTTCTTACTTCTAAGCCAGTTCACTATTTCATTTCGAAGGTAGAAATTGTGCAAAATGACTATATAGCCTCTACTTCTCCTGTGGATCCTCGATCACATTATCAACGACCTCATTTGGATCGATGCTTGCTGCTAAAAGTATGTTTTCGTTGTCCGTCGTTCGGGCGATTTTGATATTTCCTCTGAAATATTTTATTTATTTGTGGGAACATATTCGGGTTGCTGGTGTTTACAACCCGAATTTTGTTATTCTAATACAAATTTACAGAATTTTTGTAATTTTCCTTTACTAATGTTTGAAAGTTTATGATCGATGATGATCTCCGGTTTATGTCCGCCAGTAAATTGTTTGTACAAGGTTTTAAGTCTTTACAGCAGTCCACTTTTATGTTGGTGTAGTGCGTCAATAGTTACGTAGCGCAATAAGTCTTAGTTATTAGTGTGTTGATACCGATCGTTTTGTATCGTTTTGTCGATTGTTCGTTTAATTGTTTCGTCCATTACCTTTAGATACCTGTCAATCTCCTTGTTTAACAGATTTCTGTTGGACGGTAGGTAGAGCGAATTCGACTAGATAGCTCTCGTTAGTGTTCTTGAAAAGTGTGTCAAACGCACCCCACTATAGTTGTAGGAATGCCTTTGAACAAACTCTTCCAATTCCGCAGTTTCGTTGGGAACAGTTATTTCGGTACTGAGACCGCAATGGTCGTTGTCATACACGAAAGTGCATAGACAGTTTGTAGTTTGTTGATTAGTGTACGTCAGTTGTATTCGTGAGTCGAACAGCAGTAGATCCAAATAGGACCCGTGTCTGGGAAACGACGGACTCTCCGTCGCCTTAAGGTCGAGTCAATACATTATTCTATGCTGACCCCAAGAATTGAATAGTAGGTTCCCTCTAGTATTTGGTGTATTATTTCCCCAATCACTATGCTTGGCGTTGAAATCTCCGGCGATAATAAAATAGTTGTCTTCCAATTCCAGTCTCAGGAAACGAAAAAGTGTCTCGAGCTCTGAGATGAATAAGGTGGATTGAGTAGCCTCAGGTGCATAGACAGACCCATGTACAACTGCTTTCCACTACGGAGAGGGATAAACACTATGCATGCTTCCAGCACTTGGAACCCACGTACTACACGACTGTATACTCTTTTAAAGCGTATTTATTTTCTTACAAAGATCGCAACGCCTGTTCCCCTAATGGAGTTGGCTCGGTTTCTTCGTACTATTTTGTATCTCTGTGCCTCGTTTTGTGCCTTTTGGTAAGCACATCAGGGGCTAGGTCTTTAAGCAACTTAAATAATGCGGCTCTTCGTTCGAGGATAATCGGTGAATTAACATTCACTGCAAGGACCTTTAGGGTTTGCTCCACCATGTACGTACCCATTACGACTGAAAGTGCGTTAGGCCTGTCAACAGCGCGTATATTTAATCTACCCACGTAGCCTGTTTTCTTATCTGACATTGAAGCTGAACCTATGCCCCTGATGAGCATCTAAGAATAAGATACGATTAGCTAGCATGTCAGATACAGGTTCTAGCGCTCTAGGCTCTAGGGCCTGAGAGGCCACCTTTGCTTGTTGTACGGTATTTCCTCTACCTACCGCCATTTAAGCGTAGGTAAAGTGCCGAGTAACGGCTGGTGTTTGTACCTGCACGAATGGACCTTTAACTTCCAATTTCTGCTAAGTATTAGAATTTGAGAAAACCATGATAATTTGCGGCGTATCCCGTGTTCGTACATAACGCACAAAAGAGTTGGCTTTTTCTGACGCTCCGTCATAAGGTGTGGATTGTCTCCCTTTCACGGAAAAATGAACAAAGAAAGCACAAATGATCCTCCTGCACTCATGCACAAAATCGATGTAATTAGTGATCCTCTTTCAGCATATGTTAATACTTTTCGCCCTTTCAAAGTTAATACCTTTGGCATTTTGGCTGTAACTACTGAAGTTCCCATCCCATCTGCATTGTAAATATTATTGGAGGTAATAATGGTTAGACCAAATAGTTTCCCTTCCATTTGCAGGCAATATTCTGCAAGAAACTGCTCGAAGAAATGGTTTCCCTGCCTACTTTGGCGCTTACCACTTCCTCTTAAGGCTTATCCTTTTTTTTCCACCAAACGCCTCAGTGTGATTCTCATGTGAACGTTTTTGCAGCCTTTAAGAAATCCATCATTGCTTCCATCGTACCATCCTTGGCACAAGTTTGTCGTTGTTTTATGCCCTTAATAGAGGTTGACGCCAAGTTTCCTTGAAAAGAAAATAATAAATGGGGTACGTCATATTAATACATGGGCTGAAAAGCCGTTGACGTTTCTAAGAGAGGGCACCACTTGAATTAGATCCATACCATTTTCAGTTAGTACCAACCTTCAAAAGATACGTGTATAAATTTGACAGCTGTCGGACGATTAGTTTTCGAGATATAGCATTGTGAGTGAAGCAACTTTTGTTATTGTGAAAATAAATGGATTCAAAGCAATTTCGTGTGTTGATTTATCATTGCTTTTTGATGGGAAAAAATGCAGCCCATGCAAAGAAATGCACCAGCCGAACGAACTATTCGCAAGTGGATTGAAAAATTTAAAAGTGGTCATACAAGCACCGAAGATGATGCACGCAGTGGACGTCCAAAAGAGGCACTTTACGAATGACCGTAAATGATCGAGATAGCTGAGGCTCTGAAGATATCAAAAGAGCGTGTTGGATATATTATACACGAATATTTGGACATGCGAAAGTTCTGTTCAAAGTGGGTGCCGCGTTTGCTCACAGTCGACCAAAAACAACAACGTGTTGATGATTCAGAGGAGTGTTTAAAGCAGTTCAACCACAATAAAGCCGAATTTTTGCGTAGATATCTGACAATGGATGAAACTTGGCTCCATCACTTCTAACTTTTGTTAGAACTCTGAATCACTAAAATTAAAAAAAATAAAAATCAACTCTATTCAACCTTAGAAAGACAATATCAAATATACGAATATCCTCTGTGAAAACGCTTAACAAAACTTACCAAAAAACTAATACAAAAACGAAAAAAAAAAAAATAAATACACACGCTAACTACGATAGACTAAGCCAAAAGCGGTTTGAATGTGCTTACAATGAATGTGCTCTTAACTGCATGCGTTTGTGTATTGAGAAAATATGATGATGGGCCACATTACCCACGTGGGACATATTTTCCGTACTAGCTCTAAGCATGCAACACTTACTTAATATGTAGATAAAAGGATAATTTAGAGACAATTTGAAGCACTAATTCAATCTTGTGTTACGAACTATGAGTAGCTTGGAACGTCTTGTCACACATAACTTTATAGTTATCCATCCAGCCGAAAACCATATAAGCTTCTTAGACAAAACATTTTGTTGATGTGGGCATTCCGTGAAAATTAACTTCAAAATCTTCTTGGGAGGAATAAATTTTCGTGTCTTACTTTTTTATTTTTAGAGGCGTACTAACTCGTTAATTGTGGCGGGCACTGCGGTCTAAACGATCTATTATGCCGCAAAGACAGTTCAAAATGCCAGATGAGTCTGAACTTTTTTATAAACTTGAGAATCACTCTGGTGAAGATACTTTGCAGTTTCTCAGTCATTAAGATTTTTTCATCCTCCTTATTTGGGCCCGTGGCGCCGTACTTTCTGGATGGCGATGATATTTCCGTGGTGGCAATCAAGGGCATTTGCTAATTACTCGGCTGTAAGTAGTGACTGAACATGTTACGCGTAGATCCAAAAGTCATTGTCCTCTCTAAACGTTTATAAGGGTCGTCAACATTGAAACTCCTATCATCCAAGGCTATTAGTTGGTTCAGCCTATTTTTTCAATCTCTTTCATATAGCGTTGTTATCACTACGACGGAGTATTCCAGTGCCGGGCATGTCCCTTACTCCTACTACTGCGGAGAAAGACAAGCACAAATTTGCGAATTTGATTGTTGGGCTTCTGGCCCAATCCAAATAACATGAAAGTCACCAGTTGCCTGATCTTTTCAGAATCGGAGGACTCGAACAGCACCGTGGTGAAGGCTACTCTGGTAAATTGTAGCCATGCTACGGTCTCTTCAGATTTATCCCCATCACTATAAAAAGGCTTCGCCCGCACTTCATCTGCGTCTTTTCAAAAACGCAGAAGTCATCATCCTAATCCAGGATCCATGGATCGTCAAAGGCGCGGTTCATGGACTTGGGACAATTGTATACGCTCGGCTGTATACAAGAGACAAAGATAAGTTTAGAGCTTGTATATTAGTAAAACGTAGCCTTAGTCTATTTTTACTTCCAAACCTCATCGACTTAACCGTTGCCAGACCAGAGGCTGCCAAAGGTGCTACTAACTGGCGTCGGCATACCTTACCCATAATCATGTGGGCCCTCTCCCTGGTGATAACCTAAAAAGGGTTGTACTGGAAGCTAAAAGACTAAAAACTGGCTTCATCATCTGGTGCGACGCTAACGCTCATCACACGGTATGGCGCAGTACCGGCATCAACGATAGAGGTGAGTCAATTTTTGACGTTTGCATTGTTTGCAACATTGACAATGAGCCCACTTTTATAACAAGAAACTGACGGGATGTGCTAGATATCACTCTTGTCCCCCACAATATCACTCAAATGCTAACGAACTGAATGGAATCGTCTCAACATTCTTTTTCAGACCACAGATTACAAAAGACAAACTGCTTTGGACACTGCATAGCCATAATCATACAAGTCTACTGCTCCGGATGGTATAACATCTGCCGAGCTGTGTAAAACTGATCCACATTCCACTATCATAGTGAGTCAGATAGACGACTCACTTGAGGAGTTGATCAATTTAAATGTAGGATAATCAACGCCTACGGATGACGTTGCTATAGTCGTCTCAAGGTAAGCATCTTATACCATTAAAAAATTCCTTCAGATAAATCTAAACAGAATAACCATTTGGGCACATCGCTGTAGATTCGGAGGAAGCTCTCATGAAACTGATCTTGTCCTCTTTACTAGAAAATATGAAATTCCATAGTTCCAAGAAACTAAGTTGGAAACCTAACATTCAAAAAAAGGGTCGAGAAAGCAGCAGTAGAATTATGATGTTGCAAAAAAGCCATTTGGAACAAATTGCAGTTCCCATAATCTCATAACTCATAGGTTGTACATCGCGGTCATAAGACCGATACTCACCTACCGTGTTGTTGTTTGATGGACTACCTTAGACAATGCAATCAACTGCAGCAAGCTAAGCAGAGTCCAGCGAATAGCATGTCTATGCATAAGCGGAGCCCTACGTTCTACTCTCTCGATGTACTCCTCGATATCTTCACCAGGCAAGTTTCGTCTCAAAGCGTCTACACAGTGGACAAATAATTTATTTGGCCATGCTAATATTCTTATTGTATTAGGAATCCTCACAGAAAACATCGATTACACCATACCTGAACATTGGTTTGACAAAGACTTTCATGTAAGCTTCCACTCTAGATCCTTCTGGGAGGAAGATGCTTTAATGAAGGAAAAGTCAATCCACTTTTACAGAGATGGATCTAAAACCGATAGCGGAGTTAATGGCGGTGTTTCCTTAGATAATCTAAATCCAAGCCTCTTCTTCGGAATTCCAAATCACCAGATGGAAATTTTGGCGATTAAAGAAGCTCTGTCCTGGCATATTTTCTGATAGTCAGGCCAATATCAAGTCTCTGGACTCAGTCTCATTAAATTATAAAACCGCCTTTGAATGCCGATCATCTCATACGGAGAACAGTTCAACCCTAATTTTTGTTGAGTGCTGGGGCAGAGAGACATTCCAGGGAATAGTAGACCCGACGAACTCGTCAAACTTGGAACAACTCTACCAAATCTACGTATACTAATCGTTACGTGCAAATCAATATTAAAGCTGAATACTAATTAAAGAACAGAACTTAGGTGGATTGTTGGACCAACATATCTAGCGACCAAATGGGTACTTTGGGAGCTTTCTTCTACAGGGTGATTCATCGTGAATCGTATCTGGCTTATTCCTGAAGACCTGAAACTATTCCTACAGAAAATAGTCCAAAGATGTGATATCGCACGATTTAGGCAGCTAATTTACCGTAGCAAAACGTGAAATTAAGTGCTCACCAAAATGATTTCTCAACAGTCCATTGTTTCACGCGCTGTATGGCTCGTAGCGCCGTCTTGTTGGAACCAGAGCTCACCAAGATTCTTGAATTTCAGGAATCACATAGTCCGTTAACTTGGCGCGATAACGGTTGCCATTGACGGTAACATTCTGATTTGCCTCGTTTTTGAAGAAATATGGACACATGATTCCATCAGCCCATAAACCACACCATACCGTTGTTTTTAATCAATGTAATGGTAGCTCTTGGTACTCTTCGGGTTGGTCATCAGCCCAAATACAGCAATTTTGTTTATTATAGTATCCATTAAACCAGAAATGGGCTTCATCACTGAACAAAATTTCACGATTAAACACCGGATTTTCATTGAGTTTTTCCAGAACAAATCCACTGAAAATATGACCCAAATTCAGGTCATATGGTTTCAATTCTTACATAAGTTAAATTTTGTACGCCTTTAGGCCGAGATTCTCACGTAAAATACGCCAAGTTGTTGAATACGCCAAGCCAACCTGAGAAGGATGACGAATCGATTCGTCACGGTCTTCGCGTACACTCTCAGCTGCTGTAGTCTATTCACTACGTGCTTGATGTGGTCTAACTGGTCGAGTATCATCCACTTATGTAAGCTGAGACTCTAATTTGCTAATGGTATTGGCAATAGTGGTTTTAGTAGGTCGATTGTGCGCACTGTTAGCTCCTCGAAGCCCAGATTATTTCCATAAGTAAGAGGATCACAGATCTACATGGCAACACAATGGGCCAATAAGCCTAAGTGTGTTTGTCTTTCCAACAGCCATTTTTACCTACCTAGCTACCTATCTCGGCCTATGCCATCGCACTTTCTGAATGGCGGTGATATTTGCGTGGTTGCAGTCAAGGGCATCTGTTAATTGTTCGGCTGCACGTAGCCTGTGCAGATCCAAAGATCACTATCCTTGTTAAACGCTTGTCAGGTTCGTCAACAGTGAATCCGATATCATCCAAGGCTATTAGCTGGTTTATTACATTTTTTTCAATCTCTACACCTCATCAATGCGTCAATACCCATTGGATAGGAAAGCGATTCTAAAACATAGTACTAAATCAATCTATTGCCCAAAGTGCACACTACAGGCAATGTAGATTTATTTTCGTTCGCAGACAAATTTATAACGTGACATTGATGACATGGATGCACTATCAAAGTGCTATGTATCTGCTCTAACATACATATGTGCATATATATAAATCTGCTGATATATGTCACTCACAAGCCATGAATTTTCTAAGTTGTAAACACTCTGCCACCAGTGACAAAGTTTATATCTGTAACTATTCCCGAATCAATTAAGAATCTGTAAGGTGCCTCAGAGCGGCTGAAGATACATACATTGCCTCTGTCTCTGTAGTAGAATTATTTCGAAATTTGTCCGACTCCTAACCAAATAAATACTCGTACACAGATGGCACGTGACTTTTCTGGAAGTTTTATGGTGTAACCTGAATTGAGGGCGACAATAAACAACACATTATCTCGTCATATATAGTACGCCAGGGTGTATTTCCAGAAAAGATAAAATCAAAAAGATACATCCAGGTTTGTTCTGCTATTTTTAAAAATATACGATCTATTCAACTTGGTCTACATACCTGTATATGTAGATTATAAACAAAACATTTGTCGTTGCTTCTGGGGCATTTGTCTTAGCAGGAGCTCATTTTCCTGCAGGGTAGAGAAATAATAGTTATTGAAGCGTGTTATAGGCTGACTAAATGTTAGTACATTATAATTTGAGTATCCTCATCAACACGATATGGTATGTATGTTGTATACGTTTTCTAAAACGTGTATTATACTCGTATCTTGAGTTGATTATAGCGGTTTAGATTATAGTAATATGATTGCATAAATTTCGCGGTCGAATACACTCAAAGAAACAAGTCTAAGTGCCAAATAAGCCTAACGGGGTTAAGGGAATCGAAGGATACGCACCCAAAATGTGGTAATTGAAATATCGATTTTCATTAAGGCAAAAGGCTTAAGTAGAACATTGTGAATGGCCTATATATAGAAATTGGCCTTATTTGTGAAAGATGATATACTTCAATGCATCATAGATTTATTAATAATTGCATGTTGATATTAGTTGGGCTGGGAATTTGAGAAGACCTCCTTGTGAGGATGTAAAATAGAAACTTATTACGGATTCTTTGTTGGAACGGGTTGAAACCCAGACCATCAGAAGTAGCATCTGTGATTGCTCACTGGTCTTTTACGTTAGATGCTAGCGGGAAGTTAGGGAAACTCGATCAGAAACGCCATTAGAGGTTTCTTAAGATTTTAGCCGTTCGACGTTGAAATTCTTCAAAATGATACATGACCTTGCATTCGTATCTTGGCTAAAACTGATGATCCGAGTTGATGTAAGCTGTTTGGAACTTTCGGACATTCAATACACCAGAAGGGTGTCTTGCGTCGATTGCACTATGATCCATGTACAAGACGGTTTAATTATCAGGAGTCAACAAGGTGTCCTTATGGATATCAGGGTGTGGGAAACGTATGCTCGCTATAGTTACATAGCGTCACGCCGCAAAATCAATAACTCTGTGTCCGTTTCCGGAGGTATTGTCATCTTTTCGAGCTTTTTACCAAAGATGTCCTCCTTGCCTAGGTTGGCATTAAAATTGCCAATGACGATTTTAAGGTTTTAGTTGATGAGCTCGTTGATCGGACACGCAAGCTCTACGAGAAGAAAATGAGGGAGGAACATTAAAAGAAAAAATAGAGCAGGAAACGCGCTCAATCGAGGCCTTAAAGAGGTTTTACCAGAAGAATGAAGTACGGAGATTTTTCCCGAAAAATAATATAAAAAAAGCATGCTAAAGCTAGGTGCTACAAATTTGGAAAGATTATTTCTGCAAACATTTAATCTGTGATGACGATCAACATATAGTACCAGCGTTATGTAAAAGACGGGCAACATTTCCATCCACCCGACCATGTCGAAGTCAGGATAGCAGATTCCAAGCTTAAGTCTAAGAGTTTTTGAAAGCACCAGGTGATGGTTGGATAAGGAGCAGACGTCAACTTTTCTCCAAAATCAGGGTTGACGAAAGTATGCCCGACGAATAGACCATCAACATTGTTTTTTTCGATCGTTAAAAAGGGGAAGTGCTCAAAACCCAGAACTACAGGAGGATGAGTCCCCTCAAAATCGTATATAAAAGCCTGTGAGCGTATAAGATCATTGGCCAAACAGTCTGGTTGACTCCTATCAGTGTGGTCTTAGCTCAGAAAAGTCCACCATATATCAAATTTTTACACCACGGCACACCATCTCTTCACAAATTTCGACCCCATATGACAGCATCTACTCATATAAAACCGAACTATACAGAGCCATGTCTGGTTTTGGCATGATGATAGAGAATGCACGCTACTCTGTCAAGGTTGGTAATGACAAAATAAACAGCTTTATATTCAGAAAAGGATTTAGCCAAGGCAATGCGTTGCTACGAGATTTTTTCAACATTGTTCTTTAAAGAATTGTGCGAAACCCGTTAGTCAACTACATCCTTCGTAAGGCTGTTCAGTTACTCGCATTGGAGGGATTGTTTCTGATTTTTACGGGCCAGCGAGTGTTCTCCAGAAAAGTTGGATAAATATTATGGGGCTAATGATAAGTCAGATTACACCTTCAAATATTGGTTTCGAGAGTTTCGTGGTGGCAGTAACTCCACTACCAATCAAGTCTTCAGGGGCAGGCCATCCGATGCGGTTACAGAGGACAATGTCAAAAAAATACATGAAATGGTGTTAGCTGACCGGAAAGTTAAAGTGCGCAAGCTAGCAGATACCACAAAGATTAGTACTAAGCGCACACTCCATATTTTGGGCAATATTCTGCATATGAAAAAGTTATCCGGCCGCTGGGTGCCGCGCATACTCACTCCTGACCAAAAATATGAACGCGAGTGCACTTCGAAAAAGTGTTTGGACTTGCTGATGCGAAATAGGACGGAATTTTGGCGTCGGTTGGTAACTGTTGAACATCAGAGAACAGAATGAGTGCCCGGCAATGGACTGAAGCCGGCACGAGTGCTCCGAAGCGGCCGAGGAATTCTCGATGCGTCGGAAAGGTTATGGCATCGGTTTTCTGGGATTGTCATGGCATACTCTTCGTGGAATACCTCGAAAAAGGAAAACCCATCAACAGCGAGTATTACTGTGCATTATTGGAGCGATTGAAGGCCGAAATCACTGCAAAACGGCTTTACATGAAATGAAAAAAAATTTGTTTTTGCAAGATAATGCACCAGCGTACAAGAGCATCGCAACCATGGCTAAAATTAATGACGTACGGCTCCAATTGCTGTCGCATCCACCGTATTCGCCCGGTTTGGCTCCCTTGTACTATTACCTCTTCCCAAACCTCAAAAGATGGCTCATCAGTAAAAAATTCAGCTCACGCGAGGAAATCATCGACGCCAGGAGGAGTATATTGCAGACCTTTCGGAAAATTACTTTTCGGGCGGGATCAAGAAGTTGGAAAATCGCTAAAATAAGTCTATCAAGCTAAAAGGGGACTATATTAAATAAAATAAAAAAAAAAATTAAAAAAAAAATTTTTTTCATTCCCAAAGAGGTTACTTTTCACCTCACCTAGTAGACTGTGACTTCTCTATTATATTTTCTTGTCGTCTATACAGGTCTATATTCGGGTCTTGTTCATATTTTCTGGTAAAACGTCTTATTTATTTCAATCGCACGTTTATCGCCCTCTTTCTTTATGTTCTGGTGTAGCCGATGTTCTCCTTCCTCTTTGGTTCGTAGGACTCACGTGTCTGATGGTTTCTTGGCGTCGATGCCACTGGTCTTCATCACTTGATATTAGTTGCATATAATACATCGAAAGGTTGTGGGATGAGCGATCGGCAAAGAGTCAGGTGGTTTGCTGGAACTCAAAGTTGAATCTCTCAGGTAGACATACCTTGGATTCATTCACTCGGAGCGTTCTGACATCTGCAATCATGGCTAATTTTTCGATGATCAGGTAACCGCCATGTTATTTTGTGGAAATTAAGTAGGGAAACCTTAACCCAGCTGTAGTGATAAGTCAGTTAGTCTTAGTCCATATCCAGACATTGAGTTATGCGGGTTAAGCTTCCCGTCTGCGCTGCCAAAAATGTGCTCTCTTTCTCAGAGCTCATAAAAACCTTTCTTGGTAGCGTCGTCTTTGTTATCGGTAGGGGCATGTGCGCCTTGATACATATTATTATAAGTTCAAGATTTTTCTCTTAACTTTGTGGCTTAAAAAAAATGCGCACTCAAATAAACGTCCGTTTAAACGGAACAAGTACCCATCGGCTACCATGAGAAGGTAAAATAAGCAAAATTTATGTGTAGTCATAGTTGCAATTCCATAGCCAGGTTGACGCCGCTCAGTATCTAACTCAATCGTATACACCCAACAGTCTAATTTTATCGTCGAAAATAACTCTGAGTTTTTCTAGACAACGGGCTCAGCTAAAGGATCACGTAAGAGATGTAATTATGAAGGCAGTTATAGACATGCTTGACCTAACAGATCGTTGGAAAATGCAAATCGGTAATACGAAAACTGTTAACTTCCACCAACTTGGTAATTTTGTACGCCAACCCGGTGCGAGTTAAACTATGAAAAGAAAAGCAACAAGGGTAAAGATCATGACCATCTATTGGGTATATATTTTAATTCGAGCGGTTTTTTTTTTTTTAAATTTGAACGTTTATTTAAGAAAATCATGTACAATAGTATTATTCAAAATATTGCCTATCTGAAGCTATGACTTTTTCCAATCTTTCTGGCAATTTGTGGATCCCGTTCCAAAAGAACTGCGCCGGCTTACCAGCCAATAACGAATCAAGCCAATTTTTCATATTCTGCTCTGATGTGAACCGTATTTCACTGAAGGCGTTCTGCATCGACTGGAACATATGGTAGTCAGAAGGGGCAAGGTCTGGGCTATGAGGCGGGTGAAGTAAGACCATCCACTGTTTTCCAAATAGTTCTTAACCGGAGTAGCAACGTGGGGCCGAGCGTTGTCATGATGGAAAGTTATTGCCTCGTGTCTGGCGTTTTTTGGCTACTGCTCTCTTCAAATGGATTAATTGTGTTCGGTAGCGTTGTCCACTGATTGTCCGGTTTTAGCAGCTCATAATACAGCACACCCATCTAATCCCACCAAAAACAAAGGCCGGCTTTCACATATGATTTTTTGCGCTTTGGGTGGTCGTAATGGATCCATTTTTCATCACCAGTAACAATCCGATGCAAAAATGACTTCCTTTTGTGAAGTTCCAGCAGCATTTCGGACAAGCACGTCTCTCGGCTTGAGTTCATGTGGAACCCAATTTCCTTGCTTTTGAATATATCCAGCTGCTTTTAAACGTTTTGAAATGGCTGCTTGAGTGACACCCAAAGATTCTGCGAGCTCTTCTTGTGTTTGGCAACAATCTTCATAGAGTAATGCTTCCAGTTCTTCATCTTCAAGCTTTTTTGGCTGCCCAGGACGTTCTTCGTCTTCCAACCCAAAATCACCACTTTTAAATCGTGCAAACCACTTTTAGCACATTCGCTCAGCTAGCGCATGTTCACCATAAACTTCCACCAAATTACGATGACTTTCGGCAGCAGTTTTCTTCATATTAAAGTAATGAAGAAGAACTCCTCGCAAAAACACTTTTTCAGGCACAAAGTTCGACATATTTGAATGAAAAAAAATTATTGTTGTTTACTCTTCAACGACATATACTGAAATGACGTACAATGACAGCAGCTTTCCAACGCATGTTCCAATGGAATAATAACAATTCCATTTCCGATTTAAGTTCTGTTTTTTTTTTTTTTGTTAAGTTGGTAAATCTGTTTCCTCTTAATCTTAGTGTCATTGCTTGATATTTGCAAAAGTTACGTAGCTAAGAGTACATCTATATCTGTGTGTGTCGGCGATTTTTTACAATTTTAGAAATGGATTTCAATTTGCAACAAAGAACTTGTATTAAATTTTGCGTAAAAAACGGATTTAACCCTAATCAGCCCAGGTCAATTTTCTCCCTAATCCAGTGCTAATTAGTTTTTGAAATAATATTAAAAATATTATATAAAGTTTGTAATTGATTTTTTATTTATAACTAAATAACTAACTCCAATTGTAATTTGTTTGATTTGTTATTTTATTATTTGGTTAATTTATTTTTAAGGTACAAACTTGGCATATAACTGATTTGTCTGAGTGTTCGTTGCAGACGCTCTTCCTGCATTTACAACATATTTGTTTTGAAGTGCGGCTTTTATCATGAGAACACATGTAACATTGTTTCCTCTTTCTAGACGTGTCAGCTTTGTTGTCTGTTGACATGACATGTTTTAGTGGCCCTGATAAATACCTAGTCTTGCGGCGTAAAATGTGAGGTGTAACTAATCCCATTGCAAGATCTCTGAGAAATAGTGGTCTTGCTTTGTGTTTTTTAGGTGCATTCCAATTTGGATATGTTTTCATCCAGATCGCATATGCAGCTATACCCGTAGCATCAATGAGGTTGTGAAAAATTACAATGGGCCACCTGTTCGACTTTCGTTTGACTGAAAATTCATGGCACATCTGATCCAAAGTATTAACCGCCCCTTTAGTTGAGTTGTAATACAAATTAACTTCTGGTTTTGTTGTTGATGTCCATTGTTTTGGTATGATGCAACGTTGATAAAAACAAAACTGATTTGTTTTTTTTTTTTGGACGTAACTCACTAATGATATTTTTTTCCTGAACCCAAATAAACTTGACTCCATATCCCTGAATTTATTGGGAAGAAATTCTTTTGGAATACATGCTTTACTTTTTCTTAGAGTTCCAACACAGGTGAGACCCCTGCTCAATAATTGATTTGCCAAATGATATGATGTAAAGAAATGATCAAAAGTGAGATTTCGATTCGATCCAGAGTAAGACTCGGAAAGCATCAACAACACATTCTCCGCTTGATTACAATCTCTTTTATTCCCTTCCTTTCCAAGGTAAGGAATACCAAACAAGGGATAGGATGTAGAGCTATCACATATTCACCAGATCTTCATGCCATATTTATCCGGCTTTGAAGGGATGTATTGTTTGAATTGCACTCTACGGGACCAGTTGCTCATCAATTGTTAGGTTCATACCAGGCACATACATCTTCTTCAAATTTGTCATAACGGAGTTCCAAAGTTCCCTTATTGGTGCAAATTTGTCTCTCTGTCGTCTATCTGATCTCGTTGATGTGTCATCGAATCGTAAATGTTGCGAAATTTTGGCAAACCTATTCTTTGACATTATTGCCCTGAATACTGAATGGCCATGAACCTCATCCCAGAAGTTCGTAAAATCAAAAATGTCTTCTTTTTTAGTGCCCGCGTAAATAAGCAGTCCTATGAAACCTCTTATTACAATGCCGGTAGTTGACTTCCATTTCTGCCCTTCCTTTTCTGCACCATGGCAATTCGTAAATTTGACAATAAGGCCAATAATTGTACTATCAAAAAAAAAGTCGAATGTATCACTTACTTCGTCAATATGGTTTTTAGGCGGTAAAACAACTTTATCTAATTGACATCTAATAATGTTATGACTGGCCAATCTTCCTTGACTGAACGGTTCAGAGTTCCATTTAGTTCCATCCTTCCCAAAATATTTTTCAGCTTCAATATTTATATCATCATCCTCATCATTTAGCTCTATTTCATCGACCAATTCCTCAAAGATTTCGGTAGCATCTTCCTCACTATCGTCACTGTCCAAATGATCAAAGTCACTTTCGTCATTTACTTCGAAACCATTATTATCCATGCCCCAGTCAGCCTCAATCGCCCTTCTTATATCGTCATGTGTAAGATTTTTTCTTAGATCCATTACTGCTTGAATGGTTATCTGTATACAACAAAATAATTGTCTTACATCTTCTATAATCCATGAAAAAAAGGTACCTTTTCCAATATTCACAAAAATGTTAGAACACGCACTGCAACTTACTGGACCACAAAAAATCAGAACTGAATTCTGCAATAATTACCTGTGTTCTGATGAAACATGTTGCAAAGATATTATTGTTGCAATAGTAATGCATTCTTAACTTTTTTTTTTTCATTTCTACGTAGTGTTTCCTTAGGGAAACAAAGTTATTAAATGAGAATGGGATTACTCCTCAAAAATTTGTGAAACTGAAATGGTGACCGAAAGTCACCAGGTGGGCGGATTAGGGTTAATGGTGCGCCAACGTTGGAAATGTTGAAAAAGTGTTTCGGCAAAAATTCTCTAAAGAAAACGGTCGGTTACCAGTGGCACGAGCGGTTCAAAAGTGGTCGTAAGTCAATCGAAGATTATGAACGCAGTGGCAGACCATCGACAGAAATGTTGGTCAAAAACTGCATATTAACTATCAGAGAGATAGCGGATGACTTGAACATTGCCCATGGATCCGTCCAAGGCATTTTGGTTAATGATTTGGGTTTCCGTCGTCTAGCAGTAAAGTTGGTGCCAAAAGACCTCAATTTTATGCAAAAAAGAAACCGCCTTGACGTCACAAAAGAGATGATTTGCGAGGCTGAATCCGATCCCACATTTATTAAAAGGATCATTACTAGAGACGAGACGTGAGTTTATGAGTACGACACCAAATCCAGACATCAGGCAAGTTAATGGCGTTCACCAAATGAGCCGAGACCAAAAAAACCACGTAGTTTTCAGTCAAAAAAGAAGGCAATGCTCACGGTTTTCATGGATCAACGGCATAGTGCATCATGAATTTTTGCCTGTAGGCCAGACAGTAAACAGATAGAATTGTGGGCAGAACACTCGTGGATTTTGCACCATGGTAAGGCACCGTCGCACAGTCCCATCTTTATTAACTTATTAACGAAAAATGCAACAAATACCATCCAACAGCCACCGAATTCACCTGATTTGGCTCCCTGTGACATCTGTCTGTTCAATCGAGTTAAGAAGCCGAGAGGAATAAATGGAAAAATCACAGGAAGCACCGATGGACATACTGAAAACCGAATAAAAGTCCACAAAATGATAACGAATGGCCGTAAAGTGAAGTTGTTCGAGATAGCTGACGCTCTGAAGATATCAAAAGAGCGTGTTGGATATATCATACACGAATATTTGGACATGCGGAAGCTTTGTTCAAAGTGGGTGCCGCGTTTGCTCACAGTCGACCAAAAACAACAACGTGTTGATGATTCAGAGGACTGTTTAAAGCTGTTCAACCGCAATAAAGCCGAATTTTTGCGTCGGTATGTGACAATGGATGAAACTTGGCTCCATCACTTCACACCAGAGTCAAGTCGGCAGTCAGCTGAGTGGCGAGTAGGCGACGAACCTCGTCCAAAACGACCAAAAACAGTTGGCTGGCAAGGTTATGGCATCCGTATTTTGGGATACACATGGAATAATTTTCATCGACTATCTCCAAAAGGGGCAGGCTATCAACAGCGACTATTACACTGCGTTGTTGGAGCATTTGAAGGACGAAAACGCATAAAAACGGCCGCATTTGAAGAAAAAGAAAGTGCGGTTTCATCAAGACAATGCACCGTGTCACAAGTCGATGAAAACGATGGCAAAATTGAATAAATTCGGTTACGAATTGTTTCCCCACCCACCGTATTCTGCAGATTTGGCCCCCAGCGACTATTTCCTGTTCGCAGACCTCAAAAGAATGCTCGCCGAAAAGAGATTTAATACCGATGAAGAAGTAATCGCCGAAACAGAGGCCTATTTTGAGGCTAAACCGAAATCGCACTACAAAACTGGTATTGAAAGATTGAAAAATCGTTTCAATCAGTGTATCGCCCTCGAAGGCAACTATATTGATAAATAAAGTTGAATTTTGCAAAAATGTTGTGTTTTACTATAACACGGCACTGACTTTTCAGCCCATGTGTTAGATGAATAAACTTGAATTTTTAATTTTCTGAATAAATTCCGAAATTTTGGCCCCTGTGTCGATTTCCTGTTTCAAAAGAAGAGGTCATCGATGAATCAAACGCCTATTTTAAGGGCCTCGAGAAATCGTTGTATTTGGAGGTCACATGGACTTAATGTGAGGTCTTGCTCTACTGCGTTTTACGTCGGGATTAAATTCGGAGACACTGCGGGTTGGAGCATTGGTGTCCATTCCCTCTACATTGTCAATTGGTGACTGATGCTCATATTTCTGACTAAGTCGAGCTCGTATCCTATGTATTTTCCTACGTATAATACATTTAACTTGTTTTTGGCTGTTGAGAAGAAGAAATGAAGATCTTTGCTAATTAATTTCGATATTTCCCTTGTATGTTACTTCTACCGATATTTCTCAGTGTTGCGTTAAAAGATGAGAAAATGCTTGAGGAATAAAGTGCCTAAGGTAGCCTGATTTGAACAAAAACTGGAAACTCATGGAGGTTATGCTCCGCAGTGTCGTTATGCCCAGTACACTTAGGAGCTAAGGAAAAGCGTAGTTTACCGTCAGGTCGCCAGTAATTAGTTTTAAGTCGCTGACTCCTTAAAGGCGGCTGTATGTATTCGATTGGTCTGTTGGCAATCTCGAGAGACAACTGCTAATGGAAGTCCTAACCGGGCAGGAAAGTTCGTTCCTGAAAAATTTTTCTCTGAGCCCCGGCTAGCAAGAAACGTTGCCGTGGTCCTATTACACACTTGGAACCAAATTAGACTTAAGTAATTCAGACTGTGTTCAAAGAAGTCAATGTTGTAATGAGCAACATGAGCAAGGTTTAAGGCGCAGCTTGAATGCCGCTGAAGATGCAGAGGCTTTGCCGTGTCCACTGATTGGAGCCGGTTCTCCCTTTGTTTTGATTGTTCCTTTGAAACGGCTTGTTGTTATGAAACGGCGCAAAAATTCTGCTTTGTTACTATGAAATTTCGCTAAACACTTAATTGAAACATCTTCACGACACTGTTTTTGGTCTGGTGTGAGCAAACGCGGGACCAATCTGCCACACAGCTTTCTCATGGCCAAATTTTCAAATAATATGCGATGTATCGCACTTTTTAAAATGCCCATAATGTCTGCTAGCTCGCGCACTTTCGACGATCATTAAGTACCGCTTTGTGGATTTTTTTACCATTTCTGGAGTCGTCACCTCATTTGGTCGATCACTGCGATGCTCTCCTTGGCAGCTCGTACGGCCTCGTTTAAACTCAGCAACCCAAAATTTTACTGTTGTAAATGAAGGAGCAGAATCACCCAGGGTAGAATCCAGTTCAGCTTTTATATTGCTTGGGCTGAGGCCTTTCAAATAAAAGTATGGTATCACATAACGATGACCAATTTTCTCAATTTTCACAAATTCACTGACAAAGTTCAATATTGATCGCTTCCAAACAAATAATAAACAACGTGGCCCTTTGAAACTTGAAAAATATGCCTTATAGACTGCGTAATTTCCAATACAGTCAAGCAACTACGGTCATGGCTTGGTCAGGCTGGGTACTTATGGGACCGCCATATAATACATGTAAACATTAAGGGTGACGCGATGGGAAAGACAGGAAAAACAATTTAAATAAAACAACGAGGGTGTGAGATATAAAATTGATTTTGGCTTTATTTTGAAGCTACGATCATGCCATTATGTGTGCAATAGCACATCATTCAAATGGACGCCTCTGCTTTGCTTGCAGTACTTCAAGGGGTCGATAAAATTTTTAATGACTCGGTCCATTATGTGTATCGTTATTCCGGCAATAGCGTCTGGAAAGTTGGCCTCGAGCTCGTCCAAATTGGTTGTTAGATAATATAGACTGAGCATTAGACATGGCCCCAGAGAAAATAATCGAGTGATGTCAAAACTTCGATCGTTGCGTCGCTTGTATGGCATGTAGCGTCGTTTTGTTGAAACTACAGCTCCGGATATATCAATATTATCAAGTTCGCTCTATACCTGAGACCGAACAGTCAATTTGTGATGATGCTTGGTCACCCGGCTTCTATTCTTGCATCAGGACAATCTTATGCGGATGTAGGCCCAAATTCAACCACAAACTAAGCCAGGTTGACTCTTTGGCGATGGCCAATTCAGGTGATCGGCGACGAATCAACATTTTTTGGTCTTCTTCAATATTGTCCGTTACGGCAGCTATGTTTCCTTCATTTCGCACCAATATCTGTCTGATTGTTGGCTTAAGATCCAAAAGAATGTACTCACGTTCAAACTTTTCTACAGTGCGACTAATTGCCTGAACACTGAAGCCATGATTATGGCGAACTACACGACGAAATTCACGTTGCGTATTTACAACTGAGCCGGAGTTTCGATAATATTTTTTTAATAATTTCCGCACGTTCGGCATGCGTAAAGCGATGCATGATTAAATGGCAATTTTGGCAGCTGGATCTCATTGGTAACTTTAACAGCTGCTGATACATAATAATTGTTATATGAACAGCATGACTCCGATTGGCATCCTGATGGCTTTCAAAGCAGTGAATGCTTGAATTCACCGGAACCCTTTTCAAAAGCAGTGAATGCTGTGATGTGAGATAGGTATTGCTTCCAGAACGATTTCAAGGATCATTTAAGATGGACTTGAAGCGTGCCGCAGATCTACAGGACATCTACTTAGAGTGGCATTAGAAGAAAATGGAGAGCGAAAACCTTAAAAACTGCTATTACGGTACGCGAAGAAAAAACATCGAAAATTTTTGCTTACCGGCGAAAAGTTTTGTACTGTTGAAGAGAAATTCAACAAACAAAATGATAAAGTCTATACACATACTGCGAAAGAAGCTTTACAAATTAATCACAGAGCTTAGAGACGTCACCATCCTGCATACGTAATGATGGTCATTACAGCAGAACTCTCTGCCCTTGATCACAAGGCCAAGACCACTCAAAAATGGTTAGAAGAAAATTCACCGAAGATTTATTAAGGGAGAACATTTGTCTCCATTAAGCTCAGATATGAATCCATTGGATTGTGAATTGTGGTCAACTCTAGAGAGTACGGCCTCCTCTAAAAAACACATCACCATTGAGTCGCCGAAGGCATCCATTGTGAAAGCAATGCAAAATGAAAAGAATTCGTACCGTCATTGATCGTTGGCCAGATTGACTAAGGGCCTGTACCCGAGGCGATCATTTAGAATGAAAATTTCAAGTTGTTTCAGTATTAATGGCTAGATATTTTGTGCAACGTTAGAATTCCAGTGGATTTTTAGTGACCACTGCAAATTTAAAATCAATTATCTGTATTACAAGGTTTTGTAAACACCATGAGATTAATCAGAATTCTCGTAACATACTCGTAACTATTCATGGAATCTGAGATGACGATTTGTATAGTAAGTCATCAATTTTAAAACCAGGCCTTTAATTGCTAAGGCATTATTTACCATATTTTTTGTTTTCTTTTTCATAAGATACATCCATACAAAACAGTTTCGTAAACAAGCCCAAACGATAAATCTGTTTGGCAATTATTCGAGTAATTTTCATACAATTCCTCATCAAAATTGACAGATACGAGTACGAGTATTTTGGTTTTCATAAAAAAATCAATATCTCGGGGCTGGCAATAATTTTCACAGAAAGGAGATGCTTCACTCCGATTGATTCATATATGTAACATATGTACACATGATGTCTGATAATGTCTGAGTCTCATATGCTCTTTTGGTTCAATATACAAAATACAAATAGCCCGAGGATATACTTACATATATTGCATATGCTCAACGACTGTGAAATATCCTTAAGGAGTTGTGTTGTGTGGACATAAAAAAACAGAACTGAGTCAACCGAATGTCAATTTCTTAGCACTCCACTGTACAGTCTAGCCTGAGATACCTGACAAAATACTTCAAGTTTGCGTCCTGTCGGGGATATTTTCTAACTGTCACAAAGAATGAGAATTATGTATTGTATCTGTTCATGAAAAATTTAGTATTCTGGTTGGATTTTGAAAAATGCCAGCAAGTTAGTCTTTTTGGTTTTTTACTTGCTTTCAGGATTTGTTTATGTCTTTGGTTTGTGAAATTGAACACCACATCCGCTTTGGTTTTCATGTCAGGCGAACACGTGTTGGACAGAATATCGTGGTGAATACAAAAAGATTCACTCGACTTACGAATATATTTCTCCAACATCCAAACAAACACTTATCTTCTCATACGAAGTCCGAATTTTGGGTCAACGCAGTCCAGATTACATATTATGTGGGAGAATTCCAGCATGAAATGTCATGGTGCTTACTGACCAGAAAATGAAAACTGGCACAACTTTAGTCACCGCTAAAGAAACTGCAGATGACAGAAGGTGGAAGGCGGAAGGCAGGGAAATTTGACTGAGCAACGTGTGACTTTGTGAAAAGGAATACCAGGCCAGTAGCTGTCCTGGTTTGAAATTCACTACCCTCTAGATTTGCATGCCATTGTCTAAAGTAACGACAGTCCTGCGTAACCAGTGTGCATAATACGGATAGTTGGAAATGAAAGCAAAGATACTTTAGAATTTTGACGACTTCTGAGTTGGAAAGGGTTGTTTAACTTGTGTGCTCATTTTGTAGCATAGGGGCGATATTTTTTCACCAGAATAATACAATAGCAAAGTGTAGGCATTCCTTAAGAAAAAAACGTATTTCTTTGTCACTGTTAGATTGTGTGACAAACAAAACATGGGAGTGATTTGTCAGAAAAGTATATTTTACATTTTTTTTCTTTTTTTTTTTAAAGAAAATCACTAGTGCTAGTGGTGGGAACTATTGACATGTCGTTACATATGCATGTAGTGCCGCATAGTAAAAAAAATATTCTGATTCCTTATTGTTTAATCCTTTGCTTCCTAGTGGTTTCACAGTGAGACCACATATCAAATAATTTTTCTCTATTTTTCCTGGTAGCTTTGTGATGAAAAAAACCGAAATTCACAGTAAAAAACATCAATGTAAATACGATAATTTAGTGAAAGTGCATTTAGTTTGACTGTTTGTGTCATTCGAATCATTTGCTCAGTAAATAATTAACGAAAAATCGGATTTTTGCGAAAATGGCGAGTAAGTAAACTACACAAATGCAAGAATTTATTGTTTCATTGTTGAAAAAAGATATAACCTGTTGTAATATATGAAATCTGTTATATTTTTATGATCATGTAGGAAACATAAATGCTATAGATACACTTTTTATTGATCAACTTCAGGAAGAATATGACGAAGGATGGAATAGCGAATATGATCGTCCCTTGTCTGTTATTGGGCCTATAACTTAAAAACTTGTATTATTCCATTGGAACATGCGTTGGAAAGTTACTGTCATTGTACATCATTTCAGTATATGTCATATGTTTGAAGCGTAAACAACAATAATTTTTTTTTTCACTCAAATATGTCTAACTTTGTGACTGAAAAAGTGTTTTTGCGGCTAGTTTTTCTTCATTACTTTAATGTGAAGAAAACTGCTGCCGAAAGTCATCGTATTTTGGTGGAAGTTTATGGTGAACATGCGCTAGCTGAGCGAATGTGCCAAAAGTGGTTTGTACGATTTAAAAGTGGTGATTTTGGCTTGGAAGACGATGAACGTCCTGGGCAGCCAAAAAAGTTTGAAAATGAAGAACTGGAAGCATTACTCTATAAATATTGTCGCCAAACAAAAGAAGAGTTCGCAGAATCTTTGGGTGTCACTCAAGTAGCCATTTCAATACGTTTAAAAGCAGCTGGATATATTCAAAAGCAAGGAAGCAAACCCGAATATGAATGGTGCGAAGATAATGCTCTGTATTTGGTGGGATCAGATGGGTGTGCTGTATTATGAGCTGCTAAAACCATCAATGGACAATGCTACCGACGAGAGCAGTAGCCGAAAAACGCCCGGAATATACGACCAGACACTAGGCAATAATTTTCCACCATAGTTAAGAACTATTTGGAAAACAGTGGATAGGAAGTCTTACCCTGCCCGTCTTATAGCCCAGACCTTGCCCCTTCTGACTACCATTTGTTCCGGTCGATGCAGAATACCCTCACTGAAATACGGTTCACATCAGAGCAGAATATCAAAAATTGGTTTGATTTATTCTTGGCTGCCAAACCGGCGCAGTTCTTTTGAGATGGAATCCACAAATTGCCAGAAAGATGAGAAAAAGTCATAGCTTCAGATGGGCAATACTTTGAATAATACTTTTGTATATGTTTTTCTTAAATAAACGTTCAAATTTTGAAAAAAAAAAAGCCGCACGAATTAAAATATTTACCAACTGAGATATGACTAAGCAAACCATCTGGACTACGTCCACACATTATGTACTCACTAACAAAAAAAAGTTTGGCCGGGAAACAGGTCCTGATATTCCGGATAAGTTAGAGAAACCAACCGATGTGTTCCTCCATATATTTTCGAATGACTTAATTGAACACACAAAATGTGTTCAAAAAGTAAGGAGACTTTTAAAATTTCGCGGGCGACGTACATTCGATTATCGTTTTTTTCTTTTTTTGCTGTGTTGCTACACATGTCCTGAATATGTATTCAAAGTACATAGCATTCTTAGTTTGTTTCTGACAATTTTTTATTTTCTTTTCTATAAAAAGTGTGCGCTCAAGAGATTTGTGTATCCTTAAAATGTTTTCACACAGCGCGGGCGAAGAAAATTTAGGAAGGAAGCAATGAGAGCTACCGATGTAACATACATTGTTTTTAAATGTTTGAAAGTTATAACGAGCAGTACGATCGTACGGCTTAGGAACGAATCTTGATATTATTGAGTACATCCGAAAGTGGGCTTGAGGGTTTGCTGATAAACATTTATAGCGAGACCGGTGTTACGGCTGAAGATTTGAAGAGGCGGAATGTTAATGGCGATTTCAATGGAGCACTAGTGGTGGAAATAGCGATAAAACAAAGTGAGGCAGGAGACATTGCGTCGGTGACTCATCGTGAGGTTGATTTATAATGTAAAATAAAATACATAAATTTGAAAGTAAACTTAAAAGATAAGTTTGGTTAAGATAACAATTCATGGCACTTACTTTTTGAAAAAGATATCATGTAAATGTTGGCCACGACTACGTCTGAGGTGGTCCATTCGGGAGGTCCAATTTTGGGCTACTCGGCATAGAGACTGGTATCTCGCGGATAACACGAGTAATGTTGGCTTTCAAAGCGTCAATCGTACACTGCTTATTCCTTAAGAGCTGAGAGTTTACAGATCACCAGAGAAAATAGTCCAAAGGTGTGATATCGGACAATCTAAGCGGCCAATTTACCGTAGCATAACGTGAAATTAAGTGCTCGTATGGGTCATAGTGCCATCTTGTTAAAACCAGAGCTCAACGAGACCATGAGCTTGAATTTCAGGAAGCACATAGTCTGTTAAGATGTCACGATAACGGTTACCATTGACCGTAACATTCTGATTTGCCTCGTTTTTGAAGAAATATGGACAAATGATTCCATCAGCCCATAAACCACACCATACCGTTGTTTTTAATCGATGTAATGGTAGCTCTTGGTACTTTTCGGGTTGCTTATCAGCCGAAATATGGCAATTTTGTTTATTAACGTATCCATTGAGCCAGAAATGGGTTTCATCGCTGAACAAAATTTCACTATAAAACACCGAATTTTCATTGAGTTTTTCCAGAGCCCAAATTCAGGTCGCCTGGCTTCAATTCTTGCACAAGTTGAATTTTGTACGCTTTTAGGCCGAAATCCTCACGTAAAATACGCCAAGTTGTCGAATACGCCAAGCCAAGCTGCTGAGAACGATGACGAATCGATTCGTCACGGTCTTCGCGTACACTCTCTGATATAGTCTCTTCACTACGTGCTGGATGTGGTCTAACCGGTCGAGTATCATTCACTAATGTAAACTGGGACTAAAATTTGCGAATGGTATTGGCAATAGTGGTTTCAATAGGTCGATTATGCGCACCGTAAGTTCCTCTAACCGCATGAAAAACATTTCTCACAGAACGCTGATTTTCGTTATACAAATGAACAATTTATAGACACTGTTGTAATATGAGTCTTTCTTCGATAATTTGCCAAACGATACTTAACAAAATTGATAAAACAGTTTGATAGGAGTCTTGCCTGATCAGTCAAGAAAAGCCAATTAAAAATCAACCCTCACGATGAATCACCCTATATACCTAATGTATCACCTATAAGTTTTATCGTACGGCCTTGAATCCTATCTAGCAGGTGCAGAGATGTTTTAGCAGAACCTGACCAGATGTGGGCATTGTACTCCAATTTTGGCCTGATAAATGCCTTACATATTAAGGTCAGATCAGAGGGGGTGAAATATTTTTTACATCGCGAGGTAGATAGAAAGGTGAGACGTGTTTTGGTGTGCTCTGCAATTTTCAATTATTATTCAAAATGGAGCAAAGAATTTGCATCACATTTTGTGTAAAACATGGAATCAAGTGCTCTAAAATACTTTGAATGTTGACAGTGGCACACGGTGAGTCTGCTGTAAGTAAAAACAATGCTTACAAGTGCTAAAAGCCCTTCCAAGATGGCCAAGAAGATGCCAATGACGAACTTCGCTCTGCACGCCCAAGCACATCAACAAAAGATGATAACGTTGAAGCTGTGAGGAAAATTGTTTTGTAAAATCAGGGTCATCGGGCGTTATTTTTTTCGAAAACGCCTCGGGCCAAACGACTACTGCGGACGGCGAGCGCTACAGAGCCATGACTCTCCTTTCTCCCAACAGGATGAAGCAACGGCGCATACTGCACGAACTACAACCGAAATTTAGAGGGCTGCATTTCTCCGTCGCCTAAAATCTCATTTTGGCGATTTTATCTGTCCGGCAAGGTCGCCTGATTTAATCGTTCCAGACTTCTTTTTGTGTGGTTACGGTTACTTTAAAGTCACGATTCTATGTCAACTCTATGTCAGACACAGACACACTATGACAGACATCTATCGCCGGAAGTTCTGGGAAGAGGGATGGAAAATGCCACAAATCGGGACCGAATATTCAACACTTTTAGCCGATATCATTTTCTCGACTTAACGAAAAACAAATTTAAGACATCAAGTAAACATAATGCAAAAGTGGATCGAAAGTTTTTCATTCATAGAAACAATTACAGCCAAAGAACATCTTGTGACAACTTTTGCGCCACCTTGTAGTTATCCCGACAAATCGGAATCTCACTTCTCAGTTCTTCGTAATTTTTTTTTATATTTTCTTTTTAAATGCCGATTGTTTGGATGTTTCAAACGTTTGACACTAAGCTTATTTTTCAAACTATGATAATTTTTCTCAATAAAACTCTAGAGATTCAGGGTTCTATGTTCTATGTTCCATCTTTTTGACAGGCACGAAAAAAATCAACTTAAAAGGAGGTTCTACAGGCGATCAATGAAGATAGTGTAAGAATACGAAGCATATACTTGTAAACATCAGTCCAAAACTCGAAAATCAGACTGTTTTCCAATTTCATGAAATCAATTTTGATTACTTGTTTTGGAGATTTAGGGTTTTCGTCGCATTTGCACTTGAAGATACTATCCAAAATGATAGAGATAGATATTCAAGTAGTCGGTCGCCGTCGGTAGTCCGTACTCGGTCAATAAATGCCAAATTCTTTTTGCGCGGTATTCTGGCCGAATACGACAAATAAGATGCACCAAACACTTTAAAGTGTTAAAAAAAAATTGTGCATTAGCTATTGACCCTGTGGAATGAACTCTTTGTGGACAATTCCCTTGGAATCGTAAAAGTTTTCACTTTTGACTTCCCCATACAAGCCGGTCTGACATGTTTCACTCTGCAGCTTGAATCTTTCTGGATGACATTGAAAATCCCACGTTTTCATCAACAGTCATATTGTTGTAAATATAGTTTTTATGCTTTGTTCTCCTGATCATGTCCTTCGGATTTTGAATTTTTAGCCCGATGTTCATCTTTATATAGATGACACTAACATACTGTCACATCAGACGCAATCACTCCGATTCTATTTGTCCAAATAGCATGAAATCTATCAATGCATATAATTTGCAATACTCTAAATGGCATCATTAGAAATATTTAATTTTAAAAATTCCTCTTTACTGAGGAACGGACCTTGTATAAAATAATTGAAGCATCTGGTACTTAGTTGTAGGTATTAGGTTCGCCCTATTGTAAAGGACCTCATTAAGATAAAATTTTTTTGTACTCCGACTCTGGTGTTCTTAAGAAGCAAGCTCTCTTAAACAGTCAAATCTTTTTTATTAAGCTTGCCCGTACATTGAACCACACGGACACCTAAATACCAGCATGCGCCTAATAAGGGACATGTGTCAGATTACCTTTACCCTAGCATCGAGTTGGCTACTATAAAACAGTCTCTTTGTAAGGGCAACAGCGCCTTTAGCTCTGGCCAGAGCAGCATCTACATTTTGGTAAAATACAGAAACTGATCTAGCCAGATCCCAAGGTATCTGACTACCTTTCGACAGGCAAGAGGCTGTCCGTGTTGTCTAATGATCCAAAACTTAGGCAAGAGGCTGTCCGTGTTGTCTAATGATCCAAAACTTTCGCCAATTTTTTCTGGTAACCCTAGAGGCTCCAGACAACGGCATCCTAAAGAGAATGGTTTCCGACTTCTGAAAGTTGATTTTCAACTTCCAGTCATCGCAAAATCGTCTTATCTTATCGAAGTCACGCTGCACGAGAGTATTAATGACCTCGATTCTTGGACCTGTTCTGTACGCTATCAAATCGTCTGCGTACGCAATAATATGTGGAAGTGAGCTTATCAAGTCGCTTGTATAAATGATGAATAGGATCGGCGAATTTACCGGGCCTTGTTGAAGATCATTTTTAATTTGAAATTTTCCAACGGAAGTCACATCACCATTTTTCACGATGAAATGTCTGTTGGTAAGCATATTGTAAAGAATGTACAAAAGTTGTTTACTGATCCCCAGCCTAGTTAACAAGGCAGGCACCAGTACATTGGTTTTTGCCTATATTCCATTGGATATCGGACACCAGTTTAGACTTAAAACCGAATTGATTATCTGGAGCTATAGTATATTTTTGTCCTCAACTCACTTAGTCAGGACTCTATTGATCAATTTCTCGAACACCTTACTGATATTTGGAAGACTGATCGACCGGAAGTTCGTCGAATTGGATATATTTTTTCCTTTTTGGGGATAGGTTGGACCACCGCCGTTTTCCAATGCGCTGAATAATGTGCATTATTCATTGAATTATTAAACAGGGTGGTGTAAATGTCCACCGATTCTAGAGGAAGATGTCGAAGCACAATGTTCGGAATACCATCGGTCCTTTCTGATTTCTTAGCCCTGATTATGTCGAAGATCTCATGGAGTTCTTCCTTCGAAATGAACGGGGGTAGGTCATCCTCTCTGGCAATACCATTATTTGCCATATTTTTGTCGCTGAACCGGGTGAAACCAGGGCCCTCGGATCGCCAGTTCTCTACTTCATTTCAAAAGTTGAAGTCGTGCACCAAAATACGATTGTCCAGGTCATAATTAGGGCCAATGGTATCAGTGGCTTTGTATACTTCCTAAAAAGTCGCCCTTATGGCCTCAAACTTCTCCTGAGGATCCTCGATCACAAAAAAGTCGTCATCATCAGCGGCTTCACTTGGATCAATACCTAATATTGTCAGTAACCGTTCGTTGTCTGTCGTCCGGGCTATTTTAAGACACTGAAGGTCATTTTGATTTTTTCTCCGCAATACTAGGTGGAGTGAAAAGTAACCTCCTTTACCGCCAGAATGCGCTACTACTGCGAAAAAGGTTATGGTGAATTGACGTCCGTTCATATTTAGGCAGACATGCCAAATTTCAGTGCGATACTGTCTTAAGTTGATTGTTGTTGACGTGTTTAGCATCATGTTGAGTATGGACAAAAACGATTTTCTTTCTCTCATAAAACATTATTTTTTGAGAGTCAAAACGGCGAAAGAAACAAAAGAAAAGTTGGATAAAAATTATGGGGCTAATGTTCCGTCAGATTACACCGTCAAATATTGATTTCGAGAGTTTCGTGTTGACCGCAACTCGACTGTAGCGGCAGGCCCTTTAATGCGGTTACAGAGGACAATGTCAAAGAAATACATAAAATGGTGTTGGCTGACCGGAAAGTGAAGGTGCGTGAGCTAGCAGATACAACAAAGATTAGTACTGAGCACACACGCTAAGTTTTGGGCAATATTCTGCATATGCAAAAGTTATCCTGCCGCTGGGTGCCGCTCATACTCATTCCTAACCAAAAACACGAACGCGAGAGCACTTCGAAAGAGTGCTTGGACTTGCTGGTACGAAATCTGGCGGATTTTTGGCGTCGATTGGTAACCAGAGAACAGAATGAGTGCCGGCAATGGACTGAAGCCGTCACGAGTGCTCCGAAGCGGCCGAGGGTGGCTCGATGGGTCGGAAAGGTTATGGCGTCGGTTTTCTGGGACTGTCATGACATACTCTTCGTGGGCTACCTCGAAAAAGGAAAAACCATCAACAGCGAGTATTACTGTGCATTATTGGAGCGATTGAAGGTCGAAATTGCTGCAAAACGGCCTCATATGAAGCAAAAAAAAATTTTGTTTTTGCAAGACAATGCACCGGCAACCACAGCTAAAATCAATAGCTTACGACTCCAATTGCTATCGCATCCACGGTATTCACCCGATTTGGCTAGCTCGGACTATTATCTCTTGCCAAACCTCAAAAGATGACTCATCAATAAAAAATTCAGTTCACGCGTGGAAATCATCGACGCCACGGAGAAGTATGTTGCAGACCTTAAGGAAAGTTACTTTTCGGACGTGATCAAGAAGTTGGAAAATCGCTGGAATAAGCGTATCAAACTAAAAGGACTATATTGAATAAAATAAAAAAAAAAATTTTTTCAATCTCAAGGAGGTTACTTTTCACTACACCGTAAATTATTTCCCAATCTCTGTTTTTAGCGTTGAAACCCCACCTATTATAAAATAATTCTCCCCGATTCTAGCCTCAGAAGTCGAAAAAGCGTTTCGAGCTCTGCAATAAATAAAGTGGATTGTGAAGCCTCAGGTGCATAAACAGAGGCCAAGTACAGCCGCTGTCCACTGCGGAGCGAGATGTATGTAAATGACGACTGCCTCCAACATCCGGAACCTGCGCAATACTCTTGTACACTCTGTGAAACTTTATATCTTGTTTAATGAAGATCGCGACACCACGTTCACGTTCGGATCTGGGCCGGTTTCTTCTTCTAACAATATAATTAAAATTTATGCTTGTAATCATAACACATTTCCCTTTTTTTATTGTCTGCTCCGTTAAAGAAGGATATTATCCGAGAGTATGTGTTTAAATTCATTTAGTGAACTCTTGTTACCAAAAGGACATTACAATCTCCTGATATGTGCTTATATTTCTACTCTAGCTGTCATAATCTATCATAAAACCTAAAGTAAACATTTGTGGTAAAAGTCATTCTGTCATGTGAGCAGATACTTTTATCTTTTAACGTACGCAACCCCAAAATCAAGAAAAAAAAATTGACTAGACACAAGCATAATCCTGCGGCCTTCTATAGAGAAATAAAGTGATTTGCCTCTCCCATTGACTTTGACATCGTCTACGTTATCATCTAGAAAAGGCTGCCAAAAATGGAAGTGTTCTTACTACTATTCGATTGCCAAACGCAAACATTTGAAGAAGGCGCATCATAAAGTCAATGGCGTATCCTTAGCACAAAAAAAGGAAAATTCAAAATATTCATTGCATTTTAAGCAACCTAAGGTTTAGTGATTCACATTTAAATTTTATGAATTCAGAAGAGCTATAGATGTGCAGTGAACAAGTAGACGTGATTCTCCCTTTACTATCCACATGACTGACTTTCAAAATAATTCTAGCCCCGGTGTGATATATGATTTTTTTTTTCTCTCAAATTTCTGTCTCCTGAAAGGGGAGACAAATCGCAATTAAATGAACTTTAATTTGAATAATGTACAAGCACACTTGGAAAGGCTTTTAAAGCTTTACAGAGTTCCTTGCCTACATCACTCTCAATTGAGACATAGTATGCGCTTTTGTGACCAACTGACGGCGAATAGAATTTTCATAGACTTCTCTGTTTTCCGTTCTATTGGTTAAGTGCAAACTCATTCAAAGTTTTCCAATTGACTTATACTTTAAGGAAAGGACCTCTCTGTAAATAGATAGAATAGAGCCAAAGTGCGAAAAATGCATTGTTCCACAAAAAGTTAAAAAGTTTTGGTTCATTCTTCTTTTTCGAAAAATGAACATAGCAAAGAGGTCAGCAACTTTAAGAAGGAAACGACTTACAACTTTACGTCCTACTTAGTTCTACAGGCGTAGCATCAAAACTTTTTAATTCAGGTCTAGCTATGTCTTAATTTCAGTCGAAAGGACACCGGCAAAACAAGAGCAAACAATTTTAAGTTCGGATGATGGTGGGAAATTTCAATTTGTTTTTGTTTTCGCAATTTGTTTGGTTGCCATGGAAATGAAAACTGACGTAAATTGAAGCCACGAAATACTCCTGTGTAGAATGACTAAATTATGTACTTGAAAGTAAGTTTATTCGCAATTGTTTTCTAAACATGTTCATTGATGTTGTCTATTTGAAACTACTAGCAAGGGACCGTAAGGTCTTTTTATTTGTGAAGTTCACCCATATCTATTACTTCAACTCAAGAGGAAGTTGAGGCTTTTTTTCAGATTATCTTAGATTTAGAACTTGCGAGTAGCAGTATTACTGTCAGGTACTTTATTTTCATTCGGACTATCTGGAAAAAAAAATCCTTGCTAATTTATGATGCGATAGTATGTTGGAACTGCGTTCTAGAGCTGAGGTCACGTGGAGGTTAGGGGTCAGCAGTTTCGCCTTTGTCTCGTTTAAAGCACGGAAAGTTTATAATTAATAACTCTAAGGGATAGAAGTAACTTAAGTCTGACGGCAAAGCGTGAATGCTGGAGATCCTTTTGTGATAAAATCACTAAAGTCTCTGACACATCACGACTGAGAAAAATCCTCTCAACAAATCCTTCGATGCCTAGCTGCTTGAAAAACAGCGATGGCTCGTGGACGACCACAAGTGACGAATCACTCAACCTGCTACTGGACACTTATTTTCCAGGTAGCTCCCCTTTCACAGCTCGCAACAAAAATTACTGGCCTTATCACAAGAGACAAACTGCTCTGCACTGCATAGCTCCAAACCATATAAGTCTGCTGGGCGGGATGGTATAATTCCAGATAAATTACAAAAATCCTCAGACATAATCTTGTTATCGCTGGAAAATATCATGAGGTACTGCGTACCTCACATACATACCTCTGCCATAGAGAGAAGTAAATGTTGTTTTCATTCCCAAAAGCGGTAAATGTTCTCATGTTGTCCCAAAGGACCTAAGACCTATTAGCCTATCATGTTTTCTTCAAAAAACAAACTCTAGAACGGCTGATTGATATCCGTATATGATCTAGCTTAAATCCTAGACTCCTATCGACGGCACAACGTGCCTACTGCAAAGAAAAGTCGGTGGAAACGGCTCTACACTCACCATCAAGCAACATCGAACGATCCCTACATTATAGAAAGTATACAATGGTAGCTTTCCTGGATATAAAAGGCGCCTTTAACAACGTTAAAACATCCGCAATCACGACGGCGCTGTCAGCTCTAAAGGTAGATGATTCACTTGGGGACCTGATCAGTGTCATGTTAGAGAGCAGGATTATCAACTCCAAACTGGCTGGGTCCTCTGTCAAAAGAAGTGTCAGTAGAGGTACGCCTCAAGGCGGTGTCCTCTCACCCCTTCTCTGGAACTTAGTGGTTAATGAACTGCTGATATACCTGGAAGAGAGTGGTAGCAGGGTGGTTGCGTATGCGGATAACGTTGCTATAGCCGTCTCAGGAAAACATCTAGTTACTATTAATGAGCTACTGCAGTATAATCTTAACTTATTAACAAGCTGGGCGGATCGCTATGGACTGGGAATTAACCCCCATAAAACCGATCTTGTACTCTTCTCTAGGAAGTACAAAATTCCGACTATAGACTCTCCCTCAATCAACGGTACTAGCTTGATCTTCTCCGATACAGCAAAATATCTGGGTCTAATTTTCGACAGGAATCTAAGCTGGAAACCTAAAATTCAAGAAAGAGTAAAGAAAGCTTCAGTAGCTTCTCTTGCAAAAAGCCATTGGGAATAAATGGGACCTCCAACCTCGCATTACCCATAAGACCAATACTCTTCTTCGGGGTAGTTGTGTAGTGGACAAGTAAAGTTAAAAGAACAGCATGTCTGGGCAGTCCTACGCACTACTCTCTTCGCTGCTTTGGACATTCTGTTTTACCTTATACCCCTCGACATTTATAGCAGACAAGTAGCCGCCAACGCAGCTATTCGTCTTAAAGCAACTTCACAGCGGGCAAATAAACATTTTGGTCACGCGAATATTCTTAGCGCACTAGGAATCCTACCAGAAAACATCGACTACACCATACCCAAACAACGGTTTAACAAGGACTTCCATGTAAGCATTCCCTCTAGATCCTTGTGGGAGGATAATGTCTTCCTGGATGATAATTCAATCAACTTTTACGCCGAAGGTTCAAAGACTGTCAGTGGGGTTGGCGGTGGAGTTTTTGCTGATGAACTTAACCTAAGCCTCTCTTTCCGCGTCCCCAATCACTGAGGCGTGTTTCAGGTGGAAATTCTGACAATTAAGGAAGCTCTATCCTGGCTAAAAAAAAAATAAAATATCTGCAATGAATATCCACATCTTTTTTAATAGTCAGGCAGCTATCAAATCCCTGAACTCATGCTCTCTAAATTCAAGAACAGTCATGTACTGCTGATCATCTCTAATGGAGATGGCGGAGCAGTTAAACATTCACTTTTGCTGGCTACCGGGACATAGAGACATTCCAGGGAATTGTAGGGCAGACGAACTTGCCAAATTTGGAACCATGGGCGGTTGGATCGACATGCTTAGCGACCAAACAAATCTGGCCGAAGCTAGATCTGAATCGCTCCAGGAGTTTAATTCTTCTAAATAGAAAACATCTTAGCGCCATCATAGGTGTCATCACTGGGCACTGCCTCATAGCTTAACCTGCAAAAAGGTTTGGCATGTTTACTAGCGAATTTTGCAGAAGCTGCATGGATGAGGAGGAAGAGGAGACAATCCCTCACCTCCTCTGTACATATTCAGCTCTCTCCCAAGGAAGAAATCTCCACCTAGGGGACTTCTTCCACAACGACTTAGTGACTTAAGCAACATAGAAATTAAAAGTCTCCGACGCTTTATTCAGAGTTCCAAATGGTTTCTAGAGTAGAAAAATCCCAGATCCACGTGGTATCGCAATGGGCTAATAGACCTAAGTGGGTTGGCTTTTCAACAGCCACTTAAACCTTACTTAACCTAACCTAAGTAATTACTTTGTATATTTGAAGAAGAAGTTTGAAGAATAAAGGCTTTCCCGCAAACTCCAGTATTTGCTCTAGGAGTATGGGAAAAATTGAATTCGTCTCCACCACCATCCACCACTTCTCACTGCGACCGTCGGACTTCATTTTTATTTGATTTATGACCTGGATCGTATAGCGCAGACTTGTTGAAGAGTGTTTCTACTTCTGGTAGAAAATTTCACCGATCTTCAAAACTTTTTAACTGTCTATGATCCGTCAGAAGGGAATGATAGTAGTTAAATGAGAGTTTTCTATTTCAAGACTCTGTCCAATAACATCCTGTACATACGTTGAGAGAGAACAATATTGAGCTTTCCTGCCAACTTATAGATTTCTCTGAGCAATTTTGAGCTAAATGAGCTAGTCACTTATGACTTACTTACTTACATAGCGCTACAGTTCGGGATTGTCCGCGGCTTTTTGCCAATTCTCCCTAATTAGTTGAGCTCTATTCCACTAGTGCGTTCCACCTACTTCGCTGTTTCCTTGGGTCGAAACGTTGGTGTCTTTGCGTTGAAGATGACCTAGCCATCTGAACCTAGTTATTCCTGCTTTTCCGACGAAATCAGCATCGCTGTATAGTCTATACAATTCCAACAATATCCCAAAGAACTTTTCTCTCGGTTACTCGAGAGAGTGCTTTACTACTACATTGCCTTGCGAGCGCAAAGAAGCAGAAGTTAACAAGAGTGATATACCGGGTGAGTTTTTTAACTTGAGACATCCAAATTACTCGAAAAATACGCGACATCGCGAAAAATGTTTCAGACAAAAGTCACAAGGTTCTGAAGGGGACATAAGATGGTGACCACGAGTTTGACTTTGAGACCCATTTCCAAGGTCAAACGAAGGTCGCTTTTGATTTTTCAAATGATAATTCCTGATTTTCATTGCTCAGTTCCCATTCCTGTCGAATATTCTCCTTAAGAGCTGCGAATGTCTGAGGCTTGTTGGCATAAACCGGCTACTTTAAGTAGTCATAAAAAAAGAAGTCTGGGGTGACTTGATAATCACCAAAACGGGAGATAACGCGACCAGGAAACGCTTCCTGTGTGGTGAGGTTTCACCGTTTTGTTGAAACCACATATTCACCAAGCCCCGCTCATCCAATTTCGGCAATAAGACGTCTTTTATCATCACCCTGTAGCGTTCTGTAACACAGTAACAGTGACCGTATTGCCGATGGAATCCTCAAAAAAATACGGCCCAATCAGTGGATGTAATGGCTCTTCGTGCATCGCACGCGGATTTTCAGTGCACCGGAAGCGAAAATTTTGCTTATTAACGTAACCGCTTAAGTTGAAATGCGCCTCGTCGCCCATGATGATTTTCGACACAAAACCATCTTATTCGTTGTTGAGATTGAAGATGGCTTTACAGTAATTCACACGCGACTGACGGTCAGAAGGCATTAAATGATGCTCTGTTTGCACTTTGTATGTGTAAGTGTATGTGTAAGTCTTTCACTAAAATTCGCTGTAGGGTTCTTCTCGTGATACCCAATTGAGTGGTCCGTCGTCTGGTTGATGTTTCTTTGTTCTCAGCGACGACGGGCAACCACAACCCCGATATTCTTGGCCAGTGGCGGCCTGCATGGTCTCCTGTGGTTCTATTCTGTTCGAGTCGAGTAGCTAAGCACCGGAATGTTTGCCCGGTTGGCGCGACATGATTAGGAAATCGATGTCGAAAACATCGACACAATTATTCCACGCTCTTGCGGAGTATAACGCTCCATTAATATGGCGGTAGGTTTTTGAAAACATCACTGTAATGAGAAGTACGCAGTCTATGAAACGTATGTTTCAAGTTTGAAAGCGCCACGTTGTTTAGTATTTGTTTGGCAGCCATCAATAGTGAACGTTGTCAGTGAATTTGTGAAAATGGAGAAAATTGGTCATCGTTATGTGATACAAAACTTTTATTTGAAAGGCCTCAGCCCAACCAATATAAAAGATGAACTGGATTCTACTCTGGGTGAGTCTGCTCCTTCGTTTACAACAGCAAAATTTTGAGTTGCTGAGTTTAAACGAGACCTTACGAGCTGTCAAAACGATCACCGCAGTGGTCGAATAAATGAGGTGACGACTCCAGAAATGGTGAGGCGGTACTGGATGATCGTCGACTGAAAGGCGTTTCAAAAAGTGCGATACATTGTATATTATTTGAAAATTTGGACATGAGAAAGCTATGTACAAGATGGATGCCTGGTTGCTCACACTCGAGCAAAAACAATGTTGTGAAGATGTTTCAATTGAGTGTTTAGCGAAGTTTCACAGCAACAAAGCAGAATTTTTACTCCGTTTCATAACAATGGATGAAACATGGGTCCATTGCTTTACACCCGAGACAAAAGAACAATCAAAACAATGGATTTAATGGCTCCAAAAAGGCGAAGACCGTTTCAACTGCAGGCAAGGTCATGGCTTCGATTTTTTGGAATGCGCATGGGATAATTTTCATTGACTATCTTGAAAAAGGAAAAACTATCAACGGCCAGTATTATGTGAACTTATTGCAACGTCTGAGCGAAGAAATCAAACAAAAACGGCCGAATTTGGCTAAGAAGGAAGTGTTGTTTCATCAAGACAATGCACCAGTTAACAAATCCGTTATTGCAATGGCCAAAATCATTGAATTAAAGTTTGAATTGCTACTTCATGCATCCTCTTAGCCAGATTTAGCCCCTCGGATTAATTTCTGTTCCCAAACTTGAAAAAATTGCTCAGTGGTCAAAGATTTTCCAACGATGAAGAAGTGGAGCAAGACAGTTCTTATTATAAAAAGGCTATCGAACTTTTTGAACATCGCTGGGAAAAGTGTACAGATCTGAAAGGTGGTTATGTTGAAAGATAAATAAATATTTTTCCAAATATTTTGTGGTTTCTTTGTTGGGTCGGGTACTTTTGAGATCGCCATCGTACTGCAGCCGTCTAGTTCACAAATGTCAGATATGATTTTCAAAATTTATATAATTTTGGGCCTGCTCTCTGACGATAAGCAAGGCGAAGCTTGGGTACAATGTGTTGTATGCAGAATGCAGGCTCATGAGATAAGTACTGGCAACGATCAACAATATTTCGTATCTGACGTTTCTCAAAACCCATCTTGTTAGAAATGGCCCATCCTAGGCCATACTTAACACCAGGTAAGCCATATTAGCTGCATTTTTTTACAAACTGCAATACGAAGTTCCTCTAATTTTTCTATTATATCTCTTTGATATGTTTTTTCTTTATTATTTCAGTAACTAAAGACTAAAAGCGGGCTCATTTATTTGACTATCTGTCAAAAAAAAAAAAAAAAAAATAGTTCAATTCTTACTCCAAGGTAACAGTTGCTTAGAATCGCTATTTGAAATGTCTGCATATACAAACTAAGAAAACGCAGACATTATTTACGCTTATGGGCTGTGCAAAGAAAGGTCAACTAGAGCGCGGCAAAGACACCATGAACTTTATACTAACCGACGGCTTCCTAGTGAAGGAGTATTTGAAAATATAGAAGGCTTCGGGAAACGGATAAGTTTCAGATCCACAACCCAACGCAGGATGTCCACAAGTAAGAATAATTTCGGCTGATGAAAGAATACTGGAAGCAACAGACGCTTAGCTTTGAAATTCAATGTTTCCAGACATTGTATATATTTTTTATAGAAATGCATTGAAAAACCCTTATCCATACTATAATACACCTGTCCAAGAACGTCTTCCCGATGGTTTGGAAAAGTGACTTCAGTTCTCTAACGTGGATGACAACGAATCTATTAGCAGAACTCTTTGGACGGACGAATCTCAATTTACAAGAGATAGGATGATCACAAACTTTCATAGTCTTCATACATGAGCTGCGGACAATCCACATGCAAAGAGACATAAATTATTTCAACACAAATTCAGGGTCAATATGTTGACAGGTGTAATTGGAAACAAGTTCATGCGCCCCTTCAGACTACCACCTAGGCTGAATTCTACAAACTATCTGGAGTTTTTGCGAAATGATTTATCAGAACTGTTACAGGATATTCTACTGATTCAACTAGCCTCAACATATTTTCAACAGGATGTTGCTCCAGTTGTAGTGAGATTAAGAGTTGCCTAGATGGATAGTACAGTAATCGTTCGATAGGAAGAAATGGACAGTTCACTGGCCAGCAAAATCTCGTGACCTTATGGTATTGAGATGGTATTGAGTGCGTCGAATCTTCAATGGGGCGAATTCACCTTCGCACTCGTGTAGTAGGAAGAGTTCTTTAAAACCTTAACATTCACAAATCCGCTGGTCCAGATGGTATGCTTCACTGGCCTGCAAGAACTCCTGATCTTACAGTATTGGATTTTTATTAAGTGAATTTGAAGAGAATATTCTCGAAACGTCATCAAAATTGAGGCAGCAGTTAGCATCAATAAACATTCGCAATGTAGTCCAGAAACGGGCTCTAGCTATCTAAAAAAACCAAGGAGAACACTTTGAGCACCTGTTACAACTGTTTTAGTGCACATAGCTTTTGGAGCTTAAAGCAAAAAAAAAAAAAACTTTTTTTCAATTTTATCTGTTGCAGGTTTTCCCAAGTTTAAAAAAATATTTGCGTTTTTCTGCAAACTTATTAATGAACTTTTTATTTTATTATTTTTATGTTCATAAGAAAAAACTAGTTAACTGTTGTGTTCTTGAGAAAAGTGACCTTAAAGTTAAAAATAAGCATGGGCAAAACAAAAATAGAACAAGCTTTGAAATTGTATATCTGAAGACTCAAACAAGATATCAACTTACAAAGGTTAGTACTTCTTCTAAAAATAAAGTCATAAACAAAGCTTCTATCATTAATATGTACTAACAGACCAATTTCCGTTAACATGGGTCAGGATACACCAAAGTAAGCCTTTTCCTAAATCCTCGATAAATGATGCCAACATTGGAGATACACCCCTATTGTATAACGATTTTTTCCTTAGAGTATACCCAAGAATTATTTCCCAAATTATCCTGTATTACAGAACCCTGTATACACCCTGTATAATAGAATGTTGAATCCTCTAACTCAAACAGGAAATTAAAAAGAAGGCTTACGGATTTTTGCTCCGTACTCCAGCTTACCAGCCGTGACTGAAAGACTTTCTTAAGTCTCGTAAAATGAATGGTTGCCTAAATACAATATCAAGTCAATTACATGCTACCCATGGACCCAAATAACCACTGAGTCGAAAAATCTTTCTTTCTCTTTGTCCCATTTTCTTAAAAACTTATGCCGTGCTCAAGCACCTGTAGTCATACCCACTTGAGTGCAAGTTCTTTAAAAACAGAAAAAATCAAAAAAGTTTTACCAAAATGACACCCTCTTAGGGTTGATTGCCATCATTTATTCAGTCACACTTCTACAGATAATACAACTTTAGAAGTGCCTGGCCACTTCGAGACCACCGACCAACAAAAAAAAAAAAAAAAAATTAATAAATAAAAGAAGCACATTTCAACGTGCCCGAATGCGAGTGCATAAATAGTTGTGTGGTGGAGTGATTTCAAAATAAATAAATAAATAAATAGATGCGGGCATCCCTCATCTCTTGCCTCAGGTCGATCTGCTGTTTCCTGCACCGAGTCACTGCAGTTGCTCTATAGTATAACTCTATCGTATGGCAAAAACAAGGACTGAGTGTATGTAACATCCAATTGATAGATGGTTGCAAGTGTCACTTTTGTTGGTGCACTGTCTCAATTTGTTTGTGATTATGACTAGGGAATTCAGGGTTAACGTAGCTAATATATGCTGGCATAAAAATAATCACTTTTCTGTATACGTTTACGTTTGCAAACACAGTCCATCTGTGTTAAAACTTAGTGAAACACAGGTAGATTCCCGACCACATCTCTCTGATCACACTGATCTGAAGCTGCATGAACTAGTGCCATTATTCTTCTCCCATCGCGGTCTCGCCATTTATGTGCGTAGTGATGTATCTAACTAAAATCCACCACAATGTAGTCCCTTTTCCAAACCGGAATTCAATTTCCTGTTGTTAAATTTCCATCTCCGTAAGCAAATTATCCATTACTGTTTTATTTACAGAAGCTCTCGACCTATATATATATATATATAACGAGTTTGATGCGTTGTCTGACTCCATTCTTAGAATTGTATCCCTTTATCCTAATACTGAAATCGTTATTACGGCAATTTCAATTCTGGGTGGCTTCGACTATCTGGACAGACAATATCCGAAGGACGATTTGTTGAGATCTTCACTGCGGACAACAGACGTTGATAGTCGGCATGACAACCTAGCACCCTGGACTTTTTATTACTTTCTCATCCTGATAAGTACACCGTTGATGTGCTCTCCACTCTAGGCTCGTCGGACCATAGTGTTATGTCTGCTAATTTCTCGTATACTGACCAAACAGTTAGAGTAAAACTTCCTTAAAGAACTGTAGGGTAATACGTGGAAGCCAATTGGAGCGGACTTAACTATTATTTTAGGAATTCTAACTGGCCGTTATGTTTCTTCGATAACGACGTGGATGCCGCTGCTGATATGGTCACAGACACCATTCTCTTTGGAATGAGCTCCTTTATCAAATCAAAAGAAAAGGCATGGTACGATTTGAGCTATAAAGAGGCTGTCAGAGCTGTAAAGACCAATCCGACAGAGGAAAATCGAAAAAAGTTCAAACGAGCCTGGAATGACGGCAGCGTCTTTCTCGAGCGTTTGAAACTCCAATACGACCAAAAACTGAAGCAAAAAATACTTCAATGTCCCAAAGGTAGTAAAAATTGTTAGTAGTTCTTCTGTCGACTCCTCCATCTCAACGCTCATTTACAATGACATTCCAGCTGTCAACTCTTTAGACAAGGCCAATATGCTTGCTGCACATGTTGCGGCCAGTTCAACACTTCCAGATTGTTCTTTGTCTCCACCCACACTTGAGTACTTCGAATCTTCAATGGAGCGAATCCACTTTCACACTCGTGCAGTAGGAAGAGTTCTTATAGATCTTAAAGAAGATATAACACCCTGACTGATTCGAACTGAAACCAACTTCAGACTGCTATAATTTCCAAACCGTTCATTACTATGAGCTCAAGTTTTGATACATGACAGATATTTTTATCATTTTTTAACGATTTGCATCTCAGTTGTGTTGAAAAATTCTTATCTGCGATGGAATTCAAATGTGATAGTGTGATTGCTTTATATTTGGCTGGAAAACCACAAGTAGCTATCGTTAGAGCCCTACAGCAACTCAACGTGAATAAATCATTTGTGTCTCGAACCATAGCTCGTTACCGTGATACCAGCAGCGTTGCAAAACGCCATCGAGATGGTCATAAAAAAACAACAGCATCGGCAGAAATGGTTTGGAAAGTGAAGGCTCGAATTGAGCGAAATCCGCGTCAAAGAGGAAGAAAAATGGCTCGTGAGCTCAACATATCGTTGGAACGGATGCAACAGCACCGACGGTGATGGTTTGGGCCGCCATAACCGCCGATGGTCGCACTCCGCTCGTATTTTTGGACCGTGGCGTCAAAATTAATGCGATCGTATACCGTGAAACTGTCTTAGAGGCAGTATTGAAGCCTTGGGCAAACAATCATTTTGGTCGGAGACCGTGGACATTTCAACAAGGCTCGGCACAGTCTCACAAAGCCCGCGTCAACCAAGATTGGTTAAAAACCATTGCTCCACACTTCATTTCTTCGACACAATGGATTGTTAATTCTCCGGATGCAAATAAGTTGGATTTCTTTGTCTGGGTTATTTTGAAGGCGAAGGTTAGCACTAAAAAATACCAAAGTTTGGACCACCTCAAATATGCACTTCGCCGGAAATGGGCCAAAATACCGCAGAGCCATTTGCGTGCAGCGTGCGATGCTTTCTTCGGCCGTCTCAAGGCCATTATTCGCGCCAAAGGTGGACATATTGAAAACTACTGATACAGTTTGAAAATCGATGTATTTCTCAACATTTTTTGCCTTGGCACAATAAAATTTATCAAAAAATAAAAATATTATAGCATTTTAAAAAGTTGCAGTTCGAGTCAGTCACCCTGTATATCTTCCCTTCTTTTGAAGAAGTGTCCTTCCAAGTTGGCAAAACCAATGTTCAAGCTTTTTTATCGATCCTAAACTTTAGGACTCTTTCCGAGCAGATGGAAAATAGCATTTGTCTATCCCGCCCTTGAAAAAGGAAATTTTTCTTCTCTATCCTCCCACAGACCTATTGTACTTTGCTTCGTTTTGAGGTCAGCTCATGAAATACTTCGAAATGCGATAACTTCTCAATGACCGGCAGTATGGTTTTCATCCATGTCCATTGGTGATTTAATGGCATATCTCATCGACAAATTGAACCAAAGAATACATCAATCTGGCGAAAGCAAGATATTTGCACTCGATATATCTAAGGCATTTGACAGAGTTTGGAATCAAACTCTTTTGTCGAAAATGCGTGATTTAGGGATCGATGGATCTCTTCTTCAATGGACTAGAAACTCCATTTTGGAACGTTAAATTCAAGTTGTCTTCAATGGTTTCAAGCCTGATATTCACAAAATAAATGCTGGTGTGCCCCAGGATTCGGTTCTGTCTCTGACACTCTTTTCAATTTTCATTAATGATTTCTTGTCTGCTACTTCTTATCCAATATACGAGTACTCTTTTGCTGACTAAAGTACTCCCTGTTTCTTATATTCGTTCTCGGACTTACGACAGTGCTCTTCGGCTGTAGAACGGGTTCTGCAGCGTATATTAAGCTCATTAAATTCCGACATTGACAGCATAACCAATTGGGAAACTATTAACAGAATGGAATTCAATGCTACCAAAACTCAATGCTGTTTGCTGTCATGAAAGCGAAATTAAAACACTCAAACATTATTCATGAATGGCACTTGCATCGTCAAAATCGAAAAACTTTCCATTCTCGGTATGTACAATATATCAATGAGAAATTACGTTGGAATGACCACATATTCAATGTCGCCAAAAATGCTGCGAATTATCTAGGTTTCCCTAAGGTTTCACTACATCTGACCTGGCCACAATATACAGTATAAGGCGTTTATCCACTCAATATTGTATATAGAATGCCCGCATCTGGTCAGGTGCCCCTAAAACCTTCTTGAACTTGATAGATAGGATCCAAAATCTTGCAATAAAACTCATAGATGATGCCAATAAGACAGAGTCATTCGACACCCACGAACACCGGCGTAACATCTCATGTCTCACATTGTTGTATCTCTATTTTCACCATGAGTGCTCCACCAAAATTTCCAGTAGCATTCCCTTTAAACTTTTAACCTTAACACCTGCTATGAATGCTCATCAGTAAACCCTCAAATCCACCTTCGGACATACTCTGAAATATCGTGAATCTTTCCTAAACTCTACAGCACGCTTATAGAATGCCCTAGGTACATAAAATCCCTTGTGTGCGCCCCTATTATAAAAAAAAAAAAACCTATTTACAGCAAATAATATTTTGTCGTCCAAACTAACATACGTAAGTTGGGGCAATATCCTTGAAAATACTAAGTACAATCTTCTTTAAATATTTCTACAATATTTTATGTGTAGTCTTGCATGAGTCCTTTAAGTAGGTTCCCTCCCTAGCAATAGAATTTCACAACAATACCTACTCATAACATTTTTACCGAAAAGAATTCATTGGAACAATACTCTCTGTTCATAAATTTCCCCAAGGCAAAAATATACAATTAACGTTGGGCGCGTTCGAAAGAAGGAAAGTTATTAACAAACCATCGAGTGCGCTACTTACGCTGGCCTTTAATTATTCATTCACAAAGGCTGCAAGTAAATACGTATGTACACACATATTATTGTTCAACGTTTAACATAAATACCAAACTTATTGGAGAAAACATTTGTATGAATCTGAACGTACGCTTCTGGGCTTTTGAAAAAAATATGACCTCAATTTAATTGGCTCCTGGAGACTATGGATACTTATTTGTTCGATGCGTCAGTAAATGATGAAAATGAGGAAAATTAACTTTAAGCTGCGGTTACCAATTTATATCTTTTCTATAAATTTTTGGTTTAATTGTTAATGGTTCACTTGGGGTAAGACAGATCCGCTACCATGAAATCGTAAAGGAAATTAATGGGTGCAGCCTTAATTACTGTGGTAAACAACCATACGAACACTCATCTCATTTCCATTTTCCTGTTGGCATGGAAAAGGCTCTCATTCAATATTAATTTATCTCTGACACCTCCCATAGAAACATATGTCTCCTTGGTAACATGAAACATGTGAAGATACAGCAAAGAAGTGACACAGATACGTTGTCTGATGGAAAGTTATTTCCCACAGAATGGCATTCAAAAGAGAAAAAAAGAAAAAAATCCAGTTCAGATCGTTTTGGTTGAGTGGCTTTGAATTTCTGAGATATCCTGTGCAATATCCTGAGCAATATCCTGAAATATGTCTAAAACACCCACAAATCGGCATGTAAAGAATATAAGGTTACAAAGGAGCTTCAGATGTGTGCAGCTCAAACCAATCGACCTTCAGATACGAGTATGTCATTCAAAACTGACTTCAATGTGAAGTAGATTCGAATATCAATTGAAAAGCATTAACTGTGTATGAGCAGTTATTTAAAGGATTTAGGTTGATATGCATATGTAAATACATACGAGTATGTGGACGAAAACCGATGCGAGAACAGCCAAATACTCATACACTATATGGTATGATGCTCTTAACGCTCAAGATATTAGATAAATTTCTTAAAACAGATTAGCTTATGTTGTGGTAATATGAGGATAGGCTAAAGATCCTTTTGTACTCTTCCATTAGTTTTTTCATCGCCTTCAGATCATTTTCATATATTTGTATAGAAATGGTGCTTGTCTACGTGCCAGTGTCGGACTGTTGCTGCCTAATAAGTCAGTGTTCCATTCACTACTCACCGCACCGAATAGTTTTGACGTCTATATGTAGATGTAACTGTACTGCCTGTTGAATTTTGTCTAGCTCCTGTATGCTCTAAGGCGCAGGTAATCAACGGTTGGTGCACTAGAAATGTAGATTTAGTCAATACACCCAAAAACCGAGAATGTTTTCTTTACGAGAAGGAGGAAGCTGTCAGGTCTGACTTAGCTAGTGTCATCCTAGATTACAAACTTCTGTGGACTAAACATGTTACGTTGAAAGGCTCTAATCCGCTATTGGTCTTCTGGTAGTGGAAAGATGTAGTCACCAAGGCATATGACCTCTCACTGAGATGGGTATTTGGATCCACATGGCTATGATAGGGTCAAGCACTCCTATATCTCTCGAAAATGCGTCATTGATGCTTTTACCAGGCTGCAAAGAATTGCCTTTCTCTATGACAGCTTTCACTAGTATCCCGAGCTCCGCTCAAGAAACATTAACTCCTTCCTCCTTCCAAGCGCGCACAAGAGTTTTAAGTACACTTAAATACTTGAACACAGCGCAGGTTAAGAAAGGAGTAAAGAAAGAGAGGTATCGATGAACGTTGGTTTTAAATGTTTGATGGTTATAATGGCCAGAAAATAAAGAGATAGGCAGGGTTTTTCATAAGCTAGTTGTACGATATTTCAGAATACGTCCGAAAGTGGGCTTGTGGGTATTCTAATGAGCATTTATATCAGGCGGGTGTTACTTTTAAAAGTTTGAGGGGGCAGAATGATACTAGCGATTTCTATGGAGCACTGTTGGTCGAAATATCGATAAAATAGCGTAAGACATGAGACATTACATCAGTGTTCTAGGGTGTCCATTGTCTGAGTGATATTACATAGAATCACCTATGAGTTTTATCGCACGGTGTTGAATCCTATCTAGCAGATGCAGAGTATTTTGGGCGCACCCGACTAAATGTGGGCATTGTACTCCAATTTCGGGCTGGTAAATGTCTTATGTATTGTAAACAGATTAGAAGTATTTCTTACATCGCTTGAGGAACCTAGATATTTCGTAGCATTTTTGACGACACCGAATATGTGGTCATTCCAACATAAGTTGTAATTAAAACACGTACCGAGACTGTAAAGTTTTTCGGTTTCGACGATGTAACTGCCATTCACGGATAATGGTTGTGTATTTAAATTTCGTTTTAACGACAGCAGACAGCATTGTGTTTTGAAGCATTTGATTCCACTCTGTTAATAGTTCCCTAATTGGTTATGCTGTCAATGTTGGAATTTAATGAGCTTAACATTGGCTGCAATTTGCATTCTACAGCTGAAGAGCAAGGACGTGAGTCCGAAAATGAATATGAGAAACAGAGAATACTATAGTCAGCAAAGGAGTATATATATATTGGATTAGAAGTAGCAGACAAAAGATCATTGATAAAAATTGTAAAGGGTATCGGAGACAGAACCGAATCCTGGGGCACACCAGCATTTATTTTGTTAATATCAGGCTTGAAACCATTGAAGACAACTTGAATTTAACGTTCCGAAAGGGAGTTTCTAGTCCACTGAAAAAGTGATTCATCGATCCCTATACCACGTATTTTCGACAAAAGAGCTCGATTCCAAGCTCTGTCAAATGCCTTAAAAATATCAAATGCAATTACCTTGAATTTCGCCAGATTGATGTATGCTTTGGTTCCACTTGTCGATGAAACATTCCATCAAATCACCAGTATACATGGATGAAAACCGTTAAGTTGTCACGTTTCTAGGTATTTCATGAGCTGACGGTTAATCAGCGTTTCCATGATCTTAAAAAGAAGCAACGTAAGTGCAATGGGTCTGTAGGAGGAGGGAGAAGAAGATTCTCCTTTTTCAGGGACGGGCTGGACAAATGCTGTTTTTCATTTGCTCAAAAAGAGTCCTAAAGTGTAGGATCGATGGAAAAGCTTACACAATGGGTTTTGCCAGTGTAGAAGAACACTACTATACGAGTGCGAAAGTGGATTCTTCCCATTAAATATTCCACACACTTAAGTGATAGCGGAGACAAAGGACAATCTGGAAGTGTTGAATTGGCCGCAAAGTATATAGCAAGCAGATTGGCTTTGTCTAAAGAGCTGACAGCTGGAATATCATTGTAAATGAGCGTTGGGATGGAAGATGCGGCAGAACTTCTAATGTTTTTGAAGAACGACCAAGAATTTTCAATACCTTTGGGACATTGAAGTATTTTGTGCCTCAGTTTTTGGTCGTTTTGGAATTTCACACGCTTGGGAAAGACGCTGCAGTCATTTCTGGCTCACTTGAACTTTTTTCGGTTTTCCTCTGTTGGGTTGGTCAAGCAGGACCGAAAGGATATTTCTCTAACCTTGACGACAGCTTGAATCGTACCATGCCTTTTCTTTTGTTTGGTAATGGACCTCATTCCAAAAGGAATGATGTATGTGATCACATCAGCAACGGCATCTACGTCGTTATTAAGGAAACATAATGACCAGTTAAAATTCGTAAAGAAAGAGTTCAGTCCGCTCCAAGTGCGTTATTTCAAGAAATTTTGCTCTAACTGTGTGGTAAATATACGAGAAATTAGCTGATATAACACAATGATCCAACGAGCCGCGAATATTGGCTATATCCACTCTAGGTTCCCGAGCTATTATTGTGAAGCATCGTTGTAGGGGGTATTCATTTGCATCTGTAGCAACGGCTAAGTAAGTCTTAGTGCCTTACGGAATCATTTCTCATTTCAGGGTCCAAGACTTCACTAACCACAGTTGGTAGTCAAAATTCACCGAGTCTTTTCTGAATCCCAGATCACAATGAGATCACGGAAAATGAAATCATCGATGAACTTCCTAGGCAGGGTTTGGGGAAGAGTTTTTCATGGTCCGAACCTAGGTGGATCATGGCGTGCTTTCATATTCGGTTAAGATTTCCGTTGACAGTTGGGTTTCATATGAGCATAAGTGCAGATGACATAACTCTTCAAATTGACGACAGACCATGCGAATGCTTCCCAATCAGCTTCCTTCGTGCTGTCACTCAGTAGAAAAACTGCTGGCTGATTATTATTGGCGTCGTAATGATTCGCTATACTTTTGCTAAGTACTTAAGTATGCGGGGCATAACTGATAAGACATCCTGCGATGCTTGCTGTGAAAGTGATGGAGACACCACAGAGCACTCACTACCTTTGTGAATGTCCGGCCTACGCTCGCATCAGGCTGCAGGTACTCGACGGCACTGACGGGTGGGTGGAAGTACTCTAGGGACCTTATCACTGAAACTGTTACTCATCCTTTTTTGAAAGACTGAAAAATTTCATTTAAAGGCAATTACAAGTAATACAATGGACTGGTTCCTTGTCTAAGTGCTTTGTTTGGACAAAAAACGAAGGTCTTACCTTTAAAACTTTGTATCCCGAGAATAGGCTTTGTGTATGCGCTGCAAAGCGAGTACATCAGTTAGTTGCTTTATAAATCAAAACTAAGTTCCAGTAACAAACACATTGATTTAGAAGGGAGGTGCTTTTAGTGAGTAAAAACCGCACACTTGCACACATATCCGCACGCACTTGCGATGCTCAAAGTATTTCTAGAAGATTTTCTTTCAATCTCTGCGGTACAATAAAAAAACAAAAAGGCTTGGATTAATTAATTAAATGTTAACTCTATGATAATAGTGGCATGGACGAGTATTGCCCCATGACCTCTTTGTTGCATTACATGTTGCTATGTTGTATGTTTGTTAAACTATGTACGAGTATATCAGACTATTCATCTCGAGAAATTGCTATTTGGAGCGTAGAATCTACATAACTTTAAGATGCCATGCCACCACATAAGAACATACAAACGAGTATAACATACATATGAGTAAAAGTTCACCAACAAGTGGCTCCCCTAACCGTCTCCATTTACTTCATCTCGACTGTCTTGTCTCGACTCCAGATTAAATGAAAAAAAAAAAAGGAGTTACGAATAGTGCTACGCATTGTCCTCAATGCTCGGATGATTTATATCTCTAATTGCTCTTTCTTCTTGCCATTCTGCTGCATGTAGTACTCATATTTGTCTTCAAATACATGAGTTCTTATGCGCAGGAATACTGGAATCCAAAGTCGAAATGGATGTTATTGTGCACTTGCTGCTTTGTCGTGACGACTAACGCTAAGCGACCTCTTTTCCTAAAGAACTGTTTGCTGTCGGAATCAACTGCACTTTTGTACAATTAAAAAGCATTCCAGACGTGAATGGGATGTCACTTTAGATGAAGTCTTTTCTAAATAACTTGGAAGTGATAAGGAAAAGAGGGCAATGAAATGACTGTTTTAAAGTGCTAATTGTGTTAATCAAAGTTGTTTTACATGGATGTGTGCATGACTAAGTGAATAAATATTTCTTGCTATCTTTGACTAAGACATTGTAAAGCAAATATTCTGGCATTCGAATCTGTTCATGGAATCCACTTGTAAATCGAACTTGATAATTGATTTCGGTAGTATGTCGACTAAAGCGCTGAAACATATTGCAAATCGTCTGTCAAGTGCTTGTGTTACTAAACCAGGGTAACGAGCATACTCTAAATAATGTCATACGGGGCTATACCATCTACTAAGAGCTCCGCAGTATTGCACACCACAATAATCCTTAAAGCCATAGAGGCCCAAACATATTACCCATTACTGACTATACAATACGGTCATAGCTTAGTTCATAACAGAAAAGTAGGCCATAAAGGCCACCAAGTAAATATCCCAAGGGTGCGATGCAAGAACAGGACTCGGAAGCCTTAAAAATTTTAACGCAATGCGGAAAGAAGCAACAGCAAAAATTTGAAATCATTCAGTCAGAGCAGCGTTCTGAAAACAATCAACTAACTCAATAAAGCCACGCTAATGGTTGTAACATGCAAACTGTTTTTGAGTTTCGAATCACCCTAATTGCTAGTCACAACAAAACAGATGAACACGCCACAAATAAGGAATCTCTAGGAACAAAGGATACTCACAGAACAGACAAAAAACCAAATCCTATTATAAAGGGCAGGATACTTCTCTACACAACAAGCCTTGAAGAAAATGAATTTCTATCGCAGTGACTGACTCTTACACCGAGAGACTGCAAGCGTCGTCAGCATTTGTGGCCTTTACGACTGTATAAGCTTCATACTTTATTGAAAGTACTCGTGAAAAATACAGAAGACTCGCTCCAATACGCCGAAGAAAACAGCATAGCGGAACAACTACGGCCTAGCTACCATTCACAATAACAAGAAACTCTCATACAATTCGCGTATCGCGTTTTTCTTAGTTTTTCATCACCCACAAGTTCTTTGTTGGAGCATAAATGTCCAACCGCTCTATGTGACCGAACCAGTGTAGTCGACGAGTTTTGGTATTCTGGCATACATTTAGGACCAATATTCTTTCAAAACTGTTCCATGTCTATTCCGATCTCTTGCTTATCGTCTAGTATACCACATGTTTTGGTGAGCATGCATTTGATCTTTCGAGGTAACAATTTGGAACCCATTTGTTTTCTAGGGTAAGTTTTCGTCGAATCTGCACTATGTTGTCATTCGTGGAACTGATTTCGTACTGTGAGGACGCTAAGCTCATTAACCACTTCGTCAACAATTGCGTCTTTTTTTAGGCAGTACACAGATTCTTCCGCTTTTATCTACAAGATGTACTTGGTTTTTTCTAGATTCACTTTAAGGTAAAGTCGTTTCTTTTATTCGTTTATTGTCATAAAAGTCTCTATGATGGCGGACAGCGAGCAACAGATGATATACATAGATGTAGTCTGCAAATCCCAATAGCTGGATAGATTTGTTGAATATAGTGCCTTTTGTGTTAACACCTAGCGATTGCACTATCTATTCTAGATTGAAGAAATCACACGACAGTGCATCTCCTTGCCGAAATCCGGTATAGTTGGATGAAACTGCACAGCAATATGCTGTACAGTGGTATCAATTTCGATGGGATTCCGAAACTGCAATTGCTTTGTACTCGTATATCTCAAGACGAGTAAAGCTATCTTATGGGGTTTCGAAATCAACAAAGAAATGGTGAATTTGAAACTTGATGATCTTTCCAAGATTTTTTAACTGGAAGTGTGTTGCAGAAAGGCTTAAAATATTCAAATTATACGATTGAAAGGATCTAAGATGTGACATCATGAACGGAAATTCCTCAATACTTCATACAAGACATAGATGCGCCTTTCTTGAAATAGGGTTTACAGAGTTTAGAGCCAAAATTGGGTCGTACACTCAACAAAAATATCACCTATATATTTGAAAAGCCCAGTCCCGTAAACTTTTCTAAAGCTAATCCAACGTCTTCTACTATATACTGAGAGAAGAGATGGAATTTTCGTTTTCTGGAAGCGAGTTCTCTTCTAGCCCTATCACTCTCATTACGTGATACCCATTTAATAGCTGCTGTCTCATTTGTGTAATTTTTCTTCCTGAAATATTGTTTCTATCGATATCCTTAAGCTGTGAGTATGCGTAGACCGAGATCTTCTATTCGTCCTTTCTTCTGGTTCTATACTTTTCCCTCGCTGTTTTGTCACCTTTTTGTCATCATAATACATAGGGTTCCTATGAACCACATTCCAGTGGTGGCTGCGGTTATCTCAAATAATGATCGCGGCATCATAGGCTTCATAGATTGTTGACAATTGCGTATGGTTAGTGGACATTGTGTTAAGTTTTTAACGTAAACATCTGTCCTGTAGATTTAAGCTTACGGGATGCCCATAAGATCTATAGCAAGGATACGCCTTGCCACCGCCTGCCGCGTTCCTGACTTCCATGGTACTGTGATTTAAGTCCTGGTAGAGATTATCAGTAGTCCTGCCAACAATAGACCCTATGAACGGTCGTTTGTAACTGGTCATATTGTAGCAGCAGTCAGAGGCGTTCAATACAGAAAACCGTTACGATATGACCAGCTCATTTTAACGTACCTAGTGAGTGGATGGTGGAGAGTCTCTCAGGCAGGCGTCTGTAGGCCCTGGCTTCTCAAGTCATCGTAAGGCTTTCAACAAAGAATTTCTTTTTATCAGCGATTAGTAGTTGGAATTTGGATAGTTAAACTCTAAGCCAAATTGCAACAACTGAAGTGGCCAGTGTCAACGTTTGCCCATCTACTTGCTTCTACGTTTGCAACTTGAGCGCCAAGTTCACGTGTGGTTTGGGAAACCTAGTCCTGCTTATCCCCGTATTGCGGATTGGTGTAAAATCTATTAGTTGAAAGAAGTTATCTTTAGTTATGTAGTGGAGGTTGTGCTTTCCGATCCACCAAAGTTGTTTTCCTTACCCATTCTGCCGCCGAAGTCACTTAGAACGATTTAAATATCATACTTCAGCCAGGCGATGGCTTATCACATTTAAGTCAAAGGTAGGGTGATCAGATAGCAAAAATAGTTTTGAAATTGTTAGCTTTCAGCAGCTGTGAAAGTTACCAATGACATCCATCTGTCAAAATATTCAGTAAGGTTTGCCATTTCTTCACTCATGGTTTTACGTTTGCGGAATGTGCGGAAATTATTAAAAAATTTTATCGAATTTCTGGATCAGTTGTGCATACGCAACGTGAATTTCGTCGTGAGATCGGTCGTCATCATGGCTTCAATGTGCACCGTTGCACCGTGGAAAAGTTTGAGCGTGATTACACTCTTTTGGATCTTAACCCACCAACCAGATATAGATTGGTGCGAAATGAAGAAAATATAGCCGCCGTAGCGGTCAATATCAAAGAAGACCCAGAAATGTCGATTGGGCGCCGATCAGCTGAATTGGGCATCGCCACAGAGTCAACCCGGCTTATTTTGCGGTTGCGTTTGGGACTGTAACCGTATAAGATCGTGATAACGCAGAATTGAAACCAGACGACCATAGACAACGCCGTAAGTTCTCAAATTTTGGCCGAAAAATCATCTTCTCGGACGAGCCCCATTTTTGGCTCAGCGGCTATGTCAACAAGCCATGGTGGTAGTAGGTAGGTGGCCGCGGTGTAGTCGTATATGCATAGACTCCTCAAGCAGAGGGTCGCGGGTTCGAATACTGTGCGAGGCAATTTTCTGAAAAAGTCTTTTCATAGAATTTGTATGTAGTTATATAAAAATCCCGTCGGCCTCAACTCTGACATGAAGGCATAACCCTGATGTTGGAGTGGTTGCTGGCTGGGCTAAATGTAACGAACTAACAACTAGCACGTACTTAGACCCACTTGTTGTGGATGCACTGGCTCCAGTTTGACAACCACATCTGGAAAAATATGGAAACCTAACACCTGAGTTTCAAAATTACTACACCACCCGCCCGCGCCCTGGAGAAAAGCCAGTAAAGGGGTTTTCATATCCTCTTGGTGCGCGCGCTGGATTATAAAAAAAAGCTAAATTGCTGTTAATGAAGCAGACATCAATGTATCCACAAAGATTAACTATTTGATGTTAATGGCATGGGGGCATCATACGACCTTATTTCTTTCGAAAAAAGAAATGAGATACTGTTACCGTGAATGGTATCAGGTATATAGCGATGTTAACCGTCTTTCTGTAGTCAGAGTTTCATAATATAAATTTTTCTGAGTTGTGGTTCCAACAAGATAGCGCTACATGCCATACAAGCGATCCAACGCTAGAAGTTGTGAAGGAGAAATTTGGCGGCTAGGTCATCTCACGGCGAACGACCATCAATTGGCCGCGAATTGATACCACTCGGTTACTTCTCAGGGGCTACGTTATTTCCTTAGTCTACGCTAACAAGCCAATCACTTTACACGCGGTCGAATCTAAATTCGACACGCCATTGCTGGAATAACGCCGCACATATTGCACAGAGTCGGTCGTCAAAAATTAGACCGACAGCTTGAAGCACAGCCAGAGAAGCCAAGGCGGCCATTTGAATGATGTGCTATTCAATGCGTATTTTTTTTTTCCTATCGTTCTTATCTGGTCACCTGTTACATCATGAAAGCATTGAAAATATTCAAACCAACGCTTTAGACAAACATCACTAATCTTCTCCGTCTTACCAGCGAGTTTTCGAAATGAGCCCATCTTTTGAGGGATCAATTTGACATACCTTTCTAATCTCACACAATTTGCTTTATGTAAATAATCCTTTTTGTTGATTCGAATTTTTCAAAGAGTGTTATGTTTTGTCCTCTTTTTTCTGTGTCTGTTTATTCATCAAGGAAAACAACAATAAATGTATGGACGGCATAGTCTTATATTAAAGACATGAATCGCGTTGAGTTATTCCTAAAAGACTATCCCATAATGAACTTCACTTCCTTTTTTGTGACCTAGTTCAGAACTTGATTCATTTGTTTGTCGGCATCACAAAAAGCGACTCCATTTTGCAGTCACAGGAGCCTTGCAACCAAAAAGCATTTTCGCTGTTTCATCCTCTTTATTAGATTAAACTTTACTCAACTAAAAAGCTGAATCGAGACCTAGGTTGGATACTTTTTTTTATTTTAAAAACTGGTAACTTCGTGATGTTCACATTACAACGAAAAATGTTTTGTTTTCCAACTGGAAATTGTCCTTCCGTACGTGTATTCATAAAAGGACATATGAGCAGAAAGGAAGCTTCAAATTTATTCTGCACATACGAGAGTCGTGCGTGTTCTTCTCCTTAAGCTTTTTATGAAGGTACCACTAGCGCTTTATTTTGTTATGCTTTCATAAGAAAAGTAAAGTATGTTAGAACTCTTCTATAACTTACAGACGAGCATGTCGATTTATCTTAACTAAACAGGAAGGGTAAACCAAAATGAGTTTTAAAAAAGGAATCTAAAGAATGTAAAAACATTGTGAATGTGGTACGAATTTTAATAATCAATTCCGGCATACCGCCTTGATCATAAAGTTCATTCAGAAAATTAAAAAAAACACAAATTTATTCATCTAAATCTATTCTGTCCCCTTCAAAGTAATCCCCATCGACTGCAACACACTTATGTCAGCGCTTGATCCATTCCTCGAAACATTTTTTATATTCGGTTTTCGGTATGTTCATCAGTGCTTCCTGCGATTTTTCCATTACTTCCTCTCGGCTGCTGAAACACGTTCCTCGTTATGGTTTTTTAACTCGATTGAACAGAAAGGAGTTACAGAAAGCCAAATCATTTGAATTCGGCGGCTGTTGGATGGTATTTGTTGCGTTTTTCGTCAAAAAAATTACGAATAATGATGGCACTGTGCGACGTTGCGTTATATCTGCAGACAATTCTGGCCTCTTTCAGCGAATTGCGTGTCGTACTCATAAACCCACGTCTCGTCTCTAGTAATGATCCTTTTTATGAATGTGGGATCGGATTCAGCCTCGCAAATCATCTATTTTGTGACGTCAACACGGTCTCTTGTTTGCATGAAATTGAGGTCTTTTGGCACCAACTTTGCTGCTACACGACAAAAACCCCAATAATTAATCAAAATGTCTTGGACGGATCCATAGGCAATGTTCTAGTCCTCCGCTATCTCTCTGATAGTTAATTTGCGGCTATTGACCAACATTTCTTTTACTTCATCGATATTTTCGTCGGTTTTCGATGTCGATGGTCTGCCACTGCAGTCATCATCTTCGTGGCTCGTGCCACTGGTAAACGACCTTTTTCTTTAGAGCATCGTTGCCGATACACTTTTCCGACATTTTCAATGTTCGCGCACCATTAAATCTGTTTTTTACGCAAAATTTAATACAAGTTCGTTGTTGCAAATTTAAATCCATTTCTAAAATTGTAAAAAATCGCCAACATACACAGAGATAGATGTACTCTTGGCTACGTTACTTTTGCAAATGTCAAGCTATATCAGTAAGATTTATAAGGAATATCAACAAAAGATGTACCAACCTAAAAAAAAAAACAGAACTTAAATCGGAACAACGGGAGCGCCACACGGTGGTTATTCCGTTTTTTTTTTTTTTGATCAAGGTGGTACCTTGCAAGATCTCGTGAAAAGCACTTCTAGGATTTAACAAGATTTTTTGGCAAGCTTACAAGAAATGAATGACTTATAATGAACTTTAATTTATATTTCTTGTAAAATCAAAAATATAGCGCCACTGGTCTGATGATGTGATATTTATGGAATACTTGTTGAGTTACTTCAAATTGTTGGTTTCAACGAACATATAATGAAATTTCATGTCAGCTTTACGGGAAATGATGGGCATACCACGAAAAACTTCTGATTTTCATAGATTTGTAGAAAGTATTTACCAAAGAGCCGAGAGATTTGGAAAATAAGATAAAAATATATAATACTGCCCCTTGGAGATACAACAGTTGAAAGCAAGTACACACACACTTGCTTCTAAGGGGTGATTCATCGTAAGGTTTGACTTTTAATAGGCTTTTTTGTGACAGATCACGCGTGACCCCTATTAAACTGCTTTGCCATTTTTGTTCAGTATCTTTTGGCAAGTCATCGTGGGAAGACTTACACCACAACAGCGTCTTCAAATTGTTCAGCTGTATTACGAAAATCAGCGTTCTGTGAGAAATGTTTTTCGTGCGATTCGAGGAACTTACCGTGCGTATAATCGACCTACTGAAACCACTATTGGCATTCGACCGGTTAGACCACCGGTTAGCACGTAGTGAAGAGACTACTATATAGCAGCTCTTACTGAGAAGACCATGACGAATCGATTCGTCGTCGTTTTCAGCAGTTTGGCTTGGCGTATTCGACAACTTGGCGTATTTTACGTGAGGATCTCGGCCTAAAAGCGTACAAAATTCAACTTGTGCAAGAACTGAAGCCAGGTGACATTCAATGAATGGGCTCTGGAAAGACTCAATGAAAATCCGGTGTTCTATCGTGAGCCATTTTTAGCTCAATGGATACGTTAATAAACAAAATTGCGTAATTAGGCCAATGAGCAACCCTAAGAGTACCAAGAGCTACCATTACATCCATTAAAAACAACGGTATGGTGTGGTTTATGGGCTGGTGGAATCATTGGCCGTATGGTAACCGTTATTGCGCCATGTTAACGGATAATGTGCTTTCTGAAATTCAAGCAGACGGCACTTCAAGCCATACAGCCATACATATTTTCTCTAGGAATATGTAAAGTCTCAGGTCTTCAGGAATAAGCCAGATACGATTCACGATGAATCACCCTATAGAAGAAAGCTCTCAAAGTACCCATTTGGTCGCTAGATATGTTGGTCCAACAATCCATCTAAGTTCTGTTCTTTAATTAGCATTCAGCTTTAATATTGATTTGCACGTATATTAGGGATTAGTATACGTAGAGTTGGTAGAGTTGTTCCAAATTTGGCGAGTTCGTCGGTTCTACTATTCAGTGGAATGTCTCTCTGCCCCAGCACCCACAAAAATTGAACTGTTCTCCGTATGAGATGATCGGCATTCAAGGGCGGTTTTATAGTTTAATGCGACTGAGTCCAGTGACTTGATATTGGCCTGACTATCAGAAAATATGCCAGGACAGAGCTTCTTTAATTGCCAAAATTTCCACCTGTTGACTTGGAATTCGGAAGAAGAGGTTTAGATTTAGATTATCTAAGCAAACACCGCCATTAACGTCTCTATCGGTTTTAGATCCATCTCTGTAAAAAGAGATTGACTTTTCTTTCATTAAAGAATCTTCCTCCCAAAAGGATCTAGAGTGGAAGCTTACATGAAAGTCTTTGTCAAACCAATGTCAAACTGTGAGGATTCCTAATATATTAAGAATATTAGCGTGGACAAATAAATTATTTGTCCACTGTGTAGACGCTTTGAGGTGAAAAGCTGCAGTCAGCTACTTGCCTGGTGAAGATATCGAGGAGTGCATCGAGAGAGTAGAACGTAGGTCTCCGCTTACGCATAGACATGCTATTCTCTGGACTCTGTTTAGATTGCTGCAGTTGATTGCATTGTCTAAGGTAGTCCACCAAACAACAACACGGTAGGTGAGCATCGGTCTTATGACCGCGATATACAGCCAGTGAGTTATGCGAGGTTGATGGCCCAATTTGTTCCAAATGGCTTTTTTGCAAGATAATAAATCTACTGTTGCTTTCTCGATTCTTTCTTGAACGTTAGATTTTCAACTTAGTTTCTTGGAACTATGAATATATGGAATTTCATATTTTCTGGAAAAGAGGACAAGATTAGTTTCATGAGGGCTTCCTCCCAATTTACAGCGATCTGCCCAAATGGTTATTCTGTTTAGATTTAGCTGAAGGAATTCTTTAATGGTATAATATGCTTACCTTGAGACGGCTATAGCAACGTCATTCGTGTAGGCAATCACCCTACTACTACCCGCTTTCAGTTATAACAGCAGTTCATTAACCACTAAGTTTCAAAAAAGGGAAGAAAGGACAACGCCTTGAGGGGTACCTCAGGTAACACATCTTTTAGCAGAAGCCTTACCTAGTTTGGAGTTGATTATACTGCTATTTGGCATAAGACTAATCAGCTCCCCAAGTGAGTCGTCTACCTGTAAAGTTGACAGCGCAGTCGTGATTGCGGATGTGTTGTCTATGTCAAGGAAAGCGACCATTGTGTACTCTCTGTATTGTAGGGATTGTTCGATGTGGCTACTCAGTGAATGCAGAACCGAATTTCCTTAAAGTAAGTATGTTGAGCCGTTGACAAATTTCTTGAATCAATTTTAGCTCATATATGGTTATCAATCAGTCGTTTTAGAGTTTTCAGAATTAATGATGATAGACTTATAGGTCTGAAGTCCTTTGGAACAACATGAGAGCATTTTTCGACCTTGGGAATGGAAACTACATTGAATTCTCTCCATGGCAGTGGAATGTGGATCAGTTCTACCTTTGTAGCTCGGCAGGTATTGTACTGTCCGGACCAGCAGACTTGTACGTTTGTCTCTTGTTATCAGACCATGAATTTTGTTCACGGCTGTAGTAGTCCTTTCCAGAGCTATCTGGAAAGTGGGTGTCCAGTGGCAAGAGCCATCGTTTTATTTGAAACAACTAGGTATCATAGGATTTGTAGGTCGGCTTTTTCACAGAATGATCTCCAGGATAGACACTTTGCTTTCCTCAGGTCTTTTTTTATATATTTTGAGAGATTATTTGTATGAGTCCCAGTCAGTCACTTTTCTTATGTTTTTTGGTAGGTTGAAAAGTTGTCTACAAACGTGCTGATGTCATTCAGTGCGGCTTTTTCTTGCCTCTAGGCAATGAGCTCTAGAGAGGATCATTACTCAGGTTGAATTGGATACCATTTAGTTCATTAGCATTTGCGTGATGTTGTCGCAAACAAGAGTGATATCTAGCACTTCCCTTCGGTTGCTCGTTATAAAAGTGGGCCCATTGCCAATTTTGCAAACAATGAGGTGAGTACTATTAATATAATAAAAAGTGACTCACCTCTATCGTTGATGTCGGTACTGCTCTATACGGTGTGATGAGCGTTAGCGTCGCGCCTGATGATAAGTCAAGTATTTGCCTTCTAGCTTCCAGTAGAACCCTTTCTAGGTTATCACTAGGGAGAGGGCGCAAGGTACGCTGATGCCAGCTAGTAGAAGAATTTGACAGTCTCTAGCCTGGCAACCGCTAAGTCGGGGTCACTGAGGTGATATGAAACCGACGGCTTAGTTGTCGCCTTGGATAAATTTGAGTCTTCGCTGTCCATTTCAGGAAAGATATCGACGTTAGGTTTAGGTTTGTTATCAGTATCAGCTTCACTCTAAGTCGAACAGAATTATGCCCTAAATCTACGTAAGAGGGTTATGGGATTCCTTGTTTATCCCAGTGAGTAATCCGTCTTTTAGGATGTTGTAAGCCTACTCAATCTTAATCTTTATGTCCACGCTTCTCTCAACCGCCGGATTGGATTCGAAGGTTTTGATAACGCGTTAAGCATTTCGGCGTATCTCATAGAGCACTTTAGATGGAGCTTGCCGACACAACTGAAAACCTGATTCCTGCTTTGAGGGAGGAATCTAAGTAGCGGAATCAATACCGTGGCCTTCCACAAGATTACTGCTGCTAGTGTTGGAGGAAGTGATAGGACCATGGCTTACCACAGCCTTAACACTTTTTGTAAGTTTGGTTTAAGGTTCGTTGCCTTTGCCTTTAGAGAATGATGTACAATGACCTGCCACAGTTTTACCTACGCTCGACAATGCAGGAGCCTTGCTGGTAGTTGCGGCATTAAAGGAGTACCGGTCTTAGGTTTTGTTTTTTATCCGTTATTAATCCCTACAAGTAGCGGTGAAAGGATCCCTGCAAAGATCCGCTGTATACAGAGAAGGCTAGCTAACCCGGAGGTTACCAGGTACTGAGCTATTCTTGAGATGTTGGGCCTACAGCCAGGCTGATTCTCGGCATGGGTCGTATTTAATTTTTTTATAATTCCGCGCGCGCACTAAGGGGATATGAATACCCTTTTATTGGCTTTTCACCAGGGCGCGGGCGGGTGGTGTAGTAGATTTGAAACTCAGGTGTTAGGTTTCGATATTTTTCCAGAGGTGGTTGTCAAACTGGAGCCAGTGCATCCTCAACCAGTGGGTCTAAGTACTCGCTAGTTCGTTGCATTTAGCCCAGCCAGCAACCACTCCAACATCAGTGTTATGGCTTCATGTCAGAGATGACGCCGACTGGATTTTCATATAACTACATACAAATTCAATGAAAAAACCTTTTTCAGAGAATTGCCTCGCACGGGATTCGAACCCCCGACCCTCTGCTTGGAGAGTCTATGCATATACCACTACACCACGGCCACACCCGCCGTGACATCTGACACCTTGATCCAGCGCATTAGAAAAAGGATTGGATGGGATGGTGTAGAAATTAAATGGGAGGATCATCTTTTAGAGTAGTTTCGGGAGTCATCTGTAGAACTTCTCCAGATTCATTGACTCTACTCAGCTCTCAGATTCGATACTCAGGTAGAAGTTAATTACCCCTAATGCTACATATTTCTCCCACGTATTCGAATGTTAAACTGCCCTGTCGGAATAGACCAAAGACCTAATGTAGCCCCAAAGAAAAGCATCTAAATTCCAGGAGCGAGCGATTCCATACCACAAGGCGATGTGTGGCAAGTGGCATTGTCCTGTTGATATTACATATCCTCCCAGCATTTCAGCTCAAATTTATCCCACAAAAAAGATTAAGATATAAGAATAGCGATCTACATCGACAGTAACCGGCAACATCTCGAAAGAAGTACGGCACGACACACCTGGCATGAAAACCACACCAAACAGCCAACTTTTTCGTATAAAGTGACTGATGTTAGAACATCTTCGGCTGTTCGCATGATCAAATTCAGCGGTTTTGTTTTGTTACAAAACTATTTAAGCAAAAATGGATAATTTCTCGGTGGACGTCCGGATGTTCTTCTATTTATAGTAGAGACCACTCAGCAAGTTTGTTATTATTAAAATTCGTGATCTGTGAAACATATTTTTCGCGCACTTCGACCATTTTGCGGTCGTCGTAATCGACCTACTGAGCACACAATTCAAGCCATAGTGACAAAATTTCGCCCCAATTTCACTTTATTGGACTCTATGAAGCCACCTACCCGTATGCGTTAAGTGCATACAGAGGAAAATTTTGCTGCTGTATCCGCCACTTTTAATGAAGAGGGTGATTTGTCTATTCGTCACCGTTCGCAGCAATTGGGAAATTGTTACTCGATTACAACGATCTTTGTGTAAAACCTTACAAAATTGAACCTGGAGAAAGATCCGCTTTTTTATTGCCTTCAGAGACGAAGCTCATTTCTGGTTGAATGGATGTATTAATAAACATAACTGCCGTATTTGCTCCGATAAATCACTGACCCATATTTTTTCAAAGATGACCGTGAGATAGTGCCATCTATCGTTCAATGATTTCGAACATTCCTTGGCCAAAATGCAGGTGCTGAACTTGGTTAACATGTGGTTCCAGCAAGACACCGCTATAAGCCACAGAGCCCTCATATGCCATTTGACGCCTTAAGATAATTTTTTTATGCAGATACGTCAATCACTCGTCTATGCCGATAAGCCAGCATCAATTGCATCCTTGGAATATAGAGCATCACATGTCACATTTTGTAGTAATATATTTTGAAAGCCACGTGTAGCCGAGCAATTATCGGATGCCTTTGACAGCTATCACGCAAATATCACTATCAAACAGAAGGTTGAATAAGATGGGCCGATGACAAGAAGAATGAAAAACTGTGACATGCATCAAATTCCAAAGTCCAGTGCCACCGCTATCAACGAGCTATAATAGGCGCCGCAACTTATCTGGATTTGATGAAGAATACCAGCAAGCACCTCCAGCTAACCAAGAAGCGTACAAATCGGCGCTGCAACGGAGCAGGAAAGCCGCTCGTAAGCTTTACGGACAAAAGAGACGGGAAGAATATCGGCTTCTCCAGAAGAAAAAAAAAAGCAAGAGATATGCGCGGTCGAAGATATTCACATTTGAACAACAGGTAAAAAGACGCAACATGATACATACTGAAACCTGTAAATATGAAGAAGGAAGTACTGCAAAGCTGACAATACGGAAAAACTTCTTCTGCATACTGTACATTGGTGAGGAGGTTCAACAGTCTGCCATCAGGCAGAATAGCCCATTCAACTTAAACGATGATTGCCAAAATGTTCATCCACCTGACCAAAATGAATACCGGCCAAGGTATTCAATGATGCTGAAGATGACTTGACTTGACTTTAACAACTCATTTCTCAGAACTGGTTACAAGAGAGTATGACTGATAAATGGAGTCCTGATATCACAAGAACGGAAGACCCCGTCAACTGCGCCAAATATACATGTATATGACGGCTGTCTGATGAATTTTCGGATTACATATGACAACGCAACGTTTTTAGGTTTTGACAATTTATTTTTCAACATAACCCCCTTTCAACTGAAACTTTTTTTAATCCCTTCGTATAGTACGACTTTTGTTGGCCTGGAAAATTCTCCTCCGCGGCGGCGATGACTTAGTGGAAAAGTCAAGCACTTTTTTCTTCGCCAAATATGGTCGGTTTTTTCTTCAAATCCGTGTTGAATCGATCCAATAAATTGACGTAATATGTTAGTGTGATTGCTTTTTCCTTCTCCAAATAGTCAACGTGGATCACACCTCACGCGTTCCAAAAAACGGTGGTCATCACCTTTTCGGCCGAAAGCATGGTCTTCGCCTTCTTTGGAGCAAGTTTACCGCGTAAAACCCATTGTTTTGATTGTTCCTTGGTCTCTGGTGTGTACCAATGAATCCTTGTCTCATCGACGGTCACGAAATGACGGAGAAAATCCTCCAGATTTCGATAAAATAGGGGCAAGCACGTCTTTGAAGTGGTCTCACGATTGCGCTTGTTCTCCGGTGTGAGCAAACGCGACACCCATCGCGCTTACGCTTTCTCATGCCCAAAATTTCGTGCAGAATATGGATAACGTGTTCAATTGAGATGCCTGCTATCTCAGCGGGGGCAGTTCATCAAAAACCGACGTGCGGCCACAGCGAAACTCAGCGAACCAATGGTAAACGGTTGTACGGGAAAGTGAATGGATCCCATACACATCATCGAGAATTATTTTGATTTCCTCGCAGGTTTTGCCATTCAAAAACAAGAATCGGATTACGGAGCAATACTGCTCTTCTTCCATGGTCTCAAAAAACACAAACACGATGGTTTGAAATGAGTGTCAAAACAAAACTGAGCTAAAAACACCCACTGTTGGTGAGTAAAGGTGAGCTATGTAGAGCGATGCCTCTGTACAGAATGACGATAGAGAACGCTCGCTTCTCCGTCAAGGTCAGAAACAACTTAACCGAGACCATTGATGTGAGAAAAAGTTTTAGACAAGATGACGCGCTGTCGTACGCATACTTGAAAGCATTGTATGGAACACTTATTGGTCGTTTCGAGAGAAAAATTTGTCTTAAAATATTTAATGCGGTTTGCGCTGATTGACTTTGAAGGAGAAGATTTAACGATGAACTATACAGCTGTACGCTGCATCTATCTAGTCAAAAAACTGCGCTTCAGTCTCCTGAGATGGCATGTAGAGCAAGTGGATATCAATGCTCCGGCCCGCAGATCTTCGAAACTATCTTCGAGGGACAACACAATAGAGGAAGATCCTATCTTATGTAGCTCGAACTTGTAGAAGGGGATCCCAACCGAATTGAAGCATGCAACTGGAGGAAAATAGCTATGGATCGGGCTTATTGCAGGCTACTTGTTGAGGCCGTCAGCATATGGCGTTCCCATTGTTTCGATTTGAGTTCTGTTTTTCTTTTTGTTAAGTTGGTACATCTGTTGTTGACATTCCCTCTAAATCTTAGCATCATAGCTTGAGATTTTTGCAAAAGTTACGTAGCCAAGCGAACATCTATCTCTGTGTGTGTTGGCGATTTTTTGCCAGTGGCACGAGCGGTTCAAAAGTGGTCGTGAGTCAATCGAAGATGATGAACGCAGTGGTAGACCATCGATGAAGTAAAAGAAATGTTGGTCAATAACTGCAGAGCTTATGGATCCGTCCAAGACATTTTGGTTAAAGATTTGTATTTCCGTCGTGTAGCAGCAAAGATGGTGCCAAAAGACCTCAATTTCATGCAAAAGACGTCGCAAAAGAGATGATTTGCGAGGCTGAATCCGATCCCACATTCATCAAAAGGATCATTACTGGAAACGAGACGTGGGTTTATGAGTGCGATACGCAATTCAGACATCAGTCACGTTCACCAAATGAGCCGAAACCAAAAAATTCACGTCGTTTTCAGTCAAAAAAGAAGGCAATGCTCACGGTTTTCATGGGTTACAACGGAGTAGTACAAAGAGATTAGAATTGTAGGCAGAAAACTCGTGGATTTTGCACCATGATAACGCACCGTCGCACAGTGCCATCATTATTCGTAATTTTTTGACAAAAAATGCAACACATACCATCCAACAGCCACCGAATTCACCTGATTTGGATCCCTGTGACTTCTATCTGTTTAATCGAGTTAAAAAGCGACTACGGGGGACGCGTTTCAGCAGCCGAGAGGAAGTAATGGAAAAATCGCAGGAAGCACTGATGGACATACCGAAAACCGAATATAAAAAATGTATCGAAGATTGGATCAAATGCTGGCATAAGTGTGTTGCAGTCGATGGGGATTACTTTGAAGGGGGCAATATAGATTTAGATGAATAAAGTTTTTTTTTTTAATTTTCTGAATAAATTCCGGGATCAAGATGGTATAGATATCTATTTAAAGGACTTCGATTTTCACTCGGTACAACAGAGTGACTTATGGAATTACGGGCATTTTATGTTAATAGCCGTATTTGTTTGCATATCAATTTACTTGCTTAAGGTGGCGCTACAGTCCGGGATTAACCTGGGAATCAACCAACAAGCGTCTCCAGCCGGCACGATCTTTGGCCAGCTGTATCCAGTTTCGCACCCTAAGTTGGTTAAGGTCCCCTTTTACTTGTGTGAGCCACCTAAGTCGCGGTCTTTCTCTACGGTGCCGTCCCTCGATAGTGGATTCGAAGATCTTTCCAGCCGGAGCATTCGCTTGCATTCGCTTGCATTCGATTGAATCGCTCTATATTTCCTAGCCACCTCAGCACCATAGAAAAGAACTGGGATGATTAGGGTCTTTTAAAGGGTCACTCTAGTTTTTCGAGAGAGGGCTTTGCTACTCAGTTGCTTTCGATGTCGTCAGCGAAGGCGAGTAAATGGACAAACTTTTGAAAGATAGTGCCTCTGGTGTTAGTGTTTGAGTTTTGCACTATTCTTTCAAGAACGATGTTAAAAAAGTCACATGACAGAGCATCGAACTGTATCAATCCTTTTTTGACATCGAAGCTGTCAGTGAGTTCTTTACCGACCTTGACGGAGCAGCGTTCATTCTCCATTGTCTAGGTTGTCTCTATAAATGCTGTCATAGGTGGCCTTAAAATCGATGAAAAGGTGGTGGGTATCGCAGTGTGAATACTCGATCGATGGTGGACTTTCCTGGCCTGAAGCCACACTGATAAAGACCAGTCAGGTTGTTGACGAAAGGCTTCAGGCGTTAATACAACACAGCACACAAGATCTTGTAAGCGATGCTAAGAAGACTAATACCTCTGCAGTAAGCGCAGTTTAGATGGTCTCCTTTCTTGAAGATCGGGCAAATAATGCGCTATCTGCTAAAAAAATAATTTGCGTGTTAAGGTATATCAATAACATAGCTATGCACAATAAGAAAATTTATATACGCTATCTACTTAGCGGATATAAAACAGTGCTTCTAAATCCGATTTTCTTCTAATGAATTTCCAGAAAGGCAAAACATTTGCCAATCAAAACAAACTTAATTTGCCCACCAACTGAACTGATTAATTGCCATTAAACGTCATAGATGTATCCTGGCTACCAAGTTTTTATGATGAACGGCTCGTTTTTTTGTGACAATCACTAACATCCGAGCAAAAAATCACAGCTAATGTGTCAAAAATCTAAATAAGTACAATATGGCAATTGCAATATAGGACTGAATCGAGACTACATAGAAATCCTACAGCTTATCTCTCTCAAAAATTAAAGTTTTGGTTGTCAAGAAAAGTGACCATCTTCCCCCTTTTTTCTATACGTCCATAGAACTTCAGTTCGAAAACGACAAAAAACATAAATCGAACTTTGACCTGCGGTTATCTTCAACATAGGGAAACCCTTCAGAAATGAAAATTTATAAGATAGCAATCTAACTCCCAATTGAGTTAAAAGAAGACGAAAAAACCTATACAGGCGAATGCAATTGCAATTCAGAATGTATAAATTGCTCTCTGCTCACATTGGGTCGTGTAGGGATGTGGATTTTTCAATAAAAATTTACCGCAGTTCAATGGCATTGAGGAATAGACATTTTTTTATTTGTTCCCCCCAGTTAGGTGACAACGCTGTTGCTGCAGAGTAAAACACAATAAATATTTAATCCTTTCCCAGAATAACTAGGTTGGAAAATTTACTTAAATCAATTTTGTTATACAGGCAAAATGTTCCCTGCAATTGCCCTGGTTCTGAATAATTTATTCGGAAACTTTGAGAGGTTTTCAACTTTTATACATCGCTGGATTTGCACATTTAAGCTGCTATAGCATTGACAGTAGCTGTAAAAAAATAAACCTGTAACCTGAATAGATCTAAAAAGATTAAAAGTTTGAAATGAAAGTATCTACGTAATTGGAGAAATAGATAAAAACCTGGGGTGACCATGTTCTGCTTTCAAGGTGGCTCTAATCACTATTGAGCTATTTTTATTAGGGGTTTCTTTATATCAATTGAATCGTAGTTCAACTGAATGTGTAACTTTAAATAATCTATTTCTTTGAAATATTGGGGATATTATCTTTCCCCTGCTCTTCTACGGGTTTATTTTGATTTGCCTGCTAACAAGTGAAACACAATTTGAAGGAGTCATGTAGCAAAAATCGAAATTAAGCCCTCATCGATTTATTTGTTTATAGCTTTGTAATGATTTGTTTCAAATGTGGGGCGTTTTTTGACACAAACCTTCTCGTTAACGGTGCTAGAAAATATTCATACCCTCCAGGATATTTTCTTTCATATGGCAGAAGTGAAAATGTTCAAATGAGCATATTGATAGAAGGAGACATTGTTGTAGATGAAGTTTCATTTGTCAATTTCTTCGGACCTCGATTGGAACTTAAGCCTACTTGCCACAATCCTGGAGGCAAGTTCGAGTGGTTTTTATTCCAAAAGTGGGTTGGAGAGGGTATGAATTCAGGAATGATCTCTTTACCTCTGTTATACTTAAGACACTGGAGCGTAGTAAGGAAATCTACTTTCATTCTAAAAGTATCTTCTCTATCCAAATCCTAACACACCTATCTCAAAATTAAGTCCACCTAGAAAAAATACACCTAAGCTACCATCTAAGATACCAGGCGTACACCAAATGTCTCGATAGGGAACATTTATTGTGAACGGGCCTCAATCTTTTTCTTTCTGTTTAGTCGCTATGATACCTGTCAAAAATATTTAGTATACATCAAGTCATTGACCATACAACATTATTCCATGAAGAACATGGAAGACCACCAAGAAAGTTTGATAAAGATGATACAAATGGCAGAAATATTAAACGTTGCACAACAAACAATTTCTGGCCGTTTAAAGGCCTTGGAAAAGATCCAAAAGTCTTGAAAATGGGTGTCACAAGAATTGAATGCAAGACAGATGGAAAACCGAAAAATCACTTCTGAAATTTTGCTTCAAAGACACGATAAAAAATCAGTTTTGCATCGAACTGTTACTGGCGATGAAAAATGGATTTATTTTCAGAATCCTAAACGGAAAAAATCATGGGTTAATCCGGGAAAACCATTAACTTCGACTGCAAAACCAAATCTATTTGGCAGAAGACAATGCTGTGTATCTGGTTGAACAAGAAAGGTGTGGTGTACCACGAGCTCCTAAAACCTGGTGTAACCGTTAATACAGATCGCTATCGACAAGAAATGATCAATTTGAACCATGCATACCAAGGTAATGCACCTGCACACAGAGCAAAACTGGTTCAGGATACAACCAAAGCACTTGGCTGGAAGCTGCTAGCCCACCCGCCGTATTCGCCTACGAGGAAGTCGAAAATTGGGTGACTTTTTGGTTTACTTCAAAAGACGAATGGCGCGGAATTCATAAATTGTATGAAAGATGTGAAAAATGTGTAGCTAGCAATGGTCAATACTTTGAATAAAAATACATACCGGTACACCTGGTACAGAAGGTAGCCCCTACCGAGCTAAATAGATGTGGACGAGTCCATTGGCCACTGGATTTCATCTACGCTAACAAATTTAATTGAATATACGAAAGTCGTTAATAGGCAACTCTACAGGGAACAATACTCGCTCCTCTCATATGGCTTAAAGCCATGAAAAAGTTGTCTGTGACTAACGACAAGGAGGTACTTAGAGTGATCGCAATCCTGGTTTCAGGACAGTTCTTCTCTGCCAACTCATTGGAAGGGCACTCGGAATTTAACACCGCTGACCAACGAGCTGCGGCCTCGAAGTCAATCCAGATAAAACTGAAATGATGCTGTCTATTAAGTTACGTAACTGAGATGCAGACAATTTCGAAGCAGCTGGCAATTCAAAAAGTTGAGATAAATTTTTCGAAAATATCAAACAATCGTTGTCGAAATACAGAGATCCATTCTTATAGCATCTGTACGGTTCAAGCGTTCTATTTACATTTGGTAAGCTAAAACCTGCTTAAAATAGAACTCAACTATCCCGAAGCGTCATTCTAGTTCTGTAGGAAAATGTTCGTCCTCTATATTGTTCTTAATACTTCTTATGCTTCCCTTTGTTAAGGAACGCTTTTGTTTTGCTTCATCCGATAAGGATTCTGTCACGTATAATGAGCTTGAGTAGAGGAATATGATATCGCAATAAGTTTATTATTCAGTTGCCTTAACGAGATTTACGTTTCCTACTAAAAGAAAGAAAGAAGGCCGAAAGAAAGCCAGTACGTAACAGTTGCATACAAGAAATTGATATCAATTTCTTCTGATGAAATCAACTAACGGGTGACCAGATAGCAATGATAGTTTTTCAATTGTTATGTTTCAGCAGCTGTCAAAATATTCAGTAAAGTTTGCCATTTCTTCACTCATGATTTTACGTTTGCGGAAAGTGCGGAAATTATTAAAAAATATCGAAAATCTGGCTCAGTTGTGTATACGCAACGTGAATTTCTTCGTGAGGTTGATCGTCATCATGGCTTTAGTGTGCAGACAATTCGTCACACCGTGGAAAAGCTTAAACGTAAGTACACTCTTTTGTATCTTAATCCTTCAACCAGATAGAGATTTGTGCGAAACGAAAGCATAGTCGTCATAGTGGTCTGTATCGAATAACAAATCGGTTGGATTTGGGCCTATATCCATTTAAGATTGTGCTGCTCTAGAATTGAAGCCGGATGACCATACACAATGCCGTAAATTCGCTAACTAGGCAAAGGAAATGTTGGCTGGATATTCAGATTTTGGCCAAAAAAACAATTTCTTGGACGAGGCCCATTTTTGTCTCAGCGACATAATTCACAAAAGTTTGGCCAAACATCAACGCATCCACAAAGATTGAGTATTTGGTGCGGTTTATGGCATGGCGGCATATTCGGATCTATCGAAACAAAGAAAGAGACACCATTACCGTCAAAGGTCTCAGGTAAAGAGCGATGCTACCTGGCTTTCTGTGGTCTGAGTTCAACAATGTCGATAAATCCGAGTTGAAGTTTCAACAAGACGGCGCTTCGAAATGTGAAGGAGAAATTTGGTGACTGCTTCATCTCATCTCGAAAGTTGACACCACTCGATTATTTTCTCTGTGGCTACGTTAAGTCCTTAGTCTACGCAAACAAGCCAACTACTTTGAACGAGCTGGAGCCAACATTCGACATGCAATTACCAGAATAACGCCGCACATATTGGACCGAGTAATCAAAAAGGAGACCAGCCGCTTAAAACAATGCCAGCGAAGCCGAGGCGGCCATTTGAATGATGTGCTTTTCCACACATAATGTCATGAAAGTAACTTCAAAAAAAAGCCAGAATCAATTTTATATCTTACACCGTGTTGTTTTATTTAAAAAAAAATTTTTTCCCATCAATCCTATTTAGTAACCTTTTACAAGGTGCGTTCAACAAGTAAAGTGACTATAGAAATTATCGATAATCAATTCCTCTCAAACACTTGAAATGTTGACAGTGGCAATCGGCGAGTCTGCCCTAAGTAAAAAAATAATGTTTACATATGGTACAAGCTCTTCCAAGATGGTCGAGGAGATGCCAATGACGAATCCTGCTCTGGATGCCGCCAACAACAAAAGATAATAACATCGAAGCTGTGAAGAAAATTGTTTTGGAAAGTCGTCGAATTACAATAAGAGAAGTGACTGAGAACGTTGGTATATCGTTCGCTCGTGTCAGCGAAATTTGTATCGAAACTTTTTAATTTTGATCAAATGAACCGTCGGATGATCATCGCTCAGAAATTTTAAATAACGTCAATGATGATCCTGACTTTCTCAAAATAGTCATAGCTGGTGACGGATCCTGGGCATATAGTTATGATGATAGAAGCACCCAGGAGAGCCAAGACCGAATAAAGCACGCCAAGTTTGATAAAACGTCAAAATTTTTATCACTTATTTTTCGATTACTGTGGAGTATTGCATGAGGAGTTTTTACCTCAAGGTCGTACGTTCAGTAAGGATTATTACCTTGAAGTTATGCACCGTCTCCAAGAGGTTATACGGAATAAACGTCCGGATTTATAGAAAAACAATTCATGGCTTTTGCATTCCGATAATGTACCTGTTCATTCATCGTTGCTTGTGAGAATTTTTTTTTTACCAAAAACAACACGACAATTATGCCTCGGATACCATATTCACCGGATTTGGCCCACTGCGTCTTTTTCCTGTTCTCAAAACTGAAGAGACCTATGAAAGGATGCAGATCTGCAACGAATAAGGAAATAAAAACGGCATCGTTGGAAGAACTCAAGGCTACCATATACCAGAAAGTGCTTATGAGAAGTGCTTTGAGAATTGGAAAAAACGTTGGCACAGGTGTATAATATCTGAGGGGGACTACCTTGATGGGGGCACCATTAATATCGATGAATGGATAAATATTTTTTTTATAAAAAGTTATTTTATTTTTTCACACATCTCGTATATGATTTTTCAACGACGAGAGTATTGTGAAGAGTAATCCGCTATACTCGTATAATTTTTTCGCAAATGTTGCAAAACTACAATGTTAATAACGAAGGTTCGTATCTACTTAAAAACTGGATCGACAAGTTAACATGATGAAAACTGATCCAAGTTTACCAAAAAGCTAATGAAACTACCATCGAGTCTCCAAGGTGACGTGGAATGTATTCAAAAAAAGTGTATGTGTAACTAATTGTGGGCCATTCATTAGTATCCAACGATGACTAATTTGTTGTTAATTCGAACTGACGAGAGTTTTTTTTTTTGGAATTATAGTTAATTCGCTGTCGTAGTGGGAATTTGAACTGAAATTGTTCCGCTGAACGATAAGAAATTCGCTTACCTTACATGGTGTCCATGTACCAAAAAAAAAAAAAGACGAAATGATGCATGATCCGCTCTCATGTTGTAGATCACTTTCTTCATTTCCTACATAAATATAGGGTTTTCCAATGGGGACTTGACAACTTTGAATTTAATTTGTGAACGCACTCTTTCACTAATCATCAAACTGTCACTGTCAATTTATTCAGTAAACTCAACATTTTCATCATGGTAAAGTACACTAACAAGCAACTTCTGCAAATTATAAAAATTTTCTACAGATATTCGGAGTCGGTGACTGCAACTTTAAGAGCGTTGACTCCAATTTTCGGTCGTAATTCTCGCCCTAGTAGACAGGCAATAACAAGTTTAGTGCAAAAATTTGTGTCTACATATTCGTTGTGTGATGTTGCCGTGTCAGTGAGACAACGGGTTGAACGAAGTGTTGAAAATATCGCTGCCGTTTTGCGTAAGGATCTTGGTTTACAAGAATTGAAGCCGATGGACCATTTGAAGCGACGTACGTTCTCCGATTGGGTTCTGGAGAAGATGCGCCAAGATGATGAATTTCATCGCAAAATCATCTTCAGTGACGAAGCTCATTTTTGGTTCAATGGGTTCGTCAATAAGCAACATATGCGTTATTGGTCGGATGAAAACCCACATGTTCTTCATGAATCACCACTTCATCCACAGAAAATAACTTTTTGGTGCGGTTTGCATGCCGGTGGCGTTATTGGGCCATATTTTTTCGTCGACGATAACGATCGTCACGTTAATGTGAATGGTCAGCGTTATCGCGCCATGATCACCGATTATTTCTGGCTCGAATTGGAAGATATGGACTTGGACGACATGTGGTTTCAACTAGTATGGTGCCACAAGCCACACAGCACGCGCTACAATCGATTTATTGAAGAGTAAGTATGATGAGCGTGTTATCTCAAGACATGGGCCAGTCGATTGGCCAGCTCGTTCGTGTGATTTAACGCCGCTTGATATTTTCTATGGGGCTATGTTAAGTCATTGGTTTATGCCAACACGCCGACGACGTTGGAAGAGCTCAGGGCCAACATTGAACGCGAAATAGCGGCCGCTTCGGTCGAAATGTGTTACCGAGTCGTTGAAAATTGGGTAGCCGCAGTGGCCATATAAACGAAGTCCATTCATAAATATTTTGATTGCACTTCAAGCCAATAATAAAGTTTTTGAAATATCTGCAATGGTTTGCCTTTTATTTAAAAAAAACTTGTCAAGTCGTTATTAGAAAATCCTATATTTCCACATGACATTACTGAAGCTGTGAAAATATTTTAAAGGCATCTGGGAAGATGGTATCGTAGGCAATAAAACAAACTTAAGTGGAAGTATTTTCTCTTTAAATGAAGATTTGCTTTTTGGTAATATAACATCGTTAAACCCAAAACTTAGAATTGTATCTCAATATTGAGATGATTGCAGAGATGATGCAACATCTTTGATGTTGCAAGTTTATACAAACAATTTTCAGGAGCAACTCAGTATTCATTTTGGTTTCGGAAGTTAAATTAAAAAGTTTTATCCAGTTCAACGGTACATTAACACAACCATTTCATTCTAATGTACCTCAGTCGACAGAGCCGTTCTCTTATCGTCCTCTTTTAAGAATCTTTTAATGAGATTTTCTAGCAATTATGCCCAGGATTCAACAATTAAACGAAAGGTAATCCTTCGATACTTTCCTTGAGTTAGATGAAAGCACTTTAAAGACTATTTTTATCGTTATAGACAAAGTTTTCGATGATTTTTTAAATGGTCTATAAATAACAATTGTAGCAGGAGCAGAAAATTAGGGCAACATAGTTAATGGTTAAGCTCCAGATAAGTTTTGTGTATTTTGTTGTTTTATTTGAAGATTTTGTGTGTAATAAAGAAAAAGTCAATACCACAGCAAATCACTCTGTAAAACTAGTTTGTTATACTTAGAAAGGTAGATACAATTTTACAGCACTTTATATTGAGGCAGGTACATAAATATTATTCATTTTTTTTTTTTTTTTTTTTTTATAAAACCAAAGGATACGAGCGCATTCTTTGGAATTGGATAACTAACGAGTTCTTCTTCTCATCTTCTTCTTCTTGGGGTCTGGTCTTCTTATATTGAACTTTCAATATCTTGTGTTCTGGATTGTCATATTAGATACACTTTCGGTTCTTATGTGCTTGTTAATAGGGCTGATCCACGTCGCCTTCGGTCTTCAAGGTCTTTTCGGTCCATCTTCTAAATTCAATGCTGTTCTCACGATATAGTTGCTATTTCAGCGCATCACATGCCCATACCAACATAGCGTCGTTTCCTTTAACTTTTCGTTTATGGGTGCTACTTTCAGACTTCCTCTGACGTAATTGTTGCGTACTTTATCCTTAAAAATTATACCGACTGACCATCGTAGCATTTTCGAGTGCTCTCTGACCCATACGTCATAGCTGGCCGTACAACCGTCTTGTAGATTTTTTTCTTCAATTTTAGAGCCAACCGTCTATTACAAAACATACCAGACATCGACTTCCATTTAAGCCATCCGAAATTAATCCGATTGGTCTCAGTCAATCCTCTCAAAAGTCTATTTTCGTTACGAGAATGAGGAAGATGTTAGACCAGCTAACTTCAATTTTTCAAAAAATCAAAGTATTTAGATGAATCTTGGGTAATAAACTTCTCTGGGTTTAGTCCAGAAAGCCTCTAAGGCACTGTCGACCTTCTGCAGTGCAAAGAAGCTGTTGGCAAGATATGGGCCTTGCCACCAAAAAACGGTCCTTTAAATCTGCTCAGTTATGATAACAAGCTGGAACAAGCTTCCACGAAAATAGCTCATTGCTGCTTTTGACAAATTCCAAAGAACTGGCTGCATGGAGGCTATCCGCAATCCGTCTGACTCTGATATAGACGCACTGATGAATTTCCCTCCTTTTGGTGTTTATATCGCATACGCAAGACCAACTACCATATAAAGAAGTGGTCTTTGATCCGGAGTTTTGATGAACATTTTAAGGTACAACGGCACAAGAACTCCTGTTGCTGAAGAAATACGCTCAGGAATGGTTATGACTAGAATGTGAGGCAATAAATAAAGTCGAGTCTTCACGCACCGCACCGAAATCAATTTAGGATGTGGCGCTGATGTTTTTTTGCACGACGAAAACGTTAGATGCCACTCTTTGTTAAAGAAAAAAACTTGTGCTTATCTTCTAAACTGATATCTCCTAAGCTGGTGTCTATGACACCGTAGCATCTGCATCTGCAGCGGCAGTCAAGCTGTGCCTTAAGCCTTGCTCATGTTGGACAATGCAAGGCTTCTTTGAACACAGTCTGAATGAACTGAGGCAATGTAACTTGCTAGCCAGGGCACAGAGGAAATTTTTTCAGGAACGAACTTTTGTTAAGACTACCTGTATGCCCGGTTAGGACTTCTATTAGCAGTTGTCTCTCGAAGTTGCCAATAGATCAATCGAATATATACAGTCTCTAAGGAGTCAGCGACTGTAAACTAATTAGTGGTGTCCTGACGGTAAACTACGCTTTTGCTTAGCTGCTAAGTGTGCTGGTCATAACGACACTGAGAAGCACAACCGGTGCCGGTATCCGGTTTTTGTTCGCATCAGGCTGCAGGTGCTAATGTGGTGGGTGCTGGTACTTTAGGCATTTTATACCTCAAGCGTTTGCTCATCATTTAACGAAACACTGAGAAATGTCGGTAGAAGGAACATACTTGGAGTACGAGAGAAATATCTAAATTAATGAGCAAAGATGTTCATTTCTTTTTCTCAACAGACAAATACAAGTTAAATGCATCATAAGTAGGAAAATACCAGAAATACGAGCTCGACCTATTCAGAAATATGTGCATCAGTCACCTAAAATGGACATGTAGAGGGAATGGACACCAATGTTCCAACCCACAAAGTCCTCGAATTTAATCCAGAGGGACAACGTAGTAGAAAAGACCTCACATTAGGTCCATGTGCCCTCTAAATAAAACGACTTCTCGAGGCCCTTAAAATAGGCGTTTGCTGCATCGATGACCTCTTCTTTCGACCTAAATCTCTTACCGTTGAGCCATTTCTCCATGTTTGGAAGCGGGAAATCGTCACAGGGGGCAAAATGTGGAGAATATGTTGGATGAGAGAGCAATTCGTAATCAAATTTATGCAATTTTCTGATTGCAACTGCAGACTGCGCCGGTGCTTTTTTATAAGGGGAAGCTCTGCATAATAGGCGCCATTAATAGTTTTACCCTCTTCCAGGTAATCGATGTGAATTACATCGCGCGCATCCCAAAAAAACTGCCGCCATGATCTTTTTGGCCGCAGAAGTACACTGTCTCAACTGTTCCTTAGTCTCTGGTGTATTGTAATGGATCCATGCTTCGTCCATGGTTAAGAAACGGCTCAAAAACTCGTTCGGACTGTGAATGAATATCGCCATATCGTATTATGTCATCCATGACCAAATGCCACCCATCTGGCGAATAGTTTTTTCATATCCAAATATTTTTGCAAAACTGAAATCACTAATAAATATGATAAGCTTGTAGCCTCTTTAAGTTCACCCGCTTTCACTTGCCGATCGTCCAACATCATACCGTAGATTTTATCCATAACGTTCGGCATCACTTGTGCTGGTACGACCGCACAGAAACTGAATAAACCAGTGGTGGATGGTTCTAGTCAATAGTGAAGAGCCCCCATTATACCTTTCAAGTTTTTGTTTGGTTTGCGTGATGGTTCTTTTATGCAAGAAATTTACTTTTTTTTTACATTTTTTACGAAAATTCTCGTAGGCTTCTGTTTCAAATGGCTGTCACAACAAAACTCGGTTTAGCGTTCGCCTAGAAGAGCATGGGACAGCACGAGATACTACCAGGTCTGATCCGCCCTGGAGATGACGTTTTTCTGAGAATATCGCAGCTGTGGTTGCAGATGTTGTAGAAGACCCCAGAGTATCGACCAGACGGCGTGCTATCCAATTGGGCATCAACCGGTGGTCTTTACAGAGAATTTTGGTGAAACGTTGTAAGATGTGCAGACAGAACACCAGCTGTTAGATTTTGACCACCAAATGCGTGTTACTTACCATCTCGACCACGAGGCCAATTTCCATCTCTGTGGTTATGTGAATAAGCAAAATTATCGCTTCTGGCTCACCGAAAATCCGCCTATAATCCACGAAGAGCCATTACATCCGCTCAAAATTACTGCATGGTGTGCTGATTACGCTGGAGGTATCATCGGGATTTATTTTTTCGAAAACGCAGCGGGCCAAACGACTACTGTGGGCAACGAGCGCTACAGAGGCTTGCTCAATGACTTTCTCCTTCATCAATTGAATTAATTAGGACTGGAGAACTTGTAGTTTCAACAGGATGGAACAACGGCACATACTGCATGAGCCACAACCGAAATTTTCGTTTTGGCGATTTGCACTGACCAGCAAGATCGCCTGATTTAACAGTTCCGGATTTCTTTTTGTGGGATTTTTTGAAGTCAAGAGTCTATGTCAACAAGCCTCAGAGTCTTGAAGCCCTCAAAGAAAATATCCGTCAAGAATGCAAGGACCTGTCGCCGGAAGTTCTTGTAAGAGCGATTGAAAATACCACAAATCGGGCACGAATGGTCATCAACTCTGGCGGTGGCCACTGTTGCCGATAGAATTTTCTCAACTCAGTGAAAAAAATTCAAGACGTCATATTAATATAATCCAAAAGCAGAACCAAAATCTTTCATTCATGGAAGAAATTACAGCTAAAGAATACAGGGTGACAACTTTTGCGCATGTGCATAGGCATTACATTAAATAAATTTACATTTCATTACTTAGCATTACCTCCTAACCTTTTCATAAAAATCATCTCCCAAACAAAATTTTTAAAGTCCAAACAAGGGGCAGAGAATCTCACTTGCGGAAATATGCGATTTTTTTGATTTTTTTTGTTTTTTTTTTAATGTCGGAACAGAGCACTCAGACAAAGAACTAGTCCATTGTACTTCTTGTAAAGATTCTTTTTATTGAAATCTTTAAGTCTAACGAAGAAAGATGTGAAAGCTCTTCAGTGATAAGGGCCTACAGTACCAGCACCCACCACGTCAGGACCAAGTACCTGCACCCTGATGCGATCGTTAGCCGGACATTCACAGAGAAAGTGCTCTGCGATGTCGTCATCACTTTCGCAGCAAGCATCGCAGGATGTTGCATTACTTATACCCAGCGCATTTAAGTGCCTTGCAAAAGTCTAATGTCCCGTCACAACGCGAATAAGCAATCTGTAGTCTTTCCTGATGAGGAACAGTTTAAAGGCCGCTGACTTCCTAGAGACGTCGGGATTCGTTTGGTCTGCCTATATCCCTCGAAGCTTTGCTATCTACAGTTAAGCTCGTATGAGACCCAACTGTCAACGGAAGCCTTAACAGAGGACGCAGGCAGACCCAATGTAGGTTCGGGTCCTGAAAAACTCTCCTTTGAACCGTGTCTGGCAAGTGATCCCATTGTGACGTGGGATCCAAACAAGGGTCACTGAATTTAGCCTTCCGACTACGTTCAGAGATTTCTTGCATTCTCGAACTAGCTTGGAAGTCGTGAGAGGGTTCAGCAAGGCTCTAAGCGCAACCTGACTGTCGCTGCTTGAAGATGCTTGGAAGACAGATGCAAGCTTTCCTAATATGAAGTGAAATCTAACGTTGTCGTCCTCCAGAAAGACACCTGCGCCACATCCTATATTGCTTCTGAAGCCGTCCGTGAGGACTCGACAGCATTCCTTTCCTGGCTCAGATTCTGACCGAAGCCAGTCCCGGGCACAAGGAAAGTCTATTTCGTAGTTTTTCCGCAACAGGAGTTCTGGTGTCATTGCATCGGATAAGACAGCAGGCGCGTAAGGTCATCGAAGCTCCAGTGCGTGTTGTATCAAAGACCACTTCTTTTTATTTAAAAGAAGGCTTTGATGGTGCAACCCAAGATATGAATATCAAGAGGAGGGAATTTTCGATTGCCTGCTGATAGAACGGTAACGTCAGAAAAGTTAATTTTTCTTGTGTTTACTGTTCGTATGTGTTTACAATCCAGAACATCCTCCGTGGTAGTCGAACTTAAGGAACTTACTATTGAGTAATTTATGGCTTAGTTAGGTATCTACGTACATAAATCCATGAGGTGACAGAAAAAATACTGTAATTTTACTGGAATATAGGCACTGGTCTAAGATCGCATCCAGTGAAGTTACATATTAACATGGTTATTCAAAAATTATGCTAGGTTGCTTGATGCACAAGGTTTTATTGGAATCCATTCTATTAGATTAGAAGATTCAAAAAATCAAAATACTTTCATTAAGGAGAACCTACCGAATCATAGTTAGTTACACAAACCCCCAAGCTACTCGTAGATGTTATTGTTTAAAAAAAAAAAATATAAAACGTCTTCAGCGCACTGCTTAATTTCACCAATTTTTCACCAACAAAATGTATCCCTAGTTAAACAATCTAATGCTGCTGAAACATTTCCCACCCCAGTATATGAAAACCACTCAAGATGCGCAACATTTCATTTCCACTCACATTGTGTTTGTTTACCAGAAGTTACTTCCATTCACCACAAGTAGCGCTCTTTATGCCTGTTTCTCCATCGAAAAATTCAAGAAGTTGAGTGTGAGTCACGAAATTAATTCTGTTTGAGTGGTTTCCTAGTAACCGGTTTCACATGGCATTACACTCAACAACTTGACTAACCACTCAGTTTGGTTTCGTCTGTCGTTGCGTGACGTGTTTTTGTAGCGCGTTTGGCTTTGTTCGTCGTCTTTCTGGGGTTAATTAAGCGTCCGTTGATTTTTTTTAAATCCCCAAAGCGTATAGCGCGCTTCGAATACATTTACAATCACTCAAACCCACCGCTTTACAACGGATAACGATTTGCGAAACCTCTATGGAAAGGTCAACCTACCACCCCTCTTAACAGGAATTCACGAAAAGTCCACTGAAAGATAAATCCACAGGTGGCTTCCTATTGTCTTTAGTTTCTAGTGTCTGTCTGGAGTTTAGTTTGTGTCATGTGAATGGTGTTCGTATCTGCTACTCGGAACCGATTTATTCAATTCGATAAATAGTGCGAGAATGTGAATTAGTAGACGAGTGGTGTGAAAAGTTAAAAAGAAAATCCCAAGGAGCAGCAACATAACTCAGTTTTCCTTGTTTACAAAGTGTGTCAAAGGTGAAAGAGGCAACAAAGTATCTCCTCCTCCATCAAGAAGAGTTCAATAAATTAACGGAAAAGGAGAAGGAGTACAAAAGAAAGAGTCAATTTCGTTCGCTCAGGTGTGTTGATCGTTGCATACACAAAAGCCAACACACACATTGAAATTCCATGCATACTCGCAAATGGGAGTTCTTTTGCTGCATTCATTGTTCTATCATTCGGTCTTCGGCCTTCGGTACACGGCAAAGGTGCGAGAGCGCGCAATTTAATAAGTGTGAGTGAGTTAAGTCGTTGATCGTTCGTCTCTCATCTATTTCGTGCGGTCGGTGAAGCGGTCAAACGAGTGAAAAAACGTGTTTTTGTATTATGAGCAAAAGAGAGAGCAACAATAGGTAATTATCTTAATTGTGCTAAAATGGCTACGTCACTAGAGTAAATAAAGAAAAAAAAAAAAAAATAAAAAATGTTTACTCAACATGCTTGATCGAAAGTGAAGAAAATTTTCTTCGAAAAAATATTTTGTGATACAGTGTTGCTGGAAAATTTAATAAAAATTCTACAAAATAAGTGTGATCAAATTCAAAATATTTTGTCAAATAAATAAATTCATAAAAAAAAATCAAACACATACAAATATCTAACCAACAAATTCAAATAATGGAAGAACGAGAAAGGCGGCAAAATATCACCCTTCAAAGGATAACAAAGGCTCATATGTGGATTACCTGTTTTACGATCGTTGCTGTTGGAATTTCCCAGTGTAGTTGTACAGGTAAGTGATTGCCTGTGTATTAGTTCGGAACTTGAAGGGGTTTTTTTTTCTATTCGTTGAGGTTTGTTGGCGCAAATTTGGATAGATTCTCGTACCTACAATATATCCATACAAAACATAATTTTACCTAGCTATTCCACTGTAAACTAGGATCGCTCCTCTTTCGGTTCATTTCCTTTCAAGTGATATTTTTTTTATGTTTGTCAGTAAATCTCTTAAGTATGCCATCGTAGAATTGAGAATAGTTAGCCTTTTTACTATTGGGAGGGACGATTTACTTCTACTCTCTCCAGCATCACCTTCTGAATTGTCAATCCTGGCCTCGCAAACGCTTGTGATGGTTCAACATTTTTGTCGTACGTTACCATTTTGTCATCAGCAGTTGTAGCTCGTTTCAGAAATGGCTTGAGTTCATTTGTTTTTTTGTGCCCAATTCATGCGGAACCCATTCATGTAGATTCTTTTTGTATCTACCTTTCTGTATCTACCTAACTTCTAACCAATATCGACTTTGCTAATATGCCTCTTCAGCTTTTTGGGCTGATCGAACGGCCAGAGCATTGCTTTTCTTAAAATTGCCAAAACTAAAGCGAGCGAATCATTTCGCTCTTCTTTTGCAAATAGCACACATTTATTTACAAGTCTGCGTAGCGTGCTTCCCCTTGTCGTAGTGTCATAGTATTGCGAAATTTCTCGTTATAAGGATTTCTCCACTTATCTCCGAGAAATTCCAGTTTAAACTGTCACGGACCCCCTTCAAACGAGCGTTATTTGGAATTAACTTCATCTTCGCTTGCTGCAGACCGTTTTTACTGTAAAATTTTCCAGCAGAAATCTGATTTTATCGCCAGGACTCTATTGATTACCTTTGATCTATCGTATTCGATTTGCCGGATTGGATGTATTTTCATACATTTTAGGAATAGGATAACATTCCAAGGCGCTGGATAGTAGGCATTATTCAAAGCAATTGAAACAGAGGAGATACGGGAGCACAATGTTCGGTATTTCATTGTTTCCTATTGATTTTTTGTTTCTAAATGAGCAGAATGTAGTAAGAAGCTCTTCCTTAGCAAAAATTTGGGTATTTCCCTATCGTCAGCGATGACATTTAACACAGTGAAAAGTGAGTTTTTGAGTCGTCAGTTTCCGATCGATAACCGATTTTTCAGGTTATTCAATTGCACACTTCCTCGAAAGTCACTGCATTGGCCTCTAAATTCTCCTCCGGATCATAGATCGTATAGAAGATATCATCATCAATAGTTTCTTCTGTATCTATACCATATATAAGTCCACTTCGAAGATTTTGTGCATTGCCTATCTTTCGGGCGATCTTAAGGCACGGAAGCTTGATTTGATTCTTCCTGAGAAATATTTTATTTATATTTTGGAACGTATTTGAGTTCTTGGTGGTCTTTTATCGACGACTTCAGTCTCATGACCTCCGGTTTTAATCTTGACAGCTGTCTACTTTTGTGTTGGTGTAATACGTTAATACATAGTAGCGTTGCTGAGCATGTCTTCATTGTCACTATGTTGATATAGGAGTATCAATGATCAAGTTAACGATCTCATTCAACTATTTTAGGTATCTGCCAGTCTGACAGATAAAGCGAATTCAAGTACAGTGCTGTGGTCAACATTTTGAAGAACTGTGTTTCATGTACCTTGTTAGAATTATAGGAATACCTTTGAAATAACCTTCCGGTGGCCGCAACTCCACTACCGATCAAGTCCGCAGCGGCAAAGGACAATGTCAAAAAAATACATGAAATGATGTTAGCTGACCAGAAAGTGAAGGTGCGCGAGCTAGCAGATACCACAAAGATTAGTACTGAGCGCACACGGCCCCTTTTTTGCAATAACACATGCGCTGAAAACTCAGTGCCGTTTTAAAGTAAAACACAAAATTTTTGCAAAATTCAACTTTATTTATCAAAATAGTCAAGGACGATACACTGATTGAAACGATTTTTCAATCTTTCGATACCAGTTTTGTAGAACGACTTCTGTTTAGTCTCAAAATAGGCCTCTGTTTCGGCGGATACTTCTTCATCGGTCTTAAATCTCTTTCCGGCGAGCATTCTTTTGAGGTCTGCGAACAGGAAATAGTCGCTGGGGGCCAAATCTGAAGAATACGGTGGGTGGGGAAGCAATTCGTAGCCGAATTCATTCAATTTTGCCATCGTTTTCATCGACTTGTGACACGGTGCATTGTCTTGATGAAACCGCACTTTCTTTTTCTTCAAATGCGGCCGTTTTTCTGCGATTTAGTCCTTCAAACGCTCCAACAACGCAATGTAATAGTCGCTGTTGATAGTCTGCCCCTTTTGGAGATAGTCGATCAAAATTATTCCATGTGTATCCCAAAATACGGATGCCATAACCTTGACAGTCGACTAAGTTCGTCGGTGTGAAGTAATGGAGCCAAGTTTCATCCATTGTCACATACCGATGCAAAAATTCGGCTTTATTGTGGTTGAACAGCTTTAAACACTCCTCTGAATCATAAAGACGTTGTTGTTTTTGGTCCACTGTGAGCAAACGCGGCACCCACTTTGAGCAGAGCTTTCGCATGTCCAAATGATATATCCAACACACTCTTTTGATATCTTCAGAGCCTCAGCAATCTCGATCAACTTCACTTAACGGTCATTCGTAATCATTTTGTGGACTTTTTTGATGTTTTCTTCTGAAACAGCCTCTTTCGGACGTCCACTGTGTGCATCATCTTCGGTGCTTGTATGACCACTTTTAAATTTTTCAATCCACTTGCGAATGGTTCGTTCGGCTGGTACAGAGACCGGGTAGCATTTATCAAGACATTTTTTTGCATCGGCTGCATTTTTTCCCATCAAAAAGCAATGACTAATCAACACACGAAATTGCTTTGAATCCATTTTTTTTTTTTTTTTCACAATAACAAAAGTTGCTTCACTCACAACGCTATATCTCGAGAACTAATCATCCGACAGCTGTCAATATTATACACGTATCTTTTGAAGGTTGGTACTAACTGAAAGTGGTATGGATTTAATTCAGATGGTGCCCTCTCTTAGAAACAGCCCATGTATTAGTATTTGTCGTGCCATAGCATTCCTTATCAAATCCATTAGCATCAGCTAATTCTGAATGAGGTTGATGAAAATATTTAGACAAGGTCACATCATCAATATATCTGAAGTTAGCGTCCTGAAATATGATTTTTTTGGTATTTAAAAAATTCAATCCAAATTTATCTCAAGCACTCGGTAAGAATGTTGTCGCTTTCTCATAAGTCGTACCCTTGAATAGGTCGTATACTTCTTCATTCAGCAAAAAAAATTTGCGATAGTATAATTTTGTTAGTCAGATTATATTTCGATCCACCGGCTGTATTAAAGAAATGACATCACTGTAATTTGTTCCCCACTGCTTTTAACTTCAACTTCTGAAGGATGACTCGGTGCATTGTCTATTAGGTGCAGGGCTTCTTAGACTAGACTTCTCTGTAAGACTTTTATGAACGTACGTAGGATACGTGGACATTTTTTTTTTTATAGCAATTTGTCAACAAACATCTTAAAGCTTTTTGGCCTTTCCAAATATAGAGTCATCCAACTCGTTTCAATCACATACGTCAAACACTATCTGTTTACAACTGTTGTTTTGTTTGAGTTCGTTTGCCCTTTTCAGAAGAGATCTTGTAAGTCCAGTGAGGCAACCGTTTCTGAAAATTTTTCTGTAATTTTATCTCTGTCTACACACATTTTGAAACAGTAACCAGTAACCAGGTATGACTTCCTGTTAACTGTATGACTGGCCCAATCTGCGTCTACAAAACCTTCGAATTCTGTATTTCCTTTCACAAACTTTAATCTAAAATTTTTAGTTTTCTGTTCTTGCACAAAATTAACTGTGCCGTATTTGTAATTGCAATGTTTTTTATACCTGTGAATAGAAGGGTTTTTTATGTTTTCTATACCGGTAAAATAACATCATATTTGCAACATCGGTATTTCGGCCCAATGACCTACTGCTGAACCACTGTGCATTGGTGCCACTAACAGGCAATCGTATTTAAAAATATTTAGCTTATATTTCCCATTCGCTAAATCAGTACGAGTACGAACAATTTTGACTTTGGCTCTTGTAATGCCCCTTTTGTTTTCACTTGCAACATTTAATATTGTTGAGGTAAGACTTTGGGAACGAATCGTGTTTGTTCGGTTGTTGAAACACACTGCTTTCTAGTTCCATGTCCAACAACTTCGTCTTTATGGAAATCAATCGCCATAATCATTTGAGAAAAACCTCAAGGCAACCTGGCTAGCATTAGTACCCTTATCCATTCGTCATTGATGCCAAATCATGTACTGCTTAGTTTCTGTCCAGTTTCTATAATTTGCGTGACATAGCTACCATAGTTATAGAGCCGCAATTTTCTAAATGGATTGAAATTAAATTTCGCAACATCGTTTTAAGTTTGGCTTACAATCCCATGATTGTACTTGCACCTTTAATGTGAACACATTTGGCTTTGATGTCCTCAGTATCTCAACTACTTTGGCAGATGTAATGCAATCAAGCATTCCTTCCAAAACTAGAAAATTCTGGGAAGCAAAAGCCCATCATAATTTTCTCGTCCCTACAATTTAGGAACTTTAAATACGGTAATTCGCAGCCATCCTTGCGCAACGCAACTATAAAAACCTTGGGATTCTGCCCATAACAACAGAGGATTGTTTCAACCTCTGCTCTTAAAAATTTATTTAATTTTCTAAAACCTCCACCTTCTTAACATACAAAGCGAAACATTAATATTTTTAAGAGATTGCATATGTACAATACAGCATTTGAAGAGTTATCCTCTTTTACAGATTATAGGTATTGACCCAGAGGCTTAAGCCAATTACCAGCTCTATTGAAGCTGGATGAAGATTCAGGATTTCACCAAAAAATCATCCTCAGTGATGAGGTACAATATTTCAAGAAAACTTAACGCAGGTGTTCCAACATTAGGCTTTGTATAAGTTAACGTTTTAATCATAAAAAAGCTCCATATTCTACATTGTTATCATTTTCCCACGTCCAAATAACAGAAGTGCCATACAAGCAATGAAACCCAACACCTTACACATGTCGGCACCAGATTCATGGGAAAAATTTGGAGACGAAACTGCTGACAATACGTCTGCACCTGAGCAATCAATACAACTAAACATTATAAATAGATGTAGAGCGTTGGAATTGTTTTAAATTTGGTTTTGGCAATAAAAAATTGCGGTCTTACCACTTTATATGAACACATCGGCGGTTTGGTGTGGTTTTCATATCGAAGGCGTTATTGCGCCGTTTTTCTTCCGAGATGAAAATTTTGCCCCTCAATAAATTAAAACTGGAATTTTCGGGGGATATGTGCGTTAATAGCAAAGCTCTTGTCAAAGTTCTGTGATCATTGCATTGCCAGAAATGATCTTGTTAGTTGGCTGCCGCTAAACTCTTCTTTAGATCTATATTTAGGCCATGATCTTTGCTAATAAGCCAGGATCTTCTGACGAAATGTAAAATTGGGTCCAGCGTATCCACTTCTGATGTCATATTTCATAGCTAATGAAGGAACAGGTACAGGAACACAGAGCATTCAAGAGCTCCTGAGCAACACTCATGGGACGGTTCTTCTGATCAAAATTAAGAAGTTTCGGAACAAACTTCGCTAACACACGTCTCATGCCCAAAACATTCGAAAAAATTTAATGACACGAATCGACCGATATGCCAACACCCTAGGCAACATGACGATTTTCCAAAAGAATTTTCTTCATAGCTTCGACGTTGTCACCTTTTGTTGATGTGCTGGGGTGTCCAAAGTGAGGTTCGGCATGGGCATCTTTTCGGCCAACTTGGAAGAGCTTGTACCACTTGTAAACATTTGTTTTTTTTTTTTACTTAGAGCAGACTCACCGAATGTCATTGTCAACATTTCAAGTGTTATAGAGTATTGCCTCTATAACTTAATTCGTGCGGTTTGCTAAGAGATGACGTAACTTGTATTATTCCATTGGAACATGCTTTGGAAAGCTACTGGCATTGTACGTCATTTCAGTATATGTCATTCATTTGAAGCGTAAACAACAGTATTTTTTTTTCACTCAAATATGTCGAACTTTGTGCCTGAAAAAGTGTTTTTGCGGGGAGTTCTTCTTCATTACTTTAATATGAAGAAAACTGCTGCCGAAAGTCATCGTATTTTGGTGGAAGTTTATGGTGAACATGCGCTAGCTGAGCGAAAAGTGGTTTGCACGATTTAAAGGTAGTGATTTTGGCTTGGAAGACGATGAACGCAGCCAAAAAAGTTTGAAGATGAAGAACTGGAAGCATTATTCTATAAAGATTGTTGCCAAACACAAGAAGAGCTCGCAGAATCTTTGGGAGTCACTCAAGCAGCCATTTCAAAACGTTTAAGAGTAGCTGGATATATTCAAAAGCAAGGAAATTGGGTTCCACATGAACTCAAGCCGAGAGACGTCTAAAGGCGGTTTTGCATGTCCGAAATGCTGCTGGAACGCCACAAAAGGAAGTCTTTTTTGCATCGGATTGTTACTGGTAATGAAAAATGGATCCATTTAGACAGCCCCAAGAGCAAAAAATCATATGTGAGACCCGGCCAACCAGCCAAATCAACGGCAAAGCCGAATATCTATGGCGCGAAGGTGTGCGCCATGGGTTTGCTGTATCATGAACTGCTAAAACCGGGTAAAACCATCAATGGACAACGCTACCGAACACAAATAATCCGTTTGAAGAGAGCAGTAGCCGAAAAAAGCCCAAAAATAGCGACCAGACAGGAGGCAATAATTTTCCATCATGACAACGCTCGACTCCACGTTGCTATTCCGGTTAAGAACTATTGTATTTGGAAAACAGTGGATGGGAAGTCTTATAATACCCGCCTTATAGCCCAGATCTTGCCCCTTCTGACTACCATTTGTTCCGGTCGATGCAGAATGCCCTCACTGAAATACAGTTCACTTCAGAGCAGAATATCAAAAATTGGCTTGATTCATTCAATACTTTGAATAATACTATTGTACATGTTTTTCTTAAATAAACGTTCAAATTTTGAAAAAAAAAAACCCACGAATTAAAATATATACCCAATACTTGATTCCATTTTTTACAAAAAATTTGATGCAAATACTTTGGCCCAACACATCAAAACACGTCTAGCCTTCCTATCTGTCAAATACAAACTAATTATGCTATATATTGTATCTGAAACTGTGAACATATGTTCGAAACATGTGTACCAACACAGCAATAAAATAAAAAATCGATGATCGAATGTGCGTTGCCCGCGAAATTTCAATTGTGGTTTTTCCTTTTTTGAGGTAGTCCACGAAGAGCATGCCATGACAATCCCAGAAAACCGTCGCCATAATCTTTCCGACTCATCGAGCCTTCCTCGGCCGCTTCGGAGCACTCGTGCCGGCTTCAGCCCATTGCCGTACACTCATTTTGTTCTCTGGTGTTCAACAGTTACCAATCGAAGCCAAAAGTCCACCCGATTCCGCATCAGCAAGTCCAAACACTCTTTCGAAGTGCTCTCGCGTTCGTGTTTTTGGTCAGGAGTGAGTATGCGCGGCAGGATAACTTTTTCATATGCAGAATATTGTCCAAAATATGGCGTGTGCGCTCAGACTAATCTTTTCATGTATTTTTTTGACATTGTCCTCTGTAACCGCATTGGAGGGCCTGCCGCTACGGGCTTGATCGGTAGTGGAGATGCGGCCACCACGAAACTCTCGAAACCAATATTTGACGGTGTAATCTGACGGAGTATTAGCCCCATAATATTTATCCAACTTTTCTTTTGTTTCCTTCGCCGTTTTGCCTCTCAAAAACTAATATTTTATAAGAGAACGAAAATCGTTTTTGTCAAAAACACAACTAGAGATAGTATCGCACTGAAATTTAGCATGTCTGCCTAAATATGAACGAACTTCAAGGCACCATAACCTTTTTTTCAGTAGCAGCGCATTCTGGCGGTCAAAGAGGTTACTTTTCACTCCACCTAGTATAACGATATTTATTCTAAACAAACGTCTCCACAAATCCTCCGTTTTAAAAGGAACAGCTGACCTGAGCACTTGACATTGGAAAGTTTATTCAAAAATATAATATCCTCCAAAAACATTTCTTAAAAAACCGACGACTTATTTTCCCTGTTCATTATCCTTATTTCCCTAAACACAAAGACGACATGCCTTTCCCTTGAAATTGGCAAACAAGGGAAGGAAAACGAGTGAAAAAATATTCGTGCACCTGGTGTTCCAATGATTTACCAAGGGATAGAGAATACGGTTCTTTTCTTTTCATTGAAAATAGGGTATCGAGTGTCAGAGATTCGTTTCAGATTTTTTATTTTTATTTTTTTTTTTTTTTCCTATAACCCACCTTTCATTTCAATTTCAAGGACAGCAATACCATTTAAAAGAATTGACAAGGCTTCTTAATCGGCCCCTCTGTATTGGTTACAAAGTTTTTGAATTTATAACAAATTATTCAAAAATGAAGATGGGAGTCAGTACCTGCATGGGATGTCACTGCAATTAAGGATTTCATTGATGTTCTTGGCAAATATTTGAATTTTCGCGCCGAAATCATATGTTTCACCTTCAGTTGCGAATTTTATGTGCTACGCACAATAGGTAAATAGCGACAAGTAAATATTGTATGTAGTAGCTGACACGACTTGAAGATACTTTTAGAGTTCCAATTTACGGTGTTTGTCTTCCTGCCTACGTTACATTCATATCTATATACATACTTACGGGTACGCATAAAATCCTTCTCTTAACCTACGGATTTATTGTGCAATTTGAAAATTCTGAATAAACTAGTTTGTTTGTGTTTATTTAAAGTTTGTCGCGTGTTTGTTTTGCATATTTACCCTTTAAGTTGATTTTCGTTTATTTTAATTGCTTTCGAAACCACCGACTTATTACTTACAAGGTAAATTCGAAATTGTGTCAGAGGAGGTATGGTATTAAAGAAATCTAGTGAAACTCACGAAAAAGGACATAACGAGGAGGGCGAATGAGGGTGCTAGAAAAAGAAAAGAGTTTTAGCATCGGGTTAAAAATCAGAATTAAAAATAAACTTAACGTAGGGTGACGACACCTGTAGTCAGTCCTTGAACTGGTTTTTTTCTATTTAAATGGGCTTCAGCTGTTTAATAGAGTTTTTAGTTATTCTAAATGCATGAAGTGTTTAATTGAAAAATGCTACCTAATGTGGCGAAAGTGGGATTTTGGAGTAGTCGGCCGCTTGAGAATTTAGTAGTCAGCCCCAATTCATATTTCTACATAACCATCGTCTCCCCAATAATAATAAAAAAACAATTTTAATGTCAAAAATTTAGCAAAAAAAAAAAAAAAAAATAAATAAATAAATAAATATATCTTAAAAAAATATCAATATATGTATTCTTATTGTAAATTATTTATTGAATGTGCTGTATAATAATATTGTGTCATATAAAAAGTCTCCGCGGTTTTTTGTCACTAGATGATGTGGGTGTCCATTTATCTGGCAACACTAATCTGATTGTGTTAAACGAACATGTGTTTGAAAGGTGACATGTCAGGCTACATTTTTTGTGAAGACAGCTGTGTAATTCGTGGCTCCTGTTAAAAGTTATACTGATTTGAATATGACTGAAATATCGGTAAAAAAGGGGAAAAACGCGGCAAAAACATGCCGAAAAATTTGTGCAGAGTACGGTGAGAATGCTGTTTGGTTTGTCGGCCTGTCACTGAAAAAGTCGATGAAAATTTTGAAACTGATGGAGCAAGACCGACACGAAAGCTGTCTAGAGGTAGCGGAGGCACTAAACATCAACCGTATGACAGTTTGGAATCATCTTAAACGAGCGGACTACTCTAAGAAGCACGAAGTTTGTGCCACATGAATTAAGGCAAAGAAATTTAATTGACCGAATAACCATCAGTGAAACGTTGCTCAAACGTCACGAAATGGAAACATTTTTGCAGCGATTCACTACAGGAGATGAAAAATAGATTAAATACGAGAATATTCTACGCAAGCGATCATATTGAAAGGCCGGTGACCGAACACAAACGACTTTAAAGCCTGGATCGAATGCAAACAAGGTTATGTTGAGTGTTTCGTGGGATTGGAAAGGAATTGTCTATTAGGAGTTGCTAGAACTTAGCGTAATAGTCAATTTGTTCCTCTACTGTTCACAACTTGACCATTTGAATGAAGCTTTCAAGAAAGCGCGACCAAAATTGACCAACAGAGAGAGAAAGAGAGTTGCTAGGCCACACACATCTTTGATGACCCGGAACAAATTGACGGAATTTGGTTGGGAAGTTTTGATGCATCCACTGTATTGCCCGGACCTTGTACCCTCTGATTACCAATTGGTTCGGTTTTTGCAAAACTCTCTTGATGGTAAGAAATTAGCCGACCGAGGAGACGCTAAAAATCCTTTGTCCAAATTTTTCGCTGATAAACCACAGAAGTTCTACACCGATCGAATTATGAAGCTACCCGGGAAATGGCAAAAGGTCATAGATATAATGGCCAATATGTATGTTACTTAATTGAAATTGAATTTGAATAAAGAAATTTTTTTTTTCAACAATTTACCAAAAAACTTCGGAAACTTTTTGTATGACCCATTATTTGACCGGCCGAATTTTGTGCAGGATGGCCTCCATTTGCACTCTCTAAATTGAGTGATTTTCTACATTGAATTGTGTAATACGGCCGCAGAAATTATTGTTGGAGGTCCTTTTGTCCACAAACAGAGTATTACCTCGGTTATGTACCGGTGGGTATTACCATCAGAAGGGACGCCAGTTTTTTGCTTTTTGGCATTACGGCAGATAACCAGGCAAACACGGTTGCTGGTGTTCTGGCTCAAAAGACCTAGTGTGTCGAAATGACATAAAACTTTTTTTCTACACTAACAATGGACTTCTACCGTCAAGTCGATTTTCACTTTGCATCTCTAAAGTCATTGAACCCGTCATTCACTTTAAATTTTGAACGAAAAGACTCATGCACCTTAGATAGTGCAGAAAAGTAACTATTTGTGTGGTTGTACCGTTTGGAAAACATATCCATTTTACAAGCTCTTTGAGAAAGTTGTACGTAGAGCAGAAAAAAAGTTTGAAGAACGATATGAAGATTGCTAACAAAGTTTCTTTGTGAGGGAATATTGAGTATTTTTTGTTTGTTCCAAGAATATACTTTACTGAAGCAATGTTGAGCATGATTCATTACGGGCGCGGAAAAATGGATTAAATACGAGAATATCCAATGCAAGGGATCATGGTCAAAGACCGGCCTGGATTGACGGCAAACAAGGTTATGTTGAGTGTTTGGTGGGATTGGAAGCGAATTGTCTTTTATGAGCTGCTAGAACGTGGCAAAACGGTCAATTCGATCCTTTACTGTGCACAACTTGTCCGTTTGAATGAAGCTATCACGAAAGAGCGACCAGAATTGGCCAACAGAAAGGGAGTTGCCTTCCATCATGACAATGATAAGCCACACACATTTTTGATGACCCGTAACAAATAGACGGACCTTGGCTGGGAAGTTTTGATGTATCCACCGTATGGCCCGGACCTTGCAGCCTCTGATTACCATTTGTTTCGGTCTTTACAAAACTCTCTTGATGGTAAGAAATTGGCTGACCGAAGAGCCGCTGAAAACCACTTGGCCAAATTTTTCGATAAACCACAGAAGTTCTACACCGATGGAATTATGAAGCTACCCGGGAAATGGCAAAAGTTCATAAATAATAATGGCCAATATGTAGTTGATTGAAATTGATTTTCAATAAAGAAAATGCTTTTTTCAAAAATATACCAAAAAAGCGCGGAGACTTTTAATATGGCCCGATAATAATAAATATCACATCTTGCAATGCGGTTGTTGGACACAAATCATGGAGATTTCGTTTTTTGCACAATAATGTGCACAGTAATGTATAAATATAGGGTTTTCTAATAAGAACTTGACAACTTTTTTTTTTAAATAAAATTCAAACCATTTGAGATATTTCAAGAACTTTATTATTGGCTTGAAGTACAATCAAAACATTTATGAATGGAACTCGACTTCGTTCATTTGGCCACCGCGGGCACGTTTGCAGCGGTCGATTCGTTGGACCCAATTTTCAATGACTCAGCCACACATTTCGGCCGAAACGGCCTCTATTTCGCGTTCAATGTTGGCTCTGATCTCTTCCAACGTCGTCGGCGTATAGGCATAAACCAATGATTTAATGTAGCCCCAGAGAAAATAGTCAAGCGCCGTAAAATCGCACGAACGAGGCGGCCAATCGACTGGCCCATGTCTTGAGATAATACTCTCACCATACTCTTCAATAAATCGATTGTAGTGTGTGCTGTGAGGCTTGTGGCACATGTTGAAACCACATGTCGTCCAAGTCCATATCTTTCAATTCGGGCCAAAAATAATCGGTGATTATGGCGCGATAACGCTGACCATTCACAGTAACGTGACGATCGTTATCATCGACGAAAAAATATGGCACCAAACAGTTTTTTTTTTTTTTGTGGATGAAACGGTGATTCATGAAGCACATGTGGGTTTTCTCTTCATCAATAACGCATATTTAGCTTATTGACGAACCCATTAAGCCAAAAATGAGCTTCGTCACTAAAGATGATTTTGCGATAAAATTCATCATCTTGGCGCATCTTCTCCAGAACCCAATCGGAGAACGTACATTGGTTCAAATGGTCCATCGGCTTCAATTCTTGAGTCAGCTTGATCTTGTATGGGTGTAAACCAAGATCCTTACGCAAAATACGCCATAGTGTGGTCTGAGCTATGCCCAATTCTTGAGAACGCCGTGGAATTGACTGATTTGGATCGTTTGCTACGGACGTCTAAACGGCAGCGATATTTTCGACACTTCCACCAACCCTTTTGTCTCACTGACACGGCAACATCACACAACGAATATGTAGACTCAAATTTTTGCACTAAACTTGTTATTGCCTGTCTACTAGGGCGAGAATTACGACCGAAAATTAGAGTTAACGCTCTTAAAGTTGCAGTCACCGACTCCGAATATCTGTAGAAAATTTTTATAATTTGCAGACGTTGCTCGTTAGTGTACTTTACCATGATGAAAATGTTGAGTTTACTGAATAAATTGTCAGTGACAATTTGATGATTTACAAATTAAATTCAAAGTTGTCAAGTCCCTATTGGAAAACCCTATACTACAAGGTCTACTCCAAAAGTTAGGTGACTTTATATACTTTTGAAAAAAAATTCACTTGTGCCAAAGCTTTTTCTAATCCTCCAAACACTTTTTGGATATAGCTTTGTGCTCTTCCAGCGATGCCGGTCTTGGCTGTCCTGGGTGCTTCCATTGGGACGATTAAGCTTTGGTTTCGACGTCATACCCATATTTCGTCGCCAGTTATTATCCTTTTGATCAAAAAGGATCATAATTGACGTCGTTTAAGAGATTTTGATCGATGCTTATGGAACGATTCTTCTGATCAAAATTAAGAAGTTTCGGAAAAAACTTCGCTGACACACGTCTCATGCCCAAAACATCCGACGTCGTCGGTGGTAATTTCACTCACTTAATCCGATTATTGCAAAGACTCATAAATCGTTAGGAGTTTCGCAATATTAATAAACCCGGGTAACATAGTTTGAATGAATGTTAATATTGAAGAGTTTCGTTATGAATGATATGAAATTGTGTTGTAGTAATATTGTCCCCTTCAAAGTTATCCCCCTCAGTGGTAATACACTTGTGCATACTCGGAATACTTCTCATAAGCACTTTTTGGTATGGCCTTGAACTCTTCCAGCGATGCCGATTTCATTTCCTCAATCATTGCAAATTTCTATCCTTTCAAAGGTCTCTTCAGTTTTGGGAACAAAAAAAAGTCGCATGGTGTCAAATCCGGTGACTATAGTGGCTGAGGCATGATTGTCGTGTTGTTTTTTGCCAAAAAAATCTGTCACAAGAAACAATGAATGAGCAGGTGCGTCATCGTGGTGCAAAAGCCATGATTTGTTTTTTCCACAATTACGAATGTTTTTTTCATATTGCTTCTCGCAAACGGCATGACTTCAAGGTACGTACGACCTTGAGGTAAAAACTCTTAATGCACTACGCCACGTTAATCGAAAAAACTTAAACTTTGACGTTTGATCGAACTTGGCGTGCTTTATTCGGTTTTGGCTCTTCTGGGTGCGATTGGGATTTGGTTTGGACGTCATAATCGTGTTATCCTATGATTCGTCACAAGTTATGACCCTTTTGAGCAAGTCAGGATCATCATTGATGTCATTCAGGGGCTCCTAAACGAGGCTCATGCGACGGTTCATCTATTCAATTTCGGAACATACTTCGCTGACACATGTCTTATGATCAAAGCATCAGAAAAAATTGAATAACACGAGCCGACCGATATGCCAAAATCCTCAGCAACTTCTTTCGTGTTAATTCGATGATTTTCCAGAAGAAGTTTCTGAGTTTTTTAGAACAAGCGAGGTTCGTCATTGGCATCTTCTCGGTCATCTTGGAAGAGCTTGTACCACATGTTAACAATTTTTTTTGCTTAGAGCAGACTCACCGTATGCCACTGTCAACATTTCAAGTGTTTTAGAGTATTTAATCCCATATTTTACACAAAATTTGATTCAAATTCTTTGCTCTATTTCCTATGGTAATTGAATATCGCTAACCTTTCTATCTGTCAAAAACAAACTAAGTATGCTATGTACTTGAAACTGTTGCAAATGTAGCATGATCCAACTACAACTTTTCTACCACTAGCGTCTCGTTGATCGTTATTGGTTACCACTTCTTCTAGTGGCTTTTCATAGTAACTTTTGATTACGATTTTCATTTCATGATTTCCCATGACTTGCTGGTAAGGATACCGCTCTGCGTCTGCGTTTGTTAGTTGTTTTTGCAAGCATATGGTATCAATATTTCCGTAGTAAGTAAGGTATGCAGCTACTCTTAAGGGGTAACCTAAGAGTCGCGAGTTGGAACCTTGAAGGTATGAGTGGTCTGAGCTACAAGCTTGAAGAAATTATGATAAGAAGGCGAGTAGACATCTCCTGTGTTCAATTAACGAAATTTCGAAACACAGGGAATTAGGCGCATTTTTTGGACGTTAAGACAAAAGCTTACAAGATGTTCTACTATAGATCGGAACAAGGTAAATACAGAATTGCTATAATCCTCGCGGCCGAGCTAAAGAGTGAGCCAACAGTTGGTGTGGATGTTGGCTTGTCAATTTCTGTGATTTAGTGAATTCAGTGGGGCTGATCTGGCAATTTTAGTCATGTAGTCGTTTACCACGCAACAACGCAGTTTTGTTTTTCAATCTTATAACGAAAATTGGCGATTTGTAAAAGTAACATATCGTAAAATTCGTAAATTTTTCGGTCAATATAATCGACCTAGTGTGTCCGGAATTCGTGCAAAGGTGAAGCGTTTTGAAGAAAATGGTTGGGTATAGGGTCAAACTCCATATAAGCATGCTCTGCCAGCACATACACGCCAATACATCACCACTATAAGCGAGTGTTCAAAACCAGGCAGGCACCTCAATTCGTTGTCGTCGAAGTTAATTTGCACTTTATGGCGAATTTTAACAGTTGGTGCTCATTTGCACGCCTACAAAATCCATATTACACAACAATTGAAGCTTTTGAACCATCTATGACGTCGCCGATTTATTAACTGGATGTTGGATAGCCAGGACAATTTGTCATCGAATTTGATTTTGTCTGATGAAGCCCATTTTTGGATGGATGGGTACGTTAATAAACAAAACTGTCGTTTCTAGGAACCGGACCAACGTATTATTTAAAAAGTCATCGATAGTTTTGACCTTCGGATGGTTGCTTGCAACAAAAAGTGTGGTGGTCACATGAGCGATGTTGTTTTCCATTCATAATTGCCATAGACCGAACTTTATTAATCAATAAAATTCTACATTGATTTCGCATTAAATGTGTGTTTAATTTAATAAAAACTTCCACACTAACTGTTGGCTTACCCTTTAATTGGCAACATGTTGACCATTTCAAAGTTCAGTAACCGTTTGATGTCTCCCGAATTGAAGAAACAGAGTGAGTTGAGAATATTGTAAGGGTATATGCTCCGCAAGTCGGATGGGAACAGAGAGAAAAAGATGCTCTCTGGCTAGATTTTCACAACCCCATCGAAAACATCCCAAAGGAAGAGCTTTTGTTTGTTGGCGGAGATAAACGAAGACTATGAAGAATGCCATGGAAGAATTCTCCAGGTGAAGACATCTTAAGCATGTAAAAGCCATACGGTCTTATCGTGATAAATACTATGTTCGCCAAACTAATTCGGCACATTATCACTTACAGCAGTGGCGAAAATGAAATCCGAATTGACTACCATTTAGTGTAGTGTAGTTTCATGAAGCACCGGGTTAAAAATTGCAAAGTGACCCTGGAAAGGCGATCGCCCAGCATGTCTCCTCATGACAGAAAATTTAACGGAAACGGGAAAGAAAAGTTGCCTCAGGTGGCTGTAGCTGTACAAAGGAAAACGCGAAGCTCTTATACCCAGCATGGCAAATTACTTCGGTACCATCATCGATAAGATCGAAGATGAGGAGTGCAGAGGAAAAGATAGTGGGTTTCCCTACAGCAATCTTGCTTGGAGAGAGCCAAATCATTTTTTTAGGCCCCTTCTAACACGCTAACGAAACATGGTGGTGGACGGATGAAGCTAAAGTAGTGATACAGGAAAAAAAAAACCGCTTTCAAGGCTTGGTCAAAGTGTTCTTCTACTAATAGAGATGAAAAAGCTCACCTTGAAGTGATATATAGATGTTGCAAAGATATCATTAAGAAGTGCGGCCAATATTAAGCAAAAAGTATGGAAGGCCCCTATCGGGAGTATGGAGGAAATATCGTCTTCGGCGTCTGCTTAGAACCAGGCTATACAGCGGTTTCGACAAAACAACTTGAATAAGGGAACAACTATCTTCAAAATAAACGCCCAGAGAAGAAGAAATGCTCAAACTACTATATTCAGTCATCAATTTTTCCAGTTTTTCCTCCCAGCTAAGGGCTGGAGGTTTTACTAAAAAAAAGAGACATACTTGACACCCGTGATGGGACATAGTGACGGTTAACACGTTTGACAACTACTGGAGGCTTAGATTAGAATCAGTTCAATTTAAGCACTGCTTCTTTTGATGTGTGTGAATGTCTAATTATAACGTATTGATCGATAAGTCTGCTTCAAAGCAGGAGTTGCGTACCGAAATCGTGCACGAAGGAGGCCCTATCTCTATATTTAATTGCACATCGTAAGGCATATATGCAAAATAAGTGGGCAAATTGAACACCTCTATTGTGTCCGCTAACCAAAACAGACAAATGATTCCACTCAGTCTAGAATGCTGCAGCAAGACGGCGGCTAGTTAGCGATGAGTTGAGTGAACCAACTTCAAATTGCTTCTTTCCACCCGACTTGAAACTACCCATTGGCATATTCTTCTCTAAAATAAAATTAAAATGAATTCAAATAAAAGTTGCTGTCTTTTCTTTTGGGAAATCCTACATATACGAGGGCTTTTTGATGAGTACCCGGATTGAAGGTGGCGCTACTGAACCAAATATAACCTCTTTTAGCCGGCCTGTCCAAATTTGGTGACAATCCGACACTTAGTTTTATTGTGACACCCATTTTAAAACATCGGGTTTTTGCGATTTTGGAAAAAGAGCAGTAGTTCTCCGTAATCCGATTCTTGTTTTTGAGTGGCAAAACTTGCGAGGAAATCAAGCCCATTCTCGTTGGTGTGTATGGGACCCGTACAACCGTTTACCATTGGTTTGCAGAGTTTCGCCGTGGCCGCACGTCGGTTTTTGGTGAACCGCGCCCAGGTGACTTTAAAACGGCTACCACAGAGGAAACCGTGGACAAAATCCATGATCTCGTATTGGCGGATCGCCGAGTGAAAATTCGCAAGTTGGCTGAGATAGCAAACATCTTAACTGAATGCGTTAACCATATGAAAATTCTGTCCGCGCGATGGGTGCCGCGTTTGCTCACACCGGAAAACAAGCGTAACGTGAGACCACTTTAAAGACATGCTTGGCCCGGAGGAGTTTCTCTCTGTCGTTTCGTAATCGTGGATGAGACATAGATTCATTGGTTTACACCCAGAGACCAAAACAGAATCGAAGCAATAGGTTTTATCTTGTAAACGCTCTCCAAAGAAGTCTAAGATCGTGCCTTTTCCCGGGAAAGTGATGACCACAGCTTTTTGGGACGTTCGAGGTGTGATCTACGTTGACTATTTGGAGAAAAGAAAAACAATCAGAAGAGCCAATTTGAAGAACAAACGACCACATTTGGCGGAGGAAAAAGTGTTTTTCCACCACAATAACGCACCGTCCCACACATCCGCAGTCGCCACAGCCAAATTGGACGAATTGCATTACGAATTGCTTTCTCATCCTCCGTATTCTCCGGATTTGGCTCCCTGTGACTTCTTTTTGTTCTCAAACCTTAAAAGATCGCTCTCCGGAAAGAAGTACGAGTCAAACGAAAAAGTCATCGCCGCCATGGAGTAATATTTTGCAGCCCAACAAATGTTGGTATGACATCTGCTGTTGGAACCTTTTCCACAGGAGGATGTTGATGACACCTTTTTTGATTCCTAAGGTATTACTGTAAAAGACATCGTTTTGCACACTTTTTTTCTACTTACTGCCAGCTAATATTTGATATGATTCCGCCTTTGGGATTAATTGGTTCTGGTTCTTGACTTCTTTAAAACTGTATCTGTGTCGCTGAGGAGAGTGATCATTCAATGAATACTTAAGTTAGCCTGCATGTTACATCGCAATGTGTCTTTATTACAGCAGTGGGTAAAGCCCTGCCTGTAGTAAACACGTATTGTTCACTCTGGAATTTCTCTGTCATTCCTTCTTCGGGGCTTGTTAGTTACTTGGTCTATCTGAAGTTGTCTACTTCTTACACTGAGTGTCAATTTATCGTTTTGTTTATTTAGTTTTTGCGCATCCCAATAGATGCCAACAATGAAATCAAGTTGTTCAGTAAATGAACTCAATTCTATTCGGATCCAGGTACAGAAAAACTTCAAAAACAAAAACGTTCGAGCTGACTAGCTGTTGTATTTAGCTGACGATATACATTTGTAAGTCAGATGTCTAGTCTAAACAAATTTTTTAAGCTCGAGTTGACAAAGTCTGATTGACTGAATCTGAATCACGGAAGGTTTATATTCTCTTTGGTATCGTGCATGTAGCTAACTGGGAATTCCCAACTATATGTATGTCGTACAGTACCAAGACCGACTTATGTATTGCTAACACCCGTTCTATGCACTGCTCCAGCACCAGATTCCGGAAATAAGAAGTTCTTGTGTAAGGGTTCTTTTCTTGAAAGTATCTATCATCGCTATTTCATGATAGGCTAGTTCATGTAAGCTTTACAAGTTATTTCTTATTTTTAAAAAATTTAGACCTACGCCCATTTTATCCATCAGTTTTATTTATGAAGAAGTCGTTGAAAACCTAATGTTGAGGAAAACATTTCAACGAATAATTGATTGCAAGGGACATTTACTCGTACATAGGGAAACTTGGATATACGAGTGAATGTTACTTAGATAGGTGGCTTCTTTCTTTAAATGTGGGATAAGCTTTGCACACTTACTTGCTGTTGGCTTCCTCTAGATACGATGTAAACAAAGGATAACATTTGCTCGTAAGGCAAACTTATTTACGTGTTCAACTTTCCTACTTTGTTTTGGTGTTGCGTGTAATGTCAGAAAAGCGACTAATTGACAGCTTGGTCATCTGTCAGTTTTTTTTTCCAAAACAAACGTCACAATCAAGGCAAATAGCTTTTGTGTGAGGACTTGTCACGCAAAACCACCTCTGATAAATAAAGTTGTATACGTTTGTCCCTAGATTAGTGCGACAGTTATTAATTCGCCAACATCTGAGAATAATACGAGTAAGGGACAAGCAAATCCTCGCTTATCTCGAATACTCGTAATTTTATGTATTGTTTGGTAGTTGCTCGATGTTTTTTTTTTTTTTTTTTTTTGTTATTTTACCACTCGTGGTAAAGTTGCTTCACGAATTTTTATGCCGGGAGTCTCATAAAATTTTATCACGCCAATAAACCCGTTAATTTTACAATAAACCTTCCAAAAACTTCAAAGTTTTATACCCTAATTTTGGTGGATTTCATTACTTAGAGGTACAGACCACTCCCTAAATTGTATAGTTCTAGACCCTGTTGTAGACCGCCCAGTAATATGAATAACTACATGTGCATACTTGTACTTAAATAAAATTTTTTGAAAGGAATCCCGTTAACTGACAATAATTAACGTCTCGAATTATGACATATGACACCAGTCAAAAGGGGAGAACTTTTCTAACGTACATGGAGAGGGTTTCCCGCATAAAAAAGTTAGCATTGTCGCCTTCCATCCTCTGGGCCCTTCTGTTGGCGCATATTAAAACATGACATCAAGTGTCATGTGGCGTAGTTCTTATGATACCAAATCGAGAATGGTAATTAAGTTTACTGTTGGGTTTAGTTGGGTTACAGCTTAAGGGAACAAGGTACGTATACAACATACATTCAGCCATCGTTACTGAACATATTCTTAGATTTCGGTGGTAATAGCCGTTGGAACAAAAGATAAGAACACAAATGCACGAGGGGGCCTTGAAGTACCTGCGTATACAAAAATACGTGACCAAATTCTACAAAAGGTGGAATGCAGCTTTTAACGAACATTTAACTTCAATAAATTGTAGGTCTGCAACGGAGAGAAGTAAATAAGTATAACTGCATGGAGTAATCATGATGATGACGATGTCGCTGACAGTGACCGTGACTGAGATCATTAAAAACGAACAGGGAGGCGAAAATGGTTATCTGAGATTTTCTTTCGAAATAGGTATGTATGTGGCTTGCGTATGGAGGATCAATCAGTTTGGAGAATGTAGGTACACATACGATTATATGTATGTTGCCGTGTTTAAGTAGTTAATTTTTTTGTTTGCGAAGAACCTGAGAATGTATGATATGTAACATAGGCCCAACGACTGTGTAAATATTTCTTGTTAAGTTGTGAAACCTTTTTTCTGGACGCTTTTGTCGCAACACAATCATCAGATATACGAATATGTATGCACATATGTACCTACATGGGAAGAGACTGAAGCTAGAAAAAGGCTTAAACCTCTTCATCACATAAGTATTTGAGCGAGCTTATCAGGTCTCAGTTGCAGTGCTTTCTTGCCATTATTCTCTTCATTGATTATCTTGCGGACTCCGTTCATCTCTACCGATGCTGATAATTGCTTTGGTTCAGCGTGTAATCAATCACCTTTACCACCAATCGCTATTCTTAACGTTTTCATATGAAAACTATCTTAAAACCCTGTTCTACAGCTTTAATTTTCGTAGAACAGACTATGCAAAACTGAACAACTTATTAAGTACGACCAATTTCAACTCTCTCTATAAAGCTCTAGCTCGTCTATAGATAATGTTCTTGCTACTTTTTATACTTTTTATACGTGACCTTTAATAAACCTCAAACAATTGCGGAATTATTTGCTCAATTCTTTAGCAAGACGTCATCTAACCATTCCGAAGCTCCCGATCAGCACCACATCTACGAGTACACATATTATAAACACAATTTTTACGACTCCTCAACAATGGAAAATGGCTAAAATAATAAAAAAAATTCCTAGAAATTCGTTAGGTGATGAATTCAAGCCTATATCACTTCGACCTGTCCTTGCCAAAGTATGAAAGTATCTCATACGTAATAATCTACTGGTTTCAATCTGTATTTCGAGTCAAGCATAGCTTGGTTTGGAAAAACGACCATGTTTCTTTCTTGACCTTTCTAGATTTCTCCGAAGCCTTTAATATGATTAACAACTCCATTTTCATTCAAAAGATACGTCGTTGTTTTAATATGTCCTTATTTGTTGTAAAAATACTCTTATTTTATCTAAAAGAAAGAAACCAAGCTGTATCTCTGGAGGCCGTCCTATCAGAATTTCTTCCTTTGAGACGAGCCAAGGCGTTGTCCATTATATACACATTTAATGGTTCTATCTGCCAAGACCGTTGAGGTTTCGATTGGTTTCCATAGGATATGAAATTTTGCAGTCAATATTCCAAATTCAATAACACCTTAACCGTGAAAGTCGCATGTTGAAATATTCCTCTTCCACCGTCAAACCCCAGCCCTGGCAGGGCTTTAACAAATGTCAAAGTAGTGGCTAGGCAGCATCGCCTTTCAAAACGTGAGGTGCAAGAATACCAGTTTCTGGAAATATGTCATCAGGGCAAATATTTAAACGTCCAGATTCCATTAAGTGGAAGTGTGGAAAATTGCGAAACCTGACTCCATCGCTCTGTGTCCCATATCCATCAGTTTGCATCAGCCACGCCTTGCAAAGCAATGGAAAAAAAATGTTTGAATTAGGTGCGCAACTAAGTTATTTTTGATGAAAATGCAACTTTATTGTAAAAAAATGTTTACAAATGAATAATTCAAAGTATTGCCCATCGCTAGCTTCAACTTTTTCCCATCTTTCTGGCAGAACTCGAATATCGTTCCGATAAAATTGCTTATGTTTTGAGAATATCCACGAATCAAGCCCTTTTTTGATGTCTTCGTATGAGCGGAACTTCTAATAAGCAAGACCATGTGCTATCGTACTACTTGAGTAGTTGCACACAAACATCATTAATATCCGTGGACATTACTCCAGAATTAGTGAAAGGAAATATTGAAAGAGGCGAATACCTTCTCATAGCTGTCAGATTTCCATTTCATAAGGTGTTACATAATTCCTGGAAAATCCTATACATAATACCTCTCCATAAAAAAGGACGAAAGATGAAAACTGTTCTTCATCCAAAATCTCTTTGAGAGCGCTTCGTATAACTATTGTGGATTCTTAAAGGGAAGATTTACAACTACAAATCTGACAAAGCTCGTATCCAGTATTTTGGGCGCTCTTGAAAGTGGTAAAGAAGTTGACTTTACCAAAACTTCAATCTAAATGAAAGATTCTGCAGTGTATTTTTTAGATCCACAGTATCTAAGCCCATAAACGCCCCTTTCAGCGTACCCCAAGGAAGCCATTTCGGTATTCTGCTATTCGTCTTCACAATAGACGATGGTAACTGTGTTATTGTAAATTTGTTTATACCACTCAAAAACGTCTTTCAATTTATCCGTGGACTTATGTCGACCGTAAAATGGTCGAAGTTTGCGAAAAATATTTTTCACAGAACACAAATTTTGATAAGAAAATTCATTAATTTGTAAACGTTGTTCTTTGCCATAATGAATTGGCAATGCTAACTGAGCATGTTTAACTTTGACAAATATCACGAATCACGCTCAAGCTGTAAAAAGTAGATTGGAAATCCCTTTATAACCTTTGTTCGATTTTTTCCCGAATGCGGCTTTTTTATAATTTGCGCACGCTCAAAGGATTTGAGAACCCTTAAACACAGCGTGGGCCAAGGGAAATCAGGGAGGATGGAAAGAGAAGAACCGATGAACATTGGTTTTAAATGTTTGGAGGTTATAATGACTATGAAATAAAGAGCTCGGCAGGGCATTCCATAAGAGAGTTTTTGCGGCTTAGGAACGAATCATGATATTTCGGAGTACGTCCCGAGGTTGACATATGAGTATATGTATGAGGAATGGAATGCTACTGGCGATTTCTATGGAGCACTGGTGGTGAAAATATCGATAAAACTGAGTAAGGCACGAGACATTACGTCGGTGTTCGGGGGTGTGCATTGTCTGAGTGATATTTGTATCACCTATAAGTTTTATCGCACAGTTTTGAATCTGTCAGGTGCAGAGATGTTTTAGGCGCACCCGACTAGATTTGGGCATTACACATACCCCAATTTCGGGCGGATAAATGCCATATGTATATTGGGCCAGATCGGAAAGAGAAAAGTATTTCTTACATCGCTTGAGGAGACTTAGATATTGTGCAGCATTTTTAGCGACATCAAACATGTGGTCATTCCAACGTAAGTTGTCACTGACACATACCGAGAATGGAAAGTTTTTTCGGTTTCGCCGATGCAATTACCATTCAATGACAATAGCTGCGTGTTTAGATTTTGCTTCAACGAAAGCAGACGGCATTGTCTTGTGGAAGCATTAAATTCTACTCTGTTAGTGGTTCCCTAATTAGTTATGCTGTTAATAACAGAATGAGCTTAAAATACGCTGCCGTTCCCTATTTACAACCAAATGCAGAGACATGAGTCCGGGAACGAATATAATATAAAAAAAAGAATATACTTTCCTCGGCAAAGGAATATATTGGATTGAAAGTAGCAGACAAGAGATCGTCATGAAAATTAAAAAAAAAAAAGTGTCGGATACAGAACAGAACCCTGGGGCACACTAGTATCTATTTTGTGAACATCAGACTTGAAACCAACCAACCTGAATTGCACTTTCCGAAAGGTAATTTCTAATCCATTGAAAAAGGCAATCATCGATACTAAAAGCACGAATTTTTGACAAAATAATGTGATGCCAAACTCTGTCAAATGCCTTAGAAATATCAAGTGCAACTATCTTGCTTTCACTAGATTGATGTAAGCTTTGGTTCCAGTTTTCGATGAGACATGCCATTAAAACACCAGTGGACCTGTTGCTACGAGAAACATACTGCTGATCATTGAGGAGTTTTCTCGTTTCGAGATATTTCATTAGCCGACGGTTTATCAACATATCCATGACCTTGGAATGAAGAGAGACGTAAGTGCAATGGTTCTGTAGGAGGAGAGAGAAAAACATTGGTCCTTTTTAGGGACGGGCTAGACAAATGCTGTTCTCCATCTGTTTGAAAGAGTACATTCGATCGAAAAGCTTACGCAGTGGTTTTGCCAGCGTGGAAGAACATCTCTTCAACAGAAGAGGAGCTATATCTGCTTTCTGGACTAGCAGATTTGTGAATGCTAAGATCTTTTAGAAAGTGGATTTGCTCCATTGAAAATTCGACGTACTTAAGTGTAGGCGGAGACAAAGCAAAATCTGTGATCGTTGAGCTGCTCATGGAGCATTGGAATGGAGGGTGTTTTTATCAAAACACGCTTAAGAAAGGCGATGCAGTTATTCCTGGCTCGTTTGAATTTTTTTTTGTTTTCAAGACCGAAAAATAATTCTCTAAACCTGACAGATTCTTTACAGCTCGAGTCCTACCATGGCTTTTCTGTTGGTTTGATACTCTTCATCCAATCAGAGATAAAGGATTTCATTCCAAAGAGAATAGTCTCTGCTTTCGTATCAGCAGTGTCATCCACATCGTTATCGAGGAAACATAATGACCAGTTAATATTCCTAAAGAAGGTGTTAAGAACGCTCCAATTGGCTTTGTCGTGGTGCCATACGATTGTTTTAGGAATCTTTTCTCGAAGCGTGTGGTCGGTGTACGAGGAATTAACTGATATGACACAATGATCTGACGAACCTAGAGGGGAGAACACATTAACAGAGTACTTATCATGGTGAGAATTTAAAAATAAGTCCAGGGCGTTGGCCGTATGTTGAAAATATTTGTAGTGGTTAAACAGTATCAGCAAGATTTCAATTCCTTGTGGATCTACATATGCATGTGCAGAAACTCATTACTTTTAACGAGCAGAACACACTCCATTTGTTGCTTTGACCACAAGACGTTTTTTACACATTAATGTTGACAGAAATTTATCTGTAAAACTACTTTTACTGTAATCAAGGATCGTAGATATAGATCGTATATTATTTTTGGACAACATTCCTAGAGGATTAATGACTGGATACCGAACGTGGTACATTCTGCTCTTAATGCAAGAGCTAATGCACCCGGGGATGTTGACTATAGTTTCGGCCTTTTGTTTCGTGGAAAGCCTCTAAGGAGACTATGAACTTTGTTGTTTAACTTTACTTCTCTCGTGGACACGATTTCTAACGATCCTGGTTTCATCATATTTCATATGCGTACTCGACGGAATAGTAACTACGACTATCAACTTGTTCATAACTTAGACCAAGAACCGAGTCTTTTAATGCTAAATTTACTCGACGGGCTACGTAAAGGCGACAAACTAATGAGGGCCCTAACTTCTAGCGGTGATATTATCGCTTGTTATGTTAATGTTAACTCATTCGAAAAGCTTACATCAGCCTTGCTTTGCCCCTATTTTTTCACCTTAACTTTGAAGCGTATGCTAAACGGAAAACTCAGTGACGACCACTGCCAGCAGCAAAACCTTCTTATTATATTCTTGCTTGAAGTATACAAAGATACGATAAGTACAATATCAATATTGTCTTCCGGCAGCTTCTCCTCAAAAAAATTTTTTTTTTAGATATTGATTACCAGTAGTAGGTGTGTACCATTCTCTGTTTCCAAGTCTTATCCATTAGATATCGAATCCATTTTATTATGCAGTTCAACAAGTATAGCATCGTAACCTGGACTCTTTTTTGCACTACAGGCCTTCCGATTTCAGTGAGTGAACCGTGATAAACCATTAGATACTGGTGTTTGATTATACTTTTTGCTGACATGAAATCTCAACAACTTTCAACTCTCAGTTCCTTACTGGCAAGTGACAATACTATGTTCTCTTTCTGGAAACGATTAATAATTGTGGAAGACAAGATGAGACCTGAAATGAGACAGAAATTAAAGTTCCACAGCGGTGATGCGTATACCTGTGCGAATTGTATCTTGGATGTGTACATGTATCTTAAGTATCGATACTAATCTCTTGTGTTATCTGAAACATCTTACGACTTATCAGCCAGTAGTCTTGCCTCTGTCTAGACTATTATCTTTTCAGTATGATTAAACGACCAATACAAAATTGTGTTCGAGATTGCAAGACCAAATCCAATCCTCCGGCGTGGTGCCGTGGAGTACATAAATAGGTGACTATTTTGCCAACTGGCATCTGATTACTGAGCTATTAGGCCTCTTCAAAATCAATTTGATTTTCATTACTACAAGCTTTTCGAAAAACTATAAAATTTGCTAGCAATTGTTTCTTAAATTATTTAAACCCCTTACGCTGTAGAAACTCATACATTTAACGTTCGATAGCCTCTCGACGTTCATTGCGGCCTTCTTTTTCGTTAATTGTGGTTTACCTCTCCATCACAGAGAAGCCTTTAATATTCAATTTATGTGCTAATGACTGAACTTGACTTGGTTTCGATTTATATTGCTGTAACAGCAATTATTTTTCAACAAACAACCATGGCTATCCAGCTAACGAAGTAAATTATTTGCTAGACCGTCTGACCTCTGACCAGGATGTCTTTGAAATAAGTAAGAAGGCTAAATTTGAAACCAAAAACAACCTCGTTGGAAGCAAGGTAAGGTACTATAAAGCACTATGTCAATTAGTTTTCGTGTATACCAACAAATGATCAAAATTCCATGTCTAGACAGTTAGATTCCTTGTAACACTCAACCTCAAACTAATCCATGTACGAATTCCGTTCCCAATTTTCCGATTTGCATTCACATAAATCTTGTCCAGCAAGCGTCCAGAAGTCTTGTTGCACATTCAGGTTTTTTTACAACAACAAAAAAAAAAAAAAAAAAAAACAAAAGTAGAAAAGACAAATAGTATCTCCCCGCATAGGTTCAGTTTAAGACTTGAATTTAAAATCTTTTAAAGCCATCCAGTGTAACCACTCTTGCCATTTTGATGCATTCCTCTATCGTAGAGTAACAAATTCACAGACGTACTCGAACTATCCACAAGGTACGACAACGGGTATCGTTACGACCATGGCTATAGTTACATGGTACGAGTACGTACGAGTGCAACTCGTACCTATACGACAACCAAGAGTGCTGAGTGTGATTTTGTGAACGGTCTGGCCCGGCCTAAGTGGTTAAGTAACGAATTCACTGACCTGAAATAACATATCCGTACAACATTGTTTCAGAATATGCACTGCAGCATTTGTGACTTTGGCAACACACGAGTACATACGAGATACGAGCGGTATAGTAGGTATCTTAGCGATTGGATTGGAATGCCACAGATTGTTTGGGATACGAAATTCTATAGTATCTAAACTACTGCAACGTGCAAACAAGAGATTTGGTTACTTACATATGGTATTTCTCCATTTCTCAGAACTGTGCTCGTGACAAAAATTAAAAAAGAAACGAAAAACTGAAATCAAAACAAAAAAAAAAAATATTTGTGTATCGTGTGTGTCTGTTCATCGGTACTCTAAAGTACTCGTATCTTATGCTTTGTTTACGAGTATACCCGTATCTACGCCTTGGATTGGGCTTTGCTTTTGCGAGACCAGAAGATAACGATGAAATTTTATTCATTAGCTTGGACGGTGGAACGAAGACCATCCCATACACCTGACACAGCGAATTTAAATGAAATACTCGTATTCGTATTGTCTTCTGTGATGCCTAAGTTCTGCGTCGGAGATCTCGTTTCTGTTACTCGATTCCGATGTCAACGGGAAATCGTGTCGTTGATGCAATTTGCAGAACGAATTTCAGTCACAGATACGGCGAAACTGAAAACTAACATACAAACTGCATACACGAAACAGTCAGTGTGCCAAGTTAATCGCCTTTTCTGTCACTATTTGGGCGGGACACACCGTTATGCAATGAGAAATTCAAAAGTGTGGCACTAGCTCTCTATCAGACTGTCAGGTAAATTTGCTGAAATACGAGTGCATGTTGTATTCAAACTTCAAATAATTAACTGCTTTCCATAGACATCATAGTCTGTTGGATTGAGTTGAGATGTCATTGTTTAGAAAGTTCACCGCGGTCAATCATCATTTGGGTCAGTGCGGCCAGATAGAGAAATTTTCTGACTATTCATAGTTACTGACAAAAAGGAAACAATAAAGAAGCTATAACCATCGGTGTAGCTATAGATGCAGTGGCTTCATCAAACCATATGGGAGTACTCGTATCTGTAGTTGATACTACATGTGGGCTCTTTGGCTCTACGGAATGTCGGTCAGTTAGAGTGACTAATGCTTTTCGATTCATTTCATTTCATTCACTGACAGCCTAGTCTGGGAACTTGCTGAGTTTATTTAAACAATTTCTTTTTTTTTTTTTTTTTGATTTTATGTGTCAGAGAGACTTTTGCTGATAATTACAATTAGTTATCCAATAAGTTGGCGCCGCATAAAATGGAAAACAATTTAAAGTAACAGCCCAACTGGATAACAACATTTCTGACACTAGGAAACATAAAAAAAAAAAATAAATAAAATGCTGCGCATAGCTTTATAATTAATTAACGTGAATTTATGAAATAGGTTGTGGTTGAGGTTGGCAGTGGTTGGCCTTGCTGAGTTTGGATCCATTTTTTTAGGTGGAAGAGTTTTTTTTTTTTTTTTTAACCGGAACTCTATCACAAAAACAGGGAAAAGTATCATAGTTTCAGTCGGTTTTATTGAAGTAAAAAAAGTGCAAACTAATTTCAATTAAGGATATATCAAAGCGAAATTTGCATAACTGAGTCAACATACGAGTATAAGTTACTTCAACGTATCTATAGCTGAAGTCAATAAAGATTTTTGAAGATGATTCAGAACGCTGAAATGTAGATTGTTGCGGATTAAATATTAATGGGCCAAATACAGCTTTCATGTCCCCGAAGTGCGTTATTTCTCGGCGGGAATTATTGTTGAAGAACCGAACAAAATAAAAAAAAGGACAATAACCTTTCGATCTGCATGTAGAATGTTTAGACCTTGAATAGGCAGAAGGAGAACTAGGGTAGATATTACCCACATAAGGTTTAAAAATTGAAACATACACCACCGCGACAGAGAATCGAAGCAGCATCTATTTGGGTGCAGCAAACTAATGCAAGAAGTCTTGAGGTTTCTGCACATTGTCAAAAGCACTTCGAAAATTCGCATCAACAATCCGCCAACATTAGACAGGAAAAATATACAATGCTACCAAAGACTTTTGTTACGAGCTTTGCGACAAACCAATGACCTAAGTCTGATCTTTTAATTATTTTAGGTGCTTTCAAAGCTTAAATAGAGAAAGACCACGTCTGGGAATGGACGTACAAAAATAGTACTCCTCGAGTATGTATTTTATATGTCTTAACATTTATAGCCGTCAATGTAGACTCAGACCCCTAACAAGTTACAGCCAAATTATTTTTGGCTCACACTCGGTAATCTCTCTAAAAACCTGCATCGAATACTAAAAATCAGTGTCATTGATGCCAAGAATCTGTGAGAAATTTGAGAATTGATGTGCTGGGTTATACACCATTAAATTCACGAAATACCTGGTGTGAGGGAGTATCCAGGGGAGTATATATGTATAGAAAAACAGTTCTCTTATGAAGTGACTCTTCAAACAAGAAAGTGGCTTCAGCGTTCTACAGGCAAAAGCGGAAAAACTTCGCTGATTAGGTATTACTTAATCTCATTGAAGACTCGAACAGAAATCTGTTAAGATGACCAAGGAAATTTAGTAGTAGAGCCACAACCAGCATTGAGAATAAGGAAAGCCACTTCTACAGACTGTCAGAACGCATCAGTCCATATTACCATATTATGTGAACGCCACTATCATTTTGGTTTTAGGCCTGATAAATCTGCAATTGACCAAATGTTCATACCTTCTGATCGATTTTAAGGTCGCATATGTTAGCTTCTACAGAAGCTAGCAAATTCTAATTTTAGCATCTCTGGCAACGGTGACATGTAGCTCGCTGCTACATTGAGATCAGACGTAATCTCACTGAGTCTTACGTGTCCAAAAAAGTGTTTAAAAAAGGTGATGCGATGTCATGAAATGTCTTTAACATTCGTTTGAAGAAATTGTGAGAAACTGCAGAGGCATAGTTGTCTTTGATTTTTTTGAGAGGCAAAACGGCGAAGGAAACAAAAGAAAAGTTGGATAAATATTATGGGTTTCGTGGTGGCCGCAACTCCACTACCGATCAAACCGCAGTGGCAGGCCCTCCGATGCGGTTACAGAGGACAATGTCAGAAAAATACATGAAATATTGTTGGCTAACCGGAAAGTGAAGGTGCGCGAGCTGTAAGATACCACAAAGATTAGTACTGCGTGCACACGCTATATTTTGGGCAATATTCTGCATATGAAAAAGTTATACTACGGCTGGTTGCCGCTCATACTCACTTCTTATCAAAAACAACGAACGCGAGAGCACTTCGAAAGAGTGTTTGGACTTGCTGATGCGGCATCGGACGAACTTTTGGCGTCGATTGATAACTTTTGATGAAACTTGGATCCACTATTACGCACCAGAGAACAGAATGAGTGCCCGGCAATGGACTGAAGCCGGCACGAGTGCTCCGAAGCGGCCGAGGGAAATTCGATGAGTCTGAAAGGTTATGGCATCGGTTTTCTGGGATTGTCATGGCATACTCTTCGTGTAATACCTCGAAAAAGGAAAAACCATCAACAGCGAGTATTAATGTGCATTATTGGAGCGATTGAAGTCCGAAATCGCAAAACGGCCTTACATGAAGCGAAAAAAAAATTTGTTTTTGCAAGACAATGCACCGTCGCACAAGAGCATCGCAACCACGGCTTAAATGAATGACTTACGAATCCAACTACTGTCGCATCCACCGTATTCACCCGATTTGGCTCCCTCGGACTATTATCTCTTCCCAGACCTCAAACGATGGCTCATCAATAAAAAATTCAGTTCACGCGAGGTAATCATCGACGCCACGGAGGAGTATTTTGCAGACCTTCCGGAAAATCATTTTCGGACGGGATCAAGAAGTTGGAAAATCGCTGGAATAAGTGTATCAAACTATATTATATTGAATAAAATAAAAAAAACATTTAAACATTTTTTTTTTTCATTCCCATGGAGTTACTTTTCACCCCACCTAGTAATATCCTTACCAGACATAGCAAGCTGTCACTTCTGGGTAAGTGTACAATGTTCAACATGAAGAAGAGCCGTTTAATTGGTGTCGAAAGCCTTCTCCAGTTCAATCAAACAGACACACGTGCATTGTTTAATGTTTTTGTTCTACAAGAAATCAGATCAGGTCGTATTTGTCCATCACTTTCAATGATTCCGGAGCACAATATTCGGTATTTCATTGTGTTTTTCTTTCTAAGTGGTCCTATCTTCTATAGCAAAAAAAGAATAGGGATTGTAGCTATTTCATCGGCGATTAAATTATCTGTCATATTCTTGGCATTGAACATAGTCAAACCTGAGTTTTTGATTTACCCAGTTCTCAACATCATTTCGAAGGTAGAAATTGTGCAAAAGAACTCAATTTTCCAGGTCATACACTTGCACCAAAATCGGTGTAATGGTTCTCTATCTTCCCCTTTCGATCATTGATCATAAAAAAGGTATCATTCTCGATAGCATCTTCTGAATATATACCCGCACTTAGAGGTATTTGTCCATTGTCCATCTTTCGGACGATCTTTAGACAAGAAAGCTCGATTTGATCCTTTCTTAGTCTTTTCAGCCAAAATATACATTTTCATTCACAATTTACGGAGATCTAGCTATTGTTACCCTCCTACTGAAAATCCGTATAATATTCTCAAAACTATTGCATGAGGGGTGACCAGATAAGAACGATAGGAAAAAGAATTAAAAAAAAACAACAACGGTGTGAGATATATAAAAAAGTTGATTCTGGTTTTATTTTGAAGCTACGTTCATGCCATTCAAATAAAATCCTCGGCTTTCCTGACAGTACTTCAAGCGCTTGGTCTAATTTTTGGTGACTCTGTCTAATATGTGCGGCACTATTCCTGCAAAAGCGTGTCGAATTTGGCCTCAAGTTCGTCCAAAGTGGTAACAGTGTCTACTTCCCATAACGCCATAAACCGCACCAAACAGTCAGTCTTTGTTGATGTTTGCCCGAAGACTTGTGGATTCAACTTGTGCTCCAATAATGGCAATTTTGCTTGTTGACATAGCTGCTGTACCAAAAATGGGCCTCTTCCGAGAAGATGATTTTTTGGCCAAAATCCTGGTTTCCGGCCAACATTTTCAGCACCCAATTAGTGAACTCATGGTCGTTTTGTTTCACTTCTTGCGTCAGGACATTAGGCGCAAATCCAACCGCAAACTAAGACGGGTTCACTCTCTGACGATGCCTAATTCATCTGATCGGCTTCGAATCGACACTTCTAGGTCTTCTTCGACACTGGCCGCTACGGCCACTATGCTTTCATCATTTCGCATCAATCTGTGTCTGATTGGTGGTTAAAGATACAAAAGAGTGTACCCAACTTCAAATTGCTTTTACATTGAAGTCATTATGAAATTCACGTTGCGTATGCACTACTGAACCGGAATCTCACTAATATTTTTTAATAATTTCCGAAAGTTCAGCAAGCGTAAAACGATGCATGATGAAATGCCAAACCTTACTGACAATTTTGACAGTTGGATATCATATTTAAATTTTACAGCTGCTGAAGCATAACAATTGCAACAACTATCTGTTCAACCAGAGAATAAGAATTATCTAATTCACAGAAAATCTTAGATTATTAGGTATCCTATGTTGTAAAGCTCGGGAAGAAGCGAAATATAGGGTTTTCTAATAACGATTTGACAACTTTTTTTTTTTAAAATAAAAGGCAAACCATTTCAAAAACTTTATTATTGGCTTGAAGTACAAACAAAACATTTATGAATGGAACTCGACTTCGTTCATATGGCCACCGCGGGCACGTTTGCAGTGGTCGATTCGTTGGACCCATTTTTCAACGACTCGGCCACACATTTCGGCCGCAACGGCCGCTATTTCGCGTTCAAAGTTGGCTCTGAGCACTTCCAACGTCGTAGGCGCGTTGGCATAAACCAATGACTTAACGTAGCCCCACAGAAAATAGTCAAGCGGCGTTAAATCGCACGAATGTGGCGGCCAATCGACTAGCCCATGTCTTGAGATAACACACTCACTATACTTACTCTTCAATAAATCAATTGTTACATGTGCTGTATGGCTTGTGGCACCATCCTGTTGAAACCACATGTCGTCCAAGTCCATATCTTCCAGTTCGGTCCAAAAATAATCGGTGATCATGGCGCGATAACGCTGACCACTCACAGTAACGTGACGACCGTTATCGTCGACGAAAAAATATGGCCCAATAACGCCGCCGGCATGCAAACCACACCAGTTATTTTTTTGTGAATGAAGCGGTGATTCATGAAGCACATGTGGGTTTTCACCCGACAAGTAACGCATATTTTGCTTATTGACGAACCCATTGAGCCAAAAATGATCTTCGTCACTGAAGATGATTTTGCGATGAAATTCATAATTTTGGCGCATCTTCTCCAGAACCCAATCGGAGAACCTTCGTCACGTCAAATGGTCCATCGGCTTCAATTCTTGAGGCAGCTTGATCTTTTATGGGTGTCAACCTAGATCCTTACGCAAAATACGCCATAATGTGGTCTGAGCGATGCCCAATTCTTGAGAACGCCGTGGAATTGACTGATTTGGATCGTTTGCTACGAACGTCTGAACGGCAGCGATATTTTCGACACTTCGACCAACCCGTTGTCTCACTGACACGGCAACATCACACAACGAATATGTAGACTCAAATTTTTGCACTAAACTTGTTATTGCCTGTTATTACGACCGAAAATTGGAGTTAATGCTCTTAAAGTTGCAGTAACCGACTCCGAATATCTGGAGAAAATTTTTATAATTTGCAGACGTTGCTTGTTAGTGTACTTTACCATGATGAAAATGTCGAGTTTACTGAATAAATTGACAGTGACAGTTTGATGATTAGTGAAAGAGTGCGTTCACAAATTAAATTCAAAGTTGTCAAGTTGGAAAACCCTATAGGAATACTCCTTATCCTTCTACAGGTATTTTATCTGGTACAAACCCAGGGTAACCTGCTCTATCTATTGAGCTGTTTTTGACTTCCCACTGTCGAGTATGCTATGACATACATATACTGGCATTTAAAATGATGACAACTTTCTTTCATTTGAACAGGCTTGTCTACAAAGGATATATTTTTTACAGAGTGTCCTATTGGGTTGCAGCACATGAAATGTCTGATTTTCGTTCAGTCGGAAATAAGAAGTTCTCGAGTGAACTTCTTGCCAAAATTTAAAATTTTCTTTTTTATAAAATAAAGTGGTACGTGTTCTTGACGTGTGAGAATTTAAGGGTTCGTAACAAGTACCGTTATTTTTTTTTCTAGGAATTATTTTCCATGCTGTTGGCAGTTCAAATTGGAAACCCTTTCCTTTACGAATTTAAAATGGGACATAATGCGTCAAGGGCAATGAAAAACATTAATGACGCATTTGAGGATGTAGCGGTAAACAAACGCACTATAGACGTTGGCTTGGAAAGTTCCCTTCGGGAGATTTTGTCTCGAAAATGAACCACGTGGGAAGCCGGAAACATAAGTTGACGACGATGTTTTAAGAGCATCGGTGGATGCAGACCCAGCGAAATCGGTGCGGGAACTTGCACAAAGCATAGGAGTATCCCCAATGAAAAAAGTCGACACCCTCCTCTCATAGGAAAGGTAAAGAAACTCAATAAGTGGATACCCCATGAACTGAACGAATCCCAAAAACTACGCCGCCTGGAAATCTGCGCATCGCTTACATTAAGAACCCCAAATTGAGCCGTTTTTGCACCGGATAGTCACCTGTGATGAAAAGTGGATACTGTATGATAATCGTAAAAGATCCGGGTCCGATCTTCACCAAAAAAAAGGTTATAGCGACAATTTAGTGGCCATGGAGAGGATCAATCCACTTTTCATTTCTTCAATCAGAAGAAACGATAAACGCCATCAAATATTGTAAGGAAATCGACATATTGAATGGCAAATTGGCTGAAAAGCAACCTGCGTTTGTCAATAGGCACAGTCCAATCCTTTTGCATGACAATGCTCGACCCCATACCTCACAAGTAACATGACACATAAAATCATGTTCATATAGAATTGCATACGTTTTCATCGAGGATAGGTGCGAATAATTTTTGTTTTATTCTTATCTGTCTAGGTGTGTGATATCTGTTGCGAAAATTAACTTTATGCTGCTTTCCCCATATATTCTTCGTCTACCATGGGTTTTCCACATGCAGATATACATATAAATATGCGTTTGTCACCAAGTAATATGAAATTTGTGTAGGATGTGTAGAATGTCGAAGTAAGTCTCTGCCATAGACCATAATGGATAACTGCATGAGTGAAATTTCGGAAAATCTCGTTAACCGGCAATTATAAAAATCACCAATTATGGTGGATGAGTCAACCTATCCAGCCAAAAAAAACGTAAAATATGATCTACGAAGACTTGACAAAAATAAATTCACAGGAGAAATTCATCATTAGAGTCGGCTTAAACAGTATTTTTCGTACCCGGCAGTTGAAGTGGCGCATACTGAGGCATTAAACATTAAATGTCATATGGCGTCGAATTCATTGTTCATTGTTCATTACCATTGGAATGGTAATTACTAAATATTGCTTACTTCGATCAGGTTGAGGTCTTAAATATTTCACAAGAACACCATACGGAATGTATTTAAAACGGCTGTTATTGCTACAACCGAGGCTATTTCCAGAAGTATTTACATCCGATGTAACAACAGATATCTATGAACCCAACTGAAGAAGGAGGCTTTAAAGTACTTGAAGAATCTTCGCATAGATACGTGACTAAACTCCTCAAAATCGTTGTCCAAGTAAAATGTATCTTTTAACAAACGTTTAACGTTCAATAAATCGTCGGTCTGAAACGGAAAAGGGACATTCTGTTCAATAACTATACAACAGTGTGTTTGTATGAAGAAACCATGACGATGGCATTCGATGGTGACCAACGAGAATGGTCAAAGAGACAGACGGATATGGTTAATCTGAATTTGAATAATTTATTTCTTTTTTTGTTAACCTTTTCGATGGTGGGATCGTCCGTCAGGAATGAATCAATTTGTGGAATTTATTCGTTTATGAACGAACAATGACAATGTCCTATTGTTATTCGATGTGCATTTGAATAGTGGTTTTTGAATTCAGATGCGTGGGGTAGTGAGGAGACATCTTTTATATCGTATATCCGATGAGTCAAGAGATATCGTTCAGTATCAGACTTTACTGTTTTTGCAAAGAAAACAATTAATTTTCACTTCTTTAGAAAAACAATTAAGTCAAGTGCGCAATACGAACAAATTGTTCTTGTCAGGTTTCATGTTATTATCATGATTTATCTTTCACGAATCTCTTCAACTAATCACACCTGCGTTGTACAACATACCAATTAGTCATCGTTTACACTGAAACAGAAATGAAGATTATGTATCAACAAAATTACAAAATGTGACACTTTTAGTAGGATGACGACATTTTACAATTTGATGTGATAACGTTCGTTGTCTACGTTCTTGTAAATCGCTCACCAATTTCCCTTCAATAAACATGAGTTAACAATTTGTCAGTTATAAGAATTATTACCTTTGCAAACTGTGTCTATGTCGTTTTAATTAGAATGTTTGGTCGGCATACAATTGTCAAGATTTCTTGTGCAAGGCATTGACACAAATTAAAAATCCAAAAAATACTCGTAGTTGCCAGATTTGTGTCGATAAATACGATGTAAATTCCATGAAGTCGATAACATATAACCTATTCCTATAATTGATGGCAGTAACGCACTTTGATTTGTGTATCTTTTGATAGAATGTGCGTAAATTGAGTAGGTAAGGCACAAGTAAATGAATCCAAGAGGGATTAGCTGTCCTAATTGGACTAAAAGGTACCTATTTTCTGTTTTGTTTTTTTTTTTTATCTTTTATTTGGAACTGATAAAGTGCTTTTATTAGATGTTATTCAGCTGGCGAATCAGTTTCTAACTAACACTAACGTTAAGTAATTATGTCAACATGCCAAAAATATAAAAAAAAATATACATTTATACGAATATATTAAGCTTAGCGTACTAGAATCTATGCAAGGATATTGGTGTTTGTCGAAGAATGCGTTCTTTTTTTATAGTTGAGAGCGCGATAAGATTAGATTAGATACGAGCTTATTTGAAGTCGCTAGAGTAGGGCATAAGGCATTTTTTACTTTTCTACTTTTACGACAAAATCTGTTTGGGCGGGGAGTGGTTATTTTTTCGTGATGAGTTGTACAATGCTTTCTTTGTACCATCAAGCTGAACATATGTAGCTGGGATTTAATGACTTCATTTATGAGTCTAAATTGGAACATTTGCAGATAATGAATGCATTCTTTGGGAAGCGCATTATCTGTCTTGGATGTTTATTAATGGGAGCTTTTTATATGAAAGAAATTTATAGGGCACAATACGATGTTACCATGACGTGAAGTGTTTTTAGAAGGAGTTGCAAGCCGTTTACATCCGGTGATGAGTAACCTTAGGCTATAAAAAAAATTATCTTCTAAATAAAAAAAAATATTATCAAGCGGAAATGATTTCTTTTGAACTGATAAGTTAGTTATTAATAGAACTTAAAAGAAAACTAATAACTGCAGCAGAAAGCCTTATCAGAAGCGAAGCTAATTATTCCAATACATCAGTTAAAATTTTACTTAGTTATGCCTATGCGACGCCACAACATCTTGGTATGAAAAACTGTCTGGGAATCATATACGAGACGGAAAATAAGACAGCAAGTAATTAACTTAACTCTATGTGACGGTACACTAAGAGAATTACCGACTGAAAGGACTGTAGAAGACTTCTATGTCAGACTGTGGATACATCGAATTCAGAATCAAATGTTGGCTTCCAAAGCGTCAATCGTAGCTGGATTATTTCTGAAGACCTGATACTTTACATATCCCCAGAGAAAATAGTCCAAAGGTGTGACATCGCACGAACTAGGCAGCCAATTTACCGTAGCAAAACGTGAAATTTTTCTGAAACGATTTCTCAATAAGTAGCGTAGCGCCGTCTTGTTGTGCTTGAATTTCAGGAAGCACATAGTCCGTAAACATGACGCGATAACGGTTTCTATTGAGAGTAACATTCTGATTTTCCTCATTTTTGAAGAAATATGGACCATATACCTCTGATACCTCTGTTTTTAATGGAAGTAATGGGAGCTCTTGGTACTCTTCGGGTTGCTCATCAGCCCAACTACGGCAGTTTTGTTTATTAACGTGTCCATTGAGCCAGAAATGGGTTTCATCACTGAACAAAATTTCACGATAAAACACCGGATTTTCATGGAGTTTTTCAGAGCCCATTCACCGAAAATATGACGCAAATTCAAGTCGCCTGACTTCAATTCTTGCACAAGGTGAATTTTGTATGCTTTTAGGCCGAAATCCTCACTTAAAATACGCCAAGCAAAGCTGCTGAGAACGACGATGAATCGATTCGTCATGGTCTTCGCGTACACTCTCAGCTACAGCTGCTATAGTCTCTTCACTACGTGCTGGATGTAGTCTAACCGGTCGAGTATCATCCACTAATGTAAACTGGAACTCAAATGATGATTTAGGAATCACGCGTGATCTGTCTAAAAAAGCCTATTGAAAAGCAAACCTCACGATGAATCACCCCTTATTTTGTTAAACACTTAAATGACACAACATCCTACTTGTTGCGAAAGTGATGAAGACACCGCGGAGGAATATGGTATCTCTGTGACTTACCAGCTTACCCCCGCATCAGGCTACAGGTACTCGGCGCTGACGTGGTGGGTGCTGATACTGTAGGCGCTTTATCATTGAAGCGCTGTCTCATCTATCTTCGATAGGAGAGGAACCAGCTAAGAACCAGCTAATATAACCGAAGCTACAAATGAGCTACACAAACATCGTACCCGGTACAAATATCAATCATCGGTTGTGCGAACGAATGAAGCTTCACATTGACTAGCACTAAAGGCATACCATATGTCCAGTTATAATTTACAAAAAGGTGTAGACTAGCTGTTGGAAAAAAGCATATTAATTGAACTTCTGGCGAAAAGTAATTATAGTACTCATACTGAAAATCGCCCACCAAGATCACCAGACCTATCAATCTGACTTCCTTAATGCTGCAGAGCATGGGACCAATTGTCAAGCTTAATGTATTGGGTTTCTTAATAAGTTCTGCGGTTTTTTTAGGGCAGAACTTTCTTCCAACATTCTGGAAGAGACATAATGGCTATTTTATAAAAGTCAGCAGACTTATGGGTTAAAAAAGGTTTTCAGGTACGTTTTGATCTTATCTCCGGAATTGAATTGCTTTCCGTCTAAATTGTTTTGGCGAAACAGATGGTAGTCAGAAGGCGCAACGTTTAGAGAGTACGGAGGGTGCTGCATAATTTCCGATCCAAATGAATTTAGCTTTTGTCTGGTCTGGCGTTGTCATGTTGGAAAATAACGCCCTTCCTGTTCACTAATTCTGGCCGTTTTTCTTCCACTGCCGGAACTTATTGTCTGATTGCGTACCAAATGCTCAACATGACCTTTTTGGGATACAAATCTTGTTTACCGGCCGATTGCGGTGTTTCACCAGGAGTGCACCATGACCTTTTACAGCTAATATTGTTTAAAAGCATTCATTTTTCCCATAACCACTCTTTTCAAGAAACCCTCAAGCGAGTTCCATCTCAATAAGGACTCACATAATGTTTCTTTTACTGTGTTCTTGAGGAACCCAAACATGCAAATTTTTCGACATTCCAAGCCTTTTTAATCTCTGCGAAACGGTAGTATGGGCAATAATAAACCGCTGAACGATTCCTTGGGTCGTCAAATGCCTGTCAACGGTAATTGCAAGTCGTCTGTGGTGGACAGACGTCCAGAGCCAACAGCACCAGCAAGGTCAGTATTTCCTGAACGAAACCGTGTAAACCAACGCTTATAGCTCAATTTCCATACACGCCGCACATCTTCCGTTGCGGATCTGTTGCTTTGATACCTTTTTTAAAGAAAAAAAAGCAAAATATGCCGAAAATGCACTTTCTTACCCTCCACTTAATTAGGTGCGCAACTAAGTTCTCTGTTTGTCAATAGATGGCTCCAGCAGTAAGTGCTGGTCGATTTTGACATATACAAAATGTCATGAACCAAGCTAAGACAAATGGTAAACAAATCGTTTTGACACATTCGTGATTTTGTTTTGACGTCATATACTTTTGGTTGTGTGAAAGTGTCTGATTTTGTGCCAAATAATCGTTATTAGCGAGAAGTGTAATTTTCTTTTTTCATTCGTGGAAAACGGCGACTGAAGCGCATCGAGAGCGGACGGCTCTATGTGAAACATCATGTTGTGATTGGTTCAGTCGTTTCAAAGACAGCGATTTCGATGTTGGCATCCGTCCGCGTGAAGGAAGGCCAAAATTTTTCGAAGACGCTGAATTGGAGGCATTGCACGATGATGATCCGTGCCAAACGCAATAAGAGTTTGCTTCAGCTTTAGAAGTTACCCGCCAACCTATTTCCAAACAGTTGCATGGATTGGGAATAAATTAAAAAGAAGGAACTTGGGTTCTTTATGCCTTAAAGCCAAGGAACGTCAGTTTTTCGCCTGTGAACAACTGCTTTAGCGGCAAAAAAAGAAGGGTTTTCTGAATCGCATCGTGACGGGTAATGAAAAATGGATACATTACAGCAATTTAAAGAGAAGAGAGTCATGAGGACGGCCTGTTAATGCTTCCATGTCGTCGGCTCGGCTAAATATTCACGCTGTGAAGGTTTTGCTGTGTATTTGGTGGGACCAGATCGGTGTTATTTGTTACTAACTGTTGAAATTCAACGAAACCATGACTGGGGAACGAAATCGACTTTAATTGCTGCGATTGTGCATAGCACTACGTGGTAAACGGCCACAATACGAGCAGAGGCACGAAAAAGTGCCAAACTCGCTAAAACTTAACTGGAAACGCTGAAATGGAAAGTCCTTTCCTTTAGGCATATGCAGAAAATGTAGCTTTACCCACTTTTGGAACATACCTAGCGACTGTCTATTCTAAAACACATGCACCACTAGACGTGATTGACGTGCACTAGAAATAAGATTTCAGTCAATCGTCTCACAACTAAATTTGTTTTCCTTACGAGAAATAGGAATCAGGCTGTTCTGACCCATTTAATGCTCATAGAACTCATACGGAATAACAAATTTCCTTAGAGTTAATGTGACACCTAAAAAAAACATGCAAAGCGCGATCAGCTATTTGGTTTTGTTAAATGGACTTGTGGTAAACATGGTGCTTGTCACCATGCCAGATCTTCTGGATATATACAATTGTAATTGCCTGATAGAACAATCTTTCAGGAAAGTAATCACCGCTGCTTTTACCAGACTCGAAAGAACGGGCTGTCTCAGCGCCATGGAGGCTTTTCCTTGTTAGTCACATCATGGGCTAGACTCTCAAAGCCATCTTCCGTTTAAAAAGAATTGGCCTTTGCTACTAGGTACATGGTTTTGCGCGCTGATTGTGTTTTGACTCTGGTCTAGTGAGCATGCTATCTACTGCAATGACACCAGATCTCACAAAAATACGAAATTAACTTTCACTCTCATCACAAATGGTTTTGGAAGAATCTGCACTAGAAGAGGCTTGCAGTCGGATTTCTACGGATGTCGACAACGTTAAATGTCATTTCTCGTTCGTAAAACTTGCGTCTGTCTTCCAAGCGGAACGCTGATGGCAATGAAATATATTATGTACATATGTGGAAGGGTGAAGCATTTGCTTCAGTTGGGGCAGCCAACATTTCTGAGCTAGTTTCAAAATGCATTGCTTCTCTGAACGCAGTTAGTAGGTTGAATTCATAGAGTCTTGTTAGGGTCCCAGGTCCCATGGGCAATACTCAGATTACAGAAAATCAAGTCAAGAAATTTGGAAAGGTCTGTTATTGTTAAAACGGGACGAAATTCCGCCGTGTAAAGGTAGAAATGACAGCCGATGTGTTGCACTTAAGATCGCGGCGCTAAACAAAACAGGACGGTTACTGAACATAGCGATAGAACCAGGTAAGGCAAGAGATATTACCCTGGTACTTGAAGGTTCCAATTCAATGGGTAATATTCGCGTGGCGTACCACCTTGATAAAAAAAAAAAAACGGAATAACCACCTTGTGGCGCTCCTATTGTTCCGATTTGAGTTCTGTTTGGTTAAGTTTGTACATCTGTTGTTGACATTCTCTCTAAATCTTAGCGCCATAGCTTAGCATTTTCAAAAGTTACGTAGCCAAGAATACATCTATCTCTGTGTGTTTTTTACAATTTTAAAAATGGATTTCAATTTGCAACAACGAACTTGTATTCAATTTTGCATAAAAAACGGATTTAATGGTGCGCGAACGTTAAAAATGTTGAAAAAGTGTTTCGGCAACGATTCTCTAAAGAAAACGGTCGTTTACCAGCGGCACGAGCGGTTCAAAAGTGGTTGTGAGTCAATCGAAGATGATGAACGCAGTGGCAGACCATCGACATCGAAAACCGACGAAAACATTGCTGAAGTAAAAGAATGTTGGTCAGTAATAGCAAATTAACCATCAGAGAGATAGCGGATGCCTATGGATCCGTCTAAGACATTTTGGTTAATGATTTGGATTTCCGTCATGTAGCAGTAAAGTTGGTGCCAAAAGACCCCAATTTTATGCAAAAAAGAGACCGTGTTGACGTCTCAAAATAGATGATTTGTGAGGCTGAATCCGATACCACATTCATCAAAAGGATCATTACTGGAGACGAGACGTGGGTTTATGAGTACGACACGCAATCAAGACATCAGGCAAGTGAATGGCATTCACCAAATGAGCCGAGACCAAAAAACCACGTCGTTTGCAGTCAAAAAAGAAGGCAATGCTCACGGTTTTCATGGATTGCAACGGTGTAGTGCATCATAAATTTTTGCCAGAAGAGCAGACAGTAAACAAAGAGTATTATTTAGGCATTTTGAGACGCTTGCGTGAAGCAGTTCTCCGATAACGCACCGTCCCACAGTGCCATCATAATTCGTAATTTTTTTTTACGAAAAATGCAACAAATACCATCCAACAGCCACCGAATTTACCTGATTTGGCTCCCTGTGACTTCTTTCTGCTCAATCGAGTTAAAAAACCACAACGGGGAATGCGCTTCAGCTGCCGAGAGGAAGTAATGGAAAAATCGCAGGAAGCACCGATGGACATACCGAAAACCGAATATAAAAAATGTTTCGAGGATTGGATTAAGCGCTGGCATAAGTGTGTTGCAGTTGATGGGGACTACTTTGAAGTGGACAATATAGATTTAGACTTGAATAAACTTGTATTTTTAATTTTCTGAATAAATTCCGGGAATTTCTGATCAAGGTAGTATAGGCTTTATCTCACGGTCTTAAATCAAATTTAGCAAGTGCAGTAACGTTTTTTGGGGTACCTAATCGGATACGAATTTTGTACTTCAAGTTTGGGCGAATAAATCTCTTTTATACTGAGATCATATCAGACGGCGTAAAATCTTTCCTAAAATAAGTTAAATGTTTCAGAAGTAGCGGAGAATGATCACAAGTAATAATTAAAAAGAATGTCGGAGACAGAACGGACATTTATTTTGTGACTATCAGACTTGCAACCAACCAAGGTATCATAAGTGTAATTTCTAATATATTGATACAGTAGATGAAGATTAGCATTTTTTTAGAAATATGCTCGACCAGTATTAGTTTTTGTCTATTCAGAAAGATTAATAAAAGTAGGATTGCTGGAAAGCCTACTCAGTGATTTTGGCGGCATGGAAGACATCTTTTTGAAGCTTATTCCCATAAAACATGCACCTGCCATTCAAATCAAATTCCCAGCATTTAAACGTCAATCTAGAAATCATACACTTTGACCAAAGTCATGTTCCCATCGTATGAACTTCATATCCAGAGCTCATACTCCTGTGTTCATTGGATACGGTGTAGGTTCACAAGACACGATTACACGAATTTGAGCAACGAAACAACCAAATACCTTTCTCACACCTAAGCTGCGTACGTATTGTTTAATCTGCCACAACTAAAGGTATAAATAAAATAATTCTAAAATAGAATTAAGTCTGGGTTTTAACGATTCGATACAGGATTAAGAGGACATATAGTCTACAGAATTAATTTTTTTTTTTGTAATTTGACGCGCGCAAGAAACAATTACGTATATAGGTACTATCATTTGGACCAGCGGATTGAGATATTTGATAGAACGTTTAAAACACGTAACCATAAGTTTATAGACCATATATATTATATATGTTAGTTTATAGCCTTGTGTGTGAACTTATCTTAAAGAAGATACATATGTACCATATATGCTACTCGTATTTTTCTATACAAAGAATCCAAAAAAAAAAAAAAAAAATTAAAACAAACAAGTTTTTGATTCAACTCAACCTGTTTTTTTTTTTTTTTTTGCTGGTCATCGGAGGAATATTTACATAAATAATTCTTCCAGGTAATTGCTTTTCCATCCATTCTGACTGACTGCTCTGTTTTTTATTCTTTTTTTTCTCGATCCACCTCTACCCATTCGTTTGTTACAAAGAACAAAAGAATAATAATAAAAAATTAAATACCCTACACCTTATTCGTATCTGATGCACACGACGATTAAACTGAAGAGAGCGGGCTTTAAACAGAAATCTTCCCATTAACTTCTACCATCCAAGTCAAACCATCTTGTTGGCTCCTTCCGGCCATCTATGGGCATTGTCTAGAAGGAGGAGAGTACCCGTACCCGTTCTCAGTGATGGACTTTTGCCGACCGTTTACAAAGCTAAATCAATTTAGAGAGAAACTTCTTAGATTTCATAGAACCGGAATAAGCATGAGAGCAGCATATAGACACGACGAGGAATAGAATCTCGTTTCCACTCAGCAACACTAGTCTTGTCTGTTCCATTGGATACATACGAGCAAGAATAGAAGGGATGATGGGAAAGGATTACTCCTGATGCGGACTGTGTTGTATGAAGCAGATAAGGCTTAAATGTGCATTTGTCTTCCACTTGAGGTTCTTTGTGGAAACGTTGTTAGTTGCTTCCCTCACTTCACCTTTGACAAAGGTGTGCTAAAGCACGATTGTGGCGAAGACCAAAGAAGCTATCATGGAAGAATACCTCGATGGAATGCTGTTAAGACCGGAAACGGATAATGACAGTACTGCATGCACCTGGCTGTGGTTAAACAGTATACCAAACGAGAGGGTGGTACAGGTTGGTTGTTTCTGAGTTTCTCAGTATGTATTACAATTTTCAGTTTTTATGAGAGTACATATCTGGATACATATGCGCCCTTCTACATTCTGTGCTAAAGAGGTGTAAAGTGTAGATATGCATTTCTGATGTATTTCTAGCGAATAAAATGTGGCGACGCACTTTAGAATTTGCAGACGAGTTGGTGCGCGTTCGTCTGCCCTTGGCGGCACTTGGCATTCTCCGTAATTCTAAGCACTCAGCACTCAGTACCCAGCAGTCGGCACTCGGTTCTCGGCACAGCAGCGTCACAGCACTTTTTCACTTCATTTACTCACCGAGTATTTGGTATTGTCGTTTTAATTATAACAAACAGACATCCAGGCGAATGGTTATCCACTTGGTTCTAGCCTGCCACCGGATAGTACTTATGTGACTGCCTACTTGCATTCTAGGGGGACTGCAACTGCAACTGCATTCAACTTAATTTATGAAGAACTTCCTTATAGAGCCTTGACATGATAGATGGTATTTTGTTATGAGGAAGTTCTCTTTTGTTAGTCTGTGTTTAAACGGAATTCTTGTACTGCTCAATTGTTGGAATAATCCGTTTTGCGAAATTGATTTATTTATTTTTTTTTTTTTGTTAATAAGATTCGTCTACTAAGCAGATATTGGCGTACAGAAATCGTCAAAAGCGAAAAGCACAAAAGCAAAAAATAAACAGTAAAGTGGCTGTTGAAAGATGCTGTATAGATTCTGCGAAATCTCCTTTGAGAAAAAAAAAATACGTTTTCAAGATTTCTTTGAACACAAGTTGCATAATAACGGGTGACCAGATAGCAATGATAGTTTTTCCAATTAATAACAAATTTACCAATGACATCCAGCTGTGAAAATATTCAGTAACGTCTGCCTATTCATCGTGCATCATTCTAAGCTTGCCGAACGTGCGGAAATTATTTAAAAATATTTTCGAAATTCCGGCTCAGTTATAAAAATGCAACGTAAATTTCGTCGCACCGTGGAAAAGTTTGAACTAGAAAGCACCCTTTTGGATCTTAGGCCTCCAAATAGACAGAGATTAGTGCGAAATGAAGAAAACATTGAACTGACTGATTTGGGTCTACACCAGTATAAGATTGCGCTGACGGAAGAATCGAAGCCGGATGATCATAGATAATGCCGTGAGTTCGCTAATTGAGCGCTGGAAATAGTGGCAGAAGATTCGGATTTTGGCTAAAAAATCATCCTCTCGGACGAGGCCCATTTTATGAAGAAGTAGACACTGTTACCGTCAATGGTATCAGGTATAGAGCGACGTTAACCGAGTTTGAAAACATAGGTATATCCGAGCTATGGTTCCAACAAGACGTCGCTACATGCCATATAAGCGACGCAACTTTGTGAACGAGAAATTTGGCAACTGGGCCATCTCACGGCAAGCATTCATAAATTGGCCGCCGCGATCATGCGATTCGACACCACTCAATTATTTTCTCAGGGGCTACTTCAAGTCCTCAGTCTACACTAACAAGTCAACCACTTTGGTCGAGTCGAGGTCAACATCCGTCACGCTATTGCAGGAATAACGCGGCACATATTGGTTCGAATCATCAAAAATTGAACCGATGGCTTGAAGCACTGCCAGCGAAGCCGAGGTGGCCGTTTGAATGATGTGCTATTCCACACATAATGGCATGAACGTAGCTTCAAAATGAAGCCAGAATCAATTTTATATCTCACACCCAGAATTGGTCTAGGAAACGTATAATATTGTAGTTATGGGTTACTTAAAGCTATATTCAGTCCTTGTATCACTGCCTTACGCCGCCAAATCTTAGAATTCGTTACAGGTCTACGTAGCAAAGGAGATCATACCCAAGAATGCAGTGCATCTGGAAAGAAACCTTGACAAACTTGTGGAGCAAGGCTGTAAGCTGTTTATTCTGGTTTGAGCTAGTTAAGGACGCTGGAACTTACAGACATTAGCTTAGATCAGTATGACCTCAGATCAGAAAAATCAGCGGTAGCTGCATTTAGCCGAATAATTGAAAAGGCCGGTACGTAAGCAGTTTCTGTATTATCAATAATTACAGAGCTACATATCGTAAAATTAACTATCTTTAAACGAGGGCTTAAACTGGTGATATGAGAGGCCCATAGTAAATCATGTAATTCAAACAAACGAACAAAATATATATCCGTCTCTGAGGAGAGTTGGTTATCTTTAACATCAATAAAATCAACTCATTGGAAATGCGACTTAGACTTATAGAAAATTGACAATTTTGCTCAGAAAAAACAGAAAATCTGCCATGTGGAGTTGAACTAAAATTGGTAAGAGAAAAGACGAATTAGCTAGTCTGCTCCAGCTATGTGCTTTGTTAAAATCGTATTTACTTACTTAGGTAGCGGTACATTCTGTGGTGAACATGGGATTTAATCAACAAGCATCTCCAACAGATCTCTTGACAGCTGCCTCCAGTGTCGAAATTCAAGATAGTTAAGGACGCCTTCCACGCACGCAAGTGCACACCAGAGATCTGACATCCGATCGTCCTCTGCTGGCAGCTTCTCCGGGTTGCACTCGTAGACTCTCTGGACCGGATCTGCGATGCCCATTCGCTTAATATAACCCAGTCATCTTGGACGTAGGATCCGCCGCTATGCATCCCGTAAAATTCATGATTTTTCAAAAATCTCTTTAAATGTTTAAGTGCTTATGCATCCGCTTCTATGACGGAGGACTTACGCACGTTAGCTTCTTTTTTTGGTCATCGAATTTTGCACTATTCTTGAAAAAAATAACATGACAGCGCGTCGCCTTGAATCTTCACCGGCCTTGAAGACCACAGCCATCCTGCATAACATGGCATGTCGAAACTTGACTAGACAAACAACGCAATTAGTATAGAGGCTGGCTTCTACCCACACAGTTTAGTGGTGCTTTCAGTTTATAAACAAAAACATTCTCTAGGCGGCAAGATTTTTTTTTTCCTGGTCCCCAAGTTGGAGAAAACAAATTTTGGAAATTGGGAAAAGAACTTGTCTGTACGATGTTTTACTCTTGACTCACATCTCCATCAATTCTGATAGTGTACTCATCTGAATGGATATTGAACCATAAAAAGTTAGAATACTCTAAGCAGCACACATTTGAAGATCAACCTTACATTTCCACGTATTTTTATTTTTTTTTTTTTTCGATGAACTTCCATTTTTCTCTAAAAAATGTAAAAGTTCTCCAGATACACGTTTGACTTCACCACTGCATATACCATAAGTAGATCTTCCCCACCATCCTCTATAATTCATTTCCAAGAAATCCTGAAATCCGTCTAAACAGCTTTTCCTCAATTTTGAAATGTTTTCGTTGCTGCAGTTGCATTTATTTTTACATTTCAAATAGAACAAACCCCAACGGTTGCATTTAAAAATAAATCACTGAATCGTTAAACACCTCGTTACGATATTTCACTTGCTAATTTTCACTCTTGCTGACGTTCCTATGGTTAGATTTCCACAATACTTCTTCTGAATTTTGCAATAGCAACTCACCAACTGGCAGGGCGCAAAAAGTTGTGAGAAAATTGTGTAATTGCAACCATCTGATAGAGTTTGTTCTAGATTCTTTTCTTTTGATCTCTTTAAGTTCTAAAAATAAGCATGCATTCGTTCCCGGAAACTAGAGGTGTGGGCCAGGGGGCACACATCTTTAAAAAATTTCCTATTCTCAACTCTTAACTCCTGATTGGTCTTTTCCATCGACTGCAGTCGGTTTTGTGCCCGATTATCTGGTGGGGGGAAAAGTATCATAAAGTCATTAGATTTGTGCGTCTTCCTGGATGAGAGTTTTCCCTCCAGCGTATCAGTGCTGATGATGCATTAAGTGCGTGTCAATTGACATAAGGGATATGTTCAATACTAGTTGATGTCTTTCTATGTTTTTTTTTCTTTGTTTCTTTTTTTTGTAACAAAGATCTAATGAATTTTGTATATCTTTTATCTTTTTAGGTAAGCTATCAACAGGTTTTGATGGAGCATCAGTATGACAGAGTTCATACTCTAACAGAAGGTCTTTTGTAAATTATTGATACTCGTATACACTAATTTTTACACTCACAACTTAGCAAAGAACTTAAGCTATACCAATTGTGCTTGATGTTGGCATACAACGGTATATCGCGTGATAGCTTTCGCTTTATAACAATCAGGTTAAGGAATTAATTATTAAAGATTAGTGCTAACTAAAAACCAGGTTACCTGGTCTTCTGCTTATTCACCCCATAGATCACCATACCACCCACTTTGACACAATTCAGAAATTTACAGTCGACAGCTAGAGAGAGACCAGGAACTAGAAAGCAGTTATTTACAGATATATACACAACACACAGTCCAAGCCGTAGTCTGTGATATTGGCAGAGCTCTGGCCTATTAGCTCCATGAATTACTAATCAGAAAAGTTCAACGGACCATTTAAAATGGTACTTTAGCCATCAATTCTAAATTTCGAATTCATTTCAAGTCGTAGATACTTTTGCAGTGGTGAAAAGATTATGCCTAACTGTGGCCTATTGCCTTGCCTTTGAGGGTAATTGAGTGTTTTTCAGATCTGTTATACAATAATCGTGTGCATCTATTCGTTGCTGCTTTAGCTGATGATTAAGATACATACGAGTATCTGTATACGAACGAGTGCTCACTTAATGGTCGGATCGTTAGGTTAATGCTCGTAAAAGTGTGCTAATAAATAGATAGTAGTGGGTGTCCAAATTGAACTATGGTATGTTCGTCTTGTGTAAAATTGCCAGACAATTTGTCTTTTTTCCTTCTCTCTAACGCACTTTGCAGAAAGTGTGCGTGGCATTGATGTAATTTTGTTGTACAGAAATATTTAATTGGTCAAAGTAATGAATGTAGTCGTAACTGGTCAGAAATAAAATTGCTTTTAAGATGGTATTTTGAATAATTTTTCAAAGTAATAGTTGAACTTATGTAAGTCTTGTAATGAAATATAGATTTTCTCGCAACATCATCAGCATGCCATTGTGAGAGCGATACGTTGCGTTAAGCTTATGCAAAATTTGATTGTATACTTGTTTAGGTAAGTTCGAGTGAACCTGGGTTCCAATTAATAAACATCTCCAATTAGCTCGACCCTTAGCTAACTCTCCAGTTAGGTTGAGGTCTAATTCTACTTGTGAGCGTTGCCTAAGGTAAGATCTTTCCCTTCTGCATTCTTCCTCACGGTTAGATTCGAAGACTCTGCATGCCGAAGCATTGGTGTCCGTTGGTTTTACATGTCCTAGCCATCTCAACTGACTGATGCGTAGTTTTTCGATTCTGACAGCTCCTCCAAAGTCTATCAACGCAAATGGGACCGAATATTTTACGAAGAATTTTTCTCTCGAAACGAACGAGGATATATTCATCCGCTTCGATGGAGTCCATATTTCAGCGCTATACCAGGACTGTTTGATGAATACCCGGATTAGAAATGACAACGCACCTTTTTTAGGTTTTGACAATTTTTTTTTTAATATAACCTCCTTTCAATTCGAAATATTTTTCCTAGCAGCGTTGTAACTTTTTTAAACTCTCCGTATAGTACGAATTTTGTTGGCCTACAAAACACTCTTCCGGGGCGGCGATGACTTCCTCGTTCGACCCGTACTTCTTTCCGGCGAGCGATCTTTTAAGGTTTGGAAATATAAAGAAATCGTTGGAAGCCAAATACGGAGAATACGAAGGATTAGGGAGCAATTCGTAGTGCAATTCGACCAATTTGGTTGTGGCGACTGCGGAGGTGTGAGCCGGTGCGGTATCGTGATGGAAGAGCCCTTTTTTCTTCGCTAAATGTGGTCGGTTTTTTCCTCCAAATCTGTATTGAATTGGCCCAATAAATCGATGTGATTGTTTTTCCCTTCTTCAAATAGTCAACGTCCTCGCGCGTCCCAAAAAACGGTGACCATCACCTTTTCGGCCGAAGGAACGGACTTCGCCTTATTTGTAGCACGTTCACCGGGTAAAAACTAATTCTTCGATTGTTCTCTAGTGTATACCAATGAATCCATGTCTTATCAACGGCCAGGAAATAACGCAGAAACTCCTTCAGGCCAGTTACGTCCTTGAAGTGGTCTCATAATTGCGCTTGTTCTTCGGTGTGAGAAAACGCGGCAACCATCGCTCGGACAGTTTTCTCATGCCCGAAATTTCTTACAGGATATGGCTAACGCGTTCAATTGAGATGCCTGCTATCTCAGCAAACTCGCGAATTTTCACTCGACGGTCCGCCATCGAGAATGAACTTGATTTTCTCGCAGGTTTTGCCACTCAAAAACAAGAATCGGATCACGGAACACAGATACTAACACGATGTTTTAAAATTGTCACCAATTTGACCGGCGGGCTAAAAGAGTTTATACTAAATAATGGTACACTCATCAGTAGCTCCACCTGTATTTCAGTTCGGATATTCATCAAACAACACTCGTAAATTAGGATTGAGATGATCAAGGCCCTATTTAGAGTGTCTCAAATTGTTCCTAATAGTTCCTTACTACTCAATTGCCTTAGCACAAAGAAATAGCGATTGGCAAGAGTGATTCTTCGTTTTATTTCTGCTGAGGTGTTGTTGGTAGAATTGATAGCAGAGCCAAGGTAGACAAAATTCTTTACTACTCTGACGTTTTGTCCAATTCGTTGATATTGTGTGTCACTTCTTGTTGACAGCGTATACTTGGTTTTAATACTAGTGAACGTACCGGAGATAGCTATTGTGTTCTCCCAAGCATGTACCAAAAGCAGTTCTTTCCTTTATGATTCTGATGTTTATATTCGTATATATCTGGTTGAGTTTGATCCCAAAATCTGGATCACATAATACAATGCGAAATCAACGTAGGGCATTGTGCATGTTGTGTGGATAATATTGGTTATAAAGATGCCAACAAAGAAAGAAGAGATGATAAAAACCTAGGTGGCGCAAATGTCATCACTCTATCGAAAAATGTTATAATTTATATATAGCACTCGCCTAGAAGAGCATAGGACAACACGAGATGCTGCCATGTCTGGCTGATCCCGGAGCAACCGTTTTGTTGAGAATATCGCGGCTGTCGTTGAAGATGTCGCAGAGGATCCCGGAGTATCGACCAAAAGACGTGCCACGCAATTGGGCATCAATCGGGGGTGTTTACAGAGAATTTTGGTGAAAGACTGTAATATGTTCCCTTACAAGGTGCTTTTGAGGCATTACACCAGCTCAAAGTTACTGTATGGTGTGCTGTTTGCGCTGGAGGCGTCATCGGGTCTTATTTTTTCAAAAACACAGCGGGCCAAATGATTTCTGTGGATGGCGAGCGCTACAGAGCCATGCTGAACAGCTTTCTCCTACCAAGCTGTATTGGATGAATTGGATGAATTAGGACTGGAGAACATGTGGTCCCCAGAAATTCTGGTGGCTACATTTCCGGATCGTCTAGTATCTCGTTTTGACGATTTGCACTGGCCGGCAAGTTCGCCTGATATTTAACCGTTTTCTGTGAGGTTTTTTGAAGTCACTGGTCTATGTCAACAAGCCTCGAGCTCTTAAAGCCTTAAAAGGGAATATCTGTCAAGAATGCGAGGACCCATCACCGGAAGTTCTGCGAAGATTAATGGAAAATGCCACAAATCGGGCCCGAATGGTCATTAGTTCTGGCGGTGCCTACTTGGCCGATATCATTTTGTCGAATTAATGAAAACATATCTTAGACATCAAACAAACATAGCCCAAAATCGAAAGCAACGTTTTTCATTTATAAAAAAAATTACAGCCAACTTGAGTCGTTGAATATTGGGTCCAACGAATCGACTGCTGCAAACGTGCCCACGGTGGCCATATGAACGAAGTCGAGTTCCATTCATAAATATTTTGAATTCATAAGTTTTTTGAAATTTCTCAAATGGTTTGCCTTTTATTTAAAAAAAAATTGACAAGTCGTTATTAGAAAAGCCTATATCACTGCTATCAGGAAGTATGACACTTGAAAACTAGAGAAACTTCTACAAGCAGTAGTAGTAGACTTCATTACTTGCTCAAAGCGCAGAGCAAACAAGGTTGGGTCCCATCAATACAATATCAATACAATACAACCACTCTGTCCCCCACTGTCCGCAAAATTGGTTGAGGTCGCCTTGCACTTGTGTGTGCTATCTGAGTTGCGGTCTTCCTTTACTGTTCTGTCCCTCATAAGCGGATTCGAAGATATTTCGGACAGGAGTCGTTGAACATTCACTCTTCTGGTTAAGTCGATATCGCTGTACAGCCCGTATAGTTCGTCGTTGTGTCACCTCCTCCACTCACCGTCTATGCCAAGGGTATCCTTATCTATTTTTGATAAAGTCCAAGAGATAGTCTTCATTTGATCTTAACGCTGATGTCGGTGTCTGGATGGATATCGGCGTCCGGATGCAAAAAGTTCTCAACTACCTCAAACGTATATATAGCGAGGATGACGTTCTGTCCGAGACGTTGGTGTTAAGTGTCTTTTCTAGTGGAGCGATACACACCTGAATTGTTACTTCTTATTTGACCAACGCCCGGTATGTTGGTTTAATGCAGTGTGAATTTCGCCGTCCCGCACCATGTACGCGAACAATTAAGTGGTTGGCGTTTGTCGTATTGCTCGTTCGATCGACAATATCAGTGCTGTAGCCGAGGACGTCTGGGAGAGTACGCAAACATCGACGAGATAACGATGCACACAATTTGGCATCATCAGTTCGTTTCGTCGAATTTTAACGAGAGACCTGAAGATGTTCCCTTATAAAGTGCAAACCATTCACCAATTACTGCGTGCTGGGCGTTAAGTGAGGTTAACTTACTCTCGTGCACTGTATAATAAAACCTGGTGCAAAAAGAGGATGATTTCGTATTCAAAATCAGAATGAACCACGAAACCCATTGTCACCTAAGTGATTATGCGAATAAACAAAATTTTTCCAAATGAGGGAAAAGCCATTGCATTCCTTAAAGATGATTGTTTGATGCCGCAAACAATCTTATTTTTTGAGAATGTCGATGGCATCACCGTAACCATAACGAATGAGTGCTATAGAGAGATGTTAAACGAGTTTTTTGGCCGCAAGTTGTTGAAGTAGTTTTTGAACATTGTTAGTTCCAGCAGGATGGAGCAACCGCTCACACAGCTTGGGCAAGGATGGAGATTTTGAATCACCTATTTCCAGGCCGTTTTGGCGATTTGAATTGGTTGGCTTTATCGCCAGATTTGACAGCGCAAGATTTCTTTCTTTGGGGCTTTTAGAAATCTCTCGTTTACCACAACAAATAACCTGTAGTTCTGGAAAGTCTACATTGAATAAGAAATCACCAAGTTTTGCGAGCGACAACTCAAAATGCCGTAAAACCCCTTCAAGTAAACTTTTCCTGTAGACAGTATTAATTTTTTTTTTTTTTTTTTTTTGTTTCTAACAACATGGCAGCCAATCCACATTATGACATTACTTTCGCATTACCTTGTACTTGGTCTCGCTTTCATTGACCGTTCATCTTCCGATTATTTCAATATCATCGACGTATCCGAGTAATTAAACGGACGTTTGAACTATTCTGCCTCTTGTGTTGGCGCGTGAGTTTGCAGTATTCATTCAAGAGTGATGTTGAAAGATAGCGATTCGCCTGGTCTAAATCCTTTTTTGACAACAAAAGTGTCGGTGAGTTCTTTGCCGACCTTGATGGAGCATCGTCTCCTTCATCGTTAACCTGCACAAATGCAAAAGTTTGGCAGGAATGCTAAAACTAGACATTGCTCTGTATAGTTCGTCTCCATAAATGCTGGCATAGGCGACCTTAGAATCGATGAATAGGTGGTATGTATCGACTTGGAGCTCATGGGTTTTTTCCAAGATCCGGCGTAGTGTGAAAATGTTGTCGATGATGAACTTTTCTGGCACAAAGCCACATTAATATGGATCAATCAGGTTGTTGACGGCAGGGAGGATCTTGTAGGCGATGTTAAGAAGAATAAGGCGTCTGCAGTTGGCGCGGCTTAGAGGATCCCCTTTCTTGAGGATCGGACAAATAATGCTGAGGTTCCATTCATCGCGCATACTTTCGTCGCACCATAACTACAAAGAGTTAGTATGTGCTTCTTACCAAGTCATCGCCTGCCGTTTTATAGACCTCTCCAATCAGGCCGTCCGTTGTGGCAGTTTTGTTGGACTTTAGCTTACTTATGGTTATCTTCACTTCATTTTGCTTGACAGCGGTATTTGGTTCATCATCGCCGTTATACAGTTTACAGGAATGCTCTTTCCAAATCCTCAGCATCTATTACGACTCTAATACGAGTACTATGTTTCCTTGTCCATCTTTTGGTAAAACATCCGAATCTCATTCCTGAAGTAGCGGAGAAATTAATTTCTTGGAGAAATCTTAAAATCGTGACAGAGGAACTGAAAAGTATCTCCACCAGAGTGACCCCTAAATTTATTAAATAAGTTAGCTCATCCGTCATCTAAAACTGACTTTTTTGCACATTAGAAAAACAAAAAAAAAAAAAAAAAAAAACAGAGAACAGGCTTTTAAAGCAACTTGGCTATCTGAGACCGGAAAAATGTAGCGAAGTGAAGTGGAAGCTACAAAACTTCAATCTTTGAAATATAGTGGTTGCTCTACAGTTGCGTTGCGGATCTAATAATTGAATTGTTCCATTTGAAGGTGCCCGATTTGAAAAAAGCCTGAAATTGGATTTCGATTTTTATATGAACAACACACTTCTGCTGAGTAGGTAGTAAAGATGTGCCACTTAACTTTATTTAATATAAATATTGTAAATCTAACTGTATAGAGTAAGACAATTAAGAGATGAAGAGTTGCTGTTCCTTTATTCGTGTCAGTACCTCAAAAAACTCGACTGACGATAAACATTCTATATTTTCACGCATTTCCTCATTTATAAAAAAAATTCGGTTGCGTTTGTTGTATCATCTGCATAGGACAACTTGTCGCTGTTTATTTTATCTTCTGTTTTCAAGAATGAACTGTCTACTTAGAACGGTCTTCTTTGAATGTCCCCTACCACTCTATAATTATCGAAAACAAAAGATACCTACGTCACACAAACTTATAAAGTAGCACACGAACTTTTATAAGTATTTTGTTTCTACACGAGTAGATACATATTGTTTTAACCCATTTACCATTGCTGCTGGGAAAACAGATCAAATTACATAGTTTCCAAGAAGAGAATTTAAACCAACAAAAGAGATTAAGTGTTTGAAGATATCTACTGTCTTGGGGAAATAAACTGCCACCACTTAACAAACAATAAACTTGGTGACACCGATCTTATCCAATATTCAAGATACAAGTATCATACTCGCGCACCTAAATACAATATGATAATTTCACCAGAACAGTCTGTTTAAATTTATCGTGGGAATGCATATCTACTACACTCGTACTCACAATGGGTTAGAAGATGAATTAAATTTATCACTCCATTTCAACATAACCTGATGTGGCTTTAACGACAAATTTGGAATCTAAAGCCTAAACTTGAATCTAAACATCAACCGAAACAAGTATTCTAACAACGTAGACAATAGTCGTAACTATTTCAATCTATCGACGCTGAATCTAACCGATTCTAACTGAAATCATGTATCGCTAAGCATAGAAGAAAACCGATCATAATCTTGAGATCGTGGAGCAATTTATTATGCCATCGTGATTGCATAAATTATATCCAAATTGAGACCTAGCCGATAGTATAAAGAAAGATGGTCACTCCGTCATCATCATTGGCTGTATTCGGATGCTTCGAAATGCTTTGGCAGATGCACTTGAGTCGTGATAACCTCGAGCCCTAATGCTCTTCCCTCTCAAGAGACACTTGACTCCAAAGGGCAGGCAGTGAATTGTTGTTTATTATTCCGAACCCTGGACATACATATGTACGTCATACTCGTATGTATGTTTATAAGAGGGACGCGTTCGTTAAGACTACATTTTTTTTTTCGTCTTTCGAAAATAACGAGTTTGGTTGTTGTTTTCGGTTCTTGTTTATCTTTTCCGTTCCACCCTAATCATCATGATTGTCCTCTTTGTGATTCTATTTCGTATAAAATAGTTCTCACTGTAGGTGTTCGGCCCCTTTTTCTTTTGAAATTCCATAGAAAACGAACAAGAAAACGTTGAACATACATTCATATGGTAGATGGCCTTAGCTTGGTGTGTTGGGATTATGAATTTGAAAACTGTAGCCAAGAAATATCTGATGACAGATGGTGCCTTGTTCTTCGTTGCTAATTAAGGTTTCGGGTGTTCTCTTTTAAATTTGTGACATTCATTACAATGTGAGGTTCGTTAACTGATTTCCAAAGAAAACGCCTGTTAGAGTGTGAGTAACATTTTGTGTTTTGTGCTTGATCTTGACATGAGAATTCATAACACCTGTCTAATGAGTTGAATTGCGAGTCGCTAACATTTTGTTTGTTTTCTTTGAATTGTGCGAAATTTCCTTTTTTTCCGCACAAAGATCAGGTTGACAACATTTACCTGAATTGACAGCACTTCCGGATCATGGGAAAGTTTTGGCCAAATGTGTACTTTCTTGAAAAGACTGTTGTTCTACCTGTTAAACTGAACATGTGTACAATTTGTTTCACTAGTGGGTATAGGGTGCAAGTTGACATGTGATTAATTTATCTCAATTTCTACCCAGTTGCAGGAACTTAAAGTTATTGAATGGGTCAATGGATTCGTTATTTGGAGACTGAAGTATCTCTCAATACTATACTTCGTATTCAGTGCGATTTCGAAAATAATTTTCTTGTAAACACTACTAAACACTACTTGCTAGTTTAGAATGTTCCTTAAATTTGAGTATTTTTGTCCATTCGTTCAGTCAAGCTCTATGTAATAAAGTCAAGGGAAGCTTTCTATAGTCCGCAATTTGGAGTATACCTTGTAGCTAAACTAAAATCTCTTTGCTTTTGACGCGATCTGGCGCCAACTGCTTCTGGATTGGCACACTGATCGGTCCAATTTTTGATGACTCGGTCCAATATCTGCGGCGTTTTTCCGACAATAACGTGGTGAATGTTGACCTCGAGCTCGTCCAAAGTGGTTGGCTTGTTAGGGTAGACTAAGGACTTGACGTAGCCCCCGAGAAAATAATCGAGTGGTGTCAAATCGCCCGATCGTGGTGGCCAATTTTTGAACACTCGCCGTGAGATGACCTAGTCGCGAAATTTCTCGTTCAAAACTTCGAGCGTTGCGTCGCTTGTATGGCATGTAGCGCCGTCCTGTTGGAACTACAGCTCAGATATATCGAAAGCTATAGAAAGCTAGTTAACATCGCTCTTCACCTGAGACAATTGATTGTAACGGTGTTTCCTTCACCATTTTAAAAGAAATAAAGTCCGATGATGCCGCTATGCCAGAAACCGCACCAAACAGTCAATCTTTGTGGATAATTTAGTGCTTGGCCAAACACTTCTGGATTGTGTTCGCTCTAATAAAGACAATTTAGCTTGTTGACATAGCCGCTGAGCCAAAAATGGACCTCATTCGAGAACAAAATTTTTTAGCCAAAATCCGAATTTCCGGCCAACATTTTCCACGCAAAATTAGCAAACTCGCAGCATTGTCTATAGTTGTCAGGCTTAATTTCTTACGTCAACGCAATCTTATACGGATATAGACTCAAATCCAACCACAAAATAAACCGGATTGACTCTGTGGCAATGCCCAATTTAGCTGATCGGTGCCGAATTGACATTTCTTTGATACTGGCTGCTACTTCGTCTATATTTGCTTCAATTTACACCGATTTCTGTCTAATTGGGGGGCTTAAGATCCATAAGAGTGTACTAACGCTCAAACTTTTCCACGGTGCGACGAGTTGCCTGCACACTAAAGCCATGATGGTTGTCATTAGTGACTTTGAAACATAACAATTGGAAAAACTATCATTGCTATCTGGTCATCCGTTACCTAAACGTTATATATGGTATCTATGTTGCAGTGTAATTTCCGAGCCGTTTCTTTTTTTATCTCTTCTTATCGATTGCATCAAATTTACCTATGTCGCTTTTGCCTCAATTCATGCAAACATCCTTATACAAAAGGAAAACGCTGCATGGAGTTGTCAGAAAGATTGAAAGAAGTCTTTAATGGGCCTTAAACAATGTTAAAGTTCCCTCTATACCTAAATAAAAACTTATAAAATGTCAGTTAATCAGGCACTCACGAACTTAATACCCTCATGCTCAGCAATTGCAGCATCATTGCAACACTAGGAAGTACCATTCTAAACGTGGTTACCTCAAGAGGCACCCCTTAAGGAGGAGTGATACCACCTCTTTTATCAACCCTAATTTTCATATAAATACTTCTGAACCTAAGACGCTAAGGAATAAAAGTCATTGTGTACGCAGATAATATCGTTCTTTTGCCAACTGGCCAGTTCCTTCCGTAACCGGTGAAATTCAGAATTATGTCGTAGAATCTTCGGTGAATGGCCTGTGAGCTGGAAATCACCTCGAAAAAAACACAGCATGTCCTACAATTTTATATAATTTTACAATTTGACCTTCACTCCATAGATGGGATAGCCCTCTGACTATACAATAGTGCTAAAGAACTAGGTGTCTAGTTCTTCGTAGATAGTAAACTTAGCTGAAAGCTAAATGTTGAAGAATGTGCAAAGAAAGCACATAGAACACCTGAAGTGCTATATGTATTTGAGAGAAGTTATAGATCTATTTTCGTAGATCCGTGTATATCGGCTATTGTCAAACCTACCTTAAGTACAGAGGATTGCATGTATTGGCACGAGTCATGAAGTGAGAACGACGGCGGGACTAGAAACTATAATTAGTCTCCTCCCCCTAGATCTATAGGTACATACAAGAATCGACAGCGAAAAAAAATCCGAAGAGCCATGCTTTTATTTATTTATCTACCAAATAGTAGAAAACTCGATATCCGTTTTAACGGGTCAATCAGAGATGGATATAGGAACCGGTGCTGGAATCTTTTCTGATCAACTGAACTAAAGATTTTCACGTCGCCTGTAAGATTACTGCGGTGCCTTTCAGGCTGAGGTTTCGAGTTCAATATTCCATGAGGCTATAACCGTAGATTGCCATTAAAGTCATCGCTGCAGTCAAATTAATATTAAATCAAAGCTTTCGAAGCACTATCGTGTAGAGCTCTAGGTTTGTTTGTGTTAAGCTCTGTTTGGTCACTGTTCGCAAAGGAGTGGTCACAGACGAGTAAGCTCGAAAAGCTTAAAACTGACGGATCAAAGTATCAAACCTCTACTCTGCGGCCTAAGAATGCATATGGAAACATCTACTAACCTGCACCAATTATTCATCGAAACTGAAGCACCTTCGAGCATTCAACCGTAACAACCATCTCGCCATTTATCCTCAGCCCACTTTAGGACGTACTGTAGAATATCGTGATTCTTTCCTAAAACGTATAACTCTCTTATTGAATGCCCTTCTGAGCTCTTTATTTCCTAGTCATTACAACCAACAGACATTCAAAACCAACATACATCATTATCTCTCATTTTTTGTGATTTCTCTTCCTTTGCCCGAGCTGTTTCTAGAGTTTGAATGAACGAATCGTTTAAGACCAAGACTACATCACTTGGCTAAGAGCCAGTCTAGAGCCTGAGTCTAGTTCATCTGTCAATCTATTTTTATACAGACGTACTTGCATTTAAAACTTACTTATTAGTAGATCGGCGAAATTGTTTGCTACCTTTTAAATAGTCTTTGTAGGAAGATTGTAAACAGTTGATAGATCTGTTGTTGAAAAATTTCATACGACATATGTACGTTCATGAGAGTACTTTAAAATGAAGGTGTGGCAAAAGATTCGCGATTGTCAATCCGGCATCAAACGAAACATTTTCGCCTCTGTCCATTTTGGAAAATATTGGCAAAAGATCTCGGCTATAAACCGCATACGACCCATCTGGGGCATTGACTAAAGCCACGAGGCAGTGGGACTCAACAGGAGTTCGCGGATTGGTCTTTTGAGCATCAAGCATTATCGAAAAATTGTATTTAGTGACTCTTGACTCAATGACAATGACAATGAATGAAGTAAATTCAGAAGAGACTCGTGAGATCCAATAACCCTCACAAAAGTAAGTGCACTCGTTCATCGGTCATTGTTTTTACAAAAATGACCAAATTTTCTGGACAGTGATTAGTAATTATTTCTTCAAAAATATCAACGACATTGGTTCGAAAGATATCTAGTTTCAACAGGATGATACTAAGTGCCATAGTGCCCGTCAAGCCACTGATTTAATGAGGATTTAATTCAACGATAACTTTATACAGCGAAATGCACCAGTGATTTAACTACCGAGATCATGCCACTCGACTATTTCTTGTGGGGCCATGTAAAGTTTGGTGTGTGCTCATAAACCGTAAAATATTCAGGCCTTGGAAGCCGATTTTCAGTGTTCGAAAGATCGACGTACGACGAATACGCTTTTTAAAAACCAGATCTTGATTCTTCAAAGCGCTAGAGTTCCGGGCAGACTAGGGCGTCATCCAATATGCTTCTTCAGGCTAATGCGGCCTTTTGCAGGTATCTCCAGTTGCTCACACGAATTTGGCTGAGGTCCACTTCCATTTTCGTGCGCCACCTAAGATGAGGTCGGTCTTTAACGCGTTATCCCTTTGGATAGGAATCGGAAATTTTCCGGGCCGTGGCACTGGTGTGGGTGTCCGTCTGCTTTTGTTGTACTGGAATGATATAAAGTCCTTTTTGGTTACTTGAAAGAGGGATTCTAAGCCCAAAGAAGCAACGACTAGCGCTGCTGTCATTGTCGGAGTTGACAAGGTAGTCGATGTAGATATAAATCCCTTACAGCCTGAAAGTTATAGCTGTCTATTACAACATTTTGTCCTAGGCATCGATGTTGTGTGTCCCTTCTTGTTGCCAGCATACCATATACCCATCTTTGCCGCTTCTGCTTCAATAGTCATACCATATGCCGTCAGCATATGCGATTAACTGAGCAGCTGACTAACCAACTCTCGCACAATTCTTTCAAGAACAATGTTAGGAAATTCAAATGACAGCAAATCGTCATGTTTAAGTCCTTTTTTGAAACTGGAGGTCTGGGTTTTTTATAACTGGACGTCGTCGTCATTTTGAACAGTTTAATGAGCTTGGCAGAGATACCAAAACACGACATGGCTTTGAAATATGTAAATCAAGTGGTAGTGGTTATGGGTTGGGATCTATTGGATTTTTTTTTTTTCAAGATCTGACCACAATAGCAAACTAGTTTTGGCCTGTTACAGATACGCGCATACTTATATTGACTACAGCTACTCGGAATGATGATATATCCAAAACAGTTTATAAGTACCTTGCGTCTATCTCAAAATGATCAATTTTGTATCACAGTTTGTTCATTTACGGATATCGTGGTATGGAAACCGTGTTACATATATTTCCTTCGTCCCGCCCCAAAGTCAATAAACCCTGTGGTATTGCCAAAAATGCCCTTTGTGCCTAGCCTGCGATTAAAAACCCAAGGGATGATTTTCACATCTTATTTAGAGCATTGCTTGTAGGTTTTGTTAAGGAGTTCATAGGGCTTAATTTGGCGAATTAATCTTTTTTTGCGAATTGTCGTTTGACATTGACTTTCATGCCTAAAGCTCAAGAGTTGCTCTCTAAGTCTGTCTAAAGATTTCATTCGTTAGATCAGCCCAAAATGACCCACTGCAAGTACTACACTCGTTCTCATAATAAATTCCAAAAAGATGTCTATAAGGTGTATCTAGTTTCCTAGGGCATCCTTTGAGTATTTGGTAATAAGTAAGAAAGTCTTAAGGATCAATTTTCGGTTAAAGTTCAGCAATAGTGTTATTTTCTTACAGCTTGTCTTAAAATCTGTTATGTCAGGTGCTGAAACTATGACCGTCGTCAGTTTGTTCATGAAGATGTTCATGAAAATGAATTGTTTCTCAATATTATACAGCATGGTTGTTCTTTGATAACATTGTCGGTCATCTCTAATGAATTCTCCCTTTTAGGATTTGTATTTGCTTCTGAACTCTGTCCTCTATGTCTGTAAGAAAGCAAAGTTCTTCATTGGGCCATTCGCACTTAAGAAACCAAATATACCAGAAACATATGCTACTCTCAATAGCAGACAGTCCGCTGTTATTGATTGTGAATTGTGGTTTGCTTCTTCACACGAAGCCTCTCAATCGATCAAGGCTCTATGCTATGACAAAGCTTATCCCGTGAGGATTATTCCATCTCCCGAACTCTCAAGAAATAAAAGATAATGTTTTGAAATACTTTATCCAATTCACAAGGGATGACAGTTTCCTTATTTGTTTCCTTCCGTAATGAATATATTTATTGAATTCCACATACTATTATTCACGGTACAATGCGGCTAATTAAATAGTTCCGGCTGTCATGTCAAGTAAACGTTAACGCAAATAAAAACGCAATTTCTGCTTGAAATTCTCTGTCTGGATTCCGACATTTACTTCAATTACTTAACTCATTTTGACAAGTGAAAATGAAAAAAAAATGATTAATGCTGAGCCCAATCAGGTGTCCTCCTGGAATCGTTCTTATTTATTTATTTATTTTTTTTTTTTTTCTTCACTGACTGATTTATTTTTATTACTCTAAGCGTAGATGACCCTTTTTCTTTTTTCTTTCCCTTCGTGGTTATGAGAGGCAACCGAATTGTGTGGATTATGTGTCACTTGATTGTGATTACGTCTTTTGATTGAGTACATGGTGTATGGATACCTTTAACGAGGGCTTCCTTCTGTTTTTATCCGTAAAATGGAAATCTCACACCTCACACCCCAAAAGCACTCAACTTTAATGCCAATTTCAAGCAAATGTTAGCGCGATGAGGCAGATTTTATTTATAAAAATGAAATCCACTTGCCTCTCTGTTTACATGCTTCACGAAGTTTGCTATTATGTTATACGCAATCAGACAACGCGAACGTGATAATCAATTCGGTACAATAGAAGAGGAGCAGCAGCGGGTGGATTTCATACGATTACTTGTATTTGTGTGGGAAATAAAATTCCTCAAAGTAAACAAGATGTGACTTTTGAGAAAAGCAATTTTTGCGGTTTTCGGTTTCGATAAATGCGTTAGATATCATGTCTCGCAGATTGTATGAAATGCAAATATCTGCAAACATTGACTCTCTTTGAAGGCTATAAATTACTTTATGGTACGGGCGTTAGATTTTTTCATTTTTAACCCAAATCGATTGACAGTTTCTAACTAATTGACACCAGGAAATGTTGGGTTTAGTTTTGATTTTGATCATTGCGGGCTAGGTGTGTTCGTAATAAAGGTGATTTCGTTTGCCTTTTTTATTTTTCCTTCAAATTTTTTTAGAGAATGACAGAATTGCTAAAGTTAAGCAGGACCTACAACAAAGGGAGTGGTGAAAGTTTTTTTGCTATCGATAAAATTGTCCTCAACTACTTTGTAACTATTGTGATTCATTGCCCATTTAACCTTTAACTCTTTGTTTCCGGAGATGTCAATATTTAAAGATATTTTTATTAAACTTTTAAATTTAGTAAAAATCAGTTTAATTAATAATCAATTTAAATAAAAAGAAAAAAAATTAACTTTAAATCGTTTATTTAAGTTTTTAGAAGTGGTTTCGCCACGTGAACAGTAGGAAACTAGGAAAAAATAACGGAGAAAAAAGTTGTATGTAATATTTGTAATAATTTTTTTTAACCGTTATGATATGTAGCGAAACAATTTTTTTTTGTCATTTAAGCAAAGTCTAATCTCAGCAAGAACAGGACTATCTTGTACGGTGAGGCTCAGATGCTGTACTACAATGTGCACACTGCCGTGATGGGCCGTGTTTTGGCAAATGATCACATTTGTCAAACCTTTTTTTAAACGGCACTTTGGTCTTGAAATGACAAACGAAATAACTTGGGCTTGAGGAACTTGGGCCTGATTTTCTTTTTGTTGTTTTAACTGTCTTGCTCCCAACAAGTTCTGAGCAAATAGCTAATCTGTACTCTTTTAGCGACAATGTTGTCGAATCAGCTTTTCCATTGAATAGTACGTATGCATTCAAAAGGCTTATATCAAGCAAATACCAAAATAATCCGATGCCACCAACATAGCCCATGTTTTTGTCATATTCACTTAAAAGTTGTGGACATGAAACCTCCTTCTTACGACCATCTTTTTGCTTGCGCATTGCTCTTCCAGAAACTGGTGGGTCATGAAAGTTACTCAGAAAATGCACTGATTTCTTGTCTTTCGATTTTAAATGTACTAGTCCGTCCTTACTTACGCGCCAGTCAGACTGCCCTTGCTGTAAATGTTTGTCATTTAGCAGATCAGTGGGTGCATATTTTCTTCCTTTCCGAAAAGTTCCACCGGAGTATATCATATCTGCTTGCAATTTTTTTTTGAAGTTCTATCGAATTGAAAAAATAGTCAAAGAAAATATTTGGTATATATTTTAATTCGTGCTTTTTTTTCAAAATTTGAACGTTTATTTAAGAAAAACATGTACAATAGTATTATTCAAAGTATTGCCCATCTGAAGCTATGACTTTTTCTTATCTTTCTGGCAATTTGTGGATCCCATTCCAAAAGAACTGCGCCGGCTTGGCAGCCAAGAATGAATCAAACCAATTTTTGATATTTTGGTCTGATGTGAACCGTATTTCAGATGAGCGTTGTCATGATGGAAAATTATTGCCTCTTGTCTGGTCGCATATTCCGGGCGTTTTTCGCCTACTGCTCTCTTCAAACGGATTATTTGTGTTCGGTAGCGTTGTCCATTGATGGTTTCACCCGGTTTTAGCAGCTCATAATACAGCACACCCATATGATCCCACCGAATACAGAGGATTACCTTCGCGCCATGGATATTCGGCTTTGCCGTTGATTTGACTGGTTGGCCGGGTTTCACATATGATTTTTTGCGCTTGGGGTTGTCGTAATGGATCCATTTTTCATCACCTGTAAAAATCCGATGCAAAAATGACTTCCTTTTGTGGCGTTCCAGCAGCATTTCGGATATGCAAAATCGCCTTTCGACCTCTCTCAGCTTGAGTTCATGTGGAACCCAATTTCCTTGCTTTTGAATATATCCAGCTGCTTTTAAACGTTTTGAAATGGCTGCTTGAGTGACACCCAAAGATTCTGCGAGCACTTCTTGTGTTTGGCAACAATCTTCATAGAGGAATGCTTCCAGTCCTTCATTTTCAAACTTTTTTGGCTGCCCAGGACGTTTATCGTCTTCCAAGCCAAAATCACCACTTTTAAATCGTGCAAACCACTTTTGGCACGTTCGCTCAGCTAGCGCACGTTCACCATAAACTTCCACCAAAATACGATGACTTTCGGCAGCTAGTTTTCTTCATGAAGAAGAACTCCCCCCAAAAACACTTTTTCAGGCACAAAGTTCGACATATTTGAGTGAAAAAAAATTATTGTTGTTTACGCTTCAAATGAATGACATATACTGAAATGACGTACAAAGACAATAGCTTTCTAACGCATGTTCCAATGGAATAATACAAGTTACGCCATCTCTTAGTAAACCGCACGAAGTCGTAGACCCAGTACAATGTCATTTTCCTACTAACGTCCTGGTAAGCTTCTTCACCACACGTAAGCCAAGACCTTCTTCGGTACCTGTTGTAGTTTTCCCGGTATAGATCTGAAACTGACACAAATATCCTTTTTCGTCAGCTCTGATCCAAACCTTGTATCCCCGTTTGACAGGTTTCAGGTGAATGTATTGTACTATATTGTGGAAAACAGCTCCGTCCCTTGAATTTTTTCATTGATTCATCTATGGATTGGAATTTAGATGGCTTCAGTGACTATAAAAATGTTTCCGATAACTTCGCTATGAGGGGGCGCAACTAATAAAGTTTATCAAAATTTCTAGATGTTCTTTCTGGTTGTCGCAAACTGTCATTCAAATGAATATAACTAAGAAGCCAGACAATACCATGCCTCGACATGAGTGAACAAATGTAATTATCTCTGAGTTGAGGCATAGATGGCCAATAATGGCAATAACTTGGAAGTTTTTTTGCACGGCATACAAATTAGTTTGGAACGCAATATGTTCAATGAATTCCATTGGAAATAAATGAAGAAATACATCGATAGGTGTTTCTAAGTCCTCAGGAATAGTGGGACCTGTTTCTTTAAATTCTCTTTTTTTCTTTAATGTCGTCCAGATGGTTCGCTTTTGTTGAAGAATAAATAAAGGAAGATCATATTCACTAATCCATCCCTCGTCATGTTCTTCTTGAGGCTCGTTGACAAAATCAATTTTCATGGCATTTGTTTCGAATAGATTTTCAGCATTTGCTTCAGGATCTTCTAATACTTCAAAACCACTTTCAGATTCTGACAGATCTGACTTAAAAAAATGTTTATTCTCTACCAGTTTCAACGCGAAACCACATCCAAAAACCGCGATGAATGGGTCGCATTACATAACTTGCTACAAACTATATTTTTTAAGACGACAAAATAATTAATTCTTGCATTTACGCAATATGCATAATTGTTTACTGAACAGTAAGAACCACTTCAAATGACACAAACTATTAAACTGATGTACTAAAAAATCACTTACAATTACAATGATCAGTGCTCATTACCGGAAACAATTTTTTACCGTCATAAAATGATTAACAGTTCGCGGAAATACCCCTGGTTTTTCCACCTAAGCACTAGGAAAATAGAGAAAAAATATTGAATGTGTGGTTTCACTGCGAAACCATTAGAAAGCAAAGGATTAAACGACAGAATTGTTACTTTCCGGAAAGGTTGAGGTCTCGACCTTGTGGAAAAGGAGGAATCCGCGAATAATTAAGTTGTTAATGCTCACCATAAATTTAAAACAACGCATAAGATATAGGTAGTCGTTCAGAATCTGAACCGAATGGAACCGACTGGAATTTTCACCGATCGGAACAAAGCGCAGTTAATTCGAATTTCGAAGGTTGTCTCATACAAAATCTGAACTCCTGGCGAACAATAAGAGTAGCCTTTACCGAAATCAGAAAAGTTGGTCACACCCGCGCCAAGAGCTTCAGATTTATCAGTATGCGCAAAATACTTTTGCGAATCTAAGCGAATGCAAAGCTTATACTATCAAAGATACCACACCCCTAATAAAGAAAAACATACCCTGCGAAACTGCTCTTTAAATTCATGTGGCTGAATTGAAGGCGCACTCGAGAAGATTACGCACTGTTCATTTTAATCGATTTTCTACAACGTAACTCGGTTCGACAACACGACGTGGACGAGGCATCAATATGAGACCGTGAGGTAAAACGTAGTTGACCGCAAGGCGGCATCCAGTCTCCCGTGCTACTGTGTATGGTAATCGACTCATTGCATAATGGTCACAATAGTTATGACTTCTATGCTCAGGCATATGCTGATGAATTAGCTGTAGCAACTGTTGCACTAGAAATGGGTTTCAAGTCAATCAACTCAAACCTGAGGTGGTTCTCTTTACGGGAAGGAAAAAGCTCACAGATCTGTCTCATCTAGTGCTGAAACGCGTAATCGTAAGTTTCTTTAACTGAGCTAAGCATTTGGGTGTCATCCTGGATCCTGAATTCTTTAAAATTCTTTTGTGGTGTCGAACTTCTGGCAATGTAAGGCAGTTTTCGGCAAGACATGGAGTTGTCACCAAGTAGTATCCTCTGGATGCTAACGGTTGTGATGAGTTCAATTATGCTTCGGTGGTCTGCTTGAGGGAGTTTTCGAAAAAGTAGGTAGGCTTGTTCTAACATGCCTACTCTGGACGCACTGATGAATCTCCCCTTCATATTCATATCACGAGCTCTACTCTCAAAGCCATCTTCCATTTAAAAAAAAGTAGTTTTTAGTACAACATACATTGGAGATTTGAATATGTCGTCTTTTACAAAAACAATGAACTCATGTTGCTGCGGTAATGAGAAATCGACTTTTCCTATGTCCAAAATTGCCATTGGACAGAATCTGAACTGATTTCGGGTGCGGCGCTGGGGTATTTCAGGAAGGCGATGACGGAGATATACGCAAAACCTGATGGTGGTGGACTATATTGTGACGAAAGTGACGAAGTATCTACATCTGTACCAATCTGAGCTTAAAGCCTTACGACGTCCAAACCAGTTCAGAAATGCAGAACGTAGTCGGAAGGCTAGATTCACTAGGTATTTTTTGGGTCCCAATGTACATTGGAATGATGGAAAACGAAATAGCGGAGAGCTATTTAGGACCCGAACAGGTGTTACGGCTGCCTATATCCTGGGTTTGGGCTTCCATTGACAATTGGCTGAAGTAATATCTAATTAGAATCAAGTAATAATAGGAACGACAGGCTTTTAGCGGATTGTATCGTTGACTATTTCGAGAATTTCATCAATTTAAAGTTGCAGTTTTTGATAACTATTTCCAGGTAGATAGCTTTTGACAGTTATAAGCTGCATGCAAAAAATTTTTGAAAACTTCCTCTTTTTAGAGAGCTTGACAGCTAAGCTTCCTTTCTTTTGCGCCATATAAAGTTTGGTGTGTGCTTATAAACCGCAAAATATTCAGGCCTTGGAAGCCGATTTTCAGTCTTCGAAAAATCGACGTAAAATTTTACTGACACAATACGCTTTTTCAAAACCAGCCCATGATTTTCCAAGGCGCTAGAACTCCGAGCAGACTAGGTTGTCATCCAACATGCCTTTTCAGGCTAGAACGGCCTTTTGCAGGTGTCGCTAGTTCCGCACACGAAGTTAGCTCAGGTCGTTCTCTACCGCGTTGTCCCTTTGGATAGGATTCGGAAATTTTCCGGGCCGTTGCACTGGTGTAGGTGTCCATCCGCTTTTGTTGTACTGGAATGATAAAGTCCTTTTTGGTTGCTCGAAAGAGGGATTCTGATCCCAAAGAAGCAACGACTAGCGCTGCTGTCATTGTCGGAGTTGACAGGGCAGTCGATGTACACCCTGCCTGACTTGAATTGCAACCAACTTCAGACTGCTATAATTTCCAAACCGTTCAAGACAGTGAGCTCAAATTTTGACACATGACAGATAATTTTATTATTTACAAGCCTTTTAAACGATTTGCGTCTTAGCTGTGTTGAAAAATTTTTATCTGCAATGGAATTCAAACGTGATGATGTGATTGCTTTATATTTGGCTGGAAAACCAAAAGTAGCTATCGTTAAAGCCCTCCAGCACCTCAACGTGAATAAATTATTTGTGTCTCAAGCCATAGCTCGTTACTGTGATACTAGCAGCGTTGCAAAACGTTATGGAGGTGGTCTTAAAAAAACAGCAACTTCTTCAGAAATGGTTCGAAAAAAGAAGGCTCGAATTGAGCGGAATTCGCGTCGAAGTGGAAGAAAAATGGCTCGTGAGCTCAACATATCGCTAGAACGGATGCAACACATACTGAAAAATGAGCTTGGGCTCAAGTTATTGAAGTTCCAAAAAGCAAACGATCTTACACCTCAACAGAAAAAAGTTAGAGTCGAAAGAACGAAGAAGTTGCTACACTTGCACGAAAGTGGTGAGTTGCCGATGTTATCGAGCAATATGTCAACAAACAAAATGACCGAGTTTACTTACTAGAGAGGTCCTTCGAAAATTTACACCTTCGGACGGCCACCAGAAAGCAGGCAGCACCGATGGTGATAGTTTGGGCCGCCATAACCGCCGATGATCGCTCTCGGCTCGTATTTTTGGACCGTGGCGTCAAAATTAATGCGATCGTATACCGTGAAATGTTTTTGGTTAAAAACCAATGTTCCGCACTTCATTTCTTCACACAATGGATTCCAAATTCTCCGGATGCAAATCCGTCTGATTTCTCTGTCTGGGGTATTTTGAAAACGAAGGTTTGCACTAAAAAATACCAAAGTTTGGACCACCTCAAACAAGCACTTCGCCGGTAATTACCGCAGAGCCACTTGCGTGCAGTGTGCGATGCTTTCTTCGGCCTTCTCAAGGCCATTATTCGCGCCAAAGGTGGACATATTAAAAACTACTGATACAATTTGAAAAATGATGTATTTTCTAACATTTTTTTACATATTTTAAAATTTATCAAAAAATAAAAAAAAATATAGCATTTTAAAAAGTTGCAGTTCAAGTCAGGCAGGGTGATATGGTAGATAAAATCCCTTACTACTTCAAAGTTATAGCTGTCTATAACAACATTTTGTCCTATGCGTCGATGTTGTGTGTCCCTTCTTGTTGCCAGCATACCATATACCCATCTTTGCCGCTTCTGCTTCAATAGTCATACCATATGCCGTCAGCATATGCGATTAACTGAGCAGCTGACTAACTAAGTCTCGCACAATTCTCTCAAGAACGATATTAGGAAATTTAAATGATAACGAATCGCCGTGGTTTTATCAAATTATAGGTCTGGATTTTTTATAACTGGAGGTCGTCGTCATTTTGCACAGTTGAATGAGCTCGGTAAAGGTAGAGGAGAGGTAGAGCTAAAACAGGACATGGCTCGGTGTTATGGTTTTATTAGCTTTTGACTTTTAGTAGCTTTTGTAGTTCTTGAGTATGGCAGTCGATTTATCATATATTTACCTGCGCGCGTAAGCTGTAATAAGATGTCACTTGCATTACTCTGATGGTGCTCATCACTCAAAACTATCATCACAATCATGCCTACTCATGCTCATAGATGTAAGACTTTTCTCCATTTTATTGGTAAGCCCGCTTTCAAATGTGCAAATGTAGACTCAATGAAAAGCTTAACATTGGACTTGCAAGGACGCATGAAATAACTGGATCCTGCAGTGAGCCCGGAACTCTCATATATGCCACATCCTTTCACTCAACTCCCACAAACCGTGAATCCATGCCGTAAAATCTTTATGGAAGTACACGAGAGCTACCAAACCCACCAGTAAAAAAACTTTTGAACCGACCTTGTTCAAATGTTCCCGAAATTAGTTAACGTGTGACACTGGCCGATAAACAGCGGTTTACGATTAGATCGCAAACTGACAAACAGGAGAGATGATCAACATCTCGGTTTAATCCGTTCCGACGAAACGTATCCTTTCTGGTGACGAAACGTTGGTTTATGAGTACGACATACAAACCTCACATCAGTGAGACAAGACAGTAGTCCAGCTCACTATCAATAAGGAGTATTATATGGGCAATGCATTGATTATGCGGGCATTTCTCTCCAGAAGTAACAAAACTACCATTTAACAGCCACCGAATGCCCTCACTTAATCGGTAACGTATGACGTTTTTCTATTCCTCAGACTCAAAGCACCTCTTCGGAGAACGCGTTTCAACAGCCGAAAGGTAATAATGAAAAAATCGCTGGGTGCTTCAAAGGGCATATCGAACCTCGAGTATCAAAGATGTTTTCAGGGCTAAACAAAACGCTCACACAAATGCGTTGCAATCAATAGGGATTATTTTGAAGGCGACAAAAAAGTGCAAAAGTCGCGCGATATAAAACCAGAACTGATGAACTGAAAACTGGACTTCAGTCCGAAAGGTATTCCCTTGCCTTCGATTTACAGAGAATTGTAGATGTATTTTACCAGCATGCTTTTGTTTGGTTGAAATGAAGTAATGGGTAGCGTAAGCAGAAAGATATTCTTCATCATGGCTGACGTCAGGTTGGCGTAATAATTTAGAGGCTGAAAAAGAATAAGACCGCTGCCAACATGCCATCAGTGATGTCGCAACTGATGTGCTGAGTTTCACCCGACCACCACCAAGAAATCCTTGGCGAAATATACATACATATCATTCGATCTAAACTATATCTGTTTCGATACACCAAGTCATCAATGGCACTATGTATCCATACACCAATGCCGACATAATCGGATTTCAAATATATTATGCATATACTCGTATGTGTCTGACGAATAAACCGTGTGCTATAAAAGCAAAATCGTCCAACGAAATCCTATTAAAACTTTAAGACACCTAAGGTTATTCAATCCGACATTCCTCCTAGACCAGCCAGTAGTCCGTTTAATTTATTGATGGGGAAAAAACCTCGAAGCGTGATTGAAATGTATGCAAGACGAAAGTGTTATTTTGTGTGACCTATTCGATTGCTTTGAATTGAAATTCCTACATCCAGACTAGGGCTAAGTCCTTCGTCGGAGTAATTAAAAACCCTCCAACTGGATGCTTGCAGCACAATGTTACGACTTCGAATACAGTCAATGGAATTCTATCACTTGCCAAACCAGAAACAAGAAACTGATTCGCAGTAAACACGAAGGCAATTTCCATTTTGGATAAGTGCTTCAACGGACCGACGATCTGGACAACAGCTATGCTGAGCTAAAAGATTTTTTTTGTTTTGTTTTCTTCTCTCTTTTTGTTGATCAATTACTCATGCCCATCAGGCGCATTCTGATCCAACGCCAGACCAAATTCCAATACGAATACTACAACCAGCCGTTGCAGCGATGTGCAAAAAGAAGTGACCACCACGACAGACGTTGGTCGATAGGGGTATGGTACTGCCAATCGAAAGAAAAAACAACATTTAAACAAAGCTCCGGAGTCCAGAACGACCAGAATCAATTTGAGGAATTGCGCTGACCTCACTCACGGAACGGTTGCTATGCTTCATACGATGGCCAATGTAAATTGCATTTTTGGCCTTTTTTTTTCCCTCACAAATATGGAGGTGTTGAGCAAAGCTCAGAAACCAAACGAGTCGACGGTTATATGGTTTTTTTCGTTGAAACGGTATACTGAATTAATGTACCGCAGGTTCAGTAGGACGAATCTGACAGGTAAACAGAAGAAAAAAAAAGGACTTATTAAACATTGCCAATTCACTGGGCAGCGGAAATAAATAAACACTGCACCAGGCAACGAATGAAATCAGACAAAAGAAGGTCTCCTGTTTCTACTGACTTTCACATAAAATTGTTTGGAAAATAAACATTGAGACATATTGGGATTTAGGATTGTTTCGTTTTGGTCTGTAGATACTTAAATGTGATGTTCTGGATTTAAAGTGTTATCCGAAAGCATTGTCTTACCGTTTTGTTTAGAAAATTATAAAATATATGACAGTCGACTGCTTTTTCAAACACATCACTATCGAAGAACGTTTCCATATCTGTGCTGTGATTGTTGTCAATTGGACTAATCATAAGGACCATCTGATATGAGAATAAATATTTAAAGTGGACACATGGTAAGAAGACCGAAGATTTAAGAAGATTCATCGAATAGGTCAACATAGAATACATACATAGGTCACCAGGGTATCCTTTAAGTCGCGATTTTCCAGTTTGTACTAAGAAGAAGATTGTCGTTAAGTTGTGTAGGGACGGTGCAAACCAAATTTGACTTACGGGTTTCAAATTCACATGTCTTGCGAATTGCATGATCTCAATCAGCAAATTTTGCCAAGTCTAGCTTGCTAGGTGATCTAATGTCCCGGATTCTTACAGGCCAAATACCACCTTCACTTAACCGCCCTATGGCATTTTTTTGCGGAGGTTGGCTTAAAGACTTAGCTTACTCTATGCGATAAGATTATCTTATTTGTACGTTTTTCACAGACGCTCTAATCGCTTGAGTGCGCTGAGTATCTGCATCGCTAATATTATTAACAATATTATCACTCTACAAAATGATCCCAAAGGGGTATCCTCTCGCTTTTGTAGGGAGCCAATAACGTCTGCGTGCCATCTTGTTCGGAGTTCTGCAAAGCGTTTGAACTCTCTCCAACTCATTCCTCCATTTCTTCTCGACTGCTTGGGTAAGCGGATTCCATTGCATGACGTACTGCGTAATGAAACTGTGAAGAAAGGTTTGCAGCTTGCGTCTGGTAGTGGTGTCCACCTTTCAAGTACTGCATCCATAAAGCAGTACTGATTCTACTTTGGAACGAAACAGTTCTTAAGCTGAAAACATTGCTTTTTCAGATTTTAGAAGCATTCCGAACACAACTTTAGCCTTCCCGATTCTGCTGCGCACATCCAGTTCGGTGCCACTCCGGTTAGCCAAAAACACACTTCAACTTACTCGACCTCCTGTCCGGCAATGTTAAGAGTTGAGCGCGAGTGTTAGAACTGCTTAGGGCTTTCATGTTGGCTGTATTTATTTTAAGCTCCGACTTTGTTCTCTCCATTATCTGATGTGAAAATAGGCAAACGTCGTCAGCGTAGGCAAGGTGGTTAAGGTAAGATGTCATTGTCCATCAAATTCCACAGTTACCTTCCGTCAATGCTGCACGGAGTACATGGCTGATAACGACCCAAAATTATAGTGGTGACAGTATACAAACCTGACGGATTCAACTTTAGACTTCAAAATCCTCAGATACTTTACCATTGTGCAAAACGATACACTTACCACCATCGTAATAGCTATGAGTTTTTCTGGGATGCCTCTCCTGCGTAAGGCTAACCATATAGCATCTCGATTCAAATTGTCGAAAGCCTTCTCGAAGTCGATAAACAGAAAATGTGGCGAAGACCTGTACTCAACGCATTGCTCTATAATGATCCGTAAGGTGTTTATGTGGTCGACGTAAGAGAATCCAGCGCGAAAGCTGGACAACATCGAGAGTTGAATCTAAATGTAGTCTGATTCGTTCAGGAATTATTCTAGTCATTATTTTGGCTACGCCTGGATGAACGCATATACCTCTCCAGGTTTCACACTCCATCTGATTTCCTTTTTTTGGTAGCTTGATGATCATATCTCTTTTCCTCTTCTGTGGAAATTCTTCACTATTCCTCGTTCTGCATATGTGTGGCATATAGTGGCTCTAGCAGATAAGCCGATGTATTTGGCGCTGCTTAATATAATTCGGCAGGGATGCCATCAATACCAAGCCTTGTTTTTCTTGAGATACCGTATTGCTGTCATCATTTCGGTTTTACTGGGAGGCCCGATAAAAGTTCAGGAATTTGTTGCCTTTGAGAACTTTTTCGAATTCGTCTAAGTGGCTTAAAATCGTAGCAAAATTTTCTCTCCATCTAGTGAGTTGTTTCTCATCCGAAATCAGTAAGTTACCATCAACACTTTCCACTGGATGCTGTTTAGAGTTCCGATCACCAGTGAACTCATTGGCGATTTTGTAGACAACACTACTGTTGCATCTCTTTGCTGCTTCTTCCGCGTGTCGATGTACTGATACTGCGCTTTCTTTTTGTTAACACGATATTGGAATTCTAGCTCGGTTTTCTCTATTCCTGAGGCGGTTGCAATCCAAGCTTTGATTGCTGTACACTCATCGATTCGTCTCCAGGTTTTAGCCGAAACCCATATGCGATGAATTTTCTGCCTTTTATCGATATAGGTGCTTGCCTCAGTTGCAAACACATTTTTTACAGGTTTTCAGTGGTCGTCCACATTATTCTGTGTTGTGCTGCTGATTGCTTATGCTTCTAAGGCAAGGTGGTTCTTAAACTGTCGGCATACTTGCGGATTCCCGAGCCTGACCGTAATGAACCTGGTTGTTTTGAGCAAGTTTGAGCGGTTGCTGTTGACGGATGCAGTACAAAGGCGTATATGAGCTATGGTGATATAGTGATTGCATTTTTGGCCAATACCTGCTCCACACCTGTTTTGGACGTCTAGAATATAATTTTTAAGGCCACGGGTGATCGCAATTTAATATATTTAATTGAATGTTCGCTGCCTGTAAGTTGAAACCCAACGGATCTTGTGGAAGGTGCTATGCTTAAACAGCGTACCTCTAATAACTAGGCGATTGGTACTGCATACCGTTGTCATTCCGTTTTCTAAGGCCGTGAACTCCCATCACGTGCTTAAGCATAGTTTTGTCGCTACCTACCTTGGCAATGAAATCCCCCATCACCACTACGCTGTTAAAATCGTTTTTTTCATCCTCAGCCGCGTCTTTACTTGGAGCATAACACTGTATGATGGCGACTTTTCTTACCCTGCTCTGGAATCTAGCCGTCAATATCCGGTCGCTGTAAGGCTTCCATGATATGAGGCTTTTTCGCGCACTCCGAGCACTTCCAGCTGGCTTGCCAGGATATTGCATGACAGTGCTTTTCGTTGGGGACTGCTATTCCTCAGAAACGAACTATCTTATCTTACTCAGTCCCAGGATGTCGATATTATATCGTGTGAATTCACACTCTAGTTGGAGTAATCTGGCGTTATGAGTAGAGTCTTAACGTTCCAGAGTCCAGTCGTTGTTCTTATTCGATAGCCAAAGGTCGTCAACGAGTTATCCGCCCGTATCCGAGGCATTTGCTGCCGTAGCAGTAATCTTTTTTTACACTTATGGCTCGCTGGGCCATTGACCAACCGACACCTATCCTATTTTGGGGCGCAGGAAACTCGCCGTTCGTTCCCAACCCGTTCGTAATTTTCGACGAAATTCCCACGGTCCCAGATCAGCACGGTACATGCACGGTACATCCCATCCCCAAATTCTAAAAACGCTTTTTGTATATCTGGATTCAACCATGTTTAGGAAATATAGATGATATCCATGGATCCACCTTCAAACACAGAACGCAACGCATCAATCTTACTTTCCACATTAAAGTAGCACATGCTAATGCCGTGTTTATCAGTACTCAGAATGTTGAGCAACATCTTTGATTTCCCTCTGCAGACATGCAACTTCCACCAGAGGTATATGGTATAAATCGTACGTTTAAGACGTACAGGAAACAGGAAAGCAAAACAAAGCAGAGAACGTGGAAAACACATTTGTTGAGATCAAAAGCATTAGTAACATTCAACGATACCTGTACAAATCATATTTAAAAATTAGAAGAAATGATTAAAAAGATCTGTAATAAGAAAGAAGGTGAAAAAGGAGTAGAAAATAATAGAAAATGTAGTTACTGCTGAGGTCATTAAGTTGTTATTGTTGCTCACATCTGATGATAAGCTTGAGCATTGTTGATTAGGATAATCTCTCCAGGTCTTCTTTGGTCGTGTAGAGACTCATGCAAATCAATTTGAAATGCAATGGCTAATCTAAATGCTATAAGACGGTGGACGGGTCTTACTTCCTGTACGTGAGACTTAACCTTCGTAACACTTGACCATATTTCCGCTGTGCACATGAATATAGAACTTATAGCTCCATCAATAAGAAGTATTGCAGTATCTGGGCGTCCGATATTATTCAGCAGCTTTGTAAGTGCACTTACAGTTTTTCATGATAGACAACTGCCAATATTTACTCCGCGATACTTACGAAATGGTTGACAAACAATTTCAAGCTCTCGAACTCTGACTGTTATTCGCTTTGCGAATTTTCCTACACCCCTTCAGTTTTATGATCGACGAGTTGCAAACCGATGCTAGTTATCTTCTGAAGTTCTTCTAACCTTTTTGCTGCAACCACCGCTGCAATGTGAATAGCAAATCCTAAAATCGATGCTTGACATGTGTGTATATCATCATTTTATTAGACATAATGTTCCACAGTAGGGGGCCTAAGATCGAGCCTTGTGGCACACCGTTAGTAAATTTGTACGCTTTAAATCCATTGAGAGATTATATTCAAGAAAAAATTCATTATCATATTCCGGAGATAGTCCAGTATTTCACTCCGATAAAGACGATTCATGATCCGTTCCCTGTTTACTGATTAAAACTTGTTCTTTACTTCCAGGGGCAGAATGACGCATTTCTTCTCGGTGCCTCCCTTCTAGAGTCTGTATAGTGGATCGAGATCTAGTCCACCCTGAAAACGTTATTATTAAACAATTATTAGTTGCGCAACTAAGCTGTTGCTGTTTTTTTTTTTTATGAAAATGTAGCTTTTTTGTGAAAAAATGGTTACAAATGAATCATTCAAAGTATTGCCCATCGCTAGCTACAAATTTTTCCCATATTTTTTGGCAGAGCTCGAATACCGTTACGGTAAAAATGTTTATCTTTTAAAGTTATCCACGAATCAAGTTATTTTTTGATGCCTTCATATGAGCAGAACTGCTGATCAGCGAGACCATGTGCCATCGAACAGAACAAGTAATAATCGGACGACGTTGGTGACATATGGTGAGTAGGGTAGGACTTTCCATTTGAGCGTTTCCAGGTAGGCTTTAACGGGTTGGCAACGGGTGGCCGATCGTTGTCATGCTGTATGTAGAATCACTTTTTCGTGCCTCTGCTCGTATTGTGGCTGTTTTTTGCGCAGTGCTCGGCTTAATCGCATCAATGGATGTCGATAACGTTCCGCGGTGATGGTTTCGTTGGGTTTCAACAGTTCATAATATAGGGGGAGGTTTTTTGACAAATCACGCGTGACTCCTATCAAACTGCTTTGTCATTTTTATTCAGTATCGTTTGGAAAGTCATCATGGAAAGACTCACTCAACAACAGCGTCTCCAAATTGTTCAGCTGTATTACGAAAATCAGCGTTCTCTGAGAAATGTTTTTCGTGCGATTCGAGGAACTTACGGTGCGCATAATCGACCTACGGAAATTACTATTGCCAATACCATTCGCAAATTTGAGTCCCAGTTTACATTAGTGGATGATAATCGACCGGTTAGACCACATTCAGCACGTAGTGAAGAGACTATATCAGCTGTAGCTGAGAGTGTACGCGAAGACCGTGACGAATCGATTCGTCGTCATTCTCAGTAGCTTGGCTTGGCATATGGTATTTGACAACTTGGCTTATTTTACGTGAGGATACCGGCTTAAAGGCGTACAAAATTCAACTTGTGCAAGAATTGAAGCCAAGCGACTTCAACTTGCCTTATATTTTCAGTAAATGGACTCTGAAAAAACTCAATGAAAATCCGGTGTTTTATCGTGAAATTTTGTTCAGTGATGAAGCCCATTTCTGGCTCAATGGATACGTTAATAAACAAAATTGTGGTATTTTAGCTGATGAGCAACCCGAAGAGTACCAAGAGCTACCATTACATCCATTAAAAACAACGGTATGGTGTGGCTTATGGGCTGGTGGAATCATTGGTCCATATTTCTTCACAAATGATGCAAATCAGTATATTACCGTCAATGGTAACCGTTATCGCGAAATGTTAACGGACTATGTGCTTCCTGAAATTCAAGCACATGGTCTCGGTGAGCTCTGGTGAAGCAATGGACTTGTTCAGAAATCATTTTGGTGAGCACTTAATTTCACGTTTTGCTACGGTAAATTGGCCGCCTAGATCGTGCGATATCACACCTTTGGACTATTTTCTCTGGGGATATGTAAAGTCTCAGGTCTTCAGGAATAAGCCAGCTACGATTGACGCTTGGGAAGCCAACATTACTCGTGCTATCCGCGAGATACCAGTCGCTATGCTCGAACGAGTCGCCCAAAATTGGACCTTCCGAATGGAAGGCGTATTACTTAACATTAGAAATCAAACCTCACGATGAATCACCCTATATATAACACCGACCTGGTCCCACCGAATATACAGCATAACCTTCGGAGCGTGAATATTCGGCAGAGTCGACGACGTAGAAGCATGACCGACCAGTTTCCATAACTTTATTCTCTTTGAGTTGCTGTAATGAATCCATTTTTCATCACCCGTTACGATGCGATTCAGAAAACCCTTCGTTTTTTGCCGCTGGAGTAGTTGTTCTCAGGCGAAAAAAAGACAATCAACGTTTCTTTGCTTTAAAGCATAAGAAACCCAAGTTCCTTGTTTTTGAATCATTGCCAACTATGAAATTGCTTGGAAATTGCTTGGCGGGTGACTCCTAATGCTGAAGCTAGCTCTTCTTGCGCTTGCCACGGAACCTCATCGAGCAAAGGTGATGGCCTTCTTGGTTCTCTCAATGCGTTTCAGGTGCCGCTTTCTTCGAATGAAAGAAGAAGATCAAAGGTATATGACGCTAAAAAAAAATTACTAATGTTTTAAAACGGTTTGTTTACCATATGTCTAAGGTTAATTCATGACGGTTTAGATATGGCAAAATCGATCAGTAGACTAGCAGATAACACAAGACATAGTCATCCATTCTTCAGAGATGGTTTGTGTAAAAACAAGAAAAAGGACACCGCTCCCAGGATGATTCCTCCAGGATTTCAAAGACTACTATTGTAGTCTATCTTGTCTTTGTTCCTTGGCATCTTCGATCAGAAGACTGTGTGCTGAGGGCTCATTAAAGCAAAGGTGTCTGTGAGTTTCCAAATTATATTATTGTAAAATCCCTGAGTTAGAGGCCAGTTCTAATCTCGAGTTTCTAAATTTTTGGACTGTCTTTGAATGAACTGGCAGTTATATCTTTTGCCTTAAAATGAGGTTTGTCTATGAGATGTTGATATACTTTACTTAGGCAGTTACTGTTACAATGGTCTTCGTTGCACATGCATATTGTCGTGAGCCAATTTCGTAGTCATGAGTTGATTTTTGACTAAACTTTGATTTGACCGTGAAAACTTCGGAAGCTGTGCATTTGACTTCTAGGTAGTTGTAGAAGTTGCTTTGTTCTAATGGAGTGTCTTAATATTTTACAGTTATTGGTGCAGCTTTTTATGAAGCTGACTAGGCAGTATAGCAAGCCTGGTTCGTCTACTCTTTTCTTGTCATCATAGCCACTGTGTCCTGGCACCTACAATAAATGAACTCTATTAGTACTGACTAGTGCGGTAAACAGTTTGATGCAGTTGTAGACTGTTCGAGATTAAGTCAAAGATCTGTTTAGATTCTCTCTAAAGGAAGCCTTTATTACTTGTATATCAACCTAACATACGGAAGTATTACTATCAGTGCAAATGCTCCAGGTACTCCTTCCTCTGCTTTAAATCCATCGGTATATAGTAGTATCCAAGTCCAATGAGTAATAAAGCCTCAACATTATGAATGCCTGATGGTGTAAGTTGAAAGCCAAGCTGATTGAGTGTAGTGCTAATTGTTATGTATTTCTTCTAGAACTGGTGATCTTCAGTCCGAAAATTGCAATAAATCTTCTGCACGGATCAACGCAGAGGATTATCTAAGACTTCGGGATACTTATAATTTAGGTATAAAAGAAAAATAAACAAGGACGACTGATAAGCTAGACAAACACACAAACCGAAGCGAAAGGGTCGAGATTCCGAGGTTTCTATCCTCTAATAGAATGTGTATCAGTTGGCGATGATGCTACAACTGGTACTAATTAGTATTCACATTTCAAACGTAGGTAGGTACTTACTGACTTAGCACTTCGCCTGCAAAATAATGAAGCATTACACTTATATCTGAATAAGTTACAAAAAGTTGCCAACGAACTGAGGGTAAATATTTTTGTATCACTTTCGAACTCTGACGAAATTATTCTACCCTCTACCCTCTCAGCATCAACTCTTGCAACTTAATTCCTTCATCCTGTCCCCAATATCCTCTTATATTCCTCAATGGAACAATACGAAATTTTCTTCTCAGAATTCGTAAGAAGACATTCACATTCATCTTCTGTCTTAAGTTATACTCCTTCTTCCTTCTCTCCTGCAAAAAGTGTCTTTCGACAAGGAAAAGCTCGTTTTGCATTTATCACGGCACTCAATTTGAGCATAGAAAAGAAATTGCTTACCAAAGAACTTTGCAATTCATATCCTTAAACTTTGCCGACTTCTTTGCATTTTCTTCCTTTTCTATTGTCATTTTCCAATCAAAAGAAGACCCAATGACATCTGTGTCCCACATGGCATAGTCTTATGTTACATAACGGTGACTGACGCCTAGTTCGAGCATTTTTTTTTTTTCTTGGAACCATGCCCACCCATCATCAGGACAAGCACATCATTTCATTGTGCAACTACTAAATGCTTGCAAAGAAAAATTATTGAAAATTCCTCTTCCTCCATCGAAGGACGACAATTAAAGGACGAACAACTAGAACAATCCGGAATGAAAGCAAAAAAGTGAGGAAAAAAGAAATGTCTATCTTTACCTGACAAGAAAAAAAGGACATCTAAAGGAATGCATGCCCATTAGAAAAATTCCTCTTCTCTGCACTTGTTTGTTTCCTTTTCCATTTACGAGAAAGAAACATAGGCAGAAACACCGACATAAATCCCTGTCATGTCTTTATACGCATCACATCCAGGATGATACCTTCTCCACAAGGACCTAGCAAAAACCACTTCAATGGAGTTTTCTTTGAAAGTTCTTTATCTTCTTGGTCGCTGTTCGTAGTCGTTTTGAAGATGGAATACCACCAGTGTGGCCATACAGCGGATCCTATAATTTTGTTTTTAAAATTTTTTGAAACCAGGTTCGTATTCATTTCGATCCTTCACTCAAATTTTATTAATTTGGCCACACTGTATAGGAAATCACATCCTTTTTATTTCAGATACAAGCATGTGCATGAAATTGGATACCACATCCGTCGCACCTTATCTCCTATATCCGTTCAGTTAAAAAAACATTAATTTTGAACACGAAATGACAAAAAACAAAAACATTCGAGATAAATGGAACAGGACACGAAATGCATTTAAAAATAATGAAACTGCAAACCCTGTCAATTAGTGGTTGCTTGGCCCATTTCTAAAAACAGTTCTCGTCTGTAATGGAAGAAATTGCAAGACACCTGCTCCAGCTTATAACTTGTTTAGGTACATATTCGTATGTCTTCGTGGTACCAAACCTCGGCTTATCCGTTCGGATGGCCTGAAGTTTAACTTTTTTTTTTTCTATTTCATGAAAGAAAAGATACCATCACATTGTCGCTTATAACTTGGCTCAGGGAAAATGTCAGCATGTACTCGTATTTGTGGTACCTTCCCGGCATCTCATAAAATACCTACTCATAGTTCTTATGGAAGAACAAAGCCTCCAAAGTGATTGCTTCCATAAAAGGGGGACAACGACTTGAACAACAGCTTCCAATGACTTGAACGACGGACGCATTGCAATTGTAATTCTACTGAGCTCCTGTTCATGTTGTTGCGGCAAGAGCAACAAAAACAATTTCAATTCACCACTACTATTCACAATACCTTGCTGTTGGACTGTGTTGTAAAAGTTGAAATCGAAAACAAACATCCAGGAGATGTGCACTACATGTACGGATACCTAGTAGTCTTGCTGTTTGTCGATTGCATTTCGTGACATGTACGGATACGTTGTTGCTTTGCCCAGTTTGTGTGTCTTTTTACAGATGACAGTGATTGCTTAGTTCCGACATTTAAATGTGTAAGCGAAATATCGATTTGAAAACAGGATACCTATAAGAGGATGGTATTCCAAGAGCAATTACCTTGAAATGGAATTGTCTGTTGAAGGGAATTATAAATTGTTTGCTGAGAATGATGTATAAAATTTGAGGAGACACGATGAGAAGGACATTCTTTTGTCAAATATGGGTCGTAACAAGAGCAGGAAATCCAAGAAAAGTCGAAGCATCGACTAAGAGAATACATTTTCTTTTTTGTTTTTCTTTTTTCTATGCAAGCTCATCTACGTCAATTTGTGTCGATGGATTGTCCAATTACATTTCCAAATAAATTAAAACAAGGGCTTAACATAAATACTTGCAATACAATTATATTTATAAAAAGCTGTTCCAAACTCAGCTTATATAATTTCTAAAATCTAAACCTAAGAGCATTAACCTTACCACCAGTCTCTGCAATACAAGGAAACTTACCAAGGACATTACTGTGCGCTAAAAATTGAAGTCTTCTAGTCAATTATAAGATGAGTTTGCAAGAGTGGCTATTTTTATGGCTCAGTGCCTGCGAGTTTTATGGCCTTAGAACAGGCAATAAGAGAACTGATGAAAAGTGGAGATCACATAAAATTCGGACAAGTTGAAATGTGGCAAAGCTATGAAAATGGGACCCTGGAGCTAATACTGGCCGTCACGCACGATTATTATTATTATTTTTTTTTTTTTTGAAACTTGTCCAGAGCCTTGGACGCTTAACAGTTGGCACAAAAAGGAACACCCCATAATGGCACCCTCGCCCGGGTACGAAGTCCATAATGCAATTTTGGCTCGAATTGAGCGGCTATCTTTTTATTAGATTAGGCCTAATGAAGCAGCGGTAACCTTGTGGAAACCTAACATTGCTTTTGTAAAAGGACGATCAGGAATGCGAAGACAAACACGCAACAATTTACTGCTGTTGTATAGAAAAACGAAAAAAGCACATCAAATTCTGCGGATTTCCAATTTATTATTCATTGTCTGTGTCTGCTGAATGTATCAACATATCTTTCAAAATTTATTAAAAACTATTTCTTCGATAGAGTTCTCTTTTATAATGCGACGATGGAATAAAGAGTGGTGTGCCGCATATTAGGAACCTGATTTGGAATGAGATGTACAACGGTCTCTCCTGTTTATTAATCCTGATGAAAGTTCATAGTTGTGATCGTAGAAAGTATTTGAAAGACAATCCTTTATGATTTGACATTTTAAGATGATTCCGAGGATATAGACAACGAGACTGTGAATTACAAAGCACACCTTCTCTTTCCGATTTTCGACAACTTTCAGCAATCTTAGGCCGTATATGCAGAACATTTCGTCGTTTACGTGTTACAACTGCGGTGGTATTTTCTTCAGGATACACTGCTCACATTCTTGTTTTTGGCCAAATGCCATGAAGCATTAATTTAGTTCGAAATTTGTCCGGAAACCGACTTACCGCTTAGAGTGTCGATTATTCGGTCTAAGAAATTGGCGAAGTGCTCGATAAATTCATGTCACTAAACTTTGATTTCGTAACTAATATGGGAAATTGTTGCGGTGTAAATCTATCCATGATGAATTGTCAGACTCTACTGACAGATATATCCCTATCCGAAACCAGGCGCCTCCTAAGTAAACATCATTCATATCATTCAAACCAAAGACTTTAATGAGACGACTCTATTTTTGATCTCGTGTAGTACTTACACATATATTCATATAACAATATACACAAATCCGCTGGTTCAGATGGCATATCTCCTTCTTAAAGGTGTTCTTCCAGGCTAGCAAATTCACTGCGTAAGCTTTTCCAACACTCCCTCTCTGTAGGACTCTTTCCGAGTAGATGAAGACGGCATTTGTTCAGCCGGTCTTCTTCTATCTACTCCTGTATACTCATTACATTTCTTCTTTTCAAAGTCATAGAAACGATGGTAAACCGTCAGGGCATTAAATATCTCGAAACATGAAAACTTCTCAATGACCGGCAGTACCGCTTTCATATTAGTGGTTCCCTAGTAATATATATGGCTATTTCTGGTCAGCTTATTCTAAAATCTCTCTGCACTAAGTAAATAAGATTCAAACGTGATTCATAAATAACACAGTTAATTGATACACTTGAATGCTGACATAATATTTCTCCCTTTCCTTTTTTTATCGTTATTTTCACCACAAGTGCTTCATTGAAATGCGCCCCTGCAAGGCTTTAACTGTAACCTCCGTATCGCTATGAATTGTCATCATAAGTTTAGCCTTAGCCCACTTTAGCACGTACTGTAAAATATCGTGATCCTCTTCTACGCCATACAACTCGCTTTTGAAATGTCCTATCAAGCTCTTTGTTCCCTAGTCATTACAACAAGCGAACATTCGAAACCAGCATAGGTTTATCGGTATCTTTCTTTCTTCTCTCCTCTATTTACCTTCCTTCGCACTGTGTACAAACACAATCCCTTCAGTGCGTGCCAATTATAAAACAAAAAAAATTACTCTTTTAGCTTATTTCACAACGTTGTTGGGTTGCGTCAAAGAATGTCGACGGTACTCCCTTTTGATCTCCGTCGTCCTCAGTTCCTGCACCCAGACTGGAGTGGCATACAACAGAACTCATGTGACAACTCTGGAGAATAGGATCCGTTTTGCGTATCTAGGTCCACCAATGTTAAGCAGTGTTCGCGAGAGAGCTCCCTGCATTTGTGATGCTTTCTTGGTTAAGTTTTCCTCGTGTGATTTGAATCGTAATCCGTTGTCCAGCATTACTCCAAGATATTTAACCGCATCTTTGAACCTGATTATTGGGTTACTAACCTGGAAATTGACGAACTCTACAGTTTTTTGACTGATTATGACGATAGGTTCTGTTTTATGGTCGGTTAGATCTAGGCTAGCGGCCAATCCTTTATTCTGGCAATTTCTTCGTTTGTTACGAATCATCGGCCAATCCAAATACCGACACCCAGAGGCAAAGCCAATCGTAGGATTTTTCACAATAAGGGCCCTAAGACCGATCTCTGTGAAACTCCGGGTATGACGTTGTAGTATTTTTCAATTCCTGTTGTTGAAATAGCTCGTCACTATACACAGCAAGTTACATAGTGTATCTATCTTGGCGAGTGATCTTCTACTGAACTACCAGTTCGCCTCGATAAAAGCATTTTTAACATCCAGCGTTACTACCGCACGGTGCTCCTTTGTGCCATAGAGTCATTTTTCTCCTTCGATAGCGCCTTTTAGGATATCAACTCTACTGCTTTTATGGTGTCAGCAGTAGATTGCATTTTTTTAAAGCCAAATGGGTTGTCTGCAACTACGAGTAATCTATTCTAGAGTGTCTTTTCAAGGATCTTTCTATGAGGTCTAATAGACATATTGGGTAATAGGCTCCTTTCTTTTTGGTAACAAGACCAAATCTTGCACTTTTCGGGAAATGTTCCTTTTTCGAGGCACTTTCACGTCGTCATCATAAACAGGTCTGGTCTCTTTTTTATAGCCGCTGTTATTGCCTTGTTCGGGATGCCGTCAGGTCCGGGTGCCTTGTTGTCTATCTTGTTACATGCCTGAAGCAGCTTTTCCTGCTTCACTGCACTGACTTCTGTTACGATTTTGCAAATAGATACTATGAAGGGGTTCTGTAGCCCTTCAATTAGGTCATTACTATTCTTTATATCGAACCCCATGGGTTAATGTCGGTCTCCTCACAAAAGCGTTTAAAGCTTGCAGTTTTGTTCTCATTAATGGCTCTATTTGAACTGAGGCTTGACAGTTTACAAGTGTCCAGGCATTGTTGGACGTCTAGTCTATTTCTTGAATGCTGGACCTTGCGTCTTGCTTGTAGCAATCTTGTCCGAAGTGTCGTTATTTCCTCATTCCACCAGTAACACGGTGGTGTTTTTCTATGATGGTACTTGTGAGGGGTTCCGCTGTTCCACTTAGGGTTAGATCATCGTTTAATATTCCTTCGAATGTTTTCTTATCGAAAGTTCTGTCATTCCATTTTGTGTTTTCATTCGTTATTGTGTTTAAGGCTACACATACACAGGAATCACACAGTTTTCAATCGCCCAAAAATGATCTTCGTCAGTTTTACGAAGAACACCGATTTTGTTAAATCAGATGTGCTGAACATTGCCCTTGTACAAATTAAAAGGTCTGAAGTACCGGTTTTATCTGGGTTCGATTCATAGTACAAACACCAAAAAAGAGAACAAATATTTTCTGACGTCACTCCTCTGACAGCAGGTAATGCAAACCCATGAAAGTAGAATAACATAAATCGAATTGCTTGAATGTTTGTACAATAGTATGTGCGTATGTATGGTGCCTATAATTGACGATAAAGAGCCAAAAGACTAAATCTACGTTTTAAGCATCAGCCTATTATAAATGCAGGTGGCTGTAACAGAACAATTGATGGCATCACCTCTCGTGTCCTTTCCACAAGTCTCAATATTGTAAATAAATGACTCTCACTTTCAACAGTATAATAAGTGGAATTTAATGTCTATCTCGTTGCACCAAAACAGGTTGCAGGCACTGAAATACTTCAATGTTTCCCATATCTTTAGGGTTGCACAGTTTTCGTATGTACTCGTAGTGTACCTCTGATATTTCTTAACTCTTCGACATTTGCAACAAAAAGTAACATAGAAACGGCTGTGTAATGTTGCTATGCCTACGTTATGTCTGTTGTTAAACAGAAGGGGGAATTGGCTGTTTGCATCATTTCATTGTTAAATGTGATGTACTGAATAATTTTCGAACAAAGAAGTCGTCCATAAAAACCATAACTGGCGACTCATAATGGTGGAGACAGCAAACTCGTATGTTCATACATTTTACACGTACTACCTATATCTGTAGGTATGTATAGTACACGTAAATATAAAAACTCGTCTCCATGAATAGTAACCTACAGAATTGGCAACAATAGAGAGATGATTTGCGGATTCCTGCGGTATTGTGGTTAATTGAACACAGATCAACTTTTGCATCCAATGGCGTCATTCAACCATGAAAATGCATCGTTTATTAGATGGATTTAAAGAAACCATATACTCGTAGTCCTATTGTGGCTGGCTTGACCACCTGGCGTTAGGTTTATCTTTCAAAAGATATATATAAATTCATAAGGACATATGTACAAACCTCAATCGAAATGTCTATGTGTAACGTTGTTGATTCTCTAAAAAAAAAAAGAAACACATATAAACATGCAATTCAACGTGGTGTGTTGGTTTCCTTTTAATAAAAATGACAGAGTCTAATTAAAAATACACGATGATTGCATCTATCCATACAGCTGTCGGTGTTTCTTTCAGAACCTTCCACAATAAAAATAACCCTTAAAAGAGAACGCCCTACTTGCTTGGACATTTGCATGCTGCAGTAGTTAAAATTGTCAGATCCATAGTTGCAACCGTCATAGCATATGCGTATTCATGAGGGGCAGTTGCATACAAAAAATAAATAAAATAGAAAGAATTGGTGCTTCCAGTTCAGTTACTTAGTAGTAGTAACCCTTCAATTTAAAATACACATAAGGCCATTGAGTTACCATACAGAAATGAAATATGAAACAAGAGCACAATATTCATTTTCTTAATGGTGCATTCGATGTAGATATAGTTTTTTATTCAAAAAAAAAAAAAAGAAAAAAAAACAAAAAACAAAAAAACCAAAAACTAAAAGCAATTTCATGCAACTGTATCGAATTTAATTGATCTCATGTCGGTTTCACTGCTTAAGCAAAGTGGGAGTTGTTTCCCTTTATGTTCTTGTTCATGTTTCATCGGTGGTACTTTTCAAGCTGACTCTACTTAGCAAATGACATATTAGCTATGCAAGAATGTCCTTACATATATGCATGTGTTGATATACATCACCGACTAAATTGTAGTTTAAAAAACTCATTGAGATGTTACTTAGATGTTACTTACGTCAATCGAAGAGCTCCAAGTATAGGGTGATTCATCGTGAGGTTTGATTTTCAATATGTTTTTTTTTACGTACCACGCATGACTCCTATCAAACTGCTTTGTTATTTTTGTTCAGTATCGTTTGGCAAGTCATCATGGAAAGACTCACACAACAAAAGCGTCTCCAAATTGTTCAGCTGTATTACGAAAATCAGCGTTCTGTGAGAAATGTTTTTCGTGCGATTCAAGAAACTTACGGTGCGCATAATCGATCTACTGAAACCACTATTGTCAATTCCATTCACAAATTTGAGTCCCAGTTTACATAAGTGGATGATACTCGACCGGTTAGACTACATCCAGCACGTAGTGAAGAGACTATAGCAGCTGTAGCTGAGAGAACACGCGAAAACCGTGACGAATCGATTCGTCGTCGATCTCAGCAGCTTGACTTGGCATATGGTATACGACAACTTGGCGTATTTTACGTGGGGTTCTCGGCCTAAAAGCGTACAAAATCCAACTTGTGCAAGAATTGAAGCCAGGCTACTTGAACTTGCGTTATATTTTCAGTGAATGGGCTCTGGAAATACACAATGAATACAATGGATACGTTGATAAACAAAATTGCCGTATTTGAGCTGATGAGCAACCCGAAGAGTACCAAGAGCTACAATTACATCCAATAAAAACAACGGTATGGTGTGGTTTATGGGCTGGTGGAATCATTGGTCTATTTTTCTTCAAAAATGAGGCAAATCAGAATGTTACCATCAATGGTAACCATTATCGCGTCATATTAATGGACTATGTGCTTCCTGAAATTCAAGCACATGGTCTCAGTGAGCTCTGGTTTCAACAAGACGGCGCTACGAGCCATACAGCGCGTGAAACAATGGATTTGTTGAGAAATCATTTTGGTGAGCACTTAATTTCACGTTTTGCTACGGTAAATTGGCCACCTAGATCGTGCGATATCACACCTTTAGACTATTTTCCCTGTTGATATGTCTTCAGAAATAAACCAGCGAGATACAAGTCGCTGTGCTCGAACGAGTCGCCCAAATGTGGACCTTGCGAATGGACTACCTCAGACGTAGTCGTGGGCAACATTTACCTGATATTATTTCAAAAAAGTAAATGTCATGAATTGTTCTTTTAACCAACAATAAAAATTTTAAGTTCACTTTCAAATTTATGTGTTTTACTTTACATTATAAATCAAACCTCACGATGAATCACCATTTATTAATACAAAATAATCACAGAGCTTCTGTAAGTGTGTATTAGAACAATAAAATTCGAGATGTACAGTATTTTCCCGCAAACATATGAAATATTTCACCGGAATAACGGACAATAGACAAATATTGTTAAACAGAGGCATAGATCCAGGAGAAGCTGCCGACTTCTTTTAGAAGTCACAGCAACAACTTTTCAGAAAGTGTACAATGCGAACGATGGCATTGCTACGAACTATAATCCTTCTACCTTCGAAATGAAACGGAGAACTGATGTTCCGCTTCACTGAATTTAATGTCGAAAAGTTGGCATATAATATCGTTGTTGACGAAAATAGAGAAAAGAGATTCAAACTTTCTTTGATGTTAAAAAAAGGTTCTGCGGGAATGTGAAGTTAATTCGCTGATCCTTTTCAACATCTACCCAAACGATCCTGTGAGCTCACTTCTGTGAAATGAAATCACAATTTAGAAGACGAAAACCATTTTCTTTAGAACTCTTTTGTTTGGTTTTTCATCGCAGTACTAGATGGGGTGAAAAGTAACCTCTTTGGGAATGAAAAAAAAATTTTTTTAAATATTTTTCTATTTTATTCAGTATAGTCCCCTTTTAGTTTGATACACTTATTCTTGCGATTTTCTAACTTCTTGCTCCCGTCCGAAAAGTAATTTTCTGGAAGGTCTGCAAAAAACTCTTCCTGAAATGAATTTTTTATTGATGTCCCATCCTTTGAGGTTTGGGAAGAGATAATAGTCCGAGGGAATCAAATCAGGCGAATACGGTGGATGCGACAGCAATTGGAGCCGTAAGTCATTGATTTTAGCCATAGTTGCGATGCTTTTGTGCGCCGGTGCATTGCCTTGCAAAAACAAAATTTTTTTTCGCTTCATATGAGGCCGTTTTGCAGCGATTTCGGTCTTTAATCGCTAAAATAATGCACAGTAATACTCGCTGTTTATGGTTTTTCCTTTTTTGAGGTAGTCCACGAAGAGTATGCCATGACAATGCCAGAAAACCGACGACATAACCTTTCCGACACATCGAGCCTCCCTCGGCCGCTTCGGAGCACTTGTGCCGGCTTCAGTCCATTGCCGGGCACTCATTCTGTTTTATGGTGTTCAACAGTTACCAATCGACGCCAAAAGTCCGCCCGATTCCTCATCAGCAAGTCCAAACACTCTTTCGAAGTGCTCTCGCGTTCTTGTTTTTGGTCAGGAGTGAGTATGCGCGGCACCAAGCGGCAGGATAACTTTTTCATATGCAGAATATTGCCCAAAATATGGCGTGTGCGCTCAGTACTAATCTTTGAGGTATCTGCTAGCTCGCGCAGCAGCTGACTTTCCGGTCAGCCGACACCATTTCATGTACTTTTCTGACATTGTCCTCTGTAACCGCATCAAAGGGCCTACCGCTGCGTACTTGATCGGTGGTGGAGTTGCGGCCACCACAAAACACTCGAAACCAATATTTGACGGTGTTATCTGACGAAGCATTAGTCCCATAATATTAATCCAACTTTTCTTTTATTTCCCTCGCCGTTTTGCCTCTCAAAAAATAATGTTTTATGACAGAACGAAAATCGTTTTTGTCCATTCTCAACATGATGCCAAACACGTCAACAACAATCAGCTGTCAAAACAAAACTAAAGGCAGTATCGCACTGAAATTTGGCATGTCTGCCTAAATATGAACGAAATTCAAGGCACCATAACCTTTTTCGCAGTAGCAGCGCATTCTGGCGGTCAAGCAGGTTACTTTTCACTCAACCTAGTACAGCACGGCCAACATTTGCTTGTCGAAATGTTGTCAGATATCTTAACCACTATCTAACAGTTCATATAAAAAGTATCCGCCGTTGATTGGTACATTTTTGAAAAAAAATTTTCTTTATTCAAAATCAATCTCAATCAAGTACATATTGGCCATATACGGTAGATTCCTCAAAACATCCCAACCAAGCTCTGTCAATTTGTTTAGGGTCATCAAAGATGTGTGTGGCTAAGCATTATCATGATGGAAGACAACTTCTTTTTTGTTGGTCAACTCTGGTCGCTGTTTCTTGATAGTTTCATTCAAACGTTAGAGTTGTGCACAGTAGAGAATCGACTTGACGGTTTTTTGACTCATAATAGACAATTCCCTTGTAATCCCACCAAACTCTCAATATATTTTTCGTCAATCCAGGCTTTGAAGTCGTTTGTGGTCGGTAACCAGCCCTTGACTAGGATCGCTTGCGTTGGATATTCTCGTATTTAATCCAATTTTCATCGCCCGTAATGAATCGCTTCAAAAATGGTTCCATTTCGTTACGTTTGAGCAGCGTTTCAGTGATGGTTATTCGGTCTATTAAATTTATTTGCGTTAATTCATGTGGCACCCAAACATCGAGCTTCTTTGAATAGCCTGTTCGTTTTAGATAATTCCAAACTGTCATACGGTTGATGTTTGGTGCCTCCGCTATTTCCAGACAGCTTTCATGCCGGTCTTGCTGCATCAATTACACAGCTGTCTTCAAACACGTGTTCGTTTGACACAATCAAATTAGTGTTTCCACATAAATGGACGCCTATATCATCAAGTGACAAAAAACCGCGGAGACTTTTTATATGACCAATATATATTATAGAGACATTGCTCTGACTAGAGGTCTTGTCCTTCAAAGAGCCTGCCTCTTGGCATCTAACTCAATTCAAGAGTGGAGGTAATTTGATCCTTGGTACGTTGCACGCAATCGGCCTGTGTATGCATTGGGATGTTCCGTGTGGTTCAACGTGAGAGCAAGTTTATTGGAAAAGACGGGATCTTTTTGATATGGCATTTGCCTTTATTTTTATAGAATACACATTATATAATAACGAAGTCTTGTAGAGCAGGGACAATATTTTTTAATAAGTTGTCACGTTTTAACATTGAAAGGGCAATGACCAGAACAAATAAGAAAATCTTGAGTTCTTGCTACCTCAGCTATATATAACGAGAGTGTTGATTTAAATGGACTGCGAACAAAACACTCAACCATGACAAAGTATCTTCCATTCAATATACAAAACCTAAAAGTGAAAAAAACAGAAAGCGTAGTTAGAATGTGGATCGTGCAATGAATGTGCAACCTTCAACCGGCACACATTATGAGTACTCATCATCTAATCTCAAGTATATCATCAGACATACTGTGAAATATCATGATTTTCTCCAAAGCCATACAATTTATTTGCTTAAGGAATGATCTGCCGAACGCTTGATTTCTTAGTCATTATAACCTACAAACATTCAAAACCAAAGTGAATCAGTCTGTTCACAGTACCAATCGCGCGGGATAATTAAACGGTGACCAGATAAGAAAGATAACAAAAAGCAATTTAAATAAAAAAACTTGCTATTCCACACATAATGACATGAACGGCCCCCTCGGCCTCGCTGGTAGTGCTTTAATCGGTCAATTTTGATGATTCGGTCAATACTAGATGTGTTCAAAAAGTAACTTGACTTTAAAAAATATATATATTTATTTGTTCAATATTGATGTTGTCCCCTTTAAAGTAATCTCCCTAATCTCCAATCCTCGGTGCACTTCTCATAGGCACTTTTTTACTCTTCCAGCGCTGAAGTTTTTATTTCCTCAATCGTAAATATCCGTTCTTTCATAGGTCTCTTCAGTTTTGAGACCAGGAAAAAGTTGAATGGCTGATGAATGATTGTCGTGTTGTTTTTGGCCATAAAGTCTTTCACAAACAACGATGGGTACTCCTGGATTCTTCCATTGCGACGATTTTGCTTTGGTTTTGACGTCTTTCCATTCTATAGCTCCAAAGCGATGCTCATGCAAAGGTTCTTCTGATCAACATTAAGAAGTTTCGAAACAAACTTCGCTGACACACGTCTCATGCCCAAAACATCCGACAAAAATTGTATGACAGGAGCCGACCGATATGCCAGCATCCTCAGCTACTTCTGTTATGAGGATTTTCCAAAACAATTTTCTTCACAGCTTCGACGGTATCATCTTTTGTTGATGTGCTGGGACGTTCGTGGAGCGAGGTTTGTCATTGACATCTTCTTGGCCATCTTGGAAGAGGTGTCCCACTTGTAAACATTTTCTGTACTTAGAGCAGACTCACCGTATGCCATTTCAAATGTTTTAGAATACTTGATTCAATTTTTTACACAAAATTTGATGCAAATTCCTTGCTCCAGTTTTTATAATCGCCGAGCACATCAAAACACGTCTAACCTTTCTATCTGTCATCTGTGTGCAACACAGCAAAAACAAAAAAAAGTTAATAATCAAATGTACGTTACCCGCGAAATTTTAAAGTCACCTTAATTTTTGAACATACCTCGCATGTGCGGGGTTACTCCGGCAATAGCGTTCCGAATGTTGACCTCTAGATCCTTCAAAGTTGTTGGCTTGTCAGCGGAGACTGATGACTTGATGCAGGCCCAGAGAAAATAACCAAGTTATGTCAAATCGCATGATCGCTGCGGCCAGTTGATGAACATTCGTCGTGAGATGACCCAGTCGCCAAATTTCTCCTTCACAACTTCGAGAGTTTCGTTGCTTGTATGGCATGCATCGCCGTCTTGTGTGAACCACAGCTCTGATATATCGATGTTGTTGAGCTCTGACCACAAAAAGTCGGTTAACAGTAACGATGTCTTCTCCCTCATTTCGAAAGAAATAAGGTCCGATTATGCCGTCATGCCATAAACCGCTCCAAACAAATCTTTCAATTTCAAACTTTGTGGATGCACTGATGCTTGGCCGAACAATTTTCAATTTTTCTTGTTGATAAAGCCGCTGAGCCAAATATGGGCCTCGTCCGAGAAGTTGATTTTTTTGGCCAAAATCCGAATCTGCGGACAACATTTCCGGCGCCCAAGTAGCGAACTCACGTCGTTGTCTTGTCTTCTTGTGGCAGCAGAATCTTATACGAATGTATGCCCAAATCCAATCACAGAAAAACACGGGTTGATTCTCTGACGATGGCCAATTCAGCTGACTGGCGTAGAATCGACATTTCTTCAATACTGGCCGCTACGACGACTTTGTTTTCTTCTCAGAAGAATTGAATTGAAGTCAAATCAGCCATCGAAAGCCTTTGTTTGGTTTAAGATATCTGACTGCAACACTGTGGTTACACTTCATATATTGTTATGACATGAAAGGTTTATATCCACAGACTAATGCGCTAGTAGTATACGAGTATTCTTCGCTTTTTACAACAGATTGGTGGCGGAAATAGTAGAGCTGCTTCTGCTGATGTAATAGTACTTCTTAGTCACACATTTCAAGGAAAAACTCCCGGAAGAGCCGTTAAACAATTCTCGTAGCATCTATTTTAGTATCTTCTTTTTTTTTATACAGCACCTAGACCTAGTTTAAGGTTAAGGTCTTTTTTTTTTTTTTTTTGTTTACTTCTTACTATAACTTCTTCTATAACCATCCCCTTAATTTGAAAAGAGTATTCAATTCTATCTCCAACACTTCCGCAAAGTAAACATCATCTCAGTTGTTATACTCGACTACGACCTCGAACACTACGATATGTCTCTGCCTAGGATCTAGCCCCAAGTCATGTCTGGAAAGAAGGATACATAAAAAATAAACGATATCGCGTCTAAAGTACCTTTAAAGTAACTTTATTTCGGTCGGCTGGTTTGAAGGAGGATCCCCAGGAAATATTTCACTACTCCCGACTTTAAATGTTTACTTCCATCGTCAGTGCAACAAAACAACGTTCAAGACAGTTCATGTATGAATATAGGAAGTGTGGTGCTACAAAAAAAAAAAAAAAAAAAAAAAAAAAAAAAAAAAAAAAAAAAACCGAGAAGCTACAAATAAAAATGAATGCTCCTATCCCCCCGGGATAAAACAACAATCAGCTTATCTCATCCTGAGGGAGAAGAAGTGTAGAATGAGGAAAAGTCACTTATTATGGGCGTCTGTCAAGTGGTTTTACTTTCTTGGAGTCTCCCGCCTGGTCGCCATATTTCAGCCAGCGGTAGATGATGTCTGCGTGTAGTTTTATTTTTAATTAACAGATGTCTGGTTCATTAAATAATTATCGTTGAAAAAGAGGATGGTGCAAGAGAACCGTGTGTAGGAATTAAATTAAAAAGATTATTTAGCTGATTTCTGATGACTGCCATTAAGTTGTGCTAAACGTGATTTTAAATTGTTGTAAGATCTCCTGCAGAGGTCTAAATAAATTGAAAATTCCTTCAAAAAAGTCTCAACTAACATAAAGCATCACAAATAAGTGTCATTTGTGCGTCGATTAAAAACTGTCAGCTTAAATTTGAAGGCCTATGATCGGAAAAAGCTAATTAGCGTGTCTATTAACTTAAGAGATGATATCATGGTTCAAATTGAAATAGACTGTATGGTTTGCTTGAGTAATGACTTTCCGAACCGGATGTTCGCTCTGTAACATTCTGACCGTAATGTGATTTGTTTCCAAATGTTTCTATGAAATCGACAGACCTACGCAACATTTGCATTTTATTTCATTTTATGATGTCAAACTGTGAACTTCATGCAGTATATATCATGCTGGCCATTGTCAAATGGTCACCACTACCTTTCGATGAAAAGTAAATCTCTCATTTTTGTTGATGTCTGGTGTTGAACTGTCACTGTCATTTTAACATTGGCTGCAAACTTTATGTTTCTTTCGTTTGGAGGTTTTAACCCGTTCATCGTATAAAAAATGCTCATTTTCCGTATTACCTAAAGATTAGGAATCACCACTTTAGTTACTCAGCGAACTGTCAGGGAAGGAGTGCCTTTGGTTATCTGATTGACAATCATTTCCACTTCAATATGTTAGAATTGCAATATGGTATATGCAAAACGTACAGACTTCGCAAATGGGTGGGGTCGTTTGTATTTATTTATTTTGAAACAAAAGTCGGTATCACCTGAGTGATATTGCTTCCGTATTCGTATGTATGTATGTTTGTCCAAACGTCAGATTAATAAAGGTCAGTGCACCGTGTTTAAGTAGAAATGAATGAACCAACAACTTCCAGGTGTCTACTACTGGTACAGTCATTGTGACTATGCCGTGAAACTGTGTGTATCCGTTTCTCTGTATATGGACAAGTGGTCACAATGACGTTCAAAGTGCATCTAACACTAATGAGAGTGTATCATTTTGTAGCCTTTATAAATTCATAAATAATCATCTCGACTGTCAGTTTATTTTTTCGGTTTTTTCTTCCCCCATTTCGTCTATAATGAATACAAGGTGCTCCGAGAAAAGGGTTACCCGTGAGTGGAGGTTTGCTTGGTTTTCTTTTGACTTTAAGGTTTGATCTAGATATGTAGTCGTTGCTCCTCTCTTAGTTATGACTCTCAAGTTCTTTGGGAATCGTTGATTGAATCGAGGGCTTCATATTCTTTGTGTTTTTATATCTTTAAACAAGATACAGATTAAACGGTTTTTGATTAGATGTAAACTTTGGTAATGAATGCGGTTTTGTGGTTACTTAATATGTTCTATCTATCCATCACATATGTATGTGATAACTTAATTAAAAATATTTAATTATAATTTAAATAGTCTGGCACACTATGTTCAGATGCATTGAAAGATGCGTTATAGGATAACCGCATGATTCTACTTTTAGACCTAAGCTCTTTGAAAGCTATGATGAAATTTATTATTATCCATTACAACTAGTCTTACTTATGTGTATTTTCCCACTCAAAACCTGCTCTGCTCGCAGTAAATATTTTAAAACCCCACTTCAACACTTAAGTTCAAAGAGCTCATCAGTCCTGCGTTATAATCGTATATCGGTATACATATGAGTATACTCTTTTTCTTTCTGAGGGTCTACTAAAAAAATCTTTTGTCCAAATTTCTTCGGAAATTTGAAAATACCGTGAAAGAAAGGGGGAAAATCTTGAAGCCAAAGTTATTTCATACATTTTTCCTTGCATACCAGATGCATTTTGAATCTCCATCACAAGTCGAAGTCTGAGTAAATTTTATTTTCATTCCACTCCTCCCTTCTCGAAGAATTTAAAAACCATGTAACGTCAACAAATGTTTTATACCCAAGTGATTGATACTTTCAAGCAAAGTGATTATGAGGAGAGAATTCTATTTCAAAATCACTATACGCATCGTTGTATGTACGGTGAGTAGTTTTAAACACAAGTTCATATAGACAGACATGATAATGAAACAATTACCAGACCCGATATAGTCTTAAGAAAAAAAATGTATGTTGTGATAAGGCTTTGCGGACGTCACTTTAATTTTATTTTGTACTTTGTAACGTACTGGTTCTGTAGGAATAACTTGTTTGCCTCTGTCATTTGTGACAAGTAACCTTGAATCAATCACTTTCCAATACAACACCAACTACGGAGTCGATTATGTTGAAAAACTTTCGACATACCATCAAAAAGTATCAAAAAGGAATTTATTCAGAAAATTAAAAATACAAGTTTATTTACTAGATTCGGTGAAAAATAACCACCTTGGGAATGAAAAAAAAATTTTTTTTTAAATGTTTTTTTATTTTATTCAATATGGTCTCCTTTTAGTTTGATACACTTATTCTAGCGATTTTCCAACTTCTTGATCCCGTCCGAAAAGTAATTTTCCGGAAGATCTGCAAACTACTCTTCCGTGGAGTCGATCATTTCCTCGCGTGAGCGGAATTTTTTATTGATGAACCACCTTTTGACGTTTGGGAAGAGATAATAGTCCAAGCGATAGCGACTGGAGCCGTAAGTCATTGATTTTAGCCATGGTTGCGATGCTCTTGTGCGCCGGTGCATTTTCTTGCAAAAACTAATTTTTTTTTCGCTTCATGTGAGGCCGTTTTGCAGCGATTTCGGCATTCAATCGCTTTAATAATGCACAGTAATACTCGCGTTGATGGCTTTTCGTTTTTCGAGGTAGTCTACGAAGAGAATGTCGTGACAATCCCAATTAACCGACGCCATAACCTTTCCGACCCATCGAGCATCCCTCGGCCGCTTCGGAGCACTTGTACCGGCTTCAGTCCATTGACGGGCACTCATTCTTTTCTCTGGTGTTCGACGCCAAAATTCCGTCCGATTCCGCATCAGCAAGTCCAAACACTCCTTCGAAGTGCTCTCGCGTTCGTGTTTTTTGGTCAGGAGTGAGTATGCGCGGCACCCAGCGACAGGATAACTTTTTCATATGGAGAATATTGCCCAAAATATGGCTCAGTACTAATCCTTGTGGCATCTGCTAGCTCGCGCGCCTTCATTTTCCGGTCAGCCAACACAATTTCATGTATTTTTTTGACATTGTCCTCTATAACCGCATCGAAGGGCCTGCTGCTGCGGACTTGATCGGTAGTGGAGTTGCGGCCACCACGAAACTCTCGAAACCAATATTTGACGGTGTAATCTGACGGAGTATTAGCCTCATAATATTTGTCCAACTTTTCTTTTGTTTCCATCGCCGTTTTGCCTCTCAAAAAATAATGTTTTATGAGAGAACGAAAATTGTTTTTGTCCGTAAAAAAATTACGAATAATGATAGCACTGTGCGACGGTGCTTTATCATGGTGCAAAATCCACGAGTTTTTTGTCCACAATTCTGATCTCTTTCGGTGAATTGCTTCACGCAAACGTCTCATAACGTCCAAACAATACTCTTTTTTTTACTGTCTGGCCTTCTGGCAAAACTCATGATGCACTATACCGTGAGTGTAGTAGTAGTGATCCATGAAAACCGTGAGCATTGCCTTCTTTTTTGACTGAAAATGACCTGGTGTTTTTTTGGTCTCGGCTCATTTGGTGAACGCCTGATGTCTGGATTGCGTGTCGTAGTCATAAACCCACGTCTCGTCTCCAGTAATGATCCTTTTGATGAATATGGGATCGGATTCAGCCTCGCAAATCATCTTTTGATTGACGTCTTTTGGCACCAACTTTGCTGCTACACGACGGAAACCCAAATCATTGAACAAAATGTCTTGGACGGATCCATAGGCAATGTTCGAGTCCTCCGCTATATCTCTGATGGTTAATTTGCTGCTTTTGACCAATACTTCTTTTACTTCATCAATGTTATCGTCGGTTTTCGATGTCGATGGTCTGGCACTGAATTCGTCATCTTCGATTGACTCACGACCACTTTTGAATCGCTCGTGCCACTGGTAAGCGACCGTTTTCTTTGGAAAATCGTTCGCATACCATTAAATCCGTTTTTTACGCAAAATTTTATACAATTTCGTTGTTGCAAATTTAAATCTATTTCTATAATTGTAAAAAACCACCAACACACAGACATAGATGTACTCTTGGCTACGTAACTTTTGTAAATGTCAAGATATGACGCTAAGACTTAGAGGGAATGTCAGCAACAGATGTACCAACTTAACAGACTTCAAATCGGAATAATGGGAGCGCCACACGGTGGTTTTGGTATACCCGGGAACTTTTTGATATACCCGGATCATTGGATACTTGTGATGCGCATTTATTAGGTTTAAATATCGCAATCGCTAGAAATCTGTTGCAAAGTCCAGTCCAAACAGTCCTTTCTTTTCACTTATGTCCTGTCTTTAATAAAGGACGGGTTTTGTCCTATGTTTTTGAAACTGTCCTTTAAAACTTTGACAGAAACATTCATGCATCAAGTACTAATTTTTAGAAAATAATAATGTTAAACACTTGAAAATGTCTTTACACCCTTAGTCCATGCTCAGGACTATAGAAACACAGTTAACTACTAAATGGAAGCCAATGGAAGAGGTGAAAGCAACCTTCCACTTTTTATGGAAATTATTGTAATGAACTAAGGTTTCGTAAACGCTGTTCAACATTTTCCATTGCAATTGGTGGAAGGTCATCAACGTGATAATTTTTCCAATTGTTATGTTTCAGCAGCTTTCAAAATAACCAATGACATCCAGCTGTCAAAATATTCAGTAAAAATACCATCGAAATTCTGGCTCAGTTGTAAATACGCAACGTGAATTTCGTCGTGACGTCAGTTGTCATCATGGCTTCAGTCTGCAGACAATTCATCGTACCGTGGAAAAGTTTGAGTTTGAGTACAATCTATTGATCTTAAGCCACCAACCAGAAGAAAACATAGCCGCCATAGCGGTCAGTACCAAAGAAGACCCAGAAATGTCGATTGCGGTTGGATTTAGGCCTACATCCGTTTACCATAAGATTGTGCTGATGACCATAGACAACGCCGTGATTTCGCTAATTAGGCGCTGGATATGTTGGCCGGAAATCCGGATTTTGACAATAAAATCATCAATTATCGGATGAGTCCTATTTTTGATTCAGCGGCTCTTTTATCAAGCATAATTGCCGTTATTGGAGCGTACACAATCCACAAGTGTCTCAACAGTCTCAGATATAGAGTGATGTTAACCGACTTTCTGTGGTCACAGCTCGACAACATTGATATATCCGCGCTGTGGTTCCAACAAGACGGTGCTACATGCCATACAAGCGACGCAACGCCCGAAGTTGTGAAGGAGAAAATTTGGCGATTGGGTAATCTCACGGCTAGTGTTAATCAATTGGCCGCAGCGATCATGCGATTTGACCCTACGCGATTGTTTTCTCTGGAGCTATGTCTAGTCCTTTGTCTGCGCTAACAAGCCAACCACTTTGGACGAGCTCATATTGGACCGAGTCATAAAAAATTGGACCGACCACTTGACGCACTGCCATTTGAATGATGTGCTATTCCACAGAGGATAACATGAGGTTGGCTTCAAAATAAATCCGTTGTTGTTTTGTTTAAGTCGTTGTTTCCTATCGTCTGGTCTGGTCACCCTTTATCACACAGCAACTTCAGACAGCAAAATATAAGCACTCTGATTTATCTGCAGCATCAAGTAAGCCCTTAATCACTTTCGTGAGGAGTACAGCCTGTAATTTTAGGGAGAGAGTAATGGCCGTAAATGAAGGCAACTGGGCATATAATTCTATTCATCACAGTCATTCTTTTCGATCAAATGATTGAACATCCAAATTGATTAAGTCTTGCTTTGGTCAAAGTTATACATTGCAAAGCGATTGTTACAAGCAATTTCGCTCCAATGTCACAAAGGTGTCTACAGTTGTACAGTTTATACCGATTATTCAAACCAGAGCAACTTAAAATTGTATCCTGTTTTAGTTAGATACTTTTCGCAGCAACACGTCATTCAAGTTAAAATGTTAGAAGTAGATCAACTACCAGGAGAAACCTCTGATATTTCATGCAGTTATATGTGTAAGATACTAGAAAATCCTGAATTGAATTAAAAGATTCTTGCAATATATGCCGACAACACAATTTCGGCGTTAAATCGAGGCGAGACAAGAACAATATATTTCATAAAGTTTAGGAGGGACTTGGAAAAGAGTTGAATGGTGTGAACTGTGCAGCATATATACTACATAATTGTACTCCGACTGCAATCGATTATTTGCTAAGTGACATTGAAGTTGTTATTGTTAAATATATTCCTTTTTTATCTGCTCGGTTCGATTGGAACAAGCAAAGAAATTTGCAGTTTTGTCGACGTGGAATACCACAAGCTGTTGGGTTACAGTAAGACAAGGTGGTTCACTTTATTGCTTGTGCTAGAAAGAATTGTAAAACTGTTTAAGCCACTTAAGATATATTTTTTGGAACAAATGCAATGTACAACAGTTTTATGAATTTTTTTTACTGATCCATCTGCTGAAGCTTTGTTTTTTTTTTGCAAATAGTCAAGCCACAGTGTTTCGGATTGCTACGGTATAGTATATATTGAGCCGCAACAAGTTTCAATGCCGGAAGTGTCAACGATTATCAAAAAACTGCTTTTTAAAAGAGTGGGAAGATAAATTGGAACGTATATTCTTTGATAAGGTCCAGGACTGCTCCCGCTCACTAGCAGACTTTCGACGTGTGCACACGTGTCAGCAGTGAACTCGTGAAACTCACTATCTGTGCAAAACAAATCAGCGCAATTCCAAAAATTTGGATTCATAATGCGGGCATCCCATATCTCATGCCCCTGGTCATAATGCTGTTACTTTCACCCCGTCACTGCAGATCCTGTATAACACCATCATACACCAAAAACAATGACTGAGTGCATGTAATACCCGATGTAAAGCGGGTTGCAAGTGTGAATTTTGTTGGTGCACAAAAATCTAATTTAATTTGGTAAACCAACGTTAGAATGTTCACTTCGCGGCCTTGTTTAGCGTCGTCAATGTTGGTGTTTTAGAATTTAGAGTGGACATCGCAAATATACGCGGGCCAAAAAGTAAACACTTCTGCGTACCTCTACGTCTGTACATACAGACTAGCTGTCTTGGCACTTAGTGGAACACAAGAAGATATGATCTAAAGCTGCCTGGCTACGAACCAATGCCATTATTCTTTTCCCACCGCGGTCTTGCCATTTATGTTCGCAGTGATGTAGTTATGTTAGGTCGTTATGTTTCCTCGATAAGGACGTGGATGCCGCTGCTGATATGATCACAGACACTATTCTCTTTGGAATGAGATCCTTTATTTCTAATCGACTTGAGCTGATAAGAGGCTTTCAGGGTCAGAGAAATGTTTTTTCGGTTCTTCAAGATTAACCCTACTGAGGAATGACTTCAAAGCTTTTCTTTAGCTTGTGAAATTTCAATACGACCAAAAATTGATGCAAAAAGTACTATCATACAATGTGATAAGAAAATTAGCTTCATCCCTCATCCAAACGCTCATTTAAAATAACATTCCAGCTGTCAGCACTTAAGACAAGGGCAATCTGCTTGTTGTAAACTTTGTGGCCAGCTCAACACTCCCAGAATGTGCTTTATCTACGCTTACACTTGACTGCGTCGAATATTCAACGAATTCCCTTTCGCACTCGCTGCATAAGCTATTTTACCAATCCTATTCCTTAGGACGCTTGCCGAGCAGATGGAAAACAGCATTTGTTCAGTTTGTCCAGAAAAAATGCGATTCTTCCTCTCTCTCCTTCTACAAACCCTTCTTTCCAAGATTAGGGAAACGTTGGCAAACTGCTAGTTCATGAAATATCTCGACACACGAAAACTTTTCTATGACCGGAGTACGGTTTTCTTTGCAACAGGCCCATTGGGGATTTTATTTGCCTTTGTATTTTGCAAATTTGACAGAGTTTGGGATCAGGCTCTTTCATGGAAAATGCGTGCACGCTCTTAGGATCGACGACTATCTTCTTCAATGGATTTGAAATAACTTTTTGGAACTATCAATTCAAGTTGTCTTAGGTGATTTCAAGATTGATACAAAATAGATCCTGGTGTGCCGCAGGGCTCCGCTCTGTCTCCGACACTCGTGCAGTACTCTGCACATTAAATTCTAATATTAGCAGCATAACTAATTAGTAATTGGGTCTGCTGTTATTAAACCGAAATTTAAATTAAAAACTGAAAAACTTTCCAATTTTCCAAGTTGTCAATGACAACTTACGTTAGAGTGACCACATATTCGATGTCGCCAAAAATGCTGCGAAATGTCTAGGTTTCCCCAAGCGATGTACGACTATTTCACCCCCTCTGATCGGGTCGCAGTATATAAGACGTTTATTCGCCCAAAAGTGTAGTACAATTTCAGGATCTAGTCAGGTGTCCCTAGGACCTTATTGCACTTGCTAGATAGGATCCATAGGTGATGCCAATGTTACACAGTCATTCGACACCCCCGAACACAGTCGTAACGTCTCCTGCCTCACCTTGTTGTATTGCTTTTTTCACAACCAGTGCTACACCGAAATTGCTAGAAGCGTTTCACCTTTTCAAACTTTTAACCGTAACGTCCGTCTTCCTATGAATGCGCAACCAAAACATAACATACATGTCTACATACAATATTAATGAAAATTAAAGAAAAAAAGGAGCAAGTTCAGTTAAGATTGGAGAAGTGTTCGCGTCAATCTAAGTCAAAGTGTCTGAATTCGACTATAAACTTCAAATGATTTTCCAGATTATTCCACAGTTTGACAGCGTATATGAAAAATTATCTTCGTGATATCAAGCAGGTATGGTGGTCTTAAAATGATGTAGATACAAATTGTTGAATAGATAGTTAAATTGCTTGAAATGAATAATTTTAAATAGTTGAACACAGCACCGATATTCAAAAAAGAAGTCTAAGATACACCCAAAAAGGTGACCCGTTTCCACAGATGTAGGATTGAACCTGCGAAGGTTAAAGACAAACCGAGCAAAATCGCATTGACAGCAATCTTAAACCTTTAAAAGGAGAAAGAACCACAATCGGCAAACAATTCGCAGCCGTATGGTATTATTGGAACAGCGATTTTACTAGCTTCGATTTGACTTGAATATATTTTTTGATGACAGACAGCCCTCGGAGCGAAGCATAATCATCTTTAGAAATGATACAGTATATATGCTCATCCCAGGTTAACCTACTGTTAAAAGTAATGCCGAGATTTTTTTCTTTAGAAACATATTCAACTTGATGAGAGTTTGAAAGCTGTAGCTGATGGCGGGTTCAGTTTCAGAATGTTGCGTGATGAACAGTTTACTATGGAAGGTACGTCTGGATATTCTGGATATTGCGTCTTCGACCATGCCAATGGGAAGACTCAGGTATAGCTGGATATCTTCGGTGTAAATATGATAACAACTATGTGGATAACACAGTGGGTAGGTCATTGATAAATGTAGAAAAAAATAGTAGACCGAGAATAGATCCTTGGGGAACACCACCAGATGTTATCAGATCAAAAGCCTTACTGAAAAGCATCTAATAGCTTTTCAACGACTACCCTAAATATGTACCTGTTCAACATGTTGTCCGATGTAGACCCGGCCAATAATAGTTAAAAAATATCATTGTAGCCACTCTAAACAGGGAACTCAACATAAGAAGTTTTGCGAATGATTTGCTGGTTATGAAGCAATTCTTTCACTAAAGCGCTGCAAGTGTGTAGTATGGGACCCATATTTTTCAAACATTGTCCCTCTCATTTTCTTCCATATTTTAACTTTTTAAAATGCGTAAACAATAAAAGTGTAAACATTCAAAACTAAATGTAACAACACAAACCAACCAACAAAATTAAGACTTTATTCACTTTGTCTTCTCTTTCAAAAACTCAAGTGTCACAACATGTGTGTAACAAATTTTAAAAAAAACTATCTACGACTCAAGATTACTTTCAGTTTCTTGTTAGAAAAGTTGTAAATTGCATTCAATGAAACTTTATATCAACTTATGCATTGCTTTCAGGCAAATTTCACGGTTTACGATAAAGTTGAAGCAAAAGTAAAAATTTTAAAAAGTCTTCGACACTCTCATGTTTTCGTTTTCCATACTCGAAGAAGAAACTACTTATTTCCTGCATACAAACTACACATCTCGGTGCATTCATTTTCAAAACAGAAAATAAAAAGTTCAACGCTTTGAACGTTGAAACTTTGAGATATGAAAAGGCACTGTTTATACAGATAACTTGAACTTTAAGAGCTACCACTTTCATCAACAACATATGCACATCAATCTGTCAGCGCTTCCATTAACACTAAAAATCACAATTCAAGTGGCGAAATGATCAATTTCCGTCTAAAATTAGGCATTTTTTGTGTCAGAAAGTGGTAAAACTGGTTTCCCTCAGAACAGCTATATGTCATAAATCCGATGACTTTGTGTTGCATATCTTCTCAATCATGACATCCAGCGGTACCATAAATTACCTTCACAATCCATCGAAGCTACACTGAGTAACGTTCCAAAGGTGAGTTGGTGAAGCTGACTCATTTATGAACATTTCGTTGGAATTCATGTGGTCAAGCTCCTGCATACTCATTCACTCTGTAGTGGAAGTACATATATACATATGTATCTAAATACCACAGCATGGAGCTTTAAAGATAATTCCACAGAACGTATCCATAGAAACCATGAAAGGTATTCAGGCAGGATGTGTACAAATGTATTTGTGTATGTGTCTGTATATTTCGACCGACAAGGAGGTCTTTAGGTCAGATTATGGTAATAAGCTAGAATTAAGCCCTGAAATTTAAGTTTGTGACTTGTTGGATGCTCATATAAGGTGAAATCGAAAAGACAATGACTAAGAGGATGACTAAGACGACATCAAAGGCAGATGGCTTTCACTAGAAAATTCAATCATCAGCGAATAACTGGAATCACAAGATACACTTAGTATAACGTGACTGGAATAATTTGTTACTCTTTCTATTGTTACTATTAGATTTGTATGAGAACGCACCATGACACGGTTCAACGCCCTTGAGACGCAGAAATGAGACGCCCTTCAGATATGAAACGATGAAACCACACTTACACACTACAGCTACATCTACGGATATCAATGGCCTTAACACTTATGAGCTGCAATTTAAAAAAAAATTATTTTGCATTTATCTTGATAGTGAAATAAACACACTAAGTATCCGCACTTTGCAGATACGAGGCTACTTATTAATGCATGTGTCTCCCTTTATTAGAAGCCAATTGAATTCAATATTCGAGAAAAATACTTGAGCAACAACAAGCACTTGAATCGTGATACACAATCATCGAATCGGATGCCCCTTTCCTCATTATCCCCCCGTTTCGATTAGATTCAGATTTCAATTTAAAATAACCTTCAAGCAGGAGTGTATACAGTGTACAACAGCTTGCCACGAATTGGCGGGTAATCTTATGAAAGGGGAAAATCAATTTGAAGTACTCGTGCTATGCCACTACAGGGGGATGAGGAAGATTGTAGATTCATGTACTTGATGTAAATGGTTAAAGAGTAGTCTTAATCTGAATAATTAAATATTCTAACAAGTGGATGGTAGTATCGAGTGTAGTGTCATACCTTGAAGGAACTCTCACACCATACATATTTTGAAGAAGTGAAAAGCAAAACATTTTAGCAAATCAAACAAGTTATGGGGTTTTCTTCGAATTATATCTTAACGATAGATGGATACGTAAAAACTCTTCAGTGAGAGTGAAGGCCCCATCATAAACGAGCCAATATCATCTGCATACATTAGTTCAGGGACATTTACTCTGCTAATTTAAACTCTGCCTCTAATATATCGTTGAAAAAACAAAATGAACAAGAGTGATACTTAGGATACTCCCAAGGTTGTCGCGAAATTTGTCGAAATTTCTATTCTGTAGAGTTTATAGTATAGTGCTTCGCGTGCTATGGAGTCGAAGGCGGCACTAAAGTAAACAAATAAAACATAAAGCTTCTTCTTTTTTCTTTTGCACACGTCGGCTATGCTAACAAGCGGGAAAACTTGGTCTACAGTTGAGTATTTTGCTTTAAAGCCGGCTTGAAATTCGTGTAGAATTTTATTATTTGAGACCCATTGAGTAAGAACAGCAATGCTCCAAATATTTTAGCCGAGGTATATAGGTAAAAATGATATGCTTCTGTAGATGTTCGGATTATTATAATCACACTTTTTGTGTAACAGAAATAAAGGGTGATTCATCGTGAGATTTGATTTCTAGTGTAAAATAAAACACATAAATTTAAAAGTGAACTTAAATTTTTTATTATCGGTAAAAAGAACAATTCACGGCATTCATTTTTTGAAAATGATATCATGTAAATGTTGGCCACGACTACGTCTGATTTGTCCATTTGGAAGGTCCAATTTTGGGCGACTCGTTCGAGCATAGCGACTGGTATCTCGTGGATAACACGAGTAATGTTGGCTTCCAAAGCGTCAATTGTAGCTGGCTTATTCCTGAAGACCTGCGACTTTACATATCCCCAAAGAAAATAGTCCAAAGGTGTGATATCGCACGATCTAGGCGGCCAATTTACCGTAGCAAAACGTAAAACTAAGTGCTCACCAAAATGATTTCTCAACAAATCCATTGTTTCACGCGGTGTATGGCTCGTATCGCCGTCTTGTTGAAACCAGGGCCCACAGAGACCATGTGCTTCAATTTCAAAAAGCACATAGTCACTTAACATGGCACGATAACGGTTACCATTGACGGTAACATTCTGATTTGCCTCATTTTTGAAGAAATATGTACTAATGATTCCACCAGTTTTTAATGGATGTAATGATACTTGGTACTGGGTACAATTCGGGTTGCTCATCAACCCAAATATAGTAATTTTGTTTATTAACGTATCCATTGAGCCAGAAACGGGCCTTTATCACTGAACAAAATTTCACGATAAAACACCAGATTTTCATTGAGTTTTTCCAGAGCCCATTCACTGAAAATATGACGCAAATTCAAGTTGTCTGGCTTCAATTCTTGCACAAGTTGAATTTTGTACACTTTTAAGCCGAGATTCTCACGTAAAACACGACAAGTTGTCGTATACGCCAAGTCAAGCTACTGAGAACGAAGACGAATCAATTCGTCACGGTCTTCGCGTACACTGTCAGCTACAGCTGCTATAGTCGCTTCACTACGCGCTGGATGTAGTCTAACCGGTCGAGTATTATCCACTTATTTAAACTGGGACTCAAATTTGCGAATGGTATTGACAATAGTGGTTTCAGTAGGTCGATTATGCGCACCGTGCAACATTTCTCACAGAACGCTGATTTCCGTAATACAGCTGAATAATTTGGAGACGCTGTTGTACTAGGTGGGTTGAAAAGTAACCTCCTTGAGAATGAAAGAAAATAAAAAAATATAATTTTATTGAATGTAATCCCCTCTTAGTTTGATACACTTATTCTAGCGATTTTCCAACTACTTGATCCCTTCCGAAAATGATTTTCCGGAGGGTCTGCAAAATACTCTTCCGTGGCGTCGATGATTTCCTCGCGTGACCTGAATTTTTTATTGATGAGCCATCTTTTGAGGTTTGGGAGAGATAATAGTCCGAGGGAATCAAATCGGGCGAATACGGTGGATGCGACAGCAATCGGAGCCGTAAGTCATTGATTTTAGCCGTCCGTGGTTGCGATGCTCTTGTACGCCGGTGCATTGTCTTGCAAAAACAAAATTTTTTTTCGCTTCATGTGAGTCCGTTTTGCAGCGATTTCGGTCTTCAATCGCTAAAATAATGCACAGTAGTACTCAGGTTTTTCCTTTTTCGAGGTAGTCAACGAAGAGTATGCCATGACAATACCAGAAAACCGACGACATAACCTTTCCGACACACCCTCGGCCGCTTCGGATGACTTGTACCGGCTTCAGTCCATTGCCATGCACTCATTCTGTTTTATGGTGTTCAACAGTTACCAATCGACGCCAAAAGTCTGCCCGATTCCGCATCAGAAAGTCCAAACACTCTTTCGAAATACTAATCTTTGTATTGTCTGCCTAGATATGAACGGACTTCAAGGCACCATTACCCTTTTTTTCAGTAGCAGCGCATTCTGGCGGTCAAGGAGGTTACTTTTCACTCCACCTAGTAGTGTAAGTGTTTCCATGATGACTTGCCAAACGATACTGAACAAAAATGGTAAAGCAGTTTGATAGGAGTCATGCGTGATCTGTCAAAGAGAGCCTATTAAAAATCAAACCTCACGATGAATCACCCTTATTATCGATTTCCTGAAGCTTCGTGAAATATTTGCAGTTTCGAATATTTGGTTAAATTCTGCCAAAATCAATTTTTATAGAACTCAAAGGTACCCTTTGTACCTCGCTCAGAGTAAATGATTCGTTTACGAAGAAAGGGCTCCTAGCTGCTGATCATGTAAATACGGCGAAAAAGCAGTTCTATCTTCGTTTAACTGCTTTCCAGAACTCCGCCTAACTTTTAGCACAATTTTAAGCGTAGATTATTTGATGCTCATAGTTGTGTTTTTTAGTGTGGCATAGGCGTTTCTATTCTTTGTTTTTGGACGCATAGAGACTTTTAGATGTGTTCGTATTGTTTAATCTTACGAGTTTCAAAAACGCAAAAGATTTATCTCTAATTTTCATGCACTCGCTATCGAACCATTTTTATCTATTCTTCTTACTCTAGTAAGTTGTCCTTGGTCTCCATTAGTATATTCGATGTACTACTCAGACGTACTATTTGTCTGTTTAAGTTCAGTTGGTACTGTTCAAGATTTTTGTCACTCCAATATAATTTTGGCAATAAATTTGGGTAGTTTTCGTTTGCTGCATTTAGGGATAGTGAAGCCGTAAAAGTGGTTTCCAGTGGTATGAGTCCAGAAAGACATGATTGCCAGTTTCCAGCTACAAATTGATAATCAATAACTGAGCACGCTAAGCCACGTAGGAACGTACCATATATTCGTCATTTAAAACCACCGTTGGAACTTCTATTCAGGATTGGGCCGTCGAAAGCATCTATCAGCTCAATTATGTTGGCACCTTTTTGATCGTAAGTAACATACAGTATGGTTTTACGATTGTTGATGCGGATACACTTACAACAAAGTAATTTTCTGAAGGACCTCTCTACGTCATCAGATTCCAATAAATTTTGTAACCCTGCAACATTATAGCTTAAAATTTTTAAATTGTTCATTTCAACTTCCTCAATTATTTCATTATTCTGGTGGACGGGTCCATTTCAGCTGGATTCCTCATCCTCATGTGACCGCGCTTTGACTACATTATTGTTTACAGCGGCTGTTCTCTTAGTTACTGCTCTAGGTGGACCAGTTGAACTTCGAACTGACGTTTCGTAGACATTTTTTAGATTTATAAGTTCATTCACCAAATCCAATTCAAACGGATCCCAAGTGAATGTTCGATCTTGAATATATAGCCTATCATCTCTTAGGACGGTTTTTAGCTTTGGATTTCCTTCTCGAATAGCTTTAATTATGGTATAACTGCGATACGGTAAGTCTTCATTTATGCGGATGTTGGCCTTCTTCAGTTTTGTAGTATTGCGAAGGACATTCAAGACGCTGTCTCGATTCGTCATTTTGATGATAATCGGCGCAGTTTTCGAGAACACTATCAGCTATTTCTATATCGTTTATCGTCGAAGTAGAAGTCGATATTTTTTTCTGCTGGGAAGTGTATAATTTCTGTAAGAATTTGTCCAGCGTATTTTCTAGGAATCTGTTTCGGTGCTCTAATTGATAGTCAATCGTGCTATATATATATATCTTCATATCTTGACATATTGATTAGCTTTTCAGGAATCTTATCCGACCCTTTAGCTATAAACGATTTCTCACCACAAAATCGATAAATATTGACCGTCATGATCACTGACATGGAAATTGTTAGAGTTTTTCATAAGTCAGACTGGTGCTTGTCTACTCTATATCTTGTATAGAGCATTAAGATTTTTTTCGCTAGCTTTAACCAGATACTAGGTGGTAAAAGTAACCTCCTTGACCGCCAGAATGCGCCGCTACTGCAAAAAAGGTTATGGTGCCTTGAAGTCCGTTAATATTTAGGCAGACATGCTAAATTTCAGTGCGATACTGTCTTTAGTTTTGTTTTGACAGCGGATTGTTATTGACGTGTTTGGCATGGACAAAACGATTTTCGTTCTCTCATAAAACATTATTTTTTGAGAGGCAAAACGGCTAAGAAAACGAAAGAAAAGTTGGATAAATATTATGGGGCTAATGCTCCGTCAGATTACACCCTCAAATATTGGTTTCGAGAGTTTCGTGGTTGCCGCAACTCCACTACCGATCAAGTCCGCAGCAGCAGGCCCTCCTATGCGGTTACAGAGGACAATGTCAAAAAAATACGTGAAATGGTATTGGCTGACCGAAAAGTGAAGGTGCGCGAGCTAGCAGATACCACAAAGATTAGTACTGAGCGCACACGCTATATTTTCTTCATATGAAAAAGTTATCTTGCCGCTGGGTGCCGCGCGTACTCACTCCTGGCCAATAACACGAACGCGAGAGCACTTCGAAAGAGTGTTTGGACTTGCTGATGCGGAATCGGGCGGACTTTTGGCGTCGATTGGTAACTGCTGAATACCAGAGAACAGAATGGACTGAAGCCGGCACGAGTGTTCCGAAACGGCCGAGGAAGGCTCGATTGGTCGGAAAGTTTATGGCGTCGGTTTTCTGGGATTGGCATGGTATACTCTTCGTGGACTTCCTCGAAAAAGGAAAAACCGTCAACAGCGAGTATTGCTGTGCATTATCGGAGCGATTTAAGGCTGAAATCGCTGCAAAACGGCCTCACATGAAGCGAAAAAAAAATTTTGTTTTTGCAAGACAATGCACCGGCGCACAAGAGCATCGCAACCACGGACGGCTAAAATCAATGACTTACGGCTCCAATTGCTGTCGCATCCACCGTATTCGCCCGATTTGGTTCCCTCGGACTATTATCTCTTCCCAAACCTCAAAAGATGGCTCATCAATAAAAAATTCAGCTCACGCGAGGAAATCATCGACGCCATGGAGGAGTATTTTGCAGACCTTCCGGAAAATTACTTTTCGGAAGGGATTAAGTAGTTGGAAAATCGGTAGAATAAGTGTATCAAACTAAAAGGGGACTAAATTGAATAAAATAAAAAAAAACATTTAGAAAAAATTGTTTTTCATTCCCAAGGAGGTTACTTCTCACCCCACCGAAGCTCACATTTCTTCAAAATAATGGGTACAGAGTTGATATTTCAATCTTTACCATGTTTAAAAATAAGGCCCAAATATTTCGCTGTATCGGAGAACACTAAATTGGTGCCTTTGATTAAGGGATAATCTACGATTGGTACTGTGTATTTCCTTGAAAAGACGGCAACATCACTTTTATGTGGGCTTACCCCCAATCGACAGGAATCCGCCCAACTATTCTGCTGAGATTTAGCTGTAGGAGTTCTTTAATGGTATTAAGATGATTACCTGTGACGGCTAGGCAATCATTCTACTACTACCCGCTCGCAGGCATATCAGCAGATCATTGACTACTAAGTTCCAGAGAAGAGGTGAAAGGACACCGTCTAAGGGCTTAACTCTTCTGACACAATTTTAGGAAAAAGCCCCACCCAGTTTGGAGTTGATTATCCTGCTGTTTAGCATAAGATTGATCAGCTCTGCAAGTGAGTCCTTTACCTTTCGAGTTGACACCGCAGTCGTGAATGCAGATATGGTGATGTTGTCAAAGGCACCTTCTTTGTTTATTCATGCGACCATTGTGTATTCTTTATATTGTAGAGATCCATCGTTGTGGTAAATTAATGTGTAAAAAACCGATTCCAACGAATATCCTTTACAGTAGGTCTGTTAAGCCGTGACAAATGTCATGGACTAAATTCAGATCGTACATGGATATCAATCAGTCGTTCTAGAGGTTTCAGGTCCTGTGTTACAAGTCGTTCTTGAACTCAAATTCTCTGGTTATTATTTCTGTACACAAGCAGTGAAATAAGAACTTTTTATCTTTTGGCTCCTCCGGTGCGAGGAGGAGGAGGCACTACTTTCACCCAAGAGTACTACCGGGTACCTTCTTGGTGTAGTGATATGCAAACGGCTGGACCTGTGGGCAAATGCCATTTGGCAACTTCATCATAGTGACGTTCTCGTTTATTTTTCATAGGTGATTGGAAGTTTCTTAGCCAAACACAACACACCAATCTCCGTACCCTCCGGATTTCACTCCCTGTGACCTAAGGCTTTTCAAAGTGGCCTGATTTCAGACCAGATTAGACATCAAGCAGATTGCAGTGGCAGTACTGTTGAACGCAAGAGGATTAATTTTATATAAATGTTGATTTTGTGAATCAAAGTCGGGTACTTTTTGAACAGATCTCTGAGTAAAATGTCTACTGTCGAAGTATGTAATAAGTGGCACTTTTGCCTAGTAAAGATCGAATTTGGTATATGTCGATCGCGTTTTTTACCTGAATTTAGTAGGTATATCTTCTACCGCTGAGTTTCACGTTCTGTAATCTTTTCCTTCATATCAGTCTTCGATCCCAGGCTTGTCCATTTAAACCTGCACCGACGAAAGGCAGTTAATTGCTGATATCCCATTGAAAGCTAATCAAAGCCGTTCCAAAATATTTCCTTTTTTACTTTTCTAACTGCTCACTACGTACTTGGGTTAACAGTGTCTAAATTTTCGTGATCCGTTGGATTTATTGCCATTAGCCGGTCGCTTATATGTTATGTGATGACCTAACGATTTTATTTAGGAGTTCAGCTGTCAAAATGACGGTAATTACGTTCGTATTTTGTTCCGCTCCGTGGTAATACATTTTATACGCTTTCATTTCCAAGTCCAAGAAGTGGGCCCTGCTTTCGACATTTCGCCACTTGGTTTCATATAGCGCTCTTATGTTGTCGCAATACATTTTTTAGCTCAAAACTTTTGCCCTTCACTGTGTTGACATTTGAAAAGCATAAAAGCATCATATGGTATTGCTCGCCCCCAGCAACCGTCAAACTCTTATACGAATATTTCTTTTCGCCCCGGAATCACTCCTCTGCTGTGAAAGAAAGGTACCTGGTATGGAAGTGTATTTAACATATAAAAATATTCCGAAATGAAAAAAAAAAAAACACGAAAACCTTACACACATATGCGCCCCGTTTAATTGATTTGAATAATCAAACATGCTTAGGTAAAAACCAAAACCTTTTTGTAAGTGGTATATGCGGACCTAAGACAAATATTTGCACTTGAGCTGTGGAATTTTGTTTTTTGTTTGTTTTCTTATTTTTCTCTACTTCACCGTTGAGATTTTTCTTAGAAACCTACACCTGTAAGGGGTTAAAGCACCCCTGAGCGTTATGACTACATAAGACTACGTAATACTTAAGCCGGACAGTCAGAAGCAAGAAAAGTAGAACTGCCCTTAAGTATGTCTAAAAAGCAGCAACTTGCTTTTTCCTTTCTCCGTCGTGCTTTTGTTTACTCTTCTTTCTTACAAAAAAAAAAAAAAAAACAACAACAACAACAACAAAAACCTAAAAACATAAATAAAAAAGAGCCGTCTCGTTGTTTAGATTTGTGGAGCGCATTCACCTTGCACGCATCTTAAGGGTTGAAGTTGATGGGTACAAGTAGTAATCCACCTCTATTTTTCCTCTAATCCTTCAGCTCTTCTGTGCCTAATTTGTAATTCTTTAAGTGTGTTTTGTAAAAATGTTTACGGTAACAATTTCTTTTTTGTACAGAAAAAAAAAAAAAAACGTGACTTTGGAAGGCTCTGTTGAACCTTTAAGTAAAGTCTCAAGACCTCATTTTATCACCATTGTTTATGGAACAAATACGTAGAATATAAAATCGCAATTATTCGTTACTTGTTTTATACACTCATTCATTGTGGTTTCTTTTCCTTCTATTTGCAGGTGAGTTATAAGGAGAAAGACATGGGGAAAGAGAAGGGGCTAGAAATAACTGCATCGACTTAATGACAGTAATTGTGGGTAAGGTTTCCTTGTGTGTTAGTATTTTAATCGGCATCCTGGAAATAAAATCTGCTAACCCAAAGGGTAAAATATACCCAATGTGAACATAAAGGTCTTTTTATTCAGGATAATATTGCCAGCATCGAGTGATATGTGTCATGTCAGGTACGTCCTGGGATTTAAGGTTATTTCAGATTATTGTGCGACTGAATAAGGATGCGAAGAGAACTTTTTTTTTATGAACTTTAATGTCGTCCTTATGGCGTGGGGTATAGCATTATTACCTCCGAGGATGACATACAAAGATAATATGAAGTGAAGCCTATGATAATAATGATGATGAGCTGGAGATCATTTGATTTTCTGATGGCTACTGAGTTTTAGTATGATACTACTCGCCTTTGAGGTCATTTTTATTAGAGGGAATAGTTCTAAGGAGATGAAAATGGTACTAAAGGGTGTCTCAACATGAGGTATACGATTTGAAAGGGATATTATTGTACTGTATTGCTAGGTGGAGTGAAAAGTAGCCTCCTTGACCGCCAGAATGCGCTGCTACTGCAAAAAGGTTATGGTGCCTTGAAGTCCATTCATATTTAAGCAGACATGCCAAATTTCAGTGCGATACTGTGTTTAGTTTTGTTTTGACAGCTGATTGTTGTTGACGTGTTTGGCATCATGTTGAGTATGGACAAAAACAATTTTCGTTCTCTCATAAAACATTATTTTTTGAGAGGCAAAACGGCTAAGGAAACAAAAGAAAAGTTGGATAAATATTGTATTATGGGGCTAATGCTCCGTCAGAATACACCATCAAATATTAGTTTCGAGAGTTTCGTGGTGGCCGCAACTCCACTACCGATCAAGTCCTCAGCAGCAGGCCCTCCGATGCGGTTACAGAGGACAATGTAAAAAAAGTATATGAAATGGTGTTGGCTGACCGGAAAGTGAAGGTGCGCGAGCTAGCAGATACCACAAAAATTAGTACTGAGCGCACACGCCATATTTTTGGCATATGAAAAAGTTATCCTGCCGCTGGGTGCCGCGCGTACTCACTCCTGACCAAAAACACGAACGCGAGAGCACTTCGAAAGAGTGTTTGGACTTGCTGATGCGGAATCGGGCGGACTTTTGGCGTCGATTGGTAACTGTTGAATACCAGAGAACAGAATGAGTGCCTATACTGAAGCCGGCACGAGTGCTCCGAAGCGGCGGAGGGAGGCTCGATGGGTCGGAAAGGTTATGGCGTCGGTTTTCTGGGATTGTCATGGCATACTCTTCGTAGACTACTTCGAAAAAGGAAAAACCATCAACAGCGAGTATTACTTTGCATTATTGGAGCGACTGAAGGCCGAAATCGCTGCAAAACGGCCTCACATGAAGCGAAAGAAAATTTTGTTTTTGCAAGACAATGAACAGGCGCACAGGAGTATCGCAACCATGGCTAAAATCAATGACTTACAACTCCAATTGCTGTCGCATCCACCGTATTCGCCCAATTTGGTTCCCTCGGACTATTATCTCTTCCCACACCTCAAAAGATGGCTCATCAATAAAAATTTCAGCTCACGCGAGGAAATTATCGACGCCACGGAGGAGTATTTTGCAGACCTTCCGGAAAATTACTTTTCGGACGGGATCAAGAAGTTGGAAAATCGCTAGAATAAGTGTATCAAACTAAAAGGGGACTAAATTGAATAAAATAAAAAAAAACATAAAAACATTTAAAAAGTTGATGCACGCAGGTTGAACGCTACCATGGAACGCTACACAGTGGTGTTATAGTTCAAATTGTTAGATTTCACTACGAAGCATCATATTCAATCGCGGCAACGATGAGAAAGATTCATGCCAACTACGTATCTTCCGGGATGTGTGCACACATGATCGAAAAAATTCCAAGAGACGGGCTCAGAAAATTGTGTTTTTTTACTCAGAACGAGTAAATGTTTGATACGGAGGTGTCATAATGGCGTACTTTTTCGGTCAAGGGAGCGCGGTGCACATGATAAATAAATTTTTGTGGCCAGAGCTCGAGGATATGGATACGGACGACCCCCCTGGTTTAAACATTATGGTGCTATGTGCAATAAAATTCGCGAAACTGGTCGTTTACGTTTCCTCGATAATGACGTGGATGCCGCTGCTGATATGATCAGAAACACCATTCACTTTGGTATGAAATCCTTTATAATTTATTGGTTAAAGAGCATCAAACCAACAGAAGACAACTCGAATTGTAAAGAATTTGTCAGGGTTAGAGGAATGTTTTTTTCAGTCTTAGAAGACCAACCCCATCGAGGAAAACCGAACAAAGTTCAAACGAGACAGGAATGACTTCAACGCTTTTCTTAAGCGTTTCAAATTCCAATACTATGAAAAACTGACGCAAAAAATACTACAATGTCTCAATTGTAGTAAAAAATGTTGGTCGTTTGTCAAAGACATTAGAAATTCTATCTCATCTGCCATCCCAACGCTAATTTACAATGACATTTCAGCTGTACCAGCTTTTCGAACAAGACCAATCTGCTTGCTGCACATGTGGCGACCAATTCAACACTTCCAGATTGTGCTTTGCTTTCATCTACTCTCGGGCGCGTCAAATATTCAATTGGACGAATCCACTTTCACAGTCTAGCAAGAGTACTTAAAGACCTTAATACACACAAATCCGTTGGTCCAGATGGTATATCTCACCTTCTTCTGAAGGGGTGTTCTTGATCTTCGTTCCTTTAAAAAAACGAATTTTCTTCTCTCTCTTCATTGCATTTACGTCAAATCTTTCCAAAGTCATGGAAACGCTGATAAGCCGTCAGCTCATGAAATATCTCGAAACGCGAAAACTTCTCCATGACCGGCAGTATGGTTTTCGTAGCAACTGGTTCACTGGTGATTTGATGGCATGTTTCACCGAAAAGTGAAGTGGATGGTTTCAAGTCTGATATCCACAAAATGAATGCTGTGTGCCCCAGGGCTCCGTTCTGTCTCCGACATTCTTTTTAATTTTCATTTAGTATCTGCTACTTATAATCCAATATAATCCTTTGCGGCTAAACGTGCTCTCTGCTTTTCACATTCGGTATCGGACTCACTTTCCTGCTCTTTGGCAGTAGAACGCGAACGGCAGCGTATGTTAAGCTCATTAAATTCCGATATTGGCAGCATAACCAATTGGGGAACTATTAACAGAGTGGAATTGGCTTTAAAGCGAAATCTAAATACGGAGTCATTATCCATAAATGACACTTCCATCGTTGGAACCGAAAAATTGAAATTGAAATTCTCAGTATGTGTGTCAGTGACAACTTACGTTGGAATGACCACATATTCGATGTCGCCAAAAATGTCCACAATATATGTATATGACATTCATCCGTTCGAAATTGGAATACAATGCCTACATCTGGTCAGGCGCCCCTAAGACTTGGTAGATAGGATACAAATCCGTGCATAGCTGAAGCCGATATATATATATATCGACTCTAAAATATCGTCATTCTTTCCTAAGCCGTCTCGTTTATGGAATGGCCTGCCTAGGTCTCTATTTTCTGTTCATTATAACTTGCAAATATTTATGACCAATGTACATCGGTACTTCTCTTTTCTTCCTCCCTGATTCTCCCTCGCGCTGTATACAAACATTTTAAGGGTATTCAAATCCCTTGATCGCACAAAGTTTCCTAGCCGCATAATTTCTTGCTTCGGAAATCTTGCGGCTCACCATTGTTAGACTTCTTTTTTTTGGGACTACACAAAGCATCCGCAAACAATTCCAGCTCTAAAAGTCAAAATTGAAGCCTCCATCGCCGAGATAAAGCCCCAATTATATGTAGGGACGGATTGTTAATTTCGTGATAAGAGTCTGCAAGCAAAGGCGAGACGGTCACTTGGAGGACATTGTTATCCATAAATAATCGCTATATTGTTCATTTATCACTTTATCAAGGTTTCAAAGATATCTCAACAATTGTTCGTTTTATTCAAAAAAAAAAAAAACAAATCCTACAGGCCTTATTGAAACTATGCATCAAGTCAGAGCTAAATTGACATCGATGACTTCCAACTTGTTGCGTTTTCAAAACAATTGAAGGAGATAAATGCATTCTGCTGTTTCCCACCCAAGTCTATTTAACAATGAACAGAAGAAGTACACCAGCACCGTGTACGAGTCTTGTTTAAGATTTTTGAACAGTTTAACTTTTTACGGCGAGCTCCTGAGTTGAACTTTGCATTGTCTCATATTAAAACTTTTGTGGCGTTCCAGTAGCATTTCAGACATGCAAAACCGCCTTTCGATGTCTCTCGGCTTGAGTTTATGTGGAACCAAAGCAGCTTTTAAATATATCCAGCTGCTTTTAAACGTTTTGAAATGGCTGCTTGAGTGACACCCGAAGATTCTGCGAGCTCTTCTTGTGTTTGGCAACAATCTTCATAGAGTAATGCTTCCAGTTCTTCATCTTCTAACTTTTTTGGCGGCCCAGGACGATGATTTGCGTTTATGCCCCTACAGATGATAAACATGAAAGCAATGAAAAATATGTTCAGTGCCCCAGATATAACACAAAAATTGTTCTAGACACAACACTGGGTAAGAAGCCGTCTTTGAGCGGCTCATCGGAAAACACAGCCCGCATAACACCACACTGATAATGGATTAAGGTTTTTAGAATTTATAACAGGACATAAGCTTTCAGTAGCCATCACACGATTCCAACGTCTAAACATCAGTAAAGGGACATGGCTATCCCTTGATCAATAAACCATCAACCAGATTGGTCACATTGCGATCGACGTCAGACCCTCTGCCAGCATTCTAGATGTCTGAATTTTCCAAAAAGGCCAATATCGACTTGGATCACCAGGGTACATATGTGGATATTATAAGCATAAAGAAGCCAAGTCTGACCCCCAAATTCGACATTAAACTGCCACAATCGCATGAGATCACTAGAATCTCTGCCACTCACGTTTCTCTCAAGCTCCCTCAAAATGCTAGCCATCATACACAAGACATAGAACACTAATGGAAATGTTGTCAACCTGGCATCAGGGACTGCTTCCAGTTCCAGACTAAAAGCCTGCTAAGATGAGCATGGAAAACTAGTAGTTAAGACGCAGTCTGTGCTAAGAATATTTAAGGACTTATTCTTCAGACTCAATTACGACGATGATGGTCAAAACTTCGCTGTCAGGCAGAGTGCACTGTTTACACTGAACAAAAGCGACAGAGAACTCTGTCCCACTGCCTGAACTATTTCAAGTAGCTGCAAATGACCACATCTGCAAGATACGGTCAAAGAAAAGCATTCCCGAAGCATCGTTTGTGCGATTGGGTATATAAAAAAGGAAACACTTTTGACTGCGCCAACTATAGACGAATAAGTCTCCAGAACATCGCTTATATATTTTGATCAAAAAGCTTATTCAGAAAATTAAAAATACAAGTTTATTCATCTAAATCTATATTGTCCCCTTTAAAGTAACCCCCATCGACTGCAACACACTTATGCCAGCGCTTGATCCAATCCTCGAAACATTTTTTAAATTCAGTTTTCGGTAGGTCCATCAGTGCTTCCTGCGATTTGTCCATTACTTCCTCTCGGCTGCTGAAACGCGTTCAACGTACTGGTTTATTAACTCGATTGAACAGAAAGAAGTCACAGGGAGCCAAATCAGGTGAATTCGGTGGCTGTTGGATGGTATTTGTTGCATTTTTTGGCAAAAAATTACGAATAATGATGGCAATGTGCGACGATGCGTTATCATGGTGCAAAATCCACGAGTTTTCTGTCCACAATTCTGGTCTCTTTCTACGAATTGCTTCACGCAAACGTCTTATAACGCCCAAATAATACTCTTTGTTTACTGTCTGGCCTTCTGGCAAAAATTTATGATGTACTACACCGTTGTAATCCATGAAAACCGTGATCATTGCTTCTTTTTTGACAGAAAACGACGTGTTTTCTTTTGGTCTCGGCTCATTTGGTGAACGCCTGATGTCTGAATTGCATGTCGTACTCATAAACGCACGTCTCGTCTCCAGTAATGATCCTTCTGATGAATGTGGGATCGGATTCAGCCTCGCGAATCATCTCTTTTGCTACGTCAACACGGTTTCTTTTTTTGCAAGAAATTGAGGTCTTTTGGTACCAACGTTGCTGCTACAAGACGGAAACCCAAATCATTAACCAAAATGTCTGGGACGAATCCATAGGCAATTTTTAAGTTATTTGCTTTCTCTCTGATGGTTAATTTGCGGTTATTGACCAACATTTACATTTCTTTTCGTGGGTTTTCGATGTCGATGGTCTGCCACTGCGTTCATCATCTTCGATTGACTCACGACCACTTTTGAACCGCTCGTGCCACTGGTAATTGACCGTTTTCTTTAGAGAATCGTTGCCGAAACACTTTTCCAACATTTCCAATGTTCGCGCACCACCAATTCCGTTTTTTACGCAAATTTTAATAAAAGTTCGTTGTTGCAAATTTAAATCCATTTCTAAAATTTAAAAAAAACGCCGGCACACTCAGACATAGATGTACTCTTGGCTACGTAACTTTTGCAAATGTCAAGCTATAACGCTAAGATTTAGAGGGAATGTCGATAATAGATGTACCAACTTAACAAAAAAACAGAACTCAAATCCGAACAATGGGAGCGCCACACGGTGACGCCACCGGAAATTCTTTGCTTAAGGTGTTAGTTTCTTTTTTGCCTTATTATGTAAGCACATAAAATCATTAATGTACAATCTGGTTTGATCTTGGCTGATCTTGTACAAGACCCGACTATTTCAAATCGACATTCACTATCTATTCGAAGCCACATATAAGAGGGTGCAGAGAGATGAGCTATACAACTCAAAATCTAGTTTCTACATTCCTACCAAACTCATCAGGTTACGTAGGATGGCTATAGACAAGTTTTGCTGCTTTATCAAGGTCACTAATGATTTACCCGAGACCTTCAATGTCAAGAAAAATTTTAGTAAAGGCGACACTTTGGCATCTGACTTTTTTAACACCGCCTTCAAAGGAATCGTGCGAAACTCAATGGGCAACAAAAGGGCAAAAAAAGCGCGAGCAATAAATCATTCTCGATTGCCGTTGTGGTCTTTTACTGCTGCTATTACTTGTTGGAGTGTTTTACGTCAGTAAATGGGTAGCGTGAAATCTCTCCAATACGACAGGCTCAAATAAGCAATACTCCATCTCCTAGTTTTATAAGGTGGACCAAGTTGAAGGATGGTGGTGTTTTAAGGAACTTCATTTTCGCAGTCAAGAAAATTTGAAACCGACGTGTTAGTTCGAAAATCATTTAATTCAGATGGTTTTGCGAGTGTATGTCTAGTGGTTGGAGAAAAAGGTGTAAGGCTGATGTCAGTTAGAAAGATTCTACTTCCCTGAAACTAGTTTTAGTCATTAAAAATTCCCACAACCGGAGAAATTCAAAATCGTAAGACAATATCCATAGAAAGCCGACAGAAATTAATGTCGAAACTACTGCAAGTTTAAAATAAGACAGAAGGTGTTAGAAACATTGACATGTTTGAAGATAATGATCCGCTGGCCCTGATGACCTGCGAGAAATGTTTCCTAAGAATTTAAAAAAAAAAGCACTGTTGCACTGGTGCAATTTGGTTGGTTGGAGATTTCTAAAATCAAATTTATTGCCTTAGATAAGGTCTGGCATGTCCTTACTCTTCGAAATTAGCAGAAAAACATAGGTCCTTTTCATATGTGTACTCGTTCATAAGATTATCGGACGCAGTGAGACCCAACTATGGTATAAAGGGTGACCAGATAAGAACGATAAGAAAACAAATTTAAATAAAACAACAACGGTGTGAGATATAAAATCGATTCCACACGTAATGCCATGACCAGCCGCTTCGGCTTCCTTGGCAGTGCTTCTAGCGGCCGGTCCAATTTTTGATGACTCGGTATGTACGGCGTTCGTCTGGCAATAGTTTGTCGAATGTTCGCCTCGAGATCGTCCAAAATGGTTGGCTTGTTAGGGTAAACTAAGAACATAACATAGCTCCAGAGAAAATAATCGAGTGATGTCAAATCGCATGATCGCGGCGGCCAATTGTTAAGCGCTCGCCGTGAGATGATCCAGTCGCCAAATTTCTTCTTTATAATTTCGAGCGTTGCGTCGCTTGTGTGACATGCAGCGACATATTGTTGGAACCACAGCTCGGATATATCGATGTTGTCGGGCTCTGACTACAGAAAGTCGGTTAAAATCGATCTATACTTGAGACCTTTGACGGTAACACTGTCTCAATTTTGGTGGATGCATTGATGTTTGGTCATCCGGCTTTTATTCTTACATCAGCTTAATCTTATATGGGTTAACTGTCTGGCCATGCCCAATTCAGTTGCCACATTGACATTTCTGCGGCTATGTTTTCTTCATTTTGCACCAATCTCTATCTGGTTGGTGGCTTAAGATACGAAAGGGTTTACTCGTGCTCAAACTTTTCCTCGGTGCGACGAATTGCGTGCATACTGGAGCTGAAATGACGACCGCTCTCACGACGAAATTCATGTTGCGTTTTTAGAACAGCCGGAATTTCGAAAATGTTTTTTAATGATTCCCGTACTTTCGGCAAGCGTGAAACGATGCATGATGAAATGGCAATTACTGAATATTTTGACAGCTGGATGTCATTATTGACTTTGAAACATAACATTTGGAAAAACTATCATTGCTATCTGGTCATCCTATACTTATACCAGACGGCGTTCACATAAAATTGTTTGATTTGAAACAGCCAATTACGGGTAAAGTTTTTCAGGAGTATTATAATGAGAATCACGGTTTTTAAACTGAAAGTCTTCTCATTTCCAAATGGGGTATAGACTTTTACAAGGTGGGACAAAAGTAATGTCATAATGTGAATGTGCCATAATTTTTGCGAATAGCGTCAAGTGTCATTATTTTGTAGACAGATAGGGAAATAATCGACAACAAGCAATAAAGCGGTACACCCCTGAAGAACGCGTAATGATTGTTACTGCTTATTTGACATATTTTATCGTCCTTTTCTTCGTCGACCTGCACCATGTTCGCGAGCAATTAAGCGTAAGAACCGGCCCCGTATTGCCGCCCGAGGACGTTCGAGAGAGTCCACAAACATCGACGAGACAACGATGTACACAATTTGACATTTTTGTGAAAGACATGAAGGTACTCTCTTATAAAGTGCAGACCGTTCACCAATTGTTGCCTGCTGACAGTGAAGTGAGGTTAACTTACTCCCATGCTCTGTTAAACCTGGTGGTGCAAGAAGAGAATGATTTCGTGTCCAAAATGATAATGAGCGACGAAACTCATTTTCACTTAAGTGGTTATGTGAATAAACATGAATCGGAGAATCCACATGAAATGCAAGAAGAGCCATCACCTCAAAGTAAGTGTTTGTTGAGGTATTCGCATTCGGTATTGGAACTTATTTTTGTTGAGGACGCCAGCGGCACGACCGTAACCGTAATTAGTGATCGTTACAGACAGATGTTAAACGAGTTTCTTTTCCCGCAGCGTGCTGAACTGGATCTCGAGCATTGTTGGTTCCAGCAGGACGGAGAAACGGCTCATACAGCTCAGGCAATGATGGAAATTGATCTCAGGTCTTGACGATTGAAACTGGCCGGCCAAGACGCCATAGCTGACAACGTCGGAATTCTTCCTTTGGGGCTTTTTGACATCTCGTTTTTCATCTTAAATAATCTTTTCCTGAAAACGGAGCATGGTTTTTTTTTTTTCATTTTCAACAATTTTACTTTTGGAACATCTTGTTGTATTTGAGTAGCGATCACTATTATAAGGGTTACAACACACCTAAATATGAAAATTCCAACAGATAATAGTGATGTTTGCTATGAGCGTCTTACAGCTTAGTTTTTATACTAAGAAAGGTCACACTAAGTTTATAAATTCGCATAGTACTCAAAATTTCTTTCCGGCGTACCTCAAGGTAGCCGTCTTAAGCCTTTATGATTGCAATAAATAACGTTAACTGACTCAATTGAGATATTGTTTCGATAATGAAAACAGAGTCCTTAAGCTTATACTTAATGAACTTTAACAATTCTTCTTACAGTACTATATTCATCGAATGAAAAAGAGATAAATGTGCAATATACATAACGAGATACAATAGGCACCTAGTTCAGATTATATTGGTCCGCTGGTAGTGTTCCGAGATGCAACATATTTACCGAGGAGTACGATCGGTTTCAAATTGGGTATATAAAGATGACGGCACAGAAAATGAAAACGATTCATTCTTTTCTGGTAAAATGAAAGGAAATTTAAAAATTTACAATAGAGTCTAGCCAGAAGCAAGCAACATTTTTACTCTATAATGTTCAGTCGCTTTCCTAGTTCCTGATAGTCCATTAACATCAATAAAGACTCTGTCCCGATAAAAACCTAGTGGGCAGCCATAACCGCCGATGGTCGCTCTCCGCTCGTATTTTTGGACCGTGGCGTCAGAATGCGATCGTATACCGTGAAACTGTCGTAGAGACAGTATTGAAGCCTTAAGCGAACAATCATTTGCAACGGATGCAAATCCGTTGTATTTCTCTTTCTGGGGTATTTTGAAGGCTGACACTAAAAAATACCAAAGTTTGGACCATATCAAACGAGCACTTCGCCGGGAATGGGCCAAAATACCGGAGAGCCACTTACGTGCAGGGTGCGATGCTTTCTTCGGCCGTCTCAACGCCATTTTTGGGCCAAAGGTGGACATATTGAAAACTACTGATACAATTTGAAAATTGATGTATTTTCCAATATTTTTTGCTTTGGCACAATAAAACTTATCAAAAAGTAAAAAAATTGTAGCATTTTAAAAAGTTGCAGTTCGAGTCAGTCACCCTGTAGTTCGTCGTTGAATCTTTTCCTCCAAAGCCCGTCAACACAAATAGGACCGAATATTTTCTGAAGGATTTTTCTCTCGAAACAACTGAGTATTCATCCACTTTCGTTATGGTCCATATTTCTGTGCCATAAAGTAGGATGGGGATGATCAAGGTCTTATATAAGTTCTCCTGAATAGGGCCTTACTATTCAATTACCTTCTTAACCCAAAACAACAGCGATTGGCAAGAGTACTTCTTAGTTCTATTTCTGCTGAAGCGTTGTTAGCGGATTTCATATCAGGTCCAAGGTATACAAAGTCCTTTAATACCTCGAAATCGTAGCTGCTGATTGTAACGACCTGTCTATGTTATGTGTTCCATTCTTTTAAGTATGATGTTAAAGGAGTCAATTGACAGCGCCTTACTTTCTCTAAAACCTTATTTGACGTCATAGGTCTCGGTTGTTGTTATCGACCTTGAACGAACGTTCTCAATCATGGTGGGCCTCAAACAGATGAAAAGATGGTGGGTATCGATAGGGGTAGATGGGATGATAGGGATGATAGAAGTTCACACATTTTGACAGATAAGATCTTGAATCCGATGTTGAGGAGACTTACACTTCTTTAGTTGACGCAATTGAGGGTGTCTCTTTTTTTGTGGATCGGACAAACGATACTGAGATTCCATTCAACAGGCATAAATCCTTAGGATCAGATTTGAGAAATGAGTTGGTGCATGTCTCCACAAAGTCATTTCCAGCAGCTTTGAATATATCGGCCGGTAAGCCGGTTCGGCTGATTTATTGGTTGTTAGCTTTGATATTGCTATCCGCAGATGTTCTTTACGTCTATTGTGCTCGTAGAACTTACGAGTAGCTCTGGTCCTTCGTTGCAGGTTTCTTGTTTAGCTGCATGTGCTTTCTGGCATTCCTCATCACACCAGGGATTTCTTGGTGACGGTCGGGTAAAACCCAGTACATCAGTCTCTGATGGCACGTTGGCAACGTTGGCAATGGTACTCGGTACTTGATGCTGGCGACATAGGAGTTGTTGAGAGATTTCGATTCTATATACAATGATAAATTGTCACAGTAGTTCTTTGTGGCGCTTGGGAAATCTACATTCGCACTTTGAGTGCAAAAAGGTGGTGGTCCGAGACAACGTCCGGAACGTACGGAAGTTCAAAATACTAGACCCATGCCTCACGCCTGTCGCAAAATGATCAATATGATTTTTATGATTTATATCCGGAAACCGTGTGCTAGTTTACTACCATGGCGGATGTTATACTTCGGGCATTGCTTATATGTCTTGTCGAAGAGCTCGTAGAAACATTCTTTAATGGAGTCGTCCTTATCCTCAATATTGGCGTGGGTGTACATATATTAAGCTTATGTTAGTGAATTTGGTCTTGATGCGATTGTCATAAAATCCTCGCTCGCGTATCGAAAGTTCAAGACTTCTTGCCTAAGTCGATGTTTCTTTTTCCTTTAGCAATAACCATAGTATATATCACTGTGTTTCATCCTCCTTCCAATCCTATCTTATCGCACTTCTTAGATGGCCACTGCTAATTGTTCGGCTGCACGTGGTCTGTTAAATGGCCGAACAATCCACGTGCATATCCGAAGGTCGTTGTCCTTTAAACGTTTGCTAGGGTCATCAACAGTGAATAAGAGCTATTGGAAGAAATACATATGAGCTAGATTGTAGGTGGCTATTTTCGTCACTACGTGTTGCCGATGCCATCAGAATGTGGAATTTAATATCTTGGTCGAGAGGGACTAGGTTGTGATGTTTTGATCCGCAGGTTCTGCAAGTTCAAAAGCTGCTGCGCTTAGAAAAATGATATTCTAACCTTCTATTACACTCAAACTTATAAACATTTATTATTCACGTATTAGATGATCAGCCTTTCCACAGATTGAATTTTTAGTATCAATTTAGGCTCGTATTTCTAAAAGACCCAAGACAGGCTACTAAATCTAGCTTTTGTTAAGGGAACCGTTTCCATTTCAGAATTTGGCGAGTTGATTCAATTATGTCTTCCGCTCCTTTGAAGGTCTCAGTTCAGCTTCAGTATGTAGTTAGTATTCGTATATGAGTTTATCTGCAATTTTTAATAGCTTGCTACTGTAACCATAAATAGCACCTTGGTCACTCAAAATCGGTGACAACCTTGTATTGTCGTCAATATTGCTGGTACGAAAGGTAACAAATTACTCATAATTGACATACCTTTACTCTACCTTCAACTAGGGGTGGCCGTGGTGTAGTGGTATATGCATAGACTCCTCAAGCAGAGGGTCGCGGGTTCGAATCCCATGCGAGGAAATTTCTCTAAAAAAGTATTTTCATGGAATTTGTTTGTAGTTTATGTAAATTCCGTTGGCTGACATGAATGTCAGTGTATGTGTTTGTAACAAACTAACAACAATTAGCAAAAATATTGAAACTTAACACCAGAGTTTAGAAGCTACTACACCACCCGCCCGCACCCTGGTGAAAAGCCAGTAAAAGGGTATTTATATCCCCTCAGTGCGCGCGCGTAATTATAAAAAAAAAAAAAAACACGGTCGCTGTCACTGTTTCTATTCGGTTAGGACTTAATTCAATTCCAAAGTTTTACCTCCATTATTCTATTTGCAAAGGCCATTACATTTTCGTTTCACTTAAGATGTAAACAGCCTCAAGCAGATGACTTAAAATGGCAGGTCTCTCCCACCGACATTTCCCACCATTCAAACCCACCTAAGGAATGCTAATTAATGGTGAATGCCGTGTGGACTAAGCTGGTGGCAGTTGGCACAATCAATAAAATAATCTCGTTGCCTTTGGGCGAAAGCTTAGCAATACCATTCGAAAATTTCTAACAAAACGTCAGCTACTTAAACACACTTTCGAATAGAAGAAATAAAAAACAAACAAACAAACAAACAAACAAAAAAAAAAAAAACGTCGCTCATGGTCATGTACTCCATAAAACACTGAACCAGCCACCTGCTATCGTTATTGACTATGGTAACTAATTAAAATTAATTCGCCAAATACCCCCGAGCCGAAAGTAACTCGTTAATTTCGAATAAGCCAGCGCCCCATTCAAAGTCATGAATTCAAGAGAAAAATTCGGAAAAATTTGAGAAAAATTCACCTACCAACCCAACCCCATTAACTGAAAGAAAATTGAAAACTGTTAACGGCAAAAGTTTCTCTCCATCCTAATTTGGCTTCAACCTTTCGCAATCCCACGAATTTGAGATAGGGGTGGATTTGCTCTAAGCCAGACAACAGTAACAGTTCTTGGTCGCTTTTTTTTTTTTTTAATTTTTTTGGGAACACTTACGCTACAGGTTTTGGGGGGCTTAATTTCTGTAATTGTTTTGGAGAGCAACATCTTTTTTTTTCCAAATGAGAAGGCAAAAAAAAGCAATCGATGATAATTCTTGGAAACTTTGGGACCGTCAAAGAAGTCACTTAAGAAGGGTTGGATCAATTTTAAGAAAACTTTTTTGAAGGAAACCTTTCTCCTCCAGAATAATTGACGACAAATGCGGCAAAACGGAATCATTTGTAGCTTGTCTGTAGTTACAACGAACATGCGCCACGGAAGTATGGTCTTGAAAGAAAATAAAAAAAACTGGAACGGCTTACAAGAAACATAACAAGAAGCCACATGTGTGTCGTAAACGATAGTCTACCCATCTAACCAACCCTGTCAACGACCTCCCCTTGAGATGCGGAATTTCACTTTCAAACTGGAAACTTGAGAACGTCTTCGATAGAAAAAAAAAAAAGAAATGCTTAACGGTCCGTTGGATAAGTTAAATAACCTGATCAAGCGTAACTGACTACATAACGAAAAGAAGAACAAACGAGAAACGATATAAAGCCTTGTGCCATACATATCCGTAGGTTACCATACATAGACGGTGGCAGGATGTCGGCATTTTGAGCTAATGAAGGCTCGAACGAGTACATATGCCGACTTTACAAAATAATAGTTACTTTTGCAGTATAACAGCTCCTGGCACATCTTTTATTGAAAAGAGTTTTCTCAAAACGATATATTCAGAGTACCACCAAAATGTTCATACTAAGTTACTTGATATTAACCCGACGTGTGATATTAGAAATAACCGCTGCTTTCACAAGGATGTCAGCGTGTCCAGATGGAATTCGAATTCGACTACATATTCATGTCACGGTGCTCTTTTAGTAACATCACTACTCGGTATTCGGCACATGCACTTATTGTATTCTGCGGTAGTTTCCTACTTAGTCCTTAAAATTTCCTCTTAGCGTTGATTGACCATCAGTTTAGTGTGTCCAATTTTCCAATTGATCTCTGCTGAATATCCTGCTATGAGTAATCGCTTCTGGGATAAGGTGCCTACAGTACCAGCACCCCCACCACACCGGCGCCGAGTACCTGCAGCCCGATGCGAGCAAAAGCCGGACATTCACAGAGATAGTGCTCTGCGGCGTCACCAACACTTTCAAAGCAAGCATCGCAGATTGTTGCGTCACTTATACCCAGCACATTTGAGTGCTTTGTGAAATGTCATGTCACAACGCCAGTAAGCAATCTGCAGTATTTCCTGTTGAGGGACAGTAGAAAGGCCGCTGACTTCACTGAGACATCGGGAAGCATTCGTTTGGTCTGTCCGCATTCTGGGGAGATACGCCATCTGCAGTTGTGCTCATATAAGACCCAACTGCCAATGGAAGCCTAATCCTGGGCACAGAGAAAGTCGATTTCATATTTTTTTCTGCAACAGGAGTTATGGTGCCATTGCATCGAATGGCATGTTTATAAGACCAGAGTCATAAGACAGGCGACGCTCAAGGTCACCAAAGTTCCAGTGCGTGTTGTATCAAAGACCACTTCTTTTTAAACTTTGAGAGTGCAGCCCATGATTTAAATAACAAGGGTGGGGAAACTCATCAAATTGTTTAGAGCGGAGCCAGAAGTGCTGGGAAAAGCCCCCATGTAACCGAGACAAACCGCTCTTTGGAGTCTGGTGAAAGCAGCAATTACATATTTTTGCGAGAGCTTATTCCACCAGACAACGGATCCATTGGATATAATTGGCCTTATCATAGCCGTGCAGATCCAAAGGACCCTTTTCGGTGACAGACCCCATGTCTTGCCGATAGCTCCTTTGCACTGCCAGAAGACCTACAGTGCCTTAGATGCTTTCGTCGTAACATGTTTAGTCCAGAAAAGTACGTTATCCAGGATAGCACCCAAATACTAAGTTTCTTTGGAGACTAAGCAGCTTCCTCCTTCTCGTAAAGAGAACAACCTCAGTTTTGAGAGGTCTGATTGAAAGACCATTACTAGTGCACCAGTAGTTAATCACATCTAGGGCTGCCTGCGCTTTAGAGTAGACAGTCGCTAGACATTTCCCAGCTACATCACCCGCGTATGTTTGCTTTTATCCACAAAACTAGGATTCCTCTACGCCGTGCTGTCTGGCCGCGTTATACATGCCATCAAAAGCTGCGTTGTCGAAAGCACCCTAAACATCGATGAAAATGCCCAATTTTGCCTACTAGATTCTGAAGCGCACTCGCAGGATCTTCCGCGTCGGTAGGCGTGTTGCATCGCCGACAGAGTATGCATTCGGGAGGCAGTTTTGCGCACATGGATCTCGACCATTCTCTTGATGCTTTTCAGGATAAAGGAAGTCAGATTTATAAGTCTGAAACTCTTGGCGAGTAGTCCTCCTTTCCGATTTTCGGTATAAACGCCACTCTCACTGTTCGCCAGGGATTTGGTATGTATGCCAGTGTCAGGCTAGCAGTGAAAATTCTCTTCAGAGTTGCCAGCAGCTAGTCTATACCTTTTTGTAACAAAACTGGGTAGACAACAAATCTGCGCAGCGGCCGTCTTGAATCAGGATCGTGTTGAGTTGCGCCCATAGATGCCTTGATAGATTGAAGCCTGCTACGCGAACTGTTGGTTTGGCGTCAAAGTTGTAAGCTGCTGGTAAGTCCCTCCAGGCTTTTTTTCACTCCTCATTGATATCAAAATTTGTGTCGTACAACCTCGTGGCTAGCCTCATGGGTAGATTACGTGACTTTTAACAGTACCGATGATTTAGTTTTATATTAAAGCGGATTTTAATATTCAGCTGGCTATATATACTTTTGCTATGAGTACTGTATAGCGAAATGGGAGCACCGTATTTAGCTGTTGGATACACCAGGCCGAGGGCAGCTGTGCGCATGGAGTCAGGAGAGACTACCCAAGAAGGTTGATGTGAGTCTCTAGAGCAAGTTGTTTCTCGTTTTTAAATTGGCGGAAGTCTTGAGAAAATGATGTTTAAAGGTCAAGGTCCTGTTATCCCGAGGTAAGTTGGCTGGCTATTGTGCTGAATTTGACTTCGGGTGTTAAGTGGAAACACGTTGACTCAGAGTTGATTGAACTAGACGTTAGTCTCCCCTCCTTATATACCTTCTCAGCTTCTCGAGATCAAGTAAGTAAGTGCGTCTTCAATTAGCTTCAAGCTCCGGCTCCGAACGGCTAAGGCTAAGTCGCCAGCAGACGCTAATTTTTTGGACTTCCGGTATATCGTGAATGTAGATGTTGAACAAGAGTGGCGAAAGAACTGACCCTTACGGTAACCCGTTGTTCTGTTGTCTAGGCGTACTCACACTGTCGTTTACAAGAATTTGAAGGGAGCGATTGTTAAGCATGTTAATTAGATTTGATATCTTCAAGGTGGTTATATATATAAATATCACGTCTGTACGCCAGACTGTATTGTAGGCGGTTGTTAGTTCTACGAGTGTTGTTAGAGCCAGTACCTGATCAAAAGCCGGGCTGCTAAATAGGAAATACTGTATGTACCGCCCCGACAATCCTTTTGTAGATAAGGTGCTCAAGAATTGTATATGCCTAATGCTTAAGAGAGCAATTGGTATATAGCTATTGGTTTCTCTGATTTAAGGATCTCGATGATTTTAGATTTCTTAAATTCTTTAGGTAAGATTCCTGACAATAGAATATTGCTACAAAATTTGCACAACCAGACTTTGGAATCTATAGAAGTTTCCATTATCCGATTAGTGACAAGTTTTGGGTTGATTCTAGGCTCTTGGGACGATATGGAGTAAGCTTGAACGGGTAATATATAAGCTTTCAGTGAGTGGTTTTCTTTCAAAAATGTAGTCGTGTTCTGAAGTAATTCTTCTGCAACTTTATGATCACCGTTTCGCGAGAATTCTTGGTGAAGTCTGTCGCTTTCTGCACTCCATCCGGAAATGTAGTTCTTACAGAACATATTTATTCGCAGTGCTTATTACAATGCCGACGAATCTCTCATAGTTATAGGGCATTGGGGGGGACCCAGTGAATATTAGAATCGAGCTCTAATGGGAAGTTTTGCCAAAACGCTTTATTAAAGTTCCATCGAGGCCGAAAGCTGGAGTTCACTAGCGGTATTTTTATGCCGGCTTCTAGGACTACTGGGTGATGTTGACTGCGAGGGAAGTCGGGTAGTACTTGTCTTGATATCTGCTGCGATCTTTCGCCTTGGACCGATGTAGCAAAGCACAGATCGGAATTGAAACTATTACACAATCTTCTCGAGCAGAGGTGCCTCTGTCTTTCAATCCTGAAGTCCTAACCATATTCGTCATCCACTTGTTTGTAGATGTTCACAATTTTTAATCCAGATATTGATATTTTCACCGCAGTCTTTTGCTGTATTAGGCTTACGTCTTTTAAAGCGGATCGTACGAACGTCGAAATTCCATAAGCTAGGTGGAACCTATAAGTGAGTAGCCTTTAGTTTTCCCTCGAGCAAGTAGACTTGATACGTCTTGGTACAGGTGATCGCATTTTGCTCTACTGATGCCTTTAATATTCAGTTGACAGATACGGACAGAAAATCCTACCATATATCCCTAGTCAAACGACGCTGAGAAGTGCCAGTTAGGATACGGATGAGTGGGCGTTTATAAGTTGTGCGTTACGAAATATTAATGCCACTTGTTACGTTGTCGGGAGTTAGGATTTCGTTGAAAAGTTCGGCATCCAATTGTGAATAGACTTTTGATGACCCAACTTTTCACTGATTGGGAGCACGTTGAGTAGGAAAGACAATAAAGTCTGACATTGAAGATTGAAGTTTAATAAATCGAACTCGTGGTTAAATGCAAAGAAGCATTTTTTTTTTTTTAGTAAACAAGTTAAGGTACGCGGTCAGGTTTTGCATAAGCCCTAATGTTTAACTTCAAAGAATGCTTACAATTTCTGATTCTAAATTTAAGAAGAAGATCTCCTCACCTGAAGGGATGTGTAAAATATTCAATTCCCTTCTTCGTCATACCATGTCGCCCACATAAGCGTATTCACTTGAGCTGCCTCATACGTAGAAGTAAGAACTAAAACTCAATAATGAATTTATGAACCAATGAATAACGAAATTCCAACTTCACAATGACACTTTGGGTAGACCTTAATTAAACCCAAATCCATGAGGGAGGCCTCTCAAGGTACATATCTCGTCTCCCACACTACACTATAAGTTCATAACCAAAAAAAGCGAATCAGCTTGTAAAACAATACCCTTTCGAACCCATATCTTGGCGTTCGTCCCATGAGAAGTCATCCTAATTTGTTTCCAAAATAAGAAACTCGGCAATTTAATTCACCCTTGTCATTTATTTTTCCTTTTTATTTGCTTACCTTTTTGCCAAAATTAAGGAGAAAACTATTAATGGGCCGAAATAGCCACATACAACATACTCAACATCCCATGTTTAATTGAATTAGCTAAGGTGAGAGATACCCCTGTTTTGTGAAAATTATTTGCAAAATACTCGTTTCCGGTCGATTTACCGCACTAACCCGTAGCCTTTAATAAATTTTCGATGAAATGGAAGTGACAGAATAAATCGGTTAGGCCAATTGAAAAAATTTAGTTTCTGGTCCAGAGTAGCCTCCCCCCAACTATGCACGGGTATGTTGTTGTGACCATTGTTTCTGAATATCTGAAAGATCATTTTATTTTAGGGTCAGAACCAAACGATTTTCTTCAATTGGCAACCTCAGATACAGCAGTGTGAAACATACTTAGATATACTCATATATTTTGTGTACTCCGGCATTGTTGGAATCAATTAAGATTAACAGTGGCGTGTGCGTACATTATGTCATTCAATAGCGCGGCACATTTCCGCATATCCGTGGGCGTCCTGCGTCTAATGGATATTGCTACTTGTGTACTTGTGTACATTCTCCGTTTCAAAAAATAATAGTCAAAGCGAACAATTTAAAAGATTGCCTTTTGGTACATCATACTCGTAATACAAGCGACATTTTCTCTACTGGTTGAGGCGTGACGCGTGACACTGTCGCTACGATTTGAAGACTAAAGCTCTGATTGACAAGTGAATTTGGATTTCAATTTTTTAATTCAACTTATAGCTTGAAGAGCAATAGAGAGTTGTAAACATGTTCATTAAGCTGGTTGTTCATTGCCACGAAATAAGTGAGAAAATTATCTTAAGATTTGAATTAAAGGAACATGCCATTGGCCTGTAATTTTGAGTACACAGTACACGGATGCGTGGCTTAGTTCATAACTTACTCGAGTGTATGCCATTTCGGATTCGTCCAAAAAAAAAAACCTTCATGTTCAAGTACAGATACATAATTCCCAATCTGTACAAATGTTTATTACAAGGGCTACTTTGGCTCTTTTATTATTAAACTTTAAGAAGCTATCTGAGAGGTTAAGAAAATATTGATCAATCCATGATAGTATTTGGCTGTACATAATCTTGCCAAGTGTTTTATTTCCTCTTTTAAGTCTAGGACACTAGCCAAACTCTGGGTAGAGTCTGATAAATGGACTTTCTGCATCTTTCTTGACATGGTGGTCGGCATTTTCATTGCTATCGTAACTGGTACACATACTAAAGACTTTGTTCAGGGTGGCGAGGTTAGTGAGTCCTTGATGATACTCTAATAGGACTTTGGTATGTATACCTTCCATCTGTTATGTGCTCTATAATTAACTATAGAAATAACAAATATTATTCTAGTACTTACTTCTTGTGGTAGCTTATTGTGTTACGATAATAATGTATTACGTGGTAAGTTATTTGATAACCAAATGTCCGGTGACTCTTTCTTCTGTTGTCGACCTTCTTCCAAGTTACAAGTCTTTTCAACCGTTGCATTTTATTTGCTACCCAACCAACATAATACCATTCAAATGTACTTAAGAATCCTTCAACTGCCAAGATTTCAATGTCAGTGTCCATATAATTATCGAAGCCTTTCATCGGGCTGCATAACTGTGTGTTTTATGTTATTGAGTCCTAGTAAAGGGACCTTGTTGAACCAAGGGTCTTGTGGTAGAACTGTGTAAGTAATACCACTGGAAAACATCTGCTTTATCATGTTGACGGCATTTTATTTTATAGGTTTGGATTGATGTCGGAATCAATGGGAAAGTTATTCTCTCATTTAGACTAAATTGTTTGAGCAGTTAGTCTTTGCTATTGCTTGTAGCCTTCAAATTCAAGATAATCTGGACAAAGCTGTAGCTGACACTGCACTTCATCTCTCCCAGCTTAGATTTTTAATCCAAAAATAGGGTCAATATCACATGGAAATTCCGAAGAGAAAATGTGAAACAAGCGATTTCTCTTCTAACCTTCCTAACATATCTTGTGGACTCTTGTCACCAATTGAAATAGCAGGAGGCCTATCAGAACATTAATAATATTTTCGTAAGCCTAGGTTAAGAGTGGACACAATTAACGCTGTAATAAGTAGCACTTGAGATGAACGAAAGCAGCAACAGAAAATACCGCACGAAGTAGCTGGTATACCACAAGACGCAGTCTTAGGCCCCCTACTGTGGGGCAGTATGTTCGATGAAATTTTACGTCTAAAGATTCTGTGAGAAGTTGATGATATTGCCGAGGTAGTTGTTACAAAAACTCTAGAAGAAGTTCCACTCTACAGCATCGCCTTAGTGCACTAAGATTCGAAACGTATCCTGTACGAGTATCTGTAGACGCAATTCTTGAAGAAATGGAAATAGTCAACATCGAGCAGCTTCAAAATGTCCGGGTAAACAATAAAAACGCAACGGTTCTACCTATATCAGTGCTCGATGTATGGATAAGAAAGAATCTGCTTAATCCCAAACACTAGAAAATCCCAAACCGTCCATGTTGTGAAACTGTCTCTGAAAGCGAAGATAACGTATTTTTTCACTTTCTATGGGAAATACATGCGTAATAAAGTGGTGTACTTACCTAGCATCCTTAGACGGTTTAGTCGTCAACATCAAGTGAAAAGCTAAAATTATCGAATCGTATAGAGTAACCCAAGTTCTAAAACAGAAACGATATCTTTAGGTGAAGGCGATTTTAGCCAGCAAGAATCCGGCACTAGGCGTTATCTCATGTAAAGTGTGACCTACCAATAAAAAAAAAAATATAAAAAAAAAAAATTTATCCAAATAATCTTCTACGTAAGCTCATTTTCATGCCACCTTCCTTCCTCAATTTCATTTCACCCAAAATTGGAGTACCATGCTCATATCTGGTCAAGCGCCCCTACAATTTGCTAGATGAGATCAAAATCCATGCGATAGAACTCATAGGTGATGCCAATATTACACAGTCAATTGACACACTTAAACGACGACATGTGTCTCGCTATGAATTCTCATCAGTATACCCTTAAACCGACTTGCGAACATACGTGATTCTTTCCTAAGCCATTTCGCATATGGAATGCCCTGCCGAGCTCTTTATTTAAGACCAACGTACATCGGTACCTCGCTATTCTTCCTCCTTATGTTTCCTGCGCTTATTATAAAAAAGGGTCCTTCCGACTTACATTGAGGTGTCTGTTAGTAAGAGCAGCCAGTGGTATCTACAAAATTAATCATCCAATTTTGTTTGTGAATCACTTTTTTACTAAATAAAAGAAAATGGTTTTGAGTGATAGAAATCTTTTTTTGTTTCTGTTAAGTGAAAAATATGTGCCTGCCTTCAGTGTTGATATACATTTGTAACCGTTTAATTGCATTTTCCATGAATTTCCATAGGATTTCCGGTGATAACTATTCGCATTCCTGTCGAATGTTCTTCTTAAGGACTCCGATTGTCTAAGGTTTGTTGGCATCAACCCGCGACTTCAAGTAGCCCTAAAGAAAGAACTCTTCGGTTGTTAAATCGGGCGATTTTGCTGGCCATGCCAAATCGCGAAAACGGCAGATTACGTGATCAGAAAACGCTTCATTCACAATATTCATTGTGGCTCATGCTGTGTGTGCGTTGCACCATCTTCTTGAAACCAAATATTCACCAAGTCCCGCTCATCTAATTCCGGCAGTATGAAGTCGTTTATAGTATCATGGCTCTGTTGCGTTCGACAGTAACAGTGATCGTATTGTCGATGGTATCCTTAAAAAAATACAACCCAATCACTCCTCCCGCGTGAACGCTGCACCACACAGTGGCTTTGAGTGGATGTACATCACACGCGGATTTTCAGTGCCTGGGCAGGTAGTAGTTTAGAAATCGCCAACGCAAAGGACAGAAGATTTTATGATGACATTGATGCAAACTATCTTAACCAACAATTTGTTACAATCGCAAATGCATCAACACCACAATTCTCAGAGGTCCTTATTGATCATGTTGTACCACCTTTTGATCATATTGTACCATCTTACAGTTTTGGTTTCAATGCAGTAGACAGTTCTGATGTAGTCGAAAGTCCACTTTCAATAAAATCTAATGTAACTGGACTTGACCAAATCCACCCAACTTTCCAGAAGATAATTTTTCCTGTCGTATTTCTTATTTTACATTAACATGGGAGAGTACCCTGACCAGTTGAAGCTGGAAAAATCTTCCCTATTCCCAAAACTGCTAGAAGGGAAAAAAGTTTAAACGAGACAGGAATGACTGCAACACCTGAAGCAAAAAATACTGCAATATCCCAAAGGTAGTGAAAATTTTTAGTCGTTTATCAAAAATATTAGAAATTTAGCCTCATCCTCTATCACAACGTTCATTTACAATGACATTCCAGTTGTCAGCTTTTTGGACAAGGCCTATCTGCTTGCTGCACACCATGCGGCCACTTCAACACTTCCAGATTGTGCTCTGTCCCTGCCTACACTTGAGTGCGTCGAGCAAGAGCAAGAGTACTTAAAGATCTTAACATACACAAATCCGCTGGTGCAGATGGGAGTTATGCCATCTTTCTTCTGCAGAGGTGTTCTTCCTCGCTGGCAAAACCAATGCGTAAGCTTTTTCATCAATCCTATTTCTTAGGGCTCTTTCCGAGCAGATGGAAAACAGTCCATTGCTAAAAAGGCGATCTTTTCTGGCTTCCTTCATACCCATTGCATTTAATTCTCTTCTTTCTAAGGTCATGAAAACGCTGATAAGCCGTCAGCTCACGATATATCTCGAAACGCGATAACATCTCAATGAACGGCAGTACAGTTTTTCTAGCAATCTGACGAAAGCAAGATAGTTCCACTTGATTTTTCCAAGGCATTTGACAGAGTTTGGCATCAGGCCCTTTTTTTTAGAAAATGCGTGCTCTTGGGAATCAATGACTCACCTCTTCTGCTCTCTACTGTCATTAAAGCTAAATTTAAATGTCCAGCCATTATCCATGAATGGCAACCATATCGTCGAAACCGAAAAAATTTTCATGCTCGGTATGTGTGTCAGTAGTAACCTACGTTGGAATGACCGAAATGTTTAGATTTCCTCATGTAAGAAATATTTTAACCCCTCTGATGTAGCCTTAATATACGAGTGTAAGGCATTCATCAACTCGAAATTGGAGTACAATGCCGACATCTGGTCAGGTGATTCTAAAACATTTCTGCATCTGCTAGATAGGATTCAAAACCTTGCGATAAAACTCATAGAATAATCTATTATCAGTCAGTCAATTGACACCCTCATACACCGATGCATGCCTCCTGTCTCACTTTGTTTTATCGCTATTTCCACTACCAGTGCTCCATAGAAATAGCTAGTAACATTCTGCCCCTTCAAATCTTCAACGGTAACACCTGTCTCATCATTATATTCATTATAACTTGCAAACATTGAAGACCAATGCATATCGGTATTTCTTTCTTCTTCCTCGCTGATTTTCCTTCACCCGTGTTGTATACAACCATCGTATTCAGTTCCCTTGAGCTCTCGCTAATTATAAAAAAAAAAGTTTTTTACCCTATGCTTTTTCGGTTTTGAACTGGAATCCTTGAAATCTTTTCAAGGTCTTCCTTATAAAGAAATGTTAGATGGTCCAGGCTTAGGGTCAGATAAGTCACTTTTTTTAAATAATAAAGCTTTTCTAAAGGGTGATTCATCGTGAGGTTTGATTTATAATGTAAAATCAAACACAAATTTGAAAGTGAACTTAAAATTTTTATTATCGATTGAAAGAACAATTCATGGCATTTACTTTTTGAAAATGACATCATGTAAACGTTGTCCACGACTACGTCTGAGATGGTCCATTTGGAATGTCCAATTTTGAGTGACTCGTTCGAGCATAGCGACTAATATCTCGCGGATTACACGAGTAATGTTGGCTTCCAAAGCGTCAATCGTATCTGGCTTATTCCTGAAGACATGAGACTTTACATATTCTCAGAGAAAATAGTGCAAAGGTGTTATAACGCACGATCTAGGCGGCAAATTTACTGTAGCAAAACGTGAAATTAAGTGCTCACCAAAATGATTTCTCAACAAATCCATTGTTTCACGCGCTGTATGGCTCGTAGCGCCGTCTTCTTAAAACCAGAGCTCACCGAGATCATGTGCTTGCATTTCAGGAAGCACGTAGTTCGTTAACATGGCGCTATAACGGTTACCGTTTACGGTAACACTCTGATTTGCCTCATTTTTGAAGAAATATGGACCAATGATTACACCAGCCCATAAACCACACCATACCGTTGTTTTTAATGGATGTAATAGTAGCTCTTTGTACTCTTCGGGTTGCTCATCAGCCCAAATACGGCAATTTTGTTTATTAACGTATCCATTGAGCTAGAAATAGGCTTCATCACTGAACAAAATTTTACAATAAAAACACCGGGTTTTCATTGAGTTTTTCCTGAGGCCATTCACTGAAAATATGACGCAAATTCAAGTCGCCTGGCTTCAATTCTTGCACAAGTTGAATTCTGTACGCGCTTAGGTTTAGATCATCACGTAAAATACGCCAAGCCAAGCTGCTGAGTATGACGACGAATCGATTCGCCACGGTCTTTGCGTACAATCTCAGCGACAACTGCTATAGTCTCTTCACTATGTGCTGGATGTGGTTTAACCGGTCGAGTATCATCCACTAATATAAGCTGGAACTCAAATTTGCGAATGGTATTGGCAATAGTGGTTTCAGTAGGTCGTTCAGTTCAGTTATGCGCACTGTAAGTTCCTCGAATTGCACGAAAAACATTTCTCATAGAACGCTGATTTTCGTAATACAGCTGAAGATTTTGAAGACGCTGTTTTCATGATGATTTGCCAAACGATACTGAATAAAAATGACAAAGCAGTTTGATAGGAGTCATGCGTGATCTGTCAAAAAAAGCCTTTTGAGGATCAAACTTTACGATGAATCACCCCTTATAAGAAAATAGTGTTAGTTCTGTTGCAGTCCCGCCATATTTTTGTTACAATAAAGTTTATTTCATTTTTTTTTTCAGTTGGAATATATTCACAACTAAATCTTTCTAAAATAGGGTCTAGGATCGCATTTGTCCTTTCCCGTGCTCAGCCTTCTTCTAGAATTCAAACAATTCCATTTGTGCTGTATGGTATGAGTTTGGTCTGAAACAATTTGTAATAGGCAGGAAGAAGCACACACATTTCGGTACAGAATAAGATTGTTAGCTATTCTCATAGACAGCACAAATTTCATCTGGTGTCCGGCTGACTCCAGTCTTGGAAGCTTAGAAAAAAGCAATTATATGTTAAGTTCCATCGAATTGTTAGTGTGTTAATAAAAAAAATTACCAAAAATATATCAACAAAGAATTTATATAGTCTAACCACATTATTTTGTTGTTCCTACTTCCAGAAATAATATTTTAAACACACTTCACTAAGCTAAACATATTTGACTGAAGACAATCAAAACTTGTTCACATTTGCTCTGATCTCAGTGATTCACATTGTGAATCTAGAACCGAGAATTTCGCAGGAATGTCTTAAATATTTTGCAACTTTATACTTCAACATTTTTCTAAAGCTAAAATCAAAAATCACTTAAGAAATGACAAAAAAAAGAGTTTTATCCATTTAGAACCATAACTTTCAGCAAAGTTCTTATGTTTCTGTTTTGAGTAAGCTTTCCATATGAAAAAAGTTCGAGTTTCTAAACGGGTTACCAACTACGTTTCTCAACTTGACTAATACATTTGGGACATCAACATCTGGGACTAACAACATCAAACATTACAAGTACCTGAATCAACTATACAGGTGGTACAATGCAAAATTAAGTATTAAGCCTCATAGCAATTTATAATGACAAACCATTAAAGAATCCATTCGTCTGTTTATCGCCCAACACCAATCCGGTGTTTCATCAATTAAATCATTTTAATGCACAATGAACAAGATTAATATCTACTGCATTCGAAATAACGAATGGCTACAGCGTACTCCCCATGTATCTCATCATTTCCTTAAGCTTCGCGTTCCTGTTTTGCCATTGTATATACCTACCAGCAGACAAAACCGCATCCGCAGCTCATGCAGCATCTCTGACGTAAAATAAAAGAAAACTCCCCAGGCAACATGGCTAATGGCAACGTGGCAACCATTAATTTTTTCTCCTTATTTCCTCCATCAGGTCGGGAATTACCATGATCGTCTATCCCACTGGAGATGGATACAGATGATAGATTAAAAAAAAAAAAAAAAAAAAAAAAGAACTTGGTAAACAATTTTATGAGGTTATGATGTGGTATGGCATCTAACCCAATCTAGAGACGGAAAATTTCAAAAAACAAAAACACTCTGTTGACTGCGACTTCGGACAAAAGAATGCTGTTGTTGTAATGAACAACTTTAACGTTAGCATTAGCGCGGTTGTGTTCGCTTCCACGTAAGCGTTCAGGTTAACATTATGTCTTGAAGCTATTTCAGTTCATGGTAGTGGAGAACTTTCCGTGGTCCGTTTGGCTTTCAAGAACCATGCCTTGAGGGGTGGGAATGAAGTATTTAAAAAAAAGGGAAGAAACCAAGGTTTGGCAGCTACCAAAAAAAAAAAAAAATGTTTATATTTCGTGGACCACTGCACGGAAGTCATAAATGTACGGATTCAATTATTCTTTTTTTTTTTTTTTGTTTGAACGTCATATGGTCAACACGTTGCAGTGTATTTCGTTTAATTAAAATTTACTCTATGGTTTATAACTACACAATGTGGAGCTAAGAAATAATAAAATCTTTGAAGGAAAAACGTTTGAATGCAGTTGATGAACAGTGGTGGGGAAAAGTTTACCATGTGAATCTGAAAATATTCACTCTATGAGAGTCAACTGTCTATATCACGCCAAGTTAGGAAGAGCTAAGGCTTTGAGTTTTGCTAAGGGCTTAAGTTGTCCACAGTCTTTTAAGACTTTTTAAACAACAACATTACTCCAAGATCAGAACTTTTCTAAATATGACTTGCACTTAACGTAATATCGATGAAATGTTGGTCAGGAAACTCAGATAAAAACTTTTTACCTTAAGCGGATGGATAGTTTATGTGTGTTTGGCGGATGGCTGATTTCTGATGGTTGATTCGTGAGTCGAAGATTAGTTTGCTTAAATCCATTTACTTTCGGGGGCATTATTATCGATGTTACAAATATTGATGCCTAGACTACCTAGACTAGGTTACCTTCCAGTCTTGGTTTGTCTGAGAAATCTAGCTGGACTTGCTTTCAAAGCCACTCTCCTGTGTTATAATGGATGGGTAGTGGCTTTTGTAGTGTCAGTTGCAATAGAAGTACCTCTTGCTACGATGATAAAACTACAATGTTGATACTAATTTATAGCCAATATTCCTATACAGGGAAGGATTTTTCTGAGTAAGATATGCCCTTATGGCTGTTGGTGTAAGCAACTATTAAGACCTAATCAAGGCTTAAACAAAAAGCATATTCCGCATTTGAACCTATTTATTTTCTTAAAGTCTGAGGTCTGCCTCTGTCTATACTAAAAGTTGCGTTTGAAAATTAAATAAAATATCCGAAATTAGCAGTTAATGCATCTTCAACATCAGCGAATAACAACACGACGTTATTGTAAATATTAACCCATTTCAAGGATATTCACGTGATGAGGAAAAGGAGGAAGAAGACGGATACAGTTGGAACCACCCTACATTTTAAACCCCACCAAAAGCAATTTAAGATGTATTCAGAGTCTTGATTTCCAATTCTGACGGCGTTAGCATCTTCTGGATGTCTTTTCTCTCCGCTAAAGAAGTGACACTCAGAGCTGACTGAAAGCTTTCCCTGTATACGCACAAATGTATGTATGAATATTATAAGACTGCAAGAATAACCTAAATACAATGTTTTTTTCCCTCTGCATATAGACGACCCCCCTTAAGCTTCGTATAGACTATTTCATCGTGATGCTGATGATTCTAAGTGCACTTTTGCCAGGTTCTGAGCTGGTGGAGGCTTTTTATACATCAATTGTAGTTTGAATTGCATCTCGTTGCTCTGATTATATTTAAACTACCAGTATCTGGCCATGTTACCTAGTGAGAGATCCACCTTTGCTTGATTCACTGTTCTCAAACAATTGTAGGGGCTTTTGAAGCTTGTTCCGAATGATGGCATAAACATTTTTTAAACTTTTATCCTTGCACTCAGAACGAAGTTTTCGTTGTGTTTCTTTGTAGTACATAGCCGCAAAGTTTTTTCACTAAAAGAAATTACCATTGAAATGTGGGAACTAAATCATACGAGTAGCTGAATAACAAGTTTTCGAATGATTAATGATTTTGGTGTTCTTCATGTTGCATGTTGTCCGGTTAAGGGTTCACTTCGCAGTATACAAAGCCATGAGGTATACAGATTTCCAGTTGTGGTAATTCTAACTTGAAATGGGTTTCCATACTAGTTGCGTTGTGAGCAAATAGTTAATATCATTATTGCTCCCATCCTGCTCAAAATGTTGAGGTATAGTACCGACAGGATCAAACACCTCCAAGTACGCCAGGAAATGAAGAAAATGGATGCAGTATCGTACTGCAAAATAAAAAATACGAGGTGTGTTCAAAAAGTAAGGTTACTTTTGGAATTTATTTTTTTGCTGTATTGGTAGACATGTCCCGCACATACGTTCATAGTTTGAAGTATACTACCTTTATCAAAAATCCTGAAATTTATTCAGAAAATTAAAAATACAAGTTTATTTATCTAAATCCTTATTGTCCCCCTTAAAGTAATCCCCAACGACTAAAACACACTTATGCCAGCGCTTGATCCAATCCTCGAAACATTTTTTATATTCGGTTTTCGATATATCCATCAGTGTTTCCTGCGATTTTTTCATTACTTCTTCTCGGCTGCTGGAACGCGTTCCCCGTGGTGGTTTTTTTTTAATTTAATTGAACAGAAAGAAGTCACAGGGAGCCAAATCAGGTGAATTCGGTGATTGTTAGATGGTACTTGTTGAATTTTTCGTCAAAAAATTACGAATAATGATGGCACTGTGCGACGGGGCGTTATCATGGTGAAAAATCCACGAGTTTTCTGCCTACAATTCTGGTCTCTTTCTAACGTCTTATAACGCCCGAATAATACTCTTTGTTTACTGTCTGGCCTTCTGGCAAAAATTCATGACGCACTTCACCGTTGTAATCCATGAAAACCGTGAGCATTACCTTCTTTTTTGACTGAAAACGACGTGGTTTTTTGGTGTCGACTCATTTGGTGAACACCAATCACTTGCCTGATGTCTGTATTGCGTTTAGTACTCATAAACCCACGTCTCGTCTCCAGTAATGATCATTTCGATGAATGTGGGATCGGATTCAGCCTCGCAAATCATCTCTTTTGCGACGTCAACACGGTCTCTTTTTTGCATGAAATTGAGATCTTTTGCACCAACTTTGCTGCTACAAGACGGGAACCCAAATCATTAACCAAAATGTTTTGGACGGATCCATAGGCAATGTTCATATCCTCCGCTATCTCTCTGATGGTTAATTTTCAATAATTTACCAACATTTCTTTCATTTCATCAATGTTTTCGTGGGTTTTCGATGTTGATAGTCTGCTACTGCGTTCATCATCTTCGATTGACTCACGACCACTTTTGAATCGCTCGTGCCACTGGTAAACGACCGTTTTCCTTAGAGAATCGTTGCCGAAACACTTTTCATTTCCAACATTTCCAACGTTTGCGCACCCCTAAATCCATTTTTTACGCAAATTTTAATAAAAGTTCGTTGTTGCAAATTTCAATTCATTTCTAAAATTGTAAAAAATTGGCAACACACACAGATATAGATGTACTCTTGGCTTTCTTCGAAAAAAGTCGCTGAGGATGTTGGCATATCGGGCGGCTCGTGTCATGCAATTTTTATTTTTTTTTTTGCTTTTTTTTTTGATGTTTTCGGCATGAGACATATGTCAGGGAAGTTTGTTCCGAAACTTCTCAATTTTGATCAGAAGAACCGTCAATGATGCTCAAATGATCAAATGAAATGACTTGCTCAAAAGGGTCATAACTGGTAACAAATCATGGATATATGGGCCCAATCGTTCTAATAATGAAAGCACCCAGGAAAGCCAAGACCGAAAAAAGCACGACAAGTTCGATCAAAAGTGAAAAATTTGATCAATGTCTTTTTCGATTACCGTGGCGTAGTGCATCAGACATATTACTTTGAAGTTATGCGCCATTTGCGAGAAGCAATACGAAAAAAACGTCCGAAATTGTGGAAACACAATTCAAGGCTTTTGCATCACGATAATGCACCCGCTCATTCATCGTTGCTTGAGAGAGATTTTTTGCCAAAAAACAGCACGACAATCATACCTCAGAGATCTGAAACGGTTGAAGAAATAAAAACAGCATCGCTGGAAGAGTTCAAGGCTAAAGTAAAAAGTGCTCATGAGAATTGTTTTGAGGATTGGAAAAAGTGTTGGCACAAGTGTGTTATATCTAAAGGGGATTACTTTAAAGAAAGAAAGAGCACGAGAAGCGCGCGATCTAGAAAAAAAACGAGATTTTACAGCACGAATGAGGTAGCCAAGGCTACAGAGCCCGAACCGAAGCATGCAAGAACATCATAGTAGAATCGTAGTCGATGCTGAGGATATGGAAAAACTTCATCTGTTTAACGACGATGACAAATTTAATCCGCTGTCAGGCAGAAAGAACCATGAAACTTGGACGATGAAGACCAATAATTCCGTCTACCCGATCTGGACGAAGAGAAGATAGACATATCTTAGCTTAAGTTTAACAAAGTCGCTGGAGCAGATGGCCTAACCGCCGAACTATTGAAAGCGGCAGGCGATGACTTGGTTAGGAACATGCACCAACTCATCTGTAAAATGTGGTCGGAAGAAAGTATGCCCGATGAATGGAACCTTATCATTGTTTTTCCGATTCTCAAGAAGGGAGATACTCTGAACCGCACCAACTACAGAGGTGTTAGTCTTCTTAACATCTGCTTTATGCAGAATGACAATGGAGTTCGGTAAAGAACTCACCGAGACCATCGATGTCAAAAAAGAATAGTGCAAAACTCAAATGCTAACACCAAAGTCCATCTATCTAATCGCCTACGCCGACGACATCAATATAATTGGCAGAACGTAACGGAATGTCACTGGTGTGTTCGTGAGTATTGAGACGGATGCCGCGAAGATGGGTCTCGTTGACGGTCAATGAGTTAAAGTATATGCTGTCATCAAGAAAGGACACCCAACACCGACGTCTCGGACAGAATGTCACTATAGACAGATATAACTTTGAGGTGTTTAAGGACTTTGTCTACCTAGCCTTCGCTATGAACATCAGCGCTGAGATTAAACGAAGAATAACTCTTTCCAATCCCTGTTTCTTTAGGTTAAGAAGGCAACTGAGTAGCAAAGCCCTCTCTCGAACAACTAGAGTGACCCTTTATAAAACCCTAATCATCCCAGTCCTTTTCTGTGGTGCAGAGGCATGGACTCGATCAAAAGCTTATGAGGTTACTCTTGGCTGTTTTGAGAGGAACATTTTTTGAGTAATTTTCGTTCCTCTGCACAGACAGTGAATGGAAGAGGATATACAACGACGAACTTTACGGGCTATACAGTGACATCGATCTAGCCAGAAGAGTGAAGGTCCAACGACTGAGGTGGCTAAGTCATGTAGAGCGAATGGAAGATCAAAACTCGAAGAAAGATCTTCGAATCCATTCCCGAGAGACGGCGCAGTAAAGGAAGACTGCGACTCAGGTGGTGCAAGTTGAAGGAGACCGCTGGCTGGAGACGCTTGTTGGATGAGGCCCAGGTCCACCCCGTAAGTAATATTACATTAAAGGAGACAACATTAATATTGATGAAGAAATAAATATTTTTCTATAAAAATATAAAGTCACATTACTTTTTGAAAACGCCTCGTTTGTTAAGCTCATTCAACTCCGATATAGATACGCAACTAAGTGCTCGCTGTTTTTCAATTAGTGGCTCCAGTGCTGGTCGGTTTTGACAAATCAAAAACGTCATGAATCAAGCTTCGACATTTGGTAAATCAACCGTTTTGACAAATTAGTAATTTTGTTTTGGCGTCATATGGATTTGCTTGTGTAAAAATGTCTGATTTTATGCCAACTAATCGTCTTTTGTGGGAAATGTTCATTGTTTTCTTTGATTCGAAGAAATCGGCGGCTGAAACGCATCGAGATCTCCAAAAAGTTAAAGATGCTTCAAAGACGGTGATTTTGATTTCGAGGACCGTTGCGTGAAGGAAGGCCAAAATCCATCGAAGATGTTGAATTTGAGGCATTACTTGATGAAGATCTATGCCAAGCATAAGAAGAGCTTGCTTCAGCATTAGGAGTTAACCGCCAAGCCATTTCCAAGCGATTGCATGCGTTGAGAATGACTCAAAAACAAGGAACTTGGGTTCCTTATGATTTGAAGCCAAGGGACGTTAAGCGTGGCTTCTCGCCTGTGAACAACTGCTCCAGCGGCAAAAAAGGAAGGGTTTTCCTTTTCGCATCGGACGGATGATGAAAAATGGATTGATTACAGCAACTCAAAGAGAAGAAAGTCATAGGGACTACCCGGTCATAGTCCTACGTCGTCGGCTCGGCCGTATATTCACGCTGCAAAGGTTATCCCGTATATTTGATGGGACGAGGTCGGTGTTGTTCATTCTGAACTGTTGAAATCCAACGAAACCATCACTGGGGAACAAAAGCAACTTTAATTGATGCGATTGGGCCGGGCAATGCGCAAAAAACGGCCACAGTACGAGCAAAGGCACGAAAAAGTTATTCCACAGCCTCACGTTGCCAAACCCACTTATAACCTACCGGGAAATGCTCAAATGGGAAGATCTACCCCACTCGCCATATTTCCCAGATATTGAGCCGTCCGATTATTACTTGTTCCGTTCGATGGCTGGCATATTAAGACATCAAAAAATGGCTTTATTCGTGGATATCCTCAAGAGATAAACACTTTTGTAGTAATGGTATTCGAGCTCTGCAAAACTTTAAATTGTTCATTTGTAACCATTTTTTAACAATAAATTTGCATTTACATAAAAAATGCAGCGATAATTTAGCTGCGCATCTAATAATATAACCCATCGAGGGACCATCAACAGAGTGGAATTTAATGCTTCCAAAACACAATCCTGTCTCTTGTCGTAAAGTAAAATTTAAATACCCGGCACCGAAGCTCAAAAATTAACCTTCTGTCTTGGGCATCATAATCCATTTTTTGTGAGCGAAAATTATGCAAATCCAAAATTATGGATGTTTTTTTGAAGAGTAAATGGTTCAATAGTCTCAATTTCTGTTTGGATGTTATTTTTGAGATCCTGAATTGTCACTGGGCTATTAGCATATAATATATCTTACTCTTCAAACAACCCCAAGGGAAGAAGTCTAAAGATGTCAAATCGCATGACGTTGGAGGGCAATGAACTTCTCCTCTAACCGAAATAATGCGATCTTCAAATTTCGTACGCCATAAATTAATTGATTGATGGCTTCTGTGGGCGGTAACACCATTCTGTTGAAACCAGATATTGTCCAGACTCAATTCATTTAATTTTGGAGAAAAAAAAGCCCGTCAATATGTTGCTGTAATGTTCTCTACAGCCTCATCTACGCCAATGATGACGGCAACCCATAATCCGCACCATACAGTGACTTTTTTGGTATGCATTAGTTTTTTGTGAATCTCGTATGGATTCTCCGGTCACCGGTCCAAATTCGATGAAAAATTGTCCTGGCGATCAAACATCCAATTAGCAAATCGGCGACGTCGTAGATGGTCCAGAGGCTTTAATTTTTTTGTAGTTTTGATTTTATAGTCGTGCAAATGAAGATCAACTTTTAGAATTCACCGTAAAGTGCCATAAGTGAGGCCCAAATTATGACTTCATCGACGAATTGAGGTGCCCTGCGGGTTTTGAATATTTTCGCTCACAGTGGTGATGTTTTGGCTTGTACGTGCTGGCCAAGCATGCTGGTATGGAGTTTGACCCGATACCGAACCAGTTCCTTCAAAACGCTTCAATATTGCATGAATTCCGGACTCACTAAGGCGATTATGTTAACCGAAGAATTCACCAACATCCACACCATCTCTTGGCTAACCCTTTATTTAATGATGTATGGACGGATCTATGTACATACTCGTATTGTTGACATTAGAGGGTGCTGAATGCGTAGCGTGCATGGAACACCGATTGGTGTTGTCTTTTATCATGTTTTGAGGGTTATACGTTCTGGCTTTTCCGCCGAAGATATTTTACATTCCAAACCTGCCACTATCTTTCATAATAAAGTCTTCAATCTCTTCAGTGAGGTCAAAACTCTGTCCATGGATCACATACAGGCCCAATTTTTCGGTCTATAATATGACGGCCATTGTAAAATAACCATGATATCCGATTTTATCGGAATGATTTCTATAAAGTGAGGGCCATCCTGATCTAAGACGTTTATGTTAGCTCATAAAGCCGTTCTTATACGGAACCTTTGCTCTATATTAACCTCTAAGTTAGATCGACAACAAATGCTGATATTGATACAATCTTCAACAATAGAAAAGCATGTTCCTGAACAACAACTTCCGACAATCACTGTATGCATTCTACATGCAAGAGTCTGCCATTCGTTGTAAATTGCTTATTAATCACACCTCTGTCGAAGATAATTAAACTCTTACAACACGAAATGAAAGCAAACTAACTGTAACGTCTTGTTCTATACGTATCTGTTTGTGTATTTGTTGCTTTAAAGAAAACTCGATACTCTCGTTTTCTTTACTCACATAAAAGTTTTATGCTCCCGCTTAAGGATCAAATGAATGCATGGGTATACTCATCTCTAGTCCCTTCCTTAATTGTTGCCCAATACCGGCGCAATGGTATCCAAAACTAAACAAACATTAATTCGAAACATTTATTTCGAAACAAACTGAATTTTTACTACATTTCCGGAGGTATAAAAATGTTTAATGACCGATGAGACACGACGCGCGTACCTCTACCACGTATATGCCATGTGCTCCGGGGGCATTAAGAACGTAAACATGCACAATACCTGTCCGGCGATGCGATGGGATGAAATCTTGTTTGGAAACCATAAAACGCATAGTCAGTGAAGACATTCAGTTCCATTTCTGGACGTGAAACTTATGTCAGAAATTAGAATCACCTCGTTGCGTTATGAAACAAAGAGATGTCTGAAGGTTTAGTAAGTGTTAGGTTTGTGGGATTGAAACTACTGCAAGAGCTGTAAATGGATAAGACCTTCACTGTTCCAGAGGGTTAAGTGACACTTAATACGAATTAACACACACGAGCTGAACGTGCAGAGCTGTATTTTGTTTCAAAGTCGTAGTTGAATCTGGAGTAGGAGTATTTCAAGACAAAGTCTTAATGAATACCATGGTTGGAATCTTTAGTTGTGGTCAGAATATAATCCATCAACACCCAGATGTACTGCAGAGCTGGAGGTTTGTACTTCAGTGTCTGCATTGGTGTCGTACATATGAGTACTTAGAACTAGAAAGCCATGGTTTGTTGTCATGGTGGTGTACGTAATCTGATCGATTTGGACGATATTTGCATACGAAAGCGAACCGGAGATTGGCAGAGGATAACTAGTCTATGACAACAGATGTTTGCAATTGTGCTGAGTGTAGAGATGTGAATCGATTGGTTTCAAATGTCAAGTGGGTAACAATTTTTCGTTCGACTGCACTTTCCAAAGCCAGATGCTGCTGACCAAGAGGAAATATTGACGAATGGCTATCCAATTTCAAAACAAAGGAGATGAGTAAAGATGAACAGGAAAGTTGATTTCTATGTGGTGAACTGAGTAGTATTTATAGAAGGGGGTGTAGTTTCTCTGAAAAGTTCAACCCGTTTTAAGATGTAAACTATTACAAAATGTTGGAATATGAAATGGCGACCTATCTCTTTATCTAAAATTCAGTAGCAACACTCTGATAAGTCCAAACAAACATCGAACAAATTTCAGACATCCCTTGTATTTGCCAGGGGCGTCTTGATCATTGATATACATATATGTATGAAATGAAGAGCTGGAGGCTCATGTACACTCATGTCAATTACTGATAAAAGCAATGAGAGTATCAGGAAATATTCTCTTTACTATACACGTAACTACGAAGGGAGCACTTAGAAGGGAAAGAAGGCCGATTTAGCTATTGATCTGCAGAAAACTGAAATTGCAATGTATCTACACTTAGAAAGCTAATGTCACGACCCAAGAACTTGGATAGAATCATAGGATGGTAAATAGGAAACACCATTGCTAGCAAAAAATGTGTTATGTACATTTACATAACTAAGGCACGTAATGCCATCCTTTTGGAACCACATATCACACGGATCAATATCATCCATATTTTTGAAGAAATTGTCATTAATTATTGTCCAGTTAATAAAGGCCTGATGTTGCCACGAGCGTGAACCGCGCGAACTCGTGCACGTTTGTGGGTCTAATTAAGTCTTTGGACTTGCCTAACTTCAGAAACGGCTAAAAGCGAGCTTTGTAATTAGATACGATTTTTCGATGAAAATAGAGTTGACTTCAAGCTTCTCAAGAGCTCATTCTGCGAAGTACGGTCAGAAGCCATGGTCTCGTCTCTTTAATGTCTGATTCAGCTAAATTTATACGAATGAAGACCAAGACCTTTACGAAAAATGTTTCACATTGTGGACGGCCACTACCGATAGATTGAAAATTTCAGATTTTCTAGCCCAACTTTCTTGGATAGCGGTTACATTTACACCACACGACTGAAGCTCAGTCGGTTGATTCTGAAAGCCACAAGAATCGGGTAATATTCTAAATGTTTCGTCCGCTGAAGAATGACTTTCGAAATACTAATCGTTTGAAGCATATTTCAAATTGTGGGTACCCCACTACTCCCGCAATAGCTGTATTTGTCACATGTCACGGGTAGAGACTGAGTGTATGTAACATCGGATGGATAGCGGATTGTGAGTATGAATTTTGGTGGTGAACTGCTGTAAGGGCATAATACCTGCAAGAATTTAGTTCGATGAATCATCACTTCGTTGGTGTTTGTGCTTTTTGAGTTTTTTTTTTTTTCTATAATGGCTCAGGAAGCCAGCTGTTTTGGGACTGCCGCCCGCACTTCTCAGATCACTCTGATTTTAAACTACCTGGATACGAACTTGTGTCATTATTCTTCTCTTAACGCGTTCTCGCCATTTTCGTGCATAGTGATATAGCTTAGCAAACTCCACCACAATGTAACCGTTGTTCCAATCCGGAATTCAACTTCATCGGATTAAGCGTATCAAACCGAAAAAAAGCCCGTTACTAAAAAAGAGATCTTCTCTCTCTTCCTACAGACCCATTGCACTTACGTTAATTTTTTCCAAAGTCATGGAAACGCTGATAGCCCATCAGCTCTTGAAATATCTCGAAACACGAAAACTTCTCAATAACCGGCAGTATGGTTTTCGTAGCAACAGGTCTACTGGTGATTTGATGGCATATCTCACCGATAAGTAGAACCAAAGCGTACATCAATCTGGAGAAAGCAAGGTAGTTGCACTTGATATTTCTACGGCATTTGACAGAGTTTGGCATCAGGCTCTTTTAATGGATTAGATTAGATAAGAAATCACCTTTCGGAACGTTCAATTCAATTTGTCTTCAATGGTTTCAAGTCTGATATTAACAAAATAAATGCTGGTGTGCCCCAGGATTCGGTTCTGTCTCCAACACTCTTTTTTTATTTTCATTTATGATCACTTGTCCGCTACTTCTAATCCAATTTATTCCTTTGCTGATGACAATTATCTCTGCTTTTTATATTTATTGCCGGATTCCCGTCCCTGCTCTTCGGCTGTAAAATTGGAACGGCAGCGTATGTTTGGCTCATTAAATTCCTATATTTAAGGTATTCCAATTGGGCAACAATCAACAGAGTGGAATTTAATGCTGTCTGCTGTAATTAAAGCGAAATATAAATGACCACATTGTCGAAACCGAAAAATTATCCATGCTTGACATGTGTATCAGTGACAACCTACGTTGGAATGACCACATATTTGATGTCCCCAAAAATACTGCGAAATGTCTAGGTTTCCACAAACGATGTAAGGAATACTATTCCCCCTCTGATCTGGCTACAAAATATAAGATATTCATCCGCCCAAAATTGGAGTACAATTTCCATATCTGATCAAGTGCTTCCAAAATCTCTCTGAATCTGCTAGATAAGATTCAAAACCGTGCAATGAGACGAATCACCTAATCAATTGACAACCTGGAAAACCGACGGTTGTCCTGTCTCCCCTTGCTCTATCGTTTTTTTCACCACCAGTATTCCATTGAAATCACCAGTAGCATTCCAGCCATCAGCTTACCCTCAGCGTACTTTCGGACGTACATTGAAATATCGTGATTATTTCCTGAACCGTACTTATGGAATGCCCTGTCGAGGTCTTTACTTCCTGGCTCTTAGTGTTACTATTTTATGCAGTTAGGCAGTCGTAAGATTCTTCAACAACTCTGTCATGAAATGCGATGAATACCTGAGCAAAATTTCTGTAAAACATATGCAAAAAGTCTTAGTACCTAAGTGGACGAATAAGCAAAGGCTAAATTAGACAAATCATCTATTCGACTCAGTAAGACTGAGACTCCTTGTACTCTAGGTGTATATTTTAGTATGGAGATGGAGAAGGTGATCTGCTTGTAGAACGTGCGTCAGCTTATACGTAAAATTTGGTTGAAGGGACATCTTCAGGAGTCAAGATTTCCTCTGAATGGCATAAGTCTATTTAACGTCTCGTACAAGATTCTTGCTGTGGTGTTATATGAATGTCTTACACCGCTCGTCAATAACCTGATAGATCCGTGCGATTCGAGGAACTTATGGTGCGCATAATCGACCTACTACAACCACTATTGCCAATACCATTCGCAAATTTGAGTCCCAGTTTACATTAGTGGATGATACTCGACCGGTTAGACTACATCCAGCACGTAGCGAAGAGACTATAGCAGCTATAGCTGAGAGTGTACGCGAAGACCGTGACGAATCTATTCGTTGTTATTCTCAGCAGCTTGGCTTGGCGTATTCGACAACTTGGTTTATTTTACGTGAGGTTCTCGGCCTAAAAGCGTACAAAATTCAACTTGTGCAAGAACTGAAGCCAGGCGACTTGAATTTGCGTCATATTTTCAGTAAATGGGCTATGGAAAAACTCAATGAAAATTCGGTGTTTTATTGTGAAATTTTATTCAGTGATGAAGCCCATTTCTGGCTCAATTGATACGTTAATAAACAAATCAGCCGTATTTGGGCTGATGAGCAACCCGAAGAGTACCAAAGGCTGCCATTATATCCATTAAAAACAACGATATAGTGTGGTTTATGGGCTGGTGGAATCATTGGTCCATATTTCTTCAAAAATAAGGCAAATCAGAATGTTACCGTCAATGGATACCGTTATCTCGCCATGTTAACGGACTATGGGCTTTCTGAAATTCAAGCACATGGTTTCGGTGAGCTCTCGTTTCAACAAGACGGCGCTACGAGCCATACATCGCGTGAAACAATGGACTTGTTGAGAAATCATTTTGCTGAGCACCGAATTTCACGTTTTGCTACGGTAAACTGGCCGCCTAAATCGTGCGATATCACACCTTTGGACTATTTTCTCTGTGGATATATAAAGTCTCAGGCCTTCAGGAATAAGCCAGCTATGATTGACGCTTTGGAAGCCAAAGCGTAATCTGCTATCTGTTATCTGCCAGATACTAATCGCTATGCTCGAACGAGTCGCATAGACGTAGTCGTGGCCAACATTTACATGATATCATTTTCAAAAAATAAATGCCATAAATTGTTCTTTTAACCGATAATAAAAAATTTAAGTTCGCTTTCAAATTTATGTGTTTTATTTTTCATTATAAATCAAACCTCACGATGAATCACCCTATATTTGCTGTCGTCGTAAAAGGACAATCAACACGGCGAGTATGGCAAAATGTGACAGTTAACAACTGTAATTTTGATGTTGCAACGGGTTTTATTGACTAGCGAGGGCTGTTTGATGAGTACCTAGATTGGAATATAGGTGGCGCTACTGTTCTAGCCCGCCTGTCAATTTGGTGTCAATCCGACGCTTAGTTTTGTTTTGACGACAAGGAAATCAAGCCCATTCTCGATTATGTGTATGGTACCCATTCATTCCCGTACAAGCGTATACCATTGCAGAGTTTGGCCGTGGCCGCACATCGGTTTTTGATAAACCGCTCCCAGTTGGCCCAAAGACATTTACCACAGAGCAAACCGTGGACAAAATCCATGATCTTGTATTGGCGGACCGCCGAGTAATAATTCGCGAGTTCGCAGAGATAGCAGGCATCTCAACTGAACGCTTTAACGATATGCTGCACAAGATTTTGGGTATAAAAAAGCAGTACACGCGATGGGTGCCGCATTTTCTCACACCGGAGAACAAAAGCAATCGTGAAATCATTTCAAAAACGTGCTTGGCCCTGTTTATTCAAAATCCGGAGAAGTTTCGGCGTCATTTCGTGATCTTCCATGAGATGGATTCATTGGTACACCCCAGAGACCAAAGAACAATCGAAACAATGGGTTTTACCCGGTCAACCTGCTACAAAGTAATCGAAGGCCGTGCCTTTGGCCGGAAAAGTGATAACAACCGTTTTTTGGGATGCGCAAGGTGTGATTAACGTTGACTATTTGGAAAATGGAAACACAATCAGAAGCATACTACGCCGATTTGAAGAAAAAAGTTCTCTTCCACCGCGATAACGAAACGGCTCACAGCTCCGCAGACGTAGCAGCTACAGATTTCTCCAGATTTGGCTCACGGAAATAAATACGGTTCGAACGAGAGTCATCGCCGCCGTGAAGGAGTATTTTGCAGGCCAACAAAAGCCATACTATTCGAAGTGGTTAAAAAAAGCTGCAGCTGGGAAAAGTGTATCGGGTTGAAATTGGATTAAATGAAAAAATTAATTGCCAAAACCAAAAAATGTTACATTGTCATTTCTAATTCGGATATTTATCAAACAGCCCTCTTAGATTCTGCAGTGAACTCCATAAGCGCGGAAATTAAACGTGGAGTAGCTCTTGCCAAACGCTACTTCTGTGGGTTAAAAAACAATTGAGCAAGAAAGCCTTATCTGGAGCAAAGAAGAAAACGCTTTACAAGACCATCGTCATCCTTTTCTCACTTCTCTCAAGAGCGCATTAAAGTTGTGTTGAGTAAAAAATTCCCCGTGTGATGAAGTGTGGAAGGAAATAACTATATGCACTGTACAATGACGTAGATCCGATCGGAAGGCTTCATTTAGATGGCTTAATCATATAAAGCTCATGTACAACTGGGTTCCAGCCCGAAGGATCCTCGATAATACCTCAGTAGAGGGCCAGTACCGCTCCGTTGGTTATATGCCACAAAAGTACGGGTTATATATTGTAGCATTGGGCCGAATGTGTTCTTACTCTCGTGGTCAACCTTTTAATTTGACTAACATTAGCTAACCTAATCTCATTCTTGCTGGATATTTTGAACTAATCAGACACCTCAGTCCGATTAGGATCCGTACTATTGGCAAAATGTTATCTACATTGATCCTGGTGGTTGCTCTTCATTCGAAATAAAATTTGCGCACAGGACCATTCAGTAGATTACTCTGCTTTCGGGCTCAGTTTTTCGTATCGCAAACTATTCAATCTAAATGTCACCACTAAGTTTGTTCTATAAGATTCACTGCAATGATTAATTGAAAAAGATAGGTATCAAGTTAGAGCCCTGCGTCCACCCAATACCTTCAGTGCAGCTATATGGTAGATAAAATATGCATGGAAAAGATCTTACCAACCAACCATCACTCGTTGATTCTTGATGAACACTACAAAGCAACTGGATGATATCCCTGTCTCAAATCCATAAAGCATCTGCTGGGCGATTAACCTACGACTTCCTAAGTGATTGGTTGTGTCGCGGCTAGGACACTTCTTCTTCATTTTTGTGTATTTTAAGTGGTCTATAGCGTTGTAACTGTTCCGGAAAATTCTTCAAGTTAAGTCACACAACGAACATTTCGATTTAGCTAATGATGTCCAAACTTTCCATTCATTGCGTACAAGTGTATCAGATGGGGTGGTTCCTACAACCAATATTTCATATCGCGTGTTTGGGCTCAATTAAAACCTTCGTCGTTTGCCACAATTCATTCAGATCAATTAATTTACGTTTTAATGACAAACCATTTCAAAATGTTTTGACAATTTTACAACTATTAAGTAGTGGTGGAGAATTTTGTTTATGTTTTTGTTTGTTAGTTATCCTCAATGACAAGTGGCTACTCTGTTATGACACCTATCAAACTTGAGTCCTCCTACATCATGAATAGAATGATAGCAATTAAACTCACTAAATAAAAAATGAAAATTGAGTCTTCTAACGTGTCACACCCTTGAAAGGTATTGTTTCTTTGAACCCCCCTGTTATTTGCTGAATTAAGCATTTTTTTTTTTTTTTTTTTTTTTCTTTCATTGCAATTCAGTGCGTCATCATATCAGTGGTTTGGGGTCATTAATTTCACCTTAACCATAACGTTTTCTCACAGCTGAAATCAATTCAAGTTGGCGTGCCTCAAACAACTGCCAAAGTACATTTGACACGCAATCTAAGCACTAAGTACTAGCACCAAGCTCAAAGACCTGACCACTCTGACCAGTAACTTGGACAGATCTTCGACTCGCTGAAGCGCAACTACCAGTCACCATGTTACGAGTGAAAAAAGGAAAAGCAAGAGTTATGCGGTATCGGTTTTCGTTGTTCATCGCCATGACGATTTTCTACCGGATTCTCGCTTTCGAAACTGTTGACCATGTCTGACCAACAGTGCTGCCACTATTGTTCTTATTCTTCTTCTACCATAGAACTCATACAATGGCAACACTGTATTTGTTAGTTTAATTTTCCCGCGTGTTAATTATTGCATGAGAAGTATCCGTGCATCACGCAGAGACTTACGGTGGATAAATAGAATCGGGAAATGAAATTTTCAGATATGGTGCGTCGTAAAATAAAAAGAAAAAAATAAAAATAAAAAACATTTCAATGGCGCACTGCAGGGGTTACGAAACATTGCCAACAGCTTACCCGAGAGGAAGCTAAAAAGGAGACGGAGTGAAAGAAAAATTGTGTTAATTTTGTTGAGGTAATTTTCGTAATGAATTTTTGCCTCCCCTGATTTTTTTTTTTAAATGTTAATGGAATGGAATCGTAATAAGGACGATTGGATAACGTCAGATACGATCCATGATGTAAAGTGGAAATTAATTCATTCTCCACGAGATATTAAGGAGCGAATGTGCCCAACATTGACACGTTGGGTGGAGTCCAAAAAGTAACCCCAAGGAGTATTATATTGTTGTAGGCAGCGGCTATAAAGGATACGCTGTATGATTTATTGTAAAAATGTATGCGTTAGCAACTTTTTTGTTGGGATTTCTACATGCATTCATGCAGGTCAGAAGTTTATTGAGATATATTTACTGGTGACGCATTGGCAAGCGAAATAGGAAGGTGTTGAATTGGTTGAGGTTTATTGCTTGAACTTATTTGGGATTTTGGGAAAGAATTCGATAGAAGAATGCATGAATTACAATTAGTAAATAAAGGTTTACCTTCATACTTAATTTTTGGAGTTGTAGAGGAAGAAGTTTTATACTTTCGAAAGCTGTGACTAGGTCGTATACTTCACAAATTATCAACATCCATAATATACTCGAATTTTGATGTATTTGCAAAATCAATGCATTCAATCCACCCAAGATGGCCCAAGCTGTAGTACAGAGCCTGAACAATTTGATGGATAAAATTAGGCTGAGCACAGTATACCCTGCGGCGATTGAAGTGTTTTGACTTGATAATAACTTGCACACTAATTGCATGTTTGCCTCGCCAATATCTGCGACGAGCTGCTTTCAGTGCATCAACATAGCAAATATGCTTCCAAAAAACAAAAGTCCATCGGATTAACGTCTAGTGAATTCATCAGCCAATGAAGTGCGGAATATTTTTATTGATTTGGCATTAAATCTCTATCGAAAAGTCAGACACCGCAAAAGACCAGTCGTTATATTGTTTCAGAGGCAAAATGAGATTTTGAGTTCCGGTTTTACGTAAGGGTACTGGTGGATTTTCGATGTTTTGTTTTGGACTCATTTTGGTTGGTCCATCGTAGAAGTCATCTCTCTGTTTTGCTCAGTATTAAATACTTAAGCGTTCATTGAAATTCATTTCTGTAGGCAACTGCATCATAATTATGCTGGCATAAGGCAAATTTTCCGACTTTAATCCTTTGCCATAGGTCAATCACGCACCCAATTCATCTATTATTAGAAAATTGGCTTAATTTCGACAGTTTTTTCTAAATATGTAGCTACCACCCTTTTCCAAGTGTATTGATGTTTGTTAAGGTCTTGGTATCATTGTTTGTTTGCGGTTTGACAGACTACGGATTGAACTCTATCAAAAGTACTATTTTTATCCGCTCTATTGTTAGGTATCTAAATATTTTTATACATGCAGATACATGATACTTAAAGATTTAAAATCCGGTGTAATTCTCACCATATTTTCGACGAAACTTCTCCAGAATCCGTCAACACAGACAAGAAAAAATATCTTGAATATCTTTTTACAAAGCGTGTTCAGAAAGTAAGGTGAAATTTCACGGGCAACGTGCATTCGATTATCGATTTTTTTTTTTTATTATGTTGGCACAAATGTCCCGAACATATGTTTACAGTTTCAAGTATACAGGGTAAGTTTTTTAACGTGAGACATCCAAATTACTCGAAAAATACGCGATATCGCGAAAAATGTTTCAGACAAAAGTTACAAGGTTCTGAAGGTGATATAAAATGGTGACCACGAGTTAGACCTTGAGCCCCATTTTCAAGGTCAAACGAAGCTCACTATTGATTTTTTTAATGGAAACCCTTTTTTTGACAGATTCGTAATCTGCGTGAAAAATTACAATTCTTTTACATGAAACACTTTTTGCAAAAATGCGTTCTTTTCCCGTCAGAGGGCGCCATAAAACCTAAGACTTCAAAATTACTCGAAAAATACGCGATATCGCAAAAAATGTTTCAGACAAAAGTCACAATGTTCTGAAGGGCACATAAGATGGTGACCACGAGTTTAAGCCAAATTTTCAAAGTCTAACGGAGGTCACTTTTGATTTTTCAAATGATAATTCCTGATTTTCATTGCTCAGTCATATTGCTCGTAGGCTTGTCATTTGTTTTTACATACTCCGTTTAGCATAACCCAGAAACAACGACGTGGACGTAGCAATATTTTGTTTCCTTCGGGATGATTAATTAGAGTTGGTCCCCTTGCCTCCCACTGTTGAATCATTGAATTCTTCCCATTTCGACGTTTATTTTAACAAATGCTCGAAAACGTGACCATCCATTTCAATGCACTTGTCTATCCGCGCTCTAAATGAACTAACAGAACTGAGAAGTATTTCTGGCGTAATTTTCCGACAAGCTTCAGTAATTCGTCTTTTTATGTACTCACGTGTTGTTGGCTTTTTTCTGTAAACCTTACTTTTTAAGTAACCCCAAAAGAAGAAATCAAGTGACGTAAGATCAGGTTATCTAGCAGGCCATTGCCTCAAACCCGCTCGTCCGATCCATCGTTGATGGTAAACATTGTCTTACACGCCTCGGGCTACTTGGAAATAATGGGCTGAACAACCATCATGTTGAAACCCCATTGTTGGTCGCAACTCTAATGGCAGTTCTTCTAATAATACTGGAAGATGGCAAGAAGTTTGCATACTTTTCGCCATTCAAGTTGCCTTCAATAAAATATGGACCTATTAATTTATCCCAAATAATTTCCGCCCAAATGGTAACATTCCAAGGGTGCTGGCGTTCAACTTGTCGCAACCAAAAAGGGTTTTCGGTAGCCCAGTAATGCATATTATGTCGATTGACCGTACCGTGATTGGTGAAAGTCGACTCATCAGAGAATAACACCTTGGCGAAGAAAAGGAGGTCTCGTTCAATTTGCTGAAGTGCCCATTGACAAAAGGAAACCCGGTTGCGAAAATCCTCAACATGATAAGGATGGTATTTATGCCGATGTGATATCTTACAGACAGTCGTTTGAGAGATTCCTGACTCACGACTTATTTGGCGAGTGCTTATGTGAGGATCGTGTGCAACAGCAGCTGACACTGCTATTTCATTGCCCTCAACAGCCACCCTATCTGACCGTTTCCTTTTCTTTGGTTGCACACTTCCTTCACCAGTAAATTGTTGAATGACCCGATAAAAGGAAGCGCGCAATCGCAATCTGGTCTGGTTGATTTCTCCATAAATCAATATCATCTCAATTTTCTCTTCAATTGAAATAGCCTGCATTAATAATCTGGAAAACGTTACTAATAATAATCAGTTCCTCAAAACAAATATCGAACTTCTAAATGAAGTTCAGTTCCGTTCAAATAGAAAAAAAGGGCAGAGTGCACATCATACACTCTCAGATAAGTTTAGGACAATTTGTCTCTATCTGATATTTCTTTGAGTTTTAACTTCACTCGAGGCAATAATGACTTCTTCAAAACAAATCTCGACCTTCTAACACCCTAACAACGTTGGAAACCGATTAATGATTTAGGCGTGCCAGTGCAGTGGTATCTAGCACTGAATGAATAAGACCTTTGAGACAAAGTCGTGTGCCCCATTGAGGAATACGACTGAGCAATGAAAATCAGGAATTATTATTTGAAAAATCAAAAGTGACCTTCGTTTGGACTTGAAAATAAGGCTCAAAGTCAAACTCGTGGTCACCATCTTAGGTCCCCTTCAGAACCTTGTGACTTTTGTCTGAAACATTTTTCGCGATATTTCGTACTTTTCGAGTAATTTGGATGTCTCAAGTTAAAAAACTCACCCGGTATAGCATACTTAGTTTGTTTTTGACAGATAGAAAGGTTAGTGTGCTCGGCGATTATAAAAAATGGGACAAAGATTTTGCATCAAATTCTGTGTAAAAATAGAATCAAAACACTTGAAATGTTGACAGTGGCTTACCGTATGCCACTGCAAATAAAAAGATGTTTACAAGTGGTACAAACTCTTCCAAGATGCAATGGCGAACCTAGTTCTGGACGCCCCAGCACACAACAAAAGAGGATAAATTCGAAGCTGTGAAGAAAATTGTTTTCAAAAATCATCGAATTACCATCACAGAAGTTGCTGAAGATGCCGGCATATCGGTCGACACGTGTCATGCAATTTTTCGGATGTTTTGGGCATAAGACGTGTGTCAGCGAAGTTTGTTCCGAAAATTGTTAATTTTGATCAGAAGAACATGAAGAGTATGAGCATCGCTCAGGAGCTCTTGATTGACGTTAATGATGATCCTGACTTGCTTAAAAGGGTCATAACTGGTGAATTATCATAAGTATAGGGTTTTCTAATAACGACTTGACAACTTTTTTTTAAATAAAAGGCAAACCATTTGAGATATTTCAAAAACTTTATTATTCGATTCGTTGGACCCAATTTTCAACGACTTGGCCACGCATTTCGGCCGAAACTGCCGCTATTTCGCGTTCAAATTTTTTCTCTGACCTCTTCCAACGTCGTCTGCGTGTTGGCATAAACCAATGACTTCACGTAACTCCACAGAAAATAGTCAAGCGGCGTTAAATCGCACGAACGTGGCGGTCTCCATACTTACTCTTCTATAAATTGATTATAGCGTGTGCTGTGTGGCTTGTGGCACCATCCTGTTGAAATCACATGTCGTCCAAGTCCATATCTTCCAATTCAGGCCAAAAATAATCAGTGATCATGGCGCGATAACGCTGACCATTCACAGTAATGTGATAATCGTTATCGTCGACGAAAAAATATGGTCCAATAACGCCGCCGGCATGCAAACCGCATTCATGAGGCACATGTGGGTTGTAACCCACACGCATATTTTGCTTATTGACGAACCCATTGAACCAAAAATGAGCTTCGTCAATGAAGATGATTTTGCGATGAAATTCATCATCTTTGCGCATCTTCTCCAGAACCCAATCGAAGAACGCACGTCACTTCAAATGGTCCATCGACTTCAATTCTTGAGTCAGCTTGATCTTGTTTAGGTGTAAACCAAGATCCTTACGCAAAATACGCCATAATGTATTTTGAGCGATGCCCAATTCTTGAGAACGCCGTGGAATTGACTGATTTGGATCGTTTGCAACGGACGTCTGAACGGCAGCGATATTTTCGACACTTCAAACAACCCGTTGTCTCACTGAAACGGGGAGCGCAAGACTATACCAAAAAGTGCTTACGAGAAGTGTATTAATTCTAAGGGAGATTACTTTGAAGGCGACATCATTAATATTGATGAATAAATAAATATTTTTTATAAAAATTAAAGTCACCTTATTTTTTGAACATGCTTCGTGTATCTACATAGACATGGAGTTTTTTTTTAATTTAAAAATAATTATCAGTTGCGTAATTATCTGAAGCATTCCATACAAAATGCAGCGATGCATTTTCGGCACCTGTATATAGTCTGGATGCCACATTGCTGGCACCAGAGCCCTTTACGCAAAGAAACCTCTTCTATGGCGTGAGGAGACTGGTCGTTTTTGACCTCATTGCGGTCGTCGAGATCTCCTCTTCAGTACTTGTATACCCTCAATATGCTTCGGCAACCAGAAGTGCTTTACAGATAGCGGCCCGGAATTTAAATTTGAGGCACTTGCATTAAATTTCAATGCTTTTGCATGGTTCAATGCAGCTTCGAAGCATTTACTACACATGAATCAATCATCGTAATAATGAGTGGCCAATACCACTTCTTGCCACGTATGTTGATTCGGTAATTGGTAACTGTTGTGATCCACTCCGTATTTATTGGAAGCAGGTGTTACTACACTTGCACTATCTTAGCTGTGAATTCCAAACTTGGGAGGATTCGAATTTGCCATGCTTATACTTTTTGCATGTCTTCACGTCGAAAATTTGATTAAAATATGAATTTTGTTGGTACGGTTTGCCAGAATGGTTTCTGTTGTTACATGACTAAGCGATGTTAGATCTCACTAACCGCATGTGAGATGAAGTAAAAAAGTTGTTAAAAAATTATTGATGTTCCTGCAGATTTGCACCATTAAGTATTGACAAAACGGTGCTACCTCCAAGGACCAATTAGTTTCTTATATCTAAATCATTTTTTGCGTTAACACCAGCGTATGGGATGAACTTGAAAAGGTAGCCGTCGTTGGAGCAGGGACAACACAACTTGTATTCGAAACCTACAGATTTGTTCCGAATGAACATTTTACAGGAATGGCGACCAAAGTATGGTAACATTTACTCGTCGATTGACAATTGACGAGCAAAAGCATTGAACTGCATGAGTTTTCTATTCGTTCGGTCAAAAAATGTTCGTATCTTTACATATTTGTAGTTTGCAGCCAAAGAAGAAATTTCGGCGACATGAAGGCAACGCTTAAGGCCTTAAAAGAGGCTTCGATTCATATATTGGGGAATCATCAAAGTAATCATAAGACTAGTTAGCTACCATGCTTTTTCACAATCGCTTTCGTTTTCTCTCCTTTCAAATTTACTGTCTCCACTGTGTAACAGACGTGTTCTGTTGAATTCTCCGTTGTTTCTCCCGAAATGGAACTTGCAGGTCTTTAATTTTTCACTTCATCACAGATAATATGCAATTCCATAGGATCATAAGAATCTATGATCTATGATCTATGTGTACTCACTCGCCATCGTCACTCGTCACTGAGATCGTCCACTGTGTCAGGGGGCACATTCACAACATCAATGCTATCTTCTTGCAAGTCCTCAGAATTTCCGCAAATATAAGCAGCAATTTGTGCTCGTGTTAAAAATTTATTAATCATTTTGTTCTCACTCAATAACTATTCTTTTTTATATTACAACAGAATTTTACCTTTCACGAACTTAGTGAAACCGTATGAGCACCGCTGTTCATCTGCTCAATATGCCAACATGACATGACGAATTCTTGTCCCCATATTTATCGAGATTAAACAGCATAGAACTGCCATTTTTACTCCAAAGGTCGCTTTCATAGATAGAATTTAATATACGCCGAAGTAGTTTTCTTTTAAAGCCACCTAAAGTCAGTTTATTTATCTTACCTTTTATCTTTTATACATAACGCCTCTTGTGTTGTACATGACCACCTGTCAGTATACAATCTCAAGTTCACGGGATGTCCATACATCCATGGGAGCATTGCTTACTCATATTGGTAGTGTAAAACCCTAGTGGACCATGTGTCCACTACGAACACTACGATTGAGGTCCCAGAAATACCCGACCCAACAAAGAAAACATTTTTCAACATAACCACCTTTCAGCTCTGCACACTTTTCCCAGCGATGTTCAAAAAGTTCGATACACTTTTTATAATAAGAACTGTCTTGCTTCTCAAAATAGCCATTAACTGCCGACATCACTTCTTCATCGTTGGAAAATCTTTGACCAATGAGCCATTTTTTAAAGTTTGGGAACAGAAAATAATCCGAGGGAGCTAAATCTGGCAAATAGGATGCATGAAGTAGCAGTTCAAATTTTAATTCATTCCAATAACGGATTTGTAAGCTGGTGCATTGTCTTGATAAAACAACACTTTCTTCTTAGCCAAATTCGGCCGTTTTTGCTTGATTTCTTCGCTCAGACGTTGCAATAAGTTCGCATAATACTGGCCGTTGATAGTTTTTCGTTTATGAAGATAGTCAATCCCATGCGCATTCCAAAAAATCGAAGCACTGACCTTGCCTGCAGATGAAACGGTCTTCACCTTCTTTGGAGCCGGTTCTCCCTGTTTTTTGTTTTGACTGTTATTTTGTCTCGAGTGTAAAGTGATGGACCCATGTTCCATCCATTGTTATGAAACGGCGCAAAAATTTTTCACGACACTGTTTTTGCTCGAGTGTGAGCAAACGCGGCACCCATCTTGCACACAGCTTTCTTATGTCCAAATTTTCAAATAATATGCGATGCACCGCACTTTTTGAAATGCCTACAATGTCTGCTAGCTTGCGCACTTTCAGTCGACGATCATCCAGTACCGCTTTGTGGATTTTTTTCACCATTTCTAGAGTCGTCACTTCATTTGGTCGACCATTGCGATGCTCGTCTTGGCAGCTCGTACGGCCTCGTTTAAACTCAGCAACCCAAAATTTTACTGTTGTAAACGAAGGAACAGGCTCACCCAGAGTAGAATCCAGTTCAGCTTTTATATTGGTTAGGATGAGGGCTTTCAAATAAAAGTATTGTATCACATAACGATGACCAATTTTCTCCATTTTCACAAATTCACTGACAACGTTCAATATTGATTGCTGCCAAACAAATGTCCATGTCTTGGTCAGCCCGGGTATTTCTGGGACCGTCCTCATACATCGGATCAACACAAACTGAAAGACCCTTCCTACGTTTTAGTTTCAAACCACAGATTCCGCGATGCTCCTACTAGGGGGCCTCAGCAAGTCAGTTCCAGGCTAACATTTTGTGTTTTGAGTCCTAGTGTGGTATACCGGTCCTATAACCGACAGCTTGTAACAAATCGTAGCATCCTTTAGCGGCGTTATCTGAAGATGTTTACAATAAGACCACAGTTTGCTCTACACTGGCTTTTTATTAGACAAATTCATTAATGGAAGAGGCCTTGATAATTGGGCGCGGCCCCATCCTCTATACAGAACGTGTCTTGTGTTTTAATTGAACTCCTGGCTGGATAAGACTTAATTTCACTTAATGCCCATGCAATCGTGGGAGCAAGGATATATATGCTTTGCCATCTCTCACTGTCAGTTCACTTCTCTGATATCAAAATGGAACCCATGCTGGAGGCAAAAGTTACACCTTGGTGAGGCCGATTTAAAACCTCTAACCGTATAAGGTCACGGCACCCAGTACTTATTTCAACTCTACACTGGATCAACCTTCATAATAAGTGCGCGCTAATTATAAAAAAAAGGGAAAGACTTTAGGTTTCAACTACAGCCACTGTGACTCCCACTAAGGGGCTTACATCTTTCAAGTCAGGTCCAGACAGAACTCCATGCGGCGCTAACTCCCGCAGTATCGTGATTTAAGTCCTGGTAGGGATTTTAGTTGTTGGAAAATAAATCCTTAAATCGAACAGAAAGGGCTGACTGATGAGCGTGCTTATAATGATTTGTCTTCACCACCCAGGCCATGAATATCTAAATTGTATGCATTTCTATAGAACTTGGCTAGAACTTGAGCCTTTATTGCTTTTCCGAAAAGCGTCTTGTACTCGTATATATCAAAAACAGTTAATGCGCTTGGCTTCTAGTTCGCCAACTATCAGTTTTTTTTAACACGGAGACTTTTAGGTAGGTAGGCAAAAGTGGCTGTTGGAAAGACAAACCCACTTAGGTCTATTGGCTCATTGTGATACTTAGTGGATCTGTTTATCCAATTGGAACTAAATTGAGCTTGTGATGAAGCGTAGAAGACTGTTAACGTCTATATTCTTTAGATCGCTTATTTTATTGTAGAAGAAAGCTCATAAGTGGAGTTCTTTTTTTTTAAGAGAGCTGGACATTTACAGAGTAGATGGATGATTGTCTCCTTTTACTCCTCGTCCATGCAACTTCTACAGAAATCGTTTGTAAAAGCGCCAAGCCTTCTTGCGTGCTTGTCTATAAGACAGTGTCCAGTGAAAACATTTATGATGGCGCTGAGATGTTTTCTAGAACAAGTTCTTAGAGCGATTCAGAATCAGCCTTGGCCAGGTCTGTTTGGTCGCTAGACACGTTGGTCCAACAGTCCATCTAAGGTTTGTTCTTTCGTTAGCATCCAGCTTTAAAATTAACTTGCACTTAACGATTGGTATACCCATGATACCTTTTCTCGGTAGAATAAGTAGAGTGGTTCCAATTTCGGCGAGTTCGTGGGCTCAACAATTCCCTGGAATATTTCTGTACCCCGGCACTAAACAAAGGTGAAGGTTGAAGTGCTGTGTCATCTCTAAGAAATGATCGGCATTCAAGGGGGATTTTAAAATTTAATGAGACTGAGTTCAGGGACTTGAAAGCGGCCTGAATATCCGAAAAGAGCCAGGACAGAGCTTCTTTAATCGCCGAAATTCCCACCTGGAACACGCTACAGTGATTTGGAAGACGGAAGAAGAGGCTAAGATTTAGCATATATGAGAAAACATCGCCACCAATCACGCTATCAGTTTTAGTTCACTGAAGGGCTTTAACATAGTTCTCTATGATTTCGCTATCGTTGCCGAAAAGAAGAGTAGGCGTTCCAGACTTGTCAAGGCATTGCTTCAAAGAAAAGATTACATGACATTGCAAAGCTTCAGAAAATGTACAGTTAACTCTCGTTTAAACATCATCTTCCGTTCGGTACCATTTTCTTTTTTTTTATAGATATCGAGTGCATTTTAAGATCTTAGCGCCATCCAAATAAGTTTAATAAGTATTGTGCTGTCGAGTATCATTTTTGCTTAAAATGTCCCTTATTTCAGTAATTCGCCTTGTGGTTTGTTACCACAGACCAGAGTTTCAAAGCAGAGAGTCTGAAGGTTTTAAATCGCTAAAACGGTCAGCAAACTTCGTCTTCAATGAATTGATTGTGGTAGGCGCTGTGTGCCATCACATACGAGTAAGTGGTTACCACATATCCTAATCGCTGGATGACCAGATAAGAACGGTAGAAAAAAAAATTAAATAAACCAACACCGGTGTGAGATATAAAATTGACTCTGGCTTTATTTTGATGCTACGTTCATGCCATTATGCGTCGAAGAGCACATCATTCAAATCGCCGCCTTGGCTTTGTTGGCAGCCAAGGTCGATCTAATTTTTTATGACTCGGTGCAATGTATTCAGCGTTATTCCGGCAATAGCATATCAAATGTTGGACTCCAGCTGATCCAAAGTGGTTGGCTTGTTAACGTAGACTAAGAACTTGACATAGCACCAGAGAGTATCAATCTTTTTCAGCAATTCAATTCGCATCGTACTTGAAATGTGTGTAGTCGGGCTTTTCGATGATAAATATGAGAAATTACGTTTGAACAATACAAAAGTTGGAACAACTTAAAATCTGCACAGCACCACCTGATGTTATGACACAAGATTTGCATACAAAAGGTACAATGGATTCGATTAAAATTCCCTTTTGAATGGAAAATAACGAAGAAAAGACCTGCTTTCTTCAGGTTTGGCTCTGTCTTAAATCAAACATTCATTGGTCTTTTCTCTAAACATCAACAACTAACAGATATACTATACTATGCACAGCGTTGTATATTTTATTTTTTGATTATTCAAATGAAATCCTCATAAATTATAGACACATTTGTGCATTCACGTCTACTCCATGATTTAAGGAAAGTCATAAAACAGAAGCAAAGCAAAAGAACGTGCTCCATGGCAAGAACACCAAAAAAAAAACCTCATCTGCTGGTGATTGCGTCACTGGTTGTCCTATATTCCATTGAAGATTCATAGTGATCCTGTTAATTGCAGGCTGTACAGTATGTATGGAAGAACCATCTGCGACGGGTCTTGCTTTCAGATACAAGTTCATTAGTGTATCCAAAATTAACCATTTTGTTGTTGCTAATCCGAATGACTTTTTGAGATAGTTTAAGAGCCATTAGGAGGACTCAGATTGTGTTATTTCTCTGAAATGCACTGTGATTGGTTTTGAAGTATTAATAGAGTACTTTAACTGAACCTACTTATTAGACAAACTCATTTACAGTTATAAACTCAGAAACGACGAACTGCAGATATTCGCTAATTTTTTTGAGCAAATTTCAAAAACGTAGCAGTAATCAATTCTATTGGAAATATTTCCGTGATGCAATTAGAGAATGTGGGTCGACTATATGATTTATTGGCCTGGCGCTACATAGTCGTACATACATATATACTCGTATAGACAACCGTTTGCCACAATCGTACTAATCGATGGTAGAGGAATTAATGCCATTTGTTATCGACATCTGAACTAAATTCATCTCAAATGGACTTAAATTAAGGGTTCTGATTTGCATTTATATTTCCTATTGCATTGACGGTGGATTTGAAGTTAATTATAGGCTAGCCCAATGTGAAAGCGATATTGATAAATGTCCATTAATTAAATTTGAATTAGGTGTTGTCGACAATATTGATCTGCTCCGTAATGTAAACAGAGAATTTTTGTATATTGGGTATATATTTTAATTCGTGCGGTTTTTTTTTTTTTCAAAATTTGAACGTTTATTTAAGAAAAACATGTACAGTAGTATTATTCAAAGTATTGCCCATCTGAAGCTATGACTTTTCCCATCTTTCTGGCAATTTGTGGATCTCATCCCAAAAGAACTGCGCCGGCTTGGCAGCCAAGAATGAATCAAGCCAATTTTTGATATTCTGCTCTGATGTGAACCGTATTTCAGTGAGGGCGTTCCGCATCGACCGGAACATATGGTAGTCAGAAGGGGCAAGGTCTGGGCTATAAGGCGGGTGGGGTAAGACTTCCTATCCACTGTTTTCCAAATAGTTCATAACCGGAATAGCAACTTGGGGCCGAGCGTTGTCATGATGGAAAATTATTGCCTCGTGTCTGGTCGCATATTCCGGGCGTTTTTCGGCTACTGCTCTCTTCGGTAGCATTGTCTATTGATGGTTTCACCCGATTTTAGCAGCTCATAATACAGCACACCCATCTGATCCCACCAAATACAGAGTATTACCTTCGTGCCATGGATATTCGGCTTTGCCGTTGATTTGGCAGGTTGGCCGGGTTTCACATATGACTTTTTGCGCTTGGGGTTGTCGTAATGGATCCATTTTTCACGACCAGTAACAATCCAATACAAAAATTACTTCCTTTTGTGGCGTTCCAGCAGCATTTCGGACATGCAAAACCGCCTTTCGACGTCTCTCGGCTTGAGTTCATGTGGAACCCAATTTCCTTGCTTTTGAATATATCCAGCTGCTTTTAAACGTTTTGAAATGGCTGATTGAGTGACACCCAAAGATTCTGCGAGCTCTTCTTGTGTTTGGCAACAATCTTCATAGAGTAATGCTTCCAGTTCTTCATCTTCAAACTTTTTTGGCTGCCCAGGACGTTCATCGTCTTCTAAGCCAAAATCACCACTTTTAATTCGTGCAGACCACTTTTGGCACGTTCGCTCAGCTAGCGCATGTTCACCATAAACTTCCACCAAATTACGATGACTTTCGGCAGCAGTTTTCTTCATATTAAAGTAACGAAGAAAAACTAACCGCAAAAACACTTTTTTAGGCACAAAGTTCGACATATTCGAGTGAAAAAAAATTATTGTTGTTTATGCTTCAAATGAATGACATATAGTGAAATGACGTACAACGGCATTAGCTTTCCAACGCATGTTCCAGTGGAATAATACAAGTTACGCCATCTCTTAGCAACCGAATTAAGTTATAGACCCAATAGAAAAGGGTATTATAGCTTGGATTATTCGTGGTCCTTCGACAATATAATATCATAAGTTGTCAATTGGATCTACTCGGTGACATGTCATAATTTCTTGAATGTATGTATCATTCATATGTTATGAGCAAAACAGAAGAAAAGTACGAGTATATGAGAATCAGTGGGCTATGGGACTTAAGGTAACGAGTCAACATCTATTTTTCTCCTGATTATATCTGGATTGGAGTGCTGAATTTCGAAAAAAATTAGTCTTTCACTTGACTGACCATTCAAATTAGTCAAAACAAATAACTTTACGAAAGAGCTACTTGGGTAGCCTTATTTTTATGGCTTTTCAATCAAAGGAACTCCTAGGTTATTTCATATGGGTCATATAAAAAGTTTCCGCGGTTTTGTGTCACTAGATGGTGTTAGTGTCAATTTTTATAAAAGCATCAACTCGTCTTTGAAAGAATACATGTCAGGCTACATTTTTTGTGAAGACAGCTGTGTAATTCGTTGCTCGTATTAAAAGTTAGATTGATTTGAGTATGATTGAAATATATGAAGAAATACGCTTTATGGCTTTTTTACCATAAAAAAGGGAAAAACGCTGCAAAAACATGTCGAAAAATTTATATAGTTTACAGTGAGAATGCTGTGAGTGAACGCCGGACCTAGAAAAGGTTTGTTCGTTTCCGTTCCGGAAATTTCGATGTAAAAGATGCGCCTTGGCACTAGTCGGTCTGTCATTGAAAAAGCTGTCTGGAGATAGGGAATCCATTAAACATCAACCGTATGACAGTTTGGAATCATCTAAAACGAGTAGGCTACTCAAGGAAGCTCGATGTTTGGGTACCACATTGACCGGATAACCATCAGTGAAACGCTACTGAAACGTAACGAAATAGATCCATTTTTGAAGCGATTCATTACGGGCGATGAAAAATGGATTAAATACGAGAACATTCAACGGAAGCGTTCATGGTCAAAGGCCGGTGACCGACCACAAACGACTTCAAAGCCTAGATTGACGGCAAACAGGGTTATATTAAGTGTTTGATGAGATTGGAAGGGAATTGTCTATTATGAGCGAAAAAACGGTTAAATCGATCCTCTACTGTGCACAACTCTACCGCTTGAATGAAACTGTAAAGAAAGAGCGACCAGAATGGGCCAACAAAAAAGAAGTTGTCTTCCATCGTGACATGCTTAGCCACACACATCTTTAATAACCCACAACAAATTGACGGAACTTGGTTGGGATGTTTTGATGCATCCACCTGATAACCATTTGCTTCGGTCTTTGCAAAACTCCCTTGATGGTAAAAAATTGGCCAACCGAAGAGACGCTGACAATCACTTGGCCAAGTTTTCGCTGATAAACCACAGAAGTTCTAAACCGGTGGAATTACGAATCTACCCGGAAAATGGCAAAAGGTCACAGATAGTTATGGCCAATATGTACTTGATTGAGATTGATTTTGAATAAAGAAATTTTTTTTCAAAAATGCACCAAAAAACCGCGGAGACTTTTTATATAACAGTTATGATCTGCCAGTTGAGAACGTTAAGATCGTTGAGTTCGTTATATCTATCGAGGGGTCAGAGATCACAAGTTTACTGGTCTTAAAGCTTTGAATGAATTTTTTTTTCCCCAAAACAGTAACAATCTGGGGCTCCATTTTTAACGCGCTTATTCTTAATGATCATACTAAAGACGATTCGGTTATAAGTTGGAAATTTCAGAGTTCCCTGTTTGAGAAATAAATATATCGAAATAGTTTCGCTGTCCGCAAATATTACTTTCAAAGCCTAGCTGTCTATAATTTAACTGGAAGTAAGCAGTTTAAGGAGAAGCTCGACAAGCCTGCCAATGTAAAGTCAGAACAAAACAAAAAATTGAAGAAGCAGTTCAGAAACTAGGCGGTGCTCTCACAAAGTGTTTTGAATTGTCGATCAACGAGAAGCTCCTTCATATCGCCGGCTCCATTGTGAAAGACAGGTTTGCAGCGACTACATTAAGAAACCCGAAACTTCTAAACAAGGAAGTTAAGCCCGATTAGAGGGCTGAAATATTTCTTACATCGAAACCTGGGCATTTCGGAGCATTTTTGGCTATGTCAAGTATGACAGCATAAGTTGTCATTGACACAAATGGGAGAATGGAAAATTTTTCGGTTTCGACTGGGAGTTGACATTTCGCTTTAATAACAGCAGACAACATTATGCATTGGAAGTTCGAACTTCACTCCGTTGGTGGTTCAGTCTTTGCTGTATTTGTCATTGTGAGGAGTTTGTGGTTTTTAGGTTTGTGAACAATAAATTCAGAGTGCGTCTTTCCAATATACGCCGGCTTAAAGTAACCACTTATCTGCGTATGTCCACATTTGAAAATACAGGCCAACTGTTTTGACCATTAATAATTAATTAATTAACTGGAATCGTTATTGCGAACAAAGGACAGTGTGTTGAGATCTTGCCTGCGGAAAACAACTGAATGTCATGTGTGTAACCGAATGTCAAAAGTTGATAGTTATACCGCGTTGGACTTGTTCTAAACTTCTTACCCTGTTAAGTAAACAGCTTCGTCGGACCTTTGGAACATATCAGCAAATTTATCGTTGTGTTCTTTCGATTACGAAGTGGATGCCTCTGCTGATATTATCAAAGACACTATTCTCTTTGCAATGAGAATACTACAGTGTCTCAAACGTAGTAAAAATTGTTATTTTTTCGCCAAAAACATCAAAAATTCTTTCTCATCCTCCATCCCTACGTTTATTTATAATGGCATTCCAGCTGTCAGGCAATCTTCTTACTGCACACTTTGCAGCAGATTGTGCTCTGTCCCTGCCTACACTTGAGTGCGTCGAATCTTTAATTGAACCAATCCACTTTCGCACTCGTGTAGTAGCAAGAGTACTTAAAGATCTCAACATACAGAAATCCGCTGGTCCAGGTGGTATATCTTTCCATCTTTTGAAGTTGTGTCCTTTCTTGCTGGGAAAACAACTGCGTAAGCTTTTTCATCAATCCTACTCTTAAGGTATTTTTGCGAGCAGATAGAAAATAGCATATGTCCAGCCCGTTCCTAAGCAAGACGAATCTTATTCCCTCTCTTCCTACTGACCCAATGCACCTACGACCCTTTTTTCCAAGATCATGAAAACGCTGATATATGGTCAGCTCATGAAATATCTCGAAACACGAAAACTTCTCAATGACCGGCAGTACTGTTTCCCAACAAACGTATTCACCGGTGATCTGATGTCATGTCTCACTGAAAAGTGCCTAAAACAAGATAGTTGCATTTGATATTTTTAAGGCATTTGACAGAGTTTGGAATCAGGCTCTTTTGTCGAAAATGCGTGCATTTGATACTCACAAAGTTACTATTGGAGTGCTCTAGGGGTTCGTTCTGTCTCTGATACTCTTTTTAATTTTCATCAATGATATCTTGTCTGTCACTTCTAAACCAATATATTTCTTTTCTGATGACAGTACTCTCTGATTTTTATTTTCGTTCCCTAACTCACGTTCCTGCTCTTCGTTTATAGAACGGAAACGCCAGCGTGTGTTAGGCTCATTACATTCTGATATTAACAGCATAATTAACTGGGGTACCACTAACAGAGTAGAATTTTATGCTTCCAAAACACAAAGCTGTTTGCTGTCGAAACTAAAAAACTTACGTGGGAATGACCACATATTCGATGTCGCCATAAATGCTTAGAAATATCTAGGGTTTGTCAAGCAACGTAAGAAATGTACGGTTTTTCTAATAACGACTTGACAACTTTTTTTTTTTAATTAAAAGCCAAACCATTTGAGATATTTCAAAAACTTTATTATTGGCTTGAAGTACAATCAAAACATTTATGAATGGAACTCGACTTCGTTCATATGGCCACCGCGGGCACGTTTGCAGCGGTTGATTCGTTTGACCCAATTTTCAAAGACTCGGCCACACATTTCGGCCGAAATGGCCGCTATTTCGCGTTCAGTGTTGGCTCTGAGCTCTTCCAACGTCGTCGGCGTGTTGGCATAAACCAATGACTTAACGTAGCCCCACAGAAAATAGTCAAGCGGCGTTAAATCACAGGAACGAGGCGGCCAATCGACTGGCCCATGTCTTGAGATAACACGCTCACCATACTTACTCTTCAATAAATCGATTGTAGCGTGTGCTATGTGGCTTGTGGCACCATCCTGTTGAAACCACATGTCGTCTAAGTCCATATCTTCCAATTTGGCCAAAAATAATTTGTGATCATGGTGCGATAACGCTGACCATTCACAGTAACGTGACGAAGAAATATGGCCCAATAACGACACCGGCATGCAAACTGCATGAAGTGGTGATTCATGAAGCACTTGTGGGTTTTCACCCAACCAATAACGCATATTTTGCTTATTGACGAACTCATTGAGCCAAAAATGAGCTTCGGCACTGAAGATGATTTTGCGATGAAATTCATCATATTGGCGCATCTTCTCCAGAACCCAATCGGAGAACGTACGTCGCTTTAAATGGTCCATCGGCTTCAATTCTTGAGTCAGCTTGATCTTGTATGGGTGTGAACCAAGATCCTTACGCAAAATACGCCATAATGTGGTCTGAGCGATGCCCAATTCTTGAGAACGCCGTGGAAATGACTGATTTGGATCGTTTCCTACGGACGTCTGAACCGCAGCGATATTTTCGACACTTCGACCAACCTGTTGTCTCACTGACACGGCAACATCACACAACGAATATGTAGACTCAAATTTTTGCATTCAACTTGTTATTACCTGTCTACTAGGGCGAGAATTACGAGCGAAAATTGGAGTTAACACTCTTAAAGTTGCAGTCACCGACTCCGAATATCTGTAGAAAGTTTTTATAATTTGCAGACGTTGCCCGTTAGTGTACTTTACCATGAAAATGTTGAGTTTACTGAATAAATTGACAGTGACAGTTTGATGATTAGTGAAAGGGTGCGTTCACAAATTAAATTTAAATTTGTCAAGTCCCTATTGGAAAACCCTATACTTTTCCCTTCTGATCCGGCCTCAATACATAAGGCATTTGTCCGCCTAAAAGTGAAGTACAATGCACACATCTATCATAGTCAGGTGCGCCCAAATCATCTTTGCACCTGCTAGATAGGATGCAAACTCATAAGTGATGCTAATATCACTCAGTCAATGGACACCCTTGAACACCGACAAAATATCTTGTGTCACACTTTATTTATCGCTACTTCTAACACCAGTGCTCCATAGAAATCCCCAGTAGCATTCCACCACTTCAAACCTTCAACCGTAACACTCGCCTCGTTATGAATGCTCATCACATCAGTATACCTTTAAGCCCACTTTCGGACATACTCTGAAATATCGTCATTCGTTTATAGGCCGTTCAACTCGCTTATGGAATGCCCTGCCGAACGATTTCCTAAAAATTGTATCTTTAGGCGTTGTGTGCAAACATTGTAAGGGTACCTTAACCACTTAAGCGCGCGCTGTTTAAAAAAAAAAATTAAAGTGGATAAATTGTACGAATTGATGTACGAATTGCTGTCGCATTCAGCGTAATCCCCCGATTTGGCCACTACGAAAACGCGGCTCGCAGAAAAAAAAATCATTCAACTCAAACGTCATCCGCGTGGCGGGGACATATTTTAAAGAGTTTGACTGGAGCATTTGCAAAAGTGTATCGTCCTCAAAGGAGATTTCGTTTGAAAATAAAAATTTGCATTTTATATCTCACACGGGTACTTATTGATCCAACTTATAGAAATTTTCGTCAGATATTTCGAATCTACAATATTGTACGAGTACCTTATAATCAAGGTCACTTTCCAGAGAAGTCTTTGACCAAGCCAAATTCAATAAATCGATTTTAGGGCGACTAGCCAACAAAATTTAAAAAGGCAATAAACTTTATGCCAGAAATGGAAAAAACACACGAACATAAACATTAGTTCTTGCACAATTATGTGCATACCTACACCGGCAAAAAAGGGGCTATCGCCTTCGCTCTCACAACAAAGTGGTTGACGTTGAAATTTATCTAAAAGGACACCTAGCCAGACGATGTCTGGAGTTTTGTTAAGTCTTATACTATACGTACTCGTATACTAAATTCAAAATTTGTTGAAATTTCTTAGAATATTAAAAGGAGACAATGTACAGCTATTAAAGCAAATGTAACACCGTCCTAGTTGCAATTTTGGGACAAACTGCGATTCCGGGTTGTGTGATATGCTGTGCATAATCTCTTTTAACAAAAAATCTACAGATAGAGATGAACAACATTTCAAAAATATGTACTGGCAGTAAGCCAAAAAGATTTTGTTTTGTTTTGTTTTTTTTTTTTTTTCGATCCGCAGTCTGATTCAGAACATGGAAGCAAAAAAAAAAAAAATTTTGTTTGCAAATATTTCAAAAGGTATTCGTATCTCTGATTTACTTCTCGATAATGGGCTCTTTAAAATTCAAGCAAAAGATTTCCTAGACAAATCCATTTCCAAAATGGATTTTGAAGATGAAAATCAATTACAAGTACTCGACATAGGACACAATGTGTTACATAATCGAAGTACTTAAGGGTGGATCTGGATAATTCAGGGTATAAATGACTCAAATCGTAAAGTATGGACTGTGTAAATTCTTTGATTTATCCATTTTGTATTACACCCTAAAACATTATTGCATTAAGAGTACATACGTTCTGTAGTTGTGGGATGATCCGATTGAGTTTCATTTTCCAGCACTTCATGCCAAATGCACCATTTGTCCGGAATTATCTGGAGTTTGTAGCAGATGTTATTTATAAGGATCTTATAACCACAAATTTCTGTCGGCAGGACAAGTTTATTTTTGATCAGATTTTATATTGGGAACTGAATCTCTTAGGAAGGAACTCAAAATTTGTCTAATACATGCATATGTATGCGAATGTTCATGTAACAGATAGTCGAAATGATGTTGAGATATATACTCTTGTTCAGTAAAAGTGCATTCGGTGATGAGCACACTGTGAATATATAGAGGTCGGTGCATGCAACTAGCTAAGTGGGTCACTTTGAGATATTTTTGAAGCAATAAACCCACTAAAAGGTACGGTAAACATGTGTATTTGCTCTTAAGACATCTTCATTTCCATATAGAGGTTGCATCAGGTCTATATGAGATGAGAGATACAGCGTAACAGCTTCTAAGCTTTTGGTCATAACTAATTTTTCGCATGCAAAGCCAGTTTCCCGTATCCGAGTAGATTACTCAGCACTGCCCATTCTAACTTTCATAGAAAAGATTTCGAGATACTTGAATGTTTTCACCTTTTGAATGCGCCTCACTAAATGGACCGAAAAGTCATTCAGAAAAACAATATTTCGGTAGAACTTATAACTTTTTGACAATGAAAATGAGGTGTAAGCCACATAACCCACTGCAATATATGTATCTATCATATATGTATCACATATATCTCACGTTTTAATCAATTTTAAAAAAAAAAGGGTGTAAGGAGAGTAAATTGGGTTGACAGCAGAACCTATGAAATGTACCAATGGTACAGAATGCTTTCTGTGATAAAACGGGTGTTATAGTCGCAGAATAAAAGTGGCCAGAAGACAACAATTTCAACCAGAACTAGAGATTTGGCTGTGTAAGCTGATTTTCGTAAAATGTTTCACTCTTGCTGAAAGGATTTCTCTTCCAAAGCCAATTAGTAGGTTAAGTGAAGGCTGCGAAGCGTTCGTCGTAGCAGATGGAAAGGCGATCTATTGTTACTACTGCTGCAACTACTTCTATTACTACTATTCTGAGCAATATGAAAGATGAAAATTATGGATCGTAATATGTAAAGGGTATCTTTTTATTTTGTTTTGTCTTTTAAGACAAACATTATGGAAACATTAAGACACTTGATAGTTAATTTCATAACCGACACGATCCTGTAGCGACACGATTAGTGTAGCTTCAGGCAGAGAAAGTCCGTCATCGTGTAAATATTCATACTGCGGAAAATTTTTGGGAAAAAAAAAACTCATGGGCTCCGAATCGATACACACACCTTATTCATCGATTTTAAGGCAGCATACGACAGCATCTTTAGAGACGAGTTAATATACAGGGCAATCTCTAGTTTTGACATCCCTGCCAAACTCATCCTTTAGTACAGGATGACGATGGAGAATGCACGCTGCTCCATCAAAGTCAGTAAAGAACTCATTGAGATACTTGATCTCAAAAAAGGACTTAGACAAGGCGACAAACTGCCATGCGATTTCTTTAACATCATTTTTGAAAGAATAGTGCAAAACTCACACCCCAACACAAGAGGCACAAAGTCCGTCCAATTACTCGCATACGCCGATGCTATTGACATAATCGGAAGAAAATAACGTGATGTCAGTTGATACAGACGCGGCGAAGTTGAATTTAATTGTCAACGAGGCCAAAACCAAGTATATGCTGCCAACAAAAAAGGACACAGCCAACACCGACATCTCTGACAGAACGTCACCCTCGACAGATATGAGTTTGAGTAAGTTAAGGACTTTGTTTACCTAGACTCCGCTATCAATGCAGACACCAGCAACGCCAGCGCTGAGATCAAACGGAGAATAACTCTTTCCAATAGCTGCTTCTTTAGACTAAAAAGGCAATTAACTAGCAAAACCCTCTCTCGAACAATAAAAGTGACCCTATATAGGACCGTAATAATCTAAGTCGTACTCTATGGCGCAGAGGCATAGAATTTATCAAAATTGGATGAGGGTACTCTTGGTTGCTTTGAGATGAAAGTTAAGAGATAAAAAAAGATTCATGCGGTTTTCGGTCCCATCTGCATTGATGGTTAGTGAAGGAGGAGATACAACGACGAACTATACGGGCTGTATGGAGACATCTACTTAACCAGAAGAGTAGAGATCGAACAACTAATATGGCTCGATCATAAAGAGCGACTAAACATCAATACTCCGGTCCGAAAAGTCTTCGAGTCCGCCCCCGAGGGACAGCGCAATAGAAGAAAACCGCGACTTAGGTGGCGCACGCAAGTGAAAGTTAACCTCAGCCAACTTAGCGCGGGAAACTGGAGGCTACCAGCTAAAGATCGATCTGGCTAAAGACGCTTGTTGGTTGAGGCCCAAGTCCACCCCGGACTGTAGCCCCACTTTATGTACGTTGGTAAGGAGCAATAACTTTGTATGTGATAGAGAAAAGACACGGCGTTTTGGAAGACACAGGTTCTGATGGCATTAAGTTTGGCGCAATCCATATCAGTCAAATTCCAGCGAATCGGGGAACTCAACAGAAGTTTGTTGAATTGTAACGACCATAAGACAAAAAAAGAAAAAAACTTAAAATTATATCTTGTTATATGGCAGGATCAAGAAATAAGAGTTTGGATTTCTATAAATACATAAATCAATTCGAATTTGTTTTATAACCGAATTGCTTATCCGGCATTACATTTTTGTCCATACTTTGTCAGGACTCAATTGATCACCTTTTCGAATATCTTGCTGATATTCAGAAGAATGCTATTCCACCGAAAATTAACCGAAGTGGAGGTGTCCTTATATCTTTTGGGAAAAGGCTGCATTACCACTATCCTTCAATGCGATGGATAATGTAGATTATTCAAAGAATTTGAAACAGAGTGTTGTAAATGACCACCACTGTAAGTAGGATGTATCCAGGCACTGTGCAATGAATTAAGGATCGTTCGGAGCTCTTATTTCGAAATGATTCGGTAGTGAGTATCGTCGGCGATGGAAATAATTCCCATATTTTCGTCCTTAAAGTCAGTGAAACAAAATTCTTCAATCCCAAGCTCTTGATATCATTTCCAAATAGACTCGATTTTCCAGGTTACGGTTCGGGCCAAAGGCACATCATTTGCCTTGTACTCTTCTGGGAAAGTTGCTCCCATGGCTTCTACCTTCTCTTACAGATCCTCTATCACAATGGTGTTATCATCATCGACAGCTTCTTCTGGATCTATGACTGCTTTAAACAGTATTTGTTCGTTATTCGGGGAAGGTCTTTTTGATATTTCCCCTGAAATATTTAATTGTTTACTGCGTACACTGCAATTTTCGGCCGTTGTATTCAAGAAATGCGATTGGACTTTTGCACTCCATAATGTTGCAGTGATAGTAAGATTTTGAAATGCCAGAAGTAACAAGAATATAGCGGTAAGTTAAGACCGCTATATGCGCAACTTACCGCATCGACTGGCCCATGTCTTGAGATAACACGCTCACCATACTTACTCTTCAATAAATCGATTGTAGCGTGCGCTGTGTGGCTTGTGGCACCATCCTGTTGAAACCACATGTCGTTCAAGTCCATATATTCCAATTCGGGTCAAAAATAATCGGTGATCATGGCGCGATAACGCTGACCATTCTCAGTAACGTGACGATCGTTATCGTCGACGAAAAAATATGGCCCAATAATCCCGCCGGCATGCAAACCGCACCAAACAGTTATTTTTTGTGGATGAAGTGGTGATTCATGAAGCACATGTGGGTTTTGACCAGAACCAATAACGCGTATTTTGCTTATTGACGAACCCATTGAACCAAAAATGAGCTTTGTCACTGAAGATGATTTGCGACTCCGAATATCTGTAGAAAATTTTTATAATTTGCAGACGTTGCTCGTTAGTGTACTTTACCGTGATGAAAATGTTGACTTTACTGAATAAATTGACAGTGACAGTTTGATGATTAGTGAAAGAGTGCGTTCACAAATTAAATTCAAAGTTGTTAAGTCTCTTTTGGAAAACTCTATATAAGCCATATTGGCTTCGTATGTACTGTAGCTAAAATTCAGTCAGTAATATGTATATGGCTTCGTATGCAATAACTTATACTTCGTGAAATTCTTTATAACAATTGCGTTTGTCATTATAACACAAAAAAACATTACATATTTCGCATAATTTGGAACAATATTGGCATAGTTGTCAGACGTTCTTCTTCCAAATCGGATAATGGCAAATCCAATCAAAACGTACTGAATCCGAAGGCATACCTTGATGTCTAGTAGGAGTTTGTCGTGGATTTTTCGCAGGTACTGGATAGTCAGGCAAACCGGAGGGAGTGCCGCTCCGTCTGAATGTCGGTGTTCCGAGACTTCTTGATGGACGACCAAATTTTTTTTTGTAATAAAAGGTTTCACTGATTTTCGCATATTCTCGGAAACAGCGAGCTTAAAATCATACAAAAACATGTAGGTGTCTGCGTCTGCATTGATTCGGCGCTATAACAACCAAGCATTTACAAAGGACATGTCCGCCACGTGAAAAAAAAAAAACCATTTTGTACCACTGACGAGACTATAATCACTCAGCATGGGGTCAAGTAAATCGACTCCTCCCATATCGACAGCTTGCGGAGAAGGTATGTAAACATATTTTTTATCCTGTCGAACATAACGTCGTTTTGCTGTCGTTGGCTCGCTTCCAACGTAGGCTGAAAGAAGGTTCACATTCTTGTTATCAAACCAGGAAACCAGGCTTAACTTTACTTCATCTATGACTATTGCCTTTTTTTCCATGCTTCCGCGACCTCGCTTCTTCAGTTTCTTCTCTGTAGGCATATTTGAGTTTGGCACACGATTAAGTCGCACAGTTCCTAAGGGAAGTGGATGTCAATAGAGTGACCATATTTGAGCTTACGCCAAAATCTGGCGCATCTGAAGGATACGAATTGCTTTGGTCTCCAGGAAAGATGTCGAAGTCATTGCTGAAGCCACTAACGCCGCTCGGGACTTAGTTTCTTTGACGACAATTGGTACGGATTATTTGTTCATCTACGGCTAAATATTCTTCTTTAGGGACTAACATCAAAAGCCCACGAATCATATCTAATAAAGACCGAATTTTAAATAATTTGTAATGGCCATCTTCTCCACGGTGTACAAAAGTCTCATTATTATTAAAATGCTAAAATCGTTTGGTATCTTCGAATCTGTTACACGTTATTATTTCATAAACTTGCGACACCCCTATTTCTTTTGACCAATACTTCCTCGCTGCCGGTAACTTCACACAGGACATAAAGATGACAATTCCTATAGATTCTTCCATTTCGTCTTTCGTGATCATTGCTGGTTTGTCTTGAACAGATTTGAGGTTAGATTGCTCATTAATAAAATTGATCATATTAGCTGTAAACAAGAACTTGAAAAAATCTGCAGGAGAATTCAGTTGTTCTATAGTAACCGGTAAATCTGTGTTACTCAAGAATTGGAAATTGTTAACATCGTATGCTGGCATTTTCCCTTTTTTCCAAATAAACCTTTTAGCAGTTTTTCCTCTGGATATAGATGTAGTTGCAGACTGTAAATTTATCAAAGGTGCGTCGTCTTCTTCTTCAAAAAAATCAGAGTCAGACTTGGGTATGATAATGTTTTTTTTTTTTTGAACTGAATTAAGATCATCATCACAATCGGAATCAATGTCATCATCACTCACGTTTCCATCATCAGGAATAGTATTACGTAATATACTTAGCGCGGTAAGTACGTAGGTGGGGGACCACATGGGAACTCAGTTCTCTGCGTGCTGTACACTGGCGTTAAATCCCGAACCCTACAAATAAATTTGTATCGTTCCCTTGATAATAATAATAATAATAACACTTAGCAGAACCGTAGAAACGTGCTGGTTGCATTTCTGTAACCTCCTTGGGTATGAAGAAAAAAATTTTTTTTAAATGTTTTTTTTATTTTATTCAATATAGTCCCCTTTTAATTTGATAGACTTATTCTACCGATTTTCCAACTTCTTGATCCCGTCCGAAAAGCAAAATACTCCTCCGTGGCGTCGATGATTTCCTCGCGTGAGCTGAATTTTTTATTGATGAGCCATCTTTTGAGGTTTGGAAAGAGATAATAGTCCGAGGTAGCCAAATCGGGCGAATACGGTGAATGCGACAGCAATTGGAGCCGTAAGTCATTGATGTTAGCCGTGGTTGCGATGCTCTTGTGCGTCGGTGCATTGTCTTGCAAAAACAAAATTTTTTTCCGCTGTAGGTGAGGCCGTTTTGCAACGATTTCGGCCTTCAATCGCTCCAATAATGCACAGTAATACTCGCTGTTGATAATTTGTTTTTTTTTTTCGAGGTAGTCCACGAAGAGTATGCCATGACAATCCCAGAAAACCGACGCCATAATCTTTCCGACCCATCGAGCTTCCCTCGGCCGCTTCGGAGCACTCGTGCCGGCTTCAGTCCATTGCCGGGCACTCATTCTGTTCTCTGGTGTTCAAAAGTTAACAATCGATGCCAAAAGTCCGCCCGATTCCGCATCAGCAAGTCCAAACACTCTATCGAAGTGCTCTCGCTTTCGTGTTTTTGGTCAGGAGTGAGTATGCGCCGCACCCGGCGGCAGGATAACTTTTTCATATACAGAATATTGCCCAAAATATGGTGTGTGCGCTCAGTAATAATCTTTGTGGTATCTGCTAGCTTGCGCACCTTCACTTTCCGGTCATTTCCATTTCATGTATTTTTTTTGACATTATCCTCTGTAACCGCATCGGTGGGCCTGCTGCTGCGGACTTGATCGGAATGGGAGTTGCAGCCACCACGAAACTCTCAAAACCAATATTTGACGGGGTAATCTGACGGAGCATTAGCCCCATAATATTTATCCAACTTTTCTTTTGTTTCCTTCGCCGTTTTGCTTCTCAAAAAATAATGTTTTATGAGAGAACGAAAATCGTTTTTGTCCATACTCAACATGATGCCAAACACGTCAACAACAATCAGCTGTCAAAACAAAACTAAAGACAGTATCGCACTGAATTTTGGCATGTCTGCCTAAATATAGGGTTTTCTAATAACGACTTGACAAGTTTTTTTTTAAATAAAAGGCAAAACATTTGAGATATTTCAAAAACTTTATTATTGGTTTGAAGTAAAATCAAAACATTTATGAATGGTACTCGACTTCGTTCATATGGCCACCGCGGCACGTTTGCAGCGATCGATTCGTTAGACCCAATTTTCAACGACTCTTCCACACATTTCGGCCGAAACAGCCGCTATTTCGCGTTCAATGTTGGCTCTGAGCTCTTCCAACGTCGTCGTCGTGTTGGCATAAACCAATGACTTAACGTAGCCCCACAGAAAATAGTCAATCGGCCTTAAATCGCACAAAACGAGGCGGCCAATCGACTGGCCCATGTCTTGAGATAACACGCTCACCATACTTACTCTTCAATAAATCGATTGTAGCGTGTGCTGTGTGGCTTGTGGTCCAAGTCCATATCTTCCAATTCGGGTTAAAAATAATCGTTGATCATGGCGTTATCGCGCTGACCATTCACAGTAACGTGACGATCGTTATCGTCGACAAAAAAATATGGCCCAATAATCCCGCCGGCATGGAAACCGCACCAAACAGTTATTTTTTGTGGATGAAGTGGTGATTCATGAAGCACATGTGGGTTTTGACCAGAACCAATAACGCATATTTTGCTTTAATGAGCTTCGTCACTGAAGATGAAATTCATCATCTTGGCGCATTTTCTTCAGAACCCAATCGGAGAACGTACGTCGCTTCAAATGGTCCATCGGCTTCAATTCTTGAGTCAGCTTGATCTTGTATGGGTGCAACCAAGATCCTTACGCAAAATACGCCATAATGTGATCTGAGCGATGCCCAATTCTTGAGATTTACGTGGAATTGACTGATTTGGATCGTTTGCTACGGACGTCTGAACGGCAGCGATATTTTCGACACTTCGACCAACCCGTTGTCTCACTGACACGGCAATATCACACAACGAATATGTAGACTCAAATTGTTGCACTAAACTAGTTATTGCCTGTCTACTAGGGCGAGAATTACGACTGAAAATTGGAGTTACCGCTCTTAAAGTTGCGGTCACCGGCTCCGAATATTTGTAGAAAATTTTTATAATTTGCAGACGTTGCTCGTTAGTGTACTACGTTAGTGTAAACGTTGAGTTTACTGAATAAATTGACAGTGACAGTATGATGATTAGTGAAAGAGTGCGTTCACAAATTAAATTCCATATGGCAAATTTGGAAAAGTGAGAAAAGAAAAACACAAAAAAACCAAAATTCAAAAATGGTTTCACGTATTTAAGAAAGTCCAGAGAATGTAGTTTTATTTTATTTAATTTTTTTTTTACCACTGTACTCACCTTTTTGATATTTATTTTTTAATTACCGTCGCACGCGCTGAACATAAACTTCAAAATATTTGACAGATCACAATGTATGAAATAAGCCTTTAAAAAATCATAAACTTCGGAGTCCAAATATGGCTTCGTATGCGGAAAGAGAAGGGACTAAGAGCGGTGCATCTCTCGCATCGTGATGTTATATTTTGCGAAAAGACTTGGCTATACGTCCGTATTGACCCAAGAGCTTAACCTAAATAACCTTGGTGTTCATCGAAGTTTCGTTGATTGAGCTCTTTTATATCAAGCAAAACTGTCGCATTTGTCAAGGAAATAACAAAGGATATTCCAACAGCAGGCGTTGTATAAAAAAATTTGCTTTTGGTGTTGTTTTCATGTCGGAGTTGTTACTAGACCGCATTTCTTTTAAGATGCTGCCGGTGAGTCTGTTCAAATCAATGGAAACTGCTATTGCTCCATCTTAAGTAATTTCTTGTGGAATATGTTGGAGCTGGAAGGTTTGGAGGATATGTGGTTACAACATAATGAAGGCTGTTATCCCACAGCGTGGGCCACAAACGATTAATTGTTTTTGTTCTATGCGAACAAACCCGGTACTTTAGACGACTTGGAAGCTATTGTTCGGCGTGAAGTTTCTGAAGTATCGACCGAAATATGCGAAAAGGTCATGGAAAATTGTATCGATTATATTTCGATCTAAAATAAGTTCCTTAAACACGTCTTTTTATGAAAAGAAAAACACATTGTTAGTAAACTGCTTGTAATAGGTTTTAGATTTCGACAGCAATCTACTTTTTTATCAGTGAAGTACGTCAATTGTTGATTTGCGGAATGTGCCTTCGTTTTAGTGTGTTGCTACCGAGTTACTTTTTATCATTCGTTTTGTGGTATTTGTTGTATATAACATACTTGTCAATTTCTTCGTTTGATGGATTTCTATTGGTCCTTAGAGCGAGTTCAAGGAGAGTGATTTTGTTATGTTCTGGATAAGATAAGAGTCTGTCCCAAGCACTCTGTTTTAATTTTGGGAATATCTTTGAACAAATTCCTTCAATTCCAGAATTGTGTTGGTATCTATTATGTTTGTTCAGATAGAAGCCATACATTACAGTTGTCCATAGAAAAAGTGTATGTTTAAGTGTCTCCTAAATATGTGGGAGGCATCATTATGTCACTGTCAGAAATATTGTACAACAAAAAAAATCTTCCTTCGTTAAAATACAAACCAAACAAACGGTCTATTTTGGACACAAATTTCTTTAACAATTAACCTATACCTAAAACTATATCAAAGACAAAATTGTAGTGTCGTTGCAAACTATTTAAGTTAGCTACTTCTAGGGCGAATATCCCCTTATTCCACTAGAAGAGTTTCGCACCGAAAACCACAAACACTTCTAATCCTTTCATCTGGATTATTTATTTATCCAATTTCACCTTAAGAGGAATGTCATTGCGGCGGTCATTCGACCTAAATAAATAAATGCAAAACTAAATATCCAATCGAATTGGAGTGCAGTGAGTTTTATAGAACTTAACAGTCGGACAGACAGACTAAAGCCCCCCCAATGCACATGGACATTTTAATGGCTTTCCCATTTTATGTGAAAGTTGCCATTTTGCGGTGACCTCTTCTCCTTTACTCCATTTGGCCGGTGAGATACAATTTATGCTGTGCCCTTTTTTTTTGTTTCAGAAAATTCAACGGACTAAATGAATGTGAAATTCAAAGAGATATCCTCCAATTGGATCGGTTGTATAGGTAGAATGTGTTTGTGCTAGTGTAACTTAAGTCCAGGAATGGGGAATAAATTCTGAAAATGTTGGTCGTCTTCCAATTGCGAATTATGAAGGAATTTAGGAATCTTTTTGATAAAGAGAGATAAAGGAAAATTGAAGAATATCTATTTTGTTTTGTTGGTTTTTTTTTTTTTTTTTTTTTTTTTTGGTAATTCAATTTTAGTGACTAATTGTTTTTTATGTTTTTTTTTTTTTTTTACTTTCAGATGGTCCACAGTTGCAGGCACCAAGATTTACAACACAACCTTCATCTTCTGGTTCAATAGTGAGCGAAGGAAGGACGAAGATTCTGCAATGTCATGCTTTGGGTAAGATCAATTGTTTTTAACGCTATTTAAGCTGGCAATCTTGTATCTTTTCGATGGCAGCTGAAGCTCCAATTTATTTTATAGCGCTCTGCTTCAGGCTATGTGGCACTGTGATTTCTGCAATTGTAATCTGATTCTAGACCTTCGACTCGCGGTTCCAACATAAGCTATTATTTTGAAGTATTCTCCTCTCTACACTATCGTTCTCCTCCGTGTTTACATATAAAGACGGATTCGCATCACTTTGCTATATGCCCCATGGACCAACAAGAATTTTGTCTTTCCTTTATGACTTCCAGAGCTTTATCTTCCGAACAAAATGTCCACCGGCCTATTCTCGAAGTATATCAAATATTTGAGGCCTGGGTCAACGCTGGACATATTTATTAAAGCTTATTGCAAGCATATTCTTAGAACTAAAGGGTGGGAGCGGTTAAAGAAAGTTAGGACGTGAGGATAGTTTGTTAAGGTGGTAGTTGAAGAGAGGCAGAATATTGTAAATTTCATGAAGCATTCTCGAAATTAACTCCATGTGTCCGTAATTCGTTCTGTAAAGATTGAGCCGGAAAAGTGGCATAGACCAGAGATTGTGTGGGTTGGTGCTAAAATAAGTAAATTGAAGTAAAGAAGGAAAGTTGGCTTTTTTTTATTACATATATCATCAAACAGATAACACCTAAATCATTTACTAAGGGAACAGACAGATTAGAAATCAGCTATCAGCGAGGTGAAATAGGAGTTCGCTTACAGGTATAAATTATAGCCTGACACTTACTGATGTTAAGCTTAAGGAAACTCTTTTGACCCGAAGTACAAAATTTGTTTAGATAGATAGATAGAATGTATCTAAAAATGTTCATTTCGTCTACGTAAACAGATATGTATGCATTTTTAATGATGCAATCAACATTATTAATAGACAGAATAAATAATAAGGGACCAAGGTGACTGCCTTGAGGGACACCAGAGGAGACTTTATTTTGTTCGGAAACCATTGACCTAAATATAACATATAATAAGGTCTTTCATTTAAATAGGAATGACTCCACGTTATAAAGCTTATTTGTAAACCAAGAGGCCTTACTTTTAGAATAATTATATCATGAGAAATTCTATCAAGGCCTTTGCTGAAATCTATGGCTGATTCTAGAGCAAATACAATGCTTGATAAGAATTATGTTAGATTGGTGGTTCTATGATAGATCTACCTTTAAGAAATCCGTGCTGGTTTTGGGAAACAATAGATGTACAGCTTAGCATTTGGTCGATAGTTGGAAATATCGTCTTTGTGACCTGTTTTTGGGGAATAATAAAGGACCTTTCCCAGGTTGACGGAAATAAACCGATAAAAATCTAAAAGAGAGTTGTAAGAGGCTGGGCATTATGCATTGCTTTAAATATATAAGAAGATAGCTATTTAAGAAGGAAAAGTAAGAGTGGTCTAGCTCCTTTTAGTTTAAAAAAAAAAATCTTTTGGAGTCGGAAATGAATGTGTGGTCCATTCGGTTTAAATAGTTGACATAGAGAGTTTGGCAAGGCAGAGAGAAATTCGTTTGGCTAGACTGGTAGTAAAGGTTATTCATCGTGAGGTTTGATTTATAATGTAAAATAAAATACATAAATTTGAAAGTTACCTTGAAATTATTATTATCGGTTAAAAGAACAATTCATGGCATGAAAATAATATCATGTAAATGTTGGCCACGACTACGTCTGAAGTGGTCCATTCGGAAGATCCAATTTTGGGCGGCTCGTTCGAGCATAGCAACTGGTCGCGGATAACACGAGTAATTTTGTCGTCAATCGTAGCTGGCTTATTCCTGAAGACCTGTGACTTTACATATCCCTAGAGAAAATAACCCAAAGGTGTGATATCGCACGGTCTAGGCGGCCAATTTACCGTAGCAAAATGTGAAATTAAGTGCTCACCAAAATGATTTCTCAACAAGTCCATTGTTTCACGCGCTGTATAGGTAGTAGCGCCGTCTTATTAAAACCAGAGCTCACCGTTACCATTGACGGTAACATTCTGATTTGCCTCATTTTTGAAGAAATATGGACTAATGATTCCACCAGCCCATAAACTACACCATACCGTTGTTTTTAATGAATGTAATGGCAGCTCTTGGTACTCTTGGAGTTGCTCATCAGTCCAAATACCACTGAGAACGACGACGAATCGATTCGTCACGGTCTTCGAGTACACTCTCAGCTACATCTGCTAAAGTCTCTTCACTACGTGCTGGATTTGGTCTAACCGGTCGAGTATCATCCACTTATGTGAACTGGGACTCAAATTTGCAAATTGTATTCACAATAGTGGTTTCAGTAGTTCGATTATGCGCACCGTAAGTTCCTCGAATCACACGAAAAACATTTCTCATAGAACGCTGGTTTTCGTAATACAGCTGAACAATTTGGAGACGCTGTTGTGGTGTGAGTCTTTCCATGATGACTTGCCAAACGATACTGAACAAAAAAGATAAAGCAGTTTGATAGGAATCTTGCGTGATCTGTCAAAAAAATCAAACCTCACGATGAATCACGCATTAGAAGAAATCGGCGTCGGAACGCGATTTTAAGTAAGTATACCAGAGCTTAGTTATCTTGTTGCGCAGAGATCTCTCTTCCTTATACCATAGTGGTGAAGACGAGCGATATACATTTGAAAATTTCGGTAAAAAAAATGATGAGAGAGCATTGTTAACCGTACGGTAAGGATTATCGTAGAGAAAGTTAAAATTGACCATAAAACTATAAGAATACGCATAGGAAACGGGATTGAGACCATTGTCATACAACAACGTAAGAGAAAGGGGAAGATGGAAACTGTTCCACTTAGAGCTAAGATCTCTACTTTCTAAAATGACGCAGTTATCTGTATTAGTGGCGAAGACTAGATCGAGTTATCTGTCAATGTTGTTGGTGACACCACGTATTTGATACAGATACAGGTGGGATTTATTGCAGTAAAAAAGGACTGGTCAGTCTGAGTCCATAGAGCTTAGGTAGATTAAAACCACCTAAAAAACAACGTCGTTGGCATAAGCAGCATTGAAAATAAATGAAAATAATGAGAGGTGAAAATAGCAGAAATAAATATACAAGGTTCGTTCAAAAAGTAAAGTGACTATATTTTTATAAAAAATAACATTAACTTTTGTCAAAAATCACTAATTACAACCCGAAACTATGGGAAGTCTTCCCAATCTTCATTGTACAGCTGCTGCTTCGTTCAAGCATTCTGGGTTAGATTATGCTGGACCTTACGCTATACGAACCACAAAAGACCGAGGTCATCATAGTTACAAAAGATGGGTTGCTCTCTTTTGTCTGCCTGAGCACTTAAGCTATCTATCTCGAACACGTGAGCAATATGACCACCGAGACGTTCTTTACGCTTTGCGACGCTTCTTTTCCACACGAGGATACAGCTCTAGCATCTATAGGGACTGTGCAACGACATTTTCTGGTGGAAATACAGCACTCAAGGAGGGTTTTGCACATTTTTGAAAGCAGTTAGAGAAAGGCGCGCGATTCAGTTCGTACAACGGTGATTCATAGCATTTCATTCCAAGAGGGCCTCCGAACTTTGGAGGCATATGGGAAGCCGGCGTCAAGATAATCTGAAGCGAACTATCGGCGAAGCAAGTCTGACTTTTGAGGAATTTTATACCGTTCTCAAGCAAATTGAAGCTGTGCTTCATTCGAGACCTCTGACATCAATGTTTGATGATCCCAGTGACTTTGCCGCCTTTACCTCTGGGCACTTCTTGGTGGACGGCCCCATCATTGCCACACTTTCACGATGGAGACAGCTCCAACAAATGCCGCAGGATTTTTGAAAAAGGTGGAGTTGTGAGTTTTTACATGAGCTCCAGGTAAGAAACAAGTGCAAACAAGCCAAAATGAACATTAAAGTGGTCGACTTGGTCCTTGTTGTAGATGAACGTGCACCACCCATTCAGTGGCCACTAGGCCGAGTCGTAGAAGTACATTCTGGAGACGACGATCTGGTGCGAGTAGCTACGATCCGTACACAATTATTGGTGGTGGAATACGGTGGGTGACCAGGGGTATCGTCAGAGTAACTGGACGATGTGGGCGGAATGTTAAAAAGTATTATTATAAAAACTAGTTCTCACTATTGCCCAATATCTTGCAATACCATCGCTAGATGACATATTCATCGCAATGTCAAGCATATGTCAGAACATCAATAAAAACGTGTTTGAAGAAAGAGGTAACGTTTCTTTTCTTTTCGGTTCTTTTCAAGTTCTCAAAAAAACCCTTTTTCCAAACATTTCAAAGTAATCCCCCTCATATAAAATACACTTGTGCCAACGCTTTTTCCAATCCTCAAAGCACTTCCCATAAACACTTTTCGGTATAACGTTTAGCTTTACCAGCGATGCCGTTTTTATTTCCTCAATCGTTGCAAATCTTCGTCCTTACATAGGTTTCTTCAATTTCAGGTACAGGGAAAAGTCGCATGGAGCCAAATCTTGCGAATGTGGTGGCTAAGGCAGAATTTTCGTGTTGTTTTTGGCAAAAAATCTTTCACAAGCAACGATTAATAAGCAGGTTCATTATCGTTATGCAAAAGCCATGAATTGTTTTCCCACAAATCCGGACGTTGAACATATGTTCGGAATATGTGTACCAAAACAGCAAAAAAAAAAAATCGATAATCAAATGTACGTTGCCCGCGAAATTTAAAAAGTCACCCTACTTTTTGAACATACATTTTTCAAAAGGTCTAGACTCACGACGAGAGCTAGAAGTACACCACGGCTATATATATTCTCCTCTATAACTAGACCATCGTCACGATGTAAATCGAAGAAATAACGAAGAAAATAATTCAGTATTCTTGATATTAGTTTTTGTGAAGGCAAAAATGTCGTAGGGCAAAATCTGCGAACTAAGATATATACTGTAGCGGAAATCTTAATTCGTAATCCTCTTACGTTTTGATAATAAAGGGACAGACATTTGGGAGTTTTCGACAAAGAATTGAGCTACGGGTTAGGAGCGATGGTAGTTTTTGAAAGTAGACCGTGTTTTCTGAATTTGTAGTATGCTTTTGGAACTTATGTGAGACGCAAAAGAAAAGACACCATTAGCCACTTCCAATGGAGTTATATCTAATTGTTCATGAAAACGTGCGAAAAGTTGTTTTCACTATCATAGTTTTGTGCGCAGTGGATTTGTTGGCTGAGGCTTACAACTACACAAGAGAACCTATGTTCGATACTCGGCCAATGCCAAGAAGCGAAACAGTAATTTTCTTCTCTAACGTCATCAGTCCTACGTCAGACAATGCAAAACTTCTGAAAGTGAAATCTCCTGCCCATGATAATTAAATTTCTTATAGGCCCCCTCCCACTACGTAGACAGAGACTAGAAGATACTAGGCCTAGGCCATTTTAGGTCTGCGTATGTAAGCCAAATATAAGTAATTGTTTGACTACATGGAAAATGCTGAATATACTAAGAACTGCGAATAAAAGTTGAAATTAAAACTTGCAAAAACAGGGAATGAAAATTCGATACTTATGCAATTCCTATAAGGAAGCTACATTTCAAGAACGATGCATGGCAACTTGGAGGCTTAGTAGCTCCTTTGTCAAATTAAAATGTCTTTGATAGGCAACTGCGTATCTACTGCGTAGAACTGTGATGAACCCAACAAAAAATTAGTTCTACGCACACACCTATTAAGGTTCCTGAAGTCTTTCCCTAGATCGTCAGCTCTATCAGATTTGCGTCACTTTTGATATCTGCAGTTGCGATGATATAACGACTGGGTTTGGTCTGCACATTTCACATTTCCTGCTTAAATTTTATTTTACCTGGCAGTTGTTGACTTATTCTAGATATGTGCCTCTGTAGTACTTAAGGTGTACTGGTTCTCCTCTTTTAATTCCTCGAGTATAGTCGCGATGTTATTTTCGCTTTCTTTAAAAACGTTAAAAAAAAAAAAAAAACAAACAGTCTTGCAGAATCATCTGTTATCTTTCGCTACAAGAGGCTTTTCTTATTCTCTGTTACATTTGCATATAAAAAAGACGAGGTGCTACAAGAGGCTCTTATTTGTTAAGTCCAGCACAGTTTAAGTATTTGTAGTCAGGGTTTTCGTCGTCGTTTTCGCTGCCTACTTCACGTAAATTGAATCTTTCCCTGACTACCTCTGTACTGCTAAACTTCTGCTAGCTTCCAATAAATTTTATCTACAGCATGTTGGAGCGATGGCTTGCAATGAATACAGGACCAACGATATCAAATTATAAACACAAGTACCACCTTGATCAAAAAGTTCCTGGTGGCGTTACCCTGTGGCGCTCCCATTGTTTCGATTTGAGTTCTGTTTTTTTTTTTTTTTTGTTAACTTGGTACATCTGTTGTTGACATTTTCTTTGAATCTTAGTGTCATAGCTTGCCATTTACAAAAGTTAGCCAAGAGTACATCTATCTTCGTGTGTGTTGGCGATTTTTTAAAATTTTAAAAATGGATTTAAATTTGCAACAACGAAATTGTATAAAATTTTGCGTAAAAAACGGATTTAATGGTGCGCGAACGTTGGAAATGTAGAAAAAGTGTTTCGGCAACGATTCTCTAAAGAAAACGGTCGTTTACCAGTGGCACGAGTGGTTCAAATGTGGTCGTGAGACAATTGAAGACGATTAACGATGAGGCAGACCATCGATATCGAAAACCGACGAAAACATTGCTGAAGTAAAAGAAATGTTGGTCAATAATCGCAAATTAACCATCAAAGACTGGAACATTGCATATGGATCCTTCCAAGACATTTTGGTTAATGATTTGTGTCTCTGTCGTGTAGCAGCAAAGTTGGTGCCAAAAGACCTCAATTTTATGCAAAAAAGAGACCGTGTTGACGTCGCAAAAGAGATGATTTGCGAGGCTGAATCCGATCCTACATTCATCAAAAGGATCATTACTGGTGACGAGCCGTGGGTTTATAAGTACGACATGCAATCCAGACATCAAGCAAGTGAATGGCGTTCACCAAATGAGCCGAGACCAAAAAACCAGGTCGTTTTCAGTCAAAAAAGAAGGCAATGCTCACGGTTTTCATGGATTACAACGGTGTAGTGCATCATGAACTTTTGCCAGTCGGCCAGACAGTAAACAAAGAGTATTATTTGGGCGTTATGAGACATGATAACGCACCGTCGCACAGTGCCATCATTATTCGTAATTTTTTGACGAGAAATGCAACAAATACCATCCAACAGCCACCGAATTCACCTGATTTGTTTCCCTGTGACTTCTTTCTGTTCAATCGAATTAAAAAACCCACTACGGGGAACGCGTTTCAGCAGGCGAGAGGAAGTAGTGGAAAAATCGCAGAAAGTACTGATAGACATACCGAAAACCGAATATAAAAAATGTTTCGAGGATTGGATTAAGCGCTGGCATAAGTATGTTGCAGTCGATGGGGGTTACTTTGAAGGGATCAATATATATGTTTTTAGATGAATAAACCTATATTTTTAATTTTCTGAATAAATTCCGAGAACTTAACTATTCAAGGTCGTATACCAAGTATGGAATTTTTAAAATATCATTAAAAGGCAACTTATGCAAATACCTGCTAGGTCGTAAAATGATTGATGCCATCCCATATTCTTCTTTGCTATGGGACTTGAAATTTACGTAGAAGCCCCTATTTTATTAAAATACAGTCGGGCAGAACTTAACACAGTTCATATCCAAAACGTTTGCTTTGATTCATAATGCTCTTACTCTGGGCCCGGTATCAACCAGCATTTGCCCTCTAGAGGCTTCTACTTCATTGTTTAACAGAACCGCATTTCATTAGATCTCATTTTGTTATTACCTTTTTCCATATCGTTTTGCCTGATGTATGTATATCTGCTTTTTGGTTCTCGAAAGGTAGGCAATACAGATAAGAAGGACACTTAAAGAGATAGTGCTCTTATCGCCATCACTCTCACACCAAGCGTTGCAAGGTGTCAAGTCTAAGTGCTTAGAGCGTTTGGAAATAGGGTAGTGTCCATCCTACAAAGCGACAACTAAAGTCGTTAACTTCTTACATTCTACTGGTATGCCGACGTGCTGGAGAGTCATACCATTTGAAATAATGCTCACACCAAACCCAATTATCAATAAAAGCCCTAATCGCTTACGTAGGCATCGCCGAAAAACGGTCGGATCTTGAGGTATTCTGCACTGAGTCTTGTTTAAAGAATTCATCTTTGATCTCATTTCCCCTGATCCCATTGTAATCTGGAACTCGAACAAGACTCAGTGAATTTAGCCTCCGGACTTCGTTTAGAAAAGCCTTGTATTCTCAAACCTTCTGGGAGCGGTGAAAGGTTTCTACAAGGCATAAAGCGCATCTTAGCTTTCTCTATAGACGCTGATATTTCTTCTCCTTTCACCGATTCTTCATAATCTGGTTCATTGCCAAGACAAGCGTTCCTAACCGGGAGTGGAATCTAACGTTTACGTTCACAAAAAAGACACCAGTGCCGAATTCTCCGAAACTATTCCTAGGAACAGAAAAAGTCAATTTGTATTTTCGAAACAGAAGTTTCATCCAAACTTAAGTGCGTGTCGTCCCAACGATTGGTTTTTTGATGAAAGATAACTTTGAAAGTGCGGCTCACCATATGCACATCAAAGGCAGGGATATCTATCAGGAAAAGCCTTCATAAAGCCGAAACAGGCTATTCTTTGGAGGATTGTTAAAGAAACGGTGATATATTTTCGCGAAAGCTTTTAGCACCAGACAACTGATGCACAGTTTATAATCGATCTTTTTAGAGTAGTGCTTTCCTTGGTGATAAGCCTCATCTCTCGGTGGAAGCCCCTGCAGGAAAACGCAGCACGTCAAGAAGTTTTTTTTTTTAAATAGGATGACATCTAAGTGCTTAGATAAGTGCTTAGCCTTTTTGGATACACCGATGGTAATAACTTAAAGCGCTAGATAGATTAGATTAGTCAGCTTCCTCCTTCGCGTAGCAGAACAACCTCAGTTTAGTGAGAACTGACTGCAAGTTTTTTTTTTAATACCGCGCGCGTACCAAGGGGATATGAATACTCTTTTACTGGCTTTTTCTCCAGGGCGCGGGCGGGTGGTGTAGTAGTTTGAAACTCTGGTGTATTAGGTTTCGATATTTTTCCCAGAGGTGGTTGTCAAACTGGACGGGACGAGCTAGTACATCCTCAATCAGTGGGTCTTAAGTACGTGCTAGTTGTTAGTTCGTTACATTCACCCCAGCCAGCAACCACTCCAACATCAGTGCTATGCCTTCATGACAGAGTTAACGCCGACGGGATTTTCATATAACTATTGTACATACAAATTCTATGAAAAGACTTTTTCACAGAATTGCCTCGCACGGAATTCGAACCCGCGACCCTCTGCTTGAGGAGTATATGCATATACCACTACACCACGGCCACCCCATAGACTGCAAGTCTATTTCTATTGCACCAATAGTCGGTTATGCCTGCATTTTAGAGCAAACAGTCCTTAGACTTGGTTCAGCACACAACACAGCTACATCATAAGAGTTAATTGGTCAGCATCGGCAATCAGAGTCCAATTTACCACCATTGCTTGCTCTTATCTACAAACCTAGTAAATCCTCTACGCCGTATTGTCTCAATGTTGAGTCAATTTCTTCTTCTTGAAGAAAGTTATTCAAGTGAAATTTACTGACACGGAACTCTACTGATCGGCGTTTAAATTGACATGACATGACACTTCTTCTAAATAGTAAAATAGCACTGCTGGCTCATTATAGACCTTCGCTGAAATTGTTCAATATTTCATATTCAATATTGATACGAGTATTGACGGTGTATTGAAAGCTTAATTACTTCATTAGAAGAGATAACTGATCAATTTTGAGGGCTCTATTTCAGTACCAAAACGGACGTATACAAATCTTGCTTGTAGATACGCATGGTATCCTTAATTGTTGAGCCATGTGTAAAACCTTCATTACTCTCAGATTCTTTAAACTCCTTAACATTCCCTTTTGAAATAAGTTTTCAAATTCTTTCCGAAAGTACTTATCTTTTTGAAATATTTTCTCTTAACTTCAGCTCCCACTTGAAGCATTCCAAAAGAGAAGTAAAATAAAAGTATCTACAAATAAGTGACAGTAATCAATGGATTCCTTTCAGCTTGCAGGATACGTACTCGTATCTTTTTACCGCACAACTAATTGATCCACACTGCACCAAAGAATGTCGGTACATAGAAGGAGCCTTATCCTTTTTTTTGTTTTTTTTTTTTTTTTTTTAAACCAACAACTTGCAATGAATTGCCATCGCGTGTTGAGGAAAATCCTACATACGAGTACGATTACCCGTATTGCTCTCTAGAATAAAGAAACATGCAAGGAGATGCAGGCTTTTCCTGTCACCCAGTTTAAAGACATCCTTAGTCGGTGAAGTGAAAAATTTCTTCGTTGTATTTTTACTGCCATGGTTTTCAGATTAAGGACACTATGTACGACTGCGGCTGTAAATGGCACATGTCACATGCAATCTCTTTTTGCTTCAGACTATTGTATATATATATTTTTTTTTAGAACAATGATGGGTTAAAGTTGATTTCAAAGTTGGATAAGAGACGGAAGAAAAATTAAACAAGAAAGTTAGAAGTGTTGATGTCCTATTTTTGTTGTTGCTGATGAAGAATGGGTTGTTGGCTGCCTTGTTAGATTAACACTTCTTTTAGAAAGATTGCATTTAAGAGTACACACGGTTTCCTTTATACTTGTACGTAATGAGATAGATAAAAGGGAAAACCTTGCTGACAAAATTATAATTCGATAACCAGGATCAGAAGTCTACGACCCGATCAAGAAAATGTAAATCGACACCTGTATTCAAACAGATTAGAAGCAATCATCATTCCAGTGTTCACTTTCCCATTGACATAAAAGGCATACCCACTACCTGCGCATAAAAGCCATAGTATATCAATGTACGCTTAAAAGATAGTTCCTATGATATTTTTCTTATAAACTTTTTAATTAAATTCAAAATTCACTGTAGAAGTTCAAAGCAGAATAATTAATCTGGTAAACATATACAAGCAGCCGGTGATTAGCAATTTCATTCAGCCCACCCATTGCACTTGCATTGCAATGCACGCTTGAATTAATTAGAAAAATAAATATATACAAAATATATTAAAAAAAAAAAAAGTTTAAAATTATCATAAATAAAAAAGCCAACGCATTTTGTGGAAACACATTGAAACAAGTTTTTAGCATTGCAAATGAATAATAATGCAAAGCCATGACTAATGAATTTGAGTCAGACTAACCGCCGTTTTAGCCACAACAACACCAAACGCCCAACGATTTAGAATTCATTTTTCTCAATTACAAATTGCATTGTTTTGCAAAATTGGAAAATCAATTTTATTTACTTTTGGTGATATAAATTTTCATATTTGGTATCATGACCAAACAGAGTTGGTAAACTAGATTGGATGAATTTATGTTGTTTGCGGACAGGGACTTTTAAGGTAGCAGAACTTCGTTTTTCCTAAGCAAACTGTAAACAGTGAAATGGTTGACACGCGTTTATAGATTGACCTTCCTCTTCCAAATGTGACCAGGGATCCGACATGTGAAACCAGTTTTCCTAAACATTGTCTGTATCTTCAGGTGTTTTGCAATGTGTAACTCCTTGAATTTTTAGGTGACAACCTCGTCCAAAGTAATTTGCTTATTAGCGTTGACTTAAGGACCTTATGTAGCCACAGAGGAGAGTAGCATCAAACCGCATGACTGAGGCGGCGGACGAAAGTTTGCCGTGAAATGACCCAGTCGACAAATTTCTCCTTCACATGCGTTGCCTCACTTTTATGGCATGCAGCGTCGTATTGTTGGAAGTACAGCTCGGATATATCGATGTTGTCGTGCTCTGACCCCGGTTAACATCGCTCTATACCTGAGACAATGACGGTATGAAGGTATCCTCTTCCTTATTTCCATGCCATAAACCGCACCAAAAAGTCAATCTTTGTGAATGCATTAATGCTAAGCCAAGCATTTGTGGATTGTGTTGATGATGATTTTTTGGCCAAAATCCAGATCTCACGGTATTGTCTATGGTGGTCCGGCTTCTATTCTTGCGTCAGCATAATCTTATACGGATGTATGCCCAAATCCAATCGAAAAATAAACCGACTCTCTGACACTTTTGCGATACTGGCCGCTACGTTTTCTTCATTTCACACCAATCCCTATCTAGTTGGTGGCTTAAGATTCAAAAGAGTAGATTAACTTTCAAATTTTTCTACGGTGTGATGAATTGCCTACACACTGAAGCCATGATGACGTAGTCTTCTGGTTCTATTCGGGCTTGCGAACCTTTAACGTAGTTCTACATATGTATGTTGCGAGATTCGCTGCAGGTTTGCTGATATCTTCTTTCACTAGTTTAATGTGTAGGTCTCATTACGCACTCACCAAGGGACACTAGTAATACACCTCAAAACCTTGTTTTGGAATCTTTGTAGAACTTGGTGGTTAGTTTTCATTGTGCAGTCCCAGAGCTGTATTCCAGGCATCCACATAGATTTTAGGATTTGTTGTATGTCGACAGCTCAGAACTTCTTCCTGTTTTTTTTTTTTGCATGTTCTTTCCACTTAAGCTTAGCATCCAGGGTCATGCCTAAATATATTACCATGTTAACGTATGGTATTTGACGTGAATTTATTGTATTTGGTATGAAACTTATATTTTTTGTTGTAAAGTTGACTTTGATTCATTTAGGTTTTTTCTCCATTTTTTTGTCCAGTTGAATATGTCACTAATTCCTGCTTCTAATTTCCTACCTGCTTCTACTGCGTCACATTCAGTTGCCAGAATGGCAGTATTATCTGCGAATGTGGCTGTGATTCCTTCGGATTGTTCAGGTAAATGTTTTGAGTAAAGCATAGAACCTAGGACACTACCTTGAGGAACTCCTGCCGCAACTTTCTTAAGTTCCGAATACTCTTCTTCGTATTTCACTCTAATATGGCATTCAGGGATATTTGATTTAAGCACTGAGTACAATTGTTTTGGTAGACCTCCTTGTATTTTAAACGGTAGCTCCTTATGCCAGACTTTGTCGAAAGCTTGTGCTACATCCGAAAATATTTCTGAACACACTTTCTTACATTGTATGCTATTTTCTAGGTTCGATGAACTTGTTCGATTGTCAAATGTCTTTCACGGAAACCGAATTGATGTCTTGGTTTGAGGTTTCTTTCTTCAATGAGGGGTTTTAGTCTTCTAAGATGCAACTTTTCAAATATTCTTAAGATAACTGGTAGCAGAGGAATAGGACTACTTCTTGTGGCTTTCAATATCATATCAATTCAAACCTGTTAGCAGATTTTCAAGATTATATTCGGAACTCGAAATATGCGCTGGACGTGATATAGCGAATTCAATCTGACGATGTACTATGATTATGAATCGATTGTGCTTATTTTTGCTCCTCGTGATAGACACCGGATACTAGCGTTATTCTTCCCGGCTTGTTCTGCCAGAAATGACTGAAATTCAGAAGGAAAACGTATGATAACACTCAACCAACTATGGCATCAACAGGCAGCACAACAGACTTCATATACAGCTACTTCAATGTATTTTGAGCTGAGGACAATAACAGTCTTAGGTCTTGAAATAGGGATGAAATTAACTATTAGCAAGAGACTACAGAGAACCACTGAACGAAAGACTCTGCAATATGCCATCACCTACCACAAACGCCAACAACATGTAGTTACAATGCTGCACTGCTATTCAGAAATTAGCCGAATAAATTCTAGTCTGCCAGCCACTCCCGACAAGAAATCTAAAGTATGCTGACGAATACATGCAGAAGAAGAAGAAGAAGCAACAGATGGAGCATACAAGAAGACGTTGCAAAGAACAATCCGGCAACGTGGGATGAGTACAGAGCCAGAAGGAGGGAGAGGAAAAAGTTACTGCGTAAAAAGCCTTCGCAGTCTCCTATCTCAAGGATATCGAAGAGTACAGGAGTAATAACAAAATTGTTTAATAAAAAAGCTAAAACCCGGACTGCAGGCAACAGACCAGAAACTTACGCCCTTCGAAACACTAAGTGTAATCTTGTCACCGATCCGCAGGGTACTGTGGATGCATTTAAGCAGAATTTCCAAAAGCTGCATGACCAGGAGAGAGTGATAGGGTTTGAAGAAAACTCAACTCCAGTTGATGAAGTACTTCACCCAGCCTTGACGAAATCGGCACAGCGATTAAAAAGCTGAAGAACGGGCTCGGACGGATTGCCCTTAGAGCTCTTCAAAGCTGGTGGCGATGTTTTGGAAAGAAGCATGCAGCAGATCATCTGCAACGTATGGGAGGACTATCAGCTTTATCTGTGACGTCTTCAAGAAAAGCGATCCTATGTCTTTTAAGAACAACCGAGACTTATCTCTGCTTAACTTAGCGTACAAGATCCTATCCAGCAAACTGTGGAAAAGACTAAAGCCGTTTTGCACCACACTCATCGGCACTTACCAGTGTGGCAAATCAACGATAGGCCAAATCTTCACAATGCGGCAAACCCTGGAAGAGACCAACGAGTTCCAAGTCATTACCTTCTATCTCTTAATCCGCTTAGGAAAGCATTCATCTCACTGAAATATATAACGCGATGGTTGAGACCGGAATACCGAGAAAACTCAAACAGTTCTGTTGGGCCACACTAGAGAACTCGCAATGCACCATGCAGCTTGGAAACAAAATCTCCGAATTATTGCAAGCATGCACCAGATTAAGGATTGCCATTATTTAGGCTTTTACTGCTATAGAAGAACAAGCCAAACGAGTTGGTCTCATATTAAATGAGGATAAGACAAAGTAAATACTGTCGACCAAAACCCGAATCGTCAAACACCGTCTAGGGCAGAACCTAACAATCGACAGCTATAATTTTGAGTTAGTGAATGTGTTTATCTACCTCGGGGCAAATATAAACTCCACAAATGACACCCTAGTGGAGATTCGACAAAGGATAACTTAAAGCAACCGCTGCTTCTTGGGTCCAAATCATGCTCTACAAAACCCTAAACTTACCAGTCTTGGTTTATGGAGCTGAATGCTGAACCATAAGCCAGACAGCGGAGCAGATCTTGGAATCCTTCGAAGGAAATATCTACGTCGGATATTTGGTCCTGTCTGCGTGGAGGGCGAATGGAGGAGAAGATATTACCGCGAAATCTACGAACTGTATAAAGATGTGGATGTAGTCCAAAAGCTAAGAGAATCTTCGAATCCCAGCCACCTGTTTCAGCCTTGCCCAAGACCGTAAAGATTGGAAAGTGGCATTAGCTCAGGCTCAGAGCCTCAAATTGTGTCGTTTTTAATCAATTTCATGTCTCACTTTGGACTTTTGTCTTTTCCATTCTGCAATAAAAAATATAAAAAAGTAACTTTTTGTTTTCTAAGACCTAATCGATGGCTAAGTTCTTTGCCCATGTCTTAGATAACTTGGTGTTAATACTATTTCCTTGAAGTTCCTAACAAATGTTTTTATAGCACAATACGCTGGTGTGTTCCGTCTACTAAAATCTTCTCCTCTTCTTCCTTTTAAAGTGGATCTGTATCCTAGAATTGACCATTTCTTATCAAAGTAGAAGAATACTCGTCAAATTCTAAGCAATTGCATTGTGGTTATCACTTGTCCGCCACATGAATTAATCTAAAATTAAGTGCTATCAGATGAATAATGAAATTATTAGTTCCAAGTGACAACTTCGGAAGGCTTCTTATTAACTTGCCAACAACCCACACACCGTTTGATAAAAAACCTACATCCCAAACCAGACATTCTTCTCTTTAATTGTGCATCAGATTTTTCTGGACTCTTCCCTGCCATTCCTTTGACTAAAAATAAAAAAACACAAAAATTAGCATAAAAACCTTACTGAAAAGCTGACATTTTCCTGTCACAGCTCATTGCCTACGTCAAAAGAGCGACAAAGATATTTCCACCTAATAAATTCCACCAGTAACAAAATAAAAATAAAAGACCTGGATGTCTGGTTCTGAGCCAGAATGAAGGTACAGGCAAAAATCCACTTGACTGCCGATGCATAAGGCTATAGGTCACGAAGTACAACTGCTGCACCAACAAAAGAATCCTTTCGGTTACGTTGCGCGCCTCGTAAGCCACTCGCTTCAAGGCAAAGCAAATTCATTCATTCAAAGTGAGGTGAGCCTTTACGGCACAACACTTCTATTTGCATTCCCTTCATTTCTTCCACAGGCAAAAAGGCTCCCTTTTTGAATGGTAGAAAATGATGAAAAAAAAAAGGAAGAAGAGTCCTTTCAAACTAGAGGAGGACCAGTAGAAAAAAAAGAAAAAAACAAGAACTTGGGTGTATTATAGCCACTTATATATCCAAATGCAAACAACAGACAAAAAAAGAGAAAGGAAAAAAGCCTTTGAACCTGTTCCCAACAGACATCACCTGAACTGAACACAGAGATCCTTTATCTTAAATGAGGGGTAAGTTCCATTCCAATGCCAGACAGCGTTATGTTGTAACAGTTGGTTAGGACTAAAATTGAATGGTTTGACCGCATGTCACCTTAGTAACACTGCAGTCTCTCCCCCACACAAGGTCCTTCTTCCTGTTAATGATCCCGATAAATAATAAATGGACATCCTATATCGTCTTTTCTCGTTTCCATTGGGCTCTGGGTTTTTTTTTTTTTTTTCTTTTTTATTTCTTTATTTTTGTCCAAACCCGGTTACTCATTCTGCTTGCCCTACGTATGTTCTATGCTGAGTGTCCTGCGTCTTTTCTCTTTGAAAGGACATTTTTTGTTGCTCTGAACTTGCGGTTAAATGAACTTTCTCTGATGAGTTACAAAAAGAAAAAAAATGAACACAGCCAATTTTTGTTGGCTTTTTCCGCAACGAGAAAGGAAGCTCAATTTTGAAATGTATATGTATGGAGCAATCAAGGAGGTGCAGTTTTGTTGTTGAGGAACATTGAATTGAAACTGAAGGGAAAAGAGATGAGATTGCCCGTATCAATGCTGCTTTAGGAAGTATGATTGGAAAATGTTTGATATTAAACGGAATGGTACTTTAAAAGTGGCGTTTGGTTACGTCTCCCCAATTTTTGTTCTTCGATACTGTCGATTAAAGATTGTTCAGTTTGCTTGACAAAATGAATATATTGAGTCGTATTCTGCTCTCAATACTCCTAAGACATCTTTGAAGTAAAGGGTGTACCTCGGTCTTAAACAACGTGTGCCGGAAACTACAATAACAGATTTCGACTTAGTGCTCCTTAACGCCTTTACAATCAATTTGCTATTTCGATTGACTACCACCGGAGGACTTGTTTTTTTTTGTGGAAACGAACTAAGATGATCAATATGAAAACACCGGAATGGATTTGGTGATGGAAGCTTGACAAGCAATTACGCCTCTGTTTGTTTTTTTTTTTTTTTTATTGCCCTTATTGTAGCATACGCTGGAGCCAGATATCCGTGTAAGGGTTAAATTTAGTTCATAATGCCTTCATCATTACGACAAGATTTCACATTTTTCCAAGGTTTAAGGAAACGAAGTGACGATGGTTGAACTTTCCGATACAATCGGTTGGCTTTCAGATGATATTTCCATTTTATCTGATTTTCTTGGGGATTTACTTAAACTACAACATGAAGAGAAGAACCTTGACAATTCTTTTAGCTTCGACTCTTGAAGTTCTGTCGTCACCAATTTTTATTTCTAACTCAACATGATCGATTTGACTATCAACATCTCGATATACTTTTCCCAGCGGTGCTGAAAACTTTTTAACCCCTGCGTATAGTACGACTTTTGTTGGCTTGCAAAATACTTCTCCACGGCGGCGATGACTTCCTCGTTCGACCCATACTTCTTTGCGGTCCCAAAGAAGTCCCAAGGAACCAAAGCCGAAGAATACGGAAGATGGGGGAACAATTTGTAGTGCAATTCGATCAATTTGGCTTTGGTGACTGCGGAGGTTTGAGTCGGTGTGTTATCCTGATGGAAGAGTACTTTGTTCTTCGCCAAATGTGGCCGTTTTTTCTTCAAATTGGTGTTGAATAGGCTTCTGTGATTGTTTTTCCCATCTCCGAATAGTCAACGTGGATTACACCTAGCGCATCCCAAAAAACGGTGGCCATCATCTTTCCGGCCGAAGGCACGGTCTTCGCCTTGTTTTGATTGTTCTTTTTTCTCTGGTGTACCAATGAATCCATGTTTCATCGACGGTCTCGAAATGAAGCAGCAACTCCTCCGGATTTCGATTTAACAGGGCCAAGCACTTCTTTGATGTGATCTCACGGACGTATAGATGCCTGCTATCTTAGCCAACATGGATTTTGTCCACGGTTTTCTCTGTAGTAATCGTTTTTGGGCCACCTGGGCGCGGTGGTCTGCGAACCAATGGTAAACGGTTGTACGGGAAGGTGAATGGGTCCCATACACACCATCGAAAATAGGCTTGATTTCCTCGCAGATTTTAGCACTTAGAAACAATAATCAGATCACGAAGCTATCACGATGAAATGTGTTGAATTGTCACCAAATTTTGATGGTACACTCATTTTGGCTCAGTAGCGATACTACTTCCAATCCGGGTATTCATCAAACAGCCCTAACATTCACAGATTTGAAGGCCGCGAATGAAAGCATTTAGAGACGAGTTATATAGCGCCATGCCTATTTTTAGCATCCTTGCCAAGCTCGTCTGTCTGTGCAGAATGACTATTGAGAACGCTTGCACCTCCGTCAAAAACGGTAATGACTTAACGGAAACCTTTTATGTGGAAAGGTTTTAAGGTGACGTGCTGTCATGCGACTCCTCTTACATCATATTTGCGAGAATTGTGCGGAACTTACAATCGATTAATGGAGATACAATATTTCAATAGTTTGTGCACCTACTAACACACGCCGATGATGTCAACATCATACGTAGAAGTCAGCGGACTGTCACGCTTTCTTTCGCTAGTATTGAAATGGAAGCTACCAAAATGGGTTAAGCGGTAAATGAGGGCAAAACCAAATATATGCTGTCAACAGAAAAGGATACACAACATCGACGAATTGGACAGAACGTCGCAATCGACAGCTATAATTTCGAGTTAGTAAGGGACCTTGGCTCTGCTATAAATTCTACCAATAACAGAAATAAGAACAAGAATCACTCTTGTCATTGTTATTTCTTTAGGCTAAGAAGACAATTGAGTAGTTAGGCCCTATTCCGAAAACTCTATGGAGACTCTGTGCGTTACCTTGTTCACCACGGGCTCACTTTATGGCCCTGAAGCAGGGAAAGAAAAAGAAAATTCCTCCGAAAAACAAAAACAAGTAGAGCTAATGGACACCAATGATCTGGTCCGCAGAGACTTCGAATCTAGGAAGGCCGCACAAGTAGAAGCCCACCTCAACCGACCTGGAGTGCGCAACTGGAGGTAGTTAGCTAAAGACCGGACTAACTGTAGAGGCTTATTAGTTGAGGCACAGATTCACCCCGAACTGTAGTGCCACTTGACTACTCAGGTCACTTGCAGCTCAGTTATTAAGATCGTAGCTTGCCATGCCAGCTGAAAATACTTGTTAAGATCACCGTCAAGGTTCTGAGTTTAAGGGGGAGTGTTAATAGACCTGTCGATCTCCTTCTTAAAGGGGCTTTAGTTGGTTTTCCACGAATTTTTCCTCTTCAGCAAGATCGATAACTCGCATTGGATTCTGAATTTGATGTGCATACCCTTGGTCTGACATGGAAACTTCCTTAGCTTACCTATTAGATAGTTTTAAGTCGATTACTTGCTGTCTTCCTTGGCTCAGAGTCAACATTATTCCAAACTACTCGTATTATCGAAATACTGGCTCAGTTATAAATATGCAACATGAATACCGTCGTCATGGCTTCAGAGTGCAGGCAATTCGTCGCACCGTAAAAAAGTTTGGGCGTTGGTCGTAGCGGCCGGTATCAAATAAAACCCAGAAATGTCGATTCAGCATCGCAAGAGAGTCAGCCGGTTTATTTTACGGTTGAATTTGGGTCTGCATCCATATCAGATTGTGCTGACGGCCACTAACTATTAACCATTAGACGGACGACTATAATCAACGCCGTAAGTTCGCTAATATTACGCTGGAAATGACGGCCGGAGATCCGAATTTTGCCAAAAAAAATCGGACGAGGTCCATCTTTGGCTCAACGTCTATGTTAACAAGCAAAATTGGCGTTGTTGAATCAAACACAATCCACAAGTATTGCACAAGAATTGACTGTTTGGTGCGGTTTATGGCATGACTGCATCATGGGACCTTATTTATTTCGAAATTGGGAGGAGTTACCATCAATGGTCTCAGGTATAGAGCGATGTTAACTGACTTTCTGTGGTTCGAGCACGACAACATTGATATATCCGAGCTGTGATTACGAAAAGACGACGCTACATGTCACATGCTTGAAGTTGTGAAGGAGAAATGTGACACCGTCCTTAGTCTACGGCAACAAGCCAACCACTTTGGACGAGCTTTGGACGAAGTCAACATTTGACACGCTATTGCCTGGATAACGCTACACATATTGTACCTAGTCATCACAAATTGGACCGACCGGGTGAAGCATTGACATCGAAGCCAAGGCGGCCATCTGAATAATGTGCTATTCAACACATAATGGCATGAACGTAGCTTCAAAATAAAGCCAGAATCAATTTTATATCTCACACCTCCGGCAGAATATGCAGGATCTTGCTTTTTGTCTCACTAAAGATACATTTGTGTAGTTCCACAAAGCTCGACTCAATTGCTACCATTGCTGGAAGCAGAAGTATCGAAGTGTCAGAATATCTCCTCTGATTTAAAGACAGATATTGACAATTCGTCCCTACACATGTTATCATACTGAACATAGAAACACTCAAACCTTTACATTGATTGAGACTTTCGTGCGATGACGCAGACCTGAGACTTACCTTGCATTTGTTCGAGAGTTTTCATTTCACTTTTGTAATGGTGTTTCCAATATAAGCCTTTTTGTTTTGACTGCCGACAGCGCTTTTGTTCTATTCCTGCTATCACCGCTCTTTGACTGCTTCTTCCTTTGAATGAATATTGCGAAACTCATTTGGATGCAGAACGTACTTTTCTAAGAAAATCTGCGCGATCATGGGATTTGTTTGTGATGATCAAAATCTGTCAACTAATGTTGCCATATTTACTGGTTTTACAATATGTCTAATTCTGTATTAGCTGGAGGGTTTTGTAATTTTTAACGCTAACGTCAAGTTTCATTCGGTGGTACTACAGTCGTTATTAGGGAAGAGAAAGCAACTAAGTTTCAGTTGAAAATCTATCTATTTGTTCCCTATTCGCACAATCATCAGGATTCTTCCACCCTCTTCTCTGTTGGACTTTTGAATAGGCTACTGCAGACTCATCCGCTTCTGGAACCCCTTCAACCTTCTCAGCAGCACTTTGATAAAATGTTACAGCTCTATGCCTATGTAGGTAGAAGAAATTCGAATGTAACATCCTATGTCTACAGGATTTTCAAACCTCTAGTGTTCCAGTGTTCATTCCTAATTGTTCATTTTCATTATTATAACCATAAAAAGCCAATAAAGATTCAGTATCTTCTAATGATCAGTCACTTTAAGCCTAACTGACTTACATAAGTGACACTTCTCCATTCGACGAAAATCTACTCTGTCTGAGTGTGCATTTCTAAATCTACTTTGTCGTGTTGCTTTTTGGAAATGTACTCAAGCTCAGTTCCTTAAAAGATGGCAAACTGGAGACGTTTCACTCCATCCAAATTATAAGAAGGCGAGATTCCAGATTTTCATTTTATTTTATCTCCGTCTACGAAAAATGACTTCTCAATCCAATAGGACCAACCAGACAAGAAAAAACTTTCACCTTCTTGTTTTTGTTTCCTTTAAATGTCATGCTCTTACAAAGACGAGAAGGTACTTCAGTCAATCTTCGATGGAAAATGCATTTTCACTTTGCATAGTTCCTTGTGGACACAAGTATATGGATACGAACACTCATCGCAGAGCCATTTGGCTTTTAAAAGATATCGCCCACCCAAATAGCACTTTTCAAGTCCTAAACACCTGTAACGCACAGAGCAACGATTTGTAATTGTGTCACTGAACTGCATGCGCAAAATTTTTTATTTGTTGTCAAGAGTGTTCTGGTAACAGTTGATATGTTTTTGTACCACCTGGAGAACTCTGTCTGAGTTTAGTAACGGATTCGGTTTACCTTTAGAGCTCAAATATCCCACTCGGTTCGATGATAGTTTGGAATCGAGAAAGTGGAGTGCATTGAATGGATTTTAAGATATTTTTTGTCTGGTTCTGCTTGTGTGTTAGGACGATGGTTGTGTACATATAATAGCTTGCTGGAGGTACTTTCTTGTATAGGATTTGGTTGAAGAGTATCATAAGATTACAGATATGTGTATAGAAAAACCGTGGAGGAGGGCTTTCCCTTCAGCATGAAAATGCGGAAGTTCTTAGATTTCATGATATAGGAACAAAAAAAGTTCAGGACAAGAAAGTACTTAAGCTGCACGTGAGGTGAAGATGTGTGTTTCCCTACATTTTAATAAGATACGGTAAATACTTTATTTGCAATTGCTCCATAATCGCAGAATTGATAGAGTCATTATGAAAAGGGTTTCAAGTTCGGTAGACATTAACTTGAAACATTGAAAGAGACATCGTCCAGGATATGACGATAAAAAACAGTGCTATTTTAATGCCATTTGCCTTGCGCCTTGACAGATAAACCTCTCTAAGCAGCGCTGTCTTTTGGACAATCGCCTTTAGTTGCGCACTCCAAGACTAGAATGCCTCTAATTCGAGGCCTTCCTCTACGGCGTTGTCTCTCTGATTAGACATTGCAGACTCTTCGTGTTGCAGCGCTAATATCTATTCTTTTGAAATGTACTCTGTTTGTGGCACTTGTCTGACCAGGACTTATTCTTCTTCTTAGGCTTGATCTTTCTTTAGCGGTTGTCCTTTTGGGTTGTATCGTTAATATCCATTTGTTCTACATTACTGAGGAGTTTCAATGCTATCTTAATGTTTTTTTTTATTGAAAGCTCGTCAACGCAACACATCACTCGAAATGTTTTGCGCTCAAAACAACTTAAGGTAGCTTCATCCGTTTTAGACAACGTCCTAGCTTCCGCACCATAGAACAGGACTATGAAATCGTATGAAACCCTCTATACTTCTAGGATCTGCTGTAGTCTAAATATCTGGTTAATTGTGGATCTACCCCGCCTTAAATCGGACTAGTAGTCGTCAATTAGATGTTGAATTATAGTTTTGGGTATTTACACAATACGGCAAGCAAGATCTTGTATACTATGTTAAGGAAACTGGTTCCTCTATAATTGTCGCAATTTAGAGGATCTCCTTTCTTGTGGATCAGAAAAACGTCTTCAAGCCATCGGACTGGCAGCCTTGCTATTTTTCAGTTTGGGTTTCGCTATTTTGACTTAATCGCTCAAGATGAATTGTTTACGGTGCCTAGGTAGGGAATTTGGGTTATCCCCGATGTTAAACAGCCTCTAGGAATATAGAAATGTATGCCAGGCTTTACTTCTTAATTTCACTGCACATATCTACTGGACTCTGTTCGGGCGTTGTTAGTTTGACTTGCTCTTCTTACATTTTGATAGCACTTCCATACGTTGTTTCCTCGATCGTTCGCTTTTCATCTTTTCTTTCGGAGATTCGAATATTCTTCCCTGCTTTTTTACTTGTAAAACCTACGTTCTGTTCGCATAATTCTAAAAATCGCAGGGCGAATTATTTTGTTGTAGCAAAAGTTTGCTTTTTCTTAAACCTGTCGCTTATGTCATTTTTTACGTATTATTTTCATAGATCGTACTGATCTCTAATTGTAAAGGCGTAAATGAGATCAGAAAAGGTTGACGAAAAAGCCTTTTCAAAATGTTTCTCCTTTGTCTCAGCTTCTGATGTCCATAGACCTACCTTAGCTGCAAATTTAAGTGTCGGCACCTATCAGGCTGATATTGGCGAATTAAGACTGAATGTGAATTTTAACAGGCTCCGTGCTGAAAGATCAAAGATCAATATCGCGCACAACAAATCCACGTTCAAGTACTCGTAGATGCTGCTCTTCTTCTCTGTGGCACTCATCTTTTCGCAGCCAATACATCCGGATCTCCTAGACTTCGGTGATATCTGTTTATAACTGTTGAGGCGTCCGCTATCTGTTCGCCTGGACGTGACCTTCGCAAGATATGAATATTTTATATTTTGTAGGATCGCCAACTCTATATCCGTTTCAATCCGAGGTTATTTATTGCCCCACGGGAATAGAAGTCTTATGTGACCAAGTAGGCAAGAGCTACTGTCCAATCTGTAAAGGTTCGTCTGTCGTTTATGAAGATCAACTCTTCATGGTGGTGTTACCGCCACGAATTTAACCAGAAATGGACTAGTTTCGAATGTAAAGCTTTGAACTCGAATTGGCGAATAACGCAATGACATGAAGGACTAGGTAGTTATTGTCTTTCGAAGTGTCACCGGCAGTCCTAGTTGTCGAGATATATTTTGACTATGAATCGCCTCAATACCAGTTTGTTTTCAAAGCCAAGTCGTGAGAAAGAATCTGTTAACAAATACTAGGACTATCAGCTTAGTCGAATTAAAAAATAGTTGCTTTCGACATAGCAAATTACTTATAACACTTTTCAAATTTTTCTCAAACTTTAACAGTTTTTTTGCCCATCAAATAACAGGTTTTTATCGACATACGGAAGTTCTGTTCATGGTTTTGAAAATATCAAAAGGTGCGTTACTAAAACTTCAATATCTCGTACACATACAGTTAGCACCAACTAAAAATCGTATGGATATGTTATTAAAGTCGCCATCTATGTGTCAGTCTTTGAAGTTTTCAAACTGTTACATATTTGCTTGGCTTTATATACTCGTAATCCGATTTACAAAATGCTGATACCATTTGAGAGGTACATATCTATGCATCTGTAGCGTAAGTCACAGCTGCGCTTAGAGCCTTACTAAACCCTCTTCTGACTTCCAAGCTAGATCGCTAAACGCAGTGGGAAGGCTAAATTTAGTGAGTGACCTTTGTTTGGGTATCAGGTAACAATGGGATCACGGGAAATGAAATCGCCGATGAACTTGCTAGGCAGGGAGTTCTTTCACTACCCGAATCTACGTTGGATCTGAATGCGTCCTTGGTTAAGGCTTCTATTGACAGTTGGGTCTCATATGAGCACAACCGCAGTTGACATAACTATACCTGATTCAGGCAAACCAAACGAATTCTTCCCGATGTCTCTAGGAAGTCAGCGGCCCTTCTGCTGTCCTTCAGCAGGAAATCCTGCAGGTTGCTTACTGGCGTCGTGACAGACCATTACACTTTTTAAGCACTTAAATGTGCTAGCCATAAGTGGCACAACATCCTGCGATGCTTGCTGTGAAAGTGATGAGCACTATCTCTGTGAATTTCCAGCTTACGCTCTTATCAGGCTGCAGGTACTTGCTCTGACGTGATGGATGCTGATACTGTAGGCACCGTATCACTGAAACTCTTATTCATCCTTCTTTGTAAAACTGAATGATTTCATTAAAAGGAAAGAGTACAAAGGACTAATTCTTTGTCTGAGTGCTCTGTTCCGACAGAAAAAAAAAATGTTATTCTGCTAACCCTGACGTTTGTCAGAAGTGTGAAATTATGCATATTTAGCATGTTCACAAGGGTCCTATTGACTAATGGTACTTCTAAGCTGCTAAGATAGTGCTTATGGTTTATTCCTAATGATGTGGCTATCTGCTGAGTTACGGCTGCTATTGTGAGAGTTCGAGGGCTCAACAGTGTGCCTGCCGGTCTCTAAAATCGTATTTAGAGAGTCTTTAATTTTCAAAGTACGTGCTGTCGTCTACTTCAACACAAAAATGATGTCACCATTAAACGTTTTCGTTTCTAACCAACACCTACCTAGAGTTTACCATAAAAGTAGTTCTTTCAGATTTATTTGAGATTTGCGTCGGTGCGGAACACTGTGTAATGATGGTTATTCTTTCTTGACTCTGACCGTCAGTATTCAGCCACTATGCTAACGTTATCGTTAGCCGTGTGCCAGACTTTCTCACTCTTCTAAATGGCTCTCTAGAGTAGAGTAAGACAGTGCTCCCGTTTGATGAAGAACACTCACTATCATACCTAAGACGACATTCTTGCACCGCATGAAGTTTCTTTAAAATTATACGAATCTGAGTCTCTAAGGACCTTTTCCTCAAAATATCAGTTCATATCAAAGGCAATGTTTTAGAATTTTCTGGAAACGGGCTTTCTAGTGAATCTGCAAACCGCACATCTGTAGAGACCTTTTCTCATAATAAGGTGAACCAACGTCTATCGGAAGACAATATTTTTTATTTTTTATCGCAGCTTAATTATACAAAGTCCTTGTCCTTGCACAATATAGAAAATACTCGGAGTATCTTTTTCCAAAAAATTACAGAATTTGTTAAAAATTCGTTAAAAATTCGTTAAATACCAGTTTACAACTTTTTTTGTTGGAAATGTTGGTATTGTATCTTCTGTTTGACATCAAGACTTTAGGCCGCTTGCCAGTCAATTTTGATTGGAATGAAAAATGACTGCAATGAAAACCTTACAGACTAAGGCCTTGTTCTACATTGTGGCTATGATTTCGATATCTACACATTTTTGTTGAGGGTTGGAATATTATATATCTCCTTGAGGGCATGTACTATTAGGCCCATAAGTATATAGTAAGCCCTAGACGTTCTGTAAAAATTTATAGGTAACGTATGACGGACCACAGTTTTCGATATTCTCTTATTTTGATATTTACTACTTCAAATAATATTCTCAGGGTACACGAAAAGATATTGAATGATGCTATAAGAAGATCAATAGAAAAATATGTAGATATCGTTTCCTCTTCGGATTATTGGTACAAGTATGTAAGTGATAAGTAGGACTCTGATACATGCAAGCACTGAAAGCACTACAAATTTAGAGATAGCAGACAGTGGTTTCTTTTCTTCCTTTCTTTTTCATTAAAACATTTTTAAATATAAGAAAGACATAGGTTAAACCTAAGAAATAAAAATTGTTTTTCCCATTTTTCATTGCAGGATACCCCCAACCTATGTACCGCTGGCTAAAGGATGGCCTACCCGTCGGAGATTATTCATCAAGTCAATACTATCGGATACACAATACGAGGCGAGAGGATGCCGGTAGTTATCAATGCATTGCCAAGAATGATGCTGGATCGATATTCAGTGAAAAAATCGACGTTGTCGTTGCATGTGAGTATGAAAGTTTATATTAGGATAGCAGTCTAGACAAAACCTTTAATCATGAGAGCTTATATCGAAAGCAGCTTACTGGAGAGTGATTTCCAATTGAATATTATCGATTTTCCCATGTCAAATGGTTTAGGATATTGTATATTAGAGGACAAACACACACACTTAAGCTAAGTCGATACGAATGTAAAATTGACATAGCAAAGGGTTGACTGTTGGTTGAAGGGTTTTAAAGCCCACTTTTGTCATAGTGTTAAGTGTACACATGCCGGCGTGTGTTCAGAAACTTTAGAAAGTCATTCATTATTTGTTACAGATTGTTGTTTTGTTTATAGTGCTCTTATTGAGCTGACCACTGCATTGTGTTCATAGTCCAGGTAGTATAGTTTTAGTAGTTTTCCGAGGGGCATGTTGCAGTACACATTAAGTGTAGCGTTTAACAGCTATTTTGGGGCTTATTTGGCTAATAATGGTGTGTTTTAAAGGAAACCCTTTGACAGCGAGAAACATTAAATTTTAGAAGTACATAATAGTATATAGCGGGTTTGAAAAGGTTATGAATTATGAATGAAGAAGGCAACTGCGTTCAGAGATATATCAAAGACCTCCAGGTCGCACAAAAACCACATGACAAGAGCTACAGTATACTGCCAAAACCGTGATCTGTCAAATTTTCCAATATAAAGGTTATCGGTGTCTATTATTGTGCTGAATCTAATCCTCTTCTGTTCGTCATTTTCTCCAACGTCATAATTGCTTGGCTATCTGAACAGATGCATATTTCTATTTAGTGTACAATTTAGCCTGAAAGATATCAGGGAATGTATGCATTCTCCTCTCATTGTAATTCATTCCTTCTCTATTGCCAGAGTATTCTGGCATTCACCTATAATTTGAAGGATTATATGGGATCCTAACATAGCTGTTGGCGGTGATGTTGATATCGTCCGCAGAGCCCAGCTGCTGGATTGATTTGTTAAATGTAGTGCCTTCTGTATTTACGCCGGTCTTTCGCACTATCTGCTCCACCACAAGATTAAAATAATAACACGACAGCGCGTCTCCTTACCGGAATCCGGTGAATGTTTGGAATAATTCGGAGGTTTTGTTTCGAAGCTGCACAGTGCATTTCGAATTCTCTAGCATGGCGCAACACAATTAGATCGGTTTTTTTCTCGGGATCCTGAATTCGGGCATCGCGTTCTCGTACTAGTTTGGAACTGCTGATGAAACTCGAACCACAGTTTGGTTCGTTATTGCTACAGACTCAGATATTTTTGTTCGGAAGACAGGCACAAGTTTTCCTCATGAGAAGGTAAAGCTAACTTTCCTCTAAGACTACACCAATGTCATATCCTTTATTGACTATGAAACCATCCGAGGAAACTCGTTTACATTTCTTCTCTGGCTGAAACTCTGGCCGAGACTGTCTGTAGCACAGCAGAAGCCAATTTTGAACTTTCGCAGCAGCAGTATTTCTGCAGCATCAGTATACCATCAGACCAGAGTGTGTGCTGTTAGTGCCAGTAACTTTTTTCCTCTTGGCCTCATTCTCGACAATGAAAGGGATTCAGCTTCATTTTCGAGATCTTCATCTGCTGTGAGGAGTGGGATTTTTGTCACTAACGCTTTCGTCACCATTTGTCTTACTTATACGTATTCTTCTTCTCTTCAACTTTCTTTAGGCAATAGCCCTTAAGCCCCCTTTGGGGCCTCAATAACACAACCCTGATCAACCTGCTTACTCTTGTGAAACTCACTATCACAGGCTGAGCCTTCCCCGTACTCTCTCTATCCATCAAGTCCAATCTCCTGAACGTGTCTTAAAAAGAGCAAAAAGATTCGTAGGAGTTGAGTTGGTTTAATTGGTATGCTAATTGGAACCTCCACAATCTATTCCCCGGCCTAGGTGGATAAGATCACAAATAAGCTATCGCTATTACGGGTACCACCTGAAGTATAATTCTGGAAGGCCACTTCCATACTGATAACCATTTAACTTCTAGTCTGGACGTCTTTGACACTTTGTTCGACGTCTCTCTTGGGTTCTTTATAAATCTTATAGAATCTTTGACTCTTAAACCTTCCTACCACGGCAGCCAAAGACAGAAAGGGAAACAAACTTGTACATTGATAGAACGAGGGCTGTTTAATGAGTACCCGGATGGGAAGAAAGGTGGCGCTACTGAGCCAAAATGAGTGTACCATCATTTAGTTTAACTTTTACTAGCCGAACTGTCACAATTTGGTGACAATCCAACGCTTAATTTTGTTTTGACACCAATTTCAAAACACCGTGTTAGTGTTTTTTGCGACCATGAAAAAAGCTCAGTATCGCTATATGTGTATGTTACCCATTCAACTTCCCGTACATCCATTTACCATTGGTTCACAGAACTTCGCCCTGGCCGCACGTCGTATTTTGATGAACCCAACCATTTGTCATACCATATTCTGAGAAATTATGAGACCACTTGGCCCTGTTCAATCGAAATCTTACTGCGTCGTTACTGCGTCGTTACTGCGTCGTTTTGTGACGTTTCGATGATACATGGATTCATTGGTACAAACCAGAGACCAAAGAACAATCAAAACAAGGCGAAGACCGAAAGATAATGGCCACCGTTTTTTATGACGCGCGAGGTGTGATCCCCGTTAACTATTTGGATTCCCTTCTCCAAACAGCATACTACGTCAGTTTCTTTGGGCAATTCAATGCCGATTTGAAGAATGAACGACCACATTTGGCGAAAAAAAATGCTCTTCCACCACGACACAGCTACAGCCGAATTGGTCCAATTACACTACGAATTGCTGACCTATCGTCCGCATTCACCGGATTTTTGTCCGTGGCCTTATTATTTAAGTGATAAGCTATTGTTAAACTGAGTTACTGTTCACCAAATGATAACCCAAATAGATGTACGCCAGTTAAGCCAGTCAATTTGAATTGTGTGATGCCTAGGTATGAGGACATATTTTGTATATTCAATATTTTGAGTATTCAATGCAAAGGATCGTAACTCTCTTTTGAATTTCTGCTTCACCTAGAAAGATCCTCAAAGCATTTGATGGCAACCTATTAAACAAATTCCACTGGATGTAGGAAATATGCATTGTTTTACACAATGGCGATCATTCTCGCCTAATTGGACGTTTTCCATATTCTCTAACTATTTGACCTCTCATAGATGATTGATAGATGACCTAAGCTGTACAATCGTTTAATTAACCCAACTGTTAACTCTGAATGAAAACGATCACGCTTCAGTGCGTTGTGCATCGAAATATGCAGATCTTTTGCAAGTCATCCCCGTTTCTCAAGATGCCATTCAATTTCCATCAATTAACCTCATTTGCATTCGCAGAAGTCAGCTCTTGTCTTATTTTCCAAGAAAGTATTTCCCATGACCCAAAAATAATAAAAAAAAAGAAACTACAACTGCACTTTGTTATTCTGAACACAACTGTACCCATGTCTGAATCATATCAGAATTAATTGCTCCCAATTAAATCAGCAGGCTGTGCATGCCATCGATCTCTTTATTTTTGCCAGACATACAAGTACAAATCTTCAGAGTTTCCCAAGCACTAAATAAAAAATAAAAAAAAAAATTAAAAAAATTTTTGTTTTGTTTCTTCCAGATATGGGCATCTTTGAGGATCTGCAAGAGGGTCGTGTTGGAGTACAATCTGGTCGTCCGGCAGTTTTTAATTTACCACCCATTGAGTCAGTGCCATCGCCATCGGTAATGTGGCAAACAGAAGAGGGACCACTTAATTACGACATCAAGTACGCCTTCACCAAGGCCAATCAATTGATCATCCTCAGTGCTGATGAAAGTGATCGTAAGGCATACAGAGCTCGCGCGATCAACACCCAACTAGGCAAAGAAGAGAACAGCGCTTTTATTCATCTAAATGTGACCGGAGATCCGTACACCGAAGTGGCACCCGAAATCATAATTCATCCAGAAGATTTAAAATTAAAACGTGGCGAACAAGTAGCTGAATTGCAATGCATAGCTAATGCCAGACCTCTACATGAGATCGAAACTCTTTGGATGAAAGATGGAATCTTAATTGAGAATTCTGGAGTTCCGCATACCTTAAACGATCCATGGAATCGAACGTTGGCCCTTTTGTCGGCCAATTTGACACATTCCGGTGAGTATACATGTCAAGTGCGGTTACGATCTGGAGGATTTCCGACAGTGACATCAACGGCCAAAGTCGAAGTCCAAGAACCGCCGACATTCTTCACTCCAATGCGATCGGAAACATATGGCGAATATGGAGCTGTGGTAACATTACCTTGTGATGTTGTTGGAGATCCAACTCCAGCTGTGGTATGGTATCGAAACGCCGAAACTATTGATGTTGCCGACGTTAGGTGAGTTTGAAATTGATGTCAATGTGAAGTTTTTCCAATCGTTTACCTCATTAGATACACCCTGAAGGAAGACAACTCGTTGGTAATCAAAAAGCTAACAATTGATGACTCATCGATGTTTCAGTGTTTGGCCTCGAATGAGGCTGGTGAAAGGTCTTCATACACTTGGCTAAGGGTAAAAAGTGAGTATATTCGTATCTTGGAGTTGTATTATGGATAATTTATATTGTTCTGACCTACATACATATTTAAAAAAAAAAAAAAATAAAACAAAATAAAATAAAACCTCTCTCTCATGTACTAAACTCATTCCATAGAAGGTCATTTGTCTGAAAAGGATGCTTTTAGACTTGGTGACAATGCTATACATAGAGAAACTAAAAGTGCTTGCCCTGAAACTAACATAAATGTGCATAGACCACGTCTGCCTACTAACTATTATAAAGAGTTTTTGAAACGTGTTAAACGCTTTGCCCAGCCGCGTATAATTCGGGTGAGAGCATCGCATTCTGGAATACCGGGTAGACGCAAGGATTATCGCTTTGGTATGGGTTATAAAGAATTTTTGTTTTTTATATAGTTTAACACATATGTATGTATCCGTGACACCTTATGCACTGAGTATTGTTTGTTTTATGCACATTCTTGCACATTTAGTTTGTTTTGAAAATTTTAAGCACATGGTTTTTAGTTGTGGTTGCATTTAAAAATACAAATTTTTTAATTTAAGGTCTTTTTTTCAGACGTGGTGCTTGGGTGATTTGTTTATAAAATATCCTAAAGAGTGAATTGGATATACAAAACAATGGACCATAATGTGTGACGTTATCAGAAAGTGCTATAGATAGATTTTACAAGTGGCGTCGAATGTCAATTTGCTGAATGAATGAATGAATAAATGAAAGAAATGAATGAATATATAGCCAAGAAAAATAGGGTCATACATTATAGCCCACCCTGTACATACTTACAGTGTTTGGTGCACAATATTCAAGAGTTAGACTTGCAAGTGCTATTTGAAACCCGATAATTTTGACACTCTACTCGAATGTGTGTCTTTTAAAATATATCCGTAAGTCGTCTGCGTAGATATTGGCTCGTCGACCTCTATGTTATTTGTTAAAATTTTTCATCATATTTTCGTACACTTCCGGCTCTATCTCGTCGATGATGTCAAAGATGTTTCCTTTGAGTGCTCTAATTGTTTGGAAAGCTTATAACATACAAATATTCTCTATTACCTGGGTGATTTTTTAAGCGTTTGGTTTTTAATTGTCCAGAAAAAAGCAAAAAAAATGCAGAAGTGTATAAAAATTTTATTTGCGTCGAAAAATCAATGCTTGCCATTTATCTTTTAAGCATTATTTTATGTAAATATTGACCATGTCTACGCATTAAATGGTCCATACAAAGAGTCCAACTTCGAATAACTTTTTCGAGCATATTGGCTAGTATCTCGGTAATAACACGTGTAATGTTGTTTTCCAAGGCTGCAATTGATCCTTGTTTATCGGAATTGAGGAGTAATTTGAGGTGTCCCCATAAAAAGATAGTCAAATCACACGATCTAGCTGGCCAATTCATCGGTCCAAAACGAGAGACAAATTGCTCACCGAACTCTATTCTCAATTTGTACATCGATTCGCGAGTTGGTGGCATGTAGCGCCATCCAGCTGTCGACCAGGTTTAGTTCGTGAATTTTTTGCAAAACAAGTTTGAAATCCTTGAACGGTAGCGGGCGCTATTGACAGCTATTGACAAACAGCGCATTTTTCCGGGTGCATTTGTAGCTCTTGTTTTGCTTGAGGTTACTTATTGGACCAAATACGGCAGTTTTATTTATTAACATATCCGTGCAACTAGAAATGAACTTCATCGCTAAAGACAATTTTTCGATTAAAAAGCAGATCTTCTTCCAGCTTTTCTAAGGCCCATTTACCGAAAATTCGACGCTATAGCAGGTCGTTCGGGTTGAGTTCTTGCACGAGTTGTATTTGGTAAGGTTTTAGACCAAGATAGCCAGGTAACACAATCCCAATTGCTGCACACGGTGAAAAATGGACAAATCACGATATTCATTAACACTGGCGAATACAGCAGCAATATTTTCTTCTGTAAGCACTCTACGCATACGGGTAGGTGGCTTCATGTTCAATAGCGTGTAATTGGTGCGGAATCATGGTCATCATGGCCTGAATTGCTTGCTCAGTAGGTCGATTATGTCCACCGTAAAATTGTCGAACGATAATTTGTAAGCATTTTTTGGGTGCAAGTCTTTCCATAATGATAGTGCAATGCTAACTGAGCATGTTTGACTGTCAAAAATAGTACACTGAAAAAGCAATCAGCAAAAAAATCACCCTTTAGAACTAAGTCACACAGTGTTAAATAGCATGATCACATCGGTTAATCTTGGTCATCGTTTCGTCAAATAACCCAGCCAGTGAAGTTTTTCTCAAAAACGAGCAACGGTTTCTTCACTTGTGTGTTACGTAACGTGGTCTTGTAGGAAATATGCATCAGCCACATCTTTACTTTCAAGTCCTGGGCATAAAGGGTTCGATATCGCAATTCTCTTCCCTCAAAAACCGAACCAAACACTAATTTATATTGTAGACAGACTGCTGGTATCGGTACCATGGTATAGCAATACTGTGTTCTATACCACATGTCTGTCACTTCAATTCCAGGTTAAAAGCTAATATTCCACGAGATTCGTGGTTTGTGGTATACCACCTTCTAACTGATTGCAGCGCCACTTTTTCTCTGTAGATTCTTTGCTAATTCAAAGCAAGTTATCACAATGAAAAGGTATAGCATTGTTTTTGTACAATGAATTCGAAGATATTTATTTCATCCAAATACTAAACAACTTACACGTCGAAGTATACCACATATAGAGTATAGGGTGACCCAATAAAAACTGTAGGAAAACACATTTTAATATAACAATAAAGGTGTGAGATATAAAATTGATTCTTTCTTTATTTTCATGCCATTATGTGCATGATGTGCAATAGCACATCATTCAAACGGCCGCCTCGGCTTCGCTGGCTGTGCTCCAAGAGGTCGGTCCAATTTTTGATGACTGGGTCCAATATATGCGGCGTTATTCCGGCAATATCTTACTAAATGTTGGCCTCGAGCTCGTCCAAACTGGTTGGCTTATTAGCGTAGACTAAGGACTTGACATAGCTTCAGAGATAGTAATCGAGTGGTGTTAAATCGCATGGTGAACTCTCGCCGTGAGATGATCCAGTCGCCAAATTTCTCCTTCAAAACTTCGAGCGTTGCGTCGTTTGTATGGCATGAAGCGCCGTCTTGTTAAAACCACAGCTCGCACATTACGATGTTGTCGATGAGACTATTGAATTCTATAAAGACTGTTGAAGGTGCCGGCGTCTCCTTACTCATTTCGATGATGCCGCCATTCCATAAATCGCACCAAATAATGAATCGTTGTGGATGCATTGCTGCTAGGCCGAACACTTTTTGATTGTATTCGCTCCAATAATGGCAATTTTAATTGTTGATATAACCGCTGAACTAAAAATGAGCAGGATAATTTTTTGGCAAAAATCCGGATCTCTAGCAAACATTTCCAGCGCCTATGTCTATGGTCGTCCGGCTTTAATTCTTGCTTCAGAACAATCTTTAACGAATGTAGGCCCAAATCTAATCGCAAAATAACCCGGATAAACTCTCTGTCAATGCCCAATTTAGCTGATCAGCACCGAATCGATATTTCTGGGTCTTCATCTAAACAGGCCGCTACGGCGGCTATGTTTTCTTCATTACGCACCTATCTTTGTCTGGTGGGTAGCTTAAGATTCAAAAGAGTGTACTCACGCTCAAACTGATGCGACGAATTTTCTGCACACTGAAGCAATGATGACGATCGATCGCATGACGAAAATCACATTGCGTATTTGCAACTAAGCCGGAATTTCGATACATTTTTTTACTAATTTTCACACATTCCGCAAGCGTAAAACGATGAAATGGTAAACTTTACTGAATATTTTGACAGCTGGATGTCATTGGTAACTTTGACAGCTGCTAGAACATAACATCGCTATCTGGTCACCCGTTACTTAACGCGAAAATCAGCGTGTACTACGAAATGCTGTCTGTCAGGGGTTGTAGTATTCACTATACCATGTTATTCTTACATAATTACTTAAGGTGGCGCTACAGTCCGAGGTGGACCTAAGCCTCAACCAAAAAGCGTTTCCAGCTCGATCTTTAGTTGCATGCACCCAGTTTCGTACGATAATTTGGTTGAGGTCCCCTTCCATTTGCGTGCGCCACCGGGGTCGTGGTATTCCTCTACTGCACTATCGCTATACAGCCGGTATAAAATCTCGTTTCACCTCCTCCTCCACAAACCGTCTATGCAGGCGAGACCGGAAATCGCCTAAAGAGTTTTCTTCTCAAAACATTCAAGTGTACCCTCATTCAATTTTGATAAAGTCCATGCCCCTGCGCCATAAATCAGAACTGGGATTACCGTGATAGGGATTCACTTTTGCTGTTCGAGAGTGTACTTTGCTAGTCAATCTTAGACCAACGATTTGTAAGAGTTATTCTTCGTTTGATTTCAGCGCTTGTGTCGTTGTCTGCATCGATAGCGGAGCTTAGGTAGACAAATTCCTTAACTACTTCCAAGTTATATTTGTTGTGGGTGACGTTTTGTCCGAGACGTCGATCTTGGGGATCCTTTCTGGTTGACAGCATTTGCTTGGTATTGCCCTTGTTGACCATTAAACCCATCTTTGTCGCTTTCACCGCAACACTCGCCTACGCATCGCTGACATCACGCTGCTTTCTTCCGATTATGTCAATATCATGGGCTTATGCGAGTAATTGGACAGACTTTTTAAAGATTACGCCTCTTGTGTTGTTGTTATGCATGACAGGGCGTCGCCTTGTCTAAACCCTTGCTTGACATCAAAGGTCTCGGTGAGTTCTTTACGCACCTTGATTACAAAAAATCTGTCTGCGAGTTCTCAATATATTTAAAATACACTGAGTCTCGCAGTAGTGAATTTCTATGTTCTGATAATGTAAGCGTACATTGATGTATAATAGAAAATACCTGCCGCGAAAAAAGGTTTACGAAAGTCTTTTCCTTCCTAAAATTTAATTTTTTAACTTCTTTTTCGGATCGCCCCTTGTTTTCTCTATTCGTAGAACTGGTTCTTGGTTCTAGAGATTTAATTACTCACTTGATTAGGCAGGTTCCTTTAAATGGTCTGGTTAGCAGCATTTCCACGATATCCCATGTGACTCTGATCCCTTGGGCTGGCCGTGGTGTAGTGTTATACGCATAGACTCCTCAAGCAGAGGGACGCGGGTTCGAATCCCGTGCGAGGCAATTCTCTGAAAAAGTCTTTTCATAGAATTTATATGAAAATCCCGTCGGCGTCAACTCTGACATGAAGGCATAACACTGATGTTGGAGTGGTTGCTGGCTGGACTAAATGTTACGAACTAACAACTAGTACGTACTAAGTAAGACCCACTGGTTGAGGATGCATTGGCTCCAGTTTGACAACCACCTGTGGAAAAATATTGAAATCTAACACCTGGGTTTCAAACAACTACACCACCCACCCGCGACCTGGAAAAAAGCCAGTAAAAGGGTATTCATATATTCTTGGTGCGCGCGCGGAATTGTAAAAAAAAATTGCAATTTTTCATTACAGTTTCTATCAGTTTTAAAGTTTTTTTCGCCAATGTAGAATATTTAAAAGTGAATCTGGTTCCATTTCTTAAAGTACTCGTCATCCATTCGTATGTACCGTCCTTGATTTGTCAAATATTCTTTGTCCTTATTAACAATACTATAGACGGTATACAAGAGGTAAAGCCTTAAACTCAATACAATTTGTGGTCCCCTAAAATGGGAACGACCTCCCATGGTATATTCACCCTAGTTTTGTACGAGCAAGGACTTAAAAACGAATTTTCTTGTTCCGGATACCAAATTGTAGATCACGTCAACAGTCACTTGGTAACCTCACTCCATTTACGTGAACACCAATCACTCTGGTATCATTCAAATCACTTGCAATGGATTAATAACTTCCGGCATGGGGCCTTATTCGCCCTAAACCTATTCCGGACTTCATTAGAGCTCGCTGGTTTTCAGATTGTACTAAATCGTTCGTAATTTGATTCGAAATGGTCCTATGCATGTTGCTTCACTTTACAATTTTGCAATGTCATTAGAAAGGTTTGAATTTTATTTCCCAATATAGCTCATATACCTTTGACATAAACTGCTCAAGCCTTATCCGTTCAACAAAACCATAATCTGCATAAAAGCTGATCTATCGATAAGAGTTCGCAAATAGGCGTTTGCAAACAACACAACCGACAACAGCCCTAGTCGTGTCCATCCCCTATGCTCGCTAGTATGTGTATGGTAAATGCACGCAATTGGGAAACCAGCTTCACAATTACCCCTAAGGAATTTTGCGGCAAAATGGTGAATCACCCGGTCATGCAATTCCATGTAATTGAGGTCAATAAAGTTTCATATTACATAGCCAGTGTATTGCCAGGACGAGCAGTCTGTCTGGCTCATAGACTAGTAGACAGAGGTGCAATTGCAGTTTGACCGCATTGTATGTACGTCAAGTAAATTGTACGTTTTGCAGGACAAAAATATTATCTCTAAGTGGATGATAAAGTGTGAGGATTGTACGTACGCACACAAGTGCGTGTATATATCCAATTGCATTATCAAACAGCTGCAGTAGCAATCCATAATGCTAATCGCAGTCTAACTTGCAGGGCTACTACGCCAATTTACCTTAATTTGGCAACTCATACTCATATTCCATTACTGCCAACACAATTTCGTTTAATTTGATTGCCATTGGATGGCAGAAAAAGATACTTTTATCGTCAAGTCCACCGGATTTGCGTGCTCCAAAATAATTTAATATTTTTGAAATTTTCCTAAGAGATGGACACCGGTCAATTTCGAATATTGATAAGCTTGCGGATTTGCTTGGCTGAGTTTGAACTCAAATTCGTACACAATTGCAATTGTAATGGAAGAGGGCTGCAGAGATAAATCTCAAAAGCATACTAAACCCGAACCTGAAGCAACATTGCTCTTGCAACAAGCTGAAAGTTTAAACTCCTTTCCTGTACCCACCTATATATATGCCAATAAAAGGTTCCCACTGGTTAGAAAACTTTGCGTTTTGTTCAACTAAGTAAAGGGTTGCCTTCATGGGAGAATGCATCTGGAATGTACGAGTACAGTACTGCAGGGAAGGGAAGTGTCGACAGTGATGAATGAATACAAATTAGAAGTACTTGTATTTGTGCCAAAGTTGGACGATTTGAATTGCGTCTGGGAAATCTCATCAAGGCAACCCTCCGGGAGATGTTTATCGCTGAGCGAAAAAGTAGTTCCAATAAACTCTTGTCTGTTTTGGTTTCTGATAGAGGAGTTGCGAATAGTTTTGTGTGAATGCACCTTTGCAACGCATTCTACATTCTTACTAATATGAGTGAGATCTTGGAAACTTTGTTTGGTAATTTACTGCAAAAAATTACAATGGAAATTGTGGATTCTTCTTCTTCTGAAAGATACTTGTCAGCTTAGGTTTGTACAGGAAGAATTTTTTTTCCCAGACATGAACAATTTGAATACCTCTGATGTAGATCAATTAGCGGCTTCGTGTGGCACACCTTCTGTTCTTCAGTCTACAGTATGTTGGATATGATCTCTTTAATATTTTTTTTTTCTTTGTTTCCTTAAATACCTGTAGCTTTTGCCTATCAAGTCGTCCACAATCTTTCTCAGTCTTGTTGACTTACTTAGGTAGTACTACATTCCGGAGTAAGCATAGACCTCAAACAATAAGTATTGATAAGTGATAAGTGATATCGTTAACTACTTCCAAGTTAAAACTACCAATGGTGACGTTTTGGACGATATGTACTTTGTTTTGCCCCCGTTTACCTTCAAATTAGCTTCAATACTCACGCAAGCCTGTTTGACAGCTCGCTGCGTTCGCCAAATCAGTTCTCTTGATGGAGCAGCAAGAACTCTCCATAGTCTTCTTCCTGTTCACATTGATAAGTTTAGCAAGGATGTTAAAACAAGACATGGCGTTGTATAGCTAGTCCCTTTACACGCTATTATATGCGATTTTAAAGGTGACAAATACAATAGATGGTGAGTGGCGATCTTAAATTCTAGAACCATTTCCAAGGTCTGTCATAGTGTGAATATTTCATCAATGGTGGAGTTTCGTTACCTGAAACCGCAATGGGATGGATCAGCCAGATTGTTCATGACTCGTTTCAAATGCTCACATAATACTGCAGAAAAGATTATATAGGTGAAGTTTACGAGACTTATCTTTCTATTTTTGGAGCAGTCAAAAGGATCCTTTTTGTTTTGAATCGGTCTTACGATTTTAAATTACCATGCTTCGGGTATACTTTCCTCCGACCATATCTGAAAGATAACTAAGTGCATGTTCCCAACTAAATCATCTCCAGCAGTCTCATATATCTCCGTCCGTCTGCAACTTTAACTTCGATGTGATTACCTTGACTTTGTCCAGGTCAGGAGGACTGAATTCTATTTTATTTTGCCCTTGATGAATGGTTATTCTGTCTGGCAGCGGTATTTTGACTATCACTATCGTTATTCATTCTGTAGAGGTAATCTTTTAATATACCCAGCGCAATTTTGGTGTCATAACTTTCATATTCGATGCTCTTATCCTTACCCTCTGTACGTGGATGAACGCAAATTAGGCTTACTTGTATATGTATTATATATTCGAACTTGATGCGGACTATTTTAAGGCGTTCGATTACATGCCTGGCAGCTTAAGACTCTTTGTGAGTCTCCCTTTAATAGTAAACCCACATCCAAATAAGCGCTGTCTTCTTATTTTTGCGACAGACGCCTCAGTTGATGTTTTTCATTCGCTTTATCGCCGGTCCTCTCTGTTTTTCATCAGTCTGATAGTATATGGTCAGATTAGTCATCATGACTAGTGATCTAAGTGAGAAAAACTGCTTTGAACAATATCTCATTTTTGCATCCCAGTCTGTGTACAATCCAGTACTAGTTTTGTAGCCTTATTCCGACATCCAGCAGCTCCTAATCTGCAAAACTTTACAGCTCTTGGTTTGATAAGATATATTTAACGGCTAGCGTATACCTGCAAGTTTGCCCAAATGATTTTGGAAAATTTATTGGGCTCGAAGAGCCTGGGCAGAAAGAAATCTGACTAAAATTTTATACTAAACACAACTTTCCAAAGATGCTTCTGACGTTCAGCTGAAATTTCTGGATAATGCGACGGCAATAATAAGCCCGTACTACTAAGGATCATCATCAAAGTCGCTACCAGACAGATGCCATTTATGCTCATATAAAGCGCAACTATTAATGAAACACCAAACCGAAGATTCAAGCTGCCTTAACGCATTTTTGGGTGTTGAAAAACTCTCATCTGGTCATTGCCTTATCGGAGATCTCATTTCCCATGAAAGCCAAACAAGTCTCAGTGAATTCAGCACACTGGTTTCAGAGAAGCTTTGCTTGGCCGTCGCTACAAACACAGATACTTCTACCCTACACATATTGTATAATACACTTGTGCTAACGCCAATCCTCGAAGTGCTTTTATTGGTCTATGGCTATCCATTGGGATAGATAGTTTATGGATCCAAAACCATATACCCATGATTCGTCACCAGTTATGACCCTTTTGAGCAAGTCAGGATCATCATTGACGTAATTCAAGAGCTCCTGAGCTATGCTCATTAGATGGTTCTTCCGATTAAAACTAAGAAGTTTTTGAACAAGCTTCGCTTACACACGTCCCATGCCCAAAACATCCAAAAAAATTACATGACACGAGCCGACCGATATGCCATTATTCTCAGCAACTTCTCTTATGGTAATTCGATGATTTTCCGAAACAATTTTGCTTACAGCTTCGACGGTATCATAATTTTGTTGATTGTTGATGTACTGGGGCGTCCAGAGCGAGGTTTGTCATTGGCATATTCTAGGCCATCTTGGAAGAGCTTTTACTACTTGTAAACATTTCTTTTTACTTAGTGCGGACTCGCCGTATGCCACTGTCAACATTTCAAGTGTTTTAGAGCACTTGATTCCATTTTGCACACAAAATTTGATGCAAATTCTTTGCTCCATTTTTTATAATAATTGAAAATCGCCGAGCACACAAAAACACGCCTAACCTTTCTATCTGTCAAAAACCAACTAAGTGTACTATACAGGGTGACTTTTTAAAATGCTATAATATTTTTATTTTTTTGATAAATTTTATTGTGACAAAGCAAAAAATGTTGGAAAATACATCAATTTTCAAATTGTATCAGTAGTTCTTAAAATGTCCACCTTTGGCGCGAATAATGGCCTTGAGACGGCCGAAGGAAGCATCGCACACTGCACGCAAGTGGCTCTGCGGTATTTTGGCCCATTCCCGGCGAAGTGCTTGTTTGAGGTGGTCCAAACTTTGGTATTTTTTAGTGTCAACCCTCGTCTTCAAAATACCCCAGACAAAGAAATCCAACGGATTTGCATCCGAAGAATTTGCAATTCATTGTGTCGAAGAAATGAAGTATGGAACATTGTTTTTTAACCAATCTTGGTTGACGCGCGTTGTGTGAGACGGTGCCGAGTCTTGTTCAAATGTCAACGGTCTCCGACCGAAATGATTGTCTTCCCAAGGCTTCACTACTGTATCTAAGATAGTTTCACGGTATACGATCGCATTAATTTTGACGACACGGTTCAAAAATACGAGCGGAGAGCGACCATCGGCGGTTTCGGCGGCCGAAACCATCACCATCGGTGCTGCCTGCTTTCTGGTGGCCGTCCGAAGGTGTAAAATTTCGAAGGACCTCTCTGGCAAGTAAACTCGGTCATTTTGTTTGTTGACATATTGCTCTATAACTAATAGCGACTCATCGGAAAAAATCAAATGCGGCAACGCACCACTGTCGTGCAAGCGTAGCAATTCCTTCGCTCTTTCGAGTCTAACTTTTTTCTGTTGCGGTGTAAGATCTTGTGCTTTTTGGAACTTCAATGGCTTGAGCCCAAGCTCATTTTTCAGTATGTGTTGCATCCGTTCCAACGATATGTTGAGCACACGAGCCATTTTTCTTCGAGCCTTTACTTTCCGAACCATTTCTGCGGATGTTGCTGTTTATTTATGATCACCTCCATGACGTTTTGCAACGCTGCCAGTATCACGGTAACAATCTATGGTTCGAGACACAAATGATTTATTCACGTTGAGGTGCTGGAGGGTTCTAACGATAGCTACTTGTAATTTTATAGCCAAATATAAAGCAATCACGTGGATAAAAATTTTTCAACACAACTGAGACGCAAATCGTTTCAAAGGCTTGTAAATAATAAAATTTTCTGTCATGTGTCAAAATTTGAGCTCACTGTCATGAACGATTTGGAAATTATGGCATTCTAAAGTTGATTGCAGTTCGAGTCAGTCAGGGTGTATACTTGAAACTATGAACATATGTATGTTCAGGACAATTGTACCAACAAATCGGTAATCGTATGTACTTTGCCCGCGAAATTTCAAAAGTCACCTTACTTACTGAGCACACCTCGTATGCAGGGACAGTCAAACAGCTATAAATGTCCTTAGATCGCACACCATTGACTCCAAATCAGATGGGTTCCTGGTCATGATGCAAGTGAAAAGGCCGACAAACTGGCCAGAAAGGGGTCTGAAACTCCGTTTAATGGACCTGAATTCTTCTGTTGTTCTCCTAAATCAAAAGTCAATTTAGCTATTAATAGCTGGCATTATTTGAGATGCATCTCATATTGGGAGAATAGCTCAGGTCTAAGACAAGTCAAACGAGCCATCCTATCCTGCCAATAAATCTAAATCTAACTAGGCATGATATCAAAAACTTAGCAGGTTACCTCACAGGACACAAATGAATTTAATCGACTCTTTGGAGTGCCGACTTTGTCTTGAAGAAGATGAAACTGCTGAGCACATCTTATGTGAATGTCCAGCCCTCAATGGAATTAGACGAAAGATTTTTTTCAGGGAACAATTCGGCTCAAAAAAACTAGTGAATTCCCCTGTAGTAATGTTCTCAACTTCATTCGGAAGGTAGAAAGCCTAACTATAGTTCTGACTAATTCGTACAAAAGATCTTTTAGGCCAAAGAGTTGTATCCCGCAATTGGCGAGTCAGAAAATTAACAAAATAAAAATAAAAAAACGATGAACGCATATTTTTTCCCAAAATATTTGCTTACCCAAGTGGCATTACCTTTTGTGTGGGAGTTGTTGAAAAAGTAGGGTGACGAGTCTTGTATTTTCGTGTTCGCTTTATTAAGTTCTTCAAGCCTATTATTCCATTCGGTTGGTGTCCAACGGTGCCCAAGATGAAAAACGGATTTTGTGTCAATTTCTTTAGCGGCGAGAAGATTTGGGAAAGTTGTTGGTTAGTTATTGCCCTCGAGGTTGGCTGGCGGGCAAGAAGTTAAAGCAGTTGTCTTGATGGTTCCTTTAATGAAGCTTTGCGCAATACTTTCGTTAAGAATTTCATCAAGTATTGAGGTATTGTGAATTGGAAATGTAAATCCTCAAGGTATAGTATCGAGCTTACTTTAGGTGTATTTTAGCTTTTCGATTATGCCTGCGACTGAAACTTTTGTTGCTGCAAAAGTAGTGATCATTTGAATTATTTTTTCGCTATCATTTAATTTTTTAACACTTTTGGCGACAAATTTAAATTTTTAATATCCTGCAAAGCACAATTTGACAAGGATATAAGGGTATCGAGTGATCGAATCACCACCATAGTGGTTAGGTCCGTAATGTTCATAGTTATGAATTACTAACTTCGCTTGGTGCTTCTACAGATTGAATATCATAAATAGACTATCCTGAAGAACTCACTCCCCAGAAACCGAATTCAAACGGATAAATTGGTATGCAATTGTTTTATTTGAAATTCTAATAGTTTTCTCTCCCCATATTCCACTACCAAAAAAACTTTAAAACTTTCACCCTCAAATGGAAAACAAAATGTCTGTTAAACGAAGGATATTTCTAAAAATGACCATCCATCCCATTTTCGGTTGAAGTGTAATAAAGTATTCGCTCTTCTTGCCACTTCCATTTAGAAATCAGGGTTTAAAATTATGAAAAAACTTTTGAAAAGTTTTGAAAATATAAATAGCTTTTATAAAGTAAAAAGAAAAAGAAAAAAAAAAAAAACCTTTAGTAGATGTTCAATAAAGATGTCGTAGTCAACAGAATTCTATCGATGGATTCATAATAAATACTCGAACCAATTCTATAGATTGAACGATAAAATTTTATATTTGCTTGATTCATTTATTTGTAAGAAAATGTACTTCAATGGATTCAAATAAATAAACGAATTTATCGCGAAAAAAATAAAAATAAAAATGTCTTTTCAAAAATAAATGGGATAACTTTGAAAATAACGTGTGGCATATCTGTAGCTATGTTATGTTGTATAAATAAGAAAAGATTTAAACATCATCTTTCATTTTGTGACCACGATATCGTTTCATAGGCTATCCTATTCCACACTGGAAGAAATCCTGATTTACTTTCTGAATTACTAGCCTGGTCATGTCCCAAAAGATCTCTGCATCTGTTAGCAAATGCAGTACACTGATGTGGCTGACGCATAAAACCAACTGGACGCAATTTAAGGAGGAGCTCAACAAGTACAATAGTGCTTCTCCTAAGCTCAGGAAAAAACAACATCTTGAGGATGCTCTTCAGAACATGAATAGCACCCTCACTAAGTGTTTCCAAATGGCATATCCAGCTAGTAATCCTTCAGATCACCCGTTGTTTGGTGAAACGTCTTCGAAAAGAATCCAGAAAACTTCTAAACTTAGTCACGTAAGACTAATTTTGGGGAAGATTGGAATCTCTACTGATCGAAGTAAAAACATTTTAGAGGCTTATTCGGCTTTTCAAGAGCGCCTCTTACAAAAGATCTTAACTATCGGTGAAACCAGTAGGTTGGTTCTTCAAAAAAGAAAGATCAACACTATCGGAACCAGCTCACAACTAGCTTAAGTCAACGAAGCTGGTAGTGAGTTGAACAATACAACAAGCTGTAGCTGGTATATCTATCTCATCGGTCGTGTTAACGGATGAGGCTATTAAACGTACTTTTGGCTCCTTAAATGGCTTCAAGTCGCCTAGCACCGCTGGTATTTACCCGTTTATGTAACAAAAATGTTACAAAAGCTGACAGCTCTGAAGATAATTTTCACTCCTAGCCTGGCACTGACATACATACCGAATCCCTGGCGAATAGTGAGAGTGGCCTTTATACCGAAAATCGGAAAGGTGGACTACTCGCTCGCCAAGAGTTTCAGACCTAAAAGTCTGAATTCCTTCATGATGAAGAGCATCGAGAGAATGTTCGAGATTTATGTGCAGAAAACCGCCGTGCGAATGCATCCTCTGTCGGCGATGCAACACACCTACCAACGCGGAAGATCCTGCGGGAGTGCGCTTCAGAATCTGGTAGGCAGAATTGAATACGCACTCAACAAGAAAGAATACGCTTTGGTCTTTTCATTATAGTTGAGGGGGCTTTTGACAACGCAACTTTTAACGGTATATGTACAATAACTCGGCCAGACAACACGGCGTAAACGAATCACCCGTTTTATGGATAAAAGCGGCCAATATGTGGTGGCGGGTGAAAACAGGGATTGCCAGCAAGGCGACATTCTGTCTCCACTGCTATCGTGTATCGTGTATCCACTGCTATGACCGCTGCTCAACTCGGTCAGTAGTTCTAACGTCTATCTACAAGCAAACGCGGAAGATGTAGCTGTAGATATTGTCTGTTACATCGTGTCTTAAAGGCATCACCATCCAATTCTCCAAAGAAGCTAAGAATTTGGGTGTCATCCTGGATATTAAACTTCTCTGGACTAAATATGTTACGTCGAAAGCCTTTAAAGCGCTGTGGGCCTTCTAGTAGTGCAGATGAGCCATCGGCAAGACATGGAGCCTGTCACCGAAAAGGGTCCTTTGGATCTACTCGACTATGAAAAGGCCAATTAAATACCATGCCTCGGTTATCTGATCGAATAAACTCTCGCGAAAAAATGTGATTGCTACTTTTACCAGACTCCAAAGAACGGTTTTCTCGGATGCATTGGGGCTTTCCCCAGCACTCCTGGCTCCGCTCTGAACACATTGATGAATTTCCCTCCTCTTGCTATTTATATCATGGGCTGCACCGATTAAAAGGAAGTAATCTTTGCTACAACACGCACTGGAGCTTTGATGACCTTGCGCATCGGCTATAGTATCTTATGAATCCAGTCCTATGGACATGCCGTCCGATGCAATGGCACCAAAACTCTTGTTGCGGTAAAAAAAAAGAAGTGAAATCGACTTTCTCTGTGCCCAGGACTGCAGTCGGGTCTTCACGGACGGCTAGACCCTAGAACGGCTAAAGTTCTAAGTAATTTGTATATGTTTTAGAAGGCTTTTTCTTTCCCTTTAATACTTTTGTGCCTTAGTACCCACCCGTGATTGAATTTTTTTAATTTTTTTATAAGTCATCAGTGTTCTATATGTAGATTTAGCGGCCTGAGTTGCTTGACTGCTCCAAGGTAGATACTGACACAATTTTGGACAGCATGAAGCTCAGCTTGAGAGACGCTAAGGCTTTTTCCCATTGGCCTTGCAACGTTTGTTCTTGTGTTGTTGAATTCAACTTCGATATACACAACTCTGGGTGGCTTCGAAATTCTGGACGGGCAACACCCGAAGGGCGTTGTGTTGAGATCTTCGCTGCAGAAAACAACTTGACCCAGCTTTTAAATGAGCCCACATGTATACCAGACGCTAATAGTCATACTGCTAACACCCTGGACTTGTTTCTAACTTCTCACCCGGACAAGTACAAAGTCAATGTGGTATTTTCTCTAGGCTCGTCGGACCACTTTATCATATAAGCTAATTTTTCATACACCGACCACACACTTAGAGAAAATAGAGAAAGAACCGTATGGCAATACGCCAATTAGGGCGGACTTAACAGCTTCTTTTGGAATGTTGGAAGGATGGAAAACAGCACTTGTCCAGAAACTTCCTAAAAACGGCGAATGAATGAAGATTCTCTCTCCTCATACAGACCCATTGCACTTAAGTCCCTTCTTTCCAAGTTCATGAAAGCGCTGATAAATCGTCAGCTCATGAAATATTTCCAAACATGAAAACTCGTCAATGACCGGCAGTACGGTTTCCGTAGAAACTGGTGATTTGATGGCATTTCTTACCGAAAAGTGGAACTAAAGCGTACATCAATCTGGCGAAAGCAAGACAGTTGTACTTGATAGTTCTAATTCATTTGACAGAGTTTGTCATCAGGCTCTTTTGTCGGGAATGCTTGCTTTTAGGATCGATGATTCTCATCTTCAATGGAATAGAAATCACCTTTCCTTGTCTTGGATGGTTTCAAGTCTGATATTCACAAATTAAATGCTGGTGTGCCCCAAGGTTTCGTTCTGTCTCCGATATTCTTTTTAGTTTTCATTAATGGTCCCTTGTCTGCTACTTCTAACTCAGTAATACGTGCCGTTTGTAAGAGAGGGCACCACTTGAATTAAATCCGTACCATTTTCAGTTAGTACCAACCTTCAAAAGATACGTGTATAAATTTGACAACTGTCAGATGATTAGCTCTCGAGATATAGCGTTGTGAGTGAAGCAACTTTTGTTACTGTGAAAAAATTGGATTCAAAGCAAATTCGTATGTTGATTTATCATTGTTTTTTGATGGGAGAAAATGCAGCCGGTGTAAAGAAATGGCTTGATAAGTGTTACCCGGACTCTGCACCAGCCGAACGAACCATTCGCAAGTGAATTGAAAAATTTAAAAGGGGTCATACAAGCACCGAAGATGATGCACGCAGTGAACGTCCAAAAGAGGCTGTATCAGATGAAAACTTCAAAAAAGTCCACAAAATGATTACGAATGACCGTAAAGTGAAGTTGATCGAGATAGCTGAGGCTCTGAAGATATCAAAAGAGCGTGTTGGATATATCGTACACGAAAATTTGGACATGCGAAAGCTCTGTTCAAAGTGGGTGCCGCTTTTGCTTACAGTCAACCAAAAACAACAACGTGTTGATGATTCAGAGGAGTGTTTAAAGCTGTTCAACCGCAATAAAGCCGAATTTTTGCGTCGGTATGTGACAATGGATGAAACTTGGCTCCATCACTTCACACCAGAGTCAAGTCGGCAGTCAGCTGAGTGGCGAGCAGTCGGCTGGCAAAGTTATGGCATCCGTATTTTGGGATACACATGGAATAATTTTCATCGACTATCTCCAAAAGGGGCAGACTATCAACAGCGACGCAGAAAAATGGCCGCATTTGAAGAAAAATAAAGTGCGGTTTCATCAAAACAATGCACCGTGTCACAAGTCGATGAAAACGATGGCAAAGTTGAATGAATTCGGCTACGAATTGCTTCCCCACCCACCGTATTTTTCAGATTTGGCCCCCAGCGACTATTTCCTGTTCGCAGACCTCAAAAGAATGCTCGCCGAAAAGAGATTTAAGACCGATGAAGAAGTAATCGCCTAAACAGAGGCCTATTTTGAGGCTAAAACGAAATCGTACTACAAAACTGGTATCGAAAGATTGAAAAATCATTTCAATCAGTGTATCACCCTCGAAGGCAACTATATTGATAAATAAAGTTGAATTTTGAACGTTTCAGCTAACGTGTTATATTCCTTTGCTGATGACAGTACTGTCTGCTTTTCACAGTCATTCCCGGGCTCACGTCCCTGCTCTTTAGATGTGGAATGGGAACGATAGCGTATGTTAAGCTTATTAAAGTTCGATATTAACAACATTACCAATTGGGAAACTATAAACAGAGTGGAATTTATTGCTTCCAAAACTCAGTGCTGTGTGCTGTCATTAAAGCTAAATCTAGATACCCAGTCATTATCCATGAGTGACACTTGCATCGTCGAAACCGAAAATCTTTCCATTGTCGGTATGTGTGTCAGTGTTATCCAAAATGCTGCGAAATGTTTAGAATTCCTCAAGTGATGTAAGAAATATTTCACCCCCTCTGATCACTCCTACTATGTATATTGTAGTAAGGCATTCATCCACCCAAAATTGGAGTACAATGTCCACATCTGGTCAGGTGTTCCTAAAACATCTCTGCACCTGTTAGATAGGATTCTAAACCTTGCGATAAAACTCGTATGAATGCTCATCATTAAGATCTTCAACAAAGAAGTCTCTTTCTCTACATATTTCCTAATCGTTATAACTTGCAAACATTTAAAAACAATGTACATCGTTCTCTATTTTTTCTTCCTCTCTGATTCTCCTTCGCCCATGCTGTGCTCAAACATTTTAAGGATACACAAATAAAAAATTATCAAATTTTATTATCAAAATTCGTGCTCTGTAAAAAATATTTTTCACGCACCTCGACCTTTTTACGGTCTTCATAATCGACCTACTAAGCAAGTAATTCAAGCCATAGTCACAAAATTTCGCACCAATTTCATGCTATTGGACATCAAGCCTTCAAAACATTGCTGATGTATCCCCCAGTGTTAATGAAAACCGTGATTTGTCCATTCGTCACCGTTCGCAGCAATTGGTCTCCAATCCTTACAGAATATAGCTCGTGCAAGAACTGAAGCCGAACAACCTGCCACAACGTCGCATTTTTGGAGAATGTACCTGAGAAAAGCTGGAAGAAGATCTGTTTTTATTATCGAGAAAATGTCTTCAGCGACGAAGCGCATTTCTGGTTGAATGGGTATCTTAATAAATAAAACTGCTGTATTTTGTCCGGGAATACAAGAACTGCCAATGCAGCAATGCACAATTTAATGGTTTTAAACTTTTTTTGCCCAAAATGCACTAGCTGAACCTGGTCGACAAGTGGCTCCAGCAAGACAGTGCTACATGCCACACAGCACGCGAATCGATGGACCAATTGCTGAAAGAGTTCTGTGAGCAATTTATCTCTCAACGTGGCCGGCTAGATCATGCGATTTGACGCCTTTAGATATTGGTCATGGGGATACATCAAATCACTAGTCAATGCCGATAAACCATCGTCAATTGCGGTCTTGGAAGATACCAGCCAATATACTCGAAAAAGTGATTTAAAATCGGTATGAAGCGCATGGTCTATATTTACATGAAATAGTCTTTAAGAAGTAAATGGCAAGCATTGATTTATTAATTCAGATACAAAATTGTATACACTTTTGTAATTTTTCTGTGCTTTTTGACAATTAAAAACCAAAAGCTTAAAAAATCACCCATTGCATACACACATATCCCAGACTTAAAGCCGTCTATATGTATGTTTCTATTGCGTATTGCTGAAGTGACTACATTATTTTGTTTATTCCGACAATTTACTGTGTTTGAATTGTTGAATTTTTTCAAACTTCATTCGAGTTTTTGCGATAAGGTAATTTAGACCAACCGAATGCTATCAATCGAAAAGTAAGCTACATATGTTGTGTTATCTGTGTGTATTCTTGCAACAATTATAGTCTCACTAGCTTTACAAATTTATTTTGAATTTTTAGTAAAAACTCTACGCTAACACCAACTTTTTGTTAGCATTTGTCTCTATTATTGTTTTGTTTTTTTTTTTAGCCAATTATCACTCTTTTGGTCGTTTTGCCCTATCCACCAAAACGCGGTATCAATGACGTGTTGTGTTTATTCGTTTTTTGTGCCTCTGAAATTTGTTTCATTTCGTACCTTCTGTAGTTCCGTTTTTTATTTGCTGTACTAGCGCATTCATCCCTCCATATTCCCCACAAAAATGACGCAAATTGGCGCGCTAAATTTCATCGCAATCCGAAAGGACTCTTTTTTTTCTGCAAGTCTTCGTTTTGTCAGTTTATTTTTATTTTTATTATTATTTTTTTTTTTTTGTAAGCACACTAAACCACATCACCATGGCATGTTTCTCCATCAACCAACCAACCAAACAAATTTTTTTTTTCCTCTCCTAGGCACACAACTCATTTCGCATTTTTCTCATGTTAAAATAAAAATTAAAAAAAAAAAAATAAAAAAAACTAACTTTAGTTTTTTATATCTCTTTTCTACAGCTTCAGCTCCGATTATGGAACAACCACCGCAAAATGTGACCGCACTAGATGGCAAGGATGCAACTATTTCGTGCCGAGCAGTTGGTGCTCCAAATCCAAATATCACATGGGTGTACAACGGTAAGTTATTGCACACCAAATACGAATAGAATACTCATAGTGCAAGGAAAAAAAAAAAAACAGAAAGTATTTTTGCACAAAAACCTCAAATCCAAGTGCTTGCCGGAGCACTGTGATTTATGCAGAGTTTTATTTAACACAATTTGTTGCTATTCTCTTATTTTATCTTTCTAATTAACTCATGATACTAAGAGTTTCTAACAGTGATTTTGTTTTTTTTTTTATTTTTTTGTTAAATTTTTTACTAACAAACCATTTTTGATGTTTTTTTTTTTTTGCTTCTACTGTGCCAAAAAAAAAATCGTACGTATATACACACACACACTCACGTTCAAAACAAATCGCACTTGAACACTCGAATTTAAAAAAAAATTCGAATTTGGGAACCCCCCAATCACATGCATATACCTAAACACAAATACACACATAAATAAACGCCTCCTGCAGAAACACAACTCGTTGAAGTGTCGAGTCGGATACAAGTCCTGGAGTCGGGCGACTTGCTTATATCGAATATACGCGAATCGGATGCTGGCCTTTACACTTGTGTTCGTTCAAACGAAGCTGGAACAGTGAACGGTGAAGCGTACCTTGGAGTTTTAGGTAAGTGAAAAAATATTTTCTATTAATTTTTTTTTTTTTTTTTTTTTTTGTTTTTTTAACTCTTATTTTGTGTTTTGTTTAAACTTTTTAACTTGTGTACTTTGGTAATTGTTTGTTTATTTGGTATTTTGTTTTTGCACTTGGTTTGGTGTAAAAGAGAAGTTAAAAATGTTTGCCCAACTAATTTTGTGGATTTTAAAATTAAAAATGAAAGGCAAATCTCGTTAGCAACATCATTAAGGGAAATGTAATGTTCTTAAACTTACTACAGCAACATGATGGCTTTCATTGTTTGTTTTGTGATAATTTGACCGCTCTTCAGCAAGGGAGAAGCACTTAAAATTTTTAAAATATATTTGCGCACGTTATTCGAGACTAAAAAAAGGACAATAATATATAGGGTCTATGGTGCCCTCTACTTATGGTATACCTTGGAGAGGTTTGCTCCCTCTTCCAGAGCCCCCTCACAGCTTAATTCACCAGAAATTATGTTGGAGTGTTTATGCTCTGGTTTTGGTCAGTTTCTTTTATGAATCTGCGAGTGAGTAGTGGATCTGTTATTGGTAGATCCTTTTCTTCAATTTGGTGTTTTCCCAAATATCTAAACCTTTTTTGGGTCAGTGCCCCACAGGATTCTAGTATGTGTTCTGAAGTTTCTGTGGGCTCATTGCATATCCATATCTTCCTTAGGTGTTTCCTGAGTTTGCAATGCCCTGTTAGGAAACCAGTAAGGATGCGTAGGTTATTTTTGCTTAGACAGATACATGCTTTAAATCTTTTGAGATTATAATCTCCTAAGAGTTTTTTGGTTTGTCTCAGACCTTAGTGATCCCGAAAGGTTCTAGCCCTTGTCTCATTTTCCGATTACCTGAATTCTTCGCGTAGGGTGTGTTCCCTTATCCCGCAGAAGAGTTCAGGTCCTATGAAGGTTTCTGCTGCCCATTTTCTCGATAGAGAATCCGCCGCCTCGCTACAAATAATGCCCACATGGCCTGGTATCCAGCAGAGAGATAATCTATTTTTCTTGCCTAATTTGTTGAGACTTTGTAGGCATTCCCATACAAGTTTGGATTTAATGGCAAAGGAGTCCAGTGCTTTGATAGCTGCTTGACTATCTGAGATTATTGCTATGTTCCAGTTCCTGTAATTCTTTTCGAGATTGATTCGAACGCATCTTTCTATGGCACATATTTCTGCTTGAAAGATAATGGTACTCGTTCTTGGCCCAAAAACTCCTGCACCAGTTCCTTCATCAGATTTCGAACCGTCTGTATACCACTTTATCGTGTGGTTGCTAAGTCCATCTTTTGCTAAGCTTCGTTAAGAAATTCTTTTCAAAATTATATTTCCAAATGCTGCCATCTCTTGGAATAGCCCAAAGTGGAAGTTTTCCGAGTAGTGCATCATATTCTTTCAAACCAATGCATTTCCCCTTTCCAGTTCCTTCTTTTGCTATTCTTAGAATAGCTTTGTCCGCCGCCTCTGCGACAATGAGGTGTAGGGGAGTTAATTCCAATAGCACCTCCATTGCAGCAGTTGGCCATGTACGCATTGCGCCGATGATGCATAGGAACGCCAGTCTTTGCACCTTGTTGAGAGATTCTCACGTTATGGCCAGACCGGTTCGTTTTGCCCATGCTGCTGCACCATATATGATCATTGGTCTCACAATCGCTATGTACATCCATCGCAGAATATTAAGGGTACAGCCCCACGACTTTTCCGCTAGGCTCTTATATACATGAGAGCATTTCCTCAGAGTAATTCTTTCACAGTAGTTCACTGTCTAGATGTAGTCCCAGATACTTCACTAAAAAAAGGACAATGGCCTAGAAATTGTTTTGTCACATTCCTCTTTCTAGATCATCTGATAGAACCGCTCGTGGTTGTCCAAGATGTACCCAGCCTGAAAACTTGTTTTTTGACAAAAAAAGAATAAAAAAATACTGTGCTCGAAAAAACCAACATTATGAAGGTAAAGGTTTAAGTTTGGTTATCGATATGTGATACAATACTTTCAGTTGAATGGTCAAAGTCCAAGTAATATCAAAACCATGCTAGATTCAGCTCTATGAGATCCTGCTCCTTTTTTTATAACTAGCACGCGCTCAAGGTATACTGATGAGCATTTGCAGCGAGACCGGTGTAACATTTGAAGGTTTGAAGGGGCGAATGCTATTGGCTTGTGGTTTCCACTGGTGGTGGAAATAGCGTGAGACAGGAGACATTTCCTTGGTATTCAAGGGTGACTGATATTAGTATCACCTAAGACTTTTATCGAACGATTTTGAATCTTATCTAGCAGGTGCAGAGATGTTTAAGGATGTGGTCATTGTACTCCAATTTTAGGCGGATGGATTTGTTATGTATTGCGGCCAGATCAGAGGGGATAAAATATTTCTTACATCGCTTTAGCAAACATAGACATTTCTCAGCATTTTTGCAGATATCAAATATGTGGTCATTATGGAGAATGGTTGGAAGTTGAAATTTCGCTTTAACGACAGAAGACAGGATTGTGTTTCGGAAGCATTAAATTGCACTCTCTTGATAGTTCTCCAATTCGTTTTGCTGTGAAAACCGGAACTTGATGAGCTTAACATACGCTGCCATTCCCGTTCTACAGCCTAAGCAGAAAGTTTAGAAAAAAGAAAAAAAGTGTAGAAAACAAAACGGAGCCCTGGGGCACACCAACATTTATTTTGTGAACATCAACCTTGGAACCATCCAAAACAACTTGAATTGAACGCTCTGAAAGGTAATTTCTAATTGAAGAGGAGAGTCATCAATACCAAAAGCACGCATTTTCGACAAAAGACCCTGATGCCAAACTCTGTCAAATGCCTTAGAACTATCAAGTACAACTGTTTTGCTTTCGCCAGATTGATGTACGCTTTGGTTCCACTTTTCGGTAAGACATGCCATCACATCACCAATTGCTACGACAACCGTACTGCCGGTCATTGAGCAGTTTTCATGTTTCGAGATATTTCATGAGCTGACAGTTAATCAGCGTTTCCATGACCTTGGAAAGAAGGTCATGAGAGAGAAGAAGAGAGAAAAAGATTTGCCTTTTTTATGGTCGGGCTGGACAAATGCTGCTTTTCATATATTCGGAATTTCTCTGAAAGAGTAGGATTGTTGAATAAGCTTACGCAGTGGTTTTGCCAGCGAGGAAGAACACCTCTTCGGAATAAGAGGAGATATACCATCTTGATCAACGGATTTGTAAATGCTAAGATCATTAAGAACTCTTTCTACTATACGAGTGCGAAAGTGGATTTGTTCCATTGAAGATTCGACGCACTGAAGTGTAGGCGCAGACAAAGCTCCATCTGGGAGTGTTAAACTGGCCACAAAGTGTGCAGCAAGCAGATTAGCCTTGTCCAAAGAGCTGACAACTGAAATGTCATTGTAAATGAGCGTTGGGATGGAATATGAGGCAGAATTTCTAATTTTTTTGACGAACGACCAAAAATTGTTACCGCCTTTGGGATATTGTAGTATTTTTTTGCCTCAGCTTTTGGTCGCATTGAAATGTCTAAGAAAGACGTTGCAGTTATTCCTGGCTCGTTTGAACTTTTTTTCGGTTTTCCTCAATGGGGTTGGTCTTGTAGGACATTTCTCTAACCTTGACAGCTTCTTTACAGCGCGAGTCGTACCATGACTTTTCTTTTGTGGGCGTGTGGGCGGGGATCTACCTGTGTTTCACTTAGTACCAAAACAATTGGACGTATGCAGAAAAGTGATTACTTTTTAGCCCGTAAATATTGGCTATATGTAAATTCCCGACTCATTAAAAAAAAGACAAACACAAATCGACTTTACACAGTTGTAAAGTTAAAACCTCTACCACTGATCGGCAAGCTTGCAAGAAGGCTTGGTGCCTTTACAAACGATTTCTGTGGAAGCTACATGGAAGAGGAGGAGGAGAAGAGAATCATACACCTACTCTATACATGCCCAGCTCTCTCCCAAAGAAGAAACCTTTACCTAGGCGCTTTTATCTACAACGACTTAAAAGATCTAAAGAATATAGATGACAATGGTATCCTACGCTTCATCATAAGGTCAAATTGGATCCAAGAGTAGGAGGATCACAGATCCACGTGGCATCACATTGGGCCAAAAGGCCTAAGTTGGTTGGTCTTTCCAACAGCTACTCTTACCTACCTACCTACCTACCTACCTACCTTGACTTGAAATGAATCACTGAAAAATTTTATTATGTGATCTGAAGTGCCACCAAATAAAAAAAAAAGTTTTTTGATACACCTAAAACAAAATCATTTAAAAAATGGTTCGTTTACTTTAATTCACTACTGTTTTGCTGAGATCAGCTTTTAGAAACCCTATTTCTACTTCAATCTTGGACTTTTGAAAATTCAAAAGTGCGGTACATCGCACTAAACATTTGGATATGAGAAAGCCGTGCGCAATACACGAACCATTGTTTGCTCACCATGGAACAGCGTCGTAAGTATGTTTCAATCAAGCATTTGGCGATGTTTTAAGGTGAAAGAGTTTGAATAGACCCGGCTCCATCATTTCGCGAAAGAGCAGTCAAAACAATGAACTAATTGAACTCTAATTGATAATACTCATCCGCAGCGAATAAGAAGAAGAAGTAGAACGGACTTAAAATAAAAAACAAACAGCGTTTTGTGAGGCCCTAAAACTCAATAAAGGAGAGTGTAATTCGCTAACAATTTAGCCATAACAGAATCTGCGAAAAATCACCAAAACTGTAAGTGCATTTTCAAGACTATTTATATGGGGACACAAATTGACTCTCCTTCAATACATGAGGCTGACCACAAGGTTAGGTTAGGTTAGGTTAAAGAGGATTATGATGGATATACCATCACACAGACACAAGGCACCAAAACGGTCCCATCGCGATTCCTTTGGAACCAGTTGAATTTGTAAAGTAAAAAGCTAAACAATCTCCCTGGTGAAACACCCTTTTTCTTTGTAAAAAGCGGCCAGAGAGCCTTGGATACCCCGTGTCCTTCAAAACTTGACTACCTTAGGTTGGCAGTATTTGTGATTTTTTCCTCGAAAGTGCCCTTAAATATGCAGACGGATGTTTTGATGTTGGCAACCACACTATTCTCGAGTAGTCCCCCTTTTCTTGCAAGCTCATCCGCTGAAGGATATCCTTCTTAACTGCAATGTCCTGGCATCCAGAACAGTGTTACTTACATAGTGCTTTGAGAATTTTGCGATAGCCACTGACTGTATCAGAGTTGATGTTGGTTGATTCCATTGCCTTGCGTTATCTCTTTCGGAATCCGATGTCATCTACATTAGCTCACCCGCTCTGAGGACAGCCAGACCCTCTGATTGGAGGATACTGCTTGCTTCCTTTATTCTTATAGACACTGTTAGTTCTGGATCTTTTGAGAAGATACCAGAACCTGTGAAAATTCCAATTTCATTTCACCTGATTATTGCATTTTTTGCCAGTCCTCCCTCATTGGATATATTCCATCATACGGGATGTCGAAGTCGACCAAGGAAGGAATGTCATCCGTTATAATTGGATTGCCTGGCAATAGCTCCGCTACGACCGTATTGTGTCAGCAACTACTGCTTTTCAAGTAACCTAGATCATTTAGTCGTATTGCGCTGTTGGCAGTAAGTTAGGTGCAGAAAGGTGTCCAATGTCGCCGTAGGTGTGGTACGGAACGCACCTGTAATGGCTATAGAAGCCGTTCCTTGAACCACCGCTAAATTTCCGTAAATAGTTTTCTTGTTTGTTGCTTTCCACCATACCAGACCGTTGGGCGGTCCAATATTGTCAACCTTCAATACTGGTAACCGCCTTCAGGCCAATTAGTACGAATTACATTCTACTTCATAATGGCTTTGAATTCAATTTTCTTGTATCTTCCCCACAAAATAACCAATCTAGAGCAGAGAACGTTAAATAGATACTTCTACTTCGTAGAGTTGGCTGCTACTTCATTTACTATTCGTTGTACATTTGCAGAAAAATAACTAAGACCCACTGTAGAACTGACACCATAGATAATACGAGACGACAATCGGAATCATCAGCTAAACAAAGTACCATTTGTACTTCATAATGTTTTTACATAGACCTAAACACGATAAGTCATAATGAAACATTACTTCAACAGATCTTGCTTAACCTAAGCTTCCTTCAACTTATTCTTTTGGAAACAGGCACTTCTATGCTTCCTAAAACTGACCTCTTTTTTATATGACGCATGACATAGTTTGAAATAAAGACAGAACATAACGAGTGGTAAGGTTTGAACTCTTTATTTCCATGCCCACCTCTTTATCGTAACGTTTTTGAGTTGATAAAGCACCTTTTTGATTTTTCCTTTAATTTTTTGGAAGAGATCTACAATAATTAGGAAAATCTCAAGTATAATCCGACTTGCGCTTGAACAATGCTATCAAAATTTCTAACTACCTACTCTTTAAATATGAGTAGGCTCTCCTAGCAACCTCTAAAGCGTAAGTTCAAGTTCTGAAACTAATACGAGTACTCCTCTACCAGCAACGATATAGCGAAGCAGATCGATGAAAGTGCCACCAACTTAAACTTGTCCACCTCTCGGCGCTGAATTTGGCTTCTTTCCTTGCATATCGTAACAAGGAAAAATCAGTCATCAAGGACAAGAAGAGAACTGATCAAGCATGGCATTTGTTGATGGTTTTTTCCTGCCAACAAATATCAAAGTTCGTAGTTCTGAAAAGTGCAAACACTTCGAAAGAGGAGCTCTCTACAGCAGAGAATGTTTGCATTCAAACCTGTCTGCGATATGAAAAACGAAACCCTCAAGGTAAAATGCTCCACGCAGCAAACTCTGAAAATATTTATCTCAGATCCACGACTTTTGAGGTCTTCAGGCCACATACTTTGACGAGCCCGATTTGCTGGAACATGGATCAACAGAAACTTTGATTCGAAATACTCAAAAAGAAATGAGGACCGCTCTTACCTCATTGTTGGTTACTACCGAAACCAATAAATCGAGGTATGACTCACGTTTTAAGGAAGAGCTTAATAAATCCGTCAAAAATCCGCGTCAACTCAGAATGAGATAGAAGATAAAAGAGAGTGTTCAAAATCTGAACAATAAAAGTTTCGATCCGTTCTTCCAGTAAGAACTTCTAAAAAAACTCCGTGATCATCAAGTTTTGAGATATGTCAATACCGGAATACGACGATAATCAAATTTGACATCAGCATCGTACGAGATGAACGAGAGCTATTTGCGTTTTTTACAGGGACTTGAAAAATTTATCGCTCCATGACCCGATTTTTGTTTTTCAGTGGCAAAACCTGCGAGGAAATCAAGTCCATTCTCGGTAGGGTGTATAGGACCCATTCACCTTCCCGTACAACCATTTACCATTGGTTCTTAGAGTTTCGACGTAGGAGCACGTCGGTTTTTGAGGAACCGCGCCCAGATGGCCCAAAAATGGCTACCACAGAGAAAACCGTGGCCAAAATCCATGATCTCGTATTGGCGGACCGCCGAGTGAAAATTCGCAAGTTTCACTCAGGCATCTCAATTGAACGCGTTAGCTTTCCGCGCAATGGGTACCACGTTTGCTCACACCAGAGATCAAGCGCAATCGTGAGACCACTTCAAAGACGTTCTTGGCCCTGTTTAATTGAAATCCGGAGGAGTTTCTGCGTCGTTTCGTGACCGTCGATGAGAATGTGCTCCAAAAAAGGCGAAGACCGTGTTTTAGGCCGGAAAGGTAATAACGTGATCCACGTTGACTATTCGGTGAAGGTAAAAACAATCACACAAGCCTTTTCAACGCCGATTTGAAAAAAAAGCGACGTGGTGCTCTTTCACCACGATAACGCACTGGCTTACACCTCCGCACTCGCCACAGCCAAATTGCTCGGGTTGCACTATGAATTGCTCCCCAATTCTTCGTATTCTCCGGATTGGCTCCCTTCAACTTCTTTTTGTTCTCAAATCTTAAAGGCTCGCTCGCCGGAAAGAAGTACGGGTCGAACAAGGAAGTCATCGCCGCCACGGAGGTGAGAAGCAAATGGTCACCTGTTTCTTCTGGAAAACCCACGACATTAGAGCTAAATATGTAGAATGGTCAATTCGAAATGATTTGTTTGCCGGAAGTCCTTAGAGAAATAAGGAAAAACAACCGTAGAACACGGTTCTTTACCCGCCACGTCAATGCGAACTCTTACAGATCGGCCCAAACAAGTGACTTTTTGAGCACTCAAAACATAGAATTGATCAGTCATCTGCCTTGACTTGGCACCCAATGACATCTTTTTATTCCCGCACCTCAGAAATTAATTGCGATGTCAACGCTTTTCGACGCCTGAAGAAGCAGTAGTTGCGTTTAAAACGCATGTTTTGAAGTTACCGCATTCTTAGTGGAAAAGGTAGTTCGGATATAGGTTCAAACGCATTCAAAAGTTTGGAGTTTCATCGAAAGTATTTTGGAAAACAATAAATCGATTTTCGATGATAAATATTTGTTTTTATTGTTTTTTTATGTGCTTCGCCGAAAAGTGCCAAAGTCATGTGCACATTTATATCTTTTTATTGACTCTTGTACTACTTTACTATATCTAAACGCTTCAGCTTTGATAAAATGTCGAAGCCTTTTAAATTTTGTTGTAGTTCGCATCTATTCAAATTTTCTTTTGTTTAATTTTGAAGATAAACGTGGGCTGTATCTTTCGCTTATTCATCTGGTGTGACTTAATTAACTAGTTCATGATGCTTAGGCACTTTAATCATAATTGAAGGCAATTTAAAATTCGTGACCAACGCATCAAATTTCACTCAATTTCTTTTCATTTAAAGAGTCAAAGTTCGTTAATACAGTGCTCGTTCTTAAACATTTTAATGGTTGATGCTAATAGATTTTTCGACATTAACGACGAACTCTTTGTACGTTTGACGTGATGTTGACTTTTGAAATTCAAGAACTGACTTCATAATTAGTCGGGAACGAAAATACATAAAAAAACATCCAAGAAGATTTGTACATCTGGTAAAGTGTCTAATTAATCGTGTTCCTATCTAGTCAAACACTTCTAATGATGAAGTTCTACAATATGTATTCACATTCACTATTGGCGAACGCATTCCCTCTTTTTTTTTTCTATTATTTGAAATCTTTTATAAAACATGTCACTTAATTAAGTTGTTCAATCTTTCCTTTCAGTTCGAACTCAGATCATCCAACCGCCAGTGGATACAATAGTGCTACTCGGCTTAACAGCCTCACTGCAGTGCAAAGTATCGAGTGACCCAACTGTTCCATTCAACATCGATTGGTATCGCGAAGGACATCCGACTCCCATAATCAATTCCCAACGAATTGGTGTTCAATCCGATGGAACTCTAGAAATTCAAGCTGTTCGCGCTTCCGATGTTGGCACCTACGCCTGCGTTGTAACCTCACCTGGTGGCAATGAAACCAGATCGGCTAGACTAAGTGTCATTGAATTGCCTTTTCCACCGACAAATGTGAAAGTCACTCGGCTAGACTCACCAAGTCAACGAGCAATAAATGTATCCTGGACACCCGGATTTGATGGGAACAGTCCAGTTTTAAAATTCATCATTCAAAAACGAGAAGTCTCCGAACTGGGTAAGTTAGAATCTAACGAAATAAAATTGGTTTCGTTTTCAAAATTAAAATTGGTTTCATTTGTTTTCTTTCCTCTCTCTCTCTCTCTTACCGATTCCCAATCACCTCATGATTCACTTTTGGGCTACAATCCTTTGCTTTCCAAAATCAAAAAAACAAAAACAAAACTAACTTTTGCCCGTGTCTACCTTCTCTTCTTTAAATCATTAACATCATAGAACAATTCGTAGGTCCAGTTCCAGACCCGTTGCTGAATTGGATCACCGAGTTGAGCAACGTATCTGCTAGTCAACGATGGGTTCTACTAACCAATCTTAAGGCAGCAACAGTCTACCAGTTTCGGGTAAGCGCTGTGAACCGTGTTGGAGAGGGTTCACCATCAGAGGCGAGTAACATCATTGAGCTGCCGCAGGAGGGTAAGTTAAGACCTACATTTGTTTTGTTGTTGTTTAGTTGGCCCTGTGTTTTGTTTTATCTTATATTTATTTCTATCGTTGTTTTTAGTTTTTAAAAGCGAATTAAGTTTTTTTTTTTTTTTATTTATTTAAGTTTATTTATTTTATTTTGCTTTACGTTGAAAACCAGCCAAAGCAGTAGAAGTATTTTAGGCTATTCGTTGAGAAGCTATTTGTAAATATTTGTAGCAGAAATGACATATTGAGAAGACTTTGTATTAACTTGGCTTAAAGCTTTTGCAGTTGTCAATTTGTATATAGCAATGCATTAATGTGAATGCTAGCAAATAGATAGACGGGGGTCTTGTCAATATCGACATTGAACCAAGACATGATTCTTGAGGATTCCGATTTTCGTGTGATGACAGCAGTGATTTCCATCGTTCTCTCACTTCTTTGTCTTTTTTTTTATTTTTTTTTTTTTTAGATATTATACAACATGAAAACTGCATACCCGTGCGTCTGTGCTTTATGATTGTTCTGATTACCTATCAGCTTAGTTTTAATGTCTTGTCGACAGCTCACCAGGTATCTGCGAATTCGTTTTTTCAACACAATTTCGTTGAATCTGGAAATCTTTTTCTTCGTGGCAACTTTAATAGAAAATTTTCATCTGCTTTTGCAAAAGTTTACTTTTCTTGGCCATACAAGGTTTTCTTTATTTTTCGAGAGAGGGCATTGTGACACTTTGTCGGCACTGTGTCATGTGACATTGACATTGACAGTGGCTTATCTATTGTGCCGCCAATATTGTGCATATTTTTTCAATGACGGTATATACTCTGCTTAACTTAAATGCGGCGTTCACTTAAGCGGTATTTTTACTTACCAAACAGAATTATGTTTTATTTACATATGTACATATGTTGAATCAAGTGTTTAGTTGCATGGGTTTAAGAATTCGTCAATCTTCGCTTGTTTGCGATTCTGCATATTGTAAAAAGACATTTTGTCCTCAAGATCTTTCATCGAATCAGAAACTTCGCAATTTCCCTCAAAAAATTCCTTTAAAATACCAACAGCATTAAATGCCTCCGTCACTGTTGGCTTTTTAGGAACTACGATTAATACTTGAATGAGTGTTTTACTTTATTTATTAAATCTGAATCGAACATGTCCCCGAAGCAAGGTTAATCTGCATCCAAATCCGCAAGAGAATCAATTTCCTGTCTGAGTGTGACCGAAAAATTATTTTCCTCCTCTTCGCCAGCTTCCGAAATTATTTTTTCATCGAAAACATTTTTAACAAAACCTGAGTTCCGAAAGCTATTTTAATGATCTCTGGCTTCAGTATCCACTAGGCTCTATTGACAATTTTTAAAGCTATGATCAAGTTCACTTTTTTGGAAAAATCCAATAAAGTTCGTCCACTATCTTAATGAAGGATTTGTCGTTGTCCTATGCACATTTGGTAGCGTAACTTAAAACAATGAATTATCCCTTGATCCAAGGGTTGGATGGGTTGTATTTGGAGGCACAAATTCGATTTTTATGTTGTCTAAATCAGTATCGTTATCTAATTTGTGACATGCCGCATTGTCAACCAAAAGTAATACTTTTTTACTGTTCAGTCTAAATTTTGTATTTAGTTCTTTCATGATCTCATTCCGGATTTACCGAGTCATCCAAGCCTTTGTGTTGACAAAATATTTTACGGGGACTGTAGAGTTACGGAAGCGCCTAGGGTTTTGAGATTTCCCTACACGGAAAACCATTTTGTCACTACCGGTTGAATTTGTAAAACAAAGAATCGTAACTCGGTCTTTACTTTAAAGTGATACATAAATTTGTAAGCGAACTTAAAATTGTTGTTATTGGCAAAAATAACAATTCATGGCATTTAATTTTTAAAAATGATATCCTGTAAATGTTAGCCACAACTACGTCTGAGGTGGTCCATTCGGAAGGTCCAATTTTGGACGACTCGTTCGAGCATAGCGAATAGTATCCTGCGGATAACACGAGTAATGTTGGCTTCCAAAGCGTCAATCGTAGCTGGCTTATTCCTGAAGATCTGAGACTTTACATATCCCCAGAGAAAATAGTCCAAAGATGTGATATCGCACGATTTAGACGGCAAATTTACCGTAGCAAAACCTGAAATTAAGTCTTCGCCAAAATGATTTCTCAACAAGTCCATTGTTTCATGCGCTGTATGGCTCTTAGCGCCGTCTTGTTGAAATCAGAGGTCACCTTGACCATGTGCTTAAATTTCAGGAAGCCCTTAGTCCATTAACATGGCGCGATAACGGTTACTATTGACTGTAACATTCTGATTTGCCTCATTTTTGAAGAAATATGGACCATTGATTCCACCCATAAACCAAACAATATCGATGTAATGGTAGCTCTTGGTACTCTTCGGGTTGCTCATCAGCCCAACTGCGGCAATTCTGTTTATAAACGTATCCATTAAGCCAGAATAGGCTGAGATCCTTACGTAAAATACGCCAAGTTGTCGAATTCGTCACGGTCTTCGTGTACACTCTCAGCTGCAGCTGTTATAGTCTCTTCACTCTTCACGTTGGATGTGTTCAAGCCGGTCGAGTATCATCCACTAATGTAAACTGGGACTCAAATTTGCAAATGGTATTAGCAATAGTGGTTTTCGTAGGTCGATTATGCGCACTGTTCCTTGAATCGCACAAAAAACATTTCTCACAGAATGCTGATTTTTTTAATACAGCTGAACAATTTGGAGAAGCTTTTGTTGCGTGAGTCTTTCCATGATGACTTGCCAAACGATACTGAACAAAAATAACAAAGCAGTTTGATAGGAGTCATGCGTGGTATGTCAAAAAAATCCTATTGAAAATCAAACCTCACAATGAATCACCCTATATTTGCTTGTTGGTGGTTTTTCTGATCTGTTTGCCAATGTTTCGGTAGGTAAAGCTTTAAGCATTAACGCAGACTCATTCGGCTTGTAAATATAGTCCTCACCATATTCTTCAAGATATGTTGGCAAAATGTTAGCCAAACATTCGTTAGCACAGTGCACACAAGCCAACAACAGCGTAATGGCAAACACCTTTGCTTTTTCCATTAAATGTGGGCCGGTGATTGTTGCATGTTTCAATTGCATTTCCTTGAACCAAACCGAAAGCTCTTTTTCCACATCTTTATAAGCACCTATTCGCACACGTTTCCTTAATAAATTTTGATTTGTGTGGTCACGTTGCGAATATAATCTCTACTATTGACGATTCTTGTTAAAGTTGCTGCACTACAGCCGAACTCTCTACAAATGGTTTTTCTTGACTCTCCCGCTTCAAACTTCTTTTGAGTGACAAACTTGTGCCTTTCTTCCCAGATCCAGATGCCTAAAATAATTCTTATAATCGTAAAAATTGAGATTTTTTTCTTTTCCACACCTTTTCCACTTGTGCCGACATTTCTACAGATTTTGTCACAATATAATGCAATTCAATAAAATATTTGAACACTGAAGCCGAATAGAAATCGTAAGGAAACATGATATTGTGCTGTCAAATCTTATAGACCGGTGCACGGGGTGCACGGGTAAAAAATTAATTGCCGGTCCAGTGAACGTGTTCAGTTGAAGAAATAAAAAAAAATTACCAATGGGCGTATTCGGTGACTTTTTCAGGTATGCGGAGCTGAATTACTATGCATTACTTGCTTTTCGCAAAATAATTTTTTCAGTTAACCGGCTTTTTCAGTTAAGCGGAGACATTTTTATGAAAATTATCAAAAAATTTCCGTGATAAATATTTTGTTTCAGTTAACCGATTTTTCAAGCAAATCGGAGTTCAGATAAGCGGAGTCGACTGTACATACTTCCTTCTATCGTCGTTTGAGACTACCCATTTCAACCTGTCTTTAATTATCGTTAACACCTTACAGTCGCTTTGTTGCGTTCGTCCAATGGTGTCAGTATTTTCAAAATCTTCCGACACCGAAGAATCAGTTTGAATGTCATAACTTGGCACCCAAAGTCGATAATTAGGTGCCTTCTTTAAGGTCATAGGGCATAAAACGTACACACTATGGTCGTCAATATTCTGGACAACGACAGTATCATCAGAAGATGATACCATACCATACCATCCATACTGTTGAGGTTCCATTCCTCAGGCATTCCTTAACCAAAATTTAAAAGTGAGCTTAGTGTTACCAGAGCATCTCTACTTTTTTCCAATTTTGGGAGTCGAGCCGTGAGTATCAACAGCATTGTTGTATGTAAACTAAGTTACTTTTGTTTTTACTTCGCTTTGAATATACGGCAACGACTAATAGCATATTTGTAAAATCGACATAGTTAGCGAAGAATAAAGTTTCCTTAACCTGCAAACAAATTTAATAATATGGAAGGGTACAAAGTAAGTACAAAATAACCGTCATCTTAACGTTCAGTTCAACCTAGATAATATCGTAAATATATCAAAAGTCAGCAACCGCTTTTTATCGGTGAGGGCCTAAACGGACACGACGACGAATTGTACAACGAATACAAAGATCACCATAGAGAAGACGGACTCGAAACCATAAACTCAGAAGGACAAAGTATACTTAGTAAACATACTAAATACCTTTTTGACAAAGCTGATTGTGAGTTAGAGATTCTAAAGTGATCTTGAGAGAACCACTAGCAACTTATAGCCGACTTCTCCTGACAGAGTTTTTTTGTAAAGAAACCAAAGATAATTCAACAGAACCTGCCATCACTCAAGAAAAGAGGCCGGTAAATTTGCAAGAGTGGCACCCAAACAGCGCGCAAGGTCTATAATTCAGTTTTAATATCAAATGCAAAAGCAATTCGGAAACTAGAGGAACTAGTGGAACCGTGAATTGTTTTTCCACAATTTCTGACGTTTTTTTTCGTTTTGCTTCTCGCAAACGGCGCATAACTTCAAGGTAATACTCCTTATTGATCGTACGCCCTTGAGATAAAAACTCCTGATACACTACGGCACGGTAATCGGAAAAAACAGTGATCAGAACTTTGAAATTTGATAGAACTTGGCGTGCTTATTTCGGTCTCGATGTCATAACCACATACCTACGATTCGTCACTAGTTACAAGTGTGACCCTTTTGAGCATTGACGTCATTCAAGAGCTCCTAAGCGATACTCATTCGGCACTTGTTCTGATCAAAATTAAGAATTTTCGGAACAATCTTCGTTGATGCACGTCTCATGCCCAAAACATCTAAAAAATTGCATAGCCGACCCTTATGGTAATTCAACGATGTTCCAAAAAAAAATTTTTTACAGCTTCTACGTTATCATTTTTTGTTAATGTACTACGGCGACGTCCAGAGTGAAGTTATTCATTGCCATTTTCTCGGCAATCTTAGAAGAGCTTGTAAATTTTTTTTCACCGTATGCCACTGTCAACATTTCAAATATTTTGAAGCACTTGATTCCACTTTTACACAAAATTTGAGGCAAATTTTGTCAAAAATTTGTCAAAAACAAACTAAATATGCTTTATACTTGAAACTGTGAACATATGTTCGAGACATGCGTACCAACACAGCAAAAAAAAAATCGATAATCAAATGTAGGTACGTTGCCCGCGAAATTTCAAAAGTCACCTTATTTTTTGAGCAGACCTCGTATGTATTAGTCAGACACATAACAAAATTTAAAAGTGCGACGACCGATTTTTTTTTATATTTACATAGTTTATAGATTGTATTGTACTTTCACTTAAAGCTATATCAACACAACTTATTGGGTATGTAATTTAATTCGTGCGGTTTTTTTTTTTTCAAAATTTGAACGTTTATTCAAGAAAAACATGTACAATAGTATTATTCAAAGTATTGCCCATCTGAAGCTATGACTTTTTCCCATCTTTCTGGCAATTTGTGGATCCCATCCCAAAAGAACTGCGCCGGCTTGGCAGCCAAGAATGAATCAAGCCAATTTTTGATATTCTGCACTGATGTGAACCGTATTTCAGTGAGGGCGTTCTGCATCGACCGGAACAAATGGTAGTCAGAAGGGGCAAGGTCTGGGCTATAAGGCGGCTGTTTTCCAAATAGTTCTTAACCGGAATAGCAACGTGGAGCCGAGCGTTGTCATGATGGAAAATTATTGCACTTACGGTTGTCGTAATGGATCCATTTTTCATCATTAGTAACAATCCGATGCAAAAATGACTTCCTTTTGTGGCGTTCCAGCAGCATTTCGGACATGCAAAACCGCCTTTCGACGTCTCTCGGCTTGAGTTCATGTGGAACCCAATTTCCTTGCTTTTGAATATATCCAGCTTTGAAATGGCTGCTTGAGTGACACCCAAAGATTCTGCGAGCTCTTCTTGTGTTTGGCAACAATCTTCATAGAGTAATGCTTCCAGTTCTTCATCTTCAAACTTTTTTGGCTGCCCAGGACGTTCATCGTCTTCCAAGCCAACATCTCCATCTCTTTTAAATCGTGCAAACCACTTTTGGCACGTTCGCTCAGCTAGCGCATGTTCACCATAAACTTCCACCAAAATACGATGACTTTCGACAGCAGTTTTCTTCATATTAAAGTAATGAAGAAGAGCTCCCCGCAAAAACACTTTTTCAGGCACAAAGTTCGACATATTTGAATGAAAAAAATTTATTGTTGTTTACGCTTCAAATGAATGAAATATACTGAAATGACGTATAATGACAGTAGCTTTCCAACGCATGTTCCAATGGAATAATAACAATGGAATAGTACAAGTTACGCCATCTCTTAGCAAACCGCACGCATTAAGTCATAGACCTAATAAATCACTTTTTTAAATTATTCCAATTGTCAACCGACCGAACTAAATTATTGGTGCACTTAACACATGAAGGTAGCTTTTATAAATGCGTCAATAAAACGAGAAGTTGACGTGATGGGACAGTTTTGCTTTTTCTTATTATTTTATGTTACTATAAAGAACAGTTACTCATGTTACCAAAACCTTGTCACGCTTGTCTTATTTTTAAATCTATTTGGACAAGGTCTGACGCATACCATGTTCCAGCTTCATCTCTTTCGCCAATTAAGTGCATTAGGTCAATGTTCTTTCGAAAAATTTTAAAAATTGTGAATAGACAAACCCCGTGTTCCCATTGCACGCCTGCGCACTGACAAGTTCGAGTCTTTCTTAGCAGTCTCATGTCATGTAGCATTAAATTAGTGCAAAACCTACCGTCGTGATAGGAACGTTTTAAAGAACGTAAAATTAAGAAAGTGCTCAAAAATTTTGTGTAACTGAACACTGATTTCGAATATGATATTCTGTGATTTGTTAAATTTATTGCGATGTTTTTTTTTTTTTTTTTCCATGATGTCGTTATCCACATGGAATAATTCATGCTTCCTTACAGCGGAGTGTTGACCGTAGACGCCGTATATATTGTATATATTGTAAATCCCCTTTTGTCTATAAATCTGTATCTACAAACTTTTGTTCAAAGTGCACCTTTGTACTTTAATAAAACTGTCGTGCACCCAATTTGGAGCAGATCTGTGAATAGACTCCGCTGATCGCGGAGGTTTCTTCATCCCTCTTTCAAAATTCATATTTTTTAGAATCGACTGTGTCATTTTGGGATTTTTGTAGCCTTTCCTCGTTAAAGCCTCTCAATGTTTCAATTATTTATATCATCAGAGAAATACCAAAAAAAAAAAAAACCTCTTACTACTGTGCCTCTACCGTCCATACGTTCTTCTCATTCGGTCGGAAAGTCCCTATATCACTTCTAATAGTATGTTTCCACCAAATTGTAAATCAAGATCAATGAATCAAGATCTATAGTGTTTTCACTAAATTACTATCTGTCATTTTAAATTGACCCAAACAAAAATTTGTTGATTAGATTTAAAACAAAATAGAAAAGATAAATTAAATGAACATTAGTTTGAGCACATTGCTGGCGCAATATGCAATTTTTCAAACTAAAGTGATTGTTGTAGTGAAATCGTCAGTTAAAACATTGTTTAAAAAGAAGCAACAGAGAAAAGTCTGGATGAAGGTGAGTGCTACGCCATAATACCCGTATTATTTTTATCAATATTTCTATAACATATTTTCAGATTCGTACACCTACATCTTAGGATAAGGACGTTGCTGAAAACAGTGAAGAATTTTTTAAGGAAATTTGTCGAAAATCTCGAAACAATTTTGAAACCTTATGTGTTTACCTTAAACAACTTAAAGGATAGAAAATGCATATCACTCTGGGTAGAATATCGAAGCATTGCAAATATCTTTGAAGTTGGAACATGCTTTGTGGGGAAAATATTAAAAGATTCTTATCAAACAGTATGGATTGTTCTTGTGCCAACATATTTCGTTGCTTATCCACTTAGCGAGGAACTGACGATGGAAAAGATGAACGGATTTCTAAAATTAGGGTTTCCACAGTTCTTAGGAGCAACAGGCAAAAATCTTTATCTTATAACTTTTATAAAGATGGTTGTTACGTTGAAATAAGACCAAGATTCAGGATTTATGATGAAGCCATATCCATATAGTACTGCTTTAACGTTAAGAGAAAAGAACTTTAACTTTGCTTGTTGCTTGCTTTATTATTTCTTGAATGTTCACAATGATGCCATAAACCGTCAATGGATGCAACCCTCAAGTGAACATCCAACAAGAGAACAACACTACCCATATAAACGAAAAAAATTCTTGTACTAGAAACATAAGAAACGTAATCACAACCTATTTAGGTAAGTTTAAACAAATTTGTTTCATAAACATTATAAATTCATATATATAAAATGTTTAAACATAAATCTTACAGCCTAAAATAACATAATTCATTCATAACTTAAGCATAAAAACATAACACTTAAACATATTAGAAACTAAGATTTGTCGATTATAAAGGGTGAGCCAACAGATAGTGTGGAAGTTTTTAATATACTAAACACACATTTATTATGCAGTCAATGTAGAATTTTATTGATTAATAAAGCTCGGTCTATGGCAATTATTAATAGAAAACAACATTATTCAAGTGACCACCACAACTTCTGTTGTAAGCGACTATCCGAAAGTCAAGATTATCGATGACTTTTTGGAGAATAATGGCCGCAATTTCAGATTGGATGTTACGAGGGCGGTCCCAGAAGTACCCGACCCAACAAAAAAAACACAACAATTTTGGAAAAAAATTCATTTATTTTTCAACATAATCGCCTTTCAGTTTTATACACTTTTCCCAGCGATGTTCCAAAAGTTCGATACCCTTTTTATAATAAGAACTGTCTTGCTCCTCAAAATAGCTATTAACTGCCGACATCACTTCTTCATCATTGGAAAAGCTTTAACCGCTGAGCCATTTTTTCAAGTTTGGGAACAGAAAATAATCAGAGGGGCTAAATCTGGCGAATAGAGTGCATAAGGTTGCAATTCAAACTTTAATTCATTTGGCCATTGCAATAACGAATTTGTGAGCTGGTGCATTTTCTTGATCAAACAACACTTTCTTCTTAGCCAATTACGGCCGTTTTTGCTTGATTTCTTCGCTTAAACGTTGCAAATACTGGCCGTTGATAGTTTTTCCTTTTTCAAGATAGTCAATGAAAATTATCCCACGCCCATCCCAAAAAAATCGACGCTATGACCTTGCCTGCAAATGAAACGGTCTTCGCCTTTTTTGGAGCCGGTTCTCCCTGTTTTTTGTTTTGATTGTTCTTTTGTCTCGGGTGGAAAGCGATGGACTCATGTTCTATCCATTGTTATGAAACGACGCAAAAATTTTTCAAGACACTGTTTTTGCTCGAGTGTGAGCAAACGCGGCACCCATCTTGCACACTTTCTTTCTCATGTCCAAATTTTTAAATAATATGCCATGTACCGCACTTTTTGAAATGCCTACAATGTCTGCTACCTCGCGCACTTTCAGTCGACGATCATCCAGTACCGCTTTGTGGATTTTTTTCATCATTTCTGGAGTCGTCACCTCATTTGGTCGACCACTGCGATGCTTGTCTTGGCAGCTCGTACGGTCTCGTTTAAACTCAGCAACCCAAAATTTTACTGTTGTAAACGAAGGAACAGGCTCACCCAGAGTAGAATCCAGTTCAGCTTTTATATTGGTTAGGATGAGGACTTTCAAATAAAAGTATTGTATCACATAACGATGACCAATTTACTCCATTTTCACAAATTCACTGACAACGTTCAATATTGATGGCTGCCAAACAAATACTAAACAACGTGGCGCTTTCAAACTTGAAACATATGTTTCATAGACTGCATATTTTGCAATACAGTGATATTTTCAAAGAACTACCGCCATGTCTTAGTCAGGCCGGATACCTCTGGGATCGCCCTCGTATGTTGGAAATCCTGAATAATCGCTGGGTTATTGGCACAGATCTTACTCTACAAATAACCCTAAAGGACGAGTCTAAAGGTGTCAAATCGCATGACTTTGTAGGCCTTCACATTTCGTAGGCAATAAATTGATTTATTGATGGCTTGTGTGGACGTTAGCACCATCCTGTTGAAACCAGAGATCGTCCAGACCCAATTTATTTAATTTTGAAAAAAAAAAAAAAAATTATAACCACTCAACGTTTTCCATTCACTGTAACTGTCTCATCAATGCTCTTTTTTTTTTTGGGATGCATTGGTTTTTCATGAATCTTTTATGAGTATTCCGGTCACAAGAAACGACAATTGTGTTTATTTACACCCATCCATCTAAAAATGGGCTTCATCGGGATAGATCAAATTCGATGACAAGTTTTTCTGGCGATCCAGCATCCAGTTAACAAATCGGCGGCCTCGTAGATAGTACAAAGACTTCAATTATTGTTTAATTTGGATTTTATAGACGTGCAAATGAAAACCAATTTTTAAAATTCGCCATAATGTGCAATAAGTGAGCCCCAACTGTTGAGATTCGGCCACGAATTGAGATGTCTGGCTGGTTTTGAACACTTTCGCTTACAGTGGTGATGTTTTGGTGAGCATGCTGATATGAAATTTAACAGTATACCGAACCAGTTTCTTTAAAACGCTTTAACATTACACGAATATCGGACTCACTCGGCCGATTATGTTGACCGAAAAATTTACGAATTTTACGAAATGTTACTTTTACAGATCGCCGATTTTCGCAAAGAGATTGAATAGAAAATATGACTAAAATAGCCAGAGATTGTATTACATCAGCCAAAAAGATTAACCACATTGAATTCAGTAAATTGACAGCCAACACCATCTATTGGTTCACTCTTTGAACATCTTTTTGCAGAGGTTCGCCTGATTCGACGAGTCTTTCCAAAAATTTTATTTCTTTGAATCTTGTTTTCCACTACTTGGTTGTCTACGTTTTCGGTTTATTAAAATTGCTCCATAATTGTTTCATCAGAATTCTTTAATATTTGCATAATAATATTCATGGCTGATGTGTCTTTCTTTCTCCTATTTGCAGATTTCGATATTGATGGAGCACTCGGAGCCGAACATGAACTCTTACCCCAACCGAATGCTGAAATCGGAGATATCCTTTGGTGATGGCGACGTCGAATTAAGAGGATCTAGAATTATAACATGACAATTATATATGTGACAGTATTTTAATAAAAATAAAAAAAAAATTAAATAATTTTGAATAGTTTTGGTAAACTTTGAAATTATTGTGGTTTTTTCCTACAAAGCCTTTAAATTATTACCCTATCGGCCAATTGGAAGCAGGTCCTCCTGAAGGTCCAATAAACCGTTTTTCATAATGTCATAATAAATAAACAAAAAAAAAAACCGAATACAACGTTTTACCTGCATCTATTGGTCAAATTGGGTATTTTTGTTTTTATTTATTCTGCGGAGTACTCCAAACTTTGACTACTTCAACGGATCTAAAATTTCTTTATGCATATGGGAATTCCTCTGGCAGCTTGTCGGCTCATATCTCAATTAACAGCCTCGGCCAACCACGACTTTTTCTCTCTGCAACATAGCTGCCTCCAGTGTCGCCCGCTAAGTTGGTTTAGATCCCTTTCCACTTACGTGCAGTATCTAAATCACGGCCTTCCTCAGCTGCTCTGTCCAGTTGAACACCGAACCATTGGTGTTCATCCGTTCTACATGACCCAGCTAACTCAGTCTTTCGTAAACTAAGTTTTCTCCAAACCTCTCATACGAAAACATATTATCAACCGATCCGCATACCATAGCCAACTTGTTTGCTACTTTTTTTAAGCAATCTTTTGCCAATAATTCCTTTGTACCGGATCCCTTTTATTTCAAATATCTACTTAACTTCCCCATTAGTCCCTCTATTTCTCAAAGTTTTGATCATACAGAAATAGAAAATAAGTTAGAGAAACTTAATAATGAATACTTACCAGTCCCAGACGGCCTTCCATTCATATTTCTTGAAAAAAGTTCCTCAACACTTTCCCACCCCTTTTCAAATCCTTTCCGGTTATAGTGTTATCAAGATGAATTTCTACAGATATGGGAGTCCTCTTTCATAATATTGAAACATAAAAAACCGCCCCATAGCTAAACTTTGACATATACCCAAACTACTGCAAATCTCTTATTTCCCCTAATCAACACGGTTCTCTAAAAGGTAGATAAACTACCATTAACCTCGTCGAATTCGTGTCCTCTTTTCTCTCAGCCTTAGAAACTGGTAAAGAAATTGACGTTATTACAACTGATTCCAGGAAGTCTTTTGATAAGATCTCTCATAAACTAATTCTGTTCAAATTCTCCGTCCGTTTTTATAGTGTTCGTTTTAGGTTTGTCGTATCGAACTCTTTTTTGCCACGTAAGGTGTTCCTCAAGGTAGTCACCTAGGTCCGCTTCTCTTCATCCTAACTATTAACGATATTGAAAGGGTCATTCAACACTTAGCACTTTCTTTCTATGCTAACGATTCTCACAATTTTCTCACAACATGACTACAATTTCCTTCATATATGTATTTCTAAATCGTTTCTCCATCTGGTGCATCAAGAACTGCTTCAAACTCAATCTCACCAAATGTCAATCGATTACCATCTCACGTAACTGCAACAAGTTTCCTCTCCTCTTCCTCTCCACGGGCAAACTATGGTATATCCCTTGTTCAGTCTATCCGCGACCTTGGCATATTATGCGACATCTTCGTTGAAAGATGGTCCAAAAATTCTGCGACCCATAAGTGACCAGATCACTATATATCACTTTTGTTCGCCCAATGCTCGAGTATGCTAGCCAAGCGTGGTGCCCCTTTCCATGAGTTCATGTATCCCGAATTGAGAGTATCCAACGTCGTTTTCTTCGATTTGCTCTTCAGGGTCAATCTTCGGACAATCTTCTAATCTTACCTCTCTATCGAGACCATGTCAAACTCATTAACTTAAACACCTTTAAGAAACGAATGGACACAGCAGATATTGTTTTCATTCACCTCTCAAACTCTGTTGATTGCACGTCTCTTCATAACTCCATTTTCTTTTACATGAGCCCCACCAAAATCTGTGGTTGGACCTTCATTCTTCTGTAAAGCCCGTAAAGTTTTTCGTTATGTCTTCTCCTCCAATCAGCCGAAGAATTTTTCTCTCAAAGCGGCCAAGGCACCCTCATACATTTTTCATAAAGTGCATGCCTCTGCGCCTAGATTATTAGGGTCCTATATAGGGTCACTTTTGTTGTTCGAGAGAGGGCATTGCTAGTCAATTGCTTTCTTAGTTTAAAGAAGCAGCGATTGGCAAAAGTTATTCTCGTTTGATCTCAGCGCTGGTATCGTTGTCTGAATTAATAGGGGAGCCTAGGTAGACAAAGTCCTTCACTACCTCAAAGTTATATTTGTCGAGTGCGACTTTCTGTCCGAGTCGACGGTGTCGGTTGTCTTTTCTTGTTGACAGCATATACTTGGTTTTGTCCTTACTGACCCATCTTCGGCGCTTCCACCTGAATACTCGAGAAAGCGCCACTGACATCACTCTGCTCTCTTCTGATTATGCCAATATCATTGGCGTATGCAAGTTATTGGACGAACTTCTGAAAGACCGCACTATTTTTTCAAGAATGATGATGGATGACACAGCGCGTCGCCTTATCTAAATCCTTTTTTGACATCAAATGTATCGGTGAGTTCTTCATCGTTATCCTGTACAAACAGACAAGTTTGGCTAGGATGTCAAAACTAGATATCGTTCTGTATAGCTCGTCTCTATAAATGCTTTTATAGGCGGCCTTCAAATCGATGAAAAGGTGGTGATTATCGATTTGGACTCCTGGATCAATCAACCACACATTACGTAGGATAGGATCTTGTAGGCGATGTTAAGAAGACTGATGCCTGTGTAGTTGGCGCAGTTCAAAAGGTCTCCTTTCTTAAAGATCAGACAAACAATGATGAGGTTCCATTGGTGTTGGTGTTGATGTATCCTGCTTACTAAATCATCACCTGCTGCTTCGAAAAGTTGAGCAGTCAGGCCATCTACTACAGCATCTTTGTTGGACCTTAGCTTAGATATGAATATCTTCACTTTATCCAGGTCGGGTGGATAGATTGCTGAGCTACATCATCCAAGTTGAAAGGTTTATTCTGCCTGACAGCGATATTTGGTTCGCTATCGCCGTTATATGGTCTACAGAAATGTTTTTTCAAAATCCTTAGCATCGACTGCGACTCTTCTAGGATGTTCCTTTGTTCATCTCTACAGGCTGCGGTCCGAGGTATATATCCGTGTCATATTTTTTTTACCTTCTAGTAAAACTTTGGAATCTCATTCCTGAAGTAGCATCTCCCAATTACCTCGACCGCGCGCTTTTCATAACTTTTCTTTTTCTTCCTGAGATGCCGATGTTCGTCTCTCCTCTAAAGCTCGGGTGCAGCTCTAGTCTTACTATGAAGCGCCGCTTGGCAAACCTTTTACTTATGTGCAGATCTTTTTTTATATAATTTGCGCGCACTCAAGGCATTTTATGTACCCTTAAAATGCTTGCACATAGCGGGGTGAAGGAACATGAGAGCAGGCATCTCAAATAGATTTTTGGCGATGGTGCCACTAGTCCTCGATATTTGATACTTGCGGCATAGGAACTCTTAAGAGATTAAGGAAGATTCGATCGGATAAGGTTTTGGCGATTTCTTGCGGTCCGACCTTAAACTCGCTAAATCCTACCTTGGCTACAATAAGGTGACAGTACGAATCGTCGTTGACTCTTCAGAACATTCAGGCATTCATAGTACTCTATGAGAGCCTTGTGTCGATCGCAATGTGATTATTCTGATTGACGGTTGATTGATAAGGAGATCTCGAATTATCGATATAAATATCGAGATGCGGAAACCTCGTGCTAGCAAGAACAATGTTTCGCCCCGCGTAAATTTGATTATTCTGAATATCTTATCGGAGGTGGAGTCGTGCAGGCGATGCCTTCCGTCAGTAGTACCAAATATGCTTTCTCTTCCCAACTTTGCAATAAAGTCACCGAAGACAATTTTAATGTCCAATGTCTTGTCCAAGAGCTCGTAGAACCCATCTTTGGTCATGCGCGCATATAAAGCTAATGTTGGCATATTTAACCTTAATGCGACAGAAACTCAAGACTTCTTTCTTAAATCTGCCTCTAACAACAAATCTGCATCCAAATAGGCGCTACTTTTACCGTCGATAACCTCCTTTTATCCTCCTTTTGTCCGGCCCATCCTTTCGCATTTTTTGCACGGCGGTAATATATGCTTTGCAGCAGTCTAGGGCGTCCGTTAGTTGTTCGGCTGCACGTGATCTATTATGATGATCTATTGTGTGATCTATTAAGGGCTCATGCACCACAATCTCTTTTCCTACCTCTACATGGGGTGGCCGTGTTGTAGTGGTATATGCATACAATTCTCAAGCAGAGGGTCGCGGGTTCGAATCCCGTGCGAAGCAATTTTCTGAAAAAGTCTTTTCGTAGAATTTGTAGGTAGTTATATGAGAATCCCGTCGTCGTAAACTCTGACATGAAGGCATAATATCGAAACCTAATACATCTGAGTTTCAAACTACTACACCACCCGCCCGCGCCCTGGAGAAAAGCCAGTAAAAAGGTATTCATATCCCCTTGGTGTGCGCGCGGGATTATAAAAAAAAAAAAAGGGAATCGTTACTGGTCTGACCTCTAAATATATCGTAGTAGCCCGGATCAGCTCTTCAGCCTCACCGTTAATTTTATATGGGGAATTCATCCGCTGTCCCATTAATCGTTCTGCTATTTTTTGTCCGCTGGTAAGCACTCAAGTTTGGCAAGTTTAGCCCTAATGGACATCGACCAGTACCACATGGTTATCACTTGAAGGTAAAATAATAAAATAAGCACACTTAATGTGGAGAAACACTTACAGCACTGGATATCGCCGGGTTGACACCTCTCAGTGCTTACCCTACTTTTACAGCCACCAACAACTTCTTCGATGTAAAATGAAAACAAAAAGCATATCCCAAGTATGTAACTTAGAAGGGATGCAGGACAACGCTCATAGCATTTGAGCTGCACTTAGATACTCAGTAATTCGGAAGACGAAGTGACTGTAATTTTTGTATCACTCCTACTTGCATTCTGGTCAGCTGTCCATTGATCCAAAGGTATTTGCGTAGATTTTTTCAAAATTCTTCTCGAGATCTTACATATGGGAATGTAGATGGTTTTTACGCTTAAGTGGCCTTAACCTACTGGAAAAGCAACGAACTGATCTAACCTAAACTCACGCCGCTCGATTTAACTCCCGTAAAACTGTGCAAATTGGCTTTGGGCTTAAGCAAATCTTTCCGTAGTTAGCTCACAGATTGATTTACCTTTTTAACCTTGTTTGTGTCATAAGTCTCATACTTGTTACTGCGCACTTGGGCGTCAGTTACAAGTTAATATTTTTTTACAACTCTTCACTAGTTCAATTCCATGTCAATGCCTTTTGTTTGGCCCAACTTTATTGCATCTTTTGCTGAATCTGAACTCAATATACCATATGTAAGCGCACTTTTCCCGCACTTACAACTGCTTGGTTGAATTTCATTTAATTCTTTATCCTAAGTTTGTTTCTTTTATTTCTATTCTATGCTGCGTTGCATGGTGGATGTGGCATCGTCATCGGATTTAATTATGCGCCTCATTCAATACTTTCTTTATTTTTCCGTTAAGTCATACTGTTTTCATTTCATTTAAGTGTCTTCTTCGTTGAGTTAAAAGTTATAAATTTAATTTTCATTTCAATGATTGTGTGGTTTGTATCTTTTGTTATTTTTTTTTTTTTTTTATAATTGATTTACATTCCACAAATGTACAACAACGATTATTTGGTTGCCCTTCTCCTTTTCCACCAAACAGAATATACAAACTATTACGCATATAAACTAATTATTACATCTAAATGTCATTTCTATGTATCTCTTCATTTGAATGTATGAATATCGAAACAAAAATATGGCTTAATTGTAGCATTACCGCTTAACCGAGGTATAACGATAACGATAAATTCTTTAGTGCACTTAGTTCAATTAATAATCGTTGAAATTTTCGTTTGCTTGACTTTACAGCACCATCTGGACCACCAGTAGGATTTGTAGGATCAGCAAGATCCATGTCGGAGATCATAACACAGTGGCAGCCGCCATTGGAAGAACATCGCAACGGTCAGATCTTGGGTTACATTATTCGATATCGATTATTTGGGTATAATAATAGCCCGTGGACGTATCAGAATATTACAAATGAAGCTCAGAGAAACTATTTGATTCAAGAGTTGATCACTTGGAAGGACTATGTGGTTCAGATAGCTGCATACAATAATATGGGCGTTGGAGTGTATACAGAAGGAGCAAAAATCAAGACAAAAGAAGGAATACCTGAAGCTCCACCGACAAATATTAAGGTCATTGCATTCAATTCGACGGCTGTAAAGGTTTCGTGGAAGCCCCCAAATCCTCAGCAGATCAATGGAATCAATCAGGGTTATAAGATCCAAGCATGGCAATATGAAATAATTGACGGGGAGGAGCATGAAACTGAAGCAAAAATGATGACAGTTCCACCGAGTTTATTGGATCCACTAGCCGAGCAATCGGCTATAATGAGCGGTCTCGAGAAATTCACCGCATACAACATCACTGTACTGTGTTTTACTGATCCTGGAGATGGCATTCGTAGTGGAATGATGCCAGTTAAAACAAAAGAAGATGTTCCAGATGAGGTTGCCTCATTGCATTTTGATGAAATCTCTGATCGTGCAGTGAAAGTCATATGGACGCCTCCTAAAAATATTAACGGTGTACTTACAGCGTACACTGTGCGCTATCAAGTCAAAGATCGATCAGAGACTCTTAAATCGATTAACCTTACAGCTTCAGAAACGAGCTTAAAAGTAACACAATTGCAAGCAACCACACACTACTGGTTTGAGATCAAAGCATGGACACAAGTAGGTGCTGGTCCAACTAAGACGGCTACAATTCAATCAGGTGTTGAACCTGTATTACCTCATGCACCTACACAATTGGCTTTGTCAAATATTGAAGCGTTTTCAGTAGTCCTACAGTTCACTCCAGGATTTGATGGAAATTCTTCAATTACAAAATGGACAGTTGAAGCACAAACTGCACGAAACATAACTTGGTTCACAGTTTACGAAGTGTCTGATCCAGATGCCTCAACATTAACAGTGACCGGACTGACGCCATTCACTCAGTATAGACTAAGACTGATTGCTACAAATGTAGTTGGACCCTCTAAAGCATCAGAACCTACGAAAGACTTTCAAACAATTCAAGCTAGACCCATGCATCCACCATTTAATGTGACTGTTCGTGCTATGAGTGCCACTGAATTGCGAGTCCGATGGATTCCGCTTCAGCAAACAGAGTGGTTTGGTAACCCAAGAGGCTACAACATTACTTACAAACAAGTTGATAGTAACACTCCTGGAAAATCAATTGCTTTAAGTGTGCTAATTGAAGATCACACTGCCAATTCACATGTTCTCGATTCACTTCAGGAATGGGCGGTCTATGAAATAATCATGAATGCCTGTAATGATGTTGGAGCTTCAAGGTAACTTCATCAATATTTCCGAGTAAAGGCAGTTAGGTAATATTTGTAATTTATATGTTTGTTTTCGATTTACAGGGACAGTGCCAAGGCGATCGAGCGCACGCGAGAAGCAGTACCTTCATTTGGGCCTCTTGAGGTACAAGCGAATGCAACTTCATCCACCACAATAGTCGTTCGGTGGGGCGAGGTACCAAAGGAACACCGAAACGGTCAAATCGAAGGATACAAAGTTTACTATGCAGCTACTAATCGCGGTGGACAAGTCTTACATAAAACGATCTCAAATAACGCTTCCTTTACAACGACACTGACTGAACTTAAAAAATATGTTGTATACCACATTCAGGTGCTTGCATTCACAAGACTAGGAGATGGTGCATTAAGTACTCCTCCAATTCGGGTGCAAACTTTTGAGGATACCCCAGGTGCTCCATCAAATGTTTCGTTCCCAGATGTTTCATTCTCGACTGCCAGAATTATCTGGGATGTACCAGAAGATCCAAATGGAGAGATTCTGGCTTATCAAGTTACATACTCATTGAATGGTAGTGTAAACCTCAACTACAGCCGAGAATTTCCCCCATCGGATCGTACGTTCCGAGCTACTCAGTTGCTAGCTGAACGGTATTACATTTTCAGTGTAACAGCACAAACGCGTCTTGGATGGGGTAAAACGGCTTCGGTTCTTGTTTACACAACCAACAATCGAGAACGTCCACAAGCTCCGTCGTCACCTCAAATCTCTCGAAGTCAAATCCAAGCGCATCAGATCACTTTCAGTTGGACCCCTGGTCGAGATGGATTTGCTCCATTGCGTTATTATACTGTGCAAATGCGAGAAAACGAAGGTCCGTGGACTTCTTTGCCTGAAAGAGTAGATCCAAGTTTAGCATCATACACAGCCACAAATCTGAAACCCCACACAACATATCAATTTAGAATACAGGCTACGAATGATCTCGGTCCGTCGACATTTAGCCGAGAAAGTATCACAGTTCGTACGCTACCGGCAGCTCCAGCAAAGGGTGTGAGTAGACTAAAGGTTGTACCGATTACTACAACTAGTGTACGTGTACATTGGAATGCATTGGAAACATCCCTTTGGAATGGTGACGCTACTACAGGAGGCTATCGGATTCTTTATCAACAACTGTCAGACTTTCCTGCTGCTCTGCAAGCTACTCCAAAGCAAGATGTGATGGGTATTAATCAAGCCTCCATTGTTTTGAGTGACCTCCAACAGGATAGAAACTATGAAATTGTTGTATTGCCTTTTAATTCTCAAGGTGCTGGTCCGGCATCTCCACCCGTTGCTGTGTATGTCGGTGAAGCCGTCCCTACTGGTGAGCCTAGAGCTGTAGATGCAGCTCCACTTTCAAGCACTGAAGTCAGACTTCGATGGAAGCCCCCAAAACAGAGCATGCAAAATGGTGATCTATTAGGATACAAAATCTTTTACCTAGTCACAGATTCACCACAAGAACTTGAAGAGGGCCGCAAGCATGAGGAAGAAATCGAAGTGGTAGCGGCATCAGCAACGTCACATAGTCTAGTCTTTTTAGATAAATTCACAGAGTATCGAGTACAGATTTTGGCTTTCAATCCAGCCGGTGATGGACCGAGATCAACACCGATAACAGTGAAAACTCTACAGGGCCTTCCTGGTCCGCCGGTCGCTCTTCGTTTTGAAGATATTACAATGCAGAGCTTAAAAGTCTCCTGGGATCCACCGAAAATGCGTAATGGTGAGATTCTAGGCTATCTCGTTACCTATGAGACAACCGAGGAAAATGAGAGTGAGTTTAAATATTCTTTATCACTAAGGTTGATACTAAAGAGATTTTTCTTTTGTCTTTCTTAGAGTTCAGCAAGCAAGTAAAGCAGAAAGTTACAGGAACAAGTTTGCTTGTGCAAAACCTGGAAGAAGAAGTTACTTATACCTTTACAGTGCGTGCTCAAACGATAGACTATGGACCAGCGGTCAGCGAGAATGTTACTACAGGACCGCAAGATGGTTCTCCAGTAGCGCCGAGAGATCTTATACTCTCGAAGACACTATCCAGTGTCGAGATGCACTGGTTGAATGGGCCTTCGGGTCGTGGACCAGTTCTTGGTTACTACATCGAGTGCAAAAAGAGAGGTAAGTTGTAAAATTCTTTTGAAATGATGAGTTCTTGGGTCCTTGCATGACAGAAATGGGTACTGGGTCTCTGTCATGCATAAGAATGGCTACTTTTACTTTTTTTTTTTTTTAATAACTTCCTGGCTATAAGGGACTTTAAGTAACCGTAGTTTCTTTATTTCTATTTCTTATGATCTTTTTCTTACCATGCTTACCCTGAATAGAGAGAGGTGAACCATCTTATATTTGTAAGTACCGCAAAAAATAAAACAAAAGCTTTTAGTTGTACTAACCAAAACATATTTGTATGAAACTTTTCCTATGCTTAACTCCTTTTAAATAACCCTTAACTTAAACTTGAAAACGTAATTGGCAAATAATACTTATGTGCAATTTGATTATGTAAAATTTAAATTACTAACAAAGTAACAAGATCAAAGGAACGGGACAAGATCAGCAAGATTTGTTTTGTTTTGTACATAACTAAAGACAAATTAAAGTGATGTACAACATTGTTGTCCTTTTTTATTATCAAGTGATCGCAGTTGATGCTCTTAACATTCTCCTCATAACAATCATCGATTCAGTGGCTGTTCAGACCAACTTCTTCTAAGCATATAGTAAAGCAAGAAAAGGAGGATAAACGCAAATACTCTCTGTTTTGTATTTTTGTAACAAATTTGTACGGGTATCTACGGTGTGTACCTATATAAAATTCAATTACTTTTAGAACTAAACACTGCTGGTCTTTGACTTAGCCGCACTTTCGTTAATCTGTTGTAGGAAGTTATCCTAATTTCGGAGAAGAGATCGTTCTAGACAGCTACAAGTAGGTACATACAAGTGCTTCTTCATTCGCTTACAACAAGGTTCAAGCCTCTGCACAGTGAACAGATCAGAATGATTACTTACTTACTTATCCGGTACTGAGCCTGAGCTAATGTCACTTTTCATCCTTCACGGTTTCAGGCACGTTTCTTGATCTGGAGGTTCGGTCCACCTCATCTTTGTTAACCAGGTGGCTCGGAATGGTCAGGGTCTTGTGTAAAGCCAGTTTGGTCTTCAAAGAGGGGGCTCTATAACTTAATTGCAACGGTTGGCAAGAGTGATTCTGTGTCTGATTTGGGCGCTGAAGTTGTTACTGCCTGTAACTAGTAGAGATATGGTGAATAAAGTCCCTAACTACCCTTAAGTTACTACTAATAGTTTGTGAAATTTTTCCGCTTCAAATTCTCAATTTCTTGATGACTTAGCTTTTCATCTCTGAACAAAATTTTGCGATGTAAAAGAGGACTGACTGACCAGGTTTCCGGCCATTTTCCATAAAATGGTACGATTATGTCGACTGTAAAATGGACGGTAAGTTTCGCGAACGAATTTTGACACAAATTTTCAAAATGAAAAAAAAAAAAAAAATCCGCAAACACTTGTTTCCAGCTATGGTCGTAATTTCCTGCATCACAAGCAACTTATACGGGTGCAGCTCGAACCAAACTATTCCGATTGACGGTGACTTGACTATCTTGAATCGCCCGACGACTTTCACTGAAGATGGTAAAAAATGCTGATTTGATCAGCCTGAAAATGTTCCACCATCAGTTTTTTTATTGTAAAGACTTCCACGGCATTCGTAACATTTTCATTCCCGTCGCTTTCATTTTGGTTCATGTTTCTCATACATCGTGTGTTGAAACTCGAACGACTGTGGTATACAACAACCTGATATATCGTTATCGTAATTTTCTTGATGGTTGACGGAATAGCCTTTGTATTGTCTTTAAATTGTTCGCACTTTAACACGATGAATCCTTCTAAATATGTGCCAGGGGTCTCAAAAAAAAGGACTATGCAAATATTCGATCAAAATACGATTGATTCACAAACCGTTATCTTGTAGCGCTTTTGTCTAATTTTTAGGAACAAAAATGGAACGGGCTTTGTACACTGCCTTGGTGTACTCCAACTATAACTTCGAATACTCCGGCTATGCTCCCTGTGCATTTGAAATCCATTTTAAAGTCATCGCACATATCGTGTATGTATTGTTTATCATTCTTATACACCTTTCGGATACATTTTTGAATCTTAGGTATACAGATGCTTCGAAGTTTCTCGATGTTTTGTTATCATGATCCATAAGGTTTGAATCGCGTTTGGTAGATCTGCACCTCGCAAAGCCGAATTAAATGTAATGGAGTTGTATAGTATTGTGTTATCGTCTATCTAGAACTCTCTCGTTTATTTTTATACTATCCGACATAAGTTTCGCTTATCGTGGCGCCTTTGTCTATTTACAATGAAACCAGAAAGCTCTCCTTCACTTGCAAGACATTCGAATGCCACTCATCAATTTATTGAACAAAATCGCGAGGCATTTAACCCTGGACCCGTGTACTCGAGGGGATTTCAATATGCACAATTCTGGGTGGCTTCGACAGACAACACCCGAAGAACGGTGCGCTGAGATCTCACCCTGATAAAAACAAGATCAGGCTCGTCAGACCACTGTAACATATCAGCAAATTGCTTGTACTTCGATCACACAGTTAGAGAAAATATTCCTAAAACAACCGTATGGCAATACGAGAAAGCCAATTGGAGCGGACTTAACAACATCTTTAGGAATTTTATATGGTCGTTATGTTTCTTCGATAACGACGTGGATGCCGCTAATGTTATGATCACAGACACCATTCTCTTTCGAATGATATCCTTTATCCCTCATCGAATGAAGAATATCAAACCAAAAGAAAAGGCATGGTACGACCCAAGCTGTTAAGAAGCTGACAAGGTTAGAGAAATGTCCTACAAGATCAACCCCACTGAGGAAAACTGAAAAAAAAATTCAAACGAGCCAGGAATAACTGCAACGCCTTTCTTAAGTGTGTTGTGATTCACACACCGCGTACACTCGCCGCACTGCCGAAACACGACGCTGAACATGTTTCGTATTTGGTTCGAACCGAGGAAACAGTTAAAGAATAATTATGAATGGGATTGCACTTACAATACAATTATAAGCATGTGAAAATCCAATACGTCCAGAAACTAAGGCAAAAAACTTGCCATTGGTATTAAAAATTAAAAATTCTGCCTCATCCTCCATCTTTACGCTCATTTACACATAATGGCATTCCAGCTGTTAGGCAATCTTCTTACTGCACACTTGATTGCGTCGAATCTTTAATTGAACCAATCCACTTACGCACTCGTGTAGTAGCAAGAGTACTTAAAAATATTAACAAACACAAATCCGCTGGTCCTGATGGTACATCTCCCCTTCTTCTAAAGAGGTGTTCCTCCTCGCTGGCAAAACCACTGTGTAAGCTTTTTCATCAATCCTTCTCTTTAGGTTTCCTTCCGAGCAGATGGAAAACAGCATTTGCCCAGCACGTCCTTAAAAAGGCTAATCTTCTTCCCAAACCCATTGCACTTACGTCCATTCTTTCCAAGGTCATGGAAACGCTGATAAACCGTCAGCTCCTTAATGACCGGCAGTATGGTTTTTCGTAGTAACAGGCCCACTGGTGATTTGATGGCATGTCTCACCGAAAAATGAAAACAAAGCGTACATCAATCTGGCCAAAGCAAGAAAGTTTCACTTGATATTTCTAAAGCATTTGACAGAATTTGGCATGAGGATCTTTTGTCGAAAATGCGTGCTATTAATATCGATGACTCTCTTCTTCAATGGATTAGATTCGGAATGTCCAATTCAAATTGTCTTGAATGATATCAAGTCTGATATTCACAAAATAAATGCTGGTGTGTCCAGGTTTCCGTTCTGTGTCCGACACTCTTTTCAATTTTCATTAATGAAATCTGATCTGTTACTTCTAATCTAATATATTCCTTTGCTGATGACAGTACTTTCTGCTTTTCATATTGATTCCCGGACTCACGTCTCTACTCTTCGGTTGTAGAATGGAAACGGCAACGTATGTTTAGCTCATAAAATTCCGTTATTAACAGCTTAACCCATTTGGGAAACCATCAAGAGATTGGAATTTAATGCTTCCAAAACTCAATGCTGTGTGCTGTCATTAAAGCGAAATTCAAATACCCAGCCATTATCCATGAATAGCACTTTGTCGAAACCGAACTTTCCATTCTCGGTATGTGCGTCAGTGACAACCTACGTTTGAATTGCCGCATATTCGATATCGCTAAAAATGCTGCGAAATGTCTAGGTTTCCTCATGCCATGGAAGAAATATTTCACCCCCTCTAATATGACTTTATCCGCCCAAAATTGGAGTACAATACCCACATCTGGTCAGGTGCTCCTAAAACACCTCTGCACCTGCTATGATAAGACTCATAGGTGAAGCTCATATCACCCAGTCAATTGAAAACCTCGAACACCGACAAAATATCTCCTGTCTCACCTTGTTCTATCGCTATTTTCATCACCAGTGCTTCAATATCATTCTGCGTCTTTAAACCTTTACCGTTATACTCGTCTCGCTATAAATGCTCATCGATTTACCCTCAAGCCCACTTTCGGACGTACATTGAAATATCGTGGTTCTTATGAAATGCCCTGTCGAGCTCTTTATTTCCCGACCATTATAGCCTTCAAACATTCAAAACGAACGTACATCGGTACCTCTCTTTTTTCCTCCCTATAGTTTCTTTGCCCGCACTGTGTGCAAACATTTTAAGGGTACCTTAACCCCTTTAGCGCGCGATGATTAAAAAAAAAATGTGGTTACTCAGGGCGTTATAAAGTAATTATGATTGCATTTTTATGTATAATTCTGTCAATATATTTTGTATAGCGGAGTGTTTATGTCGGTGAGTTATTTCTGCTGCGATTTGGTGGTAACGTAGAAACGAATGTTTCCTCAACATCAGCCTGATTATGAAAAGCGTCGATAGCTTCAACAGGTGATTCGTCTAACATCGTTGGCAAAACAATTGCAGTTGTTCTATTGTCTTTCTTGTACGTTTTGCAGAATTCACATATTTGCTTTTTAGAGTTTTACCGCTTAAAGAGAAATGGTAAAATGATTTCTAATTTATATCTCATCGCAAACTTGGTTTTGAATTTCTTTTTTCTAAATGTTTCGCCGATAGTTCCAAGGCTAGTTTTTTGGTAAAAGCTTTTATTTTTCCGGATCTTTTCTTACTAGTATACCATGTTGGTTTGCTGGTATCATACGATCTATGAGCAGTGAGTGCTGCAGTATCTACAATATAAAATAATGTGAACGGTTGGTCTTTCCTTTGCAGCTGTAGAATGTAACTATTTGTTCAGTAGTATTTACGCCTCACTCAGTTCTATTATAGTTCATAATAACTACAGGCTACTGAGTTTGTTCATCAATGTCCTTGCCGTGATGTGAAAGTAACAACAAAATAATTTTTTTTGTGTTACTCGCATAGGTGACCAACTGCAGGCAACGTGAAAAACAAAAAATTGGGCCAAATTTTTAATTTTAGTCTTTCGCCTCTTATTGTACCATCTAGTGTAGTTTTTCGACTGGCTAGCTCTAAAGACAATGACGCGGATGTAAAATAAATTGACGATGGTAACGTTGAAATTATTATCCAGAAAATCTTGTACAAAATACATCACAAGGCCATGTGCTTTGCCTTACGATCGTCCCCAAGTTGCTGACCTAAATAAATTCTCCACGCAGAGAACAATTGGTTTTGACATCTAATGGTTGATTTTTCAAGCGTTTGGTTATTAATTGTCAAAAAATACACAGGAAAAGTGCAAAAGTGTATAAAATTTTTATTTAAGTCGATAATTCAATGCTTGTTATCTACTTCAGTTCATGTAAACGTTGACCACGACTACGTTTTAAGTGGTCCACACGGAGAGTCCAATTTCGAATCATTTTTTCTAGCATATTGCCTGGTATCTCGCTAATAACACATACAATGTCTTCCGAAGCTATAATTGACGCTGATTTGTCGACATTGACGAGTAATTTGACGCATCCCCATAAAAAAATAGTAAAATCCAAAACGTATTCGAGTAACACAATACCAATTGCTGCGAACAACCACGAATGGACAAACAGTCTTCGTTAATACTGGCAGATACAGCATCAGTATTTTCCTCTGTATGCACTCCACTTATACGGGTAGGTGACTTAATATCCAATAGCGTGAATTAACTGCGAAATTTGGTCACTATGACATGAATTGCATGCCGTAAAATGGTTGAAGTGCGCGGAAAGCATTCTTCAAAGTGACGAGTTTTAATAATAAAATTCAAAAAATGTGTTCGGGTGTTAGTCTTTTCATAATGAAATGGCAATCCTAACTGATCATGTTTGACGTTAACACATGTGACGAATCACGCGTGAGCTGTCGAAAATAGAACACTGAAAAACCAAACCAAAGAACTCTTTATGATACAACCCAAAATAACAGGTCATATAAAAATACTCCGCGGTTTTTTGGTACAATCAAGTACATATTGGCCATTATTATCTATGAGCTCTTGCCACTTTCCGGGTAGCTTGATAATTTCATCGGTGTAGAACTTCTGTGGTTTATCAGCGAAAAACTTGACCAAGTGATTTTCAGCGGCTCTTCGGTCGGCCAATTTTTTACCATCAAGAGAGTTTTGCAAAGACCGAAACAAATGGTATTCATAGAGTGCAAAGTCCGAGCTATACGGTGGATGCACCAAAATTTTCCGACCAAGCTCCGTCAATTTGCTCCGGGTCATCAAAGATGTGTCTGGCCTAGCATTGTCATGATGGAAGACAACTCCCTTTCTGTTGGCCAATTCTGGTCGCTTTTTCTTCAAAGCTTCATTCAAACGGTCGAGTTGTGCACAGTAGAGGGTCGTTCTACCAGATGGAGTGAAAAGTAACCTCCTTGGGAATAAAAAAAAAAAAAATTTTTTAAATGTTTTTTTATTTTATTCAATATAGTCCCCTTTTAGTTTGATACACTTATTCTAGCGATTTTACAACTTCTTGATCCCGTCCGAAAAATAACTTTCCCGAAGGTCTGCAAAATACTCCTCCATGGCGTCGATGATTTCCTCGCGTGAGCTGAATTTTTTATTGATGAGCCATCTTTTGAGGTTTGGGAAGAGATAATAGTCCGAGGGAACCAAATCGGGCGAATACGGTGGATGCGACAGCAATTGGAGCCGTAAGTCATTGATTTTAGCCGTCCGTGGTTGCGATGCTCTTGTGCGCCGGTGCATTGTCTTGCAAAACTAAAATTTTTTTTTTCGCTTCATGTGAAGCCGTTTTGCAGCGATTTCGGCCTTAAATCGCTCCAATAATGCACAGTAATACTCGCTGTTGATGGTTTTTCTTTTTTCGAGGTAGTCCACGAAGAGTATGCCATGACAATCCCAGAAAACCGTCGCCATTATCTTGAAGACTCATCTAGCCTCCCTCGGCCGCTTCGGAGCACTCGTGCCGGCTTCCAACCATTGCCGGGCACTCATTCTGTTCTTCGGTATTCAACAGTTACCAATCGACGCCAAAAGTCCGCCCGATTCCGCATCAGCAAGTCCAAACACTCTCACGTTCGTGTTTTTGGTCAGGAGTGAGTATGCGCGACACCCAGCCGCAAAATAATTTTTTCATGTACAGAATATTGGCCAAAATATGGCGTGTGCCCTCAGTACTAATCTTTGTGGTATCTGCTAGCTCGCGCACCTTCGCTTTCCGGTCAGCCAACATCATTTCATGTATTTTTTTGACATTGTCCTCTGTAACCACATCGGAGGGCCTGCCGAGTGGAGTTGCGGCCACCACGAAACTTTCGAAACCAATATTTGACGGTGTAATCTGACGGAGCATTAGCCCCATCATATTTATCCAACTTTTCTTTAATTTCCTTCGCCGTTTTGCGTCTAAAAAAATAATGTTTTATGAGAGAACGAAAATCGTTTTTGTCCATACCCAACATGATGCTAAAACAAAACTAAAGGCATTATCGCACTGAAATTTAGCATGTCTGCCTGCGTATGAACGGACTTCAAGGCACCATAACCTTTTTTGCAGTAGCAGTGCATTCTGGTGGTCAAGGCGGTTACTTTTCACTCCACCACTCCACGATTTCTTTCCAATCCCACCAAACACTCAACACAACCTTATTTTCCGTCAATCCAGGCTTTGATCAGGTCGATCACCAGCCTCTAACCATGATCGCTTGCATTGGATATTCTCGTATTTAATTTATTTTTTATTGCCCGTAATAAATCGCTTCAAAAATGGTTCCATTAATTAAATTTCTTTGCGCTAATTCATGTGGCACCCAAACATCGAGCATGTTTGAGTAGCCTGCTCGTTAAAGATGATTCCAAACTGTCATACGGTTGATGTTTAGGGCCTCCGCTATCTCCAGACAGCTTCCGTGCCGGTCTTGCTCCATCAGTTGCAAAATTTCATCGATTTTTTCCATCACAGGTAGACCAGTACGAGGTGTATTTTTTACATTGAAATTTGCGGAACGTAATCGAAGAAACTACTCCTGAGTCCGGCGTTCACTCATAGCATTCTCACTCAAATCAGTATTACTTTGAACAGGAGCAACGAATTACACATCTGTCTTCACAAAAAATGTAGCCTGATATGTATCCTTCCAAACACGTGTTCGTTTGGCACAATCAGATTAGTGTTTTCAGATTAATGGACACCAACACCATCTTGTGACAAAAAGCCGCGGAGACTTTTTTTTATAACCAATAACATATTTTCAAACCGTATATGCCAGATTTATTAGGCATACTATATATTGCCAAAATGAACATTTGCCTCTGATAGCTACTAGTTGTTCGTCTATAGCGAGGTCTTTTGATGAGTAAGAGAGCGTAGTACGATTAGATTGAAAAACGTTCTTAGTATATCTAAAAGCTGTCAACTTGGCAGTTTGCACGCGGAATGTTCTAGTTTTTGAATTGACATGACAACTATATAAAAAGGCATATTGTGAAGGTCAAACAAGTCATTAGCTTCTTCTCTTAATGCTTTTTCGGCACCTGCATACAACAGTATTGCAATATATGTATACACCTTATCTGCAACCGTATAATACCATCAACGAAGTCTCGCTCTCTGAACGATAATACCGATAATATTTGGGCTAACGAAACATCTAAAAGCATCAGCGTTTTTTGAGAATATTTGTTAGCATCTAGGCTCATGCGTTTTTCGTTCGTTTTTTACACTTCTTTCTATCGATTTCTGAAGTTCATCCGGCAAATATCATCAAACATTAAACTCATGAACGTTCCTAGATGTGTAGCGCATTAATTTGATTGTCCCAATATGTTCATCTTTCTCAAAATTGATAGATGATAGATTTCTTCTTTTTTTGACATGTGATCGCCTACTTCTTCAATGCGAAAATTAGGAAGGGGCACTTCTGGACCTTAATCAGGGTTGACATGACAAAAGGTTTCCATCAGCTTCATACGTCTGCTTCATTATCTTCAGAATCCTTTCTCGTCTCATTCTGTTACCTGCTTCACTAATTTCGACTTCCATAAAATAACCAAAAGCCGGAAAGATTGTTCGTCGTTAGTCAGTTATTCTGCTCGCCTTCAAATAATGTATTTCGGCGATTGAACCTTTTGTGAGTTTGGTCTTCATTATGTCACACAATGAATTAAAAATGCTAGCTTCTTGCCCGTGCTTGGGCCGACGTTAAACTTCTACTTTTTGACGGCCGATCATGGTTTGTAAGGTAATCTCTTCCAATGGCACGTTGTCTAGGTACCGCTTTTCTTGCAAAGTTCATGTCTAGTCTAATCGATATTTTGACTTAATATTTCTTCATTCTCATACTTTAACATCCTGGAGAAGCATTAACAATATTTTGCGTTTTGTTTATAATTTCCAATATTATGGCCATACGGTGCGTTCTGATGTTTCAGATGCCGACGATATTATCTCAACCGACATTTCGCCATTTGGTCGTTTAATCGTCATTTAGTTACACTATTTGAAACTTTTACTCGGTATAGTGTGTAACCGGCTAAAGTTTGCTTCTAAAGTCACTGAATAAAATTGTGTTCACATTTTGAAAGTATTTCCACGTCTTTTTAACTCCAAGTATTCATAGATAAAGTTTCTTTTATTCCAAAAAAAAAAGGTAGTAGTAATGGATTGTAAAACCTTAAGCCAACGCTTTATGAACCTCTGTCTTGAATGTAAATTTCATGTTTAATAATCACTAAATGTTGAATGAGATGTACATGTTCTGTTCCAGTGATTGAAATGTTTTGTTTCGTTAAATTGCTTGAGTTACTCCTGTTCCCATTGATAATATCCCATCCTGACGATCTTGTTTGCGACAAGTACTAATCTCTCTGTTTCTAACCCAACTCCATTGGTATTGCAATTTTACTATAATCCTTTATTCTGTTTACAGATGATTCCCGTTGGGAAACAATCGCTCGTACCACCACAGGTCCGTTGCAAGATTTCACTGTCAGCTATCAAAGCTTACTGCCATCAACTGCATACACATTTCGTGTAATTGCATACAACCGATATGGTATATCATTTCCAGTTTACTCAAAGGACTCAATATTAACCCCATCGAAACTACACCTCGAATACGGATACCTGCAGCATAAGCCATTCTATCGTCAGACATGGTTTATGGTTGCTTTAGCTGCAACTTCAATCATCATCATCATAATGGTCATTGCGGTGCTATGTGTTAAAAGCAAAAGCTACAAATACAAACGTAAGTAGAATTAAACGATAAACTTATCCATTGGCTTATACATACCTACCAACATCTATCTAAATAGAAGAAGCACAAAAAACCCTCGAAGAATCGATGGCAATGTCCATCGATGAACGACAAGAACTAGCCCTAGAGCTATACCGTTCAAGACATGGTGTTGGCACTGGTACATTAAACAGTGCTGGCACTTTAGGTCGTGGTACTCTTGGTACTTTAGGTCGAAAATCGAATCATCGTCCACCACCAGCTGTAACATTGGGCAAAAGCCCACCACGACCATCGCCTGCCTCAGTAGCGTATCATAGCGATGAAGAGAGCCTTAAGTGCTACGATGAAAATCCTGACGACAGCAGTGTTACGGAGAAACCATCCGAAGTCAGTTCGTCCGATTCACAGGTAAGAATTTCATATAAAATTTCTCCACAAAATCGACAAACCAACAAACGAACAAACAAACTAAATTTGTGTAATCCTGCCCCTGCAGCATTCGGAAAGCGAAAATGAAAGCGTACGCTCTGACCCTCATTCATTTGTAAATCACTATGCCAATGTAAATGACACATTGCGGCAATCGTGGAAAAAACAGAAACCAGTACGTAACTACTCTAGCTACACAGACTCAGAGCCAGAAGGAAGTGCGGTGATGAGCCTTAATGGAGGACAGATTATTGTGAATAATATGGCGAGGTCGAGAGCCCCACTACCAGGTTTCTCCTCATTTGTTTGACAATCAACAGAGTTTTAAGTTAACTTTTAAATTTAATTTTAATCCTTTTGATGTTTATAAAAAAAAAAAAGCAAAAGTAACACACAAAAGTTTAGAATGTGTGTGCGTGCGGACTATATAATATATAATTTTATTTTCCTTTTTTTTTTTCATTTACTATTGTGTATGAATGTTGTGCATGTAACATAGGTTACTTGAAACTTGAATGATAAACGTTACGTTTACATTTCGATTTTTCGATATTTCGATAACATAATCCAATTGCGATATTTTTCTTTCGAAAGCAATTGTGTCCATCTCTTTTACTTGTGATAAAAGATTTAACTAAAAATATTTTTTTATTAATTATAAATATTCTCATGTTAGGATTATTTTTTTAATAAAACTATTTTCTTAGTTTTACTTTTAATTGTAATTGTAAGTGTAATTTGTTTTTGTTTTCGATAATTCATGTCTCAAAAAAAAAAAAAAAAACCGTAAAAATAAAAATGAGTAATGAGTTCATATCATTTTTTTTTCTTTTTTTTTTTTTTAAGGAAAATACAAAAATAGTTATTTTTTCGATTTAGTGTTAGTGAAGATAAATCTCAATTATATACAATCGGATGTAAATATGTATTAATTGCTATAAGATACAAGGAGTGCTGATGGATATAAAAATGTGAAGAACACAAAATTCGAAATAGAAGCTCGTGGTAGATTTAAAAAAATATAAAACTACAATGATGGACAACACTAGAGTCGTCTAATTTAAAATTAATAACTCGAATTTTTAAAAATACCGGACGAATAAAAATTACTCCTTTAATAGTTTAATTAGTGGACCCAGAAGCGAACGTTAGTCCTTTAACCTTTTGTGAACAATTTATGACTTTATACTTACCGCTGGTATCCCTAAAAATTTAAAAGATTTTAAATTATTGAAAAAATTAATAAATTAACTGAGCTTGAGTGGTAATACACGTCAATACACGCGGCCTTGGGCACGCAAATTGTGAGTCTGGGTGTTTATTTGATGCTGAAGACAAAAGATATTTGCTCAATAAAAAAAAGCAGTCCCGGGGCACTTATTGGAAGTTTTTTTTTTCAAAAGCTTCTGTCCCTGAACTCTATCTAAGCCGGTCATAGCAGACTCAGTATCTTCCTTTCATAGTTTTCTATGAACTTGTGGATTTGAGAGCTTACAGAAATGTGTTTCCCAAAAATTCCATAACCAACAGTTCTTTGTACTCTGTGATTTTCATATGCTTTCCGGTTTCCTCTTTATATCTATAAAATAAGTCCATTCACCACCAATGTACTAATGTACTTACTTACTTAAAGGGGGGCTCCCGATCGATGAAAAGACACTGCAGTCTTTCATCCTTCCATCGGTCCTTAAAACGGAAGTTCGGTCTTCCTGGTCGTCTCGAACCTGGGGGCTGGTAATCGAGGATCCTCTTACCTGGAGCATTATTGTCCATTTGCTCGATGTGGCAGAGCAAATGTAGTAGACGTACGAGTATTTCGAGTTGAGCGTTCAGTACTCGGCGTCATACAGCAGAACTGGCAGGAAACGGGTTTCTTGAAGCATAATTTACGGCCTTCGAGTTAGAAATTTTGAACTCAACTGTTTTGGCAGACCGAAGTAGCAACGGTTTACAAGGGTAATTCTTCGTCAGAACTCCTCAATTACCTCGAAATTGTTGTTATCATTATTGACATTTTGTCCTTTATTTTTATTTTTTTTTATTTATGTACTTAGTCTCTTCCTCGTTTAGTTCGAGGCCAACAATCTTCTTGTTCTTGTGAAAGCCTCTAACACAGCATGTTGGGAACGACCGATGATGACCTGTTGAAGATAGTGCCTTCCGTGTTGACACCTGCCTTGCGCACTATCTACTCGAGAACGAGGTTGAAGAAGTCACATGATGTCGTATCTCCTTTCTGAAATCCGGTGCACGTTTGAAATAGTTCGGAACTCACGCAACACATCTGGATCACATTTGCCGGGAGCTGAGCTCCTGACGATGAATCCTATCATGAACGTCTTTGAAGTGGATGAATAAGGGAAGAGTCTCGACCTGAGATTTGTTTGTCTTTTCCCGGATTGGTCTCAGTGTGAAGATTTGATCTATAGTCGTTGTGCTTGGCACGAAGGCACACTGACGTGCCGATTCGTTTGTTGCAGAACGGTTTGAGACGTTCATACAATACGTAGGATAGGATAAGCAGGGATATGCCTCGATAGTTCTTGCAAGACATAGGATCTTTTGTAGATGGGGCATATGGAGCTGATAGTCCAGTTATCGAGAATGCTTTCTTCCATACATACTTGGTTGATGATTTGATGCACGCGCCTTACCAAAGCATCGCCACCGTATTTGAAAAGCTCCGCTGTCGGTCATGAGAGCCTCATCTGGATATATCGTAGTTGTGAGAAACAGGACGTGCCTTTTATATTTCCATTTTTCTTTAATAACGCAAGCGTTGGATTGGGATGTTTTCATTTCTCCTCGTAATTAGCTGTGACAATAGGTTTTGGGTTATGTTTCGATTTCATTAGCATGGGCTCATTCCATAAAGCTTTTTCCAAATGTCCAAATGTTCGTCCAAAATTTTACCCATTAGTTGCACTGTATTTGTAGTCGTGAGAAATCCCGGATTAACCGTTTCTTTTCCTACATAGGTTGAACATGTTCAACCCATACTTATGGCTTTTGCCTTGAATACAGTGTGAAATGACTGATATTCTGTAAAAAGGGCTCGCTCATTTTGTCCATGAGATCCTCGATTTTTTAAGATCGGTTCGTAGTCCGTAAAGTCATTGAGAGTCATAATTCAAAACGAAATAGTGCTGCAAACAACGTTATTGTTTAGAATATCGTTGCTCCTTTTGGTTATTTATCAAAGCCCATCCACAATAAAAGTGCCAACATTTTTTTATTTCATCTACATTGCTATCCATCAAATTGTTAAGCTTGTTACGATGTGTCATCTACAAAAGAAAAGAAACATAACGCTGGGTTATTGTTTCCTGAAAAAAACTTATACAGTATCTTGTGAAATTCTTGTAGAAAAATCAAACTGATGCTGAGCCGAAACATCAACCTCACTCCAGGTATTATTGCCTTTATTCCTTACATTTGAACTTGGAATTATACAACAAAATAGCACTTTTACAAACAAATAAAAATGTAAGGAAAAAATCCACAAAAACATGTCAAATATACAGGATATCTATTGCTTATTCCACTTTCCCATATAGCAAGTCCAGATGATTCCCAATTCAAACTCCATGTATTCGAATTCACTAATGATTCACGGCCTGATTACGTCATTATTTGGGCCTTTTTTCCCAACAGTTTCATCACACATATATTTGTACATGTAGTCTGTTTTGGTACAACATTTAAAAATGCAGAACCTCCATCACGCTTGAACTTAAATGTTTTTATATGATTAACACTACATGATTCTATATCGACTGCATCTACCGTTTCCTTTCCTTCCTATCTAATTTATTAAACAGCATTGTCATCCAGTGAAATGTCGGAGGTATGCCACATCCTTGACACTTCATTTTCGAAATAAAACTTACTCTATATATGAAGTATGAAATCGGTTAGTTTTGCATCAGTCCTCAACCTAAGCAGACATTCTATGATTTCCACCAGGTTTTCTCTAGAATTACGTGATGGCTGATGAGTTTTGCTACTCTTAACTTATTTTTATTTTTTCCAAGGTAATTTTGATTTGCTGAATATAAAAATAAAACGATTTCTTTTGAATAAGTAAAGCCCTATCCAATTCAGCTTAATGGAATTGAACACTAGCTGACTCGAAATGAATACAACTTTTTTCACTCCTTATTCGACAATTTTATTTGCTGACAACACTGTTTAGGTAAAATGTGCTTCGTCAGTCATAGAAATGCAGTTTGTCACGTTTTTGTCATTTTCCACTATTTGAAGAATGGAAAAAGTGACTTGTACGGCAGTAGCTACAGCAACAATCGTTTCCTGTGTTTGATCTCGATTGCAAAGCTCTCTTGTGATTGCTCGCCTAAACTCTCTTTGGACTCTTTCTTTGGGAATAATCATCCCAATTGTCCGTTTTTTGTTTTTTTAAATGCAAAGACTAACAGAATAAAAACAAAAACATTGGACCGATTAATTACATAGAAAAGAAATGAAAGTTCGTTTTATTAGTTCGGGGACTTACTGCTGCAATCAACTTTTCTGGCAGCTTGCTATTGAATTCTGTCCCATTACTACTCAAAGTTTTATATGTATAAAGGTTGCCGAAAGGTAGCTTCATGTCTTTAGGGAGATCGTAGAACTCATCACACCGGTCATATTGTGAGGCTTTGCGGAAGATCCTGCTTTGAAGGATTATACCAACTATAGCGAGGTGGTTGTCAATTCCGATTGTCAAGGCTTATCTGCCTCACTGGGCTGTATTGAATATGACAAAAAACAGCCCCCCTTAACATAAGTTTCCTTTCTCTGAACCCTATGTCCAACTTGTTAAATAAGGTCTTCTTCTTATTCTGGGATATTGAATAGCCTTAACATCGCACGATGATTATATTTCTTACTCAATGTTCAATCCGGACTTCTAAAACTCTATCAATAAAAAGCCCACTAAACTTTGGGTGTTATTCGAACTGAGAGTCTTGATTAACCATATTTGCCAAAATATAGTCGTGCAATCTTCTATGTTGTGGACTCGTTGCTATCCAGCCGCGCCTAGATGCCATATTTCATTTTAGGGCAACATAAGACCGGAAATATTTTATTTTATTTCTCTTAGAGAATTTGCAAATATGTCCTTCAAGTTGGCCTTATAGCTGCAGGAATTCGCAACCGACTGGTATAAAAAATTGTACAAAACAGTGATATTAAGGCAGGTGAAATATACCAACATTAGGACACATCATCAAATGCTATAATTTGTACATACTCAAAGGCATCTCAAACTAAGTACTCGCACATATGCATATTCAAAGCTTAGAAAACTACATTTCGGTGGACTTCAGAATATATATTTGTTTTGAGAAAGTCCTTCACTCTTTTATATCCATCATTATTCATTAAACATTAATTAAAACTAAACTCATGCGTGTGATTCCATTTGTTCGCACCAAAACTCTCTCACACATTTAGAAACACACAAAATTACTTAGATAGAATTACAAAAAAAAAAAACTAAAAAAAAAAAAACAACAAAAACACAAGAGATGCAGATTTTTACGAAAATTCCGAAACAATTTTCGTTTTATATATGACTAAGTATTTTTAAATTAAGCGAAAGAGGAAAATAAAACACTATTAGGCCATATAATGCAATCGTAAGTAGAAAAACAAAAATATTAATGGGAATTAAATTTAATATATATTTAATGGTATACAATTAATTAGTTAATTATTGCTTAATCTACAAAGAAACGACTGATTATTGTTTATAACAAAAAAAAAAAGGATAAGTGGAAAAATTTTAATAATTTTTTATATCTTGACACGCCTTAAAAAAAAAACTATATTTGTAAATGTACGTAGGAGAACTTATCTTTCCAAGTTTTTTTCTACTGTTTCTATCATGTTTAAGTAAGTTTATTTGTAAAAAAAATCATTCAAATCAAATTCCTGTCAATAAGCATAAGAATAAGAACTTAAAGAAGAAGGAAAAATAAAATAAAGTGAATTTGCTTGTCCTCATAAATTGTTGCTCAAAAAAAAAAAATAAAAAATTTATAAAAAGAAAAAAACAAATCGCCAGGATGTTTTCAATCTACATACATACATACATACTACAACTACGTTTAAAGAAAAACAAACTGAAATGCATTTCTAGGACTTTTTTCTAAAAAAAAAAAAAAAAAAACATAGCAATTAGTAATTTATAAGAGCATTAGACTTAAGCGAAAATACGTTGTAAAATAGTTATTAAGTTTTTTTGTGAGTAAATAATAAATTATATTGTTAGCGAAAAACTAAAACAAACAAAAATAAAAAGAAATACAAAAAGAAAGATATTGAAATAAAAATTGCATCAACATTTATTTGGTTTTTGTTTTCGGATTTTAATCTTTTTAAAGTAGCTCTTTAGCGCAAACCATTTTTATTTCTAAAAACTTATAGAAACTGAGAGTTAATGCATTTTAAGAGACTTATCCGGGACATTCCGAGGTAGAAAAATACCACTCAATGGGTTTTTTTTTGTTTAACCTAGACCTTACGTTGTCAACGATCTGATTGAACCCTATACCACCTTGATCAAAAAGTATATACAGGGTGACTGACTCGAACTGCAACTTTTTAAAATGCTATAACTTTTTTTATTTTTTGATAAATTTTATTGTGCCAAGCAAAAAATGTTGGAAAATACATCAATTTTCAAATTGTGTCAGTAGTTTTCAATATGTCTACCTTTGGCGCGAATAATGGCCTTAAGACGGCCAAAGAAAGCATGGCACGCTGCACGCAAGTGGCTCTGCGGTATTTTGGCACATTTGACAGAGAAATCCACTGGATTTGCATCCGGAGAATTTGCAATCCATTGTGTCGAAGAAATGAAGTGTGGAACATTGTTTTTTAACCAATCTTGGTTGACGCGCACTTTGTGAGACGGTGCCGAGTCTTGTTGAAATATCCACGGTCTACAACAGAAATGATCGTTTGCCCAAGATAGTTTCACGGTATACGATCGCCTTAATTTTGACGACATCGGCGGTTTTGGCGGCTCAAACCATCACCATCGGTGCTGCCTGCTTTCTGGTGGCCGTCCGAAGGTCTAAATTTTCGAAGGACCTCTCAGGCAAGTAAACTCTGTCATTTTGTTTGTTGACATATTGCTCTATAACTAATAGCGACTCATCGGAAAAAATCAAATGCGGCAACTCACCACTTTCGTGCAAGCGTAGCAACTCCTTCGCTTCTGACTTCGAGTCTAACTTTTTTCTGTCGCGGTGTAAGATCGTGTGTTTTTCGGAACGTCAATGGCTTGATCCCAAGCTCATTTTTCAGTATGTGTTGCATCCGGTTCAACAATATGTTGAGCTCACGAGCTATTTTTCTTCCGCTTCGACGCGGATTTCGCTCAATTCGAGCCTTCACTTCACTTTCCGAACCATTTCTGCCGATGTTGCTGTTTTTTTTATGACCACCTCCATGGCGTTTTGCAACGCTGCCAGTATCACGGTAACGAGCTATGGTTCGAGACACAAATGATTTATTCACTTTGAGGTGCTGGAGGGCTCTAACCATAGCTACTTGTGGTCTTCCAGCAAAATATAAAGCAATCACACTATTACGTTTGAATTCCATCGCGGATAGAAATTTTCCAATACAACTGAGACGCAAATCGTTTAAAAGGCTTGTAAATAATAAAATTATCTGTCATGTATCAAAATTTGAGCTCACTGTCATGAACGGTTTGGAAATTGTAGCAGTCTGAAGCTGTTTGCAGTTCGAGTCAGTCAGGGTGTTTATATATTTATATTGTCGCCTTTAAAGTAATCCCCATCGACTGCACCACACTTATGCCAGCGCTTGATCCAATCCTCGAAACATTTTTTTATATTCGGTTTTCGGTATGTCTCTCAGTGCTTCCTGCGATTTTTCTATTACTTCCTCTCGGCTGCTGAAACGCGTTCCGCGTAGTGGTTTTTTAACTTGATTGAACAGAAAGAAGTCACAGGAAAGTGAATTCGGTGGCTGTTGAATAGTATTCCATTTTTCGTCAAAAAATTACGAACAATGATTGCACTGTGCGACGGTGCATTATCATGGTGCAAAATCCACGAGTTTTCTACCCACAATTCTGATCTCTTTCGGCGATTTGCTTCACGCAAACACCCAAATTATACTCTTTGTTTACTGTTTGGCCTTCTGGCAAAAATTCATGTTGCACTACACTGTTGTAATCCATGAAAGCCGTGAGCATTGCCTTCTTTTTTGACTGAAAATGACGTGTTTTTTTTTTTTAGGTCTCGGCTCATTTGGTGAACGCCATTCACTTGCCTTATGTCTGGATTGCTTGTCGTACTCATAAACCCACGTCTCATATCCAGTAATGATCCTTTTGATGAATGTGGGATCGGATTCAGCCTCGCAAATCATCTCTTTTGCGATGTCAACACGTCGCAAATTGCATGGAATTGAGGTCTTTTGGCACCAACTTGCTGCTACACGACTAAAACCCAAATCATGTCTTGCACGGATCCATAGGCAAAGTTCAAGTCCTCCGCTATCTCTCTGATGGTTTATTTGCGGCTATTGACCAACATTTCGTTTACTTAATCAATGTTGTCGTTGGTTTTCCATGTCGATGGTCTGCCACTGCGTTCATCATCTTCAATTGACTCACGACCACTTTTGAACCGCTTGTGCCACTGGTAAACGGCCGTCGTTTTCTTTAGAGAATCGTTGCCGAAAAACTTCCAACATTTTCAACGTTCGCGCACCATTAAATCGGTTGGTGTACAAAATCGCCAACACATACAGAGATAGATCTACTCTTGGCTACGTAACTTTTGCAAATGTCAAGCTATGACGCTAAGATTTAGTGGGAATGTCAAAAATAGATGTACCAATTTAACAAAAAAAAAAAAAAAAAATACAGAACTCAAATCGGAACAATGGGAGCGCCACGCTGTGACGCCACCAGGAACTTTTTGATAAAGGTGTTAAGTGTGGTTTTAGGCCCGGTAAGTCTACAATTGATCAAATATTTGCACTACAGCAGATCCTGAAAAAAACTCAAGAAGTTCAGATCGATATTCATCAACTTTTTATCGATTTTAAAGCCGCATATGACAGCACCTACAGAGACGAGTTATACATAGACATGTATATATTATGTAGATATAATATATTTATGCTTGGGCTTTTTCCAATCCTCGAAGCACTTCTCATAAGCACTTTTAGGTTTAGCATTGAGCTCTTCCAGCGATGCCGTTTTAATTTCCTCAATCGTTACAAATCACTGTCCTTTCATAGGTCTCTTCCGTTTTGAAAACAGGAATAAGTCACGTAGGGCCAAATCCGGTCAATATCATGGTTGAGTCATGATTGTCGTATTATTTTTGGCCAAAAATCTCTCCCAATCAACGATGAATAAGAAGATGTATTATCGTGATGCAAAAGCCATGAATTGTTTTTCCACAATTCCGGACGTTTTTTTTTTTTAGTATTGCTTCCCGCAAACGGCTCATAACTTCAAGGTTATACTTCTTTTGTACGGTCACGATGTTAAGGCAAAAACTCATACTGCGTCACGGTAATCGAAAAAACAGTGATCAAAACTTTGACATTTGATCGAACTTGGCGTGCTTTTTTCTGTCTTGGCTCTCCTGGGTTCTTTCATTGGGTCGATTGGGCTTTGATTTCGATGTCATAACCATATACCCATGATTCCCCACCAGTTATGACCCTTTTGAGCAAATAAAGATCATCAATGAGGTCATTCAAGAGCTTCTGAGCGATGCTTGTGCGACTGTTCTTCTGATCAAAATTAAGAAGTTTCGAAACAAACATACCATAGCTGACACACGTCTCATGCCAAAACATACGAAAAAATTGCATGACACGAGCCGACCGATATGTCAATAATCTCAGCAACTCCACTTATGGGAATTCGATGTTTTTCCAAAACAATTTTCTTCACACCTTCGATGGTATCATCATTTGTTGATTTGCTGGGGCGTACAGAGTTCGTCATTGACATCTTCTCGGCCACCTTGGAAGAGCTTGTACTACTTGTAAACTTTTTTTTAGCTTAGAGCAGAATCACCGTATGCCCCTCTAAACATTTAAAGTGTTTTAGAGCACTTGAATCCAATTTTACACAAAATTTTATGTAAGTTCTTTGCTCCATTTTGCACCTGCACCAAAACAGGTCTAACCTTTCTATCTGTCAAAAACAAACTAAGTATGCTATATACTTGAAACTGTAAACATATGTTCGGGACTTGTGTACCAACACCGCAAAAATCGATAATCGTTTGTCCGCGAAATTTCAAAAGTCACCTTAGTTTTTGAACATGCATCGTATGCTGTCAACAAGACGGAACACATTCCTTAAGAATGTAACGATCGGCAGCTATGGCTGTGAGGTAGTAATTGACTTTGTCTAGCTCAGCTCAGCTATCACATCTGAAAACGACATCTCTTCAGAAATCAAACGAAGAAAGAAGTCATTCTTTCTTTGGGCTGAGAAGGCAACTATTACAACATAGGCCTTCTCCCGAACAACCAAGAAAACTCCTTGTAATCCCAGTCCTGCACTATGGTTCCGAAGTATGGACCCTTTCTAAAGCGGATGAAGATATCCATGATCGTTTTGATGAACGATAAACTCTACGAACTGTAAAGCAACATCCACCTGGTCAAAAAACTGCGCATTGAGCGTTTGAGATATCTAGGACATGTAGAGCGGTTGAACATAAACGCTCCAACCCGTAGAATCTTCGAATCTAATCCGGAGGGACAACGCAGTAGAAGAAGGCCTCGTCTTAGGTGGCGCCCGGAAGTTGAAAGGGACCTCAACCAACTTGGAGTGCGCAACTGGAGACAGTTATTGGTTGAGGCCTAGGTCCAACCCAGATGTAGCGCCGCCGAATTAAGTAAGTAAAACCTAAACTAAATCACTCCGCAACACTATCAAGTATATTTATTCAGAAAATATAAAACTTTTTTTTTTTTTTTAGTGTAACTTCTTCTCTGTTGCTTAAAGATTGCGTCAACAAAGAAAGAAGTTACAAGAGATGCATTGAAGATGAATAGGAAATTTACTATCTGAGTGATTTGGGATAGATGGAAAGAATACTTTAACAGGTCACTAAACGAAGGCAGTCTCGCATTTTACTGAGTTCGATGTTAGCGAAGCATTAAGAAGAATGAACTGGTATGCACAGTTGGATTGGATTGTGGGAAATAATCGGGTATCTTGTTTTGTTCAATAAAATTATGAGAAGCGATCCAATGGACAACAATCAGAGGGAGAGCTTTCTTATTCTGGTTTCTATATAAAAACAGAGGTGTTATGAAAATTTGTAACAACGAGACTGTTTTAGAACGTAAACAACGCTGTCCCAGGGTAGTCAATGCGACTTTTTGGGAGGCATGTCGATATATATATGACGTAAATCGAAGCTTACGGATAATGATGGCAAAGCCGCCGTAGCGGAAAGAATTATAGAAGACCCAGAAATGTCAATTCGGCACCGATCACCTGAATTGGGCATCGCCAAAGAGTCAACTCGGCTTATTTTTGCGGAAGATTGACTGTTTAATGCGGTTCATGGCATCGCGGCATCATCGGAGCTTATTTCTTTTGAAACAAGGAAGGAGACATCGTTACCGACTTTCTATGGTCAGAGCTCGACAAAATTGACGTATCCGAGCTGTGGTTCTAACAAGACGGTGCTAGATGTCATACAAGTGATGCAACGCTCGAAGTTGTGAAGGAGAAATTTTGGCGACTGGGTCATCTCACGGCGAGCGTTAATCAAATGCAATTTGACACCACTCGATTATTTTCTCTGGTGCTAGGTCAAGTCCTTAGTCTACGCTAACGACCCAACAACTTTTGACGAGCTCGAGGCCAACATTCGACACCATATTGTCGGAATAATGCCGCACATATTGTGCGCTTGAAACACTGCCAGCAAAGCCGAGACGGCCATTTGAATGATGTGCTATTCCACACATAATGGCATGAAAGTAGCTTCAAAATAACGCCAGCGTCAGTTCTATATCTCACCCCGTTGTTGTTTTATTTAAAGTTTTTTTGCTATTGTTCTTCTCTTGTCACCCTTTAATTAGACCAAATATCTACATTGTCCTTAAACCGAATCCCTGATTCTTATTTAGGAGGAATCACCGCGATAATCGCGATAATCACGATAATCACCGAGTAAATTACCATGACGATGTTGCACATAGCCAATCTGGAGTGGTGCGATTTTGTTACAGAAAAATGGAACTTAAACTTATATATGCTATACCATATACGACGGCCGTTTGTCCAGCTTTAACACGCATAATGCAATGTTGGACAATATGTGAGAAATACAAAGAAGAAATGACAGCGACGATGCTACATCGAATACAGAATCGTATACGAGGTCTTGGTCTTATGAAAATCCACGGAAAACCAACTGGACACACTTAGAGGTGGAGTTCTGCGAGTCTGCTAGTGGTCTACCTAAACACAGAACAATGCTAAAGGTACAGTAACTTGGTCAGAACCTGAGCGATGCCCTCACCAAATGTGTGTGTTACTCGACTATGTGGAAGATTTTACTTAAGAATGTTGATCTTAAGTTAAATCTTACAAAATACATTCCGTGGAAGAACTAAAGACAAACGAACTGCCACAGCGTTGAATTTTTGGTGAGTGGAAGTTAGAAAAACTGGAGGAAGATCCGGTTTTTTATCGAAAAATTCTCTTCAGCAACGAAGATCATTTCTGGTTGAATGGGTATGTTAATAAACAAAACTATCATATTTGGTCCGATAAGCAATACAAGAGCTGACAATGCAGCTGGAAAAATGCGCTGTTTTATGCGCTATCGTTTAATGATTTTTAATTTTTAACCAAAACACACTAGTTGAACCTGGTCGACATGTGGTTCCAGCAAGACGGCCCTACATCCCACATGACGCGCGAATCGGTGGACCTAGTAAGAAATGAGTTCGGGAAGTAATTTATCTCTCCTTTTAGATCGGTGGTGAATTGGCCGGCTAGATTGTGCGATTTGAAGCCTTTCAATTATTTTTTTTTATGAGGATACGTCAAATCACTCGACTATGCCGATAAACCAAAGTCAATTACAGCCTTGGAAGACAACATCACACGTGTAATTAGCGAGATACTAGGCATTATGCTCAAAAAAGTGATTCAAATTGAACTCTCCGTATGGAACACTTAAGACGTAGTCGTGGCCATGAAATACTTTTAAACAAGTAAGTGACAAGCATTAATTTATCAACCCAAATAAAATTGTATACACTTTTGCAACTTTCCAAGCCAAACGCTTAGACCATCATCAAAAGAATAAAGCAAGCTAACTCGGATTTCGAAGAGTGACTTTTATAAAGGCCGAACTCCTAGCATGCAGATAGAGTAGACTTTATATCTAAAATCGGAAGGACAACGCTTTCCCCAGGACCTTCAAACCTATCAGTCTGTATTTAATTTAATACGGCGAGGCATCCGCTGGGTGAAATTGAAGGCCCACTCGACAAAGATTTCATACGTACGCGCAGGCACCCCTAGACGCGATCAATGATTGTTGCACTAGAAATATACTTTCTGTTAATCCTCTCAAAACAGAGGTTGTTTTCCTTATAAGTAGGACAAAGCCGACTCGTCTTACTCATCCAGTTCCGGTAAACTTCCTGGGGGATGGCTCAGAGGAAAGTTTTTCACGATTCGAACTTGCGCAAAACCTTTCACTGACAGTTGGGTTTCATATGAGCATAATTCTTAAAGTTGTCAGCAGACGTAAAGAATGTTTCCTGACGTCTTTAATAGGTCAGAAAATAAAACACTAATTTCTGATGGGAAAGTAAAAAACATTTTATTCAAAGTATTGCCCATTGCTATCTACACATTTTTCCCATCTTTCAGGTAATTTATGGATTCCACGCCAAGAAAACTGTACGTCTTTTGAAGCAAATCAAAAAGTCACCCAATTTTCGACTTTCTCGTAGGATTCGAAGTGCTGCTCAGCTAATGCGTATCCCATCGATGAAAACAAATGGCAGTCGGAAGGAGCCAAGTCTGGTGAATACGGCGGGTGGGGTAGCAGCTCCCAGCCAAGTGCTTTGGTTGTATCCTGAATCAGTTTTGCTTTGTGTGCAGGTGCATTGTTATGGAGCAAAACTATCTGCTATGTCTTCTGGCCCATTCTGGTCGTTTTTCGATCAATGAATGGTTCAAATTGATCATTTGTTGTCGGTAGCGATCTGTGTTAACGGTTTCACTAAGTTTTAGGAGCTCGTGGTACACCACATCTTTCTGATGTGCAGCATTGTCTTCTTGCCGAATCGATCTGGTTTTGCAGTCGAAGTTGATGGTTGTCCCGGATTAACCCATGATTTTTTCTGTTTAGGATTCTGAAAATAAATCCATTTTTCATCGCCAGTAACATTTCGATGCAAAACTGTTTTTTTTATCGTGTCTTTGAAGCAAAATTGTATAAGCGGTTTTTCGGTTTTCCATCTGTCTTTCATTTAATTCATGTGGTACCCATTTTCCAGACTTTTAGATCTTTTCCATAGCTTTCGATATAGCTTTTCCATAGCTCAGAACTTGTGCAACATTTAAAATATCTGCCATTTGTTTCTGACTCAAAGTGTCATCTTCATCCAATATTGTTTGCAATTCGGCGTCTTTGAACTTTTTTAGTGGTCTTCCACATTCTTCATTTTTCACATCAAAATCATTATCTCTGAACCGTTGAAACCACCTTTTGCATTTTGCTTCTGATAGAGCATGCCTCGACAAGCATTCGATGCGACTCTGCCTTACTTTTCTTCAAATAAAAAAAAAAAGTTAATGCTTTCCGCAAGACATCATTTTCTGTGCTGCATAGTGCCACTTTGTTTATATACATACAGGGTGATTCATCGTAAGGTTTGATTTTCAATAGGCTTTTTTGACAGATAACGCGTGACTCCTATCAAACTGCTTTATCACATTTGTTCAGTATCATTTGGCAAGTCATCGTGGAATTGTTTTCACTTGTGTTGGTTGTCCTAACGGCAAAAAGTCTGACGTACATAGTAAACGCGTCTACTACTAGGAACACATACTTCTTTTTGAGTGACACTGGGCCAAAGTGATCTACATGTATCATCTGGAAGGGAACATTTCCTTTTTATATGTTGTGCAAGTAGCATTAGGTGAAAATGCGATACACTCTAAGCAATTTGCTATGTGCGACTTGATTTTACTTTTCATATGAGGGTACCAATATGTTTTCAGAACTGCGTCCAAGATTTTGTCGCAACCCACATGACCCATCTCGTCATGGTATACATGCAAAATTTTACTTTCCATCCCTATAGAGACGTAAAACACTATTATTTTCCCCACTTTCCTAGACACTAGCCCCTTACGCATCTCACATACACTACTCTCTTTTTCTTGCAATTGTTTCCGTATCTCGGAAATAGATAAATTTTGCTCAAATGTATTTTCTTTCTTTGAGACTCGACTGAGAGCGTCTACGTGCTGCATTCTGTCCCCGCCACGATGTTCCAGGGTGTAGTCGTAGTCATGGAGCTCCAGTGCCCATCTGGCTTTTCTGGGGTTTACCTCTCTTTTGTTAAGTGTCAGTGGGTGGTGTAGTGGTATATGCATACACTCCTCAAGCAGAAGGTCGCGGGTTCGAGTCCCGTGCGAGGCAATTCTCTGAAAAATTATTTTCGTAGAATTTGTATGTAGTTATATGAGAGTCAACCCTGACATGAAGGCATAACACTGATGTTGGAGTGGGTTGCTGACTGGGGTAAATGTAACGAACTAACAACTAGCACGTACTTAAGACCCACTGGTTGAGGAAGATGTACTAGCTCGTCCCGTCCAGTTTGACAACCACCTCTGGGAAAAATATCGAAACCTAATACACCTGAGTTTCAAACTACTACACCAACCGCCCGCGCCCCGGATAAAAGCCAGTAAAAGGGTATTCATATTCCCTTGTTGCGCGCGCGGGATTACAAAAAAAAAAAATGTTAGTGAGTTACAGTCTGTCACAATCTTGAATCTAATGCCATGTAAATATATCCTGAATCTTTGCAGAGCATAAATAATTGCTAATGTTTCTAGTTCGAAGTTGTGATACTTCGACTCACATTCTGTCGCTCTTTTGGAAAAATAAAACACCGGATGGAACCTCCTATCCGCCTTTTTCTGCATCAATATGGCCCCAAATCGCGTCGCAATGGAGCTCCGTCTCATCCCGATGACAGTAAATTGCCAGAATAGGTGCCATCAGTAGTCTTCCCTTTAGTTCTTCGAAGCATTGCATCTCTTCACTGTCAAATTTAAAAATGGTATCCTTCTTTAAAAATTTGTATAATGGCTGGGCTAACACTGAAAATCCTTTAACAAATCTTCTGAAGTAGGAACACAGTCCTAGAAAACTATGTACAGCCCTTACATTCTGTGGCACAGGGAAATTCTTTATCGATTCGATGCCCTTTTCATTTGGCTGGGTACCCTCCTATGGATATGGTGTATCCTAAATACTGGACCTTAGCTTCCATAAACCGACACTTGTCCAAACGTAACTCCAACTTGTTCTTCCTTTACCTATCGAAAACTTCATTCAGTATATCTAAATGTTCTTCTACCATCTTAGTCGCTATCATTGTATCATCTATGTAGATATGTAGATTTTGACTTTTTTTCTTTTCATCAAATCTTCAAAAACATTTGAAATATAACGTTGGAATTCCAATGGAGCATTCTTTAGTCCAAATGGCATCCTGAGCCATTCGTACTGTCCCATTGGTGTCACAAATGATGTGTATTTAATCGTTTCGTCACTCATTCGTATGTGGTAAAAAGCGCTCTTTAGATCTAATAATGTGTACACTCGTTCACGTAAACACTCGTCAAGTAAGTCATCGATTATTGGAATCGAATCGAATTGTCTCTTAAATTAACTTTATTTAAGTTCCTGAAGGTTACGCAAAGTCGCAAAGTCGCAAATTGCCTGTTTTCTTCTTTACTAATACCATAGGCGACGCGTATACCGATCTGCTTGGCCTGATTATTCCTTCCCGCAGCAACTCGTCTACGATAGATTGTACTTGTTCCCTTTCGGTATATGGTAGTTTCTTCCGGTAGCAATAAAACGGTTTTGTATCGTTCAACCTTATCTTCATTTCGTATTTCATTTCGGGTTCTTCGGGACGCTTACAGTACTAATATTTCTCATTGAACATTCGTTTGAACTTTTGTCTCCCAATCTAGACTACAATTTTTTAATAGCTCTACTTCCGTTTCTACATCTATCTTTAGTAACTTCTGAAAATGTTCTGTGCTTACCTCACTCGCTTGTTTTTCTAATGCTACGGTAGTTAATCTTAGCTTCGCCTTTCTCATGAAATCCATACCTAGTATTAGGGGAAATGTCATTGTAGCATCCGGTACCACTAGTAGATCGAGTTCAACCTTTCCTTTTTCCAATAAAAATTGATAACACACTTTACCTAGTATTCTTAATGGACTTTTATTTATTCCCTGAAACTTTACATTTTCTTCATATGAATTAATAACTACTGTTGGAACGTATACCTGCCTGACTATGCTGATCGAGCTACCGGTATCTAGTATTGAATTTCTATGTGTAAATATACAATTAAATAATCTTACGGATTCATCTGCTTCGTCTTCTTGATGTACGTTGTATATCGGCTTTCTGCTAGGCTTCTTCCGCTCTGGACAGTCTGCTGCTATATGTCCCATTCTGGCACAAACGTGACAAGCGCCTTTCTCTCGTTTTTCCTCCCTACACTCGTTTGCCATGTGCCCAACACAATTGCAATTGTAGCACCTGATTTGGTTCCTTGCTGTATCACTCCTTCGCTCTCGTTGGAGGGCTTCCATTCGTTGCGGCTTCCGTTGTTTTATTTTTGAAAAGGCTTGGAGTAGTTGTGCCTTTGTAGAACAGCATTGGATGAGTGCCTGTAGTCGTATCGATTCACCCATTGTGCCTTCTACCACATGTTCAACTAGTTCATCTTCGTCGATTTAAAAGCAATTTGAAAGGATGATCTTGTCATTAAAGTAGTCCGTAAAACTCTCATTCGTCTGCCACTTCCTGTCTTCGAATTTCCGTCGCAATACCATTTTGTTTTCCTTTGTATTGAATAGCTCCTTCATCTGTAGCACCAATTCGTCCACTCCTTCGATCAAAAAATTCGGCTTTGTGTGCATCCACTCCATTGCCTTACCTTTCATTTTTGTCAACATAAGTGTCCGCATCATATTCTCGTCCGGTTCGTATACATACTGAATACTTTTCAGTTGGGCTAGCCAAACATCCAGATTTGTGCTGCCGTCATATTCTGGCAACATATCTTTCCACATACTCAAATTTTGCGGATCAGATTTTGCTGCACCCACTTGACTTTCGCTCGTTTGTGTGTTTGCGTTTATATCACTCTCATTTGGTTGTGGCAGGTCATTTGTCTGCACTCCTTAGTGTGTGTGTGCGTCAGCATTCTTTTGTGTTGTTTTGCTCATTCGCGCCATTCTTCGGAGCCACTCATTTTCTTTTGCTCCATCTTGTTTTCTCCTTTTGGGTTTTTTTTTTACACTCTTTTGTATTTACTTTTTTGCACACTCGTTTGTTTAGTTCAATTTCGTTCTTTATTTTTTCTTCTTTCCACTTTGACAGTCATTATTTTGTATTATTATTATTTTTTGTTGGATTGCATTCCACTTCTGATTATAGCCGTTAGTCTTATCGCGAATAAAACAAACACAATCCTTTAAAAAAAAAAAAACTTACGCTCTTTATTTGGTTGCTTAATAGGCGTCTTTATTCTACAGTGATTGACTTACGACTAATCTCCTACCTATCGGCAGACTCTTTTCCTAGTGTGGCCGCTTTACAATCACTATTTAGTGTTGCCACTTTATATTTCTTACATTCTTATCAGTTTCTCTCCTATGGCTTGCTACATTTATGATAAATCATTTTGGTGAGCACTTGATTTCAGGTTTTGCTACGTTAAATTGGCCGCCTAGATTGTGCGATATCGCACCTTTGGATTATTTTCTCTGGGGATATGAAAGGTCTCAGGTCTTCAGGAATAAGCCAGCTACGATTGACGCTTTGGAAGCCAACATTACTCGTGTTATTCTCAAGATACCAGTCGCTATGCTCGAACGAGTTGCCTAATATTTGAGCTTCCGAATGGACCATCTCAGACGTAGTCATGGCAAACATTTACATTATATCATTATTAAAAACCCTACGATGAATCACCCTATATTTCAAAGGCGCACATTATATGTATATTTGGTACGTCAATAACTAAATTGGAATGGAGGGTCATGCTCTCAAGGTAGATAGATAACTTAACGTCATGGTCTAACTATGTCATATTCAATGTCAACTTGTTTCAACCTATAATATCACTTCCTTGCTCATCTACTCGTTAGTATGTGTCTTTCATCTAAAATGTTATAAGTTTTAATCGTTTTGATTATATTCAAAGTATTTTGATAAAAGAAAAAAATCTCTAATAATGAATAGACTACCTTGTATCACACTGACATTTTATCACCATAACGTTGACAGCAATTGTAAATGACGGCAAAGTCTACCCTCGACTTCAAAGGTATTTACAAATTTTGAACAAGAATTTCTTAAATGTACCCACAAGTAAACGAGTATACATGTGTATGCAGGCACAACAAAGTGTAATTTTTTTAACGCTGAAACTTTTATTGCTACCACCTTTGTTTTCACGGTTCCCTCTTAGTTTTTTTGTTATGATTTTTTAATGATACCTTTTTAAAGAATTTTTAACGTTGGCAAAATGTAATAAAATCAACGAAATGCCTTCAGGATAAGTTTGCCCTGAAAAGGAAACCACGGAATTAAAAAAAAAAAAAAAAAAAAAAAATCGAAATAAAAAATATAACGAAAGTTTGTTCGGCTATGCCTGTTTAAGTAGAAGGCTGAGTCGGGTGCTTCATGGCTTTCAATTGAAGAGTTTCATAAAAAGGAAACTTATTTCAATTTGTTTGTTAATTTTTTTTTAGTTGTTGGTGTTTTTTTCTTTGTTAAATTTCAATTAAAAATTCCCTAATTGGCTTTGTGGAATTTTTTTGTTTGGCAATTGTACGCATTACATGCTCCTGAGATGTTCAGAAGTTTGTGCTACCACCCTACGGAAGGACAATTTTGTTCGCGTTAAGAGGTTGTAAGTGAAGATTCAATTATGTTTTAACAACAAAACATCTTGCTTAATTACTGCCAATTATTCTTCAAAGAGGAGGCGAAGTGCTTTAGCGAGTCAGGGAAGATTAAACGAGGTGAAATATGTTTTAGAATTTCCAATTTTAAGATTGTTACTTGTTAGTTACTTTTAGAAGTATGAAAAGCCCATATAAACTGTGGGACTGCCATTTCGGCCAACTTGAGCTGCAAATTAATGCAAGATTATTGTTTCGTATTTTCCAATAGTCTAATTACACATCTAACTCAATAGTGCGCATAAGTAAGCATTCAACAGCGTACGGAGCTGTTTTCTATTTTATGCCGTGAAAAGTCGTTACTATCGTGTTTGTGTTCTACATCTTCATGTTTGTTTCTTACCGTGCACTAACAATTGAGTACAATGCCTAGGAAGTGTGTGAATAATGTCAACAATTTTTGTTATGTGTATGGGGAATTAACTTTTAAGTCCCAGAAACGTAATTTCGCCCAACTTGTCCGAAAAGCCTACGAACTTTATTTTTGAGTTAAAGTAGAAGATCAAAATAAATCATGTGCTCCTCATATATGGTGTAAACCTTGTATAACATTGTTAACAAATTAGTTGAAAGGTACAAAATGTCATATGCGCTTTGCAGTATCTATGATGACTATGACATTAAAATTGTCTTAGATGATTTAAGTGCAAAGATAGGAAGAGAGGAAAGTACAGTCTACACGACAACACTTCCAATAACGGATTTAGGCTGATCGACGTCGCGGCGGGGCGAAATAGTTTCGTAGGGATATGGATATCTCCCGATCAATCAACCGTCAACCAGATTGACCACATTGCGATCGACGCAAGTCACTCCTCTAGTATTATGGATATATGAACGTTCCGGGGGCCAACACTGATTCGGACCACTATCTTGTTGTTGTTCAAATATCTCGAACACCACCAAAACAAGTAAATACTGTGAGGAAGTTTGTCGTCGCACGGATAAAGTCGCGAGAGATCACCAGATCCTTCTCCGAGTCCCTCTCAATCCCTCAAGACGTCCTTTGCAGCCAGCATCAAGTATTGAAGACTAGTGGCAACATTGCCAAAAATACATCAGAAACGTCGCCTCTGTTGTGCTTGGCTTCACTCAAACCCCTAGTTCGACGACGAGTTCCGGCAAGCACATTCAACGAAACAAGAGGCATACAAAGCGGCGCTGCAAAAAAAGACCAGAGCTGCTCGTTAGCTCTACGTGCAAAAAAGAAGAGACGAACACCGGCTTCTCAGAAGAAAAAACACAGAGCACGTCAAGTAGAATGAACTATTCAACGTGGACGATGAAGACTAACAATTCCGTCTACTCGACCTGGATGAAGAGAAGATAGCCATATCTAAGCTTATATACAATAAAGCCGCTGGAGCAGATGGCCTAACAGCCGAGCTATTCAAAGCCGCAGGCGATGACTTGGTTAGGAACATGCACCAAAGCATTTGAAAAATATGGTCGGAAGAAAGTATGCTCGAATAATGGAACCTAAGCATTGTTTGCCCGATCCTCAAGAAACGAGACCCTCTGAACTGTGCCAACTACAGAGGTATTAGTATTCTTAACATCGCTTAAAAAATCTTATTTGCCATGTTGGGTAAACGCCTGAAGCTTTTTCTCAACCACCTGATTGGTCCCTATAAGTGTGGCTTCATGCCAGGAAAGTCCATCATCGATCAAACATTCACACTGCCGCAGATCTTGGAGAAAACCCAGGAATTCCAAATCGATATCCACCACTTCTTCATCAATTTTAAGGCTACCTATGACAGCATTTATAGAGACGAGCTATACAGAGCAACGTCTAATTTTGGCATCCCTGCCAAATTCGTCCATTTGTGCAGAATAACAATGGAGAATGTACGCCGCTCCATCAAGGTCGGTAAAGAACTTACCAAGACCTTCGATGTCAAAAAAGGATTTCGACAAAGCGATGCGCTGTCATGTGACTTCTTTATCATCGTTCTTGAAAGAATACTGCAAAACTCAACTCAAACGATAACATTAGAGGCATTATCTTTCAAAAGTCCGTCATCTACTCGCCTATGCCGCTGGCAAAGCGCAGCGGGATGTCACTGGCGCGTTCGTGAGTATTGAGATGGAGGCGGCGAAGATGAGTCTATGCTGTCATCAAGAAAGGACACCCAACACCGACGTCTCGGACAGAATGTCTTTATAGACAGATATAACTTTGAGGTGTTTAAGAACTATGCCTACCTAGGCTCCGCTATGAACTTAGGCAATGACACCAGCGCTGAAATTTAACGAAGAATAACTCTTGCCAATCGCTATTTCTTTGGGCTAAGAAGGAAACTGAGTAGCAAAGCCCTCTCTCGAATAACTAGAGTGACCCTTTATAAAACCCTAATTATCCCTGTCCTTTTCTGTGCTGCAGAGGCATGGACTTTGTTTTGAGAAGAAAATTTTTTGAGTAATTTTTCCCATCTGCCTAGACGGTGAATGGAGGAGAAGAAACAACGACGAACTTTACGGGCTGTACAGCGACATCGATCTAGCCAGCAGAGTGAATGTCCAACGACTGAGGTGGCTGGCTCATGTAGAGCGAATGGAAGTCCTACTCCCGAGAGACGATGCAGTAGAGGAAGATCAGGTGGAGCACGCAAGTGGAAGGGGACATAAACCAACTTAGCGTGCGAAACTGGTGACAGCTGGCCAAAGATCGTGCTGGCTGGATACGCTTGTTGGTTGAGGCCCAGGTCTATCCCAGACTGTAGCGCCACCTTATCGTACTTTGGATTTGGTATTACTTTTTTCCACAATCAAGAACCGAACACGTTTTTATCACCAGGCTAACTTTTCAGCATTCTCTCGCTTAGAACCTCTTTTCGAGATCAATTTAAGTCTGTACTTATACACCCCCCTAGAGGTTTGAAATCGGATGTTTCACTTGAATTTATTTTTTATTTTTTTGTCCGCAGTTTCAATCTCCTGTGTACAAACCATGGAACAAGGCTAAGGATAAGACAAAAGGACAGGAAATGGATGTATCGAAGTTGGGTTCGGGAGAGGATAGACAAGGATTTTTGTAGCTACAATACTATCAGCATGTCGCAATTGATGACAAATGCTATGATACTTTTTTATTATTATTTTTTTATTTTTTGATTTTCATTTTTAGTATTTGACATAGGGAGAAAATATGTAGATATGTAATCGTATGCATACATAAAATCTAGACTGTCATTTCCCACACACTCTCAAAGCTCTTTTCCTTTTACTAAGAATTAGTCTTTGTTATAACATGTACTCTATGAGTTCTACAATATGAAGAACAAATGTGTACTACCACACTGTTTGGTCATCCTTAAATAGAACAATGCATGAGAATTACCTGACTTGGTCTTAGCTTAATCACTCGTAAGCCACTAATTGCATGACAATGGACGCTCTGATATCGAGGGTATTATGTATGATTTACTGCGCCAGTAGGAAATATTATCTCACTCACCATTTAGCTCAAATATGAGCCCACAAGTATCTGTCCCCAAATTTAAAGAAACCAATATATTAGCTGCATTTTCTCTCGCTAATACAGCATTTTGATGCAACTACACAGCACACTTGGAGGTTTATCAGAATCAGTGAGCTGAACAGCATATTAAACGTACGTGCGTGTGCATACGTCCTACTGTTTTGGCACCTAGTGAAACACAGGTGGAACCCCCTTTCACCTCACAGATCACTCTGACCTAAAGTTATCTGGCTACGTACTAGTGCCATTATTTTCCTCTCACCGCGTTTTCGCCATTTACATACGCAGTAATGTAGCTTATCAAACTCCACCACATGTGATAGGTGTTTAAATAAGGAACTCAACTTCAGGTGGCTTAAACTCCATCTCCAAATTATCTTCTACTTTATTTAGAGAAGCCCCAAACTGAACCTTTAACGAGTCCAATGCGCTGTCCGCCTCTATTCAAAGAACTGTATTTTAGTATCCTCATACTGGACCTCGTGGTACCATTGTGTCATATCAGCTAATTTATCGTACATCGACCACACAGAGAAAAGATTCTTAAAAGAACCGTATGGCAATACGAGAAAGCCAATTGGAGCAGTCTTAACAGCTTCTTTAGGAATTTTAATAATTCCTCGATAACGACGTGGATACCACTTCCTATATAATCACAGACACCATTTTCATTTGAATGGAATCCTTTATGTCTCATGGGATGAAGAGTATCAAACCAAAACAAGAGGCCTTGTACGCCTCAAGCTGTAAAAAGGCTGTCAGAGTTAGAGAAATGTTTTTTCCGTCCTACAAGACCAACCCGACAGAGGAAAACCGAAAAAAGTTTAAACGAGCCAGGAATGAGTGCAACGTATTTCTTAAATGTGTAGAAGTTCAATACGACCAAAATCTGAGCCAAAAAAATACTACAGTATTCCAAAGGTAGTAAAAATTGTTGGTCTTTCTTCAAAAATATTAGAAATTCTGCCTCATCCTTAATCCTACTGCACACTTTGCGGCTAGCTCAACACTTCCAGATTGTACTTTGCCCTCGCGTACACTTGAGTGCATCGAATCTTCAATGGGACGAATCCACTTTCGCACTCGTGTAGTAGCAAGAGTACTTAAAGATCTTAAGAAACACAAATCCGCTGGTTCAGATGGTATATTTGCCCTTACTATCAATCCTACTCTTTAGGATTAGAAAACAGCATTTTTCCAGCCCGTCCATTGCACTTCCGTCCCTTCCTTCTCAGGTTATGGAAACGCTGATTAACCGCCAGTTAATGAAATATCTCGAAACAAGAAAATTTCTCAATGGCAGGCCCACTGGTGAAATGAAGGCACATCTCACCGATAAGTGGAATGAAAGTGTACATCAATCTGCTGAAAGCAAGATAACTGAGAGTTTAGCATCAGGCTCTTTTGTCGAAAAGGCATGATTTTGGGAACGACGAATTTCTTTTTCAATGGATGAGAAATTACCTTTCGGAACGTTCAATTCAAGTTGTCTTGAATGTTTTCAAGTCTTATAATCACAAAATAAATACTGGTGTGCCCCAGGACTCCGTTTTGTCTACGACACCCTTTTTAATTTTCATTGATGATCGTTTATCTTGTACTTCTAATCCAATATATGGTATTCCTTTGCTGATGACAGTATTCTCTGCTGCACACTATTATTATTAAAGTTCTAGAATTTAGACAGCTACATAGGCGACGCAGTAACAATGCAAATACAACAGTGTAATTCATGGGTTTAGATATAGTTATAGGCGTTGCAGATATCTTATATTAAAGATGATACAAATAATTCAAAATCAGTATAATTTACAATAATTTTAAAAGCCAAATTAATATAAAAACCTTTTCGCGGAGTTTCAAGATATCAAGATATGATTTCAATTAAATTCGCACTTAGTAACTCTGAAGATTCAATCTTTTGATTTCGATAACACCATAATTTCTGAACGGTCGTTAGCCGGACCCATCTTTTTCTCCTGACCGATATCTCTGTTTTGTTTTCTGGGCTCACTTTTATCCGTTTTAGTGTTCTCAACAATAAGAAATATCGCTTCGACAGTTGCGATATGCACCAGTGGCCACCCTTCATAAAACAACAATTTAAACTTGTATTTTCCAATTGGAAATGGAAACGTTAGAATACTAGAATCCATGTAAATGTCTCGAGCTGCTAGATGTCCCTTTAAATTTGAAGGCATAAGTGTATCTAGAAAATGTTGTTTTTATCTCCAATTTTACATACCGAAAATGGGCATTGATGATTGAGACTTGAGAAACTTCTGATCATCTTAAGTAGCGGCTTTGCGTATGGATTTCCTCTGCCAGTTCCTAACATGTTGCACATATTCACGGTTATGTTCATGACATACGGACGAAACTGATTGGTGTGAGTCCATTTAAAAAGTTTCAAATTAAACTGTAATAACAGTAAAAAGTTAAAGAGGAAGATATCAAATTTAGGTCATGCAAACTCACAGTGACGTTTCGCAAAACGCCCACCAAATCCGAGTCCATGACGGCATAGGTCTTTTGCCAATTTATAGGTTTTAATTTGCATGTTATATTAACTACCAGATCAGGATTACCGACGCAGTTGATGCTCAGTGTCTTGACAGAAATTGAAGGTGACTGCAAATAGGGAAAGGAAATAAATTGTTATGAGAAAAAACTAGTGCAAGCAAAACGGTGAACTTACTGAATTAGGCTTTTGGCTGGCAACTTCGCCAGTCGAAAACAAAACGACCAGTAGACTGAAAAGAACACTACGAATGTCCATCTGTTTTGAAAAGATCTACAAATGTGATTTATGTATGACGGTGAGGCTCTTTTTAAATCAATTTATAACCATCCAACTGTGACAATGCGTAGCTCTAGCCTATACCATTAACATTACCATAGCAAGACAATTATTTAAAACTTAGCTTATCGCCCCTGACCACTTCCCTTGTCTTTATCTTTATTTATTTTGCAACTTTTATATTTTGCTTTCTTTAGTTCGAATATAGCAAATATTGTCCTTTCAAGGTTATGTTTTGTTACAGGTAGTTCGAAAAGTGCCGAAACTGACACATAGATGGCAGTCGATTTTTGGTTAGTATATCACTTTCCTGGTTTTTCCTTCCTTGCTTTTTAACAGGACTTCGACTACAACATGACTCCGACATTTTGTGCCTACGGGAAGATAGCATTATCTCTTTTCATCAAAATTATAGTTTCTTAAAAGTTCAATAAAATTTCCCAGTAATATAAGATTTATTCTTGTTTTGTATAAATAGTAGCAAGTGTTCTTGTAAATTTTTTTATTAATCAAATTGAGACACGTCGTCAACAGCTCGCCAAAACAATCTACATCGCACATTAATGCAGTTTATTATTCCATCGCTGAATAGAGAGGCTCTGATAACCTCATAAAAAAACTATGAGCTGCAATTGAAAGGCTCTCCTCGAAGGTGGAAAAATTGTCCTGAGACGGTAGCAGAAGTAGGAACCGTGCTACGAGATCGCCTTCAAGCCAAGCCAACGCCAAGGAAAAGCTAGGCTAGCAAATGCCGATTTCCATGCAGCTGGAACAAGACACCGGGAAACTAATGCGCCGGCGTGGATGGAGACGACCGTCGGCAAATATTTTTATTTCAAAACGTCTCCAAATCAAAGACTGTAGATCAGGCACTTAGTTACTCATCGATACGGGGGCTGATGTGTCTGTTTGGCCCAGAACAACCAACATCAACATCAGGAGTACCTCACAGAAACTCTTCGCTGCGAACGGCGTCCCATCAAGACATTCAGCACACCACATTTAACACTGGACATTAGCCTTCGCCCGGAGTTCCCATGGATGTTTGTTATCGCCGAAGTCACCCACTCCATTCTTGGTGTCGATTTCCTCTACCACTATAGGCTAAGAAACGCCTTAAGAAACGACAACGACAACGAGGATACAATAACACTCTCAGCGCCGCATTAACACCAGGACGATCAGCACAGACACCAGTCTTTATTGTGGACCGCAATAGTGTCTATGCGAATATTCTTAGAGAGTTTACTAACATAACTAGGGAATCCCACCAACCTGTGCCAGATCACTCAGTGAGCCACCACATAATAACTAGAGGGCATCCGGTTGCTCAACGACCCAGACGACTCGCAGGAGATAAGTTAGCCGCAGCACGCAACGAATTAAATCTTTTGGTCCAACAAGGTATCTGCTAACCATCTGACGGCGTGTGGGCGTCACCTTTGCTGATGGTAAAAAAGGACTTGGACTTGGAGTCCCTGTGGGGACTATCAACGACTTAACAATATCACGGTGCCAGACATGTATCCGATTAGCCACCTTCAGGATTTGACGCAACGGTTAGTAAACTGGACCTCAAACAGGCGTAGCATCAAATCCCAGTGGCACCTGAGGATCGATAATAGCTGTCATTACTCTCATTGGATTATTCCAGTTTAACGTCATGACATTCGGTCTTTGCAACTCATGGATGCCGTCCAGCTGGCAAATCCAAAAGCTGATATTTCTTTAGTTCTTCGTTGCGACGATTCAGACGGCCATCGGAGCCGCCCTCGGCCAGAGGACTAAGTCCGGTCTTCAGCCACTAGGATTCTTTTTAAGGAAATTTTTTGAACGAGGAGTTAAATACAAGGTTTATGATCGGGAGCTGTTGACAATTTTTCGCGCTGTCCGACTCTTTAGACATATCATTGAGGGTCGAGAACTTGTTATTCTTACTGACCACAAGCCTCTGGTTTATGCGTTTTCCCAAAAATCGAACCTCTCCAGTGATCGTGTTGAACGCCAGCTTGAGGAAATAAGCCAGTATTCCACCTACATCGGACACATTTCTGGTGAGGAAAACGTAGTAGCGGACACCTTATCTCGCATTCAAGCAATCAACTTTCCAGTAGCCATCAGCACGATGATGAATTGAAACATCTACTTTAGTCATCCGAAAGGTCTTCGTTGGAATTAAAAGGACTCCGCACTGATGGAACCGACGCAGTAGCTTATTGTGACGTCGCAGGCAACAACATTCGTCCATTTGCACCCGGGTCACTAAGAAGGCGTATATTTGGTATCGCACATAACTTTTCTCAACCTAGTGGACGTGACACTAAGAAGATCATCGCCCGAAACTTCGTCTAGTCCAAAATGAACAGCAACATCATTATGTGGGCACCCTCATGTTTGCTCTGTCAGTGCAACAAGTTCAGCCATCACGTCAAAAATACTCCACAACATATCGCTATGCCTAGCGAACGATTTCGTCATGTCCATATCGACATCATGTGGCCACCGAATGGGTACCGTTATCTTCTAACGATGATCGATCTTTTCTCCCGTTGGCCGGAAGCTGTGCCTTTGAAGGACATAACATCTGACACGGTCTCCAGCGCTTTTTTCGCAGCCTGGGTGTAGCGCATTGGCGCACTTGCTACCATTACATCCGACCGAAGCTCGCAGTTGGAAGGTCAACTATTCAGCGCCCTGGGGAAGATGATTGGAAGCCACAAAATTCGAACCACATCATACCATCCTGCATCGAACGGAATGATTGAACGTTGGCATCACTCTTTCAAAGCGGCAGTGAGATGTCACGAGTCGTTATATTGGATTGAGTTGCTACCGACCGTTGCAAAAACTGGATAGAAAATGTGGCTTGAGGAGGCTTTACGAAGAAATGGACGTTTACAGGTACTCCGCTTTCACCTGTATGTGAGTACGTGTAAATTGTTAACAACATTAAAAGTGAAGGTAGTATTTACGATTATAAGGGACATTTGTTTACAAAAGAGCGCATTAAATGGACATACTTTTGTAAATGATTTTAGAAGATTTTGTTACCTTATATTACATTTATCCAGAGTTTTGTAAACGCTGACTAAATGTCAACTCATGAAATGCATCGAAACACGAAACAAACAGGTTAACGGGTGATTTGATGTCTCAGCGAAAATTGAAACCAAAGTCAATACCAATCTGGAGAAAGCAAGATAGTTGCACTTGATATTTCAAAGAGATTCGACAGAGCTTAGAAACGGTTCTTTTGTCGAAAATGCGTGTATTTGAGATCGATGAATCTGTTCTTTAATGGATAAGAAACTACCTCTCAGAACGTTAAATTCAAGTAGCCTTGGCCGGTTAAAGTTTGGTTTCCACAAAATAAATGCTGGTGTGCCCCAGGGTTTCGTTCTTTCTCCGACACTATTCTTAACTTTTATAAATAATCTCTTGTTCACCAATATGTTCTTTTTATGTTAGGTCACGGATTACCGTCCCACCTCTTCAGCTGTAGAACGGAAAAGTCTTATTATAGGCAGCTATTAACAGAATATCTTATTGTGGAACCATCAACCGAGTGGCATTTTATGCTTCTAAAACTTAATGTTGTATATGTGACTGGGATGGACTAAGTTGGAATGAGCACATCTTCAACATCTCCAAATATATGGTATATGTTGCATGAAGAAATATGGAGATCTTTTCTCCCTTTAATGCCTCATTAATGTATGTATTTATAAGGCGTTGATCCGTCCTTGAAACTTTTCTATACATGCTAGACGTAATACAAAAACCGTTCTATTGAACCCATAATTTGGAGGGGGCTAAGTACCCATTTATTAACCTTTTTACAAGATAATCTAACTTAATAACAAGTATTTAAAAACTTACAAAAATTAAGGGCTAGGAACTAAGGGAACGGTAGTCAGGTTAAGAAGTTTGAGGCGGTCACGATAGGGAGATAAAGATAAAAAGGTCGTCCCAGAGTAGTCCTCGAGGAGCAAATTGAAGGCAACGATGAACTATTCCAAGGGTAATGTAAAGTGACTTTGTCACATAAGGGTTTCAAAATTCCTTGGACCATAGCATGATAAAACCATCTGATGAGTTGCCTTTAAGGATTATTTCATTAATATGGGAAAGGAAGTGAGAGTTACGCTATCGTATAATATTCCAAGGTCTCGAAGGTATTGAGCCTAGGGTATAGGCTGTCCATGAAGAAAATAAAGTGGAGGAGGAGATCGATTAGATTTACGAGGCAAAGTCATAGGTTGACATTTGGAGACTTAAAGCTATTTACTATTTTTAGATCCGAAGTAATCATATCGAGTCCTTTTTGAAGGAGAGTGGGGTCTTGGGCTCAAGAAATAGTTTTGGAGAACTTAGTGTCGCTGGCGTAAATGGATAGGGCCTGTGTTTAACAATCCTTTCCAGATCTCTTACAGTTAAAATAAAAAGAAGGGGACCTAGATGGCTGCCTTGTGATATACCAGAATTAGCTAAAAACGGAGTTGAGAAGGACGACCTAAAACAGAAGCTAGTAGTAATGGTTTTCCAAATAAGTAGATATTCATTTTAAGAATATGAGATCAAAACGAGGGAAGACAAATTTAAGAGAATCAATTGATGAGATATTTTATGGAAGACATTAGCAAAACTGTAACAATAACATCAATTTCATTGCCATTTTCTAAGGCTGAAGAAAGCTTAGCAACGAGACGGTAGTTAGTTAGTTCATTCTTTGTTCCCTTTTTGTGGACAGGGGTTATGAAAGATGCCTTTCATACTTGGGGAATTCCTCTTGTGTGAGGAATAGAGAAGAAGTTGGGTGCGAAATAATGTAGGTACACTTTTTGAAAAATGGAGAAATTGGGAAGGCGCATAAATATAGGTACAAAGAAATCAGGTACGAAGTAGTTGTCTGCAAATTATTGTTTAAAAAAGGTTACAAAATAGTTGACAATAATATGTGAGTCGGTAGATGATGTATTATCGTACAAGAGAGAGGGGTGATAACCATTAAATTTTCTTTTGTAGTTGACGAATTGATAAAACGACTTAGTATCGCTGATGAGGTTGGTCTGCGCAATGTGGAGAACGCGCTGATAAAGACAGTTATAGAGTATTCAGAATAAGAATTTGTGAGCGTATTTTGTTTCCTTTGTTTTCGTAAAGAGCGAAGTCTTTTGTTTTACCAGAGTGGGGAAGTAATTGATGTTTTATGATAACATAAGGGAACGTAACGAAAAATGGAATTAAATATTTAACTGTACAAAATGGAGAAAGCATCAGTTCGGGATAGGTTGGTAAAACCAGAAGAAGATTTGCTAAGACAGATATTGATTTTGCTTTATTTTTTGCTTTTTGTAAGAGTGAGTAGGCGAAAAAGTGGATTGGGGTGAAGAATTATAGAAAATTGAGAGAAATGAGCAGTAGTTGATAGTGTTAAAGGGATCGATAGTGATAATAGGGTCTAGTGGCTTACCGATGTAGTTATATAGTATAGACTTGAGTCTGTTAAATGATGAATGATAAACTAGCGTTTGACGCGGTAAAAATGAAGTATTCATCCATTTGAATCCACTTCAGCAGAGACAGTTTACTGTCACTGAAAATAAGGCTAAAGTCGATGGAGTCACGACGGTCAATCGCTTTAATAGCAAGGGTGTAGGATGTGATAGGTTGAGCTGGGAGAATGCAGCAACACATAATGTACAGGGACCTATTGGGAAGTGTTATTTTATTTCAAACAAAGTCAAGTTTGACAGAAGAAGAGATAAGGATGAGAGAAAAGTAGAAGCTATTTAGGACATCTTGGCATGGAAAATCAACTATAAGAAGGGCAGGATCATTAACCATTGGAAGAGAGTAATCGTTAACTCGGAAAAAATTATAGGAAAATGGGAATAGATCCTCGCTCTTTATATCGTGGAACGGATTGGTTTCTGTGAGAGCATAGACTTCGAAAAAGAGGCCATGAGATTCAGATAAACCAGCACGTGCTTTAGAGCGCAAGCTTCTTACGTTTCGGTAGTAAAATGTTAGAGAGAGTTTGTTGCATGGAGGAGTAGGGGAATGTATATGAGATGCAGTCAAAGTAGGCAAATTAGGAACGGAAAAATTTATCATGGTTAGCTCGCATACGACAAAGGTAAGAAACTATTTTAAAGTATACTAACTCGATCAAAAATTTCCCGGATTATTCAAAAAATTATAAATACAAGTTTATTCATCTAAATCTATATTGTCCCCTTTAAAGCAATCCTCATCGACTGCAATACACTTATGCCAGCGCTTGATCCGATTCTCGAAAAACAGAGATAGATGTCAAACTATGATGCTAAGATTCAGAATAAACCAACCAACTTAACAAAAAAAAAAAAAAAAAAAAAAAAAAAACAGTACATAGGACACCCACAACCTTTTGGGAAGGTGCGACGAAAACTTGGTATCTGTTGTAAGGATAGGTAACACCAATATTGTTAATTGACTCCATCGAACTCCGATGTAAAGTCACACACATTAAATTTTGCAATCACTATTTTCACCACTAGTGCTCCATTGAAATTGGCAGTAGCAATCCGCCCATCAGACCTTCATAATCCCATAATCCCTTCGTAATGCCATCCCCAACTGCAGTCATTTTGCCTAAGCAACATTTTTTATTAATTGAGCACAAACATTAAACAAACTTTTCTTTATATGAATTCTAAAAACAGCTTTTTTCGAATATCTTAGCTAGAACCATACTTTTCCAGACTTATCCTTCCGCTTCTGACTACGTTCACATATTTTCAATTTTATTGCCGACAATGTCTGCGCCCGACACAAACACGAAACGACAGATAATTTTAAAAGTTCAACTTAAGCAAAACTTTTCAGTTACTGAACCATTAAATTAACAATTCATTTACATGCTTACGAATGTGTCCTTAAAGCGCTTTTTCACTAAACCAAATTTGACACGCGAATAACCCAATACAAAAAGAACTATCTACCCATTAGGACTGTGCAAATTGCAGTTCCTTCGTCGCCAAAGAAGCAAATGTATGTCTTTTTCAGAACTGAAATTCAAGTGCACAGTCGAAGAGGAAGATAAGATTTGTGAAATGTTCCCAACAAGGAATTTTCGCCGCATATAACACTTTTCACCATTTAATTCAAGTTAATTAAAGGAACGTAATTGAGTATCTATTTTGTGAATTGCTCATAGATTTTTTCGAATATCTGTACTGTTTTACAGCAGATAAATTAAAAAATTTTCTACACAGGCGCATTGTTCTAACCATTATAGAAATATGCGCCCTGACTGACTCAAACTGCAACCAACTTCAGACTGCTAAAATTTCGAAACCGTTCATGACAGTGAGCTCAAATTTTGACACATGACAGATAATTTTATTATTTACAAGCCTTTTAAACGATTTGCGTCTCAGTTGTGTTGAAAAATTTCTATCCGCGATGGAATTCAAACGTGATAGTGTGATTGCTTTATATCTGGCTGGAAAACCACAAGTAGCTATCGTTAGAGCCCCACCATCACCTCAACGTGAATAAATCCTTTGTGTCTCGAACCATAGCTCGTTACCGTGGTATTGGCAGCGTTGCAAAACCCCATAGAGGTGGGCATAAAAAAACAGCAACATCGACAGAAATGGTTCGGAAAGTGAAGGCTCGAATTGAGCGAAATCCGCGTCGAAGTGAAAAAAAAAAAATGGCTCATGAGCTCATCATATCGTTGGAACGGATGCAATACATACTGAAACATGAGCTTGAGTTCAAGCCATTGAAGTTCCAAAAAGCACACGATCTTTCACCGCAACAGAAAAAAGTTAGATGAGTCGCTATTTGTTATCAGGCAATATGTCAACAAACAAAATGACCGAGTTTACTTGCCAGAGAGGTCCTTCGAAAATTCACACCTTCAAACGGCCACCAGAAAGCAGCAGTACCGACTGTGATGGTTTTGACCGCCATGACCGCCGATGGTCGCTCTCCGCTCGTATTTTTGGACCGTGGCGTCAAAATTAATGCGATTGTATAGCGTGAAACTGTCTTAGAGGCAGTATTGAAGCCTTGGACAAACAATAATTTCGGTCGGAGACCGAGGACATTTTAACAAGACTCAGCACCGTCTCACAAAGCGTGCATCAACCAAGATTGGTTAAAAAACAATGTTCCACATTTCATTTCTTCGCACAATGGATTGCAAATTCTCCAGATGCATATCCTTTGGATTTCTCTGTCTGCAGGGTGCGATGCTTTCTTCGGCCGTCTCAAGGCCATTATTCGCCAAAGGTGGACATATTGAAAACTGCTGATAGAATTTGAGAATTGATGTATTTTCCAACATTTTTCGCCTTGGCACAATAAAATTTATCAAAAAGTAAAAAAATTATAGCATTTTAAAAAGTTGCATTTCGTCAGTCAGGGTATATATATATGTGGCGGGCGTTTTAGACACATCAAGCTAAGCACTCTGGCAATGCCGAGCACCAATTGATAGCCACATGACAGCAGGATACCAGATGCAAAAGATGGAGACAGAAGCCACCTGACAGAAGCCGCCTTTAAAGTAATTTTAGTTTTTTTTATTGCGAATAAATATATACCACTTCGGTTCGGCTTTTACCTCTTCAAATAAGTTAAAACGATTGTCTGAGCATTGCTATCCATTCCCTCTACATGTCCTAGTCATTTCAACCGACTGATACTCACTTTTTTGATATGGACGGTGCTGCTCTACAGCTCATATAGTTTCTCTAGATCGTCGTTGAGACTTCTTCTCCAAAGCCCCCCAATGCAAACCGTACAGAACATATTTTGAAAGATTTTTCTCTCAAAACGACAGAGGATATACAAAGCCCAAAGAAACAACGATTGGCCAGAGCGATTCTTCTTTTTATTTTTGCTGAGAGCCAAGTAAAGAACAATTTTTTAGTACCTCAAATATATGGTACATGGTATACATACAAACAGCATATACTTGGTTTTGCCTTCATTTACTGCTAAACCCATTTTGGCATCTTCCGTTTCACTACTAGCGAAAGCAACCGTGACAGTCCGCTGAGTTGTATCAATTATGTCGATATCATCAGCGTACGCTAGTAGGTAAACAGACATTTGAAGTTTGTACCTCCAGTATTCGCTTGTAGGTTCCGGACAATTGTTTTAACTATGATATTAAAAAACTTGACAGTGCGTCAACTAAAATCTTTTTTGATATCATAAGTATCGGCTAATTCGTTACCGACTCTGAACACATTAGATTCTGATATTATCAGCATAATCAATTGGGGAGCTCTTAACAGAGTGGAATTTAATGCTTCCAAAACTATTATCCATGAATCTGGTCGAAACCGAAAAACTTTCTATTCTCGGTATGTGTGTCAGTTTTGCTACGGTAAATTGACCGCCTAGATCGTGCGATATCACACCTTTGGACTATTTTCTCTGGGGATATGTAAAGTCTCAGGTCTTCAGGAATAAGCCAGCCACTATTAACGCTTTGGAAGCCAACATTACTTGTGTTATCCGCGAGACCAGTCGCTATTCTCGAACGAGTCGCCCAAAGAAGCTGTAAAGAAGCTGTCAAGGTTAGAAAAATGTCCTTCAAGACCAAGCGTGTGAAATTCCAACAAGACTGAGGCAAAAAATACTACAATGTCCCAATTGCAATGGTAGTAAATGTTTGATCCTTCGTCAAAAACATCAGAAATTCTGCCTCATTATCCGTCCCAATGATTTTTTACAATGACATTCCAGCTGTTAGCTCTTTAGAAAAGGCCAGTCTGCTTGCTGCACATCTTGTAACCAATTCAACACTCCCAGATTGGGACGAATCCACTTTCACAGTCTAGCAAGAGTACTTAAAGATCTTAATATACACAAATCCGCTAGTCCAGATGGTATACCTCACCTTCTTCTGAAGGGATGTTCTTTCTCTTCGTTCCTTTAAAAAACAAAAAAACGAATTTTCTTCTCTCCCTTCGTACAGGCCCGTTGCATTTACGTCAAATCTTTCCAAAGTCATGAAAACGCTAATAAGACGTCAGCTCATCAAATAGCTCGAAACGCGAAAACTTCTCGTAGTAACTGGTCCACTGGGGATTTGATGGTATGCTTCACCGAAAAGTGAAGTGGATAGTTTCAAGCCTGATATTCACAAAATGAATGCCCAGGGTTTCGTTCTGTCTCCGACATTCTTTTTAATTTTCATTAGGTATCTGCTACTTGTAATCCAATATAATCCTTTGCGGCTCTTTGGCAGTAGAACGGGAACGACAGCGTATGTTAAGCTCATTAAATTCCGATATTGGCGGCATAACCAATTGGGGAACTATTAACAGAGTGGAATTTAATGCTTCCAAAACTCAATGCTGCGAAATTGGAGTACAAAATTGGAGTACAATGTCCACATCTGGTCAGGTGCTCCTAAAACATCTCTGCACATGCAATAAAACTAGTATGTGATACTATGTAATATCAGTCAGTCAATTGATTGCCTCGAACACCAACGAAATGTAGCCTGTGTCACTTTGTTTTATCGCTATTTCCGCCACCAGTACTCAATTGAAATCGCCATCAGCATTCTGTCCCTTCAAAACTTCAACCCTATCACCTTTCTCGATATGAATACTCACCAGTATACCATCAAGCCCACATTCGGACGTACTCTAAAAAATCGTGTTGGCGCAGTTGAGGGGTCTCCTTTTTTGTGGATCGGGCATACGGTTTTGAGATTCCATCCATCAGGCATACACTCTTCTGGCCAGATCTAAGAAATGAGGTTATTCATGTTCTCCACAAAGTCATTTCTAGGAGCTTTTAATAACATACCTCGACTGGTAAGCCGTCAGGTCCAGCTACTTTGTTGGATTTCAGTTCAGGTATTGCTATTCTTACTTCATTTTTGTCAGATGGACGGAAGTTTTGGCTATAATCATCTAAGTTGAATGGTATATTCTACCTGATAGCGTGCTGTTTGGCTTCTCTACCGTTATACATTCTGCAGAAAAGTTTTTTTCATATTCTCAGAACCAACTGTGACTGTACAACAAGGCGTTGAACCGAATTATTCTTGGCTGCCATGTCTCCGTATATAGACAAGGATTAGGAAATCGTATGCTTTCTATAGCGATATTTCGTCCCGCCGCTAAGTCAATAAACCTTAGTCCATTGCCAAATGTGATATCGGGTTGTACTACATACTGCGGACATTGCTCATATGGTATGTCTTGTCGAAGAGCTGGTAGAAACATTCTTTGGTCCTTATTTTCATAGATCGTGGGTGCATATTTGCCTTATGTAAGCGAATTTGGCCTTGATGAGGTTTGTCGTAAGACGTTCGTTCACATGTTGGAATCTCAAGACTTCTTGCCTAAGTCTGCCGCATATGGCAAATTCACATATGCGTAAGCATTGTTTCACAGTTTTTCATCTTCTTATATAGGGCTTTCCAATAGGGACTTGACAACTTTGAATTTAATTTGTGAGCGCACTCTTTCACTAATCATCAAACTTTCACTGTCAATTTATTCAGTAAAGTCAACATTTTCATCATGGTAAAGTACACTAACGAGCAACGTCTGCAAATTATAAAAATTTTCAACAGATTTTCCTAGTCGGTGACTGCAACTTTAAGAGCCGTAACTCCAATTTTCGGTCGTAATTCTCGCCCTAGTAGACAGGTAATAACAAGTTTAGTGCAAGAATTTGAGACCAAATACTCGTTGTGTGATGTTACCGTGTCAGTGAGACAAAGGGTTAGTCGAAGTGTCGAAAATATCGCTGCCGTTCAGACGTCCGTAGCAAACGGTCCAAATTAGTCAATTCCGCGGCGTTCTCAAGAATTGGGCATCGCTCAGACCACATTATGGCGTATTTTGCGTAAAGATCTTGGTTTTCACCCATACAAGATCAAGCTGACTCAAGAATTGAAGCCGATGGACAATTTGAAGAAACGTACGTTCTCCGATTGGGCTTTGGAGAAAACGCGCCAAGATGATGAATTTCATCGCAAAATCATCTTCAGTGACGAAGCTCATTTTTGGCTCAATGGGTTAGTCAATAAGCAAAATATGCGTTATTGGTTGGGTGAAAATCCACATGTGCCTCATGAATGCGGTTTGCATGCCGGCGGCGTTATTGGACCATATTTTTTCGTCAACGATAACGATTATCACGTTACTGTGAATGGTCAGCGTTATCGCGCCATGATCACCGATTATTTTTGGCCAGAATTGGAGGATATGGACTTGGACGATATGTGGTTTAACAGGATGATGCCACAAGCCACACAGCACACGCTACAATCGATTTATTGAAGAGTAAGTATGGTGAGCGTGTTATCTCAAGGCATGGGCCAGTCGATTGGCCGCCTCGTTTGTGCGATTTAACGCCGCTTGACTATTTTCTGCGGGGCTACGTTAAGTCATTGGTTTATGGCAACACGCCAACGACGTTGGAAGAACTCAGAAAAAAAATCTGAATGCGAAATAGCGGCAGTTTCGGCCGAAATGTGTGGTTTCCAACGAATCGACCGCTGAAAACGTGCCGCAGTGGCCATATGAACGAAGTCGAATTCCATTCATAAATATTTTGATTGTACTTCAAGCCAATAATAAAGTTTTTGAAATATCTCAAATGGTTTGCCTTTTGTTTAAAAAAAAAAAGTTGTCAAGTCGTTATTAGAAAACCCTATATATAAGTCAAGAACCTCTGCTAATTGTACGGCTGCATACGGCCTTTTGAATATTCGAGCAGATCCGAAAGTCGTTGTCCTTTAATCGTTGTTCTTTGTCGTTTAAACGTTTATCGGAGGTCATTCGATGGGTTATCACATCTTTTTAATCTTTCCGTGTAGGCTTGTGAGTTTGTTATCCAGCACGAAACCCAAATACAGTGCTGTGCAAATCAATTGGGACAGGCATTTTTACAAACATAAGCGTAAGAAGGCTGTGGTTTTTGCATTATTTTTTCAAAAGATTTGTGAAGGATTTTTCAAATTAATTTGAAATGGTTTGTTTTTTACGGATTTGAGAACGCATATCTCTACGAAAATGAGGACTAAGAATATCGATTTACACAAGATTATAACACATATATCAACTGTTGGAGTTCCAAAATTAGGCGTTGGAAGAATCATATCGTTGCACAAAGCCACCGGATCCATTGCGGACAAAAACGCAAGTCTACATTCCCTGATGATAAGGTTTTGACCCGTAACTGCGTAATTCATCCTTGGAAGCCTAGTTGCGACCTTCAAAGGGACTGGGAGTGTGCAGGGAGTGTGGTGGACTTCTCTATTGTACGAAGGCGTCTTCTTGAAGTTCACTTGAGAAGCAGCATTTTACTGAGGCGAACAAGACTATATTAGGCCAAGAAGCGCGAGGACTGAACTGCAGAAGATTTTTTTTCTTTTTCTCTTTATTTTATTTTTACAAAAATTTTTAGCTCTCTATAATATTGCAGAATTGCCTTACACAAGAGATTAGTTAGTGACATTAAATATTAAACAAAATAAATAAATATTGTATTGTAGTAAAATAACTAGAGGAAAAGAAAAAAGGCAGTAAACAAATGTAAACGCCGGGTAAGCTCAGCTTGGAAACAAACCAGTCTGCGTTGAAACCAACTTCGGTCTAATGTCAGCCATAGTTTTATTTTAAATATAAAATGGGCGCTAAACTTCCGCCTTCCGGGGTTCTTTGGCCTTTTTTTTTTTTTTTGACAGCTCGAGAGCGGTGGTGCCTTTTCCCTAGAAATTTGTAATAAGCGTTAATTTTAGACAAATATACCAATCTCAGGAGTGGGGTATATATTCCCATTTTAATAAAATAAATAAAAATAAAATAAAACTTCCGAAACAGCGGATCTGAAAGGATGAGAAATTGGCGGATTCACTTCAGCAAGCGCGAGTACAAATCCCGCCATCAGCTTCATTACTCCAGCTACGTGCGCTGTATGAACAGGTGACTGCTGCTACCTCCGAAACTGAGGCGACAGATACAGCTGCCACTTCTGTGGAAGCTACTGGCTCAACGGCAGCTGTTCCACTCGCAACTTCAGTAAATATGTCGACTACTGTATCGACTGAGGCACCCGTGAGTTCGGCAAAATTAACAATTCCTCCAGCCGACGTTTCCGTACAACCTTCAGCTTCTGAAACTTCCACTTACGACGACGACGAGGAGGAACGAGAGCTTGCGCGGCTCGAAAAGTGCAAACGGATTATGGAATTGAAACGAGAGCTTGCAAGAATCGAGCTTAACACGCCATCCCCATCAACTGGACGTAAAGTGGATTTTTCCAACATCGAGAATGCGGTCTCATATTTTACCGGCGATGACAATTATGGTGTAAAAAAGCGGTTAAGTGACTTCGAAGATGTGGTCGACTCACTCGGATGTGAAATGAGGTGCAAGTACAACTGCGCACGACGTTTGTTAATTGGCACAGCATAGATATTACTGCGCACCGCTAAAGTAGATTAGTGGGATGCTCTCAAAGAACTGTTATTGCTCGAATTCGACAAGCGCCTTACTCGCCTAGAAATTTATAGGCAGCTAAGTTACCGCAAACGCGGCGAGGGAGAAACACTCTTACATTATGTACTTTGTATGCAGGAGATCGCAAATCATGTCGACATGGAGGAAACAGACCTAATAATCGATGGTTTTACCGATTCTTTACCAAATGTTTCAATTCTGTATGGAGCAAAACCAATAGGCGGGTTAAAAATGCTCATGTGCAGCAAAGCATTCAGTAACTTTAGTAAAACCTTCACGTCCCACGATATCTACGGCTTTAGCAAAGTAAACTTCAATGCCGGGGAACCAAGTAAGATGTTTTAACTGCTCGTCATACTGACATATTGCAAGCAATTGCCCCAAGGACAGGAGACCACCAGGATCATGCTTCCGCTGTTCTGACCAAGGACATACGTATAAAAACTGCCCGAAGAGAAGAGTTGGTGCCGTAAGCAGTGACGAAAGGAAATCAGGCGCTGTAGAAGAAGATCGGTGCAACAGTGACGGTGAAGATTCTTTGAACGCTATACAGTGGGTGAGTGTCGCTTTTGATATTGATGAAGATAAGTGCACAAGGATAATTAAATATAATTCTTTTCTTGATACCGGTAGTGCTGTTTGTTTCGTCCATGTGTCCATGTTATCCAAAGATGTTCGACTTGGTGATTTAACTTCTTCAATTTATAAAGGATTGGGCGGGGTCACACTTTATACTTACGGTACTATATTTTGTTATCTAAAAATTGCAAATCCATTAAAGAAAATTTCTTGGCCGCGACGTCCTTAAAGCTTTTGGTATGACGTTACAAATAAATCGAAGTCAAAGTAATATGGATTCAAAACGAAACTGTAATAAAAACTATTTACTTAATTACCCGCATTTGTGCACTCTTTTTTCTACTGGTTTAGATAGCAAAATAACTGTTACATGCGATAATCCGCATCAAAATAAAATATGTGTAGAATCAATCGAATCACAGTGTAGTGGCAGTAAATCTTGTGGTGACACTTCAGTGATAAATTCTGAACAATTATCTTATGAACGTAGTAATATCATGCTAGACGGTGCTTGTATTCCTCAGTTGAAGATTGGCCTCAGTAGCGAGTGCGATATTTTCAGAATAGAACCAGAACCTTTGGATGATATTTGGGTAGGCCCATCACTTGACGGGGTATCTAAGGATATGGTGCGTTGCGTAATTAGGGATAATTATATAAACTTTGACAAGTCTAAGGTAGCTGCATTGGATTTTGAAACGCATATCCGCTTAGCGACAGGTACTCTATTTTTCTGTGTGCGTGACGGTTGTCCTTTATAGAAAAGCAGTAAGTAAGTAAAATTGTAAACGATCTTCTGGCGCGTAAGATTGTTAGGCCTAGTGATTCTCCCTATGCATCGCCTATAGTTCTGGTTAAAAAGAAATCAGGTGAAATACGAATGTGCGTGGACAACCGTGGCCTAAATAAATACACCGTTCGTGACAATTATCCGCTGCCGTTGATTGAGGATTGTATTGAACACTTAGCAGGGAAGAAGGTCTTCACGTTGCTCGTGTATCTCATGAGTCAACCCATTACACTTCCTTTGTTACTCCAAATGGTCTGAAAAATGCGCCTAGTGTATTCCAACAAGAAAATTCATTGATACCAAATTGATTGTCGTATACATAGACGATATATTAATTGCCAGTGTTAATTTAACCGATCACCTCCAAGTGTTAGCTGAGGTTTTGCAATGTTTGGCGGCGAATGGACTAGAATTGAAATTATCCAAGTGTCGTTTTGCGTATTCCACAATTGAGTATTTAGGGTATACTATAACAGAATATGGAATCCAGCCTAGTGAATCACATTTACGAACTATTCGGCGATACCCCATCCCTCGGAACACTAAGAAGTTGCATTCGTTTTTGGGTCTCAGCTCTTACTTCAGACGATTTGTCAGCAATTTCCCCTGAATATCCAGGCCGTTATATAATTTTTTAAAGAAAGATAGGCCGTTTGTTTTTTCCCCAGAGTGCGAAAGTGTCTTCCGACAATTGCAAAATTGTTTGACATCTTCACCTATCCTAGCTCACAAAAGGTAAAAGGAATTATTGTACATTGCTACGCAAGCTCAGTGGGCTATGGTTCAGTATACTTTTCCAAGTGCACAACGGCTCAAGAATCTAAGTACCAAAGCTTTGAGCTCTAAACGTTAGCAATTATGTCCGCACTCCCCCGGTTTCGTGTCTACTTGGAAGGGATCCCTTTTACAGTGGTCACTGGCTGCAGCTCCCTTACTCTTACTTTAAACAAAAAAAAAATGAATCCTCGTATAGCTCGGTGGGCACTCGAGTTGGAAAACTACAATTATAAGGTGAAACATCGAAGTGGTACCTTCATGCCTCATACTGATGCATTAAGCAGATGCTATATGGTCTCGGTAGTAAACTCTGAAGATATTGATATTCAATTAAGGGTTTCCCAAAATCGCGGCCCAGTTATTTCATCATTGAGAGATTAATTAGAATCCGAAACGTCTAACTCATACGTTCTCGAGGAAGGTATAGTATTTATAAAAGACAAATGCAATAGACTTCGCTTTTATGTGCCATCGGAAATGGAAGTTAACCTCATAAGACACATACATGAAAAGATTGGGCACTTGGGTTCAACGAAGTGCTATGAACGGATATGCTCACTAAAATAAATAAGTTTATATTGGAAAAAACTGCATCCGTTTAATGTATTCTTCACCTATTCATTCGCGTGAACATAACTCATTTAACATTCCTAAAGAACCCCTTCCATTGTGTTTAACTCTATCCTGTGATTTCAACGAGTACAAAAGAGGTTTGTGCATCTTTATTCAGATACTTTAAGTATTATAGTAGGCCTTCGAAGATAATTACGGATAGAGGAACTTGTTTTACTTCATTGGAGTCTCTTACCTTTTGGATTTGAATATTACCCATGTTAAAGTATCAGTCCATTCACCACAAGCTAACGGAAAAGTAGAGAGAGTTAATCGTGTCCTAAAGGGTACGCTAGCAAAACTTAGTGAGCCAATACAACATGCTGATTGGGTACGAATGCTTTCTCAGGTCGAATATGCGCTCAACAATACGGTTCACCGTTCTATACGCACGACGTCTAGTAAGCTCTTATTCGGCGTCGATCAGCGAGGCTTAATAGTGGATAGGATGACTGAATTTCTAAAAGAAAAGGGTTAAGGCCATCAAGAAAGAAACTTGAGCCAAATTAGGCAGTGCGCCTCTGAATTCGTACATAAAGCTCAAGAGTTCAATCTCAAACAGTTTAAACAACGTAATCAACCTGCACGCATTTACAAAAGAGGTGATTATGTAGTGATTAAGAACGTAGATACAACGGTTGGTACTAATAAGAAACTGCTCCCAAATTTTGAGGGACCATATTACATCTAGAAGATTTTGCCCTGCGATCGGTAAGTCGTCCGTGACATAGAAAACAATGATGGCGTTATTGAAGCGAGAAACCTCTGTTTATGGAGAAAAGCAGAGTAACAGTTATTTTGTCCAGCTGAGTGACACTTTTGTCAGAGCAGAAAAATTCGTACTCAACAACTACAATATAAATGCCACTTCAAAACTAAATTATTACAAAAAACTAAAAATCAAACAATGTAGGACCGCAAAATTTCAATATCAATATGATTAAAATTAAGGAGCCATATTTTCAATATTTTTAAAAACGCATTTAATGTTTTAATGTGTCGTATGTCTACAAGGAGTCTATTGAACAATTTGCAAGATACTACACAATATTTATTTTTTTTTTTTTTATAGGTGGTACGAAAAGGAGGTATTTCGACAACAGGACGGGAAATACTTCTTAAATTGTAAGTGTCAGAGATTAGGCTTTGTATATATCCACCCCTTTCCAAAAAAAATCTTTTAAACTTTAAATTAGAATAAATGCCTAACAGTAAGGATTTTTAAGGATAAGCGGTGAGCATTATATATTCTTTGGACGGCATACTTTTGCAACAAAACAAGTGTACCCCCCCAACAGCTTATACCATATTGTAACTTCGAATGAAAAATTGCGTAGTAGACTGTTTTCAAAGTATGATTCATACAACATTTTCTGAGTCGATAAAGACTACGAATAGAAGAATGCAGATGGAACCGCGATGTGTTCACCCCAACTCAGATTTTCATCTATAACAACATCTAGGTACCTAAACTGTTTTACAACTTCAACTTTAAAACAGTTTACATGTTTTACAGTTACGCTGTCATTACCTATAAATGATTTTACAGGCATCCGCAGTACAAGTACAATTTATCATGAAATATATTTCGAAGTCAGAGGACTCTTGCATGCTATGACTGAAATACAAAATTTTGGTTTTGCTACTGACAATTGGTAGCAAATCTACATTATGGTTTATGTCAGCAGCCAGATCCAAAGGGTTATTATTTGAACCATAGGCAATGCCAATACAAATGGTTGATCAAACAAAGAGTTGATGTAGATCAAAAACAAGATGGGGCCAAGGACAGACCCTTGCGGTACACCCAATGAAATTACTCTTGGGTCGCTAAGATAGTCATCCACTCTTACTTTTTGTGTCCTGTCATTAAGATAAGAAACAAACCAATTATACATAAAGCCCCGAAGGCCAGCACCATAAAGTTTGTCCAAAAGATTGTGATTGACCATGTTGAACGCCTTAGTAATATCCACGAAAAAACCGGCACAATATTTTTTGTTTATAAAGTTGCAAATAGTCAGAAGAGCATATTTTAGAGATTGAAGGTAACAAGAGTCATTTTTTTGTTTTGACCTATATGGCCTTCCCAACCATGCAAAGACAGTTCCCGCCCGATATTGCACTTTTCCAACAAGACCTTGCCTTATGATTTGCGTCCAAGAAAATGAAGCAATTCTACGAGAAGAATGGCCTGGCATGCCTAGAATGGCCAGGCAACTTCTTTGACCTTAATCCAATCGAAAATCTTTGGGCCATTACAAAAGCTAGCCTCAGGAAAGGAATAGTACGACCAAAACAAGCTTTTTTCAGCCATTATTGAGATTTGGTTTCGTGATGCGGATTTGGAAAATATGTGCGAAACCTAGATTTCTTCAATTCCAAACAGGGTAAAAGAACTTACTTCTGCTAAAGGTGGTCATTTAAATTATCGGTTTTATCAAATTTTATAACATTTTGGAAGTTAATGAAAATATATTTTAAAATCTGCATGTCACAAATAATTTGCGCATCACTGTACTTGGTTCGTTAAATGGTTATGCCTTTTAATCAGACCAGTCAACTTCCCTTTCCCGCGAGAAAAACAAGCTCATTTTCAAAATTTTCAATTTAGCTAACTGTGGCAAGGCAGAAAGTACAGCTTTTTAGTCTACATGTTGGATGTTTTACAAGCCTACGGCTTGTTTGAACTATATTTGTAAGTAGTCACCTTCAGTAATTTGGCTACATTTATTATTGATAACTTTTTGTTTCCAATTATTTGCTTTGCAGAATGACTTACCAGCAACATATTTGTACGTGTCTTTCCCAAAATACTTACCAATGTTTCGCCCTTACAAACCAATTGTCTTTCATCTTCGATAAATTGTTCTCCGGAGAACTTATTTGGATAACGATTCCCTGATAGAGGGTATTATAAAATCATATTCAAATTCTTAAACAAATATTTGAACTTATTGAATTGAAATTTACTTGAAAAGATTCTATAGAAGCATTTCCGACTTTCAAAATAGGATGCTCCAGCATATATTGGGTTTGCGGTAACCGATTTTCCTACCTTAACATATGGAGGAACTAAGAATCTAAGATGCGAATATGTATTTTCTTCTATCACATATGGTGCTCTAAAAAAATTCCATACAATTTAGTTTCATCGAATAGAAAATCCTGAGAATTCTATGCGAATGTATCTAATAATGCTGGAAAGAGAAATATGTCATCCGGAAGGAAGCCGAAAGGAAATCCTCTTATGCGTAAAAGGCGATTTGAAAGATTTTCCGGTACATTATTCATACACAGATGCTATGGTGTACACAGATTTAAGCTCTGACTGAATCTGCAATTTACTTTTTTAAATATTAGCAAGAAGAAGTTTTAGGAAAATTGAGTTTTATTTTATTAAATAGTCGAAGCAAAGCTTGTTGTAAGAATCATTCCAAAAGGACTTTGGTGAGTTTGTTACCAATATCACTGAGGTAGCAAGTGTTGTCTTTTGCCCTATATTCACATTAGGTTCTGAAAAATAAGAGACTCAAACCTAAATTTATATACTTTTTCGAAAGAAATATGCACTTAGCAATTCTAACGGGTTAAGTTTGAAGATATTTCCAACTTCTTGCCATTTTTGGTCACTTTTCTTTTTAAGGTGGCATCTTATCTACTTTAAAGTTCGTAATTGATTAAATTTAGCATTTTTGTGGTACATACGTACAGCTTACCTTTATGAGGTTAAATAATTCTAAAACCAACTTAATATCCGTTTAATCATAAGGTTAACTTAGTTCTTGTACTCTATTAAGTGGAATTTTCGCTTATGTAACGCTAAAATATCACTTAGAAAAGTTCAGCTCAAATGCCCTCAGAAACTATTTCCTTTTGTTTTGCTAAAAACTTCGATTCGGATTTAGAAAAAGTATTTATTCCTACCAATGATAGTTTCTTTTACTTTGAGGGACAGACGCACGTAATCGAGCTTTACCATCCTTCAGCCTACATCTGAACATCGAACTTGTCGAGTTGGAGAGGCTGAGTAAGATCAACGACTTTCAAGAAGTTCTCCAGACGAGACCTGAACCTAAATGGTAATTGACAAAAATGATACCGACGGATCAATAACACCTGAACGGTGGTTTTTAGGTTTTAGGGTTTTAGGGCAACTTCCTGACCAGCATGCGTAAAAACCCCGGACCTCACCCCATCACAAGCGATGCTGGCTAACACCAAGGCCACGTCAAATTTATCGCATATACCAATCAAAGATCTCTCGATCTTTACACCAAAGCCATGGATGAACGAGGAGAGATTTGGCCAGGTGCAAAACCAGAAATCGTGGATATGAAGGATATACCCAGCAGGTCTTGAATCCGCGCCAGGATCCCAGCCGAACCCTCCTTCTCAGAAAGCTATCTGGATTTCATCAAGCTCAGCAATCCGAAACTTCCGATTCTAAGCTGGGCGTTAATTGGGATCAATAAAGAATCCCTTTACCCTCTGGCGAAAACTAAAGTCATGATTCCAATTTGTAAAAAGAAACTAAGCAGTCGGTTACCCCTTCTGTCACTCAGTCGGAAATGGAAAATTAAAAGAGATCCTTTACAATCAGAGGAAGAAGATGAGCTCTCGGGTACGTGTTCACAATCGGAGGACTCGAACAGCACCGTTGTAGATACTACTCTGGAAAATCGTAGCAACAATATGATTTCTCCAGATTAATCTCCATCACTCAAAAAAGGCTTCGGCCACAATAATTCTGCGTCTTTCCAAAAACGCAAAACACATCATCCTAATTCAGGAACCATGGATCGTATAAAGCGTGGTTCGTGAACTTCTGACACATGCATACGCTCCACTTTATACAAAAGAAAAAGGTAAGATTTGAACTTCTATATTAGTTAAACGTAGCCTATGGGCATTTTTACGTCCTAACTTCAGCAACCCCGACTTAACTTAACTGAAAAAGACTCATAATGGCTGGCAAAGTACTTAGCTCATTGTTTGCAACATTGGCAATGAAGCTCACTTTTATAACAAGAAACCTACATGAAGTGCTAGATATCACTCTTGTCTCCGACGACATCACTCAAATGATAACGCACTGGGTGGTATCGCCTTAGTACTTATTTTCAGACCACAGATAGATCCAATTAAGCCTGAGTGATACTTCTCCTAGTCAACCAAATATAGAAAAATACTCTCAGAAACACTATCCTCTGAACTCTCAAGTCCACTGCGTGACGCCATTAAGGATTCATTCTGCCTCTCAATCAGGCTATGGCTGCTTCCTGTCCCCTTATTTAACCTAGAGAGTAGAAAAAGCACTGGTAGACATTAGCACCCGCAACTTCTCTAGAACATAGTGGTTAATGAGCTACTGATATACCTGGAAGCGGATGATAGCAAGGTGATTGCCTATGTGGGTTACGTTACTATAACCGTCCCAGTTAAGCCTCTTAACAGTCTTAACAGTTTAACCCATTTAGAAGATCGCTGTGGAGTAAACCACCATAAAACTGATCTTGTCCTCTTTGCCAGGAAATATAAAATTCCAATCAGAGACTCTCCCTCATCGGTACCAGTTTAGTCTTTTCCGATACAATAAAATATCTGGGTCTCATTTTTGAAAGGAAACTAAATTGGAAACATTCAAGAAAGAGTCCAGAAAGCTACAGTAGCTTTCTTCTCTTGCAAAAAAGCCATTAGGAACAAATGGGGTCTCAGCCTCGCATAACCCATTGACTATACATCTCGGTTATAAGACCGGTACTCACCTTCGGGGTTACTGTCTGGTGGACGGTTTTAGAGTCCAAATCACAGCATGAAATGCATAAGCGGAGCCCTACGCTATACTCCCTCCGCGGCACTGAATATTCTGTTTGGATCGATTACATTTTACCAGAACTTTGGTTGGAAAAAGACTTTCATGTACTAAGTGGGGTGAAAAGTAATCTCCTTGGGAATGAAAAAAAATTCTCTTTTAAATGTTTTTTTATTTTATTCAATATAGTCCCCTTTTACAATAGTTTGATACATTTATTCTAGCGATTTTCCAACTTCTTGATCCCGTCCGAAAAATAATTTTCCGGAAGGTCTGTAAAATACTCCTCCGTGGCGTCGATGATTTCCTCGCGTAAGCTGAATTTTTTATTGATGAGCCATCTTTTGAGGTTTTGGAAGAGATAATAGTCCGAGGGAGCCAAACCGAGCGAATACGGTATATGCGGCGACAGCAATTGGAGCCGTAAGTCATTGATTTCAACTATGGTTGCGATGCTCTTGTGCGCCGGTGCATTGTCTTGCTAAAACAAAATTTTTTTTCGCTTCATGTGAGGCCGTTTTGCAGCGATTTCGGCCTTCAATCGCTCCAATAATGCACAGTAATTCTCGCTGTTGATGTTTTTTTCTTTTTCGAGGTAGTCTACGAAGAGTATGCCATGACAATCCCAGGAAACCGACGTCATAAACTTTCCGACCCATCAAGTCTATCTCGGCCGCTTTGGAGCACTCGTGCCGGCTTCAGTCTATTTCCGGGCACTCATTCTGTTCTTTAGTATTCAACAGTTACCAATCGACGCCAAAAGTCCGCCCTATTCCGCATCAGCAAGTCCGAACACTCTTTCGAAGTGCTCTCGCGTACGTGTTTTTGGTCAGGAGTAAGTATGCGCTGCACCCAACGGCAGGATAACTTTTTCATATGCAGAATATTTCCCAAAATATAGCGTGTGCGCTCAGTACTAATCTTTGTGGTATCTGCTAGCTCGCGCACCTTCACTTTCCGCTCAGCCAACACCATTTCATGTATTTTTTGACATTGTGCTCTGTAACCGCATCGGAGGGCCTGCCGCTGCGGACTTGATCGGTAGTGAAGTTGCGGCCACCACGAAACTCTCGAAACCAATATTTGACGGTGTAATCTGACGGAGCATTAGCCCCATAATATTTATCCAACTTTTCTTTTGTTTCCTTCACCGTTTTGCCTTTCAAAAAATGATGTTTTATGAGAGAACGAAAATCGTTTTTGTCCATACTCAACATGATGCCAAACACGTCAACAACAATCAGCTGTCAAAACAATACTAAAGACAGTATCGCACTGAGATTTGGCATGTCTGCCTAAATATAAACGGACTTCAAGGCACCATAACCTTTTTTGCAGTAGCAGTGCATTCTGGCGGTCAAGGAGTTTACTTTTCACTCCGCCTAGTAAGCTTCCCCTCTAGATTATTCTTGGAGGTAGATGCTTTTATGGTGGACAAGTCAATCCACTTTTACACAGATGAATCTGAAAGTGATAAATCTGAATCTAAGCCTCTCCTTCCGTCTTTCAAATCACTGCGGCGTGTTCCAGGTGGAATAAAGAAGCTCTGTCTATCAGAAAAACGTGATATCTGCAAAGGATAATCGCAACAATCGACCAACATCCATCATAACATTGTTTCCCATCTTAAGCCCCGCTATCAGAGGGTCCACTCTAGAACAAATCTTATTCTCAAAACTGATGATTGATCCATGGCCTCTTTCCTGGTCGGATTGTACATTTAGCCAAAACTCGAAGCAACCTCGATGTCGATGATACTGGACTCTTTCTCTTCGAATGTACCTTCAATCCACCAGAATTTACAAGTCCACCAGATTCTGAAACACGTCGTTAGTTCTTGCACGTTGGTAGAATTTTTGCATATTGGACGCATTGAAGTATGCATTCGCAAAACAGTTTGCGCACATGCGTATCAACCATAAACTGATGGGTGTAGTCCTTTTGTCAGATTTTCGGTATAAAGGCTCCTTTAACTGTTCGCCAGAGGTTCAGTTTTTTTTTTCTTTTTTAATGCCGGAGCACGTGTTTAGTTTTTTCGGAAAAAAGAAAGAGAAAGATGTTTGGGCTCAGTGGATACTTCACTCCATGAGTGACATCCAATATTTAATGGGGAGAATAAATTCTTAGTGGAAGTTGGCTCGTTGTTGAATTCTAGTCAACAACTCATGTATCTTCATATTATGAACTTTTGCTTAGTGGAGCAAGCTTTCCTGCTCCATTGGTTAGATATCCAATTTTGCCAAAAACCTATGAGTTACATTGCCTCTGCATTGATTTCAAACCTGCTTATTGACAAAACCAAGACCTTCAATATCAAAAAAGGACTTAAACAAGGCCGTGCCTTGTTTCGTGTTTTTAACAACATCGTTCTTGAAAGAATTGTGCGTAACTCGAAAGTTAACTTCAGGAGAATCATCTTTGAAAAGTCCGTTTAGCTACTCGGATACGCAGTTAACATCAACAAAATAGGAAGAACACTGCGAGCTGCTTATGCAAGGTTTTCGATTTACGAAGCAGAATCGTCAAGGATTCTAAGCAGCTACAACTTTGACGTATTGAGGCTCTTTATCTACCTCGGCCTTGATATTAACTCTGACAATAACACCAGTGCGGAAATTATGGGAAGAATCATTCTTAGAAGAAAATTGTTTTTCGGATAAATTTCGGTCCCGTTTGCCTTAAAGGAGTATGGAGGAAATGTTTTAACAGCTGAACTTACGGGCTGTACAGCAATGCCGACCTCGTCAGAAAATCTCAGATAACCTTGCTTAGATGACTAGGTCAATTTCACACTGACAATGTGAACCACTGCACTGCACCATCAGTGCTTTATAGAAATTCCCAGTTACATTCCGCCTCTTCACACAGTTAAACGTCACGCCCGTCTCGCTATGAATGCTTATCAGTATACCTTCACGCCCACTTTTGAAAGTACTAACGAAACATCGGGATTCGTTCCTAAGTTGTAGAATTTGCTTATGGAATGCACTGCCGAGCTCTCTATTTCCTATTCATTATAACTTGTAAACATTTAAGACCCAGATACATCGGTATTTCTGTTTTCTTCCTCCCTGATTCTTCGCCCGCGCTGTGTACAAACATTTTAATGATACTTAAATTCCTTGAACGCACTCTAATTATAAAAAAAATTCCTGTTCCAGAAAATTTTCGACTCCAACCCAGAAGGACAGAGCTGACCTTATCTTAGGAGGCGCACACAAATGGAAAAAGATCTTAGCCAACTTCATGTGCGCAGCTGATGCAAGCTGTCAATAAATCGCGCTGGCTGGAGAGGCATATAAGCTAAGACCCTGGTTCACTTCGGACCGTAGCGCCATCTAGGTTAGGTTAAGTAAGGTTACAGGTTACAGGCTATTGGAAAAACCAAATCACTCTCACTGTAATGCACGTGGGTCTGTGATTCTTCACCCTTGAAACTAATTTGAGGACGCTACTAATGTCTATATTGTTTATTTCGCTTGAGCCACTGTAGAAGAAAGCTCCCAAGTAAAGGTTTTTTATTTGGGATAGGGTTGGTCATATACAGAGTAGGTGGATGATCATCTCCCTCTCCTCCTCGTCTATGCATCTTCTGTTGAAGTCGTTTGTTAAAACTTTTTGTACGCTTACCTATAAGAGAGTATCCAGTGGTGACATCCAGTTTTAGCCAGATTTATTTGGTCGCTCGACATGTTGACTCTACAGTCCTAAGGTTTGTTCTTCTTATAGCATGCAGATTTCTAGTTCTAGTTTGCACATAGCGATTGGTATACCGATGATACATTTTTCAAGTAGGATAGGTGGAGTAGCTGCAATTTGGACGGGTTTATCGGTCTAATAATTCACTGGAATATCAAGGCCTGATTATTCGAAAAGATGCGGATATCTATTGCAGACGTTTTAATTTAGCCAGGTTTGGATTTCGTTAATCGCAAAAATTTCCGCTTTACACCCACGAACAATTTGTTTCCAATGGCTTTTTTGCAAGATAATAAAGCTACTATAGCTTGCCTTACTCTTTCTTGAATATTAAGTTCCTAGTTTAGTTTCCTGTCAAAAATAAGACTAAGCAGGTACCGTTGACTGAGCAAGATTCTTTGTTTGGAATTTTATATTTCTTAGAAAAGAGGAGAGGGGCTTACTCCCAATTCATAGAAGTTCTGTAATAGTGATGTTTTCCTGAGACGGCTAAAGCAACGATATCCGCATAGACAACCACTCTGTTACCACCTGCTTCCAGGTATATCAGCAGTTCATCGACTACTAAGTTTTAGAGAAGGGGTGAAGGGGCACCGCCTTTTGGCGTACCTTTGCTAACACATGTTTTGGCAGAAGCCAAACTCTATTTGAAGTTGATACCAATGCTATTTAGCATAAGACCTTCAGAGTTGACAGTGTAGTTATGATGCCCAGAAATGCGACCATTGTGTACTATTTACAATGTAGGGATTGACCGATCTGGCTAACGTATTTGTATAGACCCTTTCCCACTGCCTATTTACAGAAAGGCAGACAAAAGCAGTGGATCAATTCTATCATATGTGGTATATGGATATCAATGTACGAGTATGTCGTTCTAGAGTTTTCAGAAGCAAAGATGATAGACTTTTAGGTCTGCGGTCTTTTGAGGCAACATGAAAACATTTTCCGGCATTGTGAATGAAAATACATTAACTTCTTTCCATGACAAGTAGATGTGGACCAGCTCCTCATGCTGTTCTCTAGCGTTGACAGGATGATATCTGAGGACATTTGTAGCTCAGCAGGTATTATATCGTCTGGCCCAGTAGACTTGTATGTTGTGAACCTATGCAGCGCCCAGAGTAGCCCGTCTCTGGTAATCAGACGGTGAATTTTAATCACGGCAGCAGTAATTCTTCTAGGGTTGTTACTGGCTGTGAATAGGTGAGTGGAAAGTAAGTGTTCCCCAGCAGGTTGAATGATTCAGCACTTGAGGTCGTCCACCAGTCATCGGTTTTTTACAAACAGCTATTGCCGCTTTGTCTTCCTCAAATCTTCTTTACATATTGTAAGGGATTCCTTACATACCATAAGTCCCAGTCTGTGTCCTTTCTTTTTGTAGTTTAAAAGTTTTCTGCATGAATTTATAAGCGGACGCAGTGATGATATCGACCAGTGCGGCTTTCTCTTGCCTCTAGGTCGAATAAGAATACAGGAAGCAGCTATTGCTTACTTGTGAGCCAGAATAAAATCCTTGGCTTATATCAGGCGCCATTTAGTAAGTAAGTAAATAAGTAGGAGGTTTAAAGGAATCCGCTAAGTAGATTAGCTAACGATAAGAAACAATCTCTCTAACTGATGCTCGCCCTTATCACTTGTCGAAAGTATAGTCGATTGTTTCGATTGAAATGGGTTGCCTTCAAACCATAAGGTAAAGATTTACTCTATGAATTTGGCAAGTTCATTTTTGATTTTACTCCTTTACCCTACGAAAAAGTAAAAAGTTCAGAACTATAAAACTCAATTATTTTGAATTAAATACACCTTAAGTCACCTAAAACATTCATAGTTTGGATTATGACTTTTTCACTATCAAAGTATTCACCTCACCAGATCCAAAAAAAAAAACACAATTGGCCTTTCTTCATAAAAGGACAATGTGAACTTGTACTTTCCAGTTGGGAAGGCAAACGATACAAAACTTGAATCCATATTTAGATCACGAACAACTAAATGTCCCTGCAATTGAAGGCTATACATGTATCTGTTCTAGATAATATAATCCTTATGTAAATTCTACAAACAGAAAATGGGCTGATGTTACTGAATTGTGTGAGTATCTTGATTGCCACATTTATATATGTATTTGCACTATCAGTACGTAGCATGTGGCAGATATCCGATATTATTTTCGTGAGAAATAGATGAAACTGATTCGAATCATTCAGCTTGAAAACTCCAAAATGAGCCTAAAAACACAGTAAAGTCTATAGAAAAGGATATTGGTTTAAGGTTATGAAAACTTACAGCGAAATTTCGTATTATGTAGTGGGCATCCGTGTCCACGTTCACAACAGCCTTTCGCCAGTTAATGGGTTTAAGCTTCCAAGTCACATTGGCTAGAAGATCCGGATTGGTGACGCGCTTGATGTTCAAATTCTTGGCACTAATATGAAGAAGCTGAAAGCAGTAAAAAAAAAGAGAAAATATGAAAACTTAGTCCCATCGTAACTGTGAGCTTACTGAATCGTCAAAATGTTTCGCATGCCCATATCTTTGAGACCAATCTCCGTCTATGTAATACACGACGATGAGAAGAAATACATGAATACCATAAAAATTTTACTGGGATCAAGTCATTTAAATCAAGTTAAACCAATCATGACAGCACTGTTATTGGGAAGGTTCAAGTTCACTTCTATGTCAGAGCCGGCAAATATTTTTGGATGAAGTCATTGGTAACCCAAGTCAGACTTAATGGTTGAATGGGTTTATTATCAGTAGATGATGTAGCCGTGAAATGGTTTCTGTATAGATAACGGAATGGGTAATAATTGAGAAGGTTTATTGAATGCGGGCAGAGAATTAGTTGTTAGAAATCTATTCGTATGTTGCTGAGTGGAAAGAAGAGGGTATTTTATGAGCGGCAATTGGATGATTACAATCAAATAATATTTTTTAAATACAGAAAAAATTTGGATGAAGCAGAAATTGATGAAGATTGAGCAATTTAAATTTCGCAGCTTTCACAATAGCGACTTTGAAAAGAAAGCACTAATTTCTTAAATGCTTAAAACATCGTGAGTATCAATCTGAAAGAATTTTAATCGTGAAATGAGAAAAGTAAAATAAATCTGACAAGCACATACCAAACTGATCAAGTTCCCGGAATTTATTCAGAAAATTAAAAATATAAGTTCATTCATCTAAATCTATAATCCCCATCGATTGCAACATACTTATGATAGCGCTTGATCCAATCCTCGAAACATTTTTGATATTCGGTTTTCCGTATGTCCATCAGTGTTTTTTGCGATTTTTCCATTACTTCCTCTCGCCTGCTGAAACGCGTTTCCCATAGTGGTTTTTTAACTCGATTGAACAGAAAGATCTCACAAGGAGCCAAATCAGTTGAATTCGGTGGCTGTTGGATGGTATATGAGGTATTTTTCGCCAAAAAATTACGAATAATGATGGCACTGTGCGACGGTGCGTTATCATGGTGCAAAATTCACGAGTTTTCTGCCCACAATTCTGGTCTCTTTCGGCGAATCCTATAACGCCCAAATAATACTCTTTGTTTACTGTTTGGCCTTTTGGCAAAAATTTATGATGCACTGCACCGTTGTAATCCATAAAAAACCGTGAGCATTGCCTTCTTTTTTGACTGAAAACGACGTGGTTTTTATGGTCTCGGCTCATTTGGTGAACGCCATTCACTTGCCTGATGTCTGGATTGCGTGTCGTACTCATAAACCCACATCTCGTCTCCAGTAATGATCCTTTTGATTCAGCCTCGCAAATCATCTCAATTGCATGAAATTGAGGCACCAACTTTGCTGCTACATGACGGAAACCCAAATCATTAACCAAAATGTCTTGGACGGATCCATAGGCAATGTTTAAGTCCTCCGCTATCTCTCTGATGGTTAATTTGCGGTTATTAACCAACATTTCGTTTACTTCATCATTACATCATCATGTCGGTGGTCTGCCAATGCGTTCATCATCTTCGTTTGACTCAAGACCACTTTTGAACCGCTCGTACCACTGGTAAACGACAGTTTTCTTTAGAGAGCCGTTGCTCTCTCCGTTTTTTACGCAAAATTTAATACAAGTTCGCTGTTGTAAATTGAAATCCATTTCTAAAATTGTAAAAAAATTGCCAACACACACAGAGATAGATGTACTCTTGGCTACGTCACTTTAGCAAATGTCAAGCTATGATGCTTAGATTTAGAGGGAATGTCAACAACATATGTAGCAACTTACAACTTAACAAAAACATAACTCAAATCGGAAAAATGGGAGTGCCATACGGTGGTTATTCCATTTTTTTTTATCAAGGTGGTATTTATATCTTAAATCAGTGACGATTTTTGGGGAAACTTCTGACTGTCCTATAACTTAGATTAGACCAGCAGCGGAACAATCAAGTTCATAGCGAAGTACTTGTCCTACTTCCTAGTGGTGGTCCCCGGTAGCTGCACGAATAAATCTTTACCTCGAGCTCCCGACCCGCAAGTGAAATTCTTATTACAATACGCATCGAGGATAAACTCGCTGACATAAGCATAATATACGCCCATGCCCTACAGAAGACAAGGACAGAATGTTTCTATGAGCTCGATAGGACATATGCGCAATGCCAGAAGTATGACTTTTAAATCGTACTAGGCAATTTTAGCGTCAGGATATGAAAGGATGACATCTTGGGTAGAACAGCTATTAAGCAGAGTCTACACGACACCAAGTCTGGCAACAGACTTAGCCTTATAACCCCTTAGGGTTAGGTGCTAGAATATACTCGATGTAGACATGCCTGTCGTAAGAGGCGACTAAAAATCCACTGGGCTAGATTAAGGTGTTAATCCTAGGGGGTGTCCGTGGTGTAGTGGTATATGCATAGACTTCTCAAGCAGAGCCCACGACCCTCTTCGAATCCCGTCCGAGGCAATTCTGTAAAAATGTCTTTTCATAGAATTTGTATGTAATTATATGAAAATCCCGTCGGCGTCAACTGTGACATGAAGGCATAACACTGATATTAGAGTGGTTTCTGGCTGGGCTAAATGTAACGAACTAACAACTACCACGTACTCAAGACCATTGGTTGAGGATGTACTGGCTCGTCCCGTCCCCTTTGACAACCACCTCTGGGAAAAACATCGAAACTTAATACACCAGAGCCAGTAAGAGGGTATTCATATCCCCTTGGTGCGCGCGCGGTATTATATATAAAAAAAAAGCAACCCATACCAGAATCGACCAAGTTAGGGGCCCAGTATAAAAAATAGACCAATCTTTAATGGAGCATCCAAATACTTGGCGATCTCCAGATCGGCCGGTCTTATCTGTCTAATGCAGATCTCTGGACAGACTACCCTTTTTCCGCTACTCGTGGAAACTAAAATAAGTTCGACAAGCAATATACAACACAGTACAAATGCAAACCAGGATTCAACACAAGGATCGTGCGGAAACAAAGACCAAGCACCATCGGTAGCTTGGGCGATAGTATTACACCGAATAAGTTGGAAAATGTCGAACGGGAAAATTCTGATCTCCGCGCCAGACTGAAAAAAATGGAATTGCTCTGTGCCGAACTTAGAAAGGAATTAGATGCCATTTAAACACAATTTAAAACCGAGTCTGATCCGCGACTTGACCGCCCAGAAAATTCGTGTTTTCATACGGACGAAGAAGAGCTATTTCGAGATACAGACTGAATACTTAAAAAAAAGTCCAGGTAAGAAACGCAAAGCTGATTCCTCGCCTGAAAATGTACAAAAAGAGACGCCAGCCAGCTCCATTACTGTTGAGGTCAATAAAGGAAAAAAGCAACCCAAACAAGGACCGCCGCCACCAATAAACGTCTTTGGAATCAAAGACAAAGACGGTATTCTCCTTTTTAGGCTAACTTTCAACAAAACCGAAAGCCTAGAAAAGATTTATTCTATACATTAAATTTTGGGACTTGTTGTTAAAAAAGAAACGTCCGCGAAAAAACTCTAGGCTGATTCCCCCATAAATACGTTGTTAGGGATTCAACCATACTCATGCCTACTGCTAGAAGGAGCCTCGCTGTGTAAAATGCGCCGGAATACATTTAATGCGAGAGTGCAGTGCCGCGAACGAGTCGCCAGCGATATGCATCAACTGCAGAGGAAAACATCCAGCCAACTATCGAGGCTGCGAAGTCGCGAAGGAGTTGTAAAAACGACGGGATCAATCCAAAACGATGTCTTCTGAAATCGCAGGGCCAGCGATTACGAAAAATCATAACAGTTGGACCTCTAAAGAAGGCAAAGATCGCAAACGCCATGATGGCCGCTAAAATCACCAATAATAACAACGTCAAAAATAACAACGCGCATGTGAAAAGTGGAAAAAACTAACGTTCAAATAATGGCGCGAGAAAATATGGCCAACTGTGAATCAACTGATCTTGTCTCAAATTTTTTCTTAGTAATTCTCGAGAAACTAGAAGAACTGACTAAAACAAATAAGAAAGTAGTCGAACGGCTTCTCAATCTCGAAGCAGATCTGCGTAACTAATCATGACAAAGAAGCTCAATATTCTTGCGTGGAATACCAACGGCCTACAGAAAAGGCTTGATAAACTAAATATTTTTATTCAGAAAAAGCGGTTGTGATATGTTTAATTTCTGAAACTCACTTGACGACACAAATACGCGTGAAACTAAAAGGTTACCGCGACTACCACGCTCATCATTCATCGGGAAACGCAAGAGGCGGGTCATCCCTATTTATAAAGGACTGCATTAAACACTCTCTCGAAGCACAAATTTCAAATGACCACAATGCTAAAAATAAAAATTACTCTTTTAGTATAGTACATCCTCAATCTATTGCCAATCGCGCTGCAAAACAGATAAACAAGAATTCATTGATCTCTTGAACCAATCTTTATTATTGGTGGCGATCTTAATGCCAAGCACACCTTTTGGGGCTTAAGATATTTGTCACGAAAAGCAAAACTCTCTACAGGGCTGGCATAGAATGTGGTTGGCAATTTAACTCAACAAGCAGACCGACTTACTGGCCCTCGGATGTAGCCAAAACTCCCGATATAATAGACTTCTTTATCAGGAGTAAACGCTAGTCACGTCAAAGTTGAAGTTCCTTTCATTGTGCGAATCCTTGGTTAAGAAACAAAGACCACCCAGATTATCTAAGAAAAAAACTCACTGGGAAGATATCCGAATGGGATTTGTCGAAAATACTGAGTTAAAAGTACTGCTTAGAACGACTTATCAACTTGAAAAGGAAGTTTTACGGTTTGTTGAAGTCATACAGCAGGCGGCCTGGAATAACACTCCACGCGAATTGAACAAAGTTGTCAGTATCGGCATAAGACACCAACCGGAGATCATATAATTGATAAGGAAGAAACGAAGAGCGCGGAAAAAGTGGCATGAAAATCGGGCTGAACAAGATAAAACGTTCTTAAATAGGCTCTCAACTTGTTGAAAAAATCGATCAAGGACTTCAATAGCCAAGGTATTAATAACTACCTATAAAGCCTCACAGGGACAAGATACCAATTACTCTATATGGAGAGTCTTTAAAAGTATTCGAAAGCTCCAATTACAAGTGGCGCCAATAATAAGAAACCAGGATGACTGGGTGAAAGAAGATAACGAAAAAGCTCATCTTGGAGATAAGTTTAAACCATTCGACGGGGAAGTGCTTCCAGATAATGTCAATACGCTAGACATAACGACGAACCTTAAAATAGAAAAGGTTACACTTAGGGAACTTAGTTATAAGTTATAGACACGTTTAAACCCAATAAATCCCCTGTAGGTCAAACCGAATATGACTAAATTACAGGATAGATATTGTACTTAAAAGTTTGCTAAAGTTGCTCTATTTAATAAATGCCACCATAGGACTAGAGTATGTACCGCACCAGTGGAAAGTTGTCGAAGTTGTTATGGTTTCGCAAATGGGTAAACGGCCGGCTGAAGTCAAATCATACAGACCAATATCGCTCCTCACGATTATATCGATGGTCTTCGACCGAATCCTTCTTAATCGCTTTAAACCGATTATTGACATAAATCGCATCTTGCCCGATCCTCAATTTGGCTTTAGAAGCCAAAACTCTTTTGTTGACCAAGTGCATCGAAAAACCGATGTAATTGAACGAACAATCGAGTGCAAGCTAGTCTGTTCAAGCGCATTCCTTGACGTTTCGCAAGTTTTTGATAATGTATGGCACGAGGGCCTAAAATATAAACTTCGAGTAGTCCTATTCGAGCAATTGTCTCATATTTTAAGTTCATACCTAGATGACCGACTCTTCCGTGTCAGAAATGGAAACGAATATTCCAATTTTAAGACAATAAAGGCGGCGGTGCCGCAAGGAAGTGTACTTGGCCCTCTGCTATACTTGCTTTTTACTCGCGACATACCACAAACGGACGATACTGTGCTAGCCACATTTTCTAATGACACTGAAATTTTGGCAACAGCTAAAACCGTCGAAGAAGCAACTGCTAAATTACAACTCGCCCTCACATGGATTAACAATTGAACAAAGACTAGGTGAATCGCGCTTAATGAAAACAAGTCTGTTCATGTAAACTTCACCCTCAAGAAAACTGACAATCTACCTGTGTTTATCAACCACATTATGGCGTATTTTTCGTAAGGATCTTGGTTTACACCCATACAAGATCAAGCTGACTCAAGAATTGAAGCCGATGGACCATTTGAAGCGACGTACGTTCTCCGATTGGGTTCTGGAGAAGATGCGCCAAGATGATGAATTTCATCGCAAAATCATCTTCAGTGACGAAGCTCATTTTTGGCTTAATAGATTCGTCAATAAGCTAAATATGCGTTATTGATCGGGTGAAAACCCACATGTGCTTCATGAATCACCGTTTCATCCACAAAAAAAAAAAAACTGTTTGGTGCCATATTTTTTCGTCGACGATAACGATCGTCACGTTACTGTGAATGGTCAGCGTTATCGCGCCATGATCACCGATTATTTTTGGCCCGAATTGGAAGATATGGACTTGGACGACATTTGGTTTCAACAGGATGGTGCCACAAGCCACACAGTACACGCTACAATCGATTTATTGAAGAGTAAGTATGGTGAGCGTGTTATCTCAAGACATGGGCCAGTCGATAGGCCGCCTCGTTCGTGCGATTTAACACCGCTGGACTGTTTTCTGTGGGGCTACGTTAAGTCATTGGTTTATTCCAACACGCCGACGACGTTGAAAGAGCTCAGAGCCAACATTGAACGCGAAATAGCGGCCATTTCGGCCGAAATGTGTTGCCGAGTCGTTTAATTGGGTTCAACGAATGGACTGCTGCAAACGTGCCCGCAGTGGCCATATGAACGAAGTCCATTCATAAATGTTTTGATTGTACTTCAAGGCAATAATAAAGCTTTTATAGCACTGCTATAAAAGCAAGTGCTAAAAGCGTTCTGGACATATAGTATACAGCTTTGGGGTTGTATCAAAACAAGTAACGTTAACGTCTTATAGTCATTCCAAAACAAAGTCCTCCTAGGATTTGTTAATTTACCATGCTACATTAGAAACGATAATATCCACATAGACCAGAGAGTCGAAAACGTTCAGAACGAAATTAAAATATTTGCGCGAAAACACAAAAATCGACTACAAGGACATACGAAAATTTCTGTTCAACAGATCCTTGACGAGACAAATTTACAGCGCCTTTTGAAAAGGAATAAGCCTCTCGATCTAGCGCGGTTATCAGCATCGCTTAATTTTTAAAGTACGTAGGAAACTTCAATGGAAAATCGCCTGCAAAATATCTTATTAAAGCAAAACAAAACGCGAAAGAAGAACTGCTTGTTGAGTGTGAACTCAGGTGTAGTCTGCATAAGGAAGGTTAATCTTACCTAATATAAGCACCGGGCTTATAGCTTATAGCGTCTATGAAGATTTCTCAGCTACCTAAAAAAAAAAAAAGACAGCCTTATTGACTTTGCGGCTAGACGAAATAGCACTATAGCAAACACACGGTTTCCTCATGCTAGTCTACAGAAGGAGACATAGTGCTATCCGGTTCAAGAAACGTGATATCCAAATAGAACACATGGCGATAGATATAAGGAGGTCCGAACGTTCCTGGAAACCAAAATTGACTCGGTTCACCACCTTGTAAACTTTTTCTACAGACTGTATAACGATGGTGAACCCAATATCCCGCTGTCAGGTAGACTACACCATGCAACTCAGACGACCATAGCCAAAACTTCAGTCCACCTCACCAAAAGGAAGTAAGAATAGCAATATTTAAACTGGAATCTAACAATGCAGCTGGACCTGACGGTTAACTTGGTGGAGAGCATACGAGGTGTGTTCAGAAAATAACAGGAATTTTTCAATTTCGCGTTTTTGGGGAGTCCGATTGTCAAACATTTTTTTTTATGATGTTGGTATACATGGTCCTAAAGTATAATAATTTATGATTTTCAACTGTAACATATTCATTGTTTACTTTGTCTGTGGCAGCCGCTAAGGTTAGGCGTGTTTTCATAAGCTCGGCGATTTTCGTTTGTTAAAAGAAGTGGATTAAAGAATTTTTATCAAATTTTGTGTAAAAAAATGAAAGAAAGCGTAATGGTGAGTCTGCTATGAGTAAACCAAGAGATTATTAGTGGTAGAAGCGTTTCCTTGGTGGCCTTGAAGGTGTTGAAGGTGATGAACGCCACGGAGGCGCCAGCACATCAACAAGCGATGAAAACGTGGAAAAGTGAAAGAAATAGTTATAAACGTTCGCCGAATCACAATCAGAGAAGTCGCTGATGATGTTGACATATCGATTGGCTAATTTTTCTAATGTTTTGGGTATGAAAATGTTTCAAAATTGTTGAACCTTTGTTTGAATTGAATTGTTGTTTTTGGCCAAAAACAATATTGTAACGATGCCCCAGCCTCGCCCGAAATGGCTCCGTGTGGCTTAATATTTTTTGTAAAAAAGGGAACCTTGGCTATTTTCAAAGGGAAAACATTAATGTAGATGAATAAATAAATAAAATAGTATTTTTCCAAAAAAATAAAATTCCCTTTATTTTATGAACACAGCTCGTATACCAACTCATTTCTCAGATCTGGTCAAAAGAATGTGTGCCTGATGAATGGATGTCAGTATTCTGTGCCCGATCTGTAAAAAAGAAGATAAGCCTCCTCACCATTGCATACCATAACTTTTCTGCCATATTATGTGAACGTCTGAAACCCTTCGCCAATTACCTGATTGATACCTATCAGTGTGATTTCAGATTTGTAAAGTACGCAATCGAATAAATCATCACACTACGACAGATCCTGGAAAATACTCAAGAAGTCCAAATCGATACCCACCACCTTTTCATCGATTTTAAGGCCGCATATGACAGCATTTATAGAAACGAGCTACGAGTTTATAGGTCCATGTCTAAGTTCGATAACGACTAAACCGAAACCTTTGAAGTCAAAAAAAAAAAAGGTTTAAGGTCACGCGTTATCATGTCCTCTTATATCATATTTGAAAGAATTGTGCGTCATTTATAAGGAAACACTGGAGGTACAGTCTTTTAATGTCTGTGCAATTACTAGCGTACGCCGATGATATCGACATAATTGGTAGAACTCAACTGGCTTTCACAGGTGCGTTCACTAGTATTGAAACAGGAGCTGTCAAAATGGGTTTAGCAGTAAATGAGGGCAAAACGAATTATATGCTATCAATATGAAGGGATATAATTTTGAAGTAGTAAAGGACTTTGTCTAACCTGGGTCTGCTATGAAATCTGCCAGCAACATCTCAGCAAAAATAAAACGGAGAAGAGCTCTGGCCAGTCGCTGTTTCTTTGGTCTAAGCAGGTGATAGAGTATTAAGGCCCTATCCGGAAAAACTGAGGATACCCTATGTAAGACCTTGATCATTCCAGTCCTACTTTATTCTTCTGGAGCTTGGACTTAATCGAAAGAAGATGAAGATATTCTCAGTGGTATCGAAAGAAAAATCCTTCGAAGAATATTTGGTCCCGTTTTTGTTGGCGGGCTTTAGGTCTATAGAAGCAACATTAACCTATTCAGAAAACTGCTCAGCAGTCGACCTCACCTTAAGTGGCGCTAGGTATATATGGTGTTTCTTCTCTAAACTACATAATATCAATGTTGGTTTGGGGACGATTGTGTAGTAAGCTTAATTTATTTTTTATGGTTGTAAATAAAGACCATTGTCCTGCTTAATTTCTATTGCTTCCATCGATTAATTAACTTTTCCCACACGTACGTTCTTTACTGCGCAAAAACGAGGAATGCCTGATTTCGCGCACGAAAGAGTGCACGCGTAATGGCACGAGTTGTGCAACGGATGCTCATGTGATCAGTGCCGAGCAATGGCGCGCGCTCCCCGTTAGTGTTGTACAATTCTTTCCCATGTGGTTGAGCGCGGTAGTAAAACTGGAATTATCATGGGAGTCCGACCCTAATCTCGCGAATTAATTACAGATTTTATCTGCGTTTATAAATCTTTTACGTGTCTCTAGAAGTGTAAATCTGAAAACTATAAGAATACGTGATGATGCATACATCAAACGGGACGAGCTAGTACATCCTTGATAAGTGGGTCTAAAGTACCTGCTAGTTGTTAGTTCGTTACATTTAACCCAGCCTGCAACCACTCCAACATCAATGTTATGCCTTCGTGTCATAGTTGACGCCGACGGGATTTTCATATAACTACATACAAATTCTATGAAAAGACTTTTTCACAGAATTGCCTCGCACGGGATTCGAACCCGAGACCCGTTAAAAAAATTCAGAATCTGAGGGAATTAAAGTGCCCATCAACACAACGCCATGCCCTTTGGCAGAATCTGGTACAAAATCCAAACCGATACTGACCCAAAAAATATATTGAAATGAGTAGCCTCTTTTGGGCAACGCAGCATTTAGACCCGGATTGGAGCAACCTCATATCTACAGATGAGTCATCTTTTTTTATTTACAATTATTGGAAGAAAGCCTGGATAAAAAAATGAAGAGTTTCTGCAGAGCATCGTAAAACATCCAACAAAAGTTCAAGTTTATATAGGGTTTTCTAATAACGACTTGACAACTTTTTTTTAAATAAGAGGCAAGCCAATTGAGATATTTCAAAAATTTTATTATTGACTTGAAGTACAATCAAAACATTTATGAATGGATTTCGACTTCGTTCATATGGCCACCGCGGGCACGTTTGCAGCGATCGATTCGTTGGACCCAATTTTTAACGACTCGGCCACACATTTCGGCCGAAACATCCGCTATTTCGCGTTCAATGTTCGCTCTGAGCTCTTCCAACGCCTTCGGCGTGTTGGCATAAACCAACTACTTAACGTAGCTTCACAGAAAATAGACAAGCGGCGTTAAATCGCACGAACGAGGCGGCCAATGGACTGGCCCATGTCTTGAGATAACACGCTCACCATACTTACTCTTCAATAAATCGATTGTAGCGTGTGCTGTGTGGCTTGTGGCACCATCCTGTTGAAACCACATGTCGTCCAAGTCCATATCTTCCAATTCGGGCCAAAAATAATCGGTGATCATGGCGCGATAACGCTGACCATTCACAGTAACGTCACGATCGTCGACGAAAAAATATGGCACCAAATCAGTTTTTTTTTTTTTGTGGATGAAACGGTGATTCATGAAGCACATGTGGGTTTTCACCCGATCAATAACGCAAATTTAGCTTATTGACGAATCTACTAAGCCAAAAATGAGCTTCGTCACTGAAGATGATTTTGCGATGAAATTCATCATCTTGGCGCATCTTCTCCAGAACCCAATCGGAGAACGTACGTCGCTTCAAATGGTCTATCGGCTTCAATTCTTCAGTCAGCTTGATCTTGTATGGGTGTAAACCAAGATCCTTACGCAAAATACGCCATAATGTGGTCTGAGTGATGCCCAGTTCTTGAGAACGCCGTGGAATTTACTGATTTGGATCATTTGCTACGGACGTTTGTGAAAGTTACATTAGCCGATGCCAAGTAATTATAAATAATATTGGTGAGTGCACTCCCTAATATAATTTTATATAAACTAATATGGTATAACTTCGCAATTCGCTTTGATACATATTTTAATAAAAAATAGGGTTTTATAAAATGCTGGCATTTATCATTGTATTTTTATGGACACGGCTAATAGCTCTGTAGTCTTTAGGTTGGTTCCTCGTAGTATTTTTTAGCACTGACAAAATTTAAATAAAACAACAACGGTGTGCGATATAAAATTTATTCTGGCTTTATTTTGAAGCTACGTTCATGTCATTATGTGTGGAATAGCAAGTAATTTAAATGGCCGCCTCAGCTTCGTTGGCAGTGTTCCAAGCGTTCTGTCCAATTTTGAATGACTCGGTCCAATATATGCGGCCTTGTTCTGGCAATTGCGTGTCGAATGTTGGCCTCGACCACGTTCAATGTGATTGGCTTGTTAGTGTAGACTAAGAACTTGACGTAGCCCTAGAAGAAATAATCGAGTGATGTCAAATCGCATGATCGTGGTGGCCAATTGATGAACGCTCGCCGTGGTATGACCCACTCGAAAAATTTCTCCTCAATAACCTTGAGCGTTGCATCGCTTGTATAGCATGTACAGTCGTGTTGTTGGAACCACAGCTCGGATATGTCGATGTTGTCGAGCTACAGAAATTCGGTAAACATCGCTCTTTATCTAATAAAATTGACAGTAACGTTGTTTCTCATTTCGACAGAAATAAGTTCGATTATGCCGCCATACCACAAACCGCACCAAAGAGTCAAACTTTGTGGATGTATTGATTCTTGGCCTGAAAAACTCTCCTCCTAGCCCTTCCTGGTAAGATCGTCGGCGATTTCAATTCCCGTGATCCCATTGTGACGTGGGACCCAGACAAAGGTCACTGAATTTAGATTTCCGACTGCGTTCAGTGATCTCTTGCACTCTCGAGCACTTGGAGAGGGTTCAGCAAAGCTCTAAGCGCAGCTTAGCTGTCGCTGCAGACGCAAGTGCTTCGCTCCCTCCACTGTATAGTTGGCTGCCATCAGGATTGCATAAACGTCTGTTTGGAAGACAGATGCAAGCTTTCCTAACGTGAAGTGAAATCTAGTTGTCGTCCTCCAGAAAGACACCAGCGCCACATCCTACATTGGCTCTGGAACCGTCCCTGAAGAACTGACTGTATTTATTTCCTGGCTCAGATTCCGGCCGAAGCCAGTCCTGGGCATAAGGAAAGTCGATTTCGTATTTTTTACGCAACAGGAGTTCTGGTGTCATTGCATCGGACAGCATGTCAATAACACCGGTGTCATAAGACAGCCGGCGCGCAAGATCATCGAAGCTCCAGTGTGTGTTGTACCAAAGACTACTTAGACCAAACAGCTTCCTAATTCTCGTTAAAAGAACATTTTCAGTTTTGAGAGGATTGACTGAAAGCCCATTACTAGTGCGGCAGTCGTCGATCACGTCTAGAACTGCTTGCAATTTGGGGCAGACAGTCGCTAGACATGCACCATAGCAGTGGAGACAGAATGCCGCCTTGTGGGTAGCCTCTGTTTACAGACGCCACCACTTATTTCACCAGCATTACTTTAATCCACAAGACCATGACTCGTCTACGCAGTGTTGTTTGGTCGATTTGCAAAAGCCATCAAAAGTTGCGTTGTCAAAAATACCTTTAACGTCGATGGAAATGCCCAAGTTGTATTCCTTCTTATCGAGTGCGTCTTTAATTCTGCCTACCAGATTTTGAAGCGCATTTTCAAAATCTTCCGCGTTGGTAGGCGTGTTGCATCGCCAACAGAGGATGAATTCGCAAGGCAGCTTTGCGCATATGGATCTTGACCATTCTTTCGAAGCTTTTCAACGTGAAGGATGTCAAATTTTTAAGTCTGAAACTCTTGGCGAACGAGTAGTAAAATGTCTTTACTTCGATCAGTTAAGATTGCAATCTTCCAAACTAGTCTTAAGGGACCTGTTTAGAAGTTTTCTCGATTCTTTACGAAGACGGTGCAGGTCTGCGTTCCACCAACGAATGGGCGATCTGCAGAATTGTTTAGTAACTGGAAATGCCATTTCGAGACACTTTGTGAGGGTGCCGTTCATGTTCTGAACACCTACCTCAAGCTTTTGTTTTATCCTGAGTTTATGGGGAGCATTATTGTATTTGTCGAGCTCCTCCTGAAATCACACCCGACTCTGAATTCAATGCGTTTATGATCTGACATGGAGATCTCTGATAGTACTTTCCAGCCAGGGTTTTAAGTATGAAGACGCATCAGAACATTTCCCGTTTCTCTGAGTTGCCCTCAGACCCAGAAGATGGTGCGCGTCAGTTTGGGTTCTTTCAAAACCTCGAAAGTCTTGATATTTAGGGGTGAGATTTTCGGCACAGATTTGATAAGCCATTCAAGAGTTTGCTACTGGGAGCACTTCACTCTAAGAGTTTCATTCTAGATATCCTAGTCCTCTGCTTGAACACAAACATTGTTTGATTTGGCTAGATGTCACAATTGATCGACACAATGCTTGCACTCAGCATCGTTCAAACTGTTTTTTTCATTTCCAGACTTCCTGATTCGAAGCACCAGAGAGGAGATAGCAGTGAAATTGAAGGTGCGTCGGACTCGGTCCCTTTTGGCGTTTCGGGGTTATATTGGAGATAACTTTTCCAGCGACGTCCAAGTTCCGTCCAAGTTCCGTCCAAGATCCGTAATACCGGTTTCAACCGGATCTTGTGCGCTGGGAAAGGCACCATCAGGGTTGTTTCTCAGCGGAGATTTCACAGCTTCGGTCGACTTCCGTCGATCAGAGCTACAACCTTTGCTGGTTACAGTAAACTTTTTTGGTTGTAGCACTGACCTCGCCCGGGCGTCGCGTACGTCTGAAACCGCCACTAGTTTTGGTGTTATCAGTGGGTTTGAGCGCTTGAAGCAATTTCCATTCACCAGAACAGCAGCCTTTTTTTAGTTGCAGGACCAGTTTTATACTGGCATCGTGCGCGTTTAGACCCATCGATGGGAATGTCGGAAACGTTCTCCCTCTTGGCTCTGTTCGGGACAGAAGAAAAGGACGCTGTTTCAAATCTGAGAGGTTGATCGGTTTTAATGGGTGTCATTTCCACCGTTTTACTTTTCTGTCGCAGCTATTAGACGCCTTCGACGGCAATCGCCATTTCTTTTGCTTCGCCTCTTCGTCGCCTCTTCAGCTGCCCCTTAGGCGATAGTTCTTCAGAGTGTTTCTCTTCCAGAACTCGTCCCAATTTTTCGGTTATCCGAAACAAGCCGTCAGAAACAATACCCTGACCAACCACTGGTAACTGGTGGAGTTTAACCGTAACAGGCAAGGACTCTTCGGTACTCTTTCCATCGTTTCAGCTCAATCTACCGAACGTGTCGTAAAAAGACCCTCAGTAGTCGTTCGAATCAAGTTATCCAGCAGGCGGGGAGTTGTGAAATATGAGTGGGGCCCTGAAAACTCCTTTTTAAATTGTTCAATTGCCCTACTATCGGTGGCGGGTAATTAAGTCAAATTAGGTCCGGTTAGAATGTAATCGAATATCGAACGCAAATTATGAAAAATTACCATGCATGCATATAATATTTGCATTATAAGTATATGCCTCAGGTAAATTGGTCATTTGATGTGATGAAAACGTCATTAAGCCAATTAAGTCAATTATCCTAGATCGATTGACAATTTACAGTGAATAACGTTGCATTGTCGTTGATGTATACGAGTACATTAACCTTCAACCTCTCTATTATCCAGTTCCTTGCTCATGCAGTCGGTTTAAAATATATATATATATACACGTATACCTACCTCGGTATACTTTGTATTCCATTTTCTGAGTTATCTGCTATGAGAGCATAAGTCAAGTCTAAAGGTCATCAGTCGAAATCAAAAAATATGTCTACTACTACTACAAAGTTATTCAGTATTTAGAAAGTCAAGTCTACACTCCACTTTATTTGGATCCAGTCCTTGCAGACCTCTTCTAAGTACATACGAGTATGTAGGTACTAATTTGACGAGAGCATTTCAGTGCAAGTTTCTATATCTGCACTAGCCCCAACTTAGCTCCTATTCCTATAGTAGGGAACACGTTTCCGAAATCTGTGTAAAATTTAAAACAATTTGTGCAATTATAACGCAAAGTTCTGGCTGGTGGTGCTATTATGTTAGTAAAAATATTTTTTTCTCTTTTAATCGGATGTACACGTTGAGTGTTGAAGTTATACGCCAATTTGCGTTCTAAAATATATTTTATACAGGAAACGTAAACCTTATCGTTTACGGTCTGTGAAGTTCGCTAATTGGAGGTCAAATAAAGAAAAATAAAATAAACATTACTTCCTTACTCGGGCGGAAAGAATTTTTTTTTTTAGTGAGATAACATGCAACATTACTACATAGTTAGATGGTAGTGATGCGATGAGTACACAAGCGTTCTCACTACCAATTCTTACTATTACCACTACGTTGGTGACTGGTGGGTACTTAGTACCTCGACTGGAGATTGGGTAACCAAACCCTTTGGAAGGTCGTTGTTGGCAGCGGACGAAAATGGGGGGAGAAGTGTTTTTTTTTTTTATAATTTGTGCGCTTTTAAAGGATTTGAGTACCTTTAAAATGCTGGCGAATACTGATGTACATTGGTTTTAAATGTTTGCAAGTTATAACGACTAGAAAATAGAAAGGCTTTGGAACGAATTTTCATATTTCAGAGTACGTCCAAAAGTGGACTTTAGGGTATACCGATGAGCATTCATAACGACACAGGTGTTAAGGTTGAAGGAGCACTGATGGTCATGATAGCGATGAAACAACAAGACATTACATCGGTGTTCGAAGGTGTTTATTATCTGAGTGAATAAGTATCACCTTTGAGTTTTTTTCTGAATCATATTTAGAAGGTGCAAAGATGTTTTAGGAGCACCTGACCAGATGCAATCTTAGGCGGATATACGCCTCATAAATTGATGGCTGATCATAGGAGAAGTAGATATATCATAAATTGCTTGATGAAACCTAGATATTTTGAAGCATTTTTGACGAAATCGAATACTACCAAATAAAATACAAGTTTATTCATATAAATCTATATTGTCCCATTTAAAGTAATCATTATCGATTGCAGCACACTTATGCCAGCGCTTAATCCACTTCTCGAAACATTTTTTATATTCGGTTTTCGGTATGTTCATCAGTGCTTCTTCCGATTTTTCCATTACTTCCTCTCGGCTGCTGAAACGCGTTCCCCATAGTGGTTTTTTAACTCGATTGAACAGAAAGAAATCACAAGGAGCCAAATCAGTTAAATTTTGTGGCTGTTGGATGGTATTTGATGCATTTTTCGTCAAAAAATTACGAATAATGATTGCACCGTGCGACGGTGCGTTATCAACGAGTTTTCTGCCCACAATTCTGGTCTCTTTCGGCGAATCCCATAACGCCCAAATAAAACTCTTTGTTTACTGTCTGGCCATCTGGCAAAAATTTATGATGCACTACACCGTTGTAATCCATAAAAAACCGTGATCATTGCCTTCTTTTTTGACTGAAAACGACGTGGTTGTTTTGGTCTCGGCTCATATGGGGAACGCCATTCACTTGCCTGTTGGTCTGTCGGCTTGTTGGTGTAGTCAAGTCCTCTCTTAGAGCAGCTATCGGCCGGGCAACGTTGAGCTCCGACCAATTGTACACCTTACTGACAGAAGTCGAAAACGTCGTGAATAGCAGGCCACTCACCTACGTCGCAGATGATCCGTTGGACCTTTCGCCTTTGACCCCCTTTCAGCTGTTGCGCGGACCAGAACATTCTCCCCAGATGAAGGATATGACAGAGGAGAAATTTCACGAAGTTTGAAATCTTCCGGGCCGGAGGATGTTGAAAATAAATAAAATACATTTACAAATACATTTACATTTACATTTACATTTACAAAATAATTTGGTAAATACATTTACCAAATTACTCTGGGTACTCCTCTACGAGCTATGAAGCGGCGAAGGGCGAGTATGCAACTCTCGGTAGAAAGGTCAGTCGTTAGCTGCTCTTATAGCCGCACACGTAAACAACATAATATACACTTTTTTCTTACATAGTAGCCTCATATTCCTTAAGCTTACCATTTGCCCTTAACTTACGTACTAATGCATGCATTCGATAAAATGTTCCAGTTCGGTTGTCATGCAGCATGCTACCAGTATTTTTCCAAGGTAAAGAAGCCTCAAAGCGATCGCCAACCCTGTGAACACTTGTAATTGGAGCATATCCTCACATGCACATGCACTTACATGGAGAGAAGTTGTGCAAGCGAAATTTACCACCGTACTGCAATCGGCCGCAACTGGAGATCGACCTTGCAAAGTCCAACCCAAGATTGTATGAATGGGGGCAAGATCAGCTGTAATTCGTTTGTATTCTCCAGTAGCAAACTTCCAATAATTATCTGCTCCAATTAACACGCTTATTCCTGCCAATAAAAACTCATTAAATTCGTCAATATTTTTACCTGGCGTTGGAAGAACATCTATGCAGATCTCTGGAACTTCTATCATATCAACAACTATCTCCTTGTGGTCATACTGACTTCTTAACGTTAAACGAACTTTGTTACACGTCGTGCTTGGCTTTGGCTCTTTACTTCCGAATGGAATGATGCTTATATGATGAACACCAACAATAGGTAAATTGAGCTGACGTACGACACTCGACTTCACAAAAGACATTTGGCTACCTCCATCGATAACAATTCGCACATGCAGTGAATGGCTGAGTTTTGCGTTTGAGGCAAATGCAAATGCCGTTTGCAAATAAACTTCGTTGTTTTGTTTAGAATTTTGAGCACTGGAGTGTGATGTGTACAAATTAATTGATTGATGACTGTTTGACACTGGTTTTGGACAACAATTTAACGAAGGTACTGGTGCTGTGCTTGTGTTTGATGGACATGTCAAACTATTTCTCACGTTGAACTGAGGGTCACACATTGAGGTTGCATGACGTCTATTACAAGTTTTGCACACTAGTTTAAAACGTTTCTTGCATACCTTGGAATAGTGACCTTTTCTCAAACACCGATAACATCTTCCGTCTTCATTTGATTGAAGGAAGTACATCTGCGTTCGCCTTTCGCAAACTCTCATGCGCTGCAGACAAGCGATCTAAAAACACATTTAATTCCTCTTCGATAGAGTCGAGGGTGCTTGTATCAGCGTTTTCAATGACTTTCCCGTCGTTTAATTTGAGAAACTCGCTTGCACTTTTAACGATTTTCGTGACTTGTCCACGATACGTTGCGCGGCTTGCCAAATCCATAATCAAGTTCGTTAACGTTAAATAAACTGCTACGTTTCTTAAATCGTTCTTTGTGTTTTATTCCTTCCCGGGTTTCGGCACCATTTGCGTAAATGCATGGAGCCAGACTTCATAATTTCAAAGCCTCACAAATAATTTTTTTTGCGATGTCAACACGGTCTTTTTTTTGCGGGAAATTGAGATCTTCTGGAACCAACTTTGCTGCTACACGACGGAAACCCAAATAATTAACCAAAATGTCTTGGACGGATCCATAGGCAATGTTCAAGTCCTCCGCTATCTCTCTGATGGTTAATTTGCGGCTATTGACCAACATTTCGTTTACTTCATCAATGTTTTCGTCGGTTTTCGATGTCGATGGTCTGCCACTGCGTTCATCACTTGTACCACTGGTAAACGACCGTTTTCCTTTGAGAATCATTGCCGAAACACTTTTCTAATATTTCCAACGTTCGAATATCATTAATACAATTTTAATACAATTTCGTTGTTGCAAATTGAAATCCATTTCTAAAATTGTAAAAAAATCGCCAACACACACAGAGATAGATGTGTGTAACTAGATGGCTACGTAACTTTTGCAAATGTCAAGCTTTGACGCTTAGATTTAGAAAGAATGTCAACAACATATGTACCAACTTAACAAAAAAAGAAAACAGAACTCAAATCAGAACAATGGGAACGCCACACGGTGACGCCACCGGGAACTTTTTGATCAAAGTGGTATTTATATTCTTCCGATAAATGTCCCTTTATAATTTACGTACCATATCGCAACAAGTTTACTCACTCTACAACTGAGAGTGCGACGCGTCGGTCTCGTTAGTAGTTTGCTATAAATATTTTTTTGCTGTGAAAAAATTCCAAGTGGAAGGAGACTCCGGAGTATGTTTATAGATAAATGAGTTGTTTAACTTTTCAATTTTGGTCAGGTAAATTGGTGTAAAAATAGTTACGATTGTTAAAGTGAATAAAGTGCGCATGGTGTACCTTTGTCCAACAATTTCAGTGTACCATGGTCCAAGTACGCCTTGAATCTTCCTTCAGCTTTATAACCATTTTGATTTTTCTGCCTTTGATTCAAGTCTTACTATGCCTCGCAGTAAACTAGGCGTAGAAAGACCTCCGGTCGATAAAACTGCACTGGAGGAGACTGTATTGGATGTAGTTAACAATGAGCATACTGTGTATCGTGCTTCCAAAACATATAATATTTCGAACACAACATTGCTCTGTCATCTCAAACACCATAGAACCGCTGGCAATAATAACTTTGAATATCACTCCAAAATTGCCTTGAGATAAACTTTTACTAGCGAAGAGGAACTTGCTTTTGACAGAACTGTTTTTGGACCATATAAAATTGACGAATGAATGCTAGCGAACACAAAAAAACCAATGACTGTATATAATATTGCTCAAACTGTTTGCAAGGCAACAATATTTGCAAACATTTGGTCAGCAGAACATTATTAAGGGATTCCAAGTTACTGGTATTCACCCGCTCAATAAAAAACATTATTATTGACGAGGAATTTTTGAGCAGCTTTGTTACAGATCGATGAATCGAACAATGTAGTCACTCAATTTGCTGAGACGCACAACATGGAAGAAAGCAGTTTACTAGGACCATTCAACAGCAGGGTAGAAATTTATAACACTAGAAGGGATAAAGCTCTTTACAAAAGCAGCGCCACGTCTGTAGAATATTCATCGTGGAAAGAAGAAAGGAAAGACAAGGATACTTACAGACACTGCTTAAAAAGATGCCATCAAATCTGCAGCTGTCAAAAAACCTATTCCAAAAAAAAAAAAAAAAACGACGAAAAGCTGTAAAAAAAAACACCCACTCCAAAAACAGATAACGATGAAGACTACAGCGCAGATGAAAGTGTTAGCATTGACAATCTTTTGATCCATGTAAAGGCAAACAAAACTTAAGAGTATAATATTGTAACGTCTCAAAGAACTTTTTACCAACTTTTTTTTAAGAATTTAATGTCGAATTTCTTTCTTTTTTGAAATAAATTGTCAGTTTTAGAACACTTTTATTTTTTCAACTAATAAATTCTAACCTAAACTTATAGCCATCGATGAAACTTGCTATTTAATGTGTATGGTTAAAGGGTAAGTGTACCTTGGAACCTTTGAAAACCATGTTCATTTATTTAGGTCCTGAGAAAAATTAACGACCCTTTTGAAAGATTTAATAAACATTCTAAAAAGAAATAGTAAATAACCTAAAGTGTTCAGGGTTCACTTCTATGTTGAGATAATATGGTGAGCAGTAAGCACCAATTTTCTGAAAATCTTCCCCTACCTACAATGATTAATTAGTTTGTTAATAAGAATTTTAGAAATAATTGTGTATCGAGATACGGAAGCACTTGACTGGATGCTAATGTACTTTCAACGCCAACCTGTTGAGGTATGTAAAATACCTCCAGCTTTTTGCAGTGCCACAGGCTCCACTACTGATGAAACTTCTTTCCCAACTAATCGTGAGATATACATTATATCGCTTAACAAATAAAAAATTGAATAAATGAATGAATAAATAAATAATAGTGATATTTGATGCAATCAGTTGCTATGAAAGCCTGCGCTTTGCAGTCGAAATAATTGTTTTTATAATTTCTCCTTCTGACATCTCAGTCTAATATGTAATGTGCATACTACTCTCGAAAACATGTCTTTTAGCACAAGTAGCTTTGCTAAACCTGGGCATGAAGATTTAGTCTACATTCCAAAAAATATTCCTTCTGGCATGATCCCCAGACGAAAGTATTCGATCCAAACACAGTGTCCAAGAAATCCTTGCTGCAAGGAGCACCAAAAATAAGAATCAACTGTCAGACAAGGTTTTATTTATTATTACCAACAATAAATTGAATTTAGATATGCGTCCTAAAGACCTGGACTACAACACTTCAATATGGAACGTATTGCTTCAATATAGTACAAGAAGCGAAAATTTAATTGAGTTCTGATGGAGAACTACCAAGCCCCATACTAATTACCCACAGTATATGCCAAGACAACTTCCCACAGAATACTGGTCCATCCAATCATATTTACGCCGGATGATGGAAATGCCAAAAATTGAAATGTTATGCATAACGGAAAAAGTACCTGATGACAGACAGGTGCAAGATCTCCTACTTTTGTGTTTCTGCTTTTTAACATTAAAATCTATGGAATTCAAAAAGCGGGATGCTACAACTGCCGACAACACAGCCCGAAACGATGTCTATAACACTACCAATACTCTTGGAGCTGAACATACTCCTCCAACTGCAACCACATGCACTAGGTGTGTTCAAAAAGTAAGATGACTTTTGAAATTTCGCGGGCAACGTATATTCGATTATCGTTTTTTTTTTTTGCTGTGTTCGTACACATGTCTTGAACATATATTCATGGTTTCAATTATACCATATAGCATACTTAGTTTGTTTTTGATAGATAGAAAGGTTAGACGTGTGTTAGTGTGCTCAGCGATTTTCAATTATTATAAAAAATGGAGCAAAGAATTTGCATCAAATTTGTGTAAAAAATGGAATCAAGTTTTCTAAAACCCCTTTTGGCATTGCCATAAGGTGAATCCGCTCCAAGTGGTACAAACTCTTCCAAGATGGTTGAACAGATGCCACTGACGAACCTCGCTCTGGGCGTCCCAGCACATCAACAAAATGATGATAACATCGAAGAAGAAAATTGTTTTGAAAATTGTCAAATTACCATAGGTGGGGTTTAGTAACTCCACTTATATGTTGGCATATCGGTCGGCTTGTGTCATGCAATTTTTCGGATGTTTTGGGCAGAAACGTATGTAAGAGAAGTTTGTTCCGAAACTTATTAATTTTGATCGAACCATAGCATAAGTATTACTCAGGAGCTCTTGAATGACGTCAATGATGATCATGACTTACTCAAAAGGGTCATAACCGGTGACAAATCATGGGTATACCATATGGTTATGACGTCGGAATCAAAGCCTATTCGTCCCAATGGAAGCTTCCAGGAGACCAAGACCTAAATAAGTACGCCAAGTTCGATCAAATGTCAAAGTTTTGATCACTGTTTATTTCAATTACCGTGGCGCAGTGCATCAGGAGTTTTTTGGCTTAAAACAACACGAAAATCATGGCTCATCCACCATGTTCACCGGATTTGGAACACACCTCGTACCTTGAAAGGAACAAGTCTTATGGTGTTAAATCACACGATCTTGACGGCCAATTAAAGACTCTACTTTGAAAAATTACACGTCCAGCCATTCTTTCTCCAACATGTGGCATGCGGAGTCGTCCTACTGAAGATAAACGCCGTCCGCGTCCATAGCACCCATTTCAGGACAAAAAAAGGCAGCCAACATCGTTCGGCAACGCAATCCATTCACTGGAATGGTGGCATCAACATCATTTTCGAAAAAATTCTACCCAATAACACCGCCAGCTCAAAAATCGTACTAAACTGTCACTCGTTGTAGATGGAGAGTTTGTTTCACTGTTTCTCTTGGGTTTTGTTTGTTTATGTATCGAGACAAATGCAAATGAGCCTCATCACTCAGAATTTTTTTGTATAGAAAATCATGACCTTGTCCATTCTGTATCACGTTTCGGCAATATTTCCACTGTGTGCTGCAATTCTTTCCCACCTTTTAACTAATTCAAAAGAAAATCCACTCTTTATCGATTTTTAATCCTCAATAAAATATCTGCGAGGAAGAAATTTGTATTTCATCTGTTCTTGACATCCGCGAGTTCACAATTTGATTTACAAAAAAAAAAAAAAAAAAAAAAAAAAGAAGAAGAAGGGAAATTAATTCTCATACATCATTGACTCGAATTGAACCACAAAAAGAACTCCATGTGAAGAAACTTTGAAAAACTGTTTGAGAACTTTTTTAAACTTTTGACCCCACCTTTCATTCCCACTCACTTCCGCCTTTTCGGCGACGTTGGAACCGTACTTTCCTAAATATTTTTCAGGTCCCTTTTTGTGCCGGGCCATTGGGGTGGCAAATTTGATTTGTCAAAAAGATGCTTTGAGCACATAGTTGTAAGCGCACAGGAGAATTGTTATTTCCACCGGGCTATTTTCACAGTCTGGTTAATTCGAAGACAAAGTTTTACTTAAGTTGGACTTTTTTAATGTCTTTCATTCGCTTCATGTTTGTGTCTGGTGCATGTTTTCTCTGCATTAAAATAAGAAAAAAAAAAAAAAGTTTCACTTGAAGACATTCGAAAAAGTTGCTCCTAGAACTTGTAAGTGGGGTTAATGTTACGTTTATGCTCAATTAATTCAATGGATAATTGAAGACAAAATTAGTACAAAATGTACAATATCTAGTGACATATTAGATAAGAGGCCAATTGAATACAGTTTAGGAGAAGATACCTATATAAAGCCCTTCAATTGTTCCTTATTGATATCATTGCAAATACTTATCATGCAGTGATCATGTCAGTCCGGTCCAGCTTATTATTATTTCTAGTCGAAAACAAAAGGATATATTAATATCTAAGAGCATATTAACAATAAAGTAATGAATAATTACCAAACTCCAATGCAAATTGTATTGATATGAATTTGTTGATTGCTCGCTCAAATAAATCAGGAAACCGCAAATTAACTTGTTTGCAAAATTGTAATTTTTTACAGCAAAGCCTTGATATGGGAATGCCATTCTCTTTGAAATATTTAATCACTGCCAGCAAAAGGATTTTTTTTTTGTTACGAAAAAGTGCATACTAATAGTGTAAACAATAAGGGAAATCGAAATCAACACCGTTAAATGGTAAATTATTAAATTAGCATAAATTGAACGAGATTGCATGTTTCGCCATATTCATGGTCTCAATTAAGCGTGAAATTGATTCAATTTTTCTGATTTAATTTTTTCATTGCAGTTGAATAAATATTACAAAAAACCAATGGGATTGGTGTTTCGTTGATTTGATATCATATATTGTATGTTTGCTTAGATGTAGGAGCATCTTTGTCATAAATAATTGTTCGTAATATGTACTAAGATGCAAAGTAAGTACGAATAGACGCTTTTTTCTTATCGTCCATTTAATTGAAGCAAATACGGTGTGTAAATCCGACAAATAAACTTAAGTACTGAAAAAACCTTAATCCTTAGTGATTATATTGATTGTATAGTGTAGCGAGAAACGCTACATCGGCCCTTGTTTTTCAATAAAATAGTTTATAGTGTATTACTACTGCCGACATTTAGCTTTATTTTGGTTTGCACTATTACCACCCAAAGGCAATTCTCTAAAATCATGTCATTCAAAGTTATCTCATCAAGAGGTCTGATATCAACACATATACCACCCACACAATCATCTTCATCTTCACCTGCAGTAAAACCGCATAGTGACAATGATCTTCTTACCGTCAACATCTTAGAGAAACATCTCACTAAAAAAGCTAAAATAATGCGGCTGTTCAAGACGCAAAACGAATTTCTTCTCAAGTCAAGACAACCTGGAGTCTGCGATTTGATGAACTGCCCAACAAACCCACCAGTGTAGTTGAAAGCATTGATATATTGGGTCATATAAAAAGTCTCCGCGGTTTTTTGTCACTAGATGGCGTTGCTGTCCATTTATCTGGAACCACTTATCTGATTGTGTCAAACGAACACGTGTTTGAAAGGTGACATGTCTGGCTACATTTTTTGTGAAAACAGCTGTGTAATTCGTTGCGCGTGTTAAAAGTTATTGTAAACGCCGGATGTATCCCGCGCTGGTCAGCCTGTCACTGAAAAAGCTGACGAAATTTTTCAACTTATGGAGCAAGACCGGCACGGAAGCTGTTTGAAGATAGCGGAGGCACTAAACATCAACCGTATGACAGTTCGGAATTATCTAATACGACCAGGCTACTCCAAGAAGCTCGATGTTTGGGTGCCACTTGAATTAGCGCAAATAAATTTAATAGACCGAATAACCATCAGTGAAACGCGGCTGAAACGTAACGAAATGGAATCCTTTTGAAGCGATTCATTACGGGTGTTGAAAAATGGATAAAATACAGAATATCCAACGCAAGCGCTCATGGTTAAAGGCCGGTGACCGTCCACAAACGACTTTAAAGCCTGGATTGACGACAAACAAGGTTATGTTGAGTGTTTGGTGGGATTGGAAGGGAATCGTCTATTATGAGCTGCTAGAACGTAGCGAAATGGTCAATTCTATCGTATACTGTGCACAACTCGACTGTTTTAATGAAGCTATCAAGAAAGAGTGACCAGAATTGGCCAACAGAGAGGGAGTTTCCTTCCATCATGACAACGCTAGGCCACACACATTTAATGACCTGGAACAAATTTATGAAGTTTGGTTTGGAAATTTTGATGCATCCACCGTATAGCCCGGACCTTGCACCCTCTGATTACCATTTACCATTTACCATCTTTGCAAAACTCTCTTCATGGTGAAAAATTGGCCGACCGAAGAGCCGCTGCAAATCACTTGGCCAAGTTTTTTCCAAAAATGTACCAAAAAACCGAGGAGGCTTTTTATATAATATGACCCAATACTTGAAGAAAATACCAACATTGCTATGCAATCGCACAGTGCCGAAATGGGTGTGAATGTAACAACAAAGTACGTAAAGACAGCTTTTGGGGAGCGTAATGTAAACACATACCAACTCAAAGGTGAGAGTGTGGGGAATATCAACAGGAGTTGCGTGAAAACATTTCTGGATTGCTAATAAAACATCTTGGCCATATGGATTATCAGCTCTTTTAAATCCATCTTTTCGAAAAGCGATGAAATTTGGAAGAAACAGTTCGTGGTTTTTATTGTCAGGAATTATGTAGATTTGTTTCAGTAAGGACAAAGGGAAACTTTTGAGAATTGAGATATACGGCGAAGGTTTTAGAGGGCAAACCTCTTACATTATGGTAGTAAATGCTTACAGTTTGTTAGGCACTGTAATAGTTTTTAAAATTTGAACGAGTTCTTTGCAAGTGAGAAAGACGCTTAGAGCTGACATGCGAGGAAAGTTCATTATGAACTTCATCGGAAGAGATGTCGAAACACTCATAGTAGCGAACAAAAATTTGCATCAATTCCACTTGCTTAATAGCAAGACCTTCTCGTTAAATCGAAACCATAACATTGGTTTTGGTTATGTCATCAATGCAAACGGAGTTTGGTTTGTCGTGCAAATAAGCGAGGTAGAGCCGAACATTTTCATAAATGCGGCGGTCTCTCAAACGAGATACTACAAAACGACTGTCATAGTTCATATTAGACAATTTTTTAGCCAATTTGACAGTTGGTGGAAGAGTGGGTCAAGGTATTTTGGGTGAGAATCGAGGGCAGCCGAATTAAAAGAAGGAGCGGGTGAAGAAGGGACAGGTTGGTCAAGCACCCCAGATCTTGAATCTTGGCTAATGAGGAAGGGGTGGTTGGGTTTAGTATATAGGAGCTAATAAAATAAGGATATTTGGGTAGAAGGCGCAGGAGCAAGGTTTAATGAAACCCTGTTTTGAAGCGGCTTTAATGGTTTGGTGAGGGGCGGGAGAGGATTTGATTTCGCGACTCTGGTGTTCTTTATGGTCGAAGCAATGGAGGAAGGAGTGAGGAGAATCGGATCTTAAGTGTAAAATTATAACTAAGTCTAGTGGCAATGGAGTCGAATACATTATAATTGAAATACGCGACTTCAATACCAAATGTTTGGTTGCATTTGCATGCAGTTACAATAGACACTGCTCCCCTGTGCCCTTCTTTTCAGTTATCTCTGAATACTGTAGACTCTATCAGCAAATAATCATCAAATAATCATCACCTTAACACCAATTTAATAAATAATGACTCACTTGCCTTTCAAATAAAGGATTCACTACTTACCCTACACGTTTTGCTGATAAGTCTTTACCCAGTCTTCTAGATCTAGTTGTTGTTTCTTATCCGTCGCTTGTTCTACTGTTCGACAAACTATCGTTTGATGCCTCTGACCCTGATCTTCTTTTCTGTACCTATAATGTAAATTTGCCAAAAACTGTTATCCCTGATAGCTTCCCGTTTCAAGATTTCCATTCGATTGATTCAAATTCCCTCCAAATTGCTACTTTTTCAGCCCCTTGAGAGCAATGTCTCTTAATCGCTGATTCGAATGAAAAAGTAAAACTGTTTAAAGCTATTTTAGCACAATTGTACGATCAATAACTAAAATGGCCAAAATACAAAACAGAGAATGTCCGTGGTGTGCTTTGCTCTATTAAAAAAGGAAACAAGTTATATAGAATTGTAAGTGGAAGCATAGATCATTTAAAGATAATTGGTCTTTACCACCTCAGTTGCACATACTTCAAAGAAAGATTATTTCGCCTCTTAACTTAAAATATCCCCCCCTGCAAAGAAATTTGGAGTAACTTGCGTAAAATTGGTATATCTAGTAGTTACGACAACTTTAAATGTGTTCTCAATGCCAATGAACTAAGTCATGCATGATCCCTGTATAAAAGAATTTTATTTTAGTCAGACTGAGGAAGTAGTGCACTCTCTGCCAAGACTGGAAGATTTTGTATTAGTCACTGAAGACAAAATTATTTAACCCGTAACAGCTATCAAATCTGACTCCATAGGTGAAGATGGCGTACCAGTACGCTTTATTAAACTTATCTTACCCCAAATTGTACCTTATCTCACACATCTAATCAACTGGTGCATAACAACATCAACGTTTCCTGACTTCTGGGAAATTGAGAGTGTTTTGCCTATCGCAACGAAAACCTATCCAGCATCTCCTACCGATTTTAGACCGATTAGCATTCTACCCTGCTTGTCCAAGGCTTTCGAGAAAATAATTGCAAAAAAAAAAACTACGAAGCACTTGTTATTCAATAAGTTGCTGAGTGTTCAGCAGTCAGACTTTAGAGTTAACCACAGCTGTTCCACAGCCATGGTCAATTTACTTGAAGAAATAAGACAAGATTTTGACAGGGGTCATGTTCCATTTCTTTGTCTGCTAGATTTTTCGAAGTTTTTCGTTAAAGTAAATTATAAAATTTTGCGTTGAAAGCTAAAACATAATTTTGGATTTACTGAGGGGGCAGTGAAAATGGCTGTTTCGGGTGAACAAGTTGTGCCACAGGGCTCAATATTGGGACCGATTCTCTTCTGCATGTTCATAAATGACCTGCCATCAGTGTGTACAGACACTCTTTAGTACACCTATATGCAGATGATGATCAACTATATCTAGGGAAACCGTACTCCAACCTTAATGAACTCGCTTTTCCCATTAACGATGACTTAAAATGCATATATACTTGGTCAGTTTCAAATGGGTTACTACTAAATCCGGGAAAATCTCAAGTAATTCCAAGAAAAAATTCAATTTAAATTGATTGGCCGCCTCGTTCGTGCGACTTAACGCCGCTTGACTATTTTCTGTAGCGCTACGTTAAGTCATTGGCTTATGCCAACACGCCGACGACTTTGAAGGAGCTCAGAGCCAACATTGAAGAAGGAAGATTCGCCACATAGCACACGCTACAATCGATTTATTGAAGAGTAAGTATGGTGAGCGTGTTATCTCAAGACATGGGCCAGTAGATTGGCCGCCTCGTTCGTGCGAATTAACGCCGCTTGACTATTTTCTGTGGGGCTACGTTAAGTCATTGGTTTATGCAAACACGCCGACGACTTTGGAGGAGCTCAGAGCCAACATTGAACGGGAAATAGCGGCCGTTTCGGCCGAAATGTGTGGCCGAGTCGTTAAAAATTGGGTCCAAAGAATCGACTGCTGCAAACGTGCCCGCGGTGGCCATATGAACGAAGTCCAGTTCCATTCATAAATGTTTTGATTGTACTTCAAGACAATAATAAAGTTTTTGAAATATCTCAAATGGTTTGCCTTTTATTTAAAAAAAAAGTTGTCAAGTCGTTATTAGAGAACCCTATATTAGTTTTAAATTTCTAATAAAATTATTCATTTACTTTCCAGTAAATAAAGAATACATTACTTACTTATCTATTTACACAACCAACCCAGCTGTTTGTTTATTGCTTTCTTTCTGATGATTACGTACCTTGTCGAGGATTGAAATTGACCACATAACCTAACTACTGAATTACCATTTCATCTTCTCTCTTTTCATTTCTCTTGTTTATCCAATCTCATCCCATGAGCTGAATCAAGGTGCCATCCTAGAATTAACACAACTAAGGACATACTTTCAAAGGCGTGGTACGACCCGAGAAGTAAAGATTCTGTCAGGATTACAGTTTCACGGTTTTCGGTCTACGGAGGAAATCTGAAAAAAGTTCCAGCTGTCAGCTCTTTGGATAAGGCCAATCTGCTTGTTGCACACACACGAGTGCATCGAGTTTTTAATGGGGTGAGTCCACTTTCGTACTCGTGGAGTACAAAGATCTTAATATACAAAAATCCGCTGGTATAATTGGTATATCCCCACTTCTTCTGAAGAGGCGTTCTTTAATCCTGCTCTTTAAGACTCTTTCCGAGCAGATGGAAAACAGCATTTATCTAACCCGCTCTTTAAAAAATCTAGTCTTTTTCTCTCTCCAGACCAATTACACTTACTCGTACGTCCCTCCTTTCCAAAGTCATTGAAACGCTGATAAACCGTCAGCTGATGAAATATTTCAAATCACGAAAACTTCTCAATGACCGTGAAACCAAGGCGTACATCAATATTTCGAAAGCAGGAAAGCTGCACTTGATATTTCTAAGACTTTTGACGAAGTTTGGCATTAGGCTATTTTTACGAAAATGCGTGCATTTTCAATGGATTACAAACTACCTTTAGAAAAGTTGATTTAAATTATCTTAGATCGTAACAAGTCTAAGGTCCACAAAATAAATATGGTACTAGTGTGCCCCAGGGTTACGTTGTATGCCCGACACTTTTTTTTATTTTCATCAATGATCTCTTGTCTGATACTTTTAATCCAATATATTCCTTTGCTGACGACAGCACTTTCTGCTTTTCATATTCGTTTTCGGACTCACGTCCCTGCTCTTCGGCTGTAGAACGGGTACGACAGCGTATGTTAAGCTCATTTAATTCCAATATTAACAGCTTAACCAATTTGGGAACTATCAACAGTATGGAATTTAATGCTTTCAAAATACAATGGTTTCTGCTGTCCTTACAGCGAAATTGAAATACCCAGGCATTATCCATGAATGGTACTTACATCGTCGAAGCCGAAAAACTTACCATTGTCGGTATGTGTGTCAATGATAACCTACGTTGGAATGACCACATATTCGACGTCTTCAAGAATGCGGCGAAATGTCTAGATTTCTTCAAGCGATGTAAGTAATATTTATCCCTTTTGACGTGGACACAAGATGAAAGATGTTTAACCGCCCAAAATCAGAGTATTGAAGGTGAAGCTTATATCACCCAGCCAATTGACAACTTCGAATACCGAAAAAATATCTCCTGTCTCACCTTGCTATGTCACTATTTTCATCACCAATGCTCCAGTATCATTCCGCTCATTCAAATCTTTGACCATTACACTTGTCTCGCTATGAATGCTCATCAGCTCTCACTTTCGGACGTACCCCGAAATAGCGTGATTCTTTCCTAAGCCCTACAACTTGCTTATGGAATGCCCTGTCGAGTTCTCTATTTCCTATTCATTATAACTTGCAAACGCACGTCGGTATCTTTTCCCTTCGCCTGAGCTATGTGCAAACATTTTAGGGGTACATAAAATCCCTTGTGCGCGCCAATTAACAACAACAAAAATGTCCTGACGATCTTTCATACAGTTAACAAATCGGCGACGTCGTATATAGTCCAAGGGCTTCAATTGTTGTGTTATATGGATTTTAAAGGCGTGCAAATGAAGATCAACTTTTTAAACTCATCGTAAAGTACCATAAGTGAGGCCTATTTGTTGAGTTTGTTTTACGAAATTTCACCTTTACAAATCGCCCATTTTCGTAATAAGATTGAATACCAAAAATGCATTGTTGTATAGTAAACGACTCCATAACTAGAATTGCCAAAGATTGTATGACAGTTGTCAATAAGATCAACCACATTGAATTCAGTAAATGACAGTAGTTGACAACCAATATCCACACCATCTGTAGGCGCACCCTTTAAAATAAGTCACATATGAAGTTACTTAGGTCAGTTGTGGAATACCGAACATGTATGTAAGTAATTGGTTTATTTAAATTTTTAGTATTGTATTTCCAGTGTGAGCTAACGCCTGAAACATCTCTCTGAAGAGATCAAGAGTTGGCTGTCAAAAGCCGGACCGTTTGTGTTGTCGGGCTTCGAAAAAAAAAGATTCAAGAACGAACTATACGAGCTGTACAATGACATCGACCTAATCAGAAAACTGCCTGTGTTGGCTAGGACTTATTAAGCTAATAAATATCAATGCTCTGGCCTGCTTTGTCTTGGAATCTTCCGTAAGGACAACGCAGTAGCGGAAGACCTTACCTTAGATGGCGCGAACAAGTAGAAGTTGATCTGAAAAGTCTTGGGGTGCGCAACAGACTAAGAATCATGCTAACTGAAGAGGTTTGTTAGTTTAAACCCAGGTTCACGCCGAATTATTGAGCTGTTAAAATTTGGTTACTACCAAGCCGTTAAGTGCTCGACTTCGAAATATTGGTTCATATAAAAAGTTTCCGCGGTTTTTAGTACATTTTTGAAAAAAAAAAATTTTTATTCAAAATCAATTTCAATCAATTATCAATTATCTATGACCTTTTGCCACTTTCCTGGTAGCTTCTTTATTCCATCGGTGTAGAACTTCTGTGGCTTATCAGCGGTAAAACTTAGCCATGTGAATTTCAGCGGCTCTTCGGTCGGCCAATTTTGTACCATCAAGAGAGTTCTGCAAAGAACGAAACAAATGGTAATCAGAGGGTGCAAAGTCCGAGCTATACGGTGGATGCATCAAAACTTCCCAACCAAGCTCCGTCAATTTGTTTCGGGTCATCAAAAATGTGTGTGGCCAATTCTGGTCGCTCTTTCGTGAGATTCAAACGGTCGAGTTGTGCACAGTAGAGGATCGAATTGACCATTTCTCCACGTTCTAGCAGCTCATAATAGACAATACCCTTCCAATCCCACCAAACACTCAACATAACCTTGTTTGCCGTCAATCCAGGCTTTGATGTAGTTTGTTATCGGTCATCTTCTTTTGACCATGATCGCTAGTGTTGGATATTCTGTGTTTAATCCATTTTTTATCGCCCGTAATAAATCGCTTCAAAAATGGGTCCTTTTCGTTACGTTTAAACAGCGTTTCTCTGATGGTTATTCGGTAAATTAAATTTCTTTGCGTTAATTCATGTGAATTAGGTAACATGTTTAGGTAACATCGAGCTTCTTTGAGTTGCCTGCTCGTTTTAGATGACTTCAAACTGTCATAGGATTGATGTTTAGAGCCTCCGTTATCTCCAGAGAGCTTTCGTGCCGATCTTAGTCCATCAGTTGCAAAATTTTGTCAACTTTTCCAATAACAGGCCGACATCTTTTACATCGAAATTTCTGGAACGATGTTCCAACAAACCACTTCTGTATCCAAAGTTCACTCACACCATTGTCACTGTAAGCTGCACAAATTTTTCGGCATTTTATTGCAGCGTTTTTCCTTTTTGTATTGTAAAAAAGCGTATTTCTTCAGGTATTTCACTCATATTCAAATCAGTCTAACATTTAACACGAGAGACAAATTACACAGCTGTCTTCACAAGAAATGTATCCTGCCATGTCACCTTTTGAAATAATCAGATTAGTGTTTCCATATAAATGGACACCAGCGCCATCTAGTGACAAAAACCGCGAAGATATTTTATATGACCCAATATTACCACTACAGATTGAGAAGAGCTGCAAGTTTCAAACACCGAGATTCCTTATCACAAACCTAAGCAAACACATCATCACCCAATATCCAAATCCATTATTCCGTACGTCTTCGGAATTAACCGACGCCACTTAGTGCGTCACCAATATTTTTACCTCTATTACGACACAAAAAATCCTCTAATCCCTGAATTAGGGTTCGGAGAAGTGCTGTTGTATTTAGATGTGAACAATACCCATCCATAAAAGCAGTAACAATAGCCATCCATAAACAATACTTGTCGGTGATAAAACAAGCTACGAAAAAAATTGTCATATTGCTTTTATAGGGAAAATGTTTATACCAAAGAATATATAATTCTTGCTCAAAAACGATCTATTATGGGAGGGTTAATTTCAATTTCGTGGTACATCGCCATAATCATATTGTGAATTCACCAACCTAATAGGGGTTCAGTACCTTGCACTTATAACAGTTCAGTCGAAACTATCGTTGGACTAGCTTTCGTTGAGTTGAGACTAGCTCCAGAATGTTGAAGAATGGTATAGCTTATGCACAAACCCGTAGCAGGTGATTGATATCATAGAATATTTCGCAGTTGCATAGTTTAAGTTCGAAAGAAAAAAGGGTTTAAGTAAAAACTTTTCTCTTTAAGAGAAGAAGATAATTATGGTTAAATTTCCTGTTTCGAGTTACTCCGAAAACTGGGTTTGCTGAAATTTGAGAACTTGAGAGAATTTGAGTTGAGTGCTTTGGCTTTGAGTACAATTGTTGACTTTTGCGGTAGATACCCTTCGTCTATTAAGGGCCAATGAAAACAATTTCGACAAACCGTGCATGGAATTAAGTACAAATTAAGAGTTTCGTTCACTTCAGGACGAATTTAGATTACTTTTTTTTAAAGATTATATAACTTTGAAAATCCAGTTCATATGTAAAATATTGTCAGGAGAAGCATACCTGTAGCATAAAATCTCAGCACTGTTTGACCAATCCACAAATAAGGATCGCCTTTTCACTGTGCCGAAATGGGCATAGTACCCCGGTTTGAGATACGGGACGTTACATATTTGTTTGTGTTGTATCCTTTGAAAATAAAATAAAACTCCTAAACATGATTTATACTATGTTTTCTGATATGTGAGCGTCTGAAACCATTTATGTACAATCTGGTTGGTCCATTCCAGTGCATTTTCACGTAAAGAAAGTCCATCATCGATCAAATATTCAGCCTTCGGTAGTTCTTAAGAAAGACCTGGGAGTTCCAGATCGACACTCGCCATCTATCTGTCAATTTCAAAGGCGCGTATGAGAACGTGCATAGAGACGAGCTACATAAATATTGTAAGATATTTGTAAGATCACAAATGATAGAAATTATTCATCTCAGTTCAATTATTTTATTCTATGCAATTACAATTTACAGTTCAATTGCTTTTTATTCTCACCTGACATTTTTCGAGAATATTCTGTACCGTCCAGGGTTCCATACAATTATCAATTTTGTTTCTATTCTCCAATGGTTGTGTTTTCTGCTATTGAAATATAGATGACGTTTTTAGCATTCAAAATATAGCGCTCCAATCGACACGTTCGCGCCCTGGCAATGGAAATAATTACTTCTTGTTGGTGTGTCGTTTGACAGATGCAAGTTTCCCTGGCTGTTGTTTCTTTGGTTTCAAAACTACCACTGCCTGCAAAAGATTAAAAAAATACTTTTTTCTAATTTAATAAAATATCTTTTTTTCGTATAAATAGTGGCGAGTGCTCTTTCATTTTTATTGTAGCAATCAAATTGAGACACATCGCCACAATTGGTGACCCCGAAAACAAACAATGAACGCGAATAAAGCTCCAGTTAGTTCGGAAGCCAAACAAGAGAATGACAATGCAGCGTCACTAGCTGAATCCCGTATGGATGTTGGTCAGCCAAGCACAGATATCGCAAATCAAAATCATTTGAGTTCTATTACATCACTCAAACTGCCAACGCCCTTCTGGCGGAACAATCCAGCACGGTATTTCACATTGGCTGATATGCGCTTTGCTATTTACCGAATTACATCGGATGATACCAAATATCGTCTCATAGCAACACATCTTGATACAGACACGCTGGATTTGGTCGGAGATTTGATAGACAGCCCCCCAGTACAAAAAAGTATAATGCATTAAAAAAAAGAATAATTAACTCGCTCTCCGATTCCCAGGAAACAGGTTTAAGACGGTTGCTCCGATGCCAGCACCAGGGTGATGAAAAACCAACAGTGTTTTTACAACGACTGCGAAACCTCGCCGGCGGACATTCTGCGGTTCTTTTTTTTGGAACAGCTTCCAGAAAGCATTCGAGGCATGCTTGCTGCTAGCAGAATAGACGATCTATCAGAGATTGCAGAACAGGCAGACCGCATATATGATGCTCTCCGCCCAACAATCGCCACGATCAACAGCTCGCCAAAACAATCTACATCGCACATTAACGCAGTTTCTTATTCCATTGCTGCAGAGAGAGGCTCTGATAACCGTCGGCAACAATCTCATTTCGAAACGTCTCCAAATCAAAAACAGCAGATCAGGAAATCAGGGAATCCCATCATCCAGTGACAGATCACTCAGTGAGCCACCACATAATAACTCAAGGGCATCCAGTTGTTGAACGACCCAGACGACTCGCAGGGGACAAGTTAGCCGCAGCACGCAACGAATTTAATCTTTTGGTCTAACAATGTATCTGCGAACCATCCGACAGCGCGTAGGCGTCACCTTTGCTGATGGTTTTTTTTATAATCCCGCGCGCGCACCAAGGGGATATGAATACCCTTTTACTGACTTTTCTCCAGGGCGCGGGCGGGTGGTGTAGTAGTTAGAAACTCAGGTGTATAAGGTTTCGATATTTTTCCCAGAGGTGGTTGTCAAACTGGACGAGAAGAGCAAGTGCCACCACGACGGCCACCCCAAAAGGTTAAAAAGGAAGATAGGACTTGGTGTCCCTGTGGAGACTATCGACGACTTAGCAATATCACGGTGCCAGACAGGTATCCGATTACCCACCTTCAGGATTTCACGCAACGGTTAGCAAACTGCAAGCTCTTTAAAACGCTGGACCTCAAACGGGCGTACTATTAAATCCCTGTGGTACCCGAGGATCGACATAAAACAGCTGTCATCACCCCTTTTGGATTATTCCAGTTTAACGTCATGACATTCGGTCTTTGCAACTTTACATGGATGTCGCCTTGAGAGGACTCGAATGCTGCACATGTTACATCGACAACATTTTAATCGCATCCATCAGTGACCAACAACACCGAAAGGTCGCACAGTTCTTGAGCGACTTGAACATTTTGGCCTATGCCTCAACTTAGCCAAGTGTGTTTTTGGCCGTCCAGAGGTGCGGTACCTAGCTTACACCGTCAACAGCGATGGAATCAAACCACCACAATACAGGAAAGATGTGGCAGTCAACTTTAAGCCACCTGATACCGTCGATCAGCTGTAAAAGTTTCTCGGTGCGTGGAATTTCTACCGTAATTGCATCCCAAACGCATCACAAATCTAGGCTCCCATAGTAAAGCTGACAATGGGGGCAAAGAAAAGAGACAAACTACCCGTGGAGTGAACACCCGAAGGAGAGCAGGCATTCAAGAGGTGCAAATTGAAACTCACGGACGCCGTCCAGCTGGAACATCAAAAAGCTGATATTCCCTTGGTTCTTCGTTGCGACGCCATCGGAGCCGCCCTCGACCAGAAGACTAAGTCCGGACTTCAACCAATGGGATTCTTTTCAACAAAACTTTCCAAACGAGAAGCCAAATACAAGGCTTATGATCGGGTGCTGTTGGCAATTTTTCGCGCCATCCGACACTTCAGACATATCATCGAGGGCCGAGATCTAGTTATCCTTACTGACCACAAGCTCTGGTTTAGCGTTCTCCCAAAAAGCGAACCACTCCAGTGATCGTGTTGCACGCCAGCTTGAGGAAATAAGCCAGTATTTCACCCGCATCGTACACATTTCTGGTGAGGAAAACGTAGTAGCGGACACCTTGTCTCACATTCAAGCAATCGACTTTCCAGTAGCCACCAGCACGGAGGAGCTCGCCAAAGCGTAGAAAAACGACGATGAATTAAAACATCTGCTTCAGTCACCCGAAAGCTCTTCGTTTTAATTAAAAGGACTCCGCACTGATGGAACCGACACAGTAGTTTATTGTGCCATCGCAGACAACAACATTCGTCCATTTGCACCCGGGTCAATAAGAAGGCGTATATTTGATAACGCATATAACTGTTCTCATTCCAGTGGACGTGTCACTAAGAAGATCATCGCCCGAAACTTCGTCTGGCCAAAAATGAACAGCAACACCACTATGTGGGCACGCTCATGTTTGCCGTTTCAGCGCAACAAGGTAAGCTGTCACGTCAAAAATACTCCACAACATATCGCTATGCCTAGTGAACGATTTTGTCATGTCCATATCGACATCGTTATCATGCAGCCATCGAATGGGTATCGTTATCTTCAAACGATGATCGACCGTTTCTCCCATTGGCCGGAAGCTGTGCCTTTAAAGGACATAAACGCTGACACGTTCTCCAGCGCTTTCTTCGCAGACTGGGTGTCGCGCTTTGTCGCACCTGCTACCATTACATATGATCGAGGTTCGCAGTTCGAAAGCCAATTGTTCAGTGCCCTGGGAAAGATGATTGGAAGTCACAAAATTCATACCATCCTGCATCGAACGGAATGATTGAACGTTGGCATCGCTCTTTCAAAGCAGCAGTGAGATGTCACGAGTCACCATCTTGGACGGAGTTGCTAGCGACCGTTTTACTTGGACTTCGCACCGCTTGGAAGGAAGACATCAAGGCAACAGCAGCTGAAATGGTTTATGGTACCCCTCTTCGTCTACCAGGGGAATTTTTCACCGATGAGGAAGTATCACCAAACCCAGAGTATTTTGTAAACAATTTCAAGCGTAACGCGTTCTCACACAAAACATTCTACTAATGCACCCACGTGTTCGTCAGAGTTGACTCGGTGAAGCGGCCCTGTGAACAACCATACGACGGAACTTTCGAGGTAGTCCATCGCATTTCGGATCATGTCTTCAAAGTCAACGTAAACGGTGTCGAAACCTCCATATCGACGGAGCGGCTAAAGCCAGCATTTTTTGAGAGACCAGCATCATCTCCTTCGGCAGGCACTTCTTCTACACCAGAACCGATGAGGACGTATCCCGAACCCAGAAAGAAAGTAACATTCGCATCTCAACCACGTTAGAGACACTCAGAGGGGAGTGGTATAGCGCTCTAATCGACACGCGCGCCCTGTCAATGGAAATAATTACTTCCTGTTGGTTTGTCGTTTGACAGATGCGAGTTTTCATGGCTGTTCTTTTTTTTGTTTCAAAACTGCCACTGCCTGCAAAAGATTAAAAAAATACTTTTTTCTACTTTAATAAAATATCTTTTTTTCGTATAAATAGTGGCGAGTGCTCTTTCATTTTTATTGTAGCAATCAAATTGAGACACATCGCCATAAAAGCAATATCACATTATTCCTCCTTAAAGTTGTTCGTTCTAAATAATTTCGGCATTCAACGTTCCGTTGATAGGTAGAATCTATATTACATGAATCACGTTCGCTTTTCCTCGATCCTCATACTGGATCCGGTAGTCAACGCCATTAATGCGAGTTATCACCTTGTGTGGACCTTTCTAATACTGTTGCAATTTTAGTGATTTGCCTTTCTTACGCAGAGGATTATACAGCCACATTAGATCCCCTTCGCTGAAGCCGGAAGATTAATTATGCGGTTTTCTCGTTAACGAAATGGGAAAGTAAAAAACATTTTATTCAAAGTATTGGCCATTGTTAGCTACACATTTTTCCCATCTTTCAGGTAATTTATGGATTCCACGCCAATAAAACTGTCACCCAATTTTCGACTTCCTCGTAGGATTCGAAGTGCTGCTCAGCTAATGCATGTCCCATCGATGAAAACAAATGGTAGTCGAAAAGAGCCAAGTCTGGTGAATACGACGGATGGGGTAGCAGCTCCCAGCCAAGTGATTTGGTTGTATCCTGAATCAGTTTTGCTTTGTGTGCAGGTGCATTGTTATGGAGCAGAATTACCTTGCCGTGTCTTTTGGCCCATTCTGGTCGTTTTTTGATCAATGAATGGTTCAAATTGATCATTTGTTGTAGGTAGCAATCTTTGTATTAACGGTTTCACCAGGTTTTAGGAGCTCGTGGTACACCACACATTTCTGGTCCCACCAGATATACAGCATTGTTTTCTGCCGAATAGATCTGATAGTTGCCCCGGATTAACCCATGATTTTTTCGTTTAGGATTCTGAAAATAAATCCATTTTTCATCGCAAGTAACTATTCGATGCAAAACTGATTTTTTTATCGTCTCTTTGAAGCAATATTTCAGAAGTGGTTTTTCTGTTTTCCATCTGTCTTTCATTCAATTTTTGTGGCACCCATATTCCAGATTTTTGGATCTTTTCCAAGGCTTTTAAACGGCCAGAAATTCTGCCGTTTGTTTCTGACTCAAAGTATCATCTTCATCCAATAGTGGTTTTCCATGTTTTTCATTTCTCACATCAAAATCAAAATCTGATAGAGCATGATCACCATACGCCTCGACAAGTGTTCGATGCAACTCTGGAGCACTTTTCTTCAAATGAAAACAAAAAATTAATGCTTTCCGCAAGTCATCATTTTTTGGTACAAAATTCGACATTTTTAACACGATGAAAAAATATGATGTTGTTTGCTCAATGACTTGACGTATGCTAAATATGTTTGACAGGTGTCATAGCAACCAAACAAAAAAAATGTTCCCTGGTACACCTGGTAGGTCCTTTTCCCTCGCTGGCAAAACCACTACGAAATCTTTTTCATCAATCCCACTCTTTAAGAAGTGGGTGACGGTGACGTGACGGTGAGAAAACGTCAGCTCATGAAATATATCGTGACGACCGTGTTGACGTCGCAAAAGAGATGATTTGCGAGGCTGAATCTGATCCCACATTTATCAAAAGGATCATTATTGGAGATAAGAAGTTGGTTTATGAGTACGACACGCAATACAAGTGAATGGCGTTCACCAAATGAGCCTAGACGAAGAAGGCAATGCTCACGGTTTTCATGGATTACAACGGTGTAGTGCATCGCCGAAAGAGAATAGAATTGTTGGCAGAAAACTCGTGGATTTTGCACCATGATAACGTACCGTCGAACAGTGCAATCATTGTTCATAGTTTTTTGACGAAAAATACAACAAATACCATCCAACAGCCACCGAATTCACCTGATTTGGCTCCCTGTGACTTCTTTCTGTTCAATCGAGTTAAAAAACAACTCGGGGAACGCGTTTCAGCAGCCGAGAAGAAGTAATGGAAAAATCGCAGGAAACACTGAAGGATATATCGAAAACCGAATATAAAAAATGTGTTCCAGTCGATGGGGATTACTTTGAAAGGGACAATATAAATTTAGACGAATAGACTTGTATTTTTAATTTTCTGCATAAATTCCTTTTTTGGTCAATGTGGCATACCATATAAGGCCTTTATCCGCCCAAAGTTGGAGTACACATAGGATCCAAAATCGTGCAACAAAACGCATAGGTGATGCCAATATGACACAGTCATTCGACACTCTCAAACACCGACGTGACGTCTCCTGTCTCCCCTTGTTGTATCGCTATTTTCACCACCTGTTCTCTACGGGAATTGTCAGTAGCATTCCTTCAAACTTTTAACCGTAACATCCGTCTCGTTATGAATGCTCATCAGTACACAATTCCTTATTCTCAGATATTAGCACACTTTCTGAAAGACTTTTGATTCAAAGTTTCTGGAATGATCAGGGTATAGCTCCATTGGGACCCCAAATTTGATCACCCAGTTGTTGACTATTTGTTCGGCTACGGTCTCAGCCTCTTGATTTGGGATTGTGAACATTTCCGGAAACTTACTGAAGTAATCCATGACCACGAGCGTGTATCGATATCGATGGCTATTCGTTTGACATTGTATTGTTGCATTCGTCTCTGTGGCTTTACTTTAAGGACATCTTACGCACTTACGAGCTCGAGTTCAACTTTCGACATGCTATTTCCGGAATAACGCCGCACATATTGGACCGGGTCAGCGAAGCTGGGTCGGCTATTTGAATGATGTGGTATTCAAAATAAACCCAGAATCAATATTGTATCTCACACCGTTGTTGTTTAATTGAAATTTTTTTCCCTGTCGTTCTTATCTGGTCAACCTACCCACCCTACTACGGCTACGTAAACAAGGAGAATTGCCATATTTAGAATGAGAAAAATCCTCAAAAAGTTCACCCGATTCCACTGCATTCAGTAAAATATCCCGTATGGTGTGGATTGTACGCTGCGACGGTTGCATCATCGGTCCTTATTTCCCTAAAAATCAATACAATGTGATGATCAACGATTATTTGTTCCCAAATTCTCGCCACATCAACGTGTAAAACTGTACTCCACCCCATATTGCCATATTTCTATATCGCTTTATAGAAAACATAATTTGGGAAAAATCATTTCATGAAATGAACCCATCAATTGAATACCAAGATCATGCGATTTGACGCCATTGTATTATTTTTTGTGGAGCTACTTCAAATCACCAGTTTGCGTCAGCGACGATTGACGCTTTGGAGTAAAACATTGTTCATGTAATACGAGATATGCCCCTTCAATTGTCCGGAAAAGTGATCAAAAATTTGTCCTTTTTTTTTGTTTTTTAAATGTGCTTTGTACGATGCAGCCATGGTAGACATATGCCCGAAGGTAATCATCATCCAATTTTGTTTTTGAATTACACTTTTACTACCGAAATAAAAAAACAATAATTATTTTAAGTAATGGAAATCTTTATTTGGATTTTTGCAATTGTTTCTGTTAAGTTGAAAAGATGATATAAACTAAGTGGATGCCGCCAGTGTTGATACACATTTGTGCCCATTTTATCGCATTTTCCATGACTTTCTGCAAGATTTCTGGTGATAACTGTTCGCATTCCTGTCGAATATTCTCCATAAGGGCTGCTAAATGTCTGAGACTTGTTAGCATAAGCCCGTGACTTCAAGTAGCCCCAAAGAAAGAAGTCTGGGATGGTTAAACCGGGCGATCTTGCTGGCCCTGCCAAATCGCCAAAACGGAAGATTATGCGAATAGAAAACGCTTCCTTCACAATATCTATTGTGGCTCGCGCTGCGTGCGCGGTTGCAACGTCTTGTTGAAACCATATGTTCACCAAGCCCCGCTCATCCAATTCCTGCAGTAAGAGTCGTTTATCATGGCCCTTTGTGTTCGCCAGTAACAGTGACCGTATTGTCGATGGCGTCCTCAAAAAAAGACGGACCAATCACTCCTTCCGCGTAAACGCCGCACCACACAGTGGTTTTAGGTGGATGTAATGGCTCTTCTCGGTGATCACCCGTGGATTTTAAGAGCCCCAGAAAAGAAGATTTTGCTTATTGACATAACCGCTTAAGGGGAAATGCGCCTCGTTGCTCATGACGATTTTCGACACAAAATCGTCCTCTTCGTTGTTGAGATTGAGGACGGCTTTATAGTAATTCACACGCGACTGACGGTCAGAAGGCATTAACTGATGCACTGTTTGCACTTTGTACGGGAACATGTGTAAGTCTTTCTCTAAAAAGCGCTGTCTGGTGATGCTCAATTGTGTGCCCCGTCGTCTGGTTGATGTTTCATTGTTCTCAGCGACATCGGTAGCCCCAGTTGCGATATTCTCGGTCGAACGACCAGTCCGGTGGCGGCGACGCTCTGTATGGTCTCCTGTGGTTCCACTCTGTTCGAGTCGAATAGCTATGCGCCGGAATGTTTGCCCAGTTAGCGTGACACGCTGCGCTAACACCACCTACCGATTATTGGTGAACAACATCGACACAATTATTCCACGATCTTGTTGAGTATAGCGCTCTATTACTTATCTGTTTGTAAACTGTAGCTAATATGTTCAGAAATTTTAAAAATGATTGACATACGACGCCATTTGCAAAAGTTATACCATCTTCTGATGGGGTGATTAATTTTGCGCCAGCTTGTATGAAGACATGAAATAGTCTTTCGAATGAACGTAATAAATCGTCATCTCTGTGTTTTATTTAAACAAAAAGTTTGCACCATTAAAAAAACACCTATTACTTACTCTATTATTTGTTGTCGATATTTCAGTGATGTCCTTGTGTAGCTAGATATTGTACTCTAATTTTTTTCATTTAAGGTTCAAAGGGATTCATTTTTTGATAACGTACTCGTATGTTTTCCCCAGTGAGCTCTTCTAATCGTCTATAACATTGGGCTTACTCCTGTTAAATGGCTTAGTCCTGAGGTTGGAAAAAGCACATTCAACGTCTTTATTTCGGTTGGTTATATACTCGGTTGTTTATTAACGATGTTTACTTTTCACGTTGTTGCATTATGCCCCGGGCCACACAATAAAGAACTTCTGTTTATGAGGAATTGCGAAGATATATACAAGGCGTTGGTTCAGAAGCAACATTACCTTTTAGACGTACAAACAAATATGTTTTTTGAGTATAAGTGCAATACGCATACATATTACTATACATAATGGTAGAAGTCCGGTTTCCAAGTGAAGTATATGGGTGCTACATTCGCGTCATGCAGTTTTGTTGTAAAGCTCACGACACGATTTTGAATTTTTGTATAATTTGGTTGCATCAACTACTGCAGAGTTTTGCATTTTTAGCAAATCCAGAAAGCATGAAGAAATTCTGCTCAATAATAAAACCTTGAGATGAACCGACGAGTTTTCGGTTAAATTCTCGATGAATGTCATGAACAAAAGTATGGTTTTTAGCGGAGTTGGTGGTAAGCAGGCTAAAGTTCTTGCGTCAATTAAAGCTTATAGACTTTATGATTCCTGGGCTTATTCGGTAGAGTATTGTTTGTCTAATTTTTGAGAACGTCGTGCAGTCGACAAACCTGGGTTGTCAACCACACTTTGTGCCACAGATCCAATTTTCTTAGATATTCTTGGGCGATTTTTGTTGTTCAAATTAATAATTTTTCGCAATGTGTCAAATGGCGAGAAGGTCGACTGTACTGTACTACTAGGTGGGATGAAAAGTAACCTCCTTGACCGCCAAAATGCGCTGGTACTGCAACTGCTACCGGTGTCTTGAAGTCCGTTCATATTTAGGCAGTCATGCCAAGCTTCAGTGCGATACTGTCTTTAGTTTTGTTTTGACAGCTGATTGTTGTTGACGTGTTTGACATCATGTTGAGTATGGACAAAAACGATTTTCGTTCTCTCATAAAACATTATTTTTTGAGAGGCAAAACGGCGAAGGAAACAAAAGAAAAGTTGGATAAATATTATGGGGCTAATGCTCCGTCAGATTACACCGTCAAATATTGGTTTCGAGAGTTTCGTGGTGGCCCCAACTCCACTACCGACCAAGAGGATGGCCGTGGTTAAGTGGTATATGCATACACTCCTCAAGCAGAGGGTCGCGGGTTCGAATCCCGTGCAAGGCAATTCTCTGGAAAAGTATGTAGTTATATGAGAATCCCGTCGGCGTCAACTCTGATATGAAGGCATAACACTGATGTTGGAGTGGTTGCTGACTGGGCTAAATATAACGAACTAACAACTAGCACGTAATGAGACTCACTGGTTGAGGATGCACTTGCTCGTCCTGTCCAGTTTGACAACCACCACCGCCCTCCGATGCGGTTACAGAGGGCAAAGTCAAAAAAATACATGAAATGGTGTTGACTGACCGGAAAGTGAAGGTGCGTGAGCTAGCAGATATCACAAAGATTAGTACTGAGCACACACGCCACATTTTGTTCAATATTCTGCACCCTGCCGTTGGGTGCCGCGCATAATCACTCTTGACCAAAAACACGAACTCCAGAGCACTTCGAAAGACTTGCTGATGTGGAATCAGGGGAACTTCTGGCGTCGATTGGTAACTGTTGAACACCAGAGAACAGAATTAGTACCCGGCAATGGACTGAGGACGCCGCGATTGCTCCGAAGCGGCCGAGGGAGGCTCGATGGGTCGGAAAGGTTATGGAGTCGGTTTTCTGGGATTGTCATGGCATACTCTTCGTGGACTACCTCGAAAAAGGAAAAATCATCAACAGCGAGTATTAATATGCGTTATTGGACCGATTGAAGGCCGAAATCGCTGCAAGACGGCCTCACATGAAGCAAAAAAAATTTTGTGTTTGCAAGACAATGCACCGGCTCACAAGAGCATCGTAACCACGGCTAAAATCAATGACTTACGGCTCCAATTGCTGTCGCATCCACCGGATTCCCCCGATTTGGCTCCCTCGTACTATTATCTCTTCCAAAACCTCAAAAGATGGCTCATCAATAAAAAATTCAGCTCACACGAGGAAATCATCGACGCTACGGAGGAGTATTTTGCAGACCTCCCGGAAAATTACTTTTCGGACGGGATTAAGAAGTTTAAAAATCGCTTGAATAAGTGTATCAAACTAAAAGGGGACTATATTGAATAAAGTAAAAAAAAAACATTTAAATATTTAATCTTTTCTTTTTTTTTTTTTCATTCCTAAGGAGGTTACTTTTCACCCCACCTAGTACTTTTGCCGCGGTAGACCCACTGTTCTTCTGTCCTGGGGTATCGAATTATATTATATAGCACCACAAGCAATGTCATCTTTTCGAAATCGACGTCCAACTCAATGTCACCGGGGAGTTTGTATTATAAAATCTGTAGAGCAGTTCCCTTATTGTGTTCTTAGCTGGAAATGTTCATTTCTGTCACCGACACTTTTTTTAATTTTCATTAATGAACTTTTGTCTGCTACTTATATTCCAATACATCTCTTTGCTAATGACAGTACTCTCTGCTTTTCATATTCGTTCCCGGACTCCCGTCCCTGCTCTTCAGCTGTAGAACGGGAACGGCAGCGTATGCTAAGCTCATTAAACTCCGATATTAACAGCATAACCAATTGAAGAAGTATCAACAGAGTGAAATTTAATGCTTCCAAAATACAGTGCTCTCTGCTGTCAATAAATAGAAATTTAAATGCCAGTTATCTATCAATGTCACTTACATCGTCGAAACCGAAAAACTTACCATTCTCAGTACGTCTTTTAATGATAACTTACGTTGGGATGAACACTTATTCGATGTCGCCAAAAATGCCGGAAATGTTTCGGGTTCCTCAAGCGATGTAAGATATATTTCACACCCTCTAATCAGGCCCCAATATATACTCTGCCTGACTCGAACTGCAACTTTTTAAAATGCTATAATTTTTTTATTTTTTAATAAATTTTATTGTGCCAAAGCAAAAAGTGTTGGAAAATACATCAATTTTCAAATTGTATCAGTAGTTTTTAATATGTCCACCTTTGGCGCGAATAATGGCCTTCAGACGGCCGAAGAAAGCATCGCACTCTGCACGCAAGTGGCGCTGTGGTATTTTGGCCCATTCCCGGGTAAGTGCTTGTTTGAGGTAGTCCAAACTTTGGTATTTTTTAGTGCCAATCTTCGCCTTCAAAATACCCCAGACAGAGAAATCCAACGGATTTGCATCCGGAGAATTTGCAATCCATTGTGTCGAAGAAATGAAGTGTGGAACATTATTTTTTAACCAATCTTGGTTGACGCGCGCTTTGTGAAACGGTGCCGAGTCTTGTTTACGGTCTCCGACCGAAATGATTGTTGAGATTGCCCAAGGCTTCAATACTGCCTCTTAGATAATTTCACGGTATACGATCGCATTAATTTTGACGCCACGGTCCAAAAATACGAGCGAAGAGCGACCATCGACGGTTATAGCGGCCTAAACCATCACCATCGGAGGTGCCTGCTTTCTGGTGGCAGTCCGAAGGTGTAAATTTTCGAAGGACCTCTCTGGCAAGTAAATTTGGTCATTTTGTTTGTTGGCATGTTGCTCGATAACAAATGGCGACTTATCGGAAAAAACAATATTCGGCAACTCACCACACACCCTAAATTTTTTCTGTTGCGGTGTAAGAACGTGTGCTTTTTGGAACTTTAATGGCTCATTTTTCAGTATGTGTTGCATCCGCTCCAGTGATATGTTGAGCTCACGAGCCATTTTTTTTCACTTCGACGCGGATTTCGCTCAATTCGAGCCTTCACTTTCCGAACCATTTCTGTCGATGTTGCTGTTTTTTAATGACCACCTCCATGGCGTTTTGCAACACTGCCAGTATCACGGTAACGAGCTATGGTTCGAGACTTATTCACGTTGAGGTGCTGGAGGGCTCTAACCATAGCTACTTGTGGTTTTCTAGCCAATTATAAAGCAATCACATTTTCATGTTTGAATTCCATCGCAGGTAAAATTTTTTCAACACAACTGAGACGCAAATCGTTTAAAAAGCTTGTAAACAATAAAATTATCTGTCATGTGTCAAAATTTGAGCTCACTGTCATGAACGGTTTGGAAATTATGGCAGTCTGAAATCGGTTGCAGTTCGAGTCAGGCAGGGTGTATAAGGCCATCCTTTTTATATTGTATTCAGTACAATACCCACATTTAGTCAGGTGCTCCTAAAACATCTCCGCACCTGCTAGGTAAGATTCGAAATCGTACGATAAAATTCATAGGTGACGCTCTTGAATGCCGATGTAATGTCTCCTGTCTCATTTTGTTTTGTTGCAATTTCCACCACCAGTGTTCCATTGAAATCGTCAATAGTGTTCCGTCCCTTCTAACCTTCAAATCATTAGCACCCATCTCGCTATGAATAGTCATCAGTGTACCCTTATGCTCACTTTTGGGCGTTCCTTAAAATATCGTGATTTGTTCTTAAACCGTACAACTCGCTTATGGAATGGCCTGCCTAGGTCTCTATTTTCTGGTCGTTATAACTTGGAAACCATTAAAAACAATGTAGATCGGTACCCCTCTTTTCCTCCTCCATAAATTACCTTCGTTCGAACTATGTACAAACATTTTAAGGGAAATGGACAAATCCATTGGGAGCGCGTTAATTATAAAAAAAAGACACAACAAATTTACAGATGTTGCAACCACACAAACTTTTGGCGAAAACACAAAACGCATTCAAGGGGCAATACTTATCCTACTGATTCTCCTGAAAAATCTATTTGTGAGGTTGAAATGGGCAGCCCGATGAGTTTGGTTTTTGAAGAGCTAATTTTCAGCCTCAATTCACTTGCTTTCTTCTCAGAGCCAGTTGCCATTTGTTGGACGTTCAAAATCTTATGGACAGTAAGTAAACTTCATAAGTGTAGTCAAGGTGCAGATCTGATGTCAGAGTGTTTTGAAAAATTCCATTTCTCATGGATTGAGCAGAACGGGGTTCATTGCTTATCATCAATAAAAATAGTATTGTTAAGGGATACATCCTTGAAAAGCCAACACCAGGCTAAAATTACCAAAAGCCTGTAGAACTAAAGAGTGTTATGTTAAGAGCTAAAGAACATTGTTTTAAAATAATAAGTTTGAATCAGAAATCTTTATTCATTATGAAGAATGGTTCAGGGCATTATATTGTAAAGACGATTTAGGGCATATGGCTTCCTCAGGTATTTTTGACGGAGAGCATTTAGAACTATTTTTTCTAGGACTTGCGCCAATGGATGTGGAATATAGTATTTATATATAAAAATAGCTCGCACTATTGGGATGCACAGTTCGTGGGTTATGAGTTGCATTACACCTCTATACTCCTCAACCACTCTCAAGGTCCTCCGGACCAGGCAGGTTTGCTCTGTTTTCTGCAGAAAAACATTGCATGCTTCGCATCCTGTTCTCTGTTCAAATATTCCACACATAGGGTTGGAGGAGTCTAAGTCTATGAAGATATTTCCAACAGTCGCTGTTCCCGAATTGGCACTTTGAAATGTGTTGGTTCCCTCTTGCTGTGATCCATCTTTTCCTATAACAACTTAGGAACAAGGTTTTTCACACTTCATGGGGATCGTGCCTGGTTGCCAATCAGAAGTAGGTCTTTCCTTATTGTAATCTTGCTGTTTTTTTGCCAGAGGTAGTACAGGTCTAGAATTTTTGTTGTAGTGTGTTGTAGTACTGTTTTGTTTAAGTTTAAGCTTTGCATCATGGTTCTTCAGGTCAATTAACACCGGTTTCAAGTTATCAGTTATTCCAGGTAATTTAATCCCAAGTTCAGGGAGCATTACTACATATATCAGATGACGAATCAAGGTTTTCTTTTCGAGTAATTCTGCAATGTAAAAAAGCGATATAAGGATCGGAATTTGATTCAAGGCATTTGTATAAAACTTTTTTTTAAGGCTTGAATGGAGCTTTTCGCTAACCATTTGACCTGAGATAGTAAGGACTAAAAGCAATATGGTCGATTGACCAGCTTGATGTAAATTTTTGAAACTCATCACAGTTAAGACGTTACTTGAATGACTTTTATTTATTTGAGCTATTTTTATATAAATTCGGAGGAATAGCCGACATCATGGAGGAAATTTTTTTTTGTTTAGCTTTGTTTGAGCTCCCCTTCCCAAATTGAATCAAGCTATAAGCGAAAACGTTGTGTGGAAGTATTGGTCACATGACCGATGACGTATGCAAACATCAAATTTGTTATGCTAAAGTAAGGCCAATAAATTGTACTTTTTGCTTATAGTCTCTGGGGGCCAAATCTTTTTCATCGACTTGTGACTTGATGTCCAACAGCACTTTCTTTTTCTTCAAATGAGGCCGTTTTTATGCGATTTTGTCCTTCAAACGCTCCAACAACGCAATGTAATAGTCGCTGTTGATAGTCTGCCCCTTTTGGAGATAGTCGATGAAAATTATTCCATGTGTATCCCAAAATACGGATGCCATAACCTTGCCAGCCGACTGTTGAGTTTTTGGTCGTTTTGGACGAGGTTCGTCGCCTGCTCGCCACTCAGATGACTGCCGACTTGACTCTGGTGTGAAGTGATGGAGCCAAGTTTTATCCATTGTCACATACCGATGCAAAAATTCGGCTTTATTGCGGTTGAACAGCTTTAAACACTCCTCTGAATCATCAACACGTTGTTGTTTTTGGTCGACTGTGAGCAAACGCGGCACCCACTTTAAACAGAGCTTTCGCATGCCCAAATGTTCATGTATGATATGTCCAACACGCTCTTTTGATATCTGCAGAGCCTCAGCTATCTCTATCAACTTCACTCTACGGTCATTCGTAATCATTTTGTGGATTTTTGTGATGTTTTCATTTGAAACAGCCTCTTTTGGATGTCCACTGCGTGCATCATCTTCGGTGCTTGTATGACCACTTTTAAATTTTTCAATCCACCTGCGAATGGTTAGCTCGATTGGTGCAGAGTCCGGGTAACACTTATCAAGCCATTTGTTTGCATCGGCTGCATCAAAAAGCAATGATAAATCAACACACGAAATTGCTTTGAATCCATTTTTCTCACAATAGCAAAAGTTGCTTCACTCACAACGACAGCTGTCAAATTTATACACGTATCTTTTGAAGGTTGGTATGGATGGTATGGATTTAATTCAAGTGGTGCCCTCTCTTAGAAACGGCATGTATAGGGTTTTCCAATAGGGACTTGACAACTTTGAATTTAATTTGTGAGCGCACTCTTTAACTAATTATCAAACTGTCACTGTCAATTAATTCAGTAAATTCAACATTTTCATCATGGAAACGTACACTAACGAACAATGTCTGCAAATTATAAAAATTTTCTACAGATATTCGGAGTCGCAAAATCATCTTCAGTGACGAAGCTCATTTTTGGGTCAATGGGCTCGTCAATAAGCAAAATATGCGTTATTGGTCGGGTGAAAACCCACATGTGCTTCATGAATCACCACCAAAAAAACTGTTTGGTGCAGTTTGTATGCCGGCGGCGTTATTGGGCCATATTTTTTTGTCGACGATAACAATCGTCACGTTACTGTGAATGGTCAGCGTTATCACGCCATAATCACCGATTATTTGTGGCCCGAATTGGAAGACATGGAGTTGGACGACATGTGGTTTCAACAGGATGACCGCACCAAGAGCACATTTTGATGCATTGACTGAAAGTGTCAAGGTTAGGTTAGAGTGCCGGTTGGAAAACCAACCCACTTAGACCTATTGGCCCGTTGTGCTGGCACGTGGATCTATGATACCTTAACTCATGGAACCAATTTGAAACAGATTTTTAACGTCCGTATTTTTTAGATCGTTTAAGTCGTTGTAGAAAAAGGCTCCTAGGTGGAATTTTATTCTCTGAGAGAGAGAGCTGGACATGTACAGAGAAGGTGGATGATTGTGTCGTCTTCCTCCTCGTCAATGTAGCTTTTACAGAAATCGTTTGCAAAAGCGCCAAGCCTTCCTGCATGCTTGCCTATAAGGCTGTGTCCAGTGATGACACTTCTAATGGCGCTGAGATGTTTCCTATTTGAAATAATCAGACTCTTAGAGCGATTCAGATCCAGCTTTGGTCAGATCTGTTTAGTCGCTAGACAGACGGAAGGAGAGGCTTAGATTTAGCTTATCTGAGAAAACACCTACATCAACTCCGGTATCGGTTTTAGATTCATGTGTATAGAAATGGATAGACTTGTCTCCCATGAAAGTATCTTCCTCCAAGAGAGATCTAGAGAGAAAGCTCGCATGAAAGATTTTGTCAAAACGAAGTTTAGGTATGGTGTAATCGATGTTCTTTAAGTGGATTCCTTATACATTACGAATATAAGCGTGGTCAAATAAATTATTTGTCCACTGTGTAGTCGCTTTAAGGCGAATAGCTGCAGTAGCAGCTACTTACCTGCTAAAGATGTCGTTGGGTGTCAAGTGAAACAGAATGTCTAGCGCCGCGGAGGTAGTGGAGCGTAGAGCTCCGCTTATAAATAGACATGCTGTTCTCTGGATTCGGCTTAGTTTTTTTGCAGTTGCCTGCAATGTCAAAGGTCTTATCACCCTAAGTGAATATCGGTCTTATAACCGAGATGTATAGCCAGTGAGTTGTTCAAGGTTGGAGGCCCCATTTGTTTCCAATGGTTTTCTTGCAAGAGAATAAAACTTTCTTAACTCTTTCTTGAATGTTTCTTAAGCTGGTACCATTTGTTGAAGGAGGGTCTATAACTGGAATTTTATATTTCCTGGAGAAGAGGACAAGATCATTTTTATGGGGGTTAACTCCCAGTCCACAGCGATCCGCCAAACGGGTTAATCCCGTTTGTCCGCATAAGCAATCACCCTGCTTCCTCCCGCTTCCATGTATATAAGCAGTTCATTTACCACTAAGTTCCAAAGAAGGGGAGAAAGGACATCGCCTTGCAGCGTACCTCTACTAACATATCTTATAGCAGAAGTCCCACCCAGTTTGGAGTTGATGATCGTGCTATTTAGCATAAGACTAATAAAATCCCCAAGTGAGTCGTCTACCTGCAGATGTGATAGCGCAGTCGTGATTGCGGATGTATCAACGTTGTTAAAGGCGCCCTCTGTGTCAAGGAAAGCAATTATTGCGTACTCTCCGTATTGTAGGTATCGTTTGATTTGACTAGTCAGCGAATGCAGAGCCGTTTCCAGCAATTTTCTTTTACAGTAGGCATGTTGAGCCGTTGACAATTTTAGCTCGGATATGGATATATAGTTCGGCCGGTATTATACCAGGTTCTCACCAGGGAGAGGACCCACTTGATCATGGCCAAGATACACTGATGCCAGCCAGTAGGAGGTTTTGGCAGTAAGGAAGTAAAAATACATTAAGGCTCGGTTTCACTCGTATACAAGCTCTAATCTTACCTTTGTCTTTTGTATAAAGTGGAGCGTATAAAGGTGTCCTAAGTTCACAAACCACACCTTCCATGATCCATGGTTCCTGGATTACGATGATATCTTCTCAGTTTTTGGAGAGACGCAGAATGAGTGCGGCCGAAGCCTTTTTTGAGTGGTGGAGATTAATCTGCAGGAACCGTATCATTGGTACAATTTCTCATAGTGGTCTCCATCACGGTTTTATTGGAGTCCTCCGGTTCCCAAAATCAGTTCAAGAGCTTATCTTCTTCCTCTGACCGTGTAGGAACTCTTTATTTTGTCGTCGGTTTCCATTTCCGACAGGGTGTCAAAAGAATTGAATTTTCTTTAAAGAAGAAGGAGATTGCTTATCAGCATCTAGCTCATCCTTTTTGTAGACTCTACGGTATATTGCCTCGGTGTGTATCAAAGGTTTGGTAGAATCGAAATATGTTAAGACTCTCTTTCGCTGTGCTCTGACCAATGCCATTCGCCTTCTCGAAGGATAAGTTCTTCACAAATGAGCTTAAATAATTAATCAATCTTGCTTCTATTTTAGACTTATAAGCCGAATACCATCCGGATTAAAGACATGACCGACAAATGTCGACCAGCAATTAAACGAGATTTAAACATAAACGAAGCTGGCCATTAGATTTTCTAACTAAAATTGTCGAATTGACCCTATCTGTTACTTTGATAACCTTAGTTATGACTTTCAACTCTTTTAAGCGTTGCAATTCTATTTTCAATGCAGGCATCATATTATAGGGAATTTTTATTGGACTGAAAGAACATAACAACTCATATGCTGCTTCACCTGAGATTGTTCGAATACCGCTAATAATCCTGATTGCGTGGAGCTTGTATACTGACGATAGCTTTATTTTAAACTGCCTCACAAAGTGTACCACACTATTCCGTACATATAGGAGGACTGAACTGACCACTCTGAACATCAGTATTCTGCGAGCATCTAAGAGATTGCTTGATAGCCACGACTATATTGTTTGGTTTTCAACTTTCCTTGTAGTCGGAAAGTTCCAAACTAGTAAAGTATAACTAATCCATGATCCTCGCAACAGCCTTATTCATGGCGGACTCTATCTGCTTAACAATGTTAACGACGGCGATATAGTCAGCGAATTCGATTACTCTTTCTCTTTCGGGAAGGTTTGGTAGTAGACAGAAAGGTAGATAAGGGTTTCCTAATGTATCGGCGATTTAAATGCATTCGTAATTTTAATCGTTATTACTGCACTATACTTTTTTGTCCATCGTCTAAATATCTTTTTCCCTGTATTGCTTCAGATGTAGTAGGTACTACCATAGACGGTAAAATGCGATTTTCTAAAGCCGAACTATTTGTCTGACTGGGCTCTGTTTTTTCTCGACCGCAGACATTCCAGATGCATTCCAGAATATAATTTAGGGCTTATCAGCATACACCCTAAACCTTTCGTCAAAAGGTATGATCTCGGTGTCCAACTTAATGATCCATTTCGCTATTCAATGTGTTCTTTGAATTGAATCTTATATAAGCCAATGTTTTCATGGAGAAACAGGTCGCTGAAATCAAAGACATCCAAATTTTCAGAGAAATAATCTTTGAACATTTCTTGGCAATGGTAACCATTGACGGTAATCTGCTACGCATACCTTTCGGAAAAAAGGTAGGTGACGCCAAGAACGTGAAAACCAAATCAAACAGTGTAGTTTTGTAAGGGTGAGTTTTACAAGCCTATTCTGGCTTCGTCGTTTAATACGATATTTTGAAAACAAAAAATTGAATCGACTGGCGAACTCCAGTTGCACCCCATGGTTTCGTGCCTTTAGTTCCTGCTCAGTTGGATCGTATATGGGGTATGGTCGAGATTTCGCGTAATTTTCCACATAGTGGACGGTCTGTAAACTGCATGTGATACGAAATTTATTCCCAATATGACGAATAGTGAACTCTGTCGGTCGATTTCACGATATTGAAGGCCGATTTTCGAAATAAGGTAGAATGAATCCCATGTAAACATATAATGGCAGTATCCCATTAACAAACACTTACTCGTATAGCTGCATATCTTTAAGGCTGTAACTTTTAAGTTTATTATGCACTTCGTTGCCAACCGATTACCTCCGAAAACAGTTGAATCCCTTAGGAGCATTTAATATTCACCTGCTTCATTAGGTAGAAGTAACCAAGATAATTACCCTCCAAACAGGGACTCAAGTCTCTCACCTGGTAGAATCCACTCCCCCTTTTTCAATCAAACAAGTCAATTCAAATATTTCTGGCTTCATAATAGCAAAAGTTCATTCTTTCATTACCGTTAATAGCTTATTTTGCATACTCCATTTTACGCGGAAAGTTAGCGTTTTTACCCTTGTCCAGCAGGTTATGTAGCTGCATCAAGGCACACGACTCAAAGCTCACAGCTCACAGCTCACAGCAACAAAAGCAATAAAACTTAAAACCCTTGTGAACGTTGAGCGGAGCCGTCTACTTAGACGTTAACTTCTTTTCAACCCTCGAAGTATTGTGGCGCCTTCTCAAATTATCACGGGAAAATGTTGGATCATTTCTGCTCTTTTTTTTGTTGTTGCGTTAACCCTACAATGGAATAACAAAGTATTCACTCGTTCGTCCTCGGCTTCCCAATGCACATTCAATCCTGAATATTTTATAAGTGTTCGGGGATATAATTAAAAGTGCTTGCAACCTCCTCGTCTTGGTTTGGTGCTCGTTGTTATGCTGGTGTGGTGTCGTGCTTCCGGTACCCCCATCTTGGTGCCTCTGCCTTTCATCATGGGACCAGCCTGATAATAATTTTAATTAAATGTGCAAATAGATGCAAGGGGAAACAGAAACAGATACAGATAGCCATGGCCAGAATGCGCGCTTGTCCTGCTAAGTAACTTATGCAAATGGTCAAAATGTTTAACGTCCTCAACTCAGCTCGACGCTGCGATGATAGCGAGGGGCTGTCGCCTTGTCGGTTTGAATGCTGCACCGAGCTTTTGATGTCATGCATATTAAAAACACTAACCCTTGAGGGAAATTATTTAGATTTTTTTCTTTTTCTCTGTTTTCAATTCTCTTCCCTTTTTTTTGTGGTTACCATTTTTTATTTTTTATTTTTTTGTTTCTAAAGAAAACATTATGGAGACGTGACGATTTTTGCATGCAATAGGATGCAGAAAGTGGAGGTTTGATGTTATAATTGTGAGAACATGTAATCATATGTTACAGTGGGTACATGTGCATTGTGCAGCCTTCCCTTCGGAGCAACTATTTCTTTATTAAAAATTTTTCTGAGTTAGTCCTTTTGGATTGTCACCAAGCAAATCTTGGTTAACTTTCAAAAATGTTCGTTTATTCAGATTCCCCTCATAAACAATCATTGATAACATTGCCTTCAAGATATATCATATTACTATGACGTGTGACAATGTAAAATTTAGATATTCAAGAAGAATTAATGGTAAACTTCCACCGATTCCATCTTTTTCATATCTGCCCTTCGTTTATTTTGGACGTTTAACTTGAAAGCGGAACTGACTGCGAAATGACTAGAATGCTAAGAATATTGTAACAATTTATCCGGGAACGCATAAAACTTAACCGATTAGCCATTAGACGGTGTCGTGATTGTCTAAAGTTATCTATTGTCCAAGATAGCCATTACTGAAGGTTAAAATAAAGCAAGCTGTTGATATCCCGCCACATTTTCATAGAAATTGACAATTTCTTATTCTTTTTGTCGATTGGTTATCTCAACAAATTCATTGCAATATGTCATGTTGAATAGTTCCTAGTTCTCGATACGTTCGGTATCGTGCATGGATTTTAAATGCATCAACCTCTTCTTCCGGCGTCGAAAAACGTTGACATCGCCATTTATTTTTGATGTGCGGGAATAAGAAGAAGTAATTGGGTGCCAAATCAGGGCATTGAATGTTTTGAGTGCTAAAAAGATTTCTGGCAAACAAATGGTGGTATACTATGCTGACTTGACCATTCTATGTTGCTCTAATGGCACGGTGGTGACATGTCCGGTTTTTCCGAAGAAACCGGTGACCTTTTGCTTCGAAACGCTTCGTGCGTGAATAACTTTTGTTAAATTTGGCTCGTCCCATACAGTCGACTGCGATTTAGTCTCGGGTTCATATGCATAGATCCGTGATCCGTCGCCTGTTGCTATCTTATAGACTTCTTTTGAGGCGATCGAATTTTTTTCCAACATTTCTTTGGACCAAAGGCGATTGTCAAATTATGCGGTATTCAATGCAATTAAATCTTTTTGACGGCCAAATATTCATGCAATACTAAATGGATGCAAGTGGAACTAAGGTCCAAGCATGTCTTCATTTCCAATAAGTCATATGGCTATCTTCCCGGCACAGCATCGATTATTTTTGGCAAAACAACTACCCGACGAACGACGACCGCAAATGAATTTTTAAAAACTTTTGGCCCTCGATGGTGCTTCATTACCAAAAGTCGAAGTAAGTTGGTCGGAACACAGTTGTTGAGCTAATCCACGTCGAATATCATAAAAAAATCGGCGCACTAAAATGTTTACGATTTAGTTCTACTTTTTGACACAAATATCACGTTCTGAGCATATGTGCCATTAAAAATGTCAAACATTACGATGCTGATATACTGCAGATTTGACGTATCTACACTGGTATTGCCATATCTCAAAACTTCAGTAGCAAGTTACAAGTGTCAGGTGAACTCCGGCTTAAATTAGCCAGTCTCTTTCTCGAGCACCCATGGGAATATGTACAAAAAATCTAATATTCCTAAAAAGTGATGCCGACACAACCGAATTAAGCAACAAAACAACCTAACCGATAAGGAGTTAACTCTTTACGATGACTGAATGTTGTAGGTTTAGACAAGACACTGTAAGGGGTCAACCTGCCAATGTGCGGGGTATACAACAATTGTGCTAATCTTTTCTCCAAGTGGTATCTTTTGGGTACAGGTTGGTGGCAATTCAGACTCGAACTGCTCGACTTATAGGCGTGAGTGTGGAACAATAGATACATATAGCAGCACCTAATACAAAATACCGGATGGATTCCCTAGATGAAGACAACAATAGCGTCACAGCTTCAATATGCACTTTATCTGGGATTATCCGACGTATTTGGTGCCCAGGCCGATAAGTCAAGTTCTTAGTAAATGGAGATGCTGGTGGATAAATCGCTAATGTCACAAAGTCAGCACTCATATCCACGAATTCAACGAGTTTCTACAATGGAACTGGTCCTCCAAATTGGGGATCGTGTCATTCCTTAGCACATAAGATAGACGCAATCCTCGGGTAACAACAAGCCCGTTGCTTTGAGATCCCAACTCTGAACGTCATCTGATGCTTCTCAAAAACTTAAATCTGTACTCGCGATACCAGGCCAATGTTACCGCGAGCTATGAGATACGATGAATAAGATTAGATACGCAGAAACGAAGAAATTTTTGCGATATTGCTACAGTTGTCGCAAAAGAAAGGATATATCTTATCAAACGTTGAAAGTCATACTGCCAAAACTCTGGACTTGTTTTAACCTTTCACCCTAATAAATACACCGTTGATGTGCCCTCCCCTCTAGGCTCTTAACAGCTTCTTAAGGAATTTTAACTTATCGTTATGTTTCCTCGATAACGACATGGATGCCGCTGCTGATATAACCACAGACACTATTCTCTTTGGAGTGAGATGCTTTATCACTAATCGGATGAAGAGTATCAAACCAAAAGAGAAGGTGCCAGGGTTTTTCGGTCCCACAAGACCAACCCAATAGACGAAAACCGGAAAAAAGTTCAAACCAAAAACCATACCAAAAACTGAGGCAAAAAATACTACAATGCCCCAAAGCTATTCAAAATTTTTGATCATTTGTCAAAAACATTAGAAATTCTGCCTCATTCTCAATCCCAACGCTGATATACAATAACATTTCAACCGTCAGCTTTTAAGAGAAGGCCAATATGCTTACTGCATATATTGTGGTCAGCCAGATTGTGTTTTGTCCCTACCTATAGTATACTTGAGTGCATCGAATCCTAAATGGAACGAAACCACTTTTGCACTAGTGTAGTAGCAAGAGTACTTAAAGGTCTTAAGATAGACAAATCCGCTGGTATTTGTCACCTTCTTTTGAAGTGGTGATCTTCCTCGCTGGTAAAACCATTGCGTAAGCTTTGTTATCAATTCTACTCTTTAGAGCTCTTTCCAATTTGATGGAAAACAGTATTTGTCCAGCCCATTCCTAAAAAAGGCGAAGCATCTTCTCTCTCTTCTTACAGACACATTGAGTCCTGGCAGTTTTTCTACGATATATCTTCTCACAGTGGCTCTTCTTTGTTGTAGCGTTTGGGAAATCCGCAACAAGGTGCTGATTCAAGTCAATGTTGGCTGCCCGGAAGATTCAAACGTCCAGAATACTATATGCATGTTAGGTCTATCGCAAATAGATCATTTTGATTTAGCGTTTTATGATCCGGGGACTGCCATGTCCCTTGGAACTTCAATGGCTTGAGCCCAAGCTCATTTCTTAGTATGTGTTGCATCCGTTCCAACGATATGTTGAGTTTACGAGCCATTTTTCTTCCGCTTCGACGCGGATTTCGCTCAATTCGAGCCTTCACTTTCCGAACCATTTCTGACGATGTTGCTGTTTTTTTATGACCACCTCCATGGCGTTTTGCAACGCTGCCAGTATCTCGGTAACGAGCTATGGTTCGAGACACAAATGATTTAATCACGTTGAGGTGCTGGAGGGCTCTAACGATAGCTACTTGTGGTTTTCCAGCCAAATATAAATGGAAAAAATTCCTGATGCACTACACCTTTATAATCCATGAAAACCGTGAGCATTGACTTCTTTTTTGACTGAAAATGACTAGGTTTTTTTGCTCTCGGCTCATTTGGTGAACGCCATTCACTTGCCTAATGTCTGGATTGCGTGACGTACTCATAAACCCACGTCTCGTCTCCAGTGATGATCTTTTTGATGAATGTGACATCGGATTCAGCCTTGCAAATTATCTCTTTTGCGACGTCAACACGGTCTCTTTTTTGCATGAAATTGCGGTCTTTTGGCACCAACTTTGCTGCTACACGACGGAAACCCAAATCGATGGTCTGCCATTGCGTTCATCATCTTCGATTGACTCACGACCACTTTTGAACCGTTTGTGTCACTGGTAAACGACCGTTTCCTTTAGAGAATCGTTGTCGAAACTCTTTTATAACATTTCCAACGTTCGCTCACCATTAAGTCTGTTTTTTACGCAAAATTTAATACAAGTTCGTTGTTGCAAATTTAAATCCATTTCTAAAATTGTAAAAAATCGACAACACACACAGAGGTAGATGTACTCTTGGCTTTGTAACTTTTGCAAATGTCAAGCTATGACGCTAAGACTTAGATGGAATGTCAACAACAGTTGTATCAACTTAACAAAAAAAAAGCAGAACTCAAATCGAAACAATGGAAGCGCCACACCGTGACGCCACCTGCAATTTTTATTTATTCTATGTTTTATATATCCAAAGCTTCCCAGACCCAGCTTCCGTCATTTATCATAGATTTATTAATACCAAAAAATTATTTAGGAAAGGAAACTTTTTTTTATATGACAATGTGGATAAATTGTACAGATTATTACAATCGATAATTATCAATCGAAAGTTCTGAGGAGCTCTATCTACGTCTGTAAAGTTATAGCTTTGGAAAACGATACATTATCAGAGCACACAATCTGTGGGAAGCCTCGAGGACATACGATTATTTAATCCACGAACTTATGGAACATTTCCCAAAAGCAAACTCTTTTGTGTAGGTGTCATCTCGTGGCTCTAACTAATTTCTTTCCCCATTAAATACAAGTGTGTCAAGATGAGAATAAACATTTTGCAAAGCCCTAAAGCTTAAACGATTCCCCAGGAATATAAAAATCTTGACACGTGTATCTTATTTGGTCGAGATGTATGGTATTTTCGTTGACGTTTTTCGTAAAATAAAACAAAAAAGGATAATAATGACCTTTCAATAATAATGATCATTAAATACTAAAGCTCATATTGATTAAAAAATAAAAACCAGAGCAAATTGGTCTTCACCTCATATTCGAAAGATGACCATCGTTATCCATCGTTTACACGAAAATAAATGGTTTTCCATTTGTATACACATTCACAATCGGAATACCGATGAGAAAAGGAATGCAAACAAAAAATTACTACGTCGACAAGGATTGGTTTGGCAAAACAGTCCCGGAATCTCCAAGTTCAATTTGGCAAAACGAACTGCGGCAAAAGTTAATTGTCATCGAATTTTCTTCTTATCTCTTTTCACCGTCTCCGACATTTGGTTATTGGAACCAAAACGAAATGATTGGTTCTGGTCCATTTCGATTCGATTTGATGGATGGATATTGTGTACATATACTCATTCAGTCGTTCGTTCACTCATTCTCGTGAACTAAATGCCTGACAGATGCAGAAGCAGCAATAGTCCCTTTTAAACGAGCTTACTATTTGCACAACAGTCCATCGAATGGCACCTATTCGTATTCGAGCTAACACTACCATCATGCTTTTGCATCAGTCCACCTTCACATCCTCTGTATGGATGAGGTATTTCTGGTTCCGAAGAAAATTAACATAAACCAATAAAATCAGTCAATTGAATGTCGCTGGGCACTGGCTTTAACCATGAGTACGGCACCGGCTATGGCTTCAGTGAAGCTACTTTCCGGTACTGTATCCTCTTTTGCGAATAGCACTTCCACTAATGCCTCTGAACATAGGTCTCTCTCCGAAATATGCAAAGTGGTAAATCCAGCTAACGTTGCGAGTAGAGGCGATCCCTTATTGTCGGTGTCGGTCTCAGTCTAGGTACAGGTCCCAGTTCTGATCCTGATTCCAGTTTCGATAGGTAAAGGTTCGGCCAATTCAAGTGCTATGTGTGCATTTTCGTATCTTTATCTATGAGGCATTCATCAATGCGCACAATTTGCCCCACATTAAATGAACTTCGATTGAACGAGCTACGACAATGTTTGAATAGCTTGAAAACGCTTAGTAAACGAAGTAAGTACGAGTATGTCATCATTTGTCTGTCATGTTGAAAGCATCAAATCTTGCACGGTTCACACGGAAAATCGTTTCGATTGGATAAGAAGATAAAATAAATTGAAAATGGTTCTCCATGAATACCATTGTGGCTCACAAAAAAATTAAAATACTCTGTCGTCGTTTGCCCTGTGTGGTGTTGGAATTGATAGTTTCATTTCGCTTACCATTGGATTAGAAGTTGGATATAAACTTACACCTTATGTCCAGACTTTGGTCTTAGTTGTGGCTTAAACATAAGAAGAATTAATTGGCTGATCAGGAAATTATGCAAATATTCAGATTTTACAGAAACATATCAGGATTCCTGTATGTGTATACCTATATTTATAAATCCGAGAAATAATTGCATATCATCTGCTGAGGATTACGAGAAACACGACCCTTTGATTTGAAATTGTTCTCCCTGAAATTACCACCCTGAATTATATGTCAGTTTATCATTGATGTATCGATGGGCCGATGAAGGTGCGCTAAAGGGTCCTGATGTAATTTAGCTCGTGTCCGCCTCTACAATCTGAGCGGAAGTAATTATAATTGAATTTCGTCTCTAAATTGAATCAACGTCTGTCTCGTTGGCTGATTGGGGTAGACACCAAATGACTGTACCACCGTTGTGAAATAGCTACTAGTACTGATATACATTTCATTTGGACATAACAACAAAATCTAACTGTTCATTATCGGAATTGACACATTGTACTTGAAATAGTTTGGAGATATCTCGTGTACTTTAGTAAGCTGTATGTATGTATGTACTCGTATGTACTTGAATTTATTGTTGAAAGTAATGCCAGCATAAGGACTTACTTACTCGTAATTGTAGTTATTTTTATTGTTTGCTTTTAAACAATCATGTAATCTTGGAAAGCTCTAAAGTATGAGAATAACTTTGTAGGCTCTTTCGAAGGGTAACTAATATGTATTTCCTTAATCTACATTCAGGATAGAATACGCCTCATAAATTAAATTATGACCTACTGGAGTTGACCTGTAGAATTAGCATTGCTAGTACCATAACATCACGAAATTGAATTAGAACTGATATAGAAGTCGTAATAAATAGTCACTTGCTTATAAGTCATCTCCAAGGATATCTTTGAAGGATAGAATTATCTCTTGAATAAATAAACCCTTTTCAGGCTTTCTTTCTCTTTGATTAAATATGGAACATTAGGCCTAGTGCTATAAACATCTAACATTTAGAAACAAAATAGATATCCATTCCTCTGTTTTATGTGTTTGGATTTCTGGGAACTGAATTGTCCTTATTTTAGTTGCTCGTAGTAGCCATTGGGTACGACCCTCGTTAAACCACACTGGGCCTTCATATTTGAAGTGACAATTTTATTAATTTCGTTGACAGTTAAAGACAAATTGTAATATCAGGTTAAAATTGTAAAATAATGCTGGATCATAGGGTAATAGCATATCATCACCTCAGGCGAATTTCATTGCAACTTTTTTTTCGCTTTACTGATGGAACCGGACTCCTTTCAGCTTAAGATCATCTAACATCAGGAAGAGCTGCTGATGAAACGGAAGCGTCTGTGCTAAGGTTTCCGTGGCTGCCAACTATGAAGTAACTTCACTGGAGACATTTGAATTGCTGCTTTTGGTGTAAGCCGGCAAAAAAATAACAAAGAGCAGTGTCTTAATTTTTACTATCGCCATGTTTGTCCGAAAAGACTCCTTAAGTGCCCTCACAAATCTTTCAGCCTGCCCATTTGAAACTGTTGTCCAATGCTGGGTTGGGTGGTAAATACAAAACTTTTTTAAAGTCTGTGTAGATTGGGTGCCGATGTTTCTAACCAAAGCCTTTGGAAATCCTTCGGTTGCAAACACTCATTGCAGCGACTGGAGTATGCGTCCACACAGATAGACCCCGTGTAATCGCCCACGCTGTGTGCAAAATATTAAGCGCGCACTAAAAAAAAAAAAGTATAAATGTACCCTTTCTCACGGCTTTCGTCCTAGAGGTCAGTTGCTGTACTTTTTTTGGGGATCGAAGACGCTTCCTGACAACTGCAACTTTCCGGAATACTGGAAACTCAGCCGTATCAGGTATGTACTTTAAAACTATAAGCTGCAATAATTCGGGTATGAGAGCTCACTCGTGGTCTCCTATACTGATAAGAATACAGTTATTCTGGAGGATTAGCGGAGAAGCAGCATCACATCCATTTCAATAACAGCCAAGTTATAAGGCCATCCAATTTTTTATGTACATAATTACTAGAACTCTTTTAAACACCAAAACCATCTCTCAATGTGTATTTGCTAATTAGTGCTGCGTTGAGAAGACTAGCCTCCAGATCTTCCAAGATGATGTTTTTTACTTTCTGTCCCTCTCCTTCTAGCTTTTTAGAGTCGGTGTCTGGTCCCACCGGAAGATGTTATAATGTACTTGTATTGAACCTGCAATTTTTTACTGTAGCTGTAGGCCATTAATAAGAGGTAACACATCTCTATCGCACAAAGGAAATTAAATTTTTTAAATCAAAATTCAAAATTGATATCAGCAACTGCCGTAAAATGTCCAACAAATCTCTTCAGGGTAAGCACCCCTATAAAATATGAATGGATGTTCATCAACACTGCCTCCGACCTCATTAATCTGGGTGAAATAAACATATTGGATCTATAACTGTGGTTTGCTAAGAGATGGTGTAACTTGTATTATTCCATTGTTATTACTCCATTGGAACATGCGTTGGAAAGCTACTGTCATTGTACGTCATTTCAGTATATATCATTCATTTGAAGCGTAGACAACAATAATTTTTTTTCACTCAAATACGTCGAACTTTGTGCCTGAAAAAGTGTTTTTGCGGGGAGTTCTTCTTCATTACTTTAATATGAAGAAAACTGCTGCCGAAAGTCATCGTATTTTGGTGGAAGTTTATGGTAAACATGCGCTAGCTGAGCGAACGTCCCAAAAGTGGTTTGCACGATTTAAAAGTGCTGATTTTGGCTTGGAAGACGATTGCTCACTTGACGTGGGCAAAAAAGTACAAAGATTGGACGCAGGATGATTGGCGATGTGTGATATGGTTCGATGAAAGTAAATTTAATTTGTTGTGTGCCGACAATTTGCCATACGTACGACAGTCAGGAGGTGATAGGTTCAAGGACGAGTGCATAGTCAAAACAGTGAAGTTTCCTCAAAGCCAGATGGTTTGGGGATGTTTTTCTTTTTACGTTTTCGGCCCTTTACACTTTGTTAATGGAACTATTAACGCTCAAAAGTATGGAGAAGTAGTAAGGGAGTTTTTGGTACCAGCAATTGAACAACATCATTCGTATACTGACAAGTGCACTTTTCAAGATGATTCTGCACCTTGCCAAATCCGTAAGTAAAGTGTTATAAATCAACTTCTACAATTACCAGACTAGACTGGCCAGCTAATTCGCCCGATTTAAACCCAGTCGAAAACTTGTGGCATGTAATGACACGTAAGATGGCTGAACATAAACCAGAGAGTAAAAAAAAAGCAAAATAAAGAAATTTCAAGGGATATTACTGAACTTCTAGTAAACTCGATGCCTTCTAGAATAAAAGCGGTTGTAACCGCCAAAGGAGGAGCAACTCAGTATTGAAATATTTTTGGTAATAGTGTCATATCTAAACATCTTATATACACATACATAAAAACTGTATCGTTTGATTCTGTTAACCAATGACTGTATTAAAATTTTTTAAAAAAATAAGAAAATTAACTAGTTTTTCTTTCCTTGTTCATATCTTTTTTCAAACATTCAATAAACAGATGGAAATTAGATAGAAATTCTTATAAATTACTGCGGAGTACTCAACAAAAATTTTATTTCATTATAAAAATTATAGTCGTAGTAGAAGTTGTCATCATCAACGGCCTCGTTTAGATCTATGCCTTTTGCTACAAGTATTTGTTCATTGTTCGTCGTTCGGACGATTTTAAGACATGGAAGTTCGTTTTGATTATTTCTCCGAAATAGGACAATGTCTTACCTAGCGGACCATTTTCCAAAGCTTATTGTAACGCATGTTATCTCTTCAAAATCTTTGATTTACAAAAAGTGACAGCTTTTGGCAAGGAGATACAACCTGCACCTTAATATTTCGCTTGATAATTGGAGAAAAAAATTGTACACTTTATCTACTAGGTGGAGTGAAAAGTAACCTCCTTGACCGCCAGAATGGCTACTGCAAGTGCCTTGAAGTTCATTCATATTTAGGCAGACATGCCAAATTTCAGTGCAGTACTCTCTTTAGTTTTGTTTTGACAGCTGATTATTGCGTTTGGCATCATGTTAGTATGGACAAAAACGATTTTCGTTCTCTCATAAAACATTATTTTTTGAGATGTAAAACAAACAAAAGAAAAGTTGGATAAATATTATGGGGCTAATGCTCCGGCAGATTACACCGTCAAATATTGGTATCGAGAGCTTGGTGGTGGCCGCAACTCTACTATCTCTACCCTAGGATGCGGTTACAGAGGACAATGTCAAAAAAATACATGAAATTGTGTTGGCTGACCGGAAAGTGAAGGTGCGCGAGCTGGCAGATACCACAAATGACTTACGGATCCAATTGCTGTCGCATCCACCGTATTCGCCCGATTTGGTTCCCTCGAACCCAAACCTCAAAAGATGGGTCATCAATAAAAATTTGAACTTACCGTTCAAAAGTAAAACAAAACGACCAATTAATCTTGCGACTTTGTTTCATCCCAAAATACACAAACCTGTCAATGACATTTCAATGATGTTGATATGCTGGTTATTGACAAAATTTATCATAGATGGGATGTCCTTTTAAAAAGTTTTTTTTTTTTTTTTTCTGACAGGGAAGGATATGTATTTCATTAAGAAATTCATTTTGCCATTATTACAGAAAGTAACAAGGTAACTCTCCACGAAACAGTGTCAACAATTTAACGACGTAGAAAAGTACTCATACTCGTACAATCGTTATGCCTGACCTAGCTCAACTTGAACTCATGGGATGGTGAATCATAAAACATCATCCCTGCTGTAGCAGGCCATTCCGAAATAAACTCTACAGAAACAATCACGATGAGTGAACGAAGAAGTATGGATATAAAATGGTCATACATTAACGTAAAATTCATTGGGCCGCACAGTACGGTGTATCAGTGAGGACGAGAGCCAAGCTGGTAATTTTGTTATGACACTCCAGAGAGATTCCAAAATGTTGTGATAAGAATGAAAAATTCCCACATAGTCAACAACCCCCCGAAACTCTGGCCCTGTAGTTCTCTGTTAATAAAACGTTAATCACTTTTCTTGAAAGTTTTTCCTCTTTCATGCAACTGACACTACTGAAACAGTTGTTGTGCGCTTGGTTCTAGTTTCACCTACTGCTCCAAGTTGATGTTGTTGTTGTGTTTGTTGTTTTTACTTCATGCTTCTTATGACTGGCACGACCATTATGGTAGATGTTGATGATGATGATGATGATGATGATGGCGGTAGTGCTGGTAACTTTTGACTAAGTTGGATTTCAGGACAAGGATATGGAGAAAACTTGCTTACCACACCACAAGTAAGTGTTAATGCGATCGTAAAGTGTCTCGAAACAAATGGACTTCCAATATCACTAACAATATGGTAGAAGTTGAAACTACTATTCGTACCTATCACATGGACATATAATACTCGTACACAGTGAGTAACGAGAAGAATACCATTAGGGATTTGCCCCAATTTCCTGCCCGTTGGGGTTGCAACCGTTGTATTGCAACAAACAATTGACATTCTAGCCTTCGAGTGTCTACTGCTAGTGACCACACATTTGTAGGACAACCAAAAGCAAAGTTAAGTCCAATTCGAAGGAGAAGTCGAAGCGGAATGACTTTTACTGCTACGAATGTGACTACACGAAGATTCCGTACACCAGATAAAAGAGTTTGCCAGACCTGCCAAACTATGTACCATGGTAGCATTTAAGTACTCTTGAAATTAGCTTACAACTACGTTTTTGAATACGTTTAAGAATACTGTTTTATACATATATATAGTAAAAGGGAAAAACTTGGTAAAACCTGCGAGGAAATTAAGCCCATTCTCGATGGTGTGTATGGGACATATTCACTTTGCCGTATAATTGTTTGCCATTGGTTCGCAAAGTTTCGCCGTGGCCGCACGTCGGTTTTTGATGAACCGTGTCCAGGTGGTCCAAAAACGGTTACCACAGACTAAACCGTGAGATAGCAGGCATCTCAACGGAACGCGTTAGCAATATCCTGCACGAAATTTTGGGCATGAAAAAGCCGCATTTGCTTACACCACAGGACGAGCGCAATCGTGAGACCACTTCAAAGATATGCTTGGCCCTATTTAATTGAAATCCGGAGGAATTTCTGCGTCGTTTCGTGACCGTTGGTGAGACATAAATTCATTGGTGCATACAAGAGACCAAAGAATAATCGAAACAATGGATTTTACCCGGTGAACGTGCTCCAAAGAAGCCGAAGACCATACTTTCGGCCAGAAAGGTGATGGCCATCATTTTTTGGAACGCGTGAGGTATGATCCACCTTATTTGGAGAGGGGAAAACAATCACAGGAACATAATACGTCGATTTATTCTGCCGATTCAACGCCGATTTGAAGAAAAAACGACCACGTTTGACCACGATAACGTACCAGCTCACACCTCCGCAGTCGCCACAGACAAATTGGTAGAACTGCATTACGAATTGCTCCCCCATCCACCGTACTCTCCGGATTTTGTTTCCTGAGACTTCTTTTTTGTTCCCAAACCTTAGAAGATTGCTCGCCGGAAAGAAGTACGTGTTGAACGGAGAAACCGTTCGCTGCCGCGTAGGAGTATTTTACAGGTTAACAAATGTCGTACTATACGGAGGGGTTACAAAAATTGCAGCACCGCTGGGAAAAATGTATCAAATTGAGATTACATTGAAAAATAAATCCAGCTTGTGTTACTATTGTGGCAAATCTGTTGCTTTAATCTTTTCAGGATGAAGACACTTTATGCGGGAAAGCAATCACTTTGATGGCGGAAAGTTAATTTCCTTCAGAAGGGCGACACCATCAGTCTTGAGTGTAGACTTCTCACTTTTCCATTTAGATCGCTGCTGCAACGACGTTAAATACTCTGCATGCCACCGCTTTCAGAAGCCTTGTTACATTGCCTGTAAAATAAGAGTAGACCAATTAATATACGCATTTACTAGTTCTGAACGGAATCTGCCCCAGTCATCACGTCGTCAATATCACGTCGTTGACAAATACATTTAGTGCACGCGGGTAAGCTTCGTAGTAATCTTGTGTCAACTGGCGCAGAGTACAAATAGTTAAGACGAATGCGCAAGCTGTGCCATATGTAACACATTCTTTCTCCAAAGAATGCGTTGGAATTCAGCATGTGGTGAAGTTACCCTTATCTGTCGAAACATTTTCGGTGTCGATGCAATAAAAATTTAAAAAAAGTCAAGCTAATATGTATGACCTAGCAGAAGCGTATCATTCAGAGGAGGATTGCTATCCGACTTGGAATACTCATCAAAAACCACCCTTACTTTCGTCGTACTACTGTCATTTTTGAGAACGGCATGATGGGGTAGAAAGTAACACTTTGTAGAACACAGATTAAGCTCATTTTCTGGTACCTCCTCCATATAGCCTAGCTGCAAGTTTACGTTCAATGCAGAGAAAACATGAAAACCACCTTTGGAATCTACTTCCCGATCAGACTTAAGAAGCAGTTTTAGTATATATCTATGACCAGGTAAACGAGACTAGGTTTTGTGAAACATATCTTCAGCGCGTTGATCATCAGGTGACAAACTAGGTTCTTGGTAAGTTTCCTCAAGACGCCGAAAGCGCTCAAACTCGAACGAATGCGTTGTGTCGATCACTTTTGAAATATCGCGGCCAACGAACATTCGATTATCGATTTCTTTTGCTGTGTTGGTTCACATGTCCCGAACATATGTTCACAGTTTCCATATATTTGTTTTTCCAAGTTTGTTTTTGATAAATAGAAAGGTCAGGCCTGTTTGGGTGGAAAATTGTGTAAAAATGGAATCAAGGGCTCTAAGTGTTGACAGTGGAATACAATGAGTCGGCTCTAATTAATAAAAATTTTTACAAGTGGTACAAGCTCTTCAAAGGTGGCCGAGAAGATTCCATGTCATGCAATTTTTGCGGATATTTTGGGAATGAAACCTACTTCAGCGAACCGTTGCATGAGCATCGCTCGGGAGCTCTTGAATGACGTCAATGATGATCCTGACTTGCTCAAAAGGGTCACGGATGATGGGTATATTTTTACGACGTCGAATGCAAAGTTTAATCGTCCCAAAAGAAGAACCCAGGAGAGCTAAGTTCGATTACGACAGGGAATACAAAAAAAAAAAAAACATCATTTCAATCTATGTCAGATAAATTGATGGTGGAATCGATCTAAAAAGGGAGAATCATCGCCTTTGATTTTTTTTTTCCCCGGAACAGGGCAATGAAATAAAAAAACAAGTCCTTTGAAGTTTCTTTCACGCACTTTTCTTTTTTTTTTTTTCTTTTTTAAATTTTCTGACTCGCTAATTGCGAAGTACGGGACTTTGACCTAAAAGATGTTTTGTACTATTTAGTCAGAACTAAAGATAGGTTTTCTACTTTCCGAATGAAGTTGATAACACTGCTAGCAGAGGGACCTATAAGTTCGTTGAAGCCGAATTGTTTCCTGCAGAAAATCGTTCGTCTAATTCCGTTGAGGTCTGGATATTCACATGAGATGTATTCAACAGTCTAGTCTTCTTCAAGACAAAGTCGGCACTTCGTAAAGTCGACTAGATTCATTTTATTGAGATGATATCTTAAACCGTTGTGTCCTGTGAGGTAACCTACAAGGTTTTGATATCGTGCCGACTGGATTTGGACATCTATTGGCATTTTAGCTGAAGGGCAGAATGGTCTGCCTTAGATTTGAGCTTTTCTCCAAATATAAGATGCATCTCGACTGCTTCCAGCTATTAATAGCTAAATTGACTGCTGACTGATAGCAGAAGGCTTCAGATCTATTAAAGGGAGTTTATGTGCCCTTTATGGCCAATTCGTCGACCTTTTCATTTCTATAAATGTCCTTATGATCAGGAACCCACCACAGTTTGGTTTTGTGATTTAATAAGACTGATTTGGAGTCAATAGTTTGCGAGCTAGGGGCATTTACAGCTGCTTGATTGTTCGTGTTCGTGTTTTTTCAGATGTTTACGGCTTTGATACCAGAGTTATAAGTATGGTTGGAACATATTTGAATGGCGTTAAGTTTTGCTTGGAATACACTAGGATAACATAGCTATGGTTATATAGGGTTTTCCAATAGGGACTTGACAACTTTGAATTTAATTTGTGAACGCACTCTTTCACTAATCATCAAACTGTCACTATCAATTTATTCAGTAAACTCAACATTTTTTTCATGGTAAAGTACACTGACGAGCAACGTCTGCAAACGTTCTCCGATTGGGTTCTGGAGAAGATGCGCCAAGATGATGAATTTCATCGCAAAATCATCTTCAGTGACGAAGTTAATTTTTGGCTCAATGGGTTCGTCAATAAGCAAAATATGCGTTATTGGTCGGGTGAAAACCCACATGTGTTTCATGAATCACCACTTCATCCACAAAAAATAACTGTTTGGTGCGGTTTGCATGCCGGCGGCGTTATTGGGCCATATTTTTTCGTCGACGATAACGATCGTCACGTTAATGTGAATGGTCAGCGTAATCGCGCCATGATCACCGATTATTTTTGGCCCCAATTGGAAGATATGGACTTGGACGACATGTGGTTTCAACAGGATGGTGCCACAAGCTACACAGCACACGCTACAATCGATTTATTGAAGAGTAAGTATGGTGAGCATGCTATGTCAAGACATGGGCCAGTCGATTGACCGCCTTGTTTGTGCAACTTAACGCCGCTTGACTATTTTCTGTGCGGCTACGTTAAGTCATTGGTTTATGCCAACACGACGACGACGTTGAAAGAGCTCAGAGCCAACATTGAAATGTGTGGCAAAGTTGTTGAAAATTGGGTTCAACGAATCGACCGCTGCAAACGTGCCCGCGGTGGCCATATGAACGAAGTCGAGTTTCATTCATAAATCTTTTGATTAGACTTAAAGTAAATAATAAAATTTTTGAAATATCTCAAATGGTTTGCCTTTTATTTAAAAAAAAAAGTTGTCAAGTCGTTATTAGAAAGCCCTATATTTAGGTTTGATCCGCGTATGTTATTTCTGCTCCTATTTCCGATTCCATTTTTAAAACCATCCGTATACCACTTTATGTCATTATGTCATCATATCGAGTTCTAGTATTTCGAAGAATAGGGTCCTTAGGACAGGATGTTCGCTAATACTTTACTCTTTAATTTGTACTAAACTTGCTGTGCTGCATAGTGCCACTTTGCTTTTATATAGGGTGATTCATCGTGAGGTATTCCTATCAAACTGCTTTATTATTTTTGTTCAATATTGTTTGGCAAGTTATTATGAAAAGACTCGCATCACAACAGCGTCTAGAAACTGATCAGCTGTACAACGAAAATCAGCGTTCTGTGAGAAATATTTTTCGTTCGATTTGAGGAACTTATGGTGCGCATAATCGACCTACTGAAACCACTATTGCCAATACCATCGCAAATTTGAGTCCCAGTTTACATTAGTAAATGAAACACGACCGACTAGACCACATAGCTGCTGTAGCTGAGAGTGTACGCGAAGACCGTGACGAATCGATTCGTCGTCGTTCTCAGAAGCTTGGTTTGGTGTATTCGACAATTTGGCGTATTTTACGTGAGGATTTCGGCTTAAAAGCGTACAAAATTCAAGTTGTGCAAGATTTGAAACCAGGAGACTTGAATTTGATTCATATTTTCAGTGAATGGGCTCTGGAAAAATTCAATGAAAATCCGGTGTTTTAACGTGAAATTTTGTTCTGTGATGAAGCCCATTTCTAGCTCAATGGATATGTTTATAAACAAAATTGCCGTATTTGGGCTGATAAGCAATCTGAAGAGTGTCAAGAGGTATTATTACATCCTGGTGGAACCATTGGTCCATATTTCTTCAAAAATGAGGAAAATCAGAATGTTACCGTCAATGGTAACCGTTATTGAGCCATGTGAACGGACTATGTGCTTTCTGAAATTCAAGCACATAATCTCGGTGAGCTCTGGCTTCAATAAGACGGCACTAAGAGCCAAACAGCGCGTGAAATAATGGACTTATTGAGAAATCATTTTGGGGAGCAATTAATTTCACGTTTTGCTACGATAAATTGGCCGCCTACATTGATACATCGATGTCACACCTTTGGACTATTTTCTCTGGAGATATGTAAAGTCTTAGATATTTAGGAATAAGCCAGCTACGATTGACGCTTTGGAAGCTAACATTACTCGTGTTATCCGCGAGATACCAGTCGCTATGCTGGAAAGAGTCGCCCAAAATTAGACCTTCCGAATTGACAACCTCAGATGTAGTCGTAGCCAACATTTACATGATATGATTTTTGAAGAGTAAGTGCCATTAATCGTTCTTTTAACCAATAATAAAAATTGTAAGTACACTTTCAAATTTATTTGTTTTATTTTACATTAGTTTAGGAGGTGTAGGAGGTAGTGTAGGAGGTGGAAGAAAAAACGAACACATTTGGAGAAGAAAAAAGTGCTCTTCCATCACGATAACGCAACAGCTCACATCTCCGCAGTTGCTACAGCCAAATTAGTTTTCGGCTTGTGACTTTTTATTTGTTCCCAAACCTTAAAAGATCTCTCGCCGGAAAGAAGTACGTGTCGAACGAGGAAGCCATCGCCCCACAAAAGTCATACTATACGGAGTGGTTAAAAAAGTTGAAGAACCCCTGGGAGAAGGGTATCGAGTTGAAAGGGGATTATATTGAAAAATAAGTTGTCATTTTTAAGCCGGGTATTCATCAAACGGCCCTCGTATAATACGGGTTCTTAATTGTTGCTCGCCGATGACTTAGTCCTAAAGTTTGCTTCCAATGACAACTCCTCATCTAACATTAATATGAGTTGCGCTCATAAATTTGTAGTTGCTTCAAGGAGTTCAAAAAATCTTCGACAGCCACTTAATAAGTTTGATGGACAAAAATCAAGTTTCATCGAGGGCAAGTAAAGGAAATAAACTCCAAAACTCCACTTTGAAAGCCGGAAAACTGATCTCAATAATTTTGAATTGCGCAATTGGAGGTGAGCGCAAGATCCCCAATACCAAATACGAGTAATAGTAAGTTTGTAAAGCGGTTATACCTTCATAACATTATATTTGCTTGATGCCATACTACTTGTTCTCATTTTAAAGAATTTCATTAAATCGAATGTATTGCAAACAATTCCTGGTTACTATGTACTACTTTCAAACCCAAAAACTACCCAACTTAGTGTGGATACATTCCTTTTGAAAGTGCAACACTTTCCATGGTAGGTGAGCATTTTATAATTGGAAAGCTTGACACGTTTACTATTTAGCGCCAAATAAAACTGGCATCATGGGAATTCGCATTTTTATTTATTTTCTACTATTTTTCGTTTCGTAAATAGTGAACTTTATTCTGACAACGACAATGACAAGAACGACGCACTAGCACCAGCACCAGTTGTAGCACTCGTATCAGCTGCGGCCAAACGACGAGAACGCTGTACAAAATATTTTTACTCGTACAACGATGTAGTTGTACGACTAAATCGGAGTAGTAAGAGTACACAACAACTCTTCCCACGGGACGTGACATAGTCCAAGATGTGAGTACATCCCATACCAATACTCCCTTCAGACACTTTCCAAACAGTTTGGTCAGTTGGATAAGGACTCTGGATCTTGGTCTTCGTCTCGGTGTCGGTGTCGGTCTTAATCCCTCACTGTGGGCCGAGTCAGGTTTGGAAGGGGCTTATTGGAATAATATAGTAAACGTACATATGTTCGGCATTGTGTCCTTTTTACTTGTGTTTTCTCTTTTGATTTCAATAAATGAAAGATTTATAGTGTTTACTCATGATGTGTCAATGTTGCCTGCGAGGGTATGACGAGACAGTGGTGAGCAAGGGCACTGTTTCTGATTCTGATTCTTCATGTCCATCTTATCGTAAAATCAAAGCTTAAAATACTTTCCCCCTACTACTGTATTGCCTACATACTCATGTGATGTTAGGCCAACCAAAGAGCACTGGTGGCGGCGATGGCTGAAAGGAATCACCGAAGTGCCATAAGCTGAAAACAGTAACAGGAATGACTACGAAGACAACCAAACTGACTTGTGTGCTCGTTCCATGTCAATTTCGAATGTAATTTGTAGGGACTTTTTGTGGTTCCAAGAGATTGGTTTTGCTGGAAGCAGCGCTCAACACTGGACGTGCTCTGTTTTGATAAATACACTCCAAAGTGTAAGTTGGTCCAGATGTTGAATGGATATCGAGTAAATAAATTTAATTTAATCTGAGAATTGAAGTTAACAGAAAGTGTGGGTGGGTGTTTTATAATGGCAATACCTCATACCAAATGTGGATATACGAGTATTCTTAGCATTCTGGTGGCGTTTGGAATTCATGCCGTGTTAGTCCTTAAGAAACGGACGTTCAAGAATCTTATTCGTATATTTTCACCAAAAGACTTTTCGCAAGCTCTTACCCCTTTGTAGCGGTGCTTGATGTATTCACATATTAATTTACCCGCACTCCAGTGACGCAGTAGACCGAATTAATTTCTCTGATCAAAGGGCAAATATGCTTATTGTTTGCCAAAGCACGCAAAATATCCGTATTGTTTGGGATGAGTTAAGGTAATAACCTGCCTCTACCTGGTACCAAAAAAGGACATCAAAAGCATGATTTTAATTAAAGTCCCGAAACACTACTTTTGTTTGTAATCTTTACATTTTGAAGAAGGGAATAGAGAAATATGTAATGGTACGGGGACATGATGAAATATTGGTATTTACCCTCGAAGATGGGAGTTTTTGTTCGAATTGGAGGCTACTTCTTCGAAAAGGAGGTTTCTTTGTCTTCTCAACAATTTAACTTAACAATTTGGAACTTCCAAATTTAACTTTGTATATATATCAGCGAGACTTTCTCATATTTAATCAAAATATGATTGATGTGATGTTAGGTTCTGAGCAAGAAATGACACCTAACACTGTGATTCTGAAAATCAGCGGACGTTTCAAGACGTTCTTGGGGTATTGTTTGTCCAGGATTTGGAAACCATCCAAAATTGTGTATTTTAAAAATGATTAATTCTTTGAGTGAAGTTAGACAGTTTACTTAACATATATAAGCAGAGCAAGATTAACTCTTTCTTAAACGATTACGATGCTAATTGAGTTTGAATCAAAAACCTTTATTCATTATGGAGGATGGTTTATGGAATTATATTTTGAATACGACTTCAGGCATATGGCTTCCTCCGGTATTTTTGTCGTAATGCATCCCGTCGGTCCAATTTTGAATATTTGGTGCTCTATCTCACCAATACACCGCTAATATTGGCTTCAAAAGCCTGAATAATTTGCGATATAAGAAAATGCAGGAAAGACTTTGAATTTCATAAAAAAAAGCCTATTTGTTTTGTTTCCAATTTCTTTATTGAATTCACATGGATTCAAATGGATTACAATATAACGAGGTATATGGTAGTGTAGACAACAAGCGAAAAAAGGTTAAGAAGAAGTGACAGGATGCTAGTATGCTATATACACCCTGACTGACTCGAACTACAACCAACTTCAGACTGCTATAATTTCCAAACCCTTCATTACTGTGAGCTCAAATTGTTATTACTTACAAGTCTTTTAAACGATTTGCATCTCAGTTGTGTTGAAAATTTTTTATCCGCGATGGAATTCAAACATGATAGTGTGATTGCTTTTTATTTGGCTGGAAAACCACAAGTAGCTATTGTAAGAGCCCCCCAGCACCTCAACGCGAATAAACCATTTGTGTCTCGAACCGTGATACTGGCAGCGTTGCAAAACGCCATGGAGGTGGTCATAAAAAAAAGCAACAACATCGGCAGAAATGGTTCGGAAAGTGAACGCTTGAATTGAGCGAAATCCGTGTCGAAGTGGAAGAAAAATGGCTCGTGAGCTCAACATATCGTTGGAACGGATGCAACACATACTGAAAAATGTGCCATTGAAGTGCTAAAAAGCACACGCTCTTACACTGCAACAGAAAAAAGTTAGAGTTGAAAGAGCGAAGGAGTTGCTACGCTTGCGCGAAAGTGGTGAGTTGCCGAATTTGGTTTTTTCCGATGAATCGCCATTTTTTATCGAGCAATATGTCAACAAACGAAACAACCGAGCTTACTTGCCAGAGAGGTCCTTCGAAAATTTACACCTTCGGATGACCAGAAATCAGGCAGCACCGATGGTGATGGTTTGGGCCGCCATAACCGCCGATGGACGCTCTCCGCTCGTATTTTTGGACCGTGGCGTCCAATGCGATCATATACCGAAAAACTATATATAGTATTGAAGCCTCAAACAAGCACTTCGCCGGGAATGGGCCAAAATACCACAGAGCCACTTGCATGTAGCGTGCGATGCTTTCTTCGGCCGTCTCAAGGCCATTATTCGCGCCAAAGGTGGACATATTTAAAACTACTGATACAATTTGAAAATTGATGTATTTTCCAACATTTTTTTCTTTGGCACAATAAAATTTATCAAAAAATAAAAAATTATAGCATTTTAAAAAGTTGCAGTTCGAGTCAGTCACTCTGTGTATAGTGTTGGCGTCATGTTAGCCACCCTTTAAATGCAAAAGGCAAGAAAGTAAAAATTAATAGAAGCATTCAGCTGGTTGGTTTATAATCGTTGACCTCATCCCGTCCTTTGATGATCGCAAGATCTTCAACCTACGGTAAAGGACAAAGCCTAGTCACTGCCCTCGTAGTTAAGCCCTTCTCAGTCTGGAGAGCTGCTACTCGAACAGTTCTATCTTCAGATTTGTGCAGATCAGCTACCCGGCCAAGCTTTCAATTAAGTGTAGGCAAATTCCTTGCATCTCATTTGGAGGTTATGAAGATATTCCTTTCTCCACCTCTGCCAAAACTGTTGGATTAGCCATTGAACTCACTGCCATCGACTGAGATACGTTATATATTCTTGTCGGTGATATCTGGATCAGGTATGCTCTGTAAATAGCTACCTTCTAGAAAATGCCCAGGTGTCAGTCGTTGAAGGATCTTCGGAAAGAGGGGAGAGGGGACGGGAGTTAAGGATTGCCTCGATATGGACGATAAGGGTATTAAACTTTTAGTACGTTAAGCACGCTAAATAAGAAACCACTTCATGTGATACTTAGCACCCTTGACCGCCGCCTCCTATATGCCACCAAAGTGTGGTGATCTCGGAGGTATCGTTCGCCATTCAACGCCTTCTTGAGTTAAAGTATTCTTTATTACCCTTTGATAGTTTGGTAATGCCAGCTGAGAACAGAGCTCCTTTAATTCATTACGCGCACCTATGTAATTTTTTGCATTGTCACTGTATATTATTTTGCTCATACCTCTCCTTCCAAAGAATCTTCTCACAGCTTCAAAAAGAACTATCAGTGCTTAAATCGCTGCTTTGTTAAAGCAAACGAAAATGGCTACAAATGCCTTCACCGGAGAAGTTTCTCTTCGTTTCGAAAGGACAAAAAATTGTCTACAAAAGTCAGTGCCAACAATTGAGAAATGACTCCAAGGAATAGTTCTCTTCGTCAACACCCTTCCATGCACCGGCCAATAATTCTGCTTTACAAGAGTCTACAATGCCTGTGCGCCCAAATGATGGTTTTGTTCATGAAATCATCATCGTTTTTGTGAAAACATTTTTGTCAGGTTTAAGAATTGGGTGCTTATAATCGAAAGTGATTTCGGCATGCTTTACCTTTATAATTTTCCTGATAGCGTATTTGTATTCACAAACAGTAATTTCTCCTTTCAGCCGTTTTCTATTTAATAATGTATATCTACCAAATCGTATAATAAACGCAACTATATTGATAAACCTCGTGAAATTGTTTTTACCATAAATTTAATGAGTTCGAAGATATCCATCACTTCTATAGCTAGAAATACGTATGTTAAAGTTTCCTTTGTTCCAATTGTTCGTCTGAGACATTAGTGATTCGCTTCCACCTTGGCCTTCTTCAAGGAGGAATGCCGGGCCAGAGAACCAATCTTTGGATAATTGCTGGCCATTGATGTGTCTCTTCTGAAACCCAATGCAAGACAATGGTTGAATTGGTCCAATAGTAATATTTCCTAAACCTTTCCTTTGTGGCCAGGCGGACCTTTTCAACAAGTTGCACCATCATCACGGCAGCACACAATTCGAGTCTAGGTAAGGTTAGGCGTTGTTTATCAATAGGCGCTACCTTTGGTTCTGCACAGAGTAGCCTGACAATTCTGTTGCTGTTTGATTCAAAGGATCGTACATATGTATGAACAAGCTCCGTAGGCCTTCTCTGAGCTGTCCGAAAAGCCGTGCAACTCTGCATGAACAAGTGAATTGTTCTGCAAGATCTCCTCTGAAAGATATCCAAGACTGATGAAGGTCTTGTGGCAATTCTTCATCCCAGAGCCTTTGCATTAAAAGCTTAGCCCGTACGATCACTGGATTGATTAATCCTAACGGATCATACAGCCTTGCAACGTCGGACGGAATCGTTCTTTTTGTGATCTTACCAATTTAATGCAGCTTAACTCTTATTTGGAAGGTGTGCTTCAACGGTTCCCAAAATAGCCCAAGAGTTTTTATAACATTGTCTTATTTGAGTTGGAAAAGCTGCTCTGAATCCTCTATTGATATATCATTTAATAGGTCTTCTGCATTCGCACACCATTTCCGTAATTGAAACCCTCCTCGCTCTAATATCGATTGGAGTTCAAGTTCCACTTTTAATACTTCCTATAATGTGATAGCTCCCACAAGTGCGTCATCGACATAGAAATTGTTTTTAAGGACATGTGAACCGAGAGGAAACAAGCCTAGATCGACATCAGCCAACTGATGTAGAACTCTAGTCGCAAGATAAGAAGTTGGGCTTGTACCATACGTGACCGTACAGAGTCTGTATATCTTCAGTTCCTCAGTAGGTGATTCTCTCGACAGTATATGGTACATTGATAATTTCGATCATCATCGTGCATGATTACTTGCCTGACCATTTTGGTGATATCGGCCGTGAATACGTACTTACGCAACGTCTTACTGCAAAGCTGGTCCTATATGCATGATGTTATTTAGAGAGAGCCCCCTATCAGTTTTGCACGAAACATCAAATACGACTCGCAACTTAGTGGAGGAACTGTCGGGCTTGACGACGCAATGATGAGGCCTGAAAAAATGGGGCTGACTGTAATCAAAGTCAGCAACAATTTCCATGTGTGAGAGTGAATAGTATAGCCGAATAAATTTGATGTAGTCTTTGGAGATGTTTAAGTCCTTGTGTGTGTTATACCACCTTGATCCCGTTATTTATTCGGAAAATTATTCATCTAAATCTACATATATTGTCCCTTCAAAGTAATCCCCATCGACTGCAACACACTTATGCCAGCGCTTGATCCAATCCTCGAAACATTTTTTATATTCGGTTTTCAGTATGTCCATCAGTGCTTCATGGGATTTTTCCATTACTTCTTTTCGGCTGCTGAAACACGTTCCCGGTAGTGGCCTTTTAACTCGATTGAACAGAAAGAGGTCACAGGGAGCCAAATCAGATGAATTCGGTTTCTGTTGGATGGTATTTGTTGCATTTTACGTCAAAATATTACGAATAATGATGTCACTGTGCGACGGTGCGTTATTATGGTGCAAAATCCATGAGTTTTTTGGCCACAATTCTGATCTCTTTCGGCGAATGGCTTCACGCAAACGTCTCATAACGCCCAAATAATACTCTTTACACTTTGTTTATTGTCTGGCCTTCTGGTAAAAAATTCATGATGCACTACACCCTTGTAATCTATAAAAAATGTGAACATTGCCTTCTTTTTTGATTGAAAACGACGTGGTTTTTTTGGTCTCGGCTCATTTGGTGAACGCCATTCACTTACCTGATGTCTGGATTGCGCGTCGTACTCATAAACCTACGTCTCGTCTCCAGTAATGATCCTTTTGATGAATGTGGGATCGGATTCAGCCTCGCAAATCATTTTTTTTTTACGATGTCAACACGGTTCCTTTTTTGCATGAAATTGATATCTTTTGGCACCAACTTTTCTGCTATACGACGGAAACCCAAATCATTAACCAAAATGTCTTGGATGGATCCATAGGCAATGTTCAAATCCTCCGCTATCTCTCTTATAATAAATCTGCGGTTATTGACCAACATTTCTTTTACTTCATAAATGCTTTCGTCAGTTTTCGATGTCGATGGTCTGCCACTGCGTTCATCATCTTCGATTGACTCACGACCACTTTTGAACCGCTTGTGTAACTGGTAAATGACCGTTTTTCTTAGAGAATCGTTGCCGAAACACTTTTCCTACATTTCCAATACAAGTTCGTTGTTGCAAATTTAAATCCATTTCTAAAATTGTAAAAAATCGCCAACACAAACAGAGATACGAGTGCTGTCCCAGAAGCACCCAACCCAACAAAGAAAACACAAAAATTTTGAAAAAAATCTTGTTTGTCTTGCTCCTCAAAATAGCCATTAACTGCCGACATCACTTCTTCATCATTGGAAAAGCTTTAACCACTGAGCCATTTTTTCAAGTTTGGGAACAGAAAATAATCAGAGGGGGCTAAATCTGGCGAATAGGGTGCATAAGGTAGCAATTCAAACTTAAATTCATTTGGCCATTGCAATAACAGATTTGTGAGCTGTCTTGATGAAACAACACTTTCTTCTTAGCCAAATGCGGTCGTTTTTGCTTGATTTCTTCGCTCAAACGTTGCAATAAGTTCGCATAATACTGGCCGTTGATAGTTTTTCCTTTTTCAAGATAGTCAATGAAAATTATCCTACGCGCATCCCAAGAAATCGACACCATGACCTTGCCTGCAGATGAAACGATGTTCGCCTTCTTTGGAGCCGGTTCTCCCTTTTGAATCCATTGTTTTGATTGTTCTTTTGTCTTGGGTGTAAAGTGTTGGACCCATGTTTCATCCATTGTTATGAAACGGCGCAAAAATTCTGCTTTGTTGTTGTGAAACTTTGCTAAACACTCAATTGAAACATCTTCACGAAACTGTTTTTGCTCGAGTGTGAGCAAACGTGGCACCCATCTTGCACACAGTTTTCTCGTGTCCAAATTTTCAAATAATATGCGACGTACCGCACTTTTTAAATGCCTACAATGTCTGATAGCTCGCGCACTTTTAGTCTACGATCATCCAGTACCGCTTTGTTTTCTTCACCATTTCTGGAGTCGTCACCTCATTTGTGACCACTGCGATGCTCGTCTTGGCAGCACGTACGGCCTCGTTTAAACTCAGCAACCCAACGAAGGAACAGACTCACCCCGAGTATAATCCAGTTCAGCTTTTATATTGGTTGGGCTGAGGCCTTTCAAATAAAAGTATTGTATCACATAACGATGACCAATTTTCCCCATTTACACAAATTCACTGACAACGTTCAATGTTGATGGCTGCCAAACAAATACTAAACAACGTGGCGCTTTCAAACTTGAAACATATGCTTTATAGACTGTGTACTTTCCAATGCAGTGATATTTTTAAACAACTACCGCCATGTCTTGGTTAGGCCGGGTAATTCTGGACCGCCATCGTAGATATACTTTTGGCTACGTAACTTTTGCAAATGTCAAGCTATGACGCTAAGATTTAGAGGGAAAGTCAACAACAGATGTACCAATTTAACAAAAAAAAATCGGAACAATGGGAGCGCCACATTCCGTTTTTTAGAATTTACTAGCAAATAACTGCTCACATATTTGATCGGCTTTAGTTAAAAGCGCAGATTCAAGTACATTTTCAGTTTTCGAAAAGGAACTCATTATGGATTCAATACTTTCACTTACGCTCATACACAGTTATTCATGCAGATAGTGTCGCATTTATACCATATGTTCCCTTGATCACGTCTGAAACAATCCATCCGAAAGTGGAATTTTGCAAGACCGGTAAATTATCATCAAACTGAATCTACCTAATTGAAACGAGTGATAAGAAGTGACTTGCACCTAACAATATGTCCAACTGCTGCGGTTTATTAAGTTGCGGGTTAGCGAGTATGATGTTTGATGGAATTCGGCATTCAGAGATGTCAATGGAATTTTCGGAAAGTGTTTGAGTAATACGTTTGATGATGATCTCTTCGAGAATATGGCACGTGTATCATTGAATTTGGATTTGACAATGATGTTCGTTTTAAGCTTCGATGAGCACAAATTTGGTCCTACGCCAGATATTGTCGTATTAAATCTTTCCCTTTTGATTCCTAGGATTTGTCCGAGGCGATCTGTTTTATAACAGTTGCGTTGCGAACCAGAATCAAGAAGGATGCGACCTGGAATTGGAATGTTATGCTTGTCTTACACATTAACTACAGCTGTAGCCAGTTTAGTGGACGTATTTTCACCAGTGACATTTGCATGGAGGACCTGATTTTCGTGAGACGATGTAGTGACATACTCCTTAGCATCTGCACTGAGTAGACCAGTAGCACGACTCGAAGATGCATTATTAGAGGAATGGAGAATAGTATTGTGTTGTTCATTACACTTGCGGCATAGAGACGATAGACAGGAGTCAAGATTGTGACCGTTTCGTAGGCATTTGGCGAATGCTTATAAATTGCTTTTTCTCGTTTAATGGAAGATTTAAAAAATTGTAACACTTTTGAATAAAATGGCCTAGATTATCGCAGTATAAATACTTGGGCTTAATATCCTCAACACCTTTGGTTATAGCTAAGCTTTTCTTAGGAGAATTTTTAAGCTTTTTAGAAGGTGTACCAATATAACTTGCCTGTATACCACTGGTGGATGAGTAACAATCCAAGACTTGACAGCGTCTCTCAATAAACTGCACCAATTTCGTAAGACATGGTAAAACTTCAGTTGAACATTCTTCCTGCCATTTGTTTTGAGTAGCAACGTCAAACTTGGAGGCAACAATGTAAATAATGAGGTCATCCCACTTGTTGGCTGGGCGTCCGAGATTAGATGCAGCTCGCGGAAATACGCAGCTGAAGGTTTGTGGATAACTGGAGCTTGAAATATTTGACGTATGTGTTCCGAGCATATGAGACGTTTATTATTATAGCGATCAACGATAATTTTGATGGCAGCGTCGTAATTTTCCTCGTTGACTTCTAGGCTATCAATTGCTTGGGAGGCTTTCTCGGCCAGCGACGATTTGAGGTAATGAAATTTGGATATCTTATTGAGGGAAGGATGAGAATGAATAAGGGATTTGAAAGATTCGTAAAAGTCGAATCAGTTTTTGATCGGATAATGACGGATTCACTGTTGGCGACCCTGTAAAACGAACAAAGGACAACGATTTTCGGATCTAATACCTAAGAGCAATGCCGGATGTATGACGTTAAGATCATCCAAGGCGACTTTAATGCCATAAATGGATATAATGACATCCCTGGTAGCACAATCAGAAGATATAGCCTACACGACACCCAGTTTGGAAACGGACTTAGGCTAATCGATTTCGCTGCGGGACGTAACGTCACTATAGAAGCACACATTTTCCTCACCTTAATATTCACAAGGGAACATGTTACTATCAACGTAAGGCACTCCTCAAGTATTTTAGATAAAAATGTAGCAAGAACAAATGTAGCAAGACATCATGCCTACAAAGCGACGCTGCAAAAAAAGACTGGAGCGCTTCGTGAGCTCTGTTACAAAAGAGGAGAGAAGAACATTGGCTTCTTTGGAGAGAAAAGAAAGAACAGGTGTCGGGGTAATAAAACCCGAACGGAAACTTGTAGAGATAAATAAGGACACCTTGTAGTAGAGTCACAGTTGGTGCTGAGGATATTGAAAAACCATTTTTACAGACTGTTAAACGGCGAAGATAAAATAAATTCTGCTGTCAGGCAGAGCGAACCATTCAATGTAAGTCAAGAATACCATCCACCTGACCAAAGTATTATAAATTGAGAATAGCAATATCTAAGCTGAATTCGAACAAGGCTGCTGAGATGGACGGCTTACTCGCCGAAATATTTAAAGTAACAGAAGATGACTTGGTAGTCAGTATACACGAACTTATTTCCAAGATTTAGTCGGATGAATGTAAGCCTGTTGGATGATATATCAGCATCGTTTGCCCGGTTCACAGGAAAGGAAATTCTCTAAACTGCGCCAACTATAGAGGTATTAGGCTCCTAAACATCGCATATAAGATCTTGTCCGCCATATTGTGCGAACGCCTGGAACCAGTTGCCAACGAACTGATTTGACCCTATCAGTGCGGCTTTAAATATTCACACTACGGCAGATCCTGGAGAAAACCCAAGAAGTTTAGATCGAGACTCACCACCTTGGCATCGATTTTAAAGCCGCATATGACAGCATCTACAGGATGTAGTTTTGTCAGTTTTGGCACCCCTGCCAAGCTCGTCCGCTTGTGCAGAATGAAAATTGAGAAAGCTCGCTGCTACATGAATGTCGGTAACGACCTAATCGAAATCTTTGATGTTAAAAAAGAATATAGGCAAGGCGATGCGCTGTAATGTGAATTTTTTAACATCTCACTTAGAAAAATTGTGAAAAGCTCATAAGCCAACACAGGAGGTAAGATCTTTCAAAAAGTTGTTCAATTGCTTGATATTATTGGTAGAACATTGCGAGCTGTCATTGATGTGTTTACGAGTATAGGAACAGAAACGGAAAAAATAGGTCTAGCGGTTAACGAGGCAAAACAATGTATATGCTGCTAACAAGAAGAAACACCCAGTATCGATGAATCGGCCAGAACATCACAGTCGACAGTTATAACTTTGAGGTAGTAAGAGACTTTGTCTTCTCTTCAGAAATCAAACGAAGAATAACACTTGCCAGTGTCTTATTCTTTGGGCTGAGAAGCAAAGTAAAGTTAAGCCCTAACAACCAAGGGAACTCTATATAAGAGCCTTCTAATTCCAGTCCCGCACTATGGTTCCGAAGAATGAAGATATCCTGGATCGTTATGAGGGAAAAATTCTTCGTAAGATATTTGATTCCGTATGCATTGACGGGTTCTGGAGTTTAACAATGAACTCTATGAGCAGTATAGCGACATCGACCTGGTCAAAAAAAAAAAAAAAAAAAAAAAAAAAAATGCGCATTGGGCATTTGAGATGGCTGGGAGATGTAAAGCGAATGAACAATGAATGAATCTTCGACTTTAATCCTGAGGGACAACACAGTAGAGGAAGGCCTCGGTTTAGATGACGCGCGCTAGTCCTCAACCAACTTGGAGTGTGCAACTGGAGGCAGTTGGAGATGCTAATTAAATAGGCTTATTGGTTGAGGCCCAGGTTCACCCCGGAGTGTAGAGCCGCATAAGTAAGTAAGTAAGTTACGTATATTGAATGTGATAATTATTAGAAGACGGACATTTGACTACATACTGTTAGCAAAATCATCTGCTGCCAGAATTTTTAATGAAGAAACCAGAGAAAAACCAAAAAAAAAGGACAAATGTTGGCACTGAAATATTGTATACACATACATGTTCACAATGTTGACTAACTCCCACGCGATCTACCTCATTAGCCAAGTTTTCTAGCTCCTCCACCTTAAATATCAAATACAAATATCAGCTTAGAATATCACCTCAACTCACCCTCCAGGACAAAAGAAACATTTTTACCATGTGAACAAGAGCATTGTTAGGGTGTTGGCTTACGGAGAATGTGGAACGAAGAAAATTGGTAGAAACAGATTTGCTTGTGAGTACGTATGCAAGAAAAGTTAGTTTGCTTAATTAAATGATTGGAATGGGAAAAGGTCAATTTATTGAACTTGACATAGTGAAGGGACACAAATATTTTCGTATACATTTTTGATTGCTCAAAAGGCTGAGGCTTCAACATACATATGTATACCTACTACACTAATTCACAAAATTCTGCTCTCCTTATGTTTTTAGCCTCTCTTCTTCTTCTTTTCACTCTTTTATTTCCTTTTTTAAGGTTCACTTTAAGCGAGAGGATTATTTTCGTTAATTTAAATCTCTGTCGGGGGATGGAGAAAAAAAGAGAAGGTTTTTGTATCCATTTAGATTTGAAAGGATTCTTTGAAGTACCGGCGCCACGACGATGACAGATCCGTCCATAACCTGTAAGTCCTAGATGTACATTAGTTTTTTTTTTTTAGCTGGACAAGGGTACAGTAGTTTTATAATAAAATAAAATGGAAAAACTCCTATTCCTGTAGGTAGTTAGTATTTTTTTGTGAATTTTTTTTTAGCTATTGGGTATGTGACTTAATTCGTGCGGTTTTTTTTTTTTTCAAAATTTGAACGTTTATTTTAGAAAAACATGTACAATAGTATTATTCAAAGTATTGCCCATCTGAAGCTATGACTTTTTCCCATCTTTCTGGCAATTTTTGGATCCCATCCCAAAAGAACTGCGCCGGCTTGGCAGCCAAGAATGAATCAAGCCAATTTTTGATATTCTGCTCTGATGTGAATCGTATTTTAGTGATGGCGTTCTGTATCGACCGGAACAAATGGTAGTCAGAAGGGGCAAGGTCTGTGCTATAAGGCGGGTGGGGTAGGTCTTCGCATCCACTGTATTCTAAATAGTTCTTAACCGGAATAGCAACGTGGGGCCGATCGTTGTCATGATGGAAAATTATTGCCTCGTGTCTGGTCGCATATTCCGGGCGTTTTTCGGCTACTGATCTCTTCAAACGGATTAATTGTGTTCGGTAGCGTTGTGCATTGATGGTTTCACCCGGTTTTAGCAGCTCATAATACAGCACACTCATCTGATCCAACAAAATACAGAGCATTACCTTCGCGTCATGGATATTCGACTTTGCCGTTGATTTGGCTGGTTGGCCGGGTTTCACATATAATTTTTTGCGCTTGGGGTTGTCGTAATGGATCCATTTTCCACCACCAGTAACAATCCGATGAAAAATTAATTCCTTTTGTGGCGTTCCAGCAGCATTTCGGACGTTCATCGTCTTCCAAGCCAAAATCACCACTTTTAAATCGTGCAAACCACTTTTGGCACATTTGCTCAGCTAGCGCATGTTCACCATAATCTTCCATCAAAATACGATGACTTTCGGCGGCAGTTTTCTTCATATTAAAGTAATGAAGAAGAACTCCCCGCAAAAACACTTTTTCAGGCACAAAGTTCGACATATTTGAGTGAAAAAAAAATTATATTGTTGTTTACGCTTCAAATGAATGACATATACTGAAATGACGAACAATGACAGTAGCTTTCCAACGCATGTTCCAATGGAATAATAAAAGTTACGACATCTCTTAGCAAACCGCATTATTATTAACAATAAAGTCATATAGCCAATACTTAAATAGAAACCAAAATTGAGTTAACACAGATAACATAGAGATCACGCAATTAGCTATCAAGCTACATAACACATGGGCTGAAAAGTCAGTGCCGTTTTATAGTAAAACCCAAAATTTTTGCAAAATTCAACTTTATTTATCAATATAGTTGCCTTCGAGGGCGATATACTGATTGAAACGATTTTTCAATCTTTTGATACCAGTTTTGTAGTACGATTTCGGTTTAGCCTCAAAATAGGCCTCTGTTTCGGCGGTTACTTCTTCATCGGTCTTAAATCTCTTTCCGGCGAGCATTCTTTTGAGGTATGCGAACAGAAAATAGTCGCTGGGGGCCATATCTGGAGAATACGGTGGGTAGGGAAGCAATTTGTAGCCGAATTCATTCAATTTTGCCATCGTTTTCATCGATTTGTGACACGGTGCATTGTCTTGATGAAACAGCACTTTCTTTTTCTTCAAATGCGGCGGTTTTTCTGCGATTTCGTCCTTCAAACGCTCCAACAACGCTGTTGATAGTCTGCCCCTTTTGGAGATAGTCGATGAAAATTATTCCATGTGTATCCCAAAATACGGATGCCATAACCTTGTCAGCCGACTTTTGAGTTTTTGGTCGTTTTGAACGAGGTTCGTCGCCTGCTCGCCACTCAGCTGACTGCCGACTTGACTCTGGTGTGAAGTGATGGAGCCAAGTTTCATCCATTGTCATTGCTTGATTGTGGTTGAACAGCTTTAAACACTCCTCTGAATCATCAACACTTTGTTGTTTTCGGTCGACTGTGAGCAAACGCGGCAACTACTTTGAACAGAGCTTTCGCATGTCCAAATATTCGTGTATGATACATCCAACATGCTCTTTTGATATCTTCAGAGCCTCAGCTATCTCGATCAACTTCACTTTACGGTCATTCGTAATCATTTTGTGGACGGTGTTGGTGCAGAGTCCGGGTAGCACTTATTAAGCCATTTGTTTGCATCGGCTGCATCAAAAAGCAATGATAAATCAACACACGAAATTGCTTTGAATCCATTTTTCTCACAATAGCAAATCTTGAGAACTAATCGTCCGACAGCTGTCAAATTTATACACGTATCTTTTGAAGGTAAGTACTAACTGAAAATGGTATGAATTTAATTCAAGTGGTGCCCTCTCTTAGAAACGGCATGTACAGGGTTTTCCAAAAGGGACTTGACAACTTTAAATTTAATTTGTGAGCGCACTCTTTAACTAATCATCAAACTGTCACTGTCAATTTATTCAGTAAACTCAACATTTTCATCATTGTAAAGTACACTAACGAGCAACGTCTGCAAATTATAAAAAATTTCTACAGATATTCGGAGTCGCAAAATCATCTTCAGTGACGAAGCTCATTTTTGGGTCAATGGGTTCGTCAATAAGCAAAATATGCGTTATTGGTCGGGTGAAAACCCACATGTGCTTCATGAATCACCACCTCATACACAAAAAATAACTGTTTCTTGCGGTTTGCATGCCGGCGGCGTTATTGGGCCATATTCACGTTACTGTGAATGGTCAGCGTTATCGCGCCATGATCACCGATTATTTTTGGCCCGAATTGGAAGATATGGACGTCATGTGGTTTCAACAGGATGGTACCACAAGCACACACAGCATACGCTACAATCGATTTATTGAAGAGTAAGTATGGTGAGCGTGTTATCTCAAGACATGGGCCAGTCGATTGTCCTCCTCGTTCGTGCGATTTAACGCCGCTTGACTATTTTCTTTGGGCTACGTTAAGTCATTGGTTTATGCCAACATGCCGACGACGTTGGAATAGCTCAGAGCCAACATTAAACGCGAAATAGCGGCCGTTTCGGCCGAAATGTGTGGTAGAGTCGTTGAAAATTGGGTCCAACGGTGGCCATATGAACGAAGTCGAGTTCCATTCATAAACGTTTTGATTGTACTTCAAGCCAATAATAAAGTTTTTGAAATATCTCAAATGGTTTGCCTTTTATTTAAAAAAAAAGTTGTCAAGTCGTTATTCGAAAACCCGATATTAAGGATAAGAGGCGGGAGATTTAAAAAGACCATCTGCGCGAACATTACTTATATTACCTTTTTATAATATTGTAAACTGAATTTTTTTTTTTGTTTTTCCACTTTTGTCTTCTATAGCATAACTATTAAAGTAATAGTTAAGATTCCTTGTGTGAATAAGGCCGCGATCTGTAGGTACCTGACGAGGACGTAGAGGTTTGAATTTTATTGGTATGAGGTGCTTATACCAATAACAAGTGACGTGTAGGCCAAGGTCGTTGTATCCAATTTATATAAACTGGATATAGCTGGGGTTGGTCCACACGTAGGAGAGGCGCGGACATCTTTGTTTCTCCACCTAACTAAAAAGTGCTAGAACTACATATTAGATTTTGAGATTTTTCGGGTTCTCTACCAGAATTTAACTGAAATAACAGCTTTTAATGATATGGAACGAGTATCACCGACAAGCTAGGACGAGCGGACGCTAGCATGCCTCAACTGCGAGAGCCTCAGACACCCTCTTGTCGCAGCTGCGCGAACAAGTTTTTGAAGTCCTGTGGCTGTGAGTCTTAGCTGTAGTGTTTGCGGGAAGATTTTTTTTTTCAGAGGATCCTATACACTTATTTGACCGTGTTAGTTCAAATGTAGGTGACCTCAATTGGAGGTATTGAAATTTCACGCGGTGTTTTCAGGTATCCTTAAAAGTTCCATTACAATTTTAAAGCTGCATTTACTTTTGTGAATCGAAGTGTTTTATTTTATAAACTTTCCCAACTTGGAGTGTCAACAAGATTCATTCAAATAATCATTCTCCAGTTATCCTCTCACTGTGCGAATCCTTGGCTAAGAAACAAAGACCACCCAGATTAACTAACAGCAAAACTCACTGGGAAGATTTCCGAATAGACGTTGTAGACAATACTGAGTTGAAAGTAGCACTTAGAACGCCGTATCAACTTGAAAAAGAAGTTGAACGTTTTGTTGAAGTCATACAGCAAGCGGCCTGGAAGAACAATCCCCGCGAATCGAACAAAGTTCACAAAGTCGGATACCCACCGGAAATCAGAGAAATGATAAGGAAAAAACGAAGAGCGTGGAAAAAGTGGCATGAAACCCGGGCACCACAAGATAAAACGTCCTTTAATAGGCTCTGCAACTTGTTTAAAAAATCGATCAGGGACTTCAATAGCCAAGGTATTAATAACTACCTTCAAAGACTCACAACGACATAGGATACCAACTACCCCATATGGAGAGCCGTTAAAAGTGTACGAAAGCCCCAAATACACGTGGCGCCAATAAGAAGAAACCAAAATGACTGGGCGAAAGAAGATAAGGAAAAAGCTAACGTTTTCGCCGACCATCTTGCAGAAACGTTTAAACCATTCGACGGGGAAGTGCTTCCAGAGAATGTCAATACTCTGGACGTGACGACAAACTTTCCAGTAGAAAAGGCTACACTTAGGGAACTTAGACAAGTTATAGACACGCTTAAGCCCAATAAAGCCCCGGGATATGACTTAATAACAGGAGAGATACTTATAGCGTTGCCGAAAAAAGGTTTGCTAAAGCTGCTCCATCTTATAAATGCCAGCATTAAATTAGAGCACGTACCGCACCAGTGGAAAGTAGCCGAAGTTATTATGGTTCCGAAACCCGGTAAACCGCTGACTGAAGTCAAGTCATATAGAATAATATCGCTTCTCCCGATTACATCGAAGGTCTTCGAGCGAATCCTTCTTAATCGTCTTAAACCAATTACCGACACAAATTGCCTCTTGCCTGATCATCAATTTGGCTCTAGAAGCCAACACTCTACAGTTGACCAAGTACATCGAATAACCGATGTAATTGAACAAGCAATCGAGTGTAAGTTAGTCTGTTCAAGCGCATTCCTTGACGTTTCGCAAGCCTTTGTTAAGGTATGGCATGAAGGCCTAAAATATAAACTCCGACAAGCCCTACCCCAGTAATTTTCTTGTATTTTAGGTTCATATCTGGAAGACCGACTCTTCCGTGTGAGATACGGAAACGAATATTCTACTTTTAAGACAATAAAGGCGGGGGTGCCGCAAGGAAGTGTACTTGGCCCTCTGCTATATTTCCTTTTTACCCGCGATATACCGCAAACGGACGACACTGTCCTAGCCACATTTGCTAATGACACTGCTATTTTGGCAACAGCTAAAACAGTCGAAGAAGCAACTGCCAAGTTACAACGTGCCCTTACACGGATTAACAATTGGACAAAGAATTGGCGAATCGCGCTTAATGAAAACAAGTCTGTCCACGTGAACATCACTGTCAAGAAAATTGAGAATCCACGCGAACGAGGCCAAATATCGTGGTATGACACTCGACGTTAAACTAAAATGGAGAGCACACGTCAAGAAAAAACGTGAAGAGCTTGAAATCAAATATAGAGATATTTACTGGCTTATTGGAAAGTATTGCAAGCTTAGCTTAGAGAACAAACTGCTAATGTATTACAGACATTCCAAAACAAAGTTCTTCGAGGTATTGTTAATGCGCCGTGGTACATTAGAAACGATGATATCCACAGAGACTTAGGAGTCAAAAACGTTCAGAACGTAATTTAAATTTTTGCGCGAAAACATAATAATTGATTACAAGGTCATACGAATATTACTGTTCAACAGATCCTTGACGAGACAAATTTATTGCGCCGTCTGAAAAAACAAAATAAAAAGCGATAGAAGAACTGCTTGTTAAGTGTGAACTCAGTTGTGGTTTGCATAAGGGAGGTGTTTTTTAGTGGCTGAGAATCTCACACTACTATAGGCTCCGGGCATATGAAGATTTCTCACCTTCCCATGAAGAAAAAAAGGAAATCCATTTAAATCATTTTCTAGAGTAAAACAGGGATATCTTCTCAGTGCTCTTCTATTTGCTCTCTTTATAATGATATAGCTACTCACATTACAGCCTCTATCCGAATTGCAGGTATCATAAACAATGTGTTACCTTATGCCGATGACCTTCTTTTATTATCCGAATCAGCAGAAACCCTACAACTGATGATAAATCGTCTTATGGACTACTGCAATAATTGGGGTTTAATCGTCAACAATGAAAAATCGAAAGTCATGGTTTTCTCGCGTTTCACTCGGAGTAAAGTTAGAAATAATTGGATGACTAGTGGATGTCGATAAGAAGTATCGAAAAAATACAAATATTTGGGAGTTTTGCTCAATCCAACCCTGGATTTTAGCAAACACCTTGTAGAAAAAGCTAAAACTTCACTTTCAATGTAGTTGTAAGATCTTCACTTAATTATGCTGCACAAATATGGTGAATGCAAGAATGCGAAGAATTGAAAAGTTTTAAAGAAATTTCATAAAGAAAATATTCAATATTCCCTTTACCTTGGAATCAGGCTTACCAAAACTTTTCACTTCAAAGCTTAAGTTACAAGCTGACTATTTAATTAAAGTGTTCGGTCTCCAGGAAAATCGTTTATATAAAAAAAATGATCCTTTATGGACTGTTGGTTTAGGATGTGGGAAAACATTGCAGTTAAGAATATGTTCAGATGAACTACAACAACATTAGTTTGATGAAAGTGAAATTCTACGAAATCATCCAAAAACTTGAAGACTCTTCGAAATCAGATGGTGGAAAATGCCTGCCAATCAGAAAGCAGAACACTTTATAGCCAGCTTAATTATAACTTTGGTGACAAGAACTACTTCCAAGATTCCCTCGGATATATTGTAAAAATATCTCACTAATCTTTAAGTCCTAAAATCCTCCATTTAAACAGCAACCCATAGAACGGAAACTTTGACCAATTTTGCAAATTGTGTAACTTGAGAGCTAAGGAAGATTGTTTTCATTTTTTAAGCGTATGTCCAATTTTTAATCAGCCAAGAAGAGCGCACTTTGGTAAGCCAATCCTTTCAATACCGGAAACGATTGCAATTTTAAATAGATCTGATTGGGCGAAACTTGTAATTTTTATCAGAGTTAGCTACCGATACAGTATCAGTTTTGGGCTTCTAACGGCGGAATTTTCCGCCGTTGCCAGTTAAGCTGACGGCTAAGCCAATGCTTGAAACTTTGAATTGAATTGAATTGAAACATAAGGAAAACTTTCGTGTTTTTTAATTTATTTATTTTTCTTGTTTTGTCAAGCGCGAATAGGGTATTTAAGCAGAAGAACAATCGCCGAGAGTTTGTCTTTACTGTATTAGGTGGAGTGCTATTTGCTGCTACTGCAAAAAGGGTTATGGTGCCTTGAAGTCCGTTCATAATTAGCCAGACATGATAAATTTCAGTGCGATACTGTCTTTAGTTTTGTTTTGACAGCTGATTGTTGTTGACGTGTTTGGCATCATTTGAGTATTGACAAAAACGATTTTCGTTCTCTCATAACACATTATTTTTTGAGAAGCAAAACGGTGAAGGAAACAAAAGAAAAGTTGGATAAATATTATGAGGCTAATACTCCGTCAGATTACACCGTCAAATGTTGGTTTTAAGAGTTTCGTGGTGGTGGCAGGCCCTCCGATGCGGTTACAGAGGACAATGTCAAAAAAATTACATGAAATGGTGTTGGCTGACCAGAAAGTGAAGGTGCGCGAGCTAGGAGATACCACAAAGATCAGTACCGAACGCACACGCCATACTTTCGGCAATATTCTGCATATGAAAAAGTTATCCTGCCGCTGGGTACCGCGTATACTCACTCCTGACCAAAAACACGAACGAGAGAGCACTTCGAAAGAGTGTTTGAACTTGCTGATGCGGAATCGGACCGGCTTTTTGCGTCGATTGGTATCTGTTGAACACCAGGGAACAGAATGAGTGCTCAGAAATGGACTGAAGAAGACACGAGTGCTCCGAAGCGGCCGAGGGAGGATCGATTGGTCGGAAAGGTTATGGCGTCGGTTTTCTGGGTTTTCTTCGTAGACCTCCTCGAAAAAGGAAAAACCATCAACAGCGAGTATTACTGTGCATTACTGGAGCGATTGAAGGCCGAAATCGCTGCAAAACGGCCTGACATAAAGCAAAACAATGCACCGGCACAATGCACATGATGTTGCATGCACCGTATTCGTCCGATTTGACTCCCTCGGAGTATTTACTCTTCCCAAACCTTAAAAGATGGCTCACCAATAAAAAATTCAGCTCACGTAAGGAAATCATCGAAGCCACGGAGGAGTATTTTGCAAACCTTCCGGAAAATTACTTTTCGGACGGGATCAACAAGTTGAAAAATCGCTAGAGTAAGTGTATCAAACTAAAAGGGGACTTTTGAATAAAATTAAAAAAAACATTTAAAAAAATTTTTTTTTTCATTCCCAAGGAGGTTACTTTTCATCCCATCTAGTATGTGTCAAACTCACTCTCACCATCTTAACTTGGGCAATTCTGTAACTAAGATTTAGTTGCTGCAAATATATCTCTACGATTCGTTACTGCTGCCATCAGAGGCGGTAGCAAAACTCATTGAATGTTGTGACTCTAAAGAGATGGGACTTATCATACCACCTTGATCAAAAAGTTGAATGAATACACCGGAATGAATACAAGTTTATTCATCTAAATCTATATTGTCTCCTTTAAAGTAATCCCCATCGACTGCAACACACTTATGCCAGCTCTTAATCCAATCCTCGAAACATTTTTTATATTCGGTTATCGGTAGGTCCATCAGTGCTTGCTTCGATTTGTCCATTACTTCCTCTCGGCTGCTGAAACGCGTTCCCCGTACTGGTTTTTAACTCGATGGAACAGAAAGAAGTCACAGGGAGCCAAATCAGGTGAATTCGGTGGCTGTTGGATGGTATTTGTTGCATTTTTCGACAAAAAATTACGAATATTGATGGCACTGTGCGACGGTGCGTTATCATGGTGCAAAATCCACGAGTTTTCTGCCCACAATTTTGGTCTCTTTCAGCCCAAATAATACTTCTTACACTTTGTTTACTGTCTGGCCTTCTGGAAAAAATTCATGTTGCACTACACCGTGCATTGCCTTCTTTTTTGACTGAAAACGACGTGTTTTTTTTTGGTCTCGGCTCATTTGGTGAACGCCATTCACTTGCCTGATGTCTGGATTGCGCGTCGTACTCATAAACCCACGTCTCGTCTCCAGTAATGATCCTTTTGATGAATGTGGGATCGGATTCAGCCTCTCATATCATCTTTTTTGCGACGTCAACACGGTCTCTCTTTTGCATGAAATTGATATCTTTTGGCACCAGCTTTGCTGCTACACGACGGAAACCCAAATCATCAACCAAAATGTCTTGGACGGATACATAGGCAATATTTAAATCTTCCGCTATATCTCTGATGCGGTTATTGACCAAGATTTCCTTTACTTCATCAATTTTTTCGTCGGTTTTCGATGTCAATGGTCTGCAACTGCGTTCATCATCTTCGATTGACTCACGACCACTTTTGAACCGCTCTTACCACTGGTAAACGACCGTTTTCTTAAAATAATCGTTGCCGAAACACTTTTCTAGCATATCCAACGTTCGCGCACCATTAAATCCGCATAAAACCAACTGGACAAGATTTATGATGGAACTCGACGAGTACAATAGAGCTCCGCCTAAGCTCAGGACAAAAGAAAAGCTTGAGAAAGCTGTTTCAAAATGATATGTCCAGCTAGTAAGCAATCCTGCAGATCGCCCATTCCATGGTAAAACGTAGACCTGCAGCATCTTCGTAAAGAATATATAAAACTTCTAAGCAGGTTACTTAAGACTAATTTGGAGAAAGACTGAAATCTTTACAGATCGAAGTAACAAGGTTTTAAGAGGCTTCTTCGGATTTCGAAGAGCCGCCTCGTACCAAAATTTTTGCGAAAAGATCGAAACAATCGGTGAAACCAGTAGACTGGTCAAAGTCCTCAAAAGAATAAGATCCACCAGACTGTAATCACTAAGAAAATCTGAAGATACCTATACTGAGTCGAAAGAAGGGACTCTTTGTATTATGCCTGAGTTCGGTTCGGATGTGGTCATTAAGCATGCTGTTGCTTCCTTGATGATTTAAGGTCGCCTGGCACCGATGGTATTTACCCAGCTTAGTAACAAAAAGGTATAAACCAGCTGCTGGCAACTCTGAAGAGAATTTTTACCGCTATATACGGAATCCCTGGCGAACAGTGGGAGGACTATTCTCTTGCCAAAGGTTTCAGACCAATAAGTCTAATTTCCTTTATGTTGAAAAGCCTCGAGAGAATGGTCGAGAGCCATGTGCGCAAAACCAACTTGCGATTGCATCCTCTGTCGGCGATGCAACACGCCTACTAACGCGGAAGTTGCTGCGAGTGTGCGCTTCAGAATCTGGTAGACAGATTTGAAGGCGCACTCGACAAGAAGGTATACGCCTTGGGCATTTTCCTCGTAGTTGAGGAGGATTTCGACAACGCAACTTTTGACGGTATATGTAACTCGAGCAGACAACATGGCCTAGTTTTGTGGATAGAAGCAATGCTAGTGAATAGCGCATTCATTGCGGATGCTGGTATGGCCAATATATAGTGGCGGGTGTAAACAGGGCTTACCCGCATGTTGGTCGGCTTACTGCTCAACGCGCTCAATAGTTCTAACATCAATTCACAAGCAAACACTTGTAGCTGTAATGTCTGTTGGATCGTATCTAGCGATTGTCTGCTCTAAAGCGCAGGCAGTCCTAGACGTAATAGACGACTGGTGCACCAGTGATGAATTTTCAGTCAATCCTCTCAAAACTGAGGTTGTTCTCTTTACGAGAAGGAGGAAACTGCCTGGTTTGACTCATGTAGTGCCTTAAAGTATCACGATCCAATTCTTCAAAGAAGATAAGTTTTTGGGTGTCATCCTGGATAACAAATTTTTCTGAACTAAACCTGTTACGTCGAAAGCCTCTAAGGTGCGTTCGCCCTTCTGGAGGCGCAGAAGAGTTATCGACAATACATAGGGCCTGTCACCGAGAAGGTTCCTTTAGATCTACACGGCTATGATAAGGCCAATTATATTCTATGCGTCGGTTGTCTGGTGGAATACGCGATTGCTTCTTTTACCAGACGCCAAAGAACGGCTTGTCTCGGATGCATTGGGCTTTCCCCAGCACTCCTGGCTCCGCTCTAGACGCATTGAAGAATCTCCTTCCTCTTGATATTCATATCATGGGTAGCACTCTCAAAGCCATCTTCCGTTTAAAAAAAAGTTGTCTTTGATACAAGAGCTATGATGGCCTTGCGGGTCGACTGTCTTATGATTCTGGTCGTATGGATATGCCGTCTGGTGAAATATTACCAAAACTCTTGTTGCGGAAAATATATGAAATCAACTTTCCCTATGCCCGAGATTGATATCGGCCAGAGATTGAGCCAGGAAAGGAATGCAGTCGAGCCTTCATGGGCGGCTCTAATACAATGTGGAGCTGGTGTCTTTCTGGAGAACGAGAATGTTAGATTTCACTTTACGTTAGGAAAGCTCGCATCTGTCTGAAAAGCAGAGATCTTCGCAATCCTGAAGGCAGCGAACTATATTGCGTAGAACCGGTGGAGGGACGAAGCATTTGCATCTGTAGTGGCAGCCAAGCTGCGTTTATTGTCATACTGCATCCTCTTACGACTTCCAAGCTAGTTGAAGAATGCAAGAGATCACTGAACGCAGTCGGAAGGTTAAATTTAGTGACCCGTGTCTGAGTCTCAAGTTACTATGGGATTACGGGAAGTGAAATCGACAATGAACTTGTCAGGCAAGGTTCAAAGGAGAGTTTTTCAGGATCAGGGTTTGCCTGCGTCCTCAGTTAAGGCTTCCATTGACAATTGGATCACATATGAGCACGGGATATGTGATACGGGATACGGGATGCAGTCCGACAAAATGAATAATTCCCGACGTCTCTTGGAAGTCGGCGGCCTTTCTTCTGTCTCTCAACAGGAAAGACTACAGGTTTATTGCTAGCGTCGTGATAGGACATTACACTTTTACAAAGCATTTAAATGTGCTGGGTATACTCGTAAACAAAGCAACTTCCTGCGATGTTCGTTGTGAAAGTGATGACGACACCGCGAATCATTATTTAGCATCATGCTGCAGATACTCGGCGCTGACGTGTTGGGTGCTACTACTGTAGCCACCTTGTCGTTAAAGCTCTAACTTATTTTTCGTCAGAAGACTGAAGGATTTCGTTAAAAGGAATTTACCAAGAGTACAATGGACTAGTACTGTTTACTGTCTACTAGTCTGAGTGCTCTATTCCGACTGAGCAACTTCAGTTGCACGCCGTTGGATGGAAAATTCCGCGGTTAACCAGTGAAATTTGATAAGCTACATCACAATTCACGTAAATGGTGAGATCTCTATGAGAAAAGAACAATGGCACTAGTTCGTGTCCAGGGAGCTTCAGATTTGAGTGATCGGAGTGGTTTAGGCGGTGGTCTACCTGTGTTTCATTAAGTGACAATGCAGCTGGCCTATATATACACAAACGAATGAATGCGGAACTTACATAAAACTAATCACTTGTTTTATGTAAGTCTGCATGTACTTGCCTGTACCAGTCTGAATTCCCGAATCATTAAAAGTAAGAAACACAGCCGATGCTGCAATAAAAGCACTCGTCTATTTTACTGAGCATCCTGATATTGAGTGATATTTAGATGTTTTCGAAAAGCCCTGATTATGACTCCTTAGTATATTCAATTTTTTCTAGCACCATTGAGCTAAAATTAATTTTTAATACATTTTCCAACTTAGTGGCTATTAATAAATACAATGGGACGTTTAAAGTTTAAAAACTTTCAAACAAATCAATAAGCAATTTTGTTATTACAAACACTCCTCTTACGATTATTTAAAAAACTATGAATATTGTGCAGATTATTTCCTAATTAGGAAAAATAATTATTTTACCTATAAAATAATTCAAATCCCATTAAGCCGAATCTTTTACACATTAGAAGTGACAACAGCCAATTTGCATTTTAACAGAGGCTAATTAAAAAATTAATTATAAAAGCCCTCGTCGGATCAAATGCAGCTATTGCACATGTGTTTTTTAAAAACGTTGCGTAATATGCACTCATAACAAATTTGATTTTTCGTCTATTAATTTACTTTAGTTTTTGAAAAAAAAAAAGTTAATAAATATTTCATTTGAGTAGAGGGAGATGTTTCAGTTTTTTACGAGAGTGTTATTCACGGATTAGTTTAATGTGTGTTACGCGGGATAAGCTCCTTTAATTGTAAGCATTAACTGAGGAGGTAAATAACTAATATTTTTGAGGCTTACTCAGACGAGGACGAGTTTGTGGATACCCCTGACGGTGATGCTAAATGCTTTCTTTCAAATAATCAAGATTCTGAAGTAGAAGACCTTGCAAAAATGAACACAATGCAAAACGTAATCGAAACCCACAATGAATCTGGTGAAAGTGATTCTGAGAGTGAGAGTGATACTTCAGCTTAGCTTGGGGCATCGGGACAATACGTATCTCGAGATCAAATTATTTGGAAGACGTTACCGCATCCATGATCACACAATATCATCCGCGAATCTGGTAGAACATAGTGACGCCTATCTTTTCACATCACAATATGCAAATTATGTTATTGTTTTGCTTTTCAGGAGGACCATGTCGGAATACCAAAATGTTAATTCCACTTGAGATACTAAATTTAATTTTCACAGATGAAATTCAATTAATTATAATCAGGGAAACAATCCGTAAGGTAAACCAGTATATCAGAGAGTTCAATGAAGTCAATCCCCACAAACAAACAAAATTAAAGTTGAAGCCTTTTTTTACTGGAAAAGCTTAAGGCTTTTCTGGGAGTTTTTATTGTCGTGGGCGTTCATCACTCATATATGAAGCATCTCAATTAATTGTGGAAACCTGACTCTTTGCCACTCTATAGGGCTAGTCTAAGCAGAAGCAGATTTCAAAGCATTCGCTTTGGCAATGCAAACCCACGTGTGGATCGGCAAGCAAGTGACAAAGCAGCTCCAATACGCGACTTATGGACTATGCTTGACTATAACCTCCGTACCTATTACAAAGCATATGAAAATCTGACTGAAGACGAACAGCTTTTTCTGGACCGGGGTCGAATGAAATTTACACAGTTCATATCGTTTAAATCCACCAAATACGGGATCAAGGTATTTTGGATAGTAGGCTCGAAAACAGCTTACTCACTGTAAAGCATTATACCAGGTGTACAGGTATGAAGTGAGCGTCAAGATACAAATGTCTCGGTAGAGAATATTTATTGTGAACGGGCCTTAGTTTTTAATTTTTTTTTTGTTTGGTTGCTATGACACCTGTCAAACATATTTAGTATACATCAAGTCTTTGAGCAAACAACATCATATTTTTTCATCGTGTTAAAAATGTCAAATTTTGTACCAGAAAATGATGACTTGCGGAAAGCATTAAATTTTTGTTTTCATTTGAAGAAAGGTGCTGCAGAGTCGCATCGAATGCTTGTCGATTCATGCTCTATTAGAAGCAACATGCAAAAGATGGTTTCAACGGTTCAGAGACAACGACTTTGATGTGAGAAATGAAGAACGTGGAAAATCATCAAAAAAGTTTGAGGACGCCGAATTGCAAACTAGAATGGATGAAGATGACACTTTGAGCCAGAAACAAATGGCAGAAATGTTAAATGTTCCACAGCAAACAATTTCTGACCATTTAAAAGCTATGGGAATGATTTAAATGTCTATAAAATGGGTGCCACATGAATTGAATGAAAGACAGATGGAAACCCGAAAGACCACGTGTGAAATTTTGCTTCAAAGACACGATAAAAAATCAGTTTAGCATCGAATTGTTACTGGCGATGAAAAATGGAGTTATTTTCAGAATCATAAACGGAAAAAATCATGGGTTAATCCGGGACAACAATCAACAAAACCAGATCGATTCAGCAAGAAGACAATGCTGCACACCAGAAAGGTGTGATGTACCATGTGCTCCTAAAACCTAGTGAAACCGTTAACACAGATCGCTACAGACAACAAATAATCAATTTGAACCATGCATTGATCGAAAAACAATCAGAATGAGCCAGATGGCACGACAAGCTTATTTTGCTCCATGCCAAAGCACCTGCACACAAAGCAAAACTGGTTCAGGATACAACCAAAGCACTTGGCTGGGAGTTGCTAGGCCACCTGCCGTACTCACCAGACTTGTCTCCTTTCAACTACCATTTGTTTTCAGCAGGAAGTCGAAAATTAGGTGACTTTTTGGTTTGCTTCAAAAGACTAAAGTTTTATTGGCGTGAAATGCATAAATTGCCTGATAAATGGAAAAAATGTGTAGCTAGCAATGGCCAATACTTTAAATAAAATATTTTTTACTTTCCCATTAAAAATTAGTGTTTTATTTTCACAAAAAAACGCACACTTCATACCGGTACACCTGTTATATACAGGTAATTTTTGAACACAGTTACTGGAAGTCTGTTTACTAAAATACTATGCCGATGTGTATTTTTATCATAGGCAAAGAAGCAAGCGAGGAACGGCAAACAAATATCGGCGAAAAAGTAGCGATGAAATTAAATGAACACTACAAGGGCTCAGGGAGAATTATCATCACAGATACCTAATTTCTTTTTTTTTTGAATGAATGATAATGTTTTATTTTATTTTTACAATACTTTCAATTTACAATAGTTTACCCACAAAGCAAAGTGCTTATATGTAGGCGGTTACAAACAGCACATATTTTTTAATTTCTTTCTGTTTTTTCTTGAAGTTCCGAATATTTTTTAAATTTTGTGGTATTTGGTTTAATATCGTCGGGATAATAAATCTAAGTTCTCTGTTCCCGTACACGTTAAACGTTGTCGGGATTTCGAACATCTCAAGTGCTCTTCTTCTGGTGTTTTGGTTATGTCTTATTAGCTGAACCTTAAAAGTTCATTAGTATATAAAATGAACAGAATGGGGCCTAGTTTGGAACCTTGTGGAACACCATATACACTAGATTTTTCCTGACTCAAAGTTGTTGATACCTTTACTTTAATTGTTCTATCAGTTAATTAGTTTTTGAGCAAGTTTGACAAGTATCCTCTTACACCGATTCTATTTAAGGTTTCTTAAAGCTTTTCCTGACTGAGAGTGTCGAAGGCTTTACGGAAGTCGATGAATAGTACAAGAACGTGATGTTTCCGATTAAGGACTGCATTAACTGTGTTCGTGAACTCTCCTGGAAGTTTATCTGTACTTTTACTTTTTGAAATCCGTATTGATTTGGGTGTAAAATTTGGTGTTTGCTAATAAATGAATTAAGGCCCTTGACGACTATTTATTCCCAACCCTTCTCTACGACTGACATAATTGCAATTAGTCTATAATTTTCAGCTTTGATTTTGATGGCACCTTTATAAATAGGACAAATAATAGATGTTTTCATGATTCTTGGCATGCAACTTTGTATCAGGCTACGATTAATTATGGTTTGTACCACAGGCGTCAAAATTTCGGCATTTATTTTGAGATCAATTGGTCGTATGTTATCTGCTCCAGGTCCTTTATTGATGTTTATTTTGCTCAGGATTTTAAATATCTCTTCCTCGCTAGCTTCATCAACGTATATACTCTCTTGTATTTGCAAGCTCTCATGGCTTGAAATTTGTGTTTCAGTATTGCACATATGCATAATGTTTGGTACTTGGATTGCGAATTGGTCCGCAAATTTTTCCACAATATCGTGGAATTCACCGTTAACATTTGTTGAAAAGTTCGTTTGTATAATTTCATCAATAGAGGGTTTTTTTCTTCCTAAAATTTCATTTATAACATGTTTCTAAGGTCATGTTGTGCATTTAAGAATTGTTGTTGGTAATAGTTGGATTTTATGATTTGTATATTTTTGTTTACAATGTTTCGGAAGTTTTTGTATTCACGTTCATAATTTTGGCTTCTTGGATTATTTTTCCATCTCCTATATAACACATCTCTTTTCTTACACATTGTTATTAATTCACTATTAATCCATGACTTTTGTATTCGTTTTCCTTTTGTTTTCTTATATTTACTTGATTCCGTATATATGTTGTTTATTTTCAATACGAAGCTGTCATATAGCGTTTCAATGTTGTTTTCTTGAATCATATTTTCCCAATTTGTTTGTTGTATGAGTTCGTTAGCTTTCTGTTGAACAATATGTACAGCATTGGTTTCTTCGATCAATCGTTCATCGTGTAGACCTTTTGTAGCATAAAGTATAGCATAATGGTCAGCAAGATCAGTTTCCACAACTGCTGAGAATATTTCTTGCGATGTGATGCTTACGTATATGTATATTTCCATTGGTTAGGTGTCTCAGAGCTAGTGACCTTGCATAAGTTGGGACAATCCGGAAAAATAAAGCTTGTATTCCCAAAGAGTTGCTTCTTTCTAAGGATAGAAGCATATTCAGCACAATTTTTGCCTTGCATGACCAAGCAACGTTATGCTCATATATATTCCAAAGAAAAAAAAGACTGTGATATTGTTGTTAAGTATGCATGCGCTTCTACAAATCGATAACACTGCAACCAAAAAACCGGAAATAATTCACTATTTTAACTTCACAAAATTTGGGATCGAAAAAATGGATCAAATGCTTTCACAATACTCAACTAAGAGAAGAACAAATCGTTGCCCGCTAGAATTTGTTTATAATGAATTAGATGTATCATGCTTGGCAACATACGTTATTCATTTTGAAAATAATCCGGAAATTGTTTAAAGAACATAACAGAGAAGATTCTCATTTCCTTGATACGCCAAAGATGCCAAGAACCATTCGTGACGCGGTTCTACTCTACTTTAGTAAGACTGATATGGAGGCCGTATTGGGTAATAAACCGCATTCTGCACAAATACCGCAAACACCCAATCAGGACCGCGATAGCACTGGACGAAGGAAGTGTACAGGATACTGTCAAATGTGCAAATGTGCAGACGAGAAAAGTAAACGGAAAACAAGAAAAAGCTGCACAAAATTGCATAGGTGAGTTCCCGAGTATTGGGTTACAGAAACGGAAACAGAAACAGAAATTTGTAGACCAATTGATATTTTTCTTTCTTTAACCAGCTTCTCTGAAGCTGTCCCAAAATTTCACAAAAATATATAAAAAAAGTAAAGAATTTATAACGCTTCAAGGCCAAAAAATTACCCGGGTATTCTGTATGACACCATCAGGGTTAATGCCATATCTAGGATTAAGGTGCTGTAATGAGATTGCTATTATACCGATATGGTAAAGGATTAATCGTTTGCTCATACTCATAAATACTGCTTCTATCGTAACCTCTCCCAAAGTTTTCCAACACTAGAATAAAGGATAGAAGTAACGTATAGAATAATTTTGAATTACATAGACTCACCTTCTTCTTCTTTACCAAGCGTTGAACTAAATAAAGCATATACGAGGTGAGTTCAGAATTTTAAGTTTTTAACATTTAATTATTCACCTACATTAATGTTGTAGCATTCAAAATAGTCCCCATTAGATATTATGTACTTTTGCCAGCGCTTCTTCCAATTTTTGAAATACTTCTCAAGTCGATCTTTGGGATAGCATTTAGCTCTTCCAGTGATGCACTTTTGATGTCATCTACTATATGCTTGTAAAAGGACGACCCTTTCAAGTTCTCTCTATTTTTGGAAATAGGAAAAAGTAACACGGAGCCATGTCTGGTGAATATGGAGGCTTACAGTATTGTTTTTGGCCAAATATTCACGAACAACATAAAGATTACAGTATTGTTTTTGGCCAAATATTCACGAACAACATAAAGATTGAAAGTGTAGAATTCTAAATTGGAGCATTAAGTAGCTTTTTAATTGCCGAGGCTTATGTGGTTTATTTCGTGTATTCAAGCTTAATACCAGCTTGATTAAAAAAAAAAACGGAATAACCACCGTGTTGCGCTCCCATTGCTACGATTTGAGTTCGATTCTTTTGTTAAGTTATTACAACTGTTGTTGACATTCCTTCTATATATTAGCGTCATAGCTTGACATTTGCAAAAGTGACGTAGCCAAGAGCACATCTATTTCTGTGTGTGTTGGCGATTTTTTACAATTCTAGAAATGGATTTAAATTTGCAACAACGAACTTTGCGTAAAAAACGGATTTAATGGTGCGTGAACGTTGGAAAGTGTTTCGGCAATGATTCTCTAAAGAAAACCGTTGTTTACCAGTGGCACGAGCAATTCAAAAGTGGTCGTGAGTCAATCGAAGATGATGAATGCAGTGGCAGATCATCGACATCGAAAACCGAAGAAAACTTTGATGAAGTAAAAGAAATCTTGGTCAATAACCGCATCAGAGAGATAGCGGAAGACTTGAATATTGCCTATGTATCCGTCCAAGACAGTTTGGTTGATGATTTGGGTTTCCGTCGTGCAGCAGCAAAGTTGGTGCCAAAAGATATCAATTTCATGCAAAAAAGAGACCGTGTTGACGTCGCAAAAGAGATGATTTGCGATTCTGAATCCGATCCCACATTCATCAAAAGAATCACTACTGGAGACGAGACGTTGGTTTATGAATACAACACGCAGTCCGGAGATGAGACATGGGTTTATGAGTACGATATGCAAACCAGACATCAGGCAAGTGAATGGCGTTTATCAAATGAGCGGATACCAAAAAACCACGTCGTTTTCAGTCAAAAAAGAAGTTAATGCTCACGGTTTTCATGGACTACAACGGTGTAGTGCACCATGAATTTTAGTCGGAAGACCTGACAGTTAACAAAGAGTATTATTTGGGCGTTATGAGACGTTGGCGTGAAGAAATTCGCCGAAAGAGACCAGAATTGTGGGCAGAAAACTCGTGGATCTTGCACCATTTTATTTATTTATTTATTTTCTTTAAAAACGTTAAAATAATTTAAGTTACCCGCAAGACATGTTGCTTATCTCCAGGTGATTGATCTGTTACAATAGTTTTTTTTTTTTTTTTAATTTATCGGTTGTGAAACTTATTTAACCTTCATCTTATCCTTGTGTAGAAAACTACACAAAAAAATTTTTTTTCTTAATTTCTCAAAAACCACTAATTGGAAACTTCCGGAATTTTCAGACTTTGTTTATATACTTGATTACTGAAAATAAAACGTACCTCCCCATAATAAAAATGTTTATGGCGGTTAATAATGCACTAATTACGTTGTCTACCCTCATGTGTAGACAAAAGTCATTTGCGATAACTTATATTCAGACGATAGCGGTTCTGATGAAGAGCAAGCGAGTGGCTCAAATGAAACCAACGAATCAATTGCTGAAGTTGAAAATGTGGATCCACTGCTTGTTTCGAAAGATGGTATTGTTTGGCAACTACAGCCATTTCAGCATAGGACATACCCAGCGACTATCTGCTCTAAAGTACAGGTTAACTTAAATGTAGTCGACGATTGATGCACTAGAAACGGACCTCCAAAACTGAATTTTTCTTCTTGAAGCTGACTCATCTAATGCTTAAAGGCATTGTCTATTCTTCAACTGTAGTTAAGTTTTAGGATATCATATTTGGTAGCAAACTCTTTTAGATTAAACCAGTTGCGTTCTAAAAATAGGGGACAGACCAATAACTTGGAGGGAAACGAAGGTGGTTCTTATATCTAAAGTTTTCAAATAGGGAAATCTGTAGAGATGGTGGGAAAAATAGATAAGAGTCTACACTTCGATAAGTTTGTTCCTCGATATTGATGGAGACTTCAATAACGTAGAGTGCACCCCTATTGAAAACGCTTTAGTAGACGCTAGTATTGAACAGGGCATTACAAACTAAGTTTCTAACATGCTTGCAAGTAGAAAAATAAACTTCTGTCTGTAACCAGAAGAACCACTCAAGGGGGAGTCATGATAGGTATAATAGGTGGGGGTGAAAAGCAACCTCCTTGGGAACAAATTTTTTTTAAAATGTTTTTTTATTTTATTTTATTTAGTCCCCTTTTAGTTTGATACACTTATTCTAGCGATTTTCCAACTTCTTGATCCCTTCCGAAATGTAATTTTCCGAAAGGTCTGCAAAATACTCCTCCGTGGCATCGATGATTTCCTCGCATGAGCTGAATTTTTTATTGATGAGACATCTTTTGTGGTTTGGGAAGAGATAATAGTCCGAGGGAGCCTCCCTCGGCCGCTTCGGAGTACTCGTGTCTTCTTCAGTCCATTGCTGAGCACTCATTCTGTTCTCTGGTGTTCAACAGTTACCAATCGACACCAAAAGTCCGCCCGATTCCGCATCAGTAAGTCCAAACACTCTTTCGAAGTGCTCTCGCGTTCGTGTTTTTGGTCAGGAGTGAGTATGCGCGGAACCCAGCGGCAGGATAGCTTTTTCATATGCAGAATACTGCCCAAAATATGGCGTGTGCGCTCAGTACTAATCCTTGTGGTACTGCTAGCTCGCGCACAGTCAGCTTTCGGTCAGCTAACACCATTTCATGTATTTTTTTGACATTGTCCTCTGTTACCGCATCGCAGGGCCTGTAGCTGCGGACTTGATCGGTAGTGGAGTTGCGGCCACCACGAAACTCTCGAAACCTATATTTGACGGTGTAATCTGACGTAGCATTAGCCCCATAATATTTATCCAACTTTTCTTTTATTTCCTTCGCTTTTTTTAGCTCTCAAAAATTAATGTTTTATGAGAGAACAAAAATCGTTTTTGTCCATACTCAACATGATGCCAAACACGTCAAAAACAATCAACTGTCAAAACAAAACTAAAGACAGTATCGCACTGAAATTTGGCATGTCTGTCTAAATATGAAAGGACTTCAAGGCACCCTAACCTGGCGGTCAAGGAGGTTACTTTTCACTCCACCTAGTAAGTTTCACGGCATACGCAAATGACGTGGTCAGTGCAGAGAAAATACTTAAATATTTCAAGCGTCATTGTGGAGGTTGCTCTGAAGACAATCGGCATTTGGGCACAAAGCCGTGCTCTCAATGCTTACCCTTCAAAACCGGAACTAGTTCTTTTTAAAAGAAACTAAAATATACCGCAATTCAAACTCCCAAAATTGTCCCTCTCGGATAGCGCAAAGAATCTGGGTGTGATTCTGAACAAAAAACTTAACGTAGCGTAAAGAATCAAAAAGCCATATTATGCTCTTTTTATCTGCAAGAGAACGGTAGAAAAAATTTGGGGCTTATAGCCTGCTTTGGTGGACTGGCTGTATATGGTGTTGAGACTCATGCTTACATATGGCGCACTTATGATGGAAAGCAAAAAACAAGAAAAAAATTTACGGAAAACTAGCGGCGGTTCAAAGAACTGCTTCCATAGCCATTACAGGTAAGCTCCGTACCACCCCTACAGCGTCATTAAACACCTTTCTGTAGCTAAAATCGCTTGTCTTATAGATCAGAAAACTTGGCAACAGTGCGATATAACTCACTAATCTAGAGATACTTCAAGAGTAGTAGTTTAGAATATGACATATGACAGCTTCTGCCAGGCAATCCAATTCTGATGGATAAAATTCCTTCCTTGGTCGACTTCGACATTCCGTGTGATATAATATATTCGGAGAGGGAGAACTGGTAAAAAATGCAATAATCAGGTCAATTGAAATTGAAATTTTGACAGAGAAAGGAACAGGTTCTGAAATGAGGAAGGCTACTCGATAATAGTGAGGTTGCTAACATTAAACCACACCTTTTCTAGTAAAAGGCACTATAGAGTAAAAAACCGTCAAGACTGCCAAACTAAGGTGGTCAAGTCTAAAAGGACACAGGGTATTCAAGGCTCTCTTTGCACTTTTTAATGGCAAAAGATCTAAGGAGTTAAAGAAATTTGAAGTTGGATTAAGCTTAAGACAATAACAGGAATCCTGACAGAACAATGTCTCCTGCGGAATTATGCAGAGTCTGCGTTGATCAGTGAGCTGTTGAGGACATAACAAACATACTGTGTGAATGCGAGCCAACATCACGTATTCGAAGGAAATTTTTCAGGAAAATACTTTTTCTAAAACCTAGAGGAAATAGACGGCACGAACATGAAAGGCCTTCTTGGCTTTTGCGAAGAAATTGGATGTTTCACCAGGGAGATTATTTAGGTTTTTGCTATTTGAATATAAATTCAACTGGTTTCACAGGGATTGCGACGTGTCTGTTTAAACTTAACCTAGATTAGATTAGATAAGATTATTGTGGGAGGTGGTAACATAAAGAGAGTCCCAGATCACTGCGGCCACAGGTTGGGCTATTGTGAAATTCTTCATTTAGAACTCATTCATGATGCCGCAGTTTGTTAGCGAGGCAGCTATTTCCGCAGCTTCACGTTAGAATTTACCTAGGTAACGTTGACGTGCTTTGGTTAGACCATTGCCGTCCCATAGTATGTGCTCTGCAGTTTCCATGTCCTCGTTGCACACTCTGCATGTATTATCCTATGCTATGTCCATGGTCATTAAATGTTTTTTAATACGGCAGTGACTTGTGAGAAAACTACTTAGTTGTAGTAATTGTTTTGATCTTTTGTGGCAACAGCTTGGCATAAAAATTTTGGCTTGTCTATTTCCTTCGGTTTCTTTCCAGAAATGAAGCTTCTTTTCCTCTAGACAGGTCTTAATACTGTCTTTTATTCTATTAATTTATAGACCTAACCTAAATCAGCTACATCGAAAAGCTACATGACGCTGTTAGCTTTTTATCAGTGTAATAGAGCTTTCGCCAAGACAAGGAGCTTGTCACCAAAGGAGTTACTTTGGATTTACATAGGTAAGATGAGACCAACTATATCCTATCATATCTTTCGGTTGTTTGGTGGAAAAAGGTTCCACGTAATTGTCTTTTATTAGTTTCGAAAAATTAGCAGCTGTAGAAGTGCTTCCCGACGGACTATTATGCAGTCGCTTAGTGGGGAAGGCTGCAGGCCACATATTGTTTTATTAATGGGGCAATACTCTTTCTTCAGCAAAAGAAAGTGGAGACCACACCACCACCCACTTCCTCCGTGCGCGTCCAGTTGATACTACTTGATACTGTTACCTTACCAATAAAGCATTTGCTCGTCTTTCTGCCAAAGGCTGAGAAATTACAGAAAAATGAACATTCTATTGCAAGAGAAGAAAAATCATAATGCTTAAGGGTCCAACAACATTCTATATCCGATTTTATTAGAAGGAACAACAGTACAATGCACACTCATGCTATGGTTCTAACAAGATATTGAACAAATGCTCTTCTAGAACAAAACAAGCCTAACATACCAACCTTATTCCTCACAATGAAAAATCTGTTCCCAAAACTACTTGGGAGACTATGCTTAACCCCACGACCAGCACTGGGTTGTGCAATGGAACCTACAGTTCCGGCTCCATGCTGACCACCCTTTCTCAATTTATAAAGAAAAATAATTACCACCCTTCTGAATGCATGGATGCAACTTGCATATGTACAAATGTGTGTAAAGTAGCAATTCTCTAGGTAGCCAACAGCCACATCACAATGATTTATTCATTTAGGATCCAAGTGGATCCGAGAATCAAATAGTTGGAAACACCTTCTAGGCATGTAAGAAAGTACGACGATATCGCCAAGCCTTACGAATATCATTGCCATTTTGCTATAGAGGCGACCACAAGCTCCATATGATTTATAAAGTTCTTCTTCTAACTTTTGCAAACAGAATCAAAAATCTCTGCCAGCCTCATAAATTCATTATTCGTATGCAGACGCATATCTACCCCCAGATACGAATCCGTACGAGTATACCTAGAGTCCTAAAATGTTTGGAACTAGTAGACGATGACGAAGAGTAACACATCGTTCACCTGGATGTGACTGAGAATAAGGTTGAGTGTCAGAAAGGTGTAACTTTCAGTTTTAGGCTCACACACTCTACTTGGTTTCGGTTTGTGTTGTTTTAGCCTTGATGATGATAATGGTTGCAGGCTTTCATCTTCTGATTTGTGGTTTCGTTCATCTAGGTGCATCTGTGTAGAGCACTTAAAGGAAGTTGCACGTGTTAGTTGCGACATAAGTATTATGCATTCATTCGAATGTTCTTCATTTTCTTTAAAATACTATAAAGGGAGTTCCAGGAATACATGGGAAGGAAACATCATTCAGCTTTTGTATCTCTGGTAGATGATATTTTAGTCAAACATGAGTATACCAGTGTTAGAGTGGATGTACTAAATCAGATAAATATTTTCCAAATGCATTCGATAGGTCTTCGCTGACCTGGGTAGAGAATTGCTTAATCTTTAGGAACTACAAATTGTAGGACCCATACAGTCCCTATGGGTTTTGTAGCTTTAGAAATACATTCAAGAGGAAGGACTCGTAAGGGACTTTGGAATATGTATGTAAGTTTTGCACTTTGAAATCAGATAAATGAGCATAAAAAGGGCACCATTTTATCAGCTATTGATTGTTAAAAATTGAATCAAGGATGTAAACTTTAGATATAGTTGGTTTCCTTGCGTTTAACTTCTCATTTAGTGTGTATCGATGTAATCTTCCATCATCTGGTGTGGTGTAAGCTGTAACAAAGGGTTCTCCCATAAGAGGTTTCAGCTTGACTTTTTATGAGAAGACGTATCTTTTATGCTTTCACCACTTGTGCGGCACTAAGCGCGTCTCGTTGGATGCCGCCCAGATCCGTATCTTAATTTCGAACATTAAGATTCGATGATCGCTTTTCTAGAGCATAAACAATTTAGGGCCATATCGACCTGAAAATATGTAACAGCGCTCAAAGTGATTTTTAAGTTAAATTCTTCGTCAATTTCATGTAATTTAAACATCCAATCAGTAAATTCACTACTGATGGGTGGCAAGCTTAAGTCATTGCGTCAACTGAATGTGTGTCTTCATGGACACAAAACTTCACATAATATCCATACAGGAACCATGGGTGTGGAATAAACTCAGCTCTGGTTCCGAATGTTTCTCACCAATATTTGACGAGCGATCGGAAAGACCAAGAACTTGCTTTTATGTGCCAAATCCACTTTTACCATCTAATCTTGGACAATTTTGAAACCAAGATTTAGTTGCTGCAAACATTAACTGCAAATAAAACCGAGAACGACATAAATTCGTATTTGTCAGCTTATTTTACCCATAATTCGGTATTGCTGCCACCGTCGAAGGAAATAGCCCATTCCAGGAAGATGGTATATGCTAATGCTCAGAATACGAGTACCATTTGGGGTAGTAGCAAATTCAACGTCTGAGGTAACAATCTTCAGGATTTTATATAATCGGCTGGCCATTAACGATGGTAGCTATCAGGAAACATTTGTTACGAAATTACGACTCCAAGTAATCGGCCTATCGCTATCCAGAAGGTACGCTCAGGATATCTCCATGTCATACAATAGGTACATCGAATTCAGAATCGGTTCAGCGGCTTAGAGCTTGTTGAAGAGGAAGAATCCGCGGAAAACCTACTGGACACATTTTAAATAAACTTGGCATCCTGACAGTGCTTCCCATTAACTCAGTACAAAAAAAAAAAAAAAAAAAAAAACTAGAGAAAGCTGTTCAGATCCTGAATGGTATGCTGACCAAGTGCTTCGAACTAACATGTCCAACTAGCAAACAATCTACCAGATTACCCGTTTCTTGATGGAACACATGTCTAAGGCGACTACTAAAAGAAACTTGGTTAGAACCAAGTCACTTAAAACTAATCTGGAAGAAGACTGGATTCTTTAAAATTGAAGCGACAAGAACTAAAGAAGCTTATTCTGATTTTGAACACTGTCTCCTATAAAGACTTATAAACAATCGAAACAGTAGGTGAACCTAGCAGGCTATTCAAAATCCTCAAAAAGAGAAAATCAGTTATGCTATGATCGCTCAGAAAATCTGATGACACATACGCTGATTCTGTGTATCCTTGCAGGTAACTAAATCAGAACCAGGTCACAAACCAACCCACTTTAACGAAGCCGGAAGAGAGCTGAACAACAGAACACAATGTGGCTGCCGTCGTATTATTATCGTTTGTAGTGACGGATGAGGCCATTTAAAATGCTGTTGCTTCCTTTGATCGCTTCAAGTCTTCTCGTACAATGGCATACATATATGTTTCTTGTTATGCTTGCAAATGTATCTTCTGTCTATGAATCATCATGATCATCAACGCGGAAGTATCCAAGTGGGCAGAATTCAAGGCGCACTCGACAAGAAAGAATGCGCGCTGGGTGTTTTAAACGACATTGAGGGTTTTCGGCAACGTAATTTTAGCGGCATGAGTTACTCGGCTACACGCAACGACGTAGATGAATCACTAGTTTTGTGGATAAAAGTTGGTGAATGTTGATGGTGCGAAAAAACAGCGTTTGCTGAATGGCAGAATTCTGTCCCCATTGCTATGGTACATTTAAGTCGACCCACTGTTTAACGCTCTTAATAATTCTGATATCTTAGCTCAAGCACATGCAGTTGATATAGCTGCACTGCCTAGATCAGTTTTAACAGTTTGCTCTAAAGCACATGCATATACCCTTGACGTGATCAACGATTGGCGCACTAAAAATGAACTTTTAGTCTCAAAATTGAGGTTGTTCTCTTAACGGGAAAGAGGATTGGCTCATCCTGTGCTTAATCATCAAGAAAGCTTAGAATTGGGGTGTCAATCAGGCTATGACAAGGCAAGTTATGTTCTTTTAGCAGACTCCAAAAAACAGTCTGTCTGTACCTCTAGATGCAGGTGAATTTCATATTATGGGCTGCATTCTCAAATATATACATCTTTGGGTACAACACGCTCTGGAACTTTGACGATCTGCCGCGCCAAGTGTGTTTCGATTTTGGTCCTATGAATACGCCGCCTGATGCAATAAGACCAGAACTCCTGTTGCGGGAAAAAAACACGAAGTCGACTTTCACTGTACACAGAAATGTTTTCGGCCGGAATCTTAGGCAGGAAAGTCGGCTGGTGAGTCGAGAGCTGGTCGGTAAACTCGGAGCAGGAGAGGTGAAAACTCTTGATCTATTCCATACCTCTGACTGATTATTTACCAATGTATATTTAAAAAGAAAAACGTGATTAGAAGCGTTTTGAGTACGACTTGCCTGCTGAAGTTTGACTGGATCTTCTCTAGTACATCTTCATGGCGACACCTGTGACAATGTTATTAGGTTTCGACTAGATAAACTCGCCTCCCAAAAACTGTCACGACCATGGGATATCCCTTGGTCCAACTCGTGTGGTGGAGATGTTGCCGCACAAAAATCCCTGTCTCCTCAACATCCTCTCAGCTATTTCGTTTGACTCCGGCTTGAACGTCGCTGACGGATGGAATAGTTATTTAGCAGAAGTGAATTGAATGTCATTGTCTTGGGCAGTCTGTTTATGGGAAAAATAGCCCCCAATGCTTGGACAGTAGCGAGTAAGGAAAATATCGGTACCACAAAGAGACAAACAATCTTTGATTTCGAATCTATTCGTATTACAATCAGTCACTTGTGCGTTCGTTAATACGTTCGATACTGGGCCAACAACAGTGCCTTAGCGCCATTTGGTTCATTCGGGTTCTCTAATAAAATCGCTAGTCTTTCTATTCTAATCGTGCTAGAAGTTCCAGCGCTGAATTTCCTTTTCTGGACGGTTTGTAGCTTTTTCCCGTTAGATAATCGAGCTCTGAAGTTAGCTGCAAAAGTGAAATGGTCACAGTTGATGTTTCCCCTTTTGAATTTGCGCAGATTCAAAAGCCTAGAATCGTGTATCGCATCTTTTAACAAGATGTCGACTTAGTTGGAGGTTTGACTACGTCGAAGGCGCCAGGCCACTGTGTGGGTTCTTAGTTTTAAAAGGGAGGGAGGGAGTGTAAGGGAGGCCGAACATGTACGATTTTGAGGCTTTATAGGGCCCTTTCAGGAATTCTTAGAACTAATCCTAGTACGAGCTTCTGCGCATATTACGCTTATGGTTTTGAATGTTTCCTTTATGCAGATCACACAAATCACAACCGCTTATCGGTTTAATAAAAGTTCCTATTAAGCATAGCCGATTTCCCACGACGACTCCCCATCCTAATAAGGAAAGTCTTTTGCGAGAGCTGTAATCAATCTGACGATATCTGATGCTATTAATTGCAACTCCTTTATCGTGTTAATGACTGCTATGTAAGGACAGATATAATTTTGTGAGCAGCACCAGAGTTGCATATTATAGGTAGATCCTGTTCTAGGTTAGAATACTTAACGATATACCCCGTTGTTATCCAAAGCTTGTGTCCTCATCATACCTAGCTCATTTTTACTTTAAGAAAGTTATCCAGATGGATCAGCTCCCAAACTAAAGAGCCAGTTCTATTGTATAAACCCGTAGAACAAGAAGCCGCTTAAACCGTTGTCACTTCGAAGGTGTAAGCGCTGTCGTTGATCCATTGAGTGCTTACCTACCACCATCTCTCTATTTACCAACAACCTAAATTATTCTTGGAAATCGGTATCGGTCTGAGATCAGAATATGCTTCAATAGGTGAGATGAGGTATATTGTCTCCTTCTAGAGAATTCATATATAAAAGGCCTCCGCTGTCGTACTTACCGTGCTGCTTATAAGTCCAAAAGGTCGAGTTCAAATGAACTCCAACCATTACCCGACGGCTACCGCTCGGAGATACATACATAAGCTCAATTGACGTGTATAATAACACTGACAACACTTGGCTCCGCCAGTTTGACGCCAATCAGTGTCACCCTATGTTATTCTTATAGTATCCAACTATTTGACTGCTTATGAAGCTCTATATGTATGATATATGTAGGTCATATGATAAGAAATTTCTTGAATTAAAGTTGCTCGACGTCAAAGTTAATGCCGGTATTTCGTCGGTATTTCGGCTTCGTACAATCCGCATTGAAATATCAAAAAAAAAAAAAAAAAAAAAAAAACTACAAAAGTGCATTTCAGGAAAACTTCCAATATCATTATATTATAAGTGAGCTCGTTTGTTCAAAATACAATCCCATTCCTAGCAACACTAAGACATGATTCAAAAATAAAATAAAAAAAAGTAATTGGAAAGCAGAGAACAAAAACTTGAAAGAAACAAGAACATGGCAGTACTTATCACATACCTGGACACCTCAAAAATTTCCACTTAACATCGAACGTGAATGTGGAATTTTTACCCAGTACTCGTATATGTACATATGTATGTATGTTTATATAAATGTCCAGTGAAAAAATGCATTCAACAGTAGATACGTGCCACAATTCTTGTAGATTCTGTTGCCGCAACCCTTCGGAATATGCACTTTATCGTTGGTTTGAAAATATAACATAGGTACCCTACCGGATCCCAAGGAATTTAGTAATTTGAACATCCGGTAGCCACTCCAGACACAACCAACAAGAATGCAACGTTTTCTCGATGGAAGTTCCAATGCCACCTACACGACCACTTCTACTAGTTGTGTTACCCCATCCTCACGTTCCGTGTCTGAATGATTAAAAAAAAGAAAAGTTCAGTCTTTTGCCAATTGCATAGGGGAGAGGGATGAGCCAAAGGCATAAGATCGACTCGAAAACGTGTGAGAGAAGTTTAATGAAATTTTCTGTTTTCGTCTGAAAAAGTACTTAACATCATCATCATCAACAAAATAAACCTGTTTCCATGGTTAGTTGGCTCAGATGAGCTCTCCAATGATCTACGAATACATGCTCTTGTATGTACTTCGAATGGAAAAGTTTCATTTGGACGTCAATGGGAAAAGACAGACGCTGCCATAAGTACCCAATTAGAAGGTTTCCATTTTCTGTTTTTACCAAAGTAATATAGAAAATTGGATAGGTACCTGAGTACTTTCAACGCCAAACTATGCAATTTTTTCGACTAAGTTCTGTTTGCTGCAGATGTAAGGACCTACCTCTGATTCGAATCAGGTAAACGGAAATGATGGAAATGTAAGATTGAAAATGAGAAAATATCTACATCGTGTAATGGACCGTAATAAAATCAGCGCTTCATCTCTAACTATAGAGAAGAATTTTAGTTCACCGAAGACTTAGTGAAAAAAGCGATGATGGTAATATTCTTCTGACGAGCAACTTACTATGAGTCCTATGCAAAAGTTGAAGGAATACAAATGATACCACCGATAGCTCATAGAAAAAGCTTGAAATTAAAAAAGGGGACCCAATTGGAGACAGGAAACAAGAAACAAGCAAACAAAAGACAACCATTCGACCTAGTTACACATGTATTTGGTACAAAAAGAGTTCCATGCCCTTTCCCAAAAAAAAAAACAAAAGTTCAGATCTAGGCAAGACGTTCGAACTGATGGAAAACGGACATATTTCACTGGAAAACCCAATGAAAATAACGTTTATTTCGGCTCGAATAGAAGTATTGTAAGGTTGCGCTCAGTGTGGTAATCCCGACGAGGAGCCTTGGTCTCTTCAGACAAATTTGGAGAAAGATTGGCATCTTTATTCAGACTTCGAAGAGCACCTCTTACAAAACTTTTTCCGAAAAGATCGAAACTTTCTGTGAAACCAGTAGGGTGGTCAAAGTCCTCAAGAGGGGAAGATCAACCAGGCTGGAACCACTCAGAAAATTTGACGGTACCTATGTCGAATTGAAAGCAGACACTCTCCGTCTTATGCTAGAATCTCTTTTCCCAGGTAGGCTAATCGAAACTAGTTCACAGCTAGCTTCTATCAACGAATCGAAACAATGGTCGAGATTCATGTGCGATGCAACCAACACGTAAGATCTTGCGAGAGTGCGCTTCAGAATCTGGTAAGTAGAATTGAATACGCACTCGACAAGAAGGAATACGCGCTAGGCATTTTCATCGACGTTTAGGGTGCTTTCGACAACGCAACATTTGACATACATAAGCATTTGGGTGATGTCCTGGATAACAAACTTCTCTGGACTAAACACGTAACGTCGAAAGCATCTAAGGCGTTCTTGACCTTCTGGAAATGCAGAGGAGCTATTGACAAAGCATGGGACCTGTCACCGAGAAGGGTACTATGGATCTACACGGCTATGATAAAGCCAATTATATCCTTTGCGTAGGTTGTCTGGTGGAATAAGAAAAAAAAGGAATTATTGCTTTCAACAGACTCCAAAGAGCGGTTTGCCTCGAATGCATGGAGCGCTCCTGGCTCCACTCTAGACGCATTAATGAATCTCCCTCTTCTTGATATTCATATCATGGGCTGCACTCTCAGAGCCATCTTCCGTTTAAAAAGAAATCGTCTTTGGTACAACATGCACTGAACTCCATTCACAGTATTCACAGTATACTGAATGGGCTATGAATACCATTTACAACATCTGCGTTAATAGCATCCTTCAACAATTGATACAGGGACTGGAATTCACTCAATCGAATATCATGACGCTTATATCCAGAAAACAAAGAAGTAACTATACAGTTAGAATTTTGTGCTTCAGATAAAATTATTTTGTTTTCAAAACCATTGAGAGCTGTTGGTACAGACTGTTGAAAGTATTGACGCGAAAGGTCGTCTACTACCACATTTTCAAAACAAAATTCTTCAATAAAATTGAAAACGTAAATGGCCGATGATCAGTGTGTATTTAAAGGTTGTTAACGCCCACGCAGTGCCCAAACAATCGCAAGCATTTACCTTTCGTTAGTAGCAAAGTTTTGCACTGTGGAAGACAGGGTGACATGTCTTTTTTCCTAGAATTGTACTGCTCCTTTTGCTACAGAAGAGGCATCTGTAGTCAAATCAAAGGATTTACTAAAATCTGGAAAGCAAAAAGTAACATCTTCAGAGGCAGGATTTCTTTAAGTTTATTTAAATCCTTTTTTACCTCTTCTGACAACGTTATTTTTGTACGATTTTTTTTTTTTTTGTTTACATGGCCGTTTTCTGCCCTTAATATTTCTCTTCATGGCTTTGCGATTTTTGTATAGTCTCGAATAAATCGCCTATAGTGTCCTGATAGTCCTAAAAATGAGAGTAACTCTAGAATAGTTAGGGATTCTTTAAACCTAAATATAAGGGGTGGTTCATCGTGAGGTTTGATTTTCAATAGGCTTTTTTTTGACAGATCACGCATGACTCCTATCAAACTACTTTGTCACTTTTGTTCAGTATTGCTTGGCAAGTCATCATTGAAAGAAATACACTACAACAGCGTCTCAAATTCGTTCAGCCGTATTACAAAAATCAGCGTTCTGTGAGAAATGTTTTTCGTGAGATTCGAGGAACTTAAGGTGTGCATAATCGACCTACTGAAACCACTATTGCCAATACCATTCACAAATTTGAGTCCCAGTTTACATTATTGGATGATACTCGACCGGTTAGACTACATCCAGCACGTAGCGAAGAGACTATAGCAGCTGTAGATGAGAGTGCACGCGAAGACCGTGACGAATCGATTCGTCGTCGTTCTCAGCAGCTCGGCTTGGCGAATTCGACAACTTTGCGTATTTTTCGTGAGGATCTCAGGCTAAAAGCGGACAAAATTCAACTTTTGCAAGAATTGAAGGCAGGCGACTAGAATTTGCGTCATATTTTCAGTGAATGGGCTCTGGAAAAACTCAATGAAAATCCGGTGTTTTATCGTGAAATTTTGTTCATTGATAAAGCACATTTCTGGTTCAATGGATATGTTAATAAATAAAATTGCTATATTTGAACCGATAAGCAAACCGAAGAGTCCCAAGAGCTACCATTACATCCATTAAAAACAACGGTATGGTGTTGTTTATGGGCTGGTGTAACCAATTGTCCACATTTCTTTAAAAATGAGGCAAATCAGAATGTTACCTTTAATGGTAACCCTTATCGCCACATGTAAACAGACTACGTGCTTCCTGAAATTCAAGCAAAAGGTTTCGGTGAGCTCTGATTTCAACAAGACGGTGCTACGAGCCATACAGCGCGTGAAGCAATGGACTTGTTGAGAAATCATTTTGGTGAGCACTTAATTTAACGTTTTTCTACGGTAAATTGGCCGCCTAGATCGTGCGATATCACACCTTTGGACTATTTTCTCTGGGAATATGTAAAGTCTCAGATCTTTAGTAATAAGCCAGTTACGATTGACGCTCTGGAATCCAACATTACTCGTGTCATCCGCGAGATACCAGTCGCTATGCTTAAACGAGTCGCCCAAAATTTGACCTTCAAAATGGACTACCTCAGACGTGGTCATGTCCAACATATGCATAATATCGTTTTTAAAAATTAAATGCCATGAATTGTGCTTTTAACAAATAATAAATATCTGAAGTTTGCTTTCATATTTATCTATTTTATTTTACATTACAGATCAAACATTACAATGAATCACCGTTTAGCAAGCGTTTTATATTCAGCTGTCATCAGACCATTTCGGAAACTAATAAACCAAAATACTCTACACTAGTTCCGAAAACATTTGCATTTTTCTAATGAAATTGTAATACTGGTATTAGCAGTTTTATTTATAATACATTTCATAACAAAAACATAAGATTCTATTCAATCTAACTCTTATTATAACCCACCTGACTTGAGACATCCAAATTACTCGAAAAATACGCGATATCGCGAAAAATGTTTCAGACAAAAGTCACAAGGTTCTGAAGGGAACATAAGATGGTGACCAAGAGTTTGACCTTGACCATTTTCAAGGTCAAACGAAGGAAACTTTTGATTTTCATTGCTCAGTCGTATTTCTCAATGGGACACACGACTTTGTCTCAAAGGTCTTATTCATTCAGTGCTAGATACTACTGCACTGGCACGCCTAAATCATTAATCGGTTTCGAACGTTGTTACGGTGTTAGAAGTTTGAGATTTGTTTCGAGGAAGTCATTATTGCCTCGAGTGAAGTTAAAACTCAAAGAAATTCAGATAGAGACAAATTGTCCTAAACTTATCTGAGAGTGTATGATGTGCACTCTGCCCTTTTTTTCTACTTGAACGGAACTGTACTTCCTTTAGAAGTTCGATATTTGTTTTGAAGAACTGATTATTATTAGTAACGTTTTCCAGATTGATTTATGGATAAAGTGGAAGGAACATCGATGGTGCTGTTGCTCTTTACGCCCAACGTTTCCCAGACCAGATACGATCGCGCGCTTCCTTTTATCGGGTCATCTAACAATTCACTGGTGAAGGAAGTGTGCAACCAAAGAAAAGGAATCGGTCAGGTAGGGTGGTTGTTGAGGACAATGAAATAGCAGTGTTAGCTGCAATTGCACACGAGTTCTCGCCAAATAAGTCGTGAATCAATAATTTCTCAAATGACTGTCTGTAAGATATTACATCGGCATAAATACCATCCTCATCATGTGTCAATGCATCAGGAACTTTCTTGTGAGGATTTTCGCAACCGGGTTTCCTTTTGTCAATGGGCACTTCAGCAAATTGGACGAGACCCCCTTTTCTTCGCCAAGGTGTTATTCTCTGATGAGTCGACTTTCACCAATCAGGGTACGGTCAATATGCAATATGGACTACCGAAAACCCTTTTGGTTGCGACAAGTTGAACGCCAGCACCCTTGGAATGTTAACGTTTAGGCGGAAATTATTTGGGATAAATTAATAGGTCCATGTTTTATTGAAGGCAACTTGAATGGCGAAAAGTATGCAAATTTCTTGCCATCTTCCAGTATTACTAGAAGAACTGACATTGGAGTTGCGACAAACAATGTTTAACATCAACGATCGATTGGACGAAGGGGTCCGAGGCAATGGCCTGCTAGATCAAATGATCTTACGTCACTTGATTTCTTCTTGTGGGGCTACTTAAAAAGTGAGGTTTACAGAAAAAAGCCAACAACACGTGAGGACATGAAAAGACGAATAACTAAAGCTTGCCGAAAGATTACGCCAGAAATACTTCTCAGTTCTGTTGGTTCATTTAGAGCGCGGATAGGCAAGTGTATTGAAGTCACATTTTCTAGCATTTGTTGAAATAGTCTCGGGAAATAAACGTCGAAATGAGAAGAATTCAATGATTCAACAGTGGGTGGCAAGGGGACCCACTCTAATTAATCACCCCGAAGGAAACAAAATACTGCTACGCCCATGTCGTTGTTTCTGAGTTTTGCTAAACGCAGTATGTAAAAATAAAAGACAAGCCTACGAGCAATACGACTGAGCAATGAAAATCAGGAATTATCATTTGAAAAATCAAAAGTGACCTTCGTTTGACCTTGAAAATGGGGCTCAAGGTCAAACTCGTGGTCACCATCTTATGTCCCCTTCAGAACCTTGTGACTTTTGTCTGAAACATTTTTCGCGATATTGCGTATTTTTCGAGTAATTTGGATGTCTCAAGTTAAAAAACTCACCCTGTATAATGATATCTACATTTTCACAATCGTGGAAAATTGCAATGCAATGTCAGTGATTTTAGGTCCATTAGTATCTCCTTATCTCCTTCCAATCTAGATTCAAAAGTAATCACAGCTGTTTCTCAGCTATGATTAATGTCTTAGATGGTATAAGACATGTCTTTGAAAAGGGATACGTAACACTACGTAACATTTCTATGGAAATTTCATAACTTGCTTGGCTTCAGTGAACAAACTGTTCAGCTTCTTAGAAGTTATCATTCCAAAAGTTCGCAAAAAGTTGTCATTTGTGGTGGTGACAAATCCTCAGCCTCGAAAATAATTATACAAGGTGTACCGCAAGGATCGATTCTTGGTCCTATCTTATTCTGTGCATTCATCAACGACTTGCCATCAGTATGCCAGCATGCAATGATCCACTTACATATTGTATAAGCTGACGACGTTCAGCTATATCTGTCCAGTTCCATGAATTTGATCGCTGAACTTGCATAAAAATTAAATGAAGATTTATTAAAAATATATGATTGGTCGGTGACTTAAGGATTGCTGCTTACACAGCGAAATCAAAAGTTCTCCCGATATCTGATCAAAAATTTGACATTAACGTCGTACCAATATTATGGCTCTCTGACTCTAGGATTAAAGTCAGCAACAAGTCTCCGTTTTGTCTTAAGTAGAAATTTATCTGGGTACGATCATACAAATCTCGTTATTGGTCTCATTTACCGATGTCTACGAAAGGTCTGGCTAACAGCTAGCTTTACCACATAGGTCAAATTTCAAGGTCAAACAACATAATTTCTGTTTTTTTCTCATTTCGTGTATAGTATTTTTGAAAAGCCGAAAGTTGTGATTCTCACATTTTCTCACGATAATTTTTATATCATAATATAGATTGATTTTTCCTCTTTAAGAATACACCATATGCGCAAATATGAGAAAAAAATATTTTCCTTTTTTTTAGATTCAAGTAATATGATCAAGCATATTGTCGCAGTGCTTAAAAGATTAATGAAACATGGACAATTTTTAAGAAAATTTCAATATTGAAAGTTTAGATGCACAGAAGCGGATAACTTTGTCATGCAAAACCCTTCTTAGAAAATGGAATTCATGTTCGCGAAAAGAAAACGTGTTTTTATCTACGTAGTGCTTGGCAGAGCCCAATAAAAACAAATAATAATCAAAATACGCAAAAAAAACATTTTTAAGAAAGCTGGTGTCGAACTAAGAGAAGACGAATTGCTAGCATTGCTGCAGTTGATAGAGATATTGCTTGTGCTTTGAAGCATTGTCAGTCAACAGACTGGTTGAGGAAAAGTTGAAAAAACATCAGTACCAAGTCATCAGGAATTTTGTAAATGAAGGCACAAGCAAAGCAAGATTGTTACCCGGAGCCTGACAAAATTACAATTTCCGATTCATCGGCCGAAATTTCCCTTCAAGGACTTCGAAATCATACTCCCCAACGGATTGTAGAGTCCCAACGAAAAGTTTTTGAAAATTTGGAAACTGATTTAGGTAATACCATAAACTAAAAATCTTTTAACAACCAAGTTTTGGCCTATAACTGAAATTGCCAGTGTGTATTTATGTATTTATACCTGCAACATTCATCAAGCTATTGGGTATTTAATTAAATTCGTGCAGTTTTTTCTTTTCAAAACGTTTATTCAAGAAAAACATGTTCAATAGTATTATTCAAAGTATTGCCCATCTGAAGCTATGACTTTTTCCCATCTTTCTGGTAATTTGTGGATCCCATCTCAAAAGAACTGCGCCGGCTTGGCAGCCAAGAATGAATCAAGCCAATTTTTGATATTCTGCTCTGATCTGAACCGTATTTCAGTGAGGGCGTTCTGCATCAACCAGAACAAATAGTAGTCAGAAGGGGCAAGGTCTGGGCTATAAGGCGGGTGGGGTAAGACTTCCCATCCACTGTTTTCCAAATAGTTCTTAACCGGAATAGCAACGTGGGGCCGAGCGTTGTCATGATGGAAAATTATTGCCTCGTGTCTGAGGCGAGAATAGCGAGACCGCTTTTCTGACTGCTTAAAACTCTAACCATCGAAGGCGAAAAAGGCAGAAAAACAAAAACAAAAATAATTGAATAAAGCAATTGAAAAGAAAGAAAATAATAACAAAAATAGTAATAATAGTAAATATATTGTGAAAATCTTACAGCTGTGTTGCATATTTATTTCGAACCTCATAGATTCTACATGAAGCGCCTAACAACGCCTTTACATAACCTGCGTACAAAAGTAACTGAAGCAGGTGTGAAGGAAAATTTGGCGAAAGATCGGGAAGCGACACTTTGGCTTCCGTTTGGCCTTTGTTCGTCCCCTATGTAGAACATTTTGCAAAGAGATCTGCGCCTACACTCATATAAAATGAACTTGGAGGATATGGCTTTAGAAGAAGAAGAAGTTAGACCCTTAATAGCTAGTTTTGTTTAAATAGGTTTTCAAGCAACCAAAAGGGAAATAAATTGTATTATTTATCACACATTACAAGAACATTTAAAATCATACTGCCTTGCTAAAACTTTCACAGGAATATTGTCACATGAATCACTTACAGTTGTCAGGCGCCAGCTGAAGTCCTTTATCACTCAACGTTATATAAATATCGTGTCAGATCTGACTTTTTTTTTTTTTTTTGCAAAAGAAAAGAAAATCTTTCAACTTACTAGAGTGACACATCAACTACATACAAAAAAACAAAACAAACAAACTCTGTGTTCGATATAAGTGACCCACTTTGCAGGCGTTAAATCTACTCGTCTCCTTAATAAGTTTTTAAATGATAGCCCGACACTAGTCCAACTTGAAAACTCCAAAACTTGGTCGTATCGGAACCTACTCCAAATCTTAAACTCCCAAAATATCATAAGAACGCCAGTAAAATCCGTTAAGTGATTTTTAAAATGCCAAGACAAGTAACAATTTATTCATAGGACTTCTCCAGCTTTCAATATCTTTTGCAACTTTTCCACTTTTCCTCTCGCATAAAAACAAGAATTATTGTACCCCCAGCGAAAAATATAAGAAATCAACAGAAATCGAATTTGCAACTTTAAGTTTGCAAGTGTCTCCATCAGATAAAGATAAAAAAGGAAAAGAAAAAATGCTTCACAAAATCAATAAAGAGAAGGATAAACTTTCCCACTTTACCAATGTATCTTCACTACATATACTCGTACTTCGTCATAGTTTTTTTTTTTCCTTTTTTTTTTTTGCTTGAAATTTTGTGCACTTTCACCAAGGATACACAAAGAAAATATGCACCCCAGCAGTAGGTGTGTATAGGAAAAGTTTCTAGTGCAAGAGCAATCAAATACACTCACACACGGATATCAACTGTTCGAGTGGTACGTGTTCTTGACAGTGTGACCATATTCTTTGGGGTTATCTATCATAGTATTGTGTAAACTTTGAAATTTTAGTATTGTATGCCGTTAGAGTTTCTAGTTTTGCTTTAAGTTACATTTGTCTGGTCATTGAGCCCTGCTTAAGGACATCTATCGCCGTCGATAAAGACAATAATTTCGGCTACTTGAATCGAGACAGTTTGCAGTATACTCCTATGTATTGATATGTAGGTCTAAGTTTCCACACTTAAAGATTCCCCCGTGCTAATAAGATGCGAGGTTCTCTTTCAGAGAGAAGTTCCAGGAATCCGCCTTCAAATCCGACGACAAATGCCGACTTTGGTCAATTCAGTCGTTCGTTCAGAGTTCCAATATTCAACGAAAAGATACCACAATCGGCCAGAAAAAAAGTAGTCGACGTTGGACATCTTAGCACAGCTGGAGTAAACATAGTCTACTAGGATGCAAGAAAATAACTCCCATCAGTGGGAAATATCCACAAGATGACCACAAATAAAAACCCCATGATACGACGATGAATGGCGACGTGCACTTTCAGCCAAACAGGAAACCTATCTTGTAATACTCCACGAGTGGACGAGAAGCGAATTGAGAGTTGCTATTAACACGTGCCAATAGAGGAGAGATATCAAACACAAACATCTCCGAAGGAAATGGGGGAGTTCAAAGAATATTGTAGGTAGGAATGAAATTCGGAAAAATGGACCTGTCTGAGCTGTAAAACCCGAACCGAAGCCTGCAATAGTAATCAAGGTAGATGAGACGCAGTCCATGTCAAAGGTTTAAAAGAACTATTTATGCGGACTGCTAACCAGCGAAGACGTCAAAAATTCCACAGTTGGGCAGGATACACTTTCAATCTGGACAAAGACTGCGAAAACATTGGTTTAACTGCCAAGTTCTTTGGAGCTGGATGAAATGATCTAGTAAGAAGCATGTGTACAATTAGGTTAGACGAACGCATGGCTACTAAGTGAAAATTGAGCATCATTTGTGTAGTTCTGAATCAAGGAGATGCTGTGAACTGCACCAACTATAAAGGAATAGGTCTAATAAAGATCGCACACAAGATGCTTTTGACTGTATCATATGAGCTGTTTAGGAAGGTGGTCAACAACCTGATAGGTCAATATCAGTGTGGTTTTAGATATGATAATTCCATCGTCGATCGAACTTTCAATCTGCGGCAGATTTTGGAGAAAGCCAGATAATACCAAATCGATATCCACCTTCGCTTCATCAGTTTTATGGTTGCATATGATAGCAAGCTATACAGAACCACGTCTAGTCTTGGTATCCCTGCCAAACTCGTACAAATTTACAGAATGTAAGCGGACAACTTCCGGTAATCTCACATAATCTTTGAATTTTAAATAGGGTCTCAGATATCAGACGTACTCTCATACGACTTCTTTAACATCGCATTGTGCGCAACTCACAAGCCTGTTATTTGACAAATCTTGCCAACTACTATGTAGATGACGTTGATATAATCGGGAGAAGCCAGCGGAATGTCAGTGGGGATTTTGTGACCACTAATGCAATAAAAATGGGTCAGGATGTCAATGAAAACAAAGCAAAGTATATGGTGTCTTGAAAAAGGACAATCAACTCCAACGCTTTAGGAAAAAGACTATCTTGACAACTATAATCTACTTTGGCTCTGCAGTGAACTTCAGCAATGACATAAGTGCGGAAATCAAACGAAGATAAGATGAAAACTCTTAAAGTTGCTTTGAGCGTTGTTGTTTAGGAGAAGATATATCGGCTGTACGGTCAGAAGGCTTCACTAGCCCCAGTACGACAACGCAGCATCGGAAAACCTTATTTAAGGTGGTGCACGGAGTTGGAATGGATGGTGCTGGTTGGAGAGATCTACATATAGGGTTTTCTAATAACGACTTGACAATTTTTTTTTTTTAAATAAAAGGCAAACCATTTGAGAAATTTTCCAAAACTTTATTATTGGCTTGAAGTACAATACAATCAAAACATTTATGAATGGAACTCGACTTCATTCATATGACCAACGCGGGCACGTTTGCAGCGGTCGATTCGTTGGACACAATTTTCAACGACTCAGGCACACATTTCGGCCGAAACGGCCGCTATTTCGCGTTCAATGTGGGCTCTGAGCTCTTCCAACGTCGTCGGCGTATTGGCATAAGCCAATGACTTAACGTATCCCCACAGAAAATAGTCAAGCGGTGTTAAATCGTACGAACGAGGCGGTCAATCGACTGGCCCATGTCTTGAGATAACACGCTCACCATACTTACTCTTCAATAAATCGATTGTTGCGTGTGCTGTGTGGCTTGTGGCACCATCCTGTTGAAACCACATGTCGTCCAAGTCCATATCTTCCAATTTCAAAAATAATCGGTGATCATGGCACGATTATGCTGACCATTCACAGTAACGTGACGATCGTTATCGTCGACGAAAAAATATGGTCCAATAACGCCGCCGGCATGCAAACCGCACCAAACAGTTATTTTTTGTGGATGAAGTGGTGATTCATGAAGCACATGTGGGTTTTCACCCGACCAATAACGCATATTTTGCTTATTGACGAACCCATTAAGTCAAAAATGAGCTTCGTCACTGAAGATGGTTTTGTGACTCCGAATATCTGTAGAAATTTTTTATAATTTGCAGACGTTGCTCGTTAGTGTACTTTACAATGATGAAAATGTTGAGTTTACTGAATAAATTGACAGTGACAGTTTGATGATTAGTGAAAGAGTGCGTTCACAAATTAAATTCAAAGTTGTCAAGTCCCTATTGAAATGCCTTATACATACATCTACATATGTAGATTGAGACCCAGGAGACTCCGGAGATGTCATCAAAACTAAATTTTAGTAAGTTCTATGTGTAAGGGCCTGTAATCATCAAAATGTCGAAGGAGGTAATTATTGAATCTTGAAGCTGAAGAATGTTTCCGTGAAGCCACTGTCTTCACTTTGTCAAAACGATGAATTAGAGCTTGAATGACAGAATTGAGATTGATGCAACAAGAATAAATAAATTTTATTATTGGGGAGTGCTTGGTACACTTAGAAAGGCTCGCTGGAGCCAAACCAGCCAAAACTGGTTTTACAGAGAATATCTGAGAGCGTTTAAGGATTACAGACTCTGTATCATGCTCGTAGCTTACATTCCAGGTAACCAAATCTATAACTGCTCAAAACCGTCTGCTAGTCCTGGAACTGCAAAGGTGTCGATGATGGCTGGGTGTTTTATTTAACAATTGTGCTTATCTTACTTCTTTATGGTAACCAACAGGTACTGATCTCGTCCCACTCGGCTGAACTTGTCAAATTTATAAGAGCTAGTGTTAAGTAGGAGAAAATGGCAACAGTATAACGTCCGGAATAAAATGACTAAATCTCAGAAAAAGGACGCACGCCTGAAAATTCTCGGTTGATACTCTGTAAAGTTTAAAAATATCTCTTCTGAGCTCATACTTGTATTTCAGAAATGAGAACCTTTTGTGCGACCTTTCAATTTGCTGGTAGACCAAAAAGTGTCTCGTGCTGTTCGGATACACAGATGATATCGATTTTACCATTCGTTCTACCCGAGTGTTTGAGAAGTCAGTTAGGGTCATTTAAGGGTATGTAGATGGGAAAAGATGGAATAGTGTATACAAAACCAATTAAATGTGGATAATTAAAGGGTAAGCCAATAGATGGGGTGGATGTTGACTGTCAATTACTGAATTCAATGCGGTTGATCTTTTTGAGAGATGTCATACAATAATACTTTTGTTATTCAATCTCATTACGAAAAAAGGTGATCTACAGAAGTAAAATTTCGTAAAATTCATGAATGAGTTCGATATTTGTGCTATGGTGAAGCGTTCTAAAGAAACTGGTTTGGTATCGGGTCAAACTCCATATCAACACATGCTTAGCAGGCACGTACACGCCAAAACATCACCACTGTGAGCGAAAGTGTTCAAAACAAACCAGGCATCTCATTTCGTCGTTGAATTGAACAATTGGGCCTCACTTATGGCAAACAAAGTTGATCTTTATTTGCACGCCTATAAAATCCAAATTCCAGAACTGGATGTTGGATCGACAGGACAATTTGTCGTCAAATTTGATCATTTTTGATGAAGCACAAATTTTTGGATGGATGGATACGTAAATAAATCAAATTGTCATATCTGGGAACTAAAAATCCATACGAGATTCCTCAAAGAACAATGCATCTCAAAAGTTACTGCAGGGTGCGGATTATGGGTTGGCGGCATCATTAGCCCGTGCTTTTTGAAGATGAGACTTCAATCAGCCATCAATCAATCGATTTATCAATCATGCGATTTGACACCTTTGAAGTCCTGTGGGGTTATTTGAAGAGTGAGGTCCATGCCAATAACCCAGCGAGAATTCAGGATCTTTGACATAACATCCAAACTAAAAGTACGGCCATTGACCCACTTATTCTTCAAAAAGTACTGTCGATAATTTGGACCTTCGGATGGTCGATTGTAACAGAAACCGTGTTGGCCACATATACGATGTTGATTTCACAGTACAGTGAAGAATTTCCGCAGGAGTGGAGAAGAAGGATAATCGTCAAGCTAACAAAAAAAGGGAAACCTGATGTAGTGTGGAAATTGAAGAGGTATACCATCTTCACCAAAGTTCCCGGAATTTATTCAGAAAATTAAGAATACAAGTTCAGTCATCTATATCTATATTGTCTCCTTCAAAGTAATCCCCATCAACTGCAATACACATATGCCAGCGTTTGATCCAATCCTCGAAACAATTTTTATAATCGGTTTTCGATATGTCCATCAGTACTTTCTGCGATTTTTCCAGTACTTCCTCTCGGCTGCTGAAACGCGTTCCCGGTAGTGGTTTTTTTAATTCGACTGAACAGAAAGAAGTCACAGGGAGCCAAATCAGGTTAATTCGGTGGCTGTTGGATGGTATTTGTTGCATTTTTCGTCAAAAAATTACGAATAAAGATGGCACTGTGCTACTGGGCGTTATCATGGTGCAAAATCCACGAGTTTTCTGCACAAAATTCTGGTCGCTTTCGGCGAATGGCTTCAAGCAAACGTTTCATAACGCCCAAATAATACTCTTTTTTTACTCTCTGGCCTTCTGGCAAAAATTCATGATGCATTGCCTTCCGTTTTGACTGAAAATGACGTGTTTTTTTTGGTCTCGGCTTGTTTGGTGAACGTCATTCACTTGCTTGATGTCTGTATTGCCTGTCTTACTCATAAACCCACGTCTTGTCTCCAGCAATGATCCTTTTGATGAATGTGGGATCGGATTCAGCCTCGCAAATCATCTCTTTTGATATGTCAACATGGTCTGTTTTTTGCATGGAATTGAGGTCTTTTGGCACCAACTTTGCTACCAAACGACGGAAACCAAAATTATTAACCAAAATGTCTTGGACGGATCCATAGGCAATGTTCAAGCTATCTCTCTGATGGTTAATTTGCGGTTATTGACCAACATTTCGTTTACTTCATCAATGTTTTCGTCGGTTTTCGATGTCGAAGGTCTGCCACTGCATTCATCATCTTCGATTGACTCACTACTACTTTTGAACCGCTTGTTCCACAGGTAAATGACAGTTTTCTTTAGAAAATCGTTGCCGAAACACTTTTCCAACATTTCCAACGTTTGCGCATCATTAAATCCATTTCTTACGAAAAATTTAATACAAGTTCGTTGTTACAAATTTAAATCCACACACAAAAATAGATGTACTCTTGGCTACGTAACTTTTGCAAATGTCAAGCTATGATGCTAAGATTTAAAGGGAATGTCAACAACAGATGTACCAACCTAAAAAAGAAACAGAACTTATATCGGAACAATGGGAGTGCTACACGGTGGTTATTCCGGGAACTTTTTCTTCCAGCCATAGCCAAAATTATGGCTAAAATAATTCTCCAACGAATCAGAGAATATTTAGATTGAATTCTCGAGGTCGAACAAGCAGTCTTTCGCCACCTTTTGACATCTTACGGATCATTATAGAGCATATATAGACTACAGGTCTCTGCTACATTAAGTGTTTATCGCCTTCGAAAAAACTTTCGACAGTTTGCATCAAGATGCTATATAGTTTGTCTTACCTAGGAGAGGCATCCCAGGAAAACTCATAGTAATTATTAAAGCTACGTACGAAGAAGGTAAGTGTCTAGTTTGGAACAATGGCAAGGTGTCTAAGGATTTTGCAGTCCGAAGTGAAGTACGTCAGAGGTATATACTACCAACACTATTGTTTTAGGTGGTTATCAGTGATGTAGAATTCGGTGGACAATGACATCTTACCTTTAACACCTTGACTACGCTGACAATATTTGCCTACGTTCATATCAGATAATGGACCTTCATTTGATGGTCCACAATCTGTAAGTTGAGACTAACAAAGTGGGGCAGCACTTCCAATGCCCGCGCTCAAGTTCTCGACAAGAGGTCGAGAAAGTTGAAAGGTGGCACCGAACTGGATGTGTGTAGCAGAATCGGAAAATCTGAAAAAAAATAATGTTTTTTACTTAAGAACGAAGCTGTTCCTCAACGTAGCATCAGCTTTATGGGTACAGTACAATATCACACGCAAGCTGCAAACCTTCGTACATAGATGTCTAAGTATCATCTTGAGGTTTTTTTTGGCCCAGACGTATCTCTAATCGCTTTATCAGAGAACGGGAGGAAGAGAAAGCGATGGATTGGACATACCCTACCACATAATGACAGTTCTATTGCGAGGTACGCCATGCAATAAAATCCACTTACCCAAGCAGTAAGATTAGCGGGGCGCCCGAAAATACAGCAGAACAGCCGAGGAGGAATTGAGCTCTTTAGGAATAAGCTGGGGAGAGCTCAAACGCGTTGAAGAACTTGTACATATAAATGTACATTCCAAATTGTATGAAGAAAGAAGTTCAAAGATATTTCTGTTACGCTACCTTTTAGATATATATATCTCTTTATTATGATTCAATGCTAGCTAGCATTATATGTAGTAAATAACCATTCTTTAATTTTTTTGGGATAAACATTATGTAAATTAGTTTCTCGGATGAAGTACGGAAGTTTGTTAAAATAAGTTGGGGCAGTAAACGTGAAGAAAATTTAAAATAAGTGGTAAGTGCAACTGATATGTAGACAAGAGTCATGCTATCTTTATTGACTGCAACTAAATTTGATTGTGCCAAAGCAAAAAATGTGGAAAATACTTCAATTTTCAAACTGTATCAGTAGTCTTCAATATGTCCCCCTTTGGCGCGAAAAATGGCAAGTGGCTCTGCGGTATTTTGGCCCATTCCCGACGAGGTGCTTGTTTAAGGTCGTTCAAACTTTGGTATTTCTTAGTGCCAACCTTCGCCTTCAAAATACCCGAGACAGAGAAATCCAACGGATTTGCATCCGGAGAATTTGCAATCCATTTTGTCGAAGAAATGAAGTGTGGAACATTGTTTTTTAACCAATCTTGGTTGACGCGTGCTTTATGAGACGGTGCCGAGTCTTGTTGAAATGTCCATGGTCTCCGAATGAAATGATTGTTTGCCCAAGGCTTCAATACTGTCCTTAAGACAGTTTCTCGGTATACTATCGCATTAATTTTGACGCCACAGTCCAAAAATATGAGCGAAGAGCGACCATCGGCGGTTATGGCGGCCCAAGCCATCACCATCGGAGATGCCTGCTTTCTGGTGGCCATCCGAAGCTGTTAATTTTAAAAGGACTTCTTTGGCAAGTAAACTCGGTCATTTTGTTTGTTGACATATTGCTCTATAACAAATGGCGACTCATCGGAAAAAACCAAATTCGGCAACTCACCACTTTCGTGCAAGTGTAGCAACTCCTTCGCTCTTTCGACTTTAACTTTCTTCTGTTGTGGTGTAAGATCGTGTGATTTTTGGAACTTCAATGGCTTGAGCCAAAGCTCATTATTCAGTATGTGTTGCATCCGTCCCAACGATATGTTGAGCTCACGAGCAATTTTTCTTCCTCTTCGACGCGAATTTCGCTCAATTCGAGCCTTCACTTTCCGAACCATTTCTGCCGATGTTGCTGTTTTTTCTTTTTTTATGACCACCTCCATGGCATTTTGCAACGCTGCCAGTATCACGGTAACGAGCTATGCTTCGAGACAAAAATGATTTAATCACGTTGAGGTGCTGGAGGGCTCTAACGATAGCTACTTGTGGTTTTCCAGCCAAATATAAAGCACTCACACTATCACGTTTGAATTCCATCGCAGATAAAATTTTTTCAACACAACTGAGACGCAAATCGTTTAAAAGGCTTGTAAACAATAAAATTATCTGTCATATATCAAAATTTGAGCTCACTGTCATGAACGGTTTGGAAATTATAGGAGTCTGAAGTTGGTTGCAGTTTGAGTCAGGCAGGGTGCATTATTTTATTAAAAAAAAAATAGAGTCGAATGCCACTTCAACGGACATATATGTACAATAAAAGATAAGTTTTGGGTGGGGTGACCCTCAAAAAGCAACTTCATAAAAAATTAAGTAAAACGTTAGTTCATAGAAAATGTAAATCAAAAACGCAAACAAAAGTAATTACCGAGGGAAGCTGTTTCAAAATAATAAAAGCGAAGATATAATTATATCCAAATATCAGAAATTAGAAATTCTAAAACAACAAAATTAAAACCGAAAAGTCACATTTTAACGCATTTCATAAATGCGTTACGGTTTCCCCGTAAATTATAATTCGAAAGAGGTAGATACCACCTCTAAGAATGCAGCTAAGAGTGGAAAAAATGTCTAAGTGTGCATCGAAAGTACTTTCTCAATAAGTCTGCGTGATTCAAAAAACTCATTCTTGAGCCCCAAGTACTTAAAGTCGTCGACTATCTCAATTAGGAAACATTTTTAACTACAGTTTAGACAACTACAAAAAGTGTGAGAAGGGGACAAACAATTACAGTTTGACAGTTTGTATTCCTCACATTTGCCTCTAATATCCTTCACCAGCTAGTATCTTTATTCCTGGTACAATATCTTTAAATTGGTTATCAAGGATACCAAAATAGCGTAAACCAGCAAATGCTTGAGTTTGTGCTGTAAGTTGGTGATTGATACCAAGTTTTGCTTGGTAAGCCAAGGCATATCTGGTTTTTCCTAGAAATTTAACCCTAGTTACACCTGCACCAATACCAACATATGGGGTGAATGGCATTTTTGCTATATTAAAATCACGATATACATTGACCATTCCAGCTAAGTTATTAAAAATTTCATTTTTCATCTTAAATGCAGTTCTGAACTCTGCTTCAACACTACAATTTTCTTGAATTTGAATATCAACCTTTCCACTTCTCCAAGGTGAATTGCATTCCGCTCCAGTAGACGCATCATTGTGACGACGAAGTTCAATATATCTTGATTTTTTCTTATCTGAATAATCTTCATCATATAAGTTAGTCTGAGAATATAAGCCTTCAAACTCAACTCTCTCTCTAAAATATTATTTTAGTTTTGGGGCTTATAACTAAATTATGTATTAGTTATATAAATTATTAAATCAGTGTCTCAATAGACTTAGATCCAAATTGATATCAGAAACCAAGGAGGAAACCAAAGGACTCTTTAGAAATTAAGAGAAGTTTATGCCATTCGCAAATGCAGTAGGTGAACCTTAAAAATTAAGACCAAATAGCGAATTGATATAAATTATAAATAGGATTGGACACAAAACGGATCCATGAGGTACACCCAGATTCAAGAACTTAATTTCGCTCCTAATTTCAACTATCTTAACTTTTAGTGACCTATTTTCAAAATACGACCTGAACCAATTAAGGATAAATCCATGGAAACCAGCGGTTTACAGTTTTCTCAATAAAAAATTGTAGTAAACTATATGGAAAGCTTTGGTAATATCAAATGAATAAACCAGCTGTACACTTTTTTTTCATCGAAGTGTGACATTATTTAAGAACAATACTGTAAGGGCGCATTCTCCGTCGACTTTTCTTTTTCAAATATCAATCGAACAGTATTAAAGAAATTTGTTTTAGTTAAAAAACTCGCTATCCTATTAGTTTTTCAAAAACTTTGCTGAAAGTAGAAAAGAGTGAAATGGGTCTGTGTTGCCGATCTCAATAGTCGAACTATGGAATGACATCTGCGCATTTGAGGCCATCAGCAAAGACTCCCGCAAACACGCAACGATTAAAAATATATGCCAAGACATTCACTGTGAAACATCAAATTTTTTTAAGAGCAAAGTTATAGATACTATCAGCAAAAATCTAATTTGATTTTTTAAGGTACCAATAACTTTTAAGATTTCAAGAGAAATTATGGGCTGAAAAACAAAACTAGTATATTGCAATGTTTCAGCACAAATGGACGGACAAAGAGAACAAGATGATTGGACTGAGCAAAGTTATAAGTTGCAGCCTATATTGACAAAATAGCAATTAAATGCATCAGCAACAGCACGCTTATTAGGCAATCATAGTCACTGACACGTAAAACAATAGGTTTTTATGAATTTTTTTTTCATTTATTTAGCATGCTGTTTACTATCTTCATAAAATCAACATACAAGACATCAATAATATTGTAGTTTTCTTTAATAAAACATCCAACAAACCAACAGCGTAGTTTTCATTTGGATAAGCAAAGAAGTTGAACCTGGTAATAGAATAATCGTTTTCTTTTTTTAAAGTCGCATATCCAAATTTCAGACTCAAAAACAATATCCGCAGTGCACGCAAAAGAATCACGACAAAGAATTGAAAAATGTTCCCTCAATTCTGATATTCTGGTGAACAATAACAAGTTTAGTTTTACAATAGGAACTATTCCTAAAACATTATCACAATTTGTACTACAAAGAATAGGGGTGAAAAATTCATGGAAAGGATCAATATCAAAAGCCATTTATTGCTTGATATAATTATCTTCAACGGCTCTTTGGTCGGCCAATTTTTTACCATCAAAAAAGTTTCACAAAGACCGAAACAAATGGTAATCAGAGGGTGCAAGGTCCGGTCTATACGGTGGATGCATCAAATTTCCCAACCAAGTTCCGTCAATTTGTTCTAGGTCATCAAAGTTGTGTGTGACCTAGCATTGTCATGATGGAAGACAACTCCCTCTCTGTTGGCCAATTCTGGTCGCTTTTTCTTAAAATCTTTATTCAAACGATCGAGTTGTGCACAGTAGAGAATCAAATTGACCGTTTCGCCACGTTCTAGCAGCTCATAATAGACAATTCCCTTCCAATCCCACCAAACACTCAACATAACCTTGTTTGCTTGTTTGATCGGTCACCGGCCTTGGATCATGATCGCATTTAATTCATTTTCATCGCCCGTAATGAATCACTTCAAAAATGGTTTCATATCGTTACGTTTCGGCAGCGTTTCACTGAAACGCGTTAATTCATGTGGCACCCAAACATTGAGCTTCTTTTAGTAGCCTGCTCATTTTAGATGATTCAAAATTATCATATGGTTGATGTTTAGTGCCTTTGCTATCTCCAGACAGCTTCCGTGCCGGTTTTGCTCCATAAGTTGAAAAATTTCATTTACTTTTTACTGACAGACTTACCTTTGCGAGGCGTATTTTTTACCTCACAAACCACTCCTGGCTCCGACGTTCACTTTCAACATTCTCACCGTAAACTACAAAAATATTTCGGCACGTTTTTGCAGCGTTTTTCCCTTTTTTATAATAAAAATGCATCACATAGAGTATTTCTTCAGATATTTCACTCATATTCAAATCAGTATAACTCTTAACAGGAGCAACAAATTACACAGCTGTCTTCAAAAAAGATGTAGCCTGACATGTCACCTTTCATACACGTGTTCGTTTGACACAATCAGATTAGTGTTTCCAAATAAACGGACACAAACACCATCTTGTGACAAAAAACGGCGGAGAATTTTTATATGACCATTATTTTGTTCCTTTCTGCTTCATTGCCTTTTTTGCCATCATGAAAAGAGCAAACGTATGGTATACTTCGTGAGAGAATCATTAATGAAAATCCCAGTACTGCTCTCTTTTGCATTGCCAATGTCACTGCTGCTATTGCTGTTACAGCCGCTGTTGCCAACACCATCAATGCTAGTCACGTGCGTGTTGAGATTATTTTTGCATTTCCTCTTTCCACTATTCGCTGCTTCATTTTTAGATCAAAGAATCTCACGCAGATGATAGTTTTAAATGTTGGAGAGGATAGTGCTTGCACTTTCATAATGTAACATCGAGTTCATAATTGCAAACAATTTGCTGTAAATCTATTGTAAATCTTCTTGGTTAACATTTACGAACACAACCCTTGCTGCATTCATGCGGCAGGCATGTATAGGGTGATTCATTGTGAGGTTTGATTTTCAGTAGGCTTTTTTTGACAGATCACGCGTGGCTCCTATCAAACTGCTTTATCAGTTTTGTTCAGTATCGCTTGACAAGTCATCATGGAAAGACTCACATCACAAGAGCGTCTTCAAATTGTTCAGCTGTATTACAAAATCAGCGTTCTGTGAGAAATGTTTTTCGTGCGATTTGAGGAACTTACGGTGCGCATTATCGACCTACTAAAACCACTATTGCCAATACCATTCGCAAATTTGAGTCAGAGTTTACATAAGTGAATGATACTCGACCAATTAGACCACATCCAGCACGTAGCGAAGAGACTATAGTAGCTGTAGCTGAGAGTGTACGCAAAGACCGTGACGAATCGATTCGTCGTCGTTCTCAGCAGCTTGGCTTGGAGTATTCGACAACTTTGCGCATTTTACGTGTCAGCTCAAAAGCGTACAAAATCCAACTTGTGCAAGAATTGAAGCCAGGCGACTTGAATTTGCCTCATATTTTCAGTGAATGGGCTCTGGAAAAACTCAATCGGTGTTTTATCGTGAAATTTTGTTCAGTGATAAAGCACATTTCTGGTTCAATGGATATGTTAATAAACAAAATTGCTGTATTTGAACCGATGAGTAACCCGAAGAGTACTAAAAGCTACCATTGCATCCATTAAAAAAAAACGGTATGGTGTGGTTTATGGGCTGGTGGAATCATTGGTCTATATTTCTTCAAAAATGAGGCAAATCAGAATGTTGCCCTTGGTAACCCTTATCGCTCCATGTAAACAGACTATGTGCTTCCTGAAATTCTAGTACATGCTCTCGGTGAGCTCTGGTTTCAACAAGACGGCGCTTACAAGCTATACAGCGCGCGAAACAATGAACTTGTTGAGAAATCATTTTGGCGAGGACTTAATTTCACGTTTTGCTACGGTAAATTGGCCGCCTAGATCGTACGATATCACACCTTTGGTCCATTTTCTCTTGGAATATGTAAAGTCTCAGGACTTCAGGAATAGGCCAGCTACAATTAACGCTTTGGAAGCCAATATTACTCGTGTTATCCGCGAGATACCAGTAGCTTTGCTCGAACGAGTCGCCCAAAATTGGACCTTCCGAATGGATCACCTGAGACGAAGTCATTTAAGAGAAACTGAATTAAGTGAATAAATTTACAAAAAAAAAAAAAAAATAGCAAAGTTATTATATTGAAGGGTTTAGTTTGTGGAAAAATCCTTTTTACTGTCAAATTTTGGCATTGCTCTCCTCGATTCTTTCTGGGCCTTAATAAATCTTTCTCAGTTTGATTTATTGCTTAAAGAAGTTGAAGCTTCAGTCACAGCTTTGACTGCTCTTTCTACGGCTTGTGTGTGGTAAGAAAGACGTAATAACTCTAATTCTTCTTGTCCTTTTTGCTGAACAAGCAATCGAAGATTTTCTCAGTTACTGATTTTAAAATAGGTGGCTCAGTAATGTTTTCTTGACAGTTCGAAAGGTTACCTTTGGTAACTGAAAAATATGCAATTTGTTAGATGTTGCTGATCTAGCTTTCAAAATTTAATATGCAAACTCACGAATGTGCGGCTGAGAATCTGTCAACATTTCTTTGAATTACTGGATCGATAACGGCTTACAAATTTGTGGGAAAATATCTGGTTTGTTCGATGAGTTTAAAAAAGTGTCGCGATTCATCTTTACCCTGGTGCTTTGTATGCTATTCTGTTTGAACTATTCTGTACAAGTATTTCTGGCCTGTACTAATATCTTCAGCAAAAAGTTCCGGTAAGTTAATTGGAATAGGTTGAAACTGAGTTATGAGTCTTTCTTTACAGTTTTCAAGTTCTTTGCAATTGCATTGTCCCTGAAAATGTATGTAGTCCAGACGTACTGCCTTCAATGTATTGAAATAGATGTCTAAATGGCAGTTTATTCATATGCAATAAACAGATAACCCATTATTAGGGTGTATCCAATTTTTTTTTTCTAGCTTCCGTATGATACTTCCACATTTGCCAACGTTGACATTAGTTCCGTCACATCCATTGACATATCCACATTCAAGAAGAAGTTAAAGTTTGATCTTTTCTTCTATCGAAGTATAGGGTTTTTCAATAGGGACTTGACAGCTTTGAATTTGAACGCACTCTTTCACTAATTATCAAACTGTCACTGTCAATTTATTCAGTAAACTCAACATTTTCATCATGGTAAAGTACACTAACGAGCAACGTCTGCAAATTATAAAAATTTTCTACAGATATTCGGAGTCGCAAAACCATCTTCAGTGACGAAGCTCATTTTTGGCTTAATGGGTTAGTCAATAAGCAAAATATGCGTTATTGGTCGGGTGAAAACCCACATGTGCTTCATGAATCACCACTTCATCCACAAAAAATAACTGTTTGGTGCGGTTTGCATGCCGGCATATTTTTTCGTCGACGATAACGATCGTCACGTTACTGTGAATGGTATTTTTGCCCGAATTGGAAGATATGGACTTGGACAACATGTGGTTTCAACAGGATGTTGCCACAAGCCACACAGCACACGCTACAATCGATTTATTGAAGAGTAAGTATGGTGAGCGTGTTATCTCAAGACTTGGGCCAGTCGATTGGCCGCCTCGTTCGTGCGATTTAACACCGCTTGACTATTTTCTGTGGGGCTACGTTAAGTCATTGGTTTATGCCAACACGAAGACGACGTTGGAAGAGCTCAGAGCCAACATTGAACGGGAAATAGCGTCCGCTTCGGCCAAAATGTGTGGCCGAGTCGTTGAAAATTGGGTCCAACGAATCGACCGCTGCAAACGTGCCAGCGGTGGCCATATGAACGAAGTGGAGATTCATAAATGTTTTGATTGTACTTCAAGCCAAAAAATGGTTTGCCTTTTATTTAAAAAAAAAATTTGTCAAGTCGTTATTAGAAAACCCTGTATAAGGCAGGTATATGTGAAATATTTTGCTGTAAAGTTATATTTTCTCTTGTTGTCTTTCGTTCTCAGCACAGCTTATTTTTATCTATTACCTGTGAACTCGACGCGCGTAGAATTGCTGATGCCAAAGTTGCTCCTGCCCTGTTTGATACTCCAAATCTATCGAATGTTTTTAATAGAAGAGCATAACCGACGACTGCAGTTGTAGTATTACCTCTCTGATTCAATCCTTGGAGCCCTATAATGATATTCAATTGCTTCTTCAAAATCTGACTAAGAACATTCGGATTCAGATGGGCTACTTAACTTGTCCGTACATATTTCGGCCACATTTTGTTTTTTGCTCTCAGATTTTTCACTTAACAGCTTTCTTTTTTAGCGTGCTAGTAAGTAAGGGACATTTTCATCTATCTCGAGTGAGTTCCATTGCTTTGATGGCTCAAATAATTCTATTATGCAACATGACATGTGTAGGTTGAAAATTCCCTTAACATAGGGAGAATTTTCTACCGCCAAATGTTACAGCAGAACCTTACTACATTGGTCAAACAAGACCCAAGAAAACATGCCTATAGAAGTGTTATTGAGAACACATCACATCACATACGTGATAACATTTTGTTGCTCAAATCTGTTTGGGATGAGCATGAAAAAGATGAAATATTGTGATGAAAATGGCAGCGAATAAGATGCTGATTAATATATTTATCAATCTGAGTTAGTTGTTTCGCATGATAACCAGAATCAGAATAAATTCCGACTTGACTTTGGAAATGATTGGACATTCAAATGGAATTTAATTCAAGAAGAGGACGAGATAGAGAAAATTAATATTCGTTTTGGGGAATCAGATACTAAGACTGGAGAAACGCTAAAAATGTCTCATCCACTGTTGGAAGCGTGAGTTAATTGGTGAAATGGTGCATATGCGACAATGAAGCCCTTGTTCTTTTGCGTAGACACATTTTCCAGCTTTTTCAAAACAATTTATTCCAACAATCATTGGTAGGATTTTATAAACTTTTGTAGATAAATAAAATAAAATAAAATCAGAATATTTATGAACACGACACTGATTTTCTAAATAGATTGAAAACTGTTCAGAAAAGTTAGCAAGTTCCAAAATATTCTTATCACCTATTCTCATATTCTACTGTTCATCAGCTATAAGTTATTCCAAGCCATATATAAACGTGCGAAGGCTGTTGATAAATACCCGAATGAGAAAGGACAACGCAACTTTTTTAGGTTTTGACAATTTATTTTTCAACGTAATCCGCTTTCAACTTGATACACTTTTCTCAGCGGTGCTGGGACTTTCGTTGGCCTGCACAAAATTCGTTCGACCGTACCTCCCGCCGGGAGCCAGATTTAAAGAATATGGGGGATGGGAGAGCAATTCGACTAATTTGGCTGTGGCGACTACGGAGGTGTGAGTCGGTGCGTTATCGCGGTGGAAGAGCACTTTTTAACTCGCCAAATGTGGTAGTTTTTTCTTCAAGTCGGCGTTAGATCGGCGCAACAAATCGACGAAGTGTGCTCCTTCTCCAAACAGTTAACGTTGATCACACATTGCGCGTCCCAAAAAAAACGGTGGGCATCGCCTTTCTGGCCGAAGGTACGGTCTTCGCCTTCTTTTGAGCACGCTCAGTGGATAAAATCTATTGTTTCAATAGTGCTTTTGTGTCTGGTGTGTACAAATGTCTCATCGACGGTCACAAAATTACGTTGAAAATCCTCTGGAATTCAATTAAGCAGGATCAAGCACGTCTTTGCAGTGGTCTCACGGTGGTCACCGGTGGGTGCAAATGCGGAAACTATCGCGTGGATAGCTTTCTCATGCCCAAAATCTTGTGCAGGATATGGCTAATGTATTCCGTTGAGATGCCTGCTATCTCAGCCAACTTGTGAATTTTCACTCGGTGGTCCGCCAATACGAGATCATGGATTTTGTCCACGGTTTCCTTTGTTGTAACCGTTTTTGGTCCAGCTGGGCGCGGTCCATCAAAAACCGACGTGCGGTCCCGGCCGAACTCAACGAACCAATGGTAAACGATTGTACCGGAAGGTGAATGAGTTCCATACACAACATCAAGAATGGCCTTGGTTTTCTCGGAGGTTTTGCCACTCAAAAACAAGGATCGGATCACAGAGCTCTTTTTCCATGATCGCAAAAAAAACTAACACGATGTTTTGAAATGGGTGTCAAAACAAAACTAAGCGTTTTGGCAGGCGGGCTAAAATAGGTTATTCTACATAATACTCACTTTGACTCTGTAGCGCAACCTAGTACTCATCAAACCGCCCTCGTATTTCCAAAAGCCAAATTATGACAATTTCTCTGGCTATGATGTTTGAAATTAAATTAATGGACAAGAACACCTAGTCAAGTGGATCTTCATCAAGAACACCCCCCACACAAGGGGGTGGCTGTGGTGTAGTGGTCTATGCATAGACTCCTGAAGCAGAGGGTTTCGGGTTCGAATCCCGTGCCACGCAATTCTGGGAAAAAGTCTTTTCATAGAATTTGTATGTAGTTATATGAAAATCCCGTCGGCGTCAACTCTGACATGAAGGCATAACACTGATGTTGGAGTGGTTGCTGGCTAGGCTAAATGTAACGAACTAACAACTTGCACGTACTCAAGACCCACTGGTTGAGGAAGATGTACTATATCGTCCCGTCCAGTTTGACAACCACCTCTGGAAAAATACCGAAACCTAATACACCTGAGTTTCAAACTACTACACCACCCGCCCGCGCCCTGGAGAAAAAGCCAGAAAAAGGGTATTCATATCCCCTTGGTGCGCACGCGGTATTATAAAAAAAAAGTAAAATAGAAACTCTGACTAGAAGTGCAGTGATCAAAGGAGAGCTTCCTTTCGATTACACTGACAAATGCGTTCCTTGTAAGGTGACATACTTCTCCATTATGGGGGCAAGTTAAATAAAAAATATGGCTCACTGTCGTCTTTATAGGGGTTTACGTTTTAAGTACATACTTCTCAGTCATATTTGAAGCAAAGACACCAACAAGGAACTTGAACGCAATTCACACTCCAGAAACAAAAATAACCATTCAACCAGAATCAGAAAATAATTTTCAAAATTGCATTTAAAATTGAGGGCCACAGGCTATTAAATGAGTAACAATGACTCTAAAATGCTTAAGTTTGGGAAATGTAATAATCCTAGGAAAGTTGTAATGGAGGAGTCAGGATAGTTCGATGTGACTCATTCTTGCTGACTCCAAATAGTATTCGTATAAGAAAACATATGCAGAAAATTTGAATTTCGAAGGTTTGCCATTTTCCATTGGATTATTTTTGCAAATGACGAAGATGACCAACACTTTCAAGTCAGGCAGAATGAATGCTTCAACTTGGTTGATGACCGACGACAACTCCATTCACTTAATCAAGAAGAGATTTAGATAGCGGTATCTAACCCAAAATTTAATAAATCTTCTAGAACAGGCGGAATCTCTGACAAGCTATTTAATGCTGCAGGAGATGACTTGGTAAGGAACATACACCAGACCATCTGTAAAATCTGGTCCGACCAATCCCTGGTTAATAGAACGTCAGCATTGTTTACCCGATTCTGAAGGAGGGACACAATCTGAACTGCACCAACTACAGAGTTATCAGTCGACTCGATATTGCGACAAGATTCTACCGGAAAAATGTGAAAGCCTTAAACCCTATATGAACACTCTTATCAGTGAAGTTTTTGGCCTGGTAAGTTCACCATTTGAAAAAATTCAGGAATTCTACAATAAATCGATACCCATCATCTATTCATCGATTTCAAGCTTAATATGTCGGCAGTAAAGGAGACGAGCTATACAAACCCATGTCCAGTGTTGGCATTCCTGCCAAACTCTTTTGCCTCTGCAGAATGACAATGGGAAAAGCTCGTATGACACCACCAATGGCTATGATGGAAAAAAAGCCTTTGACAAGGTAACGCGCTGGTCCGTAAAAGAATTGTGCGAAACCCACAGCTGGAGGCATAAATTTCATAAGTCTGTACAAGCGCTCTCATACTCGTACACTGACGTCATTGACATTATGGGAAGTAATCAGTGAACTGTTCCTTGTGTGTTTTGCGGTTATTGAAACAGAAGTGATGAAGATGGGCTTAAAATTTTTAAGTGTTTACCTGTACTCCGCTACAAACTCGTAAAATGGAAAAACTGCAGAGATGAAGCGAAAAATCACTACTGCCAATCTCTGTTTTTGTTTTTTTTTTTTTTTTTTGGATAAGGAAGCGATTAAAAAGCATGTATGAATTTTTTTCAGAAAGTAAGGTGACTTTTGAAATTTGCGGGTAGTGTACATTTGATTATCATTACTTTTGTTTTGCTGTGTTGGTGGTATACATGTCCCAAACATATTTTTTACAGTTTCAATAATAAACTATACTCAAATTGTTTTTGACACATAGAAAGGTTGGACGTGTTTGGTGTACTCGGCGATTTTCAATTATTGGAATTTAGTGATACAAGCTCTTCCAAGGTGCCCAAGAAGGTGCCAATGACGAATCTCGCTCCGGACGGCCCAGCACATCAACAAAAGACGGTAACGCTGAAGCTATGAAGAAAATTGTTTTGGAAAATCTTCGATTTACTATGCTTAGGACGTTGGCATATTGGTCGGCTCGTTTCATGCAATTTTGTCGGATGTTTTGGGCAAGAACCCTGTGTCAGCGATGTTTGTTCCGAAACTTCTTAATTTTGATCAGAAGAACCGTCGCATGAGCATCGCTTAGGAGCTCTTGAATGACGTCAATGATGATACTGACTTGATTAAAATGTTCATATTTGGTGTCGAGTCATGGGTGTACAGTTATGACGTCGAAACCAAAGCCAAATCGTCCCAGTGGAAGCACTAAGGAGAGCCAAGATCGAAAAAGCAGGCCAAATTCGATCAAATGTAAAAGCTTTGATCACTGTTTTTTTCGATTACCATGGCGTAGTACATCAGTAGTTTTAACCTCAAGGTCCTACGGTCAATAAGGAATATTACCTTGAAGTTATGCGCCAGTTGCGAGAAGCAACACGAACAAAAGTCCGGAATTGTAGAAAAACAAGTCATGGCTTTTGTATTACGATAATGCACCCGCCCATTCATCATTGCTTGTGAAAGATTTTTTCGCCAAAAATCATGCCTCAGCCACCCTATTCACTGAAGACCACATGTGCCTTTTTCTTGTTCCCAAAACTGAAAAGACTTATAAAAGAACGGAGGCTTGCAGCGATTGAGTTAATAAAAACGGCATCGCTGTAAGAGCTGAAGGTTATACCAAAAAGTGCTTATAAGAAGTGCTTTGAGGATTGGAAAAGCGTTGGCTCAAGTGTAGTATATCTAATAGAAATTTCTTTGTAGGGAAACCTTACTTTTTGAACACACCTCGTATGTATCTTTCACGAATTACGTAGAAAGGACTAAATAAAACCCTCATTATCCCCGTTCTACTGTATGGTGCGGTGGCAGAATCTTTGTCGAGAGAAAAGTTCTTCGAGTGATTTGGTGCCGTTTGCACAAACGAAAATTGGGAAACAAGATACAACGACTAACTATAATTGCTATATAGCGACATTAACCTTATCAGAAGGGCTAAAATCCATCGGCTCAGATAGCTTGGTGCACTTGAATGAGTCAATTAAAGTTGAGAGTCTAAGAATCCATTCCTTTGGGACAAAGAAGGATGTGAAAGGGGCGTTAATCAACTTAGTATGAACAATTATCTACGATTAGCGCAAGATCGCACTAAATGGAAAAAGCTGTTAGTCGACGCCCATGACCAACCTGGACTGTATCGCCACCTGAAGAAGGAGAATTACACATTTCCGCATTTCGGTGTTAGCTAAGATGCGAACCTACATCCTCTTGCATTGTATTCGACAACCTATCAACTGCGCAACAACCCGCAGTATTCCACTGTTATAACTATACGTCCGGCGTTTTAAGAAACGCTACAAGAATGGGCGACAGCTGCTCGGGAACTCTATTCCTTTCCGCAAAAATAGGAAGAAGAACATAGACATTTACGAAAGAAGGTTGGTGTTTCTTCGTGCTAATTTGGCAACTGTGTAAGAAAGTCGTATGACGAACTACAAAGGAGAGTCTGTAAAGAGTAGTAAATAAGACTTAAACTATTCTTCTTCGGAACCATGACTGTACAAAAACTCTTTTATGTTGCATCATATTGTCATTCCCAAAATCTAAGATATAAAGAGAAGAATTAATGAAATACAATCTTGCCATTTCTCCGAAATGATTAGAGCCTGAAAGGAGTAGCCAGGCATTCACATTTTAGAGTAAGGTTTTTGATTTCATGATTATATGGAAACGTTTTCATTACTAACCGGTCATATCTTGGCTGGAAATAAAATGCAAAATGATGCGATTACAAAATAAACTATGGTCACACTAATACCTTAAACAGAAAAACCAGAAAAAAAATCTTTCTATTCCCGCTGCTGGTGCTGATACTAGTGCTTTGAGAATGTCAGATGAGTCTCAGAAACAGTGCAGTACGTTTTTAAGGCATAGTTCCCCAGCTTTGATAAAGGAGTTTCTACATTTCACAGCGTTATCTCATCAGCTGCACCGTAGTCTCTCCTGAAGTGGAAAACTTCTTCAGCGTGGAAACAACAGGAAAAAATTAGCGTATCCTCCGGGAAACTATCCACTGGAGAATTTGTGCTATTTTTGGTTGAGTTTACACCAAAGTCTGCTGAATCTCAAACTTGCAACTAGGAACTCCCCTAACTAATTACAAGAACTTGCAGATGTGAACATTAAAAACAAAAACCCAAAATTACATAAAATAAAACAAAAAAAATGTGAGACGCATTAAAGGAAAGTATGCATTTTCCTGTACCAATTGCGGAGGGGTACGTCTGCAGACGACGTCGACATGGTCGACTTAATTCAGGATACTCCGACATAATGCGACTCCTCCATATAATTCGCAGAATATGCGATTATGACACTGCACCCGTATGCATATGTTTGTGATACGGTGTTGGTTTTCATTCAATGACATTTGTAATTAGCGAAATACATAGGGATATTTTGCCCCCCTGTCTTACTGACGTCTAGTTAATTACACAAAGCCATTAATTTTTAATTAACAGGCAGAGAAAGTGAAACAATGACAAGCAAACAATTCTGTGAAGGATGCACTTACAACAAGTCGAGGACGTATACCAAATTGCTGGAGTCGTTGACATCCACTCGTTTTGCCTGACAAGTGTATCGCTATTTCATTTAGTTTTTTTTTCTTTTTATTACTTGCCGTCCTGAATATAGGATACTGACCTTTAAGTGAGGTTAAAGCCTTAAATTGCAGTACAGCTGAAAACGATGTTTGTTTTGTGTTGAAATTTGATTGGATTACAAAGTTGAAGAAACTCACACACAGTTGGAATTTTCTAGAGATCAAAATAGAAGCGATGGTTCAAAAGTCATTGGCCTTCACAGTGGGGATTCTTGGAATTTGAGATAACCAGTTGTCATACTGGGAGTAATTCTTTTCCTGTGCTAAATATTTTAGGAGTGAGAGACTACTACAGGGTGACTGACTCGAACTGCAACTTTGTAAAATGGTATATTTTTCTTACTTTTTGATAAATTTTATTGTGCCAAAGCAAAAAATATTGGAAAATACATCAATTTTCAAATTGTATCAATAGTTTTCAATATGTCCACCTTTGGCGCTAATAATGGCCTTGAGACGGCCGAAGAAAGAATCGCACGCTGCACGTAAGTGGCTCTGCGGTATTTTGGCCCATTCACGACGAAGTGCTTGTTTGAGGTGGTCCAAACTTTGGTATTTTTTAGTGCCAACCTTCGCCTTCAAAATACCCCAGACAGAGAAATTAAACGGATTTGCATCCGGAGAATTTGCAATCCTTTGTGAAGAAGAAATGAGGTGTGGAACATTGTTTTTTAACTTATCTTGAAATATCTTGAAAGCCCAAGGCTTCAATACTGCCTCTAAGATAATTTCACGGTATACGATCGCATTAATTTTGACGCCACGGTCCAAAAATACGAGAGGAGAGCGACCATCGGCAGTTATAGCGGCCCAAACCATCACCATCTGTGCTGCCTGCTGGTGGCCGTCCGAAGGTATAAATTTTCGAAGAACCTCTCTGGCAAGTAAACTCGGTCATTTTGTTTGTTGACATATTGCTCGATAACAAAAGGCGACTCATTGGAAAAAAACAAATTCGGCAACTCACCACTTTCGCGCAAGCGTATCAACTCCTTCGCTCTTTCGACTCTAACTTTTTTCTGTTGCGGTGACAGATCGAGTGTTTTTTGGAACTTCAATGGCTTGAGCCCATGCTCATTTTACAGTATGTGCTGCATACGTTCCAACGATATGTTGAGCTCACGAGCCATTTTTCTTCCACTTCGACACGGATTTCGCTTAATTCGAGCCTTCACTTTCCGAACCATTTCTGCCGATGTTGCTGTTTTTTCTTTTTTTATGACCACCTCCATGACGTTTTGCAACGCTGACAGTATTACGGTAACGAGCTATAGTATGGTTCGAGACACAAATGATTTATTCACGTTGAGGTGCTGGAGGGCTCTAACGATAGCTACTTGTAGTTTTACAGCCAAATATAAAGCAATCACACTATCACGTTTGAATTCCATCGCGGATAAAAATTTTTCAACACAACTGAGACGCAAATCGTTTAAAAGGCTTGTAAACAATAAAATTATCTGTCACGTGTCAAAATTTGAGCTCACAGTAGTGAACGGTTTGGAAATTATAGCAGTCTAAAGTTGGTTGCAGTACGAGTCAGTCAGGGTGTATATCGTCTTTTGATGTATGTGTACTCTTACTCGTATAATACGCATCTAGGTTTCAGTAGCAATGAGTCATAAATAAAAGGATAAAGGATGGCTTACACTCGTATCTTCCATTCCTCAATCTTAGCAATTTAAATACGGAAAACTACAGTTTTCTGCTACATCCACAGATTGAAATGTTCTATCCCTGAGGAATAGGATACATCTGGGGTAGATATATAGGGTTTTCCAATAGGGACTTGACAACTTTGAATTTAATTTGTGAACGTACTCTTTCACTAATCATTAAACTGTCACTGCCAATCTATTCATCATGATATAGTACACTAACAAACAACGTCTGCAAATTATAAAAAATTTTCTACAGATATTCGGAGTCGGTGACTGATACTCTAATAGCGTTAACTCCAATTTTCGGTCGTAATTCTCGCCCTAGTAGATAGGCAATTTAAGTGCAAAAATTTGAGTCTACATATTCGTTGTGTGATGTTGCCGTGTCAGTGAAACAACGGGTTGGTCGAAGTGTCAAAAATATCGCTGCCGTTCAGACGTCCGTAGCAAACGATACAAATCAGTCAATTCCACAGCGTTCTCAAGAATTGGGCATCGCTCAGACCACATTATGGCGTATTTTGCGTAAGAGTATTGGTTTACACCCATACAAGATCAAGCTGACTCAAGAATTGAAGCCGATGGACCATTTGAAGCGACGTACGTTCTCCGATTGGCTCCTGGAGAAAATGCGCCAAGATGATGAATTTCATCGCAAAATCATCTTCAGTGACGAAGCTCATTTTTGGCTCAATGGGTTCGTCAATAAGCAAAATATGCGATTTAAAAGTCACCTTAAACGATTAAATTTTTAGATTTTTCTTTTTCCAAGGAAAAAATAATATCGATTAAAAGGCCGCCGCCAGAATTGATGACCATTTGGGCTCGATTTGTGGCATTTTCCACCACTCTTACGAGAACTTATGGCGATAGGTCCTCGCATTCTAGACGGATATTCTCTTTGAGGGCTTTAAGAGTTTGAGGTTTGTTGACATTAGAGATGCAACCTTCAGAATTTCGGTTGTGGCTCGTGTAGTATGCTCCATTGCTCCATCCTGTTGGAACCATATAATTTCCAGTCCAAATTCATCCAAAGAGGAAAGTTGTTGGGCATGGCTTTAAAGCCAATTTTTAGTCTGAGAAAGTCTACATCTACTACCGATTTCTATTGTAACATAGAAACAAAAAACAAACATACTGCGAAAACAACAACACTTACTAATATTCAGTGTAGTATATGCTCCATACGAGTGAGCGAGTAGGAATCCTACTGGTACATCTATGATGTGCCGAATGTCGATACACAAGATTTGAAACAATAAAGCATTGCGTGACAAATCGTAGATGAACTATTCGACTCGTTTGCTCCCTCTAATTGCTGATTCGTGTGTTTCGGTCTGACCGTTTACATGTTAACGGCTTAAATTATACTGCAAATGTCAAAAGGATCTATGTCAATTGAAAACTGAAGACGCATTTTACCATAGTATGTCGAGAGAAGTTCGTCGCAAATTTATTTCTCAAATGGTGCGTGAGAGTCTAAAAGTCTTTCGCGCGGACGATAACATTTTGTTGTTTATTATTTGTGGCTGTAAAGTGCCAGACACAAAGTTGTCAAGTGTAAAAAATCATTTAAATTCAGTGAAACATGTAAAGGCAGCGTAACAGAAAATCGAAATCCACTACGAGCCAAAAGTTGGTGACCAGTTTTCAGAAACCGCAAGCAGAGGTCAACCTATTCTATATGGATCTTATCAAGGCATTCCTCGAAGGTACAATAATAATCACTCAAGTACATATTGGCCATTATTATCTATGACCTTTTGCCATTTTCCGGGTAGCTTCATAATTTCATCGGTGTAGAACATCTGTGGTGTATCAGCGAAAAATTTGGCCAAGTGATTTTCAGTCCCCCAATTTTTTACCTTCAAGAAAGTTTCGCAAAGACCAAAACAAATGGTAATCAGAGGATGCATCAAAACTTCCCAACCAAGCTCCGTCAATTTGTTCAGGGTCATCAAAAATGTGTGTGGCCTAGCATTGATTGTCACGATGGAAGACAACTCCCTTTCTGTTCGTCAATTCTGGTCGCTTTTTCTTGAAAGCTTTATTCAAACGATCGAGTTGTGCACAGTAGAGGATCGAATTGACCGTTTCGCCCTGATTTAGCAGCTCATAATAGACAATTCCCTTCCAATCCCACCAAACACTCAACATAACCTTGTTTGCCGTCAATCCAGGCTTTGAAGTCGTTTGTGGTCGGTCACCGGCCTTGGACCATGATCACTTGCGTTGGATATTTTCATATTTAATCCATTTTTTATTGCCCGTAATGAAACGCTTTAAAAATGTTTCCATTTCGTTAAGTTTCAGCAGCGTTTCATTGATGGTTATTCGGTCAATTAAATTTATTTGCGTTAATTCATATGGCACACAAGCATCGAGCTTGTTTGAGTAGCCTGCTCATTTTAGATGATTCCAAACTGTCATACGGTTGATGTTGAGTTCCTCCGCTATCTTCAGACATCTTCAGTGTCGGTAAAAAAGCATCACATAGCGTATTTCTTCAGATATTTCACTCATATTCAAATCAGTATAACTTTTAGCAGGAGTAATGAATTACACAGCTGTCTTCGCAAAAAATGTAGCCTCACTTGTCACCTTTTAAACACGTGTTCGTTTGATACAATCAGATTAGTGTTTTCAGATAAATGGACACCAACACCATCTAGTGACAAAAAGCCGCGGAGGCTTTTTGTATAACCCAATATTTATCCCTAAAAACATTGAATAACATAATAACGAACAAAGAAAAGTCTACTATAGACCAAATATTCATATTACGGCAGATCTTGGAAAAGACCGAGGAATGTCAGATCGTCACTCACCATCTTTGTATTGTATTTGCCGACTTCTAAGCCGCATATCACATTGTGCATAGGGACAATTTCCGCAATGTCAATGAAGCTTTCAGGAAGCGCTCAAAATGGGTCTTACCGTCAGACCCATCATCATTTTGTCATCACAAAAGGACGCATACCACCGACGGTTGGCCAAAACGTCGTCATCGGCTATTATAATTTCCAGGTTGCTAGTACTTCGTCTACCTTTGCTTCGCAGTTACAAACAGCCACGACATCAGTGCAAATATCAGACGCAGAATTGCTCTTGCCAATCGCTGTTTCTTTGAATTAATTAAGCAATCGAGTAACAGATCACTCGCTCGTAAAATCGAACTAGCTTTATTCAAAGACCCTTATCATCACAGCTCTGCTCTATGGCGCAGAGCCTTCTACCTTAGATGCAAAACCACTTGGCCGTTGTGAGAGAAAGATACTACTATGTGATATTCGATACCGTTTGCATTGACGGGAATGACCACAAACTAGAAAAGTGTCTACGGATCCAATATCTGATATGACTGGGTTATGTTGCGCGAATGTATCTTTACCTTCGAACCAAAGAGTCTTCGAGTTTTACTCCGAGGTACGGCGCAGTAGATAAATATAAGCTGGCGTACCCAAGTGGATGTGGACCTCTACCATGTGGCACTGGGGCCATCTGGCGAGAGATCGTGCTTTCTGGAAACACTTGCTGTTTCAGACGCAGGTTCACCCCGGACTGTAGTGCCAACTTAGTAATTAGTTAGTAACAATAAGGATGAGGTTACTATAGCCAAAGATCTTTGTCATTAATATCTTAATTTGTTAAAATGTGCTTCTGCAAAAGCGAAGTTCGAAGGTTTAGGTGGGATGAAGGCCCCCATTTATTCGGCTTAAACAAACTTAAATTAAACTTAAACTTAAACTTATACTTAAAATTAAGACTAAGGCTGGCTGGAGTGGTGAAAGAGCTCGGATTTAAAGCAGGGACTGGTGCGGTTAAAGTCAAAGACGGTAAGTTTTGAATTAATTTTTCGTAGCATACGAGAGATTGGTTCGTTCGCGCAATAGGAAGTTTGGTACCTATATTACGAGAGTAAAGGCTAAACTATAAAATAAGATAGTTGCGTACGTACACTTCCACACAATCTTTATTGTTCGACCATAATAGTTTTTCGCTTCAATTCGTTCAGTTTTCGGTCACTTTTGGTCATTTACGAAAAAGCGAATTCATTCGGTCTTTCGTATGAAAAAATGTCATTTGACTTAAACAGCTGTGTAAATTCGAAGTTCTAAGTTCGAAAACAAAGAAATTTCGTTTTGTTTGTAAGGTAAGTGCATTTAACAATTAATATAATTATCAGTCAAAACAATACATAATTGTTTTTAGATATTATTTAAGTGCTTAAGAAGAAGATACAAATAGCTAGACGAACCAACAAAACAGGTAACTAAATGCATCTACATAGTCTTTGTTCCAAATGAAAATGCTTACCTATTGGATGGAAGGGAGAGGTTCTGTTGAGAACTGCTCAAGGAGCACAGGCCGTCTAGTAGTGGAGGCTGCGAGGAGACTGAATGGGCACTGTACTCCGAGATGCTCTTTTTAAACGAATCGATGAAGCCAAGACGGTAAGCTTGTGTACCTAATGAACTTTTTTGGAAACTGATATTGTTTTGTTTTTGTCATAGAACACGATGTAACCAGATATTGGAGTACGTAACGAATTCCAACCCTGTATCAACTGGTGAATTTAGTGGCGAAAACAGTGGTCTGGACCAGGTCTTCACCGAAGAATCCAACCACTCCCGCAAAACGGAGAAAGACAACAATTGGGGACTTGTGTGACTGATTTGGATCTGCAATTGAGAGGATGGAAGAACGCTTCACAACCACCATGTCAATTGCAACTGGCGACAGTGTTATTGTTAGCAAAAAATGGAGTACAAATATCTTTTAATTATTATATTGTTTTTATTACAAAATATGATGTGCAAATACAATCTGAGGTATGGAAATTAAAATTGTTTATTTTGGTTTACAAATTCCGTAAGAATATTTCGTATGGTTGTTGATGATCTTCCCCCATACTGCTAAAGATTACCTGATGGCACAATCCATCGTGGTGTTGGCCATCCGAGTCCTCCCAAGTCACATATTTGTTATGACAATAAGACAAATCATCGCCCTTGTTTAACATTATAAAATTGTGTAACACAACACAAGCTGAAACTATTTTTTCGGCATTTTTTGGGAACATGTGCAGTGTTGTGAGCAATATAAATTTAATTCCAAAGGAAATGCAGCATCTGCAACAAAATAGTGGGGAATTTTCGTTTGCGTGTTTTGCAAGTTTCTGGCGTCAGTAATTGGAAGGTCATTGCTCAAAAGCCTCTTTCCAAATCGACTTACTTGAAGAATACCTGCATAATATTTGAAAAGTACCTTTGGAAGAGACTGAAAGCATATTGAAATATATTTCTTACCTCTGCGAAAATATAAATTTGGCAAATTCTTCACGGTCTTTTATGTTATTGCAACCAAGATTTACTTGCAGAAACTCAGAGCTTGAATTTTTTGTTTATGTCACAATGGGACACAATGGCAGTGGGACAGTTTATGCACTTTCATCAGAAAACTTCGCGGCACCACGCAGTTTGAGAAGGTTTTATTCAGACTTTCAGACTTTATTCAGACTAAAATGCATGTGGTAAACACCAATCAAGTTTTTCAATTAATAAAGTGTCCACCTCAGGGCTCAGAGTTTGTCAAAAAAATAAATAAATAAATAAATGAATATAACACAGGTGTAACGTAATGGGTTATTGAAAATATTTTATTGAATGCTGAGAAATAAAGTAAATGGAAAATATTACACTAACGTTGATGGAAAGCTATAAAACAGGACTTTGTGGTGGAATTACAAAGGCTTAATTTGCATTTTGTGCAATAAGCTTGGGTCTTCGACTTACAACTCTGTTGCTTACAAGTTTTTTTGCCACTGCGGTCCTGAAATATGCTCCAATGACCAACATTGTCATATCGAAGTCGGAAAGTAAGATTTTTTTGACTTGGAAGGTGGTGGTATTGGTGATAATACTGTTCGACCTCTGGATTTCTTGGTTTTGGTTGAAATCATGCACAAATACTCAGCTACTTCTGACCAAAAATTTGGCAATTCTTTGTTTACTTCCTTGTATAGGGTGATTCATCGCAAAATTTGATTTATAATGTAAAATAAAATAGATCAATTTAAAAGCAAACTTAAAATTTTTATTACCGGTTATAAAAATGGTTTATGGCATTTACTTCTTGAAAATAATATTCTGTAAATGTTAGAGACGACTACGTCTGTGGTCCATTCGGAAAGTCTTATTTTTGGCGACTTCTTCAAGCATAGCGAATGGTATCTCGCGAATAACACTAGTAAAGTTGGCTTCCAAAGTGTCAATCGTAGCTAGCTTATTCCTAAAGACCTGAGATTTTATATATCCCCAGAGAAAATAGTCCAAAGGTGTGATATCGCACAGGCGGCCAATTTATCGTAGCAAAACGTGAAATTAAGTAGCGCCATCTTGTTTAAACCAGAGTTCACCGAGACCATGTGCTTGAATTTCGGGAAGTACATAATCCGTTAACATGTCGCGATAATGTTTACTATTGACGGTAACATTCTGATTTGCTTCATTTTTCAGGAAATATGGACCAATGATCCCACCAGCCCATAAACCACACCATACCGTTGTTTTTAATAGATGAAATGGTAGTTCTTGGTACTCATCGGGTTGCTCATCAGCCCAATTACGGCAATTTTGCTTATTAATCTATCCATTGAGCCAGAAATGGGCTTCATCACTGAACAAAATTTCACGATAAAACAAAATTCACTGAAAATATGATGCAAATTCAAGTCATGTGGCTTCAATCCTTGCGCAAGTTGAATTTTGTATGCCTTCGGCCGATATTCTCAAGTAAAATACGCCAAGTTGTCGAATACGCGGAGCCAAGCTGCTGAGAACGACGACGAATTGATTCGTCACGGTCTTGGCGTACACTCTCAGCTACAGCTGCTATAGCCTCTTCACTTCGTGCTAAATGTGGTCTTACGGGTCGAGTATCATCCAATAATGTAAACTGGGACTCAAATTTGCTAATGGTATTGGCAATAGCGGTTTCAGTAGGTCGATTTTGCGCACCGTAAGATCCTCGAATCGCACGAAAAACATTTTTTACAGAACGCTGATTTTCGTAATACATCTGAACAATTTGGAGACGCTGTTGTGGTGTGAGTCTTTCCATGATGACTTGCCAAACGATACTGAAAAAAAATGATAAGGCAGCTTGATAGGAGTCATGCGTAATCTGTCTTGTGCTTGTACCTAAATTTTCCCTATATGTAGATTCTAAAATGATTGATAAGAGAATACCCAAAATTTCTTGTCCCTACCATAACTTGATATCGTATGGCAATAAGTTCACCGCGTGAACAAAACACAGACGGCTGTTTTCCAAATATTGGGTCTATAACTTAATATTATTATTATTCGTGCGGTTTGCTAAGAGATGGCGTATCTTGTATTATTCCATTGCAACATGCGTTGGAAAGCTAATGTCATTATACGTCATTTCAGTATATGTCATTCATTTGAAGCGTAAACAACAGTATTTTTTTTTCACTCAAATATGTCGAACTTTGTGCCTGAAAAAGTATTTTGGCGAGGAGTTCTTCTTCATTACTTTAATATGAAGAAAACTGCTGCCGAAAGTCATCGTATTTTGGTGGAAGTTTAAGGTGAATATGCGCTAGCTGAGCGAACGTGCCAAAAGTGGTTTGCATGATTTAAAAGAGGTGATTTTGGCTTGAAAGACGATGAACCTCCTGGGCAGCCAAAAAAGTTTGAAGATGAAGAACTGGAAGCATTACTCCATGAAGATTGTTGCCAAACACAAGAAGAGCTCGCAGAATCTTTGGGTGTCACACAAGCAGCGATTTCAAAACGTTTAAAAGCAGCTGGATATATTCGAAAGCAAGAAAATTGGGTTTCACATGAACTCAAGCCAAGAGACGTCGAAAGGCGGTTTTGCATGTCCGAAATGCTGCTGGAGCGACACAAAAGGAAGTCATTTTTCCATTGGATTGTTACTGGTGGTGGAAAATGGATCCATTACGACAATCCCAAGCGGAAAAAATCATATGTGAAACCCGGCCAACCAGCCAAATCAAAGGCAAAGCCGAATATCCATAGCGCGAAGGTAATGCTATGTATTTGATGGGATAAGACGGGAGTGTTGTTTATGAGCTGCTAAAACCGGGTGAAACCATCAATGGACAACTCTACCGAACACAATTAATCCGTTTGAAGAGAGCAGTAGCCGAAAAACGCCCGGAATATGCGACCAGACACGAGGCAATAATTTTCCGGTTAAGAACTATTTAGAAAACAGTGGATGGGAAGTCTTACCCCACCCGCCTTATAGCCCAGACCTTGCCCCTTCTGACTACCATTTGTTCCGGTCGATACAGAACGCCATCACTAAAATACGGTTCACATCAGAACAGAATATCAAAAATTGGCTTGATTCATTCTTGGCTGCCAAGCCGGCGCAGTTCTTTTGGAATGGGATCCACAAATTTCCAGAAATATGGGAAAAAGTCATAGCTTCAGATGGGCAATATATTGAATAATACTCTTGTACATGTTTTTCTTGAATAAACGTTCAAATTTTGAAAAAAAAACCGCACGAATTATAATATATTCCCTTATACATATACCTCTCTTTCAATGTCTATGTTGCTTACGTCACTTAAGTCGTTATGGAAAAAGTCCCTTAAGTGGAGATTTCTTCTTTGGGAAAGAGCTGCACATGTATAGAGGTGGTAAGGGATTGTCTCCTCTTCCTCCTCATCTATGCAGCTTCTGCGAAAGTCATTAGTAAACATGCCAAGCCTTCTTGCATGTTTACCTATGAGGCAGTATCCAGTGGTGACACTTATTGTTGTCACCTGTTGCGCTGAGATGTTTTCTATTTAGAAGAATTAAATTCCTGAAGTGATTCAGATCTAGCTTTGGCCAGATATGTTTGGTCGCTAAGCATGTCGATCCAACCGCCCTTCTATGGTTTGTTCTTCTATCGGCACCCAGCTTTATTTCTTGTTTGCACGTAGAGAGATGATCGGCAGTCCATGACTGTTCTTGAATTTATGAATGAATGAGTCCAGGGATTTAATAGCTGCCTGACTATCGGAAAAGATGTGGATATCCATTGCAGATATTACATTTTTTTTCAGCCAGGATAGGGCTTCCTTAATTGCCAGAATTTCCGACTGGAATACGCTACAGCGATTGCGGAGGCGGAAGGAGAGTCTAAATTTAAGCTTATCGGCAAAAACACCACCATCAACCCCACTGACAGTCTTTGAACCCTCAGTGTAAAAGTCGATTGAATTATCACCCAGGAAGACATTTTTCTCCCAGAAGGATTTGAAAAGAATGCTTACATGGAAGCCCTTGTCAAATAGTCGATGTAGTCGATGTTTTCTAGTAGGATTTATAGTGCGTTAAGAATATTTGAGTGGCCAAAATGTTTATTTGCCCACTGTAAAGACGCTTTAAGTTGAATAGCTGCGATGGCGGCTACTTTTTTGATATAAATGTCGAGGGGTGTAAGGTGAAACAGAATATCCAGAGCAGCGGAGGGAGAAGTGCGTATGGCTCCGCTTATGCCCAGACATGCTGTTCTTTGCACTTTACTTAGCTTCATGCAGTTTACTGCTTTGTCTAAGGCCGTCCACCGCACAACCACCCCGAAGGTGAGTATCGCACTTATGACCGAGATATATAGCCAATGGGTGATGCGAGGTTGGCTGCCCCATTTGTTCCCAATGGCTTTTTTGCAAGAGAATAAAGCTACTGAGGCCTTCTTTACTCTTTCTTGAATATTAGGTTTCCAGCTTAGTTTCCTGTCGAAAATTAGACCCAGATATTTCGCTGTATCGGAGAAGACCCAGCTGGAACCGTTGATTGAGGGAGGGTCTATAGTCGGAATTTTGTATTTCCTAGAGAAGAGGACAAGATCGGTTTTCTGGGGGTTAATTCCCAGTCCACAGCGATCCGCCCAGCTTGTTAATATATTAAGATTATACTGCAGTAGCTCCTTAATCGTAACTAGATATTTTTCTGGGACAGCTATAGCAACGTAATCCGCATACGCAACCACCCTGCTACCACCTTGCTACCACCCTCTTATCAGCAGTTCGTTAACCACGTGATTGACGTGATTGCGGATGTTTTGACGTTGTTAAAGGCGACTTCTATATCCAGTCTACCAGTGTATATTCTCTATGATGTGGGGTAGTTCGATGTGGCTTGTTAGTGGGTCTAGAGCAGTTTCCACCGACTTTCCTTTGCAGTTGACATGTTTTGTCGTCGATAGCATTCTAGGATTCAAGCTAGATCGTATATGGATATCTTAGGTCCTTTGGGAATGAAAACTACATTTACTTCTTTCCATGACAAAGGTATGTAGGATAGTTCTACGCAGTACCTCATGATATTTTCAAGCGATGGCAAGATTATATCTGAGGATCTTTGTAGCTCGCCTGGAATTATACCATCCGGCCCAGCAGACTTATATGTTTTGAAGGTATGCAGTGCCCAGAGTAGTTTGTCTCTTGTGATAAGGCCAGTAAATTTTGTCGCGGCTGCAATAATTATATTTTTACTTTTGCTAGCCATGAAAGGGGAGCTACTTGGAAAATGAGTATCCAGTAGCAGGTTGAGTGATTCGTTACTTGTGGTCGTCCATGAGCCGTCGCTTTTTTCAAGCAACTAGACATCAATGGATTTGTTGAGAGGATTTTTCTCAGTCATGATGCCTCAGAGGTTTCCGTGATTTTATCACAAAAGGATCTTCAGGTTCACGCTTTGTCGTCCTCAATTCTTTTTTATAGGTTTTGAGGGATTATTTGTATAAGTCCCAATTCGACGCTTTTCTTGAGGTTTTTGCTTTGTTGAAAAGTTTCCACAAGTATGGCCATTTCTTGCCTCTAGGCTTAATTAGAGGAGAGGAGACGGCCAATGCTTGGTTGAGAGCCTGTGTTAGAGTTTCGACTTTCGAGTCAAGTTCATTGGTGTTGTCCATTGTTGATAGTTACGAAATGCTGTTTGTTTAAGGGGGGGGGGAGGGGCATTTAATAAATTGAATTGGATGTGTCTGTGATCTGTAAAGGAGTATTCAGGTGATACCAACCAGTTCGTAATTAAATGATCATTGCGTTCGGAGACAAGAATAATGTCAAGCACTCATTGTCGGTTTCTTGTAATGAATGTTGGCTCATTACTGGTGTTTCATACAGTGAGGTTAGTACTAATAATTTATTCAAAAAGCGAATCACCTCTATCGTTGGTATTGGTGCTGACCCATATTGTGTGATGCGCGTTAACTTCGCATCCGATGATGAGGTCAGTTTCGTGTCTTCCTGTTTCCATTACCACCCTTTCCAGGTTTTCACCAGGAGGAAGGCCCATTTGGTCATGGTCATACGCCAATGCTGCAATCCTCTAAAGAAACCCCAACCACGGTGCTGCCAGACATCTGATTCTGAAGGCGAGCCCAAAAGCTCATCCTCCAAGTCTGATCGTGAAGGAACTCTGTTTGTTTAGATGCAAACATCTTGTAAGTCGCCCTGGATTCGTTGGAGTCATCGCTGTCCAACTTAGGGAAGGATATCGTTACCCCAATGTCTGTGGCTAGGTTTGTATTTTCTGTTTAAGGATGAGCCGGTTGCTTATCAGCATCAGACCCTTAGGTAGATGGACTCGAAACCAAACCAAATCATGCTTTTGGTCTGCGGTAGATGGTTAAGGGATTCCTTATTGATCACAACGCGCATTTGAAAGGGTCCCTTAGTTCCTCTAGTTTCGCGACTTTCCAGTCATGAGTCGGAAGGGTCGAGTTGCTAAGCTTAATGATCTCCAGAATGTCTTCTTAGGAGGATGGTTCAGCTGGGATCTCAACCTTGAGCCTAGCACCTGGATAGACCTGTCCTAGACCACCTATAGCTTTTTTATAGAGATCCAATAAATAATCTAGAGGTAAAGCTCAACAGAATGAACAAAAAAACTAACCGCTACCTGTAAGCACTTATTTAATTAAAACCGCTGGGTGAGACATTATAACCCTCTAATGTCTCAATATTTTTTTTTCTCTGTTAAAATTTAACATTTTTAATAATACTGGACTATCTTGCTTGTTCGCTAGAAACTAATGTATTTAATTTGAATTAATTTTCAATGAAATCCTTAATTAATTAACTTTTACAAATTGTTATAGGCCTATAGCCCCTTGTGAAAAATTTGAAATTCGAAATAAATAAAAATAAAATCAAATTAAAAAAAAAAGGAATAAAAGTTATAAGGAATACTATTAATGAATAAGCATCACGCTACTGGACAATATTCCTCCAGTTCAACCTCGAAAACATAGCAGTTCTAAACGACAGTGTGACCGGAGAATCAAATTCTTTAATTCGCTACCCTTCACAATAAATCCACAAATCCGCAAACTTATTTTAAAATATAAATGACATTGATCCGGACGAGATTTGCTTTCATCAGGATGGCGTTACGTACCATATAGCAACCCAAATCATCAATTTATTGAAATCTAAGTTTGACGAAGAAGTGACTTAGCGAAAACAACCTGTCAATTCGCTTCCAAAATCATGGCATTTGACATCTTTCTTTTTTTTTAGGAACACCTGAAGGAATTGGTTTATGTGGATAAACCAACAACTATTGACGATTTGGATGAAAATACTGTGAGTGCTTTTTGCCATGAACAGGCAGACATTCTCGTAGGAGTGGTAAAAAATTGAACTGAGAGGGTAGCTTTTCTAAAACGTAATCAAAGTAGACCTATCCTGGAAATTGTTTTTAAGGATTTTATGCTTTTATTGTTTTTTGTCAGTTAGCACTTACTACGCTTTTCCATATTAGAAAGGCGACACTTACAATAGATACGTTCGGAGTCAGTGTAAAGTTTTTGAAGTCATAATGGTACGAAAACCATGGAAACCACCGAATGACACGAAATCTTATAAAAAACGATTTACTTGGTTTTTTTTTGGGGGGTTTACTATCATACTTAAGACGACACTGCCAAGTGATCAAGTCAATAGAATCACCGATGTAGTTAAGAAACCCCTTGAAGAGGGAATCATTTGCTAAAGAATATTTTTTGATGTTCGCAACTCAGTTCAGTTCAGTTTGTATGCATTTTTATTGTATCACTTAATTTACTCTTACTTGCTAGACAAAAAAATGCATAAAAATTAGCTTAATTAACTTAAAATTATCTTATTCTAACTTACTGGCCCCATGCGAGCACTCTAAGTTAAACCTTACACTTAAATTATGTCTTACGACGTATCTTACTACTATAGTATACTATTTCTATTCATTATAATTAAAACTAAGAAAACATTTTTTACAAAAAAAAAAAAACTTAGTGACCTGACTTTTTTTATTTTATTATAAAACATAAAACTAAAATCCTACAAACTACTTAAAATTAAATCTTAATCTACTTAACCTACTTACATCTAATACACACATACACATATGTATCTATATATATATATATAGCAAACACTCTCGTGATACATATAATTAGGGTAATAAGCCCCGGAAATCAGGTTGTTCGACGAGGTCATTGCTCTTGCAATGTGCCTTCGAGTCAACTTAATGACGAAATTGTCCACTCTTATTAGGTTCGCCCTATTGTACAAGACCTCATTAGGATAGAATTTTATGTACTCAGACTCTGGTGTTCTGTATAAGCGAAGACAAGTCCTAAGACAAGCCCTCTCAAACACCCGAATCTTTTCCAATAAACTTGCTCTCACGTTGAACCACACACGGGACATCCAAATACAAGCATGGGCCTGATAAGTGCCATGTAGCAGATCACCTTCACCCTCGCATCCAGTTGGCTGTTATAAAACAGTCTCTTTGTAAGGGCAAAAGCACCTCTAGCTCTGGCCAGAGCAACATCTATATGTTTGTTAAAATACAGATATTGATCTAGCCAGATCCCAAGGTATCTGATTACATTTCGACAAGCAAGTGGATGGCCGTGCTGCCCCACGATCGAAAACTTTCGCCAATTCTTTCTGGTATCCCTAGAGGCCTCAGACAAAGGCGTCCTAAACAGAATAGTTTCTGACTTCTGAAAGTTGATTTTCAACTTCCAGTCGTCGCAATATCGCTTAATTTTGTCAAAGTCACATTGCAAAAGTGTATTAATCACCTCAATCTTTGGACCTGATTGTTGAATAGGATCGGCGAATTTACCGCGCCTTGTTGAAGACCGTTTTTAATGTTAAATATTCCAGCAGAAGTCACATCGCCATTCTGCACAATGAACTGTCTATCTGTGAACATATGGAAAAGAATATGCAGAAGTGGTTTACTAATGCCCAGCCTGAAGAAAAGTCTCTCTAACCATACGGTATCAAAGGCTTTTTCCAAGTCAATCAGGCAGGCACCAGTGCACTGTTTCTTGCTTTTGTACCATTGGATATCAGAAACCAGTTTAGACGCAGCATGAATGATATCATGCCCCGCCTTGAAATCGAATTGATTATCCGGAACTATATGTCTGTCCTCAACCCACTTAGTCAGGACCTTCTCGAAAACCTTACTGATGTTTGGGAGAAGACTGATCGAGCGGAGATTCGCCGGATTGGAAGTATCTTTATTCCTTTTGGGAATGGGATGTACCACCGCAGTTTTCCAATGCGCTGGATAATATGCATTATTCATTGCATTATTAAACAAGGTGGTATAAATGTCCACCGCTTCTAGTGGGAGATGTCGAAGCACAATGTTCGGTATTTCATCGGCTCCCACTGATTTCTTACTTCTAAGTGATTCGAAGATCGTTTGGAGCTCTTCCTTCGAAATGAGCGGTGGTAATACCCTTTCGTTGGTGATGACATTATTTGCCATGTTCTCGTCATTGAACTGGGTGAAACCCGAGCTCTCGAATCGCCAACTCACAATTTCATTTCGAAGGCAGAAATTGTGCACAAGGACTCGACTCTCCAGGTCGTGGTTCGGGCCAATGATGTCATTCGCCTTGTACACTTCCTGGAAAGTCGCTCCTATAGCCTCTACCTTCTCCTGCGGATCCTCTATCACAATGAAGTTGTGATCATCAACTGCCTCACTTGGATCGATACTCGCTGCTACAAGTATTTGTTCGTTGTTCGTCATTCGGGCGATTTTGAGACATGGAAGGTCGTTTTGATTATTTCTCCGGAATATTTTATTTATTTGCGGGAACATATTCGGGTTGCTGGTGTTTACAGCCCGAATTTTATTGCTCTAATACAAACTTACAGAATTTCTGTAATTTTCCTTTATTAATATCTGGAAGTTTTTAATCGACGACTTCAATGTCATGATCTCCGGGTTATGTCTGTCAGTAAACTGTCTGTGCAAGGTTTTTAGTGTTTTCAGCAGTCTACTTTTATATCGGTGCAGTGCGTTAATAGTTGCGTTGCGGAATAAGTCTTCGTTATCAGTGTGTTGATACCGAGGTATCGTTTTGTCCATTGTTCGTTAAATTGTCTCGACCATTAGTTTTAGATGTCTGTCAATCTCATCGTTTGACGGTGGGTAGAGCGAATTCGAGTAAAGTGCTCAAGTCATTGTGCTGGAGAAGTGTGTCCAACGCACCTTACTTTAGGTGTAGAAATGCCTTTGAACAAACTCATCCAACGGAACGGTTATTTCGGTACTAAGACCGCAATGGTCACTGTCATACAAAAAAGTGCGAAGACAGTTCACAGTTTGTTGCTTAGTGCACGTCAGTTGTATTCTTGAGTCGAACAGTAGGAGATCCAAATAGGACCCATGTCTAGGAAACGATGGACTATTTGTCGCCTTAAGGCCGAGTCGATACATTACACTGTGCTGACCCCACCAATTGAATAGCGGGTTCCCTCTAGTATTTGGTGTATTATTTCCCCAATCTCTATGTTTGGCGTTGAAATCTCCGCCGATAATAAAATATGTCTTCCAATTCCAGCCTCATTAATCGAAAAAGTGTCTCGAGCTCTGATATGAATAAGGAGGATTAAGTAGACTTAGGTGCATAGACAGACACCATGTACAGCCGCTTTCCACTACGGTGAGGGATGTACATGACGCATGCTTCCAGCACCTGAAACCCACGTACTACACGACTGTATACTCTTTTGGAATGCAGTTCTTTTCTTACAAAGATTGCAACACCTCCTCCTTGAATGGAGTTGGGTCGGTTTCTTCGTAATATTTTATATCTTCTGTGCCTCATTTTGTGTCTTTTAGTTAGCTTAGTTTCGCTTACCAAAAACACATCAGGGGCTTGGTCTTTAAGCAACTTAAATAGTGTGGCTCTTCGTTCTAACCTAATCAGTGAATTAACATTCACTGCAAGGACCTTCAGGGTTTGCTCCGCCATGTACGTACCCATTACGACTATAAGTGCGTTAGGCCCGGCAGCAGCGTGTATATTTGATCTATCCGCGTAGCCTGTTCCTGTATTTGACCCTGAAGCTGAGCCATCGGCCCCTGAATAGATAGCAAGATAGTCAGCATGTCCGGTACTGGTTCTGGTGCTCTAGGCGCTGAGGCCTGAGAAGCTAGCTTTGCTTGTTGTACCGTAGTTCCCCTACCTGCCGCCATTTGGGCGTAGGTAACTTGGGGAGTGACGGCTGGTGTTTGTATTTGCACGGGTGGACGTTTGACTTCCACCTTCTGCTATCGAGCCAGATTTACTCTTTTTATGTATTGGAATTTAGGACAACCCCGATAATTTGCGGTATGCCCCTTGTTCCTACATAAGGCACAAGAGAGTTGGCTTTTTTCTGACGCTCCATCCATATCCAGAGCGCATTCCTCTGACTTGTGGTTCTCTCCACACTTTACGCATCGAGGCTGCATTTCGCAGTTCGACGCGGCTTGCCCGAACCTTTGGCAGCGAACACATTGTAAAATGTTTTCACTCCTCTTTATTTTTTCCCAGTGTACAACCTGGTAGTCTAGGACTTTTATACTCCTTAGACCATCCAGTTTGCTGTTGGGACTTAGCTGAACCAGGAAAAATGGTAGAGCCCGCTTCTCCCTTTTGGCTCTAGCCGTGACGAAAGGCTTAACCCCCACGAATTTGAGCTCTTCGCACTCCTTCTCTTTCAGCAGTGCACGGAGCTCCTCCGGATCAGTCGACGATGATGTTCGCAACTCTTTGACAAGGTGTGACATGTAGGTTTGAAATTCAAATTACAACATGTCTTGCCTTTAAACGTATAACAGTTCTCATGCGCGTTTCGCAAAGAAGTGTTTTTGGTCCACCAAGAATACAAGGCTAAAAAGTCTGGGTATGGGACTAGTTTTTTGAATTCACATCATGTCGAGTTAATACTAATGACAATCTGTTCATTAATGTGTGAGCTATTGTGCTTAAAATGACGCTACATTTGTTATTTTCAGTCGTAGAGACACTGATAATGCAGAGCCCAGTGGACGTCCCAATGAGGCGGTTACTGAGGTCTATTTTGAGGCAAAAGATAAATCGTTCTACAAGAATGGTATTAAAATGTTAAAGCGGGGCTGGAATGATTATGTTGCTCTTGATGGAGATTATATTGATGACTAAAGTAAATTTTTAATGAAAAAAAACGTGTTTTCTCTTTTAGGCCATGGACTTTTCAGCCCATGGTTATACCCTCGATATACCACAAGAAAAGGGGACCATTTTAGCTGCATTTGCTGATGACACTATTGTACTAACAATACGTAAGACTATTGAAGATAAAGCGCTCTTAAAAATGCAATTGAATGAGAAAAGACCAAATCTGTTAGAGCATATTTTACGGACAGAAAACCGAGCAGGTTGCTTACTCTCATGAAATCGGTCTGTATTCCATCAGAAATTGGTGTTCCATACGAGTTATTGGCACAAAAAGACTCATTGCTTCAATCTTTACATAAGAGGGGGTCTTTGATAGTTCGAACCACAAACCAGGTTGGCTACTGCCCAATGAAGCCACCTCCAAGTGGATAAGTGACATTTTCTCTAAAATTAAACTGAATTGAGGTCTAGATGTAATGTTGGTTCTTTCCATAAAATATTGTGTTGACAAGTAAGAATATTCTCGCGTTTTTTGGCGCACAAAAAAAAGGAAATTTGTATCAGGCCATGGAAAGTACTGCAGAGAGTGGAAGAAAAAAATTACTTCTTCATAAAGCGGTGGAACTACTTTAAGTGTCACATTAACTAATGATTAGGCATGCTAAGACTTATAATATAGAACTTCGGTAGAATACCAGGAACTGCTGAAAAATCAATAACCAGCAACATTCATAAAAGCCTGTAAAACAAAACTAGTAACATCGTTACTGCTGCCTCTAGTCGAACACCTTAGCTCACAGCAATTAGATCTACTGGATCAAGGCTCATTAAGAAAACTCCTGCAACCTTGTGCAATAGACCAAAAACTACAAATGTAGAACGCACTATAAAGCATTGATGTGACGGGCCTGCTCTCGAAGGGAATTTCATACGTTGTGGACGACCATGGTTCAAGTGGTAGTGTTAAGTATATTGACTTCTCAATCGGACGGTTCGGGGTTCAATACCAGCCGTGACCGAAAGATTTTTTTTTTAGGCAACTAAAACCTTGCGAGATGAATGGTTGCCTAAATACAACATAAAGTCAATTTTTACTAAGAATTTAGTCTCCCCATTAAATGTTAGATGTCACCCATAGAGCTAAATAACTACTGAACCCAAACTTTTCATTTTAAGTGTATTCATACCCACTTGAGTTTTAAGTTCATTTTTTTTTTTTTTTTTTAAAGTTGAACATGTGATCATAAACCTAACCCCACACGCAACCCAAAATCAAAAAACTAGAATGCGCCCGAGGAGACTTCAGACCAAAGGGTGCTTTATTGATAAGCATTCGGCTTAAATACCCTGTCATATACCCACGGGGTGGCCGTGGTGTAGTGGTATATGCATAGACTCCTCAAGCAGAGGGTCACGGGTTCGAATCCCGTGCAAGGCAATTTTTTGAAGAAGTCTTTTCATAGAATTTGTATGTAGTTATATGAAAATCCCGTCGGCGTCAACTTTGACATGAAGGCTTAACACTGATGTTGGAGTTGTTGCTGGCTGGGCTAAAATGTAATGAACTACCAACTAGCACGTACTAAGACCCACTGGTTGAGGATGCACTGGCTCATCTCGTCCAGTTTGACAACCACCTCTGAGAAAAATATCGAAACGTAATGCACCTGAGTTTCAAACTACTACATCACCCGCCCGCGCCCTGGAGGAAGCTAGTAAAATGGTATTCATATCCCCTTGGTGGGCGCGCGGTATTATAAAAAATTATTATTATATAGATATAATATAGATTATAGATACAGAAGGGGGAAATTATCCCCCTTCATCATCATCATCATCATCATCATGTCTCCTATTTCAGTACAGGATCTGATAGAATTATTCAACAGTTGCTGCTCACATCTGGTCAGTGGATGTGAGGATTGTCATGTATCCAGCGAAGCTTTTATGTCGGACAATACATTGGAGTGCCGAAAACCTGATAAAACCTTTGGCTACAAGAAGTTATCTCTAAAGTACTTTTAAACAGAATGGGTCTTTTACTCAAATCAGATGGTACGTTCACATCTAGTCTCATGGAAAGCCATGAGAGCTCTACTTGGTTCTAAACTAAACGTTAGTTCTGATCCTAGTATCTATGATATTATAACGATAGTAGACCTATAATCTTCTAAAAAAATTAAAAAAATGCTTAGTCAACACAAACTTTTCAGAACACCGGGAAACGATTTTTCCGGCTCTGATTTAAAAACTTTGACCTCTTATTCTGCCAACTATGGTTGCCTTACTTATGTCCAACTTCAATTTGGGAAAAATCCCACAAGCGTGGGTGGAGATAAACATAGTAACAAACCAATTGAGTTACACTAATTTTACCATCCTATACACTTGAATTCGATTGTTTTTTAAAACTGACACAAACTGATTTCATCTCGAACAGAGGCTTAACTTGAACAAAATTAATGTTGTAAGGTTAGTTGCATTGTTCGGGTCGAATTGATCTTTCGCTATTTAGTGAAATAATAAAGTAAGCTCACGTGAATTTATCTTTTTTTTATTTTTTGTATATTCTTAGTTTTTAAGGTGTGTAAAAATTATTTATTGGGTCTATATAGAGCCATTTACACCGACTTTCCTTCACAGTAGGCATGTTGAGCCGTTGACAAAAGTCTTGAATCAATTTTACCTCGATTATGGATATCAATCAGTCGTTGTAGAGTTTTTAGAAGGAAAGATGATAGACTTATAGGTCTGAGGTCATTTGGTACATCATAAGAGCATTTTCTGGTTTTGTGAATAAAAATAACACTGACTTCTCTCCATGACAGTGGAATGTGGATCAGTTCAAAACAGCCCCTCATGATATTTTCTAGCCTATGCGGGATAATATCTGAGGACCTCTGTAGCTCGGCAGGTATTGTATTATATCGTCCGGACCAGCAGACTTATATGGTTTGTTTGTCTCTATTAATCAAACCAACAGTATTCCTGTTTGTAGTGCTACTGGCTATGAATAGGGAGCTAGCTGGAAAGTGATTGTCCAGTAGGAGGTTGAGTGATTCATCACTTCAGGTTGTCTAAGAGCCAGTGTTTTTTTTTTTTTTTTTTTTAAACAGTTAGGCGTCATAGGATTTTTATAGAAGATTTTTCATAGCCGCGATGTCTCAAGGTTTTCTATAATTTTGTCACAGAATGATCTCCAGGATTGTCGCTTTTTCTTCCTCAGTTCTATTTTAATATATTTTGAGGGATTCTTGTTCCAGTCATTCACTTTTCTTGTGCTTTTTGCTGGGTTTAACAGTTTCTGAAAAACTTTCCTAAGCGGTACCGGTGCTGATGTCTACCAGTGCGGCTTTTTTTTGCTTCTCGGTTGAATAAGAGGACAGGAAGCAGCCGTAACCTGATTGAGAGGTAAGGTGAATTCCTTGACTTTCATGTTAAGCTCGTTGATCAAGCGAAGTAGTTGCGATATCAGCGGATAGTGTTTCTGACAGTATTACTTGGCATTAACTAGTATGTTAAGGGCTGAAAAATTCCATATGCCAAGCCGAAATTCATTATCGTTAAAACGTTTGCTTCGGTCTTTAACTTTATACCCGTCTATATCTACTGTGGGGAAATTATTAAGTACTAATGGTACATAAACCCCGGAGGTCAAACTAAACTGTTCAATACCAGTATCCTCGCTGAGGTTATGATAGCCGTCGTTGGCCTATTCATGTTTATTGCACTGCTATCTTTGCTCTAGAGTCCTGAAAAAACCCTTTAAACCTGTGCTTCAAATTCGTGTGTACACAGGAAGTTGTGTACTAAGTAGCTCAAACTGACTAGAGCCTGCGGTTGATCCGTGTGTGGTATTTCTCCTCCTTCGATACCCCGCCCTCAGACAGAGGGCCTAAATTCCAATATTTCATCACGTGGAGGCAGGAGAAGGAGTTGATAGGTAGAAGGTTAAGTTTCGACGCTTATGTCTTCGCAAAACAATTGCTCACCATTTTTGATAAATGTAGGAAATTGATCCTTTTTCCAATACATTGACTCCCATAGAATTTAATAATATTGTAATACATTGTCTACTGCATAGAACTGAAAAACAAAGCTGTCCTCCCACTGGTTATTGTTCAAGTTCTCCGATGGTTCTTCATACTACAGAGGGTATGTGATGAGGCCTATCTGCAAGGCCATTCTTAATTTTTTTTTTCTATTTCGGGAACTTTAGATTCCATAAAGTCTGCCGTATTCCTTTTCGTGCGTTACAGCTGAGGGAATGATATTGCACGCGAGTTCTTCGTTTACCAACGTGTTAAAATGCTTTTTCCATCTATTATAACAGACATCCCTGCTGACCTTCAATATATTTCGCGAATAAATCTCTTCCGAGTTTTTTCCTCATTGTGCCGCAATCTTAAAAAAAAAAAAAAAAAAATCGATCCTTTACCCGTGTTTTGGCGTTGCACTTCCTCTCTTCCTTCTCTAATTCTCGTTGCAAAGGTAATCGTATATCGCACGTGCTCTTGCTTCAGCTTTTTTAGCCGTCGAATATAGAACGCCTTTTGTCGTTTTCTAAATACCCTTTGTACTTAGCCTACGCTTGAAAGGGTTTTCTTTTATACTTAACCATTACTGCCCTAGTAACCAAGTGTTAATTCTAAGACTTTTGTTGAGAACAAATTCTGAGAACTAGGAAATCGTAGTCGGGTTATCTGTGAAATCTGGGGGCAGAGTCCATAGACATTTTTCTACGTTATCCATGATGTTAAACACTTTTTAAAAGAAGTAATATCTGTCCTTTGTCCTTTAATTAAACTCGATTAAACTCGGATTTCTAAGGTTTCACAAGACCTAGAACAAATTAATTTTGCGAACAAAGAGAAACTGCTCAATATATTTACAGGAATCAACGGCATGCGATTGATTTTCAAGAGATTCCATCGAGTTGTTTTCCCATGAAAATTTACGAAATATCTGTTGTTATATGGCTGCTATTATGCATAAATGTATTATCCACTCCAATTGCTTTTTATATATTATATGGCATCATATATGAAAATGCCTTAAAAAGACCTGGGTAGCCCAATGGATTTTATTTATTTACCTAATACCCTTGTGGGCACATCTACTTCATACTCCAATGGTACTGTTTATACATATAGTATCTTCTTTACGAGATTTGTATATGTATCTGTAACTTATCTAGAAGAAAATGTCTAACTTAACCAAACTGACGAATGATTGTTGGCTTTTTTTTTATCAAAATGATAACTTCAGTCCTTTTTAGGGGTGAGATCGCAATGGAAAAGTTGAAATTTAATTATCAGCAGCAATTATAACCGGAAATAATAAAACGAGAAATTAATCCATAAAATACTTATCCAGTTGAAATATATATACAACAAAAGCACTAGAATAAACGACAGTAAAGTATCTTCATCATAACTTGACAGATAGAGAAGATTTAGGGGTGACAAATTGACAATGCCAACGGATATGACAATGGCAATCCTGAAAGCATGTCGCTTTGCATCTTAGCAGCAGTAACCCTTGTAAAACGTTTACGCAAACCGATGATAGCAAATATTTTGAATAATTAAACTGAAGAATACACCGAAAGTATTTTTTAATAATCACTCGATGGCACTACTGTGCCGAACCTTAGAATGAAGTATGGTATATAGAATGTGTACGTAGTATCGAAGGGGTTCTATTAAATTTTGGGAGTCCCATTTTGAATGACTAAAACACCGACAAGTGCTACTGGGACGATAGTACGTGCGGTTACGCATGGTAAATCCCTTCTATGAAATTTTAATTAATACCAAGTGAAACTAATAGGAGTTATGTGTCCTTGTCTGTGTACACTTACATATATACATGCACACATGTAGACGTTTATGTAATAGGTTACGAGATGAGTTGGCATTTTAATTGAATTTAATGGTGTTTGCGAGATAGCAGCTGAAGGGTGCTTTGACATACTTTAGGCCAAACATTCATTAAATGGTCAAACTATTGGGCTTTTATGTAATGATGGCTTATGAACATTTCTTGAAATTGACATAAACTAGACTAGTGGCATTGGCCATTTGTATGAAGAAGAGTAATTTCGGAAATCATTTCAGTTACTGTTGAGTTTGCGAGGATATGGATTAGATCGTAAGGGTTTATGAATAATGAAAAGCTATTTCAATAGTATATGTCGTAGTATGAAACAATATTCTGACATCTTTATTGACACAAGCATGTTTATTAACTAACAGTCTGTATGACAGATATCTCTTTCAGTTTTACGAGTTGTTGTTCCTGTTAATTCTTAGGATTGTTACATACAATACCATGCAGAATAACACAGATAGTACAGCATTTAGCTCATGTGTTGTAATCACATACTAAACTAACCTATAGTATGTCAGCTTTGGGTTAGTGTGGTCCTCGTTGAGGTGGTCTTAGACCAGTTACAAGTTAATGGTAGTACCACTGGGAGAGCGTTGGAAACCGAAGGCCCTAGCTTCTACTGGAACAAGACAGAATTCTCATATTATTTGACACGGTGGACAATTTTGATAGATCAGAAACCTTGTACATTTCGGAAGTGGTAACTATCTAGTTATTTTAATATGATGCACGCCGCGACACGATTGTTGAAGAGAAAGTAAGCAACAGATTCTTCTTCCCCAATTGTTAATTGCTATGAGCCATATTAACCTAGATGTCACACATTTGTTTCTATAAGTCAATCTATGATTGGTCATAAAAAAACGCTTGAAATGTGTCATTTTTTTGGCGTATGATATCTGTAGCTTGACATTGTCCAGCTGTCGATTATAAGTTCCTAGAAATCTATATCTGGCTAGTTCATCAGCAAACCAGTTCCCTAGTTCGTTCGTTGGCCCATTCCACACCGCATTCGAAGAGTTCATTGAAACTTTTAGCTTATTGGTCTATGTTATTTCCGAAAAGTTTCTACTTATGTCGCAGCGAATTCAGACTGGCAGCCGTCGTACAGATGGTTGTGATGCACCCATCTGTGAACAAGGTCGTAAGGAACTTTAATGTGAATGGTTCGGAAATCAAGGCGTGAAAAGTGTTAACCAACAGCTAGTGTGGAAAGTTTTCATTAAATTAAACACATATTTGTTATAAAATGAATCCATAATTCAATCGACTAATAAAGCTCTATCTATGGCAACTAGAAATAAAATACAACGTACTTTATGTGACTACCACGGCTTCTCTTTAGCGACGATCCAAAGGTCAAAATTGTTGATGATTTTTGACGAATAAATGGGTAAATGGCCGCAATTATAGTTTAGATGTTAAGTTGGAAGCCTAAAGGTGTTAAATCGCATGACCTTGGAGACAAATCAACTTCTCCTCTAAACGAAATAATGCGATCTTCTATCCTGTTCAAACCCGAGATCGTCCAGACGCGATTTATTCAATTTTGAAAAGAAAAAATAGCCGGTAAACATGTTGCGGTACTGTTCTTCACTCATTGTTACTATTTCTCCAGCCTCATTTTCGAAAAAGTACGGGCCAATGATGCCGCCAACTCATAATCTGCCAGATACAGTAACTTTGTTGGGTCGCATTTGTTTTTCATGAATCTTGTTTGGGTTTTTCGGTCCCCGAAAACCACAATTTTGTTTATTTAATATAAAAGGTGGAACAAAATTAATCATCCAATTTTGTTTTTGAATTACTTTTTTACTAAATGAAAAAAAAAAAAAAAAATAAATTTGAGGGATGAAAATCCTTATCTGGACCTTTACAATTGTTTCCGTTAAGTGAAAAGTGGCTGCCGCCAGTGTTAATACACATTTGTGTCCGTTTTATTGCATTTTCCAGGATTTTTCGCAAGATTTCCGGTGATATCTGTTCGCATTCCTGTCGAATATTCTCCTTAAGGGCTGCGATTGTCTGAGACTTGTTGGTATAAGCCCGCGATTTCAAGTAGTCACAAAGAAAGAAGCCGAGACTGGTTAAATCGGGCGATTTAGCTGCGCATGCCAAATCGCCAAATCGGGAGATGATGTAACTAGGAAACGCTTCCTTCATAATATCCATTGAGGTTTGTGCTATGTGTTGCACCGTCTTGTTGATATAACGTTTGATTCGATACCGAACTAGTTTATTCAAAACGCTTCACTATAGCACAAATTCCGGAATCATTAGGGCGATAATAATGACCGAAAAATGGACGAATCTTACGAAATGTTACTTTTACAGATCGCCCATTTTCGTAGTAAGATTGAATAACAAAGATGCGTTGATGTGTAGTAGATGACTCTATGAATAAAATTGGCAAAGATTGTATAGTATCTGTAAAATAGTTCAGAGTTAATTGAATTCAGTAAATGACAGTTATTAATAGAAAAACTCCGCACCATATGCCGGCTCACCCTTTACTAGCTCATGGACTTGGACTGTTTATGATGGCATCGATAGCTGTTATGTTAAGAGCATTCGACGGAAAACGGATGATGCAATGAGAACAGCAATTGGAGCCGTAAGTCATTAATTTTAGCCGTAGTTGGGATGCTCTTTTGCGCCGGTGCATTGTCTTGCAAAAACAAAATTTTTTTTCGCTTTATGTAAGGCCGTTTCGCAGCGATTTCAGCCATCAATCGGTCCAATAACGCATAGTATTACTCGCTGTTGATGGTTTTTTCTTTTTCGAGGTAGTCCCCGAAGAGTATGCCATAACAATCACTGAAAACCGACGCCATAACCTTTCTGACCCATCGAGCCTCCCTCGGACGCTTCGGAGCACTCGTGCCGGCTTCGGTCCATTGCCGGGCACTCATTCTGTTCTTTGGTTTATAATAGTGGATCCAAGTTTCATCAACAGTTACCAATCGAAGCCAAAAGTCCGCCCGATTCCGCATTAGCAAGTCCAAACACTCTTTCGAAGTGCTCTCGCGTTCGTGTTTTTGGACAGGAGTGTGTATGCGCGGCACCCAACGGCAGGATAACTTTTTCATATGCAGAATATTGCCCAAAACATAGCGTGTGCGCTCAGTACTAATCTTTGTGGTATCTGCTAGCTCGAGCACCTTCACTTTCCGGTCAGCCAACACCATTTCATGTATTTTTTTTTGACATTATACTCTGTAACCGGGAGTGGAGTTGCGGTCACCACGCCACCTTCGCCGTTTTGCCTTTCAAAAGATAATGTTTTATGAGAGAACGAAAATCGTTTTTGTCCATACTCAACATGATGCCAAACACGTCAACAACAATCAGCTGTCAAAACAAAACTAAAGACAGTATCGCACTGAAATTTAGCATGTCTGTCTAAATATGAACGGACTTCAAGGAACCATAACCTTTTTTGCAGTAGCAGCGCATTCTGGCGGTCAAGGAGGCCAAGATGCGTAGGAGAAAATTATATCAACTTCTGCAATTTTGGACGATCATCGAATTAACCTCGACAGTGGTAGCAATGACACAAGCGTCAGAATTTTCATCAACGACTGTCTTACTACCCCAATCAGCTAAAAAATAACAAAAAATGCAAGTATGCCTGGATCAGGAATTCATCTCTACCTATTAGAAAAAAAGGCGGCAGGGTGATTAAAATTGCTTGTTGTTAAACTTGGTTATTAAATATTTATAGTATTTCAAGTCATTTAAATTGATATGAGTTATTTTTGTACAGATCAATCAGATAACATGTCTTGTTCTGGTTTTCCAGTCACGCATCAAAAGATGCTTCCTTGCTGTTTTTCGCCCCTTGCTGCTTTAGTTCATTAACTAAGTCTAATTTTTTTCTCTGGGATATGGATTTACGAGATGGAAAAATCAAAGTGTGAGCATCAGATACCAAGCTATTTGTTTGAAGCTATATGCAATGAATCGTATCCTGCTGGTGGTGTGGCGGTATTTTACAGAGTGAACTGGACTGTAAGCTTATCAAAACTGGTCTAAATAGCGCTGACTTGATTGCAGTAAGCTGCAATATTTCTGATATTCGCTAAAGTTTTGTTTATGCGTATCAATTACATTATTCCTCAGTTAAAGACCTTTTAGATGAGATTTTTGAATTTCTCTAAAACCTTTCTTATAAAAAAAATTAAAATAAAAAAATCTACTTTACAGCCTTCAAGAGAGATTTATCTTTAGAATAATAAATAAATCTAAGTGTATAAAGCCATGGATGATGTTTCATTTTTTAAAGAAAATAAGAAGAAAAAAAAGCTTAGTGCTCTTGTTCGTAAATATCTTATGAACAAAACCGAATATCGCCCAATCTCCAATTTGCCATTTTTGAACAAAGTTATGGAAACAATTATGAGCAATCAGCTGAAGGTTTTTCTTAATAATAAAAAACTAATTGCTAACCACAAACCCGGTTTCTACGTCAAACAGAATTGCACTACGTCCCTGATCAAAATTTGTGTAGATATTCGTGCTGGGTTCAACAAGAATATTGTGGGATTAATTGTATTCTTGGATTTTTCATAGGCATTTGATAGCGTCAATCATAACATTTTATTGAATAAACTTAAGACTAAGTTTTCGTTTGAAAACTCCTTATGCAACATAATCAAATCATAACTTTTTAATAGGTCACAGTATGTGTTTCACAAAAATAAGTGCTCAAGAAGATTAAAAGTGCCAATGGGCGTACCACAAGGCTCTGTGCTAGGACCTCTTCTATTTTCCTGTTTCATTAACGATATAATAGAATGTTTCTTAGATTCCAAATATCATGTCTATGCACACGATCTTCAAATTTGTAAAATGTTTCCAAAATCGGATATAATACCAGCCTCCAGCCGAATGAATCAGGAATTGTGTATAATCTCATCTTTGACGGTGGAAAATGAGCTGTAGCTCAATCCAACAACAATCAACACTTCTCCACCCTCTTCCTCAACTAGAACCCAATTGCATATGTGCAAAACATAAACAATCTTGAGGTTTGCTTTAATTTCAACCTAAACTTAGGTGCCATATAAATAGGACTGTTTCAAAAATCTGTGGTGCGCTTCGAGGCTTAAGTCCTCTAGCAAAATATAGGGTGATTCATCGTGAGGCTTGATTTATTATGTAAAATAAAACACATAAATTTGGAAGTGAACTTAAAATTTTTACCATCGATTTAAAGAACGATTCATGGCATTTACTTTTTAGAAATGATAACACGACTACGTCTGAGGTGATCCATTCGGAAGGTCCAAATTTGGACGACTCGTTCGAGCACAGCGACTGGTATTTTGCGGATAACATGAGTAATTTTGACTTCCAAAGTTTCAATCGTGGCTGTCTTATTCCTGAAGACCTTAGACTTTACATATTCTCAGAGAAAATAGCCAAAAAAAACGTGAAATTAAGTGCTCACCAAAATGATGGCTCAACAAGTCCATTGCTTCATGAGCTGTATGGCTGGTAGCGTCGTTCTTTAGAAACCAAAGATCATCGAGACCATGTGCTTGAATTTCAGGAAGCACAAAGTCCATTAACAGGGCGCGATAACGGTTACCATTGACGGTAACATTCTGGTTTGCCTCATTTTTGAAGAAATAAATTCAATTCAAGATTCTTTATTTCAATCAATAATATAGGGTTTTCCAATAGGGACTTAACAACTTTGAATTTAATTTGTAAACACACTCTTTCACTAATCATCAAACCGTTACTGTCAATTTATTCAGTAAACTTAACATTTTCATCATGATAAAGAACACTTACGAGCTACGTTCTACGATTGGGTTCTGAAGAAGATGCGCCAAGATGATGTATTTCATCGCAAAATCATCTTCAGGGACGAAGCTCATTTTTGGCTCAATGGGCTCGTCAATAAGCAAAATATGCGCATATGTGCTTTATGAATCACCACTTCATCCACAAAAAAATAACTGTTTGGTGCGGTTTGCATGCCGGTGGAGTTATTGGGCCATATTCACGTGACTGTGAATGGTCAGCGTTATTGCGCCATGATCACCGATTATTTTTGGCCCAAATTGGAAGATATGGACTTGGACGACATGTGGTTTCAACAGGATGGTGCCACAAGCTGCACAGCATACGCTACAATCGATTTATTGAAGAGTAAGTATGGTGAGCGTGTTATCTCAAGACATGGGCCAGTCGATTGGCTACCTCGTTTGTGCGATTTAACGCCGCTTGACTATTTTCTGTGGGGCTACGTTAAGTCATTGGTTTATGCAAACACGCCGACGATGTTGAAAGAGCTCTGAGCCAACATTGAACGGGAAATAGCGGCTGTTTCGGCCGAAATGTGCGGCCGAGTCGTTGAAAATTGGGTCCAACCAATCAACCGCTGCAAACGTGCCCGCGGTGGTCATATGAACGAAGTCGAGTTCCATTCATAAATGTTTTGATTGTATTGTACTTCAAGCCAATAGTAAAGCTTTTGAAATATCTCAAATAGTTTGCCTTTTATTTAAAAAAAGTGTTGTCAAGTCGTTTTCAGAAAACCCTATACAACAGCATATATTTTTCTTTCGAAAAAAAAAAAAATCATTCAGTAAAGGGTTAATAACTGTAAAATTTTAATTTTGGTAATTCATCACCTGCACAATATCTTCACTATTCCCGAAACTTCGTGGAGTAAATTTCCTGGAACCAACAATATGTTGCGTACACCCCCACCATCATTTGATCGAAATAAAAAAAGTGTCCATTATCCCAAAATGTGTATCGTGCTCCTTTGAAGCAACTACAAATAATATTAGCTGCCAAATGTTTAGGGATGTGTATCATTAAGTCTGCGCAAGAATCCCCGAAAATTTAGAAAGTCGACTTTAGACGTGCAACAAATGTAAATAACAAACCTCTAACATATTAAGTGGAGTGAAAAGTAACCTCCTTGACTGCCAGAATGTGATGCCACTGCAAAAAAGGTTATGGTGTCTTGAAGTCCGTTTATATTTAGGCAAACATGCCAAATTTCAGTGCGTTGCTGTCTTCAGTTTTACTTTGACAGCTGATTGTTGTTGACGTGCTTGGAATCATGTTGATTATGGACAAAAACGATTTTCGTTCTCTCATAAAACAGTATTTTTTGAGAGGCAAAACGGCTAAGGAAACGAAAGAAAAGTTGGATAAATATTATGGGGCTAATGCTCCGTCAGATTAAGCCGTCAAATATTGGTTTCGAGAACAGAATGAATGCCCGGCAATGGACTGAAGCCGGTACGAGTGCTCCGAAGCGGCTGATGGTGGAAAAGGTTATGGCGTCGATTTTATGGGATTGTCATGATATACTCTTCGTGGACTACCTCGAAAAAGGTAAAACCATCAACAGCGAGTATTACTGTGCATTATTGGAGCGATTGAAGGCCGAAATCGTTGCAAAACGGCCTCACATGAAGCGAAAGAAAAATAAATATTTTTAAGACAGTGCATCGGCGCACAAGAGCATCGTGACCACGGCTAAAATCAATGACTTACTGTCGCATCTACCGTATTCGCCCGAATATCTCTTAGCTCTTCCCAAACCTCAAAAAATTCAGCTCACGCAAGGAAATCATCGACGCCACGGAGGAGTATTTTGCAGACCTTTTGGAAAATTACTTTTCGGACGGGATCAAGAAGTTGGAAAATCGCTAGAATAAGTGTATCAAACTAAAAGGGGACTATATTGAATAAAATAATAAAAAACATTTAAAAAGGAGGTTACTTCTCACCCCACATAGTACTGAGAACGAGAGAGTTAACATTTGAAAAATAACGACGCAAAAAAACTTTTTCCATAATGTGGTGTCTGTCATACTACCACGTCAGTCGCAGAGGGTTAAATGTAAAGTCATAGAATTTCTATTTGTCGAAATCTCCAATCACTATTAAAAATATGTTATTGGGTGTGCTTATGTGCCACATCTTGCCAAATTAGAGGTCGATGTGTCTTACTTAACCTCGTCTTATCATAACGTCATATTATATGGTGATTTCAAAAAAAACTTATTAAATGATGACCCAATAGCTAATTCTGTAAAAGACTTTGCTGTCAATTATGGGCTGTACATTCTTCACAATTTCAGAGCAGGATGTCGTCCTTCGCTTTTAGATTTCATGACCAAATCTCGGTTCCTGCCTTTAATTCTCCTCACGATCCAATATTCTTAATGTATGTTGTTCATATGAATATAAAAATTTCCCCTAAAAAAATGTAATTCAGGAATTGCAAAGATATAGACCTAAATGCTCTGCACAGTGACTTGTGCTGGAATATATCAGATATTAATAATAAAGTCGCTATATTTGAGTCTATTGTTTCGGAGCTTTTTGATACATATGTTCTACTTAAAAAAAAAATTGTAATAAGAGATCCTAGGCGACCCTGGTTTACGTTAGATCTTGTGTTAGATCTTGCTTTCCCTCTTCTTGGAAACTTGCAAAAGTGACACCAATTGCAAGGAAGTCAAACCCTTCACAATGCTCCGACTTTCGCCCAATTAGTATTCTTTCTGGCCTGTCAAAGGTTTTAGAAATCATAATTAAAAATCAGCTTCAAATGCATCTCGACTTCCAAAATTTAGTAAGCCCACATCAATCTGCTTATCGAGCAGGACATAGCTGCATCATGATGACATCCGTTTGGCCTTTGATGAGATCAAAATAACTCTGCTCTGCCTTTTGGACTATTCAAAAGCATTCGATTCGGTGAATCACAGCATACTTTGCCAGAAACTTTATTTTAGGTTCAGATTAGACAGGAGAGCCGTTGAACTGATTCGGAACTACTTCGTAGAACGAAGATATCTCTACAGTGTTGGGACTTTGTTAAGGTGTTCCACAAAGCTCAATCCTTGGACCTCTGCTCTTTGTTTTATACATTAATGACATTCCCCAAGTGTGTAAGCATAGTACAAAATTTAGTAAGCCCACATCAATCTGCTTATCGAGCAGGATATAGCTGCATCATGATGACATCCGTTTGGCCTTTGATGAGATCAAAATAACTCTGCTCTGCCTTTTGGACTATTCAAAAGCATTCGATTCGGTGAATCACAGCATACTTTGCCAGAAACTTTATTTTAGGTTCAGATTAGACAGGAGAGCCGTTGAACTGATTCGGAACTACTTCGTAGAACGAAGATATCTCTACAGTGTTGGGACTTTGTTAAGGTGTTCCACAAAGCTCAATCCTTGGACCTCTGCTCTTTGTTTTATACATTAATGACATTCCCCAAGTGTGTAAGCATAGTACAAAATTTAGTAAGCCCACATCAATCTGCTTATCGAGCAGGATATAGCTGCATCATGATGACATCCGTTTGGCCTTTGATGAGATCAAAATAACTCTGCTCTGCCTTTTGGACTATTCAAAAGCATTCGATTCGGTGAATCACAGCATACTTTGCCAGAAACTTTATTTTAGGTTCAGATTAGACAGGAGAGCCGTTGAACTGATTCGGAACTACTTCGTAGAACGAAGATATCTCTACAGTGTTGGGACTTTGTTAAGGTGTTCCACAAGGCTCAATCCTTGGACCTCTGCTCTTTGTTTTATACATTAATGACATTCCCCAAGTGTGTAAGCATAGTACGATACACCTTTATGCAGACGGTGTTCAATTATACTTGTCAACTTCGCGGTCGGAACTCGGGAATTGTATCAGTAAATTTTAGAGGATTTAAGAACGATAAATCATTGGTCTCTTTGTTTACCGATTGGTGAGAACACTCGCGTTGTTGACGAATACCTAGAAAAAGTGAAAAGTCTTGTATACATTTTGAACAATCATCTTATAGCCTGTGATCACATTAACCTATTTGTTAAAAATGTTTATTCGACGTTGCGTATGTTCTGGATTTCTGCCCGTTATACTTTAGGCTAAAATTGTAAAAGCTCTACTTTTACCACAAATAAGCTACTGCTGTTTAGTCTACAGTTTTCTTGACTCATATTCTTTTCGTTAATTAGAAATTGCTTTTCACGCCATCATAAGATATGTTTTTCATTTACATAAGTTTAATCATATCTCCATATTTAGACGATCAATCTTAGGGTGCACGCTTCAACAATTCCTAAATTATCGTAACTGCTTATTTCTTGTAAACTTATTTAACCATAAGAAACTGAATTAGTAATAATAATAGTAGTAGTAGTAGTAAATGATTTTTATTCAATTAATTTTTCAATATCAGAAAAAGTATAAAATCATATAAAAGCATGACATTGCTGTCTGCCGATTGACATTTTTTTTTAAGTATTTGTAATGTTCTTTTGTAAAGTTAATTTTAAGATCAATTAAAAATTTTCGGTTAATATCCTTTTTAGATAATTTAATGCTGTTTTGCAGAATTCGTACAATATGGGAACGTTCATTTCATTTAGGTGGTTGATAACCTGATCCTCTGATAAATAGTCCGTTCCGAAGATGTGTCGCCTTGTTGATGTGTTCGGTATCTTTCTATGAAGTGGTAAACATCCTCCCTGTCGTTTGAATTACATATTCCACAAATCACAGGGAGATCACTCCAGTGTGGTATAAAATTTAGACGCCTCGCAGTTTCACCATCATTGAGATCACCTGTGTTGTATACTCATCTCCTATGGGTTGACGTCTCCGCTTCTCTACAAGAATCATCTCTAAATTGGCGATCCAACTTTAAGCAGAGCTCTGTCAGTACCAGCTTTCAATTTTGAAGAGCATACGGGTTGAGATTCAGCTCCATCCCACTTGCCAAACCAACTAGTCCTGTTCCTAATAGCGCTGAGTGCAACACTCTTAGTTAGAAGATGGTTTTCCATGCCCAGGACCTTTATAATAAAGTGAACTTGCAGCTTAAATGTTTCAACAAACATGGGAGATAGTCCTGTCTCGATTGCCAGTAAATACTTAGTTGTGCGGCAGGTGTAAAATTATTTTTAAGAGTTTTTCGACGGTTTCGTACCTCTTATTACCCCACATTTGCGCTGCATAAAAAAGAATAGACTCTGCAACAGCTTTGAAAACTTTATATTTACTACTACGAGCTATACTTATATTTGCAAAAATTTTACTCCATGTCGTATTTATTGCAGTTTTAGCCTTCGTGAGTTTCTCTTTCAGGTTTTTCTCCATGCTCATATTTTTGGTAAATATCACACCAAGGTATTTGTACTCCTTGACAATCTCGATTTGGACTCAATTTAAAGTCCATCTTTCGTTGGTACAGTTTGTTCCTCCACTGTTTTTAAAAATCATCACCTTTGATTTCTCTAGGTTGATCGCGAGACTCCATAAGCAGCAATATTCAGCCAAACCATGTTTCAGTGGAATGTGCTAGGAGCACAATATCGTCAGCAAAGAAAAGTGCTTTGATTACTATACCGGCATATTCCACACCTCCTGGTAGAACATCAACAATATCCTCAATAAAGAGTGGGAATAATATCGGGCTCAATGAACAATCTTGCCTGACTTCAGATTTAGCCTGGAACCAATCCGATAGTGCCTCGCCATTCCACACATCAACTTACGTATCCTGGTACAAATTTTGTAGGACCTTTCCAAACTTGAGAGAGATTCCCATATTGTAGAGTTTAAAGACCAGTGCGAAGAAACCGAAATTACCTATACTAGGTGGGGTGAAAAGTAACCTCCTTGGGAATGTATTTAAAATCTGATTGCAAGTAATTTATTGTAAAGGGTGTTTCATCGTGAAGTTTGATTTTTGACAGCCTACGCATGACTCCTATCAAACTGCTTTATCATTTTTTTTTTTCAGTATCGTTTGGCAAGTCATCATGGAAAGATTGACACCACAACACCGTCTCCAAATTGTTCAGCTGTACAGTATAACGAAAATCAGCGCTCTGTGAAAATTTTTTTTTCGTGCGATTCGAGGAATTTACGGTGCGCAAAATCGACCTACTGAAACCACTATTGCCAATACCATTCGCAAGTTTGAGTCCCAGTTTACATTAAAGGATGATACTCGACCGGTTAGACCACATCCAGCACGTTGTGAAGAGACTTTAGCGGCTATAGCTGAGAGTGTACGCGAAGACTGGCGTATTTTACGTGAGGATCAAGAATTGAAGCCAAGCGAATTGAATTTGCGTCATATTTTCAGTAAAAGGGCTCTGGAAAATATTAATGAAAATCCGGTGTTTTATCGTAAAATTTTGTTTAGTGATGAGCCATTTCTGGCTCAATGGATACGTTAATTAGCAAAATTGCCGTATTTGGGCTAATGAGCAACCCGAAGAGTAGCAATAGCTACTATAATATCCATTGAAAACAACGTTATGGGGTGGTTTATGGGCTGGTGGGATCATTGGTCCATATTTCCTTAAAAATGAAGCAAATCAGAATGTTACCGTCAATAGTTACCATTATCGCGCCATGACAACGGATTATGCGCTTCCCGAAATTCAAGCACATGGTCTCGGTGAACTCTGGTTTGAACAAGACGGCGCTACGAGCCATACAGTGCGTGAAATCATTTTGGTAATTTCACGTTTTGCTACGATAAATTGGTCGCCTAGATCGTGCGATAGCACACATTTAGACTATTTTCTCTGGGGATATGTAAAGTTTCAGGTCTTCAGGAATAAGCCATAAGTCGTGCCATTTCGTGCAGCAACTGACAATAGAGTAGAGAGAGTTGTGAAAAGACACGATCATCTATTGCTTAATATGCATGAGACAATCAAAAAAACTGCATCCATCCGTAGATCGATGTGTGAATTTCACTGATCGCAGTGTGGGATGAGAAAGATGAGATGTGGTAAGGAAAAAACAGCTATGCCGAACTTCCTTGCGAAAACATAAAACAAAGCTGTGTGGAGAAAACGGTTGTACATATCGCCATCATAGACTCTTCCACAAAAATAGAGATCAGATAAACAATACACCATCAACCGTATTACCATCTCCGATTCATCACACATTAGATACTGGAAAAGAAGTTGTCTTCAAAATCGTGCCCGTAATCATACAAAGTGGACAAAAAACCTATGCCTTTTTAGATGATAGATCATCAGTTACATTAATAGACGAACAGTTGGCGAAAGAATTAGAAGTTGAAGGTGACTATTCTCCGCTACATTTAAAATCGACATCGAATACTCTTCGCATGGAGCATAATTCTCGCAAGGGTTCTAGAAAACAAACATTTGCGATATCTGGGGTCCCCACTGCAAAGTCTTTAGCATTGCATAGCATAGCTTTTCGAAGAGATTTAAACACCTGGATGGGCTACCAATAATTTCATAAAAAAAATGCCCAACCCAAAATATTTATTGGTCTGCACCATTGAAAATTAGGATTACAATTAAAAATTAGGGAAGGCAAAACTGGGCTGGACTGGGTCATGTTCGGGCCGTATAAGCATCAACAGCAAGAATATATTTTAGCCACCATTTTCACGTTTGGGAATGTAACCAGATGATACATGAATTGGTCTAGCAGTCTAGCCTGGGATGCAGCATCCAATAATGGTGGTGTTTCACTCGCCCTTACCCAGTGTTTGCTCGGAATTCTTTATCGGTTTCGAGAAAGAAGCCGATATTAAGGAACTGTTCCAACAAGTTTTGATAGCAAAAGAGGACCAAAATTCACAGCGATTTTTATGATGAAGTAACATTAGGAAGAAGATCGAAATATACAAACTCGTGGTAATGTCGTTTGGAGCCACCTGTTCGCCATACTATACTCAGTATGTTAAGAATAGAACACGAAAGATTATATGCACTTTGCGCTTTGATAGCGAAGAAGAAGGATTATGTAGTGCTCGGGTTATGTAGTTCTCCAAAGACAGACGAATTCTTCTTCAAATTTGAAAAAGACAATGTAAAGGATGAGTTGCATTTGGGCATAAAATTACCAAGAGACATGTGCTGCGATTCCTCATGCAGATTTACGATCCTCTCGGACTAGTTGCTAACGTGTTGACTAATCTTAAAATACTTTTACAGAATTTCCAGAGGGCTGGGATAGAATGGGACGAGGAAATAAAAGATGAACAATTTTCAATATGGAAGAAACAACTACGCTTGCCGTCAACAATTAAATAGGTCAACATTTTTCGAGTTCAGAAAAATTGTCTCAGATCATCAAAAACTAAAGTTGCCCCTCTACGACTGTTGTTTATCCCAAGAATGGAACTAGAGTCCGCGCTCCTAGGTACAAGGTTGGCAACTTTCATCATCGAATCTCATATCATTAGCTTCAAAAGACATGTTTATTCGACAGACTCCAAGACGGTGATATTTTGGATATATGGAAAGACACGCAAATGTTAGCAGTTTCTTGTAACCAGAGTGAGTGAAATTCTTGAAAGAACGAATACAAATCTCTGAAGATGGTTGCTATCGAAATTGAAAGCTGCAGACGAAACTACAAGACCTCGTTCAAATCTGGGAAGTTTTTATATGCACCGATTGTACACCGATAGAACACTAGCCCCAGACCAACTTTATCAATTTTCAGACAAAATTAAAGTCATAGAACAATTATGTTACATCACTCAATCCTTCAAACTATTGCGTATTCAAGGCCGAATCAACGCATGCACTTGAGAAAATTTTGATACTAAAAGACCCCCGTATCACACATCTCATTATCGATCATTATCACCTCAAGTATCATCACAAATATGACGAAATTGTAGTTAATGAAATCTGGTAGCGATTTTATATCTTATCTTCGAGTTTTATCAAAACGCACACAAAAGTTATGTCAACGATGCTCAAATATGAAAGCTAAAACAGCCGTTCCAGTATTGGGAAGACTGAAGACTTTTACAAGACAATTTTCCTATATAGGGATCGATTACTTCGGGCCAATGTCTGTGGCAGTAGAAGAAGGGAAGAGCGCTGGGGAGTTTTGATCATCTGCTTGAACGTGCGGGCGATACACATCGAAATCGCACACACACTTTCGACAGACTCATGCATTCTGGAGAGATTCACAGCTAGACACATTTATTTCGATAGGGCGAGTCAGGAGCTTCGATTAGCGGATGAAGGAAAATCAAAATGGATATTCATAACTCCAGCGGCTCCACATATGGGTGGTAGCTGGGAGCAATAACCAACTCGAGAGGTAAAGCTAAAAACAAAATTAACAACTGCAATCTGATTCCCTGTCTCTTCCAATTCTATCGCTCCGGCATCAATCCGTGACAAAAGGCCAGATTTGTGGAAAAACAATTCTGAGACTTTACATAACAATAATGCGCCATGACAAGAGCAACAATTGTAGACCGAATTTAAGGCCAACAACTTAATTAATACCTTCGACCAACCACCCTATTCAATAGATCTGGCCCCGTGTGACTTTTTGTTATTCCCAAAATTAAAACTACTTTACCGCTCCGTTGTACGTGTTTTGACTAGATTGAAACCATAAAATTCGTGGAAGGAGCTTAAGGGCATACCAGAAAGCTCTTATAAAAAGTGTTTTGAAGAATGGGAAAATGATGGCATGAGTGTGTTGCTTCAAATGGGGCCTTCTTCGAAGGCGAATAAATAAATATTGGTAGAATAGTGGAAATTGTATATTTTATTTGACAATTCCCGGTACTTTTTCAAATTTTTATGGTTGAAATGTGAGAAGAATTATTTTACAGTCAGTGGACATTTTAACGCCAAACACAGAAATACTATATAGAGGGAACCATTCAGTTTGTGGCATCAACACAATGTTGTATATAGACTCAGGTTATAAGGGACGGAGAGCCTGTCGTTTCAGGCATGACCTTCCATCTGGATTCCCTGTAATAATACTTAATGTCATCAACAATTTTGTTTGCACTTAGTCGATAGAGAGTAAGGAAAATACCGTTGTCAACATTAGAAACCCATATCAAAGCAATACACGTCGCAGGGATTTTTTTTGCTGCAATTTACTGTGCTTTGCAGGTATATATTTGATATTTTGAACAATTTATTGTTTTTATTTTGAAGACAATCAGTCACTTCATTGTTATATGGGATAGACTGTCAAGTTTGATGGGGGTAGGGAAGTCATTATCAGGTGTGTAACCGCTATTAAGGGTTAACCCTTAATAATTTTTTTTTTAAACAAACTTCTTCAAACTTATCTAAAAATTGAGACAAAATTGTCAATATCTCCATACACTACTATCCACATAAAAAGGATCGAATTACATTTCTAGGGATGTAGAGCTGTGCCATGATATATACAGCCACATTGACATCGCAGGAAAATACAGGTTGATTCATTGTAAGGTTTGATTTATATGGTAAAATCAAGCAAATAAATTTGAAGGTGAACTCACAATTTTTATTATCAGTTAAAAGAACAATTCATGGCATTTATGTTTTAGACATTATGTAAATGTTGGCCACGACTACGTTTGAGGTGGTCCATTCGGAAGGTACAATTTTGAGCGACTCGTTCGAACATAGCGACTGGTATCTCGCGGATAACACAAGTAATGTTGGTTTCCTAAGCTTCAATCGTAGCTGGCTTATTCCTGAAGACCTGAGGCTTTACATATCCCCATAGAAAGTAGTCCAAAGGTGTGATATCGCACGATCTAGGCGGATAATTTACCGTAGTAAAACGTGAAAAGTGAGACCATGTGCTTGCATTTCAGGAAGCAAGCACTGAAAGAATCAAATAGTTTTTCTTCATTAAGATGTGGGACCCCGAAGGCATCCAAATGCAAATCCACATGCAAGGCAAATTTATTTTATGAAGCTCCACTTTTAAGGCATTGGCTTCATTTTCAGAATTGGCTTCCATACGTTGAAAGCATTTGGACACCTGGGAAACGTTCGATTATGTTGGAGCAGCTGAAGGTGTTGGTGCTGTGCTACTTTCTTTGATCGTTTGATGTGGGATCGGCGTGAAAGTGATTGTGTGTTTTGCATAAAACATATAAGGCGGAGAAAAAGACAGACAGCAGAGGAACCGACTTACTTTTTAAGGATTTTCGTTCAAAATTTTGATTTTAGTTTATACACGTAAATTTATAGTGCTAGACACCGAGAAATAATAACTCATCTATTCACCATTTGCACATTTTTTTATACTAAGTAATAAGTTGATGGTGTTGCACACCTGTGTAAAAATTAGTAAGACCCAGTTGAAACCAAATATCTTCCATGCCTATTAGATCTAATTTATTTCAAAAAATCCAGTCAAAATGGAGCGATAGTAGTCCCTATTCACTGTAATTGGGTTGCCGCTATATGCCTAAAGAACTTGTTAATGACAATTCCGGCTTTTAAAGTACACAAACAGGTAATATTTTCGTACATAATGGTTATTAATGAAACAACTCTGACTGTTTTCTTTCGGCAATTTTACTTATTAGCCAAGCCATTCGGCCAAAAGTGTCTGTTCGCAAAATTTAACGTCTCTTTCAAGAGATGGCCATTTCCTGAAAAGGCCAAAATCGATTGATTCTAGTCTAGATTTGCCGACCTATATATGTATACACAGCAACGTTTTCTTCACTTTTGGTGTTTCACAGCCTCATTAGCATGACAACAATATGAAGTGAATTAGTTGAATCGAATTTTTTCATTAAACGCTCAAATGCTTAATGATCGGGACGATCACAATAGCCAAATTGGATCTTATGAATGTAAATGGTGTCGTAAATAACCGCGAGTTTTGAACCGTATAACTTACCAACTTATACACTTACATAGCGCTACAGTTTAGAGTAGATCTTTGCCCTAACTTATGGGCGCTTTTAGTTAGAGCAGTTTATGACTATCTGCTTCCAGTTGCACACTCCAAGTTGGATGAGGATCCCTTCCACTTGTGCATGCGAACTTAGGTGATGTCATACTGCTCTTCGTTGTCCCTTCCGTCTGGAATCGATAACTATTCGAGCTGGAACATTCGATGTCTTAGCAAAATTTAAGCGATTAATGTGCACTTTCCTGATCGGATCACTGTACAGCTCGTAGAAGTTCGTCATTGAATCTCATTCTCCAAACCCGTTTAACGCAGAGATAACTCGAATAATTTTGCGTTCTAACGTCCAGAATTCTGCACCATAAGGCAGGACTGGGATGATAAGGGTCTTCTAGATATACTCGTAGAGTCTCATTAGTATTTCTTACTTGTTACTCCTTATTAGTTGGCTCTTAGTTTGGTTTCTGATGAGATGTCATTTTAAAATTTAACAGCGGACCTGAGGGATACAAAGTACCTGATTACCACAAAGTAAGAAGAATCAGACTTCAATGTTGTGTGGCTCTCCATGTTGACAGCATGTATATGGTTTGGCCTCATTTACGACTACACCCTGCCTGACTCGAACTACAACTTTTTAAAATGCTATAATTTTTTTATTTTTTGATAAATTTTATTGTGCCAAAGCAACAAACGTTTGAAAATATATCAATTTCAAATTGTATCAGTAGTTATCAATATGTCCACCTTTGGCGCTAATAATGGCCTTGAGACGGCCGAAGAAAGCATCGCACACTGCACGCAAGTGGCTCTGCGGTATTTTGACCCATTCCCGGCGAAGTACTTGTTTAAGGTAGTCCAAACTTTCGTATTTTTTAGTGCCAACTTTCGCCTTCAAAATACTCCAGACAGAGAAATCCAACGGATTTACATCCGGAGAATTTGCAATCCATTGTGTCGAAGAAATGAAGTGTGGAACATTGTTTTTTAACCAATCTTGGTTGACGCGCGCTTTCTGAGACGGTGCCGAGTCTTGTTGAAATGTCCACGGTCTCCGACTCAAATGTTTGTTTGCCCAAGGTTTCAATACTGCCTCTAAGACAGTTCTACGGTATAGGTGTAAATTTTCGAAGGACCTCTCTGGTAAGTAAACTCGGTCATTTTGTTTGTTGACATATTGCTAAATAACAAATGGCGACTCATCGGAAAAAACCGAATTAGCAACTTCTTCGCTCCCTCGACTCTAACTTTTTTCTGTTGCGGTGTAAGATCGTGTGCTTATTGTTTCGCTTGATTCGAGCCTTCACTTTCCGAACCATTTCTGCCGATATTGCTGTTTTTTTATGACTCCATGGGGGTTTTGCAACGCTGCCAGTATCACGGTAACGAGCTATGGTTCGAGATAGAAATGATTTATTCACTTTGAGGTGCTGGAGGGCTCTAACCATAGCTACTTGTGGTTTTCCAGGTAAATATAGAGCAATCACAATATCACGTTTGAATTCCATCGCGGATAAAATTTTTTCAACACAACTGAAACGCAAATCGTTTAAAAGGCTTGTAGATAATAGAATTATCTGTCATGTGTCAAAATTTGAGCTAACTGTCATAAACGGTTTGGAAATTTTAGCAGTCTGAAGTTGGTTGCAGTTCGATTCAGGCATATGCTTCTATTCCCATACTTGCGAGGGTTGTATAATATTTCGGAAAATGGATTCTCTGAAAATACCTTTTAGACCCCAAAGTTCTCGGAGAGATTATTTCCGATCTTTACAGAGAGGCGAGCGTTTTCCATCGTTATTCTGCACAATCTGACATGTTTCGCATGTATAACAAAACTAGACATGACCCTATATGGCTCGTCTACGTTGATGCTGTCATATCCAGGATATGAATATTTGGTCGATTGTAAACTTACTGGGACTAAATTACACTGCACTAAAAAGGGGCTAATCAGATCGCTGATGAATGGTTTCGAGCGTTCCTACAAGACTGCAGTTATATATATGTGACGTTAACGAGATTGATGCATCCATTATTGACGCACTTAAGAGGGTCTAATTTCTTGTGGCATTCTTTCTGTTCTGCACCAAATCATCTTCCGTTGTCTAAAATCAATCGACCGTTAGGCCGTCAGATCCAGCAGCCTTGCTTTTATCATCCATGTTGAATGGTTCAGTTTGACAGCCTAATTTGAGTGGTCCTCACCGTTTAACAATCTGAAGAAGCGGTATTTCCATGTCTTTAGTATCGACTGTGATATTGCTACGATTACTATGCTTCCTTGGTAATTAGAAATAACTTTTGTAAATTCAGAAATCAGGAACTATATTCAAGACAACTTACAGGCTAATGAATGTATTAAAAAATTTTTTGGTTTTTAAATAATGGTTTGCGCAGGATAAAAGATCCATTTCACGCAAAAACTATTTGACATACTTTATGTAATTAGGTATTGACAAATATTGACATAATCTTAACTTAATTTTGCTTGGATTATACAATAATGTGATGATGAAATACAGGGTTCATCAGCTCTCTACATGCCTCTATTTCGGTTTTGTTTCCTTGACACATTCGTTTTATATTTTGGTAAAAATTTGATTTACAAAGCTCACGGGCAGCTATATAGTTTACTTCCTGAAACATTGGATTTGATTTAGCACATCTATTGTGGCGTTTCCTTTGAAAATGAACTAAGTCTAATTGACTGTCGGGCTGACCATCACTATATTTAGCAAATCTACCTCGTTGTGCAGATATATCGACACCACAATAACGAAGGAAAAACATAGATAAGTAAATTGATTTAAAGTTGAACGACTGTATTGGTAGAAAACAGCCAGAATACTTGCCGATCGTCTATCTCTTAACTTCTCAACCAACATCAGGTACAGAACACTAGTGGTATAGATACCAAAAAGCCTTCAAAAGCAATCAGAATCCTATAAATATCCGCGATTAAATGGAAGACAATCTAGAACACAAGAATGACATCTGTAAAAAGATGGTACGCGTGAGTTCGGAGAATTGGAAATGAAAAATAAATAGAGTAGAAAGATTATAAAGAAAATTCTTCTCGGTATCAAGAGCCCATGAAGGAGTCACATATCCCATTCCATAGTGTGCGCTTGAGATCTGTCCAGAGACTAAGAATAAAAAAAGAATTCTACCCACCATCCACGTGCCAATTCCATAGCTAGTATCCTTAAACCCATTTTTGTTCAATGATTACTAATGTACTACATACTTCACGAAGTGGTATTAGCTCCTCCAATTTTAGAATTCATTTTTCAATCCTAAATCAAAAGAACAAAAAAAAAAACAACAACAACAAAAGTAAAACCGATTTAAACCAATTCGGTATCAACTAAGGAAAAGAGAAACAAATTTATTTTATTTAAGTATGTGTGCACGATTAAAGATGATGGCGAGAACGAATACTAATGCGAATACCCACTGAAGCCGAAGAAGTATCCTTAAACACATTATGTGCTTCCACCTCCATCAGTTTGGATTAAATTCATTTCTATCATTATTTCCTACCTCGACCGTCTCTTTACATATCAAAACACCTCGGAACCGCTGTTGTGCAGCAAATGGAGAACCCTCCACTATTTGGAAGCACTCTAACAAGTTCCTTATCAAATTTGATCGATCTCTTCGACTCCGGACTAGTCCTGGTATCGATTAATTGTATACGTAGATCCTTATGCTGAATTCTTCTTCGTTTCCGCTTTCGGACGGTTGCTGGCGAAAGGCATACTTCGTTGCTACATTTGGAAAAAGAGGTATTTTGACTGATTTTCTTGTGGTGTTGAACTTTGGCAAAGGTCTTTTCTAACCAAAGTGCTGGAAATTGATGGCTAAGCGCTAGTGAGATAAGTTGTAGTAGTAGGCAGTAGAATTTCACTTAACATTCCTAAAGCAACACCACATATACTCGTAAACTTGATAACAACTCCATATGTGAGTATTGAAAATACGAGGTGGGTTTTCGAAACAGGATATGGGTGAGCAACTAGGCCAAGGTTTCAACTTTCAACGATAGTTTGTTTCATGACAGTATAGCAAGGAATATACGAGTATGAGAACAGATTAAGTTAAACCACCAGAAAAGGGATTTTTTTTTTTTTTTTTCAGTTTCTCGAAAACATCGGTGGTAAGGTTTTGCAATTTACATGTGTAAGCGAGCATTATAGATGCTTTCAACTATATATCACCTCGGTTGTTAGATGCTATGAATAGTTTTCGGTACGGTAAGTTTTATCCTAGAAAAGTTAGATAAAAAAAGGACAAATGACAGGAAAAAATGTTAGAAAATTGCATGTGCTTTACGTGGTGGTGGAGCAAAAGTGAAACTGCAACTCAGGCATACAAGATTAGGTTCGAATACAATATTTGAAATACGAGTAAATACGACTTGCCTAACACAAAACGGATGTAACTGCGAGTAAAATTTATCTAACTAGACCGAAAATGCATGAAGTTTATTGCGTTTATTGGTTGGTTGCTGCCTCTTGAAAAACTGGTAAGAAATTTGAAGAGGATCAAGATCCTTTCAAGCAATGTTGTCTTGGATTTGACTAAACCTCAAAAAGGGATCATACGACGGCTGACTTAACTAACTAACTGGATAACTCAGATAAGGGCGGACTCAATGTTGACGACTTTGCGACACGAAAAAGGGATCTGCACATAGAATGTTCGGACCTTGAACAGGAAACGTGTAGATTTAAGACCCGGGTCAACGCCGGACAGCTTTATTAAAGTTTATTGCATTATGCTTAAAACTAAAAATCTCGCCTAAAACTAAAGATAAAAACTAAAGGGTGGAGATGATTTAGGAAAGTTAGAACGTGAGGCGTACTGAGGGAGATCTAAGATTGCGTGGGTTGGTGTTAAAAGAAATAAGTTGAAATAAAGAAGAAGAATCAATTTTACTAACTAAGATCGGATAAATAAAGACAATATTGGCAACTTTTTGGCGTATAGCTGATCAGTGTAGGAAAGTCCACGTAAAGCATGCCGTAAAAACCTGCGTTTAACAGTTTCTATCCGTAGTATGAGTTCTGTAGTAAGGTGACCGAACTTGGCTTGTATATTTAAGATAAGGCCTAACAAAGGTTATGTAAAGAGGTTTGGTAACATAAAGATTAGAAAACTCCTTAGGCCGGCGCTTTATGAAGATTTTTGAAACTGGGTCCCTTATCACAGATAACGCCTAAATCATGCAACTCATTCATTAATGGAACAAGCAGATTAGAGATCAGAAAGCAGCGAGACGAAGTAGGAGGGCGCTTACGTGTATAAGTTATAGCCTGACACTCAAGGATATTCTTCTGACTCCAACTACAAAACCTCTCTAGATTTTGCAAGGTTTTCCTATATTATATAATCTGCATAAATAGATATTTATGAATTTTTAATGATGCAATCAACAACATTAATGGTCAGAATAAATAATAAGGGACCAATGTGGCTGCCTTGAGGGACACCAGAAGAGGCTTTATTTGGGTCAGAAATCATGAACCTAAATAGAAGATTGTAATGTCGTTCATTTGAAGAGGAGTGAACCCAAGTTATAAAGCCTATTTGGAAATCAAAAGCTTTTAAATTTTGAAGGATTATATCATGAAAAATTCTATCAAAGGCCTTGCTGAAATTGGTGGCGATTAATCGTTACTAGATTCTAGTGCACAGGTTGCTTGTTGTATGATAGATCTACCTTAAAGAAATCCGTACTGGTTTTGAGAACAATAGATGTACAGCTTACCAATTGGTCGAAAGTAAGAAATATCGTCTTTGTGACCTTATTTATGTAATACTATAAAATAACTTTTTCAGGTTGAGGGAAATAATCCCTGGTTGATAGAAAGCTGAAAGAGAGTTGTAACAGGTTGGGTTAGATGCATTTCAAATTTCTTTTAAAATATAGGTCCAACAGAATACTCATCTTTGACGTTTATATTGCTCTAAAGCTATAGACACTGGTTCCAAAGTTGTTTATGGGCAGCTATTGGGTTGTACCACATAAAATGTGTAAAGTAAAAGGATATTTAATAGGGTCCGTTGACATTTATGACATTCTTCCAACGTGATACAAGATCAAATATTTCTTTTTCGTAGAAGTGCTGACTTCTTGAGACAATGAAATCTTCAAAGACTTTTATGACTTCTGCTTGGTTCCGAAATACCTTCTGCCGGAAAAAATGAATCCAGATTGCGGAAAAGATGATAATCCGTTGAGAAAATATGAGGATAGTACGGTGGATGCGGAAGAATTTAAAATCCCAACTACAACAGTTTTTGCATCGTTACTTGTGAGCTATAGGGTCTAGCATTTTCATGCAAAAGGATCGGACCGTACCTGTTGACTAACGCATGCTGCTTTTCAGTCAATTTGGCATGCAATATGTCGATTTTCTCACAATATATGATAGCGTTTATCGTTTCTCCTGGTTGAAGAAATGGAAAGTTGATTCGTGCTTTCGATGTCCACGAAAATGTCACCATAATCCTTTTTGTGTGAAGATCTGCATCCAACCACTGCCTAGAACTTTTACGATCATCATACAGTAGATGACTATCCGGTGCAAAAACGATTCAATTTGGTTTCCTAATGCAAGCGATGCGCAGATTTTCAGGTGCCGTTATTTTTGGTATTCGTTCAGTTCATGGGGTGCCAACTTATCGAGTTTCTTTACTTTTCCTATAAGAGAAAGGTGTCGACTTATTGTCAATGGGGATACTCTCATGTTTTGTGCAATTACCCACACCGATTTTATTGGGACCACATCCACCGTTGCTCTTAAAACATCGTCGTCAACAAAGCTTCCGGCTTTCTACGCCGTTCATTTTCGAGGCTGTAATCTGAAATTTTCAAACCAACGTCGGATAGTGCGCGCGTCACTAATGTTTTTCATTGCCAATGACGCATTGTGTCCCATTTTAAATTCGTAAAGGAAGAGGGTTCGAATTTGAACTGCAGACAGCATCGTAAATTATTACAATATTAGAAAGATAATAACGGTATTTGTAACAAACACAATAATTCTTACACGTCAAGCACCCGTACCTCTTTTTTATAAAAAAAGAAAATTTAAAGTTCTGGCACAGATGTTCACTCTTATTTCCGACTAAGCGAAAATCGGATATTTCATGTGGTACAACCCAATATTAAAGCAGGAAAACTAAGAATGGTCTGGTTGGGCAAAAAAATGCAAAGAGATTTCCAATAATTAGGGGATCGACCGAAGATGAATATTTATCCGATTTACTTTCAGTTTTGATGAACTAAAAGAATCGTTTGGGGTCGGAAATGAGTGTGTGGTCCTTTCAGTTTAAAAAGTTGTCATAGACAGTTTGGCAGAGAAATTTATTTGGGCAGATTGGTAGTAGAAGAAAACGGCGTATACCCGTGTGGTGAAGATGAAGGATTCTTTTTGGATAAAAAAGAAACTGATTGGGAGAAACATTTGAAAATTTCGGTATAAACGTATACGAGGGGATTGTTCAGTTCAGTTCAGTTGTTTGCGCTATGAGGCCATTGTCATACAACAACGCAGGTTTTAGTTCAGTTCAGTTTAAATGCATTTTTATTTAATTAATTAATTCATTCTTACACGCTAGACAAACAAATGCTTAATAATTAGCTTAATTAACTTAAAATTAATTTATTCTACCTTACTGGCCCCTTGTGGGCATTCTAAGTTAAACCTAACATTTATTCTATATCTTTCTTACGAAATTATTTATATTTTTATATTTATTAAATCTAAAAATAAGAAAACAATTGTTTTTATATAACAACTTAGTATATGGACTTTCGTATAAAACTTAGAATTAATACCTATAAATTATAAACTACATAGCTAAAAATAAAACTTAACTTAACCTACTTATACTATCTTATTGTATATACACTTTTTTTGTGTATGGATTATTCCTTATTTTAAGTTGTTACCCATTTTTTATGTTCTTTTATAGTTTTTTTTTATTTTTTTATTTTTTATTTGTTTTTTATTTGATTTTTATAATTTTTTTTTAAATCTAAACTAATCCTGCTTAAGTATATGTAAGCCAGCCATGGCTACATATTAAATAAGAGTGACCAACTTTGCTTCCTATGGAGCTACCTACTACTGGAAGAACTAGACGACGAAGCTTCTTCTTCTTCAACTAAGTACCAAAATTGTTGGTGCTGCCAAGCAACATCCCTCATATCACGACTCCCTATCGCCCTACTGAACCGGAGACGTCGTAGCTGAGTCGCCTGTCCGCAGCTATTCGAGCGACGTTAAAGATTAGCGGCACCGCCAATCTGTCCTGGATCAGACCTTTCATATCTAGATAGAGGAACGCTTCTGGAGGAACAAAACCGTCAAAGCGTACTCTCTCATGATACCTATAATTGGGGTAGTAAGCCCCGGAAATCAGGTTGTTCGACGAGGTCATTGCTCTTGCAATGTGCCTTCGAGTCAAATTAATGACGAAATTGTCCACTCTTATTAGGTTCGCCCTATTGTACAAGACCTCATTAGGATAGAATTTTATGTACTCAGACTCTGGTGTTCTGTATAAGCGAAGACAAGTCCTAAGACAAGCCCTCTCAAACACCCGAATCTTTTCCAATAAACTTGCTCTCACTTTGAACCACACACGGGACATCCAAATACAAGCATGGGCCTGATAAGTGCCATGTAGCAGATCACCTTCACCCTCGCATCCAGTTGGCTGTTATAAAACAGTCTCTTTGTAAGGGCAAAAGCACCTCTAGCTCTGGCCGGAGTAACATCTATATATTTGTTAAAATACAAATATTGGTCTAGCCAGATCCCAAGGTATCTGACTACATTTTGACAAGCAAGTGGATGGCCGTGCTGCCCCACGATCGAAAACTTTCGCCAATTCTTTATGGTATCCAGACAAAGGATACCACCCAGACAAAGGCGTCCTAAACAGAATAGTTTCTGACTTCTGAAAGTTGATTTTCAACTTCCAGTCGTCGCAATATCGCTTAATTTTGTCAAAGTCACATTGCAAAAGTGTATTAATCACCTTAATCTTTGGACCTGATTGTTGAATAGGATCGGCGAATTTACTGCGCCTTGTTGAAGTCCGTTTTTAATGTTAAATATTCCAGCAGAAGTCACATCGCCATTCTGCACAATGAACTGTCTATCTGTGAACATATGGAAAAGAATATGCAGAAGTAATTTACTAATGCCCAGCCTGAAGAAAAGTCCCTCTAACCATACGGTATCGAAGGCTTTTTCCAAGTCAATCAGGCAGGCACCAGTGCACTGGTTTTTGCTTTTGTTCCATTGGATATCAGAAACCAGTTTAGACGCGGCATGAATGACATCGTGCCACGCCTTAAACCCGGATTGATTATCCGGAACTATATTATTGTCCTCAATCCACTTAGTCAGGACTCTGTTGATCACCTTCTCGAATACCTTACTGATATTTGGAAGAAGACTGACCGAGCGGAGATTCTTCGCATTGGATGTATCTTTATCCCTTTTGGGGATTGGATGTACCACCGCAGTTTTTTAATGCGTTGGATAATGGGCATTATTCATCGCACTATTAAAGAGGGTGGTATAAATGTCCACTGCTTCTAGTGGAAGAAATCTAAGCACTATGTTCGGTATTTCGTCGGTTCCCACTAATTTCTTACTTCTAAGTGATTCAAAGACAATTTGGAGCTCTTCCTTCGAAATGAACGGGGTTAAATACCCTAAGATCGGCGATGACATTATTTGCCATATTCTCATCACTGAACTAGTTGAAACCCGAGCTCTCGAATCGCGAGTTCACTATTTTATTTCCAAGATAGAAATTGTGCACGAGGACTCGACTTTCCAGGTCGTGGTTCGGCCGAATGATGTCATTCGCTTTGTACACTTCCTGGAAAGTCGCTCCTATAGCCTCTATCTTCCCCTGCGGATCCTCGATTACGAAAAAGTTGTAATCATCAACGGCTTTATTTGGATCGATGCCTGCTGCTAAAAGTATGTGTTCGTTGTCCGTCGTTCGGGCGATTTTAAGAGACGAAAGGTTGTTTTGATCTTTCCTCCGAAATATTTTATTTATTTGCGGGAACATATTCGGGTTGCTGGTGTTTATAGCCCGAATTTTGTTGTTCCAATACAAACTTACAGAATTTCTGTAATTTTCTTTTATTTATGTGTAAAGGTTTCTGATCGACGACTTTAATGTCATGATCTCCGGGTTATGTCTATCAGTAAACTGTCTGTGCAAGGTTTTTAGTGTTTTTAGCAGTCTACTTTTATGTCGGTGTAGTGCGTCAATAGTTGCGTTGCGGAATAAGTTTTCGTTATCAGTGTCATGATACGGAGGTATCGTTTTGTCCATTGTTCGTTTAATCATCCATTAGTTTTAGATATCTGTCAATCTCATCGTTTGACAGATTTCTGTTGGACGGTGGGTAGAGCGAATTCGAGTAAAGTGCTCAAGTCATTGTGCTGGAGAAGTGTGTCCAACGTATCTTACTATGGTTGTAGGAATGCCTTTGAACAAACTCATCCAATTCCGCATTTTCGTTCGGAACGGTTATTTGGTTACTAAGACCGCAATGGTCACTGTCATATACAAAAGTGCGAAGACAGTTCACAGTTTGTTGGTTAGTGCACGTCAGTTGTATTCTTGAGTCGAACAGTAGGAGATCCAAATAGGACCCATGTCTGGGAAACGACGGACTATCTGTCGCCTTATGGCCGAGTCGATACATTATACTGTGCTGACCCCACCAATTGAATAGCGGGTTCCCTCTAGTACTTGGTGTATTATTTCCCCAATCACTATGTTTGGCGTTGAAATCTCCGCCGATAATAAAATAGTTTTCCTCCAATTCCAGTCTCAGAAATCGAAAAAGTGTCTCGAGCTCTGAGATGAATAGTGTGGATTGAGTAGCCTTAGTCCCATAAACAGACACCATGTACAACCGCTTTCCACTACGGAGAAGGATATACACGATGCATGCTTCAATAAAAATTCAAAATTTATGTCAATAACTGCCGTAACAGAGCGTTATTCTATTGCAAAAAAAACCATTGGGAACAAATGGCGCCTTCAATCTCGCATAACCCACTTATATGTCAATCATGAGACTGATATTCACCTACGGAGTTGTCGTCTGATGGACGGTCTTAGACACTGCAGTCAATTGCAGTCAACTAAGCAGAGTCCAAAGAACAGCATGTCTATGCATAAGCGTAGCCCTACTTGATACCCCTCGATATCTTCGACCGCATCTATTCGCCTTAAAATGACTACAAAGTGGACAAATAATTTATTTGGCCACGTTTATATTCTTAATATATATGGTTTTCTAAACAATTTGAGATATTTCAAAAACTTTATTATTGGCTTGAAGTACAATCAAAACATTTATGAATGGATCTCGACTTCGTTCATATGGTCACCGCGGGCACGTTTGCAGCGGTCGATTCGTTCTACCCAATTTTCATTAGTTCGGCCACACATTTCGGCCGAAACAGCCGCTATTTCCCGTTCAATGTTGGCTCTGAGCTCTTCCAACGTCGTTAGGGTTTTTGGTATAAACCAATGACTTAACGTAACCCCACTGAAAAAAGTCAAGCGGCGTTAAATCGCACGAATCGTTGAGTCGACTGGCCCATGTCTTGAGATAACACGCTCACCATACTTACTCTTCAATAAATTGATTGTAGCGTGTGCTGTGTGGCTTGTGGCACCATCCTGTTAAAACCACATGTCGTCCAAGTCCATATCTTCCAATTCGGGCCAAAATTGATCGGTGATCATGGTGCGATAATGCTGACCATTCAGAGTAACGTGACGATCGTTATCGGCGACGAAAAAATATGGCCCATTAACGCCGCCGGCATGCAAACCGCACCAAACAGTTATTTTTTGCAGATGAAGTGGTGATTCATGAAGCACATGTGGGTTTTCACCCGACCAATAACGCATATTTTGCTTATTGACGAACCCATGAGCTTCGTCACTGAAGATGGTTTTGCGACTCCGAATATCTGTAGAAATTTTTTTATAATTTGCAGACGTTGCTTGTTAGTGTACTTTACCACGATAAAAATGTTGAGTTTACTGAATAAATTGGCAGTGACAGTTTGATGATTAGTGAAAGAATGCGTTCACAAATTAAATTCGAAGTTGTCAAGTTGCTATTGGAAAACCCTATACATATTTAGCAGTTTAATCGAAAAGCAAAGCCTACACAACACCACGTCTGGAGACAGATGTAGGCTAACTGTCTTTGTTGCGGGATGGAATATACATGTAACTATCACAAGGTTTCCTCAATTTAATATTTGCAAACGACCATAAAAGAGTCAACCAGCTCGACATGCTACTAACGACGTAAGACAAACCACCCATATTATAAATACGCTAGCACCTGGACCCAATAGAGGATCTAACCACTAATTTGCTCCAACCAAGTTACGTCTCAGAATACCTGGATTAGGAGATTCAATGTTGTTGCAACCACAACATACTTCCTAAACCTTTGTGTAGATTTTAAATGTTTAATCCTTGGCAGGGCATTCCATAGACACGTTGTGAGGCTGAGGAGAAAATCATGATATGTTAGCATATGTACGTCCGAAAGTGGGATTGAATTGATGAGCATTCATAGCTATTGGCAATTTCGATTGAGCATTAATGTTAAAACAACCATAGAACAAGGTAAGGCGTGAGATGTTATGTCTGTGTTTAGGGGTGGCAATGGAATGTGTCATACAATATCTTCCTAACCTATAAGTTGTATATGTAGTTTTGAAACTCGTTTAGTAAAAGCAGAGACAACTTATGAGTTTTTGGCAAGATGTAGGTATTTATATGCCCATTTTAGGTGAATTAATGATTACAGCTGATGCACGCAGGTTTGGCATTTGGTCACAGATTTCATCTATAAATTTGGCAACTTTACCGTGGAAATTTACAGTGGAAAAATAAATTCAAATCGTTGAATTTTATTAAAAAAAAAAAAAAAAAAAGTCACGGTCAATCGCGGCTACGATGCGAAAGTTCGTCTCAAATTTTCACTTAATCATGTGTGAGCGTGAGCAAAATATTAATTAATTCCAAGAGAAGGGCTTAAGTACAAGATGTGAAGACGCCGAAATGTTTTCACAGTAAAAGAAACTGTCAAAACTACCCAAACACCACCATTCGTCACCGTTCTCAGGAGCCTAGCCTCTCCACAGCTGTCATGTACCGAATTTTGGCGAAAATGTTGGCTCTCCATATGTGCAAGGTCCAACCAATAGAAAAATTTAAGTCGGCCGACCATCAGCAGCACTGTACGTTCTCGTACTGGGTTCAGGAAGACATGCGTGCTAACTCTGATTTTTGCAAGAAAACTGTATTTTCGAATGAGGCCCATCTATACATTGGCGGCTATGTTAATAAGTAAAAATTTTCCTGCTGAGGGACAGCAGAAAGGCCGCTGGCTTACTAGAGTCGTCGGGAAGTATTCGTTTGGCTGCGGAGCTGTGCCGTATGCAGTTGTGCTTGTATGAGACAGAGGACGCAGGCAGACCCAACGTAGTTTCTGGTCCTGAAAAATTCTCCTCTGAACCGTGTCTGGCAAGTTCGTCGGCGATTTCATTTCCCGTGCCTTCCTTCCCATTTAGCCCTTCGAGTCCGTTCAGTGATCTCTTACATTCTCAAACTAGCTTGGGAGTCGTAAGAGGGTTCAGCAGGTCTTTAAGAGCAACGTGGCTGTTGCTGCAGATTCAAATACTTCGCCTCCTAAACCGTTTCTTCACAATATAGTTCGCTGATATCAGGATTGCATAAACATCTGCTTGGAAGACAGATGCAAGCTTTCCTAACGTGAAGTGAAATCTAACGTTGTCACCAGCGTCACATCCTATATTGGACTTGAACTCGTCCGTGAAGACCCGAATGCATTCCTTCCCTGGCTTAGATTCTAGCCGAAGCCAGTCCTGAGCACAACGAAGTCGATTTTGTAGTTTTTCCTCAACAGGAGTTCTGGTGTCATTGCAAAAAGAAAGGTAAACGCCAACCTCGTGCAAACAATTCCAACTCTGAAAGCGAACATTGAAGTCGCCATCACCGAAATAAAGCCCCAATTATGGTATGTGAAAATTTCAAGAAAAGGATGAGTGTCTGCAAGTAAATACGAGGCGGTGATTTGAAAGATATTGGGCTCCATATATAGGGTGATTCATCGTGAGGTTCGATATATAATGTAAAATAAAATACATAAATTTGAAAGTGAACTTAAAATTTTTATTACTAATTAAAAGAAAAATTTATGGCATTGGGTTCTTAAAACCAACATGATGTAAATGTTGGTCATGACTACGTCTGAAGTGGTCCATTCGGAAGCTCCAATTTTTGGGCGACTCGTTCCAGCATAGCAACTGGTATCTCGCGGATAACACGAGTAATATTGTCTTCCAAAGCGCCAAACGTAGCTGGCTTATTCCTGAAGACCTGCGACTTTACATATCCCCAGATATCTAAATAGTCCAAAGTTGTGATATCGCACGATCTAGGCGGCCAATTTACTGTAACAAAACGTGAAATTAAGTGCTCAATAAAATGATTTCTCAAGAAGTCTATTGTTTCACGCGCTGTATGGATCATAGCTCCGTCTTGTTGAAACCAGAGCTCACCGAGACCATGTGATTGAATTTCAGGAAGTATAGTCCATTAACATGGCTTGATAACGGTTACCATTGACGGTAACATTCTGGCTTGCCTCATTTTTGAAGAAATATGGACTAAAGACTCCACCAGCCCATAAACCACACCATACTGTTGTTTTTAATGAATGTAATGGTAGCTCTTGGAACTCTTCGGGTTGCTCATCAGCCCAAATACGGCAATTTTGTTTATTAACGTATCCATTGAGCCAGAAATGGGCTTCATCACTGAACAAAATTTCACGATTGAATTTTTCTAGAGTCCATTCACTGAAAATATGATGCAAATTTAAGTCGCCTGGCTTCAATTCTTGCAGAAGTTGAATTTTTCTACGCTTTTAGGCCGAGATCCTCACGTAAAATATGCAAAGTTGCCGAATACGCCAACAACTGCTGCTGAGAACGACGACGAATCAATTCGTCATGGTCTTCACGTCCAATCTCAGTTACAGCTGCTATAGTCTATTCACTACGTTGCTGGGTGTGGTCTAACCGGTCGAGTATCATCTACTAATGTAAACTGGAACCCAAATTGGCAATTGGTATTGGCAATAGTTCAGCTGAACAATTTGGAGACGCTGTTGTAGTTTGAGTCTTTTCATGATGATTTGCCAAACGATAGTGAACAAAAATAATAAAGCAGTTTGATAGAAGTCATGCGTGGTCTGTCAAAAAAGCCTATTGAATATCAAACCTCACAATGAATCATCCTATATAATAACCATGTGTCTACCCTATAAAACAATAAGGGTTTTAGAGCTATCACAAAAACAAATCTTACACCTCTTTTTGAAACATCCATTATGTATATTGAGGCCCCATAAGAGGAGATGAACAATTTTTTACATCGCTTAACGAAGCCTACACATACGCAGCATTCTTGGCGATATCGAATATGTGGTCATTCCAACGTTGTAGATTGTCATTCACACATACGAGTATACGTTCAGTTTCGACAATGCCAGTGCCATTCATGGACAATGGCAGGATGTTAAAATTTCACTTTAACGATAATAGACAGGATTGTGTTTCGAAAGCATTTAATTCTACTCTGTCGGTGGTTCTCCAATTAGGTATGCTGTTAATAACGGTATTCAGTGAGCTGTGAACGAACATATACTGCGGTTCTGGTCCCACCCCTGAAGAGCAGGGATGCGAGCAAATACTATAAATATGTTGGATTGGAAGGAATAGACAAGAGATCATTATTGGCAGTTTGAAAGAGTGTCGGAGATTTTTTCTTATTGCCATTGCTGATCAGTTACATTTGGTCATACGTAATGCATCGTTTTGCATCCCATAGATGGAATACTTATCAACAGAGACGCATCAAAGGAATTTGCGGCTGCCTATCCTGATAGACATGAAAATTATTCTATAAATATTGTAGATTGGTTTATGATATAGTGAAACAGCTCCTTTGCAAAGTGGTGAATGGCTTTTTCGCCACGAAGTCTAACATTGTAATTCTGATAGTTCGTCGGAAGATTTTTTAGTAACATAAATTCCAAGGAGCATAGATCTTGCAGTGCAACTATACAAAAGAACTCATAAATCAAAATTATTTAGGTTGTTCGAAAGAAAAATTGTTCCGCCTTAGTCACTTACGGATACAGCCACGCAAGACTATAATTGACATTAAATGCTATATTAACTTGTGCAATATTTCAAGATAAGCAGTTTATCGTAGATTTGAATTAATCGTCACAGAAATAACAAATGGAATAGGAATGTGAAAAATCTGTTTGATTATCAACTCGATGTTTCGAGCCACCAGGTTTGTTTACAATACGAGGTGTTCAAAAGGTAGGGTGCCTTTTGATTTTTTATAAACAAATCCTCGAAGCACTTCTCATACGTACTTTTTGGTGTAGCCTAGAGCTCTTCTAGCGATGCTGTTTTTATTTCCTCAAACAGTGCAAATCTCCGTCCTCTCATAGGTCTCTTTAGTTTTAGGAACAAGAAATAGTTTCATGGGGCCAAATCCGATGAATATGGTGGCTGAGGCTTGAAAGTCGTGTTGTTTTTGGCCAAAAAAATAAATGAGCAGTTACATTATCTTGATGCAAAATGCATTGTTTTTCCACAATTCTGAACGTTCTTTTCGTATTGCTTCTCGCCAGCGGCGCATAACTTCAAGGTAATACTCCTTATTGACCGTAAGACCTTGAGGTTGAAACTTTTATCAAAACTTTGACATTTTATCGAACTTGGTGTGCTGTCTTCGGTCTTGGCTCTCCTGGTGCTTCCATTGGGCCGATTCATGATTCCTCACCAGTTGTAAGCCTTTTGAGGATGTCATGCAGAGGCTCCCGAGCGATGCTTATGAGACGGTTCTTCTAAGAAGTTTCGAAACAAACTTTGCTGACACACGTTTCATGCCCAAAACATCTGAAAAAATGACATGAGCCAACCGATATGCCATCATCCTCAGAAACACATTCTACGGTAATTGGACGCTTTTGCAAAACAATTTTCTTCATAGCTTCGACGTTATCATCTTTTGTTGATGTGCTGGGGTGTCTAGAGCGAGAGTCGTCATTCGCATCTTCTCGGTCATCTTGGAAGACCTTGTACTACTTGTAGAAATTGTATGCCATAGATATAGGGTGATCCTACATTCGACCTGCAATTCGCCTGCCTCATGCGATTCTTCAGCTGTTGAAAAAACGCTTTATGTAGTCGGAAGACATTGATATAAGATCTGGACCCTTGTGATCGCCAACTTTTTGGATTTCTTATCCATCATTACGTTTCACTTTGGTTACCTATTTCTTTGAACGCTCTTATCTTTTCGATAAATAGTTTTATACTGCCATTTTCAACAATGTACCCTAAAAAATCAAAAGACATACTTAACAAAGTCGCACTTTTCCCGTTTAATGATTAAGCCATTTTCCTGGGCTACTTTAAAGATTACTGCTAATTTCTCTAGAAATAAGTAAACTTCCCAAATCAGGCCATGAAATACCATGCTTACGAATCTCCTAAAAACTGAGGGCAAATTGCACAATCCAAAGGGTACTTTTAAAAATGCATATTGTCCGTCCGGTATTACAAAAGAGGGGTATCTACCTTCTACTTTATTTATTTATCCGTTAAGAAGATCTTAAGTCGGATAAATCTTCGCACGCCATATAAATCATAGCGAATTCTAGCACATCTTCCGTAACAGGCAAATAATATTTGTCCCTGATGATTTTGGCATAAAGCTTACCGTAGTCAATTCAGAGCCTATTATTGTTATCTTCCTTGTTGACCATTACTATAAGGCTCGTAAAATCTGATCCACTATGGCATATAATTCCGTCCCGCATCCATTCTTGAATCTTTTCGTCCACTGCTTTCTGGTAAATGGGTCCTTCATCCTAAAGTAAAATACTCATTTCGACTGTTCTTTACTATGTTCACCAATTGGATTGAAGTTGATAAAGTTGATAAAGTTGTAAACTTTAACTTCGCCATTCCCAATTAAAAAGGAAACCTTTTCTAAAAAAAATTTATACCAACAATAATATCATCACCTGGAACTACTTGGAAACGATCCAAAATCGGCTTACGAATCTCATTAGCACCGAACCGATATAATAACAACACTTGAGGACCGTAGTCTCCCAATCATGCTTCACACTTAACTGACTCCTTCATCATTGTAACTTCGCTTTCGGTACCAATTAGGGCATGGTAAATCCTTTGAATGATGTTCTCGAAAACACTGGAGCTATTTAAACTAATACGGTTAACGTTGTGCCTACCACCTGAACCACCACTTTAAACTCGTGTCCTTTGCCGACAACAACAACAATTTACGATATGCTCCGTATTCGTTGCATAAAAAACAACGCGATCCCTTCCTCCTATCAGGACCTTCCTGAGATGCATGCGAAAACGAACCACAGTTGCCACATCTCGATATACCCCGAAATACCCTGGAAGATGGACCAGCTTGATGGAACAGCTAGTATCCCTTCCAGCTTAGTAAAAAAATATTTTAAAAAACGCCCCTTGCGAGATTGCGCGATGGATACCATCGTGTCATAACTACACACTCCCGTTTTGGCTTCGATAGCAAGCTTAACTGCACCTCGTAAAAGACATCTGGCGTATAAACACTTCTAGACATCATTCCATCCATAAAATGTGCTAATTTTTTTAAAAATCCTTAAACCACCAGATCCACTAGTAAAAGTTTCCATCGACATCTCTAAACACAAATTTGACTAAAAGTGCTTGGAATTATATGTATTTCATGCAGTTCATGATCATAGTTTCCTCAAACTTTCCTAATAAACGGGAATAATGATTCAAAAACAATAAACTTGGATTCCCTATGGTTTGAAGCAAAAGGATGATGAGCGTCGATTTTTCGCCCTAGAAAAACTGCTCCAGTGCCAAAAAAAGAAGAAGAAACCAAAAGAGAAGAAAGTCATGGAGATAGCCCGGTCGTGCTTCTACTTCTCTGCTCGGCCGAATATTCACACTTCGAATGTTATGCTGTGTTTTTCGTGGACCAGATCGCTGTTATTTATTATGAACTGTTGAAACCCAACGAAACTACCACTGGGGAATGGTATTGAGCAGAGGAACGAAAAAGTGATTCTACAGCATGATAATGCTTGGCCTTATGTTGCCAAATATGTTAAAACCCACCTAGAAACGCTTAAATCAGATATTCTACCCCATCCGCCATATTCCCCAGATAATGCGCCGTCTGATGCCTGTCCGTTCGATGGCACATCGGCTAGATGATCAGCAGTTCTGCTCATACGAAGACATAAAAAAGTAGCTTGATTCGTGGATAGGCTCAAAAGATAAACACTTTTACCGTAACGGTATTCGAGCTCTGCCATAAAAATGGGAAGTAGTTCTAGCCATGTGTAATACTTTGAATTTTTCATTTGTAACAATAAAGTTGCATTTTCATTAATAACTTAGTTGCGCACTTAACAGCTTAAACTTAGAACATCGCTACATTTGCACCCGGACACCCACAACAGAATTTGTACCAAATACATTTAATATTATGTTTATTTACGCATGCAAGTAGACTTTATGGTAAAAATAGAGAAACATAATAGTTAATTGTTTAAAAAAATATATTATTTATTGTTTTTATTTTTTTTATTTAGTAGCATTGTTTATTTTCGTCATAAAAGCTTATACATTTAAGTTGCACAATTTACAATATACAGATTCGGTATACAAGAATATATTTCTGCTATTACAAAATTTTACATTTTTCTTTAAAGATTACAGTTCGTTAATATTTAGAAAAACAAAGGAAAAAACGAATAAAAAATAAAAAAATAATTATTGGTAAATATAAAAGATAATTAATTAATTAATTAATAATATTAACAATAAATAAATAAGTAAATGAATAAATAAATAAAGATAATTAATAAATTAGTAAATTAAGAAAAGAAAGAAACAAAAAAAAAAAAACCAAAAACGCAAAAGAATCAAAGAACCAAACACAATCTTGCTTCACTGATTGAGTTTCTTATTAGGGGATTATCATGTAAAACCACATTCCTAGCAAAAGATGCTTTTAAATTATAAGTTCTTTCGGAAATCATTTCAACATTTAATAACTTATGCAGGACTCTAATGGAGTAGGAACAGGGTAGATTAAGGGGGGGTGGCATCAGTGTAGTGGTATATGACTAGACTCCTCAAGCAGAGCATCGCGGGTTCGAATCCCGTGCCAGGCAATTCTGTGAAAAAGCCAACTCTGACATGAAGGCATAACACTGATGTTGGAGTGGGTTGCTGGCTGGGCTAAATGTAACGAACTAACAACTAGCACGTACTTAAGACCCACTGGTTGAGGAGGATTTACTAACTCGTCCCGTCCAGTTTGACAACCACCTCTGGGAAAAATATCGAAAAATAATTCACCTGAGTTTCAAACTACTACACCACCCTCCCGCGCTTTGGAGAAAAAGCCAGCAAAAGGGTATTCATATTCCCTTGGTGCGCGCGTGGTATTATAAAAAAAAGCATCATCTTAAGAATTTTGTTTTGTATACTTTGAAGATTTTTTTTTTTATGACATATTGCACAATCTCCCCAAACCTGGCATCCATAAAGCATAATTGCCTGAAATATAACTTTGTATAGGGTTTTCCAAAAGGGACTTGACAATTTTTGAATTTAATTTCTGAACGCACTCTTTCAGTAATTAAAAAAGTGTCACTGTCAATTTATTCAGTAAACTCAACATTTTTATCATGGTAAAGTACACTAACGAGCAATGTCTGCAATTATAAAAATTTTCTTCAGATATTTGGAGTCGGTGACTGCAATTTTCGGTCGTCATTCTCGCCCTAGTAGACAGGCAATAACAAGTTTAGTGCAAAATTTTGAGTCTACATATTCGCTGTGTGACGTTGCGTGTCAATGAGACAAAGGGTTGGTCGAAGTGTCGAAAATATCGCTGCCGTTCATACGTCCGTAGCAAACGATCCAAATAAGTCAAATCCATGGCGTTCTCAAGAATTGGGCATCGCTCAGACCACATTATGGCGTATTTTGCGGAATGATCTTGGTTTACACTCATAAAAAAACAAGCTGACTCAAAAATTGAAGCCGATGGATCATTTAAAGCGACGTACGTTCTCCGATTGGGTTCTGGAAAAGATGCGCCAAGATGATGAATTTCATCGCAAAATCATCTTCAGTAACGAAGCTCATTTCTGGCTCAATGGGTTCGTCAATAAGCAAAATATGCGTTATTGGTCGGGTGAAAACCTACATGTGCTTCATGAGTCACCACTTCATCCACAAAAAATAACTGTTTGGTGTGGTTTTCATGCCGGCGGCGTTATTGGGCCACATTTTTTCGTCGACGATAACGATCGTCACGTTACTGTGACGTTACAGCGTTATCGCGCCATGATCACTGATTATTTTTGGCCCCAATTGGAAGATATGCACTTGGACGACATGTGGTTTCAACAGGATGGTGCCACAAGCCACACAGCACACGCTACAATCTATTTATTGAAGAGTAAGTATGGTGAGCGTGTTATCTCAAGATATGGGCCAGTCGATTGGTCGCCTTGTTCGTCTGATTTAACGCCGCTTGACTATTTTCTGTGGGGCTACGTTAAGTCATTGGTTTATGTCAACACGCCGATGACGTTGGAAGACCTCAGAGCCAACATTGAACGGGAAATAGCGGCTGTATCGGCCGAAATGTGCGGCCGAGTCGTTGAAAATTGGGTCCAACCAATAAACTGCTGCAAACGTTCCCGCGGTGGGCATATGAACGAAGTCGATTTCCATTTATAAATCTTTGCATTGTACTTTAAGCCAATAATAAAGTTTTTGAAACATCTCAAATGGTTTGCCTTTTATTTAAAAAAAAAAAAGTTGTCAAGTCGTTATTAGAAAACCCTATACTATCATTACTAGGTTGGGTGAAAAGTAACCTCCTTGGGAATGAAAAATTTTTTTAAATGTTTTTTTTTTTATTTTATTCAATATAGTCCCCTTTTAGATTGAAACAGTTACTCCAGCGATTTTTCAACTTCTTGATTCCGTTCGAAAAGTAATTTTCTGGAAGGCCTGCAAAACACTCCTCCGGTCGATGATTTCCTCGCGTGAGCTGAATTTTTCTGATGAGTCATCTTTTGAGGTTTGGGAAGAGATAATAGTCCGAGAGAGCCAAATCGGGCGAATATGAGCCGAAAGTCATTGATTTTAGCCGTGGTTGCGATGCTCTTGTGCGCCAGTGCATTGTCTTGCAAAAAGAAAAATTTTTTTCACTTCATGTGAGGCCGTTTTGCAGCGATCTCGGCCTTCAATCGCTCCAATAATGCACAGTAATACTCGCTGTTGATAGTTTTTCCTTTCTCGAGGTAGTCCACGAAGAGTTTGCCATGAAAATCCCAGAAAACCGACTCCATAACCTTTCCGACCCATCGAGCCTCCATCGGCCGCTTCGGAGCACTCGTTTCGGCTTCAGTCCATTGCCGGGCACTCATTCTGTTCTCTGGTATTCAGCAGTTACCAATCGACGTCAAAAGTCCGTCCGATTCCGCATCAGCAAGTCCAAACACTCTTTCGAAATGCTCTCGCATTCGTGTTTTTGGTCAGGAGTGTGTATGCGCGGCACCCAGCATCAGGATAAATTTTTTTATATGCAGAATGTTGCCCAAGATATTGCGTGTGCGCTCAGTACTAATCTTTGTGGTATCTGGTAGCTCGCGCACCTTCACTTTCCGGTCAGCCAACACCATTTCATATATTTTTTTGACATTGCCGATTATAGGAAAAAGTGCTGGCCAAATTTTCGAGTTGCCAAAACCAAACGGAATATCGAGAATAATTGTTTATGGGGCTATTGTTCGCTTCGGCGAATTGTTTGAAATAGAGGACAGGCCAAGAAGTGGTGGCCCGCTCGTCGCCCACACGAATGCGGTAGTAAAGGCCGTGCGTGAACGAATTCGAAAAAATCCCCTTAGGAAGCAGAAGACTATTTCCAAGGAATTGGATATATCAACCAGATCCATATCTAGGATGATTCGGGATGATCTGCATAGGAAAGCCTATCGTGCGTCAGTCCACAGGTCATCTTCTAACTCCTCAAATAGAAAAAAAAATAGGCTAGAAAGATGCAATCAACTTTTGGAGTGGCACGCGGACAATAACCATAAAAATATTCTGTTTATGGATGAGAAAGTTTTTACCGTGGAAGGAGTTTTCAACAAACAAAATGACAAAATTTATGCCACTTCATCTAAGAAAGCGGAAAAGGGTTCAACGTGGACATTATCACGCGTCTGTAATGGTTTGGTGGCGGGACTCTCACCATGATGTCACATCCCTCAATTTCTGCGAAAAGGCGTAAAAACTGATGGAAAGGTTTACCAAGAAGAGGGTTTGACCAATACACTTTTCAATGGATACAGATGGATCTTCCAATAGGACTCTGCTCCAGCGCACAAACCCAAAAACAGGCAGAAGTGGCTCTAAGTCAATATTCCTGGCCTTATAACAGCAGAAACTTGGCTGTCGGGGAGTTCAGATCTATGGTTTGCGGTCAGATTTGGAGAACATGCCCTCTAAGACTCCAAATAGAGTCTTACGTTCCGCTATAGCCCAGTGGCCACACCGATTGGAAGATTGTCTTAAGCTAACAGGCAATCAATTCCAGTGAATCTATTATATATGTTCATCATTTATCATGGACCAAAATGATATTCATCTGATTATTTTTGCACCATGTTGCACAATTTCCTCACTCTAAGCAAACTGAAATAATTTCAAATGCAAAACCAAAAAAATCAAACACGAAAACCGATCCGAATATAAAAAACAAAAACGAACCACACAGTTTGTGGCTGAGGTTTGTGTGACGAAAGATATTTCCGAATAACCTCTTAAAATATAATAAATGTTAGTCGCCATGCAATTTTTGCTTTAAATGGAAGTGGAAAACCGTATGTGGCAAACAAATCGCAAAGGGATACCGCACAATATCCCGTCGAAAAAAATAGACCATAGATTTGTGTTACTTTATAAAATGACACTTTATTTGCGGAGGGCTGGCAAAACAATATATAGCAAAAGCCGGTACACGGCAACAACAAAACTGTACCTTATACGGTTGCACTGAAGGTACCAATAGGTACCACTAGTTGCGGACCCGGTACTGAATAAGCGAACGGGTACAAAATATTTTTATCTTTTTTAAAAAAAAAGGTTTCGTCCGGGGTAACAGGATGTAAAACACACTCATTCGTGTTTCTTTCTTATTTCCCAAATCTGGGTATATTTCCTTCAAGAAACAAGGAACTAATCATAAGACAGCGTACGAGATGGAATTCTACGTCTGAAGCGCTACCCAATGAAAAACTAAATCACGACGTTTAGGCGAATCCTTTTGTCAAGAATTAATTGAATGAGGGGAGCGCAACTAAGGGTCCATTGTTTACAAAAACTTCTTTTTTATAATTTTTATCATTTTTCTTTATTTAGGTGGGTGACCGTCCGCCACCGAATAGAGGGGCTGTAGCTGTCCGCCTGGCTCTATGGATTTAGGTCCGTTACTCCATTGAGACTCCTATCTCTGGTTACTTGCAGACCTATTGGTTGTCCCCTCCAACAAGCATAAAGACAGAGTTAAAAAACCCACCATTTCTTCCCGCTTATATGCTTCTCCAAGAAAACAACGGACATAAACTGCAGGGTTGGGACCAAACAACGGACCGATGAGAATAGTTAGGAGAAGATAAATTCTAAGGCTAAGGAGACTACTCGATAGGAGAGACAACACAACACAATAGACAAAAGCCGATAACTTCATCAAATACTCTTTTAAACAGCTATGTTAGACGTTGGTCTCGAGCCTTCCTCTTGAGAGATCCTCTTTCTGCTTATTAATGAACAGTAAGTCCTACTTGCGGTTGTTGATCCTTCAAGATACCAGAGAGGTGCATAAATGACTGATGGATCCATGCATTTTCATAGCATTTTCTAGAACAAAACGAAAAGGATGTGGATGAGTAAAGGCCAAAAGAAAAGCGGAAAGAGTAAAACTTGTTATGTTAACCTTTTCCACATTAACAAGATCAGGGCAATTAAAGAATAAAATCATGAGGAAAAATGCATGAGGAAAACTGAAATCCTTTCAAATTTGTTTCAGATACTGGGCGGCAAAACGTCCGATTTTATTTGCTCGTTTAAATCTATGTATTTCTGAGCCAGGTGAATGCTTAAAGCTGACTTAATTGAAGATTTAGTTATGTCAAGAAGTTTAAACAAGAAATGTCTTCAAATATATTTCGCCCGGCGTGAGCCTACTTTTGTGTCACTTTATTCTACAATATGCAGCAAAACTTTAATTTGTAGAAGAGAAGTTTGGGACTTAACTTTCAAATTTAGAAAACCTAAGAAATTCGTGTTACCATTCATCATAAAAAGGCAATCACCCTTTGGATATTTTACCTTTGAAATAACCTAAACACAATAGTTAAGGATTTCAATATAAATACGTACTTGCAAGCTAAAATTATAAAACTAATGAAACTACATATATTACTAAGCACAAAATGTTAATATTCCACGAACCTGAACATTGATCAAAATATATAACACTTTAGTTAGAGGTAAGCGTTGGTAGATAATACCAAACTATACAAATATTTAACAGCCAAAAAAATCAAAAGATTGTCTCTATTGGCTTCAATTTTTCTTTTCAACTCTCAAATGTATACAAAAATCCCTCACGTAATCTGTGCCCTCCATACATCAGTAAATTACGGTCTCTGCTCATTTTTTTCTTATATCTACATCAGTGGTTCAATTTATTTTCCACTTACTTCCGCCCTTAGATTTATTCGCCTCGCTAAATCGACCAAAATTTTCGGATTTTTATCGCCAAAAATCAAATGAACTCCTACAGTCATACCATGTATACGTAGGTAGTAACTATACTCGTAAATATGTAGGTAAGATTGTTCCATGAAATTTGTCTGTGAGCCAAGTTCATTCGGGTATTGGGATAGTATTTTAGAGATGAAACCACTAACTCAACTACCGGAAATAGACCTACATCAACAACATCAGCTGATGGTCTAGTTCAGCATCAATGAATCCACAATTCAATGCAATTGGTTAGAAGAAAAGATCTCTAGAATTCAGAACTCTGCAAATATTCTTATGATTACACGGATACTCGTCAATCTATCAATTCATAGATATTTTGAGTGGTTCTTCACTAACGGAACGGAATGATTTTTCAAGATGTTTATCTCTGCACACTGTGCTTTAATGCCACTTAAACTAGCTTCCGGTCCTGTGAACTCGTTTTTTTTTTCCCTTAAATCATCCATCTTCCACCCACTCTCCAAGGACGTAAGAATATGTATATATACTCGTACATGCATAGCCCATCCGTTGTATCCGTTCGAAAACGACAAAAATCCGGTCAAATCATGAAGTACGAATTCAAGATGGGGCAGTAACTATACATATATCTGCTTCGTGTAGTTTAACTCCAATCCATTCAACAAATATCTAAAACCCCTGCGAGTTATTCCAGTGTCATAATCAAAAAGCTCTGTCCCAAAAGTTTTAATTTTAATACGTTCCGTTTTACAATACAGGGTGACAAAAAATATTTTGATTTAATGCGCAACTCTCTCTCTCTCTCTCTCTCTCTCTCTCTCTATCTCTTGAGAGACGCACCGACATACAGTTGGAGATGGTCGGAGAATTTTTGACAAGGTTAGGATTGAAATGGGAACAAGCTCCATCTGATACGAATACACTTGTGTCGGCAGTTAAGTAAAAGATTCCGTTGCAGACGGTCTGCTTTTTAGACCGTTGCGTAACGTTTTTTCGCGTGTCCTAGTCCGCAAGCAATTTTATATTTGTTTGTTTTATTTTTTTTTTTTCTCGATTGGTTTTCTTCTCGAAACTGTACGGTGCGTATCAACAGTGTATGTGCGCGGGTGTTAGCCTTAGTTTATCATCTCCAGTGAAGCCATCCACTAAGTTCGCGTTGTGGTTTTCGAGTGAGAGGTGTTTATGAGCGAATCTATAGGAATACATAACCTAACAAGAGCAGTGCTGACAGCAAAAGACGAATCTTCTGTGTGGTCGGTTTGGTTCCCAAATGCACAGGAAATATTTGTTAGAGTACCCGTACTCAAACTCGTATCTCGGGCGTGTTGCAAATTCAAAATAAGTGCTGCTGTGCTTGCCATACGGTAGAACTAGGACTCAACCGCACTTTCTTTTGTTAATCCGCGTAATTGAATGCTAATCGTGACGGGGAATCATCACCCCCTGGGGTGATTGGTAGAGGTTTTTCGAACTTATACGAAGTCTCTACCTCCTGCTGCCATAAATAGGGTGTGCTGCAACCTATCGGATTTTATACACATTTTGTCGGTGTGTCGGTCTTTCGTCAAGTGATTGTCATTCGTAGCGCGATGACAATAAATGATTGTGTCTTCGTATTCGTACTCCATCGCATGAGTGCTCCATAGAAAAGGTAGCTCGTGTTCAATTTGCACCCTAGGACAGCACGTTTCGAATTACAGTACATCCCCTCACATATCTTCGTACCTTATCTTGTCATCGTATTCGGACCGTATATCTCTAGATATTTTTTCCGTGCGGTAGTTCATTTTTTTTTTTTGTTTTTCCATGATGATAACGATGATACTACTGGTAGTGGTGTTCTCGTACGTACTGAAGTGAAACTCGAAATGTGTTGTGTACGAGAATTTTATTAGTTTTGTCGCGTCATCCCCTCTCACTTCCGGTTATTCGTTTTGTTATTTGTGTGTTTCTATTTTTTATCTTCTCCTCCTCCAGTTTGGAGTGTGGCACGACTGGCTTTTCTCTAAGGATTATGTTCCAGAGAAGCCAAATTGAAGGATATAAAATTTTTGGGTCTGTTATAATGTTTTGTTCGCCATAAAAATGTCTATGCGCATGGATTTGTGCTGGTGTGCTTAGGCGGAAGATTATAAAAAAAAAGGTTAAAATAGAAAATAATACGAAATATAATACAAAGTGTCTAAAAGTGCACGTTGTACGGATATAGCCTTGATCACATAAAGAATAGGAAAAGAAGAAGAAGAATAAGAAAAAGAAAAAAAAAAAGAAAAATAAATAAAAATCATTGTGCGTTATCCTGGATACAAAATTAACACATATCTCACAGATTTGCTGACAAAACATCTTTCGTTAGACGCCAATCATTAAGCTGTTTTGACAGGTAAGTGAGCTGTAAATACATATATTCCTATCGAAAGAGTCCCTTAATTATGTACAAGGATGGGAATAGACTTAAAGGGCGTTATCTCTATTCTTACCACCTGAATACTCAGTAGGTGTTGTAAGTTTTTTTTTTTTTTTTTTTTGATCTTTTGGGCTTTCGGGGAACATTATGTACTTGAAGAGATTGCTGTATAGTTTGAGGTAGGTCGATTCCACACACAATTTTGGTTAAAATCAGGCAAGCAAATGAGTTTTATGTATTAGACGGAATAAAAAAAAAAAATATTATTACCAAATTAAGGACGTTTCGCCCAACCAATTGCCTTCGGATGTTAATACAACTCAAAGTCTATTTCAAGTCCTTTTGCCACTTATCGAGTGGGATGTCATTGTTCATGGACTTAACAGGATCTTGCCATTAAAGTCATATGTAAATCACCAAACTTTCAAAATAAATTGTTGATATTTATGTTCAGTTTAGAAAGTTTCTCGACACATACGAGTACATATGTCTTCCTCTATAGTTCGGCAAGAAAAACTGTAAATCACCCCTCAATTTTATTTCTTTTTATGAGGACGAAGGTATGATTTTGCCGCCCTTTTGTAAAACAGAATTGATGTACTATAAGTTGGTAAAAATAACGTGTACTCAAAATCGGTTACTTTAGAATTAGCATTTACATAAGAAAAAAAAGAGGAAAAAAATCTCTCTTGAACCTTTCATTAGCATCAATGCAATGATTTTCTTTTAAAGTTGTAAAATTACTTTGATGTGAAACGTATAATCCACACGGATAAGCAGTGAATACTTTATTAGTTTTACCAACACATTACATAGGTACCCTTTCTGTACGGTATAATTGGATTATCAGTCGATGGAGTCAGTGAAGTATGCTTAAATGAACTGCATGAGGAATCTGTATTTACACCTAAATCAATCTCGTAACACTTTACGCTTATCTTGACAGAGTAAGAGTAAGTTCATCAAGTGTTTGATTATTTTCTTTTTTAAGACCGGTACAGTCAACAGCATATTTGTTATATAAAATTATTAAGGGTAATATTTAGGACCTTGTGAATCAATCGGGATTGGTGTATTTGTGGATTATCATTACCTATAACTCGGTTACTGAGAGTTTAAGAAAGGACAAATCAAAGAATCTTCAGGCACATATATAGACAAATTGGGCATCTTTGCGTACACTTATTAAGGGGATCAGAATTTCATTTCATTTAAATTTGTAGAGTGGCAAAGACTTAACTCTTTAGAATACATGGTGTAGTACCTCCCCTCAACAAATGAATACAAGTGTGGTTGTTAATGGCAGTAATGAAGATAACATCTAATTATTGTTTTCACTTGGAAAGACCCTCATTTATTATCAATATATATTTTGTTTGAAGTAGACTGAACACCGCCGTTAACCTTTAAGTATGGACGTAATTTTTTCCTAACACTGCCTTGGACATGAAACCTTACAGGCTCCTAAAAAAATAAAAATGTTGACCATCAACTTTTTATGGAAAATTAATTGGCAGTCTTTGCACAAAGAACGTGAACACTGCTGGCATAAAGGCTTGCTGCATCCAACACAGACATAAGTCGTCATTCTGTGTTTCTTTGCAGGATAAATTCTGCATTCCCGCCAGTTGTGTTAGTGTCTCGTTAAACAATTTTCTCTGCAACCATATTTTTGTCTAAAACTCGAGTCATTGTCAATTTGAGATGTCTAGGCAAATTAGTGTTAGTAACACGTCTTTGGATGTAAGTTACCACTAAAGAACGGGCTAAATTTTTGAGAAAATCTCTTCGGTCAACGTCTTTGCCTTGATGCATACTACACCCTGACTGACTCGAACTGCAACCAACTTCAGACTGCTATAATCTCCAAACCGTTTATGACAGTGAGCTCAAATTTTGACACATGACAGATAATTTTATTACTTACAAGTTTTTTAAACGATTTGCGTCTCAGTTGTGTTGAAAAATTTTTATCTGTGATGGAATTCAAGCGTGATAGTGTGATTGCTTTATATTTGGCTGGAAAACCACAAGTAGCTATCGTTAGAGTCATCCAACACCTCAAAGTGAATAAATCATTTGTGTCTCGAACCATAGCTCGTTACCGTGATACTGGCAGCGTTGCAAAACGCCATGGAGGTGTTTATAAAAAAAAAAGCAGCAACATCGGCAGAAATGGTTCGGAAAGTGAAGGCTCGAATTAAGCGAAATCCGCGTCGAAGTGGAAGAAAAATGGCACGTGAGCTCAACATATTGTTTTGAAGGATGCAACACATACTGAATAATGAGCTTGGGCTCAAGCCATTCAACTTCCAAAAAACACACGATCTTACACCGTAACAGAAGAAAGTTAGAGTCGAAAGAGCGAAGGAGTTGCTACTGTTGCACGAAAGTGGTGAGTTGCCGAATTTGGTTTTTTCCGATGAGTCGCCATTTGTTATAGAGCAATATGTCAACAAACAAAATGACCGAGTTTACTTACCAGAGAAGTCCTTCGAAAATTAACATCTTCGGATGGCCACCAGAAAGCAGGCACCTCCGATGGTGATGGTTTGGGCCGCCATAACCGCCGATGGTCGCTCTTCGCTCGTATTTTTGGATCGTGGCGTCAAAATTAATGCGATAGTATACCGAAAAACTGTCTTAAGGACAGTATTGAAGCCTTGGGCAAACAATAATTTCGGTCGGAGACCATGGACATTTCAACAAGACTCGGCACCGTCTCATAAAGCACGCGTCAACCAAGATTGGTTAAAAAACAATGTTCCACACTTCATTTCTTCGACAAAATGGATTGCAAATTCTCCGGATGCAAATCCGTTGGATTTCTCTGTCTGGGGTATTTTGAAGGCGAAGGTTGGCACTAAAAAATACCAAAGTTTGGACCACCTCAAATAAGCAGAGCCACTTGCGTGCAGTGTGCGATGCTTTCTTTTGCCGTCTCAAAGCCATTATTCGCGCCAAAGGTAGACATATTGAAAACTACTGATACAATTTGAAAATTGATGTATTTTTCAACATTTGTTGAAAAGTTTCATCTCGGATCAGTCACCTTGTATATAAGCTATAAGCATTCATATCGCTCAGGTCCAGTGTTCTGTATAATAATACCGCAGGCCATCACCTTGTTCGGCGGATACTTGAGTTAATGGAGCACATTTTATCAGCCTCGTCTACTCCGCCTTTCGTAAAATTCTATTACATAATGATTTCCGGTTTTTTGGTGTCATATCATGGAAGATACTTGTAAGACAGCGCGGTTATTGTTGGGCACGTAGGAACTTAAAGTTTTGTCTTTAGTAAATCCAAATAAGGTTGACTGAACTTCTCGTTGCTTGTAAGGGCGAAAATTCACTTGGCAGTTCTCTCTTATTTATTTATTTTTTGTCCCCACATATGTCAGTTCTCGCTTCGAAAGTTCAATAACGAGCTGAATAGATGAAAACCAATTAACAACCATTACTTTACGATTGTTCCCTTGAATTAGTTTCGTCAGGCGTAGGACTCACTGTGTGGGAACTAAGAATTTTCGTTCTGATCAAGTCAATCCTGCATCATCAGAGTTTTTCCCAGTATAGATATAGCCGTTGTAAAAGTAAAAGTGTTGACATTGCATAAAGTTCGAATTACTATTCCATATTTACCCGGTCTTTTAGGCATACTAAAAGTAATCCCCATTTTGCCCGGTTTTCGGTGTGTCCATCAGTGCTTCCTGCGATTTTTCCATTACTTCCTCTCGGCTGCTGAAACGCGTTCCCCGTAGTGATTTTTTAACTCGACTGAACAGAAAGAAGTCACAGGGAGCCAAATCAGGTAAATTCGTTGGCTGTTGGATGGTATTTCTTGCATTTTTCGTCAAAAAATTACGAATAATGATGACGGTGCGTTATCATGGTGCAAAATACACGAGTTTTCTCTCAACAATTCTGGTCTCCAAACTCCCAAATAATACTCTTTGTTTGCTGTCTGGACTTCTAGCAAAAATTCATGATGCACTACACCGTTGTAATCCTTGAAAACCGTGAGCATTGCCTTCTTTTTTGATTGAAAACGTTTTTTTTGGTCTCGGCTCATTTTGTGAACGCCATTCACTTGCCTGTTGTCTGGATTGCATGTCGTACTCATAAACCCACGTCTCGGCGCAAGTAATGTCCTTTTGATGAATGTGGGATCGGATTCAGCCTCGTAAATCATCTCTTTTGTGACATCAACACGGTCTCTGTTTTGCATGAAATTGAGGTCTTTTGGCACCAACTTTGCTGCTATACGACGGAAGACCAAATCATTAACCAAAATGTCTTGGATGGATCCATAGGCAATGTTCAAATCCTCCGCTATCTTTCTGATGGTTAATTTGCGGTTATTGACCAAAATTTCTTTTATTTCATCAATGTTTTCATCAGTTTTCGATGTCGATGTCGGCCACTAAGTTCATCATCTTCGATTGACTCACGACCACTTTTGAATCACTCGTGCCACTGGTAAACGACCGTTTTCTTTAGAGAATCATTGTTGAAACAATTTTCCAACATTTCCAACGTTCGTACATCATTAAATCTGTTTTTTACCCAAAATTTAATACAAGTTCGCTGTTGTAAATTGAAATCCATTTCTAAAATTGTAAAAAAATTGCCAACACACACAGAGATAATTGTACTCTTGGCTGCGTAAGTTTTGCAAATGTCAAGCTATGATGCTAAGATTTAGAGGGTATGTCAACAACAGATATGACAATTTAACAACAACTTAACACCGGGAATTTTTTGTTCAAGGTGGTATATGGTATTATATAGTTTCTTCCACGAAATTTGACAAGTATTTTGTCTTCCCTTTCCTTTTCAACGAGGTCATTTAGATTGTCAAATCTGAGATACAACAGAACTACGATTCTCGTCACTGACATTGACCATCTAAAAATCTCAAAAGTAAAAAAGTAGTTTGTATAGACTGAAAAAAGCTTTGAGTTCAATAATGTCCATGTCATTCGATTCAGGTCTGTTAAGTCGAACAAACTTAGTTCTGTAATTACCGATTTACGTATTTGTCCATGTCAATATTTGTTGCAGAATTTCATCACGGAAGGAATCTTTATAGAAATAACATGGGTCGTAGTCATATTATGTTGAAGAGTGCGAACCCTGGAAGTAGATGGAGTCATCGTTATTGTTAGATCGTAACTCTGACAGAGGTTCATCTGAGCTATCACATGATTGGTCTTATTTTCACTTTTATGATGCTACATCAGCTCTGTCTCCGAGACCAAAAACTGTTCCATGTGGTTTTCATTATCCGACAAATCTGAATCTAAAAGTAAATCTCGAAATTCTTCTTCAAAAGACGGGTCATTGACACACAATTTTTTTTTTATACACCGCATTTGTACACTTTGAGATGAACGCTTTGTTTTTTAACAACCAGGGCTATTTTTTCATGCCAACAATGAACACCACATTTTTACATCATAATTACATACGTATCAAGCAGCCGACGACACAACTTGCCTTCTCACTTGCCGTTTTGGTACGAAGTCTGAAGCGCCGTGGTAGCGGGGCAAAAGACACAAAACAAGCAAATTCAAAATATTGTGGAGCTTGTGAGACTTTGCGTCCATACTTAAAGGTTAAGACTATTGCTGAGCTATTTAATTGGATTGGATAAAGGCTCTTTCCGAATAAATTTTTATTTTGCAATTTTCTACAATAGAATCAGAGTTTATTAAATTTGATTCCTTTAATAACTTTAAATGCCTCTAAAATTAAATTTTTTTTTTCGTGCAAGAGTGGGTCAATATGTACGAGACTTTTTGAAGGATACATTTTTGGACAAAAAATAAACGTTGTCGTTTATCGTTTATCAAATTCTTGGGTCTCTCTTCAAAATAATATGATTTGTCGAGGTCGTGAAAACATGTGTTTGTTTACGCAATTATTTCATCATCGGAGGCAAATCCCTTTCCGTCGAGCCATTCTTTCAGGTTTAGAAACACCAACCAGTGACTACAAATGTTGTAATTGCAATTACCCTCGTATAGGATAGGGCATTGACTTCATGTAAGAGCACTTTCCTCTTTGCCAAATGCTGTCGTTTTTCCATCAAATCGTCATGGATCAACTGATCCAGGTAGGGTGAAACCTCCTAGGGAATGAAAAAAAAAAAAAAAAAAATTAATTTTTTATTTTATTTTATTTATTATAGTCCCCTTTTAGTTTGATACACTTATTCTAGCGATTTTCCAACTTCTTGATCCCGTTCGAAAAGTAATTTTCCGGAAGGTCTGCAAAATACACCTCCGTGGCGTCGATGATTTCCCCGCGTGAGCTGAATTTTTTATTGATGAGTCATCTTTTGAGGTTTGGGAAGAGATAATATTCCGAGAGAGCCAAACCGGGCGAATACGGTGGATGCGACAGCAATTGGAGCCGTAAGTCATTGATTTTAGCAAAATCAATGGCTTTTTTTTCGCTTTAGTGATTTCGGCCTTCAATCGCTCCAATAATGCACAGTAATACTCGCTGTTGATGGTTTTTCCTTTTCAAGGTAGTCCACGCCGTAACCTTTCCGACCCATCGAGCCTCCCTCGGCCGCTTCGGAGCACTCGCGCCGGGTTCAGTCCATTGCCGGGCAATCATTCTGTTCTCTGGTGTTTAACAGTTACTAATCGACGCCAAAAGTCCCCCCGATTCCGCATCAGCAAGTCCAAATACTCTTTCGAAGTGCGCGGCACCAAGCGGCAGGTTAACTTTTTCATACGCTGAATATTGTCAAAAATATGACGTGTGCGCTCAGTACTAATCTTTGTGGTATCTGCTGGCTCGCGCATCTTCACTTTCCGGTCAGCCAACACCATTTCATGTATTTTTTTGACATTGCCCTCTGTAACCGCATCGGAGGGCCTTCTGCTGCGGACTTGATCGGTAGTGGAGTTGTGGCCACCACGAAACTCTCGAAACCAATATTTGGAGCATCTAACGGAGCATTAGCCCCATTGAACGGACTTCAAGGCACCATAACCTTTTTTGCAGTAGCAGCACATTCTGGTGGTCAAGGCGGTTACTTTTTACCCAACCTAGTTATTTGACATAAAATGCGCCGTTGACTGATTTTTCTTTTTAAAATTGATTGATGTTGCCGTGCATCTAAAAGAAACAGTAGCCATGGCCTTATTGGTCGTCATATCCAACTCGGCTTGATTTGCACAGAAGAACCCGATGTTTGATCTACGGTGTTTTATTTTGGATTCATGTTTCGGCCACAGTTCAAAATGGCCAAGAAACTCAGCAACAGCATCTTTTTAAGTTACCATACCAAAATTCAAGGTGTTGTTGACAAAAGCATTGTCAAAATATTCACATACTTATTGACCGATCTTCGTAATAAATGAACTTGGTAATCTGGATTAAAAGACAATCGTTGACATATAATATAATATGCAGGGTGTCCCCTAATCCGATAAGGATAATTAGGGGAATAATTTGTGGGTATATTCTAAGAAAAAAAAAATTGCTCTACAGTAAGGGTCTATCTCCAATTTTGACATCATTTATCTTTAACTTGTAGTTCCCTCAAATATTTATAAAAATTTGCTCTGTCAATGCTAGAAACTAATGCCAGAAACTTAGTTGAGGATTTTGTTTTTAGAAAAAATATTATCCTTTATAACTGCGTTTAAAAAAAGTTGATATCTGGTTTGAGTCTTCAGATATCCGGCTCTTCTTGGCCGGCTCCATTTTTCTTGCTCATGCTTATTTTTGACTTTGAGGTCACTTTTCTTTAGAAAATACCTCATAACTATAACATTTTATTATTTCTTTCTTCTGTAGGCAACAACAATTAAAAAAATTCATCAACAAATTCGCAGAAAAACCTGCAGCAGGTAAAATTTAAACAAAACCGGTTGTTTACTTAAACCTCAAGAGACTATGAATAAAAAATGATTTTGTGTGGTTTTAGATAATTTTTATCTTATTTGTGTACCAAAACAGTTATAATAGGTGCTTAAAGTGTCCTTTTTGGTTTTGTATATATGCTAGACCCCGTCTTTGGATTTCAGTGCCAATGTTTATTAACGCTAGCCGCTGCCCCACTTTTGATGACGTTTCGAGAATACGCTCTTTATTTTACGTAAAATTGTTACTTTGGTTAAATTAACAAGTTCTTTCATTTTTCTCTATACAAAAACAAAAATCAATTAAAACTGTACGGTCAGGAGATCTTGCAGGCCAATGAGTTGGCCCAATTCTTCCTATCCAACCATTACCATTCCTAACCTCACGACCACAGTGGGCTGGAGCATCATCCTGTGGGATATACTCGTGTGATGAAGCTAGTTGAATAACTCTGGTAAATTTTGGTGGTAGTTTGAAGGGGCCGATTAACTTGTTCCTAATTACACCTGCCCACATAGTGACACAATTTATGCAGCCCATGCATGAAGATTATGAAAATTTGTGATCCCATCTTTTGTAAATTGAGATTCGTCCTTCCAAAGAATTTTGCTAATAAACTCGATGTCAATTAAGCTTCGCTCCATCAACCAGTTAGAAAACTCAAGTCTCTTTTCCAAATTATCAGGAAGCAGTTCTTGTACAGGTATTGGATAAAGGTAGTATGTATAAAGATTTTCTGCATGTGGTAGATTAGAAATTTTATATCTGGAAACATTGAAAAGCAAACCTAAACATCTGATGCTGATTGATGGATCAGTTGTAACATATTCCAGTATTCTTTAATCAGTCGAAATCCTTCTTACGTATGGAGCTCCCTCGAATCCTTCGATAGGTAATTCCAAATAATCCTTCACTTGGAAGTTGTCGGTTAAGATAATGAAGACATTTCAAATAAAATTTCTAAGAAACTGTTACCTTGACGTAAAAAATTAAACTGATGAATCAATTTTTTTTTTTTTTACCATTTTTGTTTGGTAAATTTTCCAAATAGGGTTTCATACCCCAAACCCAACTCTTTTTGAAAACATTTAAGGAACAGGATAAGGAAATGAGGGTTTTGACAATTATTGGAAAATTATTATAGTAGTTCTTAGAAAACCACACTTATTGTTAACTGTTGTTAGAAACTTGCTCTCTTGTTGCTGCTGTGGTGTGAGTGTGGCATCGATGTGTCCAGGATCTCTATTTTCATCTTTCGGTGTTAGTCCTCTTCATATCCATAATTGATTTCCTCCTTTTATGTCCTAATGTTTGGATACGTTGTTCCTTAATTTACCTTTTGGTTTTGGGCCGGCTACTTTCATTTTTTGAATTATTTCAGATATCCTAGAGCCTGCCATTCGTTCTATGTGGCCGAACCACTTTATTTTATTTTTTCTTATCTACCCCCTCAGTCTCTTATTTCTTGTTCTGTCCCTTCTCGTTTTCCTCGCGATTCTTCTTAAAAATTTCACCTCGGTCGCTTGAAATCGGCTCAGATGCTTATCGAGCAGCGGTAAGGATTCAATTCCTTAGAGGGTTATTGACCCGATTATACTATTGTAAATCTTTACTTTCACGTCGGTTGAAATTTCTTTTTTATTTATTAGTGTTGCGCTGATTTGAAAGTCTGCCGACATAGCTTTTTTGGTGCGATTCCATACATCCTGATCACATCTACCGTCGTTTGAAATTATTGCGCCTAGATATTCATTCATACATTGATCCTGTTTCGATATTCCTTCTATTACTGATGATGTTAAGTTCCGTATTTGGGTGGTCTTCCTTTAAGGTCTGCATTGAGTATCATTCCTTTCGTTTGGAGTTCTTCATTATATGTAGATGAAGTAAGTTAAATTCTGTCCCTAGTATTTGCAACGACGATTATCTATATCATTTGCGTAGAGTAAGAACTGCAGGTAAATGGGACTTAGTCGACTATAAGATCGACTTTTGCAAATTTAAGCAATCTCGTCCAGATAGTTAATGAATAGCAGGGAGCGTTGACTGTCTCCTTGTCTTAGTCCTTTGTCCAATTTAAAGGGACTAGATTTTTCGCCATTAATCTTTCTGACATATTTTTTATTTTTTATTTTTATTTTAGTGTCTCCCAAATGTGTTGCCTTGGTCGAAAGCGGCTTTTAGGTCCAGGAAAGCTAGGAATAAATTTTTGTTTTTTTTCTATTGATTTTTCGATGAGGTCTTAAGATGGATAGATGGTCCTGGGTTTGCCGTCCTAATCTTAAGGCTGCTTGTCTTCGTCTTGGCAGTGTTCAATGGATTTTTGCAGTCGTTTCTCGAGGATTTTCAAATACAACTTATAGACATGTGACGACAGACTAATGGAATATGATTTTGGATTCTTCCTACGCTTGTTTGAATAGCTTCTTGAGTATTCTGTTAAGCTCGTTCCCTCCGTATTTTATTAGTTCCGGGATAATTTGGTTGGGTCCGGCTGCTTTTCTAATTTTATATATGTACATGATAGCTTTTTCTACTTTTTTTGCGGTAATCAGTCCTTCGGTTTGTATGTTCTATACCTATGGATATGACCCGTAGGAGATTCTTTCTTCCACTGGCGTACTTTCGTCTGCTTTATATTTTTCTTCGAAAAACTTTTTCCAGGTATTTAATACTTCTTCTTTTCTACTTTCTTGTTTTCCTCTTTTTCCTCGAAGTTTTTTTTACAATTTTCTAGAAACTGCTGGTATTGTTCTTGTATGCTTTTTCTTCTATTAGGTAACCGAAGTTTTCTCAAGATTTTGCTTTTACACTTTTGACTTTAACTTCATTTCTCTTTTCTATATATGATATACTGATCTATTCGATAAGCTTTCCATGTCATTTTCTTTTCTTGGATTTCTTCCTTAATATGTTGCGTCCACCAGGTTATGTTTGTTTTCTCACATACTTCCTCCGCAGTATCCAATAGTGTATCTCTTATGTTCTTCCAACCGCTTTCTAATTCCATGTTAAGTATTTCGAAGGTAATCTTGTGTGCTTTTTTATGGTGGAAGAAAGAATTGCCTATTCAGAGCTGGTTTTGTATACAGAAATCAATTAGGTAATGGTGGTGACTCTTCCTGCGGTTGACATTTTATCAGTGACGGTTTTAAGCTGTGAGAAAAAGGATTCTTTTACATGCACTGAGCTGTCTTCTGTTGGTGCATAAACCTGAATAATCGATATTTTTTCCTCGAGATCCAGCTGAATTACTAGAATTCTTGAGTCTACGTGTTCCTAAACTAATACTTTTTGCTCCAATTTGACAAACCTGGCGTCAGTATGCCTACTTCTCCTTTTGCTTTAGCTCCTATTCCCACTCCTGAATATCTCAAAGTATAGTTATTGGGCAGTAACTTTGTTGCGCTTCCTTTCTTTCTTACTTCGTTTAAGCTTCTGAGGTCCAGTTTGTGGTCGTTCATTTCCATAATCAATTTTTGTTCTTTTTTCAACTACAGTTTTTATATTCCAGGATCCAAATCGAATTTTCCTTATTCGTTCCGTCCGTCTTTGAGTTGATCCGTCCATTCCGAGGCTATTATTTTGACTTTGAATCCATGGTGATTAGTCCTTCCCTTTGATTTTCTGTTAGGGTTTTCTCCCTTATCCTTTGAAGTTCCATCTTTTCCCACAAGACAATGGGTTCCTACCTATTGAATCTCTTGGATCTATTGGATCCACCTTTCTGAGCCTTTTGCTCTCCACTTCATAAATTCCTTTTTTAACCTGCTACAGCATTTCCTAAGTATCATAAAATCTATGGGTTTTTTTTGCAAACTTGTTGATGGTTTTTTTTACTATTTTTACGTTGATAAGAAAAAAAATAGTAAAATGTTATATTTATGAGGCATTTTCTGGAGAAAAGTGACCTCGAAGTCAAAAATTAGCATGGGCAATAAAAATGGAGCAGGATTTGAATGGATATATTGGATATCTAAAGACTTAAACCAGATATCAACTTTATTTAAACGCAGTTATAAAGGCTAGTATTTCTTCTAAAAACAAAACTCTCAACCAACTTTTCAGCATAAGTATTAGCTGAGCAATTTTTGTTAACACGGGTCAGGGTATGCCAAAATAAGCCTTTTCCTATTTCCTCGATAATTGATGTTAACATTGGAGATAGACGCTTACTGTAGAACGAATTTTTTTTTTAAAATATGGTTTACCCGAAAATTATTCCCCAAATTACCATTGACGATTTAGGGTGATACGTAAGTACGTACGTACTTAGAAGGCAGCAATGGATTCAGGAAAAAAGTGGCTTCTTTGACTTAATTAAGGTTTTCCGTGCATGCTTTTGAATTGCATTTGCATTTATTTTGAAAATTTATGCTTAGGTATCTTATAAGGAGAGATTTTTGCTTTCTTTTATCGCTTTATGTTCCTGAAACATGTAAGCCCTCATTTCTCGGTAATTATGCTAAAGTCCCAAGATTTTAAGTATGCGACTATTAACAGGATTTCTAATTTTATTTAAGCCATTATGAAATCAATTGTCAGCGAAGGAGATCGCATTGGTGGTTGGATCATTGAGAGGAAAGTTTTGCAAATAAATATTGAACAACTTTGGACCCAGAATTGATCCTTGGGGAACGCCTGAGAGCACCGAGAATTCCTCTGAGTACTCAGAACCAATGGCAATGCATGCATTTCTGGAATTCAGAAAACTATCGGGTTGTTTAATAATTTCTGCGGTTTTTTAGGGTTAAAGTTAAACACACATTTATATCTTATCCAAACAAATATTGTTCATCATGGTCTATTACTTTCTTCCAACGTTCTCTTTTGTAAAAGTCAGCAAACTTATGGGTATAAAAGTTGTCGAGGTACGTTTTGAACTCATCAGCTGAATTGAATAACCTTTCGTCCAAACTGTTTTGGGGAGAGTGGAACAGTTGGAGTCAGAAAGCGCAAGGTCTAGAGAGTACGGTGAGTGCTGCATAACTTCAAAACTAAATGAATTCAGCTTTTGTCTGATCACTGAAACTGTGTGTCATCTAGCATTGTTATGATAGAAAACCACGCTCTTCTTGTTTGCCAACCCTGGGTGATTTTCTTTCACTGCCTCCTTCCAAGTATCGAGTTGAGAGAAATATTTTACGGAATTTATTGTCTTTTGTAACTCAAAGTATATCAAACTTCACCAGTCCCACCAAATACTCAACATGACCTTTTTGGAATGCAAATCTTGTTTACCGAAAAATTGCGGTGTTTTACTAGCGGCGCACCATAACCACCGAATGTTGTTGTTAACCACCCGTATCTCGTTTCCCTTAACCACTCTTCCCAGGAAAGCCTCAAGCGAGTTCCATCTCAACAAAGGCTCACATACCATTATGCGATCCATAATGTTTCTTTCATTAAGTTCGTGAGGATACCAAACATCTACCTTTTTCGACATTCCAAGCCTTTTCAGTTTCTGTGAAATGATTGTATGGGCGATGTTAAATCGCTGAGCGATATTCCGTGCCATCAAAAGACTGTCAGAGGTGACTTTAGCCAAGATTTAATTGTCGTCCAGTTGTTAACTTCTGAGTGATTATATTACCTAGAAAAAGTAAAGTATGTTCCGTTGAGTGGTTGTTTGGAATTCAAGTGAATTCTTCGCAGAAACTATCCAACGTTTCCGAAGGCACCGCTCGAGTAACTTACGTATTTTAGATAATAATGCTACTGGGCGGAATTCCTTAATATCGTAAGTTTCTTTTTCTTTTGCTATAGGCAATGAAATAGATTTTTTCCATATTGCAGAAAAATAGCCATGATTCAGGCAAAGGTGAAATAAGCTTGAAAGGATAACATCTACTGAAGAGGGACATTTTCGAAGAATGAAGTTTGAGATCTAATCATTAGGCGAAAGGAGTATCGTGATTACTCAAGTTTTGGTCGAAACTTGTAATTTTTTGGCATGAGGTGAGTTTCGATTCCATGTCATATTCGGGTAATTCTATCCCATTACAATTAAGGATATCTTCTATTGCATTAGGGTCTAATTTTGTGCAATAGTGGTCTTAAGTCTATCTAAATCCATTTTGATACTTTCCTCAATAACTTTGCTTAGGAACTTTAATTCGTTGTAAAGGTGTTGACTAACTTTGTCTATTCGTTTTAATTTTCTCAGCCAAATATTTCGAATTTTGTATAAGTTTTTCGGTGCAACTGGGTTATTATTGTTCTTTGATTCTATGAAATTTTTACTGAGAGACTTAAAATGAATGCAGCTAATGATTATTTCGTGTATATCTCTTTTCTGTAAATCTTTTGCCAACATAGAGATATTAGTTTACATTGGAAGGTTATTATGAATTTGAGTCCGAAACACATCCCAATTTGTGTTACTGTAACTCTTAAAGCTTGATAGGGGAACTTACAAAGGACTGGCATCAAATATTGCTTCTAATCCAGAATGGTCAGATAGAGAAGGAAAGGTTTTGCATGCATTATCACTCGCCACTTAACTTAATTTAAGCTTAATTTAAAAAAAAAAAAAAAATCAGGGATAAAAGAAGAAAGTCGGACTTTGGGGTGCAGCTATGTCTAGATAAAAAGATGGTTCGCTATAGAACCAGTTGTTTAATATATTTTCATTACCGTTTGCCCCAATTTGGATGTCGTGCATTATAAATACACTCGTCGTAGGAATTTATTATGTATAGTAGAGGACTAGTTCTCTATGAAGGGTTTGTCCAACATTTGAGGGAATGCAGATGATTCTAAAAAGATTTTCTTTTCAAATCCCGTGTGATTTTGGCATGACAGATCCCATAGATGAATTGAAACAATATCGCTTGGGAAATGGACCTTGTTAATTTTAAGTTTTTCATTATAAACAGTAGCAGTGTCCCTTCCATCATTAGTTTGAATAATCTTATACCCGTTAAATTGTGGGCCCTGTCTCTTTTTTAATCGGTTTTCGGTATGTCCATCAGTGCTTCCTGCGATTTTTCCATTACTTCCTCCCGGCTGCTGAAACGCGTTCTCCGTAGTGATTTTTTAACTCGATTGAACCGAAAGAAGTCACAGGGAGCCAAATCAGATGAATTCGGTGGCTGTTGGATTGTATTTGTTGCATTTTTCGTGGCGCAAAATCCACGAGTTTTCTGTCCACAATTCTGGTCTCTTTCGGCGAAATGCTTCACGCAAACGTCTCATAACGCCCAAATAATACTCTTGGTTTACTGTCTGGCCTTCTGGCACATCGTTGTAATCCATGAAAACCGTGAGCATTGCCTTCTTTCTTGACTGAAAACGACGTGTTTTTTTTTTGTCTCGGCTCATTTGGTGAACGCCATTCACTTACTTGATGTCTGGATTGCGTGTCGTACTCATAGGTCCACGTTTCGTCTTCAGTAATGATCCTTTTGATGAATGTGGGATCGGATTCAACCTAACAAATTATCTCTTTTGCGACGTCAACACGGTCTCTTTTTTGCATGAAATTTAGGGCTTTTGGCACCAACTAGACGACGGAAACCCAAATCATTAACTAAAATGTCTTGGACGGATCCATAGGCAATGTTCAAGTTCTCCGCTATCTTTCTGATGGTTAATTTGCGGTTACTGACCAACATTTGTTTTACTTCATCAACGTTTTCATCGGTTTTCGATATCGATGGTCTGCCACTGCGTTCATCATCTTCGATTGACTCACGATAACTTTTGAACCACTCGTGCCACTGGTAAACGACCGTTTTCTTTGAAGAATCTCTGCCGAAATACTTTTCCAACATATCCAACGCTCGCGCACCAATCCGTTTTTTACGCAGAATTTAATACACACAAAGAGATAGATGTACTCTTGGCTACGTAACTTTTGCAAATGTTAAGCTATGATGCTAAGATTTAGAGGGAATGTCAACAAGGTTATCCTCGAATCAAGCCATTTTTTGATGTCTTCATATGAGCGGAACTGTTAATCAGCCAGACCATGAGCCATCGAACGGAACAATTAATACTCGGACGGCGCAATATCTGAGGAATATGGAAGGTGGGGTGGGACTTCCTATTTAAGCGTCTCTAGGTAGGTTTTAACGGGTTTGGCAACGTGAGGCCAAGCGTCGTTGTGCTGTTAAACCACTATTATGGCTCCCAGTACTCGGCTCAATTGTATCAATTGAAGTTAATACCATTCCCCAGCAATTTCGTTGGATTTTTACAGTTCAAACACAGCATTACCTTTACAGCGTGAATATTCAGCCGAGCCGACGACGTAGAAGCATGACAGTTTAATCCCCATGACTTTATTCTCTTTGAGTTGCTGAGTCACGATGTGATGAAGAAACCTTTTCCTTTTTTGTCGCAACAACTGCTAGTTCACAGGCGAAAAAACGACGCTCAACGTCCCTTGGATTCAAATCAGAGGGAACCCAAGCTCCTTGTTTTTGAATCATTCCCTACACATGCAATCGCTTGAAAATGGCTTGGTGGATGACTCCTAATGCCGAAGTAAGCTCATTTTGGATCTCTCGATACGCTTCAGTCGCCGTTTTCTTTGAATAAAAGAGTTAAATCAACACTTCCCGCAAATGACGACTATTTGGCTCAAAATCAGACATTTTCTCACAGCCATAAGTATATGACGCCAAAAAAAAATCGCTAATGTGTCAAAAACTGTTTGTTTACCATATGTCTTACCTTGGTTCATGACGTTTGGACATGTCAAAATCGACCAGCCATCTATTGAGAACTTAGTTGCGCAACTAAGATGTGAGGTTTCAGATGTTTTAAGATATTTACTAAGGCTAATCGTCTTTCATGGGAAACTATCGAGTTAAAGTTGATTGACGGAACATTCGACTTTATGTCTTGCATTACATTACAAAAGATGCTCCCAATTCAAAATAAGTGAACATCTTTCCTTCTTTGTTTTGAAGTTTCTGGTAATTTGGCCGGAACTGTCTAAGTCTGTATAAAAGATCCGTAAAAATTAGATTAAATAAGTTTCTTGCTTCATGCAAAAAAATCGTTGATCCTACTAAGCTGAGTATTCAAGGCTGAAGTTGTAGTGATTCTATCAGGAATGCGTGCCAGCGTCAGAAATTTCCTGATTAAATGTGTTGCTTGCATCACATGAAATTTCGTTTTATCTATTGGGTCAACGTGCTTTTCTTTACATTTTTTATATGAGGAAGAACTGAGATCGCTAGCTGAGTGACGTATCACCGTCGACACCTTTCAATAAGATTGAAAGTAAGCTCCAACACCAGTTCCGTGGTATTTGTCAATTATTAATTTGTGAACTCTTGCATTATCAACGTAGACCTTCGTTTGCCTATAGCCTAGGTATACAAATTTGTGACCTAAACTATCAATCTTGCATTCTAAGGCAGCAAATTTCAAAATATCATTAAATAAGTTACAATTTGGGATGAATATACTCGTAAAAATGGGTGGACAAAAGAACTTATTACTTTTTATGAAAGGATTGACTGGCGAATCAAGGATTGGGTCGTTAGTAGTATTTGTTGTTCCTGTTTTTGCTTTCGGGAAACTCTGACAAGTTGTTAGCTAGGGTCGATTTAGATTGATCTAGTTTTCGCCTTCTTTTTTTATTGCCAAATTTATTGGCAGCTTGCTTGAGATTTTTTATGACGGTTGTCCAATTACTTCTTTTGTTGTTGATATTTATTTCACTCGGCATGTTTAACATGTCAACTAAACCTTCGGCGTTTTGCATTGCAGAAAAGTTGATCCTGTGTGCACTTTTTTTTATTTACTAGGTATGCCTCTCTTCAAATAAGTTTTCACTATTGTTTGAATACAATGTAACACCGTTTTTTTATTTTAAATTCTCCAGAGAGCATTCTGGAACTTAATTACTTTTTACATCAATATCCACTGAAATGCTCGAAATATGCAGGTGGCTCACTACTTATCTATTTCGAATTGAAATATATAGTAATTGACAAGATAAGTTATAAAATATGACATCAGTCCAATGTTTTTCATAAATTCGTACAATATTTCAGCAATTCTACGTCGAGACTTGTTGCCATAACCAGGAACTTAAGCCATAGAGTTTTCCAATAGGGGCTTGACAATTTTGAATTTAATTTGTGAACGCAATCTTTTACTAATCATCAAACTGTCACTGTCAATTTGTTCAGTAAACTCAACATTTTCATCACGGTAAAGTACACTAACGAGCAACGTCTGCAAATTATAAAAATTTTCTACAGATTTTCGGAGTCGGTGACTGCAACTTTGAGAGCGTTAGCTCCAATTTTTGGTCGTAATTCTCGCCCTAGTAGACAGGCAATAACAAGTTCAGTGCAAAAATTTGAGTCTACATATTCGTTGTGTGATATTGCCGTGTCACTGAGATAACGGGTTGGTCGAAGTGTCGAAAATATCGCTGCCGTTTAGACATCCGTAGCAAACGATCCAAATCAATCAATTCCACTTCGTTCTCAAGAATTGGGCATCGCTCAGACCACATTATGGCGTATTTTGCGTAAGGATCTTGGTTTACACCAATACAAGATCAAGCTGACTCAAGAATTGAAGCCGATGGACCATTTGAAGCGATGCATGTTCTCCGATTGGGTTCTGGAAAAGATGCGCCAAGATGATGAATTTCATCGCAAAATCATCTTCAGTAACGAAGCTCATTTTTGGCTCAATGGGTTCGTCAATAAGCAAAATATGCGTTATTGGTCGGGTGAAAACCCACATGTGCTTCATGAATCACCACTTCATCCACAAAAAATAACTGTTTGGTGCGGTTTGCATGCCGGCGGCGTTATTGGGCCATATTTTTTCGTCAGCGTTATCGCGCCATGATCACCGATTATTTTTGGCCCGAATTGGAAGATATGGACTTGAACGGCATGTGGTTTCAACAGGATGGTGCTACAAGCCACACAACACGCGCTACAAGCGATTTATTGAAGAGTAAGTATGGTGAGCGTGTTATCTCAAGACATGGGTCAGTCGATTTGTCGCCTCGTTCGTGCGATTTAACGCCGCTTGACTATTTCCTGTGGGGCTACGTTAAGTCATTGGCTTATGCCAACACGCCGACGAAGTTGGAAGAGCTCAGAGCCAACATTGAACGGGAAATAGCGGCTGTTTCGGCCGAAATGTGTGGCCCAGTCGTTGAAAATTGGGTCCAAAGAATCGACAGCTGCAAACGTGCCCGCGGTGTCCATATGAACGAAGTCGAGTTCCATTCATAAATGTTTTGATTGTACTTCAAGCCAATAATAAAGTTCTTGAAATATCTCAAATGGTTTGCCTTTTATTTAAAAAAAAAGTTCTCAAGTCGTTATAAGAAAACCCTATATTTAGTGTAATTTAAGCTATCACCGAACTTCGTTTTCAATAATTGGGTTGCCTCACACCCTGTATGGCAAGTGGATCTGTTCTGTTGAAACCACATATCCTTAAAGTCTTCCAGGTTCAATATATCCCAAAAAAAATTAGTTAACATGGGGGGATTGACTGTAACCAAATCGCTGATATCGTGTTGGAAAAAATACGACCCAAATACACCTGCGTAATCTATACCACACCAAACAGTCACTTTCGTATACAATGGCTACTGCTGGCACACCTCCGGCTCTTCGTTTGACCAAATGTAGCAATTTTGTTTAATAACAAAGCCATTCAATCAAAAATCTCCCCATCATCGAGGAAAAGTTATTTCTGGGTGAATAAGATCTTATACAGACGCATAACTAAGTCTTTATGCCACATGGACTATCAAGAGTTGCCAAGCTCTTCAGAATGAACCGGAATCGATTGATTACGATCTGATTTCGGAATCACGTACAGTCGAAATATTTTCTTTTCTACTGGCGTATCGCTATCTCATTGTCACAGCAACATTATGAAGTGAAGAAATCGATTCGATTTTATTCACCAAGGGCGCAATTGTTTGTTTATCGAGACAATTGGTAGCATAATGTCCAAAAATTCAAGTTAATGCTCGCAATGTTCTCGTAATTGAACTCAAGTATTCAAAAGAAATTTGATTATATGATAGATAATCTCGAACACAAGTTGACATCTGTCAAAATATCAAATACATGAGTTCAGAGCATCCCCATTGGAAAAATTCGGCGCATTCAATGAAAACCCCCTTTTCGATATCTAGGAATAGAAACTTTGTTATTACATTATCTCTTGAAGAACTTTTCTCTCGGGACATAACATATAAACGGTAATTACATTAGACTGACTCGATATTGAACACTTTCAGAACGGTTCGTAAAAAGTAGTTATTTTCCATATGGGATTGTGAGAAAGTGAAGACTTCTTTGATATCGTTATTGTTGCTGGTGTTGTTGTTAACATATTATCTATGTAGTACAACCTTTATACCAAATGAACTTGCTTTTGTGTATTTAAAAAAAAAAAAATAATAATAAAACTAAACATAGACTCGAGCTACAATAATTTATGAATCTATGTCAGAACCGGCCGCGGGAAGAATTGAATCGATTTCGATTGGCTTTTTACTGGAAGGAAAAGTATTTTATTATGCAGAGTTAAGGCTACCATTTAGTTCGGCGATATTTTGTGTATGGATAGGAGAGAACTAAAAATAAGTTGAAATCCGCTCACGCGATTACTGTCATGAAATATTCTTAATTTGGATAATTTGTGGATCTATTATTGTTGTAGCATTCTCTAAGCAGTTTCTTCATTCACACAAAGAACACTAAAGTTTTTGACACTTTCTCATATATACTCATATAACTCGTATAACATTATACTCTGCTTTTGGTGCAATAATCTGAAAGCTTTACCGCTTTTTTCCAAAAAAAATCCACTTATACCTATTGGGTATATATTTTAATTCGTGAGGTTTTTTTTTTTCAAAATTTGAACGTTTATTTAAGAAAAACATGCACAATAGTATTATCCAAAGTATTGCCCATCTGAAGCTATGACTTTTCCCCATCTTTCTGCCGGCTTGGCAGCCAAGAATGAATCAATCCAATTTTTGATATTCTGCTCTGATGTGAACCGTATTTCAGTGGGGTCGTTCTGCATCGACCGGAACAAATGGTAGTCAGAAGGGGCAAGGTCTGGGCTATAAGGCGGGTAGGGTAAGACTTCCCATCCACTGTTTTTTAAATAGTTCTTAACCGGAATAGCAACGTGGGGCTGTGCTTTGTCATGATGGAAAATTATTTCCTCGTGTCTGGTCGCATATTCCGGGCGTTTTTCGGCTACTGCTTTCTTCAAACGGATTAATTGTGCTCGGTAGCGTTGTCAATTGAAGGTTTCACGCGGTTTTAGCAGCTCATAATACAGCACACCCATCTGATCCTACCAAATACAGAGCATTACCTTTGCGCCATGGATATTCGGCTTTGCAGTTGATTTGGCTGGTTGGCCAGGTTTCATATATGATTTTTTGCGCTTGGGGTTGTCGTAATGGATCCATTTTTGACCGTCAGTAACAATCCGATGCAAAAATGACTTCCTTTTGTGGCGTTCCAGCAGCATTTCGGACATGCAAAACCGCCTTTCGACGTCTTTCGGCTCGAGTTCATGTGGAACCCAATTTCCTTGCTTTTGAATATATCCAGCTGCTTTTAAATGTTTTAAAATGGCTGCTTGAGTGACACCCAAAGATTATGTGAGCTCTTCTTGTATTTGGCAACAATCTTCATAGAGTAATGCTTCCAGTTCTTCATCTTCAAACTTTTTTGGCTGCCCAGGACGTTCATCGTCTTCCAAGCCAAAATCACCAAATCGTGCAAACCGCTTTTGGAACGTTCACTCAGCTAGCGCATGTTCACCATAAACTTTCACCAAAATACGATGACTTTCGGGACCAGTTTTCTTCATAATGAAGAAGTACTCCCCACAAAAACACTTTTTCAGGTACAAAGTTCGATATATTTGAGTGAAAAAAATTATTGTTGTTTACGCTTCAAATGAATGACATATACTGAAATGGCGTACAATGACAGTAGCTTTCCAACGCATGTTCCAATGGAATAATACAAGTTACGCCATCTCTTAGTAAGCCGCACGAAGTTATAGACCCAATATCTTGTGTAGACTTTTTCAATTTTGTATTATAAGGGGTGATTCATCGTGAGGTTTGATTTTCAATAGGAACTTTTTGACAGATCACGCGTGACTTCTATCAAACTGCTTTGTCATGTTTGTTTAGTCTCTTTCGGCAAATCGTCGTAGAAAGACCTACACCACAACAGCGTCTCCAAATTGTTCAGCTGTATTACGAAAATCGACTTACTGAAACCACTATTGCCAATACCATTCGCAAATTTGAGTCCCAATTTACATTAGATATAAGATATTCGACTGGTTAGACCACATCTAGCACATAGTGAAGAGACTATAGCAGCTGTAGCTGAGAGTGTACGCGAAACCGTGACGAATTGATTCGTCATCGTTTTCAGCAGCTTGGCTTGGTGTATTCGATAACTTGGCGTATTTTACGTAAGGATGTCGGCTTGAAAGCGTACAAAATTCAACTATTTATGTCTCAATGGATACCTTAATGATGAGCAACCCGAAGAGTACCAAGAGCTACCATTTCATCTATTAAAAACAACGGTATGGTGTGGTTTATGGGCTGGTGGAATCACTGGTCCATATTTCTTCAAAAATGATGCAAATCAGAATGTTACCGTCAATGGTAACCGTTATCGCGCCATGTTAATGGACTAAGGGCTTCCTTAAATTTAAGCACATGGTCAAAGTGAGCTCTGTTTTCAACAGGACGGCGCTACGAGCCATAAAGCGCGTGAAGCAATGGACTTGTTGAGAAATCATTTTGGTGAGCACTTAATTTAACGTTTTGCTACGGTAAATTGACCGATGTCACACCTTTGGACTATTTTCCTCTGGGGATATGTATAGTCTCGGGTCTTCAGAAATAAGCCAGCTACGATTGACGTTTTAGAAGTCAACATTACTCGTGTTGTCCGCGAGATACCGGTCGTATTTTATTCGTAAAACATGGTGCTTTGTTCACAGAAAATAAGGTATCCTAGTAGGATCCAACCGTTGATCGAGTGGTGAAAACAAAGATAATTTGTTGTTCCACATATTCTGATTTGCAACAACGTTTGGCTTTATCTTACTTTGACAACCGTATAATACTCTCTTACATTTTTTTGTTCGACGTCCGGTATTCTGTTTGGAATACAATTTCAATCCCATCCTAGGTATTCAACCATCAATGTGCATTTTCATCTTATGCCTATCTTATGCCTATCTGGGTGGCTGAGGCCAGATGTCTAGTTAAATTTGCGGCATTTTAATCCTGACTGAGCCCGTAAGACGTTTCTCATCCATAGAAGTTGGGTGCTCTTACTTTCATGACAAAATAGTCGCTAAGCAAAAATATCTTTTTTACCTTTTTCTGACATTTTCAGAACTTTAACCAATTGGTTACAAGCTTTGCACACAGAGCAAGAGGAAACAAATTACTTACTTATATGTATAGGTGGCATTACAACTAACAACTCCCTGTTAGTCTGATTCTTAGCTAACTACATCCAGTTGGACACTCTAAGGTGATTGAGAGTTCCTTCTGTATGTGCGGGCTACCTAAGGTGGAGTGTTCTTCTACTGATCATAGATGTTCATACACTCTATATGTTCTAGCCATATTTGTCCGTCGATGTTGCCGTACAGCTCGCAGAGTTTGTCGTTGGATTTTCTCCTCCAAAACCCCCGATCGAATATTTGGACTTCTTGAGTTTTTTCCAGGATCTGAGGGAGTGTGATGATTTGGTCGACTGTGAACTTTGCTCACCTGAAACTACATTGATAGCCCTTATCCAGGTTGTTAACTGGGAGATAAGATCATACATAAAATGTTGAGGAGGCTTATTAGATTTTAATTGGCGCAGATGAGGGGGTCTCTTATTTTATGGATCGAGCCAACGATGCCGAGATTCTTTTCAACATGTGTCTGCATTTCTGTAGTTGGTATACGAGTATGCTCTCCACAAAATCATTTCCAGCAGCTTTGATAACTTCTCATGTTAAGCCATCAGGTCCAGCTACTTTGTTGGATCTAAGCTTATTTATTGCTAAGCTCATTCTTTTTTGATCTGTTGGATAGAAGTATTGGCTATCATCGTCTGAATGATTGTTTTTGCCTGACGGCAGTCTACGAGAAAGGTATTTTGAGATACTCTGCTGACTGTGATTATAACTGTGACTGTGACCTTACTATAATATCAGCTTTCCCGCTTCATCTTTACAGGTATATGTTCGAGTCTTTTTGCCATGACACGTTCTTATTACCTGTTCCGTTTGTTATTCGTAGAATATTGTACAAACTCTCAATATCTTTGATCGCTTGCTTCTCATGCTCATTTTCCTTTTTTTGGAGAACCCGATGTCCTGTATCTTTCGGTCGTAGTACTCACGAGCAGCTCTTTTTACGATTCTTGTTTGGCAAACCAGGGATTTCTTGATGGTGGACGGGAGAAACCCAAAAAATCTGTTTCGATGTCTATGACTGAATGTTGATAGCATTGCTTCTGTTATTCGGTAATCGATGCAGGCGGCATACGAGTTGTTGAGAGATTTCGGAACACGTGTTTAGCAAAGATTTTGGCAGTCTTGTAGCTTTCCTATGTTATATCTTCTCTCAAAAGTTATTCTTAGTTGTGGCACTTGGAAATCTACTTTCGCATCTTGGCTGCAACAATGTGGTGATCCTGTCAATGTTGCCTACCCGAAAAGTTCGCACGTACAGAATACTGGAGGCATATCTTATGTAGATCACTACATAATGATTTATGATCCAGAACCACTATGTCACCTTGTGCTTATTGAGTTGAAGAAGCCGTGTGCGTGATATAGTACGAACGAAATACGCCGCGGAGTAAGATTAAGTGCCTTACCAGACGTGATGCCGTGTAATCTATGCTTACCAGTTGTCCTACCAAATATGTCCTCATTTCATATCCTACCGTACTAAGCGATTTGCACATAATCCGTGCCGTTTCTAAGAGAGGGCACCACTTAAATTAAATCCATACCATTTTTAGTTAGTACCAACGTTCAAAAGATACGTGTATAAATTTGACAGCTGTCGGACGATTAGTTCTCGAGATATAGCTTTGTGAGTGAAGCAACTTTTGTCATTTTGAAAACAAATGGATTCAAAGAAATTTCGTGTGTTGATTTATCATTTCTTTTTGATGGGAAAAAATACAGCCGATGCAAAGAAATGGCTTGATAAGTGTTACCCGGATTTTGCACCAGCCGAACGAACCATTCGCAAGTCGATTGAAAAATTTAAAAGTGTTCATACAAGCACCGAAGATGATGCACGCAGTGGATGTCCAAAAGAGGCTGTTTCAGATGAAAACATCAAAAAAGTCCACAAAATGATTACGAATGACCGTAAAGTGAAGTTGATGGAGATAGCTGAGACTCTGAAGATATCAAAAGAGCGTGTTGGATATATCATACACGAATATTTGGACATGAGAATGCTCTATTTAAAGTGACTGCCGCGTTTGCTCACAGTCGACCAAAAACAACAACGTGTTGATGATTCAGAGGAGTGATTAAAGCTGTTCAACCGCAATAAAGCCGAATTTTTGCGTCGGTATGTGACAATGGATGAAACTTGGCTCCATCACTTCACACCAGAGTCAAGTCGGCAGTCAGCTGAGTGGCGAGCAGGCAACGAACCTCGTCCAAAACGACCAAAAACTCAACAGTCGGCTCGCCAGGTTATGGCATCCGTATTTTGGGATACACATGGAATTAAACGCATACTACGCTTATGTTAGCGAACTTAGCTTTGATGCGGATTGTCTTAAGGTGCTCATTTTCGTGTCTGAATTTCAAGACTTCTTGCCTAAGTTTGCCGCGTAGGAAAAATTCGAAATCGAAGAAGCACTGTTTCTGTTCCCTTTAACAATTTCCACAGTGGATGTCACTCTTTTTCTTCGATCAGTCAAGTTGCTCTGTTTATTGCTCGGCTGCATGGGGCCTTTTAAAACTCTGAACATTCCAGGTGCAGTTTTGAAGGTCGTTGTCTTTTTATTGTTTGCCAGGGTGGACAACAGTTGATCGGTATTATTATTCCGCAAGTTTTGCTATATCAAGCAAATAAATAAGAAACACTTTGCCAAAATCAGCATCGAACCATCGAAAACAACCAACACTTTATGCATCAAATTAAGCAGCAATGAATGCAAGTAGAAAGTTATAAACAAAAAACGTTGGAAAATCATCTAACAGTAGATCTTTGCTTTTTAATTTAAAAAGGATGGACAATGCTACCTTGATTAAAAAATAAAAAAAAAATAAATAAAACGGAATAACCACCTTGTGGCGCTCCCATTGTTCCGATTTGAGTTCTGTTGGTACATCTGTTGTTGACATTCCCTCTAAATCTTAGCCAAGAGTACATCTACCTCTCTGTGTGTATTATATTTTGCGTAAAAAACGGATGTTGAAAAGTATTTCGGCAACGATACTTCAAAGAAAACGGTCGTTTACCAATGGCACGAGCGGTTCTAAAGTGGTCGTGAGACAATCGAAGATGATGAACGCAATCGCAGACCATCGATGAAGTAAAAGAAATGTTGGTCAATAACCGTAAATTAACCATCAGAGAGATAGCGGAGGACTTGAACATTGCCTATGGATCCGTCAAAGGCATTTTGGTTAATGATTTGGGTTTCCGTCATGTAGCAGGAAAGTTGGTGTCAAAAGACCTCAATTTCATGCAAAAAAGAGACCGTGTTGACGTCGCAAAAGAGATGATTTGCGAGGCTGAATCCGATCTCACATTCATCAAGAGGATCATTACTGGAGACGAGACATGAGTTTATGAGTACGACACGCAATCCAGACATCAGGCAAGTGAATAGCGTCCACCAATTGAGCCGAGACCAAAAAAAAACCACCTCGTTTTCAGTCAAAAAAGAAGGCAATGCTCACGGTTTTTATGGATTACAACGGTGTAGTGCATCGTGAATTTTTTGCCAGAAGGCCAGATAGTAAACAAAGAGTATTATCTGGGCGTTATAAAATGGCTATTCGCCGAAAGAGACCAGAATTGTGGGCAGAAAACTCGTGGATAACGCACTTTCGCACATTGCCATCATTATTCGTAATTTTTTGACGAAAAATGCAAAAAATACCATCCAACAGCCACCGAATTCACCTGATTTGCTCCCTGTGACTTGTTTCTGTTCAATCGAGTTAAAAAACCACTACGCGGAACGCGTTTCAGCAGTCGAGAGGAAGTAATGGAAAAATCGCAGGAAGCACTAGGGGACATACCGAAAACCGAATATGAAAAATGTTTCGAGGATTGGATTAAGCGCTGGCATAAGTGTGTTGCGGTCGATAGGGATTACTACGAAGGGGACAATGTGGATTTAGATGAATAAACTTGTATTTTTAATTTTCTGAATAAATTCCGGGAACTTTATGTAATTGTTTGGACACGTCTTATTATGGTAATTCCACAAGTTAATGCTATTGAAGATGGTCATAATAGTTTAGTCCATACTTTTTGTAAAAATATTGATGAGTTTTTTACAAGTGTATTTCACACTAAAGAGTTTAAAAGCAAAGTTTTCATTGTACCCGAAAACATTAGAAATCTACGGAAAAAGTTTGCTCCCTTCGAGTTAAAAATTACTCAGTCACATTTTATTTTTATTTCGGAAATATCGATATACTCGTACAGTCATGAAAAGGATTTTTATAATATATCGGGATACGTATCGTAAATGTAACAATTCTTGTGAGGCGGATGTTATTGCTATTTATATTGTTGATAGTTATTTGGTAATTGTGTGTTTTGTAGCTCTGAGCTTATACTCGTAAGTGCTGACATATTTGAAACCTCATGTAATATTGATAATTACCCTGTTGGATATACTGATGTTTTTGTAGAAAAAAATTTATAATGTCTTAAATAAGGAATAAGGAATTGTAAGAGACATAAATCTCGATATACTAATACAGTCAGCGATTACTGAGAGGTATTTAGCATTAATGGTTTAGAATCATGTATAAATAGTTAAACTAGGATATCAGATTCTTTTCAAACATGTATTGACCAAGTATTTTCTAGGCTGGATTATTTCCTAAATAAATTCAATATCAGACATTAGAATTTCAGTTCAGTCTCTCACTTGTCCCTTTTTACAGTGTGGAACTATAAAGCATTCTCGAGAAGTTAACTTTGAAAAAGGGTAGAAATGAGTCATCTTTGATGAACTAAATGCGCCCTTACTGCGCGAAAATTGGTCAGATACTGATACTGAACCTAATCCTTCTGTAGCTTTTGGCTATAAAAATTTTTAGATTGAAGCCTTGTATGTCAAATTGTTTATAGGAAAACAATCCCCAGGAAAGTGTGAATAAGATTTTTAGATTTTTGTGCTCCAAAAACTCAATTATTTAAACAATGTAATGAATGATTTCAATAATCAAAATATTGGCCATCGTTGGCTATGACTTTTTCCCATATTTCTGTGCCAATACCACTGCTCGTCTTTTGAAGCCAATTTTTCACATCTTCGTAAGAATGAAAATGCTGTTCCGAAAGTATGAGCTGCATCGATTGAAACAAGCAATAATCAGAAGAGGTCAAATCTACTAAATACATAAAACATGATGGAAAATAACTGATGCGTATCTTTGGGCATATTCAGGTCGTATTTGCTTGAGTGCTCGATTCAATCTTATCATTTCATTCCCTACTGGTGCCACCAAATACACAGCATAACAGTCATTCCGTGGATTTCACGTTTTTTCTGTGTCGAAATAGATCCACATTTTATCGCCAGTAAAAGTTCGATACAAAAAGACTTTTTGCTCCGATCAAGCAAAATTGTTGAAATGGTTTTCTTTTGTCCATTGATATGGAACCCATATTCCTTCTTTTTGGATATTTCTTAGGGATTTTGAACGTTTGGAGTTGTGCGATTAACTTTAAATGCTTCTGTGAGCTGCTCTTGTCTTGGAGTAGAGTTTCTATTAAAAATGCTTGCAATTCTTCGTCTTCTAAATTTTTTCACGGTCTTCCACGGGCTTTGTTGTCGTTGACAAAACCACGATTCTTTAAATGAACAAAGCAACATTCACAAGTCCTTTGAGTTGATTTGAACAACACTTACAAATTATTGAATTTTATTATCAAAATTCGTGTTCTGTGGAAAACGTTCATTGCGCACTTCGATCGTTTCAAAATCGACCTACTGAGTTAGCAATTCAAGTCATTGTAACCAAATTTCGCACCTTTTGGACATCAAGCCACCTACCCGTATGAGTATAGGGTTTCTATCGCAAAATATTGCTGTTGTATTCACCAGTGTTAATGAAGACCGTAATTTTTTCATTCTTCGCTGTTCGACTCGACTACGTGGAAGATTTTACTCAAGGATCTTGGTCTAACACCTTTCAAAATAAGGCTCGTGCAAGAACTGAAGCCGAACAACCTACCACAGCGTCGAATTTTCGGTGAGTGGGCTTCAGAAAAGCTGAAAGAAGATCAACTTTTTAATCGAAAAATTGTCTTCTACGACGAAGTTCATTTCTGGTTGAATAATTATGTTCATAAACAAAACTAGCGTATTTGGTCCGATTAGCAACCTTAGGCAATAAAAAAGCTACCAATCTACCATATATGGAGAAATGCACTGTTCGGTGCGGTTTATGGTCCCGCAGACTTTTTTTTGCCTAAAATACACGAGCTAAACCAGGTCAAAATGTGATTTCAGCAGGATGGGTCTACATGCCACACAGCACGCACATCGATGGACTAATTGAGAAAACAGTTCGGTTAACAATTTATCTCTCATTTTGGACCGGTGAATTGACTAGCTAAATCGCACGATTTGACGCCTCTAGACTAGACGCGTGAATTGCAGTCTTACACGTATTGTTAGCAACATACCAGCCAAGACGCTCGAAAAAGTGATTCGAAATTGGACTCTCCGTTTGGACCGCTTAAGACGCAGTGGTCTTTAAAATTTACATGAAATAATCTTTGCGCCTTAAGTTCAAAAAATATCTCAATTGTATTTTGCGATATATATTGTATAAGGTGCAATTAAAATTTCACTGCGCAAGGAGCAGTACAATATTGACAACTTCCACAGAGCACAAGGTGACATTAAAAACGTATGAGTTACTTAATGAAAAATATAGCCTAGATGTACCATCATGCGTTAGATTAGATTAGGTAAAAGTGGCTGTTGGAAAGACCAATCCACTTAAGCCTATTGGCCGACTGTAAGCTTAACGTCAATATTCTTTAGATCGCTAAGTCGTTGTAGCAGAAAACTCCTTAGTGAAGTTGTTTTCTTTGGGAGAGGGCTGTGCATATACACAGTAGGTAAAGGATTGTCTCTTCCTCCTTCTTGTCCATGCAGCTCTACAAAAATCGTTTGTAAAAGCACCAAGGCATCTTGCATTCTTGCCTATAAGGCAGTGTCCCCACCTATGATGGGGCTGAGATGTTTCCTACTTAGAAGGATCAAATTCTTAGAGCGATTCAAATCCAAATTTGGCTAGATCTGTTTGGTCACTAGACATGTTGGTCAAATAGTCCACCTTAGGTCTGCTCTTATGTTAGAATCCAGCTTTAATACCCATTTCCACGTAGCGATTGGTATACCTATGCTACTCTATTCTGGTAGAATAAGTATAATGGTTCCAATTTTAGCAAGTTTGTCGGCTTTAGAATTCCCTGGCATATCTCTGTGGCCGAGCACCTAACATAGGTGAAGGTTGAACTGCTCTGCCATCTCCGCAAGAGATGATCGGCATTCAAGGGCGGTCCTAGAGTTTATTTAAGACCGAGTCCAGGAACTTGATAGCGGCATGGCTATCCGAAAATATGGAGACATCTTCTTCTTCAGCCAGGACAAAGATCCTTTAATCGCCAAAATTTCCTCCTGAAACACAGAATACAGTAATTTAGATGACATAAGGAGATATGAAAACATCTTTTTCCCAAAATGATCTTGAGGGGCAGCTAACATGAAAGACTTTATCAAACCAAAGTTCGGGTATGGTGTAATCGATGTTCTTCGTGAGGATGTTAAGAATATTGGCGTGGCCAAATTAATTATTTGTCCACTGTGTACTAGCTTTATTGCGAACAACAGCAGTCGCAGCTACTTGTCTATTGAAGATATCGAAGGGTGTCAAATGAACAGACATTGCGAAGGCCTTTGAATACTTTTTTACCTGTCCTGCCGCAAATGCTCTGTCTGGTGCAAGCAGGTTTTTCCTTTAAACCAATTTCTTCTTTTAAACTCAATAAAATCATTGTGGAATACAAAAATTAAAATTCTAGGTTTTAAATGATTTAAAAAAATAAAAAATTAAATTCCTTGGTACCTAAACATAGTCGACGTTCTGTCTCATATCTTCAACATATGCATCATCAATTCAAAATTTGCCGATAGTCTGACAATCGCTGAGGTCAAACCAATTTTCAAAAAAGGTGATAGAAAATTTTTAAATAATTATATACCTATATCTCTGCTTTTGATGTTTTCTAAAATTGTTGAAAAAGCAGTCAAAAGGAGAGTTATCAACTTTTTTTTTAGAAAACACACGTTCTTCAGTGACAGTCGACAGAAGATGCACTGTCAAACTTCTGCAGTAATGTCAATGAAAGCTTTGATAAAAAAATGTACTGATGCGCTCTCCATTATCATTACTAAGGCTTTTGATACACTGGACCACGAACTTATTTTAATAAAATTAGAAAAATGCGATTTTAGGGGGCTTATCCTTGATAGCTTTGAGTCATATCTTAAGGGTTAGAAACGAAGACTTAAGATAGAGGGTAATTTCAGTCAGTGCTTTGATATTCAAATCGATATTCCTGAGGGTTCTGAACTGGGTCCGGTTTTATTCCTTGCATTTATGAACTCCAACTAGAGTCACGATCTAACAGCGACAAAAACTGGAATTCCTGATGATATAGCTTACACGTACTCCATAAGACTTAAATGACTTAAAAACTAATAACAATTAAGGGTTGAGAAGTAAGGAAATTGTGGAGGAGATCAAGTTTAAGACGAGAAGTGCCCAGGTTAAAATCAAAACGGAGGAGGTTTTAGTTAATATAATGGAGCATGCGGGAGATTGGTGCATTGGAACCTTAAGAGATATTTACGATAGGTCAGATGTAAAATGCTGACTCTAAATATGTAAATGTCAGTGCCGAAACTTGAAGAGCGAACTAGACCTGACCTAGACATAGGTTGCCCTCTCAGCTGTTTTGCTATTGAAATCGTTTCTGTTTTAAAATATTTGGGACTGTATATGGATTACAAAATGGGTCGAAAGGATCACATTTCAAGAAAATTCTGCCATCGAAAAGTCATGGGGGCTGTGTACTACAGTGCAGTCTAAGCTGCAGTATGGACTGGTATATTGGGGTGGCACCTATTGATGCAACCTGCCACATTTGATCGTTGAGAGTTTCCAAATGAATATTGAATTGAAAATTTTTAAGCTGAAAATGAATAACCCGAAAATATTAAATGAGGTGAAACAGCCTAAAATTAAACCACTTCGCAGCATTAGCAACCTCCAATTTGTGGTAGTTCAACCGAAAGTTGTCACTTAATGTACTCATATACCGAAAATTGGAAGTCAGAAAAATATTTCATAGGCTGACAATTTATTAATGTTTCCATGAGTACGATAGGTCTGTAGGATTAGGAAGAAGAAAATTGTCCTTTTCCTTGAATTGTGTGATGCCATTTCGTTGGTGTGAATCTCTTCATTTTACGACTCATGAAGAATTTTATTCGAAAGATAAATATACGGAAGGTGCTTACCTCATTCCATTTGGTTTTCGCGTATTGTCATGTTGATGTGCAGATACTAATTTATTTCCAAAATCTATATTCAGTAGACAAATGTTTATAGAGCAATAATGTTTATAATCAACATAATTGACCAAGTGAGTCGGCCAGTCGTAACACAATTGAAACATTCTATACCTCATTTGCTATTTTGAACTCTAAATTACCGGCCAGGACGCGTCGAGTGCGCACAGAAAAAAAAAAAATGTCGGCCTGTGTGTATCGACTTTATCGAAGATTATACGCAAGGTTCTTGGTTTGAACGTTCTCATATTTAATTTCTGCTAACTGAAGCCATCATCATTTGCATCGTGAATTCGCTAAGTCGATTGCAAGTGGATCCACTTTTTTACTGTCAAATATTATTCAGTAATGCAGTTCATTTTTGTCTCATTAGGTTTGCTACTACGCACAATTGGAGGCAGAAAAATCTAATTCAGCTACCGACGCACCCTGAAGCACACATTTTTTGGAGCAATTTGGAACGATTTATTGTTCTTAAAAGTGTCTGAATGTAGTCTTTAGAGTAGTTGTCCAATGTCATATTTATATATCTCTCCAGAAACGGACCTCTGGCCAAGTTTTCGAGATTGTGTGATTTGACGTCGCACCAGGGGCGACGATTCTCTCTTAAAGTTAACATCAGTTCAGAGGTTAAATTTACTTTGTCCAGGTAATAGTATTAAAAAAAGAAAAAGTTGGCGATACTTCCTTTTTAACTGCGCTTTTATCACATAATTACCAAAAATAGTGCATAATAATAAACATAAAGTTGTTTAATGTCAATTTTTAATTAACGTGCGTCAAAATTCAAAGTAGCACTAGACATATTGAATTACATTTAAATATTGTATGTAGAGGGAGAAGAAGGAGACGGAGTAATTTTTAACTGACTTTGCTTTTTTCAAAATTGTTGACTGTCAGTTTGATACAGTCGATGAACAATAATCGTCACTTATAGTCCTCGAAGTGTCACGTAATGGAATCCCTGAAGGAATAATAAAATCGAAAACTTCTTTCGGAAAGTGCTTTAACTTTTTCTTCGGTAGTCGCCTATAACTTGTTATTACAGAATCAGACGTGAACAACATTAAATTAATGATGTTCCCATTTCTACGAGAACATTTCCTGGATTAGTTTTCGAGATATTTTTTTTTTTTAAATTTTTGTTACGAGCTTCTTGGGCCTCTTCTGATAATTGTTCAATCGACATCAATAAACCCAAACCACGTCGGGTCCGTGAAGAAGTATGTTAAAAACAGTATTGGGCATGCAAAACCATGGATACATTTTTACAAAATAATAACCAGTATCAGTAAACTTTTCAAAATTGTCAATTAATATCGTAGCTACTTGAAATTGCCACTAAAAATTTTTTGCATCTTTTTTAATTAAGTTTTCATTTACTGCTGTTACTTCAGATGATATATCGGAAGCTTATAGCATTCAAATAATTTAATTTAGCACTGCAACACTGAAAAACCAAACTGTAAGACCGATGGATTATATGGGATGGAACTTTCACCGCAATTGTAGCAACGCTCTGTATTTTTGCATCTACCCTTGCTAAAGTAAGTTCATGTATTGGGTTGTACCACATGAAATGTCCGATTTTATATGAAATTCTTCCAACGTGATACATGGTCAAATATTCCTTTTTCGTAGAAGTGCTGACTTCAATGAAATCTGCAAAGACTTTTTGACCTCTGCTCAGTTCCGAAATACCTTCTGTCGGCAAAATAAATCCAGATTGCGGAAAAGATGGTAATCCGTTGGGGAAATATAAGTGGATGCGGACTGCAACAACTGCAACAGTTTTTGCACCGTTATTTGTGAGGTATGGGTTCTAGCATTGTCATGCAAAAGGATCTGATCGTGCTTTTCACCAATTTGGAACGCAATATATCGATTTCCTTACAATATTTGATAGCGTTTATCGTTTCTCCTGGTTGAAGAAATGAAAAGTGGATTGGTCCTTTCGATGTCCACCAAATTGTCACCATAAACATTTTTTAGTTGAAGATCGGGCTAGGTGGTGTCTTTTGGGTTTCCGCCTGAATCCAACCCTACTCAGATCTTTTACGATTATGATACAGTATCCACTTTTCATTATAGGCGACTATCCGGTGCAGAAACCGTTTCGTTTGCTTTCTTTATGTAAGCGTTCATGGGATACCCACTTATCGAGTTTCTTTTCCTTTTCTATGAGAGCAAGGTGTCGACTTATTGTCATTGGGAATACTCTCATGCTGTGAGCAATCTCCCGCGCCGATTTTATTGGGACCGCATACACCGTGCTTTTAAAACTTCGTCGTCAACTAAAGTTTCCGGCTTTCGACGTGGTTCATTTTCGAGGCTGAAATCTCACGAACGGAACTTTCCAAACCAAACGTCGTATAGTGCGTTCGTTTACCGCTACATCCTCAAATGCGTCATTAATACTTTCCATTATGTCCCATTTTAAATTCGTAAAGGAGGATGTTTCCAATTTGAGCAGCCGACAGCATGGTAAATAATTCCTAGAAAAAAAATAACGGTACTTGTGACGAACCCAAAAATTCTCACATGTTAAGCACACGAATCACTTTATTTTATAAAAAAAGAAAATTTAATGTTCTGGCACAGATGTTCACTCGAGAACTTCTTATTTCCAACTGAGCGAACATTTCATGTGGTACAACCCAATAATACCAGTATAACTTTACCTCCAAATTCTACCGATGAGTATTTAAGGCTTTCTATTTAAAGGTCTATTAGGGCTTTTTCAGCTATTAACATTTTTTTTTTTGACTCTTTAACATAATTTATTTTAATTGGATAACGATATCTGGTGGAGGAAAAACGCGGATTTTGCCAAATGACTTCTTTACTATCACTATTCTCCCACACTAAACTAAAAGGCACAACTGAGGATAAACATACGGTTCCTATGTCCTGAGCTACTATCAAAGCCCCATTTAAAAACATAAAGTTCCCTAAGTGTTCAGCTTTCAATCTATAAACGGTTTCTTTTTGTACATTTATCAAACGATTAGCAGGGTGATTAAATAGAGCTTGAACAGTAACTGCTGCAGAATTGGTAAAATCTTCTTTATTTGGATAACAAGATTTTTTGGAACTTGTAGTTGATAGTAAAATGGAAATATTTCTATATTTTTTGATCTTATTAGGTTGTACTTGTGCCTTGTTAGCTTGGCTTCAACCATAGTTCTAAGGGCTATCTCTACCACGCGATTCTTTTTGAATGTCTGATATGTTTCCGTGCACGTACATCTTAATAGTTTAGGTGAACGTATGGTATAGCCTTTTCTATTAAATTAGATGCCACTACCTGACCTGAAGCTCCCAAATTCATTTTTGCTGCATGTCCTGCATAGCTCTGAAAATGAAGAGCATTTTCTTATGTGTTCAGTTTGTTTTGCAGATTTTATTTCTGGCCGTTTTATAGGGACAACTCCGTGCATTCTAAAACCAATTCAAGTCTCCAGCCACTCCTTGTTCTTCAAAAGAAATCTGTACTTTTTAAGGTCAGCTTTAATCCAATTTTGCTTAAACCGAAGGATATTTAGGGAAATTGGTGCGCTTTGCAATTCAAAAAGGCAAATTAGTCTTTCAGCATTGTTTTTTTTTTGTCGGAACAGAGCACTCAGATCAGGACCGATTCCATTACACTCTTTGTAAATTCCTTTTAATGAAATCTTTCAGTATTACGAAGAAAGATGAGTAAGCGCCTTAGTGATAAGGTGCCTACAACACCAGCACCCACCACGTCAGCGCAGAGTAGCTGCAACATGATGCAAACGTAAGCCGGACATTCATAGAGTTATTACTCCGCGGTTTCGTCATCACTTTCAAAGCAAGCATCGTAGAATGTTGTATCACTTATGCTTAGCACATTTAAGTGCTTTTCAAAACTGTATTGCCCTGTCACGACGCCAGTAAGCAACCTGCAGACTTTCCTGCTGAGATACAGTAGAAAGGTCGCTGACCTTCTAGAGACGTCGGGAAGCATTCGTTTGGTCTGCCTACATCCCGGACAGCTATGTCATTTACAATTGTGTCGTAAACAAGGACGCAGGTAGACCCAACGTTGGTACGGGTTCTGAAAAACTCTCCTCTGTCTCATGCCTGGCAACTTCATCGGTGATAACATTTACCGTGATCCCATTGTGAGCTCGGACTCAGACAAGGATCACTGAGTTTAACCTTCCGACTGCGTTAAGTGACCTCTTGTATTATTTATTACTTGAAAGTCGTAAGAGGGTTCAGCAAGGCTCTAAGCGCACCTTGTTTGTTTCTACAGGTGCAAATGTTTTGCCCTTCTTAAAGTTCTCCGAAACATTGTTCGCTGCCATCAGGATTGCGTAAGTCTCCGCCTGGAAGACAGATACAAACTTTCCTAACGCGAAGTCAAACCTTACGTTATCATCCTCCAGGAAGACACCATTGCCACATCTTATATTGGTTTTGGATCCAACTACATTCCTTTTCTGGCTCAGATTCTGAACGAAACCAATCCTAGGAACAAGGAAAGTTGATTTCGTATTTTTTCCGCAATTGGAGTTCCAGTGTCATTGCATCGAACGGCATCTCCATATGACCGGAATCATAAGACAGCCGATGAGCAAAGTCACCAACGCCCTAGTGCATTGGAGAGGAATTCATTAATGCGTATATAGCAGAGCCAGGAGCGCTGAGGAAAGCCCCAATGTATCCGAGACAAACTGTTTTTTGGAGTTTGGTAAAAGCAGCAATAACATACTTTAGGAAGAGCTTATTTAACCCGACAACCGACGCATAGGATCCACCCTTCTCGGTGACAGCCTCGATGTTTTGCCGATAGCACTTTTGCAACGTCAGAAGGCGATTTAGAGGATTTCGACGTAACATGTTTAATCCAGAAAAGCTTGCTATTTAGAATGACACCCAAAAACTTAGCTTTATTGGAGAGTTGGATGGGGATGGCTTTTAGAACTAGATGACCCCTGAGGCTGCTTCTTCTTACTTCTCGTAGAAAGAACAACCTCAGTTTTGAGAGGATTGACTGAAAGCTCATCACTAGTGCACCAGTCGTCTGCGCTTTAGAGCATAAATTCGCTAGACATGATCCAAAAGTACTGCCTGTGCTTAAGAGCAGAAAGTCGCTAGACACGATCCAACAGACAGCACGTTTACATCAACCACGTATTCTTGAGCATAGGCGTTAGAACTATTGAGCGCGTTGAGCAATGAGTCGACCAATATGCACTACAGCATCGGAGACAGACAGAACGGCGCCTTGCGGGCAACAACTGTTTAAACCCACCACCACATATTGGCCGCTGCCAGCATTGTGCTTGCTCCCCGATTTTTCTTTTATTAAAGTTATATAATAAGTCATTTGAACCTGAACGCTAAAAACAAATTTAATAAAACAATAAAGTAATGGATTTTCAATTTAAATATTTTTTAAGAGCTCTTAGAAGAATTGACATACAATGAAAACACGTTCGTATACGCACCGATTTTGTCTTCTAGTTGGTAGTTCAATAACCTTGTTAAGTTTATGTGTACAAGTATTGGTGTGAAAACCTGTGGAAAGATACTTTAATTTTAAGGATTTAAAAATACGAAAGTAAAGTGATTTTATATTTTTTTAAAAAAAATATTTATTTACTCATCAATGTAATATATAATACACTCGTGCCAACCTTTTTTCCAATCCTCAAAGCACTTCTCATAAGCACTTTTTGGTATAGCATTGAGCTCTTACAGTGATACAATACAGTGGGTCAAATCCAACAAATATGGAGACTGAGCCATAATTGTCGTGTTGTTTTTGGCCAAAAAATCTTTCACAAGCAAAGATGAATGAGCAAGTGCATAACAGTGATGCAAAAGCCATGAATTGTTTTTCCACAGTTCCGGACGTTTTTTTTTCGTATTGTTTCTTGCAAAAGGCGCATAACTTTAAGGTAGTACTTCTTGTTAACCGTATGTCCTTGAGGTAAAAACTCCTGATGCACTACGTCACGGTAATCGAAAAAAGCATTGATCAAAACTTTCACATTTGGTCGAACTGGGCGTGCTTTTGTCGGTCTTGGCTTTCCTGGCTGCTTCCATTGGGACAATTGCGCTTTGGTTTCGACGTCATAACCATATTACAGATGGTTCGTCACCAGTTATGATCCTTTTGAGCAAGTCAGGATCTTCATTGACGTCTTTCAAGAGCTCTTGAGCGATGCTATATTAATGCGACGGTTCTTCTGATTAAAACAAAGGGTACCCCCTTTTCTTGTCAACAAATTTGGAAAAATCCAAAAAAAAATTTTTCATATTTCAAACGTTTAGATATTCAAATATATGCCCTTAAAAGGATTTTTCAAAATGTTTGTGCTCCGGTCTGACCGGTACAAATGAACTTTAAATGCGTTTTTCTCGAAACTACTTTTTTCGAGTTGGCGTGCACAATATCTCAAGTTTTAACAAACCGATTTATTTGAAATTTGGTGGGAATGTTCTTTGAACATTCTTCTATCGCCTTAAGTACGCTCATTATTTGACTTTTCCAAGGTTCAAGCTTTAGCGGCATCTATATATATTAAGAATAAGACTAGAATATCCCCCTAAGATGTTTCGGAACAAACTTCGCTGACACACGTCTTATGCCTAAAACATCCGAAAAAATTGCATGCCACGAACAGATATGCCAACATCTTCAGCAACTTCTATTATGGTAATTCGACGATTTTGCAAAAAAAATTTTTACACAGCTTCGACGTTGTCATCTTTTGTTAATGTGCTGGGAGGCTCTAGAGCGAGGCTCGTCATTGGAAACTGCTTGGCCATTTTGGAAGACCTTGTAGTACTTGTAAACCTTTTTGTAACTAAAGCAGAAACACCGTATGCCACTGGAGCACTTGATTTCATCTTTTACACAAAATTTTATGCAAATTCTTTGCTCCATTTTTTAAAATAATTCAAATTCACCGAGCAAAAACAAACTAAGTATGCTATATACTTGAAATTGTATTCGGGACAGGTGTACCAACACAACAAAAATAAAGAATCGATAATCTAATGTACGTTACCTGAGAAATTTCAAAAGTCACCTTACTTTTTGAACGCACCTCGCATATTCGAATTGAATGAATAAAAAATTATAAAAAATATAAAATTTAAACAATTGATTAAAAAATAACTAAAATTATATTGTAGGTATAAACCTGAAGGTACTGAATCCATGTTAAAAAAAAACTTATAGAAAGTTATAAAAAAAGAATTATTTATGCAAAGATTATGCAGCAAACATCACAAGTTAATTCACATTTGCAAACTAGCTGCAATGCACTTCTTCAGTGCAATGGTAACAGCAATTGAAGTGTGCAATCAAATTGAATAGTTAAGGAAACAATGCATTGTTATGTCTTGTAAATAGATAACAACAATTGATAGTCCTAACTGTGATTTCATTTTTGTATTTATACTAAGTCTCCAGTACCAGACAAGCCAATAACGGATCCAGACTTGGAAAGTAACATCGAGCATACCATTCGTGAGATCCGTCTTGAATGGCAGAAAATTGGATCTCCAACATGCAGTTCCTGCAAGCGTTCCGTAGTAGCCAAATGCAAGAAATCATGCCCAAAATGTCATAAAATATTGTAGTCTGTCCTGTGTTTAATGTGCTTTAAAGGTGGCTTTACAAGTGGCAGCCCTTCATGAGGTTAAAGTATTAAAGGCAGTTTATATAGACCAAGTTAAATGAAGCATCTGCCCTCGGCCAGTTGAATGCATCCTAAACGTTCATTTAGTATGGCTGTATCCAAAGGCTTTTCATTTGCTTTATCGAATTACACTTTACTGAAATCATAGACAGTTTGGATTCCGACTCCTATTAATCCAATTAACATTCATAACATTATCGTGTTTACGCGATACCAATTAAGCGTAAACTATGTATTTATAACAATCGGCAGGATATATAGACTGTTAGGTGTTTGACAGGTGAGAAAATTAATTTCCTGTGATTTCCTGATGTCAGGGAAGCTGGCTTTTCACTTTCTGCCATTTGACAGATTTATGTTGCGCTCTACGTCGAGTTTTAAAGGTCCGTAGTAATGAGATCTCAAAGGTACCCGTATCTACAATTTTTTTGTATAAAAACCTTGCACTGCTGACTTTAGTTTTATGACTTGATAACTGGTATAACTCGTTTTAATTTTCTGGGAGAAAATAAAAATAATTTCGGACTTTAATTTTACGATTTAAGAGCGGGTAATTGTATCAAGAATAGTATACAAGTAAAACCAGGGCTATTCCGACCAAAAATAAGAACAAAAACTTGCTGCTTAAAAATTCTCCGAAAAGTTTCATTACAAGTTTTCATGGTCTTTAAATTTAAACAAAAATAATACTTCAGTCAAAGGATGTAACCTGCATTATTTTGTCAAGTTAGTCGATGATGAAATTGATATAGCAACCTCCACGAACTTGCGTGTCCATAATGAAAACTTCCTGAGAATAAAAACAAAATGAAAATATCTTTGGAAGGATTGATTTTGTTAAAAGGTCAGATTCATTTCATGAAATGGAATTAATGATGTGAAAGGCATTCCTAACTAAAGCGATCCATCGATTCACATCTAAAAAATATCATCCGCTTTTCCACTTATGTAAAATTAAAAGCAGAAAACAAAAACATTCAACAGAAAAAAGGGAACATCATTTATTTCTGCTAGTGTAAGGTAGTCAGTCCATCTTGTTTGATCCCGATTCAGTTGCTAATAATACAATATTTTAACATTCTGATATCTGCGAGTGTTGGATTTTGAAAACTCAGGAAAGTAATAGTGTAAGGACATAAGAATTCGTTAATCCATCGATCGTCATCGAAATTAAAAAAAAAAATTAACAATGTCATTTTTAAAATTATTATTCGATGTCACAAATGTTTGGTCATATGTTTGGTCATAGCTCAATGAATTCTTTTGCCTGCTCTGATTCTTACATTAAAGCTGATTAGCAACCATCTACAACAATGAAGTGTACCTTAATAGAAGATGGCAAATCTCACGAAAAATCCTTTTGCAATATTTATCAGAGCTGGTAGCTCATCTGCTGTATATGCCATCAATTAATTAACTGTTGAAATAAGAAATATGTAAGACGTAAAATTTAATCTACCGATCTAAGACGGATGACCAAATAGCAATGATAGTTTTTCCAATTGTTATGTTTCAGCAGCTGTTACAGTTACTTATGACATCCAGTTGTCAAAGTGTTCAGTTAGGGTTGCTTGCGGAAATTATTAAAAAAATATTATCAAAATTCCGGCTCTGTTTTAAATATGCAACGTGAATTTCGTTGTGAAGTCGGTCGTCATCATGGCTTCAGTATGCAGGAAATTCGTCGCACCGTAGACAAATTTGAGCGTTAGTACACTCTTTTGGATTTGAAACAACCAACCAAACAGAGATTAGTGCGACATGAGGACAACATAGCCGCCTTAGCGGCCAGTATCGAACAAAAACCCAGAAATGTAGATTCGGCAATCCATCTTATTTTGCTGTTGGATTTATACCTACAACCGTATAAGATTGTGCTAATGTAACATAAGAATTGAAGCCGGACGACCATAGGCAAAGCTGTGACATAGCTAATTTGGCGCTGGAAATGTTGGTTGGAGATCCATTTTTGGCCAGAATATCATCTTCTCGAACAAGGCGCATTTTTGGTTCAGCGGCTATGTCAACAAGGAAAATTGCCTATAATAAAGCGAACACAATCCAAATGTGTTGGGTCAAGCATCAATATGTATACGAAGATTGACTGTTTGGTACAGTTGATGGCATGATGGAAATAAGAAGAGATACGGTTACCTTCAATGGTCACAGATATAGAGCGATGCTAACGATATTCGGTAATCAGAGCTCAATCGATATATCCGAGCTTTAGTTCCAACAGGAAACAGTGGGTCTTGTCTGGTGAACGTGATCAACCACATTGAATTCAGTAAATGACAGTAATTGACAGCCAACATCAACACCATCTGTTGTCTCACCTTTTACATGTTTGATGATTATCACTCAGCTTTTAAGGCCTTCAATCAAGGCGTGCCAAAGGGATCAATATTTGGTCCGATTTTGTTTTGCATATTTATTAATGACTTGCAATTAATATGGAAGCTATTACGTTCTTATTTTTGTTCCGGAGATTTGTATGTACGAGTATGATTGCGAAAGAAATTATTACTCTATTCCAGGTTACAGTTTTTGTCCATACCCAAATGAAAATTATCCTGCAGGAGTTTTTGTGCGCGGCTTGTTGGAATTTAATATTATTTCATTTAGATTTTTTTCAATTATAATATACATACATACATTACGATGAAATATTAAGCTTTTTTTGTATTTATACGGTGGGGTGAAAAGGAACCTCCTGGGAATGAAAAAAAAAATTTTTTTTAAATGTTTTTTTTTTTTTTTATTTTAGCTTGAAACACTTATTCCAGCGATTTTCCAACTTCTTGATCTCGTCCGAAAAGTAATTTTCTAGAAGGTCTACAAAATACTCCTCCGTGGCGTCGATGATTTCCTTGCGTAAGCTGAATTTTTTCTTGATGAGCCATCTTTTGAGGTTTGGGAAGAGATAATAGTCCGAGGAAGCCAAATCGGGCGAATAAGGTGGATGCGGCAGCAATTCGAGCCGTAAGTCATTGATTTTAGCCATGGTTGCGATGCTCTAGTCCGCCGGTGCATTGTCTTGCACAACCTAAATATTTTTCTCTACATGTGAGACCGTTTTGCAGCGATTTCGGCCTTCAATCGCTCCAATAATGCATAGTAATACTCGCTGTTGATGGTTTTTCCTTTTTCGAGGTAGTCCACGAAGAGTATGCCATGGCAATCCCAAAAAACCGACGCCATAATCTTTTCGACCCATCGAGCCTCCCTCGGCCGCTTCGGAGCACTCGTAAAGGCTTCAGTCCATTGCCGGGCACTCATTCTGTTCTCTGGTGTTTAACAGTTACCAATCGACGCCAAAAGTCCGCCCGATTCCGCATAAGCAAGTCCAAACACTCTTTCGAAGTGCTCTCGCATTCGTGTTTTTGGTCAGGAGTGAGTATGCGCGGCACCCAGCGGCAGGATAACTTTTTCATATGCAGAATATTGTCCAAAATATGGCGTGTGTGCTCAGTACTTTGTGATATCTGCTCGAGCTAGCACTTTCACTTTCCTGTAAGCCAACACCATTTTATGTATTTTTTGACATTGTCCTTTGTAACCGCATCGGAGGGTCTGCCGCTGCGGACTTGATCGGTAGTGGAGTTGTGGCAACCACGAAACTCTCGAAACCAATATTACGGTGTAATCTGACAGAGCATTAGCCCCATAATATTTATCCAACTTTTCTTTTGTTTCCTTCTCCGTTTTGCCTCTCAAAAAATAATGTTTTATGAGAGAACGAAAATCGTTTTTGTCCATACTCAACATGATGTCAAACACGTCAACAACAATCAGCTGTATAAACAAAACTAAAGACAGTATCGCACTAAAATTTGGCATGGAACGGACTTCAAGGCACCATAACCTTTTTTTGCAGTAACAGCAAATGTTTCGAAAAATGGTACAATAAAAGATTTTATATTTCAGTTAAAACCATAGATAAGCAGATCCGTACTTAAGAAAATCCAATTGTACCCATTGACTCAACGCAAGTTTGACAAATCGCTTTAAATAAATTTGTAAGCATTTGAATAAATTAGTAAAGCTGTACCGTGATAATTTCTATCACACTCAAATACAACAATCCTAAAAAGGAGTGGAAAGTCATAAATAACATCATGAATAGAGATACGAGTATATCCAACATCCCGATTTCTATTTTGCTCAGTAACGAAGGTAATGATATCAATGACCCTATTTTAGTCGCAAACGTATTCAAGGATTTTATGTTTTTCTCTGGTGGTCAATTCACATCTTCTAGCGTTTATGATAATTTTTATAGTCAATGTCAAAGCACACCTCTTATCGAGTGTTTGCCTTCCAGCAACAGTTTCTTTTTCGAAGATAAAACAGGTCTTGAATTTTTTGGTCTCATAAACTCGTTACATAACTCCTATTCATGCGGAAATTATGACATTTCGAACATTAAAAGGATTGCTCTTAATATTGATGATATTTTAGCTTATCTTTTTAACCTTAGTATTGTGTTACCCTTAAAAAAAAAACGAAAACGGAATGATAAAAATAATTACAGAACAATTTCCCTATTGTCTTCCTTTTCTTCTCAATTTTTTTGAGAAATTCATTAAAAATTCTGCTGAAATATTTACGTTATAAATTTTTTTTTTATAATGCAGCAATTCATCTAACCAAGACGTCCTGTCAATGTCCTCTTCTTTTATTAACGAAGATCAAGATAAAAAGAAATGTTGCGCTAGCATTTTTGTTGGCATTATAAAAGCGTTCGATGTGGTAGATTCTGTCATTCTCTTAAAAAAATTGCTGATTTGCTTTATAGAATGCAAACAGATAAAATTGAACAATTATTTAGTTACACGAAAATCGTCAACTTTGTACTGCCCTAAGGATAAGTTCTTGGCCCCATACAGTTTTCTGTATACAATTTAAACTCAATCGCTTAAAGGGCGATCGAATGATTTGTTTTCGAGCGACAACAAGTTTCGAGAAAAACACGTTTAGAGATACAAAGATTGATGTCTGACCGCTGAGCGGCTGAGAAGGCTGTGACTCAAGAACTATTTGAAATATTCAATTGAAATTTTAGTACGTTAAAATTTCACACTAGATGTGCCCCTTAAAGAATGTGCGAATGATTTAGGCAAAGTATTCCCATATAATTCCTGGACTTTAAAAAAAAAAAAAAGAATTTTGGGAGAAAGAAAAAAAGGGGTACCGGTGTACATTGTTCTTAAATGTTTGCAAGTTATAACGACCAGAAAATAGAGAGCTCGACATGGCATTCCATAAGTAAGAAACTTCGACTTAGGAATGAAACACGATATTTCAGAGTACGTCCGAAAAAGAGCTTGAGGGTATTCTGATGAGCATTCATAGCGAGATGGGTGTTCGGGTTGAAATTTTGAAGGGGCGAAATAGCATTGGCGATTTCAATGGAGCACAAAGTGAGACAGGAGATATTACGTTGGTGTTCAAGGGTATCAATAGACTGATAGCATCGCCTGAGTTTTGTCGTACGCTTTTGAATTCCTATCTAGCAGGTGCAGAGATGTGGTCATTGTATTCTTATACCGCTTGAGGAAACCTTAACATTTCGCAGCATTTTTGGCGATATCGTATATGTGGTCATTCCAGCGTAAGTTCTCACTGACATACATACCGAGAATGGAAAGCTTTTTGGTTTCATTGAGTTTTGGAAGCATTAAATTCAACTTTGTTGATAGTTCTCCAATTAGTTATGCTGTTAATATCGAAATTTTAATTAGCTAAACATACGCTATCTATCCGGTTCTACAGATGAAGAACATGGACGTTAGTCCTGGAACGAATATGAAAAATAGAGAGTACTATCGTCAGCAAAGGAATATCATATATTGGATTTAAAGTAGCAGACAAGAGATCTTTGATGAAAACTAAAAAGGGTGTCGAAGACAGAACGGAGCCCTAGGGCACACCAGCATTTATTTTGTGAAGATCAGACTTGAAACCATCAAAGACAACTTGAATTGAACGTTCCGAAACTCCGTAACGTAAGGAGAGTCATCCATCCCAAAAGCACACATTTTCGACATAATAGCCTGATGCAAAATTCTGTCAAGTGCCTTAGAAATATCAAGTGCAACTATCTTGCTTTCGTTAGATTGATGTACGCTTTGGTTCCACTTTTCGGTGAGACATGCCATCAAATTACCAGTGGACCATACTGTCCATGAGAAGTTTTCTTGTTTCAAGATATTTCATTAGCTCACAGTTTATTAGCGTCTCCATGACCTGGGAAAGAAGGCACGTAAGTGCAATGAGTCTGTAGGAGGAGGGAAAAGAATACTCGCTTTTTTAAGGGACGGGCTGGACAAATACTCTTTTCCATCTGCTTTGAAAGAACTCTAAAGTGTAGGATTGATGAAAAAGCTTATGCAGTGATTTTGCCAGCGGGGAAGAACACCTCTTCAGAAGAAGGGGAGATATACTATCTAGACTAGCGGATTTGTGTATATTAAGATTTTTAAGTATTCTTGCTACTAGACGAGTGCGAAAGTGGATTCTTCCCATTGAATATTCGACGCACTCAGATGTAAGTGGAGACAAAGTACAATCTGGGAGTGTTGAGCTGACCGCAAATTATGCAGCGCCGTCTACCTGATTCTATCCGGGGTACCTTTATGGTCATTTCTGGAGCGGTAGGCGAAAAGAAGGAACTGGATCCAATAAATCCAGTAAATCCCACCTGTACCGTGGCATACAGAGTAGGACGGAAAGAAAGAGAACGTGGAGAACACGAAAATAGGTAGGAGGGCAGAGGAGTGAAACAGACATCAAAAGGTTATAGTAAGTGGGGCGTGATTTTCACGCAACACATTCTTCACCACATATAACAATGTAAATAAATTTTTTTTAAGTGAAATTAACACAATTTTTTGAATTAAAATAGATACCAAAGTCACTAGCTATTCTGACGTAAAACGCTTTGTTAGTTATAGTCTTAGTAGCTAATTTTGTTAATCTAAGAATAATGAAATAAATAAATAAATACACAAATATGTACATAGTTCAGTTCATCTTTACGTAGATGATGTTCCGATTCATTTATCAAAACCTTTTTTTAGATTTAACGGGCTTAGTTGCACTCTAAAAAAGTATACTCTTACGTAGAATTAGTAAACAATGTCTGTTATATCTGTTACATGCGCTCTACCAGAACGCTAAACCTTGTTCCATGTTGTAATAGGCAATCACATGTTGACCAGGTTTAGGTCGTGCATTTTTGGGGCCATTGACGTTAACGTTGTTGCCACGATCATCTTTTAAAAAAAAAATACGGTCCAATTATTCCACCGGACCATAAACCGCACCAAACATTGCATTTTTTTTTTGTTTTCCGGATGCATTGGCAGCTTTTATATTGCTGAGGTTGCTCATCAGACCAAATATGGTAGTTTTGTTTACTAACATACACACTCAACCAGAAATGAGCTTCTTCTCTGAAGACAACTTTTCAATAAAAAAGCGGATCTTGCTCCAGCTTTTCTAAGGCCCGCTTACAGAAAATTCGACGTCGTGGCAGGTCGTTCGACTTCAGTTGTTGCATGACCTGTATTTTGTTAGGTTTAAGATCAAGATCCTTCCGTTAAATCAGAATCCCAATTGTTGCGAACGGTGACGAATGGTAACATCACTAAGTCTTCATTAACAATGACGGATACAGCAGCAATATTTTTCTCTGTACACACTCTACGCATACGAGTAGGTGGCGTGAAATTGGTGCGAAATTTGTTCACTTTGATTGATTATGACGACCATTAAATAGTCGAAGTGTGCGAAAAACATTTTGCACAGAGCACGAATTTTGATAAAAAAAATTCAACAATTTGTAAGCGTTGTTCGGGTGCACATATGTAAGTCTTTCCATGATGAATAGATGAATAGAAAATCATCATAAGTATTTTTTTTATTTCGATAAGGATGAATAAATTGTTGGATGAATTAAGTTTGATTAAAAATTCTTGCACATTGAAGATAAGCTTATTTAACTTCTGCCATTAAAAGAATGAGAATACATATCAAACAAAAGTGCGATTGCATACCAAACAAACACATCCATATCTGTGTACGAGTATCACATAAATACGTAAATATCCGGTTTTTGCAGCTAAAGTACTCCTTTGTACACAACATTTGCTGTGTTTCCGTTTAGGGACAATATAAATAAATTTTTCTGTACATTACATTGCGAGCGGGCCACATAAAGCTGTCCATGTGAAAAACACTCGCCGCTTAAGTCGATTCCGGTATACTTTAGGGTTTGCCCTTGAGCCATGTTAATAGTCATAGCAAAGTGGATAGTATCATTGGTATTCTTGGAATGAATTTGTTCCTGGCCCTGTTATAATAGTTATTTCAATAACATTGTGTGGCAAAACCTTAACCAGCAACCTTTTTTCATTGCTCAGCTTTGTTGGCCATAAGTTTCTTAATAAAATAATTGGCACACTAACTTTTAACGAAATCAAATATCCTGGGAGACCTGGTGGATTTATGAAATTTAAGAATTCACTTGGCAGCTCATTAGTATTGGCCGCAGAATTGTTTCTAGGTACAAGAATGGCTTTCTCTCTCCGTGATAGCGTCTTGCTCTGAATATATCCGATCCAATAAGTCATAAATTTTATTTAATTGGTGTCCAAAAGAAAGAATAACTTTTCCATTTTGTTTCGGAAATGTTACATTTTCAATGCGCACAAGAGCTTTCCATAATATGGATTTCTTTACGCAAGCATGTAATTCGTCTGTTCGAGCTCCGCAACTTATAAGAGGCAACGTTTGTTGAAATTCTCCTGCAAATAGCATACCTATTACCCTATAAAAACTTAGTATTAACGCTTGCTTAGGTATATTGCAACCCGGACATATCATAGTTAAGTTGTAATTTTAACGCGGTATGTGCTGATCGTCCGCCTTGCAAGAGTTGTGGCAATACCAGAAGATGTAACGAAATGGCGACTATATATTTGTTTTGTTTTGTTCAATGCTGATATTGAATATCAATTTTGACTCTACAGTCAAACAGCGTTCGTATCCATTCACATGTTGAAGAAGCTTTTCTTTGTTGTATGAGGTTTCTCTAATGAATTCGTTGCTCAGTAATGAGTAATACTTTTGTTATTAATTAATTATACTGCTGCCAAAGGTTCAATCGTTCGAACACATTGCAAACAACCAAATTGACAGCGAAATGATAGCTTTATAATACTGATGATCTAGAGACAAATGCATCAAATTGGCATTCATTCTATTGCGAATCACCTTCGAGTATTCTCAGGGCCTTGCAAGCAGATTGGTAGCTGCGATACTATATGTTGTTTACTATTTTTAGGCTAACAAGAGATATTGGACTTCGGATCTAGTATAGCCGTATACACAGATAAAACCATCCAGCATTTTTGGGATGTACTGTATACAAACTTCCTAAAGCAAACACTTTCCTTTCACCGGGAATCGACTTGTTCACCTTGCTCCATACGTATCTATCTCATTGCATAAAAGATTTCGTAGGAATTATCTAATCCGTAGAGTTAAAAAAAAAAAAAAAATAGAAGCTGCTCAACATTAATATTGATTGTATGGTACAACCCAATGATTATCTTTAATTATCTTGCTTGCCTGTAATTTTTGTAGCAGTTCTTTCACCGTTTTTTGAAGCACGTCGCTTGTATTTAGGGCATCCATCATCTCCAGTAATGGTCAAGTTAAGAAAAGGCACTTATACATGGCGGCGCTGTGTAAAGAGGAACACAAGGACCATGGATCATATTTTTTATTACGATATCGTGTAATTCTTTATCTTTTTCTGGGTCGAGAATTTCAGCATAAATTACGGATTCAATGTCATTACTGTAATTTTTTTTTGAAAGCCAGAGTAGCAAATGTTCATGGGGCAGACCTCTTTTTTGCCACTTAATGCTGTTCATTTCCATACCCCATGCACTATATTTTTAAAAAATTTCTCCTTTGGTTATAAATTTCGTAAGCTTCTTTACTTTTGTGTGGAAAACACTCGCAATGATATAATGCCGATCATAACTTTTGTTACCTGGAAGCAAATTATTTGTTATTTTTGGCCATTTGATGTTGATGAGAATCTACAAGCTTAAACACGTGTCAATTCGTGCATACATCGCGGACCGCCGCTGACGGTAGACGGAAAAATGTACAGCTTACCAATATTTGAAATATTTTCATCGGCATTCAGGGCTTCGCGTAGATGTATAGAGATTTCAGCTCTAAGCTTTTTCTGATTAAGGCAAATATAGGTTAGCCGTTTCGCTTCAATTTTAGCATACATGTTAACTAATTATGTTACTTATCGAATTGAATTTATCGTGCCTTGTCATAATAGGATAAGCATAAAATTTCATACAGGAAATAGTTTTACTTACTTCAGGTTATTTTGAATTAGGATTTATTTGAGGAATGTTAAGGGTGGCCGGATAAAAAAATAGGAAAAAAAATTAAATAAAACAACAACGGTTAAAGATATAAAATTGATTCGGTTTTATTTTGAAGCTAAGCTCATGCCATTATATGTGAAATAGCACATCATTTCAATGACAGCTTCGGTTCCGCTGGCAGTGCTTCAAGTGCTCGGCCTAATTTTTGACGATTCGGTCCAATATATGTGGTGTTATTTCGGCAAAAGCGTATTGAATGTTGGCCTCGAGCTCGTCCAAAGTGGCTGGTTTGTTAGCACAGTCTAAGGAATAAACGTACTCCTAGAGAAAATAATCAAGTGGTATGCATGATCGCGGCGGCCAATTGATGAACTCTTGCCGTGAGATGACCAAATCGCCAAATTTTTCCTTCAAAATTTCGAGAATTGCGTCGCTTGTAGCATTGTCTTGTTAGAACCACAGCTCAGAAATATCGATTTTGTCGAGCTCTGGCTACATAAAGTCGATTTACATTGTTTATACCTGATGGATGGTAACGGTATATCCTTCCTCATTTCGAAAGAAATAAGGTCCGATGTCCGAACCGCACCAAACGGTAAATCTTTGTGGATGCATTGATGCTTGACGGAGCTTTTACGGGTTGTGTTTGCTCCAATAATGGCAATTTTGTTTGTTGACATAGTCTCTGAGCCAAAAAGAGGCCTTGTGCAAGAAAATGATTTTTTGGCCAAAATCCGGATCTCCGGTCAACATTTCCAGCGCCCAATCAGCGAACTTACGGCATTGCCCATGGTCGTCCGGCATCAATTCTTGCGTCAGCACAATCTTTTGCGGATGTAGGCCCAAATCCAACTGGGTTGACATTCTGGCGATGCCTATATTTCAAAGTCTTCTTCAATACTAGCCACAACGGCGTCTATGTTTTCTTCATTTCGCACAAATCTCTATTTGGTTGATTCCCAAGATCCAAAAGAGTGTACTTACGCTCAAACTTTTCATGTTAACGACCGAGCTAACGACGAATTTAACGTTGCGTATTTACAACTGAGAGGGAATCTCGATATTTTTTAAAAGTTTCTGCGCGTTCGGCACGGTGCACGATGAAATGGCTAACCTTACTGAATATTGTGATAGCTGGATGTCATTGGTAACTTCGAAAGCTGCTGAAACATAACAATTGAAGAAATGTCATTGCCATCTGGTGACGCGTTATAATAAGTTTACACTTTGGTCCAGCCAAAACTGCTGTTATTTCATTAGTTGTAGGCTCATTATATCTACCACGATGCTTCCTAACATGAGATTTATTTGCATCAGTAGCTATCCGAAACTCCAGCAAATTTTGATAGGATTCTGTTGCAGTTTTAAAGAACTTGCTACATATATACGCAAAATTATTCATCCAATTTTGTTTTTGAATTACATTTTTCTAAATTAAAAAAATGATTTTGAGTGATGGAAATCCTTATTTGGACCTTTAAAATTGTTTTTGTTAAGTGGAAAAAATGATATCCGCCAAATGGCTACAGTGTTGATACACATTTGTGCCCGTTTTATCACATTTACTACGACTTTCCGCAAGATTTCCGGTGATAACTATTCGCATTCCTGTCGAATATTCTCCATAAGGGCTGATAAATATCTGAGACTTGTTGGCATAAACCCGCGACTTCAAGGATGGTTAAATCAGGCGATCTTGCTCGCCATGCCAAATCGCCAAAACGGGAGATTACGCGAACAGCAAACGCTTCCTTCACAATATCTACTGTGATATATACCATGTGTCGTTTATCATGGCCCTGTAGCTTTCACAGTAACAATGTCCGTATTGTGGATGGCCTTCTTAAAAAAATACGGCAAAATCACTGCTACGGTGTGAACGCCACACCACACATTGGCTTTGAGTTGATGTTGTAGCTCTTCGTGCATCACACGCGGATTTTCAGTGCCCCAGAAACCAAGATTTTGCTTATTGATGTGACCGCTTAGGTGGAAATTCGCTTCGTCGCCAATGATGATTTTCGACACAACATCGTCCTCTTCGTTGTTGAGATTGAGGATGGCTTTGCAGTAATTCACACGCGACTGACGGTAAGGAGGTATTAACTGATGCACTCTTTGCACTTAGTAAAGGAACATGTGTAAGTCTTTCACTAAAATTCTCTGTCTGATGATGCTCAATTATGTGGTCCGTCGTCTGGTTGATGTTTCTTCGTTCTCAGCGACAACGGTAGCCCCATCCGCGATATCTTCGCCAAACGACAAGTCCGGTGGCGGCCACGTCCTTCATGGTCTCCAGTGGTTCCCCTCTTTTCGAGTCGAGTAGCTAAGCGCCAGAATGTTTGCCCAATTGGCGCGAAACGATTAGGTCAAATACATCGACACAATTATTCCACGCTCTTGCGGAGTATTGCACTCTATTACCTGTCTGTTTGTATAATGCAGCTGTCTAAATCACAAATGTCAAATATGATTCACGTACGATACTGTTTAAAAAAATTATACCATCTTCCGATACGGTGACTAATTTTGCGTCAGCTACTGTTCCTACTTAGCACTTCGTATGCCTCTGTATATTTGAACTTAAAATTGTTTTTCTTTCAGACTTTTTTTTTTTTGCGTCAGGCTACAAATTTTTGCGTATATAACTTATAGAGTTCGCGATTATATCTTCTTCTTAAACTAAAGATTACTGATAAATTTAAGTCTGGGGATACTCATGCTCGATTATGTCACGTTTTATAAAAAAAAAAAAAAACATAATGCAACAGAGGTCGTTGAAATTCAAAATGTTGGTGACACCGCGTACGACAACATGTCGAACGAATAGAACCATTTGTCGTGTAATAAAAAAGCAACCGTTCATAAGTTTGAATGAAGTCATAAAATTAAAAATTGATGCTAGCACGGTGCGATGACATGCAATTGAAAATAATTTTCAAAGTTACAGGCCATGCAAAAACCGATGCTCACAAAGAGACATTTAAGAAACAGGTAGTGCAATTAAATCTTTAAACATAATTCAAATAAAAATAGTTTTTCGTATTAGGCTAAATTTTGCAAGAAAATACCAACACTGGTCTCCTTAAAAATGGAAAACAATTCTTTTCAGCGACGAGTCAAAATTTAATTGAATTAATTCTGACGGGATATGTTATGTGAGACGTCGTAAAGGGCAGCGACTCAATCATAAATTCTGCATACCCACTGTAAAGCATGATGGGGCTTGTGCGATGGTGAAGACCTGTTTTTCGGCAGGAGGCGTAGGTCCATTCCACGAAATAGACGGAATCATGCCCCGAATCAAAAATAACTTGGAATCTCGACTGATTCCAAGACAATGTTCGTTCGACCTTCAGGTAGCGCCTTAAAAGGCAGCTAAACCTGGGAAAACCAAAAAAAAAGTTTTAAATAAAAAAAAACGGATTTTCCACAACGTTATAATGGCTCCGTTGGAGCTCGGCGATTTATTCTTTACGGGGATAGCGGTACACTCGTTGATGGAGTGACTCGCTATTTAAAGAGTCCCGAACGTACAAAACTAATTAAAGGGTCGCGTGTCTCGTCTATCCTCGAGAATTTTTCGCACGCGCCGCCCACCGGAGTCTCACTTTTAACTTTCAATAGTTCTTCCTTCTCCGTCCTGTTATCCCTCTTTCCTATCGGGATCCTGATTCTGATCCTCGTTTCTTTTTTTTTTTTTTTTTTTCTTTCAGTTATCTTCGCGACTTTACTTTAATTTACTTTTATTTTTCCAAAAAAACAAATTGCTTTTCGCAATCTCAAAAAAAAAAATCGCAAACTCGAGTTGACCCTCACTGTTGCTGGTTGTCACTCCAGTGATTTCCAGACTCTCACACACACACTCGCTCATACATTCATGGCGCTAGCGGACTCAACAACGATGTTTCCAGCTACACAACTAGCAGACTTTTTAGTGTGTGCTTCCGTGTCCAACTAAGCCTCTCATACAATCCATTTGTTTCCAATTGTACATACTCATACTAAGCCGTCTCTTAGTTTTTCCGTCCGCATACAGCCTCTGTTGCTCCCTTGGTGCTCCACCGTGGGGTGCTGGCTTCAAAGGGGTCGTCGTCCCTTCACCCATCGAACCTGACTTTGAAAAATCATAACACGTAAGGATGTGTCTCATTATGTTGGCCGTCCACCTGCACACCACCGTCGCTGCTCTGTTGCTCCCTCTTTGGGGGTGTAGCTATATGGTAAAGAGATCGTCAATTCTTCCCACTTCGCACAATTGCTTTGCTAGCTTTCTAGTTAGCTGCGCGTACATCGAGTGTGAGATGTGGTACCTCTTAAGCCTTTGTTTTGATGTCTTTCTTTGAGATGTAAGCTCCGAGGATCGTCCTCTGCTCCGAGTCTCCCGTCTAGCCTACGGGCTCCGACAACGGTGATCCTGGTGGACCTCCTGTCGCACCCTGGGCTCCTGGCTCGGCGTGAGTCTCCCTACCGTCCTCAGTGCTTTACCGACCGAACCCCCGCGTCCTCCTCTGAGGAGAAAATCGCCCGAAGACCTATGTGGGTTACTTTCCGAGATCTGTGGTCGGTGGGCCAATTGTTGATGGGACCATGGCTACCCTTCCCCTCCGACAGAGTTCGGTCTTCCCACTCAAAAGAAGAAGGGAACGAAGGGAGGGTAAACCTTGTTGCGTGAAATGCTACCACATGCGGAGTGGAATATGTCACTTCGTTGGGTGTTTCAACAGGATAACGATCGGAAACATAAATCGAAGTTGGTAAAGGAGTGGTTAGCGGATAGTAGGATTCAAGTTCAAGATAGTTGGAATTCAAATCACCCGACTTGAATGCCATCGAAAACCTGTTTAGTATCCCTAAAAGTCGTGTCGCTGAAAAACACTTTTCCAACAGGTCTCACCTATTCATTGATTTAAAGGTTGAGTGGGAAAATATATCCCAGGATACACTTACAAAGTAATTACTTCTATGCCTCGTGGTTGCGCCTATGTTATTCAAAATAAAGGATATTACATAAAATATTAAAAGTGCTGACTCCAGATGGTTGCTTAGGTTTTGCACAGTACTGTACGTTTAATTGGTGATAAGGCAAATTTTGGTCGGAAATCAAGGCAGTGTCTTTTGGAGAGGGTAATCTAATGGTAATCAAAGTATGTGGGTTGCGTGCAATTTGCGAGATACATATTTGTTGACTCAATCGCTCCTCTAGTTGCCTTATTGTCATTTCCAAGGAAATTGATATTCAGATCCCCATAGATTAGAGTCCTTGAGGATAAAGGCGTAAGTTCTTCGAGTACTTCTCCCATGTGGGAGTAATTCGCTACATCTGGTGAAATATAAATGGAACCTAGCAATACGTTCCTAACATTACTTGCTATTTCAGTAAAAATATATCCTACCAATCACTTAGTATGTGTAAGTACTTGCGTTTTAAGCGGGCCATAGACATTCGAACAGGGTGAGTGCACATTTGGTTCGAGTAAACCCCACAGACAATAAGACCAATTTGCTCGAACATAATTTTTTCTTGCATCGTCGCCATCATAACAAAGTGCAAAGTCACATTTGTTATATTCTTTCTATAATAAAGGCTGTAAAAAGAAAATTGTTAAGAAAAATTTGTTAAAATTGTTGGAGAATGAAGAGGAGGAACTTTGGCCACAACGTACAAAGAAAAGAATTTGAATAAAGGAATGGTTGAGGCAAAGAGAAACATTTACTCACACGCAATTGTTAAAACAACTAGCGGGGTCGTCTTTCGATGACTACAAAAATTATTTGCGTATGATTAGCGAAGCTTATAACTATTTGTTAGCCAAGGTGAGTCCTTTCATAATTAAACAAAATACTTGGATGTGCATAGCTATTTCACCACACGAAAGTCGATCGGCAAATTTGCGATTTCTGGCTTCAGGTCAAAGTTATAAAGACCTAAAATTTCTAACAATAATTTTGGCCAAAATTTTGGGTAATGTTATCATTGAAAGCGTTGAAACATTACATTGTCATACAGCATGAGCAGTGACTGAGTGTATATAACAATGGATGGATAGCGGGATTTGTGTAAGAATTTTGTTGGTATGCTGTTTCCTATTGTTGTAAGGATATAACATCTACAACAATTCAATTCGGTAAACCAACTCCGAATTTTTACTTCACAGCTATGTGTGTTTACCTTTTGTTATAATGATTCGGGCATTTAGAGTAGATATAGCCAATATTAGCGGGGTAAAAAGTAATCACTTTTCTGCATACGTACACGTCTGCAAATACAGGCCAGCGGCTTTGGCGCAAGGTAAATCCCCACTCACACCTCTCAGATCACTCTCATTTGAAGCTATCTAGGTACGAACTAGTATCACTATTCTGGCTGTTTCAATACAGATTTCTATTTTCTGTATTTAAAATTTCATCTCCGTAACCAAACCACCCACTATCGCTTTACTTACAGAAGCCCCAAACTGGACAGCAATTCGACCTTTAATGAGTTTGATGTGCTGTCTGACTCCATACAAGAATTGTATCCCTGTATCCTAATACTAACATTACGGGCGATTTCAACATTTACAGTTCTGGATGGCTTCGATATTCTGGACAGACAACACCCGAAGGACGTTGTGTTGAGATCTTCACTGCGGAATACAACTTGACCAAACTTGTTAATGAGCCCACACGAATACCAGACGTCGATAGCCAACACCCCGGAATAGTTTTTAACTTCTCAAGGTGATGAGATACAAGGTCAATGTGCTATCTTTTCTAGTCCTATAGAACCACTGTGTCATATCAGATAATTTTTCGTACACCGACAACACAGTTAGAGATAAAATTCATAAAAGAACTGTATGGCAATATGAGAATGCCTCCAATTGGCCTTTATAGCTTCTTTACGAATTTTAGTTGGTCGCTAACGACAGATGCCACTGCTGATATGCTCACAGACACTATTTTCTTTGGAATGAGATCCTTTATCCCTCATCGGATGAAGAGTATGAAGCCAAAAAAAAAAGAGGCTTGGTACGACTCGAGCTCTAAAACGGCTGTCAGGATTAGAGAAATGTTTTTTCTTCAAGATCAACCCGATAGAGGAAAACCGAAAAAAGGTTAATCGAGCCAGGAATGAATGTGAAATTTTAATACGACCAAAAGCAGAGAAAAAAAAATACTACAAGGTCTCAAAGGTAGTAAACATTTTTGGTCGTTCGTCAAAAATATTAGAAATTCTGGGGGAAAGTACGATAAGTTTGTATCCAAAAATTGATACCGGATTTTTTATAGGGACTTAATACAATTATTTTTTATTATGGGAGGGGGAGTCTTTCTCCCTCCGTTTAGGCGGGAGGGGCGATTTTCTAAAAAAATGATGACTTAAAATTAAAAAAAAAAAGATTTAAAAAACAATGGTAATACTTAAAATACAAAAATTATAGGTTTTTTGAAAGCCAGAAACTTATTCTTTTATCTCTTGTTTCAACCTAGTTATTTGTATTAATAGTTTTAAAAAAAAAAAATACTTTTTTGTCAAAAAAAAATTAAAAAAAGTTACTGCTTTTTTATTAAATGTAGTGAACCTGAGTACCGATTTGACTTTAATTATTTGATGCCCTATAAATTCTTAATCGAACACTCAAAACTGGATGGTTTTATGTCTTGTAGTTTACGGGAAAAGTAAAAATTACCAAAACTACTATTTTATTCAATTTTTATTATTTTTTTTTTTGTTGACGTTAGTGACTAAATTACACTTCTTCTAATAATTACGGTACAGCAAGTCATTTAGCGTTACCCAGAATGCACCGCCAGGAGGAAGACTTACATTGTATTCCATGTCCTAGTCGGTCAGTTAGTCATTTAGGTCTACTCAAGTCAATGTTCAAATGTCTTAAAAATGTATGTCAGCCTCGTCGTTTAAAGTTTAAAACTAAGTTTATTTTCGACATAACATAATTTTATTAAATATAGGGTTTCCAATAGCGACTTGACAACTTTGAATTTAATTTGTGAACGCACTCTTTCACTAATCATCAAACTGTCACTGTCAATTTATTCAGTAAACTCAATATTTTCATCACGGTAAAGTACACTAACGAGCAACGTCTGCAATTTATAAAAATTTTCTACAGATATTCAGAGTCGGTGACTGCAACTTTAAGAGCGTTAACTTCAATTTTCGGTCGTAATTCTCGCCGTAGTAGACAAGCAATAACAAGTTTAGTGCAAAAATTTGAGTCTACATATTCGATGTGTGATGTTACCGTGTCAGTTAGACAACGGGTTGGTCGAAGTGTCGAAAATGTCGCTGCCGTTCAGACGTCTGTAGCAAACGATCCAAATCAGTCAATTCCATGGTGTTTTCAAGAATTGGGCATCGCTCAGACCACATTATGACGTATTTTGCGTAAGGATCTTGGTTTACACCTATACAAGATCAAGCTGACTCAAGAATTGAAGCCGATGGACCATTTGAAGAGACGTATGTTCTCCGATTGGGTTCTGGAAAAGATGCGCCAAGATGATGAATTTCATCGCAAAATCATCTTCAGTGACGAAGCTCATTTTTGGCTCAGTGGGTTAGTCAATTAGCAAAATATGCGTTATTGGTCGGGTGAAAACCCACATGTGCTTCATGAATCACCACTTTATCCACAAAAAATAACTGTTTGGTGCGGTTTGCATTCCGGCAACGTTATTGGGCCATATTTTTTCGTCGATGATAACGATCGTCACGTTACTGTGAATGGTCAGCGTTATCGCGCCATGATCACCGATTATTTTTGGCCCGAATTGAAAGATATGGTCTTGGACGACATGCGGTTTCAACAGGATGGTACCACAAGCCACACAGCACAAGCTACAATCGATGTATGGAAGAGTAAGTATGGTGAGCGTGTTATCTCAAGACATGGGCCAGTCGATTGGCCACCTCGTTCGTGCGATTTAACGCCGCTTGACTCTTTTCTAATGAGCTACGTTAAGTCATTGGTTTATGCCAACACGCCGACGACGTTGAAAGAGCTCAGAGCCAACATTGAAAGCGAAATAGCGGCCGTTTCGGCCGAAATGTGTGTCCGAGTCGTTGAGAATTGGGTCCAATAAATCGACCGCTGCAAACATTCCCGCGGTGGCCATATGAACGAAGTCGAGTTCCATTCATAAATTTTTGTATTATACTTCAAGCCAATAATAAAGTTTTTGAAATATGGTTTTGAAAAGTTGTCAAGTCGCTATAAGAAAACCCTGTAATATCATTACCAGGTTGGGTGAAAAGTAACCTCCTTGGGAATGAACAATTTTTATTTTTTTATTTATGAGCTGAATTTTTTTGATGAGTCATCTTTTGAAGTTTGGGAAGAAATAATATTCCGAGGGAGCCAAACCGGGCGAATACGGCGGATGCGACAGCAATTGGAGCCGTAAGTCATTGATTTTAGCCTTGATTGCGATGCTTTTGTGTGCCAGTGCATTGTCTTGCAAGAACAAATTTTTTTTTCCCTTCATGTGAGGCCGTTTTGCAGCGATTTCGGCCTCCAATCTCTAAAACAATGCACAGTAATACTCGCTCTTGATGGTTTTTCCTTTTTCGAGGTAGTCCACTAAGAGTATGCCATGATAATCCCAGAAAACCGATTTTAAAACCTTTCCGACCCATCGAGCCTCCCTCGGCCGCTTCGAAACATTCTTTCCGGCTTCAGTCCATTGCCGGGCACTCATTCTTTTCTCTGGTATTCAACAGTTACTACTCGCCAAAAGTCCGCCTGATTCCGCATCAGCAAGTCAAAACACTCTTTCGAAATTAAGAGTATGCGCGGCACCCAGCGGCAGGATAACTTTTTCATATGCAGAATATTGCCCAAAATATGGCGTGTGTGCTCAGTACTAATCTTTGTGGTATCTACTAGCTCACGCACCTTCACTTTCCCGTCAGCCAACACCATTTCGTGTATTTTTTTGGCATTGTCCTCTGTAACCGCATCGGAGGGCCTGCCGCTGCGGACTTGATCGGTAGTGTATTTGCGGCCACTACGGAACTCTCGAAAACCAGTATTTGACGGTGTAATCTGACGGACCATTAGCCCCATAATATTTATCCAACTTTTCTTTTGTTTCCTTCGCCGTTTTGCCTCTCAAAAAATAATGTTTTATGAGAGAACGAAAATCGTTTTTGTCCATACTCAACATGGTGCCAAACACGTCAACAACAATCAGCTGTCAAAACAAAACTAAAGACAGTATCGCACTGAAATTTGGCATGTCTGCCTAGATATGAACGGACCTCAAAACACCATAACCTTTTTTGCAGTAGCAGTGACCGCCAGGAGGTTACTTTTCACTCCAGCATAGTATATGTTGTTTTTACAAATTCAAAGTAATCCAAACATAAATTTAGAGAATAGTTACTGACAATGAAAGTCGATGTTACATTATTTGAATTATTTCAGTGGAGTGAACAGTAAATACAAATAAGTATATAACATAAATGTCAAAGAAGAAAAGATAGAATATGAGAAATAGAAGGCCAAATAAAACAATTTGGGGTAATATAAATTTTAAAGTTGATTAGGTGATGGAGTGCAGCAAGATTTTGATTTCATTATGGTTAATATTGAAAAGCCACAGTTTTACTTTACATAAAAAGATTCTCAATATCCCAATGATTCGAATGTCTGCAGAGAGTGTGTTAAATAATTAAAGACACCCAATTGTGTAGAGGCGAAAAGTTGGAATGCTAACCATGGAACTAGAATTGCTTCGAAGGTTTTGATTATCGTTGATGGAGCTCTATAAGTACCCACCTCTAATAAAAAAAAATTTTAAAACCTTAAATTAGTACAAGTGTCTAACTGGCAGAATTCTCAGTTTATTAAAAAGGGCTTTACTGTTGGCTAAGCGCGAAGAAAAGCATACTATTCCGATTACATATTTTTGTGGTACATTTAGTTGTTGGATTTTATTTAAGTGAGTACTACCCCAGCAGCTTATACTATATATTGTAATCTAGAATGAAAGACGCCAAAGTAAATATTTTTTTAAGATTCTTGTAGAAACGTAGTTTTGGAGTCGATAGAAGATTCGAAGAGTGGGTAGCAAATATATTTTTTTTTAAAATAGAGACGTGATCGCACCGGTTTAGATTTTGGTCAATTATGACACTATCTCAATCGTAAAGCAGTTAGCGTTCATTATATGTGAAACCGCATCTACAATTCAGTAAGCTAGATCTGCGACAACAAGCTGCATAAAACACAATATTAACTGCCGGAGGTTTCTTCGCGGTAAGGCTGAAAAACATTAGCTTCGTCTTACTGCTTACTATTAACCTATGTTGCACAAACCATTGTCTTAACAGCATGTAGGTTAAAGAGATGTAGGTTAGAGAGATTAAAGAGATGCAAACGTGAAGTCATTAGCAAAAGCCTTCAGCCTACCTACAAAAGAAAGACTGAAGACTGTGCTTACATATATTAAGAACAATAATGGACCAAGAACAGAACCTTGTGGAATGCCGAGGTTAATTATCTCAGAGTCGCCAACAATGTTCCCAATTTTTACTTTTTGTGTCCTGTTCTTAAGGTAAGATGTAAACCAATCTACGATAAATCCTCGAAAGCCTGAACGTTTCAGTTTACCCAAAAGAATTTTATGATTAACCATGTCAAAAGCTTTGGTTATATCTACGAAGAGACCGTCGCAGGTTTTCTTTTTTTTTTTTAAGACCCTTATAGATATACTGACAAAAATCAAGTAAAGCATCTTCAGTGGAAAAGTTTACTCTAAAACCAAATTGATTTTCGTTTAAAAAGTTATGGAAAGTGAAAAATTTCAAAACTCTACATTTTATCCCTACAGATAGTAGGGAAATCGTTTTGTAATTCAATTTATCTTTGCTATTACCCTTTTCCAAGATAGGAAATACATTGGCTCGTTTTATCAATTCAGTGAAGGTTCTCGAAAAGATGCTTAAATTGAATATGTGAGCCAGAGTATCGACCACTTTGTATGCAATTTTTTTTAGGGTGGAATTGGAAATTCCATCTTCAACACAAAAATTAGAGTTTTTTTTTTTAAAGAATTGATCATTTTTAATAATTCTAGGCTCGAAATGGGATAAAAAACGAAGTTGTTACTAGAAAATGTCCGATCAAAGAGCTGAGACGTTAAAAAACCCCCACAAGACATTAAAAAGTCATAAGCAGAATACTTTTTGGAAACTGAGACATAGTATTGGTTGAACTCAATTCTAACAATTACAGGATCTATCACGATAACGTTATCTTTTTCGAGTATCATACATAGATACGTTACGGTTTTTAGTTTTTCGATTACGTTATTATGAAGTTTACTACTTCCTACTCTTTTCAAATGAGTGTAACGATATTTAAAAACCAGATTTAGTGGGTGTTTACAGATTTTACTACGCAGCTTGTGTTCGAAAAATGACCAGTCGCTTTTCTTTACTACCAATCTTTACTACAATACATACATATGTAGTTGGGCAATTTCCCATCTATGTCAAGACTAACATTTTTAGCTGTATGTTATTAGAAATTAAGCTTTCACCAATTTCAGCTACAGGTGTTAGAACTTTTGAAATATACGATAATTTGATGTTTGCTGTTGATAGGTAGAATTGCACTCTACTTTGCCAAACCACATCGGTAGACTCCAAATGCTACAAAGGAAACTACTTAGAGATTTTACTGGACTTAAAAGAACTTAAGAACAAATTAAGAGAGTTCCTTTACATGTCGACTGAAGACAATTGATTTCGTAAAGTTTTTTTGACAAATTACCAAAAACATATAAGCAAACTTGAAATAAATCAAATTAAATCCCCATCAATCTATGTCCAGTATATGGTATCTATGTGATTTTTGACGCATGATGTTCACATTTATGTATGTACATATGTACTCAACTTTGCCGACATCGTTCCAGACAACTGACAAAAAGCAATGAGATAATTGCATCGGTATATCCGATCCAATAGCATGCTTTTATTCGTAGGGATATTGGTATCGCCTGGGTTACCATTGTTTGTCGCACAATAGTCTACTTTATTCTTAATTGTTCCCAACAAATTGAGAGTATGACAAATACAATGGAGGATATTTGATATCCGAATTAACTGCCGAACATTGACTCTGTCTCGATTTCAAGATACATACATACATATTGACCAATGTGCTCATTTAAAGTAGCTTATAGTTCAAGAGAAGTTAAATTCATTTTGTTTTGTTCAATGTTGTTTTGTTTATGTTATTCTTATACAAATTTCTCTTAATCGAAGGAGTGTCTCGTTTTATTGACTGAAATTGTAGGACTTGCTTTGTATCCTGACGAAAATAGAAAATTTTACACGGCTTCAAATTGCTTCTGGGTAAGTTTTGTTTACGAAATAAATTTTCTGGTTCGGTTAGCTTCAATTAAGCGACTTTACTCGTATTTTGTTTTGAATACTTTAGGTCCTCGAATAAGTATTGGAATTTAATCGCAGAATGGAAGTCGAGGGTAAACGAACCGAGATGTCTAGACTAGATTTGTTAACTAAAACCGTCGATGTTATGGAAATGTTCTATACATATCCGAACTTGAATTGCTCCATCCTAGAGGTGTTTGGGTATTCGGCTTTTTGTATTTACATTGCTTATATGTTTGTAGAATGTCTTAGTCACGTTTTGAAACTATTAACTACTCATATATCTCCTATTTTGCGGCTCTAGACCTTATCACGATTGAACTCTTCTTCTTATACGCATCATCAACTTTGAATATCATATGTCATAATATACATGTGGCGCAAAATTGATTACCCTATCGGAAGATGGTATAATTATTGCAAATGGGGTCGTACGTTAATCATATTTGACATTTGTGAACTAGACAGCTGCATTATACAAACAGACAGGTAATAGAGCGCTATACTCCGAAGAGCGTGAAATAATTGTGTCCATGTTTTTGACTAATAATCGGTCGGTGGTGTAAGAGCAGCGTGAATTTCGACGTCGATTTCCTAATCGTGTCGCGCCAACTGGGCAAACATTCCAGCGCTTAGCTACTCGACTCGAACAGAGTGGAACCACTGGATACCACGCAGGTCGTGGCCGCTACCGGACTAGTTGTTCGGCCGAGAATATAGCGGTTGGGCTACCGATGTCGCTGGGAACGAAGAAACATCAACCAGATGACGGGCCACACAATCAAGCATTATCAAACAGCGAATTTTAGTACAAGATTTACATGTGTTCTCGTAAAAAGTGCAAACAGTGCATCAGTTGATGACTCCTAACCGTCACGATCAGTCGCGTGTGAATTACTGTAATGCCATCCTCAATCTCAACAACGAAGAGGACGATTTTGTGTTCAAAATCATCATTGGCGACGAGGCAGTTACATCAATAAGCAAAATCTTCGTTTCTGGGGCACTGAAAATCCGCATGTGATGCATGAATATTACATCCACTCAAAACCACTGTGTGGTGCGGCGTTCACACGGGAGGAGTAATTGGGACGTATTTTTTTTGAGGACGCCATCGGCAGTACGGTCGGAATTGGAGAGTGGGACTTGGTGAACATATGACTTCAACAAGACAGTGCAACCGTACACACAGCAGGAGTTGCAATGGATATTGTGAAGAAAATGTTTCCCGGTCACATAATCTTCCGTTTTGGTGATTTGGTATGGCCTGCAAGATCGTCCGATTTAACCATCCTAGACTTCTTTCTTTGGAGCTACTTGAAGTCGCAGGTTTATGCCAACAATCGCAGCCCTTATGGGGAATATTCGAATGCGAACAGTTATCACCGGAAATCTTGCGAAAAGTTGTAGAAAATGCATTAATACGGTCACAAATATGTATCAACACTGTAGTCACTTGGTGAATATCATCTTTTTCACTTAACAGAAACAATTGTAAAAGTCCAAGTAAAGATGTCCATCACTCAGAATCATGGTTTTTTATTTAGTAAAAAAGTAATTAAAAAACAAGATTACCACCTTGTACAACAGCTGACTGAATACATAATATTTTTCCTCTCTCATAACTTGAGATCTAGTAATCCGATTTGCGATGGTTTGTTCTTCTTAATATGGAGGTTGGGTACATATGTTTATGCCTGTATGAATCTTGACTATATGCACATAGAATGAACCATAAAGACTGTATTTTACTGAAAAATATTCAACTTATCGAAGGAAATAGGTCCCCAATAGCGCGACAAGAGCTTGTGTATCTCCTACGTGTATCACTTAACCACAGAGTGCTATTTATGTTATTTTACATGGTTTAGGTACTTTGAATATTCGCATATATAGTGGAAGGGGTTTTCTTAAAGATATTTAAGGACAACAGCATTGTATACTCGTATGCCTTTAGGGAGTAAAAGCTACCGAAGACTTCCCACTGTGAGGTATCAATTCAGCTTTCTTACTCATAACGTGCATATGGCTGATTCTTTGTCGAAGGGAGTGAAATTATCATAGTCTACGAGTATAGGGAGTATTAACAATATAATTTATTGATTTTATAAACAAAAATTATGACATTTCCGGTAAAATACTGTCATTGGTACATTTTTTCCCCTGCTGAACTCGAAACCTAACATTTTCTCTATTTTATTCCGAAGGAACCCTCTTATGCAATGAGAATAACTTAGCTCTACCGTGCAATATCCGAAAGAAAGGGGTTGCTCAGTCCCATATATTTATTTATTTGCATTTTTATTGCTAATATCGAAGTTTTGTGTTGCTTTTCTAATTTATAAATTTATGCAGAAAAGAGTGCCTAAAATACTGACGGGTGATCAGATAGAAATGATAATTTTTCCAGTTGTTATGTTTCAGCAGCTAACAAAGTTACCAAACAGTAAGGTTTGGTATTTCATCATGCGTTGTTTTAAGCTTGCCAATTATTAAAAAATATTTTCGAAACTCCGGCTCAGTTGTATATACGCAACTCGAATTTCGTCACGAGGTCGGTCGTCATCGTGGCTTCAGTGTGCAGGCAATTCGTCGCACTATGAAAAATTTGAGCGTGAGTATACTCTCTTGGATCTTAAGCCACCAACCAGACAGAGATTGGAGCGAAATGAAGAAAACATAGCCGCCGTAGCGACCAATATGGAAAAAGTCCCAGAAATGTCGATTCGGTGTCGATCATCTGAATTGGGCATCGCCTGAAAGTCAACTCGCCTTATTTTATGGTTGAATTTGGGCATACATCCGCATAAGATTGTCGGGCGAACATAGGCAAAGTCGTCAATTCGCTACTTGGGCACTGGAAATGTTCGCCGGAGGTCGTTATTTTGGCCAAAAAATCATCATCTTGGACGAGGCTGATTTTTAGCTCAACGGCTATGTCAACAAGCAAACTTGCCGTAATTGCAACGAATACAATTTACAAGTGCTCCGCCAAGAATCAATGCATCCATAAGGATTGACTGTTTGGTGTGATCATTTCTTTGGAAATGAGGAAGGAGACACCATTATCGCCAATGGCCTCAGGTACGATGTTAATCGACTTTCTGTGCCAGATCTCGACATCATGTTTCCAATATGCCACATAAGCGACGTAATGCTCGATACTGTGAAGGACTGGCGACTGGGTCATCTCACAGCGAGTGTTCATTGATTGGCCGCCGCGATCATGCGATTAAATTTTGGACCGATCGCTTGGATCACTGCCAGCAAAATCGAGGCTGGCATAGGTCTTACTTTTTAAAAAACTCAAAAAAAGAAGTTGAGTATTCACTCAATGGCTCAATGATGTACCCGGTCCACAAAACACATAACCCAGTAACTGTTGAACATACCAGGTGTACGTATAAGTTTTTTTTTCGGTATTTTTTTGGTAAAAAAATACGTAATTCTCTAGGGAAATTAGGGCTTTTACACAATTCGCCCATCTTTCAGGTAAATTATTAATAGCATGCCAGAAAAACTGTTTGTCTTTTGCGACAAACCATTCATTGAGCCATATTCCAACTTCCTCGTAATCACTGAAGTGCTGCTTTGCGAGTGCGAGCCCCATTGATACGAAAAGGTGATAGTCAGATGACAGTCTGTGGAGAATGAAAAGATGGCCCATACAAGGGATTTCAAGATGCCTTTAACTGGTTTTGCTGTGTGAGACGGTGCACTGTTGTGTAACAAAATCACTTTGCCATGTCTTCTAGCCCATTCTGGTCGTCTTTCGACTAATGTCTGATTAAAGTTAATCATTTGTTGTCGATAGGGTTGTGATTAAATGGTTTCGTCGGGCTTCAAGAGTTCATAATACGCAATAAGACTTTGATCCTATCAGATACAGAGTATGGTCTTCTTGCCGAAGCGATTTGGTATTGGTGTTGAAGGAACGGTTTCGCCAGGTGAAAGCGATTATTTTTTCCGCTTTGGGTTTTCAAAATAATTCCATTTTTAGTCACCCGTCACAATTCGATGATTTCCTTTAGTGGCGTTGAAACAGCATTTCACAATTGACTTTGCAATTTTCAATTTGTTTTATTGATTTTCCCCATTGCTCGCAAACGTCTGCTAATTGTTTCTTATGACACATGTAATGCTTCTGCTAATTGCCGTTGAGTTAGAGTAGCTCCTGCAATTCCTCGTCTTCGCATTTTTGTGGTCCTCCAGAGCGCTCACTCACTTTCACATTGAAATCACCACCCCAAATAAATGCTTTTTTTTTAGTTTATTTCAATACGTTATCAGCACGACAAGAACACGTACAAAATTTTTTTTTTTTGTTTTTTTGAATCTTACTCTCAAATACAAATTTGATTTTAAATCAGTTGCTACTTTGTGTCATCGTTCTAGCACAATAGATAAGTATATTTCATTGCAAAGGTTCAATGGTAAAGAGTTCCATCTGCGGAAATTCCAAGTATTGGTATATCTGCGTGCTAATGACTTGGAAGGAGTGTTGGACGAGATGGTGAAACCCAGCGGTAAATATTTGGAATCGAAAGGATAAAAAGGCGCAACTGGTTATTACGTCTTCAATGGAATTTAACCAACTTAAATTCTTGGTTATTTGTAAGAGCGCAGCTATCATGTGCGTAAAATAATCATCTATTTATGAGCAACGATCTGGTGCCTCCTTAAGCACGTTACAATAATAATTCTATGAATATAGAATGCCGGATGACGACATGGCGACTTACATATCGACAATTGAGTAAATGTCAAGACAACTGGATGCTCTTATGGCCGAGTCAGTTATGATCACAAATATTATTTTCACTTTGCCAACGATGTACAAACATTTCCAATCAGCGTGGAATTCTGTAGGAAAGGAGAAAAATGCTTAATCCACCGGTCTAATAGCTCACGCATACGATGGGAAGAACGAAAACTGGTACACCGACCAAGCAGTTTTAAGGCACATTTTTTATATTTTTTTTATAATTAAGTACCCTTAAAATACCTGCACACATCACAGGATTGAAGGTGAGGTACCATTGTAAGTTCCTTTTAATGGAATCTTTCAATCTTAAGAAGAAAGATGAGTAATTGCTTCACCACGTCTGGGTTGAGTACCTGCAGCCTGATACGAGCGTAAGCCGAACATTCTCAGAGATAGTGCTCCGCTTACTTTTACAGCAAGTATAGCAGTTGTCTGAAATATAGTTCGCTGCCATCAGGATTGCGTAAATATCCGCTTGGAAGACAGATACAAGCTTTCCTAACGCGAAGTTAAACCTAACGTTGTCATCCACCAGTGCCACATCTTATATTGGTTTTGGATCCAACTGGATTCCTTTCCTGCCTCAGATTCTGGGCAAATCTAATCCTGGGCACAAGGAAAATCGATTTCGTATTTTTTCCGCAACAGAAGTTCCAGTGTCATTGCATCGGACGGCATCTCCATATGATCGGAATCATAAGACAGCCGATGAGCAAAGTAAGACCATAATATGAATATTAAGGGGAGAAAGAATTCATTAATGCGTATATAGCAGAGCCAGGAGCGCTAAGGAAAGTCCCAATGCATCCGAGACAAACCGTTTTTTGGAGTTTGGTAAAAGCAGCAATAACATACTTTCGGAAGAGCTTATTTAATCCGACAACCGACGCATAGGATCCACCCTTCTCGGTGACAGCCTCGATGTTTTGCCGATAGCACTTCTGCAACGTCAGAAGGCGATTTAGAGGATTTCGACGTAACATGTTTAATCCAGAAAAGCTTGCTATTTAGAATGACACCCAAAAACTTAGCTTAGGAGAGTTGGATGGGGATGGCTTTTAGCACTAGATGAGCCTTGAGGCTGCTTCTTCTTACTTCCCGTAGAAAGAACAACCTCAGTTTTGAGAGGATTGACTGAAAGCTCATCACTAGTGCACCAGTCGCCTATTACATCTAGGACTGCCTGCGCTTTAGAGCAGAAATTCGCTAGACATGATCCAAAAGTTCTGCCTGTGCTTAAGAGCAGAAAGTCGCTAGACACGATCCAACAGACAGTACGCTTACATCGTCCACGTATTCTTGAGCATAGACGTTAGAACTATTGAACGCATTGAGCAATGAGTCGACCAATATGCACTTCAGCATCGGAGACAGACAGAACGGCGCCTTGCGGGCAACAACTGTTAAAACCCAGCACCACATATTGGCCGCTGCCAGCATTGTGCAAGCTCCCCGATTTTTTTGTTAAAGTTATATAATAAGTCATTTGAACCTGAACGCTAAAAACAAATGTAATAAAACAGTAAAGTAATGCGTTTTCAATTTAAATATTTTTTTAAGAGCTCTTAGAAGAATTGACATACAATGAAAACACGTTCGTATACGCACCAACAAATATGGAAACTGAGCCATAATTGTCGTGTTGTTTTTGGCCAAGAAATCTTTCAAAAGTAAAGATGAATGAGCAAGTGCATAACAGCGATGCAAAAGCCATGAATTGTTTTTCCACAATTCCGGATGTTTTTTTTTCATATTGGTTCTCACAAAAGGCGCATAACTTTAAGGAAGTACTCCTTGCTAACCGTACGTCCTTGAGGTAAAAACTACTGATGCACTACACATTGATCAAAACTTTGACCATATAAAGATGGCTCGTCACCAGTTATTATCCTTTTGAACAAGTCAGGATCTTCATTGAGTCAATTAAGAGCTCTTCTTCTGATTAAAACTAAGGGGGTATTCTAGTCTACAAATATGAAAAAATCCAAAATTTTTGTTTCATATTTCAAACGTTTAGACATTCAAAAATATGCCCTTGAAAGGATTTTTTAAAATTTCAATTACTTTATGAGCTACAGCCATTTTTGTAACGCGGTTTCTGCTCCGTTCTGACCGGTACAAATGAACTTTGAACACGTTTTTTTCGAAACTACTTTTTTCGAGTTGGCGTGCACAATATCTCAAGTTTTAACAAATCGATTTATTTGAAATTTAGTGGGAATGTTCGTTGAACATTCCTCTATCGCCTCAAGTACGCTAATTTTTTGCCTCTTCCAGGGTTCGGGCTATAGCGGCATATATACTAATCAAGAATAAGACTAGAATATCCCCATAAGAAGTTTCGGAGCAAACATCGCTGACACACGTCGTATGCCCAAAATATCTGAAAAAATTGCTTGACACGAACCGATATGCCAACATCCTCAGCAACTTCTCTTATAGTAATTCGACGATTTTACAAAACAATTTTCTTCACAGCTTACCCGTTATTATCTTTTCTTGATGTGCTGGGGGGTCTAGAGCGAGGCTTGTCATTGAAATTTCTCGGCCATTTTGGAAGAGCTTGCTCCCTTTTTTTTTTATAAAAATTGCAAATCGCTGATTACACTAAAACACGTCTAAACTTTCTATCTGTTGAAAAAAAAAAAGATGCTAGATATTGTATTTGAAACTGTGAACATATGTTCGAAACATGAGTAAGAATACAGTAAAAAAAAAAAAAAAATCGATAATCGAATCGAACCCGCAAAATTTAGAAGTTACCTTACTTTTTGAACACATTTCGGATGTTAAGTTTTGTATTGTTAAAGGTATTCTAAGTTAGTTTAAGATAACAAGTCAGTCGTATGAAAAACCTTGAAATAAAGACATTATTAAAATAAGCTCTACTTTGTTTGTAAGGTACATAACCTACATGCGGGATACCAACGCTTTATCTCTTGTTCGTACGTAGACATACATGAGAACAAGATATGTGTTAGAGCATCCCTATCATAAGTCATCATTGAGGTTGTAGAGAAGTGAGAAATGCTCTCCAAAAAATTCCTTAATAATCAAAGTTGGCTTCTTTTATGAAAGAAATTTTTTTTTTTTTTTTTAACAAAAAAAGGGTAAGCATCCTCAATTTAAATATTTTTAGAGCATCACACTCGCAAAGTTTCACTTCTATCGTCTAGCTCTCTACGATGAGCATTTTTCGACAAACCGGGCCAAACATCTGCCAGATTTAATAAAAACTGCAATTTACATATAAACAATATACGAATATATCTTGCAGTACTACCACTTGCAAAAAATACATTTTTCCCCATTTTTTCATGCCATCGCTGCTTGTCTGCATTAATGTCCACCCGTTCCATGTACTTTTTTTTGGCGTAGTTATCATATAATTTTTGATTTCTTTGCTCTATTATTCCCTCCCTAACGGATATATAAATTCGAATGTAGTTTTATGTAACAGAATATTCAGCACACGTCCTTATGGCACTTGAACGTTTTTACCTATTATTATCTATTACAGCATAAACTTTTAAATATATTGGGTATATAACTTAATTCGTGTTTTTTTTTTATTTTCAAAATTTGAACGTTTATTTAAGAAAAACATGTACAAAGTATTGCCCATCTGAAGCTATGACTGTTTCCCATTTTCTGGCAATTTGTGGATCCCATCCCAAAAGAACTGCGTCGGCTTGGCAGCCAAGAATGAATCAAGCCAATTTCTGGGCTATAAGGCGGGTGGGGTAAGACTTCCCATCCACTGTTTTCCAAATAGTTCCTAACTGGAATAGCAACGTGGGGCCAAGCGTTGTCATGATGGGATATTATTGCCTCATGTCTGGTCGCATATTCCGGGCGTTTTTCGGCTACTGCTCTCTTCAAACGGATTAATTGTGTTCGGTAGCGTTGTTCGTAGATGGTTTCACACACCCATCTGATCCCACCAAATACAGAGCATTACCTTCGCGCCATGGATATTCGGCTTTGCCACTGATTTGGCTGGTTGGCCGGGTTTCACATATGATTTCTTGCGCTCTGTGTTATTTTTGTTTTTCATCACCAGTAACAATCCGATGCAAAAATGATTTCCTTTTGTGACGTTCCAGCAGCATTTCGGACATGCAAAACCGCCTTTCGACGTCTCCCGGCTTGAGTTCTTGTGGGACCCAATTTCCTTGCTTTTGAATATATCCAGCTGCTTTTAAACGTTTTGAAATGGCTGCTTGAGTAACACCCAAAGTTTCTGCGAGCTCTTCTTGTGTTTAGCAACAATCTTCATAGAGGAATGCTTCCAGTTCTTCATCTTCAAACTTTTTTGGCTGCCCAGTACGTTCATCGTCTTCCAAGCCAAAATCACCAGTTTTAAATCGTGCAAACCACTTTTGGCACGTTCGCTCAGTTAGCGCATGTTCACCATAAACTTCCACCAAAATACGATGACTTTCGGCAGGAGTTTTCTTCATAATGAAGAAGTACTCCCCGCAAAAACACATTTTCAGGCACAAAGTTCGACATATTTGAGTGAAAAAAAATTATTGTTGTTTACGCTTCAAGTGAATGACGTACAATGACAGTAGCTTTCCAATGAATGTTCCAATGGAATAGTACAAGTTACGCCATCTCTTAGCAAACCGTTATAGACCCAATAGTATTAATTTTTATATGAAATACTTTTAACATTAATATTATTAATATTATTATTATTTATTATATTATTATTATTGTTATTATAAAGTTCAACTACACTTCTCAACCTCTATGAAGTTGGAGGGTCTTAGACCATGTTCTGGTCCTCTAGTTGGAGTTCGTGTGTAAGAAACGTCACACGATGTTGGATGTGTTAAAAATCACAACTTTTTGCATTGTCTGAAGGGCGTTTTCGAGATTTTAATTTTTCCAGAACTCTTCCTCTTGTTCCATAGGAGGCAGTTCAAATGTTCTACTTGTTTCCGAGTCTTCAATCCTTAGGTAAAATTGTCATTGCTTTCTTCAAAAATCTAGTTTTCTAGCTTTCGGCCCAGGCATTATTTATAAGGGCTGATTCATCGTGAGCTTTGATTTTCAATTTCTTGACAGATCATGCGTGACTCCTATCAAACTGTTTTGTTCAGTCATCGTGGAAAGACTCACACTACAGGGTGACTGACTCGAACTGCAACTTTTTAAAATACTATAATCTTTTTATTTTTTGATAAATTTTATTGTGCCAAAACAAAAAATATTGGAAAATACATCAATTTTGATATTGTATCAGTAGTATTCAATATGTTCACATTTGGCACGAATAATGGCCTTGAGACGGCCGAAAAAAGCATCGAGCGCTGCACGCAAGTGGATCTGCGGTATCTTGGCCCATTCCCGGCGAAGTGCTTGTTTTAGGTCGTCCAAACTTTGGTAATTTTTAGTGCCAACCTTCGCCTTCAAAATACCACGGATAGAGAAATCTAACGGATTTGCATCCGGAGAATTTGCAATCCATTGTGTCGAAGAAATGAAGTGTGAAACATTGTTTTTGACGCCATCGGCGGTTTTGGCGGCCCAAACCATCACCATCGGTGCTGCCTGCTTTTTGGTGGCCGTCCGAAGGTCTAAATTTTCGAAGGACCTCTCAGGAAAGTAAACTTGGTTGACATATTGCTCTATAACTAATAGCGACTCATCGGAAAAAATCAAATGCGGCAACTCACCACTTTCGTGCAAGCGTAGGAACTCCTTCGCTCTTTCGACTCTAACTTTTTTCTGTTGCGATGAAAGATTGTCTGCCTTTTGGAACTTCAATGGCTTGAGCATAAGCTCATTTCTCAGTATGTGTTGCGTCCGTTCTAACGATATGTTGAGCTCACGAGCTCAACTTCGACGCGCATTTCGCTTAATTCGAGGCTTCACTTTCCGAATCATTTCTGCCGATGTTGCTGTTTTTTTATGACCATCTCCATGGCGTTTTGCAACGCTGCCAGTATCACGGTAACGAGCTATGGTTCGAGACACAAATGATTTATTCACGTTGAGGTGCTTAAGAGCTCTAACGATAGCTACTTGTCGTTTTCCAGCCAAATATAAAGCAAGCACACCATCTTCAAACAAAACTGAGACGCAAATCGTTTAAAAGGCTTGTAAATAATAAAATTATCTGTCATGTGTCATTTGAGCTCACTGTCATGAACGGTCTGGAAATTATAGCAGTCTGAAGTTGGTTGCAGTTCGAGTTAGACGGATTGTATATATATTAAGTAGCGATTTGGTGTAATAATGAAAACGAATCGACAAATTTTTAAAATCAAAGAAACCATTTATTTGATAAACTTTTTAAGACAAAATACCAAGCGAGGCGAAATATTTCTTCAGCTTTTAATTAAACGGTTAAATGATGATAATGGCATGATGTTGAAACCGTCCGAGTCAAAAAACAACTAAGCAACCTCAAAGAAGTCCTAATCTTAAACAGATGTGGCCGCAGATAGGATGTTTTCATCTCTCGGATTCCATTGATTCATTCTAGCTTCCTTTTTCAGTTTAAACGACTCCAATTCCCAGTTAACGAGTCCCGGAAGCAAAAGAGACTAAAGACGGCAGCAAAAACTTCTGAACGCCTTGGTTTGCCTACGGCCTACTCTACGTCGCCTCTTTGATGGTCAGGTTCCCCTCGAATCTCATCATTTACTTTGTCGGAAATCGCAAAATTAATTTAGTATACAGGGAGGTCTCGATTTAAATTTAACTTCATACCGTTCGGTTTCTTTTGATTTCGTCGCTCCCAGCGTCTTTGTTTATTTGGACAATGTAACCTGACTGTGTGTGACGCAAAAACTGAAACTAACGAATTAAAGATACATTTACTGTAGATTTAATTTTGTGAAACATGAAATTAATTTTGTATTTTTTATTTTTTAAAATTAAACTCCTAAGAGGATTTGAGAACTTTTTAAACTAAAAATAAAACTAAACACTTCACACGATTTAAGTTGCCAGCAAATATGTTTGTCTTTTGGGCCCCGTTCTAGACTGAAGAATATGTAGTCCGATGAGAATCCAATACACATTTCAATTGCGCTACGTCCAACCACTTAAAGTCTTATTCATTAAAAGCCTATGTAAGCCTTTCACCAATCATGTTGAGATATCTCTGAAACCTTTATTGCTTTATAAGTCACATGGGGATTATTTATGGAACACAATATCTTCCAAATGATCGCCTGGACTTTATATGGAGACCCTTATCCTTTCTCGAAATATTCAATAACTCTTTCACATAATTGGAGCTCTGTCTCGGCAATAACGGCTTCAATATTCACTTGCAGACTTGGAAATGTTTACGCATGGTTGAATACAGCCATAAAGAAAGCAGACTCTTGGCGTCCAGTGGGTGTCTTCGAAATGTGAAATTACGCGACTTGTATAGAACATAACACCCGACTCTTGAAAGAAATGGTCGTCCGTATCCATATCCTCGAGCTTCGGCTAAAAAAAATTTTTTATCATGTCTCCGTAGCTCGCTCCATTTACTATAATGGCATTTCCGGCCTGATTTTTGAAAAAGTGCGGCCATATGACACCTTTAGTCCATAAGCCGAACCAAGGATTTACTCGTTCTAGGTGAATTGGCATCTCCTGTATCATTCGTGGATTTTTGATGCCCCAGATGCGGTAATTTTGCTTGTTAACGTAGCCACCAATACGGAAGTGGACCTCATCCGAAAACATAATTTTCTTGCAATGCCAGCCAGCATGTTTCCCAGTGTTCGGCTGGCTTCAGTTATTGCGTTAATTGGACCTCGTATGGATGAAAAACCAAATATTTCGTCAAAATTCGGTGCCTGTGGAGCGATCAAGCTCCTAAATACAGTGGCGAACCGAAGTGTTAGGGTCGTTTTCGACAGTTTTCTTTACTACAACGATATGTTCCATTAAACCCCTGGAGCGAACACGTTTTGGCCTCTTCACATCTTTCACTGAGCCCGTCTCTTGGAATTTTTAGATTATATTACGCTCATATGTCTCAGAAGGCCCATGACTACGTGAAAAATTCGCACGAATTTTTCGCATCATTGCCATGATTGAACGTGAATTTTCGTTATAAAATTCAACGATTTGGATTTTTTTTCTTCACTGTGTAGCGTTCCGTGGTAGATTTCCCAAATTTATGGATGACATCTGTCACCAAATGCCAACTCTGCGTGCATCAGCTGTAAAATATCACATCATAAATGATAATAGGCCTTTCAAATTCTACACTTCTTACTGAAGCACCATTATTATGTATTTTCTACAACTCTGAAGTCACATGAGTCTTTACATTTGTCTTTACGTGAGGCTTTCCATTTGGTGCTTATCTGTCAGCTTCTTCCGTTTCAATAACTATCAAAAATTTCTCAATTTCGATAAGATTGCACTCGTTCACCAGTAGCTCATGTACCTAATGCCAGTTGTAATGTGTTTCCTTCAAAATGTCACCGTTTTGATCCGTTGGACCATAAATATTTTGAACGACATCATATATAGGGATGTCTTTTTGAGTGTTTTGATTATGTTGAACCTATCACCTCGTTTATAAATTTTTCATAGATGTTTCCTAGAAACATTCGACGAAATTGACAGTCGCAAAAGACTACATGCAAAACAAAGGGAGAAGAAAAGTAAGCACCCATTTTTCATAAAGCACCCTTAATAAAGTCCTCATGACACACTTTAGAATAAGACTTAATTAAGTCATCTTTCGTAAACAGAAGGAATGTTAAGCTCGAATGCATAAACTGGGGTGATGTTCAAACATACAAACGTACAAAACCGAGCTCAAAAGCAAATAAATTTTTCCACATGAAACGGAGATGGGAATCCCCGACTACTATTCGTACTCGTATGGTGTATTGCAATAAACTTTTTATTTACTGCAAAATACAAACAGAGACATGAATCTATGGCTAACAATATCCTTTTTCGTCGGTTTCAGTTTTGTTTCTGTTACTGGCTTAAAGCTGGTAGATTATTGCTTGCTGGATTTTACATAACCACCGTCACAATCTATTTAGATATGTTGGCATGTGTGTGAATACGAGTATGTAAATTCGCAAGCCAGAGTGGTAGTAAACTCATAATTCAATATTCACATTTTGTTCATAGTCACTCAACCGTATCCTGTCGCTTAATGGTGGTGATGCCAGTGTGTGTATGCAATGGCGAATATAAAAACCAAATACTCGTACATTGGAAGTATTTGTTGTTTTTTTTTTTTTTTTTGTTTCCTCTGTTTTATACTTCTTTTTTTTTTGTCTTTGATGTCCTTAAAGTGATGAGTGTATTTTGAAACAAACGAGTGTTTGAATGAAATCATAAAATGAGTGCGAATACATCACGCAGAATAATCAAAGTCGGCAACAAGAGGATTTACGCACACTTGGTTGACTTTTGGGGTGTTTGTTGGTATACGTTTGGTGTAGGAATTCAATTCGTATGAATCTACAAAGGATCTGAGAAGGAGGTTAATGTTGGCCACATTATGTAGGATGAGTCAAGGATTGTGGTCCTGGGATAGAGTCTAGTGCGGTGGCACATAAATCATTCGATAGGTCGGTATATGGATGTGTGGGTGTTTGCCCAAGGTTGTTGCGGATAGCATACTTCGCTTATGGCTTGGTTGTGATTTGAGGCCAAGGAATGATGAATTGGCGAACCAAATGAATGGAATTGTTAAGATTATTAGGTTTCCTTGTGTAATAATTTTTGGCAACATTTTCTATGTGGGTCGTACATTTTGGCGTAAGGTAGAACACGTAGGATGAACCGTAGATTGGTGGCCATTAAATGGGGAAAAAAAATATTTCACTGAATGAAGCCAAAAAGGAATGTTTCTCTTGAATTTTTGCATAACTTTCCCAAAATAACCACCCACAATTTGGTGGGAGCCATAACAGAAAATTAACACGCTCTGTTTTGTCGTTTGAAATTGCATTTGCATAAGAACCTGGTTTCAGGTGTATATTTCCGTGACCTTCTGCCAGAGTTGTTTTGGCTTAGAGAGTGCAAAGAACATGATTCCTTGTTCATTATTAAGATAGAAAACGCGTAGAACTATAGCTAAAATAGTTTATATGGGTGTAAGTGATAAGTTCCTGCGTACATTACTATCAGTCATGTTAAATTTAAAAACATAAAACAAACCGATCGTCTAAAGTGGAATAATGAACATTTAATATTAAAAAGAAAAACATCCTTAGTAATAGTACTACATTAACTCTTAAGTATCTTTTATAGAACATGAGGTTACATTTTAGACCACCTTTTCGAGCGGCTGGGGTCGTACGAGTATATCGGCAATAACGTGGCGAATGTTGGCTGCCAAGTCGTACTTTTTTGGTTTACTGGCGTAAACTGGTGATTTCATAAATTCCTACCGAAAATAATCCAAAGGAGCGTCTTCAGCTAATAAGCTTCTCCAGCCAGCACGATCTTTTGCCAGCTGCCTCCAGTTTGGCACGCTAAGTTGGTTAGGTCCCCTTCCACTTGTGTGCGCTACCTGAGTCGTAGTTTTCTTCTACTGCGCCATCCCTCGTAGGTGGATTTGAAGATCTTTCGGGCCGGAGCATTCGCTTCCATTCGCTCTACATGACCCAAAAAACTCAGTCATTGGACTTTCACTCTACTGGCTAGATCGATGTTGTTGTACAGCCCGCACAGCTCGTCGTTGTATCTCCTCCTCCATTCACCGTATATGCAGATGGGACTGAAAATTATTCGAAGAATTTTCCTCTCAAAATAACCAAGAGTAACTTCATCTGCTTTTGATAGAATCTATGCCTCTGCACTGGGTCTTTTAAAGGGTCACTTGCTCGAGAGAGGGCTTTGCTACACAATTGCTCTTTAAGCCCAAAGAAACAGCGATTGGCAAGAGTTATTCTTGGTATAATCTCAGCGCTGGTGTCCTTAACCAACTCAAAGTTATATCTGTCTATACTGACATTCTGTCCTAGACCTCGGTGTTGGGTGTCCTTTCTTGATGACAGCATACACTTTGTCTTGCCCTCATTGACCGCCAAACACATCTTCGCCGCCTCCGTTTCAATACTTAAAAACGCACCAGTGACATTCCGCTTCGTACTGCCGACTATGTGAATGTCGTCGGCATAGGCGAGTAGATGGACGGATTTTAGAAAGATAGTGTGAACGTTTTTTTTTTTCTCTTAAAAACGATGTTGAAGAAGTCACATGACAGCGCATCGCATTTTTGACATCGAAGTTCTCGGTGAATTTTTTAATTGGAAGCCAATTAACTGGCCCCTAAATTATGAACCCATCGAAGGTTTTCTTTAAAATTGATTTTGACGAGCGTTGTGTGGCATTTTAACATAGCCCGTCCACACCAATATTATTCAATTAGAGGGCAAAAAAGTTTGTATTCATGGATCCATAGTGCAGTCCATTGATTCTAAAATTCTCGCTGACATCACACTTTAAGGACCAATACCAAAAGGTGAATTTTTATAGATATGACTACTTTTCAATAATGGCTTGTGGGTTTTCTTCATTCCAAATGTGGATTTTTTGCTTGTTGAGGTAGCCGTTCAACAAAAACGAGCCTAATCTCTGAACAACATTTCGTGGTGAAAAAGAGGATTAAGAGCAATCTCGTTTTCCCCCCGAATGGTTTCAATTTGTGTATAAATGGATCTATCAGCTTAGGCCAAAGAGTCGCCACAAAATCTTCCATAAAGTAGATGGAGAGAGCTCTGATTGGTATGCAGGATAGCAAATCGATTCATTCGGGGCTTTGTTTAGTAAAAGCTTCTTCAGTGCGTACTGTCTTTGGAAATGCGGTGTTATAAATAAGAGGATGCGGGGTGCGAAAATAAACAGTAAACAGCTCAATTGAAAATCGACGTAGCTAAACTGAACCACGACTTTCAAAACAAATTTGCACAATTTGCAAGCTGGGTTCTAGTGTAAGCCTGATCATGTTGAAATGAAAAGCCAAACTAAGCACACACCTGCTATTAGTTGTCAATTTCCCTACTCGGAAACTATTCCAGATCTGAAGCATTTCATATATTGTATGACTTCTTAACTTTAGCGCTAAAGGAGGTGGACCTGAGGCAGACCTGGGGCAGACGTAAGTTTGGAAGAAATTATTTTTAATTATGCTCTCATCGTGGCATTATGGAAATTTAGCAAGTAAAAACAGCAGGTTTAAATGAAATGGCCAATACGAAATACAAAAAAAAAAAGAAACGATCTGATAATCATTGACCATGGCCAACAGCTGGAATTTTTTAAATTCGGAACTTACTTACTTATTTAAGGTTGGTACTACAGTCCGGGATTGAGCAAGCTGCCTGCAGTTTTGCACGCAAAGTTAGCTAAGGTCCCCTTCTATTTGCGTGAGCCACTTAAGTTGCGGTCTTCCTCTACTGCGTTGTCCTTCGGAGGAGGATTTGAAGACTTTTCGTACCGAAGCATTGGTGTCTATCCGCTCTGCAAGATAGAGATACATCAGTTATTAGACCTTGTTTAACTCTTACAATTCGTCGTTGTATCTCCTCCTCTACTCGCCGTCTATGTAGACGGAACCGAAATCACTCGAAGAATTTTCCTTTCAAAACAGCTAAGACCACACTCATCCATTTCTGATAAAGACGATGCCTCTACTCCGTAGAGCTGTTCGAGAGAGGGCTTTGCTGGTCAATTGCCTTCTGCTCAAAGAAGCAACGATTGGCAAGAGTTATCCTTCGTTTGGTCTCATCGCTGATGTAGTTGTCTGGATTGATAATGGAGACTAGGTAGACAAGGTCCATAACTACCTCAAAGTTATATCTGCCGAGGTTAAAGTTTTATGCAAGACGTCGGTGTTGGGCGTTTTTTTTTGTTGACGACATATACTTGGTCTTGGTCTTGGTCTTGGACATATTGTCCATTAAACTCATCTCCGCCCCTTTCTTCTCAGTATTCGTGAAAGCGCCTTTGATATAATGCTGCTTTCTTCCGATTATGTCAATATCATCGGTGTATGTGACTAATTGGGCGGAATTTTGAAAGATTGTGTATCTTGTGAGTTTTGAACTATTCTTTCAAGAACGATGCTAAAGAAGCACACCGCCTTGTCGAAATACTTTTTTGACATCAAATGTCTCGGTGAGTTCTTTACCGAACTTAATGGAGCAGCACGCATTCTCCACCGTCATTTTGCACAACGAGTTTGGCAGGAATGCCAAAACTAAACATTGCTCTGTATAGCTCATCTCTGTAGATGCTCTCATACGTGGTATTAAATTCGATGAATAGGTGGTATGTATCGACTTGGAGCTCAATGGTTTTTTCCAAGAGTTAAAGCCACACTGATATGGACCAATTAGGCTGCTGACAAACGGCTTCAGGTGCTTACACAATACGACGTATAGGATCTTGTACGTGATGTTAACAAGACTGATGCCTATTTAGATGGTGAAGTTCAAAGAGCCTCCCTGCCATCGTCTGTTGCTTTGAACACTTCGGCAGTCAGGTCGTTTACTTCAGTAGCTTTGGTATGGCTTAGATATGGCTATCTTCACTACTTTTTTTTTACTTTTCAATTAATTTTTATTGTTTCTTTCATTATTACCTTACGTTCTAAACAAAAATCCTTAAATCTAGTTTGACAATGATAGTTTCGGTAAAAATTTCGAATCTCGTTCCTGTAACATCTCTCAATTTCCTCGTAGCGCGCTTCTCATCCTGTTTCTTTTTCCTCCTGAGAAGCAGGTGTTCGTTTCTCCTCTTCTGCTTATAGAGCTCGTTGGTAGGTCTAATCCTTCTAAGCAGTGATGCTTTGTATGCGTCTACTTGCCGGCACTTGTCGTCAAACCAGAGATTTCCCTGTGGTGGCTGAGTGAAACCCAACATATCAGAGGCGACCGAGGACAATTTAAATGTCATAACTAGGGCACTGTTCGTAAGTCTTGTCCGAGTGCTCGTATAAGCTCGTATAAGCTATAGAAAATTTAGCCTTATTGTGGATTGTTACAAGGCGTTCATTAGTATACCTGGAACTCAAGACTTCTTGCCTAAGTCTGCTTCTAACAATAAATTCGCATCCAAATAGGCAAATAGATGTCGCATTTTTTCATCCTTATTCTGTCCGGTATATCTGCTTGGCAATAGTTCAAGGCCTCCGCTAATTGTTCGGCTGCACGTGGCTTATTAAGAGAACAAATATTTCACATGTAGATCTAGAGGAAATCTATTCGTATCCGGAGCTTGCTGTTGCTTCCTAACTGTATGTTTTTTCCATGGCAGGTCAGTGCCCAAAACGGCAAAACCCCCAACCTGGAGGGCCAGTTCCGTTACAGATACCCACCGGATGAGAAGTCGGTTAGATTGTAGCCTGATTGAGCTCTGCCCTTGGTCCATTGTGGGCTCATCTACCACCATCTCTTTTCCAAGACATTGACTTAATCTCGGAAATCCGTACCAACTTTAGCTACAAATAAGTCAGAGTAGCCCTTACAAGGTCTTACTTGTTTTATTTTGGGGTTTTACTTCACCATTGATTCCATCTAAGAAATTCATCTGCTGTCCTCTTTATAGTGCTGCTATTTTTGTCTTCTTATCAGCACTCGCGCTTATAATATTGGCTTATGAGTACGGTTAGACATCGACCAGTAACCAACAGTAACCACTTTGGAGTTATATAAGCACAATTGGGTAAAGCCCAAGTTGACACCTATTAAGTGCTTACCCTATTTCTACAGCACCAAGCCATTGAACATTCAACTTATCCAGATTTGGCTTCAACGTTGAGTGTTACAGGATAAGTTGAGACGAGCAACTGGCGTTATACCCCTTCGCAACAAATATCCTCCTTGGCAAAGATCGGTTTCTAAGTTACAACTGCGAGCTGGACGAATTGTCCCAAGATGAATTTAAGTCTTTATTTAGTCTGAATAGGTGAAGTCCTATGAATTCAGTGACTGAACTACATCGACCAAATGGACGAGAATTCTTCAGAAGAAGTGTTCTAGAATTTAAATGAATTTCGGGAGTAAAAGTTCCGGCGAATCTTTGGTTCAATGGTCAAGCGAAAATGGATTTCAGTTGTGACAAACTGAAAGATACGAGTCAAGTATTAAAAAAGCTAGATGCCAATCGTGTCCCATGAAAAGAATCAATCGAGGTGGTAGTTTATAGTTATGATAGGCTTAAAATGCACCGGGCTTTTCATTAGATGTACATCAGTTTGTTTTAAATAAAAAGTCGTGTATTTAAGGTATCAATAATACCTATTAAATATGACATCGTTCCATTGTCCTCCATTGGCATATATTCAAGGAATCATCTCCAAATTATTTAAGATATCTGGTCTCATAGGCATCGGTCACAGACCTAATGCAGAAAAGGAGTCTAAATTGGAATTTCACGAAGGGGATGGCCAATTTACAGGGCTATTTTTGTGATAAGATGATCACCTCACTTCGTCTTCATCATCATAATCTTGATTGTGCCACGCACTGTGTACCAAGTGGAAATCACATATTCTTCAAGCCTTCTAGATACAATTATAACTCTAGCCTACTCCCCGACATCATCATGGAAGAAATATGTCCCAATGATATCCCCGGCATGAAAACTTAACCAACAGACAATGTTTTCATATACAATGGCTGCTGTTCGCTTGACCAAATAAAGCATTTTTACCATTTGACCAAAATATCACTTTATGCTGGGGATGATTCTGTCGTGATAATCCAAATTTTCTTCTTCCCTCAATAGGGAAGTGCGAAAGTGCGAGGAGTATGTTGGTCATTTAGCTTTAGCTCTTGGGTCAATAATGTCTTATACGGACATTCGACCAAGTCTTTTCGCATCTTTTGAGAACGACACGAAATCGATTAATTGTGGCCTTGACATAGCGTCAATATCTCTTCACTTCTGACGTTTTTCACTAGCACGCAACATTATGGAGTGAACAACTTCGAATTTTTCCACTAAATGCCCAACTATTTGTGAGACTGTTACAATGACCGAAACCTAAAGTTCACCTATATGAGTTTAAACCTTACATAACCTTAGATGGTATTTAAGCGTTGTTAATCTAAACGAATCCATAATCTGTAATACAAATATGACATCAACCAAAAATTGGTATGCGTAAGTTCAGAAAATCTTTTTTGGAAAAATTACGCGCACCTAATGAAAAGTCCTTTACATATTTGATATAACGACGACAATCGAAGATTTCTCTGCAGTTCATGAGCGTCTCAACAAAAGACTTAGGAAAAGAGAAAAGAGAAAAAACGGCCTTATACTCGAAACGCAAAAAAAGAAAGATTAGACCTACAACACCTCGCTGAAATATTCTATGTAGAAAGATTTAGTACTGTGTGAGAGCAGAAAGAAAAGGAGAAACTTAAAGCCAACAGCATTTGCAACCAACGGTATGGGAAAAAAATCAAAACCAATAACTAGGAACGAAAACTAAATAACTTGAAACAAGAACGCATGCCACCCTCCGCATGCGGAAGGAGATCACCTTAAAAAAGCATGACAAACTACAATCTCAACGAAATAAAATGATTCCGAGTGAAATAAGTTTCGAAAACTACCTTGTTTAACGCAAACAAAAAGAAGAAATAGGTACGAGTATTTTGGAGAAATTTGAAGCCAAACCGACTATGGTTTTGCGGATTTCAAGAGCGTTTTCTGTGGGTGCCTCACAAAACCACTAGCGAACCATCATAGATTATTCGTTTGATGTGTGGGGTTTCATCCATTCACAACAGAGCAAAACAAGGCGCCTGTGAAACGGCGCTATAGACAAGAAAGAAAGCTGCTGGCCAACTAAATAAGCAAATGACATGAAAAAAACGTCGCCTTATATAAACTAGAAAAAAGTTACAAAATGTAGATGTGCTGCTATAAAAATGACATTAGGTTGTTTCACCAGAAAACTTAAAAGAATGAGATATGAATTCTGAACAGACATTTCAATAAATAAGGTTTAGAATGTTCCGGCAGAGCTAAAGACATGAAAAAATTGTAATACGAGGTGTGTTCAAAAAGTAAGGTGAAATTTCGCTGCGAATTATTGGTATTTATGTATTCTTACACACGTTACGAATATACGTTCATAGTTTTAAGTGTTGTATATAGCACACTTAATTTGTTTTTGATAGATAGAAAAGTTAGACGTGTTTTGGTGTGCTCGACGATTTTTAATTATTTTAAAAAAATGGAGGCAGGATTTGCATCAAATTTTGTCTAAAAAATATAGACAAGTGCTTCTAAATACTTGAAAAAAAAAAAATGCAAACAAGAGGTACAAGCTCCTCCAGGTTGGTCGAGCAGATGTCAATGACGAACGTCGCTCTGGACGCCCATCACATCAACAAAAGATGAAAATTGTTTTGGAAAATCGTCGAATTACCATAAGAGAAGTTGCTGAGAATATTGGCATATCGCTTGGCTCCCGTCAAGCAATTTTTTCGGACGCTTTTGGCGTAAGACATGCGTCAGTGAATTTTGTTGCGATCAGAAGAACTGTCGCATGAGCACCGCTCTGGAGCTCTTGAATGACGTCAATGGTGAGTCCGTTTTTTCTCTTCTCAAAATGGTATTAACCCTGCTTATGAGAATTGCTTCGAGAATTAGAAAAAGTGTTGGCACAAGTGTATTATATCTGAGGAAGATTACCTTATAAAGTCACCTTATATTTTGTTTTGATAGTTTTTCCAATTGTTGTTTCAGCAGCTGTCAAAGTTACAAATGACATCCAGCTGTAACAATATTCAGTAAGGTTTGCCATTTCATCATGCAAAAAAATATCGAAATTCCGGCTCAGTTGTAAATACGCAACGCGAATCTCGTCGTGAGGTCGGTCGTCATCATAGCTTCAGTGTGCAGGCAATTCGCAACACCGTGGAAAAATTTGAGCGTGAGTACACTCTTTCGGATCTTAAGTCCCCAACTAGACAAAGATTGGTGCAGAATAAAGATAACATAACCGCCGTAACGGCCAGTATGGAAAAAGATCCAGTAGGACACTGCGCAAATGCACTTTGATTAGAAAAACAAGGATTAAATAAATTTATTAAATAGGTAGCATTAAAAAAAAACTTCACGCCAGAGGTAAATTTAAAAATAATTTTTGCAGTGCGGTGTGATAACTAATGTCGCACTTCACATGAAGTGGAGCATCACATTTATAACACTTCGTGGTCGTTTTTTTATGACACTGCTTCACTATTGGGTATATAATTATTTTCGTGTTGTTTTTTTTTCAAAATTTGAACGTTTATTTAAGAAAAACATGTTCAATAGTATTATCAAAGTATTGCCCATCTACCAAGAATGAATCAATCCAATTTTTGATATTCTGCTCTGATGTGAACCGTATTTCAGTGAGGGCGTTCTGTATCGACCAGAACAAATGGTAGCCAGAAGGGGCAAGGTCTGGGCTATAAGGCGGGTGGGGTAATACTTCCCATCCACTGTTTTCCAAATAGTTCTTAACCGGAATAGCAACGTGGGGCCGAGCGTTGTCATGATAGAAAATTATTGCCTCGTGTCTGGTCGCATATCCCGGGCGCTTTTCGGCTATTGCTTTCTTCAAACGGATTAATTGTGTTCGGTAGCGTTGTCCATTGATGGTTTCACCCGGTTTTAGCAGCTCATAATACAGCATACCCATCTGATCCCACCAAATACAGAGCATTACCTTCGCGCCATGGATATTCGGCTTTGTCGTTGATTTGGCTGGTTGGATGGGTTTAACATATGATTTTTTGCGCTTTGGCTTGTCGTAATGGATCCATTTTTCATCACCAGTAACAATCCGATGCAAAAATGAATTCCTTTTGTGGCGTTCCAGCAACATTTCGGACATGCAAAACCGCCTTTCGGCGTCTTTCGGCTTGAGTTCATGTGGAACCCAATTTCCTTGCTTTTGAATATATCCAGCTTCATAGAGCAATGCTTCCAGTTCTTCTTCTTCAAATTTTTTTTGGCTGCCCAGGATGTTTATCGTCTTCCAAGCCAAAACCACCACTTTTAAATCGTGCAAACCACTTTTGGCACGTTCGCTCAGCTAGCGCATGTTCACCATAAACTTCTATCAAAATACGATGACTTTCGGCAGTAGTTTTCTTCATATTAAAGTAATGAAGAAGAACTCCCCGCAAAAACACTTTTTCAGGCATAAAGTTCGACATATTTGAGTGAAAAAAAAAATTATTGTTTTTTACGCTTCAAATGAATGACATATACTGAAATGACGTACAATGACAGTAGCTTTCCAACGCATGTTCCAATGGAATAATAACGATGAAATAACACAAGTTACTCTATCTCTTAGCAAACCAAATTAAGTTATAGACCCAATACTTGACTGGGACCTCGGGGTATTTCTCCCATCAAATGATCCAACTATTAACTCGTTGATCCGTTAATAAGACGGAATGATGGTCTTTGTTATTAACATGTATTTCATCTTTCCTAATAAAAGATTTTGCTATCATTCTTCGAAAAGAGAGATAGTCTAACTCTACGTCCGTTTCTATGTGAAGCTGCCAAGCATTGTGTTCAGCCAAATCGAGACAATGGCTTACAATCGGAAAATACCATTTTTTTACTCTAATTGAAGCCCTTTGTATACTAATGTTCTTGTGTGCCCGATTCACGCCTCCCATGTAACAATTGTAATGCTTTATTAGCTCCGGCATTTTCACATGGACTTTCTACTTATCTGGATTGCAACTAGAAGCTACTAGTACAGAACTGTTGTCATTCCAACTGTTAGCCAGAATTTTGTTTTCAGATAGCCTAAAGTTGTACCACACTCTCTCCTTCTTTTTTAGATATTTTTACTTCAGTAAGGCAATTGGCTAAACGATTATCTTTGATGTTCCTTGTGCCATCAAATTCTCTAGTCTTGAGTTCATATAGAAGGGAAAATGACGTAAACAAGTTATCAGGAAATACAGGGATGTGTCAATGCTGTGAAATTGGTAATACGGAGCGTTCTTTACAAATTTGTCATTCAGATAGTCGAGCACAAGACGAACTTTACTAAATTTATCATCATTCATTAATTAAGGTTATCTACGGAATGGATATAGCCCAACGTCTGCTTACTTTTCTTCTCTGGGAGAGAGCTAGACATGTACAGAGAAGGTGGAGGACTGTTTCCTCTTCCTTGTCCATGCAGCTTCTAAAGAAATCGTTTGAAAAGCGCCAAGCCTTCTTGCATGCTTGCCTTTAAGGCAGTGTCAAATGATGACACCTATAATGGCGCTGAGATGTTTCCTATTTAAAAGAATCAGTTCTTAGAGCGATTAAGATCCAGGATATGGCCAAAAATATGTTCAAATCGATTTCGTTTGATTGAATTTGCTACTACAGTGTTATGAACATCACCAGATTTTTCCTAGTACATCCTGCAGTCAGTCAAAAGGAGAATACCGAAAAAACACTTTATTTCTTCAGCACTTATTGCTGAATTGGTATTTTTTCTAGCGGCGTAGGAGTTGGTGTTGTTCGCAATTAGTTCCACAAGATTATCTCCAAAAAGTGTTCGAAAATATCAATGACTGATGGGATAAGTTGATTTTGCTGAGTTTCATCAACAGTTCCAGGTCGACTCTTGTCAATGTCTGCGTTTTTTTAATCAGTTTCCGTCGTTTAACAAGTTCGTCCAACGGTATATTTTAGGTTTCGGCAGCTGATGAACTTGTATAAACTTCATTAACAATTAGCTTTGTACGTAGGTGTGCATCACCTCTTAACAAAACAGCAGGTAAGTTTTCGAGAGTAACATTATCCTCCTCATCTGCGTCTTCATCAGTTATTTCGTTGTTGGCAGTATCTCCGGGTATAACCTCAATATCGATGCTATGCAAATTTTGAAAATTATTATCTTCATCAATGCTTCAAAAGAATCCAAAATTTCGTTTAAAGTTAGTAACCTGAAAAAATAAAAATTCAAACGAAACATTATGGGATTTGCAGTGCCCTATATGTATATATAACACGAAATTGGGTTTATATTGGGTATATATATTAATTCGTCCGGTTTTTATTCAAAATTTGAACGTTTACTTAAGAAAACCATGTACAATAGTATTATTCAAGGTATTGCCCATCTGAAGCTATGATTTTTCCCCATCTTTCTGGCAATTTGTGGATCCCATCCCAAAAGAACTGCGCCGGCTTGGCAGCCAAGAATGAATCAAGCCAATTTTTGATATTCTGCTCTGATGTGAACTGTATTTTAGTGAGGGCGTTCTGCATCGACCAGAACAAATGGTAGTCAGAAGGGCAAGATCTGGGCTATAAGGCGGGTGAGGTAAGGCTTCCCATCCACTGTTTTCCAAATAGTTCTTAACCGGAATAGGAACGTGGGACCGAGCATTGTCATGATGAAAAATTATTGCCTCGTGTCTGGTCGCATATTCCGGGCGTTTTTCGGCTACTGCTCTCTTCAAACGGATTAATTGTGTTTGGTAGCGTTGTCCATTGATGGTTTCACACGGTTTTAGCAGCCCATAATACAGCATAACCATCTGATCCCACCAAATACAGAGCATTACCTTCGCGCCATGGATATTCGGCTTTGCCGTTGATTTGGCTGGTTGGCCGGGTTTCACATATGATTTTTGTTTTTGAATATATCCAGCTTCATAGAGTAATGCTTCCAGTTCTTCATCGTCAAACTTTTTTTGGCTGCCCAGGATGTTCATCGTCTTCGAAGCCAAAATCACCACTTTTAAATCGTGCAAACAACTTTTGGCGCGTTCGCTCATTTAGCGCTGTTTACCATAAACTTCCACCAAAATACGATGACTTTCGGCAGCCGTTTTCTCATATTAAAGTAATGAAGAAGAACTCCCCGCAAAAACAGTCTTTCAGGCACAAAGTTCGACATATTTGAGTGAAAAAAATTATTGCTTCAGATGAATGACATATACTGAAATGACGTACAATGACAGTAGCCTCCCAACGCATGTCCCAATGGAATAATAACAATGGAATGATACAAGTTACGCCATCTCTTAGCAAACCGTACGAATTATATGCCAAATATTATTTGTATTACTTATTAATTGTAAGGGTTAAAAGTTATTGTTGAAATAAAGTTTTTAAAAAAAAAACATGGTTTCAACGGTTCATAGATAACGATTTTGATGTGAAAAATGAAGAACGAGGAAAACCACGAAAAAAGTTTGAAGACGCAGAATTGATGACAGACGCCAATGAAGATGACACTTTGAGTCAGAAACAAATGGCAGAAATGTTAAATGTTGCACAACAAACAATTTATGATCATTTAAAAACTACTGGAAAGATCTGAAAGTCTGGAAAATGGGTGCAACATGAATTGAATGAAAGACAGATGGAAAACCGAAAAACCGCTTATGGAATTTTTCTTCAAAGACACGATAAAAAATCGGTTTTACATCGAATTGTTGCGATGAAAAATGGAGTTATTTTCAGAATCCTAAACGGAAAAAATTATGGGTTAATCCGGGGCAACAATCAACAAAACCAGATCGATTCAGCAAGAAGACAGTTCTGTGTGTCTGGTTGGACCAGAAAGGTGTGGTGTACCACGAACTCCTAAAACCTGGTGAAACCGTTAATACAGATCGCTACAGATAACAAATGATCAACTTGAACCATGCATTTATCGAAAAACGACCAGAATGGACCAGAAGACACGGCAAGGTAATTTTGCTCCATGACAATGAACCTGCACACAAGGCAAAACTGGTTCAAGATACAGTAAAAGCACTTGGCTGGGAGCTGCTACCCCACCCGCCGTATTCACCAGACGTGGCTCCTTCCGACTACCATGTGTTTTCATCGATGGGACACGCATTAGCTGAGCAGCACTTCGAGTCCTACGAGGAAGTCGAAAATTAAGTGACTTTTTGGTTTGCTTCAAAAGACGAACAGTTTTATTGGCGTGAAATTCATAAATTGCCTGAAAGTTGGGAAAAATGTGTAGCTAGCAATGGCCAATACTTTGAATAAAATGTTTTATACGTTCCCATTAAGAATTAGTGTTTTATTTTCATACCAGGTGTACCGGTAATATACTGTAAAAAGTAGTCTCGGTCTCAGGACTCTTGAGCTAGCATATAGTATAAATTCTCACTATCGATTGTTGCATATAAAATATCTCTTATTAACATGACGTTGCACATTTTTCTACTCGTTTCAAGTGACCGTAGGTATTTCAAGTAAAATACATTTGAAATGACAAGAATGACGAACCTGAACCTTTTAATGAACCCTAATTGAGAGTTTATTTTAGCAGCATTGTAATCACACCAATTGAGTCAACAACTCGTATTTGAACACCGACACATTACATTACATTAAATTGTCGATGTTCGAAAGTTAGTGAAGCATTTTAAATCTTTTTTGTAGCATAAAACAACCATTTATTTCTGATATTTTGACAAATCCATCTGGATACATTGCAATGTCTTAACAGAGTCGGTAGATCATTAATAAAAAGTATGAAGTAGGAAGCAATGATTTCTTTCGGAAAATAGTCTCTGCTTACAAAAAATTGCTCTCTGCCATGTAAATAAGTTCTAGGCCATTGCATCAACGGACCATAAAAACCATATGTCTTCAGCTTTTCTTGAAAAAGTTTGTTTATCGTTTTCTAACAAATGTTTTGTATACAGAAGATAGTAAATTCCACTAAATTAGAAGCAGTTGATATACCCTTCCAAAAGCCATATTGACACTTGCTGACATGTTGTTCGATAGTAAAAGTAAGTTTTTCTTTGACAAGGCTATCTAAAAGTTTTGGAATAATCGAAAGTTTAGTAATTGGTCTATAGTCAGAAACAAGATGTCTTGAACCAGATTTAAAGACAGATTTCCACTCGTCAGGAAAAAATCCAACAGACAGGGAATGATTAAATAAATCTGATAAGACAGCAAAAAGTGAACTGGAACATTATTTTAGAACGATTGGAAAAAATCCCAGGATGTCTGGCTTTTTAAATTCTTAAAGCTGTGTAAAGTTCGATATCTGATAGAATGGGCGTAATTATGGTCGATGGGAGCTGAGCATGAAAAATTATAAATACTTTCTAAGTATTCAGCAAACATATCTTCAATACATTTATGGTCACTAGACTGTAAGTCATTAAAATGCGTTATTGTTGAAAATCCAGTGTTTTTTTTTTTTTTTTTTTTTTCTTTTTGTGTTAATAAACTTTCAAAACGACTTTGGGCTTTTTTAAGATTACTTTCGATGAAATGAATACAATTACTGTAAACAAATTTAGAAAGAAAAAAAAAATTATTTTCTAAGACAAGAAAAAAGAGCATAATCATCATTGGAGCAAGATGTTTTAAACTTTTTGTGAGCACAACTGTTAGCATTTTTTAACTTCAGTAGCATATTGTTATATCAAGCGGCGTGAGAATATACTTAGTCGCTTTTTATAGGTACTCAGTCTTCAAGTACATTATTGAAAATAACTTTAAATCTGTAGGTAGATAGGCAGATAAGAGTGGCGGTTGTAAAACACCAACCCACTTAGGCCTATTGGCTCATTATGATGCCAAGCGAATCTGTGATCCTCTAACTCATGGAACCATTATAACCAACGTCAGTATCCTTTAGATCGTGTTAGTCATTGTAGAAAAAAGCTTCTAAGTGGAGTTTCATATGGACACGTTTTCAGCGGTCGATTCGTTGGACACAATTTTCAACGACTCGGCCAAACATTTCGTTCAATGTTGGCTCTGAGCTCTTCCAACGTCGTCGGCGTGTTGGCATAAACCAATGGCTTAACGTAGCTCCACAGAAAATAGTCAAGAGGCGTTAAATCGCTCGACCGAGGCGGCCAATCGACTGGCCAATGTCTTGAGATAACACGCTCACCATATTCACTCTTCAATAAATCGATTGTAGCGTGTGCTGTGTGGCTTGTGGAATCATACTGTTGAAACCACATGTCGTCCAAGTCCATATCTTCCAATTCGAGCCAAAAATAATCAATGATCATGGCGCGATAACGCTGACCATTCACAGTAACGTGACGATCGTTATCGTCGACGAAAAAATATGGCCCAACAACGTCGCCGTCATGCAAACCGCACCAAACAGATATTTTTTGTGGATGAAGTGGTGATTCATGAAGCACATGTGGGTTTTCACCCGACCAATAACGCATATTTTGCTTATCGACGAACCCATTGAGCCAAAAATGAGTTTTGTCACTGAAGATGATTTTGCGATGAAATTCATCATCTTGGCGCATATTATCCAGAACCCAATCGGAGAACGTACGTCGCTTCAAATGGTCCTTCGGCTTTAATTCTTGAGTCAGCTTGATCTTGTATGGATGTAAACCAAGATCCTTACGCAAAATACGCCATAATGTGGTCTGAGCGATGCAAAATTCTTGAGAACGCCGTGGAATTGACTGATTTGGATAGTTTGCTACTGACGTCTGAACGGCAGCGATGTTTTTGACACTTCGATCAACCCGTTATCTCACTGACACGGCAATATCACACAACGAATATGTGGACTCAAATTTTTGCACTAAACTTGTTATTGCCTGTCAACTAGGGCGAGAATTACGACCGAAAATTGGAGTTAACGATCTTAGACTTGCAGTCACCGACTCCGAATACCTGTAATTTGCAGACGTTGCTTGTTAGTGTACTTTGCCATGATGAAAATGTTGAGTTTACTGAATTAATTGACAGTGACAGTTTGATGATTAGTGAAAGAGTGCGTTTACAAATTTAATTTAAAGTTGTGAAGTCCCTATTGGAAAACCCCATATTACTCCAACAGTCCACCTACGGTATATTCTTTACTTAGTATCCAGCTTAAATAATAATTTGCACTTATCGATTAAATTAGAATAGGTAGAGTGGTTCTAATTTTTACGAGTTCGTCGGCCCTACAGTTCTCTGGAATGTCTTTGTGTCCTAGCACCCAACATTGGTGAATATTGAACTGCTCTGCCGTTTCCTTAAGAGATGTTCGGCATTCAAGGGCGGTTGTAGAATTTAATGAGACTGAATCCAGCGACTTGATAGCGGCCTTACTGTCCGAAAAAATGCGGATATCTTCTTCTTGAGCCAGGACAGAGATCTTTTAATCGCCAAAATTTACACCTGGAACACGCTGCAGTAATTTGGAAGGCATAAGGAGAGGCTTAGATTTAGCTTGTCTGAGAAAACATCGACCAACCTTGCTTTCTGTTTTAGATCCATCTGTGTAGATTGCTCTGTCCTCGATGAAAGCATCTTCCTTCCAGAAACATCTGAAGGGGTAGCTTACATGAAAGTCCTTGTCAACCCAAAGCTCAGGTATAGTGTAATCTATGCTCTGTGTGAGGATTTCTAATATATTAAGAATATAAGCGTGGCCAAATAAATTATTTGCCCACTGATTAGTAGCTTTAAGGCGAATAGCTACAGTCGCAGCTACTTGCCTGCTGAAGATATCGATAACTGTCAAGTGAAACAGAATGTCTAAAGCCGCGGAGGGAGTAGAAGGTTGAGCCCCGCTTATGCATAGACATGTTGTTCTGTGTACTCTGCTTAGTTTGTTACAGTTGACTGCTTTGTCTTAGACCATTCACCAGACAACAACCCCGTAGGTGAGTATCGGTCTTATTACCGAGATGTATAGCCAGTAGGTTATGCGAGGTTAAAGCCCCCATTTGTTTCCAATGCTTTTTTTGCAAGAGGTAAGCATCGGCATAAGCAATCATCCTGATACAACCACTTCTAGATATATCAGTAGTTTATTAGCCACTTAGTTCCAGGGAAGGGCAGAAAGGACACCGCCTTGCGGCGGTTGCTGATACATCTTTTAGCAGAAGCCACACCCCTTGTAGCTCGGCAGGTATTACACCGTCCGGGCCAACAGATTTGTATTTTTTAACACTGTGTAGCGCTCAAAGCAGTTTGTCTCTTGTAATAAGGCAATGAATTTTGGTTCGGTTGCAGAAGTCCTATTTGAGTTACTATTGGCCGCTTTGTCACTACTTGGGAAATAGGTATAAGCAGTTTGAGTGATTCATCACTTAAGGTTGCCCAAGAGCCATCGGTTTTTTCAAATCATTTGGCATCACAGCATTTGTAGAGGATTTTTCTTGGCCGCGATGCCTCAAAGGTTTCTATGATTTTGTCACAGAATGATCTCTAGTATTGTCGCTTTGCCTTCCTCAGTTCTTTTTTATATATTTTGAGGGATTCTTTGTATGTTATTTGCTAGGTTGAAAAATTTTCTGCAAGTGTTTCTAAGCAGTCCTAGTGCTGATGTCCACCTGTGCTGCTTTTTCTAGGTTGAATAAGAGGGTAGGAAGCAGCCATAGACTGATTGAGAACCAGGGTAAATTCCTTGACTTTCATGTCAAGCTCATTGGAATCACGCGGGGGACTTGAGGGTTCAGAGGATAGTGTTTCTGACAGTATTCCTTTGTATTTTGGACAATCAATTCCCCGATAGTTCCGAAATGTTTGTTGACTGGGAGGAGCATCACTCAGACTGAATTGCATGTAACTGTGGTCCGAAAATAAGCGTTCAAACGATACTATCCAGCTCGTTAGCATTTTAGTGATGTTGTCGGAGACAAGAGTGATATCGATTTCTTGTTTTAAAAGTGGATTCAGAGCCAATGTTGAAAGCAATGAGGTTAGTACTTAAAATATAATCAAAAAGTGACTTAACTCTACCGTTGATGTCAGTACTGCTCCATACCGTGTAATGCGCGTTAGCGTCGCACCCAATGATGAGTCCAGTTTTCAGCTTTCCAGCTTCCAGTACCACCCTTTCTAGGTTATCAGCAGATAGAGAGCCTATTTGATCGTGTCCAAGATATGCCGATGTCAGCCAGTATGAGCCTTTGGCATTCTCGCTGAGGTCGCTGAGGTTAGAAAGTAAAAATGTTTTAAGACTACGTTTTACTAGTAAAATAGTTCTAGTAGTTCCTTTGTCTCTTATATAGAATTTAATGTATACAGGTGTCCCAAGTTCACGAACTTTGTCTTCTAATATCCATGTTTCCTGGATTAGGATGATATCTTTTGCGTTTTGAGAAAGATGCAAATTAAGTGCGGCGATGGGGATTAATCTAGAGTATTCTCCACCACCGTGTTGTCTTCCGATTCTAAATATCATCATCTTCCTCTGATCGCATAGGATCTCTTTTAATTCGTCATCGGTTTCCATTTCCGACAGAGTGTCAGAAGAGGAGACCGACAGCTTAATTGTCGCCTCGGATAAATTGAAGTCGTCGCTGTCCATTTTTTCAAAGGACATCGTCGCTTCAAGATCTAAGGTTGTATTTGGAGGTTCAGTTAAAGGAGGAGTAGGTTTCTTTTACAGAATCCAGATCCTTAGGGGAATTGACTCGAAACCAAACCGAACCGAGAGACCTTTGATTGGCACATGCGATAAGTTTGATTGATGCCAGCCAGAGTCGCTTGTTATGGGACCTTAGAGATGTGCTGTTGGATGGCCCAGGGGTTTTGGTGTTAATAGTTTTGGGTCTTTTAGGAACTGGCACGATTTACTATATTCCAACAATATCTAGCCCTTGGAAGAGTCATTTAGCGTTTTAGGAGCAGTGGGAAATCCGTCTTTTAGAATGTTGATAGCCCACTTAATCTTGCTCTTAATATCCGCAATTCTCTCAAACTACGGAATGCATCCGAAGGTTTTAGGAATGCGTCTTAAGTAGAGCGCATTAGATGGAGATTGCCGATGTGGCTGAGCCCCTGATTCCTCCTTGGGTAGCGGAGTTTTAGTAGGCAGGAGTTTGTTGCAAGCCTCAGACTTTCCGGTGCTAAGAGTGAAGAAAATGATAAAACCATGGCTTGCCACAGTCTTGCCACTCCTTGAAAATTAAGTTTTAGGCTCATTGCCTTTGCCTTTAGAGGATGGTGCATAATGACCTGCCACAGTTTTACCTCTGCTCGACAATGCAGGAGCCTTTCCGGTAGTCGGTGCAGTCACCGTTCTACCGCCCGGTATTAAAGGAGTACTTGGGTTTTTTTTTTTTGAGATTTTATCCATAACGAGTAGCGGAGAAAAAATGATCCATCTGTACAGAGATCCGCTGTACGCAGATATGTCTAGCTAATTCGGAGGTCGCCATGTATGTGGATATTCCGTTTGCGGAATATTTTTAGAGATGCTGGGCCTACAGCCACGTTGATCATCGGCAGGTGTCATATGACACCTTGATCCAGCCCAATGGTTGGGATGATGGTGAGAAAGGGGGGAATCCTTTGGTTTCAGTACTCGTATGGTGAACTTCTCGACATTCATTGACCTTACTCAGCTCCTACAACTCGACAAGTTCGATGCTCAGGTAGAGGCTGAATCTGTAGAAATTTTCTAATATATTTTTGGCCAGAAAATCCTTTGGCAAATTAATATTGTTCAAATAGGCACTCACAAGAGAAAGATTATTGCAATTGAATTGCAAATGAAACTAATATGTGTACCATATATTTTATAGCTGTGTGATGTACATAGTTCGACAATAAAGGACAACATGGTATGCGCGATGCATTTAATCGTTAGTGGTAAAAAAACTAAATCCAATAATCTGTTAAGTGAATTGGGGACATAATTTATTTCATTTAAGTGCAATTAACCTCTAACCCAAAAGGGATTGAATTTGTTGTTGTTGTGGGGTTAGAGTTTTCTCAACAAGATTTGAATTTTCTCATACACATATTTAGAAGCCAATTGCTTATAAAATTTGCGCTATTTAACAGCTTAAGAAGCAGCATCTGTATCAGTACTCTTTTTTCTTACGCTATTTGGTGATGATTGACTTGCTTCCAAGACACTGTGAAAGCATGTTTAAAGGTTTTTTTTATCAAACTAGGATACCAGGCCCAATTTCATTTCATCAAGTGCATTCATTTTTTCAATCAGGCATCCCTAAAATTGTTTTTGTTCAGTACCTTCTCTGTTGGGATTTTAGAATTGAAGACTAAATTAAGTCTGACTGTGCCCAAAGGTAGTAATCCATTTTTGTATAGGTGAACTTGCAACTTGGGACTATGATAACAATTATCCGGAAAATGTTTAACCGCTGCAGATGTAAGTCTCGTCAGCAAGTTTCCAGTGTCTCCTAAATCAGGTGCATTTTCAGAGAAGGTGCTACTCTGCTCTCCATCCATCAAATCGTTGCTATCAATGAAGCGTAACAACTCTTTTATTGAATTTCACATGCTGCAAGTCATTCTGTCAAAAAGATTTGACTATCCAACGAATTTGCTCCAAAAATGTCGGAAAGATGGTAGTTAAACACCAGCTTAGTTATGTTGTACTGAAGAGCTTTCAAGTTTGACTGATCAACGATAAATTGAATAAACTCCTCCGTAAAAGGGACGAAAAATAATCCGCTGGAGTAATGTCTAGCAGTAATCAGTAAGCAAAGTAGGGTTCTATTTGCTTTTGTGTCGCGGAACCATATTCGTCCATATTCTCCGGAAAGAAATAAGATGACCATCCAAAAAGTGAAGTTTTAGTGATGTGTTTCATTTATTGCCGTTGTGAAGTAAAACTGCTTTTAAGCTTAATTTACTGGAATAAGTAAATAGGGGCCAATTGTTTGGTTCATGTTTTTGTCCTAACGCATCAAAAAAGTTTTCAACAGTCATGCAGTGTACCAAAGTCAAAGTCAAAGTCAAATTTTGTAAGTCACCTATGGTATATGTACGTCACCTTCGAGGAGACTCCATTCTTCTAATTTATAGAAGAAAAATCTTAAATCTCTAACCAAATCATTAAGTTGATCGTTTGAAATTAAATGCGGCTTTGTTGAATGACACATTCAGGTTCTTCATCCAAACTCCACGATTCTGGTGGTTTTGGAATAGAATATTCTTCACTATGCTAGACAGGCCATACAGCTGACGATAAATTGGGATACTGCACAGCATGCTTGGACTTCGGGCCGATGCCAGTGAGACAAAAGTAACAATCTGTGACATGGTGTTTCGGTTCTCTCCGCACCATGGGTACTGCAAAGCGCATATGATGTTTTGTGTTTTTCAAACAACAAGTTTAACGACATATGTGAGGAACCCATGATATATCTTGTTCTCCTATTTTGACTCAAAAATAAAGTTCGTAGGATTTTCGGACAAGAGTTACTTCTCGTATATGGCGCATAATTTCCAGATAAAACTCCTTATTGACCGTACGAACTTGAGGTAAAAACTCCAGATGCACTATGCCACGGTAATCAAAGAAAACAGAAATCATAGGTTTGACATTTGATCGAACCTGGCGTGCTTTTTTCGGTCTTGACTCTCCTGGGTGCTTCGATAAGGATAATTAGGCTTTGGTTTCGACGTCACAACCATATACTATACCCATGATTTGTTAGCAGAAATGACCCTTTTGAGGAAGTCAGGATCATCATTGACTTTATTCAAGAGCTCCCGAGCGATGCTCATGCGACGGTTCTTCTGATCCAAATTTAGAAGTTTTGGAACAAACTTCGATGACATACGTCTCATGCCCAACGACGATTTTTCAAATTGGCATCTTGGAAGAGCTTGTACCACCCGTAAATATTTTTTTTTTTTTTACTTAGAGCATACTCACTATATGCCACTGTCAACATTTAAAGTGCCTTAAAGCCGAGCACCCCAAAACACTCCTTAACTTTCTATCTGTCAAAAAATAAGCTAAGTATACTATATACTGAACTGTGAACAAATATTCGGGACGTAAAATATGTACGAACACAAAAAAAAAAAAAAGAATCGATAATCGAATGTGCGTTGCCAGCGAAAGTTCAAAAGTCACCTGTTTGATGTTTATATTTTCGCTAATTCGTCAACTACATCTTTCTGGTTCTGAACTATCTGTATACATAGTACATACATACGTGTGTAGGTATATCAGTGAAGTAGGAGTTGACATTTGATTTGAGGCCCAAGTCAACCGCAGACAGATTTATCAACACTTATTGCACACATATTCACTAACAACTTTACATAAAACGAAGGATAAAAACTAAAGAGTGGGAGCTGTTAAAAAAGAAAGTTAGGACGCGAAGCACTGATGGAAATAAGAATGGTTTTTTTTGGGGATAGTTGGCTGAGGTGGTAGTCGAAGAGAAGCAGAATATCGTTAACTTCACGCAGCATTCTAGACATTTTCTCCAGATGTTCATAATTCATTTTGTGAATATTGATCCCAAAAAGTGGCACAGTTGTGGAGAATTTGAAGTTAAGATGGGCAATCAATATAACCAACTAAAATTTGATGAATAAAGGGTATATCGGCATGATTAATGGGTTGAAAGTTAATAAGTTTCAGTCGATCAGTATCAGTATGGTGTTAAGTTTTGGCTATCATCTCACGTAAGGCAAATTGTAAAAGCCTGCATTGAACCGCTTCTATCCGGAGGATGTGAGTTCTGTATTAGGGTGACCAAACTTGACTTCCATATTCAAGAAAAGGCCTAACAAAGGTTATGTAAAGCTATTTGGTAACATAAGGATTGGAAAACTCCTTAGACCAGCGCTTGATGATGCCGAGGACAGAGTTGGCTTTTTTTACGCAACTCATTCACTAAGGGAACAGGCATATTAAAGATTAGATAAAAGTGAGGTGAAGTAGGAGGACGCTTACAGCTACAGATTATAGCCTGCCACTTATTGACGTCAAACTCAAGGAAATTCTTCTAACACCAAGTACAAAATCTGTCTTAGTCTTACTTTTAATGATGGACCAAGGTGGCTGCCTTAATGAACACCAAAAGAGGCTTTAATTGGGATTTAATGGACCTAATTAGAACATAATAATGTCGTTCATTTAAATAGGATTGAACCTATGTTATAAAACTTAGTTAAAAATCAAGAGCCTTTTATTTAGAAGGAAGAAATCGGTGGCAAACAGGTCAACTTTATTTCCAGAGTCTAGTGCAAATAAAGTGCTTGATACAAATTCCGTTAGGTTTGTAGCTGTAGATCTACCTTTGAGAAATCCATTCTGGTTGTGGTAAATAATAGATTTACAATGGAAATTATTTCTGTTTTTAAATGTTTTTTTAATTGCTTCACGACTCTAATTAACCAATGGAGTACATCGTAGTTTTTAAGTTGAGAAATGGGCTATCGAACAAAGAAAACCTCGTTACAATTGGTTGAGTAGTTTTTTTGTAGTGCTCGGACAAACAGACAAACGAAGAAAAATTCTAAAAAAAATTGATTTAGGTACAAACACATCAATAAGACATAATCGAAGTGACTTTTTGACTCGTAGTCGTACAACGATCAAATTAAGCATCCAACAAAAAGCAGCATTGTAAAAATTTTTCTGAAAATTTCAAATACATTGATCCTGAGATAAGATTCTTGCTTCATATGTTAATGTTAAAAATTCTATCTACAATAGCAAATCGTATATTGAAGAAGAAGAATCAACCCAGTAAAGACTGAAATTCTTTGGGGAAAAAATGCATATCCTGTCATTCACATCTGTGACTTGACTTCACAGAAGCGAGATAAATTTATATTATATCCCAATAAAGTATGATCTGTTTAAATGCATTCTGAATTATTAATTTATTCGAAATTGTTCAATAACAAGAAGAGTCAGAAACATTCGACGTAGTTTGCCCTTACATAACTTGCTCAAAGGAAGTGATTTTTTTACCAATACAACCAATTTAAAATAATGGATAGAGCAGAAGAAAAACAAATAAAGAAAAATGATTCTTAATCAGAAATTGTGTATAAAATGTATCTGAATCCTGATTTTTAATTTACCTGACCATAAATTATCGGCCTTGTGCACCGACATAAATAAAAAAAAAATCAATTTCAGCACTTTTCGGTTTTTTTTTTTTTTTTTTTTTAATGTTTATTCGTAAATCACTGTGCAACAAAAATCGAGCAGTAATTTTTCATTAAATATGAACGTGAATTCGATTATTTTCGTCCACTCGAGCTTACCAGTTAAAAAAAGCCGATTTTTGTAGAAAAATAATTAAAATTGAATGATACGTACATGTTCGCACCTTTTTGAATGAGGGGTAAGAAAAATACACTTTCCACCACCTTCTTCTGATATTGCATCCGATTGAAAATTAATTTTTCGAACGGACAACAATAACCGAACAAGTTTCTGTAGGAATTCCTTTCACCAGCTTCGTCATATAACATACTCGTACAATATCAGAATGCCATTAATAATTGCCGTGATATCCAGCTTTTTGACAACAAACAAACATTCAGTCCCGCTTCAGATAATAGATTTGAATTTCAATGTGTAAATTCCCGACCGTCATATACAATGAGTGACCAAAACTAACTCCAGAAGGATTTACAATATACGAATAATGAATACACTCATATGAAAGTGTGAAAATCCATACGGGGTCATATGTGTCATGTTCTCAAAATAGGACCAACACCTAGAGCAATCCACCTATGTATATAACTGTGTCTATTCTATAATTTATATAATTTGTTTGTACTCATCCTCATGATGTTATTTGCGTCGTTGTTCAGGCCACAAAGCCGCAACCCATTTAAATTTGCACACGCTCACTGAACGGACATCAACTCAATGTCCATTGTCTGACGTCGTCATCGTTGTGAGCATCATTTTCTATCTGGACAGTCAGTCTCTGGATTTGTATGAAAGTTTCATTACCAATACCATCATCCTCCACTCACACTATTCCAAATACCATAACCATCCATAATGGTTCAATTATTTTTCCACCCTATTAAACGGGACAATTTTCCGCTTCTCATAATTTGTTTCCAGGCCCAGCTCCTATCTATGTTTAGGGTAGCGGGACTAAAAGGGACTAAAAATCCTGCATCGCAGGATCCCTGTATGGCCAGATTTAAGACTACTATCTCACACTACTCTCTTCTAACCTCAAACAGTGCATAGGGCATAAGTACAAGTACGAGTACCTACATACAAATACGGGCAGAATAGTGCCATAGTATGACTTTTTGTGGGGTAATTTTTGTGGTTCCTTCCTCTGGAGAGAAAAAAAAGCGCAAGGCCAAAATAAAATAAATAATAATAAGGAGGGAAGTACGAAATAAGTGAATGGAAGTAGAAAAAAGTGGAGATGTGAGGGTGAAAAAGATTCTCTCATTGTTACTTGTACGACGACGAGTACGAGTAATTTAAGGAAACTTGAAGCAATCTAAAACAATGAGGAAACTTTGGAAGTAGATCCCTGAAGTATTTATACTTTTTTTTTTTTTTTTTATTAACTACCTACACTGTAGGGCCCTAGTAGTCCTGAGTTAAGGCAAATATTTTCTCAATCTTTTTTTTTTTTTTTTTTTTTTTTTTTTAAAAAGAAGAAAACAATTTACGCTCAAAGGGAAATTTAATAGGGACCAATTTTATAACAGCTACAATGGAACGAAATAGCCTTTAGTCGATTTCTTTTAAATTTTTGTTTTAGGTTCTACGGGGATAATGTCACCGTAGCTGCTATTAATTTCTTCTAACGTGAAGAACCGCTTCGGGTTTGGAGGTAATATAGCGAGTTAATTGCGATAACTTAAGGGATCACTTTCAAGTTTCGTGAAGAATAGGGAAATCGTATGAACTTATAAGCGGCTCAGATTGTCTGTTTTCATCTAAATGAGGTGTCACAAGAGTTTCTCACTTAATTTGTGGGAAAATAAGGGAGAATAAATCATGAAATCAAAAGGTCATCTAAGCTTAAAAAAACTTCTTACAGACGATGGAAACAGTCTCAGGAATTTCCACAAGGAGGTGACAAAAGTTGTTGTATTTTCAGAACTTTGTTGTCAGATGCCAGAACAACAGGACTGGAACTTATGTCTTTATGTAATTGAATTAAAGCAGCTGTTAATGAAAATGTGAAGAGAATGATGTCCTTCTCAACACGCTGCCATTGGGATTTAAGCGCAGTGGCGTTTCTATTTAATTCCTGCTTTAGCAAATACAATATTAGTTTATACAAATCTTTTCGTTACTGGAACCTGTATATGGCTTGGTGAAAGAATCTTTGCTCTATGATAAACTGCAGCCTATTTTGGCTTTTTTTAGATTTTTGTATCTTATTGACGCCAGTTTCAAACCTTCTTACAATACCTCATCATTGCTATATCGCTCTTAATTTCCACATTTATACCTTTTTGTTAGAAAGGAGTTAAATTTAACGTTGTCGTCCTCCGAAAAGCGGAAATCGCATTCTTTCAACAACAGAAGTTCTGGTGTCAGACGGTTTGTCCATAGGACCAGGGTCCAAAAACAATCGGTGCGCGAGGTAATCAAAACTCCACTGCGTGTTGTGTCACAGATCACTTCTTTTGAAGAGTGAGCTGACTTTGGGAGTGCAGCTCAAGATATGTTTATCAATGAGATTGAGATTTATCAGTACTTCTACTGCAGAACCAGAAATGCTAGGAAGAACCCCCGTGCAGCAAAAACAGACCGTTCCTTGCAGTCTGGCAAAAGCACCTTATCCAGGATAACACTTAAATATTTAACTTCTTTGAAGAAACGGATTACTGCCTTTGATTTTCAATAGGCTTTGCTTTGTCATTTTTATTCAGTATTGTTCGGCAAATCATCATTTAAAGACTCACACCACAACAGCGTCTCCAAATTGTTCAGCTTTACAGTATTACGAAAATCAGCGTTCTGTGGGAAATGTTTTTCGTGCGATTCGAGGAACTTACGGTGCACATAATCGACCTACTGAAACCACTATTCCCAATACCATTCGCAAATTTGAGTCCCAGCTTACATAAGTGGATGATACCGGTTAGACCACATCCAGCACGTAGTGAAGAGACTATAGCTGAGAGTGTACGCGAAGACCGTGACAAATCAATTCGTCGTCGTTCTCAGCAGCTTGGCTTGGTGTATTCGACAACTTGGCGTATTCGGTCGTGAGGATCTCGACCGAAAAGCGTACAAAATTCAACTTGTTCAGGAACTGAAGCCAGGCGACTTGAATTTTCATCATATTTTCAGTGAATGGGCTCTGAAAAAACTCAATGAAAATCCGGTGTTTCATCATAAAATTTTGTTCAGTGATGAAGCCCATTTCTGACTCAATAGATACGTTAATAAACAAAATTGCCGTATTTGGGCTGATGAACAACCCGAAGAGTACCAAGAGCTACCATCACATCTATTAAAAACAACGGTATGGTGTGGTTTATGGGCTGGTGGAATCATTGGTCCATATTTTTTTAAAAATGAGTCAAATCAGAATGTTACGGTCAATGGTAACCGTTATCGCGCCATGTTAATTGACTATGTGCTTCCTGAAATTCAAGCACATAGTTTCGGTGAGCTCTGGTTTCAACTAGACCGCGTTACGAGCCATACAGCGCGTGAAACAATGGACTTGTTGAGAAATAATTTTGGTGAGCACTTAATTTCACGTTATGCTACAGTAAATTGGTCGCAAAGATCGTGCGATATCACACTTTTGGACTTTTTTCTCTAGGGTTATGTAAAGTTTCAGGTCTTTAGGAATAAGCCAGCAAAGATTAATGCTTTGGAAACCAACATTACTCGTGTTATCCGCGAGATATTAGTCGCTACGCTCGACCGAGTCGCCCAAAATCGGAGCTTCCGAATGGACCACTCCAAACGTAGTCATGACCAATATTTACATGATATCATTTTGAAAGATTAAATGCCATAAATTATTCCTTTAATCAGTAGTAAAAATTTTAAGTTCACTTTTAAACTAATGTATTTTATTTTACATTGTAAATAAAACCTTATGATGAATCACCCTATATTTGTGCCATTTCTGATACAATGAGTTACCAGGTCACAAGCTTATATGGTATGCCAACCACCTGCGCCAGATTTATTTATCTTTATTGTCAGGATGTTTTTTCGGGGCTTGATAGACGATGGAATCGTTGAAGAACTATTCAACCATAAGAATAGTGGTGACGACCTTCAGGATGATAGCGACAGTTTCTCCGATACCGGAGTCAGATTTTCAGTTTGACGATGATTGTGGAATCACTATGCCCTTTTTTCTCAATTTCTCAACCAGGACTGTCAAGATGACGTCAATATAAAAATGAGCATACGTCAGAAAGAAGAGATGATGTCCAATTTTCTCTGAAAAAAGGAATTGATTGACTTTAAAGCTAAATAGATAAATCTCTTCATTATTCTAAATGCGGCCAGTTAGATTTTTCATGGGAGAGAAACAGCTAAACTGCAATCTAAAGGAGTAGTTTTTATCAGTCATTATTACATCTTGTAAGTATTACAAAGCACTGGAATGACTACTTAGGTACATCTCAAATAGGTGGATTCATATTAATATACGCACTTCAATGATAGGTCTATAAACGTATCTCGAAAAATGTATACAGACTTTTCAAGAACAAGCCAATAGAATTACTGAAAAACTAAATGACACATTTGGGAGCATTTCTTTCGAAAAATACCCATTTGTGGATGAGCAAATTTCCTCCACCTAATCAGGACATAACTTCAAAAGATATAATACAATTTCGAAAATCCAAGTTTTAAAGTTTACGCTGCTTATTTGTACACAAATTTCAGGTTGGGCTGGAAATTGTGTTGTATCCGAGGAGTCAGATGAAGGCATTGCATCTAAAGCTTTCATTACCCCTTTATATAGGTCTAGGTTTTTGATCAAACAAGGTATTTCCTGACTTTGGATCAACACGAAGAAGCCGATATCTGATCGCGTATTACAAAAGGGCGAGGAACTTCCAAAAAAGAGGGTGGATACTCGGTGGAGTATGTATTCTATGCACGAGTTACTTTAATATAATCATTACTAAAGCAGATTACTGGATCTGGAATATCTAACCTATTTAGCTCAAGAGATGCTGAAAATATTCTGGCTTCCCAGCTTGGGTGTTATACTTGCGTTAACTAAAACCAAGTTTTAACGAAGCTGCAAAATGTTCTAATTTACACATGGTATATTCAAATCACGAATTGCCTAAACAAATGACGATGACATATTGTTTTATATTTTTTAAATTTTCATCAAATATGTTTTACATGAATAGATTTTGATTAGTACTGCAAACATTTCGAAAGGGTTCTCTATTGGGTTGGTTGTAGGTTTTTTCATTGGCGGATTTTGGTCACAATTGGACCGCGATTTGACATGAAGACGCATCATCTAACACAAACTCAGTCGACAGCACTATTTGTTTGCGATTTATCAGGAAATTAAATATGAAGCGGTACCGGTCTCCAAGCTTTACTCACCAGCATCATTTTGGAGAAAGTGTGTTTGAATTTTCGTATAGTTCTTCGTAACTAAATGGTAGTCAATCTCAAACACAAGTTGATATCTAACAGTTTGATTGAGCGATTCCTTATTGAAAGAATGGGGCACATCTTAATCGTACATAAGACTCTTTATTACCTTGAGATAGTTTTAAATGTTCTTTGATTTTAAATGTCTACTTCGGTTCCTCTTTTTTGACTTTTACGTGGCGCTACAGTTCAATGTGAACCTAGGTCTCATCTAACAAGACTCTCCAGTAAGTTCAGCTTTTAGATAACTGTCTCCAATTGTGCACTCCAAGTTGGTTGTGGTCCCCTTCTTCTGCATGTTATCTAAGATTGGGGTGTCCGTGGTGTAGTGGTATATACATAGACTCCTCAAGCAGAGGGTCGCGGGTTCGAATCCCATGCGAGGCAATTGTCTGAAAAAGTCTTTTCATAGAATTTGAATGTAGTTATATGAAAATCCCGTCGGCGTCAATTTTGACATGAAGGCATAACACTGATATTGGAGTCGTTGCTGGCTGGGCTTAATGTAACGAACTAACAACTAGCACGTACTAAGACCCACTGATTGAGGATTCACTGGCTCCAGTTTGACAACCACCTCTGGAAGAAATATCGAAACCTAATACATCTGAGTTTCAAGCTACTACACCACCCGCCTGCAACCTGGTGAAAAGCCAGTAAAAGGGTATTCATATCACCTTGGTGCGCGCGCGGAATTATAAAAAAAAAAAGATGAGGTCTTCCTCTAATACGCCGTACCTCTGAGTTAGATTCGAAGACTCTGCGCGCCGGATTATTGGTGTTCTATTCATCTCAGGCGACTGATGCGCAATTTTCGAAGGATTTTTCTCTCGAAACGACTAAGGATATTTTCATCCGCTTTCGATACAGGCTTCTGTACCATAAAGTACGACTATAGTGATCAAGGTCTTGTGTAAAGTATCCTTAATTTTTTGGGAGAGGGCCTTGCTACTTATTTGCCTCCTTAGCTCAAAGACACAGCAATTGGTAAGAGTGATCCTTTGTTTTCTTCCTACTAATGTGTTGTTGGTAGAATTCATAGAAGAGTCAAGGTAAATAAACTCCTTTACTACCTTGAAATTATAGCTGTCGATTGTGACTGTGATTCTATCCATGATATTGTGTTTTCCCTCTTGTTGACAGTGTATACTTTAATTCGGCCGCCAAACCCATTTTGACAGCTTCCGTTTCTATACTAGATATTAGTGGCAGCCCTCTAAGTTCTCTCAACGCCTCCAGTGTTCCCTTGCTAGTTCCGCACAATTCTTTCAGACAGAACGTCTCCGTTCTAAAACCCTTTTTGACACCAAAGGTATCGGTCAAGTCGTTATCGACCTTGACGGAGCAGCGAGCGTTCTAAATTGTCATTCTGCATGGATGGACAAGTTTAATAGGGTTGCTAAAACTAGACATGGCTCTACATAACTTGTCTCTATAAATACTGTCATATGCGACCTTAAAATCAATGAACAGATGGTAGGTTTAGATTTGGATTTCTTGAGGCTTTTCCAGGATCTGGTGGAGTGTGATGAATTGGTCGACTGTGAATTTTCCTCACCTAAAACTGCACTAATAGGGCCACTCAGTTATCCGTTGGCAGATATAACCTTATATAAATGTTGAGGAGACTGATACTTCTTTAGTTGGAGCAGATGAGAGGCTTTCCTTTTTTGAGGATGGGGCAAACAATAGTGAGATTCCATTCATTAGACATACACCCTTTTGTCAGACCTGAGAAATTAGTTGGTGCATGCTCTCCACAAATTGCTATGCTATATTGCTATGCTTACATCATTCTGATCAGGTTGACGGAAGTTTTCGCTATCATCGTCATCGCTATACTGCATGACGAAAGGATGTTGGGATTCTTCGCCATTTTACTATACAGTTTTCAGAAAAACTTTTTTCATGTTATCAGCAGAGACTGCGACTGTACTACAAGGTTTCCTCCTCCATCTCCATGAATCTTTTTGCCTTGACCTAACAGGCGGCTCTTGTCCTTTTTGCAGCACCGCTATTTATGAGTTGTTAAGCTGCATTTGGCTGCCGGCATTCTTCAGCAAACCAGAGATTTCTTGGTGGTGGTCGGGTGAAACCCAGCACATCAGTTGTGGCATCTCTGATGGCATGTTGAAAGCGTTACCACTTGTCTTCGTTACTTGATTTCAGCAGCATATGAGTTGCAGAGACATTTCGAGACAGGTGTTTGGCGAAGATTCAGACGACCCGACTACTGGAAGCGTGCCTCACGTCTAGTGCGTTTTAGTGTTTCATGTTCAAGAAACCGCTATGTTCCCTTATTTATATTGAGATGAGCAAAACGTGTGCTCGCTATAGTAATATTTCTTCTTGTCGCAAAGTCAATAAGCCTAAGTCCGTTGCCAGACGTGGTGTCGTGTAGGCTATGCTTACCATTTCTCATACCAATGATATCCTGTTTTTACTCGGACATTGTTCAAGAGCTTTTTGTACCCTTAAAATGTTCGTACATAGCGCTGGCGAAGGAAATTTAGGGAGGAAGAAAAATTGTACATTGTTTTTGAATGTTTGTAAATTATAACGAGTTGTACGGCTTAGGAGAGAATCACGATATTTTAGAGTACGCCTGAAAATCGGTTTGAGGGTATACTGATGAGCACTCATAGCCAGATGGGTGTTACGGTTGAACGTTTGAGTGGGCGGAATGCTACTGGTGATTTCAATGGAGCACTGGTGGTGAAAGTAGCGATAAAACAAAGTGAGACAGGAAATATTACGTCGGTGTTCGAGGGTGTCAATTGATTGACTGATATTAGTATCACTAATGAGTTTTATCGCAAGGTTTTGAATCCTATCTAGCAAGTGCAGAGATGATTTAGGAGCACCTGACCAGATGTGGGAATTGTACTCCAATTTTGGGCGGATGAATGCCTTATATATTGTGGCCAGATAAGAGGGGGTAAAATATTTCTTACATCTCTTGAGGAAACCTAGACATTTCGCAGCATTTTTGGCGATATCGAATATGTGGTCATTCCAACGTAAGTTGTCACTGACACACATACCGAGAATGGAAAGTTTATCGCTTTCGACGTTGCAAGTGCCATTCATGGCTGGGTATTTGATTTTCGCTTTAATGACAGCAGACAGCATTGAGTTTTGGAAGGATTAAATTCCACTCGGTTGATAGTTGTTAATATCGAACATTAATGAGCTTAACATACGCTGCCGTTCCCGTTCTACAGCCGAAGAGCAGGGTCGTGAGTCCGGGAACGAATATGAAAAGCAGAGAATACTGTCATCAGCAATGGAATGTATTGGATTAGAAGTAGCAGACTAAAGATCATTCATGAAAATTAAAAAGAGTGTCAGAGACAGAATGGAGCCCTGGGGCACACTAGCATTTATTTTGTGAATATCAGACTGAACGTTCCGAAAGGTAATTTCTAATCCATTGAAGAGGAGAGTCATTGATCCCAAAAGCACGCATTTTCGACAAAAAAGAGCCTGATGCCAAATGCTTCAGAAATATCAAGTGCAACTATCTTGCTTTCGCCAGATTTATGTACGCTTTGGTTCCACTTTTCGGTGAGACATGCCATCAAATTACCATCATGAGCTGACGGTTTATCAGCGTTTTCATGACTTTGGAGAGAAGCGACGTAATTGAAATGGGTCTGTAGGAGGAGAGAGATGAAGATTCGCCTTTTTTAGGGACGGATTGGACAAATGCTGTTTTCCACCTGCCCGGAAAGAGTCCGATTGATGAAAAAGCTTGAGCAGTGGTTTTGCCAGCGTGGAAGAACACCTCTTCAGAAGAAGTGGAGATATACCATCTGGACCAGAGGATTTACGCATGTTGAGATCTTTAAGTACTTTTGCTACTGCACGAGTGCGAAAGTGGATTCGTCCCATTGTAGATTCGACGCATTCAAGTGTAGGCGGGGACATAGCACAATCTGAGAGTGTTGAGCTAGCCGCAAAGTGTGCAGCAAGCAGATTGGCTTTGTCCAATGAGCTGACAGCTGAAATGGCATTCTAATGTTTTTGACGAATGACTAAAAATTTTTACTGCCTTTGGGACATTGCAGTATTTTTTCCCTCAGTTTTTGGTCCTATTGGAATTTCACAAACTTGAAAGATCAAAGTCCTTGTAGTCATTTCAGGCTCGTTTAAACTTTTTTCGGTTTCCTATTCTCATTTCAACGAGAATAGCTTCTGTGATCATATCAGCAGCGGCATCTACGACGTTATCGAGGAAACATAACGACCAGTTAATATTCCTAAAGAAGTTGTTAGGTCCCCTCCAATTGGCTTTTTCATATTGCCATACGGTTCTTTTAGGAATCTTTTCTCTTACTGTGTGGTGGGTGTACGAGAATTTAGCTGATAAGACACAATAGTCTGGCGACCCTAGAGGGAAGAGCATATCAACCCAGTACCTTACAGGCTGAGAAGTTAAAAACAAGTCCAGGGTGTTGGCGGTATGACTATCAACGTCTGGTTTTCGTGTGTCTTGTCGAAGAACTCCCAGAAACATTCCTAGGTGGCGTCGTTATTAACTTCCAAAGGGACATGGGCGCATATATATATATGTTAACGTCATCTTATCATAAGATGTTCGCTTAAGTGTCGGAAGCTCGAGACTTCAAGTCTGCCGCATCCGAATAAGCATCGGAATAAGCGCTGTTTCTTTTCGCTAAAGCAATCACCATATTATCATATATATCACAGTTTTTAATCATCCTTACATCGGTGAAATAGCAGACAAGGGTCTCTGCTATTTGTTCACCTGTATGTGGTGTTTCCGAACATTCCATCTGCAAATCTGAAGGTCGTTGTCCTTTAAACGTTTGCTAGGGTCTTGAATAGTGAGTCCATATTTATGCGAGGCCATTATTTGGGTCATCACATCTTTTTAATCTCTTCCGTATTTGGTCGTGGCCCCTATGATAGTGTAGGCCAGTATAATGGAGCGAAATTACCACTGAACCCAAACAATTTTCTCTCTGTCTCTCTCTTCCCAATTTTTCAGAAATCATAAGTGCGCCGGCATTTAAAGAGTAGTCATATCCTCTTGAGCATCATCTTCTTTAAAAAATAAAATACTCTAGGACGTACATGCCCTTGCAATTTTAGACTTCATGAGTAAGGGTTTACTCATCTAGTGACCGGGGAGCACCACTTGGTTATTCCGTTGCTGACCAATCCAAGTTAAAGGGCACTCAGCAATTTTCCGATCGATTGCCACTTAGGTCCCTGCCTTCTCTATTAACTTTTTTAAGGGTATCTCATTAGAAGGCAATTTAGTAATAATTCAAGGAAAAGCTTATTAATGCTCTACCGGCTATACAGCGATATTAAGTTCGTCAGAAAAGTGCGCACCAATTGCCAAATTGACCAAAGGGACAAACGAATATCATCCAAAGTTTCCGGCAATGAGCCCCCATGCAGAGCCTCAATGTTTAAATTCAATTTCTCGTCCTTGAACTTTTCCTCCAATTGAGAAATAAGTGTTTTTTCTAGGGCTGGCGAGGAAATTCAATATCAAAGCACTTGCAAAAAGAATAGTAGAATTCGTATTACATCTGACAAGGACTCTAAGGTTTGTTTGATTTATCCCAATTTCCATTTCGGATTTCTTAAGTAAGTCATAACTTTCTGAAATACTGTATAAAAAATGAGTAAGCTTCCTAACAATGCACGCTTACCTTTTATAAAAAGGATTGCACAGAGGAAAATAGTTCTTAACCTCATTACTTTAAATGAAAATTGAAAAAGATTCATTATATGCTGAGAACATCCTGTATATGCAGTTCGTGACATAATCGATTGTTAAGTAAGATATGAGTACAGTCAACGTCTCTGCATTACAACACGCACAATATTGCGTCAGAGTGCAATTTCTCGAAAGCATGATGACAGTACTGCGCTAATGGGTTGAATTAATGGTATTCCATTTTTAATTGCTTTCAATAATCCCATTAATTCTTGGATGCAGATATTCTACCACATTTTACAAGCAATAGATACATGGCACGTGCATTTATCAGTGAAATTACCCAAATTTATCAACATGTTGCACGACAATATATAGTAGTGCTCAAAATAAGATGATGGAACAAGAACGGCTCCAATTGTTGTGTAGGTGGTTGTAGGGGTGGGGGGGGGTATGTTTAGTTGAAACAACCTTCAAACAAATATGTACGGTTGCTATTTATGTGGCAAAATAATGTCATGCAATAAAAAGTAAAATAACGGAAACGAGCCACGAGAACAGAGTCGGTAATGATCAACCAGTACCAAGGAACACAACAAACAAAAAACATATCCCATCATTGCAGTGAGGCAGAGACAAATTTTTCCCCAGGGTAAATGTCAACTTAGCTGTAATAACTTTTCAAAATTTTCACACAGATAAAATAGGCAGATATCCTTAAGCTCATCCACATCCAGATACAGATACAGATCCTGAATTTGGTTTTGGTCCTGGGCGATCCCCCATCTACCACTCATTTGCAAAGGCAAAGAATTTGTTTCCCATATTCTAGTCCGCCAGAAATGCCAGTCATTAGAAAGCCAAATTAAGGATAATTGAAGGAAGTCATTTACCCGTGTATACATATCTACATGTGAGCATACTCATTCTAGCTATCCTATAAAGATATTCCAGTTAAGGAAGGAAAAAAAAGAAAAATAAAAAACCAACTTCGAATAAAACGACGAAGGGGAGAAAGTGTTTGTATATGTATAACAAAAATAAACATTCCTATTCGTTGTAATTGTTGAATAAGAAATGTCATCAGGATGTGCTGTCTGTGTATTTATATAGGTAGATGTTATACAGACGTATATGTACATAATTACACGTAGGTATATTGGCTTTTTTAAATGGGTTTAGCGTTGCCAACTCTAAGACTTTTTTTCTGCAATAAAATTTCGGAAAAAATCCGAAGATGTGTACGTATTGTATTCTCTCTGCAAGGTCAACTTTTGTATATTTAACTACATTGAATTGTTCCTAGGGAGCCTGGGTGGTCAAGTATCTGACATTCGGGGTGTTTGTCAATATCTGAAGCACCCCAAAGATGAGAATTACCAGGGCTTCCTTTACTATAGAGAATAAACAACTGAAGTTGAGCAAAAGTATATTACAACTTATAATTAAAAACTCACAGCATCGAAAAGGCTCTTTTCAACTTTATAAGTGTTATAATAAAAGGCCAACGTTTCGATAATAAAAAAAATTTATTTTTAACAAAAGAACTGAACTACAAAAGAACACGAGTTAGTTTTGAGAGAGATAAAGAAGAAGTAACAAATGACGAGTGTGAGAGTTGCCAGTATGTAATAATAGCACAAATGGTGTTACCATGTTGATAAGTAGGTATGCATTTCCAACACCTCCGCTCAACTTCAAAATCGTTAGGTGTTTTCGTTAATAACAAAAGTTAAATCGTTCCAAAAGAATATAAAGGAAAAAGCAAAACTTGAATGATGAGAACAGTTATTATTATTTAACATTTTTAAAGTCGAAATAAATAAAATGATATAGTTTAAGTTATTTAAAGACTATATATATACATAGAAACGATCAAAGTATCATGCCTTCGAGATATTTCTAATACGTCTGCTTCGATAATGACTTCTTCATCGGATCTGGGGGAAATTGATTTTAATGATTTTGTTTGCTATCGCTTCTCTTATCAAGTGATATCTGTGTGTTTCGTTCTTCCTTGATTAGCTGGATCATTAGCAATATGTTTGGCACTTTGGTTATTCCAGAAGATGTTAAGAGATTCATCATTATATTTCGAATATATGTCACGTACTTTGTCTGCGTAATGTACTAGACTTTGTTTGTTTTTTGCATCTCCAATAAACCGCTCCGTCGGACTGAAACTTTCTGTCGTCAACGTCTCCAGCCCAGCTTGTGCCCGAGTAAGCTTAAAGCTGATGTTTCATTATTTCAATGTAATGAGAAAGAGTGCTTACAACAAATAAAATATCCGGCCTGCTGAATGTTGAAATATACAACAACCGTCCGATAAGTTGTCTATAAAATGTTTTATCAACTCTTTCACTTTCTTATTGTAGCACAAACTAATTCCACATTTCTCATAGTTTGCTTGTCTGAAGCCCTTGCAGTCTGGAGATTTACACCTCATGATTTTATCTATTCAAACTGGCCAGTGCCCATATTGGTTCAACCTCACATCTTTCGGAGGAACGTACTGAGCCGGATCTTTTTTCTTTTTGTTTTGAATAAGACATTCAACATCGCTTTGTACGGTTGACTGTCTTATATTTACAAAGCATCTCTGCTATATAAATTCTGAATTCAGAGGAATTGAAGGTTTTACTGGTACTACCCTTTTCAGCTATTATTCGCCTGTACAAAAGCCATGAATTACAAATAGCAATGTCTAGGAAATGTTAAAAAATTCATATGTACCAACGCTTGATACGCAGCTTAATTTTATAGTGGCCCATAACAGAGTCTAGATGGTCTACTCCATCCATATTTCGATTGTATACTGCCACGACAAAAGGACGTTCAACTGAAATGTGTTTTTTTTCGCAACTTCTCCTAGCTTCTTACTACAGATGTTGGGTGCTTTCCTGCAAAATTGAATGCTAAAGAGACGATTTTGTTGTTCGTCCAAGCGACCACAGCTACGACAACTCCGTTGCAGTTACCGACGTATTCTACTGACGTTCCACGCGGTTCTTTCTTAAAAACTTTCTCATCTTGCAGCATGCATTTGGAAATACAGTTTTTTCTTATAGTTCCTAGTGCCAAAATGCAACGACTGGACAAGTATTCAATAAGCGGTATCGAAGTGTATTAATTATTAAAAAACAGACTGTAGTTCTGATTGATAGGCACATCACGGGCAAGGCGGACTACCACATTAGATGATGCCCCTAATTCAGTCTCGCCGACTGTGCATATGTTTTCCTATACACTTCAAATTTATATGCATACCCAGATACACCACATAATACATGGGTTGAAAAGTCCGTGCCGTTTTTAAGAGAAGGCACCACTTGAATTAAATCCATATCATTTAGTTAGTACCAACCTTCAAAAGATACGTGTATAAATTTGACAGCTGTCGGACGATTACTTCTCGATATATAGCGTTGTCAGTGAAACAACTTTTGTTATTGTGAAAAAAATGGATTCCAAGCAATTTCGTGTGTTGATTTATCATTGTTGAGCCGATGCAGCCGATGCAAAGAAATAGCTTGATAAGTGTTACCCGGATTCTGCACCATTCGAACGAACCATTCGTAAGTGGATTGAAAAATTTGAAAGTGGTCATACAAGCACCGAAAATGATGCACGCAGTGAACGTCCAAAAGAGGCTGTTTCAGATGAAAACATCAAAAAAGTCCACAAAATGATTACGAATGACCGTAAAGTGAAGTTGATGGAGATAGCTGAGACTCTGAAGATATCAAAAGAGCGTGTTGGATATATCATACACGAATATTTGGACATGCGAAAGCTCTGTTCAAAGTGGGTGCCGACCAAAAACAACAAAGTGTTGATGATTCAGAGGAGTGTTTAAAGCTATTTAACTGCAATAAAGCCGAACTTTTGCGTCGGTATGTAACAATGGATGAAACTTGGCTCCATCACTTCACACCAGAGTCAAATCGGCAGTCAGCTGAATGGCGAGCAGACGACGAACCTCATCCAAAACGACCAAAAACTCAACAGTCGGCTGGCAAGGTTATGGCATCCGTATTTTGGGAAACACATGGAATAATTTTCATCGACTATCTCCAAAAGGGCCAGACTATCAACAGCGACTATTACATTGCGTTGTTGGAGCGTTTGAAGGAAGAAATCGCAGAAAAACGGCCGCATTTAAAGAAAAAGAAAGTGCTATTTCATCAAGACAATGCACCGTGTCACAAGTCGATGAAAACGATGGCAAAATTGAATGAATTCGGCTACGAATTGCTTTCCCACCCACCGTATTCTCTAGATTTGGCCCCCATGCGTTATATAGTAACAAACAGCTTAAATCCCTATTTATGAGGTTTATCTGGTAAATACTGTTTCAACACACTTCGAGCTTTCGTTGAACACATTTGTTTATCTACGGAAAAATGTGCTTCAAATGCAACTTTTTTAAAGTTCTGATTGAGTGCCTTTATAGGACTTGACAACTTTAAAATTAATTTGTGAACGCACTCTTTTACTAATCATCAAGCTGTCACTGTAAATTTATTCAGTAAACTCAACATTTTTATCATGGTAAAGAACACTAACGAGCAATGTCTGCAAACGTTCTCCGATTGGGCTCTGAAGAAGATGCGCCAAGATCATGAATTTCATCGCAAAATCATCTTCAGTGACGAAGCTCATTTCTGGCTCATTTTTGTCAATAAGCAAAATATGCGTTATTGGTCGGGTGAAAACCCACATGTGCTTCATGAATCACCACTTCATCCCAAAAAAATAAATTTTTGGTGCGGTTTGCATGCCGGCGGCGTTATTGGGCCATTTTTTTTCGTCGACGATAACGATCCTCACGTTACTGTGAATGGTCAGCGTTATCGCGCCATGATCACCGATTATTTTTGGCAAGAAATGGAAGATATGGACTTGGACGACATGTGGTTTCAACAGGATGGTGCCACAAGCCACACATCACACGCTACAATCGATTTATTGAAAAGAAAGTATGGTGAGCGTGTTATCTTAAGACATGGGCCAGTCGATTGGCCTCCTCATTCGTGCGATTTAACGCCGCTTGACGATTTTCTGTGGGACTATGTTGTCACTGGTTTATGCCAATACGCCGACGACGTTGAAAGAGCTCAGAGCCAACATTGAACGCGAAATAACGGCCGTTTTTGCCGAAATGTGTGCCCCAGTGGTTGAAAATTGGGTCCAACGAATCGACCGCTACAAACGTGCCCGCGGTGGCCGTATGAACGAAGTCAAATTCCATTCATAAACGTTTTGATTGTACTTCAAGCCAATAATAAAGTTTTTGAAATATCTCAAATGGTTTGCCTTTTATTTAAAAAAATTGCCAATGCAAATGAAGTGACGGTTTCTTGGCTAGTTACATTTACTGGCTTATTAGCATCTGTCTGAAAATGGTATAAATTAGTTTGGTCTCTTATGAATTTGAAAATATCCTCAGTGAATTATATGAAAATATTTCAAATGGAGTATCCAAGCAAAGTATCTCTGGAGGTAACATAACAGATTCATGGAAACGTAATTGGTCGTCGTTTAAGTTGAGACTTTTGGATTTTCTTGTAATACTAGTCTTAGGCACACGATAAGATGTCAATGGAGCTGCTGTGGAACTACATAATACTAGGTGAAGGGGAGGCCAAACTTGGATCTGCAGCAGTGTCAATGTTCTGAGCATTGTTGGAAGTAGTTGCTAGGGTGCTGGTATACTGAGCATCATTTTCCACGTCAGTTGGTACCTCTTGATCCTCATCAGAACTTTCATGCTCATCCGGCTCGAAGCTAAACCTCGGATCGTCGACATCGTCATCGTCTGAAAAATCAAGGCTATCTTCACTGCCTTCCCATTCTTCTAATTTTTTTTCCAGGTCCTGTGTACTCAAATTATGCAATTTACCACTCATTGTGATCCTCAAAAAGAAAATTTCAAATTCAAAAATAACATTAAGTAAGTATACCACAACGCGCAATGTTGCACATGTGCAACAAAACCTAATCAGTAAAAATAATAAAATAACGCTTCTGCTAATAAAAATTTCATTGATTATCGAAAAATATCTTCTTACCTTTTACACACACAAATTTCAACACCTAAATATCAGTATTTCACAAAAAAAAAAAAAAAAAAAAACAAAATTTTGTCCAACCTTAAATTCCATTGCCTACATGACTATTGGTACTGCCTTTCTGAAAACCTGTTCCATGAATATCTAAACATCAAATCATTCGTTGGGATACGCTGAAGACACGTCTAAGTATTGTGGTTCAATGGCATGCCCGGAAGCGATTGGCAATGTCATTCGGATAGAATGAATGCCTGCAACAGGGGCGTAAGTATCCGTGTTTTCAAGTACGGTAATTAGTTCATAGCCCTTTGGCTATGATCTGCATTGAATTTGTTTAAAAAAACCCCTTTGCGTTTAATTACCTGTCAGTCATTAGGTTTGTCTACCAACTCTCAAGTTTCCTTTCGCGTGAGCAAATCATATTCCTTCTGCATTTCACTGTACCACTCGTCCTTAATTATCAGTTTTTCTAGCTGCTTCAGAGTTCTAGGATCGGATTTCACATTGCAAGCTTCTTTGCGGTCTTGTGTTGTATAATTGTGGGCAGGTTTTTTGTCTTTGGTGTTTCAATAGGGATTTTCCTATCAGCGATTTGGTCAGGTTCAGTTTTTCTAGCGGTTCAATGTTGAAAGTGTAATCATTTGTTTGGGGTTCTTCGGCATTTTTCGTGTAACTCCTCTCCTCATCTACGAACTTCGCATCCCTGCTCCAAAGTCCCGGGTTTCCAAAGTCTATTGGGGTTATACTCATTCACGTGTCCTACAAGCCTGTATTTTTTACTTTTCGGATCAAATTTTCCAATGTTGTTCACTTTATCCAGAACAAATGGCCTAGTTCCACATCTGAATTTCGACTCATCCGGTTTTTGCCGCTCCACAATCCTTCTGGGGTTGTATCCTCATGTCGTTTGAAGGACATCTGTTGCGGGTAAAAGCAGCTAACCATATTAATTCAGTTCATTCATAAGGCAATTCCGCCTCCAATTTTAAATAGGTGACCATGGCCAATTATGTTCTATTGCCTCTTTCGTCTATTCCATTTTGTTGTGGTGTTCGTGGGCTATTCCATTCTGTTCAAGGAACTTTTCAAAGCTACCGTTTGTGTACTCAGTTCCATCTCCTGTTTTAAATTTTTCCAGCGGTATTAAAAATACCGAGATGTGTCTCACTTATTTGCTTAAAGATTCGATGCGCATTGGTCCGCATACATCCAAATGGATCAAAACTAGTCGTCTGCAGTTTCTCTTGGAATCACACACACTAAATGGTTTGACGAATTGTTTCGCACAGATAGAAGTGTCACATGTAAGACTTTCTAATTTAAACTTTTTCGGCAAGAAATGTCCCATTCTTCTTAGCCAAATAATGAATGTGCATGACTTAGACATAGCTCAACACGTACATTTTGAAGGAGGAACTACTGATATTGAGTCAAAGGCATCATCAGGCTCCAAAGGTGGTATCATCTAAGAAGCGGAAGTGATTCTTATAGAAAGCAGAAACAGCATGCATTTAGATGTGAATTTATCACCAGAAGAAGACTAAGATAAGACATCTCTAGCTTCGGGTATATGACTGAATTGGCTAACGTAGGCTTTATATTATCTTTTCACACAAAGAGAAAAAGAATGACTTTGTCAATATGCAGGTAGAAGTCAGAGTCTACATATGATATTAGCCCCGACTCAGGTTTCGTGATGGGGTCTTATGTCATCATACCTAGCACACGTTTCCCACATCTAAATATCCGCCCCGGGACCTATCAAATACCTGATCAAAAAACCGTGCATTAGATTGATCCCCTTTCCATCGACACAAGACACAGTTCTGGTATTCTGAGTATTAAAACGTCATGGATTCAGACCATTTTCCTCCCGTAAAAAATATGCGAATAAGACTATCTCGGACGACTAACCGGACGGCTGCATTCACAAGAGATCGTTAGAGTCTTCTCTGATTGGGTCCCGCAAAACCTTTCCAGAAGTCTTTTGTAGAGAGCATCAAGTGCAGAAGACCAGTGGCAATAATGTGTACAGTTGCAGCTGCCTATGAGCTAGAAGCTAGAAGCTAGAAGCGGCTGCAAAATGACTCCTCACGAACTCTATGAGCAAAGGAGACGGAAAAGATGTTGGCCTCTCTGAAAGAAAAAACAATCCAATCCATGGCGAGGTGATTCTGAAGAAGGGATGTTTGGAAGTTCTACCAAAATGTGAAAAGTATCTGCCAAGGGCCCCAATATTGAATCGATTCATGCAGAGGTATTTCAAAGGTCTGTATAGAAATATTTTTTTTCCACAACAAGACATGACACAAGCGGCTCAAACATTACCCCACTATGGCAAACTATGACATTGAGACGGTAAAAGACTTTATCTACATTGGCTCCGCTGTAAATTCAAAGAATGATAACGTCGTAGCCATCAAGCTAGAGATCGTTGATGCCAGTCTTACTAGGAAGGAAACTAGAAAAAAAAATTCTCACACAAAAAAGTTAGGAAACACATTGTATAAGTCCTTTGTTGTAGTCTATCTAAAGGGAATGAAACTGTTGTTCGTAGGCTTAAAAAGAATATTCTTCTAGCGATATTGGGTCTCGTTTGCTGAAAAAGAATGTGGAAAACAAAAGATGTATCATATATCAAGGAGGTATGAATGTATCGCCTCCTACGACTAGAGCATGTTCAGGAATTGAATACCACTGTTTTGGTTCAAAATATGGTATTGTAGAACCCATTTATGAGACACAACGCGTCTCAACACAACATCTAGCCTTAATTAGCTAAAATAGAAAGAGAACCCAGCCACCTGGTGTGCGTAACTACAGGCGATTACCGCAATATTTCACTAAATAGGGAGAGCTGTTGGTTGAGGTTCACATCCAACCTAGACTATAGTGTCATCTAAAATAAAGTAAAAAAGAACTGTTCTATGGTCTCAGGGTGTGGTTAAGAATACATAAAAATTCTGGCAACTTTGAGATGGATTTCAAATTACCACTTTTGTTATCCTCACGTTTGATTTCCATGTCAGTAAGTTGTCCATGGAAAAAGACAACTTTAAGTCAAATCATGTGAGGTTTGATTTATAATGTAAAATAAAACACATAAATTTGAAAGTGAACTTAAAATTGTTATTTCCGGTTAAAAGAACAATTAATGGCATTTAGTTCTCGAAAATGATATCTAGTAAATGTTAGCCACGACTACGTCTAAGGTGGTTCATTCGGAAGGTCCAATTTTGGGCTATCTAGCGGATAACACGAGTAATGTTGGCTTCCAATACGTCAATCGTAGCTGGCTTATTCCTGAAGACCTGAGACTTTATATATCCCCAGAGAAAATAGTCCAAAGGTGTGATATTGCACGATCTAGAAAGCCAATTTACCGTGAAGTTAAGTGCTCACCAAAATGATTTCTCAACAAGTCCATTTTTTTTCACGAGCTGTTGGGCTCGTAGCACCTTCTTGTTGAAACCACAGCTCACCGAGACCAAGTGCTTGAATTTCAGGAAGCACATAGTCAATTAACATGGCGCGATAACGGTTACCATTGACGGTAACATTCTGATTTGCCTCATTTTTGAAGAAATATGAATCAATGATTCCACTAGCCCATAAACTACACGATACCGTAGTTTTTAATGGATGTAATGGTAGCTCTTGATACTTTTTGGATTGCTCATCACCCCAAATACGGCAATTTTGTTTATCAACATATTCATTGAGCCAGAAATGGGCTTCACCACTGTACAAAATTTCACGATAAGAAACCGGATTTTCATTGAGTTTTTCCAGAGCTCATTCACTGAAAATATGACGTAAATTCAAGTTACCTGGCTTAAATTCCCGCACAATTTGAATTTTATACGCTTTTGTGCCTCACGTAAAATACGCCAGAATGTCGAATATGTCAAGCCAAGCTGCTGAGAACGACGACGAATCGATTCGTCACGGTCTTCGCATATACTCTCAGCTACAGCTGCTATAGTCTCTTCACTACCTGCTGGATGTGGTCTAACCGGTCGAGTATCATCCACTGGAACTTAAATTTGCGAATGGTATTTTCCAACAGTGGTTTCTGTAGGTCAATTATGAGCACCGTAAGTTTCTCGAATCGCACGAAAAACATTCCTTATAGAACGCTGATTTTCGTAATACAGCTGAAAAATTTTGAGACACTGTTGTGGTATGAGTCTCACCACGATATCTTGCCAAACGATACGGAATAAAAATACCAAAGCAGTTTGTTAGGATTCGAGCGTGATCTGTCAAAAAAAACCTATTAAAAATCGAAGGTCACGATGAATCACCCCTTTTTAAAGCAAATTGGTGTTAATCCCCTTTCATGCCAAGTGACAGCTAAGGGTTCCCTTAGATGCTTAATACACAACTTGTTCAGCGTGACAACAATCTTTCCCTTAGCATCTCACAAAATTGATTTTCCGAGCTTTACGCTGGGATCTGACATTTTTCGAAGGTTCGGGGGGCCTAAGGTTTTTTTTTTTTTTTATAATACCGCGTGCGCACCAAGGGGATATAAATACCCTTTTACTGGCTTTTTCTCCAAGGCGCGGGATTTTCATATAACTACATACAAATTCTATGAAAAGACTTTTTCACAGAATTGCGTGGCACGGGATTCGAACCCGCGATCCTCTGCTTGAGGAGTCTATGCATATACCACTACACCACGGCCACACCCACCACCCACGTGGTGTTAGTTTTTCAAAAAATGTGTTATAGTCGTCTCAAAAATACGTACAACTCGTTGAGCTCAGGTTTGAATTACCTATTTTCTTTGAAATCCGCTTTAAGTCTTATTTGAAACATTTAACGGTAATACTTAATAGAAACCAGTAAAATAAGTCAAAATTTAAGTGACAGTTGAGCTCAGATTCTTGGTTAGTTAGCTAGCTCTCACCCAATTGCGCAATTTAAGAAATATCCTCACACTATCTCCTAATTTAAGTACACCATTCAAGTATAGTAGATATGTATACTTTGCTGTGCAGTTATTTAAATTGGAACTCAAGAAAAGTCGATTTATTTTATCTTAAGTTAGCTGGCAACGCTGGTTTTGTTTTGTCCTTTTTTGCCCTTTCTGGTATCGTTCCATTTTATTCGTTTTTTCTTTTCTATGGGGGAAAAAACTTAAACACAAAGTACATGGGGTAGAAAGTTACGACAATTTTATCATTTTGACTTTACTCCCACTAGCGTTTCGACAGTGAAAAGGCTCAAGATACATTTCCTTGTTAGGGAGGATGACTATGTACGTAAATGTGGTGCGATGACAACACCACTCCCTCTGAGTGTTTTTATTAAGTTTTCCTTTTATTTTATTTTTCGCTTTTGAATATAGAGAATACTAAACAGAACACTTAAGGACACTTAGTAGCACGAGATATCCCCCGATCGGTTGGGAATAAAACACAAAACCTCGATTCATAAGATTTCTCTTTATCTGGATAGTTGTTCTTTCGGGGTGGAAAATTGGTTTTCTTTCTGTTGTTAACGAAACAAAGTAATCAAACAGATTTACACGAATTATCTAACACGGAAAGACTCTTATCAATCAGTACTGTCTCTGTGTTAGCTAATTTTTTTTTCTTTAACAGTGAACATTGCCATTTAAGGAATTAGTCACTCCAAGAAGGCTTCTTTCAAACAAAAGCCATTTAAAAATCCTCTTACAAATATTTCAACTTGGTAGGATGGAAAAAAATTGCTAGCTTTTTTCGACAATGGAATGATAAAGATGTTCACAGTAAATACAAGGCGTTCTGATGTTGTAACGAGGGAATATTATAAAATAATGTCAAACTTATTAACAGGAACTTAAAGAAAATTGGGGCATGGATAAAATAAATAAACAAGAAAAGCCAAAGAGTCGTGTCATTATAAAAAAGGTATATCAATTGATGGAGTTATGAGTGGTGGCCTTCCAAAATGAACGGTTCGGGGTTCAATACCTGCCGCGCCCGAAATATGTTTTTTTTTTTTTTTTTTCAAGTAACTAAGATGAGCTTACAATACAATAACAAGTCCAATTACACTAATAATTAAATGTTGGATGCCACCCATGGAGAGTAATACCCATGCGCCCAAAAATCTTTCTTTCATTCTCTGTCCCCAACCTAATACGGGCTCAGGCATTTTAAGTGTAGTAATATCCACTTAAGTTAAGTTAAGTTCTTAAAAAAAAAAAAAATTGTTGATGGGATGACGTCTTACATCCTCTTTTGTAAAACGAAGTAAATAAAAATAAAGTGTTTCCTTGGCAGCCTTGATTCCTTCATAAATTAAAATTCGGTAAAGGGTATAATTCAGTATTTTTGCAACCCATCCCTGTGAATGTGTTACCCAAAGAAATCGACCCTTTCTACTAGAATCAAGATATCTTCACAATACAATTATGATACTTACAAAAAATAAAGAATTATGTCATGCTATTGACACCGTCAAAATACCTCCGATAAGCTTTCTTTTACATCACTAAGATGTGGATGATAGTAGTTCGTCGTTCGGCAAAGGCTTATAGAATATTACAGGATTTTTGCGTAACCCTTCTTGTCGTGAAAGGAGACAGATAAAACCAAGGCACGTTGACACTTCAACATAAGCCTAAGGTGCATTATCATATCATCATCAATGAGACCACCCGAAGTCTACCCGCTGGAGCAAAAGAAAAGTTGGATATACATTCGTAAATTTACGGTATCAGTACAGCATCATAAAAGTAAATGTATATATGTAAATATACCACACGATAGGTATATCTTTAGCACAGGGAAGAAGTGATGGAGAAGTGGAAGGAAATAGTCGTTTCAGAGCTCAACAGTTACTGGGGGCGAGCAGTAAGATAATTTTAGGAAGTAAATTTCGTATCGCAGATTAGGTTGACACAAAGACGCGTAAACTACACCGAACTAAGAAACGTACTTAAGAAACCAAGTGGCGAAATGTCGGAATAAAGTTGCCAACATCTTGACAGTTAAGTTGCAAGATTAAATTGTAAGCGTATCAAAAATTAACAACCGACTAACAAATAAAGCTGATAATTGAACGTGAACCTTGGAATGTTTGTTAGCGCTTAGGTACGCACATTGTAGGCAATTAGCACTTAGCAAAATAAATAATATATATATTTTGGCACGTCTTTGATGACCTTCAGTTTAGAACCACAAATACGAAGACTGCCATTGAAGAAGACTTTTGAAAACACGGAACAACTATACTTAATCTCAAATTATTAAGCAAGGGTGACACTCATACTGATTTGGACTGAAAGAAAAACCAACAGACCAACGAAAACAAGCGTCAATCGATTTAGACAGGAAAAAAAGACAGTTTTTGTCGTTAAATTTTTAAGAATGGTAGTTCAGAAACTCTGGTTTGGCTCTATACTCGTATAACTAAATAAAAGTAGAATTGAAACTATGACACGAAAAGGGTTAGCAAAACCAGTAGAGTGCAACCTAATATAGACAGAGGATGTAGTAAAAAAGAAGCGAACAAAACCGCCATTTATGTATCAGAAATGAGAAGAAATACCCTGACCGTTGAACGTGGAAGGTAAATATATATGATGCAATAGATGTATATTAAGGAGTACTTTACCACGTTACTGAACGAAGAGAAAACGGCGGATCTTAAGGAAGACAAAGTCAGTGAAGCAGTTAAAAGAATGAACTGAAGATGGCAGTCTGGCGATCGGCTGCCTTAACATTTCTTCTTCCACTTTATAAATCCAGACCGATGAAAATAATGCCACAAGATACATATAAAGAGTGACCCAGCAGCTAGTGTGGTAGTTTTCATTAAAATCAACACATATTTATTATGAAATCAATAGATAATTTTATTGATTAATAAAGCTTGGCTTATGGCAACTATAAGTGTAGCACAACATCGTTCATTAAACTACCACGGTTTCTGTTTCAAGCGATCATTCGAATGTTTAAATTATCGGTGTCTTTTTGAAGAATAAGTGGGTCATTGGCCGCAATTTCAGTTTTGAATATCATGTTTGAGATTCTGAATAGTCAAAATGACGAAGCATGACCGTCCACGGTTAAATACTTAATATTTTCTTAGTTTATCTAGACAGGACTCTCAAAACATTCGCTTTCTTTGACTATGAATATATCTCCTTACTAAATTTTTATTTTTTATCGATTTGGAGTGTCTGATTCCTCCTAATAAACTAATAGGCTTTTATTTTTTCCACAATCAAGTCAATAATTTATTCACCGATCCCAACCTTGTCTTTCTTTTTGACCAGATAATCTACGATATCTCTAATCATCACCTACTTTTTCTAACTTACAATGTCAAATTGTCTAAATGTGCTACTACTGAAACTTTTACATATAAAGATTTTAATTCTCTTGATGTTAATGCCATTCAACTAGCCACAATGTCTGCCCCATGGATTCAGTGTAGACAAATCATTTCAATCAATTTTGACACAAAGCTGTCAGATGTGATAAACTCAATCAAAATTCGCAATAAATTGCACAGTAGATGGAAGCGCAGATCGACTAGCGTCAATTGGAACGAATTTAAAGAGTCACGAAGTTATACAGCTTCAATTATTCGTCCGTCCAAAAAAAATTACTATGCATCCAAGCTCAAGACCAACAAAAAAACTATAGAGCAATCTTAAAACGATTGGTATTTCCAAAGGCTTTAACCAACAGAGTGATCTTGATCTTGATATTCTAAATGACTTTTTCATAGCTGAACAACTCGCTAATGGTAACTTTGATACAAATCGAGCATCAGCCTGTTCGGCCAGATCTGCGCATAGACTGGATGATTTTGAAGTTGTAAGCGAACGCGAAGTTTTTAAATGCACAATGGCTATTAAGTCCGGTTTGTCAAACTTATCCTATCGCAGATAGTTGCCCATTCTACCCATATCATCAATTTCTGCATTATTACATCAACTTTTCCCAAGTCATGGAAAATAGCTAGAGTCCATCCTGTAGCAAAGAAAACAAACAGTTTATCTAAAATCTTCGAAAAAGTCCTGCAAAAACAAATACTAAGTCATTTAGCTAACCATAACTGAAATATGGTAAGATTATGACAAGGGTAATATAAGTCTTCTTTGTTACTTGACTTCTCGAAGGCTTTCGATAGGGTAAATCACAACATTCTAAGCTGGAAGCTCAAAAATTTGTTTGGTTTTAGCCGTAGGGCTACCCATCTTTTTGGCAGCTATATCTCCGAGAGATTGCAGAAATTCATCACTGGCGGCAAAGCCTCCCTACTTAACGCCTTAGTTCAAGGAGTTCCACAAGGTTGAATTCTGGTACCTATTCTTTTTTGTATGTTTATTAACGATCTTCCATCAGTCTGTACCTATAGTTTTTTACACGTTTATGCAGATGACGTACAACTTCATTTAGCAAAACCATATAACAAGCTTGATGAACTTGCTGACCACATCAATGAAGATCTCTTCCAAAGTTCTATCTGGTCCGCAGCGAATGGATTGCTTCTTAACCCAAAAAAATTCTCAAGTAATGCCGTTTTCAACTGAGTATCCTGCCAGATTTGTACCTAGGTAGCAGTAAAATAAAAGCTGTTGAACACTGCACTAGCCTTGGCCTTATAATTGACCGTAACCACTCAGGTAATAATCATACTAATGCAGTTATAGGTCGGATCTACGGCTGTCTTCGCAAATTGTGGCCAACTTCGTATTTTACCTCTGTTGAAACCAGATTTAAGTTGGTACTCATCTTAATAGCACCTCTCATTATTCTGAAGTTGTCTATAGCGCTCTCGATTCACTGTCACTAAACAAATTAAATATGACATTCAACGATGCAGTTCCATATCTATATGCACTTCGAAGATACGAAAACATTTCACATCATACCAAAACGATACTAGATTGCACGCTGCAACAATACATCAATGTAAGAAAACGGAAAAACTAACGTGTGGCGCTCCCATTGTTCCGAGTTGAGTTCTGTTTTTTTGTCAAGTTGGTACATCTGTTGTTTATATTCCCTATGAATCTTAGCATCATATCCTGATATTTGCATAAGTTACGTAGCCAAAAGTACATCTATCTCTCTGTGTGTTGGCGATTTTTTACAATTTTAGAAATGGATATAAATTTGCAACAACGAGCTTGTATTAAATTTTGCGTAAAAAACGGATTTAATGGTGCGCGAACGTTGGAAATGTTGAAAAAGTGTTTCGGGAAGGATTCTCTTAATAAAACGGTCGTTTACCAGTGGCACGAGCGGCTCAAAAGTAGTCGTGAGTCGTGTAGCAGCAAAGTTGGTGAAAAAAGACCTCAATTACATGGAAAAAAGATACCGCATTGACGTCGCAAAAGAGATGATATGCGAGGCTCAATCCGATCCCAAATTCATCAAAAGGATCTTTACTAGAGACGAGACGTGGGTTTATGAGTACGACACGTAATCCAGACATCAGGCAAGTGAATGGCGTTCACCAAATGAGCCGAGACCAAACAAACCACATCATTTTCAATCAAATGAGAAGGCAATGCTTACGGTTTTCATGGATTACAACGGTGTAATGCAACATAAATTTTTGCCAGAAGGCCAAACAGTAAACAAGGAGTATTATTTGGGCGTTATGAGACGTTTGCGTGAAGTGAAGCAATTCGCCGAAACAGAATAGAATTGTGGACAGAAAACTCGTGGATTTCGCACCATGATAACGCACCGTCGCACAGTGTCATCAATTTTTTGACGAAAAACGCAACTTATACCATCCAACAGCCACCGAGTTCACCTGATTTGGCTCCCTGTTCAATCGAGTTAAAAAACCACTACTGGGAACGCGTTTGAGCAGCCGAGAAGAAGTAAAAAATCGCAGGAAGCACTGATGGACATACCGAAAACCGAATATAAAAAATGGTTTGGAGGATTAGATCAAGCGCTGGCATAAGTGTGTTGCAGTCAATGGGGATTACTTTGAAGGGGACAATATAGATTTAGATGAATAGACTTGTGTTTTTAATTTTCTGAACAAATTCTGGGAACTTGATCAAGTTGGTATTTCTACACAAAATAAATCAAAATAAATCCCCGATCTTTAACTGTTCTGCAAGAAATTTAAGTATCGCCCCCCACCGACGCCAATATTAGGTGTGGTGAAAAGTAACCTCCTTTTTTTTTGTTTTATTTTATTCAATGTAGTTCCCTTTTTGTTTGATACACTTATTCTAGTGATTTTCCCACTTCTTGATCCCGTCCGAAGAGTAATTTTCCGGATGGTCTGCAAAATACTCCTCCGTGCGTCGATGACGACTTTTTATTGATGACCCATCTTTTGAGGTTTGGAAAGAGATAATAGTCAAAGTCAGCCAAATCGGGCGAATGCGATAGCAATTGGAGCCGTAAGTCATTGATTTTAGCCGTTGTTGCGATGCTTTTGTGCGCCGGCGCATTGTCTTGCAAAAACAAAATTTTTGTTCGCTTCATGTGAGGCAGTTTTGCAGCGATTTCGACCTTCAATCGTTCCAATAATGCACAGTAATACTCGCTGTTGATGGTTTTTCCTTCTTCGAGGTAGTCCACGAAGAGTATTTCATGACAATCCCAGAAAACCAACGCCATAACCTTTCGGACCCATCGAGCGTCCCTCGGCCGTTTCGGAGCACTCGTAAAGGCTTCAGTCCATTGCCGGGCACTCATTCTGTTCTCTGGTGTTTAACAGTTACCAATCGACGCCAAAAGTCCGCCCAATTCCGCATAAGCAAGTCCAAACACTCTTTCGAAGTGCTCTCGCATTCGTGTTTTTGGTCAGGAGTGAGTATGCGCGGCACCCAGCGGCAGGATAACTTTTTCATATGCAGAATATTGTCCAAAATATGGCGTGTGTGCTCAGTACTTTGTGATATCTGCTCGAGCTAGCACTTTCACTTTCCTGTAAGCCAACACCATTTTATGTATTTTTTGACATTGTCCATTGTAACCGCATCGGAGGGTCTGCCGCTGCGGACTTGATCGGTAGTGGAGTTGTGGCAACCACGAAACTCTCGAAACCAATATTACGGTTTAATTTGACAGAGCATTAGCCCCATAATATTTATCATACTTTTCTCTTGTTTCCTTCGCCGTTTTCCCTCTCAAAAAATAATGTTTTATGAGAGAACGAAAACGTTTTTGTCCATACTCAACATGATGCCAAACACGTCAACAATGCAATCAGCTGTCAAAACAAAACACAAGACAGTATCGCACTGAAATTTGGCATGTCTGCCTAAATATGAACGGACTTCAATGCGCCATAACTTTTTTTGCATTAGCAGCGCATTCTGGCGGTCAAAGAGGTTACTTTTCACTCCACCTAGTAAATTTATCAATCTAATTTTTCATCCATGCTGTCAAACTTTGGAACCTTCTCCCACCGCGTATCAAAATGATATCTAACCGTGCAAACTTTAAAAGTGCAGTTCTCCTTTACCTCTCATCCTTAACAACCCAACCCTGAATCCAGGTCCTATTCCCCCTCTCTTATATTACTATTATTATTATAATTGTATTAATCTGAACCTTTTAAAGTTATGTTAGCTAATCTATTATATATAAGTACTAAAAAAGATGTAAATCCTATTGTACATACCAAGTAAATAAATTAATTAAAAATGAATGACGTATTCACGCCCATTCTCGCTTCTAAGAAACTTCGTTTTGCACAACATCGGATTTAGCTTTAAGAAAATAGAGAAATACCTTTCTGTAAAAATTATCTATAAACAGAGTAAAATATCTTGCGCCCTCCAATGAAGTAATTCACATTGGCCCACAAATGTCTTCTAATCTCTCTTAGTTTCGAACAAAGTTCACATTCAGTTTGTATTGGAACGTTACCCAAACGCAATCCTTTAACCATTTCTTGTTTGTATAAATCATGGAAACTCTTATAATTTAAATGGCCAAAACGTGCATGCCACAGGAAATAATTATTGTCAAATTTATTCATGCAAAAACTTTTTGATCTATGTTTCACATTTAGCAAATAAAGTTCACCATGTTTTTTAGCATGCAAAAAAGTATTATTTTTACTGTCGTAGATACTTGCACCAGAGCTATAGAAACGTACAAAATAGTCATTCTTAACAGCTTTGCATATCGAAATGGCTTTTGCTTTCAACTGTGGAACAAAAAGCACATTCTTGAGTTCAATGACTTGATCACCTGTGGCAATTAACACAGATTCAATTACCTTGGATTCAATCAAATAATCAGCACATAGTTGAACTTTCTCTATGTGGAATCACATTGAAGTGAAACAACTTTCCTTGCAGCACATATGGCAAGTTGAATCGTTCCTACCCAGAATGGAGGAACTATGCATGTTCAATATACCAAATGATGACGTCACATTTTTGTTTAAAGAAATTTTTTGGCACTGTACACGATGACACAAAATGTCCCTTTCTATGGCAATTATGGCATTTAACTTTCACACGATGATTGTTTTTGGCATCATGTGTTTTTGGAAATGCAGATTCAATAACATCTAGCAAATTATCTTCTCGCCGGTTACACTCTTCCAAAAGTTTTGTTTTCAGCACACTGATAGAAGGCAAGGCATCTCTGGACTCTATCGCTATAACAAAATTTTCGAAGCTTTTTGGGAGGCTAGAAAGCAAAATGATTGCGATCATTTCATCTTGAAGCTTTATGTCGATTTCAATTAATTTATCAGCCGTATCAAAAAATTGAATAAAAAGGTTTGAAATCGAACTATTTTCATCCAATTTTAATGGTAACAATTGTTTGAAAAGTGTTACCTTCCTAGCGGGACCACTAGGTTGATTAACTTCCGATAATTTTATCCATGGTACCCTCGCTGATTTGCAGTTTTTGATGTGGCTTAGCTGGTTAGTCCAGTTTGAAATTACAGCTACATTCTGGCTGTTAGTTGTTAATTCTGGTTTCAATTTTTTCCCAGAAACATGTGGCCAAATTTCAGAATGTATGAGGACGGACCTCATCTGTATCTTCCAGCAATTAAATTATCATTTAATAGCTTGCCGATTTGATACAACGGCGAACACATTTCGCGTATTTATTTAAATTTTTGTTTAAGTATAGTGTGATTCATCGTGAGGTTTGATTTTCAATAGAATTTTTTAAACAGATGACGTGTGAATCCTATCAAACTGCCTTATTACTTTTGTTTAATATCGTTTGGCAAATCATCAGAAAAAGACTCACATCATGACAGCGTCTCAAAATTTTTCAGCTGTATTACGAAAATCAGCTTTCTGCGAGAGATGTTTTTCGTGCGATTCGAGGAACATACGGTGCTCATATTTGACCTAGTGAAACCATTATTGCCAATACCATTCGCAAATCTGAGTCCCAGTTTACATTATTGGATGATACTCGATCGGTTAGACCACATCCAGCACGTAATGAAGAGACTATAAAAGCTGTAGCTGAGAGTGTACGCGAAGACCATGACGAATCGATTCGTCGTCGTTCTCAGCAGCTTGGCTTGGTGTATTTGACAACTTGGCGTATTTTACGTGAGGATCTCGATCTGAAAGCGTACAAAATTCAACTTGTACAGGAATTGAAGCCAGGCGACTTGAATTTGCGTCATATTTTCAGTGAATGGGCTCTGAAAAAACTCATTGAAAATCCGGTATTTTATCGTGAAATATTGTTCAGTGATGAAGCCCATTTCCGGCTCAATAGATACGTTAATAAATAAAATTGCCGTATTCGGGCTGATGAGTAACCCGAAGAGTACCAAGAGCTACCATTATATCCATTAAAAACAACGGTATGGTGTGGTTTATGGGCTGGTGGAATCATTGGTCCATATTTCTTCAAAAATGAGGCAAATCAGAATGTTACGGTCAATGGTAACCGTTATCGCGCCATGTTAACGGACTATGTGCCTTCTGAAATTCAAGCACATGGTCTCTGTGAGCTCTGGTTTCAACAAGACGGCGTTACGAGCCATACAGCGCATGAAACAATGGACTTGTTGAGAAATCATTTTGGTGAGCACTTAATTTCACGTTTTCTTACTGTAAATTGGCCGCCTAGATCGTGCGATATCACACCTTTGGACTATTTTCTCTGGGGATATGTAAAGTCTCAGGTCTTCAGGAATAAGCCAGCTACGATTGACGCTTTGGAAGCCAGCATTACTTGTGTTATCCGCGAGATACTAGTCACTGTGCTCGAACGATTCGCTCAAAATTGGACCTTCTGAATGGACCACCTCGGACGTAGTCATGGCCAACATTTGCATGATATTATTTTTAAGAAATAAATGCCATAAATTGTTATTTTAATTGATGGTAAAAATTTTAAGTTCGCTTTCAAATTTATGTGTTTTATTTACATTATTAATCATACCTCACGATGAATCACCCCATATATTATTTTAGACTGACTTGATTAAAACGTGAGACTATTATAATGAAAAAAAAAATCGTGGGTCTGGGCCCATAACCTTTGTTAGTAATAAAGGAATCAAATTCGGAACACATCCAATTCAAAGAAGTTTTATTAAGCGACAGAAAATGAATGTTCAAAAAATGCTGTGTTGCCAATGTCGTTATAATTGAATGAACTCAATTTACAATAGCTACAAAGATGGTGATTTCCATATTGACGACGGTTTGTGTGAAGAAAGGCCAAGGTTCATTGAATAAGCTGAATTGTAGGCATTTCTAGATGAGGATCCGAGCTAAGCGCAAGGAGAGCTTACTTCAGCATTAGGAGTTTCCCTTGCCTTGATTCAAAAACAAGGCAATTGGTCAAAATATGATTTGAAGCCAAGGGACGTTAAGCGTAGTTTTTTCGCCTGTGAACAACTACTCCAGCGGCAAAAAAGGGTTTTCTTCATCGCATCGTGACAGGTGATGAAAAATGGATTCATTACAGCAACTCAAAGAGAAGAAAAAATCATGGGGACTGCCTAGACGTACATCTACGTCTTGGACTCGGCCGAATACTCACGCTGCGAAGGTTATACTTTGTATGTTCTGATACCTCGTCAGTGTTGAAACTGCTGAAACCCTACGAAGTCATCACTGGGAAACGGTATCGATTTCAATTGATGCGATTGAGCCTAGCACTGCGCATAAATTAGCCACAATACGAGCCAAAACCGTTGAAACCTTCCTGGAAACGCTCAAACGGGAGGTGCTACTCTACTCGCCATATTTCCCAGATATTGCGCTGTCCGCTGATCAGTATTTCCGCTCGTATGAAGACATAGAAAATAACTTGATTCGTGGTAAGCCTCAAAAGATAAACACTTTTACCGTAACCGTATTCGAGCTCTTCCAAAAATATGGGAAACAGTTGTAGCTAGCGGTGGGCAATAATTTGAATGATTCATTTGTAACCATTTTTTATCAACAAAAACAACAATAACTTAGTTACGAACCTAATACATTCACCGCAAAATGTAAGCGAGATATCTTTATGATCGTTATAAGTCACCGAATCCGTTAATCTTTCAAAAAAACTTTATATAGTATACTGTTTTGACATTGCTTATAGATTTATATGATAGTAACCACATCTGTCATGACATGAACTATTTTAACAAGGAAAAAAACTCTACAAAGCTTTTTTCAAAATTTGTTCTTGCTTTTGCCTCTGCCATATGCATGTTCTTTAAAATGAAACCAACTATCCATATTCGTATTCGTAACTTATAATTAACTCTCTGAACGTTTTCACCCATGTCTAATAGTCAAGTCATTCATCATTTACATGCAGGCTTTCTATTTTCATATATCCATATTTCAATTCCCACAATTACGCAACCAGGTTATTAAAGCAATTCACTCCCTGCCATTGTATTTTGATCTGCTGCATGAGTTAGAATTTTAGATCTGATGAGTATCATTCTAACAATGACAATCCCAAGCTCCACTTTCACATATGTACATATGTGTTCGCATGCTCTCAATCATTCTATCATATAGATGGAGATACATTTTAATGATAACATCAACAGTAGGTCTTCAAAAGAGACAAATGATTACACGAAATAGACTTACATCAGGGCATGACTACTATCAATCTTCGTTAAAACTGGACTCTCTTTAACCCTTGAACGAAAGTAGTTGACACAATTTTGCCGCTTGGTTTGTCGGTGGCACTATAGAATTTTCCATTTCGGACAAATGTCAGTATCTATAGGTTTTCAGATTTTTAACAGAATGACTTATAAAGGTTAACAAAGATCCATAAGGAAACGTAAATCCAAAGGATACGTAAGAATGTCACCGTACGTATGAAATACAACTCACATTTGTAGACCTTGTGAATGTATCCATTCAAAGGGGCACAAATGTTCCTTTGGACTTTTTTTTTTTTATTGAAAAAAAAAAAATCGATAAACATTTTGAAGACTGATGAAATATTCATGTAGCCGGCTATTTGTTTGATGGACGTACGAGAGATGGACTCATTGTGTAACAGGACACATATGACAGTTGAATAATTGAGATAGAGACAGTAATCCTTCGTCTGAGTGAAACTTTTAACTGTAACTACCAACTACCGGGACAAAGTAATCATTTATTTTTCCAGGTGGCCAGCAAACTATGTCGCAGAGGAGAAGGAAAATCGATAATTAAAATGGAGGACACTTTTCGTAATTTGGTGGGAAATTTTCTGTTTTTTTGTTTTTAAAGTTTCTACTTAAATAGGTCAGATATCTGTGGGATAGAGGTACATATTCTATAGGATAAGACAAAGCTATTAAGTATGCAGTCAGTTTGTCATTCGTGTACTACTTATTTTGAAATTACACCTGCACTCAACATTTACTACATTTTCCAAGATTGGGAGAAATAAAGAAGAGATTGTCCAGATATTTTATTTTTCAAATGATTTACAGTTACAGCATAGGAAATGTGAAAATCAAAACCCTCCTTTTGAATCCCACGGATCCAACTCGAAATACATCTGCACTAGGAATAAGACTAATGCTAATACTAACAATCCATCAATCACAGGAAAGCCGATATCGTAAATATGAAAGACAGCTCCATCTAAAGTGGCAATGCAATGCAATTTATCTACAAGAGTACCAATTTGGGTAACTAGTCATATATCTCAGTCCATCGCAAAAGACAGAATCAAAACAATCCGAACTGAAGACCCGGATCCCGAATATTTCGATTACCTGAGTAACTGCTCCCAGATATCTCTTATATTTTTGAAATAACACCAAAACAGCAACTAGACATGATACACAAACTTAAAGATCCCCTGGTTTTAATGGTTAGCCCGCGATTGATCTGGAAAAAAAAATCATAATCTAATTCAACCCTTCGTAAGTATCTTCAGACTCTTGATCTGCCAGAGGCAATGTCAATTAGCTGCCAGTCTACCTCTGCGCGAAACCAATACGAATTTCGTAAAGAAAAATCAACAATCACCAACCTTATTTGGTTTGTTTAAATCCTATTTGAAAGAACCTAAAATCACTTCAGTCTCTGTAATATGCCATTGTCTACTACAAACGCCAACAACATGTGGTTTCAATGCTTCAACACTATTCAGAAAGTAACCGAAGCAACTCACAGCTACCCCCGATAAGGAATCCATAGTATGATGACGAGTACATGCAGAAGAAGAAAGCAACAAATGAAGAATATACGAAGACGTTGCAAGGAACAACCCGGGAAACGTGGGATAAGTATACAGCCAAAAGGAGAGAAAAAGTTACTGCGAAAAACGAAAAGAGCCTTCGTAGTCTCCCAACTCAAGGCTATCGCAGAGTGCAGGAGTAATAACAAGATACGAAACTTTTATAAAAAAAAAAATCAAAAAGCCTGGCTGCAGGCTGCAGACCCTTCGAAACACTGAGGGTATACTTGTCACCGACCTGCAGGGAATTGAGAATGTATTAATGGTAAGCAGCATTTCCAACATGATTTGATGGGAATGACCAGGAGAGAGTGATATGGTATGAAGAAAACTCAACTCCATGAGGTAGATTTTCCACTTAGCCTAGACGAAGCCGACACAACCATTAAAAATCTGAAAAATTATAAGGATGCGGATTCTGACGGTTTGCCGCCAGCGCTTTTCAAAGCTGGTAGCGATGTTTTATTAAGGAACATCCAATAGATTATCTGGTAATTTTTGGAGGAAGAAAGATCTTATCCAGCGTACTGTGTGAACGACTAAAGCCGTTTTTCAACACACTCATCCGCACCTACTATTATGGCTTCGGGATTAGCAAATCAAGGATGGACCTTATCATCACACTGCGTGTGAACCAAGACGTTCAAGTCACTTCTCGATATCATCTCATTAACTTCAAAGCCGGATATGACAGCATTCATCGCACTGAATTATAAAAAGCGATGGCCGAATTTGCGACCTTTAGAAAACTGATCCGGTTGTATCACACCACGCTAGAGAAGTCCCAGCAGCAGTTTCCAGCAGCTTGGAAACAAAACCTCTGAATTATTCCAAACATGGACTAGATTTCGGCAAGGAGACGCACTGTCGTGCGATTTCTTTAATCTTGTGCTGGAGCAGATAGTGTGAAAGGCCGGCGTAAACATGGAAAACACTATCATATATTGAACAAATCCATCTAGCTGCAGGGCTATGCAGATGATGTTAACATCTTCGACTGTTCCGAGAGTGCCATTATTGAGAATTCTACTGCTTTAGAAAAACAAGCCAAACAAGTTGGTCTCATGATGAATGAGGATAAAACAAATTACATGCTGCCGACCAAAAACTGATCCATCGAACATCACTTAGGAAACAACCTTACAATCGACAGCTTTGTTATTGAGGTAGTGAAGCAGATTCGATGAAAAATAACCTTAGACAACCACTACTACTTCGGTTTGTCCAAACAACTATGAAGGACCCAAACTCCTAACTGGTAGGTCCAAACTCATACTGTACAAAACCATGATCTTGCCAATCTTTCTTTATCTGGACGATAAGCAAGAAAGCGGAGCAGATTTTAGGATCATTCGAAAGAAAAATTCTACGTCAAATATTTGGTCCTGTGTGCAAGGAGAGCGAATGGAGGAGAAGATATAACTGCAAACTCTACGACCTATATAAAGTTTTGGATGTAAGTATTCCAGAAGGCAAAAATCTGTCGACTGCAGTGGCTCGGCCACATCGAAAGGAAAAGTAAGACCGAATCTCCGGTTTAAAGATATAGTAATCGTGTACGCCAGTAACGTCGGTCTAGTAAACTGGAAGCAAAGTGCCCGGGACCGTGATGGATGGAAAACGGCATAAACTCAGGCTTAGTCCCTCCAAGGGTCGCTGGACGGATAAGTAAATAAGTGGTATTCCCCAGTAAGTTTTGTCCATCAATTTTCATCTTGACTTTCAATATTATTATTACAATTACAATATTATTATTTATCTCCGACTCTGATGTGAAAATCTATAGACAGACTTAAAATTTTTTTCTGAGTGTCAGGAAATGGCAAGCGATCTCATACCTTAACACTTTTTATCCAAACTTACTGTATTTCAGCCCAAACTGTAGCTTCAATCATCTCAGTGCGGGAAGTATTCGTTATTTATAATACATAACCCAATATCTGCACCCAAACGAATTTCACAATTAGCAATAGTGACTCTGCGTTGGTCTGTCACCGAGAGGAGGCCTTTGGATATACGCGGCTATGATAAAGTCAATTATATCCAATGCTTCGGTTTTTTGTTGGAGTAAACTATCCCGAAAATAGATGATTGCTGTGTATACCAGATTCCAAAGAACGGTTTGTCTCGGGTGCATGGGGACTTTCCCCAGCATTCCTGACTCCGCTCTAGACGCATTAATGAATTTCCCTCCGCTTGATATTCATCTCATAGTCTGCACTCTCAAAGCCATATTCCTTTTAAAGGAAGTGGTTTGTGATACCACGCGCACTGGAGCTTCGATTACTTTGCGCGTCGGCTGTATTATAATTCTTATGAACATTTCGTCCGATGCCATGGCACCAGAAGTCCTATGCCCAGAATTGATTTCAATTAGACTCTGAGCCAAGAAAGGCTGGAGGACGACAACATTAGATTTCACTTTACATTTGGAAATCTTGCATCTTCTTCCAAGCGGAAATTTACGCAATCATAATGGCAGCGAACTATATTGTGGAGAACCGGTGTGGGGGGCGAAGCACTTGCATCTGTAGCGACAGCCAAGCTTCCAAGCAAGTTCAAGAATGCAAGACATCACTGAATGGTGTCGGAAGGCTAAAATCAGTGACCCTTGTCTGGGTCCCAGGTCGCAATAGGATCATCGGCAATGAAATCGCCGATGAACTTGCCAGCAATAATTCAAAGGAGAGTTTTTCAGCATCACGGTCTGAATGCACCCTCGGTTAAGGCTTCCATTGATAGTGGGGTCTCATATAAGCACAACTGCAAACGGCATAGTTTTTCGGAATGCAGACAGACCAAATGAATGTATCACGATGTACCCAGGAAGTCAGCATCCTCACTGCTGTCCCTCAGCAGGAAAGACTGTAGGTTGCTTACTGACGTCGTGACAGAGCATTACACAACATCGTTCTATGTTTGGTGTGAAAGTGATGACTGTGAATTTCCGGCTTACTCTCGCATCGGGTTGCAGGTACTCGGTGCTGGTACTTTAGGCATATTATCACTGAAACGCTTACTTACTCAAACGCTCTCTGTTTGGTTTTGTTAAACGCTGACCTAAAGAATTCTCTAGCCTTACGTCACGCAATCCCTTTATGTTATTTTTGTTAGGCCACTTCTCGAATTTACTATAGCCAGGTATGGTTCCTTTACTTTGAAAATCATATTTTGTCCAACACAAATTCCTACGATTCACTCTCCAATAGGCTGACATCTACCATTTATCATGATCCAATATTTGTCTAAGTATTGTTCGCTGAGTTCGGACGTGTTTTCTTTTTGCTCCGCATTAAGCTTTTAAATATAATTTATTTCTTCCCCTTCCATATATCTACTTCTGCTATCAGTTTCACGACATTACCCCAAGTGCTGACTGTCTCTTTGTTTTTTTTGACTAACCTCAATAACTGTCGCATTGCAACTTCTGTTATCTATTCCGCATATATTTAGTGCATTACCCGAAGTGTTGAACAATTTTCCGATTCGCACCTAAAATTGTGCGAATCGATAAACAGCCTGCGGGAAGATCTTGAGACTCATTTTCAATCCACCTCAAAGAAACAACCATCTCCAATGCAGCCTGATCCAATGCTCGAAGTAATCTTTGATTGAATCAACGGTGTTGGTGACGATCTGGCTGCAGCACAATCAACCATTTTCGATATCGAGAATCATATCGAAACGGTAAGCAACAATTGACAATTTACCAATCCACACACAACACCGCCAGAATGTCCACTACAATACATCAATTTTGGCTGAATTACTGAAAACCGAAGTCGACCTCTGCCCTTTCAATCCTGTTTCACTATCTACTCCTCCCGTCGCCGCCCCACGCAAGCTCATCAAACATTTTGGTACAACATGGACGCCTTCCGAATGGAGGCGTATACTTGATAGAATCGAAACCGATAGGAGTACATTTTTCACCAAAGGCACATCCGTAAACGCTGATATTACTTGGATCACGAAATTCTTCGCGGACAAATACGGCATCATTATCAGCAATTGTGAAATGTTCCTGCCATCTCACCACAAAAGTAATCGAAGCTTTAAACTCGACCTAACTCCTAGATACGAATGGTTAAATAAGAACCCTGCTGGTGCTAATTTCAACGTTGGAAAGATGCGCATCTGTAAATGGATCTACACACCTTCCAAGAAACAGGATAAAAAGAAGCTTAATTCTAAGTTATCTAATCCCGATTCCAACTCCCGTCCCAAACCGGACTCTAATAAAATACCGAAACCCGTCCCAAACCGTCCCAAACCTGACTCTACACCGAAAACCGTTTCCAAATCTGAAACTAATTGGAGATTTAAAACTAACATCTTTCCCAATTTCACCCAACCACTCACACTAACTCCTCTGAAATACCTAACCCTTCTGCACATGCCACAACTATCACTTCTATTCCTAATTTTGATCTTAAAACCGGAGCTAAATATCCCAATTTCATTAGTTCTTATATTATAAATCCCTCATCTGCAAATGTGTCTAAAGCCCCTTCTTCATTAACATATCCGTTCACTCGACCCCTTTTTGAGCCCCTTCTGAAACCCGTTGTTAAAATAACTCAACAAATTTTTGACACAACAGAATATCGTTATGCACTTTCTAGGCTTAGAGAAAAAAATACTTACGAGAATATATGTCTCCTTCTAGCATATCTGCATGACAAACCAGACTCAGTTTGTTATGAGGGAAAAACTAAAACAAGCCTCATGGTCTCCATACAACAGGAAGGTCTCCCTACTGACCTTACAAGTCTGAGGAACTTATATATTAAGTTCCACGAGATTTTCAATATGTCTCCCCAAAAAGTCTCAGACGACCTTGCTGCTTTCGGTAACTATGTGCACTCCGAAAGGATCTCACACCTCCAACGGAGCAGAGTTGACAACGACAAATTTTTTCGTCCCTAACGTATTTCGACCATCAACACCTACGCCCTTCCTCTTACCTTCTACTATCAAAACGTTAGAGGACTGCGATCTAAGACCCTCCCATTTGAGTTCTACGCTCTGACCGAAACTAATCTAATTCCCGATATAAAGAATCAGGAATTATTTCCCCCTAGTTTCAATATGATGACTCTCCCTGTCGAGGTGTCCTATTTGCCGTCCGCAATGACCAAAACTCTTCACCAATCGCGGTTACTACTTCTTCTAAGATTGACTACGTTTAAATAAAGATAACTCTCCCCCGTAGGTCCCTGTACGTTATGTGTTTTTACATCCCGACCGCGCAATCAATCGAATGCTACCAACTCGCCATCGATGCAATTGATCAAATATTTAACTTATCTGATCCTCTCGATGATATCATTGTACTCGGAGATTTCAATCTACCCCAGCTGCACTGGACTCAATCTGTTGACGAATCTTTTTTTATCGCTAAGCCGACCTCGAGTAAAGAATGTCTCTTCTTAGACGAGCTCACAGACTCTAACTTATGCCAAGTTAGTGGCGTCCCCAACTATATGGTAGGCAATAAGACCTCATTTTCACCACTGAACCCATAAACTTCTCTGTCTCGCTCTGTCCCCTTTCACTATCGACCATTGATAACTTTCACCCACCACTTCTTCTTTCTCTTTTCCACCACTCTCCTATTCACCCCAGCCCATCGAATTTTCGCAAAATTAACGCATATCTTAGTGAGTGTTCATTTGATTTCGCCAAATACGCCCCTAAAAAGTACTCTCTCTATTTTTTAAAGAGAATTATTCAATTCTATTTCTCTTTATGTCCCCTTGTCGCGCAATAAGACTCCTTCTACGAGCCACCCGTGGTATAATCGTAAACTTCGCTCTTTACGTAACAAGATGGGCAGTTTTCCTCCAATCCAACTCTTTTGTTGACTATTCAAACTATCTCGGAGCATACCTTAAATTTGCCAAGCTTTATAACGTTCTCTGTCAGCGATACCTTGATTGTGCGCAATCAAGGCTTATAAACGATCCTAAGTCTTTCTACCAATTCGTTAACTACAAAAAAAAAAAATTGGACGGTTTTCCTCCATCCCTCTCATACGAAAACACATCATCAATTGATCCGCATACCATAGCCAACTTTTTTGCTACTTTCTTTAAGCAATCTTTTGCCGATAACTCCTTCGTACCGGATCCCTCTTATTTCAAATATCTTCTTAACTTCCCCACCGGCCCATCTATTTCTCAAAGATTTGATCATACAGTAATAGAAAATAAATTACAGCAACTTAATGATGAATACTTACCCGGCCCAGATGGCCTTCCATCCATATTTCTTAAAAAGTGTTTCTCAACACTTTCCCACCCCCTTGCAAATCTCTTCCGATTATCACTCTCTCAAGATAAATTTCCACAAACATGGAAGTCTTCTTTCATAACACCGATACACAAAAAGGGATTAAAGAGCGAAGTCACTAATTACCGCCCTAAAGCTAAACTATAGCTCATATACCCAAACTTTTTAAGAGCATTTTTTATGAAGCCTTAAGCTTCCAGTGCAAATCATTTATTTCCCCTAGTTAACACGGCTATCTTCTTACCTGGATAATCGTTTTTATAGTGTTCGTTTCAGGTCTGTCCTATCGGCCCCTTTCTTGGCCACTTCAGGTGTTCCTCAGGGTAGTCACATAGGTCCACTTTTCTTCATATTAACGATCTTGAAGGGGTCATTCAACACTCAGAACTTTCTCTCTATGCTGACGATACCAACTTTTTTAAACCCATTTCCTCACAACATGACTCCAGCCTTCTTCAAATAGATGTAAATAGTTTTTCCAGCTGGTGCACCAAGAACTGCTTAGAACTCAATGTCACCAAATGTCAATCGATTACCTTTTCACGTAAGTGCAACATGTCTACTCCCAGAATTTACGTTCTCCATGGTCAACCTATATTCCTAGTTCAGACTATCCGCGACCTTGGCATATTATGCGACAGGGAGCTTAATTTCCGCTCGCATATGATGAGATAATTACTAAAGCAAACTCATCACTTGGCTTTGTTAAAAGATGGTCTAAAGAATTCTGCAACCCGTATGTGACCAGGTCACTATACATCACTTACGTTCGCCCTCTGCTCGAGTACGCTAGCCAAGCTAGGTGTCCCTTTCAACGAGTTCATGTATCCCGTATTGAGAGCATCCAGCGTCGTTTTCTTCGACTTCCTCTTCGAGGTCTACCTTGGAACGATCCTCTTATCTTACCTCCCTACCGAGACCGTCTCAAAGTCATTAACCTGAATACTCTTTAGGAACGAAGGGACGCAGCTGACATTCTTTGCAACTCCATTTTCTTTAATACTAACCCTCGAAATCTACGTTGCCCCCGTCTCTTTTATCTACCTATACACCGCACCACATATAGCTCTAACGAACCAATATCCCGTATGCTTTAAGTCAAAATTAAAAATTAAAAATTAATAAAATATGTTTGATCGGCCAATATTCATCTCATCCAACAGCTCTTAACCACAATAATCATTGAACGACAAGTAAAGGGTGACCAGATAGAAAAAAAAAAACAATTTAAATAAAACAACAACGGTGTGAGATATAAAATTGATTCTGGCCTTATTTTGAAGGACATTAATGTCATTATGTGTGAAATAGCACATCATTTATATGGGCGGCTCGGCTTCACTAACAGTGCTTCTAACGGCCGATCCAATTCGTGGAAACTTGGTCAAATATATGCGGCGTTATTCCGGCAATAGCGTTTCGAATGTTGGTCTCGAGCTCATCCAAAGTGGTTGGCTTGTTAGCGTAGACTAAGGACTTGATGTCGCCTTAGAGAAAAGTGATGTCAAATTGCATGATAGCGTAGGCAAATTGATGAACTCCTCGCCGTGAGATGACCCCATCACCAAATTTCTCCGTTGCATTGCTTGTATGACATGTAGCGCCGTCTTGTTAGAACCACAGCCCGCATATATCGATGTTGTTGACCTCTGACCACTGAAAGTCGGTTAACATCGCTCTTATACCTGAGACCATTGACGGTAACGGTATTCCCAATTTCGAAAGAAATAAGGTCCGATAATGCCGTCATTATCTTATTGACATAACCCCTGAGCCAAAATAGGGCTTCGCCCGAGAAGATGCTTTTTTGCCAAAATCCGGATCTTCGACCAACATTTCCAACGGTCAATTATCGAACTCACGACGATGTTTATGGTCGTTCGGTTTCAATTCTTGCGACAGCACAATCTTGTTCGGATGTAGATCCAAATCCAACTGCAAAATAAGTCGGGTTAACTGTCTGGCAATGCCAAATTCAGCTAATCAGTGTCGAATCGACATTCCTGGGTTTTCTTCGATACAGCAGTTATGTTTTCTTCTTTTCGCACAAATTTCTGTCTATTTGTTGGGTTAAGATGACTTATAGTACCTGCACACTAAAGCCATGATAACGACCGACCTCACAACGAAATTCACGTTGCGTATTTACAACTGAGACGGAGTCTTCCACACGTTTGGCGTAAAACGGTGCACGATTAAATGGCAAACCTTAGTAAATATTTTGACAGCTGGACGTCATTAATAACTTTGACAGCTGCTATTTGATCACCTTTTAGTGTTACGCAGCCATTGTGTCATGTGATGCGTGAGGGTGTGTTTGATTTTTATTGTAGTAGATATACCCTCAGAAGCACCTTAGCCCTCACCGATCATGACTCTGAACTTCCCAGTCTTTTAATTTTATTTTAAATTAGTTTGTATTAAGCTTAATTAAATTGTGTGGGTCAAGAAAGTGACACCATCCTATTGAAACCACATATCCTCCAAGTCTTCCAATTCCGATTCATCCCAAAAGGATTGGGTTAATTTGGAGCGATAGCGGTCTCTATTGATTGCAACCGATTCGCTGGGATAATCTCAGTTGAAATCTCGTACACATAGATTGTTGTTAAAACACTGCTGCAATTCACTTGACCAAATGCGTTCTTATAATTTAGGTGAGATGATTTTCCGGTAAAAATCAAGCTATGCTTTCATATTCAATAGAGCTCAATCAGCGAAGAGTTGACGTTCATGATGGTTACTCATATTTGGCTCTCAGGTCAAAAAAAGCCTATTGGGTCGTTTTCGCTAAATACCCAGTTCTTAAAAACGGAGCGGAATCGATTGATTGCGGTCTTGGGTCTCCCACTCGGGTACATCCACAATATTCTCTTCACTTCTTTTTTCGGTTTCATTGTCTAATTGGTACGGCCACATTATAAAGTAAATTAGTCGATTCGAATTTCTTCCCTGCATGCTAAATTGATTGATTGATTGATTGATTGATTATTTATTTATTCACAAGTATACAATAGATTTAGATTTATGGATTACATATATATTTTTACATTCACATTTAGATTATTTGTTTGTTTGCTTAAGAGTTTAACATAACTAGTGTCGACTATATAAAATTAGATTTGAGGAATAGTCTACATTAATTAAAAAGATGTATCGGGGTTGTATGTAAGATACAAGATTCTCTCTACTATTTCTACAAAGTAGAAATGTATAAAAAAAGAACAAGGAAACAAATATCTACATTCATGACTATTTACCATTACTCAAGTTTTTATTTCTACTAAGGGATTTACTTCATTTAGATCGAACGTGATGTATTCTTTTTAATTTCACGATTGAATAAACCGGGATTAGTTCAGGCGGTAATATATAAAAAAGTCTAAGAGCAAAGGACGTACAAAAATTTAGGAAGTGATTCGTATTATGCATTGTGATAGTGGCCAGAAATCGGTCTTTATAAAGGTAAAGATACTTCTGAGGCAGAATCTTTGCGTTAAAAAAAGCAAATAGCTATTCTCCATGCGTCCCTTTGATTCCAGTTGATTCTAATTATGTATTTTTGGACAACAATTAAGGATTTACGGAAACAAAATGGCTGTAGATGGTACAATATGCTCGTGCTTTTTAGTAAGTTTTTTCTAAGGGAGGCTGTACCATATGTGAACCCTAGTTCAATCCGCTATCGATTTCTAAACTTAATTACTTGAAAACATTCGTTCTTTCAATATTAAAACATTTGGATGTATAGGGCGATTCATCGTGCGGTTTGATTTTCAATAGGCCTTTTTTGACTTGACTTCTTGACTTGACCTTGACTTCTATCAAACTGCTTAGTCATTTTTGTTCAGGATGGTTTGGCAAGTCATCATGAAAAAGACTCACATCACAACAGTGTCTCCAAATTGTTCAGCTGTACAGTATTACGAAAATCAGCGTTCTGTGAAAAATGTTTTTCACTGAAACCACTATTGCCAATACCATTCTCAAATTTGAGTCCCAGTTTACCTGAGTGGATGATACTCTACCGGTTAGACCACATCCAGCACGTAGTGAAGAGACTATAGCAGCTGCAGCTAAGAGTGTACGCGAAGACCGTGACGAATCGATTCGTCGTCGTTCTTTGCAGCTTGGCTTGGCGTATTCGACATTTTGGCGTAGTTTACGTGAGGCCTAAAAGCGTATAAAATTCAACTTGTACATGAATTAAAGCCAGGGGACTTGAATTTGCGTCATATTTTCAGTAAATGAGCTCTGGAAAAACTCAATGAAAATCCGGTGTTTAATCGTGAAATTCTGTTCAGTAATGAAGCCCATCTTTGGCTCAATGGATACGTTAATAAACAAAACTTCCATATTTGGGCTGGGCTGATGAGCAACCCGAAGAGTACCAAGACCTATCATTACATCCATTAAAAACAACAGTATGGTGTGCTTTATGAGCTGGTGGAATCATTGGTCCATATTTCTTCAATAATGAGGCAAATCAGAATGTTACCATCAATGGTATCTGTTATCACACCATGTAAACGTACTATGGGCTTCCTGAAATTCAAGCACATGGTCTCGGTGAGCTCTGGTTTCAACAAGACGGCGCCACGAGCCATACAAGGCATGAAACAATGGATTTGTTGAGAAACCATTTTGGTGAGCACTTAATTTCATGTTTTGCTACGATAAATTGGCCGCCTAGATCGTGCTATATCACACCTTTGAACTATTTTCTCTGGGGATATGTAAAGTCTCAGGTCTTCAAGAATAAGCCAGCTACGATTGACGCTTTGGAGGCCAACATTACTCGTGTTATCCGCTAGATACCAGTCGCTATGCTCAAACGAGTCGCCCAAAATTCGACCTACTTTCAAATTTATGTATTTTATTTTACATCATAGATCAAATATTACGATGAATCACCCTATACAACTTATTGGGTCTATTACTTCGTGCGGTTTGCTAAGAGATGGCGTATTATTCCATTGGAACATGCGTTTGAAAACAACTGTAATTGTACATAATTTCAGTATAAGTCATTCATTTGAAGCGTAAACAACAATAATTTTTTTTTACTCAAATATGTCGAACTTTATGCCTGAAAAAGTGTTTTTGCGGGAAGTTCTTCTTCATTACTTTAATATGAAGAAAACTGCTGCCGAAAGTCATCGTATTTTGGTGGAAGTTTATGGTGAACATGCGCTAGTTGAGCGAACGTGCCAAAAGTGGTTTGCATGATTTAAAAGTGGTGATTTTGGCTTGGAAGACGATGAACGTCCTGGGCAGCCAAAAAAGTTTGAAGATGAAGAACTGGAAGCATTATTCTATGAAGATTGTTGCCAAATACAAGAAGAGCTCGCAGAATCTTTGGGTGTCACTCAAGCAGCCATTTCAAAACGTTTTAAAGCAGCTGGATATATTCAAAAGCAAGGAAATTGGGTTCCACATGATTTCAAGCCGAGAGACGTCGAAAGGCGGTTTTGCATGTCCGAAATGCTGCTGGAACGCCACAAAATTAAGCCATTTTTGCATCGGATTGTTACTGGTGATGAAAAATGGTCCATTACGACAACCCCAAGTGCAAAAAATCATATGTGAAACCGGCCAACCAGCCAAATCAACGGCAAAGCCGAATATCAATGGCGCGAAACTAATGCTCTGTATTTGGTGTGATCAGATGGGTGTGCTGTATTATGAGCTGCTAAAACCGGGCGAAAAAGTCATAGCTTCAGATGGGCAATACTTTGAATAAAATTATTGTACATGTTTTTCTTAAATATACGTTCAAATTTTGAAAAAAAAAACCACACGAATTAAATTACATACCCAATAATTCAAAGCAATATCAACTTCGTATGATGGAATGGATGGTCCGATTCAATAATGTTTCGGTAAATCCCGTACCATATATTTAAAACCGGTTAAGGGTATACAAAGTACTCAAGTTTTGATATTTCCAGAAATGGGAAGTGCTCGTACTCTCTCTGATTTTTTTTTTTTTCGTTTTTCTTGCACGTTTTTATAATAAGACAGCATACCTACATATTTTTGAATAAATAAAAATTAAGTAGAAGGGGTTCCTCTTCAACAAGAAATTGAATTCATTGCTCGTGGTAAAACACCAATTCAAGTACCGCTGAAAAAACTGAATAAGGGACTGAAAAAACACCTAAAGACCTTCGATAAATTTACATTCGCCTTTGCTAAACATTTTGATATGAGTTCGGGTACAGGTACCAACAGACTCTCCGGGCCTACATATTTTCAGCTTTCAGCAACTCGTTAATAAAAAAACATTAAAGAAAGAAAATTATTCGCGTGAAAAATTTAATGAATCTCTTGAAATGGTACGTGAGCTGTTTACGAATTGTACATTAAGCTCTTGCTCAGCATCAATTGGAATGCTATTATACTGTCAGTTGTAGCGAAATATAAAAGAAAACGATGTAATGAGTTGAAAGAAGAATTCTGTATTAATAACGTTATCATTTAATTACGCGAATTTAATTTGTCCATTGTCGTATAAAAGTCAAAGAGAAGCCATACCACTACTACTGACAATGACCTACCATCCAACAACCTCCACCAACCAGCCATTTGCAAATTTCACACTTTCCCATGTCAATACTTAGCAATACCATCAACAACAAAAGGAGGAAATTAAGCCTCAAATTATGATGAACGTTCGTATCTGCAATGATGTACATATGGCATGTACCTGCGTTAACTGAGAATCTTCAAAAACAAAAAAAAAAAAAAAACCGAAATATGAATCCTTGTGACTATGGTATGGCCTGACTGTACAAATGTTTACGTTAATGATGACGAGCATTGTGAAAATTTTATTGACCAGCTGTCACACAGTGATTTCTGATAATAACTCATTAAATAAGATTAATTATTTTTGAAGCATCCCGCTTTTATAACACAGTGAATGGTGATCAGGAATGGTGCTTTTCGAAGGGACAACAAACATGTTTTATCTGTCGTAGTGGCTTATGTTGACTTTATCGGATTAACGAAAATTAGCGAACTCTTAAAGTTTTTCCTACGACTTTCGGTTTCAAGAATAACAAACTTTAGTAAAGGAACAAAGATACGCAATCTTTGTTTGAGAATGATTAGAACGTGTAGACGGGTCTTAGTGTCTGTATATATCGTGTAATCCTTTGCTTTAAAGCAAATTTTGGGGTGAATTCGAGGAGATTTTGGGGATATTTAGTGCTTGTTAGGGATGAAGATTGCTATAAGAAGTTATAATTTGGGTTTATCTTTGGATTAATTCTTTTATTTTATATGTTACCAATTTATATCAGGTTTCTAACTTTATTTATTTATTTTTTTTATTTTCAGGTAATGGCATCTGTAAAAAATATTGGAAAATATTTAGAGCTGAAAATATTGTTTATGGATGAGTATCAAAGGTTGAGAAGGTATTTCTTTTAATTTTTCATTTTAAGATCCAGATTAATACTGGTTTTCTTCAAAGAGGTCTTACTACTGAGACTGTCATTAGTGTAAAATCTTTCAATTTTTCCAATAAAAACGATGAAAAATAGATTGCTACATTAATTACAGAGCATGAATAACAAAAACTGCAATAATGTTGTTAGTCGAGAGTTAAATTTAATAACTCGTCCCAAGCGTGTTCGAGTGAATTTTAATTTGTCACAGCTATGTCCTGATCATCATTTCTTTCTGGGTTGATCATTGGTTTTTCGTTTGATGTGGATGTTTCGTTGGAAACCAATGCTTCTTTGGATATACTCGTATATTCCGCACTTGCGATTAGTGCAGATTCCTCTTCGGTTGGTGCTGGATATGGTATCATCATCTTAGGTTAGGTTAGAATGGTGGTTGGAAAACCAACCCACTTAGGCCTATTGGCCCGTTGTGCTGCCACGTGGATGTATGATCCCCTTACTCATGGAACCAATTTGAGCTTACGATGAAGCGCAGGAGACTGTTAACGTCTTTTTTGTTTAGATCGTTTAAGTCGTTCTAGAGTTTTCTTCTCTGGGAGATAGCTGAACATGTACAGAAAAGATGGAGGATTGTCTTCTCTTCCTCCTTGTTCATTCAGCTTCTACAGAAATCGTTTGTTTGCCTATTAGGCAGTGTCCAGTGATGACACCTGTAATGGCGCTGAGATGGCGGATGGAAAAATCCGACTCTTAGAGCGATTCAGATCCAGCTTTGGCCAGATGTGTTTTGTCTCTAGACATGTTGGCCAACCGGTTCATCTAACGTCTGTTCTTTTATGAGAATTCAGCTTAAATAATAATTTGAACTTATCGATTTAATTAGAATAGGTAGAGGTATCTGGAATGTCTTTGTGGACCAGCACCCAACATAGGTGAATATTGAACTGCTCTGTCATCTCCGTAAGAGATGATTGGCATTCGCGGGTGGTTTTAGTATTTAGTGAGACCGAGTCCAGGGACTTGATAGTGGCCTGACTATCCGAAAAGATGCGGATATCCTTTGCAGATATCACGTTCTTCTTCAGCCAGGACAGAGCTTCTTTAATCGAAAAAATTTTCGCCTGGAACACGCTATAGTAATTTGGAAGACCGAAGGAGAGGCTGAAATTTGAAAAAAAAACTGAGAAAATATCTGAGAAAACACCTCCACCAACCCGCTATCAGTTTAAGATCCATTTGTATAGAAATTTATAGACTTATTCTCCATGAAAGCATTTTCCTCCCAAAAAGATCTAGAGGGAAAGCCCGTATGAAAGACTTTGTCAAAACGAAGTTTAGGTATGGTGAAATCGATGTTCTCTAAGTGGATTCCTAAAACATTACGAATGACCAAATAAATTATTTGTCCACTGTGTAGTCGCTTTAAAGCGAATAGCTGCAGTCGCAGTTACTTGCCTGCTGAAGATGTCGACGGGTGTCGAGTGAAACAGAATGTCTAGCGCCGCGGAGGGACTGGAGCGTAGAGCTCCGCTTATGCATAGACATGCTGTTCTTTGGATTCGGCTTAGTTTTTTGCAGTTGACTGCAATGTCTAAGGCCATCCACCAGATGATCACACCGTAAATGAATATCGGCCTATCACCATCTTAGTCTCCTTTTTTTTATATAATCGACCCTCAGCGGAGTTAACCTACGAATGAGTCGGCTGTGAAGGATTAGTGTAGTCGCGCGTCGTATACATATATACATTAACTGTGCAGGCACAGGTTATCTCTCTAGAGTTAAATGGAACATATTTCTTCTACAGGGTACCTGATATGGACGATAGGAAAAAAAAAACTTTAAATAACACAATAACAGTGTGAGATATAAACTTGATTCTATCTTTATTTGCAAGCTACGTTCATATCGTTATGTGTGAAGTAGCACATCATTCAAATGTCTGGCAGGCTTCAAGCGGTTAATCCAATTTTTGATGACTCGGTCCAATGTGTGCGGTGTTATTTCGGCAATAACGTGACGAATATTGGCTTTGAAGTAATCCAATTGGGTGGACTTATTAGCGTAGACAAAGAACTTGACTTTGCCCCAGAGAAAATAATCTGTGTCAAATCGCACGATCGCGGCGGCCAATTTATGAACGCTCGCCGTGAAATAACCGAGTTGCCAAATTTCTCCTTCACAACTTCAAGCGTTGCGACGCTTGTATGGCATGTAGCGCCATCTTATTGGAACCACAGCTCGGTTATGTTGATGTTTTCAAGCACTGATTAGGAAAAGTCGGTTAAATCGCTCTGTACCTGAGACCATTGACTGTAACGATGTCTCCTTCCCCATTTTGAAAGAAATAAGGTCCGATGATGCCGTAAAACGCACCAAATAGTCAGTTTTTGTGGATAAATTGATACTTTTTCAAACACTTGTGCATTGTATTTGCTCTAGATATGGAAATTTTGCTTGTTGACATAGCCGCAGAGCCAAAAATGGGATTCGTCTGAGAAGATGATTTTTTTTTCAAAATCCGGATCTCCGGTCAACATTTCCAGCATACAAATAGCGAACTCACAGCGTTGTCTATGGTCGTCCGACTTCAATTCTTAAGCCATCACAATTTTATATGGATAAGAGTCCAAGTCCTACCACAAAATAAGCCGGGTTGACTCTCTGGCGATGCCCAATTCAGTTGATCGGCGCCGAATTGACATTTCTGGGTATTCCTCAATACTGGGCGCGGCGATGTTTTCTTCATTTCGCACCAATCTCCATCTGGTTTGTGGCTTAAGTTCCAAAATTGAAATTGAAATAGGTTGACATTTTCCTACGTCAATGTGAACAATGGAATTTGAGACTGAAAACGGTTTCGAAACTCGAAACGCAACAAGGCAAAATATACTACAGTCGTGCAAAAGATATAGATACGATTTTTATGAAGTAACAACGATAAGATAAAGTAATCCTAAACAAACCACTTGCAACCCAGCAACGACTTTTGCTGATAGAAGACCAAGACCAACAAAATCAGATATTATTCGCAAAAATATACTGGATCAACAGAAACAAGCCTTAAATTTGAGAGAATGGTTCCGAAATGCCGTAAGCCAAAAGGATGAACTTGACGTGAGGTGGGTACAGAAAATCTGCTCAACATAAATAAAAAGGCGTAGTAATGAAAGAAGAACAAAGGGCATACCTTTCAAGCTTGGATTAAGTTTTGATTTAGACTACGAATGTTTCAAATAAGACGCACCAGAGCACGTGCGAAAGCGCTTGACAGGAGAATTGCAATGTAGAACCAGTCGCAATCGAGTTGTTTTTTTAAGGATTCCCGGACAATGAAATAAAACTCGGAATAGATTAAATTACTGAAATATATTGAAGAAGACTAATCGAGCTTGCTACTGGAAAACAACGAAATTGACAATAGATGGAACAATTACTTTAACGCTTTGCTCAAGAATTCTCGAAGAGAAAATTTCAGATTTGATGTAAGTCAAAGTTATTTAGTTTAATAATCCGCGGTGGACTAAAGCCTCAGCTAAAATGTCGCTCCTGCTAACGCAGACTGTTGCCAACTATGTCGACTTGCGCAAACAAAGTTGGCTAAGTTCCTTTCCACTTGTGTAGGTTACCTAAGATGAAATCGTCCTCTACTTTATTTGAGTTGAACATTTTCCGGGCCGTTAAACTTGAGTCCGTGCGTTCTACGCATTTGCTATCTAAGTCCAAAGAAGCAGCGATCTGCAAAAGTGAGTTTTCGCATTCTTCGTTATCATCCTGCATAGTCGTATGAGCCTGGCAGGATGCAAAAATTTGATGTGGTTCGCGTCAATAAATGCTGTCAAATGTGGCTTTGTAATCAATGAAATAGGCTTTCCTCGCCTAAAACTACACTAATAGGAACTGGCCAGATATTTTACAGAGGGTCTTAGGTGGTTACATGATATGGCAGACAGGTTTTATATGCGATGTATATTAGTTGACGCAGTTCAGGGTTTCTCCCTTCTTTACAATTGACAAGTAATACTGATGTATCAGCTGATGTATCATTCGACGATACCCACGTCAACTCAGATTTTAAAGAGGAATAAATCTATGCTCCGTATCAAATTGTCATTTCCTACTTTAAACATTACAACAGTGAAGCCATTGGGCTTAGGAGAAGGAGATTGTTGCCACAGACTTTATTCGGTAGATAAACCTTCTGTCTGAGGCGTGAATGGTTCATTCTGTCCAATATCTGGATGTTGTCCATCTTTGCCGTTTAATAGTCTGTAGAAATAATTTCTCCAGGTTCTCAGCACAGACTGTGGATTTGTTTTGTTTTCTTCTGAGGAGTCTATGCGCTTCTCTTTTTTTCTGCTCGTAGAGCCCGCGAGCCGCTCGATTTCATTTCTGCTGGGCCGCTTTGTGTTTTTTTTCCCTGCCTGCATTCGTCATCGGACCAGTGGATCCTTTTTTGGTTATAGTTGAAGCCAGGCAAAATAGGAGCAGGTTCTCTGATTGCTCTTTTGTAGTGATACATTCGTACATTGACTAAAACAAGATAATAGTTCGAGTCGACGTTAGCTTCTCGGAGAGTTCGGACGTTTATTTAACTGGAAAAATTTAATCGATGGTTTGTTGATTAGGGGGGAGTCAGCTTCTTTTATGGATATTAAGTTGTGGAAACCATATAGGTATAGTTGCATAAGGTCCCGTCGCAAATTCGTAGAGGATATACTTTCTGACCATATTACCGAAGATGCCCTCCTAACCTAGGTTGGCATACAAGTTTCCAATCGTAGGATTTGTCGAGGAGCTCATAAATGCAATCTTTGATAAGGTCATCCTTTCCCTTTATTCGGGCGTGAGCATTTATAAGGGCGGCTTTTTCGAATTTAGTCTTTTTTGCAACTTGTCGACAGGTAATCGCTTGCACGCCTAAAGCTCAAGACTTGTTTCTTAAATCTTCCTCTGATGGCAAATCTGCATTCTAATAAGCGCTGTGACTGCTGTTCTTGTGAGAGCAGTTTTCTGTAATCTACATAGTAGATATTATAGGTTTCATCAACTTTTCGTCCCGCTAATTAGGGTTCATAGCTGTTGAAAATTTGCGTTTAATATTCAGCTGCACGCGGCTTCTTAAGGCTCCGAAAATTGCAATAGCAGCTTGCTGATCAATGTCTTTTACTTAGTCGTAAACGTACGAAGTGATCCGTCAGTAGCCGAGGTTATTGGCTGATTCGTCATATGTCTATCTCTTTGGTATAAAGTTGAGTGAACCTGCTAGTCGTACTAAAATTGCAGTTCATGTAAGAATGTCCCAAAATGATAGTGCCATCCTCCAAATGTTCTGTGATAAAAATGCGACACAAGTAATCGGGGAAAAAATCAGTCAGTTCTTTGCAGAATTCTCAAAAATATTGAATATACTCAAAATTTCAACTGTGCAAACACACACATGTAATGCCCTATAAATAAAGTGTGATTGTGTGATGTGTGATAATGTGAAAAAAGATACATTAATTTGAAAGCCAACTTAAAGTTTTTATAATCAGTTAAAAGTACAATTCATGGCATTTATTTTTTGATATTCTACATTATATCATGTAAATGTTGGCCATGACTACGTCTGAGGTGCTCCACCCGGAAGATCCAATTTTGGACTGCTCGTTTGAGCATAGCGACTGGTATCTCACGGATAACACGAGTTATGTTGTCTTTCAAAGCGTCAACATTATTCTCGAAGACCTGAGACTTTACATATCTCGAGAGAAAATAGTTCAAAAGTGTGATATCGCACGATCTAGGCGGCAAATTTACCGTAGCAAAACATGAAATTAACTGCTCACCAAAATGATTTCTCAACAAGTCCATTGTTTTACTCGCTGTATGGCTCGTAGCGCAGTCTTATTGAAACCAAAACTCACCGAGATCATGTGCTTGAATTTTAGGAAGCACATAGACCGTTAACATGGCGCGATAATGGTTACCATTGACGGTAACATTCTGATTTGTCTCATTTTTGCAGAAATATGGACCAATGATTCCACCAGCCCATAAACCACACCATACCGTTGTTTTTAATGGATGTAATGGTAGCTCTTGGTACTTTTGGTTAACTCATCAGCTAAGTTAAATTTTTTGCTTTTAAGCCAAAATCCTCAAGTAAAATAAGCTAACTTGTTGAATACGCCAAGCCAAGCTGCTAAAAACGACAACGAATCGATTTGTCACTGTCTTCGCGTACACTCTCAGCTACAGCTGCTTATAGTCTCTTCACTACGTGCTGGATGTGGTTTAACCGGTCGACTATCATCCACTTATGTAAACTGGGACTTAAATTTGCGAATGGTATTGGCAATAGTGGTTTTAGAAGGTCGATTATGCGTACCGTAAGTTTCTCGAATCGCATGAAAAACATTTTTCACAGAACGCTGATTTTCGTAATACATCTGAACATTTTGGAGACGCTGTTGTTATGTGAGTCCCTCCATGATGATTTGCCAAACGATATTGAATTAATATGACAAAGCAGTTTGATAGGAGTGACATGTGATCTGTCAGAGAAAGCCTATTGGAAATCGAACCTCACGATGAATCACCCCTTACAAACAACTACTGCAACTATTTCCTTCTTCTAAAGGTAAAATTTTCACATATTTTAAAATGTTTACTCCGTAGCTGTATGAATAACGATGATTTGCTCTCGATCAGTGTCGATCGTTTGTGTTTGAATAGACATTGTCAAGATGGGAAGAGGAGTGAAATTGAAAATGGTCAAATAATTAGATCGTTGGAAAGCGGCATATCTACGCGTAAAATTGAATGGCAGTTAAATCGTTCCTATCATCTCGTTAAGAATTTAAAAAAGTCACAAAAAAGTCATCATTCCGTCTGCCGGCATTAGCAAATCATCAGAAAAGGCGCATTTTAAGGGAATTGTCTAATTCCACCAACAGCATTCTATATGCTGCAGCATGTCCTGGAATATAAGCCGACAAATCCACCGTTCACATATTTGTAAAGGCGTCCGGTCGGCTGAAATCGTAAAAATTAAAAAAAAAAAATAAATCGCAACCACCTCTTATTACACAGCATAAGACGGCAAGATTGGACTGTATGAATAAATACACGTTATCAGTGGCAATTTATCTGTAAACTAAGGTTCAAGTACTACTACGTATATAATACATGGGCTGAAAAGTCCGTTTCTAAGAGAGGACACCACTTGAATTAAATAAATTACTATCTTCAGTTAGTACCAACCTTCAAAAGATACGTATATAAATTTGACAGCTGTCGGACGATTAGTTCTCGAGATGTAGCGTTGTGAGTGAAGCAACTTTTGTCATTTTGAAAACAAATGGATTCAAAGAAATGTCGTGTGTTGATTTATCATTGCTTTTTGATGGGAAAAAATGCAGCCGATGCAAAGAAATGGTTTGATAAGTGTTACCCGGACTCTGCACCAGCCGAACGAACTATTCGCATGTGGATTGAAAAATTTAAAAGTGGTCATACAAGCACCGAAGATGATGCACGCCGTGGACGTCCAAAAGAGGCTGTTTCAGATGAAAACATCAAAAAAGTCCACAAAATGATTACGAAAGACCGTAAAGTGAAGTTGATCGAGATAGCTGAGGCTCTGAAAATATCAAAAGAGCGTGTTGGATATATCATACTCGAATATTTATACATGCGAAAGCTCTGTTCAAAGTGGGTGCAGTGTTTGCTCACAGTCGACCAAAAACAACAATGTGTTGATTCAGGAGTGTGTTTAAAGCTGTTCAACCGCAATAAAGCCGAATTTTTGGGTCGGTAAAGATGAAATTTGGCTCCATTACTTCAAACCAGAGTCAAGTCGACAGTCAGCTGAATAGCGAGTAGGCGACGAACTTCGTCCAAAACGACCAAAAACTCAACAGTCGGCTGGCAAGGTTATGGCATCCATATTTTGGGAAACACATGGAATAATTTTCATCGACTATCTCCAAAAGGGCCAGACTATCAACAGCGACTATTACATTGCGTTGTTAGAGCGTTTGAAGGAAGAAATCGCAGAAAAACGGCCGCATTTGAAGAAAAAGAAAGTGCTGTTTCAGCAAGACAATGCACCGTGTCACAAGTCGATGAAAACGATGGCAAAATTGAATAAATTCGACTACGAATTGCTTCCCCACCCAGCGACTATTTCCTGTTCGCAGGCCTCAAAAGAATGCTCGCCGGAAAGAAATTGAAGACCGATGAAGAAGAAATCGCCGAAAAAGAGGCTTATTTTGAGGCTAAACCGAAATCGTACCACAAAACTGGTATCGAAAGATTGAAAAATCGTTTCAATCAGTGTATTGCCCTCGAAGGCAACTATATTGATAAATAAAATTGAATTTTGCAAAAATTCAAATTTTATTGTATTATAAAACGGCACTGACTTTTCAGCCCATGTGTTACTATCTGTACTTTCAAGTTTTGCGATGGCTCTATCATTTTGGGTAGCACCTTGTGCTACAACGCAGCACAAATAGAAGGGAGAAATATGTGGAGTTAGTATGAATAAATACACTTTATCCACAGCAATTTTATCTTTAAACTAAGTATTACTACGTATATATATACAGTGACCATATAGCAATGAAAGTTTGTAATTTAATCATGAATCGTTTTACGCCGAACGTGCGGAATTTTTTAAAAAAATATCAAGATTCCGTCTCAATTTATTTGAGAGAGGGGCTGGTTGGTCATCTCAAATAACGTTCGCCTATTGGATCTGCATTTGATTACATTTTCATCAACAAAATCTGTGGCGAAAATAGTGTTCGTCTAGGTACTGTGTATAGACCAAATAGAAATATTGACTTAACACCCATATATGCCTCAGTTGAAGAAATTGCTGCTAATGCAACAAATGTCATTGTTTGTGGTGATTTCAGTAGTGACCTTTTAGTTGAAGGTCATCTTATTTAAGGCATGAACATGCTTGATCTTCACCCCGTAAATACGCAGGTGCCTACTCATTTTACGAGCACCTCAAGTACTCTTTTGGATTTATTCTTTGTAAATGATACTGACAGAATATTGATGTTTGACCAAATTTCTGCCCCAGCTTTTTCTAAGCATGATCTTAGGTTTCTTGTTTACGTAACTTGTTTACGTTATGCCATCACCGAATGACCAAATCGATTTTATTCAAAGGAATATAGATCATCTATTTGATACGCACGTACCAATCAAAACTAGAATGGTAAAAGAAAAGACAAAACCCTGGTTAACAAATGAGATTCAAGCGCTAATGTTGCGTCGTGGCCAAGCTTATCGTCGGTGGGAGCGTTTTCGGGTCGAAGAATTCCACCATGCTTATAAAAATATACGGAATAGTGTTGTTCGTGAAATACGAGCTGCTAAGGCACAATTTTATCCCAGTCGCTTAAATATAAACGCAGATGGCCGCAAACTATGGATAAATCTCCGGGAATTGGGGATTGATAAGCAAAAATTTACTTGTTCAACGAACATCGACTACGATAAACTCAATCGAAAGTTTTTATCGCTTCTCCAACCTAGAACCTCAGAGGCAGATGATGAAAGTTCTTGTGGTGGTCCTGTTGTCCATACAAATGTATTTTTTATCTTTTATAAGAGTGGACAATGTAGACATAGTCCAAAGTTTTTTGTCTGTGAAATCGAATGCAATGGGATTTGATGGTGTTCATCCGGTATTCGTCAAATTTATTTTCCCAATACTGTTGCCATATGTAATGAATGTGATTAATACCATTTTTATGACCGGCATCTTTCCTCATCAGGGGAAAATGGCTAAAATAATACAAATTCCTAAAAAAACTCGGCAGGTGATGAATTCAGACCTATATCAATCCTACCTTTTCTCTCTAAAATTTGTGCATATGCTTAAGCAACTGAATGAGTATCTGGGACGTATTATTTTGCTGGTTTCAGTTCAATCTGGATTTTGTGTCAAACATAGCTGTACAACTCAGAAATTTACACTTCTGAGGACAAGGCTAGTACTCGGTAAATCACTGGTTATTCCTATTCTTATATATGGCTGTGAACTTTTATATGATTGTGATGCTTGTAGTATAAGAAAGCTAAAAGTAGTATTTAATAGCACTATCCGATATGTCTATAGTCTCAGAAGATATGACCATGTCTCACATTTGGCTAAAAAAAACCTGTTAGATATGTCTTTTCAGGACTGATTGTGGTATGTTCTATCATCTTTCGATAGAAATAATTAAATCAGTTTCTAGAATTTCGTTTCACCATGTTGTTTGTGTATAAAATTTGGTGTACTATGTGTAGGACGTCAGGAAAATACACGTCTACGACATCTTATTTTTCAGGGGATTTTCTTTGAATGAAGCACTTTTTTATCTCGAAGATGATGAGGATCTTACGGCGAAGGTGGATAAAATAACAATATTTCCACCGAAAAATGCTTATGCGGAATTGACAGATGAAGATTCTGGTGGCGAAGAATTTATTTCTGTCAGCAATTTATTTGTCTGATGATACATTCCCTTTTCCGAATTTTTAAAGCCGGCGACCTTCAGCACAATCTTCTAAGAACCAACTTAAGAAGAAGACATAGTTTTACCATTGGGTAAAAGAGGATATACCGGCACTGGCTTCCAACAATACCGACTTTGAAGATCCAGAAGAGTTCAACCCCAAACCTTTGGATTTATTTTATAGATTTTTTGATGGAGAGCTATTTGAATTTATTCTAACTGAAAGCAACAGATATATTTTACAAAAAAACAGGTTACGAATCACCGAATTGAATGAACTTAAAGCTTTCGTGGGAGTTTTAGTTTTGAGCGAATGTAACCACGCAGAAGAATTTACTGGGAACGAGAAAAGAATGGCCATAATGCCTTGGTTGCAGAGGCAATTACAAGGTATAAGTTTGAATACATCTTTTGAAATCTTCATTTAGCAGACAACGAAAACCTGGACCAAGCCGACAAATTTTCCAAAGTTAGGCCTCTATTCAGACACTTGAACAAAAAGTTTATGGATAATGCCCCAATTGAGTAAAACCATTCTCTTGACGAAGCAATGGTACCTTATTTCGGGCGTCATGGCTGTAAGCAATTTATCCATGACAAGCCCATTAGGTATGGCTACAAATTGTGAGTTGGTACAACAAGATTGTCCAAGGTGCGTCCACCAATATTAGCACCACATATGAGGAGTACGGGTGGTCCTTGAATATGCAGACGATTTGAGACGAAAATGGCACACAAACTAGTTTCATTTGTTTTTTGATAATTTCTTCACGTCAGTAGAACTTATAGACCTCCTCGCTCAGAAAAAAAAACTTCTTAGCTACTGGTACCATCCGCGAAAATCGAATAGCGCAGAGTCCATTCGTCGACTCAAGATTGTTAAAGAAAGAAAAAAGAGGTTCTTACAACTTAAAAAAAAAAAAAAAATTCAACGACAACATACAATCGCCGTGAAATGGAACGATAATATTATTGTATCGCTCTGCTCAAGCTTTGCAGGTATAGCACCAATTCATTCAGTGAAGCGTTATTCCCAAAAAGAAAAAAAAAACACACCTACAGGTACTGCTTTATTGACATTTTTTGTAAAATAAACAAATTATGTATGCTTTGACTTAAGGCAGAGCAGCCGCACCGGAAATATTTATACAATGCAAACATGTAAGGTGTAGATAAATGCGATCAGAATGTAAGCCTCTATAGAACTTCAATTCGAGGAAAGAAATGGTACTGTTCGCTTATCACTTATGGATTAACCGAATCCATGGAGGCTACTTAGACCAATTAAGTTTTCGAAGACAAATCGCCGTACAATTGCTGACACAGAACAAAAAAACATTTTCGTCCAACCGAGGACGTCCATCAGCGTCTGAAGGACGAAACACACGCTACGATCGTATTGATCATATGGTAGTCCCACAAGAAAAACAGATGAGATGTGCTTTTTGTCATACAAAAAACGACGACAAGATACCTTAAGTGCGATGTTGAAGTTCACGTGAAGTGCTTTGTGGATTTCCATAAACAATAAAATAATTGTGTCATGTTACCATATACGCCTAACGTCATATTTCGTCCAAATTTCGAAAAATAGTTTTATTATCAAAATATAATTAGTAATATGTGTAAAAAAAATAATTTTTTACGTTTCAGAAAGTTTTAGGCATATCTGGGTTAAAACTTTAAGGTTTAATCTTAATACTTCCTTTTAAGTTTTAATTTTTATTTTCAACAGTATGCCATAAGTATGTAATTATATTTGCTATTAACTATCACAGAATTATAAGTGTATTCTTACTGTGTTAGCATGTAGTCAACAAATAAATAAAAAAATTGTAAATACGCAACGTGAATTTCATCGTGGGGTCGGTCGTCATCATGGCTTCAGTGTGCAGGTAATTCAAAAGTTTGAATATCAGAACGTTCTTTTGGATCTTAAACCACCAACAAGATGTAGCTTAATGCGAAACGAAGAAAAAATAGCCGCTGTAGTGGCCAGTGTCGAAGAAGAGCTAGAAATGTCGATAAGCTGAATTGGGCATCGCCAGAGAGAGTACACTCGGCTGTCATTAGTTCGCTTATTGGGCACTGGAAATGTTGGTCGGAGATCCGGATTTGGCTCAACGGTTATGACAAAAAACAAAATTGCTTTTATTGAAAAGAACACAATACAGTGTTTGGCCAAGCATCAATGCATCAACGAAGATTGAGTGTTTGATGTGCCGTGCCGACCACCAACGAGTGCACACTTCATCCTGCACTCGTATTTGTTAAAAAAAAACCCAAGACTCCGCGCGCGTGTGAAACCAAAAAAAAACAGTGCACAGTGCCATTAGAAATTATCACATAGTGTGGGATAGTACTGTTGCTTGCACTCGGTCTCTGCCGTTACTGTATCTATCATACGGTACGGGCAGTGACTGAGCGTATGTAACAACTAATGGATAGCGGGTTGTGTGTGAAGATGTTGTTGGTGCACTGTTTCATATTGTTGTAAGGGCACAAGACCTACAGCAATTAAATTGGGTAAACCATCGTCAGAATTTTCATTTCGCAGCCTTGCTTAGTATCGTCGGTGTTTTGTTTTTAATTATGACTAGGTAATTCAGGATGGACGTAGCCAATATACGCGGGCTAAAAGTAATCACTTTTCTGCGTACGTCCACGTCTGTAAGTACCGACCAACTGTTTTGGCACTCAGTGAAACACAGGAAGATCTCCGCTCACACCCCTCAGATCACTCTGATCTGAAGCTGCCTGGCTACGGGCTAGTGCCACTATTCTTTCCCCATCGCGGTTTTGCCATTTATGTGCGTAGTGATGTAGCTTACCAAATTCCACCACAATGTAGTCCCTGTTCCAATCCGGAATTCAGTTTCATGTGGTTAAAATTCCATTTTCGTAAGCAAATTATCCACTATTGCTTTATTTATAGAAGCCCCAAACTGGACTGCAACTCGACCTTCCACGAGTTTGATGCGCTGTCTGACTCCATTCAAAGAATTGTATCCCTGTTTCCACGATTTCAATATACACAATTCTGGTTGGCTTCAACATTCTGGACAGACAACACCTGATCTTCGGGTTGAGATCTTCGCTGCGAAAAAATTTAACCAGGCTTGTAAATGAGCCCACACACATACCAGACGTTGATAGTCATACCGCCAACACCACGGACATGTTCTTAACTTCTCACCCTGACAAGTACTGCGTTGATGTGCTCTCTCCTCTAGGCTCGTCGGACCGTTGTGTCATATCAGCTAAATTCTCGTACACCCACCACACAGTTAGAGAAAAGAGAAGAAAAGAAAAGCCAATTAAAGCGGACTTAACAACTTCTTTAGGAATTTTAACTGGTCGTTATGTTTCCTCGATAACGACGTGGATGCCGCTGATGACATGATCACAGAAAATATTCTCTTTGGAATGAGATGCTTTATCCCTCATCGGATAAAGATTATCAAACCAAAAGAAAAGGCATGGTACGACTCGAGCTGTAAAGAGGCTGTCAGAGTTAGAGAATTGTTTTTTCCGGTCCTACAAGACCAACCCGACAGAGGAAAACCGAAAAAAGTTTAAACGAGCCAGAAATTACTGCAACTTCTTTCTCAAGCGTGTTAAATTCCAATACGAACAAGACCTGAGGCAAAAAATACTGCAATGTCCCAAAGGCAGTAAAAATTTTTGGTCATTCGACAAAAACATTAGAAATTTTGCCTCATCCTCCATCCCAACGCTCATTTACAGTGACATTCCAGCTGTCAGCTCTTTGGACAAGGTAAATCTGCTTGCTGCACACTTTTCGGCTAGCTCAACATTCCCAGATTGTGCTTTGCCCCCGCCTACACTTGAGTGCGTCGAATCTACAATGGAACGAATCCACTTTCTCACTCGTGTAGTAGCAAGAGTACTTAAAGATCTCAACATGCATAAATCCGCTGGTCCAGATGGTATATCTCCCCTTCTTCTGAAGAGGTGTTCTTTCACGCTGGCAAAACCACTGCGTAAGCTTTTTCATCAATCCTACTCTTTAGGACTCTTTCCGAGCAGATGGAAAATAGCATTTGTCCAGCCCGTCCCTAAAACAAGCGCATCTTCTTCTATATCCTCTTACAGACTCATTGCACTTACGTCCCTTCTTTCCAAGGCCATGGAAACGCTGATAAACCATCAGCTCATGAAATATCTCGAAACAGGAAAACTTCTTAAAGACCGGCAATATGGTTTTCGTAGCAACAGGTGCACTGGTGATTTGATGGCATGTCTCACCGAAAAGTAGAACCAAAACGTACATCAATCTGGCGAAAGCAAGATAGTTGCACTTGATATTTCTAAGGCATTTGACAGAGTTTGGCATCAGGCTCTCTTGTCGAAAATGCGTGCTCTTGGGATCGATGACTCTCTTCTTCAATGGATTAGAAATTATCTTTCGGAACGTTCAATTCAAGTTGTCTTGGACGGTTTCAAGTCTGATATTCACAAAATAAATGCTGGTGTGCCCCAGGGCTCCGTTCTGTCTCCGATATACTTTTTAATTTTCATTAATGATCTCTTGTCTGCTACTTCGAATGCAATTTATTCCTTTGCTGATGACAGCACTCTCTGCTTCTCATATTCGTTCCGGACTCACTCCCCTGCTTTTCGGCTTTAGAACGGGAACGGCAGCGTATGCTAAGCTCATTAAATTCCGATATTAACTGCATAACCAATTGGGGAACTATCAACCGAGTGGAGTTTAATGCTTCCAAAACTCAATGCTTTCTGCTTTCATTAAAGTGAAATTCAAATACCCAGCCATTATCCATGAATGGCACTTGCATCGTCGAAACCGATAAACTTTCCATTCTCGGTATATGTATCAGTAACAACTTACGTTGGAATGACCACATATTCGATGTGGTCATCTGCGAAATGTCTAGGTTTCCTCAAGCGATCTAAGAAATATTTTACTCCCTCTGATCTGACCACAATATATAAGGCATTTATCCGCCCAAAACTGGAGCACAATGCCCACATCTGGTCAGGTGCTCCTAAAATATCTCTGCACCTGCTATATAGGATTCAAAACAGTGCGATAAAACTAATTGGTGATAATAATATCAGTTAATCAATTGACACCCTCAAACACCGATGTAATGTCTCCTGTCTCACTTTGTTTTATCGCTTTTTCCACCACAAGTGCTCCATTGAAATCGCCAGTAGCATTCCGCCCATTCAAAGTTTCAACCGTAACACCCGTCTCGTTATGAATGCTCATCAGTATACCCTCAAGCCCATTTCGGACGTACAGGGCTTATGGAATCCCCTGAAGACCTCTGTGTTTCCTAGTCGTTATAACTTGCAAACATTTAAAAACAATGTACATCGGTACCTGTCTTTTCTCCCTCCCTAAATTTCCTTCGTCCGCGCTGTGTACGAACATTTTAAGGGTACAAAAACGCTTGAGCGCGCGCCGATTATAAAAAAAAATAAAAAAATGGTGATGTTACGGTTTATGGTATGTTGCATCATCGGACTTTATTTCTTTCGAAATGAGGATGAAGACACCGTTACCGTCAATGGTTTCAGATATGAACGATGTAAGTCGACTTTCTGTGGTCAGAGCTCGACAGCGTCCACATATCCGCGCTGTGGTTCCAACAAGATGGCGCGACGCTATATCCCATACAAACGATGCAACTCTCGAAAGTTGTGAAGGAGTAATTTGGCGACTGGGTCATCTCATTGGCCACCACAATCATGCGATTTGAAACCACTCGATTATTTTTTTTTTTTTTTTCTGTATCTACGTCAACTCCTTATTCTACGCCAACATTCGACATTCTAATAATAACTCTGCAAATATTGAACCCAGCGAAGCTGAGGCAGCCATTTGAATGATGTCTTATTCCACACATAATGGCATGAACTTACCTTCAAAATAAAGCCAGAACCAATTTTATATCTCACACCGTTGTTGTTGGTAGTCCTATATTATACTCTCGTATATGGTGTTTGATGTTGATTAGATGTCCCATATTCCAACTACTTCATTCAGGAACTTCAAGATGACTTACTTCTTTAATTGTATCCAATTATCACAAAAATATGATGTTCTAGTCTTAAATATATTTTATGTTTCATACATGATTTCAGAACATCCCGATCACATATACTGAATGGATAATAAATGTAACTATGGTAAGGATGCTATTGCATAATGTTCCTTAATTACTTTGTGGGACGTGATATCTAATCGCACGGTGTAGATTCAAAGAATGCATTCTATCTGACTTAAAGCTTGCAATTATACTGAACGTCGGAATTTTGTTATTTAATATGCTTGCCTTTGTAAAAGTTATGAGCTCTTATGGATATTAATCTGCTAGTAGCACATATAGTGCTACTTTTCTCTTTTACAAGGATCATGTTTTAATTACGTTTGTTAAGCTTGAAAACTAAAAATATTGCATGGGTTTGCTGATGGATATTTATAAAGTAACTTTAATCATAATGTACATATATCTGTATACAAAATGTATGATCCTTTACGGAAAAGCTAATGCCATGTTGATCCTTTTGATTACAATGAAAAAAAAAAAAAAAAAAAAAAAAAAGGATTTTATGTGCCTTCTCATGTTTTCGTCGATTTTAATTGTTCGATGCTCAACTTTCAATTTAATATTAACATTTTAACTCGAGCTCAAAGCCTCTTTTTAATCAGTTAATTAATGAAAACTGATATAAAACATGTTTCTGTAATTTTTATATATATGTTTATTAAACAAGAAAATAAAACGATTTATTGGCTTATAGACAAAAATTAAAAAAAAAAAAAAAAAATCAACATACAATCATCAGTGAACATTTGCTGCTTATTTATTATATAAATTGAATTTAATTTAAGCTCGTTCGAATTAAATAATTTTTTATAATTGACTCTCATCTGTCAAAAGTGCATCTATTTTTCCATAGCTACATATAGAATGTTCGTGATTCGCATTCGTATCTTTTGCTGTTTAATTTTGAGTTAATTATGCACTGCAACACATTAATTCGTAAAGGGAACTTGATTGGTTTTACATATCTTTAATGAACACATCCGCACGATTTCAATTGAAATGTTACAATACAAAAAAAAAAATAAATAAATAAATAAATAACAACGAGTATAATAATAATGATGAACAACAAAAAACAAGAACTACACAGTTTTAATATAGAAACAATAACGAACCGTTAATGGGATGGTAAATCACATGTCAGGACACACCAGCACACGGGAGTAATAATCAACCACATAATGTTATGTGACGAAATAATCATAAATTAATTAGTAAATTAAAACCAAACCCCTTTAGGGTTGGATGCAGGGAGTGGGTGACATTGCTGGTGCTGACTTTTTGCTTTAGCGACAAAGAAAAATTGAACAGCATATGACTGGAGGATACAAAAAAGGATACAAATACAAACGGGACAGGCGTGAATATATAATTAATTCATTCTAGGGTTTGGCCGATTAATGGCGATGAGTTTAAGAGACATTTAGGCGTCACGCCCAGAACAAAGATATTCAGCTCTGAGAAAGACGTTATTAAAGGATAACTCAAACCCTTTGCATTTTTAATAATGAAACAATTTCTGGGGCTTTGTACTATAGGTTGTGGTCCAACGTGATGCTGATTGAAAAAGGACTATGTAGAAGGATGGCTGTAGTGTGGATTTGTAATCATCGGAGGATTATCACAAATTGACTTTCTTATACAATGCGAGAGTGAGAAGCCAGGAATCTGCATGAAATGGTTCACAGTATCTATGGTGGTAGTATCTTTGAAAAGCTCTATAAGGATTTTTTAATTACCTGTTTTGTACGGTACTTCGTCGAAGGGAATTAATTAGATAATTCCTTCTGCTTAACGAATTCAAGGGTCTTACAGTTCCTTACTTAGTTATATATATTTATGGTGGTATAACCTCAAGCCCCTCCAGTTAATACAATCTCTCGTCAGCTGTTATGAGTTCGGCATTTGGAGTTATTTGAGGTGTGTGCCCTTCCACTTGCTGGCGCTATTTTAGTAGAAGCCATAGTCCACAGTTGCTCCATGTCATCTCTCGGAATCGGACGACTCGAAGACTTTTTGGGTTGCAGTTGTTGGATCCGTAGATGCCTGACAATAAGACTCATCTTGGCTGCTTCCGCATCACTACTCCTGAAAGCTTCATTGATGGATCGATGTATTTTTCCGTCGTGCCGGACGATGTTAAAAAAGTCACATGACCTTCCTTGGCATTGAAGCGATTGATAAATTCATAACCAACCATGCCGGAGTGGCGAGAATTACTTACCTGGTCAGACAGTTAAAACTAGACATGATGCTGTATAGGTCATCTCTATGCATGCTGTCGTTTGCGGCTTTGAAATCGACAAATAGATGGTACATGTCGATCTAAAATTCTTAGCTCTTATCTTGCATACTACACTTGCGGTCATAAAAACCGCACCATATCAAAATGATTGAAAAATTGTTAAATTAAATTTTTGTTGAGTAATCCGCAGTAGCTTATAAGTATTTCTATCTAATTTCCATCTGTTTATTGAATGTTTGAAAAAAGATATTAACAAAGAAAGATAAACCAGCTAATTTTCTTATTTTTTTAAAATATTTTAACACAGTCATTGGTTAACAAAATCAAATAAACATAAGATGTTTAGATATGCTACTTTTACCAAAAAATTATCAATACCGAGTTGCTCCTCCTTTGTCGGTTATAACCGCTTTTATTCTAGAAGGCATCGAGGTTACTACTTCAGTAATATCCCTTGAAATTTTAGTATTCCATACTTCGTTTTGCTTTTTTTTTACTCTCTGGTTTATGTTCAGCCACCTTACGTTTCATTACATGCCACAAGTGTGGATTGGGTTTAAATAGGGCGAATTAGCTGGCCAGTCTAGTCTGGTAATTTCGAGGTCATCTGGAAATTATTGAAAGACTGTAGTTACTTGTCTGTTTATTATTTATAAAGTAGACATCTAGAAGTTTACTTACGGATTTGGCGCTGTGGCAAGGTGCAGAATCATCTTGAAAACTGCACTTGTCAGTATACGAATGATTCTGTTCAATTGCTGGTACCGAAAACTCCCTTACTACTTCTCCATACTTTTGAGCGTTCATAGTTCCATTAACAAAGTGCAAAGGGCCCAAAACGTAAAAAGCAAAAACATTCCCAAACCATCTGGCTTTGAGAAAACTTCACTGTTTTGACTATGCACTCGTCCTTGAACCTTTCACCTGCTGACCGTGGTACGTATGACAAATTGTCGGCACACAACAAATTAAATTTACTTTCATCGGACCATATCACATATCGCCAATCATCCTGCGTCCAATCTTCATACTTTTTTGCCCACGTCAAGCGAGCTTTTTTCATTTTTGTGGTTAGTAGAGGTTTTTTCTCTGGTCGTCTTCCATATAAACCTATATCCCGTAGCCGTCGGCGTATGGTTTCGGCGCTTAGATCAACTTGATGAAATTCACTCAGCTCTGCTCTTATACGGACAGCACTTTTAAAGCGATCTTTCATGCTAATTCGTTGTAATACATTGTACGTCTTCTGGGTTGTTTTACGTTTTCATCCCGAGCCTTTTTTCCTTTGCAGTGGATCCAAATTTTCTTTTTCCTTCATCAGTCGTACGATAGTTTTATATTTTAACGGCAATCTCACGATAGCCAAGCCCTTCTTCGGCTAAAGTCAATATTTGAACTTTTTCGTCCCGAGTTAGTTGATGATATTTACCAGACATTTCATTTTTTTTTACTTGTCACCGTCACAATTCAATTCAAACTGATTTTTTTTTTTGCACCTTCATTAGTATGGGAAAAACCCCTACGATCTGATGTAATTATGCATTTTTTGAGAACTCATTAGGTGGTGAGGTTTTTCTGACCGCAAGTGTATATGCTGTAGTGTGCATATCTGATTGATGGTGGACTGGACTGAAGCTACAGTTATATAGACTAACCAGATTATTTGTGAATGGAGACCTTTTCGTCTAAAGTTACTGCATTCAGTGTAAAACGGATGAACAACAATTGGATCCAACCAGTTCATCTCCAACTGCTTTGAATACATATCTCAACAGGCAGTTCATCTGCGCCAATAGCTTTGTTAGACTTTTGCTTGGATATTTCTACTTAACTTCGACGAGGTCAGGGGGAAGAATTATGTGTCGTCTTCGTCTGCGGCAAAATGATTTAGTCTCCGATAAAACTTCGAGGGTTATTCCTATGGCAACATCTCTCTATGACGGTACCATCCAGTTCCTTAACAATTGAGTGATGTTGTCGATGATGACAAGAGTGATATCTAGCACTTCCTGTCGATTTTCTGTCAAAAAAGTGGGCTCATTGCCATTGTTGGAAACAATGAGGTTAGTACCTATAATATAATCAAAAAGTGACTCACCTTTGTCGTTGATGTCAGTATTGCTCTATACCGCATGATAAGCGTTAGCGTCGCACCCGATGATGAGGACAGTTTTAAGCCTTCCAGCTTCCAGTATCACCCTCTCTAGGTTATCACCAGAGAGTGGGTCCACATGATCGTGGCCAAAATATGATGATGGCAGCCAGCATTAGTTGTTGGCAGTCTCTAGTCTGGAAACGGTTAAGTCGAAATCGCTGAGGTTAGAAACAAAAAATGCATTAAGGCTATGTTTCACAAATATACAAGTTCTTATTGGAAATACATGCGGTAAACTTGACGTGACCTTGGTGCCAGCCAGCGTATCTTGTGATGAGAGTTGACCTGTTATTTTCCCGTAAGATGGCTAATAAGTTACCTGAAAGCTTTAACTTGATCAACTGCCACCGTTCAGGTGTTATCAATCAGCTGGTGTGGTGATTACCGTGATCGTTGCTGCGTCTTTTGGGACTTTTTTAGAAGACCTCAGGGATGTGCTGTTGAATGGCCTAGATGTTTTGGGGTTATAAGCTTTGGGCCTCTTGGGAACCGCCATGTTTCTTCCAACTATCTTTGATGCTTGGTGTGGTCTTTAAGCGTTTTGAGAGCAGTGGGTTAATTCGTCTTTTGGTATATTGTTAGCCCACTAAATCTTGCTCTTTATGTCCGTACTTCTCTCAACCTCCGGAACGGTTCCAAAGGTTTTGACAATGCATAAAGTATTTCGGCGTAGAGTGATTAAATTTGGCGGCAGCAATCAGGTCATGGACTTGCAGCTGATAGGGATGAAGGAATTAATAGGACCATGGGTTGAAACAATCTTAATACTTCTTGAAAATTTAGTTTTGTGACTTTCGAGGATGGTGTACCATGTAGGAACCTTGCCGGTAGTCGGTGCATTCACTGCTCTACAGTCCGGTAGTAAAAGAGTACCGGCCTCAGGTATCCAGTATTAGATCCCACGAGTAACGAAGAAATGATGGTTTATCTATACAGAAATCTGCTGTATACAGATAAGGCTAGCTAACCCAGAGGTCGCCAGGTATCCGGATACTCCGTTCGCGATTGAGCTTTTTTTTGGAGATGTCTTATCCAGACCAGGGAAAAAGGAGTGGTTGTGATTGTGTATGTATGAAAGGGGGGAGCATCATTTAATTTCAGGACTCAATGTTCGATGCTCAGGGTAAAACTGAGTAAGTGCTACTTCGTCCAGCTTTCTGCACAGCATATAAACTGGTTTGGAAAGATATGTGTTCTATTAATACGAAGGAAAACATCGGCTGATACGGAATGTCTTTCATATAATTTAAAACATATTTTGTGGACGTAGTCCAGATGATTTTTTTAGTTCTTTTATTTTTCTTTTACAACAGGCATTAGTAGATCTTCTGTGCTATTCCATTTATTGTCATATTCTTTTTGAATTTTGTCCACAAAAATTATACCCATCACATTTATGCCGAATAACTGATTTTTCATCCAGTATTGCCAATGCTTGTCTCGGGTTCAGACGATTCGCCCTCTCTAGATGTTCAGATGTTCAGTGCTCACGAAGTAAACATTCCCGTTTAATGACATACTAAGCGTATCTTCACCATCTTTTGCCTTCAGAGCTTTTCATTGTTTAAAACAAGAAAATAATTTATGTTGGTAACCTCACTTGCCGGTTTCAATTGTTCCAATTCATAAACTCCAATCCATTCGCCATGCATCCTGTAGCACATATTTCGCATGCAAATGTGCTACTATCACACGGTCAAAATCTATGAATTACTTGCTGACAGGGAATTTGGTTAAAAGCCGCGACATGAATGCAAATCGCCGGTTTCAGTTCCGTTTTGTGCATTTCTTTTATCCTTATCGGGTGCTCCTTATCCTATTGCGCCAACATTATGGAGAAGGAATATGAGATGGCTAGTATAGTTTGCCTATGGCGGAAGTAATTTGTCATTTTCCAAGTCACAGGAGTGGTGATTACCAGGGACTATGGTCCCGGTTATAGGATACCACTAACACTGCCAAAGTCAGTTATGTATTCAGTCCTCGAATGAAAAGCTTTTAAGTAATTTCCCATTCATTGTGTGTATATTTTGATCTATGCTAAAATGACATAAAAAGCATTTAGTAACAGAAGGGAAACACAAGTCACAAAGGAATGAAAATGTCATAAAGGCAAAAGGAGTGCAAAGAATTTAAAATAAAATTTTAATTCCTTATTCTATACATAGAAGCATTGGTAATTTATATCTCGACATTAACTGGAGCTCATTAAAGTATTAAATGTTCTCGAAGGTACTTATGATGATTGAAGGTAGACTATTCAATTTGTCGTCAGAAAAACAGGATGTTCGAATGTAGGTATAGTCGTCTTGTGTACAATTTTGATATATACTACTTTGGATAGACCCAAACCGGAAGGTTTTTAGCTTATTGTGTTCAGATACAAACATCAATTTAATTAAAGTCAATTCCTGGGTTAGAGTGTTATTTTTATTCGGTCCAACATACAGTTGGATTAGAATAATTTCATCTGATTTCTTGGTCCAAAGAAACAGCGATCGGTAAAAAGTTGTTATTTCGATCTGAATGATATGGTGTTGCCCAACTTTCCTTAACTAACTGATAGTTGTTCTGGTCGTTCAAAACTTTCTCCTGTCGTTCCCGAAGTAATATTCTTTGATTATCTGATCTGCATCGATGGGAGTATAGTGAACTTAGTAGACCAGGGAACCTGACTGTGCCTTCGTCGATGTTATGGAGTGAAAAACAATTTCTAAGATGCTTGAACTAAAATAACTTCAATAGGAATGGCGAGCATTTATTTATTGCCTCTTGCACTGTTTGGCCACCATTGCGGTCAAATTTTTGGGTTACCTATCAATGGCACCCCTTAATGTAAGCAAATCTAGCCTTTCTGCGAAAGCCCCAAACTAGGAGGAAATAGTAACTTGCGAAATTGTAATAAGTATGGCACCCTGCTGTAAGCCCTTCTAATATTCTGTTTACAGGTAGGTAAGAGTGACTGTTGGAAAGGACCAACGCACTTAGGCCTATTGGCCCATTGTGCTGCCACGTGGATCTGTGATCTTCATATTCATGGAACAAATTTCAGCTTATGATGAAGCCCAAGAGACTGTCAACGTCTATATTCTTTGGATTGTTTAAGTCATTGTAAGGGGTGATTCATCGTGAGGTTTGATTTTCAATAGGCCATCTTTGACAGATCACGTGTGACTGCTATCAAACTGCTTTATTATTTTTATTCAATATTGTATTGCAAGTTACCATAGTAAAACTCATACCACAACAGCGTCTCCAAATTGTTCAGCTGTATTACGAAAATCAGCGTTCTGTGAGAAATGTTTTTCATGCGATTCGAGAAACTTACAGCACGCATAATCGACCTACTGAAACCACTATTGCCAATACCATTAGCAAATTTAAGTCCCAGTTTACATAAGTGGATGATACTCGACCGGTTAGACCACATCCAGCACGTTGTGAAGAGACTATAGCAGCTATAGCTGAGAGTGTATTCGAAGACCATGAAGAATCGATTCGTCGTCGTTCTCAGCAGCTTGGTGTATTCCACAACTTGGTGTATTTTACGTGAGGATGACCTTAAAGCGTACAAAATTCAACTTGTGCAGGAATTGAAGCCAGGCGACTTGAATTTGCGTCATATTTTCAGTAAATGAGCTCTAGAAAAATTCAATGAAAATCCGGTGTTTTATCGTGAAATTTTGTTCAGTGATGAAGTCCATTTCTAACTCAATTTCTGCTGTTGAACAACCCGAAGAGTACCAAGACCTACCATCGCATCCATTAAAAACAACGGTATGGTGTGGTTTATGGGCTGGTGGAATCATTGGTCCATATTTCTTCAAAAATGAGGCAAATCAGAATGTTACCGTCAATAGTAACCGTTATCGCGGCATGTTAACGGACTATGTGCTTCCTGAAATTCAAGCACATTGTCTCGGTGAGCTCTGATTTCAGTAACACGGCGCTACGAGCCACACAGCCCGTGAAACAATGTAAATGTTGGGAAACCATTTTGGTGAGCACTTAATTTCACGTTTTGATACGGTAAATTCGCCGCTTAGATCGTGCGATATCACACCTTTGGACTATTTTGTCTAGGGATATGTAAAGTCTTAGGTCCTTAGGAAAAAGCCAGCTACAATTGACGCTATGGAAGCCGACATTACTAGTGTTATCCGCGAGATACCAGTCGCTATGTCGAACCAGTCGCCCAAAATTGGACCTTAAAAATGGACCAACTCAGACATAGTCGTGGCCAACATTTACATGATATCGTTTTCAAAAACTAAATGCCGTGAATTATTCTTTTAACTGATACTAAAAATTTTAAGTTTGCTTTCAAATTTATGTGATTTATTTTACATTATAAATTAAACCTCAGATGAATCACCCTTTAGAAGAAAGCTCCTAAGTGGAGTTGTTCTCTGGGAGAGAGCTGGACATGCATAGAGAAGGTGAAGGATTGTCTTCTCTTCCTCCTCGTCAATGCAGAAATCGTTTGTAAAGGCGCCAGGCCTTCTTGCATGCTTGCCTATAAGGCAGTGTGCGGTGATGATACCTATGATGGCGCTGAGATGTTTCCTGTTTAGAAGGATCAGACTCTTAGAGCGATTCAGATCCAACTTTGGCCAGATCTGTTTCATGTTGGTTGGTCCAATAGTCCACCTACCTAGCACCTACCAAGTATGTCCATTTAACACACTTTTTTTTTAAAATAATCAAAACTCCTAATAATTGTAGTGCTATTGCCAAACGCTCGCGGCTTACTGGTCTATTTTCTCGTCTAGTTTTCGTAATAATATTTTTTTTGTCGGCAGAGGGCACTGAAGGTTTGTAGAAGAGTTATTACATATCTGATGTTTGGTGTCAATTTGACACAATGTGTTTAAACCTTCAAATAAGATTCTTGGCGCCAGTGCTGTGACACTTCGTCTGTTATTTTTTTATTATTCGTCTGTGCATTATTTCAGATTTTTTTTTCAAAGAGTTACTGCAAAATGTCTCACTATGAGCGAATCTGCGAACACTTTGTACATCAATCCAAAGACAGCGATGATCTGCCAGAATTTTCGGAAGATGATACAGATTATTCATCAAGCGAGACTGAAGTGATTTCGAAGATTATAACAGTAACAACAGCGATGCTGATTTTGTCAGACAAGAAATACGTTTAAAAATCGCTGCTGAACCGGACAATGCTCTCAAGTCGAAAGACAAAATGTGTCTGAAATGTGCGCCTTTTATGGACTTTTGTGATTGGTTGGGGCATATCGGTCAAAAAGCGAAGCAGCTGATGAGCTTTGGACTGCTAAGCATGGGCCACCTATTTTTGCAGCGACAATGTCACTTATTTGCTTTCGAGCCATTAGCCAATCGACATGATACAATTATCGAGAAACTCGGCGTAATGTTCAGCAGAGTGTACGCGATAAATTGGCGCCTATTCGCGATTTGTTCGATATGTGGTTACAGTGCTTGAAAGTTATGTATGTTCCGCCGACTATTGTTTTTCTTGAACTATGGCGAGACCTTTTGTGAGGACAATATCAAAGCTAGGGCAGGAACACTACATGGTGTACATGCTGCAGAAGTTTTTCGTCGTGTGTGAGATCCAAGTTCGTCGATTTCACCGTCCTCTTCTTGCTCGAATTCTCCTACAACATTATCACAAGCATCAGCATCGGTCGAAATGCTATCGGTCAACCAACAAAAAAACGGGATAGATGTCACATGTTCCCTCGAACTCCGAACGCAAATGCTCACAGTGTTCGCTATGACATGAGCGTGAGACCAACTTGTACGGACCATCGTTTTATTCTTTGCGAAGTACTTCATCGCAAATGAAATTTCAGCATTCTCGATTCGATTCGACTTGTCCTTTTTTCTCTTCATTTTATATTTTTGAACCGTATTTCAGTGAATGCATTCTGCATCGACCGGAACAAATGGTAGTCAGAAGGAGCAAGATCTGGGCTATAAGGCGGGTAGGCTAAGACTTCCCATCCATTGTTTTCCAAATAGTTCTTAACCGGAATAGCAACGTGGGGCCGAGCGTTGTCATGATGGAAAATTATTGCCTCGTGTCTGGTCGCACATTCCGTTCGTTTTTCGGCTACTGCTCTCTTCAAACGGATTAATTGTGTTCGGTAGTGTTGTCCATTGATTTTTTAGCAGCTCATAATACAGCACACAAATCTGATCCCATCAAATACAGAGCATTACCTTCGCGCCATGGATATTCGGCTTTGCCGTTGATTTGGCTGGTTAGCCAGGTCTCACATATAATTTTTTGCGCTTGGGGTTGTCGTAATGGATCCATTTTTCATCAAAAGTTACAATCCGATGCAAAAATGACTTCCTTTTGTGGCGTTCCAGCAGCATTTCGGACATGTTAAACCACCTTTCGACGTCTCTCGGTTTGAGTTCATGTGGAACTCAATTTCCTTGCTTTTGAATATATCCAGCTGCTTTTAAACGTTTTGAAATTTCTGCTTGAGTGACACCCAAAGATTCTGCGAGCTCTTTTTGTGTTTGGCAACAATCTTCATAGAGTAATGCTTCCAGTTCTTCATCTTCAAACGCATGTTCCAATGGAATAATAACAATGAAATAATGCAAGTTACGCCATCTCTTAGCAAACCGCAAGAAGACCCAATAGTTTTTTTTTGATTCTACAATCGGCTCTATAGAACCTTGTGTCAAATTGACACCAATCATCAGACTCGCTTCGCAAAACTAAATATAGACTATGTAGTGTTAAGTGGTGTAAACCTTTAAACACCGCGTAAAGTTCTAAGAACGCTATATGTCTTTCCCACAATGGAGTTTGTATGGTTGTTGCAAGTTAATGTTCTATTGAAAACATTTGGACTGGGACAGCTCCAAAGTAATGCAGGATATTCCGAGTTCCTATACTGTATTCAAATCCTTCGATTCCTTTCATTTACACTGCTGTTCCCTAGAGCACATTTGTCCATTTTCGCGATCGTTCATATTCCAATAGACGTGAACTGCATATTGCACTCTAGCATTGCATATATTGCAGTAAGCGGGTTTGCTTTTTTAATGTTTCCCAACTTAAAGCATGATAGAAGAAGAATTTGATAATATGCAAACTATAGATCTTGCTGTTGAGCATTTATTGCACTACAAACGTTCGTAATTTTCGATTATCATCCCTTGTCGAGGTCGTTTAAAGTATACTTTTTTTTATGAAAGCTTAAATGTTTGCGATTGATACACACATTATCTTAAGTCTGAAAGGGCTATCAAAAGTATCGCAAGTGGTAGGCCGCCCAAATCAGTGACCAAATCAATTACTTACATATTCGCATAATGAACATTACACAATTTTTACTGCATCTACGAAGTCGCACAGTTAGGTATAACACTAGAATTACTGCAGAAACAATTTCTGATTTAACACAACGACAAGCTTAGTAATTGGCTTTGAAATATTTTTTTTCTAGGATTATCGGACTGCCTATCGTCAGGGTCCTCATAGTATCGATTATTTCCAAGGCCAGATATAAATACAAATTTAAACGCATGCTTTACTTAGAACTGTTGATCACAAAAGTACCTATGATATATCTTGGTCAACGCCAAGAGTTCAGTATTCTTCACAGAAACAATGTTTACTCTCTTTTGAAGAATAGATAGCTAATTGGGTAAAAGACTTATGGTACGTTCGCAAGTTTTCGAAGATTTTCCTAAGGACAGCAAACAGAAATCGACAGGGTAATTTCTGTACCTTGACTAAGACATTTCAATAGGGTGCTTGCGGAAAGATTTTTTTTCATAGAGCGAAAAGCAAATGCAATTCGCTGATGTCATTAAAATCGAGACACATAAGATTGTGGCAGCCCACTTACATATTCATAATAGTTTCCTGTAAACATTAAAACAAACATACTACCTACAAGTTTATTCATCTGAATCTATATTGTTCCCTTCAAAGTAATCAGCATCGACTGCAACACACTTATGCCAGCGCTTGATCCAATGCTCGAAACATTTTTTATATTCGGTTTTCGGTATGTCAAACGGTGTTCCCTGCGATTTTTCAATTACTTCCTCTCGGCTGCTGAAACGCTTTCCGCGTAGTGGTTTTTTAACTCGATTAAACAGAAAGAAGTCACAATTCGGTGGCTGTTGGATTGTATTTGTTGCATTTTTCGTCAAAAAATTACGATTAATGATGGCACTGTGCGACGGTGCGTTATCATGATGCAAAATCCACGAGTTTTCTGCCCACAATTCTAATCTCTTTCGGCGAATTGTTTCACGCAAACGTCTCATAACGCCCAAATAATACTCTTTGTTTACTGTCTGGCCTTCTGGCAAAAATTCATGATGCACTACTCCGTTGTAATCCATGAAAACCGTGAACATTGCCTTATTTTTTGACTGGAAACGACGCGTTTTTTTGGTTTCGGCTCATTTGGTGAATGCAATTTACTTGCCTGATGTATGGATTGCGTGTCGTACTCATAAGACCACGTCTTATCTCCAGTAATGATCCTTTTGGTGAATTTGGGATCGGATTCAGCCTCTAAAATCAACTCGTTTGTGACGTCCATACGGTCTCTTTTTTGCATGAAATTGATGTCTTTTGGCACCAACTTTGCTGCTACACCACGGAAACTCAAATCATTAACCAAAATATCTTGGACGGATCCATAGGCAATGTTCAAGTCCTTCGCTATCTCTCTGATGGTTAATTTGCGGTTATTGACCAACATTTCTTTTACTTTATCGGTGGTCTGCGACTGCGTTCATCATCTCCGATTGACTCACGACCACTTTTGAACCGTTCGTGCTACTGGTAGACGACCGTTTTCTTTAGAGATGTACCAACTTAACAAAAAAAAGAAAAAAAACGGTGACGCCACCGGGAACATTTTGATCAAGGTGTTATGTCAGCTAAAATTAATTTGTTAACAACCCATTTGTTTGGCTTGTTCTATTGCGAGCAATATAAACTAAATGCCTCTGTAATAGTTTGAAATAAGATTCAAATATCCTTGGTCTTTGTATTCTCTTTCCAATCACCTACCACAAAAGCCATTCCCATTGGCTAATAGTCAGACCGTTTCAAAAATTTTGAAATTCGAATTTACTAGTCGTTGGTATCGTTTGTATCTTCATAAATGTCCACAAACTTCCCCATCCCGGTTAACACGTTTTTGTTTATTTCTGTGCCTCAGCTAATGGAATTTCACATTTCATTATCTCTGTTTACCTTTTGATTTCGAACCCAAAAAACTGTGCTTTGAGGGACGTAGGAGTTTATCTACAAATAGTCATACCATACATACCAGTATAGCATCTCTCTAAAAGAAATTACGTGGGGTTTTCGGCACAATTTTAAGATTAAATTTGCATTTTAGGTATTCCCAGTATTTGCGTGTATGTCTATACTGTATATCGTATACGGTATGAGTGTATATTTTTTTGAATACGATTGAAGTTAAGATTCCGGTGGTAAATTCTATCAAATATATTCTCACACACCCTCTCGTATAAACAAAATAGATTCCCGTAGCATTAGTCGCAATCGTAGTCATGGTCGTAGTCGTATTCATATCTATATGCCTTAAAGGATCTTCTAGGCTTCCACTTGCATAAAATTTAAGGATACACCCGAAAACTTGCCATCGCTTTATCATGTGGTTTTGTGAAACGAATAAAATTCGTATTGAGTTGAATGAGCAACGAGCAGGGGTACGACATGTGTACTCGTATAAGTACAGGGACGAGGATGAGATCTTTTGAATAAGACTAGGTACGAGTCTTAGTACGGGAAGTATTTTTAGTATTTTTCATCCGCATAATCGTATGTGTATTCGTACATATACTGTAGCTACTGAGTAGGATACAGTCCAGAGGAGGGTAATACAATTCATTTGGGACCTATAGGCTCCAATGTACCCCTAAGCGTTAACAATAACAGGAAAAGGATCTCGTTCCGAATGAAATTCTTGAAATTTAATTCTCTTTATTTCTAGGCTTGTGTTTGTATTTGATTGGGGAAACCCAAGATAGTTTTCTATGCTTGATAAACTGAATTTAGTTCTACCATATAAAACCCTATTCGTATGGGAATTTCCTTTACATTTCGTAGATCCTTGAATGCGTACTACGAGTAGTTAGTAGTTCTCCTAACTGGATTTCTATAATTGACTTTGAGAAGACTAAAAAAAAAATCATGATTTAGATTAAGTTGGGCTTTGAGCCAAAGGACTACTAGCAATTTCTGTACAATCAACGCAATTAAAATTTTCTACAATTAGCATAAAATTATTCCCAGAAACTAGGTATACCATATGTACATATAGATGGGATTCGGTGCTCGCATCAACGGCGGCATGTAAAACAATTTTGTTTTTTTGTTTAATTAACCCTAGAACCCGACATAAATAAAAATTGAAGGCTATCTTAAAGAAAAGACCGGCAGAAGCCAATTAAACCAAAAAAAAACCGTACCAAACGCGGAAAGAAACATAAAAACCCGACTCCGGTAGCCAATGTATCTATTATCCGTTGGTTGATTCATAAAATTCTAATCAAAGAAACCATCAACTTATTAGGTTCCATGAGATGGTATTCCTACTGTTCTTACTAGCGCTGCCACTGCTATTGCCACTGCTACTGATACTGCAGTGTAAATCAAGATAATTAATTACTTAAACAAATTAAAATTTCATCCTTTCTATTCTATAATCCCTGGAAGGTCCCTTTCAAAAAAAAAAAAAAAAAAAAAATTAAAAGAAAACAAAAATTGTTGAGAGCCAGTTGCTGCTTGTGCCACGATGACTTGGATTAACACAATTTTTGAATTAACAAATGCGCCACCTTATTGTGGCATTGAAAAAAAAAATATTGTGGCCATTTAAAAAGCTTTTGGGGTCGAGCTGAGGGATAATGAATAGAAATTGGACTATCGCACATCTAGAGAGAGGACGAGGGTGCAACCACCAATGGGATGATGTTAATTATTTGCTTTTGGAAAATGTACCAAAGCACCAATGAATATCCCTTTTGTGCAAATCAAATTAAACGGGTAACATGCTCAATAAGTGAAGGAAAATGAGTTTTTTTTCATAAAAGGACGTAACGCTTGCCATGTTTAAAAGTTTCGTTAGATGGCCTTTGCAACTGATTTTAGATCTAGCGATTGTATAAGTGTACAAAAGTAATATATTTTAAATTTGGTCCTATCCAAAAGATACAATAAATGGAAAGATGTCTGTGCTGTTAACTATAAATCATGTATGGTATACCATACATTGTGCTTCCTTTCTATGGTTAGGATTTAACTCAAACGATTCTTAGTCTCTTAGTCCTGGTTGTATCCACATACGGGATAAGGCCGGTGCTACGAAAAACAATATCAGCAGTTTCATTGGTTGGTCCAAGAAAACCCCGGACAAAACCGGCATCCCTATAAGGATTTCGCTTACACCTAATGACAAATGTGTTGGTTTATGCCAATAATCCCGCCTGAAATTAGAGACTTTTGAGGTTTTCGGGACACCCAAACTTATAGTCAACAAGAGAATGTGTTAATGCGTCTTAATACCTAGAATGATGGAAAATCCACTGACAAGGAGAGTTAAAGTCAGGAAACAAAGAATAGCTCTTGTGGGCTTAGTTAAAGTTTCTGTTGAAACCATTGAAACAAGATATGTCTATCTGCTCCATGGAAATGTCTTTATTTCCAAATCAGTGGAGACAACAAACGAAACTCCCAATACTTGTTTATTTTAAAGGTTGAGCTAGTGTGAAAATTTTCATTAAATTAAAAACAAATTTATTATGATACCAATGGAGAATTTTATTGATTAAAAAAGTACCCGGCTTAACCAAGACATGGCGGTAGATGTTTGAAAATATCACTGTCTTGGAAAGTACACAGACTATAAAGCATATGTTTCAAGTTTAAAAGCGCCACGTTGTCGGTGAGTCTGTTCCTTCGTTTACAACAGTAAAATTTTGGGTTGCGGAGTTTAAACGAGGTCGTACGAGCTGCCAAGACAACCATCGCAGTGGTCGACCAAATGAGGTGACGACTCCAGAAATGGTGAAGAAAATCTACAAAGCGGTACTGGATGATCGTCTACTGAAAGTGCGCAAACTAGCAGACATTGTAGGCTTTTCAGAAAGAGCGGTACATCGCATGTTTTTTGAAAATTTAGAATTTTTGCGCCGTCTCATAACAATGGATGAAACATGGGTACACCACTTTACACCCGAGACAAAAGAACAATCAAAACAGTGGATTTAAAAGGGAGAACCTGTTCCAAAGAATGCGAAGACCGTTTCATCTGCAGGCAAGGTCATGGCGTCGATTTTTTGCGATACGCTTGGGATAATTTTCATTGTCTATCTTAAAAAAGGAAAAACTATCATTGGCCAGTATTATGCGAACTTATTGCAACATTTGAGCTAAGAAATCAAGCAAAAACGGCTGCATTTGGCTAAGAAGAAAGTGTTGTTTCATCAAGACAATGCACCAGCTCACAAATCCGTTATTGCAATGGCCAAAATTAATGAATTAAAGTTTGAATTGCTACCTCATGCACCCTATTCGCCAGGTTTAGCCCCCTCGGATTATTTTCTGTTCCCAAACTTGAAAACATAGCTCAGTGGTCAAAGATTTTCCGACTGAAGAGCAAGACAGTTCTTATTATAAAAAGGGTATCGAACTTTATGAACATCGCTGGGAAAAGTGCAATTTTTTTCCAAAATTTTTGTGCTTTCTTTGTTGGGTCTCTTTGTTTGTTTTCTTCTGGGACCGCCCTCATATGACAATTATAAATAAAGTACACATCTTTCATGTGATTACCATGGCTTATGTTGCATTTATCGATGTCTTTTTGAAGAATAAGTTAGTCAACGGCCACAATTTCAGTTTGGATGTTATGTTTGAGATCCTGAATTGTCGCTGGGTTTTTGGCATAGACCTTACTCTTCAAATAACCCCACAGAAAGAAGTGTAAAGGTGACAAATCGCATAACCTTGGAGGATATTCAACTTTTCCTCTAACCGAATAATGCAATCTTCAAATTTCGTACTCAATAAATTGATTGATTGATAGCTTGTGTGGACGGTAACAACATCCTGTTGAAAGCATATATCGTCCGGACCCAATTCATTCAACGTTACGGTAACATTCTCCATTTATTGTAACTGTCTCTCCAGCTTCATCTTCAAAAAAATACGGGCCAATGATGCCGCCAACCTATAATCCGCATCATACAGTAACTTTTTTGGGATGCACTAGTTTTTTATGAATTTTTCGGTCCCCAGAAATGACAATTTTTCTTACTTACGAAAAAATCAAATTCGATGACAAATTGTCCTGGTGATCCAACATCCAGTTAACAAATCAGCCATGTCGTAGATGGTCTAAAGGCTTGAATTGTTGTGTACTTTGAGTTTTATAGGCGTGCAAATGAAGATCAACTTTTAAAGTTCGCCATAAAGTGCCATAAATGAATCCCAATTATTGACTTTGGCGATGAATTGATGTGCCTACTTGGTTTTGAATATTTTTGCTCACAGTGGTGATGTTTTGGCGAGCATGCTGATATGGAGTTTGACCCGATACCGAACCAGTTTCTTCAAATTGCACGAATTTCGGACTCGCTAAGGTGATTATGTTGACCGAAAAATTCACGAATTTTACGAAATGTTACTTTAACCGATTTAAATATTTGCTTTGAATTTAGGGCAGTTAAATAGCTTACATATGTGAATCTACGATAATAAGAAATATTACATATTCCCAACGTTACTCAATAGCAACCATTGAAAAAGAGATTTTTAGAAACTGCAAGAAGCAATGATTTGCTGTAATCAACCGAACATAATTGTAATCAGTGATCTGAATGCGCGAGTAGGTGAGACCTGTGGGGTGGAAAATTTCAAAGCTGACATATAACGGCGGTACAAAGATTCACCGTGTAATAAAGGAGGAAATAAGTCTTTTTGGATTTCGGCTTCTAAATGGGACCAGAGAAGGTGATAAATTGGGAGAACTAACATCATTGGAGGATAAGGGACATTAGTTATTGACTACTGTTTGGCAAAGTGGGAATGGAACCAACATGTCATTGATTTTAAAGTTATGTAAACCACATACTCCGACCTCTTATCTATCATTGTCACGGTTGTTCACTCAACACCTGAAAATGACCAAATACGGCACGGTGCTCTTCAAAATGGTGTGAAACGATAGCAATGCCCTCCTATATAGGATAATGATTGAGGAGAAATTGCAAGGAAAATGTGTTGCGAGTGTTGCTTAAACCAAGCAAATTATAAAAGAGTGGTATCCTCCCGTAAGTCAGGCAAGTCAGGGTAGAGGTTTTTGTAGAAAAAACAAAGCCATAGTTCGATAGAAGTTACTAAAAAACAAGGCTGCTTTTGTTTGCCTGGCTGAAGTTATTTTGTGCATAAAATATGGAAGCCCTTAAAAAGTCTCACAGACCAATCGGGAATTTAAAGCGGCGTGCAGACAGATTTAACTTTAAAAATGAGTCACGCTGCCATAATCCATTTGATTTCTGGAAAATTGTCAAGAAACTTAACGGGGAAAAGTATGTAATCAATAGATAAACTCTTGAAATATTTTAAAAAGTTATTGAATCCATCAGTGTGCGATCACAGTTTCCAACACACGGCGCTAGATATCAAAAACATATTCTTGAATGGTTATATTACCCAACAGGAATTAATGCGAACGCTACTTTGCCTAAAAAATAGTAAGAATACAGGATCAAATGGTATACCTACTGAATTTATTAATTACAGTATTATTGAGCCTAAGGACAATTTCGTCGATGTATTCAACAGCAATGGGATAATGCTTCAACGGTTTAAAAAAGCTCAGATTCTCCCTACACATAAAAAATGTGATACGCAGATCCAGCCATCTATCGGGGTATAGCTTTCTTAAATGCATCCTTCAAGCTTTTTGTAGCAATAATTCGGGGACAACAAAGACACATGGCTAGTGAGCAATGAGCTATTGAACAAATTTCAGGCGGGTTTAAGGTTTGCATACTCAACAGTCGACTCCATTTTTGTATTGAAAAGCAAAGCAGAAACATTCATACCAGTACAACAAAAAAAGAAAGCTACGAAGATACAAAATCAGCTGTATGGAATTGTGAGGCATTATCGGAATGGCTTAGAGCGGAAACAGAAGTAAGATAGGGGTATTCTCTGAGCCCAACCTTATTTGCCCTTTTTATAGACGATATAGCGGTCATTCTTCCGGGTAGCGTATAATTCGCAGTGGTTCTCATTAAAGCCCTCCTGTTTGCCGACGACATCGTAGTGTTGGCAAGTTGGCATCTATGAGTACTGCAGATTGTGGAGTCTGATTGTACAATATCCAATAAAAAATTGTTTTATGGCGGGGAAAGAATAGAAGTAGTAAAGGAATATAATCAAATACTTAAATATTGTAGACAGTAGTAAATGTAAGGTATTTGACGCCGCATTCTGGGCATATAGGCCATATGAAGAGGTCGAAAAGCCTCTACGTTTTTTCCTTAAGAATACGTCGAACTACATTATTATGCTGGAAACGGGCTAATTTCCGCTACTATCTCTTGGCTACCAAAGACAGTGGCCCTGACAACAATGCGAAATAAAACTGCATGATTTCAAGGGAATTAGCTCGTGAGTGTGGCGTTAAATTAAATGTAGAAGAAAGGAATTGGAAAAACGTACGATATAGAATACGCTTAGATAAAGCGTACGGCGTACAGTCGGTTTAATCACAATCTGAAGGGCAGAAACTATTTTAAAGGCGTTCATTCCATTCAGGTGATCTTAATGATGTTTAAACTGCATGGAGAGTTTCTAAGAATCAATTTTGTTGCCCATAGAGAAGATCTTCCTGTACTATGCAGAATGTGCAATGGGGAAGAACAGCATTACCACCTTGATAAAAAAAAAAAAAAAAAAAACGGAATAACCACAGTGTGGCGCTAGAACCGATTTGATTTCTGTTTTTTCTTTATTTAGCTGGTACATCTGTTGTTGACATTCCCTCTATATCTTAGCGTCATAGCTTGACATTTGCAAAAGTTACGTAGCCAAGAGTACATCTATGTATTCTGTGTGTGTTGGCGATTTTTTACAATTTTAGAAATGGATTTAAATTTTGCAACAACAAACTTTGGAAATGTCGGAAAAGTGTTTCGGCAACGATTCTCTAAGGAAAACAGTCGTTTACCAGTGGCACGAACGTTTCAAAAGTGGTCGTGAGTCAATCGGAGATGATGAACGCAGTCGCAGACTATCGATGAAGTAAAAGAAATGTTGGTCAATAACCCCAAATTAACCATCAGAGAGAAAGATAGCGGAGGACTTGAACATTGCCTATGGATCCGTCCAAGACATTTTGGTTAATGATTTGGGTTTCCGTCGTGTAGCAGAAAAGTTGGTGTCAAAAGACCTCAATTTCATGCAAAAAAGAGACCGTGTTGACGTCGCAAAAGAGATGATTTGCGAGGCTGAATCCGATCCCACATTCATCATCCAGACATCAGAAATGTGAATGGCGTTCACCAAATGAGCTTTGACTAAAACAACCACGTCGTTTTCAGTCAAAAAAGAAGGCAATGCTCACAGTTTTTATGCATTACAACGGTGTAGTGCATCACGAATTTTTGCCAGAAGGCCAAGCAGTAAGCAAAGAGTATTATTTGGGCGGTATGAGACATTTGCGTGAAACAATTCGCTGAAAGAGACCATAATTGTGGACAGAAAAGTCGTGGATTCAGTTTACTTGAATGAAACTGTACTTCATTTAGAAGTTCGATATTTGTTTTGAGGAACTGATTATTATTAGTAACGTTTTCCAGATTAATAATGCAGGCTATTTCAATTCAAGAGAAAATTGAAATGATATTGATTTATGGAGAAAGTGGAAGGAACATCGATGGTGCGGTTGCTCTTTACGCCCAACGTTTCCCAGACCAGAAGGATCGCGTCGGGTCATCCAACAATTCACTGGTGAAGGAAGTGTGCAACCAAAGAAAAGGAATCGGTCAAATAGGGTGGCTGTTGAGGACAATGAAATAGCAGTGTTAGCTGCCATTGCACACGATCCTCACATTAGCACTCGCCAAATAAGTCGTGAATCAGGAATTTCTCAAACGACTGTCTGTAAGATATTACATCGGCATAAATACCATCCTTATCATGTTTCAATGCATCAAGAACTTTCTTGTGAGGATTTTCGCAACCGGGTTTCCTTTTGTCAATGGGCACTTCAGCAAGGTGTTATTCCCTGATGAGTCGACTTTCACCAATCACGATACGGTCAATCGACATAATATGCATTACTGGGCTACCGAAAACCCTTTTTGGAATGTTAATGTTTGGGCGGGAATTATTGGAGATAAATTAATAGATCCATATTTTATTGAAGGCAACTTGAATGGCGAAAAATATGCAAACTTCTTGCGGGACCATCTTCCAGTATTACTAGAAGAACTGCCATTGGAGTTGCGACAAACAATGTGGTTTCAACATGATGGTTGTCCAGCCCATTATTCCCAAGTAGCCCGGGGCGTATTAAACAATGTTTACCATCAACGATGGATCGGACGATGGGGTCCGAGGCAATGGCCTGCTAGTTCACCTGATCTTACGCCACTTGATTTCTTCTTGTGGGGCTACTTTCACTTTTTGGTTTACAGAAAAAAAGCCAACAACACGTGAGGACATGAAAAGACGAATAACTGAAGCTTGCCGGAAGATTACGCCAGAAATACTTCTCAGTTCTGTTGGTTAATTTATAGCGCGGATAGACAAGTGTATTGATGTGAATGGTCACATTTTCGAGCACTTGTTGAAATAGTCTCGGGAAATAAACGTCGAAGTGAGAAGAATTCAATGATTCAACAGTGGAAAGCAAGGGCACCCACTCCAATTAATCACCCCGAAGAAAACAAAATACTGCTACGTCCACGTCGTTGTTTCTGGGTTATGCTAAACGCAGAAAACAAATGACAAGCCTACGAGAGCAGTACGACCGAGCAATGAAAATCAGGAATTATCATTTGAAAAATCAAAAGTGACCTTCGTTTGACCTTGAAAATCGGACTCAAACTCGTGGTCACCATCTTATGTCCCCTTTAGAACCTTGTGACTTTTGTCTGAAACATTTTTACCGATATATCGTACTTTTCGAGTAATTTGGATGTTTCAAGTTAAAAACATAGGAACGTAGTTTCGCTTTACAGGCTCCTCAGTTGAAAAATGGAAGAAATATGTTCATCACTGTTATCGTTTCTAAATTATGTCTAAAGAGGCTTTGTATTGATCTCTGAATCGAAGCAGTTTCTATTTCAGATTGTGAAACAAGGCCATACAACATCTTTTCTTCTAGTTTCCTGTACCAAGTGCTTTTCATCCCGATGGTGTTTAATACAAAAATTTTTGGAACTCTTTCATCTGGCATTTCTAGAACTTTTAATAAATAATCCACATAAGGTGGGTGATTTGTGGTTGTTAAAAAATAGCACAGGAAAATTGCAAAACTGTATAAAATATTAATTTGAGTTATAAAACCAATGATTGCCATTTATCATTTAAAGACTATTTTATGTAATTGTTCAATTCTGAATCACTTTTTCGAGCATATTGTCTGATGTCTCGCTAATAACTTGTGTAATGATGTCTTCCAAGCCCGCAATTCACGCTGGTTTATCGGCATAGACGAGTGATTTGACGTATCCTCATAAAAATAGTCTAAAGGCGTCAAATATTGCGATTTAGCCGGCCAATTCACCGATCCAAAACAAGAGATAAATTGCTCACCGAACTCATTTTTCAATTGGTCCATCGATTCGCGTGCTGTGTGGCATGTAACGCCGCCTTGCTTGAACCACATATCAACCAGATTCAGGTCGTGCATTTTTGGAAAAAAAAAAGTTCGGAACCTTGTTGTTCTTATGGTCATCTTTGAAAAAATACGGTCCAATGATTTCGCCGGACCATATACCGCACCAAAAAGTACATTTTGCCGAATGCATTGGCAGCTCTTGTATTGCCTGACGTTGTTGATCGGAACAAATATGGCAGTTTTGTTTATCATTGTACACATTCAACCAGAAATGAGTTTCCTAGCTGAAGACAATTTTTCAACAAAAAAGCGGATCTTGCTCCAGCTTTTTTGTATTTTGTAAAAAGATCCTTGCATAAAATCTTTTACGTAGTTAAGTTACACAATCCCAATAGCTGCGAACGGTAACGAATGGACAAATAGCGGTTTTCATTAACACTGGCGGATACAGCATTAAAATTTTCCGCTGTACGCACTCTACACATACGGGTAGTTGGCTTGATACCCGATAGCGTGAAATCGGTGTAAAATTTGGTCGTTATTCGGTTTAGATAGAGAATATTTTTTTTTTAAATTACACATACTTGTGACAAAATGTTGATATGGTGTATATACATACATACATGGCACAAAAACATAGCAAACTCCATCTACATGAGAGTTTTGTTAGAGGAGTTGTCTATAAATTATGCAAAAGTTGTCCTTTGCGGAGACCTAAATTAAAATATCCTGAAGGGAAAAAACAAACAATTCATTGATATGGTAGAATCCCTCAATTTACATTTCACGAATTACAAATAATCAACTCACTTTGTGCCAAACAAACGACCCTATCTTTAAGATGTGTTCATTGTATCAAATCTCGATACCATAATGCATTATGACCAACTTTTTGCACCTGCTTTTTCACATCAATTTGTAAATGAAGATGCAGAAAGGTCAAATCAATTTAGATACATTGTTAAGTGATTGCCGGAGTTTGAATTGGATCTTAATGTATACAGCAGGTAATGTTAACAATCAACTCGAGCATTTTCGCTCTACGCAAGGTGGAGATAATATGAATGTTAAGCTTTTTACAATGAATACCTACAGTAAGAAATGCAGTTACACTATTGATTCGAAATAAGAAAAAGTCTTTTTACCAGATTCGACCTTAAAACTTTTGAAGAACATTCGCAAGATGGGACTGAGCTCTGCCAAAGAATCAATCCATAACAGCATCGACCTCGGTGATTTTAATACAAAGTTTGTTTAAAGCAACTAAAATGCACTTAATTTTCAGACCATTCCTACAACTACTGGCCACCAGAAAGAAGATACGTTTTCACTTTTTTATTTTTATTTTTTTTTTTAAGAACCTAAGATTCAAGTGGGTGTGAATATACTTAAAATACATCAGCATGTATTCGGTTTTTTAGAAAATGGAAAAAAGAAAGATGTTTGGGTTCAGTGGTTATTTCGCTCCATTGGGTAGCATCCAACATTAAATGGGGAGATTAAATTATTTTTAGAAGTTGGCTTGTTGTTGATTTCTAGTCAACTCATCGTACATAATTTTGGCTAACTGAAAAAAACCAATGTCTTTCGGGCGAGGCTGAGATTCGACCACCGAATCTTCCGATTTGGAAGCCAGTGCACTATGATTGAGCCACGGCTAAGTGTTAAGTGTTGGTCAAACAATTTAAAAAATCAAATCGATAGCTGTTGGCTTGGGTGATGTTTTTCCGGTTTTTATTAAAATTCTTCTACCTTTCTTACTAGCTCACATAACCCACATACTTAACTCGATTATAAAGACGACAGTTTTTCCCGACAGATGGAAAATTGCTAAAATTCATCCACTGCCAAAGCCATCAACGTCTATTAGTACCGAGTACCACCCAATAGCGATTCTTGAATCTATTATTACTAGCCAAATTCAATTATTTTTAAATAGAAGATATCTTATCACATAAATTGAAGTTGGGTTTTCGCCTCAAATATAACTTTACTTAAAGTATGTGAAAATATACGTGCCGGCTTATGTTAGATCTTATAATATTTCTCGACTTTTCTAAGGAGTTTGAAAGAGTTAATCATTCATTGTTACTAAAAAAGCTGAAAAGGCAAGTTTTCTTTCAGACCTTTTACTGCAATTTAATGGTTTCATATTTAGCAAACAGGTCTCAATATGTATATGTCAGTGATAAATGTTCTACGCTTTTTTAAGTCTCTTTAGGTGTGCCTGAAGGTTCTGCACTGGGTCTTTTACTGTTTTCTTGTTTCGTTAATGACATACCTCAATGTTTTACGACCTGCGAATATCATATATCTGGTAATGATTTACAAATATATTCACTGTTGCCAAAATCACTTAAAAACCAAAGGTTAGACAATATAAATGATAGAAATTCACACCTAGCTTTATTTAAAGAGCTATGATCATTAACAGAAGCAGAAAAAACGAAGTGTTCCCTCTGATTATTCTTAATGATACAACTGTTGAGTACGTTGATAACATACAATAAAAAATCTTGGGAAATACAAAGTTGTATCGAAAGTTTATGGTGCTCGACAGGTTCTAAGTCATACGACAAAGTATCTTCCGACAAGTATTCAGTTTGAGCTTGTTAAAGCCTTCGTTTTATCACTATTTCTTTATGGATGTGAAATTTATTCCGACATGGATTATCCATCCAAAAGGATATTTATCGTGGCATACAATAGTTTTGCGAGACATTATTTTAATATAAGAAGGTTTGATCGCTACTCTCATCTACTCGTATACTCTAATCTACCCCCTTTTTCCTTTCTATCGGTTCTCTGTCTCTTAGATTTTTCTGCTTTTCGTTTTAGTTTCAATTTTTACCATTTTATTTTGTTAAATATTTAATTTAATTTATAAAACATTAATATAAAAATTTTATAAAATAAACATTTAATATAAGCTTAACTTGCATTGGGTCTCTAAGCGGTTTGCTAAGAGATGGCGTAACTTGTATTATTTCATTGTTATTATTCCATTGGAACATGCGTTGGAAAGATACTGTCATTGTACGTCATTTCAGTATATGTCATTCATTCGAAGCGTAAACAAAAATAATTTTTTTCCACTCAAATATGTCGAACTTTGTGCCTGAAAAAGTGTTTTTGCGGGGAGTTCTTATTTATTACTTTAATATGAAGAAAACTGCCGACGAAAGTCATCGTATTTTGGTGGAAGTTAATGGTGAACATGCGCTAGCTGAGCGAAAGTGCCAAAAGTGGTTCACACGATTTAAAAGTGGTGATTTTGGCTTGGAAGACGATTAACGTCCTGGGCAGCCAAAAAGAAGAAGAACTGGAAGCATTTTTCTTCCAAACACAAGAAGAGCTCGAAGAATCTTTGGGTGTCATCCAAGCAGCCATTTCAAGACGTTTAATAGCAGCTAGATATATTCAAAAGCAAGGAAATTGGGTTCCACATGAACTCAAGCCGAGAGACGTCGAAAGGCGGTTTTGCATGTCCGAAATGCTGCTGGAACGCCATAAAAGGAAGTAATTTTCGCATCGCATTGTTACTGGTGATGAAAAATGGATCCATTATGACAACCCCAAGTGCAAAAAATCATATGTGAAACCCGGCTAATCAGTCAAATCAACGGCAAAGCCGAATATCCATGGAGCGAAGGTAATGCTCTGTATTTGGTGGGATCAGATAGGTGTGCTGTATTATGAGCTGCTAAAACCGGGTGAAACCATCAATGGATAACGCTACCGAACACAATTAATCCTTTTGAAGAGAGCAGTAGCCGAAAAACGCCCAGAATATGCGACCAGACAAGAGGCAATAATTTTCCATCATGAAACGCTCGGCCCCACGTTGCTCGGTTAAGAACTATTTGGAAAACAGTGGATGGGAAGTCTTACCCAACCCGCTTTATAGCCCAGACCTTGCCCCTTCTGACTACCATTTGTTCCGGTCGATGCAGAACGCCCTCACTGAATAACGGTTAACATTAGAGCAGAATATCAAAAATTGGCTTGATTCATTCTTGGCTGCCAAGCCGGCGCAGTTCTTTTGGGATGGGATCCACAAATTGCTAGAAAGATGGGAAAAAGTCATAGCTTCAGATGGGCAATACTTGTTTTTCTTAAATAAACGTTCAAATTTAAAAAAAAAAACCGCACGAATTAAAATATATACCCAATACAATTTAATTAAAGATTATATCTTACTTGTACAGTGAATATTTATAATAAATATATACAATACAACATGTACAATATAGAATGCATCTTATGTATAAAACTAAATTGCACACACGTCTTAATGCCAAGTAAAGGCTTTGCGCTTCCATCAACAACGACATAGTTAACGTCACTAACCACATGTTTATGTTGCGTTCCAAGACGAATTGAACCCATTGTTGCAATTCGAGAACCTCCATATGTTTCTAATCTGTGTCATGTTTTCGTATTTTCATATTTCATATTTTCGCATCGATAACAATACAAAACACATGCCAAATTTTTTTCTATCGCACTAATTTAAGCTAGTGACTCACCACTATCATCACCATCATCAATCTTAGTAGAAGCTTCACTAATCCTGCTAATCCCTTTAGATTTATAAATATTATAGCTGCGAAATGAATAAATCTTCCACAAGCTTGGCAACTTTTTCCATAAACTGGACAGTTACCATGAGTATAATATCTATTGCATCTGTAACATGCTTCCCCAATTTTAAAATTACCACGTCTTTGTTCCATATTATCATGCTGATCCCTCTTTTTTGTTACAACATTTGCAAACCGAGAAAGTTGGTGGAAAATAATCGTCGAAAATTGTTCTTATTTAAATAAGAAATAAATTCTTTTGCCCTTTTATTTTCAACAGCATAAACGAACGATACTCTTTCCGCTCGCATCTTCTTCGCTTTTGCTTTTGATAAATCCAGGATATCCCATCACGATACGATCCCTTAACAAAGATTCTTTCTTGTCCCGAAATTCACAGCTTTCTACCAGTTTCACAGCATCAGACAAAAACTCTTCAAATAGTTCTCCTTCTTTTTGATAAAAAAAAAAGAAAATATATCGTTCGTATACTTTATGGTATATCCCCACGGAACATAATACAGTTGAAATGCTTCAATATCTTCTTCTTCTGCCACACGATAGAAATCTAGCAGTTTGTAACGGGTGATCAGATAGCAAAGATAGGTTTGCCAATTGTTATGTTTCAGCAGCTGATAAAGTTGCCAATGACATCCAGCTGTTAAAATATTCAGTAAGGTTTGCTATTTCATCGTGCATTGTTTTACGCTTGTCAAACGTGCGGAAATTATTAAAAAATTTTTTTGAAATTTCGGCTTAGTTGTAAAAATGCAACGTGAACTTCGTCGTGACTTCAGTCATCATCATGACTTTAGTGTGCAGGCAATTCGTCGTACCGTGGAAAAGTTTGAGCGTGATTACACTCTCTTGGATCTTAGGCCACCAAACAGACAGAAGTTGCAGCAAAATGAAGAAAACATAACAGCCGAAGCGGTCAGTATCGAGGAAGACCTAGAAATGTTGATTCGGCGCCGACCAATTGAATAGGGCATCGCCAGAAAGTCAACCCGGCTTATTTTGGGGTTAAATTTGAGCCTATTTGCGTATAGGAACTCGTGAATTGAAGCCGCATGACCATAGACATCATCATGCGTTCGCTTATTGAGCGCTGGAGATGTTGTCCGGAAAACCGGATTTTGATCAAACAATCATCTTCTCGAACGAGGTCCATTTTTGGCACAGCGGCTATGTCAACAAGCAAAATTTCAAACACAATCCATAAGTGTGCACTGTTTGGTGCGGTTTATGCCATGGCGGCATCATCGGACCTTATTTCTTTTGAAATGAGGAATGACACAGTTACCGTCAATAGTCGCAGGGCGATGTTTACCCACTTTCTGTAGTCAGAGCTCGCCAAAAATGATATATACAATGTGAAGTTTTAACAAAACAGTGCTACGTTCCATACAAGAGACTCAATGCTCCAAATTTTGAAGGAAGAATTTCGCGACTGGAGCATCTCAAGATGAACGTTTATCAATTGACCCCAGGGATCATGCGAATTGACACCTCTTTTCTCAGGAGCTACGTAAAGTCCTTAGTCTACGCTGATAAGTTACTTTTGGACCAAAGAAAAGATTGCCAGCGAGCCCCGGCTTAATGATTTGCTTTTTCACAGATAATGGCATGAACGTAGCTTCAACATAAAACCAGAATCAATTTTATATCTCACACCGTTGTTGTTTTATTTAAGTTTTTTTTCTATCTTTCTTATTTGGCTACCCTGTATTTCCGTATTGGTTTTCGTTCCCACTGAATATTGTACATCTTCTGTATATTGAATAATTTTTGCCAATTTTCTCTCATGGGATATGTATATTCGTTTGTAGTATTCCCCCTTGCGGTCCCAAATATCACAACATATTTTTACTTACATTGAAAAAGGTCAAATTTCACCGTAACTCTTGTACCAATTTTTACTTTTCATGAAGGACACTTGGCGACATTTAATTTGGAAGACAACTCAAATTATTCTTTTGTTCGAAAAAAAAAGAAAAGCTTTTGAATTGCAAATTTATTCGCCATACCTCCGTCATCCTCAGTATCATAAAGGAATTTATTCTCTCTTGGAAAAAAAAAAGCCTCAACCAAACAAAAGATTAAAATTCTCCCCCGAATTCCCATTGATTTGTCTTTTCAAGAGAGTATCTGTTAAAGCTCAGATAACCTCCATTCCTCATCTGATTTCTAATCTCAGGGGCAGTAGAATTTAATTGATTAAGTTTGCATAATAGGAAAGAAAATCTGAACTCATTTGTTGGAGCTTATTGCCTGGTAACAAATTTATCCCTAAAGCACCTTACGCATCAGTTGAATTACCCACAATCAGACAAATCCTTTTGTAAAAACTCAATTCAGGACAGTTAGTCGTTTCTGACTTTGTATACATACACAACATACATACGTATATACGTATCTGGGTCTGAGTTTGACTTTGACTCCTGGAATCGATTATTATTGTAATTAATAGACCCAACTGAATACTTGTCCCTTTAATTAAAAATAGAACAACGGAAGCAACAAATTCGTTTAAATAAAAACTTGCCCAAGGAAGTTGTTCTCGCTTCGGTTTATGTATACGAGTAGATACTTTTTTTGGTTCTTTATTCACACAAAATATTCCTGGCCGCTGCGTCCCGATACTGCCTTGGCTTAGCTAGTCTTTCAGGTAGAGTTGATGGTGATGGCGATTTGTTGACAAATAACAATTAGGGCGGACGGATAGTTCCGCAGGGAAGCGAAATGATATCTGTTCTGGAGAAAAATACCATAGTGCGAGAACCTTTCGAAAATCAATTTTCAACCCAGAGCAACAACGAGTTGGAAAGTTTGGAAACAATTTTTTTTTTCTCTGGTTATGTGGTAACTATTTCCGAAAACTGGCTAGAGGGGCTGAAAATGGTGGAAATTGTTTTTTGTATGGTTAAGGGTTGCTGGGTTAGTTGGAAACATTGACTTTAATGTGGTCAATGAAAAGTATGTATGTTCTGAAGTTGAAATCCTTCCTTTAGAAAGCAGAACTAACTTGATGTTGAGTTTTTGGCTTATTTTTGTGGGGAAATATTCTGATTTGGGTCGGATTAGGCTAGCCCCCTTGGTCAGTGGGCAGAATAAACATTTAAATCTTTTGGAAATAATTGATGTTTTTCAAACACAAATTTAGCAGAATTATAAATTGAAATAGGGTCCCGAATAACTATTTTGGGGATTCTAATGATAATCGATTGTATTGCTGCGTTACCAAACGAAAAAAAAAAATCAGAAATAATCTAAATCTTCCTTCTTGTCCTATTTCTGCCTATCCGGGCAGATTTCTTTCCCCAAACCAGTAAAAAATTTTAATCTCCGACCTAAGTAAACTGTCAACCGTTACGATTAATGCGTAGAGAGAGGTTTTATCAAAAAGTTCCTTACATCAAAGGTAGTTTCTGATTTTATTTAAAAATGCTGTACCATGGAAGGAAGCGTATTTTAGATGCGTGTAACTAGCCTTTACTGATAGTGGAATTGGGTCTACTCTGGATGCTTAGATGGTTCCCCTCACTTCCTTTTTATATGTTTTATGTGAGTACCTACCATTCCGTATTAAATTGTATTATGACCTCTCCCTTATGTTAGCGTGTCCTTATTAGAACCAATCTTAATGGTTGACGCCAATCTTCATTAGGAACTAACAGGTAGCTCAAAAGTTATTACCTTATCGAAAGATGCAATAAATTTTTGCAAAAGGCAGCCAATGTCAATTCTACTTTGAAATTTAAGAAGTAAACAGATACAAAATACTCGTCAACAACATGAATTGCCATACTTCAAAAGAACGCGGAATAATTGTTACAATTCGGTGCAGATTTTCTGGTAGTTCGACATCAACTGAGCAAACACTACGACGCTTAGCTGCTCGCTTAGAAGAGTATTGGACAACATTACTGTAGATACTGCAAGGTCTGGCCGGCTCTGGAGTAGCCGTTCCCCTAAAAATATCGCAGCTGTGGTTGAAGATGCCGCAGACAATCCCGGAGTATCGATCAGACGACGTGTCACGCAATTTGGCATCAATCGGCGGTTTTACAGATAATTTAAGTGAAAAACTGTATAATGTTCTCTTACAAAACGCAGACAGTGCATCAGCAGTTAGATGTAACCTACGCTAAAGTCAATCTCAAACACGACGGAGACAACTTTTCATCGAAAGTCATCATGAGCAATAAGGCCCATTTCCATCTTTGTGGATATGTGAGACATTATACCGGCTCAAAGTAACTACATGGTGTACTGGAGGGCCTTATATTTTCGAAAACGCCGCGAAAAGGATTACTTTGGACGCCGAGCGCTACAGAGACATGCTCCACGACTTTTTCCTTCCTCAATTGGATGAATCAGGACTGGAAAGCATGTGGTTCCAACAGGATGGAGCAACAGCGAGGCACAACCGAAATTCTGAGGGCTGCATTTCCGGGTCGACTTATCTCTCGTTTTGACAATTTGCATCGGCCGGCAAGATTGTTTGACTTAACCGTTCCACACTTTTTGTTGTATGGAATTTTTTGAAGCTAATAAAGAGAATATGCGTGAAGAATACGAAGACATATCGCTGGAAGTTCTTGCAAGAGTGATAGAAATTGCCACAAATCTGGCCCGAAAAAGCGTCAATTCTGGCGGCGGCAAATATCATTTTCTTTATGGAAAGAAAGAACATCGGATGATAATATTTGCGTCACTTTGAATAACGTCGGTTGATTTCCAAAGTGCTATGCAATTAATTGCAAAGAATTGTGAATAGATAAAGGGCACATGTGCTCATGTGTCTACCAAACTTTATGAGAAAAATAGAGTACAATCCATGTTCTAAATTTTGATCAATTCATGCACATACGAGTATAATGGTATCTACCGACTCCTGAGCATTGTTCACATTTAAAACTGCGATCAAGTTGACCAGCAGAATTTGTTTATGGTAGGAAGGCAAGCAACTTTCGACTATGGTGTCTATTGTCTACATACTGCATACATACTGAAATTATTGCAGCTTGGTCTTAGCGCTTTAAATATTAAAAATAATTATGTGTTGTGCATAAATCAAATATACTATCTGCAATCATACTATCCGTATCTACATAAGCTAAATTTAAAAACTACTTTTCATAAACTTATCTAAGTTTAACAGCCAACCAAAACCAATATCGATGATTAAGTTTCGTTGTTCTTTAGTAGTTCCTTGCATAATCTGCATAATTTGTTACAAAACGAGAAACTACGCAATCAAATTTAGTGGACAACTGTTTAACTTTACTGTCTGCTAATGGTTTGGATTGCAGTATCAACTCGCCTAATCGCATCAGTGATCATATCTTTTGCAGAAAGAGTCGTTTAGGGCATTCTAATTTAAAGAGTTCTTAAGCAGATTTTTGTATTACAGATCACTATATGACTTGCATTTAGTATTTAGGCATTTCTAATGTTAGGAAAGTGGATCATTGCTTTTTTAGAATTAAAAAAATTAACTTTGTCAAACTCAATTTACTTCTACGGTTTGAACTTTGGTCTGACGTTTACAACTAAATTGACTCTCTAAAGCCTAAGACAATTTTATTTCGAAACTTTGTTCTGACATTGATATTTGTACCTTTACCTCACTCAAGAATGGATGACAGAGTATCTTTTAAGCCAAGTAAATGGGAAAAATAAGTTAAGGAAAAAATGTTAAAAACACCCATATAATACAGCACTTTAATCTTCACTCAACAAATTGTGTAAGGTTGCTAAGATCCTATTGAGTTTGCTAATAGTTTGAATGAATTTTTTGTCTCTGTAGTCAATAATCTATCTGCAGAATTCTTCATTTATGGGATGACTTTCAATTCTGATGAGGATGAAATAAATGAGGTTACTTCCAATGACAGTTTTCCCTTTGTTTCGATATCTTCTGTTGAGTTATTTGCCATCATTAACTCACCCAAAAATGCCAATTCTTCAACAGATGATGGATGTTCGAACGTTGTCTTCCAAAACTTATCATTTTATATTGTTGATGTGGTTGCTCATATTTTTAATACAAGCATTTACGGTGGAGTATTTCATTGCAGGTGCTATTCCGCTCTTCTAAAATTCTAAACAACTTTAGGCCGATATCCTTTTTTCCAGTTTTTTTTCTAAAATACTTGAAAAAGTGATGAAAACTTTTAAAACAAACAAAACTTCTTTAGTGTTAGTCAATATGGCTTCCATGCTGGTAAATCCACAGAAGAAGCACTTTTGAAATTCTGCAGTGAAATTTATGAAAACATTAAAGGAAGTGTTTTCACGGGTAGGCTTATTATTAATTAAACCATGGCATTCGATCTAGTGGATCATAAAATTTTCTTATATTAACTTTGTAATAGAGCAATGCGCGGTTTTATTTATAAACGGCTGGTTTCTTACTAATTTAACAGAAAACAAAAAGTGACTCTTGAAGAACTGCTGGAGTACCTCAGGGTTCGGTTCTAGGTCCCTTCCTATTTTTGATTTACATTAATTCTATCTTTTATAAGAAATTCTAGGGCAGACGATATTGTTTTACCGAACGGTTGCAAGTCCCCTTCCACAATACATACCATCGAAGCCAGCAAAATATGATATCCAAAGACCTTCTATCATCTAAAAGGCGAAATTTCCACCGAAAAACCTGTTAATGGTTGGAAGTCGGAGAAAAACGGTAAAACGGTTGGTTTGACATTACAAAGGATCCGACCGTAATATAAATGGATAACTTTTTCACTTCTCTTGAACTCGCCAATTATCTTTTCAGCAAAAATCTTACTTTGATAGGAACGTTACGTGCTACTAAAGCTTGCATCCCAAAATAAATTTTTAAAAATAGATCACGTACTGTCCTGTCGTCTCTATTTGGTTTCATGGAAAATAAGACCATCGTTTCCTATGTTCCCAAAAAAGAGAAGGCCGTTATACTTGTATCCACAATGCATCACGATAATGCCATATCGGATGACCAAAATAAGCCAGACAAAATAAAGTATTATAACAGTTAGTCATTTAACTACAAAACGAGCTAGTAATCGATGGCCAGTTGCAATGTTCTATAATATGGTATACTCTACGCTTGTGCATTGGCGGCCTACGTTCTCTATACTGAGCACAACAAGGAAGCCACAATTAGAAAGGACGAATATTCAAAAAAGATCTAAAAATTCTCTTCTTTACCGCAACTTCAATACAAAAAATGGCATTAAAGCTATGCTTGGTGAGGACATATGTTTGAACACACCTGCATCACCAGCACGGATAGCACCACGGGTTTCCGTGGAACGGATCAAAATTCAAGGATCGTGCCATGTGAAAAGCCTATCTGTGTCTAGCATAACACAACTATAAATAAATGTCTTTCTTGCTCAAAAAATGCATAAAAATACTGTAAAGTGTATAAAATCAAAATTAATTTTCTAAATATAGTTTTTGAACTGAATTAATTAAATATACTCTTATATAGGGTGTGAGGTTTGATTTTCAATAGGCCTTTTTTGACAGATCACGCGTGACTCCTATCAAAATGCTTTAACACTTTTCTTCAGTATCGTTTGGCAAGTCATCATGGAAAGACTCATACTACAACAGCGTCTCCAACTTGTTCAGATGTATTACGAAAATCGGCGTTCTCTGAGAAATGTTTTTCGTGCGATTCGAGTAATTTACGTTGCTCATAATTGACCTACTGAAACCACTATTGCCAATACCATTCGCAAATCTGAGTCCCAGTTTACATGAGTGTATGATACTCGACCGGTTAGACCACATCCAGCACGTAGTGTAGAAACTATAAGCAGCTGTAGCTGAAAATGTACGCGAAGACCGTGACGAATCGATTCGTCTTCGTTCTCAGCAGTTTGGCTTGGCGTATTCGACAAATTGGCCAAAAAGCGTAAAAAAGTAAATTTGTGCAAGAATTAAAGCCAGGCGACTTGAATTTGCGTCATATTTTCAGTGAAAAACTTGATGAAAATCCCGTGTTTTATCGTAAAATTTTGTTCAGTGATGAAACCAATTTCTGGCTCAATGGATACGTTAACAAACAAAATTGCCACACTTACGCTGATGAGCAACCCGAGGAGTACCAAGAGCTACCATTACATCCATTAAAAACAACGGTATGGTGTGGTGAAATCATTGGTCCATATTTCTTCAAAAATAAGTCAAATCAAAATGTTACCGTCAATGGTAACCGTTATCGCACCATGTTAATGAACTATTTGCTTCCTGAAATTCAAGCACATGGTTTCGGTGAGCTCTGGTTTAAACAAGACGGCGCTTCAAACCGTACAGCGCGTGAAACAATGAACTTGTTCAGAAATCATTTTGGTGAGCACTTAATTTCACGTTTTGCTACGGTAAATTGGCCGGCTAGATCGTCCGATATCACACCTTTGGGCTATTTTCTCTCGGGATATGTAAAGTCTCAGGTCTTCAGTAATAAGTCAGCTACGATTGATGCTTTGGAAGCCAACATTACTCGTGTTATGGGAGTACCCGAGTACCCGTCGCGCTGACTAAACGTGTATTAATATGTATTGACCTGAGGGTTCAATAAGTTTATTTAGTACCGTTCGCGACTATGCTTCAACTAAAGGTGACCAGATAGCAATAATAGTTTTTGCAATTTCTATGTTTCAGCAGATGGCAAAGTTACCAATGGCATCGAGCTGTTAAAATATTCAGTAAGGTCTGCCGTTTCATCATGCATTGTTTTACGTTTGCCGAACGTGCCGATATTATTAAAAAATATTATTGAAATTCAAGCTCAGTTGCACGCAAATAAGCAACGTGAATTTCGTCGTGAGGTCGGTCGTCATCATGTCATCAGTGTACAGGTAATTCGTCGTACCGTGGAAAAGTTTGAGCGTGAGTACACTATTTTGGATCTTAAGCCACCAATCAGAGAGAGATTAGTGCAGAAACAAACAGGACCCACAAATATTGATTCCGCGCCGATCAGCTGAATTAGGCAACGCCAGAGAGTCAATCCGGTTTATTTTGCAACTGGATTCGTGCCTTCATTCGTATAAGGCATGTAGGCATGAATTGAAGCCAGACGACCATATACAACGCCATGAGTTCAATAATAGAGCGCTGGAAATGTTGACAGGAGATCCAATTTTTGGCCAAAAATCATCTTCTCGAACGAGATCCATTTTTGATTCAGCGGCTATGTCAACAAGCAAAATTGCCATAATTATGGTGAACACGATTCACAAGCACCAATGAATCCACAAAAATTGAGTTTTTGTTGTATCTTGTGGCATGGCGTAGTCAACGCCCTTATTTTTTTCGAAATGAGGAAGTAGAAACAATTACCGAAAATGATCTCAGATGTAGAGCGATGTTAACCGACTTTCTGTAGTCAGAACTCGATAACATCGAGACTCAAAGTTGTGAAGGAGAAATTTGGTGACTGGGTCATCTCACGGCAAACTTTCATCAATCGCAGCGATCATGCGATTCAACACAGCTCGATTATTTTTTCTGGAAGACGAGAAAACGACGAGCTCAAGTCCAAAACTTAACACGCTATATCCGGAATAATGTCGCACATATTAGACCGGGTCATCATAAATTGAACCGACCGCTTGAAGTACCTCCAGCGAAGCCGAGCAGGCCATTTGAATGATGTGCTATTCCAAACATAATGGCATGAACGTTGCTGTTTTATTTAAATTTTTTATCCTATCGTTCTTATCTGGTCGCCCCTACTTTCGGTTTAACTGCAGTTTTTAATTACCACTCCTACCAGAAACTATTCAAATTAGTTTCCTTATAACCCGGTATAACTAGGAGTCATTATCATTTAATGCGAGGCTAATTAATAAATATGGCAGACAATAACTGAGGTATAAAAAGGATGGTTGCCTAAATAATACGACTTATCTGCATATATCGCTGCAAAATGATAACAACTTTCTGAAAAATTAAGTCGTTTCCAAAAAGTGTTGATATTGTCGGCATTCCTCATGTAAACAAAGATAATGCCTTGTCTTTGGCAATGAAAATTTTTCCCGAAGGTTTATTAGAAAATTTAAATCTTCATGACCTCGCTAAAGATTACGTTAAGATAATTTAACACCAAAACAATAAAAACTGTTTCATCTTCGCCGGATACGTAAACGAACATCATGTGCATCAAATCCAAAACAGCTGAGCGAAAGCAGAGTGTATTACACAAAGTTTACAAAAAAAGTTATTGACATCCAGCTTACTCGTATTTAATAAACACTATGGAAATTATTCTACAAATCCACGAGTATAGATAGCTAGATAGATAGATAGATTTTAATGAAAAAAAAAAAAATGAAGGAATTAAGGTTGTAAAAATAAGTTCTTTGGATATCGTGTGGATTCCTAATCAGAAAACTGTTGTTCGTACTCGTTGCAGACATTCTTTAATTGCGATGTGACCTTCATGGATGAGTGCGGTGATGCTTTTTGGCCAAGCCTGTAAAATTAATAAATTAATTAGTTATAGATCTGGGTCATTTGTATTTTCGCGTTTCAATTTCTGTTTTTGATTGTACTCATTTCGGTAAGTGCATGTATAGGGTGATTCGCCGTGAAGTTTGATTTGTAATGTAAAATAAAACACATAAATTTGAAAATGAACTTAAAACTTTTATCATCGGTTAAAAGAACAATTCATGACATTTACTCTTTAGGAATGGTATTATGTAAATGTTGGCCAAGACTACGTCTGAGATGGTCCATTCGGAAGGTCCAATTTTGGACGACTCATTCGAACTTAGCGACTGGTATCTCGCGCGAGTAATGTTGGCTTTCAAAGCGTCAATCCTAGCTGGCTTATTTCTGAAGATCTGAGACTTTATATATTCCCTGAAAAAATGGTCTAAAGGTGTGATATCGTACGATCTAGGCGGCCAACTTAGCGTAGCAAAATGTGAAGTTAAGTGCTTACCAAAATGATTTCTCAACAAGTCCATTGCTTCACGCGCTGTATGGCTCGTAGCGCCGCCTTGTTGAAACCAAAGCTCACCGAGACTATGTGCTTGATTTTCAGGAAGCACATAGTCCATTAACATGGCGCTTTTACGGTAACCATTGCCTGTAAGATTCTGATTTGCTTCATTTTCGAAGAAGTATATACCATTGATTTCACCAGCCCATAAACCACACTATACCGTTGTTTTTGATGGATATAATAGTAGCTCTTGGTACTCTTCGGGTTGCTCATCAGCCCAAATACGGCAATTTTGTTTATTAACGTATCTATTGAGTCAGAAATGGGCTTCATCACTGAACAAAATTTTACGATCAAACACCGGATTTTCATTGAGTTTTTCCAGAGCCCATTTACTGAACATATGACGCGAATTCAAGTCGCCTGGCTTCAACTCTTACACAAGTTGAATTTTGTACGCTTTTTAGCCGAGATCCTCACGTAAGATACGCCAAGTTGTTGAATACGCCAAGCCAAGCTGCTGAGAACGACGACGAATCGATTCGTCACGTTCTTCGAGTACACTCTCAACTATAGCTGTTTATAGTCTCTTCACTATGTGCTGGATGTGGTGTAACCGGTCGAGTATCATCCACTAATGTAAACTGGGACTCAAATTTGCGAATGGTATTGGCAATAGTGGTTTCAATTGGTCAATTATGCTCACCGTAAGTTCCTCGAATCGCACGAGAAACATTTCTTCGAGAACGCTGATTTTCGTAATACAGCTGAACAATTTGGAGACGCTGTCGTGGTGTGAGTCTTTTTATGATGATTTGCCAGACGATACTGAATGAAAGTGACAAAGCAGTTTGACAGGTGTTACGCGTTATCTGTCAAAAATGTCCTATTGAAAATCAAACCTCACGGTGAATTACCCTATATTTGAATGTCACCATCTAGTAATTTGTTAGTGCAATTTCTACTTAATGTATCGGCCAACTTTATTTCGGTTCCTTTTCGGTTATAAACGTGTGGTACATAGAGCAGCACATAAAGAAAGGTATTTTGTAGGAGAGATGAAGTTGAACTCAGAGGTTTTTTGAAGATTGCGTATTGCAATGGCCTCCTTTTCTATCTGAGCATAGACATAGTTGTAGGTGACGCTCGTGATAATAAGGCAACTGGCTGGTCATTTTGGAAAAGTGTTGCTCCGAGACTATTTGGCTTCCGTCGACTTGAAGTTATACGTAGAAGTAAGGATCATAACATCGCAGTACCGAAGTCGAAAAAAATGATTTTTGTAGAGTTTCAAAAGAATCTTGTTGACGTTTAGTTCAGAACCATGAAACATCGTTTTTTTAGGAATTCGCAAAGTGGGTGAATGATTTCTGAAAAATTCTTGATAAATTTCGAGAGATATGTTGCTTAATAGCGTATCTACCTTTTTTCTTAGCCGGCAAATACATCTTTAGACGTTAAAATGTGACCAAAGTACTTCACGACTGCTGGATCTTAGATGCAATTTTTTATTTGTCTCATTTAATACCAGCGGCGCAAAGTATGTTACCTGTGCGTTGCTACAGTTCTTATTTAGTTTTATCGTGTTGAAGGATGTCATCGGTGTTCTGCCACTCTTCGAGGGTTTTTTTGCATGAAGCTTTGGTGGGCTTCGGGTGTGCATGCAAGTTCAAACGATATTCTGGTGAAAGGAAATAATCCCCAAGGAGTTGACATCGTTAGATACAGCTGTATTCGTTTTGACATCTCTATTTTCCAGAAGCCTCTCGTACAATCTAATAAAGTAAAGAACTTTTATGGTAGTGTTTACCATGTGTTTTTTTAAGAACGCTTAGTTGAAGTATGTTATCGATTTCTTTTTTGACATCTTCGCGAATCGAATAGGGAATTTTTCGCGTAGTGTTCGAATTGCGGATTTAAGGAATACTTCCTTATTCAAAATTTTTTCTTGAATACGCGGCACAAAGGAACATTTTTCACAATCGTCCTTGCCCAAAATGGGTCACAGTCCGGTAAAACTTTTACGATAAGGAATTTAATGTTTTAGTTTTTGTTTCGGACTACGTAATTAAAATTAACTTCGCCATGCACATTAATTTTTGTTATGCCGACGGCTATTAACTGTTGCTTTGTTGGATTGACTGTGTCTTGAGCGGACATATTTAAAAAGGTAATTGAAAGAACGTTTCACTGCGCGGCGGTGTCGAGTTTTATTTTGATTGTTTTAGTGCGAAAAATTATTTCTTCGAACCAATTTTTCATTTCGTCTTTATTGGTGTTTGATTCGGAGGGATACGGGATGGATAAAGCACTTGAGTCATCACTAGCATTATGACTCTCGTCAATAGTTTCTGCATTTTCTTGCATGACATTTTCTGTTAATATGCGGAACATTTATTTTATTTTATTATCTTGTTCCACAACGTTTGCATTACGAGGGTAAATATTTCGGTTTAGGTGACTTTTTGTTATAGTGTGGGGTATATTTTTTAAGCACATTTGTGTGCCTGGCTTATGTAAATAACGCAGCTGCTGTGATGCTATTTCGCTTGCTGTGCACACTTTAACTCCTTGTTCGGGTTGGACATCATCTTTGGCCAGTAATTCTTCCCGCACACTATCACTTTTTATATTCGTTACGGTTTAATTTCGCAATAAAGAGTCTTCTAGAGATTTGAATGCACGTTCTCGTGATTAATTTTATATTTCTGTAGAAAATTCTTCGAAGCTCTCACCTTCACCTCGGGTGAGTGTGTTAAAGATATACCTTTCGAATGTTCGTTTCACACTAGCGGAAAAATACTCACTGAATTTGCGTATAATTACTGCTGCCTTACTGGTTTCAGCTGCAGTGAATGTAACCGAATTATATATTAGGTGCGCAACTACGTTATCGCTGTTTTTTTTTTCTGTAATAAATCATTTAAAGTATTGTCCATCGCTAGCTAAAACTTTTTTCCATTTTTCTGTTAGAGCTCGAATAAAGTTATGGTAAAAGTGTTTATCTTTTGAGGCTATCCACAAATCAAGCCTCTATTTTGATGACTTTATATGAGCGGAACTGCTGATCGGCTCGACTATATGCCATCGAACGGAACAAATAATAATCGGACGCTACAATATCTGGGTGATATGGTGGGAGGGCTAGGACTTCCCATTTTAACCTTTCCATGCAGGTTTTGTTTACAGGTTTGGCAACGTGAGGCCGAGCGCTGTCATGTTGTAGAAACACTTTTCCTCTGCTCGTATTGTGGCCCATCAATCAATTTCTCTTTGAGTTGCCGTTATAAATCTAATTTTCATCACCCGTCACGATGCGATAAAGAAACCCCTTTTCTTTTTTGTCGCAAGTACTGCTAGTTCACAGGAGAAAAAATGACGCTCAACGTCCCTTGGCTTGGCCCTTGGCGGGTAACTCTTAATGCTGAAGCATGCTCTTCTTGCGTTGGGCACAGATCCTCATCGAGCAGTGCCTCCAAATCAGCGTCTTCGAACCAATCACGGCACGTTGTTTCACTTAGAACAGCATCTCCGTAAACCGTAAATCAGCCAGCTCTTACTGCTGCAGCCATCTATTGACAGAACTTAGTTGCGCATCTAATACATTTGCTGCATCTGCCCCGATGCATGAGATGAATGTGGCAATTCGGTTTTTTTCCGTTTCTTATTTAATTGAGCAGCTATTTTAAACAATTTATAAAGTTAGACACAATTTTTCCACGCTAGTGAAAGTTTCCTACCAGAGTGACTTTGGAAGTTTGACAAAATAAGCTGCACTAGAACTTTCGGTAGGTAGGGAAGGAATCACTTGAACAATTTTATCGCCGAATTTTTCTTACTGAAACTTTTATGGAGAATTATTATTTTTCTCTTTAAGTTTATTCCGACACCATGTCAAGAGTAAACGATTAAAGTATGATTTTATCTTTTTTTGGTTGTGATGTAAACAACCTTTGTATATGACAATTATTCGTGCGGTTTGCTAAGAGATGGCGTAACTTGTATAATTCCATTGTTATTATTCCATTGGAACATGCGTTAGAAAGCTACTGTCATTGTAGCGTAAACAATATTTGAAGCGTAAACAACAATCATTTTTTTTCACTCAAATATGTCAAATTGTGCCTGAAAAAGTGTTTTTGCGCGGAGTTCTTCTTCATTACTTTAATATGAAGAAAACTGCTGCCGAAAGTCATCGTATTTTGGTGTAAGCTTATGGTGAACTAGCGCAAATGTGCCAAAAGTGGTTTGCACGATTTAAAAGTGGCGATTTTGGCTTGGAAGACGATGAACGTCCTGGGCAGCCAAAAAAGTTTGAAGATGAAGAACTGGAAGCATTACTCTATAAAGATTGTTGCCAAACACAAGAAGAACTCGCAGAATCTTTGGGTGTCACTCAAGCAGCCATTTCAAAACGTTTAAAAGCAGCTGGATATATTCAAAAGTAAGGAAATTGGGTTCCACATGAACTCAAGCCGAGAGATGTCGAAAGGCGGTTTTGCATGTCCGAAATGCTGCTGGAAAGCCACAAAAGGAAGTCATTTTTGAATCGGATTGTTATTGGTGATTAAAAATGGATCTATTACGACAACCTCAAGCGCAAAAAATCATATGTGAAACCCGGCCAAGAAGCCAAATCAACGGCAAAGCCGAATATCCATGGCGCCAAGGTAATGCTCTGTATTTGGTGGGATCAGATGAGTGTGCTGTATTATGAGCTGCTAAAACCGGGTCAAACCATCAATGGACAACGCTACCGAACACAATTAAACCGTTTGAAGAGAGCAGTAGCCGAAAAACGCCCGGAATATCCGACCAGACACGAGGCAATAATTTTCCATCATGACAACGCTCGGCCCCACGTTGCTATTCAGGTTAAGAACTATTTGGAAAACAGTGGATGGGAAGTCTTACCCCATCCGCTTTATAGCCCAGACCTTGCCCCTTCTGACTACCATTTATTCCGGTCGATGCAGAACGCCCTCACTAAAATACGGTTCACATCAGAGCAGAAAATCAAAAATTGGCTTGATTCATTCTTGGCTGCCAAGCCGGCGCAGTTCTTTTGGGATGCGATCCACAAATTGCCAGAAAGATGGGAAAAAGTCATAGCTTCAGATGGGCAATACTTTGAATAATACTATTGTACATGTTTTTCTTAAATAAATGTTCAAATTTTGAAAAAAACCGCACGAATTAAAATATATACACAATATGTACTTCTATAGATTACACAAAGTAAAGTAATCCTTGTGGACGAATTATCTTCTCTCTTAAGTATTAAACGCTGAAAAAATCTCATTAATGTGGGTAATATGAATATTGACATCTTATATGATTCGGTAGTTGTATAGAAGTATCAAGCTTTGAGTCTTGCATAAAGGAGGCAACTAGAGTAACTGACAAATGTCAGACTTGTATCGATTATATGTAATTATGCAAGGTTGAATCAATATGCTGAGTTATTTTGCAGCAATTCTATTTTCGATTTTAGAATATCCTTTCATTGTATGACATGTCTCTTCAACAGTTTATTCAGACCAAACTTAAAAGCAGAATCAAATTTCAGACCCTAAATAACTGTCTTATGCAGAAAAGGTTGACATATATCCACCGTTTAAAATGTAATAAGAGCTCTAATGACGTACGTGTTAGAGAGGCCTATGCCTCCCATAGGGCTAATGGGAACCTTAAGGAGGATTGGGCCTTTATAAATGAACTCTTTCTTTAAGAAAAGTGAATCCACAGATGTACCATGTAATTATTCAAAATTCTGTAGAAAAAGCGAACGTTTTTAATGAATTTCTTACCAGTGCCATCAGTAAGGCTTTAGCAGATGCCTGTCTGGTTGACTCTCCCAACTCTTGTGCGGAAGGATTTTCTGATGTGAAAAGAGTCCCGGATAATACTTTTTTTCTTTCAACCTATTTCATCCTACGAAACATTATGTTGCTGAATAAATCCAGTTCATATACCCATAAATGTTATCCAAATGAAGTTATTTAGAAAATAGCGTTTATTATTGTTGATGTCTTATTACACACCTATAACGAAAGTATATACAATAGAATCCTTCTCGATAAGTTTAAATCTTATTGTTTATTCCAATGTTCAAAAAAAAGAAACAGATTACAACATTACAAACTACCCGCCAGTCTCTCTTCTCTCTGTATTCTTTAAGATTTTCGAGGAAGTGACCAAAAAAAAGAATTGTTGCCTTCTTGGAGAAAACTTAATTTCTAAGTATTTAGCTGTATTGAGCTGGTAAATCGACGGAGGGGACGCTTTTAAACTTTTATACTCGTGTCTATGATAGCTTAGATAGGAAAAAGATAACGAATTCACTCTTTGTAGATATTACTAAAGCTTTTGATACAGTGGATCATAAACGTTTATTATGTAAATTAAAAAGAAACATGTATTAGAGGGTCTATGTTAAATTGGTTTGCATAATATCTTAAAGGTCGGAAGCAATAGGTGAAACTTTTAGTGAATGACATAAACATTGGTGTTCCACAGGGAATAGTGTTTGGTCCGATCTTATTGCTTATATTTATCTATTCTATTTTTAATCAAAACTTGAAGGGTATACAAACTGGTTTTGCTCACGATATATCTTGCACATACTCCAAGAGTTCCATCCGAGATTTTGTTGCTGACATCAACCATAATTTGAAAGTCTTACGGGATTGGTTTGATATGCATAAACTAGTAGTAAGCGATAAAACGAAAATAATGATTTTTACCTGCACTATGTTATATCTACACTCTTCGTATCTAATATTTCACAATACAGATTGTTAAAATTTCATTGTGAACTATGTCTTATGACTAACAGCTCTACAACGTATAATAATGAAAAAAATTGTTCTTTCAGATACTTTGCCAATATTTCGTTCTTCGATTTTAAGTACCTTAGCTGGAGCATACATAACATACTTCCTTAGTGAAAAAGTATCTCTTTAAAACTTCGCACATCTATGTTTTTTCATCTAAGACATCTTTGCTCATGTAATCTTTAAGTTTCTTTAACAGAAAAAATCCAGAGGGGGAGGGGGAGTATCCATTAAAGATACTATTTTATATGATAGAGTTGATATAGAAATAGAAAAGGAGGGCAGCAAAAAGTATATTCATACGATATATAGGCCACCAAAGCTAAATATTGCAGAATTTGTTAAGGAATTAGATAAACATGTTAAAAAGAGAAGAAAATTTGTTGTTATGGGTGACATGGACATCAATATAGACATCACAAGTTGTTACATACTTGAAAATGATGGCAACAAAAGGGCTTGCGAATATTGTCAAACAGTGTGCACGTATAGATTTAACTAAAAATATGGTTACCTTGATAAATCATATATTTGTTAGCCACACAAATCAAAACATCATATTGGCAGTCATTCGAGCTGATAAATCAGATCACTAAGCCATGATATATGCTACTAAGAATTATACGGAGAGCAAAGCCGCCTGTGAAATACATAACCGGATTCTTCAAAACAAAGTCAACCAATTGATTGAACAGATGAAACCGATGTTAAACGACTTTATAACAACTTTCTTGGAAAAATGAATGACATTTATACAAAATCAAGAAAAATAATAAACCGGAAACAACAGAAGAACAGTTATCCAAACCATGGATAACACCTGATGTAATTCAAATTTGTAATAGAAGAGATGAACTCTACAGAAGGTGAAAAAAACAACCCACTCTATAAACACTTCCGTAATTGTGTAAATAAAAACGTCCTAACGAAGAAGTCGAATTATGATGATCCAATTTTCCAACGCTAGGAATGACCCGAGGAAAACATGGAATGTATTGAATGAAGTTTTAGGGTGAAAAAAAAGGTCTATAGCTGAAGTAATTGTGAGTAATTTAACTGGTAGTAAGGAACTGACAACTATTGCAGATGAATTTGCCGAACAATTTTCAAGTCAGGCATCTTAAAATTGTACATATATAGATGGAATAACATACTTTACGTTCTTCTACTCGTGAAAATACAATGTATGTAGAAAAAGATTTGGTACTGTTACTTTTAAGTTTTCTTTAATTTTTCTTAAATAAATCTAAGCTACTACAACGAACTGTTTTCTTTCTTAATTTTAACTCAGCTCATCACTTTCGGTCCCTTCTCACGACAGCGACCAGATATTTAACCCGTTGAGTAGGGTATATAAGGCCCATGCCTTGGCAATACATGACTATACCGCTTCAGCCACAAATATGCCAACGACCAGTAACGTGAACTTCCTCCAGTTGGTCATCTTCGCTTAATTGCTTTTCATTATTCCATGTTAGACTGTTTATATTCGACTGTACACTTGGTCAACTAGCTTTATGTTCAGCGGATCGTTACTCGGTCAAGTGGATTCGTATTCGGCAGGTCTCTAGTCATCGATTGATGGCCCATTTGTGTCATCTAGCTGGCGACATATTCTTCGTCATCGTATTGTTCTAATGGATATGCTTGGATCCAGTAGATCGTATTATTCTATTGGATTCGTTGGTGACTAAATAAATGTGTTTCGATCAGGTCGTAATAGAAGGTAATGAACCGAGGATGGTCAATAAAATATAAACAATGATAATACTAAAAATTTGAAGCCATGAGTCGTCGATGGTCTGGAAATTAAATAATTAAATGGAGCATGAACTAATAAAAATATTATGTGTCGACTTGGCTTTTCTACATATATATATTGGTAAGTCCATGTATTCGGAAGATGCCAGTGAAATAAAAGTTTATAGGATGTGTTGTCTACAAACAAAGTCCAGGAACAGACAATAAAAGACCAATTGATCTGAAGCTCAACGCGGTATATTTTCCGGAATTTAGTAAAAAAAATAATCAATAGAAGTTTTGAACACTGTTTTGTTCCCGGTGTACTGAAAACATCGCTGATCTGGCCAATATATAAGGAAGAGTCAAAAGCCAAGTCGGATATTATAGGCCAATAACAATTTTACCTGTTGTCGCAAAATGTATGGAGGACATCTTTATAAGACACTTAACAAAATTTTATCGCGAAACACAAGGTTCTAACACCAAACCAATATGGATTCCAAAAGGGAAAGAGTACTGGTTGCTGGGAGAACTTTCGAACTTTTTAACTACGAGCCTAAATAAGGACCATCACGTACTAGTTATGTTCTAAGATTTTAGCAAGGCTTTTAATAACCTATACAGAATTAGAGTAAGAGAAAATGCAGGAAAATGGATAGAGAACTATTTATCAGGAAGAACGGTGAAGAGTGAAGGTATCCAATACAATAAGTAATGAGAAACAGAACTCCTGTGGTGTGCCACAAGGGTCTGAATTAGGTCCAATACTGCTTATCCTGTTTAACAACAACAAGTTACCAAACAGGTTTGGTTTTCAGTGAGCTTTTTTTGACAGATCACATGTGACTTCTATCAAACTTCTTCGTTATTTTTATTCAGTATCGTTTGGCAAGTTATCATGGAAAGACTCAAACCACAACAGCGTCTCAAAATCGTTCTGTGAGAAATGGTTTTCGTGCGATTCGAGAAACTTACGGTGCGCATAATCGACCTACTGAAACCACTTTTGCCAATACCATTCGCACAATTGAGTCCCAGTTTACGTGAGTGGATGATACTCGACCAGTTAGACTACATCTAGCACTTAATGAAGAGACTATAAACGTGAGGATCTCGTCCTGAAAGCGTACAAAATTCAACTTGTACAAGAATTGAAGCCAGGCGACTTGAATTTGCGTCATATTTTCAGTGAATGGGCTCTGGAAAAATTCAATGAAAATCCGGTGTTTTAACGTGAAATTTTGTTCTGTGATGAAGCCCATTTCTGGCTCAATGGATACGTTAATAAACAAAATTGCCGTATTTGGGCTGATGAGTAACCCGAAGAGTACCAAGAGCTACCATTATATCTATTAAAAACAACTGTATGGTGTGGTTTATGGGCTGGTGGAATCATTGGTCCATATTTCTTCAAAAATGAGGCAAATCAGAATGTTACCGTCAATAGTAACCGTTATCGTGACATGTTAACGGAATATGTGCTTCCTAATATTCAAGCACATGGTCTTGGTGAGCTCTGGTTTCAACAAGATGACGCTACGAGCCATTCAGCGCGTGAAACAATCGACTTGTTGAGAAATCAATTTAGTGAGCTCTTAATTTCACGTTTTGCTACGCTAAATTGCCCGCTTAGATTGTGCGATATCACCCTTTGGACTCTGGGGATATGTAAAGTCTCAGGTCTTAGGGAAGAAGCCAGCTACGATTGACGCTTTGGAAGCCAATATTACTCGTGTTATCCGCGAGATAACAGTCGTTATGCTCGAACGAGTCGCCCAAAATTGGACATTTCCAAGGGACCACCTCAGCCACGTAGTCGTGGCCAACATTTACATGATATAATTTTCAAAAAATAAATGCCATGAATTGTTATTTTAATCGATTATAAAAATTTTAAGTTCGCTTTCAAATTTTTGTGTTTTATTTTACATTATAAGTCAAACCTCACAATGAATCACCCTATAGTATAACACAGCACCGAAATTTAAAAAAATATTATCGAACCTGCGAAGGCCTGAGACGAGCAGAGCAATCGCATTGAAGGTAACCATGAGTCTCAGAAAACAATAGGAGTCACAGTCGGCGAACAACTACAGCTGTACGTTTTGATTGAAATAGTGAGAGGCTTTACCAATTTTAGTTTAACCTCAGTCGGGAGATATTTTTTGACGACAGACAGCCCTCGGAGCGGGGCATAAACTTTGGAGATGATGTAGATTATTTGTCCGTCTCAAGTTAATCTGCTTGAAATGTGATACTGAGATCTATTACTTTAGACACATATTCAACTTGAGAAGAGTTTACTTGTATTGATGGCAAATTTGCTTTAGTCCTAAGAGAATTAAGCTTTAGACCGTTGCGTGATGACCAGTTTACTATTGAAGATATGTCTTCGTTGATTCTGGGTGTTGCGTCTTCAACAATGGTAATGTTCAGGTAAAGCTGGATATCGTCAGTGTAGATATGATAACGATAATGGGATATCACAGTGGCTAAGTCATTGATAAATAAAGAAAGCAGAAGTGGACAAAAAATGGATCCTTGAGGAACACCACTATTAACGCGACGGAAGAAGGAGAATTTATTATTACGAAATACAGCTTGCGTGCGGTTAGTCAAATAAGAAAAAATCAGCTTACAATTGTAGAAAAATTGAAATTTGTAGTCAGTTTATCACACAAAAGAATTGAATTTACACTGAGTTGTAGCTGTACTCAGGTCGGAATCCCGACTGAAGAGAATACTCTGTTTGATTTGGGAGCTTAGAATTATTTCAAAGGCTTTGAATAGGAAAGGAAGGATAGCAATGGGTCTAAGGTCACGGGAATTATCTTTTTTTAGATATTGGGATAATTTTAGTTTTTTCCAGTTAGTAGGGTAAGTTGAGGTCATTTTAATTGTGTTAAATGTGTGGGTGATATAAGGGGCTAGAAGGGGAAGCGGTATTTTTATGAAGTCGGGATAACTGTTGGCAAAGCCTACGGATTTGCTCTTAACAGCGAAAATACCACAACCAACGCTGTCATCATCTGCAGACAGCGAAAAAGTATCATTTATATCGTTCAGCCAAAGTATTTGTTGTTTGAAACTTGGCAACAGATTAGAAAATGGGGCTGCAAACTTACGGCTTAGTTCGTCAAGGTCAAAAGTTTCGTCAAAAGGTAATAGTATAGTGCGCACTTGAGTTGAAAGAAATTTTTAAGATCTATTGCTGTTAAATTTGGTGGAGTAAAAGTCATATTTGGCCGATTTCTAGATATTTTAAAGTCTCTATGCATGTCTGCGCATCCATATCGCTTCCATCTAACGTATAGAGAGTTTCTCCCTCTGATCGCACTTAGTATCTCAATTGATAGCCAGGGGCTATTAATAAGCTTGTTAACATCGGTCTGAATAGGAACATGTTTAATAAAAAGTTCACCAAGTTTGGTATTAAAAAAGTCTATTTATCTATTGACGAGAGATTTAAAAAAAACTTGTATGCCAATTACACGAAAAACAGTCATTAAAAAGGTTTTCAATTTTCACATTACGGAAATCACGATACTGAAAGGACTCTGAATAACTATAGTGTACTAGGTGGGGTAAAAAATTAACCTCTTTGGGAATGAAAAAAAATTTTTTAAATGTTTTTTTATTTTATTCAATAAAACTCCCTTTTAGTTTCATACACTTATTCCGGCGATTTTCCAACTTCTTGATCCCGTCCGAAAAGTAATTTTCCGGAAGGTTTGTGTGGTGTAGGTGGAAGTGGAGTTGGCTGTGGTGTAGTTTTATATGCATAGACCCCTCAAGTAGATGTTCACGGGTTCGAATCCCGTGCGAGGCAATTCTCTTAAAAAGTTTTTTTCATGGAATTTGTATGTAGTTATATGCAAAACCGCCGGCGTCAACTCTGACATGAAGGCATAACACTGATGTTGGAGTGGTTGCCGGCTGGGCTAAATGAAACGAACTAACAACTAGCACGTACTAAGGCCTACCGGTTGAGGATACACTGGCTTCAGTTTGACAACCACCTCTGGGAAAAATATCGAAACCTTATGCACCTGAGTTTCAAATTATTACACCACCCGACCGCGCCATGGTAAAAAGCCTGTAAAAGGGCTATATCCCCTTGGTGCGCGCGGAATTATATAAAAAAAAAGATCTGCAAAATACTCCTCCGTGGCGTCGATGGTTTCCTCGCGTGAGCTGAATTTTTATTGATGAGCCATCTTTTGAGGTTTGGAGAGATATAATAGTACGAGGGAGCCAAATGGGGCGAATACGGTGGATGCGACATCAATTGGAGCCGTAAGTCATTGATTTTAACCGTGGTTGCGATGCTCTTGTGCGCCGGTGCATTGTCTTGCAAAACCTACATTTTTTTTCACTTCATAGTCGATCCAGGTTTCATCAACAATCTACACTCTTTCGAAGTGTTCTCGTGTTCGTGTTTTTGGTCAGGAGTGAGTATGCTTTGCACCCAGCGGCAGGATAACTTTTTCATATGCAGAATATTGCCCAAAATATGGCGTGTGCGACCAGTACTAATCTTTGTGGTATCTGCTAGCTCACGCACCTTCACTTTCCGGTCAAGTCAGTCATTTCATATATTTTTTTGACATTGTCCGCTGTAACCGCATCGGAGGGCCTGCCGCTGCGGACTTGATCGGTATTGAAGTTGCGGCCACCACAAAACTCTCGAAACCAATATTTGACGGTGTAATCTGTGTTATCCATAATATTTATCCAACTTTTCTTTTGTTTCCTTCGCGGTTGTGCCTCTCAAAAAATAATGTTCTTAACGAAAATCGTTTTTGTCCATACTCAACACGATGCCAAACACGTCAACAACGCAATCAGCTGTCAAAACAAAACTAAAGACAGTATCGCACGGAAATTTGGAATGTCTGCCTAAATATGAACAGACTTCAAGGCACCATAACTTTTTTGCAGTAGAAGCGCATTCTGGCAGTTACTTTTCACCCCACCTAGTATATCAAGTGTTGTAAAAACGAGACGCTCATCATTTATCAGAAATACGTCAAATAAGGATGGGATACAGTTGGGTTTAAAGTAGGCTCAATAAAGTTGACAAAAGACAGACAAAGAGAGCTCATAAGGGATTTTAAAGTATTTGATGAGGAGTGAAGAAGGTTTATATTCCAGTCTCAACAAAGTATAAGCTTAGAAGCAAGATGAGAGATCTCTTCGATATATTAAACGTGGTTGTGCTACATGTGGTGGTATGTAGGTAACTCCAACGATACATTTATATTACTATTCATTAGTTACGCCAAGAACTTTCTGAGAACTGGAACTTGTTGTATTCTCCAATGGTTTTTCGTATGTGATATCCTCTTCGAATTTAGGAAATCTGTCAGACCGTTTAGATGTGAGAATCTGAGACTGAGACTGAGTTAGTACTGCAATATAAGGTTTTTGTTTAGGTTCTACAATTTTATCTATTATTTGAATAACTCAAATAATTCTGGTCTGATTTTTTTTCGTTCAGATTTCGTTTAGTACTGAAAAATGTTGGAAGAGTCTTCTATTTAAAGATAAAATTTGGAGAGCAAGTACTCTCACTTGTCCTACTATCGATCTCAAGCATGTCGATAAGGTCACCACAAAGGAGGATATCTGTTAAGCTATAATGCAAAATTGAAGGTATATCAACATCACTATCGCTATTTCCTTGTACAAATGGCAAAAGATGAAAGAGCGGACGTTATCATGATCAGTGAGCCTAATAAGTGTCCCTACCAAAACAATAATCGAATCTGTTACAAGGCAAAACAGACAACGATTTGGACATATGGACGCTATGTCTTCCAAGAGGCGAACGAACCAACAGCAGCGTTGTGCGGCAAAAATAAATGAGCTCCATTTTTACAGCTGCTATGCAAGACAAGCAGGGTATGTAGATACGGTCTGAAAATACGACAATCTGATTGTGGATGCGCTCCACAGATGCTCAGTGATTATGAGAGGCGACTTTAATGCATGGACCCCAGAGTGGGGCAAAAGAACTTACTAGCATTAAGGGACATACCTTAGTCGCACTTATCGGAAAATGGGAGGCTCCATCGGTTACATAATTTTTGCGAGTAACTCTATTCAAAGTTCTATCAAGTGGAGGGTCATCATCTAGGCATCAATGCCTAGATGAGCTAATAGTTGATGTTACTGGTGGAACGGAGAAGTAAGTTCAGCGTACAAGAGGGAAACCAGACTTCACACAATGGCTGCTCACTTTTAGACTGGTGAAATTTAACCTAACTATAATAGATCCATCAAAGAAAGCAAAACCACATGCTTTAAAAGTCCCTGTCAAGAAGTCGGCATAAATCCATGGGATTCAGCTTATACAATTAAGAGGCTATAGGCCCCCTCGATTACATGCTCGAAATTGCTGAAATGAATAGCAGAGTATCTTTTTCCCAAACGTCAGCCACTTTGTGCAATATCAGTCAGTCAGAGGATATCAGTTTAGAGGTAATCCCACTAGTCACCCTGGAGGAGTTGCTAAGAGCATGTGGCCAGATAGGCGACAGTAAAGCCCCTGGACCTGATTGCATCCCGAATAAAGCAATAAAGGTGACTGCCACAAAGAAATCGTTCCTCTTCATAGCACCAATGCGAAAGTGTCTAGAAGAAGAAACGTTTCTCGAAAAATGGAAAACATAGCATTTGGTTTTCTTACCAAAAGGGAAAGAAATAATAGAAGCCCCCTGGTTAGCCATCTTCCTCTTGTGACTCTTGTATACCATAGAAAAAGTTTTCGAGAGGTGAATCAAGAGACTGTTAACAGTAGCAGAATAGAAGACAACCCTCTCATACAATCAATTTCTCTTTAGAAAAGAGCGTCTAACCGTTGATGTCATATGAGTGATAGTCGATATCGCATAGGGTGCTATAGAAGGAGAAACATGGCTCTACGGCACAAATGAGTACTGTACAGTGGTTACGCTGGACGTCAAAAACGCTTTTTACTCTGCGAGCTGGTTATCTATTACAAGTGCACTTGCACCACATTATTTGCTGAAGACTGTGATGAGCTATTTCACTGCGGGCTACCACAGAGATCGGTTCTAGGGCACCTGTTATGAAACCTAATGTATGACGTAGTCTCATGTCTAACGCTGCCATTGGAGTAACAATAATTGGTTTCGCCTATACTATTCAGAATTGCAATAAAACAAAAGTCGCTAGAACTGTCTGATATATACCGGGTGGGTTTTTTAACTTGACACATCCAAATTACTTGTAAAATACGCGATATCGCGAAAAATGTTTCAGACAAAAGTCACAAGGTTCTGAAGGGGACATAAGATGGTGACCACGAGTTTGATCTTGAGTCCCATTTTCAAGGTCAAACAAAGGTCACTTTTGATTTTTCAAATGATAATTCCTGATTTTCATTGCTCGGTCGTATTGCTCTCGTAGGCTTGTCATTTGTTTTTTCATACTGCGTTTTGCATATTTGTCTTTTGTATTTTGTTTTCTTCGGGGTGATTAATTAGAGTGAGTCCCCTTGCCTCCTACTGTTGAATCATTGAATTTTTCCCATTCCGACGTTTATTTCCCGAGACTATTTCAACAAATGCTCGAAAATGTGACCATTCACTTCAATACACTTGTCTATCCGCGCTCTAAATGAACCAACAGAACTGAGAAGTATTTCTGGCGTAATCTTCCGGCAAGCTTTAGTTATTCGTCTTTTCATGTCCTCACGTGTTGTTGGCTTTTTTCTGTAAACCTCACTTTTAAGTAGCCTCACATGAAGAAATCAAGTGACGTAAGATCAGGTAATCTAGCAGGCCATTTCCTCGGACCCCCTCGTCCGATCCATCGTTGATGGTAAACATTGTTTAATACGCCTACGGGCTACTTGGGAATAATGAACTGGACAACAATCATGTTGAAACCACATTGTTGGTCGCAACTCCAATGGCAATTTTTCTAGTAATACTGGAAGATGGTCCCGCAAGAAGTTTGCATACTTTTCGCCATTCAAGTTGCCTTCAATAAAATATGGACCTATTAATTTATCCGCAATAATTTCCGCCCAAACGTTAACATTCCAAGGGTGCTGGCGTTCAACTTTTCGCAACCAAAAACGGTTTTCGGTAGTCCAGTAATGCATATTGACCGTACCGTGATTGGTGAAAGTCGACTCATCAGAGAATAACACCTTGGCGAAGAAAAGGGGGTCTCTCCTTGACAAAAGGAAACCCGGTTACGAAAATCCTCACTAGAAAGTTCTTGATGCATTGAAACATGATAAGGATGGTATTTATGCCGATGTAATATCTTACAGACAGTCATTTGAGAAATTCCTGATTCACGACTTATTTGGCGAGTGTTAACGTGAGGATAGTGTGCAACGGCAGCTAATACTGCTATTCCATTGTTCTCAACAGCCACCCTATCTGACCGATTCCTTTTCTTTGGTTGCACACTTCCTTCACCAGTGAATTGTTGGATGACCCGATAAAAGGAAGCGGTGCGATCGTATCTGGTCTGGGAAACGTGGGGCGTAAAGAACAACAGCACCATCGATGTTCCTTCCACTTTATCCATAAATCAATATCGTTTCAATTTTCTCTTGAATTGAAATAGCCTGCATTATTAATCTGGAAAACGTTACTAATAATAATCAGTTCCTCAAAACATATATCGAACTTTTAAAAGAAGTACAGTTCCGTTCAAGAAGAAAAAAAAGGGCAGAGTGCACATCATACATTCTCAGATAAGTTTAGAACAATTTGTCTCTATCTGAAATTTCTTTGAATTTTAACTTCACTCGAGGCAATAATGACTTCCTCAAAACAAATCTCGACCTTCTAACACCCTTACAACGTTGGAAACCGATTAATGGTTTAGGCGTGCCACTGCAGTGGTATCTAGCACTGAATGAATAAGACCTTTGAGACAAAGTCGTGTGCCCCATTGAGGAATACGACTGAGCAATGAAAATCAGGAATTATTATTTGAAAAATCAAAAGTGACCTTCGTTTGTCTCATGATCAAACTCGTGGTCACCATCTTATGCCCCCTTCAGAACCTTGTGAATTTTTTCTGAAACATTTTTCTCGATATCGCGTATTTTTCGAGTAATTTGGATGTCTCAAGTTAAAAAACTCACCCTGTATAGCAACGCCTCCACCTATGGAGTGAGTGCAATCTGCACGGTAAGGTGTTTTAAACCCTCGCATAGAAAAAAGGACACCGTTGATATCAAATTCAAGCTATGTTTCAGTAACATATATACTATATCAATTAAGCTTTGTTTAAATATTAATTTTTGAATTCCTCAAAGTTTTTCACAAGACATTGTGCATTAATATGGCAGATATGTAAAGCATTTTGACTTTTATAAAGGATATTTCGAAGAAAATTAGTTTCTTCATTTATGCTGCCAAAATGAGCGTAAGTGGAACTCAATACAATTAATAAAATAAAAGAAATCCAAATCGAATGCAGTCAGATTGCAGGTATCTAAATGTGTTTGTTAAAAGAGAATCAAAATAATTGGCAAGCAATCAGAACTGAACTTACTTGTACATAAGAAAAAATAGCAAGAAATAAAAAATAAAGATGAATTTTGGTGCGACAAAGAAATCAAAGAATTATATAAAAAAAAAAAAAAAAAATTAAGAAGAAGAGCCAATTGAAAAAGAATAATAAGGCAATTAGTAAAATAAGAGGATCATCATTGTGTGAGTGGTGTCGTTAGCGTCAATTCCGATGGCGTTTCTTAGATCTCCAATGTTGTGAATGACGATTGGCGTGTTACAAAAGTAATGAACTAGATACGGTCTTTTTCTTACTTTTTTTTTTTGTTTTTTTTTCTCTTTTGTCAACCCAACTACTGTAATTGTAAATTTTATTGTAAATCAACATTCTAAACCAAAGAACTTTAATCTTTATTTACAAATATGTATAAACTTGTCGCTTTTAAATATGAAAAACACTTTTAGTAAAATATTTTACATTTTTTTGAATAGTGGACTTTATGAATTTGTAATATCTTTTTTTATTAATTTTGTATTACTAAAAGCTTCAAAATCTTAATAAATGAGTTTGGTGAATAAAATGAAGTGAAACGAAATGAAAATAAAAGATTCTGCAGAATTGTTCAATGAATTTCATAGAGATACGTACATATGGTATATATGCATTAACATGCGAGCATTTTATGACAAGTATGCTCCATTGGGTTATTGTCGTAGGAGCCATCCATCACAGAGGTACCATTACGCAAGCTCATTATTCTCCCATAAAACTGAAATTATGTACCTTTTTGCTGGGTTCACACTCCATTAGAAATAATAGTTTTGCGTTGTTTTTTTTTTTTTTTTTTGTTGTATGGTTCGAGTTAGATGAACGTAGTTACTATACATTACCCAAATAATACTTAAGCATACCAGTATTGCTTTGGTAAAGGCAATTAAGTTAATTTACGTTCTTATTTTCAAGGGGCTTAGAAGAGACTCATTCTGAGTATTGTGGGATAGAGAGTAGATTTCCCCGAAATGAACTTTCCTGTATTCTCGGTTTATTTTATTTGCAGTGCCACCCTGCGATTTCATCGATTCCTCTGAGTCCTTCCTCATATGGGTTTCCAAAATTTGCACTACTCCACCTTATGTGTGGAATTGTACATCATTCAAATAGCCGCTTCAGCTTCACTAGCAATGCTTCAAGTTGTCGTTTTAATTTTTGATGACTCGGTCCAATACAAGGTATGTTCAAAAAGTAAGGTGACTTTTGAAAATTCACGGGATGTGTACATTAGTTTATCGATTTTTTTTTTGTATTGGTGCACATATCCCGAACATTCATTTGCATCAAATTTTGTGTAAAAAATTGAATCAAGGGCCCTAAAACATTTGAATGTGAGTCAGCAGTAAAAAAAAAAAAAAAATGTTTACAAATAGTACAAGCTCTTCGAAGATGATCGGGAAAATGCCAATGACGAACCTCGCTCTTGACGCCCCATTACATCAACAAAAGATGATAACGTCGATGCTATGAAGAAAATTGTTTTGGAAAATCGTCGAATTACCATAAGAGAAGTTACTTAGGCGGTTAGCATATCGGTCAGTTCGTGTCAAGCAATTTTTTCGGACGTTTTGGGCATGAGACGTGTGTTGGCGAAGTTTTTTTTTTAAGTTAGTTATTTTATTTGGGATCAAAACTTAAATTTGTATAACAATGTCACATAAACATGAATTGTTATATTTTTCATGCAGTCTAGTCGATGACTTTTTCCAATTTAGTTAGTTTATGTAGTTCTTCAGTAGAGAAAAACCAGGGAAGATTTAACATGGTTTTAAGAACTTTATTCTGAGCTGTTTGAAGCCTAAGTATGTGACTTTTGGCACACTTTTCCCAGACAGGACACCCATAAAAGATTATAGATTGAAAAATGGCCTTATAAATTAAAATCTTGTTTTCGTTGCTCATTTTAGAGTTCCTACAGATAAACGGATATAGTGTTCTGCTGGTAATGTTAATTTTTCTTATTGTTTCTTGAATATGTAGCATAAAAGTCAGTTGTGTATCTAGAGAGATCACAAGATACTTGTTACTCGATCTCCACTCAATGTGATTGTCATTAAGGGAAAGATTGTGGCTTGGAAGGAAACAGGCTTTTATTTCTCGAGTAAAAAAGAGAGGCTGAGTCTTAGAAGCATTTATTTTAATCTCCAATTATTATAGTATTCTTGGACTATGCTTAATGAAAATTGCAAATTGGTTACAATATTAGAACCAATTGTGTCAGACGAATAGATGCAAATATCGTCCGCGAATAAGGCGAAATTTGAGTTGGTAAGTATAGCAAGGTCAGAAGTGTATAGATTAAATAAAATTGGGCCAAGTACTGATCCTTGCGGTACTCCAGCTTTCACAAGGTTTTCCCTTGATAGTGACCCATTTACGGAGACTGCACTATTTTTACAATGGACAAAGGGAAGTTGTATCTTATCATTTTATGCATCAAAGCTCGATGCCAAACGGAGTCAAATGCTTTTTCGACATCTAGAAATATTAAGCCAATGCTTTTTCCTGTTGTAAATTCATTTTTTATATTTTTCCTTATGCTATGTACTTGATGAACTGCGCTACAAAAAGGCCTGAAACCAAATTGTTCTCTGGGTAGAATGATGTTCGCATCCATGAAAGCAACTATTTTATTTTTAATTAATTTTACGAAACATTTACTAAGACAACTTAAAAGACTTATTGGCCTATAGCTAGAAGTGACATTCGGGTCTTTACCATGTTTTAAGATGGATACAACTTTGACATTTCTCCAAGCATTCGGCAAATACCCTAGCAGAAAGCAATCATTAAATAGACGTTAGATATATTTAATTCCCACGTCAGGAAGATGTTTAAGGCATGCATTTTTAATCAAATCGAAGCCAGAAGCTTTTCGTGTTTTTAAACAACTACAGCTACAACAATTTCAACTTCATCTTTAGATACAAAATTAGAGTTCCTGTTGCAAATGTACGAATTGAGAATACCCATAGACTGTTTAACTGAAAATTTAATACTGGGTGAAGATGTGATATTATTCGTGATCAAATGGCTTTCAGCAAATTCTATGGCCAGAGCGTTCGCCTTATCCGTATTTAAGATCAATATTGAATTCCCTATTTCAAATGCAGGTATGTGTACATAAATTTTTTTTTATAACTTTAATTATGTTCCAGAATGGCTTACTACCTTTTAACAGAACATGTAGCTTTTGGTTTCAACATTTCTAAAGCTATCAATCGAATTTTTTACAATCTCGTACAAATAACTTAAGCGATGTGAGAAATATTTTATTTTATTATATAGCAAGGGAGAGTTGTAAAACTTTTATTGGGAAGAGATTTTTTAGGCACAGATAGATCTACAGAATCAGAGAATAGTTTGGTAAATTTTTCAAGGGACTGATCTATTTGCGAATGAGTTGTGGCTAAGTCATCTCTGCTGGGAAGATTATTTCGTACATGTCTATTAAATTTTACCCAATCTGCATTTAGAAAGTCATAAACCAGATTGGTTATATGAATAGGGGAAAGACGGATACTACATAAAACCGAAAGATGATCTGAGCTAAGTTCATTGATTGCAACAGGCTGTGTATATAGTTCAGCCCTGTCGGTAAAGAACAGATCCAAAGTAGATGGATTGTTCCTTCTACTTGATGGGAAATAAGTTGGATGGGAAGGGTAAAGAATATCAAAAGGGTGGCCGGAATTGAGGTCAACAAAAATATTACCCCAAAAGTTCGCTCTAAGGCATCCCCAGTTTCTATGCCGACAATTAAAATCCCCCCCTACTAAATAAGTATCGTTGGTACTGATCAATTTCCTTATATCGTGAAGAAGGTTTTCGCGTCTCTGCCGTGAAGAAGACCTATCCAGAAGATATGTTTAATGATGAACCATTTACAAAAGGAACCTCAATTCCGATATTCTCAATAGCTATGCTGTCAAAACCAAACACCAATTGTCCCAATAGAAGCACCCAGGAGAGCCGAGACCGAAAAAAGCACGCCAAATTCGAACAAATGTAAGAGTTTTGATCACTGTTTTTTTTATTACCGTGGCGTACTGCAGCACGAGTTTTTACGTCAAGGTCTTACGGTCAATAAGGAGTATTACCTTGAAGATATGCTCCGTTTGCGACAATCAATACGAAAAAAAAGTCCGGAATTTTAGAAAAACAATTCATTTTTTCGCCAAAAACTACACGATAATTAAACCTCAGGCACGATATTCACCGGATTTGGTCCCATTCGACTTTTTCTTGTTTCCAAATTTGAAGAGACCTGCAGAGAGGGACATTGGCAACGATTGTGGAATTAAAAACCGAATCGGTGGAGGAATTCAAGGCTATCCCAAAAAGTGTTTTATATCTGAGGAGAATTACTTTGAAGGGAAAAATATTAATATGTATGTTATTTATGAATAAATAAATATTTTTTTTATAAAAATAGAAAGTCACCTTACTTTTTGAACATACATTGTATGTGCGTCATTATTCCGGCAATAGCGTGCCGAATGTTAGCCTCGAGCTCATCCAAAATGGTTGGCTTGTTAGCGTAGACTAAGGGGTTGAAATAGTTCCAGAATAAATAACCGCGGGGGCCAGTTGAAGAACAATCGATTTGATAACGTTGTTTGTATAGAAAATGTAGCGCCGCGCCGCCTTATTGGAATCAGAGCTCAGATATAACGATGTGGTCGAGCTCTAATCACAGAAAGTCGGTTATCATCGCTCTATATATATTAACTTCGATAGCGCTGCCATGCCACAAACCGCACTGAATAGTCAATTTTTGTAGATTTATTGCTGCTTGACTCAACGCTTGTGCATATTGGACAATTTTTGTTGTGAATGCACTCTTTCACTAATCATCAAACTGTCACTGTCAATTTATTCAGTAAACTCAACATTTTCATTATAGTAAAGTACACTAACGAGCAGACAGTAGACAGACAATAACGAGTTTAGTGCAAAAATTTGAATCTACATATTCGTTGTGTGATATTGCCGTGTCAGTGAGACAACGGGTTGGTCGGAGTGTCGAAAATATCGCTGCTGTTCAGACGTCCGTAGCAAACGATCCAAATCAGTCAATTTCACGGCATTCTCAAGAATTGGGCATCGCTCAGACCATATTATGGCGTATTTTGCGTAAGGATCTTGGCTTACACCCATACAAGATCTAGCTGACTCAAGAATTGAAACCGATGGACCATTTGAAGCGACGTACGTTCTCCTAATGGGTGCTAGAGAAGATGCACCAAGATGATGAATTTCATCGCAAAATCATCTTCAGTGACGAAACTCATTTTTGGCTCAATGGGTTCGTCAATAAGCAAAATATGCGTTATTGGTCGCATCCACATGTGCTTCATGAATTACCACTTCATCCACAAAAAATAACTGTTTGGTGCGGTTTACATGCCGGCGGCGTTATTGGGCCATATTTTTTCGTCGACGATAACGATCGTCTCGTTACTGTGAATGGTCAGAGTTATCGCGCCATGATCAAAGACTATTTTTGGCCCGAATTGGAAGATATGGACTTGGACGACATGTGGTTTCAACATGATGGTGCCACAAGCCACACAGCACACGCTACAATCGATGTATGGTCGCGTGTTATGGTGAGCGTGTTATGTTATCTCAAGACATGGGCCAGTGGATTGGCCACCTCGTTCGTGCGATTTAACGCCGCTTGACTATTATCTGTGGTGCTACGTTAAGTCATTAGCTTATGCCAACACGCCGACGACGTTGGAAGAGCTCAGAGCCAACATTGAACGCAAAATAGCGGCCCTTTCGTCCGAAATGTGGGGCTGAGTCTTTCAAAATTGGGTCTAACTAATCGACCGCTGCAAACGTGCCCGCGGTGGCCATATGAACGAAGTCGGGTTCCATTCATAAATGTTTTGATTATACTTCAAGCCAATAATAAAGTCTTTGAAATATCTCAAATGGTTTGCCTTTTATTTAAAAAAAATTTGTCAAGTCGTTATTAGAAAACCCTATATGTATGTAGGCCTAAATCCAAACGCAGAACTCTCTGGCGATGTCCAATTCAGCTGATCGGCGCCGAATTGACAATTCTGGGTTCATTTCTTTGATACTGACTCCTACGGCGGCTATGTTTTCTTCATTTCGCACTAATTTTTATCTTGTTGGTGGCTTAAGATTCAAAAGAGTGTTCTTACGGTCAAACTTTTCCATGGTACGACGAAACGGCTGCATACTGAAACCATGACACATTTACAACTGAGCCGGAATTGCGATAAATTTTTGCATTTTGCACATTCGGCAAGTGTTTTGGGAGCTGGATGTCATTGGTATGGTAACTTTGGCAGCTGCTAAAAGAAGGGAGAAAGAGCAACATGTTCTTAAGAAAAATTAGGTCAAGAGAAGTGAGCGAAAAAATATATGAAGAGGTGCTATTGTTTGAACAAGATATGGAAGTAAATCAAGTACATAGTAAAGTACATATCAAGCTAACAAGACTTGAATAAAAACCTGTAGGCAGTTTAGTATTAGGGTTACAGTCTGTGCTGAGGATATAGAGAATAAGGGTGTTAATCGGCAGGAAAAACCCAAAGTGCGTTGTCTGGCAGAACACAGCTTTCAAATTGGGCACATCCCAATAAAGTTAAAATAGTAATATGGCAGACCTACTATCTGATGAGGTGATTGACACGTTGGTTGCCGTGTGGGCCACCGGTAGTTCAAATTTTGTTTAATATGAGGCCATATGCATTTTGCATTTGTTCGTATGATAATTTTGATGAAAGTCAAGTTTTTTCTTTAGAAAATACAAAATTAGGCTTAAAGGTAATCTTTAATAAATTAAAGTTAGACATTTACAGCAAAGTTTGAAAAGCTACGTAAGCTGCGCAAGTCTGACAAATGACGCAAAGAAAGAATTTTCAAGTACTTGAAAATCTCTATTGTGTTCGCAGAAAGGGGGAACCACAAAAATTTCGTATTGCAGATTTTTGAGAGACAGATATATTCTGCAGTTTACTAAGATAAGCGTCACCTCAACTAAAAAACCCCCATATTACACTCTCGATTGGAATAGAGCATAATAAACCCTTTTTAAAGTGTTAATAGAGCAATATTTTCTAAGGCGGAAAAGACAACGTGTAGTGGAAAGAAGATATTTTTTCAAGGCAGAGATGTGCTTGGACCAGTTCAATATTTGATCTACGGTAACACCAAGATACTTGAAACTATCTACACCTTCAATCTTGAAGCAATCAATACTGCAGTCAGTTTTTCTATTGAAAGTTTGACCACCTTGCATTCTGCATTGGTTATTTAGCAAGACGTTACTCGTGCAGTCAGGAGAGTGAAATACCAAATTATATCTGAGTCAGGGTATTCCGGCTCAGTAAGACGATAAATACCAAATTAATTTTTTTACTGATTGTCAAACCAACATCTTAGTAGGAATCATGGTTTATGTCGGCGTTTAGACCTAGTGGACTGGCTGAACAATATGCAATTCCGAGCTCGTCTGCAAAAGCTATAGTTTTACCCAAGAATAGGAGAGAAAATAAGGAATCCATATATATAAGAGATAAAAGTGGGCCAGGTAGAGAACCTTGAGGTAGCTCAAGTTATTGGTATTTGAGCTGCTGAAATTGCTTCCGATTTTTACGAATTGTATTTTATCTTTAAGATAAGACTCATGCAATTTGTATATGAATCCTCTTAGACCGGCCTAATACAATTTATCTAAGAGAATAACGTGGTCAACTATGTTAAACGCTTTAGTTATATCCACAAATAGACCAGCACAAATATGTTTTTTATCTAATCCCTTATAGAAAATAGAGCAAAAGTCCAATGGTGCATCCGCAGTGGAGAACCCAGTTCTGCAACCAAACTGCATGGTACTAAAAAAATTTATATGATTAAGGAAGGCTAAAATTCTCGTTTCAAATATTTTTTCAAAGCCTTTTGAGATTGAACACAGTAAAGGAATTGGTCTACTGGCCTGTTGTGCTGCCATGTAGATCTATGATCCCCTCACCCATGGAACCAGTTTGAGCTTACGATAAAGCGCAGGAGACTGTTAACGTCTCTATCTTTAAGATCGCTTAGGTTGTTGTAGAAGAAGGCTCTTAGGTGGAGTTTTCTTGTCTGGGAGAGAGCTGGACATGTACAAAGAAAGTGGAGGATTGTTTCCTCCTCCTTCCATGCAGCTTCTACAGATATCGTTTGTAAAAGCGCCAAGCCTTCTTGCAGTATAAGGCAGTGTCCAGTGATGACACATATAATGAGGTGAGATGTTTCCTATTTAAAATAATCAGAATCCTAGAGCGATTCAGATCCAGCTTTGGCTCAATCTATTAAGTCGCTAGACATGTTGGCCCACCGGTGTATCAAAGGTATATTCTTTTACTAGCATCCAGCTTAAACAATAATTTTCACGTAGCGATTGGTATACATATGCTGCCCTTTTCCGGTCGAATAGGTAGAATGGTTCCAATTTTGGCAAGTTCGTTGGACCTAAAATTCCTTGGAATGTCTCTTAGGCCTGGCACCCAACAAAAGTGAAGGTTGAAATGCTTTTCCATCTCCGTAAGAGATAGTCTTCATTAAAGGGCGGTTTTAAAATTTAATGAGACCCAGTCCAGAGACTAAATAGCGGTCTGACTATCCGAAAAGATGCTGATATTATTTGCAGATATCACGTTTTTCTTAATTTATTAGCGTGGCTAAATAAATTATTTATCCACTGTGTAGTCGCTTTAAGGCGAATAGTAAAAATCGCAGCTACTTGCCTGCTGAAGATGTCGATGGGTGTCAAGTGAAACAAGCTCCGCTTATGTATACACATGCTGTACTTTGGACTCGGTTTAGTTTTTTGCAATTAACTGCAATATCTAAGACCGTCCACCAGACAACCACAACGTAAGTGAGTACCGGCCTTATGATCGAGGTGTATAGCCAATGGGTTATTCGAGGTTTTTTCCAATGGCTTTCTTGCAAGAGAATAAAGCTACTGTAGCTTTCTTAACTCTTTCTGTTAGGTTTCCAGTTTAGTTTCCTGTCAAAAATGAACCCAGGTATTTTGCTGTATCGGAAAATACTAAACCGGTACCGTTTTTTGAAGAAGGGGGTATAGTTGAAATTTTATATTTCCTGGAAAAAGATAAGTTTTTTGGGTTTTAACTCCCAATCCACAGCGATCTGCCCAACGGGTTAATCTGTTAAGATTTAGCTGAAAGAGTTCTTTGATGGTATTAAGATGCTTCCCTGAAACGGCTTTAGCAACGTCGTCAGCGTCCCTCCATTCTGTTCCAGGGAGTTCTGAAGGGAGAAAGGACACCGCCTTGCGGCGCACCTCTACTAACAGATCTTTTAGCAAAAGTCCTACCCAGTTTGGAGTTGATTATCCTACTATTTAGCATAAGACTGATCAACTCCCCAAGTGAGTCGTCTACCTGCAGATGTGATAGTACAGTCGTGATTGCGGATATGTCGACGTTGTTATAGGCACCCTCTTTGTCTAGGAAAGCAACCATTGTGTATTCTCTGCATTGTAGGGATCGCGAATGCAGAGCTGTTTCCGCTGATTTTCCTTTACAGTAGGCCTTTGACAGAAGTTTTTAATTTTCGTCAGTTTCTCCAGCTATAAAGTCAGCACACAGAATATGTTTTTATTGAATGGACAAATGCCAGCGCATTTAAATCCATTTATCGCGATTTCGCCTGACTGCAATTTTAGGTAGGAACTTTCGAATAGTTCAGTAACGTCAAATTGGGTTACTTTCCTACCGAGCTCGCATGTGAATTTCCTTATTTCTTCACTATAATACATTTTCAAATGCCCCATAAATGTCCAATATAATGACTGCAATTTGTGGTGCGAAATAATTAAGACGCTAATTCCAATAGATCTATATTAGTTGTATGGCTGTAGTAACCATCCAAAACTTATTAAATGGGGTTATCTATGGTTGGTTTTATGTATTTTAAAATATGTTGAAACCAGTTTGTGAATAAATCTACCTGTACCCAACCAGAAATGTGGCAAGCTGAATCTGATCTAGGAGAAGTGTGTTTCATCAATTTTTTCGAGGGAAAATAAAAAAAAAAGAAGAAACAATAGATCCGCCTCCGCTCATGCAAGTTATGATGGTAATAAGTAAGCCCCTTTCGGCAGAAGTCATTGCTTCTATTTGGCTTTTAGCCTTCTTTCCTAAGATTTTTGGATGTTTGCTTAGAACGATCGAGTCGTGTTTCATCAATATTCCAAATCGCTGTTGCAGAAAAGTTAAATTTTTCATATTCTCCATCCAAGGGGTTAAAAAGAGATTCCACATTTTCCTTTGTAATTCCTCTGACTCTATCGAATGATTAGTTTATCAACTATTCTCCTCATTTCGAGCCATCCTGTGTAGTTTTCTATGTGGTTGTATAGGTTGTATAGGCTGTATGTTTTTGATGCCATTTGAATACCCATTTCTCCATTACTTACAGCTTGCACAGCCTGTTAAGCTACGAGCGATTGGTAAGAATCTTAAAACGAATTAGAACCTTAAATATCTACATTGAAAATATCACTTAAGATAACAAGATTTGTGGATCGTTCATAAGCCAGAAAGATTGAAAATTCATCTACAAGCAAATTAGAAGGAAAAAAATGAGATACACAGATAAAATTAAAAAAAAAAATTCTTTGCGAATATTGCAACAAACTTTGACGACATCCGCGCCTTTTAAATTAAACACTCATACAAGTTCGATACAAAAACTTTCACTTCACCGGCAGAGAACGTGTCATTAGTATTTGGATAGAAATTGTTCTTAGGAATACGGTATTTATCGCTCTTACGAGAATAAATCCAAATTTCAGATACAAATATTATGTCTGGCAGGTTAACAAGAGCCTCCAGATTCACAGTCAGTAAATCGAAGTTTTTGCGTAAACTACAGTATGTTACGTGTATTTTGATGTTCAACGAAAAATGATTTGCCCTCTGCTTTACATCTAAAAACGCTATCAAAACTACTTTTTATGGTTCCTTATAGTGGGGCTGTCTGCCCTTGTAGACCATCTAGATTATTAAATGACCTTATGACAAAAGCCTCGCTATTTTCAAATTTTCTCATCCAAATATTATGAGAATTACGGGACCACAAGTATTTGAATTTTTTCTCTGTTTTTAATTTTTTAGCTGCCATAAATAAAGCTTTAGAGTACTTAGTTAAGCTGTCATTAATAAAAATATTTGTGTTAGTACCATCGATAAATAAAGATGAGTTCAGCTTCCTCTTTGCATAATTTTTGCTCTCCATTACTTTCTGTTAGACCACAATTATTAGGGATGGAGCTTATGCTTGTGTGTTTTGCTTTTTATCCATGCTTTACGTAACATTTCTGTGTATCCTCGGTCAATATGGACCGAATCAGGCACACCAAAAATTTCAATAGCATTCTCCAGTTGCTTCTGCTCCCTACAGTTCACTCTGCTCTCCAAATTGGCCAGATTTAAGCGTAATGTTTCGTTCTCTTCTTTCAGCCGCTGAAATGTACTGAGAAAATCGCTGTGGATTTTTTTCAAACTGAAAATTTCTTCGTAAAGCACAAAGTTGTTGAACTTTCAGCCGAAGATGAAAGAACCGTCGACAAATTCAAAATTGTCATCAGATGCGCCACACGAAATTTCTGTTTAACATTGAGACAAAAGTGATGCTAGATTAACGTAGGCGACTGTAGATTTCGGTGTGATATTCAATTTGGCAGGATCCTGTCGAGAAGAAAGTGAGGTAGCTGCTGTAGACTTTGTAGATCTTGATGCAACTGATTTTTGCTGTTTATTTGAGGGCTGCATTATTTGACTTGAGGTAGATGGAACAAGTAATGGTTGTTGGAGTGATTTACTGCTCAAAACAGAACACTTGGCGCAACGATGTGTGAGATTGTTGGTTGTTAGATAATCAATGTTGGTCGGATGAATATTGGCACACGAACTGTGGAACAAACTTTCACAACGATGTAGACCAATAATTCCTTCTGACCGACCTAGACGAAGTGAGAATAATCATAACTAAGCTTAAGTCAAACAAAGTTGCCGGAGAGGACGGCCTGACTGCCGAACTCATCAAAGCGGCAGGCAATGACTTGTAAGGAGAATACACCAACTCATCTAAAAAAGGTGGTCAGATGAAAGCATTCCCAATGAATGGAACACTAACATTGTTTGTCCGATCCTCAAGAAAGGAGACCCTATGTACTTCAGTCGTCTCAACGTCTATTACAAGATCCTCCGTGTGTTTTGTGTAAACTCCTGAAGCTATGCGTCAACAACATGATTGGTTCATATCAGTATGACTTTAGGCCAGTAAAGTTCACCATTGACCAAATATTCACACGACGGTATATCATGGAAAAACCCCATGACCTCCAAATCGATATACCATATGTAAACCACTTATTCATCGGTTTTAAGGCCAGGTATGACAGCATTTTTTAAGGATGAGCTGTACAAAGCAATGTCTAGTTTTGGCATCTCTGCCAAATTGTGTGCAGTATGAAGATAGGGAATACACGCTCCTCCATCAAGTTCAGTAACGAATCACCGAGACTTTAGATTAATAAAAAAAAAAAAAATAGACAATACGATGCGCTGTCATGCGATTACTTTAACGATTACATCGTTCTTGAAATGATAGAGCACAACTCACGCGCCTACACAAGAGGCACAAAAAAGCCAATTACTCGCATATTTGGAAGCGCCGAAGATAGGTTTAATGTCCAACCTGTCAACCATAAAGGATACCCGGACAGAACGTCACTCTTGACAGAGAAACCTTTAGTTTAGGATTTTGTCTACCTAGGCTCCACTATCAATCTAAACAATATCACCAGCGCTGAGATCAAACGAAGAATAACTTTTGCCAGTCACTGATTCCTTGGGATAAGAAGGTAATGAATTTGGCCAGTGATATAGACGTGTAGTAATTATCAGTGAGGATTGTATTGACGAAGATGAAACCTTCCTCCTCAGGGAATCAAGCTTTCATCAACAGCCAAGATTTCACCAGGAATTTGAGCATTTACGAAATTATTCTCAGGCATTTGGAGTAAATGCCTTACTTTACCTTCCATTGTGGTGTTGCTACCAAAATCAATAAATTTTACTAATCTTGTGAGCCGATTACGTGACATAAGTTTGAAGACAAAATTATTTTTATGAAACTGGCCATTTATTTCCAGTATAAGGAAATTGAGTGGTACTTTATTATTCCCATATACATGACTATGCCAAGAGACTTCATTTCCGACATATTTGTGTCGTTCCATTTATTTACCCGAGATCCACGAGTTATAGTGGTATTCGCTGAGAATTGAATTAGTTTGGAATACTATAAGCTCGTAAACTTCATCCGTTGCCATCAACCTAAGCAATTCGATTGGTTTTATTGACCAATCTTGACCAACTGGTATTAAGATGTTACATTCTAGGTGTAGAGGGATGTCTTGAGTGACTCTCCACTGACAGAAGTCTATACGTTTGGTGGAACATAAACAGTAGTAGCGGTTTTGTCCTTTGAAGATTCATAATCCACCACTTAAGTATCCGAGTCACAGGATTTAGAATCAGATGGTATATACCATATTCATCACAACTTGAACCTACAAAATCCAAGTTATCACCATCGCTATCAGAATCTTTATTTTGGTTCCTGTATCCGTACATTTTTTTTTTTTTTTATAATGAGCGCGCGCTCAAGGTATTTATGTATCCTTAAAATATTTATACACGAAGGAAATTTAGGGAGGAAGAAAATAGAGGTACCGATGTACATTGTTTTTTAATGTATGCAAGTTATAACGACCAAGAAATAAAGATATCGGCAGGGCATTCTATAGGCGAGTTGTACCGCTTAGGAACGAATCACGATATTTTAGAGTACGTTCGAAAGTGGGCTTGAGGATATACTGATGAGCATTAATAGGCGAAATAGAGCGAAATGCTACTGGCTATTTCAGTGAAGTACTGGTGGTGGAAATAGTGATAAAACAAAGTGAGACATGATGGTTGGGTATTCAAATTTTACTTAAATGACAGCAGACAACATTGAGTTTTGGAAGCGTTAAATTTTACGCTGTTGATAGTTCCCCAAATTGGTTATGCTATTAATATCGGAATTTTATAGCCAAAGAGCAGGGATGTGAATAAAGGGACGAATATGGAAAGCAGAGAGTATTGTTATCAGCAAAGGCATATATTGGATAAGATGTAGTAGAAAATAGATCATTAGTGAAAGTGAAAAAGAGTGTTAGAGACTGAACGGAACCCTGGGTCACACCAGCATTTATTTTGTGAATATCAAATTTGAAACCATCCAAGACAACTTGAATTGAACATTCCGGAAGGTAATTTCTAATCCATTGAAGAAGAGAGTTATCGATCCCAAATCCGCGCATTCCTGACAAAAGAGCCTGATGACAAACTCTGCAACATGCTTTAGAAATATCAAGTGCAAATATTTTGCTACTAGCAGATTGATATACCTTTTGTTTCCACTTTTCGGTGAGACATGCTATCAAATCCCCAGTGGACCTGTTGCAACGAAAACCGTACTGCCAATCATTGAGAAGTTTTCGTATTTCGAGATATTTGATGGTTTTCCAGTTTTTAAGAAGAAAATTCGCTCTTTTTAGGGACGGGCTTTACAAATGCAATTTTCCATTTCCACAGAAGTATCCAGAAGAGTAGATTGATGAAAAAGCTTACACATTGGTTTTGCCACCGACGAAGAACACCCCTTTAGATTCTGGATCAGCGGATTTGTGTATATTAAGATCTTGCTATTGCACGAGTGCGAAAGTTGAATTGTTTCGTTCAAGATTCGACGCACTCAGGTGGAGGTGGGGACAAACTTCAATTTGGAAGTGTTGAGCTAGTCGCAAAATGTGTTTCAAGCAGATTGGTTTTGTCCAAAAAACTGACAGCTGGAATGTCATTGTAAATGAGCGTTGGGATGAAGGATGAGGCAGAATTTCAAATGTTTTTTACGAACGACCAACAATTTGTACTACCTTTAGAACATTGTAGTATTTTTTGCCTCAGCTTTACAGTAATTCCTGGCTCTGTCGGCTTGACCTTGTATTACCGAAAAGATATTTCTCTAACCCTGAAAGCCTCCTAACAGCTATATTCGTACTATGCCTTTTATTTTGGTTTGATATTCATCATCCGATGAAGGATAAAGGATCTGATCCCAAAGAGAATAGTATCTGTGGTCATATCAGCAGTGGGTCGTTAACGAGAAAACATAACGACCAGCTAAAATTCTTAAAGACGCTGTTAAGTCCGCTGCAATCGGCTTTCTCGTATTACCCTACGTCTTTTTTTGGAATCTTTTCTCTAACTGTCAATGTACGAGAAATAAGCTGATATGATACAGTGGTCCGACGAGTCTAGAAGGGATAACACATTGACCTTGTATTCATCGGAGTGAGAAGTTAAAAACTAGTACAGGCTGTTGGTGGTATAACTTTCAAAATCTGGTATACGTGTGGGCTCATTTACAAGCTGGGTCAAGTTGTTTTCAGCAGCAAGGATCTCAACACACCATCCTTCGGGTGTTGTCTGTCTAGAATTTCGAAAGAACCTAAAGTTGTGTATATTGCACACAAACGACCGTAATAACGATTTTAGTAACTAAATGCAGGGAGACAATTCTTTTTATGGAGTCAGACAGCTCATCAAACTCGGTAAAGGTCAAATTGCTGTTCAGTTAGGGGCCTCTATAAATAAAACAAAAGTGGGTAGTTTGCTTACGGAGATGGAGTTTTAATAACAGAAAATCAAATTCGATTATAACAGGGACTACATTTTGTTGGAGTGTGGTAAGCTAAACCACAATGTATTTTCCCTTCTATGGAAAATTTGTTTAGCTGTAAATGAGTCAAAAGCTAATACATGCTGTCAAAGCAATATCGACGAATCTTATAGAACGTCACAAGTTTAAATTTGATGAAGTAAGGAATTTTATCTATTAGATAGTAGTAGTTCATCAGAAATCAAACGTTAGACTTAGAAATCGCTATTTATTTGGTCTGAGAGAACAATAAAGCAGTGATGCCTTGTCAAGAAACACTGAGGAGACTTCATATTAGACAGTTTCACGGAAATTCGATATTATATACTCGTTGAGATAAGAAAAGTATAACCAAATTCTACACAAGTATGTTCAACGTCACAAATATACATTTGATGTTTCAAATGTTTTGCAGAGAACTTGGATTCTTTTTCCTAAAATAGGTGCATTTCAGATCGATCAAATTTCTTGTCGGCAGAATAAATATCATCTTTTGTAACTTAACTAAGATTGTTGTTCAATCTAAAATTAACAAAATAGATCCTGATTTATATTTTATTTCCCTTCTTTCGTCCTATACGAGAATTATATTTATTCTCCTTAAGTGACAACTGTATTTTCATGTTTTCATATTCCGAACTCTTGTCCCTGTTTCTGAGTACACAACCTGAACTATAGAATATTTAAGACTCACTTTATCATTGTATGCATGAATAAATGAGAAAAACTTTTCTCGATATACAGGGTTTTCCAATAGGGACTTGACAACTTGACAACTCTTTCACTAATCATCAAACGTCACTGTCAATTTATTCAGTAAACTCAACATTTTCATCATGGTAAAGTACACTAACGAGCTACGTTCTATGATTGGGTTCTGGAGAAGATGCGCCATTTTAGCTCAATGGGTTCATCAATAAGCAAAATATGCTTAAGTTTATACCACATGCCTCAACCATATTGGACCCTTTGCATAATCTATCAAGGGAAGATCAAAAGTTTATATGGACAAAAGAAGAGTACTAATGCACTAAAACAATCTTATCTATTTTCGACCTAGAGTTGCCTTTACACATATACACAGATGCAAGTTTAGAGGGAATGGAAGCAGTACTAAAACAACCAAAGGAAGTAAACGACACAGACAACTCAGTAGCATACTTTTCCAGAAAGTTAAATAACACCCAAGAAAGGAAAAAGGCAATACATATTGAATGCCTTGCAATAAAGGGAGCAGTGAAATTTTGTCAACATTGTCTTATAGGCAAATAATTCATAATATTCTCAGACCACAAACCATTAGAGAAATTAAATATTAAAGCAAGAACAGATGAGGAATTGGGTGATCTATCTTACTATTTATCCTACTATGACTTCAGAATCGAATATTACCCAGAAAAGAAAAACTTAGAAGCAGGCTGCTTTAGTCGAAATCCAACATTAGAAGCAACTAATGAAGACGAAGATTGTCTTAAAGTCGTAAGCCTTGTAACGCTTAAGCATATCTTTGAAGAACAAAACACAAATAAACATATAATTCAAAATAGAAACAGATTTACACAAAAAAAAACCAATTGTACTATAAAACAGCAAATAAATAAGAAAAGATTATATTGTCAGAAAATCTAGGAAAAAAACTCATCAAGAATACCCACAAAACCTTCTGTCACATAGGAATAAAACAAATGCAGAGTATGATTAACACACATTATACAGGAATAAACCTAGCAAAGAACATAAAACAGTTTTGTATAAGCTGTGAAACCTGCAAGAAAAATTAATCAAGAGGTCATGATAAACTAGGGCTAATGTCTCAACTGGGTCCAGCAAAGCAGCCATTTGAGATCGTTGCTATAGACACAATCGGAGTTTTTTTGGGAAGGAAATCGACAAACAAATACTTACATTACAAAAACACAAAAACTCAATTTTCATATGATTTAATAAAATTACAATAACAAAAAATATAATAGAACACGAAAAAATTGGCGCAATTCTAATTCACCAATATCCTGGTATAAGCTTCAAAGAATTCAAAAATTTCCTAAATGAACACGACTTACCAAGTATTTTCTCCGCAATAAATGCTCCATCCTCAAATGGTCTGAACGAGAGGTTGAATCAAACGTTGGTTAACAAAATAAGTTGCGAAATAAACGAGCAAAAGCATGGACCACCATAGCACATAAATGTGCTATACACTACAATAATACAAAACATACAGTCACCGGATTTAGTCCTAACTATAGGGTGATTCAGCGTAAAGTTTGATTTATAATGTAAAATAAAGTACATAAATCTGAAATATCAGTTCAAAAAACAATTCCTGGCATTTAGTTTTTGAAAATGATATCATGTAAACGATGGCCAAGACTACGTGTGAGGTGGTCTATTCGGAAGATCCAATTTTTTGCAAATCTCGTGGATAACACGAGTAATGTTGGCTTCCAAAGCGTCAATAGTAGCTGGCTTATTCCTCAAAACCTGAGACTTTACATATCCCTAGGGAAAATAGTCCAAAGGTGTGATATCGCACGATTTAAGCGGATCATGCGCTGTATGGCCCTTAGCGCCGTTTTGTTGGAAGCAGAGCTCACCGAGATCATTTTAGGAAGCACATAGTCCGTTAACTTGGCGCGATCGTGATTACAATTGACTTTAACATTCTGATTTGCCTCATTTTGGAAAAATATAGACCAATGATTCCACCAGTCCATAAACGTTTTTTTTAATGGATGTAATGGTAGACCTTGGTAATTTTTGGGTTGCTCATTAGGCTTAATATGGTAATTTTGTTTATTAAGGTATCCATTGAGCCATAAATAGGCCTCATCACTGAACAAAATGTCACGATAAAACACCGGACTTTCATTAAGTTTTTCCAGAGCCCATTTACTGAAAATATGACGCAAATTCAAGTCGCCTGGCTTCAACTCTTACACAAGTTGAATTTTGTACGCTTTTTGGCCGAGATCCTCACGTAAGAAACGCCAAGTTGTCGAATACGCCAAGCCAAGCTGCTGAGAACGACGACGAATCGATACGTCATGGTCTTCGTGTACACTCTCAGCTACAGCTGCTATAGTCTCTTCACTATGTGCTAGATGTGGTCTAACCAGTCGAATATCATTCACTAATGTAAATTGGGACTCAAATTTGCGAATTTTAATGGCAATAGTGGTTTCAGTAGGTCGCACCGTAAGTTCCTCGAATCGCACGAAAAACATTTCTCCCAGAACGCTGATTTTCGTAACACAGCTGGAGCAGGAGACGTTGTTGTGGTGTAAGTCTTTCTGTGATGATTTGCCTAGCGATACTTAACAAAAATGCCGAAGCAGTTGGATAATGGTCACGTGTGATCTGTCAAAAAAGTCTATTGAATGTCAGATCACACGATGAATCACCCTAATTTTGTTATCAGGAATATATTGGGTTGGGTGGAAGTTTATGGTGAAAATGCGCTAGCTGACCGAACGTGCCAAAAGTGGTTTGCACGATTTAAAAGTGGTGGTTTTGGCTTGGAAGACGATAAACATCCTGGGCAGCCAAAAAAAGTTTGAAGATGAAGAACTGGAAGCATCACTCTATAAAGATTGTTGCCAAACACAAGAAGAGCTTGCAGAATCTTTGGGTGTCACTCAAGCAACCATTTCAAAGCGTTTAAAAGCAGCTGGATGTATTCAAAAGCAAGGAAATCGGGTTCCACATGAACTCAAGCCGAGAGACGTCGAAAGGCGGTTTTGCATGTCCGAAATGCTGCTGGAACGCCACAAAAGGAAGTCATTTTTGCATCGGATTGTTACTGGTGGTGAAAAATGGATCCATTACGACAACCCCAAGCGCAAAAAATCATATGTGAAACCTGGCCAACCAGACAAATCAACGGCAAAGCCGAATATCCATGGTGCGAAGGTAATGCTCTGTATTTGGTGGGATCAGATGGGTGTGCTGTATTATGAGCTGCTAAAACTGGGTGAAACCATCAATGAACAACGCTACCGAAAACATTTAATCCATTTAAGGAGAGCAGTAGCCCAAAAACGCTCTCACTGAAATACGGTTCACATCAGAGCAGAATATAAAAATTGGCTTGATTCATTCTTGGGATGGGAAAAAGTCATAGCTTTAGATGGGCAATACTTTGAATAATACTATTGTACATGTTTTTCTTAAATAAACGTTCAAATTTTGAAAAAAAAAAAAAATCGCACGAATTAAATTACATAACCAATACATATGTACGCTCCAATTATACCGCTAGAAAACAGCAGAAAACATCACAATCACAATAAGAAACTTTACAATGAAAACAGAAAAGAGTACGTATTCAACGAAGAAGACCTGGTATACGTAGAAAATGGAAATACGCTTAACAGGAAGAAACTAGATGAGCTAAGGGTTGGACTATATAAAACTTTAAAGAAAATGTCAAACTCGATGTACAAAATCAACACGGGTCACAAAAAAAAAAAAAAAATAGAATCAAACCTATTCCACGTATCAAAGATCTTACCCGTAATTAACATTGATGATTGGATCACCTACGATGAAGAGGAATATCTTAGGAAAATTTTCTCGATGTAAGAAAATTGGTATTTTCTTCAGGAATTTGAATTTTCCGCCACTCGAAATGGTTGTTGACAGTACCGTATGTAAAGTTGACATATGGTAGAAATTGACGAGGAGAGATAGATTGTGAAAAGAGAAAGAAAAAACCGTGGTTCTTGCATATATGAGGACTTACAACATTTAATAGCGAAGTGAATAATAAACTTTGAATATTGTTTCTTGGTTTTTACATATAAATATTATTTTAAGTGAAAATCATATAATAAGCTTTGTTTTTACAGTAAAACTATTTGTTATGTTTACTCACATCGTGTCTGGAAAATTTAGATGAACATTTTTAGTCTATTTTCAATCTTATTTGCACCACAATTGGTATTAAACTTCCAGTACTACGTAATATTTATTGTACTCATCAGAAAAACGATTAATTGTATCAAACTTATTCGTTCTTTTTTTTGTTTTTTCTTTTGTAAATTTATTTATTTATCTCTTTTTCTTTTCTCTTTTCTTACCTCCACATCCATTAATTGTAATCCTTTATAATCTTATTGTGCACCAATTAATTTTTTGTTCTTTTTCTCGTAATACGATGGCAAATAATCAGTAAAATCTAGTCCGAACAATGCGTTCTATGATTCGAGTTTTAAGTAGCCAGCGAAACGTCATTTGGGTTTGCCATATTAACGTTCAAAGCTTGTTGCCAAAAATTGACGAGTTTCGTGATTTATTTGAGAATTCTAGTGTGGACGTTATCTGTGTCTCTGAAACATGGTTTGCGAGAGGTTTGAATGGTTCTTCCTGCTGCATAATGAGTTATAGTGTCTTTTGTTCGAACAGGAAATTCCGTAGTGGTAATGGTGTCGCAATCTATGTCCGGAATTCAATCAAGTGTAAACCAAGGTATTCATCCTGAAAAGACAGTGAGACGGAATATTTATTCGTTGATTTAAAAGGTGATGAAGGTAAAACATTAATAGGTGCAATATATTGGCCTAACTAATATATTAACTTGTTTCCCTTTTTATTTCTTTTGGAGGAAATATCGTTGATTTTCTCTAATATAATTCTTTGCGAAGACTTCAACAACAATCTCCTAACCTCTAATTTATTGACCAATAGTATGAGAATGTTCAACTTAATACCAGCAAATGTTTAAACTCCCACTCACTTTCCCGGCAGCACACCGACGCTTTTAGATTTATTTCTTGTTAGTGCTTGTGCTGACTTTGCTTAGTCAGCTTATACGGCCAATTTTCTGCGTCTGCATTTTCAAAATATTGATTCCGATTGTGATGATGATCTTAGTTCAGTTCCAAAAAAAAGCACGTTATCATACCCGAGTCTGACTCTGATATTTCTGAAGAAGACGATGCACCTTTGATAAATTTACAGTCTGCAAATACATCTAAATGTAGAGGATAAACTGCTAAAAGGGTTATTTGGAAAAAAAGGGAAAATGCCAGCTTACGAGGTTTGAGTAACACAGTTTTACCGGATACTACATATAAAACAACTGAATTCTCCTGCAGACGTTTTCAAGTTCTTGTTTACAGCTGATATGATTAATTTTATTACTGAGTAATCTAACCTCAAATCTGTTCAAGACAATATCAACAAAACAGCAATAATCACAAAAGACGAAATGGAAAAATCTATAGGAATTGTCATCTTCATGTCCTGTGTGAAGTAAACGGCAGCGAGGAAGTATTGTTCAAAAGAAATAGGAGTGTAGCAAGTTTATGAAATAATAAAGTTTAACAGATTCGAGGCTACAGAACGATTTTTACTTTTTAATAATATACCCCGTGGAGAAGATGGCCATGACGAATATTTAGCCGTAGACGAACAAATAATCTCTTCCAATTGTCGTCATGAATTAAAACAGAATAACCTAGCCAAACTTCACGAATGGGGTTACAAAAACTAACTAAGTCCTGAGCGGCGTTAGTGGCTTTAGCTATGACATCGACATCTTTGCTGGAGACCAAAGCAGTTCGTACCCTTCAGACGTGCCAGATCTTGGCGTAAGCTGAAATGTGGTCGCTCCATTGACATCCACAGATCCACGACATCAAAACTTCAAGATTTGTTTTGATAACTGATTCAACAGCTCAAATCTTCAAGTATATCTTTACAAAAACGGCTTACTTCCCTTAGGAACTGTGCGACTCAATCGAGTGCCAAACTCAAATATGACTACAGAGAAGAAACTGAAGAAGCGAGGTCGCGCAAGCATGAAAGAAAAAGTAGCAGTCATAGATGAAGTAAAGTTAAGTCTTGTTTCCTGGTTTGATAACAAGAATGTGAGCCTTCTTTCAGTCTAAGTTGGAAGAGAGCCAAAGACAACAAAACGACGTTATGTTCGACAGGATAAAAAATATATTTGCATACCTTCTCCGCAAGCTGTCGATGTTTATAACCAGTTTATTGGAGGAGTCGATTTACTTGAATCCATGCCGGGCTATTATGGATTATATTTGCAATCTAGTTCGTGTTTTTTTCACATGGTGAACATGTCGATGTAAATGCTTGGTTATTATGGCGCCGAATCAATGCAGACGCAGACACCTACATGTCTTTGTATGATTTTAAGCTCGCTGTTTCCGAGCATATGCGAAAGTCGGGGAAACCTATCATTACAAAAAAAAAACGTGGTCGTCCATCAAGTAGTCTCGGAACACGGACATTCAGACGGAACGGCACTCCCTCCGGTTTGCCTGACTCTCCATTTTCTACATGTCGTCGGCCAGTGAGCAAGTCGACTTCTTAAATGCAAATATTTTAAATCTCTATGATACAAACGTTGCCTTGAAATGCAAGACCATCAAGTACAAAAGCAATCCATGGTTTACCAGTCAAATACGTTACTTAATGCAGCAGCTCGATAGAGCTTACAACAGATGGAAGCGAAGAACTTCGGCAAATGTACTGTTCACAGCGTAACAAAGTTGTTACGGAGATCCGTTCCGCCAAATCTTGCGAGAATGCGAGCTGTGGAAGTAAATTGTTTGGCAAGGCATAAGTTTGGCAAGGCAAAATGTAATTTGGCAGATAGTAGTGACAGCATTGATTGCAATTCCCTAAACCGGAATAACTTGTCTCCACCCTTCTCGTCCGCGTTAGGTGTGACTGAGTTGTTAGTGAGCCTGGCTGTTAATAGTTTTTGTTTTAGATTGATAGTGCTGATGTGGTAGAAAGTATACTCTCAATAAAGTCAAATGTCATTGCGTTAGACAAAATGCTCCCAATATTTCTAAAGCTACTCTTACCAATCATACTGCCTTTTATCACCTTCATTTCTTGACACTATTTTTACAACAAGAAAGTACATTACTCAGTGGAAGTTGGCGAAAATTAAACCTATTCCCAAAAGTGCTAAAGCTGATGAGTTTAGACCAATTTCAATTCTGTCCTTTCTGTCTAAGGCTTTTGAACGTATTTTGCTAAAACAGAAGAGCACAGATCTTAAAAATAATAACATGCTCACACCAAAACAATCAGATTTTCGTGCGAAATACAGCTGTATTACCGCCCTGTTGAGTATTACTGGCAATATAAGACAAGCATTAGATGAATAAAAAGTAACTTCCTTGGTGCTCCTAGACTTTTCCAAGGCATTTGACATGGTTGTTCACAATATCTTATGTAAAAAGCTCATTCGACATTATAACTTTTCATCAGGCACAGTAAAGTTGCCTACATCCTACTTAAACAACAGAATGCAATCAGTTTAACTCAATTTTCTTCCAACTGTAAATGGTGTCCCTCAAGGTTCTATACTTGGTGCCTTATTGTTCTCATTATATGTAAATGAGCTTCCATCCATTATAAACAATTATTCGTCACTTACCATATGTATACTGATGATGTTCAAATGTATATGAGCGGTCCACTTAATTGAGAAAGGAGTTTGCCCTTTCAACGAAGATCTTGAGCAAATTTCACGTTGGTCTGAACTTAACGGATTAAACGCTAAGAAATCGAAGTGCCTAATCATATCGAAGAAGCCACTGGATTTTTCGTATTTTCCACCTATTTTGTTGCGAAACTCTGCAATAGGCTATGCTTCATTTTTAATCGGAAGTTAACTTGGGAAAATCACATCAGTGCTATATATGGCGTGTTACGTAATTTATGGGTATTCCTACTAAAACGCGTTTGATGTTAACTAAATCGTTGGTTATTCCTATTTTACTCTACGGATGTGAAATATGACAAAGTAAGGAGTCATTCTTCTCGTTTGCTCGACATGCCTTCTGAGAGCTATCTTAAGTTTTGCAATCTAGCCCTACTATCGGATATTCTATTAACACGTCAATCATTATACTTATACGAAAAGACTCGGCACAGGTCTGGTCAATTTCTCGTAATTCACCCCCAATACACATCCCTTGCATCAGTACGTCAATTTTTCGTAAATTCAGTCCGATTGTGGAATACCATAAACTACCGCGAAATTTACGAACTTATTTAGGTGCAAGCACAACAAGGTTTAAAAAGGAATTACGCAGCTATTTCTCTATGTACAAAGCTGTAAATAAATTTTTCGAAGCAACTAACAGATAATTAATATGAATTTGAATCTGTACCTATATACATTTTTCATTTTTAAATTTAAATTTGGTACAACTACTCTACTAGCTTTCATTTTTCTTAATTACCCCTTCACTATATTATAAAATATTATATCTTAAAGTGTATAAGCATTACAAACAAATAAAAAAATAAAAAGAAAATAAAATAAAGTTAATGACGAAATGGGGATAGTTGCCGACCACGAGTTCTTTTTAACTATGATCGACAGAAACAAATAAAATTAAAAAATTAAAATGAATCAAATTATTATATACACAATTACGAATACGGAATCTCTCCATTACATGCAAGGATCAGACGCATGGAATTTATTTTGAAACTTGCAATTTATGTATTCTTTTGATTCATCAACAAAAAATATTTAAAAATATGGTTCGTTAACTTTAATTCACCATTTTTTTGCTAAGATTAGCTTTTAGACACCCTGTTACATAAGTCAATCATGGACTTATTGGACATTTTCAATCTAAAATATCTTGTTTATTCCCTGCGGTGAGAAAGGCCTATTTCAGCAAAAGATTCCGTAACACTCTGTAAAGCATTTTTCTCAAAATGCACTACTTTTATAGCTTCGAGAATTTTGCATCGTTGAAACTGGGGAACTGAGGTTACTCTCTTTAGAAGAATAAGGAAGCTAACTGGTCTGATTCAAGAAATTTTTCCCCTGTGTCGCAGATAAGTATAATAAACCTTTGCGAAAATACATCACTACTCATTTTACAAGATTTCAAGGAAAAAAGGGTTCGTCTGGGCTGCATGGGAGCTTACCTAAGCATACCTGCTTCCACTCTGGGTGCACTTATGAAAGTGCATCCTTTTGAAATTCATAAAGCTATCATCCGCTTAAAATACCGGAGTTTGTTGCAGTGAAAATACGAAATCGACTTTCCCGGTTCCCATATTTATTTCAGCCTGAATCTGTGTCATCGAGGAAATGCAGTCCGTTCTTGACGGATGGTTCCAAACCCAGTCGACGATGCGATGCGACTTCTCATTTGGAAATCTTGTATGCAGAAGTATACGATGTTACATTGTTACATTTTGAAGAATCGGTGAAAGTGAAGAAGTGTCTTTGTCTATAGCTAAGATGCGTGTAATTCTTCCCTGAACCTTTTAACCAATTCCAATCTGTTTTAAGAATTGTGAATCTACTGAGTCGTGTTTGGGTGCCAGGATCACTGTAAATGAGAGCTCCGATAAACTTGGTGGACATGGCTTATGTACATAAGAGTTTTTGAGTACCTGAGTCTCAGGACGTGACTACTGCCTGCATTATCAGTTATTATACGATACTTGTCTTGAGAATGAAGGCAATTCTACCACACTACCTCGCAGAGTTTCCAAAATACTCACGTTACTTTGATGTGGTGGGTGTTTGGAGCTTTTGCTCATATTTCTGCGAGAACGGGGAAAGTTCCAGTAATACCATATAAACAAACTAGAACAAGGAGTAATGTACAATGAATTATTTCATCTTTGTCAGGGTTTCCTGTTTCGACAAAATGATAAAAAGAAAAAAAAGCGAATCCCGATTAATATGTTTATTTTCCAACTCCTAATCACAAATCGAAACTTAAAAACTAACTAAACATCATCTAAACCTAAGCGGACTCTTGCCAGATAATGTTCAGGTTAAAGGGCAGTTTTGGCAGCATTCTCTGAGCCTGGGAACAAAGTTATCTTATCCGTCAATCAGATGGAAGTTGTTGTATTGCAAGTACGCGTCGTTTGGTAGTGCAGAGTTTTAACTCTCCTCTTCTATTGTATGCGAAGTTAAATACACATTCCTGATTACGACAAATATTTACAAAAAATTGTTGTGCGTTTACTGTGTTTTGTTGTAGTTATTGTCATTTTTATCTCTTTTGAAATGGATTTTCTTACAGCACTCGAACATGTTGAATGTACGGAGTTTTATTTCCTTGTCATTCCAATTCATGTTGTTAAGTTTTCGCTTGTTTACAAAGCCTTTCTGATTAAGACAATAATCCTTGCAAAAAAAAAAAAAGACTATAACTGAGAGTTGTTGAAATTCTCAAAGGCGATTTTATTAAATCGTCCTTTGAACTAATTATCCAATTCCTTCCCAAATTAAACATGAAACCTTTTACTAAATCTGTTCGCTTTCTACAGAAGCAAGGCTATAGCTGAAGGCTCGTGTACTTTCTTTGTCTTTGAAGTACCAGTTGTCTTGGTTTCTTTTTTGCTTCGAAATTATTGTTTTTGCCTCTTATTTCCATTTTTTTTTTTTTTATTATATAATTCTCACTTTATTTTACCCACTTTTCTTAAAAAAAAAAAAAATGAAAAAGAAGAAAAATGGCACTCGTTGTCATTTTATTTTTTACAAAAAAAAAAAAATTATCATTTGTGGGAATTGCTTTTACCTTGAATGCCAGCTGGCAATGGCCGAGATTTAATGTTTTCTTTTTTTTTTCATAAGGCAAAGATGCTACTTGACTGTTCCTTATTTGTTTGTCATAAAAATTCTACTAGACATTAAGTTTTAATGGTTGGTGAGATTTCAAAACATCCTTTTCATCCGTAACAAAATGATTTTATCGTATTATTCGAAGGTATTTTCAAATCGAAACCAGCAGCGCTTGAAGTATTCCTAATTTGTTTGCCAAAATATTAGCCTTCAACTTCTTAAGAAGATTGCTTGGTTTTTGATTCATATAACTGATGAGTCCTTATTGCAATTGTAAATTTGTTACTCTCTACGAAAAGTTCTTACTGACATAGGTAGGTAGGTAGGTAAAAGTGACTGTTGGAAAGACCAACCCACTTAGGCCTATTGGCCCATTGTGATGCCACGTGGATCTATGATCTATATATATTCTATATTCCTTAGATCCTTGAAGTCATTGTAAAAGAAAGATCCTAAGTGAAGTTTTCTTCTTTGGGAGGGAGTTGGACATTTTTCTCCTTGTCCATGTAGCTTCTTCAGAAATCGTTTGTAAAGGAGCTAAGCTTTATTGCACGCTTTCCTATAAAGCAGTGTCCAGATTGGTAATGACACCTATAAATGCGCTGAAATTTTTTGGGTTTAGAAGGATCAGACTCTTGGAGCGATTCATATCCAGCTTTGGCCAGATCTGTTTGGTCGCTAGACTTGTTGATCCAACAGTCCACCGAAGGTCTGTTCTTTTGTTAGCATCCAGCTTTAATATTAATTTGCACGTAGCGATTGGTATACCGATGGCGAGTTCATCATTCCAAAAATTGCCTGGAATATCTCTGTGGCTCGGTATCCAACGAAGATTAAGGTTAAACTGATCTGCTATCTCTGTAAGAGATGATAAGGACTTGATAGCGGCCTGACTATCCGAAAAGATGTGGATATATTTTGCAGATATCACGTTTTTCTTCAACCAGGACAGAGATACTTTAATCGCCAAAATTTTCGTCTGGAAGACGATACAGTGATTTGGAAGACGGAAAGAGAGGCTAAGATTTGGCTTATCTAAGAAAACACCGCCACCGATTTACCTGTCCTACATGAAAGCATCTTCCTTCCAGAAGGAAACCCTTTGTGAAACCAAAGTTCGGGAATAGTGGATTCGGTGTTTTCTGTGAGGATTTAGGTTAAGAACATTAGCGTGGCTAAATAAATTAATTGTCTACTGTTTAGGCGAATGGCTTCAGTCGCAGCTACCTGCAGAGTTGACAGTGCAGATGTGCTTGCACATGTGTTGACGTTATTAAAGGCACCCGCTATGTCTAGGAAAGCGACCATTGTGTATTCTGTATATTGTAAGGATTGTTCGGTGTGGCTAGTCAATGAATGTAGGGCTCTTTCCATCGAGTTTTCTTTACAGTAGGCATGTTGAGCCGTTGATAAAAGTTTTGGATCAATTTGGCTCGTATATGGATATCAATCCTAGAGTTTTTAAGAATTTAATAGAATTGTGTGTTTGAGGTCCTTTGGAATAACTTGAGAGCATTTTTCGGCTTTGGGAATGAAAACTAATTGATATGTCTCCAAGACAATAGAATGTAAATCTGTTCTATACAGCTCCTCTTGTTCATCTCAACCGATATAGATATAATTGATATGTGGTAGGTCCGACATACTGGCTATATGTGTTCAAATAAATGAGAAAAAAGCCTTAGCTCAAAACGCGAAACAAGAAGTTCTATAATAGAAGCCCTTTCACTGTAAATAAAACCAAAACAACTTTATTTGCCCATCCGTTTGATGACAGTTGTGTTTGTTAAAATCCCATTCAGACTGTCACAGGAGGTGCAATTCTCCTCTATTATGGGGCTGTTTTGAAAAACTCCTTGAGCGGGGTAATAAGATTTCTTAAGCTCCGTATATCCTAACCTTACATTTATTATCCTTAATAATTTACATCTTGAGAGAGATTTATTGCGGTACAACATAAATATTTCAGGGCTAACCGACAGACTCAGCTCCAAAAATAGTAAAATGTCCAAATGATTCTTCGCAGATATCATATGAAGATCAGCTTAGGAGATATTAGAAACATCATTTTAAAGAAATGCACCGCTTAGCGATGGCGATAGAGGAATATTTCAGTTAGGATGGATGACATTTCTGTAGGATTTTCTAAAGCTGCGGTAACTTAATTGGCTGAGCTATTGAAGACGAGCGAAGAGAAAAGCCGCATTTTTCGAATAAGTGATCAGATAAGAACGATAGGAAATTTTGAAATAAAACAACAACGATGTGAGATATAGAATTGATTCTGGTTTCATTTTGAAGCTACATTCATGCCAGCTTCGGTAACGGTAGGTCCTATTTTCGATAACTTGTTTCAATATGTGCAGTGTTATTCCGGCGATAGCGTGTCGAATGATAACCTCGATCTCATCCAAAGTGGTTGGCTTGTTAGCGTAGACTATGGACTTGACGAAGCCTCGGAGAAAATAATCGAATTATGTTAAATCGCATGATCGCGGCGGTCAATTGATGAATGCTCGCTGGGAATTGAACTAATCGCTAAATTTCTCTTTCACAACTTCACGCATTGCGTCGCTTTTATGGTATGTACGGTCGTCTTGTTTGAACCACAGCTCAAATATATCTACGCTGTCGAGCTCTGATCACAGAAAGTTGGTTAGCATCAGTCTATACCTGGCACTATTAACGGTAACGGTAACTACCTCATCTCGAAAGAAATAAGGTCCGGTGATGCCGCCATGACATAAACCGCACCAAAAAGTCAATCTTTGTGGATGTATTGAGGCTTGCCCGAACACTTGGGGATTGTGTTCGCTCCAATAATGGCAATTTTGCTTTGTGACATAGTCGCTGAACCAAAAATTGGCCCCTTCCGAGAAAATGTTTTTTGGCCAAAATCCGGATCATCAACTAACATATCCAGCGTCCAATTAGCAAATCTACGGCGTTGTCTTTGATCTAAATCTATGATCATGATTGTTCGGCTTCAATTCTTGCGTCAGCACAATCTTATATGGATGTAGGACCAAATTCAACCACAAACTAAGTCAGGTTAACTCTCTGACGATGCGCAATTCAGCTGATCGGCGCCGAATCGGCATATCTGGATTTTCTTCGACATTGGCCTCGTCTATGTTTTATTCATCTCACACCAATCTCTGTCTGGTTGGTGGTTTAAGATCCAAAAGAGTGATATTTTTTAATAATTCCCGCACGTTTGGCAAGCGTTAAAAGATGCACGACAGCTTACTGACAGCTGGATTTCATTGGTTACTTTGACAACTGCTGAAATGAAATTCTGTATTCGAATCTTACCTTGAAAACAGGCTGTTTTGAGTCAGACGTGTGACTAAATACTTAGAATTCAAGGAAATTCGCGTCGGTATTCCACAAGGAAGCGTTCTCTGTCCATACCTGTTCCTAGTGTACACAAGAGGTATACCTCAAGATCAAGATACTGTGGTAGCCACGTTCGCGGATGATACGGCTATACTCGCAGTATAAAGTATACAGTTGGATCTTCGACGAGAAAACTCCAACGAGCCTTGAACTCAATATTTGAGTTGACGAAGACCTGGCAAATCGTACTAAACGAGATCAAGTCAACACACGTCAATTTTATATAAAGAATTGTTAACGATTTACTCCTATTCATCAACTCGAATGGGAATGACTCTAGCTGAGCTCTAGATGAGCTCGAAATCAGGCTTAGAGAAATTAATTGGTATCGGTAGAAAATCGAAAGCAAGCTTGTATAGCAAACAAAGTGCTAAGAACAGTCGTGCATTCTTCTTGGTATATAAGGAATAGAGACTATCACCGCGATCTAGAAATTGCTATCCATGAAAGACGAATTAACGAGTATTGCTCGCAAACTTCATACTCGTCTGCGGATCATTGCAATCAGGAAATAGTCCGGACATCGGACGAGACAAACCTTGTGCGCCGACTACAAAGAACAAGACCATTCGACTTAAAGCCTTAAGGAAAAACTCCATGTAATAACGGTAATAGTATATTGGGAGGTTTTCATAGTCACACTACGGTTCTCATAGTGCCTATGACGGTTTTTAACTATCCATGGCAAAAAAATATATACATATTGCCAGTTTATATTAATTACAACCATTTTGTGGGTATATGTCATATAGAGCATACACACCATGAAAAACTGAACGATATGATCTGAACGCCAGAATATGCACAGAGGAAGAATAAAAATTAAATTCAAAAGGAGCAAAAATGCCAAGGCTGTGCAACTCACTTATATTTCGTATTTTGAATGTCGTCTGTGTATCAGATAAAAATGGGGAATTACGTTCGATTACTGTGTGGAAAAAGGTGAATAGATCTCATTTATAGCGGATTTTTAAACGCTGGCTGTGCAATACTCAAAATATTTTCCCATTTAAGTTGTGCTTCGAGTGTTTTCAAGAGACCCAGACGAATCAAAATTTATCCAACTCCCCCTAAGCCTTTTTGGAAATAATCAAGGACAGCAAAATATAGAAATAATCTAACACGTAATACACAAATAGGAGCTCATTTCATCATCGACGACATTGAAAACCTAATAATAGCATCTTACCCGATATCCAGACAAATCGTAATGAAATAAATTATATAAAGGGAGAAATGGTACGATGACGAGTGAGAATCCTCAAGGCAAATATGTCCTTTATCTGGCTAAACATTTTACGAAAATTTAATTATGAATATCCAATAACATCTTTAAAAGACTTTGCAAGGAAAAAAAGAAGCGATTTTATGAAAACGAAGCCATGTAGTAAGGATCCCATAGAGTTCTGGTCTGCGATTAATAAGCTTAATGGTAGCAAACCCAATGATTTACATTAAGCTTATTGCAATTAGTTTTTGAACTGCATTAGTCACGTAGCGTCTGTGCACTATGCAACGCCATTACATTTCGATGAAATTTCCGATGCGCCTGTTAGCAAAAAAGAAGAAGCCATGGGAACACTAAATGATGGAAAGTCGCCAGGGGTATAAAGGATCTCTGTAGAATTTTTGAAGCTTTTACGAACGCCCTTACTTTGGCCTTAAATTGCTTGAAATTGTCATTATACCCTAACAGTGTCAGTAATCTTTAGTATATAAAATCCAGCGAACTATCGAAAGGTCCTTTTTCAAGTACGAGAATTCACAAAATGTTGGACAAAAGTGTATCGCAATAGATTGCACTAAAACTCCACTTAAGGAATATCAAGCCGGATTTCATAGCGGCTATTCATCATGAAATTGTACGTTTTCTTCGTTGAATTTAAAGGAGTTTTTGATACCATCTTGGTATCTAACATTGAAATGTTTAAGAAACTTAAGATAGTAGGTAGTCGAACATATGTTCCAAGGCAACTGGTCAGCTGTCTGGTTGAAATTAAAATGGGATTGCGACAAGAATGCATACTCAGTCCTTTGCTTTGTGCATCGATAATTTGGTAGAATTTTTGTTTGGTGGAATAGAAAACGCAGGAATCCTAGTTAAGGGATTATTACTTGCTGACGATATTCTTCTTTAAGGATAAACCGACTTAAACCAACTTTTCAAAATGGGTCCTGCTAAAACATGAGAAATGACACTTCAACGGAGAACCCATAGAAATAGTAAGATTTTATGAGTACGATGGCGGTTCCAGAAGTACCAAAGTAACAAAGAAAACACAGAAATTTTTGAAAAAAATTTCACTTTTCCCAGCGATATTCAAAAAGTTCGATACCCTTTTTATAATGAGAACTGTCTTGCTCCTGAAAATAGCCATTAACTGCCGACGTCACTTCTTCATCGTTGGAAAATCTTTGACTACTGAGCCATTTTGTCAAGTTTGGGAACAGAAAATAATCCGAGGGGGCTAAATCTGGCGAATAGGGTGTATGAGGTAGCAATTCAAACTTTAATTCATTAATTTAGGCCATTACAATAACGGATTTGTGAGCTGGTGCATTGTTTTGATGAAACAACACTTTCTTCTTGGCCAAATGCAGCCGTTTTTGTTTGATTTCTTCGCTCAAACGTTGCAATAAGTTCGCATAAAACTGGCCGTTGATAGTTTTTCCTTTTTTAATATAGTCAATGAAAATTATCACACTCGCATCTCAAAAAATCGTGGCCATGACCTTGCTTGCAGATGAAACGGTCTTCGAACCGGTTCTCCCTTTTAGAATCCATTGTTTTAATTGTTCTTTTGTCTCGTGTGTAAAATGATGGACCTATGTTTCACCATTGTTATGAGACGGCGCAAAAATTCTGCTTTGATGCTGTAAAACTTCGCTAAACGCTCAATTGAAACATCTTTGCGACACTGTTTTTGCTCGATTGTGAGCAAACGCGGCATCCACCTTGCACACAGCGTTCTCATGTCCAAATTTTCAAATAATATGCGATGTACCGCACTTTTTGAAATGCCTACAATGTTTGCTAGCTCGCGCACTTTCAGTAGACGATCATCCAGTACCGTTTTGTGGATTTTCTTCACCATTTCTGAAGTCGTCACCTCATTTGGTCGACCACTGCGATGCTCGTCTCAGCAACCCGAAATTTTACTGTTGTAAACGAAGGAGCAGATTCACCCAGAGTAGAATACAGTTTAGCTTTTATATTGGTTGGGCTGAGGCCTTTCAAATAAAAATATTGTATCACATAGCGATGGCCATTTTTCTACATTTTCAACGTTGATGGCAGCCAAACAAATACCAAACAACGTGGAGCTTTCAAACTTGAAACATATGCTTTATAGACTGCGTTCTGATATTTTCAAACAACTACCGCCATGTCTTAGTCAGGCCGGCTAAGGAAATCAACTTTAAAAATAAGCTAGTTAAAGCAAAAAGTTAAATAAATAAATAAAAAATAAATAAAGTATTTTCACACGATCTTAACTACAGCGCTTTTCTAGAGGTGGCCGAACCCATTATAATGTATGCAGGACAGGACTGGGGGTATGTTAAATATGAAACCGTTGGAAAACTCATAAGATATTACATAAGGAGGTGCTTCCGTCTACCCATCAACATGCCCTGATCATTAAAAGCTCTTATATAGAGTGACTTTTTGTTGTTTGCTTTTTCAGTGTTATATTTTTGACAGCTTACTCGTGGCATGTGTCAAAATCAAACATGCTAAGTTGGCATTGCCATTCTATCATGGAAAGACTCAGACCCAAACAACTCGGCAAAAATGTTTTTCGCGCCCTTCGACCATTTTACGGTGACCATAATCGACCTACTGAGCAAGCAATTCAAGTCATATTGACTATATTTCGCACCAATTTCACGCTATTGGACATCAAGCGACCACCCGCATGCGTAGAGTGTGTACAGAATAATAAATTGCTGATATATCCGCCAGTGTAAATGAAGACCGGGATTTGTATATTCGTTGGGATTGTGTAACTTGACTATGTGGACGATTTATCGCAAGAATCTTGGTCTAAAACCTTACAAAATACAACTCGTGCAAGAACTGAACCCGAACGACTTATAGCAGCGTCGAATTTTCAGTGAATGAGCCTTAGACAAGCTGGACGAAGCTCCGCTTTTATCTTGAGCGACAAGGCTCATTTTTGGTTGAATGGGTATGTAAATAAACAAAACTGCATTATTTGGTCCCATAACCAACTTCAGGCAATACAAGAGCCGCCAATGCATTCTACAAAATGCACTGGAATCTGGAATTATTGGTCCAAAATCATTTTTGCCCAAAATGTGCGAACTGAACCTTATCGATATCGACATTGATGAATTGGCCGGTTAGATCGTGTTATTTGACGCCTTTAGACTATTTTTATGAGGATACGTCAAATCACTCGTCCATGCCGATAAACCGGCGTGAATTGCGGGCTTGGAAGACATCATTACACAAGTTATTAGCGAGACACCAGTTTTTATATAGTTTTGCAATTTTTCTATGCCGTTTTCTAACATTCAAAAACCAAACGCTTAACAAATCACCCACTACATGTGGATTATTTATTAAAATTTTTAGAAATGCCAAATGAAAAAGTTCCAAAATTTTGTATTAAACACCATCGGGATGAAAAGCACTTGGTATAGGAAACTAGACGAAAAGATGTTGTATGACCTTGTTTCACAATCTGAAAAAGAAACTGCTTAGATTCAGAGATCAATATAAAGCCTCTTTAGACATAATTTGTGGGAAAGCAATTATTTTAGGAACGATAACAGTTACGAACATATTTCTTCCAATTTTCAACTGAGAGAGGAGCATGTAAAGCAAACCTACGTTTCTCATCGCACGCACTTACCTATATATTACAGCCTATGCAACCTTTGGGGAGGGAAGTTGTCATCCAATATATCATACGATGTCCTGGTCTTAGAGAAATACGTAGATAGTTTTAAGGCAGCGACATTAAAACAGAAGCAGAAGTCTTAGCACTCCTATATTGCGAGAATAATAACACCCTCCTTTTTTTATTTTTATAAAACAATATAAAAGTGTCGAGACCAATTATATACATACATACATTTGCGGTCATAAAAACCGCACCATATCAAAATAATTGAAAAATTGTCAATAACTACGATAATAATTTTTATAATGAAATGAAATTTTTGTTGAGTTCTCCACAGTAGTTTATAAGTATTTCTATCTAATTTCCATCTGTTTATTGAATGTTTGAAAAAAGATATTAACAAAGAAAGAAAAACCAGTTAATTTTCTTATTTTTTTAAAATATTTTAATACAGTCATTGGTTAACAAAATCAACCGATACATTTTTTATGTATGAAGATGTTTAGATATGCCACTTTTACTAAAAAATTATCAATACCGAGTTGCTCCTCCTTTGGCGGTTATAACCACTTTTATTTTAGAAGGCATCGAGTCTACTAGAAGTTCGGTAATATCCCTTGAAATTTCAGTATTCCATACATGTTCCAGAACTTCATTTAGCTTTTTTTACTCTCTGGTTTATCAGCCACTTTACGTTTCATTACATGCCACAAGTGTTCGATTGGGCTTAAATCGAGCGAATTAGCTGAGTAATTTAGTCTGATAATTCCGAGGTCATCAAACGTTGTTTTGAGTTGAAAATTATTGAAAGACTCTAGTTACTTGTCTGTTGGTGTCTGCAAGGTGCAGAATAATCTTGATGCTGTTCAATTGCTGGTACCAAAAACTCCCTTACTACTTCTCCATACTTTTGAGCGTTCATAGTTCCATTAACAAAGTGCAAAGGGCCCAAAACGTAAAAAGAAAAACATCCCCAAGCCATCTGACTTTGAAAAAACTTCACTGTTTTGACTATGCACTCGTCCTTGAACCTTTCACCTGCTGAACGTTGTCGGCACACAACAAATTAAATTTACTTTCATCGGACCATATCACACATCGCCAATCATCCTGCGTCCAATCTTCGTACTTTTTTGCCCACGTCAAGCGAGCTTTTTTTTATTTTTATGGTTAGGAGAGGTTTTTTCGCTGGTCCTCTTCCATATAAACCTATTTCCCGTAGCCGTCGGCTTATGGTTTCGGCGCTTAGATCAATTTGATGAAATTCACTCAGCTCTGCTCTTATACAGACAGCACTTTTAAAGCGATCTTTCATGCTAATTCGTTGTAATACATTGTCCGTCTTCTGGGTTGTTTAACGTTTTCGTCCCGAGCATTTTTTCCTTTCCAGTGGATCCAAATTTTCTTTTTTCTTCATCAGTCGTACCATAGTTGAATGACAGCATCCTATTTTAACCGCAATCTCATGATAGCCAAGCCGTTCTTCGACTAAGGTCAATATTTGAACTTTTTCGTCTCGAGTCAGTTGATGATATTTACCAGACATTTCACTTTTTTTTACTTGTCACCGTCACAACTCAATTCAAACTGATTTTTTTGCACTGAATACGAGGCCGAACTCCGCTATGGGGAATACCCCTCATTAGTATGGGAAAAACCTTTACGATCTGATGTAATTAGGCATTTTTTGAGAACTCATTAGGTGGTGCGGTTCTTATGACCGCAAGTGTATGTAGGTAGATTTAATTTTTGTTTCTTTGGATGACTTCTGAAATTTCGCGGGCAATGTACATTCGATTATCGATTTTGTTGTGTTGCTGTGCTATACATATCCGGAACATATGTTCACAGTTTCAAGTATATAGCATACTTGGTTTGTTTTTTCCAGATAATAAGGGTAGACGTGATTTGGTGGAGAGAATTTGCTTGAAATTTTATTGCAAAAAATTGAATCAGGTGCTCTAAAACATTTGAAATGTATACAAGTGGTACAACCTTTTCCAAGATAGCCGAGAAAATGCCAATGACGAACCTCAATCTAGACGCCCCAGCACATCAACAAAAGATGATATCGTCGAAGCTGTGAAGAAAATTTTTTTTGAAAAATTGTCGAATTACCATACGAGGATGATGCTGAGGATTTTGGCATATCGGTCAGCTCGTGTCATACAATATTATTGGATGTTTGAGGCATGAGACGTGTGTTAGCGAAGTTTGTTCCGAAAATTCTTAACTTTAATCAGAAGAACCGTCGCAGGACCTCTTGAATGACGTCAATGACGTCATAACTGGTGATGAATCATAGGTGTATGGTTGTAACGTCAAAACCGAAGCCCTATCGTCCTATCGGGAGCATCAAAGACCGAAAAAAGCACTCACAGTTCGTTCAACGTTTCGGTCACTGTTTTTTTTTTTCGATTAACGTGGCGTAGTGCATCAGAAGCTATTACCTCAAGATCAAATGGTCAATAAGGAGTATTACCTCGCCACGTGTCCAAGGAGCAATATGATAAAAATGTACGGAATTGTGCAAAAACCATTCATTTCTTTTGCATCACGATAAGGCATCTCCTCATTCTTTTGGCCAAAACCAAAACAGGGCAATCATGCCTCATCAACCAAATTCACCGGATTTCGCCCCATGCGAGTTTTACCTGCTCCCAAATCTGAAGAGATCTATGAAAGGATGGGGATTTGCAACGATTGAGGAAATAAAAACGGCATCGGTGGAAGAGTTCAGTGAGAGACCAAAAAGTGCTTTAGAATCCCTCTATAAGAGGGATTAATTTAATGGGGACAACATTAATATTGACGAATTATTAATTTTTTTTTTTTTTATAAAAATATTAACTCGCTTTATTTGTTTTACTTTTTGAACACTCCTCGTAAAGTTGATTCTGGATTTATAACGAAGCTACGTTCATGCCATTATGTGTGAAATTATGTGCACATTTTTCAAATAGCCACCTTGGCTTAGCTGCCACTGCTTCAAGTGGTCAAATGTTTGATGAATGGGGCCAATATGTGAGGGGTTATTCTGCCAAATGTTGGTCTCGAGCTCATCCGAAGTGATTTGCTTGTTAGTGTAGACTAACGACTTGACGTAGCCCCAGAGAAAATAATCGAGTTGTGTCACATCGCATAATCATAGCGGCCAATTGATAAACGCTTACCATGAGATATCGCAGTCGCCAAATTTCTCCTTCACAAGTTCGAGTGTTGCGTCGATGGTATGGCATGTTGCGAGATCTTCTTGGAACAGAAAGTCGGTTAACATCGCTCTATACTTCAGATCAATCACGGTTACGGTGCCTCCTTCCTCATTTCAAAAGAAAAAAGGTCCGATGATGCCGCCATGCCGTAAACAGCACCAAACAGTCAATCTCTTGTATTGTGTTCTCTCCAATTATGGCAATTCTGCTTATTGACATAGTCGCTTGGACCGAAATGGGCCTCGTCCAAAAAGGTGATTTCTTGGCCAAAATCCAGATCTGCGGCCAACAAATTCACGGCGTTGTCTATGGTCGTCCATAGAGCACAATATTATACGGATATAGGCCCAAAATCAACCTCAGAATAAGCCAGAATCGACATTTCTGGGTCTTCTACGATGCTGGCCGCTACGACGGCTATGTTTTCTTAATTTCGCACCAATCTCTCTGTGTTTAGTGACTTGGAATCCAAAGGAGATTACTCATGCTCAGACTTTTCCACGGTGCGACGAATTCCCTGCACGCTGAAACCATGATTACGACCGACCTCAAGGTTGAAATTCATCTTGCGTATTTACGACTGAGCCGGAATTTCGATAATATTTGTAAAAAGTTTCCGCACGTTTGGCAAACGTTAAACGATGCATAATGAAGTTACAAACCTTACCTTATTTTGACAGCTGGATGTCATTGGTAACTCTGACAGCTGCTGAAACATAACAATTGGAAAAACAATTTTTGCTATCTGGTCACCCAATATAATATGTTTGGTTCTCCCCTTATTCAATTTGAAACTCATTTCTGTTGCTTCTGTTTAAATAATTGCAAAAGCATCAATGACAGCTGATAAGTAGTCTCCCAGCTTTTGGAAAATGTTGCCTTTGACATTGATTTCAAAGCTTTCACAGTTTTCTAAAGTAGTGACTAGAGCCCATTACCTTACAATAACAATTTTTGACGTTAAAGCGGTCTGTCAGTTCCCTTCCGACATTAACGGGAAGTGTCTTTTATCGTCATTCTGCACAATCTGAGGATTTGAATATTCACATACTCTATAGATACGAGTAATGTTGACACCGATAACCGATCTGGAGTTCCTGGGTTTCCTCAGTAGCGTAAATATTTGTTCGATTTTGAATAAACGAGTCCTAGACCGCTCTAATAGGGGCCAGTCAGGTTGCGAAATCTTATGCTCTTCGTTATAGAAATTGTTGTCTCTTTAATTGAGGTCTTCTTTTTTGTGGATAGTAAAAACGAAGGTTCCATTCGTCAGGTTCACTTTGGTGCGCCAAAATTTGAAATCGAGTGTATATATGCTCTCCACCAAATGGTCTCTTACGCCTTAGACATTTTGGAAGGCAGTTACCTTTTTTGCTATATTTTAGTTTAAATATTGCTATCTTCACTTAATTTTGGTCGAGAGGCCGGACGGTCTTCGATTTCATAGCCAAAATTCAATTTATTTAACCTGACAACGGAATTGATGTCGTGTCAGTACTTTAACTGGAACACTGACTGTATTTTCACTAATAAATTTCCTTGCTAATATATACCATGTATCATCAGAATCAACGAAAGTCTGACGCATGCCATGATCAATCTTGTAAGGGATAAAACCAAGATCCATTTCCAAAATGTTCCAAGTTGTGCACATACAAAACTCAAACTCATGCGAAAGCCTGAGAATCAACAAATCTTCATAACGCGCTTGCCTCACAGTTCGTGGTTCCTTATACGTTTAATTAGTGTAAAATCTATCGACAACAGTACAAAAAGCACGCTTTTTGAATTGTTAAACTAAGTTGAAGACAAAAAACCTTGACAGCTGAATTGATGGTTATTCCTATCGAAAAGCTGGCTCCTATTAAAAAAACGCCCTTTAGATATCCTTTTCGAGACTACTTTATTGCTTGTGTTGACTTACTTTAAAGGGGGAATACCATACTCGTATAACAGCGAATATTGTCGTATAGCGACATCGGTCTAGCCACTGAGATTATAAGGACATGTACTTATAGATAACGCTCCATCCTGAAGAGTGTTCGATTTGTACTCAGAAGGACAATGTAGCAGAAAAAGACTCTGTTAAATATGGACCTTCGCCTTGCATTTACAACTGTTACTTCAAAAATTTTTCTGGTAATTCTTGGGTTGGGGACCTCAATATTTTAAAAAGTTTTTCAGAATTCTGTTCAGAATTTTGTAGTTTACGCTTCATATTCTCCTATTCCTCAATTAAAAGGTATTAATCATTTAAATATCATTAAAAGTCCTTAAGTTCAAAGGATCTAATTAAATAAATAATAAATAAATTCAACTTATTATTAGACTTTTTTTTTCAAGTTCTTATAACCTAAAAAAAAAAAACTTTTTTGTGTCCTATTTTGAAATGAACATACAAAATAATTTATTTTTAATAAATATAATTTTTTTTTTATTTATTTCAGGTAAGCTACCACATGTTCTAATTTTTCTTTGGATGAATTTGTATTCAGAATATTCGGAGAGCATGCTTAATCGATAGGTATGAATACGAGCACTGTTATCTTCCTTTGTAACATATACTCATTTATAATTAAAAAACAAAAAAAGAAAGAAACGTAGACAAAGTTCTCAAAGAAGAATTTATTTGAGGAAATACATACAGAAATTTTAAAATAAGGCAGTCTTAACGTAAGTTAATTAGAATAAGTATGTGGGTTTGTGATGTAAAGCTTGCCACGACCCTCAGATTTCTAGAATATTCAATTAAAAATCCCTCGTTAATATAATTAATTTTTCATAACAGCAACAGACTGTCGTCCAAGGCCTTTGTTTACGAGGCAAACTTACCACTGGTATTTGTTTAGGAGAAAGTTTTTTTTTTTTTTTTTTTTAAATATCTAGACCACACGATATTCTCGTTCCACTAATTTTTTGAACTTTTATAAAAATGACATTGGGAACAAAAATATAAAAAAAAAAAAAAAAAAGTTATACACATGATACCGCCAAAGGCATACGGCTCGCCTTTCATTTGGATAAACCACTAAAAATTTTAATGTTGAACTCCTCGTTGTTTTCGTCAACACGTCATCATCTTCTTCATCTTCATCATATTCATCATCTTCATCATATTCATCATATTCATCATCTTCATCAACATCATAGCGGGAATTATCATCAGCAAAATCGACGTCGTCATTGCTTTTAAGTCCTTTGCATGGAATATCCAGGACAATTTTAATTAGTTCACAGCGAACGTGCTACTGTTAGAGGCTGTATGTCGCTGTCTCTGTTTCTATCTATGTTGCTTCGTATTCCCAAGGATACTAGCTAGAGGGAAAGTTTCGAAACTTCCCCTATTTACGTGCTCTTCACATCGTGGTGTTTTGTTTCCACATGAAGAAGCGCCCCCGGATGTATTGTACAATATTTGTCCTATGAGCTTTGGTTTTAGTTTACCTTATACCCAACCGAGGGTTTTCGAATTTTTATCCTCTCCTACGCTAAGATACGCTTGCATATTTTTTTTTTTATTTTTTTTTTTTTTTATTAAGTCATTTTCTACTTCTCCACTAATTAGGAATCCTCATGTGCCATTACTGAGCCTGCATGTGAGGAAGGTTGTCGATAAAGTTGTTTGCTCATATAAGTCTTGGTTAGCTTGGACTAGTGGAGGTGATTAATTTTCCCTATGTAAAACTGCTGTATTGCATCTGGAATGGGACTGTTTGTGAAGAAAGATATGTCAACAGGGGTGTAGAAAGGCATAAATCTAGCAACACTTAAAAAAAAAAGTATACAAGGACCTTTGAGGAGGATGATGTCTTGTGTGCTTAACGAGATGAAATAGAACTTGTTATTATATATGTATGAATATACCGACATATATTTTCGTCATTTTATTCTTGACTAACAGGTGTTAACCTCAACAGTTTATAAAAATATGCCCAAAGGGGTGCTATACAAGTATGTGGGATAAATAAGCAATGTGAAGAAAGAAAGGAAACTATCGTATTAGTGAGAGCGGAAGGGTTTTCGGAGGAGTCTTTCTGCAACTTTTTTCATTTAAAAGGCAAAAGACATTCATACAAGAAATTATAAGGACACTTTGATTAGATAGGAAACATAAATAGACGGGCAAAATGAGATAATGTGCGGCTTAGAAAGAATAATTTAAGACTCTCTAAGACCAAACGAAGCCAAAATTTTTAGGTAAATGATCCAGTAAACCAGGGACTCAACCAACAAGCTTATCCGGCTAGCACGATGTGTTACCAGCTTCCTTCCACTTGCGGGAATTACCTCTATTGTCTTGTAACGTAATTTAAGATCGAAGACTCTTTTGGCCCGAGTTGTTGTATCCGTAAACGTCTTACTATGCCGATATGAATTGCATGTCGATACGAACGGAACGAAAATCACGCACAGTGTTTTCCCCTCGAAATGTCTAAGTGCTTGTTCATCCGTTTTCGCCAAGGTCGTTTACCGTCAGGCCCATACTCGAAAAAGCTACATAAATGTCTCTCTGTATTCATCCGATCACATAAGGTTAAAGAGTTTTGCACGCATTTTTCTAGGGCGATGTTACAAAAATCATATGACAATTGACAATTGACGTTGAATTGTTGGATAATTTATAATTGACCTTAAAGAAGCAGCGAAAAATGCCTAAATTCTTCTAGCAACATCATAGACATCATCATCAGTTTGGTAGGGATGGGAAAACCAGTCGAGAAAAAGGTGGTAAGTGTCGATTTGATATTCTCTGGTCTTTCCAAGATCTTCGTAGTCATTTTTCATAATTAGGGAGGAAAACCGAGAAGTAACGACGCACGTTGGTTTTGAATGTCTGTAGGTTATAATGACTAGGAAATAAAAAGTCACGATTTAAGAGTACAACCAAAAGTGGACTTAAGATTTACCGGGTGAGCATTCATTAGGAGATGGGTGTTACAGTTCAAGGTTTGAAGGGTGAAATACTAGTGGTGAAAATAGCGATAGGCCAAGGTTAGGTAGGAGGAATTGCATCGAGGATCAAAGGTGTTAATAGACTACGCAATAGTACGGCTTTGAATTTTATCGAGCAAGTACAGCCCTTAGGAGCGCCTGACCAGATCTGAGTATTGTACTCCAATTTTGGGACGACAATTGTCTTAAATATTGCGGTCGGATCAGAGTGGAAAATGAACTGCTACCAATGCTTAAGGAAACCTACAAATTTAGTAGCATTCTTGGCGACGTAGAATATGCGATCATTGAAGTACATATCAAGAGCCTATAGTTTTTCTAGATGCTTTTCATGTATAACGGCAGTGTGTCAAAATTTCTCTTTCATAATTCCAATTAACATTGTAATTTTTAGGCATTAAATACACTCTGTTGGTGGTTCCACAACTTGAAATTAAATAAGCTTCACATAAGCTTCCGTTCCCATTTTACTGCATTAAATCTGGGACGTGGTTCCGGAACCAAATATGAAAAGCAGAAGATGATCTCATCACCAAAGGAATACATTGGATTTGGAGCAGAAGAAAAGAGATTGTTGATTGAAATTGAAAAGACTGTGAAAGACGGAACATTGCCCCTGGATATCGGATTTCTGACAGCCCAAATCAACTTGAATTGAACGTTCCGAAAGCTGACAAGAGGTTCGTCAGGATGCCCTGATGCCAAACTCTGTCAAATGTCTTTGAAATATCAGGTGCAATTATCTTGCTATCGCTAGATAGGTTAAAATATGGTTCTACTTCTCATTGAGACATGCGATCAAATCACCAATGCCGGTTATTGAGAATTCTTCGAGCTCACGTTCTCAGGACTTTCTAATGAAAGGATGAAAATGCAGAGAAGAAAAGGAGATTCCCATTTTTTTAAGGACTCCATTGTTCCATATACTTGAAATGACTTCTAAAGACGCACTGATTTTGCTAGCATGGATGAACACCATTTAAAATACAAATATACAAAGTGTAGGAAACATATTGGTCTTATTCAAAAAGCTGACAGTTGCAATGTCATTATAATTGAGTATTGGGATGGAGGAAGAGGTAGAATTTTTAATATTTTAATGAGCGACAGAACATTTTTACTAGTTTTTGTTCCTTTTACGATTTCACATGCTTTAGAAAGGCGTCGCAGTTATTCAAAGTACAATGAACATATCTGCTAAATTATGTTTATTTACAGAGATGGAATTTTGACCATACTTTATTCCACTCCGGATTACTCATACTTAAGGCGACTGGGAATAGCTATGGTAGCCCCGCAGGTTATGATCAGAATGTTCGAAGTGTATGCCATTTTCTTGCCTGTGTTCCTAAACAGCAGCCTGGATTTTTATTTTTTTTTTGCTTATACTTATAATCGGAATCTTTTCTTAATGAATTCTTTAACAAGATTGTAATAGAATTAATGGTTAATTAAGTAGGAGCAAAGGTGGCATTAATATATCAAATGCAGACTTTTTTTTTTGCATTAAGTCATGGAATGGAATGAAGCCTCAGAAACTATAGCTATGAGTTCGATCAAGTGGTACTCGAGGAGTTTACATAGTTCCAATATTTATTTTATACTAAATGTACAAAAGACGTTAAGGCCAGATAAGAACAAAAGGAAAAAAAATTCAATAAAACAACAACAGTGTGAAGTATAAAATTGATTCTGGTTTTATTTTGAAGCAACGTTCATGCCATTATGTGTGGAAAACCACATTATTCAAACGGTCGCCCCGGCTTCAATAGGGGTCGGTCCAATTTTCGATGATTTGGTCCAATATGCGCGGTGTTATTTCGGCGAAAGCATGCCGAATGTTGGCCTCGAGCTCGTCCAAAGTGGTTGACTTGTAAGCTTAGACTTATGACTCAACGTGAGATGACCCAGTCACCAAATTTCTCCTTCACAATGTAGCAACGTCTTGTTGTCGATCTGTCGAGCCTTGATCAGAAAAATTCGGTTAACATCGTTGTATACATGAGACCATTGAAGGTAACAGTGTCTCCTTCCTCATTTCGAAAGAAATAAGATCCGATGATGCTGTCATGACATAAACCCTACCAAACCTTCAATCTTGTGGATTGGCAATTTTGTATGTTGACATAGCCGCTGAGCCAAGAATAGGCATTAAATAGGCTGTTAAATTTCAACGGGATAGCTTTTGTTATTTCGTAGCGCGTGTTAGTTTTGTCGTGCCACGTTTTTGCAATGGAACGTAGAGCTGCCATTAAATTTTGTTATAGGCAAACAAGTTGGACGCATACGACGTCTTCAAATCCCCGAACTACGGTTTAAATGCTGTCTGAGTAACTGAATGTTAATGCATGAAATAGATACGGTGTGTGCTAAAAAATCAGTTTCTATGATTCGTGCGACCCATCATACTGGCCCCAGCCAACTTCTTTCAATTTACTAAGCTAAGGACTAACATGAAAAAAAGGGTTTTAATGATGTGGATTCAATTTGGCATAATCTGGCATGGATGCTGCTGATATGACCGGTTAAAAAGCTATAAAAGGAGGCAGGTTACTATCGTATATTAATAACTAAATAAAAAGTTTTCTTCTTTCTAAACTGTGTAGTCCTTTTGAAAAGCTGAAAGAGCTAAGGGGTCGTATGCCTAGGACTTTTACGAGTATAATTTTTTAGAGAAATCTGAATATACTCTGGTGTATTGGACCATATTTCGTATTAAAAGTTTGAAGAAATTTTTTTTCTAACGTATTCGAGTACTTGGATATGATAAGCATTTCACTTAAGCTCATATACCTATCCCCAAACATTTTGTATACCGCCCTTTGTCAATACACATGAAGAGATTACCAAGTAAGTAAGTGGGCACTTATTTCAACATACATTACGAATGCATGGTTTCCAATTAGTTTTTAAATTAAGGTACCCCAATTCCGAATCGAATAGTCTGAGCTTTTTATGAAATACTTTCTCAATCATATAGTATGTGGTTGGCTCAGTTTTACTATTTGATTTTATTAAATTTAAATATCCTTTCCTCCTCAAAGCTAAGCGCTCAAAGAATTCAGGATTTTTTAGAATCAAAAAAAAAAAAAAAAAAAAAACAGAAATTACAAGTCCTTTGCATGAAACTCATTTAATTTCAGAAGTGCCTTTAAAATCTGCAAACGAAACGAAAAAAAAAAAACGAAAAATCTCAATTAAGAGTTAGGGCTATAAGGTTTGGGTTAATAATCCTGACTTTGGACGCTTGTCATAGGAAAAAACCTAAAAAAAAATCGGCAAAAGGAAAATAACCAAACTCTCCTTTGATAGTACAGAGGAACAGCTACTCCTTGTTTTTTTTTTTTTTTTTTTTTCTTCTAGGAATTATGGCTTTGACTCTTTTTGTCTATGCTAATTCAGCATGAAAATTTATGGTCACATTTTTGCGGTTGCCTTCATCAACTGAGGCATACTGTAGTTTCATTGCATCAAAGCAATCATTTTGTTTCTACCCTTTACTTCTACTTCTAACCTTCTATTCCCTCTCCCTTAACTTTCGTTTTGATATCTGGAATAAGTCCAGGAAAAATCATATCCACGATTGTTTTTTTTTTTTTTTTTTTTTTTTTTGTCCTACTAGCACTTACCAACTGAAATTGAAGAGTTGCATTTGAGGGGGTTGCACCGAAATAGAACATACAAAGGAAGACGAATGGATACGGCCCATGTAATAAGGAATAGGGGAATACGAATTATTTTATGTTAAGCTTTTCTGTTTGTTTTTGTTATTGTTTAGTCATTATTTGGTTTTAATCAACCCAACGAATGGTGCTGTAAAAAAACATTGTTGCCCTCGTGAAGAATTTTCAATTTTATAATTTTTTTTTTTTTAATTTTTCCAAACACTGAATAGCATGAAAATAATGCCAGTTGTGGACTATTAATTGAGTCTCGTATTTAATGTTTATTTGTTAAAACAAAGCAGCGAAAATGGAATAGGAAAAACGTCCACAGAAATAATTGAATTTAATTACAATAAATAAAAAAGTCGGCACAATGAAAAGAGTAAATATTAAAACGGAACTTTCTATTACTAGTACTAGTACAGATGCCAGGCAGAGTTGATTTGGGTTGCAAAGCATCGAAACTTCAACATTATGTTTGGTTAAAAAGTGTAAAATCTCTGGGAAATTCTAAATTGGAATGTAGGGCTGATTGCTTTTCGAAGAATTACAAAAAAGTAGTTCTATGTATGTTTTCATGATATGTAGTTGGAATTTTGTGAACAAATATGCAAACATTTTAAAGTCCAGTTTCATGATGTGGTTTTAAGGTAATAGGTGGGGAAATAAATGTGATTTGGGTTCACATTGTGAGTAAAAATTAACATTTTACTAATAGCTTAAATTTCTTGAAGGAATGTCTTAGAACTTTTCGGTCACATAGTTGTAACTTTTTCATTTATAAATGTTACACAATGTTATATTGCACATATGCGGGTAGAGAGAAGGGTTGTCATTAATAATGGAAAACAACATCAGTCAATTGGTCTCTACTATTTATCACATATTACATATTTGCGACCTCTTATCACCGATGACAGGATGGGTGTTGACTGGGGTGCTGCGGAGTAAACCTTCTCTTAAACATGACCTCATCCAACGCGAAAGTCCCTATCAAAGGAATTTAGGCAAACTTCCGTTCGCTACCATGAGAGCTTTTACATTTCTTCCAACGAAGTTCATAATGATCTTTCTACGTTGTTTTCGCATGTCAACTATAAACTTCTTTCCCACTTACAAGGAGCCCTTACAAATTAAAAAAAAAAAAAAAAAAAAAACTATTACAGTTCCAAACAAACTGAATCCCTCCAGTCCAAACTGCCAGTCCATTTACTACCAGAATATTAGAGGTCTGCTTTCTCAGTTCTCAAATGCTTCCCTATGAAAAGTAACCTCCTTGACCGCATTCTGACGCGCTGCTACTACAAAAAAGGTTATGGTGCCTTGAAGTCCGTTCATATTTAGGTAGACATGCCAAATTTCAGTGCGATACTGTCTTTAGTTTTGTTTTGACAGTTGATTGTTGTAGACGTGTTTGGCATCATGTTGAGTATGGACAAAAACGATTTTTGTTCTCTCATAAAACATTAATTTTTGAGAGCTAAAAAAAGCGAAGGAAATAAAAGAAAAATTGGATAAATATTATGGGGCTAATTCTACGTCAGATTACACTGTAATATTGGTTTCGAGAGTTTCATGGTTGCCGCAACTCCACTACCGATCAAGTCCGCAGCGGCAGGCCTTCCGATGCGGTTACAGAGGACAATATCAAAAAATACATGAAATATTATTGGCTGACCGGAAAGTGACGGTGCGCAAGCTAGCAGATACCACAAAGATTAGTACTGAGCGCACACGCCATATTTTGGGCAATATTCTGCATATGAAGAAGTTATCCTGCCGCTGGGTACCGCGCATACTCACTCCCGACCAAAAACACGAACGCGAGAGCAGTTGGGAAGAATGATTGGACTTGCTGATGCAGAATCGGGCGGATTTTTGGCGTCGTAACTGGTAACTGTTGATGAAACTTGAATGCACTATTACACACCAGAGCACAGAATGAATACCCGGCAATAGACTGAAGCTGATACGATTGCTCTTAAGTGGCCGAGGGATGCTCGATGGGGCGGAAAGGTTATGGGGTCGGTTTTCTGAAATTGTCATAGCATACTCTTCGTGGACTACCTCGAAAAAGGAAAAACCATCGACCGCGAGTTTTACTGTGCATTATTAGAGCGATTAAAGGTCGAAATTAAACGGTCTCACATGAAGCGAAAACAATTTTGTTTGGGCAAGACAATGCACCGGCGCACAAGAGCATCGCAACCATGGCTAAAATAAATGACTTTCGGCTCCAATAGCTGCCGCATCCACCGTATTCGCTCGATTTGGCTTCCTCGGACTATTATCTCATCCCAAACCTCAAAAGTTGGCTCATTAATAAAAAATTCAACTAGTAGTAGTAGTATTTTGCAGACTTTCCGGAAAATTATTTTCGGACGGGATAAAGAAGTTAAAAAAAAAAAAAAACTTTTCATTCCCAAGGAGGTTACTTTTCACCCCACTTAGTAGAGGCGAATGCCATTTCTGTTTAGGTAGAGTAAAATTTAAAAAAAAAGATTTAGGGTGGGGTTAATTATTCAAAAAAATCCAAAAAATCGTGTAAATAATAATACTAACTAAAAATAAACAAAAAATGGAAAAGCAAGGTACACAAAAGCAGAAAGATATATCATAGAAAAATCAAATTAAAGTAAATACTAGAACTGAGATGGATGCAGAATAATCACGGCTTAAGAGATACATTTTTAGATGTTAATGATTTGATGGATTGAGGAAGTAGATTAAATAATCTAAAGGATTTAACTGAATAGGAATTCCGAAAAGCGATTGTACGGAAATAAGGAACAGATAACAAATGTGAGAGACTATCGCGCAGGTTATAATATGAAATTAAATCAGAACTGCGATTGCCAGATTTCAAAAAAAAAAAAAAAAAATTTAAGACTTTGAAACAGTACAAATGACGCACAGGAAATCAAAGGAAAGCTAGCATATCTGAAAGGTTTTCCTTACAACGTATTTTTGCAAAACCAAGAAAAGATGAATCCCATATTGTAATTTAGATTGGAAAATACGAGTACCATAGTACTAGGTGCACCGGTATGAGCGTCAAGATACAAATGTCCCGATAGGCAACATTTCTTGTGAACGTGTCTTAATTTTTTGTTTTGTTTGGTTGATATGACACCTGTCAAACATATGAAGTATACATCAAGTCATTGAGCAAACAACATCATATTTTTTCATCGTGTTAAAAATGTCGAACTTTGTATATTACCAGAAAATGATGACTTGCGGAAAGCATTATTTTTTTGTTTTCATTTGAAGAGTCGCATCGAATGCTTGTCGAGGCATATGGAGATCATGATCTACCAAAAGCAGCATGCAAAAGATGGTTTCAACGGTTCAGAGATAACGATTTTGATGTGAGAAATGAAGAACGTGGAAGACCACCAAAAAAGTTTGAAGACGCCGAATTGCAAACGATATTGGATGAAGATGATACTTTGAGTCAGAAAAAAAAGGCAGAAATGTTAAATATTGCACAGAAAACAATTTCTGACCGTTTAACAGCTATGAAAAAGATCAAAAAGCCTGATAAATGGTTGCCACATGAATTGAATGAAAGAGAAATGGAAAACCGAAAAACCACTAATGAAATTTTGCTTCAAAGACACGATAAAAAATCAGTTTTGCATCGAATTGTTACTTGCGATAAAAAATGGATTTACATTTAGAATCCTATATGGAAAAAATCATGGGTTAATCCGGGCCAACCATCATTTTCGACTGCAAAACGAAATTGATTCGGCAAGAAGGCAATGCTGTGTGTCTGGTGGGACCAGAAAGGTGTTGTTTACCAAGAGCTCCTAAAACCTGGTGAACCGTTAATACAAATCGCTACCGACAACAAATTATCAATTTGAAACATGCATTGATCAAAAAACGACCAGAGTGGGCCAAAAGACACGGCAAGGTAATACTGATCCATGACAATGCACCTGCACACAAAACAAAACTGATTCAGGATACAACCAAAGCACTTGGCTGGGAGCTGCTACCCGACCCGTCGTATTTATCAGACTAGGCTCCTTCCGACTACCATTTGTTTTCATCGATGGGACACGCATTAGCTGAGCAGCACATCTTATCCTACGAGACAGTCGAAAATTGAATGACTTTTTGGTTTTTTTCAAAAGCCAAAAAATTTATTTGGCGTGGAATCCATAAATTGCCATAAATTGTTGGAAAATGTGTAGCTATCAATGGTCGATATTTTGAATAAAATGTTTTTGTACTTTTCCATTAAAAAGTAATGTTTCATTTTCACTTCATACCAGTGCACCTGACATAAGGTGATTCATCCTGAGGTTTGATTTTCAATAGACTTTTTTGACAGACTACGCATTATTTCTGTCAAACTGCTTAATTATTTTTGTGCAGTATCATTTGGCAAATTATCATGAAGAGACTCATATAACAACAGTGTCTACAAATTGTTCAGCTGTAATAATAAAATCAGCATTCTGTGGGAAATGTTTTTCGTGCTATTCGAGGAATTTACGGCGCGCATAATCGACCTACTGAAATCACTATTGCCAATACCATTCGCGAATTCGAGTCCCAGTTTATGTTAGTAAATTTACCATATGGTTAGACCATATCCCGTACGTAGTGAAGAGACTACGATTATAGCAGCTGTAGATGAGAGTGTAGGCGAAGACCGTGACGAATCGATTCGTCGTCGTTCTCAACAGCTTATTTTACGTATTATTTAGCCTATTTAACGTAAGGATCTCGGCCTAAAAGCGTACGAAATTCAACTTGTAAAAGAATTGAAACCAGGCGACTTGGATTTTGATCAATTTGAGTACTAAGAACTACCATTACATCCAATAAAAACAACGGTATGGTGTGGTTTATGGGCTGGTGGAATCATTAGTCCATATTTCTTCAAAAATGAGGTAAATCAGAATGTTACCGTCAATGGTAACCGTTATCGTGCCATGTTAACGAACTATGTGCTTCCTGAAATTCAAGCACATGGTCTTAGTGAGCTCTGGTTTTAAAAAGACGGCGCTTGCAGACATATGGCGCGTGAAACAATGGACTTGTTGAGAAATCATTTTGGTGAGCACTTAATTTCACGTTTTACTCAGTAAATTGGGCGCCAAGATCCTGCGATATCACACCTTTGGACTATTTTCTCTGGGAATGTGTAAAATTTCAGGTCTTCAGGAAGAAGGCAGCTTCAATTGACGCTTTGAAAGCCAACATTACTCGTGTTATCTGCGAGATACCAGTCACTATGCTCGAATGAGTCGCCCTAACCTCGACCTTCCAAATGGACCGCCTCAGACGTAGTCATGGCCAACATTTACATGATATTGTTATTAAAAAATTAAATGCCATGAATCGTTCCTTTGACTGGTGATAAAAGTTTTACGTCCGCTTTCAAATTTGTGTATTTTATTTTAAATTATAAATCAAACCATACAATGAATCACCCTCTATAAATGTAATTACAATGAAGTTAGATGTTAAAAAGGGTTTTCCAATAGAGACTTGACAACTTTGAATTTGATTTGTGAACGCACTCTTTCGCTAATCATCAAACTGTCACTGTCAATTTATTCAGTAAGCTCAACATTTTCATCGTAGTAAAGTACACTAACGAGCGACGTCTGCAAATTATAAAAATTTTCTACAGATATTCGGAGTCGGTGACTGTAACTTTAAGAGCATTAACTCCAATTTTCGGTCGTAATTCTCGCCCTAGTACACAGGCAATAACAAGTTTAGTGCAAAAATTTGAGTCTACATATTCGTTGTGTGATGTTGCCGTGTCAATGAGACAACGGGTTGGTCGAAGTGTCAAAAATATCGCTGCCGTTCAGACGTCCGTAGCAAACGATCCAAATCAGTCAATTTCACTGCCGTCTTAAGAATTGAGCATCGCTCAGACCACATTATGGAGTATTTTGCGTAAGAATCTTGGTTTACACCCATACAAGATCAAGCTGACTCAAGAATTGAAGCCGACGGACCATTTGAAGCGACGTACGTTCTCCGATTGTGTTCTGGAGAAAATGCGCCAAGATGATAATTTTCATCGTAAAATCATCTTCAGTGACGAAGCTCTATTTTGGCTCAATGGGTTCGTCAATAAGCAAAACATACCCACATGTGCTTCATGAATCACCACTTCATCCACAAAAAATAGCTGTTCGGTGTGGTTTGCATGCCGGCGGCGTTATTGGGCCATATTTTTTCGTCGACGATAACGATCGTCACGTTACTGTGAATGGTCAGCGTTATCGCGCCATAATCACCGATATTTTTTGGCCCGAATTGAAAGATATGGACTTGGACGACATGTGATTTCAACATGATGGTTATACATAGTAAGTATGGTAAGCGTGTTATCTCAAGACATGGGCCCGTCGATTGGCCGCTTCGTTCGTGCGATTTAACGCCGCTTTACTATTTTCTGTGGGGCTACGTCAAGTCATTGGTTCATGCCAACACGTGAACGACGTTGGAACAAAGTTTTTGAAATATCTCAAATGGTTTGCCTCTTATTTAAAAATAAGTTGTCAAGTCGTTATTGGAAAACCCGATATATATGGATGTTTCAGAAAATGAAGCAACAGTGGTGAGTGAAATTATTAATAATTCTTAATACAAGAATTTTACATATCAATATGGGAACGAAAATGTAGGTCTTTGTCGTACAAAAGTTAAGGTCGCGGGAGGATTTGAATATTGACGACAGGTTAAAGATAAAGTTTAGTTACGTGATAAGCTAACTGATTGGCATAAGCACTAAATTATTTTTGGGGCTTTAAATGGAAAATCGATCGGAGTCTTTTTAAAGAGCTTCGGTGTCTTGTGGTGAAAAAAAGAAACTTCGCAAAAATTATTTTCGCGTGGTTATGGTTAAAATGAAAAGAAGAGGACCAATATGGCTGCCTTGTGGATTACCAGAAGAAGCCAAAAAGGGGCTGACAGATCGCATCTAAAGCGAAAACAAAATAATGGGTTTCCAGGTTGGAATCTCCAATTTAATAATAGTGGTTCGATGATGAAGGAAGATGTGATGAGATATCTTATGGAAAACGTTAGTGAAATCGGTGAGAAATGAGAAGCCAAAAGAGCTCAACAAGTTTTGAGTAGTTGATCTTATTTTAGTACTTAATATATAAAAATTTTTCTAATCGTTTCTTCTGATGTGTTGGGATTATGAAGCAGTTTTTTCAAACACGAGGAATACAACTTACGACATAAAGAGAAAAAGAATTTAATATTATCCTGTAGAGTGTCCATAAGTTAAAGAAAAATTGGTTAATTCGAAGGGATACCTTCTGAGATACAAAGTGTGTTTATGAGTAAAAAAAAGTGTGTTTATTTTATATTAATTTTGTCCCTTCAAAGTAACCCTCTCAGAATTAATACACTTGTGCCAATGCCTATCCTCGAAGCACTTCTCTTAAGCACTTTTTGGTACAATATATCCTTGAACTCTTCCAGCTATGTCGTTGTCATGCACTGTTTTTCCACAATTCCCGATATTTTTTTAGCATTGCTTCTCGTAAACGGTGCGTAACTTCAAAACAATATTTATTTAGTTTTATTTGAGTTTAAAACTCCTGATGCACTATGCCATGGTAATCGAAAAAAACAGTGATAGAAACTTTGACATTTGATCGAACTTGGTGTGGTTTTTTCGGTCTTGGCTCTCCTGGGTGCTTCCATTGCAACGATGTGTTTTAGTTTCGACGTCATAACCATAAACCCATGATAAGTCAGCAGTTGTGACTCTTTTGAGCAAGGCAGGATCATAATTGACGTCATTCAGGAACTCCTGAGCGATGTTAAGGTTCTTCTGATCAAAATTAATATGTTTCGGAACAAACTTCGTTGACACACGATATATCAACATCATCAGCGACTTCTCTTTTGGTAATTCAACGATTTTACAAAACAATTTTCTCCTTTGGCATCTTCTCGGGTATCTTGGAAGAGCTAGTACACCAAAATATCGACCTTTCTATCTGTCAAAAACAAACTAAGTATGATATATACTCGTACTTGAAACTGTTCCGGACATGTGTACAAACACAGCAAAAAAAAAAAAACGATAAACAAATGTACGTTACCTGCGAAATTTCAAAAGCCACCTTGCTTTTTGAAGACAGTTCGTATGAATCGATTTTGCGAAAATTTACCTTATGAAAATTATAAAATAAGGAGTTAAAAACTTAAAAGAAAAATACACAAAGGAACTAGAAGACAAGGAAAAACAAGGAATAATGAGTTTTGTAGCGATGTGGTTCGAAGGACTAGGAGATGTAAGGAAAGTCGTATTTGTAGTTCAGTTGAGGTTGGTGGTAATGAATTTAGAAAATGTAGCTCCAGTTTTGATGTGGAAATTGGAGAATGAATATTGTTATGGAGCAGCTTGAAGATGATAGAGTGTTGGCAGTATGGGAGAATGAGGTTAAACTGAAAGAGATGCCTTGATCTTATACCTCCAACGGAGCAGAGCTGACAACGATAAATTTTTTCGTCCCTAACGTGTTTCGACCATCCACTCCTAAGCACTCTCGATATCCTTCCTCTTACCTTCTACTATCAAAACGTTAGATGACTGCGATCTAAGACCCGTGCCGCCTTGCGCCAATCTTACGCTCTCCCATTTGAGGTCTACGCTCTGACCGAAACTAGTCTAATTTCCGATATAAAGAATCAGGAATTATTCCCACCTAGTTTCAATATTTTTCAAGACGACGATCTGACTCGTCCAAATGATGACTCTCCCTGTCGAGGTGTCCCATTGGCCGTCCGCAATGACCTAAACTCTTCACCAATCGCTGTTTCTACTTCTTCTAAGCTTGCCTACGTTTCAATAGAGATAACTCTCTCCTGTAGGTCCCTGTACGTTATGTTTTTTTACATCCTACCCGCACAACCAATCGAATGCTACCAATTCGCCATCGATGCACTTGATCAAATAATTAACTTATCTGATCCTCTCGATAATATCATCGTATTCGGAGATTTCAATGTACCCCAGCTGCACTGGACTCAATCTGAGTCCGAATCTTTTTTTATTGCTAAGCCTACCGCTAGTAAAGAATGTCTCTTCTTCGACGAGCTCACAGACTCTAACTTATGCCAAGTTAGTGGCGTCCGCAACTATATGGGTAGACCTCATTTTCACCACTGATCCCATAAACTCCTCTGTCTCGCTCTGTCCCCTTTCACTATCGACCTCCTCTTACGACAATTTTCTTTCCTTTATGCGAATTGCCGCAAAATTAACGCATATCTTAGTGAGTGTTCTTTTGATTTCGCCAATATGCCCCTAAAAAGTGCTCTCTCTATTTTTTACAGAGAATTATTCAATTCTATTTCTCTCTATGTCCACTTTTCGCACAATAAGACTCCTTCTATGAGCCCCCCGTGGTATAATCGTAAACTTCGCTCTTTACGTAACAAGAGAAACAAATTATGGGCAGTTTTCCTCCAATCCAACTCTTTTGTTGACTATTCAAACTATCTCGGGGCATACCTTAAATTCGTCCAGCTTTATAACGTTCTCTATCAGCGATACTTTGATTGTCCGCAATCAAGGCTTATAAACGAGCCTAAGTCTTTCTACCAATACGTTAACTACAAAAAAAAATCTGACGGTTTTCCTCCATCCCTCTCATACGAAACCACATCATCAACCGATTCGCATACCATAGCCAACTTTTTTGCTACTTTCTTTAAGCAATCTTTTGCCGATAACTCCTTCGTACCGGATCCCTCTTATTTCAAATATCTTCTTAACTTCCCCACCGGCCCATCTATTTCTCAAAGATTTGATCATACAGTAATAGAAAATAAATTACAGCAACTTAATGATGAATACTTACCCGGCCCAGATGGCCTTCCATCCATATTTCTTAAAAAAGTGTTCCTCAACACTTTCCCACCCCCTTGCAAATCTCTTCTGATTATCGCTCTCTCAAGGTGAATTTCCACAAATATGGAAGTCTTCTTTCATAACACCGATACACAAAAAGGGATTAAAGAGCGAAGTCACTAATTACCACCCTATAGCTAAACTTTCTCATATACCCAAACTTATCGAGAGCATTTTGTATGAAGCCTTAAGCTTCCAGGGCAAATCTTTTATTTCCCCTAGTCAACACGGCTTTCTGAAGGGTAGATCAACTAATACTAACCTCGTAGAATTCGTGTCCTCTGTTCTCTCAGCCTTAGAAAGTGGTAAAGAAGTTGACATTGTAACAGCTGATTTCAATAAGGCTTTTGATAAGATATCTCATAAGCTAATCCTGTTCAAATTGTCCGTCCCGGGTTTTGAACCCATTTTGCTTAAATAGATATCTTCTTACCTGGATAGTAGTTTTTATAGTGTTCGTTTCAGGTCTGTCCTATAGGCCCCTTTCTTGGCCACTTCAGGTGTTCCTCAGGGTAGTCACCTAGGTCCACTTCTCTTCATCTTAACTATTAACGATCTTGAAAGGGTGATTCAACACTCAGCACTTTCTCTCTATGCTGACGATACCAAATTTTTTAAGCCAATTTCCTCACAACATGACTCCAGCCTTCTTCAAATAGATGTAAATAGTTTTTCCACCTGGTGCATCAGGAACTGCTAAGAACTCAATGTCACCAAATTTCAATCGATTACCTTTTCACGTAAGTGCAACATGTCTTCTCCCAGAATTTACGTTCTCCACGGTCAACCTATATCCCTAGTTCAGACTATCCGCGACCTTGGCATATTATGCGACAAGGACCTTAATTTCCACTCGCATATTGATGAGATAATTACTAAAGCAAACTCAACACTTGACTTTGTTAAAAAATGGACCAAAGAATTCTGAAACCCGTATGTGACCAGATCACTATACATCACTTACGTTCGCCCTCTTCTCGAGTACGCTAGCCAAGCGTGGTGTCCCTTGATCAGTGATGTGAGTGAGATTAACGAAGTTCTTAATTTATAAGCTTCAGATGGAGTTAGATTCACAATGGGCGTTCGTTACGGGTCCTAATAATTTGGTTTGCATAATTTCTAAAATTTCAAAGTGAGTCATTGGGCTCGTCATATTAGTGTTTGAAAGAGTTTTGGGTCGATATCACGCGATTTGCTTTCAAAACAAGAACAGTTGAGTGTGCTTTAGTGCTGAACCACTTTAAGATTTCATTTGCTATTAAATACGTTTATATCTATAGTAATAGACTGCTTTGTATCTAACTTATATATCCCCATGGATAATATTGCACAAGGTCTCTTCGTATCGTACTTCTGCAATATCGACGCTATTGGTCTATCGGTTCAGTGATTTAGATATTTAAGACTCTGTTAATCTTTTAACAATTTAACTGACTTACTGTCCCGTCTGTTCTCTAAATAATAACGTTGGTACTGAACGCCAAATGATTTCATCGACAAATATTATCATAAATTTAATCTTCAACGATATCTAGCGAACAATTTACCACAGTTCATCATTGGTTCAAAGGCCGAAACCTTCTAATCGATAAAAGAGGTCATTTATTTTTCATCCGCTTAATGGCTCAAATGTCACATTGTCTTGTGCGTCCGAAATGAAAAAAAGGTCCATCAAACCATAACTATAAAAAATGTCAATATTTTACGAATGATTTTTTTTTTTAGGAAGACTCATCCATCAATCTTTAAGATCAATGTCCATGCAAACTGCTATAGGCAAAGTACTTCATCAATAAACAGAAAGTTTTCATTCATCTTTTAACACTCTCAAAGGAACTGAGGATAGACACACATCTACTTACAAGGACATTTAGACAATGAATTTTAAGTGTTCAGCATAAAAAAAAAAAAAATAAATAAAAGTTACGGTTATCAGTTAAGCCATGCCATGAATAATGTAGCAAACAACCATGTCAATCACGTCATTAATTCCCAGATTCGTATCTGAAGTGTAGTACAGCATTATCATAGTCTATCAGCAAAGAATGCGCTGCAACCCTCAGGCAAAACCAGAATGAAAGATAAAATATCTTCTCTTCTTTTTTTTTTTTTTTTTGTATTTTTCAATCCCGGAAGTTACCTTCACTACCTTTTGGTATTCCATACTCCCATTTTGATGGAGATGATGATGCGCCCAGAGACGCCTAGATGTGAAAGTCATCTTATTATGCAGTGGAGAGCGATTATTCTCGCTATCACCATATAAGCAACACAAAGTGTCGTCAGTCGGTTGATGTTCCATAAATCAAGCATCCTTCAGAGTGGAGAGTCGAGTTCCTCATATACGGCAAGGATTCCTTTAACGGCACAAATTTCAGGTCAACTGAGGATCTATAAATTAGATAAGAAACCGAGTAAATTACTCACTCCTTCGCATAGCATAAGTCCACATGTGATGGAGTACTATCATTTCCTACGCCCTTTTTTTTAGTCTACCCGATATCCTTCGAAACCTTCGAAATCTTACAGACCTTCAATCCTTTGTGTGTATTTCTTAGCTCATCCTGAAAAATGTCCTTACTCGGCAGAATGAATATGACGATGAAAAAGGGCAAACACATAACAATGGATAAATGTTATAGTAACAAAGACACACAAACTAAGTCATTAACCGTAGATAGGATAATAGTGGCGTTGTCATGTCGACACATTCACACATATACATAGAAAGAGAATCCCTTCAACAGAGTGTTTGTTAAATATTTGTACGTATGCGTACTTCTTGGAGTTTTCGTAAAATCGTGTTCTTTGGATTTCTGTTTCTATTAACTCTAGTGACGTGGCATTTATGTGGAAAAACCAAGGGAAAACTCAAATGGCCAACGATACCATGACTGTCGTTGTCATTGTCGTTGTCTTTACAGACGATCTTAGTTCTAAGACTCCATCAACGAGAAACTAAAAAGAAAAAAGTATTAATGAGCCAAAAGCAAAGTCAATAAGCGAAAGAAAACACAATATCCAACCAGAGAGATATTTTCGGTAAACATAGCCGAAGCTTTATTTTATGACCCTGTGGATATGGACAAAATACTGAAATACCAAGAAACTAAGAGACAAAGAGACAAAGAGACCGAAAGACCATTGACCAAACGTGTTTGCTGCAGAAGTAGTACTTCTTTGTTTTTGTTATTTTTTTTTTTTATCAAAAACATAACGATGTCACAGAAAATATCAATATTTGCCCAAACCCCACAAGTGTACGCAGCGTACAAAAATTACTCGGATCTGGATCTGAACAAATTTACAAAAAAATAAAAAGAAAAAGAAAAAAAAAACAAGAAAATAAGAACAACGTGACACTGATGATGATACATGACATTTATGTACTTACACACTTGGCTGAGGTATAAAAGTAACAAAGTAGACAGAAGTCCATTAGGAAAATGAATAGCGTGTCCTCGTAGTCTGTTTATGGCACACATTTGGTGATGGTGATGTGTACTTTTAACGTTATACGAGCAGCAATCAAATGGGTAAATCCTTTTTGAAGTCTTACATTAGCCTGTTAAGTAACATTCATATGTGGAATCGCTTCCGGGTAAAGCTTCCAAATCTAAACTTAATACTTCCTGTGAACAAAATGCAGATTTTTAATGTTTATTTCAATTTTAACTTTGAAGTGTTCGCCAAAGGTGCTTAAATTATTAAAAAAAAATATCGAAATTTCGGCTCAGTTGTAAATACGCAACGTGAATTTCGTCGCATCATGGCTTCAGAGTACACTCTTTTGGATCTTAAGCCACCAACCAGACAGAGATTGGTGCGAAATGAAGAAAGCATAGCCGCCGTAGCGGCCAGTCTCAGAAATGTCGATTCGGCGTCGATTAGCTGAATTGGGTATTGTCAGAGGGTCAACCGGAAGATCTGGATTTTTTACCAAAAAATCATCTCGTACGAGGCTCATTTTTGGCTCAGCGGTTATGTCAATAAGCAAAATTGCGGTTATTGGAGCGAACACAATCCACAAGTGTGCGGCTAAGCATCAATGTATTTACAAAGATCGACTATTTAGAGCGGTGTATGACATGGCGGCATAATCGGACCTTATTTATTTCGAAATGAGAAACGAGACACCGTAACCATCAATGGTCTCAGGTAAATAGGGATGTTAACCGACTTTCTGTGGTCAGATCTCGACAATATCAATATATTCGAGCTGTGGTTCCAAAAAGATGGCGTTACATACCATACAAGCGACGGAACGCTCGAAGATTTGAAAGAGAGATTTGGCCACTGGATAAGAGTCAAAGATTCTGTGAGCTGTAGCGTTGGTCTTCGTTCGCTCTACAATTACCAGCTATCTCAAGCGCCTAATTCGCAGGTTTTTGACCAGGTCGATGTCGCTGTACAACTCGTTAAATTCATCATTGAATCGTCTTCTCCAGGACCCGTCAAAGCATACAGGACCAAACACCTTACGAAGAATTTTCCCTCAAAACGACCAAAGATATCTCTATCTGCTTCAAAAAGTGTCCATGCTGTAGAATGAAAGAGCTGGACTGGGATTATAATGGTCTTATATAGAGTTTCTTTGGTTGTTCGGGCCTTCTCAGCCCAAAGAAAGAGCAATTGGCAACCGTTTTTCTTCTTTTGATTTCTGAAGCGATTTCGTTTTCATGTGGTATAGTAGAGCCAAGTTACACAAAGTCCCTTACTACATTAAAGTACAATAGTAAGTACTACATTCTTGCTGTCTTGTTATGCTCTCGTTAACCGCTTGACCTATTTTCGTCAGTTCTGGTCCTATACTCGCAAACGCACCAGTAACGGCTCACTGTGTTCTACTAATAATATCAGTATCGTCGGTGTATGCAAGAAATTTAACAGACTTTTAAAAGATCGAACCTCGTGTGTTGGCTTGTGAGTTTTGCACAATTGCTTCAAGTATGATGTTAAAGAAGTCACATTACAGACCGTCGCCTTGCCTCAATACTTTTTTGACATGTCGTATCGTATAGATCTGAATTTTTTGGGTTTTCTCTAGGATCTGCCATAGTGTAAACATTTGGTCAACTGTGGACTTACTGGGCATAAAATCGCACTGATAGGGTCCAATCAGATCGTTGACAAATACTCGCACAATACGGCAGACAAGATCTTATATGCGATGTTAAGGAATCTTATGCCTTTATAGTTGGCGCAGTTTAGAGGGTCTCCTTTCTTGTGAACCGGGAAAACGATGCTGAGGTTTCATTCATCAGGCACACAATTTGATACCATTCGATTACTTATGTCTACGCTCACAAGCCAACCAATTTGGACGAGATCGAGGCAAATATTTGACACGCTATTACTGGATTAACGCCGTATATATTGGACCGAGTTATTAAAAATTGGACCTGGTCAGTCTATATATTTTATATCAAATTCAGCTCCCCTACTTTATATAGATGGATACTGAGCCAATATTCTACAGGAGACTTTTGAGCCTTCTCTTTGGTTATCGGTTTTAGATAACAACAACTCATCATGGTCATCATTGCATTAGAAGATGTGTTATCCCTATTTCTTTCTCTTTAAGAGAACGTTTGAACGTTTATTTAAGAAAAACATGTACAATAGTATTATTCAAAGTATTGCCCATCTGAAGCTATGACTTTTTCCCATCTCTCTGGCAATTTGTGGATCCCATCTCAAAAGAACTGCGCCGTCTTGGCAGCCAAGAATGAATTAAGCCAATTTTTGATATTCCGCTCTGATGTGAACTGCATTTCAGTGAGTCCGTTCTGCATCAACCGGAACAAATGGTAGACAGAAGGAGCGAGGTCTGCGCTATAAGGCAAGTGGGGTAAGACTTCCCATCCACTGTTTTCCAAATAGTTCTTAACCGGAATAGCAACGTGGGGCCGAGCTTTGTCATAATGGAAAGTTATTGCCTCGTGTCTGGTCGTATATTCCGGGCGTTTTTCGGCTACTGCTCTCTTCAAATGGATTAATTGTGTTCGGTAGCGTTGTCCGTTGATGGTTTAACCTAGTTTTCGTAGCTCATAATACAGCACACCCATCTAATCCCACCAAATACAGAGCATTACCTTCGCGCCATGGATATTCGGCTTTGCCGTTGATTTAGCTGGTTGGCCGGGTTTCACATATGATTTTTTGCGCTTGGGGTTGTCGTAATGGATCCGTTTTTCATCACCAATAACAATCCGATGCAAAAATGACTCCCTTTTGTGGCGTTCCAGCAGCATTTTGGACATGCAAAACCGCCTTTCGACGCCTCTCGGCTAGAGTTCACGTGGAACCCAATTTCCTTGCTTTTGAATATGTCCAGCTGCTTTTAAACATTTTGAAATGGCTGCTTGAGTGTCACCCAAAGATTCTGCGAGCTCTTCTTGTGTTTGGCAACAATCTTCATAGAGTAATGCGTCCAGTTCTTCATCTTCAAACTTTTTTGGCTGCTCAGGACGTTCATCGTCTTCCAATCCAAAATCACCACTTTTAAATCGTGCAAACCACTTTTGGCACGTTCTCTCAGCTGGCGCATGTTCCACCAAAATACGATGACTTTCGGCAGCAGTTTTCTTCATATTAAAGTAATGAAAAAGAACTCCCCGCAAAACAGGCACAAAGTTCGACATATTTGAGTGAAAAAAAATTATTGTTGTTTACGCTTCAAATGAGCGACATATACTAAAATGACATACAACGGCAGTAGCTTTCTAACGCATGTTCCAATCGAATAATGACAATGGAATAATATAAGTTCCGCCATCTCTTAGCAAACCGCACCAATTAAGTTATATACCCAATAAATTACCAGCGTTAGCTTAAAACTAAGGGTGCTCAGCTTCCTAGTACAAACCTCACTGACTGCACATACTATAACATATCAACTCATTCCTAAATTAATTAACAATTGTTTTCATTGGTCTCACAATAATAATTTCTAAAATTTGAAAATCTCACTCTTTTGGCATGCGTTTTTTTTAGTTGGTTTATATGCGCTTGCATATGTCTACCTTCTTTCTCAATAATATACCTCACTATACTTAACTTTCTTATTACTCGAACAGGTATCCATTTAAGACAATTTTTATGTTCACATCTGTACAAAACAATTTCATTTATTTCCGGATGGTAAGGTGGACTTTTAAGACAACTTATACCATTGGCTTCGCAAATTTTGGAAAACAGACTTGAACCAATTGGGGGACCATTGTCAGAAACTAACTCTTTAGGCAATCCGTAAATTGAAAACCATATAGACAATTGTTCTATTACCGACAGTGCATTAGTATTTTTTATAATTGCGACATCAATCCATTTTGAAAAATGATCAACTAAAATTAAAAATTCGGTTCCTTTTAGCTTAAAGAAATCGATATGTATCCTTTCGTATGGCAAGAATATTTTTGGCCAGTCTATTTTCGTTTTATCTGTAATAATCTTTTGCGTTAAGTTGCAAACTGGACAAGCTACAACGAATTTTTCTATGTCCTGATTTATTCTCGGCCACCAAAGATGACTGCGAGCCAAAATCTTAGATCGCACAACACCTGGATGTCCTGTATGCAATAACTCAAGGACTTTTCTTCTAATCGTTTTTGGTATGACAATTCTTGTCCCATAAAATAACGCTCCGTTTTCACATGATAACGAATTCCAATACTTAAAATAAGATTCCATCTCATCACAATACCTTTTATTTGGCCAGCCTTTCATTACATACTTTACTACATCCGTTAGAATTTTATCACTCGCAACCTTGGACGTTTATATTAAAAATCGTATCAACCTCTTCACCCGTTGGTTCCATTGATGGTAACTGGGAAAGGGCGTCTGCGTGTCCTAGTTCTTTGCCTTTCTTATAATGAATTTCATAAGTATACTGCCCTAAAAAAATAGCCCATCTCTGCAAACGTGCAGCTGCAACTGCTGGTGTTTGTTTATTTTGTCCGAATATTTCACGAAGAAGCTTGTGATCGCTGAGTAAAATAAATTTATGACCATATAGATAGCGGTGAAACTTTCGAACAGCATAAACGATTGCTAAAGCTTCGTGATGAAGCTATGAATACTTTTTTTGGTCGTTGTTCGCCTTCAACCATATGCGACAGAACTGCTCCTACACCATATGGGCTAGCATCGCATGAGACTACGATTGGCTTGTTTGCATCATAATGCACTAAGAGTTCATTACTCAATAACAAGGCTTAACTTCTCTGAAATGTCAATTGACAGACATCTGTCCAACTAAATTTCGAATTCTTCCTTAGAAGATCGTAAAGAGGCTTAAGTTCAGTTGAGAGTCGAGGTATAAACTTCCCATAAAAGTTCAACAACCCCAAATAAGATTTAAGGCTGGTTATGTCATGAGGTGGTGGTGCCGACTTAATTGCATCTGTATTACCATTCTTCGGCCTTATTATCTCTTTACATATTTCATGACCCAAATATTTGATTCTTTCCTGAAAGAACTTACATTTTTCCTCATTTACTTTTACCTGGTACGATTCAAGCCTTTCTAACACCTCTTCCAGTTTTTTTTCACATTCATGAAAATTTTCTCCTCCAATCAGTATGTCATCTAAGTAACCGAAGACCTTTGGAATCCCATGCAAAATTTGATCCTTAATAGACTGAAAAATTGCTAGTGCTGAACTTAACCCGAAAGGAAGCTTCGTATACCGATATAGGCCTTTATAGGTATTTATAGTGAGATATTCCTGTGAATTTTGTCAAACTTTAACTTACTGATATGCACCTGACAGATCAAGAACACAAAAGCAAGCGCAGTTATTAAGACCCGCAAAAATTTCGTCAATTTTCGGTAGAGGGTAATGTTTGGTTTGCACAAATTTATTTACTGACACCTTGCAGTCGATGCAAATACGCAGTTTATCGTTCTTTTTTGATACTACTACGATGGGCCAGGCCCATCTACTATGTCTAATCGACTCAATTCGGATTTTACACTCTCTCGCAATCCAAAGGGCATCGTATATGGCTTGAAAAAGATAGGATTAGCATTTTTTTTAAAAACGACTTCTACTTGAAAATTCTTAATAGCATTATCTAAATCATGCGTAAGCACCGAATTATATTTATTTTTGAAATAAGATATATCTTTAATAGTGTTCACGCTACTGTTTTTAACAAAACGATCGCGCCAATTTGGAATAAGTTTGTCTAGCCATGACCTACAGAGCAAAGATGTAAACTGTATGTTTAGCAACCACCAGCTCCGCAGTGTAACATAATATTTTGTTTTATGCAAATCTTTAATCACAACATCACACACACCTTCAACGCAAATACTATCACCTGTGATTAGGCTTAACCTATGATCAACGCTTCTTAAACCACAATGCGAAGTTACTAATTACCGAAGCTGAAGCTCCTGTATCAATTTCCGTATCTACTAAAATATAATTAATCTCTATACCCACATGACATGTATTTTGATTACTAGAAACAAGATTTAAATTTCCCAATTGTAATTTGTCTAAATTTGAACCATTTGCTTGATAATTCCGTTGATTGCATGATGGTCTTCCTATTGGTAAGCGGCAATTTCTTGCATAATGTCCATCGCGGCCACAATTAAAGCACTTGAAACTTGCGGTGTAGTTGTTGTAATTTTTGCTTAACTGTGCTACTGGTGAGCTTTTTCTATTGTTTCCCTGCTTTTGATGTTGCTTCTTGTTCTTCTCTCTTTGTGGTGTTCGGCTTCGTTGGAATTTACTGCCTTTTCGGTATTCGTTTCATGTTGTTTTTGGTTAATTCCAGAGACTTCGCCACTTGACAAGCTTTTTCGAAACTCGAAGTTGCCTCATCTAGTAATTTTTGCTGGAGTAACTCATCTTTTATACCAACAACAAATTGGTCTCTCAATGACTCATGAAGAAAAGCTTTGAAGTCTCATTTTTCTGCCAATTTTTTTTAATTCGACAATATAATCTCCTATTGTTCCATGAATCTTTTTATCGTTGGCTTAAAATGTGATTTCAAAATTTTCACTAACTCTTTATAGCCTTTTGAGTGAGGCTCATCAGGTGCAACTAATGACTTTAGGATTTTACATGTATCCGGTCCCACAAGTGTAATAATATAAGACCCTTGTAGCTTATCTTCTGCAATTTTGTTAATTGCTAGCAACTGGTCTAGTCTTTTCGTATAGCTGTCGAAGTCATCACCGAGTGTGAAGAATTCAATTGTCCCAAAAAAATGTGCAATAGTGTGATCGCCTACGTGTTTTTTTTCTTCTGAGTCGCTCGTTAGGGTATCTTCAAATTGGTCTGAGCCACTTCTCTCCCGATCAGATTTAATAAAATCACTTAACTGATCCACTTTTAAAATTTAAGTTTTTTTTTTCTCGTCGCCGAATGATATATATATTTGTTGAATGTTTTATTAAAAATTTATTTAATTAAATTACACGCGTTTGCTTAAAACTAAGTGTGCTCAGCTTCCTAGTATAAACCTCACTGACTGCTTAATCAGGTATCGAAATATTTGTACCTTAATTGTTGTACTTAAGATAGTAAATACTAGAAAGCGCATGAAGCATACGTACATACTATAACATATCACTATATTTTTAATACAATTTTAACTACTCCCACCTTTCTAGACTGTTTTAAAACTGCTAAGGTGCTGCTGATGATAAAGCCTACGTCGTCTCAAGATAAAACTAAATACCGTCCCATTACCATACTCCCGTTTCTAACTAAAGCATTCGAGACAGTTGCAAGCAATCAATTAAAAAAATATTTAAGCAATGAGAACCTTATCACTTAATTTCAGTCGGGATTCCTTGCAAAACATAATTGCACAACTGCTCTGCTCAAAGTTTGCGAAGATTTACGTGGGGGCTTGGCCGTTAAGTGCTAGCACTTATAGTTTTTTTGGATTCTTTAATGGCGTTTGATTGTGTAGATCATCAAATATTAGTTGAAAAACTAAGATTCTGTTTGATAGCCCTTTGCGTAACGTCATATCTATGTCATCGTTCACTGTACGTGTCTCATGAAGATGAATGTTCATCTTGTTTTCTTGTTCCATCTGAAGTGCACCAAGGATCCGTCCTAGGACCTTTTCTTTTTACTGGCTATTTAAATGACTTAGCTGGTCGACTTGTAAACTGCGAACATCAAATATATGCAGATTTATTAGTTTTTCCCAAAATCTTAAATAAAGCAGGCAGTACAGAACTTAAGCAACTAACTGAAATTTTTAAATGGGCAATCGATAATAAACTCAGCCTTAACCCTAAAAAGACTTAAGCCACAGGTGTTTATGTCGGCCGAGATAGACAAATTGTTCCACCACTCTAATAAATCAAACTCCAATTGAGTATGTAGATAACTTTACAAACCTTGGGGTTCATCTGAGCCACAACTTAATCTGAAATACTCACATAAATAGAGCAACATCAAAAATTTACTGAGCTCCGAGAGGGCTTAGCTCAACTTACTACTACCTTCCAACCAACGTAGGGCTAAAGCTTGTAAAGTTGTATGGGTGCCAAATAGAAAGAGAAAGTTGAATGTTGCTTTTAATAGCTATGCGAGGTATATTTTTGGCGTTGAGCCTTTGACCACATCTCCTCGTATACAAATAATTGTAGGGTGCTCATTAGATACTTTTATGAAATATCGTACTGTCTTCTCATTACACAAAATTATAATGACAAAAGAGCCGGAATATCTATATGAAAAAGTTAAATTTGCGCCGAAAAACAAAACAAATTTGTATTTTCCCCTATTAGGGAAAGCTGCACAGCAGCATGGTCCTTAAAACAGAATCTTTTTTTGTCATTTTAAACAGAGCGCTGTGGGACTTGAAAAGCCTTTTCGTAATAAAAACCCATACTTTTCGCTTATTGGCATTCGCTTTCGTTAATGTCCCCAGATGCGTTATTTTCTTGATCAATATCTATTGTAGATACAGTATGGCCGATAGGATAAATTCTGGCGAACCCCTCTAAACTGAGAGGCAGCATTGCATGTCCATTGTTCCGATTTGAGTTCTGTTGGTACATCTACATGTACATGTTTAAGTTGGTACATCTGTTGTTGGCATTCACTTTAAATCTTAGTGTCATAGCTTGACATTTGCAAAAGATACGTAGCCAAGAGTACATCTATCTTCGTGTGTGTTGGCGTTTTTTTACAATTTTAGAAATGGATTTGAAATTGCAAAAATGAACTTGTACTGAATTTCGCGTAAAAAAACAGATTTAATGGTGCGCGAACGTTGGAAATATTGCAAAAGTGTTTCGGCAACGATTCTCTAAAGAAAACGGTCGTTTACCAGTGGCACGAACGGTTCAAAGCGGTCGTGAGTCAATCCAAGATGATGAACGCAATGGCAGACAGGAAACCGACGAAAACATTGGCGAAGCAAAAAAAACGTTGATCAATAACCGCAAATTAACCATTAGACGGATAACGGAGGACTTGAACATTGCCTATGGATCCGTTCAAGACATTTTGTTTAATGATTTGGGTTTCCGTCATGTAGCAGCAAAGTTGGTGCCAAAAGACCTCAATTTCGTGCAAAAAAGAGACCGTGTTGACGTCGCAAAATCCGATCACACATTCATCAAAAGGATCTTTACTAGAGACGAGACGTGGGCTTATTAGTACGACACGCAATCCAGACATCAGGCAAGTGAATGGCATTCACCAAATGATCCGAGACTAAAAAAAACACGTCGTTTTCAGTCAAAAAAGAAGGCAATGCTCAGGGTTTTCATGGATTACTTCGGTGTAGTGCTTCACAAATTTTTGACAGAAGGCCAGACAGTAAACAAAGAGTATTATTTGGGCGTAATGAGACGTTTGCGTGAAGCCGAAAGAGATCAGAATTCTGGGCAGAAAACCCATGGATTTTGCACCATGATAACGCACCATCGCACAGTGCCATCATTATTCGTAATTGTTTGACGAAAAATGCAACAAATACTATCCAACAGCCACCGAATTCACCTGATTTGGCCCCCTGTGACTTCTTTCTGTTCAATCTACGATAGTTAAAAAACCACTACGGGAAACGCGTTTCAGCAGCCGAGAGGAAGTTATGGAAAAATCGCAGTTCACTTAGGCGATTTACAACTTCTTATTACTCTTAATCTGGTTTCATATAGTCGCCGGAGTTTTCGTTTGCCTTTTTAACGTATGTTCGTTCAAGGTATTAGATACGCACCTAGCATAACGCGGTTGGTCTTGATGACAGTGAGATCACCCAGAACTAGGTTGCCTTGTGGATTTAGGAAATCTAATGACAGCGGTGTTTGTTAGCAGTAAGCTAATGATAAGCAAACTCTGAATTGATCAGAGGGAGCACAGCAAAAAGAACATAAGCTATTTTGTATCAAAACAGCCCAACAGCCGTATTGAAAATTATTGAAAATCTAACGGTGTTCAATGACTAGATAAGGCTCCCAATTGCAATAAAATTACCGAAGACGATTCATATGTCGTGTAAGCAGTTTGTAAGATCATTCCCCTCGTCTGTAGGGACGTCGTAGGCTTATCTGAAGCTTATTTTGGCGAACTTTGCCTTTGCGTTCGCTTATAAGCTTCAGGACTTATTAATTAAGTCTTGCACCTATGGTGAATCTGCATCCGAATAAAAGCAGCGACTGCTGTCTTTGTCAGCTGGAATATCCATAATAGATATCATAGTATTTCATCTCCATTTTGTTCGGTCCATTCCGTCATACTTCATAGTCATAGTCGTCATAGTCGAGGATTTTTGCTAGTTATTTGGCTGCACACGATCTGTTTATTGTCCGATCTAAAGATCGTTGTCCTTCGATCGATTGCCAGGGTAGTCAAAACGAATCCGTTGTTTTTCAAGGCTATTAGCTGGCGCGTCACATTTTCTTTCAATCACTTCCGTTAAAGAATGTGAGCCATACTACAGCGTAAGCTAATATTATGCTACTGGATCAAAACACACTTGTCATCTTAGTCTGCATAAATAATGATCAGGCTGTTACCTGGGACGTTGCTGGGGAAGCACCATGCTACGAACTTGATTTTTCCTCTTATCCCAGATATAGGACTGTCAGCAGTTTTCCGATCAATCGCCGTGCTTATCTCCAGAACTGTAATAGATCGTTAATATGTGAGACAAAATCTGAATGCTCTACCTACCCTGAAAAAATCTTCATATTTTGACAAAGTAGTGTTTCGTAAAATTATATGCGATAAACGGGTATAAAATTTGACAATTTATGTGACTCGTTAATCATATAACGCTGGAAAAAAAAATACAAAAAAAATCGAAAGCAAAAGTAGGCATTACACTCAAGAAAGCAGTAAGATTGCCTTGATAACATGGAAATCAGAGGAGACAGTTCACCGCAGAGCAGAGACCCAGACCTTTTTAAGAAAATGTCACATCACTGTTACCGCAATACAAACCATGAGAAGCTATTAAGTATCAAGGAAATCGAAAATGAAAGTAGACTAGTTCTCGAAATATGTTCTGTAACTTGTGCTTTCTAATACCCACTAACTTACCAACTATCATATATGAAAGAATAGAGGCACGTTACTTTTCCGAGAAGAAGGTAAAAATGGGTAACTTATCGCGATCCCGCCAGCCTTATATTACGAACTCGGAAACGATGTAGTAATACTATAGGGTTTATGAGTAATTGAGTAAAACAGGGAAAATTTGGGTAGTAGCATGTTTACAATTGTCCTTTGTGTCTATCACCTGAAGGCATATCTAAGTCTAAGGAGTAGCTTAAAGCAGAATAAATTTCTCAAAAGAAATCCCTTTCCAAATTTTGATGTCATCATCACTTCCTTAAAGTAGGAGTTAACACCATCGGTGTTTCTCTCTAATCGAAACGTATTTACGCCCACTAGCTCTCAACATTTCTGGTTTAATTTTAAACTTCTTCCTGGCAATTCACATCAACATTTTAAGGAAGATTATTTTATTTCAGCAATAATAGAACCTTTCAAAAACATTATCATGTCAGCAGAAAATATTGATTCAGTTGAAGCTAAAGCCATATGCTTCAAAAATCTCTATCGCTCCGGTAGGTAGATTTCATCCCACTCGTAATTAGTTTCGCCCACATGCGAGTACAAAAATAGCTTTCAAACATACATAGTGCCCACGAGAGCGTACATACTTTTATTTCATTTAAGCACACCTCAGTTGTGATGCTTACGCCTCGCACAATAATATTCGCATCACTGAAACCATAAAGTGTACAGACTTGAACGTGCGAGTACACATTTTATTACAATCATAAAACTATCAACACAACTACTCGTACACGTTCGTGATGTTTTCGAGCACTTTACCTCATACACTTTAGGACTTCTAGCACGTCCTTCAATTTGAAACCATCGGTCATCACCATCATCATATATGTAGAGGGCGTTGGCTAAATTATTTGTTAAAATTATTTCTATGTCATATGCCTGAGTTTAGTCCATGTGATAGTTCCAATCGCAACCAAGTACTCAAAGGAATTTCAATTTTGAAAGTAATTATCTCGCTTAATGAGTTTACCAGGCAAGAAGAATGGGATTAATCTGATGGCCAACGCGCTATCAATTTGTTAAATTTCAGTTGTTTACAGAGCATTGTAAGGACAAAGAATGTGGTTATCATAAACGTCTTCTAAATATATTCATTCTATCAACCACTGCTGATATGGATTAAGAACATTTGATCTTGTTTTACAAATTTCACAATTTTATTAATTTCCAACAAAATTTCCCACGTAATCGGAAGTGACTCCAGCTACAGCACTACCAGAATTACCAGGACAACGTACACAGGATATGCTACAAAAAGTATCCAGATGGTATGGTGTTATACTACGCGATGGAACAAAATACATATCCGCTGGCAGTACGCATGTGTACGATGGTAAATTGACGGGAACTGAAACGATGTTGCAAGGATGTAAGAAATGTTTTGCCACTTATTATCTTTTTCAGTGGTAGTCAAGGCAAACCAAACCAAGCCATGCACCGAGTTCAGCTTCAGTAAAAACTACCCAGAATATTTGAACGTGGTTCCATTTTTGTTTTTAATTCTGCAGATATTTATTCTCATTTCCATCGATATATATTCGTATGTTGCATGCAATTACACATGCGATATATACATAAGTATGGATACATAGCACGAATATCCTGGATAACGCTGACATACTCGTATTTTGATTTTTTTTTTCAACACCCACCATCACGTCGTGTGAAGGATATCGGTTGCGGCTGGCCTTACCGCCCCATTGTACCAACTGTTACTTGTGAAGAGATTTCCATGATTTTTTTTATTCCTGTTTTACCAGATATCTGTCGAAGAGATGCATGAGTTATAGATACTGTTGTACGTTGGTGGTATTTGCGAGCTAAGAGCATTGACTACGGTAACTTAAACGACGACGCTCGAAACTGAGCAAAATTTTACTATCAAATAAGTTTGGACTGGACATACCTACGAGTACTTGCCATACTCGTATCCGTACATACTCGTATGTGTTAACAATCGAACTGAAGTTTTTTTTTTTTTTTTTTTTTTTTAGTAATGGCGCAGTAGTGGACTTTTCAGGGGTTGAGAGGGAGAAGAATTTATTCCTGACGATGAATTTTTTATATTGAAAGTAAAGTGATGTCCAGTGGCTTCCAATTCAGTGACCATGTAGAATGCGCCAACCTTCTTGCATTTTATTCTGATAAAAAAGTAAACGTACACGTCGTCAGATGGCCTACATATCCCGATCAGAAAGGTGTAATGAAAATCGTTTAATTGATGCATTCACAATGCACCCCTTTGTTGTAGCGAGTAAGCCTTATACTCCATTGCGAATTTCGTGACCTAGTTTAAGGATTTATGGTTTGCACTGGATGTGAACCAATGTTTACTGACATTTTTAAAAGTGCCATGGATTTTATCTTTGGATGAATTGTTTGCCCTTGCTACAAATGTCGAGTTATCAAACTCAGGTGATATAGAGTTCAAAAGCCAATTGGAATGCCTTTTTTGCTTTTAAATCTGATGTTCAGTTAGAAACAGATAAAAATTCAATTGAATGATAAAATGCCTACCGTACAAGCATGCAGCTTACTAGCGCCGATCCTTATTCGAGAGTCGAGAGTCCTTCATCACCCTCATAAAAGCGTCACAGGATGTTGTGTCACTTATGCCTAGCACCATTATGTGTTTTCAGCTTTGTTTAATGATAGTGACTCATTACGACGCCAGTTAACAGTCAGTAGAAAAGTTGCTGACCCCTTAGAGACGACGGGAAGCATTCGTTTGGTCGACTGTCATCCTGGTAATGCCTCATGTGAATGACTCTTTTTTTATAATTTTCACGCGGTCAACGGGTTATTAGCACTCTTACAATGTGTGGACACAGCGCGAGTGAAGGAAAGGTGAAACCCAACTGTCAATGAAAGATTTAACTATGGGCGTAGGTAGTCCTACCGCAGGTTCGAATCCTGAGAAACTCTCCTCTGAACCTTGCGTGTTAATCGGCCTTCAATTAGGTAAGTTCAATCTTCCAACTGTGTTTGATTCTCTCTACTAAAATATAACTACTTTGATTCTCGAACTAGCTTCGCGATAGAAATAGCTCTTTCTACCTTCAGGTGCTTAGAGGTTCCATAATCGAAACCGAATAATAGAGATAGGTATTTTCCGCATCTTGGCTTTCTATAGACGTGAATACTGCCTTCTCTATACATATTCTTCACAATATAGTCTATTACCATCAGAATACTGTATGTGAATCACACTGTTTGGAAAACAAGCGCAAGTTTTTGTAAGCGGAAGTTAAATTTAAGGTTGGCCTCCTCCAAAAAATAACGGCAAGGCATCCAAGATCAATTTTAGCAATATATGTACGTGAAGACAATACCACATTCTTTTCCTTGTTGTGATTCTGGCCGAAACCATTATTTGGTGTTGAGAAAGTAGATTTCATATTTTCGCAGCATCATTGCATCTGAAGGTATTTGGCGAACAAGGTCATTAAAGTCTAGTGCTTGTTTTATCAATGACTACTTTCGTTTAAGTGGAAAATGGCTTTGAAAGTGCACCCTTATATGTGAATCTAAAGAACAGAGGATTTTTTAATCAGTCTAGAGTAGAGGCAGTGCTAGAAAACCCCAAGCAACCGAGATAGACCGTATTTAGATAAAGATAGGCGTATTTAACTGAAAGCTTGATACACCAAGCAATTTTATCTTTTTTTTTTACAATACAATTGTTCTTATTGTCATAGTGTAAATCTAAAAGAAACTTTCTCAGTAACAGGCCAATCAGCTTCCTCATTTTCGTAAAAAGAACAACCTCCGGTTTAAAAGGATATTCTGAAAGGTGACTGTTCTTTCAATGAATGAAGTCTTACTTACAGGTCTGGAGTTCTTGGCGAGTATGTAGTCTTTTTTCCTGATTTTTGGTATAAACGCTATTCTCACTGTTCGCCAGGGTATCGATATGTATGCCAGTACCAGACCATTCTCTTAAGAGTAACCAGAAACTGAGCTATATCTTTTAAAGCTTAACTGGGTATATACCATCAGTGCCAGTCGACATGAAGCCATCAAAGGAAACAACAGCATGTTTATTGGCCTCATTCGTCACCACAACCGATGAGATATACCAACTAGGACGTGTTACGTTATTCAGCTCACTAGCAGCTTTGTTAATAGGAACTGGGTATGAGACGGTTCTGATTAGGTTGCCAGAGAAGTGTGCTTGGAGCATGAGACGAAGAGTCTCTACTTTCGACGCAGCTTAGGTACCATTAGATTTTCTGAATGATCTTCCAATTTTGAAAGCTTTGTCCATATTGTTGGTTACATTGAACGTTTCGATCTTTCCGCAGGTTTCTCTATAAGAGGATTTTTTTGAAATACAAAGTAGGTTTTTGCGATCCGCAGGATTTTTTCATCGTTGAACGCTTCAGCTCAAATCATTTGGTGATGGAATAATTTAGGTTCTAACAAGTTTCGTCAGCTGTTGGTTTTTTTCGAACTTAGGTGGAATCACCGAACTTATCTTCAGCATTTCCAGTTGTTTTGCTCGGATTCCACCTCTTCAACAAAGCTGATATTTTTGATACGGTTCTTTATTCGATTTACCTGTGGTTTGATATAGAAGCTTTCGACAGTACTTTTCAGACGGAATCCTTCTTATCGTACATATGGTATTGTTGGCTGAGAATAAAACTATGAAACATAAGACCTCTTTGAAATGTACACCCTATCAAAAAATGTTCTGTAATACTCGGGGTGTACCTGTGTTAAACACAGTCTCTACAGAGTCTTTAGTGTTTTTCGTGAACTCCTGCCTTGTAGGCTTAATTTCACGGGATGCCCATACATCCATGGGAGCCTTACCATCGCTCACCGTCAATTTTTTGATAACAAAGCGGAACTCGTGTTGAAGACCAAAAGTTCCACCCTTGGTAGGGGTCGAGGCCAACCTAAAACCTCTTACTGCTCTTAGAGTCACAGCATCCAGTATCTTGCAACTCTATATTGGGTCAAGACCCTTGACGCGACTTTGGGTTTAAACCACAGCCACCATGACGCTTTCACAAGGAGGCATACCTCAACAAGTCAGGCCCGAACCGAAATCCGGGGGGCTGCTGACTCCCATGGTACCTTGTTTTAGGTCCTGGTATGGACTACCGGTGGTCCTGCCACCCAACACGACTTCTGACCAGCCGATTGTAACTAGTCAAATCGTAGCAGTATTCGGAGGCGTTAAGTACCGAAAAACTTTACAATAAAACCAGTACATTTGCTCTGCCCCCGCTTTTTATTAGACAACGTCATTTATGGGCGAAGCCTTAATAATTGGGCGGGGGCCCAGACACAGGTACAATGTGTCGAAGGCTTTATATGGAGATTCCCTCACATTTAGTATTTTGAAAAAAAAAAAAATCGTATGGGTGTGGTTGTCAAAAATGCCGCCGTGTTTTGACTCCTATTGAAAATAACATCTTTCAAATGTATGTATGTATATAACTTTCAAAGCAAATGTTGCCCTAAAGTTAATGTGTCAACAATTATAGAAGAGCACGGATCCAATAACTAGGTAGCAGTTTTTCCTTCTTCATTCAAAGTTTCATCAGACTTTTCTTGAAATTTCAATGACAGTCAATAGCTTAAATATTAGAAAAACTGATGGTATAGACACTATAAGAAATACACTTGCGGTTATAAAAACCGCACCATATCAAAATGATTGATATATTTTGTATGTATGTGTATATAAGATGTTTAGATATGCCACTTTTACCAAAAAATTATCAATACCGAGCAGTTATAATCGCTTTTATTCTAGAAGGCATCGAGTTTACTAGAAGTTCAGTAATATCCCTTGAAATTTCAGTATTCCATACATGTTCCAGAGCTCTCTGGTTTAAGTTCAGCCACCTTACCTTTCATTACATGCCACAAGTGTTCGATTGGGTTTAAATCGGGCGAATTAGCTGGCTAGTCTAGTCTGGTAATTCCGATGTCATCAAACGTGGTCTTGAGCTGAAAATTATTGAAAGACTCTAGTTACTTGTCTGTTTATTATTTATAACGTAGACATCTAGAAGTTGATTTATAACACTTTACTTATGAATTTGGCGCGGTGGCAAGGTGCAGAATCATCTTGAAAAATGCAGTTGTCAGTATACGAATGATGCTGTTCAATTGCTGGTACCAAAAACTCCCTTACTACTTCTCCATACTTTTGAGCGTTCATAGTTCCATTAATAAAGTGCAAAGGGCCCAAAACGTAAAAAGAAAAACATTCCCAAACCATCTGGCTTTGAGGAAACTTCAATGACAATGCACTCGTCCTTGAACTTTTCACCTGCTGACCGTCGTACGTATGGCAAATTGTCAGCACACAACAAATTAAATTTACTTTCATCGGACCATATCACACATCGCCAATCATCCTGCGTCCAATCTTCGTACTATTTTGCCCACGTCAAGCGAGCTTTTTTCATTTTTGTGGTTAGGAGAAGTTTTTTCGCTGGTCGTCTTCCATATAAACCTATCTCCTGTAGCCGTCGGCGTATGGTTTCGGCGCTTAGATCAATTTGATGAAATTCACTCAACTCTGCTCTTATACGGACAGCAGTTTTAAAGCGGTCTTTCATGCTCATTCGTTGTAATACATTGTCCGTCTTCTGGGTTGTTTTACGTTTTCGTCCCGAGCCTTTTTTCCTTTCCAGTGGATCCAAATTTTTTTTTTTCTTTATCAGTCGTACGATAGTTGAATGACAGCATCCTATTTTAACCGCAATCTCACGATAGCCAAGCCCTTCTTCGACTTAAGTCAATATTTGAACTTTTTCGTCCCGAGTCAGTTGATGATATTTACCAGAAAATTTACTTTTTTTTTTGCATTGAATATGAGGCCGATCTGATGTAATTAGGCATTTTTTGAGAACTCATTAGATGGTGCGGTTTTTATGACCGCAAGTGTATTTATCTGAAGAATTTGCCTAAATTTTGGTATAAGTCTTCTTACATTTCTTATTAACGTATGCAAAAGGAAGCCTGGAAAGAAGCTTAAATCGTTCCTATACTAAAAGCTGGAAAGTCCATCGAAAACATAGAAAGCTACAGGCCTATAAGTTTGCTTAGTAGTTTTAGCAAGATTTTTGAAAAAGTACTCAAAGAAAGAATAGTTAAACACATTACCGACAATCATATATATCGAAATGAACAATTGGGGTTCAGACAATATCATAATACTGCGCACCAAGTAATCAGAGTCTGTAATCATGTTAAGCAAAATCGTTTAGTTGGTAAGTCTACTGGAATGGTTTTACTCGATGTTGAAAAAGCTTTCGACATAGTCTGGCACAATGGTATCATATTTAAATTGATTCACCTAAATTTACCTTTTGATATCTGTAAAATAGTCGCTCTTTTAAAGTGGTCGTGAATGCAGGTGTGCCGCATGGATCTGTTCTTGTCCTCAATACTGTTATTCTGTATACTTCTGACTTTCAGACCTAACTAACAGTGGTGATGCTATTTTTGCTGACGACGCCGCCATATTTTCATCACATGAATTTGCTCTAGACATTGAGAGTAATTTTATAAAAATATTATTCAAAGTGGAAAATAAAAATTAGCGGAACTAAAATGCAAGCTATTTTTTCACAAGAAAAAGAAAGACTTGCTTTTTGCCTAGTTCCCAGCTACAACTTAATGGAGTATGCATTAAATGGGAATCCTCGGTGAAATATTTGGGCATTTATCTCGATACCAAACTTACTTTTATCGAACACATAAAACAAACAACAAAAAAGGAAGGAATTGCAATTAAAATGCTTAACCCATTTGTAAAGAGGAAATCGCTACTCTCTTCCCATAACAAAATGATAATTCATAAAATCATCTTTCAAGCTGTCAGGTATGGGGTAATTGCGCTAAGTGTCACCTTAAGAAACTACAAATATGTCAAAACAAAATATTTAAAATGATGCTCAACTTACTTTCCACTACAGATATCTACAAGAAAGCGAGCGTTGAATTTATATGTTCTAGAATTTAAAAAACTTCACGAAAACTTCTTTAACCGCTGCAATTTTGCTGACAATCCTTTAGTACGCCAATTGAACTTGAACTAAATTTACATTAATGAATCCCTACTTTTAGTGTTCAACCTTACTGTTTATTTTTTTTTTTGATTTTTTTTATCTTATTTAAAAAAAATAAATAAAGGTAAAATTAAAAATAAAACTAAATGAAAAAAAAAAATATTTAATTTTACCTATTTGCTTTTAATTTATTTATTTGCTTATTTATTATTTATTTATTTATTATTTATTTATTCTCGTGCACTTATAATTACTGTATTTCTCTATTTAAATTATAATTAATTCTTATTATACTCTAGTCAATCTGTATAACATACATAGTTATTTTCTCTATGAAGATAATAGTAATTGGAGGTTTTTGCTTTCGTGTTTTTCCTCCTAACAACTTTCCTATTACTATTTATTATACTTGGAAAATACACTAAATAATATTTCAGAGGAAAACTTATAACGTTAAATCCCTGTATAATGTAAAATTTGCGGTTAAGGTACAAATGTGATATATTAAACGAAATAAAGATAAAGATGACAGCATTTCTACATGCCTACAATGTAGTCAATATTTTGATTAACCTAAGTAGACCCTGTCCAACTTTTAAAACAGAATTGTCTAAGTTGTTTTAAGAAGGTTTCATCTATTAAGCTGCTCATCTGCCCTATTTTATTTGTCGGAAACGTGCCATCTTCACAATTTGTTTCGATATGGCCTTCGGGGATGCTCCACCTCTATGTACATAATACGTGGGCTGAAAAGTTTCTAAGAGAGGGCACCACTTGAATTAAATCCATACCACTTTCAGTGAGTACCAATTTTCAAAAGATACGTGTATAAATTTGACAGCTGTCGGATGATTAGTTCTCGAGATATAGCGTTGTCAGTGAAGCAACTTTTGTTATTGTGAAAAAAAATGGATTCAAAGCAATTTCGTGTGTTGATTTATCAATCCTTTTTGATGGGAAAAAATGCAGCCGATGCAAAGAAATGGCTTGAGAAGTGTTACCCGGACTCTGCACTAGCCGAACGAATCATTCGCAAGTGAATTGAAAAATTTAAAAGTGGTCATACAAGCACCGAAGATGATGCAAGCAGTGGACGTCCAAAAGAGGCTGTTTCAGATGAAAACATCAAAAAAGTCCACAAAATGATTACGAATGACTGTAAAGTGAAGATGATTGAGAAAGCTGAGGTTCTGAAGATATCAAAAGAACGTGTCTAAAGCTGTTCAACCGCAATAAAGCCGAACTTTTGCTTTGGTATATGACAATGGATGAAACTTGGCTCCATCACTTCACACCAGAGTCAAATCGGCAGTCAGCTGAGTGGCTAGCAGGCGACGAACCTCGTCCAAAACGACCAAAAACTCAACAGTCGGCTGGCAAGGTTATGGCATCCGTATTTTGGGAAACACATGGAATAATTTTCATCGACTATCTCCAAAAGGGGCAAACTACCAACAGTGACTATTACATTGCGTTGTTGGAGCGTTTAAAGGACGAAATCGCAGAAAAACGGCCGCATTTGAAGAAAAAGAAAGTGCTGTTTCATCAAGGCAATGCACCGTGTCACAAGTCGATGAAAACGATGGCAAAATTAAATGAATTTGGCTACGAATTGCTTCTCCACCCACCGTATTCTCCAGATTTGGCCCCCAGCGACTATTTCCTGTTCGCAGACCTCAAAAGAATGCTCGCCGGAAAGAGATCTAAGGCCAATGAAGAAGTAATCGCCGAAACAGAGGCCTATTTTGAGGCTAAACTGAAATCGTACTACAAAACTGATATAGAAAGATTGAAAAATCGTTTCAATATTTGTATGAAGGCAACTATATTGATAAATAAAATTGAATTTTGCAAAAATTTTGTGTTTTACTATAAAATGGCACTGACTTTCCAGCCAATGTGTTATATGAGTAAATTGTACTGAACAGTTTATTTTTGTATTTTAGTGTGCAATCTTATTCATTTAATCTTTTGTAACAAAAATCTACCACGGTCAAGGTTGATTTTGGACATTGCAGCATAAGTTTCTGAAAGCCAAGAAAATTATTGCGTCTGCTTCATAAATTGCGTACGATTGTCTATAATTTTGGCTAAGTCACTTGACAGCCATCACCTTGTCTTAAACCGTTTTGACCATCAATGATGTCTTTCGCCAATCTGTGTAAGCTGACGGTTTGCATAACTAGGCATGGGAATGTAACAAACATAGCATTACTCTGTATAGCTCGTGGAGTGTATCGATTTGAAGCTCATGGGTTTTTTCCAAAATCTTCCGTAGTGTGAAAATTTGTCAATTGTGGACTCTTCTGGCTTCAATCCACTCTGATATGTACCAATCAGATTGTTAACGAACGGCTTCAGGTGTTCACACAATACGGCTGATAGGGTCTTGTAGGCGATGTTAAGAAGACTGATGCCTACGTAATTGGCGCAGTTCAGAGTGTTTCTTTTCTTAAGGATTAGACAAATAATGGTTAGGTTCCATTTATCTGACATATTTTCGTCCGACCATTTTTTACAGATGAGTAGGTGTATGCTTCTTACGAAGTAATCGGCTGCCGCTTTAAAGAGCTCGACAGACAAGACAGGCGGCAGCAGCTTTGTTGGACTAAAGCTTGGAAATGGTTATCTTCACTTCAACTAGGTCGGGTTGACGGAATAGTTGGTCTACATCATCCGGATTGAGAGATTCATTTTGCATGACAGCGATATTTGGTTCGTCATCGCAGTTATACAGTCTGTAGAAATACTCTTTCCAGTATACTACGATGGTTTCTGGTCCGTATCTAAAGGTTGCGGTTCGAGGTTTGTATCCTTGACATGTTTTTCTTATCCTATAGAAAAACTTTTCAAGCTTATTTCTGGAGTAGTATCTCCCAATTATCCCGACCGCACACTATTCATGCTTCATCATTTTCCTGCTGAGAAGCTGTTGTTCGAATTTACTCTTTCGTTCGAAAGCTACGAGCAGCTCTAGACTCTCTGTGCACCGCTGTTTTGTACACATTTTGCCATATTGCTAGGCAACATGTACTTGCCGGCACTCGTCGACAAACCAGGGGTTTTGTTGTTGTGGCCGATTGAGAACCATACCAAAGGCGGCTTCTCTAATAGCTTTTTAGCAATGTTGTGACTGGTTTTTAATACTTGATAATGGCGGTATTGAACTTCTGGATATTAAGGAAGACTCGATTGGAAAACAATTTAGCGATCGCTTGCAATTGTAGCTGTCCGATGTCAAACTTCCTCACAATTTTAGCTTGTCTTTGCAATGTTTAGAATATCCGCAACCGTTCTGACTGATCAGAAGTTCTCCAAGTCCCCTTGCGAATATCAAGATATTGCAACCGTGAGATAGCTACGACAATGTTACGCACCTCCGCAAAGTTGATTAGCCTCAATCAATTATCGGAGGTGGTTTCGTGCTGGCTATATCTTCCCGCAGTACCACCAAACTACCAATTCAGACTGGCTCTTATATGATTGGCAAGTCCGGAGACAGATCTATATGTGGGTCTTTCTGTAAAAAACTTTGCGTCCTTTTAACCTGCAGTATTTGGTACCGTTGCACCAGTCGATGTTTTTTATGGCCATTTCGCGTACAATGATGAGCGACGAAGGACATCATATTGTATGTGATATCAGCCACGGGCATATGGCGCTTATATATCATAAAAGTGACTATAGTCCATGCAAATAAATATTAAAAACTCGGCTACCATCGCAGTTCGAGAATGGTTCCCTGGTGATGAAGAACACATTTCACCACATATGAAACTTATAGAAAACATGTAGGATCTCATCGTATTAGGGAAGTGATCACGACCCAACAGCAGTTGATTGAAACTCTCATCAGACAATAGAATCACAAAACCGAACTCAAACAGAATGCAAGAAGTTGTATAGAGAAGATGCCTTAATTCATAGATGATCTTGTTCAGCAAAATAAGGCATTACTAAATACATTCTAAGATTATGTCAATTAAATGTTGAACAGTTGTTAGCTTGTTGTTTTTATGATCTTAATAATAAAAAAAAATATCCGAAGACCTAGAAGCAATTATTTATTCAAAATATCACTTAAGCCAGGCTATCACAATCACTGATCGGCTTTAAATCTGCGACATTTATTTGCATTGCAAGCCTGCATCCTTAAATACAGAGAAATAAAGTATCTTATGATACCTGTAACAAATTTGGCATGTGGTTTTTTTTTCAGAGGATACGTTTTCCGGTTTTTGTATCTCCCCTTTTTCAAAATCAGCATAGATAATATGCCAATTACATATATCTATATTGAAGCTGCACGGATTCTGTATTTAAGAGGCTCGTCCTTCTCATTACCACATGAATAAAGAAATCTCTCTGACTGCTAGCTTTTAGAAGCAATTCCACTTTGTATGACTTGTTTGTATGTATTCAGTTAACCTTAGCAAGGTTTCGCATTTGAACAGATCTCCTCTTGGCCAAGAATATCCTTGACCAAGATGTGAATGTCTGGCTTTCTTTTTGTGTGATTAAAACATCGCTTATACAGTGAAAACAAAAGTAGACTGCTTAACTTTGATTTCTTAAGGAGTCCCCGAAGGCAAGCCTGTCATATTATTTATAGCCCTAAAAACTGACAGGCAGGTGATATCTAAGAGATATCTTGATTATAGCAGTCTCATCCGCAACTACAACAAAACAAAAAAAAAAAATCTTGTTGTCCTTGTCAAGGACATCATAATTACAACTAACATTCAACAAATATGGTGGTCTGCCTTGTTAGCGATGTTTTTCTTTTCTGTTGTTTTCTGCTTTTCATTAAAACTTTTTTTTTCCAAATTAGTTGCTTGGCATTAATTATTTTCTTTTACATTACCATTAAACGTAAATTGAAGAACTTAATTACAAAGTATCTCGCAGTTATTTTTCCTTTCATTCTGCTTTCGACTATGCGTATCTTTTTTCTTATTCATTTCATCTTGGTTGTTGCCACATCTTGTGCATCATTTACGAAGACAAGTGGCCAAAAATGATTACTTCAAAGACCGACACGAAGGAAGGACTAAACACAAAAGTTAAAAACAAAACAAAAAAAAAAAAAAACAAAACAACCAAGGCAAAAACAGAAAAGTGGGGTGGAAATCTTTTGCGAAGCCACATCACACATTTATCGTAAAATTTTACTGGCGTGCATCATTCAAAAGCTCGTTTAGCTCCTGCCACGAATGTTGTTCAAGTCCGTGAAAAAGAACGCTCACGGTACGATGTTTGGTGTCGAAGAGATGCCTTAACGCTCCACGATATTGTGGTAAACTGCTTAACGCAGGCATTACTGGGGTATGTGTACTAAAACAATCCTCTATCGTAGTACTCGTATAACCAACAAAACAACAACCATATTAAAGCGTACAAGAAAGTTTGGAAAATTTTCTTACTCATAAATTTAATTTTATTTCGAAAGTAGCTGGGGTACTAGTAGGCGAACCACTTTTATTGGTCATGTTCATTGGTCATCATAAATTGTTGCCCAAACGAATGTTTATCCGTGGATGGTGACCATTGTGGGGTGGTTGAAGGACGGATGAGTAAAATAATATCCAACAGGTTCCCTGTGACCAGGTGTATTTTATTCAATTCGATTTATAATACCGTTGATAACGATTGTCGATTTAGAAGAAGAAAAACGGAAATTTTGGTAAAGTTGTTGCAAAAACAAATGAAAAAGAACACGAAATGGTTACTTGGTTTGTCGGTTGGTCGTTGTTTAGTTTTGGGTACCACTAGGAAGGAGAACATGGAAAATAAATCAAGGAAATGAGTTATGGGGCATATTAAATTTATAATTTATGTACCGTAGATAAGGTTTCCTTGTCGATGAGATACTCTGCAGGTTGAAATTTATTTGGAGGATATCAGAAATAATTGAATCAATTACAAAGCGTGTTTGGTGTTACTTGAGAGATTGATCATTGTTATATGGGATAATTAGATAATTTCACGAAAATATTTTACCTTTAGAATGTGAATATGTAGAATTTGTATTTTTACGAATCAGTATATAATGGGGTCTGAGTTGCACCATCTACGTTCACATATATTACATGTACTGGTTATCGAGGCAGTAACGACAATTGTTGCAATTGTGGGTAAAACCAGCTGTTGCTTTCTTTGATGGCTTCAAATAACCTTGCACCGTTTGAGTATGTCCAGTTGTGTTACGAAAAAGAAAAGGCTAGCTCCTCTCTGGAGAGAATTTTCACCGCTATCCTGGCACCGGCATGCACACTGAATCCCTTCCGAATAGTAAGAACTGTTTTATACGGAAAATCGAACCGGTGGAGGATGTATTTTAGCCAGCCGAACTGTGCTAACACCTACAACGTTAGAGTGATTGGCCTCTCTGAATGCAGTCGAAAGGCTGTATTCACTGAGCCTACACCACAGTGGGATAATTGAAATGAAGATCGCCAATAATCCTATAAAGCTTCTTTCTTTTTGTAGTTTTTTTTTTATTTATTTTACGCGCGCTCAAGGGACTTGTACAAAGCGCGGGCGAAGGAAAATCAGGAAACAAAGAAAGAGAGGTACCTATGAACGCTGGTTTTAAATGTTTAAAGGTTATAATGACAAGAAAATAAAGAGCTAGGCAGTTGTACGTTTTATATCACGATACCTTAGAATACACCCGAAAGTGTGCTTGCGTGTACCTATACTGATGAGTATTCAAAGTGAGACTGGTGTCACGATTAAATGTTTGAAGGAACGAAGTGCTAGTGGCGATTTCTGTGGAGCAATTGTGGTTGAAATAGCGGTAAAACAGAGTGATTTACGTCGCTGTTCGAGGGTGTTCATTGTCTGAGCGATATTAATATCGTACCACCTATGAGTTTTATCGCACGATTTTGAGTTCTATATATCAGGTTCCGTGATGTTTTGTACGCACCCAACCAAATGTGAACATTGTATTCCAAATTAGAGGTGAAAAATGCATTATTTTTTGAGGTCTGATATAGGGGTGAAATATATCTTACATCACTTGAAGAAACCCAGACATTTCGCAACATTTTTGGCGAATATGTGATTATTCCAACCTAGGTTGTCACTGACACACATACCGAGAATGGAAAGTTTTTCGGTTGCGATGATGCAAGTGCCATTCATGGACAATGGCTGGGTGTTTAAATCCCACTTTAACGACAGCAGACAGCATCATGTTTTGGACTCATTAAATTCTACTCTGTTAGTATGCTCTTAATATCAGTGGATTTTAGGTGTTTACTTAGTGTGTTAAGCATAAGTTACACAAAAACCTGCGACATTCATTGTAAGAGCGATAACTACACGGCTGAGCACTATCTTTGTGATTGTCCCGCCTATGTTCCTTCATAAATAGTAAAGAAGTTCATTTCGAACACATCAGTCTCTTTTGAGATGGCAGGACTTTAAATCCTTCATGCTTTGCCATACAACACCATACAATTTTTTTGTATTGACTTGCACATACGTTACTTTAATTGACAGCTATTTTGCTATTTAGTAGCTAAGCGGGTAGGTAAACTTCCATCTACCAACGTTACGAATAATGCATGGTATTATTTATTGTCGACAGCAAATGCTTCGTTTTACAATCATTTACCATTTCACAAGGGCATTACTGATCTTAATACTATCAGACTTCTTGCTATATCTTATCAGTGTATTCAAAAAGTTGTATGGGCTTTTGAAGAACTTTGCCTCTTATAAGGTTTTGTTGTTGGTAATCTAACATCAAGCGCACGATCTCAATCTATTAAAACAAGACATGCGTCCGTGTAGCTCATCGCAACAAATGCTGTTATATATGTAAAAAAGGATAAGGTTAATCAACCCTTATATTTTTATTTAATTCAGTAATGATTAGTTATAATATAATAGGATCAATAAGAATGAAATTGATAAATGAAATATAATTGTAATGCATACTAACAACTGTCTATCGGACGCAGCCTGCCTCTACATAATACCTACGCCTATGACACGTAGATTTATACCAAAAACCAGAATAATAGAGATCTTTTAGATTGTAGACTTAATTTAATACATATCTATCTAGCACGATAGACGAGAACAATTTTTCTGTACTTAAGTAAGTGAAGAAGGTCGCTTGCAAATAGAGCGAAGTACGATGACGGTCGCAGAAGTACTCGACCCAACAAAGAAAACACAAACATTTTGGAAAAAAATTTATTTATTTTTCAACATAATCGCCTTTCAGTTCGATACCATTTTCATAATAAGAACCTGCTCCTCAAAATAGCCAAACTATAACTGCCGACATCACTTCTTCATCGTTGGAAAATCTTTGACTACTGAGCCATTTTTTCAAGTTTGGGAACAGAAAATAGTCCGAGGGGCTAAATCTGGCGAAAAGGATGCACGAGGTAGCAATTCAAACTTTAATTCATTAATTTTGGCCATTGAAATAACGGATTTGTGAGGTGGTGTACTGTCTTGATGAAACAACACTTTCTTCTTAGCCAAATGCGGCCGTTTTTGCTTGATTTCTTCGCTCAAACGTTGCAATTAGTTCGCATAATATTGGCCGTTGATAGTTTTTCCTTTTTCAAGATAGTCAATGAAAATTATCCCACACGCATCCCAAAAAATTGAAGCCATGATCTTGCCTGCAGATGCAACGGTTCTCCCTTTTGATTCCATTGTTTTGATGTTCTTTTGTCTCGGATGTAAAGTCATGTTTCATCCATTGTTATGAAACGGCGCCTCTCAAATAAAAGTATTGTATTTATGTGATATAACGTTGACAATTTTTTACCATTTTCTCAAATTCACTGACAGCGTTCACTATTGATGGCTGCCAAACAAATCCTAAACAACGTGACGCTTTCAAACTTGAAACATATGCTTTATAGGCTGCGTACTTTCCTGTGATATTTTCAAACAACTATGTATGCTGATAATCTGTTAACCTGTTAACAGTTTACAGAAAAATCGATGTTTTCTCCTAAACACATAAACTTAAAATCTTAAAATCTTGTTAGTCTGAGTTAGATCCTCCTTATTTATCTCATTCTTTGCCTAACCAGATTGATATAATTAATATCTACGTTGAATGCTTCATTCTGCTAAGCAACCGAATGTCGGTCATCCTTGTATAAAGCAGTTCGTAGAATACATTCTTTTCTTTCTTTTCTTCTTCTTCTCGTCTTCCATTTTTCAGTGAAGATATTCTCTCTCATTTTACTTTGTAAACAATTTCTAAGACGTAACCATAATCAGTAGGATTAATCTAATGTCAAAAACCGAAGGAAAAGCCCTCGTAAATTCTGTAAAACGTTATTGAGCCAACTTAAAAATGTGTCAAATTGTTTATAATCGGAATGAAAAATAAATTAAGAAAATCAGAAATGAAAAAAAAAATCTATTTCCGATGGAAGGGATAAATATCCTCATAAATAATAAATGAAATAGAAATGAAAAAAAATTTCTTTGTGTCAGCTTTTAAATTTCCGCACTGAATATCCCATTCTATTGAGAGGTAAGCCCACTAAAGTTACCGAAACTTATGGTCAGGCAATACTATTTACGAGTACGTGTAATGGGACATTTCATTATGCTGACTAAGGCTGAGCGAAATTCATAATGGTTGGCCTTCTATTCTTCTCTGTTGGACGCCTAGATCCCTCCTATTCTGTTGTTGTTTTTCACCACTGTTGTGCTCGAGTGAAATGCTACATCCTGGTAGGCATATGATTTTTCTGAAAATTATGGTACAATCAATTGGACAACCCTATGGCAGTAGTTTACGGTTGCAGTTATTTGACGTCGAATTGATGTTTAGATTTGGTCGCATCCGTACCTAGATACAATCAGGTAGTAGTTCAAGTCAAAGTTGACTTTTGAGAACGTATATGAATAGAGATTTGACTTAGGTGAATTACGACGTTATCAATTGAGAACACAGTATTTTGGCTAGAGTCAATGGATTATATTTTCATCTCGTCTCAAAAACTATAAGCCCAGGGGCCTATTTCATAAGACTACAACACTTATAAATATTCGTGAATTCACTTGTAGCTTGTTAATTATGTGCAAATTTTTATTTCATTAACAATTCTAATTCACTAATAACTACAAGTATGCCAGCCTTGTGAACTTACTAGGTGGGGTGAAAAGTAACCTCTTTGACCACCAGAATGCGCTGATACTGCAAAAAAGGTCATGGTGCCTTGAAGTCCGTTCATATTTAGGCAGATATGCCAAATTTCAGAGCGATACTGCCTTTAGTTTTGTTTTGACAGCTGATTGTTGTTGACGTGCTTGGCATCATGTTGAGTATCGACAAAAACAATTTTCGCTCTCTCATAAAACATAATTTTTTGAAAGGCAAACCGGTGAAGGAAACAAAAGAAAAAGTAGATATATGGCTAATGCTACGTCAAATTACACCGTCAAATATTAGTTTCGAGAGTTTCGTGGTGGCCGCAACTCCACTCCCGATCAAGTCCGCAGCGGCAGTCCCTCCGAGGACAATGTCAAAAAATACATGAAATGGTGTTGGCTGACCGGAAAGTGAAGGTGCGAGCTAGTAGATACCACAAAGATTAGTAGTGAGCGCACACGCCATATTTTGGGCAATATTCTGCATATGAAAAAGTTATCCTGCCGCTGGATGCCGCGTATACTCACTCCTAACCAAAAACACGAACGCGAGAGCACTTCCAAAGAGTGTTTGGACTTGCTGATGCGGAATCGGGCGGACTTTTCGCGTCGATTGCTAACTGTTAATGAAACTTGGATCCACTTTTACACACCAGAGAACAGAATGAGTGCCCGGCAATGGACTGAAGCCGGCACGAGTGCTCCGAAGCGGTCGATGAGTCGGAAAGGTTATGGCGTCGGTTTTCTGGGATTGTCATGGCATACTCTTCGTGGACTACCTCGAAAAAGGAAAAACCATACATTTTTGCAAGACAATACACCGGCGCACAAGATTATCGCAACCACGGCTAAAATCAATGACTTAAGGATCCAATTGCTGTGGCATCCACCGTATTCGCCCGATTTGACTCTGTCGGACAATTATCTCTTTATTGTTGCTTATTCGCGATACAAAGTTAGTGCTTACACAACGTGTGCTTAAGAAGTTTAAAATAAAAAATTATCTCAAGCAGTGAAGATTGTGACTACGAAAACATTCAGACATGCATTTAATGAAAAAATTCCTGCTTTCGAGGAATAGCTAAGAAGCATTGGACCGTTAATACAACACAAAACTAATCGTAGTTATACTGTGCAAGTAAACTGCAACTTTTATTAGCCTTGCATTGGCTAGGTAACGGGGCTCAATATAATGGTGTAGCTGATATTCATGGAGTATCAAAGTCAACAGTTTGTCGTGTAATTAAAAGGATTATTAATGCTATCAACCAAAGTGTATTCGCTAATCAAGTGAAGTGACCAACAAATACTTTAGGAGTGAGCGAAAAATTTTATTCTATTGCTGGTATGCCAAACCTTGCTGGATGCATTGATGGAACTCTGATAAAAATAGACGCTCCAAATGGGTATGAAGATCGTTGATAGACATGGAAACCACTTTTGCTATGTCAGTGTCAGATGGCCAGGAAAAAATAATAATGCAAAGGTATTGCGGAGCAGTGTGCTATGGTCTATGATGGATTCTGGTTGGAGACCGCGTTCACTATAGATTTTACTAGATGATTCCGTATATGGTTGTATAGATTGGCTAATTACACCACAAAATAGCAACTTGAATGACGACGCAGATCAAAGGTTCAACCGTGCACAAAAATCAACAAGCCGGCTCATCGAAAACGCAATCAGTGTATTGAAAGAAAAATGTCCGTGTCTACAAAAGTTATAATAAAAGCTTGTGTAACGCTTGGTAATCTAACTTCACATAATATAAATGAAAATGAAGATGAAAATGACGATGACGATGACGATGAAGCAGACCTATAAACAGAAAACCCTACACTTAACACTTAACTTGGAAAATGCCAGAAAACTCATTATTCACATCATCAGGAAGCGATTCGGGAACTGGAAGACCTTGACCTTCTCAAAAAGTAAATAAATAACATATATGTAATTGGAAAAAGAACCAAATAAAATGAGAAATGCTACCGGTTTGTAGTTCTTCGCAAATAATTTTTTACTTGTAGTTATACCATAGACTTCTAGTTTTGTAGTACTTTGATCGCTACGCTTATAATTTGAATAATAAAGACTCACTTCACAACAGCGACTCCAAATTGTTTAGCTGTATTACGAAAATCAGCGTGCTGTGAGAAATGTTTTTCGTGCGATTCGAGGAACATACGGTGCGCAAAATCGACCTACTGAAACTGCTTTTGCCAATACCATTCGCAAATTTGAGTCCCAGTTTACATTCGTTGTGGCTCTCATCAGCTTGGCTCCTCGTATCCGACAACTTTGCGAATTTTACGTGAGGATCTCGGTTTAAAAGCGTACAAAATTCAACTCGTGCAAGAACTGAAGCCAGGCGACTTGAATTTGCGTCATATTTTCAGTGAGTAGGCTCTGGAAAAGCTCAATGAAAATCCGGTGTTTTAACGTGAAATTTTGTTCAGTGATGAAGCCCATTTCTGGTTCAATGGATACGTTAATAAAAGGAATTGCTGTATTTGGGCTGAAGAGCAACCCGAAGAGTACCAAGAGCTACCATCACATCCATTAAAAACAATGGTATCATGCGATTTATGGGCTGGTGGAATCATTAGTGAATTGGTCAATGGTAAGCGTTATCGCGCCATGTTAACGGACTATGTGCTTCCTGAAATTCAAGCACATGGTCTCGTTGAGCCCTGGTTTCAACAAGACGGCGCTACGAGCCATACAGTGCGTGAAACAATGGACTTGTTGAGAAATCATTTTGGTAAGCCGCCTAGATCGTGCGATATCACAACTCTGGACGATTTGTAAAGTCTTAGGTTTTCAGGAATAGGCCAGCTACGATTGACGCTTTGGAAGCCAACATTACTCGTGTTATCCGCGAGATACCAGTGGCTATGCTCGAACGAGTCGCCCAAAATTAGACCTTCCACCTTAGACGTAGTCGTGGCCAACGTTTACCTAATAGTTTTACTGTAAAAATAAGTTCATTCATAATTTTTACTTAAACTATTATTTACAAGTTTTACCTGTAAAAACCAAGAAACAATATTCACAGTTTATTATTCACTTTTCTATTAAATGTTGTGAATATTTATAGATTCAAGAACCACGCTTTTTTTTTACTCTTCTCACAATCTATCACTCTTCGTCAATTTCTATCACATGTCATATGCTTCATATGTCAACTTTACATACGTCACTTTCAACAATCATTTCGAGTGGCAGGAAATTCAAATTCATGAAGAAAATACTAATTTTCCTACATCTCCTCCACCAGGCGAGAAAATTTTCCTAAAAAAAAACATTTTTTTTAACAGATATTCCTCTCCATCGTCGGTGATCCAATCTTCAATGTTATTTACGGGTAAGATCTTTGATACGTGGAATAGGTTTGATTCTATTTTTTTTTTTTTTTTGTGACCCGTGTTGATTTTGTATATCGAGTTTGACATTTTTTTTAAAATTTTATATAGTCCAACCCTTAGCTCATCTAGTTTCTTCCTATTAAGCGCTTTTCCATTTTCTACGAATACCAACTCTTGTTCGTTGAACGAACTTGAACTTTGTTCTTATTGCAAAGTTTCTTATTATGATTCTGATATTTTATGCTGTTTTCTAGTTGTATAATTGGAGCGTACATATGTATTGGGTATATAATTTAATTCGTGCTGTTTTTTTTTTTTTTTTTTAATTTGAACGTTTATTTAAGAAAAACACGTACAATAGTATTATTCAAGGTATTGCCCATCTGAAACTATGGCTTCTTGGCAGCCAAGAATGAATCAAGCCAATTTTTGATATGAACCGTATTTCAGTGAGGGCGTTCTGCATCGCCCGGAACGGATGGCAGTCAGAAGGGGCAAGGTCTAGGCTATAAGGCGGGTGGGGTAAGACTTCGCATCCACTGTTTTCCAAATAGTTCTTAACCGGAATAGCAACGTGGGGCCGAGCATTGTAATGATGGAAAATTATTGACTCGTGTCTGGTCGTATATTCCGGGCGTTTTTGGGCTACTGCTCTCCTTAAACGGATTAAATGTTTTCGGTAGCGTTGTTCACTGATGGTTTCACCCGGTTTTAGCAGCTCATAATACAGCACACCCATCTGATCCCACCAAATACAGAGCATTACCTTCGCGCCGTGAATATTCGGCTTTGCCGTTGATTTGGCTGGTTGGCCAGGTTTCACATATGATTTTTTGCACTTCGGGTTGTCGTAATGGATCCATTTTTCACCTCCAGTAACAATCCGATGCAAAAATGACTTCCTTATGTAGCATTCCAGCATTATTTCGGACATGCAAAACCGCCTTTCGACGTCTCTCGGCTTGAGTTCATGTGGAACCCAATTTCCTTGCTTTTGAATGTATCCAGCTGCATTTAAACGTTTTGAAATGGCTGCTTGAGTGACACCCAAAGATTCTGCGAGCTCTTCTTGTGTTTGGCAACAATCTTCATAGAGCAATGCTTCCATTTCTTCACCTTCAAACTTTTTTGGCTGCCCAGGGCGTTCATCGTCTTCCAAGCCACAGTCACCACTTTTAAATCGTGCAAACCACTTTTGGCACGTTCGCTTAGCTAGCGCATTTTCACTATAAACTTCCACCCAACCCAATATATTCCTGATAACAAAATAAGGGTGATTCATCGTGTGATCTGACATTCAATAGGCTTTTTTGACAGATCACGCGTGATCAAACTGCTTCGGCATTTTTGTTAAGTATCGTTTGGCAAATCATCACAGAAAGACATACACCACAACAACGTCTCCTGCTCCAGCTGTATTACGAAAATCAGCGTTCTGGGAGAAATGTTTTTCGTGCGATTCGAGGAACTTACGGTGCGCGTAATCGACCTACTGAAACCACTATTTCCATTAAAATTCTCAAATTTTATTAGTGAATGATATTCGACTGGTTAGACCACATCTAGCACACAGTGAAGAGACTATAGCAGCTGTAGCTGAGAGTGTACACGAAGACCATGACGTATCGATTCGTCGTCATTTTCAGCAGCTTGGCTTAGTGTATTTGACAACTTGGCGTATTTTACGTGAGGATGATGATGCTTGAAAGCGTACAAAATTCAACTTGTGCAAGAATTGAAGCCATGCGACTTGAATTTGTGTCATATTTTCAGTGAATGAGCTTTGGAAAAGCTCAACGAAAATTCGGTGTTTTATCGTGACATTTTGTTCAGTGATGAGGCCTATTTATTGCTCCATGGATACCTTAATAAACAAAATTACCGTTGCCTGACGAGCAACCCAAAAAGTATCAATTACTACCACTACATCCTTTGGACTATTTTCCCTAAGGATATGTAAAGTCTCAGGTCTTCAGGAATAAGCCAGCTACGATTGACGCTTTGGAAGCCAACATTACTCGTGTTATCCACGAGATTTGCGAAAAATTTGATCTTCCGAATAGACCAAATCACACGTAGACTTGGCCATCGTTTACATGATCTCATTTTCAAAAATTAAATGCCAGGAACAGTTTTTTGAACTGATAATAAAAGCTTTAACTTCGCTTTCAAATTTATGTACTTTATTTTACCATATAAGTCAAACTTTACGCTGAATCACCCTATAGTTAGGACTAAATCCGGTGACTGTATGTTTTGTATTATTGTAGTGTATAGCACATTTGTGTGCTATGGTGGTCCATGCTTTTGCTCGTTTATTTCGCAACTTATTTTGTTAGCCAACGTTTGATTTAACCTCTCGTTCAGACCATTTGAGGATGGAGCATTTATTGCGGAGAAAATACTTGGTAAGTCGTGTTCATTTAGGAAATTTTTGAATTCTTTGAAGCTTATACCAGGATATTGGTGAATTAGAATTGCGCCAATTTTTTCGTGTTCTATTATATTTTTTGTTATTGTAATTTTATTAAATCGTATGAAAATTGAGTTTTTGTGTTTTTGTAATGTAAGTATTTGTTTGTCGATTTCCTTCCCAAAAAAACTCCGATTGTGTCTATAGCAACGATCTCAAATGGCTGCTTTGCTGGACCCAGTTGAGACATTAGCCCTAGTTTATCATGACCTCTTGATTAATTTTTCTTGCAGGTTTCACAGCTTATACAAAACTTTTTTATGTTCTTTGCTAGGTTTATTCCTGTATAATGTGTGCTACTCATACTGTGCATTTGTTTTATTCCTATGTGACAGAAGGTTTTGTGGGTATTCCTGATGAGTTTTTTTCCTAGATTTTCTGACAATATAATATTTTCTTGCTGTTTTATAGTACAATTCGTTTTTTTTTTGTGTAAGTCTGTTTCTATTTTGAATTATATGTTTATGTGTGTTTTGTTCTTCAAAGATATGCTTAAGCGTTACAAGGCTTACGACTTTAAGACAATCTTCGTCTTCATTAGTTGCTTCTAATGTTGGATTTCGACTAAAGCAGCCTGCTTCTAAGTTTTTCTTTTCTGGGTAATATTCGATTCTGAAGTCATAGTAGGATAAATAACAAGATAGATCACCCAATTCCTCATCTGTTCTTGCTTTAATATTTAATTTCTCTTATGGTTTGTGGTCTGAGAATATTATGAATGATTTTCCCATAAGACAATGTTGCCAAAATTTCACTGCTTCTTTTAGTGCAAAGCATTCAATATGTATTGCCTTTTTCCTTTCTTGGGTGTTATTTAATTTTCTGTAAAAATATGCTTCTGAATTTTCTGTGCCTTCTCCGTTTACTTCCTTTGGTTGTTTTAGTACTGCTTGCATTCCCTCTAAACTTGCATCTGTGTATATGTGTACAGGCAACTCTAGGTCAAAAATAGATAAGATTGGTTTAGTTCATTAGTACTCTTCTTTTGTCCATATAAACTTTTGATCTTATGGTTTATGCAAAGGTTTCAATATGGTTGAGGCAATTGGTATAAACTTGTTATAAAAATTATTTTTGCCTAAGAACTGTCCGACATTTTTCTGGGTCTTCGGTACAGGGAATTTTTTTTATAGAAATTAAGTTGTCGTTGATCAGTGAGATTGAATTATAGCTTATAACATGACCGAGATATGTAACTGAGTTCATTGCAAAAGCACATTTGGTTAATTTTAAAGTGAAGCCTTCTTTTATAATAGCATCCAACAGCATTTCTTAATGTCGTATATGTTTCTCAAATGATTTTGAGAAAACTAAAATAGCATCTATGAAGTTAACTGCAAATTAAGAGAGTTTGAGTTTTCTAATTATATTACCTAGAATTCTTTGGAAGATTGCTGGTGCGGTTTTCAAACCAAATGGTTAGCAAGTCCATTGGTTAATGTCCCTCTTGTGCTGCAAAACCCTCTTTTGTTTCTATCTTCAACTCGCAGTAGAGTTGACCAAAACGCCGAATTTATAAACAATTTTGAGAAGTATTTGCAATTTGTAGTTTTTGTGACTAAGTCTTCAATTAAAAGGAAAGGTTGCGATTGAGGTAAGATTATTTTATTTAAGTCAATTAAGTCTACACACATCCTTAATTTCTTGTTTTCGTCTCTTTTATAGGCCAGTGTAAATGGGGCCGCAAAGATGCTATATATGTTAGTTCTTCAATTAGATTCTTACTTAAAAGTTCTGCAATTTGTTCTTCTATTTGTTTTTTACCTTCTAATGAACATCTATACGATAAAAGCTATTCTTGCCTAATAATCTTTTACTGTGCCAATATCATATTTGTTTTTGGCAAATACGGTATTATATCTATGTAGTACTAAGACAATATAAACCGCTGATGCATCGTCGCCGTCTCAAAATTATATGAATTTTTGTTTTGCTTGTTCGCTGTCTTTACTTCGATACAGTTCATGGGGATCGTATTCCCAGTGAAGAATAACATCGTGTCGACTCATAAAGTGTGTTGTATCGATATCAAACAGACAACTCGAACGACGATAGACAGTAAGTCGCTGACCATTGCTGTAGGTGAACCACTTATGAACTAAATATAAACACGAAGTCCTAGGCCAACAACAGTAAGTAAGCAAAGATGACAGATTGGAGGAAGTCGATACTACTGATCGCCGGAATTTGCACAACCGGAGCATTGTGCGCACGGATCGCCAAGGCGTGGGCTTGGTGCAACTTACTGAACCAATGGAACTACTGGTCGCTGTGGTAGGTCAGACGAAAAGTATAAGAATGAAGACAGCGGACTTGGGGCGGCAGTTCTTTTGTTAACCCGAGGCGCGATGCATCCGTAGTCAGAAAAATTTTCCACTAAAATTAGTTCATAAATAAAATTGAAAATTAATAAAACCAAAATTCTTGTTTGAATGTTTTTCATAGCTTTCTAAACAATTCACTGAAATTTCACAATTTCCTGTATTTATATGTTCGTTGAAATTGATTCGGAAACTTTGGGTGTTTTGAGCTCTGTTATTCTCTTCTTTATCATTTTTACCTGCAGGAAACTCAGAATTTTTTTTTTTATTTTATTTGTAAATTTTCTTCTTATATTAATTTAAATATTTTTATACAGTCCGGGCCAATTAAAAAATCATATTAAAAATGTTCATCATTTATCACAGAAACGTTAATAGTTTCTTCAATATCCATGATTTTTTCCTGAATTATAATCAAACCATCCGTTTTGTTCACTCCATTAATTGTCCTTAAATTTGTTTTTTTTGCATTGCTATTTTTGTCATATTTTAAATTCACTAATTTTGCATTTATAAGTGTTATAAGAGTCATAAATAGCATCGACATGCACTGTATTATTTAGTAAAATTTTAAGACTAATTAATGGTGTCACTAATGGTGAACTATTAAGTTTTTAAACCAACAGGTTAATTCAGGATGATAACGTGTTTCTTTGTTTTTGCCCTCACATATTTTGCATGGCTTCTTTTACATTTTTTCTTGGGCTCAAAGTTTTAATTTTTTTTCCCAATTCCTTTTTGTAACCAGATGTTTCGGCTTTCCAATTTCGTTATAAAGGTCTTTTGATTCCTTTAAGATGTCTCTGTCTATCATGTTTGAAACTAAATTTGGAAGGCCTGCAGCAATTAAATCAATTTAGATTTTCTAACCTCTACTAAAAGTCTTTCTATTTTGGTAGCATACTCCAATAAAGTGCTTGTTTGATGTTTAAATGCAAGTGCATATCTAATTGGACTCGAACTTTTATTTGCAAATATTTCACAAAAATTACTTTTCCAACTTTGTCATTGTGAATTGATTGATAATTTATTTAGCAATACTTGAATACCGGTCCATGCAAGATAGTTTTAAAAGCATAATCTTGTTGCTGTCTTGCAAAACCTTGAGTCGCTCACACTCTTTTTCAAGTTCATTCATTCATTGGAATGCATTGGGTATTTTGTTATTAAATTTGTATAGTATGACTTTTTCTGCAATTTTTGCCATGTTAATATCGTTGTTTTGTTGCTGAGTATCAATTATTGGGTCTATAACTATTAGAGGTTTGCTAAGAGATGGCGTTACTTCTATTATTCCATTGTTTTTATTCCATTGGAACATGCGTTGGAAAGCTACTCTCATTGTATGTCATTTCAGTATATGTCATTCATTTGAAGCGTAAACAACACTAATTTTTTTTCACCCGAATATGTCGAACTTTGTGCCTGAAAAAGTGTTTTTGCTGGGAGTTCTTATTCATTACTTTAATATGATGAAAACTGCTGCCGAAAGTCATCGTATTTTGGAAGAAGTTTATGGTGAACATGCGCTTGCTGTGCGAACGTGCCAAAAGTGGTTTGCACGATTTAAAAGTGATGATTTTGGCTTAGAAGACGATGAACGTCCTGGGCAGCCAAAAAAGTTTGAAGATGAAGAACTGGAAGCATTACTCTATGAAGATTGTTGCCAAACATAAGAAGAGCTCGCAGAATCTTTGGGTGCAACTCAAGCAGCAATTTCAAAACCTTTAAAAGCAGCTGGATATATTCAAAAGCAAGGAAAATGGAGAGCTCAAGAGCTCAAGCCGAAATGCTGCTGGAACGCCACAAATGGAAGTCCTTTTTACATCGGATTGTTACTGGTGATGAAAAGTGGATCCATTACGACAACCCCAAGCGCAAAAAACCATATATGAAACCCGGCCAACCAGCCAAATCAACGGCAAAGCCGAATATCCATGGCTCGAAGGTAATGTTCTGTATTTGGTGGGATTAGATGGGTGTGCTGTATTATGAGCTGCTAAAACCAGGTTAAACCATCAATTGACAACGCTACCGAACACAATTAATCCGTTTGAAGAGAGCAGTAGCCGAAAAACGCGCGGAATATGCGACCAGACACGAGGCAATAATTTTCCATCATGACAACGCTCGGCCCCACGTTGCCCTTCACGTTGCTATTCCGGTTAAGAACAGTGGATAGGAAGTCTTACCGCACCCGCCTTATAGCCCAGACCTTGCCCCTTCTGACTACCATTTGTTCCGGTCGATGCAGAACGCCCTCACTGAAATACGGTTTACATCAGAGCAGAATATCAAAAATTGGCTTGATTCATTCTTGGCTGCCAAGCCGGCGCAGTGCTTTTGGGATGGGATCCACAAATTGCCAGACAGATGGGAAAAAGTATGTAGGTGTCAAGCAGCATTAAGCTATTTAGTTAATCATTAAGGTCGTAATATAATAAATATCATTTTACCATTGTTTTGACACACCTCTTCGATACAAAAACCAAGTCCTTAAGAACAAAAATTATGTCCTTTTGAAGGTATTTGAGTGAAACTAGTGCCTCCCTTACAAATTAATATTTATAAATTATGGTTATGGTTGGTCCTTGAGTACTTTTCTCCATATTCAGCTATATGTTAAGCACTCTGATTATTGCAGAGAACGGTTGGAGTACCATAACATCCAAAAATTTAGCTCTTGTAATAAATTTCAAAGTGCGTATGTTTACCTTGCTCCTTCGGTCTTGTATGATACTCTGATTGCGCACTTGAAATAGCTACAGGGCGTTGTTTTATCAGATGCAGCACCAACTAGCATCTACATAACCAACTAGTAGGAATCCAGTTTAAATTTGACTTTGAATCAGGGAGGAAAGAAAAAGATAGATACCAATGAATGCTGCTTTTAAATGGTTGAAAGTTGTAATGACAAGGAAATAAAGTGCTAGGCAGAGCATTCCATACTCGAGTTGTATGGTTTAGAAACGACTCAGAAGTACGTTGAAAACAACGAAACTCACTTAAATATTTTATCACCAATCAACACTATCTGCTGTTGTGCTGAACTGAAAGAATTATATGAAAATTGTAGGTCTGTTATATTTCCTGTCAACCATAACCATAACCATTTTAAAATCGGGTATTTAAATATGTTTTCTGTTGATCTGTTTGTTTGTCACCTGTTTGCCAAAATGTAAAAAATGTAAATGTTGTAAAATTCATTTGAATCTTTGTTCTAGGCGTCGTTTCATTGGATTCTTATGGGTGATATCCACTTAGTCGAAGATGTGAACAATTTTAATAGCGGCCAAGCCATGCTTAACATTTTTGCTAACCGGTTTTCTGGAATAAGAATCTTTTATATTAATGTGCAAAGTCTTAAGCCAAGTATCGATGAATTTAGGGAACTGTTTTCTTGGCTAAAGTTAGATGTAATATGTATTTCTGAATCTTGGTTGATCCCTTTAGGGGATGATGGAATCGGCGATGATGACAAATATGTTGCTATTCACGGTTACGAAATACTTCGTTGGTGACAGACCCATAAGGGAATGAGGGGTTGCAATTTATTATAGATCGGCCTCTTAATGTGAAGTTTTAAAAAGAAGTGGAAGTTCTTCGTTCTGTGATTTTTTGTTTGTTATAATTTCCGACCGTAATCAAAAATAATTTATTGGCTGCATCTACGTATCGAGTCGAAACATTGCTCTTACATAAATCGAAACCTAGCTATTTACCTTTGTCCCATGCTATGAGAATAAAATACTTTGCTTTGATTTCAATAAAAATCTTTTGAAAAATGATGAGAAAGCAAATTCCATTAAAAATCTTGCTGTGAACTGTGGTCTTAATGTTGTTCACAACTCCGTTCCAACACATTTCCGAGTATTTTGTCGACCTTCACTTTTGGACCTAATTCTTGTATCAGATGCGACCCTCGTATTATTCCACGATCAAATATCTGTACCCGGTTTTAAATCATCTCATGATCTAATATTTTTAACTTTCGACCTTCACATGGATAATGAACTTTCTCCCAAGACGGTGATACTTAGAGATTTCAATAACATTGACCCACCAGCTCTGCATAATGAAGCGTCAATATACCCCTGGAATTTGTGTTGAAATCTCGCTAACGTTAATAACAAAATTGCCTTATTCGAGTCGATGGTGTTGGAATTCTTCAATGTACCAATGTACCAATAAGGCAGGTAGTTGTTGAGTATCCTAGTTGCTTTTGGTTTATTCCAAATATAAAAAGCTCATAAGGCTTCGTGACAAAGCAGTTATCCTGAATCTATAAATAGGGCTACCATTGTTAAGGTAACAAACTTAACAACTGCAGAGACCCGTAAACAACAGCAGCGTTATTACACATCCAAACTTAAAACCAATGCAAGACCTCAAGATCTCTGAAGAAAATTGCGCAAGCTGGGAATTACTTTCGAAAAAAAAATGTATTCCTAGCCGTGTGGGAACTGATCCGGATCTACTAAATAGCTTATTCGTAAGCAAATCTTTTCTACCTAATCCTATATCTTCAACTGAAACAAATCTAAGCAGTGGACCCTCAGCCTAATGAGGTCCAACATTTTTCTTCAAAACTGTTAACAGCGTTGATATCATTTTTGCTGTTAAATCTGTAAAGTCTACCGCTATATGTATAGATATTATTTCTCTGAAGTTCAACAAAATAATACTGCTGCATGTGATAGATATGCTCACCCATATCTATAACTATTGCATTGTTACATCTTGTTTTCTCCCAGCCTGGAAACTTGCAAAAGTGACACCTATTCCAAAGAATTCAAATCCTTCTGAATTGGCCGACTTTCGCCCAATAAGCATTCTCCCGGGCTTGTCTAAGGTCCTTGAGATCGTCATAAAGAATTAACTTCAGATACACGTAGACTAACTCAATTTAATAAGCCCGCATCAATCTCCTTATCGTAAAAGTCACAGTTGTTAAAATAATTGATGACATTCGTTTAAACTTTGACAAGTCCCATGTAACCTTACTATGTCTTTTGGACTTTTCAAAGGCATTTGATCCGGTCAAACATGAAAAGTTCTGTCGAAAGTTAATTAATGAGTTTTTAAATGTTTTTTTTTATTTTATTCAATATAGCCCCCTTTTAATTTGATACACTTATTCTAACGATTTTCCAACTTCTTGATTCCGTTCGAAAAGTAATTTTCCGGAAGGTCTACAAAATACTCCTCCGTGGCATCGATGATTTCAGCGTCAGCTGAATTTTTTATTGATGAGCTATCTTTTGAGGTTTGGGAATAGATAATAGTCCGAGGGAGCCAAATCGGGCGAATACGGAGGATGTGACAGCATATGAAACCGTAAGTCATTGATTTTAGCCGTGGTTGCGATGCTCTTGTGCGCCGGTGCATTGTCTTGCAAAAACAAATTTTTTTTTTCGCTACATGTGAGGCAGCGATTTCGGCCTTTAATCGCTAGAATAATTCACAGTTATACTCGCTTTTGATGGTTTTTCCTTTTTCGAGGTAGTCCACTAAGAGTATGCCATGATAATCCCAGAGAACCGGAGCCATAAACTTTCCGAACCATCGAGCCACCCTCGGCCGCTTCGGAGCAGTCGTGCCGGCTTCAGTCCATTACTCATTCTGTTCTCTGGTGTGTAATAGTTGATCCAAGTTTCATCAACAGTTACCAATCGACGCCAAAAATCCGCCCGATTCCGCATCAGCAAGTCCAAACACTTTCGAAGTGCTCTCGCGTTCGTGTTTTCGGTCAGGAGTGAGTATGCGCGGCACTCAGTGGCAGGATAACTTTTTCATAGGCATAGGCATAGGCATTTCATAATCTTTGTGGTATTTACTAGCTCGCGCACCTTCACTTTCCGGTCAGCCAATAACATTTCATGTATTTTTTTGACATTGTTCTCTGTAACCGCATCGGATGGCCTGCCGCTGCGGACTTGATGGGTAGTGGAGTTGCGGCCACTACAACACTCTCGAAACCAATATTTGACGGTGGTATCTGACGGAGCATTCGCCCCATAATATTTATCCAACTTTTCTTTTGTTTCCTTCGCCGTTTTGCCTTTCAAAAAATAATGTTTTATGAGAGAACGAAAATCGTTTTTGTCCATACTCAACATGATGCTAAACACGTCAACAACAATCAGCTGTCAAAACAAAACTAAAGGCAGTATGGCACTGAAATTTGGCATGTCTGCCTAAATACGAACGGATTTCAAGGCGCCATTGCAGTAGCAGCGCATTCTGGCGGTCAAGGAGGTAACTTTTCACTCCACCTAGTATATGCTGATGACATGTATACAGAGTTGTGTCAGCCATCTAAATGAAAATCTAGAGGCAATGCGATTATGGGCTTCCTCAAATGGGCTTAAATTAAATGCTAAAAAACTTTGCGCTTACCAATTGGGAAGAAAATTGGACAAATTGAGATATACCTAGATGTTTATCTGCCTACGCTTTTCTATTACAGTCAAAAACTTTGGCATAATTCTTTACAATTCTTTTTCAACTACCGATTGTACCGATGTTGTCATAAAAAAAATTTACGCTGTCCTGCGATTATTGTGTAAATCCGCCCGTTATATACTAACTGACATTCGACTTAAACTAGTAAGATTTCTTCTTGTCCCACATATTACGTACTTTTGCTTGGTTTACTGCTCACTAGACTCAGTATGCTTTAGAAAATTGGAACTTGTTTTCATAGTAAGATATGTCTTCCACGTGCGCAAGTTTTATCATATTTCCAGGTTTAGGTACTCCATCTTAGGGTGTTCACTTTTAAACTACCTGAATGACTGCAACTGCCTATCCATTGCACGATTGATAACCAATAAAAAGCCATATTACTTATGCCGTTAGATACAGTTTGCGAGGTCATCTAAAACTTTAAGAATTAATCCTTCAAATTATTTCTATTTAGAATGTTGCCGTCTACTTTTTGTTCACTCCGTAAGACTGTGGAACAATACATACATACATGTGAGAAATGTTTTTAGTGCTAATAATAATAATCGACCTACTGAAACCACTATCGCCAATAACATTCGCAAATATGAGTCCCAGTTTACATTAATGGATGATACTCGACTGGCTAGATCACATCCAGTACGTAGTGAAGATACTATAACAGCTGTAGCTGAGGGTGTACAAAACTGTGACGAATCGATTCGTCGTCGTTCTCAGCAGCTTGGTTTGGTGTATTCGACAACTTAGCGTATTTTACGCAAGGATTTCGGCCTAAAAGTGTACAAAATTCAACTTGTGCAAGAATTGACGTCAGGCGACTTGAATTTGCGTCATATTTTCAGTGAATTGGCTCTGGAAAAACTCAATGAAAATCCGCTGTTTTATTGTGAAATTTTGTTCAGTGATGAAGCCCACTTCTGGCTCAATGGATACGATAACAAACGTAATTACCGTATTTGGGCAACTCAAAACGTACCAAGAGATACCATTACAACCATTAAAAACATCGGTGTGCTGTGGTTTATAGGCTGGTGGAATCATTGGTCTATATTTCTTTAAAAATGAGGGAAATTAGAATGTTACCGTCAATGGTAAGCGTTATCGCGTCATGTTAACGGACTATGTGCTTCCTGAAATGGTTTCGGTGAGCTCTGGTTTGAACAAGATGGCGTTACGAGCCATACAGCGCGTGAAACAGTGGACTTGTTAAGAAATCATTTTGATGAGCACTTAATTTCACGTTTTGCTCCGGTAAATTGGCTGCCTAGATCGTGCGATATCACACCTTTGGACTATTTTCTCTGGGGAAATGTAAAGTCTCAGGTCTTTAGAAATAAGCCATCTACGATTGACAATTTGGAAGCCAACATTACTCGTGTTATCCGTGAGATACCAATCGCTATGCTCGAACAAGTCGCCCAAAATTGGACCTTCATACTGAAGGACGGTGTGTTGAGATTTTCGAATACAAGATCACGCGAATACCAGACATTAACAGTCATGCCGCCAACACCCTGGACTTGTTTTTAATTTATCAGCCCGATAAGTACACCGTTGATGTGCTTTCCCCTTCAGGCTTGTCGGGCCATAGTGTCATATCAGTTAATTTGTTGTACACCCACCACAAATTAGAGAAAAGATTCCTAAAAGAAGGCCAATGCTGATATGATCACACACTATTCTCTATGGAATAAGATGATTTATTCTTCATCGGATGAAGAGTATCAAACCAAAAGAAAAGGCATGGTACGACTGAGCTGTAAAGAGGCTGTTAGGGTTAGAGAAATGTTTTATTGTCCGACATGGGAAAACCGGAAAAAGTTCAAACAAACCAGGAATGACTGCATCGCCTTTTTTAAGCGTGTGAAATCCAATATGACCGAAAATTGAGGAAAAATATCTACAATATCCCAAAGGCAGTAAAAACATTATATATTCTGCCTTATTCTCCATCCCGAAGCTCATTTATAATGACATTCCAGCTGTAAGCTTTTTGAACAAGGCCATCTACTTGCTGCACATTTTCCGGTCAGATCAACACTCTCAGATTGTGCTTTGTCCCCACCTGCACTTGAGTGCGTCAAATCTTCAATGGGACGAATCCACTTTCGCACTCTTGTAGTAGCAAGAGTAGTTAAAAATCCAGGTCCAGATGGTATATTTCCACTTCTTCTGAGAGAGAAAGAACCTCGCTGGCAAAACCAATGCATACGATTTTCATCAATCCTACTCCTAAGGACTTTTTCCGGGCCGATGGTTAGCGGCATTTGTCTAGCTTGTCCCTAAAAAAGACGAATCTTCTTCCGTTTTTTCCTACAGACATATTGCTTTCTTTATAAGATCATGGAAACGCTGATAAGCCATCTGCTCATGAAATATTTCAAAAAACACGAAAACGTCTCAATGACCGGCAGTACGGTTTTCGTAGCAACAGGTCCACTGGTAATTTGACGGCATATCTCACCGAAAAGTGAAATTAAAGCGTACATCGATCTGGCGTAAGCAATATAGTTGGACTTGATATTTCTAAGGCATTTGACAGAATTTGGCATCAGGCTCTTTTGTCGCAAATGTGTGCTTTTGGGATCTATGACTCCCTTCAACTATGGATTAGAAATTACCTTTCAGAACGTTCAACTCAAGTTGTCTGGGATGGCTTCAAGTCCATGTTCTTTATTTGTAGAACGAGAAAGGTAGCGTATGTTAAGGTCATTAAATTACAACATTAACAGCATAACTAACTCGGGAACTATCAACATAGTAGAATGTAATGCTCTCAAAACACAATACCGTTTGCTGTCGTTAAAGGAAAATTTAAACACTCATCCATGAACGGCTTTTACATCGTCGAAACCGAAAAACTCGCTATGATTGTCAGTGACAACTTACGTTGGAATTACCATATATCCGATGTCGTCAAAAATGCTGCGAAATGTCTAAGTTTCCTCAAGCGATGTAAGTAATATTTCACCCCCTCTAATCTGGCCTCAATAAATATGAGACATTCATCCGCCCAAAATTGGAATATAATGCCCACATCACATAGGATTCAAAACCGAGCGATAAAACTCGTTGGTGATAATGATATCTGTCAGTCAATTGATACCCTGACACCGACGTAATGTCTCTTGCCTCAATTTGTTTTTTTTTTTTTTTTCTCGCTATGTCCACCACCAGTGTTCCATAGAGATCGCCAGCACCATTTCGACCCTTCAAACCTTCAACAGTAACACTCGTCACGCTGTGAATTCGCATTAGTTGTCCCACTTTCGGTCGTACTCTGAAATATCGTGATTCATTCAATTCCCTTATGGAATGTCTTGCCGACCTTTTAATTTCTAATTCATTCCTTCCTTTCCTTTCAGCACTTCAAAACTTTGGTTCCTTTATTTTTGTGGGTTAAGTTTCTCGAAATTCTAAGCAGATTTTCTGTCTTATATTTGTGCCATGGATTTTCTCACTTAGTTAATAATTTTCGCAAGCTTATCTTCTAGATCTATAGTCTATCTTCTCTGCAGATACCTGTTTTAGTTGATTTTAAATTAAAAGTTGGTGCCTTCGGAGTTAGCTTGTGACTTTAGTACAACTAGGTACTTTCAAGAGCGATGTTGCAAAAATGACATGACAACGCATCGCTTTGTTTAAGTGCTTTTTTGACGTCGTCATTACTGGCCTACCAAATGCCAAATCAAATTCTACATAATTCATATCTATGCGGCTTTAGAATCGAGAAAGAGGTGGTGTGTCGATTTGGAATGCCAGATTTTTTTCCATGATTCGCAACAGTGTTAAAATTTGGTTTATGATGGATTTTCCTCGCCTAAAAGACACAGATAGGGGCCAGTCATACTATTAACGAAGAGTCTTATGCATTTACATAATACGGCAGAAGGGATTTTTTATTCGTTGTTAAGTTGATGAAGAGGATCTCCTCTTTTAGAATCGGACAAACAATGCTAAAGGCCATACTTTCGTTGACCCAGATTCTGGAGATGAGTGAATGTATACTTCGGATCATATCATCACTTGCCACTTTAAACAGCTCGGCAGATAGAACATCGGATCCTGCAGCTTAGTTGAACTTTAGCTTCGAAATGGGTGTCCTTATCGTCATCATAACTGTGTGTTTCCTGCTCCATCCTTGTAGATTTCTATTCGGGTCTTACAGCTTTGCCATATCCATTTTATTTTTTAGTAAAACTTCCGAACTTCGTTTTTCTGGTAGCATCTCTCTAAGGGTTCCATTGAGCAGTTGTCATGTTTTGCTTTTTTCTTCTAAAGAACCGTTGTTTTGAATTGAAAACCAGTACATCAGAGGCGACCTCTCTGATTGTTCTTTGGGAGTGATGCAACTTCAAGAGGTTAAGGGAAACTCGATCGGAAAAGGCCTGCTGGTTTCAGTTCAGAATAGTTCAGTGGCTTTTGTCTATTACGAATATCCGCATTGACTACAACAAGTTAATTGTTCGATTCGATGTTAACTGCGCGGAATGTTCGGACAACCAAGTTATCGAAGGAATACCTTGCGTGTATCGCAGTGTTATTAATTTGATTTATGGTTTGTTGATCAGATGTTAGCAAGGGCCCTTTATGGATATCAAGATGTGGGCATTATGTCACGCCGCAATATCATAAAGCCTGTGTCCATTTTCGGAGGTCATGGCATAGAACCTGTACTTCCCCACCATATTACCAAAGATGCCTTCATTGCCTAGCTTGGCATTAAAATCGTAAGGACAATTTTCACTTCATATTGAGGGCATTGCTCGTAGGTTTTTTTCAAAGAGCTTGTTCTAGCTTTGATAGGGTATTTCTTCTCCACTTTCGGGAAATGGGCGTTTATGAGGCTTCTACTGGCGAATTTACCGTTTATGCGAGTCGTAACCAGACGTTTGCCTTAAGCCCAAGATAAATTCGCTAAGCCTTTTTCCTACTGCGAACGCGCTTCCGAATAAATTCTTCAACTGCTGTCCGTAAAGCGCCGGTTACCTGTAATATGGTAATCTGCATACTAAATATCACAGTATCACATCTTTGGATGGCTGTTATGTCTGCTTCGTAGCAGTTGAAAATCTGCTCTAATTATTCGGCTGCGCGCGGTCTGTTAAGGGTTCGAAAATTACATGTTCAGACCCGATTATCGTTGTCCTTTGGTCGAGCATACTCTTCCCATATTTGTCTGCATGTCTTAGGATTTACTCATGCTGTTACGGGGGACCACTACTGGGGAGTAAGTCAAGCACTAAATTTGGAACTCGATTGTTGTGCTTTTGGTCCAATACAAATTATAGGACAGTAAACAGTTTCCTGATGAATCCCCAAACTGAAGAACAAAATGTCTGCCTTGGATCTTATGAGAGCCAATCGACCGTTTTACGATGGTGAGATATTTGCTTTTCGGCTTTCAGCATGCAGTAATGTCAGTCAATTCTCGGTTCGTTTTTTAATGCGAATACTTTTGCGAAATAATAATATTCTTCATCCAGGATATGGTCTAAAATGTACTTTTTCAATTTAGCAGCCATTTTCAACTACAATATCTTCAATCATTAATCTCTAACTTTTATTGTAGCAGGGTATCATTGATTTTATCTATTTTATTTCCCCTTCCCTACAGAAACAAGTAATGCCCATTAAAGTGTTAATTTCTCTTAATCACGAATAACCCCAGGCGATGCATTCTCCAATCAGTTGCATCTCTTGTACTCTTGTATAAAATGCACTCACAGATATAATACAATCACCAAAGTGGTGGCAATTCTCACATAGACAAGCTAATGAAACCTCTAAGTGGCACTGTTATTAAAGTAATTCCTAAAGAGGTCTAATTTGACCTAACAAGCTGCTATTAACCCCCCTCCCAGCTTTCAAGACCTATTAGGCTGATAGTCGGTGATACAAAATGAAAATAAAATACCGCAAAGTGTATCTATAGATGGATGTGGGGAAGGCAGTGGGGATAAAGGCGCCACTAAGAACTTGAACACGAAAATTGCATGTTATGATTTTTCCAGTTAAGAAAAGTTAAAAAAAAAAAAAAACCCATTCCAACAAAAACCAACCAATAACACCAACAACAAAATCATTGGCCGGGTTATTGGACAATCTTGTCAGAAAGTCACAGCGCAGTCTGGTGCGGCGTGCTGTGCAAATGTCAAACTTGTACAGCAGGATACGGATACGGATACGGATACAGGATAATATTACCTCATTCCCAAGCTACATTTTGCACTTTTTTTCCGGGTACATTGGCGCCCACTTTTCTGCCAAAGTGGTGACTTACTCATGGCATCACTAATAAAGCCTAGCGTGTGCTTCTGTACCATCGCATTTGCAGTTTGCAACTCGACGAGGGTATTCTTCTGCAGCTAACGATTATTTAGTTGGTAATTACGTAATTTTATTGCGAATGACATGCAAATATCCTTTCATAGTTTAATAAATAGGTGGCAGTTTTACACCATTTGACCGTGAGTTCATATCGGATCGGGCCCGTACTTACTCTTATCGGAAATGCAATAGAAAGGGTTGCACGACGTTTCAGTGTAACTCTACGTGGGGGGTTGACAGAGGTTCTTGCTTTTCATTGAGATGTAATTTAGGTTTCGTTCCCTTCGCTTTTCATTTGTGATAAGTATCTTAAATGAAATAAATTATACCGTTATTGGCAAATTGCTCTAACCTGGCAGAGATGGTGGTGGCAGTAGCGGTCGTGCCATGTGGCATGAACTTTGTAAAGTTCTGTCTCCAACAATGCCTAGGTCACGTTGTACAAGTATAAATATACCCCTTGCCGAGCCATCACCAGCAAATTTAAACTACAAGTACCTACTACCGGAGCGGATAATAGTTTCGTGATAATCTCTACCATTGAAGAGTTTGTGGAGCTGGTTTCGGCTGCAAAATGCTTCGGTCAATAGAATTCGAAATTAGTTTGGATCTCTGGCAAGTGTTAAACGCGTTGGAAAGTTTTTGTTGCAGGTATACATTAGAGCGACTAAAGGTGAATTTGTGATTAGGACAGGGTTACAATTTGGTTATCTTTTTGGGTAATTGGTTTCTGGTTGTCTGTATGGATTCCTGCTACTTGAGCGTTGGTTCAGCGTTTGTTGTTTATGAATGATGCTTTGGAATGCATAATTAATTTTCACTTTACCTAGCAGCATTATCTGTGCGATTCGCTTTGGCTATGGCTGTTTCAATGGAAAACAATTCGCTCTATATAAATTTGCGTGGAATAGAAAATTATGTTTACATTTCGGATAGTTGATTTTGACTTAAGCTACTGAAAGCAATTTACCTTCGAAGAAATAACATTGGTTTAACTATCTTGAAATGAAACGTTATATGCAGATGAATTTCAACATTAGATACTTCTTGAATAGGAGAGAAAACTAAAGCTTCTAAGATATGATCCAATCTACAAGATATGAGATGGTCGGCGTCTGAGCTGAGATATTTTCAGTCTCTTAGAAAAGTAGCAGACATATTTTTTATCCTGTACAATGTAACAGGCGATTAATAATTGAATGCAAGAAAATACATGGAAATGTCAATGATATAAAGTTGCTGTCGAACGGATGACAAGCTGATGAGATCTGTGTCATCGAATGACAGTATGCAGTGCGTTTAAATTTTTTGGATTTAACTGCAGCGAACATCAATAAAAAAGAAACAGAGACTACAGACTAAAGGAATGATTACCAAAATTAATAAACAGTGATGAATGCAATAACTTCACCTCTAAAGAGCATTACCCGAATAACCTCCTTCGATAGAGTGGATGGTCACAAGAGTTAATCATATACCACATGCATATTTATAAAAAGCCATTCGAAGATGCATTCATGAAAATTAGAAATAATCCCTTGTAGGCCATAACGTTTAAATTCAATATCATCGATGGAGACAATGTTTCACATTGCACTTACTAAGACTTGTCAAGTGGCAATACCTTGTTTGAGTATTTAGAATGGAGAAAATGGTAGCCAAGATACGATTCTTGTAAAGCAAGGGCTTCGGTGCCTTTTCTTAATTTTCCGAAGAAAGATGAGACATCCTTTTAGTGCCAATTGAGAAATCAATACAGCACCAACGATATCAGGGCACGGTACCTCCAGTCTTATGCGAACGGATGACGGACATTCACAGAGAAAGTTTTATTGTCATTTTTCGTACATCAAGTATCGCAGGAGGTGGTTATTTGCACACCCAGGTTATTAGCAAAAGACTTTCCTTCCGAATGACAGCAGAACGATTCCTGATCTTCCAAATATGCCCTGTATACTGCCCTCAACCTGAAGAGTCATGCCATCTACGATTGTGCTCATAAGAAATCCATCTACCAACAGAAGCCCTAAGCGGGGCGTAAGCAGTCCCAAATCAGGTTCAGTTCTTGATAAGTTGTCCTTATCACAGAAAATAATTAAAAATACGTTCGGCCTTTGCCATTACGTCTCACTTGACACCTATTAATCCCACATGGCAAGAATCAACTACAGCAAGTCAGAGACGATAATATCAGGAGACCATTAGAAGTACCGTCTCTGATGTAGAAATCGACAGTTGTCGACAGTTAAGTACCGACAGTTGCTCCCAGAAAAGGATGTAAGTCATGTGACGCTACATTTCAGAAAAACTGCTGAATGCGGATATCTGTTACCATACACGAGTACAGAACTAAAATCGAATTTAGACTTCTGTGAAGTAAAAATAGAGAATTGAAACCACTGGAAGATTTTACTACGTCAATGAGGTTAAGCAATCTTAAAAGAATGAAAGAAAAACATATCATAGAAACAATACTCAAATCAATATTTTCAATGACGATTAACCGAACTTCATAAAAGTTATAGAACTAGATATGCCACATATTAAATCCTCTGAATTTGTAACACTACCAAATTTGTTGGACTGTGCAGGATGACGATGTACACCCTGATTGACTCGAACTGCAACCAAATTCATACTGCTATAATTTCCAAACCGTTCATAACTATGAGCTCAAATTTTGACACATGACAGATAATTTTATTATTTACAAGGCTTTTAAACGATTTTCCTCTTAGTTTTGTTGAAAATTTTTTATCCACGATGGAATTCAAACGTGATAGTGTGATTGCTTTATATTTGGCTGGAAAACAAGTAGCTATCGTTAGAGCACTCCAGCAACTCAACGTGAATAAATCATTTGTATCTCGAACCATAGCTCGTTACCGTGATACTGGCAGATTTGCAAAACACCATGGAAGTGGTCATAAAAAAACAGCAGCATCGGCAGAAATGGTTCGGAAAGTGAAGGCTCGAATTAAACGAAATCCGCGTCGAAGTGGAAGAAAAATGGCTCGTGAGCTCAACATATCGTTAGAACAGACAATGAAAAATGAGCTTGGGTTCAAGCCATTGAAGTTACAAAAAACACAAGATCTTACACCGCAACAGAAAAAAGTTAGATTCGAAAGAGCGAAGGAGTTGTTACGCTTGCACGAAAGTGGTGAGTTGCCGAATTTGGTTCTTTCCAATGAGCCGCCATTTGTTATAGAGCAATATGTCAACAAATAAAATTACCGAGTTTCCTTGCCAGAGAGGTCCTTCGAAAATGTACATCTTCGTACGGCCACCAAAAAGCCGGCAACACCGATGGAGATGGTTTGTGCCGCCATAACCGCCGATGGATCGTATTTTTGGATCGTGGTGTCAAAATTAATGCAATCGTATACCGTGAAAGTGTCTAAGAGGCAGTATTGAAGCCTTAAGCAAACAATTATTTCGGTCAAAGTGGGAGTGCATTTCAACAAGACTCGGCACCGTCTCACAAAGCGCACCTCTACCAAAATTGGTTAAAAATCAATATTCCACAATTCGTTTCTTCGACACAATGAATTGCAAATTCTCCTGATGCAAATCCTTTGGATTTCTCTGTCTAGGGTTTTTTGAAGGCGAAGGTTGGCACTAAAAAATACCAAAGTTTGGACCACCTCAAATAAGCACTTCAGAGCCACTTGCGTGCAGCGTGCCATGCTTTCTTCGGCCGTCTTAAGGCCGCGCCAAAGGTGGACATATTGAAAACTACTGATATAATTTGATAATTGATGTATTTTCCAACATTTTTTGCTTTGGCACTATGAAATTAATCAAAAAACAAAAAAATTATAGAATTTTAAAAAGTTCGAGTCAGTTGTCCCCTTCAATTTTCATCGTCCAAAGTACCAAGCGCGATGTCGGGGCAGCAGGTGGAGACAATGGGTTTTATGGTAGGTAGTGAGAACCGGCATACTCGTATATATGCATCTTAGATGCAGAGTAATGAGACCTAAACTCCGAATTGTTTAAGTGAGTAAATACGAAGTGTGTTCAAAAAGTAAGGTAACTTTCAAAATTTCGCGGGCAACGTACATTCGATTATCTGTGGACAATGGCATACGGTGAGTCTACTCTAACTACAAAAAGGACACCCCACCACTTCAACAAAAGATGATAAAACAAAGCTGTGAAGAAAATTGCTTTGGAAAATCGTCAAATTATCATAAGAAAACTTGCTGAGGATGTTGGCATATCGGTTGACTCGTGTCAACTCTTGAATGACGTTAATGATGATCCTGTTCCTTTACCTGAACTCAAAACTGAAGAAATTTATGAAAGGACGGATATTTGCAGCGATTGAGGAAAAGAAAACGGCATCGTTGGAAGAGCTCAAGACTACACCAAAAAGTGCTTATGACAAGTGTTTCGAGGATTGGAGAAAGCGTTGGTAAAAATGTATTATATTTGAGGCGAATTAGTTTGAAGGGGCTAACATAAAGGTTTATGAATAACTAAATATTTTTTTTATAAAATATAAAGTCACCTTATTTTTTGAACATTCCTCATCATTCTTAACTTTTGACAGTCGCGGCCCTACTTTATGGTGCATAGCTATGGGCTTAAATCTCTAAAATTCAAAGATTTCGATAGTTGTAGTCAATATCTTAATGATAATGCAGTGGATAAACACCGGAACTATGGTAGTTCTCATAAAATGAATGAAATTCCAAACAACCTGGCGTGGGTGTCTAAAGATGGTTAAGCCTCTTGGAAGGATCTCTCGTTGGGGCCCAAATTTAGCCTGAACTATAGCGCCACCTATTTAAAAGAGTAAGTTTTTGCGCACTGTAAAACTGCAAAATGACATACATACCATTAGAAGGGAAAGAACACCACTCAAACCCGATTAGGACAGGAAAATAACCATCAACTCGATAAAATAAAGTGAGGATAGCAATATTAAAACTCTAATCCAAAAAAGCCTTTGGAGCCCAATGAAGACTGAGCTTTCATAATAGCACTGGTGCGGACCTCATCTCTAAATATTTAAGTGGAATTTTAGCATCGTTTGTCAGAGCTTGATGTAAAGATGTGTGTGCTATGTATTCAATTCGATCACAATCCATACTTTTTAAAATAAAACAACAGTGTGTGGGGAGCCTTAAGCATAGATGTATATATTTTTATAAGACCTATCCACTACTTAATTCATCACAATAAATGCAATTTTAAATCACAGCTTGAAGAGCTATTCATTCGTTGTCTGCGTCTGTAGCGGAATGTGACATCATTTGTAATGTCCAGACTTAATTGCTCATCCCATAAAGAAGATGATGAATCTTTTTGAAAATATTTCCATGTATCGCCATTGTTAAACAATCCAGACGTTATTTATCTCTTTGCCGTCGCACCCCTTATGGTCTTATGGAGCAATGTCCTTTTCATAATTTAATGCACACGCCAGCAAGTTATTCACCATGCAATCCTCCTTCTTTCTCCATTCAACTCATTAATGCGTTAAACATGTTCCGCTTAGGTGGTAGTTCTTCTCTCATAAACATCAACATTTATTCGTCATTCACATAAGAATTTATCGCTTATGTATGCGGAGTAGTCTTACTACTCTTGTGCTTCATTACTGATGTCCTGTCTACCATTTTTCTCTCTGCAATTGGACCATGCCCTTAGGCGTTTCCTTTTCAAAATTAAATTCAATTTCTTGTTAGCTGATTGTTGCATGATAGACTGCAGTATATATCAGGCACCTTGTTATCCTTTTTAATTAAAACAGAGAGGACCTAAAAAAGTAACAACAGAATAGAAAAGAAATACGAGAAGAATGAATAGGAAAAAAAAAATACAAAAGCAATTTAATGACGACCGTTTTCTATTTTACTTCCTTTTGTTCCTCTCATTTGTTGTCGTGGAATCTAATGAAAACAAATAAAATACCCAAAGCACGTTGAATAGTGGGAGGTTGGTGGAAGACACGAAAGACATTAGTAACAAGACCTTTTGAACCAGTAAAACCCCTTCGCAATGATTGTTGCAAACTGAGAAAATGAAAACCAACAATCAACGGGGCAATGGTAATGACAATAACAGCAAAATCAACAGCAACAGCTATAACAGCAACGACAACTGTTACGGCCAAGTAACTCTTGACTTGCTTCGACGAGGGCTGAAATTGAAAACGATGACCCTCCACTGTCTGAAGATGTCGTGCCAGAGAGGGCACTATGGAGGGTTATGCCATACTATGGGTAGATGCTTTCACTTCCTTCCAATCCTTTTCAAATTGTGCGGAAAATCTACTAGAATATTGTTACCATTACGTTATTTTTATTTATATCTTAAGTTTTTATTCCAAATGCCGTGCCCTTCCTCACTTCCATTCCTTTCGAATATTTCGATGGAACTTAAAAATAAATTCTATTTTCTGTCTTTGCTTGTGAATATTTTTTATTTTTTTTCTCCAAATCTTTTTCCCTCAATTTGTTTATTTGTTATTTTTCCAACTTTTTCCTTTTATTCTACTCGCTTGAATGAACAACGGCGATAGGTATGGAAGGTGACCTTTAAAGAGGCTTCACAACACATTGGTGCAAGGCACTGATAAAATTTATGAATTAAAAAACTTTTTGTCATCATGAATATTTCATCGACTGAACGATGGTTGGCATCTTCAACCTTACAAATTTAGAGGGAATCTTTATTCCGAGTTCGCTCCTAATTGAAAAAAAAAAAAAAAAAAAACCAAATACTACATAATGGAAATAAAAGCACAGGAAAAGAAAAGCTCAAGCATATATTTCAGTCTTCGAAAGCAGTGGGAAAGATCTTTAAGGAAACAAAATTGAGAAAGCAGAGTTGGCAGTTGTGCGCTGCCTTATGGTTTGAGTCTTATTTAAATGTCACCCTTCGTCTTACCGTGGTGAGCCAACACTCGCTGCTCGTGTGTTGCATAAATTAAAATTCTCATAGAATTTATTAAAAAAAAAAAAAAAAATTATTATTTCTTCATCTCTTACTTAAGACTATCGTTAATACAAAATTATTCTTAATCCTACATTACACCTAACTTATCCTACCTTAATTAGGTCGCGCATTTCAGGTGGTATATCAGATCTAGCACGTTTGCACCATCATCAGTTGTTCATAAGTGTTGAATGAACTGGGCATCCGGTTAGCTGTCTGTGGGAAACGAACTTTACTTTGATCGTGGGAAACTTGGTTGAGAAATATGCGGGTGTTACATTAACTTATTAAAAAAAAAATATTCAGTGCCAACTCTTCCGCCTCCGGTCAAAGTAATGTTGCCTAAATTTGGTCACTGCTGTATTTTTTGTACGGTATGGACAATGTTACAAATGTAACTGGTTGCAAGTGTGAATTTTGTTGGTATGCTATTTCATTTTGTTGTAAGGACATAACACCCACAACAATTTGATTCAGTAAACCAATGTCAGAATTTTCACTTCGCAGCCTTGCATAGCGTCGTCGGTGTTTGGGTTTTCTGTGTTTACTTATGATCATGACTAGGGAATTTAGGGTTGACGTAGTATATACACATGGGCTAAAAAGTATTCATTTTTCTGTGACGTCCACCTTTGCAAATACAGGGCAACTGTTTCGGCACTAAGTGAAACACAAGTAAATCACCGTCAACACCTCTCAAATCACTCTAATCTGAAGCTACCTGGCTACGAGCTAATGTAATTATACTTTTCTCAACGCGGTCTCGCCATATATGTTCGCAGCGGTGTAACTTACCAAACTCCACCACAATGTGATCTATGTTCCAAAATAGAATTCCATTTCCGTAGCAAATTATCCACTACTGCTTCACATACAGAAGCCCCAAACTGGATAGTAATTCGACCTCTATCGACTTTGATGCACTGTCTGACTCCATTCAAATAATTGTATCCCTGTATCTTTATACTGAAATCGTTATTACAGGTGATTTCAGTATACACAACCGTGGGTGGCTTTGACATTCTGGACAGACAACACCCGAAGGACGGTGTGCTGAGATCTTCGCTGCGGAAAACAACTTGACCCAGCATGTGAATGAGCTCACACATATATCAGACGTTGATAGTCATACTGCCAACACTCTGAACTAGTTTTTGTCTTCTAACCCTGACAAATGCAAAGTCAATGTGCTATCCCCTCTAGGCTCGTCGGACCACTGTGTTATATCAGCTAATTTCTCTTAAAAAAATTCCTAAAAGAACCGTATGGCAATAGGAAAAAGTCGCTAGTCGCTATGTTTCTTCAATCACGACGTGGATGCCGCTGCTTATATGATCAGAGATACTATTCTCTTTGGAATGAGATCCTCGGATATTCCATGGTACGAATCGAGCTGAAAAGTGGTTGTCAGGGTTAGAGAAATGTTTTTTTTTGGTCCTACAAGACCAACCCGACCGAGGAATCGAAAAAAGTTCCAGCGAGCCAGGAGTTACTGAAGCGGCTTTCTTAGGCATGTGAATCTCCAATACGACCAAAAACTGAGACAAAAAATATTAGAATGCCCCAAAGGTAGTCCTCATTATCCAGCCCAACGCTTATTTACCATATAATGACATTCTACTGTCACTTCCAGATTATGCTCTATCTCCGTCCACACTTGAGCATGTCGAATCTTCAAAAGGAAGAATCCTTTTTTGTTCTTGTATAGTAGCAAGAGTGCTTTAAGGTCATAATATATACAAATCCTCTGGTCCAGATGGTATATTTTCCCTTCTCCTGAACAGGTGTTCTTTCCAATGTATAAGCTTTTTCATAAATCGCACTCTTCAGGACTCTTTCCGAGCAGATTGAAAACAGCATTTGTCTAGCCCGTTTCTAAAAAAGACGCATCTTCTTATCTGTCGTCTCACACACCCATTGCACAGGAAACGCTGATAAAGAATCAGCTCATGAAATATCTTGAAACATAAAAATTTCTTAATGACCAACAGTACGGCTTTCGCAGCAACAGGCATGTCTCACCGAAAAATTGGAACCAAAGTGTACATTAATCTGGCGGACGCAAAATAGTAGCACTTGGTATTTCTAAGGCATTTGGCTGAGTTTGGCATCAGTGTCTTTTATTAAAAGTTTATGCTTTTGGCATATATGATTCTGTTCTTCAATCGATTAGAAATTAGCTTTCGGAATTTTCAGTTCATGTTGTCTTAGATGGTTTCAGGTCTGATATCCACAAAATAAATCCGGGTGTGCCCCAAGCCCCGTTCTGTCTCACGATCTCTTGTCAGCTACTTCTAATTTATTACTTTGCTGATAACAGTACCCTCTGGTTTTCATATTCGTTCCCTGACTAACGTCTCTACACTTCGGCTGTAGAACGGGAACGGCAGCGTACTCGGTTCTTAATCTCATTAAATAAAGCATAAATAATTGGGGAACCACTACCAGAGTAGAGTTTAAGGCTTCTAAAACACGATGCTGCCTGCTGTCGTTAAGGCAAAAATTTAAGCACACAGTCATTGTCCATGAATGGCACTTGCATTATCTATTCTCGGTATGCTTGTCGATGACAATTTACGTTGGTATGACCTCATACCCGATGTCGGCAATGTAAGAAATACATTTCCATCTCTGATATGGCCTCAATATACTCGTATAAGGCTCAAAATTAGAGTGCAACGCACACATCTAGAAGAGTTTTTAAAACTCCTCTGCATCTGCCAGATAGGATTCAAGACCTCCATAGAAACCTCTAGTATCACGTCGCCCTTTCAAACTTTTAATCGTAACACCCGTCTCGCTATGAATGCTCATCAGTATACCCTCAGGCAACTTTTGAATGTACTCTAAAATATCGGCATTCATTCTTAAGCCGTACAACTCGCTTATGGAATGCCTGGCTCTTTATTTCCTAGTTTTTATAACCTTCGTTGGTGGCGATGGCTTAATGGTTGACTTACTGGCTGTCACGCCACCTACCTGTGTTCGAATCCCGGTAGGAGCACAACAGCAATGGAAAACTTTCGAAAGTCAAATTCTGCCTATGAAAAAGCTTCTCAGGAGAGCCGTTCGGAACCGGCAATAAACAGTAGGCCCTGCTCAGGAGTGTAAAAATTTACAAAGTGAAAAAAAAAAAAAAAACAAATGAGTGCGAGTAGCTACGCCTTGGCCTGGCCCACACCGGGCTGTCGCGTCAATTATTTTCTTATTTTTTTTTTTTTTTTTTTGCTTTATAATCTTCAAACATTTAAAACCAACGTTCATTTCCGTCCTCTCTGATTTTTTTTCGCCCGCGCTGTGAGCAAGCATTTTAAGGGTACTTATATTTCTTGAGCGCTCGCAAATCACAAAAAAAATTTAAATATTTCCTTTATTGTATTTGTAATGAATTTCATAAATTCATTGAATAGATAACAAGTAGCCGGGATGAGTTAATTTGTCGATAGCAGAATGGAATAAAAGCAACTGTTCTGGTTGACCGTGAAAAGTTTATTCTATCATATAAGTGCACTTTGCAACAAAATATAATTTCTAGCACCAATATGTCATTTATGGGAGATTCCAAGCAGATTATAAGAGTAGTGTGATGGCTGATCATATCTACACATCATTTAAAGCCACCTGTAGCTTACATTGCGATAAGAAATCGATACTACTGTAAACAGTTTCAGCATACATTACTACTGGTAATGTGTTCATATGATCATAACTTGACAAATTATGACCTATAACAAAGCCAATGTTAGTCAGTGTTTCTACAAATATTAATTGGTAGTAACTTTTATGAAACCGGGAAGAAATTACACTTGGTTTGAGAAGGAGAGAGAAGGAATCTTGACAATATCCTCATTCATATTGTTTGCGAGCTCGGTTATATTATTGATTGGTCGCTCCGCGTAGAGCTGGACGTCATCATTATAATGGTGTACCGAGATGTAACTTCATAGTCACGATGGCAAGTCATTAATGATCAACATGAATAAAGTAGGAACAATTACTAATCCTTGCGGAACATCTTGCTGTACTGGCTAGACCGATGAAGGCAAATTAGGAGTAACGACCAATTGAACTCTGTATTTAGCTCTGAAACCAAATTACTCCGCGTAGAGTAGACTGTGATACGACAGGTGTTGGAAGACCTGTTTTGGTATGAGCTTCTCTAAGACTTCTGACAAGTACGGTGAAAACCGATCTTTCTGTAATCTGCAACAAAAGTTTATGTTGTTATGCAGAGGTTTGAAATGTGGGTCAAGTGAGAAATAATGGAAGAAACAATCATTTTAAAGAAACTCAATAGTATCACATATTCTCTAACAAAGTTTGATTTTCTACTTGCGATATAGTTTAAAACATTATTGCTAGTGGATACAAGGAAAAACTTATTTAACGTATTTGCATATATTTCACACCTATAGAGAGACGTATTTAGCTGGGATACGTAGTAACATTTTTTTAACATTCCAGACTAAAACTGTCGAATGGTTTCGGACTGTTGTGTAAATTAGCAATTTTTTTTTTTTAATTTACTATACAGCTTATTCCGGACTCTTTACAGTGTAATACTACTAAATGATTACCACCTTGACATGACCGAGGAGTCCATGGTCCAGCTCGCTAATGCGCGAGCTATTTAAGCGCGAGTATAAACCTTCAGCATACCTAGCGTAGGTGAATCTTCTTAACCGCTAGCTAATGCAACAATCCAGCAGACTGTGTATAAAAGTATATAAGTAGGCTCTTTTGAAATAAAGAAATCTAGTAAACCATTCACAGAGAATCATAGGCGCCTTCAGAAGTATGGTATTGAAAATTTGCTCCTTATTTAAAAAAGAATTGGCTTCAATTCATGCACAAGTTGAATTTTGTACGCTTTTAGGTCGAGATCCTCACGTAAGATACGCCAAGTTGTCGAATACGCCAAGCCAAGCTGCTGAGAACGACGACGAATCGATTCGTCACGTTCTTCACGTACACTCTCAGCTATAGCTGCTTATAGTCTCTTCACTATGTGCTTAATATGGTCTAACCGGTCGAGTATCACCCATTAATGTAACTGGGACTCAGATTTGCGAATGGTATTGGCAATAGTGGTTTCAGTTGGTCCAGTTGGTCCAGTTGGTCGTAAGTTCCTCGAATCGCACGAGAAACATTTCATGAAGAACGCTGATTTTCGTAATACAGCTGAACGATTTGGAGACGCTGTTGTGGTGTGAGACTTTCCATTATAATTTGCCAAATGATTTTGAATAAAAATGATAAAGCAGTTTGATAGAAGTCTTGCGTGATCTGTCAAAGAAGGTCTATTGAAAATCAAACCTCACGATGAAACACCTTATGCCATATAATAATAAAAAAAATCGGATGACAGCGCGTCTCTTGCGATTGCAGCTTTTCTACATTACCTTGTACCTTCTCACAGAAGTTCTTCTTCATTGTGGCTCTTGAGAAATCCATGTTTGTATCCTGGATGTACGAAGGTAGTGATCACGTTTGATTAAACGTGTGTCCTCCTGTGTATATTTGAATATATATTTTGTGTCTTATGTGTACATTTTAGACCCTAGCAAAGTTAATAAACCTAAATTCGTTGCCAGACGTAATAGCGTGCAAGCTATGCTTACTAACTGTTCTACCAATGATGTCCTCCTTCCTATCGTGCCGTTATAGTTAGGACATCGCTCATATGTCTTGTCGAAGAGCTCGTAGAAACATTCTTTGGTGGCGTCGTTCTTGTCTTCCATAGAGACATAGGCACATATTGGCCTTGTGTTACTGTATTAGGCCTTGATGCGGATTATAAGAAAGAAGAGTATGACAAATCCCTATCCGAAAAAGCATTGTTTCTGCTTCTTGTAGCAATCACTATGATTGATATCAAAGTTTTCATCCGCTTTATGCTCGGCTCATCCCATCGCACTTCCTGTATGGTGGTGCTGTCTGCATGATAAAAAACTCCACATGGCCTGCTAAGAGTCCGAACATTCCACGTGTAGTTCCGAAGTTCATTGTCCTTTAATTGTTTGCCAGAATCGTTAGCAGTAGACCTGTTATTATTAAATGCTCTTAGGTGGTTCTTCACATTTTTGAATCGCTTCGGTATAGAGGTGTTTCCCTTTTGACGGCGTATTATGCCATTGATGGAGCACGTACGTGCCATTTAAGCCTGCGTTAGTAAGGATCTATTAATGCTGTTACCAAGACCACCACTAGGAGGGAAGCACTGCGTTACGAACTTGATTGTTGAGCTGCTGTCCCAATCTAAGATTAAACCATCCCAAATCACTTCAATTTTTTCTATAATTCACTTTTTTACAATCCTCTAACTGCAGCTAACGTTGTTAAGTTTCAGATGATGGTTGTGTAAGTTGCTTTAATATGGTAAAGTCTTTAAATATATGATGAAACGAACTGAAATAAGGGCTGTGGATTTGGGTAACAAAAAACTTACCCTATGTGACAGAATATTTAAACGTACCAGTAATATTTTATCCCCGGTTTGAAACAAATTGTAATTGTCCCTTTGTTGACCCACCTACATTTAAATGATTTTTTTCGACTCTTTCCATGACAATTGTATCTGTACCGTCATTTCAATAAATTAACCATTCTAAGTGGATATAAATTGGGTGTGCTTTCCTAAATAGAGGTACGGAGCTTATAAATACTTATGTTTGCTTTTTTTTTTAAGTTCTGTTCCTTTTTTTAAATAAGCTCTGTTAATAGCATTCTTCTTTGGAATAACAATGCTAATAGAGTCAAGGGAATTAAATTTCAATAAAAAGTACCTACCTATGACTGTCCTTTTTTCGATTATAAGTAAGTATATCTGACAAAAAAGGGAGCAGTAGACAATGGAATTTCAAATTGAACAGCAAGTATGATTATTCCAGGTCTGTTTAGAGATACAACCCTAGAAATGACCTTACCTACTTGTCCCCGGAAAGGACAAAGAGTACATATTATTTTTTAATATAATTTTCGGAATAAAGGATGATAAAATTGTTGGATATGGTGTATTTACAATTCAGAGTTTTTTGACTGAGGTATTCTATATGATATGACTTGCTTTTGTTTAAGAAATTAATTGGGTCTTTCGATACATACTTGTGCTGCTTAAGTTTATATGTCGTTGGGATTTTTTTTTCTTCCAGCTATGTTATAAGGACCTTTTGGGGATATAAATCCATATCAAGTAGGTATGGTTAGGTTATGTAAAAGAGACCGACACACTTAGGCAATATTATGAAAATTGTTATCTTTACTTGTTGAAAAGTTTGGAGCCTCGGACGTAGCCTAATGCACTTCTTCATATAAAGTTTTCTTTTATGTGATGAGCAGAGCTTAATAAAATAAAGTAAAGGACAGTTCCGTCTTCCTTTTCTGCCATGAGCTACTATGGGGTCTTCCAATAGGGACTTGACAACTTTGAATTTAATTTGTGAACGCACTCTTTCACTAATCATTAAACTGTCACTGTCAATTAATTCAGTAAACTCAACATTTTCATCATGGTAAAGTACATTAACGAGCAACGTCTGCAAATTATAAAAATTTCCTACAGATATTCGGAATTGGTGACTGCAACTTTAAGAGCGTTAACTCCAATTTTCGGTCGTAATTCTCGCCCTAGTAGACAGGCAATAACAAGTTTAGTGCAAAAATTTGAATCCACATATTCGTTTTGTGATGTTGCCGTGTCAGTGAGACAACAGGTTGGTCGAAGTGTCGAAAATATCGCTGCCGTTCAGACGTTCGTAGCATACGATCCAAATCAGTCAATTCCACGGCGTTCTCAAGAATTGGGAATCGCTCAGATCACATTATGGCGTATTTTGCGTAAGGATCTTGGTTTACACCCATACAAGATCAAGCTGACTCAAGAATTGAAGCCGATAGACCATTTGAAGTGACGTACGTTCTCCGATTGGGTTCTGGAGAAGATAAGCCAAGATGATGAATTTAATCGCAAAATCATCTTCAGTGACGAAGCTCATTTTTGGCTCAATGGGTTCGTCAATAAGCAAACTATGCGTTATTGGTAAGCTAAAAACCCACATGTGCTTTATGAATCACCACTTCATCCACAAAAAATAACTGTTTGGTACAGTATGCATGCCGGCGGCGTTATTGGACCATATTTTTCGTCGACGATAACGATCGTCACGTTACTGTGAATGGTCAGCGTTATCGCGCCATGATTACCGATTATTTTTGCCCCGAATTAGAAGATAAGATTCTTTGGGGCTGCGTTAAGTCATTGGTTTATGCCAACACGCCGATGACGTTGGAAGAGCTTAGATCCATTTCGGCCGAAATGTGTGGCCGAGTCGTTGAAAATTGGGTCCAACGAATCGACCGCTGCAAACGTGCCCGCGTTGGCCATATGAACGAAGTCGAGTTCCATTCATAAATGTTTTATGTTTTGGTTGTACTTCAAGCCAATAATAAAGTTTTTGAAATATCTCAAGTGGTTTGCCTTTTATTTAAAAAAAAAAAAATGTCAAGTCGTTATTAGAAAACCCTATACAAATTTTGATTGATTGATTGATTTGCAAAGCTTTGTTGCATTCTTTCTTATGAGGCAAGGTCCACTTCAAATAAACTTCTTGACATGTTGAGGATCTTGTTCATATTATGTTCTTTTTACGGGACTGGGCTTTAATATGAGTTTTAATGTTAAGTATTTGCTTTCAAATTTTCTGTAAAATTCCATCTGTTCCGGCATTTATTGAGACTGATTTACGGGGTTTACGGATATCACAAAGCACAAGAAATAGGTTTGAGGTGCTTAGGAAGACAAAAGAATAGGATTAGACTTAGTCTGTCAGAGAAAATACTTACACCTACCTCGTTATTCATCCAGTAATGCATATTCCAGTCAAACTGAGTGAATTGGAAGTTTTTATTTCCGTCCCTGGTATACAGTGAAGTCTATGTTTCGTAGAAGGATCTTAGCAACAGCAGCTAGTACAGTTGCAGAGCTAATCTAGTCCTCTGTGAGGTTCCATACATGTATATGAAAAGATACGCTCGTAACCGTTTGCTTTGTTTTAATATCGAAGGCTATTAGATGAAACCGAAAGTCCAGGACCGAGGGGGTAGTACTACAAACTCCCACAAACATGCTGATCGTTGGATTTGGATTAGACAATGCGACTTATATTTAATTCTGAGGTAGACCACCAGACACCCAACCGCGTTAGCTGGTATAGATCATGTTATCGGGTCCTATGGACAGTGAGTTATGCGAGGCTATTGAATGATTTTCTTACAAGAGAAGAGTATTTCTGTTGCTCTTTTAGCAATTTTCTGTTGTTTAAGACGAAACTCAATTTGTAGACTGTGAAAGAAAAGGTTAAATTTGTGCTTTTCATAAAGGGAAGTTGTACATATTTATTAACGAAAATTTTTACCTCCTGAAAAAGAGGACATGTTCAGTTTTTGGGAATTTTCAACCAGCCTACATCTATCTGCCTATCTTGTTAGCTTATTGAGAGCTTATTAAAGGAGTTCCTTTAAGGTATTAAGGCGCTTTCCAAGACGTCAATAGCAATGATAATAGCCTTTCGCTTCCAGGCACGTGAATAGTTTGTTTGCCGCCAAGTAAATAGATGAAATAGAAAGCCACGTTGCGGCGTTCCTTTATTAATAGATCTTCTCGCAGATGTCCTACACTCCGTCTAATAAACTGGAGATTAATCCGCTCATCGATTGAGTTATCTAGCTTCGAAACTAACAACGATTGAGATTATATGAATATCGATCATTCATTTTAGTTTTTGAAGGAGTGACGGTAGATTAATGAGTCTGAGATCTTTCGTGATCCAAAACTTCTCAGTTTTTTATCTTTGGCACCACTTGAATGATATCTAAAGTTATTTGCAATTCGGTCGATATTATTGTGTAGCGCCGAAGGTGATTTGGTTCTGGTAGTCATAACTAGTATTTGATCAATTACCGGTTTGATCTATATAGGTTGTCTGGATTGACCGGTTTTTCATAAGAAATCGTCAACGATGCATTGGTTTATTACAAACAACTTCATTTTAATGTGCTGAGAGATTCTTTTTATTTTACACAAGAGCTTTGCGTTTCAAAATCTTTTTTATTTACTTTGAGGGAATCTCTATAGGAATTCCAATCGGTCATGCTTTTCACAAAGTTTCTTGTATTGTAGTTATTTCTAAGCGGTCTTAAGTATAAGATTTGAAAGCCAGATGCAGAGAAGTCACTGAATTTATCGCATCGGTAGCCTTTAATGCAGTATTTAAGTGATGCCTTCCAATGCAATATATTTTAATTGAAAGTATCAGATGCAAGAATAATATCTGAAATTTCCTGTTGAACTCTAGTAATGAATGTGGCTTAGTGAAATTCAATACAGTTTGTGCTTAGTACATAATAAAAAATTGACTCACATTATTTGTTCATATCAGTACTGCACATACAGTGAGACCAGCGTATCGATCGATTACTCTCTTCTTCAATCGATTAGAAATAACTTTTTTGAACGATCAATTCAAGTTGTCTTAGATGGTTTCAAGTATGATATTCGCAAAATGAATGCTGGTGTACCCCAGGGCTCCGTTCTGTCTCCGACGTTCTTTTTAATTTTCCTGATTCTCGTCCCTGTTCTTCGGCTGAAAATCACATTAATTGGGGCACCATTAACAAAGTGAAATTTAATGCATCCAAAACATAATGCTGTTTGCTGTCATTTAAAGAAAATTTAAATACCCAGCCATTATACATGAATGGCACTTGCATCGTTGAAACCGAAAAAATTTCCATTCTCAGTATGTGTACCAATAACAACCTACGTTGGATTGACCACATACTTGAAGTCGTTAAAAATGCTACGAAATATCTAGGTTTCCTCAGGCGATGTTAGAAATATTTCAACTCCTCTGATCTGGCCTCACTATATAAGTCATTCATCCGCCCGAAATTGAAGTAAAATTCTTATAGCTGGTAAGGTGCTCCTAAAACATCTCCGCACCTGCTAGATAGGATTCAAAACCGTGCTAAAAAACACATAGATGATAAATATTTCAATAATATCAGGTGTCAATTCACACTCCCGAATATCGACGTAAGTGTTCCATAGAAATCTTCAGTAACATCCCGCCCCTTCAAACCATCAACCGTAACACCCGTATCACTATTAATGCTCATCAGTTTACCCTCAAGACTACTGTCGGGCGTACACTGAAATATCGTGATTCGTTCCTAAGCCGTACCGAGCTCCCTATTTCCTATTCATTATAACTTGAAAACATTTAAGACCAATGTACAGTATTTCTCTTTTTTTCCTCCCTAATTTTCTTTCGTCCGCTGTGTGTACAAAAATTTTAAGGTTACTCAAATCTCTTGAGCGTGCTCTAATTCTAAAAAAAAAAACATCTAATTCAAAGATCAGGCAAGTCTTTGCCTTTTTGTTTTTGCGGTCAGGCTGCCTTCTTGGAATTTAGGCAGTATGGTCCCTTGGAAGTTAGAAGTCTTGCTGCGGTAATTTTCCTCTCACTGAAATAAGGGAGTATAAATGCGTTTAAACTACTTCTAAACAAAATTCAGGATATGTGGTTTTACTCATCCGATTGGATGGTGTGTCTTAAGTCCACGAGCCATATTTTTGTTGACCAAAGTTCTTGGATTTTTTTATAGCCTGCATGCGGTCGAGGGATTTTGCATACCCTTAACATGTTTGCACACAGCGTGGACGTGCTAATAGCTGATGTCTTTATTAAGTATTGAAGATTAGTTGGCACTGAACTGATTGCAACATTATTTCTAAAAATTATTGTCCGTAAGCACTCCGTAATCCTCCGTGGTGGAAATCTGAGGTCATTCTCTTCCATGGATGGTAAGACTACTTATAGTATACATTAGAATTTGGGCTATGATATCTCAGTCTAAAGGATAACTGCCATTTAAACTGCTTCTAATGCATTATTTCTGCAGTCTTTTTAGGAGTCAAACTCAAACCTGAATCCGGTCACACCTTGGAATTTTGCCAAAAGAGCAGGAGACTACATATCGACAACAAGCATTTATAAATCACTTTTCGCTTTTCCAGCTTTTTCACCATTTAGTTGTAAGTGGGAAGTGAAGCGTTAATAATCTGGACTATTTTGTCCATGAAGTAGAGTTCGGCTTAATTCCAGATCTGATTTTGTGCCAGCTCACAAAATCATCTATAGCGACTACGTCGCGCAATATGTCAAACTTCCCGTATTTTGCTTGGGACTATCGTATAGATGAAATATTTGAGACATGACGTTGTAAGGGAAGTGTTGTTATTTTTCACGTTTTTAAAAACCGCTGCTGACCCATCAGATCATTTTTTAAAATTTGTTCAGGCTATTCTAGCTTGTTGTTTACTTCCGTACTGTTTTCAATTTCCTAAATAACTCCACAGATCCTGAAAGCATATTTTTAAAGGATTGTGGTTTGAAGATCTTCCGCTGCGATATGCTTTTTCGGAGTGTTTTTGTAATGAGCGTATTGTTTCTGAAGCTGTGACATGGAAAGTTATTACTTGCTTAAGGCCAGCTGATGTGGATGTATTGCTTCTGTTGTGGATTAATGCTACTGGCAATTTAGGTCGAGCACTGGTGGTGAAAATTGGGATAGAACAAGGTGACGCAAGAGACGTTACATCGTTGTTCAAGCATGTCAACTGATTTATTTTTCCCCGGGTTAAAAAGATTTCTCAATTGAAATTTTCTAATTTGTAGCCGGTCCGCCGGCAGCAGAAAACCATGAGCCCAAACCACACAGGTGATGGTTTGGTCGATAATGGAGGTTTGCGATGCAAACAAAAACACCAATGGGAAATTTGCAACAGGCAGCAGCTTAAGTACTGCCACTTCCAGCTCCTCAGTTAGACTTGAATTTATAGGTAAAAAAAGCAATTAACTGCAACAGCAAAGATCTGAAAAGAGGAAAACATACAAATATGTCTGTAGGCACTGGGCGCCCACGCAATCTTTTTGAAAAAGGTGAGAAAATCAACAAAAGTCAAACATCACGTTATAACCAGAGATTTATTGATCGGAATCTCATGTGACGCAATGAATTAAGCGGTATCAAAAAAAATTTACCGATTAAGGTTAAATGAATAGCAGATAAAACTATCGGAATGGAAACCGCTTAAGAGTCGGCCGCTGTACTTCGTCTTCCCGAATTGTTGAAAAGTTATTTTCTCTGGTAGTTCGCATGTCCCGTTTGTCACTACGCAAACGAAAGCCTACCGGGATCTCATTACACAATCTCACAACACAATAGTAAGCTGTTATTTGTTATCCTTTTTTCCTCATCTTCCTGGCTATTGCCTTTGTTCCCTGATCCTGTCCCTTTATCTTCTATCTCTCAAAGTCATTTTTTCCTTTGACTTTTCACTGTTTTTTTTTTTTTTTTTTTTTTTGTCACTTCGACTTAAAAAATACATACATCTATGTGTGCCGTTTTCACTTCTAAGATCTTCGGAGAAATTTCCGTGTTCTGGGAATTTCCTTTGGTCGGAGTGAACGTATTCCCTGAATTGTCTTGGGTTCAAACAACCCCGTCTCTCCCCGAAATTGATCACTTAAATAAGTCGAAGTGCAATTGAGACTAATAAAGGGGAACCAAGTCAGGATTTATAGGTCTCAAGTTATACCTTTTGAAAAATTTGTTTAGCCTTTGTGAGAAAGGAAGAAGGAGTCTTTACTCAAATTATAAAAGGTGAACCTGGTGGACTTCCATGCAGATTTTTTGAGGAAAGGGGAATATCAGAAAGCGTCCCACTCTTAACATTGAATTTTTTTTTTATGGTACAATTTGTGTTTTGGGTATTGTTGTTGTTGCACGATCTTTGGCTAGCTGTCTCCAAATTCGTACGCTAAGTTGGTTAAGCTCCCCTTCAACTTGCGTGCACCACCTGAGTCGCGGTCTTCCTCTACTACGAATATCTTTCGGGCCGGAGCATTCTCTTCAATTCGCTCTACATGACCCAGCCATCTCAGTCGTTGGACCTTCACTCTTCTGACTAGATCGATGTCACTGTACCGCCCGTACAGTTCGTCGTTGTGTCACCTCTTCCATTCACCGAAGAATTTTCCTCTCAAAACCACAAAGAGTGACCTCATCCGCTTTTCAGAGAGTCCATGTCTCTGCACCATAGAGGACTGGGATAATTAGAGAGGGCTTTGCTACTTAGTTGCTTTCTAAGACCAAAGAAACAGCAATTGACAATAGTTATTCCTCGTTTAATCATAGAGCTAGTGTAATCGCCTAAAGTAAGAGCGGAGCCTAGGTATACAAAGTCCTTATCCACCTCAAAGTTATATCTGTGTCGGTGTTGTTGTGTTGATGTCGTCGGCATAGGCGAGTAGATGGACGGACTTTTGAAAGATAATGTTAGCGTTTGAGTTTTGCACTATTCTTTCAAGAACGATGATGAAGAAGTCACATGATCGCCTTGTCTAAATCCTTTTTTGATATCGAAGGTCTCGGTGGGTTCTTTACTGACTTTGATGTAGCAGCGTGCATTCTCCACTGTCATTCTGCACAAGCGGACGAGTTTGGCAGGGATGCCAAAACTAGGTTGGTATATATTTGGACTTTCTCCAAGATCTGCCGCAGTGTGAATATTTGATCGATGGTGGATTTTTCTGTCCTGAAGCCACACTGATAGGGACTAACCTGGTTGTTGACGAAGGCTTCACGCGTTCAGATAACACGACAGATAAAATCTAGTAAGCGATGTTAAGAAGAATAATAGCTATGTAGTTGACGCAGCTCAAAGGGGCTCCTTTCTTGAAGATCGTTCGGCTAAGACGAGGCTTTCAAGAGAAAAAGAGTCTAGCTTGACGTAGAGCAACATCGTACGGTCTTAAATCTTATCTAGTAAGTGCTAAGAGGTACTGACCAAATGTGGGCACTGTCCTCCAATTGTGGACTGATAAATGCTTTATGTATTGTGGTCAGATCAGAGGGGAAAAAGATTTCCTATATCGTTTGAGGATAGACATTTTTGGCGACATCGAATATGTGGTCATTCCAACGTAAGTTGTCATGGATGCATACACCAAGAATGAAACGTTTTTCGGTTTCGACAATGTTAGTGCTATTCATGGATATGTGATGATGATTTTATGAGTATGAGATACCCCGAACGATTGGAATATAACATACATATATCCTACCCAATGAACATATGTGGTTTGTCTTGAATGAAATTTGGAGGCATATTTCCATTTATGTTAATTTCCTTTGTAGCATAACCGTATAAGATAACAAATTTTCCTTTTATGGCGTTGGTGTAAAAATGTAGTCCATAGTCTTAAAAAGTTCACTTTTGCTTAGCTTAAATGAAGTGCAACTACACATTCGTGTATTCTTTAACGATCAGCTATCTAGAAATCTAATGTCCTTAAATCTAAGTGTTTCATCAAGAGTAATAGTCGTACGTCTAACGTATTTATTTATGGAGTATCTAAAATTGAAGAAGGTATCTTTAATGTTCCTTACAAGTTCTCTCTGCGTAACAGGTAATTCATCGCAAAGTAGATATCTTTTCCTCCAATTCATGGTACATATCTGCTAATAATGACTTCTGCAAATATTTTAACACGATTGGGAATATACCATTTATAAGTGCGATTTTGGAACGGGAGAACACTGATAAGGTACCCTTAACTACACGAAATATGATATTTAAATTCAAAATGCAAAAATTTGAGGGATGCAATTCATTCAGAGCGTCTTTCTCCTTACCTATTTAAAAGATTAATAGTAAGACAGCAATAAGTTGAGTGCTCTTTGGCAAAATAAAATTTTCTTTTGTAAAAAGGATTATCATATTTATAATAATCTTTTGGTATTTTACCTAAACCATCTGTTAACCTTTTGAATCCATGAAAACCTCTTCAAGAAATCATACAAAATGTGCATCCTTTCTCGGGGTCGTGTCTTGTTCTCTGGCATTGAACTTCAGTACTTGAGGCTAAATATTTGCCATTTTACATCCTCTGATGTAACTTGAAAGCATTACTTTTTCATTAAATCATCAAAGTAAACAAAATTTATGTTTAAGTACCAGCGGCGCTGAATAGAAACCCAACCAGTAAATGCAAGTTATCCTTTCCAACATTAATATGTTATATGGAAAACCCTTATTTCAAATAAGGATGTACACATATATATTCATATATATGAATAGGTATCCATCCACTGAACTGCAAATCTAAATATGTATACTACGTATCTGTATTCAATTCAAGTCATACGAACCGCACACGTTGGTATACTCTGTACAATTTAAAATAAAGTACTTATGCACGTGCCACAGGGTGCACGTGTTTACCACTACTCTAAGAATTTATCTCTATCCCATTTTCTTGAAACAAATATATGAAAGAGTCACTTGCACTAGGCTTTTATAGGAAAGGATACGATTTGCATAGTCTTTGCCTAGAATACACCATCTGGTACAGTCACCATGCTACAGTGAAATGAAAAGATTTGAGTTATTCAATGGAACATGTCAAAATATTACCAATTCCACCTCTTTCTGATGCTAACTGAAGATTTTACTTACGATGTGTCATCTGAAATCTGAATTCATCCATATGAGATAAATATCTCCAACTTCATGTTGTCGAAGTCGAATTGGTTCCTTTCCAGAAGTTGAATGCTTTGTTTCCGAAAATAAATGGTAATTAAATTTAGTTCAAAAGGACAATGGAGGTTACATCTTCAGTAGGAGGAAGGACAAGTCCCATGGACAGACATGGTGTTGTCGAAGAAAATGCAAAACTCGTATTCCAGAGTTAAGCTGATAAGCGTGTTAAGACATAAGTGACATAGATACTCGAAAACAGACAAAACTGGATTCGATGTCAATGGAGGAGTTCTTCTTCTTATATGGTATATCATATGTTTGAAGCTAATTCAGTCAATTATTTAACAAGTTACGTATTTAATGAATTTGTTCAGAGTATAATACAAACGCAAACGTAATTAAACGCACTCAGAGTCATATCAAACCAGGAGCCAATCAAAATGGGTATCTATTGCCACAAAGAAATCATGAGAGTCTTTAGTCCTCAGAGCTATGTATGTTTTTTTTTTCCAAAAATCATTCACAAAATTAAAATCAATCTTATTAGACTTTGAAATCTATTTTTTCCATCGAAAAATGTTTTTTTTTTTTTTTTTTTTTCAAAGTAAAGTTCTCCGGGCTTCATCTTCTACTAAGTAATCCAGCGGCATAATGGATGTCTGCGGTACTATGGTTTGATAGTTAATCCTACAATGTTAACATTCAGGCATAAAAGGCACATATTCACTCCGTCATACCTCAGCTGTACATAAAATCATCAAATGCCAGATTTAAAATGCACCAACATTCTCTGTGTAACACTCATGCAAGAACGAGTGATGGCCATTAAAGCGTAACAAATGACGAGAAGAAAGACCTTCACGATTTCTCAAGAGCACTCAAAAATAATCACAACAGCAACAAAAAAAACATAAACCAAATCAGCCTAAACCTCAGATGGAATAATAATAACAATTGTCACGACAACAGCTGAAAAAACATAAGTAACAGCAGCAATAACAACAATCACAAAACCAGTAGAAGCAAAAAAACAACAGTAACAACAGAAAACAATGAAGGAAAGCGTACTTCCATTTGTAGGAGTACATTTAAAATGGATTTAAATGGCGTTGTAATGGATGACCACATAGGAATGATAGTTTTTCCAATTGCTATGTTTAAGCAGATGGCAAATTTACCGATGACATCCAGTTGTCAAAGTATTCAGCAAGGTTTGCCATTTCATCAAGCATTGTTTTACGCTTGCAGAACTTGCGGAAATTATTAAAAAATATCGAAATTCCGGCTCAGTTGTATACAGGGTGAGTTTTTTAACTTGAGACATCCAAATTACTCGAAAAATACGCGATATCGCGAAAAATGTTTCAGACAAAAGTCACAAGGTTCTGTAGATGACATAAGATGGTGACCACGGATTTGACCTTGAACCCCATTTTCAAGGTCAAACGAAGGTCACTTTTGATTTTTCAAATGATAATAAGAGTGGGTCCCCTTGCCACCCACTGTTGAATCATTGAATTCTTCCCATTTCGACGTTTATTTCCCGAGACTATTTCAACAAATGCTCGAAAATGTGACCATTCACTTCAATACACTTGTCTATCCACGCTCTAAATGAACCAACAGAACTGAGAAGTATATCTGGCGTAAGCTTCCGGCAAGCTTCAGTTATTCATCTTTTCATGTCCTCTCGTGTTGTTGGCTTTTTTCTGTAAAAACCTCAATTTTTAAGTAGAAACACAAGAAGAAACCAAGTGACGTAAGATCAGGTGATCTAGCAGGCCATTGCCTCGTCCGATCCATCGTTTATGGTAAACATTGTTTAATACGCCCCGGGCTACTTGGGAATAATGGCTGGACAAACATCATGTTGAAACCACATTGTTTGTCGCAACTCCAATGGCAGTTCTTCTAGTAATACTGGAAGATTGTTTGTATACTTTTTGCCATTCAAGTTGCCTTCAATAAAATATGGACCTATTAATTTATCTCCAATAATTCCCGCCCAAACAGTAACATTCCAAGGGTGCTGGCGTTCAACTTGTCGCCCAGTAATGCATATTATGTCGATTGACCGTACCGTGATTGGTGAAAGTCGACTCATCAAAGAAAAACACCTTGGCGAAGAAAGGGGGGTCTCGTTCAATTTGCTGAAGTGCTCATTGACAAAAGGAAACCCGGTTGCGAAAATCCTCACAAGAAAGTTCTTGATGCATTGAAACATGATAAGGATGGTATTTATGCCGATGTAATATCTTACAGACAATCGTTTGAGAAATTCCTGATTCACGACTTATTTGGAGAGTGCTAATGTGAGGATCGTGTGCAACGGCAGCTAACACTGCTATTTCATTGTTCTCAACAGCCACCCTATCTGACCGATTCCTTTTCTTTGGGTGCACACTTCCTTCACCAGTGAAGCGTTAAAGGAAGCGCGCGATCGTATCTGGTCTGGGAAACGTTGGGCGTAAAGAGCAACCGCACCATCGATGTTCCTTCCACTTTCTCCATAAATCAATATCATTTCAATTTTCTCTTGAATTGAAATAGCCTGCATTATTAATCTGGAAAACGTTACTAATAATAATCAGTTCCTCAAAACAAATATCGAACTTCTAAAAGAAGTACAGTTCCGTTCAAGTAGAAAAAAACATTCTCAGATAAGTTTAGAACAATTTGTCTCCATCTGAAATTTCTTTGAGTTTTAACTTCACTCGAGGCAATGATGACTTCCTCAAAACAAATCTCGACTTTCTAGCACCCTAACAACATTGGAAACCGATTAATGATTAAGGCGTGCCAGTGCAGTGGTATCTAGCACTGAATAAATAAGACCTTTGAGACAAAGTCGTGTGCCCCATTGAGGAATACGACTGAGCAATGAAAATCAGGAATTATCATTTGAAAAATCAAAAGTGACCTTCGTTTGACCTTGAAAATGGGTCTCAAGGTCAAACTCGTGGTCACCATCTTATGTCCCCTTCAGAACCTTGTGACTTTTGTCTGAAACTTTTGTTTCACGTAAAAGAATTGTAATTTTTCACGCAGTTTACGAATCTGTCAAAAAAAGTAGGGGTTCCCCTTAAAAAATCAAAAGTAACCTTCATTTGACCTTGAAAATGGGTCTCAAGGTCAAACTCGTTGTCACCATCTTATGTCCTCTTCAGAACCTTGTGACTTTTGTCTGAAACATTTTGCGCGATATCGCGTATTTTTCGAGTAATTTAGATGTCTCAAGTTAAAAAACTCACCCTGTACACGCAACATGAATATCGTCGTGAGGTCGGTCGGCATAATGGCTTCAGTGTGCAGGCAATTCATCGCAACCGTGGAAAAGTTTGAGCGTGACTACACTCTTTTGAATTTTAAGTCACCAACAAGGCAGATTTTGGGTCGAAATGAAAAAATAGCTGCCGTAGCGGCCAGTATCGAAAAAGACCAAGAAAGGTTGATTCGGCGCCGATTGACGTATTTTGCGGTTGAATTTGGGCCTACATCTGTATAAGATTGTATTGATGCAAGAATTGAAGCCGGGCGACCATTGACTTGCGGCGTAGTACGCTAATTGGGAGCTGCAAATTTAAGCCGGAGATCCGGATTTTGGCCAAAAAATTATCTTCCCGGGCGAGGTCCGTTTTTGGCTCAGCATTTTTTTAGCGAACATAATCCACCGTTACAGTCAAAGGTCTCAGGTATAGAGCGATGTTAACCGACTTTCTGTGAAATTTGTCGACTTGATAATTTTCTCTGGGGCTACATCAAGTTCTTTGTCTACTCTAATAAGCCAACCACATTGGATGAGCTCAAGGCCAATATTCGACACGATATTGCCGCAATAACACCGCACATATTGGACCGGCTTAAAGATGTGCTACTCCACACATAATGGCATGAACGTAGCTTTAAAATAAAGTCAGAATCAATTTCATATCTCACATCGTTGTTGCTGTATTTAAATATTTTTTTTCTATCGTTCTAATCTTGTCATTTTATAATGTGTTCGCTGACAAAGTTTCAGCAGCACCGCATTGAAGTACAAAATTCTACCTAAATGCGCTAAATGCAGAAAAATAATAGCAAGTTTGGGGAGTGAACTATGGGACAAATTACAAACTATCGGGGTTTTTCAAATTTCTAACTTCTTGCCAAAAGTATTTAGGCTCAGTGGGGGCTGGTGGTGGGATCACGATATAAAACTAGAGCACCGAAAGCTGCAACAGACGTGACATGGTCCGTCTATCTAAAGCCAGCTAAAACAACAAATACCAGGACAGGCTACGCACGGGAACCAGATCTACGCACTGCTATGAAGTCTTACGCATTTCCAGTCGCAATGGCTAAGAACATGTCGGAGCGAACCCTAAATGTCCTTGCGTTAAACGTTAAAACATTGATAAGGATCAAACGAAGAAACACTTTTAGTTCCTCAAAGGCCAAACCCCAAACGTGCTTTTGGTAAGCAAGTTAAACCATCCAAAAAGTACAAAATAGTGAGTAGTAAGTATTTATGACGGAACTTGTGATAATTTTCCGATTTCTAAGGCTTGAATCAAAGGACAAGTATTTCGTAATTGGCGGAGATTTCAACACCAAACACAGAGCCAATTAAACGAACAATGGATAATATGATACCTGGATATTGGAACACTAACAACGCAGATACGTTCCCTAGTGAAACTATTAACGCGCTCCTGTTATATAAAAAATGACTGCAGTCTTAACTCGTAGTTTTATCTCTTTGTTCCTCAAGGTTTTTTAAGTTAATAAGATAGAGACGAAGATCAAATCGAAGAAAACTGCGCTGGAAGCTTTCGATTCTCGAAATATGAACACGATGATATAGGAACCAAACTTGACTGAAGTTCTCTCGAAAGGGGCGTACAGAGGTAATATAGAGGAAACTGGTATAATTTGGTGAATTCCTATGTTGAGCTCCCTATGATACAAAATGCTGAGGTTGCTAGGAGATTAAACGTAGAAGATATATTAGGTTGTTTATCGAAAAGATAGAGTCGGAGAGGAGATTGATGCCGCTTATGTCAAAAGGTAATGGGATGGCATTTGGCGATATTAAGTTCCAAACAATTTTTAAGGCACCAGATCGAAAAACTATCAAAGTCTTGTAGCGGACCGAGAAGGTTGCCTTGCGGAACCCCCGAGAAACCTAAAAACGTAGCCGTGTGGGTTGACCTAAAGGGTCAGTTTTTTCTAGGTGAAATGATATCTATTTAAAAAGTATTTACCGATGAGGGATTTTATCGCTCTATCTATCTATTTTTCTATTAGGCCTTGCTAAAATCGATTGCAACTACAATACATCGACTCCGTTTCCATTCCCTAAAGCTGAGAGGACAAAGTACATGAATTCAACGAGATTTGTGGTGGTTGACCTACCCTTTAGGAAGCCGTGTTGTCTAGGGGTAAAAAGTGATTTGCATTGGAAGCTTAGAGCTTCATTTGTTTTAAAAAGGTGACAAATGGTGAGTGAATCGATTGATAACTTCTTGTTGGGGTTTCTTTTGCAGTTAGCAAATTGGAAAAAGGATTTGTTGTCATTCATAAGGTGGATTTGCACATTGTTAAAGTAGCACCGGTAAAGGGAATCGTAAAGTACAGTGAAATAAATGTAAGTACTGAGATAGTTGGAATAGTCGGAAAAGTATCTGGTACGTAGCGAAACAGCCCATAACTTGTTTCTTTTATTTCGTTAAGAACGAAGCTTTCGATAATACAAGAGGGAACTCGAACTTTGAAAGTGGGAAAACGGAACGTAAAGAGAATCTTCATTTGGGCGGGTAGGATCGTCGTCCCAAAAACATTAAAAGTAGAGAGGAATAATTTCTGGTTCCTTATGTCGGAAATTAGATTGGTTACATTCAGTTCATAAATGTCAAGTGGAAGAGCATGCGATTGGCATGGAACAACATTGGCTTTAGAGGAAAGACCCTTTACATTTTGGTAGTAAAAAAGTAAATGGGGTGAAAGCATAAGGCGGTATGGTTAAAAAGCTAGAGAGGGAGGCAAGCTGTGGACGAAAAAATGTATCGTGGTCGGCTCGGTTAAGCTGTAGGTGTGAGACTCGCTTAGAGCGAACGTAGTGGCTGAATAAGGCAAGGCTGTTATCCACTTTCTGAGGGGAAATACTTAAAATCTTGTGGTACCTGTCATAAAGGCTTCTGAGACTGATATCGTCGGTAGAAGGGCCTTCTAACTGAATGGAAACCATGACGCTGGTTTTGATCGAGTCCGATGCCGATCTTGTAGATACCGATCAGGTCAGAGGATCAAAGTCAATAACATACTCTTGCAATGTAAAGTTGATAAGTTCAGGCGATATTGCGATAGTTGGAGGATGAAGTTCAACTTTTACAACCCGGAAATTATTCTTTTTATGACTCCTTTGTATGGGGCTTCCACAGATGCCGGAATGAATTTGCCAACATTTTCGATCATGGGCAACTACTTGTCGAGATATCATCAATATTTTAACAAACGTATAGATGATGCTCTGATTAAAGCCAAAGCCGTTTTTATTCTTACAATGCGCCTGTTTCCTAGTAGACAACTTGATGCAGGGGCCTTATCCAGCCACTGTTCAACGCGAGAGTGAGATTCCAGTGTTTAAGAGAAATAAGGACATGAAATACATACAATTTTATTTATTATTTATTTTTTGGTTTGGAAAATAGGATTACCATAAAAAATATACAAGATTTTACTATTAAGCTGTATGGAAGACACATTGCAAGTGAAATGACTTCGACGCACATCCTGATCTCCCTCACTTTCTACACCAACTAAATATATTTGTAGGCATCACGTAAGTGTGCGTTAGTGAAATATAATATCCAGTGGCGTGGAGAGAGTAGTGCCTAAGTCTCCGCTTATGTCAAAACACACTGTTCTTTGGAATTTAATTAGTTTGCTACAGTTGACTATTTTGTCTAAGGCTGTCCAGATAACCACCCCGTAATTGAATATCAGTCTTCTAACCGAGATGTATGGCAAGTGGGTTACGCTAGGTTGGAAGCCCTATTTGTTTTTAATAGCTTTGTTGCAAGAGAATAGAACTACTTATATTTTCTTATATCTTGAATATTAGCTTTCTAGTTTAGTTTTCTGTCGAAAATAAGATCCAGATATTTCGCTGTATCAGAAAAGACTAAGTTGGTACCGCTGATAGAGAGAAGGTCTATGATTGGAATTTTGCATTTCCTGGAAAAGAAGACAAAATCAGTATATTTAGAGCTATCCGCCCAACTGGTTAATCTGTTAAGATTTTGATGTCAGAGTTTTTTAGTGGTACTAAGATGCTTTCCTGAGACGGTTATAGTAACGTCATCACCATTGGCCTGCTATCACCTGCTTTCAGCTATATCAGCTGTTCAATGACCACAATGTTCCAGAGCAGGGATGAAAGGATACCACCTTGCTATGTATCTCTGCGGACACATCTTTTAGCAGAAACCCACCCTCAGTTTCGAGGGGAGGTGACTCCTTGCCCCCAGATATAATACACTAGTGCCAATGCTTTTTCTAATCATTCAAGCACTTCTCATAAGCACTTTTTTGGTGTAGTCTTGAGCTCTTCAGCGATGCCGTTTATATTTCCTCAATCATTGCAAATCTCTACAGTTTTGGCAGCAGGAAAAAGTCGCATGGGGCCAAATCCGATGAATAGGGTGGCTGAGACATGTGTGCCATTGTTTTTTTGTCCAAAAAAATCTCTCACAAGCAACGATGAATGAGGAGGTGCATTATCTCAATGCAAAAGCTATGAATTGTTTTTTTTTTGTTGTATTGCTTCTCGCGCATGCCTTCAATACTTCTTATTGACCGTACGACCTTATGGTCAAGACTCCTGATACACTACGAGACGGTTATCAAAAAGTGATCAAAACTTTGACATTTGATCGAACTTTGCGTGCATTTTTAGGTCTTCGCTTTCCTGGGATGGTTGGGCTTTGGTCATAACCATAAACCCATGATTCGTCACCAGTTATGACTGGTCAGCAAGTCAGGATCGTCATTGACGTCGTTCAAAAGCTCCTGACCGATGCTGATGAGACGCTTCTTCTGATCAAAATTAAGAAAAATTGCATGATATTAGCCAATCGCTATGCCAACATCCTCAGCAACTTCCCTTATGGTAATTCGACGATTTTCCAAAACAGTTTTCTAGACAGCTTCGACGCTCTAAATGTGCTGGGGCGTCCAGAGTGAAGCTCGTAATTGTCATATTCTCGGCCATCTCGGCTTGTTCCACTTTTAAGAATTTTTTTTTTTACTTAGGGCAGACTCACCGTATGCCACTGTCAACATTTCAAGTTTTTGAAGCTTTTAAGCTATTAATTCCACCTAAAAGATGAAGATATCCATATTAAGGTAGGTTCAAATTCAAGATCCTGCCACTCTACCACCACTACCACTATATCTTTGTTCGTTATATAGGTATAATTGAAATGAGGTCCCCAAATTAATTTTTTTACAGGGTTACACCTGGGTACCTAATTACTTAAAACACATCCCATCTATAAGCACTCAGGGAAGTTTATCTTTTTTTTTCTTTCTTTGTGAGTGGAATACTTTATCTTATCCTGTGATTGATTGAGAGCCCCTCTTTCTTACACCGATTCCTTGATCCTTGATACGGATCACAAGATTGCCCTTAATGGTAACAGATATATCCTCTGCATATTCTATATTTGTATATCCTTTGAAGTTTATGGTTTTCATGAGGTAGCAACACGAATCGCTTGGAACAAAAAGGGGAAGTATTTCTACTTTAAGATTTATCTAAATTTATCATCGTAAACTCATTCTAGTATCGAAATATATTTATACGTTTAACGACCAGTTCTTGTGATTGTAAATCAACGTCGTTATATAACTCGATTTGGCTGAGATTTTTGGGCAGTTAAACTCAAAAGAAAGCGAAGTTAAAGGCCTACCTAGGGACACAGTTAATCCTAACTCAGGTTCAGGTTCTAACAAATACTTCCCTTAGCCTTGCCCAAGAAGTTTATCATAGATTTCGTTTCCTGCGAACCCATTGCGACCTTCTCGTGAAGAAAATAACACCAGTTTAAAAATAATTACTATAACTGTAGGCCAATTTTTAGTACACCGTTCGTTGACTAAATCTAGAGCCATGATCCAACGGACAGAACAGCTACGAGGGCTGTTTGATGAATACCCATATTAGAAATGACAACGCAACTTTTTCAGGTTTTAGCAATTTAATTTTCAATATAATCCTCTTTCACCTCGATACACTATTCCCATCGGTGCTGCAACTTTCTTAATCCCCTCCGTATAGTACGACTTTTGTTGGCCTGCAAAATACTCCTCGTTCGACCCGTACTTCTTTCAGGCGAGCGATCTTTTAAGGTTTGGAAGCAAAAAGAAATCGCAGGGAGCCAAACCCGGAGAATACGGAGGATGGAGAACAATTCGTAATTCGACCAATTTGGCTGTAATGACTTCGTCAGTGTTAAAAAGGTGCGTTATTGAGATGGAAGAGCATGAGTTGGAGTTGAATCGGCCCAATGAATTAACGTAGTATTCTCCTGTGATTGTTTTTCCCTTCTCCAAATAGTCAACGTGGATCACTCTTCGCTTGTACCAGAAAACAGTGGCCATCACCTTTCCGGCCAAAGCCACGATATTCGCCTTCTTTGGATTATGTTCACCGGGTAAAACCCATTATTTCGATTGTTCTTTAGTCTCCTGTGTGTAGCAATGAATCTGTGTCTCATTGAGGGTTGCGAAACGACGCAGAAACTGCTCAGGATTTCGATTAAAGAGGGCCAATCTCGTCTTTAAAGAGTTCTCACGATTGCGTTTTTCTCCGGTGTGACAGCTTTATCATGCCAAAAATCTCGTGCAAAATATGACTAATGCGTTCAGATTAGATGCCTGCTATCTCAACCAACTCGCGAATTTTCTCTCGGCGGTCCGCCAATACGAGATCATGTATTTCGTTGATGGTTTCCTCGATGTTAACGGTTTTTGGCCACCTGGGTGCAGTTCATCAAGAACCGATGTGCGGCTACAGCGAAACTCTACGAATCAATGGTAAACGGTTGCGCAGAAAGGTGAATGGGTCACATATACACCATCGAGAAGAGGCTTGATTTCGTTGCAGGTTTCAAAACAAAAGTAAGCGTCGAATTGTCACCAAACGGATGACAAAGAGACAGAGGACTGTTTTCTTTCAAGCAGTCGTCTCAAAACTGAGGGTATTTTCTTAATAAAAAGGAGAAAACTGACTGATGTGGCACATCTAGTGCATCAAGTCATCACCATCCGTTTCTGCAATGAAGTAAAGTGTATGGGATCCTTTGATTCTACATTGTATGCAGCTATGATAAAGCTTATTATATCCTAACAAGCTTGCACGAATATATGTCACTTCTGCTTTTACTAGATTTTAAGAAATCATCGGACCTTTCCCTTAAATGCTTGGGCCAGTCTAGACGCACTAATATCTCCCTCCCACGAGAGCTGCACTTGCAAAGCCATCTTCATTACCGCGCTTAGGCTTTTCTTTACTTTTCAGTTTTGGGTGTCCAAGTTTAATGAATTTATCTTGCTCTTGATTATTTCAAAGCATCCGTAAGTAGTCGCGCGTTTACCTTTGCAATTAATATACGTTTTAGAGGTTTACCTACTTACTCCACCGTCTATGGAGTTGTGGTGTCTGGCGGATTTTACACAACGTAAAATTTTTTGACAATAAGTTTTAGTATGGCTGAATCCTTGGCAACGTTTGCATTTTTCAATCAATGTAATCAACCATTTAATAAATCCCGTTAGTGTTTATATCCTATGTATACTTGTATATTCTCAGGAATAATTTTGGTATGTTAGGCTTTTCAGCAGATATGTTCATTTATAACCCGCTGACTTTTCTCTCAAATACCAACCGATTCGATTGCACAACTATTCAGTTGATTGGTTCTAGAACCAATCATTGCCAAATTCCGCAATACATGCATTCGTTTTCAATTCAAAACTAGGATCAATATTTTTCCTCGTGAAGTTTTGTTTTTAATAAAAACCGGAACCACTGAACTCTACGACTACAAGGACATGTTTGACACGTTTTGTCAATGATGAGGAAAATCGAAATGTCATTTTATTTTTGCTCAACATTTTTGAAATGCTTTAAACAAAAGAACAGACACGAATACATAGGCATGGAAAACTAATCGAACAAACACGCATCTAAATACAAATTCTGTTCCATTTCAATTCGAATGAAATGTAAAATCAAAGCAATAGAGGGTACGTAGGCAATACGAGCAGCAATGGGTTACCATTTCGAAATATCTGATTTGCCGTGGTAAAGAAAATTTTCAACTATCTCAAATCGGTTGGATTTTTATCCGCACTGTTCAAAAGGTGGGAGGGGAAGCATTAAAATTCTATTAGAGTAGAACAGAACAAATGGAGTGGAATTGTAAGCACATTACTTGGCCTAAATTATTTCTCAATTTTGTCCTTTGCGCTTTGGTATTTCGGCATACCCATCTGGAAGGATGATAAAAGAAGAAAGCCTGCAGAAAAATATTGTAATGCCAAAAAATTTACATACGCATACCTAAAGTAGGAATTTGTATATTTTTTTTTATGCCTTTCTTTTGAATGAGGACACTTTATCTTCCAGGCTTGGAAAATATTGGTTTTGGTTTTTTTTTTTTTTTTTTTTGAGAAATGCGCACTTATTGCACTGCACTTGTGTCTACAAAACTGTCACAATTTAAACAATTACAGGAAATTGAAAAGCCTTCACGTAAGAGGTGTAAGAACTATCTACTTTAAATCTTCTTTTGTTAAGTAAATGCTTTTCGGAGGTTGTGAGCGACTGCTTAATAAGAGAATTGATATATATTGACTACAAGTTGTCCATAATGTGATGTTTGTACCCATATGTAAGCCTGATGTTCGTGAATTTTTGAAACCTAAAATCCTGTAAAAAGCGAGCAAAAGGCTACTCAAAGAGGATTGTGATTATTTTGCTGGTAGAAATAGAGCACTCGGGCAATAGTCCTTTTATCTTCTCATACTACGCCATCTCATTTCGAACTAGGATTAAGGCAAAGGTGAAAGTATTTACCCTTCTTACTTCCTTCAAAGATGACTTGCATTCTCGAACTAGTTCGAAAGTGGTAAAGAGATTAACTGAAACTTGAAGCGAGGTTTGCAGCCTCACCAACTATTCAACCTATTCCCATATACCACATATATGTATATCGAAAAGTTCCTGGAATTTATTCAGAAAATTAAAAATGTTCGGGAATTCATCTAAATCTATATTGTCCCGTTTAAAGTAATCCCCATCGACTGCAACACATTTATGCCAGCGCTTGATCCAATTCTCAAAACATTTTTTATATTCGGTTTTCAGTATGTCTAATAGTGCTCCCTGCGATTTTACATTACTTCCTCTCGGCTGCTGAAACGCGTTTTCTCTAGTCGTTTTTTAAACCGATTAAACAGAAAGAAGTCACAAGTTACAGCCAAATGAAGTGAATTTGGTGGCTGTTGTGCGACGGTGCGTTATCATGGTACAAAATCTACGAGTTTTCTACCCACAATTCTGGGTTCTTTCCTCGAATTTCTTCACGCAAACGTCTTATAACGCCCAAATAGTACTCTTTGTTTACTGCCTAGCCTTCTGCCAAAAAATTATGATGCACTACACCGCTGTAATCCATGAAAACCGTTAGCATTGCCTTCTTTTTTGACTGAAAATGAAGTGGTTTTTTCGGTCTCGGCTCATTTGGTGAACGCCATTAACTTGCCTGATGTCTGGATTGCGTGTCGTACTCATAAACGCAAGTCTCGTCTCCAGTGATGATCCTTTTGATGAATGTCTGATCGGATTCAGCCTTGCAAATCATCTCTTTTGCGATGTCAACGTGGTCTCGTTTTGAATGAAATTGAGGTCTTTTGGCATCAATCAACAACAGATTTTCCAACTTAACAAAAAAAAAAAAAAAAAAAACAGAACTCAAATCGGAACAATGGGAGCGCCACACGGTGACGCCATACCGGGAGCTTTTTGTTCAAGGTGGTATTTGAATGCCATTCGGCCAGTAATTCAGACACAAATTAGTCTAATATGTAGTAAAACCTCAGCTACATCTATAAAACTGCGCGACTTCCTATGCTACTTCTGAAGCCATTTGTGATAGTCCGTCTACATCCCCAAACTACATTATCTTACTGAATCTTACTGAATCCCGCCCTGAGTACAGGAAATGTTGATTTTATATTGCCCAGCAACCGGCGTCATTTTATCTGTTATGGTGTTTATACGACCGGTTTGAAGTAACAATCGACCCAACGGTCAACAAAACTCCAGTGAGAATAATACAAAAAACGACTTGTTTTAACGGATGAGGACATTAACAGTGATAAAATGTAACGATGTTGTCCTCCAAAAAGACATTGGCGACGTTTCCTATATCTTTTTTGGTGATATCCGTGTAGATTCAACTAGAATTATTTTCTCGCTCAAATTCTAGTTAAAACTATTACTTAGCACAGTAAATGGTGAAACTGAGTTCGAACTTTCGCAGCAGCACGAGTTTTCTAGAACCTATGTCTAAACTGAAAGCCAAATTGAGATTAAAACGACGCTCAACCCTTTAACTTATTCCAAACTCTTAAGTGAAATCTATGCTTTTTTGAGCACGATTTGCAAGCTTAATTCGCAAAGTCTTACCACGGTCAGGCATGAATTCGCAAAGTCTTATCAAGTTGGATCTGAACCAATTTGAGCTTCAACAGTTCAACAGTTCGACTTCTTATGAATGAAGAAGTGGTGGTCAAGCGTTTTATGAAGACAGTCGATACTTAAGCCTCTGCCTATCAACGCGGTGTATGGATGCGTCTGAAGAGGAGAGTGGGCGGAAGGGATAGGATTCGGGGGCACTTGTCTTTCATCACTACGGCAGAGCTCCAGGCGACTTTCGATCCTCATAACAACAAATTTTAGCTTTGCAGGTTAGGTTTGGATATGCATTGACTGTATCCCAAAATACGGATGTCATAATCTTGCCAGCCGACTGTTGAGTTTTTGGTCGTTTTGGACGAGGTTCGTCGCCTGCTCGCCACTCAGCTGACGGCCGACTTGACTCTGGTGTGAAGTGATGGAGCCAAGTTTCGCCCATTGTCACATACCGACGCAAAAATTCGGCTTTATTGCGGTTGAACAGCTTTAAACACTCCTCTGAATCGTCAACACGTTGTTGTTTTTGGTCGACTGTGAGCAAACGCGGCACCCACTTTGAACAGTGCTTTCAGAGCCTCAGCTATCTCGACCAACTTCACTTTACGGTCATTCGTAATCATTTTGTCGACTTTTTTGATGTTTTCATCTGAAAAAGAATATTTTGGACGTCCACTGCGTGCATCATCTTCGGTGCTTGTATGACCACTTTTAAATTTTTCAATTTTTCAGCTGTCAAATTTATACACGTATCTTTTGCAGGTTGGTACTAACTGAAAATGGATTTAATTCAAGTGGTGTCCTCTCTTAGAAATGGCTCGGACTTTTCAGCAAATGTATTATCTTTTTTGGATAATAATGTGCGATCGCTGTGAAATTGGAAAGTCCAATTTTCTATAGAGATAGTCTAGTTGACAAGTTGGCCAGACTTGGTGGATGCAATGCAAAGCTTAAAATTCCAAAAAGTTAACAAAGGAACTTTTATTGAGTGTTGTGATACATGGTCATAACGTCGAAGATTGTAAATGTATCTGGTAATGTTGTTAAATATTAGTTTTTTGAGGCGAATGACAGCATACCATAAACTTTACCAATGGTAGTGCTTATGTGGTCAGACCAGGTAAGCGTGTCAATAAAGATGATTCCAAGATTCTTTACTTTTTCAACGTAGGCTATCACGGAGTAGAATTACTAAACGTGTTTTAGACGTGTTTCGGTATACTCGGCGATTTTCATTGACAGTGGCATACAGTGAGTCTGCTTTAGGTAAATGAAATGTTTAAAAGTAGTATAAGCTCTTCCAAGATGGATGAGAAGATGCTAATGACAAACCTCGCTCTGGACGCTACAGCATATCAACAAAAGATGATACGTTGAAATTATGCAGAAAATTGTTTTGGGTAATCGTCGAGGATGAAGCAATTTTTCGAATGTTTTGGGCATGAGACATGTGTCAGCGAAGTTTGTTCCGAAACTTCTTAATTTTGATCAGAAAAACCTTCACATTAGCATCGCTCACGGGCTTTTTAATGACGATCCTGATGGTAATGATGATACTAACTGACTCAAAAGGGTCATATCTGCTGGCGGATTATGGGTATGTGGTTATGACGTGGAAACCAAAGCCCCATTGTCTCAATGGAAGTACCCAGGAGAGTCAAGACCGCAAAAAGCATCATGTTTTATCAAATGTCAAAGTTTCTATCACAGCAATACAAAAAATCCATCCGGAATTGTGGAAAAACAATTCATGGCTTTTGCACAACAATAATGCAACTGCTCGTACATCGTTGTTTGTGAGAGTTTTTTTTTGGCAAAAGCAACCGGACAAACATGCCTCAACCACCATATTCACCGGACTTATCCTCATGAGTACACACCTCGTAAATATTTGTTTTTACTTATTTTTCTTAAAACTTAAATAGCAAATAAATAGCACCCTACGTAGTAGCCCTCATGGGATTCCCATTTCTTAACATACGAGGGTCCCAGAAGTACCCGACCCAACAAAGAAAACACAAAAATCTTGGAAAAAAAAATTATTACCTCGTATATTTAGAGCCTTTCAGCTCTATACATTTTTCCCAGCGATGTGCGATACCCTTTTTATAATAAGAACTGTATTGCTCCTCAAAATACCCATTAACTGCTGACATCACTTCTTCATCGTTGGAAAATCCTTGACCACTGAGCCATTTTTTCAAGTTTGGGAACAGAAAATAATCCGAGGGAATTAAATCTGGCGTATAGGGTGCATGAGGTAGCAATTTAAACTTTAATTCATTAATTTTGGCCATTTCAATAACGGATTTGTGAGCTGGTGCATTGTCTTGATAAAAGAACACTTTCTTCTTAGCCAAATGCAGCCGTTTTTGCTTGATTTCTTCGCTCAAACGTTGCAATAAGTTCACATAATACGGGCCGTTGATAGTTATCCCTTTTTTAAGATAGTCAATGAAAATTATCCCACGTGCATTCCAAAAAATCGACGCCTTGACCTTGCCTGTAGGTGAAACGGTCTTCGCTTTCTTTGGAGCCGGTTCTCCCTTTGAATCCATTGTTTTGATTGATCTTTAGTCTTGGGTGTGGGTGATGGACTCACGTTTCATCCATTGTTAAGAAACGGCGCAAAAATTCTGCTTTGTTGTTGTGAAACTTCGCTAAGCACTTAATTGAAACATCTTCACGACACTGTTTTTGCTCGAGTGTGAGCAAACGCGGCACCCATCTTGCACACAGCTTTTTCACGTCCAAATTTTCAAATAATATGCGATGTACCGCACTTTTTGAAATGCCTACAATGTCTGCTAGCTCGCGCACTTTCAGTCGACTATCACCCAGTACCGCTTTGTGGATTTTCTTCACCATATCTGGAGTCGTTACCTCAACTGGTCGACCACTGCGATGCTCGTCTTGGCAGCTTGTATGGCCTCGTTTAAACTCAGGAACCCAAAATTGTACTGTTTTAAACGAATGAGCAGGCTCACCCAGAGTAGAATCCAGTTCAGCTTTGATATTGGTTGGGCTGAGGCCTTTGAAATAAAAGTATTGAAATACGATGACCAAATTTCTCCATTTTCACAAATTCACTGACAACGTGACGGTTTCAAACATTGAAACATATGCTTTATAGACTGCATACTTTCCAATATAGTGATATTTTCAAACAACTACCGCCATGTCTTGGTCAGGCCGGGTACTTCTGGAACCGCCATGGTACATCAATCAACCATCTACCAGATCCCGATGTCCGAACTTTCTGCGGAACCAACACCGGCTCTGATTATAAACTTGTTTCAGAAATGTAGTCAAAAGAAACCAAAAAAGCTCGATTTTGCAAAACTGCAATCATTGGAGACTGCTGGAATCCTTGCCGATCACATTTTCGTCAACTGCAGAACACCGTTGGGAATGTTTTTAACCAGTTACCAGAGAAGCTGCTTTTCACGTGATTGGCTTAAAAGAATCGTTGGAAAACGATAACTGTAGCAGGTAAAAGCAGCATTTATAAAACTGCTCTGCTTGAATGCTGCCACCAAAGAAGATGGATGGTAAAGTTCTTCCTGGAAAAAAGAAGTATCAAACAATAATAAAACAGAATTACAATTATTGTTAAGTACAATACAACACAAAAGTGATTATTAATAACACAGTGCACAACAAAAGAAAGCACTCTCTGAGTAAGTTCTAGCTTTACCAAGAACTTACGTCGAGTAAATTAACCTAAATGAGTAAAACGAGCATTACCCCAAATCTCTCCGGATCTCCCCAATAAAGAAAACCACCATGGAAATACATCAGAACCACAAAGTCGAAAATTGCTGGAATTTCTGTTATACAGTTGAAGGAGACCTTGAACGAAAAAAAATAAGGAGCTTGTCAAAGAATTAGCATCAATAGAGGACTTGCAACTGTCTGGGTTATAGACTTGCTAGGAGATCATCTTTGAAGGAGTTAAACAGGTAGAAGGACGCAACAAAGTAGATAAGCTCACACAGAAGTACTAGGAGTCTAATGTTATGATGCAACTGCTCGCTAAAACCAGCATTGACATACATATGTATGTGAAGAAGCTAAGTCCGTTTGTTCCGGTTTGTTAAATACGAATAATCCTGATACGAACACAATGTCCGTAGTAGTTCATGCAGTAACATATATTGTAAAGTTGAAAACCCTTGATGCTGCTTATGAGAATACTCGATAATCCTAAAAAGAATGAGGAAGTTAGTATCAGTTATGAAGTTCCTCCGTGAGAAGAATCCTAATACGAAAATTATCGTGAATGATGATAATCTGCACATACAAGACAAAATATTTACACGGGAAACATCGGAAAGACTGAAATGAGTGGAAGAAAATGCGATGGAAATGGCAAAAGGAACAGATGTCAAATTTGGTTTCAGTAGGCCAACATCAGTTTGGCGACAAGCACAAGCACTGCAACACTACCTATCGAATGAGACGTTCCCGTCGAGCAGAATGAACCTACTTCATTATTAAAAATGATAAGTTATTATAAAGCTGGCCTTAAAAACACGTACCTAAGTCAATGTTTAATGTTGTTGAATTTTTTAATCATACGAGTATTACTGATTTTGAAATTGAAACATACAGTGTCTCACAAAATTGATTGATCAAGTTTTTTGCATAAAGTCAATTATGTAGCTTTTTCCTAGTTTTAAATGACTTTTGACTGTTTTTTTTTTTTTTATCTTTTAGTACTTCGTGTAACCTCCTTTGGCTTGAATACGGCGTGGCATGCTGTTTATCAAAGTTTCACACTTTTCTGAAGTAATTGCATTCCACTCTAATTCAACTCTGTCGTACAGTTCATCTAGATTTCGTGCTGGTGTTGAGTATTCCGCAAGTTTTCGTTTCAGGTGTTGCCATAAATGCTCTATGGGACTTAACTCTGGAGACTGTGGAGGCCAATCTAAGACTTTAATCCCACAGTATTGGATCCCATCATTTGTTACTTTAGCAATATGCTTCGGATCGTTATCATGCTGGAAGATCGTTATAAGCATTTTTGTTCATTTTCCAAACTTAAGACTAAACTTCTATTTAAAATTAAAATGTAGTATACTGCTGTCATTCTTCCGACCACTCTCTGACACAACCCGATGCCTTTTGTAGCCATACAACTCCCACCGAACTAAACTGTCTCTTTTACCATACGTCTTCTTAAAGGCTCCCTGTTTTTTTCCAAGTCCATTCTTTTCCATCCGACCCAAAACAGTTAATTTTGGTTTCGTCTGAAAAAATTACCCTTTCCCAGTCAGCTTCAGTGAAATTTCTGTATTTTTTTGGCAAAATCCCGGCGAAGTTTCTTATTACGTGTTGTAAGACGTGTTGGCGCGACCTTTTAATCCAGCTTTTCTCAGAGTTCTTCTCACTATCTCTGCACTTACGTGGAAATTATCGTTTCTAATTAGAGACTTCTGCACTGAAACAGCAGTTTTTTCCTTTCCTGTTGTTATGGCTCGGCAAATCACGCATTCAACCGTGGTACAGATGTTGAGTTTATCTTTCGTCTGTATTTACCAACGCCACCAACAGAAATGCCCAGTTGGTCAGAAATTTGACGGTGGGATTTCCTTTCTTCCAACAATTTTTGGATTTATTTGATTAAGTTTGATGAAATTGGTTTCACCTGCAATCTGTCATATTCAGCGGAAATATAGTAAGATTATCTTCACTTACTTGTATTTTTAATTTTGACAGCTGCCTTTTTTACAGAAAAAGGTTTACTTACCTTTTATTTTTGGTAAAATTAACTTTTAGTGTCACAATAAACGTGCGATCCCTAAACTCACAAAACTGATCAAATCAACTATTCACCAGCACTTCACAAACAACAGTAAAGTTTTAAATTTTTATCACTAAATCGCATTTCATGAAATGAGAAAATATGTGTTCATAAAACAACAACAAATTTTCGGTCACTGGTTAACAACTTTACCGCTATAAATCGAATGATGTTTGTTTCACAAATCATTTGATCAATTTTGTGAGACACTGTATGTAAGTAGGAAGTATAGGAATATGTTTTCGAATCGTTAGTTCAAACCATAAAAGAAGCCTGTGTCATCCGCAAATGCAGTAGGTGAACCTTTAAAATTAAGATCAAATAGCGAATTTATGTAAATTATAAATAGGATTGGACCCAAAACAGAGCTTTGAGGAACACCTAGTTTCAAGAACTTAATTTCGCTCCTAATTTCAACTATCTTAACTTTTAGTGACCTTTTTTTCCAGATATGACCTGAACCAATTAAGAATAGATCCACGAAAGCCAGCGTTTTCCAGTTTTCTTAACAAAAAATTATGGTTAACCATATCGAAAGCTTTGGTTATATCAATAAATAAACCAGCCGTACATTTTTTTTCATCGAGGTGAGACGTCGACTTTCCTTTTTGAAATCCAAAATGGACGGGATTAAAGAAATTTGTTTTAGTTAAAAAACTCACTATCCTATTTTTCATAAGGATATGACAAATTATAGTCATTGACACGTAAAATAATAGGTTTTGTTGAAAATGTTGATTTATTTAGTATGCTGCTTATTATCTTCCATTCATCTTTCAGGTCTCCCTTTGTTGAGCTGAATTGAGTACGGTAGTAGTTATCTCGACAAATCGGAATCTCCTTTTTAAGTTCCACTCACAATTTCTTATACCTCCTACTTAAACTCAGGTTATCAGGATACTTATTGAATTTTAATCTAAGTTTATTTTTTCGTATAACTTTTTTTTAACAAGAGCCTCGATATGCAAGGTTTAAGTCTTTTTACCAGCTTTTTGGAGGGCAGAAAGGAGGAACAACCTAAAAAGTCCTTTCTTAGAGATTCAATAAAAGCTTTATAAGCAGAAGATGCATCACTACAAGTGTAAACATTCTCCCAATACTCATAAGCCAGCTGGTTTTTAAGCTTCCTGAAGTTAATTTTCCTTTTTTTTTGAGGGGATTCTGAAATCTTATAATTTTTTCTATTTGATAAATTTACTAAGAGTGCAGTCAAAGAGTGGTCAGTAATCCCTAAATCGTAAATGCATTTTTCACACCCACTGACCGCAATATTTCTAAAACATCCGTAAATATGGTCTAGACAAGTACCCGAAAAAGTCCGAGTGGGCTCAATGATAAAGCATGCTAGTCATTATTTGCTGCTTCGTTGTTAGATCGGAGAATCTCACACAGATGATATAGGGTTTTCTAATAACGACTTGACAACTTTTTTTTTAAATAAAAGCAAACCATTTGAGATATTTCAAAAACTTTATTATTGGCTTGAAGTACAATCAAAACATTTATGAATGGAATTCGACTTCGTTCATATGGCCACTGCGGGCACGTTTGCAGCGGTCGATTCGTTGGACCAAATTTTCAACGACTCGGCCACACATTTCGGCCGAAACAGCTCTGAGCTCTTCCAACGTCATCGGCGTGTTGGCATAAGCCAATGACTTAACGTAGCTCCACAGAATCATATTTTCTAATTCGGGCCAAAAATAATCGGTAATCATGGCGCGATAACGCTGACCATTCACAGTAACGTGACGATCGTTATTGTCGACGAAAAAATATGGCCCAATAACGCCGCCGGCATGCAAACCGCACCAAACAGTTATTTTTTGTGGATGAAGTGGTGATTCATGAAGCCCATGTGGGTTTTCAGCTTACCAATAACGCATATTTTGCTTATTGACGAACCCATTGAGCCAAAAATGAGCTTCGTCACTGAAGATGATTTTGCGACTCCGAATATCTGTAGAAAATTTTTATAATTTCTAGACGTTGCTCGTTAGTGTACTTTACTATGTGACAGTGACAGTTTGATGATTAGTGAAAGAGTGCGTTCACAAATTAAATTCAAAGTTGTCAAGTCCCTATTGGAAAACCCTATACTTTTAAATGTTGGAGAGGATTTTTCTTGCACTTTCTTAACATCTTTCTTAACGATTGACAAGGATTTGATAAAGATCTGTTTTATGTGTCGTTGACATTAGACACACCCACAATTTCGATGGAATTGCATCATTCATGTCGATGGCTCGGCGGTTTCGCGGTAGCACATCCTGATTTCGAGTGGAAAAGAGCTGTCAGTGTCAAAATAACATATGATTCATAACGAAACCACAGCAGGAAGCACCCTGTGTATAACGGTTGAGTTTTGAATGAAAGTTTCTAGGGGGGTTCTGGCGGACTCTGCTCGGTCATAGATAACTCTTTTATTTCCGGAGATTGGCACCTTCTACTTAATAGTTTTCGTGTAGGCTTATGCATGTACTGGACCACATTCTGCTGTAAATAATTTGTACAACGACGTCGGGGTCGGGTCTAAGGTTATTACTTAAACTACATAATATGGAAATATTAAAGTCAGAGGCATACCGTAGTAACTTAAAAATGTTACTCCAACTCTCAAAGAGCCGACTGAATTAGTCAAAAAGGCAACACCACTTAGCAGCCCATCAACAAATTACAAACGTGAGTGGTCCGCGGAGCATTCCTAAAGCACAACATAGAGAATTTTTTTAAATCCTTAATGGAGCTTCTTATCAACATTTCAAGCATCTTTGCTATGCAAAAAATATGGCTTATGAGCATCAAGTTATTTTTCAAAGTATTGAACATCTGAAGCTATGACTTTTTCCCATCTTTCTGGCAATTTGTGTATCCCATCCCAAAAGAACTGCGCCGGCTTGGCAGCCAAGAATGAATCAAGCCAATTTTTGATATTCTGCTCTGATGTGAACCGTATTTCAGTGAGAGCGTTCTGCATCGACCGGAACAAATGGTAGTCAGAAGGGGCAAGGTCTGGGCTATAAAGCGGGTAGGGTAAGACTTCCCATCCACTGTTTTCCAAATAGTTCTTAACCTGAATAGCAACGTAGGGCCGAGCGTTGTCATGATGGAAAATTATTGCCTCGTGTCTGGTCGGATATTCCGGGCGTTTTTCGGCTACTGCTCCGTTCAAACGGATTAATTGTGTTCGGTAGCGTTGTCTATTGATAGTTTCACTCGATTTTAGCAGCTCATTTAGAGCATTACCTTCGCGCCATGGATATTCGGCTTTGCCTTTGATTTGGCTGGTTGGCCGGGTTTCACATATGATTTTTTTCGCTTGGGGTTGTCATCATCACCAGCAACAATCCGATGCAAAAATGACTTCCTTTTGTGGCGTTCCAGCAGCATTTCGAAAATGCAAAACCGCCTTTCGACGTCTCTCGGCTTGAGTTCATGTGGAACCCAATTTCCTTCCTTTTGAATATATCCAGCTGCTTTTAAACGTTTTGGAATGGCTGCTTGAGTGACACCCAAAGATTGTGCGAGCTCTTCTTGTGTTTGGCAACAACCTTCATAGAGTAATGCTTCCAGTTCTTCATCTTCAAACTTTTTTGGCTGCCCAGGATGTTTATCGTCTTTCAAGCCAAAATCACCACTTTTAAATCGTGCAAACCACTTTTGACACGGTCCCTCAGCTAGCGCATGTTCACCATAAACTTCCACTAAAATACGATAACTTTCGGCAGCAGTTTTCTTCATATTAAAGTAATGAAGAAGAACTCCCCGCAAAAACACTTTTTCAGGTACAAAGCTCGACATATTTGAATGAAAAAAAATTATTGTTGTTTACGCTTCAAATGAATGACATATACTAAAATGATGTAACAATGACAGTAGCTTTTCAACGCATGTTCCCATGGAATAATACAAGTTACGCCATCTCTTAGCAAACCGCTAAGAGTTATAGACAATCATGAAGCCAATTTTCGACGGCGAATGTTGACTTCCACATCGTCCAACATCTCTGGCTTATCGGCATAGACTAGTGATTTCACATACTCCTAAGCAAAGTAATCTAAAAATGTGATACCACAGAATCGTGGAGGCTAGTTCACAGGTCCATTAAGCGAAATTATGTGCTCAGCAAATGTTCCCCGTCATAAATTGATGGTGTCGAGCCATCTTGTTGACACCATAACTCTCAATGCCATTTAACTGAGGAACGAAGAAATCAGAAAACGTGTTTCTATAGCGCTCTCCATTGACGGTAACATTCCGGCTGGCATCGTCCTTAAAGAAATATGGGCCAATGACTCCACCAGTCCATAAAGCACACCAAAAAATGAGTTTTAATGGTTGCAAGGGTGTTTGGGTTTTCTCCATTCCAAATTCGGCGTTTTTGCTTATTTATCATACATATCCAATTAAACAAAAGTGGGTCTCATGAGAAAACAAAATTTTGTGTTGAAAATGAGGATCAAGCTGAATCATGTTTTCGGCCCATCCACTGAAACTACGACGCGTATATTGATCACGCGGTTTCAACTCTTGCACAAGCTGGAGCTCCAATTGCTGTGCACGATGGTGAATCGAATCTCCTCAACACTGCGCTCCACAACGGCAATAACTTCTTCTGTTCTCACTATTTGTCGTCTTTGGGGATGCGTAATATCCACTAGAGTGCACATGGTATAAAAACGATTCACCGTGTTCCGAATAACTTGCTCAGATGGACGATTATATCGACCGTAAAATAGACGTAGCACACGATAAGCTTAGCGTACCGAACAGTGGTTTTCAAAATAAGTTTGAACAATTTGCACGTGTTATTCTGGCATTAATCTATTCATCGTTTAAAAGCAAACCTCTAATAAAAACATCCTTCATATTAACCGACTTAAAAATATGATCGGCCGTCTTTGAAAGCTCCACTACTCAACGATCACGTTAGCAATCTTTACAATAATGTCTGTAGTGCAATACCAATTCAATGCCACCGCTTTGTTTATAAACGAGTCTCTGGATGGACTATTTACACCCAGGGAGTTACAAAAAGTCATAGAGAATGCCATGGTACATAAAGCCTCAAATAAATTTTGTACGCGCCAATGGAGTTCAGCAGAATTTTTGAAACCGCTCTGGAAAGTTTTTAAAAGCAAAAAGTAGACAACGGCAATCCAGCGAAAAACAGAGAAATATCTTTTCTGAATAGTCGTGACCCTGATCTTCAAGACTTATAAAGTGGGTGAGAAGAAATCAAATTTTATCAGAGTTTAAAGCAGAATTTGGAGAAAACTACGCCACTATTGACCATACAATATATTTGCACAAGTTATACTGATATTTACAGATGATCCGAGCAGTCTTTGATTATTTTGAGCGGGGTGCACTTTACTATTCTGTGACTGTATATGACTGTATTAGATTGGAATTCGGGTAAAATTATCAGCCAGTATATTAAAAGCATTATGTTATATAACAATACCGTTATATAACATGGATGGATGGAGAGGGATGGAGAGACCATATCTGAAAAGCTTCCAATATCGACGGGAGTGAAGCAGGTGGCATATTGAGTACGTTGCTCAAATGCTTATGGTATTACGGACTTTGTAGGAGCAGGAATTGACCTAAATTGTTCAAGAATCGCTTCGCTGTTGTATGCGGATGATGTCTTCTTTTTCGACTCAATAGTGGTACGCAGCTAATGATGAACATAATCGACGCATATTGTAACTGCTGGAATTGAACTGTTACCCTGATTAAATCGAAAACTATTGTGTTAAGAGGAAGTGGTAGCAGATACTCCTGCAATAAAAGGTGAATATATCAAGATGAAATTGTAGAGATTGTTAGTGAAAATAAATACCTGAGAGCCCCAATATCGGCTGCCCTAAAATGAGAAAACATCAGGAGGGTTAACTAGCTGAAGCAAAGCGACCTATCTTATCTGTGTGGAGCCGCATTTTTAACAGCAAATACATAGCTCATATCTCGAAGCGCTCAACCGCCGCCTCTGTACTTTGGGAATACTCACCCTTTTAAGAGGCCGATAAGTTCAAACTCAACTTACTGAAGCGTACTTTTCGATTACTGACAAATATGCCCAATAATAATTTTTAGACACATGTATCGTAGTTTAAATGATGGCAATTGAGGCAGTAAGGTTGACCAGACTAGCGTTAACGCATATCATAATAACAGAAACTAACCAGGTCTGAGAATGGAAAAGCTTCGCACCTATCTATGCCCGCATCCCTTTGAAGAAAATTTGTCAATTTAATCGAGAAAATGCTATCGAATCTTCACAATACCGGTTATATAATACTGTAATCAGTCGAACTACAAGCTACAGGATAAGATGTACAGATAAATCATTAACTAACCAACTAACTGCTCTCCAGTTAAAGAGCTCTTCGTCAGCTCTACGAGCAGAAAAGTAAATAGTTGAAGTGGAAGGACATTACTGCAAGAATGACGTACGAAAGTTTTATCGGAGAATAAAATGAACATAGTAGAGCTACAAAATCATTTACCCTAGAAGAAGACTGAGAAATCCGTCCCCCAATCCTAAACGAAATTAAGGAAGCAATATTGAGGCTTAAGCATATTAAAACTTCTGTCACAGACATACTGTCTGCTTAGCTGAAGAGCGGCTGGGTTGGAGCATCCGCCCACTCAACTGCAAGACATGATCAGAGGAAAGCATGCCCGAGGCATACGAGTAGAATCTCAGCATGGCTTATCCGATACAGTAAAAAGCAAACCCCTTGACTGCGCCAACTTAAGAGGAATAAATCTCCTAAACATCGTTTATATGATATTTTCTGCCGTATCACGTGAGTTTCTGAAGCCGTTTATGAACAATGCGGTCATAGGACCAATATGTCCACTTAAGACTCAATTCATCCCTGTCCTGCTGTATAGCGAAGAAGGACCTTGTCAAAAAGGGACGAGGAAGCACTTGGTTGATTCGAAATATAAAAACACGAAGTTCGGATCCAACTTTTGAAATGGCTGGGCCATGTTAAACGAATCCACAAAATAGCATCCGCCCAAAGAGTCTTTGATTCTAACACCAAGGAACGACCTAGCAGAGGATGACTGCACTAAGGGTGGGGCATACATGTACAATGGACCTTTAACTAACTTGGAGTGCAGCACTAGAGGCAACTGGCGAGAGATTGTGTAAATGGAAAAGTTTGTTAGCCGAGGATCAGGTTCGTTTTATTGCCACCTAATTAAGTAAGCTAACAAATGCTTCACCAACCCTTTAAGAAGACAACAGTATTCTTGATGTATCTCAGTGGAAAATATTGCATTATGCCTATTGTCATAAGATATATACGAGGTGTGTTTGTAGAGTCCGCTTTTCAAAAATTTTATGAGCTCGATTTTCGTTTGCTAAAAAAAAAAATGGATCACAAAATTTCTATCAAATTTTGTAAGTAAAAAATATGTTTTAAAGTGGTACAGGCTCTTCCCAGATGGCCAAGAAGATGCCAATGACGAACCTCGCTCTGGACGCCCAAGCACATGAACAAAAGATGATAACGTCGAAGTTGAGAAGAAAATCGGAAATTGGAAAATCGTCGAATTACCATAAGATCGTATCGGCGTATCGTTCGGATAGTGTCATGCATGAAGTTTGTTACGAAACTTCTTTCTTTTAATGAGAAAAACCATCGCATGAGCATCGCTCAGGAGCTTTTGACTGACGTCAATGATGATTCTGACTTGCTCAAAAAGGTGATTACTGGTGACGAATTACTAGTTCTGTTTCTTAAAGTGAACAGTCCTATTAAAGAATGGAAATTTGAAAAGATTGAGCAAAAAAAAAAACCCACATCGCTAGAAGAGCTCAAGGCTATTACAAAGATCGAGTTTGAGAAGTGTTTCGAGGATTGAACGAAGCGCTGGCACAAGTACATAATATATAATTTCTGCTGTAAGTTTTTGGCTCGCATCAGGTTTCAAGAGTCGGTTATTCAGGACAATAATGGTAGTAATGTAGACACTTAAAAAAAATTACTAACACTTAATATCTTCGAAAACAGAAAGTAGAAAAATTTAAACGTTAGAAAGACGAGCGATATCAATGCTTACGTCTATGTGAGTTTAAATTTATGACGACTATCCGAAAAATCTTCTTAGATATGTTAATTGTAATAAATGTAATATCGTAAATAGAGAATAGAATAAAGAACAAATAGTCTTATATTCTCAAGGATGTGACCCTACAGTTTAAAGTCGTGTGGCCTGGTAAGACCCAATATGTTCTGAAACAGTCAACAGCCTGGGATATGGATAGACTTACTGCTGGCGACTCCAAAAATATCTAAATCACCACCTAAAATAAAAGTAAAGTTAATAACGCAAATAGTCTGTGCTCTCCGACACGAAAAAGATAAAAAAAAAAATAATAATAGGAATGCAATTAGCGGTGCGGTAGTAACTTCCTAAAGCATCTACTGCCTTATTGCCTTTCGTGCACCTATATTAATTAAACTGCAATTTTGATGAAACTTCGTCCTCAATCATAAAAGCAACAGGGTTTTAGTTTAAACAAGCTAACCTTACCGCGAAAGCATATCCAAACTTCATGTGCAAAATTCAATTTACAGAATAAAAAAACAAAAAAAAAAAAAAAAAAAAACTTTACAACCTTACCATCCATAGGAGCCTAACTTCTCATAGTCCATTACTTTCATCAAGTTATGCAAATAACCGAAAATATTTTCATCGCAATTTTCGCGCAAGCTAACAAACAATTTGAAGGTTTCCACTATTCGCCTAACTGAGTGCATTCAAATATAATCAGGTCTCGGGCTTGAATAAAATGAAGGCGAGTCCCCGTTTTTTCGCATGGTGTAGCAATAAATTTTACTATTAACCCCTAAAACCAGGCGGAATTCAAGCACGCAACGGAGATTACCGGTCGGCAGCAAAACAAAGAGTCTCCCCATCAGCAACAGGATAACAATACAACCACCAACAGCGCGGTAATTTTGGAGAATTCACGGTTATTGGTTTGCGAAAACGCAAATCCATGCACATGGCTCAATTTTAATGCAGATCGTATCGGCGTTGTTGAATTCTGCTATCACCTTTGTACCCGATTTTGTCACCCTTGTACTATCTCTAATAGCATGAAGCCTGTACTTCGCAATGCTTGTAATTAAAATTTGATCCAATGCACATCGGGAATAAGCGTGCGCTTGAATTATTCTCTTCGATGACCAATAGTCGGATGCATTGCCTTATAAATTTGAATAGCGATAGCCCTTCGACACGATATAATAAATTAGGGACTTTTGGACGATCTCACTTGTAGCAAGGGATGTGCTCCGCCATGAAGGTGTTTATCATGAAGGGCTAGGTTCAGTAACACGCCAGCTAAATCAATTTTCAACAGCAACAGTGTATGAGTATGAAGTATTCCACTCGGTATCTGGATATGAAGTGAATAAATTAATTTGTGACACAGAAAAAACAAACAGAGAATTGCTGCTCCAGCCCCTCGGCATCATGGAGGTGGTGATGAATTGGGTAATAGATGTTACACATTTGAGCAAGATTGTTGGGGAAATGCTTCACTGCCCGCCGTGATTAAAGCGTTAATGATGGAATGACGATAAAACCGACGACAAAGTTACCCCCAAATAATTAATGATCTGGAATTATGATAGAGTCGGCAGCGAGCAACACTCGCACTCGTAAATCCTAGCAATCGATTGTCCTCGTCGTTTTCATTATCATTGTTGTTCTCGTTTTCGTTGACGTCTGCCAATTTATTTGTCAAGTCTCCCAGTGCCAATTTGTAATTAGCTTACGTTAGTGATTTTTGAAATTTTTGGTTTATTTTTTTCTGGATTTTTGTTTCGCATGCTTGGATTAATGTCCAAGCGAATAGGATGTCGTAAAAGTTCTTCCTTCTTCCAAAAAGAAGTTTCCGTCTTTCCTTTCGTCTGCACATGATGTTTTTTTATTTATTTTTTGTAAAATCAACTGACTATATACGTAAGTGGCAGTGTTATTTAAGGCGTGTATATGATGTATTTAATTACATGCATCAGGAAACATGTGTTTACGACATTACTATCAAGGATTTCATATGAATAAAAAGGGGGCGCTTAGATAATTTGTTTACTTTTCACGGGGATACTAGGATTAGTAAATGCTTTATCTAATGAGAAAGTGTTTGGTGTTCTATGTGTTTATGTATCTGCTCTATAGTATATGGGAATACTAAGTATGGGCTAAAGATGATTAATAGTACACTGGTAGGGACGACGCTATTGAAATGTGTAAATGAGATGTTTATGAGAAAATGTTATTTGTATTAAATAAGCAGAATATCTCATGAAATTATTAAATTGCTAATTTGTTTTCTTTCTTTTCAGGGATCGGCGCTTCGTTAAAATCAAGAAACGGTGAGTTATTTATTATTAAATATTTGATTGCAATATTTATGTGATTAAGATTGCTTAAGCAGAGTATATTAGAACAAATACATAGTATACATGTGTTCATATACATAACTCCAACCTCTCATTGCTTTTTGAACTGGATTTTCGGAGCCTGAAGTTTATCAACTATCATTTTATTAATGCAGATACTTTCGCGAGTTTGCATACTTCTTGTTAGATCGCGTTTGGTACACGTATATTTATTTATAACTTTTCCTATATTTTTTTTTTGTTTGCTAAGGTAAAGCATGATTAACGACTGCCCCGCACATAAGAAACCTATAAGATTAAAATGCAATTTTCGTGTCATTTAAGAACAGTGAATTTTTGTGTGATAATGTTACCTTCAACCGCCTATATCCAATTATTAGATTTTGCCTGGAGAGCTGTCATGTCGTTGCTTATTATACATTACAGCCCGACGTGTAATTGTACCTCAACCAACAAATCTCTCCAGCTGGCTCGATATTTTGCCTCCAGTGTTGTATTTCAATCCAGTTAAGGTCCCCTTCCACTTGCGTGCGCCACTCTCGCACGTAACCCTCTCGGTAATTGAATCCGTGAAGTTCTGACTTGATCGATGGATTAAACCCATTTCTTCATTGGAAATTACTTGCGGTATCTTTCTCTTCTGCAATATACAACTGTTTCTTAATCTGCCTCTGTTACTAAATTTTTTGCGGACCCTAAAGAAACACCGATTGCAGAAATGAGTTCTGAGTCCGATTTCGGCGCTGATGTGTTTGATGCTTGTAACTATGGAGCCGAAGTAGACGAAGTTCTTGACAACCTCTAAGTTATAACCGTCAATGGTGACGTTCTGGCCGAACCGCCGGTAGTGTTCATTCTCCGTTTTAACCTCATTTACCATCAGACTCATTTTTGGAGCTTCCTCAATACTAACGAAATCTCCATTGGGGACTCTTGGTTCATTAAATCACATCAAGGTCGTCTCCGTACTCAAGTTATTAAACAGAATTAAAAAAAAAAAAATCGTACTTCTTTTGTTGGGCAGTAAGTTTTGCACGATTCCTTGTATATTTATATTAAAAAAGTTACACGACAGTACATCGCCTTGTTCTAAAGCTTTCTTACGATTGTAGGTCTTGGTTAATAGTACTAATAGTCGTCATGTACAACCTGACAAGTTTGGCAGGGATTTCAAACCAGACACGACGTTGTCTAGCTCATCTCTATGCACACTGTAATAAGCTGCTTTGATATCAGCAAATCAATGGCGAATTTCGATCTTAAATTTTCGGACTTTTTCCAAGATCTGCAGCGGTGTGAATATTTGGTCAATGGTGGGCCTTCCTGGCTGGAATCCACACTGATATGAAGCAACCAGGTTATTCACGAAGATTATTCATGAAGTATAGTACAGCAGGAAAGATCCCTATATGCCCTAAAGAGCTCAGTAGTCAGTTCACCTGCGCCTGAATTTATAGCAAAATTTAGCTTTGATATTGCTACATTCACTTCATAAAGTAGGAATAATTCATGCCTCACAAACCATATTTGCCCTCATTTGATTATTTTAAAAATGAGTTGACTAGAAATTTCTTTCGTTGATATGACACTTCAATTTCCAGCTGCTTGCCACATCAGCATCGGACATCTGAAATCTGTATCAAAGAATAGTTTTGCTACCTTGACCATAAGTTTTGAAAATTGTGGTTTCACTTAAGGTTTACACGGCAAGATGTTTGACAAAGTTGTAAAGGATGAGCCAACAGCCAGTGTGGAAGTTTGCATTAAATTAACCACACATCAAATTTCGTACGCCATGAATCGATTGATTGATGGCCTGTGTGGACGGTAGTACCATCCTGTTGAAACCAGAGATCATCTAGATCCAATTCATTAAATTTTGGAATAAACAATTGCCGATCAACATGTTGCGGTAACGCTTTCCATGCACTGTAACTGTTTCCCAGCATCGTCTTCAAAAAAGTACGGGCCAATGATGCAGCCAACCCATAATCCACACCATATAGTGACTTTTTTGGGTTACCTTGGTTTTCGTGAATCTCGTATCGCTTTAATTGTTTTTGAAGATCAGCTTCATAAGTGAGGCCCAATTGTTGACTTCGGGGACGAATTGAGGTGCCTGACTGGTTTTGAACACTTTCGAAAACAGTGGTAATATATTGGCGTGTACGTGCTGGCAGCATGTTGATATGGAGTTTGACCCGATACTGAACCAGTTTCTACATATAGCTTCACCATTACAGGAATTCCGGACCGTAATGACAGTAATACACAACCAACATCCACACCATCTGTCAACTTACCCTTTAGTATTTTGTTGCAATATCTGTAGAGTACCCAACTGCCCATTACAACGAAGACCTTATTAAATTTGTTTTTGATTGTATGATCGCGGGATGTCGATAGAAGCTCAAACTGTATGAAACTCTTCTTAATTGGTAAACTTATATGATTTCTCGACTCCTCGGGGTTATTTTTGTATTCAAAAAGTAAAACTATTTATTCGATTCTGTAGCATTTCGTTTTATTTTTTACTTATTCTATAGGTAGTCTGAGAAGTTTTTTTACATAGCCTTATTGCGTTTACAATTTTTCTGTCTATGTGTCTTCTCATCAATTCTAGAAACATTTGTGGGGTATAGGGTATCAACACGTTTTATCACACACATCGCTCCCCAACTTATTTCAAAATGTTCTCGGTTTATTCTTTAGCGTTCTAAGCAGATGTTAATTTAGGGTATATTTCGTAATAAAGTTTTTTTCCATCCAATCTATGGTCACTTCCTATAGTGCATACATAAAAATAATCCAAATACAGGTTTTTTTTTTGCCTTATTTTGGCACTGGAAGCACTTTCCGGCTTGAAATCTTGACTTAATTTGTAGGGTGCTTTTAAAGACCGATATCATGCGGACAATTCAAATCAAGCCTAGATAGAGCCAGAAACACTCAAGGAGGTCTTGGAAAATTGGTATGACAGGAAGCGCTAGTGCGAAGCCAGTAGAATGAAGTCATTTTCCATAGCTAATTTGAACGTTCGCGTTCATATGTTACCGAAAATCATTGCATTTTATTTTTAAAAACTTTTTACTTTTTCTCATATAGAGCTGCTTGTTAGAGATATGGTTGAGTCAGAAAAATCTTACACTGATACGAAAACATCAACTACATCCACATAACACTACTGGTTCACAAAAGTTACACTTCAGTCGCAAGTTAAACACATTGAACTCTTGCTTGCATTTATTTATTCTACAACAACAACAATTTGATTCGGTAAACCAACGTCAGAATTTTGAAGACAAAGTCCTGCTAAGCATCGTCAGAGTTTGTGTTTTCTGAGTTTATTTGTGATTATGACTAGGATGGACGTTGCAAATATACTCGGGCTAAAGAGTAATCACTTTTCTGCGTATGTCCACATCTTTAAGTACAGACCAGCTGTTGTGACACTTAGCACAGCGCAGGTAGATCCCCGCTCACACCTCTCAGATCACTCTGATCTGTAGCTACAGGGCTTCGAACTAGTGCAATTATACTTCCCTCACAATGGCGTTCTCGCCATTTAAATGCGTAATGTTGCTGCTTACCAAACTTTACCACAACGTGATCTGTGTTCCAATCCGGAATTCAACTTTATGTGGTTAAAATCCCATCTCCGTAAGCAAATTATCCACAACTGCTTTACCTACAGAAACCCCAAATTGGACACCAATTCGACCTTTCACGAGTTTGCTGCGCTGTCTGACTCCATTCAAAGGATTGCATCCCTGAATCCTCATACTGAAATCGTTATTACGGGCGATTTCATATACACATTGTGTCGTATCAGTAAATTTCTCGTACACCCACCACACAGTTAGCGAAAAGATTCCTAAAAGAACTGTTTACCAATACGAGAAAGCCAATTAGGGCGGACTTAAAAGCTTTTTTGTGAAAATTAAAATTTTAAATTTTAACTGGTCCTTATGTTTCCTCGATAACGACGTAGATGCCACTGCTGATATGATCACATACACTATTCTGTTTGGAATGAGATCCTTTGTCTTTCATCGGGTGAAGAGCCTCAAACCAAAAGAAAAGGCATGGTAAGATTCGAGCTGTAAAGAGGCTGTCAGGGTTAGAGAAATCTTTTTTGGTCGTTCAAGACCAATCCAACGGAGGAAAACCGAAAAAAAATTTGAACGGGCTAGGAAGGACTGCAACGTCTTTCTTAAGCATGTGAATTTCAATACGATCACGAACTGACGTAAAAAATAGTACAATATCCCAAAGGTAGTAAAAACGTTTGGTTGTTCGTCAAAAATATTAGAAATTCTGCCTCATTCTCCATCCTAACGCTCATTAACAACAGTATTCCAGCTGTCAGCTTTTTAGACAAAGCAAATCTGCTTGCTGCACACTTTGCGGCGAGTTCAACACCCCCAGATTGTGTGCATTTGAGTGCGTGGAATCTTCAATGGAACGAATCCACTTTTGCAGTCGTATAGTAACAAAAGTTCTTAAAAATCTAAGCATACACAAATCCGCTGGTCTAGATGGTATATTTTCCCTTGTTCTAAAGAGGTGTTCTCGTACGCCGCCAAAACCACTGCGTAAGCTTTTCCCTCGTTTCTACTCCTTATTACTCTTTCCGAGAAGATGAAAAATAGCATTTGTCCAGCCCATCCGTAAAAAAGCGAATCTACTTCTCTCTCCTCCTACAAACTAATTGCACTTACGTCCTTTCTTTCCAAGGTCATGGAAATGCTGATAAATCGTCAGCTCGTGAAATATCTCGAAACACGAAAACTTCTCAATGACCGGCAATATGGTTTTCGTAGCAAAAGGTCCACTGGTGGTTTGATGGCATGTCTTACTGAAAAGTGAAAACAAAGCGTACATCAATCTTTCAAAAGCAAGATAGTTGCACTTGTATTTCTAAGGCATTTGACAGAATCTGGCTCTTTTGTCGTAAATGCGTGCTTTTGGGATCGATGAGTCTCTTTTTCAATGGATTAGAAGTTTCCTTCCGGAACGTTCAATTCTAGTTGGCTTGGATGGTCTTAAGTCTGATATTCATGAAATAAATTATGGGGTGCCTTAGGGATCCGTTCTGCGATAGCAGTACTCTGTACTTTTCATATTCGTTTCCGGACTCACGTCTCAGCTCTTCGTCTGTAGAATAGGAACGGCAGCATATTATAAGCTTATTAACAGCATAACCAAATGGGGAAATCAATAAAGTGGATTTGAATGCTTCCAAAACACAATGCTATCTGCTGTCATTAAAGCAAAACCTAAATACCCGGTCGTTATCAGTGAATGGCACTTGCATCGTCGAAACTGAAAAACTTTCCATTCTCGGTATGTGTGTCAGTGACAACTTACGTTGGAATGACCACATATTCGATGTCGTCAAAAATGCTGCCTAGGTTTCCTCAAGCGATGTAAGGAATATTACAGCCCCTCTGATCTGACCTCAATAAGGCATTATTTCGCACAAAATTAAAGTACAATGCCCACATCTGGTCAGGTGTTTCTAAAACATATTTGCATAGATACATACTTGCTAGATAGGATTCAAAACTGCGCGAAAAAACTCAAAGATGATACTAATATCAGTCAGTCAATTGACTGGTCGTTATAACTTGCACACATTTAAAAACAATGTACATCGGCACCTCTATTTTCTTTCTCCCTAAATTTCTTTCGTGTATAAACATTTTAAGGGTAAATGAATACCTTGAGCGCGCGCTCATTAAAAACAAAACAAAAATTTACGGATACAGGAACCAAAATTAAGATTCTGATAATGATGGTGATAACTTGGATTTTGTAGGTTCAAGTTGTGATGAATATATACCATCTGATTATAAATCCCGTGACTCGGATATTTAAGTGGTGGATTATCAATCTTCAAAGGACAAAACCGCTACTACTGTTCATGTTCCACTAAACGTATGGACTTCTGTCAGTGGAGAATCACTCAAGACATCCCTTTACACCTAGAATGTAACATCTTGATACCAGTTGGTCAAGATTGGTCAATAAAACCAATCGAATTGCTTAGGTTGATGGCAACGGATGAAGTTTACGAGCTTATAGTATTCCAAACTATTTCAATTCTCAGCGGATACCACTATAACTCGTGGATCTCGGGTAAATAAATGGTACGACACAAATATGTCGGAAATGAAGTCTCTTGGCATAGTCATGTATATGAGAATAATAAAGTACCCATCAATTTCCTTATACTGGATTAATGGCCAGTTTCATAAAAATATATTTGTCTCCAAACTTATGTCACGTAATCGGCCCCAAGTATTACTAAAATTTATTGGTTTTTGTGAGAACATTACAATCGAAGGTAAAGTAAGGCATTTACTCCAAATGCCTGAGAATAATTTCGTAAATGCTCAAATTCCTGGTGAAATCTTGGCTGTTGATGAAAGCATGATTCCCTGAGTCACACAAATACTGAGTTAAAGTATTCAAGATTTGTGACACTAATGGATATACAAGCTCAACTTCAGTCGGAAAATGTGCCAGAACGTCTCTTGTGTTTAACATGGACACCTGCCAGAATGGCTTTATTTCACTAGATGCCCATAAATCCGTGAGAGCAAGTATACGCCTTGCCATCGCTATTTGCTACCGAAAATATACCAAAGTAGAATTTATGTTGGAGTCACAGATTCCGCCCTTGGTATGGGTCGAGGCCGACTTAAAACCTTTTGCTGATTTAGGTCACAGTACCCAGTATCTTGCAACTCTACAAAGGGGCCTAACTCTACAAGTCAGGCCCAGACCAAAATCCGGGGGGCTCCTGACTCCGATGGTACCGCGTTTAAAGTCCTGGTAAGGACTACCAGTGATCCTGTCACCCAACAGGAACTCTGACCGGCCGCTTGTAACTGGTCAAATTGTAGCAACCTCCGGTAGTGTCATCTGAAAAAAAAAAAAAATATCAACTTAAGGTTATCCAATTTAGATCTTGTATAAGGTTCTCGCTGTTTGTCAATAGATGGCTCCAGCAGTAAGTGCTAGTCGATTTTGACATATCCAATGCGTCATGAACCAAGCTTAGACATATGGTAAAGAAACCGTTTTTACAAATAAGTGATTTTGTTTTGGTGTCATTTACTTTTGGGGTGTGAAAATGTCTGATTTTCTTCTTTCATTCGAAAAAAACGGCGGCTGAGACGTATCTAGAGCTCCAAAAAATTTACGAAGATGTTGCTCTAAGTGAAATATCATGCCGTGATTGGTTCTGTCGCTTCAAAGACGGTGACTTTGATGTTGACGACCGTCCGCGTGAAAGAAGGCCAAAATCCATCGGACATACTGTTTCAGCATTAGAAGTTACCTACCAAGCCATTTCCAAGAGATTACGTTTATTGGGAACGAACTTGGGTTCCTTATGATTTGATCGAAGGGACGTGGAGCATCGTTTTTCCGCCTGTAAATAACTGCTCCAGTGGCAAAAAAGAAGTGTTTTCTTCATCGCATCGTAACGGGTAATAAAAATGGATATATTACAGCAATTCAAAGAGAAGAAAGTCACGGTGACTGTGCGGTTATGCTTCTACGTCGTCGACTCGCCCGAATTTTCACACTGCGAAGGTTATGCTGTATATTTAGTGGGACCAGTTCGGTGCTATTTATTATGAACTATTGAAACTCAATGAAGCCATTACTGAAGAACGATACTGACTTCAATTGATGCGTTTTGTGCCGATCACTGCACGAAAAACTGCCACAGGCACGAAAAAGTGATTCTATAGCATGACAACGCTCGGCCTTACGTTGCCAAACCTGTTAAAACTTTTCTGTAAACGGAGAAATGTAAAGTTCTACCCTTTTCGCCATATTCCCCAGATATGTATGATCCGAATATTACTTGTTTCTTTCGATGGCACATGGTCTGGCTGATCATCATATGAAGACAAAAAAAAGAGGGCTTGATTCGTGGATAGTCTCAAAACATAAACACTTTTACCGCAAAGGTATCCGAACTCTGTCAGAAAGATGAGAAAAAGTTGTAGCTAGCGATGGCCAAAAATTTTTCCAAAATGAAATTGTATTTTCATCAAATACATAGAATAGGATGATTCATCAAAAAGTATGTTTTATAATGTAAAATAAAAAACAAAAATTTGAAAAAAAACTTAAAAATTTTATAATTGGTTAAAAGAAAAATCCATGGCATTTACTTTTTAAAAATGACATTATGTAAATGTTGACCACGATTACGTCTGAGGTGCTCCATTCGGAAGGTCCAATTTTGGGCGACTCGTACGAGCATAGCGACTGGTATCTCGCGGATAACACGAGTAATGTTGGCTTCCAAAGCGCCAATCGCAGCTAGCTAATTCCTACAGACCTGAGACTTTACATATCCCCAGATAAAATAGTCCAAAGGTGCGATATCGCACGATTTAAGCGGCCAATTTACCGTAGCAAAACGTGAAGTTAAGTGCTCAACAAAATGATTTCTCAACAAGTCCATTGTTTCGCGAACGGTATGGCTCGTAGCGCCATCTTGTTGAAACCAGAGCTCACCGTGACCATGTGCTTAAAGCTCAGGAAGCACATAGTCCGTTAACATGGCGCGATAACGGTAACCATTGACGGTAACATTCTGATTTACCTCATATTTGAAGAAATATGGACCAATGATTCCACCAGCCCATAAACCACACCATACCGTTGTTTTTAATGGATATAATGGTAGCTCCTGGTACTTTTCGGATTGCTCATCGGCCCAATTACGGCAATTTTGCTTATTAACGTATCCAAAAATGGTTGACGATAGAACACCGGATTTTCATTGAGTTTTCCCAGACCCCATTCACTGAAAATATGACACAAATTCAAGTCGTATGGCTTCAATTCTTGCACAAGTTGAGTTTTGTACACTTTTAGGCCGAAATCCTTACGTAAAATACGCCAAATTGTCGAATACGCCAAACCAAGCTGCTGAGAACGACGACGAATCGATTCGTCACGGTTTTCGCGTACACTCTTAAGGGGTGACCGTGGTGTAATGGTATATGCATACACTCCTCAAGCAGAGGGTCGCGGGTTCGAATCCCGTGCGAGGCAATTCTCTGAAAAAGTCTTTTCGTAGAATTTGCATGTAGTTATATGAGAATCCCGTCGGCGTCAACTCTGACATGAAGGCAGCACACTGATGTTGGAGTGGTTGCTAGCTGGGCTAAATGTAACGAACTAACAACTAGCACGTACTGAGACCCAATGGTTGAGGATGCACTTGCTCGTCCCGTCCAGTTTGACAACCATCTCTGGGAAAAATATCGAAACCTTATACACCTGAGTTTCAAACTATTACACCACCCGCCCGCGCCCTGGAGAAAACCAGTAAAAGGGTATTCATATCCCCTTGGTGCGTGCGCGGGATTATAAAAAAAAAAAAAAAAAACTCTCAGCCTCTTCACTACGTGCTAACGATGTGGTCTAACCGGTCGGGTATCATACATTAATGTAAATTGGGACTCAAATTTGCGAATGGTATTGGCAATAGTGGTTTCAGTAGGCCGATTATGCACACCGTAAGTTCCTCGAATCGCACGAAAACCATTTCTCACAGAACGCTGATTTCCGTAATACAGCTGAACAATTTAGAGACGCTGTTGTGATGTGAGTCTTTCTATAATGACTTGCCAAACGATATAAAACAAAAAAGATAAAGCAGTTTGGTAGTAGTCACCTGTGGTCTGTCAAAAAAATCCCTTGAAAAATCAAACCTCACGATGAATCACCCTATAAACTTAGTTGCGCACCTAATAACTGAATATCGCAGAATGCTAGTAACATAATAAAATCCTACAACTATATAAGAGTACAACCTGTGAAGTGCACAGTTACTTATATTGAACTTCGTTCAGTGTTAATTACACGAGGAGATACACACAAGACTTTTTTCAGATGCTTTAACCACAACACATATCCAAAACACATGTTGGAATCCAAAACCGCAAATTTACAAATTCCATCTTACTTTATATAGTGAAAAGCAAATGCAACCACTATTTTGTGACCACACCACGTGTATTTAATTTTCCATTCGGTTTCTGATTACGCTTCCGAGACCGAAGGAAGCAATTTGTATTCAACCGAAATTACCACCGAATCGCCGCCACTCATGCCATCACTTATTGTTCCAATTTAACTTTGCGCTACGACAATAGAATATTCAAACTGTTACCTGTGCACAAGTATCTCTCACAAATTAGCATAAACTCCAGCCACTGCCGGGTAACGAGGAACATTTGGAAAATACCAAAAAAAAAAAAAAAAAAATCATTCAGATGCCATTCAAGGTTTTGGCCAGAGACCGCAGGGTCATCTCATTGGTTTTCGCCACAACCAACCACATTCGCATAATTGTGGTCAAAAGGCCAGTCGGGGCAAATTACAGCAATCCCATTGCTCCTGCATATTGTTGTTAAGGTCCCGCTCCAGGTATACCTGAGGCCCGAAACAAACCCTCATGTCGTTCAACATTCTCTTTATCTTTTGCACGTACAGGGGAAAATATGTATGCCATGAACCACAAAACGAAAGTTTCATTTCGGAGAACAATGTAAATCCCATGTAATGATTCCCACGACAAGGTTAGTTGTTCATGTAGGTAATGGGCACCTTGTCTCCCCCTCACTTTGTCAGGTAAGTGTCGTTTTCGTATACCCAATATCGCAAACATGCATACATTTTACCTACATCAAAATGTGTATTTTTCTTTTATTATTTTTTATTTTTTATTTTTGTTAATTTTTGCCCATAGTGTATCTATACGTAACTTTATATGGAAATGTGTAAATATTTGATTGAACTCAAAGTTACCGATGCTAGGAAAAAGCCTTTTGACTCGGAGTACTCCAATTCCCACATGGCAAGTTCTGTGTGGAGGACTTCTAATAGTAAACACTCAATCCCCTGGACTGGGTGGGGAGTTCTTACACGTCCTTAAGGTGTTACCGATGCCGATTTTACAGGCGTCTCTCTATCCTGTTGTTGTTTGCCGATAATTGGAAAAATTTTCGTTTGATAGGAGCACTTAGCCCTTGTGGTTGAGGCAGGTTAACGTTAACGTTTGGCATGTTTTAGCCATGACTTGGAACTCTTTTCATTTATTTTAAAACAGCCCACTCGCGGGGATTAAACTTTTCCATCGAACTTGATAGAATTATTTAGTGCGATACTACCGAAGGGAGGTATTTGGTTAAGGTAGAAAAATTTCATTAGCAACATACTTTCGAAGGTTTTTGTAATTTTCCCTTACTTGTGCACTTGCGTTCCTTTTAGCGGATTATCGATATAACTTTGCGGTAAAAAGTTGATTGTAGTGAGCATGATTTTAAGAGGTGTGTACTTTTAGCTAATTGCCTAAGTTAGAACAGAAGTGTTGTAGAACTAAACAATTATACTCGATCTGAGTTGCTTGATGTGAACGATCTGCAGCAATAAACAAGTGCAAGGTGAAGAGCTAAATTTTCAGCTAAAACTTTAGACCTTCAAGGCCTGGAAAACAATATCGAATGTGCTATTGGTTTTACCTTTTGTATCATTTTCGAGTTTTTGTTCTTTTCTATGACTTAATCTCGATATCGCAGAGATCTTTTGAAAACACATTATCTGTGGACTTTCTTAAATAATTTGGGAGCATAATTTCATTCTATATCCCTTGAGTAATCTTTTTTTTTTAGAAAATTTTTGCGCCGACTAGCCGATCAAACCTTACTCGTAAAATCCATAAAACAATTACTAACAACTTCTGCGTGCTACTAAATAATTTTAAGGATTACTTTGAGAGTGGTTTGGGTTGTTTGAAAACTAAATTGATGGCCCTTTGATATATGTAGTCCAAGCTCCATTCTTGAAAATAATGTCAAGCACTTTAGGGGGATACTTTTTGATTGCGAATTAAAAGTTACATGCAATCATTAATTCAGAAATTTGTTTCAACATACAAAGATACAATATTCTTACATCCATTGAATATACTGTTTATATGAAGATATTCGTTTAAAGATAGAATTCAAAGATAATATTAGTTACGGCACTAAGTTATCGATGTTTTTTTTATATGAAAATGCAACTTTATTCTGAAAAAAAATGGTTCCAAATGAATGATTCAAAGTATAGCCCATCGCTAGTTACAACTTTTTTCCATCTCTCTGGCAGACTTCGAATACCGTTACGGTAAAAGTGTTTATCTTTTGAGGCTATCCACAAATCAAGCCTTCGTTTTTTTTGTCTTCATATGATGATCAGCCAGACCGGACGGCACAATATCTGGGGAATATGGCGGAAAGGGTAGGACTTTCCATTTCCAGAAAAGTTTTAACGGTTTTGGCAACGTAAGGCCGGGCCTTATCATGCTGTAGATTCACTTTTTCGTGTCTCTGCTCGTATTATGGCCGTTTTTCGGGCAGTGCTCAACTCAATCGCATCAATTGAAGTCTACACCGTTCCACAGTGATGGTTTCGTTTGGTTTCAACAGTTTATAATAAATAACACCGACCTGATTTCATCAAATACACAGAATAACCTTCGCAGCGTGAATATTCGGCCGAGCCGATGGCGTAGAAGCGTGACCGGGCAGTCCCCATGACTTTCTTCTCTTTGAATTACATCACCCGTCACAATGGAATGAAGAAAGAATGTCCCTTAGCTTCAAATCATAAGGAACCCAAGTTTCTTTGTTTTTGAGTCATTTCCAACTCATGCAATCGCTTGAAATTTGCTTGGCGGGTGACTCCTAATGCTGACGCAAGTTCCTCTTGCGTTTGGCATGGATCCTCATCGAGCAACGCCTCCAGTTCATCGTCTTCGAAGAATTTTGACCTTCCTTTATGAACCATTCACGGCACGTTGTTTCACTTAGAGCAATATCGCCGTACACTGCAGGCGCCGTTTTCTTCGAATAAAAAAAGAAAATCCACACTTCCCGCAAATGACTTTATTTCGCACAAATTCAGAGATTTTCACACAACCAAAAGCTTATGACGCCAAAAGAAATGTGCCAAAACGGTTTGTTTACCATATGTCTAAGCTTGGTTCATGATGTTTTGGATATGTTAAAAGCGACCAGCTCTTACTGGTGGAGCCATCTATTGACAAGCAGCAGAAACTTAGTGCACCTAATAGGTCCCCATATTATACGTTTTAAGCCTTAGGGCATGACGTTTTTTCATTATATGCTCCGCATTTTTCCAAAAAGAATTCTATCAATTTACTCGTATTAAACAACTTTCATGTATTTCTTTCGTGGCAAATTGCTGTTACAAAAAATCATAGACTTTAGCGAAGACGGTCGTTTTTAAAAGACTCCTTCTTCGATTGATTTTTTGACCTTTGAATTAGGAGGTTCTCAAATCTACATGTTTAAAAAAAAAGAATCGAATTAGTTGCATGAGATGTCTAAGCTATGTAGAGTGCATGAATGCTCTGGGTTGAAGGATTTTCGACCACTACTTGGAAGGGCAACGCCTTTAGTAGAACGCATAAGTTCATAGAGATTTTAACCTCGTTGAAGTGCGTAACTGGAAACAGTTCTTTAAAGACCGTGTCCAATGGCGAGTTTTTTTTTTTGGTTGACGCTCAGGTCTGTCCTCGGACCGTAGCGCTAAGCATGTTAGCTTTAGGGTTAAACAGTGGTAGAGCGAGACGGCTAAAGAAATCTCTAGCTTATGGTTAGGTTCTGCTGATTGAACGTTCTGTATCAAACTAAAGGATGAAATCTTCCAACACCATATTGGAGCAGGCACCGACCCGACCACGCTCATATTAAAATGGGTTGAATTTTTTTTTTTTTTATATAATTGGTGCGTGCACAAGCGATTTTATGTACCCTAAAGATGTTAGGGTAAGAAGAACGAGGGTATGCTGATGAGCATTCATAGCGAGATGAGTGTTACGGGGCTGAATTCTACTGGTAATCTCGGTGGAGCACTAGTGGTGAAAAAAGCGATACAACAAGGTGTGACAGGAGACGTAACTCCGGTGTTCGAGGGTGTTGAATGACTGTATAATATTGCCATCACCTATGAGTCTTACCACACGATTTTGGATCATATCTAGCAAGTGGAAAAAAGTCTAGGCATCAACCAATCTCTTGCCATCTTGATTTTTAGCTATCCGTTCCTAGTTTCATACCCTAAATTGATTGAAGGCTCCGTCCACTTACATGCACCAACTGAGTCACGGTCTTCTTCTACTACCCTGACCCTCGGGGGCGGATTTTAAAAGTCTTCGGACTGGAGCACTGATGTCCATCCGCTCTAGATGATCCAGCTATTTCAGTTTTTGGATATTCACTCTTCTAGCTAAGTCAATGTCGCTGTACAGCCTATAGTGTTCATTGTTGTATCTTTTCCTGAAATCAGCTGAAGAATTTTCCTTTTAAAGCAGTCAAGAGCACCCTCATCCTTTTTGATAAAGTCCACTTTTATTGTCCGAGAGAGGGCTTTGTCTTCTTAACTCAAAAAAGCAGCGATTGGCAAAAGTTATTTTTTGATTCACCTCAGTGCTGGTTTCATTGTCTGAATTGATAATGTTAGAGCCTAGGTAGACAAAGTCTTTATCTACCTCAAATCTATATCTATCGGGTTTGAGAATCCGTCCGAGATGCCGCTTCCATTTCAATACTCGTGAAAGCAACTCTGGGATCATGCTACTTTCTTTCGATTTTATCAATATCATCGGCGTATGTGAGTAATTGGACAGACTCTTGAAGGATTGTGCATCTTGTGTTGGTGCGTGTGTTTTCCACTATAATTTCAAGAATGATGTTAGGGAAATCGCATAACAGCACGAAACCTTGCTTAAATCCATTTTTGATATCGAAATTCTTTGCGAGTTTTTACCGACCTTGATGGATCAGCGTGCATTCTCCATTGTAATCCTGCACAAACGGATGGAGTTTGATAAGAATGCCAAAACTACATATACTGCTCTCGTCTCTAGACATTGCTGTAATGAGCGGCCTTAAGGTCGATTATTAGGTGATGTGATGAGTTTTTTCCAAGACCTGCTTTAGTGTAGATATTTGGTCGAGCCTAAAAACGCACCGGTATGGACCAACCAGGTTGTTGACGAATGGCTTCAGACGTTCACACAATATGGGTGATAGGATCTTGTAGGCGATGTTAGAAAGAATGATGCTTCTGTATCTAAAGCAATCCAGAAGGTCTTTTATTTTTATGATCAGACAAAAACTGCTGCGTCTCTGTCATCGGGGAAACCATATTTTACAGATGAGATGGTATATGCTCCCTACCAAGTTATCGACTGCCGCTCGCCAGTCAGGTCGTCCGCTCAAACAGATTTACTGGACTTAATACTAGATAAGGCTATCTTAGTTTCAACCAGGTCGGAAGGATGGAATTGCTTGTCTACATCGTCTAGGTTAAAAGATTCGTTATCGCCGTTATACAGTTTTCAGAATTGCTCTTTCCAAATCATCAGCATCCTCGTTTCCTTCCTACGAGGTTCGGTTCGTGGTTTGTGTCCGTGACATGTCTTTTTTACCTTATGGTAATCCGAATCTTATTCCTGGAGTAGCATCTCTCAATTTTCTCAACCGCGCCCTTCTCATGCTCCTTTTCTTTCCTCCTGAGATGCCGGTGTTTGTCTCTCCTCTTTTGCTCGTAAAAGTTCGTGAGCAAATGTAGTCTTTCAATGCAGCGCTACTTTGTATGCTAGATGACGACGGGAGTTTGGCTATGGTAGCCGAATGAATCCCATCACATCAGAAGCTGCATCTAATGTGGCACTGGTCTTCAATACTTCAATACCTGAAGAGAATAAGGGAGACTCGATTGGAAAAGGATTTGACGATCTTTTGCGATTTTAATCGTCCAACGTCAAACTTTTTCGCAGTATGAATTTTCCTTTACAATGTTCGAGATATCCGCAACCGTATCTTGGCTACAACAAAGTATTGGTCCGAGCCGATGTTGGCCCCGATGTTGAATCCATAATACTGGAGAAGTGCCTAACTCCTCCTCCTAATGACAATTGTATTGTCATAGCAAGGGCACTGCTATCTCATAGAAGCTATCTTCAACGCATTCTTCTTTATTTCTGAGACTCTAGGTGTAATACTTCTTGCCTGATTCACGGAAGAGCCCTTCAGTTTCGTCCTTTGAAGACGGCGCAAGAGATTTTTTTTCGTCCAAATTTGTAGGACTGCATTTGTGAGGGGTTCTTTTAGTCCATTTTTGGTTCCTGTTCAATTGTAAAAATTCGGTGGTCTCTGAGCAGATCCTCATTTTTTGATTGGACAATATCTGTCTTTGTAAAATTTTGGTACTCATTTTTTTGGTGCAACCTTAAAGTTATATACAATTAGTTCAAACCAGCTTCCTTTATTTGCTTGTATAGGGATAGCTTGCTCGCAATTCTGATCTTGGAATATTTTCTCTGTATTTGTTTTCGAGTTCTTTGCGTTTCTATTAGGCCAAGCCTTTGTTTATCCATTTACATTATGAAGAGAGTTTTGTAATTACTTCTCCGACGATTATCTATACAAAATGGCATGAACGTAGCCTCAAAATAAAACTAGAATCAATCTTATATCTCACGGCTTTGTTGTTTTATTTAAATTTTTTTTCTATCGTTCTTATCTGGTCACTTGGTCTCTAGTCATTTGATTTTAATTTCTTTATTCCGTTGTCAAATACCGTTGATACTTCATTCTCTATTGTGTGTTTGTCAGCTGCTACTTCTGGTACGTTAATGCTTAAACGCTGAAGGCCTCAAGGTCTCATCCAGATGGACATTGAGGATGTGCGCTTTCTTTGCATTTACTGTGTTTTTTTTTACCTACTCTCAAAAGAGAACAATTTCATTTTTTTTTTTCTGCTGTCTACAATTTGTTTAATTGGTTACACATGTGATTCAAACGTGTTTTATGCTGGCTTTGCTATTTCTTTTAATTTAAAATTAAGAGCACAGTTTGTTGTTTTTTCTTTTTCTTTGATAGAGTTACACAGGGGATTTTGAACGATTTCGTCAAAATAATTCACTCCGACCTCGAGTTTGTAGGGCGCCTATTGTGGCAATCTCACCTCGACTTTCTCATCAATTTCATTTTTGAAGCCTTCTCAATTAGTCTTATTTTCAATTAGTCTTGCTGGTTCTTGAATTTTTATGAAAATTGCACTCACTGTCAGAATAACTTGGGAATGGTCAGAGGAAAGGTCAAAGCTTTCACAAATTTTATATAAATTATCTAGATATTCTGTTTTCGTGGTATCTGTCGTCCAGTACGTGGGTTTGCTCATCGAGTGGTAGTCACTTTTGCGCTCCATGGCAACTTCATACAGCCTTCAATATTTTTTGTGGGATCCATCTTAAGCCCCAATAAATGTATTTTGCATTAAATTTACAGCAAATGATAAATCTCGGCTGAAGCGAATTGAATATGCCATCAGAAATTGTCAAGCTTTTAGCAACTCCAATTCTTATGAAATTTTTTGTATAAACAGCCTCCGCGGTTTTTTGGTACATTTTTGAAAAAAAAAAAAAATTAAACAGCTGTCTTCATAAAAAATGTAGCCTGACATGTCACCTTTGCAACACGTGACACAATAAGATTAGTGTTTCCAGATAAATGGACACCAACACCACCTAGTGTATATGAGTATACGAGTATGTACAAATACGACACATTTTATAAGATTTTGAGAAACATTTTCAAAGAAATAAAAAAACCCATACAAAAAGGCCAAACGAACAGTAATCAGCAATGCGCTGAGCACCATTTTATGTATCCTTCGAAACAAAATTTTCCAAAGAATTCCCCCCAAGAAATTTGAAAATATCCAAATTTCTGAATAAAATAATCGAATATACTCATTCCGACCCACATGAATATAATCAAGATTCTCTAAACTTCTGCTCTGGTTTAGAAAGCATGTAAGAAGACCTCGTTCGAAATACTGTCCACAAAAACTTATTTGGAATTCCTTGCGTAGTGCCACGTCAAAAACACATGAATTTTCTGCAAAAACTTTTGTACTGGCAAAAATTCCGTAAATTCGATTTTTAATATCATGCTCTGGAAAACTTGCTTAACAAATGCAACCAAATACAGATGCAATGCCATAAAAGCGTTTCATCTGAGTTACGAGTAGAATGCCACTAGAAAGTTGAAACCAAATGTAGCGGTAAAATGAAAGTTGAACACCGACAGTCGTTTACCTCTTTTTGAATTGTTTTTTTTTTTTTTTTTTTTTTTCGAAAAAAAGTTTTCATGGAAAGTTGTTACTTCCGATTTCGAAATCATACTCGTATCCACAAACCCACAATCGATACTAGTTTGGGAGCAATATTGACATGAATTGTTAGAGTTTGACACAATGTCGGATGGCTAATTAGATTTTGCTTTTCGTATTAAATCCTCTCAGGACTTCAATTTGTATCCTACAATCAATTGTAGTACTTGTTGACACACGTATACATGTCAAAACTCCTTCCACTCGGTAGAACTAATGTTGCAATTTCAATTGCAACACTTCCATATTGCGCAACAATCAGTGAATTTTAATCAGCATCCCTTTGTCGTTGAAAGCACTCATCACTCATGCGTATTGCTAAAGTGTTTGTGGTCTTAGATTATTTAATTTTATTGATTGCGGCAATTGTATATTTGCCCATGTACGAGTAGATGGGGGTGTGAATTTTCCACAATAGGGATGAATTTGAATAGGCATTTGCTAGGCTCGAATATTTGCTTTCGAATCAAGTTATTTGCGAAACTGTGGACTGACACTTTTAACATGCATTTCGATGGAGTGTTTGATTTCGAAACATTTTGTTGTTTCTTTGGTAGGTGCAAAAAAAAGTAAACTAATTAATGTTTCTAATTTTTTTTTTAAAAAAGTTTTGTGTTAAATATTTATTTGCTTATAATTTGTTTTGTCAGTTGAAAGATGTACATGTTGTGTAAGTGTAAACAATTTCCTGAATTAATAGTTTACATACAAAATTTAAGCCGTGTGTTAGATATTCCATATTTTCTAGATGCTTTTGCTTGACAGAAGGCCGCAATCGGCAAACAATATTGGTCTGAAATGAACTACAAGTAATAAGAGGACTGAAAGATTCTTACAAATCTAGGATATAAGCGAAAAAATCTAGTTGAATACATATGAATACCATCCATGAGTACATTTTTTTTATTTTTTTTTTTTTAATTAAAAATCAATGAGAATATTATTTTGGAATAAAACCTAATTCCTGCCATTAGTTATGAACCGCGTCATCATGTCAATGTTATACACGGAACTGTTTGCACGAGTCGATGCGCTGAACCCAATCTTAAATGACTTTTTCACATAATTCGGTTCCTATTGTTAGTACAGAACAAAGACTTGATGTAGCTCAAAAAAAATGAGTGCAAAATGTTTAATCACACAACTGAGGCGGCTTATGGAGAGGAAAATTGTTGACTAAAAGAAGATCACCCAACTTCGTCCTCAATAATTCGGTTGCGGCACGTGCTGTGTTGTTGAAACCAAACATCCTCCAAAACTCTTCAGTTTCAATTTATCTATATTAAAAACCAAAATTTATTAACCTCTATCATAAGCGGTAATGGAGCAAATTTTTTCATAAAAATTAGTTCGTGTTAGAATACTGTCAGCTGTTCGCTTAATAAATGCGGCAAGTTTTTTATTAGGAGCAATAAAGCCATTTAACAAAAATGTGCCTCATCACTGATGATAATTTTTCATTGAAAATCCGGGTCTTCTTCCATCTTCAATAGAGGGCAATCAGCGAAAGTTCAACGTACACGACAGTCATTTGACTCTGACTCTTGATTCAATATGAAGTTATTCCGATATACATCAGTTGCAACAAATGGATAGACGATTTTGGGAATCCGTACAACTACTTACTAGAAAATAGGGAAGAAAAGAAAATGCTAATCGGAAATTTCAACGGAAGAGTAGGAAATATGCAGACTCTTACCAAAATCAATAAACTAAATCAGACTCCCAGAAGATGAACAAATTATAGTAAGTAAGGGTAAAAAGCTAGTTTAAATTAGCGAATCGATTGGGTGAAAAGTAATATATGGACGTTCCAAAGGCTACCTGCCATATATATTAGAGGTATCGCATGCTCGATAGTTGACAATTTTGTACATGGAAAGTGACTTGGTAATTTAACAGACTTCTACATTAGGAAGTTACTTACCCTTAACTGTTACAGTAAGCTTTGAGACCCTTTCCCAACCAACCATCGCACAGCTGCAGTTACTACCAAAATATCTGAAACTCGATAAGTGAGAATGAGATCAATTCCATTTGCGGATCTGACTTACAAAATTAAAAGATTGTCACAAGATTACAAAAAAAAAACAAATTTTGTATGACTGTCGATGTGCGATATGAGCACGGAGAAAAGCTTTGGCCTATTTACGTTAAATTAAAAAAAAAAAAACAGGTAACACCGTCGCAAAAACTATCTAATCGTATTAACAATCCAACAAAGTATACAAAAGCGTATGCAAGAAAAAACCAGAACGGTACATTTAGATTAGAAGGAATACTCAAAGGACAATTATTCGAGAGAGGCATACGAGGTGTCTTCAAAAAGTAAAGTTACTTTATATTGTTATAAAAAAATATTTATTTATTCATTAATAAAAATGTTGTCCTCTGTTTCCAATCCTCGAAGCACTTTTGGGTAACCTTGAGTCTTCAGTTTTGGGAACAAAAAAAAGCCGCACTGAATGTGTTGGATAAGGCATGATTGTCGTGTTGTTTTTGGCAAAAAAAAAAAAAAAAAAAAAAAATATCACAAGCAATGATGAATGAGCAGGTGCATTATGGTGATGCAAAAGCATTGGATTGTTCTTCCACAATTCTGGACGTTTTTTTCGTACTGCCTCTCGCAAATGGCGTTTAACTTCAAGGTGATTCTCCTTATTGACCGTGCGACCTTAAGGTAAAAACTCCTGATGAACTACGCCACGGAATCGAAAAAAAAACTTCCATTTGGGCGATGGGGCTTTATTTACGACGTAATAACCATATACCCATGATTCGTCACCAGTAATGACCCATATGAGCAAGTCAGGATCATCATTGACGTCATTCAAAAGATCCTGAGCGGTGCTCATACGACGGTTCTTAGGATCAAAATTAAGAAGTTTCGAGAGAAACTTCGCTGACCAAAGTCTCATGCCTTAAACATCCGAAAAAATTGCATTACATGAGCCGACCTATAGCCAACATCTGCAGCAACTTCTGGTATGGAAATTCGACGATTTTTCAAATCAATTTTCCTCATAGCTTCGACGTTATCATCCCTTGTTTAAATAATCGGGTGATGTCAAGTCGCATGATCACAGCCAATTGATGATCCCTTGCCGTAATATGACCTAATCGCCAAATTTCTCCTTCACAACTTCGAGCTTTGCGTCGCTTGTATGGCATCTAGTGCCGTCTTGTTGGAACCTAAACTCGAGTATACTATATAAATGTTGTCGAGCTCTGATACCAGAAAGTCAGTTCACATCGCTCTTTACCTGAGACTATTGACGATCTCAATAGTCAATTTTTTTGACTGCAAACTTGTGGATCGTGTTCGCTCCAATAATGGCAATTTTGTATTTTGACATAGTCACTGAGCCAAAAATGAGCCTCGTAGAGAAAATGATTTTTTGGCCCAAATCCTGATATTCGTCCAACATTTTCAGCACCCAATTAGGGAATTCAATGCGTTTTCTATGATCCAACCGCAAACTAAGCCGGGTTGACTCTCTGGCGATGCCCAATTTAGATGATTGGCGCCGAATTGACATTTCTTTGTCTTCTTCGATACTGGCTTGTAGGGCCGCTATGTTTTCATCATCATTCATCAAGATCCAAAAGAATGTACTCGCGCTCAAACTTTTCGCGCTGCACACTGAAGCCATGATGCCGAACGACCTTATGACGAAATTTCGATATTTTCTTATAATTTCGGGACATTCGGCAAGCGTAAAACAATGCATGATGAAATGGCAAACATGGTAATTTTAAGAACTAACATTGCTATCTGGTCACCCGTTAGAAGCATCGTGCAGATTATATTGCGTGAGGGAAATATGCAACGAACGAAACATGGACCTGGCAAAGAGAAGAATTAGAGAAAGCAAAAAAGTACAAATATCTCGAAGTCATCATAGCATAACGATTGTTACGAGGCGGTTCCAGAAGTAATTTTGGAAAAAAACTATTTAATTTTCAACATAATCGCCTTTTAGTTTTCTACACTTTTCCCAGCGATGTTCAAAAAGTTCGATAACCTTTTTATAATAAGAATTGTCTTGCTCCTCAAAATAGCCATTAACTGCCGACATCACTTCTTCATCGTTGGAAAATCTTTGACCACAGATCTATGTTTTCAAGTTTGGGAACAGAAAATAATCCGAGGGGGCTAAATTTAGCAAATACGGTGCATGAGGTAGCAATTCAAACTTTAATTCATTAATTTTGGCCATTGCAATAACAGATTTGTGAGCTGTCTTGAGAAAAAAAACACTTTATTCTTAGCCAAATGGGGCTGTTTTTGCTTGATTTCTTCGCTCAAACGTTACAATAAGTTCGCATAATACTGGCCGTTGATAGTTTTTGCTTTTTCAAGACAGTCAATAAAAATTATCCCACTCACATCCCAAAAAATCGACGCCTGCAGGTGAAACGGTCTTCGCCTTCTTTGGAGCCGGTTCTCCCTTTTGAATCCATTGTTTTGATTGTTCTTTTGTCTCGGGTGTAAAATGATGGACCCATGTTTCATCCATTGTTATGAAACGGCGTAAAAATTCTGCTTTGTTGCTGTGAAGCTCGCTTAACACTCAATTGAAACATCTTCACGACACTGTTTTTGCTCGAGTGTGAGCAAACGCGGCACCCATCTTGCACACAGCTTTCGCATGTCCGCACTTTTTGAAATGCCTACAATGTACACCGTACACCGTAAGCTACAATTTTTTAGTGAATGGCAAAAAAATACAAAGCAGCAGCATGAAAAGCAGCGCTATAGGACCTGTTGACGAAGGTTGATCCATCAACCCGAGCCGAGTTTAGGGGAAAAGCCCGGTAGAACTAAACCGTGGTGTGTACTGTAATATGACCAAGGAGAAAAAATCACTGCCACGGTCAGAATAACGCAAATACAAGATGTTTTTGGCTATAATGTTCTTTTTTTTTGAATGAAAAACTTTGGTTCTGCTTTTGGATTATGTCTATTTGATGGCCACGCCAAAATTGAAGATCATTCGGGCCCGATATGTGGCATTTTTCATCACTCTTGTCAAAACTTTCGGCCATAGATCCTCGCATACTTGACGGCTTCTTTGAAGGCTTTAAGAGTCTGAGGTTTGTTAACATAGACTCGTAACTTCAAAAAACTCCACAAAAAGAAGTCTGGAATGGTTAAATCTTCAAAACAAGAGATAAGGCAACCCGGAAATGCAGCCCTCAGAATTTCTGATGTGGCCCGTGCAGTATGCGCCGTTGCTCCATGCTGTTGGAACCACATGCTCTCCAGTCCCAATTCATCCAATTGAGGAAGAAAAAAGTCATAGAGCATGGTTCTATAGTGCTTGCCCTCCATAATAGTCGTTTGGTCCGCGGGGTTTTCGAAAAAGATAAGAACCGATGACGCCTCCAACGTTAATACCATGCAGTAACTTTGAGCGGGTGTAATGGCTATTTGTGGGTTATACGGTGCCCCAGAAGCGATAATTTTCCTTATTCACATATCCACAGAAATGGAAACGGGCCTCGATGCTCATGAATATTTTGGATCATCATCTCCCTCGTAATCGAGATTCAGGATGGCTTGAGCGTAAGTTACATGCCCTTGGCGGTCAACAGCTGATGCACTGTCTGCACTTTGCAAGGGAACATCTTAAAGTTTTTCAACAAAATTCTCTGTAATGACCGCCAATTAATTGATACTCCGTGGTTCTCTGTGACATCTTCCACCACAGCTGCGATATTCTCGGCAGAATTGCTGCTCCAGGACCGGCCAGACCTGCATCTCGTGTTGTCCCATACTCTTCTAGGTGTGCGGCTAAACGTCGTAGTGTTTGCCCAGTTGATACTGGACGACCGGGAATTCTGCCCTGAAATTCACGCTGCGTAACAATTATTCCACGTTCTTTAGGAGTACAGCAATTCATGTCTTGTTGACTTGTATTTTGTATCTGTTTACTTCAGCAATGTTAAAGTAGAATTGACATTTGCCGCCATTTGCAAAAACTATAGAATCTTCCGAAAGGATGATGACTTTTGCTCCACCTAGCAGAACCTCGATGGTATTCCAAACCAGACGGCAGCTTCTGCTAAGTTAGGTTGCATATAACCAACCGCAATCTACGAATTTTCGAAAACGTACATCACTTTATCAGAATATGCCCAATTTTAAAGACAAACAAAGTAATATCGATCTTAAACGGCCAAAATTGCGGTACACTTTCTAGCTGCATAAAGTCGTCACTAAAGTGTCGACAGCAAATGGTAGATGAAGCATTTTAAATTATATTAAAAATAGTAAACTGAATTATTAAATTTAATTTAAATAAACTTAAATTAAATAATCAGGCTGGCGGCAAATACCAATGCTGTACTTTGTGAATTTTGTAATTGTGCAATAAAATCACATTTTACTGATGTTACAGGAACGTTTGGGAGGTGCCCAGCTCTTCACAACGGCGCATAATCGATTAATTGTTGTCTTGACGTACCGATTCGTACACAGCCGTAACATTTCGTTGTTTTAATGGCACGGCAACATTATGGAGTGAATAAGTCGGATTCTAACTTTTTCAAAAAGTTCTCAATTGTGCTCTTATCGGGGCGATTATTATGACCGAAGTTTTGATTTACCGTAGGTAACGAAGCCCTTACTGACCGCGAAATTCGATATAATATTGAGATGGTCCATAAACGCTGTTGAAGCATAAACCTTTTCAACCTGAAACACATATATGACATCTGCCAAAAAAATTTAATGCGTTGAGAGATATTCTTGAGAAATTGGTGGTGTTGTTTAAAACTTTACAGCGAAGAGAACGTTCTCCGTCATTATGCTGCTCAATCGTATCAGTAGTTTAGTAGATATGCTCTGTTATTGTTATATGCAGCCTTAAAATAGATAAAGAAGTGGTGAGTATCTAACTGAATTCCTTGCGCTTTCTCTGATCTTGCTCACATATTTGAAGAATAGTGGACTTATGTTTCTTTAAACTACGTTGACAGGAGCGAAGCAAATCGTTGATAAATGGCTTTATCTGCTTGTTAGTGTATATCTGAAATAAAGCCAAGGTTCCATTTATAACGCATACTTTCCTCCCACCAAATCTTGCAGATGAATATTTATAGAGCCTCTAAGTAGAAAGCCTTGTTTGGCTTAGGTTCAGATGCTGCTATCTTTATCTTTACTTCATTATCCTCAGATAGAAGGAAATCTTGGATTTAACCGCCAAAGTTGAATGTCCCGTTCTACTAGCGACGTTAAGGTCGTCTTCTTCGATTATTAATCTAGAGAGTTGTTTTTCATATCCTCAGACCATCATTCTTTTACTCAGTTTATTTGCTGATCTCTTGAATTTCCTGTCCGAATCTTATTGACTTAACACGTTCTTCGTACCTTTTTTTAAAGCTTCCGAACGTTCCTCCATTCTTTTTCTTTATTTTCTCGAGCATTCGCTTCTTAAAAACAGAGCCCTCCTGAGAAGCCGATGTTATTTACTCCTCCTTTTTTTATTAAGCGCATGTAGGACCACTTTATAAGCGGTTTGGTAACAAACAATATTTGCTGCCTGTGCTCCTTATAAAACCAAGGGTGACACCCAGCACATTACATAGTTGCATTTCTGATGACTTCTTGGCATCGATGTTAATGATCTTAATGCGGATAGTAAGATCGTTGACGTTGTGTCCGTCGCTCATCCACTCGTGTTGCTCGGACGTCTATAATATTTGAAGAAGTTATTGCGTCGATCGCACCTTGACTAGTCTGATTGAGTATTTTCTGATTAGCTGACCATCATTTTTCATTGTGAATATTGAAGTGCTGGCCACAGTGCTTACGCGCGACTCTTAACAAACTGCTTTATCATTTTTACTCAATATCGTTTGGCAAGTCATCACGAAAAGACTCACACCACAACAGCGTCTCCAAATTGTTCAGCTGTATTACGAAAATCAGCATTCTGTGGGCAATATTTTTCGTGCGATTCGAGGAACTTACGGTGCGCATAATCCTACTGAAACCACTATTGCCAAAACCATTCGCAAATCTGAGTTCCAGTTTACATTAGTGGATGATACTCGAATGGTTAGAACATATCCAGCACATAGTGAACAGACTATAGTAGCTGTAGCTGAGAGTGTACGCGAAGACCGTGGCGAATCGATTCGTCGTCATTCTCAGAAGCTTGGCTTGGCATATTCGACAACTTGGCGTATTTTACATGAGGATCTCGTCCTAAAAGCGTACAAAATTCAACTTGTCCAGGAATTATGCGTCATATTTTCAGTAAATGGGCTATAGAAAAAATCAATGAAAGTCCTGTGTTTTATCGTGAAATTTTTTTCAGTGATGAAGCCCATTTCTGGCTCAACGGATACGTTCATAAACAAAATTGATATATTTGGGCTGATGAGCAACCGGAAGAGTACTAAGAGCTACCAATACATCCATTTAAAATAACGGTATGGTGTGGTCTATGGGCTGGTGGAATCATTGGTCCATATTTCTTCAAAAGTGAGGCAAATCAGAATATTACCATTAATGGCAACCTTTATCGCGCCATGTTAATGGACTATGTGCTTCCTGAACTTCAAGCACATGGCCTCGGTGAGCTCAGGTTTCACCAGACGGCGCTACGAGCTATAGGTGGGGTGAAAAGTAACCTCCTTGACCGCCAGAATGCGCTGCTATGGACTTAAAGTCCGTTCATATTTAGGCAGACATGCCAAATTTCAGTGCGATACTGTCTTTAGTTTTGTTTTGACAGCTGACTGCGTTGTTGACGTGCTTGGCATCATGTTGAGTATGGATAAAAACGATTTTCGTTCTCTCATAAAACATTATTTTTTGAGAGGCAAAACGGCGAAGGAAACAAAAGAAAAGTTGGATAAATATTATGGGGCTAATGCTCCGTCAGGTTACACCGTCAAATATTGGTTTCGAGAGTTTCGTGGTGGCCGCAACTCCACTAACGATCAAGTTCGCAGCGGCCCTCCGATGCGGTTACAGAGGACAATGTCAAAAAAGTACATGAAATGGTGTTGGCTGACCGGAAAGTGAAGGTGCGCGAGCTAGCAGATACCACAAAGATTAGTACTAAGCGCACACGCCATATTTTGGGCAATATTCTGCATATGAAAAAGTTATCCTGCCGCTGAGTGCTGCGCATACTTCTGACCGAAAACACGAACGCGCAAGCATTTCGAAAGAGTGTTGGGACTTGCTGATACGGAATCGGGCGGACTTTTGGCGTCGATTGGTAACTGCTGATGAAACTTGGATCCACTATTCCACACCAGAGAACAGAATGAGTGCCCGTCAATGGACTGAAGCCGGCTCGATGGGTCGGAAAGGTTATGGTGTCGGTTTTCTGGGATTGTCATGGCATACTCTTCGTGGACTATATCGAAAAAGGAAAAACCATCAACAGCGAGTATTACTGTGCATTATTGGAGCGATTGAAGGCCGAAATCGCTACAAAGCGGCCTCACATGAAGCGAAAAAAAATTTTGTTTGTACAAGACAATGTACCGGCGCACAAGAGCATCACAACCACGGCTAAAATCAATGACTTACTGCTCCAATTGCTGTCTCATCCACCATATTCAGCTAATTTGGCTTCCTAGGACTATTATCTCTGCCCAAACCTCAAAAGATGGCTCATCAATAAAAATTCAGCTCGCGCGAGGAAATCATCGACGCCACGGAGGAGTATTTTGCAGATCTTTCGGAAAATTACTTTTTGGACGGGATCAAGAAGCTGGAAAATAGCTGGAATAAGTGTAACAAACTAAGAGGGGACTATATTGAATAAAATAAAAAATCATTTAGAAAAAAAATTGTTTTCATCCCCAAGGAAGTTACTTTTCATCCCACATAGTAGTCATGGCCAAGATTTACATGATAATATCTTCAGAAAAATGCCATGAATTATTCTTTTAATCGATAATAAAAATTTTAAGTTTCTTTTCAAATGTATGTGTTCTATTTTACACTATAAATAATACCTCACGTTGAATCACCCTTTATCACTTACAGATAATATAACTTTTGGAGGTAACAATCAAAAGTGCAGTAATTCTATTTTCATCGCGTGAACTGATTAGCAGCAGTATTGCATTCTGCAATTCAAAATTCGCATTTTCCTACGCCAGCGAAGCGCTACAAGGTCAAAACATGGAACTTTTTCCTTACCACAACCTAAGTAAAACGGCGTTCTAAGGTTTACATTTTTATAGAAACCATAACACCAAGTCCTCATTCTGTGAGAATTAGTATCCAGCGTATAATATATTTTAAAATTCACCACCAACCTTAGCTTTTGTTTGAACATTTTCAAAAAAGTAAACTAACAACAACTTTAATTCGCCATTTGCACATACTCGGCTAATGTCCTGTCGAGAGTTCTCCTTGGCAACCACTTTGCACTACATTACGGAAAAACAATATCCTTAAAAGCACCGCACAGCAATTTTTAATGCGAAATCGCTGCACAATTTGTAATACATTAACACCAAAGTGCGGGTGGTGTGTTCCATAGACTTGGGTGAATTCGCGCGATAATTTGCTGACTGCTCCCAGTGACATAGTATGCAATAGTATAGCAAACCACTCTCTGCCATAAGCACACATATGCTGTAAAATGAAGATTTTTGCATTCATTCACACACCTGTACTAACCCTTCTCTGGGAAACTGATAACATCAGGAATAGATACATAACTTCATGTGCTTACCATATACCCAACGGGGCTCGTAAATGTCGGTGCACCACATCGTAGCCTGTAATTTAAAAAGTTACATCTTCCACTTGGGATAGCACAGAAACCAACCATCAACCCATCCAGAACCCCCTAAAGCTCATGTCACACCTAAAAAATAAAAAAATAAAATTCCATCGCATTCATGTAGCGCGTGATAGTATCTACGAATATGCATACGACCGTGATAGTCTTCTACTAAGAGGTAAGTTCTGGATTTGCCATACTGAGTAAGAGTTTCTGCAGTAATATTTTTTTTTTTTCCGTAAAACGATGCAGTAGCTTATAAGAGTATGACAGATGTATCACGATTTGTCATTTATTGTTTATGTTTTGGACCCTCATAAGTGGTTTAGAAGCAGAATGTCCTTTGAAAGTTTTTATTGTTTGTGGGAGGACGTATTTTTAGGAACGCCTCACATTGGTTCAAATATCTCATAAATTTTTAAAAATTTTGCAATTTGTACTAATTAAGTACTACCCAGGAATGTTCACAAGTCCGTTAGACAAATTGAAAATAAGCCAGACTAGATTATCACAGCAACATTCTTAGGACAGAGATAAAAGCACCATAAACTGGGGTCTAACATATCTAGTCTTAGCATCGTTGCTCTATCAATCCGCTTATATAGGGTTTTCTAATTACAACTTGACAATTTTTTTTCCAAATAAAAGGCAAACCATTTGAGATATTTCAAAAACTTTATTATTGGCTTGAAGTACAATCAAAACATTTATGAATGGTACTCGACTTCGTTCATATGGTCACTGCGGGCACGTTTGCAGCGGTCGATTCGTTGGACCCAATTTGCAACGACTCGTCCGCACATTTCGGCCGAAACGGCCGCTATTTCGCGTTCAATGTTGGCTCTGAGCTCTTCCAACGTTGTCGGCGTGTTAGCATAAATTAATGACTTAACGTAGCCCCACAGATGATAGTCAAGCGGCGTTAAATCGCACGAGCGAGGCGGCCAATCGACTCGCCCATGTCTTGAGATAATACGCTCACCATACTTACTCTTCAATAAATCGATTGTAGCGTGTGCTGTGTGGCTTGTGGCACCATCCTGTTAAAACCACATGTTGTCCAAGTCCATACCTTCCAATTTGGGCCAAAAATAATCGGTGATCATGGCCCAATAACACCGCCGGCATGCCAGCTGCACCAAACAGTTATTTTTTGTGGATGAAGTGGTGATTCATGAAGCACGTGTGGATTTTCACCCGACCAACAACGCATATTTTGCTTATTGACGAACCCATTGAGCCAAAAATGTGCTTCGTCACGTAAGATGATTTTGCGACTCCGAATATCTGTAGAAAATTTTTATAATTTGCAGACGTTGATCGTTAGTGTACCTTACCATGATGAAAATGTTGAGTTTACTGAATAAATTAACAGTGACAGTTTGATGATAAGTGAAAGAGTGCGTTCACAAATTAAATTCAAAGTTGTCAAGTTCCTATTGAAAAACTCTATATAAGATGACAATAGATGCTAGATACATAGGTGATACTCGAGGCTCCATAATGATCGGTGACGATATCATTTTTTAAAGTTATACTTAAATGGATTGAGTTAAATTTACAGGCCAATATAATTGGATATATAACAGAACTCTCCACAATAGCCCGTATACCAGTAGGCATTGAAGCAAATCGACAAAGATATGTTTATTCAGCATTAAATAAGGGCAAACAAAGTATTTGCTGTAGAAAATAAAATTTGCAGTCACAAGAACTATCCAAAACTATGGGTTATAAGACAAAACTAGTCTAAGTTTGCCTTTAAATTAAAAATTAGTCTAACCAACTTGGTAAGTGCATGTAGTTAATGATGTTGGTTGAGGCCAAGGCCCATCGAATAATAAAATATAGTAAATATTAAGTAAAGGGGTGATTCATCGTGAGGTTTGATTTTTAATAGCCTTTCTTTGACAGATGACGCGCGACTCCTGTCAAACTGCTTTGTTGTTTTTGTTTAGTATCGCTTGGCAAGTCTTCATGGAAAGACTCATACAAAAACAGCGTCTCTAAATTATTCAGTTGTATTTCGAAAATCAGCGTTATGTAAGAAATGTTTTTCGTGCGATTCGTGAAACTTACGGTGCGCATATTCGACCTACTGAAACCATTAATGCCAATACCATTCGCAAATTTGTGTCTCATTTTACATAAGTGGATAATACTCGACCGGTTGGACCACATCCATTACGTAGTGAAGAAACTATAGCAGCTGTAGCTGAGAGTGTAAGCGAAGACCGCGACGAATCGATTCGTCGTCGTTCTCAGCAGCTTGGCTTGGCATATTCGACAACTTGGCGTATTTTACGTGAGGATCTCGGCCTAAAAGCGTACAGGATTCAACTTGTGCAGGAATTGAAGCCAGGCGACTTGAATTTGCGTCATATTTTCAGTAAATGGGCTCTAAAAAAACTCAACTTGTTACGGTAATTGCAAACGCAGCGTGAGAGGAAATCATCTCGCGGATTTCTTACTATTGTCTGTTCTGTTTGTCAGCAATTAAACATCCTGTTGCCTTCTTTGATTGCTTCTAGACACCTGGTACTGTTGGCATATACTCAATTACATTACATAAAGGAATAAGCCGGCTGCTTTGACTAGCCTAGCATTGGGGTACATACTGCATTCCCTGGCAAACAGTGAGAGTAGCATTTATTCCTAAAATTAGAAAAGATGACTAAAGGCTCTCCATGATCTTCAAAACTATCGTAATAGTCTAAGTTCCTTCACGTTAAAGAGCATGCAGAGAATAGTCGAGCTGCAAATGTGCAAAAACCTCTTTGCGAAAGTACCCTCTTTTTAAGATGCAGCCTGGCTACGATTTGTGGAAGATCCTTCATAGCTTCACTCTAAACGAATACTAATACTTTCGTCGACATTGAGAGTACTTTCAACAAATCAATTTTTGACGCCATGTGTTACTCGATCAAAGCAATGATGCTGCGGCAGATACGCGATGTCGTGGTGGAAAACGGGTTGCCCCGCCGTCCTGCCTCCACAGTTATGGCGCATGTTAGGAGATTCACTGCTATGCTCGGTGCTATAGATGTGCACATGATGTAACTACTATCAGTGTCTAGCGATTATCTGTTCTAAAACTCATGAAATCGACAACCAACGATTGTTCTATTAGAAACAGGCTTTCAGTCAGTCGTGTCAAAAGTGAGGTTGTTTTCTTATTTGAGAGAGAGAAAGCTGACACCATCTAGTGGTGAAATGAATTACCAGTCATTTCTTCACCAAAGGTAAACATTTGAATGTCAACCTGAATAAATTTTTTACTTGACTAAACATGTACCATCGAAAGCTTCTAAAGCACTGTCGGCAATACATGCGGCTGTCATTGAGGTGGTATCTTTAAATTAACATGAATGTCTTAAATCCTATTATATCCCATGTTTCGGTTGTCTAGTGGAACAAGTGGCGAAATGGAAATTGGTACAACACGCCTTTGCCGTCTCATGCAATGACACCAGAACTCTTGTTCCTTTAAAAATACGAAATAGAGTTCTTCTGTGCCCAGAAACGGTTTTGAAAATAATCTCAGCCAGGAAAGGAATAGAGTTGTATCTTCACTTATGGTTCTTAAATTGATTTAGGATGCGCGCTGTTGTTTTTTTTTTTTTTTTTTGGAGGACACCTTCCTTCGATTTTATTTCTTCTTAGTGCAACTTGCTTCCTCTTCTAAATAGAGGCATACGGACTCCTGATGGCAACCAATTGTATTGTGAGGAATTGCGGGAAATGAAATCGTCGATGAACTAAGCAAGGCTCAAGGTAGAGTCTTCCAGGACTTGCCTACGTTCTCACTTCCATTAACTTTTTGGTGTCCAAAAGGTCAGCAGCCCTCTTGCTCTCTTTCAGTAGGAAAGATTGCATTATACTTACTAACGTCTTGACGTGCACTACTCTTTCGAAACTCAACTCAAGTTTGCTATCATAAGTGACACATGATTCTCTATTTGCTGTGAAAGTGGGAGTACTACCTTTGTGAATGTCCAACAGGTACTTGGCTTTGGTGGTTGCTTGTACTTAGAAATTTTAAAAAAGGAAATGAGAAACGTATAATGAACTGGAAAGCTTTTTGATCCAGAAACAGAGGTCTGGATATGATTCTAAAAAAAATAAATAAATAAAAAATACAAGAAGCAACATTTTCAGATGTCGTGACTCTTTTGGCATGAAAGAGCTACTGTGCGTGAAGTTCTTTTTTACATTTCAGGAGAAGATTCGTAACTTATGGTTTTATTTACAAACTATTGTTTGATGTGAATGTAACTCCTCAAACAGAAACGACCTAAGTGACTGATTTTCACAAGCCCTTGTATGGTCATATAAAAAGTCCCCGCGGTTTTTTGGTACATTTTTGAAAAAAAAATTTCTTTATTCAAACTCAATTTCAATCAAGTACATATTGGGCATTATTATCTATGACCTATTGCCATTTTTTGGGTACCTTCATAATTCCATCGGTGTAGAAATTCTGTAGTTAATCAGCGAAAAATGTGGCCAAGTGATTTTCAGCGGCTCTTCGGTCGGCCAATTTTTTAACATCAAGAGAGTTTTGCAAAGACCGAAACAAATAGTAATCAGAGGGTGCAAGGTCCAGACTTTATGGTGTATGCATTAAAACTTCTCAACCAAGCTGCGTCAATTTTTTCCGGGTCATCAAAAATGTGTGTGGGCTAGCATTGTCATGATGAAAGACAACCCCCTTTCTGTTGGTCAATTCTGGTCGCTCTTTCTTGAAAACTTTATTTAAACGGTCGAGTTGTGCACAGTAGAGAATCATTGGATTGACGGTTTCACCACATTCTAGCAGCTCATAATAGACAATTCCCTTCTAATCTGACCAAGCACTCAACATAACCTCGTTTGCCGTTAATTCAGGCTTTGAAGTCGTTTATGGTCGGTCATCGGCCTTTGACTATGATCATTTGCGTTGGATATTCTCGTATTTAATCCATTTTTCATCGCCCTTAATGAATCGCATCAAAAACGGTTCCATTTCGTTACGTTTCAGCAGCGTTTCACTGATGTTTCATGTGGCACTCAAACACCGAGCTTCTTTGAGTAGCCTGCTCGTTTTAGATGATTCCAAACTATCATACGGTTGATGTTTCGTGCTTCCACTATATTATATCCAGACAGCTTCCGTGACGGTCTTGCTCTATCAGTTGCAAAGTTTTATCGACTTTTTCAGTGACAGGCCGACCAGTGCGAGGTGCATCTTTTACATCGAAATTTCCGGAACGGAATTGAACAAACCACTCCTAGGTCTAAAAAAACATCACATAGCGTATTTCTTCAGATATTTCACTCGTATTCAAATCAGTATAACTTTTAGCGCCTGACATGTCGCCTTTCAAACGCGTGATCGTTTGACACAATCAGATTAGTGTTTCCAGATGAATGGACACCAACACCATCTAGTGACAAAAAACCGCGGAGACTTTTTATATGACCCAATATATTTGTGTGTTTCTTACCCCAGTGTATACAAGCACTGGCCAATATATATGTTTATATTGTCTTAATATGGCTCACAATTAATTCCATTGGAGATTTTCGAGATTCTTTCACGAAAATATACGAGTACCATACATGAGTATATATGTATACATATTTCTTTTTAATTCAAAAAATTGTCAGTGCAATAAATTTTCGCATGGTGGCAACGCTGCTATGATTCTTGGATTCTGTCACATTTTTCTTGCTTCCCAAAGCGCACAGCATGTATCCGTATATGTAGATGAGAGAATTTCACCTGCGAACAAGTTTTCACCGCACAACGGAAACGGCAAACGGTATTCGTTATTATTGGAGTATCATAACCTAAATAAATGCTATGGTAGGTGGAAACCGAACAGCAGGAGGAGTGTCCTTAAAATTGTGGAAATTCCCACAGGAAGATTACTTCGTTTACCTTGGTTTTTTTTTCTTTTTTCCTTTTGTTTGCTGTTTTTTTTTTTATTATTATTTTGGATGCCATTGCTTCTCCAATGTTGCAAAATGCAAAACGGATGCATTCAACTTTGTGTCAGGGTGATTCTCTATCTTAGATCCTAAAGTTCCATCCAAGTGCATATGATGGTGAACACATGCAAAAACGCTCATACGAATATGCATGTGAGTCCCTTTTTTTTGGTGGAAAAATAAACTCAAATCTCATGATGGTTCTCCATATTTCATGTGCAAAAGCTTCTATGACAGGATTTTAATTGCTCTTTAATGTGCCTCAGGTCACCATCATCCTTTTCTCTTTGGGGAATGGGCGAAGGATATACGGAAGGAGAAACTTTGGATAGAGTATTACTTGTACGTTATCAGCGCGAAGGATTCACGTTTCCCATGCATCATGAGAAATGACGATGGCCGATGGTGGTTCTTCTTCCATATCCACTTCTTTTCACGACCATCTTTTCGTTTCAAGGGAGTTTTCGTTTCGTTTATTTTTTTTTTTTTTTTTTTTTTGGAATTTATTTTTTTGTTTCTTTGGCTGAGATGGGAAAAGTCAAGGCATCAGGATTGCCTCTTGTAATTTATTCGAATAGAATGATGTGCATGAGATACTCGTTTTGCCTATGTAGCTGCATAATGTTTGAGCGAGAGTACCTCTGCTCCATTTGGAGCCCTTTTTTCACCTTACGATTTCTCAGGAAACTAACAAATTTCATCGCTTTTCTTCGCAAATGGGCCTGTCTGTCTATGCTGTTTGCGAAGAACAGAATAATGGGGGTTGAGTTAAACGATTTTCATCATTACTCTCAGTTGGATTTGTGTATGAACTTGTGATCTGTATGCATTGAGCAAGTAAAAATATAGTACGGCGGCTTATTTAGAAGTTTTTTTTTTTTTATAGTGTGGTACGCGTGCCAAGAGGTTTTTTTGAAGTAGATTTCGATCTTTAAAATGTTGACAGTGGAAAGTTTAAGGGATAAATTGAGTTACACTTACAATGAAGTGATCTATGATCGTTTTTTTTTTTTATAAAATTATTTCACAGTTTTTACGCAATAAACGGAACCGCAATTAAAATAGTTTTTGACTAAGCTTCTTAAAACAGTCTGAAATGAATGAAAGCCTTTACTGGAGGCCACCAACTCAAATCTCATGTAGTGAAGCTATCTACTTGTAATTTGCTTTCTCAAGTCCTCTACCCACCAAGTCCAATTCCTATTCATTTTGCTGAAGAATGCCACATTAAATCTATCGTAAATCTGTTTAGATTTTGAACTGATTATGATTGCAGTTATAAATATTACCCTTAACGACTTCGAGTATAGTAACTGAAGAGGCCAGGGCAAGGCTATTGTAGTGCCTGATAGATTATTTCTGAATTATTTTAGAATGTGTGCAAATCACTTTGGTTGTATGCAAGTATTATTCTTCAACCTTTAGAACCCTCAGGAAAACTAATTTTTAGAATCTAAAAAAGGCATCCTCATGTTAGGTCACTGTAGCAAGACCACTGAATTAGACTCAAATTTCAAAGACCCCTACCAATTGGAGTAGTTACAAAAATTGAAGATCAAAGTACATCACAAGCAGTAAACTCAAAAAATGGGACGGATTGAAAACTATGCCCAGTCATTTAAAGTGATTTCTACTGGTAAAAAAAGGATAACCAAACTGTAATTGCTACTGCTACCAAAATTTGTTGTCATCATAAAAATGATCATAAAAATGCGGAGAAAATATTCTCCAAAATACGGTAGCACTAGCAATTTTGTTTCCAATGAGCTATGGTATGCCAACCTCTCCCCTGTGATGATGAAGAAATTCTAGAAACTTCTAGACATATGAAATGAGATTCCAGAGCACATGCTTCAAATATAACGAACAAAAAAATTGCAATTAAAAAATTCCTTGGTATAAAAGTAGATTTTAGTATGACCGTAAACTATAACAATAGCACCTGAAGGCCTGTGGGTTATCAAAGCTGGCTAACTACAAAAAAGAAAAAGAAAAAAAAAAAAAACTCTTGACACCAGAGGTCAGAATATTAAGTCAATTAAGACACTCAACTGTTGATGTAAAGTCTTCCTTCTTTGGAGCATGTTCACCGGGTAAAATCCATTGTTTCGATTGTTGTTTGTTCTCTGGTGTGTACCAATGAATCCGTGCTTCATTGACGGTCACAAAACGTCGTAGAAACTCTCCCGGATTTCGATTAAACAGGGCCAAGCAAGTCTTTGAAATGGTCTCATTATTGCGCCTGTTCTCCGGTGTGAGCAAACATGGCAGCCATCGCTCGGACAGCTTTCTCATGCACAAATCTCGTGTAGGATACGACTAACGCGTTCTGTTGAGATGCCTGATATTTCAAACAATTTGCCAGTTTTCACTGTGTGGTCCGCCAAAACGATATCATGGATTTTGTTCACGGTTTCCTCTGTGATAACGGTTTTTAGGCGACCTGGGCGCGGTTCATCAAAAACCGATGTGGGGCCACTGCAAAACTCTCCGAACCAATGATAAACTATTTTACGGGAAGGCGAATGGGTCCCATACACACCATCCAGAATGGGTTTGATTTATTCGCAGGTTTTGCCACTCAAAAACAAGAATCGGATCACGGAGTAATATTGCTCTTTTTCCATGGACGCATAATGCACTAACACGATATTTTGAAATGTGTGTCAAAACAGAACTAAACTTCGAATTGTCACAAAATTTCAGCAAGCAGGTGATGAAATAGCGCCAGCTATCTTCCAATCCGTGTAGTCATCAAATAGCTCTCAATGTACAAAATGAATCACCCTATCGGAAGATTGTATAATTTTTGCAAAAAGGTGTCGTACGTCAATCATATTTGACATTTATGAACTAGACAGCTACAGTATACAAACAGACAAGGAATGGAGCGCTATACTCCGCAAGAACGTGATATAATTGTCTCGATGTTTTTGAGCAATAATAGGTCGGTGGTGTCAGCGCAGCGTGAATTTTGACGTCGATTTTCTAATCGTGTCGCTCCAACTGGGCAAACATTACGACGCTTCGCTACTCGACTCGAACAGAATGGAACCATAGAAGACCATGCAGAACATGGGCGCCACCGGACACCAGACGACGGATCACGCAATTAGGCATCACCAGATGAGCCCTACAGCGAATTTTAGTGAAAGACTTACACATGTTCTCGTACAAAGTTCAAAAAGTGCATCAGTTAATGCCCCTGACCGTCAGTGGGGTGTGAATTACTGTAAAGCTATCCTCAATCTCAACAATGAATAGGACGATTTTGTGTCCTATTGGTTACGTCAATAAAAAAAATCACGTGATAGCAGTAGGCAATACGGTCACTGTTACTGCGAATTTCACAGGGCCATGATAAACGACTTCTTACTACCGCAATCGGATGAGCGGGGCTCAGCACGGGCCACAATGAATATTGTATATGAAGCGTTTCCTGGTCGCGTAATCTCCAGCAAGATCAGACAATCACGGCCCTTAAGGAGAAAATTCGATAGGAATGCGAACAGTTATTGCCGGTAATCTTGCGGAAAGACATGTAAAGTGCGATAAAATGGGCACAAATGTTTATCAACACTGGCGGAAGCCATTTGGCGGATACATCTTTTCCACTTAACAAAAACAACTGTTAAGGTTGATTGAAAAAGGTTGAGAAAGATTTCCATCACTCAAAGTCAATTTTTTTATTTAGTAAAAAAGTAATTCAAAAACTAGCGTTGAACTAGCGTTCCTCAGAAAACATTCGTCACATAAGATCTACGCAACCAGAAAACATGTAATATTTTACGATTGAGAACATCATAAGGGCAGGCCAGCCTAATATATGTGGCCCTTCATTCGTTCAACAACCTACCTTCATCCATCAGAAACATAACTAGTTAAGCAAATTTTAAAACAGCTGTTTCTCGATATATAAAAATATAAAATAATATAAATGAGTTTTCCTAATGATCTTAATATTTTTAGATTGTAAGAAAATTATATGTGAAAACGTTACTGGCCATCGGCTTCTTTACATTTTGCCCATCTTTCTGGAAAAACTGCTTGCCTTTTGCGGGCAAACCATTCGTCGAACCATTTTCCAACTTTCTCGAAATCGTTGAGGTGCTGCTCTACAAGCGCGTGCCCCATTGATGCGAAGAGGTGATAGTCAGATGTCGCCAAATCTGGGGAGTACGGTGGGTGCAGAAGGATGTCCCATCGAAGAGATTTTAAGGTGTCTTTCACTAGTTTTGCTGTGTGAGACGGAGCGTTATCGTATAACAAAATCACTTTGCCATGTCTCCTGGCCCATTCCGGTCGTCTTCCGAATAATGTGTGGTTTAAATTATTCATTTGTTGACTACAGTGTTGTATTTTAACGGTTTCGGCGGGCTTCAAGAGTTTATAACGATAAAACAAAGACGCTAGTTTTTGGCGGACTCAAGTTGTGTGTGTTTGTAGTTAAATGTGGCCATGGTGTAATGTAGCATAGACTCATCAAGCAGAGGGTGACGGGTTCGAATCCCGTACGAGGCATTTCTCTAAAAAAAAGCATTACACTGATTTTGGAGTGGTTGCTGGCTGGGCTAAATGTAACGAACTAACAACTAGGACGTACTAAGACCCACTTGTTGAGGATGCACTGGCTCCAGTTTAACAACCACCTCTGGGAAAATCAATTCTAAAATTTTAAATTTGTCTCACGTACTTCTATAATATTTACTTTTTATTAATTCATGGTTTCAAATCTATATATTCATAAGATAAATTTTGGTGTGCCTCAGGGCTCCGTTAAGTGTCCGATACTCTTTTTAATTTTCAGTTATGATCTTTTGTCTGCCACTTCTAATCCAATATATTCCTTATTGCTTCTCATATTCGATCCCGGACTCATGTCCCTATTTTTCGGCTGTCTAACGTGAACGACAGCGTATGTTAGGTACATTAAACTCCGATATTATCAGCAATGCTTCCAATACACAATGCTATCTGCATTACCATTCACTTGCTTCATTGAAACCGAAAAACGTGCCATTCTCAGTATGTATGTCGCTCAAAATTAGAGAACAATGCCCAAATCAGGTCAGGTGCCCCTATACTTATTTGCACTTGTTAGATAGGATCGAAAATCGTGTGACAAAACTCATAGGTGATGCCAATATGACGAAGTCATTCGACACCCACGAATACCGGCGTAACGACTCAAGTCTCCCCTTCTTTTATCACTATTTTATCACCGAAATTTACCAGTAGCATTCCGCTCTTTCAAACTTTTAACCTTAACACCCGTCTCTCGGATGTACTCTTAAATATCGAGATTCTTCCCTAAGTCATACAACTCGCTTATAGAATGCCCTGTCGAACTTTTTATTTCCTAGTCACTAAGACTACCCATGTGTGGTCTATCAAAGATGCCTGCTTTTAATTTTTCCATACTAAGACCAGAAAACGATTGATAAATATACTTAAAGCAATCACCATTCTTTCACAAATTATTTAAAAAGCTCATTTTTGTAATGGAGGGGCGGAAAAATGATTTTTTCTTCTCGCGATATGTACTTTCTGAGATACACTCTTATGTATTCTCGACGGCCAATCTTTCCTACTGTAGTGTTAATTTTTTCCCAAGTGTCCCATAGACCAAAAGAACAGGGGTATTTATTGTTACCATCTTGATAACCCTACAAAGAAGTTACCGTTTTTAAATCTTCACAAACTGACAATTGAAGTTGAATAAACGAAATTTTCATATTCCTCCTTAAATTTCGTTGAATAACCTATCGGAATCTAAGCGAATTTGTTTCCATTAACACACATTTCAGACTTCTTTTTGAGCTATCTATGAAGAGATGTGAACCTTTAGGCCAATATACTGTAAGGCCCATTAAATTGCAAAGCCCAGCAATATCCACACAATATACGATATCATTGTTTGAATTGTATTGTATTGAAGAATACTCGTACCTCGTTCTCTAGTCCGGTGAAATGTAATTGCCACGTCAAGGTGAAGACAGTGTTTTCCCTTATGTTCTGATACAAGAAACTCGAATAAATTCACTTTGAGAGAAGCCTTGAAGTGTAAGACTGCATCCTTAAGATTCAGATTCATTGGTGCTTCTACCCTGTGTACTACAACTAACATTTCAGTATCATCGCTGTCTATGTCTGATAAGGCATACGACTATGAGCGCTGTAAGTATCGGTTCATGCCTCTTACTTTCACGGTGGTTTATTGGATCGTTCCATGTCATAGGTACTTCAAATGGAAGCCCTCTCCGTCCTTGTTTGCTCCAATAATGAAGTGACTCCAAGTTTTACAGACTTTGTGTGCCATTTAATATTTATTCTGTTGTCCCCGTTATTTTTCTTGACAAAATGTAGCACATACCATATATGTATAACAGAAATAGTCAGGATTATTAACACAAGAACTTATTCTTTTTTTTTACAATAATAACACTCAATAGGACAAACTAATTAACGAACTATTATGTTTTCCAATTAAAAATGATAAACAGATGCTATAACTGAAATGCTCAAACCACAACAAACATTTATCACGATTTACGTAGAAAAAAACCACGTTAACGAGGGTAGATAAGTAAAAAAAGGAACAATATTTGTAATAGTTCAATTTATCATGAGAACTAGAGTTTATTTCAATAAAATAAATGTACTCAGAGTACCTTATTGAATCGGAATCCAGAACAAAAACTACGGCCGCAAAAAAAAAAAAAAAGAATTTTTTTTGTTCCCCTGTGTAATCTTTTAATCTCGCGTCCCTGCTCATCGACTGTAAAATGATAACGACAGCATATGTATGGCTCACTAAATTCCATCGGCTTATCTACTTAAAGAACAACCAACAAAGTAGAATTTAATGATTCATATGTGTGTTTTTGACTAGAAAATATGCTGCGAAATATCCTCAATTTCTGGTCCTCAATGTAAGCAATGTCCATGTTTGTTCAGGTCAATTGAGAACCACAAATCTCGACGTAACGTTTCCTGCTTTACCTCTTATATCGCCGTTTTCGCTGCCAATGTTTTATAGAAACTGCCAATAATACTCCACTTTTTACTTTGAATTCTCATCAATTGAGCCTCAATTTCACTTTCGGAAGAAGGTAGTTCTGTTCTAAACCAAACAACTCGTTTATGGAATGTTCTACCCAGATCTATTTACCAGGATAACTTCTTTGTAACCTTCAAACTTAAAAAATTATTCTTCCTTTGAGCCCATGCCCATTATAACAAAAAATGAAGAAATAAAGAAAAATGGATATTGAAAGAACTGCCGAACTCGCAAGGAAAGAGTCTACACTGCCCATTTTCCAAGCCTTTATTGCATAAAAATGCCGCTAGGCTCCATGTACAAATTCGCTGTGCTTAATAAAAAAAAAAGCAACTAATACGTACGGTATTACCTTTGGATACAACATGTGATGTTCATACGATATCTCTTGCGATTTTGCGTAATGCCATCTGCAGAAAGAATAAACGTAGGACACAAAATCTTTACGAGGTAGACCTCGCTTTATGAACTGAGTTAGCGTAAAAATATTTCGATTAAAGCATCAATTTCTTCAGATATATATCATACTTCAAAATATTAAAAAAAAAAAATTAAGAGAACCTCATTTGAAACGAATCGTCTATCATCTATTGTATCATATACATATTCTGATACATCAGAGCCCAAATTAACTTTTCTGATTCTTAATTATTGGATGAATAACTTCCATTTGCATATGATACCCGGGGACACGACTGCATGTATTCCCCTAATTGTACACATGTGTACAATCTAGTGAGTGGCCAACTATCTGGACTGGCGGGAATTATAATAATTTAGCATGTATTGAATCATGAAAACATGATTGTTGAATTCGTTTTGAACTAACGGATTGTTATGAGCATGATATTGAAAGAGGGACTGTTAGATAGATAGATAGATTGTTACTTCGTATGAAAAGTATTTTACAGAGCTTCTATCATTAAACATTTTACAGAGACTTGGTAATTGAGCATTGCATATTTTTACTGAAACATTCTTTTCGAAACGCTTAAAAGTAAATATAAACATGAAAAAAAAAATAAACAAAATATGAAAAACCTTAATTATAAACAAGAATAAAAACAACAAAAAAATCTATATGACGTATCTGTATAAAAAAAATTAAACAGATAATTATATAGACAAATTAAAAAATAAATAAATTTTGTAGATAAATACATAAATCAATTAATTAATCAGTTAATTAACAATATGTTCTGGAAATGATTAAACGTATGTAACATTTTTAAATAAGTGTAAACGAGTAATTTAAGAATTTAATTGTTTTGAACGTGCTAATAAATTTTACCCTAGACCAAGCGCCAACCACCACCTTTTAATTTAATTTTAAAGTACTTTATGAAACAACGAACCTTGTATTCAAATTATTTATTGGTAAAATAAATATATATTGGGTCTATAACTTAATTATAGACCCGGTCTGTTAAGAGGTGGCGTAACTTGTATTATTCTATTGGAACGTGCGTTGGAAAGCTACTGTCATTGTACGTCATTTCAGTATATGTCATTCATTTGAAGCGTAAACAACAATAATTTTTCTTTTCACTCAAATATGTCGAACTTTGTGCCTGAAAAAGTGTTTTTGCGGGGAGTTCTTCTTCATTATTTTAATATGAAGAAAACTGCTGCCGAAAGTCATCGTATTTTGGTGGAAGTTTCTGGTGAACATGCGCTAGCTGAGCGAATGTGCCAAAAGTGGTTTGCACGATTTAAAAGTGGTGATTTTGGTTTGGAAGACGATGGGCAGCCAAAAAAGTTTGAAGATAAAAAACTAGAAGCATTACTCTATGAAGATTGTTGAAAAACACAAGAAGAGCTCGCAGAATCCTTAAGTGTCACTCAAGCAGCCATTTCAAAACGTTTAAAAGCAGCTGGATATATTCAAAAGCAAGGAAATTGGGTTCCACATGAACTCAAGCCTAGAGACATCGAAAGGCGGTTTTGCATGTCCGAAATGCTGCTGGAACGTCACAAAAGGAAGTCATTTTTGCATCGGATTGTTACTGGTGATAAAAAATGGATCCTTTACAACAACCCCAAGCGCAAAAAATCATATGTGAAACTCGGCCAGCCAGCTAAATAAACGGCAAGGCCGAATATCCATGGCGCGAATTTAATGCTCTGTATTTGGTGGGATCAGATGGGTGTGTTGTATTATGAGCTGCTAAAACCGGGTGAAACCATCAATGGGCAACGCTACCGAACAAAATTAATCCGTTTGAAGAGAACAGTAGCCGAAAAACGCCCGGAATATGCGACCGGACACGAGGCAATAATTTTCCATCATGACAACGCTCGGCCCCACGTTGCTATTCCGGTTAAGAACTATTTGGAAAACAGTTGATGGGAAGTCTTACCTCACCCGCCTTATAGCCCAGACCTTGCCCCTTCTGACTACCATTTGTTCCGGTCGGTGCAGAACGCCCTCACTGAAAAAGGTTATAGCTTCAGTTGGGCAATACTTTGAATAATACTATTGTAAATGTTTTTCTTAAATAAACGTTCAAATTTTGAAAAAAAAAAAACGAACGAAAATAATTATATACCCAATAGTAAAATCATACTCGCTAATTAAAAATAAAATAAGGGTGGTCAATCGTCAACATCTGTACAGTCTTCACAAGAAACACATTTTATTAAGTTTTTCGAATGCTTTTTACGAAGAAAATTATTGCAAAAACCACACTTCATTGTCGTCACATTTTACCTTTGCGGGCTTTCCTCACACATTGTGTTTTTTTTTTTTTTTTTTTTCTGCATGGGTTGAGACTCATCTTTATCCTGGATTGGTTTCAGTTACAAGCGAACATCCATCGGCAAAGTGATTATTTTAGAGCGCTCAGAAAATCGACCTTTCATTAGGGCATGGGATAGGCAATTTCTCAGCACTCTTTGTCCGCTTTGCTGTTGTAGGTTCGAATTTATTCCATTTACATTTATCAGTGAAAATAGGCACATTGTCCACCTATTGCTCTTTCTTGACACAGAGTATTTTCCCTATATCTGATCGGAAGTGTTGACCCCAACTTTTGTCATATTATAGTCAAGTATAGTTTGTTAGCTTGTCAATATAGTTAGATTGTCAATAGAAGCATAATTGTGCATCAAAGAAAGTAAAATAACGCTTTTATTTATTTTTTTTAGGAACGTACGATAACATCATAATTACATTCTGAAACCCATTAAAGTTGGATTCACAGGACCGTTCTTTATTAGGTAAAAATTGTGCCGGAATTTCTCTTTGGTTTTTTTCGTCAACTACCTAGAGTAGTAATTTTATTTTCTAAAAGACTCAAAAACTTGCTAAATTCAGCAGTTTTCAACTTACGAAAGTGGATATCACAATAAAAAAACGCTTCTGAAGAAGATTCCCAGGCATGAACGTGAACAAGCATTTGCGGTACCATCGTGGTTCTCAAGAAGTGAAGACCTTAGGAATATAATGGCTCCTGGCCAAGAATGAATTCTCTCTTCATTACGTCAGCCCAAAAAATCCCCAGCCAATGAAAAGGTTATTTGACCCTATGGAATGGATGTCAATACGTATCATCAAGGCCTAACAAGTTATGTAGCTCCTCTGAGTCCGAAAGATATCAAGCGACGGAGTTATATAACCGGGGATACTTAAGGAATAAAAGCAATTTTTCAATGACCTGAAAAACGTTAACCAAATATGCATTCCGAGATGGGTTCACACCGAATTAAACGCATTCAAATCCATGGGTTCAGCGATGCATATACAAATATGGTATTGATATCCAAGTCTGAGTTCGGATCTATTAAGCCGATAAGCCTTAGTTGAAAATATATTGAGATGTACGCCTGGACTGTTTATACAATCGTGAGATTTCTGTATTTTCCTTTCAGATGATCCATCAAGCGGTGTACTTTATCGCAGAATTTATTTGAAAATTGTTAGTAGTTGTTGGGTTAGTAGATAGCTGGGGTCGGCAGGTTGTTTTCCACAATAAATTCTTAACGTTGACGTTTAGAGTGTTTTACCATCATTAACTGGAAAGAATTTTAGTCCGTATTTTGCCAGCTTACTTGGAATATATCGTATAAAAAACAAACTCACTGGAAGTGTAACAGTTTTTACAATTTCTTGTGAACGAGGACGAGGTAGAAGAGGACGAACAGTAGCTAACCGATTTGTTTTTTGACTTTCAACTCGAGTACTCTTATCGTCAAAACGCATGCACCTCAATAGAAATAAAAACCTTTTCGAGGATATAAGACTTCTTTCAATCAGCCCGTCACCTTCGTTTTTCCAGAACTCGTTCACACTGATATGATGTCCTTCTTTTCTTCCCAATAAAAATAGCAAACCTATCACTGCCATTATTTCGTTACGACTTGTCAAGTTTGCATCGCATTCACGGTATGCTTCACTTCCTCAGGTTTACGAGAAATATGTAAATTGATACAGTTTTTAAGAGAAGGCACGACTTGAATTAAATTCATACTGTACATACAGTTAGTACCAACCTTCAAAAGATACGTGTATAAATTTGACAGCTGTCGGACGATTAGTTCTCGAGATATAGCGTTGTCAGTGAAGCAACTTTTGTTATTGTGAAAAAAATGGATTCAAAGCAATTTCGTGTGTTGATCTATCATTGCTTTTTGATGGGAAAAAATGCAGTCGATGCAAAGAAATGGCTTGATAAGTAGTACCCGGACTCTGAACCAGCTGAACGAACCGTTCGCAAGTGGATTGAAAAATTTAAAAGTGGTCATACAAGCACCGAAGGTGATGCACGCAGTGGACGTCCAAAAGAGGCTGTTTCAGATGAAAACAACAAAAAAGTCCACAAAATGATTACGAATGACCGCAAAGTGAAGTTGATCGAGATAGCTGAGGCTCTGAAGATATCAAAAGAGCGTGTTGGATATATTATACACGAATATTTGGACATGCGAAAGCTCTGTTCAAAGTGGGTGCCGCGCTTGCTCACAGTCGACCAAAAACAACAAAGTGTTGACGATTCAGAGGAGTGTTTAAAGCTATTTAACTGCAATAAAGCCGAATTTTTGGATATGTAACAATGGGTGAAACTTGACTCCATCACTTCACACCAGATACAAGTCGGCAGTCAGCTGAGTGGCGAGTAGGCGACGAACCTCGTCCAAAACGACCAAAAACTCAACAGTTGGCTGGCAAGGTTATGGTATCCGTATTTTGGGATGACACATGGAATAATTTTCATCGACTATCTCCAAAAGGGGCATACTATCAACAGCGACTTTAACATTGCTTTGTTGGAGCGTTTGAAGGACGAAATCGCAGAAAAACGGCCGCATTTGAAGAAAAAGAAAGTGCTGTTTCATCGAGACAATGCACCGTGTCTTCTCCAGATTTGGCCCCCAGCGACAATTTCCTGTTCATAGACTTCAAAAGAATGCTCGCCGGAAAGAGATTTAAGACCGATGAAGAAGTAATCGCCGAAAATTTTGAGGCTTAACCGAAATCGTACTACAAAACTGGTATCGAAAGATTGAAAAATCGTTTCAATCAGTGTATCGCCTTCGAAGGCAACTATATTGATAAATAAAGTTGAATTTAGCAAAAATTTTGTGTTTTACTATAAAACGACACTGACTTTTCAGCCCATGTATTATTTGACAATCCTTTCAGGGCTTATAATCTGAAAAAAGCAATCAATTTCACTTAACGCATTTTTAGCACCACCTTTTGGCCCAGGCAATATTTTCACAACATTTTTTGAACTTTTCCGGAAGCAGTTTTACAAAAATCTGCCATGGACCTATATTTCTATTTCCTCATCTGATAATTCATGATCATCATCTACAAAAATATTAGGTGCGCAACTAACTAAGTTCTCTAAGTCAACAGATGGCTCCACCAGTAAGAGCTGGACGATTTTGACATATGCAAAACGTTATGAACCAAGCTTAGACAAATTGTAAACAAACCGTGTGAAAATGTCTGATTTTGTGCCAAATTGATTTTTTTCTTTCATTTGAATCGCATCGAGAGCTCCGAAATGTTTACGAAGATGCTGCTGTAAGTGAAACAACGTGCCGTGATTTGTTTCGTCGCTTCAAAGACGGTGATTTCGATGTTGACGACAGTTCGCACGGAGGAAGCCCAAAATCCTTCGAAAAGTCTGATTTGGAGACGTTACTCGATGAGGATCGCTAATAAATGCAAGAAGAGCTTGCTTCAGCATTAGGAGTTACCCGCTTAGTTATTTCCAAGCGATTACGTGTGTTGGGAAGGATTCAAAAACAAAGAAAATTTGGTTTCTTATGATTTGAATCCAAGGGACTTTGAGTGTCGTTTATTAACCTGTGAACAATTGCTCCAGCAGCAAAAAAGGAAGGGTTTTCTTCATCGCATCGTGACGGGTGATGAAAAATGGATTCATTACAGCAACTCAAAGCGAAGAAAGTCATCCGGACTGCCCTGTCATGTATTTGGGATGTTGGCTCCGCCAAACATTTACGCTAAGAAGGTTATGCTGTGTATTATATAATTATACTTATTCCTTTCGATGGCACACAGTCTGGCTGATCAGAAGTTCCTATTGATATGGACTTAGAACGAACTGGACAAGAATCTTTGAGCTACTTTGCAGATACTCGTATTCGGAGGGAAGTTTATACTTATTATTTTGTACAATGAGAGGCAAAAGTAATATCATGAAATTCAAATGTGAATGTGTCATAATTTTTGCAAATAGTATCAAGTGTTGTGTTGTTGTATTGTGCTCAGACATTTATATTGGAGACAGAGAGAAATTTATCTGTCAATAAACCATGGATCGATACACACCTGACGAACGCGAAATTATTGTTACTGCTTATTTGACGAATTGTTTAACGCAGCTAGAATTTCATCGTCGATTTCTTCATCGTCCTTTACGATATGCGCGAACAATTAATCGTTTGGCTGAACATCTCGGGCAAACTGGGTGAACTAGAGGTGTTGCAAGATGTGGCCGTCCGAAAGAGTCCACAAACATCGGTTGGAAAACGATGTAAACAGTTGGGCATCAGCAGATTTTTCTTGCGTCGGATTTTGGTGATTGACTTGAAGATGTTCCCTTATAAAGTGCATTTCATTAAATGAAATGCACGAAGAGCCATTGCATCCCTTAAAGTGACTGTTGCAGTACGGCATTTGCAGCGAAGCATTTATTGGCCCGTAACCGTAATTGGTAAGAGCTACAGACAGATGTTTAAGATTTTTTTACGTCAATCACATAGCATGCTATTTGTTTAAGAAGTATATTTGAAATATTATCAAAGCCACAAGAGTTCGATTTTTTTAGGAATCCAATTGCTTTTAGGTGCTCTAAAGCAGTGATAGGTTCGAAGGCATGGCTCGTATATTGCGACAGGTCACCACCCCCACTTATTGAATTGTAACAACGAGTGCAATTTCTCAGGACTATTTGTGTTGGTATGCTGTTTGTTATTGAGGTGAAGTACTCATTGAAAGCATGAGCAATGTCAAGTTTGTCAAACAGTTCGCAATTGCTCAGAATATCATTTACTACTTGCCATTTTAATTTAAGGTTAATCTTAGCAGAAATGAATTTAGTTCATAAGATTCTGGGAGCATTTTTCAATGAGTTGACTAGATTTAGTTTTACTAGTTTTAGTCTTTTTTTTAGATTTTTCCAAGGGTTCCGTAGAGGAGCAATTTGATATAAATTTATTAAGGCGAGTTATGAACACATCATAAGAAGCAGAAGCATCACTTTCCATGTAAACATCGTCCCAGGACTTATAACGTAGAAGATTTGTTAGCTTTATAAAATCAATTCTTGTTTTTTGCTTTTGGCTATTAACTTCGGTACAGCTGGTCTTTTTGCTTTGAAAAGTATTCACCAGTAAACCTATCGTTGAGTGATCAGTGATTTGCAAGTCATATGTACACCTTTCGCAGGCATTCAATGGAAAGTCTGCAAATCGCCCATAAATATGATCCAAACACGTTCCTGAGGACAACCGAGTGGGTTCATTTATAAAACTAGCTAAACCGTGGAAGACCAAGAGTGCCAAATGATTAGACACAGTTTCGCTACTATCTAACAGATAAAATCTATCTGATAAAACCTAACAGAAACCTTTAGAATGTCTGCGCTCTGAAAGTCGACACTCTTATCTTCGTCCTACCAAGGTATATGCAAAATGCATCGTACTCTAGTTTAATTAATGTATAACCAATATGTGCTTTCTTAAAAGCATTTTCAACTTATTGTTACAAGGAACCAAGTCAACAATTTGATATACCATATGAATACCAAATGAGCTTAAAAAAGAATTTTTGTTAAGCGTAAGCTGTTAAGAAAAAAATTAAACTAATTTTGTCACTGTATACACATGAGTGAGTTCAGTAACATGTTCTATCGCTTTTTTGTAAGTATCACGTTTTTATCCCCTTACTTACAGAATTATTTCCGAGAATATTCATAATAGCAAATGCCGAAGGCGTATTCAATTTCATTTAAATTGATTCTGAGTTTTTTATATTAAGGGCAAGTATTGGATTTATTTCGGTTATATGAAAGAATTTGTCTGCTTAGGAAGTACAAATTTTAAAAAGGAAAAGTTTACCTTTTGTGTACAACATTCATTTATTTGAAGTTTAACGCTCGGATCCCCATTACATTACCAGGCCTCAAATGGTATGCGGTTGGCTTAGACAATATTAACAAATACTACTGGAATATAAAAGGTTTTTTATTATCCTCACTTGCTGTGGCAACTGGAGTTCACAACATGTAGTAGCGTAGTTACGTATCCTAGCAATACTGAAGACCTTTTCAGCTGTATATTGGTCATATTCTTACCGCATTCTTCGGCCGCTAATACATTTTTCTGAGAACTTTGTATATGCTATCTGAATCGTTGTAGTTAAAGTTATATTCCTAAAGTTGTCTGCATTAAAGCACTTATGATGGGACTATGAGAATTGTTTCATCATGTTTATCTTCGTCTTCGCAATCAGAGATTGTTGTTATTAGATCTAGGTTCATTGAATGGTGTCTTATGGATGTATGACCTGTAACCAATATCGCCTACATTGACGATGTTTTGACTTATTTGTCTCCAGCTCTGGACGTTTCATCAGAGAATAAATGTTCTGAGCGGCAGATCCGTCGCAAACCAATTCGTCTGCAAATTTGAGTCCTAGCAAACTTTAGTTCCCAGGAAGCCAGAAGAGCTTAACAGTACGCTGAGTGCAATAAGTGTTTTGCAACAAAATTTTAGAAATTTCACCATATTTTCGTTGGCAGTCTAGTCTCCAAGAGATATGATGATTTCCTCGAGGGAAATTGCTTGAGAAACACTGCCATGGTCAAAAAAATGAAGTAAACATATTATATTCATACGACCAGAGGAGGTGTTATCACCCATTTCTAAAACAAAATTCTGATTGATAGGTAAAGATTTATATCGGATTCTCTTTCTATTGATCTTCATTCTATGTCCGCCTGCTAGGGGACATACAGGAGGATGATGTTAAAAAATCATGGTGAGATAGTAGTTGATTGAGTTAACCACGACTGTGTTTTAAGTGGTTCATACGTCATTTTTGAAAAAAAATACGAGCCAATGATTTCTTACTTTCTTATTTAATGTGGCGCTACAGACCGTGGTGGACCTGGGCCACAACCAACAAGCGTCTCCAGCCAGCACGATCTTTGGCCAGTTGTTTCCAGTTTCGCACGCTACGTTTGTTAAGGTCCCCTTCCACTTGCATGCGCCACCTGAATCGCGGTCTTCCTCTATTGCGCCGTCCCTTGGTAATGAATTCGAAGATTATTCGGGCCGGAGCAGTCGCTTCCATTCGTTCTACATGACCCAGCCATCTCAGTAGTTGGACCATCACTCTTCTGGCTCTACAGTCCGTACAATCCGACGTTGTATCATCTCCTGCATTCACCGTCTATGCAGACGTTACCGTAAATTACTCGAAGGAATTTCCTTTCAAAAAAACCAAACCAACAAACTTCATCCGCTTTTGATAAATTCCATGCCTCTGCACCATAGAGAAGGACTGAGATGGTTAGGGTCTAATAAAGGGTCACTTAAGCTGTTCGAGAGAGGGCTTTGCTAGTTAGTTGCTTTCTCAGCCCAAAGAAACAGCGATTAGCAAGAGTTATTCTTCGTGTCATCGTCTAAGTTCATAGCGGAGCCTAAGTAGACAAAGCTCTTAACCACCTCAAAGTTATATCTGTGTCTGTGTTGGGTGTCCTTTCTTGATAACAGCATATACTTTGTCTTGCCCTCATTGATCGCCAAATTCATCTTCGCCGTCTCCATCTCAATACTCACGAAAACGCCAGTGACATCCCGTTGTGTTCTGCCGATTATGTCGATGTCGATGGACGGACTTTTGAAAGATAGTGTTAGCGTTTGAGTTTTGCACTATTTTTTGAAAAACGATGTTGAAGAAGTCAACTTTGGACTTTTCTGGCCTGAAGCCACACCTATAAGGGACCAATCGGGTTATTTACGAAAGACTTCAGACGTTCACATAACACGGCAGATAAGATCTTGTAAGCGATGTTAAAAAGACTTATACCTCTGTAGTTGGCGCAGTTCAGAGGCTTTCCTTTCTTGAGGATCGGAAAAACAATGCTGAGGTTCCATTCATCGGGCATACTTTCTTCCGGCCATATTTTACATATGATTTGGTGCATGTTTCTTACCAAGTCATCACATGCCGCTTAGAATAGCTCGGTGGTCAGGGCATCTGCTCCAGCAGCTTTGTTGGACTTAAGCTTAGATATGGCTATCTTCACTTCGTCCAGGTCGGGTAAACGGATTTGTTGATCTTCATCGTACAGGTTGAATGGTTCATTCTGCCCGATAGCTGGATTTAATTCGTCATCGCCGTTAAATAGTCCGCAGAAATAGTTCTTCCATATCCTCCGCATCGACTGCGATTCTACTATGATGTTCCCTTGTTCGTCCTTATAGGCTTCAGTTCGGTTTCTGTAGCCTTGGCAAGTTCTTTTTACCTTTTGGTAGAAATTCCGAACCTCATTTCTGCTATAACATCTTTTTTTTTCTCGATCGCACGCCCTTTGTTTTTTCTACTGAGAAACCGGTGTTCGTCTATTCTTTTCTGCGCGTAGAGTTCACGAGCAGCTCTGGTACTTCTTTGCAGCGCCAATTTGTATGCCTCTTGTTTCGCTGCATGTGCTTGCTGGCACTCGTCTTCGAACCAGGGGTTTCGTTTTGGTGGTCGAGTGAAACCAAACACCTCAAAGGTCTATTGGCTTCACAAGGTTCAGCAGTTAAATTTGCAACTACATGGTGAAACATCACGTCCACGAGGAAGACCAACATGACCGACAACTACAGCATCAAACCAATCACATAGCTCCGACTGATAATTTTGATAATACTGCTACACTACGATTAAAATAAAAACAATTATCACTATCCCATCCTCCTGAGGGGTCCGGAAAAACTGCACATTTAACATTTTATGCCACATTTGCGCTGCAAAATACCTGGATGTAGCAGAAAAACATTCATCGTTTGCCAGAAACGCAGCATTTATTTTGTTCGAAATGCGATAACAACCTTCAGCTTAAGCGGCTGGTTTTTGCGGTTTAACTATAAATCAACAGACTAAGTTTAACTAGTTTAACTATACAATCGTTGTTGATCAAGTCTTAGTTTCATCACAGGCTGTACAACTAATTTAAAAAAGTAAGCCTTTTGTTTTCATTAGGTTAATCCAAGAAATGGTTGCTGTCATATTTTAATGTGTTTGTTCTACAAGAAAACTCTAAAGAAACCTTGCTTAGTTGAAATAAGTTCATCTGAACCACGAAAAGTTAATAGTGCCCTAAGAGCCACTACGTATGACACAGTATTCCATTTAAATCGGAATTTGTAGTCAGAAATCAAAAATGTCACATATGTCTGCACGAAGTCCTACCAGGAATCCATATGCTCGTGCATACGGTTTATATGATTTTTCAGAAGCATCGTAGTATATATTACCCAGAGATTGCCATGTTGTTAAATATCCAGAGTATGACAATATTGTTGTTGTTAATCCGTGCTGAATTTTATTACACATTTTGTAAGGATATCAAATTATAAAGCAGAATACCAGCAACAAATAGAAGGCAAACACAGCATGTAACAGTGAATGCCATTTTCTAAATTATTTTACGTTCCGAGTTTAAGCGAAGATGAGGATATATTCTTACTTTGCATACTCTTGTCAATTTACTTTTGACAATGTCGTCGTTTTTATGTTTAATTTCTTTTTTTCCGCTTGGCTTGCTGGAATTTGGTGTACTTTTTTCCCCCCCTTGAATGCTAGGTCTGTTGTCACAAGTATTCGTATCTATATAGTAGAGAATCCTGATAAATCTTACCGTAGGTATACATATTTACAGAGACTCAATTACTTGCTGTTTTGGCGAAAATTTGGAATTTATTTGTGTCGACCACTGTTAGCAATAAGGTGTCGGCTTAATTGTATTTTTATGAAGATTAAACGAGTGACAAAAGTTGTTTTGGGAAAGAAATAATTAGGAATTACACTTTTTTCGTTGATCAAATGTCATGGGATATACATACAAATATTCAAGCAACCCTTTCAGTTTGGCCTTCGTGTTTGAGGTTAATTAGGTTTGCTGTTGAATAAAAGAAGTTTTGATAAATGATCCAATCTGATTCCTAATGAAATCGATATCTGGAATAGATTGATGGTAATTAGCTTGGAGAAAGGTGAACCTCGTTAAGTAAATTTGCGGTGAAATTCTTATACACTTACGAATTACTCAAACTATTTGCAATATCTTGGAGCCTTTTGGACACTTTCTTGGATAATTCTTTCAACTAACGAAGGTGAGTTTTTCTACTAGTTGAGGGACAGTCCATTTTTAGCAAACGCAAAGTAATTTCCTTCTCCACTTCATACCAAACCAAACTCGTTATGCGTGAGAATGCTTTTATTCGCATGTCTAGCAACTATATAATGACTTGCAATGATTCGGATTAAGATGCTGACGTGTGTTTTTTTCGCAAAGAAGTATACTCTTGAACTACTCACTCTGAATGGTACTTTCATTGTCGAAATTGAAATATTGTATTAAGAGTTTCACACATGATTCTAGTTTCGCGAAGTTATGGGCGATCTTGTGATAATCCGTGACCCGAGAAAAGTTCGATATCGAGCTTGCTTAAAGGTTGTCGAAGGGTAAGGCTTTCAAAGAGATTGACTATTCTTACAAACGCAGATACTTTGCTCCTTCAAATTAAGACACGAAGTTAACTATGACCTTTAAATGAATGCATATAACCCCGATGAATGAAGACTGAGGATTCTATCAAGACGAAAAGCAATGGTAAACGCTGCTGGAGTGAATTTGGGCTTCAACTAAGAAGCTTTTTGCTGCAATCTTTCGAAAACTACGTTCAGTGTCGTACTCCAAGTTGTTTGAGGTTCACTAACATTGACGTGTGCTGCTTTAAATGCGTCATCTCCTGCAGCGCCGTCTCCATCTATTCGCTCAATCATCTCAAGCCTTTGATGTATAGCTGCCTTCATATACAGCTCGTACTGCTCGTAGTTGAACCTCCTACTCTACAGAAATTCAGCAGTAGTATCTATCTCTCAAAGCGGCAAAGTGCCTCTTCATCCACTTTCGACTAGGTCCAAGCTTCTGAACAATAAGGCAGGAACAGGATAAGTAGGGTGTGGTATATAGCTAATTTATTCCAACGATAAGAGGCTCCACTAATTATGAAATTCTGGCAAAGCGTCTGTGGTATGAGATTCTAATGAGAGCATGTACTTTATTCTGCCCTCACTCACCGTCAGGTCCACTTTGGTTGCTTCTGTGTGGAAACTCTTAAAACTTTCATTAAGTAATTCGGACTTTTTTGAATCTTAATTGTGCACATTTGTTGTTCAGTGAGTTTTGCACAGTGGGTCACCTTGTTATAAACCTTTCCTGAGTCAGACCTTGATGGAGCAGCGAGAATTCTCCATAATCATCTTGCACAACTTTATGAGTTTGACAGGGATATCAAATCTGTAGCTCATCGTTATGCTAAATATCATATGCATGTTTCAATAGATTTTGATTACTGACCTGAAATTTCCGGGTCATTTGCAAAATCTACCTCAGTGATCATTGGTGGACATTCCTAGCCAGAAATTGCACTGGTATGGATCAATCAGATTGTTCACGAATGGTTTCAGATGCTCACATAGTAAAGAAGAAAATATCTAACTGACGATATTTACGAGACTTATTCCTCTATATTGTTCGCAGTCAAAAGGGTTTTTTTTCTTGTGGGCAAACAATTCTGAGATTCTATGCATTGGGCATGCTTTTCTTTGAGCTGATTTGTTCTCAACAAATTCATATTCTTGCTACTTTAAATAACTCAGAAGGCAGTATATTTGCACTATCAGCTGTGTTAAATTTAAGCGTCTATATAACTATCTCAACTTTGTTTAGAACAGGGGGCTGGAATTCTCTGTCGTCCTTGTCCGGGGAGGATAGTTCATTCTGTCTTCTCAAAGCGGATTTTACGATATTCTAAGCACCTTCCATTCCGCGTTCGTAACCCTGGCATATTCGTTTTATTCTCGGTCAAAGCTTTCAGACGTCTTTCCTTTCTTATTTCTAGGAAACATATGTTCTTTCTATTTTTTTCGCTCATATAACCATCACGAGAGGTTTTCGTCCTTCGCAGCTTTATATGATATTTGTTTGACAGCATACACTATCCTACGATCGTCGTTAAACCAGAGGTTTCTTTGAAGCAACGCTTTGAAACCAATCAAGTTTCACTGATATGCAGCTATCCCTATACTTGGGTCCTGAATACGTCGAGACACTTCCCAAGTATATGAGGGTATGAGATCCTCCGCCGCTGTCCTGTCAAAGAAGAAGTTCTCTGGTGCAAACACTCTCTCGCACCCCCATCTCTAGCTTGCAGCAATCAATAACTTCCCCCAACGTTTGGGTAACCTAGCTACAGCGCTTTTGTCTATATAAAACTTTTTGAAATTCGTGAATACAACTTGCCACAATAAAGTCCCAAAAATATTTTAGACTTTTTCACAAAATGGGCTGCCTTAAAAAAATTCTGCCAGAAAAAATTAATTTATAACTCGAACGAGCCCATCTTTGGACTCCATAAAAATTAGCAGGAGCCGACTTGATAAACTGGCTTTGCTTTAGCCATATTAACCTATAAAACTTTTTTCGTCCACAACCTGCAACGCCTTTCGCGTTCGCAATGCCAGAACATGAAGCATCTAAACGACATATGAGTCCAGGAAGTCCAGGAGAAAGGTAAAGCGATAATCTAGGAGGTCATTCTGTGACAAGATAACAGTAAGCTGAGCTGTCGTGGCTAAGAATAATCCTCTCAACACATTCTTCACTGCCTAGCTGTTTGAAAAAAAAAAAAACGACGGTTCACCTCAAGTTAGCAAAAACTCAATCAGCAACTAGATACATACATCCCAGGACTACTGTAACCGTGACTAAAATGTACGGTCCGATTACAAGAGACAAGCCATTCAATTGATTCAAGTCATCTTGTTCAGACGGTATAACACATGCCGAGCTACAAAGGTCCTCAAATATTATCCTGCTTATGCTAGAGAATATCATGAGGATCCGTGTAAAATGATTCACATTCCACTGTCTTTTACAGAAGTTATTGTAGTTTTCATTCCCAAAAACGGAAAATGCTCTCATGTTGTCATCTATGTATAAATCTTTTCTTCTGAACGCTTCAGACTGATTTATATCCATATATAGGGTGATTCGTCGTGAGGTTTTATTTTCAATAGGCTTTTTTTGATAGATCACGCGTGACTCCTATCAAACTGCTTTATCATTTTTGTTCAGTATTGTTTGGCCAGTCATCATGGAAAAACTCACACTACAACAGCTTCTCCAAATTGTTCAGCTATATTACGAAAGCCAGCGTTCTGTGAGAAATGTTTTTCGTGCGATTCGAGAAACTTACGGTGTGCATAATCGACCTACTGAAACCACTATTGCCAATACCATTCGCAAATTTGAGTCCCAGTTTACTTTAGTGGATGATACTCGACTGGTTAGATCACATCCAGGACGTAGTGAAGAGACTGTAGCGGCTGTAGCTGAAAGTGTACGCGAACACCGTGACGAATCGATTCGTCGTCGTTCTCAGCAGCTTGGCTTGGCGTATTCGACAACTTGGCGTATTTTACATGAAGATATCTGCCTGAAAGTGTACAAAATTCAACTTGTGTAAGAATTGAAGCCATGCGACTTGAATTTGCGTCATATTTTCAGTGAATGGGCTCTGAAAAAACTCAATGAAAATCCGGTGTTTTATCGTGAAATTTTGTTCAGTGATGAAGCACATTTCTGGCTCAATGGATACGTTAATAAAGAAGATTACCGTGTTTGGGCTGATGAGCAACCCGAATAGTACCAACAGCTACCATTACGTCCATTGAAAACAATGGTATGGTGTGGTTTATGGGCTGGTGGAATCATTGTTCCATATTTCTTCAATATTGAGGCAAATCAGAATGTTACCGTCAATGGTAACTGTTATCGCTTTATTGCCATGGTCTCGGTGAGCTCTAGTTTCAACAAGACGGCGCTGCGAGCCATACAGCGCGTGAAACAATGGACTTGTTGAGAAATCATTTTGGTGAGCACTTAATTTCACGCTTTGCTACGGTAAATTGGCCGCCTCGATCGTGCGATATCACACCTTTGGACTATTTTCTCTGTGGATATGTAAAGCCTCAGGTCTTCAGGGATAAACCAGCTACGATTGACGCTTTTGAAGCGAATATTACTCGTATTATCCGCGAGATACCAATCGCTATGCTTGAACGAGTCGTCCGAAATTAGACCTTCCGATTGGACCACCTCAGGCGTAGTCATGGCTAACATTTATAAGATATTATTTTAAGGAAGTAAATGCCATAAACCATTCTTTTAACTAATAATAAAAATTTTAAGTTTTGTTGCAAATTTATGTGTTTTATTTTACATTATAAATCAAAACTCACGATGAATCACCTTATACGATCTAAAATTACACGTCTTTTGTCTACTGCTCAACATACCTACTGTAAAGGATAGTCACTAATTGGCCACTTCGAACGATCCATAAAATATAAAAGTTGCTTTCTTCACAACCTTAACACATCCGCAATCACGACGGCGTTGTCCGCTATGAAAGCAGATGTCTCACTCGAGGGGTTGATCAGTCTAATGCTAAATAGCATGATAATCAACTCTAATCTGTGTAGGGCTTTGGCAAGAAAAGTGTCGGCAGCCGGTGTACTTTCACCTCTTCTTTGGAGATCAGTGATTAAAGAACTGCTGATATACCTGGAATCGGGTGATAGCAAGTTGATTGCCTATGTGGATCACGTTGCTATAGCCGCCTCTGGTAAGCACCTTAATACCAGCTAAATAAAAATTAAAAGATCAACCCGTTAGCAGATCGCTGTGCATTAGGAGTAAACTATCATGAAACTGATCTTGTCGTCTTCTCCGGGAAATATAATTTTTCAATACTGGAAATCTAGTATTCAATAAGAGTCAATTAAGCTAAAGTAAAGTACACAACTATTCACCTTAATGCGACTAAACAGTGGAAATATAATTTATTTGGCCACGCTAATATTCTTAATGTACTAGGAATCCTTTCAGAAAACATCGATTACACCATACCCTAATACTACTTTGACAAAGATTTTTCACCTCTAGATTCTTCTGGGTGGAGGACGTTTTCATGGATAACAAGTCAATCCACTTTTATACAGATTGGTCGAGGACTGATAGCGAGGTCTGTGGTAGTGTTTCTTAGATAAACTTAATCTTAGCCTCTCCTTCCGTCTTTCGAATGAATGTAGCGTGTTCCAGGCGGAAAATTTGACGACTAAGGAAGTCCTGTCCTGGCTAAAGAAAGACGTGATATCTGAGAGGGATACACGTATCTTTTTGGATAGTCAAACCGCTGTAAAATCTCACTAAATTCTAGAATCCTTGAACGCTGATCATCTCTTAGGGTAGAGCAGTTCAATCTTCGACTTTGTTGGGACAGAGACATTCCAGTTAAATAAAGGGCCGACGAACTCGCCATAATTGGAAACTCTATACCTACTCTACCGGAAAAGTGTAGCATCGGTATACCAATCACTTCTTGGAAATTAATGTTACCTTAGCAAACCTAAGGTGGATTCTTAGATCAACATGTTTTGTGACAAAACAGATCTAACCAAAGCTAAATCTGAAACGCTCATAGGTATCATAACTGAACAATGCCTTATAGGCAAGTTTGCAAAAAGACTTGGCGTCCTTACAAATGATTTCTGCAGGGGCTTCACGGACGAGAAGGAGACAATTTCCCAGCTCCCTGTCAAACAAAGAAACTCTACTTAAGAGCTCAAATTAGGTAGAAGAGTAGGAGGGTCAGAATCGCCTAAGTGGGTTGCTTTCTCCAATAGTCCCTCTTACCTTACTTTACCTAACTTATGTAAGTCCTAATCAATTTACTGCACCGATTAGCACGCAGATACTTGGCTTCATCGAAAACGCATATGGTTACGTTTTATCCACTTTTCCAACCCTCACCTTTATAAATTCGTAAGTTTTGCAGTATAAGACTTTGGAACTATTACTCGTAAGAGCGGTAGAAAAAAGTCTATCAATATGCGAAGCAATGGACAACCGTTTTATCCGACAACCTGTTTTTATCCACCCTGAGATTTTTTTTTGGTACGTTCAAGTTCTTCTCATAGCCTCTACTCTAATCTGAAATCTAGTATCCTTAGCGGATTTTTTAAGCTGCGGTGCACGTGCTGTCAAAATTTATTCGAGGGAAATTATAGTTACTTGACTGAAGGCCTTGGCAAGTGAGTAGTGATATTGTAACTTTTAGATTTTTTGCAGGAAAACTATTCTCTCTATTCAACAGCAATTTGGTATCAGGCTAAAAATTAAGCTTCTTTTCGGAGCCGGGGCATCTTTTATAGTTTATACTCGTATATGCATAAATATGCGCCAACATAAAGGGGAAACAACCCCTTTATCCATAGCAACGAGCATAATCTCACAAACTTCGAGACTGTCATTTCGTCTATAGGTGCATCATACAAGTACGAGTATTTTTGTATTATTCACCCCTCAGGGATCAGAGAACACCTGATCTAACTTCTACTACCTATGACCTAGTTTACCAACAAACTTTGTCGCTAACTTCCTAGCAACTCTTTAATTTCTTCTTCATCTTCTATAGAATTCCACTACTCTTTTAGCAAAGGAATACACTGCTGTTCCCAGTTCGTGTCCCTTTCAGAAAGTCTTACTTACAAATTATATAGAACCTCATCTGCATAATCGCAAAGTCGATAAAAGTATCCGCTGCAGAGTGGAAAGACACAATAGCCATCCGTTTTTTCATTCTGTTTCGAGCTTTGCGCGCTCTTCAATGCATAACAAGTGCCCTCCTTGTACAGGTGAAGGACGATGACAAACTAACCAAAGGAAATATAGCCATACACAGGTAAAAAACGACAAAAAAAAAAAAAGAAACAGAAGTACCCTGTCAAAATGTCAGAGATGAAAGATTTTTATGTGTTTTCGACGGTTAAGGATGGATGGTATGAGAGGCGCCACCCTCGGAATCGGTGTCGCATTGAGGTAACGAAATTAATATAACTGCCAAAGCATTACCATTTGCCATAAGTGATAAACTACCTATGCACTCCCCGGAGTTTGATGGATTCTTGAAGATACGTTGAATATTTATAGTGACAGATATGGGATATTGAAATTCACAAATCAAATTCGTCATTAAATTATGTAAAAAGAAATATTATTCAGTACTGAAGATGGTTGACGATGGGAAGGGATCTGGACTTGAATGCCAGAAAATTATCCTTCAAACAGAACTCAGGGGCTTGGCTGGCTTATTTCAGGGGTGGTTATCCATTTGACGTTTTTATTTTGATGCCAGCTATGTGAGAGCATTCAGGGGCGTATGAGTGACATTAATTAGACATGCACTGGTAGTTAATTTGCGGTTTTTCGGAGTGACACGATGATGTGTTTATCGCAGCGAGCCAAAGGGGCGTTGTCGATGTGCTTTATGCTCACAAGTCAGGCACTGGGTGTTTAAACTGTCATTGTTTTAGGGGCGATAATTTCTTTTTTTTATAGCTAAAAGGCGTTCCTGGTTACTTATAAGGTTATCACACAATCTTCAATAATTGCAATAAAATGAAGCTCTGAATAAGTCTTAAGTGGAAATTGTATTATCTAGATACACTGGATCAAGTGTATGAATTTGAATATAATTATTTTGTTATGGTTTCCCGTTGCTATAAACGGACTTTTATTTGACATTTGGAGGTTATAGAAATGAAATTGCTAAGGAGATCTTATTGGCAAGCTGTTGTCTCCTTTCATTTGAAAGTTTTTGATTGTCCATTGTACGTCTTGCCCATTTCCTTTGCTTGAATTTATCAGTTTTTGATAGAAGAATGGGTAAGCGCTTTAATGATAATGCGGAAGCCACCATATCAGTTCGATTGCCTGTAGTCGTGGGCGGACACTCTCAGAGGTAAGACTCTGCGGTGTCGTCATCACTTTTACAGCAAACGTTGTAGGTGTTATGTCACTTGACTCGACATATCTGGTGCCTAGTGAACAGCTTTTCTTACTGAGGGACAACAGGAAAGAGACATCAGGCAGCTTTAATTTGGACTTCTTGCAGCCTGGAAAATCATACCATCTGCAGTTATGCTCACAAGAAAACACAACTGTCAATGGAATTTATACAATTTAACCTTGTTACCGCGTTCAAGGAAGTCTTGTATTCTCAACTTTAAGCAAAGCTGTGCTGTTGGATCTGCAGACGCTTCATCCCTTCCACCCTTTAGACAGAGGCAAATATTTGTATCTAGGAGTGAAATCTGAATTTGTCGTTCTCCAAAAATATACCAATGACTAGATTCCGTTCGTTGCTCAGGTGTTTTCCGAAACCTTTACTGGGCACAGGATCAAAATCAAAAACAGCCAGCGCGCAAAGTCACCAAAACTTCAGTGAACATTGTGCTAAAGTGCCGGCCATAGGATGCTTATCAAGGGGAAAGTGTGTTATCAATGCGTCTAAAATACAGTCAGAAAAACCCTAGAAAAAGCTCCTTACAGCTAAGATAGACCATTGTCCGGTAAAAGAGCAAATACATATTTGTGAATGCTTGTTTCACCATACAGCCGACGCATAATACACCCTTCCTGACTCGAACTTCAACTAACTTCAGACTGCTATAATTTTCAAACCGTTCATGACAGTGAGCTAAAATTTTGACACATGACAGATGGCATGACAAGTAGCTGTCGTTAGAGCCCTCTAGCACCTCAAAGATAATAAATCATTTATGTCTCGAACCATAGCTCGTTACCGTGATACTGGCAGCGTTACAAAACGCAATGGAGTTGCTACGCTTGCACGAAAGTGGTGACTTTCCGAATTTTTTTTTCCGATGAATCGCTATTAGTTATCGAGCAATATATCAACAAACAAAATGACCGAGTTTACTTGCCAGAGAGGTCCTTCGAAAATTTACACCGTTGGACGTTCACCAGAAAGCAGGCAGCACCGATGGTGATGGTTTGGGCCGCCATAACCACCGATGGTCGTATTTTTGGACCGTGGCGTTAAAATTTATGCGATCGTATACCGTGAAACTGTCTTAGAGGCAGTATTGAAGTCGGTCGGAGACCGTGGACATTTCAACAAGACTCGGCACCGTCTCACAAAGCGCGCGTCAACCAAGATTGGTTAAAAAACAATGTTCCACACTTCCTTTCTTCGACACAATGGATTGCAAATTCTCCGGATGCAAATCCGTTGGATTTCTCTGTCTAGGGTATTTTAAGGTGAAGGTTGGTACTAAAAAATATCAAAGTTTGGACCATCAAGGCCATTATTCGCGCCAAAGGTGGACATATTGAAAACTACTGATACAATTTGAAAATTGATGTATAGCATTTTAAAAAGTTACAGTTCGAGTCAGTCAGGGTGTATATGATATACCATAATTGGCTTTATCATAGCCGTGTAGATCTAGAGGATCCTCGCCGGGCACAGGCCATACATCTTACCGAAAACATTTTTACACTGCCAGAAGGCCAGACGATTACACCAAAGTACTTAGTTGCATTAGTAAAACCACTGGTGATGCCTTTGATCAATTGATGAATCAGACCAGTTATCTGAATGGAAGTCCATTTTTGATACACCAATCGTCGATCCAGCAAACAGTATACCTACATCATCTGCATTTGCCATGTTAAAATTATTAAAAGCGTTGAGCAGTGAACCGACCTAATTCCTCTAGTAGAGATAGTGAGATGACAAAATGCGGCAACCACTGTTTTCCCTGTCATCATGTGATAGCATCCGCAACCAGGGCCTTTATCACAAAACTGGTAAACTTATCTACGCCGTTTAGAAAACTGAATTTGAACACTGCTTCGTTATATTATATTTTGCGAATGGATTTGGGCCCACACCCTTATAAGATTGTGCTGACGTAAGAGTTGAACCCGGACGACCATATACTCGTACAACGCCGTGAATTCGCTAATTGGGCGCGGATGTTGGTACTAATGTTTGCACCATTTTTTATGTCATGATTTCCAGCACATTTGTCACAAATTTTGCCTTTTTACAAAATTTAGCAACATGATTAAATCCACGAATATAAAAACATCGCATAATATTAAAATTGGATGAACGCGACACCGATCCTACCCAATACTAATTTTATTAAATTTAATACGTTTGGCTATACCACACTACCAACTTCATTAATTGCATTTTTTACACGCACTTAATTAAAACATTTAAAATCCTCATATTCGATGTTATTTTGGCGTCTGATAGATCTAATTATCAATTTTTCTCCTTCATTCCAACCATTAATAAGTGAGGCTTTTTTGTGTGGACAGATCCACTCCATAATTGCTGTCCATTTTATATTTAATTTCAGCTTAAATATTTTTAAAATTTTCAAAGGCACTCTTAAGTCCACAGCACTTTGTGTGAAAGTTTTTCCCATACATACCACTGCACTCAATAAAAACTGTTGCTTAATTTGCTAAATTTGTTTCTCTCGCTTTTACATAGCTCTGCTGTCCAGTCTACTCCTCCCTTATCTCTCTCATCCAATATCTTTCATAAAACAATTTTTGACAAAATCAGTGACTATCTTCCCTTTACCTTTCACAACCTAACTATAAATGATGCGTTATCCATCTTGTTTGCTTTACATTAGGTTTTCCCGCCTTAAAACATCACATACTAATCCTTCCTAGTGTAATAGCAAATTTCGCTCCTTGCGAAATAAGAGGAACAAGTTCTGGACTGTTTTTTTTTCGTACCAAATCCTTTGCCGACTATTTCAACTATATTGATGCTTACGAATTCATCTGCTAGCGCTACGTTTACAATTTGCAAGTCAACTTTATAAACGGCCCTAAGTCGTTCTTCCATATTTTGAACTACAAAAAAAAACTCTGATTGTTACTCCCTCTCTCCTAACAACACGTCAACAACCGATCCACTCACAATTGCCAACACCTTGATCAAAAAGTTCCCGGTGGCGTCACCGTGTGCTGTTATGTAGCCAAGAGTACATCTATCTATGTGTGTGTTAGCGATTTTTTACAATTTTAGAAAAGGATTTAAATTTCCAACAAAGAACTTGCATTAAATTTTGCGTGAAAAACGTTTTCGTGTTTCGGCAACAATTCTCTTAAGAAAACGGTCGTTTACCAGTGGCACGAGCGGTTTAAAAGTGATCATGAGTCAATCGAAGATGATGAACGCAGTGGCAGACCATCGACATCGAAAACCGACGAAAACATTGATGAAGTAAAAGAAATGTTGGTCAATAACCGCAAATCAACCATCAGAGTGATAGCGGAGGACTTGAACATTGGTTATGAATCCGTCCAAGACATTTTGGTTAATGATTTGGGTTTCCGTCGTGTAGCAGCAAAGTTGGTGCCAAAAGATCTCAATTTCATGCAAAATAGAAACCGTCTTGACGTCTCAAAAGAGATCCCGATCCCACATTCATCAAAAGGATTATTACTGGAGACGAGACGTGAGTTTATGAGCATGACACGTAATCCAGACATCAGGCAAGTGAGTAACGTTCACCAAATGAGCTGAGACCAAAAAAAAAACACTTCATTTTCAGTCAAAAAATAAGGCAATGCTCACGGTTTTCATGGATTACAACGGTGAAGTGCATCATGATTTTTTTCAGAAGGCCAGCAAAAAAACAAAAAGTATTATTTGGGCGTAATGAGGCGTTTGCGTGAAGAAATTCACCGAAAGAGACCAGAATTGTGGGCAGAAAACTCGTCGATTTTGCACCATGATAACGCACCATCGCACAGTGCCATCATTATTCGTAATTTTTTGACGAAATGTGCAACAAATACCATCCAACAGCCACCGTATTCAACTGATTTGGCGCCCTGTGACTTCTTTCTGTTCAATCGAGTTAAAAAACCAGTACGGGGAACGCGTTTCAGCAGCCGAGAGGAAGTAATGGAAAAATATCAAGAAGCACTGATGAAAAACCGAAAACCGAATATAAAATAATGTTTCGAGGATTGTGTGTATAGCAGTCGATGGGGTTGCTTTGAAGGGGACAATATAGATTGATATGAATAAACTTGTATTTTTAATTTTCTGAATAATTTCCGGGAATAAGTTTTAATCAAGGTAGTAGGTACTTTTGAAGAGTCTGAGTATATGGGAGAGTTACACTTCATACAAAAGTTTAAGCTCAGATATATTCAAACTCCTCAAAAGTATTTTGTATAAAGCTCTCAGCTTCCAATTCAAATCACTTATTTCCCGTTGAATTCGTATCCTTTACCCTCTCAGCCCTAAAGAATGATAACGAAGTCGATGTTGTTGCAACCGATTTTAGTAAGGCGTCTTTAAAACTGTCTGGTCCCGGCTTTGAATACATATTATTAAAATGGATATCTATTTACTTGGAAGCCTGTTTTTACAGTGTTCGTTTTATGGCAGCCCACACTGCTTCATTTTTGGTCATCTCTGGGGTTCCACAAGGAAGTCATCTAGGTCCGCTTCTTTTTATGTTAACTATAAATGATCTCTATAGGATCATTAAACACTCGTTTATCCCCTTCACGCCGACGATATCAAATTTTTCAAAACAATTTTCTCATCCCATGACTCCATCCCCCTTCGACCTGTAGCCTCAATTCATCACCTTTTCATATGTGCGGCACCAATCTCCTCCCCGACTCGTCCTTCTCAACAACTTGTTTAATTTCCTTGCAACCTTTTGTGATAGGCAGCTCAACTTCCGTTCATATATGGATGAAAGCTAAAGCTAACTCTGCACTAGGTTTTGTAAATCGAAGGTGCAAAAATTCACCATCCCATACATAACCGGGTCCCTCTATATAACCTTTGTTCGCGCCCTCCTAGAGTACGCTTTATCATCGTGTTTATAACTTGAGGATGAAAGCATCCAGCGTAGTTTTCTTCGTTTTGCTCTTCGAGATATGCCTTGGGACGATCCTTTTATTCTTCATTTCGACTCCTTTCAGGTCACGTTGAATTCGTACATAATCTACGTATCCTCATCTCTTTTTTCTACCAACTCGCCACAACTCCTATGGCGCGAACGAACCAATCTCCCATACGTACGCTAAGAAAGATTAATTCAAATCTTACCGTCTTTGACTTTTACCGCACTACTTTCTACGTCAAATTCGTTCGTTCGGCTTAGATTTAAGTTAGTTTAAGTTTGCATAGGGCTCTCGCTTGTTATTTTCTTCATCATTTCTCTTTTACTAAAGGCTTCTCCATTTGGAATTACACTTTTTTTTTAATGTGAACGCACCCTTCACGTTTTTTTGTGAACTGTCATTACTTTTTTGCTTGCGTATGTCTATCATTTAGTCATGGTTCAGTACTCCAACGAGAAACTTTTACATTTTTGCTTGATGGCTTTGCCAACAAGCAACGGCGGTGTCATTAGGCCATATTTTTTCCGTTGGTGGTGATGGCCACCACGTTACATTTAATGTACGTATTGGTGATATGTGGTTTCAACAGAATGTCGACACTTGCCACACAGCGTGCCAAACAATCGATCTACTAAAGTCAAAGTTTGGTGAACGCATTATCACCAGAAATGGGTCAATCTGTTGGTCGTCTAGCTTGTGAGATTTGACACCTCTGGACTTTTTTTTTTTTTTTTTTATTGGGCTACGTCAAGTCATTGGTCTATGCCAACAAACTAGAGATATTAGACGTGCTTGGAGCCAATATATGGTAGAACTCGAATTGTCGGAATATTAGCTGAAAAAGTGATCGAAAATTGGCTTCAATAAATCGATCTCTGCAAGCGTGTTCGTTCATAGTATAGGAAGTGTGAGATATTTTTGAAGGAAAAATAAAAGGTTTTTCGATATCGCAAACAGTAAACATTAAGTAAAGGAAAAAATTAGGCCCGATATTATTATGCCTTTCTTTAATTTGCAAAAGGGATATTCAAAGCACATCCTTATTCAAACTCCGTCAAATACTGTATCATCAATAGTCATGACACGTTAAATATTAGGCTTTTCTTTCCACTTAGAGAAGAATCCAACTAAATAAGAGAACTTGTCCTTCCAAAAAACAAAAGGACACCCTTACCTAAAGTTTCTTCCCCCAATTGAATTTAACTTCTGTCCTACTGGCAAGAAGCAAACGTTACACTTGATTTGATTATGCTATTGTTTAAATACAAAACAAATACCCGAAAAGGCAATCTCCGTAAAGATGATTTCCTTTTATATTCAATCGGCTCATTTGAGTTTAGAAAACATTATCGACCTACCTACAGGATGGCTAACTCAATCGCACCCCCACAGAACAGGCTCTCCGGCTCCATCCATAGCGATGTTATTCAATTATTTGCTATTTAGGGTAAGGTACGACTGCCTTTGGCCATTGTCACTTTAGTCTAGGGTAGGACCGTCATTTTACTGTAAACTAATTAAGAGTTAAGGCTCTGTAGAGCAGGAGCAAAAGCTGAAGATTGAGTTCGAGAACATTTTAATGAAATGGTTGTGCATCTCTCGCAGGAATGGGGGTAAACGCAATAAAAAAAAAAAAAAAAAAAAAAAAAAAAAAAAAACATTTACTTGAAGTACAATGAGACTAGCAGTAATAGAAAGTAGAAATCAACACAACACAAGGTACTAGCTATAGCAAAATCATGGATTCTTAAATATAGAACACGGTGAATAAGTCACCCCACTGGGAGGATGATAACGAACATCCCTGGTGAAAAATCGAATCAAGATGTATTCAACAAATTGAATCATTATTACCCACAGGAATCGTCCTGAGCTACAAGTCAGAGTTCATCAATGGTGGCTAGTGCTTATGGTATTTCGCACGAGTTTCCTCCAACTTTGGTAACTACACCTCTTACTAGGTACCTATTGCTGTTGCTCTTGCTACTTCTGGTCCTTACTAATACTCTATCATGCGGGGCTTGCAGAGCTTTTCTTTGTAATTTGTATTCAAGACATCCACTCAATGAGTATTCGTCGTCGTTGACGGGTAGGAAGGCGATGCTATTAAAAGTCAAGAGTTGTAGCTAAAGGTGGAGTAGTAATCGTAGAAGGCGTGTGGTGTACTGAGTTCACCCAACCAAGGACACGAGTCGAACATTTTAATTTCAACTTCATGCGAATTAAATGAGCGAAATCTATACCATTTCCCCTACGTTTTGTATGTCCTCTTGAATTCAAACACTCGCAAAAAAAAAAAAAAAAAAAAAAAAAAAAAAAAAACACTTTTATACATGCAAGAGCAGTGTTCATAAATCTGCCAAGGATACAAAACGATTTTCGAGTCATTATAGGGTGTGTACCGTTGGCATTATAAAGAACAACCAGCTATCCACATTCACAGTATTCCCATTGGGCGTGTGTTTGTAGTGTTTTATGTTCTCTTGTTTTCACAAGGACGAGCGGGCATCCTTGCCAGAGGGTACGTGTGTAGGTACTTAAAACAGAAAGTAGTTCTTAAATCAGAGCGGGATGCCACGAGTACGAGTAAGTGGAACTAAGATTATTTGCACGTTTTTCAACCCAACTGACTAGATACGTTTGTACCTCACCCAGCTAAAGGGGGTCATCACTATAGTAATCACCATAGTCGTTAACATAGCCATTACCATCCATGTGACGACGTCAGGTTGATGCAGAACTCATTATCGAGTTTATTCGACTTTGGTAAGTAGAAGAATTTCCTCTATTATCTCTGCGTCTTTGAATTCGCCAGGGAATTTAGAATGCCATTTGTCATTGCCAGTAAAGAAAATAAAATAAAAAAAATCAAGAAAATTGTAATAAGTCTGGGTTGCAAAAATTCCTGAAATTCTTGATAAGGGTAAAAAAATATAAAAAAAAAAACCTTTACCTGGTTTCATTCAGAAAGATTTTGTTTACATTTAACCGTTCATTAGTAGTCGGTTCACAACTATGAATCCACTAATATTGGTAGGCTACGCTAATTGAATGATCAAATTGTGATGGAAGCTAGAAGTTCTGACTTCACTTCCAGCTGTTGTAAACGAAATACTCGTAGACACTTGTATCAGGAAATATTTTGACTTCCTTTAATAAATTCAACGTTGAGTTTGTCACTTTTACATGTTTAAGTACTCCACTCCAAAAGGAAAAGAGAAACCTAATGCGCTCGGCTACTTATTGGTCGTAAAGCAATAAGGCCACCTAGAGCGTACCAGACGACTTTTATAATTATGATGCAGATGCGTTCGACAGAGGTGAATGCCCTCCGATTGGATTATTTTTGTTATGAAGCAGTGATGTGTTTTCAAAAATATATCCAAAAACACCTTAAGCTGGTTGGGCCACGAACATTTTCATATTTTCAACGAAGTTTAAATCTTCTTAGAACGAATATCGCTACCCTAATAGGTATCAAATGACTATCTGTTAATGTAATTTTTTTTATGTATTCTAAATGGGTTTTCGGTCACCAATGTAGGAAACTGACAAACTTACTCAGCTAATGGTGAATGTCACTATATGTGAGTGTCACTATACTTCGTTTTAAAGAAAAAATATTGTAGATACTCGTAATTCTAAAGAGCCAGATTACCGGAACTGCGTCAACTACGGGGGGATAGGTCAACAAATTTTGTCTGCTGTATTATGTGAACGACCTAATATCTTAAGTCAACAATCTGACGGTTTCATATCAGTTCAGTTTTGGGTCAAGAAAATTTAACATCCCAAATTCATTGCCACCATCAAAGTTGATGGCGAACAAACTTAGATCTTCAAGGTCAGAACAGAATTGAAACAAGATAATGCGCTGTTGCATATTGTCTAAGGCTTTGTTCATTTTGCCATTTTCTCCTAGCGTTCCTTAATTTTCTCTTTTAAGGTCACACTTATCTGTGTCTTCTTGCCGAATCGATCTGGTTTTGCAGTCGAAGTTGATGGTTGTCCCGGATTAACCCATGATTTTTTCCATTTAGTATTCTGAAAATAAATTTGTTTTTAATAGCCAGAAACAATTCGATGCAAAATTGATTTTTTATCGTGTCTTTGAAACAAAATTTCACAAGTGGTTTTTCGGTTTTCCATCTGTCTTTCATTTAATTCATGTGGCACCCAATTTCCCATCTTTTGGATCTTTCCCATAGCTTTCAAATATTCAGAAATTGTTTGTTGTGCAACATTTAACATTTCCGCCATTTGTTTTTGACTCAAAGTGTCATCTTCAACGAATATTGTTTGCAATTTGGCGTCTTCAAACTTTTTTGGTGGTCTTCCACATTCTTCATTTCTCACATCAAAATCGTTATTTCTGAACCGTAGAAAGCATCTTTTACACGTTGCTTCTGATAGAGTATGATCACCATGTACCTCGACAAGCATTTGATGTGACTCTGCAGCACTTTTCTTCAAATGAAAACAAAAAATTAATGCTTTCAGCATGTCATAATTTTCTGATACAAAATTCGACATTTTTAACACGATGAAAAAATATGATGTTTGCTCAATGACTTGATGTATATTAAATATGTTCAACAGGTGTCAAAGCAACCAAACAAAAAAAATTAAGGCCCGTTTACATTAAATGTTCAATATCGAGACATTTGTATCCTGACGCTCACTTCATACGGGTACACCTAGTAAGTACTAGGTGGGATAAGCTCCTTGACCATCAGAATGCGATGCTACTGCACAAAAGGTTACGGTGCTTTGAAGTCCGTTCATATTTAGGCAGACATACCAAATTTCAGTGCAATACTGTCTTTAGTTTTGTTTTGACAGCTGATTGTTGTTGACGTGTTTGGCATCATGTTGAGTATGGACAAAAACGATTTTCGTTCTCTCATAAAACATTATTTTTTGAGAGGCAAAACGGCGAAGGAAACAAAGAATAGTTGGATAAATATTATGGGGCTAATGCTCCGTCAGAGTTTCGTGGTGACCGAAACTCCACTACCGATTAACTCCGCAGCGGCAGGCCCTCCGATGCGGTTATAGAGGACAATGTCAAAAAAATGCATGAAATGGTGTTGGCTGACCGGAAAGTGAAGGTGCGTGAACTAGCAGATACCACAAGGATTAGTACTGAGCGCACACGCCATATTTTGGGCAATATTCTGCCGCTGGCATGCTCACTCCTGACCAAAAACACGAACGCGAGAGCACTTCGAAAGAGTGTTTAGACTTGATGATGCGGAATCAGGCGGACTTTTGGCATCGATTGGTAACTGTTGATGAAATTTGGATCCACTATTACACACCAGAGAACAGAATGAGTGCCCGGCAATAGACTGAAGCCGGCACGAGTGCTCCGAAGCGGCCGAGGGAGGCTCGATGGGTCGAAAAGGGTATGGCGTCGGTTTTATGAGATTGTCATGGCATACTCTTCGTGGACTACCTCGAAAAAGGAAATACCATCAACAGCGAGTATTATTGTGCATTATTGGAACAATTGAAGGCCGAAATCGCTGCAAAAGCGAAAAAAAATTGTTTTTGCAAGACAATGCGCCGGCGCACAAGAGCAGCGCAACCACGGCTAAAATCAAATACTTACGGCTCCAATTGTTGTCGCATCCACCGTATTCGCCCGATTTTTTTCCCTCGGACTATTATCTCTTCCCAAACCTCAAAAAATGGCTTATCAATAAAAAATTCAGCTCACGCGAGGAACTCATCGACGCCGCGGAGGAGTATTTTGCAGACCTTTCGGAAAATTACTTTTCGGACGGGATCAAGAAGTTGGAAAATCGCTGGAATAAGTATATCAAACAAACAAATTTTTTTTTTTCATTCCCAAGGAGGTTACTTTTCACCCCACCTAGTATATGATACATCTTCCGGTCTTCTTAATTATAATCAAATACGGGAGCGGTAACTCTTTAATAGCCGTTGTTCGTTATTTTTGGGCTACCCTCACCTACACTCGCCCGGCCTTTTCTCCTTGATTTGGTTTCGGCTGTAGCTTCAACGTACTCTACTTGCATGTTTGTTTAGTTTGATCCATGCTGTTGCTTCTGGTTGTTTTCATCGGCGAATTTATTTAGGTCTTGTTCGGAGCAGGATGATTAGAGTTTTTTTTTTGATTTATGATCAACGCGCACTCAAACGGTTTTTAGTACCGTTGAAATGCTTGCACCTAGCACGGGCGAATTAAAGTTAGGGAGGAAAAAAAGGGATACCGATATACGTTGGTCTTAAATGTTTGCAATTTATAATGACAAGGAAATAAAGAGATCGGCAGCGGATTCCATACGCGGATTGTACGACTTAAGAAAGAATCACGATATCACATACTGATGATCATTCATGGTGAGACGCGTGTTACCGTTGAAGGTTTGAATAGGCGGAATGCTAATGCCAATGACAGAACATGGTGAGGCAAGAGACGTTACGTCTGTGTTTTAGAGTGTCAGTTAACTGTGCAATATTGGAGTCACATATGATTTTTATCGCACGCTTTTGAATCTTATCTAGCAAGAATAGAAATGGCGTTGTACACCAATTTTGAACGGACAAATACCTTGTGTATTGGGACCAGATCAGAGTAAGAGGAGTATTACTTACATCGCAGCATTTTTACGATATAAGGTATTAGGTCATTCCAACGTAAATTGTCATTGCAACACATACCGGTAATGGAAAGTTTTTTGATTTCAACGATGGAAGTGCCATTCGTGGACATTGACTCGATGTTTAGATTTTGCTTCAACGACAACAGATAACATTGTTTTTCTAAAGCAATAAATTCCACTCTGTTGATGGTTTTCCAATCAGTTATGCAGTTTAATTGGCTTATACGCTGCCGTTCACGTTCTACAGACGATGAGCCGGAACGAATATGAAAAGCAGAGAGTACTGTCATTAGCAAAGCAATATATTGGATTAGGAGTAGCAGATAAGGAGCCTCTTTAATGAAAATTAAAAAGAGTGTCGGAGACAGAGCAGCGTCAGCGTTCATTTTGTGAATGTCAAACTGGAAACCGTCCAAAAAAACTTGCTTTTTGGATCTATATATGGTATAATGGACCAGGACTCCAGCTGCTGTGGATTAATTGAATCAAATTTTCTTTCTTTTGCCAGAATCAGATTTGTGAAGTAGGAAGTATTTTAATCTGAGAAGTATGCTTAATATTTCTGCCTCTATGTGTCTGTCTTAAACGACAGCATCCTTATGGGCTTGAAATATATTCTGAAGTATAGTTGCCAGGGGCAAAGTGTAGCCTACGTTTGTAGCCCGAAACTTTTCTGAACACTGAGTAATATCCAATTTGGATTGGAATTGTAAAATTTTAATCATTGACAAATTCGTTTCAGAATTAAGGAAAATATTTTTCCAGATATATTTCTTTTTGCTGGCTATTGTGTTCTGAAAGAACGTTATTATTAGAGAAGATAACCAGATCATTACTACAGCTTGCCTGACTCGACCTGCAACCAACTTCAGACTGCTATAACTTCCAAACCGTTCATGACAGTGAGCTTAATTTACAAGCCTTGTGAACGATTTGCGTCTCAGTTGTGTTAAAAAAATTTTATCCACCACAAGTAGCTATCGTTAGAGCCCTCCAGCACCTCAACGTGAATAAATTATTTGTGTCTCGAACCATAGCTCGTTATGGTTCGGAAAGTGAAGGTTCGAATTGAGCGAAATCCGCGTCGAAGTGTAAGAAAAATGGCTCGTCAGCTCAACATATAGTCGGAACGGACGCAACACATACTGAAAAATGAGCTTGGGCTCAAGCCATTGAAGTTCCAAAAAGCACACGATCTTACACCGCAACAGAAAAAAGTTAGAGTCGAAAGATCGAAGGAGTTGCTAGGCTTGCACGAAAGTGGTGAGTTGCCGAATTTGGTTTTTTTCCGATGAGTCGCCATTTGTTATCGAGCAAAATGTCAACAAACAAAATGACCGAGTTTACTTGCCAGAGAGGTCCTTCGAAAATTTACACCTTCGGACGGCCACCAGAAAGCAGGCAGCACCGATGGTGATGGTTTGGTCCGCCATAACAGCCGATGGTCGCTCTCCGCTCGTATTTTTGGACCGTGGCGCCAAAATTAATTCGATCGTATACAGTGAAACTGTCTTAAAGGCAGTATTGAAGCCTTGGGCAAACAATCATTTCGGTCGAAGACCGTGGACATTTCAACAAGATTCGGCATCGTCTCACAAAGCTCGCGTCAACCAAGATTGGTTAAAAAAACAATGTTCCACACTTCATTTCTTCGACACAATGGATTGCAAATAGGTTGGATTCCTCTGTCTGTTGCAAAGGTTGGCACTTTAAAATACCAAAGTTTTGACTACCTCAAACAAGCACTTCGCCGGGAATGGGCCAAAATACCGCAAAGTGCGGTATGCTTTCTCCAGCCAAAGGTGGACATATTGAAAACTACAGATACAATTTGAAAACTGATGTATAGTATTTTTAAAAGACTCGAAGGCAGGGTGTATATGTAAATGACCGAACCTTCTTACGACTTCCAAGCTAGTTCGAGAAAGTGAGACTTCTTTAATTGCAGACGGTAGGCTACATTCACTGGATCCCAGGTCACAATGGGATCATAGGAAATAAAATAGCCTCGTACTCGGTTCCATTGACAATTGGGTTTCATTTGAGCACAACTACACATGGCATGACTCTCCATGATTCCCGACGCCTCTAAGAGGTCAGCGGTCTTCCTGCTGTCCCTCAATAGAAAGAATGTAGACTTGTCATTGACACAGTAGTGGGGCACTACACTCTTGCTTATAATTTATGTATGCTGCTCATACGTGGTACAACGACGCTTGATGTAAAAGTGATGAAAACATGGCGTAGTACTACCTACGAGAGCACCAAAAAGTTTATGGAGATGCTGAAAGATGCACGTGAAACAACGTGCTGTGATTGCCATGCTATGATAGCTTCAAAGATGGTGATTTTGATATTGACGACCGTCCGCATAAAAAAAGGCAAAAATCCTTCGAAGACGCTGAATTGGAGGCATTACTATATGAGAGTTTGCTTAAACATAAGGAGTTACCAACCAAGTGTGGGAAATGCTTCAAAAACAAGGAACTTGTGAAAAACTGCTCCAGCCGCAAAAAGGAAGGGTTTTCTTCTTTGCATCGTGATAGGTGATGAAAAATGGATTCACTACAGCAATTTAAAAAGAAAAAAACAATGGGGACTGCCCGGTTATGCTTCTACTTCGTCAACACGGCTGAATATTCACGCTGCGAAGGTTATGCTGCCGACCAGGTCAGTGTTATTTATTATAAACTGTTGAAATGCAACGAAACCATCACACTGATGCGATACACACAATTTTTTCACAACATCCATTTTCATAAAAAAAAGACTTAGTTGCGCACCTAATAATTATTAATATGTTACAAAAAAATTTATCGAAATTCGTGGTGACCTTCTAAGAAAACAACTTGTTTCGTATATGTGGCGAAAATCTCTTGCAATGAGCATCTATTAAAGCAACCTGAAGTCTTAGTAAAATAAAATAGCTGAGTTCAACTTTCTGGGCCTATAAATGTGTTGCAGGATAAAGTAGTTTCTAGGTATTTCAAAATGGAGAATATTTGTTTTGATACACAGTTCTGTGTGCAAAAACTATGGGGTGTCCTTAAATATGGGCTTAAGTCGAAAAGCAAAGATACATCGACTTCGCCACATAGGCCAGATAATTGATTGTTTTTTTTTTTTTAGGAAAAGGTGAATTAATATTCAAAGTAATAGAAGACATTCGAACCAAGAAAAGTCAAGGATAATACTTTCTAACTCAGAATAAAATAAGATAATTGAACTCACCTTGAAACGGTGATAATGTTCAGCTCTATGTTTGTCCTTGTGGTCAAAAGAACATACAATAAATATTTATGTAAGTTATATATCCGAACCGCAAAATACTTCCGAACACAGAAAATGAAGCGTAGGAAGGAAAAAAAAAATACCATCATCACGCTTTAGTACCTGTGTCAATTTTTTTTTTTATAAGACCAGTATGGCGGCTATGAAAATAAAACCAATCGCATAAATTAATCACTCCAATCCGCTTTGAAAAAAAGAAAAAAAAATTGTATATTGACAGGACATTTGTTTCTTAGGTTCACTGACAGATGAAGTATGATACATTCACACAGATTTAACATGATTGATGCCCCAACTGAAGTACATTTGACAGCAGTGTACCAACGTTTCCTTAGGTATAAATGCTTGATGTAAATGTAGGATCCCCCAAAGGAAACATGGACCTACATATATACGAAGAACTTGAAGAAACTTTGTCCTTAAAATATTCTGGTTACACGAACAATAATCAATCAACGTTGATGCGGCTGAATACACTTTTTAAGGAACGGCATATGGTTTGTTTACGTTGAATTAAACGTAAATTCGGCAGGAACGCTTGAGATTTGCTTTGAAAAATTTTTATCCAGTTTGAATACCTATTTTTGATTCTGAGGTGGCTTATTCATGGCTGAAATATTTATTAGTAGTAACTAACACTACCAAAAAGCATTAAGATAATCACTGTTCTAAGTTATCAAAGTAGAAGATTTGTATTTGTACATCTAAAGCAGTCACTGTACGAGATATTTTAGAAAATGTAATTCCAACGTTGACTCAAATTAACACTGCCCATAAGCTATTGTTTATTTATGTTCCTTAGACAATTAATGGCTCTCGAGGTTCCGGGAGTTTGTGAAAATTGTTCGCCACTTACTTTTACTTACTTTTTGGCCTCGTTACAAGTTCGCCCCTTAAATCGTATAATTATTAGATTCTATGTTTCATCTTCCTCCGACCTTCTTAGAGCGACAATGTTATACATAAGAAACATAAAGTCACTTCTATGCAAGAGGTATTGCAGGTAATTAATATCCTCGCGCTAACAGCATATTTAAATGAAGTGTTAGCTGCCGCGTTTTCGGAACTTCTTTTACCAGTGTGAGCCTTGGTCCTCTGCGTCCTGACCAACTGGATAGTAGAACTTTGGGAAATAATTCACTTTTATGTTCAAACCGGATGTAGCTGTACGATTTATGGTCCCTAATCCAGATGTTTATGTCGTGAATTACGAAGTTGCAGTTGTGTCTATATGCACAGCAGCTTTTTGCCGGGAGTTTATCTTTGGTGGACTGTATGCAGAGCATTTAAGTGAGAGATGGCACATGTATACTGATTGAATTAAAGCCCTCTGGAGCTGTTATGATGAAATAAAAATAAAATAGACACTAAGTGACACTGGCTCCAGAATCAAGAATGACAGTGACGACATAATGGGATATATATAGCAATCTAAGGAATAAATTGATGCCAAAATTATCATAAATTTTTAGCCTTCAGCCAAAGTCATATTGTAGTGACCCAGTCTACGAGTATTAACAGTGCGTTTTATAGTATCATATTCTTGGAAAAACATAATCCCAATCGATTAGATTTCTCATCAAGAACTTCAGCAACATGTCGTAATTATAACCAGTAATTGATGATGCGATGTTATCCAGATTTGAAACGACGGTCCCAAGACCATCAAGGTATACGAAGGAGGGTTCTTAGGCCTCACAATATCACGAGGGAATAATGTGATTCACCCAGGCGGCTGAATGAAAGCACATGCCAGTAAAATGTCGTCAATCACCTACAAGACATTAGCGAAAATATGGCAAAATAACAATCAACTGGCGATAACAAGATGTATTGCCATATCGCATAGCCTCTGCGGGGAAGAACAGTTGTTGGATGTTTTGCTTTGGGAGTTTTTCTTTTAAAAAGTTTTTTCAAACAAGTCAGCAAGCAGTTGACATTCCAAGCTACTAGAAACTTTTACACAAAATACATTCAAAGCTACTGTTTGCAGTGCTAATGGCCGTATTAGAAACCACTGTCGCTGCTGTTGAAGCTGAATCCATTGTTTACCCAGCTCACAAATGACAAAAAAAGTTTGACCGGTGATTTCACTGGCCCATGAGAATTGGCAGCCGACTGACAAGGAGAATATGTTGTCGTTATCCAAGCTGGAGTTCCTCCCGAACCGGGTAGGACTCGTGGTGATTTATTCAACACGAACGCTGGTATTATAAAGGATCTTACTGCTGCTGTCGTCCCCCAACACTGTTGTATCCATCACTCCCGAAGTCCTCAAGAAGGCTGGAAAATACTATCCAAAATGTCTCTTTGGTGTTACCACCTTGTTCGTTTACGCACAATTATCGAAGATTTCCTTAGCGTCGATTCACAAAAAGTCGACATCAATGTCATCGGAGGTCACTCTGATGTGACAATCACCCTAATTTTGTCCCAGAGCAATCCCAAATACATGTTTTGGCCAAGAGAATCCAAGAAGTCGCCAAGTTATAGCTATAACTTGCTTATGATGGTTCTGCCGCACTTTCCATGGCATACGCTGGTGCTTGTTTGACCAATTCTCTAAGTTTTGACAGCAATTTCGTTGAATTCGTCTATATGGAATCTAATGTAACAGAAGCACAATTATTCTCCAAACCATTGCTTTTGGGTAAAAATGGATTCGAAAAGAAACTTGACTTGCTAAAATTGGACGACTACGAGAAGATATTGAAGGACAACACAATTGTCATTCTTTCACATCCATAAAAAGCTGAAATATGTAATGCGCACAATACAATTTAATGCAACATATTGCCACACACTACGACGCTTTTGAGGTTGGTTAAATTTGTGGATCATAGAAGCATTCTACAAGCCACTATTTTCAAGACCACCTCGCTTACTTATTTATTTAGATAGCGCTACAGTCGGGTGCGGACCAGGGTCTCAACTAACATGTCTCTCCAGCTGGTGCGATCTTTTGCTAACCCTCCACTTTTGTGTGCCAGTAAAGATGTGGCAGTCTCTTACTCTGTTATTCTTCTGGATAGCAGTCGAAATCTTGCCGAGCTAAAGCGTTGGTTGCACAGCCCGTACTACAAACGGAACCGAAAATCACCCGAACAACCCCTTTCTCGAAGCGCCCGAAGGCACATGCATCCGCTTTCATCAGTGTGCCCCATATGATGTCTCTTTAATTGCTCAATAGAGGACTTTAGTACTCTTCTAAGCCTAAAGAAGCAGCGATTAGTAAGAGTTATTCTCGTTTGAGTTGGAGTTGATAGCAGATCCGAGGTAGATAAATTCCCTTACTACATCAAAGTTGTAGCTGCGTTTTGTGATGTTTTGTCCTCTTTGTTAAAAGCATGAACTTTACTTTTCCTTCGTTGACCGCTAAGCCTATCTTTGCCTTTTCTTTTTTAATGGTCACAAGCACCTTTTTGACAGCACGCTGTGTTCTTTCCATTATGTGAATTTGTTCTGCATAGCTATGTGAGAGACCTTTGAAAAACTTTTGGAAAATGATACCTTGGGGACGACTTGCGAATTTCGCACAGGAATGGTGTTGACAAAATCACACAATAGCCCATCGCCTTGTATAAGTTGTGTTTTGACATTGGAGATCTCGGTTTCTCTGTTACCAAAACGTTGAAGGAGTAGCTTGCATTCTCCATCGTCATCCTGCATAGTCAAATGAACTTGGCAGGGATGCCAAATCTGGACATGGCTCTGAAGCAGCTGTCATATGCGACTTTGAAATCAGGGAAGAGGCGTATCGATTTGGAACTTCCAAGCATGATGTAAAAATTTAATGTATGGTGGACTTTCCTTTAAGCTATCAGGTCTAGCAGTTTTATGGATGGATGGAAATCTTGTTTGTCAACAACAATTATTAGATTTTAAACACTAATTGCGGTCCTACTATAAGGTTTCGTTCTCCATCCTTGCAGACTTCAGTTCTGACTTTACAACTTTTTCATCTATATTGACCTTTTTCGTAAGACTCCCGAACTTCATTCTTTCAGTAGCATCTCTCAAAGGCCTTGATTGATATCTTTGTGTGCTCTTCATTTTTACCTCTGTATACTCTTTTTTTTCCTCATTTCTGCTAGTAGAACTTGCGAGTCCAGCTTGTTCTTTTCTGCAGGACTACTCTGTTCGTCCGTTGTTTCCAAAGTTTGAAAATCTGTATTCGTCATCAAACCAAGGCTTTTGTTTTTTGGGCGGGTTTCAATTCAATAAATTAGAGGCGGCCGCTATTTCTCAAATTCTCTCACTGGTCTTTTACATTTGACGCTAGTGTCATCATATTTTCCCAGAGGTTAAAGGGAACTGGTCGCAAAAGGCCCAGACGGTCTTTTGTGATTGTACGAGTAGACGTTCGAAGTTGAACTTCCTAGCAATGGATCGGAGGCTTTAGGCTGTTACGGATATCCGTGTCCGTACCTTGGTTATGATTATATAATCGTCCGAGTCAAGGTTAGCTACTCGGCAGCTTCGGACATCCAAAACACTGGTGGAATACCTTGTGTCGATTGCAATATTACTGATTTGGACAACAGTTTGTTGATCAGAAGTCAGCTAGGTCTGTTTATGGACCGTGTTCGTTACGCGACCGATGGCTAGGTCATTAGTCGTGGATCTTAGAGAGGAGCTCATAGAAGCTGTCTTTGGTAAGGTCGTGCAGCTCCTCTGTCAGGGTGTGGGCGTTTATGAAGCTTATGTCGGTGAATTTACCCTTTACCTTATCGTCAAGGTTTCACGTGAAACTCAATACTTGTTCCATAAATCTGCCTCGTACGGCAAATCCTTATCCGAATGAACGCTGTAACTGCTGTTCGTTTTGCGCCTGTTCCCATCATAGTACATATAATAGTTTTTGCCTCCTCTTTTTGTCTAATAAGTGCAATGAAATGGGATCCTTACTAGTTGTTTGGTTGCATGCGGTCTGTTAAAAATTCCAGCGTTTTACATGCAAATAAAAAAAAATCATCGTCGTCAACAGTGAATCCGTTACTTTTACAGGCTATTAGCTGATTCATCACATTTTTTAATCTCTTCCCTATATGGTTGTGATATTTCTGGTACTGTACGAGCATGTGCTTTTAGCCTGCATGGGTAAGGATCTACATACACTGTTACCGGGGATCACCAGTGAGAGCTAAGACATGCAATGCGCAACGAACTTTATTGCTGCGCTGCTGGTTCAATCCAAGATAAAGAGCAGTAAGCATTTTCTCGATCAATAGCCTCGTAGGTTCTCAGATCGCTTCGCTAATGAGGCCAACAATTTTCAGATATTTTACAATAACATTCGAGTAATTCAACTTACTCCCTAATTCTATCCTCTATTGCTATTTAGATCCCCATCGTTGAATAAGGCAAAACAAGATCATTTTGTCAGCCTGAAGTTTATGTGTATCTGAGCTGCCATCATTCTACTACATTGTCTACTACTACATGTACACTGGAACTATGGCGTGTTTACTTAAAGGTATTTAACAATCACGCGTATTAAAATTATAAAAAGAAAATCAGTTTTCTTCACATCATGGACAATAATCTGTCTGCTATATTGTGCGAACGCCTCAAGCAATTTGCCAACCATCTGATAGGCCGCTATAAGAGCGATTCTCATTTACTCCACAATAGTAATATGTGTAGTGTAAATACTAAGTCGACTGTGAGATCGCACATTACAGCACTTTTTTGGCATTCCTGCAATCCTCTTCAAACGGTGTCAAAAAAGAGTCTTAAAAAATTGCTGAGCTCTCACATGACTTATTTAAGGTTTCGTTTGAGATATCACGCAAATGGAAAACAATATTTTCAAAACCCGTGTGCAACTCTTGTGTAGAGTGATTCATCGTGAGGTTTGATTTACAATGTTTAATAAAATACATAAATTTGAAAGTAAACTTAAAATTTTTATTTTTGACTAAAAGAACAATTTATGGCATTTACTTTTTAAAAATAACATCAAGTAAATGTTGACAATGACTACGTCTGAGGTGGTCCATTCGGAGAGTCCAATTTTGAGCGACTTGTTCGAACATAGCGACTGGTATCTCGCGGATAACACGAGTAATATTGGCTTTTAAAGCGTCAATAGTAGCTGGTTTATTCCTGAAGACTTGAGACTTTACATATTCTCAGAGAAAATTATCCAAAGGCGTGATATCGCACGATCTAGGCGGTCAATTTACTGTAGCAAAACGTCCAATTAAGTGCTCACCAAAATGATTTCTCAACGAGTCCATTGTTTCACGCGCTGTATGGCTCGTAGCGCAATTTTGTTGAAACCAGAGTTTACCGAGACCATGTGCTTGAATTTCAAGAAGCACATAGTCCGATAACATGGCGCGATAACAGTTACCATTGACGGTAGCATTCTGATTTGCCTCATTTTTGAAGAAATATGGACTAATGATTCCATCAGCCCATAAAAAACACCATACCGTTGTTTTTAGTGAATGTAATGGTAGCTCTTGGTACTCTTTGGGTTGCTCATCAGCCGAAATATGGCAATTTTGTTTATCAACGTATCCATTGAGCCAGAAATGGGCTTTATCACTGTTTATGACACAAATTCAGTTAGCCTGGCTTCTTGCACAAGTTGAATATTGTACGCTTTTAGGCCGAGATCCACGGTCTTCGCTTACGCTCTCAGCTGTAGCTGCTATAGTCTCTTCACTACGTGCTGGATGTGGTCTATCCGGTCGAGTATCATCCACTCTCGTAAACTGGGACTCAAATTTGCGAACGGTATTGGCAATAGTGCTTTTAGTAGGTCGTTTATGAGAACCGTAAATTCCTCGAATCGTACGAAAGACACTTCTTTCAAAACGCTGACTTTCGTAATACAGCTGAACAATTTGGAGACGCTGTTATGGTGTGAGTCTTTCCATGATAATTTGCCATACCATACTGAACAAAAATGATCAAGCAGTTTGGTAAAAGTCATGCGAGATTTGTCAAAAAAAGCCTAATGAAAATCAAATCTCATAATGAATCCCCCCTTATTAACAACATCGGAGAAGAGCGACCTCACAATGGTTTGTGTGTAAGTAATAAACCAGAAGTGGCCGAAATGAGTTAAGCTGTGAACAAGAGAAAAATCAAGTATGATATGTGAACAAGAATTAAAGAACCACAATGAAAAATGACGGTCTGTCACAGTAGACAGTAAGTGATTTTGTCAACCTTGGCTTCATTTTTAATTTACTACCTCAACTACCTTGAGTGATAATACCATATCAAGAAAATTCGTCTGAAGACTCTCATCTCAGTCCTGTTCCATTACGCAGGAGCATAAAGATTTAGACCCAGATTCAACTCAGACTGAACGACCATCGTAGTTAATAAGTAACTTTATTCAATAAATAACACAACAACAGTGTGCCATATACAATATGTAAAATTGATTCTGACTTTATTTTGAAGTTGCGTTCATAGCATAGACTAAGAACTTGACGTAGCCCTAGAGAAAATAGTCGAGTGGTGTCAAATCGCACGACCGCTGCAGCCAATTAATGAACGCTCGCCGTGAGTAGACCCAGTCGTCAAATTTCTCATTCAAAACTTCGAGCGTTGCGTCGCTTGTATGGTATATAGCGCCATCTTGTTTGAACCATAGCTCGGGTATATCAATGCAGTCGGGCTCTGGCCACAAAAAGTCGGTTTACATCCTTTTATACTTGACTCCATTGACGGTAACCATGTGTCCTTCCTCCTTCCGAAAGAAATAAGGTCCGATGATGAAACGGTCAATTTGTGTATATGATTTGATGCTTGGCCGAACAATTGTGGATTGCGTTCGGTCCAATAAAGGCAATTTTGCTTGTTGACATAATCGCTTAGCCAAAAATAGGCTTCGTTCGAGAAGATGATTTTTTGGCTAAAATCCGGATCTCCGGACAACATTTTCAAACTCACAGCATTGTCCATGGTCATCCGGCTTCAATTCTTGCGTAAGCACAATCATATACGGATGTAGGCTTAAATCCAATTGCTAAGTAAGCCGGGTTGATTCCCTGGCGATGCCCAATTAAGCCGATCGGCGCCAAATTGACATTTCTGGGTCTTTTTCGATATTTTCTTCATTTCGCACCAATCGCTTTAAATCCAAAAGAGTGTACTCATGCTCGAACTTTTCCGCGATACAGCGAAAGTCCTGCGCACTGAAGCCATGATGATGACTGATCCCAGAACCAAATTCGCGTTACGTATTGTATTTACAGTATTAACAACTGAGCTGGAATTTCCGCACGTACAGCAAGCGTAGAACGATGCAAGATGAAATGGCAAACCTTACTGAATATTTAAGTGGCTAAATGTGATTGGTAACTCTGATAGCTGCTGAATCATAACAATTGGAAAAACTGTCATTGCCATATTCAAAAAACTTATTTTCAAGTATGTTTGAAACTAGTTTATACATTTCCATTTCTATTGGCGTATGTAGTAGTACGTTATTGACAGTTTGCCAGGTCAAATAATTTAGCTTTACCTTTCAAAACAAGAATTGCAACTTTTTGGTTTTTTCGAGCTATGGGCTGTTACAAAAATCACTCTTAGCCGTCTATTATTGCCTTTATTCCAGATTCTTGAGCTCGCGATTATATTGCTGAGTGTATGACAAGTCTTCGAAATTTTACTTATAAATATGGCGAATACACCTTCTTGCAAATAGAACAACATATACCCGTATATGCTGACCTGCGTGTAAGAGGTTTTTCAATTTTATTTTAATAAGAGCGCACCCGTAATCATATCACAATCAAAACGTCAGTAAAGCTTAACATTTTTATCATGGTGAACTTCACGAATGAGCAACGTTTTAAATTTTTTTAAAAAAATATTGTACTACCAAAATTTTAAGTCGGTGGTCGGAACTTTAAGAGAGCTTTCTCCTATTTTCAGCGGAAATAATCTTCCCATCAGACAGGCTGTGCGTACTATAGTAGATAAATTCGAGTCAATATATTCACTATTGAATACCTTTGTGCCAATGAGACAACGCACCATTCGAAATATTGAAAATATCGCAATCGTAAATGCTTCAGTTCAAAATGAGCTAAATCAGTCGAAAGCACGTTCACAGAAATAGGAAATCTCTCAGTTCACATTGTGGTAAATTTTGCGTAAAGATTTTATTTTTTCATGAATTTTTCCTAATGCTATCAAATACGGCGAAGTGAAGTGTATAAAAAAAGGTCCGGCAGAAGATTTATTTTTTTTTTTTTTTTACATATATAAACCAATTTAACTTCTTCTAGTTTTGAACAAGATATTTGAAAACATGTAAAGAAGAGATTAATATTTTTTCCGTATTTAATAAATATTTTAATCTGTTGCAGTTTGGTTTTTAACAGTGTGAATCTACTAACGCTTTCGACATGATACACCATAATATTTTGTTAAAGAAACTTGAAAAGGCTAGAGTTCGCCTTTTCAATTCAATTCCTTTCTCCAAGATTTTAATTTGGACACACCAGGAGTGACATTTGGTCTCTGAATCTGAGAGTACCTCAAGGTTCTGTTTTGAGACCTATTTTGTTTGTGGTATACAGTAGAGCTTGTCTGCTGACATCAACAGCAATCTTAATTTATTAAGGTTCTGTTTCGAACGAACACACGTCATACATACTTAATCCACTCAAGTATAGGGTTTTCCAATAGGGACTTGACAACTGTGAAGATGCGCCAAGATGATGAATTTTATCGCAAAATCATCTTCAGTGACGAAGCTCATTTTTGGCTCAATGAGTTCGTCAATAAGCAAAATATGAGTTATTGGTTTGGTAAAAACCCACATGTGCTTCATGAATCACTACTTCATCCACACAAAAATAACTGTTTGGTGCGGTTTGCATGCCGCGGCGTTCTTGGGCCATATTTTTTCGTCGACGATAACGATCGTCACGTTACTGTGAATGGTTAGCATTATCGCGCCATGATCACCGATTACTTTTGACCCGAATTGTAAGATATGAACTTGGACGACATGTGGTTTCAACAGGATAGTGCCACAAGCCACACAGCACCCGCTACAATCGATTTATTGAAGTGTAAGTATGGTGAGCGTGTTATCTCAAGATAACGATTGGCCGCCCCGTTCGTGCGATTTAACGCCGGTTGACTATTTTCTGTGGGGGTACGTTAAGTCATTGGTTTATGCCAATACGCCGACGACGTTGAAAGAGCTCAGAGTCAACACTAAACTCGAAATAGCGGCCGTTTCGGCCGAAATGTGTGGCCGAGTCGTTGAAAATTGGGTCGATCGAAACGACCGCTGCAAACGTGAGCGCGGTGGCCATATGAACGAAGTCAAGTTCCTTTCATAAATTTTTTGATTGTACTTCAAGCCAATAATAAAGTTTTTGAAATATCTCAAATGGTTTGCCTTTTATTTAAAAAAAAAGTTGTCAAGTCGTTATTAGAAAACCCTATATAAGCTCTAACATGAAAATTACATTTCTCAGTTTATCGGCTGCAACTGGCCTTAATGTTGAGTTACATTTTTATGTACCGGATTGTCAACAGGTTGCACTTATGTTTCATGCACAAGTTCTCCAAATTTCAGTGCAATGTAAAGTGGTTTTTGAATTGTAAATGTAAAAGAGATAAACTATTTGGGATGAGCTGCTCAAAACATACGCAAGACTTAAAGGGATATTTTCGCTGCATTTTCATATATTTTTGTTACCTGAAATATATTTGTTCGAATACGATAATTAAAATTGTTTATTTCGGTAAAACGATTTTTCGACATTTTTAAATAGTTTCATCCCGCGGATTATTTAATAAGTTTCCCCAAAAAATCAGGGCACTAGTGCTTTTAGAAAGAATCATATTCAGCCATGATGCTCATCTTTGGCTTCATGGGTTTATCAATAAGCAAAATATGTGCTATTGGACAGCAACAAACCCACATGTGTTTCAAGAGATCGCATTGTATTAACACAAAGTAACCATGTGGTGTGGATTATCCCTATGTTACGGTCAATGGAGTTTGCTATCGTTGCCATGTTGGGAAACTATTTTTGGCCAGAACTGGATGGACTTGACATCAGTGGTATGTGTTTCCAATTGATCTACTGAGCAAGTTCGGTAATCGTGTATCCTAGAGAAATGTACCGGTCGAATGGCTAACATTAATGGATAACATTAAGTCGTTGGTTTATATCAATAAGACAACAACGGTAGAGAGACGAGTTCACATATCAAGCTGATATGTGTGTAAGAAGGTTAGAAAATTGGTTCCAAAGAACCAATCATTGCAAAAGTGCTCGCGTTAGTCGTATGAAAGGAATCCATTTAATATGTGTTCTAGACCAGCCTAAATATCTCAATTATTCTGTGTTTTATATAAATACAAAACTGTTAGGTCTTTATTGGAAAACCCTATATTTTGTATACTTTTATCTACCAACTGAGCTGCATATGTTAAATGGACTCACAGAACTTGTCTTTTATAAAGCACCACCCTCGCCCTTTAATATAAAATTATTTTGTCGCATTGAGGATATTCTTTTCTGGAATTCCACATTAAAAAAGTTGTTAAAATGCTTGAAAAGCTTAAAGTAAATGTTGTAGATCGCCCTAGATTGCTAATTTATTATTTGTTTTTTGACAATATGTATCTTGTTTTGACTTGGCTGAACTTCGGTTCTCTTCTTGCCCTATAATGCAATCCCTCAATCCAATTCTAAGCCAGAATTATTGTGCATTTATTTGCATCCACATGTTCCAGATCTATAGCCAACCTATAATTTGATGTGATGATTGTGATAGCCAAGACTGAAAAAAAGGAATCACAACAAGATAGCGCTCCCTTCTTTTGCTTTTCTGCTTTAAGTGAATCATTAAGAGGTTTCCAAATTAAGTATCTTTTCTCTGCACCGTTAATCATTCTAATGGAATCAACTTTCACCTTAATGCCCTCATAAGAATGTCTATCGAAAAGTCTTTCTCATTTATACCTCTGCTGACCGGGATACACAATTTTTGTAATTCCACTGTGCAATGACGTCTTTGTTACGTATAAGTCCAGCATTAGTGGGATAGCACACGTTGCTGTACGATATGGTCCTTATTAAATAACCTCTTGTTTGTTGGACATAATTTTCTTCTTCTCGTAATTGGAGTGGAATATGTTTCCGATTTAAACGCTGCCATCATATCAAAATTTCAAAAAATCTAAAACTCTTTACGGACACCATAAAGTATGTATGTGGGCAGAAGAAAATTTAAAAAAACAACGGAAATAGCAGCCATTACCTGGATACAATCCCTCGCACCGCATTAGCGTATTCTTCTCCTTCAGTCTGTACTATTGCCAGAAAGCATAAATACGTGCCGTATCTACTTATAAAATTTTAGAAAAAAAAAAAACTCGATCCTGGTTTTGGATTAATGCCAAAGTGAATGCTCTTCTCTCAACCCACATCGCATACGATGAGTTTTGCTTCAAAAAACATTTCTTCTGGTACTTGACATACTCTTATCCGTATGTAGATACTTGCTCTCATACCTCATTTCATATTTAACTTATGTGTTTCCGTCTTCAACTCAAAAACGGAATCAACTACTGATAGACTATCAATGAGACATGAATTTCCCGTCTGAAGGTTTCCGCTGAGATGAGCTTGAAAGGATACCATATCAACGTGATGGATGCGAGTACTTTTGACATTCTTAGATACTTGAATACTTAAATACTTACCCTTGTATGTAAATCGTTTCTGGCGAATTTCTCCTTTTCATTTTTTATTTCTTCTAAGCAAAAACTCTTAGATACTTTTTTTTTTTTTTTTAATCAAACGGGAGATGGCATTTTCATCCACACAAACGGAATCACTTCAATGATTCCATCAAACCTTAAGAAATCATGCTATCTAAAATTCAGTCTTATTTTCGAGTTCAGATCCTATTGTACACACCCTTGGGCTAACTGTTATACCCTCATACCTGTCGCCAGACCTTTATATCGTCAGCATTATAGACATTTTAGAGCGAAATTTAAATAACAAGCAAGTCGAAGAAAATTGTAAGTGTGGTACCGCTTAGCTAAGAACGCAAAAGCAAAACGAACTGCGGTTAGAATTTACCATGGGAATAAATTGAATCTGGAATGTGTTTTTTTTTTTTTTTTTTTTTATGTTTTTTGTTTTCCTGCCAGTGTTTGTTATAATTTGTTTTTCCTTTTTGAAAGCTATTTGACGTCGTCAATGCTGAACGCTGAGATACTCGTATGTGAAAGTACGTACGAATACAGTAAATTGTAGCTAAGGTGAGCAGTGAACGAATGTATCCAACGCCCAACAAAGGGCACTTTTATCGTATAATCATACCTGCACATATACACATATAGGATATATCTATATGAAATTTGTTTGAAGAGATGGGTACCTTTTTTTTGGAGCTCATCCCTTGGGGCCATTAAATTTCGTCAAAAGTGCTTGATTCGTTTATTAGGCGCTCGTTTATAAAATCCTGCAATGCAAGGATACGAGAGTAGCAAAAAAAAAAAAAAAAATTACTATATCGATGAAATAAAATTCCAGGATAGAAATTGGTTAAAATGAGAGTTGTGGGATGGCGGTTGGTTGTTTGAGCGATGTTATATCGTAAAATGAATTGCCGATTACAGTAGGTAGGCAGTGGTAAAAGTGTCATTGATGGAGAATGAGGTGTACCAGCATTTGAATCTACAATGAGGTATGGTCCTTAACAAGGTCATGGTTAGGTTGGTAGATTTTCAATTGGTAGCTACCTTTATCGGGCTTACGACCTGTTTTGTACGAGTATACTAAATTGGATTATACTTCCTTTTTTCTGTAGAATAACCATGTTTGAAAAGGTAACATAATGGAATGGATTGACAGGATGTAAGGAATACAATTTGTATCTGAATGACAGTAATTTATGAACCGATGTTAAGAATGTCGGTTTTTTGTCGTTATGGTACGTTGCACGGTTGAATTTTTTTTTTTTTTTTAAAGTTGTGTGCACAAGAAACCGCATTTCAAAATTTTAACGAAGTTAACCATTCACTCGAGCTTTTTTATCGCTTATAAGCGAATTTTTTAAGGCTCGTCAATTTGTGAACCTTTCTGTTACTTCTTTTCCTGCTATTAAGCGAGTGGGTAACAAAAGCTAATTAAATATTTCTTATTTGAGTGGCAAATGTCAACGAAAACTTCAAGATTCCCCATTTCAAAATTAAATATTGGTAAATACAATAAAACAGAATAATTTTGGACTTATCTCAAATGCGTATCTCAATAGTGAATTCTGGGTGTACTTAGCTTGCTTCCATTGCTTAAGGTCGCAGAACTGTGTGGTCTCTGCTTGTGTTTCTCCCTCTCATCTCGAAGCAAGTGGTTGGGAATGAAAATCATTTTCAGCTGGAGCACTGTTGCTCGATGTCACTGATCTATTATGAAGCTGGTCTTCGGGTTCTTATCTCGGTCTCTTTTCACTTGTGTGCAAAGTTCGTACTCTGGGTGGGAGTCAAATACATTCTGGGTCGAGGGAATGGTGTCCATTCATTCAAGATGACCTAGCTTTGTAATTCATGTTATCTGAATTTTTTTTTTTTTTTTTTTTTTTTTTTTTTGAGAGGTCAGCATCACTGGCAAGTACAGTTCACTATTAAATCGCTCTCTCCATTGTCCGTTGATAAAAAGGGATTCAAGAATTATCCAAAGAACTTTTCTATCAAAGCTCCTGATAGCATTTTCATCCGTTTTCATCACTGTCCAAGTTTTTGCGCCATAAATCAGGACTCAGATGATCAGGGTCTTGCATAAAATCTTCTTGGTTGGTTAAAAGACGGCCTTTAAGTCAAAACAAAAAAATTGTTCGAATGATTTCTGTGCTGGTGTTGTTTTTGAAATTGATTATAGAACCGAGGCAGATAAGGTCCCTGACAACCTCAAAGTTGCACCTGCCTATCCACACGTTTTATTCTAGGCGTCGACGTTATGTACCTTTTCCTTTTCTTCTTTTCTTGTTTTTCCTTCGTTGGCTACTGAGCCCATCGTTGCCGCTTCAAACACTACTGCATTCTTCTCATTGTTTTAAATCTTCTCTTTATGCGAGTTACTGGACAGGTTTTTAAAAAATTATGTTCTGGAGCTAGTATGCGAGCTTCGTACAGTTCTTCGAAAAATTATGTTTGACAAATCAAACAAACGTTATCATGTGATAGAATAGTGTGTATTCTACATCACTATCTTGTGCAGTCCAAACTTGTCTGATCTAATATGGTCGAGATATTTTTGGCTTTCCAACTACATCTTCATAATGATACATGATAGGACTTTCTTATTTATATACCCCCTATCTCTGTCGTATCTGTGAGGATAAAATATTCGAATATCCCACAGAGCATTTTCTATCTGTCGAATTATTTGAAATTACCTCAGCTTTAATACTTTTTATCAGCATTCGGGTTCATGAAGCAGATTGGTAGAGTTTGCATTTCGGAGATCAAGATGTTTGTCATTCAAGTTAGAAGTTGTTTGTTTGGGCATTTGGAAGTTGTTTTGTGATAACTCTTCTTCAAAGTTTTAGCTTTCGATGCTGATGTGTGAATCAGTATAGATATCCCTTTATCCTCAATTTACAACTTTAAAACCAACTTAAAAAAAAGGACCCTATTTAGTGCTTGCCGTACTATTTATTCTAAAGAAAAGTTAAGAAGTGCAAATTGCCTATTTCATTGTGTATCTGATTATCATGAAGCATTAAATTAAATTATTTTTCCCAGAAATTGGTAACTATTTAGAACGCTGTAGCTTGCCATAGCCATAGCGATATTGGTGGAGTTGTAGTATGGCGTTACGTTTAGCAGGAATATGTCATTATACTATAGTAAGTAGTGCATATTCTCCAGCCATATGGGGGTTCAAGGATTGTGCCACTAGGAGTTTGCACACTAAAATGTGTCCGCAGGAATAAAATGAGTTTTGAACAATTTGTTATAGTTGAAGGAGATTATGATCCTATCCTAGAGCTTCAGATTTGTGTACGATCAAATATTTTAAGTAGAATTGATTACATGCAAAACAGATGCAATCGGTTAGTTGACACATGAAGTACTATAGTTGTTAGGGTGTATTCTGATTTTTTTACTGGGATAGGTAAATTTCCACAAAAATATAGCACTAACATTATGTTAAAGAAAATGTAGTCCCTGTAGCGCCTATGCTATTCTAATACCTTTAAAATTTTTAGAACGTCTTAAGTCAACGTTGGATGATGGGAAAAGAGGGAATTATTAAAAAATTTTACGATAGAAGAGATTGGACTAGCAACTTGATTATTGTAGAAAAGAAAAATGGAAGTTTAAGGTTATGTTTAGATCCTATAGAGTTAAATAAATGCCTAATTGATGAAGTAGTTTCGATTTCAACTCTAGAAGAAATAACGTCCACTTAAAACGAAGCTAGGTTTTGGATTTTGGCACGTCGAATAGACAGAAGAGTCTCGAAAGCTATATACTTTTTCGTCACCCTACGGTCTAAATGATTGCAATAGACTACCGTTTGAGGTGAAAATAGCTCCTAAAGTTTTTCAAAAAATTAATGTAAATGTTTTTAGAGTATGTATATTGTAAGGAGTTTCAATAGGTTTTTTTGACAGATCACGCGTGACTCCTATCAAACTGCTTTGTCATTTTTGTTCAGTATCGTTTGGCAAGTCATCGTGGAAAGATTCACACTACAACAGCGTCTCCAGGTTATTCAGCTGTATTACGAAAAACAGCGTTCTGTGAGAAATGTTTTTCGTGCGATCCGAGGAACTTACGGTGCGCATAATCGACCTACTGAAACCACTGTTACCAATACCATTCGCAAATTTAAGTCCCAGTTTGCATAAGTGAGTGATACTCAACAGGTAAGACCAAATCCAGCACGTAGTGAAGAAACTATTGTATAAGCAGCTGTAGCGACGTGACGAGTCGTTCTCAGCAGCTTGACTTGGCGTATTTTACGTGAGGATCTCGGCATAAAAGCGTACAAAATTCAACTCAATGAAAATCCGGTGTTTTATCGTAAAATTTTGTTCAGTGATGAAGCCCATTTTTGTCTCAATGGATACGTTAATTAACAAAATTGCCGTATTTGGGCTGATGATCTTTCTATCCAAAATCAAATGGACTAGCCGAAAAGGGTGTGCAAAAATCAAAAAAAAAGTGAGAAGGAATATTACTTAGCACTATTGGACTACAGACATGTCAGAGTCGCCTGCTCAACTTATGCAAAACAGAAGACTTAGGACACCACTTCCAGCTCATATTAATTTGCTTAAAACAAGTATATAGTACAGGATATCGACGATCAGTTTAAAAAAAAAAAAAGAAATAACGTGGAAAAATATTATAATTAAATGTCGCATCCTAGGCCACAATTTGAGGTTAATGATAAAGTTATGGTAAGAGATAAAAATATTTAAAAACCAGGAATTATTGTCAAAAAGTGGCAGACTCCAAGATCCTACATAGCAGAAACAGATGGCGGTCAATACAGGTACAAAAGTTCTGATATTCGACAGGAAATAGGGATTGTTCATGGTTCAGACAACATTCAGACTTTAACAATGTCTAACGAGACTTGCAGAACCAGGGGTAGAAACATTTTTTAACCCTTGTTACTATCTCTTAATTTAAGACTTATGGGTAATAATTGATTTTTGTGTAGCAACACTGTAGACGATAAAAAGAAAGACAAAATGAATAAAAATAGAAAGAGATGACAGGAACTACCGGTGGTGAATATATACAATATTACTTGTAAATTTTACGAAATAATATAGTATTCCGTATCAATTGAAGTGTTGTAATAATTTAAAATATATATAAACATATTTATCCCTCACATTTGTTTTGTTTTTGTTATGTGTTATAATTAATTCAAAACTGGGTAACTTTACATTGTAAGTAATTATACATAAAATGTAAAAGATATATTGAGTTTTCTACTTTATCTAACAATGAATTTTGAGCGTTAAAAGAAGTGTTAAAACATTTTTCCTCTGAACTGTAAAAAAAGGGAAATTGAAGCATAAAGTGAATGCATAAAACACATTTACACTGAACTTATAAAATAACATTTAGCATATACAGGGTGACTGGCTCGAACTGCAACTTTTTAAAATGCTATAATTTTTTCATTTTTTGATAAATTTTATTGTGCCAAAGCAAAAACTGTTGGAAAATACATCAATTTTTAAATTGTATCAGTAGTTTTCAATATGTCCACCTTTCGCACGAATAATAGCCTTGAGATGGTCGAAGAAAGCATCGCACGCTGCATGCAAGTGGCTCTGCGGTATTGTGGCCCATTCCCGGCGAAGTGCTTGTTTGAGGTGGTCCAAACTTTGGTATTTTTTAGTGCCAACCTTCGCCTTCAAAATACCCCAGACAGAGAAATCCAACGGATTTGCATCCGGAGAATTTGCAATCCATTGTGCCGAAGAAATGTTGAACAATTAACAAATCTTGGCCGACGCGCGGCTTGTGAGACGGTGACGAGTCTAGTTGAAATGTCCACGATCTCCGACCAAAATGATTGTTTGCCCAAGGCTTTAATACTGCCTCTAAGACAGTTTCACGGTATACGATCGTATAATTTTGACGCCACGGTCCAAAAATACGAGCGGAGAGCGACCATCGGCGGTTATGGCCTCCCAAACCATCACCATCGGTGTTGCCCACTTTCTGGTGGCCGTCCGAAAGTAGAAAATTTCGAAGGACCTCTCTGGCAAGTAAACTCGGTCATTTTGTTTGTTGACATATTGCTCGATAACAAATGGCGACTCATCGGAAAAAAACTAAATTCGCCAACTCACCACTAGCAACTCTTTCGCTCTTTCGACTCTAACTTTTTTCTGTTGCGGTGTAAGATCGTGTGTTTTTTGGAATTTCAATGGCTTGAGCACAAGCTCATTTTTCAGTATGTGTTGCATCCGTTCCAACGATATGTTGAGCTCACGAGCCATTTTTCTTTCACTTCGAACCGGATTTCGCTCAATTCGAGCCTTCACTTTCCAAACCATTTCTGCCGATGTTGCTGTTTTTTTATGACCACCTCCATGAGGGTTTGCAACGCTGCCAGTATCACAGTAACGAGCTATGGTTAGAGACACAAATGATTTATTTACGTTGAGGTGCTGCAGTGCTCTAACCATAGCTACTTGTGGTTTTCCAGCCAAATATAAAACAATCACACTATCACAATTGAATAAATAAATTATAAAATTAAAATAATAATAAAATTGTAATATATATAAAACAGAATAGTAAATAACAAAATTATCTGTCATGTGTCAAAATTTGAGCTCACTGTCATGAACGGTTTGGAAATTATAGCAGTCTGAAAATGGTTGCAGTTCGAGTCAGTCAGGTTGTAGTACTTGACATTACTTGTATTCTTATATAATATGCTGGGAGAGCTTCTTGAGGTAATGAATAAGGTGAGTTTGTGCTGGGACTTTAAAAGTGTAAGATCAATTTATAACAGTGCATAGTACAATAGTCGAATATATTTTCATTTTTCTAGATTTGGCAAATCATCTGGTGCCAGATGATACATAATAGCCCCCCGCTTATCTTGTCCGATTTTTTTCATATTGCATCCAAGGACAACCTAACAGGTTGGAGTTTTTCTTTTTTCTTTTCTTGTCCTACTATATGTTATGTTCATCCCATACTCCAATTGTTTTGCACTAAACTGTCTTTTTACTCGAATATGCTGATGTACTTCTAGCACGATGTGGCTATGTAGTGTATTACCGATGAAACCATTGAGTTGCGGAGCATTCAGTTCAACGGCAATACTATACATATTTTGAAATGGACCCAGATCATGCGATTGCTTCTTGTAAGGCTATTTTTAGTCATTGGAAGCCAACATTGAATAAGTCATTTGTGAGATAGTGCCTTAAGTGCTTGAAAGAGTAGCAGTAGAGTAGAAGGATCGACATGATGTGCTTTAAAAACAACCGGGAAAGCCATATGCATAAAGTCGTGCTCAAAATATCATTTCATGAGCTAACATTCATAACAAATAAAAGTTTTGGATTGAAGCCAAATTTTTAAAAAAATTGTTATCGCACTTAAATAAGCATCCTTTAGTGTAAGCTTGTTTTGAGGATTATAAGGCATTACGACCACATGTTAATGATATTATTAGCTGGCAAAGGCATATTAAAATTTTGGGGAAATATTCTTACTTAAATCTGAAAATTTCTATTGTGCATAATATGATGCCAACCTCTTTTTATATATGATATATGATATAGTTATAGCATATACGAGTAGTAGTAGTAGAAAGTGCCTGCAGCTCAAGTTCTAGTCGAGCTTTGGATTATTTGTTTTCACTGGCTCTCTCGTTATTCTTTGTGTAACTTTGGGTTGTTGCAGGTTTTGCTAATGTAGGAATTGTGGTTTATATATTGAATAGGGCTCATCGTGGGTGTAAAATTGCTCTGATCAATGACCGTAGACTTAGCGGCAGTAAATTAGATTACCTTTGACAAACTTTTAGGGACTACCTTGTGGATGTTATTTTTTTTGGCGAAACTAAGTTCGACCCTTATGTTGAACACCATAGGTGGAGGCATTGCAATTTACTATTGGTCTAAATTTCGTTGCTGAATCAGTTTTTACAGCTCACGGCATTGAGTTGGAAATTGTAGAAATCACGGAAGGAATAGAAAATGTCGTTAGCTGACTTTAGTGCTTTTTTCGAACACAATAATTTTGTGCTGATATTTTAACACCAACATGTTAATAAGAAATAGTTTATCAAGACAATTTCTTAACCTAATAGCAGAAAATGGTTTTGCTTTTGTAAACTTCTTCCCAACTTGGTATGCTCCAAATGTGATTCCAAGTTTCCTCGATCTCATCACTTTGTCAGAGGTTAAAAATGTTCTTCTTTGTGACCAAATTTCCTTCAACGATGTATCAGAGAGTGTTTTAATTTTTCTTCCTTATAAAATAGATTTTTCGCTTACTGTCACGCCCACAACTTTCACTTATAGAAAGAAAAATGTATCATATATGGAAAGAGAGACCAACTTTGAGAAGCTTTGAAAATGTTATAACGTAACACGGCAGTCCAAACGACATTACTACCTCTCTAAATTAAATATGTCATTGCATTCCAAGACTCTTTGGAGAAACATGAGTATTGGTGTTAGCAAACAAAATGACACTGATTGCTATTCAGATCCCGATGATCTAAACAATTCATTCTTATCAAATGTAAGAATAAGTCCTCATTTCCTTACTAATTTAACCAAAGACTTTGGGACTGTTGTTGAAAGTTGTTTCTTCGATGTTTTAACTAGGCTTAAGTCAAACACAATCGGAGGTGATGGAATACCTCTTCGGTTCCTTAAATTAATTTTCCAATATATCTTAATCTCACTGACACATAATTTTGATTTCTTTTTTACTTCGTCCACTTTTGCAGATTCTTTGAAAACGGCTAGGCTTATCCCTATTAAGTACTGAAGAACCTAATCCAAAGGAACCCTCTAATTATAGATCTTTTCTGTCTATTCTGTCTTAGGTTTTTGAGAAGTTAATAGCCAAGCAGATTGCCGATCATCTTCGCCTAAATTCTCTTATTTTCCCATATCAGTCGGGATTTCGATCTCAACATAGTTGTGTAACAGCTATGGTGAAGGTTTAAGACGATATCAGATAAGAATTTAATCAGGAACATTTAATAGTCTTATTACTGTTTGACTTCTCTTAAGCATTTGACACTTTGAATCACGAAATACTTCTTTTCGAGCTATTTGTTTAGCCGTAGTGAAAGAACCCATAGTAATGTGAAATGTTCTCAATCTAGATCTCTACTTTATGGTGTTCCACAAAGCTATATATTAGGTCTCATTCTTTTCTGCATATCTAATAATGCTATAGCTAGCTTTTGTCAAAATGTATCCTACAGTTTTTATGCAAATGTCCTACAAATCTACCTCTCAGTGCCCCTTCGCAATTATGATTTCTAAGAATCAATATGAAGTCAAAGATTTTCCCTACTTATCAACAAATAACGCAATTATCCTTTTCGTATCGAAAGTTATGTGCCTAGGTCTTAAAATAAAATGTCTTCTGTCCTGTTCTTAACAAGTTACCTACACGGTTAATCGTTTTTACGCCTGTCTTCGGAAGCTTAGGATATGTGTTCGTCTCATTCCAATTAAGTCAAAAATTCATTCTTTTGATGAAAACACTACTGATACCTGTTATTTCTTATGCCAAAACAATATACTGTCAGCATGATTCAGTATCTAGAGACAAACTCCAAGTTGACCACGTCTCAACATTTGCAAATAACATCTTTGGTTGTACCCTGCAACAGTATTTAAAAGGGCCTTGCAAAAAGTCCGCAAAAATAGTTAACACCACATGCGACGGAGAAACAATGCAGATACGTTGTGAGATACTATTACTGCATGACCTCTATTGCTTTGAATAGCACCTTTGAATAGCATGACCTTAGTTCTTTATCATCGCATCGTTTCACCACCACCTTTTTGTGTTTATGTGAAATCAGCTCATATATAGTTCACTGCTTACTTGGAGATGTACACAAGTTTCGTGTACAATTACCAATCTTATATGCATGGGTCGGTCTTAACTTTTTGATATGCATACGATCTTATCCACGAAGTCACCTGTAAGTTTGATATCAACAGTATTCTTATTTTTATATCAGTTTGCTCGTAAATTTAAAAAGAGTACCCTCTATCTGCGACATTTCGTCACTTGGCTTCTAAAATGCATTTTACGTTGCTGTAACACTTTTTCTACCGTTATTTTCAGTTTGTTATCACTTTATTTTATAGAGCTAATATTCGCTATTAAATATGGGAAAATTACAACATTCATTTGACTGTCTTGGCTGGCAATTGAAATCGCCAAGACGTCTGATAACACAATTGCCAAACTTAGCGTGGAAAAAACAGATTATTTGATGCTCTTTGAGTTATGGCGCGCCATCATACTGAAACCAAAGATTGTCCAAGTCCATGTCTTTAATTTTAGTCCACAAAAAATCGGTAATCATGGTTCTGTAACAATCACTGTTGACCGTAATCACATTTTAGCAGCCTTTTTGAAATAAAATGGGTTAATGATGCCACCACTCCAATCTGCTCCAAACTGTCACTCTCTGCGCCTCGTTAGAAAAAAATATCAGCCAAAGTTGACATCAAATTCGAACTGCTGTAAGGTCCAGCTGATAGTCGTTTGGACTTTGTAAGAGAATTATCCAAGGTATTTATGCATAAATGATGTCTGGCGTCATTAAAGCGAAATTCATGCTCCCAACCATTATCCACAAATGGCACTTGCATTGTTGAAACCGTAAAACTTTCCATTCTCGGTGTATGTTTGTGTAAATGCCAACCTATGTTGGAATAAATACATAATTTATGTCGCTAAAAATGCTACGAAATATCTATGTTTTCTAAAGCGACGTAAGAAATACTTTTCCTCCTCTGATCTGGCCACAATGTATATGGCATTTAACCGCCCAAAACTGGAGTACATCTGGTCCGATGTTCCTAAAACCTCTGTGCACCTGCTTATATCTCCCAGTTAACTGAAAACTTCGAACATAGATGGAGTCTTTTCCGGCTCACCTTACTCTATCGCTATATTTAACCACCACTGCTATGAATGCTCTTCAGTTTACCCTCAAGCCCACTTTCAGACGTTGATTGAAATATCGTGATCCTTTCCTAAGCCGTACATCTCGCTTATGGAATGCCCTCCCGTGCTCTTTATTTCTTGACCTTTATAACCTTCAAACATTCCAAATGAACCTGCATCGTACTTTAACCCCTTAAGCGCGCGCTAATTAAAAAAAAAAGAAAAAAAAAACAAATAGCTTAACTTGATCCGGATCATGTTCTTGCCTTTTGTTGGAACTTGAATCGAAAAGCAGCTTTGATGTTGAAATGGATTTATGTACAACTGGATACATGCCAATTACGCAAGTTACTTTCTCTATGCAAAGTCACGTATTAAAAGCAATACATCAGTTTAAATGCTAACCAAGTTGACGAAATTAAACACAAATTCATAGAGTTTATTTGCAGCATTTACGATGAAATTGCACTTCTTGTTTGCTGCACATTTAAATCGTCAACTCTATATTCATATCTCTAAAAGTTGAGAACTTACTTTCAAAAGTACTTCAGATAATCCATATTCCCACTTTAAAAGTTATCGTCTACCGATGTACTCGTTCATATACAAGTCAGGAACTTTTGATGCCAACCAAATCCTTTCTCCCCGATTTACGATTTCTTGACGTCCAAGCGATCCATGGTATACTTTATTGAATATGTGTTCATGAGTTTCGAAAAAAAATATGAGAAAAAAGTATGAAAAGATAAATGTAGTGCAATTTAACTTTATCCATAATTACCGTTATTGGCATGATTGTGCAGAAACTTGAAGTTATACCTACCCAAAATAATGTAAAAGGAATAACGTAGATTTTTTTTTTTTTTTTTTTTTTTTTCATTTTAATCGGATACGGTTGCTGGTTTTGCTGCACCAATCCTCCCTTCTCTCGAGACTTTAGTCAGACTTTATTAGCTTGTCGAAAACAGATCAAAGGATTGTAAAAGCTTACTGCAGCTTTGATAAAATGCCAAAGAAAAAGCAAGAAACAGAAATGCAGCAGTCGGGACAAATTCTAAAAGTTTACGTTTTAAGGGCCAGAGACTGAAGAACTTTTATCAAAGTACATTTGCACAAAACAAATGGAAAAAAGGACGTCTGGTATCCTGCATTAAAATATGTATATATGAAACACTCACCCCCCTAAGAAGGGAATCGTTAGTTTTACACAATTTGAACTTATAACTATTTTTGAGAATTGTTTTGTAAAATTGTAGGTAGATCGATAGATTGTCGAAGCCAATTGATATACTTGTATGGGCGTGCGTATGTTTGAGAGTCGGAGAAAGTTAAATGGTTGGTTAAATAGATAGAAAGATAGATATAATATTTATTCCATTTATTTCGCCATTTAAAAATAAATTCACAATTCATACAATAATTCAAAGATTCTCAAAATTAAAATAAATAGAAAACTAGTGACATTCTGTGAGAACACTAAGTCTAGCTGCACTCAACTACGCAGTGGCATTCTGTCTCCAGGGGGCGTGAGGCCGAATTCGCATTGGATGTGTTGCAACAGGTAGCAATAGCACTTCCCGCATGACCAGCCAAGGTGAGAGAAGAAATGATCGGTAGTCAATTTATGAAACTAAAAGATGTTCAATCAAGATTCGCTGACAATAAGTTGTCCTTCTACATTAGCTGATGCCATGAGCAGCAGCAAGCAGATGTTAATCTGACAGATGACACCATATATAGGGCTTTCCAATAGGGACTTGACATCTTTGAATTTAATTTGTGAACGCACTCTTTCACTAATCATCAAACTGTCACTGTCAATTTATTCAGTAAACTCAACATTTTCATCATAGTAAAGTACACTAACAAGCAACGTTTGCAAATTACAAAAATTTTCTACAGATATTCGGAGTCGGTGACTGCAACTTTAAGAGCGTTAACTCCAATTTTCGGTCGTTATTTTCGCCCTAGTAGACAGGCAATAACAAGTTTAGTGCAAAAATTTGAGTCTACATATTCGTTGTGTGATGTTGCCGTGTCACTGAGACAACGGGTTGGTAGAAGTGTCAAAAATATCGCTGCCGTTCAGACGTCTGTAGCAAATGATCCAAATCAGTCAATTCCACGGCGTTCTCAATAGTTGGGCATCGCTCAGACCACATTATGGCGTATTTTTCGTAAGGATCTTGGTTTACACCCATACAAGATTAAGCTGACTCAAGAATTGAAGCCGATGGACCATTTGAAACGACGTACGTTCTCCGATTGGGTTCTGGAGAAGATGAGCCAAGATGATGAATTTCATCGCAAAATCATCTTTAGTGACGAAGCTCATTTTTGGCTCAATGGGTTCGTCAATAAGCAAAATATGCGTTATTGGTCGGGTGAAAACCCACATGTGCTTTATGAATCACCACTTCATCCACAAAAAATAACTGTTTAGTGCAGTTTGTATGCCGGCGGCGTTATTGGGCCATATTTGTTCGTCGACGATAACTATCGTCACGTTACTGTGAATGGTCAGTCTTATCGCGCCATGATCACCGATTATTTTTGGCCCGAATTGGAAGATATGGACTTGGACGATATGTGGTTTCAACAGGATGGTGCCACAAGCCACACATCACAGGCTACAATCGATTTATTGAAGAGTTAGTATGGTGAGCGTGTTATCTCAAGACATGGGCCAGTCGAGTGGCCCCCTCGTTCGTGCGATTTAACGCCGCTTGACTATTTTATGTGGGGGTGGGTTAAGTCATTTGTTTATGCTAACACGCCGACGATGTTGGAAGAGTTCAGAGCAAACATTGAACGCGAAATAGCGGCCGTTTCGGCCGAAATGTGTGGCCGAGTCATTGAAAATTGGGTCCAACGAATCGACCGCTGCAATCGAGTTGTATTCATAAATGTTTTGAGTGTACTTCAATCCAATAATAAAGGTTTTCCTTTTATTTAAAAAAAAATTTGTCAAGTCGTTATTAGAAAACCCTGTATTATTCAGCATTGCTTGACAAATTAGCATGCCCACGATAAGAAATGAAACTATCAGCGACGTTGGGGTGAGCGTTAAGGAAGATAGTAATTTAACTATTCGTTGTCGTATGCATGAATTTAGCCTGTCTACATCAACTTTGTTTGTGGAAATTTTTGCGCAAGTTATCGCAAAAATCGATTGATATTTTATCGTAAAATTTTATTCAGTGATGATGCTCACTTTTGTCTCAGTGGCATTATTAATAAGCAAAATTGTCAAAATCTAAACGTCATCAGATACCAATATCCCAAAAAATGTACTTTTTGGTACGATTTATAGGTAGCCGGCATTATCGGGCCTTAGTTCTTCAAAACTTAAGTAAATCCAAATGGCAGCGTCAGTATCCCCCTATACAGACCCATGATCAACAATTTAATGTCTTCTCATCTGCGTAAATATGATCTGCAGGGAAAAGCGCCAGCGAAATCATCGAATTATTGAAGGAAGTGTTCGATGGCAACATTATCTCCAGAATTAGCTAGGCCAAACATCCAATAGAGTATTTCAAATCATTGGCCTATGCAGATTAACTCCAAATGACCCCAGCATTGAAAGCCAACATGGAGCACATCATTCGTGAGATATGGTATCGAATGATCGAAAAAGTGGTATAAAATGTGATCAAATAAAATAACGAAAAGGTCATATGTGGCTTTTTTTAATTTCAAATCTTTCAGCTCTCACAAAAAACACCCTTTACAGAGAGTAGTATATACAAGAAAACCGAGACAGTTTCAATAAACTAAGTAGTAGAGACAACAAAGAGTGGTTGCCCGCAATTATTTTTCTACAAAGCGCTCCTAAAAAAAACGAATTTAAACTGTATTCAATGTGGGAAGCGAAAAAATCAAAAGAAGTGATTTTACAAGAACAAAAAGCAAGATACAACAGAAGACATACATTTTAGATAGCGACTCTTCCATCACTACAGAGAATCTCGTAGAAAATCAGTAGCTTCTCTCGATAAAAATCTCCAGGTTTTTGGGTCTATTCTGGACTATGGGACCACATTCTTGGAACCGAATTCAAGTGACTGGACTGGAACGCATTATCGAAACCCACATCTGCAACATTCTAGAGGTCTCCCTATATCAAAATCTCAACACCTTCATTTTTAAGGTAAGAAAAGGGCTCGACACCAAGTAGTACGGACAGTAGAGGAAACTTTATAATATTGTGAACACACTCTAGAACACACTGAGGCTATTTTTGAATCTCTTTCCGACCTTGGTGTAAAGTATGCTAAAAAGGATTATTCATGGAACACAGAGAGGAGTAATCTCTCATCTATTATGGCTAATACTCATAGTCAAGAATGAACCTATGGATATGAACAGCTGCAATACATATCCGATTCTTACTAAAGACGCCATGGTTTGGTGGTCACCTCTAAGTAAAATTGATGACATCAATAGGTTTAGAAAAGTCAAGAGAGCAGTTTGTGAAGCTACTATCGTGACATGTCTACATACCCTAAAGCTGTTGCCTGGATACAGCAGCATGTAATGCAATCTGGCTCAATTGTTGAATCAGTTATCTTTGCGGACACAATAGTAAATCTTGGATATACTACAATGCGACGATTTCATACACATTTCTCTAAGATTCAATAGAAAATCTCAGTAATGTTCCCAACTAGAGACGAATGTAAAAATTGAAAAGCGATTAAGGACTAAAAACCAATAACCTTCCGCGAAGGCTCAAACATGAACTGCGGTATTAGCGAACATATTTTCTCAGAGAAATTGGGAATGGCGATGTCTATTCATCTACTGGATTATGACAGCATCTTTCAAGTAGAACTTTTTGCGATTAGAGGGGCTTGCCTTTGAACTTGTTACCGGAAACCCAAAACCCTGTTATCTTCATCGATGGCCAAGCATTAATTAAAACTATTAAATCAGCCACTACATCCTCAACCCATGTCAATTTTTACTCAGAATCTCTGTCTCCCAATCAAGCATTACTATCGTTTGGGTTCCAGGATACAGTGACACTCCAGAGAAAAGAACAGCTCATGAACTGGCAGGAGCCGGCCCTCACTAACAGAAGCAGTCAACATTCCACTAGGATCCATCAAGAGCAAAATATATCAAAATTTTCTCATGCTGGCCAACCAAAGCTGGAATAGACTACTAAACTTAGCCGTATCCAGAAATAGAAAAGCTTAGTAGACCAAGACATGGTATTGCTAAAGTTATATCCATAACCACTTAGCAACAGGCAACTAGCCATTAGAGAACTATGCACCCAAGCTATGTACGAGGTGTGTTCCAAAAGATGACTTTTAAATTTAAATTTTTCCTTTACTGTGTTGGTGCACATTACAACAAGACAAGTTACTAAGAATGTTGGCATATCGGTTGGCTCATGTCATGCAATTTTTTCAGATTTTCTAAGAATGAGACGCTCAATTTTTTATTTTTTTTTTTCATTCAATTTTATTTATAAATCGTAGTACAAGTAAGATCATAAGTCTTTTATAGTACATAAAGCTCGTGGAAAAACAATTAGATTTCAAAAGGAAGATCAAACTATGGAAATTAGAACTTTGAAGAACATACATACATAGACTTATAGCTGTCCGAAATGTGCATTTAATGCACTTTTGAACTGCTTCGCGCTTACTACTTGCTTTATACTGGTTGGTAGAGTGTTCCAGGGTCTAGTGGTGTGGACGAGAAAAAGGCGCGACGTGTTCAAATACTGAGATTTTCAGTGAGGGCGTTCTGCATCGACCGGAACAAATGGTGGTCAGAAGGGGCAAGGTCTGGGCTATAAGGCGGGTGGGGTAAGACTTCCCATCCACTGTTTTCCAAATAGTTCTTAACCGGAATAGCAACGTCGGGCTGAGCGTTGTCATGATGGAAAATCATTGCCTCGTGTCTGGTCGCATATTCCGGGCGTTTTTCGCCTACTGCTCTCTTCAAACAGATTAATTGTGTTCGGTAGCGTTGTCCATTGATATGTTTCATCCGGTTTTAGCAGCTCATAATACAACACACCCATCTGATCCCACCAAATACAGAGCATTACCTTCGCGCCATGGATATTCGGCTTTGCTGTTGATTTATCTGGTTGGCCGGGTTTCGTAATGGATCCATTTTTCACCACCAGTAACAATCCGATGCAAAAATGACTTCCTTTTGTGGCGTTCCAGCAGCATTTCGGACATGCAAAACCGCCTTTCGACGTCTCTCGGCTTGAGTTCATGTGGAACCCAATTTCCTCATTTTTGAATATATCCAGCTGCTTTTAAACGTTTTGAGTGAGACCCAAAGATTCCAAGCCAAAATCACCACTTTTAAATCATGCAAACCACTTTTGGCACGTTCCACCAAAATACGATGACTTTCGCAGCAGTTTTCTTCATATTAAAGTAATTAATATACTTTACTCGCTGGAAAAAACTTTTTCAGGCACAAAGTTCGACATATTTGAATGAAAAAAAATTATTATTGCTTACGTTTCAAATGAATGACATACACTGAAATGACGTACAATGACAGTAGCTTTCCAACGCATGTTACAATGGAATAATAAAAAGGAAATAGTACAAGTTACGCCATCTCTTAGCAAACACAACATCTCAATTCCCAAAAATTTTGAAATGTACACCCCAGGACTAATTTATGAAAATGGGATATGTTTGCATTTCTTCTTATTCCAAAGGCATAGCTTACCATATCATTGAAGGCAACGAGTAGTTTATGTTGAGAATTTGTATCTAATTTACAGTAGGCAGAAATGGCATATTCAAAGATTGGCACAAGCGGAGTTTTAATCAATCTCAATTTGGTGTCAGCTGGAGTAAAAGAGGAAAATAACCAAAGTTTTCGCAAACCAGAATAACACAGTATAACATAGTTTATATGATCGTATGCTGAAAGGAAACTTTTTAACTTGTAACCAAGATTTGTCACTGTATCGGTAAAAGTAAGCCTAGTTGAATTAAGGAAAATAGGCGGAATCTGTTCAGCTTTTTTCAAAATTACAATTAATTGACTTTTTCCAGGATTTAAAATTAGATCATTATTTTCAGCCCAATTGACTATTGCTGATAAGTCTAAATTAAATCTAGCCATAAGATCGTCCATTAGGCCAATGGGATGGGATAAATAAATCTGAGCGTCGTCAGGATAAAGATGAACAGATGCGTTTTGACATACTTGTGGAAGATCATTTATAAAGAGACAAAACAAAATCGGGCCAAGGATTGAACCCTGAGGCACACCAGTAAGTATTTTGATTGGTTTTGAGCATTGCTTATCAACGACAACCCTTTAAGAGCGATTCATAAGATAATTCCTTATTAAATTCACCGAGGATCCATGAATTCCAAAATATAACTTCAATTTCAAGCACAAAATTTAATGGTTAACACTGTTAAAGGCTTTTGAGAAGTCAAGTAGGCACAACAGCGCAAGATATTCCTTATCAAAATTTAATCTTATATCGAGCAGTTTGATCATAGCTGTAGAGCAGCTATGATTAGCGCGAAAATCTGATTGCACTGGTGATATTAAATTTAAAGCAGCAAGATAACTAGATAATTGCTTTCCAAGAATTTTTTCAAAAACCTTAGATAAGCAAGGTAAAATGCTTATGGGTCGAAAATCAGTCATCGATGTTGGGTTTGCTTTTTTGGGAACAGGAATAACCTTTGCTATTTTCCATGAATTAGGGAAAGTCGAAAATTGTATGCAAAAATGTGTAAGGCAATTTATAATATAAGGCAACAACATTTTCACGAAACGCAACTGTAAACCATCCTCACCCATTGCGTTTGATTTCAGATTTTGAAAAGTAAGGATAAGCTAGACTTCAGAAACTACTTCGAACTCCAAGTGACGAGGTGAATGAATTTGGAGAGTGTTTTCCGGATGAAATGACGAGTTGCAACTACGATTTGATACAAATGCATTGTTTAATTCGTCAACATTAGGTATACCAATGGAGCGCAAATTGCTCCAAAGTTTTTTTGAAGGTTAGTCAGCACTCAACTTGGAAAGGAAATATCGTTTTTTTGCTCTTTTGGTGACGAATGAAGAGTAGTTTCTTTCTCTACAGAAAACTTGCCTATTAAAACTGGTTGGCTCTAATTTCCATTTAGCATATAGTTTTCTCCAAATTTTTATTGCATTAAGTACCTCAGCAGTAAACCATGGACATTTCTTATTACGAACAACAACTCCTTTAAGAGGAACATTGGTATTAAAAAGATTTTTAATTAATGTCTATACAAAGTCGACTTTTTCGTCAATATCCGCTTAAAAGTAACAAGAGTGCCATGGAAGTAAACTAGCATGATAATGGAGGTTGCTGAATTTAATTGATGCATAGTCCCGAAATTGAAAAGAATCCTTTGAGGAAACACTGGAAAAATCAATGTTATATGTGCAAAAAAGCATATCATGATCAGATATTCCTTTTAGTGATAATTGGTCTTGCAGTAACACATTAGAGGGAACGGATAGAACAAACATATCAAGAAGACTTGAATGGGATTCAGGCCCAAAACAGGTAGCATATGAGTTAAACACCATAAGTCCTGCAGAAGCAAAATCATTTAAAAGCCGACAGGATCTGCTATCATTTTTAAACAAGTCAGCGTTAAAATCACCACAAAGTATAATGTTTTCATAACATGCTGAGAACTGTTGAAGGGTAGAAAAAAACAAGTCAAAAGAACAATTTCGATTAGGCATATAAACATTTTACATTACCATATGAGATTTCAGTAATCAAAAATTCAGTGTCATTTCCCACCGACTTCCCTAAAACCCTACAACTCAGAGCATGCTCAACGTAAATTGCTATACCGCCGCCAGTAGTGAGAGTAATTCTATTATGAGGAATCATCTTATAGCCAGAAATGTCATATACTTTTTCGGTATCATCCTTACCATCCAGCGCGTGTGTCGTGTGTGTGACGTGTATCAGCTATGTTTGTTTTGAGCATCGCTGACTTGCTCAAAAGGGTCATAGCTGGTGACGAATCATAAGTTATATAGTTATGACGTCGAAATCAAAGCCTAATCGTCCCAATGGAAGCACCCAGGAGAGCCAAGACCGAAAAAAGCACGCCAAGTTCGATCAAATGTCAAAGTGTTGATCAATGTTTTTTTCGATTACCGTGGCGTGGCGCATCAGAAGTTTTTATCTCAAAGTCGTACGGTCAGTAAGGAATACTGCCTTGCGAGAGGCAATACGAAATAAAAACGTCCGAAATTGTGGAAGAACAATTTATGGCTTTTGCATCACGATAATGTACCTGCTCATTCATCGTTGCTTGTGAGAGATTTTTTGGCCAAAAACAATACAACAATGATACCTCAAGCACCATATTTACCGGATTTGGCACCACGCGACTTTTTCCTGTTCACAAAATTGAAGAGACCTGTAAAACGACGGAGATTTGCAATGATTGACGGCAACGCTGGATGAGCTAAAGTCTATACCAAAACAGTGCCTATTAGAAGTGCTTCGAGAATAGAAAAAGCGTTGGCACAAATGTATTGTATATGAGGGGGATTTATTTGAAGGGGACAACATTAATATTAATGAATATGGTAAATAAATATTTTTTTTATAAAAATATAAAGTCACCTCGTATACCATATAAAACCTTGTCCTCGATCGCTCGGTTCTCGTGCTTCTCCTTTTCCTTTCTGGAAAACTTGTACTTTTTTTGCTTTTATAGCTTACGAGGAGCTCACGCCCTTCAATGCACGACAGCAAAGTGAGGGAAACAACTCACTTACGAGGTAAGTTTGAAAATCTAGAATTCTGAGTTACCTAAGTCGAATGAAAATTACGTTTTGGGTTTGATAGATTGGGATATCCGTTTAGGAATAGTAATTAGAATATAAGAATAATAATTTCTAATAAAAGCAGGAGGTATAAGGCCTTTTTATTTAAATATTCCCTTAAGTATTCATATCTTTAAATTTAATTTACGATCATTTTTTTACATAATTTAGAATGAACAACCATTCAATTTAAGAAAAAATAAATATAAATACAATTGGCTTGAAGTGGAAATTCAATTTCCGTTGATATCTTTTGTGTCCTTAAGAGTAGATTAAAAAATTTAAGTACCATAGAAAGCAAAAGTGATTTTTTAGAAGAATAAATAAAGTGAAAGAATACATATAAGATACTTTCAAGTATTCGAAAGATATAGTCAAACATGTCACTCAACTCAAATGGATTTATGTAACATCGCAAAAAAATAATATTTTCATGTGAGAACTCATAAAAAAATAAAAGAAGGTCAAAAGGGACGTAGACTGTCAGCTTAATGGATTACATTTAAAGACGTATTTAATGCTTCTACACTATTCTAGACTGTAACGACTTCTACATGAATAAATGTAAATAGCAAAGAACTTATAAGGTTTATGTGGGTATTAATCAACAAAAGGTTATCTCATAGATTTATTAACTAAATATAAGTGAATACAGAAAGAATAGGTCAAAAATAGAAACTCAGATGTTCTTTTTTTTCTGATGTTTCTGTCAATTTCTTGAATTTCTGCTTTTAACAGAAAATCATTACAATAATCCCCACAAAGTATTGATACTCATGTCATCCCTATTTCGGACAAGGTAAATAGACCTGGAGACAAATCGCAAGTACAAGTCTGAAGGGGAAAAAAGACGACTCTATTCAGAGTTGTTGTACTAGGATACATGTATATTTGGGACTAAATATTTTTGTTTTTTTTTTTTTTTTTCAAGATATGCCTGCTCCACTCAAAACAGAAAAATTAAAGAAATATTTTAAAGCCAAAAACAACCAACTTCACCAACCTAATTTCTAAATAACGTTTTAACCTTCCATCGGTTGTATATTTCTGGTCATTGGGATTGCGACGCGAATTCTTTACCTTTGGTAGAGGTGATGCTCTTAAAGATGATCTTCCTATCGTAGGAAGATGTATCCATACGAAATATACAATCGTAGCAAGAGTAACAATCATAAAGATCAGTTCTAATGAAATGCTTGTGGTATTGAATGCTACAATAAGAATACTGAAGTATGAATACTGAATGGTAAACTAACATTACCAACCAAAACCAGGATAAATTTCAATAATTTTGATTTGTTTCAAAAAGATTTATTCAGCAGTGGACGTCCAAAAGAGGCTGTTTCAGATAAAAACATCAAAAAAGTCCACAAAATGATTACGAATTACCGTAAAGTGTAGTTGATCGAAATAGCTGAGGCTCTGAAGATATCAAAAGAGCGTGTTAGATATATCATACACAAATATTTGGACATGCGAAAGCTCTGTTCAAAGTGGGTGCCGTTGAAGAAAAAGAAAGTGCTGTTTCATCAAAACAATGCACCGTGTCACAAGTCGATGAAAACGATGGCAAAATTAAATGAATTCGGCTACGAATTGCTTCCTCACCCACCGTATTCTCCAGATTTGGCCCCCAGCGACTATTTCCTGTTCGCAGACCTCAAAAAAATGCTCGCCGGAAAGTGATGAAGAAGTTATCGCCGAAACAAAGGCCTATTTTGAGGCTTAACCGAAATCGTACTACAAAACTGGTATCGAAAGATTGAAAAATCGTTTCAATCAGTGTATCGCCCTCGAAGGCAACTATATTGATAAATAAAATTGAATTTTGCAAAAATTTTGTGTTTTACTATAAAACGGCACTGACTTTTCAGCACATGTGTTAAATCTATATCGTCGCCTTCAAAGTAATCCCCATCGACTGCAACACACTTATGCCAGCACTTGATCCAATCCTCGAAATATTTTTTTATATTCGGTTTTCGGTATGTTCATCAGTAGGCGTTCCCCGTAGTGGCTTTTTAACTCGATTGAACAGATAGAAGTCACAGGGAATTCGGTGGCTATTGGATGGTATTTGTTGCATTTTTCGTCAACAAATTACGAATAATGATGGCACTGTGCGACGGTGCGTTATCATGGTGTAAAATCCACGAGTTTTCTGCCCAAAATTCTGGTCTCCTTCAGCGAATTGCTTCACGCAAACATATCTTCATACTCAAATAATACTCTTTGCTTACTGTCTGGCCTTCTGGAAAAAATTCATGATGCACTACACCGCTGTAATCCATGAAAACCGTGAGCATTGGATTCTTTTTTTGACTGAAAACGACGTGTTTTTTTTTTGGTCTCGGCTCATTTGCGTGTCGCACTCATAAACCCACGTCTCGTCTTCAGTAATGATCCTTTTGATGAATTTGGGATCGGATTCAGCATCGCAAATCATCTCTTTTGCGACGTCAACACGGTCTCTTTTTGCATGAAATTGAAGTCTTTTAGCACTTACTTTGCTGCAACACGACGGAAACAAAAATTATTAACCAAAATGTCTTGGACGAATCAATAGGCAATTTTCAAGTTCTCTGATGGTTAATTTGCTGTTATTGACTAACATTTCTTTTACTTCATCAACGTTTTTGTCGGTTTTCGATGTCGATAGTCTGCCACTGCGTTTGATTAACTCACGACCACTTTTGAACCGCTCATGCCACTGGTAAACGACCGTTTTCGTTAGAGAATTTTTGCTGAAACACTTTTTCAACATTTCCAACGTTCGCGCACCATTAAATCCGTTTTTTACGCAAAATTTAATACAAGTTCGTTGTTGAGAATTTAAATCCATTTCTAAAATTGTAAAAAAAATCGCCAACACACACAGAGATAGATGTACTCTTGGCTACATAACTTTTGCAAATGTCAAGCTATGACGCTAAAATTAAGAAGGAATGTGAAAAACAGATGTACCAACTTAACAAAAACAAACAACTCAAATCGGAACAATATGAGCGCCACACGATGGTTATTTTTTTGACCAAGGTTGTATAACTTGTAGGCATTCTGGAAAATATGTATGCCGAGTTTTTTGTACCAAAATTTAATTTTGCGTGTGGCATTATATTAAGAGAGTATTTTATTCCCATATTGTAATCACGTATAATGTTAGGCGTATGCCGTTTAGGCACTTCTCTCAGCAATGGAACAGAATTATAGAAGTTGTCATTATACAACCTATAGCTTTTGTCAAGATAATCTTTCATTAAATCAAAAACTATATTCATAGTGCAATTGTAGTTTGGGTATTCTGTTGGTTGCTCGGAATTTTTGCCAGTATAGACACTTATTTTCATGATGATACCATTAGCCTGGCATAACTTATATATTTTAATAGCATATTTGTGGTTTTTGTTCTTTATAAACTGCCTAAATATAAGGCGACCTTTCTAAGACATAACAGATTTATTAACACACGAGTCGATTGAGGGAACGTAAATTTGTTTTATTATGTCGTTGAAGTGATTTGTTATAGTGAATCGGCTATTGTTTGGTTGTCCGTTGTCGGAAAAGTGCAAGAAACTGTAGATAAATTGGAAGCGATGGCGACTCATAAGGCTTCGGTACATCGGGAAATCAAGCATTTTGTTTTACTCCAATATAAATCTTTGGATTAGAGGCAACAAATACCCATGTGGAAAACCAGACCGAGAAACATTTTCATCTCAATTACATTTGTATAACCCCAATCTCTAAGCCGTGAAGATCGCCTCAAGTTGCGGGACGAAATCACTTAATTGTCGTATTTACTTGTTTCTACCACTAAAACATTCATGAACTCTACATTGAGAAACAAGTCAACGAATTGTGCGGAACTTACAATACCATCATACTTCAAACCTGGCCATGCTCTGATGCGAAAATCTGGAGGCTCGGCTGGAATGTCAACCCATTCGCTGTCTATAGAGTACATTTCGCCCTCATCAAGCTCTGATGGGAATCCTCTTCAAACTGCTGCTGTGGTGTATTTTCCAAATTTTATTTCTCATTGAAAGAGTCATCTGAAGGAGATTTTAAAGAGCCAGGAACATACCATATAAATCTTCCTCTTCTGTGGATGAAAAAACATCCGAATTTTCAGTGTCCGATTCACTGTTCATAAATTTAGAAATTAGGGTGATTCATCGTGAGGTTAGATTTACAATGGGCTTTCTTTGACAGATCACGCGTGACTCCTATCAAACTACTTTATCATTTTTGTTCAGTATTTTTTGGCAAATTATCATGGAAAGACTGATCCCACGATAACGTCTCAAAATTGTTCAACGAAACGAAAATCAGCGTTCTGTGGGAAATGTTTTTCGTGCGAATTGAGGAACTTATGGTACGCATAATCGACCTACTGAAACCACTATTGCCAATAGCATTCGCAAATTTGAGTCCCAGTTTACATAAGTGGATGATACTGGACCGGTTAGGCAACATTCAGCACGTAGTGAAGAGATTATATCAGCTGTAGCTGAGAGTGTACGCGAAGACCGTGACGAATCGATTCGTCGTCGTTCTCAGCAGCTTGGCCTGGTGTTTCGACAACTTGGCGTATTAAACGTGAGTATCTCAGCCTTTCAGCCTACAAAGTCTACAATTTGTGCAAGAATTGAAGCCAGGCAAACTCAAACGAAAATTGGGTGTTTTATCGTGAAATTTTGTGTAGTGATGAAGCTCATTTCTGGCTCAATGGATACGATAATAAACAAAATTGCCCTATTTGGGCTGTGCTGGTGAACAACCCGAAGAGTACCAAGAGCTACCATTACATCCATTAATGGGCTGGTGGAATCATTGGTCCACATTTCTTCAAAAATGAGGCAAATCAGAATGTTACCGTCAACGCCAACCGTTATAGCGCCATGTTAACGGACTATGTGCTTCCTGAAAATCAAGCATATGTTCTCGGTGAACTCAGGTTTCAACAAGACGGCGCTACTAGCCATACAGCGCGTGAAAAAATGTACTTGTTGAGAAATCATTTTAGTGAGCACTTAATTTCACGTTTTGCTACGGTAAATTGGCCGCCTAGATCGTGCGATATCACACCTTTGGACTATTTGCTCTGGGGATATCTAAAGCTTGGGTCACTTTTGATGCTTTGGATGCCAACATTACTTGTGTTTTTCACGAGATACCAGTCGCTATGTTCGAACGAGTCACCCAAAATTGGACCTTCCGAATAGACCATCTCAGATATAGTCTTGGCCAATATTTACATGATATTATTTTTGAAGAGTAAATGTCATAAATTATTCTTTTAAACAGTAGTAACAATTTTAAGTTCACTTTCAAATTTATGTCTTTTATTTTACATTAAAAATCAAACCTTACGTTGAATCACCCTATATATCAATTGCATTAGTTCATGAAATTACAGGCCGTCTACTCTCGGGCTTATCACATAGATCAGATTTTTCTGTCTCAATGCCAACCACGAGAATTCTCGGGGTGGATTATTTTTATGGTGGCAATTTGGACCACGGCACCTAAAGAGTTTTAATAAGAATGATAACTACACTATTTTTGTTTGATCGATAAATGAGATGCGAAGTTGAAAGGATATCATTTATTTTGTACGATTTTTATCAGTTCCATTAGTAGAAGAATTCAATTTTGATATCCTGCATAAGATAATTGCACGTTTAAGCAAAAAAAAAAAATACCTTGTTACTCGTAAAAATAAATGTCTTAAAGATGAATTGACCTAAGAGATCAAAATCTTTTTGATTTTCTATTATATAAAGAATTTCTTGTTGAAACCAAACAATTTGCTATCATGTCTTCTTTCATCAGCTGAATGTGAAGTCTTTGAAAAGAACATCCAAGTAAACATATCTCCTTATCTCAATTATTCTCACAGAGTGCCTTCGAAGCACCTGTTAATAAAATTCCGAGCATTTCAAATGCTCAACTTCAGTTCACTGGAATTCAATGGAATTTCTATTTTGTATTTTCGTTTTCCATTCTCTCTTTCTCTATTTTCTTTTGCACTGTGTTATTTTTTTTATTAAGATTACTTCAGAAAGAATGACTAAACATTTACTTCTTAAGTTTCGGGACCCTGGCTTTAATTGCTTTAATTTTGTTAAGGACTCACCACAAAATATTCTCCAGAACCATCTCTGATGAAGGCCACCCTGACTCTGATTCTGATTGAGACCATTTCCAACACAACTCCCCGTCGTCACATATTCATTAACTGAATAACATCAGCACTTTTCCTCAAAAGTTTTTCAATTAAATGATGCCCTAGATAACGCAAGGAAGAGAAAATGAGCAAAAAAAAATTAAATAAAACACACAGGGAAAAACCAGAAAAAAAAATTCAAACAAAAAAGCGTCAGCTAAAGAAAAGAACGTGAAAAAAAGAAAACACCATTTCCACATCCATTCAAACTTTATATTCATTATGCCAAAAGATATTATCACTGCAGTGTCATTACCAGTACTTCACTTACGCGTATGCTGGGGATATAAAGTTATCCAATACCGCAAAAAAAAAAAAAAAAACCGAAAGACAAAAATACAGATACACCTAAAAAAAATTTAAATTATAACAACAATTATGGTTTATAGCCAATTAGCAGACAGAACTGTGATCGAAAACACTTCGATACCATATTCAGTATCATCATTAGCATGTTACGGATTCTATTGAATCGGAAATGATTGCTTTCTTATCATCATGGTCGACTATTTAAAGATTTCTAAAAACTCTCGCCTAAGCCGCACAAAAGGACTACAAGTGCGTATGCTAGCCATCTGTTAAAGAATTACCTACAGTCATGGAAACTGTGATTTATACTGCTTTTTTGTATAGCAGTGGTATACAAGTGCAGTGGTACACTCGTATAGTGGTAAGCAAACGGCTCTGGATGCTTTCGATTCTCGATATCTGAACACGATGATATTTGGAGGACACTTGACTGGCGTACTCTGGGAGGGGGCGAACAAAGGTAATAGGTACCTGGTCACGTATGGGTTGGTGAATTCTTTGGACTATGGTTTTACAAAAATTAATGCAGAGTTGAGCTCCTTTTAAAAAAAAGAAATCCCGAGTTCGCGAAGTAATTGAACGGAGAAGATAGGTAGGATGTGGAGAAGTTAGAGTCGGGGAGGAAATCTGTGCCGCTTATGTGAAAAGGTGATGAATTGTGACTTTTTTTTTGACTGATCAAAAAACAAGAAAGGTCTTGTTGAAGGAGGAAACTGTTTTGAAAAATTTAAAATCGTCGGCGTAAAAGAGGACAGATGAATGTCTGCTGATCCGATTCAGATCATCTATAGCTAACATAGAAAGAAGTGGGCCTAGATGGGTGCCTTGTGGAGCACCAGATATGGCCAAAAAAGGAGCCGAGTGGGCTGCCCTAAAACGAACACTGTAAAAACGGGTTTCTAAGTAAGAGGATATCTATTTTAAGAGTATGGGTTCAAAGCCGAGGGCAGACAATTTGAAGAGTATTAATCGATGAGATACTTAATTGAAGGCCGTGCTAAAATCGGTTGCGACTACATCGACTTCGTTATCATTCTTCAGGGCAGCAATGACAAAGGATACGAATTCAACGCCATGTTGTCTATGGAAAATAAGTGATTTGAAGCAGAAGCTTAGAGCTTAATATAATAAAAACGTTGGAAAATTTTGGATATATGGGAAGGTTTGGAAATGGGACTTAAGTTATTTATTTCATTTATGATCCTTTTTGTGGATTAGAAGAAAGGCGCAAGAGAAAGAGAGGAGGAACATTTTTGAAAAAATATGGCAAAGAGACCATTTGGGCCGGTTGTGAATTAGTCGTTAAGTTGGTGTAACTTATATTCGCTAAAATACAGGCCCAAGGTATGAGACAATTGGACCATTGGAAAAGCTCTGTAGTTAATTAAAGTAGGATGGATCTGGTACAAGGGAATCGTTAGTGAAGGATTGTTTTAAAAATGTGGCAAATATAGGGCGATTCATCGTGAGGTTTCATCTTCAATAAGCTTTTTTTGACAGATCACGCATGACTCCTATCAAACTGCTTTGTTATTTTTGTTCAGTATTGCTTGGCAAATCATCATGGAAAGACTCACACTACAACAGCGTCTTCAAATTGTTCAGCTGTATTACGAAAGTCAGCGTTCTGTGAGAAATATTTTTCGTGCGATTCGAGGAACTTGCGCATAATCGACCTTCTGAAACCACTATTTCTAATAGTATTCGCAAATTTAAGCCCCAGCTTACATTAGTGGATGATACTCGACTGGTTAGATCACATCTAGCGTAGTGAAGAAACTATAGCAGCTGTAGCTGAGAGTGTACTCGAAGACCGTGACGAATCGATTCGTTGTCCTTCTCAGCAGCTTGGCTTGGCGTATTCGACAACTTGGCATATTTTACATGAGGATCTCGGCTCAAAAGTGTACAAAATTAAACTTTTGTAAGATTTGAAGCCATGCGACTTGAATTTGCGTCATATTTTCAGTGAATTGGCTCTGGAAAAACTCAAAGAAAATCCGGTGTTTTATCGTGAAATTTTGTTCAGTGATGAAGCCCATTTCTGTCCCAATGAATACGTTAATAAACAAAATTGCCGTATTTGCGCTGATAAGCAACCCGAAGAGTACCAGGTTCTACCATTATATCCATTAAAAACAACGCTTTGGTGTGGTTTATGGGCTGGTGGAATCATTGGTCCATATTTCTTTAAAAATTTTTCACACCAGAATCTTACCGTCAATGGTATTCGCTATCGCGCCATGTTAACGGACTATATGTTTCCTGAAATTCACATGGTCTCGGTGAGCTCTGGTTTCAACAAGATGGCGCTACGAGCCATACAGCGCATGAAACGATGGACTTGTTGAGAAATCATTTTGGTGAGCACTTAATTTGACGTTTTGCTACGGTAAATTGGCCGTCTAGATCATGCGATATCACACTTTTGGACTATTTTCACTGGGAATATGTAAAATCTCAAGTCTTTGACAATAAGCCAGCTACGATTGAAGCTTTGAAAACTAACATTACTCGTGTTATCCGCGAGATACCAGTCGCCATGCCCAAACGAGTCGCCCAAAATTAGACCTTCCAAATAGACCACCTCAAGCGTAGCCATAGCCAATATTTACATGAAATCGTTTTTTAAGGATAAATGTCATGAATTGTTCTTTTAACTAGTAGTAAAAATTTTAAGTTTACTTTCAAATTTATGTATTTTATCTTACATTGTAAATTGCACCTTACGATGAATCACCCTCACCCCTGGAGAGAGAAGGAAGGCAACCATCCTTTTGTGGTTAAAAAAATTGGAAAAACGACTTAGGGTCTTAAGGTAGCGCTGGTAAATGGAATTTTAAAATTCGGTAATATGAAAACAAGCACCAAGATATTTGAAATAGTCGGAAAAGAATCTGGAACGCAAGAAAACAGCCCATAACTTCTTTCTCTTATTTCGTAAGAAACGATGCTTGCGATTATACCAGAGAGGACTAGTAGATGATTTTTTAAGGCGGTAAAACGGAACGTAAAGAGGAAGAGAATTAAAAATTTCTCTATAAAAAAAAAATGGGTAAGGTATCATTTATAGAAAACGTTGCAAGTAGGTAAAGATTTTTGACCATCATCGTGTGAAAAAAACTATCTCGGAACTCCCTCAGAGGGCACTCAATCGTGCTGCTTACTGGCATAAAAAGGTTGGCCTAAAAGTCAACCCCAAAAAGAGTACCATAGTTGCCTTCACCAAGAGAAGAAAATTAAACAAACTTAAAGGTCCAACACTTTTTGATGAAACCACAATGTTCAGTGAAGTGAAATTCCTTGAGATTACACTATATCAACGAATCACTTGGAACTCACATATCAAAAAAACCATAGGTAAGGCCACGTTCTCACTATGGACTAGCAAAGGTTTACTGGCTACAAATAGCATCCACCGCAGCATTAGCATTGAACCTTCCACCTCTTCATCTTCACATATAGAAATAAGCGTGGATTAGCACAACCTACATGCTTGTTACAGAGGATGCGAACTAATACGAATTACTCTAACAGATCTGAAAGAGTAAAACTTAAACCATAACTTCAAGGTTGCACTCTCTTATCTACAGAACTAGGAACAGAATAAACACCTGCTTAAAAGATAATAACTGGTGGGGTACACTGATGGATCGAAAACAGACGAAGGAGTTGGAGCACGCAAGTACAGACAAACTACAAAAACCTCACTGTACGCAAGTATGAGCAGCAGCATCTCTGTATTTTAAGCTTAGATACACGCAGTAGAGCTCTGTATTAGGGAGAACACAAACAGATCTGCAATCTGCCACCAACAAGAACGTTTATATTCCCTTTGACAGAGAAGCGGCCCTACTTGCTATCAAGGCTCAAAAGTTGTCTCGTACTGCATTATACAAGTAGTTTTCAAAAGACTAGCCCACACCAGTAGAGTCCATTTAATCTACGTGTCAGGTTACAGCGTTTATAATGGTAATCAAACAGCAGACGAATTTGCCAGAAAAAATTTATGTTTCCACGACTATTTTCCGATTTACAAATTAACTCTATTAAAGGCTTTTTAAAGCACTGGCTACAAGCTAAGTATTCCAGTACTGGTCGGAAACTTGAGGAAAAAGGCAAGAAAAACTTTTCCCTAAAAAGAACAAAACAACTCCTAGAGCTTTCTAAGAATCATTTTGACACAGTAATCGGATTCCTAAAGGGTCACTGCATAACTAAAAAACACCTTATAACTATGAGAATAGCGCAGAACAACTGTCGCTTGTGCGAAGAAACAGCAGGGCATATTCCTTGCCACTTTTGCCGTTGCAAATCACTCAAAGATATAGCCGAATTTATTGAAATTTCAGGCTTGAGTGAGCTCCAACTTGGGGAAGTTACAATAGGTTTACGCTGAGCGCAGCTATAAGGATACATAGTCCCACCTCCCGCTTATACTAATCTAATCTCTAATCATTTTGTAGATTCAAAGGATGATTTTTGGGGAGATTTTCAAGTCTTACCAAACATCTGTGTAGTAGCTTATGTGGCTTTGATAGCCTTGGTAATTTTTTTATTTTAATTTTACTTTATAGTACTATGTTTCAGTTTCAAATTCTCTTATCTTCCGATGTTTTTTCCATTTCATTTCACTTGTTACATCAAAAAGGTCTGTGCATTAAGATTCCAAATCCTTTTTAACGGGTGACCAGATGTCATTGATAGTTCTTCCAATTGTTATGTTTCAGCAGCTGTGAAGGTTACTAATGACATCCAGCTGTCATAATATTTAGTAAAGTTTGCCATTTCAACATGCATCATTTTAAGCTTGCTGAACGTGCGGAAATTATTAAAAAATATCGAAATGCCGGATGAGTTGTAAATAGGCAACGTGAATTTCGTCGTGACGTCGGATCGTGATCATGGCTTCAGTTTGTAGGCAATTCGTCACACCGTGGAAGAGTTTGAGCATGAAAACAGTCTTTTGGATCTTAAGCCACCAACCAGATATAGATTGGTGCAAAACGAATAAAACATAGTCGACGTAGCGGTCAGTATCGACAGAAATGTCGGACTTGGAACTAAATTCCTATGAAATTGTACTGACGCAAGAATTTAAGCCGGAAGAGCATAGACAACGCTGTGAGTCGCAAATTGGGTGTTGGAAATATTTTCCAGAGATCCGGATTTTGACTAAAGAATCATCTTCTCGGATAAGGCCCATTTTTGCATCAGCAGCTATGTCAACAAGCAAAACTGCCATTAATGGAGCGAACGCAAGGGTTCGGTCAAATATCAATGCATCCACAGAGATTGGCTGCTTGGTGCTATTTATGAGATTGCGGCATCACCGGATCTTATTTTTTTCGAAATAAGGAAGAAGACACTGTTACCGTCACTGGTCTCGGGTATAGAGAGATGTTAACCGAGTTGCTCGGTTGGCTCGAAGCCAACATTCGACACGCTATTTCCAGAATAACGTCGTACATATTGGACCGAGTCGTCAAAAATTTAACCGACCGCTTGTAGAACCGTTAGCGAAGCCGAGCCGGCTTGTATGTCAGAGTGGAACCACAGGAGACCATGCAGGGCATGGCTGCTACCGGACTGGTCGTTCCGCCGAGAATGAGAAACATCGACCAGACGACGGGTCACGCAATTGGGCATCATCAGACGGATCCTATAGCGAATTTTAGTGAAAGACTTACACATGTTCTGGTACAAATTTCAAACAGTGCATCAGTTAATGCCCCTGACTGTCAGTCGCGTGTGGATTACGAAAAGCCATTTTATCCACTTAAAGCCACTATATGGTGCGGATTTCAAGCAGGAGGAGTGATTGGACCGTATATTTTTTAAGAAAGCTATCGGCAATACAATTACGGTCACTGGCGAACGCTACAGGGTCATGTGAACGACTTCTTCTCACACACAGCACAAGCCACAGTAGATATTGTGAAGGAAGCGTTTTCTGATCGCGTAATCTCCCGTTTTGGCGATTTGTCATGGCCAGCAAGATCGAACGATTTAACCATTTTAGACTTCTTTCTTTGGAGCTACTAGAAGTTGCGAATTCATGCCAACAAGCCTCAGATAACTGCGATAAAATGGGCATAAATATGTATCAATACTGGCGGCGGCGGATATCATCTTTTCCACTGCTTTTTCATTGAATCCAAAATGGTTTCTCAGTTTCCAGCACAGAATTGAATGATTCACTTTGTCAAAGGCCTTGGGAAAGTCAAGAAAACAAAGAACAGAAGCATTACCTTTATCGAGAGTCTGCCTGATTTCCTCTAGTAGGTTGACCAATGCTGATGAACAACTGTGGTTAGCTCTAAAACCATTTTGCTGATCGCTCAGCAATTTATTGGACGTTAAATGCTCAGTGATTTGTTTTGCTATTACTTTCTCGATGACTTTTGATAAGCAAGGAAGAATGCTAATCGGCTTAGAGTCAGGTATGCTATGTGCTATGCGCAAAACACTAGCATTTTTCCAAATCCCAGGAAAAGTTGATGCTATGCACGAGTTATTTGCATGAGAGTCAATTTGAGATAGCTTGAGCCTTATAAAATGTATTAACTGCTATGGATTGGATAATATAATTTTCAAAATCTTCCAGAAAAGGTATAAAGTACGTATCCACAGTTCGATTGAAGTCAAAATTGCAATCATTAGGATCATCCCCCAGAAAAAAAAGTAATTTTGTTCATCAGGGTTAATTTCGCAGTTAGATACTGCATTGCTTCTGCAGATATCGATTTTATGTGAATTACCCCAGAGCTTCCTTGGGAAAAAGCGGTATTTAATTTGGAGGCGTAACACCACTTCTTAAAAGTAGATTGTGTGGTTACGTGCCACTTTGTATTCAGACCAAGTAACCGGTTTTAACCGTTTTCGTTGGAACACATTGTTCAAACAGTTGTGTTAAAATAGATTGAAATAGTTTTAATTTATCATTTGGATTGGAGTATGATCTTTTTTCGGGTAGGTAGTTCCTAGAGCACATTTTCTAGTGTAACTTTGGTTCAAATCTTTTTAAAGCGTCAACTTTTCGAATATCTTAATGTTGCGTCTATATCAAATTGTAGTGACTTGTTTACCAGACAACACCTTTTTCGTGGTCTCAGAAACTGCAGAACGGAGATGAGTTCCTAGAAATTGATGCATTTAAAGAGGCGTCGTTCTCTATTGTAAGTTTTCTTTGTTGGATTTATTATGATTCCCACCAATCAGCAGAGCGCGGTTTGCTGAGAGGACGGCCACTGTGGAGTGCTGCCCTAATGATTCTTGTCAAAAGTATAATCTTTATTTTACCCTCGTTTGCCGCTAAACCCAGTAACACCTCGCTGAATTCTTTCTATAATTCCAAAACCATCAGCGAATGCTAGAGGTTATTGTAGATCATTCACTGTTTTGCGTAGCCTCACAAATTTCAATAATTTATTACAATTTAGATCGATATCCGCTGGCAGATTAGCAAAGTATTATGCTCGTAGGTATTTTACCTTAGCTGTTATTTGAATACGAAAATCTTATCTCAGTCTTATTAACATTCTGCTGGATTATACATATTCGCATTTGTGTACAAGCCCTGTGGTATTTATTGTTCTCACTTTCATAGCACAACAGAATATACCATAAGACATCGTCAAGCCTTACATATGACAATATCAGGTGTCGTAAGTAGTTCCGACTGAAAATTCAGTCTGTTTTATAATTTTATTTTTTTTTTTTTTTTTGTTCCCTTCATGGAATGGTATAATCCTACCTCATCCAGTGGCAACGATGTACAAGTACGAGTATGAATTTTTCTTAAGGTATTTCAACGAAGATATTTATAAAAAAAAAAGACGCCCCCTAAGCCTATTTTGACATTCCATTCCAATCAAGTTTACATTCACAATTGTCACCTGCATAACACTCCGACAACTGTCGACACTTTATTCCTTAAAAATACTAGAGCCGAAGAGACTGGGATTGTTTGTCGACAATAGTCGCTGTCGGCGAATTAGCAACACTTCCCCCTGTTTGCACACGCTTTGCTACCAGGAAACTGCACTTGCCAGTTGTCGGTTGCTATGAGTAGTTGCCAGTTGCTATTTGCAACGAGTTCTTTGGAAGAGTATCTGCTTGGTTTATCCGATACAATAGACAGAACAAAGCTTCTTTCATCCTGTTCATTCGCTGGGCTTTATTTATTCCTTCCTTTGTCACTCTGTTCCGGTTTTGTTGATATTTCAATAATTGAAACTGAAAGAGTCTACGAGTACTTGTGCATGTACAGAAGCAGAAGCAGTAGCAGGGGCAATATGTCTTTTTCTATAGATGTATCTGCAAGGCGGAACAATCTGGGCTAATTTCATTCAAATAGACTTGTTACACCCTGTATAAAAGAGGCTATTGTTGTTAATTGTAATGAAGTTACTTATAATGTTTCACAATCTAAACGTTGTATTACAGCTGGGACACGGGTATTGTTGGTAGGCTTACGAGTATTTTTTATTAATTTTTTCAATTGTTTGAATCTTTTTAAAAGCTGCTTTGGCGTCCTGATATGCAATTGTGGTGGGATATTTAATTTTAAAATGAGTCGCATTAGGAACGCATTAAAATCTCATTTTCCACACACCGAGATTATCGTGCGAATGGAAATGGGATTTGAATACATTCAACAGGATGTGATGATATAAAACGAACGTGCGGTTTTTAGAGTTTTTATTATATTTTGTGTGTGATTATGCAGTATATGTTAGGCAGGATTATCTTGTTATTTGTTATTATCTTTTAGTATCTCATATACGAATATGTGTGTTTACAAGTAAAAAAAAAAGTAGATGTAGTAGATAGTAGGAGTACATACATTTTATACCTACTGGATTTCCTTTCGCTGTGTACAATTTTGAAGGATACACGATAATTGGATTTTGCATAAAACATATAATACTGGTAGCCTCGGTACTAATGATCCTTTAGGCTGAACGCGTGCTAATTCAATTTGAAATTTTGTCGATTCAGAAATACAATTAAAATTTAGGCCTCCAAAAGGCTTAATTTGTGACTCTTCGTCAGTATAGACCAATAATGCCACATAGCCTCACAAAAAATAATTGAAAAGTGGCAATTTGCACGATCTTCGAAAATGACAATTGAATAGTCGTTATCACCCGATTTTGATTTAAATAAAGCCGCGGTTTCATTTAAAACTGAGTCTTGTCTGAAAATTTCTCATCAGAAAATTTACTCGATGACTTGATTGACATCTTTGCGCAGCGACATAGAGTTCGGTTTCTGGGAAAATATATATTTGGTGAAATCTGATTTCAACTAAGGAAGTAGGACTTAGTCATTAGCACTATTTTAGTCATCATAAGGAATGGGAGATTAAACCTCAAATTTCTGGCCTTATCTGATCCGTACACAACCGAACTGTGATGAAGAAGTATTGCCTTTTTGAGTCTGGTACGTGTATGGATTATTTTCGAGGATAATCACAGCACAGAGCGTATTGTAGGGCGATACGTTTTTAGTAGAACTAAATAAGATTTTGAGCGTTTTAAAATTAGTCGGACGTCTCCTTTTGTTGCTCTTTTGAAAACATCGAATATGTGCTCATTCCAGGAAAGGTTGTAATTGACAATGCATGTGCCAGTCATGTATAACGGCTTGGTTTTTAAATTTCGCTTTAAAGACAGCATACGACATTGTTTTTTTAAAAATATTAAACTCCATTCTATGATGATGTTAATATCAGAACATACACTACTGTTGGCATTCTACTTCCGAAGACCTATAAGGTGAGTCCAGAAAGGAACATGAGAAGCAGAGACTATTCTCGTCAACAAATAGATATTCCATACTGAATCAGAAGAAGCAGTCAATACACAGAAAGTGAAAATTGAAAAGAGTGTCAGAGACAAAATGAAACCGTAGGACGTACAAGCTTTTTTTTGGGGATTACAGACCAGAAACATTACTTATGTACTAAGGTGGCGCAATAGTTCGGGCTGAACCTGTTCGGTCTTTATCTAACTGTCTCCAATTGCACACTCCAATTTGGATGAAGTTCCCTTCTATTTGTGCGCGATAGTTTATGTGAAATCTTCCTCTACTACGTTATCCTTCCGGATTAGATTTGAAGACTCTGCGGGTCGAAACATTGGTGTCCATTCGCTCTACATGTTCTTGCCATCTCAGGCGGCTGATGCTCAGTTTTTTGACAAGATTGATGTCGCTGTACAGCTCGCTTAATTCATCGCTTGGTCTTCTCCTCCAAACCCTTCCACATAAACAGGACCGACTATGTTTCGAATAATTTTTCACTTGAAATGACTTTCGATAGGCTTTATGCTTCTACGCCGTAAAGTAGGAATGGAATGGTCAAGGTATTCTATAAAGTCTTCTTATTTATTTATTTAATTTTTTTTTTGGATGGCACCTTAGTACCTAATTGCTTTGTAAGCCCTTCAAATTATAACTATCTATTGTGATGTTCTGTTAAATTTGTCGAGTTTTTCCAATTATGTCGATATCATCGGAGTATCCTAGTAGTTGCACAGACTTTTGAAAGATTGTGTCTCCAGTGTTCATTTATGAATCTCGCACAACTCTTTCAGGTATGAAGTCACATGATAACGAGTCATCTGTCTAAAAACCTTTTTTGACATTAAAGGTCTCGGGTAAATTGCTAACGATCTTAATAGAGCGGCGTGTATTCTCAATCGTTATTCTGCATAGACGGACGAGTTTGGCAGGGATGTTAAAACTAAACATGACTCTATATAGCTCGTCTCTATAAATGCTGTAAAATGCGGCCTTAAAATCGATGGCAAAATATTAGGTATCGATTTTGACTTCTTGAATTTTTTCCAGGAACTGCCGGACTGTAAAGATTTGGTCGATTGTGGAGTTTCTTGGTCTAAAACCAACCCTGTTGTTAGCGAAGGGTTTCTGAAGTTCATACAGCGTGACAGATAAGATCTGTATCTGATGTTATGGACCGGGCATACAGTGCTAAGATTCCATACATACACTTATTTGTACACTTTTCTGATCAGATCTGAGAAATGATTTGGTGCATACCCTCCGTAAAGTCAATTCCACCTTTAAATACCTCGGCCGATAAGGCGTAAGATTCAGTTAATTTTTTGGATTTGAGCTAAGGTATTGCTATACTTACTTCGTTCTGATCAGGACGAAGAGTAGGAATAGGATGGCAAAAGTCATATATAAAATATTGCTCAAACAAGGGTTTTTACCACGAAGTAGTACTACTCAAAGAAAAAGCGATTAGAAAGAGTGGTTTTTCAAATTATTTTCGCGCTGGTGTCATTGTAGCTGTCCCACTGTCTTAAAGTTGAGCTGTGACGTTTTTTCTGGGTGTCGATGTTGTATATATCTCTTTGCTGACAGCATATTCTAAACCTATCTTCGCCGTTTCTACTTCAATAGTCGAAAACGCTCCATGAGTTCCTCCTTTGATGTCTTCCTCGTCTGCATATGCGATTCACTGAAGAGGCTTTTGAAGGATGGTCCCTCTGGACTTGATTTGTGAGTTTCACATAATGCTTTGAAGGGTGATGTTAAAAAAACAACATGACAACGCACTACGGTGTTTAAGTTAAGCTCAGTCATATCCGACCTTGACGGGGCAGAAAACATTCTCCATTGACATTCTGCACAGTCGAATGAGCTCTACAGATGCTGTTATGTGCGGCTTTGAAATCGATGAGTACGTGTAGATAATGTGCATCAATTTGGAACTCTTAGGTTTCTACCAAGATATGCCGCAATATAATAATTTGATCTATGGTGAATTTTCTGACATAAAATCACACTTAAAGGGCCGGATTAGACGGTTGACGAATGATCTTAGGCGTTCACTTAGTATGGCAGTCATACTAATACTTGTTATTCCCTTACAGTTGACGCAGACGAGACTCCTTACTTTAGGATCGGAAAAGAAATGCTAAACTTCCATTCTTCGGGGATACATTTGTGGACCCAGGTAATCTGATTTGATATGGAGTTTAACAATTAACCCATCGGGTCTATACAGCTATATTTAACTAAAAGTTAGAATTAATTTTCCTGACTGTGGGATATTGTTCATCATCACCGTTTAACAGTTTACAGAAAGAAGCTTTACAAATTCTCCATAATGATTATGGTTCTTCTATAAGGTTTCCTTTTTTTTCCTTGAAGATTTTTTTTCCAGATTTACCGGTTTGGCAGAAAGTTTTGCCAGTAATGCCACTGGTCTTTTACATTTATTGTTGGCGATATCTGACTTTCTGATAGGGTAATAGTGTCTCAATCGGAGAAGGCCCTTGCGGTCTATTGCGACTGGAACTGTTCAAGGTTAAACTTCCTCACTACGATGCATTGGCTTTTAGCTGTTATGAATATCCGCATCTGTACCTTGCAATGTGATAAAATTGGTTGACGGCTTATTGATCAGTAGCCAACCAGGCCTCTTTATGGATATCAAAGTGTGGAAACCGTTTGCCGCCTGTAGTTTCATTACATCCCACCACAAAATCAAAAGGCCTACGTCCGTTTTCGGAGGTGATGGCGTAGAGACTTACTTTCCCCTGTACTTTCAAAGATGCCTTACTTGCCTAGTTTGGTATTAAAATCGCCAAGAATGATGTACCGAAAGCTTGAGAAATATTTCCTCATTTTTCTATCGTAAACCTAAAATGATGATATGTTGAATAAAGTTTCAACAAAAGGTACATGTAGGTGTTCTTAACCTGGTTAAACGTCCATTTTTTGTCCTTAGAGAAAAATAAGGACCCATAAATACTTAAATTGCGTAAGTATTAGGGGTAAGGAAGTAACCATGCCAACGAACTTCAGAAATGTGAAAATTGGAAAACATAATGTTTTACACATGTTAACATTTCATTCTCAATCTATTTCATTAGTAAAAGCTTTTAATTCACACATGTGGGCACATACACTTATTTTTTATCGATTGTCCTTATTTTGAAATTCAGTTTGTAGATATGTTATTTCCTAGATGGGCAAAGAAACATTATGAAAAGGGGTGAGCTTCGATATAACATCTATTTAACAACTTTTTAAACGACAGTTACAAGAAGAAATTCATAAAAACTAGCATGATATATAATTTTATAATATCATTGAAGTTAAAAAAAAATATTAAAAACTACGGCAGTTCTTCAGAATTAAATCCACACTTTAAAACTGATGGAGAAAGCCACCACAGGATCGAAAATAGCGCTGTGCATTGTCAGTTTTTGATCAAAAAATTACCTCAACACGAGTAAACTACGGTATAGCACGTAAAAACGTTTAAAGCTTGGTTTTTTGGAAAGAGTCTAGTGCAAATATATCTTTAAGTGGTATATTTCAAAATACATTTGCTGGCAGTATTTCAAGTGATCGGTCAAATTTTTGATGACTAGGTGCTCTATGTGCAGCGTTGTTCCGGCTATAATGTGTCGAATGTTGGCCTCGAGCTCATCGAAAATGGTTGGCTTGTTAGCGTAGACTAAGAACTTGATCTAGGCCCAGAAAAAATAATCAAATCCCATGATCGCGGCAACCAATTGATGAACACTCACCCTGCGATGAGTAACGGTGCCTCCTTCCTCATTTCGAAAGGAATAAGGTCCGAAGATGACGCCATATACGGTTTTCCAATAGGGACTTGACAACTTTGAATTTAATTTGTGAACGCACTCTTTCACTAATCATCAAACTGTCACTGTCAATTTATTCAGTAAACTCAACATTTTTATCACAGTAGAGTACACTAAGGAGCAACGTCTGCAACGTATAAAAATTTTCTACAGATATTCGGAGTCGGTGACTGCAACTTTAAGAGCGTTAACTCCAATTTTCGGTCGTAATTCTCGCCCTAGTAGACAGGCAATAACAAATTAAGTGCAAAAATTTGAGTCTACATATTCGTTGTGTGATGTTGCCGTATCAGTGAGACAACGGGTTGATCGAAGTGTCGAAAATATCGCTGCCGTTCAGACGTCCGTAGCAAATGATCTAAATCAGTCAATTCCACCGCGTTCTCAAGAATTGTTCATCGCTCAGACCACATTATGGCGTATTTTGCGTAAGGATCTTGCTTTACACCCATACAAGATCAAGCTGACTCAAGAATTGAAGCCGATGGACCATTTGAAGCGACGTACGTTCTCCGATTGGGTTCTGGAGAAGATGAGCCAAGATGATGAATTTCATCGCAAAATCATCTTTAGTGACGAAGCTCATTTTTGGCCCAATGGGTTCGTCAATAAGCAAAATATGCGTAATTGGTCGGGTGAAAACCCACATGTGCTTCATGAATCATCACTTCACCCACAAAAAATAACTGTTTGGTACGATTTGCATGCCGGCGGCGTTATCGGGCCATATTTTTTCGTCGACGATAACGATCGTCACGTTACTGTGAATTTAAGTGAAAATTATTTTTGGCCCGAATTGGAAGATATGGACTTGGACGACATGTGGTTTCAACAGGATGGTGCAACAAGCCACACAGCACACGCTACAATCGATTTATTGAAGAGTAAGTATGGTGAGCGTGTTATCTCAAGACATGGGCCAGTCGATTGGCCGCCTCGTTCGTGCGATTTAATCATTGGTTGGTTGGTCATTGGTTTATGCCAATACGCCGACGACGTTGGGAAGAGCTCAGAGTTGAACATTGAACGCGAAAAAGCGGCCGTTTCGGCCGAAATGTGTGGCCGAGTCGTTGAAAATTGGGTCCAAAGAATCGACCATTGCAAACGTGCCCGCGGAGGCCATATGAACGAAGTCGAGTTCCATTCATAAATGTTTTGATTGTACTTCAAGGCAATAATAAAGTTCTTCAAATATCTCAAATGATTTGCCTTTTATTTGAAAAAAAAGTTGTCAAGTCGTTATTAGAAAATAAATCATGCTTTTCTGATGAAGAGGAATAGTATGAAGATCTCTCTTGTGCACGATGCTGAGCTGGCATTTACTGGTTTCTCCAGTGATGTTGTTGAAGCTCCGACTGACGTGACGATCGAGATAGGGAAGGGAAGTCATATACGCTGCTGACATTAAAGCTTCTCGCTGCCACTGTTGGCTGTGCTTGAGATCGCAACAGAATGAGTGCGCGTGTACGAAACATTTTTTCAGTTAGTACCAACCTTCAAAAGATACGTGTATAAATTTGACAGCTGTCGAACAATTAGTTCTCAAGATATAGCCTTGTTAGTGAAGCAACTTTTGTTATTGTGAAAATAAAAAAATGGATTCAAAGCAATTTCGTGTGTTGATTTATTATTGCTTTTTGATGGGAAAAAATGCAGCCGATGCAAAGAGATGGCTTGATAAGTGTTACCCGGACTCTGCACCAGCCGAACGAACCATTCGCAAGTGGATTGAAAAAATTAAAAGTGGTCATACAAGCACCGAAGATGATGCAGGCAGTGGACGTCCAAAAGAGGCTGTTTCAGATGAAAACATCAAAAAAGTGCACAAAATAATTAAGAATGACCGTAAAGTGAAGTTGATCGGGATAGTTAAGGCTCTGAAGATATCAAAAGAGCGTGTTGGCTATATCATACGCGAATATTTTGACATGCGAAAGCTCTGTTCAAAGTGGGTGCCGCGTTTGCTCGCAGTCGACCAAAAACAACAACGTGTTGATGATTCAGAGTGTTTAAAGCTGTTCAGCCACAGTAAAACCGAATTTTTGCGTCGGTTTGTGACAATAGATGAAACTTGGCTCCATCACTTCACACCAGAGTCAAGTCGGCAGTCAGCTGAGTGGCGAGCAGGCGACGAACCTCGTCCAAAACGACCAAAAACTCAACAGTCAGCTGGCAAGGTTATGGCATCCGTATTTTGGAATACACATGGAATAATTCTCATCGACTATCTTCAAAAGTGGCAGACTATTAAATATCGATTATTACATTGCGTTGTTGGAGCGTTTTAAGGTTGAAATCGCAGAAAAACGGCCGCATTTGAAGAAAAAGAAATTGCTATGTCATCAAGACAATGAACCGTGTCACAAGTCGATGAAAACGATGGCAAAATTGAATGGATTCGGCTACGAATTGCTTCCCCACCCACCATATTCACCAGATTTGGCCCCCAGCGACTATTTCCTTTTCGCAGACCCCAAAGAATGCTCGCCGGAAAGAGATTTAAGACCGATGAAGAAGTAATCGTCGAAGCAGTTTCAATCAGTTGAATTTTGAAAAAATTTTGTGTTTTACTATAAAACGGTACTGACTTTTCAGGCCATGTGTTAGTTTTGTGATTACCTGAACAGTTGGTACAAAGGGTTTTCACATTACAGTGCCTTTTCTCGTGGCCCCACATTTGACAGTTGCGGCATTGAGTAATGCTATGCTTAGTACGCCGTTGGAATTCCCATCTTACTTGCGAAGATGGATTTAATGTTTTTTCGAAGATCGGCGAGGCGAACTGAGCCGTTCTCAAAAGAAAAAATGTAAAGGAAATCTACATATTTTTCGTATCGTTTTTTAGTCATTTTCATTTCCTTGCACTTGAGACCGAGTGAATTTAATTCGTTCTTTATTGAGTCCGTTAGATATTCATCGAGGCTAAAAAGAACCACTTTGAATGATTTCTCGCATTTAAAATCGTGCGAAAAAATGGACATTTTTCTACCTTTAAAGCATTTAAGGCAGTTTTATAGGAATCAATTGATCGACAACTTTTTGACACTATAGTCACTAATTTTTAGTTCTGTAAAGAACTTATGCACAAAATCACAATTTTGTTTTAGGATTTTTATCGGAAGTTTCGAGATTTTTCTCGGCACTAGGAGCAACACCGGTTCACTAGTGCACATGTCATCCCCAAGATCGGAGTCTTTAAGTGATTGAAGAGGTAGAAATGCGTTACCACGACACAACATTTTACTGGTTGAGGATACAGAATCCTCGAGGGAAAAGGCGCGACGCTTCAGTGTTTCGGTTGTTTGAAAAGACTCCGTGCGGTAAACGAAAGCTCGACTGATGGCTTTAACGGATCGCGGGAGACTCAAATGCCTGAATTCATTTTTTAATAACTTATTAAGACTTTTAAGTACGAAGATCAATTAAAAAAGTTATAAACAAGTAAATATAAATCACTTTTTTCAGATTTCCTATTTTGAGCGACAGTATCTTCTTCTATTGTCTACTTTCTTATTAAAAAAAAGTCAACTGAAAAAACATTATACCAACACAACTTCACCCTTTGACACGAACAAAGCACATTCAAGGCTCATAATAACAGAAAATTAATGCTCATTCTTCCGTAGCGAAAAAAAAAAAAAAAAATCATAAACCACTGAATCTGCGAAAATTAAAATACATACTTTACTTGTTAATTCTGTGCGGAAAATGTTCATAACCAACACATATGATATGTCCTCGTATACGCACAAGTCTCTACCCTCATATTGTTTTGCCACATCTTATTAATATTCTCACCAAGTAGGGGCTGGGTGATGATGGGAAACTTTTCCCATTAGCTATCTCTTCTCTAACATAACAATAAATCGGCTTATTCGCCTCTCGTAAATTTATTACCATCCGCCGGAGCCGTGTGTTTCTTGTTATCGCGATTACATCGCCCAGAAAAACCCTCACACGACTAACATTGTCGGTACGGCCAACAAAGGCCTGTAACTTTGATTTGATTTTAATTGAAATCAATTGGATATTAAATTTTCCATGAGCCACCTCTCGTTGCGTCACTTTTAGTAGGTTGAAATCGTCTTATTTTACGTAAGCGCAAAATTACAACCAGCTTAGCAATGCATTCGTGCTACAACGTTCAGTCCCAAGGCAAACGCAAACGTTTAGTTGCAAGTTCCCTTTAACTGAACTCCATGTGGAAGTAGGTAAAATCGAAATAACGATACAGTATAACGTTGACCGCAATTCTAATTTATGACTTTTAGATATTGAAAGCTTAAGTGGACCATTAAAAGCAGCTCGGCGAGTGCAAGATAGTCGTACATTTTTCCTCCTCTGCAGCTTTGAAACAAATATCTTCTGACAACCAAAGTACTATATTGGGGGGATCTGTGAGTGAATTTTTTTTTTTTTTTTATCTTTCAAAGGCAAAACCGAGTTTGAGGTAACCATGTATTCATAGCTCTACTGGCCATTAGAGTATACTAAGGATTCGTTCAGATAGATAGTGCATACTACTTCATACACTCATACTGAAATAAAGTAGTTGCACTACCAGTAGGAATGGGAGATTGGGGCAAACTTACAGTGGTACCAATTCCAAAGAGAATAAAATCTGCGTGAACAATAAACCTGGTCCTAGTGCATGTATTTTGAAATTAGTTATCCCGGCATAGGTACCGTACCGTGTGCGAGCTCAACGAGTAGCTTAACCATGTCGAGGAGTTCAGGCTAGAAGGCGTGCGCTTATTCCATTTTTCGTATTTTATTCTACTTTCACAATGCAATCTCACAAACGGTATTCCTTTGTTTTTAGCTACAACAAAGTACAAACAACAAGAATAACCTTACTCTCCTTTTTCACATCTGCACCGTCTCATATATCCAACTACGGAATCATTGTCAGGGTGCAACAAGGTGCAATTTAACTCAGTGAATTTTAAAAGCAGAGCTACATAGACATTGTACACTCTACTACCCAATAACAAAAAAAAAAAAAAAATAAATAAAAAATAAAAAAAAAAAAAAAAAACGAATAACTGTAATTACACATATAAAAAGGAGGAAAAATGAGAGTTTTCCAACCAACTAATTTCCTACTTTCCCAGTTTTTATACTTTTCAGTGGATACATACCTACACCTACATAGATACTCGTACACCATCAACTGCACGGTATATTTTTACTGCACCACAAACCCCTTTATATATACGAAAGTACAAGATACGAGTACCCTAAGTTAAAGGCAAGCTAAATTGCATAGAGATGTGCTTGTTGGCTGCAGACAACGATCCATACAATGGATTTATAAAGATTTGGCAAAATAACTAAAAAAAGCAAAAAAAAAAAAAAAACTAACATTCTGCTCCAGTTCAACGACAACCTCAATGTCGAGATAAGCACCTGACGAAATTTTCAGCCAACACCAACAGATCACTTGTTTGCTTGTTTGTTTTTTTTTTTTTTTTTTTCTTTTTATGTGGAGTGTTTCACACTTCCATCTAAAGGATAATAATGACAACCATTGTTTCCAATCTTCTTGTCTACTTGCCCCATAGCATAATTAAACGTTGGTTATCTTGCTTTTCGGAAGGAAAGAGCTTTTTAATTTACTCTACTTATTTCAGACATCTAAGTGCACAATGCATATTTTGGACATTGAGCAGTGCTACCGAGTCTTTTTGTGGTAAAGTAGCCCATGGGATACTTGTTTATGTTCTTGCTTTAGATTGTCTTTATTAAGTTTGTAACAAGGATCTGCACTTACGCTAGCTCTTAGATAACTTGACCTTTCTGCAAAGAAACTCGACGTTTGTTTTCATGTTTTGCAAATTTATAAGTACACACACCTCTTCTTTGCACAATAATAGTCCAGGGAATTGAACCCATGAAACATGGGGTCATGACAAAATATGGATTTCGAGCACCCTAACTTCGCGATAGATAATTTCCATTGCAGGATGGCAAAGAAGGAAGGCAGTAGCTGAACATAACTTTTATGCTATCTTTAAGCATAAGCCTGATCTAGGCAAAGTAAAATACGGGCTAGGAATTCGAATTAAAGAACCGATAACGCAATTATGATGCCAGTGACAGATTCAGCAGTAATCTCACTTTTGTCCTAAGCGTTGATGCTATTCTTTCCTCTAGATTTTGGCCAAAAAATCATCTTTTCGAACGGCCCCATTTTTAGCTCAGCGATTATGTCAACATGCTAAACTGCCAGAGAACACAATCCATAAGTGTTCAGTCAAGCATCATCCACAAATATTGACTGTTTGGTGCAGTGTATGGCAATGAGGAACTAAACATCCTCACCGTCAATGGCCTCAGATATAGAGCGATGTTAACCGACTTTCTGCAGTCAGAGCTCGACAACATCGATATGTCCGAGCTGTGGCGGTACATACTATACCATACCAACGCTCGAAATTGTGAAAAAGAAATTTAGTGCCTGGGCGGGCTTTCATCATTTGGACGCGATCATACGATTTGATACCATTCGATTGTTTTCCTTGCGGCTACGTCAAGTCCTAAGTCTACGCTAGCAAGCCAACCACTTTGGATGAGCTCGAGGTCAACATTAGACACGCCATTGTCGTAATAACTTAGCACGTATTGTATTGTATCGCGTCATCAAAAATTAGACCGACCGCTTGAATCACAGCTAGTGAAGCTGAGGCGGCCGTTTGAAAGATGTGCTTTTCCACAAAAAATGGCTTGAACGTAGCTTCAAAATAGAGCCAGGAAAAAAATGTTTCCTTTGGTTTTTATCTGGACACCATTTACAATGGCATGAGAATATAGAAAGAAACGCGCTGCATTATGTAAAATGGGGGAAGAGTTCAGAGGGAAGATGTGACATTTTGCTCACGTGGTTCATTAGTTAGTATGCGAATGCAACTTTCATCGATGTATGTAACAATAGCTCCAAAAATGAACCCAAGAGCCAATATAGCTAAAGGATACCGTATTATCTTAATTCCAAACTACTACTACCAGCTATGAGAGCGATAATTTCGTGATCAAATCAGTAAATTCCGAACCACACCTCATTAACTCCAAGGAATCAAACGACTTAGTTAGAGATCTGAACCTGCCCAAAAGTAAAGCAGAAAAGCTAGAATAAGAGATGAAAGAAATATTCGAAAGCGGACTTTGCTATTGTGATGATGTAAAGCGCTTGTTCAAAAAACTCGGAATTCTATGCATTCATTGTGTTCATAGACAGTTCCATAAAGCCTTGCGTTCCTACTAGAAGCCAACCATAGTAAAACTCGCAATCGTTGGCTAGGTGTACTACTTTAAAGTAGTGGTCTATGATTTTCTTGAATAGCTGAGAACTACAAAGAGCTGATTTCAATTATATTTTAAAATTTCAACCCTTTGCATGACACGTAGGTTGTGTTGGCCACACTGTAGCTCATAAAAGCCATGATTCCTTTGTAAATTCCTTTCAGTTAGTTGTTGAGTAACTGGTGTGGTGGTGTGAGCTTGAGCTGTTTCAAGGTTCATTCATTTTTTTGTTTTAAATACTGTGGGACATTTCGGCCCAAGTTACTATTTTGACCTTCGTGTCAGACTTTTTTACTTATTTTACGCAGATGGATCAATAACCAAGTACATCAAAAAACGTTCCAGCTAGGAAAATACTTAGAATTGATGAACCAGATTTTGGTGAACACATTTTGGCAATACTAGCTGAGCCCCTGGATAATTCTGAAGGTGAAGAAGGAACTGAGGAGAATCAGGAGGGACCATGTAATTGAATATGCGGACTTGGACAATACAGATGAAGACCCAGATTGTTCTCCAGATTGTAGTAATACTGAAACTGACAAATCAGATGAGCAGTCAACTGCTGATGGAAATGTGGTTCATAACAAAATCTAAGTGGCTAAAAGTGGAATGCAATGGAAAGTCACAGAACCACAAAGGAGGGGCAGGCCTCCTGTACATAACATTCTGAGATGTATGTTACCAGGTCTTAGTAGGTACATATTGCAATGCTTGAATGATGAACCTTCTGAGTTGGAATTGTGGAAACAATTCATTGATGCTGAATTAAACCAAATCACAAATCAGTTCTTCAAACATACGGAACTGCTATGATATATCAAAAAACGAATTAGATGCGTTTATTAGTCTATTGCTACTGACCTCAGTATACAAATCCAACTATGAAAACCTCCAGTCTCTCTTTACCGCCAGGTATAAAGGGCGCCCTATTTTTCGAGCTACGCTATGTGTTTTAGCCGCTTTGTGGCAATGAAAGAAGACCTCCGGTTTGACGACCCTGCTACAAGAGAGGAGAGACGTAGAAGCGACTCTGCTGCTCCAATATCAGAAATTTACAATAACTTCGTGGCACGCTGTCAAAAGTTTTATATAGTCAATGATCGAATCACTGTATATGAAACTCTACTTCCTTTCAGGGGATTATGCAGATTCCGTGTATGTATGACAAACAGGTCCCAACTCAAGCTTTGATAACGATAAAGGCCACGATTAAAGGTAGCAATCAAAACGTTACTGCTGAAAATTGGTTCATCTCAATGGATGCTGCGAACGAGCTTAGTAGTTCGTAGGCACCATGCGGAAAAATAAAAGGGATTTACCCTTTGAGTTTACAACCACCAAAATACAACGTCTCAATGATTCGCTCTATGGATTCTCTTTAGATGGTAAAATTACCTTGTTTTCGTCAAAAGTTAAATTCAACAATATCCCCTATGCATCACTCGAAAGGAAACGATAAAAATAATAAATCGGAAATCAACCTTTTTTACAACGCTACTTTTTTCTACTCAACCAACGAAGGGATGAGAGATGGTCTCTTTGTGAATTTTATGGAATACTAAATATTGCTATGGTGAACAGCTACATTGTTGACAAGAGTTTTGTTTCTAGCTCGATGGAAAGAAAGTTCAATTTTATCGAGAAACTCGGGATGCAGCTTGTGGAACAACACATGAGAGCAAGGCTAGTAAACCCTTGCGTATATAATGATGTAAAATCTTAAATACTAAAAATTAAAATTCCTGCCTCAACAATTCCGATGGATGAAAAGCTGGAGAAAAGAAAATACTGTTATATTTGCCACAAGTGCAGGAAGACAGTAAATAGATGTGTTGACTGCCAAAAGCCTGTTTGTGTGTAGTGTTCAAATGAAATCTGCACATTTTACCTTCAAAAGAAATAAGTAGTACCTACATTACATTACCACATTCAAAAAAAGAAATACCAGTGACAGGTTTTTTACTACCCTTACATTTACACTAGTAGATACATTTAAAAAATGTCACATTTTGGATATGCACGACAGCATAATTTGCATCAATGGTAGGCTAAAAAAACCCATATGTCACCAGATACTAAAAAATTGTACGTGTCATACAAATGGTTAAACTCTTGGGTTGCAGAATGTCATGTAAGGTGCATATGTTAGATGCTCACTTGGTTCAATTTAATGACAATACATATGGGTGCCTATTTGGAGAGCAAGATTTAATTGATTTTGAGCCTATAATTGACCGACTCAAATTGCTGAGTTTACAGTCACTGGAAAAAAAATTGCAAATTTGCCAATATTCTCGTTATACACCAACTCTTAACCGGCTCCATTGACTGCGCCTCACTACTGGATCAGATTTTTTTTAATACCAACCCCTGCAATTTAAGGTCGGTTGCTCTTTTTCGCCCGAATAACCACCGAACGTCATATGCTTTTTTCAAGCTACGTGAAGCTAATGAAATCTGTCATGTATTCAATTTTCTTTGCAGCAGGAGTACCCTCAAATAGACCCTTAATTATCAGCCCTCTCGAACCCTTTTTCCCTGTCCTTTAGTTTTAGTTTTAGTTATAAGAGCAGTTTGTACTAAACCTAATAAAGTCGTCCAGGGTTAACTCAGATCTGTTAAATAAATATAGGAATTTGTAATAACGACTTGACAACTTTTTTTTTAAATAAAAGGCAAACCATTTGAGATATTTCAAAAACGTTATTATAGGCTTGAAGTATAATCAAAACATTTATGAATGGAACTCGAATTCGTTCATATGGCGTTCATATTTCGACCGAAACGGCCACTATTTCGCGCCCAATGTTGGCTATGAGCTCTTCCAATGTCGCCGGCGTGTTGGCATAAACCAATGACTTAACGTAGCCCCACAGAAAATAGTCAAACGTCGTTTAATCGCACGAACGAGGCGGCCAATCGACTGGCTCATGTCTTGAAATAACACGCTCACCATACTTACTCTTCAATAAATCGATTGTAGCGTGTGCTGTGTGGCTTGTGGCACCATCCTGTTGAAACCACATGTCATCCAAGTTTATATCTTCCAATTCGGGCCAAAAATAATCGGTGATCATGGCGCGATTACGCTGACCATTCACAGTAACGTTACGATCGTTATCGTCGACGAAAAAATATGGCCCACTAAAGCCGCCGGCATGCAAACCGCACCAAACAGTTATTTTTTCTGGATGAAGTGATGATTCATGAAGCACATGTGGGTTTTCACCCGACCAACAAAGCATATTTTGCTTATTGACGAATCCATTGAACCAAAAATGAGCTTCGTCACTGAAGATGATTTTGCGATGAAATTCATCATCTTGGCGCATCTTCTCCAGACCCCAATCGGAGAACGTACGTCGTTTCAAATGATCCATCGACACCAATTCTGGAGTCAGCTTGATCTTGTATGGGTGTAAACCAAGATCCTTACGCAAAATACGCCATAATGTGGTCTGAGCGATGCCCAATTCTTGAGAACGCCGTGTAATTAACTGATTTGGATCGTATGTTACGGACGTCTGAACGGCAGCGATATTTTCGACACTTCGACCAACCTGTTGTCTCACTGACACGGCAACATCACACAACGAATATGTGGATTCAAATTTTTGCACTAAACTTGTTATTGCCTGTCTACTAGGGTGAGAATTACGACCGAAAATTGGAGTTAACGCTCTTAAAGTTGCAGTCACCGACTCCGAATATCTGTAGAAAATTTTTATAATTTGCAGACGTTGCTCGTTAGTGATGAAAATGTTGAGTTTACTGAATAAATTGACCGTGACAGTTTGATGATTAGTGAAAGAGTGCTTTCACAAATTATATCCAAAGTTGTCAAGTCCCTATTGGAAAACCCTACATAACGAGATCACGATGGGAGATAATGTTTTGGAGGATAGGCCATACAATCACAAGAGAAGTAAATATAGTATTCATTCCGAACCAATTTTTTTTTTTTTTTTTTTTTTTTTTTTTTTTTTTGTTTTGTATTTTTGATGTACATAGATACTTTGTTGCTTTAGTCATTTATTTTAAGTTGTTTTTCGGATCCAAAAGTTTATTTTTACTTTTATGTACAGGGTTTGCCGTAATGTATGACCCTGCATTAGAATGTCGGTTGCAGCTCGTGTAGTTCCTGCTGGAACCACATATCCTCAGTCCCAAACAATCCATTGATCATTTGATCATGGCTCTGTAGCCCTCAACTTCACAATGGCCGTTATGCCCGCTTCGATCTAACAAAAAAAAAATTATACCATGATTTCTTCAGCCCAAACAGCACACCATTCAGTGAACTAGAATTTTTTTTATTTACATATCCACATAGGTAAAAATGTACCTCGACACTCATGAATATTTTTGACTTAAAATCATCCACTTCGTTGTTGAGACTCAGGGAGGTGTGATCATAGGTTAGACCCATCATCGCCCATCAACTGATAAACTGTCTGCACTTTTGTCAGGAAACATCTTTTGTCAAAACGGGCTGCAGAGATGTGCTTGATCGATGTTGACGAAGCCTCTGCGATATATTCAACCACTGGAAAAAAATTCAAGGCCGAACGAGTGGTACGTCGCCTTCTAGGGCTTGCTCGGTCCCGTGTTGTTCCACTCTTTAAGAGTCATGTATCTAAACGGCTAAACGGTGACCAGTAGAAACGGGGCTGCTAGGAATGCCAAATTGTTCATTAAATACGCATTCTTCAGGAGTATAGCCTTTCATTGCTTATTCACACAAATTCTAGTTATATTTGCTTCACAAACGCCAAAACCGATTCAACATTCGACGCCCTTTGTCATACATTATCGCACATAAAAATTAGCTTTTCCTGAAATCCATATTTTCAGTCTTTCGAAAACTTTTTAGATAAGCTCATTTTTCTTGTAATCAGTGAGTGGAAGAATAAGAATCAGATAAGCAAAACCTAGGCTCAAAATTTGTGGTGACTGGTGTAGTCGAGGCGTTTAATTAACAGCTCGCTTTGTTTTTCTCAAATGTCAATAGATCACTTGTAAGTTTCGCACAGTTCTTTCAACAACGGTGTTGAAAAAGATTATATGACAACTCATCGTCTTGTTTAACTTCTTTTCTGACATTGAAAATCTCGGTTTTGTCATTATAGTCATTGACGTAGTGGGGTGCATTACGAGTATATAGTCATGATTAGTCGGTTGAGCTTGGCTTAGGCGCCAAAACTAACTAATTAATATTAACTCAATATGCGGCCGTGAAATCGATGAAGAAGGGGAGTATTTTGATTGGGAACTTCTCTATCTGCCGTAATGTGAAAACTTTAACTTTGGTGGAATTTCCTTGTCCAAAAACTATACTGATAGGGCCGGTCAAATTGTTTCAGAAGGGGGTACACAAAGTACGTCCGACAGGAATTTATATGGTTTGTTAAAGAGACTTATTCCCTTATACTTAACGTAGTCCAAGGAATCTTCCTTCTTAAGGATGAAGCAAACAATACTAAGGTTCCAGTTTTGTGATGATCGATTCCAGAAGGTTTTTTGAACTTAAGCTTGGAAATGATTGTCCTAGATTCATCTTGGTCGGATAGATAGAACTGTTGCCTGTCTTCGTTCAGGTTGAAATGTTCATTCCGCCGTTCACTACTGTTATACCTTAACAAAGTAAACCTCTAACGGAAGTTTCTTCTTACAGACCAATCTCACTGTTACCGGTGTTTTCAAAAATATTTGAAAAACTGCTCCTTAAAAGAGTAGAGCTAAGAAGGCTTATTCCCACCCATCAGTTTGGGCTAACTAATGTTATAGAAAATGAACTTAAAAAGAAACAATATTTTTAGACGTTGTACAAGCTTTTGACAAGGTTTGGCATAAGGGCTTAGAATATAAACTACACAGAGACCTACCTTGACAGCACTACGAGATACTAAAGTGTTATATAGCAGATAGATTTTTTAGAGTTCGCTATGGTCCAGCGTATTCTGAACTTAAAGAAATACCAGAAGGTGTTCCACAGGGATGCGTTCTGGCACCCACCCTGTATTTATTATATACCAGAGATATACCGAATGCGAGTGATACGATGATTGCCACATTCGCCGATGACACTGCTGTTCTATCAACTGATGGATGAGTGGCTAAAGCTACAGAAAATCTACAAAAACCAGTTAACGAGATATGTGATTGTACGCAACGATGGCAAATTAAACTTAATAAGTCAAAGTCCACCCATACCAATTTCACAAATAAGAAAATAACGAATGTTCCTTTAGTTAAAAATAACCATGTAGTTCCTTATTTTAACACAGCTAAGTATCTAGGTATGAATCTGGATGGAAAACTGAGGTGGAAGGAACATGTAAAAAAGAAGATAGAATAGCCTAATATCAGACATAGAAAACTTTATTGATTGTTGGGACATAATTCAGATATGTCCACTGAAAATTAAAATTTTATTATATAATCAGATACTAAAACATGTTTGGACGTATGGCATCTTCTTCGTACAAGAAGAAAACTAATGTACAAACAATACAAACCTTCCAAAACAAAGTCCTTCGGGGGATAGTAGATGCCCCATGGTACTTAAGAAATAATGACTTACATCGAGACTTGCAGATTTATTCTGTAGCTGATGTTATCAAAACATACGCAACTCGTTATAACGAGTGTTTGCAGATCCATATCAATCCTGAGATGGAAGACACCTTAAATCCACGAAATAATATTCGTAGATTAAAAAGAACGAGACCTCACAAACTTTCAATTTAAAAATTATTAGTTTCGTTATGTACCTTCCAAAAACAACTTAACGTTGAAAAAAAAATCATTTGCTTATCTCTCTTTGATTGGTCATGATATGGAAGTGGTTTTAATGCGGTTAGAGTCCTACACTACTCTGGGTTGAAAAACTTAGAGTGTCTATTGAGATTTCCACCTTCAGTAAAAAAAAAGAAACGCGCTTCTAGTGTTAAAAAGCAAAAAAAAGGGCATCAATACATATATTAGTAGCACATCAGAAGTGGCTAAGTTTGCAAGAACATGTTGAGGTCTTCGACATCGCCGTTCCTGTCCTAAGGAAAGCACTGTACCTTTGATGACATGCGTGGTTGCAGGAAGATCTTAACAACTTGGGGATATGACAGTGGACGTTGCTCTCTTGGGATAAGAACTTGTATTTCTTGGACTGGTATATGGTATTGGGTTATACAAAAAGTCTTCGCGCTTTTTTGGTACATTTTTGAGAGAAAAAAAAATTCTTTATTCAAAATCAATTTCAATTAAGTACATATTAGCCATTAATCCCTATGTCCTTTTGCCATTTTCCAGGTAGCTTCATAATTATATCGGTGTAGAACTTCTGTGATTTTTCAGCGAAAAACTTGACCAAGTGATTTTCAGTGGCTCTTCGGTCGGCCAATTTTTTACCATCAAGAGAGTTTTGTAAAGATCGAAACAAAGGGTAGTCAGAGAGTACAAGGTCCGGGCTATATGGTGGATGCATCAAAACTTCCTCACCAATCTCCGTCAATTTGTTCCGGCTCATCAAATATGTGCTTGGTCTAGCATTGTCATGATGGAAGACAACTCTCTTTCTGTTCGCCAATTCTGGTCACTCTTTCTGAAAAGCTTCATTCAAACGGTCGAGTTGTGCACAGTAGAGTATTGAACTGACCGTTTCGCCACGTTTTAGCAGCTCGTAATAGACGATTCCCTTCCAATCCCACCAAACACTCAACATTAACTTGTTTGCCGTCGATCCAGGCTTTGAAGTCGTTTGTGGTCGGTCACCGGTCTTTGACCATGATCGCTTGCGTTGGACATTCTCGTATTTAATCCAGTTTTCATCGACCGTAATGAATCGCTTCAAAAATGGTTCTGATGACTGATTCGGTGAATTAAATTTCTTTGCGTTAATTCATGTGGCATCCAAATATCAAGCTTGTTTGAGTAGCCTTATCATTTTAGATGATTCAAAACTGTCATACGGTTAATGTTTAGTGCCTCCGCTATCTCCAGACAGTTTCCTTGCCGCTCTTGCTCCATCAGTTGTAAAACTTAATCGACTTTTTCATTGACAGGCCGACCAGTGTAAGATGCATCTTTTACATCAGAATATCCGGAACGGAATCGAACAAACAACTTCTGGGTCCGGCGTTCACTCACAGCATTCTCACCGTAAACTATACAAAATTTTCAGCATGATTTTGTATCTTTTTTCCTTTTTTTATAGTAAAAAAGCATCACATAGCGTATTTCTTCGAATATTTCACTCATATTCAAATCAGAATAACTTTTAGCACGAACAACGAATTAAACAGCTGCCTATACAAAAAATGTAGCCTGACATATCACCTTTCAAACACGTGTTCGTTTGACACAATCAGTTTAGTGTTTCCAGATAAATGGACACCAACACCTACTAGTGACAAAACACCGCGGATACATTTTATATGACCCAATTTCTTTTTCTGTCAAATGTAATTCAAATAAACAGCTCTTCTTCAGTTTTGAAGCTAAACACTATATGCTCATGGTATGTAGTACATGATAGCTGTGGTGGTCGCAACATTTTGTCGAATTTCTTCTGTTTCATAGTATTTGGTGGAAGTCTTATGTATTTTTTCATTTAATTTGTGATTTACATATTTAGTTCATTAGGAATGTATTGGTTCCTAAAACCTTCTGACCTACTGATATCTCTTGTGGAACGAAGAACAGATATCTGGTATCGCTTTCGCAATACATATGTGTCTTACTTCGTCTATACTTAAAAAATTTACACCTTTCCTTATATTTTAATTCTACCACCACGTTTCTTTATTTATGTGATTCCTGCTTTTTAAAACACCTATTAAAGTTTTTGAACTTCTCTTGTTCTGTGATGGAAAAAAAAAAATAAAAATTTTTCTAGAGGTGAAGTTTCAGTTTCAGCTAAATTAATGTCTAGGATAAGTGTCAATAAACAAGCAAATTATTCTTTTTATTATCTCTTTTCTCATTTCAAACTTAATAACCTTTAGGTTCACGAAGCATCGTTATGCCTTGCATTGTGTAGATATCTCACAACCATAAACTCGTAACTATTGGCGTAAACAAGGTATGTTGTCACTACATTAGTCTAAGATTAGTGTTCTTACAGTTTGATGTAGTTTCTGCAATAAAACAAAAAAAAAATTTTTTTCGCTGACCTTGTCACAAAATGCCGACAAGTTAAGGTTAAACTGATAAATTTCAGTTATAGGTTCAACTACGTACTTTCGTTTACTGCTCCAATTACATGCGCCAGAGGGACACCAAATTTTTTTTACGACTAGACTTTAATTATCATTAAAAACTGAATGAGGAAGGCGCATATAACCCACTGGCATATAATATAACTGAGAACATCCTCGAAACTCAGAATTTTCGCACCTTGGAATTAAAAACGAAAAAAACAAAACTCTCAAACAGTGGAAGAGTGAAAAAAAATAACTCCCAGATACGAGTACGTACTATAGTATAATAGCAGTATGCGGAAAAGGCATTTTTATGATTTGTAATAAAAACCAAGCACACTCTTATGAGTCCTTTGGCAAAGTCCTTCATAAAACTGACACAGTTCAAGTTTTCGGGCGAAAAACCAAGAATGGGTGTACATTGATAATCAAAAAATTAAAAAAAAAAAAATGGAAATGAGGACATGAAAACTAACAACCTAGACGGGAGCACAGATACGGATACAGAGCCAGACATAACTTTCCCAAAGAAAATCATAACTTTTGTTTGTTTTCAAATTAAAAAAGGACTTTCAAACTAGAATACGTAAGGACTTTTTTTTTTCTTTTCTGCTTTTTCCCATTATTCTTGGGGAACGTTGTACACCTAAATACACACGTGAGTATACGAATACATATCTGGAAGCTTTTCAGGTAAAGCACCTAGTGTCAGTAGAAGAATACTGCGCTTCCACTTCGACAGATGGTTTAGTAAACTCTATTATTCGAACAAAAGAAAGTCTGTGTTGCTAAATTTAGTTTTCTCAACTTCCAGGTATTAACATTAAGTTGCTCACTACATGTAAAGTTTTATAGTTTACATACATATGCAGCTCACCTTTGCAGATGCTCTTAAGGCCTACAAACTGATAATGAGATGATGGGTATCGGCTTAAAAATATTTCGTTGTTTACCCACTAGATATTCAATATGTAGTCGTACTAATATAGGGTGATTCATCGTGAGGTTTGATTTTCAATAGGCTTTCTTTGACAGATAACGCATGACTCCTACCAAACTGCTTTGTCATTTTTGTTCGGTATCATTTGACAAATCACCATGGAAAGACTCACACCACAACTACGTCTCCAAATTGTTGAGATGTATTATCAAAATCGGCATTCTGAAATAAATGCTTTTCGTGCGATTCGAGGGACTTACGGTGCCTACAATCGACCTACTGAAACCACTATTGCCAATACCATTCGCAAAATTTGAATCCGAGTTTACATTGGTCTATGATACTCGACCGATTTGACCACATCCAGCACATAATGAAGAGACTATAGCAGCTGTAGCTTAGAAAGTAAGAAGAAGAGTGTACGATTCGTCGTATTTTACGTGATGTGAAAGAATTGAAGCCAGGCGACTTGAATTTGCGTCATATTTTCAGTGAATGCGCTCTGGAAAAACTCAATGAAAATCCGGTGTTTTATCGTGAAATTTTATTTAGTGATGAAGCCCATTTCTGGCTCAATGGATGCGTTAATAAACAAAATTGCCGTTTTTGGGCTGATGAAAAACCCGAAGAGTACCAAGAGCTACCATTACATCCATTAAAAACAACGGTATGGTGTGGTTTATGGGCTGGTGGAATTATTGGTCCATATTTCTTCAAAAATAAGGCAAATCAGAATGTTACCGTCAATGGTAACCGTTATGGCGTCATGTTAATTCAAGCATATGGTCTCGGTGAGCCATACACCGCGTGAAACAATGAACTTGTTAAGAAATCATTTTGGTGAGCACTTAATTTCACGTTTCGCTACGGTAAATTTGCCGCCAACATCGTGCGATATCACACCTTTGGACTATTCACTCTTGGGATATGTAATGTCTCAGGTCTTCAGGAATAAGCCAGCTACGATTGGCGCTTTGAAAGCCGACATTACTGATTTCATCCGCGAGATACCCGACGCAATGCTTGAATGAGTCGCCCAAAATAGGACCTTCCGAACGGACCTCCTCAGATGTAGTCGTGTCCAATATTTACATGATATCATTTTAAAAAAGGGAACGATACAAATTAATTTCTAGGGTCCGGAATTAAACGCCGGGGATCTATGCCCATGTGGCGCGTTTTGTCAACAGCACCCGGAGTACTGAGTTCCCATGTGGTCCCCCACCTCACCCCCTCTACTTTTCAAAAAGTAAATGCCATGAATTGTTCATTAAACCGATACTAAAAATTTTAAATTTACTTTCAAATTTATTTATTTTATTTTACACTATAAATCAAAGCTCACGATGAATCACCCTATATAATTGACGTAATTTTGAGAATGTTCATTCTGCAAAATCAAGCATGTGATGCCAAGGTACCATCGTGCAAAAAGTAAGGATCATCTGTGTAATCCTCCAAATCAAAAATATGTTTTTCTTTTATAATTTGCGCGCGCTCAAGAGAGTTGAGTACCCTTAATATGCTAGAACACAGCTAGCACACTCCCTGATGCCGATGGTCTTAAATGTTTGAATGTTACAATGACTAGGAAATAAAAAGCTAGACATTCCATAAGCGAGTTGTGGGGCTTATAAACGAATCATGATATTTTAGAATACGTCCTAGTACGTTGTTATGCTTCCTTCGTAGAGGCGTTATACTATCGAATTTCCTCTTTCATATTTAACGGCGATTACTTTATATCTCGATTCTTCTGTCTTCCAAAATTTTTCAGGAATTTTACGTGATACTTAGTTTCGCACAGTTAATATCGACTTAATGCTGTCTAGGAAAGCCTTCTTGGCTAGAACAAGGTTATGGTCAGGACAGAGTTAACGTTTGCTCCCCGAGATGTACGGACATCCAAAATGTTGGAAAAGTACCATAGATGGTAATATAGTGATTTAATTTTCAGGTCTAGTCCCAACATTTCTTGATGTTTAACATTTCTACTCAATTAACTTAGCTTCATTACGCTATGTCTATCAGTTCATGCTTTTTGAGTATGCTACCAAAAAGACCTTGTTGCTCATTAACGTCTACAAAGCCATTCTCGGCTTAGGGTACTTATTGTATAACTTGTCCAGAAGCTCACAGATATGTTACGGTTTTTTTGTTTTGGGGTATGAACTCATATCATACTTATAGATGTTAGCAAATTACGCTGTGGTGTGAATTGTCAGGAGTTGCTCTTAGTAAGAATTTATAGCGACAAATCTACATTAGATCCACCAGGTGTTTATCTCAAATTATTCATTTTTTTTGGAGGGAACATTCCATCACACCATCTGGATGGCGGGCAGATCTGTTATGATGTAGACTATTGTATTTGCAGAACAATCCCTAATATAGAAGGTCAGGGCCTCCTTGTATTTGCTTGTGGCTCATTAACCACCATTTCATTACCAGAAGCTTTGACATATGTGGCTCTGAAAGTCCTAACAGACTTAAGCCTCACATAATTCGAAATAAATCTTCATATAAGGCATAAGCTAACATAACTGTAGACAAATATTTTAATGGGGCACCTTTTCCCTGCGGACCTATTGCTTCACTTCGAAAAATATTCTATTGATAGTCATCGTAAGTCGTAGAGGTGGATTTTTCCAAGACTGTTGTCTAAGTCGACATAAGGTAAACTATCCAATCATTAGCAGATGTATGATACTCAAAATAATAAAAACAAAAACAACGAACAGTATGCGAACACTACGTATATTTATAAGTTTTTTTATTATGAAAGTAATCTTAAAAAAAAAAAAATAACATTTATTAACCTTGGCATCATAATCAGTGATTGACACAGTTTACTTATTATTGGCATACGTCACCTTAAAAACTACTAATAAATGCGGAAGGCGCACCCGACAAGAAGTAATACGCCTTGGACATTTTCATCGACGTTGAAGGTGCATTCGACAACGCAATTTTTGACGGCATGTGTAACTCGGCGAGACAGCAAGGCGTAGACGAATCACTTGTTTGTGAACAAAAGCAATGCTGGTGAATAGGACTTTGATTGTGGATTCTGGCCGCGGCTAATATATTGGCTGTTTATATTGAGTGTAAACAGGGATGGTGCCTGTTACGTCGAAAGTATCTACGGCGATGTCGGCCTTCGGGCAGTGCAGAGGAGCTATCGGCAAAACATGGGGCCTGTTACGGAAAATTTTGTCTTTGAATCTGCACGGCTATTATGAGGACAATTATATCTTATGCGTCGATTGTCTGATGGAATAAGCTCTCCGAAAAATACGTGATTGCTGGTTTTACCAGACAGCACTCCTGGTCCGCTCTAGACGCATTGATGAGTCTCCTTCCACTTGATATTCATATCATGGGCTGCACTCAAAAGGTCATCTTCCGTCTAAAATAAAATAGACTTTAATACAACATGCACTTAAACTTTGATAACCTTGCGCCGGCTGGCTTATGAATCCGGTATTATGGACATGCCGTACGAAGCAATGACACTGGAACTCCTGTTTGCAGACGGCTCGAATACCAATATAGGATGTGGCGATGATGTCTTTCTGGACGATGACAACATTAGATTTTACTTTACATTAGGAAAGCTTGCATCTGTCTTCCAAACAGAAATTTACGCAATCCTGATAGCAGCGAACTATATTGTGGAGAACCACTGAAGGAAGCGAAACAATTGCATCTGTAGCGAAAGCCAATATGCGCTCAGAGCATCGCTGAACCCTCCTACAACTTTCAGGCTAGTTCAGGAATACAAGAGATATTGCAAAGACCCTTGTCTGGGTCCCAGGTTGCCGATGAACTTGCCAATCATAGTTCAGAGGAGGGTTTTTCAGCACCCGAACCTACGTTGGGTCAGCCTGTGTTCTCGGTTAAAGTCTCCATTGACAGTTGGGTCCCATATGAGTACAACTGCAAATGGCACAATTCCCTAGAATGCAGGCAAACCATACGAACGCTTCCCGGCTTCTCTAGTAGGTCAGCAGCTTTTCTGCTGTCCTTCAGCCCTTCAGCAGGAAAGATTTCAGGTTGCTTACGGTTGTCGTGGCAGAGAACTACACTTCTGCAAAGCACTTAAATTTGCTGGACATAAGTGACAAAACATATTGCGGAATCGTTTTTAAAGTAATGTTAGCAGTTAGTGGTAATAACGTGAGTTTCAAGTGTAAGATTTAAAAGGCCTATTACATATTTTTCAGCCGATGCTGGCAGGGTTGGCATATGCTGACAGATGTCATGGAACACCAAACAGTGAAAGAAAAAATTCGTAATCATGTGCCTTCATGTACGCACATGGCCGGGACGTTCAATGGTAAAGAAAAATGTTGAAAATAATACAAACGTCGGCATTCGTCACCGTTCTCAGAACCTTAATCTCTCTACAGCCACACTGCTGAAAGATTTGGCTCTACATATGTATAAGATCAAACTAAACAACCAGCAGCGCTGTATGTTCTCGGATTTGTTTTTAAAAAACATACATGTTGACATTGATTTTTGCGTGTTTTCAGTTGAGGGCCATTTTCACATTGGCAGCTGCATTATTAAGCAAACTTGCTGCAGCGGGAACACCGAAAATCCACAGAACGAGTGGCTATTTAGTTCGGTTTATGGATTGTGACACCCCCAGGGTCATAGAGCCGTAGTTTTCGAAAATGATTCAACATTTTTTATAGTCTGTGCTCGAGAATGTGGATACGCACGACCTCTTCTTTCAACAGGATGGAAATACAATTTGCCAAACAAAGGAGTTACTGCGCACGAAGTTTCCTGGCTGCATAATTTCGCCTTTCGGAGACACCCAATGGTCGCCAAGATCGTGTAACCTAACATCGTTAGACTTCTTTCTTTGGGGGTATATCAGTAAATTTAACCGCAAATAATTCCAACTCTGAAACCGAACATTGAAGCCGCATCCGCCGAGATACAGCCTCAATTATGTGAAAAAGTGATTAAAAATCCCAAGAAAAGGATAACGCTCTGTAAGTAGAGCCGAAGCGGTCATTTGCAAGATATGGGGTTCCATAAGTAACGTGTCTAGTTTATAAAGTAGTACAGCTTTCAGAGATATCTCTGGGGTAAACCGGAGCCTTAGTTAACATGCCTGTTCAGCTAGCGCGATCTTTTGGCAGCTGCGCAAAGGAAGTTAGCTTAGGTCGTTTTTCGTTTATTTGCGCCACTTAAGATAAAGTCGTCCGCTACTGCGTAGCCCTTCTGAATTTTACTCAAAAACCATCAAATCTGGGACGTCGGCGTTCATGCGTTCAGAGTGACCTTACCATCTGAAACTGTTTATCCTAACTTTTTTAAACGAGATCGGCACTGCTGTATAGCCAAGTATGCTGTTGAAAAGTCTCCTCCATTCTGCATTAATGCAAATGGGACAAGGTGCAGTTGCGAAGATGCTTTAGGCGCAACTTTTCAGATGTGTATATTGTACTCCAATTTTGGTCGGATAAATACCTTATACATGGAGGCCAAATCAGAAAGATCCTCGCTTATATAAACCTAGATATTTCGCAGCATTTTTGGCGATATTTAATACCGAGAATGGAAAGTTTTTCGGTTTCGACGATGCAAGTGTCATTCATGGATAATGGCTGGGTGTTGAGATGTCGCTTTAACGAGAGCAGACTACAATGTGTTTTGGAAGCATTAAATTCCACGCTGTTGATAATTCCCCGATTGGTTATGCTATTAATATCGGAATTTATTGAGCTTAACATACGCTGCCGTTCTCGTGCTACGGCCGAAGAGCTGTTCTGCCAGAGTGTGAACATTTGGTCAATTGTGTGCTTTCCAGGCCTAAAACCAAGGTTGGTTGGTCAAGCAGTTTAGTATTGGTCAAGCAGTGAAAAGCATTCTATATGCGAAATTTATTCTCATGCATTTGGCGCAATTCAGGGGATCTCATTTCTTTAGGATCGGACAAAAATTCCAGAAGTTCCATTCGTTCATACTTTTGTCGTTCCATCGGGCATACTTTTGTCGACCCAGGCTTTGGTGCTCTTCGTCCAGGTTGGTTGAATGGTTCATTCTACTTATTGATGTAGTTCGTCATCATCGTTCATCAGTTTTCGGAAATAATCTTTCCAACTGCTAAGAGTTCGTAGCAACTGTTTTAGGTTTTTTTTTTTTTCTGAGGTGCCTATGTTTTGGCTTTCTCTTCTTCTCATAGAATTCACGAGTTCGCTACATTCTCTCTGTAGGGCTCTGTACATCAGTTGTTTTTCCGAGAGGTTCCTTTGTTTGAGCGGATTGAAACATCTCTCATTGTTCTTTAGCAGTGATACCCTATCAACGTTAATATACTCGAACACCATTAGATGATGGAAATGCCATTTTGTTAATGTAACCGCAAAATAAAACAGTATATGCTAATCGTTACAGTACTGAGCTTAATATTTTGAGCACATAAATTTAGGGGAAATGAACAAACGAACGTACATCCGTTGTCGACAGAAACAGTGTGCTCTTTGATCACGATAACAGAAGATAATATGTGGAAGGCAAACTATCCAAGGTGTTACTTAATCGGGTCAGGGTTTTTTCTTGAGATTTTTCCACTTTTTAGAAATCATCTTTACTTTAGAAATATTGGCAGACAATGCTGGTTTATAGCAGGTTTGGTAAATCCTCCTATTGTTTGCCTTGAAACTGTCAATGATTGCTTTTGTCAGCAAAGTCTTCGGCAGACAGCACAGGCCTTACAAAGCCAATATCCTTTTTTTAACAACAAGTAAATGCAATCACTTTTAAAAAAATGAAAATTTTGGGAAATTACGTATATCATAGTTTAGATGTTGTATTTCTTAGAAGAAACGGAAAACAAAAATGAAATCGTTTCCGCCATAGCCCGTAATTTGTTACTAGCAGTCCTTTTAAATCAAGTACACGAATAACTTTCACCGTAAAGTAAATGACAATTGTAAAAATGTTAGACATATCCTCCGGTTGGTTTAACTCTTGAGTTCATTATCGATAATTTCTATTCTCAAAGCGTTTCCTTCCATCTCAATCGATATCAAACAGCTAACAAACACAAAAGCCTTTCGGCTCTGAAAAATGCAAGAAGATTAATGTCCACAGAGCATTTTCTTGGCTGGATATGTTCATACATCAATTTCTAGTTCTATTTGACGATGGATGGGACCTAACGCCTTTGGATTCATCGAAAACGTACTCTCATGAACCAATGGATAGAATACTTTAATTCTTAGGACTTTAAGAAATCACAGCTAAGGGAACCAGACTAAAAAAATGTCACATCCTGAAGAAAAATGGAATTGAGCACATTGTTGCCACACTCAAATTGTTTCCTTGTAAAAAAATCTTTGGCAAAGAACAACAAGTTTAACGGTAAAATTACGAATAAATAGTAAATGAAAGCCATTACAACTTAAATCATTCTCGCAGTTCTAAATGAGTACAAATTAGAGACAGAGTCAATAAGCTCACCAGATTTTAGGAGACAAAGGCAGACCCATGTCAAGCTATAAAAGTCGATGTTTAAAAGAAATCAAATATGGCAACTCCGAATTAGTGTACTCAACAAACAACACGTACGCTGTACATATGTACATTTGTACTCCAGTTATGGTTTTTACAATTTTTTTTCAACGTTTGATGGGTACAAATACCTGAGGACATCCGGAATCAGATGAACAATTCAAAAGTAAACAGAGAAAACGTGAATACCTTCACATAGAAATACCATACACGCGCTCGAGACAAGTTTACTCAAATAAAAAACAGAAAGGTGAAAGAAATAATAAATTTTAAGTCAGTCCTTTCTTGATCCTTGGCTTCATTTATGGGCGCGTGTTTTTTATTGCATTTCAGGCAGAAAAATCGCACCAAAAACAAACAGTCAATTCGCATTCGTTCTTCCTTGGAATAAAACGTCTACGAGTAATTCCCCTTTTGCCCTTCTGCCTGACAATGTGATAAGAGCATCCAAATAGGTATTGTTATGTAGGTATGCTATTCACAGGAATCCTGGCATTCTCTTGGCTCCTTTGATCAGGAAATCAGCTAACAACCACGTTCTTTGCAGGGATACGTCTTGTTAAGTCAATTGTCGGGTCATAAAAAGAAAATGTATATAAAAACGAAAAACGAAAAACAAAAAAAAAAAAAAAAAAAAAAAAGGAAAAGGATAATGGCTTAAAATAACTGGTCGACAACTGCAACAGCGAACGTGGAAATGTTTTGGAATGGTTGTGTCTTTTGGTAGGTTGAAAGTAATAACGCTCTGTTCTAGGAACAGCACAACCTTCTTGTCATTTTCAAAGAGTCCCTTCTTGAGATGTTGATTTCTATGGTTAAGGCTGCGTCATTTTTTACTTTTCTTTATTACACTTTTATGTTCTTTCTCTGCTTCAAAGTACGGATAATATGTACCATCTAAATATAAGGTATACTCGTACATATGTATATGTACATATGTGCATTGAAGTAAACTTATTTTTAAAACTGTCAAATGCTGGCCTTTACAAAACTTATATCCCTATGGATGCGTGAGACAGCTACAGTTTTACACCGTTGAGTCTGACATACTATTATGAATTCAGGACAGTAGACTGCGACTCTGTAGACAGAGTCCTGGTATATATTTGTAAAGACTTGTTGAACAACAACAGCAAGCGAGTTTGCGACATTGTTCGAGAATTTGTATTGTTTTCCGTTTATGCAATGGAAAACAGGAACGTGAATGCGCCCCATTGAATGATCGCCTGAATGGGCTATCAATTTTTGAAATAAAAGCCCTAACCAAGAGTACATTACAAGTAGAGAATAAAAAGTTTTTATTACTAAAGTTGAGAGCATGCTGAGATTTCTATTTAAAAAAAAAAAAATAAATAAACACTATCTGTGTAGCAGAGTACTGGTAGTTGGAAAGTTTTCGAAAAATCAATGATTTAAGTTGAGATGAAGTGGACACAAACACAATAGTTTTTTTCTTTTGTTTTTTTTAGTTAGACTTTTGGAAAAAAAAAGAAGTATGAACTGTTTTTAAATAGAAGAGATAGTATCTAGAAGATGGAAGTTCAACTTCCTGGAACCTATGACCAAAATGTGGCCCTTATAGTAAAAGAATCATATTAAAATCAAGGAAATGTAAAACAAACACTAAAATATGTTTTGTATATCTGTTTCTAACATCCTTGATAAAATCTTATCTTAAGGACTTTAAGGATAACTGGGATTATGGTAACTGACTTTGCTTAATTTATTTCTGCACAGAATGTGTTATTTTGTCTTATTTAACCTGTAGACCTTGTCCGATAAATTTCAAATAAATCCTTGAATCTTTTACTAACAGCTTCTCCAACTTTGCCTCAAATATACATACTTGCCTGGCTCTTAACATATTCATAGAACTATTCTTCTGTATGGAACGTGCAATTAATCCCCGATAATAAATAATAAAAAGGGATATTCACTTGTTTGTTTGTGAAAATCCCAGAAAATGATAACCATTCAACGTCCACGGGGTCTGTAACATAAACAAAAAATCAATAAGCTCAAGGAGAACCACGGTGTAGTCCCTCCGACACAAAGTGTCATTCGTCTTGTCAATTTGTGGCTAAGTTGAAAGAGACCTATGATTTTTTTGCCGAATCCGAATGTTGAGAAAGTGAGAAACTATGAAACATGCAATAGAAATGTGTTAATTTGCCGACAAGGCAATAAAATCAAATTTCAGTTTGGGCAATCAACGCCACTTGGTGGATGGAAATTCAACAGGTGACGAAATTCAACACTTCTGGTGAACGACAGAGAGATAAAGCCACCGATACAAAATATCAAATTATCGTCTTTTTCGATTTTGAGTAATTGTTCGATAGATTTCTAAGAAAAATTGCTGAGGACTGAAAAGCTAGACATATGCGTATTGGGCATGTAATTTAATTCGTGCGGTTTTTTTTCAAAATTTGAACGTTTATTTAAGAAAAACATGTACAACAGTATTATTCAAAGTATTGTCCATCTGAAGCTATGACTTTTTCCCATCTTTCTGGCAATTTTTGGATCCCATCCCCAAAAGAACTCCGGCTTGGCAGCCAAGGATGAATTTTTGATATTCTGCTCTGATGTGAACAGTATTTCAGTGAGGGCGTTCTGCATCGATCGGAACAAATGGTAGTCAGAAGGGGCAAGGTTTGGGCTATAAATCGGATAGGGTAAGACTTCCCATCCACTGTTTTCCAAATAGTTCTTAACCGGAATAGCAACGTGGGGCCGAGCGTTGTCATGATGGAAAATTATTGCCTCGTGTCTGGTCGCATATTCCGGGCGTTTTTCGGCTACTGCTCTCTTCAAACGGATTAATTGTGTTCGGTAGCGTTGTCCATTGATGGTTTCACTTGGTTTTAGCAGCTCATAATACAGCACACTCATCTGATCCCACCAAATACAGAGCATTACGTTCGCGCCATGGATATTCGGCTTTGCCTATGATTTAGCTGGTTGGCCGGTGTCCACATATGATTTTTTGCACTTGAGGTTGTCGTAATGGATCCATTTCTCACCATCAGTAACAATCCGATGCAAAAATGACTTCCTTTTGCGGCGTTCCAGCAGCATTTCGGACATGCAAAACCGCCTTTCGACGTCTCTCGGCTTGAGTTCATGTGGAACCCGATTTCCTTGCTTTTGAATATATCCAGCTGCTTTCAAACGTTTTGAAATGGCTGCTTGAGTGACACCCAAAGTTTCTGCGAGCTCTTCTTGTGTTTGGCAACAATCTTCATAGAGTAATGCTTCCAGTTCTTCATCTTCAAACTTTTTTGTCTGCCCGGGACGTTCATCGTCTTCCAAGCCAAAATCACCACTTTTAAATCATGCAAACCACTTTTGGCAAGTTCGATCAGCTAGCGCATGTTCACCATAAACTTCCACCAAAATACGATGACTTTTGGCAGCAGTTTTCTTCATATTAAAGTAATGAAGAAGAACTCCCCGCAAAAACACTTTTTCAGGCACAAAGTTCGACATATATGAGTGAAAAAAAAATTATTGTTGTCTACGCTTCAAATGAATGACATATACTGAAATGACGTACAATGACAGTAGCTTTCTAACGCATGTTCCAATGGAATAATAACAATGGAATAATACAAGTTACGCCATCTCTTGAAAAACCGCACGAATTAATTAATAATATTATTCATCACGAATTCTATATCTGACAGCATGTATTTTAAGCTCCTAGTTGCGTCAATGTTTACCGCCTTTGCGGTAACAGCCTTGCGGCTACAATTCTTGCACGACTTGTATTTTGTAAGGTTATATATAAAGGTCCTTGCGTAAAATCCTTCACGTAGTCGAGTAAGACAATGCCAATTGCTGCGAATGGCGACGAATGGCAAAATCACGGTCGTCATTAACACTGGCGGATACACCAGCCATATTTTTCTCTGCACGAACTCTACATATACGAGTAGGTGGCTTGATGTTTAATATCGTGAAATTGGTTAACATTTTGACACTCTGACTTGAATTGCTTGCTCAATAGGTCGATTATGATGACCGTAAAATGGACAAAGTGCCCAAAAAAAACATTTTTCACAGACCATAAAATTTGATAATAAAACTCAATTTTTTTACCTATTATTTGGAGGCAAGCCTCTCCATAACAGAATGGCAATATTCACTGAGTATGTTTAACTTTGACACATGTCACAAATGATACGTAAGCTGTCAAAAATAGAACACTGAAAAACCAAACATTAAAAAAATCGCACTTTAGAACGTGCTTCTTTCTCGAATTATAAGATTCGCCAAACTGAAGCAAAAGCGCTCTCCTGGAGTCAGTGTTTATCAAATCGATCGTGGAGTTGGTGGTTCCTCCCAACTACTCGACAGCTGCCAGGCAAACTGGTTTCGCCAATTCTTGAATTATTTTGAAAACCTCTATGATGGAAGGTTGGAAACAAGGCAGATTTTTGGGAAGTGTAGCTATAATATAAGAAAAATTGAAGTACGATTGTTTTATATGAAGAAAAAAAAGTTTCGTTTTTTATGACCTCAAACTCAATAAGGTGTCATTGAGCTTTCATAATTTCAAATTCTACTACTCACGCAGAAAGGTTATTTGTATTTTCAAACTGCTAGAGGTGTTTTCTGGTCAAAAGTTTCTTCATCTTTTTTAAGAATTTCAACAAAAAGAAAAACATCATAAGAGCTAAAGTATTGTGAAGTCATTCGTGTGTATATTAATCTAGTCTGAGTCAAAATGGATTCAAAAATCTCTTCTTCCATAAACCTTTAATGCCATACGACAAATAAATGACAAAGAGATTACATCAGAATCCCTGACGAAAATTTTAAAAACAAAATCTAAATCCAAGCGAACCAAACTTTCCAAGCCGTAAATTTTTATCTCTTCAATTTGTAAAATTTTTTTATTTGGCTCATATATTTCTTGACAGCTACAAACCTTTGGACACATCCTTATTCGCACTTGTATCTCAACGAGGCTGTTGATCGCATAAGAATTTTTCGAAAGAAACCACGGCAACTGGAGAGTCATGAAAGGATGAAAATACCAAACGTATTTGTAGGCATTCAAAGGCCTACTCCACTACAATTATATAAAAGACACATCTTAATAGATAACAATGTATGAGTATGAACTGATGGAAGAATTTTATTGTATATGTATAACACGCCACTGTAATGGATACAATACCAAAGCAAAAAAAAAAGGAAGATACATAAAGCAGTGACTCGTCTGCACAATGCGGACTGGACAGACAGCAGTAGATAAATGGCTGACCGAGGAAACACCCAACAATGTAGATAACATAATCCTTTCCGCAAGAAATTTCCATTTCCGTTTTTAGAAAACTTCCACACATCAAGTGTCAAGGTAAATCCAAACAAATCTTGTTTGATTCCGTACTGTACCATTAGAAGGAATGAGGATACTACTGTAGTACACTTGCTAAAAGTTGTCGTGTCACCGTACATCTCCTGGTGCAATTTGTATGCATTTCACTCTGGCCAAGTGAAAGGATTTATTGTCATTCTGTCCATCTGAGAGTAATTGAGTTTTTTCTTAGAACTACTTCTATGAAGTAGTGCTCTATGATAATTACCTTTGATTCTAGATAACGAGATACTGTTATTTTTAAGAAGCGACAGACGATTAGAACGATATTTAATTGCGAATAATTAAGAATAATAAATTAGATTAGAAATTAGCTTGGATTACATAAGAGGATGTGGAGTTTTGTACGACCATTGAACAGGTGGTGTTCCTCCAGAGCTAGCAGCTTGTACTAATTGTTTGCGTTTTCTAAGATCTTAAGTAATCCTTTCAGTGCATTTTCGAGAGGGAGAAGAAAACTTCTCAAGCTTGCGTCTTAAGACAGTTTAGTTGCAGTTAATCCGTGATAGAATTGTTCCAAAGGAAATTCATCCCATTTAGTGACGTTGGGTTTTTAGTTGGTAAAGAGCAGAATTTATCAAAGAAAATCCAATTACTTGGATAATTGGAAGAAGAACAAATTCATCTAATTAACCATGTCCTGAAGAAAAGTTTCTTCGTAATTTTTATAGAAAACTTACAAGATTGTGTGCATTTAAGATTTTTTATTTTTTTTTTTTTTTTTTGTCTTTTGGAATCTATTTGATTTTAAGATAAAATTTGATGCATCTTAATAAATGAGCTGCACATTTTTGCTGTATTATTTCTGTTCTTGATATCCTTGCGAATTATGTGGGCACGAAATTAAACTGACCAAATGGTATGCTCAATCAATGGACTATGTAAGTGACGAATTTTTCAACAGACCCTAAACTATGTGACAAAATGAAAAAAGGCGGATACAGGTTGCTTCAGTTCAGTTCATTTTGTTATCATGCCGAATTGAAAGAGCACACAAGAGAAGGTTATGAATTTGTAAGTGAATCTACCACAAAAAAAGAGATGTTCGCCTTTTATTATAAATAAATTTTATTTTTTAAGAAATCAAATAGCACAAAAGCAAACTCCCAGAGAACTACAACCAGAAAAACAACTGATTTGTCTGAGAGCTCAAAATAAAGTGTGCTGTGATTATTCCGTTGATTGCTGTCTTTGATTTTCATCCAGAAACTCCCGCCAAAGGAACTAGCTTAATAAAAATCTCTTTTTCCGCTAGATTAACACCATAGTAATTGCCAATAATGCCGATTATAGTGAATACTTTAAAGGTAACATTGGTAGCTTAAAACATTGAAACTCGTGCGGAAGAGATGGCGTTTCTAACCGAATTTTAAAATCAATATTTTTGGTTTGTGGTTGATTTACAATCTTTTAATAAAAGTATACTCACAGGAAGTTTTCCTGGTGTGTGCAAATGTGTCTTTTGCCATCTCTAAATAAATTCTTGAAAAAGTTATCAAATATAGAGTTGTAGATTTTTTGAACAAAAATAAATTCTTAAATTCTTTCTCAGCTTAGGATGAGTAGACCGAGCATTCGGAAACAAACCGAATTTTGTTTTGGAGTTAATTACCAACTTGTGATTCGCAAACCAGTTTCTCAATGAATTCAAATTCCAATTTATGTCAGCAAAAAGATCCAAAGGACTATTTTGACCATACGAAAAACCTATTTCAGCGCAAAGACAGAATTAATATAAATAGGAAATAAAATTGGATCTAAGACAGAGCCTTGGGGTACACCTAGGTTAAAAACTTTAATTTTACTCCTTATCTCATCTATCTTTACTCTTTGTGACCTATTTTTAAGGTAAGCCTTGAACCAGCCAAGCACAAAACCACGAAGCTTTTTCCAGATTCTCCACCAAAATATTATGGTTAACCATGTCAAAATGAACAAGCCAGCTGTACACTTTTAATCATCAATATTAGACATTGTTTGGATACAAAACTGTAGTACAGCATCTTCAGTCGATTTTGCTTTCCGAAAGCCAAACTGTTTAGAACTAAAGTAATTGTTAAGATTTAAAAAATTTACTATTCTGTCTTTCATAAGTTTTTCGAAAATCTTACTTATCACAGGGAGGAGAGAAATGCGCATGTAGTTGCATAATTTTATAGCAGAACTTTTTCGAACAATAGTATAACATCAGCACATTAGAACTTTATTCTTTAGACTGCGAATCGCTTTTAACATTTCAAGAGAGGTTACGGGCTTATAAACAAATCTATTCATTTGAATTGGTTCAGCACATAGACAAAGATTACAAATTAAATTGACTGGACAAGGTTGTAGACTGCTGGCTATATTAATGAAATAATCATTAAATGCTCCAGCGAGTTGGAATTTATCAGAGACTAGACAGTTTATGATACGCAAAGAAGAAGGTTTATTTGCAGAAGAAGATTTATTAAGTAAACTGTTTACCATTTTCCATTCGTTTCTAAGGTTACCTCTGGCAGAATTAAAAACGATTATGGTAACAGATATCACGGCAAATTGGAATATCCCTTTTCAGTTCAACGCATAACTTACTGTATTTACTTTTCAATCTCAGATTACTAGGGTATCGATAGCATTTATTGTAATTCTAAGTTTATTTTTTGCATTGACTTTACTTAGTAAGTCCCTAGAGATCCAAGGCCTAAGGTTTTTTCTAAATTTTTCTGAGGCAAGAAAGAGGAACAATTATAAATGTGCCTTTTATGATAAAGCCTTCAACAAATATTGTGTAGGAAGTTGACGCATCCCTACACAAATAGATGTCATTCCAAAACTCAAAAAGTAACTCCTTTTTGAGTCTACTAAAGTTAATTTTCATACTATTGTTCAGTGATTTTAAATAACTACTATTCTTCTTGTGAGAGGTTTCTACAAAGAGTCCTGTCATGCAGTTGTCAGTGATCATTAAATCAAGAACACATTTCTCATTTCAACATTTCTGTTGGATGAAACACTTTTGAATCGCCCAATGATGGATGTGATCCAAACCTCTACCTGATACAATCCTAGTAGGCTCATTAATAAAAGACTCAAGACCATGAGATGCTAATAAGGCTAAATATGTTGAAACAGTTTCACTACTATACAAATTGTTTATATTAAAGTCTCCTATAACAATTAAATTTGTTGCTTTTACTTTGACTAAAATATCAGAAAATTCATTTATACCAGATGTACCGGTATGAAGTGAAAATAAAAAACTAATTTTTAATGGGAGAGTAAGAAACATTTTATTCAAAGTATTGGCCATTGCTAGCTACACATTTTCCCAATCTTTCAGGCAATTTATGGATTCCATGCTAATAGAACTGTTCGCCTTTTGAAGCAAACCAAAAAGTCACCCAATTTTCCACTTCCTCTTAGGATTCGAAGTGCTGCTGAGCTAATGCGTGTCCCATCAATGAAAACAAATGGTAGTCGCAAGGAGCGAAGTCTGGTGAATACGGCGGGTGGAGTAGCAGCTCCAGTTTTGCTTTGTGTGCAGGTGCATTGTCATGAAGCAAAATTACCTTGCCGTGTCCTCTGGTTTATTCTGGTCGTTTTTCGATCAATGCATGGTTCAAATTGATCATTCAGGTTATAGGAATTCGTGGTACACCACACCTTTCTGGTCCCACCAGACACACAGCATTGACTTCGAGCTGACTTTGCAGCCGAAGTTGATGGTTGTCCTGTATTAACCCATGATTTTTTCCGTTTAGAATCCTGAAAATAAATCCCTTTTTCATCGCCATCTAAGAAATACTTTATCCCTTGCTGCTGCTGCTGCTACGGCTACTGTTGCTTAAGCTGCCCCTCACGGCATCTTTTCCAGACACTAGCGTGTTGAGATTTTTTTTTTTTTTTTTTTTTTGTTTGCTCTCCTTGCGATCATTATTCGTTGATAAGTCGGAGAATTTTACGCAAATGACAGATTTTGTTTTCATCTGTGAAGTGTTAGCATCTTTAGTATGCAGTCTTTGATGAAACATTTCTTGCTTTTGCTGTCGGGGACATCGATAGACAAAGCTTTCTTTTACTTTATGTCAAATGCATTTTTCTCATTGGCATTTAGATCTCCAACAACATTGATGAAATTTTCAAGATGCTGCTGTAACTAATTAAGTTTGCTTTCCAGACTATTAACTTTTGATTTAAGCTGTTCATTCTGTGATCGTAGCTCATTAAGTTGTTGCAGGAACTGTTGATTAGTTTTCTCCAAACTTGTGAGCTTCAGATAGATCATCTAAAGAGTATATTCACATTCAATCTCGCCGATGTGATTAGACGAACATGAGAAGGTGTTGATGTTTGTTACTTTTTATTTGAGTTTTTGCAATTTTAGCTGTACTATAGTTGGTGCCTGTGCAGTGTTGTTGTCTATCTGTTGTTGCAACGGAATGGATTGCCACTTGATTTTATATAACCCACATCTTGTTCTGTTATATTTACACGTCAATTCATTTGAAAGATTTAAAGTTTCTTTGAGATGCGCACCCCACGACAACTAGAGAGAACTGTTTAATTTGATTCTCAAAAATGGAAATCAACTGAGGATGCTCTTTAAGATGTTTGTTCCTAAATATACTCAAATTTAGATAGGAAAACAGTACCTCAGATTTGTTTGTGTACTCGTATATAACGAGTATAACGAGTCCATAATATTTTACTGAAAAAGTTTTTATGAATTTTATGCTTGATTCGTTCATATCCTATTTAGAAAATAGATCATAATGGGTAAAAATTGAAGTGAGAAAATTTGTATTATAATGGGTGTACCACAAGGTTCGGTGTCAGGACCAATACTTTTTTTGATCTACATTAATTCACTATTTATATTGGATTTTAAAGGGGTTATAGGAGTTTTTGCTGATGATTTGGCGTGTGTGTATGCTAGATCTATTCAGATAATACATATGCAAATAATAATTGGAATCTGTACTTATTAAGAATGTGGTTTGCGGAACACAAATGGGTAATTAGTCCTAAAACTAAAATCTTGTGTTTCAACTTTTCTAAACGAAATTCAAAAATCAAAAAGTCGTAAAATTTGCTCCTTATCCTGTCACTTTCCTCTGTAGAGAGCTAAACTGCAATGATAGTGAATTCCAGACTGAGAAAATTGATAAATTCAAGTATATACTTGGGGCTAATCATTAGTTATAAGATATCTTTTTCTAGACATACCAAGACCTTGCCAAAATATTTTCGAAATACATAAAGATATTTCTTTTACTTGAGACGAGTTTGTTCTACAAAAGACTGTAATGTCTTTCTTAAGAATGTGAAATTTCAACACAACCAAAAACAGAGACAAAATATATAACAATATCCCAAAGGTAGTAACAATTTTTGGTCGTTCGTCAAGAATATTAGAAATTTTGCCTTATCTTCCATCCCAACGCTCATTTATGACGACATTTCCGATGTCAGCTCTATGGACAAGGCCAATCTACTACAATTGGTGTACAAAAAAAAAAAAAACAAAATTTGTTTAGCTCAGAACTCAAAAGGGTAGATCTTCTTCTCCCGCCTTCTACAGACCCATTGCACCTTCGTCACTTCTTTCCAAGGCCAAGGAAACGCTGATACACCGTCAGGTTATGCAATATCTCGAAACACGAAAATTTCTCAATGATCGGTAGTAAGGTTTTCGTACCAACAGGTCCACTGGTGATCTGATGGCATGTCTCGCCGAAAAGTGAAACCACAGCGTACACCAATCCGGCGAAAGCAAAATAGTTGCACTTGATATTTATAAGGCTCTTTTGTTAAAAATTTGTGCTTTTGGGATCGATTACTCTCTTATTCAATGGATTAGAGATTATCTTTCGGAACGTTCAATTCAAGTTTAATGGTTCCTAGTCTGATGTTCACAAAATAGTTCTTGGTGTGCCCCAGAGCTCCTTTCTGTCACCGACACACATTTTAGTTTTCATTTACGATCTCTTGTCACCTAATTCTAATCCAATTTATTCCATTGCTGATGACAGTACTCTCTGCTTTTTATATTCTCGGACTCAAGTCCCTGTTCTTCGGAATTCATTCATTAAACTTCGATATTAACAGCATTAACCAAATTTAATGCTTCCAAAGCACAATGCTGTCTGGTGTTGTTAAAGCGAAATTAATATCCAGCTATTGTCCGTGAATAGCGCTTACATCGTCGAAACTGAAAAACTTTCCATTCATTCTCGGTATGTACCATATGTCATGAACAACTAACGTTGGAACGACCACATATTCGATGTAGTCAAAAATGCTGCGAAAGGTCTAGGTTTCTTCAAGCGATGTAAGAAATATTTCACCCCCTCTGATCTGGCCTCAATATGTAATTGGAGAACAATGCCCGCATCTGGTCGGGTGCGCCCAAAACACATCTGCACCTGTTAGAAATAATTCAAAACCGTGCGATAAAACTTAAAGTTTATACTTATATCAGTCAGTCAGTTGACACACTCGAACTCCCACGTAATGTCTCGTGTCTCGCCCAGTTTTGTCGCTATTTTCAACACTATTTCTTCATAGAAATCACTAGTAGCATTCCACTCCTTCAAACATCGAAGCTTAATACCGGTATCGCTATGAATGCTCATCAGTACACCCTCAAGCCCACTTTCGGACGTACTCTAAAATATCATGATTCGTTCCTAAGCCATACAACTCACTTGTGGAATGTCCTACTTAGCTCTTTATTTCCAAGTCAATATAATCTTGAAACATTTAAAACCAACGTTCATCGGTACCTCTCTTTCTTTCCTCCCTGATTTTCCTTTGCCCGCGATGTGTGCAAGCAATTTATGAGTACCCAGCAGTGGTGCTCGACCATACCGTTTACCTGCGGGTATTACGATGTTATCTTCACGTTCCTTGTTAACTGACAGACTGCATTCCACCCCGTTGGTGGATGCGCTGAAGATACGCCAAACTCATGTGTCTTAATATGAGTTTGACATCTTTGTTTCCCGCGAGTTAAAAATGTATGGATGCTGACATTTACTAACATTGGAACCAAATTTACAATGATACCACCAAAGACTGCATTTTTCGCCTCGTTGTGTTGAAAAACCTCGGTTGCTCGAGGAGCCAAGGGTGTATAATCGCGACGAGACCGGCTTTCCAGTTTTTCAAAATGTTTCGATAACTCGTTTATCTGTTTCATCAATTTCACAAGCTTACATTCACTTGATGTAGTTGGGGGATATGTGGAAGTGACAGCAATTGTATGCATTAGATATGTGCTTTCTTTGCTGCCTTCTCCAATGGCGGTAGAATTTGCTGAAATTTAACTAGAAAGCAACCTAGCCACAAAGTTGTAAGGAATGCATCTTCGATTAATTGCATAGACAGTTAACGCATTTTTTCTATTTTTCTGTGAGAGTTTTTATCACCCAACTCCAACTATGTCAAGAGCTTTTTAATTCTGCTTTGGTCACTGGGTGTGAAATATTGGGTTAAACGCTGTTTAAATGGCAGGTACTTACTAGACTCCGGTGCCTGAATGAAAAATGTACGCACTTTTTCTGCCACGATTTGGTTTAGCTGTGTGGTACATCGTATTGGTAAATGTGTTACGTTTAATAGCAAATTTGGACCTAGTTACCTAGAGCATCACATCATCACATCACAAATCAAGTCTTTAAACACTCCAGGAAGTTGATCTCTTTTTTTCCTTGTGAATGGAATAATTGTTGTTATCCTGTGATTGAAAGCCCCTCTTTTTAAGATGCGTGATACGGATCAAGATAGCTCCTAATGATAACAGATGTATCCTCTGCATATTCTATATTTTTATATCTTTTGAAGTTTACGGTTTTCATATTGCTCGAAGTGACTGAGACTTTTGCGCAGTTAAACCCACAAGAAATCAAAGGTTCAAGCTTTGAGAAATACTTCTCTTAGCCTAGCCTAAGAAGTTTATCATAGATTTCGTTTTCTGCGACCCCATTGCGACCTTCTCAGGAGGAGAAGAAAGAACTGACTGTAAGCCAATTTTTACCACAACGTACGTTGACAAAATCTAGGGCTGTCTATGGTTTAGAGCAGACAATCGCTTCTCATGATCCAACAGACAGTATAGCTACATTATCTGCAGTGAGTTGAACAGCATATATCATAGCACTGATGACAGGACCCTGACATGGTGATTCTAATTTTGAAGTATAGTCTCTCAGGAACTTCAGTGTAGATTTTGAGCATATGAATCTCAATTATTCTTTTCACGTTCTTCAATATGAAATTTGTCAGATAAATTTGCCTGAAGCCCTTCGCCTACTTGTAGTTATCCTTTCTGATTTTAGGTATAGGAGCCACTCTTAATGCTCGTCAGGGCTTCATATCTATGCCAGTGCTATCAAAGGGGAAAGATTTCCTTTAGATCATTTTTTGATTAGTGGCAGTGCAACTCAGAGCAATATCTTCCCATTAATTTCGGAATCAATTTTTAATCGACGAGACATTGGCGGTAGCTGATAAGGTACCTAAGATACCTTTAGTGACTCAACTTCTTTAATTATAAAGTTCACTTTTCAAAAGCAACGGAGACTGAGCAGTATCAATTTTTATAACTGAAGGGTAAATACCAAGTAAGATGTGATGCTTTTGTCATAAAAAAAGACTGTCTATAAGTCCATCTGTTAAGTTATTAAAAGTCACACAGTTGAGCGTTTTAGTCATAGCTTAACTTATGTGTCCTTATAAATCATCGTCTGCCCAACATAAAGTACCCACGTATTATTCACTCCATCAAACCAAACAAAAAAAATTTCGATCTAACGATATCATAACACTAAACATTCCATGCAAAACTAAGCAAAAATTCACTTGCATTCTATCCTCAAATTTCAGCAGCATCGCCATCTGCGGCAATTTGTATCTACAAAATAAGACCGACGAAAAGTGCTCGTACATCGAAAGATTAAATTACTGCACCCACTATCAGGACGGGTATACAAAACAAGCATTCGAGACCTATCTCTGAAAAAATGTCGAAAGAATAAATAAAACTTCCTAAAAGCCGTGTTATATCCAAATTAATGGTCCCCTTCAAGCCCATAACTCAGTCCTTGTAAACAGAGAAGGGTCCGTCCTACAAAGCGAACACTCATACACCCTTTAAGAGGCGTACAAACAATATAAGTGAGGGTTGAGAAATTACTGTTACAATCCTTAGTCAAGTTTTTGTAATCATTTTTTTCCCCATATCTCCCTCGCTCTTCCTGCCATCCCTACACTTTTAGTTCCAGGATGTTGTGTACGAGTACACTCAGAAAAAAGAACAGTAAAAACAAAAACCCTTGAAAAATGATTAATCGCCAGAACTTATAAACTCTGATTTAACATTACTATATGACATTGTAATTGTTTGCGATTTTTGAAAATATTGTAACACACATCTCTTTTTCAATTTCAGGATATCTAAGGGCCTTTTCCAGAACAGATAGATAGTAATAATCAGAGATACCTATCTTCTGGATTAAGCAATTCAACGCCAACGACGACATCAACACCAACACAAACTACAATGCATAGCACCGTCAGAACGAATGACAGTCTGACTTAGCAAAGTAATTGTTAATAATTAAGCTGATTACGGAAGGATCTTACTCACAGCCCACTCTCACTACACAAAGCAGTCACAAGGATATTCTTCCTAAGAATTATGCGTGGGCAAAGTAAAATCTCGTAATTATGTCATCGTCACGAGTGAAATCCAAGGATCATCCCAGACACAAGTTTGACATTCGAAGTATATTCTTGGTGAACTAATAAACAAAGACAAGCTTAAAAGAAAAGGATACTTGTGAATAAAAACCAACATAAAGGACTAAATAGCGAGACAATGTGCAGCTGTTAAGTGAATTCGTTTGAGTTTCATACAGAAATGGGATTACGGCGATAATTGAACCTCAACAACAAATACCACAACATGGCGCAATGTTACCTGATTCTCTTCGTCCTCTTTATGTATTCAGGTGAGTTGGTTGCCATAGATATCACATGTGACTCTTCGAGTTTGGGATGGTTTTTTTTTTTTTTTTACTTTGTTTCGGTTGAAATTTATAAATTTTATATTCATGCAATGAATTTTCAAACTCCATAAATTTCTGATGGCATTTTTCATTGAATACTTTTTAAGTTACTTTCAGGAATTTGTACAAAGTTTTTAAGGTCGTCGGTAAAAATGTCATATGGATAAGAACTAGTAAAACTTGCACGTCTATTGGAAAACACAGGAAATGTCAATTTATTCTGTTGCAAACGATATAAATTTAAAAAAAAAAATGTATTTTCTAATAATGTATTGGCAAAAGGTGTTCTGCCAAAACTATTTTCCAGAAGCTCCCTAATTTGTGACCAAGTTCTTAACCCCCCGTGATTTTATAACTCTATTCTAGCCCTGTAAGAACCGGTATGGTATCCTCATTAGAGGTACATAATACGTTTGCCAGTAAATCTACCCTGTCAAAAAAATCAATTAAAAATTTTCAAGAAAAATAAAAAATAAATGGTTGACTCTAAAATATGGTTGAAAATTGTTCAAGTTATGGGTGCGGCCAACTTGAAAAATGAGATGAACACGTTTAAGATTTTAAGTTAGTAGAAAGTAATGAAAATTTTTGCAATACCTTTAATCCGCTTGCGAAATATAATTGGCTTTCTAGATAAGTTTCCTGCTCTTCCATTTCTTTTATATTGGATATTATGCCGATCCTCCACTCTTTTGCAGCTTCAGATAGCGATTTTTCTGCAAGCTTTATGCGCTCTTTGTCAATCATCAAGCACATTTCGTAGCTGTTAGGGGGAAGATTTCTTAATCCATCGCTTTTATTTTGTGCAAAATTGAAGCAAAACCGTCATTGTACACGCAAACTGCAATATCCATAGCTATATCTAACTCAGTTTTACAACTAAAAATGAACTTTGTGACCAATGCTCACACAGTCTAATTAAAACTTTTATTACAGTTTTGAGTATAACCGCCGATGCATCGACTAAGAAAATCGTCTCTGGTCATTTCTTTGTAGACTGACTTGATAGCTTCACACACTTCAATTGGAAGAGCCGGCTTATGTTTGTACTCAGCTTTAGACTTTTGCCATGAGCACCATGAATCCTCTCCGATCGGATATTTATCGTGCTGCGGTTTTGCATCAGTTTATAATTTATGATCGAGTGTAGCCCATATAATGTTTCTCATGTTTTCAACTGAATCACAGTTTCTACGAATGTCTAATCCATAATCCGTCAATTTGCCCTTTACACCGAGACCTTCTTATTCAAATTACGTAGGGGGGGGGGGGGTACCCTTTTACTTTTGAATCTGATCTATTAACTCATTCTTGAGTATTGTAACATTCTCATAAGGCTTAGCATCAGTAATGCCTTTGAAAGTCTTAGAATCACCGTCACCAATATAATGGGCGTATTTTACCTAGAAAAGCTTCGGATCGCTGAAACATCTCAACAACTTAATCGATCTCCATTTTTCTACTGATCCATCGTGATTATCTTTATGATTTTGTGCTCATTCCATATATTCTTCGGTATCTTCTTTATTCTTCCAGTACTCATACGCCTTACGGTATTTTGATTTCATTGCGCAGTCTATAATTTTTGCACTGTAATTGCCAATAAGCCAAACAAGGACGATACCTTAATTCCATTTTCTTCTTTTTGAATAGGAATAGTTGTCTCATCTTTCGCTGCTTTCATCATACTGTTTTTGCAAACTAATTTAGTTGCAGTTGAAATTCTTTTGACACGGTTTGAGGTTTGTCCTTTTGTCCAAACCAATTCCAAATAATTACAATTCTACGCTTCTACTACTACGTATCTCAGTCTATACACATTTTTCACATGAAACTACTATTTTGAATCCTAAACCGAGCTTACCACTTTTCGTAAATCGGATTTGCACACTTTACAAACGGCAACGTTTGAATCCAATGGAAAAACTGCAATAAAGTTTATCATTCCATAACCAAAACCTGGATTCACTTCAATATCGTATATATCTTCTGATTGCTTAAATTTTTTTGCGGATATACTTGCATCCATTTCATTTGGTGCCTCTAACTCATGTCCAGATATTTTCGATCTCTTGCTGTATGTATAGTGTTTTCTAATAAGAACTTGACAACTTTTTTTTTTTAAATAAAAGGCAAACCAATTGAGATATTTCAAAAACTCTATTACTGGCTTAAAGTACAATCAAAACATTTATGAATCTATCTCGACTCCGTTCATATGGCCACAGCGTGCACGTTTGCAGCGGTTGATTCGATGGACCCAATTTTAAACGACTCGACCACACATTTCGGCCAAAACGGCCGCTATTTCGCGTTCAATGTTGACTCTGAGCTCTTCCAACGTCGTCGGCGTATTGGCATAAACCAGTGACTTAACGTAGCCCCTCAAGCCCATGTCTTGAGATAACACGCTCACCATACTTACTCTTCAATAAATCGATTGTAGCGTGTGCTGTGTGGCTTGTGGCACCATCCTGTTGAAACTACATGTCGTCCAAGTCCATATCTTCCAATTCTGGCCAAAAATAATCGGTGATCATGGCACGATAACGCTGACCATTCACAGTAACGTGACGATCGTTATTGTCGACGAAAAAATATGGCCCAATAACGCCGCCGACATGCAAACCGCACCAAACAGTTATTTTTTGTGGATGAAGTGGTGATTCATGAAGCACATGTGGGTTTTCACCCGACCAATAACGCATATTTTGCTTATTGACAAACCCATTGAGCCAAAAATGTGCTTCGTCACTGAAGATGATTTTGCGATGAAATTCATCATTTTGGCGCATCTTCTCCAGAACCCAATCAGAGAACGTACGTCGCTTCAAATAGTCAATCGGCTTCAATTCTTGAGTCAGCTTGATCTTGTATGGGCGCAAAGCAAGATCCTTACGCAGTTCTTGAGAACGCCGTGGAATTGACTGATTTGGATCGTCAATGTATGTATGTAGACTCAAATTTTTGCACTAAACTTGTTATTGCCTGTCTACTAGGGCGAGAATTACGACCGAAAATTGGAGTTAACGCTCTTAAGTTACAGTCACCGACTCCGAATATTTGTAGAAAATTTTTATAATTTGCAGACGTTGCTTGTTAGTGTACTACGTTAGTGTAAACGTTGAGCTTACTGAATAAATTGATAGTGACAGTTTGGTGATTAGTGAAAGAGTGCGTTCACAAATTAAATTGAAAGTTGTCAAGTCCCTATTGGAAAACCCTATACGTGTCACTCATTACAATTCCACACTCAAAAAACTTAGCAAAGTTATCGATAAAATATAAACATTCTTCAAAAAGCGTTCTTCTTGAGTGAACGACGTTTTCAAAGACGAGCCAAGTAAAAGTCTGAACACTTGGCAAATAGGTCTCCTAAAATACCGTCCCACGTTTCGGTCATAAAAGGCTTGCTATACTTTTAAAACCAAGTACATATTGTACCACGAGATATTTCCCGGCCATAATCTTATGATATATATTTTTTAAAGTCCTAAAGGACCATTGAATGCAATAAAAAAAAACCTTTTTTGTGGAAATCCTAGAGTGACCTAACCCCTTAATAGGTAGAGGTAGTCCGCTATTTTGTATTGGAAAATTCGCGTTGAGGGTTGGACCTTTCTGTTGCTCGTAAAAAAAGTGCGCTTGTATTAATAGTGATAAGAGCGGAACGGTTGATGAGGCCACTTTTGGGTCACCCAGAACTAGATAAATTATTGCCAAATTTGAAGGAATTTTTGCAATTTGAATCTAAGGATTGTCAATCTTTTGAAATCAGATCCGCATTATTGCATTGAGGGTTTTTCCGCGGAGGTTATCTCAAAGCCTGATTATCTTCCGATATTTCCTAAGGCATATTCTGTTCTGTATACTCGTAAGCTCGAAAAAAAGAGAAAGAAAGCAATTGGCAAGGCTTTGTGATGATTATATTTTGAAGCCGATAAAGTACACTACGTACGTTACCTATATTTGTTGTATCGAAACAACGAGAGAGATCAGAATATACATCGACTGTAAGGTAACACCTAAACGGTATGTTCAGAGAGACACGATGCCTCTTTTCTAAAAGTCCGCAGAAATTTGGGTAAAAAAGATTTCCAGGTACGTTTTGACCTCATCTCCGGAACTGAATTGCCTTCCGTTCAAATTGTTTTGGAGGGAGTGGAACAGATGATGTTTGTTGTCTGGCGTTATCATGATAAAAACAACGCCCTTCTTGTTCGCCAACTCTGGATATTTTTCCTTCACTGCCTGTTTCAAAGTGTCGAACTGAGAGAAATATTTAACGACATTTGTTTTCTGATTGCGTGGAAGCAACCCGAAGTAAAGGTCACCTCGCCAGTCCCATCAAATGCTCAACATGACCTTTTTGGGATGCAAATCTTGTTTACCGACCGATTACGGTGTTTCACCATTAGCGCACCATGACCTTTTACGCTGAATGTTGTTGTAAAACACCCATTTTTGGTCTCCTGTAAAAACTCTTTTCAAGAAAGACACAAGCAAGTTTAATCTCAACAAAGACTCACAGACCATTATGCAATCCATAATGGTTAGGAATCCAAATATCCATCTTTTCGATATTTCAAGCTTTTTCAGTCTCTGCGAAACGGTTGTATGTACAATGTTAGACCGCTTGACTAACTAATAGTACTGGACAACCCAATATTATAGCAATTTTATACAAAATCTTTCCATGAAATTAGTGGGCTGAACAACTAAATTGCTTATTCTTAATCATGATAATTTAGAATTTTATGACCTGGCCATGACAATCAGGCTTAAGGTGGTAGAAGGTTATATTCCCCATCATGTCAATGACCCATAAGTTTCGCGCTAAGTACCTTATCCAAATCAAAAAAAAAAAAAAAAAAAAACCCCAATTACACCGAGATTATAATAGATGTAATTTTCGAGGTGCAGAAGTTTTACAAATAAAGTGTGACGAGATAAGGACGAAAGGAAAAAAAATAAAATAAAGCAACAACGGTTCAAGATATATGTGGAACAGCACATCATTTAAATGGCCACTTCAGCTTCGCTGGCAGTGCTTCAAGCAGTAGGTCTATTTTTTGATGACTCAATCCAATATTTGCGGCGTTATTCCGGCAGTAACGTGTCGAATGTTCCCCTTCAGTTCGTCCAAGCTGTAGAGCCGTTTTGTTGGAACCACAGCTCGGATATATCGATGTTGTCGAGCTCTGACCAAAGAAAGTCGGTTAACATCGCTCTATACCTGAAACTATTGACGATAAAGGTATTTCCGTTCTCATTTCTAAGAAAATAAGGTCTGATTATGCGGACACTAATTCCAGCTATTTAGTTATAACCAACAAGCCCTTAAGAAAATATTAAACCCAAGCAAAACAACGTCTAACATAACAGCTACAAGGTTACAAAGGCAGGAAGTAATATTATCGAGCTATGAATATGATTTCGAAAATCGCTAAGGTATAGACTAAAGCAAATGGTAGTAGCAGACATGTTATTAAGAATGACATCACTAAAACAAACATCAAAACAATAATGTTTTTTGGCTGAATCTGTTAATTTGAGCGTAAGTAAAGAGGAGTAGGCATCTGAGATGAGGCAACATGCATCCCATCATAATATAGGGCTGACTTGTTTGCTGTTTGGTTGTCTAGTGTTCTATTTTTTACAGCACATGCATGATTCATGTGTCAAAGTCAAACATTTATTGCCATTTCATCATGGAAAGATAAAGATAGCACTCGAACAATGCTCAAAAATCGACCTACTTTCCAAGTAATTCAAGCCATGGTGCCCAAATTTCGCACCGATTGAATATCAAGACACCTACCCGTATGCGTAGAATGCTTACAGAGGAAAATAGTGTTACTGTATCTGCCAGTGTTAAGAAGACCATCATTTTTCCATTCGTCGCCGTTCACAGTTATTGGGATTGTGTTACTCAACTAAGTGGAAGGTTTTACGCAAGGATCTTACAAAATACAGCTCGTACAAGAACTAAAACCGAACGAGCTATTACAGCTTCAAATTTTCGGTGAGTGGGCCTTGGAAAAGCTGGAGGAAGTTCCGCTTTTTTATCGAAAAATTGTCTTCAGCGACAAAGTTAATTTTTGATTGAATGAGTATGTTTGTGAACAAAACTGCCGTATTTGTTCCGATGAGCAACGTCAGGCAATACAAGAGATGCCAGTACAACCGACAAAATGCACTGTTTGTTGTGGTTTATTGTCCGGCGAAATCATTGGCCGTATTATTTCAAAAATGACCGTGAGAACAGCTTTACAGTTAATGGCGCCCGCTATCGTTTAATGATTCCGAAATTTTTTTTCGCAAAAAATGCACGAGCTGAACTTAGCCGATATGTGGTTCCAGCAAGACCGCGGTACATGCCACATAGTGCGCGAATCGATGGTCCAATTGAAAAATGAGTTCGGTAAGCAATTTGCCATTTGACGCTTAAGATTATTTTTTATGAGGATACGTCAAATTACTCGTCTATGCGGCCTTGGAAGACATCATTACAGTATGCTCGAAAAAATGATTTAAAATTGAACACTCCATATGGACCACTTAAAACGTAGTTATGGTCAATATTTACATGACATTATCTTTAAAAAGTAAATGACAAGAACTGATTTACCAACTCTTACACTTAAAAATTCATCCATTCTATTCCGAATTCAGGTATTTTAGTTTTTAAACCCAAAATTTATCTAAATCTATCTGTGCCATCTAGCACATGTTCGAGGTCAGACTGCTTCTCGTTTGATTCCTTAGTTTTTGCTTGTTTTTGCTGTAACTTTCCTTTTTGTTCGTTGGTGTCTTTTTTTTGTACACTATGATAGTACACTTATGAATTACGATATTTTAGTACACTTTTAGTACACTTAGTACAATTGTTCTTATGTTTGGTTTGTTTGACTCTGTTTTCGATTTTTTTTTTTTTTTTTTTTTTGTATCATGAGCTAGAGTGACTTTTTATGATGCGTTTTTTTCGAATTATAGCCAATTTTAGACGAGTACTCCTTATAACGGTGATGATGGAGATGATGATTTTAGATACTAGGTGGAGTGAAAATTAACCTCTTTGACCGTCAGAATTCGCTGCTACTGCAAAAAAGGTTATAGTGCCTTGAAATCCGTTTATATTTAGGCAGACATACCAAATTTTAGTGCGATACTGTCTTTATGAATATGGACATGTTGAAAATGGACAAAAACGGTTTTCGTTCTCTCATAAAGCATTATTTTTTGAGAGGCAAAACGGCGAAGGAAACAAAAGAAAAGTTGGATAAATCTAATGGGGCTAACGCTCCGTCAGATTACAGCGTCAAATATTGGTTTCGTGAATTTCGTGGTGGCCACAACTTCACTACCGACAAGTCCGCAACGGCAGGCCCTCCGATGCGGTTACAGAAGACAATGTCAAAACAATACATGAAATGGTGTTGGCTGACCGGAAAGTGAAGATGCGCGAGTTAGCAGATACCACAAAGATTAGTACTGAGCACACACACCATATTTTGGCCTGCCCCTGAGTGCCGCACATACTCACTCCTGACCAGAAACACGAACGCGAGAGCACTTCGAAAGAGTGTTTGGACTTGTTGATGCGGAATCGGGCGGACTTTTGGCGTTGATTGGTAACTGTTGAACGACAGAGAACAGAATGAGTGCCCATCAATGGACTGAAGCCAGCACGAGTGCTCCGAAGCGGCCGAAGGAGGCTCGATGGGTCGGAAAGACTATGGCGTCGGTTTTCTTGGATTGTCATGGCATACTCTTCGTGGACTACCTCGAAAAAGGAAATACCATCAACGCGAGTATTACTGTGCATTATTGGAGCGAATGAATTCCGAAATCGCTGCAAATAGGCCTCACATGAAGCGAAAAAAAGTTTTTTTTTTTGCAAGACAATGCACCGGCGCACAAGAGCATCGCAACCATGGCTTAAATCAATTATTCGCCCGATTTGGCTCCCTCGGACTATTATCTCTTCCCAAACCTCAAAAGATGGCTCATCAATAAAAAATTCAGCTCACGCGAGGAAATCATCGACGCCACGTAGGAGTATTTTGCAGACCTTCCGGAAAATTACTTTTCGAACTGGATTATGAAAATTTTATTATTTTTATTTTTTGTTGCACATTTGATTTCTAAACTCTGTAGTTGTTCTAGTCTGTATTAGTTTTTTTTAAGTTTTATATTCGGAACTTGAACTAACTATGCTACTTACAATGCTTATGACTTTCCAACTGTATCTTATCAAAAAGATAATGTCGGATAGGGAGTTAAACATTTTGGTGAAGCTCTTTTGCATGCTTGATGCCCAAACATCAAGTGTGGAAAACGAAAGATGCCTCTTGGTTAGTGGGTGAAAGTCACATACTAGCTTAACTTTATTATGTTTTTCTTATATGAGCTTATAAGGCTATTACTGTTTAAGTGAAAATTTCCTTCTCTTTCAAATAATAAGATTTGAGATGTCCTCAGAACAGACATGAATAGATGAACTCATTTTTGGAGCAGAATTTATGAAATTTCGCCAAGAAACCACTTGCTTGATCCAATAAGTTGTCAAATTAAGCTAATTGATGTGGATTATGCGGCGTTCACCTTGTTGGGGAACAGACCCGACTCCTCCACTGTTTTGACTACTGCTTGGTGTAAAGTATTTTATGACGGATTCCTATTTTACCCACGATCATGAAATGGTGCGAAATGTCCTTCGGTTTTCATTTTTGCCTAAATCCACGCAGTTGCTTTCTTTAAATGACTGTTACATAAAAACTAAATGACCCAATCTGCTTAAAATTTGTAAAATTGTAATAGGTTGGTGATTAGTGATTGGTTGCCTATTTTTCTGTTTTTAATTATCCTTTTGCTGTGTGGAGATCATCTTTTCTAATATTAATATGCCATCCGATGATTTCAACAGCCAATTGTGGGTGGGTGTACTTCTAAGCACTGACGACTTCTGCTCTTGGCTTTGCCAACCAGGACGTGGTTACGTATCATGGGGCAGGTTTAAGAAAGACCGCAGACAATTGCAAATCTTCGACAATTTCAAAATTTATTTTATTGTAGTTTTTGTAATCTATTTCTCTATTCAGAGAGAGTCCATGATCTTCGGAAACGGTTCTGAATGGATTTGATGTTTACCGTGTGTTCAAAAAGCTTGAGGAGAAAAATCTAGATATTTCACAAAGAAAACTATCATCATTAACGAGGCAGATTTTTGATTAACTGGCTTTATTTGCTTGTTTGCTCAAACAAACAGCATTCATTATACGATGCTTGCTGCGGTTTTCATATTTCTTTCGAGATTACACCGGTTGCGGGCAATATATACTTGATTTGCTGCATGCTGGCCAATTTTTTTTTAGATAGTTTCAATAGGATGCAACCACTTGATGATGAAGTTCTGTGATCACATTTTTGCCAGAAATTGCTCTGTTAATTGGCCGCTCCGCTCGTTTGATGTAGCACCTGAAGACTCTTTTCCTTCTGGCTATATTAAGTCTCTAATCTATGCCAGTAAGCCAGAAACTTTATACAACTTGCAGACTTGAGCCCAGCGCATCCAAACATGCCAGCGATTCAGTGAAGAATAATTGAATGATGTCAAATTTTATAACTAATGGCAGCAATTATATTTTGTACCGGAATATGTAAGAGTAAAATTGATCCTTAAACATAAGCAAACTATCCTAGTGCATGTATAGTTGCTTTAAGGTTCTGAATATTTAAATTATTATAAAGAAAATCCTTCGCTAACAATTCGTAGGTATCTTACTTCCTTTCGTCTACCTTATACCTATAAATATTAAGAGCCTTAAAACTCCTCGTCTGAAGTACACATTTAAGTGTCTATAAATTGGAAATATTAAACCACTAACTGCGTAAATTAAATTTTGAAATATTGTACTTACCCAGTTTGTCACCACTCGTTGTTAGTACTACACCTTGTATTGAAATACTCAATTTTCATTTGGTTGAATGAACTGTAACCTGAATCTTTCCGGAAAACGTTCTCATTTTCTTTGTTTTTCTGCATTGAGGGTTTTTTTTTTTTTTTTAACTGGATTCCTTAGCTTTGTAAATTTCTCTTCAGCAAACCATGTTCAGATTTGAAATACATACATACATACCAGACTGACGCATATGGTGATAGAATTTCTATCCTGCCCACTTATCTTATTTTGTTCCATTTCCTTGTCAACTTTCAACAGTATACTAGCACATGTTCCTGGAAACTTGACATTCTGAAGTACGTATTTGTGTATGTTTCTTTTATCTTCCTGACACAGGATTACATAATTCCGAAGCGTGATTTTCTTGCATTCGTTGTCAGATTGGTTTACACAATTGTACGACTGAAATTGACTAGCAAACAAAAAAAAAAAAACAAAAACAACTTTCTAGGGATGTACGTGTATTTGCAAAGGGACATTAGTAGTTTGTGCCAGGAACATGAAAATGAACTAAAGTATCTGGATACCAAGCACGATCTCTGCCATCTTTCAATACAAGTTGACATAGACTCTCTTGGTCGTTGAGAAAACCAGTGGTTTCTTAGGTTCTCGCATTGGAGATTTTATATTATGAAGAAACGTTTTTTTTTTTTGTCGGAACAGTATACACCTGCTTGACTCGAACTGCAACTTTTTAAAATGCTTTAATTTTTTTATTACAAAATGTTGCAAAATACATCAATTTTCAAATTGTATTAGTAGTTTTCAATATGTCCAACTTTGGCGCGAATAATGGCCTTGAGACAGCCGAAGAAAGCATCGCACGCTGCACGTAAGTGACTCTGCGGTACTTTGGCCCATTCCCAGCGAAGCGCTTGTTTGAGGTGGTCCAAACTTTGGTATTTTTTAGTGCCAATCTTCGCCTTCAAAATACCCCAGACAGAGAAATCCAACGGATTTGCATCCAGAGAATTTGCAATCCAATGTGTCGAAGAAATGAAGTGTGGAACATTGTTTTTTAACCAAGATTGGTTGACGCGCGCTTTTTGAGACGGTGCCGAGTCCTCTTGTCATTTCCGACCGAAATGATTGTTTGTCCAAGGCTTCAATACTGCCTCTATGACAGTTTCACGGTATACGATCGCATCAATTTTGACGCCACACGAGCGGAGAGCGACCATCGGAGGTTATGGTGGCCCAAACCATCACCATCGGTGCTGCCTGCTTTCTGGTGGCCGTCCGAAGGTGTTAGTTTTCGAAGGACCTCTCTAAAAAGTAAACTTGGTCATTTTGTTTGTTGACATATTGCTCGATAACAAATGGCGACTCATCGGAAAAAACCAAATTCGGCAACTCACCACTATCGTGCAAACTCTTTCGACTCTAACTTTTTTCTTTTGCGGTGTAAGATCGTGTGTTTTTTGGAACTTCAATGACTTGAGCCCAAGCTTATTTTTCAGTATGTGTTGCATTCGTTCCAACGATATGTTGAGCTCACGAGCCATTTTTCTTCCACTTCCACTTCGACGCGGATTTCGCTAAATTCGAGCCTTCACTTTCCGAACCATTTCTGCCGATGTTGCTGTTTTTTTATGACCCCCTCCATGGCGTTTGGCAACGCTGCCAGTATCACGGTAACGAGCTATGGTTCGACAATCAAATGATTTTTTCACGTTGAGGTGCTGGAGGGCTCTAACGATAGCTTTTCCATCCAAATATAAAGAAATCACATTATTACGTTTGAATTCCATCGCAGATAAAAATTTTTCAACACAACTGAGACGCAAAATGTCTCTTGTAAATAATAAAATTATCTGTCATTTGAGCTCACTGTCATGAACGGTTTGGAAATTATAGCAGTCTGAGTTGCAGTTCGAGTCAGGCAGGGTGTACATTGTACATTGTACAGTCGGAACTAGTACATTGTATGTTGCTTTTACTGAGATTTCTAAGACTTTCGAAGAAATATGCACAAATAGTACAAAACAGTACCGTAATCCACCACGTCAGCGCCGAGTACTCAGAGCCTGATGCGAGCGTAGAGCATATGTAAATTTACAAAGGTAGTGTTGCGTCGTTACTTCATCACTTCTGCAACCAGCATCGCAGGATATTTTATCACTTATGGTATGCTCAGCACACTTAGGACCTTAGAGTGACAGTAAGCAGCATGCAATTTTTGCTACTAAAGGGGGTCGGTAAGCCGCTGAACGCATAGAGATGTCGGGAAGAATTTTCTTGGTCTGCTGCCAATCTAGAGTGCCATGCCGTCTGCTGTTATTCTCATATGAAATCGAAATCCCAAAGGAAAGTAGATTTGGGTTCTGAAAAACCCTCTCTAATTTTGTCTAATTAGTGCATATGTGACTTAATTTCCGTGATCCAGGTGTGACTTGTAACTTAGACAAATTTTAGTAAATTCGACTGCGTTCAGTGAAGTCTTGCAGTATTGAACTAGCTTGGGAATCCGAAATGGGATCGGATGGGAAGATTGGTTTCTATGCAAGTGCTTCTCCCCTCTATCGATTCTTCAAAATACATTTCATTGCCTTCAGAACTGCCTATAACTCCGCTTAGATGACAAACGCAAGTTTTACTAACGAGTAGTCAAATCTAACGAAGCCGTCCTCCAGAAAAGCGGCGTGAAGGCATGCAAAACTTATGGTGTCATTACATCAGATGTCATAAGCAATAAGATCAGAGTTAAAAGACAGCCGACGTGCTAGGTTGTAAAAGCTCCAGTATGTACAATATTTTACCAAATACCACTTTAATTTCGACGGAAAATGGCTTTGTAGCTCTTAAAATATCTTGAAAGATGAAATCTCCTCTATGACTGACAGTACATTTTCTCAGAAGGAGGTCCACTGGCGATTAAATGACACAAAAAGTGGAACCAAAGCGTACTTTTGGTGAAGGCAAAATAGTTGCATTTGTTAATATTTCAAAGGCATTTGACAGAGTTTGATGTAATCTAACCCCAATTAGAAAACCTTATTAGTTAGCTTAATATATGGCTAACTGATTTCACCTGCGCACTCTAGACTCTATGGTATATTTCTACTTTCGAACTCAAAAAGATAATGTCCTCCCACTCGTCCTGTCTCGCCCTTCTTAGTTTTTTTTTTTTTTTTTTTTGCGCAAACTGTTATGAGCTGTTTTATCATTGGATTTGTTCGAATTATTTCTACAATCCAGTCCAAAATCTTGAAGTGGGAATGGTTTTCTATATTCCCAGAATCTAGTGTTCGTTCTGTCGCTTCCGTTTTTTCTTCTAGCTTTGAGCTTTTGCTTTGCCAACTCTACAACTTCCATTGGATTATTGTTTATGTCAAAATTCAGGACTTCAGTTACGGCAAATAGGAGGTACTATGAGAAGATCAAGTCATACATAATCAGCACAACAAGTTGCGCCTACTACCTACGTCTGGATAATTTTGGTAAATCAAAAACAAAGTGGAATATTCACTCACACATTTATAAATACCAGCGCCACATGGATGTAATGAAAAAGGTGCGACATCATGGAAGTAAAAATGCGAGTAGATATACAAATATGAATACATTACTCAAGCAGGCACTTCTCTTGCACAACAGGGAGTGATCCTGGAAGGTACGGAAGTATTCATGTTAGATCAAAACGGTTATCGCAAACTTGAAGTTCGACACAATGATGGGTGAGCATCTTGAACTAGAGGTCATATATATTACGTGTTATGGCAATGTTAAATGGTATCATATCGAGTACAAGGGCTCGTATGGAAGAAGTGCTTTTGAAACGAGAAACTCAGTGGGAGAAAAGATGCTTAACACGTGAAAAGTTTACGGTATTAAGCGCAAACTCTACTTTATTACATACTGTAGAGATAGACAACAACACCCAAATAGATTACTATCTTCAGTGAAATAGGCGAAACAACGGGTTTTAAGATTCTAAAGTGATTTTAAGTGAACTTCACTTTTGGTGACAGAAGTTCTCTTGAAGGGAGGAACACGAAACCGGCACAAAACGAGAAAATTAAGTGGTACATACACGTATAAGGGAGGAGCGCATCTCTAAGAAGAAGTCCTAAGTGCGCAAGGAATTAAAACTAATTTCGATAAAGAATTTGAAACCAGTGTAACATCTCTTCTCGAGTCTTCAAAAAGCGACCTCCAGATACATAAATAAAACATGAAGAGGAAACGGCAAACTTCGCAGAAGTCAAAGTCGGCGAAGGACCTAACAGAATGTACCGAGATCGTACTAGCGGACTGGAATACAGGCTCCCCGAAGTGTGGGTGAAAAATCGTATATATAAAATAATGAACTGCGATCTGATACCGTACTCATCGGTAAAGCTGATATCGCATACTATGTATAAAAATATCCGAAAGATTTCCAGACAGTCGAGAATGAAATGCTGTCTTAACTTAATGGCAGTCAATGATGGAAATGTTCTTTTGCCAGCTACCTCAGTTACGCATACTCGTACAAAATTGGCTGAGCTCCCCTTCCATATGTGTGCGCCATCTTCTGCGTTGTCTATGTGTGTTCGAGTTGAAAACTGGAGGCCCAGTCACCTTAGCAAGACGTTTCATTGTTGAAACGTCTTCTCAATTCTCGATTAAGAAACCGAAAATTCCCTTAAAAATATACTTTTGTCGCGTCCGAGAGCATATTTTTCTGTTTTCGTCAGTGTTCAAGCTTCTGTGGCATAGGGTAGAACTGGAGGTTTTACCACTCACTTTCCTTATAAAACCAAGCAATCAGCGAGCGTTGTTCTTCGCATGATTTCCGGGCTCTTTTCTTTGTTAAAGGTGATAGCGTAGCACAGTTAGATAAAGTTTGCTACTACCTTAAAGCTGTTGCTGCCTATTGTGGCGTCTTTCATTAGATATCGATGTTGTATACCTCTTTTTGTGACAGCATATACTTGGTCTTTGTACGACGACATCTGGAACCACCTCTGCTGCTTATGCAATAGACGCAAGTGCTCTCTGAACCGAATCTTGAAAGGCGATACCCCGCAACAAACCCCACTTCTGGCATATTTATTTATTTATCAATATTAATGTTGTCCCCTTGTGCCAACTCCTTAATCCTCGAAGCACTTGAGCTCTTCCAGCGATGACGTTTTTATTTTTTTATTTCTACAATCGTTGAAAATCTCAGCCCTTTCATAGGTCTCTTCAGTTTTGGAAACAGGAAAAAGTTGCATGGGGTCAAATCCGGTGAATATAGTGGCTGAGGCATGATTGTTGTATTGTTTTTGGCCAAAAAATCTCTCATAAGCAACGGTGAATGGGCAGGTACATTATCGTGATGCATAGTCCTTAATTGTTTTTCCTAATTTCCGGAGGTTTTTTCGTATTGCTTCTCGCAAATGGCGCATAACTTCAATTTATTACTCCTTGTTGACCGTACGACCTTGAGGTAAGAACACCTAATTCACTACGCTACGCTAATCGAAAAAACGGTGATCAACACTTTGGCATTTGATCGAACTTGGCGGGCCTTTTTCGGTCTTTGGCTCAAATTTGCAATTAACGTAACTAAACATAAAATAAATATAACGTAAATGTATCTTATAATTTGTAATCAATTCCTAAAACTTAAGCTTATTTTAGTGGCCTTCAGATGGAATGGCCAGCAAATATCACAAAAGCGACTGCCTTTTACACAAACTATAGCCAAACTACGCAAAGAATTTTGTAAGTCTATATACGCGAAATCATCGATCGGCTGTGTGCTCCATTAAATACCGTTACACAAATGTCAGTGGTTCAGTTTTAAGCCAAAAGGTTTAAGAATTTATGTCACTGGGGATGGACGAAACCGAACAACCAACCGAATGCAAAATAATTGCAGCTCTTAAGTGCAAGAACAAAAGCAAAATCGTATCCATACCAACGAAGTGATCAAAAACGAACGAAGCTTGTGGAATGATTCTAAGATCCGCAATTATAGTCAACCCCATTAAGGACTCCGTAGAAACGCAAACAAATATGTATAGTCCCATAGGGACTTGACAACTTTGAATTTAATTTGTGAACGCACTCTTTCACTAATTATCAAACTGTCACTGTCATTTTATTCAGTAAACTCAACATTTTCATCATGGTAAAGTACACTAACGAGCTTCGTTGGGTTCTGGAGAAGATGCGCCAAGATGATGAATATCGTCGCAAAAATGAAGAAGCTCATTTTTGGCTAAATGGGTTCGTCAATAAGCAAAATTTGCGTTATTGGTCGGGTAAAAATCCACATGTGCTTCATGAATCAACACTTCATCCACAAAAAATAACTGTTTGGTGCGGTTTGCATGCCGGCGGCGTTATTGGGCCATATTTTTTCGTCGACGATAACGATCGTCATGTTACTGTGAATGGTCAGCATTATCGCGCCATTGTCACCGATTATTTTTGGCCCGAATTGGAAAATATGGATTTGGACGACATGTTGTTTCAATAGGATGGTACCACAAGCCACACAGCACACGCTACAATCGATTTATTGAAGAGTAAGTATGGTGAGTAAGTATCTCAAGACATGGGCCAGTGGATTGGCCGCCTCGTTCGTGCGATTTAACGGCGCTTGACTATTTTCTGTGGGGCTACGTAATGTCATTGGTTTATGTCAACACGCCGACGACGTTGAAAGAGCTCAGAGCCAACATTGAATGCGAAATAGCGGCCGTTTCGGCCGAAATATGTGGCCGAGTCGTCGAAAATTGGGTCCAATAAATCGACCGCTGCAAACGTGCCCGCGGTGGCCATATGAACGAGGTCGAGTTCCATTCATAAATGTTTTGATTGTACTTCAATCCAATAAAAAAGTTTTTGAAATATCTCAAATGGTTTGCCTTTTATTTAAAAAAAAAAGTTGTCAAGTCGTTATTAGAAAACCCTATTTAAGAAAAATGTAACTTTTGATAAAATTTACGAGTTACACATTTCTACAGTTAAAAAACAAAAGAAGATGAAGGAAACTTAACCCTACTTCATCCTTGAAACCGCCCTTAATATTCACGTAACCGATATCGTGGGTTTCGAGATAGATGATCGTAAATATTGGTAAATAATAAAAATCTTCAATTAAACATTCTTGACAGTGCAAACAAATCTACCAAACACAAGTGACATTGACGCCCGACAATAACTTAGCTTAGATTTGAGTCAACTTCATCGCATTTGAAAACAGACAAAATAAGCTTATAAAAAAGTTTAACAATAAAAGAAGTTAATAAAAGAATAAGAGAAAAAAAAGCAATCCATAAGGATGCCAAAAACTACAGAACAACGCTACACCAAGGATTTATGAAAGAGAAAAGAATATCCCTTCCAGACTCCCCACTTTGAAATTTTGGAAACCAAACTCGTTAAGAATGTCCTTTAAATCACCTTCATCCTCGAGATTGTACGTTTCTCTTTATTATCAACAAAATCAATAAATAAATCAACTCAACAACACTTTTGCCCACACAAACATATGCGATAATCTTCCAGTCATCCAATCTCATCAAAGAACACAAGTTTTTCACCTTAGCATGTATGCTTAGTCAGCGATTTCTAAGCCAAATACAAGTAAAGTCGTTAAACGTTTTGGGTCCAGGTATTTCCGATTACTATATTCGCACTTTCTTTCCGCACAATCACCTGAGAAGAAGTAAAGAAAATGCAATTTTACTGCTGCAATGACAGAAAGGAGAAAAACTCATTAACTTTCCAATATTTCTTTTACGAGAGCAATTACAAAAAAAAAAAAAAAAAATCAGGCAAAGGTAACATAATCATCCTTTGGGTTCAAGGTGAAACTGATGATGGATATACCAAGATTATAGGCAAACGACTCCAGTCCACCGGCAATGTCGTTCGTCAGCATATTTATCTTCCATCAGGACAAGCATCTCTTATTATTCAACTAAATAGCAGATTATCCAGACAGTATATCTTTGAAGAATAACTCGAGTTGTATTTTTTCACCAAACACGTAGGTACGAGGAAAAGTGTTCAAGTAATTCCATACAATGTATTATATCTTGGAGATAGTACCAGTACCAGTTTCATTCTGTGATCGCAATAAAAACATAAAAATTCCAGCGACCATTCCATGTCCAATTCGTTTTAAATGAGCATCGTACCGATGCTGATGGCGCACATTAGTGCAAACGACGTGGTCGCATGTAATACCTTCCGTTTTCTCTGACTTTATCTCTCGTTCACACCATTTTGGCGTAGCTTAGGATTTTGCCTTCTCAACCGGGAATGAAATCTCTTCAAGCACGGTATGGCATTATTCCAAAAACCGAAAGGGCCACAAAAACTGCGACCTACATCCCATTTCTGCAAGGAAATGTACATACTATGTGTGTACTCTATACAAGTACGTTCAAATGGTATGACGTAGCGCATTCTCGATTGTTTCAAATCTTATCAAGGGGTTTGCAAATGCTATAACAGCATTTTACGATCTATCGACATTTGTGGTCCTCCATCCATTTAACATGCAAAACAAGTACCGAATGACAAGCGTGTGTATTCAGGGAAATGGGCAGAACCAAGGCTATGTAACAGACATGGTCTGGTACTGAAAAAAATTTCGAAGAAATTGTCCATAGTCTGGCCCGGTGTTACCGGTGGCGTATTTTACACTGGCATTAAACAACTTTTTAGTTGTACAGACACCTTTTCTCAAGGTGATACCCTTGCGGTACACTTTCCATTATCAACAAAATTAGTACAAAAATAGAAAAGATAATTTAAATAGAAAAAGACAAGCTACATTAAAACACCTTAAACAAGGCTGTCCGGCTTAGACTTAATCCATGAGGATTTACTCCGTCGGGTCGAGACATCTTCAATTTACCACCATGCATCGCAGAAGTAAGTGTTGCTTATCGACACGAGACTAATGTGCCTTGTAAAGGTATATTATTCGGATTTGCCGAGAGTGGCAAGTTTTCTGACAGTAGTATGATACTGCCTTTGGGGATAAAGCTAAATGTTGAGCCACTCTATTGTTATTTTCTTTGTAGTCGTAAGTATGTATGTCGATATTGCCACCAGAGCTTCGATTATTTTTCAGTGAAAGATAAAGTATTCCCATTGCGAAACACCGGCGTTCAAAAACATGGCGTTGTGGTTAGCAGATGCATACAAACACCCGTGGAATCCACGAAGAGAGAGAGAGAGAGATAGGCTACACCCTGCCTGACTCGAACTGCAACTTTTTTAAATGCTATAATTTTTTTTATATTTTGATAAATTTTATTGTACCAAAGCAAAAAATGTTGGAATATACATAAATTTTTAAATTGTATCAGTAGTTTTCTATATGTCCACCTTCGGCGCGAATAATGGCCTTGAGACTGTCGAAGAAAGCATCACATGATGCACGTAAGCGCCTCTGCGGTATTTTGGCCCATTCCCGGCGAAGTGCTTGTTTGAGGTGGTCGAAACTTTGGTATTTTTTAGTGTCAATCTTCGCCTTCAAAATATCCCAGACAGAAAAATCCAACGGATTTGCATCCAGAGAATTTGCAATCCAATGTGTCGAAGAAATGAAGTGTGGAACATTGTTTTTTAACCAATCTTGTTTGACGCGCGCTTTGTGAGACGGTGCCGAGTCTTCTTGTCATTTCCGACCAAAATAATTGTTTGCCTTAGGCTTCAATACTGCCTCTATGACAGTTTCACGGTATACGATCGCATTAATTTTGACGCCACGGTCCAAAAATACGAGCGGAGAGCGACCATCTGCGGTTATGGCGGCCCAAACCATCACCATCGGTGCTGCCTGCTTTCTGGTGGCCGTCCGAAGGTGTTAATTTTCGAAGGACCTCTCTGGCAAGTAAACTCGGTCATTTTGTTTGCTGACATATTGCTCGATAACAAATGGCGACTCATCGGAAAAAACCATATTCGGCAACTCACCACTATCGTGCAAGCTTAGCAACTCCTTCGCTCTTTCGACTCTAACTTTTTTCTATTGCGGTGTAAGATCGTGTGCTTTTTGGAACTTCAATGGCTTGAGCCCAAGCTCATATTTCAGTATGTGTTGCATCCGTTCCAACGATATGTTGAGCTAACGAGCCATTTTTCTCCCACTTCGACGCGGATTTATATTTTTCTTTTTATATAATAACGCGCGAGCGCCAAGGGGATATGAATACCCTTTTTCTCCAGTTCACGCGCGGGTGGTGTTTGAAACTCAGGTGTATTAGGTTTCGATATTTTTTCCAGAGGTGGTTGTCAAACTGGACGGGACGAGCTAGTACATGCTCCTCAACCAGTGGGTCTTAAGTACGTGCTAGTTGTTAGTTCGTAACATTTAGCCCAGCCAGCAACCACTCCAACATCAGTGTTATGCTTTCATGTCAGAGTTGACGCCGACGGGATTTTCATATAACTACATACAAATTCTATGAAAAGACTTTTTCACAGAATTGCCTGGCACGGGATTCGAACCCGCGACTCTCTGCTTGAGGAGTCTATGCATATACCACTACACCACGGACACCCACTTCACTTTCTGAACCATTTCTGCCAATGTTGCAACGCTTTGCAACGCTGATTTATTCACGTTGAGATGCTGGAGGGCTCTAAAGATAGCTACTTATGATTTCCCAGCCAAATATAAAGCAATCACACTATCACGTTTGAATTCCATTGCGGATAAAATTTTTTTAACACAACTGAAACGCAAGTCGTTTAAAAGGCCTGCAAATAATAAAATTATCTCTCATGTGTCAAATTTGAGCTCACTGTCATGAACGGATTGGAAATTATAGCAGTCTGAAGTTGGTTGCAGTTCGAGTCAGGCTGGGTGTAGAATTGTTTTTAAATTAACTGAAAAGGAAAACAGTAGGAGATTTACCTCCTCGGCCAGAAAAGTTCAGGTCGCAAATCCAATGAACGAATCCGACGTGCATTAATTCCTTTCAAATTGCAATTCAAACTTGAGTGAGGTAAGTATATGTACAAAAGAAAGCTTGACTCGTAAGAGAGTGCTTAAAAAATCTTTATCTGAATCACCATACACAGTTTGATACTGTCATTTAAGCCCACACATCCAAAACCATCCAAAGCGGGAACAGATACTATATAAGAGCTAAAGCTGCACATATTCTCTAGGTGGACCTAGACCTCAGCAAAAGATCTCTCCATTTAGGACTGTCTCTGGCAAACTGCCTCAAGTTGCGCTCTCCAAGTTAGCTGAGGTCCACTTCAACTAGCGCGTGCCACCTAAGGCGAAGTTTTCCTCTACTACGTTGTCCAACCTAGCTGGAAGTTAACACTTTTCGGAGTTGAGTGTTTGTGATTATCCGCTCTATATGTCATAGTCATCTAAGGCTATTAACTATGAACAGCTCGTAAAGTTCGGTGTGAAATATCCTCCTCCGAATCCCTTCAATGGAAATGTCCGGTCCGGGATATCTTCATACATCTTCGCTAATGTCCATGCTTCTGCACCTTGAAGCGGAACTGGGATGATGACTGTCTTATATGAAGCCCGAAGAAAAAGCGACTGGAATATTGTGCCTATAATATTGTCGCGCGAGCTTCGCACAATTTTCTCAAAATTACCTTGCCTTAACCATTTAGCATTAAGCATTCTCAGCCATTTGCTCGATGGGGCTGAGCCAGTACAGCCGAAGGATTTCTGCCATCTGGACTACATCCATATATTTATACAGCTTGTAGAGTTCGCGTTTATATATTCTCTTCCAATCGCCCTCTTCGTAGATAGGAATAAATATTCGACGTAGAATTTTTCTTTCGAAGGCTCCCAAAATCTGCTTGTCTGTCTTGCTTATCGTCCAATAACAGTTCCATAAAGCAAGACTGACAAGATCAAGTTTTGTAGAGCATGATTTTGGGCTTTACAGTTAAGATTTTGGACCCTAGTTGCTTGGACAAACCGAAATAAGAGCAGTTGCCTAAGGTTATTCGTCGAATCTCCACTAGAGTGTCATCTCTGGAGTTAGTATTTTCTTCGAGGTAGATAAGCCCCTTCACTACCTCAAAATTATAGCTGCAGATTTTTAGTTTCTGTCCTAGACGGTATTCGACGGCTGGACGGATTTGTTAAATATAGTGCCTTCTATGTTTATGCCGGCTTTTCGCACAATCTGCTCCACCACCAGATTGAAGCAATCACACGACAGCGCGGCTCCTTGCCAGAATTCGGTGCATAGTTAAAAAAAATTGAAGGTTTTGTTTCCAAGCTACAAGGTGCATTTTGAGTTCTCTATCGAGGCGCGACACAACCGAATTAGTTTTCTCGGAATCAGTAATAATTCAGTACGATGAATGCTGTTGTGTGCAACTTTAAAGTCAATGGTGAGTCTCGACTTAAAACATGTTGGTCTTTTTGAGGATGCCGCATTGTGAAGATTTGGTTTTGGTCTATCGTCGAATTGGCAGGCCGGAAGCTACACTCGTTGAATCTTGTAGGCTACGTTAAGCAGGAATATATAATATACAGGGCAGAAAGAGCCGATAGTCCAGTCTTCGGGCATGTTTTCTTCCTCCCATTCTTTGCAGATGATTTGGTGCAAGCTTCTTACCAAACATCGTCACCAACTTCGAAGAGCAAAAAGCGGCCTTATTATTCTTCAGCTTTTTAATGGATGTGCCGACTTCGTCTGGGCTGGGTGGAAGAACTACTTCATCGACTGGGGTTGAGTTGTTTTCTTACCCTATCACTCTCTTCTGGGCATGCCCATCAAGCCGCTGTTGGAAATGCTGCTTAAATACATCCACAATTTCCTGTGGGTCGGTGACAAGATTACCCTCAGTATTTCGAAGTGCCTGAATTAGTGGTCTGTAGCCTGCAGCCAGGCTTTTAGCTTTTTTATAAAAGTTTCGCATCTTGTATTACTCCTGCACTCTTCGAAGAGACTCTTTCCCCTTTTCGCAGTAACCTTTTTCTCCCCCATCCTTCTGGCTCTGTACTCGTCCCACATTGCCCGCGTTGTTCTTTGCAACGTCTTCTTATATGCTTCATTTGTTTCCTTTTTCTTCTGCATGCACTCGTCATCATACAAAGGATTTCTTGTCGGGGGTGGCTACTTCGGCTACTTCCTGAATAGTAGTGCAGCATTGTAACCACAGGTTGTTGACGTTTGTGATAGGCAATGGCATATTGCAGAATCTTTCGTCCAGTTGCTCACTGTAGTGTCTGGCTATCTTCGTCGTGCTAAGAAATCCAATGTTGTACCTCCTTTCTGTTGCTTGGCGCAGCTTTATTTCATCAGATAGTAAAGCTCTGAATCGTGCTGCAACTGAATAGAGATCAGAGTCGACTTTTGTCCCTCTTAATGTTTGCACATTCAGGATATTTGACGAGTATCTTGCGTCAATCATAACGGGGTCAATTTGTTTGTTTGTTCTACCGTCCGAAGTTAGCCAGATTGCTCTTATGCTAGATGCCGCAAACTCCATGAGTCGGAATTTGTTATCTGCTGTCGTTTCGTGAAGGCTGTGTTTACCGACCATTCTGCCAAAGATGCCCTCCTTACTAATTTTGAAATTTAAATCCCCGTGCACGATCTTAACATCATACTACGAACAGGCTCCGTCCAAGAGGTCGTAGAAATCCTTCTTGATAGGGTCCCCAGTTTCATTAGTAGGGGCGTGTATACCAGTACGTCATAGGCAGCTGAAATTGAATTTCCCTTTGATGCTGATCACAGACAAATCGATGACCTTAAATCTCAGCCGCTTTCCCACGATGAATTCGGATCCTTGTATGTGCAACCTTTAATTTCAACTGTAACATATGTCGCACTCCTTTCTTTTGATCATTACCGATCCTATCTGCTCAGATAACAGAGATTTTATGTTGTCAGCCTCACCCTACACATCTATTTTTTTGGCACAAAAGTATACCAAAAGAAGTCACTCTCATCAATGTTTTTATAAAAGATACCTACATAAAAAATGCACAAAATAAATAAAACAAATTAAATGAAATATAAATATATTTACTTTATTTACTTTAAATGAAGTAAGGAATGACAATTACTGAAGGAGTTTCTTCAGTTCTCTTTGTCGGAATCAGAATATTCAGAAAAGTTTGGCTCCGTCAAGGCATCACCGAACTAAGGATTTTTATAAAAATAATGGTAGATATTCATTTGGAATTATTATCATCATGTCGCACATTTTAGTTTCACCTCAGCGATGGGTAGTGTATCCAAGTAGACATAGCTGCCTGCAATTGAAGGGCTTCTTTTAAGGGCTTCGGTGACCAAAAACCCTTCATTAGAATAGTGTTATGTAAAAAAAAAAAAGCCTTATACGGTTCATCTTTTAGGTACCTCATTCAGCAAATACATCGGAAGAGAAATTTAATCCCTCGTACAATAGTGTGTGAATTTGGAAAAGTTCTGGAGAAATACCAGTTCCCCTGGTTGATCTGAGTATATCCTTCAGGAACTTATTAAGGCACATTCTTGGATTTTATACTAATTTTAGAATGTATGGAATCAAATTCCATTTCTGTGTGTCCAGTTGTAAAATATTTGTGATCCATTGTTCCTACTGTTCCTACATCATCGCAATGAGATGAATGTTTTATTTGTTTTCTGTCCACCACATTTTTAAGTTCACAAATGCTGTTTTGAGACATTACGTATTGGTAGACATCCAAACGCTTGAAATTTGTCCCACAGATAACAGTGTCCTTATCCATTACCTGTGTCGTATATTTTCAAGTTATAAGCCGCCAAATTTTGTAAATAAAATATTTGACTACAAGAATTCTTCGGCGTATTTATGTTAGTAATGCCTGTAAATGAAAATTGTAAGCCTGCACTGTACAATCACGTTTGGCAAGACTTTTATCCTCATTGCGTGACTGGGGGGCTAACATCCTCCTTTCCAGATATTTTTCCTAGTTGTCTTTTTGTAATAACATTTCGTCATCTGGTAATCGACCTTTTTTTTTCTTTTGGTTTGAAAGAATTCAAGTTGAAGCTATTGATAAAGGAGTTGAACATAAAGGTAAATTTAACTAGTCTAGGGCTTACACACGCACCCCTAGAGACTGTGAAGCTCCAGTGATAAGTAAAGCTTCTCCTGCCGCTTTCTAAATTTCGTGTACTCTTTTTATCCTTCTTTTCTGTATAAACAAAAATAAATGAAAGTACAACATATTGTTATTGGTGTTTACTTTAATTCTTTACACTGTGGCACTTGATTGGCATGCCGACAAGTACCCTTTTTTTGTGATTTATGGTTCATACATCCTTTTATCATTTATCGAGAAGCCTTTGTAAACACACATCGGATTCGGTTGTTGTTTTCTTTTCTTTAAGGTACGAGTATATGTATTATTGGCTTATGCCAACAATTTATATTCATCCTTTTGCTCTATTTGCACACATTCATTTTTTTCATTTCATTCATTTTAAATGCATTTTTATTTGAATTCATTAATTAACTCTTATATGCTACGAGTAGACAAAAATACACTTAAAAATAAGCTCGATTAGCTTAAAATTTATCTTTTGCTAATTTACAGGCTCCATGCTTAGTTAAGACTTATACTAAAACTATGTCTTTCAACGTACTGTCACTAATTTTTTTTTTTTAAATTTCTATTATATATTTATTTTAAACTAAAACTAAGAATTTTTATTAGACAAAGAAACTTAGTATATGGACTTTTTTTATAAAAAAAATAAAACTAAAACTTACAAACTAACTACCTAAAAAAATAAATCTTAAACTACTTATACTATCTTATTGTAAACATATATAATGCAAATATCTTTTCACCCACTACATCCTTTGTTTCCAACTATTTCTACGCATTTGCTTATTTGGGTAGAATTTGAATGAAGATCATAGATTTATTGGCATTGTCCTTTTCTTCAAAATAAAAGCAGAGCGTGAATGGTGTACCAGCTCATCATGCGTCTTCTTTACGAATGAAGATCTCATTTAATAGTGAGCCTTTGTAGATTAAAGTCAATCGGTTTTTTATAAGACAAAAGAATACAAGCTGCAAATACTGAAAAGGGATTGAGAGATCAGGGGGGTAAATCTGTGAGTAATCACTCAGTATCCCGTAGTTATTTATTTGTAAAATATTTTTTAGTGAATTACACTTAAATTTAAGCTTAACACTATTATTATAATTTACGGTTTATTTTTGGTACCTAAATAGATATAAGATGTTAATGTTTCTTTAAAACAATGTCCTTTATATTATTTGATAAAAAAATTGTTAGTGATATTATTTTGTAAAACCGAGCTGGTAGATTAATCATGTGTAATGGAGTGAGAGGATCCACTCTTATAGTACGGATGAGGAAACGGAGATATACCTCTCAATTCGTTAATCATCAAGTAGGCGGTGCCTTCCATGCGCACTCCTATTTAGGTGATCTAGCATCCTAGCTGTTTGTTCATTCATCTATTCCAAATACTCGGAGTGTGCGGTGTTTCCTACTTTGTGTATCGCAATCCTCGCGAGTATTTAATATCTTCTTACCGTAGAGAAGTGCCAAGAGTGCTCATACATGTATTTTTATTTTTGTTATAACAGAAAGAAAAGAGGTGATCGCTAATGTTAAATTAAAGGCTTAATATTTTTATTAAAGGAAGCAAGTAAAATAAAATTAGTTTGTGTGAATTTAAAATTAAATTGTGTTATTTTTCTATAAGATTATACGAGGTATGTTCAAAAAGTGTGGTGACTTTATATTTTTATAAAAAAAATTAATGTTGCCCCCATCAAGATTTTTCTCAATCCTTGTATATGACAACTTGGCGTATTTTACGTGAGGATATCGGCTTAAGAGCGTACAAAATTCAACTTGTGCAAGGATTGAAGCCAGGCGACTTGAATTTGCGCCATATTTTCAGTGAATGGGCTCTGGAAAAACTCAATTAAAATCTGTTATTTTATCGGAAATTATGTTCACTGATGAAGCCCATTTCTAGCTCAGTGTAAACGTAAATAAACAAAATTGCCTACCACTATATCCATTTAGAACAACGGTGTGGTGTCGTTTATGGGCTGGTGGAATCATTGGTCTATATCTCTTCAAAAATTAGGCAAATCAGAATGTTAACGTCAATGGTAACAGTTATCGCGCCATGTTAACGGACTATGTGCTTTCTAAAATTGAAGCGCATGGTCTCGGTGAGCTCTGGTTTCAACAAAACGCCCTACGAGCCATCATTTTAGTGAGCACATAATTTCACGGTTTGCTACGGTAAGCTAACCGACTAGATCGTGCGATATCACACCTTTGGACTATTTTCTCTGGAGATATGTAAAGTCTCAGGTCTTAAGGAATAAACCAGCCATGATTGACGCTTTGGAAGCCGACATAAGTCGTGTTATCCGCGAGATACCAGACGCTATGCTCGCACGAGTCGTCCAAAATTGGACCTTCCGAATGGACTACCCCAGACGTAATCGTGGCCAACATTTACTATACATAATATTATTTTCAGAAAGTAAATGTCATGAATTGTTCTTTTAATCGATAATAAAAATTTTGAGTTTTCTTTTAAATTTATGTATTTTATTTTTTATTATAAATCCAACCTTTACTTACTGACTAAAACTCCTGATGCACATGCTACGGTAATCTGCAAAAAACTTTGACATTTGATCGAACTTGCTTTTTTCGGTGTTGACTCTCCTGAGTTCTTCCATTGGGACGATTGGGCTTTGATTTCGACGTCGGAACCATATACTCATGATTCGCTAGCAGTTATGACCCTATTGAGCAAGTCAGGATCATCATTGACGTCATTAAAGGGCCCCTGAGCGATGCTCATTCGAAGGTTCTTCTGATAAAAATTACGAGTAAGAAGTTTCGGAACAAACTTCACTGACGCACGTCTCATACCCAAAACATTAGAAAAAATTGCAAGATACGAGCAGACCCATATGCTAACATCTCAGCAATTTTTCAAAACAATTTTCTTCACAGCTTTGACGTAATCATATTTTGTTGATGTGCTGGGGTGTCCAGAGCGAGATTCGTCATTGGCATTTTCTCTGGCCGTTGGGAAGTGCCGGTACCACTTGTTAATACTTGTTTTCATTAGAGTAGACTAACCGCTTGTCACTGTCAACATTTTAGAGCACTTAATTCAATTTTTTACATAAAATTTGATGTAAAATCTTTGCTCCATTTCTGATATTAATTGAAAATCGCCAAACAAATGAAAACGCGTCTAACCTTTCTATCTATCGAAACAAACTAAGCATGGTATGTATTTGAAACTGTGAACATATGCTCGGTACATATGTACCAACACAGCAAAAAATAAACTGATAATCGAATGTACGTTGGCCGCGATATTTCAAAAGTCACATTACTTTTTGAACACACCGCGTATGTGCAACATATTTCCTTTGTTGATCATAAAAACCCATTGCTCTAAACGAAATATTTGTACTTGGTAGCTGCTGTTACTACTAGATGGCTTATCTTGTTCTGGTGGGACGCAATCTTCTGGAGATACCCTAAAATCTTCTTTCATCTCCATTTTTCCCAAAGGTAGAAACATTTTGTATTGTAGCGCCATTGTCTTCTGGATGAACAGAGATTCTGTCGACGTCCATTTGATCATTTTGATTGTTGTCGCCAAGGTGGAGGTGCAACCTTAAAAATTATTATGTCGAAACAAATTGGTATTTCAAAATATTTGTAAAAAGCCTTTTCCGGTCAGCAAACATAGTAAAATATTGCTGTTTTCATGCACGCCGCACATTCACAGTTCCGCGACAGCATAGCGTACCGAAAGATTAAGCAAACCAACTGGTAAACTCAAAAACCGAAAATTTGCACATCACAATTACAAGGATTTCTAGGATTTCTGGGTGAAAAACTGAACCAACTGATTTTCGCAGAGCTCTTTTGAAGTCAACTGAACACTATTTAGAAAGTTCTGTAGAAAGAGAAACAAATAAATATTAGTCGGAGGGTTCAGGGCAAGGTCTCTACGGTGGATGCATTAAATCTGTTCAGGTAAGCTCTTTTGCCTAGTCGTTGAGATGTGTGTGGTCTGGAATTACCGTGATGGAAAACAAGACCTTTGTTCAGTCTGGAGTCTTAACCTCAATAGCGCACCTTAATCGCATTAATTGTAGACAGTAGAAAATAGAATCAATCATTCCAAAACCAGTGTGCTAGTGAACTTAAACAGCACCAAATTTTTCACAAGTCTGCGAAGCTTTATCATCTTGGTCGACGTGATATTGTGATTTTTTTTCAGAATTTTGGCTCTTTTTGCCTTTAGTATGGCTAAATATGGTTAGTACTACCAAAGTTATGCGCCTCTAAAGCCATCTCCTATAAAAACGCCATAAACTTTTTTCTTGACCCAATATTTGAAAATACAATAATTTTAGGAATAGGTTCACCACGCACAAAGTGCATTCTAGAGGTCCAACTTTCGACATATATCGGGTATTTCTCAAGAAATTCTTTGCCCCTAATCGTCAATCGTTGTTGGTTTATCGGCATAAATTAGTAATTTGACGTAGCTCCACAGAAAATAATCCAATGGCGTTAAATCGCACGACCTTGATGGCAAATTGACGTGTATATTACCAGAAATAATTCTATTGCCAAATTGTGGTTTCAATAAGACGATGTTTCAGTTGGTATTATGATGTGGGGTACCATCCTATTAGTACCACAGTTTTTAAACATTGATGTCAAGCAAATTTGTGAACAAATAATCATTGATCATCGCATTGTGCCGGTGTCTTTTGACAGTAACTTGCGCTCTGGCTTTATTTTTGAAGAAATAAGGACCTATGATGCCACCGGTGTAGAATCCGAATCATATGGTTAATATTTTTGGATGCGAATGCCACTGGCGTACGATTCGCAGCCTATGCTATATGGTATCTTTCTGGATGCAATGACGTCTGGTAAGTTTCTTGAGGATTGTCCTCGCTCCAATTATGGTAATTCTGCTTGTTTACGTAGCCGTTTAACCAGAAATGAGTTTGTAAGAAATTTAAAAAAAACTGGGTCAACTTCCAGTTGATGTACATAAAATTTTCCAGATAGTAGATGGACAAAAGCTAAGATGCTTCTAACGACGACGAATCGATAAATTTGGATCCTCTTTAACACTATCTCCCACAGCCACGATATTTTCTTCCAAACGCACTGTTCTTGTTCTCGTTAGCATAGGGTTTTCTAAAAACGACTTGACAACTTTTTTTTTTTTTTAAATAAAAGGCATACTATTTGAGATATTTCAAAAACTTTATTATTGGCTTGAAGTACAATCAAAACATTTATGAATTGAATTCGACTTCGTTCATATGGCCACCGCGGGCATGTTTGCAGCGGTTGAGTCGTTGGACCCAATTTTCAACGACTCGGCCACATATTTCGGCCGAAACGGCCTCTATTTCGCGTTCAATGTTGGCTCTGAGCTCTTCCAGCGTCGTCGGCTTGTTGGTATAAACCAATGACCTAACGTAGCCCCACAGAAAATAGTCAATCGACGTTAAATCGCACGAACAAGGCGGCCAATCGACTTGCCCATGTATTGAGATAACACGCTCACCATACTTAATCTTCAATAAGTCGATTGTAGCGTGTGCTGTGTGGCTTGTGAAACATCCTGTTGAAACCACATGTCGTCTAAGTCTATATCTTCCGATTCGGGCCAAAAATAATCGGTGATCACAGTAATGTGACGATCGTTATCGTCGACGAAAAAATATGGCCCAATAACGCCGCCAGCATGCAAATCGCACCAAACAGTTATTTTTTGTGGATGAAGTGATGATTTATGAAGCACATGTGGGTTTTCACCCGACCAATAACGCATATTTTGCTTATTGACGAACCCATTGAGCCAAAAATGAGCTTCGTCACTGAAGATGATTTTGAGATGAAATTCATCATCTTGGCGCATCTTCTCCAGAACCCAATCGGAGAACGTACGTCGCTTCAAATGGTCCATCGGCTTCAATTCTTGAGTCAGCTTGATCTTGTATGGGTGTAAACCAAGATCCTTACGCAAAATACGCCATAATGTGGTCTGAGCGATGCCCAATTCTTGAGAACGCCGTGGAATTGACTGGCAGCGATATTTTCTACACTTCGACCAACCCGTTGTCTCACTGACACGGCCTCATCACACAACGAATATGTAGACTCACATTTTTGCACTAAACTTGTTATTGCCTGTCTACTAGGGCGAGAATTACGACCGAAATTTGGAGTTAACGCTCTTAAAGTTGCAGTCACCGATTTCGAATATCTGTAGAAGATTCTTATAATTTGCAGACGTTGCTCGTTGGTCTACTTTACCATAATGAAAATGTTGAGTTTAATGAATAAATTGACAGTGATAGTTTGATGATTGGTGAAAGAGTGTGTTCACAAATTAATTTCAAAGTTGTCAAGTCCCTATTGGAAAACCCTATGTGTGAATTAAGTGCAAAATGTTTCCTAAATTCCATAATTATCATTATTAAACGGCCGATGATGTCTACCGTAAGTTTCACGAAGTGGTCTTTAAGTTTCCCAAACCGAGTTTCGGTTTTGAAAATGAATTTCATTGATTTTTAATCGTTGTTCTGGCGTCAGTCTTTCTATGATGAAATGACAAACTGTATTGAAAAAAATTGAAACTAGTCAGCTCAATGTGACAACTGGTTGAATACTCGATCCTTTTTAATAACTTCGCATTGCAAAAAAAACACAATTGTATCGAAAACGAGTCTCTAAAGATACGTTAAAAAGGCTTGTATGCAAGCATAAATATTGGCTCTTTACTGTCGTATGATACCAATGGGATTCAGTTAAGCAGTAAGGCCTTGAATACCAAAAGTATATATTAATTAGAAAAACGTTTAGAGATCAAAGCTGCATATATAGATGTGGGCCATTATTTTAGCATCATTTTCCCTCAGAGTTCTTTACATGATCCTATCAGAATAAATCGAAGTTTGAAATTACAATGATTTGTAAAAGCACCAATTGCTTCTGCTCATACAACTCATTGTTTTTTAGCCACACATTTTTGATTGAATTGTATTCATTGTGTGTTTCCTAGTATCGATAAGCAAAGGCACCTAGTGTCCGTAGGTAATTCAACCAACGAAATCAATGTCTTGATAGAGCAGTATTTTGCCAACGGCCTTTCTTTCGGGAAAGACAATATTTTCTGCATGCGATAAAGAATTATGCATTTCTACGTAGTGCTTTCCCATCCTATCCCAGTTTTTTAGATATTGGAGATAAACTATAGAGTTTCACAAACTCGAATGAACGCAATTTTGTAGAACCCTTCTTCATATTTTTTCGAAAGCAAGCAACTTTTTGGTTTGCCTCATTGGCAACTCTGCTACTAGATTTACTCCCACCAACTCTTGTATAATACATATGTAAAGGGCTTCACTGGAAAGCCTTTCCCAAAAGTATAAAAGAATCAGAGAAAAGTTGATTTGGAAAATTGTAAGAGCTTGCTTCGCAAAAGGAGATATAGTCTTTACGACAATTTCCATTGTCATTTTGCTGCGTTTTTATCGGCGTCGTGGCTCATTTCGACCAGGACGTCGAACGACGTTGTCGGACGCCACGTCGACTGTCGAAACTCTAATGGTGAGGGAGCATTGAAGGAATGTGAATAGTGCTGAATGGAATTGGATGGTAGTTGCAAAAATGGCATTCACACTTGTGTGTACCTGAATCGAAAAGTTTGCCTTCATTCAATACAAATATATGTTTCGTTATAGCTATTCATGCATACGAATGTGCTTTGGAAAAAGAAAAAATAAAAATTAGTGAAAGGGAGAGTAGTTATCGAGATTGTGCAAGCGCACACAACTGCCTCGCCTTACAACGGAATTTAGGTTATTGGATTTTAAGGACGTTCTGATTGTGTGTTAGTATGTGTACAATGCAGAGTAGGCGAATCAGGCTGAATCATAGTGAATCTCTTTTAGTACAGGCACTGGATGACATATTAATTTTAATAGCTCCATGGAATGATAAATGCGATAGGTAGCGGATACCATGTGTCATTGACCGAGTTCATTATTTTGTATGGAGAATGCATGCTAAATGTGAAATGAGAATCCCAATGAGAATGAAAATACGAATAAAGTGGAGAATGAGTTTGAGAATGAGATTCCGAATGGAAGGGAGGAATATCTTTGTCATTCACTATGGCATAGTAAGCTTTCCTTCTATAATCATCATACGAGTACATATGATATATGTATGTACATGTACTTACATATGCGAATATAGCGGATGAATATTTTTTGTTAGATGATAACTATGGGATGTGGAAGGATAAAATGGTATTTTCTGGTTTCCTGTGGAGGAGAACATGCAATATGAAAATATATGGTACACAGATGTCCAGCACTTGCTGGGAAAAGATATTCAGCACATTGTTTTTGAGAATAGTTTAGTATCTTAGACAGTTTTTTGCGGATTTCTAATTATGCCATTGAAAGGATTTTTAAGTTATCTATCTGGTATGTGGTATGGTGTGGTATTAAAATTTTATTATAAAACTTTGTGAAGCGAAAAAATATCTTAAAACGTTGGATTGAAATGGAAAGTTTAGACTTCATACTCAAATGGTATGACTGCTATCAAAACTATTTTATTGTATAGCGGAGTAGATACAATTTTTACTGAGCAGCAAACACAGAAAAGCGGAAATAATCGACAAACTTAAGACCCAAAAGTTATTTCAAAAGATTTCAAAAGATATTTACCTAATAAACTACCCTTTTAAGAACTTGGTCAAAGTAACTATATTTTTGAATAAACCTTTTAGTCGAGATTAATTTACTTCCACCTTAGTTTTGAAATTAGTTTAGATCTCATTTGGGACCAACTAATTTTTTGCTACTTAACTACTTAAATTACATTTAATCAAAATCAGAGAAAAAAGATACTACACGCTTTAAAAATTGTTTTCTTTCAATTCCTATGCGATTTAGGTTTTTTAAAAAGAATCGCTATGTGACAATGAGTTAACTTCTAATGATTTTAAAAAGAAAAGGACAAAAAAACGTCCTAGTAACCCGAAATTGTAGGTTCGAATACTAAAGTTCATTGAAAAGAATAAATCGATGTCCAGTCGTGTTATTGCTAAAAACCTAAGGACATGATTCAAAGAACGAAAATAAGAAACAATTTAAGAACATATAAAAAGAAAAGAGATCCGAAAAGCAAATGCGAAAAACTTTACAAACGGGTCTGTGGTGGATGTGTTTTACCAGGTCCTCAATTTTATACAGGTTTAAAGGCAGTGACGTTGGTGATTCTGTGAAGATAACTCGAACCTCCAAATTTGAGGAAACAATTTTAGTATGACAGTCTATTTGTAGCTGTGGACAAAAAAAAAAAAAAAAAAAAAAATCCAGTTTTTTTAAACCCAAGGTACAACTAATGGCTAAAATTATCGGAGGGAGTGCATAAAAAACGGTTTCGTTATTTTGGACAAACCTCGCAGCAGCACAATACGCTAGGGAGACAGTTGAGTAACTTCAAAAAAACTACATACGATTTGTTGAAAGATCCGAGAATCCGCCAAATGAGCTGGAATTAAAGCCAATTGAGCTTTAATTTAATGTTTCTTTAAGTTAAGATGAAAACAGAGCTAAAATGTTGACATATGACAGACAATTTTATTATTAAGAAGCCTTTTAAAAGATTTGCGTCTCAGTTGTGTTGAAAAATTTTTATCTGCGATGGAATTCAGACGTGATAATGTGATTGCTTTATATTTGGCTGGAAAACCACAAATAGCTGTTGTTAGAGCCCTCTGTCACTTCAATGTGAATAAATCATTTATGTCTCAAAAATAGCTCGTTACCGTGATACTCGCAGCGTTGCAAAACGCCATGGAGGTGGTCATAAAAAAACAGCAACATCGGCAGAAATGGTTCGGAAAGTGAAGGCTCGAATTGAGCGAAATCCACGTCGAAGTGAAAGAAAAATGGCTCGTGAGCTCAACATATCGTTGGAACGGATGCAAGCGATTGAAGTTCCAGAAAGCACACGATCTTACACCGCAACAAAAAAAAGTAAGAGTCCAAAGAGCGAAGGAGTTGCTACGCTTGCACGAAAATGGTAAGTTGCCGAATTTATTTTTTTTTCCGATGAGTCGCCATTTGTTATCGAGCAATATGTCAACAAAAAAGATGACCCAGATTACTTGCCAGAGAGGTTCTTCGAAAGTTTACACCTTCGGACGGTCACCAGAAAGCAGGCAGCAGTTTGGGTCGCCATAACCGCCGATTGTCGCTCTTCGCTCGTATTTTTGGACCGTGGCGTCAAAATTAATGCTATCGTATACCATAAAACTGTCTTAGAGGCAATATTGAAGCCTTGGCCAAACAATCATTTCGGTCGGAGCCCATGGACATTTCAACAAGACTCGGCACCGTCTCACAAAGCGCGCGTCAACCAAGATTGGTTAAAAAACAATGTTCCACACTTCATTTCTTCGACACATTGGATTGCAAATTCTCTGGATGTAAATCCGTTGGATTTCTCTGTCTGTGGTATTTTGAAGGCGAAGGTTGGCACTAAAAACTACCAAAGTTTGGACCACCTCCAACAAGCACTTCGCCGGGAATTGGCCAAAATACCGCAGCGCCACTTGCGTGCAGAGTGCGATGCTTTCTTCGTGCCAAAGGTGGACATATTGAAAACTACTAATACAATTTGGAAATTGATGTATTTGCCAACATTTTTTGCAAATCCAAAAATAAAAAAAAATAAAACATTTTAAAAAGTTGCAGTTCGAGCTAGGCAGGGTGTATATATATTAAGTGAATGTGCAGCACTACAAATAACGATGAGCTTAAACGTCTTTTAAAAAACCATACAACTTCATTTGCTTCAACCTTGAAATAGTGATACGAGGGTTGTTTGATAAATACCCGGATTAGAAATGATAACGCACCTTTTTAAGGTTTTGACACACTTTTCCCAGCGGTACTGCAACTTTTTTAACCCCTCCGTATAGTACGACTTTTGTTGGCCCGCAAAATACTCTTCCGTGGTGGCGATGACTTCGTCGTTTAAGCCGTACTGCCGACGAGCGATTTTAAAGATTTGGGAAAAAGAAGTCGCAGGGAGCCAGGGGAAACAAGTCGTAGTGCATTTCGACCAATTTGGCTGTACCAACTGGGGAGGTGTAAGCCGGCAAGTTATCGTGGTCAAAGAGCACTGCTTTCTTTGCCAAAGATGGTCGTTTTTCCAAAAATCAGCATTGAATCGGCTCAATAAATAGACGTAGTATGCTCCTATGATTGTTTTTCACCTTTCCGATCAAAGGCACGATCTTCGCCTTCTTTGAAGCTCGTTCACCAAGTAAAACCCATTGTTCCGATTATTCTTTGGTTACTGGTGTGTACTAACGACGCAGAAACTCCTTCGGATTTCGATTAAACAGGGTCCTTAAAATAGTCTCACGATTGCGCTTGTTCTCCGGTCTGAGCAAACGCGGCACCCATCCTGCGGACATCTTTCTCATGACCAAAACCTCATGCAGGATATGGCTAACGCGTTCAGTTGAGATGCCTACTATCTCAGCCGAATCTCACTCGGGGGTCCGCCAATGCGGGGATCATGGAAAGTGGATGAAAAGATGGTGCATATCGATTAAGACTTACTGAATTCATTTCCAGGACCTGCCCGAGTGTGAATTTGAACTTTTCTAATAGGAGTCAATCAGGTTATTGACACAATATGGTAGATAACATCTTGTACGCAGAGTTAAAAAAACGTACACCTTGATAGCCACTACGGTGTGGCGCTCCCATTGTTCCGATTTGAGTTCTGTTTTTTGTTTGGTTAAGTTGGTACATCTGTTGTTGACATTCCCTCTGAATCCTAGCTTCATAGCTTGATATTTGCGAAAGTTACGTAGCCAAGAGTACATCTATTTCTGAGTGTGTTGGCGATTTTTTACAATTTTAGAAATGGACGACCTTGTGTTAAATTTTGCGTAAAAAACGGATTTAATGTTACGCGAACGTTAGAAATATTGGAAAAGTGTTTCGGCAACGATTCTCTAAGGAAAACGGCCATTTACCAGTGGCACGAGCGGTTCAAAAGTGGTGCTGAGTAAATCGAAGATGATGAACTCAGGTTTTCAACATCGAAAACCGACGAAAACATTGACGAAGTAAAAGAAATGTTGGTCAATAACCGCAAATTAACCATCAGAGAGATAGCGGAGGACTTGAACATTGCCTATGAATCCGTCAAAGACATTTTGGTTAATGATTTGGGTTTCTGTCGTGTAGCAGCAAAGCTAGTGCCGAAAGACCTCAATTTCATGCAAAAAAGGGACTGTGTTGAAGTCGCAAAAGAGTTGATTTGCGAGGCTGAATTCAATCCCACATTCATCAAAATGAATGATGGGTTTATGAGTACGACACGCACTTCTTTTGATCAAAGGACAGGCACGTAGTATTGGGTTTATGAATCTGTTGTTAAGCTTGTAGATTGTGAGTCCGTGGAAATGTTGGCTTGAAGACCTTAATTATAAAATTGCTCGGGAAGCACTGCAAAGACATCATAGCTAATGATTTTCTTCTCCTTCGTTGGAAAATGAAGTTAAGTTTATAAAATTTGACTCTTCGTTTCGTATTCTGCTGAACGCATCACTCGTGTCCATTCACCTTTTACTATACGAATATATAATATATCGCATTAGATCAGCTATGGTATGTCCCATATATGGCATCTGCTTCATAACGGTGAGGTATGCCCTTTATTTTACAGAAATTTCACTGCACTAGACAGCAGTATTTTCACTTTTGATGTTGTAACTTTTATAACCAAAATCAGTCACTCAAAAATGCTTATACTAAGGGCTCGCTTAGTGTATTAAATGGCTCTAATGACATATATGCTGGTAGTGCATCAATAAAAACTTCGTATAAATTTTGAAGTTTGCAGTGGCAAGTTAAAAAGGTTACAAATTCCTGTTACATATGTCTTACTTTTCATATATTAGTTTTGGTTAGTATTAAAAAACGTACATGGAGTTCAACTACATCCCCTTAGCCGAACCATTCAAGCATTTGTATTGATTTTCATCTTTTATTGATATCAGCCTATGAAATGTCTTGTATATCCGGCTTATTTTGCGGTTGAATTTTGGCCTACATTCGTATAAAATTATGCTAACGCAAGAATTGAAACCGGACGACTATAGACAACGAAGAGAGTTTGCTTATTGGGCGCTGGATATGTTGGCCGGAGATCCGGATATTGGCCAAAAAATAATTTTCTCTGGAGGGGCCCATTTTTGGCTCGGCGATTATGTCAACATGCTAAACTGCCAGAGAACACAATCCATAAGTGTTCAGCCAAGCATCAATGCATCCACAAATATTGACTTTTTGATGCGGTTTACGTTATGGCCACATCATCAGACGTAATTTCTTTCAAAATGAGGAAGGAGACACCGTTATCGTCTTATGTAGAGAGCAATGTCAACCGATTTTCTGTGGTCATAGCTCGACAAAATCGGTATATTCGAGTTGTTAATCCAACAAGACGGCGCTACATGCCATACAAGCGACGTAACTTCATTAATTGGCCGCCGCGATCATGCGATTTGACAACACTCCAATATTTTTTCCTAGGGTTACATCAAGTCTACTTAGTCTACGCTAACAAGCCAAAAACTTTAGATGAGCTCGAGGCCAACACTCGACATGCTATCATGAATCATGAAAGTTTTCTTCACTTTCTGAAAATCATTTTCATTTCTCTCGGCAGGCAATTAACATTATTTCATCGTCATCTCAAATCAAATTAAATTTATCTGCGAACACCATTTTCTGTTTTCATGATATTCACCATTAGCTACCGCAAAAGTTCCTATCTAAAACCCGTGAAACCACCAAAATATCTGTCGTTCTTAAACTACTTTAGTACTATGACTTGCGAAATGGCAATATTATCCCCAGCCGTTACGAACCAACTGAACTACCGCCGAAATTTTCTCGCATAGCTGATTTCAGAAAGGAAACTCACATCCGTTCGGATTGCTTCACTGCCTGTTGAGTGTTTGCTATGCCAAGCACTTCCTTATTTTAATCCCAGTGTCGTTCATTGGGGCTTATACTCATCCGTTAAATAAACCCACTCACATTTATTCTTGGATTATCTACCAGAAACCCTTCCTTCCCAGCCAAACATTCAATGCTTCAAAATACCCATTTAACTGTTGGTATAAGAGTACGATTACTACTAAGGAAACAAAAAAATAGCCAGTTCCTCCAGCTTAAGGGTTTGGGCTCAAAGAATTAGGGAAACTGCATAACACTGCGAAGAGTATTAAGAATTTTAAATTTTACACGCTGTTACCCGGCACGCAAAAAAAAGAAACTGAGCTGGCCTCTTTTTAACTTTCAAACCCCCGAGCACACATTGGTTCCTTCTCTAAAGAAAAAAAGTAAAAAAAAAAAAAAAAACATCCGGAAAATATTTATGGCAGTCGTCGCCGATTTTAAAGTGGGTCGCATTCTTGGCAACAACTCTATGAGTATGAGTACGCAGATTCGTATTCGTATCTCTAGTGTGGAGGTCCATCTGACGATGGGTATGACTTACCACCCCCCAGGGCCAAACGAACGAAAGAATTAAATTAAGCGTAATACTGTCACGAAAATATTTTGAGGTTCTGCCGGATGTGACTTTCAAAAAAAGACACAAAACAAAAGAATAAAGGCGTTATTTTGGCGCCATATGAGGCTTTATTGCGTGCTTATGCAAATATTCTCTGTTTGAGGTCTTAAAACCATCACTTACCATCTTTAAGTTCTCGAAATTTTCAATTTAATTGATTATCTTGCCAATAACATGGAATACTCGTACAATTGTACAAGCTGCAAACACTCGCAGTTCGGACAATGGGTAGATTTCCCCAGATGGGTTGATAGAGTGCATTACAAGTATTCCTGTATTGCTTAGTCGTAGTGTATTCGAATGGATGCAATAATTGAACATCCGAATATATGACATGATTTTGGGTGAACTCATACAGGCCTATGAACCAGAGATGTTAGGTCATATCTCTCTGTAGATACTATGTGCTGTGTTGTATTGAATTATCTATTTAAACATGAGGATGAGTCCATCGAACTGTATACGGGCTTAGGTGCTTATTTCGCAGGCCAAAACACAAGCATTCGGGTAATTTGACAAAAGGATTAGGGATTGTTGAATACAATTGTTTTGAGAACGATCCCAAGGGGGTTGAGTTAATTTTATTCTTGATTTTGTGTTTCGGAGATTCAACCAGTTTAATTTTATCGGCTATAAGGTAATGAAATGACGGTATTTAGGCGAAGTTCCGCTTTTAATCAAAGTGTCAATTAAAATTCAAAAACCGGTTTGATGGCTTAACTAAAACTTTGATAATTTGAAATTCGCTCATGAAAATGCAACGACACCACCATGAAATTGAATAAATTCAGAAGCATGCTTACTCTGCTGTTGCAATTGCATCAATGCTTAGATAGATTGTTACCTTGCTTTGTATACCACAACTATGTGTTTGACGATAACTACATTTCATGTTTAAATGGCTTCTATATTCTACTCATGGGAAGCTTTAAAGACACCGAGGCCATTGAAAATTCCAGATGCATACATTGACTTTGACACTTGATTTTTTCTTTCATAGCCACCCATATGTTTGCTAGGCATTGATTGTATAGCGTTTAGATTCAAAATATTTCCAATGTCGAGATATACATAATACATTTGCTCATCATTACGGATACCGCATTTACTTACTGTTAAGATATATAGAGAAGCAAAAACTGTAACCTTCACATGCTCACCGCTAAATAGGTAAAGCCTGAGTAATATTAACCGACTTCTTAGAATGCTAATGAAAGGCTCCTTTTTTAGTTAAACAGAGTTTAACAAGAGTTTTTAAACAAGAGTTTGTTTAAAAAGAGTTAAACAAACTTAAACACGTTGCAGGAGGGCAAATAAATGTCCTGTTCTTTAAAAATCCTTTTTGTTGCAATTGATTAACTTTTTTTTTTTTTTTAAAGTAGCGCACGCTCAAGGGGTTAAGGTATAGTTAAAGTCTTTGCACACAGCGTGGGCGGAGGAAAATTAGAGAAGACAGAAAGATAGGTACCGATATACGTTGGCTTTAAGTGTCTGAATGTTGTAATTACTAGGAAACGGCAGGGCGTTCAACAAGAAAGTTGTTCGGCTTAGGAACGAACCACCACGATATTTCAGAGTACGTCCGAAAATTGGCTTGAGTGTATAATGATGACCATTTCTAGAGTAATAAGAGGTATGGTGGAAGGTTTGAACTGGTGGATGTTACTGGCGATTTCTATGGAGCGTTTCGTCGGTGATCGAGGCTGTCTATTGATTGAGTAGTATTAGCATCACTTATGAGTTTAATTGCACGGCTTTTAATCCTACCTAACAGGGGCCAGATCAGAAGGGAACAAATATTTCTTACATCGTTTGAGAAAACCTGGACATTTCATCGCATTTTAGACGACATTAAATACCGGTGTAACTAAGAGATGGTGCCAAAGAAAAGTACGAAGGGTATTAGTTGAACACATACGTCATTTTGTTCGTTTAACATTTAACTACAAACACACATAAGTCGAGTCCGCCAAAAACTAGCGTCTTTGTTTTACCGTTCAGTGATCATGTCGAGCTTTGTGCCTAAAAAAGGACATTTGTGGCATACATTGCCACATCAGCATCAAAAGAAAAAGGTTGATATGAAAACGCTCCATCAATTGGAACATATGAGACATGGTTTCGACAATTTAAAAATGGTGATTTCAATATGAAAGACAGTGAGTAGATCACAAAAATGCGAAGCAATTTGAGGAGTTATTGGATGATGACCCAAATCAAACTCAAAGGCAATTAGCAGAAGCATAACATGTGTCACAAGGAACAATATCGAGCAATGGGAAAGATCAATAAACTCGGTAAATGGGTCCCACCCGATTTGAATGAACGTCAATCAGAAAATCACAAAGTCACTTGTGAAATGCTGCTTCAACGACACGAAAGGAAATTATTTTTGCATCGAATTGTGACAGGTGTTGAAAAATGTACTTATTTTGAAAACCCGAAGCAGAAAAACTGATGGCATTCAACTGGCGAATCCCGTCTTTCAACACCAAGGCGAAAACGCTTCGGCAAGAAGACCATGCTCTGCGTCTGGTGGGACCACAGAGGTATTGTGTATTATGAACTCTTGAATCCCAGAGAAACCGTCAATACACAACGCTATCGCGTTCGAAATATATTCAAAAGACGACAGAAATAGGCCAGGAGACATGGCAAACTGATTTTGTTATACGACAACGCGCCGTCTCACACAGAAAAAATAGTGAAAAACACATTAAAATCGCTTATATGAGACATCCTTCTGCACCTGCCGTACTCTCCAGACTTTGACTATCACCTCTTCGCATTAATGAGGCACGCACTCACAAAGCAGAATTTCAGCGATTTCATGGAAGTTGGAATGTGGCTCGATGAATGGGTTGCCACAAAAAACAAGCAGTTTTTCTCGCATGCTATTCATAAATTACCTGAAAGATGGACTAAACGTGTAGAAGCTGATGGCCAGTATTTTGAGTAAAAAAATTCATTTCCCTAGAAAATTACTTATTTTTATCAAAAAACATATGCATGCAGCTAGTATGCAACCTAAGTTGTCATTGACACACATACCGAGAATGGAAAGTCTTTCGGTTTCGACGATGCAAGTGCCATTGATGGCTAATAGCTGGCTGTTTAAGCTTCGTTTTAAGGATAGCATACTGCTTTGTATTTTGGAAGCATTAAATTCTACTATTTTGATAGTTCCCCATTGGTTGTGCTGTTAATATCGGAATTTGATGAGCCTAACATACCCTGCCGTGAATATGAAAAGCAGAGAGTACTTTTATCAGCAAAAGAATTTATTGGATTAAAAGTAGCAGACAAGAGATCTTTAGTTAGACAATTGAAAAGTGTGTCAGAGATAAAACGGAGCCCTGTGTCTTAAAACCATCTAAGACAACTTAAATTGAATGTTCCGAAAGATAATTTCTAATCTATTGATGAAGAGAGTAATCAATCCGAAAATCACGCATTTCGACAAAAGAACCTGATGACAAACTCTGTCAAATGCCTTAGAAATATCAAGTGCTACTATCTTGCTTTCCAAAGATTGATGAATGTTTTTGATTCCACTTCTCGGTGAAATATGCCATCAAATCACCAGTAGACCTGTTGCTACGAAAACAGTACATTCGGGTCATTTAAAAGTTTTCGTGTTTTGAGATATTTCATGAGCTGAAGTTTATCAGCGTTTCAATGTCCTTGGAGAAGGAATGTCAGTGCAATGGGTCTGTAGGAGGAGAGAGAAGAAGATTTGCCTTTTTTAAGGACCGGCTGGACAAATGCTGTTTTTCATTTGCTCAGGAAAAGTCCTGAAAAGTAGGATCGATGGAAAAGCTTACGCAGTGGTGTTGCCATCGTGGGAGAACACCTCTTCAGAAGAATGGGAACTATACCATTTATGCCAGCGGGTTTGTGTTTATTAAGATTGCTACTAAACGAGTGTGAAAGTGGATTGAATCCTATTGAAGATTCGACGCACTCAAGTGCACAATCTGGAAGTGCGCAGCAAGTAGACTAGCGTTTGAAATGAGCTGACAGCATGACAAGTCGGAATGAAGGATGAGACAGAATTTCTAGTTTTTTTTTGACGAATGATCAAAAATTTTTAGTATCATTGGGACATTGTAGTAGTTTTTAAATGTATTGGAATTTCACACGCTTAGAAAAGGCGTTACAGTCATACCTGGCTAGTTGGATTTTTTTCGGTTTTCCTCTGTCGGGTTGGTCTTATAAGACCGAAGAAAAATTTCTCTAACCCTGACAACCTCTTTACAGCTTGAGTCGTACCATGCCTTTTCTTTTGGTTTGATACTCTTCATCCGATAAGCGATAAGGGGATTAATCTCATTCCAAAGAGAATAATATCTGTGATCATATCAGAAGCGGCATCCACGTTGTTATCGAGGAAACATAATGACCAGTTAAAATATCTAAAGAAGCTGGCTATCTCGTATTCTTTTTGGAATTAGCAAATATGGCACAATGGTCCTACAACTTTAGAGGGGAAAACACATCACTATTATACCTATCAGGGTGAGAAGTTAAAAACAAGTCTTTGGTGTTGGCGGTATGACTATCAAAGTCTGGTATTCATGTGGTCTTATTTCCAAGCTGGGTCAAGTTTTTTTCCGCTGCAAAGATCTCAACAAACCGTCCTTCGGGTGTTGTTGGTTCAGAATGTTGAAGTCAACCAGTATTGTCAGTAAATAAAGCAGAAGTTGATGATTCGCTCACGGAGACGGAGTTTTAAGCACATGAAGTAGGAATCTGGATTGAAATATGAATCACATAAGCAAATAGTAGAGTTTGGTTAGCTGCATCACTACACATATAAATAACGAGACCGCGATGAGAGAACAATAATGGCACTAGTTCGTAGCCAGGTAACTTCAGAACAGAATGATCTGAGAGGTGTGGGCGGGAATCTTCCTGTGTTTCACTAAGTGCCAAAATAGTTGTATTTATAGACGTGGACGTATCCAGAAAATTGGTAACTTTTAAGCTCGCGTATATTGGCTACAACCACCCTGAATATCCTAATCATTGTCACAAACAAACTCAAATACCGACGACGCTAAGCAAGCCTGCGAAGTAAGAATTTCAACGTTGTTTTACCGAATCAAATTGTTGTAGGTGATATGCTCTTAAAACAAAATGAAACAGTGCACCAACGAAAATCACACTTACAACTGGCTATTCATCGGTTGTGACATACGCCCAGTCAGTGCCCGTAACGTACATAGAGTAACAAGCAACAGTTCTTTGACCAGGAGCGGGAGTAGTGTAGTATTTTTTCTTCCTTCTTCACTGCACTATAGTATGTTTTTTTTTTTTTTTCGCAACACAGGAAAATTTACGAGTGCACTCGTGATCAGGTGCACTCGTGATCAGGTGCACTCGGCGGTGGTAGACATAGTACTTGCAGATTACAAATCAAGGCGATGAACAATCTTGATAACTTTATCAAACTAATTTTGTCGAGCGCTTGAAAATTCCACCTTAGACTCAATTATCTTACTTCCATCTCCCAGACTTTAAGTCTTAGTTGTTTGACTTCGGCTTTTTAGAGCTGTTTGCTTTGCTCATCTAAATAATCAGCGGCTCACTGGGGTTCCAAACTTAGTCAGATCTGCACTAAATAAATTGAAACTCAAAGAAATGGATGATATTGAGGGGAAAACGTTGTCAATACAAACAAAGTCAATACGGCATGCAGGTTATGCCTCCTACCATAGTCTCCGAAGTCTCGGTGGTTCCCTTGGTCATTTTTATTCGTTGAACATTACTCCAGCATGTTAAACGTCACTCGTTTTCCCAGCTGTTAAGTAGCTTACTATAATGGTATAAAACTTTCCATGATTTTTGCGAACAGACTCCAGGTTTTATCCTATGTAGGACGACACTCGTATGTTTCTGACTATATTGCGATTTAGAAGATTGCGGAGTCGTGAAGTGCAAGGCTTACGGGTGCTGGAAACCTGCGTCGTGTACTGGGAAGAAGTTTTTCATAGTTTTTGTCTACTCTCCTACAACTCAGTATTTATCTGAGTACCCGAGACAATTTTTCGATTCCTACAGTGGAGTTTTGGGTAGCTCTTCAATTGAAAAATGCTGTTTTGTTTATTTTGTAAGTGCAAGCAACATCGGATTATAAAATATTTGCAATCTATCAACATGTTCTGCAGCCATGAAAGCTTAGAAGATTCATCTGAACTAGTCAACAGGAATCTCAGGAAATTAGTTAACTTGTTTGCACTAAGGCCCTCAAAGTAATGGAGAGCAACCAGTGTGTGGTGTGTGTAAGTATAAATATATTTAACCGATATACTTGTATTGCTTTCATCCAAAGCTAGTCCCTCCAAACCAGGAAGACCTAAGACCTCAGAAAGAATTCAAAGAACTCAATCTTGCGTCAAAGAGATGAAGAGTTACCAAATTAGTCCAATCTGCGAATGCAGAGGAGTTATCATTTGCTGCTTCTTGGTCATCACCAGATAATACTCATGTTAATATTAAATGTATGTTTCTTTAGAAGTCTAAGCGTTATACTATATACTGATCTGTTTTTGTTACATCGAAAACATGTAAGATTGCGAAAACTTGTCAATGAATTTTACCCAGATACACTACCAAGCTATTAGTCAATAATGAAAGTCAAAAATGATTTGTAGCCAGAAGGAAATAGTTCCAATGAAACCCGGTCAGAAGTTGATTTGCGAGGATTGCTAAATAAAATAGCATTATCTACTATAAAAATCAGTTCAAAATCTTTTCACCCTCTTTTTCCATCTAAAATTGATCAGTAAGTGGTGACTTAGTAGATCATCGGGAAACAGAAATCATAAATAGAAACTCCGCGATTTAGTCCAAACTGAGGAATTGTTGTTTTTAACTGCCTTAGTGCCCTTTAAATTTGTTAATATTGATTCTGGCCCAGTTAAATAAAATAATAATACAACTTCTTCGACATTTTTGTGTAGTTCTATTCGTATATTATATATTAGGTGCGTAACTAAGTTACTTGTAGCAACTAGTTTTTATTTTGGGGAACGTGCAACTTTATTTTGAAAAAATGGTTACAAATGAGCCATTCAAAGTATTGCCCATCGTTAGCTACAACGTTTTCCTATCTTTCTGGTAGAGCTCGAATACAGTTAGGGTAAAAGAGGCTATCCACGAATCAAGCCATTTTTTAATGCTTTCACATGAGCAAAACTGCTGATCAGCCATCGAACGAAACAAGTAACAATGAGACGGCGCAATATCTGGGGAATTTGGACGGTGGGGGTGAACATCTCATTTTAGCGTTTCTTATCGGGTTTGGCAACGTGAGACGGAGCGTTATTATGCTGTAGAATCACTTTTTCGTGCCTCTACACGTATTGTGGTCGTTTTTCGCAGTGCTCGGCTCAATCGCATCTATTGAAGTCGAAGCCGTTCCCCAATGATAGCTTCTTTGAGTTTTAACAGTTTATAATAATTAACACCAACCTTGTCCCACCAAATACATAGCATAGCTTCGCAGCGTGAATATTCGGTCGACCTGACGACTTAGAAGCATTACCGGACAATCCCCATGACTATCTTCTCTTTGAGTTGTTATAATTGATCACCGATGAACAAAACCTTTTCATTTTTGCTGCTGGAGGATTTGTTTACAGGCAAAAAAACTACGCTAAGCGTCTCTTGGCTTCAAATCATATGGAACCCAAGTTCTTAGTTTTTGTATCATTCCCAACGCATGCAATCGCTTGGAAATGGCTTGATGGGTAACTCCTAATGCTATTGCAAGCTCTTCTTGCATTTGGCACGGATCTTCATCGAGCAATACCTCCAATTCAGCGTCTTCGAATTATTTTGGCCTTCCTTCACACAGATGGTCGTCAACATCGAAATCGCCATCCTTGAAGTGACGGAACTAATCACGGCACGTTGTTTAACTTACAGCAACATTTTCGTAAATTTTTTGAGCTCTCGATGCGCTTCAGTCGCCGTTTTCTTCGAATTGATGAAGAAAATTAACACTTTCCGCAAATGACGATTATTTGGCACAAAATCAGACATTTTCACACAACCAAAAGTATATGACGCCAAAACTAATTTGTCAAAACGGATTGTTTACCATAATGTTTTCTACATGTCAGAATCGACCAGAACTGACTGCTGGAGCCATCTATTGAGAATTTAGTTGCGTACCCAATATATTGCCTATAAATTACCCCTAAAGTGCTGGCAAGTACGAGATCGAGCAAAGGTAATGTCATAACCTGGATTGACTACCATAGTCTGGCGCCGTCACATTTGGTGATTTAGTCGATCAGTTCAAGTAGCCAAAAAGTGAGATCACACGTCCTGGAAATTGGTGACTCAAAACCTCTATCAATGCCCGAGATGTGTGAGCGGTTACTTGGTCCTGCTGGAATCAACAATACTCGAGATCCAATTCATTAACTTGCAAAAAAACTCGTTTAACATCTGTCTGTAGCATTCACCAGTTACTGCTATGGGCCAATCATTTTTTCACTGCAAGCGCCGCACTAAACAGTCTCTTTCTGAAGATGCAATGGGTTTGCGTGAATTTCATGTGAGTTCTCAGTGAAATCATCCTCTTCTTGCACCAGGTTGAACACCGCAAGGGAGTAAGTTAACCTTACTTGACTGTCAGCACGCAGCAATTTGTGAACGGTTTGCTCTTTATAAGGGAACACCTTCAAGTCTTTCATCAAAATTCGATGCAACGAACATCTACTAATGCCAAATTGTATATATCGTCGTCTCGTCAATATTTGTAGACTCTCTCGGACGTCCTCGGTCACAGCAGTAATATTCTCGGTCGAACGAGCAGTACGTGGTTGAACACTTTTTGCGATATCTTTAGTTAATCCAGTTTGCACGAGACGCTCAACAAAACACTTAATTGTTCGCGCATATGGACAGGACGACGAGGAAAACGAGAAAAACGAGGAAAACGACTTGTAGTAATAAGCTAATATCTTAGGACACAGAGGGAGTTTCAATAAAAACAGGCTGTCTTATTGTAAGATTATCAAATGATGGAAATATCTCTCCAGTATTAGAAACGCAATTTTTAATGTTCCAGGCTGCGTGTATCGGTGCATTGTCATGTTGATGGATATAATTGCTTCCGATATATTTTGAACCAGCAACCAGTGCGACATCATTTAAAATGTTATCATGTTATCATGTTATGGACCCACTCCACTATTTGACATGCAACCCCATATCATTATCATGCCTCCTTTGGAATTCCGTGTGGGTTAAGTGACGGGTTGCTTAGCTTTCATTTTAGGGTTGAAATAATAAAATGTTTGCCCATATGTAGTGTCCAAAGAAAAAGCTGTTTCATCCGTCCAAAAAATAATCCTCTAAAACCCTGGTGGTTTGTTGATGTATTCCCTTGCAAATTGTAGCCTAACTTGCTTGTTTTTGGGTGTTATATGCGGCTTTTTCTGGATAACGAAGGCATTTATTCCGGACAATTTTAGCATCTTCCCTTTTTGATGTTACCTTTTTTCTGCCACCACGAATTTTATTTTTTACACTTCCACATACGTTAAACTTACAGTTGGCAGTGATCATTTCAGGTTTCTTTGTAGTTGCATTCTGCTAAAATATTGCAAAAAGACTTGCAAATTAGTATATTTTTTTTTTTCCTTTTTTTTCGTGCTGCAGAGGTGGCAAGTTATCTTATTTAGTAGACAGTGACATATGTTATTCGATAGTGGTAGTGATAATGATTTTATGCCGTCCTCATCAGAGAGTGATGATTCTGAAGACCAGTTGATAAATAGTGAGGAAGTACCACCAGCACCATCCTAGCATTCTTCTGCCAAACAACCTGAAATTTCATGAGAATTATCAACAAATCAAACAAATCAGCAGAAGGACCTATGTATCGGATCATATAAAAAATTTCCGCGTTTTTTTGGTAGATTTTTAAAAAAAAATTTTTTTCTTTATTCAAAATCAATTTCAATCAAGTACATATTGGCCATTAATCTCTTTGACCTTTTGGCATTTTCCAGGTAGCTTCATAATTATATCGGTGTAGAACTTCTGTGGTTTATCAGCGAAAAACTTGGCAAAGAGATTTTCAGCGGCTCTTCGGTCGGCCATTTTTTTACCATCCAGAGAGTTATGTAAAGACCGAAACAAAGGGAAGTCAGAGGGTACAAGGTCCGGGCTATATGCTGGATGCATCAAAACTTCCTAACCAATCTCTGCAATTTGTTCCGGGTCATCAAATATGTGCTTGTTCTAGCATTGTCATGATGGAAACAACGCCCTTTCTGTTAGCCAATTCTGGACGCTCTTTCTTAAAAACTTTATTCAAACGCTCGAGTTGTGCATAGTAGAGTATCGAACTGTCCATTTCGCCACGTTTTAGCGTCAATTCAGGCTTTGAAGTCGTTTGTGGTCGGTCACTGGCCTTTCACCATGATCGCTTGCGTTGGATGTTCTTGTATTTAATCCATTTTTCATCGCCCGTAATAAATCTCTTCGAAAACAGTTTCATTTCATTATGTTTCAACAGCGTTTCTCTGATGGTTATTCGGTCAATTAAATTTCCTTGCGTTAATTCATGTGTCACCCAAGCATCGAGCTTCTTTGAGTAGCCTGCTCGTTTTAGATGATTCCAACATCAAACTGTTGATGTTTAGTGCCTTCGCTATCTCAAGACAGCTTCCGTGTTCGACTTCCTCCATCAGCTGTAAAATTTCATCGACTTTTTCAGTGACAGGCCGACCAGTGAGAGTTGCAACTTTTACATCGAAATTTCCGGAACGGAATTGAACAAACTTATTCTGGGTCCGGTGTTCACTCACAGCACTCTCACCGTAAAAAAGCATCACATAGCGTATTTCATCAGATATTTCACTTATATTCAAATCAGTATACCGTAGCTTTTAACATGAGCAACGAATTACACACCTGTCTTCACAAAAAAATGTAGCCTGACATGTCACCTTTCAAACACGCGTTCGTTTGACACGATCAGATTAGTCTTTCCAGATAAATGGACACTAATACCATCTAGTGAAAAAAACCCGCGGAGACTTTTTATATGACCCAATATATCCTCGTGGACAACATCGTGCAAGATGCAGAAAATTCCATTTACCAAGCTTCGATTGATTTTTATTTTTTGAGGAATAACTTCTGACAATGATTTGTGCAAAAATGAACGTACAATCTAGAAGACTAATTTTGCAGCCTGGAGCGTTCCAAGGATCCAGGCTTAATGCATGAAAAGAACTCACAACTGCTGAGCTAAAGATTTTTTTCGGATTGCTTTTTCATACGGGTACAATTCAACTTAATCGACTTCAGGATTATTGGAAAATGGACAGGCTGTTTTATATACCTGTTTTCGGTGAAAAAATGAGTCGAAATAGATTCCTGCTCATAATGCGATGTCTTCATTTCAGTGGGGAGGAGCAGAATAGTAATGACCATTTATAAAAAATTGATTATTTCAATAACAAAATGACCAAGTGTTATTATAATTCGAAATAGTTGTCTATGGACGAGAGCATGATATCGTGCAGGAGTCGGTTGAATTTTCGCCAATTTTTAAAAAACCAAACGTCACAAGTATGGCATCAAGTTGTACTGAGCCCGATGGTCTAGTTCTGAAGTTTCGTGTATATGCAAGCAGTAAGAACAGCGAAGTAACAGGAAAGGGGCATGCTGGAAATGTTGTTCTGCAACTGCCAGAGGAGAAGATTTATCATGGTCACCCAATCAACATGGAAAGCTTTGATAATAGCTTTGGTTTGGTGAAACAGCTCTTAGACAAAAAGACCTACTGTACCGATACATTGCGCAAGGATTTGAAAGAGAATCCGAAGGAAGCGATTCAGGAAACACTAAAGAAAGGCGAGAACGAATCAAGGTTCCGAGGAGATGTTCACATCGGTTTTCCAATAGGAACTTGACAACTTTGAATTTAATTTGTGAACGCACTCTTTCACTAATCATCAAACTATCACTGCCAATTTATTCACTAAACTCAACATTTTCATTATGGTAAAGTAGACCAACGAGCAACGTCAGCAAATTATAAGAATTTTCTACAGATATTCGAAGTCGGTGACTGCAACTTTAAGAGCGTTAACTCCAAATTTCGGTCGTAATTCTCGCCCTAGTAGACAGGCAATAACAAGTTTAGTGCAAAAATGTGAGTCTACATATTCGTTGTGTGATGAGGCCGTGTCAGTGAGACAACGGGTTGGTCGAAGTGTCGAAAATATCGCTGCCGTTCAGACGTCTGTAGCAAACGATCCTAATCAGTCAATTCCACGGCGTTCTCAAGAATTGGGCATCGCTCAGACCACATTATGGCGTATTTTGCGTAAGGATCTTGGTTTACATCCATACAAGATCAAGCTGACTCAAGAATTGAAGCCGATGGACCATTTGAAGCGACGTACGTTCTCCGATTGGAATCTGGAGAAGATGCGCCAAGATGATGAATTTCATCGCAAAATCATCTTTAGTAACAAAGCTCATTTTTGACTAAATGGGTTCGTCAATAAACAAAATATGCGTTATTGGTCGGGTGAAAACCTACATGTGCTTCATGAATCACCACTTCATCCCCAAAAAATAACTGTTTGGTGAGGTTTGCATGCCGGCGGCGTTATTGGGCCATATTTTTTCGTCGACGATAACGATCGTCACGTTACTGTGAATGGTCAGCGTTATAGCGCCCTGATCACCGATTATTTTTGGCCCGAATTGGAAGATATTGACTTGGACGACATGTGGTTTCAACAGGATGGTGCCGCAAGCCACACAGCACACACTACAATCGATTTATTGAAGAGTAAGTATGGTGAGCGTGTTATCTCAAGACATGGGCCAGTCGATTGGCGGCCTCATTCGTGCGATTTAGCTCCGCTTGACTTTTTTCTGTGGGGCTACGTTAAGTCAATTCAACACGCCGACGACGTTCGAAGAGCTCAGAGCCAACATTGAACGCGAATCGACCGCTGCAAACGTGTCCGCGGTAGCATATATATATGAGGTCGTCTTCTATTCATAAATGTTTTGATTGTACTTCAAGCCAATAATAAAGTTTTTGAAATATCTCAAATGGTTTGCCTTTTCTTTACAAAAAAAAAGTCAAGTCGTTATTAGAAAACCCTATATTACCACAGAGTTTGAGGACAACGTCTTTGGAATCTCAAATTTGGCATTCACATTTTTCAACTTCTAATGATAAATTTATACAAAATGTATAACAAGTATTTTGGCCAAGCAAAAATGTCTCTGTATGATTATCATTTGTGATAAACGCATTGCTACCAGGAAAAAATTTTACTCAACGAAGTATAAGACCACTTGGTGGTTTAGAACACGAAATTAATAAAATTACTAAAAAAAATAAATGATAGATGAAAACTCAATCGCAAAGCTTTTCGTCAGTGCTCAAAAATAAGAATCGTAAGGACATGATTTGGAACTGTGTAACTTGCGACAATAAACCTGGACTATATTTTAAATGCTTTAAATGCCTTGACGAGTACCATTCGTCTTTGTGAATTTCAAATTTTTGATGGCTTTTTGGCAATGTTGCCAAAGGTCTACGATACTTGATACTGGAGGTATAGGACTTCTTAAGAGATTAAGGGCGACTCAACCGGAATAAGATTTGGCGATCTCGTGCAATTCAAAACGTTCGACATCAAAATTCCCCACAGTATTAGCTTGCCTTTGCGATGTTCGGAATATACTCAACCGTATTTTGTATACAACAAAACAAGGGTCCGTGTCGATATTTGTCTCTCGAAATGTTCGGACATCCATAATACTGGAGGATTTTTAAATGAGAAGCTAGACGAGATGGACATTTTTGATAATATAATGACGAAGTACAGCTTCCACGCCATCACCTCCAAAAATGCACACATTTTTATTGATTTTTAATATTTTTGCAGACTGTTAAATGTTGATGACGAACAAAATATTGGCATAAGACAGAATGAACTATTTGATCTGGAAGAAAACAGACAGCATTTCCGTTATCGTTGAGACGAAGGTTAACTTAGGTCAGCTATTTTCAACCTTAGGCTTAATAAAACTGCTGGGCCCGATAGTTTATCTGCAGACCATTCAATTTCATTCGACAAATCATTTTCAACGTCAGCATTGTTTGTCCGGTCTTAAAAAAATTAGGTCCCCTGAACTGCGTCAACTACAATAAGTCTTGGTTATAAAATTCTATCTACCGTATTAGGTGTCAGACCCTTTATCTGACAGGCCCCTACGAATGTGCTTCCAGGCCCGGAAAGTTCACCATACATCAAATAGATGACAGCATCTATAGACATGTACTATACAGGACATGCCTTTTTTTTGGCATACCTGCCAAGCTCATTTAGCTATGTAGAAAGACGATAGGGTATACACGCTGCTCCTGCAAGTCGATTATGATTAAATCAAGACTTTCAATGTCCAACAGGGAATTAAACAAGACCGTTCGTTGTCATATGAATTTTTCAACATCGTTCTTGAAAAAATTATTATCTTTCAAGAGTTTGATTAATAACTCGCATATGCAGACTATATTGACAAAATGGAAAGAACATAGCTAGCTTTCGAGGGAGCGTTTGCTACTATTAAAGCAGAAAGCAGAGATAGATTTAGCAGTCAACGAAGGAAAAACAAAGTATATGCTGTCAATAATGAGGGACACACAATGTTTATGCCTAAGACAAAACATCGAAGCTAAAAGATAAAGGACTTTATCTTCATCGGTTCCTATTCGCTAATCGCTGCTTCTTTGGGCTTAGAAGGCAATTGAGTATGTCACTATAGAAAACACCGATTATCCCAATGATGCTTTGCGGCAAAAAACCGCGGACACTCACGAAAGCGGATGAAAATGTTCTCAGGGTCTTCGAGAGAAAAGTTATTCTGGCAATTTTCAGTAGCGTTTGCATCAGTATTGGTAAAACTTTTCAACATACAGCTGTCCGGGCTGCAGATCTGTGCATCGTAAGAAAAAATCCAGTAAACCGGCCTAGGTGTCTACGTCACTTTGAGCGCATGGACACAAGTGTCGTAACCCGGAAAGTTTACAACTCCAATCCAGTAAGACAATCCACTTGAAGATGATCTCATCTTAGGTGACACAAACAAGTCTAAGGCCCAAATTCTTGGTGCGCAACTGTAGGCAGCTGAGAATAGATTGCACTAGCTAGAGATGCATGTTAGCTGAGGCCCTATTCTTCCCCGGACTGTAGAACCGTCTATGTAAATCATTTTAGTTCAGAACTTCAGAAATAGCTTAAATAAATTAAATCTATCCATTTCCAAAAATTAAACCATTTCATACCCTCACCTGAATATTTAATGCACAAAATAGTTTTGGTGGGATGCTGTCTTTTTCTCACACAGAATTTGATGCAGCTCCCCTTCGTTGCGGTATTTTCAACAGAATATTTCAACAACAAAGAAAAATCTCAAATTTGTATCTACCTACCCGCGCGCAAAAGATACAAATAAAATCGGAAATCCCTAATGAATTCACACCCATTCTGAAACTGCACATAAAAACGTTACAAATATTCAAATTCCTACCTTTTTTTGGAGTGAGTTTAAATTTTTCCGAACCTTATCCACCCGTTAACCTCGATGTCACTGCATCTGGTGGGTAAAACAGAATGACAAAAAAAAAAAAAAAAAAAAACTCCAACCTGGTTCACGCCATCCGATGCATAATCACACGAAAATTGCTAAAAGCATTAAAAACAGCACCATTATCTTTGGTTGTCAAGACACAGCATAAATTATGGAGCTCGGCCGCAATCCTTTCGTTGCATCCTTTGCCTTTCTGTCAAAAAAAGGAAAAACACACATACACACACAAAACTAAAAACTCTGAAATTTTCAGCTTTTCACTTTGTTTTCGTTATGGTATGAGTACCGCTTTTTTTCGGTCGACCTAATGCACGAGCAATTTGTAACGTAGCATTAAAAACAGCATATTTATGGGTTTTGGAAATTCCATGTCCTGCCACAAGCACCTGAAAGAATTTAAAAAGCACAAAATTGTACACGCAAAGAAATTTCAACGAAAATCTACCCTTTCCATCCAAAAAAAAGGCGCTGAACTTGAAAACTGTGCAAATGGCTAGTAATACCCTAATGACGCTCATAAATCGAGCACTTGCCGAGGTGGAACAAACAACAACAAAAAATATTTATAAACATAGTCAAAAAAAAAAAAAAAAAAAAGCCGGGATCTCGTATGGAGTCTTGCCTGATGGAAAAACAGCAACAAATGAACAAAACTTTTTACATACTCGTACTCGTATCCCATCAGTATGGCCCACATCCGGTAACTGCCCCAATGGCCAACGTCTGGCCACTATATTCCGAAATTCACTGAATTATAAATCATTAGTCATGTGTCGCCGCGATTCACGTTCACTGTAACCATGCAATAGTAGCCTATGCCAACACATACTTTGGTAGTCAAAGGGTTTATTTTATTTTATTTTATTTAATTTTTTTTTTTTTTTGGATTTGTACATGCATATGTACGAGTATGCACATAACATATGTGTTCTTTCCCTCATTCCTATTTTTGATGGAAGACTTTTCTTTTCCGGATGTTATCCGACCATTTTCATTTTCCATTCCCATCCGCAGGTTAAGCGACAAAAACACGGATGCTATTCATCCGTTGCTTGCTTCATGGTCGAAGCACTGGTCCTCGGTAAGTTGACCATTTATCACTTGGTGTTTTCGTTTCCTCTTATCCCTGGTTCAACATGCCGTGCCTGGTCCTGAACGAGATGATTTTTTCGAATGTTTTCGTTGAAGCAAAGTGTTTTTGTTTTTCTTCCGTTTTTTTTTTTTTTTCTAACAGGATAATGATAACAGCAGTCCATCCGAATGCTGTAGATGAGGGATTAAAAATAATAAAAAAAAAAAATCAGTCTGTGGTCATACGTTATATTGACAAGGGAGTCCTGGACAACCGGTGCATGGGCATTATAATCGTTCGGATGAGTTTATGTGAACTCTGCACTTTAGACGCAAATGTGCTTGACACCGCAGATCATAGGAATGTATGCAATCTAGAGCTCAAGCTGGAAAAATACTTAAAAATTGTAAAGGGACTTTTGTCTATGTCCTTTGTCCTTATGTAAATAAGTATTTTGAGTGAATAAAAATAATTCGGGTAATGGCTTTTTTGAAGCTGACATGTTTGCTTGCTTACTTAACAAAAAAAAGGTAACGACATGAACGTTACAATATGTACCCCTGTGTTGATTATAAGTTGTGAGTGTCAAGAAATACTCGCGGCAAGGTAAACATTTCATTTAAGCAATCTCAGCGCTCATTTAGCTAATGTACGTAGCGAAAATATAAGGCAAAAGGGCATCTTCTATTTTCAACATATGAGAGAATGATGGATAGCGTTAAATCCACCATAAAAATGTTGTAGTAATCAGGAAGACTAAGCGAGCAATGGATGTAAAAATCTTGGATCAAAAGTCACCGGTAACGATAAAATTGGGCTAATGGATGGAGGAGTTTGCATGTATATCAGTTGCCAGTCTCAAGTCAAAGTTGACGCGAATTTATGTAAACAGAAAATCAGTGTCCTCTGATAGATTGTGTTTGATGTCTGAATAAAGTGATCTGTATCTCATTATGTTTTTGTTTTTTTGCTATCTCCTGCTCAAAGTGGTTTCAAAAAACAAGGGAGCTCATGGAAATAATTGATCAATACCGGTCCCAGATATACTATAGGTATACACGGTAAAGAACATTAGATAACATACGACTATATTTATAGATCGAAGCTTATAAGAGTTAAAAAACTCAATGACCTGGCAATTTTCAAAGTATTTTCTGATGACATTTAAACCAAATTGCAAATAAGTTTCAATATTCAAGCCGATTGAATCTGAAGAATAAATGCGTGTGTCATCTGCAGAAATAGCAGATTCGCAATTATTTAATCTTGGAACATCGTACGTGTAAATATTATATAGGATTGGCCCAAGTACCGAGCCTTGGGGTACCCCTGCTTCAATAGAAAAACCTGTTGATAGTCAGTTATTTACTGTAAGAATCCGAACGCAACTGTATATTGTCGGGACTTTTATAGTCTTCGCATACATTCGAATCACAGTACTTACATCGTCTTATATTATAGATTTGGAGACATTTCGGGTAAATCACACGATCAGATGGAAATATATGTGGTATTTCAAAAGAGGGAATAAATACAGTCTTGCGATCAAGTATGACAGCAAGAAAAACAAATTTATTTTTTTGACTACAATTCGGCCATCCTGATAGTACAATCGACCCGATTACAAAGCTCCTTATGTAAACTTAAATGAATTACAATAGTGAAACAAAAATTATAAGTTAAATGAGGAACTTCAATTATATCTAAAAAAAACTAAAATTAAAAAAATTCAAGTTACATAGAAAGAAACAAAGGAAAACATTTTATTGAAAAGACAGGTCTTATGCGCCAGAATGAAGATTTTAACCATTTTTTTATTCCTTTTCAGCAACAACATATTCCTCCTAGCGACTCTCAGCCATGTCTTCATCATGCTCAAGATTGGCAGATTCCACGTTATAGGGTCTCATATTATTCAGGGACCAAATGCCTTTATATGGAAGACGTGTTATCTGTAGACCCTCAATATCACCGATCACATAACGATCATTAGGAAGAACTTTCTTTATCTCGTATGGGCCTCGATATTTAGCGTAGAGTTTCTTGTTGATACCGGGAATTGTTACGATGTTTTTAATCAAGACATATTCACCTACTTCGTATGACCTTAGATGTTTGTGGTGTATATCATAATAGTTTTTGTTACTTATCTGACTTTTTTCTATGTTTTCAATCGCCTTTTGTCTTATCTCGTTAACACAAGTGAGATTCTTGCCTAAAATATCTTGAAGATGTTCGTGAACACGGTCGCAAAACTTGCCTTTTTGGTTTCTCCCAAATATAAGAACGCTAGGAGTAAAGCCTGTACTTTTATTTATCGTGTTGTTAAGTGCGAATTCAATCTTAGTTAAAAACTTGTCCCAACCAATAGTAGTATTTGCATCACATTCTTTCGATAACATCGGGACAATTATGCGATTCATTCGTTCAATTTGACCATTTGATTGTGGCGAATGAGTCGCAATTTTAATATGTTTAATAGTATGCTCTTCTAAAAAGTCTGCAAACTCTTTGGATGTGAAACAGCTTCCACGGTCCGATACAAGATGACTTGGCCTGGAATAACTCTCAAAAAATGATCTTAAACAAGTAATGGCCTCCTTGCTCTGAGTTGTTTTGACAGGGTAAAGTCTTGTAAACTTTGTAAAGCCATCAATCACGAGAAATACATGTTTTTTGTTTGAATGAGAATTCGGTAAAGGACCGAGATGATCGATATGTATCGTATCGAAAGGGACATCACTTTTTGGAATAGAGTGTAACGTACCCTCTATTTTCCCAGATGGTGGCGAAAAATAAATACATTTCAAACAGGTTTTGATATATGCTTTGATTTTCTCTTTCATATTGGGAAACCAATAACTCGCTGAAATATATTCAAAGCATTTATCGGCTCCCAAATGACACATAGATTCGTGGTGTGTACGAATAATTTGCTCTTCCATTTGAGATGGAACGAAGAAGAGAAGCTTGTCTTTATATTTCCTGTATATCAAACCGTCGATCATTTCATAAAACGAACTTTCAGACTTCTCCAACTCAGAGGCAATAGATACTATTTTTGGATCTCGCCTTTGCGCTGCAGCGAGTGCAAATTCAAACGATTCTTCGTCAACAAAGAGTATGTTAAAGGAACGACTTAACGCGTCTACGTGAGTCATACGTCTTCCTTCTCTATGCTCTACCACGTAATCAAAACTTTGCAGCTCTAATGCCCAACGTGAGATACGAGGATTCAGACACTTCTTTTTCAAAGTTAAGGCCAAAGCTTGACAATCAGTTATGATTTTAAACGATATACCAATCAAATATATTTTAAATCGCCTCAAAGCGTAAATTATTGAGAGTGTTTCGAGTTCGTAACTGTGGTATTTGGATTCTGATGCCGTCGCCCGTTTCGAGAAATAGAATACGGGATGAAACTTTTGATCCAACTGCTTTTGCATTAAAACAGCACCGAATCCTACTCAACTTGTATCACAATGCAATTCTGTGATAAGATTGGGACTGTAAATGAATAGAACAGGTGAAGCTAAAAGTTTGTTCTTCAAAGCTTCAAAAGTTTGCATTTCATGAATACCAAATACAAAGGGTACATCCTTTTTTAGCAAGTCATATAACGGTTTTGCAATATTTGCAAAATTTTTTATAAATTTTCTAAAATAGGAGCACGTCCTTTGTGCATACCGGCATCGGAAAACTCTTAATAGCGTTAAGATTACTATTGTTGGGTCTGATACCTTCCTCAGTAATCTTATAGCCCAAATAAATGGTTTCCGTCTGCAGAAACATGCATTTATCAAATCTGAGTTGAAGTCCATTTCCCACGATTAGATCTACAATTTGTTTCAAAATATCCAAATGTTCTTCTATAGAATGTGTGGCAATCAGAACATCATCTAGGTAAGTTATGATTTTACCTTCTGGGATCAACTTTCGAAATGTATGCTACATAAATCGTTCGAAAACTGACGGGGCATTTTTCAGCCCAAAAGGCATTCTGGTGAACTCATACTGACCCAGTGGAGTTATGAATGAAGCATATTTTGTTGACTCATCAGATAACTGCACATGGTGGAAACCATTCTTCAAGTCTAAGGATGTAAAATATTTTTTTCATCTGAGACGATCCAAATGATCTTCAATGAGAGGTAGGGGGTAATTATCGCGCACGGTTATCTTGTTGAGCTCGCGAAAAGCAACGCACAATCTGAGTTCTTTATTCTTTTTGTGAACCAAAACTATGGGTGAAACATAAGGTGAATTCGATTCACAAATAATGCCTCTTTTAGGCAAGTCGTCCAAGGTCTTTTGAAGCTCGATCTTGTGTGCGTATGGTAACCTTCGCGGAGGACAATGAAAGGGAGTATCTTTACACAATACGATATTCATTTTAAAATCTGAATTCGGAAACCGATCGTTAGAATGAAAGTAAGCTGGTCTACTTATATCTTTTATTTTTTGGTCAATAACTGCATGCAAGTTCTTATTAATGTTAAGATTAAACTCACCATTGTCTCCACTTATATCGATGTTTAAAATTTCGTCTACAAACTGCATATTAGAAAGTTCTTTATTTGAGATATTGTTGTCCTCTGAGTCATGATGATGAGAGCCGTTGAATATCGCTGAAGGTGTACTCTACTGGTGCTCTTTACAGGATAAGTCATTGAGAAATTCTGGACTACTATAAGCTGTAAGTTTATTATTAAATTTTCAAAGTTAATACTAGTACTTATGCTTCCAATCGTAACAAGAGGACTTCCATTGACTCCAACGTAGGACTGCGATGTTTCCACTACAGTAGATAGAAGCACTGGTGAAATATACTTCTCCTGGATGAAGCTGATAGGGCTACCAGAGTCCAGTAGTGTCAGCAGAGTTGCAGAAATATCCATCGCCTTACCAACCCATCGGTAGTTAACGTGAGATTCAAAATCATTATCAACTGGTCGATCTCGTTCTGAACTTTGATGCAACGCCATGATTGGATCCTTGTTGGGACATTTAGTTGAAGTATGACCTTGTTTATGACACTTGAAACATGTGATCACTTTCTTTTCGTTCTTTGGCTGACCACTACTGTGACTAGGAACAAAATCTCCAGTGTTTTTGAGTTTATTTGACGAGGAACTAAACGGCACACACTTTGTTATTCTTTCTGCGTTGTTGTTTTTCATTTTTTCATATTTTCTTAGCGCTTCTTTTAATTCACTGATATTATTTGCACTGTACAGAATTGTTTTATTCACTTCTGTATCTGGAATACCTTTGATCACGAAATTTATCAAATCCTCTTCCTCCACAGATGTATGCGAGGCAATCTCCTGCATGTGGATCACATATTGCTGCATCGTCTCTTCACGTCGTTTTTTACGTTTTCGGAGTTCATTGTATATATCCGATTTCGTCACTGTCCGTCCAAATTCTTCTTTCAATGCTGATTTCAACGCGCACCAATTACTCGCACACACCGTTCTCGCAAACAACTTTGCAGTCCCCGATAGAAGACGCTTGCCATACACTAATCTATCCCTTTCAGACAACTTCATGACTTCACACAATTCCTCAAATTGTTCCATTCATCGTTGTAGAGGATAATTGTAGTCACCACTAAATGGAAGCATGGCATCTTCAATGTCTTTGTAACTACAACTTATAGGTGCTCTAAGATTGGTTTCAGAATCATCCAATTGAAGGTCGCGGAGTTTCTTCGGAGTTTCGCCAACTCTGCATCTAAGCACTCCTTACTTTCACTTTCAGTTTTATCACCATCATTTGACGTACGCTCTTCTGAGATACTTGTATCATCATTACAACGATCCCTGCTCCTGCTACGTCGTTCTTCCTGCAACAACTCTATGCGCTCGCTTTCTTCCATTCCCTTAACCGCTTCCTGAACACGTATTTTTAATTCCACTTTTGTGCCCGTTGTCTGCAGTTTCAAGATTCTTTAAATATTTTTAAGAAGGGGAACTGTGGCCGATTTTAAAAATTCTGTCCATTCATCAGACATCTTTAATACTTGCTAACTGAATTAAAAACGTGTGCACAATTTCGCGATTATCACTACTTTTTCGCACAGACAAGTGGTACAGCCAACGCGTTGTTTACTAGTTTACTAATCCCACTTCTGATATTGTAAGAATCCGAACGCAGAAGTAAATCAAATACCAACGCTCTGCTTGATTGTCTCTATTTTATTATTCTTGTTCAACTGTACATTCTCGGGGCTTTTATAGTCTTCGCATACATTCGAATAACAGTACTTACATAGTCTTATATTACAGATTTGGAGACATTTCGGGTAAATCACACGATCAGATGGCAATATATGTGGTATTTCAAAAGAGGGAATAAATACAGTCTTGCGATCAAGTATGACAGCAAGAAAAACAAATTTATTTTTTTTTTTTTTTTTGACTACATTACCGATACTATGAAAATACGCCCTGATAAGAATGACTGAATTATTTTTATTAAATACGTAGGAAGTGCAGCAAGCCTTGGTTCCATACAGTGTCAAACGCTTTTTCGACGTCAAGTAGAACCATACCAATACTTTTGCCCCTTTCAGAATTGCTTTGTATGTGCTTTGATGTACGGTGAATTTGGTGCACTGTAGAATGATGCGGTCTAAAACCGAATTGTTCTACAGATAATATATTGTGTTCGCTTAGATGGTTTGTTAATTTCATTTTGATTAACTTTTCTAAGCACTTGGCTAACGAGCTCAGCAAACTTATATCCCTATAATTACTAGACAAACAGGTATTTTTACCCGGATTTAGTATGGGTGTAACTTTTGCGTTTTTCCATTCTTTAGGAAAGTATGCCTGTTTAAAGCAACAGTTAAAGAGCCGTTGCAAGAATTTTAAACCGATTTTTGGTAGGCTTTTTAGATATATATTTTTTATTTTATCGAAACCTGGGGACTTTGAATTCTTAAGACAAATTAGTACTGTCTCTAAAACTTACAAACCTCCAATTACTAAATCGTAAGTGTTGATTATATTAATCGATTGTTGCACTTTATACTCTTCCCTGCTAATTATATTCCTAATTATTGAATGGTTCCCAAAGAAAACCTTAGCTAGCGCATACGATTTTTCGGCATTGGACAGCAATACTATGCTTCCTTCTTCTTCTTATCTATCTGGATCTGACATAATTTCTCATTTTGATCAGATCAATGATGTAATATGGGAATTTGCGAATTTCGGCTATTTCATACAATCGAGTACTGAACTTGTGAAATGAATTACAGCTTCGTTAATTTGGTTTTGATTTATTGCATCAGGTAACCTTTCCTGGTAATTTCTCAATTTTAAACGCATTTTACTCCCAAATCCATTCCAATTAGCATTCTGATAGTCAAAAACTAGATAGTTGGTCTGTTCGGGTGACAAAAATAGGTTGGCTAAAAAGTTCTTTCTCAAATGTTGTAAGAAACATATCTAATATCGATGGGTAAGCCTGCGGTTTCGAGGGAATAAATGTTGAATGAGGAGGGTATAAAATATGAAATGGATGCCTAGAATGCAAATCAGCAAGGATATTTCCAAACAGATTCGCTCTTAGAGACGCTTCTGTGCTGTAACACGACTACCAGGAAAGTAAACGCGAAAATTTTTTATTGAACGGCCATTGGTAAAAGGTATTTTAATACCTATATTCTCAATTAATTTTGTTTTGCAATTAAAAGAACTTGGTGTTTTATTGTTCATTTTACGACAACGGCAACACTACCACCTCTTCTCTCACTTCTATCTAGGTGGTAACCTTTGTATTCTCTATTTGACAATTTGTGTACATTTTGATTGAGCCTTGCTTCAGTGAATAGACCTACATCAATGTCATGTGAGCTTAAAAAAGCAAAAAAACTCTAAAGCCTTATTGCGAATGCCTTTAGCATTCCAACATTATATCAGTCGGTTATAGACCTCCGCGGAGTAAAGTTGTGTTTCGGCTTTTAATGCAGCAGTGATCGGCTTTAATTACAAATTTGGTAAGTCTACAGAGGCTCCAATCAGTATAGCATTAGTGTGAGCAATTAACAAGCTTAAAGTCATGGGTTCGACTCCCAGTCGAAGAAAGGTTTCTTTGTTTCTTTTTCATCATAAAAAAAAATAATAAAAAAAAAACATTACTAACTGTTGTTAACCACATCACGCGATGGACTGTGGAAAACGGTCGGCTAGGCCAACAGCGGAATCGGCTAAAAAATCAGGCGTGGTGTCGAGTGGTTCAAACCAAACAGCAGTAGTGGCAGAACCAAAGACGAAGAGAAGGAAGAAGCTAAAGCCATTAGCTAAATAAGTACAACGTCCCACCCTTCCAAATTCCATTAAAAAGCTGCCTGGTGTAGTGAGAGAGAGTCATGGATGACGGTCATTGATAATAATTTTAGTTTTAAGAGGTTGGGGAACGATCGCCATGCCATCCACTGTAATACAGTGGAGGGCTACTCGAAAGTGAAAGAGCTCTTTAATGAAACGACGACGGAGCACTACTCATTCACAACGAAGTGTGATAAGCGGCAATCGATGCTGCTGAAGGGGTTAAAACCGTCTTCTGATCCTGAGGAGATCCTGGCTTTGCTCAAAGATAAGGAGTGAGAAGGGCTCAAGTTTGTGGGGATGAAGCTATTTACCACAGCGAGAGCAAGGCGGGAGAAACGGAGTCTGCCATTCTTCCTGGTGCAGCTCAGTCCTAAAAGCCATCTGGATAGTCTTAGGAGTATCAATGTCCTAGACTACCAGATAGTTCGCTGGGAAAAATTAAAGAGGAGCGAAGGTGTTATACAATACGTTCGCTGCCAGAGGTTCAGGCACGCCGCGTCGAACTGCCAAATGCAGCCTCGATATGTAAAATGCGCAAAGAGCCACAGTTTCGAGGAGTGTGCTCTGGGTAAGGACGGAGTATCCGATCGGACACAGCTCTCTTGCGTGTTATGTGGGAACGTAGGACACACCGCAAACTATCGACGTTGTCCTAAGTTCGCTGACATAAAAAAAGCAAAACTGGCTCGGCAGCACAAGATGGAGGTCCCTCGTTCACCTGTTAGGTTTTAAGCACAAGCCTTCACGTCCAAATTTTTACGCCTAAATGGCGTCAGGTAAGGGGGCTATGGTACAGCAAGCGACTGTTGCTTCTCCGGCGCCAATGTCGAGCTCACCTAACATGTTGGCCATTTTGATCGCAATCCAAGGGCAGATGGCTCAGCTACAACAGCAGGTACAAGAACAGGCCAAGCAGGTGGACCAGATCTATGCGCTGCTGCCGGGCCTAACACAACACATATCATAATGGGTATGCACATGGTGGAGCAAACTTTAAAGGTCCTTGCGGTGAATGTTAATTCACTGATTAGGATCGAACGAAGAGCCGCGATGTTTAAAATACTATAAGCTAAGCTAACCGATAAGCACAAACTGGAGTACAATAATTATATTGTTATAGGAAGAAACCGGCCCAGATCCAAACGTGGAGCTGGTGTCGCGATCTTCAATAAACAAGATATAAAATTTCACAGAGTGTACAAGAGAGTGTTGCACAGGTTCCGTGTGTTGAAGGCAGTCGCCATTTACATCCCACTCCGCAGTAGAAACCGGTTATACTTGGTCTCTATTTATGCACTTGAGGCTTCACAATCCACTTTATTTATTACAGAGCTTGACACGCTTTTTCGACTTCTGAGGCTGGAATCGGGGGAGAATTATTTTATAATCGGCGGAGATTTCAACGCTAAACACAGAGATTGGGGAAATAGTTTGTCAAATACCAGAGGAAACCTACTATTCGATTGGTGGGATCAGCACGATCTCATGTCCAGACTCAGTCTTAAAGCGACGGATAACTCTTCGTTTCCCAGAGGCGGGTCTTATTTTTATCTACTGCTATACGACGAACGTATACGACTGACAGATACGAATTTACAAACGCTAAACTGTCTGCGTACGTTCGTGTATGACAGCGACCATTGCGGCTTGAGCATCGAAATTACAGTTCCCAACGAAATTTCGGAATTGGAGAAGTTTGTCCAAAGATACAACAACAGTCAGACTCGATGAACACGCTTCTCCGCAACCTTGACAAGAGCACTCTCCTCGAACACGCTCTACCCACCGTCCAATAGGAATTTTTCAAGCGAGGAGATCGAAAAGTACCTAAAACGAATGGACGAGACCATAAAACAAACTATGGACACTACAATACCGCGGTATCAACGTACGACTAACAAAGACCTGTTCCGCAATCCTACTATAGACGCACTGCACCGACAGAAAAGTAGACTTTTGTCAACACTCAAAAACCAGACAGTTAACTGACAGACAAGTCCCGAAGATTAGGACACTGAAGTTGTCGATTAAAACTATTCAAACGCTAATAAAAGAGAATTACAGAATTTCTGTAAGTTTGTATTGGAACAACAAGGTTCGGGCCGTAAACACCAGCAACCCGAATATGTTCCCGCAAATAAATAAACTATTTCGGAGAAAAAATCAAAATGACCTTCAGTGTTTTAAAATAGCCCGGACAACAGACAACGAACGGGTACTGATAATAGCAGGTATTGATGCATATGAGACCCCTGATGATGACGATTTCTTTATGATCGAGGATCCACAGGAGAAGGTTGAAGCCATAGGGGCGACTTTCCAGGAATTATACAAGGCCACTGATACCATTGGCGCTAATTATGACCTGGGCAGTCGCATCTTAGTGCACGACTTCGGCTTTCAAAATGAAGTAGAGAACTGGCCATCCGATGGCTCTGGTTTAACCCAGTTCAGCGATGAAAGTATGGCAAATATTGGCATCAACAGAGAGGATGAGCTACCCCCATTCATTTCGAAGGAAGAACTGCATAAGACCTTCAACACAATCAGCAGTAAGAAATCATTGGGGATCGATGGTATTCCGAATATCGTGCTACGACATCTTTCTCCAGAAGCGGTGGACATTAATACCACTCTGTTTAATAATGCAATGAATAATGCACATTATCCAGCTCATTGGCGGTGGTTCAACCTATCCCCAAAAAAGGAAAGGATATATCCAATCCGGCGAATCTCCGGTCGATAAGTCTCTTTCCGGATATCAGCAAGGTGTTTGAAAAGGTAATCGACAGAGATCTGACTAGATGGTTTGAGGACAATCAATTCGGTTTTAAGGCGGAAAATGATATCTCACATGCCGCGTCTAAATTGGTGTCCAATATCCAATAGAATAAAGGCAAAAACCAATGTACTGGTGCCGGCCTTGTTGATTTGGAGAAGACCTTCGACACCGTATGGTTAGAGAGGCTTTTCTGTAAGTTGAATAGTCATGGGATCAGTAAACCACTCTTGTACATTCTTTACAATATGCTAACCAACAGGCAGTTAATCGTGAACAATGGTGATGTGACTTCTGTTGGAATATTTCAAATTAAAAATGGTCTTCAGCAAAGCGCAGTCAATTCGCCTAACCTATCAACAAGCGACTTGATAGGTTCACTTCCCCATACTGAAAGTTGAAAATCAACTTTCAAAAGTCGGAAACCATTCTCTTTAGGACGCCGTTGTCAAGAGCCTCTAGGGATACCAGAAAAAATTGGCGAAAGTTCTCGATCACTGAACAACACAGACAGCCTTTTGCTTGTCGAAAGATAGTCAGATACCTTGGGATCTGGCTAGATCAATTTCTGTATTTTGACAAAAATGTAGATGCTGCTCTGGCCAGAGCTAAAGGTGCATTTGGCCTTACAAAAAGTCTGTTTTATAGCAGCCAACTCGATGCGAGGGTCAAGGTAATCTGCCACATGGCCCTTATCAGGCCCATGCTGGTATTTGGATGTCCCGTGTGGTTCAATATACGAACAAGCTTAATGGAAAAGATTCGGTTGTTTGAGAGGGCTTGTCTTGCCTACGCTTGTACAGAACACCAGAGTCGGTGTAAAAAAAATTTTTCCTAATGAGGCCCTTTACAACAGGGCGAACCTTATATGAGTAATCAACTTCGTAATTCAGCTAACTCGAAGGCACATTGCAAGAGCAATGACCTCGACGAATAACCTAATATGTAGGGCTTACTACCCCAATTACCTTTACCACTAGAGTGTGCGCTCTGACGGCTTCGTTCCGCCGGAAGCATTCCTCTACCTGGATCAGATAGGTAGAGCAAAGAAATATAGAAGCACTTATAAGAAGTCGTTGGAAACAAATTCTTTGAAGATGTCAAGCGAAGATGCGAAGATGCCTTATTATTTCTGCAGCAATATAATATAATTAGAATGAGTGCACCCGAAAAATTTCCTTCTTATAAGATTATGCTATCCCCCTTCCGAACACATTGCAATTACCAGAACTTCGTAGATGTTACTCTGCAAACCTTACTTAAACACACTATTCAGCGTTTGTTGCAATCACAAAAAGATGTCATTCTCTTACTAAAAAATGTAGAATTAGATTAACTGTGCTTGTTTGCAAAGTGGGGGTTTGACGGAAGTTCCTGACATAGTTCCTACAAACAGGCTTTTCATGGTTTTGAAGCATCTGATTCGTCTGTCTTTATAACCTGTGTTGTTCCACTTCGACTAACGTGTGATGCAAAAATTGTATGGCAAAATCCGCGACCGGTTTCTACAAGATACAGCAGGCCTTTAAAAATCGAGTTCGTAAAAGTCAACAGAAAAATCCATTGCAGAAAAGAACAGAGTAGATCAGCAAATAAAAAACTTGCAAAAGACAGCAGCGCTAATTGAGGGAAGATCGCTGCTTGTTAGTCATAACTTAGTTTTTACTATGATTGACGGTAAAGTGTGCAATGTCCTTACGGAGACGTCATCAACACAAAAATGCTATTTGTGTGGCGCAACTTCTAAACAGTTCAATTATATAGAGGATATGATTGCACGAAAAGTTGAAACAGAGAAATTGGAATTTGCCCTATCCGTTCTACATGGCTGGATACGATTTTTCGAAAATTTGCTACATTTGTCTTATAGATTACCTTTCAGAAAGTGGCCAGCTCGAGGGGATAATGACAATGCCATTGTTGCAGTTAATAAATCGCGAATCCAAAAAGAATACAGAGATAGATGTGGCCTGATAGTAGACAAACCAAAGCCCGGATTTGGTAATTTTAATGGCAGAACTACAGCTAGACGTTTTTTTTTTTTAATCCAGAAACTTCTGCAGACATAACCAAAGTTGATGTACAGCTGATTAAAAAGATGCACATTATTATGGTAGCTGTATCTTGTGGCTTTGAAATTGATGTCAAGGAGTTCAGGAGATTTTCGCATGATACAGCCAGATATTATGTTGAGAAGTATCTCTGGTATAACATGTCACCCACGGTCCACAAATATTTCATTCATGGACCAGAAATTTATTACCTATTGGCAAACTGACAGAGGAAGCCCAAGAAGCATGAAGCAAGGACTGTTTTTTCCTTATATGGGGCGTTTTTGTAGGCGTTTTAGTGAACTGGATATTTTCTTATACACAGTTTCAATAATAATCAGACGAAATTTCAGGCTCCTAGCTTTATCAGTTGATTTGATGCCAACTTTGAGCCTATTCTACCCCAATGTGCGATGTTCATATTTATTTACTTTGTTGATACAAATACTTAATAGCTTATTGTGCAATTATTAAATTATCCGGCTTTTGTGTTGCATTTTCCAAGAAGCGTGATTATCTCGGCAGTAAGAGCGTTGATTTCTTCAAAGGTGAAAAGCTCGCTGGTTTCATTTGGTGCCGCAACTGAGTTGTTGTTGTCCACGCATTAGGAAATTGAACAAATTCCACGATGCGTTTTAATATGGCAATATTTTTCACCATGACCGAACATTTGGCAATTGTAGCACTGCATGACTTTATTACGTTGCCTACGGGCGAAATCCCATTTGACGTGAGTTCAAAATATGGATCGAACATTTTTCTTGAGATCATTTTAATTTACCAGAACCGCTTTCAAGAAATACAAGATAGAACACATCAGTAAATCCACTTCAGTTCTTCTTAATGATTTTAATGTTTTGGACTTTTAGCCCTTTTTTTAAGAGATTCACGCCTTTCATGCTGTTGGAAGGTTATGGGAAAAAATTTAGAGGTTTTTGGTTTTAACAGTGCACATATAGCATTGTAGCAATCAATGGTTTCACTTATTATTTCTATACCGATCGATAAATATTCTTTACACAATAGTGTAGTATGTTTACATCGCGGAATAACGAATAGACTTGTTCACTGCTTTTTTGCAAAATGCAGATGGATGGAATTTTTTTCTTTTCTCTTAGATGTCGGGATTTTCAGAATCTCCTCACAATCATTTTCACAATCCGAATCTGATAAACACTGAAGAGGTGTAAAAAAGTTGGTCCTAGAGTTGTCTGCTCTAGAGCCCATTTTTAAATTTTTAACGATTGAAGACAAATTGTTGTCTTCACCATTAGGGGACCGAGATCTCTTAGGAATTTTGCCGATTTGATATGTATACTAGTACCGCTAGCTACAAATCACTTTTTTTTTTCTTCTTAAATTAATATGAGAGTATGCAATGTATGCCACCTTTCGCTCCCCCTAGAAGGAGACTTTGTGACATGTCCCAGATGTAACCGCAAAATGCACTTTGGTTACACAACAATTTCCGAAAAATCCTATCGGAAATTGGCAACAGCCAAAAAGGAGGAATGGAGATGTGCCACCTGTAGGAGAGAAATATACAATCCATCTGCTGCGGTAGATAATGCCCCGAAACCCACCATCTCAGCCAGCACCAAAACGCATAAGAGCAGTAGGGTCGCCGGAAACCAATGAGTTTCCAATCCGAAACACTACTAGAGAGATCAACGACAATAAAACCAGCTGTTAATTAGTCGCTAGTAAATATGAAGATATCCAAAAACCCATGAAAGATAACAATGAAGTTTTGCACAAACTGTCAATTGAAATCAAAGGTTTAACCTTCACAAGAACAGTATCTAGAACAATAGATATTTGATATTTTTGTAGCTTTGAGAATATGTTAAAAAAAAAATATTTAAGGAATGTTCTTTTATGTTTTTGTTTTAACTTTTGACTTTTTTTTTACGTGCACGAACAGTACCTATCCAAAAAATTTTATTTCCTGAAGTCATACGAGAAATAAAAAAAATTAAAAATCGGTTTTTCTCTTATTTTATTGCAGAAAGAAACCGATATTTTCTATTTATTTATTTTATTTATTAAGATATCAATGCACAATTATGAATTGTTAATAATATTAAGGATAAGAGCAATTAGCTCTTGTAACGGCTAACAAAAATTCTTTTATTTTAAAAATATTGCACTTGTTTGGTTCTTTTAGGATATCTATGAGGTTGGGGTCGCAACTGATGGAGTAGGGATTTGGGTGTCCTAATTGAAAGCAAGTACTTAATATGTAAGCCATGTTTATTGTGTTAAAGCAGTTGGGGCAGATAGGTGGAAGTTCGTTCTTGAGTAGGTGTTGGTGAGTATGACCGTTTGACCAAGGCTAAGTCGGATGAAAGTCTTAAGGTCGGGTTTACTAACATCCAAAGGGAAGATAGGCCTAACTTTGGTTGGGTTGATAAGGCTGTAATGATGCTTGTAATGTTCCCAGTCAATTATTATTTGGCTATGGCATATTTGATTAAAGTGCCTTTTTAAATCAAGCCGAGAAAAGCTGTTAAATGTGAAAGTAGGACTGTTAAGTGTCATGTAATCTGCGGCGTCTGCTAATCCATTACCTTTTATTCCTACATGGCCCGGAGTCCAGATAAGCTTTAACTTTGTATTGGCTTTAGAAAGAATATTGCGGATTTTGGCTATTACATCTGCGTCGTTTCTTGGGTTGACAACGGCTCGTAATACTGATAAGCTATCAGAGCACATCGCTCATTTTCCTTTTCTTAATACACTGATCTTGATGGCCTCCAGTATGGCTAGGAAGTAATATAAGGTATACTACCTTGTGTAAGAACAGAACCGTCCTAGGCTAGTACTACAAAAGCGGTGTTGAAATCCGTTTTGGAGCCATATGTATATATGAAGTTCCATCCTATGTTTTTCAAAGAACAACAGATTTCGGAAAATCGCGCTTTAAAAATGGCGTTGCTGGTGCTGTTTTTCCGAAGTTCTTCTAGATCAAGGATGACTGAGTCTTTATGAAGAGACCAAGGAGGAAATGTTGGAGTAAATTTGGTTTTTTTTTTTTAGTGGAAAGTCCGGTTCATTTTGTGCCTAGATGAGGTGTATAGCGGATGGGATTCTTTTGCTGCGAGTGTGGGTAAGTGAGTAACTGACCCTGATTCGAAGAATAATTTTAAGTTTGAGTTTGGAGATTATTTCTTGATACCGCTCCTCTATTGTTGGCAGTCCCGCTTCATCAAGAATGTTTTTTAGCGGTGTTGTTAAAAAAGCACCGAGGCTTTTTCTTGGTGCTTGGTGGTATGCTGGTGTGATATTTTTTTTTTTAGAGATTTTGGGCAAGAACCATAGATGGATATTTGGGATATTTCAAAAACTGAGCTCTCCCAACGTCGTCGTTATCATAAACCAAGGACTTAACGTAGTCCCACAGAAAAAAGTCAAGCGGCGTTAAATCGCACGAACGAGCCGGCCAATCGACTGTCCCATGTCTTGAGATAACACGCTCACCATACTTACTCTTCAATAAATCGATTGTAGCGTGTGCTGTGTGGCTTGTGGCACCATCCTGTTAAAACCACATGTCGTCCAAGTCCATATCATCCAATTCGGGCCAAAAATAATCGGTGATCATGGAGTGATAACGCTGACCATTCACAGTAACGTGACCATCGTTATCGTCGACGAAAAAATATGGCCCAATAACGCCAAAAATGAGCCAAAAATTAGCTTCGTCACTAAAGATGATTTTGCGATGAAATTCATTATCTTGGCGCATCTTCTCCAGAACCCAATCGGATAGCTCGTTAGTGTACTTTACCATGATGAAAATGTTGAGTTTACTGAATAAATTGGCAGTGACAGTTTGATGATTAGTGAAAGAATGCGTTCACAAATTAAATTTAAAGTTGTCAAGTCCCTATTGGAAAACCCTATATTATAAAATAATGATTTATTTTTTGTAGACGAACTAAGCCTCCTAGCTTTAGAAATGATATCGAAACTATCGAAACAAAATTGATCAGTCCAATGTCGTTTGGCAATTAGCAATTAAATTTTTGTATTCCAATGGCAAGTAATACCATAATTCATGCGTTTTTTTTTTTTCAAAATTTGAACGTTTATTCAGTACAAACACGTATAATAGTATTATTCAAGGTATTGCCCATCTGAAGCTATGGCTTTTCCCCATCTTTCTGGCAATTTGTGTATACCATCCCGAAAGAACGGCGCCGGCTTGGCAGCCAAGAATGAATCAAGCCAATTTTTGATATTCTGCTTGGATGTGAACCGTATTTCAGTGAGGGCGTTGTGCATCGACCGGAACAAATGGTAATCAGAAGGGGCAAGGTCTGGGCTATAAGGCGGGTGGGCTAAGACTTCCCATCCACTGTTTTCCAAATAGTTCTTAACCGGAATAGCAACGTGGGGCCGAGTGTTGTCATAATAGAAAATTATTGCCTCATGTCTGGTCGTTTTTCGGTTATTGCTCTCTTCAAACGGATTAATTGTGTTCGGTAACGTTGTCCATTGATGGTTTCACCCGGTTTTAGCAGCGCATAATACAGCACACCCATCTGATCCCACCAAATACAGAGTATTACCTTCGCGCCATGGATATTCGGCTTTGCCGTTGATTTGGCTGGTTGGCCGGGTTTCACATATGATTTTTTGCGCTTGAGGTTGTCGTAATAGATCCATTTTTCACCACCAGTAACAATCCGATGCAAAAATGACTTCCGTTTGTGTCGTTCCAGCAGAATTTCGGACATACAAAACCGCTTTTCGACGTCTCTCGGCTTGAGTTCATGTGGAACCCAAATTCCTTGCTTTTGAATATATCCAGCTGCTTTTAAATGTTTTGAAATGGCTGCTTGAGTGACACCCAAAGATTATGCGAGCTCTTCTTGTGTTTGGCAACAATCTTCATAGAGTAATGCTTCCAGTTCTTCATCTTCAAACTTTTTTGGCTGCCCAGGACATTCATCGTCTTCCAAGGCAAAATCACCACTTTTAAATCGTGCAAACCACTTTTATCACGTTCGCTCAGCTAGCGGATGTGCACCATAAACTTCCATCAAAATACGATGACTTTCGGCAGCAGTTTTCTTCATATTAAAGTAATGAAGAAGAACTCCCCTCTAAAACACTCTTTCAGGCACAAGCTTCGACATATTTGAGTGAAAAATATTGTTGTTTACGTTTCAAATGAATGACACATACTGAAATAACGTACAATGACAGTAGCTTTCCAACGCATGTTCCAATGGAATAATAACAATGGAATAATACAAGTTACGCCATCTCTTAGCAAACCGCAATTAAGTTATAGACGGTTATGGCTACTAAATTTGTTTTTTTTTTTTTTTTTCAATTTTTTTTCTTGATTGCTTTGTCAGGCAAAGGTAAACTTCACATTTTTCACACTTTGTACGAGAGCGGCCAGGGCAATTGTCCAGACGGCACTTAAGAGGTGCTTTTTAAATCTCCACAACTGGCCAGTGGTTAAAACAATCAAACCTCTTGTCTTATCCTGATAATGGTTGAACTGAATTTGAATTGAAATTTTTCTCTTCTCTTCTAAGAGTTCGTCGTCTGGTTCTGAAATTTCTGGGTCCTCTCTTTGCTTTCTGACCTTACGCAAAAGATCCTTTTTTTTTTGCCAAAGTACACGCATGTATTCTTTGGCAGTGTTTCTACCAATCGCAAGACTATAGCTAGACCAGGACCAATACTTCTGTCCTTAAGAGGTGTTGTTCCACCCTGATAAGCATAACGTTTTTAAGTCCAACTGGGCACGGCTTATATTTTACAAACTGGCGCACTGCACATCGACCCCAAAAAGGGTATCACCTGCTCGTCGATTAAAAATTCATTGAACATACTCTTGCCAATTTCTTAACATCTTCCCCAGACACAATCGATAAAAGGCTGCTCATTCCACTGTAGATTTGCTCTTTTTTCTTCCTCAGATATTGCATTCGCATTCACAAAATGGATGTTACCCCAAAGACTGTTAAATCTGTCGCGTGGCATAGCTTGGGCAATAAGGTCAAAGCGAAACCTTGTATTCCAAGGCAGCCAATAATTGCCGGCATTCCAAAAAAAAAATAAATAAATAAAACAGACATCTCTTCGAACAAAGTCTTGAGTTCCCGACCAGTAGATGCCAAATAATATTGCGACAAATATTCGTACGGCGATTTTACAGCCTAAAAAGTTGCAAAGTGGAATGGTTCATTTGGCCCAAACGGCTTTAATCTACTGGAAAATCCATTTCCGGGAATGCAATGCAAACGACGCTAACGTAGATAGTTCTTGACTCGAGACTTTTCCTTGCTGATCCAGTGAACTCTCATCATCGGAATCAAAATCCAATTCCGCGTCCTCTTCTACACCTTTGACTGTAAATTTATCATTTTCATCAAAATCATCCATAGGTTCATCATTATTCATCAATGTATATCGATGTTATTTGTCTTGTGGAAATTACCATAAAAGAAAAGGAAAATGATTTTTACAATATAAACGGTTTCATTTCTGAATTTCTCAATAGAAAAGACACCAAAGGAGGAGGAATAATGATATGCAACAAAGATAACATAAGTTCCAATAAAATTTATACAAGCGCTGTTTCGTACCGAAAAAGAAGAAAAAAGAGAATTTATTGAAGAAACAGACAGAAATAATTGAAATGAAAACAAGTAATCGTTATAGGTGACATGAATATGGATATAAATGTTTTATGTAAGGTGCAAGTTCAAAAATATCTAGAAGGCATAGCGTCTAAAGGACTAACTAATGTATGTAGTACTGCAGTGTACTCGTATTGACAAATAAAGGTGCGTCCACCCTAATCGACCATGTATAAGGTGATTCATCGTAAGGTTTGATTTACAATGTAAAACCAAATACATAAATTTGAAAGTGAACTTTAAATTTTAAGTATCGGTTAAAAGAACAATTCATGGCATTTATTTATAATTTACCGTAGTAAAACGTGAAACTAACTAACTAAGCTCACCAAAGTGATTTATCAACAAGTCTATTGTTTCACGCGCTGTATGACTCGTAGCGCCTTGTTGAAACCAGAGCTCACCGAGACCATGCGCTGGCATTTTAGAAAGCACATAGTCCGTAAACATGGCGCGGTAACAGTTACCATTGAAGGTAACATTCTGATTTACCTCATTTTTGAAGAAATGTGGACCAATGATTCCGCCAACCCATAAACCACACCATACCGTTGTTTTTAATGGATGTAATGGTAGCTCTTGGTACTCTTCGGGTTGCTCATCAGCCCAAATACGGCAATTTTGTTTATTAATGTATCCATTGAACCAGAAATGGGCTTCATCACGCCTGGTTTCAATTCGTGCACATGTTGAATTTTGTATAGTTTAGGCCGAGATCCTCACGTGAAATACGCCAAGTTGTCGAATACTTCAAGCCAATCTGCTGAGAACGACGACGAATCGATTCGTCACGGTCTTCGTGTATACTCTCAGCTACAGCTACTACAGTCTTTTCACTACGTGCTGGATGTGGTCTAACCGGTCGAGTATCATCCACTAATGTAATACGGGACTCAAATTTGCGAATGGTATTAGCAATAGTGGTTGTGCGCACCGTAAGTTCCTCGAATCGCACGAAAAACATTTCTCTCTGTTGTGATGTGAGTCTTTCCACGTTGATTTGCCAAACGATACTGAATAAAAATGACAAAGCAATTTGATAGGAGTCACGCGTGATTTGTCAAAAAAAGCCTATTGAAAATCAAATCTCACGATGGATCACCCCTTATTTATGTACTCATCGTAATATATTTACTTTCCTTATACCGTAACCAACACGACATTTGATTGTGTGCTTGCATAAACACCCATGTACTTGATCGACAAGTTTCTAATGTCAGCTCATTGTGGTCACTCCAGTTCAGGTCGTCCTCCAGTTCAGGTCGTCCTCCAGTGGCCGTGGTGTGGTGGTATATGAATAGACTCCTCAAGCTGACGGTCGCGGGTTCGAATCCCGAGCAAGGCAATTCTGTGCAAAAGTCTTTTCAAAGAATAACACAGATGTTGGAGTGGTTGCTGGCTGGGCTAAATGTGACGAACTAAGAAATAGCTCGTACTTAAGATCCACTGGTTGAGGAGGATGTACTAGCTCGTTCCGTCTAGTTTGACAACCACCTCTGGGAAAAATATCGAAACCTAATACACCTGAGTTTCAAACTACTACACCAAAGCCAGTAAAAGGGTATTCATATCCCCTTGGTGCGCGCGATGTATTATATAAAAAAAAAATAAAAAAAAATTAAGATCTCGTGAATACTGAATCAACTTTATATTTTGCTACTAAACTGTGTTTTATTTGTTCTAAAACAGAAGGACAGCAGTAATGAGTGGACAATAAAGTAAATGACTACATAGCCAGATACCTATTGTCAGCAAACAAAGAAGTTCTGTTCATCACGCAGGGCAAAGTGTCAATGATATCGTCAAAGTGGTAAAGAAGTAAAATCAACACTACGACTGATGCCTTAGTGGACATTTACCGCAGACGTACCTTAAAAAAAAGAATTTCTGCTTCGGCTTGCGAAAGAAGTGGGCTTAAAACTCAGAATTCCAAAGACAAGAAACATGCATGCCAGTTCTGTTGTATAGAGCCGAGTGCTGGACTATACTAAACCCCTTCGAATGAACAATTTTTTGTCGACTATTCGGAGAAGATACGAGTACCAGCGAACTGCCATGAGCTATGTCAAGATGTGGGTGTAATCCGAAAAACTAAAACCCGTCAGCTACAGTGGTTCTCTCACATCTAGCGCATGGACAAAAATGCTTCACCAAAGAGGATCACAAGCCCCGTGTTCAGGACTATAGGAAGACCAAACCTCCAGTTTTAAGGATTAAGTTATCCAGAGACTTTGGTCTGGACAACTGGAAGCAGTGTTCTAAGGATTGAAGAAATTGAAATGATGCCGCTTCAGACAGAGACCCTTCATGGTTCGGGAACATATAAGGTAAAGTAAAGTACAACATTTACCGGCGATCAGTCGAACTACAATATATGCCGGATAATGTAAACTTTGAATGAAGCAGAGATAAAAGAACTTTCAATCTCCGGATTCAGAGAAGACATCAGGTTGCATTAATTTGCACGGTGTCGGGTGTTTAAAGCTCCATGGAAATCATTTTATGTATGTAGGAGGTCTGTGAACTTTAGGTGATTACATCCGAATCCTTGATTGGCAAGAAATCATAGTCGTTGAAATGAGCTGTATGTGTTTTATTTCCATATAATGATCCCACGCTGCCAAAAAAACACTCTTTAGCAGGAGTCCACATGCGACTATATAGTGGGGGTGCTACTTTTAGTGAGTCTTAAAACATATGCCGATCTTTAAAGATCTCGGTGAGTTCTTTACCGACGAGTGGACGAGTTGAGCACGAATACTCCTTGCCTGAAAGCACACTGATATGACCCTATCAAGTTGCTGCCTCTATAGTTGACGCAATTCAGAGGGTCTTCTTTCTTGAAGATCAGACAAACAATGCTGAGGTCCGACCAAATTAAACAGATTAGTTGGTGTATGCTCCTTTGAAGAGCTCGGCAGTCAGGCCGTTCGATCCAGTAGCTTAGATCTGACTACCTTAACTTCATCTAGGTCGGATGGATAGAATTGCTCGGCTACATTGTCCTGTTTGAAATGTTCTTTCTGCATAACAGCATTATTCGGTTCATAATCCCTGTTATATTGTCAACGGAAATGCTCTTTCCAAATTCTCAGCATCTACTGTGACTCTATTACCATGTTTCCTTGTTCGTTTCTACAGGCTTCGGTTTGGGGTTTGTGTCTGTGGCATGTTTTTTTTTTACCTTTTGGTTATTCTTCCGAATTAGCATTAGGAGTGGCATCTCTCAATTTCCTTGACCGGGCCATTTTAAAACTCTTTCTTTTTCCTTCTGCAAAGCCGGTGTTCGTCTGTCTCCCTCTACTCGTAGAGCTCGTGGGCAACTCTAGTCCTTCTATGCAGCGCCGCTTTGTACGCATCTTGTTTAGTTGCATGTGATTGACGGCATTTGTCGTCAAGAGAGAGGTTTCGTGGTGGTGGCCGAGTGAAATACAACATGTTAGAGGGTACATTTCTGATGGTTTTTTGGAAATGTTGCCATTTTTTTCCGTTACTTAATGCTAGTGGCATAGAACCTTCATAATTTATTTCGCAAGATTTTAGTTGCCAGAAAAATATCTTTCAGGCACGGCTGGTATTAAAACCCCAAACGTTCGATTGGGAAGCCATCCTACACTTTAGCCGTCCTACATTGTAACCGTCCTACATTCGCCAAAGATTGCCAAATTCTTTTCCAATAGAGTCCCCGTTTTCTCTTAAGAGATTACCGCCAGCATTAAGTATCGAAAACATTTGGGGACATTGCCAAAAGGCCATTAGAGACGCAGACTCTGATGTGTTGTCTTTCACTCGCCCCCCACACTTCCTCACAGTATTTTTTTTATGTTGTGGTATTCAGGATATCGGTAGCCGTACCTTGGCTGTAACAACGTTATGGCCCGTCTTTTTGGCTTCTCGGAACTTTCGGACATCCAAAATACTGCAGGAGTGCCTTGCGTCGATCGCAATGTGAACAAGCTGGTTGAGGGTTGATTGATCAGGAGTTATCCAAGTCCTTTTATAAATATCAAGATACGGAAACTGCGTGTTAGCTACAACAATGCTTCGCTCCACTTTAAAGTCGATATGCCTTCCGAAAGTACAGATGTTCTTTCTTCCTTATTTTGCGTTACAAGGCGCTCGCTCACATGCCGAAAACTCAAATTTTCTTGCTTAAGTCTACCTTTAGCTACGATTCCGGATCCAAATAAGCGCTCCTTTTGCCATCGATAACAATCACTGTAAAAGATGTCGCAGTTCTTCATCCTCCTTCTGTCCGACCCACTCCGCCGCATCCTTTAGATGGCGGTAGTATCTGCTTTGCAGCCGTCTATCCCTTCCGCTTGCTCTTCGGCTGCTTGTGGCCTGTTAAAGGATGTAATATTACACGTGCCGATCCGAAGTTCGTTGTCTTTATCTCGTTACAGTAGATTCGTTCGTATCCGAGACTTGCTGTTGGTTCGTGATTACATGATTTTCCCATGACCGGTTACCCTGGCGGCACAACCTCAAACCTGGAAGGCCCATTTAAATAATATCATAAAAAGGGTCAACTCCGCTCTCTGAGGAATTTACTAACATTTATGTCACTAAATCCTTTTGGCCACCTTATTTATGTAACACACATTCTTCGGGTAGAACATATACATCGTAGTTTCTCTTATTCGCCTTACGAGGGCTTCCCTGGACTGATGACATGACATACATTGATCGATTAAAACTTGTGGACTTATAGCCTCTAGGTGTACGCCGAAAATTTTCCCATATATAGTGCTCATCAGATTATATCTGTTAAAATGAATCTACTTAGTCTTAGGTCCGTGCCTCAGTTTTCACCAAGAAAATTACGAATACTTTGACCAATGTCTAGAATGCGACAGAAAGTCAAAGATGTACAGCCCCTCTTTGACTCCCACCTTAAAAAGTTGTTCTTAACGAACGTTCTTAATTCCACTAACACCCCTCATTCTATTTATTCTTTCCTTGGTTTTAATTGTGTTAGTGTTCAGTCAAGAATTTAAGCGTGCTCGTAATAGGCTTAAATAAATCTGTCAGGGGTTTATCCAGGCCTCCAATCTACGGCTTATCATATTTATATACGTATGATGCAATGCAAGCAAATCTGCATGCATAGTGCAAAACAGTCGAGGAGGTGTCATAACAATTAAGGAACATTGAGTAGGCATTGCCATAATGAAAGTCCTCATGACTAAAAGAACGAAGGAGATTTAAGTATAATAAGGAAATAAGTTGAAAATAAGCCTTTCCCATGTCTCTTAAATACTTTATTTCACAGAAAAACCTGTATGCAAGAGCATATATTGTTCGACCAGGACCCTTTTTCCTAATAAATCTGCACAATGAGTTCATTTTTAAGCCTGATAAACAAGTCCCCACTTAGCTATCTCTTCTTTTCCGGTGAACGATACTACAAAATTGCATAGAGCGAAAACATCTACACCAGTTTCTTATACAACATCAGGCATTAATACCTTGAATAGCCACCTATTTTTAGCACCAGTTTCAGACTAAGGGACTCAAATACCTCATTCAGAGCAGCAGGTGCTTAAGATCTGTTTTTCTTTTCATGCATTGTACTTCAATTGCTGCAAGTATTCATGCATAAAAGCATGTATTATCAGCTTTTGTTTCACATATTCAGAACCGAATGAAAGTCTTTTCATAGGAGCCCAAGTGAATTCTACCCCATTTGGAGTCAACAACAGTTGATAGCGACTTTTTATCTCTTAACATTTCCAGCTGCAAAGTGGTAAGCGAGGGAGACTAGCATTTTTTTTTTTTTTTTTTTTTTTTTTAAATACCTTAACCAATGCTCTTTCTGCAGTCCATACAGGATCTGTCGCTGAAGCGAAACTCCGGGAAAATCCCACATTTCAGGATATAAAATGAAACAATGAAAACCTATAATACCCGTACATATGTACTATGTTGTCATGAGGAACTTTCTCCATTAAGCCTGAGTTGAAATGATTTTCAGTCATCGATACTTACAGACCAAATGAGATAGGGAAAGGAGATACTTCAAAAGTCGGATTTTTAGTTCGACAACTCGTATTGAATGTAATTAAATCCAGAACAAAATAGCAACTGCCACTGGGACAGTACTTCAAAAGAGATTGCGGTCTCCGACATAATCTTTTTGTATAGCCCTTATGTCTGGGGCACTTGTTCTTTAGATGCAATCCTCATCGATGCATGCGCAGAACGATTGATTATGGGTTGATTTTATTATTTTTTTTTTATGCCACATTACACTTATATGTTCAATATTAGAACTGGTTGAAGATTTTGTGACAATAGCCCTCTAAGGTTCTATGACCCATAAAGGATTTATAATTTTCCATAAAAAATAATCCAAAAATATTGCCATTGAAGGAATGTATTTTTCGGAAAAGCGTGGTAAAAAGCAGACAATATTCAATAAATCGATCAATAGTTAGATGTTTTGATAGATACGACTAGAGATTTACATATGTTATTGAAATACGTCTCACATTTCAGATTCTTCTGTTAGCTTTAGGTTATGTTAAGTTAATGTGGTCCTTATTGAAGTGTACATGTATACGGGTATGTAGACTAGTTGTTAGTCGGAGTACTCTTATGAGTCTGAAGGGGTAGAGTGCCGCTACATTGGGGAGGGAAACTCCTTTAAAGCGTTGTCAGATACTGATACGTCAGCAGAAGAGGAAGAAGATGATGAGGCTCAACTTGGCAAGCTCATAAAAGTGCTACTGGAGAACAGAGAGTATTTGTGACAGCAAAAGCAACAACAAAAACAACAGCAGCAGCAGCAGACACAAACTATGAAAGTGTCGCCGATGCAGCAAAAACAGATGCAACTGTTAAACCAAAAGCAACGACTGCAATAAACGACAAAAACAACAAGAATAGCAACAAATACTGCAGAAAATGGAAATACAACAGCAGCAGCAAAAACACCAACAACCAAAACAGCAGCTGGTTGACATGGGAAGGGAATGAGTGGAAAGTGGTTAACTAAGTACGTACAGGAAGGTACGTACCGCCCTATGAAAAGTATATACTGAATACTATGCATAAATACACCCCTAAGGGTGAACAATTCCAGACACGGTGCTGTTAAATTCAAATTCAGCATTGATGATTCAAAAAAAAAAAAAAAAAAAACGGAGGAGCTCGAAGAAGAGCTTAAGGCGTTAGAGATCAACGACTCTGTAAAGCGTAAAATTACAAATCTTCTTAGTACAATTAAAGCCCAACAGCAAAATCAGATTCCTTTATTACCATGCTGTAAATTGATAGAAATTAAACAGGGCAGATCGTGTATACAGTGCAGTGTGCAATTTAAGTGCGTTAATTACGAGAAGGACCACAAATATGGAAAATGTCCTTTAGGCAACGAAAGAGTAGTGGATAGGGGTCAAATCTTCTGCGTACTCTGCTGGAACTCGGGGCATCCGACCAATTTCAGGGGTTATTCTAGGTTCCAGGAGCTGAAAAATATTCAGGCTCGAATACAGTTCATTGAAGAAGAAAAATGACAAAAGACTGGTGCTTTCTCTAATTTTGTGGAACCCAGTATATCTTTACCTAAATGATATTTGGATCAGATAAGGCCACAAACACAGTAAAAAATTCGTCAAAGCGGTTTTGAACTTAAAAGCGATCATACTGTCCCTACATAAAAAAAAAAGACGATCATCCTCGACTACTTTGCTTGACAATTCGATTTTGTCGTTGAATGAGGTAAATCTGAAGATTCATACGTTAAAAGTTAACTAATCAGTACCGAGAAATAGAACAACCTGCAAAATCTGTTGTTAAGTTAGCTTAACAAATCCAAAATTGGCTGTAATGTATATAGATAATGTATTCTCACGAAGATGTGGAGTCTTAATACGCAAAGGCATGCGCCATAGGGTCACATACGCGGAATTTACTGAGCTTCCCTGTGTTAGAAGCTTGCATTCCCTTTTTAAAGTAAAAGACGAATGTAACTTATAACTAAGCTCAAAATACTGTTTTCGTTTTCAGCTTTAATCGGAAGAAAATTATTACTTTTTGGCTGGTGATCTCAATGATTAATATGCAGCATGGGGATATAATCCGCTAAACACTAGGGGCCACCAGTGTTTACATATGATTGAGTATAAACCTGAATTGAATATTGATTTGATGAATATCCTATACTTCTCATCAGCCGGTTCCTTCCTCTACTTAAAACTGATTAACACGGATCCAAATAAACGAAACTGCGAGCGTTAGAGTATGATAGTGATCACTACGGATTTGCCGACATAGAGATTTTGAACGAGCACATGCAGCTGGAACAGTATAACCAAGTGTACTCATATGACTGCCGTAAAGCATGTTGGTCATGCTTCTCCAGAAATTTAAGGCGTAATGTACATTTGAGTGGAATTAATACCCTGACTACCATAATAGAAACTTGACAAGCGAAGCAATCGACCATAATTTATTGACTATGGTGGACGTTGTCAAACGAACTATGGAGAAGACTTTTCCTCAGGTAGAATACTCCGACGAAATACTCGTACGAAAAGTACAGAATCCCAACAATCAGCGGTTATCAAGAGGTAAGCTGCTGTACAAGCATTGACAGAAACAGCTCGGAAATCAATTTAAAAAAAAAATAAAAAAAACTCTCAAACTTACAGTCTGTAATGGGGCTATAAAATTCAGTAGTCCGAATATGTTCCTGCAGATGAATAAATTATTCAGCCAGGAAGATTACAATAACATTCAGTGTGTTCGAATTCCACAAAGAACCGAAAACAGGCAGACATTACTAACCGATAGCATAAGTCCAGAAAGTGCCGACTTAGTCGACGCACAGTGTGTTATTTTGCGAATCTAGCCGAACTTTATTCGTTGAGCGATCGAATAATTTTTTTAATTATGTTAAACTGATACATTACGCAATTATCTAATTTTATTTTGTGAGTTCTTAAGCTTACTTGAGTTTTAAATATTTATTTACAGTTTTTTTAAATATATGAAATCTTAACTGAAAAATGTTGGTATACCTTGGTATACCAAAAAACAAACAAAATTATTTTTTTTCTTTTATTAAACCAAGGTGTATCTAAACAATTTACTAAATTATTCATATTCTTCTTCTGAGCTTCTTCATTTTCTAAATAACGCAATACATTGTGGTTGGAGTGGGTTTCTTTTTCTATTAAGCCTTAAACTTCGGCTTGAAATATATGGATCTGGGGAAAGTAAAAATCTATTTATCACATCTCAATTTGAGTTTTGCCGAAAAGACTTTCGACTGAAATGCTCTCGGTAACGCTTATATTCATTGTTGCTTGCTTCCTGGATTTCTTCAGACAACTGCCCAAACTGCTTCAAAAATTTGTTTTGAGTGCCTAAGCAATACTTTATGTATGTTTGGAGGCGTATAATACCATATGATTTCGTACTCACTTGATAAGACTTCAAGCAAAACTCGAAAATGGTTTATCAAGCTAATATTCAGACCTGATATATCTGCACTTTGGCATGTTAACTAACAGTCCCATTCGTTCCCAAAACTGGAATTATAAAAGTTTACTTCTATTCACCATGGATTCTTTTTCTGCCGGGGTCTTTGCTTGCCATTTATCTGTGTCCAATTCTTATGAAATTTGCAACAGACACTCAAAAATCCATATTTACGAATGCAATAGCGAAATACCAAAGTTGAACATTTTTTCATTCGGCTGCCTTTTGTTGGTGTTCATTTCTTTTGGATTGGCTCCACAAATATAACATTTTTAAGAAGAACTACGAGTATATTGTGATAACGTACTACAAACTTTGCCGTCTACCAGTGTCATAAGAAGATCGTGTCTGCAATGCATTTCGAAACCATTTAATATCAAGCTTGTTGGCTAAAGGTTATTTATTTGATCTTGCATTTCCTGTTCTTGGGTGTTAATAAGACTAGTGTTTTCTATTTTAAAAATGAATTTTATTAGCCTGCAGTACCTAATGGAATTCGCCCTCGGGTCTTGCCATACAATCTTTCCAGTAAAGACATCAACCAACCGAAGTGGGATGAAAGTTACCGAAAAGAGTTTTTCGTCACTATATTCCGCATCGTTCATGTTAATTTTATATGTGCTTTGCGCAGAGCTACCATCAGAGCCCCATTTAGATATAAGTCGAAAAGATAAAACTTGCGTCCTTAAGTTCTTTTTAGTGCTAAGCAAGGTCGTTTTGAGCTTTTTTGATACGTTTCACTGTTATATATTGTAGTATCCAGCAAAGGTTGTAATTTTATTTGTGCAGACACATCAGTCACAATAAATACTTCTTTTGCAGGATAGCATTGCTTTGTACTGAAAAGAAATTAATTTTGTATTTACTATTAATATGAGGGCTTTTCTTGGCTTAATCTAGCCTTTTTAATATTTGTACCCCTTTTAGGAGAAGAACTTAAAAGCTCCTTGACAATGTTAGCTGTATCTCTTTTAGCTGATGACCGCAAATTCATTTCAGCAGCAAGTGCGATTTCACTTGGAGTTTTTGACTTAACCAGTTCTTTTATTTTCCGTTTTTGGACTTTTTGAGTGTATTCGTCAAATGATTTTAAAGGTCGTCCACGATTTGCATTTTAACTTGTTGAAGGAACACTTTTAATTAAGCCTTTTGGCAGTTGAACCTCCTCTTTTAACCATATTTCATTGGCTTTTTCAATTTTTTGAAAATTTAGCCCACTTTGTTCTCATCTATTTAATTTTTATTTTTACTTTATTGAGCTCACATAGGTTTGGAGCACTCTAGGGACATTATCTGTGCCTACCAGATCGAACTCTTGCATAATAAAATCAGAAATTTTTTTATTGCGATCTTCATTCATAGAGATTCTCCAAATATTGTTGAATTTTTCATTTTGCTATAGAGGCCAAATAAAAAAAAAATTGTATTCTGACACATAAAATGCCAACGGAGATTTTAAACACAATTACACGATGCATACATGAGGATACTTTTTAAAAAGGGCTCACAAAATCACAAAACACAAGAACAAACATCACTTTTGAGGTCTTCAAACAAATTATTATTATTTTTTTTTTTTTTTGTGAATGCACAAACAAAATTACTTACCTTGAGAACTAAGTCATTGATTTTAGCCATGGTTCTGATGCTCTTGTGCGCCGGTGCAATGTCTTGCAAAAACAAAATTTTTTTTCATCTCATGTGAGGCCGTTTTGCAACGATTTCGGCCTTTAATCGCTCCATTAATGCACAGTAATACTCGCTGTTGATGGTTTTTTCTTTTTCAATGTAGTTCACGGAGAGTATGCCATGACAATCCCAGAAAACCGACGCCATAACCTTTCCGACCCATTGAGCCTCCCTTGGCCGCTTCGGAGCACTCGTGCCGGCTTCAGTCCATTGCCGGGCACTCATACTGTTTTCTGGTGTTCAACAGTTACCAATCGACGCCAAAAGTCCGCCCAATTTCGCATCAGTAAGTCCAAACACTCTTTTGAAGTGCTCTCGCGTTCGTGTTTTTGGACAGTAGTGAGTTTGTGCGCCACCCAGTGGCAGTTTTATTGCCCAAAATATGGCGTGTGCGCTCAGTACTAATCTTTGTGGTATCTTCTAGCTTGTGCACCTTCACTTTCCGGTCAGCCAACACCATTTGATGTATTTTTTTGACATTGCCTCTCAAAAAATAATTTTTTATGAGAGAACGAAAATCATTTTTGTCCATACTCAACATGATGCCAAACACGTCAACAACAATCAGCTGTCAAAGCAATTTGCAAGTCTGCCCATATTTGAACAGACTTTAAGGCACCATAACCCTTTCTGCAGTAGCAGCGCATTCTGGTGGTCAAGGAGGTTACTTTTCACTCCACCTAGTAAATTGTACGAGCAAACGTAATAAGCCACTTAAGCACGCAATTATCAACTTGACAAAGGAAATGCAACCAGCTTTCAATTTTTTTTTTCTTGAAACAAGCTGATGTTTGTGATGCTGTTAAATAGTAATTACTGTTGCTTTTGTTTTTTTTTTTTTTATCATGTTATTCCTGGAGGTTTTACCTTTCATATGATAAAAATTTTGTTTCATTTGGACGACTTTTAATTTTTAATAAAGTTCCGCTAGATTGGTAAAAAAGAACAAGTCTTCGTGCTCTAAGACCCACAGGAGAAAGTGGGTTTGGTCGGAGTATTCCGGTTCATTGAAATCAGAACATTGAAAACAGGGCGCATGTAGAATATTGTAAAATCATACGTTCCAATACATTTAATAGCACATAGATCATCAGATAACTTTTCGGTAAACCTTATGTAAATTATTTTGTTTTTAGCGTATTATTGCAAGGCCAATGCTAAGCCACAATGCAAACTTGAGCAGCAAAACCTCCACCACGCAAACATAAATAAAATAGTCATCAAACAAATAAAATAATTGTTTTGTTCGCTAAAAATTTTGGTGCTAATCAAGCCGAATGAAGTAATCGTTATACTATAGACAGTGAAAAGTAAAACTTAAAATATAGGGTTTTCTAATAACGACTTGACAACTTCTTTTTTTTTAAATAAAAGGCAAACCATTTGAGATATTTCAAAAACTTTATTAGTGGGTTGAAGTACAATCAAAACATTTATGAATGGAACTCGACTTCATTCATATGGCCACCGCGGGCACGTTTGCAGCGGTCGATTCGTTGGACCCAATTTTCAACGACTTGACCGCACATTTCAGAAAAAACGGCCGCTATTTTGCGTTCGCCCCACAGAAAATAGTCAAGCGGCGTTAAATCGCACGAAAGAAGCGGCCAATCGACTGGCCCATGTCTTGAGATAACACGCTCACCATACTCACTCTTCAATAAATCGATTGTAGCGTGTGCTGTGTGGCTTGGGGCATCATCCTGTTGAAACCACATGTCGTCAAAGTCCATGTCTTCCAATTCGGGCCAAAAATAATCGGTGATCATGGCGCGATAACGCTTACCATTAACTGTAACGTGACGAGCGTTAACGTCGACGAAAAAATATGGCCCAATAACGCCGCCGGCATGCAAACCGCACCAAACAGTTATTTTTTGTGGATGAAATGGTGATTCATGAAGCACATGTTTATTTTCACCCGACCAATAACGCATATTTTGCTTATTGACAAACCCATTGAGCCAAAAATGAGCTTCGTCACTGAAGATAATTTTGCGACTCCGAATATCTGTAGAAATTTGTTTTAATTTACAGACGTTGCTCGTTAGTGTACTTTACACTGATGAAAATGTTGAGTTTACTGAATAAATTGACAGTGACAGTTTGGTGATTAGTGAAAGGGTGCGTTCACAAAGTAAATTTAAAGTTGTCAAGTCCCTATTGGAAAACCCTATAGTTTAAGTTCGAGAAAACTTTAAAAAAAAAAAAAAAAAACATATACTCTGTGTTGAACATTTGATTAGTATCGGGAAACAAGTGCTATGTCAAATGTGCAGTGTGTGATTTAATTAAATAAAGCCAGATTCAATAACTGCATACGAAAACGAATCAAATAATTGATTGTTGCTGCTGGATTATATTGGACTGCACGTGGGACATAAAAAGATGGATTTACTCTGCTGTAGAAAAATTCGTAAATTATTTTCTATAATTATACTTGTCCTAAAAGATGGAAGAATTAAAACGCAAGAAGGCTACAATAAAAGGGCAGTTAACACGTGGTTGTAATTTTTTTAATGATGCGCTTGGGGATGACTTATGCTTGAAAGAACTTATTGAAGAGAGGTTTGATAAGCTGGCAGAGTATTTTAAAGAGTTCAATGATGTTCAGTTTTGGATAGAAGGTTTAATATCTAAGGTGGAAGAACTTAAAACAGAAAGTGAAAGTTAACGGATTGAGGTAGAGTAGAAATATTATCAAGCTACGGCGAAGGGAAAGTCTTTATTAAAAGGTTTAGTAACACATGAAGGGTCAGATAATAATAATTGAACAGCTGTTTATGAAACTTCAATTGATAAGATAAAATCTGCGATTGCCACACTATTGGATCATCAAGCCACACTTGGAGAGCTTGTTTCACGATCTGTTCAACCTCGTGCCAATCATATTGCTGCAGTGCATCAAACTGTGAACCAATTTTCTGATGTTGAACAATATTAGGCTTAGTCCTATAAAACTACAAAGTTTCGTCAAAGCTAGATAAATCTTCTTAACAGCTATGGAGACGGGAAAGTGCTCAGAAGAAGAATCCAACATTTAAAGAGCTTCTCGAATTTTTTGACAGGCGAATTTATGAATTTTGCATGATTGGACAACGTAGTGCTCCAAGGCCTTCAACGCATAAGTTTAATCCGCAAAACAAAGCTAGGTGTGCAGCTCTTGGTTCTTCAATTTGCGTGTTTTGTCCAGAAAATCATTATGTATAGAAGTGTCCAGGATTTGGGAAATTGAGCATAAAAGGGAACCAAGATTTCGTAGAAAAACATGGATTATGCTTCAATTGTTTAAGAAAAGGTCATATAAGCAAAATTTGCCAGTCGAGTTGGCAATTATGTAATAGAAAACATAACACATTGCTTCACGAGGATTTCACTTGTACGTATTCAAGGTATTCTACAAATCCTACTGTACAAATATCAAAAAGTCAAGGGTCACCGTTGCCTAGTGGGAATACGATGAATAGTTTATCTACAAAACAAAATTCTCTTTTGTTTGCATCAATTCTACCGACTGCATTAGTGTTAGTTATGGATCCTTTAGGTAACTGGCACTTATGAAAAGCATTATTAGATTCAGGGTGTCAAGTTTCTCTTCTTACTGAAGCATGCTTACAAAGGTTAAATCTTCCTCGAACGAACGCACGCATTGCAATCAACGGAGTGGGAACAGAAGCTTCAATATAAAATATCGCACAACAAATGAGCAACTCTGGGTACCAGCTCATATTTTAAGGGAAATTGTTTCGACTCTGTCCTCGGTTGCAATTGAGAATGATTGTAAGCGTATGATTCAAGGGCTCGCTTTAGCTGAGGCACCAGGAAAGATTGACATACTTTTAGGATGCGATGTTTTCTTTCGCATCATGGGCAAGCGAAAATTGGAATCAGAGAGTAAGTCGTCTATAGCATTAGATAAACTATATTCGGCTGGGTTATTTCGGTTAAACCACAAATTAATCAGGGAAAACTTGGAAATTTGACTTTGACAACTTGTTTGGATGAGGATCAAACTTTGAAGCAATTTTGGGAGGTTAAAAGTATAAGGGATAAGACTAAGTATACTGAGGAGGAACAATGTTGTGAAGATCATTTTGTAGCGACTCACAAGCGTCTATCTAGTGGTCGTTATATGGTAAGATTGCCCTTTAAGCAATCTATTGAAAAACTAGGGAATCCTAGAAATATGGTAGCTCGGAGATTAAGTATGTTGTAAAGGCGATTTGAAAATAACATCTCGTTAAAGGAATATTTATCATTTTGTCATATAACAGAAGTAAATGAAGGAAACAGGGACGTAGGAGAGGAAGAGACGTTTTATATGTCACATCATGCGGTTTTCAAATTCGATAGCTCATCTACTAAGCTCAGAGTAGTATTTGACGCTTCTGCTCCAAGCACATCAGGACACTCTCTTAATAGTCTTCTTCTAAATGGACCTGAAATTCAATCAGATCTTATTGAGAACGTTTCGAAAATATCGAATTGGCTATACAGCAGACATTACTAAAATGTACCGTCAGGTGATGATGCATCCCAAGGTTGCACTTTTCCAAAGGATATTGTAGAGAAAATCTGGAAGTCAGCCTGTCAGAGAATACCGTCTGCAAACCGTAACATATGGGACGACGCCTGCCCCGTTCTTAGCTATAAGGGCACTGATCAGCATCCTGTTGGAGCAGAAAATCTGTTGAATAATTTTTATGAGGATGCGTTGGGTGTTAAAACTGATTTATGCAATTTACTAGCGAAGGGGAGATTTGATCTTCAAAAATTGGCGTCTAATTTTGTAGAAACATCAGTTTTAAGTCTTTCTGAAGATATGGCAATAAAGATTCTTGGGCTATATTGGGATCCATCTGGGAACTTTTTCTGCTTTAAGGCTTCATTTGGTGAACAAAAAATAGCAAGTTAACATATTGTCCTTTCCGATTTTTGACACATTTGGATGGGTCAGTCCAACAATCATGATGGCGAAAGTTCTTATTTAAGATTTGTGGATTGCTGGATAGGTGAACACGTTGGATAGGAACTGAAAGGGTTGGATATTGGAAGCAGTTACATGGTTTTTCGGATGCGTCGGAGCAAGCATACGCGGCATGCGTTTATATATCCGTATACACCAAAGGCAACTATGTTGTATACCTACTTGCATCGAAAGCCAAAGTTGCACCTGTCAATCGCATTAGTATACTCAAATTGGAGCTTTGTGGGGCCCACCTTCTGGCAAAGTTGATTGGATCTGTGAAAAAAAATATGGGTTTGATTGATTTGGTTGAGTGGTTTTGGCGCGGCTCTCTCAACATCCTAGTAAATGGAAAACATTTATAGGGAATCGAACATCAGAGATTTTGGAAACGGTTCCTAAAAGTCGGTGGCGGCATGTTCCCTCGAAGCTTAACCCTGCAGATTGTGCATCAAGAGGACTTCAGCCCAATCTACTGCCTTCATTCGACTTGTGGTGGAAGGGACCTAGGATTTTACTTTACATGGATGCGATTAAGAATAAATTCATTTAAAAAAGTCTTGAAACTGATCTTGAGAAAAGGAATACCTTAATTTTGCGGGCAACTACTGGAGAACCTACAAGTAATCCAATTTCTTATTCGCTACTCATCATTAACAAGGCTCAAACGAATAACTACATGGTATCGTCGATTTTTATTTAATACAAAAACAAAGGACAGAGAAAGAAGGAAATTTGGATGACTTTCAACAAATGAGCTGGAAACAGAGTTCAGTTTTTGGATAAAGGAGACCCAAAATACAGCATTTTTACTGGAATTAAGTCGATTAAGATCTGCGAAAGAAATACGAAGGGACAGCAACTTAAAACCGCAACCAATCCCTTGGTTGGTGAAGATGGTATACTGATGGTGGGGGGCAGGATCCAAAGGGAGAAGTTTGTGTTCAAACAGAAACATGCAACAATTCTACCGAAATATTCTCATTTGACTTATTATCATCATAAGTATCTACAAGCCGGGCCACATTTCATTCTGGGTGTTATAAGGCAATATTTTTGGATCCTACATCTGAAAGGAGTTGTTGTTAAGTTTATTCGAAGGTGTGTAAAGTGCCAGCGGTACAAGACCCGGCCTTAAGATCAACAAATGATAAACCTGCCGAAGATACGCCTTGAAATGTCGAAACCTTTTACGAACACAGGGATGGATTAAACATACAAGCTTGGAAGGGTTATGGGGCGAAACATCACAAATGTTATGTGGCTCTATTCATTTGTCTATCAACGCGAGCAATCCACCTAGAACTTGTTTCTGATCTCACTTCGGATGCTGTGATTGCCGCTTTAAAACGATTTGTTGCCAGGAGAGAAGCTGTTAAAAGAATTTTAAGTGACAATGGGTCTAATTTTGTGGGGGCATCTCGTGAACTACAGGGATTCTATAAGTTGATAAAATCATCAGAATTAATTCATAAATATCTGGCAGACGAAGAAATTCATTGGGAATTAATACCTCCACACGCGCCTCATTTCGGGGGCATTTCTGAGGCCGGCGTTAAATCGACAAAATTCTATCTCCGTCGCGTTATGGGATAAACATCCCTAACTTTAAAGGAATTAAGCACTTTACTTTGCCAAATAGAGATGTGTCTGAATTCTCGTCCATTGACTCCATTATAAACGATAAAGATAGTTTAGAACCATTAACTCCCAATTATCTACTTACAGGGGGTTCAGTAATGAGGTTACCTAAATTAAATTTGCGCGGTGCTAAATTAAATACTCTTTCTCATTGGCAGTACACTCAGCCTTTACAGCAAGAATTTTGGCGAAGGTGGCAACGCAAATATCTTCACTAACTTCAGCAAAGAACAAGATGTACTCTTTGGAAACGAAACATGCAGCTCAACGATCTTGTCTTAGTAGTAGACAACAATCTCTCACAACAGCAAGTGGTTAATGGGTCAAGTAATCAAGCTGTGAGACGTGATATCACTAAATTGGCATTACTTCTTCCTAACGAAGATTGAGATATTTAGAAGCAAAATATTGAATCATGTTATAGTTATTCTTTTTATAATGTTTGATGATAAACAAAATATGTAAAATTAACTTAATATTATGAACTAAATTAAATATCATACTACTTGAAATCTATTATATATTTCTTTTGAAGACCAAGCAATTATATTGTATTTGAAAAGAGTTTTCAAAGGTGGGCGGTGTGTAGAATATTGTAAAATCATACGAATCAATATATTTAATATTGGTTCTATAACTTAACTATAACTATAAATTCGTGCGGTTTGCTAAGAGATGGCGTTACTTGTATTATTCCATTGGAACATGCGTTGAAAAGCTACTGTCATTGTACGTCATTTCAGTACATGTAATTCATTTGAAGCGTAAACAACAATAATTTTTTTTCACTTAAATATGTCGAACTTTGTGCCGGAAAAAGTGTTTTTGCGGGGAGTTCTTCTTCATTACTTTAATATGAAGAAACCTGCTGCCGAAAGTCAATGTGTTTTGGTGAAAGTTTATGGTGAACATGCGCTAGCTGAGCGAATGTGCCAAAAGTGGTTTGCACGATTTAAAAGTGGTGATTTTGGCTTGGAAGACGATGAATGTCCTGGGTAGTCAAAAAAGTTTGAAGATGAAGAACTGGAAGCATTACTCTATAAAGATTGTTGCCAAACATAAGAAGAGCTCGCAGAATTTTTGGGTGTCACTCAAGCAGCCATTTCAAAACGTTTAAAAGCAGCTGGATATATTCAAAAGCAAGGAAATTGGGTTCCACATGAACTCCTGCCGAGAGACGTCGAAAGGCGGTTTTGCATGTCCGAAATGCTGCTGGAACGCCATAAACGGAAGTCATTTTTGCATCGGATTGTTACTGGTGATGAAAAATGGATCCATTACGACAACCCAAAGCGCAAAAAATCATATGTGAAACCCGGCCAACCCGCCAAATCAACTGCAAAGCCGAATATTCATGGCGCGAAGGTAATGCTCTGTATTTGGTGGGATCAGATGGGTGTGCTATATTATGGGCTGCTAAAACCGGGTGAAACGATCAATGGACAACGCTACCGAACACAATTAATCCGTTTGAAGAGAGCAGTAGCCGAAAAACGCCCGGAATATGCGACCAGACACGAGGCAATAATTTTCCATCATGACAACGCTCGACCCCACGTTGCTATTCCGGTTAAGAACTATTTGGAAAACAGTGGATGGGAAGTCTTACCCCACCTGCCTTATAGCCCAGACCTTGCCCATTCTGACTACCATTTGCTCCGGTCGATGTAGAACGCCCTCACTGAAATACGGTTCACATCAGAGCAGGATATCAAAAATTGGCTTGATTCATTTTTGGCTACCAAGCCGGCGCAGTTCTTTTGGGATGGGATCCACAAATTGTCAGAAAGATGGGAAAAAGTCATAGCTTCAGATGGGAAATACTTTGAATAATACAATTGTACATGTTTTTCTAAAATAAACGTTCAAATTTTGAAAAAAAAAAAACCGCACGAATTAAATTACATACCAATAGTACATAGATCATCAGATAACTTTTCGGTAAACCTTATGTAAATTATCTTGTTTTTACCGTATTATTGCAAGGCCAATGTTAAGCCACAATGTAAACTCGAGCTCACGAGCCACCGGATGGCCGTGGTGTAGTAGTATATGCATAGACTCCTCAAGCAGAGGGTCGCGGGTTCGAATCCCGTGCCGGTCAATTCTGTGAAAAAGTCTTCTCATAGAATTTGTATGTAGTTATATGAAAATCCCGTTGGCGTCAACTCTGACATGAAGGCATAACACTGATGTTGAAGTGGTTGCTGGCTGGGCTAAATGTGACGAACTAACAAGTAGCACGTACTTAAGACCCACTGGTTGAGGAGGATGTATTAGCTCGTCCCGTCCAGTTTGACAACCACCTCTGGGAAAAATATCGAAACCTAATACACCTGAGGGTATTCATATCCCCTTGGTGCGCGCGCGGTATTATAAAAAAAAAGTAGCAGCAAACTTCCACCACGCAAACATCATAAATAAAATAGTCATCAAACAAATAAAATAATTGTTTTATTCGCTAAACAGCGCATGTAAATGATTATGGCGATCCGAGAATTACGGTAACACCGAAAGCAGTGAAAAGACTGCTGCAGATTTCATGAGCGTCGATGAACGAGCTTTCTCGCATTTGTTCGTATGAAAAGACGAACTCCTGTGCATCTTTGAGTCTCTGATAAACAAAAAGTCGTCGGGAGTGAAAGGTATTCCAAATGCTGTATTAAGACACCTGCCCTCGGAAGCGGTGGATACAAGATGTGTTCAGAATAGAACAGTTAGATGTGTTTTTATGAGCTCGGTGATTTTCATCTGCAAAAGAAATGAGTCTGCTATGAATAAAACAAGAGTAGAAAAAGTGAAAGAAATGGTTATGAACGATCGCCGTTTTACAATCAGAGAAGTCGCTGATGATGTTGGCATATCAATTAGCTCATACCATAATTTTTTTTCAAATTGTTGAACATTTAACATTGCCTGTTCGAAAATTTTTGGCCGAAAACAATACTGTTACGTTGAACCAGCCGCCATATTCGCTATGACTTTGTGTGTGTGACTTTTTCTTATTTCTAAAAATAAAGAGAATCGTTTTACAAGCATAGATGAAATTAAAAGCGCATCGCTGAATGAGCTAAAGGCTATCCCAAAGACCGAGTTTGAGAAGTGTTTCGAGGGTTGGAAGAAGCGCTAGCACAAGTGCATAATATAAAATGGGGACTATTGTGAAGGCGCCAACATTAATGTACAAGTAGACGAATAAATAAATATTTTTTTTTTCAAAAAACTAAAATTCCCGTTATTTTCTAAACACACCTCGTATATTTATTCGGATAATATGCATTCTTCAACGCATTGTTGAGATAGCATTGGTACACCCTCCTCCGATAAGGTATAAAGTTAGAACTAGCCGTTCCAATCTTCGGTCAACTATAGCATTTTACTTCCGAATATGGTATTAGCAATATTCGAGAAGGTGGTCGTAGACTATAACAACATCATCCCTTGGAATTAGTTGAATAAATAAGCTGGTATTGACAATTTTAACGTAGGTCTGTTCTAGTTCAAATAGCCGTAAAAGCCTTAGTCCCAGCCGAGATTCGAAGAATATGTCGGAAGAAAAATCAATGGATGACTCAAATTCAAAAATATCAGCAAATTCATCATCTGAGTAATGATGCGGTGAAAAATGATAAGTTCTCTTCGGCTCAGAGGATTTAAAGACATCTTGTGTTTGTCAGTCACCATAAAAGTTAGAAGTACTTTTTTCATTCATGTTATCAAGATCCTGATCTTGCAGGAAAAACTAAAAACAAATTTTTTTTCGTCTTTTGCTCAGTATTTCAACTTGGGCAGTCGAGACGAGTTCTATTAAACGAAGTCTCTCACTTTTGGATTTTCAGTTTTATCTGAATTGATTAAGTGAATCCTTTTAGTGAGTTATTTGAAGAACATAAAAAATTTGTATCAAAATTTTAAGCACCTTGCAGCTCTAGTAGCGTAGTAGAGTCCCTTATATCAACTTACTAGGTGGGGTGAAAAGTAACCTTGGGAATGAAAATTTTTTTTTTTACTTTATTCAATATAGTCCCCTTTTTGTCTGATACACCTATTCTAGCGATTTCCCAACTTTTTGATCCCGTCCGAAAATTAATTTTCCGGAAGGTCTGCAAGATGCTCCTCCGTGGCGTCGATGATTTCCTCGCGTGAGCTGAATTTTTTATTGATGAGCAATCTTTTGAGGTTTGGGAAGAGATAATAGTCCGAGGAAGCTAAATCGGGCGAATACGGTGGATGCGACAGCAATTGGAGCCGTAAGTCATTGATTTTAACCATGGTTGTGATGCTCTTGTGCGCCGGTGCATTTTCTTGCAAAAACAACATTTTTATTTCGCTTCATGTGAGGCCGTTTTGCAGCGATTTCGGTCTTTAATCGCTCCAATAATGCACAGTAATACTCGCTGTTGATGGTTTTTCCTTTTTCGAGGTAGTCCACGAAGAAAACCCAGAAAACCGACGCCATAACCTTTCCGACAGATTGAGCCTTCCTCGGCTGCTTCGGAGCACTCGTGCTGGCTTCAGTCCATTGCCGGGCACTCATTCTGTTCTCTGGTGCCAGAAGTCTGCCCGATTCCGCATTAGCAAGTCTAAACACTCCTTCGAAGTGCTCTCGCGTTCGTGTTTTTGGTCAGGAGTTAGTATGCGCGGCACCCAGCGGCAGGATAACTTTTTCATATGCAGAATATTGCCCAAAATATGGCGTGTGCGCTCAGAACTAATCTTTGTGGTATCTGCTGGCTCACGCACCTTCACTTTTGGGTCAGCTAACGAGTTGTGGCCATCACGAAACTTTGGAAACCAATATTTGATGCTGTAATCTGACGGAGCATTAGCCCCATAATATTTATCTAACTTTTCTTCTGTTTCCTTCGCCGTTTTGCCTCTCAAAAAATGATGCCAAATACATCAACAACAATTAGCTGTCAAAACAAAACTAAAGACAGTATCGCACTATTGCAGTATGGCATGTTTCAAAGCACCATAACATTTTTTGCAGTAGCAGCGCATTTTGGCGATCAATTAGGTTTCTTTTCACTCCACCTAGTAGTATGGATGTAAACAATCTAATGTATGTAGATACAATTTTCAAAGTCTAGATACCTAAGTCAAGTCAAAATTCGATCTCATCAGTCAAAGTCAAAGTCGGACTCTTGATAAGAATTTCTTTCTGATATGTCCAAACAACTGTCACTCTGCAATAGTCAATACGTCATGAAACTCGAAAATTCCAGAAAATGCAATGTCATTAATTTTCAATAACGACTCGTCAAGGTTACTAAATTCCTCATAAAACTTTACAACAGCGAGCTACATGAGTAATTACATTCAAAGTATAAACTTCCACGGAATTCATTAGGTTGGAATGTATTCGTTTTACCTATCGTTTTTGCAACTATTTTCGAGAAATGTGCTCTGAAATTCTCCAAGCTGGTACGTATTTTGTAGGTATTCTCGTATGATTGATGTATAATGAAGTAAACGATAGTTTCCACTGATTATGTAATAATAACCGGGCCCTGTGCTGTTCGGCACGCAAAGTAGCCATTTGGAATAGGAAATGAGGCCTGTGTTCTTTTCAATTACCAATGCCCATCTTTCCTTTTTTTTTCAAAATTAAACTCTGGGGACAGAAAGAACTATTGTGGTTATATATAACTAGGCGTATTCGAGTATATTGACCAAGCAAGAACAAACAGCAAAATATTGTTTGTAAGCAAAATGATGTTATTTTTTGTCCGCAACATGTGCTTACATCACATATAAACGGATATAAACTTTTTTCCACATTTGTTATTTGTATGATATCATGCCCTTCTGTTCAAACGGAAGATGTTAATTGAGATAATTTTGATTACATACCATGCAAAGTAATTTATGGAGTAAACTGTTTTTCTCCCCATGTCCATGCGGCAGCGCAAATAGTCACTCTGGGACCGTTGACTTGGTAGAATGGCAAATGCATTGATGGTGATGGTCAATCACTTTTAAATGACAGGATAGCTCTGAGGTCATAAGTGAAATATTATCTCTACATACACACTCAATGTAGTGATCTTTGTCAGAAAGCGTGTGCTATAACAATTCGTGGAAGACTCACCCAAAAAGTTTAAAACTATGAAAACAGGAACAAGTAAGAACATGAACTGCTTCAACCAAGAGCTCTCTCAATTAAGTAATTTTGCGCAAATGGTCTTCAAATAGACTGATGTGCTACTTGACGTAGGTCTTCAAAGACACTCTGCGCCGGAGCATTCATTTACCCAACATCGCACAGTCCTCTAAGCCCATGAATTTTGGCCCTTCTGACAGGTATAATGTCGCTATTTAGCCCATTTTACCCAAAATCAAGGCAAAACCCAGATAGAAAAACTCTTAAAGCCTATGGGTTGTAGGTTGTAGTTTTGCACAGCTATTTTGAGAACTATGGGAAAACGCAGTGCCTTCGAACGACTTCTATGCAAAAAGTTCTGGATTAAGCTTGGCCAACGTGAACAAGCGGAACAAAACAGTGTATTTTTCTGACAGCACTACCCTTTCGGCAGGTAATGGTAAACCTTTGCATCTGAAACCCTCTAGCTGCTCGAAGTCGCCTAAAAATCGTAGGTCCATATTTACTGTGCTAAAAACTAAAAGGTGAACAGCAAGTGCATAGAAGAGTCACACCCTGCCACCTTGTCAAAATCTTCAACGACTTTAGCCGGGTGCTGGATAGACGGTAGGGAGCTCAAAATTTAATATGACTCAATATTGGTTGTTTCTTTGAGTGTAGTCGTATGGCAAGTGGCCTTCAAATTAAGAAATCAGTGGTAGGCACCGGTTTGAAGGTCCTGATTTTTTTTTCAAAAAATACGCCCATAGGGGTCTTACCAGGCTTAAAACTATACTGAGAAGGAGCTATCAGATCTTCTACATACACATGTAGCTATGTATGGTTTTAACCATTCCAAGGGTACAATGGATAAAATCTCATCCGCGATATGAAGTGACTGATTCCTCTACAGTTGGCGCAGTTTATAGGGTAGTCCATCTGCAAGAGCAACCTTAGATTTTAGCTTAAAAATCGATAGAAGAACCCATTCATAGTCGATCGACAAACTTGTTTTTGATTATCGTCCACTTGTAATGGCCTTTTTTGCCCAACAAGAGAACGTTGTTCGTCTACCCTGTCTGCAAGAAAATCCTGTAAGAACCTTCATAACTTGCTGTTAATACCGCAATTAATCTTCTACGCTTTATTTTGATAATCAGAAGCGTCTCACTTTCGCAGTTTGGGTACAATAAATTAATGTCTGAGTTAACTCGACTACGAATATTTTGGGAGTTGCAACCGTTGGAATCACATGTTTTGTGTACAACCTCATCAAAAACTATAATAGGGAGAATAAGGAGACCTTGTGTATCTGCCGGGCGATTGGTCGGTAAACGGCTGACTGTCCTATAACTTGTATTGGACCAGCAGCGCAAAAATCAATTTCTTACCATAGCTTTACCTCCTAATGGTGGCCCTTGGTAACAGCAGACTAAAATAACAAGTGCTTGGTCGGTCAGTAGTATAACACTAGCCTACGCCATCATAGGGCTCACAACCCTAGGCTAATAGCTTCGGATAAAACATATCCACTGTTGACGAACCTGGCAAGTGATTAAGGGCCATCTACTTTCGGATGTGCACGTGGAATGTTATGACAGCCAAGCAACTAGCAGTGGTACGTGACTGCTAACACGCTGATATCATCGCTGTCCAGGTGATTGTCCATGGTTATTCATAAAGAGAACTGAAACAGCGCTTATTCCGCACATTGCTCATATGACGAAAAATTTAGACAATTAGTCCTGCGCCTCCGATACGTGATCGAGCGTTTTCTAATTGTCAGAATCAAGGTAAAATTCCCTAACATTTGACAAATATACTCGTACTCCCATGTCCCTAAGGAAGACGTGGAAAAAAGCCACCAAAAAATGTTTCTACAAACCTCTTGACTAGACATATGAACAATGTCCCAACCAAAAATAGTAGTCGTACGACACCGTCTGGCGACGGACTTGGGCTTATTGACTTTGCGACGGAAAAAAAAAAACAGAGACGGGAAGAACATCGACTTCTCAAGAAAAAGAAATCGTAGCACGATTGCTTTAGACAGTTGGCACTCCAGGAATAACATGCCAATAAGTAAAAACAACGTGACAAGCAACAAGACCCGTGCAGAAACCTGTAGTGATGAAAAAGGAAATTTAGTAGTAGAATCACAGTGGGTGCTGAGAATATGGAAAAACTTTCTCTGCAGACTGTGTAATGGCACCGAAGACCAATATCCAGCCGTCAGGCAAAATGGACCATTCAACTTAGACGGCGAAACTTAACTTGTGATTATCTCAATATGGCAATCCTAAATGGAGAAACAGATAATCAACTTACCCCCTAGTGGAACAAAAACCTAGTCAAACTTAAAACAGAGAACAGGAAGCTCTTCAACGGGACTAAACGTAATGGGGAATGGGAAATATGAAGAAAACCACTCACCAACCAAAAAATTAGGGGTGCCAAGAGAAAATCGTTTTTGTAATACAATCGATGGCACCAGAAGTTGTACCCGCATTCATAAAATACTCTCTTAGCATCACACTAATTCTATTGGTTCAGTGAACAGACGCTTTAACTTTTTGTCGAACTTGATGATTATCGCAGAAGCCAAATAAAACCATCCCCAAAGAACGATAAGCAGACCGCTCAGAAAAGACCGGAACAGAAGGAAGGCAACATAATTTAGGTAATCAACTCTTTTCAACCCTTCAAAGCCTCTGGTGAGGATGAAATATTTTCAACCTTAGTACAAAAGGGCATCCCGCAACTGCTACCTGTACTAATTAACTTATTCAAAGTTAGCTACGCGTGAAGATACTTACCAAAAAAGTGGAAGAAGTTTGCTCAAATATATAATTAAGATAGGACGCAGATCGTCTGAACTACCAAAGCCATATAAACCAATCAGCCTCACATCCTACGGAAAGATTCCTCGACAAACAAATCAGAGATGGAGAATTTTAAGTAAACCCCCTTCATAAATATCAATATCATTACCAACCTGGAAAATCAACGACATACGCTCTCCAAAATCTTACCAGAAGGATTGAAAAACCTCTCAGAGATAAAGAGGTAGCGGTTGAGAAAAAGCATTTGACAACGAAGAATTCTCCCAGATATATAGTTGCATTCAAAATATGGTAGTTGACGACAGTACATGTAAATGGATAAAATGTGTACTCGTATGGATAAAATAAAAACCTCATTAGATAACAATAAATTTATTGCGATAGCCACAAAAGAAGACTAAAGGGAATGGTATTATCACCCATATTATGGTCCATCGTACTTAATGAACTACTAATTATTCTTAGCAATGATGGCTTCTCTATTCTAGGATATGCAGACGACATTGCTTTACTAATTAGAGATAAATTCGAGGACACAATCTCAGATCGCTCCAGAGGTCTCTGAACCTAGTTGCTAAATGGTGCACCAAAGTTGGCCTCAAAGTCAGTCAATTCAAAAAATCAGTTGTTAGATTCACTAAGAGACGAAGGCGATGAAGACTCAGAGATGCCACACTCTTCGGTGAAACAATAGAGTTCTCAACAGAAGTCAAATATCTAGGAATCATATTGGATGAAAAACTCACGTGGAACACTGATCTTTCTAAGACTATTGAAAAAGCCAGGACCTCAATTTTGACTAGCAAAAGTCTTTTTGTCCCATAAAGCAACGTATAGGTCAGCACAGGCTAAACTCAACAAATTACAGAGACTAGCCTGTGTCTGTGCAACTGGTGCACTGAAAACCGCACCAACAGCTGCGCTTGAGATTATTCTAAACATATCACAAATTCATCTAGAACTCATGAAAGAAACAGTGGTTATCACAGAAGATGAATCTTATTTCAAACTAATTCATGCTGCAACTTTCATGAATTAAAAAACAAACGAACTGTTTGGAATACGCTTAATAGACAAATGTCTACCACGATACTATAAAACTTTCGGCACAACTTTAAGGTTACATTTCTAGACCTTCTTAATTGGGAACAGGAAAAAACAACAATTGCCAAAGATTCATATGTATGGTACACAGCCGGTTCTAAAACAAATGAAAGAGTTGGAGCCCGAGACCTCGTACTAAAACACACTCGTATATGCCAGTATAGTTTCTGGCTGAAATCCATGCAATAGAGCTTTGCATTCGAGGGAATCTAAGCAGATATATTGTAAAACAAACAAAAACATTTACTTTCTCTCCGACAGCACAGAAGCCCTAGTTGCATTTCATCTGATTTGGTTGCTAGGATACAGCGGACATGAATGCAACGAAAAAGCAGGCGAACTAATCAGGAAAGGATCCGCATCTCAATTCATGATGTCAAGACCATTCTGTGGGCTATCAATAAAGGAAGTATTAAAACCTGGCTAGAGGAAAAGAAGCTTCATTTCTAGAAAGTAACCAAAGAAAACAGACAAGGCAACATTTGTATGTAAAGCTGTTGCCACAAAATAGCAAAACAACTACTACAACTAAGTAGGAGTCAGATTTGCCTGATCTCAGGTTTTCTCACATAGGACTGCCGTGTGAAAAAAAACAGCTGATGACCATGGGTATAGCACAAGACAATACATACAGATTGTGCAACGAGGACGTTGAAACACTAGAACACATACTATGTGACTGCAATTGTTAACCAAAACACGTTACGGTACCTAGGTAAATTCTACCTTGAAGCGGTGGACATAGCTGCCAGCTCACTTAAAGACTTAGCCGCCTTTCTCACAAATTGTGGCATCATAGATGAGCTTTATGGTAAATGGAGGACATATCCCACAAAAAACTGAATCTAAATCTAGACCACAGAAGTTACAGTGTCCGTCACTTGACCAAAACGAAGTAAGGATAGCCATATACATATGAGCTTAAATCCAACAAAGCTGCTGAACCTGACTACTTACCGGCCGAGGTATTCAAGGAATTCACAGATCTGGTCAGAATAATATACGTGGTGTGTTCAAAAAGTAATGTACCTTTTTTTTTTTTTGCTGTATTGGTACACATGTCCCGAACATATGTTAGTTTGTTTTTGACAGAGAGAAAGTTTAGACGTGTTTTGGTGTGCTCGGCGATTTTCAAATATTCTAAGAAATGAAGGATGGTTTTTGCATTGAATTTTGTGTAAAAAAATGGAATCAAGTGCTCCTAAACACTTGAAATGTTGACAGTGGCAAACGGTGAGATGCCAATGACAAACCTCTTTCTAGACACCCCAGCACACCAAAAAATGGTGAAAAAAATTGTTTTGGAAAATCATCGAATTACCATAAGAGAAGTTGCTGAGAAGTTGACATATCGGTCGGCTTGTGTCATGCAATTTTTTCGGATGTTTTGACATTTCAATGGTGAAAAAAATTGTTTTGGAAAATCATCGAATTACCATAAGAGAAGTTGCTGAGAAGTTGACATATCGGTCGGCTTGTGTCATGCAATTTTTTCGGATGTTTTGGGCATGAGACATGTGTCAGCGAAGTTTCTTCCAACACTTCTTAATTTTGATCAGAATAGCCGCCGTATGAGCATCTCTCGGAATCACATGAATGACGTCAATGATGATCCTGACTTGATCAAAAGTGTCATAACTGGTGACGATTTATGGGTATACGAGTTTGGTTATGACGTCGAATTCAAAGCCCAATCGTCCCAATAGAAGAATCCAGGAGAGCCAAGACCGAAAAAATAATGCAAACTTTGATCATACGTCAAAATTTTGATTACTTTGAACACTTTTTTGGATTACCGTGGCGTAGTGATTCAAAAGTTTGTACCTCAAAGTCGCGCGATTAATGAGGAGTATTAGGTACTTTAAAGTTATGCGCCGTTTCAAGAAGTAATATGAAAAAAACGTCCGGAATTGTGAAAAAACAAATTATGGCTTTTGCGTCACGATAATACATTTGCTCATTCATCGTTGCTTATGAGAGCATTTTTAGCCAAAAATAACGACAATCATGCCTCAATTACTACATTCACCGGATTTGGCTCCATGCGACTTTTTACTGTTGCCAAAACTGAAGAGATCTATGAAAGGACGAAGATTTGTAACCAATGAGGAAGTATAACCGGCATCGCTGGAAGAGCTCAAGGCTATACCAAAAAGTGCTTATGAGAAGTGCTTCGAGCGTTAGAGCATAAGTGCATTATATCTGAGAGGACAACATTTATATTGATGAATAAATAATTTTTGAACACACCTCGTATAAGCCTAAATCTAATAAAGCTGCTAGTTCTGACTGCTTACCGGCCGAGGTATTCAGAGGAAATGTCTTTGTGGAGAGCATACACCAACTCATTTGTCAGATCATTTGTCCAACCTCAACTTCCAAACTCGTCCGTCTATGCAGAATGACGATGGAGTACGCTTGCTCCTCCGTCAAGGTCAAGCTTGGTAACAGGTTAACCAAGACATTTGATGTAAAAATAGGTTTTGGATGCAGACTAAGACCACAGTTTAGGTGGCGCGGGCATGTACGATATGAAGAGACGTCATACGATTTGGAGTGCACAGCTCGAAACAGTCAACTAAGAATTAGAAAAACTGAAGAGTCTTGTTAGTTGGGACTCACCTGAGGTTCTCCTCGAACTGCAGCACCACCTTGGTAAGTAAGTAACCCACTGCTTTATGAAGTTCTGATTTTTTACGTATAGTGGAAAACGTAAGCAATTCATTGTGAAGTTTTATTATTTTGAGAGGTATTTCACATGTTTTCGATGCGTCTTGCGTAACATGATCGTCGTTTCAATTTTCGTAACGGTTGCATTTATTCGCACATATCGTATCAGTAGGCATATCGATATTCTTTACCGCTAAGTTACTGTTATAAGGATCACATATTTTGTATAAATGCATATTCCTATGTTGTTGTCCTTTGTCATGGTATGGAAATTGTAATCTTGTTAGTGTACCGATTTATTTTTTTCTTTATGTAAATGAACTCAAGGAACTCTAAGTATATCCATATTGAACAAATATGCATATAATATATGTATACACATTTATGTTCATATACGTAAAAACATAATATACTACTCTCGTATAATTTTATAATAGATACCTTCCATCTTTCTTTGTAGGATCACTTGAAGGAGCATCGAAACGATTTTTCACCGATTTCCTTCAGGAATTACCAACTCCTGGAACTGGAGGGCCAACATTTGATACTGCAGTGCCAGCCAATATAACCGGGCTGGTGGGGAAAACTGTAAAACTAGTGTGCCGAGTGAAAAACTTAGGAAATCGAACGGTAAGTGATGTTAGATACTCCTTTAGAATTTGTAATCTTTCAATTACCATCCATAATGGGATTCTTAAATCCATTCTGTCCCACCTCCTGCATCGCCCACACGATTATCCAAATAAATGGTGAAAGCAAAGTTAATCACAAATGGGTGCACCTTCGAATTTCAAAAAAAGGGTTGAAACTTGGAACTCTACGACTATCCGACGTTTCGTAAAACGATTTCATTATTTAAATTTTTTTTTTTTTTTTTTTTTTGCTATAAATTTACATTTCCATTTCATTTATTCCATTCGAATGGAGTCACACTCAGTGCATTTCCGCTGCAAAGTTAATGGCTTCGAGAAGAACTACCGGAGATGCTAATTTGCCGATGCAAAGTATATCGATCTTGATTCTTTTTCCAACATAAAATACCCTGTTATGGTGGTAGAATCGTACACTTTATTGACAGTGAAAGGAGGTCTGGGCTTGGGTGCCTACAAATACATAGAAAGTTGCATTACTCTGGGGAAATACTCATATAAGAGTTGCACGAATTTTCGACATCAGTAATGGATTTTCGAAGGGCGTTCCAAGAGCATCGGATACTGAATTTTGCATTTTAAATTCATTGGTAAAAAAGTTTTAGTCTGTGTCGAAATAAGATCGTTAGCTATCGCGCCACTGACTGCGAACGGTTTGACGATGTTTTGCAGTTAAACGCAGTCATGTCGAAATGCACAAATCAAAGTTCAGATACTTCAAACTAGTTCTGATGTAAATAATTTCCTTTTTATTTTTGTTATTGGATTTTGTAAGATTTACTCAAAAGTGGAAGAGAAAGTCGTTTTTGAAGAAGGAAGACGTATGCAATGGTACGGTTGCTACAACCATCAGGATTATGATAGTCAAACAAAAACAGAAAAAAAAAACAAAAAACAAATTCGACAGTGTAACAGGATTATATATTTATTACTTTTCGACGTAAGAACGAGTTTAGATACAAATACCAGTAAATCCAAACGCGGGCTGCCTTAACATTGAAAAAGTAGGTGTGTGAATGAGTTAAGTTTGGTCGATTAACATTAATATGACTTAAAAACTACGTGATAGGCAAGGGGTTGTGGTGCTTGGAAGACGGAACTTAGAAAACCGGTTTTGCTGATGTTGAAGTCGAATCCATTAACCACGTTGCTCGCAATTCTAGTCAAAAGTTCTGGTAATCGGTTCGTTGAACGTTGATGCGGAAGAGGGGTGCAGATCTAAGGTTGCGTGGATTGGTATTAATGGATATCATTTGGATTAGGGTAGGGCAGTCGATATCCAAAGACTATGTCACCAATATCTGGATATTTTTTTAGGGACTGAAGATTAATTATCTTTAAACGATCACTGTACGGAGGCAAGCTATAGATATCTGTCCAAGGTATTCCCAGTAATGGGAATCAAATGAATCTATGTTGATAGCTTTAATTCACCTAGAGTGGCTTATGCCGTAAGGAGATCAAGCTGGGCTAGCATATTCTAGTATGGGCCTAAGGAATGTAAAGTTAAACGATTTAGCGACGTAAGGATTAGATAATGCCTTGGACCATTGCTTAATAAATTCCAGTGAAGAATTAGCTTTGTAAATAATATATATGCGCCCAGAAATTAAGTTTTTTTTATCGCATATAACACCTAAATCGCGAAGTAAGGTGGCAGGGTGTAATAATCTATTGTCGATGAAATCGGACTTTGTTGGTAATGGGACACCTTTACGTGAATAAGTTATAGTTTGGCATTTGCTAGCTTTAAGCTTCAAAAATTTTATTCGCGTCAGCTTAAAAACCTATTCAAATCATTTTGTAGTTCTTGAGAGGTAGAGGGTATAGATATATGGTTAAATATCTTCATATCATCTGCATAGATGGAAATGCGGGATTCTTTGATATGTGAAATCTACATCGTTAATTGTCAATATAAATATGAGAGGATCGAAGTGACTTTTTTGAGGTATCTTGAGGATCAGAAAAGAAGAGCTATAGATATGTTTTTTTTACGATTTCTCAAAAAAGGTTGGAAGCCGAGAGCTTCAAGCTTGTAAAGGACTATTTCATCCGAAATGTTATCAAAGACTTTGCTAAAATCGAAAGTAATTTTGTTACCGTAATCCAATACACAAAAAATAGTAGAAACGAGTTCTGATTTATTAGTAAGTTTAGAAAACCATGCTGATAAGGAGATGAGTCTTCTCAAATAACTTGGGTATCCAAGAGAGTTTAGCGATGGGACATTAATTGGAGATTTATTTTTGGGTCTTCCAAATGAGAGCTGAAAAAGGGTGTAGAAAGGTTTGGCCAAAATGTTCTCACATTTTTTTAAAACAATGGCAAGCAGCGTACTTATTTTCTCTATTACATGTTCGATATTAATATAAACTGATGTAAATGCTGTTTGGGCACAGTTCCTTACGTACTAGTGTTCCGTAGGAATCGCCAGTAGCATTCCGCGCTTTCAAACTTTTAGCGTAACACCCTTGTTGCTATGAATGTTCATCAGTATACCCCCAAGCCCACTTTTGAACGTTCTATAAAATATTGTGATTCGTTTCTAAACCGTAAAACTCACTCCTTAGTTCCTAATCATAACAACCTTCAAACATCTAAAACCAACGTTCATCGGTACCTCTCTTTCCATCCTCCCTGATTTCCCTTCGCCTACGCTGTGTACAAGCATGTTTAGGGTACTTAAATGCCCTGAGCGCTCGCAAATTTAAAAATTTGCGTAGCAAACGATTTCCTAATGAATTTAGAGAATAATTTTAAAATTTCTTCAGGGTTGTTCGAGGATTCGTTTGAGAATCTCAAGGTAAGTGAGTAATTATCAGATTTTCGTTTGATGTTTATGAAGTGAAAAAGCGTTTAAGGTTAGAGATTAGAGATTTTACCATATCTTCTTCTTAGATGTTCGAACCGGTGGTTTAGAATTTTTTTTCTTAGGATAGTAGAGCTCTATAGTCAGGTATTTTAAAATAAATATCTTCGTCGATATGGATAACAAATGGGAACATGTCGATATTAATTCAAGGCTCTAACTTTCTATGTGCAGTGTCTTATATAGATTTCAACTTAGGTAGTGTTCAACGAAAAAGTTTGAACTGATTACGGTCTTTATTGTTGAATGGTTTTCTGCTACAGTCGCCGCTGAAAGTGGGTCTCAACCACAAAGGTTCTCCTGCTAGCACGATTTCATGCCAGCTGTCTCCAATAGAACGCTTCAGGTTGACTGAGGTCCCCTTTCACTTACGTACGCCACCTTTCACCATCTACTGCGACGTCCCTCAGGATTAGAATCGAGAACTCCGAAGCAATGGTATCCATTCGCTGAATATGACCCAGCCATATCAAACATTGGATCCTCAAAATCCTGAGTAGACCGTCGTTACTGTATAGCTTGTACTTCAATAATAATAAGACTAAGAGTCACACACAGTAACCAAGTACTTCTTCATCCCCTTGCGACAAGGACCAAGCCTCTGCGCTTGGTAGTAGTACGATAGTATGTACTATAAACTCTGATTGCCAAAATTATTTCTCCATCTGATTTCTGCACTTATATCGATGCTACTTATAAGGTAAACGAAGTCCTGAAGGATCTCGAACTTATAGATGCTGATGGTGTTGCTCTACACAGTATGTACTTCGTATTTCCCTTGTTTACCTTCAGACCCATATTGGCTATTTTGTGTGTTAATCCAATCACATGACTCTTTAATTAGTCAGTGTGTTTTGCAGGATTCTTTCCAAGAAGTTGTTAAAAAGTTCACATTACAGAGCGTCGCCTTGTCTAAAATTTTTCTTTACATTGAAGGTCTCAGTTAATCTATACTGACCTAAATGAAGCACTGAGAATTCCTCATAGTAACCTTCATTGTTTAGCAGCGCTGTCATATCAAGATACGACGTTGTGTAGCTCATCTCTGCACACATTGTCATATTCGGCTTTAAAGTCGACAAACAGATGGTGAATCTCGTGTTGTTTTCTGCTCTTGTGTGAATATTTGACAGATGGTGAGCTTTACTGTACTGAAACCGTACTGGCGCGGAGCAACCAGATACTTACATATTGGTTTCAGATGACCAAATTATTTGACAAAAGAGATCATCCAGGCTTTAGAAATGGATTCCTCTATATTACGCACTGTCAAAAGGGTCGACTTTCTTGCAAAGTGGATAGACGATGCTGAGATTTCATTCTGACAATATCTATGATAATGAGATGGTACATCTTCGCAACCAAATCGCATTGCTACCATAACTTCGTGTAGATAAGAGCGACTGAATTCTCCATCGTCTTTGTCCAGAATGCATAGTTCATCTGTCTGAAAGCGGTAATTTAACCAAGCTCGTCTGCAGAAGTAGTCTTTCCATAGTCTAAGCACCGACTGCGACATTTGTACTAGCTGTTGATGTTCATCTTTGCAGGCTTTTATCCAAACATTATTTCTGCAATAATATACTCGATCGCGCGCTTTTTGTTCTTTTTCATTTTCTTTCTGAGAAGCCTGCGCATTTCATTTTTTTTTTTTTTTCTGTTTGTAGAGTTCAGCTCTCGTCCAAGCTTCCTGTTTGTCTGGTAACAAGAGTTCTTTTCAAACCAATCACATTAGAAGCAACTGATTCTTCCTCTACAACATTCCCATTGGTATTCTATGGTTTGTCTATGGTGTAAAAACTTGTAGGAAACGTCATTAACAAATGACAACAAAACTTTTTTAGGTTTCGACAATTTATCTTTCAATATATGGTAATTCCCTTTCAACTCGATATACTTTTTCCAGCGGTGCTGACAACTTTTAACTCCTCCATATAGTACGACTTTTGTTGGCCTGCAAAATAATCCTCCACGGCGGCGATCACTTCCTCGCTTAACCCGTACTTCTATCTTTCCAGTGGGCGATCTTTTAAAGTTTGGGAACAAAAAGAAGTCGCAGAAAGCCAAATTCGGAGAATACGGAGGATTAGGGAGCAATTCGACCAATTTGGCCGTGGCGACTGAGGAGGTGTAAGCCGGTGGGTTATCGTGGTAGAAGAGTACTTTTTTCTTCTCCGAATAGGTCTTCAAATCGGTGCTGAATCAGACCAATGAATCGACGTAGTATGCTCCTATTATTGTGGATAGTCAACGTGGATCACACCTCGAGCGTCCCGAAAAACGGTGGCCATTACCGTTCCGACCAAAGGCACGGTCTTTGTACTAAGTATCGTCACCTATCTTTCAATCTGGGTACTCATCAAAAAGCCCTCGTATATCATAGAATTGAGGTGGAGTGTCTGGAGTTGATCACAAGGTGATGAATCTGATTATCGGTTGTTTAGTCAGGAGATACCCAAGTCACTGCATGGATCTTGATACGTGGGAACCATGTGGTTGCTAAGTGACTATGCTCCGTTACAAAATCCACAATTGAATCTCGTCAAAGCTCGAGCACTGAACAAATTTTCGGTTTAAGAGGCTATAGAATTTGGCTTTTAATGATGATGTCCTCAGATTTGCATGGATGCAAATTTAGCTTACATTTCCGAATTTAATCTTATTGCAAATTATTTTGAGGAGTTCGCTCTTCCTTCAACAGCAAATCCATACCAGAAAAAATGTCGTATTTCTTCTCTATGGGATTTGCTCCAGTAGAAGTCATTCGCTTTTTGCCAGACCAATGTCATCGCACTTTTTAGCTTGCGCTAATATCTGCTTTAAATCAATTTAGTTCATCCGGAAGTTGTTGAGCTGCACTAAGCCTCGCTTTTTAGTCCACCTGCTCACTAAGCTTTCGCCTTTTATTGTGTTGTAATTGTAACACAATACCAATATTGCGTTTTTGTAGTGTGCGTACAAAGAAAACTTTAGTGAGTGTAGGTGTGGCGGAATTGTCAATTCGGCGTCGGTCATAATAATTTGGAATTTGTCCATCCACTCTGTGCAAAATTTTGCGGAAGCTTCTCAGTCAACATCCATATAAGATTTGGCTAGTGAGAGAACTTAAACTTCGAGACCTTGGCTTGCGACGAGAGTCCGCCGAATGGGCTCTTGCCAAAATCTAGTGAAAAATCATATACAGACGGAGCTTATTCTTGCCTCAATGAGTTTGTGGACAAGTTAAATTGCACAAAGTGAATTTGGTCGCGAAATGCACCAGTGAAATAGCCACCGCTTTCGTACATTTCGACATCACTCGATTACTTCTTACGAAGCAATGTAAAGTCGTTGATGTATGCTGATAACTTAAACAATATATTATTCACGTCTTGGAAGCCAATATTCAAGCGATAATAGTGAGACAGAATTTGAGGCTCAATTATTTGTTAGAGGTTTGAACATGCAACTGGATTTGAAAACCCTTTACAGGTCTGGGTTCCGAATAAATTTAAGTAACGCTTAAGTCCGCTGGTCCCGTTGGTATTTATTATATTCCAAGAGAAATCTGCGAATGATCTTGATATATTATTTAAATATTGAACAAACAAATAAATTGATCATGTTGTTCGTTTTTTCAGTTTTTTCAACAAAACCGAATGGTGACATACACAACTTTTGGCTTTGGAGGTCTTCCATTGCATGTCAAAATCGTGGTAAAATCACGATCTATGTATCATCTTCTTGTGCCGCGCTGATCAGTCAGGTCAAAAAATCCACAGCATCTCTTTACATACGATGACGTAATTTTGTACACGTTTTTTTGAAGAATCTTTTTTGAATGACACAATTTTGAGAGTTTGGTTATAATGTTCAGTGTCCTGTCTATTATCTCTGGGACGAATAAGATGTGAAAGTAACAAATTTCTTCACGATTAAGTACGAGTAATTTTCCCCGAATAAACAACCCTTTCCCATGTGCATGTTCAAAATATATCCTTCTACTTGTTTTTGTTTTAGACGTACATATTTAAAAAAATTTAGTATACCTATCTTGTTGAAAAATATATCCCAAATCCATTTACGTTAAGTAGCCGCACCTTATCAATTCTAATGTCATCATTAGTCTTCCCACAAAAGTGGAACATCAAAATCCTCCCCTTGATAGCTCATTCCAAGAAGCACTTACTGTCTTCTTTCTTTTCAAGACCAATTGATTGGACCACAAACAAGAGTCCCCAATCTTAATGAAATTTAAATAGATTGGATTTTGATTTCCGAAAATCAAATCATACGTAAACAGATGGCATCCATTAGCCAAATGACATTTTTAAACTTCATCTTAAGAAGACACATCAAGATGAAGAAATCTAAAACAGAAAACCAAATACGAAACAAATAAAATGAAACCAAACAAGGAACAAGGAAAAGGATCCCAAATTGGTTTCAGGAAAAAAAGAAAAAAAAAAAAAAAAAAAGTTAATAAAAGGAAAAGGAGGAGTATCTCGAACGAAAGTGTAATTGTATACGGATGAAGTGGTACAAATGATATTCTTCCACCTTTTTCTATTCCCAGACGAATGTCGAATTTAAATCTTCCTGTCGTTGTCGTGCAAAGAAAATCGATTTAAAAGTCAAAATAAAAAAGTAGAAAAGGAACTTCCTACACAATTTCACAATTGTACGGAACAAACGCTTATAGCAATTGAAAAAGTAAACCCAGGAAGGACAGCATTCTCTCTATTCTATGTTCTCAAGCAGCCGAGATATGTTGATGTGTTCCGGCAGCAGGGATCTTAAAGGAAGGGTATACTTGGAATCTGGTTTCGGTAATCATATCGTATTCAATGCTATTCAACTGAACAATTTTATTTTCATTTTTATACCTTGTCCATCGTAGTTCCGCTATCAATTGCAACCAAACTCAAATCCAAACCCAAAACTTTCAAATCGAGGGTGAATCCAGAGACTGGGGGCTAGATACTATTTTATACAATATCCTGTCAGATAATGCAAATGGCATTGGTCTCCGGAATGCAAGTGCGCAAAAATAACACTGAGGGTGGCTTTTTCAGAATAACTATTTAAAGAGGGCTGCTATAGTTATTTTGGGGATATCCCTTCGAGGTCCTGTCGAGTGTGTAACCTCAATTTGAATTTCCATTTACAATGCAATGATCCCTTCACATTTGGATCAGATGTAAGCTTCAACCTCAACTATTGCTGGACGATTAACCAACATAGAATGTAGCGCGTGTACGGATAGCCATAGTTTTGCTTGCATAAGTACGAGTGCTGGTTTGAGAGTGAGTATGTTAAATGCATCCTTGTAAAGGCATATACGAATATGCTAGAAAAGTCAATCGAAATATGGTAGTAAAAAAAAAAAAAAAGTACAACATTGAAAGCTACGTATGATACACTCGAGCAAATACTGAATTGATAGTTGGCCATGAGCATTGAACAGCCAGGAAATAACATTGAGGCTTTAGGAAATTCAGTTTCCTATTGACGTTTAACTGTCCTGGTTTGCCGCAGCACGTGCTTATTTGCTTATTTATTACACACGGTGTACCAGTTTGCTTTTTCGAAATTATTTTCGGCATTTAAATTGGGTCATCTCACAAGTGTATTATGGCAAAATGATGATGATAATGGGACAGAATGCACAGAATAGTTGTATATTGATTTATTTAACTGCCTAAGCTATATGTAATATATTCGATGTGTGACTGCCGAGCCATCGCTCCTTATTTGCCTCTGCTGCTGAGTTGTCTAGTAGCTATCTCTTTGCAGTTGTATACATTAGAGTACCCATCTCCTTTTTTTTTTCTTTTTTTGGTTTGATTTGGTTATGTTTTCCTGTGGCAAGAGAGGAAATAACCGTCATAATAATTATTTATTTATGCGCATTATTTGAAGTTATATTTGCGGCTCTGTTTGGAATCGAATATCACCTGGTTCACATGCTTTTTATTTGTTAACTCTCTTCATTTTTCACTGCCTTTTGATGGTGATTTTCTTCTTCAACTATGCGGTCTTTTTGCGAATAACAGGTTCTATCTTCAATACAGTAACCGCTAAGTTATAACTGAATTTGTTCTTAACCATAGACCTACGTTTTAAAAAAAAAAAAGACTTATCTTACGTTAATGGGTCGTTTTCGACCCTCATATATAATATCTTGTAAAACAATATAGGGTGATTCATCATGAAGTTTAATTTACAATGTAAAGTAGAAGACATAAATTTGAAATTAAACTTAAAATTTTTATTATCAGTTAAAAGAACAATTCATGGCAATTACTTATTAAAAATGAAATTATATAAATCTTGGGCACGACTACGTCTGAGGGGGTCCATTCGGAAGATTCAATTTTGAGCGACTCGTTCGAGCATAGCCACTGGTATCTCGCGAAAAACACGAGTAATGTTAGCTTTCAAAGCATCAATCGTAGCTTGCTTATTCCTGAAGACTGGAAACTTTACATATCTCCAGAGAAAATAGTATAAAGTTGTGATATCGCACGATCTAGGCGGCCAATTTACCGTAGCAAAACGTAAAATTAAGTGCTCACCAAAATGATTTTTCAACAATTCCATTATTTGTTGAAACCAAAGCTCACCGAGACCATGTGCTTGAATTTCAGGAAGCACATAGTACCTTAACATGGCGCGATAATGGTTACCATTGACGGTAGTATTCTGATTTGCCTCATTTTTGAAGAAATATGGACCAATGAATCCAGCAGCCCATAAACCACACCATACCGTTGTTTTTAATGGATGTAATGGTAACTCTTGGTACTCTTCGGGTTGCTCATCAGCTCAAATATGGCAATTTTGTTTACTAACGTATCCATTGAGCCAGAAATCGGCTCCATCACTGAACAAAATTTCACGATAAAACACCGGATTTTTGTTGAGTTTTTCCAGCCCATTTACTGAAAATATGACGCAAATTCAAGTCGCCTGTCTTCAATTCTTGGACAAGTTGAATTTTGTATGCTTTAAGGCCGAGATCCTCACGTAAAATATGCCAACTTGTCGAATACACCAAGCCAAGCTGCTGAAAACGTCTCTTCACTACGTGCTAGATGTGATCTAACCGGTCAAGTATCATCCACTAATGTAAACTGGGACTCAAATTTGCGAATGGTATTGTGAGACAACAAGTCTAAAACTCTTTAAAAATATTTAATTCTCAACGCAACAACAACAGCGACGACGATGACTCCAGCACCAACAGTAGCAGCAATGGGACAAACTTGATGTATATTAATGATTGCCTCACTAATTTTTCAAGGACTCTTTTAAAAAGGAAAATGAACTAAAAAAGAGTAATATTTGTAAATCTGTTTGTTTAAGAGATTCAAAAATACTCGTTAGAAAGAAAGAGGGCGATAGAGCTTTGTGGATTAATTCATTTGAGGATCTTACCATTATTCAAAATTATTAATATTAAAATCACTAATTTCAAATATTAATAACACGAATATGCATCAACAAATGGATTTCATTTGCAATAATACTTTGTCCACATTATCCTCTACTTTGAATTGTTTCTGTATTGAACATATTGTAAATGCACAATCTTCGGGATTTTCTATTATACATCAGAATATCCATAGCCTGGATCATTTAACGGATATTATATTTCTTTCAGAAATCTGGGTATATAACTATGAAATATCTGATTATGATGTTATTCCAAATTTTAAATTTGAAGCTGCTTGCAACGATACATATGCAGCTTGTGGTGTCGCTGTTTTTTTTATAGAAATAGCATTTCAAACTGCACAATAAATAAAATTAATTTGGTGTTTGCTTATATAATTTGTCTTATATGTTCAATATATCAGATGTTCATTATTGTTTTTTATATTTGTACAGACTACATAAGTGTTCCGTTTACAATTTTTTAAGTGAATTTTCTAAGTTTCTGGATGAACAAAAATCAAAAAATATAATACTATTGGGCGATTTTAATATTGATATTCTGTGTAATTCTTCTGAAACGGATTTATTTCTATCTGTACTGTCATCGTTTGGTTTTAAATCTGATCATTTTCAACCTACTCACTATAGCTTTTGCCTAGACCATGTGTTCGTTAGGATAAGCAGAAATGTAGAAGTAAATAGTAATACAAATGTATTCGATCTTAATATTACAAACCATAAATTAATATCATTTCAATTAAACATCAGTATTACACGACTTTTCGTCGACTTTTTAAAATTGAGATCTTATTTGAACTTCTAATTTTGGGATACCATTTATTTTGAATCCGATCCATCACTTGCTTTTGACTGGTTCATTAAGAAATTGTAGTTTCATATTTCAAAGAGTGTTATTATTGAACATTACCAGAATAAGAAACTTAAATTTCTTAAACTTTGGATGAACACTTCATTATTAAAGAAAATCAGAACAAAAAATAAACTCTGTGGTATCATTAGAACACATCGCAGTAATTCAAATTTGATCAATCGATATGTAAAACTCAGTCGTGAAATCAATAAACGTTCTAGAAATATCTACTTCTGTAATAGATTTATGTCAAATGTGGGTAACATTAGAAAGGAATGGCAGGTTTTAAATAAAATTTTGAATTAAAAATTCTGCTGTCTCTGTTCAAGTTGCTAATCTATTTAATAATTTATTTTGTAATGGAGCTTTATCTAATAGCTACTCAGATACTCCTTATTCTTTAAATGAACCACATCAGCCACTTAGCTTCCACTTTGAAGAGTTTTTACCGATTGAAATACATAGAATTATGAGGGCATTTAAAACATCAAACTTTTCATCTCTTTACAGTATTTCTAGCTTTACATTAAAAAATATATCTTTTCAAATTTGCGATGTGTTGTGGGTTATTTTTAATACTTACGTTAAAAAAGGTACTTTCCCTAACTCGTTGAAAATAGCTGTAATATTGACACTCCATAAAAAAGGTGATACAATGTGTCTGGACAATTATCTCGATTCTGTCAGTTTTTTCTAAAGTTTTTGAAAGAGGAATTAAATCCAAAATTCTTTCCTTTGTAGCAAGCCATAGGAGAGAAACTGATAAGAATGTAAGAAATATAAAGTGGCAACACTAACTAGTGATTGTAAAGTGGCCGCACTAGGAAAAGAGTCTGCCCGTAGGTAGGAGATCAGTCGTAAGTCAAACATTGTAGAATACAGACGCCTATAAGCAACCAAATAAATTATTTTTTTTTTTTAAGGATTGTGTTTGTTTTATTCGCGATAAGACTAACGGCTAAAAATCAGACGTGGGATCCAATCCAATAAAAAAAATAATAATACTACAAAATAACGATTGTCAAAGTGGAAAGAAGAAAAAATAAAGAAAGAAATTGAACTAAACAAACGAGTGTGCAAAAAAGTAAATACAAAAGAGTGTGAAAAAAAAACCAAAAGGAGAGAACGAAATGGTGCATCCGATTGCTGTGTCGGATTATTCCTCCGCAGAGTTGCGCAAATGACTGCTACGTCTTAAGCTTTACGTGATGCGTTTAAAAGATGTGCCATTCGAGCAACGCGGCGAAGCACCAACGAGCGGTAACATCGAAGAAGAGGCAACAATATCGCATCGGTTGACTCAGCGGGGAACAGAGGAGGACGCCGAAGCAGAATACCAACAAGTGGATGAGCAAGAGAGGGAAGTGAACAGAATTGATCGTGCAACGGAATCCGAAGATAACAGATGCATCATCGAACGATCGGCTGCTAGTGTAAGTGCAGCATGCTCAGCCTGGGAGAAACGGTTATATGAAAAAGAAATAGAGTGACTAAAGAGAGAAAAAAACTACTGGCAAAAGAAAATGAGTGTCTGCGAAGAATGGCGCGAATGAGAGAAACGACACAAAAGAATGCTGACACACACACACACACACACACACACACACACACACACACACGAAGAAATGCAGCCTTATGACCTGCCACAACCAAATGGCACTCAAAGAGTGAGATAAACGCAAACACACAAACGAGAGAAATGGGTGCAACAACATCTCATCTGCAACATTTGAGTATGGGAAAAGACATATTGCCAGAATATGACGGCAGCACAAATCTGGATGTGTGCCTAGCCCAACCGAAAAGTATTCAGGATGTATACAAACCGGACGAGAAGATGATTCGGACACTTATGTTGACAAAAATGAAAGGTAAGGCATTGGACTGGATGCACTCAAAGCCGAATTTTTTGATCGAAGGAGTGGACGAATTGATGCTACACATCAAGGAACTGTTCAGTACAAAGGAAAATAAAATGGTATAGCCGGCCGAAGGTGCTGGTGCCAGACAGAGGAAGTGCGTTTACTTCAAAGGATTTCGGAAGTTTCTTGGAAGATAAGAATGTACATCACATAAAGATTGCGACGGCTTCCCCACAGGCCAACGAACAAGTGGAAAGGATAAACAGAAGTATGGCGCCCATGATAGCAAAACTAACAGACACAGGATACAAAAATTCTCTAGACCGGATACTACACAAGATAGAATTCGCTATGAACAACACAATACACCGAAGTATAGGCACGACACCGAATGAATTGCTATTCGGAGTGGGTCAAAAAGGCCGAGTAATTGATTTTCTGAAAGAGAGTTTAAATGAGCATTACGAGGGGGAAAATGAGAGAGATTAAGAGAAATACGAACGAAAGCTGCTAATAAAATGATTAAGTGTCAGGAATATAATAAGTCATGAAAGGACCACTACAGAACGCATAAGGCATATGGGAAAGGAGATTATGTAAAGGTGAAGAGCATTATCAGCACCCCAGGTGCTAGTAAGAAGATAGCCCCTAAGTTTAAGTGTCCGTATAAAATTGAAAAGATTTTGCCAAATGATCGGTACATAGTGAAGGATGTAGAAGGATTTCAAGTAAGCCAGATCCTGTATGAAGGAATATGGGAAGCAGCCAACATCAAATCATGGTTACAAACGAGAGCAAACGAATCACCTAGTTTTAGTAGGGCAAAGGGGGAAATCGGGATGATTACAAGTCAGGATAGTCGAGTTGTAGCAAGCCATAGAAGAGAAACTGATAAGAAATATAAGAAACATAAAGTAGCAACACTTACTAGTTATTGTAAAGTTGCCACGCTAGGAAAAGAGTCTGCCGGTAGTTAGGATATCAGTCGTAAGTCAAACATTGTAAAATACAGACGCCTATAAGCAACCAAATAAAGAGCGTAAGTTATTATTATTATTTTTTTTTTTAAAAAACCTTCTAAGATAAAACTAATTTTTTCGATAAGTCTTAATTCGGATTTAGGAGTGGTTAACTACTGAAAATACCTTATTAAAATTAACTGGAGAGTTACAAAGTAGTTATATATTTGACAAATTACTTCGGCTTTATTTATAAATATAACTAAGGCTTTCGATACAGTGAATCATAGCTTACTGCTGAGTAAACTGTATAGTGCAAGTTTCAGAGACTTCATTTATGACTGGTTTGCTTCTTATTTGAGAAATCGTTATCAAGTAGGGAAGATAGAAAATGTCATTAGTTCTAAAAGGTCTATTAACACTGGTGTCCCTCAGGGTTCTGTTCTGGTCTCAATACTATTTTTGATTTACGTGAATTCGCTTTTTTACAACCATTTATGGGCAAAGTTACTGCTTTTGCTGATGATACAGCACTTACTTATTCATCTATGAATGGAGTTGGTTAGTGATGTAAACTTCGACTTAGATTTACTTCGAAAATGGCTTTATCATCTTAAACTTACTATTAGCAACAAAACAAATGCTATCATGCTCCTAAATGTTTGCGTTTTACTCTATCTCAATCGAAAGAGTTACCCTTTAATACAAATATCAATTGTTGTGATGATTGCTTTAATATTGAGTGTGTAGACAATTTCAAATACTTAGGTGTAGTATTGGATTATAAACTTAACTGTGAAGAACATATTTTCTGTATTAAGAATTATTTTAATAAAATTGTTAGACAACTGTTCCACCTAAGCGTTTATTGCAGTTTAAGTGGTTTAAAATTAGTTTACAATGGTTTAACAAAATCGAAAATTGCAATATGGTATTTCCTGCTGGTGTGGTATCTATTTCACCACCATAAAACCTATTTTAATTAAAACAAAAACATGCCATAGGAATCATATCAAAGACTAATCGTAGAACACCAAGTTTCAATTTCTTTAAGCAGCTAGGACTTCTTCCCTTAAGACATTTATATTGTTACAAAGTGCTAAAAATATTTTTCCAAAATTCTAGTTTTTACGATATAAGAATGGATAATAATTACAATCTGCTCGTTAATACCAGAAACTTTTTGTCTGTACCGACTATTAATAAAACCCTGTATTCTCGTTGATATTTTGTCACCGCGCCGCGTTGTTTATCATACCATCTAAGGTGCGAGAGAGTGGAATCAGTATTTTTATTTGGTTTGAAAAGATTTATTTTTTCTCTTAGTTATTTGGAAATTGAAAATATATTCGTCCTATAGAATTAGTTCATTTGCACTTATCTTTTATCTTTTATCTTTATCTTTTAATTTTTATAAATAAAATTTAATGAAGTTGTTTTCCCCATCATTAATCATAATTATTAATACAAAATGTATTTTTGAAATACTTTTACCGCTTGTCATAGCTTGGCAAAAGATTGTATTATTACTATTTCTTTCGATAAATATTATCACTATTTAATTATTAATTTAAAATTGTAATATATTATTGATTGAAATAAAGAATCTTGAATTGAAATTGAATTGAATTGGTTTCAGTAGGACGATTATGCGCACCGTAAGTTCCTCGAATCGCACGAAAAATTTTTTTGACAGAACGCTTATTTTCGCACTTTGACAGGAGTCACGCGTGATCTGTCAAAAAAATCCTATTAAGAATCAAACAAAATTGAATACTTTTTACAAAAACTGATTGTTTTTATTCATATTTATGGATAGTACGAAGAGCAAATACCTATGTAGGTACATCTAAACGTTTTCAATAAATTTTGCACATACATTACGGCTATGTATGCTCTTAGAGACGCACATTGGCCAACGGTTTGTTTGACGTTTTGCGCTGGCTGGATCCAGAAAGCATTTTGTCAATATTATCAACACCATCCATACGCTACTAATGTTAGTTTTGTCCTCAGCTAGTGAGATCGTCAAATTGCATAATGTTTGTTATACATATGTAGAAGTATCTCTTTAGATATTATTGCTCTGAATATTGGCCGATCAAAATCCGCGTCAAACAAATCTTCAATTCGTTCTGTTTTAGATCTGAGACAAACCACATATGTTCGAAGAGAGCCAAAAAGACTTGAAAAAAACTTACTTGTAAATGCATGAAGCACGCTCTTGTCTATTTGCTTATGTTTGTCTCCAAATTTCGAGCGGCCAGATCTATTTGTGTTTTCTGTAATTATTTTCTCTGTTTGAATCGAAAAAAAAATCATCAGAACATCAACGCGTGCAATAGCGTAGCAGGTAACACATGATTTCATTAAAATTATGTTTTCGGAACGAGCTCGAGCGACTGAAAGCATGAACTCCACCAAAAATGAACTATGCAAGTGACTAATGAATTCACTGGAGTTGGGTTCCAAATTATATCGTTTTTAGAGACAAACTGGGATTAAGTATCCGCCGAATTTACAGGTGTTTCTTTACCTTCATTCTCTAACTTAAATTAACCGGACTCATTTAATCGGACGGGCACAAAATCTTCATCACTATAAAACATTTCCGACCAACCCACGAGTAATTTTTTCTTTTCAACAACTTGTCATGTTCCCCAAGAAAGTTACTATTTTCCATAATTATTAATGTTAACAATACATCGCTTTATTTTTTTATATTATAAATACATGTATGAAATCGATTTTATACAGGTTGAGCAACAATTAAATTGTCGCCTCCTGAGATAAGGAGTCTTCTAATTCCCCATAGAACATTCTGGCCTTTTAAGGTCCCTATCCCTAAGCTTCAAGGATTTGTGATTAACTCGTTTGGCTTTTTGGAAACGATTTTCCTTTCGCACCTCTTCCGAACAACTTTTTTGTATCATACTGTGCCAAATAATTTACATTTGTATTTTAGTATTTCCTTCTTTTGTACTTCTGCGATACACAGTTGACTGTGATAACTAGTTACCTATTACCAGGATGCAACATTTTGGCATGATTTTTGAATGTCTGTTAAATATCAATTGATTTACACCAAGTGAACAAATTTCCTTCATTAGACAACACTTTTTCACACCTCTGAGGCAACCTTTTAATGCCGTCACTAAAAACACTTTTTGGCTTTGACAAAAAAAAATACCCCAAGAGTCTCTTGGACATCATCCAGAAATCTAAAATGTTTACTATCAAGAGGAAGATTTTTAGAATTCGAAACAAGTGGAAGACGCTAAATCTTGGGAATAAGGTGGATGCACCATTTATTTCCAAGCGAATACCGGCAACTGTGTGCAGCTGGGATCATATGAGAACGAGCGTTATCTTGACTGAGTAGAACACCTCTACGATTAACCAGACGTGGCCGTTTTTTGCTCTAGTGTCAATGCCGGTGATAGTCTGGTTGTGAAGCATCAGCTCAAAACGGGTTATTCCCGCAGCCTCCCAATTCCATATCTGGAATATTGTGCTGCTCTGTCTTCTGGAATTTGCAATAGGTGGTGACCGTTTTTGTTATTGCAAAGAACCAAGTTTGGTAACATTCCGTTTCAAGAATGGCTCTTGTTAGTGGCGAGAGAGAGGCGCAGTTCAGGGTTGATTCTTTCCCGAAGATTATTTCGCGAGAGGTCGTGCTGTACCCATATCCCTAACTTCAAGACTTCTCCCATATTTTTTAGGTGTTTATGAATGGTCATATGGCTTATGTTGTGTTATCTTCTGAGTTCTCTTAAGGTAACGGTCGACAGTGGACTCCATTAGCTCGTTGTCTAGTTTTTCTGGCCTATCCTAACAAAGGTCATCCTTAAGGTCAAAATTGCCATTTCTAAATTTTGTATAGTAAACCAACGCCGATACTTGGATTCGTTGAGAACATTCTGTCTATACACATTTTGGATCTCTTGATTTCTCATTTTTCCTGAAAAAAAAGAAATTAAATATGCTCAACATGCTTTTCCGATACATCCATTTCAAAATTCAGTTAAAAATTCTTACAATGATGTTATCACATAAAATTTCTAGACTAAATGAGCAATGTATCCAAAATACCATTTTCAAAAACTGTTTCGGCATTAAATTGGTTTTGTACGTTTTTCGTACAGAATTAGAAAATAACTGCCGAAAAAAATGCGCAATAATTACGTTACAACCTGATATTTAGATGTTGTAAATCCTCCAGAAGTATGGGACTTTCTTACTTAATTACAGTTCGAGGTGGTACAGTTCGAAGTGATACAGTTCGGGGTAAACTTGGGCCTAAGCTAACAAGCCACTACAGATAGTCAGGCCTTTAGATAAGTAGCTCCAGTTGTGCACTCTAAGTCGGTTGAGGTCCACTTCTATTATAATTGTGTGCTACATAAGGCGAGGTTTTTCTTTACTGCGTTGTCCTCTGGATTAAATTCGAAGACTTTCAGTCTTTCTACATATCCTGTAAATCTCAGGCGACTGATGCGCAGTGTATTACTATGTCGCTGTCCAGTTTGTATAGTAAGTCATTGAATCTTCCACTTTAAGGCCCATCAATTCATAACGGGACCGAATATTGTACAAATGATTTTTCTTTCGGTAAAGTTTATGCTTCAGAGCCATAAAGTAGGACTGGGATGATCAAGGTATTATATAGAGTCGATTTGGTTGTACGGAATAGAGCCATACTACTTAATTATCATCTTACCCAAAGAAACAACGATTGGCAAGAGTGTTTCTAAATTTTATTTCTACTGGGGTGTTGTTGGCAAAATTGATAGCAGACCTAAGGAAAACAAAGTCCCTTACTTCCTCAAAGTTATTGCTGTCGACTGTGATATTTCGTTCAATTCGTCAATGCTATGTGCCCCTTATAGTTGACAGCATATATTATTATACTTGGTTTTGCCCTCATTTACGGCTAAGCCCATTTTGGTGAGATCTGCAATTGCGTCAATATCATCAGCGTTCGCTAGTAGTGTGACAGATATTGAAAGATTGTTGTTCCGGTGCTCGTTCGGTGGACAGGTGCACAATTCTTTCAAGTATGATGTTAAAGAAGTCACATGACAGCGTGTTACCTTAACTAAAATCTTTTCTTACATCAAAACCCTCGGTTAAGTCATTGGCGACCTCAAAGGAGCAGCGCGCGTTCACATCGTCATGTTGCGCAGACGAACTAGTTTGGCAGGGATGTCTCAGTTTTTTTTTCAGTTTTATATGCATTTTATTTTCTCAATCATTAAATCTTACATACTAATAAAAAATGCAAAATGCTAGCTTAAAATTACTTAACAATCTTATCCTAACTTTCTGGCCCCACACAGGCAATCTAAGCTACTCTAAATTATTATAGCTATGTCTTTCGACTTTATTTTCATATTATTTTATTTTATAATATTTATTTTCTATACTTAAGGCTAAGAAAAACATTGTTAACAAAAAACTTAGCATATTGCCCATAAATTTTTAAATTTTTATAAAAACTTAATATCTTACTTAAAATAAACCTTAGTCTACCTAACGTACATACACAATACACACACCTATACATTATACACAATAATATACATATATTAGTATATGCCTTTGTATATTCCAATATTTAACCACCAGAGATGCTGGTGCTGCCGAACGACATCCCTCTTATCGCGATTCCCCGCCGCCCTTCTGAACCTCAGACGATCAACACTGCTGTGTGCGACGTCTCTATTGTAGTTGAGTCGCCTGTCACCAGCTGTCCGAGCGACATGGAAGATTAACGGGATCGCTGCTCTATCCTGGATCAACCCTATCTGATCCAGGTAGAGGAATGCTTCCGGCGGAACGAAGCCGTCAGAGCGCACACTCTCGTGGTAAAGGTAATTGGGGTAGTAAGCCCCAGATATCAAGTTATTCGTCGAAGTCATTGCTCTTGCAATGTACCTTCGAGTTAGCTTAACTACGAAGTTGTCCACTTGTATTTGGTTCGCCCTGTTGTCAAAGACCTCATTAGGATACAATTTTTTGTACTCCGACTCTGGTGTTCTGTGCAAGCGTAGGCAAGCCTTAAGACAAGCCCTCTCAAACAACCGAATCTTTTCCATTAAGCTTGTTCGTACATTGAGCCACACGGGACATCCAAATACCAGCATGGGCCTAATAAGGGCCATATAGCAGATGACCTTTACCCTCGCATCGGGTTGGCTGCTATAAAACAGTCTCTTTGTAAGGGCAAAGGCGCCTTTAGCTCTGGCCAGAGCAGCATCTACATTTTTGTCAAAATACAGAAATTGATCTCGCCAGATCCCAAGATATCTGTCTACCTTTCGACAGGCAAGAGGCTGTCCGTATTTTGCAGTGATCGAGAACTTTCGCCAATTTTTTCTGGTATCCCTAGAGGCTCTAGACAACGGCGTCCTAAAGAGAATGGTTTCCGACTTTTGAAAGTTGATTTTCAACTTCCAGTCATCGTAAAATCGTCTTATCTTATAGAAGTCACGCTGCACGAGATTATTAATGACCTCGATTCTTGGACCTGTACTGTACGCTATCAAGAATGTACAAGAGTGGCTTACTGATCCCCAGCCTTATCAACTTATAGAAAATACCAGGCGGCTTAAATTTCTGACGTTTTTTTAAGTGAATGGTCCCTGGAAAAACTCAATGAAAATTCGGTGCTTTATCGTTTCCGGCTCAATGTATACGTTAATAAACACAATTGGCGCTGATGAGCAACCTGAAGAGTACCAAGAGCTACCATTACATTAATTAAAACAACGATATGGTGTGGTTTATGGGCTGGTGGAATCATTGGTCCATATTTCTTAAAAAATGAAGCAAATCAGAATGTTACCGTTAATGGTAACTATTACCGCGCCATATTAACGGACTATGTGCTTCCTGAAATTCAAGCACATGGTCTCAGTAAGCTCTGGTTTCAACAAGACGGCGCTACGAGTCATACAGCGCGTGAAACAATGGACTTGTTGAGAAATCATTTTGGTGAGCACTTAATTTTGCGTTTTGCTACGGTAAATTGGACGCCTAGATCGTGCTATATCACAGCTTTGGACTATTTTCTCTGGGAATATGTAAAGTCTTAGATCTTCAAGAATAAGCAAGCTACTATTGACGCTTTTGAAGCCAACATTACTCGTGTTATCCGCGAGATAGAATCGCCCAAAATTGGACATTCCAAATGGACCACTTTAGACTTAGTTGTGGCTAATATTTACAAGATATCATTTTAAAAAAGTAGATGCCATGAATTGTTGTTTTAACTGATAATAAAAATTTTTAGTTGACTTTCAACTTTATGTACTTAATTTGACATTATAAATCAAACCTTACGACGAATCAGCCTATGTTACCCATAACAACGCAGAACAAGAATCTGCTACTTCAAATTACCCCTAAGTAATCTGTTAGTTAGCTGACACAGATTTAACAAGTTAAATGGGAATAATTAACAAAATAAGTTACTCAAAGGCGAACTCTTTAGAGAGTGCTGACAAATCAGGGGATCATTTATGGTAACAATTTATTTATGCATATCCCCATCCCGAATGCTAGTTCTTACTATGCTTATGTATTCGTTTTCACACGCTTCGTCGAATATTCCCCAAGTATATTTAGTTAAACATTAAACAAAAGTACCCTGTCAAGGGAAGCTTCAACTTTCAAAATCCTCCTGTCCTCCCATTTGGCCTCTTTAAGTTCCGTGATGAAAAGGAAGAAAATCAAATAAATTTTAATATTTATCTAATTGAATATAAACATCAGCTTTTGCTTTTGAATATGACTTTTCGTAAGAGGCAAAGTCAAAGAAACAAACACAGAGACAACAGAGACTCAAGAGGAAAATAATTTTTCGCCGAAGGATATAAATTTTAATATTGTACGAGGATTGGTAGCAGGCTGCTGCAGATTTTTGACGGGACTGCGAACCAATGATTTTGTTGTTGTGTCATATTTTAATTGAGTCTGTTATTTTTTCGGAGTGTAATATGGCAGGATCAAAGCTTTTTTCAGTGACAGTAATTGACAATGTATACATCAGGGTCCTTTGTGAGTTATTAGAACAAGTGTATGTTTGTTAGTTGGTATGTAGGTACCCTGTTTGTGACATGAATATAACATAGAATTCACATTGAATTGCATTGCTAATTGGGTGAATGTTATAGCAAAGGAGTATCTTTTGAGTAGACTACACTTTCCACATTCATAAATAGTCAAAGATAGAGTAGAACGTTATAAGCAAACGATTTGATTTCCTTTTAAGGGTGATTATCGATGTATTTATATATTTCTATTAGCAGAATGAATATAAGTTGAAAGGGTTTTAGGACTTCGAGTACGTGCAGATGTGTCTTTAGTTTCTGGACAGATTCTCATTCATGTGTAATAGTTAATTTTGCTTTATGACTCATAATTTGAATGCAACTTGTTGGTATTCAGAAAAATTCTTGTGGAATACAACATTCTGGTTTGTATCTAATTAATTCCTTAATTTAACTTTGATCTCAATTTTAGATTGGTTTTGAAAGAGAGTCCATCGTATGTGTTATTCCAAGCCATTAAGTATTGGCAATGATTCTTACATTTTGAAATATTTCTAAAAGTATCTCGATACGGCCTGGAGCAGGAAGATGTTTGAACTTATTTGACTTAGTTAATTTAACTCAAACCAAAGTGTCTTACAGATAGAACCTTAAATGAAGTTCCTTCATTCCTTCAATATTATAAGAAGAATGCAATCTAATAACAAAGCCTGAATTTTAGAATTGATCAATAATCAACCCTTAATCATGAACATGAAAGTCTATTTGTCACTGAGAAGCAACATTTATTTAATCCACATTCATTCTTCAGGAATTCGGGCTGTTGACAACGAGTTAGAGGCTGAGGAGTTCCATGTACATTATGTATGACTGAAGAATCTAGCTCTCAACGTTACTGGTTGTGAATTCGGTTTCACAAATAAACCTGGTTATTGATAGACTTACTCTTGAAGACGCCAGACGGAAAAGGAAAATGGACATAACTTTCAGCTATGCATTTGATGTGCAATTGAATTGGCTGGATTTGCACTTTAAAGGAAGATCCAAGCAGAATGTCCTGTCATTTATGGGTATAATCGAAAGCCTGATTAAAATTCAGCGGAAATGGACAACTTAGCCAAAACTGGCTTGCTTCTAAGAGCTCCTTGACCTGACTTTCCATATGAACAATATCAAAAGCATGATGTCTATATCAAATGAACCGGGAATGACTGCAAATTTCAATACGACCAAAAACTGAGGCATGTCTAGATCGAATAAGTTTGTTATCCAGGATGACACTCAAATACTTAGCTTCAGTAGTAGTATAAATGGTTGGTAATGCTTAAGACACATTAGATGAGTCAATCTAGTTAGCTTTCTAATTCTCGCGAAAAGAACATTTCTACAGCTAACTTGTAGAAATTGTTATTTTGTCCCCAATGTGAATGACAAAGCTAACTACTTGCAATTCCTAATTTAGGAACCCTTTGGTAGGTATGTTCCTAAAAAAAAAAATGGTCCATGGTCCACTTGTAACGTTTACCAAGCGATAAAAATCCGTAATAAGCTATACGCTAAATGAAAGATAAGTTGGGAGAAATATTGTTGAGCCCGGAATAACTCCATTCTTGTTACCAGAAGAGCAAAAGAAAGATATTTCTTATCGAAATGGAGCTCTGAACATACCTCGAAAAAACTGCTACGCTCAATCTCTATTAGAAAATAGGCCAGAGTTGATAGCATTTCCAATTAAAATGACCTGAATTGTGCATTTATATCTAAGTCTAGTGGTGTTGTTTCAGAAATTGAAATTTAATTAGGAGAAGTGCCCTAATACATTTCATCAATTACTACATTACTACCTCAACTTTTAATGATATTTGGAAGCCTCTCGCTCCAACATTATCTTCTTGAGAAGAGTTTTAAGAGTTAGTTTGTAAGTTAAGAAAGAGTTGTTGTATTCTGGAAGTCAAACGGAAAGCTTGTTCTCTATGCCAACAAAAATAATAAAATTGCGTTTGAAATAAAAGTTGGTGTACGTTTTTTCCATTTCGATGGCGTAGAATACTACACATAAAACTATATGTTCGCATGCCCAAATCCACCTCTATGCTGATGATGTCCAAGTTAATCTCTCCAGATCCATCGAGCTTATTGAGGATCTAATAGTCATTCTTAATGATGAACTCTCAGAAACATATAATTGGTCAATATGTAATGGATGTAATATATACAATTATAAATCTCAACTTGTCTTAATAAATAAAAACGTGTTGACAAGGACGTTATACCATCATTTTCTGAACGGTAGACAACTTGTTTTTGTCGATATGGTTACTAATCTTGGATACAAAGTATATAGTTCACTATCAGCTGTTCACTATCAGCTATCATATGAACTAGGTACACTTTGGCTGTCATACAATTTTGTTCCAATGGGTACGAAGAAGCTAGGCTGTTGAAGCTCTTCTTCTTCGGCCAATTTTCGAGGCAGCCTGTTGGCGATGCTCTGCTACTCATAGTCCTGTTTCATCTTCGCTAGCGACATAATTTCTTGCTGCAGGTCCAACTATCACTCGCACCCTACTAAATATTTTTATCGTAAAATAGATGTAAAACCGTCATCGAATATTGAAGTAGCAAAGTAATTTGATAATTCAATAGTTTTGAGACCAGTGTCTCAACTTCTTATTATTCTGCGTATTGTTATTAAACAGAGCCTTTTGAACATTTGCATAGAGTGGAAAGTAGTCGATCTTGAACTAAGTCAAGTTCATTCCTTCAGCTTTTGCGCGGCCTTAAGCGCACCAACTCTTTGCGCCTTCTGGCTAGTTTTCATGGTTTCGATTCTTATCAGCCGAAGCCCAGATTGCTTTATACATTTCGTCCACATTATCTTGCTGTCTAGTGATCGCTAGGCCATAATCCTTTTGAAGTTTATTAATTAAGTTGACAGTTAATTTCAGCGTGGTTTTGCTTTTTCCTCCTAAGCCCTTATCGCCGTTTTTCAAACTACGGCATCGTTATCGCATTCTTTGTTTAACTTGAAGATAGCTCTTTAGTGTTTCTCAAATCTAATAATCATTTATATGTGGCACTATTAGCATCACCAATTTTCTTCCATTTTTGAACCCGAACCTCTATGATTTTTTTTTTTTAAATGTTCGTACACAGCGTGGGCGAAGGAAATTTAGGGAGGAAGAAAAGACAGGTACCGATGTACATTGTTCTTAAATGTTTGCAAGTTATAACGACCAGGAAACACAGAGGTCGGCAGGGCATTCCATAAGTGAGTTGAACGGTTTAGGAAGAATCACGATATTTTAGAGTACGTCCGAAAATGGGCTTGAGGGTATACTGATGAGCATTCATAGCGAGACGGGTGTTACGGTTGAAAGTTTGAATGGGTAGAATGCTACTGGCGATTTTAATGGAGCACTGGTGGTGGAAATAGCGACAAAACAAAGTGAGACAGGAGACATTATGTCGGTGTTCGAGGGTGTCAATTGATTGACTGATATTAGTATCACCAATTAGTTTTATCGCACGGTTTTGAATCCTATCTAGCAGGTGCAGAGATGTTTTAGGATTACCTGACCAGATGTGGGCATTGTGCTCCAGTTTTGGGCGGATAAATGCCTTATATATTGTGGCCAGATCAGAGGGGGTAAAATATTTCTTACATCGCTTGAGGAAATCTAGACATTTCGCAGCATTTTTGGCGACATGGAATAAGTGGTCATTCCAACGTAAGTAGTCTCTGATACACATACCGAGAATGGAAAGTTTATCGGTTTCGACAATGCAAGTGCCATTCATGGATAATGGCTGGGTATTTGAATTTCGCTTTAATGACAGCAGACAGCATTGAGTTTTGGAAGCATTAAATTCCACTCGGTTGATAGTTCCCCAATTAGTTATGCTGTAAATATCGCAATTTAATGAGCTTAGCATACGCTGCCGTTCCCGTTCTACAGCCGAAGAGCAGGGGCGTGAGTCCGGGAACGAATATGAGAAGCAGAGAGTGCTGTCATCAGCAAAGGAATAAATTGGATTAGAAGTAGCAGACAAGAGATCATAAGTGAAAATTAAAAAGAATGTCGGAGACAGAACGGAGCCCAGGGGCACACTAGCATTTATTTTGTGAATACCAGACTTGAAACCGTCCAAGACAACTTGAACTGAACGTTCCGAAAGGTAATTTCTAATCCATTGAAGAAGAGAGTCATCGATGCCAAGAGCACGCATTTTCGACAAGAGAGCCTGATACCAAACTCTGTCAAATGCCTTAGAAATATCAAGTACAACTATCTTGCTTTCGCCAGATTGATATACGCTTTGGTTCCACTTTTCGGTGAGACATGCCATCCAATCACCAGTGGACCTGTTGCTACGAAAACCATATTGCCGGTCATTGAGACGTTTTCGTGTTTCGAGATGAGTTGACGGTTTATCAGCGTATCCATGACCTTGGAAAGAAGGGACGTAAGTGCAATGGGTTTATAGGAGGATAGAGAAGAAGATTCGCCTTTTTTAGGGGCGAGCTAGACAAATGCTGATTTCCATTTGCTCGGAAAGAGTCCTAAAGAGTAGGATTGATGAAAAGGCTTACGCAGTGGTTTTGCCAGCGTGGAAGAACACCTCTTCAGAAGAAGGGGAGATATACCATCTGGACCAGCGGATTTATGCATGTTGAGATCTTTAAGTACTATTGCTACTACACGAGTGCGAAAGTGGATTCGTCCCACTGTAGATTCGACGCACTCAAATGTAGGCGGGGACAAAGCACCATCTGAGAGTGTTGAGCTAGCCGCAATGTGTGCAGCAAGCAGATTGGCCTTGTCCAAAGAGCTGACAGCTGGAATGTCATTGTAAATGAGCGTTGGGATGGAGGATAAGGCAGAATTTGTAATGTTTTTGACGAATGATCAAAAATTTTTACTCCCTTTGGGACATTGCAGTATTTTTTGCCTCAGGTTTTGGTCGTATTGGAATTTCACACGATTCAGAAAGACGTTGCTGTCATTTCTGGTTCGTTTAAACTTTTTTCGGTTTTCCTCTGTCGGGTTGGTCTTGTAGGACTGAAAAAACAATTCTCTAACCCTGACAGCCTCTTTACAGCTCGAGTCGTACCATGCCTTTTCTTTTGGTTTGATACTCTTTATCTGATGAGGGATAAAGCATCTCATTACAAAGAGAATAGTTTCTGTGACCATGTCAGCAGCGGCATCCACGTCGTTATCGAGGAAACATAATGATCAGTTAAGTCCGCTCCAATTGGCTTTCTCGTATTGCCATACTGTTCTTTTAGGAATCTTTTCTCTAACTGTGTGCTGGGTGTACGATAATTTAGCTGATATGACACAATGGTCCGACGAGCCTAGAGGGGAGAGCACATCAACGCAGTACTTGTCAGGATGAGAAGTTAAAAACAAGTCCAGGGTATTGGCGGTATGACTATCAACGTCTGGTATGCGTGCGGGGTCATTTACAAGCTGGGTTAAGTTATTTTCCGCAGCGAAGATCTCAACACACCGTCCTTTGGGTGTTGTCTGTCCAGAATGTCGAAGCCAACCAGAATTGTGTATATTGAAATCGCCCGTAATCACGATTTCAGTATGAGGATACAGGTATACAATTCTTTGAATGGAGTCAGACAGCGCATCAAACTCATGGAATGTCGAGTTGCTGTCCAGTTTGAGGCTTCTGTAAATAAAGCAGTAGTGGATAATTTGCTTACGGAGATGGAATTTTAACCACATGAAATTGAATTCCGGATTGGAACAGGGACTACATTGCGGTGGAATTTGGTAAGCTACATCACTACGCACATAAATGGCGAGTCCGCGTGGGGAAAGAATAGTGGCGCTAGTTCATAGCCAGGTAGCTTCAGATCAGAGTGATCTGAGAGGTGTGGGCGGGGATCTACCTGTGTTTCACTGAGTGCCAAAACAGCTGGTCGGTACTTACAGACGTTGACGTACGCAAAAAAGTGATTACTTTTATCCCGCGTATATTGGCTACGTCCATCCTGAATTCCCTAGTCATAATTAAAAACAAACACAGTAAACACAAACACCGACGATACTAAGCAAGGCTGCGAAGTGAAAATTCTGACGATGGTTTACCGATTTATGTCGCAATCGGCTTTGTGTAGTGAGAGCCTTTCTTTGTAAGCTTTAGGATCGCTATGTTTTCCCCCAAAAGACACAACTCTGAACGTAAGTAGACCTTACACACGGATTGACAATTTTTTTTACAATATTTTCCTTTCAGAGTTACTACACCAAAACGTGAAGTATGACCATGTTTTTTCCACGTGGCATCTCCCGAAACTGTCAAATTTGTACCCCAAAGACACATCGCAGCCACTAAACTTCCATTTATTTCAAATGCATTTTCAATCATAGGCCCGGAATTGATTAAGGAAACACCGCATTCACACATCACACTAATTTTGAATCCAAAAACTCGCGGACTTACTTAATTAAAAGTCGAGTTTTACCGAAGAAAATTGAATATTGCAATATCCATGAACTGGATCAATCGCAATGCTATTATCATTATTTTGTGATAGTTTTTCAGTGGACGTACTGGTATTTGCGGTAGACTGCTAGAATGTATGTTGATTTCCCGTAAACTTTCAATTTCTTGAAACTGATCTGTACCTTGTCATATCGGGAGTACCTTTTTGGCTTGAATACAGAGGTTGATTCCTCATTTCTACTAAAATAACTAACGAAGTGCTCCGAAAACTTGTGACGCAGTTATAAACGAAAAATCCCTAAAGAGTAGGTCAACAATAGAATCCGGAATCGTATTATAATGGCAGACCCCGTAGCAAACGTAACTTTCTGACCGCTTAGCAGCTACTCTTAAGAAGGCTGTAACACAAAAACTATTTGAGACATTCATTTGCTTTTCTATTTGACTACCTGTCAAAACTCTCATTTCCTCCCCTGTTCATCAAAAGTTCTGTGAAAGATTTAGAATGAAATGGTATAGAAGACCAGAAAAAAAAAATAATTCATTGGTTTAAATATTTAATGTCCGCATTTACAAACTAAGAATACGCGGTCATTATTTACGTTTTTGGGTCTACAATCGAAGTTCAACTAGAAGCCGTTCATGGTATCTATGAACTCTGTCCTAACTGATGACTTCCTAGTGAAAAAGTATTTGGAAATATTGTACATATCGAAGGCTTCGAGAAACAGGATCAGTTTCAAATACACGACCTAACGCTGCAGCTTCGCAAGTAAGAAGAATTTCGGCGGATGAAAGAATACTGGAAGCTGTTATATCTGATTTATCAATCAGCATCACCACCATAAAGCTATGCAAGAACTGCTTTCCGATGATTTTGAAAAGATTTGAGTTTTCGAATTTTCTGCTGGAGCGGAGCTTGGATGACAACAAGATTATTAGCAGAATTCTTTGGACGGACGAAGATGCACAAGAGATGGGATCACGAAATTTCATAATCTTTCTACATGGGCTGCGGACATTCCACATATAGGGACTGTTTTTCAACATAAATTTGGCGTCAATATATTGTCAATATAGGTCTATTTCAAACAAGTTAATCGGCCTCTTCAAACTACCTCCTATTTTGAAATTTATGATACAAACTACTATATTAAGGGTTTTTACAAAACGATATACCAGAAAAATAGAAGGGGATTCCACTGATTCCACTAGCATCATCATAAAGGGTGATTCATCGTAAGTTTTGATTTATAATGTTAAATAAAGTACACAAATTTGAAAGTGAACTTAAAATTTTTATTATTGATTAAAAGAAAAATTTATGGCATTTCCTTTTTAAAAATAATATCTTGTAAATATTGGCCATAACTACGTTTGAGGTGGGCCATTTGTTGGCTTTCAAATCATTCATCGTAGCTGGCTTATTCCTAAAGACCGGAGACTTCACATATCCCAAGAGTGATATCGCATGACTTAGACGGCCAATTTACCTAAGCAAAACGTGAAATTAAATGCTCACCAAAATGATTTCTCAACAAGTCCATCGTTTCACGCGCTGTATGGCTCATAGCGTCGTCTTGTTGGAACCAGAGCTCACCAAGACCATATGCTTGAATTTCAGGAAGCACGTAGTCTATTACTATTGCCTCATTTTTGTAGAAATGTGAACCAATGATTCTACCAGCCCATAAACCACACCATACCGTTGTTGTTAATGGATGTAATTGTAGCTCTTGGTGCTCTTCGGGTTACTCATTAGCCCAAATACGGCAATTTTGTTTATTAACGTATCCATTAAGCCAGAAACTTGCTTCATTACTAAACAAAATTTCACGACAAAACACCGGATTTTCATTGAGTTTTTTCAGAACCCATTCACTGAAAATATGACGCAAATTCAAGTCGCCTAGCTTCAATTCTTGCACAAGTTGAATTTTGTACGCTTTTATGCAAAGATCCTCACGTAAAATACGCCAAGTTGTCGAATATGCCAAGCCAAGCATTTGAGAACAACGACGAATCGATTCGTCACGGTCTTCGCGTCTCTTCACTACGTGACGGATGTGATCTAACCGGTCGAGTATCATCCACTAATGTAAACTGGGACTCAAATTTGCGAATGAACGCTGATTTTCGTAATACAGCTGAACAATGAGTGAGTGAGCAAGTGAGTCCTTCCATGATAACTTGCCAAACGTTACTGAACAAAAATTACAAAGCAGTTTGATAGGAGTCAGGCGTTATCTATCAAAAATAACCTATTGAAAATCAAACCTCACGATGAATCACCCCTTATTTACAACAGGATGGTGCTCCAGTTAACTCTGGTCATGAAGTTAAGAATTGGCTAGATGAAGAATACGGTAATAGTTGGTTAGAAAAAAATAGACCAGTTTACTGGCCTTCAAAATCTCCTGAACTTACAGTATCGGCTTTGTTTTTTTGCTCATTTTTACTTTTTTACTTGTTTACCCAACCGAAATAGCAACTTTAAGTGAATTGAAGGAGCATATTCTCGAAACGACACCCAAATTGAGGCAGCAGTTAGCATCAGTTAGCACATTTGCAGTGAAATCCAAAAACGAGCTCTAGCATACATACAAAATCAAGGAGGACATTTTGGACACCTGTTGTAACTGTTTTAGTACGCACATAAAATAAAAATTATCTAAAACCACAAAAAAAAAAAAAAAAAAACTGATTTTTTTTTAAATTTTACCTGTTGCAGGTTTTCGCAAGTATCATAAAATCTATAGGATTTTTTGTACAAACTTGTTGATGACTTTTTTTTATTATTGTTACGTTCATAAAACGTTTTGTTTATTACCCATTTCCTGGAGAAAGGTGACTTTAAAATCAAAAATTAGCATGGGCAAGAATACCGGAACTAGCTTTGAAGTTGAATAACTTGAAGATTGAAGGTTGAAGATTCAGACAAGATATCAATCAACGAAATTTCTTCTAAAAATAAAGTCTTAATAAACGTTTCTACCATTTCGTAGAATGGCCAGGATATACCAAAGTAAGCCTTTTCTTAAATGATATCAACATTGGAGATAGATCCTCACTGTAAAACGATTGTTTTTAGAATATACCCACAAATCATTGCTAAATGTTGTTAACTGAAGTAAGATTAAGCTCCTTATCTCTTCTTTTTTATACGTACATGCTGACAAACAAATGGATAAACAGTTTAAGAAGATACATTATTTTTATTTCTTCCCTCTGGTTTGTTTCATTTTTCATTTCATCATAATTTGGCGGTGGTTCTCACTCCTGTTCCTTTTCCTGCTTTGTATGTTCGAGTTTTTGGTTTGATTTTTCATCGGTCGACTTTGAATTTAATTTATGTAGACTCATGTTGTGTTTTTTTTTTTTTTTACTGAACGGAGGTATGTTTGACAATGACAATTTCAGAGGACATGATTTCCTTTACTACGCTTAGCAGTTTTCGATACACGTGTAGTATACGACAATCTCCATTATTTGGATGTAAAAAATATCTTTTTGAGTTATATACAAAATACAACGGTTTTTTTTTTTTTTGAGGTTTAATCATTTTATTTATTTTTTTTTTTTTTTTTGTAATGTACATGAGGGAGGGCTTTTTTCTTCTTTTTTTTAAAGAGAGGAAGAATGTTATACGAGAAGAATTCAGGAAAATGAGCCTCTAGGCGCATCAACAGCAAATATTAATAGTTCAAATGTTAGTCAATCTTTGCACAACGGGGGAGCTTTTAATTACCAATCACTGTTTTCCCGCATACACGACGACAAAGCAGAAATACGAGTATGTACAGAGGTAAAATAGATGAGATTAGCACATTTTGTAAAGCAAAATAATTGCCTGGGGAATTTAGAAGCATGTGTTGTATTAATTGTACAGTAAAACTTCTACCCACTGCCGAAGTTTCGGAACCTTTAAAAAGTATGCTCAACGGATTTTACCTACACTCCAAAAATTTCCTTGATAATGTGAGGGCATATACAATACATAATTCACTTTCCAAATAACATCTTTTGGTGGGAAAGATGTAAGGAAAGGAAATTGCATGCCGACTTTTGAATTCTAAGTGCAAATATATCACCTTATGGGAAGTTTGCTTCCACAAACAAGTAATCCAGCTGCTTGCATCAAAACGGGTCAGGTCTCTTTGTGTCAAAACATGGCTCCTCATCTCAAACAGAGCCGAACATAAACCTGCAACAGAGAATTATGACTGCTTTAACGCCCAAATTCTCGTGTTATTATTGGATGAAGATATTGGCCGCAGAAAGCCCTTTTTTTGCACACAAGATGAATATACATGCAGAGCTCCATCAATCATATGTTCCTCTTCAGTACCAATTAATGTTCATTCGCTTTAATGCCGGTTATTGCATAGGAATTTCACAAATTCAATCTGTACCTGGCCAATTATAAACCAATAAATTTACAGGGTGACTGACTCGAAATGCAACTTTTTAAAATTCTATAATTTTTTTTATTTTCTGATAAATTTTATTGTGCAAAAGCAAAAAATGTTGAAAAATACATCAATTTTCAAAATGTATCAGTAGTTTTCAATATGTTTACCTTTTGCGCGAATAACGGCCTTGAGACGGCCGAAGAAAGCTTCGCACGCAGCACGCAAATGGCTCTACGGTATTTTGGCCCATTCCCGGCGAAGTGCTTATTTGTGGTGGTCCAAACTTCGGTATTTTTTAGTGCCAACCTTCGCCTTTAAAATACCCCAGGCAGAGAAATCCAACGGATTTGCATCCGGAGAATTTGATTTTCGAACTCGGTCATTTTGTTTGTTGACATATTGCTCTATATGTTCGGTTCCCACTAGATCACCGAAATCAAGCAGTAGTGTTGGGCGCGGTAAGTACGTAGGTGGGAGACCACATGGGAACTCAGTACTCCGTGTGCTGTTGACAAAACGCGCCACATGGGCATAGTACCCCGGCGTTAAATACCGGGCCCTACAAATTAATTTGTATCGTTCCCTTGATAATAATACTAACATTGCTCTATAACAAATGGCGACTCAACGGAAAAAAACAAATTCATGCAAGCATAGCAACTCCTTCGCTCTTTCGACTCTAACTTTTTTCTGTTGCGGTGTAAGATCGTGTGCTTTTTGGCTTGAGTCCAAGCTCTTTTTTCAGTATGTGTTGCATTCGTTTCAACGTTATGTTGACCTCACGAGCCATGTTTCTTCCAGTTCGACGCGAATTTTGTTCAATTCGAGCCTTCACTTTCCGAACCATTTCTGCCGATGTTGCTAATTTTTTATGTATCACGGTATCACGTAACGAGTTATGGTTCGAGACACAAACGATTTATTCACGTTGAGGTGCTGGAGGGCTCTAACGATAGCTACTTGTAGTTTTCCAGGCAAATATAAAGCAATCACACTATCACGTTTGAATTTAATCTTAGACAACACAACTGAGACGCAAATGGCTTAAAAGGCTTGTAAATAATAAAATTATCTGTCATGTCTCAAAATTTGAGCTCACTGTAATGAACGGTTTGGAAATTATAGCAGTCTGAAATTAGTTGCAGTTGGAGTCAGTCAGGGTGTATATCTTAGGCGTATGGATTTATGGCGAGGAACAATGAGATAAATTGTTTGTTCGTAAGATTTAAAGTCAATTTGTGGTGAATATGACAGCCAAGGAGGCTTACTCTCATAAGAACTCATCTGAAGACTCTAAGGATTATTATTTTTATTTCAGAGACGCTGTAAGCAATGATGTTAAAGTTAATCCTCGCAAGATAGTTCCACATATATGAGACCATCTATGTTTACTGGAACACCGAGATACCTGCATGCAAAAACTCAAGAAGGAATGTCATATGGCCAGAGATTTTTTTAAAGGGATAATATACCAATAGTTGCGCTAATTTTTCATCTAAATGTAAGAAACTTAATCATTTTATGCACAAAAATTCATATTTTTGGGGAGGCAAAATATTACAATACATGTTGACTATCGAAAGAAAAAAAGAGGTCTTCCACACGAGTATATATAATAGTCTGGCTAATAGGAAAAATTCACCCAAATGAGGTTGAATTTAATATAAGAGCCGAGATACTTAGTAGCAATGAAAACCAATTACAAAGGGTGACCAGATAACAATGCTAGTATTTCCAATTGTTATGTTTCAGTATCTATCAAAGTTTCCAATGACATCTAGCTGTTAAAATATTCAGTATGGTTTGTCATTTTATGCTTGCCGAACGTGTGTATGTTATTAAAAAATATTATCGAAATTCCGGCACAGTTGTAAATGCGAAACGTGAATTTCGTCGTTAAGTCAGTCGTCATCATGGCTTCAGTGTACAGGCAATTCGTCACACCCTGAAAAAGTTTGAGCGTAGGTACCAGTATCGAAAAAGACCCATAAATTTCGATTTAACGCCGTTCACCTCTTCAAACTGTGCTGACGCAAGAATTAGAGAATTAGGAGATCTAAAAAATCATCATTTGGTTCATTTGGTTCAGCGGCTATGCCAGCAAGAAAAATTGCCATTATTGTTGCGAATACAATCCCATGTGTGTGTTGTTAGGTATAGAACGATTTTAAACAACTTTCTGTGGTCAGATGTCGACAACAACAATATATCTAAGCTGTGGTTCCAAGAAGATGGCGATTATTTTCTCTGAAATGGTTAAGCTAGATACATTTTCAATAGAAAAAGAAAAAAAAATAAATTGGATATACTTGAACGGCCGCCACTAACTTGTAAGCACTTTAGAAGCATTCTCTCGAATATTTGAGTTTCCTCTTCATGAGGGCTATCAACAATTCCCTCAAAATCCACCACCAAATACGATTACAGGCTTTATTAAGCTTATTATGGAATATGATTTCGCAAAGACTCTTTTATATTGTGATGTTTCCTGAACTGCTCATTCCAATAAATATAATTGCTCATCAAGAAGCTACATGCTTCATTCGAAAGAACAGTTCGATAGCAAAACTTTTCAGAGAAGCTATGCTTATAATTTATGATGAATATACTATGGGTAATCAAGCTCATATTCATGCTGTGAATAGAGTCTTTAAAGGCCTCTTAAGGGAGTAACAATGGCTTTTTGTATGATTTTTGGCAAACATTTCCAGCAACTTCTACAGGCCCTTGAGCGGATATTTTCAAAGCTTGACATTAATTATTATCTATTCGGTAGCATGTCCAAAACCTCAACTTCAAACCAATAGGAGAGTACTATATATCCAATTAAACATAACGACAATGTCGAGTTCACATCCCTTGTGCGGAAAATATAATTCAATCAAACGAGAATTTTTGAAACATCGTTCATAGCATGGAAGAACTCACTAACTGTATTTCATTTCTTTGGCTGCCTTGTCGTGGCAAGAAGGCTTAAAAGTCAAAGATTTCGAAAAGACCCTAGATAAGTTGTCAAACTAAAAGACAAGGAAGTCCAAACTGGACCTGACCTGACCTGACCTGACTGAACGGTTAAAAATATGAAGGTTGCCTCAAAAGATTTTAGCCCTGTCGGAACTGGTTATAGCAATAATCTGCCCGTAATTTTTTTTTAAAACCCGCTGCCGATTTTGGCCCTGACCAAGTAACTGCTGGTTCGCTTTTCTCTTGATTCTGCGGCACTTCTTATGACATATTCAGTAGATTGAGCCAGAACAATTCAGAGAGTACCGGCTACTCCTGTTACGGGTAAACTTATTTCGAACAGACTTCTGGTGGCTTTCAGCCCACGTTTGTTACGACTTGCTTTCTTACACAAGTAATCGACTTAAAGGTGTAATTCGACGGGCATGCAAAGTCGATTATTCTCGGTAAGGTACTATTGGAGATCTCTATTGGAGACATAGGTCCATCGGATTCAAAATCGAATGTGAGGTCTCAACCTTGTTGAAGAGAATAAATCCACAGAAAGCAAACTGCATACGATTTAAGTTCGACAAGTCCAACAGTGCTATGCCAAACTCAGAACAAAACAAAAGCTAATATTTTGAAATATCATGTTCAACTCGTAAGCAATCCTGAAGATCGCTCGTCCCTTAATGAAACGCTGATATCCAGAGTTTTGATAAGGAAACCAAAAAAACTTCAGCTTATATTAGGTCTAATTTTGAGAAAGACTGTAATCTTTATAGATCGTAGGAAAAAGAATATAAGAAGCTTATTTGGATTTCGAAGACTGCTTCTTATAAAGACTTTTACGAGAAGATCGGAGCTGTCAGTGAAACTAGTGGTCAAATTCCTTCAAAGGGGAAGATCAGCAAAGCTGGAACCACTCAGAACATCTGATAGCACCTACGAGGGCTGCTTGATGAGTAGTCATTTTGAAAAATAGGTGGCATTGCTGTACCAAAGTGAGTATACCATCATTTGGAATTACCTTTTTAAGTCCACCTGTCATCTGTCACCTTGGTGACAATCCGACACTTAGTTTTGTTTTGACATCCATTTCCCAACATCGTGTTAGTATTTTTTGCGACCACGCAAATCACTCCGTGATCCGATTCTTATTTTTAAGTGGCAAAACCTACGAGTCCAGTCCCGACTTGTGTATGGGTGTATGGATTCACCCTATCGTTTAAAATCGTTTACGTCGGTTTTTGATGAACCGCGCCCATGTGGCCCAAAAACGGTTACCACAGAGGAAACCGTGGACACAATCCATGATCTGTTTTTTCGTACCGCCGAGTAAAAATTCGCGAATTGGACGAGATAGCAGGCATCTCAAAAAAATGCGTTAGCCATTACCTGCACGACATTTTGTGGATGAGAATACTGTGCGCGCAATGGGTCCCGCGTTTTTTTCACAATCGTGAAACCACTTCAAAGACTTGTTTGGCCCTGTTTAACCGAAATCCTATGGAGTTTCTGCATCGTTTCGTGACCGTTCATTAGAAATGGATTTATTGGTATACATCAGAGCACAAAATAGAATCGAAACAATAGGTTTTACCTGGTTAACGTTCTCCAAAGGAAGTAAAGACCGTGCCTAGATAGAAGATAGAAGCATACTACATCAATTTATTGTGTTGATTCAATGCCGATTTGAAGAAAAAACGACCACAGTTGGCGAAAAAAAATACGCTTTCACCACGATAATGCACAAGTTCACACCTCCGCAGCCGCCTTAACCCAATTGATCGAATTTCACTACGAATGTCTCCCTCATCCTCCGTATTCTCCGGATTTGGCTTCCTGCGACTTAAAATATCGCTCGCCGGTAAGAAGTTTGGGTCGAAAGAGGAACTCATTGCCGCCGCAGATGAGTACTTTGCAGGCCAACAAAAGTCGTACTATACGGAAGGGTTAAAAAAGTTGCAGCACCACTGGGAAAAGTCTATCGAGTTAGAAGGGCACTATATAGAAAAATAAATTGGCGAAAACTAAAAAAGTTGCGTTGTAATTTCTAATCCGTCTATTCGTCAAACAGCCCTCTTCTATTGACCCGTTGCTTGAGGCTCACTTCCTAGATAACCTTATTCGACCCACCTCACAACCGGGTTCTATGTACAAAGCTGCTAGTGAGGTGATTAACACAATACGCTATAGCTGGTATACGAGTGTATCATCTGTTGTGGGGACGGATAAGGCCAGTAATCATTCCTTCCTTCAAATCGCCTTACTTCGGTGGCATATATCCAATTATTATATTACATATATACCGGAACTCTGGAATTAGACTTTATACCGAAAATCGAAAAAGAGGACAACACGCTCCTCTAGAGCTTCAGACCTAAAGGTCTGACTTCCTTCATGTTAAAAAGCATTGAAAGAATGGTCAAGATCCATGTGCTCAAAACTGTCTACGATACAATACAACTACGTTGGATCCACCTGCATTTTTGCTTAAGGCCTTTCCAATTAGGTTTCATATGAATACAACCGCAGATGGCATGAATCCTCAGGTTCTAGGTAGGCCAAACAAATGCTTCACGGCCTTTCTGCTGTGCCTCAGCAGGAAAGACTCCAGGTTGGTTACTGCCGTCGTGACAGAAGATAAGTGACATAACATCCTGCGATGGTTGCTGTGAATGTAATGACGACACCGCGGAGAACTACCTCTTACGCTCGCATCAGGCTGCAGGTAGTCGGCGTTGATATGGTAGGTGCTGGTACTATAGGCACTTTATCACTGAAGCGCTTACTCATCTTTCCTTGAAAGACTCATAGATTCCACTAAAAGGAACTTCCAAAAGTACGATAGACTTGTTCTTTGTCTGAGTGCTCTGTTCCTACTGTATTAAGGGAGATCTGAAGGCTTTAGAATCAAGACCATTTTTTAGTTCTTCAAAAGAGCTATAGTGTCACCAAAAAATAGTTCTGTGGAAGAAGTAAACAACCACGTGCTCTTGAGTTGAAATTAAATTCACATCAATGGAAAACAATTGACAGTGCAATAAATGATAATGACAGTGTGAACTACCTTCAAGCATTTCCCAATTCTCTTGATCCAGCAGGACTTCCTCCGTACCAATTAAATTGCACTCTAATGATGCAAATATGACGTCATCTGAGGCCCCTAAGCATTTGCAATGCCACTCGACTTCAAGTCAGAAAGTTAAACGAGCACATTATTAGAGCTCTAATTTTTTCTGAACCCGCAGCAGAGAAAAATGTCCTTATTCCTCGAATTGTACTGCAATATAATGATACCAACAAATCTATTTTTTTTAGCTTCGACGATTAGTCATTTAAATTTATTGGGAGGAATCTCAGGGACCAGAGCTGGCTTTATGTAGTCTTATCAAGAGTGGGCTCAAACAAAAATCAGTGTTTGCTTCTTGTTTCCAACAATAAAACTGTTAACACTGTCTGTCCCGAAGCGTATGTATATTTTTCTTACAATGATTTCGCTGAAATGCATGACTTTGGATGAGATAAGTATATTTAACTAGGGGGTGATTCATCGTAAGGTTTGATTTTCAATGGGCTTTTTTGACAGATCACGCGTGACTCCTACCAAAATGCTTCATCAATTTTGTTCAACATTATGTGGCAAATTATAATGAAGAGATTTATACCACAGCAACGTTTCCAAATTGTTCAGCTGAATTAGGGAAATCAGCGTTCTGTGAAAAATGTTTTTCGTGCGATTCGATGAACTTACGGTGCGCATAATCGACCTACTAAAACCACTATTGCCAATACCATCCGCGAATTTGAGTTCCAGTTTACATAAGTGGATGATACTCGACCGGCTAGACCACATTCAGAACGTAGTGAAGAGACTATAGCAGCTGTAGCTGAGAGTGTACGCGAAGAGCGTGACGAATCGATCCGTCGTCGTTCTCAACAGTTTGGATTAGCGTATTCGACAACTTGGCGTATTTCACGTGAGGATCTCAGTCAAAAACCATACAAAATTCAACTTGTGCAAGAATTGAAGCCAGGCGACTTGAATTTGCATCATATTTTTAGTGAATGGTGAATGGGAACTGGAAAAACTCAATGAAAATCCAATGTTTTATCGTGAAATTTTTTTCAGTAATGAAGCCCATTTATGGCTCAATGGATACGTAAATAAACAAAATTGCCGTATTCGGGCTGATGCAACCCGAAAAGTACCAAGAGCTACCATTACATCCGTTAAAAACAACGGTATGGTGTGGTTTATGGGCTAGTCGACTCATTGGTCCATATTTCTTCAAAACTGAGGCAAATCAGAATGTTACCATCAATAGTAACCGTTATCGCGGTATGTTTACGGACTATGTGCTTAATCAAATTCAAGCACATAGTCTCAGTGAGCTCTGGTTTTAATAAGACGGCGCTACGAGCCACACAGCGAGTGGTGAGCACTTAATTTCAAGTTTTGGTACGGTGATCGTGCAATATAACACTTTTGGACTATTTTCTCTGGAGATATGTAAAGTCTTAGGTCTTCAGGAATAAGCTGGCTACGATTGACGCTTTGGAAGAAAATATTACTCGTGTTATCCGCGAGATACCAGACGCTATGCTCGAACGAGTCGCCCAAAATTTTTACCTTTCAAATGGACCATCTCAGACGTAGTCCTGGCCAGCATTTACATAACATCAATTTTAAAAAATAAATGCCATGAATTGTTCTTTTAATTGATGATAAAAGTTTTAATTTCACTTTCAAATTTATGTGCTTCATTTTACATTATAAATCAAATCTCACGATGAATCACCCCATATTTTTTTAATATTTTAGCCAACAAAAACTTTCTTCGAACTTTGCGAAGCAATTAGAGCACGGGTCTGATAGTTCTATAACACATCTGAAATACGACACATGAAACCTTTTCAAGCAATCTTTTTTACTTATTTAGTTCCTTTCAAGTAACTAAGAAATAAAAACGATTTGAAAAAAATTATCCCTTCAAAGCGATTACCTGCAGTTCATTCACTTCCGATTAAGCAATCAGTTCACGTTCGATTAAAATTTTATACAAATTCTATGTTGCTAAATCGATGATAGGGTTCAACACCAGAAATTCACAAAATACCTCGAGAATTCCTGACCAAAAGGTAAATCACGTTTTGCCAGTTGCAAGCATTTCCAATTTCAGTTTGGTCTTTTCCTTTTATGGCAAGCATAGTTCTCGCAATCTTCAACGATTGCTTACTATGTTACCAACGTTTGCTGCAACAGTGTTGCAGCAGGAATTCCCACAGATATTTGCTACAATATATAGTTACAAGTAACAAAAGGAAAGTTTTTTCCCTTCCAATCGGTACACCATTCCAAGAAGGACTAACTTTTTTACTATTTCCCTCTCTCGTTTTGCTCTGGGTTTTATTACCACCGCAAGTAATTACTTTTTATCCATCAAAATTCCTCTGCTGTTGGCGGTCCTTGCTGGTGATGCTGAAATTTGCCACGCCAGATGGTGTTCTCAATAAGCCAATGAGCAGAACAAAAAAAAAAAAAATATATATATATATATAAATTTATTTTTCATCCTTAGAATGGAGGATTCGTATAAGGAATGGAAACGTTTTACGGGACATTTGAGGCAGCCAACGTCCGGAAATATGAATCTCGGTCTCGACATTGCAAATTATAATGATATTTAAATAACAATATTTCGATTTGATGCCACTGGCAATTTTTCCCACTCCACACGGATGAAGGAATACATTCTTATGTCATGGCATTTGGAAATAAGTCAAAGCTCAAGGAGACTGAAGATGAAGCAGAGCATTCTTGCAAAAAAAAAAAAAAAAAATTGTTTGGTGAATGTCCGATATATTAATTAAATTTCCAAGCGTTTTATTGTGCTTTTGCCTCGTATTTTAAGGCTAAGGATTCTCTTTTATTGATGGCAAAGGTTTTCGAAAAACAAGGCAGCTGGAAGAAATTCCTTTTCTGTAAGAATGCCCGTATACTATCACCGTACAACCTATTCAAATATTTTCATTACTCAACAGCTTGAAACAAAAAACCTTTCCTTTTGGAATTATAAAGAATTAATATGTTTTCATAGAAATTTTATAATCATAGATAGCACATTTGTCTATGATCTTGTACTTGTAAAGGTAATAAGAGGAGGATTGTAACCGGAAACTCTTTTGGACCGTTGGTGTTTATTCGCTTTACATGACCAAGGTATCTAAGGCGACTAATGTGCACTTTTTGACCAGGTCTATGTTACTACACATCTTGTAGAGTCTCCTCCTCCAAGCCCCATTACACCGAAGTGTAGAAAAAATCAATCAAAGAACGACTTAGAATATCTATATTCACCTGAACCATAAAGCCGGATTATGAGGGTTGGTTCAGGTTGATGAGGGTTTTATGTAGAGTCGCCAGCAATTGGTAATTGATAAGAGTGAGTGTTGTATCAAATTGGTCGTCATAAAGGTGTTACCAGTAAATGTAAAAATGACTAATCCCGTTTTTTTCCGCTTCTGTTCGAATACACTATTAATAGCTCGCTGAATTCTGCCAACAATCTATGTTATCAGCATATGCAAGTGGTTGTACAGACTTTTGGAAAATAATGCCTCCATTGTTGACTTGTTGGTTTCGCCCAATTTTCTCAAGTATAATGCTGTAAAAGTTATATGACAACGGTTAAGTCTTTACCAACCATCGAGGACGAGAGTCGTCGTTATTTTGTACAGTCGGATGAGTTTGGCGACCAAAACTATACACGGCACTATATATATGTACAGTTGGTGACAATAAATGCCGTCATGTGTGGCCTTAAATCCGATGAAAAGATGGTCGGTCTTCATTTGGACTTCTTGGGTTTTTCCAGGATCTGCTGAAGTGTGAATAATTCGTAGATTGTTGTTCCATTCTTCAGGCATACTTTCTTAAAATTGAAACATGTTCCCTAACAAGTCATCTCGCGCTGTCTAAAATAGCTCGACATATAGGTCATCCAGTTCAACAGCCTTGTTGTACTTAGGGTTGGGTATTGCTGATAATCTCTTGACTTATACCATCCAGATTGAATGGTTCGTACTGGCTGAGAGCAGAATTTGGATTGTCCTCATCGTTAAACAGTCACCATATACTCAGTACCGACTGTTATTTCACTAGTGAGTTTCCTTGTTTATCTCCACAAGCCTCTGTGGAAAAACTTCCGAACATTATTCTAGTAGGAGAAACTCTCTGTTTCCATGTCGCGCTTCTCATGCTTTTTCTTTTTCTCCTGAGAAGCCGATGCTTTTTCCTCCTCCTTTGTTCATAGAGTTAGTGGGCCGCTCCCGCGCTGCCACTCTGTTCTGTACTGCTACTTGGCAGATGATCTGTTTCCCTACTCGTGTTTGCTTGCATTCTTCATCGACTTCGTGGGGATGGTCAGACGTAGCCCAATACATCAGTTGCGACGTTTTAGTCTTCAGCACTAGATGTTGGTCGCATAGGATTTGTCGAAAATTTATGGGTTTCGCGTTTGGCAAAGACTCTGACAGTTTGTTGCGATTGCAGCCGTTCAATACTAAAACTCTTCAAAATATTTCTCCGTTGTTGTATTAACTGATATATCCTTCGTATATCCGCCATCTTAAATGCTGAAAGAGTGCCTTGCTTCAGTCAGAACATGTTTAATTTGGGTGAGGGTTTGATGATCAGGTGACTGCAATGTCTCTTTGTTAGTATAAAGGAGGCGAAACTGTGTGCTAGCTGTAGTGATGTTTTGTAGTAAGATCAGCTGACCGTAGCCCGTTTCAGAAGTGTTTTGCCGCCAAAAATGTTCTGCTTTCATATGTTGGAGTTGAAATCAGCTAATATTGACAGTGTTAGCAAATTTTGCCGAGGAGGTCCGAGTAACATTATCTGGTGCCGTCATTATTTTCCTCTATGTTGGCGTGGGCATATATAAGCCTGACGTTGGCTTACTCTCCAGGACTACACCAAAGTAGGCAGTGTTTGATCTCTTAATAGCAATCTATGTAGTGTGTATACCATATGTCACGAGTTTTCATCATCATCTATCACACTCCGCAAGGTTCGAACATTCCAAATACGAGGTTTTGGTTGCTTCGCAACAGTGTACGTCATCAGGTGGTATACTCCAAGCCCTATCACTAATCTGGAGCACCAGATCCTTTTATGACCCATTGAGAAAAAGGGCCGGATACTCCGGAGTCGGAAGCCTAACTCGGGGTTATGAGAGGTTCCCTTCATACTTTATGGATTCATCCGTCATCGTCTATATTTGAACACCCTGATTACATAGTTTTGAAAATCTTTTCTGACCTCAGTTCCAAATATGTTGGAGTAGCCTATTTAAGCAAGGAGATTACTAAAGCCACTGTCCTCCTTTTGGGGTTCAGTCATTTCTGACCACTATTTCAAGGACTCATTTCAGATAATATTTTTATTTTATCTTGTTTACATAAGCACACAAAACTGAATATAAAAACTCTGCCTTTAGTCTTTAAATAATGGGAAATCTGTTTCCCAAAGGATGCAGCTTTATCTCTTTATAATAAGCTTTGTGGTAGATGTCACAATTTTTGAACCTTCTTCTATCCGATTCATCCGAGTGGTAGTGATAAAAATTTTGTAGGCTTTAAGTAAGGCATAACATTTTGTGTCAGCAATATCTGAAAGGCTGATGCTAACAGACGCACTATGTGCAATTTTGGCAATCTAGGCAATTACTTGATATTCTATTAGCAAAATACTTCTTCTATAAAGCGGAAAAGGAATTATTTTAAATAATCATGTTGGAGCAACGGTATATTATCTGCAAGTTGCCGCTAAATTCATAAATTCACAAGCAACAAGTGCTAACCAGTCGCTGCATTTCACGTGACAAGTGCATTTGGTTTGTGACCTCTAAGGTTTTAAATTTTAACGCGTGACTCGTCTTACTTTTTCTTAATAATATATTGTTAGTGAGCATTACCCCATTGAGAATATAAGTTAATTATAGTGATTGAAATTATGGCTTAGATATTTCATCTAAAGTTTAACTTTATTATTCTGGGAACATTTGCGAAACAACTAGTAGGGATAATAGTTGTAAATGGCTTCTGGAATTTCGCATCAATTAGTTTTCGATGCTTGGTGTAGAAACTCGAGAAACAATATGTAGATTTAATGCTATTTTTGATAATTTTTGGCGAAATTTGCCTAATGAAGCATTAGATAGCAAAAAATTTACAATAACTTCAACAAATTGAAGTAAAATGGGTCAAAGTTGGCAGGCACCGCGGTCGTTTTTTGGAATACAATTCTCCTTGGCTTTAGATAAATATTCAATTTTAAGAGTTTGTGACTGATTGTATGCCTAGTACTTCTCAGAATACTTCAGAAAATAAACGTGGAAGGCCACAAAAGCAGTTTGGTACTTAGAATTATTGGTCTAAAAAACGAAAGGTCAAAGACCTTCTCCAAAACAGAAGTTAAGAAGAACTGGCTTTGGCCACCGAAATAAAACTTAGTAACTCAGGGAAAAAATATTCGGCTGCAATTTTTAAAGAACTGTCTGTTTCTTCTCCTAAAAGAGGTACCACCTTAAAAAGAGCCCACAAGTCTTTTTGTTGGAAGTGAGCAGAATTATCTGTAGATCAAGCGCTTGCCTTAATATAGGATCATTCATCGTGAGGTTTGACTTATAATGTAAAATAAAACACATCTATTTAAAAGTGAACTTAAAATTGTTATTATCGATTAAAAGAACAATTCATGACATTTACTTTCTGAAAATAATATTATGTATAGTAAATGTTGGCCACGACTACGTCTGAGGTGCTCCATTCGAAAGGTCCAATTTTGGGCGACTCGTTCGAGCATAGCGACTGGTATCTAGCGGATAACACGAGTAATGTTGGCTTCAATCGTCAATCGTAGCTGGCTTATTTCTGAAGACCTGAGACTTTATATATCACCAGAGAAAAATGTCCAAAGGTGTGATGTAGCACGATCTAGACGGCCAATTTACCGTAGCAAAACGTGAAATTAAGTGCTCACCAAAATGATTTCTCAACAAGTCCATTGTTTCACGCGTTGTATGGCTCGTAACACCGTCTTATTGCAACCAGAGCTCACCGAGACCATGTGTTTGAATTTCAGGAAGCACATAGTCCATTAACTTGGCGCGATCACGGTTACCATTGACGGAAATATTCTGATTTGCCTCATTTTTGAAGAAATATGGACCAATGATTCCAGCAGCCCATAAACCACACCATACCGTTGTTTTTAATGGATGTAATGGTAGCTCTTGGTACTCTTCGGGTTGCTAATAAGGCCAAATACGGATATTTCGTGTGTTAACGTATCCATTGAGCCAGAAATGGGCTTCATTACTGAACAAAGTTTCACGGTAAAACACCGGATTCTCATTGAGTTTTTCCAGAGTCCATTCACTAAAAATATGACTCAAATTCAAGTTGCCTGGCTTCAGTTCTTGCACAAGTTGAATTTTGTACGCTCTTATGCCAAGTTGTCAAATATGCCAAGCCAAGCTGCTGAGAGCGACGACGAATCGATTCGTCACGGTCTTCGCGTACACTCTCTGTTACAGCTGCTATAGTCTTTTCACTACGTGGTGGATGTGTGATGATGTGATCTGGGAATTGCAACCGTGAAAGACGAAGTAACAAGCTTTGCTCGTAAACTAGTAGTAGGTGCCTTCGCTGGAAAGCTACCTACCAAACGCGATAAACTACAGAAACTTGAGCTACTTGTTAAGGAGACTTAGTCGTAGTCTTATAGAAAATGAGAGGGTTTTTAGTGAGTAAGAATCTCACACTACCATGAGCGCGTGCTTATGGTGGACGCTGTTATGCCACTGTGGTAGGCAGTAGGTGCTCGTGCTTATGGTGAGTATGAAGGAGAAAAAAAAAAACCTCATAAATCGCAACTAAGCTGTATTTCATTTTGATCGAATATCATCGAGCTTACCGGTATCATCTGGGGTACCTCAAGGATCTGTCCTTGGCCCTCTTTTTTCACGATGTTCATAAATGATATATGTAAAAGGATAATCTACTGCTATAATCATATCTATGCGGATGGTGTGCAGTTATACAAAAAAATACCCCTTCTGTCGTGTCTTCTAGTGGGGGAAAAATTAACACAGACGTCGATTCCATATTTGTTTGGTCACAAAAAACTGCCTTAGCCTTAATCCTTCAAAGACTAAGTCACTTCTGATTCGTAGCTACAATCAGGAGACTGTGATTTTGCCTCTTGTTATTAATAATGATGTCATTGAGTCTGCTACTAAGATTAAAAATTTTTCAATTTAGTTATACAAACTTCGCATGCTTAGATTCGTCTTCCTTGAGCAAGCTAAATGTCGCATTTTACAGCTGTACTAGATATATATTTAATTTGAGAAGGTGTGATCACATATCCGTCTTTACTAAGCAAATAGCTGGTAAAGGATATCGAACTATCCTTGCACTACATAGAATTATTTACTCTGGTACACTGAATTACTGGTTCACAAAAATCTAGTTTGTGCACTCTCAGAGGACCCTTAATAATAATACCTCCTCGGTACAAATTTTTAAATAGCAGTCGTCAATTTTTCGCTCATGCTATGCGCCAGTGGAACAGTCTTCTAACAAACATCAAAAGAGTGAACATAGAAAATCGTTTCAAAAAAGTCCTATTAAATTACTGCACAAGTCGCAATTACATAATGATACATATGCCTAATAAAATTAGCTTTTGTTACTTAAAACTAAATTTATTTATCTTCATTTTGTATTTTGTATTGTCCGTAGAATTGACACCAATAAAGATTTAATTAATAGACTGATTACTATTATTTACGTGCTTCGCTTCGACAAAAAAAAAAGAAAATTTTCATCAGAAGTGTTGTAATTATTAGAAGAACCACCATTTGAGTTCTATACATCAAATTACCATAAGGATTCCTTATCAAATGTATCAGCTTCAGAATATTCTGATTCCAGCGAAAATGAATACGCGTATTAATTTTGAAGAAAAGATAAAAGTCTTATACCTTTTTATGCACAGATAAAGTACATTGCATACATATTATAAACCTACCTTGAGCATTGTACCTATTTATCACATATTTACTGGGTATGTAATTTAATTCTTGCGGTTTTTTCTTTCAAAATTTGAACGTTTAGTTAAGAAAAACATGTACAATAGTATTATTCAAAGTATTTCCCATCTGAAGCTATGACTTTTTCCTATCTTACTAGCAATTTTTGGATCCCATCCCAAAAGAACTGCGCCGGCTTGGCAGCCAAGAATGAATCAAGCCAATTTTTGATATTCTGCTCTGATGTGAACCATATTTCACTGAGGGCGTTCTGCATCGACCGGAAGAAATGGTAGTCAGAAGGGGCAAAGTCTGGGCTATAAAGCGGGTGCGGTAAGACTTCCCATCCACTGTTTTCCAAATAGTTCTTAACCGGAATAGCAACGTGGGGCCGAGCGTTGTCATGATGGAACATTATTGCCTCGTGTCTGGTCGCATGTTCCGGGCGTTTTTCGTCTACTGCTCTCTTCAAACGGATAAATTGTGTTCGGTAGCGTTGTCCATTGATGGTTTCACCCGGTTTTAGCAGCTCATAATACATCACACCCATCTGATCCCACCAAATACAGAGCAATATCTTCGACTCATGGATATTCGGCTTTGCCGTTGATTTGGCTAGTTGGCCGGGATCCATTTTTCATCACCAGTAACAATCCAATGCAAAAATGACTTCCTCTTGTGGCGTTCCTCAGCTTGAGTTCATGTGAAACCCAATTACCTTGCTTTTGAATATATCCAGCTGCTTTTAAACGTTTTAAAATGGCTGCTTGAGTGACACCCAAAGATTCTGCGAGCTCTTCTTGTGTTTGGCAACAATCTACATAGAGTAATGCTTCCAGTTCTTCATTTTCAAACTTTTTTGGCTGCCCAGGACGTTCATCGTCTTCCAAGCCAAAATCATCACTTTTAAATCGTGCAAACCACTTTTGGCACGTTCGCTCAGCTAGCGCATGTTCACCATAAACTTTCACCGAAATACGATGACTTTAGGGAGCAGTTTTCAGTAATGAAGAAGAACTCCCCGCAAAAACATTTTTTCAGGCACAAAGTTCGACATATTTGAGTGAAAGAAAAATTATTGTTGTTTACGCTTCAAATGAATGACATATACTTAAATGACGTACAATGACAGTAGCTTTCCAACTCATGTTCCAATAGAATAATAGCAATGGAATAATATAAGTTATGCCATCTCTTAACAAACCGCACGAATTAAGTTATAGACCCAATAAAAAATTCTTTTCTTACTTATGTACTTTAGTTATATCTAAATCTGTTATTCTGTAATATCTTTCTTCTATGTATGTTCATTTTATTAATATATTTTTACTTGTTTAAACTTGTTTTATTAACAAAAAAACTGTTTATATTATATTACTGTAAAGTAATAACCATAAAAATAAGCAAACATTTTAATATTACACACGAAATAATATTGCTCGCTTAGATTGTTAAAATTGCACACTTTGAGACGGTGGCGTATGCGTACTACTAGGTGGGGTGAAAAGTAACCGGGCAAATACAGTGGATGCGATTGCAATTGCATACGTAAGTCATTGATTTTAGCCGTGGTTGCGATGCTCTTGCACCTTGGTGCATTGTCTTGCAAAAACAAATTTTTTTCTCTCTTCATGTGAGGCCGTTTTATGGCGATTTTGCTCCAATAATGCACAGTAATACTTGCTGTTGATGGTTTTTCCTTTTTCGAGGTAGTCCACGAAGATTATGCCATGGCAATCCCACAAAACCGACGTCATAACCTTTCTGATCCATCGAGCCTTCCTCGGGCGCTTCGGAGCACTCGTGCCGGCTTCAGTCCATTGCCGGGCACTCATTCTGTTCTCCGGTGTTCAACAGTTACCAATCGACGCCAAAAGTCCACCCGATTCCGCATCAGCAAGTCCATACACTCTTTCGAATTGCTCTCGCGTTCGTGTTTTTGGTCAGGAGTGAGTATGCGCGGCACCCAGCGGCAGGGTAACTTTTTCATATGCAGAATATTGCCCAAAATATGGCTTGTGCGCTCAGTACTAATCCTTGTGGTATCTGCTGGCTTGCCCAGATACTTTACTTTCTGTTCAGCCAACACCTCTTGATGTATTTTTTTGACATTGCCTCTCAAAATAATGTTTTATGAGAGAACCAAAATCATTTTTGTCCATACTCAACATGATGCTAAACACGTCAACAACAATCAGCTGTCAAAACAAAACTAAAGAAAGTATCGCACTGAAATTTGGCATGTTTGTCTAAATATTAACGGACTTTAAGGCACCATAAGCCTTTTTGCAGTAGCAGCACATTCTGGCGGTCAAGGATGTTACTTTTCACTCCACCTAGTATTAACTTACTTTGTTTATTTACTCAGCTTATATCTTCTCCCTGGGAAACTCTGCATTTAAAGTATCAGCTACTTGACTTAAGAAGTACATACCACCTTGATCTAACTCTGTGTGTATTGGCGATTTTTTACAATTTTAGAAACGAACAACAAAGAACCTGTATTAGATTTTGCATAAAAAACGAATTTAATGGTGCGCGAACGTTGAAAATGTTGGAAAAGTGTTTCGTCAATGATTCTCTAAAGAAAACGGTCGTTTACCAGTGGCACAAGCGGTTCAATCATCATCAATCGATGATGATGAACGCAGTGGCACATCATCGACATCGAAAACCGACGAAAACGTTGACGAAATAAAAGAAATGCTGGTCAATAACCATCAGAGAGATAGCAGAGGACCTAAACATTGCCTATGGATCCTTCCAAGAAATTTTGGCAAAGTTGGTGCCAAAAGACCTCAGGTTCATGCTGAAAAGAAACCGTATTGACTCGCAAAAGAGATGATTTGCGAAGCTGAATCCGATCAAACATTCATCAAAAGGATCATTACTGGAGACGAGACGTACATAGGTTTATGAGTACGACACGCAATCCAGTCATCAGGCAAGTGAATGGCTAGCCGAGACCAAAAAAACCACGTCGTTTACAGCCAAAAAAGCAGGCAATGCTCACGGTTTTCATGGATTACAACGGTGTAGTTCACCATTAATTTTTGCCAGAAGGCCAGACAAAGATTTTTATTTGGGCGTTATGAGACGTTTGCGTGAAGCAATTCGCCGAAAGAGAGCAGAATTGTGGGCAGAAAACTCGTGGATTTTGCACCATGATAACGCACCCTCGCACAGTTGCATCATTATTCGTAATTTTTTGACGGAAAATGCAACAAATACCATCCAACAGCGACCGAATTCATCCGATTTAGCTCCCTTTGACTTCTTTCTGATGAATCGAGCTAAAAAACAACAACGGGGAATACGTTTCAGCAGCCGAGAGGAAGTGGTGGAAAAATCGCAGGAAGCACTGATGGATATACCGAAAACTGAATATAAAAAAATGTTTCGAGGATTGGATCAAGCGCTGGCATAAGTAGCAGTCGACGGGGATTACTTTGAAGGGGACAATATAGATTTAGATGAATAAACCTTTATTTGCTAGTGCTCTTTTGGTTTTTTTTTTTTTGACTGTCAGGACAAGGTGTTTTCAATAGTTTGCTGCTCTAATACTAATAGATGTCATCCATGGAATGTCTTTGATGTAGACTGAATCTGGTAGTCCCAATGACATTCCCAAGGAATTGGATTGCCCTATCTTCAATCTGCTAACTTTCAATAGCTAGTTACAAAGTGCATAAAAAGTTGTTCGGCTGTGAACTCATCCGACAAAATGTAATTTTTTTTTTTTATGGCTGAAGATAATATCACAGTTTCGTTAATAGCAGTAATGTCTCTCAGGTCTACATATTGAGGATTCACACCCGTTTTGCATCGAGTCCTGGAGTAAGCTTTTACAGACGAGATATTTCTCTACATCATCTTTGGTATCCCATCGTTCAATATTCAGTCTTACACTAGCTTGCTTAATTCAACTTTAAATCTTGTATCTTGTGCATCGGTTTTTTTTGGAATAATCAGCAATTATATTTTATTTTTTTTATTTTTTTCTTATTTCTGATCCCAATTTAATTTATTAAAAAAAAAAAAACTTGTAGCAAACTTACTATTATCTTTACTGAATTTTTTTTAAAAGCTGATTACTTTCAACACTTCATCTATTCTATTATTCATCGTTCTGCTTTCACTTCTGTAGTTTTTGAAAACATCCCTTAGCAAGGAAATCACCGACGCCGATAAAGTTTGCAATTTCTTTTAAGTTTCTCTCTTTTCCTTACCTTCAATCGTTTTCAGCTGCTGGCAATAAAACTATCAAATATATTGAGAAATACGAAAAAAAAAAACACAAACAGACTTCACGAATGCAGTAGTTCTTGTTGGTAACTTCATGATAAATTTATCCCGATCGCCCTAAATGCATTTCGGATTCCGTAGCTGTCGTTGTAGGGTCTTCCTTAATAGTTATGTTTCCAAGAAAAAAAGTAAGAAAAAAAAAAAAAGCTTTAAGGACTAACTTTATGTATTCGTTTCTGATTTGTTTTTGAGATGAAACTTCAGAATTCAGGAATGAAAAGAATTGTTTCTAAAGCAAACGTGCCAAAAGGTTTTTAAAAAATTTCACGAGTACTACACCAAGTACTGGGCTCTTGGGAGAGGCTTTTGGTTTATGTTTTGCCATGTGGTTAAGAAGTGAACTTATAATGGGTGATTTTTTAAGTGTTTGGTTTTTAATTGTCAAAAAAGCACAGCAAAAGTACAAGTGTGTATAAAGTTTTTATTTGAGTTGATAAACTTATGTCCGCTATTTACTTTTTAAAGATTTTTGAACCACTTTTTCGAGCATATCTCGCTAATAACACGTATAATGTTGTCTCCAAGGCTGCAATTGACTGAATTAAATTGGCATATCCCCATAAAAAACAGTCTAAAGGCGTCAAATCGCACTATCTAGCCAGCTAATTTGTAGGTCCAAAACGAGAGATTAATTGCTCACCGAAGTCTGTATTCGTGTTGTACGAATATAGCGCCATCTTGTTAGAACCACATGTCGATCATCATTGAATGATAGCAAGAGCCATAGACGGTAACATTTTCCTCACGATAATCTTTGAAAAAAATACGGACCAATGACTCCGCCGAACCATAAACCGCACCAAACAATGCGTTTCCGTTTTCCGGGTGCATTGGCAGCTCTTGTATTACCTAAGGTTGCTCATCGGATCAAATACGGCAGTTTTGTTTACAAACATACCCATTCAATCAGAAATTAACTTTGTCGCTGAAGACAATTTTTCGATAAAAAATTAGATATTGCTTCGGCTTTTCTAAGGCCCATTCATCAAAAATATGATGCTGTAACAGGTCATTATGATTTAGTTCTTACACGAACTGTATTTTGTAAGGTTTTAGGCGAAGATCCTTGGCTACGGTCCATGTGACAAATCATGGTCTTCGTTAACACTGAGGGAGACAACAGCAATATTCTCCCATGTACGCCTTCCACGCATACGAGTAGGTGGCTTGTTGTTCAATAGCGTAAAATTGGCGCAAAATTTGGTCACTACGGCTTGAATTCCTTCTCCAGTAGGTTGATTATAACGACAGTAAAATGGTCGAAGTGCGCGAAAAACATTTTTCATAGAGCACGAATTTTGATAATAAAATTCAATAATTTGTAAGTATTGTTTGGATGTAGGTCTTTGCATGATCAAATGGCAATGCTAACTGAGGATGTCCGACTTTGACACATACCACGAATCACGCGTTAAACAAAAACAGCAAAACCAGAGCTTGGTCATTTCATTCCAGATATGAGACAATCCTTCGAGTACTTAACAGTGCTAAATACGTAGGTTTTGTACTAAGAACTAATCTTAGTTTCAAGCTAAATGTCTAAGAACGAGTGAAGAAAGCAAAGATCGCCTTCTACGCTTGCAGCCGTATATATATATATAGAAATATGGAGTCTATGTTACGACTATCGACAGACAAATCTTAAAATATGAAAGATTAGTGTGGTGTCAATGCACAAATAAAAGTAGCAATCTTAGATTAATGACAAAAGTGTAATGGATTGCATGTATAGACACGACTCATGCCATAATAATGACGCTAACGGCGGGACTGAAAAATATACCTGGCCTCCTGTTCCTAGATCGAACCCGAAAGGTCACGCTTCAGCTTTTACAAGTAAATTCGGTTTACCACATCACCACTTACAAACACTTCCAAGTTTAGAGGAATAGTACAGGTCCAAAACGGTACCAGAATCGATATTCATTTTCACGGATGGATCAAAGCTAGATTGTATCCTATCAATTGAACTTACGATGCTCACGATGACGCCTATTGGACTACACCGGCGTCTGCCAGGCTGAGATATCGATTGTAGAAGAAGCAGCCAAACTTTCGGCAATAAAGGCAATATCCCACTAGAATATTACTATGGTATACCATATCTACTGATATACATTATTTCTATCGCGGTAGTGGAAAACATATCGAAGCTTGTAAATCGCTGTCGCGGTCACGTTATACTTCGTGCCTGGCCACAAATAGTGGCAGGCAATGAACATGCAGACGAACTAGATGGGAATTGATTCTATTACAAAGAGAAAACTTTCATAGAGTGCACTCTGCACTCTGAGAATGCAAGTGAAGCAGACAATACAAATAAAAACCGATGAGAGGTGGAAAAAATTTCCAACCTACGAGATCTCAAGGCATATATAGCCGGAACCCAGCAAAAACAGAAGAAGTAAGATTCTCTTGAAAAGCAGAGCTAAAACATTTACACTTGTTGGATTGCTCACAGGCAATGATCTTTTGTGGGCGCAACCAATAAAGCTGCCCCTTACCGAAGACGATCTCTGTAGAGGTTGTGGGGATATAGGCTCTCGGTAGGATACCCTCCACTTTTTGTGCCACTGTCCCAACCTCAGTAATATTAGGCAAAGAACTTTAGGAAGTTATAACTTCCGCGACCTCTCAGAATTATCTGCTGCTTCACTTAGATCTCTTAGACCCGCTCGGAATCAAAACGACAACTTCACCACAAGACGAAAAGTGGAAACCAAAAATAAGAACAGCGATCAAATCACCTTGTGACTTCACGACCCGGGCATTACAATAGGTCGGCTCCAGATATCTCATCTAACCTGACCTACGTACTTCTTAATCTGCTGTCTCTATAGAAAATCTTGAACGATGTCAAAAACCAATGGAGTTTGTACACTGCTTTGGGGTATGTTATTATAAAGTTTGAATTTTCCTGCTACATTTTTGGATCTAAGCAGCATTTTTATCTAGAAAGCGGTCGATAACTATTTTCCAAATCAATGAAGATGATATTCAGATCTTTAAAATCGCATCATATGTCAAACTGTCTTGGAGTTTAATAAATTTGCGTTGTCGCAATCCTCTCGTATACTTTGATAGTATGTGACATTAGTTTCTCTGATCAGTAGTTATTCCAATTTGCTGGTAGCCCTTGCGACCTTGCAATGAATATTTCGAAGTTAAATTCAGCGATGGGTAGTTTCCTATACCAAAACACATCGCTTACAAATTTGGTCTTCAAACTTGCCACCCAGTATATGCAGCACTTTGTTTTCTTCATGGATATGTATTTTTTTTTTTTTTTTGCATTTTCCGGCTTGTCCTCTTCTATGTTTGTTGAACGTAAACACCATGAAATTTGCGAGTTTTTGGATGCATCATCCCAGACTACACTGTATGGTGGCTTAATTTTGCATACAGGCTATGTGTTCTATTTTGTGTCTCGTCCAGATTTTTCCTAATTTGTTCATTTCTCAAGGATGCTAATATTAGCATTGTAATGATATTTATCCTGCATGTATCTGAGTTTAAGTGACAATTGCCCCAGTCCTACATCACCGCCGATTTTTTTCCATTCGTTTAATCAATTTATTTTTGTTTCTATGACTTTCTTTGATGTAATCGTACACCATATCGGAAAATTGTTCTTTTAGATGAATACCATATAAATCTTTAGTTTTGACAGACATAATTCAGACTCCCGCTTCTATATTCAGCTCATAATTTTAGGTGAATACAGATAATTTGAAAGGTTTTTTTTTATTAAAGTATCCCTACATTTTATAAACCTCATCAAAGCTATTGAATGCCCATACCTGGCTCGTATAGTAGTGAATAGGCTGTGTCACTGCTCTAAATATTTTGAACTTTGCTAAAAGGTCAAAAGGGTTTAAGGGTACATACTTCGCAGTAGATTCAAATATTTTGTTGATATACCCATCTTATCGAATTTATCAAACAGCGATTTCCTGTCGATGCAGTCTTGAAATCTACGAAAAAACTATATACTTTCTTTTTATTTTGATTACACTCGTTGGGCTATAATATATATGTTGTCTATAGACGAGTATCCTTTTTGCATCATTCTTGCCAATATTTTTACAATGCAGTCAATGAAGATGATTCCACCTTATAACTCATTTGGATCTTAGATTGGAGACAAAATATAGTCGTCTGAATAAAGCTATTCCCGACTTGTCTCTTCTCCAAAATGTTGGAGTACAATATTGATAATAGGATTTGGAATTTTTCTGGAGCGTCTATAAATATTTCATAAGCGATTCGATCTGCACCTGGGGCTTTATTTCATTTCCCCCTAACATTTTCTACCCTAAGTTCTGCATGTAAATTTGCGTCGTGTTTGGGTGGTGTTCAGAAGTTCGTTGGAGAAGGCTTTGTAATTCTCCGCTGTTAAGATTGTACCAAGTTTAAACTTCGTATTTCTTATTTATCTGGGAAAGGACCTCCAGTCTTTGGCATCTTTAATAGTATTTAATTTATTTTCCAAATTTCTGCAATATGTCTTACGTTTGACTTTGAATATTTTTTTATATTCTTTGTCGCCTGCTTATAGATTTTGAAAATACCTCTACTAAGTCCTAACACAATACCTGTCCTGCTACAAATTTATGCGTTTCATCTGTTTCGCTGTAATAAGTCCATGCTTTGAAGGCTTGCTTTTTGTTTCTTACCATCATTGCGTCTCATAGTTCCACCACCACATTTCCTTATATGTATATGTGGAGCCAGTTGTTGGAAACACCCTACAGGGTGTTTGCACTTCTCTTACATTTTTCATTGAAGTTGTTCCACATACTTTGTCGACTTAGATGAAAAGTATTTTCTGCTTCGATGTTCGGTTTAAAAGGTCATCAATGTTACCCCAAAATATTCCAAGTTTCGTGTACAATTCAAAGTTTTATTGAAATTACTCGGTTTTAACTTGTATGCTTACGATCTTATCTAAGAGTAACGCTATCAAGATATACGCAATCCCGTTCTCATTTCGTTCAATTCCCTAATCAAAAAGGGATTCACAATATTATATTTTTCTATGTATATATTCATATGTGCTTTCCATTTATTAAAGGTAAGAACTAGATACTTTCAACCTTGGAATGAGCATTTCAAAATATTTTCTCCTAGTTCTCACTCACACAAAAAATCCAGATAACTAAGTCTAACTTAAAAATTGTACGCAATTTTCTTTTCGTTAAAGTGTTTCTTTTTATAATTATAATGTCAGTGTCAGCTGCATTTAACTCAGAAATAGTTTCATTGCCAGGACACTTTTTTGAAACTTTACGAGTACGCTTCCTATCCCTTCATTAGTACAGTCTGTCAGTGAAACAAGCTTCAAGTAATTGGTGAAAATATCTAACTTCCACCGGTCGCGCTGTTTTACAAGCATTATATCAAGGACACGTTTATGCAATTTCCCTTCATTCAAGGATATCCAGTAAGCCGAGAGAAATGGAAAAAAAAAAAAAAACCAAAAGGGAAATTATCCAACCATAAGTGGGCGAAGGATTTGTATTTTCGATGGCAGGCACTTATACAAAATGTTGCCAAGAATTATTACCCCATATGCTAACCTTACTTGGCCAAGAGTTGCAATGAAAAATCCTTGCATTTGCAGTAGATTTCTTTTTTTTTTTTTTTTTTATTTGGTTATGGTGGGAAATGATATTTCATGAGTGTGTTAAATTCTGTTCATATTTTTCTGTAATGAGATTTTAAATTCAATTTGAAATGAGCATTCCATGAATTTGCTTTGTCGAAACTGATTTCTCGTAGTCACTTAAGGGAAGAAGCTCCTTTGCTACGTTTTACTACAGGGTTGAGCTGGAAAATTTCATCTAAAATATGCATCATGAGAATTTTTCAATGACCTTATCTGCCAAATTTTCTCTAAAAACGAGAAAAAATTCCTCTATACGTCTACATAATAGTATCTGTGCTTTCTTTTAACATGGTTAAGCTCTTAAAGGTATGATATTTAGCTCCTCTATTGTGCTTCGCTTGAATGCAGTATTAAAACTGAAGTGATAATTTTTTTCACAGTCCAAGTTTTAAATTTCTATAATTCGTCATTGGGTATCCCTTGTTTCTTCTATCATCTCAAAAATATCAGAATTGTCATGGAGCAAGAAGGTAATACCCTAGATTGTTGGAATATAGTGCTTCCAATATTGGCCTATAGGCTTCGCACCATTCTTTGAAGCATGGCCTTGCATAAATCAAATAACAATGTACCTTTTCCAAAAATCTTTTTCCAGATAAACAGACGAGTGAACCTGAAAAGGACGCTGTACTAGATATGCCTCCATGTAGCTTATTTTAACAAACATTGTCATATGTAGCCTCAGGTTCAATAAGTAGGTGTTTGTTAATATACAAAATTATTCGATTCTTTTTAACACCGATATATCGATGTGGAGAGATTCTATTAATGGTTGACTTTGCAAGGCTAAAAATAGATTTTTTTTTGATTAACTAAGATATTTGTTAAAATTGCCGAGCTACAAGCAAAACTAAGCTTTAAGAACGAAAAACTCTGAGACAAAGAACCACGCATTTGGTTCTTAAATATCTAAATAAGTAACTGTCAGATTAAAAGAAGTTAGATACAAAGCGTATGAGGAGATATTTTTTACCATACGAAACTGTAATACTTACTGCAAACGATAGCTATCCAGCGAGGGTGAGTATGACAAAACTACCAAGTAGAACCTTTTACTAAAGGGTTAGACGTCACTGGTTGGATACGGATATAAAAAATTCAATACATCAGGGACTTTAGTATGGGGAAGAGGAAAAATCACCGAACTATACAACATTACAAATCAGGTTTTGTGATACAGTTACTCCTCAAAACCAAATTAAAATTTTCTATCAGTAGGTATTTGTAGATACTTTTGCATTCTTTTTATTCTAGAGCATGCATTCCTTTTCTCATCCTTTTCAGAAAGCCCATGCTTCGATTTCCACTTCTTTTTCTTTTCTGGCTATCTCCCGATTCTTTTTTTATTAATTTTTATCTTTTTTCCAACTAAATGATTCCACCTCTTATTTATATATATATTTTTAACTGATGAGCTGATTCATCCCATCATTCCGATATCAACTCGGGCCATGGATCTTTAGCACTATAGCACTCTATACAAATGCCAACTCAAATCGATAACACAGGGCTAATAATGACGAAGAGCTAGCTGTCACCTAGATCTCCTAGTAGATAATTATTTTCAATTTCGAATGGGATTAACTTTGTTTTAAGCCACTTTTGAAGGTGATCTTCATCTGATCTTATCGTAAACGCCTTCAGATTTACTCCACCGAAGGTTGCCAGGATTTGAACAGTTACAAGTGGCCGATCACACGACCACCGGTAGTCGTCATCAGAAAATGAAACTCGATAAGGTCAGGGGCCTCTGAACTTCGGTCCGGGTCTGACTAGACATAGATAGGCTCCCTTGTCATGATGGCTTTGGTTTAAACTTAACGTGGTAGGAAGTGTCATCTATGTTTGACTGAAATGTTGTGACCCTAAGATCGGGAAAATTTTTTATGTCTTCCTCAAATCAAGAAAACAGTGGAATTTGTGCCCTCTCAAGGTCCAATTTTGTATTACTGAAACCTGGCATGCGTTGACCAGGCGTTTATATCGTAGCTCTCATGAATGGACATTTTTTTTTCTGTCGGAAAGTGAGTTCTTTTTAAAGAAATCTTTCAGTCTAACGAAGAAAGATAAGTAAGAGCCTCAGTGATAAGGTCAGCGCCGAGTACCTACAGCCTGATGCAAGCATAAGCCGTCCGGCTTATTACAGAGATAGTGCTTCTCGGTATCGTCACTTTCACAGCAAACAAGATGTTGTGTCACTGATGCCGAGCAAAATTAAATCCTTAGCGAAATTGTAATGCCCTTTCGCGACACCAGTAAGCAACCTGCAGTCCTTTCTGCTGAGGGATAGTAGAAAAGCCGATGACTTCCTAGAGACGTCGGGAAGCATTCGTTTGGTATCCCTACATTCTGGCGAGTTATGCTTGGACCCGTGCATCCCGTGAGGTTAAGTCAACAAGACAGGTGTTCACGTAAGACACAATGCCGATTTGTATTTCACCAGATAGATTTTAACCAATAGTCTATCTGCTCTAATAATTGTCTATGCAAAAACTTGCAGGCTTAAATTATTGACCAGAGTAACTGTTCGTAATTTTTGAAGACCATTTCAAAATGTCAGTCTGGATCTGCATTTCTCGATGAAGTATGGTTGTTTTTTTTTTCGATTTTAGTGCATTTGCTCCAATGCTTCTCCAAGAAGACAACGGACAAAAAGAAGAATCATCTTGGGTGAAGAGGAAGTGTTTTCTGACAACTGAGACCAAACGATTATCCGATGTGCGAGAGGAGACAACACCAAAGTATGATCCAACTAATCCGCCGTATTCTTTGTTTGAGTTAGCACAAGTTTTGAAGACTGCACGTATTCATTCTTTCTCCATGCCGACCGACTGCCTGCTTTTTTCAATTTGAAAAGTTATTTGTCATTTCATCCTTTAAGGAACTAATGGAACAATATCTGATGAAATCATAGTTGCCTTCCACTCTCATGGTACATTTAAATAAGGGCTTGGAAGACGCACAAAAAAGTGATAATATAAGAAGTAGATACATAAACAGCCACGTGGAATGCATTAACAATGCATGCGAAGAAAAGTAACGTAATTCTCAAGTCTTATATTCTCTTGGATAGAATAGAAGTGCGAAATTTTTTAGAACACGCTTAGTCTGTGAGGCATACCATCAGACTTCAAGCCTTGTATAACAAAAGCTGTAGTAAGTCAATTTATTTTTTTTATGTGTCATTATCATGTTATCTCTTTTCAAAGTAGACTTTTCATTATTCTGAATAAAGTACTCTCCTTTCTATTCTATTTTTATGTTCACGCTTTTTTGAAAAAGAAGTATGAGTATCGTCCTTCCGTTGGTAAAGCTCAAGCCCGTTAACAATGCAGCACATTATATGCATCGCTTAGAATCACTAACGCTGGTACTTGGCATTTAAATTTGGCGACATTGAACATATTGGTTGGCGACATTTTGCTTCACATTTATAGTTAAGCCTTCTAAACACCAAAGACCCTTCTATAAGCTCCTCGACAAAACCTACGATCAGTGCCGGAAATATGACTTAAAAATCGTTCTTGGCGGTTTTAATGGCAAGCTAGGCAAGGTAGTACGTAATAATAGTTTCTTTTAAGCTCTCAAGAAATCCGATACAGCTGCAATGTAGAATGTAGAGCGGTCATAGAGGATGTCTCTAATGTACTGCGATTCAATTCATCCCAGCAAAGAAACCTCTGCTTCTTGACGAATGCAGATAGGCAAACCTGGAAAAATAATGTATGTACAAAGCAGTACGTTCTACCGGAAGACTGAAGCTCAGAAGATTTATAGTCGGTGCAGAGAATCTGGAAAAATTGCATCTGGAGACTGTTAAACTGTGCTAAACTATTAAACCTGGACAAATACAGACAAGATGAAATTAGGATAGTATTTCCAAGCTGCGGTACTCGAAGGCTTAACTGCCAACCAGCAAAAATTAGCAGGTGATACGGATGGGGACCATACCTCAATTCATCTCCAAAATGTAGGTCGACATAAGAATCCCCAATGAATAAAACCTCAGCATTTTTTGTCCGATCCTAAAGACAGGAGATCGCCTGATCTTTGACAACTATAGGGTGATACGTTTTCTCAAAGTCGCAGACAATATTCTCACTACCATATTAGGTGAACGCCTAAAATCCTTCGTCAACAGTCTGACCGACTCTTGTCAGTGTGGCCTACGGCAAGTCCACCATAGAACAAATTTTCACATTATAGCAGATCATGGAAAAAACTCCAGAGTTTCCAATCGATACACAACACTTCATGGATTTTAAAATCGCATATGCCAGCATCTAAAGAGATGAACTATGTGATGTTTTGGGATCCCCTGTTCTTCTAAACTAAGCGTCTGTAGTGATTTTGTTATGCACCACATAACATAACATATTGTACTTTTTTTTGAAAGTACAATAGCATACATAATTCTGCATAAACGTGAACATTTTCATAATGGGAAGAACATAGCAAGCCCCAGAAGCAGCAGGATTTATCTGTCATAGAAGGGAAAACAAAGTATATATCAAAGAGCGACACACAGTATCGATGTCTAGAACAAACCGTCGTAATAGACAGCATCATCGATCCCTACCTGAAGGAACAACGCTGTAAAGAAAGATCCTGCTTTTGGTGACAAGAACATGTGACAAGGAATCCCAACCATTCACGCTAATTGGACTAGTTTATTGGCTTAGGCCTTAGTAAATAAATAAGTGCTTGTATAGGGCTTTCCAATAGCGACTTGACAACTTTGAATTTTTCACTAATCATCAAACTGTCACTGTCAATTTATTCAGTAAACTCAACATTTTTATCACGGTAAAGTATACTAACGAGCAACGTCTGCAAATTATAAAAATTTTCCACATATATTCGGAGTCGGCGACTGCAACTTTAAGAGCGTTAATTCCAATTTTCGGACGTAATTCTCGCCCTAGTAGACAGGCAATAACAAGTTTAGTGCAAAAATATTAGTCTACATATTCGTTGTGCGATATTGACGTGTCAATGAGACAACGGGTTGATTAAAGTGTCGAAAATATCGCTGCCGTTCAGACGTCCGTAGCAAAAGATCCAAATCAGTCAATTCCACGGCGTTCTCAAGAATTGGGCATCGCTCAGACCACATTATGGCGTATTTTGCGTAAGGATCTTGGTTTACATCCATACAAGATCAAGCTGACTCAAGAACTGAAGCCGATGGACGAGAAGATGCGCCAAGATGATGAATTTCATCGCAAAATCATCTTCAGTGACGAAGATCATTTTTGGCTTAATGGGTTCGTCAATAAGCAAAATATGCCTTATTGGTCGGGTGAAAGCCCACCTATCCTTCATGAATCACCACTTCATCCACAAAAAATAACTGTTTGGTGCGGTTTGCATGCCGGCGGCGTTATTGGGCCATATTTTTTCGTCGACGATAACGATAGTCACGTTACTGTGAATGGTCAGCGTTATCGCTCCATGATCACCGATTATTTTTGGTCCGAATTGGAAGATATGGACTTGGACGACATGTGGTTTCAACAGGATGGTGCCACAAGCCACACAGCACACGCTACAATCGATTTATTAAAGAATAAGTATGATAAGCGTGTTATCTCAAGACATGGGCCAGTCGATTGGCCGCCTCGTTCGTGCGATTTAACGCCGCTTAACTATTTTCTGTGGGGCTACGTTAAGTCATTGGTTTATGCCAACACGCCAACTACGTTGGAAGAGCTCAAAGCCAACATTGTACGCGAAATAGCGGCCGTTTCGACCGAAATGTGTGGCCGAGTCGTTAAAAATTGGGTCCAACGAATCGACCGCTGCAAACGTGCCCACGGTGGCCATATGAACGAAGTCGAGTTCCATTCATAAATGTTTTGATTGTACTTCAAGCCAATAATAAAGTTTTTGAATTATCTCAAATGGTTTGCCTTTTATTTACAAAAAAAAAGTTGTGAAGTCATTATTAGAAAGCTCTTTATTTGTTTAAACTCGTTTGAGTTAATATATTTAAATTTGTGTTCGTAGAGAAGGATATTTGAGGCCTTTTTTATAGCTCATTGCAAGGATTAGCTTACGTTTATATTATCAAAGTCAGAAATTAAAAAAAAACCATCGTAAACCACAGAGATTAAGTAGCCGATATTATTGTATTTTCAGTCGGAATCCTGTTTTTTTTTTATAAGTGTACAGCGGAATTTGTGTTCCACATTATGAGAGTATTATTATCGAAATGTAAAATCGATTAACTGATGGAAAACGAGAGAGTAAAAAGCTGAAATACTCGTACCATTACTATAAGGGCGGCCCCGTAAAAAGATGAAATTGAATCTTCGAACGCTCGAAGTATCGGAATGTACTTGATCTGACTCGAATCTTCCTTAACTTTTTTCTAATTTTTCCATATAAAATGGGAAACTTACTATTTTTTTACCAATTTCAAAACAGACAAATAATGAAAAATGTTTTTTTAGGCATAAGTTTGCTTCCTATTGCTTTCCAAAAAGGTCATAGCGAATGAAATACGTTTTTTCTGTTCCATGAGTACGTTGTTTGATCCGGAAAACAAATCTAGTACACTATATTTCTCGCATATTAGGCAATACGCATTACTGGAAAAAAATTGGCATGTATTCAAAGGATTTTGTAGATTTTTAAAATATTTAGAGACAGCGTGGGCAATGGATGGAAAGAGGAGTATTTATAGCACGGCGGATGTTTCGATTGCAGTGTTGGTAGAGTGCTGGTACTAAACACTATTTACTTTTAAAAGAAACATGAGGCCGGTGTTCGATGGTTATTGTTTTGGAATAATGGCGACACCTATGAATTTTACTGCACTGTCTGAAACCGCAGTTAGTAATTGCCTTAGGAGAGCTTGAGTGTATGTAGACATTTACTAAAATTTTGGGTAGAACTAGAACAGAGGCCGCAAGGAAGAATGCTTAAAGAGATCTGAAGAATTTGAAGCATTTTTGACGAAAACGAATATGTGGTCATTCCGACGTTTGTTTTCATTGACACACATATCGAGAATGGATAATTTTTCGGCTTGGACGATGCCATTCTGTGCCATTTATGGATAGGAACTGTTTGATTAAATTTCGATATAACGACAACAGACAGCACTGTGTTTTGGATGCATTAAATTCCACAGGATTGATTTTTACTTAATTATCCTAATTAAACAAGCTTAACACACGCTGCTGTTCCCGATCTATAAAGAAGGAGTAGGAACATGAGCTCTGAAACTAATATGTAAAGGAGAGAGTCATAGTCATGGTCTTGTCTTGTCTTGTCATATTCTTTATTTGTCAATTCCCCGGATACAAGCTATGTATGCTTCATCCGAAATAGCCACATTTTGCCTTAAAGCACGACCTAAGATATACTGGTCAATCATCAATCGCATTACGGACCTCATTCATTGGAAAGTGGTCGATACTCAATATTTCAGTGAAGAGTAGAGCAGGTCATTCCTTCTAAAACGGACCACAACTTGTAATTCAAAGGACTGAGGTCCAGACTACCAGCTTTCCAATCATCCACTGATATGAAGCCGGGTACATTCCTTTTGCCACTCTTGAGTGGTTTTTGCCTTGTGAGCTGCAGCAGAATCTTGTTGTAATTTCCAGTACTTGTTTGCGAAGACTGTTCCGCGTAGCGGCTTAACGATGTCTTCCAAAACAGTGGTTTGGTAAATTTTCGCCAAAGTTTTGACTTCTTTTCACAAATCTGGTGGTTGGTTATGCCATCGTAGCTCACTCCCCACTATACCATTACATTTGGTACGGTGGTATGGATTGGTGGCCTCTTTTAACTTTGGGAATATTTCCTTAAGCTGCTTTTGATGTCCGAGCATGCACTCGATTATTTTTGCTAATTAAAAGTTTCTTCGACGGAAAAAATTTTTTTGTCGGTGGAAAGATTTTTTCTCTGAGCTTACGTTTTTGGTTTATTGTGACTGTTAGCAGTGTGTCTTTTGTAGGCAATAAGTCCCAAGACTTCTTTGATGATGCGAGACATAGATTTTTGCGAAATGTTTATTTTCCGCGAAAAGATCTTCTGTTTTCTCAGTGTTTTTTCGTCTGATTCGAGCCTGCATGGCTTTCATGGCCCCTGGATTGCTCACAAAGTGTGGATGTCCGGATCTTTGACGGTCACGTACTACTACAGTATACAAGACAGCAATTGATTCAAACCAGTCGCAAGTTCTTCTTTAACACCTTTTGCCAAAAACACTGATCACAACGACACGATTTTCTATGTCACCCCATTCCATGACTGTAAACGACCAAAACAAAAATCTTGAAAGCAATGGGTTAAATAGCGGTAAACATGAAAAGAGTGCAACCAATGTATCAAAATGGTACTAGGCACGAAAATTAAAAATAGCATTAAAGGCAGGGCGGAATTCTAAGAAACACCAGTACTTATCTTATAGTTATCAGACCTTACCTAAACCGTCCAATATAAATTGAAATATGTAGATGTTTCGAAAATAATTTGTAATCCAATGAATGAGTGATTCGTTGAACTGAAATGGACACATTACTGGCAAAAGAACCTGATGTCAAACTCTGTCAAATGCTTTTCGTATACTTAGTGCAAGCATCTCCCTTTTGGAGGTTGGTGTAGACTGTGAGTGGTTTTGTTGCTACAAAAACCGTACCCTTGAAAATTTTCGTATCGCAAGGTATTCTATGAGCTGTCGGCTTATTAGCGTCTTCTTTGCTCTGAAAAAATTGGTTGTGAGTGAAACGTGTCTTTGGGCAAAGAAAAAAAAAAAAAGAATGTCATCCATGAAAGAGTAATAAGAAATGGGAATGATGAAAATGGTTGCGCATTGATTTTGGCGTCGTGGAAGAACACATATACAGAAGAAGATTAGATTGGTTTTGAGTACTCTTGCTACAACACTAGTGCAAAAATGGATTCGTCCCCATAGCATATTCGACACACTTAAGTGTAGTCAGAAACATAACACAATCATGATACATTTGAGCTTACTGCGATGTAAGTATGTAGCAAGCAGATTGCACTTGTCCAAAGAATGCCATGGAAAACAGATAAAACAAAATTTCTAATGTTTTTTACCAACGACCAGACGCTTTTATTTACCTTGGAGAACGGCCTTGCAGTCATTCGTGGCTCGTTCGAACCCTTTTCTCCTTTCCTATATTCCGTTGGTCTTGTAAAACCCAAAAGATAGTTCTCTAAGCTTGACATTCTATTAACAGCTCTACTCGTACTACGCCTTTTCTTCTTGTACGATACTTTTTATCCGTTGAGGGATAGAGGATCTTATTTCAAAGGAAATAAAAGTTGACCAGATTAGAACGACGGGAAAAAAATGTCTTTATTTTGAAGCTGCATTCGAGCTATTATGTGTGAAATATCACATCATCCAAATGGCCGCCTCAGCTTTGCTGGCAGTGTTTCAAACGATCGGTCCAATTTTTGATCTCTCGGTCCAATATGTGCGGCGTTATTCCGGCAATTGCTTGTTGAATGTTGGCCTCGAGCTCGCCCAAGTGGTTGGCTTATTAGCATAGACTAGCGACTTGGCGAGGCTCCAGATGAACGCTTGCCGTGAGATTTGACCCAGTCGTCTAATTTCTCCTTCACAACCTTGAGCGTTGTATCGCTTGTTTTCTATGAAGCGCCGTCTTATTGGAAAGACGGATATATCGATGTTGTCGATTTTTGACTACAGAAAGTCGGCTATCATCGCTCTATTCCTGAGATTGTTGACTGTTACGGTGGCGATGCCTAATTCAGCTGATCGGCGCTGAATTAACATTTTTGGCTCTTCTTCGATACTGGCCCCTAAGGCGCCTTTGTTTTCTTCATAACGTAACAAACTCTTTCTAGTTGGTGGCTTAAGATCCAAAAGACTGTACTCAAACTTTTTCACTGTGCGACGAATTGGCACACTGAAACCATGATGTTGACCGGCTTCACGAAGAAATTCACATATTTACAACTGAGCCGGAATTTCGATATTTTTTTAATATTTTCTATTAGAATGGCAAACTTTACTGCATATTTTTACATCTGGATGCCATTGTTGACTTCGATAGCTGCTTTAGCAAAACAATTGAAAAAAACTGTCGTTGTTATCTGGTTCGTATTCATGATCATATTAGTAGCGGCATCCTTGTCGTTATCCACCGGGTTCGAATTCTACGTTCGTAGAATTCGTATGTAGTTATATGAGAATCCCGTCGGCGTCAACTCTGACATGAAGGCATTACACTGATGTTGGAGTGGTTGCTGGCTAGGCTAAATGTAACGAACTAACAACTAGCACGTACTAAGATCCACTGGTTGAGGATGCACTTACTCGTCCCGTCCAGTTTGACAACCACCTCTGGGGAAAATATCGAAACCTGATACACCTGAGTTTCAAACCACTACACCACCCGCCCGCGCCCTGGAGAAAAGCCCGTAAAAGGGTATTCATATCCCCTTGGTGCGTGCGCGGGATTATAAAAAAAAAAAAAGCCACGCAAACATCAGGTAAAGTTATTTTCTGCTGCAGCAAAAATCTACACAAACTGTGTTTCATTGAAATATCTTGCAAAAATGACTAGCTGGCGCCAGTCTGTATCACTGCGCTTTTATTAGCTTTGCATTTTCATTGCATGGTTGGGCGCTTATTGTGCCGATATGTATCATCAGCCCCAACTCACTGCTAAAATATCGCTCTTCATCCTTAAATGCGTATTTTGCGTAGGTGCCCTGAATGAAACCGATCGGCATGTAACAAACAATATTGCATAAACATTAAGCTTTGAAGAGAATTTGTATTAGGTAAATATCACACAAGCTAACTGATGCTCAAAAATAAAGTCGTGTCAAATGTTGCAAAGAAAGGCTAAAGAAATTTACTTCTACAGCATGCGATCCTGAGTCTAAGCGACAATTGGCTGTATAGGTATTTTAAGGCGAGAGAAAACTGATAAAAAGTGGCTCGTTGTCAAAGTACTTCGAAAAAAATGATTGTGTATGGTGAACAACATCGCGAATGTTTTTTGACTTATACGATATGGTAACATATATATTATATACGGGCCGCGTCGATACGACTAAGCAAAATAACAGGTCATATAAAAAGCCTTCGTGATTTTTTGGAATATTTTTGGAAAAAAGAAATTCTTTATCGAAACTGTATTTCAAATTTCAAATTTCAAAAAATTGGCCAAATGATTTTCAGCGGCTCTTCGGTCGGCCAATTTTTTACTATCAAGAGAGTTTTGCAAGGACCGAAAAAAATAGTAATTAGAGGGTGCAAGGTCCAGGCTATAAGGTGGATGCATCAAAACTTCCCAACCAATCTCCGTGAATTTGTTCCGGGTCATCAAAGATGTGTGTCGCCTAGCATTGTCATAATTGAAGACAACTCTCTCTGTTGGCCAATTCTGGTCGCTCTTTCTTGATAGCTTCATTCAAATGGTCGAGTTGTGCACAATAGAGGATCAAATTAACAGTTTCGCTACGTTCGTAGACAATTCCCTTCCAATCCCACCAAACACTAAACATAATCTTGTTTGCCGTCAATACAGTCTTTGAAGTCGTTTGTGGTTGGTCAACGGCCGACTTGCGTTGGATATTCTCGTTTTTAATCCATTTTTCATTGTCCATAATAAATCGCTTCAAAAATGGTTCCATTTCTTAACGTTTCAGCGGCGTTTCACTGATGATCATTCGGTCAATCGACGTTTTTTGAGTAGCCTGCTCATTTGAGATGATTCCAAACTGTCATACGGTTGATGCTTTGTGACTCCGCTATATCCAGACAGTTTCCGTACCGGTCTTGCTCCATAAGTTGCAAAATTTCATCGATTTTTTCAGTGACAGGCCGACGAGTGCAACGATGCATCTTTTACATCGAAATTTTCGGATCAAAATCAAACAAACCATTCCTGGGTCCGGCGTTGCCTCACAGCATTTTCACCGTAAACTGCACAAATTTTTCGGCATATTTTTTTGCACCGTTTTCAACTTTTTTATAGGAAAAAAGCATCACATAGAGTATTTCTTCAGATATTTCACTCATATTCAAATCAGTATAACTTTTAACACGAGCAACGAATTACACAACTGTCTTCACAAAAATTGTAGCCTGTCATGTCGCCTTTCAAACACGCGTTCGTTTGATACAATCAACACCATTTACTGACAAAAAACGCGGAGACTTTTTATATGACAATATTATAATTCCTTCCTTCAATTACTTGAACTTCTCGCTCCTCGATGCAGAAAGCATCCAAGATACTAAGCTTCTAAGGAATTTAGAATTTAGGAACATTCAGAAATGCTGCGTTAAAAAACATAAAGTTTTTGAGCCAAACAAATTGAGCTGAATTAATTTGAATTAAAAACTAGTTCTACAGAATGTAAAAGAAGTATTTAAAGTAAGAATTTCATGTCCTTTTTTACTTTTTCTTAAAAATTATCGGAAAACTACAACACCCTGCCTGACTCGAACTGCAACCAACTTCAGACTGCTATAATTTCCAAACCGTTTATGACAGTGACCGTTCAAATTGACACATGACAGATTTTTAAACGATTTGCGTCTCAGTTGTTTTGAAAAATTTTTATCCGCGATGGAATTCAAACGTGGTAGTGTGATTGCTTTATATTTGGCTGGAAAACCACAAGTAGCTATCATTAGAGCCCTCCAGCACCTCAACGTGAATAAATTATTTGTGCTCGTTACTGTGATACTAGCAGCATTGCAAAACGACATGCAGGTGGTCATAAAAAAACAGAAACATCGGCAGAAATGGTTCGGAAAGTGAAGGCTCGAATTGAGCGAAATCCTTGTCGAAGTGGATGAAAAATGGCTCGTGAGCTCAACATATCGTTGGAACGGATGCAACACATATTGAAAAATGAGCTTGGGCAGAAGCTATTGAAGTTCCAAAAAGCACACGATCTTACACTTACAGCAGAAAAAAGTAAGATTCGATAGAGCGAAGGAGTTGCTACGCTTGCACGAAAGTGGTGAGTTGCCGAATTTGGTTTTATCCGATGAGTCGCCATTTATTATCGAGCAATATGTCAACAAACAAAATGACCGATTTTACTTGCCAAAGAGGTCCTTCGAAAATTTACACCTTCGGACGGCCACCAGAAAGCAGGCAGCACCGCTCGTATTTTTGGACCGTGCCGTCAAAATTAATGCGATCGTATACCATGAAACTGTCTAAGAGGCAGTAATGAAGCCTTGGGCAAGCAATCATTTCGGTCGGAGACCGTGGACATTACAACAAGACTCGGCATCGTCTCACAAAGCGCGCGTAAACCAATATTGGTTAAAAAACAATGTTCCACACTTCATTTCTTCGACAAAATAGATTGCAAATTCTCCGGATGCAAGTTCGTTGGTTTTCTCTGTCTGTGGAATTTTGAAGGCGAAGGTTGGCACTAAAAAATACCAAAGTTTGGACCACCTCAAACGAGCACTTCGCCGGGAATTGGCCAAAATACCGCAGAGCCACTTGCGTGCAGCGTGCGATGCTTTCTTCGGCTTACTCAAGGCCATTATTCGCTCCAAAGGTGGACATATTGAAAACTATTGATACAATTTGAAAATTGATGTATTTTGCAATTATAGCATTTTAAAAAGTTGCAGTTCGAGTCAGGCATCATTCATCTTAACTCGAAGATCTACAAAAAGCATTTCATACAGTTAAACTCCTGTTGATGAAACTTGTGAAGTAAGGTTTGACTATTTTGGAAATCGAATAGGATATTGAAGTTGTAATTAAGACACCATTTACTTCTTATGCATAAGACTGGAGTTTATGTATTAAGCCTATTTTATTCTATTCTACTTAATTCGTGCGGTTTGCTAAGAGATGGGTAACTTGTATTATTCCATTGGTATTATTCCATTGGAACATGAGTTGGAAAGCTACTGTCATTGTATGTCATTTCAGTATATGTCATTCATTCAGCGTAAACAACAATAATTTTTTTTCACTCAAATATCTCGAACTTTGTGCCTGAAAAAGTGTTTTTGAGGGGAGTTCTTCTGCATTACTTTAATATGAAGAAAACTGCTGCGGAAAGTCATCGTATTTTGGTGAAAGTTAATGGGAAACATGCGCTAGCTGAGCGAACGTGCCAAAAGTGGTTTGCACGATTTAAAGGTGGTGATTTTGGCTTGGAAGACGATGAACGTCCTGGGCAGCCAAAAAAGTTTGAAGATGAAGAGAGTTATGATGGAAGCATAACTCTATGAAAATTGTGCCAAACACAAGAAGAGCTCGCAGAATCTTTGGGTGTCACTTAAGCAGCCATTTCAAAACGTTTAAACGCAGCTGGATATATTCAAAAGCAAGGAAATTGGGTTCCACATGAACTCAAGCCGAGAGACGTCGAAATGCGGTTTTGCATGTCCGAAATGCTGCTGGAACGCCACAAAAGGAAGTTATTTTTGCATTGGATTGTTACTGGTGATGAAAAATGGATCCATTACGACAACCCCAAGCAAAAAATCATATGTAAAACCCGGCCAACCACCGAACACAATTAATCCGTTTGAAGAGAGCAGTAGCCCTCATGACAACGCTCGGACCCACGTTGCTATTCCGGTTAAGAACTATTTGGAAAACAGTGGATGGGAAGTCTTACCCAACCTGCCTTATAGCCCAGACCTTACCCCTTTTGACTACCATTTGTTCCGGTCTATGCAGAACGCCCTCACTGAAATAAGGTTCACATCAGAGCAGAATATCAAAAATTGGCTTGATTCATTCTTGGCTGCCAAGTCGGCGCAGTTCTTTTGGGATGGGATCAACAAATTGCCAGAAAGATGGGAAAAAGTCATAGCTTAAGATGGGCAATACTTTAAATAATTCTATTGTACACGTTTTTCTTAAATTAACGTTCAAATTTTGAAAAAAAAAACCGAACGAATTAAATTACATACCCAATAGTTATTTTGTTACATTGCCGAAAGATCTAATTTTATAGTTGAAACGGTGTCCACATTACTTGTATCCTGTTGGGAAATTAAGATCTCCATAAGCATAGTGAGTCTTCGAATCTCCTTCAGAAAAGGGGATAACTAAAACAGACCCTACTGTTGCTCTTATGGGTCATAATACCGCAAAATAATCCAACCAGGAGTTTTAAATTTTTCCATGATTCCAAAAGTTATTTTAATTTCCAATTTCAATATTGCCATCCCTTCTTAAAGTACAATGAAATTTTAGTTTAATTAAATTAAATTTGTGTGTTCATATGTGTGGCTTGCATTATATAAAATAACTGAAAAACCACTCTTACTAATAGCAGTAGCCGTACCATATGTTTGCTGTCGCTGAGCTAGTTATACGTACATTAGATTGCTTTATTGCTAATAGCATATTACCAACAACACGGCGTACTAATTAATTATAAAACAAATTTCAAATTAAAAACAAAACATTTAAAACATAATCCCCTCTATTTTATTTTTATTTTTATTTTTATTTTTTATTTTTTTTTTGTTGCTCTTCATCGTTTGCCCCGTGGTTACAGTTTGCACCCTTTTTAGTGAGGATGTTTACTTCAAAGGACCAATCAGGGGACGTAGACGGGGGTTCTTTTGAAGCTACCACAGTGAAACCTGTCGTGACTACAATAAAAAAAAATATTTTAAACTCACTGATTACGAATGTAAAGTTAATTCCTCTCAGCTGTTTCGTTTTTATTTTCATATCAGCCTCTTTCGCGTGCATTTTTATATCTTGCGAACATTTATTTCCATCAAACGAATTAGACTAAGAATATATTTTCCACAACACCGGGGACCTAGTCGTAGAACGAATTTTCGCTTTATTTAAAAAATATTATCTCATAGTACAAGCAAATATTTATTTTGTAGGAGTTGGAAATTCTTGATGTTGTTCAATCCTACAATTCATTTTATTTTTAAAATTGTACATTTGTTACCTTCTGCCGGAATTGAATTGCCAAGAAGCGATGACAAGGACACATTGAAGGATATTTACAGGAGTGCTTAAAATATTAAACGAATGTCCGATGACTGGAAGATTTTTGGTTTGAGGTTGAGGCAAGTTGTTGATTTAACCAATAGGTCCGGAGTCAAGGTGATACTTTGTTTCCTTGTTTCTACCTCACAATATGATTTATTTTTTGTGAAAGAAAAGTTAGATTGTTGTTATTTTTGGATCGACATATATGGGTGTCGGGTATATGTGGTATTTATTGATAACCTTACCACAAAAGTTAATAAATCTACTCTTAGCCAGGTTCTTTTTATAGAATTCTATACATGTTTTTCAGAAGAGAGCTATTACTAAACATAGGCGTAAGGTGTTAAAATAGCACTCATTCGACATCAAAATCGAAGCGCAAAAAAAAAACAACCCCAATGGTTAAGCACCCAACTTCAAAAACTGCTATTCTCTCTCTCTCTCTGCAGCGAAATCGATAATTTTGTTAACACTCAGATGAATAGCTAATGGATACTCAACGATGGGGTTGTAAATTGGCACTTTCAAAAGCATACTTAAACTAGCACAGGAAATAGAGTTGAAATTAATTTTGTTGAAAAAAAATAATAATAATAAAGTATTGAGAAAATTAGGGAAATTTACCGGTACAGATGTGAAAGCCTTTAAAATCAGTTCACGTTAAAGCTAATGCAATGAAAGACTAAGCAATGCAGTGACAGATCTATGGCGAGTTTTGTGCATATAATGGAAGATTTTGAAGTTGTAAGTGAAGATGAAGTTTATAATCGCACATTGGCTACTAAGTATTACACTATCGGCAAGGATGGCGTACCCATACGATCTATTAAACTGATTTTATTGCAAATTATAGCCCATCCCACTCGCAGTATTCACTTCTGCAATACCACATCAACTTTTCTCCAGACTTAAAACTCGTTTGGTCTCAGTGAAAGGGCTGTAAATCTTATTGGCAGCTATTTATCAACTAGATTTCATAGAGTCACTTCTGCCGACCATTACTCTTCACTAAAGGCTTTAATTCAATGAGTTCCGCAAGAGTGAATTCTTGGTCCATTATTGTTATGCATGTTTATCAACAATCTCTTGGAGGAGACAAGGAGTTCGGAGTTACGAACGTAGAGTGTTTGATATTCTATATAGCAAGACCGGCCCCTAATAACGTACCGATGTGATGGAGACTAAGCTCCGACAGACTCCCATTTATTCTGGAATAACAAAAAAAAAAAAAAAAACAAGAGAACTTCTAAAGTTCAGAGAAAGACCAAAGAAAACTAACGGACACATCTTAAATAAGGAAAGATGCCAACTCTTGAAATCAAAATTAGCAGGCCACAAGCTGAAACTTCGAAGCACAGGCAAAGACAAAAAACGAAAACCAACCCACTTAGGCCTATTGGCTCATTGTGACGCCATGTGGATCTGTGATCCTCCTACTCCAGAAACCTTTTGGAGCTCTTAATAAAGGGTAGGAAACTTTTAATGTCTATGTTGCTTAAGTCACTTAAGTCGTTGTGGAAGAAATCCCCTAGGTGGAGATTTTTTCTTTGGGAGGGAGCTGGACATGCCTCCTCTTCCTCCTAATCCATGCAGCTTCCGCAAAAATTGTTAGTAAACATGACAAACCTTCTTGCATGTTTACCTATGAGGCAGTGTCTAGTGATGACGCCTATAATGGCGCTATGATGTTTCCTATTTAGAAGAACTAAACTCCTGGAGCGATTTAGATCTAACTTTGGCCAGATTTATTTGGTCGCTAAGCATGTCGATCTTCTATTAGCATCCAGCTTTATCTCTTGTTTTCACGTAGCAATAGGTTATCCTGTGTTTTTCTTTTCAGATGTGATAGGTATAGTGGTTCCAATTTTGGCAAATTCGTCGGCCCTACAATTCCCTGGAATGCCTCTATGTCCCGGCACCTAGCAAAGGTGAATGTTAAACTGCTCCGCCATCTCCATTAGAGATGATCGGCAGTGCATGACCGTTCTTTAATTTAGAGAGCATGAATCCAGGGATTTGATAGCGGCCTGAATATCGAAAAAGGTGCGGATATCCATTGCAGATATTACATTTTTCTTCAGCCAGGAAAGGGCGGAAGGAGAGGCTAAGGTTATGTTTATCGCCAAAAAGACCACCACCAAACCGACAGACAGTCTTTGTATAGTTGGTGTAAAAGTGGATTGAATTGTAACCCAGAAAGTCATTTTCCTCCCAAAAGGATATGGAGGGAATGCTTACATGGAAGGCTTGTCAAACCGTTGTTTGGGTATGGTGTAGTCGATGGTTTCTAGTAGGATTCCTAGTGCGTTAAGAATATTTGCATGGCCAAAATGTTTACTTGTCCACTGTGAAGTCGATTTAAGTCGAATAGCTGTGTTGGCGTCTACTTGTCTGCTATAAATGTCGAGGGGTATAAGGTGAAACAAAATGTCCAGATAAGCGGAGGAAGTACTGCGTAGGGCCCCGCTTATGCCCAGGCATGCTGTTCTTTGAACTTTACTTAGTTTCATGCAGTCTAAGACCGTCTACCACACAACCACCCCAAGGTGAGTATCGGTTTGATGACCGAGATATGTAGCCAATGGTGATGCGAGGTTCGAGGCCCCATTTATTCCCGATGGATTTTTTGCAAGAATGTTAGGTTTCCAGCTTAGTTTCCTGCCGAAAATTAGATCCAGATATTTCGCGTTATCGGAGAATACCAAGCTAGTACCGTTGATTAAGGGAGGGTCTATAGTCGAAATATTGTATTTCCTAGCGATGAGGACAAGATCGGTTTTATGGGGCCTTATTCCTAGGTAACAGCGATCCGCCCAGCTTCTTAATGTGTTAAGATTATATTGCAGAGCTATTTAATCGTGTGTAGGTGTTTTCTGAGACGGCTATAGCAATGTCATCTGCATACGCAACCACCCTACTACCACCCTCTTCCAGGTATATCAGCAGTTCATCAACCACTAAGTTCCAGATAAGGGGTGAGAGGAGACCGCCTTGCGATAATTGATAATCCTGCTCTTTAGCAAGAGATTGATCATGTCCCTAAGTAAATTATTTACCTTAAGAGCTGACATCGCCGCCGTGATTGCGGATGTTTTGACGTTTTTAAAGGCGCCTTCTATGTCTAAGAAAGCTTCCATTGACGATATGGCTTGTTAGGGAGTGCAGAGCCGTTTTCACCGACTTTTCTTTGCAGTAGGCATGTTGTGCCGCGGATAGAAGTTTAGGATTAAAGCTTGGTCTTATATGGATACAAATCAGTCGTTCTAGAGTTTTTAGAAGAAAAGATGATAGACTAATAGGTTTTAGGTCCTTTAGGACAACATGAGAACATTTACCGCTTTTGGGAATGAAAAGTACATTTACTTCTCTCCATGACAGAGGTATGTGGGATAGTTCTACACAGTACCTCACGATATTTTCAAGCGATGGCAAGATTATATCTGAGGATCTTTACAGCTCGGCTGGAATTATACCATCCGACATAGCAGACCATGTAAATAGGACCCAGATTACGGATGCTCATTGCAGCCAATATGTTATAGTGATTGCGGTCAATATGGATAGTTGACACATTGCTTAATATTTTCAATAATTCATTGAACAAGCATATGCAGGCGATGAAGCTTTACTCTCTGTTGGATCATATCTAAATCTTGGCAGCCCTGAACGTAATTGACTGTGAGCTTCCAGTCAATGGTCTGAAGTGTGAAAACAAAGAAGTCCCTTGGATCTACACCGCTGTGATATGGCCAAAGTAATGTGAATTGGCTGCCATTTTGTTAGAAATGAAAAATGTTGGGTTCTGTTTTCACAAAAAGTTTATCTTAAAGTGTAGAAAAAAGTAGAAAAAATTATATCGATCAAATGACTACCTTCTAAATGAATGCATATTTGTGCTCGTTTTACGGCATTTTGCTCGCAAAACATCAGGCTTCAAATTGATGATTTCTTCTTCAGTGATGGCTTTCAAGGCTTTGAAAGTTTGTAGTTTATTGTAGTAACAGCGAGATATCAAAAAACTCCAAATGAAGAAGTCTGGCGCTGTCAGAACCGGCGATCTGGCCGAAGAGTTCATATCGCCAAAACGAGAAATCACACGGTCTAGAATTGATGATTTTGTCCGTTGCTCCATCTTGCTGGAACCAATAATGCTCGAGACTTGGGGCAAAAAAACCCCGTTAAACATCTGTCCATTGCAATCACGGTGTTGCCATTATTCTACCAAAGACTGAGAAATTCCAGTAAAAAGTACATACAAGAAATAGTTATGTGTCTGAGTGCTCTTTTCGGACTGAAACTAAAAATACATATTTCTTGACAAGGAAAAATATATCCAACAGGTGTTTTCATGTCCTCAGAGATCTCACTTAGATTCTTGCATTGAAAACGGTCACCGTTGCTCTTTTTTCTGCAAATATGCTCTAGTTAATTATGCAGGTTGATAATCCTCTTATCAATTTAAAAAAAAATCCACCTCGACCTATGTGCGAATTCAAATACCAAAACCAATACCTATATATCCGAAAACTGGACATAATTGAAAAGTATTTCCTTATTGTTCAATGTTCTGTTATCCTCTGCATTTGCTTTATTCGATTCGGATGTGTTAAGCTGATAACCCTATAATTTCTATCCAGATCCAAAGTGTTATCTTTATTCAAATGCCCTTCAAATTTGAGACAAGCAAACGTGTAAGGAAAACACTTAAGAAATCCAAAGAATAAATACCGTTCAGAGATGAAACCAGTCCTTCTCACTTCGATATACCTATGTACAAGTAAGGGCCGATTCACGCATGACTCCTATCAAACATCGTTTGGCAAGTCACAATGGAAAGACTCACACCACAACAGCGTCTCAAAATTGTTAAGCTGTATTACGAAAATCAGCGTTCTGTGAGACATGTTTTTCGTGCGATTCAAGGAACTTACGGTGCGCATAATCGACCTACTGAAAGCACTATTGCTTTCTCGTCGTTCTCAGCAGCTTGGCTTGACGTATTCGACAAATTGACGTATTTTACGTGAGGATCTCGTCCTAAAACCGTACAAAATTCAACTTGTGCAGGAATTGAAGCCAGACAACTTTAATCCGCTCATATTTTCAGTAAATTGGCTCTGGAAAAACTCAATGAAAATGCGGTGTTTTATGTTTTAGCCCATTTCTGGCTCAATGGATACGATAATAAACAAGAGCTTCCATTAAAAACAGCGGTATGGTGTGGTTTATGGGTTGGTGGAATCATTGGTCTATATTTCTTCAATAATGAGGCAAATGAGAATGTTACCATCAATATTATCTGTTATCGCGCCATGTTAACGGACTATGTGCTTCCTGAAATTCAAGCACATGGTCTCGGTGAGCTCTGGTTTCAACAAGACGGCGCTACGAGCCATTCACCTTGTTGAGAAATCATTTTGGTGAGCACTTAATTTCACGTTTTGCTATGATAAATTGGCCGTCGTGCGATATCACACCTTTGGACTATTTTCTCTGGGGATATGTAAAGTCTCAGGTCTTCGGGAATAAGCCAGCTACAATTGACGCTTTGGAAGCCAAATTACTCGTGCTATCCGAACAAAATTGGAACTTAAGAATGTACCACCTCAGACATAATCGTGGCTAACATTTACACAACATGATTTCTGAAAAGTAAATGCCATGAATCGTTCTTTTAATTAATAATAAAATTATTAATTTCATTTTCAAATTTATGTATTTTATTTAACATTATATATCAAACCTTACGATGAATCACCCTTTATATTCCAGAAACCATCGTTTTTCTATTCCGTGTGAATTTCAAAGAAAATTAACATTTACCACAGGCCAAATGAGTTCCATAATTGAACCGCAATGCACCGAACCCAACATTTGAAAATTGCGAAAATTTTGCTTCCGAACATTTCACTTAATTTTCGCCTAACTCAGTATTCGTTACACTGCCACAGAATAAACATTCCAACCCATCTGGGCCAACCAAACTTTAGCCAAAAACACGTCGAAAGCCTTCAAAGCTAATAATGGCCATAAAGGATAATCGCAACAGCGACTTCCGTCCGCCAACAAAACGATAACAATTACCATCGACACATTTTTACATTGCTCCGTCAACCAACCTTCCATCCGACATTGTTCACCACTCACCATTCATACACCAACCCTGTGCCACCCATTCGCCAAAATAAATTTAAATTTTGAATTTTCGTGCAATTCACTAAGCGCTCGAAAATTAATTTGGCTCCCATGAGCACCGCATGAGCAATTGTATTCGTATCCGTTCGACCGATCCATATCCATGACGTAACAGGAACCATCAGACTAAGTAATGTTCTTGTGGGTGTGTTAAATCGTCGTGGTTCAGCTTACACTCCCAATTACCTTTAACATATCGAGTTCAGGGCACTCCCTCTACACTTTTCCATGCCTCTGTAATCAAATTAGCCGACGAGATAATTATTGTTTTGAAAATTTGCCAAATTAAATGGAGCGCAAATGACATGGCTAAGCGCATTATGGTGGCGAATGATTACCTAACGCGCTTGTTCCGTTCGCCAGCTCTGTGGACTTTCCTACCCAAAATTCCTTTGACATGCCTAATGAGTGTACTCGTAATTCGGTGCAATATTAATTTGAATGTGTGACCAGCAAGGTCATTTCTAATGAGACTTTGATTCTCGAATATTACAAATATTGGTGTTGCCTCTCAAACAATATTTCTCCAAATTTACTTCCACTAGAAACACTCCTAAGCGAAAGAGGTGTAGGTACGAATACCGTCAGGATTTTTCAAATTAAATTATCCAAAAGGAAATGAAATACGAATAGTATTTCATATAGTAACATACTTCTTAATCAAAAAGCAAAAATATAAAAAAAAGGAAATCCTCAAGAGATACAATCGACTTGGGAAGGAAAAACTGATTTCCAAAAACTATCTCTTCAATATATGTACAACTTCTTCTCTTCAAACTGGGAATTCTTGGAATGTTTTCCTTAAACGAAAAAAAAAAAAAAACTTTTGGCAGTTGCTATGGAATAGTGTCGATATTCATAAAGATACGGATACAGTTTACCATCGTCGGGTACGCTTGTGTATGGCTCTTCCTTTGACTACTATACCCCTCGGCTTGTAAGAAATCTCAACTTCGCCTGAGGCAATTTCCCAAATCTCAACCTTCTAACATACAATGGCTGGTTCTGATGTTTTTCTTCTTTTTTGTTTCGGTCTTTTATTCTAGGTTTCATACTACTGATGGAACAATAGTGTATAAACTATTTCCACAAAAACGGATTGCTATGGATGCTAGGTAGAGTCCCTAAGTGCATGGAAAATGTTGGCTATTACCTATTTGCTTCGTTGAAGTAAAATATTTTTTGAAAAAGACTTTTAACTGGCTTAGTTCTTCATCATGTTAGTATCTTTGGCGAAAATAGATTTGTTTGATTTGTGTTTTTTTTTTTTTTTCTCTCTTGTGGGAGCAAGCCTTACATTTAGTTGTGAAAAGTGGAATGGTATTTTGGAGAAAGCATGCTTTGGGTACAAATAAGGAAATATGGGAAGTGATTTGCGGCTACAAAAAGGAACCCACATAGTTCTAACCTCATGAAACGTGGTACACAACAAATTGAACACTAGTAATAGACTTCTATACCCCTATTGCGATTGGTACTTGGTATTTATAAATCAATTTCTTTTAACGGTATTATGATTGCCAATTGTTGATTCAGATTCAATTTCTACTAATTTTTGATTGTGCATACTAAAATCGGTTTTGCGAGTGTCTATTGTCATTGACTTTTCTGTCATTTGTATCTGTTTCTTTCAACTGCAAGTAACTTGTTGTTGGAAAAGAAAAGAAATTTGGTAACTGAGATACTATATAACACGAGATTGCAATAAAATGTACGGTTTTCTGTGTAAAGTTTATAGTTTACTGAACTGATTTGATAATTTTTCACATGGCTTAAATAATTAGCAACAAATAGCAAATGAGCCGGCTAATTGAGCTGATGGAAGGAAACTTAAACGTTGCCAAGGGATTGTGCTTCAAAACAGGTGCGCAAAAAAAGTGGGTAAATATTGCAACAGACCTGAATATCTTACGCCCACCGGCACGTGAGTGGCACAAATGGCAAAGGGTTTTTTTGGTTTCGACATTTATTTAAATCATTTGTTTTTTTTTTTTATAACTTCTAGGTTTGGATTGATTTCAAGTGCAAAACAAAAAAAAGAAGACACAGAAAAAAATTGAAATTTCGGCAACTGGCGGTGGACCGAATAGACGGCACAGTTTCACCAATTTGGAAGAATCCATTATAAGAATGCTGGATATGAAAACCTGCGTCATTAAAAGGATGAACATTTGAATGAAGAGGCTACTGTTTCAAATGCCATAGAACTAGTCTTGGAAAACTCAATAAAGGATCCCGATGATTTTGCCCAGAAGCATCCCAAAAAAATGTCGCGCGTTAAAAGACTTAAAACGGAACGAAAAACTAATTTGTTTGCACAAAAAGAGATCTATGAAAACATGACAAGTCTTATGGATGATATACCAGGTGTACCGGTATGAACTAAGCCTTTTTTGTTAACATAAAACACTAATTTTTAATGGGAAAATAAAAAACATTTTATTCAAAGTATTGACCATTGCCAGCTACACATTCTTCCCATCTTTCAGGCAATATATGGATTCCACATCAATAAAACTGTTCGCATTTTGAAGCAAACTAAAGGGTCACCCAATTTTCGACTTCCTCGTAGAATTCGAAGTGCTGCTCAGCTAGTGCGTGTCCCATCGATGAAAACAAATGGTAGTCGGAAAGAGCCAAGTCTGGTGAATACAGCGTGTGGGGTAGCATCTCCCAGCCAAGTGCTTTGGTTATATCCTGAACTAGTTTTGCTTTGTGTGCAGGTGCATTGTCATGGAGCAAAATTACCTTGTCGTGTTTTCTGGCCCATTCTGGTCGTTTTTCGATCAATGCATGGTCTAAATTAATCATTTGTTGTCGGTAGCTATCTGTAATAGCGGTTTCACTCGTGGTACACCACACCTTTCTGGTCTCATCAGACACACAGCATTCTTTTCTTGCTGAATCGATCTGGTTTTGCAGTCGAAGTTGATGGTTGTCCCAGATTAACCCATGATTCTTTCCGTTTAAGATTCTGAAAATAGATCCATTTTTCATCGCCAGTAACAATTCGATGCAAAACGGATTTTTTATCGTGTCTTTCAAGCTAAATTTCACAAGTGGGTTTTCGGTTTTCCATCTATCGTTTATTTAATTCATGTGGCACCCACTTTCCAGACTTTTGGATGTTTCCCATAGCTTTTAAATTGTCAGAAAATGTTTGTTGTGCAACACTTAATATTTCTACCAAATGTTTCTGACTCAAAGTGTCATCTTCTTCCAATATTGATTGTAATTCGGCGTCTTCTAACTTTTTTGGGGTCTTCCACGTTCATCATTTCTCACATCAAAATCATTATCTCTGAACCGTTGAAACCATCTTTTGCATGTTGCTTCTGATAGAGCATGCCTCAGCAAGCATTCGATACGACTCTGCAGCATTAAATTAATGCTTTTCGCCATTCATCATTTTCTGGTACAAAATTCGACATTTTTAACATGATGAAAAAATATGATGTTGTTTTCCTAGTGACTATATGTTTGACAGGTGTCATAGCAACCAAATAAATAAAAAATAAAAATAAGGCCCGTTCACAATAAACGTTCTCTGTCGAGACATTTGTACCTTGACGCTCACTTTACACCGGTACACCTGGTAAGAAAAAGCATAAAGGACATTGAATACTACTCAAAGAAAAATATGAAGCGAAAAGACGTAATAATATAGGATTTTCTAATAACGACTTGACATCTTTTTTTTTAAATAAAAGGCAAACCATTTGAGATATTTCAAAAACTTTATTATTGGCTTGAAGTACAATCAAATCATTTATGAATGGAACTCGACTTCATTCATATGGCCAATGCGGGCACGTTGGCAGTGGTCGATTCGTTGGACATAATTTTCAACGATTCGGCCACACATTTCGGCCGAAACGGCCGCTATTTCGCGTTCAATGTTGGCTCAGAGCACTTCCAACGTCGTCGGTGGGCCTAAGATATTCAGGTCTGTTGCAATATCAACCCACTTTTTTTGTAGCGTGTGCTGTGTAGCTTGTGGCACCATCCTGTTGAAACCACATGTCGTCCAAGTCCATATCTTCCAATTCGGGCCAAAAATAATCGGTGATCATGGCACGATAACGCTTACCATTCACAGTAACGTGACAATCGTTATCGTCGACGAAAAAATGTGGCCCAATAACGCCGCCGGCATGCAAACCGCATCAAACAGTTATTTTTTGTGGATGAAGTGGTGATTCATGAAGCACATGTGGGTTTTCACCCGACCAATAACGCATATTTTGCTTATTGACGAACTCATTGAGCCAAAAATGAGCTTCGTCACTGAAGATGATTTTGCGATGAAATTCATCATCTTGGCGCATCTTCTCCAGAACCCAATCGGAGAACGTACGTCCCTTTAAAGGGTCCATCGACTTCAATCCTTAAGTCAGCTTGATCTTTTATGGGTGTAAACCAAGATTCTTACGCAAAATACGCCATAATGTGGTCTGAGCGATGCCCAGTTCTTGAGAACGCCGTGGAATTGACTGATTTGGATCGTTTGCTACGGACGTCTGAACGGCAGCGATATTTTCGACACTTCGACCAACCCGTTGTCTCAGTGACACGGCAACATCACACAACGAATATGTAGACTCAAATTTTTGCACTAAACTTGGCGAGGGACTTGCAGTCACCGACTCCGAATATCTGTAGAATATTTTTATAATTTGCAGACGTTGCTCGTTGGTGTACTTTACCATGATGAAAATGTTGAGTTTACTGAATAAATTGACAGTGACAGTTTGATGATGAGTGAAATTGTGAGTGCGTTCACAAATTAAATTCAAAGTTTTCAAGTCCCTATTGGAAAACCCTATAGAATACTTACATTTGTTTTTTCCGATTCTTGAGAGTTTGAAGCATTCCTAAGTTGCTTCCTTCTCCTTGCAAATTTCAAAAACGTGTTCTCCTCCTCATCGTCGTCAAACCACAATTCCACAGAACTCATACTTTTAATTTTCAAACAAAATATCAAAAGCAGACCCAATTTTCAAAACCAAATGTCAAGAAAGGGTATTTTATTCACAGCAGTCAATTTTATTCACAACGCTCACAATTTTTATCAACCAAGTTACACAATACAAAAGTATCAATTGATTGTTGATTGACAACCGCAATAAGGATGTCAGTCAATTCTCCCTAAAAAAAAAAAAAATAAAAAATCAGAGTGTTATTCTAGATAAAAAAATAATGTTTTATTTCATCCATTCATTGTTTGGTGGTATAAGCTTTGATTAATCAAAAAAATTGATCTCCTGTTTCCAGAGTAAGAGAAATAGTTAACCTCTACTGCATATTAATGCCTCCAGTTCTAAATATCTTTGATATTCATATCACTAGCTGCAATCTCAAACCCATTTTTCGGCAGAATTAAATTGATTCTTGGAACAATCCATAAATAAAGTTAGAAAGACTTTGCCCTTCATATATGATCCCGCATCTGCCTCTGGTGTGAAGACACATGCAATTCGAATACCTACTCGTTCATAAAATTTATTGAGAACATCACCTTGAAAGAGCGATCTACGCCTTAAGCGATTTCCTGGCTGCTCCTAAGGCTTTGTTCGACCACCAAAGCACTTTCAGACTGGTACCGGATTTTCATTGAGTTTTTCCAGAGTCCATTCACTGAAAATATGACGCAAATTCAAGTCGCCTGGCTTCAATTCCTGCGCAAGTTGAATTTTGTACGCTTTTAGGACTAGATCCTCACGTAAAATACGCCAAATTGTCGAGTACGCCAAGTTGTCAAATACGCCTAGCCAAGCTGCTGAGAACGACGACGAATCGATTCGTCACGGTCTTGGCGTACACTTTCAGTTACAGCTGCTATAGTCTCTTCACTTCGTGCTGGATGTGTTTTAATCGGTCGAGAATCATCCACTAATGTAAACTGGGACTCAAATTTGCGAATGGTATTGGTAATAGTGGTTTCAGTAGGTCGATTATGCGCACCGTAAGTTCCTTCAATCGTACGACAAACATTTCTCACAGAACGCTGATTTTTATAATACAGCTGAACAATTTGGAAACACTGTTGTGGTGTGAGTCTTTCCATGATAACTTGCCAAACGATATTGAACAAAAGTGACAAAACAGTTTGATAGGCGTCACGCGTGATCTGTCAAAAAAGCCTATTGAAAATCAAACCTCACGATGAATCACCCTATATAATCCAAAATCTTAATGCACTCAAAAATCGTTGATGAACTTAATAGAGTTAAAAGAGGACTTCTTAAGAGCTAAACCTAAACTAAGACTGGCTATTTCATCTTTCTGAGCATCTCACCAAAATGTTGGCAGCTAAAGGAATGTTCATTATCTTAGATGGGTACAGCGCTTGACTTGAATGACAATCTCTCTTGTTTATAGAACCATTTCATCTATTTGTTTGTAAGTTTAAGGCAGGCTCGGTTGAAAGCACTAGGCGCTGATGTGGTGTCAGCCTGATATTGTAAGGAATGTATGAACTAAAGAATAATCCATATTTCTATTTAAAACTAAAAGGCTATGTTAAAAGGAGCAAAAAAGGAGTGACATGAGTGACTTGGTCTGAGTGATTCGTTCTTATAGAAACAAATAACAAACTGCAAAGCCTAAACTTGCAGTTTCTATCTTAAACCAGCTTATTCGCCCTTACACTCTTTACAAAGACAAAAAGATGTAATACGTTTGGGCTCACTTTCTGTTCAGCCGAATGCCTTAGGCTTTTTACCTGAAGGTGTTTGGTTATTAACTAGCAGTAAGTGGTATCGCGTCCATATCCAAATCTGTTTGTTACTTCATAACATACATTAACTTTGATATTAATATGGACATAACACATTATCAGAAGTGTTTAGGCAGCAATTATTAATATGAACTCATCAGCAAGTCTTCTTCTCTAAAAATACTTCTATATGAGGCCTCGAATTCGATAAAAGGCTGGTAAGTGTCTTTCTGGATTTACTTAAGAAACTGTCATAGGGTGAATATTTTGTCAATTGTGGAATTGCCAAGTTAAATCCGGACTGATAGGGCTAATCAAATCATTAATGAATGAATTCGAATATTCACACAATATGGCAGACAAGACCTTATTACCGGTGATGCACCCATTGGCGTAGTTTAAAAGATTCACTTCCTTGTAAATCCAGCAAACTATACTGATGTTCCATGTCAACTTTTAGACAGACAGTTCTGGCAGCCCTAATTGTTTTAATTTAGATACGGTTATCCGGACTTCTCGGGTCAAAGCTATTCGGTTTTCGGGAGATAACAAAATAATTCATCGGCTTAGGCGTAACCTAAGAGCCGTAAGAAGAGCTTGGAAGTATAAAATACGTGGTCGCAGCTATGAGCTTAAAGAAATAATAAAAAAACGAAATAGTGAAACACAGATTTTTGGGCGCGTTTCTTAGACATAAAGTCAAAAGCTTAAAAGACATTCTACCGTGGATAAGAACAAGGTAAAAAAGGAATTGTTGTCATATTTATCATTATCTTGACCATTACAACGTCCAGTGACCGTTTGATGTCTCTTAAATTGGCTATACAGCATGGGGTGTATCTAATCCCCAAGTCGGATAAGAACAGAGAGAAAAATATGCATCCTGGCTAGATATTAACAACTTAATCAAAAACATCTAAAAGGAAGAGCTTTTGTTTGTTCGGGAATATATAAAACGAAGATAATGAAGATTGCCATGGAGGACTACGGTGCAGCACCAGTTGATGAAATCGTAAGCATGTGGAACTCATACGGTCTTATCGTGCAGCACCAGCAGTGGTAGAAATGGAACCCAGATTAACTATCATTTGGTAGCTAGTTTCATGAAACTCCAGGTTAAAGATTGCAAAATGATCCTAAAAGAGGAGATCGCCCAGCAACATCGTTTCCTCCTGACAGTAATTTTTATGGAGACGGAGAAGAAAAGACAAAGCTAGACCAAGAAAAAGGCGAAGCTTTTATTACTAGCACGACAAATTACTTCTTTACCATCAACGTTGAGGTCGGTTATGAGAAGTGTAGAACACAAGATATGTGGGATTCCCTACAGCGATCTTGCTTGGAAAATACCAAATCACTGCTTTGATCGTTTAAAGGCTCTTGCCAATACGCCAAAGAAACTGGTGAATATATGAAACTAAAGTAGTGATACGAGAAAAGAAAACGGCTTTCAAGGCTTGGTTAAAGTGCTCTTCTGCTAATAGAGATGAAAAAGCTCGCCTTAAAGAGATATTTAGATGTTACAAAAGTTTCGCGATTCGTTCCTCAAAATTCGTTAACAATGGTCAAGACGACAAAATTCACCATAATTTGGCAATAATATTATGAAAGACTTCTGAAACGAAGCAATATATACGTCATTATTGTCGAAGAAGTATGGAACGCAGTTAAATACTCTAAAAGAAGAAAAGCGGGTGCTTAGAGGAGATACCCTCTGAGCTCTGCAAAAAGATGGGAGACTTCTGGTCCAGATGGCTCATGATTATTACCTCCAAATTTATGCCTAATCAGTGAAGGGAAAGTTATCTTCTTCTTTTGCACAAAGGAAAGGGCGATATGCGAAACTGCGATCACAACAGTTCTGTCAAGCTAATGTCACATACAGTGAAGATTGTTGAGCGAGTATTAGACCTGTCGGCAAATAATACGGCTGTATGATGATCATTGCGCTTTTGTTTTGGGCAAATCAACAACAGATGCAATCCAAAGTGTAAGGATCATAATGGAAAAACATCGTGATTCCTTAAAGGGCTTGCATATGGTGTTGGTTGATTTTGAAAAAGATTGAAAAAGAAAAAGAGATCTCTTACGGGCGGCACTTATACAATGATGAGTTCCAGAAATCTACGTGCGCATGATCATGGACATGTATGAGGGAGCAAAGACGCTTCCCAAGACTTCTCAATCAAATTCGGTATCAATCCTTTGCTATTTATTGCATTCGTTGATTATGTACTCAAAGGAAAAGTGATGGACCCCAAGGCGCATCAGTTATTCTTTGCTGACAATGGAGCTATCATAAGTTAAGATCAAACGTTCCTGCAACGAGCACTTGATGTATGGGTGGATGTTTTGTAGGGAAATGGGTACCGAATTAGTTAAAGAAAAAGACAGAGTTTGTATGCTGCAAGTTCTTTGATCATTACGAGCCTATTTTAAACAATTACTTGAATGGAAAATTGCTTCCCACCAGCGGACCAGTAGGACCCAGCAATAAACTGTCAGGATTGGGATCCTTCTACTCCGTGTCATAACTTCACTGTTAGGAAGGTAGTAGAAAAAGAATCAGGCAGCCGAGACGGAACAGCAAAATAAGCAGTGCACCGATTTTGCAACTTAAGAGGTCTAAATCTATATATTTTCCTTCGAAAGCCTAGACAGCCCAATACGCTGGGAGCGAGCTCAAAAGGCTGTTTCCAAGTAGATAATGCCATTGGCTTCTAGAACTAAAAGTTTATAAAATTATAATAGTTTTCAACTTGATATTTAGCCGCCACTGGAGCATGTCTATCAGAATTTTACAAACAGACCATCGATAAGACTACATCGAATATAGATCGATGGTCTATTCATCTGTTTTCACTTAACTCATACCGCATTCATAATTCGTCCAAATAGTCTTTATAACATTTGAAAGGCACCCGTGTAAGTTTAGTAAGTAGCAACTCTGTTCTTCTCCAGTTCTTGAATAGCAGAGCCCACTCCTTCTAAGTTGGAAATAGAGATTGTTTCTTCACTAACAAAGCCACTGCTCTAGTGGCAAAATTTCATTCAATAATACTAGTCCTTGCAGTTGTTAGAAACCTTACATATTAACTTCGATCCTTTTTTATTGTTGCAATTCTTAATTTTTCATTAGTTAGACGTTTGTCCTTCTGAAAATCTGCTCAAATAAGATATCTGTTTATAACTCTCTTCCAATCACTTTTATAAAGTTACCTGGCGCATTAACAAAGCACGACGACTACTACGTCCTAACTGCAAATTACGTTTGACAAGTTTACAAAGAGAATCAGTGTTATTTCTGATACTCAAAGTGTATCTGCAGGTTAAGGCAACTTCTTTCCTTATACGAAGCTTAAGTGTTCAGAGATGATTAGATGATTGTTGTAGAATGTACTTCGGAAGTGATTTACAGCCAGATGATCTCCAAAGTCGATTTTCAACGAGTAAATTTCGTAACTACATCATAATCCTGTTTAGTTTGTTCTTTTAAATCTCGACAACAAAAAATTTGTTTAGTGAACATAATTAAATTTTATTAGTTCCTTACTTGAAGCATCCAACTATGGATTCCATTGCACAGATGGACATCATTCCATGATGTGCTTAAAAAAGTTAAATCTTCTTCTTCTGATGTACATGTCTGGAATAAAACCTAAAAGAATAAGTTCATTGCGCTTGATTTGATAAAATACAATACTTTACCGAAAGCTAAATAAATGGTTGAGAAATTTCTTCTAGACCATACTGGCACAACATTTCCAAAAAATAAAGGATTCTGTCTTCAAATCAGCAACACTACCGGAATTCAATTGGAAATTCAATTTCCACTCAGCTCACAGCCCTTGTCTCCATCACTAGATACATATATAGATGCCATCACTGTTTTCTTAGCAAACAATCAACTTTTGTTTAAGATATTTCGTTTTTTTCTCAATTTAATTCGTTTCCAACTGAGATAGGATTTGGAAATGATCCAAAGACAGGGCACGGACAAGAAAAGCAAGCAGGCGGTAGGACAATCAAAGCAAAAAACAATCTTTTTTTCTTAATCTCCTTGACCCATTATATTTACCTAAGACCCAAACATGCTTGACCAACTACATTACCGAAAGAAAAGTCAAGTGAAACCGAGTTTTGTGGACATAATGAGATGGATCTCAACCGAATACATGGGCTAGTTCTGTACCAAAATAGAGAACTTCAGGATTTGAGATAGAGTAACATGCTGTCCTTTGCAAGGAAACTCAAATAGAAACACAGAAATAATCACGTAAAGACAAATTGAATGGAATGACCTGCAAAAAGGAAGAATCGAAATCGAAGGGTTAAAAGTCAAATTTTGATATTTTCCAATTGATACTTGTATTTGATTTTGCTAACTGAAATCTGTGAATAAATGAAAATGGGTCGTTAAACTGTGTGACAGGATGGTAAATTTTGGAGTGGTCCTAGTAAAAAAATAAATTATGCAGCGAGTATCAGGCGGCATATCAATGTAAGGACAAGTACTGTGCACCAGCTCCAGATAATCGAAGACTTGCAAAATAAAGGCAATCTCTCGCCTCCATAAAATGCAATTTAGACCACTTGAAGAATATAGTATATAGTTATGTGTCTCCATGCTCAACACCTTGTTCGAGACATAGCAGGAAATCTAGTTAAAAGAATTTGGAAAAGGTGGTCAGATAATTTCCGGCCTTAAAATAATACAAGGGGTCAATCAGACCCTGAATGTAGAGTTTGATATGAAATGTTTTTTACTTTTGAAAAAATCTTCATAATCATTTAATGATTCGCCAACATTACAACATTACAACATTCTGCGGTAGACTCATGCACATGATTTTAATTTGTTGTATTTATCTATTGTAGCTTTATTATTAAGCTCTGCTCCTTGAGGCGCCAGCTGGGCATATCTCCAGATATCTCCAGTTATCTTGGAACTGAGTGAAATAAGAAAGTGAAATAGTTGTAACCTTCTTCTAGCAAGCTAGATGGGAAAGAACAATATGGCGTAGAGCTAAGTTCCATCACCAGAAATTGTCAATTTTTCCAGCTTATTTGAATGACATTGTATTTATAGTTTTTGAAGCATCACGAATCTGTCCGACAATAGTAGATATCGTAGAAAGTTTTAAAAATAGAGCGCGGCAAGTCCATGAAAAAATGTTCTTCTTCAGTCAATGATACTCCAAGGAATAGCATCGCAAAAATAAATCGACGATTAACTTCGTATGAATTTATAGGACTTATAGTTTATAGACTTGCAGTTTATCACAATTTTAAATCCGAATCCTCTTCCACCAGATTCGATCAAATTCTACATCACTCCCCCACATTTTATATTTGACGTGCGCACTTATAGCCGTAAAAACAGCAATAAAATCTATCACTTGGATTCACCGTAAGGGTGACTTTCTCTCAGAGTTGCTGCTTGCTCTCGGCTCTTCTTTCTGCACTTCATATCTGTTATGTATACCCGATTTTGCCCATTTCCTAACACTCCTTCTTGTCGGTTCTCCGGCGATACTAGGTGAAGTGAAAAGTAACCTGCTATACCGCCAGAATGCGCTGCTACTGCAAAAAAGGTTATAGTGCCTTGAAGTCCGTTCATATTTAGGCAAACATGCCAAATTTCAGTGCGATACTGTCTTTAGTTTTGTTTTGACAGCTGATTGTTGTTGACGTGTTTGGCATCATATTGAGTATAGACAAAAACAAATTTTCGTTCTCTCATAAAACATTATTTTTTGAGATTCAAAACGGCGAAGGAAACAAAAGAAAAGTTGAATAAATATTATGGAGCTAATGCTCCATCAGATTGCACTGTCAAATATTGGTTTTGAAAGTTTCGTGGTGGCCGCAACTCCACTACCGATCAAGTCTGCAGCGGCAGGCCCTCCGATGCGGTTACAGAGGACAATGTCAAGAAAACACATGAAATGGTGTTGGCTGACCGGAAAGTGAAGGTGCGCGAGCTAGCAGATACCACAAAGATTAGTATAGAGTGCACACGTCATATTTTGGGCAATATTCTGCATATGAAAAAGTTATCCTGCCACTCCTGACCAAAAACACGAACGCGAGAGCAATTCAAAAGAGTGTTTGGACTTGCTGATGCAGAATCGGGCGAATTTTTGGCGTCGATTTGTAACTGTTGAACACCTGAGAACAGAATGAAAGCCCCGCAAGGAACTGAAGCAGGCATGAGTGCTCCGAAACGGCCGAGAGAGGCTCGATGGGTCGGAAAGATTATGGCGTCGGTTTTCTGGGATAATCATGGCATGCTCTTCGTGGACTACCTCGAAAAAGGAAAAACCATCAACATCGAGTATTACTGTGCATTATTGGAGCGATTGAAGGCCGAAATCGCTAAAAAACGGCCTCACATGAAGCGAAAAAAAAATTTGTTTTTGCAAGACAATGCACCGGCGCACAAGAGCATCGCTAAAATCAATTACTTACGGCTTCAATTGCTGTCGCATCTACCATATTCGCCCAATTTGGCTCCCTCGGACTATTATCTCTTCGCAAACCTTAAAAGATGGCTCATCAATAAAAAATTCAGCTCACGGGAGGAAATCATCGACGCCAAGGAGGAGTATTTTGCAGACCTTCCGGAAAAGTACTTTTCGGACGGGATCAAGAAGTTAGAAAATCGCTAGAATAAGTGTATCAATATTAGTTCATATAAAAAATAAAGGTTCATAGGGGCCAACAAAGGATGGGCAGGTAGCAACCCAGTCTAACAGCCGAACATCCGTGGGTTGGAACGGTTTCACATAAAATGCTCTATTTTCGTCAATTTTACGAATTTCTCTACTAAATTTGGTTAGAGCATTCGTAACAAATGAATCTTTCAGAAAATGGAAAATGAAAATAAAAAATACCATGTTCCGGTGCTTTAAATGTATGAAACCGGGGATGGGAACACAAATTTTTGATGAACTTGACGGACAAAGCTAACAAAAAAGTCTCAGAACTCGTCCCCCAAGGGATTAGGCTCTGTTGTGGCGTCGACCATGTTCGACCCCGTTCGTATCGGTTTGTTGCAGGAATCGTCACACTATGTTGCATGTATTCAAGATCAAAAATCTCTGCATATTCTCTAGTGCGTTCATAAAGTTATTATTATTTTTTTTTAACTGGACAGTAAGGTCTTTTGGTATCAGTCCTGTAGCGGATACAATTATTGGCGAGATATCCACTCTTTACACATCATACATTGTCTTGAGTTTGCTTGCTAGATCAGTATATTTTTCAATTTTTGTATTATTTTCTTTCCAACTTTATCAAATAAGACGATGTCTGGCTTGTTAGCTCGTATTGTGCGGTCTGTAATCACCGGTCTATCTAAACATAGCTTAGAGCTACTGTTTACAAGTACAGGTGGTGATTCGTATTTGTAGTATGGAAGTTGTTGCTTTACAAGATTATTTTGCATCGCCAGGTCTTGGTGTATTATTATTATTATTATTATTGAGTTGTTTAGCTTTTGCACTATTTCTACATTTTTAAGTAGGATAACATTTACCTACCCTTGGCTAGGCTCAGTTGGACATGTGGGTATAAATCAAACTCCCTGGTTGATTTTTGCATTTCGTAGATGAGCTTCTTATTCACATTCAGCTTTGTTATCTTTGCTCTCCTCAGTTCCTTAAGCTCATGGAAAAGCGGTGCATATTTTTGGATCTTTGTGAGGTACTTTGAATCCATATTGTTATTATTTACAACTGCAAAGTCAATAAGTATAATATTTTTATACCTTTTGTTATGGATCACTATGTCTGGTCTATTAATCTATTCACTCATGTCCATCGGATGGTTCGATCCCAGTAAATGACATAATCTGGGCTGTCTACAGGGGTTTACTTATAGTACGGTACACGTGTTGGTGAGGTTTGTGCGAGATCATATATCTTAATCAGTTCTTGATAGAGTATTTTGCCAACGTTGTCATGCCTTATTTTGTAGAAGTTATTGGCCAAAGAGGAACAACCTGCTAGGACGTGCTGTATTGTTTCATGGACAGCACCGTAGTGGCGGCAGTTATTAGTTTGCACCGTTTGATTCCGTACGATGAATTTTAGGTATTCTCTCGTGGCTATGAACTGTAAGTCCTTCTGTTTCTGGAAATAAATTTCCAAATCGAAGCCAAGAGTTGAAGATTAGGGCATCTACAATCAAGTCATCAAGCTCATAAGGATGTCTGCCGTGCAGAGGTTTGCTTTTCCATTTGCTGTAAAGGTGGATTATGATACTTTCTGGGTTGTTCGAGTATACCCTGTTCTTCATATCCGCTAGTGTAAAGTTGTCGTCCGCGTTGAGGATTGCACTGTGAATTTGAGACGATGGAGCCTTCCTGAAAAAACAGCTAAAAAGGCAGTCATTTTGTTTGTTAACAAGGCTTTTTATGTGAACAACTCCTCTTCTTCCCATGATTCTCGGGATGGCCAATCTCTCGACTGCAGCATTGAGGTGGTGATGGCGGTACTTAGTCATAAGTGTTCTGACTTTTCTATTCAGACCTTTTAAGTCAGTTTTACTCCATTTGACTATACCTGCCAAGTATGTAATTATAGGTATGGCAAAGGTGTTTATTGCCATTACCATATTTCTTGAGCAAAGTAATGTTCTTAGTATCCTTTCCAATCGATTATTGAATGACAAAGCTGGCTTTGATGGATGTGTTGATCATTCTTGCCTGCTCAACTCATAAGTATTTGTAGATGTCGTCTCCTCCCATGGATTCTATGGTCTCGTTGTTAGAGGTAGTATAATCAAACCCTGGGACATCTTGACTCTTATGATGTTTACTGTTTTGCACTTTTGTATGCCTAACTCCATTTTTATATCAATTGAGAATTTCTCGACGATTTAGAAAAGTTGCGCTAGACTTTGGGTAGTGTTGGCGTATATTTTGATGTCATCCATATGCATGAGGTGAGTAAGTCTGGCGCTCTGAATTCTATTACTGACTTTGAATCCATGTTTACTCTAGTTTAACAGAGAAGCTTTTTGCTGTCTGGCCAATATATTATTTTCATCACAGTGCCGGTTGATTAGTTCGGCTACGCAAGACGTTGCCAACTTGTAGAAGGTGTTAAGGGCGGAAATTAGCTGGAGGGTAGTTATGTATTCCGTCCACACCGGCAACCTTCCAGTTATGCAGCTTTTTGATCACAATATGAAAAACTTCCGCTGAGATCTAGGCTACTGCCATCGGATTGATACTAGTTGTTGTTGTATCATTTTGGTGTATCAGCAGAGTAGATTGTTTATGATGGGTAGTTGTGGACCAGATTCCAGTCCAAAAGTTCTCTAAGTCCTCTTTTTGTGGGAGATGGTCAACAACTACATTGTCACCTTTACATTTATTAAAAAACTGTCTTCGAGAGCTACAAAATATTCTGTCGTCGTCTCTTCTTTGCATATACCTTCGAAATCTTTTAGCATAAACACTAATCAACTGCTTATATTGCTATGCGATTGATATCATTATATGTCGCGTGCCTAATATATTTACATCTAATCCTTAGTACTTTTTTTCGCAGCTTAATATTTGGGCTGGTTATATATATGTAAGTGTACCAGCATCCTTACGCAATGATTCAACTTTATAGCAGAGCCTCCCCAACCATGGTGCATCCCTAGGTTGTCGTGTAGGGTATTAGTATTCCTGCTCCTCTGCAATTTTTCTTCCTGGGAGGATATTTTTGTCATAATTCTTGTTTCCTAATCAAATGACCTTATTGCACCTTATCTTTTGGAACATTTATCAAACTGTACTTACTCAGTTGGGCAGAGAAACTTTGAAAAGCGGCCTAAGCTAGATTGTTATATAAGGTCAAGGTTACAAGATATATGTATGGAGATCTGCAGTGATGTATGATAGTTTTGTATTTTAACCAATATCTCATGAAGCTTTTAAACGTTCTAATGTTTAACCAGTTTTTTTTTTTTTTTTAAAGAGAGCGCATAACAACTTAACCCATTACAGACCAATCTTACTTTTGCCATCATTTAGCAAAATTTAAATAAAAAGAGCTTTTTCAATGCTGTCTTGTTTGGCTTTCAGAGATGAACAACAGATGATGCTCTATTATATTTTTGTTCAAAAATATGAAGCAGTCTTGATGACAAAAGTGCACAGCTGCATTGCTCGACAAAATTAAAAGTGTTTGATGTACTGGTTTTATTTACGTGAAAAAAAAATCTATGACATCAAAAGAAAATTTTAATTTCTTCACCTAGGTGTGCCACAAGGTTCTGCACTAGGACCAATGCTCTTTCAGATATGTATCGAATCATTGTTCAGTTTGAAGCAAACTGCAAACTATGAACTTGAATGTCCTCTAAAATCTATTATCCGTTTGATTCAACTAACCGAATTTTTGGATAAAACCAGGTGCCTGTAGGATGGACACAATCTTTACAAGAAAAGAGAGAATATTGTTGTGGTCGGGCGAAAGTCTGTCAGAGAAGGAGAAGCATTCGTACGTATAACCACGCAACAACATATATTATGTATTCACCAAGTTACTAGTTAAACATGTTTATGAGAAAACACTGCATGGAAGATTTAAGTTAAGATTGTCAACGCTCCGTCAAACATTCTGTATTATTCAAGCTAAATTTGTAATTCGTCAAATAATTTATAATTTTGTAGGATGTCATCGCTTCAATGCAACTATAAAGAGTCAAATTATGGGTGACGCCATTTAGACCATTTACACATACATGTATTGATTACGCAGGCCCAGTTCAGATACTCATTTCCAAAGGTAGACGAAGCCGATAAGGTAATTCACCTTTAACTTATCAGCGATTTGACATCAGAATCATTTTTAGCAGCTCTTAGAAGCTACTTCACCCATTTCTACAGCGACTGTGGAGCGAACAAAGAGCTCCAAAAACTTTTTAATTCTGTAATCACTCAAAGGAATAAAAAAGCCGCACAAAAGCTATCTCTGGATGGCATACGGTGGCATTTCATTCCACCCGCCGCACTACACTTTGGATGCTTGTGCGCAATTAAGCTTTCGCTATTTTTTTTATGAAAATTTAACTTTATTGTGAAAAAAGAAGGCTCCAAATGAATTACTCAAAATATTGGCAATCGCTAGCTACAACTTTTTACTGGTAGAGCTGGAATACCGCTACGGTAAAGGGGTTTGTCTTTTGAGGCTTTCCACCATTTTTTGATGTCTTTATATGAGCGGAACTCCTTATCAGCCAGATAATGTGCCATCGAACGGAAAAAGTAATAATCGTACGGCGCAATATCTGACGTTTGGCAACGTGAGGCCAAGCGTTGTAATGCTGTAGAATCACTTTTTTGTGCCTGTGCTCGTATTGTGGTCGTTTTTGGTCAGTGCTCAGCTCAATCGCATCAATTGAAATCGATTTCGTTCTCCAGTTATGGTTTCGTTGAGTTTCAGTAGTTCAAAATAAATAACACTGACCTGGTCCCATCAACTACACAGCATAAAGACCTTCGCAGCGTGAATGTTCGGCCGAGCCGAGGGTATAGAGGCATGGCCGGGCAGTCTGCATGGCTTTTTTCTCCTTGAGTTGCTGTAATGAATCCATTTTTGATCAACCTTCACGATGCAATGAAGAAAACCTTTCCTTTTTTGCAGCTGGAGCAGTTATTCACAGGCGAAAAAACGACGCTCAATGTTCCTTGGCTTCAAATAATAAGGAACCCAAGTTAAGTAAGCTTTATAAAGTAAGCTCTTTTTACATTTGGCACGGATCCTTATCGAGCAAAGCCTCCATAGAGGTACCTTCGAAGGATTTTGGGATTCTTTCACGCGAACGGTCGCCAATATCGAAATCACGGTCTTTGAGGCGACGGAACCAATCAAGGTACGTTGTTTTACTTAGAGCAGCATCTCCGTAAACTTTTTGAAGCTCTCGAGGTCGTTTTCTTCGAATAAAAAAAGAAAATCAACACCTCCCGGAAATGAAGATTATTTGGCACAAAATCAGACATTTTCACACAACCAAAAGTATATAACGCCAAAACAAAATTACTTAAGTATCAAAACGGTTTGTTTACCATACGTCTAAAGTTGGTTCATGACGTTTTGGATATATCAAAATCGACCAGCACTTACTTCTGGAGCCATCTATTAACAAATGTCTGTTGAAGTTAGTTGCGTTTATATAAGCAAGTGTCGTCCTTCGTTTATGATAAGCAAGTTTTACGTTTTTCGAGTCCATTTCGAAAAGTCGTTAATGCCTATCATATTCCCAAATCATCCCACCTACATACATTAAGTATATCTCTCAGATTATTTTTTAAATCCTGATTTCGTAAGCTACTCGAAGGGTATTCTTATCCTAACCAAAACACTTGCGACAACTTGCACTATAGAAATAAATTTAACTGTTTATCCATCTTCCGGTTTTCCAACATCTCCATTTAAACCGATTTAAAATATTTGTATACTCGGACTATTATGTTGTTTCATTGGTTAAGAGGTATTTTAAATTCTCTGATATAAATAGTTCCAAAGCTGCATTAGGTCCTTGAGTAAACAGTTTTCCTCTCCCTAAAAGACACTGAGAGGGAGAGCTCAAATCGATTTGACCCATTTTCTAGTTGTGCGTGTCAAGATGTCCATTATAGTATTCGACGTTTCCTTCTCTTCCTTTTCCACAGATTAAATTTTATGTGTCTATGTCTAGGGTCGATTAAAATGGCTATTGAAGCAAATGACCGTACGTGACACTACAGATGGGTTTATCGTATCACTTCACACGTGAGTCCTTGGACAGATTACCAATGGTTCTGCGTTCAGGTCTTTCAGTCCTTGTCGGATTTAAAAACATTCCCCCGGAGAGCATTTTTAGTACCTTTCTGCGTTAACGATCAACGCCGCTATTCCCTAGTGGAACTTCTGGTGGGTAATACCTAAGCACTTTCACACAATCACAATGAATCTGGCTACTACATCTCCTTTCACCCGGGTGATGGTGGTGAAGGTTAAACCCTGCAAGGTATCCTTTCTTCATGATTTTGCCCTTTGTTATTTTTCCTGTTGTTTTTTATCGCTAAGTGGTGTTCCTGATAATTGACAGGATGAGAAAATACTTTAGAGCAAACTTCCTGTTGTTGTTTATTTTACAATGACCAAAACCGTGGCTCCAAAACCGCAAAAAGACCGGGGAACACAACAGTGTTTTGTCCTTCATCAAGGCACAGCTTCGTTCTCCAGCGTCGTTGGTATTTTTTTTTTTTTTTTTTTTTTTTCTTTTTTTTCTTAATGGCCTATATTCAGAGGGGTGCTAGCAGAAGCCTTAATCTGATATTATGGAAATCTCGAGCGAGCGTTGAGATGTTAAGAACGGTTTGTGATTGTGTTTTACGTACGTCATGAAACCCAAGGAAGGCCGTTTTTTCGGGTTGAGTTTTTTTTTTTTTTTACTAGATGCCAAGATGCCAAGATGACGAAGTTTGCCTACTTTGCACTTGGGCTTTTTGTTTTCTCTACCGGTTGAAGAAATGAACTTTTGTTTTGCAGATTGTCTGTGGCAAAAAGTTATTTAAAGTTTCCTAAGGAAGAAGAAGCTGCTAGGTTGGGGAAAATTAATAAATATTTGCTGTGGGATTTGAATGTTGATTCTATGTCGTCGGGAAATGGTGGGTGGTGGAGATGAAATTTTTGCATTTTTCATACTTAGTAATTGGGAAAGATGTTAAAGAAGCTCTGTTGTAAGATTTCTGGCAGGAGATTTAAAGAGAAAATGAAGATTTTGTAGAACGGAAAACAAATTTGTGAAACTTGTCGCGGCTGAAGAAATTGTCATGTTAGAAAATTTATTTATGTTTCATTTGTATTTTATTGCCACCTGACACCTAAGGCACCAACACAAATTGAAGCAGAATTTCTTGTTTCATTTTTCGCCTTAAGATAAAGAGGACAGCAAAAAAAGAAACACAAAGAAATTGTTATCTATGATGTCATTTCAACGTACTGATTATCATAATAAATGGAATATGCTTTCAACCGTTGACATTGTAATCATGGTATTACCTATTGTCTTTATCATGCGCTTTATTTGGAAGTTGAGAAAATATGTAACATCAGATCTTTAAGGTTACATATTGACAATATCCCTATTTGATATACAATACATTTATACTCCTTCAACTGACCAAGTGGTTTTTAGAACAAGCGAAAAAGATATAGTATACTATCATTAAGTATAACCTCGGCCCGCTTGTTTGTTTTGAAATCCATTTCAAATAATCGTGTTAGTGTTTTTTGCGACCAAGAAAAAAGTGCAGCATCGCTCGGTGATCCGATTCTTGTTTTTGACTGGCAAAACCTGCGAGTAAATCAAACCCATTTTCGATGGCGTATATGAGATCCACTCACCTTTCCGTACAACCATTTACCATTTGCTCGCAGAGTTTCGCCGTGGCCGCACATCGGTTTTTGATGAACCGCTCACAGGTGGCCCAAAAACGGTTACCGCAGACAAAACCGTGGACAAAATCCATGATCTCGAATTAGCTGAGATAGCAAGCATCTTAACTGAACGCAATAGCCATATCCTGCACGAAATTTTGGGCATGAGAAAGTTGTCCACGCAATGAGTGCCGCGTTTGCTCACACCGGAAAACAAGCGCAATCGTGAAACTACTTCTAAGACGTGCCCTGTTTATTCGAAATCTGGAGGAGATTCTGCGTCGTTTCGTGACCGTCGATGAGACATGGATTCATTGGTACACATCAGAGACCAAAGAACAATTAAATCAACGGGTTTTACCCAGTAAACTTTGCTTTCGACCGAAAAGGTAATGCACAACGTTTTATAGGACGCGCGAGGTGTGATCTACGTTGACTATTTGGAAAACGAAAAAACAATCACAGGAGCATACTACGTCGATTTATTGGGCCGATTCAATGCCAATTTGAAGAAAAAAACGATTACATTTGGCGAAGAAAAAAGTGCTCTTTCACCACGATAACGCACAGGCTCACACGTCTGCAGTCGCCACAGCCAAATTGGTCGAAGTGCACTACGAATTGCTCCATGTAACTTCTTTTTGTTCCCAAACATTAAAAGATTGCTCCTAAACCTAAAAACGTTAAAATGTTCCCAGCCTAGTGACTATCTGAAATTTGCTACCGAACGCCTTGTGATTATAAGTTGACAAGACGGTTATATTGCGGATGATGACTGTTGCTTAATTGTTACAGTGGGGATAAGCGAGGTTGGCTGACTTAACTGCTATGATGTATGCTGGTTTATTTTTTGCTAAAAGCTCAGACATACCACAGATTCAGACTTTGATTAAAAAGGAATTACCACCGTGTGGCGCTCCCATTGTTCCCATTTGAGCTCTGTTTTTTTTTTTTTGGTACATCTGTTGTTGACATTCCCTCTAAATCTTTGCGTCATAGCTTGATATTTGCAAAAGTTACGTAGACAAGAGTACATCTAATATCTCTGTGTGCGTTGGCGATTTTTTACAATTTTAGAAATGGATTTGAATTTGCAACAACGAACTTGCATTAAATTTTGCGTAAAACACGGAAAAATGGTACGAGCGGTTCAAAAGTGGTCGTGAGTCAATCGAAGATGATGAACGCAGTGGCAGACTATCGACATCGAAAACTGACGAAAACATTGACGACGTAGAAGAAATGTTTGTCAATAACCGCAAATTAGCCATCAGAGAGAGAGCGGAGGACTTGAACATTGCCTATAGATCTGTCCAAGACATTTTGGTTAATGATTTTGGCTTCCGTCGAGTAGTAGAAAAGTTGGTGCCATAAGACATCAATTTCATGTAAAAAAGATATCGTGTTGACTTCGCAAAAGAGATCATTTGCGAGCCTGAATCCGCTCCCATATTCATCAAAAGGATCATTACTGGAAACGAGACGTGGGTTTATGAGTACGACACGCAATCCAGACATCAGACAAGTGAATGGCGTTCACCATATGAGCCAAGAAAAAAAAAAAAACAACGTTTTCATGAATTTTTGCCAGAAGGCCAGACAGTAAACAAGGAGTATTATTTGGGCGTTATGAGACGTTTGCGTAAAGCATTTCGCCGAAAGAGACCAAAATTGTGGGCAGCAAGCTCGTGGATTTTGCACCATGATAATGCACCGTCGCACAGTGCTATTATTATTTGTAATTTTTTTAAGAAAAATGCAACAAATACCATCCAACAGCCACGGAATTGACCTGATTTGGCTCCCTGTGACTTCTTTTTGTTAAACCCACTACGTGTAACGCATTTCAGCAGCCGAGAGGAAGTAATGGAAAAATCGCAGGAACCACTGATGGACATACCGAAACTCGAATATAAAAAATGTTTCGAGGATTGGATCAAGCGCTGGCATAATGTGGCGCAGTCGATGGGGTTTACTTTGAAGAGAACACTATAGATTCAGATGAATAAACTTGTATTTTTAATTTTCTGAATAAATTCTTTTTGATCAAGTTGTAAGCAGTTAATTTATCTACACTTACCGAATCATGACGCTTGTCAAATATCTTAAAACTGAGGTAGTTCTTTTCTTCTTTTCACATGAAGAAGTAAACTGACTAGTATTGCTATTCTACTCCTCAAACGTATCGCCATACGCTTTTCCAACGAAGATATGTACTTGAATTTCGCCCTGACAACAAACCGCTTAAATACGGCGACTTGAATGGTGGGATGGTGGAGTAGAGTCCTTTGGAACTACGCAGCTATTACAACACCAATTATGTATATCCTATTTGTAAGTTCTTCAGTGAAACTGTTGTTCTTACAAGACTCCAAGGAATGGTTTGTGTCGTGGAAAGGTTTTTCCAAGTACACTTGCCTCTACTCTAGAGGCACTTTTGAATCTGCCTTCTCTTGCTATTCATACCATTCGCTATACTATAAATCCATCTTGCATTTATAAAAAAGTGGTAGAAGACGCACTATGAGTTTTAATCATCTTTCGCATCGACTGTCTTTTACCTCTTGACGCCATATACGTCTAGTCCTATGATACCAGAATTCCTATTACTACAAATGTAAGAAGTCGACATTCTCTGTACTCCGGAATGGCTTTGGACAGAACCAAAAAATCTATGAAGTGGGAAATATTCGTTCTAAGGCCTAAGGCGTTCTGCAACCCTCTCAACAGAAAACTTTCTGAGCTGCCAAACCTTCGACTAGGATTAAGATTCTGGTTTCTTACGGCCATAGCTAAAGTAGGCATGATTGTCTAAAATTCTGGTAGACCAAAGGAATAGTTTTCGACGTCTCTGCTTGGCAGGAAGGACTGTGGACTGCTTATTGGCCCCGTAACGGAGCAATAAATTTTTGCGACATAAGCAACATCATGTCCTGCGGTGATTTGTGTGAGATTTGTAATGACAACATAACAGAATGTCGCTCGCGGCAGTGTTTACTCACTTTTCTACAATGAAAACGACAGACCAGGTCTTGTCTCAGTGGTCTGCTCTGACGGAAAAAGGAAAAAACTATGCTATGGTAATTGAGGGGGAGATGCCTCACCCAAATAAACTCATACATCTAGTCATCCGCGCAAAAAATTTACGAAAAAAAAAAAACTGTTTACATACAACATACCATATAACGGAAAGTGTTTTCCCTTGTTTTTTTTTCGCACCCCTTTACGTATGGAAATTTTTCAGTACTAGATACAGTTGCTACTTGTCGATCCAGAAACAGGTTAGTGCCGATTTTCTCAAGTGGAAGTAGGTATTTTTTGTCATTAATTAGTGTTCAAAGAAGTGGATGGTGTGATTTTTTTGTTTTTTTTGTTTTCGTTTTTTGTTAGTTATGAAGCGTGGTACGGTATCTCCCCCTCACTTCAGGGATAATAGCCATACCTTTTTTTTTTAATAAGATGTCGCATGTTGATTTTGTTTATTTCTTTTGTTTAAAAGGAAATATAGGACGTGTATTGCCGCAAAAATACGATATATTAGAAAATTCAACAGCGGAAGTTGGAGCGAAGAGGCTATGGAACAAGCGTGAAAAATCATTGAAGAGGGAATGTCTCTTCGAAAAGCCAAACAAAATATTTGGCGTACCGGCTAGAACGCTGTCAAGACGGTTAAAAGAAAGATATTTTGCGAGAAAACCGCTTGGCTTTATTTACTTAATTAGTTATGGCACTCCATTATCTTTATAATTTTTGAAATCTACTGACAGGCGTTCTTGAAATAGAAAACGAAAAAATAGGCTAGCAAAACACATCAAAAAATTAGCGTCTGTAGGTTTTGCCGTTGACAGGTAAGGTGTTCGTAGCTTGGCGTTTAGGCTAGCGGTGAAAATTAATGTCAAACATAAATTTAACTAAACAACAAAAAATGATGGCTATGCTTGGCTTGCCTCGTTTTTGGAAAGGAATATGGACATTTCGCTCAGATAATCCGAAGGACTCAAGGTATCAGGCCGGGTAATTAATTGGGAATGCATGAAGAAAGCAGCGTCCGTCTGAAATGGAACTTCAAAATTCAGGGCCTCAGGAATCTACCCCTTTAATCCTCAAGCTATTTCAAATCACTTCTTCAGCATATTAGACGGACTGCAGTTGAAGTTCACTAATCAACAGCTCCTGCAGTACAAACCGCTAGAAATACCTCGATCTTGGGACTGGTTATCCAAGCACCAGCAATATATTGCACACCTGTAATCACTCTGAAAATGAATTGCATACCTCATCATGTTTCAAGCCTATGCCAACAAAACTCTTTCAAGAAATTTTACAACCACCAAAAATTCTAGTGCTGATTTTTTTTCAATTTTTACACTGTTCAATTGAAAAAAAGAAGAATGCCAAGTCTCGAAAACGCAACCAGAAAAAAAAAGCTTCAAAGAGGAAGATTGATTGGAGAATTCCAATGTTTATGCCGAATGTTGAATAAATTATTTTTCGACCAAAAAACGGGGTGGTTGGATACAATGCGCGAAATGAAAACTGTACACGCGAAGATCGACAAAAACATAGTGAACATTAAAATTAAATTAACGTGCGGCATCTCTCTTACACATATTGGGAGAGATGGCACACCTAACACATTTTATTTTTCGGTCATATAAAGTCTCCGCGGTTTTTGGTACATTTTTGGGGGAAAAAAAATTCTTTATTCAAAATCATTTTCAATCTACGACCTTTTGCCATTTTCCGGGTAGCTTCTTTCTTGAAAGCTTCATTCAAACGATCAAATTGTACTCAGTGGAGGGTCGAACTGACCGTTTCGTTTCCAATCCCACCAAACACTCAACATAACCTTGTTTGCCGTCAATCCAGGCTTTGAAGTCATTTTTGGTTGGTCAACGGCCTTGGAGCATGATCGCTTGCGTTAGATATTCTCGTATTTAATCCATTTTTCATCGCCCGTAATGAATCGCTTCAAAAATGGTTCCATTTCGATGCGTTTCAGCAGCGTTTCAATAATGGTTATTCGGTCAATTAAATTTCTAAACTTCGAGTTTTTTTAGCTCCATCAGTTGCAAAATTTCCGGAACGGAATCGAACAAACCAATTCTGGGTCCGGCGTTCACTCACAAATAAAACTTGCATCAATTTTTAAAAAAAAGCGCGGCATCTCTACCGCAATTACCTTATATATTCTCGTCTCTAAAGGGAGCCTCCATGCATTTTCAAATATTTGGGAATCTAAATCTTTGGATTTAAATGGCTCACGATCCTATTCACTGAACTGATGAAAAGTAACCTGAGTCACTTGAGTGAAAGTGAGTTACTGTTCTTGACAGATTACGAAATGCCAAGAAGTGGATTGAGCAGCAGAAGTTCAGCTGCCGTTGGTTCTACTAGGTAGAGCGAAAAGTAACCTCCTTAGGAATGAAAAAAAATTTTTTTTAAATGTTTTTTTTATTTTATTAAATAAAGTCCTTTTTTAGTTTGATACACTTATTCCAGCGATTTTCCAACTTCTTGATCCCGTCCGAAAAGTAATTTTCCGGAAGGTCTTCAAAATACTGCTCCGTGGCGTCAATGATTTCCTCGGGTGAGCTTTGGGAAGAGATAATAGTCCAAATGAGCCAAATCGGGTAAAGTCGACGCCAAAAGTCCGCCCGATTCCGCATCAGCAAGTCCAAACACTCTTTTGAAGTGCTCTCGCGTTCGTGTATTGGTCAAGAGTGAGTATGCGTGGCACCCAGCGGCAGGATAACTTTTTCATTTCATGTATTTTTTTTAATTGTCCTCTGTAACGGAATCGGAGGGCCTGCCGCTGCGGAATTGATCGGTGGTGGAGTTGCGGCCACCACGAAACTCTCGGAACCAATATTTGACGGTGTAATCTGACGGACCATTAGCTCCATAATGTTTATCTGACTTTACTTTTGTTTGCTTCGTCGTTTTGCCTCTCAAAAAATAATGTTTTATGAGAGAACGAAAATCGTTTTTGTCCATACTCTGTATATGTATTATGTGTCTATAAGATCCAAAAATGGAACTTTGAACGATTTGTTTGATGAATATTGTGGGCGGAAAATTTTTCGGTCAATCATGTCAGAAAGAACATTTTTATACAATAGCATCTTGGTATTTCCCTCCGAGATATAAGGTGGCAGACGACGGCCTCGATCGCCCTTTTTACCAACTTGGGTCAAACTTTATTCTCGGTGGTGATTTCAGCGCAAAGCATACATTTTGTACATTTTACTGTACCAAACAAGTATGAAACGTGGCTTAGACTTTTTTTCGACGGGCAAGCCAACCTACTGGCCCACCGGCACAAATAAAATACCTGTCCTGGTCGATTGTTTCATTACAAAAAGAGTCCCCAAATATCTCACGACTTTAGAAGAATCCTATGATCTCTGTTCAGATCACTCGCCAGTAATCTTTAAAATCGGCAGAAGCACAGCAAAAACCGAAAGACCGCCCAGATTGACGAATAAGGAAACAAACTTGGATGGTTTCAGAAGAAATTGCAAGGAAAATATTGCTTTAAGAAGACGAAGTTGACAAGTTCGTGGAAATCATCCAAAGAGCTGCGTGGAACAACACTTTCTTTCGAACAAGAAGTATAAAACATGGAAAGCAAATATACGCGCCTGATATAGAAAGCCTCCTGCGAGAAAAAAGGAAAGCATTTAAACCGCCTATCAAATAAACTAAAGCAAATGCTGCAAGAATAGAAGAATAGAAGAACCATGAGACTTCTAATTATTTCAATTATTCGCTCTGGAAAGCTGTGAAGTCGACTAAGAGGCCTGTTATGCAATTGGCACCGATAAAAACAGCCGACGGCGAATGCGCAAAAGGAAACAAAGAGAAGCGAATTTATTATCCGACCACTTGGAAGAAACATTTCAACCGTTCGAAGGACGTCAATTGGCCCAAGAACTTAATCTCAGAACAGTATCCGACAACTACAATATAAAATCCGTATCACTGTCTGAGCTACAGCAAACAATAAAAAAACCTAAGAAATAATAAGGTTGCAGGATACGATTTGATTACAGGTGAAATTCTAAAGGAGCTACCTCGAAAAGCGTTTGTCAAGCTCTGTTCACATTATAAATGCTTCCATGAGACTTTTATACGTTCCAAGCCAATTGAAAGTCGCAGAAGTCATAATGGTTCCAAAACCAGGAAAAATTCCAAGCGACAAAAAATCATACAGATTCATTTCGCTCCTGCCGATAATTTCAAAAGTCTTCGAAATTTTTCTGCTTAAACGTCTAAAACCGATAACTGGAGAAAGACGATTGATCCCGGATCACCAGTTCGGCTTTAGGGTCATACATTCCACAATCGATCAGGTCTATCGGATAACAAATGTAATTTAAACGCGCTAAAGGAAAAAAAGATATGTTCAAGCGTTTTTCCCGACGTATCGCAAGCCTTGGATAAGGTATGGTACGAGGCTTGAAGTATAAGCAACAACAAATTTTACCGAGAGAAATGAATAGAATACTCGAATCTTGAAAATAGACCATTTTGGGTTAGATATGGGATTGAATACTCTGAATTCAAGGAAATTCAAGTTGGCGTTCCACAAGGAAGCGTTTTGGGTTCATAAATATTCTTACTGTAGAGACTGTGGTAGTCACGTTCGCGGATGACACGGCAATCCTCGCCACAGGACAAACAGTTGAATCCTCTACTGCGAAACTTCTACGAGCCCTGAACAAAATATGTGAGTGGACGAAGAGCTTTCGAATTGTGCTTAACGAAACTAAGTCAGCACACGTCAATTATTCATCAGAATATTTGGGAATGACCCTAGATGCAAAACTGAAGTGGAGATCCCACGTAAAAAAGAAACGTGAAGAGCTCGGAAGATACTCTAAACTAAGCACATATAACAAGCTGCTTATATAGGGTTTTCCAATAGGGACTTGACAACTTTGAATTTAATTTGTGAACGCACTCTTTCACTAATCATCAAACTGTCACATTTTCATCAGGGTAAAGAACACTAACGAGCAACGTCTGCAAACTATAAAAATTCTCTACAGATATTCGGAGTCGATGACTGCAACTTTAAGAGCGTTAACTCCAATTTTCGGTCGTAATTCTCGCCCTAGTAGACAGGCAATAAATAACAAGTTTAGTGCAAAAATTTGAGTCTTATTTCGTTGTGTGATCTTGATCTTGCCGTGTCGGTGAGACAACGGGTTGGTCAAAGTTCCGAAAATATCGCTGCCGTTCAGACGTCCGTAGCAAACGATCCAAATCAGTCAATTCCACCTCGTTCGCAAGAATTGGGCATCCCTCAGAATACATTATGGCGTATTTTCCGTAAGGATCTTGGTTTACACCCATACAAGATCAAGCTAGCTCAAGAATTAAAGCCGATGGACCATTGGAAGCGACGTACGTTCATACGTACGTTCGGATTGGGTTCTGGAGAAGATGCGCCAAGATGATGAATTTCATCGCAAAATCATCTTCAGTGACGAAGCTCATTTTTGGCTCAATGGATTCGTCAATAAGCAAAATATGCCTTATTGGCCGGGTGAAAACCCACATGTGCTTCATTAATCACCACTTCATCCACAAAAAATAACTGTTTGGTGCGGTTTGCAGGCCGGCGGCGTTATTAGGCCATATTTTTTCGTCGACGATAACGATCGTCACGTTACTGTGAATGGTCAGCGTTATCGCGCTATGATCATCGATTATTTTTGGTATATGTGGTTTTAACAGGACGGTGCCACAAGCCACACAGCACACGCTACAATTGATTTATTGAAGAGTAAGTATGGTGAGCGTGTTATCTCAAGACATGGGCCAGTCGATTGGCCGCATCGTTCGTCCGATTTAACGCTGCTTGACTATTTTCTGTGGGGCTACGTTAAGTCATTGGTTTATGCCAACACGCCGACGACTTTGGAAGAGCTCAGAGCCAACATTGAACGCGAAATGGCGGCCGTTTCGGCCGAAATGTGTGGCCGAGTCGTTGGCCAACTTTGGGTCCAACGAATCGACCGCTGCAAACGTGCAGGCTGTGGCCATATGAACGAAGTCAAGTTTCATTCATAAATGTTTTGATTGTACTTCAAGCCAATAATAAAGTTTTTGAAATATCTCAAATGGTTTGCCTTTTATTTAAAAAAAATTTGTCAAGTCGTTATTCGAAAACCCTATATATAAGCAAGTGCTAAAACCTTCGTGGACTTATGGTATGCAACTATGGAGTTGTACCAAAGCAAACAATATGTCTGTCATACAGACTTGCCAGAACAAAGCACTTAGAGCAATCATAAATGCTCCATGGTATATAAGGAACAGCGATATTCACCGCGACCTGGGAATTGCAACCGTGAAAGACGAAGTAACAAGCTTTGCTCGTAAACTTAGCACTCGTCTTGTGCATTAATGTAACCAGGAAATAATCCGGAGATTGTACAAAACCAATCTTGTGCGGCGACTTCAAAGAACAAGAATGTATGAAACCGTATGAAATAACGGTAATAGTAGGTGCCTTCACTGGAAAGCTACCTACCAAACACGATAAACTACAGAAGCTTGAGCTACTTGTTAAGGAGACTTGGTCGTAGTCTTATAGAAAATGGGAGGTTTTTTAGTGAGTAAGAATCTTACACTACCATGAGCGCGTACTTATGGTGGGCGCTGCTATGCCACTGTGGTAGGCAGTAGGTGCTCGTGCTTATGCTGCCTACTGTGGTGGTGTGGTGGTGCTTTTATGAGCGCGTGCTTATTGTACTTAAGAAGGTTTTTACCTACCCACGGAGCTTTGTTAGAGAGTATTCCCTTATTTCCTTTTAATCTTTTGTTTTCACTGTCCTCTAACTTTCTTATCATCATTTATTTCTTTTTAGATCTGCGTGTTTTGTTTGCTTGTACTCTCTTTATTTTATTCCACTCTGTGTATAGTGTAGCTAATATCATGGTTTATAGTTTGTTTCACTGCTGTTCTAAGTCATTGTGGTCTACCATACATTGTTTGATTGCTGTATTACTCGTCTGATCAAATTTTGGTATTTTTTCCATATTTCAGAACTTCGAAGTTTTTCTGCACCCCCCTGTTTCTTTTTGATACCCTTGATTTTCGCTACATTTAATATTCTTTGGTAGGTTGTTACTTTAACCAAATAGCGGCCAGGGTCCGAGTTTACTCCTCTACAGTTTTTTACACCCGTTGATGTAGCATGTATTGCATCTATTATAACGTAGTCTATCTATTCTGGTGTTTTCCATCTGCCTTTGTGTATTCTTTTTCTTTGAAACGACTTACTTCTGATCCTCATATTATATGCTTCAGCAAATTGGCACAATCTGATTCCATTGTTGCTTGTGTTATTGTATAAAGCTGCCCAACTATATGTTATTTCTGGCGTAATGTTTCCATCCTATTTTTACATTGAAGTCCATTGTTATTTTCATTTTAAATTCGTTAAATTCAATTCATTATATTCTAGGGATATTAAGGTTTGGCCTATGGCCGTCTTCCAGATTGACAATAATTTATGCATTTTTATTTTTATTTTAAAAATGAAAACGATATATGCGAGTACATACATTTAATATTAAAAATCTTTTTCAACTATACATTATCTAAAACGAAGTGCGTTTATGAAGTAGTTGTAAAGAAAATTCCACCCTCGGACTCCATTTAAAATTTGAATTGCTTCATCTTTTTCCAGGATATAGAATAGAATCTCACTGGAACTTCTTTTAAAACTGGGCATATCTTCTCCTATCTTCTTATTGCAAAAATTGCACAAGATAGATAATTCTGGACGCCGTAGAATGAAATTCAGACTTAGTAGCTCTCCTCTGAGAACAATGTTGATCTTCTCTATAGAGTTTCAGTTTGGAAATTAAGTTTTTTCTGCTAGATGGTATTTCATCAGGTTACTATAATATGTCCTATACTGGGAAGACTGTGCATTCATTACAAAACGATCATACATACTACAACCTACTTTTTCCAGCAAGACGTATAGTTGTGCTCTTAGATGTTCAAAATATTCATCGAGTGTTATCCTTATACACTCCCCACAGTCTGATGCAAGACGTTCCCATTCTTGAATCAAACTCGCTCTGCTTCTCATTACACCCTTGAGAACAACTTTTGGCAATCTATTATCGCTTTTACTATACAGTCAAAATGTAGTCTCAATGTTTCCAAAAACATAGGCGGTGCCCCAGTCCCTAGATGCAGCATATACGATAATAAGGCGTAGCACTTGGCAAACGAAACATTCGCTTTAAGAAATACCGTACAAACTTCTCAACTTTAACAAAAGAACAATATCCCCATACCTGCGCTCCATATAAAAGAACTGATGCTGCAGTTGAGAAGAAGATTTTCTGCTTAGAGCTATGGGTTACATACTTGTTGCTGATGCAGCGACGCCATACCGCTGAGATTGCTCGTTTGGCTTCTAGATGTTTCTTCATATTTAAGTTTGAAGACACTAAAATTTCTAGGTATTTGTACTCGCGAAAAACTTCCACCGTGTCTCCTTAATGCGTCCACCTTTCGCTTTGCGAATACCTTCCACTGCCGCCTCTGAAAACCATTACCACCGATTTATTCAAGTTCACGCTCAGGTTTCAGTGCTTACAGTTAACGCTAAGCCCATTCATCATAAGCTGCAACCTATCCACAGTGTCGGAAAGGAAGACGATGACATCCGCATACTTAAGAGCTGGAATATTCATCCTGCCGAACTCGATTCCACCATTAGAGCATCTGATATGTCGTTGATGAGGAGGATAAAGAGTAACGCACTCAAGATACATCGTTGCTTCACACCCATTGTTTCACGCCACATTATTTGCATACATTGCTCTTAGAATAGTTATTATTTTCGTTGAGAAAAACCAATATTATATCGTTGCTCGAAAGTCAACGAAAAAGGCAATTTTTTTTTATGTTTCAGTTTATATATTTCAGAAATATTAAGTAATACAAATACTTGATCAACTGTCGAATAATTTTTCCTAACACCTGCCTGAAACTCCTGCAAAACATTTTTACTTTCAACCCAACAAAGTAAATCTGTTTCCGCTCTAAAATTGTGTAAAATCTTTTTTTTCTTTTTGTCCGTTAACTTTTAATCTTATTTCTTGTAAAGGGGTGATGTTGATTTTGTATCTGAGTAGTTAATTTGCTATTTCTAACATTTTGCCTGGTTGAAGTATCGTCTTTATATTCCATGTTGCTATGAATAGTTCGTTGTCCTTATTTCATTATCCAAGGTGAGTATTAAATTTTCGAAGCAGTGTTGTTTTTCTACTGTGTGATTGCTGGCCACACGACAAACCCCCAACCTGTAGGGCGAATTCCCTAATTTATGTCCCCTGAGACTTGGTAGCTCGGTTATACCTCTGAGCGCTAGGTGTTGTTTTACTAGAAATAGAATAATATATCCGCTGCCATAAACTCTCCTCTTTTTCCGGGCTTGGGACCGGCACAGTAAATTATGGCTTAAATATTTGCAAGCAGTAAAAAAAATGAGACATTGAATGATGATGTACGAACAAAGGCGTAATTGAGATATAACCAAACTTAATGGCAATTGGTCTCAGCCTAGAGGTATGTAGGTCGAGAAACAATACAATTCGAATCCTCCGTTTAATGGAAAAATATTACACTGTCACAAATAATCTGTATATTATCTGCATAGATGTAGATAAACAGCTCAAAAGACTAACTAGAAATTTACAAGGTGGCTATGGTGCCTTGAAGTCCGTTCATATTTAGGCAGACATGCCAAATTTCAGTGCGATACTGTGTTTAATTTTGTTTTGATAGCTGATTGTTGTCGACGTGTTTGGCATCATCTTGAGTATGGACAAAAACGATTTTCGTTTGAATAAATGTTATGGAGCTAAGGCTTACACTGACAAATATTGGTTTCGAGAGTTTCGTTGTGGTCGCAACTCCACTACCGATCAAGTCCGCAGCGGCAGGCCCTCCGATGCGGTTACAGAGGACAATGTCAAAAAAATATATGAAATGTTATTGGCTGACCGAAAAGTGGAGGTGCGCGAGCTAGCAGATACCACAAAATTAAGTACTGTGTGCAAACGACATATTTTAGGCAATATTCTGCATATGAAAAAGTTATCCTGCCGCTGGGTGCCGCGCATACTCACTTCTGAGCACTTCGAAAGAGTGTTTAGACATGATGATGATGCGGAATCGGGCGGACTTTTGGCGTCGATTGGTAACTGTTGAACACCAAAGAACAGAATGAGTGCCTGGAAATGGACTGAAGCCGGCACGAGTGCTCCGAAGCGGCCGAGGGAATCGGCAAAAGGAATCGGAATCGTCTCTGATAAATTGATAGTCCTGTGAAAATAACCTAATAATTCGCAAAAGTTGAAGTTCGAGTACACGAACCCAGTGACTACAACAAGATGCTATTAATTCAGTGGGGATTTTCTACTAAACCCGTTTTAAATGAAAGTCGTTTAAGGTTTGAAATTAAGTTTTTTCCGACATATTTTTTGATTATATGCTATCACTACAATAAAAATAAGTTAAAGTGTTGTTTTTTATAAATCAATTTAAAGGTTATTGGAGCTGTACCCAAACGAGTACAGTGGTAAGGTGTGGGTTCTAATTTTTCTTGGTATGGAATTTTTTGAAACAATTTTCATTCCACACGCATAGGGAAATAGCACAAAGCTCACAGTTCCACCTTAGCCTCATATGACATTCTTTGCATCTTAGGAGTTTCTCGATCCTAGCACGGGGTCTCTCGGCATACGCGACACTGGATCCAATACTGCGTTTTGTTGTTGGATTCTTTAAGGTGTAGTTTCTTAGATAATATTTTGCAATGTTTCTTTGGAAAGACAGTAAATCATCCTGAGAATTATTTGCAACTTTGAACAATTTCCAAGCATTTACCAATGTGGAACTAAGCATTGATGTGAAAAGCGGAAACCACAATTTTTTGACTCTTATTTTTATTTTATATGCGTTTAATGCTTGGTCGTGTAGATCAACGCCCCCCATACATACATACCAACGTTTTACAAAAAAGCAGTAACTCGTGGGAAAAGAAATAATTGTCAAAGGAAATAACATGGTCGGTAGGGACTTTAACAAATTCTTCTAGTTTAAGAATAACTCGAGAACCTAATGGCATATGAGGTCTTTCTGGAGGAATATTTTTTGCACCGCAGTATGTGTCGAATCTATTTGCTTTACCTCTTATAAATTGTTAAGAAGAGTGATGTCCAAAATATTTTATCATGGCCTCATCAACAGATTCAATACATTTTTGTGCATAAGGCCCCATTTTTGAAATTTCTGACAAAACAAATTCATAAGGAGTCTTATTTTAGCTATTTTATCTTAACGGTCTATTTGACTACTATCTACCAAGTGAATAAACTTTTTTATTTCAAAAAATCGTGTGTTCGTTCGGGCTCGTTCAATTGCCAGTTCATTAACTTCCTTGGCATTGTATGGTAGCCACAAAAAATAGTGTGCCGATAAAATCTTGGAGGTCTCGTTTCGATATTTTAAAATTGTGATGGTTTTGTTGGGAGTCATACAACCGAATATGATCTAAAATTAATTGGACGAAGTCGTCATCAAATAGTGTTTTGAAATTCTTAACATGGCTTTTATTTTCTAAACTCATTTTCGTATCCAACACGCAGTTTTCAGAGCTATTAGTGGAACTCGTTGTCAAGTTAATGTCATTATTAGACTATCGTGGACATTATATTCAGAAACTGCGTCTCGCAGAACTGATAATGGGACACCATCCTCACTGTTGTATTCTTCATCTCGAACAAAAATCTCTACATTACCAGGAACATCATTTGCTAAGTGTTCATTTTCCAAGTTTCCGATATCAATCCATTTTTCGTCTGGATAACATCAGCATCAGGTGGTATATTGGTTATATCAGAGCTGGAACCTCTCTAGTCTTCTTCTATTGCCTCAACTGCTTTTGCAATACTATCGAATCCCCTCCCGTAGAAGTAACCTCTTGGAAAAGGCAAAAATGACTTCATATGTTTCCATTTTACCCAAGTAAGTACACCTAACATCTAAGCTACTTACCGTGTGTAATTACAACTTTTAGCTTATATTTTCACTATTATTTTTGGAAAACCACAAGTAGCTGTCGAAAGAGCCCTCCAGCACCTCAAAGTGAATAAATCATTTGCTTGTGTCTGGAGCCATAGCTCGTTACCGCGATACTCGCAGCGTTGCAAAACGCCATGGAAGTGGTCATAAAAAACAGCAGCATCGGCAGAAATGGCTCGGAAAATAAAGGCTCGAATTGAGCGAAATCCGCATCGAAGTGGAAGAAAAATGGCTCGTGAGCTTAACATATCGCTGGAATGGATGCAAAATGAGCTTGGGCTCAAGCCATTGAAGTTCCAAAAAACACACGATCTTACACCGCAACAGAAAAAAGTTAGAATCGAAAGAGCGAAGGAGTTGCTACGCTTGCACGAAAGTGGTGAGTTGCCGAATTTGGTTTTTTCCGATGAGTCGCTATTTGTTATAGAGCAATATGTCAACAAACAAAATGACAGAGTTTACTTGCCAGAGAGGTCCTTCGAAAATGCACACTTTCGGACAACCACCGAGAGCAGGCAGCATCGATGATGATGGTTTGGGTCGCCATAACTGCCGATGGTATTTTTGGACCGTGGCGTCAAAACAAATCGTATACCGTGAAACTGTCTTAAAAACAGTATTGAAGCCTTGGGTAAACAATCATTTAGGTCGGAGACCGTGGACATTTCAACAAGACTTGGCACCGTCTCACAAAGCGCGCGTCAACCAAGATTAGTTAAAAAACAATGTACCACACTTCATTTCTTCTACACAATGGATTGTAAATTCTCCGGATGCAAATCCGTTGGATTTCTCTGTCTGGGGTATTTAGAAGGCGAAGGTTGGCACTAAAAAATAACAAAGTTTGGACCACCTCAAAAAAGCACTTCGCCGGGAATGGGCCAAAATACCGCAGAGCCAATTGCGTGCAGCGTGCGATGCTTTCTTCGGCCGTCTCAAGGCCATTATTCGTGCCAAAAGTAGACATATTGAAAAGTACTGATACAATATAAAAATTGATGTATTTTCCAACATTTTTTGATTGGCACAATAAAATTCATCAAAAAATAAAAAAATTATAGCATTTTAAAAAGTTGCAGTTCGAGTCAGTCACCCTGTATATTGTCCCCTTCAAAATAATCCGTATCGACTGCAACACATTTATACCAGCGCTTGATCCAATCATTGAAACAATTTTTATATTCGGTTTTCGGTATGTCAGTGCTTCCTGCGTTTTTTCCATTACTTCCTCTTGGCTGCTGAAACGCGTTCCCGTAGTGGGTTTAACAGAAAGAAGTCACAGGGAGCCAAATCAGGTGAATTTGGTGGCTGTTGGATGGTATCATAATGCAAGATCCACGAGTTTTCTGTCCACAATTCTGGTCTCTTTCGGTGAATTGCTTCATATATAACGCCCAAATAATGCTCTTTGTCTACTATCTGGCCTTCTGGGAAAACTTCCTGATGTACTACGCCGTTGTAATCCATGAAAACCGTGAGCATTGCCTTTTTTTTTGACTGGAAAGTCAATGGTGAACGCCATTCACTTGCCTGATGTCTGGATTGCGTGTCGTACTCATAAACCCACGTCTCGTCTGCAGTAATGATCCTTTTGATGAATGTGGGATCGAATTCAGTCTCGCAAATCATGTCTTTTGCGACGTCTTCACGGTCTCTTTTTTGCATGAAATTGAGGTTTTTTATCACCAATTTTGCTGCTACACGGCGGAAACCCAAATCATTAATCAAAATGTCTTGGGTGGATTCATAGGCAATGTTCGAGTCCTTCGCTATCTCTCTGATGGTTAATTTGCGGTTATTGACCAACATTTCTTTTACTTCATCAATGTTTTCGTCGCTTTTCGATGTCGATGGTCTGCCACTGCGTTCATCATCTTCGATTGAAAACGACCGTTTTCTTTAGGGAATCGTTGCCGAAACACTTTTCCAACATTTCCAACATTCGCGCACGATTAAATCCGTTTTTTACGTAAAATTTAATACAAGTTCATTGTTGAAAATTTAAATCCATTTCTAAAACTGTAAAAAATGACCAACACATACAAAGATATATGTATTCTTGGCTACGTAACTTTTGCAATTGTCAAGCTATGCCGCTAAGATTTAGAGGGAATGTCAACAACAGACGTACCAACTTAACAAAGAAGAAAACAACAGAACTCAAATAGGAACAATAGAAGCGCCACACGGTGACGCCACCGGAAACTTTTTAATCAAGGTGGTATTTTGTACCCAAACGGGTACAGTGGCAGTAAATAGGACAGGACATCAATGACAATACTCGTAAAATTCAAAGTGATAACTCTTCCGGCAATTTGAGCTTAAAGTCTTATGGAATAATTGAGCAAAAGGCGCATATCCATATGTATTACAGTTTTTCCGAACTCTGGACATCTGCTTAAAAAAGGTTATTGTCCTGAAGTACAGGAAATAATCAGGGAAATTGTCAATTGCGAAATTAAAACAGCACAGATCTTTCATAATAGAAACATGCAACCTGTTTAAAATGGGAATTATTATGAATCATTCCTCTAGTATTCTGGGTGTCCGACATTGACTCGAGTCACTACCTTACTACAGCCAAGGTGCGAACGCTGATTCCAGTAGCAAGTAACGAAGACTAGTAGCAACACTGTCAACATGCTTAACTGCTGTGCAGTGGCAGCCTCTGGTTTGTGGAAAATACGTTAAGAATATCGGGTTTTTCAGAAAAAGAAAGAAGCCGAGAAACGTGAAATTGATGGTATTGAGATCTGTGCTCCAGAAATAGTATACGGTAGTCTTACTAAAAGGTAAAAACTAAAGAAATGGTCCTTAACGAAACTAATTCATTAGTTTTGGACTAAGGTAAAACTAAATTCCATTGTACAAACATGGTTTCATACCAGTCTTATCCGTAATATGTTTCTTATAATACATTTCGTACCATTTCCTAAAGTACTTTGTATAGTTTAGTTTCGGAACAAACTTTTCTGTAGTTTCGCGCTGATTATTGTGCCCACATTCGTACCGGAATAAATTTAAAAAAATATATTTTTATACCTTGGATACAACTTTTGAATTTTTATTTCGATATTTCCTTTTTGCATTAGGACCAGGTTTTGCCTGGAATTTCGGCTCCAATTTTTCCTTCTGCTTGATTACAGTACTTTCGCATGTTTAAAGTTTATTGTTGTCTTCTATGAGTGAATTTTATAAAGATTTCCCAAGATTTCAACAGATTCCATTAATTCTCTTAATAATTAAGATTTATGTAACGTTCTTTTAAACTTAATTGCTAGTGATATTACTCTATGATAACAAGGTTCGACTCCAACTCCGACATTTGTTGCGAGTTTCCCTCATTAATAACTTTTTATTGCTTACTCAGCGTGAGAACGTTTTCTGAAACTTGAGTTTGTTGTTTGCGAGGAACAATTCCCATGTTAACGTAGCGTCTGACTGCATAACAATATATGTACATATTGTAGTTATAATTAAACTCCTTTTATTTTCCATCAGATAAACTTTTATAAATGAATACTAAAGGGACAGAACTTATAAGTAAATATTATGAATTAAGTAATTTTAGTTAAGACTATGATTATGCAGTAGATATTATCTATAGAGTTTGGAAAAGCTAAGTCACAATATTTCGAAATAGAGAAGTATAGAAATGCAATGACTTACGGATCACTTCTTGTCTCAGCATCTTGGATACCATCCCCTAAACATCTCCATCTCCAGACAGGTGCTGTTGTCGTCAGTTCAGCATTCCGCATTCCTCGAAATGTATTGATGAACTCTCTGAGCCTTTGCCTGTCTTCTTCCTAAAGCTTTCCAACGTCGAGGACATTTAGCAATAACTCGTCTTATCTCGAGTCTTCGTTGCATTATTCTGCTACCAGCGGTGATTGGGGTGTCCCTGCCATGCAGTCCGTGATTGAGATGCATTAGTGTACTTTTACCACCTTAAACTGTGGTGGGTCCAATAATCTTCGCCCAATTAGCATCAGGTAAGCTAAGAACATCACACCAGGAAGTAAGTCGATTGACCGTTACCTCAGAGAATAGTTTTCCAACTGTCTGGAAAGTTTCACCTCCGAACCCAATCAAGTACTTGCGGTCGTCAACATACTTGATGCCTTCTTTGTCTGCAATTGTACGACGCGGGTGACACAGTGCTTTCTCAAGTCAATGAAAGCTTTAACTTGACACCCATTCACTGTGGCATCTTTAACATACTCCGTGTGGTATTCCTTCAAAGGTAGTCTTTCAGGTATCCTTCCTTGAGTGTTATTACTCGTCGTTATTGCTTCGTCATCTAACGTTGGAAAGTTACGACACAGGCCTTAAAAGAACTCGTCCAGAAATTCTGCTATCGCATTGAAGCCGCCGTAGTCTTGGCATCAAACACCGGGAACATCTTCACAACATCTCTCACTATGTATAAATTAGGCGGGCAACACCTTCTTCTGGCAACATAATCAGCCACTACTTCTACTTGCTTTCGTGGAAGTGTCTTCATGCTATCTTCAGCTCCATTGCTTGTGGGTTGCAGCAGCCCCTCTAAACGTCATCGCAACTTCTGCGAACCTTTCTCTTAACCGTTATACTTCTTCCCGTAGCAGCTGCAGTTCATCCTCCTCAGCTGGCCTTTTGCCACCGCAACTTTCGAAGATTTTTCACCAGATGCCACAGGATCTGTTGCCTTGAGCGATTTTGCTAACAGGTACTTCTTTAGACCTGTTTGTTCCAATCTCCGATTCGCTTCACGTTATTCTCTATCTTCCATTCAAAGAAATTCCTAAGAGAAAAACGTCCACAATCCAATCGCCACAAGCGACAATGCTATCATCTATCTCGAAATCATTTCGGCGCAGCAAAACCAGGGTCAAGGGTCTACCGTCTCGTGTCCAATTACCAACTTGATGGCACTTCCACTCTCAACAAGAATACCGCCAGTATTAAGCTGATTCCAACCGCCAAAATCAGGTTTACAACTAGCTATTATTCAGAAAAGTGTCAACTGAATCAGTCAGTGCATAGGCAAGCCGACAGTGACCTTCGCATACAGAAGAATCTACAAACAATGGGAAAGTGAATGACAGCAGTCTAGCAGCTCTTCTTAAAGGGCATATGTACCCGTTTTTGGTTTCACTGGTCTTCGTCTATCGCACCAACAGCAATGTTCACAGCTACGAAGTCAAACCCGTTGCGTATTCTTCACAGAACACAAAAGCCACAAGCAGACGCGCTCAGACGTTAGATTTTATGATCCCACTTCTGAGAAGTTTAGAAAATACAAAAACAAAGCAAAAGATCAACTATTACTTCTGTGTACTTGATTAACGATATATGGAGGTCTGCCTACGTAGACGATTGACACTGGAATCCCTGCTACAGTCTCCGCTGCAGGCCTTTATACGTTTTCGTTACAACGTAACAATGGTATAAACAATTACAGTAATTCATTATGCTAATATCGTTTTAATAGACAACCACAATCCCTGTTATGATTAAAAAACTTAAGTGTGTTAGAGTCGTCAAAAATAGTTTCTTCAGGATCAGGATCAGTTTTAACTAATTCAGTAGACGCGAACATTTTATTTCAAACTGTGTCTAAAATTTCGAAAAAATTGCGGTATCAATATCTGGTTAAGCGCTTTAAGTATACATTTAAGTCGTACACATATTTTGTAAAAAAATTTATAAACTTTTGCCATAAAATATGTAAAGGGTGATTCATCGTGAGGTTTGATTTATTATCTAAAATAAAACAAATAACCTTGAAAGTGAACTTAAATTTTTTATTACCAGTTCAAAGAACAATTCATAACATTTATGCAAATGTTGGCCACGACTACATCTGAGGTGGTCATTTTGGAATGTCCAATTTTGGGGGACTCGGTCGAGCATAGCGATTGGTATCTCGCGGATAACACGAGTAATGTTGGCTTCCAAAGCGTCAACCTTAGCTGGCTTATTCCTGAAGAACTGAGACTTTACATATCCCTAGAGAAAACAGTCTAAAGGTGTGATATCGCACGATCTAGGCGGCCAATTTATCGTAGCAAAACGTGAAATTAAGTGCTCACCAAAATTATTTCTCAACAAGTCCATTGTTGAGCTAAACGAGACCATTGGCTTGAATTTCAGGAAGCACATATCATAGTCCGTTAACATGACGCGGTGACGGTTACCATTGACGGTAACATGCTGATTTGATTTCATTTGAAGAAATATAACCAATGATTCCACCAACCCATAAACCACACCATACCGTAGTTTTTAATGGATGTTATGGTAGCTCTTGTTTATTATCGTATCCATTGAGCCAGAAATAGGCTTCATCACTGAACAAATTTTCACGATAAAACACCGGATTTCCATTGAGGTTCTCCAGAGCTCATTCACTGAAAATATGGTATATATAAGTCGTCTGGCTTCAATTCATGCACAAGTTGAATTTTCTACGCCTTAAGACCGAGATCCTCACGTAAAATAGACCAAGCCAAGCTGCTGAAACGACGACGAATCGATTAGTCACTGTCTTCGCGTACACACGCAGCTACAGCTGCTATATTCTCTTCACTACGTACTGGATGTGGTCTAACCGGTCGAGTATCATCCACTAATGTAACCTAGGACTCAAATTTGTGAATGTTGTTGGCAATAGTGGTTTCAGTAGGTCGATTATGCGCACCGTAAGTTCATTGAATCGGTCGAAAAACATTTATCACAGAATGCTGAATTTCGTAATACAGCTGAACAATTTAGAGACGCTATTGTTACTTGAGTCTTTTCACGGATATTTGCCAAATGATACTAAACAAAAATAATAGAGAAGTTTGATAGTAGTCATGCGTGATATGTCGAAAAAAGCCTATTGAAAATCAAACCTCACGATGAATCACGCTATATAAGGCTTAATCTTATTGTTATCACATAGAGACAAGAATACTGATTTACTTCACTCCTCAGAACAAGGGGCGGGCGAATGAGACGAGGAAGACTTAAAGGTTCAAATATGATATCACTTTGCAGATTTATTTTTTAAGTTAAAAATTATAAATTTCAACAACAAATTAATCTCAATAACGAATAGCTGGTTATGTGGTTTTTTGCATTAAGAGTCGGATTAAGTTATTAGTTCTGATAGCGAGCAGTTGACTTTTTAGTGCTTTATGATGCCCCCTCTGTATCATACTGACTTGTGAAAGTTTCTTTACATATACCAGCACATATACAATACAAATCAAAAGGGGCAACCAATAGATTTATATTTAGTGTTAAAACTGCGTTATAAGCCATGAAAAGCATTCTATTGCTGCAATGGCCAATGACCAGATCAACTCAGCTCTTATCGATTGTGAAAATAAATGTGGCCCTTATATTTGCTACAACGCACATATGCACATTCCGTTACGGTACAAAAAGTTATAAACAAACTTTGATGATAGTTTTTGCTATAAAACACGCACTGGTCTACAAACAGAATCTCTACCGATTAGTAAGAATAGCGGTTATATCGAATTGACTAAGATGCTTCCTCACTATTAAAAGCTTCAGACTGATCAGATTGACTGTTTGTTTGATAAAAAGAAGGGTACAGCTTCATTTGTTCATATCTGCGTCTTGCTGTCTTCAGTCCTACTGAGACATTGTGGAACTCTCCGCTCACCTCTATTATCAGATCTTATCTACTCAGCCATATGCAGAGAATATGGTAGTACTGTTTGAGGGATAATGCCCGCCAAACTTCTTTAAAGCACAGGAAGCCAAGACATAATCGACGATTGGTACAATAAAAATGGGTTTTCTGTTCGTTAAGAGGAAAAAAAGGGCAGAAGAATACTCTTATAATTTAAGTTGTTATATTTCGGAGAAGGATGAAGCTGAATGATCTTCCGACTGACACCACTCGTTTCCTCAAAGTAGCTAAAGTTAGTTTCTTGACCTAGACAACAAACTTCTTTGGACTAAACATGTCACGTAAGATCAAATTTCTGGATTTTTTCTGCTGAAAATATGAGACTAGATGCTTAAAAAGATCTTTGAATCTGCGTGGTTATAGTAAGACCAATTCTTCGCTGGTAGTTTCACCAGACTTAGAGTCTGTAGAGTCAGTCAAAAACAGTCTTCTTCGACTTCACTGAAATATCAGCTAAGTCCGACTCTGTTCTAAATTTTATATTGATTGAAAATGGGAAAGCTTCACTTGATATTTATACCGTAATCAGGTCATTTCTCGTTTTAAAAGAAGTGTTCGCGGTGGGACTTGCACAGTAGTTCCAAAAAATTTACAATCATTTCCTTTTTAACTCTCAAGGACTGCGAAATGACCGGTTGGAAAAAAATTAAATCGGATATTCAAAAAACGTTTATAAGTGAATTCCAAGATCGAGAATACAAGGTTTTGCGCATTCGAACTGTCTGTGCCATGGTAAAGTACTTTCTAGAACTCTCTACCTTTGCCAACATATCAAATTATATACCAAATTCTACTGTTCCTTAGTAAAAAAGGCTGTAAACTTCTTATTGACGTGTTTGAAACTTACTGATCTCTTACTTGGTGCCTAAAAGTGCCAGACATAAGAAACAATATCTACTGCGGTGCGCTTCTGTGAATGCCCAAATTATATTCAGATTAGCTTGCAGGTACTAGGCGCGTAATGTAGCTGAAACTGTAGGCAATTTATGATAAACGATTTCTTATCTTTCCAAAGAAAACTGAGAAATTATATTAAAAAGAATACGAAAGGAGTACAATGGACTGGTTATTTGTCCTAGTGCTCTGTTCCGATGAAAAGAAAAGAGCTACACCCTGACTGACTCGAACTGCAGCCAACTTCAGACTGCTATAATTTCCAAACCGTTCATGACAGTGAGCTCAAATTTTGACACATGACAGATAATTTTATTGTTTACAAGCCTTTTACGTCTCAGTTTTATTGAACAATTTTTATCCACCACAAGCAGCTATCGTTAGAGCCCTCCAGCACTTCAGAGTGAATAAACCATTTGTATCTCGAACCATATCTCGTCACCGTGAGCGTTGCAAACCGCCATGGAGGTGGTCATAAAAAAACAGCAACATCGGCAGAAATGGTTCGGAAAGTGAAAGCTCGAATTAACCGAAATGCGCGTCGAAATTGAGTTCGTGAGCTCAACATATCTTTAGAACGGATGCAACACAAACTGAGAAATGAGCATGGACACAAGCCATTGAAGTTCGAAAAAGCACACAATCTTACACCGCAACAGAAAAAATTAAGAGTCGAAAGAGCGTAGGAGTTGCTACGCTTGCACGAAAGTGGTGAGTTGTCGAATTTGGTTTGTTCCGATGAGTCGCCATTTGTTATCGAGCAATATGTTAACAAACAAAATGAGCGAGTTTACTTTCCAGAGAGGTCCTTCGGATGTCCACCAGAAAGCAGGCAGCACCGACGGTGATGGTTTGGCCCGCCATAACCGCCGATGGTCGCTCTCCGCACGTATTTTTGGACCGTGGCGTCAAAATTAATGCGATCGTATACCGTGAAACTGTCTTAGAGGCAGTATTGAAGCCTTGGGCAAACATTCATTTCGGTCGGAGACCGTGGACATTTCAACAAGACTCGGCATCGTCTCACAAAGCTTCAACCAAGATTGGATTCTTGGTTCCCATTCGCCGGGAAATGGGTCAAAATACCGCAAAGCCACTTGCGTGCATCGTTCAATGCTTTCTTCGGCCGTCTCATGGCCATTATTCGCGCTAAAGGTGGACATATTGAAAACTACTGATACAATTTGAAATTTCATGTTTTTTCCAACATTTTTCTCTTTGGCACAATAAAATTTATTAAATAATAAAAAAAATTATAAAATTTTAAAAATTTGCAGTTAGAGTCATGCAGGGTGTACAAAAACGTATTGTGTGGCAGATTAAACATGGAGTATATGAAAATGTGGTCTTGATTAATAAGGCATTAAACCAAAACGATGGAATTAATGTAACAACTGGGGCTGTACGAAAAATTTTGCGAAGAAACTGGTTTCATGGATGCATTAAAATTAAAAAGCCCCTATTTCCTGACGGCAATAAGAAACTAAAGATACAATTTAGCCAAAAATATAAGGGTTATTGTTGGGCAAGGGTAATTTTGTCGGATGAAACAAAAATAAAAAATCTTTTGCCCGATGGTCGCCAATGGATCTGGAAAAGGCCAGGTAAGCCAATCGAAACATATCGCCATTCCAAAACAGCTGTTGACAATTTAATTCTATAGATCTGTGATAAAAAAATAGCCCGTTGTTGAGTTTCATATTATGAACAAGTTGGTTCTTATATTGAAAACTACGTTTGAAAGTTGCGAAAGTATGTTTCCGAAAAAAATAATTACAAAATTTTAGGTTTTTTACAAAAAAATAAAAAATTCTTTTGATCTTTAATAACTTTTGACATATTAATTTTAAAACAATTTTTATGTGCTTTGGAACAATTAAGAACTCATAATTCCAAGGTCAATCATGCCACATTTGTTACCATACACAAAAATTTAAAATATGTGAAATGTAAAAGAGTGAAAATTTATTTTTATAAAAAAAAATTTATTTATTCACCAATATAAATATTGTTCCTTTCAAAGTAATTCCCTTCAGATATAATACACATGTGCCAACGCTTTTTCCAATATTCGAATCACTTCTCATAAGCACTTTTTGAAAATCGTTGAAAATCTCCGTCCCTTTATAGGACTCTTCGGTTATTCGTCACCAGTTACGACCCTGTCAGTATCATCATGATGGTTATTCAAGAGCTCCTAAGCGATGCTCACCGATGTTTCGGAACAAACTTCTCTAACACATGTCTTATGCCCAAGACGTCCTAAAAATTGCATGACACGAGCCGGCCGATACGCCAACATCCTCATAAACTTTTTTTATGGTAATTCGAAGGTTTTCCAAAACCATTTCCTTCACAGCTTCGAGTTTATCATCTTTGGTTGATGTCCTGGGGCGTATTCTCGGCCATTTTGTTAGAGCTTGCACCACCAAAAACAAACCAAGAGTGCAATATACTTGAAACTGGAAATATATGTTTGGAAATGCGTACCAATAAGCAAAAAACAAAGAAAAATCTTTAATCGAATGTACGTTGCCCCTTCATCCACTCATATAATTTTTCTCAAGGAGACTGTCCTTAAAGTATTTGACAAATTATCCGGAACACCCTGTATACATACTTTCGCTTTTAATAAAAAAATTTTTTCTAGTCCCCAGATAGGACAAGGGGTTTCCCAAAACATATTCCATTTTTGTAACGAAAGTGGTGATTTTTTCCCAAATCGTCTGGTAGGCCCCTGGCACTTCCTTAACATATTAGATTTACAGAATACAAATTCTCAATATTAAAACGAAAGTATGATGACTTTGATGTATCAGTGAATGCAATCAAGTATGCCAATCGACAGCCTGTCAAACAGATTGAGTTTTGATTGTCAGTTTATCAATTGAAAATAATACGAAGAAGCAAAAGTAATTTCATTCAGATAGCAGAATTGGAAAATAAATTCACGTCCTGTGGCAGCAAATGTTTCCAATGAACGACTTGCAAAGGGAATCAACAACAAAAAAAAAGAAAAAAAAAAGAGGAAAATAACTTGTAACGAAAGTGATGATTTTACACTTGAACAAACGAACAAAAAAAAAAAAAATTTTACAATTTTTCCAACGCAACATATTACTTTGAAATGTGAAATACTTTTGTGTTCGGGTAAATATTTTTTTTTTTTGTTAATATCTCTTCAGTTTGAATGAAAATTGCAAAGTGGTAACCTCAAATTCATAGTGACATCAGAAAAGTAGTCCACAATGACATTTTTATTGTCTGTTCGGAGTAACTTTCTCGCCGTGTCTTTGCACCCACTTAAGGACCTTTTCTAACTTTAGAAACTTTGAATGTGGGATTGAAAGTCGATAACGTGACCACATGTACGAGTAAAATAGATTTACATTTAACAGATATTCCAAATTGAGCAATCTTTCAGACGGCAGAAAGTTCATTATTTATGTTACATACCTGAGCAGATTTATGGGAGTAATATTGCAAAGAAAGCCTTTGAAAAAAATTGTAATTGCGCTTCTACGAATTGCACAAAAAGATGGACGACTATCATTTTAAGCCAAAAATCGCCTTGAGTGACGAGGTACGTTTCGAGTTGGCTAGTTTATGGTTAGTTAATAAACACAACAGTTGGTCTTGGAAACGATTTTTAATAAAAAATAAAAAGCAACAAAGCATCACTCTTTTTTTCTCAATAAAAAAAGAATAAGTCAAGTGAAGTTGATTAACCCATGGAGAGACAAACACGGCAACAGTGTTACCAAATGATGGAATACTAATTCCTAACTCAGCGTTAAGTTCCTCAAATTAATCGAGTACTGTATTACGCTGATAGACTGAAAAATCGTCCATTTGAGGGCGCTATTCGTAGTTTTGTGAACATGTTTCTTAACGATTTGACGCTAAATAACATTGAGTAAACAACAAAAATAAATTCAGTTTACTCCAGAGAAAATATAGCCGCATTTACTTCCAGTTGTTCGGTCGGTTGAGTTTTCACCATCCATACCTTTGTATATTTTGCGAACGAATCTTGGCCTTATCCGTTCCAAGGTTCATATGGTATAAGAATTGAAGACGTTTGTAGTATTAATCGGAATTTCGCCGAATTGGCTTAAGAAAAATTGCAAGATCATCCGAAATTTTATAGCAAAATTATGTGGACTGATTAGGCTCACTTTTTGCTCAGCGGATACCAAAATAAGCAATATTGCCGTATTTGGAGTGAGATTATTCCGCTAGTAAGGTTTCAGATATCATTCCACCCACAAAAATAGACAGTATTTTATGGTGTGGTATTAGGCCTTATTTATTTTAAATTGAGCCATGAAGTCAATGGTGAAATCCATGCCGATGATATATGGTCCTAGCAAAAAGGGGCTTCGTGTCATACTATAATATAAACCATTCCATCGATAAATCGAATTCAAAATTTGGTAAGAATATGGTTTGTGAATGGGGACCTGTGAATTGGTCACTAAAATCTTTCAATCTATCGCCGCTTTTTGATTACTTACTTAAGGCGATTTTACCGTCCGGGGTTGACCTGGGACAAGCATCTCCAGTCAGTTCGACTTTTAGCTAGCTCCCTTTGAATTTCGCTCGCTAAGTTGGTTGAGGTCTCCCTCCACTTGCATGCGCCATATTTTAAAAATTGTTTAAGGTTTTTATTAGGTTAGGTTTATTTCCCTTCTGTCTAAGTAGATGTCACTGTACAGTCCATATAGTTCGTAGTTGTATCTCCTCCTCCATTCACTGTTCGTATCCTTCTCACGGAATCAAACACCACTCGAAGAATTTTGCTCTCAAAACAGGCAAAAGTACCCTTATCCGTTTTTGATAAAGACCATGTCTCTGCGTCATACAAAATGACTTGGATTATTAAGGTCTTGTATGGATTACTTTTGTTGTTTGACAGAGATCTTTGCTAGTCAAGTTTAATCTTAGTTCAAAGAAGTAGCGATTGACAAGAGTTATTCTTTGTTTAATCTCAGCGCTTGTATACTAGTCTCTATTAATAGCGGAGCCTACTTAAGTAAAGTACTTAACTACCTCAAAGTTATATCTTTTGAGAGTGACGTACTGTCCAAGACGTAGGTATTAGGTATTGTTACAGCAGATACTCGGTCTTGCCCTAATTGATCACTAAACCCATATTCGCCGCTTCTTTATCAATAATCGCGAAAGCGCCACTTGCATCACGCTGCTTTCTGCTTTTGTTAAGGATGCCAAAACTAGACTCTACTCTGTATAGCGTGTCTCTAAATATGCTATCACAGGCGGCCTTAAAATCGATGAATAGGTGGTATGTATCGGTTTGGAGCCAATGTGTTTTATTCCAAGATCTGCCGTAGTGCGAATATTTGGTCCATGGTGGGCTTTATTGACCTGAAGCCCATCTCATCTTGACTGTTGCTGAAAACTGGCTTCAGTCAATTACACAATACGGCAGGTAAGATCTTGTAGGTGCTATTAGGAAAATTGATACCTCTGTAGTTGGCGCAACTCCGTGAGCCTTCGTTCTTGAGGATCATTCATTATTCAGCGGGCGTACTTTCATAAGATCACATTTTACAGATGAATCGGTGTATGCTCCTTACAAAATCATCGCATGCCGCTTTGAAGAGCTCAGTAGTCAGGCCATCTGCTCCAGCAGCTTTGTGGGACCTAAGTTTAAATCTGGCTATCTTCACCTCATTCATGTCGGATGAACAGAATTGTTCTGGCAGCGTTAGTTAGTTCATCATCACCATTATAAAGCCTAGATGAACGATTTTTCTTAATCCTCAGCATCGACTGCTACTCTAACACTACTATAAAATTTCCGAATCTCATTCCTGGAATAGCATTTCTCAATTTCCTCATCCGCCAGCTTCTCAGGCTCATTTTTTTCTCCTGAAAATCCGGTGTTCTTTCTTTCTAGTCTTTCTACGTAGCGCCACATTGTATACCTCTGGCTTGGCTGCATGCTTGCTAGAACTTGTCGTCTTATCAGAGATTTTGTTTGGTGTTCGAGGAACATCCAACAGATCAAAGGCGACACCTCTGATAGTTTTTTAACAATATTGCCACTGATCTCCGACACTTGGTGCTGTCGGCATAGAACCTCTTAAGAGATTTAGGGGGACTCGACCGGAATACGAATTGTATCAAAGTATTAGCTTACCATTACGATGTTCAGGATATCTGCCACCTTAACTTGGCTACAATAAATTAGCCCCTCCCCCGGAACGTTCCGACATTCATAATACTACAAGAGTGCCCTGTGTCGATCGCAACTTGGTTAATCTAGTTGATGGTTGATCGACCAGGAATTCTCCAAATGCCCTTATGAATACGAAGATGCTAGAACCGCGTGCCAGTTACGACAATGTTTCGTCGGAGTTGGTGTCAAGATGGCTAAACTTTCCAACAGTACTACTCAAGATGCCATCTCTTACGCTTATATTAAAATCATCGATGACAGTTTGATCAAATTCAAGACTTCTTGCCTAAGTCTGCCGCTAACAATAAATCCGCATCTAAATAGGCGCCGTTTTGACGCCGATAAAAATTGCTTTGCTTTGTATCTGCTTTGTAGCAGTCCATGGCCTTCGCTGGTTATTCGGCTGCACCGGGCCTTTTATGGAGCCTAACATTTCACGTACAGATACAAAGTTCGTTCTTCTTTTTTCTTTGCAGGGTAATCGTGGATCCTTTTTTTTCATGGTCGTGCAATTAAAAACTCCTAAATGAAAAGTCAGCTCCATTATAGATACTTCTATGTCGAGGGGTCAGTAAGACCGAAGCCATTAATCCGTTCGGGGATGTAAGTAAGGCACTGACTTAGTCTCGGATATCCTAACCGGCCTGAGCTCTAAATACGCGTATGTTTAAGTAGCCCGAATAAGGTCTTTATTACTTTGTTTCACCATAGATTTTTTCTGTGGAATTCAGCTATTTAGCTGCTTGCCAGCACTCGTGCTGTTTAACAATATTACGCTGTCAACTGTCTATAGCTCTTTATATATTTTTATACTAGCGACATTAATTTCACCAAACGGTATTTGAGGAACATAGAAATTCATCCTCCACTAGTAAGGCATCTGATCACCTCTCATCACTTTATTGAATTATATCAGGAGCCACTTCAACCCAAGCTTTCTGATTTTCCCCAAATACATCGAAGGTATATGATCCAGTCTCAGTACGTGTCTATGGTTAGTTCTACTTCCGCGAAAAACCGTTTCCGTTTTGTGCGGGACACCCGATTGCATGATACTGCGGGCAAATTGTTCGTTAAGTAACGCATTAAGAATCTCTTTATATATTTTTCAAATTTCGTTATTCTACTTCTTGTCGCCTGCCTAGTGCCACTATCACTATCATAGGACCTTAACTAGTTTTAGATATGATCTAACTTAAGACGCATTTTATCGAGTTTGTTGGAAATCCTTCTGAAAATCCTAACAGAGTCTTTGCACCTTTCTTAAATTTGTTTGTCGGAGTGCTTAGTTCGTAATCCTAGTTTATGTTAACCTGTAGCTTTTCCTGCAAATTCAGCGCCTAGCGCCAAGTTTCCCTATTTGCCTTGTCTTAATTTATTTTCACGAGTGTAGCCGGTGTTTATTGACTTTTCTCAGCTTTCTTTATTAGAAATTCTTTTAGTTCGATGCTAGTCGCTCGATGTTAGCCCAAAATTATATTAGAAGTCGATAGTGACTTGCTAGTTGTTAGCCTTTAGAATATTTAACCTGCCATTTCATGTCATTCAAACCTCGATATTGATATAAGGGTCTTAAAATACTCGAAAGCCATGTTCCAATCAATTGGAGCCGTACGAAAGGTTATGTATCCACATTTCTAATAGAAACCTTTGTATTAAGTAAGGGAAAATTATCAGGGGACTATAGAAAATACATTTTTTTTTAAACTTATAATTAGACTACTTTTCTTATCGAAAAAATGGCCCTCTGATTCCGTTTGTCGACAAAGCACACCAAAAACAAACTCTTGGGCAATGCAAAGGCCGTTGGTGATTATGTGATTACGTTTTTGTGGAACCCAGTGGTGGAAGTGGCTTCGTGGCTCCAAAAGATTTAATTCACAGAGATAAATTCTTTCACAAGAGCTTTTACATAAATTTAAGTCATTTACGTTAACTTCTACCACCAATTGGATCTTAAAAGGATGAAATTTTAATTCCAAGCCTTTCGTAACGAAGCTTTTGAAAGTCCCACAGCAGCCGCTCTTTTTTTCACACCGATACCCTTTGATTTTAAAACAAGTTTCTTCCAACCTCACGAATACTTTCGGCGGTCTTGGATGTACTTCTGTGCCCTGACTGAAGCGTAATCGGTACTGAGAAAATTTCGCAGAACTCTTCGACCCAAAAATGAATTAAATTTACACTTGGCCGATAAAAGTGTAATATAAACAAACTTGTCGGTGCGTACTTAAGAATCATCACCTTCAAGAAACTACTCAATAGTTAAGGAACAATGCTTTCCCAGCCATAGCAACATTATAATTAACAAACCCGCACTCTCTATGAGTTGACGTCATTCTGTCAGTTCCCCAGCACTGTTTATAACTTTTCAAGCTATTAACATTTTAGAACATAAACCTGCCACCGGACACGGTATACTCGTAGCTATGTGAGTGTAAGGTTAGAGTAGTTGGAATTTGCCAAATTTACATTTTAAATTGTATTAATAAGTTCAAAATAATGATTCGAGTCTCCTTGAGGGTAAGGAGGTCAGCTGCTTTATATAAAATTTAAAGATTATGTAAGCTTTGCGTAAATAGTGTTAGGTGTGGCTGAAATAAAGGAAAAATACCGGTTGAATCATACTTAGATTTCGAATTAGGTTCTTTCTATATTTCATATATTTTACACATATTCAAAAATTTTTATATTTTATTTAGATATCAGCTTTGAGCGCTTTAATCAACTTGCGAATATTGGCATGAATTGTTTTTCCCACACCTTCAAGGAAAGAAGTCACGCACTGTTCAATCGCATGATTTTGAGGTCCAATTTCGATCACCATTTCAAGAAATTTCTCCGCTTTCTTGCAATGCAATGGTTTCGCCACTTTTGTAGCACGTATAGCCTACTTGATGGAAAAAAACAATACAAGTTCATACCTTCCGGCCATAGTATTTCATTCGCATTCGCGACCATGCGAAGGTCAAAAATATCAATGACTTTTTGAATAATAAGTGGATCAATGGCCGCAATTTCAATTTATATATTCTGTTTGAGACCCTAAGTTGTCACTGGGTTATTGACCTTACTCTTCAAAAAACACCACAGAAAGACGTCTAAGGGTATTAAATCGTTTGACCCGTAAGGCCAATAAATTTCTCCTCTAACCGAAACAATTCGATCTTCAAATTTCGTATGCAATAAATTGTGATTAATGGCATGTGTGGGCGATAGCACTATCCAGTTGAATCCAGAGATCGTCCAGACCCAATTCATTCAATTTTGGAAAAAAAAAAAAAAAATAGCCCATCAACATGTTTCTGTAACGTTCTCTATTCACTGTAACTGCCTCTCCAGAATAATCGTCGAAAAAGTACCGGCCAATGATGACGGTTACCCATAATCCGCACAACACAGTGACATTTTTGGGTTGCAGTGGTTTTTCGTGAATCTCGTATGGATATTCTGGTCACAAGGAACGACAATTTTGTTTATTTACGTACACATCCATTCAAAAATGCGCTCCATCGAAAAAAACAAAATTCGATGACAAATTGTCCTTGCGAACCAACATGTAGTTAATAAATCGGCGAAGTCCTAAATGGTCCACGGACTTCAGTTGTTGTGTACGATGTGTGTTCAAAAAGAAAGGTCACTTTTGAAGTTTCTCGGGCAACGTACATTCGATTATCGATTTTTTTTTTTGCTACACACGTTCCCAACATACCACATGTTCACAGTTTCAAGTATTTTGCATACTTAGTTTGTTTTTGACAGATAGAAAGGTTAGTCGTGTTTTGGTGTTCTCAAGTATTTTAAATTATAAAAAAGTGGAGCAAAGAATTTGTATCAAAAATTGGAATCAAGTGCTCTAAAATACTTGAACTGTTGACAGCGGCATACGGTTAGTCTGCTCTAAGTGAAAAAAAAATTAACAACTGATATAAGCCGAGATAGCCGAAAAGATGCCAATGACAAACCGCGCTCTGGACGACCCAGCACATAAACATAAAGATGATAACGTCGAAACTGTTAAGATGATTGTTTTAGAAAATCGTCAAACAATCATACGAGAAGCTGCTGTGGATGCTGGCGTACCGATCGGCTTGTGTCATGCAATTTTTTCAGATGATTGGGCATGAGATGCGAATCAGAGAAGTTTATTCTGAAACTTCTTAATTTTAATCAGAAGAGCCGTCGCATGAGCATCGCTCAGGAGCTCTTGAATAACATCAATGATGATCTTGACTTGCTCAAAAGGGTCATAACTGGTGACAGTATATGATTATGACGTTGTAATCAAAGCTTAATCGTCCCAATAGAAGCTAGAACCTAGAACCTAGGAGAGCTAGGCCAAAAAAGCACGCCAGGTTCGATCAAATGTTAAAGTTTTGATCACTTTTTTTCGATTACCGTGGCGTAATGGATTAGGAGTTTTTACCGCAAGGTCATACAGTCAATAAGGAGTACAATCGTGTGGCGCTCCCATTGTATCGATTTGAGTTCTGTTTTCTTTCTTTTTTGTTGTTAAGTTAGTACATCTATTGTTGATATTTCTTCTAAATCTTAGCATCATAGCTTGACATTTGCAAAAGTAACGTAGCCAAAAGTACATCTATCTTTTTTACAATTATAGAAATGGATTTAAATTTGTAACAACGAACTTGTATTAAATTTTGCGTAAAAAAACGGATTTAATGGTGCGCGAACGTTGGGAATGTTAGAAAAGTGTTTCGGCAATGATTCTCTAAAGAAAACGGTCGTTTACCAGTGGCACGAGCGGTTCAAAAGTGGTCGTAAGTCAATCGAAGATGATGAACGCAGTCACAGACCATCGACATCGAAAAGCGACGAAAACATTGATGAAGTAAAAGAAATGTTCGTCAACAACCGCAAATTAACCATCAGAGATATAACGGAAGACTTGAACATTACCTATGGATCCGTCCAAGACATTTTGGTTAATGATTTGGGTTTCCGAAATGTAGCAGCAAAGTTGATGCCAAAAGACCTCAATTTCATGCAAAAAAGAGACCGTGTTGACATCGCAAAAGAGATGATCTGCGAGGCTGAATCGAATTCCTCTAAAGGATCATTACTGGAGACGAGACGTGGATTTATGAGTACGACGCGCAATCCAGACATCAGGCAGGTGAATGGCGTTCACCAAATGAGCAGAGACCAAAAAAACCACGTAGTTTTCAGTCAAAAAAACAAGGCAATGGAAAAATCGCAGGGAGCACTGATGGACATACCGAAAACCGAATAAAAAAAATGTTTCAAGGATTGGATCAAGCACTGGTATAAGTGTGTTACAGTCGATGGGGATTACTTTAAAGGGGACATTATTATTATAATTATCAAGGGAACGATACAAATTAATTTGCAGGGTGAGGGATTTAACGCCGGGGTACTATGCCCATGTGGCGCGTTTTGTCAACAGCACGCGGAGTACTGAGTTCCCATGTGGTCACCCACCCACGTACTTACCGCGCCCAACACTGCTTGATTTCGGTGATGCTTTCAGTGTATGCTATGTATGCTTTGAAGGGGACAATATAGATTTAGATGAATAACCATGCATTTTTAATCTGATCAAGGTGGTATTACCTTGAATTTATGCACCGTTTGTGAGAAGCTATACAAAGAAAACGTCCGGAATTGTGGAAAAGTAGCTAATGGTTTTTGCATCAGGATAATGAATCTGCTCATTCGTTGTTGCTTGCTTTTTCGCCAAGAACAGCAGGACAATCATGCCTCAGCCACTATATTCGGATTTGGCCCCGTGCGACTTTTTCCTGTTCCGAAAACTTAAGAGAACTATGAAAGGACGGAGATTTCCAACCATTGAGGAAATAAAAAATCATATGCTTATGAGAATTGGTTCGAGGATTAGAAAAAGCGTCGGCACAAGTGTACTCTATCTGAGGGGAATTAGCTTGAAGGGGGGAACATTAATATTGATGAGTCAACTTACTTTTTGAACACAACAGTAGCAAATGCGTTGTTGCATGGTTAATGACTTCATGATTAAATTGCCAAAGAATGTACGACATTTGTCAAAAAGATAAACCACATTAGATTCAGTAAGTGACAGTCAACATCAACACCATCTGTTGGCTTACCCTCTATAGTAAGCCTTGTAATTTAATCTTAACACTCTATGAAATGTCTGTGGGAAGTCTTGCAAGCCATGTTCTCAAATTCTGACCACAATTATCTATAATCCAATGGTTTCAGATCTAGACTCCCTGACGGCCAATCTTCTACTGCTATAAAGCCAGGAATATTGACTCTGAGCCACTCCTGCGTGATCCATCCGTATCCATTGATAAGGGTTATGGTCAAACCCTTCACAATACCCTATTTTCATCAGATTTTACGTCTTTTTTACAGAAATAGAGGGATATAACACAATGGTGAGAGGCCCGCCACCAAACCATTCCGTAAGCGGAATGATGTCTACGTTGAAACCTTGGAGCAACTTTTCTTGCTTTCTTAGATTAAGTGGCAGAAATGTTGTCATTTTGTTTGTTGAAAACTTCTTCCACGCTAAAAATTTTCTCATCCGTAAACAGAATGTATTCATGGCCATTGTCAAAAGTTGATTGCATCTTTCCAGCCGAATTTTTTTAGTTGAGGAGTTAGAAGATGACCCGTGGACCGACAACGATAGGCTTTCACATGTAAACTATTCCAAATCAACCTAGACATGGATCTGGTTTATATATCCAATTCTCTGGACATAATTTTCTGCTTCGTAAGGGAATTTCTCCGAATTCGTTTACGCATTGCCTTTACTACCGTATTCGTAATCTATCGTACAGCCCGATAAACGAATATTCTCGATGTTTGGAGTGGTTTTATCAACTCCAAAATTTGACCAGCACTCGTTTCGCACTTATGCAACGTTATTAATAGGACTCGATACTCTTTAATGCCCCACTCCATGTTAATAGTTTGCAAACTGAAACCAAGCTGACTATGAACTAGATCAGTGCAAGTGTTCTGAAAAAAGTTAATTGTTCTATTCCTGCAGGAAGTTTTGAATCATAAGCGCTGGAAAATGTGTAACAGAACTTATGGCTGGACTTCCTAAATTGTTCAAGAGTTGGGTTAACGCAGGTGTTTGTGGGTTTGCAATAGAATATAGAAAAATATGATATATCCGGTTAACTGGCGAAAAGATATTTCATAGGTTAGTATAAAGGGCCCAAAAACATACCTTGAGTTATACTATCACATTGTTTTTCAGTCCCAAGAACACCCCGATATAGTATTTTAAATGATATCTTTGTGGTTTCATTTGGGATTTCGAAAATGTCAAACTTTTAACTTTTGAATCGCTTTACCGAATCTTCAACTGAAACACAGCATTTTTATAAGGACTACCGACAAATCAAATCATATTCCGAAATGACTAAGATGAGATTTATTTCATCTACGTGAACATTGATACAAGTATTTGTCTTGACACTATTTTTAGTATTTCAGTGGCATGAAGCCTATGAAAGCACCTATAGAAGCTGTACTGCATGTGCACATGGCATCGACGGACAATTGATAATAATAATTGAGCGGTATTTGCCACTATTTCGAAAGATCTTGCCCATATAGTCTTAATAGCTTTTAATTTTCTTATGCTAGTCGAGCCCAAAATTTTGGAAGGAAAAATCGTTGGAGAAGACACGTCCGATACCTTAAGAATTTATGAATGTTTAGTTTGTGTGTAATGTAATAGGTTTTGGTTTTAATTAAACTTCTAGGTAGCAAGTCTAGGGTTTTTTTTTACAAAAAATTTTGTTAGTCTTAACGTAGTGCAAACTATGGTAAGCTCTTTAGAACTTAACTAAGGTTGAAACGATATGCAAATCATATAAGAAAGATGAATCAATTCTTAAAGATTTTTCAGTCAGCAACAGTTTTCTTTACGGTGTAATCTTTTTGTGTCTTTGTATATCCATATACCATCAGTACTCGATAATTGACATCAACATATATGTCGAAACCGACATTAGCATTGATTAAAGAAATAACGACAAACAACTTGCCTACTTAGTCACACCGATCCGACCCTTTCCATTGGTCTTTTCTGTAATAAACTCAACTTCCAAACTCTGATAATGTCGACATTAATTCAAATGATTTTCGTGCACAAGCACTCCTACAAATAAACGTTTAACATGTGTACATATGTGAATGGATACTTTACCTGGATAAGGATTCGTAGCGTATATGTAAACGAAATAACCTCTTTCTATGCCACAGGATATCAAAGATACACCGGAAGTAATGGGTTCACCAACATTGATTGGTCCCTAATGAAAATGTATGTCATGGATATACTACATGTATCGCAAACACCAGCATCTCAGTCGGTCTTAAAGGTATAGTCGTAGTCATATTCATGACTTTGTATCCACGTATTCTCATTTAAGGTTGAAGTCCTTTTCCAGGCATGCCACATTAATTTATTAATTTATTAATACATATCCTTGCAGGACTTATGTTAATTTAATTGGCATCTCTGACAGTGAATGGTTACCTATCGCACGTGAAGTTGGATTTGTGTTAGAATTAAATTTTGGAATCAGATACAAATTAAGGGACAGAGTGAGAGTCACTATCGTTACGACTGTCATTGCTAATTATTCTTATAGCACGTACGGATAATGATATCTCTACATATATACAGATATATACGTACGATGGAGAAAACTCTTCTAATTGTAAGTGTATGTGTATATCTATACAATTCCAAATAAATTCAATAAACTATTGGCCCCGAAAATCATCCCTAGATTCGCAACCTTATTACCATTCAAAGGATTCTGAGTGGTTGTTGTTGGTCTGTGTGTCCTTCCAGAATGGATTTCATTCACATTGTGTGATTTTCATGTCCGCGCGGCTTAAGTGCAATGAAATGTGGTCGGATGCGGATGAGTTGGTTGGGGAGAAAAAAAAAACTTTCATCTACATAAATAAATCTCATTCCATGGAGCTTTGGGGTAAATTAAATGTTTAAATGTGGTTCGTTGAGATACTTTATTAAGAGGATGAAATGAAGCGAGACGCTGGTACTTTTTTCGATGAATTGGTATTGAATCCCTATTGGTTAATTGCTGTACATTAATTGAATTACAAATGGTATGTAAGCATCAATTTTGCCTTTGAATGGTTCACTTGATTTAATTGATTGAGTGTAAATTACCCACCCAACGCTAGCGTGAGTAGCTGATAATTCAGAAAAAATCCTCGCAGTATAAACTGTTATAAATACGATTAAAATTTATATACGTTTTACTGGCAGCCAGAGTAATTTACATTTAAGCCCTCAATCCAAATAAATGTATGAAATTGGCATTTTTCTATAACACTTTCTATTGAAAAGAGATATAAGATACATATACCAATTGCTTTTGTAATAATTGTAGCGCTTTTACATCCAGATAAACCTTGAAATTATTGATAAAAGAAGAGAAATTCTTTACCTATATACACAAGCAAGTATTTGAGGGTTATGTTGGTTTAACTTTATTTTTCCACGAATATTTTCCTCTTGGTTTTCTCAGAATAATTGAAAGCCCTGATTTTATTGGCATTACAAAAGGCTCTTTGTATCCTTTAACTACCAAAATTTTCTGTAATTGCTTTTCTCCAAAACCCCAGTGCCGACCGTTTGAGATCTATTTTGGAGCAATCACAGCATCTGCCACCCGGGTATCCGGGTACCTCGCCTACAAAATTCTTGGCAAAAGTCCATTGTAACTAAAAATAATTACGAGTACATGTATTTGATCAATATTTAATTATTCATATTCTAGGAAAGTATTCTTACCCAAATATAACAATTAAATTATGTACAGTAACTTTGGAAGTTCTTAAGCAGATACAAAACAGAAGGGCTGAAGCAGAAAGGTCGCTATGTTTGTTCTTTTATAACTGAAGGATAATCGAGAAAACTTTTAAAAGTATTTTGGTTGTGCGACTCAAGTAATGATTTCCACTCAAAGGGATTTTCTATACAGGTAAACAAGGTAGTAACACATGGGCTGAAAAGTCCGTTTTATAGTAAAACACAAAATTTTTGCAAAATTCAAATTTATATATCAATATAGTTGCTTTCGAGGGCGATACACTGATTGAAACGAATTTTCAATCTTTCGATACCAGTTTTGTAGTACGATTTCGGTTTAGCCTCAAAATAGTCTTTTATTTTGGGCTATTACTTCTTCATCGGTCTTAAATCTCTTTCCGGCGAGCATTCTTTTGAGGTCTGCAAATAGAAAATAGTCTCTGTGGGCCAAATCTGGAGAATACGGTGGGTGGGGTCGCAATTCGTAGCCGAATTCATTCAATTTTGCCATCGTTTTCATCGACTTGTGATGAAAACATTCATCATTAAACGCTCCAACAACGCAATGTAATAGTCGCTGTTGATAGTCTGCCGCTTTGGAGATAGTCGATGAAAATTATTCCATGTGTATCCCAAAATACGGATGCCATAGCCTTGCCAGCCGACTGTTGAGTTTTTGGTCGTTTTGGACGAGGTTCGTCGCCAGCTCACCACTCAGCTGACTGCCGACTTGACTCTGGTGTGAAGTGATGAAGTCAAGTTTCATCCATTGTCACATACCGACGCAAAAATTCGACTTTATTGCGGTTAAACAGCTTTAAACACTCCTCTGAATCATCAACACGTTGTTGTTTTTAGTCGACTGTGAGCAAACGCGGCACCCACTTTGAACAGAGCTTTCGCATATTCCAATTCAACCAGGTACAAGTAGAGGAAGACCATCAAAAAGCTTTGAAAAGTGTAGCGAACGTACGAAAAAACGTCGGGTTCAGGAACTAACTTCGCAACACAGCTACAACTATACTGCAAAAATGGGTAGTCGTTTACCGAATTCTCCGCAAAAATCTGATAAGACTTTAACAGCAGCAGACAGCAAAGTCTAGCATTGTACTTGGACTTCATTTTTTCAAAGAAAAACTACGCTCTTCTACGTTCTGTCATCAACGGTGTGGACCAAAACTATTTTCTAAGCTACCCGAAATTGCTGTTGTGTCAAAAACCGTTGCTGAAATCAACCTTCAATCTCTATTGAACAAAACATCAAAAAGCATTGTTGAAATTTTCAAAGAAAATCTGTCATTTTTACAGAATACCAGCTCTTCGTTCGATCTTGTGTGCAAATGTTGCTTTGATGGCAGTTCAGGACACACCAACTACAAAAAAACATTTGAAAATAGTGACAATACGGATAGTTTTGTATTTACTATTGAAATTAATGGATACCATCAACCATAAAGAAGTTTGGATAAATTCCCAACCAGGCTCAACTTATTTCTGTAAGCCTTTGAAATTAATTTTCAAATGCAGCTCAAAACTGTTATATCTGTGGAGCTAAACCTTTGCGAATAAACTTTCCTTCTGTAGAAGATCACACACCAAAAACGGACAATTACAGATTTGGCCTTTCATCTCTTCATTCATGGATCAGATGTTTCCTACAGATTGCCTTTTAAAACTTATCAAATACGCGACCAAGAAAATAAAACAGCATTTAAAGAAAGAAAAAAAATAATTCAAGAAAATTTTAGATTGAAAATGGGATTACTTGTTGACATTTCTAAGCCTGGATATGGTGCAAGCAATGATGGAAACACTGCTCAACGCTTTTTCTCAAATCCTGAATTGAGTTCGGAGATAACAGGTATAGACCAGCAACTCATATGAAATTTCGGAATTATATTAAGGACAATTGCAACTGATCGTGAAATTAATGTAGAGAGAATCGTGAAACTGTTATAAGAAACGAAAGCCATGTATCTTTCTCAATACAGTTGGTACTATTGTACATGCCTAGCAGCGTTCATCAGCTGCTGGTTTATTCAAAAGATATAATTTCTTTTTTCCATTCGCCTATTGAAGTAATTTCTGAAAAAGTGTTTGAAGATCGACATAAAGTAATCCGAAAAGCCAGACTAGATCATAGTCAAAAGTGCTCCAGAATAATGATTGATTAAATTGATCATTTATTAGCTACTTCAGACCCACTTTTTTCGAATATTCGTTCCAAAAGCTCGCACTTGTCTAAGATCGACCCAGATATTGATCAATATCTATGTACTCAAGAATAATTTAGAAGTGTTAACATTACCAGTTAATATTGACTTGAACGATATTGCTGAGACATCATCAGAAAGCGATAGTGATTAATCTATAGAGTTCTCCAATAAGGACTTGACAACTTTGAATTTAATTTATGAATGCCCTCTTTCACTAATCATCAAACTGTCACTGTCAATTTATTCAGTAAACTCAATATTTTCATCATGGTAAAGTACACCAACGAGCAACGTCTGCAAATTATAAAAAAATTTCTACAGATATTCGGAATCGGTGACTGCAACTTTGAGAGCGTTAACTCTAATTTTCGGTCGTAATTCTCGCCCTAGTAGACAGGCATCACAAGTTTAGTGCAAAAATTTGAGTCTACATATTCGTTATTTGATGTTGCTGTGTCAGTGAGACAACGGGTTGGTCGAAGTGTCGATAATATCGCTGCCGTTCAGAAGTCCGTAGCAATCGATCCAAATCAGTCAATTCCACGGCGTTCTCAAGAATTTCGCATCGCTCAGACCACATTATGGCGTATTTTGCGTAAGGATATTGGTTTACACCCATACAAGATCAAGCTGACTCAAGAATTGAAACCGATGGACCATTTGAAGCCATTCTCCATTTGTCCATTCTCCGATTGGGTTCTGGAGAATATGCGCCAGGATGATGTATTTCATCGCAAAATCATCTTCAGTGACGAACCTCATTTTTGGCTCAATAGGTTTGTCAATAAGCAAAATATGCGTTATTGGTCGGGTGAAAACATACTTCACGCTTCATGAATCACCACTTCATCCACAAAAAATAACTGTTTGGTGCGGTTTGCATGCCGGCGGCGTTACTGGGCCATATTTTTTCGTCGGCGATAACGATCGTCACGTTACTGTGAATGGTCACCGTTATTGCGCCATGATCACGATTATTTTTCGCCAGAATTTTAAGATATGGACTTGGACGACATTTGGTTTCAACAGGATGGTGCTACAAGCCAAACACCACACGATACAATCGATTTATTGAAGAGTAAGTATGGTGAGCGTGTTATCTCAAGATATGGGCCAGCCGCCTGGTTCGTGTGATTTAACGCCGCTTGACTATTTTCTGTGGGGCTACGTTAAGTCATTGGTTTATGCCAACACGCCGATGACGTTGGAAGAGCTCAGACCCAACATTGAACGCGAAATAGCGGCCGTTTCGGCCGAAATGTGTGGCCGAGTCGTTAAGAATTGGGTCCAATGAATCGACCGCTGCAAATGCTCGCGGCGGCCATATGAACGAAGTCTAGTTCAATTCATAAATATTTTGATTGTACTTCAAGCCAATAATAAAGTTTTTGAAATATCTCAAATGGTTTGCCTTTTATTTAAAAAAAAAATTTGTCAAGTCGTTATTAGAAAACCCTATATTTAGATATATAGGGTGACTCATTGTGGGGTTAGATTTTCAATCGGCTTTTTTAGACAAATCAGGCGTGACTCCTATCAAACTGTTCCGTCATTTTTGTTCAGTATCGTTTGAATGTCGTTGGGGAAGTCATCATGGAAGGACTCACATCACACAAGCGTCTCCAAAGTGCTCAGCTGTATTACGAAAATCAGCGTTCTGGGAGCGTATAATCGACCTACTGAAACCACTATTGCCAATATCATTCTCAAATTTGTGTCCCAGTTTACTTTAGTGGATGATACTCTACCGGTTAGACCACATCCAGCACTTAGTGAAGAGACTATAGCACCTGTAGCTGAGACTGTACAAGAAGACCGTGACGTATCGATTCGTCGTCATTCTCAGCAGCTTGGCTTGGCGTATTATTACGTATTATTACGTGAGGATTTCGGCCTAAAAGTGTACAAAATTCAACTTGTGCAAGAACTGAAGCCAAACGATTTGAATTTGCGTTATATCTATTTTCAGTGAATGGGCTCTTGAAAAACTCAATGAAAATCCGATGTCTTATCGTGAAATTTTGTTCAGTGATGAAGCCCATTTCTGGCTCAATGGATACGTTAATAAACAAAATCGCCGTATCTGGGCGAAGAAAACCAAGAGCTACCAATACATCCATTAAAAACAACGGTATGGTGTGGTTTATGGGCTGGTGAATTCGTTGGTCCATATTTCTTCAAAAATGAGGCAAATCAGAATGTTACCGTCAATGGTAACCATTCTCGCTACATATAAAAGGACTATGTGCTTCCTAAAATTCAAGCACATGGTCTCGATGATCTCTGGTTTCAACAAAACGGCGCTACGAGTCATACAGCGCGTGAAACAATGGACTTGTTGAGAAATCATTTTTTGGAGCACTTAATTTCAGGTTTTGCAACGATAAATTGGCCGCCTATTGACTATTTTCTCAGGGATATGTAAATGATAAGCTAGATACTATTCACGCTTTAGAAGCCAACATTACTCGTGTTATCTTTGAGGTACCAATCGCTTTGTTCCAACGAGCCGCCCAGAATTGGACCTTCCGAATGGACCATTTCAGACGTAGACGTGATATCATTATATCATTTTCTAGAAGTAAATGTCATGGATTGTTCTTTTAACTGGTAATAAAAATTTTAAGTTCACTTTCAAATTTATTTATTTTGTTTGACATTATAACTCAAACCTTACGATGAATCATTCTATATTTCTGTGACAGAAGAACACAATTACCAATATTTCGAAGAATAACCTGTTTCGACGAAAACAGACAATGGAATGATAAACAAATTCCTGAAAAATTGCTTAACCTTGGTTAGGAAGTGGTGTCACATCCACGATCCCAGTACATTTCCGATTTTGTACCATCAGGTTTTAATTTGCTTCTAAATTTGTAAAAACTTTTACCGCCGATAATGACCTGAAATCACTCTTACTCCAGTTTTGTGATAATAGTCTTGAGGTTGCCAAAAAATCATCGAACAAAATGGCAAATAAGCTTCGATAAGCTTTAAAAAATTAATTAAAAATAATATTTGGGATGACGTATATATTTATATTATGTACAATGCAAATTAAAAAAAAATAAAATATTAACAAAATAAATAGACAATGCGTGTTTAAAAAAATCAAAAGAAGAGAAAAAACCTTAAGTTATACGGAGGAATAACAGGATCAAATGAGGGTTAAAAGTAGTTCTGCGAGACATTGGTATGAGAACAACATTCAGTAAGTTACTCCGTAGATTATGATTACATACTAATCTGCCATTAAGTTTTCCTGATATCATAAAAAAAGTTTTTAGTACTTTAAAACAAAACAGATGACGGACAGGAAGAATATTCAAATTACGAAACAATGGGTATCGTTGGTTTTTACGACTTATCTTTCTGACAACGTTTTTTTTTTTCAGAAATAATAGCAGCTAAACTTTATTCTAATATGTTCCACGTCAACAGGAAATACCATATTGATGTTTTGAATGGAATATGGTTCTGAAAAATTTATTTTGCATATATATTTTAGGTACAAAGAATGACAGGGAGTGTTACGAAAATAATTCCTTAAAAATTCCAAAAATTCTCAACTAGAAAATATTTGTTATTGCAACTTAAAGTTGTACAAAAAATTTAAAAACATAAAGCAGTAGTACAACGGAAAATTTTTAGTTTGTATCTTTGACATTCTGAAGCATAAAAGTGAATTTCTGCTTAGTTCTGATACGCACAGATAGATTTAGAGACACAATTTTTGCTTAAGAGCTCATGTTCAGTTTGTGTTCAGCAAACCAAATTCTTTATATGTTAAGACCCCTGTTCACATCAGAACCATAGGAAAAGTCTTTGTCAACTGTAAACACAGTAAGCAAATCTTTAAAACTAAATTTTAATAGCGAATTTACATAAATAATGAACAGAATAGGTTCTAACGCAGACCCTTGAGGTACACCTAAGTTGAGAATCGGATTTAGCTACAGGTATAAAGCAAAGCAATTGAAAGTAGCTTACTCCGGTGGTTAACTATATCAAAAGCTTTTATAATATCTACAAACCTTTTCGCATTCAAATTAGAAAAGTTCCTAGAGCAAAAGTCAAAAAGGGCGTCTTTAGTAGATTTACTCTCACCTTAACAGCTTTTTCAAAGATTTTACTAACTACCGGAAATTGGCCTGTAATTGTTCATATATTCTTTTGACCGCTTCGTAAGGTAGGTAATTACGTGTGCGCATAAAGTCTCATCAGAATAACTAATAAATAAACGTCAGTTAACACATCAACTGCCAAAGATTTACTGTGTTTCAAGAATACGTTTGAAACGTCGTCGTAACAACAAATGTCAGATTTCTTAAGAGAACCAATTATCTTAAATAGTTCGAAACGGCAAAATTATTTCTCTGAAATTGTTTATAAAAAAATTAAGCAAAACCGAACACAAATCACAATTCGGCGGTTTTACTAGATGAACTGCTAAATACTGAACCAAAGTTATAACTGAATGCATTGACAGTGTCAAGGTCATCCGAAACTAAGCAGTCATTTACACGGACTTTTGTAAATTGATAAAAAAAAAATTTAATTTATTTCGATAAAATTAGGTGCAAAGTAAGTTCTCGCTGTCTGTTAATTGAAAGCTCCAGCAGTAAGTGCTGGTCGATTACGACATATATGTACAAAACATCATGAACCAATTTAAGACAATTGACAAACAAACCGTCTGAAAGTGTCTGATTTTGTGGCAAATAATCACCATTTGCAAGGAGTGTTGATTTTCTTCTTTCATACGAAAAAACGGCAGCTAAAGCGCATTGAGAGCTCCAATTATTTACTAAAATGCTGCTCTAAGTGAAACAATGTACTAGGACTGTCTAATCATGCTTGTACGTCGTCGACTCGGCCGAATATTCACGCTGCGAAGGTTATGCTGTATATTTAGTGGGACCAGGTCGGTGTGGTATATTACGAACTGTTGAAACCCAAATTAAACCATCACTCGGAAACGGTATCGACTTCGATAGATGCCAAAATGCGAACAGAGGCACGTTAAAGTGATTTTACAGCACGACATCGTTCGGCCTCACATTGCCAAGCTCTTTAAAGTCTACCTGGAAATACTCAAATTGGGAAGTCTTACCCCACCCACCATATTCTCCAGATATTGAGTCGACCGATTATTACTTTTTCCGTTCGATGGCACATGGTTTGGCTGATCAGCAGTTCCGCTCATATAAAGACATCAAAAAATGGCTTGATTTGTGGGTAGCTGCAAAAGATACTTCTTATTTCATAAAATCAATTTTTGGTTTCAAGTTAAAGTTCTTTTTTAAAACAGGAAAGAATGAGGTATATGTTTGTAACCAATTTGTCGAAATTTGGATTATTGATTAAATGGGTATCCTTTCTGACAATTTGGAGTTAGGTGATCCACTGCATGAGGGAGTTTCTTTTTCAGCCGGATTTCCTGACTACCATTATTGAACATAACAAAACCACTTTATTTGCCTAGCCACCTTCTCTTCAGGTTCCATAATGTGATGTGAATGTGCGTATTTCTTATTAGATAACTCTTTGATACAAGCACTGACATTCGCACCATTTCTATTTTCTTTTCCGTTGCTGTTATTTTATTTTTATATTTCTCGTACATTGTACAACAATATGACGACATTTTTCTGTCACAAGATACAGCGGTCTAAGTACGGCTGATACATAACCCGTTTTCCTCTAGATCCTTTATTCCATCATTAAAAATTAACCAAAGAGCTGTGCAATCGTTTCTATCGCTATCATCGGGGAAAATTAAAGAATGTTTTTCAGGTTAGCTAATGTGCTGCTTGAATAGAAAATTTTGCAGGATATAAAAAATAACGGTCTATGAACACTGCCTTGATGTACTCCAACTTGAGCTTCGAATTCTCAGGTTATACTTGCTCATAGGCTAGTTGTACATTTTGAAATCCATATAAGATCTTTGGGAACTCTGCGGAATGTCTTGTCCAAGTCAATGAAGACCATTGCAGATCCTTTGAAGCTTCAAATGCTTCTCTTGCATATTTCGTCAATACTCTCTCAAAGTATTTCATCGACAAATTTTCCAACTTTTAATGTCGCCTTTGCAAAGGTGGAGCGAGAAAGCTTTCCAGTGGTTACGCATTCGATTGCCTCCCATCACTTTTTTGAATAAAGAACAAAGATTTCGCTATTTCTGTGAACTGTACTTAGTCCACCCTTAAAAGTTTTGCCTTTTAATCTCGAACGCGAGATTTTTTAAATACTGGTTTTGAAACTGGTTCTTTCGTGATAGTCTTCGCATTCAACGAAAAGCATCGTCTCCATTGATATTGTAACGAAAAGGCCACCAAAATTGCATCAAAATGTTTCATTTTCCGATTCCCAATACCTAATTGCGCATCGTAGCCTCTTACAATTTTCCACTATTCGTGTTTAAATGCCAGTTTTATGTTTTTTTTTTTTTTTTATAATTCGCGAGCGTTCAAGGGGTGTTAGGACCCTCAAAATGTTTGCACACCATGACGGACAAGGAAAATCAGGGAAGGAAGAAAGAGTGGTATCCACGAACGTTGGTTTGAAAGAAAATAAAGAGCTAGACATTGCATCCCATAATCGAGTTGTACGGATTAGGAACGAATCACGATATTTAAGAGTACGTTCGAAAGTTTGCTTGAAGGTATACTGATGAGCATTAATCGCAAGACGAGAGTTAAGGTTAAAAATTGGATGAGGCGAAATGCTACTAGCGATTTCTATGGAGCACTGGTGGTAGATATATCGAGAAAAAAGAGTGAGACACGAGACATTACGTCGGTGGTCGAGTGTGGCCTTTGTCTGATGGATATTACTGTCACCTATGAGTTTTAATCTAGGATTAAACAGAGATGTTTTGGGCACATCCAACCAGATGTTGGCATTATACTCAAATGGTTTTCCAATAGGAACTTGTTAACTTTGAATTTAATTTGTGAACGCACTTTTTCACTAATCATCAAACTGTCATTGTCAATTTATTCAGTAAACTCAACATTTTGATTTGATAAAGTACACTAACGAATAATGTCTGCAAATTTTAAAATTATAAATCGATTGGCCGCTTCGTTCGTGCGATTTAACGCCGCTTGACTATTTTCTGTGGGGCTACGTTAAGTCATTGCTTTATGCCAACACGCCGACGACGTTGGAAGAGCTCAGAGCCAACATTGAACGTGAAATAGCGATCGTTTCGTCCGAAATGTGTTGCCGAGTCGTTAAAAATTGGGTTCAACGAATCGACTGCTGCAAAAGTGCCTGCGTTGGCCATATGAACGAAGTTGAGTTCCATTCATAAATGTTTTGATTGTACTTCAAGCCAATAATAAAGTTTTTGAAATATCTCAAATGGTTTGCCATTTATTTAAAAAAAAAAAAATTGTCAAATCGTTATTACAATAGAAAACTCTATATATGGTATTGCGGTCTGATTAGAGGGGGAAAGTGTTTCTAACATCGCTTGATGAATCCTTAACATTTCGCAGTATTTTTGACGACACCGAATATGTGGTTACACCATGGCAATGGACAATGGCTGTTTGTTTAAATTTCGCTTTAGCGACAGCAGACAGCATTGTGTCGGAGACTAAATGGAAACCTGGGGCACACCAGCATTTATTTTGTGGATATCAGAGTTGAAGCTGTCCCACACAACTCGAATTGAACGGTCTGGAAGGTAATTTCTCTGAAAAAGAGAGTCATCGATCCCAAAAGCACGCATTTCGGCAAAAGAGCCTGATGACAAACTCCGTCAAATACCTTAGAAATATCAAGTGCAAATATTGTGCTTTCACAAGATTGATATACGCTGTGGTTCCACTTTTCGATGAGATAAACCATTAAATCACCAGTGGACCTGTTGCTACGAAAACCGTACTCCGGTCATTGAGAATTTTTCGTATTTTGAGATATTTCATGAGCTGACGATTTATCTGCGTTTCCTTGGCCGTGGAAAGAAGTGACGTAAGTGCAGTGGGTCTGTAGGAGAGAAGAAGATTCGCCTTTTTTAGGAACGGGCTAAAGAGTAGGATTGATGAAAAGCTAACGCAGTGGTTTTGCCAGCAAGGAAGAACCCTTGCTCACGAGAAGGAAAGATATACAATTTGGGCGAGCGGATTTGTGAATATTGGAATCGTTAAGAAATCTGGCTACTACACGATTGTGAAAGTGGATTCGTTCAATTGAAATTTCGATGCACTCAAGTTGGGGACAAAGCATAATTTGGAAGTGTTGAGCTGGTCGCAAAGTGTGTAGCAAGCAGGTTCAGACTTGTCCAAAGAACTGACAGCAACAATATCATTGTAAATTAGCGTTAGATGTAGGATGAGGTAGAATTTCTAATGTTTTTGAAGAACGAGCAACATTTTTTGCTACATTTGGGATTTTTTAGTATTTTTTGTTTCAGTTTTTGTTCGTATTGAAATTTCACCCGCTTGAAAAAGACGTTGGCTTTCTCGTATTGCCATACAGTGTTTTTTGAGAATCTTTTCTCCATCTGTGTGGTCAGTGTTCGTGAAATAAGCTGATATAATATAGTGGTCTGATGAGTCTAGAGGCTATCGCCTTGTATTTGTCAGGGTGAGAAGTTAAAACAAGTCCAGGGTGTTGGCGGTATGACTATCAATGTCTGGTATTCGTGTAAGCTCATTTTCCATAAATCGACTGCTAATTTTTGGTACACTTACGATTTTGTCTATGAGATCAGCTGTTTAAATGATAGTAACTCTGTTCCTTATTTATTCCGCTCCATCATTTCTCTAACCAAGTAAATCCATATTATATGAATTATATGTATGAGAATATCAAAACGAAATCGTCAATGTGCTGACGTTCCAGCTTGCGATTCGTAGTTTATTTCTGAAAAGCGTCATACTGCTTTTACCTAGAAATCACCTAACTCTTACACGAATATTTTTATTCGCCCCATTGCACAGAGGAAGTGCCCTGTTGCGCATAAGGATTATCCGGCGGGGTAATGTATTTGCGAGTATAAATATAGATTCACTTCCATGATGTCATAATTTCGTAGTATTAATGTGGCGCTGGTACGTTTGATTGGTTGAATGCACGTCTGACTTTGCTTTGCCACAAGAGTGCAACAAAGGCAAAGAATTGCGGCAATATTATTGACGACGTTGCCGCAATGCAATGTGGCTTAATAAAGAAGTAATTAATATTAATGGATTCTGTTGCCTAGTTCAATATGTACGTTTGAGGATTAACACCGAATTTTGTATGCGGAATGAAATAGCGTAAGGCTTCTTTCACACTATCCGGTCTTAGCCATACGGCAAAATAATTTTAGTGGCCTAAAAAAAGCATGGTCCCTTTCATATTACACGATTACGGCAAATGCCATCACCATGCCGTGTAGCAGCCGTCCACTGCCACTTCAATTCACGCCGTCCGTACGGTGCACATAACCAAATGCCCGCTTTCATATTTACCGGTTTTAAATTTTACGGTCAGTTGCCTTCAAGCCAGTGTAGTTGCGGTTTGGTTAATTCTATTTACTGGCTATTAAAATAATAATGGAAACTATTGATAACGAAGTATTGATAACACTTATGGAAGCCAGACCTATGATGTGGGAGAAATTTCTGGCCACCTACAAGGATCGAAATGCTACAAAAGATGCCTGAGATGAAGTTTGCATAAAACTTCGTCTACAATTTGGGGCTTTTGATTCATCGTGTGGTTTGATTTTCAATGGGTTCTTTTTGACAGATTACATATGACTCCTATTAAACTGCTTTGTCACTTTTGTTCACTATTGCTTGGCAAGTCATCACAAAAAGACACACAATACAACAGAGTCTCCAAATTGTTCATCTGTATTACGAAAATCAGCGTTCTGTGACAAATGTTTTCCGTGCGATTCAAGAAACTTACGGTGCGCATAATCGACCTACTGAAACCACTATTGCCAATACCATCCGCAAATTTAAGTCCCAGTTTACATAAGTGGATGATACTCTTCTGGTTAGACCACATCCAGTAAGAAGTGAAGAGACTATAGCAGCTGTAGCTGAGAGTGTGCGCGAAGACCGTGACGAATCGATCCGTTGTCGTTCTCAGCAGTTTGGCTTGGCGTATTCAACGACTTGGCGTATTCGACAACTTGGCGTATTCGACAACTTGGCGTATTCGACAACTTGGTGTATTCGACAACTTGGCGTATTCTACAACTTGGCGTATTTTACGTGAGGATCTCGACCTCGAAGCGTACAAAATTCATTTTGTGCAAAAACCCATGAAACCCATTTTTGGCTCAATGGATACGTTTATAATAAAAATTGCCGTATTTAGACTGATGAGCAACCCGAAGAGTACCAAGAGCTACCATTACATCCATTAAAAACAACGGTGTGGTGTGGTTTATGGGCTGGTGGAATCTATAGTCCATATTTCTTCAAAAATGAGGCAAATTAGAATGTTACCATCAATGGTAGCCGTTATCGCGCCATGTTAACGTACTATGTGCTTCCTGAAATTCAAGCACATGGTCTTGGTGAGACGACGCTACGAGCCATATAGCCTATGAAATAATGGAAATCAGTTTTGGCGGGCACTTAATTTCACGTTTTGCTGCCTAAATCGTGCGATATCCCACCTTTGGACTATTTTCTCTGGGAATATGTAAAGGCTCAGGTCTTCAGGAATAAGCCAGCTATAATTTACGATTTGGAGGCCCACATTACTCGTGTTATCCGCGAGATATCAAACGCTATGCTCGAACTAGTCGCCCAAAATTTGGCCTTCAGAATGTGGCCGACAAGTTGACGAAATGGTACGAGCCTGTCAAATGGCGAAAAGTAGCATTATTGACACGAACCTGCTGAATCATGTCGAGAACACTCTTGTATTCGAGTTAGAAATTCTTCCCTACGCCAATGAAATTGAAGCACTTGAGTTCGGTTCACCATCAATTTACACCAATGAATCCATGCTATTATACGTCCTATTAATAGCAAAGGTTAGGAAGGAGGACTACAATCAACTCCTTGTGAGGTCTACCATCGTTTATGGGAGGCAATTTGACATCGAGTTTAGCAGGTTCCTAATCAACCAGGACGAAGCTGTCTTTTTATAAGCATCTCCACCGTGTGCAAGGAAGAAGCGTTAGTGAAAATTCCGGAGAATTATTGCACGGCGACGTTATCGAAAGGCGGTAACGCAACCTGCATTTATTGTTCGAACAATAAAGAGGTCATTGAGCTTATCGGTAAGGACCCGATCTTTCTTACAAAGTATAATGGAGATATTGCTTAAAGGAATTCTACGCAAACGTTAATAGGAACCTTTGTTTACAGGCCCTAACTCCTACGATGACGAACGTCACAATCGAATGACATAAGGTCGGACGTTCATGGCCTTAGTCTGAAAAATATAGAACGTCTTCGCAATCTATCAAATAAACTCAAAATATCCACGGCTTCGGATGCGTTATTCTGTCTTTAGTTTTGTTTTGACAGCTGATTGTTGTTGACGTGTTTGGCATCATGTTGAGTATGGACAAAAACGATTTTCGTGCTCTCATAAAACATTATTTTTTGAGAGGCAAAACGGCGAATGAAAGAAAAGAAAAGTTGAATAAATATTGGGTATGTAACTTAATTCGCACGGTTTTTTTTTTTTCAAAATTTGAACGTTCATTTAAGAAAAACATGTACAATAGTATTATTCAAAGTATTGCTCATCTGAAGCTATGACTTTTTCCCATCTTTCTTACAATTTGTGGATCCCATCCCAAAAGAACTGCGCCGGCTTGGCCGCCAAGAATGAATCAAGCCAATTTTTGATATTCTGCTCTGATGTGAACCGTATTTCAGTGAGGGCGTTCTGCATCGACCGGAACAAATGGTAGTCAGAAGGGGCAAAGTCTGGGCTATAAGGCGGGTGAGGTAAGACTTCCCATCTACTGTTTTCCAAATAGTTCTTAACCGGAGTAGCAACGTGGGGCCGAGCGTTTTTCGGCTACTGTTCTCCTCAAACTGATTAATTGTGTTCGGTAGCGTTGTCCATTGATGGTTTCACCTGGTTTTAGTAGCTCATAATACAGCACACCCATCTGATAACACCAAATACAGAGCATTACCTTTGCGCTATGGATATTCGGCTTTGCCGTTGATTTGGCTGGTTGGCCGGGTTTCACATATGATTTTTTGCGCTTGGGATTGTCGTAATGGATCCATTTTTCATCACCAGTAACAATCCGATGCAAAAATGTTTTCCTTTTGTGACGTTCCAGCAGCATTTCGGACATGCAAAATCACCTTTCGATGTCTCTCGGCTTGAGTTCATGTGGAACCCAATTTCCTTGCTTTTGAATATACCAGCTGCTTTTAAACGTTTTGAAATGGCTGCTTGAGAGACACCCAAAGATTCTGCGAGCTCTTCTTATGTTTGGCAACAATCTTCATAGAGTAATACTTCCAGTTCTTCATCTTCAAACTTTTTTGGCTGCCCAGGACGTTCATCGTCTTCCAAGCCAAAATCACCACTTTTAAATTGTGCAAACTACTTTGGCACGTTCGCTCAGCTAGCGCATGTTTCCCATTAACTTTCACCAAATTACGATGACTTTCGGCAGCAGTTTTCTTCATATTAAAGTGATGAAGAAGAACTTCCCGCAAAAACACTTTTTAAGGCACAAAGTTCGACATATTTGAGTGAAAAAAAAATTGTTGTTGTTTACGCTTCAAATGACTGACATATACTGAAATGACGTACAATGACAGCAGCTTTCCAACGCATGTTCCAATGGAATAATACAAGTTACGCCTATAAGTTATAGACCTAATATTATGGGGCTAATGCTCCGTCAGATTACACCGTCAAATATTGGTTTCGAGAGTTCCATGTTGGCCGCAACTCCAATACCGATCAAGTCCGCAGCAGCAGGCCCTCCGATGCGGTTACAGAGGACATGTCAAAACAGTACATGAAATAGTGTTGGCTAACTGGAAAGTAAAGGTGCGTGAGCTAGCAGATACCACAAGGATTATTACTAAGCACACACGCCATATTTTGGACAATATTCTGCATATGGAAAAGTTATCCTGCCGCTGGGTGCCGCGCGTACTCATTCTTGACCAAAAACAAGAACGCAAGAGCACTTCGAAAGAGTGTTTGGACTTGCTGATGCGGAATCGGGCGGACATTTGGCGTCGATTGGTAACTGTTGAACACCAGAGAATAGAATGAGTGACCGTCCATGGACTGAAGCCAGCACGAGTGCTCCGAAGCGGTCGAGGGAGGCTCAATTGGTCGGAAAGGTTATGGTGTCGGTTTTCTGGGTTTTTTTCGTGGACTACCTCGAAAAAGATAAAACCGTCAACAGCGAGTATTACTGTGCATTATTGGAGCGATTGATGGTCGAAATCGCTGCAAAACGGCCTCACATGAAGCGAAAAAAAATTTTGTTTTTGCAAGACAATGCACCGGCGCACAATGACGACAATCAATGACTTACGGTTCCAATCGTTGTCGCATCCACCGTATTCGCCCGATTTGAACCTTCGGCTTATTATCTCTTTCCAAACCTCAAAAGATGGCTCATCAATAAAAAATTCAGCTCACGCGAGGAAATCATCGATGCCACGGAGGAGTATTTTGCAGACCTTTCGGAAAATTACTTTTCGGACGGGATCAAGAAGTTAAAAAGTCGCTAGAATAAGTGTATCAAACTAAAAGGGGAATATATTGAATATAATAAAAAAAACATTCAAAAAAAACTTTTTTTTTATTCCTAAGGTGGTTACTTTTCACCCCATCTAGTACTTTGCATGGCAACCTATGCTGACGAAGCACACGCGCAACCGATGGATTTCATGTACATGCATGCAGATGCATTATTCGTGGGAAGCGCTTAGTCAGCATATCGCATCAGATAGAATCAAGGCAACGAGGAGCTGTTGTGTCTTACTCCCGAACAGTAGGTGTTTAGTTTTTTTTCAGTAATGTGCTTACATTCAAGTTTTTTTTGTGTTCTATAACCACAGCGATATGCTGCCAATTACAATAAATCAGCCTCTCCTATAAATGGTTGAAATTAAGAATGGTCAAAAGAAATGCCTCCCAAAACTAATTAAAGGATCCAAACCGCTCGTTTTTTCAGGGCAGTCACATCAAATCGTATGGTTCATAAACTAATACCAACCAACAAAAATCAAAGTGAGACGTTATGGGTTCTTCTTAACAAGAATATCCCCATCTTTACCTCAGAATCTTTTGGAAAACATTTTCTCTTTAGGGTTTTATTAAATATAAATATCAAAGGCACCTACACATATATATCTCCAACTCATCACTAACATAATACAGAATTTTCTTAGAATTTTCCTATCTCGTTGCTTATTATTTTCAAGAGGTGTCTTTGACCTGAACTTGAGGCGAATCTAAAACCTTTCAAGTTTGTCTATTTCATTTAATTTACATTTCCAAGTGTTATCGTATATAGGTATTTGTATTGTCATTTCCTGTCAAAATCGTAAAAGATATTCACAAGTGTAGATAATCCAATATTAAATGCTACTACACATTTTGATTTCGGGTGCTTTCTTCATGCTTTACATTTCTTTTATTTTGTTTACAAAAAAAAAAAAAAAAAAAAAAAAAGGAAGAGAAATCTTTAAAGATTTTTTATTTGTGTATCCGACAAATTCATTGAACCGCAACCGACCCAAATCACCTCTTTCTCCCAGACAAATTCGAAAGTACGCTCTCACTCACTCTTTCCCGTTTGGTATCGTAGTTACCCAAGAACGTATTCTTTGCCTTATATCTGACTGATTGATTTGATTGTTCGTCAGAGGTCCACTTGTGAAACCCAATAGCTCCATCTGTCACCCCGAATTGTTGGATCGCAAATTGGAAACCTTTTTAGAATACAATTCATCTAATGGCTTGCCATCATCGTGTGTTGATTTTGGTTTGCAAGCGAAAGGACACCAATGTCCTTTACTACTCATCCAAAATTCAAATATTTGCTTTGCACTCCTTGGACTAGGATTGGACCAGCTATGACTCCCACACTTGGTCTTTAAGTCCTTGTTCCGGCATTCATACGCACAATAATATTATCAGAAAAAGAAAAATATTACTGGTTCACTGGTGTACCCGTATGTGTATGGGTGAATAGAAATTTCTCATTATTATCATCAGATCGGGGTATGTAAGTAAAAAAACAAAAAAAAAAAAAAAAGCAAGATGACAAAAATGGAATCCGTTTTTGGGGAATTTGCTGGAGCAGATAACCACAGACGGGAAAGGAGAGTCCCAACATAAACGACGCGCTATCAAATTGTCTCGTTAGCTTACCTTTGGATGCTTTCGTCATATATCCATAAGTGAGTGTGTATTTGAATTTGACTTGGAATTTAAAGTATGCTCTTTACAAAATCCTGCCTGCCTAACAGCATCTACATCGTCGTATTCGTCCTTGTTGCCGCCTAAACATTTTCAAATCAAAGTGTGTTCCCTTAATCTAAATTTGACGAAGACATATGGAAAAATACTTTCACACAAAATGGTTGTAGTGGGTATGCCCAATATAGTCTAAAGGCCTATAGAAAAAAAAAAACCTGCATGGAATTTCTCGCCAAAAAACGGCTCAAACCGCTCAGAGAATAACTTCAAGGAACAATAGGGATGGTGTTTGTTATTTTTCTGGTCGAAAGCGAGAAATACATATTTGAACGTCGTTCCAGTCAGTACGGAGAGTCTTTGATTTATGTCTTTCCTCATACGTGGGACAGTCGCATATGGAAGCCGTGCTCTGAGCATGCCGTAGGAGACCTAAGCAATGATCAATCAAAGATTTACAATTACCTTCGGGATGAAAAATGAAAGCAACAATTTTACTCAAAGCCAATAGAGTTCTGTTTTTTTTTTATTCTTTTTGTTTGCCTTCTTTAATACCATTCCTTTTCTGCTCGGTATGTATTCAGAAAGTATATTAGCGGAAGGAAGTAAGAAACGGATAGAAATAAAAAGGTGGAGGATTCTTTTATCACGACTAGATAGGACTGCCTGCGGGATGTAGAGCAAATCAAGAGCAATATATGTACAAAGAATGGTTTTGGGAGGCAATTGCATTTAATAAATTGTTAGGCCTCGGAGAGCTTTTCAAATGTTGGGAATCCATTTTTTCTTGATTCTGTCTAAAGTTGTCTGTAACTTGCAGAATTTGTTTTGAGTTTAGACAACGTAACTTTGATGTAGGTGCTGTCACATTTCATAACATGCTCATTACTTAAACTTGCCGTTAGTAGTCCATATAATCGTATGAACATATGTATATTTACAAATTTTAGTGGAGTGAGTGCAATTGGAATAATATGATGGGAGTCATATGAAATTGATGACCTGACAGTTCACTATACTTTACAAATTCCACAGATTCCGGAGAATTGTGTTATTTTTGAAATTGAATCTGCATTTCAAATTTAATATCATGAAAAAAGAAAAACGTTCTTCATTCTTTCCGATCACGGGTAAGCTATTTCCAGTTGTCTAGACCTAGCGCTCTGGCATCCGCGATAGCTTGACTGTATTCGTAAAATTGATGTTTGGTCTTTCTTTTCGTCTCGAGCTTGAAGACGAAGATTTGGGTTTCTGGATCATTACTGTACAATCTACATATTCTTGATGTGGTCGAGTCAGTGTATCAGACGTATTTTGCCTTTCTGAACTACATCCAGCGTTCATAGAATACGCGGTTGTATCTTCTACTTCATTCGCCCTCCTTGCATTCGACAAAGAATTTCTGTCTCTGAAGCGTATAAGGTCTGCTCTATTTTCTTGATATAACAGAACCGATAGGATCAATGATATTGTAAAGTATACATTACTTCTTTTGAGATTGAAGTTTTGAGCCTATTTGTTTTATTAAACAGTTTCTTGACTCAACTTTTATACATACTCCGCATCTACTTATGACAAGAATAAATGTCAGAAACATTTTTCATTGTAATTGACTAATTGGTTGCTTGTTTGTATTTCTCATTATTCTTTCAGCTTAGTGTTTTCTGGGCAACTTACTGTATAAGGTCACCTGGGCCACTGAGGGGACTTTATATTGATTATTGCTTGGAGAATCACCATGACCCTCTTATGCTTTAACTTTTTAAATTTTTGATAGGGAAACTCTTGCATTTACCTCGAAATTTTGTTATATTTTCACGTTTTTAAGTATCTATACATTTTTGAATAGAATAACTACGATAAATCGCAAACGAATAGTGGTATTGGTTTGAATTTTTATCACATATTGTGTCTCCATGTCGAATCGCAGTCATTTTTTACCAAATACAATACAAAACCATTGACCATTAAATAATGAAGAGTTGATAGTTACCAGTTAACAACCATGTTATGTTTCTTACATTTCTAATGCCGTTCTTCCCACATTAGGTCAACCGAAGTCGCTGGAGCAATTCTGTTGTTGGGCGGTTGTATGTTCCTTATATTCTTGGCGTTGACAAACAAAGGTCAAGCCAAGCAAAATTTAGTTGTTAATGTCTAGGTAGGTTTTATACTTTGACGTTACCGTCGTAATAGAGATGACGATGCTGATATTGTTGCTTTAAACGTGCATTGTGCACTCATCCACCTTTACAGCTCATGGTAGACGTAGTCTGCTAGAAAGTTTTGCAACTCTTAACATAGGCATTGCAAGTAAATTTCATGCAAACACATATCGTAAGGCAGGAACGGGCTCGATTATTAACATTACGTTCGTTATCAACTCAACTCCCAGCGAAAAATACACGCACAGTGACCACCAAGCAATAATTTTTGAGACGAAGGAGAAGAGTACCGTGCAACGCGCTAAACGACCGGGCCTAAGATGGAAGGACACACACTTCGATCTGGACGCGTTCGAAGAAATGATAAATACCGTAAACATAATTCAAAGCGGAACAGCTGAAGCCTGTATACAACAACTCGTCCGCATTCTCACTACTGCGTGCGATGCATCAATGCCCAGAAGAACGTTTCCTAGAGGAGGAACACCATGCTACTGGTGAAATGAGGAAATAAAAAAGTTTAGAGCAAAGTGCTTAAAAGCCCGCCGCAAAGTCCAAAGATTTAGGGGAAGATATCGCTTTGAAGAACACCTTATTGGTTTTAAAATATCAAGACCCGACCTAAAAAGGCAATTAAGGAGAGCAAGACAAGATGTTTTAAAAAACTTTGTGAAGAACCAGACATAAACCCTTGAGGTACAGCTTACAGGATCGTCATGACTAAGATAAAGGGCAGCAGGCCGCCGGAAATAACATGTCCAACAATCCTAAGCTCCATAGTAGAACATCTTTTTCCCCGAAGTATATCTACTATGTACCATATCATTAGAGTGACCAACACGGAGGACATCCCAATAGTCACAGCGGATGAACTCAAAAACGCATGCAGGAAGAAAGGCGACAGTAAAGCGCCCGGACCTGATGGCACACCAGATAAGGCAATAAAAGCAGCTATTCATAAGCGGCCAGACATGTTTATTTAAACAATTCAAAAATGTCTTGAAGAAGGAGTTTTCCCGGATGCTTGGAAACTACAACACCTAGTCCTGCTTCCAAAGGGAAACAAGCCACCTGGGCAACTGTCCTCGTATCGTGCCTTCTAGACACAATGGGAAAGATACTGGAACGTATAATATATGCTAGACTGATCGCGGTAGCAGAAGAAAGAGGAGCACTATCAGACTTTCTGTTTGGATTCAGAAAATCGCGGTCTTCTGTTCAAGCCGTAAAAACCGTGGTCGACATTGCGGCCGAAGCGATACAGGGAGAAAGATGGCGGTATGGTACAAAAAAAAAATACTGTGTAGTGGTGACTTTGGACATCAAAAATGCCTTTAACTCCAACCAAATGCAAATTTTCAGCATCATATGGTTGTCAAGGAGAGTTTGAAGTGGAATAACTTTATTGACTGTGAGGAGCACTACTGGTAGAAATAGTAATACAACATCGTGAAGCACCGAATACTTCATCTTTGTTGGATAATATTATTGTCATTTACAATTATTATTGCACGGCTTTGAATGTCATCCAATGGGTGCATAAAAAAGGAGCCTGGAGCCACTTTATTGTTTTTGTTTCATAGTAGCGGGTGACCATATGGCAAAGATGCCTTCTCCAATTGTTATATTTCAGCAGCTGTGAAAGTTAGCAATGACATCCAGCTGTAAAAATCTGTAAAAATATTCAGTATGGTTTGCCATTTCATCATGCGTCGTTTTATGATTGCCGAACATGCGGATATTATTAAAAAAATATCGAAATTCCAGTTCAAGTGTAAATAAGCAACGTGAATTTCGTTATAAGGGCGGTCGTTGTCATAGCTTCAGTGCGCAGACAATTCGTGGAAAAGTTTGAGCGTGATAATTCTCTTTTGTATCTTAAGTCACCAACCAGACAGAGATTGGTGCAAAATGAATAAAACATAGCCACCGTAGCGGCCAATATCGAAGACGGCCCAGAAACATCAATTCGGCGGCGATCAGCTGAATTTGGCAACGCCGGAGAATGAACCCGACTTATCTCGGGCGAGGCCCATTTTTGACTTAGAGGCTATGTTGACAAGTAAAATTGTCGTTATTGTAGTGAAAACAATACACAAGTGTTTGGCCAAGCAATATGGACTTTTAAGGCGGCATTATCGAACCTAATTTCTTTCGAAATGAGGAATGAGACAACATCGATATATCCGAGCTTTAGTTCCAACAAGACGGCCTTACATGCCATAAAAGCGACACAAAGCACGAAGTTGTGAACGAGAAATTCGGCGACTGGGTTATCTAACACCACTCAATCATTTTCTCTAGCACTACCTTAAGTCCTTAGTCTACGCTAACAAGCAAACTTCTTTGGACGAACTCGAGGCCAACGTTCGACACGCTATTGTCATTATAACGCCGCACATATTGGACCGAGTTATCAAAAATTAAACCGACTGCTTGAAGCACTGCCAGCGAAGTCGAGGCGGCCATTTGAGTTATATGCTATTCCATATATGCTATTGCATAAACGTAGCTTCAAAATGATGCCAGAATCAATTTTATATCTCACACTGTTGTTATTTTATTTAAACTCGTTAATCGTTCTTATCTTCCTTAGTTCGGAATCACTTACTGTCGCTTTTTCGTTTCTTCGGAATTTGGAAATACTGTCCAACGAGCAATTAATAGTTTAACTTCAAAAATATTTGAATTTTCCAACTTAGTCTAAGAAAATGAACGTTTTGCAAAAAAAAAAAAAAAATTAAAAAATTGAGCACGTCAAATAATATGATAATAATAAAACCACGACATGGAAGTGTCCGGAAACCTCGTTCAACCTTAAGGCTTAAACAGTACATGATACATGATGATGCTTTGAAAATTAAATTAAAAAAATGCATGCATACTTCTAAATTAAGAATTAGAATTATATATAACACACTATAAGCTCTGGATTTCACGTTTTGACAAAGTGTTCACGTTATTTTTAAAGAAGTTACAGCTATTTCTACACCACAGTTCATTTCACTTATTTTACCTCACGTTTTTAGTAAAACTAATGTGCTAACTTCAACTCAACCGTTTGAAGAAGAAGATCATGTAACAGAGTTGAATGATTGAGCTTATGATGCATAGAGTTGTTTTATACCTCACCTCTCCTTTCAATTAATTCCGACTTTGATATATAGGCGGCCACATTATGCGAGGTTACCTCATTTGAGTTATGTCCGTCAACCGGTGCTTCAACATGATTAATGGTAGGATTTCGGCCCTTCAAACTCTTAACCTTAAAACTGGTCACATTATGCATATCAATCTGTTCATTCTCAAGTCCACTTTCGTTCGTACATTTAAATATAAACATTCTTTCCTAAACCATATATCCCGCTTATGGAATGCTCTGCTAAACTCTTTATTTTCTAGTCATTATGATCTAAAAATATTCAGGTGTATATATATACGTCGGTAAACCTCTTTCTTTCCTTCCCGATTTTCCTTTATTGGCGCTGTAAGCTATCATTTTATGCGTACTTTGAGCGCGCCAGTTATAAAAAAAAGCATTCCATCATTGACCATTGACCATAGTATTACTAATATAATCAAGAAACATCTTGACGAAGAAAAAAGCATACTTCTTGATATCTCCGTCATTTCTATAAGTTTTGGCCAGTAAAACTTACTGAAACATACCATATCTTTGACATTTACATTTACGGAAACTAATATTTGAAATTAAAAAATATTTTAGCTGGAGTACCGCAAGGGAGTGTTCTTGGTATTCTTCTGTATATTCCAAAAATTACTGAAAATCAAGTGCTACGGGTGGTAAAGGGTGGTGGTAATGGCTTGATTGTTGGTCTGTCTCACCAACATTAGTTCGAATCCCGGTAGGAGCAAATTTTCAAATAGTCATCACCCTTTTGGCGGACAATGGCAAACCTCTGAAAGTCAAATTCTGCCTATGAAAAAGCTTCTCAGGAGAGCCGTTCGGAACCAGCAATAAACAGTAGGCCCTGCTCAGGATTGTAAGAATTCACAAAGTGAGAAACACAAATGAGTACGAGAAGCTAGGCCTTGGCCCACATGGGCTGCCGCGCCGAAGTATTTTTTTTTTTTTTTTTTTTTTAATTGCTACGGGAAATTTTCCATTTTACGCGGTATAAGGAAAACGACGTTTAACACAGAGATATCGGAATTCCTACAGTTGAAGATGTAGTGAGCTTAGCGCAAAACCACAAACTTGAATTAAACGGGGACATTTTTAATACTATTTACTCGCATCGTCTACTGAAGAGCCAAACCCTTCATCTAGTATGAGTAACATTAACCGGGTTTAAAATTTTTATTGGAAAGCCACTTGCGAAAAATGTTATAATAACAACACGTTGTTGCACGCTAGATACTTCATAATAATCCAACGCTGGCATATATAAACTGCAAATGACCATTAGATCAAAACGACAAATCGGACCTGAAACTGAAACTATGTACGTATGTCTGATTTGACATAAAACTTTAAATTTAGTCTCAAATCAGATTAAAATATAAACGAGATATTTATCTGAAGTGTGAATAAAACCAGATGCTATCTTCGAAGAATTTATTATATCCAACATGAAGTACAATATGTACAGAACTCAAGCTACCATACATATTTTTCAATCCGAACATTTAATATACATTTTAATTAAATCTACGAACAAAAGATTAAATAACATGAGTAAATTCTCTTATTCAGTTCCTATAGAAATTGTAATCCTTACCCAGGTTATTCCTAAATCCTAAATCCAGCTAAATCCCAACTTCTAGTTTCCTTTGAATTATGTTTTAAAGTATCACATGGATTCGAGTAATTGTTACAAATTGAATTTGAAATTGCATCCTGTGCTCCATGTATCCGTTCCGAAATCATTCAACGATTTCAGATTCAGCACATAAATCGAAATAAGAAATATGAAATTTATGAAACTAACAATGAATACCTACAACCACACTTTAACAATAAAACAATTTTTACTTTACCTATCCATCCGAATACTTCATATCTATCTGTTCATATAAGGAAAAATCGAATCCTTGTTTTATATAAAAAGGATCTCAAGATCATAAATTGCCTTTTGAATTATATATATATTTTTTTTTTCTGTCATTTCAGGTCTCTTGGGTGCGACATCGTGACATTCATCTTCTTACAGTTGGTCGTTATACATATACATCTGATCAAAGATTTGAAGCTATGCATTCTCCACATGCCGAAGATTGGACTCTACGGATACGTTATGCACAGAGAAAGGACTCGGGCATCTACGAATGTCAAATATCGACTACTCCTCCCATTGGACACTCAGTTTATCTGAATGTTGTTGGTAAGTTTTGCTTGACATAAGTGAAATGCAATCAAGTTTTATTGTGCTATTGGACATGTATTGTAGTAAAAGATTTGCACCGTAAATATATATTTATGAATATACATATTATACATAGTTTGGATGTGAAATTTATAAGATGTTTTGGTAAATTTGACATACGAGTATGAGAAGAAACTTTTTCTATTCTCTGATTTCAATGGTTTACTTTTATTTTTTTTTTTTAAACTGAATGCAAATTCAAATCCCCAGATAGAAGTTAAAAACTACATCGATAATTATGCACATATTGTGTTAAAAGTCCATATCCTGTAAATGCTAATGTAAGTGGCTAACAATTAAGCGATATGTTTTACATCAAATGCTACTACATTTCATATTTCATGCAAATGCATCACAGGTCTTAAAGTGGTGACTTCGAGGTTTCCCTATTTTCTATATTTTATTCTCATATACAATTTCTAATAAAGGCTTCCAAGTCGTTCGTCGTTTCATCTTATCGTAGCCTAATGACCTCACATATCCTCACAGAAAATAATTCAATGTAACTGAACGAGCGTTTTACTTCCTTGAAGTGTCTTTCGGTCTTTTGCAATGATAATGACATTGATTGTGAATAAGTATTAACCACCCCACAAAATTAAAAAAAAAATTCAAATACCATCTATTCGTGTACTACAAACAACTTGTGAGAATGTATCGTACAATTATTTCTTCATAAAATATAGGGCTTTCCAATAGGGACTTGACAACTTTGAATTTAATTTGTGAACGAACTCTTTCACTAATCATCAATCTCTCACTGTCAATTTAATCAGTAAACTTAACATTTTCATTATGGTAAAGTACACTAACGAACAACGTCTGCAAATTATAAAAATTTTCTACAGATATTCGGAGTCGGTGACTGCAACTTTAAGAGCGTTAACTCCAATTCTCGGTCGTAATTCATGCCTTAGTGGACAGGCAATAACAAGTTTGGTGCAAACATTTGAGTCTACATATTCGTTGTGTGATGTAGCCGTGTTAGTGAGACAATGGGTTGGTCGAAGTGTCGAAAATATCGCTGCCGTTCAGACGCCCTTACCAAACGATCCAAATCAGTCAATTCCACGGCGTTCTCGAGAACTGAGCATCGCTCAGACCACATTATTCCGCATTTTGCGTAAGGATCTTGGTTTACACCCAAATAAGATCAAGCTGACTCAAGAATTGAAGCCGATAGACCATTTGAAGCGACGTACGTTCTCCGATTGGGTTCTGGAGAAGATGCGCCAAGATGATGAATTTCATCGCAAAATCATCTTCAGTGACGAAGCTCATTTTTGGCTCAATGGGTTCGTCAATAAGCAAAATATGCGTTATTGGCCGGGTGGAAACCCACATGTGCTTCATGAATCACCACTTCATCCACAAAAAATAACTGTTTGGTGCGGTTTGCATGCCGGCGGCGTTGTCGGGCCATATTTTTTCGTCGACGATAACGATCGTCACATTACTGTGAATGGTCAGCGTTATCGCGCCATGATCACCGATTATTTTTGGCCCGAATTGGAAGATATGGACTTGGACGACATGTGGTTTCAACAGGATGGTGCCACAAGCCACACAGCACACTCCACAATCGATTTATTGAAGAGTTAGTATGGTGAGCGTGTTATCTCAAGACATGGGCTATTCGATCGGCCGTCTCGTTCGTGCGATTTAACGTGGCTTGACTATTTTCTGTGGGGCTACGTTAAGTCTTTGGTTTATGCCAACACGCCGATGACGTTGGAAGAGCTCAGAGCCAACATTGAACGGGAAATTGCGGCCGTTTCGTCCGAAATGTGTGGCCGAGTCGTTGAAAATTGGGTCCAACGAATCGACCGCTGCAAAAGTGTCCGCGGTGGTCACGTGAACGAAGTCGAGTTCCATTCATAAATTTTTTGATTGTACTTCAAGTCAGTAATAAAGTTTTTGAAATGTCTCAAATGGTTTGCCTTTTACTTAAATAAAAAAGGTGTCAAGTCGTTATTAGAAGACCCCATATATTAAATATTAAAGAATTTTGTATTAAGAAAATGTGAATAGACATTAAAATAAACTTAGACAAAAGTGATTGTTCTAAAATAAAATTAAAAATTGTTTATAAATGATCTTCAATCGTCTAGCTCATTTAAAGTGATTTTGTTAGGCTTGGATCTATTACGAATCGAAACTTAAAAAGCCGAACCAAAGAAATGAAATAAGAAATATTACAAACATTTGCTTGATAGTTGCTATATCGGTTTCCTCAAACTTGAAGTGCTTAGATTTGCAGATTATAAAATAAGTACACGATCCATATTTAAAACACAGATCAAATAGTATTTTTCCCGACGTGAAAGGAAAAAACAGAAACAGATATTCGGGCATGGGAATAAAATAAGAATACCATAACTCACAGAACTAACATACATAGATGTTAGTACTTCTATGGTAGAAGCTGAGTTAAGGCAATAACTGATGCACAGCGGGTTCTGAGTAAGAATTTTTTTGGTGCACTGTTTTCTATTGCTGTCACACATACAAAAATTAAATTCGGTAAACCAACGTCAGAATTTTCACTTCGCAGCCTTTGCTGCTAAATCGTCGATGTTTATGTGTTTTTTTTTTTATGATTCGGGAGCTTAGAATTTAAGTTATATCCAGGCAATATTGGGGGGCTAAAAAGTAATCACTTTTCTGCATAGATCCACGTCTGTAAATACAGACCAGCTATTTTGACACATAGTGAAACACAGGTAGATCCCCGCCCACACCTCTGAGATCATTCTGATCTGAAGCTGCTTGGCTACGAACTGGTGTAATTATTCTTTCCTCAAAGTGGTCTCGCCATTTACGTGCCTAGTGATGTTGCTTACCAAACTCTCCCCTGTTCCATTTCGCAATTCAACTTCATGTGGTTAAAATTCCATCTCCAAAAGCAAATTATCCACTGACTAAATTCATTCAAAAAATTGTATCCCTGTATCTTTATACTGAAATCGTTATTACGGGCGATTTCAATGTACACAATTCTGAAGGATTTCCACATTCTGGACAGAAAATAACTTACCGGATCTTGTAAATGACCCTACACGAATGCCAGATGTTGATAGTCATACCGTCAACACCCTGGACTTGCTTTTACCTTCGTCGGAAAACTGTGTCATATCAGCTAATTTCTCGTACACCCACCACACAGTTAGAGAAAAGATTCCTAAAAGTCCGTACGGTAAAATGAGAAAGCCAATTAAAGCGTTTTTAGGAATTTTAAGTGATCGTTATGTTTCTTCAATAACGACATAGATGCCGCTGCTGATATGACCACAGACACTATTGTCTTTCAAATGAGATCCTTTATCCTTCATTAGATGAAGAGTATCAAATCAAAATAAAAGGCATGGTTCAATTAGAGCAGTAAAGAAACTATCAGGGTTAGAGAAAGGTTTTTTCAGTTCTTCAAGATCGATCCGGAAATCCGGAAAGCCGGAAAAAGTTCAAACGGAGTAGGAATACATTATTTATGTGCGTAAAATTTCAATATGACCAACAACTGCGGCACAAAAGACTACAACGTCAAAAAGGTAGTAAAAGCTTTTGGTTGTTTGTCAAAAACGTCAAATATTAAGCATTATCTTCCATCCCAATGTTCATTTAGGATGACATTCCTGCATTTGTCTTTAGAAAAGGCCAATCTGTTTGCTGCAAACTCTGCGGACAGCTGAACACTTCCACTTCAATGGTACGAATCCACTTAGGTCCCTTCTTTCCAAGGTCATGGAAACGCTGATAAATAATCAGCGGTCAGTCAGTTGTTCAATAACCGAAAGTATGGTTTTCGTACCAACAGGTCCACTGGTAATTTAATGGCATGTCTCTCTGAAAAATCAAAAAAAAGCGTACATGAATCTGGCTAAAGCAAGGCTTGGCATCAGGGTCTTTTGTCAAAAAAGCGTGCTTTTGGGATCGGTGACTCTCTTCGTCGATGGATTAGAAATTACCTTTCAGAACGTTCAATTTAAGTTGTTTTGGATGGTTACAAGTCAGATATTCACAAAATAAATGCTAGTGTGCCCCAGGGCTTCGATCTGTCTTCGATACTCTTTTTAATTATCATCAAAGATTTCTTGTCTATTACTTCTAATCCAATATATTCCTTTGCTGACGACAGTACTCTCTGCTTTCCATATTCGTTCCCTGAATCACGTCACTGCCCTTTCGCTGTAGAACGGGAGCAGCAGCGCATGTTACGCTCATTAAATTTTGATATTAACAGCATACCCAATTGAGGAACTATTAACAGAGTGGAACTTTATGCTTTTAAGACACAATGCTGCGTACTGTTGTTAAAGAAAAATTTAAGCACCCAGCCATTATCCATGAATGTGTATCGTCGAAACCGAATTCCATTATCGGTATGTGTGTCAATGACAACCTAAGTTAGAATGACCACACATCCGATGTCGCCAAAAATACTTCCAAATATTCCAAATATACTTCCTTAAGCGATGTAAGAAATACTTTTTCCCAGCTCAAAATTGGAGTACAATGCACACATCCGGTCAGGTGCTCCTATAACAGCCCTGCACCTGCTAGATAGGATTCAAAAAAAAAAAAAAGTCTCGTGTCTTACTCTGTTTTATAGCTGTTTTCGCTACCAGTTCTCCCTAGAAATCACCAGTAACATTCCGGACTTTCAAACCTATAACTGTAACACCCGTCTCGCTGTATATGCTCATCAGTATAACCTCAACCCTACTTCCGGACGTTCTCTGGAATATCGTGACTTGTTCCTATGCGAAACAACTCGCTTAGAAAATGCTCTGCGGAGCTCTCTATTTCTAAGTCATTATAACATTTAGACATTTTAATCTAACTTATATCGGTATCTATCTTTTATTCCTCCCTAATTTTCCTTCGCGCGATACTTTAAAAATAAGAAAATAAAGCATTGCAGATGACATGGTCTAAAAACCGTCAGTCAGTTGACATGAAGAAAAAGTTTAAGATAAAATAAAGGGTACAATTTGAAAGTAAACTTGAAATTTTTATCATCGGTTGAAAGAACTATTCATGGCATCTACTTTTTAAAAATGATATCATGTAAATGTTGGCCACGACTACGTCTGAGGTGGTCCATTCGGTAGGTTCAATTTAGAGCGACTCGTTCGAGCACAGCGACTGGTATTTCGCGGATAACACGAGCAATGTTGGCTTCTAAAGTTAAACTTTACTTTACATATCTCCAGAGAAAAAAGTCCAAAGGTGTGATATCGCACGATCTAGGCGGCCAATTTAAAGTAGCAAATCGTGAAATTACGTGCTCACCAAAATGTTTTCTCAACAAGTACATTGTTTTACGCGCTGTATGGCTCGTAGCTTGAAACCAGAGCTCACCGAAACCATGTGCTTGAATTTCAGGAAGCACATAGTCCGTTAACATGGCGAGATAACGGTTACCATTGACTCTAACATTCTGAGTTGCCCCATTTTTGAAGAAATATGGACCTATAATTCCACCAGCCCATTAACCACACCATACCGTTGTTTTTAATGGATATAATGGTAGCTCTTTGTACTCTTCGCGTTGCTCATCAGGCCAAATACGGCAATTTTGTTTATTAACGTATCCATTGAGCCAGAAATAAACTTCATCACTGAACAAAAGTTTTTCCAGAGCCCATTCACTGAAAATATGACGTAAATTCAAGTCGCCTGGCTTCACTTCTTGCACAAGTTGAATTTTGTACGCTTTTGGGCTGAAATTCTAAAGATCTAACCGGTCGAGTATCATCCACTAATGAAAACTGGGACTCAAATTTGCGAATGGTTTTGGCAATAGTGGTTTCAGTAGGTCGATTATGCGCACCGTAAGTTTCTCGAATCGCACGAAAAACATTTCTCTTAGAACGATGATTTTCGTAATACAGCTGCGCGATTTGGAGACACTCTTGTGGTGTGAGTCTTTCCGTGATGATTTGCCAAGCGATGTTGAATTAAAATGACAAAGCAGTTTGATAGGATTCATACGCGAATTACCAAAAAAAGACTATTAAAAATCAAACCTCACGATGAATCACCCCTTAGTACAACTGCTTAACATTTTCAACAAATTCAAAGGTTGCAAGTTAAAATAGATACATTTAATCCTACCGCTCGGAGAAGGAGGAATAATACACATGAAAGAAGTTTACTACACCTAAATTGAGGCTCAGCCTTGTGTAATATTGCCTATGCTGTGATGACCTTGCCAAAGTAAAATACTCTGAGATTTTTCATGTACGGAGGACATCTGCTGTGTTCGCAATCCAGCTACATTAGTCACATCACATAAGCTTGTAGTTTTCCACATAACTAATAAGCCTGTTTGAAATACAATCTTTGCATGATGCACAAATCTCAGATTTCGATTTAGAGAGCTTAGACTTCAGACGTCTTTCAAAGCTTATATTGCTTGTGACAATTAATCCTAGGTATTTGAGTTCCTTACCAAGTCCAATCTTTATAGTACCATTTTTTGGCATAATAGCTATATCATCAGCGTATTATAATGCCGAAACAGTAACACCTGCAACATTTAATCCTCGTCTAACGAACTCAACGTGCTCAGCACGCATCTTTGTTTAAGGTCCATCGACACACTTAATTGGTCGAATAACAATTCACCATCCCGTACAACTATCATATTCCAGTTTAGACACGGTAGGTAGGATATCACGGCCTCCCTTAAAACCGAATTGACTATCTGGAACTATAAGAGATGTCGAAGCATAATGTTCAGTATCCTATCAGTTCCCACTGATTTCTTACTTCTAAGTGACGCGAAGATTATTTGGAGCTCTACCTTCGAAATGAATGAGTGTAGCTCCATCTCGTCGGCTATGATATTAGCTCGCGAATCGTCAGGTGGATATTTAATTTCGAAGGCAAAAATTGTATAAAAGAATTCGATTTTCCAGTTCGTGGTTCAAGCCAACGACATCATTTGTGTTATTTCGTCTACGTTCGCTTGCGGATCTTCGATCACAAAAAATTATCATCAATTACAGCTTCTTCTAGACCTATACCATACCTGCTGCTAACAGTATATAGCATTCTTATACATGCAGGTCATTTTTATCTTTCCTCCGAAATATTTTATTTATTTGCAAGAACATATTCGGGTTGCAGGTGTTTACAGCCTAAAATTTATTGTTCTAACACAAACATTCAGATGCTCTCTTTTGTTAATATTTGGAAGTTTTTGATCAAAGACTTCAGTGTAATAACAACATTTTTCGTTACGACAGCAGGCTGCTCCTGTGTTAATAGTTGCATTGCGGCACTTGTCTTCGTATTTCCGATTGCTCGTTTTATGGTCTCATTCATGTGTTTGACGTATCTGCCAATCTCTCCATTTAGCCGATTTCTTTTGGACAGTGGGTAGAGTGAGTTAGAGGACAATGCTCTCCTCAATGTTTTGAAGAAATGTGTCCCACGTACCCTACTGTACGTATAACACAGAAATGGATTTGAACAAACTCATCCAATTCCGCAGTTTCGTTGAGAGCCGTGATTTCGGTACTCAGTCCGTAATATTTGTTGGTTAGTATCTTTCAGTTGTATTCATGTGTCGACCAATATGAGCCGTATCCCTTATCCTTCTCCGAATACGCCTTTAGGAATCGAAAAAGTGTCTCAAGTTCTGAGATAAATAAGGTGTATTGAGTAGCTTTGCATGCATAGACAGACACTTTGTACAACCGCTTTCCACTATGACGATAGGGGTACGCCATATATGCGTCCAACACCTGAAACGTACGTCTTACACGGCTGAATACAATATTAAATCGAAATCCTTTCTGAAGATTATAACGAAGTTATAAGTCGTCAGTTGAGTCGATTTCTACTTGCAATTTCATATTTTCTATGCTTCATTTTGTGCTTTTTGCTTAGCTTTGTTTCACTAACCAATAGTACGTCAGGCGCTTGGTCTTTAAGCAATTTAAAAAGGCTGTGTCTTCGTTCGATACTTATCATTGAATTTACATTCGCTCCGCTTACGATTACGATTGGAGGTGCATAAATCTGATCTATGGCAGTTCAATGCGGCGTGCCGTACCCTTTGGCAGTGAACGCATTGTAAAATATTTTCGCTCCCCTTTACTTTATCCCAATGCACAACCTGGTAGTCTAAAACTTTAATACTCCTTAGATCATCTGTTGGGACCATCTGTTCACCCGTCGTCGTGTCCCTCAACAAGTTTTTTATCTTCGTTTAGCGCTCCATTGAGTTGCAGTGGATCACATGCCTACCTAGGCTTAAACGTTTAATAAAGAAGTTATTGGCAATGGCCGACTTAGTTTTATGGTACTTTCCTGTAACATTGTGATGGACATAATTTTTGAAGAAATATGAACCTATGAATCCATAAAGAATACATAATAGTGAATTTTTTTTGATGTAACGGCGCTCAAAAATAGTATCTCACATGAACCGAACTGGATCTTGTACCCTCGTCAATCAAGAATTTTTCAGAAAATCTTTCATAAAGTGGATGTCGATGTTCATCATATCCTGTTCAGAATAGTTTTGTCCTCCCAAACTTATTAAAAAAGGCTAACCAAGCCCTTTGACTGCAGCTGTATATTCAGAGAATTCGCACCCATCAGTAGTGGAGTCCAAGGTGTTCAGCATCCAGAATCGCATCTTTGTGTGGTTTTCATCTTCATCTTCAAAAAGGCATCAAACTTACTCAGACTAGACTGAAGTTGCCGGAGTCCCGTATGAGAGGTTGTTTTGTGAAATGAATTTCTTAATAATAAAAGTGAACAGGTCCGGGTCGCCCATAGCTTTATTAGATACAAAACAAACTAAACTTAAATCCTTATTATAAAAAATAAATAAATAGGAAAAGGAGGGAGTAGATTAAGGACAGGGTCTGGAGACATACATAATTGTTGGTTTGATTTCTGATGATGTGCTTTCTGTAACGAAATTGGGTATTTTTAATTTTGAAGATAACACAACGGCTATTGAAAACAATATGCTGCTCGATGAGTAATAAGACAAAAACGAATTACAACCCTAAGATAACGTGGGTTCAACTTCAGTCTGGGACTGTCGTTTCCAGATATGGACTAGTCGATAAAGGATAACCCGATTTTCCAGAAAAGATAAGTCAAGGTCCTTGAGATCAGGCCAGACCACGTAGGGTGAATCGTAGAGAGCTCTGTTTGCAGGTTTTGATTTGTTGAAAGCGAGTTTCATAGTAAAGGCATCATACCTGGCTTGCATATCCAAGACAATTCTCTAGAATATTGTTTTACGAAGGATTATGTCAACCAGGCTATGACCCAAATAACAAAACAAATAAAACGAATCAGCATGAAATGGATGAATTGCATAATAACAAAACTATAGGTTGGAAGAGGATCACGTTGCTCGTTGTTGGGGTCTGCATCGTTGGAAGAATACTGCATACTCATGGTATACCAGAGCGTGGCCCTGGTATAATATGCTGCCATGAAGAATATGGATACTCGTATGTGATGGCAGCAGCAACAGAAAAATCCAAAATCACAAAATAAAGCCAACTTTACTAAGTATTTTTTTTATTACAATTAAGAAACGTTTAAGGGAGAGTAATAAATAAATTAATAATATTAAATACTATAATCTTGTGGTATCTTGCTTTTTTTACCGAAGCTTCGATTGTGAGATTTTCGCTCGAAATTCCGACTTGGATCATCTCGGTTGAACAGCCAACAATAGTCTGAAATCCTTCTTTTATTCCACTTTCCCTGATAACAACGTTCCATCTCTTTCAAATCCTGATGAAATCGTTGGCCTTGCTGTTCGCTTACAGCTCCCAAGTTATCAGGAAAGTACTTCGAAATATGTGAAATTTTCAATCATTTTCTTCACAACTTTCTTAAAATTTGGACTTTTATGGTTTCACAGAAAATGTATCACTACTTTCTTAAAAGATTTCTAATTCAATTTCACTCAATTTTCCATCGAAAACTGTATGTTTCATCAATTTTCTTATGTTCGGGCCAACGAAAATACCTTCTTTCAGTTTAGCTTCAGACAGAGATGGACAAATTTGGTGTAGATATTTAAAGTCTTCTCCTTCTTTCTTCAGCGCCTTCACAGATTGTTTCATAATCCCAAGTTTTATATGTAAAGGGGGTAGCAAAACTTTTCCTGGGGGGAGTAAATTGTCTACCAAAATATTTTTGGTTGCAGGGAGTAGTTCAGTCCTCGGTGACCAATCTTTCCACGTCCAATGTTCTCCTTTGTTTTGACTATCCCGATCGCAGAGAAAGAAGGGTTACCTCGTAAGGCCACCTTATTGACTGAGCAGCATACATAAAAATTTTTAGATCTCCACATTTTTCCAATTCCAACGCATTTTTCAAATTGTCGTAGCATTCCTTTAAATGTACGGAATGGGCGACTAGCAGTGAAGTGTACTTATTGCCATTATGCAAAAAGACTTTTTTATTGAAATTTCGTTTTGATGATTCTATGAAAAATCTCCATTAGTTCTCGTCATATTCGATGTTAAATATTTTCACTAAGCCAGAAATGCTTTCGCAAAACACTAGATCATGATCTTCAGCTAAAAATGGTACAATACCAAGAAAATAAAGTGCCAGGAGCAAGCACATTCTTTTCCGACAGTCTTGATCCGACGAGCTCAGCTGCATCTTTTGGAAGGTTTAGATCTCTTCTTAAGTCATTCAGTTCTGATTGTGAATATAATTGTGTTCCACTTGTACTAAGTTCAAATTCAGCATCAGATTGATATACCTTTTCGACATCACTGCCAAGTATTTATTTATTTATTTATTTATTTTTTTTTAAATTGTAGCCTGTAGTCCTGCAGCATCAAAAATAACAGTCTTCAGGGTGATTCTAAGGTTTTCTCCATAACACAGCCGATATGAGATCAAAGGTATTGTTCTTCCCTTTTGACCACTTTCGTGGTCGTACAAACTTTATGTGGGACCCAATGTTTGTCTTGATTGGCGATTTTTAGGTCGAAAAACATATTATAAAAGTTACTTGTAAATTCGGTAATATTACGCTGCTGTTTACTCAGCATAAACTGCCCAAAAATGTAGCAAAAATTGTCCAGAAAATTTAAGCACTTTCACGATGATATTATTTCAAGTGGAAGTACTGATTTTATAAAAAAAAATGATGACGCTATTTAAACAAAAAAAATATATTAATCTACGTTCATTAACCCTCTTCCAACGATTTAAGTTAATTTCTATTAAAAAATAACATTAAGTCTGCGAAAAATGAGGTCTTCAGCAAATGACTTAAAAATCCACAATTTTTTTTGATAATAAGGGTATGTGTGACTTAGTTAACTAAATTATACAATATTTAACTAATTTTTATGCGAACTTATTCCTTATTATCTACTGCAACCATTCCGTATGTTTTTTGTTTAATAAGTAACGATTTGAATAAAATATTAATTATTAACTAGGACTAGGTACTCCTGACGTTATGAAATTTTTTTAAATATAAATCAATCATCAAAACTGAAAGGGGAAAACCATTGCAGACGAGTGTAATTAATGAAGTTTTTGGCAATAACAACGGTCACGAGTTCTATCAGATACCCTCAAGAAGACGGCTTTGAAGGTGTATTCATGCTTTGTATATAAGTGCATCTGGAGCAAGGCCATAGATTGGCCCCAGACAGATCTCTTAGCTAGCAAAAATATAAAAATCAGGAGCTTAAATTGAAAACATAAAACGCCTTTTACCCCAGTAGATCTTCGAATCCCCTTTTGATAGTTAGCCCAAGTAGCTCAATTTGGCCTTTTTAATAACTCAGAGATTCTTATTTTTGTCTGAAATATGAATTGTTACGCTTGTCGGAACTAGAATCAGATATTTTAACTTCCACTCCAATATGGATAAGGCAAACTTCGTTTACCTGTAACCAATTGATTAACCAATAGTTGATAATGCCCAGATCCATGTTTTCAAGAATGAATCACCCTTAATCTACAGGTATAACATAGGTACACAAACTTACGCTGCCTTGTTGGCAATTCCGATTTACCTCTGACATATTTTAAACTTGTACAGGAGGTGCATCTGTTGCAAGATTTTTTCTGTTCATGCATACTCCTATGTGCTTATTCGAACAGGTTGTCGAGTCGAGTCGGTAGTCGAGTTGGATTTTGATGCCAACTGAAAGACTGTGTATCTATTGTATTTACATAAGAGGCGGCTGCGTAAAAAACTGAGCTCCGTTGGTTGATTTTTCTAATCAAGTCAACGGACTGTGTCGTTGAAAAAAGTGCAAAAATTTTCGCAGTCGAAAATCCAAACGTTTTCAGAGTCAGCGACTAAAAATGAAGGGTATTCAAAAATATGTAGATATGTCTTTTTCGGGCCTTCAAAAACTCAGTCGCTAGGACCACGGCATGATTGTCGTAGCTACAAATACGACATAGAGTAGACCGACTACTCTAGTTGTTTTCTACACTTATTGTATATAACACCGTTAAGTGAGAACATGAAGTCAAGGTAATATCTGAAAATGTGTGTCTTACCTGAAATATTTTCATAGAGGACGAATTTAAAGCAAATATTTCGTTGATTTATTCTTCCTCATATAGCAACTCAATGCAAAATACCAAAATATTTTCAGCACATCACCTGTTAATAGTTAAACAAAAACAAACCATGTCCATCCACAAATATGCATACGTACGTGTAGACATAAATTAAATGGGGAAAAAAAAAATCAAAGAAAATATTTCATTCCATGTGATTCTTATTCTCCGGAGATCTTCTAGAGCCGCATGTGATGGTTATACCTAAAAAGGAATTCAAATTTGTTCGTGATGCATTTGCACATTCAGAATGCATACGACTCTGCTTCCCCTGTGCAGCCAACATAGATTGTGGCTTGCGAAATCCTTGAAACATCCCAAAAGTCGAAGGAAATTTCGTTCAACTTTAGACGTGGATTTGTGGTATTCCACTCTGGAAATGCTGGTTTCATACACTCACTCGGATTCGTTTTGATACGTCACGTTCAAGTGCGGAACAAAGCAATTAAATGAATTGTCACTACGCGGATGTATGGATACCGCGCGAGAATTTTTTCCACAAATGGACGTCATACCCTTCAAACTTCAACTTTTGACGTGTTGAACTTTTCAAATTAAAGTTAGAGTGCTGCAGTGGCCGGATATTGAATAATGTTTTTTTTTTTTTTACTTTTTTTATGTCATGAAAATATTTAGCAAATATGATAGCTTAATTGTATTCAAGGATAAATGCTAAATTTTGAAAAATCAACATAACACGTTGCTGCAGAGGTGTTTTGTAGTCGTATAGCTTTTATGACCCTCCGATGATTCCTCTAGGTAGCTATGAATAATATGCCTGTATACGTATATATGTACATAGATATGAAATACATACTGCTGGAATTCATTTGAACGAATGAAACAATTTTATTTTCAAAGGAACAGGTAAATATTTGTGTTTATCTAGTTCAGAGGAGCAAACACTGTGTAAAAGCATTCAAGTATTTCTTATATATTGCTCTGTTGTGCTTTGTTTTTTTAAGGTCTAAGGTCAAAAACATTTCGGATGAATATGAATTGAGGCGAAAAATAGAAGGGAACATGTGTTAAGCACCTTGATGGAACAGAACAAGGTCGAATCCGTAATCAAAAACATTGATATCACGAAGGGTAGGAATATTTGTATACAGATACATACGAGTAGAAGCAGCCATCAATGATATGGGTAGTTGCAGCAGCTACATAGGGCGAACAACCTTTTTATTCACAGGCCTGTTATTATATACTTTGGCTGTTTGCTACTTCAGAGAAAAATCAAATTTTTACTCCTTGAAAGGATCAAAAGGGGTCGTAGACTGAAGATAGTGCGTCTGAGAGGGTTCATTTTTCTTTATAGATAGTCCAAGGGCGTCCACAATTGTAAACTACGGCTATGAAGTCAATTGCGAAAATTAAGTAGAAGTTTTAGCAAAATGTTGCACAACTTGTGAGGGTAAAAATCTGGTCAAGAAGGCGCAAAATTTTTCCCCAGGATAAGTGAAACTATTAAATCGGAATAGCATCCCGACATCCTTGAAGATGTCTGTTAAATTTAATTTGAAAAAATTTTAAATTGAATAGCCCAGGATAGAAGTCTGTTTTTTTATGTAATAAAAATTGTCTGCATGTGTTCAAATAAAAAGTTTATTTTTGTTCTATGACGTGCATATACTTGGACTAGGTTAAAGTTACTACCTGAAGAAGCTTAAGTACACTATTAAAGTTTACCGACATTAAAATTCAAACGAAAAAGCTGAATCGATTTTGTATCTAGAATAGGGAACTAATAGTATTCTTAGGATAATGAGGGAGCTCTTGATACAGTACTTATGATGAAATAAAATTTTCTGGATATCCGTCTTTGCTCCCTCCACTATTTGCGAAATGAATGGCTAAAACATACAGGGTGACTGACTCGAACTGCAACTGCTATAATTTTTTTATTTTTTGATATATTTTATTGTGCCAAAGCAAAAAATGTTGAAAAATACATCAATTTTCAAATTGTATCAGTAGTTTTCAATATGTCCACCTTATGACCTTAAGACGGCCGAAGAAAGCATCGCACGCTGAAAGCAAATGGCATTCCCGAGGAAGTGCTTGGTTAATGTGCTGCAAACTTTGGTAGTTTTTAGTGCCAACCTTCGCCTTTAAAACACCCTAGACAGAGGAATCCAACGGATTTACATCCGGAGAATTTGCAATCCATAGTGTCGAAGAAATGAAATGTGGAACATTGTTTTTTAACCAATCTTGGTCGACGCGCGCTTTGTGAGAAGGTGCCGAGTCTTGTTGAAATGCCCACGGTCTCCGACCGAAATGATTGTTTGTCCAAGGCTTCAATACTGTCTCTAAGACAGTTTCACGGTATACGATCACATTAATTTTGACGCCAAGGTCCAAAAATACGAGAGGAGAGCGACCATCGGCGGTTATGGCGGCCCAAACCACCACCGTCGGTGCTGCCTGCTTTCTGTCATTTTGTTTGTTGACATATTGCTCTTTAAAAAATAGCGACTCATTGGAAAAAAACAAATTCGGCAACTCATCACTTTCGTGCAAGCGAAAGAGTCGCTCTTTCAACTCTAACTTTTTTTCTGTTGCGGTGTAAGATTTTGTGTTTTTGGAACTTCAATGGCTTGAGCCCAAGCTCATTTTTCAGTATGTGTTGCATCCGTTCCAACGATATGTTGAGCTCACGAGCCATTTTTCTTCCACTTCGACGCGGATTTCGGTCAATTCGAGCCTTCAGTTTCCGAACCATTTCAGCCGATGCTGCTGTTTTTTTATGACCACCTCCATAGCGTTTTGCAATGCTGCCAGTATGACGGTAACGAGCTATGGTTCGAGACACAAATGATTTATTCACATTGCGGTGCTGAAGGGCTCTAACCATAGCTACTTGTGGTTTTCCAGCCAAATATAAAGCAATCACAATATCACGTTTGAATTCCATCGCGGATAAAAATTTTTTAACACAACTAAGACGCAAATCGTTTAAAAAGCTTGTAAATAATAAAATTATCTGTCATGTGTCAAAATTTGAGCTGACAGTAATAAACGGTTTTAAAATTATAGCAGTCTGACATTGGTTGCAGTCCGAGTCAGTCAGGGTGTATACATACCTTAACGGTTATGAAGGTTTTCTGGAGCCTTACTAAATCATACAAACTATCTCACTTAGACGTTTATGGTATAATACAATACAAAGGTTTTATTTGGGCTGGCACAGACCTCGAATCCTTTTGAATCCTAAGTTAAGTTAGTTAAGAAGCATATTCAATGAAGTTCACTTAGACCAGAAGTCCGTTGTTGTGCCATTGGAAGAGCGTAGGAGAATGATGTGAATTTGGAACTCGGAACTAAATAAACAGGATCTGAATTTGGCTAATTTATCAACGACGCAGTTCTTTGCGACATTAAAGTGCCTCAGATCTGGTACAGCTTACCATCTCGTTCAAAGAGATTCACAAATTTATGGTTTTCGAAGTTAGAAACATGGCCTTCAATGTCAGATGCGAGTACCCCATTCAAGCTGGGCTAGCGACCTGAAGAATAAATGAGACTTTGACTAAGAAGACAGTATAATGTAGTATGTGGGTAGACTGAAGGAATAATGTATGCAAAGATCCTAAAATAGGATTCTTGGGCAAAAGCTTTTGACTGCCTTAGAAGTGTCTGAGAAGAGGGAAAATTGCTTACTGACACAGACACTGCATTTTCTCTATTTACCAAAAAAAAACTTTTGTTTTGACAGCTGATTGTTGTTGACGTGTTTGATTTTCGTTCTCTCCTAAAACATTATTTTTTGAGAAGCAAAACGGCGAAGAAAACATAAGAAAAGTTGAAGCTAATGCTCCGTCAGATTACACCGTCAAATATTGGTTTCGAGAGTTTCGTGGTGGCGGCAAATCCACTACCGATTAAGTCCCCAGTGGCAGGCCCTCCGATGCGGTTACAGAGGACAATGTCAAAAAAATACATGAATGTTGTTGGCTGAACGGAAAGTGAAGGTTCGCGAGCTAGCAGATACCACAAAGATTAGTACTGAGGGCACATGTCATATTTTGGGCAATATTTTGCATATGAAAAATTAATCCTGCCGCTGGGTGCCGCTCCTGACCAAAAACACGAACGCGAGAGCACTTCGAAAGAGTTTTTGGACTTGCAGATGTGGAATCGGGGGGACTTTTGGCGTCAATTGGCAACTGTTACACACCAGAAAACAGAATGAGTGCCCGGCACGAGTGCTCCGAAGCGGCCGAGGAAGGTTCGATGGGTCGGTAAGATTATGGCATCGGTTTACTGCGATTGTCATGGCTTACTCTTCGTGGAATTCCTCGAAAAAAGAAAAACCATCAACAGCGAGTATTACTGTGCATTATTGGAGCGATTGAGGGCCGAAATCGCTGCAAAACGGCCTCACATGAAGTAAAAAAAATTTTCTTTTTGCAAGACAATGCACCGACGCACAAGTGCATCGCAATCATGGCTAAAATCAATGACTTACGGCTCCAATTGCTGTCGCATCCACCGTATTGCTTTTCAGATGGGATCAAGAAGTTGGAAAATCGTTGGAATAAGTGTATCAAACTAAAAGGTCACTATATTGAATAAAATAAAAAAAACATTTAAAAAAAAAATGTTTGTCTATAGTTCTATTTGGAGTCAAAGTTGAAACCTTTGTTTCACTTGATCGATTTGAAGATATGTTATTAGCTTTGTGTCATGGAGAGTATGTAATGCACGAAATTTATCCATAACAAAATGAAAAGAAAACTCATTTCATCGATTATGTGTAACAATAAAGTAATGAAATGGACTAAACCTTCAGCAAAGCTAAAGCCGATTTTCAAAGTAAGTTTAATATCTCGTGCCGATAGTGGTTGTCTTCACTCGGTTTTGGGAAAACAATGGTTTCTTGAAAACATCTCAGTTATCTTTGCTGGTCTGTATTTGCGGTCTCTTCTTCTTCTTCATGTGGTAGCCTAGGTCTCGATTTCCGCTTCGTCTAGATTGGCTTTTCGGTCAAGCCCAAATGTCTGAATTAAATGTCACCCATCGATTTTTTACAGAATCCATTTCTTCTTACCTACTTCTGTCAGTCATGTTTCGAAGTTTTACAAGAAACTCTTCCTTATTTGGTAGAAAGCTCCTTTCCACAGTAGAACACACTCATATAAACGGCGCTTTGATTTCCAAAACCAGATTTCACTAGACTCGCAACAACTTTCACTTTACGTGGTGTGCTCAAAAAATAAGGTGGCTGTTTATTTATTCATCGATATGAATGTTGTCAATTTCAAAGTAATCCTCCGCTGATATATTGGGTCTATAACTTCGTGCGGTTTGCTAAGAGATGGCGTAACTTGTATTATTCCATTTTTATTATTCCATTGGAACATGCGTTGGAAAGCTACCTTCATTGTACGTCATTTCAGTATATGTCATTCATTTGAAGCGTAAACAAGAAAATTTTTTTCACTCAAATATGTCGAACTTTGTGCCTGAAAAGTGTTTTAGCGGGGAGTTCTTCTTCATTCAGAAAATTGCTGCCGAAAGTCATCGTATTTTGGTGGAAGTTTATGGTGAACATGCGCTAGTTGAGCGAACGTGCCAAAAGTAGTTTGCAGGATTTAAAAGTGGTGATTTTGGCTTGGAAGACGATGAACGTCCTGGGCAGCCAAAAAAGTTTGAAGATGAAGAACTGGAAGCATTACTCTATGAAGATTGTTGCCAAACACAAGAAGAGCTCGCAGAATCTTTGGGTGTCACTCAAGCAGCCATTTCAGAACGTTTAAGAGCAGCTGGATATATTCAAAAGCAAGGAAATTGGTTTCCACATGAACTCAAGCCGAGAGACGTCGAAAGGCGGTTTTGCATGTCGGAAATGCTGCTGGAACGCCACAAAAGGAGGTCATTTTTGCATCAGATTGTTACTGGTGATGAAAAATGGATCCATTACGACAACCCCAAGCGCAAAAAAATAATATGTGAAACCTGGCCAACCAGCCAATTCAACGGCAAAGACGAATATCCATGGCGCGAAGGTAATGCTCTGTATTTGGTGGGATCAGATGGGTGTGCTATATTATGAGCTGCTAAGACCGGATGAAACCATCAATGGACAACGCTACCGAACACAATTAATCCGTTTGAAGAGGGCAGTAGCCGAAAAACGCCCGGAATATGCGACCAGACACGAGGCAATAATTTTCCATCATGACAACGCTCGGCCATACGTTGCTATTCCGGTTAAGAACTATTTGGAAAACAGTGAATGGAAAGTATTACCCCACCCGCCTTATAGCCCAGACATTGCCACTTCTGACTACCATCTGTTCCGGTCGATGCAAAACGCCCTCACTGAAATACGGTTCACATCAGAGCAGAATATCAAAAATTGGCTTGATTCATTCTTGGCTGACAAGCCGACGCAGTTCTTTTGGGATGGGATCCACAAATTGCCGGAAAGATGGGAAAAGGTCATAGCTTCAGATGGGCAATACTTTGAGTAATACTGTTGTTCATGTTTTTCTTAAATAAACGTTAAAATTTTGAAAAAAAAAAAAACAGCATGAATTAAAATATATACCCAATTATAAACTTGCGCCAACACTTTTTCCAATCCTCGAAGCAATTCTCATGATCACTTTATGATATAGCCGTGAGCTCTTCCATCGATGCCGTTTTTAAATCCTCAATCGTTGCTAATCTCCATTCTTTCATACGTCTCTTTAGTTTTGGGAACAGGAAAAATTCGCAAGGGGCCAAATCCATCATGAGGCATGATTGTCGTGTTGTTTTTGCGAAACAAATCTCTCACAAGCAACGATGAATGAGCGGGTGCATTATCGTGATCCAAAAGCCAATAATTGTTTTTCCACAATTCCGGACTTTCGTATTGTTTCTCGCACCCAGCGCATAACTTGAAGGTAATACTCCTTATTGACCGTACGACTTTGAGGTAAAATCTCCTAATGAACTACAACACTGTAATAGAAAAAAACAGTGTTCAAAACTTTGACATTTGACGGAACTTGGCGTGCTTTTTTTGGTCTTGGCTGTCTTGTGTGCTTCCATTGGGACGATTGGGCATTGGATCATCGTAAGCGTCATTTAAGAGCTCCTGAGCGATGCTCATGTGACAGTTCTTCTGCCCCGAATTTAGAAGTTTCAGAACAAAATTCGCTAACACGCGTCTCATGCTCAAAGCATTCGAAAAAATTGCATGACACGATCTGACCGATATACCAACATCCCCAGCAGCTTCTCTTATGGTAATTTGATGATTTTCCAAAACAATTTTCTTCACAGCTTCGACGTTATCATTTTTGTTGATATGCTGGGGTGTCCAGAGCGAGGTTTGTCATTGGCATCTTCTCGGCTATTTAGATGAGCTTGTACCACCTTTAAATCTTTACTTAAAGCAGACTCATCGTATACCACTGTCAATATTTCAAATACGTTGATCCATTTTTTCTAATAAATGAATTTCGCCGAGCACACCAAAACAGTGTAACCTTTGTATTTGTCAAAAACAAAGTAATTGTGCTATATATTTGAAAATGTGAACATATGTTCGGGACATATGTATCAAGACAGCGAAAAGAAAAAAATATATATATATATTGTATATCGGTAATCGAATGTACGTTGCCGCACAATTTTAAAAGTCACTTTGAACTTTTTGAACATACCTCATATATCCACTTGGGTCTTCAGGTCTAACTTTCTTTTTTACCTCACATAGACTCTGGAGGTAGAAGCATTGTTTCATCCATTTTAGGTCGAAATTCTCTTTTTTTCAAACTAAGTCGTCGTCTAGTTTATCTGTGTATTCTAAGCCTCGTTGGCTTTAAGTCGATTACAGAATTGGAATAGGTGATTCTCCAAACTATAGTCTACGTGGCCCAGGCTAGGGTATCTCACCGTGCAGGTGAATCGCGGCCTGTTAACCGCTGTAAACGCTATAATTTCCATATCGAGAGTTGCTATTTTACATTCAATTACACTTATTCATCTTATTTATGCACAACATGCATAATTCAACGACATAGGCTTAATGGCATGGTAAATTATTTGATTTAATTTTTTTTTACAGGTCAACTGATTGCAGAAAGCAACAAAAGTCCCCTTGATTTGTTGGATCTCCCCTCAGATTGTAACTATACAGATAACTTCAGTCAAAAAAAAAAAAAAAAAAAAAAAAAAAAAAAAAAAAAACTTAATTGCCAGTATTCAAAAGGTTTAGAAATTCCGTATTATTTGTTGGCAAGAAAATTTGTGAATACATAAATACAAATCCTCGAGACAGAGTCATTCTATATAAGAAAGGATTCCACCCTATGATACTCCCTGACTTGCTTACTTATTGAAAATGGTCCAAAATAAAGAGGGAGCTAACGGCAAAGATACAAAGATACAAAAACGGCAAATGACGTAGCCAACGCCCAACTTAACTGTAAATAAAGGCGAATAAGGAATATAATTTTAATTTTAATGAAAAGTTTTTCGTTCCTTTCATCCTTATGGAAGTTTCTTTTTTTTCACACTTGCATAATGTGGGAGCTGCGACCGTGGCGACGAACCAAAAAAAAAAAAAAAAAAATGGGAAAGAAACGATATCTCTAAACTAAAGGACCGAGAAATACTCAAGATAAGAGCAAGTGAAACACTCTCATTTATTCGTTTTCAAATGGGATGCGTACGATATGAAAAGAGGGTGGGATAAACTGGAGTATAGATGGGATGGGAGATAAGGACGTTCTAAGGATTTTTTTTTTTTTTTTTTTTTTTTAAGAAGCATTTCGAGTAAAGAAACCGTTTGAGTTCCATCAGGGAGCAGTCATTCTCTAAACGATTTAAATTTCTCCTTCTTTTTTTCAAACATTTCTTCACAATTGTAATCGGGATTTGGTAGGCAGAGGATGGGTGAATGGGGGTTCTGATGAAAAGGATTTCGGATGCGTCTTGGGCTTGACTTAAGAATTAGATCTGCAACTAATCGTTCTATCACGATTATTCAAATGGCAAATAAGCAATCCAAGTCAACGATGAGTAGGGGATGATATGCAAATTTTATTTTTTCCTATCTTTGTTATTAAAGGACATCGCTAAGCATGTGCAAATAAGCTGGAAAGGACACTGATTGTTATTTCAACGAAATTAAATTGATAATTAACGCATTTGAGAGTTGTTTGTTCATTTTTATTTTTATTTTTTTTTTTTGTGTTGGCATTTATTAAATGGGCTTTATTGAATGTTACTGGTTTTGGGTAATGCTGATCTGATGAACATCCATCTGGAAAAAAATAACGAAAGCCCTAAAAGGTTTGTTATCAGCCGTAGATTGTTACCATCTGATAGGATCCCATTTGAACATGTTTATCAGATTTTTTTTGTATTCAATAGAAGTAAATGGTCTCTGATAAAAGATAGCTTTAAAGAAGGCCTTTTGTAGGTCCTTACTTCTGGTTTTATACTACTTTTTATTCACTTCAATTCTTCTCTTCATACTATCTATTCTTATCTGAATCTCTTGGCGCAGCCTTGTGGTAATAAATCTTTTTTCAAAATGATTTGGATTACCAATAAATTTATCTAAATAAAGTTGCCTGGTAGGAATCCATTTTGCGCCTATGCAAAATCCGTTACTATCCGTTACTATAGCCGTTTCAGGGAAGTATCCCAATACCATCAAAGAACTCCTTCAGCTAAATCTAAACAGATTAACCTGTTGAGCGGATCGCTGTGAATTGGGAGGTAACCCCCTAAAACTGATCTTGTCCTATTTTCCATGAAAAATTAAATTCCAACTATAGACCTTCCTTCAATAAACGATACCAGTTTAGTGTTTTCCAATACAGCAAAATACCTGGGTCTTATTTTTGATAGGAAACTAAACTAGAAACCTAACATTTAAGAAAGAGTTAAGAAATCTACAGTAGCTTTATTCTTTTGCAAGAAAGCAAGGAAATAAATGGGGCCTCCAACGTTGAATAACCCACTGGCTATACATCTCGGTCATAAGAACAGCATGTCTATGCATAAGCTAAGCTTTACGCTCCACTCTCTCCGCGGCGCTAGACATTCTGTTTCACTTAACACCCATCGACACCTTCAGCAGGCAAGTAGGTTAAATCGCCTTAAAGCGACTACCCTGTGGACATATAATTTATTTGGCCACGCTATTATTCTTAATATATTAGGAATCCACTTAGAGAACATCAATTACACTACACCTAAACTTCGGTGTGACAAATTCGTTCATGCGAGATTTTCCTCTCGATTCCTCTGGGAGGAAGATGCCTTCATGGAGGACAAGTCTATCCATTTCTATATAGATGGAACTAAAACCGAGAACGGAGTTGGTGGAGGTGTTTTCTCAGATAAACTGAGGCACTCCTTTTGGTCTTCCAAATCAGTGGAGCGTATTCCAGCCGGAAATTTTGGCGATTAAAGAAGTTCTGTCCTAGCTGAAGAAAAACGTGATATCCGTGAAAAGGATATTCGCATCGCGCTTAAGTGCCGATCATCTCTTACGGAGATGGCACAGCATTTCAACCTTCACCTGTCTTAATTGCCGAGCCACAGAGACATTCCAGAGAATTGTCAAAATTGGAACCACTCTACCTATTCTACCGGAAAAGGACAGCATAGGTATACCAACCGCTACGTGCAAATTATTATTTAAGCTGGATGCTGGGTGTCTATCAACTAAGCAGATCTGGCCAAAGCTGGATATGAATCGCTCTAGTAGTTTGATTCATTTCAGCGCCCTTATAGGTATCATCACACTGCCTTATAGGCAAGCATGCAAGAAGGCTTGACGCTTTTACAAAAGATGTCTGTAGAAACTGCATGGACGAGGAGAAAGAGAAGACAATCCTCCACCTTCTCTATACATGTCCAGCTCTCTCCCAGAGAAAAAAACTCCACCTAGGAATGATCTAAACAATAAAAAATGCAGACGTTAATAGTCTCCTGCGCTTCATTGTAAGCTCAAATTGGTTGCATGAGTGAGGAGATCATAGATCCACGTGGCAGCACAACGTGCCAATAGGCCTAAGTGGGTTGGTTTTCCAACCGCCACTCTAACCTAACGTAACCATAGTGTGCTCGAAATAAATTTAAAACGAGTCTTGTGATGCTATGAATATACAATTCGTAGTGCACTAATAAATACATAAGGGAATTGTTAAATAAAAGTAGAACCCATTAGATGCAATATGTGTATAAGCTAGTGTTTCTTTCAATATTCGACATAATTTTTCTAAGGTCTTTTCGGTGTGGCCTTCAGCTCCTTCTACAAAATTTGCTTAATGACTTCAGTCGAGTCGTAACGGGTATCTTATAATGGCAGTTTTATTCGAGGGGACATAAAGAAGTCAAACTGCACGTGATCTGTATTTACCTATTTTATATTGTGTGTCTGGCCTTAATTTCGATATCATTTTTCGCTCTTTGTGATGTCGCACTATCGTTGTGTAAAAACCGCGAGTAATTATTCCACAAATCAAGCAGTTTGTAGCGAATATTTTACTCAAATGCTTCAACATGAATTCGTGATACACTAAATACCATATAAAAAAGAAATAAAAAACAATTGAGCATCTTTGCTATTTTGACAATGTTTTTTTCGGCTTCGGCTAATCGTTTGTCCTCTATTCTGATGATAGGTGCATTTCTCCCAACCAAAATCTACCAAAAATGATCGAACAGCTCGTGAAAGATAATAAAATCACGAGCTGTCTTTCTGAAGTTGGATTGGCGATCATCGAGCACAATTTCATGTACTGTTTTATGTTTTCATCGGTTGAAGAAGTCGAGAAACGGATCGAATGAAACACGTCTTCCACATCCTTAAGGTTATCCTTCAACGCTTTGTAAAATTTGTATACCTGTGTTTTTGATGTAACTTTAATGAAAAGCTCTCTTTGATATGTTTAACACGCATATAACCTTCGATTCGCGAAACACAAAACAAAGGTAAACTCTTTGTTCAGTCGGCCTTAATGCTTGCTAGCTTTTTCTAATTTCGCACGCTAAGTTGGTTGAAATGTCACTTTAAATATATGCTCTACCTGAGATAGGGTCTTCCACTGCTGTTTTTACCTTTGGTGATGGATTTGAAAACTGAGAGTTGAAACTAATATCCATCCGCTTAACTTGATCATGTCAGTGTGCAGCTGGTGTCAAGTTCGTGGTTAAACTTTACCTCCATTCCCTTTCTATTGAGATCACTTAAAGAATTTTTCTTTCGTAACGACCAAGCGCCTTCTCATCCTTTTTTGATAAAGTTCACGCCTCTGCATCATAAAATAGGGCGATCAACGTTTTTTAGAGTGCTATTTGCGTTGTTCGAAAAAACAGCCAAAAACAGCCGTTTTCAAGAGTTACCCATCGAATTTTTTTCTCTATGCTTGGTGCAGCTTTTTATGACAACTGCAGAGCCCGGATAGACAAAATCATTATATACCCCAAAGTTCTATCTATGGTACATATGTCTAAGTCATCTTATCGGTGATAGCAGGTTATTCGTTTTTCCGTCGGTTAACGCCAGACCCATTTTTGCTCCTTCTGCTTAAAAACAGCTGCCTTTGTGATATGTATATGTTCCGCGCATAGGCAAGTAATTTTACAGAAACTTAAAAGGTTGTGCCGAGCTTAAGAAAAAAAACCCATGAAAGTTTCAGTCAGCTTTCTCCATGGTCATCCTAAAGAGCCGGACAATTATAGCAGGGAGCTGACGGTGGATTTGTATAATCTGGTATACGCTGTTATAGGGGTCCTTAAACAGATAAATATGTTGTCCATGTCAACTTGAAATTAGAGGGTCTTATAGATCTCTCGTAATGAAAAAATCTGATCGTATCCCTGAAGTTATTAGCGCAACGCTGTTTGTCAGTAGATGGGTCCAGCAGCAAGTGCTGGTCGATTTTGACATATCCAAAACGTCATGAACCAAGCTTAGACATATGGTTAACAAACCGTTTTGACACATAAGTGATTTTTTTTTTTTTGCGTCATATACTTTTGACTGTGTGAAAATCTCTGATTTTGTGCCAAATAAAATCAAATAACATCGCTTCGTCATCGATTATTATGAAATTCGCTAACTCTCACGAGCGAAACGCCGTTCTGATGTCAGCGGCAAACAGCTGTTATCTCAATGAAAGTCTACCACGACATACCAGCAGCGCACTTGCGCTTAAGCGGAAAAAACAATTGTTTGCCGTGTATACAAGATATGGGTGTGCCTATGTCAATAAGTCAGCGGATGGGAAAAGCCTTCCAATCGAATGCACTGATGATTTGCTTACTGCTGCGGAGACACAACACTATGAAATTCGAACTTTTATAACTTAAGTAAGGCTACTAAAATTGATAACAAATACCAGGTTATGAGATCTTTAGAAATAACAGGGTAACTGATACCACCGTGATGTGATCAATAAGTCTAGTGTCTAGTCTATCAAATGTTTAGTTGCTTGTGCTTACAAGAAAAAGAGGAGTTTCTCCTCAGTTCCTTTGTTGTCTGTTGTTTCTGAATACTGTACGCACTACGATCACACCATAATCTGTGGCGATTTTAACGCTAACTTATTAAAAGCAGACTTAGTTTGTTTTCGAATGAAAGATTTAGTTTCGTCTTTAGGAATGAAAATTAGCAACACTACATACGCTACCCGTTTCACTGAAAATAGGTTACCCAGCCTCCTCAATCTTTTTATTGTCGCTAATCCATCTCTTGTCCTGCAGTTTGATCAATTATCGTTTGATATTTCTGATCATGATCTACTATTCTGTACTTATGATGTGAATTTGGTGAAAAATACAGACATTACCTTCGCTCCATGGATATTCGGGTTTGCCGTTGATTTGGCTGGTTGGCCGGGTTTCACATGTGATTTTTTGCACTTGGGGTTTTCGTAATGGATCCAATTTTCATCACCAGTAACAATCCGATGCAAAAATGACTTCCTTTTTAGCAGCATTTCGGACATGCAAAACCGTCTTTCGACGTCTCTCGGCTTGAGTTCATGTGGAACCCAATATCCAGCTGCTTTTAAACATCTTGAAATGGCTGCTTAAGTGACACCCAAAGATTCTGCGAGCTCTTCTTGTGCTTGGCAACAATCTTCATAGAGTAATGCTTCCAGTTCTTCATCTTCAAACTTTTTTGGCTGCCCAGGACTTTCATCGTCTTCCAAGCCAAAATCACCACTTTCAAATCATGCAAACCACTTTTGGCACGTTCGGTCAGCTAGCGCATGTTCACCATAAACTTCCACCAAAATACGATGACTTTCGGCAGCAGTTTTCTTCATGAAGAATAACTCCCCCCAAAAACACTTTTTCAGGCACAAAGTTCGACATATTTGAGTGAAAAAAAAATTAGTGTTGTTTACGCTTCAAATGAATGACATATACTGAAATGACGTACAATGACAGTAGCTTTCCAATGCATGTTCCAATGGAATAATAACAATGAATTAATACAAGTTACGCCATCTCTTAGCAAACCGCACGAAGTTATAGACCCGATATATTCATACATTAAAAACCTATAATGCTAATGTATTGCACTCAGTACTAAAAAAGGTGTTAAATCTTAATGCACAAACCATTATAATGAAAATAAATAAATAAAATTTCCAAGAGATTGCATGCATGGGAAATGATTCAAAAACAAGGAACTTAGGTTCCTTATGATTTGAAGCCAAGGAACCTTGAGCGTCTTTTTTTCGCTTCTGAACAACTGCTGTAGCGGCAAAGAAGAAAGGGTTTTCTCCATCGCATCATGACGATTGATGAAAAATGGATTCTATACAGCAACTTAAAGAGAAGAAAGTCATGGGGACTGCTCGGGCGAATAATCACGCTGCCAAGGTTTGCTGTGTATTTGGTGACATCATGTGGATGAACTGTTGAAACCCAACGAAACCATCACTGGCCAACGGTATCGACTTCAATTGATGCGATTGAGCCGAGAACTGTGCGTTAACGGTCACAATTCGAGCAGAGGCACGAAAAAGTGATTCTACTGCACGACAACACTCGGCCTTACGTTGCCTAACTCATTTAAACCTACCTGGAAACGCTGAAATTGGAAGTCCTACCCCACTCGCCATATTCCACAGATATTGCGCCGTCCATTACTACTTGTTCCGTTCGATATCACATGGTCTGGCTGATCAGCGATTCCACTCATATAAAGACATCAAGAAATGGCTTGATTCGTCGATAGACTCAAAAGATAAACACCTTTACCGTAACGCTATTCGAGCTCTGCCAGAAAGATGGGAAAAAGTTGTAGCTAGCAATGTTTGCATTTTCATCAACCAACTCTGATTCCTCTAGAGTTGGTGCAGAGTAGGTTTTCACCTTTCTTCAAGATTGGATATAGACATCTGAGGTTTCACTCATCTGGCATGTATCGTCCGACCATATTTAAGGGGTGATTTGGTATTCGATCCTACACAAAGTCGTCTTTCTATGCAATGAACAGCTCCTCAGTTATACTATTATTGCGAGTAGTCTTGTTGGACTTGACTATGACTTCCCGCACTTCATCGAGCTCAAGTGCGGGGTTTTGTTGCTTATCATCATTCAGGTTGAATTGTTTGTTCTATCTGACAGCGGAATGTTGATCTTCCATATCATAAGACCTGATTGCGAGTATCCCACTAAGCTTTTTATTGTCCTTTCATACTTTGTTGAACCGGTATGTTCTTTTTATGTTTTGGTAGAATTTTTCAGTCTGTCTTCCTATCCATAGCATCTCCCAATTTCCTCAATCTCATGCGATTCGTGTTCATTTTTCTTTCTTTCGATAAACCCACGATGCTTTTCCTTTTGTTGGCCATAAACTTCACGAATGTGAAGTTTCGCAGAGATGGTTAGGTAAAATCCAGCACGTCAGATAGGCTGCTGGCAGATTGGGAGCTTTGCCACAGATGTTCGGAGCAAGATAGCTACTGGCGGCGAAGTTTCGGGAGGTTGCCTTCAAACTTTTTCGTAATACTTTCCCTTCTTAGAAGCCTAATAGATATCTTTGTTCATACCTTTACCACGGCAAGTGGCCTTAGTTATTGCTTGATCAAAAAAATGCTCTGTTAAATGTATCTGATGGATGGATTTTGACATCATGTCGCTTAGCAAGTCTCCGATAATATGCTATTTTTTTTAAATCAGCTTCTTTTATAACATGTAGTTCAAGTTAAGTCGCTCTGCTCCGACATATGTAAGATTAATAATTCAATAAAGGCTTATTTGTTCCAAAGTACCAATCAAGAATCAGAAATGGTTTTCTAATCGACTGACGTTCAGTGGCATACAAAATCTTGTGGAACTGAAAAGCGGAAAAGTAAGAAAGGGCATATTATGAGTAAGTGCATGCTGTTTATATGGTGTTCAGCAAACCTTTTGATTCTGTGAGCCAGTTTTACTTATTAAGAATTTAGAGAGAAATGGATTTCATATTGACGTTGATTTCTTCATTTATATTTGGTAGGTTTCAGACGGTCTGCCTCGATAAAAATTATTCAATCTCGTGTATCTCTGGGGTCCCACAATGAAGTCATCTTGGTCCATTTCTTTTCATTGTGTTTATTAATGATGTTGGCCATCATTTTAAATGTTGTGACTGCTTAATGTGTGCAGATGTTTTTATTTAATTTCAGGGGGACCTTAATAATTTATCTCTTTGGTGAACTAATAATTGATTAAAATTAAATGTATGTTAATCACTCTCTTAATAAGCGTAAACAAGATCTCGGTTTCTACATTGATACAAAACTAACTTCTGTTTCTCATGTCGAATACATGGTCGCAAAGGCTATTCACTAAGAGGTTTCATTAAAAGAAACGCGAAAGATCATGGGTGAGGTCTATGATTGTGTACGCTGATGGTGTCAGGAATTCAAACTATGTAACGTATTCGCCATTTGGATTGTGTTGAAAGGGTACAAAGAAGAATATGTATTCTTTAAAATGCCGTAGAATTTTGAAAAACCTTAAAGAGCTATATATCGATGCCTAGGTATTGTGCTATTTAGTGCAATAGGACAGGCTCATGACAACTAATTTGTTAGAAAGGTGTTGTGTTCTCATATAAAAAGTCCTACACAGGTATCGTGGCATATTTTACCAAATCGAGCATAGAACAAACTGTGATCGAAATTAACAATTTCAAAACCACTAAATTCTTTTTTTTTATGCCTCCTAAAGGCATTAAGATTATCGTATTTCCAGTGCATGCTTCAAAAATATTTTATATAGGGTTTTCCAATAGGGACTTGACAATTTTGAATTTAATATGTGAACGCACTCTTTCACTAATCATCAAACTGTCACTGTCAATTTATTCACTAAACTCAACATATTCATCATGGTAAGGTACACTAACGAGCAACGTCTGCAAATTATAAAAATTTTCTACAGATGTTTGAAGTCGGTGACTGAAACTCTAAGAGCGTTAACTCCAATTTTCGGTCGTAATTCTCGCCCTAGTAGACAGGCAATAACAAGTTTAGTGCAAAAATTTGAATCTACATATTCGTTGTGTGGTGTTGCCGTGTCAGTGAGAAAACGGGTTGGTCGAAGTGTCGAAAATATCGCTGCCGTTCAGACGTCCGTAACAAACGATCCAAATCAGTCAATTCCACGGAGTTCTCAAGAATTGGGCATCGCTCAGGCCACATTATGGCGTATTTTGCGTATCTTCAGTGACGAAGCTCGTTTTTGGCTCAATGGGTTCGTCAACAAGTAAAATATGCGTTATTGGTTGGGTAAAAACCCACATGTGCTTCATGAGTCACCACTTCATCCACAAAAAATAACTGTTTGGTGCGGTTTGCATGCCGGCGGCGTTATTGGGCCATATTTTTTCGTCGACGACAACGATCGTCACGTTACTGTGAATGTTCAGCGTTATCGCGCCATGATCATCGATTATTTTTTGCCCGAATTGGAAGATATGTACTTGCACTACATGTGGTTTCAACAGAATGGTGCCACAAGCCACACAGCACACGCTACAATTTATTTATTGAAGAGTAAGTATGGTGAGCGTATTATATCAAGACATGGGCCAGTCGATTGGCCGCTTCGTTCGTGCGATTTAACGCCGCTTGACTATTTTCTGTGGGGCTATGTTAAGTTTATTGGTTTATGTCAACACGCCAACGACGTTGAAAGAGCTCATAGCCAACATTGAACGCGAAATAGCGGCCGTTTCGGCCGAAATGTGTGGCCAAATCGTTGAAAATTGGGTCCAACGAATCGACCGCTGCAAACGTGCCCGCGATGGCCATATAAACGAAGTCGAGTTCCATTCATAAATGTTTTGATTGTACTTCAAGCCAATAATAAAGTTTTTGAAATATCTCAAATGGTTTGCCTTTTATTTAAAAAAAAGTTGTCAAGTCGTTGTTAGAAAACCCTATATATGTAGTATCCTTTCAAATAAATTTTTTTTTTTCAAATAACATTTCTTAAATTATTTTTTTACAAATTCATAATCATTTCTTGTATTTTACTCTTATATATTCGTAGTCTGTAAGCTTAATTTGTTGATGAAATATATAAATAAATAAGTTTCCAGTCTACTGCAGTGTTATTCAGGCTGCAAAAAAAAAAACAGTCAAGCCGCAGGAAAGGCGAAACAAATTAAGTCGAGGGTTATTTAGTGATTCTGTAAAAAGCTAAGTATTTTACGCATGCGTATATAAGTGTCATAATAGTTCCTCAGAACAGATGAGAAATCCTTCTAGACCTTGAAACGTATCCTATCTGGACACAAAATACTTCAACGCTATGCTAGAACGCTTGGAAAGCATTTCGAATAGTAATCTGTGTAGGGAATGTGAAAACGGTGAAACAGTGAAAACTCAACCGAGTTTCGTAAAGAGATCTTAATTGACCCAAATAAAAACGAAATGCCTTAGAGTTAAGGTAGGTGGGCTGAAGTCCACCATGACAGAGATATCTTTGTGTTGTCAAGCAGCGACCGACTTTTTGGTCAGCTTATATAGCCTCATGATTTCTTGTGATATCATTTCAATCTATGGCAAATTGTTAAATATCAAGCATGTCTGTGGCAAATTTGAGGTCCGTTAATAAACGTTTTAGATAGAGTACCTTAACAGCCGGCCGAAATACACGATTAAAAAAAATCCTAGTTTCAGTTCCCAATTCTTTCAAAGACTTTCCTGTACGTTTAAATATATTAATTGTTTGCCTGAGTGAAAATATCTATTGGTGTCTGACTTCGGCAAATTTTGCTTTACCAAACAAGTAACCGAAAGTGATGGTTTCTGGTGGAGGTCCACTGTCCATTTTACTTGTTTTGGTGCTTACATATATGTATCTATATGGCTAGCCTTATGGAAAGTATTTTGCCTACGAAAATTTCTCCATTTTATTGCAATGCACTTCGCAATATTTCTGTTTGTTTTATTGAATTAATGTTCAATTGTATTCAACTTGAGCATTTTCTTGTAAAAGCTGGACAATTTGCTTTACTTGAACTACTGCTGGCAGTACGACAAGCATACATCCCCGTTCGATGTGCAACATTTCTATTGTTAGTTCAAAGCAATGAAGACTAGTTTAACAAATACACCTGTAGTATTCATTTCAGGTCAATCTGGTCTATAAATAGGACGTCAAGGACTTTATTGCTTAAGCAGCCTTTATTGCGTCTCCTTATCCTTGCCAATGTGAAATATATTCAATTTTTTTTTTTTTTTTTCAAACTGCAAACATCAAAGGAAAATGTAATTTTGTAGAGCTATATGCCGTTGGTTGTCCTTTATTGTAATAACAATGTATCATTGTGCAGTCTCTTGATACAAAGTCAAATGAATGGAACAAATTGATGAGCCATTCATATGGATTTAAATTAATTTGCACTTCCAGGCAAGGACATCTAGGACGTCAGCGAAATTTGTTTACAATCTACCACCAGCGTGATTAATTTCTCCTTCCTCTTTTAAGAAATTTTTTTCGCAAACTTAACTGATTGGTGCATTTAAGACAATTTTTTTGTTCCCCTCTTTTTCTGAATGGATAAGTGCTGAATGTCATTGTCAGTTAGACAATGACGACGGGTTGAATTTGGACGAACTGATAACAACAATTTCGACTAAAATAATAGATGCCAATTTGGTTAATGGGTTCTTGGGCGGAAACAAACACCGGGTTGACTTCTTTTATTTCTGGCATTAACGAGACCATTCAAATGAGAAATCGATCGAAGGATTATAAGAGAAATGTCTCGTTTCGTAATGAATGACAATGTCATTATGCGTGAATTTTTGTCACACGCTATCAAATTTACGAGCAGGGCAAAAAAGTCAAAAGAAAAAAAAATTCAACGGAATTCAGTTTGAATGGATTCGACCAACCCCGAATAGGGGTGACATGACATGTGATGGCATTAATTCCTGAATTCGTCGACACATTGCCATTTGTGCAAATCATTTGTCTTAAAAATAATGATACAGGAGTTTCCTTTAACAATTTTTTCTTATCCGAGATTCAGTTGATGGAATCAGAGCCTCGTGTAGGCATCTGAGTGTCGCAAGTATGTATAGGGTGATTCATCGTGAGGTTTGGTATTATAATGTAAAAAAAAAACATAAATTTGCAAGTCAACTTAAAATTTTATCATCGGTTTAATGTTAAAAGTTGGCCATGATTACGTCTGAGGTGGTCAATTTGGAAGATCCAATTTTGGGGGACTCGTTCGAGCAAAGCGACTGGTATCTCGCGGATAACACGGGTAATGTAGGTTTCAAAAGCGTCAATCATAGCTGGCTTATTCCTGAAGACCTGGGACTTTACATATCCCCAGAGAAAATTGTCCAAAGGTGTGATATCGCACGATCTAGGCGGCCAATTTACCGTACAAAAACATGAATTAAGTGCTCACTAAAATGATTTCTCAACAAGTCCATTTTTTCACGCGCTGTATGGCTCTTAGCTCCGTCTTGTTGAAACCAGAGCTCACCTAGACCATGTGCTTGAATTTCGGGAAACACATAGTCCGTTAACATGGTGCGATTGACGGTAACATTCTGAGTTGCATCATTTTTGAAGAAATATGGGCCAATGATTCCACCAGCCCATAAACCACACCACACCCCACGTTGTTTTTAATGGATGTAATAGTAGCTCTTGGTACTCTTCGAGTTGCTCATCAGCCCAAATACGGCAATTTTGTTTATTAACGTATCCATTAAGCCAGAAATGGACTTTATCACTGAACAAAATTTCACGACAAAACACCTGATTTTCATTGAGTTTTTTCAGAGCTCATTCACGCATTCACGCAAATTCTTGCACAAATTGAATTTTTTACGCTTTTAGGCCGAGATTCTTACGTAAAATACGCCAAGTTGTCAAATACTCCAAGCCAAGCTGCTTGGAGACGAATCGATTCTTCACGGTGTTCGCGTACACTCTCAGCTGCAGCTGCAATAGTCCCTCCTTACGTGCTGGATATGGTCTTACCGGTCGAGTATCATCCACTAATGTAAACTGGGACCCAAATTTGCGAATGCTGTTGGCAATAGTGGTTACAGTAGTTCATTGAATCGCTCGAAAAACATTTATCACAGAACGCTGAATTTCGTAATACAGCTGAACAATTTGGAGACGCTGTTGTAATTTGAGTTTTTTCTTGAAGACTTGCCAAAGAACAGTAAACAAAAATGATAGACCAGTTTGATAGCAGTCATGCGTGATATGTCGAAAAAAGCCTATTGAAAATCAAACCTCACGATGAATCACGCTATATAAGGCTTAGTCCTATTGTTATCAGATGGAGACAGGAATACTTATTAACTTCACTCCTCGGGCGAATGAGACGAGGAAGACTAAAAGATTCAAATATGATATCACTTTGCAGATTTATTTTTTAAGTTAAAACTTATGTATTTCAATAACAAATTGATCTCAATGAAGAATAGCTGGTTGTGTGGCTTTTTGCCTTAAGAGTCGCATTAAGTTATTAGTTCTGATAGCAAGCAGTTGACTTTTTAATGCTTCATGATGCCCCATCTGTATTATACTGACTTGTGAAAGTTCTTTAACATATACCAATACCAAGTGGGCCACCAATAGACTTATATGAAGTGTTAAAACTGCGTTTTAAGCCATGGCAAGCGTTCCATTCCTGCAACGGCCAATGACCAGAGCAACTCAACTCTCATCGATTGTGAAAATAAATATGGCCCTTATATTTGCTACAACGCACATATGCACATTCCGTTACGGTACAAAAAGTTATAAACAAACTTTGATGATAGTTTTTGCTATAAAACACGCACTGGTCTACAAACAGAATCTCTACCGATTAGTAAGAATAGCGGTTATATCGAATTGACTAAGATGCTTCCTCACTATTAAAAGCTTCCGACTGATCAGATTGACTATTTGTTTGATGTAAAGAAGGGTAGAGCTTCATTTGTTCATATCTGCGTCTTGCTGTCTTTAGTCCTACTGAGACATTGTGGAACTTTCCGCTCACCGCTATTATCAGATCTTATCTACTTAGTCATATGCAGAGAATATGGTAGTACTGTTTGAGGGATAATGCCCGCCAAACTTCTTTAAAGCGCAGAAAGCCAAGACATAATCAACGATTACTACAGTAAAAATGGGTTTTCTGTCCGTTAAGAGGAAAAAAAGGGCAGAAGAATACTCTTATAATTAAAGTTGTTATATTTCGGAGAAGAACGAAGCTGAATGATCTTCCGACTGACACCACTCGTTTCCTCAAAGTAGCTAAAGTTAGTTTCTTGACCTAGACAACAATCTGCGTGATTGTAGTAAGACCAATTCTTCGCTGGTAGTTTCACCAGACTTAGAGTCTGTAGAGTCAGTCAAAAACAGTCTTCTTCGACTTCACTGAAATATCGGCTAAGTCCGACTCTGTTCTAAATTTTATATTGATTGAAAATGGGAAAGCTTCACTTGATATTTATACCGTAATCAGATCATTTCTCGTTTTAAAAGAAGTGTTCACGGTGGGACTTGCACAGTAGTTCCAAAAAATTTACAATCATTTCCTTTTTAACTCTCAAGGACTGCGAAATGACCGGTTGGAAAAAAAATAAATCGGATATTCAAAAAACGTTTATAAGTGAATTCCAAGATCGAGAATACAAGGTTTTGCGCATTCGAACTGTCTGTGCCATGGTAAAGTACTTTCTAGAACTCTCTACCTTTGCCAACATATCAAATTATATACCAAGTTCTACTGTTCCTTAGTAAAAAAGAACTTCTTATTGACTTGTTTGAAACTTACTGATCTCTTACTTGGTGCCTAAAAGTGCCAGGCATAGGGAACAATATCTACTGCGGCGCGCTTCTGTGAATGCACAGCTTATACTCAGATTAGCTTGTAGGTACTAGGCGCGTAATGTTGCTGAAACTGTAGGCAATTTATGACAAACGATTTCTTATCTTTCTAAAGAAACTGAGAAATTATATTAAAAAGAATACGAAAGGAGTACAATGGACTGGTTATTTGTCCTAGTGCTCTGTTCCGATGAAAAGAAAAGAGCTACACCCTGACTGACTCGAACTGCAGCCAACTTCAGACTGCTATAATTTCCAAACCGTTCATGACAGTGAGCTCAAATTTTGACACATGGCAGATAATTTTATTGTTTACAAGCCTTTTAAACGATTTACGTCTCAGTTGTATTGAACAATTTTTATCCACCACAAGTAGCTATCTTTAGAGCCCTCCAGCACCTCAGAGTGAATAAACCATTTGTGTCTCGAACCATAGCTTCACCGTGATACTGGCAGCGTTGCAAACCGCCATGAAGGTGGTCATAAAAAAACAGCAACATCGGCAGAAATGGTTCGGAAAGTGAAGGCTCGAACTAAGCGAAATGCGCGTCGAAGTTGAGCTCGTGAGCTTAACATATCGTTAGAACGGATGCAACACAAACTGAGAAATGAGCATGGGCACAAGCCATTGAAGTTCCAAAAAGCACACAATCTTACACCGCAGCAGAAAAAATTAAGAGTCGAAAGAGCGTAGGAGTTGCTACGCTTTCACGAAAGTGGTGAGTTGCCGAATTTGGTTTGTTCCGATGAGTCGCCATTTGTTATCGAGCAATATGTTAACAAACAAATTGACCGATTTTACTTGTTAGAGAGGTTCTTCGAAAATGTACACCTTCAGACGGCCACCAGAAAGCAGGCAGCACCGATGGTTATGGTTTGGGTCTCCATAACCGCCGATGGTCGCTCTCCGGTCGTATTTTTGGACCATGGCGTCAAAATTAACGCAATCGTATACCGTGAAACTGTCTTAGAGGCAGTATTGAAGCCTTAGGCAAACAATCATTTCGGTCACAAAGCGCGCGTCAACCAAGATTGGTTAAAAAACAATGTCCATACTTCATTTCTTCGACACAATGGATTGCAAATTCTCCGGATGCAAATCCGTTGGATTTCTCTGTATGGGGTATTTTGAAGGTGAAAGTTTGCACTAAAAAATACCAAAGTTTGAACCACCTCAAACAAGCACTTCGCCGGGAATGGGCCAAAATCACAGCAGAGCCACTTACATGTAGCGTCGATGCTTTCTTCGGCCATCTCAAGGCCATTATTCACGCCAAAGGTAGACATATTGAAAACTACTGATACAATTTGAAGATTGATGTATTTTCCAACATTTTTTGCTTTGGCAAAATAAATTCGAGTCAGTCACCCTGTATATATATGTACTTGCAATTAAAACTATTTTGGTTGAAAAATCGTATTTTCAGATGAGTTACAGATATCTGATTAATATCTTCTCGAAAACTACTTATTTTAAATAAGAAAATTGATTTGATGACAATCAAACTTGAGTAGACAATAATTCGTATGTGAAACGATACGAGTACATGGAAGTCAAGGTTTTTTGTAGTCTATATGCATTGTTGTCGTTCCACGTCCAAATTTCTTATTGTATTTGGTTATCGTTGTGCTAGGATATCTGCATATCGCATCAGTGTACTGGCTGAAACTGGGTACTCTACTCTGTTTATCTGTTTTTCAGTCTTGCATTTCCTATTCTGATCGCAAATTTGTTTATCTATCAGAAAATAAAGAGCTCTCGATCCTAAAAGGATATACGAGCACATAGATTTTCTCCCCCAGCAAATGTCAGTAGCCCAAAGTGGGATTGGGTATGCTTTGATTTCGAGCTTCGCTCGATAATCAGTCCAAAATTTTTGGAAGTTGACTTTCCACTTTTGTACTTTAAGACTATGGGCATACATATACCATATCGTGCATTTCTCAAAGTGATGCACTGAATTTGCATCAATTTTCCAAAATAAAGTGAGAGGTTATCCTCAGGAGGATTTTTAAAACTTTTTTTTGTGCAAGGCATTGAAAGATAACTTGCCAAAAAGCATACACCAAATCCTGTATGAAGAAAGAAATCTTGACCGTTTGCCCGTTGTCCCTCTTAACTTTTTTTTTTTTTGTTAAAGAACTTAACGCTCAAATGGTTATGACTACAAATACAGTGCCTGAGGAATTGTGCAATTGTAAGGAAAATCGGACAAAAAGGAGAGGTAAAGATTGTTGGGCTTAGTGATTAGTTTGTTCCATGGGTGGCATACAACATTTAATGGGGAGACTAAATTATTAGTGTAAATTGACTTGGTGTTGTATCTTAGGCAATTATTCATCTCACGAAATTTTTGTTGCCTGAAAAAAAGAATGTCTTTCGTGTGCGGTTGGTATTGAACGCCGAACCGTCCGATTGGGAAGCCAATACACTACCACTTGAACCATGAAAATTATAGACAAATCAGTATCCTTGACATCGCTTCTAAGATCTTATTTGTTGTCTGGTGTGAACGCCTACGAATCCTTGCTTAACTCGTCAGATTGTGCAAAATAACGATTGAGAATGTTCATTGTTCCATAAAGTTCATAAGCAACCTTTCGAAACCTTTTATATTAAAAAGGAATTGAGGCATTTACGCTTCCATGTAACTAGCCTTTTCGTACTTGCGTATGCAAGTAACACTGGTGACCTTGACATCATTGACATTGACATTGTGCATTCTCAAATTCTAACGAGGTGTGTTCCAAAAAATAATTTTTTTTTTACAATATTAGTGTAGTCCCCTTTAAAGTAATCCCCGTCAGATAAAACACACTAATGCCAATGTTTTTTTCAATCCTCGAAGCACATCTCATACTCACTTTTTGGTATAGCCTTTTTATTTCCTCAATCGTTGCAAATCTCCGTCCTTTCATAGGTCTCTACAGTTTTGGGAGCAGATCCGGTGAATATGGTGGCTGAGGCATGATTGTCGTTTTGTGTTTGACCAAAAAATCTCTCACAAGCAGCGATAAGTGAGCAGGTGCATTATCGTGGTACAAAAGCCATTAATTATTTTTCCACAATTCCGGGCGTCTTTTTCGTATTTGTTCTTAGAAGTAGCGCATAACTTTAAGGTAATACTCCTTATTGACCGTACGACCTTGATGTAAAAACACCTGATGCATAACACCATGGTAATTGAAAGAAAGTGTGATATTGATCGAATTTGGCGTCTTGATGCTTTTTCGGAATAGTTGCTTCCATTTGGATGATTAGGCTTTGGTTTCGACGTCATAACCATATACTAACGATTCGTCACAAGTTATGATCATTTTGAGCAAGTCATAATCATCATTAACGTCATTCAAGTGATACTTATGCGACGGTTGTTCTGATCAAAGCTTAAAAAAACAAATTGCATGACTCAAACCGACCGATATTCCAACATCCTCAGCAGCTTCTCTTATGATAATTAGACGACTTTCCAAAGCAATTTTTTTCACAGCTTCGACGTACAAACGGTTGATGATAATTCTAAATGTAACAAAGCACCAGGTGATGATCGCATACTCTACGATTCTTCTAAAAATTGTACGCCTGAATTTCTATTATCGCTTACGTTTGAGTTTAACCGAATAGGTAATCGAGACAGGGAACATTCCGGAAAGTTTTCAAAAAGGAGTTATATTTCCACTGCGCAAGAGAGGAGCTTACGACGATCCAGCAAACTATCGTGGAATCTCGTTTTTGAACACAGCGACTAAATTTTTTTGTGCTGTTATTTTAAGAAAGCTCACCGAGTGGGTTAAAAACAGAAAAATCTTGTATGAGTACCAAGCTGACTTCCGTCAAAGGTACTTAACCTTAGACTAAATATTTACGCTTTACAAACAAAAAGTTGTACGCCTTCTTCGTTGATTTCTGTGCAGCTTTTGACGCTATTTCGCGTAAGAAACTTTTTTATAAACTCCAAAACTAAGGAATATTTAAGGGTAATGTATCATTACAATGTAGACTGCGTATGGGATTGTCAATTTTTGTTGGAAGAATTTTTAACATCATTTGGAGAAAAACAAGGATGCATTTTGAGCACTTTATTATTCATTTTATTTATAAATGGCATAACAGATGCGGTGAAAGGCCAAATTAAATTGAGTGGTGTGAGTATCCCAGCACTATTATTTTCAGAAGACATGGTCTTTCTACCTGAAACGTTGGAGTCCTTACAGCTCATGATAAACCGAATTAAAGCCTTCTGCAAACTATGGAACTTGTCAGTTAACCTAGGAAAATCGAAAAGAGAAAAAGAGGTGCAAGGTGTGCTCGTAATGAGAAGTGGACGTATAGCGGGAATTCCATTGAAATCGTGCGAGAGTACAAATATCTCGGGGTACTGATAACATTAAACCTCAATATGGCCAAACACCTTCAAAGTAAATTAGCTGAAGAGAAACGCGCACTGGGGTCAGTCTGGAGTGCTTGTCTTAACAATGCACATGTAAACCACAGTTCGAAGCTTAAAATTGTTCGAGAAACTCTAAAGTCGATCCTATTCGAAGCTCAGGTGTGGGGATAGCGTTCGCATGATGCAGTTAAAAAATTTCTTCGTTTTTTATTAAGAGGGTCTTCAGTTTCTTCAGTTGGAGATGTCTCCAAACTACATGTTGCACCTAGAAAACAACGTAGCGCCCATGTTCTTGGATAATCAAAAACTCCACTTTGACTACATAGTAGGAGTTAATGATTTGAAAAGTGAGAGTTTGTCGAAGATAGACCTCAAGCATATTTTGACTACAAGAAGTAATTATGTGCCGGAATGGGAAAAACCAGCGTCAGACTGCAACCTCAATTTAATCATCGCGTCCAATGAAGAACCTGGCTCTTTAAATGAAAAATTCAAAGTTTTGTTAACATAATACATGGGCTGAAAAGTCCGTTTCTAAGAGAGGGCATCACTTGGGTTAAATCCATACATCCATACATCAGTTAGTTCCAACGATTAGTTCTCGAGATATAGTGTTGTGAGTGAAGCAACTTTTGTTATTGTGAAAAGAAATGGATTCAAAGCAATTTCGTGTGTTCATTTATCATTGCTTTTTGATGGGAAAAAACGCAGCCGATGTAAAGAAATGATAAGTGTTACCCGGACTCTGCACCAGCCTAACTAACCATTCGCAAGTGGATTGAAAAATTTAAAAGTGGTCATACAAGCACCGAAGATGATGCACTCAGTGGACATCCAAAAGAGGCTGTTTCAGATGAAAACATCAAAAAAGTCTACAAAATGATTACGAATGACCGTAAAGCGAAGTTGATCGAGATAGCTAAGGCTCTGAAGATATCAAAAGAGCGTGTTGGATATATCTTACACGAATATTTGGACATGCGAAAGCTCTGTTCAAAGTGGGTGCCGCGTTTGCTCACAGTCGACCAAAAACAACAACGTGTTGATGATTCAGAGGAGTGTTTAAAACTGTTCAACCGCAATAAAGTCGGATTTTTGCGTCGGTATGTTACAACGGATGAAACTTGGCTTCATCACTTCATACCAGAGTCAAGTCGGCAGTCAGCTGAGTGGGGAGCAGGCGACGAACCTCGTCCAAAACGACCAAAAACTCAACAGTCGGCTGGAAAGATTATGGCATCCGTATTTTGGGATACACATGGAATAATTTTCATCGACTATCTCCAAAAGGGGCAGACTATCAACAGCGAATATTACATTGCGTTGTTGGATCGTTTGAAGGACGAAAGCGCCGAAAAACGGCTGCATTTGAAGAAAAAGAAAGTGCTGTTTCATCAAGACAATACACCGTGTCACAAGTCGATGAAAACGATGTCAAAATTGAATTAATTCGGCTACGAATTGCTTCCCCACCCACCGTATTCTCCAGATTTGGCCCCCAGTGACTATTTCCTGTTCGCAGATATCAAAAGAATGCTCGCCGGAAAGAGATTTAAGACCGATGAAGAAGTAATCGCCGAAACAGAGGCCTATTTTGAGGCTAAACCGAAACCGTACTACAAAACTGGTATCGAAAGATTGAAAAATCGTTTCAATCAGTGTATGGCCCTCTAAGGCAACTATATTGATAAATAAAGTTGAACTTTGCAAAAATTTTGTGTTTTACTATGAAACGGCACTGACTTTTCAGCCCATATGTTAAATGGAACATAAAATGTACGACGGTTTAGTGAGTGAAGCACGTTCATCACAATATAAGCAGCACTCCAGTACGAACTTACACAAAAGGACATATTTTATGAACAAGAAGCGCTCGCACCTAATAAGTACAATTTTAAAATTAAGAGGTGAACTATTATCCCTCAATTATATGTATACCCCACCGACCGGAACTCACAATTTTATGCGGCCTTTGCGATCTTAGGGACAGGGAGGATGTGGCCCATTTACTAGCGAGATGTCCCATTTTTAAAGAAGTTCGTTACTCCCTCTTTGGTTTCTATACACTCGAGATGGAGCAAACACTGGACATCCTTAATGGTGACCAAGGATGAAGCCTTGTATACAGCTACACCGAAACTGCGCTTAGTTACAGATCAAAAATTATCGAAGAAATTTTTTTAAAAATTTTTACCAAAGCAATGTAAATTATGTCATTGTCAATCTGGTAGACGGCCTTCAACCAAACCATATAGATTAAGCCTAGTACTACTGTTGTAAAACTTTATTTTTTGTAAGAAAATAAAGAGTCAACTAACTAACTACTTGAGACTTTGAACATATGTTCGGGACATGTGTACCAACGCAGCAAAAAAAAAAAAAAAATCGATAACCGAATGTACGTCGTCCGCGAAATTTTAAAAGTCATCTTACTTTTTGAACACACCTCGTATAATGTCAAAAAGAAATAATAAACAACATCGACGAATCGCAATGAATTTTACACTAGACACCTACAACTTCGACATCTCATCAGAAATCCGCCAATCGCTGTTTCGTCGTCCTAAAAGGGTCTTGTCAAGAAATACTAGGGAGGCTATATAAGGGCCTCATCATCTCAATTCTGCTTTATTATACTTATTTATTTCTAACGCAAAATTCTTAGAGTTATATATTAGCCAGGGTTGCATTTAGTGCCTATAATAGCTAGAAGTATACAGGGAATGAATGTTCCACTCCAAAAACCCTTTGATTCCATCGCGGTGTCGTTCCAATGTATTCGAGAAACACCTCGCATCACGTGGTGCGCATAAGTGCAATCTGACTTTAACCAAATTGATCCAACTGTTGTACGTAGTATAGCTTACTTCTTTGTTTTTTGTTAATATCTTCAAAAGCTATTTAACTTTTTACGAACAATACCGAATAAATCTCTCCAGCAGCTGATGAACATTGAAAATACTTTGTTATACCTTTAATGGAACACGATAATATTGCTCAAGCAGAAATTTTGTGTGTTTTCAAGAATTACAGTCGATTTTTTGGATTTTCTTTATTGAACGTTGAATTTTCTAGACAATTAACCCGGGTGAGTTTTTTTCCTTTTGATGTGCCATGTTGAATCATAATTTGTTTTTTTTTTTTTCTTTTTTTTGTCAGCAAATAAAACAGTATTATCACTCAACACACGAAGAGGTCTATTATTCTTATTCAATATAAAACCTATGTTGCTTAAATGTCCTTTGTTTGCGCTATGGGAGTCTGTAAGCTGTAACTACACAGCAAACAAAGGATATTTCTGAAGGAATTCCCCTTTGAAAACTTATTACCCTCTCATCATTTTTAAGGGAAATCTTATTTTAGGAGATAACATTGTTACAATTGCTAAACACTACCAAACCCCAGGAAACCAACAGCAACAGTTTTAATGTATCACCTACTTCAAAGCAAATCTTGTCGACCTTATACCATCGTTAGCATTATTAAGAGGAGGATCCAGTTTTTTTTTTTTTTTTTTTCCTCAAATAATATTCACCACCTGGTGAGCATGCCAAACAAAATAAATACATACACTTATGATGATCCTTTAACATTTGCTTGTACCTACTCGTACCTATGCTATGTAAAGATAAATAAATATCCCACCCCCTTTGTACCATTGAAATAAGTTTGTGTTCAAAGAAATTTCCACATTTTTCGTTCTCTATAGCCAGCATAGAGGGCTTAAAGTGGCCGACATTTCTGTGTTATCCTTGTAGCAGCAATGTGTTCGTATATACGAATCAGCTGTAGCAACAAAAATAAGAAAAGTAGAAAAACAAGATATTCTCATCGTCATAAATTTAAAATTGTGGTTATTCTATTCTCAAGGATAAACGGGTGCTACAACATTACAAAAAAAATAATAAAAAAATAATAATAATAAATAATAACAAAAAATAAATAAAATTGTACACAGGAAGGCTACAACTAGCAAAAAGGATAATAATAACACTGAGCTGCGACACAATGAACATCAGGCAATTGTACAAAATACAAGCAGAATCAACAAAGAGCACCCAACCACTACGGCTCTAGAAAGTGTAAGAAAAACAGGCCACTCATTCAGCTGGAGCAGAGCTTTAAAAAACAAGAAACACATATAGCTAAAACCAACTGCACTCCATCCACTTGCACTGGCTCTTAGATAGATTTACTACATCGCAGATGGTGTGAATCGTCTTCCTTCGTTCATTATAAAATGTAAAAAAATATATATATACATACGTATATGTATATATAGGTATATCTACTATCGCGAAAAATTAAAAGCAAGAAAAAATACTTTTGGCTAGTGTCAAAGGATCTGTGTGTTCAAGTTATATGTAGTTTCATTTGGTGTGTGTATTGCTGCGCAAAATTCTGCGGTTGCCGCTGAAAAAGTAAAAATGTATAAAAATATCTCGGACCGAGTGTAGAAAGGAGTCTTTTCGTTCTTTGCATTCGTTGTGCCGGTTCGTCCTTGCTCTTGTTTTGGTTTATTTTTTATTTAATTATTTACGTTTTTGCACGACATCAGTGGCGGTTAATAGCACTTAAGCATGAAAGGCGAAACCAGTGTTTAAAAAGTGTTTGTCGTTTCCTCTATTTCCCTATTAGCTTTAACCATTTTTTTCACTTTTATAAATATGAGGGCTGTTTGATGAATACCCGGACTAGAAATGACAACGCAACTTTTTTAGGTTTTCAACTCAATACACTTTTCCCAGCGGTACTGTAACTTTTTTAACCCCTCCGTATAGTACGACTTTTGTTGGCCTGCAAATTACTTCTCCGCGGCGGCAATGACTTCCTCATTTGACCCGTACTTCTTTCCGACAAGCGATCTTTTAAGGTTTAGTGGATAACAAAAAGAAGTCGCAAGCAGCCAAATCCGGAGAATAGGGAGGATGGAGAAGCAATTTGTAGTGCAGTTCTAGCAATTTCTCTTTGGCGACTGCGGAGGTGTGAGCCGGTGCGTTATCGTAATGGAAGAGCACTTTTTTCTTCGCCAAATGTGGTATTTTCTTCAAATGACGTCGTATGCTTCTATGACTATTTTTTTCTTCTCTAAATAGTCAACATGGATCACACTTAGAGCGTTCCAAAAGACCGTGGCCTTCTTTGAAGCTAAATCTATATCTATATCTATATCTGAATATATCTATATCCTCCAGATTTGGATTAAATAGGTTCAAGCTCATCTTTGAAGTGGTCTAACGATTGCGCTTATTCTCCGGTGTGAGCAAACTCGGTACCCATCGCGCGGACAGCTTTTTCATGCCCAAAATCTCGTGTAGAATATGACTAACGCATTCAGTTGAGACGCCTGGTATCTCAGCCAACTCACGAATTTTTACTTGGCGGTCCGCCAATACGAGATCATGGATTTTGTACACGGTTTCTTCTGTAGTAACCTGGGCGCGGTTCATCAAAAACCGACGTGCGGCCACGCGAAACTTTGCGAACCAATGGTAAACGGTTGTATCCCATACACAACATCAAGAATGGGCTTGATTTCCTCGCAGGTTTTGCCACCCAAAAAACAAGAATCGGATTACGGTACTATACTGCTCTTTTTCCAAGATCGCAAAAAACACTAACAAGATGTTTCGAAATGGGTGTCAAAACGAAAGTAAAAGGCGGACTAAAGGAGGTTATTCTTAATGATGGTTTGCTCACCTTTCTTCTAATCCGGGTTTAGAATATTGAAGAAAATATAAAAGATATTGGGTATATATTGTAAATTTGAACGTTTATTTAAGAAGAACATGTACAATAGTATTATTCAAAGTATTGTCCACCTGAAGCTATGACTTTTTCCCATCTTTCTAGCAATTTGTGGATCCCATCCCAAAAGAACTGCGCCGGCTTGGCAGCTAAGAATGAATCACACCAATTTTTGATATTCTGCTCTGATGTGAACCGTATTTCAGTGATGGCGTTTTGCATCGACCGGAACAAATGGTAGTCAGAAGGAAAAAGATCTGGGCTATGAGGCGGGTGGGGTAAGACCTCCCAACCACTGTTTTCCACATAGTTCTTAACCGGAATAACAACGTGGGGCCGAGCGTTGTCATGATGGAAAATGATTGCCTCGGGTCTGGTCGCATATTCCGGGCGTTTTTCGGCTACTGCTCTCTTCAAACGGATTAATTGTGTTCGGTAGCGTTGTCCATTGATGGTTTCACCCGGTTTTAGCAGCTCATAATGCAGCACACCCATTTGATCCCACCAAATACAGAGCATTACCTTCTCGCCATGGATATTCGGCTTTGCCGTTGATTTGGCTGGTTGGCCGGGTTTCACATATGATTTTTTGCGCTTGGGGTTGTCGTAATGGATCCATTTTTCATCACCAGTAACAATCCTATGCAAAAATGACTTCCTTTTGTACCGTTCCAGCAGCATTTCGGACATGCAAAACCGCCTTTCGACGTCTCTCGGCTTGAGTTCATGTGAAACCCGATTTCCTTCCTTTTGAATATATCCAGCTGCCTTTAAACGTTTTGAAATGGCTGCTTGAGTGACACCCAAAGATTCTGCAAGCTCTTCTTGTGTTTGGCAACAATCTTCATAGAGAAATGCTTCCAGGTCTTCATCTTCAAACTTTTTTGGCTGCCCAGGACGTTCATCGTCTTCCAAGCCAAAATCACCACTTTTAAATCGTGCAAACCACTTTTGGCACGTTCGCTCAGCTAGCGCATGTTCACCATAAACTTCCACCAAAATACGATGACTTTCGGAAGCAGTTTTCAGTAATGAAGAACTCCCCGCAAAAACACTTTTTCAGTGAAAAAAAAGTTATTGTTTACACTTCAAATGAATGACATATACTAAAATGACGTACAATGACAGTAGATTTTCAACGCATATTCCAATGGAATAATAACAATGGAATAATACAAGTTACGCCATCTCTTAGCAAACCGCAAGTTATAGACCCAATATAGAAGGTTGTAAAACGTCGGATAAGGTAGATTATAAAAGTCAATTCAACAGGCCTGAATATTAATAAGTATTCCATGGGTCTTAACAAATCGTTAACTGTGTCAAAATCAGGCATTGTATTTGCCTTTTATAAGCAAATGTGTTAGTTAGTTAAGTGCAAAATGAAGCAAGTGATTCCAAAATACATAGCTTGAGGCATAATTGAAGAGAGAGCTTTTAACTATCAACATCCTTCGCCCGCGACAAATCACGTTCACTTATCTCCAGTGGATACAAAAGCTCGTTTCAATGTTTTACCATTATAGGCTGCAGTTGCTCTCACCTTTCCATCTAGCCCTGAAGAACAGATTTCCAACTGCGAACAACGACGGCCAACTTCCAATGTATTCTTGGTGTAGTAAGCCAAGACAACGTCTCCTGATCGAAATTTGTGAAATAATCGTGAAGAGTGAAGCTGAACGCAGGTTTGGAAAGAAACCATGAAAAACTTTCCTACTAAAAATTTCACCAACAGATTTTATTTCAAAGGCCGCCTTTTTAAATGTTTTAGGGTTGTCAGAATAAATTATATAAGAAAAACTTCTTCTCGCTATAAAGCGTCTAATATCCAAGTGGTAAGTTCAAGCACCAACTCCATATGCAGAACACGAACAGCAACATAGGTGAAAATCATGATTTTAACCGAAATCTACTCCAACTGTTTCAAAGGGCCAGGCTACCATAAGTCGTGAAAAGGACAATGGAGCAGCTTTTCCCCTCAATCGCCTGCAAGCATGGCAATCACCAATGACCCTCTTGATGAGTTGATGTCTTCTTGGTAACCAAAATCTTTAACGCATCCTTGTCAAGACGATGTTAGCACCCCCGTTGCCATTTACTTTGATCAGATAAGAGCCCTTTGGTGGAATTATTTGATGAAAGACATCTTGTGGCTCATCTAGTTGTTGTAACCAGCATTATTCAAAAACGAGTTGAGTCTAATGAGATATGTGATTTCCTAATTTTAAAGAAAATTTCATAAGTAAAAAAGGTATTTTGAATACATTTAAACCAATATTCTTCAGCGTTCTGAAGTTCGGTACAGGATCTTGCTTACGACAAATAATATTACTCGCTAATATAACAAGTAAGCCTTAAAAGCTTCTTCAACGAACTTAGGTTTTCATATGAAAATATAGGTTATAAGACCGTTTTTGATTTTAAGGACACAGTTTCTTTCAGATTTTTGAACTGACATAGCGCTGGTAACGAAGTACGCTGGTTTTTCTGATCGATCACTGGATCTCCTTTACACGGTTAAAATTAAACTCTTTCCATCGTCACGTCGACGATTCTAATGTAAAGTTATTTGCGTATCAGTCTACAATAATTTTCGTAGTGGTAAAAGGATTTCTTAAAATAGACTCACAACCTAGAAGCTAACAGTGCAGCTGCTAACTCTAGCTTCGAGAAACTAAGATCGTCCATATTTCTCTCCTTTAAATGAACTGTTCATACCTTGGAGCGTACAAAACTTACCAGCAACCCTCAATTCTTAGAAATGCCACCGCTTCAAAAACTCCATTCTTTCAGAAACTCATTACCAATTGGCTCATCCCAGGTGAGCTTCTTTCGCCATAGCGACTGAAAAAGAATCTAAAGTCGAATAATAACTGGGTTTAAGTTACCTAATTCTCAATACGTTGCGTTTGCAGCCACCATCCTCTGCAGGTCATTTGATTTGATATTTAGAGTGAGTTCATCACTGGAAGTACTCGTATGCTGCCTTTCACCCAAAACAATAATCAAGCCGTCCATATGAAAAGACCGACGGAGCAAAGGTGAGGCTCTTGGACATGCAACTGATATTGTCTGTAGGTGTAAGTTTATGGTTGCTGACAGCAGAAAAGAACTACCCATGACGATTCGTGAAATCGATGACTGTCACGATCCTTAATAGCTAAACAGATTTGTATAAACACTTTTTCTATGTCAGTAGTTAATCCGTTTCAAATATTTTCAAATCATCCGGTAGATTGGAAATTGTCCACAAACAATTATTTAAAGAAAATCTACCTGAAGCATGCGAAGAAGCGTCGGAGAAAATTCATGTCTTTGTAGTGAAATTCTTGGGATGATAAATGGCACAATAATGCATTTAATTTAAATCTGAAGCATCAGCAATATCAGGCACTCGCTTAGCACAGCTATATTGAACAAATTCACGCATTACAGTGTCATGCTACAGCAATTTCATGGGCTCCCTTGAAAGTCGTCTCGTTAAAGAATGTAATCTGGATAAGTCGTTCTTCCTATTCGTTGCCAACTGGTGACAAAAACGCTTCGTACCTCGTCGAAGTTTTAGGAATATATTTCCTTTTGAGCTCTTCGGTTACCGTCTTCATCTCGGTGTCATTATTTCGTATGCCAAGTAACTCCATGTTATACTTTCGCAAAAAGAGAAACTGGAAAGAGTTAGAACAATTTTAGCTGAATTTCTACATTATTCAGAGGCATATGGTCCCTGAAGACTCCACTCATTGCATAAAAAGTTGCTCTCCTTAGTTAGTCTTAAGCAGGCAAATCGAAAATAATTTATTTGGTGAAAATTTTGGGTTACAATAATCTAACTGAATCTGCAAAAAAATAAAAAATAAATAAATAAACAGAATATTTATCCAGCTCGTCAAATACCACAAACGCCATTTGGTATCCAAATCACAGCAGTATTTTTCAGCCATTAATCGAATTTAATTAGTATCTACATGTTTCTACCCGCCTCAAAGTTGATGAGTTGACATTATTAGCAATGGTTTGGTCCCTAGTATTTTATTTAGTCCAGAAATATGTAGAAAAATTCATGCTGATGTTATTTTTCTCTTTCATTTTTCTATTATGTAGCATGCCGCCGCTAAATGGGAAAAATCTCGCAATATATCAATCCTAAATGAAAATTTCACTTCCGTTTTATCTGGTATTGGCACTAAGGCTGGATTATCTCTAATGCCTCTGCCTCCAACAAAGACACGAACCACTTAAAAAATATGGCAACGATATCATCCTCTCTACTACTGACACATCGACAACCACAAACAGAGCGTTTTCTGTACAAAAATATGGCAAATAAAATAAGCACAATTAACTTGATGGCTTTAAAGCGTTAAAGTAATAACGCTCGAACAGAATGGAATAGCTACGGAACAACAAACTAAATTCACATTAGGCTCCTTTATGGTTAATAAAACCACAGAATTCCATAATCACGTTGTAGGCACATTGTTTCGGTGGTGATCCGCAACGCAACGCAACACAGCAATCATTAATCCCAGTCAATCTGGGGAAATCTTTTTGAAAATAAGATTTTCTTTTCTTCGCCATTCCACTAGAACTCCTAGGACTCTAAATGTCTTCACTGTCTTCTTTTCGCTGACATCCTCATGGCTCATATGCAATAATTCTATGAAAATCTTAGCAGAGCGAGAGATATTCATAGAATGTAAATATATGAGGACAGGCAACATAACAAGCTTTGTGACTACATATTGTAGTTTGTGCGTTTGTGTGGATATATGGTATATGTTTCACATGTGTAGTGACAATTTATCTTTCCCATGGGAATGAGGTTTGAACCTCTACCATCTATCTAAACGAATACAACATCTCAACAGCAAAAAATAACCGCCAGTCAGTACGTTTATAGCTACTAAAGCCTGTATCATGTGCTTCTGCCACTGCTACTGTTTGTGCCTCTGATTTTACCTCTTCCAATGCCTCTGCCTTATGCTGTGGTATTTTGTACCCCCGGAATGATCTATTAACCGGAAGATGCCACCAGGCAAGTGCCATGTTACTGAAAGTCTTTTCTACCTTACGTTAGTGTCGGCCTAAGCAGCATGTTTTTGCCTTGCATAACGATGCCATAAAGTGTGATATGTACGGATGCTAACTGGGATTTAGAGTTGGCGCATAAACCACAAAAACGTGGCACTAACACAGATTGACAAAGCAACAGGATCTAGAGCAAAAACGAGGCCAAATAAAAAATAAAAAACAAAAAAGGAAAATTATGATAACTGTATGTACTACTCGTACATACGCTGACGGCCACAGAATATAAAAACCGAGGGTGAAAGGCAAACGAAGAGAAAAAAACCCTCAACTTTGTCTCTACCTAGTTAAGAATCGAGACGTATAAATTCAGCTGTAACAAAAAACGAGTTATTTAGGATATTCATACGAGGGCACTTTTATTTCCCAAAAGCTTTCTACGCAATTAATTTCAGAGTTAAATAATTTATTCTAGTTGACAGGAGGCAGCTTTTATTGTCCTTTCGAATTAATGGTTAAACTAGCTTTTACAAACAAAAAGTAGAAACGAGTTGCCGCTTATGTCGGTTTTTCCGGCAGTAAGCGGAGCTATTTTTATTTAAATGGAATTACGTTTTCGTATTCAAGTAGATTGCAGGCAGGCAGCTGTGGTAATTATCTTGTCCAAAATGGTTTTGGGACTTTAAGCTCTTGAATGCGCAAGTGGTATGGGGATAGCTCCTTTTTAATTTCAATATTGAATGAGTTTGCATTTTTTTTTTTTTTTTTCTCTTAAAATACTTAGAAACAAATTTTTACTCATTGCTTTCTTGGATATCAAAATGGGTATACCGAAAAGGAGGAACTATTTCAGTCTAGATATTTTCCGATTTTTTTTTCTAGCGTGTACAAAAAAGTTTCATTCAATATGAGATAAAAAATGAGCCACGGTCTCCCCTGAGAGCAATAAGTTCACATTTCTTCAATCAAAAAAAAACATATAATCGTTCGGTTTTACAAGCAGGACTATGCTTATAAATTGGGATCAACCGTTTGTAAGATGACCGGGAAAATTCCTCGTCGTATCTTTTTGCTGGTAACAAATGGTTAGCGCACATGCCCGATTCATTTCTGAGAGGAACAAAGTTTATTATCATCGCATAATACCATGTTCTACACATGAGAATTTTTTTGTCAAAATTACTAGCATCCAACCTATCACCGTCGCTCTCACAGTAGATGTTGCCGGAGCTCATGTCATTCATTCCTAGCATTACATATTAAGGTGTTTTGCGAGAACCTATAGCTCCGGTACTGAATGTAGAGCCCATTCTTCTAGATGCTAGAAGGCAAACCCTTTTCAAGTTCTAATTTGCACTACTGGCACTGTATTTCGAGATTTTTTTTTTTTTTTTGTGGGTAGGTGTGAAAATGTTCATAGACACTATGAGCCCGTTGCTCATAGTAGTGTGAGATTCTTACTCACTAAAAACACGCCTCCCTTCTTATCGACTACAACTAAGTTACCTTATCAAGTAGTTTCCGTTTTAAACAACGTTCGCGTTTAGCAGGTAGCTTTCCAACAAAAGCACCTGCTAGTACCGCTATTATATGCGGATAATCCTTATAGCGCCAGATCGAATGATCTCATTCTTTGTAATCGACGCACTAAGTTTGTCTCGTCAAGAATTTGGAGTATCTTATTATTACAATGACCATGAAGACGAATACGGAGTTTGCGAGCAAAGTTCATTATTTCGTCCTCGACGGTAACTATTCCTAAGTCTCTGTGGATATCACTGTTTCTGATATACCATGGGGCGTCCACGATTTGTCTTAGAGCTTTGTTTTGATAGCTTAGGAGAATATTTCGCTTGCTTGGTTTAGTACAGCCCCAAAGTTGTATAGATGAGCAGTTTGTTATGTATGCTTAGCTTGGAATATTTTCCTAGTAGCCAGTACATTTGTCTGAATTTATTTTCAAGTTCATAACGTTTCTTCTTAACATGCGGCTTGGGAAGGTTGTTTATTTTCCGGTAAGTAAAATTAATATGAGTAATTTGGTCTCATTGAGAACAATTTGCCATATCTTTGTCCATTCGTAGATTTTATCCAAAGCCGTTTGTAGTTTTCCAGTAGCTAATTCGACTGAAGTATCTGTAGCTAGTATCGCCGTGTGGTCCGCGAACGTGGCTACTATGGTAAATGATTCTTCCGGTATGTCTGGAGTATAGAGTAAAAATAATACCGGTCCAAGCACACTTCCTTGCGGAACTCCAGCAGCTATCTCTTTAAATTCCGAGTATTCGGTGCCATGTTTAACATGAAGAATTCTGTTTTCCAGGTACGATTTCAGAACCTGGCTTAGCTTAAAATTTAAGCTTTCGTGCCATACCTTATCGAAGGCTTGAGACACGTCAAGAAACACGCTAAAACATATTCGTAATTCTAAAAACCTGGTCAATTGTGGAGTGCTTAGTTCTAAAACCGAATTGATGTTCAGGAATTAGACGTCTCTCTTCAATGATCGGTTGCAAGCGCTTCAATAGGAGTTTTTTTAAAATATTTTAGATATTCTGGGCAGAAGCGATATGGGTCTGTAGGACTTTTTTTCATTTGGAGATTTGCCTGGTTTCGGGAACATTATAACTTCGGCAACTTTCCGAAGTTTAATATTAATGGCTTGGAACGTTTAATAGTCTTAGCGCGGTTTATATAATGGTGCAGTTTGATCAGGGCTTTCTTCGGCAGCTCCTTGAGAATTTGAGCAGTTATTAAATCATAAACAGGGGCCTTGTTATTTTTTAACTGCTTAGTTAAGTTCTTGTAGCGACACTGTTATTATTCTAAAATTTTCTGGAGCCGTAATTATATAATTAGAAACTTCTGTTAACGCCTATCCAACAAAAGGCTTAAACGTTTCTTCTAGGTACTCGGCAAATAGATCGGCCTTTTCTTTATCTCCTTTTGCCCATTCGCCATTATTTTTTCTAATGGGAGGAAATTGCATCTGAGGCTTTTTGATTCCCTTCATGGCTTTCCAGAGGTAGTAATTTGAACTTCTTTCGGCAGTCAGACCTTCGAGATATGTAGAGATATTCCGATTTTTGTAATCTCGTATTGATTCTTTCAATTTGTTGCATAAGTGGTTTAAGTATGTTTTATGCTGGGGAGCACGGGATTGCTGCCATCTTTTTCGCGCTCTCCTCTTTTCTCTTACCAGTTCTATTATTTACGGCGGATATTTTATTTCACTACTTGCTTTCTCTTTTCTCGTTGGAGTTAGAGTGTTGTTCCAGGCAGTGTTCTGCAGGACGCCTTCCATTTCGTTTTGTGTTTTTAGCGACACGTTTAGAACAATATGTTCATTGCAGTAGTTTCTAAAACCGTCCCAGTTAGTCTTGTTATTAGTTAATTTAATTGTAGAAATTTTGGCTGCTCCCTTTGTGACAAAGAAGTCTACAAGATCAGGGGTCTTTGTTATATCCGAAGGCCAATATGTTGGTTTTCGTTTCGAGAAAAAGTCAACTTTACATTGCATACCGGCATCATAGAGTTGTCTGCCTTTCGTTGTATTACATCTTGATCCCCAGAAGGTATGTTTCAAATTAAAGTCACCACCAATTACAATATAAAATTCGGTCCGAGTGAATCAAAGATACCTTTAAAGTCATTCTTTTCTAGCTTGCATCGCGGAGAACAATAAATAGATGCAATGTTGTAGTGCAAGTGGTTATATTTTACGCGAACCGAACTTAACTGCATTGTATCGCATTCAATCTTCATATTTATAGAGTGCTCAATACAATCTTTAATGAACAATGAGGATCCGCCTCTGGCATTGTTTAATGGGTGGTATGCATGGTAAGCACAGTATCCCTTAAGTTCCACACGAGGTCCTTTCCTCAAGTGAGTTTCAGAAATCCAGCAAATGTCAAAATTGGCTTTTTGTAAGAATACTTCCAGTTCGTCGAGTTTTTTTATAAGGCCGTTTGCAGTCCACGTCAATATTTTAAGCACTTGTTTCATATTCATGCTTGAAATGGAGTTTTACATATCTCTTTCTCGAGATTGCTCAATTTTTCAACTAAAAGTTTATTTGTTCTGCTTTGCTCCTCAAGAGTCGTAAGAATTAGAAAGAAAACGTGAGCCACTGGATCTGGCGTAACACCGCTTTTTTTATTTCCTTGCGACGCAGCTTGTGCATACGTAAGCGCGTCAATCTTTTTTTGTATATCCTTTCAGGATGGACCTGAGTTTTTTATGTTATTATTGTTATCATTATATTTTTACTTAGAACTACTGTACAATTTCTTTCAGAATATAGCGGAAAATAATACTGATAAATCCGTAACTTAAAAGTTAGTATGAATTGACACACCGACTTAATTAACAAACAAATATAAGTTTGATGCGTGGGAGATATCGGTTTATACAAAATTATTGTTCTTAGACTTCAAATAAAAAAAAAATCATAAAAATTCATATAATAATTCAAGAAAAAAACAGAAAGAGCAATTACTATTTGGAAATTATTTTAATAGTTGGAAAACGATATTCTAAAAATTATTTAATAAACTGACAATAACTTAAACATTGACTTATGCTGATGATTATAATGCAGATCACTTTTAACGAGGACTTCATAACGATTCGATGACTTCATAATTTATAGTGAATAAACAGTCTGAAATTTTTTATAAGAAAGAAATTAAATGTAAGGCTTTTTGAATAGGAAATTTTAATTTATTGAACATTAAAGGGGCTATAACGGAGTAGAAGTAGGAAAAATGGGTTTTGTAAGCGATTGGAACATTGCCAAGATGCATAGTATTTATACGAAGACTATAAAACTGAGCAGTTCTACTAGGAATATTACCGCTTTGCTTAAAGAATTCTTTTACCAGGTATACCGGTGTGAAGAGCATTTTTGAAGCAAACCAAAATGTCACCCAATTTTTGACTTCCTCGTGAGATTCGAAGTGCTGCTCAACTAATGCGTGTCCCATCGATGAAAACAAATGGTCTGGGTAGCAGCTCCCAGCTAAGTGCTTTGGTTGTATCCTGAACCAGTTTTGCTTTATGTGCAGGTACCTTGCCGTGACTTCTGACCCATTATTGTCGTTTTTCGATCAATGCATGGTTTAAATTGATTATTTGTTGTCGGTAGCGATCTGTGCTAACGGTTACACCAGGTTTTAGGAGCTCGTGGTACAACACACTTTTCAGGTCTCACCAGAAACACAGCATTGCCTTCTTGCCGAATCGATCTGGTTTTGTAGTCGAAGTTGATGGTTTTCCCGGATAAATCCATGATTTTTTCCATTTAGGATTCTGAAAATAAATCTATTTTTTATCGCTAGTAACAATTCGATTCAAAACTGATTTTTTATCGTGTCCTTGAAGCAAAATTTCACAAGTGGTTTTTCGGTTTTCTATCTGTATTTCATTCAATTGATGTCACACCCATTTTCCAGACTTTTGGATCTTTTCCAAGGCTTTTAAACGGTCAGAAATTGTATGTTGTGCAATATTTAACATTTCTGCCATTTGTTTCTGACTCAAAGTGTCATCTTCATCCAATATTGTTTGCAATTCGGCGTCTTCAAACTTTTTTGGTTGTCTTCTCCGTTCTTAATTTCTCACATCAAAATCGTTATCTCTGAACCGTTGAAACCATCATTTGCATGTTGCTTCTGATAGAGTATGATTACCATATGCCACGACAAGCATTCGATGCGACTCTGCAGCACTTTTCTTCAAATGAAAACAAAAAAATTAATGCTTTCCGCAAGTCGACATTTTTAACACGATAAAAAAATATGATGTTGTTTGCTCAATGACTTGATATATGGTATACTAAATATGTTTGACAAGTGTAATAGTAATCAAACAAAAAAAAATAAAAAATAAATAAATAAATAAAGCCCGTTCACAATAAATGTTCCCTATCGAGACATTAATATCTTTGCGCTCACTTCATACCGGTAGAACTTTACCTTTACCTATTACCTTAAATAAGGACCTTCTCTGAGTAAAACGATTTTTGTTGCAGATATTCCTAATTAAATGTTTCTGAGCTATTAACAATGGGCTAAAGGAAATATTATAATATATTATTGCCAGGCCGTAATAGATTGACGACGTTACTACTTTTTTAGAACAATATTGTTTGAAGAGATACATTTTGTGCGTTACAAGGAACATATGCGATTTCAGAGCTTAAATATGAGATTTCCACTTCAAGTTATGGTCAAATAATACTTCAAAGTATTTATAGTGATACACCGGTTCAATATTAAAATAATAATAAAAACAAGGTGAACTACTAATATTGTTACATTTTCCAAAACTATGAACAGGTAAACAGAATTTATTACAATAATAAGCATGAAAGCATAATTTAAAATCATTTAAAACATTTTTTGATATTTTAAAAAACATAAGTTCTGTCTTCTCACTAATAATCACTTCATGTCCCGCAAACCAAAGTCTCACAATTTATGGATCTTCCGAGATCCTTGCAATACTTTCGTATCTTCTATCAATTTGATATATAAAAGGCTATGTCGTCCTTTATATTTAGTTCGAAGAGAGAGTTAATGTTAATTAAAAATAGCACAAGACCAAGACATAAACCCTGTACTACACCATTTTTTTAAGATATTGTAGCAAGCCATAGGAGAGAAACTGATAGGAATGTAAGAAATATAAAGTGGCAACACTAACTAGTGATTGTAAAGTGGCCACACTAGGAAGAGAGTCTGCCGGTAGGTAGGAGTTTAGTCGTAAGTCACACACTGTAGAATACAGACGCCTATTAAGCAACCAAATAAAGAGCGTAAATTATTTTTTTTAAAGAACCGTGTTTGTTTTATTCGCGATAAGACTAACGGCTAAAATACGAGAGTCACTAAAGCTCCTGTTTACATTTATTTTTTGATTCCTACCTTTTAGGAAAGAAGTAAACCATTTTCTGATTATTCCTCTAAAACCAGAATTGTATAATTTTTTTTGGAAGCAGATCATGGTCAATCAAGTCAAACGCTTTTGTCATATCCACAAAAAGAGCCATAGTGGATTTGTTGCAGTTAATACATTCAAATGGTATAACTGGCTACACACTCTTAAAATAGTATCCTCGGTCGACATTTCTTGGCATTTATCTGTAGTTCGACATATTAACATCTGGGCTGAAAAGTCAGTGTCGTTTTATAGTAAAACACAAAATTTTTGGAAAATTCAAATTTATATATCAATATAGTTGCCTTCGAGGGCGATACACTGATTGAAACGATTTTTCAATCTTTCGATACCAGTTTTGTAGTACCATTTCGGTTTAGCTTCAAAATAGGCCTCTGTTTTGGAGATTACTTCTTCATCGGTCTTAAATCTCTTTCCGGCGAGCTTTCTTTTGAGGTCTGCGAACAGGAAATAGTCGCTGTAGGCCAAATCTGGAGAATACGGTGGGCGGGTAAGCAATTTGTAGCCGAATTCATTCAATTTTGCCATCGTTTTGATCGACTTGTGGTGAAAACATTCATCATTGTCTTGATGAAACAGCACTTTCTTTTTCTTAAAATGCGGCCATTTTTCTGCGATTTCGTCCTTCAAACGCTCCAACAACGCAATGTAATAGTCGCTGTTGATAGTCTGCCCCTTTTGGAGATAGTTGATGAAAATTATTCCATGTGTATCCCAAAATACGGATGCCATAACCTTGCCAGCCGGCTGTTGAGTTTTTGGTCGTTTTGGACGAGGTTCGTTGCCTGCTCGCCACTCAGCTGACTGCCGACTTGACTCTGGTGTGAAGTGATGGAGCCAAGTTTCATCCATTGTCACATACCGATGCAAAAATTTGGCTTTATTGCGGTTGAACAACCTTAAACACTCCTCTGAATCATCAACACGTTGTTGTTTTTGGTCGACTGTGAGCAAACGCGGCGCCCACTTTGAACAGAGCTTTCGCATGTCCAAATATTCTTGTATGATATATCCAACGCGCTCTTTTGATATCTTCAGGGCCTCAGCTATCTCGATCAACTTCACTTTACGGTCATTCGTAATCATTTTGTGGACTTTTTGATATTTTCATCTGAAACAGCCTCTTTTGGACGTCCACTGCGTGCATCATCTTCGGTGCTTGTATGACCACTTTCAAATTTTTCATCCACTTGCGAATGGTTCGAATGGGTAACACTTATCAAGACATTTCTTTGCATCGTCTGCATTTTTTCCTATCAAAAAGCAATGATAAATCAAACCCACGAAATTACACTTTTTAAAAGTTGCTGAGGAAAGCAACTACTTTGAACTCGATAACTAAAAAAGTGACTTGAAACGTCCACCACATAGAAGCAGATTTTCTCAGAAGTTTGCCCTCTTGGCTCGAGCTTTAGGTAATTGACTCTTAATGCGTACATTAGGTTGGCTGAGGTCCTATGCTACATCCTTCCCTGAACAAATTTATCCCAACCATTTAAACTCGGTCTCTTCCCACGAGATATAATTCCTGATGCTTCTGCAAAATTTTATTCGATAGGAAAATTTCTCTCTCAAAGCCATCAAGGTATTTTCAGACGACACTCGAAGGCTTTTTCTGCAGCCAGCTATTTTAATACTAAGTGCAACACAGGTTATTCCAGATTTGACTCAGATTTGAATCTGGCTGGGTATGAATTACTTCCATTATTTTTTTCTCATTGCGATCTTGATATTTACTTGCGTGGTGATATCTCTACCACATTAACCTCTTCTTTCCAATCCTGAACTAAAATGGTTGAAATTCTGTCTTAGTAATGATCCAAAACTGTTTTATTGACAGGACCCATATTTTTAAACAGATCAATGTGCTAGCTAGTCCTATGCAAAGAATTGATTCTCTGTTTCTGCATACGGGTTATTCTGTTACATGTAATTCTGAGTATCTTCGATAACTTGGACACTCGACCACCCCCAAAAGACGGCGTATTGAAATCAACGCTGTGGAAAACAAAAAAAGATTAATTTCAGCTTTCTACTTAAATTCTCACGCTGATAAGTACACCGCCGATGTGCTCTTTCCTCTATGCCCTATTAACTAATTTTTCGTACAGTGAAAAAAAAAAAAAAAAAAAAAACTAAATAGCCACACGAGAAAGCAAATTCGATCGTAATAAGCACCTTCCTTGGGAATTTTAACTGGTCGTTACGGGTAAGTTTCTTCGATAATAAAATGGATGTCGATATGATAACAAATATTGGAATGATCCCTCATTTGAATGAAGAATATTTAGCTCAAACAATAGACGTGGTACGGCTTAGACTGTAAAGAGACTCTGACAAGCTGTCAGACTCAAAGAACTATTTTTTCAGTCTATTCCAATCAAAACCGAAAAAAGTTCAAACGAGCCAGGAATGACTGAAATTCCAATGCGTGCAAAACCCCTAGAAAAAATACTTCCAAAAGTTATAAAACTTGTTTTTTTTTTTTAACATTAGAAACTCAGCCTCATCCTTTATCCCAATGAGATTACAGCTTTTTGACAAGGACAATATGCTTCCAGCATAGTTCACAGCAAGCTCAATGTATACAAATTGTGTAATGGCTTCACTTAAACCTGAGCTCATCGAACACTCTACGTTACTAATCCACTTCTCTAGTACCAAGCGTACTCAATGATCTCAATACGAGTAAACAAATCCGCTGACCCAGATCATACATTACCCTCCTTCTGAAGAAGTGTTCTTCCACATTAGCAAAACTATTGCGTAGGTCTTTTTATCAATCCTTTACTTTTTTTCCTACCCACTTTGTGCAGCCGGCATTAAAAAAGGCAAAATTTTTTCATTCTAACCCTACAGACTTATTGCAATTACGTCAATTCTTTCCAAAGTCATCGAAACGATGAAGCTCATGAAGTATCTCGAACACGAAAACTTCTCAAGGACCTGCAGTATAGTTTAACTGAATGACTTTCCGAAAAGTGGAACCATAATTTAAATAAATCTGGCCAAAGAAGCCTACAAAATGACTCTGAAACGAAAAACAATCGTGAGCTCTACGAGCAGAAAAACCGGGGAGAACTTCGGCTTCTCCAGAAAAAGAAAAAAGAATACGAGAAGCGCGCGGTTGTTTTACTAACAGTAAAGAAGAACGTGTTAAGGCAAGAGGACTCGTACAGAAGCCTGTAAAGACTTTTTCTGCAGACTGTCTAACAACAGAAGCCCAGTATGCCACCGTCAGGCAGAACAGACCATTCAACTGAGACCATCAAATCCAAAACTTCCATCCACCTAACCAGAAAGAAGTAAGGATAGCAATATCTAAGCTTAAAACCAACAAATCATCTGAACCTGACGGCTTACCGTCAGATTTTGTGGAGAGCATGCACCAGCTCATTTCTCAAATCTGGTCAGAAGAGTTTATCACTGATGAATGGAATCTCAGCACCGTATGTCCAATCCACAAAAAGGGAGACCCACTAAACTGCCCGAAGTATAGAAATATAAGTCTCCTCAACATTGGATACAAGATTTTATCTGGATTATTGTGTGAACATCTGAAACCCGCTAACAACCTGATTGTACTCAGTACCGTTTCAGACCAGGAAAGCCCACAATCGATCAAAGCTTCTCAATCCGGTAGATCTGGGAAAAACTTCATGAAGTCCGAATCGATACCCACCATGCTTTCATTGATTTTGAGGCTGCATATGACAGCAATGCTCATTTTTGTCATCCCTGCAAACTCGCCCTTCTGTGAAGAATGAAAATTTAGAGCGCTCAATATTCCGTGAAGGTCAATTACGACTTAACAGAGACCTTTGATGTTAGCAAAAGTTTCAGACAAGGTGACGCACTGTCATGTGACTTCTTTAACATCAGACTTGAAAGAATTGTTGTGCGGAACTCGCAAATAAACACTGCACTGGAGACAAAATAAATTGATTGATTGATGGCTTTTGTGGCCGGTAGCACCATTCTTATAAAACCAGAGATCGTCCAGATCCAATTCGTTCAAATTCAGAAAAAAAAAAATAGCTGGTCAACATGTTGCGGTAAGGTTCTCCATGCACTGTAACTGCCTCTCCAGCCACCAACCCATAATTCGCACCCTACAGTGACTTTTTTGAGTTGCATTGGTTTTTCGTGAATCTCGTATGGATTTTCAGGTCTTCAGAAACAGGTCCTCCAAAAATGAATTTCATCGGAAAAGATAAAATTCGATGACAAATTGTCCTAGCGATCCAAAACTCAGTTAACAAATCAGCGACATTGTAAATGGTTGAACCCTAGATCCGTGTACTTAAAAATCTCTAGTTTCTGCGTAGTTGGGCACTGAGTGCCCACAAAGGTTTTTCCAGTCATTTACCTGAAAAATTTGACATAAAGATATCTGAAATAAACATTGTTACCAAAAACTTTTTTTTTCAAATTTTTTAAAAAAAGTTGTGGAGAATATTTATGAATAACATGGAAAAAGAGTTAGAACTAAATCTTGCGAATTAGGTCGTATTTCGTTTCTTTTCGCACTTTGCTGGTGGTTCAAATGCATTGATTGGAAGCGAATTGTCATCAAAATGATTATTTTCTTCAATATCCCCAAAATTGTGTGTATTTTTACCAACGAAGCATTTTGTATTGCATATCACAGATTGCTGTAGTTTTATTGTCTTTTTGTTTTATTTTACATGTTTCACGTTATTTTTTCGAATTTCGGGAAGATTTGTAGAATTTTTTATCTCATAACCGGTCAATTTCATAGCCGTTTTAACATTTATTTGGAGAGTTGGTTATTCGATTTTTCATATGAACAGTTTTTTGGAAACCTCATCAACTTTGTCTTCATGAGTAGCAGTTGACAGAATAAGAACATTTTTTTTAGTCTTAATGGAATAGCTGCACAGTTGCATACACCGGGAGTAGCAAAAGATTGTGGAAATTTTTCCCTTATTCATTTGAAAATTTGTTCCGGTCGTGTAAACTCTTTAGGCAGTTGCGGCTTGTTGAATTTTATCGTACCAATGGTAGTCGTATTTCTACTCATCAGTTCCAAAGCTAATGGTACCGATATGAAATAATTATCTGTTGTTATGTTGTAATTGCTGTCTAAATATCTCTGTGCCAATCTAATGACAAGTTGATGCGATATCCCATCAGAACTACTATCACATAGTTGCTGGCCGACATAAATCTAACCTTGAAGAGGATAGCTGTTTGCAGCGTCCACAATCCACAAAAATTTTATGCCATATTTTCCAGGTTTATTTGGCATGAACATTTTGAAAGGACATCTTCCCCTTGAGCCGACCAATTGTTCATCAAGTGTGAGCTCCTTCGATGGTTCATAAAACTCAACAAGATTCTGCTGAAACAAATTCCAAACGTACCTACAAATTATGTGCCAAACCTTTTAATGCTTTGTATAAATGAACGCATCCCGTTTGTCCGTTTCAAGACGAAATGCTCTAGTTCTTCTATCATCAAAACATATAAAACGTTGTATTTGTTCAAACAAACCTTTCCAAAGACATGGCGGCGCGTTAGAATGCCTTATTAGTTTGATTGAAATGTTCCTTCGCTTCCACTACATATACTTTTTCAGCACCAGCATACAACAAGGTGGCAATGTAGGCATAGATTTCTTCTGCAGATGTGCCATACCATCTGTGCATTTGCTTTGGGTTGATGGACAAATGTTTCTCTTCATATGTTCTCTTAGCTTTTCTGTTTCTTTCAATAACTATATTTTTTATAATATTTGTGGAAACTAAAGATTTAAAAGCGTCAGCTTTTCCCGAAAACATTTCTGAACATTTTGGAACATATCTCATTATTTTATTGCGTTGCATGATTGTTCTTTGGGTTTCACTTTCATCTAGCATGACATTTTCTATTACTTGCTACATAACGAATACCTCTGTTAGGTGCAACAGGGTCTTGTTCTTCTTGTTCTTGGTCTGCCTATGCCGCTGCAATGCTGCTGCCGTCTTTCTGCCTCCTGTTCTTCTTCCATATCAAAACCCGCTTGAAAAACGCATGTGTCCAATAAAGCTGTATTTGGGACACAATTCGGATCATCAGAATCCGAAAAATCTCCATCGTTGTCACTTTCATCATCTGATTCATTTTGTTCAGCTACTTCCCTTCCGCATCTAGAGCAAGCCGAGAGTAATGTTCATCAACGAATTCATGCTCTGCTATGGTCAATTCTCGATTGCAAGATGCGTTTAGCAAGTAAAGAACGCGATTCATAATATAGGGATTTCCAATCATCAAACTGTCACTGTCAACTTATTCAGTAAACTCAACATTTTCATCATGGATAAGTACACTAACGAGCAACGTCTGCAAATCATAAAAATTTTCTACAGATATTCGGAGTCGGTGACTGCAACTTTAAGAGCGTTAACTCCAATTTTCGGTCGTAATTTTCTCCCTGGTAGATAGGCAATTTAAGTGCAAAAATTTGAGTCTACATATTCGTTGTGTGATGTTGCCGTGTCAGTAAGACAACGGGTTGTTCGAAGTGTCGAAAATATCGCTGCCGTTCAGACGTCCATCCAAACCACCAATTCCACGGCGTTCTCAAGAATTGAGCATCTTGGTTTATACCAATACAAGATCAAGCTGACTCAAGAATTGAAGCCGATGGACCATTTGAAGCGACGTACGTTCTCCGATTGGGTTCTGGAGAAGATGAGCCAAGATTTCATCGCAAAATCATCTTCAGTGACGAAGCTCATTTTTGGCTCAATGGGTTCGTTAATAAGCAAAATATGCGTTATTGGTCGGGTGAAAACCCACAGGTGCTTCATAAATCACCACTTCATCCACAAAAAATTAATGTTTGGTGCGGTTTGCATGCTGGCGGCGTTATTGGGCCATATTATTCATCGACGATAACGATCATCACGTTATTGTGAATGGTCAGCGTTATCGCGCCATGATCACCGATTATTTTTGGCCCGAATTCGAAGATATGGACTTGGTCGACATGTGGTTTCAACAGGATGGTGCCACAAGCCACACAACACACGCTACAATCGATTCATTGAAGAGTATGTATGGTGGGCGTGTTATCTCAAGACATGGGCCGCCTTGGCCGCCTCGTTCGTCCGATTTAACGCCGCTCGACTATTTTCTGTGGGGCTACGTTAAGTCATTGTCTTATGCCAACATGCCGACGACGTTGGAAGAGCTCAGAGTCAACATTGAACGCGAAATAGTTGCCGTTTCGGCCGAAATGTGTGGCCGAGTCGTTAAAATTTGGGTCCAACAATTCGACCGCTGCAAACGTGCCCGCGGTGACCATATGAACGAAGTCGAGTTCCATTCATAAATGTTTTGATTGTACTTCAAGCCAATAATATAGTTTTTGAAATATCTCAAATGGTTTGCCTTTTATTTAAAAAAAAAAAAAGTTGTCAAGTCATTATTAGAAAACCCTATATTATCCATAATTCTCTAGCACAACAGTAACTCATAAATAAAAAGCGGAAATCAAGTTGAAATACATACTAACTCTAGAATTTAGTTTATAAATGAAAATTTTCAAAAACCAAAAAGCAATTGATAACAGCAACGATAGCACCAAAACCACTTGTTTGTACAAACTAATTATTTGTGCCGGTGTAAAAACATGACAAGTCAAAGTAACGGTAGAAAAACTAATACTAGTATTTACGAAAACAAATATTCCTATACAAAATCGGTTCTAGGTACTGAGTGCCTTTATCTCTAATATCAACTTAAACTACTCAAAAATTCATTTTTATAACCCTTAGTACTATTATTTACATACGTGTATGTCTATTTGGCAAGGTCCGGTGTAATAAATATATATAAATTAGAATTAAAATTTAATCTGGGCACTGAGTGCCCAGTACACGGGTCTAGGTTTAAACGCCTGAACTGTTGTGTATTTCGATTTTTTAGGGAAAGAAAATGAAAATCAACTTTAAGAATTCACCGTATAGTGCCATAAGTGAGAACCAATTGTTAACTTCATCGACGAATTAAGGTGCTTGACTGGTTTTGAACACTTACCCTCACAGTGGTAATGTTTTGGCGTGTACGTGCTTGCTGAGCATTCTCATATAGAGTTTGACCTGATTCTGAAGCAGTTTCTTCAAAACGCTTAACCATTGCATGAATTCCGAACTCACTAGGGCGAAAATTCACGAATTTTTCGAAATGTTACGTTTTTGATGCTTTATTATGTAGTAAATGAATCAATGACTAAATTTGCCAAATATTGTACGACATCTGTCGAAAAGACCAACCACCTTGAGCTCAGGAAATGACAGTAATTGACAGCTAATATCCACACCACCTGTTAGCCCACCCTTTACTACAAACTTCCAGCAAATATGTACATACCACAATACAGCATATTCGATAATGCTCACATTCGTATTATAACACTCTATTATACTTAATAATAGCAACAAAGCTTCTTAACAAGATGTAATATCAAGTAAAGGCATTGTGAGCAAGAACTCGATTTTTATTCATACGACCCAAATTCTCTCCAAGTTCATTTCCATGTTAACTTGACTCTGTTTGTCACTAAAGTGTCCTCAACAGAACCTTTTCTCTACTGACATGCCCTAAAATATTAAATTTCATTTACAAAATTAATTTAGATAGAACCGAATCAAATTCTAATTTTACTCCTGATTTATATCTTATTCAAAGTGCTTTGTTCCGTTTTACATAAAGATGAGTCCTTGTCTTGGGTCCTTACCTCCCTTTTCCAAATACCGTTCATTCTGAAGTCCCTTTCCACTCTACTGTTACATAACTACTCGCATTATCCCAGCTCAACACCAGTTCCTAAAGTCTCTTTAATAAATCATAATCGTTTTTGAACACAAGCAATGAGGGAATATTTCATTTCATTCATCTTGCTCGCCTATTCGTATGGTCAGGATGGAGAAAATCTCCAAAGGACAATTAAGTCTTTTAAGTCCGATAACACATGCACAGAAATGGGCAGGCAAGATCAAAATGAACAGCTCTAAGGATGTTCCCTTTGGTGTTTACGATTAGATAGATACAAACACATTCCAAATAGGACTTAACCGCACCCATAAATACACTCCCAGTCAAAGATTAATTTATTATTATAACTATTCGATTTTTCTTTTTCTCTCCCTCTTCTTGTGTTTATAATCATAAGTTCTGGAGATTCGCCTGGTAAAGTGGTGCTTCATTTTGAGGTTGAGCTATCCTAAGAATGAAACTTTAGGCATATGCCGCACGTACAAGTATGCATTGGAGATGATTAATGTTACCCTATTGCAGGCTTCATGAATTGGTTATAAATTTTCTGTTTGAAGATTGTAAATCTGTGTGGGTTTCCTCATACTCGTATATGTGAATGTGTGAGTTAAAGAGTCCTTTTGCATGTGGGTGTAAAGAAATTTTGAAATAAAATTTCTTTTGTACTTATATTACATTAGTGGAGCCTTCGATAAAAGGCCCTCTGGGAAATATGAAATCCGAAGCCTGAATCCGCTTATGTGCATATATATATGTAGTACAAAGGATGGTAGGGTGGTAGGATGGTAGGATAAACATAGAAATAAGAAGGATGTAGACTGTTGGGTGCATATGTATGTACTTGTACTATAGATAACATGCTTCGGAAGGAGCATTGTGAGGTTCCAAAATATCCGGGGTTATAATGTATCTTTCGGTTCTATTTTGTTTATTTTTTTTTTTTTTTTTTTTTTTTTTTTTTTTTCAAATTATTCTCGAAGCCATGATAGCCAAGGGAAAACATTTAAGCATGTGTATGCAATTATGTATTTATATACACGTGTACGCTAAGAGTGAGTTGGACTTGCTCTTATAACCAAGTTGTGTGAATAACTCCCAACATAATTTCCATTATCGCAAGGCAATATGTTCACCATAATTCTCAGGCGCACAAATGACTTAACCCACCACATCTGCTCTAAATGTATGTCGTCTATATTGTCTGTGGTACAAGGATAATTCCAGCCAGAAGTGCTACTAGTACCGCACATGATGGGGGCAACAGCCATGAAGGCTAAAGCATCAATCTGTCTATGCTCACATCCCAGTTATAAATTCGAATAAATTCCATTGATGAATATCCTCCTTATAAAGGCAATTTACGTATAAAATATTATTTTTACCTTTTTTTTTCGTCAGAGAGGGAGAACAGTGGTGCCGATTGGGAATTCTCTGACCAAATAAAGTTTGTGTTAAGGGTATTCGATTTAATGTGTGTATCTATTATGATTTATTGAAAAGAAAATTGGGGAATATCTACATGGATTGGTTTACAAGGACTTCTGCCTCAACATTAATATATAATAAATCAGTTCCGTAAGATCCTGATTGCCTAAAATAGTACAATAAAACTAATTTTATATTTTACCTTAAAATTTTTCAGTTAAAAATAAATGGTGGTGGTGTGGACCAAGGCCTAGCTTCTCGCACTCAATTGTGTCTCTCACTTTGTGAATTTTTACATTTTTGAGCAAGGCCTACTGTTTATTGCCGGTTCTGAACGGTTCTCCTGAGAAGCTTTTTCAAAGACAAAATTTGACTTTCGGAGGTTTGCCATTGCCTGTCGAAAGGGTGATAACGGTTTGAAAAAAATTTCCGTTAAGCTTCTATCGGCATTCGGGGTCAGGTAGCTTGGGATGGCAGCCAGTGAGCCAACCATCAAGTCATCGCCACCTGTATCAGTTACTTGTATAATTATTTTGGCATCAGAAAAGGGATTATGACACGCATTCCAATTATCCAAATCTTCAACGACAATTCGATGAGTACATGTGAAAACGTGTTCTTAAAAAAAGAAATAACGGGTAACCAGTTAAGAACGATAGGAAAAAAACGCTGCTGAAACGTACAAAATGGAATTATTTTTGAAACGATTCATTACAGGCGATGAAAAATGGATTAAATACGAGAATGTCCAATGCAAGCTATCATGGTCAAAGGACGGTGACCGACCACAAACTGCTTCAAAGTCTGGATTGACGGCAAACAAGGCTATGTTGAGTGTTTGGTGGGATTGGAAGGGAATTGTCTATTATGAGCTGCTAAAACGTAGCGAAACGTTCAATTTGATAGTCTATTGTGCACGACTCGACTGTTTGAATGAAGCTATCAAGAAATAGCGACCAGAATATGCCAACAGAAAGGGAGTTGTCTTCCATCATGACAATGCTAGGCCACACACATCTTTGATGACCCGGAAAAAATTGACGAAGCTTGGTTGGGAAGTTTTGATTTTTTTTTTCAAAAATGTATCATAAGATCGCGGAGACTTTTTATATGACCTGAGCCGGAATTTCGATAATATTTTTGAATAATTTTCGCACTTTCGGCAAGCGTAAAACGATGCATAGTTAAACGGTAAACCTGACTTAATATGTTGACAGCTGCATGTCATTGGTAACTTTTACAGCTGCTGAAACATAGCAATTGGAATAACTTTCATTGCCGGTGAGATTTGAAACCAAACAAATTGAGACACGCTGCATCTGTTACGCTTTTAAAGAGTTTGTCTAAGAGGTGTCGGAAGTTCTTTGAACTTGTCAAGAAGAGTATCATAAAACGTGATCAACCGCGGACGTCTCGAAATTAAGAAACCGATGGTAATGAAACTTCAGGCTGACCAAATCAATTGGTATTGGAATGTTCGACGAAGGTAATCGGAAAAAAGTTCCATCCTAGGCTCAAAAAAGAAAGCAAACGCAAGTAATAAGCTCACTTAAATGAGAGACAATGGGCAAACTCTTGGCCTCAGTAACAAGGTGATCCAAGATAGAGTGATCTATAGAACATTTTCATATTATTTTCAGATGATTATTGACCATCTCTACAGTATATAATATATATATTCCTCTAAAATTATTTTTTCTCCCAATAAAGCTTACCCATGGTATACTGATGAGGTTATTGGTGTGACCAATAAAAGATTACAGACCTATCAACATTCTGCCATGTCTATCTTAGGTTTTTGGAAGAGTGCTAGTGACGTATTTTTAGGATAAACTGTCCGAAAACTCCTTGCTGAGCTCCCTTCCATCGGGTTTTAGAACAGACCATAGCTACGCGTCCGCTAGAGTCCGCTTTGACAAGCTCAAGCACTCCATACTTTGTTGGAAACTGCGGCATTATTTTGCGTTTAGCGGTAGAACTGCAAGACTCATAGGTAGCATTTTGAGTGATATCGTACATATGGTAACTGTAGGAGATACATGCTCTAAGGTTAAACAACTTGAGCAACTAGTACCCTATGGTTCAATCTTGTGGCCCATACTGATTACTTATAGTCGATTTGTAATTATGTGTCTATCTACCTCCACGCTGATGATGTTTTACTTTATTTCTCACAGTCGGGTAATAAGATGACAGATCTTGTTTCAAAGACCAGTATTTATATAAATTCAACTTGAACATTCTCCTTGCTGTACTATGAAAGACAATGTCTTAAAGCTGCGCCAAAAAACATTGGTTCCCTGAGTACATCGGAGATAGCCAGACACTATAGAGAGCAACTGAATGAAAGACTCTGTAATATGCCATTGTATACCACAAACGAAGTATCCGAAGCAACTCTACTCGTAGGCTACCAACCACCCCCGACATGAATTCCAAGGTATGATAACGACTGCATGCAGAAGAAGAAGGCAACAGATAAAGCATATAAGAAGACGTTGCAAAGAAGAATCCGGGAAACGTGGGATGAGTACAGAGCCAGAAAGGGGGAGGAGAAAAAGTTCTTGCGAAACAAGAAAAAAGCCTTCGCATTCTCTTAGCTTAAGGATATCGAAGAGCTCAGGAGTAAAAAAAGCTAAAAGCCTGGCTGCTGGCTACAGATCAAGAACTCATACCCTCCGAAACACTGAGTATAATCTTGTCATGAACCCACAGGGAATTGTTGGTATACCTAAACAGCACTTCCAACAGCTGCTTGATGGGCATCACCAGGAGAGAACAATGAGTTATGAAGAAAACTAAACTCCAGTCGATGAAGTTGTTCCCCCACCCAGCCTAGACGAAGTCAGCAAAGCCATTATATGGCTGACGGATTGTTGTAAGAGCTCTTTAAAGCTGATGGCGATGTTTGGATAAGGCGCATACACCAGATTGTTTGCAAAGTATGGGAGGACCCAAGCATGTCTGACGATTGGACTATCAGCTCTATCTGCCTAAGTATAAACTACCGACGTACATCCCTGTTTAATGTAGCCTACAAGGTCTACAAATTTTCACACTGTGGCAAATCCTGGAAAAGACCAATGAGTTCCAAAACGATACTCACCATATCTTTATCGACTTCAAAGTTGTATAAGACTGCATTCATCGCACTGAATTATTAAATTATTTCAACTATGCACCGGATTCCGGCAAGGACATGCGCCGTCGTGTGATTACCTCAATCTAGTGCTTGAGCAGATAGTTTGAAAGGCCGGCATAAACACAGAAGGTACTATATTTAACAAATCCGTCCAGTCCAGACGTCCAGACGTCTATGCAGACGATATCGACATCATCGCCCGTTTCCAGCGTGCCATTATTGAGGCTTTGACTGCAATAGAAGTCGAGTTGGTCTCATGATGAATGAGGATAAAACAAAGTACATGCTGTCGACCAAAAACCGATCCAAAAAACACCGTCTAGAAGAGAAGCTGGCAATCGGTAGTTAAGGTAGTAAATGACAATCTAGTGGAGATTCGACTAAGAATAACCTAAGGAAACCGCTGCTATTTTGGTTTGTCCAGACAACTAGGGTCCAAAATCATGCTCTACAAATCCCTGATCTTACCAGGCTTGCTTTATAGAGGTGAATACTGGACGATAAGCAAGATAGCAAAGCAGATCTTTGGATTCTTCGAAAGGAAAATTCTACGTCGAATTGGGTCTTGCCTTCGAGGAGGGAGAATGGAGGAGAAGATATAACCGGAAGCTCTACAAGCTGTATAAAAATATGGATGTAGTCCAGAATGCTAAAATTCGTCGACTACACTGGCTCGGCCACATTGAGCAAATGGGCGAGAAAGCTTCAGCTAAGAGAATCTTAAAATCCCAGCCACCTGGTTCACGAATAAAAGGAAGACCGAATCTCCAGTTTGAAGATCAAGTAATCGCGGACGCCAGAAGCTTTGGTTTGAGTAACCTTGAAGCAACATGCACGGAACCATGAATGATTAACTATAATTCCATCTTAGCTCATCAGGATAGAAAGCTTCTTAGGAGTTGAAATTGGGTCTTTATGTCTTCTCGATAGCGATGTATGTACTGATATTCCGTATGGCATCAGATCCTTAATCCCTTAATCGATGAATAGTATCAAACCAAAAAAATACCTAATACAGTTTGGGCTGTAAAAAAAACTGTCTGAGTTAGAGAACTGTTTTTTCCTTTTCTTCCAGACAAACCGAAAACCGAAAAAAGTTAGAACTGTAGTCAGAAAGGACTACAACGCCCCAGTTTAGAAATAATATAGCATCTCAATAGTAGAGAAGGTTTTTGTTGTTCGTTAAAATCATTAGAAATTCTTTCTCATCCTATATCCAAAAGCTCAATAATAGTGTCACTACATCTGCCAGCTCTTTGTACAAGGCCATTCTGAATGCTGGCACACTCCGTGGCCAATACTGATACACGTAGAACTATCTATAGGAAAAAATTCCCTTTCATGTAGTAGCAAGACTACTCAAAGATGTCAATTAACACAAAGACCGTCCAGATGTTATATCTCATCTTCTTCTGAAGATATCTAATTCCAGGATGGTAAAAGCAATGCTTAGGTTTTTTATAAATTTCACTATTTATTACTCATTAGGGTTGATTGAAAACTGCATTTATCCTGTTTGTCACTAAAAACGACGCATTTCCTTTTATCTCTTTTTGTAACCGCAGCACGCCTCCCCTCTACTCATTTTGGTTTTCATTTATGATCATTTAGCTGTAACTCATAATCCAGTATGGTACTTTGTTAGTCTCTGGTTTTCATATTCGTTCCTGCACTCACATTCCTGCTCTCCAGTTAAAAACAGGAACGGTAACTTTTGCAATGTTAATAGCATAACTAATTGGAAAAGCACCAAACAAGTGTAGCTAGATACATAGATTAGAATGATCGCATATTCGATACCGCCTAAAAAGCCATGAAGTATCTAGATTTGTGTAAGAAATATTTTACGCAATTTTATCCACTTGTGCTCCAACGAAAAGACCAGTACCATTCCACCCATTCGAACCTTCATTATTATTATGATTATTGGCACCTATAGAGGCAAAATGAATGGCCTCTACATCAGTTGTCAAGCTTTGTCACCAAGTGATTAACTATCGACTCTAGAAGCTTTGAAGTGCATCAACAAAAACAAAAGTATTTGTTTTTAATTCAGATATAAGCTGATTGAGGTCTTCTTCCAGCCAATTCTAATTTTGGACCGGAGCTGTTACTTGTTAAACATGTACTGGCTATCGAATGTGCTGAACTCTAGCTCTTGTCACAAGATTAATGTGGATGTATGACCTATAGAGTGTGTTTTATAGCTTATTCTCCAAGGTCCGTTTAGGAACAGGGGACCGAATAAATCTCAAGGAATGATTTAGATTTTATAAGGTGCTTTTTTGCTATTCGTGACAGGGTCTTATTTCTTAGTTAATTGCTAAGCCGAAGGAAAGAGTAATATCAAGAGTGATCTACGACTGGATCTTGACGACTTCACCGTTGGTTGACATTACCGCTGAGCCCTGATTGAAAAGTCTTATACAACCTTGTTCCTTGTACCTTCTCGTTGTATTGGGTGTCCTTCTTGTCAGCAACATATATTTTGTCCTAAATCCACCTTCGCTCCAGTGAGAACTTACTGATTTCATTCCATAATGGAAATATTATCAGCGTATGTCAGCAGATGCGCTATTAAAATATTGCGCCTCTGGTATAAGTCTGTGAGTCTTGCATAATTCTTTTAAGTATGATGTTGAAGAAATTAAATGGAAATCCAACAAACAACTCGGTGGTGTCATAACCGAGTTTATGAAGAGAAAACGTACTCTATAGTTATTATACACAAACGTACAGTTTGGCAGAGACGGAAAAACTAGATGGAAAACTATAGGGTTTTCCAATAGGGACTTGACAACTTTGAATTTAATTTGTGAACGCACTCTTTCACTAATCATCAAACTGCCACCGTCAATTTATTCAGTAAACTCAACATTAAGTACACTAATGAGCAACGTCTGCAAATTATAAAAATTTTCTACAGATATTCGGAGTCGGTGACTGCAACTTTAGGAGCTTTAAATCCATTTTTCGGTCGTAATTCTCGCCCTAGTAGACAGGCAGTAACAAGTTTAGTGCAAAAATTTGAGTCTACATATTCGTTGTGTGATGTTGCAGTGTCAGCGAGACAACGGGTTGCTCGAAGTGTCGAAATTATCGCTGCCGTTTAGACGTTCGTAGCAAACGATCGAAATCAGTCAATTCCACGGCGTTCCCAAGAATTGGGCATCGCTCAGACCACATTATGGAGTACTTTGCATAAGTACCTTGGTTTACACTCATACAAGACCAAGTTGATTAAGAATTGAAGCCGATGGACCATTTGAAGCCACGTACGTTCTCCGATTGGGTTCTGGAGAGAATGCGCCAAGATGATGAATTTTATCGCAAAATCATCTTCAGTGACGGAGCTCATTTTTCGCTCAATGGGTTCGTCAATAAGCAAAATATGCGTTATTGGTCGGGTGAAAACCCACATGTGCTTCATGAATCACCACTTTATCCAAAAAAATAACTGTTTGGTGCGATTTGCATGCCGGCGGCGTTATTGGGCCATATTTTTTCGTCGTCGATAACGATCGTCATGTTACTGTGAATGGTCAGCGTTATCGCGCCATGATCACCGATTATTTTTAGCCCGAATTGATAGATATGGACTTGGACGACATGTGGTTTCAACAGGATGGTTCCACAAGCCACACAGCACACGCTACAATCTATTCATTGAAGAGTAAGTATGGTGAGCGTGTTATCTCAAGACATGGGCCAGTCGATTGGCCGCCTCGTTCGTGCGATTTAAAACCGCTTGACTATTTTCTGTAGGGCTACGTTAAGTCATTGGTTTATGCCAACACGCCGGCGACGTTGGAAGAGCTCAGAGCCAACATTGAACGCTAAATAGCGGCCGTTTCGGCCGAAATGTGTGGCCGAGTCGTTGAAAATTGGGTCCAAAGAATCGACGCCGCACAAGTGCCCGCGGTTTCCGTATGAACGAAGTCGAATTCCATTCATAAATGTTTTGATTGTACTCCAAGTCAATAAGAAAGTTTTTGAAATATCTCAAATGGTTTGCCTTTTATTTAAAAAAAAAGTTGTCAAGCCGTTATTGGTAAACCCGATACAATGGTGCTAAACTGCGGCAAATTTATTGGATTATAGAAGAATGTGTTCAACGACAAGATTAACTTTAGAAATAGACCTGTGTCCTGGCGTCGAAGGTCGTGTGATTTGACGTCGTTGAACTGTTTTCTATGAGGCAGGCCAACAACGATTCCAGACTTAGAAGCCAATATCGAATTCAGCATTCGTGGCTCGAAATGGTAGAAAAAGTGGTGGAAAATTTGGGCGCCGGTAGTAGTCATACCACCTTAATCAAAAAGTTCCCGGTGGCGTCACCGTGTGGCGTTTCCATTGCTCCGATTCGAGTTCCGTCTTTTTTTTTTTTTGTTAAGTTGCTACATCTGTTGTTGACATTCCCTCTAAATCTTAGCGTCATAGCTTGACATTTGCAAAGGTTATGTAGCCAAGAGTAAATCTATCTTTTTCAACAACGAACTTCAATTATTGCGTAAAAAATGGATTTAATGGCGCGCGAACGTTGGAAATGTTGGATAAATGTTTAGGCAACGATTCTCTAAAGAAAACGGTCGTTTACCAGTGGCACAAGCGGTTTAAAAGTGGTCGTGAGTCAATCGATGGTCATGAACGCAGTGGCAGACCATCGACATCGAAAACCGACGAAAACATTGATGAAGTAAAAGAAATGTTGGTCAATAACCGCAAATTAACCATGAGAGAGATAGCGGAGGACTTGAACATTGCCTATGGATCTGTCCAAAACATTTTGGTTAATGATTTGGGTTTCCGTGTAGCAGCAAAGTTGTTGCCAAAAGACCTCAATTTCATGTAAAAAAGAGATGAATTGCGAGGCTGAATCTGATCCCTCATTCATTAAAAGGATGGGCTTATGAGTACGACACGCAATCCAGACATCAGGCAGGTGAATGACGTTCACCAAATGAGCCGAGACCAAAAAAACACGTCGTTTTCAGTCAAAAAAGAAGGCAATACTCACGGTTTTCATGGATTACAACGGTGTGGTTGATCATGAATTTTTGCCAGAAGACCAGACAATAAACAAAGGGTATTATTTGGGCGTTGTGAGACGTCTGCATGAAGCAATTCGCTGAAAGATACCAGAACTATGGGCAGAAAACTAGTGGATTTTGCACCATGATAACGCACCGTCGCACAGTACCATCATTATTCGTAATTTTTTGACTAAAAATGCAACGAAAGCCACCGAATTCACCTGATTTGGCTCCCTGTGACTTCTTTCTGTTCGATCGAGTTAAAAAACCACAACGGGGAAAGCGTTTCAGCAGCCGAGGGGAAATAATGAAAAAATCGCAGAAAGCATTGATGGACATACCGAATCCGAATATAAAAAATGTTCCGAGGATTGGATCAAGCGCTGGCATAAGTGTGTTGCAGTCGATGAGGATTACTTTAAAGGCGACAATATAGATTTAAATGAATAAACTTGTATTTTTAATTTTCTGAATAATTTTTGATCATGTTAGTGTGCCCGAAATTTTTTTTCAACATTCCTGACATCAAATTATATAGAGTTTTCCAATAGGGACTCGACAACTTTGAATTTAATTTGTGAACGCACTCTTTCACTAATCATCAAACTGCCACTGTCAATTTATTCAGTAAAGTCAACATTTTCATCATGTTAAAGTACACTAACGAGCAACGTCTGCAAATTATAAAAATTTTCTACAGGTATTCAGTGTCGGTGACTGCAACCTTAAGAGCGTTAACTCCAATTTTCGGTCGTAATTCTCGCCCTAGTAGACAGGCAATAACAAGTTTAGTGCAAAAATTTGAGTCTACATATTCGTTGTGTGATGTTGCCGTGTCAGTGAGACAACGGGTTGGTCGAAGTGTCGAAAATATCGCTGCCGTTCAGACGTCCATCCAAATCACCAATTCCACGGCGTTCTCAAGAATTGGGCATCGCTCAGACCACATTACGGCGTATTTTGCGTAAGGATCTTGGTTTACATCCATACAAGATCAAGCTAACTCAAGAATTGAAGCCTATGGACCATTTGAAGTGACGTATGTTCTCCGATTGGATTCTGGAGAAGATGCGCCAAGATGATGACTTTCATCGCAAAATCATTTTCAGTGACGAAGCTCATTTTTAGCTCAATGAGTTCATCAATAAGCAAAATATGCGTTATTGGTCGGGTGAAAACCCACATGTGCTTCATGAATCACCACTTCATCCACAAAAAATAACTGTTTGGTGCGATTTGCATGCCGGCAGCGTTATTGGGCCATATTTTTTCGTCGACGATAATGATCGTCACGGTACTGTGAATGGTCAGCGCCATGATCACCGATTATTTTTGGCCCGAGTTGGAAGATATGGACTTGGGGGACATGTGGTTTCAACAGGATGGTGCCACAATCCACACAGCACACCCTACAATCGATTAATTGAAGAGTAAGTATGGTGAGCGTGTTATCTCAAGGCATGGACCAGTCGATTGGTCGCCTCGTTCGTGCGATTTAACGCCGCTTGACTATTCTGTAGGGCTACGTTAAGTCATTGATTTATGCCAACACGCCGACGACGTTGGAAGAGCTCGGAGCCAACATTGACCGTGAAATAGCGGCCGTTTCGGCCGAAATGTGTGGTCGAGTCATTGAAAATTGGCTCCAACGAATCGACCACTGCAAACGTGTCCGCGGTGGCCATATGAACGAAGTCGAGTTCCATTCATAAATGTTTTGATTGTATTTCAAGCCAATAAGAAAGTTTTTGAAATATCTCAAATGGTTTGCCTTTTATTTACAAAAAAAAAAAAAAAGTTGTCAAGTCGCTATTAGAAAACCCTATAGTATCTTAAACACACCCTTTGGAAATAGCTAAAAGAGCTAAAAAAATGACCGCAAAACCAACATCCATGAAAAGGATACTATTAGCAAAATATGTTTTTGTTATAAATTTACATATATTTCCGTAACTAGGTACGTAGGTACGTAGATTTATAATTCCATTTACTTTCAATATCAATTCAAAGAGAAAGCCTTACCGTCATTAAGGATTGAATTTCTCATACTATGTAGTACGGTAGCTATGATATGTTTTTAATTACTATTCCCTCTTAACATTAGTTGACTAGGAACTAGTGCTGTAATATTTCTATTTTGAAATTTTATGACTTTGTACCGTTGCAACTCCTTTTCCCATATAAACCACCCACTGTGGTTTTCCTCAGATGGAAACTTCTGATCACCTCCAATGGTGTTCGTGACTCAAAAGCTTTTAGCATTTATACCGTCAATTCAAGAACGAATATAAGTATCTGTGTGTGTTATCTAAGACGAAAGTGTATTAAGAATAACGGTTTATTTATGCTGGATAAACATAACTGAAGAAAGGTAGTAGCAAATACGTAGATGTTTTAAAATTACCGTGGAAGATGTTGTGTAAAAGGTTCAGTGCGGTTCAGTGCGATTTGTATTTTTATTTTTATTTTATTTATTTATTTATTTATTTTTGCTTTTCCTATTTCTATATACCATTTGTTCCATATCCTTGTTGTTATCTTGATTCTTTAGCAAGTTGCTTTCTTTATCCCCTTCCCTTTCGATGTCTTAAGTGATGTGTTGAAGTGGGATTTGCTTTATATATATTTTTTTTTTTTTTTTTGTTTTCTTCTCTGCACGCACGTTATACTTCATGTAAGAGACTTTCGTCAGCGATAAGAAGGTTTATTTTTTTTTTTGCTCCTACAATTGAGTATGTAAGATCAATTCCTTTACATCTGTCGAATTGGAGAAAATGTATTGATTTTTGGGGTGTGGTGCAGGGTGCAACCCATGTCTGTATTCTGGGAGATGTCCTTCCACCGGAAACAAGGTCGTCGATTCACTTTTGTACAGTTGGCATCTATTTGTTCGACACTTTTCGCAACACATTTGGTATCAAACTGTTAAGATGCTTGTACAAATTAGCTGATGGGTTTTGTGTTAAATCACAGTGTTTACACAGGTAGTTCGTTGAATGACTTAAGAGTAGAAGGCGCATAAGGAAGTTTTGATCGAAAGCGGAGTCATTTACTTGCAAATGACATAAATGTGCTTAGCGTCAATAATTTATTGGACCCTATGTTTCTTTAATTTGTTTTTTTTTTTTTTTTTTGCTTAGATGTAATGATATGCAGATGTCTTCACCTGTACATAATTTGTGGAGTATTGAGTGTAGTAATGGGACTTAAAAATCTCGGATCTCGATACCAGAGGAAAGCTCATATTTGTCATTTTTGGTTTTGATTATTTTGATTTACGATTGTGTCTCTGAATTTATGTTTGTATTGTATGTTTTTGAGTGCTATAAAGTAATTTCTGCACAATAGTTGGGATAAAATTTATGAGCTTTGGCACGTAATTGAGGGATGTGGTTATCAAATTGGTTTGAGTTGTTTTTTTATGAAGAAGTAGTGCAATTGTGAAATATGGGAAATTGATTTTGATGTTCTATTTGGATACGTAATAAATTAACTTGTCTCCTTTTTGTTGGAAAACAGTGTTTTGCTAATCTCTTCGTACCATACTTATATAAGTATGTTGAGAATGTTTGTTTGCTTCGCAGCAGAACGGTTCACAATTTGTCAATTGTCAAAAGCCTGACTTTTTTTCATAAATATACGATAGTGTTGTCAAAATGTCGAATTAATAGCCCAACTATTTTTGAAATAAATTTGTTTTTGAAATAAAAAGCTGAATTGAAACTCATTGATGCCATTGGTTATGAAAAACGACAGCGTTCAAATGTCATTCGTAGAAACACTTGCATGAATGCATACGCTGAACTCAATTTTCCATGATTTTTTCGCCTAAAATTTCTAGCTAATGAACAAAATCCTTAATTCTTAGGTCCACAGGAGTTCAAAAAAAAGCCTGAAGGTGTTAAAGTGAACGATCGGGATGGACATTTCTTGCGATAAGAACATCGCCGAACTATGTTTTTAGACTTAGTCGATTGTATGACAAGTTTTGAAACCGCATATCCTCTAACCATTTTAACGGGTGATTTTTGAATAACTTTTTCGAGCATATTGGCTGGTATCTCGCCAGGCTAATGTTGTCTTCCAAAGGTGAAATTGATGCCATTTTATCGGCGTATAGTCATAAAAAATTAATCTAAAGACTCAAATCGCACGAATTACCCGGCCAATTAACTGGTCCAAAACGAGAGATTAATTTCTCACCGAGCTCATTTCTAATTTAGGCAATCGATTCGCCTGCTGTGTGGCTCTTGCATTTTGGGGCAAACAAAAAAATGGAAATTATTGGACAATAGCGGGCGACATTGACAGTAACGTTGTTCTCACGGTTATCTTTAAAAAAATACGGGTCAATGATTCCGCTGGACCATAAACCGCACCATACATGGCATTGGCATTATTTTATCTGAGGTTGCTCATTGGACCAAATACTGCAGTTTTGTTTATTAACATATCCATTCAACCAAAAATGAGCTTCGTCGCTAAAGACAATTTTTCGATTAAAAAGCGGATCTTCCTCCAGCTTTTCTCAAGCCCACTCACCGAAGATTTGACGATGTGGTATGTCTCATATCAAAATCTTTACATAAAATCGTCCATGTAGTCGAGTAACATTCACAAACATGCACTCTACGCATACAAGTTGATGGCTTAGTGTCCGATTTCGTAAAATTGGTGCAAAATTTGGTCACTATGGCCTGAATTGCTTGCTCAGTTGGTGGATTATGACGACCATAAAATCTTTCAAGTGCACAAAAACCATTTTTCACAGAGCACGAACTTTGATAATAAACGCAAAAAAATCACTCTTTACTTCAAACTCATCATAAAAAAATTGTTAATTAACATGAAGAGATTTCAGTCACTATTGACTGTAATCGGCTCACTGATTTCATCTCGGAAGAAGTGCGGCGAAATAAATCTCTCGCATGAAACCAACTTCACATCATCAATTTTTTCGCATACAATCCCTGCTGTTGAAACACCCCCAGTTATTAACTTGACTAGGTGTGGCACTTTTGCTTAATAACAAGGACTTTTAATCAAAAATGTGCCTCTTGTAACTGAGGTTGATTTTTTGATGAAAATCTGGATCGTTTTCCATCTTCAATAGAGCTCAATCATCAAAACTTCGATGTGCACTATGCTAATATATCTCTTGGCCTTGATAAAAGGATATTGCAAATTTAATAAAATACCTGGAGTTAAAAAGGATATATCACTAGTGATTCTTTGGGTCGTGGCGAAGGAAAATAATACACAACATTTAAATTACTTTTTATTCGTCATAAATTCTGTTTGTAAAGAAGCATAAGTGTAATTTGCACTTGCTGCTCCTTACACACATTAGGTTTTTACAGCCTGGTACTCTACATATGGAGCGGTGCGAATCCTCAGTATCATTTCTGGCATGTGCTTTCATGTCCTTGGGGAACAGGAGGTTATGGTTGTGCATTTCTATTCCGCTTTCAAGTAGTGGTTTTACCTGCCGCGAACTACCATTTTATTGTCCAGCCGCGCATTGCATAGTTTTCCAAAACTCTGTCTAACAAATCCTTCCATACATTCGTTGCATTTTTTGATTTTGAGCGCCGTATTTCTCATATTTGGCTGACTCTTTTGAATATCACTTTCTTGGGTACTCTACTTGCCATTGATGTAACTAAAACAAAAATAGGTCGGTGAATAAAAAGGGTGTCTACTAGATTGATGGAAGTGAAATATCGATCCGTAAAAATTACTTTGTCACCCACATCAAGCTTCTCAGGATGCGGAGCTTTTACAGGAATTATGCTTCTTCTCTTCCCTTCATAGAATATTAAATAGAAGGACAAACGATATGACGTTGTTATAACGAACTTTTTTAAACCTACAGGATGGGGCTTACTTCTTACACACTATCTAATAGGAACGTCAAAAGGAATCATCTGTTCATCAATGGTGAACTTTTAGTAGTAGTAATATTTATTCTCTTATAAAGATACAATAAAATAACTCACTAAATATAAAAATTCAGGTTCTAAATATAAATTATAAGAAAGTGTGGAATGTCACTTCAATTTGTTGGTGAATTCAATAATGAGACGAAAAACTAGGCGAACAATAACAGTTGAATAGTTTAAACCTATTATACTCAGGAGAGTGGAAATAAGCATTTACATGAAACCTATATGAAAAGGACAAACTAAAAACCATTATTTTAGCTTTTGAACGTACTATTAGATTGTGTTCAGGAAACCATAGTCTCAATAGACTAAGTCCCTAGTTAACATCACAAACTAGATGCAATGGGCTGTTTAAGCCATAAGAAACACTAAGTGAACCCTTGAAACTGAGAGTAAAAAGAGAATTGATATTAACGAGGAACAGAATTGGACCTTAAACTGAGCCTAGAGGAATGTCTTAGTTAAAATATTTAACTCCACTCATTACCTTGTCAAATTTTACTCTTTGTGACTTGTTTTTGAGATATGACCTAAAACATTGAATCATGAAGCCGCGAAATCCAGCCTTTTACAGTCTTCTAAGTGGAATATTCTGGTTGATCATGTCGAATGCTTTAGTTATGTTAATAAATAGTTTAGCTGTAAATTTTTGCCTATCTAGGTGAGATATTATTTGCGAACATACCTGTACGTGTGCTGTTTCTGTCTGTTTGCCTTTTAGAAAACCAAATTGCGCAGGGTTAGAAAAACTAGTGTTATCTAAGAAACTTATTATTCTATTTTTTATAAGATTTTCAAAGATATTACTTATAACCGAAAGAATTAAGATGAGCCTATAATTACCACTTTCTGTAATTGGACCTTTTTTATGTAAAGGAATGACGTCTGCACGTTTAAGATCTTCAGGAAAGACACCATCAAACATGCCACGAACATAAATAAAAGCCAAAACATCAACTAGGTAGGTAGTAAAGTAAAAGTTTCTGTTGGAAAGAACAGCCCATTTAGGCCTATTGGCCCATTGTGAGGTGATATAAGATCTGTGATACTCTTACTCATGGAATCAGTTTGAGCTTATGATGAAGCGTAGGAGACTGTTGACATCTATATTATTTAAATCGTTAAAGTCATTGTAAAAGAAAACCCTTAAGGGAAGTTTCCTTTTTTAGGAGAGAGCTGGACATGTACAGAGTAGGTGTCCATGCAGCTTCTACAGAAATCGTTTGTAAAGGCTCAAAGCCTTCTTGCATACTTGCCTATAACGCAGTGATGACACCTATGATGGAGCTGTGATGTTTCCTTTTTAGAAGAATCAAACTTTTAAAGCGATTCAGATCCAGCTTTGGCCAGATCTATTTGGTCGCTAAACATGTTGGTCCAACAGTCCACCTAAGGTCTGTTCTTTTGTTAGCATCCTTTACCGATAGAGTGGTTCCCATTTTGACGATTTAGTCAGCCCTATAATTCCATGAAAAGTCTCTTTGGCTCGGCACCCAACAAATTTGAAGGTTGAACTGTTCTGCCATCAAGGGTGGTTTTAGAATTTCATAAGACTGAGTTCAGGGACTTGATAGCGGGCTGACTATCCGATCCGAAAAGTTGCGGATATCCCTTGCAGATGTGACATTTTCCTTCAGCCATGACAGAGATCCTTTAATGGCCAAAATTTGCGCCTGAAACAAGTTATAGTGATTTGGAAGACGGAAGAAGAGACAAAGATTTAGCTTATCTGAGACAACACTGCCAGAAACCCCGCTATCGGCTTTAGATCCGACAAGTGGATTTACTTGTCCTCCATGAAAACATCTTTCACCCAGAGGAGAAGTTTACATAAAAGTCTTTGTCAAACCAAATTTCTGGTGTGGTGTAATCGATATTCGCTGTCAGGATTCCTTATATATTAGGAATATTAGTGTGGCCAAATGAATTATTTGTCGACTGTGTAGTTGCTTAAACGGAATAGCCTACTGAAGGTATCGAGGGGTGTCAAGTGAAATAGAGTATCTAATGCCGCAAAGGGAGTAGAACGTAGGACTCTGCTTATGCATAGACATGCTGTTCTTTGGCTTCTGCTTATCTTGTTACAGTTAATTGCATTGTCTAAGGCCATCCACTAGACAACAACCCAGCAGGTGTGTCGGTGTTATGGCCGTGATGTATGCTAGTGCAAGCGTATTGTTCCCAATGGCTTTTTTTGCAAGGGAATAAAGCTACTGCTTTCTTGTTTAATTTAGTTCCTTGTCGAAAATGAGACCCAGATATTTTGCTGCATCGGAAATGACTAAACTCATACAGTTTATTAAGAAAGGGTCTATAATTTGAATTCTATCTGCCCAACAGGTTAATCTGTTAAGAAGAAACTACCTGAAGGAGATTTTTAATGGTAGTAAGGCGCTTACATGAGTACTGTATAGCAACATCATCCATAGACATAGGATATAACCCTGCTACCATCTGCTATGAAACGCGCAGTATTTTTAAGAACAAGATTAGATATACTACCAGTTTCACACGACTTCGAGTTGGATAAAGATCCAATAATTTTGAAGATTTCAGAAGCGGAAGGTGTGAAAAGTAAAACTGCTGCTATGCGAGAGTTCAACAAGTTTGTTCCGAAGCTTCTTAATTTTGATCAGAAGAACCATCGTTAAGCAACTCTCAGGAACTTTTGAATGATCAAATGATGATCCTGACTTGACATTAGTGGATGATACTCGACCAGTTAGAGCACATCCAGCACATAGTGAAGAGACTATAGTAGCTGTAGCTGAGAGTGTACGCGAAGACCATGAAGAATCGATTCGTCGTCGTTCTCAGCAGCTTGGCTTGGCGTATTTTACGTGAGGATGTTGGGCTTACAGCGTACAAAATTTAACTTGTGCGGGAATTGAAGCCAAGTGACTTGAATTTGCGTCATATTTTCAGTGAATGGGCTCTGGAAAAAATCAATGAAAATCCGGTGCTTTATCACGAAATTTTATTTAGTGATTATTTCTGGCTCAATGGATACGTTAATAAACAAAATTGCCATATTTGTGCTGGTGAGCAACCCGAAGAGTACCAAGAGCTACCATTACATCCACTAAAAACAACGGTTTAGTGTGGTTTATTGGCTGGTGGAATCATTGGTCCATATTTCTTCAAAAATGAGGCAAATCAGAATGTTACCGTCAATGGTAACCGTTATCGCACCATGTTAATGAACTATGTGCTTCTTGAAATTCAAGCACATGGTCTCGGTGATTTCTGGTTTCAATAAGACGGCGCTACGAGTCATACAGCGCGTGAAACAATGGACTTGTTGAGAAATCATTTTGGTCAGCACTAAATTTCAAGTTTTGCTACGGTAAATTGGCTGTCTTGATCGTGCGATATCACACCTTTGGACTATTTTCTTTGGAGATATGTAAAGTCTCAGGTCGTCAGGAATATGTCAGCTACGATTGACGCTTTGGAAGCCAATATTACTCGTGTTATCCGCGAGATACCAGTCGCTATGCTCGCCCAAAATTGGACCTTCCGAATGGAACACCTCAAACGTGGTCGTGACCAATATTTACATAATATCATTTCCAAAAAGTAAATGTCATGAATTGTTATTTTAACAAAATGTAAAAATTTTTAGTTTGCTTTCAAATTTATGTATTTTATTTTACATTACAAATCAAACCTTACGATGAACCACCCTATATATGGGTATTACGTCGAAATCAGATGTTTTTACCTTAAGGTCGCACGGTAAGTACGAAGTAGTACCTTAAAGTTGTACGTAGTTTGTGATAAGTGTCCGGAAAAATTTTGGAAAAACAATTCATGGCTTTTACATCACAATAATGTACCTGCTCATTCATCCTTGCCTGTGAGAGATTTTTTGGCCGAAAACAACACGATAATCATGTCTCAGCCATAATATTCACCAGATTTGGCCCATGTGTCTTTTTCTTGTTCCCAAAACTGAAGATACTTATGAAAAGATGGAGATTTGCAACGATTGAGGAGATAAATAAGCTGAAAAAGGTCAAGGCTATACAAAAAGTGCTTATGAGAAGTGCTTCGAGGATTATAAAAGCGTTGGCACAATTGTGTTGTATCTGAGGATGATTACTTTGAAGGGAAAAACATTTAAATTGATGTTTTTTTTATTATAAAAATATAAAGTCACCTTACTCTTTGAACACACCTCGTATGTCTTCATTACGGATCCAAGCCAACTAACTTTGGATATAGCAAAATTTTTTATGACGCATTATACTAACCTCAGTATTTGCAAAGTGGCTTGAAGCACTAACTATTGTATAAACTACAGACTTGTAAGAAAGTGCAATCAATTCCGCATAATAAATAATCTAATCCTTTAAATTGCTCTACATTCCTTTATGTCAGTCTAAAATTAGTAACATTTAGTTCATACATTCTACTGGCTGAATTCTGTGTATTTTAAGTCATGGCTCTGGCCGGATGCAATCGCAGGAGATTGCCGGAATCTTTAGCGATTGCATCTGCCGTACCGTCTCAAGAAGTAGGACTGCCAGCATCTGAAAACCAGTGGTAGTACTGCAAAAAAGCTGTTCTCCTTCTCCTTCTGATATACTGGCCTTCCCTCGACCATGGAAAAAAAAAAACCCTGATTCGATGAAAAGCTGTTTAAACTGTTTTGTTACCTTACGTCTTTTTCTTTTATCCTCTGCTTCATAAGTCTCAAAACTCTGAATAAGGATCTGTATATCGAAATGGCTCAACACCAAATTTCTGAGATTCTCGAAGAAGATCACCAATTTTCTAATCGCGCTAATTGAAAAAAACTTAGACTTAGACAAAAAACTAGTCCATTGTACCCTTTGTAAAGTTCCTCTTAATGAAATTTTTCAGTGTTATGAAGAAAGATAACTAAGCGCCTCAGTGATAAAATGCATTCAGTACCAGCACCCAATACGTCAGCGCCGATTACCTGCAGCTTGATGCGATGGGTGTCGCCATCACTTTCGCAGCTGTTGTGTTAGTTATGTCCAGCATATTTAAGTGCTTTGCAAAAGTGTAATGCAATCTTTCCTGCTAGGGAACAGCAGAAAAGCCGCTGACCTCCTAGAGACGTGGGGAATCATTCGTTTGGTTTGCCTACATTCGAGGGATCCGTGCCATTTGCAATTGTACTCATATGAGAGCCAACTAACAATGAAAGCCTGAACCATGCCTGGCAAGTTCATTGGCGATCTTATTTCCTGTGATCCCAATGTGATCTGGGACCCAGACAAAGTTCACTGAATTTAGCCTTCTGACTTCGTTTAGTGATCTCTTGTATTCTTGAACTAACTTGGAAGTCGCAAAAGGATTCAGTAAGGCGCTAAGTGCAACATGGATTTCGCTGTAGATGCAAATGCTTTGCTCCCTACACCGGTTTTACGCAATGTACAATAGTTCGCTTCCATCAGGATTGCGTAAATTTTTGCTTGGAAGACAAATGGCAGCTTTCCTAACGTGAAGTGAAATCTATCGCTGTCGCCCTCCAGAAAGACACCAGCGCCACATCCTATATTGGTTTTGGAGCTGTTCGTGAAGACCAATTGCATTCCTTTCCTGGCTCAGATTCTGACCGAAGCCAGTACTAGGGACAAAGAAAGTCGATTTTGTATTTTTTCTGCCACAGGAGTTCCGGTATCTTTGCATCGGACAGTATGTATATAAGACCGAAGTCATAAGACACGCAATTTCATTAAATATCCGGTGCATGTTGTACTTCTTTCGACGGAAGGTCGCTTTGATAGTGCAGTCCATGATATGAATATCAGGGGGAGGGAGATTCATCAATGCATCTAGAGAAAGCCCTCGTGTATCCGAGACAAATCGTTGCTTGGAATCTCGTAAAAGCAGCAATCACGTTTTTTCGTGAAAGCTTATTCCATCAGACAACCAATGCATAGGATATAATTGGCCTTACCATAGCCGTGTAGATCCAAAGGATCCTTCTCGCTGTCTTGCCGATGGCTCCCAGCGCCTTAGGTGCTTTCGACTTAACAATTTTTAGTCCGGAGAAGTTTTTTATCCAGGATAACACCCAGATACCTAATTTCTTTGAAGAATTGGATGATGCCTTCAAGCACTAGGTGATTCAGACCAGGCAGCTTCTTTCTTCTCGTAAAGAGAACAACCTCAGTTTTCAGAGGATTGACTGCCTGCACTTTTAAGCAGACAGTCGCTAGGCACCATCCAACAGACAGTACAGCTACATCCGCTTATGATCGTACATATACGTTAGAACTATTGAGCACGTTGGGCAATGAATTGATCAAAATACACCATAACAGTAGAGATAGAACGCCGCCTTGAGGGCAACTCCTGTTTACATCCGCCACCACACATTGGCCACAGCCAACACGCCGTATTGTCTGGCCGAGTTACATGTGCCGTTCCGCCACATAGAAACATGCACTTTTACTGGAAGTTTCACTAAGCGCAGTCTACCATATACACGCGAATGTAATGGCGAACGCATTCAAATATTTTTTTTTTTAATTTTCGGTTAACAAAAGCTTGGTCGCGACGGCTTTGTAATCAATCTCGGATAACATTGTGAATACTCAGCACAGAAACTTCGTAACTTTTTCTTAAAACATTTACTCGCCTTTTCTGCGGATAAATTGGTTTGCTTTTGTTTTTAATTTTGTGTTCAGCAAAAATCGTTTTTCATTTCCTCAGAAAACGTCTCGTTATTTCCCGAAGACGAAATGGAGCTGAAGAACACTTTTCACATGAAAAATGAAAAAATTCTTATTTTGCCAGAGCCACTGATACTTCAATCTAGCACCTAATACATTGAATAACGCACGCTCCAAAACATCTCATATAGCTAAGAACCAAAAGGGGTTTAAGGCATAATACCTTCAACTGGCGCGTTTGAGGGTATACTGGTTTTTTATAACATGGCACGAGTATACATAAGAAACCTCAGAAACAACGATGAGAAGAAATAGCCCTAAGCTTGCTACCTAGACAGAACCTGAACCTGCTTATCAACGAACTCTTCAACTCTTCAACTCTTCAAAGTTATGGTGCCTTGAAGTCCGTTCATATCTAGGCAGACATCCCAAATTTCAGTGCGATACTTTCTTTAGTTTTGTTTTGACAGCTGATTGTTTTTGACGTGTTTGGCATCATGTTGAGTATGGACAAATATGATTTTTCATTCTCTCATAAAACATTATTTTTTGAGAGGCAAAACGGCGAAGGAAACAAAAGAAAAGTTGGATAAATATTATGGGGCTAATGCTCCGTCAGATTACACCGTCAAATATTGGTTTCGAGAGTTTCGTGGTGGCCGCAACTCCACTACCGATCAAGTCCGCAGCGGCAGGCCCTCCGATGCGGTTACAGAGGACAATGTCAAAAAAATGCTTGAAATGGTGTTAGCTGACCGGAAAGTGAAGGCGCGAATGCTCTGAAGCGGCTGAGGGAGGCTCGATGGGTCGGAAATTTTATGGCGTCGGTTTTCTGGGATTGTCATGGCAGAAACTTTGTGACTTCGCTGCAAAACGGTCTCACATGAAGCGAAAAAAATTTGTTTTTGCAAGACAATGCACCGGCGCATAAGAGCATCGCAACCATTGCTTAAATCAATGACTTACGGCTTCAATTGCTGTCGCATCCACCGTATTCGCCCGATTTGACTCCCTCGGACTATAATCTCTTTCCAAACCTCAAAAGATGGCTCATCAATAAAAAATTCAGCTCACGCGAGGAAAACATCGACGCCACGGAGGAAAATTACTTTTCGGACGGGATCAAGAAGTTGGAAAATCGCTGGAATAAGTGTATCAAACTAAAAGAAGACCATATTGAATAAAATACTACTATCTGACTGAATAAACTCTTAATCAGTGTATCATAGAACTTATTTTATCACCGCCATCACTGCCAGTAATCGAAACAAATCCATCTATTAAGATTTTCTGATTCGACTGGGACGGTATCTGAATCCATTGTGAGTGAATAGCTGATGTCATTTTCCACCCACAAGAATCATTGGGCAAAAATCGAAGTACATTTATTTTCCCCTGAACATACTTCTATGAGTACGAATATTTAAAAAAAGAATTCATCTAAGCAAACTACAACAATGTACAGATGATTTTTTATTTCTCATAATTGTGTTCGTGTTATTTTGTAAACTAGCGAGCACAATTACATCAATAACGCTTATGTTCATAAAAGAAACAAAGCTAACTGTCCCAACTTTGTTATTGTTTAAAACCCATAGAAGAATACCCCCAACAATTTCTAAAAGAATTTTATGTTGCAAAAGATTATAAGCAAAATGTGCTTTTTGATTCTTCCTCAACGAAATGGTTTATTGCTCAAAATTCTCTGGGTAACCAACGTCTCCTTTTGTACTGGGTTGAACTTTAAGTTTTCAATGAATTGAGATGATCGAAATCTTGATCAAAGCCTTATTCAAATCAAAACCAGAACTAATAGCTCTATTCCAATTCACACACATCACTGGTTTGCATTTTAAAATCAAGTCTCCTTCTATAATGACTTGTCCTACTGAATCTGGATGTTTCCTTATTGTATACCTCAATCACCTTAGTTGCATGAGTTCCTTGTCATTCATTCGGAAGGTCTTGGAAAATTATATTGACACACATCATAGATTGAGCATAACCACAATCTTTAATTTTCAATATACTGGAAACCGCACCACATTTAATATTATACGAGTACATACCTACTTAAACACAAAAGCTACAATGTCAAAAAATATGCTATAGCTCCTTTTCTCGACATAAATTGAGCCTTCAATAATATTAAAAAAGATACTTTCACATCTAAAGGCAGAAATTTTGCTCGAAAGTTTGATAAGTCAATCTCAATTACTCACGGCAGTAATTATATGTAAACATCGAACAAAAAGAATTTTGTCATCTTGTCAGAAAATGTATACTGCAAAGTTGTAGTCAACAAACTAAAGCGTGAGCAAATAAGAACGATAGGAAAAAAAATTAAATAAAACAACAACGGTGTGAGATATAAAATTGATTCTGGCTTTATTTTGAAGCTACGTTAATGCACATCATTCAAATGGGCGGCTTCGCTAGCAGTGCTTCAAGCGGTCGGTCCAATATGTGAGGAGTTCTTGTTGCAATAGCGTGTCGAATGTTGCCCTCGAGCTCATCTAAACTGGTTGGCTTGTTAACGTAGATTAGTCACTTGACGTAGCTCCAGAGAAAATAATAGAGTGGGGTCAAATTACATGATCGCGGCGGCCAATTGATGAACACTCGCCGTGAGATGACCCAGTCGCTAAATTTATTTTTCACAACTTCGAGCGTTGCCTCACTTGTGTGGCATGAAGCGCCTTTTTGTTGAAACCACAGCTCGGATATATCGACGTTGTGGAGCTCTGAGCACAGAAAATCAGTTAGCATCGATCTATACCTGACCCTTGACGATAACTTTGTGTCCCTCCTCATTTCGAAAGAGAAAAGGACTGACGATGCCGCCGTGCTATAAACCGCACAAAAGGGTAAATTTTTGTAGATGCGTTGATGCTAGCCCGAACATTTGTGGATTGTATTCGCTTCAATAACAGCAATTTTGCTTGTACATAGTCGCTCAGCCAAAAATGGGCTCGGGTCAATACTTTCAGCACCCAGTTAGCGAACGTACGGCGTTATCTATGGTCGTCCGGTTTCAATTCCGGCGGTTGACTTTCTGGCGATGCCCAACTCAGCTGATTCGCGCTGAATCAACATTTTTTGGTCTTTTTCGATACTGGCCGCTACGGCGGCTATGTTTACTTTATTTCGCACGGCTTATGATCAAAAACACTGTACTCATGCTCAAACTTTTTCACGGTGTGACGAAATGCCTGCACACTTAAGTCATGTATACGACCGACCTCACGACGAAATCTTCGTTGCGTATTTTTAAGGACTCACTCACACATTACCGCATTAAGTTCAACAATTTCGGTCCGAATGTTGTTTTTCAGCTGTGCAATTGTTGTTGACTTACATTTTTGTAAGTGTTATTATTTTTCTGAAATAATTCGAGTATCTGTCTCGAACTTTAGCACCCACTGTGGTTTTACTATAACTTATAAGGTTTCCTTCTACATTCTTGGAGATTTTTGTTCTTTCGAACTGCATTCTTCCGGTAACAACACTTTAATGCGTTGATCGAGCGATTCTTGTGATCTGATCCTATTACTCCCACTTCTCTGCTACTCAAAGAGGTCGCGAGCCCTTCACGTTCTCTTCTCAAGAGCCGACCTGTACATCAGTTGCTTTTCCAGGTTTCTATGGCTGCGTTAGTCATTGAACCTGAGATTTCTTTGCTGGGGCCGGTTGAAACAAAATACATCAAAAACGACCTCTCTGATTGCTACTTGGAAGTGATAACACAACTCACGTTCGATTCTGGCGGTGTCGAATTCATTGAGAGCTTAAGAGAAAGTCAAGCTGAAGGGGCCTTGGCAGTTTCTTGAGATTGTACCTGGCTCGGCAGCTTTGGTCTATTACGGATATCTGAACCCGTATATTTGTTACAACAACGTAATGGTCTGAGTTGATGTTTACTACTCGGACCCGTCGTAAAATCAGTAAGCCTATATCTATTTCTGAAAGTGATAGCGTGGTGACTTTCGGTTTTCGGTATGTCCATCAGTGCTTCCTGCGATTTTTCTATTACTTCCTCTCGGCTGCTGAAACGCGTTCCCCGTAGTGGTTTTTTTAACTCGATTGAACAGAAAGAAGTCACAGGGAGCCAAATCAGGTGAATTCGGTGACTGTTGGATGGTATTTGTTGCATTTTTCGTCAAAAAATTACGAATAATGATGGCACTGTGCGGCGGTGAGTTATCATGGTGCAAAATTCACGAGTTTTCTGCGCAAGATTCTGGTCTATTTCGGCGAATTGCTTCACGCAAACGTCTCATAACGTCCAAATAATACTCTTTGTTTGCTATCTCGTCTTCTGGCAAAAATTCATGATGCACCACAGCGTTGTAATCCATGAAAACCGTGAGCATTACTTTCTTTTTTGACTGAAAACGACATGGGTTTTTTGGTCTCGGCTCATTTGGTAAATGCAATTCACTTGTCTGATATCTGGATTGCGTGTCGTACTCATAAGCCCACGTCTCGTCTTCAGTAATGATCGGAGTCAGCCTCCCGAATCATCTCTTTTGCGACGTCAACACGGTCTCTTTTTTGAATGAAATTGATTTTGATAGATGTACTCTTGGTAAACATTTGCAAATGTCAAGCTATGACGCTAAGATTTAGAGGGAATGTCAACAATAGATGTACCAAAAACAGAACACACATCGAAACAGTGAGAGCGCCATACGGTGACGCCACCGGGAACTTTTTGATCAAGGTGGTTTGTCTTACTTTGGACATTACTCGTAGGTTTTGTCGAAAAACTTGTAGGAGCAGTTTTTGGTATTCTAATCCATCTCCTCTGTCGTGTCGTGAGTAGTCATAAGGATTATATTGGCGATTTAACCCTTTATACGAATCCAGGCGTTTAACTGCAATACGCTGCGACAATTGTCGTCATGCCATGTAGTTTGTTTGTAACATTCTTAACATTAGATATCACAATGCTTTATCCTCCCGACGTAATCCTTTTGCACTTCTTGTATGGCAGGTATGTCTGATTTATAGCAGTCGACGATCTCAGCTAGTTGTTCAGGGCAGACACTACCCTGCGAACTTGATTGTTGTGCTGCGAATCCAATCAAAGTTATATGACAGTCAGCAGTTTCTCCATCAAACAACGTGGATCGAATAACATCTCCCACGGTACTCATTCGCTACATTTAAATTCATGTTCAATATATATAGATGCAGTGAAATGCATTTGGTTACATAATATTGTAAATAAAAAACCAGACAAGCTAAATCATAGACGTGGAAGAGATAAGTAGTGGAAATATAAACACTGCATTGTGTTTCAGACTATGTAATTGTTAGAAAAAAACTCACAATATCTGTCAGCAGGCCTAAAAAACCAGAAACTTCACCAGACCTATAATTTTTTTCTTAAAGAGGCTCCTCAATAGCTCTAGCTCTTCTTCCGATGTGGAGCTCATATAAATCCTATAATCTGACTATGATAATTTTACCGTGCCTAACCTAGCCTTAGTTTAATACACCAACGGCTTTTGTTTTAATTTTAATAAATCTGTCTTTAAATGTGGTTCGTTACAAGTAGAGTAGGTTAGTTTTATCGTTAACATTCTCATTGAGTCACGTATATACCCAAAAGAAAAAAAAAAAAAAATAAAACATTTAATATCCCTCTGATACTGTAAAGGATTAGGTCTACTCCCAAAGGAGCAAAAGTGGCAACTTATAAAAGATGCAAAATGTTACCACCCTGCTGATTATTGACTAAAAATTATCCTGCATAATTGTTGTTACCTTAAAATCGAAAGTTAACATTTGGAAAACGAGTACTTTTGTACTCTTTGAGTATTTTATGGTTAATTTTTTTTGGCCACTATGATTTCTAGTCATTCCAACTTTAATGTGACAAAGATTTTACATTTCAGAGTTAGCATTATTCTTGAGTTTGAAGAATGTTGATGACATTGATTTGAAACAGCAACCCGACGAGAAGAAAAGTCCAACCGAAAGAATCGAAAACCAGATAGATAAAATGAAAACAAAACTCCAGGGTCCTTGTGTTTTATAGGGATTTGTCTTTAAGAAATAGGACTAAATTTTTTGAAGACTGGGAAATAAATCGATACGTAACTTTTATTGTTCGGTTTAGGATGAAATTTCATCCCTAAAGCCACCAAAACATTTAAAGAAGATCTCTGCAATCCCAAGAACACCTCGCCTAACCAAAAAAGGTGAAACCATATAATCCATCTAGGTCGAAGAAGATATATAGCTCTTTGTTCTCTTGTTCAGCATCGACGATGAGAGGGCGTAAAAATCAATTTCCAACCGAACTATCCATAATTAAAAAAAATCTCTTTCATCCACTCAAAGTCTTTCAATAAAACAAAAATTGTTCACACTTTTCTTTATTCTCAAAAAACAAAAAAAAAGAAAAAAAAAATTAAAAGAAAATCCATCCAACGGCGATAGTAAAATAGTGTCACTACTTACCAACCCGAATATCCATCATCCATTTCATCGATTCGATTGCGGAGCTGCTTATCCTTCATCGGGATGGAAGTGCACTTGTATGTATGTTATAGCAGGCTCCGGACTTGTGCCAAGGAAGATTGATGAATTTCTTCAACAAAATTAAACAGGACTGCTGCAGAGTAAACCAAAGAAGTAGGGGAACGAACATGTGAAGATAACGATAAAACGACGAATACGAGTATCTTAAAAAACAAAAAAAAAAAAAAAATGTAATCTCATCTAACGACGATGGATATGTTTTAGGGTTTCAGATACTTTTTCTTCGTCTTCTTTTTTCATTCGCTTGTTTTTAATCGAAAAGCCCAAGTGTTTTTATTTAAATTGGGACGATCTTTTTTCGTCCTCACATGTACGGATATTCGTATTCTATTGCCATTTTCTTGGCTGTCAATGAGAAGTAGAAATACTATAACACCTCAGACACAACACCATCCGTAACCTAACTTTAATGGTGTGAGCACCAAAAAGTGAAAAACAAATTATTTATGTGGTTTTAGAAGGTCTTTGGCAGAATGAGTATAAGGGTTTGGCAAGGGGGCATTAGCGCTAGAAGTGATTGAAAATTCAATTTAAAAATTCATCACAAAATTCTTGGTCAAGAGGGCGAATATAAATATATTTCTCTTAAGCCTTGTACGGGTGCCATAAGGTTACTCAGGGTACTTAGGGTAGTTTGGGTATTCATGGTGTCCAGGGTATTCCATTTACGTCAAATTCTACTAAAAGATAGCTTATTCTCCCTTTAAAAAATAAAATTTCTTTAAAAAAATAAGAAAAAAATTAGACTAACCAAAGGAAAAAAAGGGTTAATGGATGTATGGTAAGCAAAAAACCAGAAAAGGATATCCCAGAATAGAGAATACTTCGTCTCGAGAAGTAAATCCTTATGGTTTTCTATATTTACAGGGATTACGGTCAACACCTTATGGAACGGATGGTAATGCCTCGCGGCTAGTTTCCTTTTTTCGTTTCTCTTTTCTTGGTTTTTTTTTTTTTTTGTCTTTTTGTTTTATTTCTTGGCGGCCTGCTAAATGGAGTCTTCTGCGAAGGAATAAACTTTTTAAAATTTGTTTTTGTTTTTCCACAATGAGTTACAGTACAAGTATTCTTGTTTTTTGTTCTTTTTATTTCTTGTGTTCTTTTCTTTAACCCTTGAGAGAGTAAAAGTAAGAAAATTCTTGTGGGCATTTTCTCTCACACGCTGATGAATTCTTATTGTCCCCTGGATTCTGGATTCAGTTCTACAAATGCAGTAGCGTAACAAAGTGCCACAGAAAAGTAACCATAATAAGAGTTGAAAGGTTTAATGGGCATTGAGCAAATGGTAACATGTGTTATAAATTGTAGAAAGATGACAACTTTACCCTCAAGAGTAATGGATATAACTCTCGTATAAATGCGAGTATGTATCGATTTAGCTTCTGCGTTTTTGTCTTGTTTGATCTGCCTTCTTTTCTTTTCTATACATACATATGTATATTGCTGTGAATATTCAAATGCTTTCATGGATAGAAGGAAAGAAGAAGTTATGACTTTACTACGATATTTCGAATAAACAGGATAACGATCTGTCATAACAGTTTGCGTTTTATTAGACAAGAAAACTTGTGCTAAGTTTTTTGTACGGATATAGATGTCCGTCTGACGTGACACGTAAACCCCTTGACAGATTATTACTCTTGTTAAAAATTGGTGAATGAAGGATATTTATAAAATCGAAGATAGTGGTTACTTAGCTTTTAAATTTATTATAAAATGACAAGTCACTTAAGCATGGTTGATTCAAAGTTTGATTGGCCGAATAAGATATGGAATGTCTTGAAAACCGCAAATCATTCAGAGGTGTTAAAATATTTCTCGATGCTTCTATTAAAATGATTTTTTTTTTTTTTTTTTTTCATTCAAAACTTATTATGTATAGAAGTAAATACCGTAGGGAGATACTTCCAGCATTTTCGTATTTTCGTACAAGGATGAGTAATTTTTCATCCTGGCACGTGCAAGGGATAACTTGGCACGTTGATTTCATTTGCAGAACCCTAAAATAACTGATAAATTTGTATACCTTGAATGGTATTATTATTTTCTTTATATTAAGCACGAAGACATCGACTAGACATCTTGAAGTAAAAGGGAAATTTCTTTAGGATTAACATAGGACAATTTGAGTTAGACGTAGACATTTCTACTTTTATCCAAGCACGGAAAATATGTTTTCCATTTTTCTTTTGTTTTTTTCTCCTGAGGCACTATAATCCGGAAAGCAGACCCTAAAGCCATTCTCCCATGAGGCCACAATAAGGAATTCTCAGTATTATGTGATGTACGCAACCTGGGGCTCTAGATAACATTTGATTTTACTGTTGACGACCCATGCTAAGGTGATTAGGACAATGACATTGGATATATTTGCGTACTTTGAATGTTAGGTCTTGATATGTAAAAAATGACCAAGTCATTTAGTTTTAAAAGTATTGTCTTGTACATACATAGTAAAAGGAGTTTTTACATTTGATCAGCTCCTTCTCCTACATACCAAGCTTTCTAATAGACCAGGTGCTCCCGAAAATCTAGTGGATATGTAGCTGTCATACAAGAAAAGAATAAGATAGAGCGAACACGTGACCAGATAAAAACGATAGGAAAAAATTTTTTTAAATAAACAGCAACGGTGTGAGACATAAAATTGATACTGGCTTTATTTTAAAGGTACGTTCACGCAATTATGTGTGAAATAGCATATCATCCAAACAGTGCTTCAAGCAGTCAATTTAATTTTTGATGGCTCGGTCCAATATTTTTGCTTTATTCCGGTAATAGCTTGTCGAACGTAGTTGGCTTATTAGCGTAGACTAAGGACTTGACGTAGCCCCCGACAAAATAACCGAGTGGTGTCAAATCAGATGATCGCGGCGGCCAATTTTCTCCTTCACAACTTGGAGCGTTTCGTCCTTTGTATGGCATGTTGTTGAGCTCTGGCCATAGAAAATCGGTTAACATCGCTCTATACCTGAGACCATTGACGGAAACGGTCAAGTCCGAGAAGATAATTTTTTGGCCAAAACCCAACAAATCTCAAGCAAACATTTCCAGTCCCCAATTAGTGAAATCACGGCGTTGAAATGGTCCAGCTTCAATTATTGCATCAGGAGGCCCAAATCCAACCACAAAATAAGCCGGGTTGACTCTCTGATAATGTCAAATTCAGCTAATCGAGGCGCTACAGAGGGGGCTATGTTTTCTTCATATCGCACCAGTCTCTGCCTGGTTGGTGGCTTAAGATCCGAAAGAGTGTACTAACACTCAAACTTTCCCACGGTGCGACGAATTGCATGCACACTGAAGCCTTGATGACGACCGACCTCACGACGAAATGCCTCGTGCATGTACAATTGAGCCAGATTTTGGATAATATATTTTAATAAATTTCTCACTTTCGGCAGGCGTTATTCATACGCAGAGTTCAATTTTAAATAAGTTTTTTCGAGCATATTGGCATAGACGAGTGATTTGACATATCCCTATAAAAAATAATCTAAAGACGTCAAATCGCTTAATATAGCCGGCTAAACTACCGGTCTAAAACAAGAGCTAAATTGCTCACCGAACTCATTTCTCAATTGGTCCACCGATTCCTATGTGGCATATAGCGACATCTTGCTGGAGTCACTAGGTTCAGCTCGGGCATTTTGGGCGAAAAAAGAAGTTCGATATCATTGAACGATAGCAGGCGTCATTGACTGTAACGTTACTCTCACGGTCGTCTTTCAAAATTTCAAAATAGATCAATGATTCTGCCGGACCATAGACCGCATTGGCAGTGCTTGTATTGCCTAAAGTTGCTCATTGGACCGAATATGTAATTTTTGTTTATTAGCATACACATTTAACCAAAAATAAGATTCGGCGCTGAAGACAGTTTTTCGATAAAAAAGTGGATCTTCCTCAAGAGTTTCTAAGGTCTACTAATTGAAAATTCGACGCTGTGGTAGGCCATTCGGCTTCAGCTCTTGCATGAGCTATATTTCAAAAGGTTTAAGACCAAGACCTTTGTATAAAATCTTCAACTTAGTCGAGTAAAAGAATCCTAATCTCTGTGAACGCCAACGAATGGACAATTCACGGTCTTCATTAAAATTCGCGGATACAGCTGTAGTTTTTTCCTATATATGCACTCAACGTATACTTTCAGGTAGATGTCCAGTAGCGTGAAATTGGTGCGAAATTTGGTCACTATGGTTTGAATTGCTTGCTCAGTAAGTCGATTATGATGACCGTAAAATGGTTGAAGTGCGTGAAAAACATTTTTCATGGAGCACGAATTTTTCTAAAAAAAAATTCATTAAATTGTAAGTGTTGTTCGGATGTTATTTTTTTCATGATGAAATGGCAATGCTAAGTGAGCATATTTGATGCATGACGCATATCACGAATCATGTGTGAGCTGTCAAGAATGGAACTCTGAGCAACCGAACAGCAAGAAAATCACCCATTAATTGGAGTTAGGTAATCGGATGAAATTAGACATACAAGCGAGTGTGTAGCAGGTCTTCATTTGTCAATATCAGCCTTACTTGTAGAACAAAGGAAGGAGAGATACAATGCTATGAACTCCTCCTGGAAATAACCTATGAGAAATTTTTGTTCTTACCTCGTGACCCAAAAAAAAAAAAAAAGAAAATAGGCTGGCATTTGAAAGAGCTATGAGCATGCATGCTGCACGATTTGGCATCCGAAAACGGAGATAGGCCGATTGCAAGTTAACTAACCATCATTGTTAGAAATATTTTCCGCATCAGACGCAGTATTTATTACTGCTATTGACATTCACTCGTATTAGTACAGCAAAAAAGGTTTAAATAAAGGAATACAATTGGATCGGAAATGTAACATAAGGTAATAAAGGAAGGCAGAGTAACGTCAAAGAGCCACAAAACCTGAACAAAATGACCAAAGAAATATCCTAGTAAAGAAGCAGTCAGTGCCAAGATTTTGAAGGGTCTTTTAAGTTGCGAAAAAAAGTCCAAAGTGTAGCTGTAAGCCAAGATACAGCATTCAACTTGTGAAAACTACAAAATTTAACTCCAAAAATTTCACAAGAGAAGATGTGTAAGCCGTTGAACTTTTTAAAGCTGGAAGAAATGATCTGATATGGAGCATAAGCCATCCTTTTAGTAATTTCTAACGGAGAATGAAAAAGCCTTATTAATACCGCATACAAGATTGTACATACCAATCAACTGAATCTTCTCAACAATCTGGTGAGCCGACCACCGAGAATATTATCGGATTCCACATCAATACCCACCACTTCTTTATCGACATAAAGTTTGCTGATAATGTCATCTGTAAGATGAACTATACAAAGTCATGTATTGTTTATTATGCCAACTCATTCGGTTGTGCAAGATGTAGATGAGGGGCCATCAAATTCGGAAGAAATACCATCGACCTATTAATTGTTAAGAAAGGGATTAGACAAAGTGAAAGAATCACAAGTTGTACAATATTTCACATACTTGTTCTTCAAGCAACATTGACATATTCACCACAAATCTTAAAGCATTTGTCAGAATTAAGGCAAAAATTTATCTATCAAAATTTTGTAGCGATCTCGGTCAACGTTAGCATAGAAATTAGGTGAAAAATAAGATTGGCTTCGAACTAAAGTCAATCAGAAAAGCCCTATAACGATTACCGGAAAAGATATTATGAAGGAGTATATGTATTGAAACTCTTTTAAAGCTTAATCTCTTCTGCAGCTATCACTTTGGAATATTGGCAATAATAATGGCAAATACGAGGTGCGTTCAAAAAGTAAGGTTACTTTATATTTTTATAAAAAAAATATTTATTTATTCGTCAATATTTATGTTGTCCCTATAAAAGTAATCCCCTTCAGATATAATATACTTGTGCCTAGGTTTTTTTCAATCTTCGAAGCAATTCTCATAAGCACCTTTTTGATATAACCTTGAGCTCATCCAGCAATGCCGTTTTTATTTCCACAATCATTTCAAATCTCCGTCCTTTCATAGGTCTCTTCAGTTTTGGAACAGTAAAAAGTCACATGGGCCAAATCCGGTGAATATGGTAGCTAAGGCATGATTGTCGTATTGTTTTTGTTTTGTTGTAAGTGCATTATCGTGATTTAAAATCCATGGATTGTTTTTCCAAAACCCCGGACGTTTTTGAGGTGAAAACTCCTGATGCACTCCGACACGGAATCGAAAAAAAAAAAAACAGTGATCGAAACTTTGACATTTGATGGAATTTGGCGTGCTTTTTTCAGTCTTGACTTTTCTGGATGCTCCCATTGGGACGATTAGGTTTTGGTTTCGACGCTATTACTATATAACCGTGATTCATCACCAGTTATGACGCTTTTGTCAGGATCATCCTTGACGTCATTTAAGAACTCCTGAGTGATGTTCTTCTGGTCAAAATTAAGAAGTTTCAGAACAAACTTCGCTGAGACACGTCTCATGCCCAAAGCATATGAAAAAATTGCACGACACGAGAAGACAAATATTCCAAAATCCTCAATAACTTCTCTTATCGTAATTCGAAGAATGACAGCTTCGACGTTGTCATCTTTTGATGATGTGCTCAAGCGTTTAGGGCGAAGTTCGACATTGGCAACTTCTCGGCCATTTTGGAACAGCTTGTACCACATGTAAACTTTTTTTTTATTTAGAGCAGACTCATTGTTTGCCACTGTCAACATTTTAAGTATTTATTTACACAATATTTGATTAAAATTCGTTGCTCTATTTCTTATAATAATTGAAAATCGCCGAGCAGAACAAAACTCGTCTGACGTTTCTATCTGTCAAATACAAACTAATTTTTTTTTTTCAAAATTTGAACGTTTATTTAAGAAAAACATGTACAATATTATTATACAAAGTATTTCCCACCTAAAGCTATGACTTTTTCCCATCTTTCTGTTAATTTGTGGATCCCATCCCAAAAGAACTGCACCGGCTTGGCAGCCAAGAATCAATCAAGCCAATTTTTGATATTCTGCTCTGATGTGAACCGTATTTCAGTGAGGGCGTTCTGCATCGTACAGAACAAATGGTAGTCAGAAGGGGCAAGGTCTGGGATATAAGGCGGGTGGTATAAGACTTCCCATCCACTGTTTTCCAAATTTTTCTTAACCGGAATAGCAACGTGGGGCCGAGCGTAGTCATGATGGAAAATTATTGCCTCGTGTCTGGTTGTATATTACGGACGTTTTTCGGCTACTGCTCTCTTCAAATGGACTAATTGTATTCGGTAGCGTTGTCCGTTGATGGTTTCACCCGGTTTTAGCAGCTTATAATACAGTACACCCATATGCCGTTGATTTGGCTGGTTGGCCGGTTTTTCATATATGATTTTGTGCGCAAAAATGACTTCCTTTTGTAGCGTTCCAGCAGCATTTCGGACATGCAAAACCGCCTTTCGACGTCTCTCGGCTTGAGTTCATGTGGAACGCAATTTCCTTGCTTTTGAATATATCCAGCTGCTTTTAAACGTTTTGAAATGGCTGCTTGAGTGACATCCAAAGATTCTGCGAGCTCTTCTTGTGTTTGGCAACAATTTTCATAGAGGAATGCTTCCAGTTTTTCATCTTCAAACTTTTTTGGCTGCCCAGGACGTTCATCGTCTTCCAAGCCAAAATCATCACTTTTAAATCGTGTAAACCACGTGGTACGTTTGCTCAGCTAGGGCATGTTCACCATAAACTTCCACCAAAATACGATGACTTTCGGGAGCAGTTTTCTTCATATTACAGTAATGAAGAAGAACTCCCCGCAAAAACACTTTTTCAGGCACAAAGTTCGACATATTTGAGTGAAAAAAATTTATTGTTGTTTACGCTTCAAATGAATGACATATACTGAAATGACGTACAATGACAGAAGCTTTCCAACGCATGTTCCAATGGAATAATAGCAATTTGAAAATACAAGTTACGCCATCTCTTAGCAAACCACACGAACTAAGTTATATACGCGAAACTCATAGAAGGTCGCATAATTTTTGCGCTCCTCTTAATCGACCAGTTGAGCTGTCTTTTCTCTATGCTGTAGATAAGTTTTGTATCACTACTTACTCTACAGTCTACGTTATTGCATCGTGTGGCGAAAGATTTGCAATTGTGGATTCGCCGTCACAAAAGTTATCCTTCGTCCGTCGACTATGTGAAAAATATTTTGAAAAGAACTTGGATTACGCCCACATAAGATCTGATTAAAGTAAATACTAAAGCCATGAAATAATGGCTTGCGACAGGAGTTCACAGATTTTGGCTCAGTGAGTTTGTTAAAAACCAACAGTTTTTGGAGTGAACAAATCCAAAAGATACAAAACTTTTAGTGCCATCACCTTTTCGTTACTTTTTCAAAAATGAGACCTGCGATATATTATTAGATTGTTCAACAAGTTCTACGGTTTTTTTCTTGGAAGTAGTGTTATCGTTTCAAAAAATCTTTGTGTATACCGTTATGAAATTTTTGTTGTTAATTCCAAAAGAGAGGTTTATCCTTTACATTGTTCCGAGAATTTGTTTTGATCGGACGTGTTTTAAGTGCTTAGTATTTTTTTTTTTTAAGGAGGATAAGAAATTGCATTTTCGGCATATTTTTCTTTTTTTTCTAAGTTTTCAAAGCGACAAAGGTGTAACGGGAGATTAACAGCGTCTATGAAGATTCGACTATAAGTGCCGACACTTGACTGCGTTGGTTTACGCGCTTTCGTTCAGAGAAACCGACCTTGCTAATGCTGTTCGCTCAGGATGCTCACCCACCACAGATGACAATTAAATCTTGGCTGCAGTTACGTGGAGGATAAGAAAGTTCATTTTCGGCATATTTTGCTTTTTTTTCTTTAGAAATGGTGTCAAAGCGCAACGATAGATTTGCAACATACTCGTATATGGAGATTCGGCTATAAGCGCTGACACTTGTCAGCATTGGTTTACACGCTTTTGTTCAGGAAATACAGACCTTTCTGATGCTGTTCGCTCTGAACGTCCACCCACTACAGACGACAATCAAATCTTGGCTACATTTACTGTTAACAGACATTTAATGACACCGGAGATCACTCAACGGTTTAACATCGCCCATACAAAAGTTTCACAGAAACTGAAAAGGCTTGGAATGTCGAAAAAAATGAATGTTTGGGTTCCTCACGAACTCAGTGAAAGAAACATTATGGATCGCATGAATCGTTTGGTCTGTGAGTCTTTCTTGAGATGAAACTCCCTTAAAGGTTTCCTGGAAGGAGTGGCTACGGCGGTCGAAAAATGAGTAGTTTACAACAACATTAGGCGTAAGAGGTTATGGTGCGCTCCTGGTGAAATACCGAAATCAGTCAGTAAACAAGATTTGCATCCCAAAAAACTCATGTTGAGCATTTTGTTTACTGACGAGGTGTCTTTTACTTCGAGTTGCTTCCACGCAATCAGACAATAAATGACGCTAAATATTGCCCTCATATCGATAATTTAAAGCAAGCAGTGGAAGAAAAACGGGCAAAGTTGGCGAACAGGAAGGACTTTGTTTTCGATTATGACAAAGACAGGTTTAGTGACAAAACAAAAGCTGAATTCATTTGACTAGAAAGTTATGTAGCATGCACCGCACTCTCCAGACCTTGGGCCTTCTGACTACTACCTGTTCCACCATTTCTCTACAAACCAACTTGGAAATTTTTTTAACCATAAGTCTGCTGATTTTTACAAAAGGGGCATTATGTCTCTCCCAGAACGTCGAAAAAAAGTAATAGACCATAACGGACAATATCTGATAGATTAAATAAACTTTTATACCAAAAATGTGTGTTAAACTTTAACCCTAAAAAAACATATAACTTATTGAACAATCCAATAGCAGTAGAAGATTTCATGAGTGCCCATCTCTGACGCACTGGAAAATATGGTACGTATTCGATATTTGCTTACTTCCTTATGCCTTCCCATTCCGGGGTCAATTTATTTCTTTTTCTTCGTTTGGTTTACATCAACAGATATTGTTCATTGTTACAAGACAACATGACAATAAAAGAGCCCATTCGACTTTGTACATATAGTAGCTATCTGTGACAGAAAGTTTGAAATGGTTCAATCAGTATATCAATTTGCCTAATTTTCAGATACTATGTATGTACACCAAGAAAATGAGTCACCAGGAAGAAAACTTACAAATCAACCATAAATATTATGACAGTGCGGTAAGAATAAGAAAAGTCGTGAAATACTGAGATAACTCTTCATGGTCTTTTCAAGTTCAAGGGCTATTCACGTCTTTTTAAAAAAAAAAAAAAAAAAAGATTATCGTCAACAAGGCATGGTAGAAGTAAGGTAAATTTATCTCAAAGAGAAAAAATCTTAATATGAGTCGAAGTTCAAAAAGAAAATTTTATATTTATTTTCCACTTATCCGAAATCGATGAATTTAATTCTCTTTCTTTCAAGTTTAATTGGATACGTAAATGAATTTTCTAAAACTCAACCATTCCTTGTGCATTTTCGTATCTTCATAGCATAGGATAACTTACGGAAATTCATAATTTGTTTTTGGAAAGCTGTTTTTTTTTTTTTTTAAACCTGCAAATACTCCTAACTCGGAATGGAGTACTTCAGTTGTCTGCAAGAAATTAAAAATTTTCTTCTAAGAAATACCCCACTACTTTAGCAGCAATTGGCTTAACTAATTAGCAAAATACTTTAGCCTTGTTTCGAACTTGGTAATTACTTTAATAAATTCAAACAGAAATTCAAAAGCTTAATTATGCATCTCGAAACCAGTCTGTAGTTATCTCAGAAAGAGCTATGATCAGAGGCAACTAGATACAATGGTAGTTAAGTTGGTAGGTATGGTCAACCTTTCCTTTATTCAACCAACAAAGTATGCACAAGAATTGTTCTTAAAACTTTAGCCGACCCAGTTACCGTGGCTGTATTATTAGTAAAATCATTTCATCATACTCGAAATCTGTTCTCCCTGAAAAGTGCACACAAACAAAGGTAAGTTTTCATCGTTTGCTTTAAAATTGAGGTATTGTCGGCACTTTCAAGGACATTCGACAAAGTATAAAAGGACAAGAATTCTGATGTCTTGTTGGAGGAGAGGATTGCAGTTATAAAAAACCTGAAAATATTCAGCGTCATTGGGTATACAAAAAACAGAAAACTACAACAAATGATAGCATCTTAGGGGGAGGGCAAGTAAAGAGTTTTTCACCATCCCCCAGCGTGCCGTTTAAAAAAAGGTTCTTCCTTGTCTCTATCGGATCGGTTTGTTTTTGAAAGTTTTTCCTTTTCCATTTTTTTTTTGTTTTTTTTTTTTTGTGTTTTTGAATGTTTGTCATTAAGTTTTTCTGTAAAATATTTCTTTCGTTTTAGCAAATATTTTAAAAGAGGAAAACGAAAAACTATCAACGTGTGCTTACTGGTTTGGAAAATAGCGGATAGAGTTCGTTCGCCGTAAATCCGCATGGAACTATTGTACATTCAAAGTTTTTTTTGACATTTTCTATTTTTTTTTTTTTCTTATGAGGCGCTTAGGGATATTATCTAAAGTAAAAAATAAAAAATGGCAGTAATTTTGAATATATTATATGCAAACTCATAAAAAGCCCGCTAAGTCATTCTGCCAGTTACTTTAGATAATTTATAGAATATTACTTGACATTTTTATTGAGTCCTTCTGCGTAGGTACGAAAGAAGGAATTTACGGTGCATAAAGTGCACATTGCCATTGCCTCCTATTGATTCTTAATCTAGGTTAAGTATGTTCGTGGATAAAATTGGATGAAGTGTTAAAAAAAGACAAAAATTTACTAGACAAGGACTCGAATAGATACGTATCTACAGATATAGCTTTTGCAAGTATATGTTTACTTTTTAAATAATTTTGTAAATCAAGCAACAAGAGATGAGGCTGACACATTTTGTGTATCAGTAAAGGTTGCTGGATTGAAATTTAAGAAGCCGGCATACATCATTTATGAAAAAAAATGCTTCAATTTACTTTTCACCAAGAAAAAAAAAAATCGATTCTCATTACTAGGTGGAGTGACCGCCAGAATGCGCTGCTACTGCAAAAAAGGTTATGTTGCCTTGAAGTCCGTTCATATTTAGGCAGACATGCCAAATTTCAGTGCGATACTGTCTTTAGTTTTATTGTTGTCAGCTGTCAATGATTGTTATTGACGTGTTTGGCATCATGTTGAGTATGGACAAAAACGATTTTCGTTCTCTCATAAAACATTATTTTTTGAGAGGCAAGATGGTGAAGGAAACAAAAGAAAAGTTGGATAATTTTTATGGGGCTAATGCTCCGTCAGATTACACCGTCAAATATTGGTTTCGAGAGTTTCGTGGTGGCTGAAACTCCACTACCGATCAAGTCCGCCACGGCAGGCCCTCCGATGCGGTTACAGAGGACAATGTAAAAAAAAAAAATACATGAAATGGTGTTGGCTGACTGGAAAGTAAAGGTGCGCAAGCTAGCAGATACCACAAAGATTATATTAGATTATATGAAAAAGTTATCCTGCCGCTGGGTGCGGCCAAAAACACGAACGCGAGAGCAGTTCGAAAGAGTGTTTGGAATCGCTGATGCGGAGTCGGGCGTTGATTGGTAACTGTTGAGCACCAGAGAACAGAATGAGTGCCCGGCAATGGACTGAAGCCGGCACGAGTGCTCCAAAGCGGCTGAGGTAGGCTCGATGGGTCGGAAATTTTATGTCGTCGGTTTTCTGGAATTGTCATGGCATACTCTTCGTGGACTACATCGATAGAGGAAAAACCATCAACAGCGAGTATTACTGTGCATTATTGGAGCGATTGAAGGCCAAAATCGCTGCAAACCGGCCTCACATGAAACGAAAAAAATTTTGGTTTTGCAAGACAATGCACCGGCGCACAAGAGCGTTGCAACCATTACTAAAATCAATGACTTACGGCTCCAATTGCTGTCGCATCCACCGTATTCGCCCGATTTGGCTCCCTTGGACTATTATCTCTTCCCAAACCTCAAAAGATGGCTCATCAAAAAAAAATTCAGCGCACGCGAGGAAATCATCGACGCCACGGAGGAGTATTTTGCAGAATTTCCGGAAAATTATTTTTCGGACGGGATCAAGAATTTGGAAAATCGCTGGAATAAGTGTATCAAACTAAAAGAAGACTACATTGAATAAAATAAAAAAACAATTAATTCCTTCCCAACCTAATATGCACATAATAAGATTTATATTCTGGTCTAGTCCGATGGGATACAACCGTTGTATGTCTTCCCATAATTACCTTAGCTATATTATTGTGTTATGTAGAGTAATTTAGTGACATCAAACACGGCATTAAACAATAGTGATGTTGAACTATTGAACACCGATGGTTCTGTTGCATATGAAGAAGTAAGCACTTTATGAAAATAAGTCGCCTCTCAGTGCTTATCTTGATTGATATCGTTTTCATTTGCTGCTATGCCAGTCTACATAACTTGATTCCGTAATCCAATTCGATCAAAGTCAGTCATTATAGACATTGCAAGTGCAACCTACCTGAATGTAGTTAATTATTTAACTTTTTGACTGCATTACTTTTAAAGTAAGAGTTTAGTTTTTAAATAAAAAAAAAAAAAAGGAAGTATTGCAAAAGTGTATAAAATATTTATTAAAGCTGAAAAATCAACGCTTACCATTTACTTTTTAAAGACTATCTCATGTTAATTTTGACCCTGAATATGTTTCAAGTGGTCCATAAAGTGAGTCCAATTTTGAATGATTTTTCCGAGCATATTGGCTGGCATCTTGCTAATAACACGTGTAATGTTGTCTTTCAAGCCTTTAATTGGCGCTGCCTTATCGGCATATACAGAGTATATAGAGTAATTTGACGTACTCACCGAATTCATTTCTCTATTGGTTCATCGGCATATGGCGCCGTCTCGCTGGAACTACATGTCAACCAGGTTTAGCTCGTGTGTTTTGGGCAAAAATAAAGTTCGAAATCATTGAACGATAGCAGGCGCCATTGACGGTAACGTTGTTCTCACGGTCGTATTTCAAAAAATATGGGTCAATGATTCTGCCGGACCATATACCGCACCAATCAGTGCATTTTTCATCATCACTCATTCAGCCAAAACTAAGCTTCGTCGCTGAAGACAATTTTTCGATAAAAAAGCAGATATTCTTTCAGCCTTTTCAAGGCCCACTCACCAAAAATTCGGCACTGTAAGGTTTTGTTAGCTTTTAGACCAAGATTGTAACACAATTCCAAATGCTGTGAACGGCGAAGAATGAAAAAATGATGGTCTTCATTAACACTGGCGGATACAGCAGTAATATTTTCCTCTGTGCGTACTTTACGCATACGGGTGGGTGGCTTGATGTCCAATAGCGTGAAATTGGTGCAAAATTTGGTCAACATGGTTTGAATTTCTTGGTCAATAGGTCGATTACAACGACCGTAATATAGTCGAACTGAGTGAAAAACATTTTTCACAGAGCACTGCCCATAATAATGTCGTTGAATACCTGGTAAAATTCTTCATTATCCATATTCTGTCGTATGGAACTAAAAATCACACAAACAAATAATACTTTACTCGAAGCAGTTAAAAAACCATTAAAATTGTTTGCCAGAACTACAATTCTACTCCGAAATCAAAAAAAAAAAAAAAAAAAAAACACAAAAAAAAAACTAAAAATATATCAACGGTCGTCCGTCCATCTTATGCGACTTGTTTTAGCTAAGCTGCACCGCAAGGACGGCAAAATAAGAAAGAATTTCTTTCAGGCTTTAGTTTTATAAAAAAAAATCGTTTTATTCTGTAGTGAGATAAATCTTCGCATTTAAAAGTTTTTGTGTACTATAACAAGCATTAGCACCTGAACAATAAGCAATTTAAGAAAGACTTTAACGCAAAAACAAACAGAAAAAATGTTAACCCCCAGTGCAAAGATACATTTATGTTGATTAAATTCAAGAAGCCATATTTTCATTTACCCAAAAAGAAGTGTGTAATTTCTTTACGACTTGTATGTGTACCTAGAGAGAACCTATTAAACAAACTGCTGAAGGCAAGACTATAAAAATGTACACTTGTCGTCATAAAAACCGCACCATATCAAAATGATTGAAAAATTGTTAATAACTACGATAATAATTTTTATAATGAAATTAAAATTTTATTGAGTACTCCGCTGTAGTTTATAAGTATTTGTGTTTCGATATGCCACTTTTACCAAAAAATTATCAATACCGAGTTGCTCCTCCTTTGGCGGTTATTACCGCTTTTATTCTAGAAGGCATCGAGTTTACTAGAAGTTCGGTAATATCCCTTGAAATTTCAGTATTCCATACATGTTCCAGAACTTCATTTAGCTTTTTTTACTCTCTGATTTATGTTCAGACACCTTACGTTTCATTACATGCCACAAGTGTTCGATTGGGTTTAAATCGGGCGAATTAGCTAGCCAGTCTAGTCTGGTAATTCCGAGGTCATCAAACGTTGTCTTGAGCTGAAAATTATTGAAAGACTCTAGTTAGTTGTCTGTTTATTATTTATAAAGTAGACATCTAGAAGTTGATTTATAACACTTTACTTACGGATTTGGCGCTGTGGTAAGGTGCAGATTCATCTTGAAAAATGCACTTGTCAGTATACGAAAAATGCTGTTCAATTGCTGGTACCAAAAACTCCCTTATTACTTCTCTATACTTTTGAGCGTATATAGTTCCATTAACAAAGTGCAAAGGGCCCAAAACGTAAAAAGAAAAACATACCCAAACCATCCGGCTTTGAAGAAACTTCACTGTTTTGACTATGCACTCGTCCTTGGACCTTTCACTTGCTGACCGTCGGACGTATGGCAAATTGTCGGCACACAACAAATTAAATTTACTTTTATCGGACCATATCACACATCGCCAATCATCCTTCGTCCAATCTGCGTGCTTTTTTGCCCACGTCAAGCGAACTTCTTTCATTTTTGTGGTTAGGTAGAGGTTTTTTCGCTGGTCGTCTTCCATATAAACCTATCTCCCGTAGCCGTCGGCGTATAGTTTCGGCGCTTAGATCAACTTGATGAAATTCACTCAGCTTTGCTATTATACGGACAGCACTTTTAAAGCGATCTTCCATGCTAATTCGTTGTAATACATTGTCCGTCTTCTGGGTTGTTTTTTCCTTTCCAGTGGATCCAAATTTTCTTTTTTCTTCATCAGTCGTACGATAGTTGAATGACAGCATCCTATTTTAAGCGCAATCTTACGATAGCCAAGCCCTTCTTCGAATAAAGTCAATATTTGAACTTTTTCGTCCCGAGTCAGTTGATGATATTTACCAGACATTTCACTTTTTTTTTAGTTGTCACCGTCACAACTCAATTCAAACTGATTTTTTTTTTTGCACTGAATACGAGGCCGAGCTCCGCTATGGGGAATACCCTTTATCAGTATGGGAAAAAACCCTTACGATCTGTTGTAATTTGGCATTTTTTGAGAACTTATTAAGTGGTGCGGTTTTTATGACCGCAACTGTATGTAAAAATCAATACGAAATATGGGGGTACTAACGAAATAACTTGTGTTTCTACGTAGGATACACATGTCTGAATTTGGACACTGTAAGTAACAGCCCCTTATAAAAAAATTTTTCATAACTTTCAGATAGCAATAGTGTCTCAAAGGAAAGATCTTTAAAGCTCTGAAAAGATCCATAAAATGAGCTAAACGATAAGTTTTTCTTATTTTTCAAATAACACATTTTTGCTGGACAGCTATTCGTTGAATTTTATTTCTATAGTGACCACTCCAACAAGTAACTCCATAGTGAAGTCTTGAACAATTTTTAATGTACCCATAGAGCAATGCTCCTGGAATCGGTAGAAATAATGAATTGACGAAACGAAATATTATTTCTGCTTTAACGCATGCTTGTACCAGCTCAAATTGTAGTCAATATTTGTGTTTAAATATTTATAGTCATCTACAACTTTAATCTTAAGCCATGTCTTACTACACATAAAAGTGCTATTGTAGCAGATTCCAGAATTTTTATAATTGCACTTATAAAACTGTATAGCAATAGCTCAATGAAAAAATACATCTAAGAGTTGATACGAATAAACTGGATACCGGATATTTAAGCTAAAGAGTACCATTTTCGTTTTATTGCTAATAAATAGCTTGTGTTTCGGAAACCATAGTCGAAATTTGTGGATGTCATGACTTCCATATATCGGCCATTAAGTTCAGTGGGCTTACGGAGCGATATGCAATTTTCAAGTCATACCCATAAAAGACAGAGAGAATAAAAATTTTATATGTGTATACAGGGTGTCCCCTAATTCGTCAACGATAATTTGAGAAATGTGCCTTGAGTATATTCTAAGAAAAAAACATTTCTACAGTAATGGGCTATGTCTAATGTTGACATCTTTTATCTAGAATTTAAGAAAAGGCTTACTTTGGTATACCCTGACTCATGTTAACGGAAATTGCTCTGTTAATTCTAATGGTAGAAACTTCGTTACGGACTTTATTTTTAGAAGAAATACTGCTTTGTAACTTCGTTTAAATAAAGTTGATATCCAAGCATGTTCCATTTTTACTGTCCATGCTAATTTTTGATTTTGAGGTAATTTTTTTCTAGGAAATGTGTAATAAACATAACGTTCTACTTTTGTTTTTCTTATGAACGTAAAAATAATAAAAAAAAGTCATCAAAAAGTTTGCAAAAAAACTCATAGATTTTATGATACTTGGGAAAACCTGCAGCAGGAAAAATTTAAAATTGTTTTAAGCTTCAAAGGCGGTGGATAAAAAATGATTTTGTATGGTTTTAGATAATTTTTATTTTTTGTATGTACTAAAACAATTATAAAAGGTGCTCAATGTGTTGGTTGTTGGTGTTGGTTGGGTTCGCCTGCTAGAACCCGTTTTTTGATTTTACGTTTCGAGAATACGCTCTTTAGGTTCACTTAAAGTTGCTATTTTGGTTGCATAAATAAGTTCTTTTACTCTTCCTCACACAAAAAAAAAAGCCGATACTGTATGGTCAGGAGATTTTGTAGATCAGCGAACTGGTTCCTTTTTCCCTATCTCTTCAGCTACTCTTCATCTAGCCAATTCTTAACCTCACAACCTGAGTGGTCGTGAGCTAGTTGAATCAGTGGAATGCACTCCAATAGTTCTGATAAATTTCGTAAAAATTCCAGGTAGTTTACAGGATTCAGCTTATGTGGTAGTTTGAAGTGTCAGTGTCATCAACATGTTGACACTGAATGTATGTTGAAATAATTTATGTCTCCTTGTACGTGGATTATCCGCAGCCCATGTATGAAGATTATGAAAATTTGTGACCCCATCTCTTGTTAAAAGAATTCCAGCTTCCCGTATTCTTTCATAGCTGAAGTTTTTTTTACTTGTGAAGCTCCAGCATTAGGTCGTGTATTTGAAACTGATTTCGTTTCTCGAAGTCTTCAATATGTATTTCCAAATATTCCTTCACTAGGTGGTCGCCGACTGGGATAAAGTTCATAGTATCTGTGTCGTTCTTTAGTTGAACTTCCGTTGCACACCCCATAAAAAGATGTCTACGTATTGTTGACTTGTAAATGCTGACAATTCAAATAGCGTTTCTAAGCAACTGTAGTATTGGCGTAGAAATCAAATTTATGAATTTATGTTTTTTTTTTTAAAAACTTTTATAGCAAACAAAAATTGTTTGATAAATTTTTCAAATAGGCTTTCTAAATAGAGAACTGTTAACGTCCGTATTCTTTAGATCGCTTAAGACATCTTCAGCCTTCTTCTGGCTCCTAGGTGGAGTTTTCTTCTCTGGGGGAGAGCTGGGCATGTACAGCGAAGGTGCAAAATTGTTTCCTATTCCTTCTCGTCCATACAGCTTCTACAGAAAGCATTTGTACAAGCGCCAAGCCTTCTTGCATGCTGGCCTACAAGGGAGTGTCCAGTGATGACATCTATAATGGCGCTGAGATGTTTCCTATTTAGAAGAATTAGACTTTTAAAGAGACATTCAGATCCAGCTTTGTTTAGTTTCTTGTCATGTTGGCCCACTGGTCCATCTAAGGTCTCTTCTTTTATTAGCATCCAGCTTAAATAATAATTTGCACGTAGCGATTGGTATACCTATGCTATTCACTGAAATGTATCTGTTTCTCGGCACCCAACAAAGGTGAACGTTGAACTTTGAACTTCCCTGCCATCTCCTTAAGAGATGATCGGCATTCAAGAGCGGTTTTAGAATTTAGTGAGATCAAGTCCAGGGACTTGATAGCGGCCTGACTATCCGAAAAGATGCGGATATCCTTTGCAGATATCACGTTTTCCTTCACCAAAATTTCCACCTGGAACATACTGCAGTGATTTGGAAAACAGAGGGAGAGGTTTAAGATCCATAGAAGTGGATAGACTCGTCCTCAATGAAAGCATCTTCCTCCCAGAAAGATCTTGAGGGAAAGATCGCATTAAAGTCTTTGTCAAACCGCAGTTTAGGAATGGTGTAATCGATGGTATCTATGTGGATTTCTTATATATTAAGAATATTAGCGTGGCCAAATAACTTATTTGTCCACTGTGTAGTCGCTTTAAGGCGACTGAAGATATCGATGGGTGTCAAGTGAAACAGAATGTCTAAAGCCGCGGAGGCTTAGTTTTTCGCAATGGCTGGGACAGTTTGGAGTTAATTACCCTGCTATTTAGCATAAGACTGATCAACTCCCCAAGTGAGTCGTCTACCTACGATGTAAAAGGCGCCCTTTATGTCTAGGAAAGCAACCTTTGTGTACTCTCTGTATTGCGGGGATCGTTCGATGTTTTTAGTCAGCGAATTCAGAGCCGTTTCCAGCGATTTTCCTTTACAATAGGCATGTTGAGCTGTTGGCAAAAGTCTTGGATCAATTTTAGCACGAATATGCTCGAATCAGTCGTTTTAGAGTTTTCAGAGGGAAAGATGATAGACAGTGGAATGTAGATCAATTCCACACAACTCCTCATGATATTCCCTAGCATGGGCAAGATGATATCTGAGGACCTTTGTAGTTCTGCCGGTATTATACCAACGTGGTAAAAAATCATAAATTCATGCAGTAGGTGGGCAGGTTTTCCCAAATTTAATTGATTTTTTTAATATTGTTACGTTCATCAAAAAACAAATAGTTTAACAATATGTTCACCATATTACTCATTTTCTGGAGAATATTTAAGACAAAATCAAAAATTAGAATGGGCAAAAAAAAAAAAGAAACAGGCTTAGAAATTTGGTATCTGAAGACTCAAACAAGACAGAAACTTTATTTAAACGTGGTTAAAAAGGCTGGTACTTCTTCCAAAAATAAAGTCCTAAACAAAAATATCGATCTGATGTGCTCCTGCAGACCGCCTTCGAAAACATAGTTTTGAGAAAAACATAGCATTAGTAGCTTCTAGTATCTTGAGTTGATGTTGTCTACGGGCCATTCTTCTCTCTCGCATACTCCCAAGCGCTCTCAAGTCAGAGATCATGACGCACTCTGGATCTCCTTTCTCGATATAGGCATGGGCATTAAGCCCAATTGATATTCCCATTGCATTCATGTAATACGAAATTGAAGTTGTACCTTCATTGAAGGCAAGCTGCTATTTTAACAATTTTTGAGCCACACGGAAAGATGTTTGGAGTTATTTAACTGATTGTTTTGCGTAAAACCACCAACACATCTTTCCAATAGTTTTTTATCGCTGAGATCTGTGTAAATTGGAAATATACAATAGCTTTAGCAACATAAGGTGGTAAAGACAGATAATCATATCCATAAGAAGATAACGTATCTGAAGCTCGCGCTCGCTGCCAACAAAACCATGAATCTTCTCCGACTGGGCACCTTTAGTGTTGAAGATTTTCATGAGTTGAACAAAAATGATAATAAGTTGCCCATATTGCATTATATAGGGTGATTTATCGTGAGGTTTGATTTTCAATAGGCCTTTTTTGACAGATCACGCGTGACTCCTATCCAACTGCTTTATCATTTTTGTTCAGTATCGTTTGGCAGGTCATCATGAAAAGACTCACATTGCAACAGCGTCTCCAAATTGTTCAGCTGTATTACGAAAATTACCGTTCTGTGAGAAATGTTTTTCGTGCGATTCGAGGAACTTACGGTGCGCATAATCGACCTACTGAAACCACTATTGCAAATAGCATTCACAAATTTGAGTCCTAGTTTACATAACTGGATGATCTTACTCGACAGATTAGACCACATCCAGCACGTAGTGAAGAGACTATATCATCTGTAGCTGATAGAGTACGCGAAGACCGTGAATAATCGATTCGTTGTCGTTCTCAGCAACTTGGCTTGGTGTATTGTACAACTTGGCGTATTTTACGTGAGGATCTCGGCCTTAAAGCGTAAAAGATTCAACTTGTGCAAGAATTTAAGCCAGACGACTTGAATTTGTCATATTTTTAGTGAATGGGCTCAGGAAAAACTTCATGAAAATCCGGTATTTTATCGTGAAATTTTGTTCAGTGATGAAGCCCAGTTCTGGCTCAATTAATACGTTAATAAATAAAATTGCTGTATTTGGGCTGATAAGCAACCCGAATAGTACCAAGAGCTCCTATTACATCCATTAGAAACAACGGTATGGTGTGGTTTGTGGGTTGGTGAAATCATTAGTCCATATTTCTTCAAAAATCAGGCAAATCAGATTGTTACCGTCAATGGTAACCGTTACGCGCCATGTTAATGGACTAAGTGCTTCCTGAAATTCAAGCACATGGTCTCGTTTAGCTCTGGTTTCAACAAGATTTTGCTACGAGCCATACAGCGCGTGAAACAATGGACTTGTTGAGAAATCATTTTGGTGAGCACTTAATTTCATGTTTTGCTACGGTAAATTGGCCACCTAGATTGTGCGATATCAAACCTTAGAACTATTTTCTCTAGAGATATGTAAAGTCACAGGTCTTTAGGAATAAGGCAACTAGGTCGGAAGCTAACATTACTCGTGTTATCCGCGATATACCACTCGCTATGCTCGAACGATTCGGCTAAAATTAGATCTTCCGAATGGACCACCTCAGACATAGTCCTGACCAACATTTACATAGTTTTGTTTTCAAAAAGGAAATGCCATGAATTGTTCTTTTAACCGATAATAAAAACTTTAAGTGCACTTTCAAATTTATGTATTGTACTTTACATTATAAATCAAACCTCACGATGAATCACCGTATATATCTAAAAGATGTCTCAGAGTATCACCTTATTTTTAATAGTTTTTTTCCAAGCACGAGACAAAAACACTATACACCAATTTCAGAATGCAACGCAATTGACACATCAACGATTATTATTGCAAATAATCACCCCAATTTAATCAAGAGTAATGTGTACTGATGTGTTAGATCATAAACCAGTTTCTATAGCAAAAGAATTTAAACCAAAAAAAAAATCTGAAATACGTATTTACGCGTAGCTATTATCCTTTGGATGTTAAAAGCAACATCTGAAATCTTTTCTAATATCCTTCTTCAAAAAAGCAATCAAAATTGGACATCAGAGAATCAGACAAATCAGAGAATCTATCTATTCCAGAAGAATTCGAGATTTTAAGAAAGTTGACTTAAAACTTTTAAAAATCTATTTCTTAATTCACATTGCCTGTTATTTGTATATGCATTGCATATGTCATATCACGTTCCATAAACTCCTCCTGTCAAAACTCCTATTCAACAATATTTGCTTACGTTTTTTAAAGTATCTTTTGATGTTCCTCACATCTCGTTGTAATCATTTTAAATTAACTTTTAAACCATACTCGAAAACTAATTTTGGTTGATGAATTCATCCCGAAATATTATGTACGACCTCTCCTAATGACAATGAGATAAAAATTGAAATGAAAACCACAAAACACTCAGCGCCAACACAACAGCATACACACTCACAGTGGATGAGTATGAAATTACTGAAAATAATCGGAACCTAATGCCATCAGGACGTGCTCTGGTAATGAACTCTGAAATTGCATTCGTTTAACAACTCAGCCGAGAACAGGACGACTTTTTCATTTTGCCAATTTTCGACTCTCTCTTGCTTTTGTATTATCGCAAATTTTTGCGTAAATCCTGGCCGACAAGAGAACGTTGGCCGGAATGTGCAATTATCACTGCAAAACAACATAACCACATGTGTCCTGGGCGGCTACAGAACGAATACGAATTGTACAAATAGTCAAGTGAGATTTGGGCTTTCAGCTGTACATACATTATATCCGTATATATTTGTTGTATATAGGACTGTATCGTGTATCGGTTTTTGTATCAGTTCTACCAGTGTCAATCAACGAGCTTGCGAGTCCGTTAGTTTATCTGTCGGATGACCCATATCCTTTTTTGCCTCTCGGAAAATTTGTATATCTATCATACAATGGAAAGATATTTTTGTTTCTTTTTCTTTCTATGTATTCAATATCTTTTTCGTCAGCTTTTAATAATGACAAATGAAATATGATACGCCCAGGTTTAGTCAGGTTTTCACTTCACCTTAATTAATTTTGTGACTCTCCGCATTTTTTTGGTTTTCCTCTTACTGATTTACTACCTCTAAGGACTTGAGAAAGATTTAATTGAAAGACAGATTTCATCGACACAGAAGGGATGTAATTTTTTTTTTTCTTATCACAAATTACCGATTTTTTTACCTGTAAAGAACACCACTGGAGAAAAAATTTGTAAAGTATCTTTTCTGAGAACTCGGTTTAGTCAACAAGTTAAGGGAGGAAGAACCATTCGATAGGCTCTTAGGTTACCTGATGAAAGCGTTCATTTTTTCTGGAAGGACATTATTTTCGGATTAATATTTAATGGAGGATTTTCTTATGAAATTCTGGTTTAGCCTAATAATTCTATTGTTCGCACTTATATGATACTTGGGTCACTTAGGTTGACGTAAAAGTTTAAGAATATACTTTTGGGATAAAATTAACCTTTTTTATTTTGTCATTGAATGACATGACTTTATAGGGTTCAAAGTGATGGGTGGCTCAGAAAATGCATAAAAATAGAATAAATTGGAATTATTTTTGAAATCGTGCAGAATTTTGAGTATTTTTCGGGGATTTATGGCAGTTTCGTTAAGTATTTTGGAAACAAAATAGGACTTTCATGGACTTTATTTTATTGGAGAATGACACTCAACTTACGGTGCTTAGGCTGTCTGGAGGATTTAAAAATGTATGTCATCTGCAATTGAAGGATATTCTAGTAAGTCTCGTCTGAGACTGAAAGGAATTACGCTATATTTCACGATATAACATATTTTCTGTTGCTGAATGTTTTTCGAATCCCAAGATGTACCTTGTTACCATTTACGTGTCATTTGAAAGCCGATAAATTTCATTACTAGGTGGTGTGAAAAGTAACCCCCTTGATCGCCAGAATGCGCTGCTACTGCAAAAAAGGTTATGGTGCCTTGAAGTCCATTCATATTTAGGCAGATATGCCAAACTTCAGTGCGAGACTGTCTTTTGTTTTGTTTTAACAGCTGATTGTTGTTGACGTGTTTGGCATCATGTTAAGTATGGACTAAAACGAAGGAAACAACAAAAAAAAGTTGGATAAATATTATGGGGCTAATGCTCTGTCAGATTACACCGTCAAATATTGGTTTCGAGAGTTTCGTGGTTACTGGTTACAGGCCCTCTGATGCGGTTACAGAGGACAATGTCAAAAAAATACATAATATGGTGTTGGCTGACCGGAAAGTGAAGATGTGCGAGCTAGCAGATACCACAAAGATTTGTACTGAGCTCACACGCCATATTTTGGCCAATATTCTGCATATGAAAAAGTTATCCTGCCGCTGGATGCCGCTCGTACTCTCTCCTGACCAAAAAATCGAACGCGAGAGCACTTCGAAAGAGTGTTTTGTCATTGCTGATGCGGAATCGGGCTAACTTTTTACGTCGATTGGTAACTGTTGAACACCAGAGAATAGAATGAGTGCCCGGCAATGGACTGAAGCCGGCACGAGTGCTCCGAAGCGGCCGAGGGAGGCTCGATGGGTCGGAAAGGTTATGGCGTCGGTTTTCTAGGATTGTCATGGCATACTCTTTGTGGATTACCTCGGAAGGAGGAAGAAATAACCATCAACAGCGAGTATTTTGTTTTTGCAAGACAATGCACCGGCGCACAAGAGTATCGCAACCACGGCTCAAATCAATGACTTACGGCTCCAATTGCTGTCACATCCACCGTATTCGCCCGATTTAGCTCCCTCTGACTACTATCTCTTCCCAGGTTACTTTTCACCCCACCTGTATAAAGTAAAGTGGTGGAACAGCGCAACTTAGGTTATAAGACGTACGATTTTTAAGTATATACTCGATGTATAATTCTTGCTTAAAGGTTGTTTTGAATTACTTTACCATAGAAAAGTAATCCTCATGGATTCAAAAAACACCATTTTCCATTCGTCTGACACAAGTAATACCTAATATCTTGCAGTGTGTGGACGTTCACTGGAGAAGCTATCTGGATAAATGTTGTTCTTATATAAAAAGTACGACAGTGTTCGTTGAAACGGCGAAGATTACCTTCTATGTAACTTGGTTGCGCATTTTAAAAATCATGTTGTTTACTTTAGTTAAAGCGCCTATATAGAGGGCAATTTTGACACAATTTTCGATTGCAGCTTGCAAATAGCAGGAAAATTACCTTGTGTGGAGGGCAATTGGCTTTCTATCAAACCTCGGGCAATCTTACAATTTCTGTTCTTCCCTCCATAACTGTCGTGTGTAGGAAAATTGCCACAATTTATTCCTCAATAAACAGAACAACTTTTTGACTGCTCCTGCTCTGGAAACAGATATGCCTCCACAATAAGCCACAAATCTGTGAAACAAATAAGATAAGAGAGACGATAAGAAATATGGTATGTGGGAAATTTTTGTGCAAAAATGTCGCGAAGACTGTACTCCTGGTCTCTATATGCCAATAGACTAACACTTTTTGGCCGGCAAAATATGGCTTTAAAATGATCCACCATCACATAGTGGAACTAGATATATGCTGGATACAATGCCATATTTGAGCAAATGAACAAATATGGGTAACCTACTGCTTGGAAAATTTTGCGCAAAATAGATTACCAAAAGTATTCATGAAATGTTAGTGAGTTTTTTCCATACAAACCGGTCCTTAACTAACAAAAAGAAAAAAAAATATGACTGTAAATTTATAAAATTTGCCATAAAGTTCTCATAAAGAATTCGTGCTTATATCATAGATTTTATCTATTCGTACCTATTGAACGACATGGAAGTTATTTATTTTTAGCATATTTTGGCATCCATGTAGTTCCCAGTTTACTGTTTGTTGATTTAAAAGCAGCACAGAGCATGTTTTGTTGTACTTTGGCTAGTCAGTAGCAGGTACACACAAAATTTGTACGTTGTTGATTATAAAGCGGTAAGTGTCCCGTAACTACAATAAAAAGTTTAAAAGTTTTATTAATGCAGAGACTTAATTTTTAAAAGTAAGATAATTTGGGAAAGTAATAGGAAATTGTGATCTACCGTCAGACATTATTTCATTAAATACGAGAATTATTCTGAGCCCAAATTTATAACCTTTAAATTGTATCACACCTGTAACAAGTTTGTATTACAATACTATGTATATTCTTCTGTTATTCAGCTTTTATGAACAGAACTCAAAAAAATTAGAAAAGAGCTTAAAGAAAACGAAGATACAAAATTCATCTACAAAAAGAAAAACAACGAGACAATCAAAGAGGAAAAGCACGTAAATTGTCCATGACAAAAAATGAATTAGTGCTTAAAAGAGAAAAACATAGACAAGGACAGAAGAGGTACAGGGAAAGAAAACAAAAATCCAAATTGGAAACAATTGTAAATTCAACACAAGTTCCATTATCACCGCCAGGATTCAAATAAAAAAAAAATGTATTTAAAAAAGAGCTTCTGAATAAAGTCATCCCACACTCATGTATCTACCTAAAATGCCTTCTAAAAGAGAGGTGAAGAGCTAAAAGAAATTTTTAATCTTATTTCAACATTTGAAAATCCTCGTGGTAAACATATTTTCACAAAAACAATAGAAAAAGTAAAACAAATTTATAATAAAGATGGTATGAGTAGACAACCACCTGGAATGAAAAATTTCAACACAATAAAAAATCATGACAGCCGACAATGCGGAACAACTCAGAAGATACACCTCATTATGAGTATTGGGGAGTGTTATAGTCAGTTCAAAAAGAAAACCCATATGCAAAAATTTAAAAATCGAAATTTTATGACTTTCGCCCCGACCATATTCCTTCAATAACGTTTGTATTTATGGCGATAACTTTTATTTCCTAATTGAAGCTGCAAGCAACCTCTTTGCTCCCATTTTTAATGGGAAAGTAGAAATCATTTTATTCAAAGTATTGGCCATTGTTAGCTACACATTCTTCCCATCTTTCAGACAATTTATGGATTCCGCGCCAATAAAACTGTTCGTCTTTTGAAGCAAATCAAAAAGTCACCCAATTTTCGATTTCCTCGTAGGATTCGAAGTGCTGCTAAGATAATGCGTGTTCCATCGATGAAAACAAATGGTAGTCGGCAGCTGGTGTTACAGCTCCCAGCCTGAACCAGTTTTGCTTTGTGTGCAGGTGCACTGTCACGTCACCTTGCCTAGTCTTTTGGCCTATTCTGGTCGTTTTTCGATCAATGCATGGTTAAAATTGATCATTTGTTGTTGGTAGCAATCTGTATTAACGGTTTCACTAGGTTTTACAATAGTAGCTCTTGGTACACTACATCTTTCTGGTCCCACGAGACACACAGCATTGTCATCTTGCCGAATCGATCTGGTTTTGCTGTCGAATTTGATAGTTGTCCCGGATTAACCCATGATTTTTTCCGTTTAGAATTCTGAAAATAAATCCATTTTTCATCGTCAGCAACAATTCGATGCAAAACTGATTTTTTATCGTGTCTTTGAAACAAAATTTCACAATTCTCGTACTCGGTTTTTTATCTATCTTTCATTCAATCCATGTGGCACCCATTTTCCAGACTAGATCCAGACGGTCAGAAATTGTTTGTTGTCTAAAACTTAACATTTCTGCCATTTGTTTCTGACTCAAAGTGTCATCTTCATCCAATATTGTTTGCAATTCGGCGTCTTCAAACTTTTTTGGTGGTCTTCCACATTCTTCATTTCTCACATCAACCCTTGAAACCATCTTTTTCATGTTGCTTCTGATAGAGAATGATCACCATACGCCTCGACAAGCATTCGATGTATTCGACATTTTTAACACAATGAACAAATATGATGTTGTTTGCTTAATGACTTGATGTATACTAAATATGTTTGTCAGGTGTCATAGTAACCAAACAAAAAAAAAATTAAGGCCCGTTCACAATAAATGTTCCCTATCGAGAACGTATCTTGACGCTCACTTTATATCGGTACACCTAGTGTGTTTGCCAAGCTTGTTTTATAGTCACGAATTTTATACCGGCAATGTATGACAAAGTGGTCAGATGCTGATGGGCATTTGAAAGTTCATCAACAGGCAAGTATCGCTAAATTTCTTTATATGCAAACGCAATATTTCACAGATCTAAAGGCGCAGATATCTGAAAACGAGATTGTGCTCCAAACAGCTTTCGCAGAAATTTTTACTATTGTCTCCCAAGGTGAGGTACAGAGCGCCCACTGGAAGTATCCACAGGCTAGTGTGTTTGTCCTTGACAAGGAAACAAGGACTGTGTAGCTTCGTACCCGTACGCTATCATAAGTAAAGATTTAAGTGTGAAACATCCATTTTGAGATGGATGTGAAACACAATTTAAAAATCGCTTTAATCTCTCTAGTATGTGTATTTCTATTCGAAATGTTAGCGTAATAATATTTGTGCCATCGTTTAGCTTGCCTGTCAAAATTTGGTGATAGTCCGATGCTTAGTTTTATTTTTACACCCATTTCAAAACATCGTGTAAGTGTTTTTTTGCGACCATGGAAAAAGAGAAGTATCGCTCCGTGATCCAATTTTTGTTTTTGAGTGGCAAAACCTGCGAGGAAATCAAGCCCATTCTCGATAGTGTGTTTGGGACCCTATTATCTCCCTGTACGACCATTTACTATTGTTTCGCAGATTTTCGCCATGGCCGCACGTCGGTTTTTGATGAACCGCTCACAGGTGGCCCAAAAACGGTTACCGCAGAATAAACCGTGGACAAAATACATGATCTTGTATTGGCGGAAATGGAAATTCGCGAGCTGGCTAAGATGCCAACTGAACGCGTTAGGCATATCCTGCGCAAGATTTTGGGCATGTGAAAGCTGTCTGCGCTTCTCAAAACGGAAAACAGGCACAATCGTGAGACCACTTCAAAAACGTACTTGGCCCTGCTTAATCGAAACCTCGAGGAATTTCTGCGTCGTTTCGTTAGCTTTGATGGGACATGGAGTCACTGGAACACACCAGAAACAATCGAAATAATTAGTTTTACCCGGTGAACGTGCTCCAAAAAAGGCAAATATCATGCCTTCGGCATGAAAGGTGATGTACACCGTTTTTTGAGACGCATGAGGTGTGATCCACGTTGACTCTTGGGAGAAATAATCACAGGAGCATACTTCGTAGATTTATTGGACCGATTTTATAAAAAAAAAAAACGATCACATTTGGCGAAGAAAAAACTGCTCTTCCACCACGATAACGCATCGGCTCATATCACCGCAGTTACCACGGCCAAATTGGTCGAATCGCAGTACGAATTTCGCATTCTCCGCATTTGGCTCCCAGCGACTTCTTTTTTTCTCCAAATCTTAAAAGATCGCTCGCCAGAAAGAAGTACGGGTCGAACCAATAAGTCATTGTGCCGCGGGAGAATATTTAGCAGTCGTACTATACGAAGGAGTTGAAAAATTCGGAGCACAGCTGGAAAAAGTGTTGCGTTGTACTGTTATTAAATATCAACTTTGTGGTAAATATTTGAAAAAGAATAGGACATATTAGGCGAGCAACTATTGCTGTTTTTTTTTTTTTTTTTTTTTTCAAAATGCAACTTCATTGTGAAAATATGGTTACAAATGAAATATTCAAAGCATCGCCAGCTAAGACTTTGTCCCAACTTTCTGGCAGAGCTCGAATAGCGTTACGGTGAAAGTGTTTATCTTTTGAGGCTATCCACGAATCAAGCCACTTTTTGATGCCTTCATATAAGCAGAGCTTCTGATCAGCCAGACCATGTGCCTTTGAACGAAATAAGTAATAATCGGACGGCGCAATATCTGGGGAAAATGACGAGTGGGGTAGGACTCCCCATTTGAGCATTTCCAGGTAGGTTTTAACGGGTTTGGCAACGTGAGGCTGAACGTTGTTATGCTGTAGATTCACTTTTTAGTGCATCTGTTGAAGTCGATACCGTTCCCCATTCGGAATCACCGAAAATATCAATTTCAGTCCACTTACCAGATTTTGCGAGCCTTTTCCAAGCGGAATTACTGGCCATCTGAGAAGCATGCACGAAACTAGAGCGGTACACAACGCACAAACAAAGCATTGCCATCCTTATAGGTAACCAAGCCGCTATCAAAGCCATCGACTCGGCTGCCATATCCTCCAAACTGGTGCAGGAGCGCCGGAACCAGCTTTCCTGCCTGAGCGAACGTTTCAGGGTCAAACTTCTCTGGGTCCCAGAGCATAGTTACATAACAGGCAATGAGCGTGCGGATGAGCTGTCCAGAAAGGGCTCAGCACTACACGCCTCGCTCGCAACGAGGGTCCACATTCCTCTAGGAGTGGTTAAAAGACAAATACATTTATATTTTCTGCAGAAAGCCAATTTCCAATGTTCGAATTGACAATGTGCGTCATATCAAGGAAGATATGGCCTACCTACGATCAAAATAATACGAAGAACCTATTAAACAGAACCCGCCCAGAAATCGACAGAATAACGGCAATAACCACGGGACATTGGCCAATTGAAGACCGTGCGGCCAAACTAGGTATCCCATACAACCCTCACTGGAGCAGTTGCGAAAATTCAAACGAGAAAGAAACTCTCTTTCACTTCCTCTGCAAATGTGCAGCTCTAGCAAGAGCTAAACTGCGCGCAGTAAACCAACCATTCTTTGACAACCGCCGTGCACAGTAATCGTTTGGCCTGCGGTGTTTTCGAAAAAATAAGGACCGATGACGCCTTTGAGCGAGTAAAATGGCTCATCTTGGATTATAGGTGGTGCCCCAGAAGCGATAATTTTGCTTATTCACATATTCTAAGAGATTCACCAAAATTCCCTGTAAATGTCGCCGATTGATACCTAATTGCATGGAACATTGTCTGATCGATACTCCGGTGTCCTCTGCGATGTTCTCAGCAGAACGGCTGCTCTGGGGCCGAACAGACCTGGCAGCATCTCGTATTGTCCCATAAACTTCTAAGCTAGCGCTTAAACATCGTATTGTATGCCCAGTTGTTGTCGGACGAGCGGGAAATGCTGAGCTTTGCAACAAATACTTATTAACACCCATTTGCGTACCTTGGATATAATTTTCAGCTCCTAAGTTCTCATCCTTCAGATGCTCCATATATTCCAGCTACCTTTACAATTTTTTTTCGAATTCACATCAAATAGGGTTCGATATAAGTGCAATTTTTTCCGCAATTTGTCATTAGATCAATATTTGCCAATTCTGTATCTATGTTATGCTAGAAGCTCGTAGTGTTTATCCAAAAATTTGCATTGTGTCCGGACATGCAAGTAACTGTAACTGTAAACTGTAACTGCTGAATTTACTCGTAATTCTGAATTTTTTGAATTTCTTTCAAAGCAGTGCCACTTGGCATAATTTGTCAGTGTTATGCCTTTATGTCAGAATTGACGCCGACGAGATTTTCATTTTACTACATACAAATTCTAGAGAATTTCCTCGCACGGGATTCGAACCCGCGACCCTCTGCTTGAGGAGTCTATGCATATACCACTACACCACGTTTTCTTTGCATCGACTGAGACTTGACAATACATTCGTTTATACAAGTTCCACTCTGAAATTGCTTGCTAAACATGAGAAGAGTTTTTTTCTTTCATAAATTTAAGTAGTCTGCATCCGATTGCGTAAAGTTCAACATTTTGCTAATTTAGCTTCATATGCATAAATATGAGTTGTTTCACATGTTAGTAGATATCACATAGCTGTCAACGCAATTTGAAGACTTCAGCATTTTTCAACAACATGTGGCGAATTAATAAAATAAAACGAATGACCCAAAGCTGTAAAGTCGGCAAGGATAGGTCAGTAGAGGCCCCCTCTAACCTAAGGCGAGGTCTTCCTCTACTGCATTGACCAAATATTTTTTGAAGGATTTTTTTCTCAAAACGACCGAGGATATCTTTATCTGCTTTTGATAGAGTCCATACTTTAGCATCGTAAACTAGGACGCGGCTGATCAAAGTCTTATACTCGATTGTACAGAACCTCATTAGTTTTTCACGATTGGGTCTTACTACCAAATTGCCTTCTTAGCTCTAAGAAACAGCGATTGATGGTTTTGCCCTCATTTATCGCTAAACCCATTTTGGTAACTTCCGTTCCAGTACTAGCAAACGAATCGGTGACAGCGCTACGTGTGCTCCAAATTATATCGATATAATCGACATAAGCGAGTAGTTGCACACACTTTTGAAAGATTGTGTTTATGTTCGCTTGTGAGTTCCGCAATTCTTTCAAGTTTGTTGTTGTACATGAAAGCTCGTCTCCATGTCTAACATCTTTTATGGCAACCAAGCTCCCGACATTGGAGGATAGATAATGGGTATCGATTTGGACTTTTTTTCCAGGATCTGCCAGATTGTGAAGATTTGGTAGATTGTTGTCATTCCGGCTCTAAAACCGCATTGATATGGGCTACCATAGTATGGTAGATAAGATCTTGTATGCGATGTGGAAGAGACTTATATCTCTGTAATTGGCGGAGTTGAGGGGTTCTCTTTTTTTGTGGATCGGAAAAATTATATTGAAACTCCATTCAGCAGTCATTTGTTGTATGTTGGTTGTATGCTCTCCACAAAGTCATTCCCAGCAGCCTTGAATACGTCGCTCAGTAAGTCGCCAACTTCAGCTGCTTCGTTCAATTTCAGGATAGATATTACTATCCTTACTTCATTTTAGTCAGGCGAATGGAAACTTTAACTATCATTGTCAGGGTTTAATGGTATATTCTGCCTGTGGGGGGATGTTGGGGTTCTTTGCAGGTATTCATTCTGCAGAAAAAGTTTTTCCGTAATCTCAGTACCAACAGACTCTGCTACTGGGTTTCCTTTTTAATCTCTACAGGCTTCTGTATGGGTCTACTTGTCTTGACACATTCTTTTTGGTAAAACCCTCCATATGGTGTTCCTGGAGTACAACCTCCCAATATCTACGATCTCGCGTTTTTTTTTTTTTTTTTTTTTTTTCTTCTAGAGAAGTCGATGTTCTTCCCTTCTCTTTTGCTTGTAGGGCTCACCCGCAGTTCACATCTTTCGTTACAGTGCCGCTTCGTATGTTTCTTATTTTGCTGCATGTACTCACCGGCATTTTCATTAATTCAGAGATTGTTTGGTGGTTGTCTGGGGAAATCTAGCACATCAGTTGCCGTATTTCTAATGGCACGTTCGCAACGTTACCACTCCGATACTTGATGTTGGCAGATTGGGAGTTGTTGAGAGATTGTGGGATACGCAATTTTCCCACCACGATCTTCTGCAATAACTTTATCTCAAGTAGGCTCAAAACATATTCATCTTCTAGGAAACATCCTGAAGATATCTTTAGACTAATCGTAAATTAGTATATTGCCGGAGCATATTTGGTCTAGCTTTCACAAAGGCCTTGAATCATATTACTTAATCCTGCTCACTGTCTAGTCTGATGCGACGAAATATGGAGTTCGACATGGTAATTTTAAAATTTCGTTAATGTTCGAAGGCGATGTTTGCAATGTGATTGCAATTGAAAGGCTTAATGAACGACTTGATTGAATAAAAACGTACTGCTATTGTAAAAGAATTTCATTTAAATTTATTCCTGTGGGAAATAATTTAGCTTTCCTCAAAAAAAAAAGTAATTACATACAACATCAAATTAATCCAAACCACTACTGACAACCACTGTCATAGTTAACCTATTTAGCTAATTTTTCGTTTTTATATTTCTTTTATTTTTCAGAACCTATTACTGAAGTAATTGGTGGCCCTGAGCTTCACATCAACAGGGGATCAACAATAAACCTAACGTGTATAGTAAAATTTGCCCCAGAACCTCCGCCCACAGTTATATGGTCGCACAACCGTCAAGTAAGTCAATTAGTCACTTCCTTTTGTAGAAACAAGCGAGAATATAATCACACATGAACCTCCTACGAAGGACCATATCTGCATGAAATTGCCCAAGTCACTTGACACACATCTATGCGAATGATGGTCCTCCTGATAGGCAGGATAAATCTTTTATTATCCTTCACGTATTTTTACTATAGTTTCCTACTTATGGGGGATTTTTTTTTTTCTTATTTTCTTTCTCTCTTCTCGTTTTAGGTCATAAATTTCGATTCACCCCGGGGTGGTATATCATTAGTAACAGAGAAAGGTGTCCTTACAACCAGCCGGTTATTGGTTCAGAAAGCCATCCAACAGGATTCAGGACTGTATACGTGTACGCCATCAAATGCAAATCCAACATCGGTTCGAGTACATATCGTTGATGGTAAGTGGAATGTTGATTAAGGGTGGGATACCTTATGAAAGGTTGAGTATGAGTGTAGTGTATGTTTTGTATCATTGAGAGTAGATATTTATTTCCCAGAAAATATCCCCAAAGGGTAACTTAGCTGTGTGACCATACGTTTTTTTTTTTTTTTTTTTTTTTCATTTTAATATACATAGTTGCACATTTATATTTATTTTAAAAAGCAGAGTAAACAAGTAATGTTCCCTGAAATAAATTAACATTAAATGTATAAGAAAAATGTATGCACCTCCTTAAGAATCCATTAGAATTCAGATTCGAAAGTGAATCGCATTTTTCTTCTTTGTTTACTTATTCGTTATCTTTTCAAAGATAAAGTTTGAAACCAAAGTTGTAGACGTGGAGGTTCGACCCCATCACATCACCACTGTTTCTTTGGGCTGATATAAGATAGTATACGACCTATATTTGATCATCATTCCAGCTTCAGTCAAGTTAAGTATGCAGAATGATTGCATATACTTTTTTTATTACTATTGTAGCCGCTGACAAACATTCTCTAGAGTATGCCTTTATAAAGCTCAACAAGTGGGCCTGAAAATATAGACTTGTTCCCTTCATAAAGAAGTAGACAAACTTTTTATACCATTAATATATCTTCTACAAAGAGTCAAAAATACTTTAGTTTTTTTTTTTTTAATAAAAAATAAGAATCAAGGACTGAATGTACGTGCATTTATAGGCCTATACTATACTAATGGTCGCTTGTAGGACAAATTGATTAATGTTACCACAGTACAGTACACAGTACCATCCGATATTAGGACACTTGCAGTGGCTTATCTATCATCTTGGCCACTCGTCGACCTTTCGTCCATGAAAACATCGATAAGACCCTTCAGAACTGTATCATAGAGTTGCCTTACGGGCGATTTATATCTTGAATTCTCTTCTAAATAAACATGAAATATTGTGCTTAGGTTACTGTGTTCAAACATCTTCTTATATAGCATAGTGGGCAGTAGGCTAATCGTTTGCCGGAAATGCTGCTACTCTTACGACACCGCCAAAATTAAATGAATGAACAATCTTTGTTGAATGTATTAATATGAGAGCGAAACGCTAGAAATGAAAAGAATAATGCAGATCTACACGAGGTGGTAAGTCAAGATCACAATCTATTGATTTCGAACTGGACATCTTTTGAACGTCCCTGTGGTTGTGTCCCTGTGTGACTTGACTATTCGTTCGTATAAGAGCGTATTGACCAAAGAGTTAGAGCCAAATTACCTTCGTGAACGTTGAACTTTCGCTGATTGGGTTCTATTGAAGAATGAAGAGGATCTGGATTAACACCTAAACATCAACTTCAGCGGGTTTTGTTTAAATGGTACTTCATCAACCAAACACCCGGAAGCATTCCAGCATTAGCCATTGTGTATGAAAAAAAAATTGGCTGTTTGGTGTGGTTTCTACGCCGGAGGTGCTTCCGGGACGTAATTCTCCACAGCCTGGAGAAAGTGTGGTTTCAATGGGATGATGCCATTTGTCACAATAGCTAACATATTGTTAGACGAAGTGCAACGATCGTCTTATTCCCAGAAATGGCCCTGTTAGTTTTGCTGACTGTTTTCTTAAAACTATACTGAATCTACTTCTCCATAATCCCCTATTGCTGCTAGGTGTAGCTGTGGCCTCGAAGTATTGTATCTCGAATGATCTTCATTTTTCTCTGTCGGTACTGATCCTTTTCATTTCCATAATTAATTTTCTCTTTTTATGTCCTTTTGTTTGAATACGTTGTTCCCAGATGTTCCGTGGTCTACCTCTGCTATTCGTTCTATCTGTCTGAACAACTTTAGTTGTTTTTCTTCCACCTGTGTGATAATCGACTTCTTTATTTCCTTAATCAGTCCCTTATTGCTTATCATGTCCCTTCTCATTTTTCTCGCGACTCATCTCATAAGTTTCATCTCGGTCGCTTGAATTCGGATCAGATACTTACCAAGCAGCGGCAAGGATTCGATTCCTTAGAGGACTATTAGGACGATTACACTATTGTAAATCTTTACTTTTGCGTCAGTTGAATTTTTTTTTTTATTTATTAGTGTTGCGCTGATTTGAAAATATGCCGAAATTGCTTTTTTGTTGCGATTTAACATTATTGCGATTTTGTAATTATTACGCCAGGATATCTAAACGTCTATACTGTTTCGATATTCCTTGCATCACTGACGATGTTAAGTTCCGTATTCCGGTGATCTTTCTTCCAGATATCAAACGTTTGTTGAAGTCTGTCTGTAGTATTTGCAACGATGATTATATCATCTGCAAAGAGTAAGAACTGCAGGTAAATAGGACTTAGTCTCCTCATGCCGACTTTTGTTCTGTTAGTTCGACTTTTGAAAATTTTCGCAATGTCTTCCAGGTAGTTAAGGAATAGCAGAGGACTTAAATTGTCTCCTTGTCCAAGTCCTTTGTCCAAGGGTCTTCATAAATACCTTTAATGGTTATAATTAATCTCTTTGACACATTTTTTGCTCTTAGCGTCTCCGAAATGTGTTGCCTTGGTACCAGGTCGAAGGCGGCTTTCAGGTCCAGAAAAGCTAGGAATGAATCTTTGTTTTTTCTTATTGATTATTTAATGAGGATTCTTAAGGTAGATAAGTGGTCCTGGGCTTGCCGTTCTGGTCTAAAGGCTGCTTGTCTCTCTTTTAGGCAGTGTTCTATAGATTTCCTCAGTCAATTTCGTGTACAACTTATAGAAATGTAACGACAGACGAATGGGACGGTAGTTATTACAGTTTTAGCTGCTTCATTCTTTGCGAATCGGAATGATGGTGGTTTCGTTTCACTTTTTTTCGGATCATGGATTTTTCGGTCGCTTGTTGGAATAGCTTCTTGAACATTTTTTTTAAACTACCCTACCCTTCGTATTTTGGTCGGCTCTGGTTGGTTTTCCTGATTTTACAGACATGATAGCTTATTCTTCTTCTTTTGCGGTAATTAGTCCTTCGGTTTGTATGTTCTGTGCCTCTGGATGTGGGCCGTAGGATAATATTTCGTCCACTGGCGTACTTTCATCTGATATACATTTTTCTTCGTAAAACCTTTTTGAGATATTTAATTACTATCTGTAATCAAGTTGTTACCACCTTTTATTGTTTCGGATTGTTTTCCTATTTTTTCTCAAAGTCTTTTGACAATTTTCCAGAAACTGCTGGTTTTGTTTTCGAGTGCTTTTTCTTCCAAGATTTTGCTTTTGCACTTTCGGCAATTGCTTTTGCCTTATTTCTTTTTTCTATTTATATTGACCTATTCGAGTCTGTGCGATTTCTACTGTAAGCTATCCATGTCATTTTTTTTTATTCGATTATCTCCTTAATTTGTTGCGTCCACCAGATTCTCTTTTCCTTAGTGTTTATCATTGTTTTTCCACATATTTGATCCGTAGTATCCAATAGTGTACCTTCTATGTTCTTCCAACCGCTTTCTAACTGTGTGTCGTCGTTATTTGTTGCTTGGAATTTACGCGGTAGTTCTCCTGAGTATCGCTGCTGTGTGATTCCTTTTTTTACTTTTTTGCAGTTTCCTATATCTGGTGTCACATATCACTAGTCGGTTATCAGTCCCCAAATCAGCTCCTGTGATGACTTTTACATCCGTTATATTCCCTCTGGTATTCTGTGGATATAGGAAACAGTCTATTCTACTGTATGCTTCTCTTCCTTCAACTTCGAAGGTAATCTTGTGTGCTTTCTTATGCGGTAAGAAAGAGCTGGTTTTGTATACAGAAATCAATTAGTCGTCTATCGTTGTCCTTTAACGTATTTTCGCCACCGTGACTTCCCATGGTCCCATTTAGATCCACGGTTATGATTTCGACTCTTACTGCAGGTGATTTTTTGTCAGAGACTTCATTTCAGGATTCACTTACGTGCACTGAGCTGTCTTCTCTTGGTGTATAAACCTGAATAATAGGTATTTTTTCTGTGATGTCCAGCTATATTACTAGAATTTTCGAGTCTACGGACTCCCAGCCGGATACTGTTTGCTCCAGAGCCGGGTTTGTCACTATGCCTACTCCTTATTTTACTCTCGCTACTATTCCCACGCCTGAATATCTCAGAATACGATGGCGATCCCAGAAGTACCCGGCCTGACCAAGACATGACGGTAGTTGTTTGAAAATATCACTGTATTTTCGCCGTATATAAAGCATATATTTTAAGTTTGAAAGGGCCACGTTGTTTAGTATTTGTTTGGCAGCCAATGTTAGGTTGCTGAGTTTAAACGAAACCGTACAAGCTACCAAGACGAGCATCGCAGTGGTCGACCAAATGAGGTGACGACTCCAGAAATGGGGAAGAAAATCCACAAAGCAGTACTGGATGATCGTCGACTGAAAGTGCGCGAGCTAGCAGACATTGTAGGCATTTTAAAAAGTGCGCTACATCGCATATTATTTGAAATTTTGGACATGAGAATGCTGTGTGCAAGATGGGTGCCGCGTTTGCTCACACTCGAGCAAAAACAGTATCGTGAAGATGTTTCAGTTGAGTGTTTAACGAAGTTTCACAGCAAAAAAGCAGAATTTTTGCGCCGTTTTATAACAATGGATGAAACATAGGTCCATCACTTTACACCCGAGACAAAAGAACAATCAAAACAATGGATTCAAAAGGGAGAACCGGCTCCAAAGAAGGCGAAGACCGTTTCATCTGCAGGCGTCGATTTTTTTGAGAAGCGCGTGGGATAATTTTCATTGACTGTCTTGAAGAAAGAAAAACTTTCAATGCTAACTTTTTGCCACGTTTGAGCGAAGAAATCAAGCAAAAACGGCCGTATTTGACTAAGAAGAAAGTGTTGTTTCATCAAGAGAATGTACCAGCTCACAAATTCGTTATTGCAATGCCCAAACTTAATGAATTAAAGTTTGAATTGCTACCTCATGCACCCTATTCACCAGATTTAGCCTCCTCGAATTATTTTCTGTTCCCAAACTTGAAAAAAAAATGGCTCAGTGGTCAAAGATTTTCCAACGAGGAAGAAGTGATGTCGCCAGTTAATGGCTATTTTGAGGAGCAAGACAGTTCTTATTATAAAAAGGGTATCGAACTTTTTGAACATCGCTGGGAAAAGTGTACAGAACTGAAAGGCGATTATGTTGAAAAATAAATAAATTTTTTTCCAAAATTTTTGTTTTTTCTTTGTTGGGTGGCCCTCGTTTAGTAATTTGGCAGTAATTTTGTTCCGGTTCTTTTCTTCATTTCCATAATCGATTCTGGTTCTTTTCCTACTATTACGTATTTTTCTTATTCGGTCTGTCCGTCTTCGTGTTGATCCGTTCATTTCGAGGCTATAATTTTGACTTTAAATTGATAATCGATGTTAGCTCTCTCGTAGGAGACAGTTTCAGGTGTCCTTCCCTTTGATTTTCTGTTAGGGTTTGCCCTCTTTGCCTTTGAAGTTCCAACTTCTCCCACAAGGCAATGGGTTCCAAACATTGGCAGACAAACATTCTGATATTTTATCTTTATGTCGGGGAATATTATATGACACACTTTTTCATCTAAAGGTTTTTTTATTTTTTTATTTTTTTCTAATATCCATAGAATTTGTTTTATCCAACAGAGACAAAAAATAAATCTGAATTAAAGATTTTTGACATAATGAAGAATAATTCGTGCCTCTTCAGCTCGTTGTTCCAATTTTGATCCCCTATTTCGAGGACAGATAACATAGATATTTGCTTCCAAGGTCTAAATAGTTGGCTCTGGACAGAGTCCGCAATAACTCAATGGCATGCAGATCAACGTCGTCTATATTTCTCGAAGAAATAATAGTTGTTCGTTGTCTGGTAGTGTCAGAATAGAACAACACTGTCGTGGGCATAAATGAGTCATGAGACTCATCTGGATTTATATGACTTAATCCAGATATGGCCGTTTTACTTATTCACAGACCCATTTTGTGAATATGAGCTTGTTTTTTTTTTTTTTTTTGATAAGAGAAGTGTCCACTTCATGCAGCACAAGAGCCTGATCCGCGAGCTCTCTCGGGCATTGTCACGTGACTTTATTTCTTACACCAGCTACATCTACACATACAAATATGTAGATTCAAATATTTCTCGTTAATTTTTCCAAATAATGGACCGACAGAGGCCAAACTGTTGCGGTTAATGTCAAATTTACAATTCCGGATTTTCCGCAATACGAGTACACTCACTCACAGTTTCTTTTGAACGCACATCACGCTAATGCATTTTTGGCTTTACGTATTGTAGAGTGTATAAGGTTTAAAATGTACCCACACCATTGGCTAAGATAGGGCTAAGTTGCGAATCGAAGACGAATCTTCAAAGATTTTGCATTATCGTGATGCAAAAGCAATGAATTGTTTTCGAACAATTCAGGACGTTTTTTTTTCGTATTGCTTCTCGAAAACGGCGCATTACTTCAAGGTAATACTGCTTATTCACCGTACGATCTTGAGGTAAAAACTCCTGATGCACTGAGCCATGGATTTTGAAAAAGACCGTGATCGAATTTATCGCGCTTTTTTGGTCTGGGCTCTCTTGAGTGCTTTTATTGGGACAATTGGGCTTCGGTTTCAACGTCATCATCAAAAACTTATAATTTGTCACGAGTTATGACCATTTTCAGCAACTCAGGATCATTTTTGATGTCATTCAAGAGCTTCTGAGCTATACTAATGCGATGATCAAAATTAAGAAGTTCCGGAACAAGCTTCGCTGAAAAACATCCGAAAACATTGCATAACACGAGCCAACTGATATGCCAACGTCCTCAGCAATTTCTCTTATGATAATTCGACTATTTTTCGAAACAATTTTCTTCACAGCTTCGACGTTATCATCTTTTATTTATGTGCTGGGGCGTCCAGAGCGAAGTTCGTCATTGGCATCTTCTCGGCTATTTTGAAAGAGCATGTACCGTACCATTTGTTAACATTTTTTTTTACTTGGAGCTCACTCACCATATGCCACTGTCAACATTTCAAGCGTTTTAGAGCACTTTATTCCATTTTTTAAACAAAATTTGATGCAAATTCTTTGTCCCAATTTTTGTAATAATTTAAAATTGCCGAGTACACCAAAATACGTCTAACCATTCTATCATCAAAAACAAACTAAGTATGCTACTAGATGGGGTAAAAAGTAACCTCCATGGGAATGAAAAAAAAATTTTTTTTAAATATTTTTTTATTTTATTCAATATAGTCCCCTTATTCCAGCAATTTTCCAACTTCTTGATCCCGTCCGAAAAGTAAATTTCCGGAAGGTCTGCAAAATACTCCTCCGTGGCATCGATGATTTGTTCGCGTGAGCTGAATTTTTTATTGATTAGCCATCTTTTGAGGTTTGGGAAGAGATAATAGTCCGATTGAGCCAAATCGTTCTAATACGGTGGATGCGACAGCAATTGGAGTCGTAAATCATTGATTTTATCCGTGGTTGTCTTGCAAAAACAAACTTTTTTTCGCTTCATGTGAGGCAATCGCTCCAATAATGCACAGTTATACTCGCTGTTAATGTTTTTACCTTTTTCGAAGTATTTCACAGAGAGTATGCCATGACAATCCCAGAAAACCGTAGACATATAATTTCCGACCCAGCGAGCTTACCTCGGCCGCTTTGGAGCACTCGTGCCGGCTTCAGTCCATTGCTGGGCACTCATTCTATTCTCTGGTGTTCAACATTTACCAATCGACGCGAAAAGTCCGCTCGATTCCGCATCAGCAAGTCCGAACACTCTTTCGAAGTGCTCTCGCGTTCGTGTTTTTGGTCAGGAGTGAGTACGCGCGGCATCCAATGGCAGGAAACTTTTTCATATGCAGAATATTGCCTAAAATATGGCGTGTGCGCTCAGCACTAATCTTTGTGGTATCTGCTAGCTCACGCACCTTCACTTTCCGGTCAGCCAACGCCATTTCAAGTATTTTTTTGACATTTTCCTCTGTAACATCGGAGGGCCTGCCGCTGCGGACTTGATCGGTAGTGGAGTTGCGGCCACCATGAAACTCTCGAAACCAATATTTGACGGTGTAATCTGACGGAGCATTAGTCCCATAATATTTATCCAACTTTTCTTTTGTTTCCTTCGCCGTTTTGCCTCTCAAAAAATAATGTTTTATGAGAGAACGAAAATCGTTTTTGTCGATACTGAACATGATGCCAAACACGTCAACAAAAATCAGCTGTCAAAACAAAACTAAAGACAGTATCGCACTGAAATTTGGCACGGCTGCCTAAATATGAACGGACTTCAAGGAACCATAACCCTTTTTACAGTAGCAGCGCATTCTGGCGGTCAAAGAGGCTACTTTTCACTCCACCGAGTATATATTTGAAACTGCGAACATATGTTCGGGATACGTTTATCAACACAGCAAAAAGAAAATATATAATCGAATGCATGTTGCCGGCGAAATTTCAAAAGTCAGCTTACTTTTTGAACACACCTCGTATAATATTCTTACGACGCATACTTAATCAGATAGTGAAGGCGCAGAAATGCAGTAGAACGTGGCTAGTATGTTCATTGTTTCAAGAGTGACCAAGAGTAGCAGGGCTCAGAACGACGAAAAGAAACAAAATGTACATAAAGCAAACCCTCGAAGTAAGAAGAAATAAATTAATGGTAAATGGAATCCCAGCAACTCACGGAAGAAATAAATCGCAAAAGTTCTCGTTTATTACGGTGTTCTTTAGGTGAGGGGAGGGAGATCCCGTGACGAATGAGATGAAAAGTAACGAAAACACTTAATAAACCTTCGAGAATATAGTAATTTGATGTAAATGTTTGACTACTTCTCAGTTGAATGACTTTTGTCCCGATCTCTAAATCGACTATAGAACTTTTGACGTATGTAAGTGATGAATTTTTTGACTTACCTTAGTGTGAGTAGAAAAAAAAAAAAGTCGAACAATGTCTATGTTTTCCCACAGGAATACATTTCCCAAATCCAAATAAAATATTATTATTCAACTCTGGTCACACCAATATATATGCCAACTCTATGGGATGAGAGGACGCAGAATAACGCTTCCAGCACCAAACCAAAAAGTTGCCACGGGCGTGACATTCATTAGGGAGTTTCTTTCCTATCCTATGCATGCCTTTGGAAAATATCTGAAAGTCAATTAATGTGAATCGAATAAGTTAAGTGGATTGGATTTATTTTGGTACCAACCACCGATGTACGTATAGTTCCACTATTCGAAGGCGGGTACTTTAAGATACAAACTCATCCAGATCAACTGATTTCTGATTCAACCAAGGATGTGAAAAGTTTCTTTCGTTCCGTTTAATTGTTCTATTTGTATGAGTTTTTGGAAGTTTACACACTTTTTGGGTAACACTAAGGTGGAAACGAGGATACGTACAAGGAACAACACATATACAAAGCCCGCTTTGGAGTCATGGGAGGTAAACTTTCAATTGAAAATGTTTTGCCAGGAGTTTTTATCATCGATGTAGTTAGACAGTAGGGTGATTGTAGATTTATCTGCAGAGATACGAACAAGGGAAATGAGAAAGATAGAGAAAGAGTATCGTTTGGGGCAAATAGAACAACATGCATACATTAGTAAAGAATTCCGAAATGAGCAACAAGGAAACTTTTCGGTAGCTTCAGGGTTCCCAAACAGTTGCTGTCATGAATATTTAAACAATTCCTTGATTAGTATACCAGATTTATCTAGTCACTATTCCTGAATGCATGCATGTATTAGAATATATAGACTTGGGCGTGCACATGTATTCACTGCAAAATATCAATTTATCGCTGAACTACTTTAGTTAATTAGTTTAGTTTGTATTGTGCCAATTCCAATGCGAGTAGTTTGCATAATTGCCACAGTCCTTCGGGAAAATTTAATCGTAATTAAGTTGAATAGTTCGGAAAACCATGCATCGGGGATGATGAGTTATGCCGCCGTACAAAAATAAATAGATACATATAATTATACGCCGCATTCGGATAAGTTAATTAAAAACAAATTAAAGAAACTTAAAATTGCAAAGAATTAGAAGTTATTGAAGACATAATGAAAACCAAGTTAGGTTGAACAATCGCGGCAATTAATGTAAATAGTTTGTAAAGTAAATCAACAGTAAAAGCACGTCTTCCATTGTTTATACTGCAACTTGTTTTGGCTGAAGAAAGGTGCTTAGAGGGTTTCATCTTAAATTATCCACACAATGAGTATAAATAGAACAAATAGGAGATAACTTTGAAAGTCTAATAAACACGTATTTATTCACAGAAATGAAACTTTGTTTGGGAATACAAAGTTTTAGCAAGATTTGGACTTTTCATGTTATGCAATCACAATCAAAACCTTTGAGGGAACCAAAATAGATTTTTTTTTTTTTTTTTAATTTCTACTGTCTGGGGATTGTAAACTAAGTCTCCCAACTTTCCAGTCTTATTCAGACAATAACGCGTCATATCATTTTCAGATAAGCAGTTTCGAAAACTGCAGATAAAAGACAAAGGCATCAACTAAATCCTTATATAATGATTACAATTTATTTTTTCGAACAAACAAATCATATGGTTATGTGAAAAAATTTACGGACATGAATGTAAAGACAAATTCTTCAATTCATGACAATGACATCGCATCCCTTTTCATATATGTACAATACGAGTATGTACGTACTTTAGAAAGAAATCGGTTTTTGCTTTGTTTTCAGGCGCATTATTCGCAAAGCCACAGAACTATACCGAAGGCAGGCACCCAAATCCTAATAGTCCTTATAATTCATCGCAAAGTGCATATGCAGTTGGCTATTACTTAGATACTTCAGAAACACTTCCGGAATATAGCAAACAGTCTATCCAATATTCGCTTCCGAATGCAGATTATACAAATTCCTATAGTTACACAAACCAGTCGAAGGGAAGACCACAAAGTATGTACAACTGAGGGAAGAGGTTCTCCACAAATATAATTCAAATCAAACAAACAAACAGACCGAAGCAATCAATAGCGATGGCGTACGTAAATATACAACAATGGATCAATTTAGGGAATTCTTCTCTAACCGTCAAAAAGAGAAAAAACAACCGGCGCCGGAAAAAGACCAAGTTACACCTTCGTTGTTCATGGGCAAAGATCCAACCTATCCCAATGAGCTGAATAACTTGATGCATCCGTTTTTCTGTGCCCTTTGCAATTGTCGTCTCAACTCTATTAAGAGTTCTAATATTCATTACGAGTCCAAGGCACATGACCGCCACATCACTTTATGGATCAAGAAGACATATGTTGATAAAGATTTGCCTGCACCGACGTTGCAACGCTTCGTAACCGAAGTAACTTCGGAACTACCTGGGATATATCGCTGTGAACTATGTAAGCTCGAATTATCCTCTGCTCAACATGCGCTGCAGCACTACAATGGTAGGTCATAGGAATGCAGCATCTAAAATATCACCACCAACTGGAATTAGTTATTTTGATGTCGAAGGTAAATGGAGACGGGAAAGTTAATCGATCAGAAGACAGGGAAAGATGTCGCTTATATCATAGTAAAAACTCCGACGGGATTTGAACCTGTAGTTCTACATATTGCAGCGAATGTTGCCCCTCCACCAGCAGCTAAAAAAACTCCAACTTCAGAGAAAAAGCAAGTACAAGTTGATAAAGAACCACCAGCTAAAAACGTCACTTAGAAGTTAAGGAAAGTTTGCCAGCAGCAAATCCTGATAATAAGATCACTCAACAAATCAATAATACTCCAATTAAGGGACCCAACGAAGTAAAAGAATCGACAAATCCATCAATGCATAAGGATTTTACAGTTGCCCCTAACACAAAGACTACAATTCCGATGAAAGCTCTCCAATCACCAGAATCTACACAATCTTTACAAACCCCCGAACAAGCTCTTGACACCAAGCATTGTGATATTTGCGCAATAAATACTACGTCAAAGGATCAAATGCTTCTGCATCTCAAGGGAGCAAGGCACTCGAAAAAACTGAAAGCCATCGGTGAGGCTCCGTTGTCATTAATGTTTTTTACAGCGCCCGCAACAATTCTAGAGAGCCTTAACACCAACGATCAATCGGATATATCGATATATCGCACTCCAAGCGGTTCGTACTATTGTAAAACGTGCAACGCTGCACTGTCAGATATGTCGAGGATGAGGAAGCATATTTTAAGCAAAAAACATTTTGCTGCTGGTAAAAATCAGGAAGCCACTAAAGCACCATATGTGGGCGCAAGTAAGCCTCAATAGAAAATTGAATTTTATATTTAGCGTTTTCCATTGTTCGTCATACCGTTAGTTGCAATGCAATAAATTAGTCTTTTCGCATTACAAAATATAAACAAAAAGTAGGTGAATCTTATGGGTTTGCTATTTATTTTATTTTTTATTTTTTATTTTATTACTAATTAACTGAAAATTTGTGGTAAGCGTCCGTCTTTAACAACACACGAGAAATGTTTCGGTCAAAACCATGAGTGAGTTGGAAGATTGAGGCCACATAAGGTACCCTGTTAACAAAAACTCATGTCGATTATCATCTATTCGTAAAGTGTTCAAAAGCATGGAAAGACTTTAATTGCATTGAACTCCTTCTTAGTTTTTCAGGTTTTCGTAAAAAGGTGAGAGAACGCTTCAGGTGTAAGTATCAGCCCATACTACATCAGCGCCAAGTACGTTCAGAGTGAAGTGAGCATATGCCGCAAACTGAAGCTCTATGGAACAGCCATTAATCTAAAAGCAAGAGTCGGAAGATGTTGTCTCACGTATGGTTATCGAATTTAGGGGCTTAAAAACGTAGTGCCCTGTGAAAACGCCAACTAGCATCCTTTTTTAGGCAACCCTAACCGAAGACGCAAGAAGCGGTTTCATTTCCCGTGCTCCCATTATGACCTAGGACCTAAACAACATTCAGTAAACTCTCTCTTCCGACAGGGTTCAAAAAGCTTTGGTTTCTTGAAATACTTTATAAATTATATGAGGAATCTGCAAGGCCTTAAGAGAATTTAGCCGTCTGCGTTTCTTCCTCTCTTTCCTGGCTCAGATTCTGGCTGAAACCACCAAGTTCGTACTTTCGCAGCAACAGGAATTTTTGGTATCTTGAAATCTAAAGTCTAAACACTTCATTAGAAAAAAAAGGAAAAATGGCACAAGGAATATAATTGATGTTATCATAGCCATATAGATCCAAAAAAAACTCTCAACGGTAACAAGCTACAGAAAGTCGACAGCGCCTTGGAGATTCTAGACATGACATGCTTATCGAAAGAAGTTCGTATCACCTCTCTGACTCTTCTATTTAGAAAGGCTGATAGTGGTAACAGTCTGAACGACGCTGAATGTCTAAGCATGTTGCGACAAAAATCCCCTACTTCGGAACTTTGGCTCAATCGCACCATTTTTTGGATTCCGGTGCATCTCAGGGAAACAGACGTGTGTAATCTTCATGCCCAATACTGAAAAGTGAAAAATATATAGTTTCGCAGAGAGAGCAAGAACTGGGGATATAAAGCCGTTTCTTCTTCCGTTGGTATGACTTACGTCCCTACATTTGGTAGGTTAGTTTACATTTTAGCTTTAAATGAATGCAGACTTAGATCAACCTTCGACATTCCAAGTCTGGAATTGCATCTATATGTAAGAGACTTTCCGTGTTGAATATAACAGTTCACATAATATCCCTACAGTAACCATAGGTATGCTTTCGGTTACTTAAGAGGTTTCACGCTACTATTATAGCGATCGGGGAGATCGATTTTGTGATGGATTTATCTTCACCATATAATCTACGCCAATTCTGCAACAAACCCATAAGCTATGAAACAAACGGATAACGGCTTAAATTTCCATTGCGTCAGCATTTTAGAAAGATGGGACTTATCAATGTGATGCAATGCAAGTAATCGACTTGACGCTATCTAACAACTTCGACTACTGTCGAAGGCTTCCATGTCAGACCGTAGCTAATCGAATTCAGAATCGGATGCGAAACTCGTCCGTTTCAAAAATTAAGAACCCGAGAAAAACCAATTAAATACGTTTAAAAGAGAAGCAGCAAATCTGAAAATCCTGAAATTCCAACTAAACATGTCGCGTGGATGCCTTCCAAGCTCTGTCAGTTTTCTGATGGCATAAAGTAGCTTCGGCTAGATATGAAACTTGTCAGCGGGGAGAGTCTACTGTTCCCTGACTTTAGTCTTATGAACAGCGGGTATAACAAAACGAGATCTAATAAAAAAAAAATGTGCATTCGTAGAAGTCGTCACATTAAGACTTCGATAGTGGAACTAATCTAGACTGTCTTTAGATATCTTCTACTGGTTTTGTTGAACTAGGATTTTCGTTTTGGTGCGCGCTCAAGAGAAGGAAAGTTAGGGAGGAAAGAAAGAGAAGTAGGGATGTACATACGTTGGTCTTGAATTTTTGCAGATTATAATGAAAAGGAAACATACAGAGTACGTAGGTAAGTCCAAAAGTGGGCTTGAGGGTAAGCTTTACCTAGCAAATTCATCAGTGATCTCATTTTCCGCGCATTATCATCAAAAAGGCTAGTACGTCGTATACCAAAGACTACTTTTATTTAAATGGAAAATGCTTTTGAGAGTACAGTCCAGTCCATGATATACAATATATAAACGTAAAGGGGACAAAAACTCATCAGTTCGTCTCAAGCAAAACTAGGTCTATAAATGTTGAAAGTCTATTTCTAGTGCACTAATCGTCGATCACTTTTAGGGCTACTTACGACTTAGAGCAGACAGTCCCCTTATCCAGCAGACAGTACAGCTTAGACGTTAGAACTAGAGTGCTTATGAATCGACTTATATGCTTAATAGCAGCAAAGACAAGCCTTCTCCTTGGATCATTGGTAGGCATCCTGCATCCAAGAGAGTGGATACATTCGCAAACTAGTTACGCGGACGTGAACCTCGATTATTCTCTTCATGCTGTTGTTCATGACTGGTAGGTCTGAAGCTTTTATCAGGCGCCTAGACATTTATTGTTATTTTAGCTTTAAAAGCTACATTTACTATTTGCAGGGGCTCATTATGTACGACTCTGCTAAGCTAGCTGTAAAGACTCTTTTCAGAGTTGTCAGCAACCGGTATATATCTTTCTGTAGATATATTTCACCCGCATCAGGTGTTTTGTAGTCATTAAAGGAAGCAGCCGCATATTTGATAGTCTCATTCGTCACTACACATACCAGTTGGGTTACTTGCAGTTCTGGTGATAGCACCTGGCTTTAAGCTATTTCTGATAAGGTTACCTGGAAATGAGTTATAAATCAGAGACCTAGAGTGTCTGTTTTCGACTCAGTGTAGGTGCATTGAGATTTTTCTTTGTGTTTCCAGACATCTGTTTCGATTTCTATAAGAGATACCCTACGAAATCCGGAAAAGCTTCTTAAACTATTTTTGCTCCAATCTGTTAAGTTTTAAGTCCTTAGTGCCTTGTTTTCGTTTTCCTTACATAGTTGCTGCAAATCAGCAAGGGGAAGCGACGATTACAAGAATTATTTTTTTGGCTTGACAGCCCAACACGAAACATTCGTTAAGGGCACCGTTTTATGACAGTTCTGAACAGCGCTCTCCTCTTTTTGTTTCTTTCCGGTTTTAGGTGGACAATTACCAATGTCCTCCTTAAAGCATTTTTAGCTGGTAATCTCCTTAGCGAACATTTTTAGTACCCCTTAATCGATTATCTGCTTACTTACTATGTTGAATTCATAAAGTAATATGGAAATCAGCTCCTCTTAAATATACAGATGTACATGAGTTACACCTAAAATTAGTGGTATTGACAGCAGCTTTATTCACCCACCACGAACAGAGAGGGCTCGTCCTTGTCTTCCCTATTCTTTTCCCTATGAGAATATTTTTTCCAGTGTCGAATCAGGTTTTTGGTTATGAAAACGCATCAACGCTTACCTGACTTGCCCCAAAGTTTAAAAGAATTCTGTTTTCCAAATTGCAATCTTCAACACTCTCATCTCTGCCTAGCTCATTTACAGTTGATTAACACAATGTCTGTACACAGCGTCGTTAAAATTTTTATTATTACCAAGCTTTTCAATTCGAAGCATCAGTGAGGAGTTAATGGTATCCTTATGGAAGACCGCTCCCGTCCCTGTTGGTATTTAGGGTAATTCTTAGATTTACGCGAATCTTATGTGAGAAGAAAACCATCAGCAATGTGGAATTCCGTCCACCAGAAATATTGTCTACGTCGGCCAAAACACTGGAACTACAACCTTTGTTCAGTGCAGCATCGGCTTCATTCGAACATCGTGCGCATTGACACACAGATAGAATGTCAGAGACTTTCTTTCTTTTGACCTTATTGGAGACAGAACAAAAGGATTCAGTCTTAGCTCCGAGAACTTGATCAGTTTCAGTGGGTGTCACTTTTGCCGTTTGTTTGACATCGCTTTCACAGTTGGAGCAGTGAGTTTAACCATTAAGCATTTGGCTGGGATGTCTTTGGCGATTAGGTCGAAATTTCTTTTCAGAACTGATTCTGCAGTCCTTCTACAAGCCGATGCAGCCAAAGATAGGCTGATGTTCATTCTTTACTTATAGCAAGTGAATTTTGCAGAACGAAATCCCGTACTATTGCATGGATAATTGGACCCAAATTAAGCGTTTGGTGTGTTATCCAAAATATGGAAAAGCTATTCTTCTAACATAAGCCATTAGATGTTAAATTAGTGCACAAACACAAATATTATAGAAAACCTGCTGTTTATTGGTAGGATAATAGCACTCCGACCCCTAAATTGAATTAAAGAACGAGTCAGAATCGTGTGAGTGGATGCTGTACTCTGCTTTTACGGTCTCTTGAATTGATACGGGATTTTTTTGGATTCCGACAAAAGTGATGCCGATGTTTGAGTTGAAGCGGAAGGGCCTTTTCTGAAAACCAGACTGGTAACTCCATTTAAGTGGTTATGTATCTCGGATTAAGAGATACCAGTTGAAGGTCAATCATTTATCTCCAGGATCAACCTGGAACCATCTGCCTTAATAATACTACAGTGCACACATATGTGTGGTTGGTTAGTGTTTGATTGAAATTGCCAAGAACCTAGTTGAAGTCCGTTTCTAAATTGTCGTGCGTCATCTAGCTCTCGTATAGTACGTGAGAGTGTGTTCCAAAAACATATAGTAGCAATATAAAACTGTCTCTCGGATGTCGAACATGAAAATCGCGGAAATAGTAAACATCCAGATCTCCTAGACACTGGAAACTGGATTTATTCGTGTAAGTATGTCGGTTGCTTGATTTGGATAATGTTGAAGAGAAGTAGATGCGTACGAAATTTAATATAATTTTGAAAGGACATGTTTACCAAGTTTTTAGTTTGGTGTGAAACGTTGTCATATCATTTGAGACGATAAACATATCGAATGGTGGTGTTAAAGGCAACAACAAAAAAAAAAAAAACCGAACCGATAAGTTAAATGCTGTACAGATAAATCAAGAAATAGTAAATAGGCTTATAGAGCAAACTAAATGGAATGAAATTTTGAAAATAAACAACGTAGAAGATTTATATAACAACTCCGTCGAAAAAATGAATTATATTGGGTCTATAACTTACCATCTCGTGCGGTTTCCTAAGAGATGGCGTAACTTGTATTATTCCATTGGAACATGCGTTGGAAAGCTACTGTAATTGTACGTCATTTCAGTATATGTCATTCATTTGAAGCGCAAACAACAATAATTTTTTTTTCACTCAAATATGTCGGACTTTTTGACTGAAAAAGTGTTTTTGCGGGGAGTTCTTCTTCATTACTGAAAACTGCTCCCCAAAGTCATCGTATTTTGGTGGAAGTTTATGGTGAACATGCGCTAGCTGAGCGAATGTGCCAAAAGTGGTTTGCACGATTTAAAAGTAGTGATTTTGGCTTAGAAGACGATGAACGTCCTGGGTAGCCAAAAAAGTTTGAAGATGAAGAACAGGAAGCATTACTCTATGAAGATTGTTGCCAAACACAAGAAGAGCTCCCGTTTTGCAGCGATTTCGCCCTTCAATCGCTAGAATAATGCACCTTAATACTCGCTGTTGATGGTTTTACCTTTTTCGAGATAGTCCACGAAGAGTATACCATGACAATCGCAGAAAACCGACGCCATATTTGACGGTGTAATGTGACGGAGCCCCATAATATTTATCCAACTTTTCTTTTGTTTTCTTCGCCGTTTTGCCTCTCAAAAGGTAATGTTTTATAAGAGAACGAAAATCGTTTTTGTCCATACTCAAGATGATGCCAAACACGTCGACAACAATCAGCTGTCAAAACAAAACTAAAGACAGTATCGCACTGAAATTTTTCATATTTACCTATATTTGAACGGACTTCAAGGCACCATAACCTTTTTTGCAGTAGCAGCGCATTCTGGGGGTCACCACAACTAGTATACCAATATTATTGAAGTTCTGTTCACTAGTACGGCAACTGTGAAACTCACAAGAGAAAGAATATTTAAAGATATTTGTCCCCTTGACGACAAATAGACGACAGACATTGACGTATTCAGAAAAACTCATGATAGACATGACTTGTTGACTTGATCAAGACCAATGATCAATTCCCAATAGAAAGCCAACATAGTAAAGAAAATTTTCATTAAATTAACTGGCTGGTCGCCAAGTTGACAACCTTTCGCGTACGTAAATAAATAAGTAAAAGTGAATAAAATTATTGTATAGGGTTTTCCAATATGGACTTGACAACTTTGAATTTAATTTGTGAACGCACTCTTTCACTAATCATCAAACTGTTACTGTAAATTTTTTCAGTAAACTCAACATTTTCATAATGGTAAAGTACACTAACGAGCTAGGTTCTCCGATTGGGTACTGGAGAAGATGCGCCAAGATGATGAATTTCATCGCAAAATCATCTTCAGTGACGAAGCTCATTTTTTTCTCAATGGAGTCGGGTGAAAACCCACATGTGCTTCATGAATCACCACTTCATCCATAAAAAATTACTGTTTGGTGCAATTTGCATGCGGGCGGCGTTATTGGGCCATATTTTTTCGTTGACGATAACGATAGTCACGTTACTGTGAATGGTCCGCATTATCGCGCCATGATCACCGATTATTTTTGGCCCGAATTGAAAGATATGAACTTGGACGACATGTGGCTTCAATAGGATGGTGCCACAAGCCACACAGCGGACGCTACAATCGATTTATTGAAGTGTTAGTATGGTGAGCGTGTTATCTCAAGACATGGGCCAGTCGATTGGCCGCCTCGTTCGTGCGATTTAACGTCGTTTGACTATTTTCTGTGGGGCTACGTTAAGTATTTGGTTTATGTCAACACGCCGACGACGTTGGAAGAGCTCAGAGCCAACATTGAACGCTGTGAATGTGCCCGCGGTGGCCATATGAACGAAGTCGAGTTTGATTCATAAATGTTTTGACTGTACTTCAAGCCAATAATAACGTTTTTGAAATATCTCAAATGGTTTGCCTTTTATTTAAAAAAAAGTTGTCAAGTCGTTATTAGAAAACCCTATACCGGTTTTCCTTGAAACACTCGCTCAATTTTTCATTGAAAGTTCTATACGCAGAACGAAACAGTAGTCTGAAGAATAAACCCATGCCCATGTTTGCGGCACTGAATCCAAACAAGTATGTTTATGTCTTCACATTCTCCGTTGTTAGGGAGTTTTAAGTAGATTAAAATTTAAAACAACATAGAAACAGTGTTCGTCCCCTAATGGTACATAATTTGAAAAAAAAAAAAAAAAATGAAATATTTATCATCAAAGTGGATATGCAAGCAGAGCTCAATCGCTTTAAATGCCATTCTATCACATTTTGCTTTCTCTCAATTTTATTTTTATTTCTTTACTATAGAGTTTCCTTTTCCACCTGATGCAAAGTTCAAAAATAGCAAAATCATCACAAAAAATAAGGGAAATATACGAGTATATTTTTCCAAATAGCTATCTAGGCAGGATTAATCGAATGCTCCTGTGAACAATATCAAAGTACGAAAATAATAACAGAAAATGTGACAAAAAGGGTAAAAAAAGTCAAAATAAAAAGAAAAGTATGCTATGAGAGGAAAACTGAAACAAAAAATTGGAAAATACCAAGGATATTCTATAAGAGTCAAGGAAATGGGAAGATACTGAGCATCCTTAAAAAATTCGAACTAGCAGTACTACCTCAGAAGTGCTGAAAATGCACACGAAACTTTCGCTTTTCTTTTTCATATCTTTTTCGATATCGTTACAGAAGAGCAAAAAAACTAAAGACAAACATCTGCATTCTTTAGTGCGGGGTCTAAGTATCTACGGATATACGAGTACTCGTATCCTTGTTGCTGACGGCTTCCTTTCGAAAGAAGACTTAACGCTTTGGTAACCATGCATGGAAATAGGAGGAATTGCATTTACCGAATACGGTCCTTGGAACGAAGCTACCAGGATACATTGATAATATTTTGAAACAGAACCTGGCTTTACATAAATGGTAGATAGATCTAAATACGACTCCCTGGTGATGATGGAGCTAGCACATCCAGGAGAGCGAACAAAAATATAAAAAAAGAAAAAATGAAGAAAACTGCAGGCAGCTTTACTCTGCTGATGTTAGCTAAAGACGCCTAGCTTAAATACTGATAGATAGAATATTTTAATCTTTTTCTTTTAGCTTCTTTATATTTCTTGTTTTGCTTTGCTTTTTACCGTAAGGTTCATATGAAACGCAAACTGTGCTAGAGGATAATGTTTTATTTCATTTATTTACATCTCAATATCTATGGTACGAAGGTGAAATGTAATATTCAAATGATAGGTTTAGGAAGACGATATATCTTTTTTTTTATGAAAAAAAAAAAATGTCAAAAGGTTGTTTCCTCCTTGAGAAATTGAACTGTGAACAATTTAATTTCTGTAATGTTGCCAGAAAGATTTCACACGAGAAAAATCGTTTACTTTTGACATCGAACGAATATTAACTATAAAAAAACCTACTTAGCCTAGAAATTTTCCATATTTTCATTCAAAGTGTGAGCAAATTTGTCACTAGATAAACATTGTTGTACTCTTGTTAATATATTAGTGGGTATTTATAGAATTTATTGTCTCAAATCGTGGTCCCTTGGCAGATAATGTTATAACTTATCAAGAGTAATTTCCACAGTATTTACTTAGTTAGGTGACTCTACAAGTCCGGGATGTACCTTGGACTTAACTAACAAGCCTATTCGGGTTGCCCGAACCTGGACTAAGTAGCTCTAGTTCCAACCTGCAAGTCGGTTTAGGTCTAAGGGGACTTCCTGTACTGCTTTGTCCCTTTGGATTAAATTCGAAGACTCTGCTTCATTTGCTCTACATGTCCTAGCCATACGGCCCACATCTGATAGGGTCGATGTCACTGTAAACCTCGACGTACCTAGTTCGTCCTAGAATCTTTTCTTCCAAAAATCGTCAACGCGAGTGGCACCGAATTTTATATGGAAAATTTTTCTTTCAAAACGATATTATCACTCGCTTTGATAGAGTCCATGCTTCGGAGTCATAAAGTAAGTCTTTAATGAACAAGGTCTTATATAGAATCTCCTTAGTCGTTCTGGATAAGCCCTCACTACTCAATTGTCTTCCTAGCTCAAAGAAACTGGCCAGAGTGATTCTTCGTTTAATTTCTGAAAGCAGAGCCGAGGTAGACAAAATCCCTTACTACCTCAAAGTTATAGCTGACGATTGTAATATTCTAGCCGAGTAGTCGATGTTGAGTGTCCCTTCTTGTTGACAGCATATATTATACTTTGTCTTGCTTCGTTTACCGCTAGACCCATTTTCGCCACTTCTGTTCCTAAACTCGATAAGCACCAGTGACAGCTCGCTGCATTCTATCAATACCAGTTGAAACAGACTTTTAAAACATCGTCCCTCGTGTGTTAGCTTGTGAGTTTTGTATTATTCTTTAAATTTTGATGTTAAAGAGGTCACATGACAGTGCGTCGCCTTGCCTTAATTCCTTTTTGGCATTATAGGTCTCAGTTAGTTCGGTACCGATCTTGATGTAGCAGCGAGCATTTTCCATCATCATGCTGCACAAGCGGATGAGTTTGGCAGGGATACCAATAGGCGCTCGCACAATACTGCGGACAAGGTCTTATATGATCTGATCTTAGGAGATTGATATCTCTACAGTTGGCGCAGTTTAGAGGGTCTCTTTTCCAACTAAATCTTGGAAATAAGTTGTGGCGTTAAAGTTGCCTAGTACGACTTTAACGTCATAAATGGGACATTGCTCCTAGGTTTTGTCGAGGAGCTCGCAGAAATTTCCTTTGGTACCGTTGTTCTTTTCGTCTGTTGGGACGGGAGCGCATATAAAGCTGATGTTAGCGGATTTACCTTTGATACGAATTGTTATAAGGCGTTCACTCATGTGTCCAAAGCTTAATACTTCTTTTCTAAGTTTGCCGCTTACAACAAATCCGCAACCAAATAGACAGTGCTTTCGTTCCCTATATAAACATCACAGTTTTTCATCTTTCTTTTGCCCTTTCTATTCCACCGCACTTTTTGAATTTCTGTGATATTTGCTTTATAGCAAACTAGGACCTCCACAAATTGTTCGGCTGCACGAGGCCTGTTCAGGGTTTGTTTGTTTTGCAGGGTCGTCAACAGTGAATCCGTCCTTACTCGAGGCCATTGGTCGCTTCGTAACAATTTGTTTACCTGGTTGGGCAGTTTACCCTACTCACAACCCCAACCTCGAGGTCGAGGCCCTTTCTGGGCCCATTAAGACAAAAGGAGTCGGACCAAACTCTGAAGCAAATAACACGCTTCAGAAATGCGAGTGCTGCCGCTGTCCCTTATTAAGGCCCCATCCGCCACCAACTCTTTTCCAACACACTGACTTAGTATTAGAGATCCCTTGGACCTGGTATTTAAATATAGTACATTGAAGCAGCTCATATAGAGATAACACAAACCGACCTACGACCTAACTTGAACTGCCCGGAAACAAAAGACAGTGCCTTAGTGAGATGGCACCTCTCTCGTCAGCTGCCACCAAAGAAATTTTACAGGGGTCGCTTACCCCGTCTCTACTAGGCACCCACCAGTCACGACGTGGAGGTGAGTAGTAGAAGTTGATGGTGTGAGGCTAAAGTGAGAACGCTTGTGTTCTCATATAATCGCATTCACCGCCTTTTTGACCCCCGTTTGCTCGAAGCACGATGTTATTTATCCGATTTACAATATCCAAAAGTAGTTACCAATCTTGAAGAACACTGTTGAGGTATTAATACTATATAAATACTAATTTTATGAATGAGCAAGTTGAATTTTTCAACTAAAATGTTGCCAATCCCTTTAACAGACATTTCGCACTGAAAACCCAAATACCATATATCGATTGACTAACATGGTTCAGTCATCAAATACGAATGTTGATGCAATGACAACGTTGTTCCTCAGAGATGGGAACGTTTTCGCCTTGACGAATTTCAATTAAATTACTTCCATATGCTTAATAAAGTTATTTTAGAGATACGGCTTTTTACATAGTTTAAGACTTAGTCCATCACTAGGCGGCCAAAACTACGTACGTAGTTCAAGATTTGGCAAGGCAAAGGGTAAACGTATCCCCTGTATCCTAGTACTAAGATCGTTAGTAAGGGCTATTTCAGTATACACAATTCTGGGTGGCTTTAACATTCTGGACAGACAACACCCGAAGAACGTTATGTTGAGATCTTCGCTGCGGAAAGCAGCAACTTGAAGCAACTTGTAAAAGAGCTCACCGCCGACACCCTGGACTTGTTTTTACCTCTCACCCCGATAAGTACACCGTTGATGTGCTCTACTCTCTAGGCTCGTCGGACCATTGTGTCATATCAGCTAATTTCTCGTACACCCACCAGGCAGTTAGAGAAAAGATTCCTAAAAGAACTGTATGGAAATACAAGCCAATTGAAGCGGATTTAACAGTTTCTTTGGACAAGGCCAGTCTGCTTACTGAAAACTTTGCGGCCAGTTCAACACTTCCAGATTGTGCATTGTCTCCGCCTAGACTTGAGTGCGTCCAATCTTCAATGGGACGAATACATTTTCACACTTGTGTAGTGGCAAAAGTACTTAAAGATCTTAATATACACCAATCCGATGGTCCAGATGGTATATCTCCCTTTTTTCTGAAGAGATGTTCTTCCTAGGCGTAAGCTTTTTTGTCAATCCTACCCTTTAGGACTCTTTCTCAGCAGATGGAAAATAGCATTTGTCCAGCCCGTCCCTAAAAATGACTTATCTTTTTCTCTCTCTTTGTACAGACCCATAGTACTTACGTCCCTTCTTTCCAAGGTCATGGAAATGCCGATAAACCGTCAGCTCATGAAATATCTCGAAAAACGAAAACTTCATTTTCATTTCATTTCACTTGTTTTTCAATGAGCGGCAGTACGGTTTTCGTATCAACAGGTCTACTGGTGATTTGATGGCATGTCTCACCGGAAAGTGGTACCAAAGCGTATTTCCATCTGCCAAAAACAAGATAATTGCACTTGATATTTCTAAAGTATTTGACAAAGTTCGCTCACTCTCTTCTTCAATGGATTAGAAATTACCTTTTGGAAAATTCAATTCAAGTTGTCTTGGATGGTTTTAAATCTGATATTTGCTAAATAAATGCTGGTTTGCCCCAGGGCTCCGTTTTGTCTCCGACACTCTTTTTAATTTTCATAAATGATCTCTTGGTTTCTACTTTTAATAGAGTATATTTGTTTTCTGATGACAGTACTACCTGCTTTTCATATTCGTTCCCGGAATCACGTCCCTGCTCTCCGGCTGTAGAACGGGAATGGCAGCGATCGTTCAGCACATCAAATTCCGATATTAACAGCATAACTAATTGGGAAGCTATCAGCAGAGTCTGCTGTCATTAATGTGAAATTTTAATACCCAGCCATTATCCATGAATGGCACTTACATCGTCAAAACCGAAAAAAACAAAACTTTCCATTCTCGGTATTTATGTTAGTGAAAGCTTACGTTGGAATGACCACATATTCGATGTCGTCAAAAATGCTGCGAAATGTCTAGGTTTCCTCGAGTGATGTAAGAAATATTTCACCCCCTCTGATCTGTCCTCGATATATAAGGCATTTATACGCCCAAAATTGGGATATAATGCCCACATCTGGTCAGGTGCGTCTAAAACATCTCTGCACCTGCTAGATACGCTTAAAAAGCGTGCGATAAAACTCATATGTGATACTAATATTAGTCGGCTAATCGACACTCTTGAACACTGACGTAATGTCTCCTGTCTCACTTTGCTTTATCGCTATTTCTACCACCAGTGCGCCACATAAAAAGGTCAGAAGTATTCCTCCCCTTCAAACCTTAAGCCGTCAATCTTACACTCGGGCGTACTCTAAAATATCGTGGTTCGTTCCTAAGCCATACAACTCGTTTATGGAATGTCCTGCCGAACTCTCCATTACCTGGTCATTATAACTTGCAAACATTTAAAAACAATCTACATCGGTATCTCTCTTCTCTTCCTCCCTAAATTTCCTTTGCCCGCGTTGTTAGCAAACATTTTAAGGGTACACAAACCCATTATGAAAAAAAAAAAAAACCGATTTTATTATGATGTATCAAAACCCTTATATCCAGAGGTCCCCTTTGTATCAATTGAACCATCTAACAGCTTTGGTTTCGGAGCAGTAGACAGACAAACCATAGAAATAATTGCTAACGAAAATAAAATCATTCAAATTACATCCTTATCCAATGAAACAATGAGTGAATATTCACTTTAAGGACAACATAGTAAAGAGCGTACTCAACTACAAGGGAAACAAAGGAACTTTGCAATGTGACAAAAAGTTTCTCAAGAACTGATCCCAATGTAGGAATTTGCACAGTAGTTGATCATATAATGCTAAACTTGCCCGAGCCCCCAGATTTTGTTTGCTGTAATGAAAACCATATCTCAGACATCTATATTACGCTATACGGAGTCTATACCGAGATCCTTATCCAAAATAATGAGCTTGTACAAACAAAAATAGTAAAGCAAATAAAATGATTACAACTAGGGATTGGACGGCAGCAGCAGATATCAGCAAGGAATCCAGAAACGTTACATAAATCATATAAGATACATTTATGCGGACTCAAGAGTATTAAATATTATGAAACGTCACAGGAAGAGCATTACAAGGAAATTAGCAGAAAAATTCCATGCCGGACATGAAAACCAATGAAAGTAATTCAACATATGTATATATATTACTGAATACAAATGAATACGTAATCAAGTAAATAAACAAATAAACATTGCGAAAAACCTATATTACGAAACAGAATTATGTCCTCCAATTACAATACTGTCGCCTATAGGAAAGTGGAATAAGTTGTAGCAGACCGTTTATGGCGTTTCATCTCTAAACATAAATTAATCAGCGAGAATCAGTATAAATAATATAATGTAATATATAGGAGTATAATAGATCGGTAATCAGCTGGAAACCACACTCTTAAAGAATGATTAGCGCTAGACTGTGCGCCAAGCACCACAACTTAACTTTAATATTGGGTCATATAAAAAGTACATATGTACATTTTCTTTATTCAAATTCAATTTAAATCAATCAATCTATCAATCTGTGACCTTTGCCATTTTCCGGATAACTTCATAATTCCATCGGTGTAGAACTTCTGTGGTTTATCAGCGAAAAACTTGGCCAAGTGATTTTCAGTGGCTCTTCAGTCGGCCAATTTTTTACCATCAACAGAGTCTTGCAAAGACCAAAACAAAGGGTAATCAGAGGGTGCAAGGTCTGGGCTAAAATTTGAATGCATCAGAACTTCCCAACTACTTTTCGTCAATTTATTCCGTGTCATCAAAGGTGTGTGTGGCCTAGCATTGCCATGATGGAATTGACTTTCTATTGGCCAATTCCGGCCGCTCTTTCTTGATAACTTCATTCAAACGGTCGAGTTGTGCACAGTAGAAGATCGAATTGACCATTTTGCCACGTTCTAGTAACTCATAATGGACAATACCTTTCCAATCCTACTAAACACTCAACATAACCTTGTTTGCCGTCAATCCAGGCTTTACAAGGTTTACCTGTATGAAATGAAAATAAAACACGAATTCCATGCAAATAAAACTGTGCGTCTTTTGAAGCAAACTAAAAAGTCACTCAGCTTATGCGTGTCCCATCGATGAAAATAAATGGTATTCGGAAGTAGCCAAGTCTGGTGAATACGGCGGGTGGGGTAGCAGCTCCCAGCCAAGTGCCCTAGTTGTATCCAGTTTTTCTTTGTGTGCGGGTGCATTGTCATGGAGCAAAATTACTTTGCCGTGTCTTCTGGCCCATTCTGGTCGTTTTTCGATCAGTGCATCGTTCAAATTGGTCATTTGTTGTCGGTATCGATCTGTATTAACGGTTTTACCAGGTTTTAGTAGCTCGTGGTACATCACATCTTTTTTGACCCACCAGACACACAGCATTGTCTTTTGCCGAATCGATCTAGTTTTTCAGTCGAAGTTGATGGTTATACCGGATTAACCCATGATTTTTTCTGTTTAGGATCCATTTTTCATTCGATGCAAAACTAACTTTTTATCGTCTCTTTGAAGTTTTTTTGGTTTTCCATCTGTCTTTCATTCAATTCATATGACATCCATTTTTCAGACTTTTGAATCCTTCCCATAGCTTTTAAACGATCAGAAATTGTTTGTTGCGCAACGTTTTCCATTTCTGCCATTTGTTTCTGACTCAAAGTGTCATCTTCATCCAAGGTTGTTTGCAATTCGGCGTCTTCAAACTTTTTTCGTGGTCTTCCACGTTCTTCATTTTTCACATCAAAATCGTTATCTCTGAACCGTTGAAACCATCTTTTGCATGTTGCTTCTGATAGAGCATTATCACCATATGCCTTGGCAAGCATTCGATGAGACTCTGAGTTTTCAAATAAAAACAAAAAATTAATGCTTTCCGCAATTCATCATTTTCTGATACAAAATTCGAAATTTTTAACACGATGAAAAAATATGATGTTGTTTGCTCAATGACTTGTTTGACAAGTGTCATAGCAACCAAGCAAAAAAAAAGTTAAGGCCTGTTCACAATAAATGTTTAGTATCAAGACATTTGTGTCTTGACGCTCACTTCATACCGGGACACCTGGTAAAGTCGTATGTATTCTGTCACCGGCCTTTGACCATGATCGCTTGCATTGGATATTCTCGTATTTAATCCATTTTTCATCGCCCGTAGTGAATTGCTTTAAAAATGGTTACATTTCGTTACATTTCAGCAGCGTTTCACTGATGGTGATCCGGTCAATTAAATTTTGAGCTTCTTTAAGTAACCTGCTCGTTTGAGATGATTTCAAACTATCATACTGTTGATGTTTAGTCCCTTCGCTATCTCCAGACCGTGCTGGTCTTGCTCCATCAGTTGCAAAATTTCAGCGACTTTTTCAGTGACAGGCCAACCAGTGCGAGGTGCATTTGTTACATCGAAATTTCCGGAACAGAGTCAAACAAACCACTCTTACGTTCGGCGTTCACTCACAGCATTCTCATCGTAAGCTGCAAAGATTTGTCGGCATGTTTTTGCAGCGTTTTTCTCTTTTTTATACTAAAAAAGCATCACATAGTGTATTTCTTCAGATATTTCACTCATATTCAACACCAACATCGTCTAGTGAAATTTATCGTGAAAGTGAACTTCTACATCGATTTAGATGGTGTTATGAGCTCAGCTCATCCAAACGACATATTAATACTTATGGGGTACTTCATGCTCAGGTAAGATGCGACGATACGAGATGAAAACGAATTGAAAACGGCGATCTGTTTATAGAACTATGTAAAAATCACAATCTTAAAATTAGCGGCATTCTATTCTGGCGTTGAAACACTAATCGACTACATCTGTATTTTGCACAAATAAATAAATACGGATACAATCACTAACATGCCGAAATGAAAATGGTCAACGGTAACAAAAGGCTTCTGACCTTCCAAATTAAAGAAACATTTGTATCGAGGATAAGAAACATCGATACTTTAAATAGTAAAGAAGCATCTTGGGAGGCATGTAGCAATTCCTTTAAGGATATATGCCAAGAAATGGATGTCTGGGAACACATGGAGCAAAATAGAGGAAAGACAGAAAATAAAAATTTAAATGAGAACTGAGAATAACAGGCAACAGAATGAGCTACTAAGGGAGCAGTATGAAAGTTTAAAAAAAAAACCATTAGTACCTACGAATGTACGGAAACATTAACGTAAATTTGGTGAGGACTTGGTTAACGAAGCTCAGGTTGGTACAAAAAGGATTGTTCAGCATAACCGAGACTGTATTTTTGCATAGAGCAGCAAATGTCAATATCCATGTGGAAAATGGAAACGGTACATTGGCATCATCTAAGGATAAGCAATTAGAGAAATGGAAACAAGGAGAAAATACTTCGAAAAAAGAGACACATTGCAAAGTCGCAGATATAAAAACAGAGCCAACAGGTACCTCTGAAAAATGATAAGCAATCGACTCCCTGAAAAGAAGCAATTCTCTTGGGAAGGACAATCTCGCAGCGGAGTGCTTCCAAGCTGATAGTTAGTTTAGTTTTTTTTTAGTTTTTATTTCAGATTAATGATTAACAATGATTAATTACATTAAGTCTAATTGGTTTGGCCTATGACCGTCTACCAGGTTGACAGTAATATTACAAACTGAATTTAATTACCAATCGAAAATTAAATAAAATAATTCAAATCTCCTTCTAAAACTCGTTTTCTGTATCGCAGTGCAGCTACGGTGTAGTTCTATAAAACGTCCCACCCTCTCACCCCATTCAAAATGCTTAATGCTTCTTCTTCTTTTAAAATATCTTTCGCAAACACCAAAACACAAAATTCCTTCAAGACTGAGCATACTACAAGGAAAAGGAACACATCTTCTCTAGTTTTCATGTTGCAAAGTTCGCAGAGTGTTGGTAGATCTGTGCGGTGGGGTATACTATATCTTACCTCTCATTCTGAAGATCGTACTGATTTTGTCCACAAAATAGCAATTATGTAAGAAAGTATGTGTTTTCGTTTAGATGATAGCATCTTCTGTATATTTTTCATACGCCACTTGATTGAGTTTCTCCAACAACGAATTAAATTTCACTTTTAGAGAGGAAGGTTGTTCATCTGTCTGAATAACTAGGTCCATTCCACAGTCTGATGCAATTTCCTTCCTTCTATACATTGCAAATACCTCCGGTTCTTAAAATGTTTCTCAATATTATGTTTTGTATCCTTGATTTTTCCATCTCCAATACTTTTATAATATAATTGAAGTGCATTCTTAAGGCATGCAGGAACATGGGTGGAGTACCAGTTTCTATATGTAACATATAATTTGGAGTATTTGTCGATAACCGGAACATCCTTTTCAAAAAATATCGAAATAAGTTTTCAATGGAATCATGTGGTCTATAATCCCATACCTAAGCTCCATAGAGTAGGACTGATGCAGCAATTGAACAAAAAACCATTTGTTTCGCGCTATGCGATATGTAGTTTTTTCTAATGCAACGGTCCCATATCGATGAGATAGCTCGCTTAGAAATTTTCCTTCAAGGTATCTACTTACATTTAAGTTTGCTGGTACTAACATACCAAGGGATAGTGAATTAATGTCAAACAAACTACAACCGATACTTGATTATGTGTGGCTAACAGAAAATGTGCCAACAAGATGGAAAGAAACTTTCGTAGTGAAAATCCCTAAAATAGGTGAACGAAATAAAGGCTGCAATTGGAGAGGAATTTTGCTCCAACTCACGGTTTCAAAAAATTTTAACTAAAACTATGCTATGCCGCATATTCGAACACTTAGATAGTCTTATCAAAAAAACCAATCATGCTTCCGTTTAAAAAGACCATGCATCAACCTTATTTGAACGATGTGAATTATTATCGAACTAACAGCCGAATTTTACTCACCGCTGTATGGTATATTGCTTTTGTGGACTACAAAAAAGCATTTGACACCCTAGACAGACGCTGCATATGGAGTATGCATATGATGTAGCCTTTTCGAACTGCAGACATCAAGATATTCAGCGCAGTTAAATGCGCTGACAGTAGAGTCGAAAAAAGCAGGATTGATGATAAATGTTGAAAAAAAATGGAAACAATGAGAATAAACGCTAACAAGACTATGCCAGTCTTTGCTAATGATATACCAGTTGAAGAGGTTGAGAACTTCGAATACCTAGGTAGCCGGCAAATCACAAGAACTGGAGGCGCACTGACAGATGTAGTGAGTATAATACAAAGGGCAAGAGCTGCATTCGAAATACTCAACTATATCTGGAAATCCACATTTATTTACCAAAAGACTAAGATTAAGATCTTCAACACATGCGTAAAAACGGTTCTACTCTATGGCTCAGTAATCAGGTCTGTATCAGTTGCGGCCACAATGAAATTACAAGATTCTGGTGGCCCTGAACCATAAGAAATGAAAGGCTGTGGGAGATAGGTGAACAAAAAGGTGTTGAGTCTGAGATAAGAAAGCGCAAGAAAACCAACGAAATATTTTGCGCAAGTTTGTGCTGAAACCAGGAAATCCTTCAATGAAATGAGAACCATTGCTCGAAACAGAACACGCTGGAAAATTTACTTTAACACAATTATCTAGTAAAAACAAATAAAAAATTCATCAAAATTTGAATAGACAATAATTATAAAATAAACAATTTAAAAACTAAAGACATGCATACCCGCAGTCCAAGATAGCCAAAACCCGAAAGTATTCTGAGGACATATAGAAGTTGAAAGACAACAGCGGTAAAAAATATTGTGCTTATAGATATGTTACTTATAACCATCTAGACATTACCATCGATAATCACTTTCTTTGGGAACCTCAAATAATTAATCTCAAGATCAAGCATGCATGCATGCATCTATTCAAGTCGAATCGTCAATTTGCGCCCGAATACTTGCAGAGACGCTCTCATAAAATCTTGGCGTTGGGAAATGAAGCACATGGACAAGTTGTAAAATAAACAGAACGTACAGAAAAGAGCTAGGGAGCTCATAACAAAACACAATAAAAGCGACATCCGAATTCTAAAAGTGAAGTAGATCTACTAAATAATTGGAGCATCGGAGTATTTTTCGACGATCTAGTATCAGCTCCCAACCATCATACATGAATATGGAGAGCGAACTTTAAGTTACACTGTGTCGAATCTACTCAACTCTCTTCCAGTAAACCTTCTGGAAACTTCAAGAAATCAACAAAAGAAAAAGAACAATTAAATAGTATTACCTTGACGCAGTAACGTAAATGACTACAGGAACTTAAGAATTATAAAAACACAAGCGGTCGCCAGCCAAATCTAAGATACAATTGCAAGACATGTCAATTTGCTTCATCTTTAATTTCCAAATAAAATCTATTCATTAAACAAAAAAAAAAAAAAAAATAGATTTAGTAAATAATTAACAATTTTATACATTTATGAATTTTTTTTCTTTTGGGTGGGTGAGAAATCGTCATAGACATTATAAGCCCGTTGCTTATAGTATTGTGAGATTATTGCTCACTAAAAAACACCTCCCTTATGCAGACTATGACTATGGCAATAAATTTGTCTCGTCAAGGATCTATTGAACAGAAATATTCGTATGTCCTTGTAGTCGATTTTTATGTTTTCGCGCAAACCTTTTAATTTCGTTCTGAACGTTTTCGACTCCTAGGTCTCTGTGGATACCATCGTTTCTAATGTACCACGGTGCATTAATACACCCTCGGAGAACTTTGATTTGGAATCTTTGTAAGACGTTAACGTTACTAGTTTTGGTACAATCCCTGTACCAAATAGCAGCAATTTGTTTTCTGAGCTTGAATACTTTCCAAGAAGCCAGTACATGTCTCTATACTTAAACTCAGCTCTTTTTTCTTAACATGTGCTCTCCATTTAAGTTAAGCGTCAAATGTCATACCAAGATATTTGGCCTCGCTCGCGAAAGCAACTCGCGCTGCATTGATAAACACAGGTAGCTTGTCAGTTTTCTTGAGAGTGAAGTTCACATGGACAGACTTGTTTTCATTAAGTGCGATTCGCCAAGTCTTTGTCCAATTGGTAATCCGTGTAAGGGCTCATTGTTTCTTAGCGGTTGCTTTTTCGACTGTTTTAGCTTTTGTCAAAATGGCAGTGTCATCAGCAAATTTGGCTAGCACAGTATCGTCCGTTTGCGGTATGTCGCGGGTAAAATGTAAATATAGCAGAGGGCCAAGTCCACTTCCTTGCGGCAGCCCCGCCTTTATTGTCTTAAAATTGGAATACTCGTTTCCGTGTCTGACACGGAAGATTCGGTCATCTAGGTATGAACTTAATATATCAGACAATTGCTCAGGTAGGACTTGTCGAAGTTTATATTTCAGGACCTCGTGCCGTACCTTATCAAAAGCTTACGAAGCGTCAAGGAATGTGTTTGAACAGACTGGCTTACAATCAATTGCTCGTTCAATTACATCGGTTATTCGATGCACTTGGTCAACAGTAGAGTATTGGCTTCTATTGCCAAATTGATAATCGGGAAAGAGACGATTTGTGTCAATAATCGGTTTAAGACGATTAAGTAAGATGCGCTCGATGACCTTGGATATAATCGGGTGGAGCGATATTGGTCTGTATGACTTGACGAGCCCCCGCCCAATTATCAAGGCTTCGTCCATCAATGACGTCTAATAAAAAGCGAGGGCAGAGCAATGTACTGATTTTATCGTACTGGTTTTCAGATGACGCTACCGAAGGTTGCTACGATTTGACCAGTTACAAGTGGCCGGTCAGAGGTCCTGTTGGGTGGCAGGACCACCAGTGGTCCCTACCAGGACTTAAAATACGGTACCATGAGAGTCAGGAGCCCTCCGGAATTTGGTCTGGGCCTGATTTGTTGAGTTAGGCCCCCTTGTGGGGGGGGGGGTCATGCTGGCTCTAGTTAAAGCCCAAAGTCACGGGAAGAGTCTTTGATCCAAAGTGGAGTTACTAAAGCTAGGTGATGTGACTCAAAGATCAGCAAGAAGTTTTAGGTCGACTGTAACCCATATCAAAGGTGGAACTTTTGCCTCTAACACGGTTTCTATTGGGTATGTAATTTAATTCGTGCGGTTTTTTTTTTCAAAATTTGAACGTTTATTTAAGAATAAACATGTACAATAGTATTATTCAAAGTATTGCCCATCTGAAGCTATGACTTTTTCCCATCTTTCCGGTAATTTGTGGATCCCATCCCAAAAGAACTGCGTCGGCTTGACAGCCAAGAATGAATCAAGCCAATTTTTGATATTCAATGGGGGCTTCTGCATCGACCGGAACAAATGGTAGTTAGAAGGGGCAAGGTCTGGGCTATAAGGCGGGTGGGGTAAGACTTCTCATCCACTGTTTTCCAAATAGTTCTTAACGGGAATAGCAAGGTGGGGCCGAGCGTTGTCATGATGGAAAATTATTGCCTCGTGTCTGGTCGCATATTCCGGGCGTTTTTCGACTACCGCTCTCTTCAAACGGATTAATTGTGTTCGGTAGCGTTGTCTATTGATGGTTTCACCCGGTTTTAGTAGCTCATAATACAGCACACCCATCTGATCTCACCAAATACCCTCGCGTCATGGATATTCGGCTTTGCCGTTGATTTGGCTGGTTGGCCGGGTTTCACATATGATTTTTTGCGCTTGGGTTTATCGTAATAGATCCATTTTTCATCACCAGTAACAATCCGATGCAAAAATGACTTCCTTTTGTGGCGTTCCAGCAGCATTTTGGACAAGCAAAACCGCCTTTCGACGTCTCTAGGCTTGAGTTCATGTGGAACCCAATTTCCTTGCTTTTGAATATATCCAGCTACTTTTAAACGTTTTGAAATGTCTGCTTGAGCGACACCCAAAGATTCTGCGAGCTCTTCTTGTGTTTGGCAACAATCTTCATAGAGTAATGCTTCCAGTTCTTCATCTTCAAACTTTTTTGGCTGCTTAGGACGTTCATCGCCTTCCAAGCCAAAATCATCACTTTTAAATCGTGCAAACCACCTTTGGTACGTTCGCTCAGCTAGCGCATGTTCACCATAAACTTCCACCAAAATACGGTGACTTTCGGGAGCAGTTTTCAGTAATGAAGAAGAACTCCCCGCAAAAACACTTTTTCAGGCACAAAGTTCGACATATTTGAGTGAAAAAAAATTATTGTTGTTTACGCTTTAAATGAATGACGTACAATGACAGTAGCTTTCCAATGAATGTTCCAATGGAATAATAGTAATAAAATAATACAAGTTACGCCATCTCTTAGCAAGCCGCACGAATTAAGTTATAGACCCAATACTTAGGTATATTTTCGTAGCAAATAGCGATGGCAAGGCGTATCGTTGCTCCCATGGATTAATGGTGTTAACCTTTCCAAACAGGAGACCACGCTCCGGATTTCAGAACCAACATAACTTCGGCAACTTTCCACTGATACGGTGCATGCTCTAGTCTTATGGTAACATTTATAAGATAGGGCAGCTTTAGCAAACCTTTTTTCGGTAGCGTCTTAAGTATCTCTCACGTAATTTAATCATTTCCGGGGGTTTTATTGGGCTTAAGCGTGTCTAAAACTTGTCTAAGTGTAGCCTTTTCTCTTGGAATGTTCGCCGTTACGTCTAGCGTATTGACATTTTCTGGAAGCACTTCCCCGTCGAATGGTTTGAACGTTTCTGCAATATGGTCGGCGAAAACGTTAACTTTTTCTTTATCTTTTTTAGCCCAGTCATTGTGGTTTCTTCGTAACGGTGACACGTGTATTTGGAACTTTCGAAGAATCTCTCTTGGAATAATTGGTATTTTTTGTCGCTGTGAGGCTTTCTAGGTAGTTAATAATACCTTGTTGGTTGAAGTCCTTGATCGATTTTTTTAACAAGTTGCAGAGCTTATTAAAGGACGTTTTATAGTGTTGAGCCCGAGTTTCATGCCACTTATTCCGCGCTTTGTTTCTTTCTTATCGTTTCCCTGATTTCCGGCGAGTTTCTTATGCGGATACTGGCAATTTTGTTCGATTCGCGTGGAGTGCTGTTACAGGCCGCCTGCTGTATGACATAAATAAACCGTTCAACTGATGATGAGTTGATACAGCGTTCTGAGCGGTACTTTTAACTCAGTATTTTCGACAACCTCTTCCCAGTAAGTTTTTTGTTGGATAATCTAGGTGGTCTTTATTTTTTAACCAGGATAGGAAAGGATATTTGGAGAATGATTGGAGAAAAAATCCAATTTTATATTAATGCTGAAGAAAAACATAATTGATTAGGGCAGATAAGCCAGATAAGCTTCGCAGAAAAAAACAGAAATTAAATTTAATGATATCTGTTCAAATAAATGAATAAATAAACTCTTACGCATGATAAAAATAATTGTTGTTACTCGTTGGATTAATCACAGGCACTCACATTATGCGGGCGCACGCAATAAAGCTGCGCCTTACCTGTGAACTTAGCAGAGGAATTGGAGAGGACGATACCCTTCTCTTATCGTGCCACTATCCAGACCATCCAGTAATTTGAAACAAAGAACTTTAGGAAGTTACTATTTCCACGACTTCTCAAAACTATCGTCCGTTTCATTTGAATCTCTTTATATAGAGAAACACAAGACGGAAAAAGGAAGTCAATATTAGTAAACGCAATCCAATTTCAATTTATTTTCAACCCCTTCACTACTTCCGGGCAGAGCAATTTACTAATTAAATAATAAATTAACAATTAATGTCTATGGAGCTACCAGCGATTCATTCAGGGTGAAAGTTTTCACACATTTATTGTGAAATCATTGCAAAATTTTATTGATTAGTATGGTTCGGTCTATAGCAATAACGAATGAAATACAATTTCCTTTATGTGACCATTACAATTGCAAGCAACCATCCGAAGATCAAAACTATTGATGATTTTTTGGAGAATAAGTGGCCGCAATCTCAGTTTAGATGTTACGTTTGAGATCCTTCAAATATCATCACAGAAAGAAGTGTAAAGGTATCGAATTGAATGACCTTGGAGGCCAATCAACTTCTCCTCTAACAATGCGATTTTCAAATTTCGAATGCAATAAATTGATTGATTGCTGGCGTGTGTAGGCAGTAGTACCATCCTCATCAAATTCATTCAATTTTGGTAAAAAAATATAGTCGGCCAACATGTTCCGGTAAGGTCCTCCATTCACTGTAACTGTCTCTCCAGCCTCATCATCGAGCTAGTGACACCGCCAACCCATAATCCGCACCATACAGTGACTTTTATAGCAAAAATGCGTTCTTGCGTTGTAAACGACCCCAGGAGAAAAACTTGCAAAAGGTTATATGACATCTGTCAAAAAGATCAAGCACACTGACTTTAGTAAATGACAGTAAGTGACAGCCAATATCCACTATCTATTGGCTCACCGTGTAGCGCTCCCATTGTTCCGATTTGCAATAGCCAAGAGTACATCTATCTCTGTGTGTGTTGGCGATTTTTTTCAATTTTGGAAATGGATTTAAATTTGCAACAACGAACTTGTATTCAATTTTGCGCAAAAAACGGATTTAATGGTGCGCGAACGTTGGAAATATTGAAAAAGTGTTTCGCCAACGATTCTCTAAAGGAAACGGCCGTTTACCAATGGCGCGAGCGGGTCAAAAGTGGCCGAGAGTCAATCGAAGATGATGAACGCAGACTATCGACATCGAAAACCGATGAAAACATTGAAGAAGTAAAAGAAACGATGGTCAACAACCGCAAATTAACCATCAGAGAGATAGCGGAGGACTTGAACATTGTTGTGGATCCGTCCAAGACATTTTGCTTAATGATTTGGGTTTCCATCGTGTAGCAGCAAAGTTGGTGCCAAATGACCTCAGAGAGACCGTGTTGAGATAATCTGCGAGGCTGTATCCGTTCCCACATTCATCAAAATGATCATTCCGGACTGAAGGCCAGACAGTGAACAAGGAGTATTATTTGGGCATTATGGACGTTTGTGGGCAGAAAACTCGTAGATTTTGCACCATAATAACGCACCGTTGCACAGTGCCATCATTATTCGTAACTTTTTGAACGAAAAATGCAACAAATACCATCCAACAGCCATCGAATTCATCTGATTTGGCTCCCTGTGACTTCTCTCTGTTCAATCGAGTTCAAACCACATCGGAGAACGGGTTTCAGCAGCCGAGAGGAAGTAATTGTAAAATCGCAGGAAGCACTGATGGACATACCGAAAACCGAATATAAAAAATGTTTCAAGGATTGGATCAAGCGCTAGCTTAAGTGTGTTGCAGTCGATGGAGATTACTTTAAAAGAGACAATATAGATTTAGATGAATAAACTTGTATTTTTAATTTTCTGAATAAATTCCGGGAACTTTTTGGTATCAAAGCTTAAGAATAACTCCCAAATTATTTGTATTCCTCTTTTTAACAATGACTTCCTTGCGGTACTAAAACACTGCAATAAATAAATGATTGAGGTAAAGCAGTCTGGATAAAAATGAAATAATAACATTTAATACAATATTTGCTTTTGGACTCCCCACTTCTAGAAAAGTTGTGACGCGATCGAAGGTCTTCTTGAGGTCAGATGACATCATTACGATGTATTCACAAGCAGATAGGTTATCTGCTAATTTAATACGTCCGTGTCGTTTCTAAGAGAGGGCACCACTTGAATTAAATCCATACCATATTCAGTAAGTACCAACCTTCAAAAGATACGTGTATAAATTTGACAGCTGTCGGATGATTAGTTCTCGAGATATAGCGTTGTGAGTGAAGCAACTTTTGTTATTGTGAAAAAAATGGATTCAAAGCAATTTCGTGTGTTTATTTATCATTACTTTTTGATGGGAAAAAATGCAGCCGATGCAAAGAAATTGCTTGATAAGTGTTACCCGGACTCTGCACCAGCCGAACGAACAATTCGCAAGTGGATTGAAAAATTTAAAAGTGGTCATACAAGCACCGAAGATGATGCATGCAGTGGACGTCCAAAAAAGGCTGTTTCAGATGAAAACATCAAAAATGATTACGAATGATAGTAAAGTGAAGTTGATCGAGATAACTGAGGCTCTGAAGATATCAAAAGAGCGTGTTGGATATATCATACACGAATATTTGGACATGCGAAAGCTCTGTTCAAAGTGACTGCCGCGTTTGCTCACAGTCGATCAACAACAACGTGTTGATGATTCAGAGGAGTATTTAAAGCTGTTCAACTGCAATAAAGTCGAATTTTTGCGTCGATATGTGACAATGGATGAAACTTGGCTGCATCACTTCACACCAGAGTCAAGTCGGCGGTCAGTTGAGTGGCGAGCACTCGACGAACTTCGTCCTAAACGACCAAAAACGCAACAGTCGGCTGGCAAAATTATGTCATCTGTATTTTGGGATACACATAAAATAATTTTCATCGACTATCTTCAAAAGGGGAGACTATCAACGGCGACTATTACATTGCGTTGTTGGAGCGTATGAAAAACGAAATCGCAGAAAAACGGCCGTATTTGAAGAAAAAGAAAGTGCTGTTTTATCAAGAAAATGCACCGTGTCACAAGTCTATGAAAACGATGGCAAAATTAATTGAATTCGGCTACGAATTGCTCCTCCACCCACCATATTCTCCAGATTTGGCCCACAGCGACTATTTCCTGTTCGCAGACCTCAAAAGAATGCTCGCCGGAAATAGATTTAAGACCGATGAAGAAGTAATCGCCGAAACAGAGGCCTATTTTGAGGCTAAACCGAAATCGTACTACAAAACTGGTATCGAAAGATTGAAAAATCGTTTCAATCAGTGTCTCTGCCTTGAAGGCAACTATATTGATAAATAAAGTTGAACTTTGCAAAAATGTTGTGCTTTACTATAAAACGGCACTGACTTTTCAGCCCATGTGTTATGTTCCACTCGATGAATTAGTGATTGAACACCACTATTCGGTCTAAAAGCATGGTGTTCATTTCTTGACGTAGAATAGTCCAATAATTTTTCCAAAAATTTTAAAGAAGTAGAATAGAATAGAAGTAGATGAGACCTAGTTACTTGAGGGTAGCTTTGAGAGCAGAACCTGGAAAATTTAACACCACAAGCGTCTCCCTTGTCACTACATCTATACAATCACTACAAACACACACTCATAACAGAGCTCACTCACCCAAAATAGGTACGGTCTAGATTTAATAGGCGTATGTGTAGATATGGAGTAATTAAATATTATTTTGCAGTCATTTCTCTTGAGGAATAGAAAACTGTATGCACTCTTTCTTGACTTCAAGGCTGCAATGGACCGAAGCACTTTGTTGAATAAGTTCTTTGACATGGGTATATCGCTAAACTTTGGTCGATTGATCGGGAGCCTGTATGGAAATACAATACCGGAATGGTTTCGATCGAAATCAGGAGCAAAACAAGGTTGAGCTTTGAGCCCTAGTCTATTTGAATTCTTGATTCAAGATATAGTGGATTTTCTACCTGGAAATGTGAAGTATGAAGGTGTATTGGTTAAGGCTCTTTTCTCTTTTTTCACCCGAACCCCTACAGTTTACAATAAGCTAATTTTTCGAACACTGCATAATGTGGAATCTGCTAATTAACTTAAGTAAGTCTCAAGTAATAATATTCAAAAAAGGTGGAGGCAGAAACTGCAGAAATGAAAAATTGCACTTTAATGGGGAAAGAATAAAATACCTCCGAGAGGTACTAAAAGACATCTGCTTGAAGAAACTGTTCCACCAAAAATTTTATTGCCTATAGCTGCAAATATAAAGTTTTTGAAGCTGATATGGAATCCATTCTCTTTTACGCTGCTCAAGTATCAGGAGGAAAGCACTTCATCTTCCATCGAATACGCAAGATTGTATGCTCATGTTGGAGGCAGGCCTGCCAGCATTTTTTACTAAACCACTAAAACTACAAGTGAAGTACGCAGTCAAAGTACTAAACATGCCGGACTATCGGTTTTAGTAGTTTTAGTTTTAGAAAGCAGCTATACAAACAATACGAAGTTGGACGGAATCTGACAAAGTATGGCTGAAACTAACTAGTATTTGTGGAATGGAACTGAATGTCAAGGATATGGCGAGTTGGAGGCCCACATGGAGGATGAGCAAACCAGGGAAGTGTTCTGAGAGAAAGTATCAGGAACACTCCAAAGAGGAGGCTACAGCCGGTTATACCACAATTTGGAGCACAATTACTATTTTCGTGATGAGCACAGCGTAAGGGAAATAGCGATAGTACTGAAGGTGCGTATAGAGCTCCTTATGCTGGATCATTTACCCCACAGTGTGTGTATTTTGGCGGAGAGAGAGAGGATATTTTTAATTTTCTTGGCAGGCGCCCGATTGAAACAAGAAGAGCTGTGTCTGAAGTCTTATCGGCGAACCAGTTCCTTCAAATCCTTAATGAGACTACGGTTACATTACTAAGGAAAAAAAAATAAACAATTAATTCATTATACTTTGCTATTAGGTTATAAACAATAATCAACACGATTTATTCAGGGCGTTATTGGTAAGGTAGAGACCCATATGTACAAAAGAGCTGCCTATAATTAGACCGACAGTAGGGCCTCGTAAAAAATGCCTAACATCGTGTTGACTTGATGAACCATTCTTCATAATATTTGATTCAAGCTTCCGTCTTTTCTGTCTTAAAAAAAAGTTCTATAGCTCCTGTAAACTTCCTTGTCTACTAAGATTACCTCACAGTCCGGGATGAACCTGCATGAACCAAGATGGTTAATATCTCCATCCATTTTCGTGCATCACTTCGTCATACTTTGCCGATGTCGCTGTATAGGTTGAAAATCATACGAAATATATTTCTTTATACAGCCAAGTACTTCAGGTGATAGGGGTCTTGTGCAAACCCAGTTTGGGCTAGCTCTCATATACAAACCATAAAATACCATCTATCAAAGCAGCTACTTCTAATGTGATTAGAAGAGACCTCTAGTTGGACGATGAATAAGGCAAGTACATGCAGCCAAACAAAAATCATAAGGGCCTGCGCTGCAACGATGGATGCAACCTGCTCCAGAGATCTACGAGGTTAAAAGAACGGAAGAGCGTAGGCTATTCAAAAATAAAAAAAAAAAGCGCTCGAGAAGCGCATGATCGAGTAAATAAAAGATTTTACTGCAGAAATGACATTTCAATGTTTTATCAGAGAATAAACCGAACATGCCAGTGCTACAAAGCCAGAATAAAAGTCTGCAAATATGAGTAGGGTTGCAGTCGATACAGAGAGTATGGAATGACTACTAGCGCAGACTGCATGAAGGCAATTATAGCCAAAATACCTAGAAGGAAGTTTGAACAACACAGCCTGAACAAAGGCGACAGCAAATTTCGTCGCCATGACGGAAGTCAGAGGAAGTCATGCTTAACATTGTTTGTCCGATTAATAAGAAAGCAGACCCTTTCGACTACCCCAACTAAAGAAGAATATGTTTCCTAAAGAAAGAGCATCAGAAACCATTCGTGAATAATCTGGTTAATCTATACCAATGCCATGTCTATTTTTAACATCCCTGACAAACTCGTCGTACAGAATGACAGTGGAGCATTCTCACAGGTTATCGGTACTGAATGAACCGAGTCCTTTAATGTCAAGAAAGGTCTTAGACAAGGCATTCTGCCGTCATGAGACTTTTTAACATCGCCGTAGAATGAATCGTGTAAAATTCACTTGCCAACAAGAGTTACGAAGCGTGCACAATTACTTGCATATGTGGGCCACATTGATAAGCCATCAATGAGTTTGGTGTAGCCACAATCGCTTTGAAAACGGTTTTGTCACTTCAATCACTTCATAAAGCCATCTTTATATTTGTATATGCTTCCAGTCTTTTGGAGTTGCTTAGCTGTATTACTGCCTTCTTATTCAAATCGGTCTACCTATTACATCTTAATGGGTTGCTATAACCTCGCAGTATCATCATTCAGCGAACGCGCTGTATTGAGTTTCCAGAACTTTGAAGAATTAACAGCTAATTATGCAGACCTATACAGCTGGCATTCTAGGATCTTTGACACGCATTAAAAGCATCATCATCCTAACACATATACAAACATGTCTACATGGCTATGTATTTTATATCTCCTCTTTGTTAGAAAACAACAACTGTTTTAACAAATTACCAAGTTAAGTACCGTACTTAAGTGTAAAGACTACATGCTACGAGTAGGTTATAACTGCCGCGTTCAACAACCTTAAATTTCCCCATTAACCAGCCGCGGAAAGTTGTTGTTTTGTTTTTTTGTTTTTTTGCTCTCCGTTTCGGTACTCAAGAAAGATAAAGTGAATAGAGAAAAATTAAAAGCTTCTTAGTAATAATATCTACTGAGAATAAATGAAAATAAATTACTCAGTCCACAGAGAAGGACCACCTGCATAATAATTACTAACTTGAAATCAGTTCCAACCTGTGGGTTCTATTCTGTCGGGAATGTGAATTATTCCCACAGAAATAACGTCTCTTTGCTAACAGAGGATCACACTGTAGACATAGATAGGTACGTCTCTATAACACTAATACCACACCACCAGTGCCCTACACTAGGGGATTAAATTATTATTTTAATGCAAATCGGGATTTCCCTTATTAACTATAAGGGAATTTAAAATTCCTTTCTCAGAGCTCCCTAATCGGATAGCATACGCAAGTGCATGCATAAAGAATTAATGCTACGGTCCTTCTAAGCATGACTACGACTATTTTTTTTTTTTTTTTTTGTTTTATATAATATTTTCTCTTTTCTTCTTTGTGTAGTATATCTATTTACTTTTCTACTTTTCCCTTTTGTTTGCTGCTTCGTTATTCTAAGAGAGTGTATCCATTAATATTTTATGAAGGATTTTTTGCTAAAACTTGAATTCGCTCATTGTAAAAAGGTAGATCTGGCTTAGAACTGTCCTCACTTTGAGCTCACATGTGAGGGCACATGAGCATGAATCATAGGAAGAAGAAAAAAAAAATTAAAAATAGCGTATTACACACGAAAGTTTATATGTTTACTTATTTTGTAATTCTATTTTCTTTTTCGCTTTTTTTTTTTTTTTTTTTAAATTCTCACAGGAGTTAGCGGCACATCTTTCCGAAAGAAACGAGCTCTCTCCACATTCTGCCATAAAGAGTGTACATCAAAAACCCCAACGAAATTTAAATAACCCTCGACGCCGATATGTGTGAGATTAAATTTTCCAACATGGAGCGCAACGCAATTTACAGAGAAATTGAATTTCAAAAATACACTCAACCTGTAAATAATACGAGTACCAGTACCTTTCAGTCTGGCCTAGGATATGAGGAGTTTTTAACTTTCGTTGATTGTTTGAAACCGAGGAGTCTTCTGCTTCTACTCCTACACTCCGATGGAATGGGTTTCTCCAGCCTGGTAACAGGTTGACAAAAGCAAAATGAGATATTATGATGACGTACTTGAGGTACTTGAGTCAGTTATAATGCCTTGAGGTATATAGCTGGATTTTCTTAGGTTATAATTCAATTATGCAAAAAATACCTATACTCGTACATAAATTTAACTTCAGCCTTCAATTGAGGGAATTATGAGGATCGAAGCAAGTGGCAATTACTTCCAATTACTGAGATGAGGATCTAAACGAATTTCTGAGCAAAATTCCCATTTTGAATGATGAAACCGCGATGGCTATAGTCTTGTTGCCTGCCGTACGATAAAAGCTAACAATTCAATTCAATTCGATTTCGATTGTAACAGTGAGTGCTTATCAGTGAGCTCCATTTCTAACTGCGGACCGGAGTGATTGTAATCCTTAAATAAAAGTTTCTGCAGCTTTAAGCCAGACAGGTGGTTAAATTGGATGGGTCGGCTGGGTTGCCTGACGAGTTCGTGATAATTTCTTTCCTCTCCTTCGTTTTAGCCTACGTTTATTGAAATTTAAATTGCCATTTCAGTGATAGGCATTTTAGAGCACCAATTAAGTTAATAGGCAATAAATTGAAGACTCGATATTTTTGTTGCTGTTATTTTGATGTTAGTGGTGTATTTTGATTTGAGAACTTGTGCTTATTTGGGAAGTCCTTTTGGATGTAAATTAACGAATATTTGGGGTACTCTGATACCATATATCCAGTTATACCTTAATTTTTTGGTCCCTATTTTTCCTCTACTTAATACTTTTGTTTAAACATATGGGGAGGACATCAAATTCACAAGTAAATGATATTTTTCCCCAACATTTGAATAGGTTTTTTAGGAGTCACTGAATGGGACATGTGACATGGACTTTGTTGTTTGTAGCGAATCAAAGATGGGGTGAAAAGTGACCTCCTTGGGAATGGAAACAATTTTTTTTGTAAATGTTTTTTTTATTTTATTCAATATAGTCCCCTTATTCCAGCATTTTTTCAACTTCTTGATCCGATCCGAAAGTAATTTTCCGGAAGGTCTGCAAAATACTCCTCCATGGTGTTATGGTTTCCTGGAGTGAGCTGAATTTTTTTATTGATGAGCCATCTTTTGAGGTTTGGAAAGAGATTATAGTCCGAGGGAGTCAAATCGGGCGAATACGGTGGATGTGACAGCAGTTGAAGCAGTAAGTCTTTGAATTTAGCCATGGTTGCTTTTGTGCGCCGGTGTATTGTCTTGCAAAAACAATTTTTTTTTCGCTTCATTTGAGGCCGTTTTGAAGCGATTTCAGCCTTTAATCGCTCCAATAATGCACAGTAATACTCGCTGTTGATGGCTTTTCCTTTTTCGAGGTAGTCTACGAAGAGTATGCCATGACAATCCCAGAAAACCGACGCCATAAACTTTCCGATGCATCGAGCCTCTCTCGGCCGCTTCGGAGCACTCGTGCTGGCTTCAGTCCATTGACGGGCACTCATTCTGTTCTCTGGTTCAACAGTTACCAATCGATGCCAAAAGTCCGCCCGATTCCGCATCAGCAAGTCCAAACACTCTTTCGAAGTGCTCTCGCGTTCGTGTTTTTGGTCAAGAACGAGTATGCGCGGCACCAAGCGGCAGGATAACTTTTCCATATGCAGAATATCGCCCAAAATATGGCGTGTACGCTAAGTACTAATCGTCGTGGTATTTGCTAGCTCATTCATGTATTTTTTTGACATTGTCCTCTGTAACCGCATCGGAGGGCCTGCCGCTGCGGACTTGATTGGTAGTCGAATTGCGGCTACCACGAAACTCTTGAGACCAATATTTGTTGGTGTTATCTGACGGAGCATTAGCCCTATAATATTTATCCAACATTTCTTTTGTTTCCTTCGACGTTTTGCTTCTCAAAAAATAATGTTTTATGATGGAACGAAAATCGTTTTTGTGCATACTCAACATGATGCCAAAGACGTCAACAACAATCAGCTGTCAAAACAAAACTAAAGACAGTATCGCACTGAAAATTGGCATGTCTGCCTAAATATGAACGGACTTCAAGGCACCATAACCTTTTTTGCAGTCGCAGCGCATTCTTTTCATCCCACCTAGTATTTATGACTTTGTCTTTTTCCAATCCAAAGTAAACCAGATTTACCTACCGTTTGCGCTATTGATGTGAAGTTTTGCCTTTTTTTACAATTTCGCCTATTTTACAGTAACTAGCCTGGCTCTTGGATAGCCGAAATGTCTACCTCATGAATGGGAAAGCCGTATATCAAGTAAGAAAAAAATTTTAACCGTCATCTACACGGTCTCTACATCTAGAGGTGCGTCTATTTTAATCATTATCTTTGTGGAAATCAGGCTTACATTCATTCTAGTCAAGTATCATAGGGAAGAAACTTACTGGAGAGTAAAGTACGCAAGAGGCGTGTTGGAAATTCTAAAGAAAGCTAATGCTATTTATGACGCTTTCTTAATTTTGTGAAACTAATGTGCACATTGTTCGTCTTATTAGCAAAAAAAAAAAAAAAAACAATTCTAGCGTTCTTGTGTCCTAGGCTACCCATAGAATCTGCCAATTCATTATTCCGTCATTTTTGACGGAATCGAAAGATATACAACTATATCCCACCTATCTGCATGATAAATCCGACTCAATAAGCTACAAGAGTAACAAAAAAAAAAAAAAACGATCGCCATGGTTTCCATCCAGGAAGGTCTCCCTATTTACGTTACCGGTTTCAACGTTTCAACTCCCCAAAAAGTTGCAGCTGATCTTGCATCTCTTCGCCACTACGTACACTCTAAAAATGGTCTAAAACCTCCACCGTATGCTGTTTTGCGTCAATCTTACGCTGCCTCATATGATATCTACGCTGTAACTGAAACTAATCCTATCCCCAACATATTACCTCTTTCTTTTATGATTGTACAATATTTCTCTTATGATTGTACAATGTACACCCCTCTTTTTTGACACTTCTTGTCAAGGTATTCTACTAGCCATCCACAACAGCTTTGACTCCTCTCTCGCTACAACTTCGTCTTTTTCTAAGCTCGACTTTGTGTCAGTTACAATAAAACTTTTTCGTAGATGCTTGCTGTGCTTGATTTGTTACTTCATGTATTCTTCAGGCCTAACCTATAGAATTCTAACAACTTCCTGCTGATGCAGTTGTCAATGTGATCGACTTATCGAACTTGCTTGATGATATCAGTATCTTTTATTCTGCCTCAGCTGAAATGGATCTCCATCCTGAAATGGACCTATTCTTTTTCATCGCTTCTAATCCTATTTCTATTAGGAAATGTCTCTTCTTAAATCGGTTAACGGACTCTAGTCTTTGTCAAGTCAGTGACTTTTCACCTATATGGAAAGGAAATTGGACCTTATCCTCACAAATAATCCCATCAACTATATGGAAAGGCAATTAGACCTTATCCTCATAAATGATCCCATCAACTCCTCAGTACCGTGTTGTCCCTTATCTTTTTCAACTATTGATAACTTTCGTCCTCCATTTCTTCTTTCACAGCTGCCCGTTCCAGTCACTCCCCCCCACAATTCTCTCTTCTAACAATTTTCACAAAGCAGATTTCCCTAAAATGAATACCTATGTAAGTAGGGCTTCTTCGAGCTTACCAACCTATCTCCTGTTTTTGGTTCTTGTCCTCTCCATTTTTACAGAGAAATATCCCTTTATGTGCCATATTCCCGTCATAAAAAATCTTCTTCATCTCCTACATCTCCTACATCTGCTACATCTCCTACATCTCCTACATCTCCTCTATCTAATACATCTCTTACTTCGTAGACTCCGCTCTCTTCCACACATTTTTCTTCCGACTATTCGAACTACAGTATCTAGGTACATATCTTCATTTTGTTGAACTTTACAACTTTCTATATCAACGCTACACGAATAGTGCGCAAACCAGACAACATGGTTTTCTAAAAGACAGATCAACTACCACAAACCTTAGAAAATTGCAATGAATTCGGTGTTGTCGCAACTGATTGCACTAAAGCATTTGATGAGGTATCTCATCAACTGATCTTCTTCAAAATGTCTGTTTTCGGCTTTGAACCTCTTTTATTCAAATGGGTTTGTTTTTACCTGGCAAACCGATATTATAGTGTCCGGTTTAGATGCATCCTTTCTGTTCCATTCCTGTTCTCATCTGGAGTTCCACAAGGCAGCCATCTTGGTCCTCCTTTCTTCATTCTTACTATTAACGATATTGAGAGAGTCATTAAACACTCCTCATTCTCCCTGATAACACAAATTTTTTTCAAAACTATTTCTCCTCCATAACTCTGTCCTTTTTCAAGAAGACCTCAACCGGTTTTCAATCTGGTATCTCAAAAACTAATTAACCAAATGCCAATCTATAATCTTTTCACTAAAATGCAACTCATCTCCTTCCCGACTTTATTGACCAATTAACCTAGTTCAAACTTTTTAAGATCTTGGCATATTATTTGACTTCTGTTCACATATAGATAAGATATTCCTTCAAGCCAAATCACCAATTGGCTTTATTAAACAATTATTCAAGTAATTTCCCAACCCGTATGTAACCAGATCTCTCTATGTTACCTTTGTTCGTCCGCAACGAGTTCATGTTTCCCGTATCGAAGATGTTCAACGTCAATTCCTTTAATTTACTCTCCGTGGTCTGCCCTGGAACGACCCTTAAATCGTATTTTCCTATCAAGACCGCCTCAAACTTCTCAATATGAATTCGTTAGAAGAATGTAATCTACGTTTCTTCGTCTCTTCTATCTATCGGTCCTACCGAAAGACCAACTCAAACCTCTTCGTCTTTGATTCTAACCTGAGCACTCTTCGTCTCAAACAAGATTTATTTTTTCATATCCATGATTCCTAGGTTTCCTTAGTCTTTGTGTTAGTTTTTAAGTTAGATTAAGTTTATAATTAACCAAATAAATTGGGGCCATATTCCCCAGCAAAATTAAATTAAAATTAAAAATATCAAGTGGAGCTTTCCACATTTTAATCAACAACAACCTTATGCGACTCATCTTATGTTTTCATTAGAAAGCCCAACGAAAATTGAAGGCCGCTTACGTGACATATACGAGTATGTTCCCAAAAAGTTTCCTTCAAGTCAAGAAACTAACGTTAGATACTTTTGGAAAACGAGCGACGTGAGTCAGGAGACCAGTCAGCTTCTTCCTTCTCCGGAATACCATATAACAACTTTAATTATGCTCTCTTACCTCTTAACGGCTTGAGAACCCATTTCTGTTGTACCAATCATCGATTATGTCTTGGGCTCCTGTGCTATAAAAAAAGATGTTGGGCAATATCCTTCAAATAGTAAGAGTAGATAAGATCTGATAACAGGGCCGAGCAAAGAGTTTCACAATGTCCCAGTAGGACTGATGACAGCGAGACGCAGATATAAAGAAATGAAGCTCTTTCCGTCTTTTCAACAAACAAACAGTCAATCTAATCATCTGAAGCTTTTAATAATTATCATCTTTGTCCTTTCGATATAACCGCTATTCTTACTAATCGGTAGAGATTCTCTTTGTAGACTAACGTGTGTTTTATAACGCATACTATCATCAAAGTTTGCTTATAACTTTGTGCTCCAAAACGGAATGTGCATCTGAACTTTCGAATTTTTCGGACTCTAAAATGTGAATTTCTTTTTTTAACTCTCCTTTTCCTCTTGTTAGTTTTGTGAGCGATTTTAGGGACTAATAAACTGTTAACATATTTGTCTAGACATACTTCAAGGTGTTTTGAATGCAGCTGCAGTCCAGAGAGAGTCTCCTGCCAGTTGTGTATGTATATTTTACATTGTTATGCTCTTTGTTGCGTTGTTTGATGATTAGTTTGTGTAATGGCACCTAAACGTATCGATTTTTATCAATTAAAGATAATTGTGAAGTTTTACGTGAACTGGATGCTGGACATTCTGGATTTGCATTAACTGAAAAATATGTGTGTCAAGGTCAACAATTACTGGAATAAAATTAAGTTTGAAAAAGCTGTTGGATCATTTCTAAAAAACCGAATCGGGACCAGGGACTCTTAGGAGATCTGGAATGCATAAAATGGAAAATGCATTGTTCGAGTGGCTAAAAAAGCAAAGGGAGAACCACGTTCCAGTTTCAACAGCTTTACTCTGCCGAAAAGCAAACTACCTCAACCTTGGGTATATAAATTTAAGCAAAGGCATGGTGTAAAAACATTAAAAATATGCGGCGAAAAGTTGTCATGTAATAAAAGTGCAGCTGATCTCTTTTTTGAAAAATTTCGTAAAACAATTCGAGAGATGTCTCTTACACCAGCACAAATCTAAAGGGTAGTTTATAGTAAGGTTTGATTTATAATTTAAAAAAAGACACATAAAGTGAACTTAAAATTTGTATTATCGGCTCAAGGAACAATTAATTTCATATCTGGCACGTCTGGGGTGGTCCATTCATTTCCATTTGTCCAATTTTGGGCAACTCGTTCGAACATAGCGACTGGTATCTCGCGAATAACACCAGTAATGCTGGCTTCCAAAACGTCAATCGTAGCTGGTTTATTCCTGAAGACCTGAGACTTTGCATATCCCCAGAGAAAATAGTCCAAAGGTGTGATATCGCACGATCTTTGGCGGCTAATTTACAGTAGCAAAACATGAAATTAAGTGCTCACCAAAATGATTTCTCAACAAGTTCATTGTTTCACGCGCTGTATGGCTCGTAGCTCCGTCTTGTTGAAACCAGAACTGACCGAGACCATGTGCTTGAATTTCAGGAAGCACCTAATGTAATGGTAGTTTTTGGTCCTCTTCGGGCTACTCATCAGCCCAAATACGGCAATTCATCACTGAACAACATTTCACGATAAAACAGCGGATTTTCATTGAGTTTTTTCAGAACCCATTCACTGAAAATATGACACAAATTCAGGTCGCCTGGCTTCAATTCTTGCACAAGTTGAATTTTGTACACTTTTAGGCCGAAATCCTCACGTAAAATACGCCAAGCCAAGCTGCTGAGAACGACGACAAATTATTCGTCACGGTCTTCTCGTAAACTCTCAGCTACAGCTGCTGTAGTCTCTTCACTACGTGCTGGATGTGGTCTAACCGGCGGAGTATCATCCACTTATGTAAACTGGGATTCAAATTTGCGAATGGTATTGGCAATAATGGTTTCAGTTGGTCGATTATGCACAGAACGCTGATTTTCATAATACAGCTGAACAATTTGGAAACGTTGTTGTGGTGTGAGTCTTTTCATGAAACAAAATTGATAACGCAGTGTGATAAGAGTCACGCGTGATCTGTCAAAAAAATATCATGCTGACGAAACCGGCCTATTTTGGAAGTTTCTTCCTAGTAAAACACTCATTTTGTCTACTGAACATACAGCACCGGGAAGGAAAACTAGCAAGGAAAGGATAACGTTTTTGGCCTGCACGAATGCAACTGGAACGCATAAGCTCACTACATTAGTTTTCGGGAAGTCTAAATGCCCTACAACTTTTTCAGGTTTCAAGGTTCCACAGATTTATATAGGGTTTTCTTATAACGACTAATTTTTTTTTAAATAAAAGGCAAACCATTTGAGTTATTTCAAAAACTTTATTATTGACTTGAAGTACAATCAAAACATTTATGAATGGAACTCGACTTCGTTCATATGGCCACCGCGGGTACGTTTGCAGAGGTCACACAGCTGCCAACAGGATGTGGCACCATTCTGTTGAAACCACATGTCGTCCAAGTCCATATCCTTCAATTCGGGCCAAAAATAATCTATGATCATGGCGCGATAACGCTGACCATTCATAGTAACCTGACGATCGTTATTGTCGACGAAAAAATATGGCCCAATAAATCCGCCGGCATGCAAACAGTTATTTTTTGTGGATGAAGTGGTGATTCATGAAGCACATGTGGGCTTTCACTCGACCAATAACGCATATTTTGCTTATTGACGAACCCATTGGGCCAAAAATAAGCTTCGTCACTGAAGAGGATTTCGCAATGAAATTCATCATCTTGGCGCATCTTCTCTATAACCCAATCGGAGAACGTACGTCGCTTCAAATGGTCCATTGGCTTCAATTCTTGAGTCAGCTTGATCTTATATGGGTGTAAACCAAGATCCTTACACAAAATACGCCATAACGTGGTCTGAGCGATGATCAATTCTTGAGAACGCCGTAGAATTGACTGATTTGGATCGTTTTCTACGGACGTCTAAACGGCAGCGATATTTTCGACACATCGACCAACCTGTTGTCTCACTGACAAGCAAAAACGCTTGGATGACGAGTGAAATTTTTCAAAATTGGTTTAATGGTAATTTTACTAAAGAGGTAAGCACTTTATTTGGACCTTAAATTTGTTTTGTCTGAGCCAAATCACACCATTATCTTACCTTAAATTTACCACTTTTTTTGTACGCTTTTCCAGCTAAAACGATGCTTAAAATAATTTGCCAAAAAGCATTATTGCTTCTTGACAACGAATCTTGTCACTACAATTAAGAAATGCTAATTAGCTCTGAAGGGTTTTCAAGTTTTGCTTTTTCCCCCAAACGTCACCGCTTTGATTCAAACCATGGACCAAAATGTCATTAATTTAGTCAAGGCATACTACAAAAAAAGATTGCTTACCGAAATTATTGAAACGGAAAGTGAAGACATTGCTGCTGGGATAAAAAAATTAACCTTAAGACATGTCGTAATGAACTTAAAATTATTTTGGGAGCAGCTCCGCGCCTGCTTTATTGCTAAGTGCTTTAAATGTATAATGCCAAAAGAGAATTACTGGGAAGATGAAGATTTAATTCCACTTATTCAATTACGGAGAACACCGCCCGAAACTTAGCTTTAAGGAGAGTTGCAAGAAATGAATGATCTCCTTGGAATTATAGGTAAAGAACACAACTTCAATACAAAAGTCAGAGACTGGGTCCTTGTAGAACGCACTGATAGTGAACCGACTGAAGGCATTTCGGAAAATAAAAGCGACAAAGTCACTCCAGCTGCTCCTAAAATAACGAGCTCCCAAGCAAATGTAAAAATACGCTTCTTAAGCATGCAGACCAAAACGAATTAGACGCAGAAACGATTTTCAGTTTACTAAAGTTTAGGGCAGTAGCAACAGAAAGATCAAGTCAAGCTTTTCGACTGTTCGAAATGACAAATTGTTTTAATAGGAATTGATACCGAGCCGATACAAATGTTGTTTTATTTTTTACTTTTTGAATTGAATTTTTTATTTTTTTGAACTTAATAAATATTGAAACTCTGCTGAAAGATATTATTTTGTGTTGTTATAAATGGATACGAAAGTTTATAAGAACTGAAAAAAGGCCCAGTAATGTAAATCCCTCTAAAATCGCATAACGCCTTGTTTTTCTTAGTTCACATTATCGAGGGACTACTGTAAATACTTTTTAATTTAAAAAATAAATCTGCATAGTGATATCGTATTTGGATCTTTAAGTATTCCTCGTCTCATTCGTCTGCCCTTTGTTCCGAGGTGTGAAGTAACTAAGTAGTTTTATCTCTATCTGATAACAATAGGCTTCTGATACTCAGATGCCCACACGAGACACTGATTCCAGCAACTGAATCACAGATAAGAAAAAATTGTAAAAAGAAACTCCTGGATCGTTATTAGGGCAAATGATTTGCACAAATGCCAATGAGTCGCCGAATTCAGGAAATAATGCCATCACATATCATGTCAGCACCATTTGGAGTTGGACAAATCCATTCAAACTGAATTCCGTTGATTTTCTTTTTTTCCTTTTTTTTCTCCGTTCGTCAACGCTCGTAAATGTGATAGCGTGACAAAATTTCAAACATAATGACATTGTCATTCATTGCGAAGCTAGACATTTTTCTTATAATCCTTCGATCAATCTCTTATTTGAACGGTCTCGTGAATACCGGACATAAAAGAGGTCAATCCGGTGTTTATTTCTGCCCAAGAATCCATTACCGAATCGGCACCTATTATTTTAGTCGAAATTGTTGTTATCAATCCGTCCAAATTCAACCCGTCGGCATTATTCAACCCATCCACAAGGCTGACAATGACATTCAGCACTTATCCATTCAGAAAAAGAGATGAACAAAAAAATTGTCTTAAACGTACCAATCAGTTAAGCTGAAAGAAAAGAAATTCTTAAAAGAGGAAGGAGAAATTAATCACGTTGCTAGTAAATTGTAAAGAAAGTAACAAATTAATTCTCGCTGACGTTCTAGAAGTCCTTGCCGGGAAGTGAAAATTAATTTAAATCCATATGAATGGCTCATCAATTTGTTCCATTCATTAGACTTTGTATCAAGAGATTGCACAATGATACATTGTTGTTACTATAATGAACAACCAACGGCATCAAGCTTACATTTTTCTTTGATGTGTACCGTTTGAACAAAAGATTGAATATATTTCACATTGGCTGGAATAAGAAGACGCAAAGGGACTGCATAAGCAATAAATCCCTTGAAGTCTTATTTATAGACCCAATTGACCTAAAAGGAATACTGCAGGTGTATTTATTAAACTTGCGTTTATTGATTTGACATCAAAGGGGAATGTATGCTCACAAGACGTTGTCAAACAAACCATTCCTCGAGTAGAATACTCTGATGAAAGCACGGTCGAAAAATACAGAACTCCAACAATCAATACATTGTACGCACACAAAAATAGATTGCTCTGTACAGACAGTTTACTAACAGAAACGACTCGGAAATAGGAACACTGAAGTCACTGATTAAAAACCTTAAACAATTAATTAAACAAAATTTCAATAAGTCCGTAAGTCTTTACTGGGACAATAACATTCGGGCTACAAAATCCAGTAGTCCGAATATGTCCGACAGAAAACAGACAGAAACTACTGACCTGACCGTTGGCATAAGTCCAGAGAGTGCAACTCAGGCGAAGGACTTATCGTGGCCGAAGACCATCAGGAGAAAGTAAATTTTCTGGGAGCCTTTTTCGAGGCCACAGGGCCTACGTAATATAAATCCCTATTATCTGCGCAACGAACTTAAAAATTGGCGATCCGAGAATCACGGTTTCACCGTATTCAGTGAAGAAAAAGCGGCAAATGTTATCATCGCCGATAAACAAGCTTTCTTGCATTTGTTCGTTCGTAAAGATGAACTTCTGTGCATCTTTGAGTCTCTGAAAGACAAAAAGTCGGCGGGAGTAGACGGTATCCCAAACGTTGTATTAAGACACCTGCCCTTTTAAGCAGTGGATATATTTACTACGATATTTAACAATGCGCTGAATAATGCATATTATCCGACGTACTGGAAAACAGCAGTGGTACATCCAATCCCGAAAAGGGATACAATTAGAACTAATCCTGCTAATCTTCGGTCAATTAGTTTACTTTCGAATATTAGCAAGGTGTTTGAGAAAGTGGTAAATAGAGCGCTGTTAAGGTGGGTTGAGCAAAATAATATAATTTCATGCTGCGTCAAAACTTATCTCCGACATACAAGGGAATAAATGCAAGAAACAGTGTACGGGTGCCTTCGACACCGTATGGTTAGAGGGGCTTTTCTATAAGTTGACCAGGATGGGTATGCCGAAACCTTTGCTATATATGATCTACGACATTCTTATGGAAAAGAATCATCATCCCTCAATCATGCCGTATCGTATGCAGACGATTTAGTGGTGTACAGATCAGGTCCAAAAATCGAAGTCATCAATACTCTTCTGCACCGTGATTTCTATTATATTAAGGCGTATTGCGACGATTGAAAATTGATAGTCAATTTTCAGAAGTCGGAAACAGTCTTGTTTAAAACTCCAATGAGATGGATTTTTAGGGATACCAGATATTACTGGCGAAATTTGGCCATCATTGGACAGCACGGAATGCCATTAGCGGTGAGAAGAGTAGTGATATCTTGGTATTTGGCTTGATAAGTATTTGAACATAAAGATGTTTGTCTTATTGGGGCCAAGAAGGCTTTAGCCCTGACATGAGGGCTGTTTCATGGCAGTCAACTTGTCTCTAGGGTGAAGGTCATATGCTTCAATATAGTTCAATGTAGCGCCATATCAGATGGAGAGGATTCGGATTTTTGAAAGTCAGTATCTAAGAACCTGTATCGGTTTGTACAGAACACCAGAATCGGAGTTCAAAAAATATTATCCCAACAAAGTTCTACATTTGTCAATTGACAATTTCCTGATTTAGGTGATTCGAAGACACGTTTCAAGGGCAATGACTAACGACAATAGCCTGATCTTTGGGGCTTATTATCCCAATGAAAGGTACCACAACAATTCGCTTCTATAGGTCTTTATCCTGCCAAAGGCTTTTCTCCATATTGATGCTAAAGGGTAAGTACAAATCAGAGATGGTATCCCAGTAATCTACCACCGCTGCCGCGGTGTGTGGGACAAGCGGCTCATCTACGACGGGTATGCTGCCAATGCTCAAGATCTCCTCCGTTTTAGTCCCGCGATTGCGGACAGGGATCGGATCGATGCCAAGAAACAGTACACCGAATTCTGGTGGCTTCTAGAAAGGGGGAGGGTTGGCTCGTTCTCCTTGGTCGGTACGTTACAAAGGTAACACACTCCTCTTAGTTGTAAGTTAGGCTAAGTATAGTTAGGGGGATCTAGTGGAAAGGCCCCGTTCATTAACATAAGGCTGCACCTCTGAGAAGTGACCGATGCTCTATGGCATTGGGTAAATTTCGGTGATGCTTGTGCACGGTGAAGACGAATGTCAGGCGCCCAAAATCGCAATTGGGATGGTAACCACCGGGTGCGAGAGGCTAAGAGTGCTCACCACCCCGATTATAGATAAGCTAGCTTAAGAAGAATAGGGCTATAGTTTTTTTTATAGTTTTTATAGTTTTTATACAATATTCGATATATATGGTATCTAAGTTTTATAAACTAATTTCCTAGAAATTTGATATTATTGAATAATTGATAGATAAGATTAATAGTTTTGAAGATCGAAAGGCAAACTTTAAGTATGATTGTTAAGTTTAGAGCGTTCGGTAAGTAACTATTGTTGTCAAATTAGATTTAATCATTATTGTCTAGAACGAAAGTTAATAATGAAAGAAACAATAAAAATTAATTAAAAATACCCAGTCATTATCCATGAATGGTATTTGCATCGTCAAGACCGAAAAACTTTCCATTCTCGGTATGTACAATACAATAGGTTGGAATGACCACTTATTTGATGTCGTCAAAAATGCTGCGAAATGTCTAGATTTCCTCAAACGATGTAAGAAATACTTCACCCTTTGGAGTACAATACCCACATCTGGTCGAATGTTTCTAAAACTTCTCTGCACCTGCTAGATAGGATTCAAAACCGTGCTCACTATGTTTTATCTCTATTTTCAACACCAGTCCATAGAAATCGCCAGTAGCGGACTATCTATATTGTCTTCATGAGGGCTTTCACTAACTCGACTTGGTCTAATCTAGATGAATATCCGTTTGATATTCATGTTGCTGTGCAAATCTGAGATGTCTGTGCGAGTAGATATAGAATCTTCAATATACAGTTTGGTTTCATATGAGCATAACCCCAAGTGGCATGCGTCTCCAGGTTTCCGGTAGAAGAAACGAATAATTTTCGATGCTTAATAGCATCGTTACGGTGCACTACGCTTTTGCTACGCACCAAAGGGTGCTGGACATTGGTGGCACAACGCGGTATTTGCTGTGAAAGTGATGACAAACCTACAGAGTACTACTTCCGTGAGTGTTCCGCCTAAGCCCGCATCAGGCTGCACAATACTGTACAATATAATACCCCAGAAGGCATTTGTATTTTTTTAAAATCGGATATAGATCCATCTTAGCTTGGCAGCCCTGCTAAAATTCGCCATTTATTGAGCAGAAGGTTTTGTGTATAATAGTATAGAATATAGAATGTACTTTGTGGCATGCAGTCCTGGTATCCTTTGGTTCCTTCTTCCTGATATTCGGATTCTATTGACTATATGCAAAGTCTCAGGTCTTCAGAAATAAGCGAGCTACGATTGACGCTTTGGAAGCCAAGATTACCTGTGTTATCCGCGAGATACCAGTCGCTATGTTCGAACAAGTCGAACAAAATTGGACCTTCTAAATGGACCACATCAGACGTAGTCATGGCCAGCATTTACATGATATCATTTTCAAAAAGTAAATGCTATGAGTTGTTCTTTTAACGGATAGTAAAAATTTTAGGTTTACTTTCAAAATTATATGTTTTATTTTAGATTATAAATCATACTTCAAGATGAATCAATCTTTATGTGCATCTGAAACATTTAAAATTATTTTCTTCATATAACACATGGGCTGTACCGTTTTAAACAATAGTAAAACCCAAACATTTGAAAAATTCAACTTTATTTTTTAATATAGTTGCCTTCGAGGGGGATACACCGATTGAAACGATTTTTCAATCTTTCGATACCAGTTTTGTAGTACGATTTTGGTTTAGCCTCAAAATAGGCCTCTGTTTCGGCGATTACTTCTTCATCGGTCTTAAATCTCTTTCCAGCAAGCATTCTTTTGAGGTCTGCGAACAGAAGATAGTCGCTGAGGGCCAAATCTGGAGAATAAGGTAGGTGGGGAAGCAATTCGTAGCCGAATTCATTCAATTTTGCCATCGTTTTCATCGACTTGTGACACGGTGTATTGTCTTGATGAAACAGCACTTTCTTTTTCTTCAAATGCAGCCGTTTTTCGGCGCTTTTGTCCTTCAAACGATCCAACAACGCAATGTAATATTCGCTGTTGATAGTCTGCCCCTTTTGGAGATAGTCGATGAAAATTATTCCATGTGTATCCCAAAATACGGATGCCATAATTTTGCCAGCCGACTGTTGAGTTTTTGGTCGTTTTAGACGAGGTTCGTCGTCTGCTCGCCACTCAGCTGACTGCCGACTTGACTCTGGTGTGAAGTGATGAAGCCAAATTTCATCCATTGTTACATAACGACGCAAAAATTCGGCTTTATTGCGGCTGAACAGCTTTAAACACTCCTCTGAATCATCGACACGTTGTTGTTTTTGGTCGACTGTGAGCAAACGCGGCACCCATTTTGAACAGAGCTTTCGCATGTCGAAATATTCGTGTATGATATATCCAACACGCTCTTTTGATATCTTCAGAGCCTCAGCTATCTCGATCAACTTCACTACACGGTCATTCGTAATCATTTTGTGGACTTTTTGATGTTTTCATCTGAAACAGCCTGTTTTGGACGTCCACTGCGTGCATCAGCTTCGGTGCTTGTATGACCACTTTTAAATTTTCCAATCCACTTGCGAGTGGTTAGTTCGGCTGGTGCAGAGTCCGGGTAACACTTATCATTTCTTTGCATCGGCTGCGTTTTTTCCCATCAAAAAGCAATGATAAGTCAACACACGAAATTGCTTTGAATCCATTTTTTTTTTTCACAATAACAAAAGTTGCTTCACTCACATCGCTATATTTCGAGAACTAATCGTCCGACAGCTGTCAAATTTATACACGTATCTTTTGAAGGTTGGTACTAACTGAATATGGTATGGATTTAATTCAGGTGGTGCCCTCTCTTACAAACTGGATTTACAACATGGAATTTTCTGCCCATGTATTATAAGGGAGACTGTACTTTTTTTCCAAATATTCGTTTAGTTCGTACCTAATCTGAAGGTTAAGCGATCGTCATTAGTATGGGAATAGCTGTTGTTACTTTGACTAATATAATCCAGCAGGTCTATGAATTAGCTGTATTTCAAATTGATACTAACAAATTGTCTGAATCCACAATTTTTTCATATTGGGTTAGAGATTTCATGCATTGGCCTTATAATTAATTGTAATACTTCTAACTTTCTCGGATCTTCTACTGAAATGTTGCATTTATTATTGAAGACAGTAGATTTCCAATAAGAAAACAGATACAATGTAACATAAAGACATGGTGTCAATTTATACAACAACAACAGGTATGAGGGGTATTTAAGTCATAGTTAATTGCTCTCATAGGCATACTTTGATTATTACGCAAACGTGGGGATCTCCTTTTCTGAAAGCCATTGGGTTTGAAGGTCACTAAACGTTATCGAGTAACACTTAAAAGAATTTATCAAATCCTATAAATATTTTTTTTTTTTTTACAGGCGAACATCCAGCAGCAATGCATCACGGTGGTGTTTCTTCCAAATGTAGGCTACCAGAAGTACTTATTCTAATTTTATCACTGGCAATTACATTGCGATTTCACCATAAGATCCGATGGAAAAATTCGAAATTGATGAAAGGCACATAGCCAATAATGGAATTGCCTCTGTAAAATTTATTATCCTGTTATCATTAAAATAGTTTAAGAAGAAACAACAACAAACATGGAGCAACAACAACCAAAAATGACAACAAAAATAATTTCAGAATATAACTAATTAAGAAAACAAAAAAAAAAATTAACTTATGTCGTATATCTTTTTTAACTTTAAGTTGTAAGTATTTTTTTATATTAGATGTATTTTAAAAATTGATATACACATAAAATAAACTGTATACTTCTGTGTAAGGTTGATCGATATAAATAATTATAATTAAATTGTAAAATAAAATTCCTCTATGTCCTCTCTAAAAATTTGTGTTTAACATACGAATCTATAAATACCATATGTTCTCTAGTATATAATATAATCATAGGTAAAAGCAACAAAAAAATAATAACATTGGAAAGTAAACCTATAAAGAAAAGATGTAAATTTTTAACATTAAAAGATGGGCTACAGTGTGTGTAAATTAATTTACTTAAATAAAACAACAAAAGAAACAACAAAACAATATGAATTAATAAATTTAAATAAAAAAAAAAACAACAGAAACACAAAACCCAACAAACATTGCTAAAGTATAAGACTAGTTGTAAATTATATAACTTTGTGAAGCATTTTCGTTTGTATATCATATATGCAAATCAAAATTTTAAATAAAATAATAATAGATGATTATACAAAGAAAAAGCATTAATTTAAATTAATTATACACGTAAATTGAATTGAATAAGCAGAGAAGTATCTATTGTTATTAATAAGAGAGATATAAAATGAATACTAATATAATTAGGCACGCTGACGTTAGTGTTGGCATTTAATTTGGCTATTTCGAAAAATAAAACGAAAGAAATAAATTAACAGCTGGCCACAAGCAACAATTGAAACTTAGGTTAATTGAACGTTTAGTAAATTAAGATTAAACTAAATAATTGTTTTTAATTGATAAAAATTAACAAAAATAAAAGAAATCAACAAAGAATGTAAAATAAATAATTTTGTTCTTTTTTTTCGAATGTTATTGACAACCTTTCAAGTATCTCTTACGTTTTTATCTCAACAGGCTTCTACAGAAGAACGTCTTTTAAGAGACAAAGTTGGGAATTATTCTTAGGAATTTTGTGAATCTTTACCGTTTATGGTTCAGCTGAATCTTAGTGGTTTTGAAATATTTCAGGAAAAACGAGCCACAGATAGAAAAAAAAAAAAAATAAATAATACATGCATACACAATGTTAATTGATCAACCTAAAATGTTTCTCTTGCAAAAGGCCACATCAAATAAACCGTTTTTTTTTTTTAATTAAACGTGTAAATAAAGGGTGAGCCAGCACTCAACAGATAGTGTGGATGTTGGCTGTCAATTACTGTCACTTACTGAATTCAATGTGGTTTATCTTTTTGACTGATTTCATACAATCTTTGGTAAATTTTATTCATGGAGTCGCTTACCACGCAACAACGCATTTTTGTTATTCAATCTTATTACGAAAATAGGCGATCTGTACAAATAACATTTCGCAAAATTCTTGAATTTTTCGGTTAACATAATCCAGAGTCCGAAATGCGTGCAATGGTGAAAGGTTGTAATGAAACTGGTTCGGTATCGGTTAAAACTCCATAGCAACATACTTAGCCACATCACCACTGTGAGCAAAAGTGTTCGAAAATAAAATCAAAATTACACAACAATTAAAGCCTTTGGACCATTTACGACATCGCCGATTTATTAACTGGATGTTGGATCTCCAGCACAATTTGTTATCGAATTTTGTCTTTTCCGACGAAGCCAATTTTTGGATGGATGGGTACGTAAATAAATAAAATTGTCATTTTTGGGGACTGGAAAACCATTGGAGATTCACGAAAAACCATACAAGTCATCAATCAATCAATTTATTGTGTACGAAATTGTAAGGTCGCATTATTTCGGTTAGAGGAGAAGTTGATTGACCTTCAAGGTCATGCGATTTGATATCTTTAGACTATTTTCTGTGGGGTTATTTGAAGATATATATTCTGGCATATAATAACATTTAAACTGAAATTGCGGCCATTTACCCCTTTAGTCTTTAAAAAGTTATCGATAATTTTGACCTTCGAATAGTCGCCTGCATTAAAAGCTTTGGTAATTATATGACCAATTTTGCATTTTATTCATAATTGCCATAGATCGTACTTTATTAATCAATGAAATGGTAATTACCTTTGCAATATATGTGTGCTTAATTAAATGAAAACTTCCACAGCAGCTGTTGGCTTACCCTTTACTTATATTTTTTGTGATGTTTCTACAGCATCTGTTGGCTTACCCTTTACTTATATTTTTTGTGATGTTTCTATTTTTATAAAAAGTATTTCTCTTAAAAATAATATGATTTATTTGTCCACCACAAGCACGTCTCCAGGCTCTCATACGACTTTCAATAGCTCAACCAACATTACGTTAAGTTCATCAATTTCGGTCTGAATATTGTTTTCAGCTGTGCAATTGTGTTGACTTAACCACATGGACCATACCTTTCCCAAACAAAGTAATATATAAATAATGGAGTTATATCTCATGATCTAGGTGTCCGGTTTATGTCCCTATTAAGTGACTAATGCACCTAGAAACTTAGATCATAACAGCTCAATGTTTGCATGTGTTCTGTGACTCGTAGTCCAATTCTGTTGAAGATAAAGATCATCTGTGCCTATTTCTTCAATTTGAGGCCACAAAATATCTTCAATTTGTCTATAGCGCTCTCCATTTAGAGTTACAGCTGCTTCATTTGCATCTTATTTATTGACAAATCCATACAATCTCAAATGGTCTTTATCACTAAATATCAGTTTGCTTGAAAAATCAGCATCATGTTCCAATAACCAATTGACGAAAGTTCTACGTTTATTATGCATTGTTCTAGCGTGTAACTATCCACGGTTTAAACTGTGCATGTGTTTACTTCACAAATGTCGACGATGGCATTGAAAAAAAAGTATCAATCAGAAATTATTCATTACTGACAGGCAGGTGCGACTTTTAAAAGACCAAGATATCATATCTGACAATATGTTACGCCTTGTATACAATACAAGCATGCAGGCATTTCACCGCGCTGTGGAAAAGTTTGAGCGTGAGTACACTCTCTTGGAGTGGAGCCAGATATAAATTAATTTGTTTTCTCTTCTTCCAAACGAAAAGCGATAGTCTACCCACAACCCAACCGACAAACAACAACACGACGGTTACGCGGTTGGATTTGGGCCTACATCCGTATAAGATTATGCTGACTCAAGAATTGAAGCCGGGCGAAATATTGGCGGAGGATCCGAATTTTGCTTAAAAGATCATCTCTTCGGAGGCCCATTTTTGGCTCAACGGCTATGTCAACAAGCAAAATTCCTGTTATTGGAGCGAACACAATTCACAAGTGTCCGGCCAAGCATTAATGCATTCACAAAGGTTGACTGTTTGGTGTGGTTTATGACATATCTGGATCATCGGATCTTACTTCTTTCGAAATGTAGAAGAATACACTGTTACCTTGAATGGTATCAAGCATAGAGCAATATTAACCGACACTACTCGATTGCTTTCTTTGGGGCTACGTCAAGGCTTTAGTCTTCGCTAACCAGACAACCCTTTTGGACGAATTTGAGGCCAACATTCAATATGCCATTTGCCGGAATAACGCCGCAAGTATTGCACCGAGTCATCAAAAATTGCACCAGCCGATTTTTTTTTTTTCATTCTTATCTGGTCACAGTTTACTTTAGAAAAATTGATAACAGATATATCGGCTGGTTACACCGCCGAATTTCTTTGTCGTTGGAATATGCTAAAATGTAAAGGAGCCACTTCCCAGCAGGACAACTCTCCAAAAGAGCGTAGAAAAGGAATGTCACATTATCAAGATTAGGCAGTATCAGTCTATAGTCTTTAATTGGGGACTTACATATTTGGCCATAATATCAAGGCCAGATATAGCATACGTTTGGCACAATTTTACAGCCATTCCCACTAAGAATACTTCATGTATGTTTGTCGTTATTTGAAAACGTATTCGAAGAGTATGTTACTTTTAAGTCATTTAAGGGTCATTCCACCATAAATCGCCGAAGGTATATTGGGAGCTCTGAACGACATCCCTCCGATTTGGATGAAAAGTGATAGAAATACTCATTGGAGTGGTACGAATCATAAGGCAAACATTTTTTTTCAGAATTCGATATAGTTTGCGTGTAACGGAACTTTAAAAAAAGACAAAAAATCAAAATTTATGTTTTCTCTTTCTTTTATATTTAAAAAAAATCATAACTTTGGCTCTGCTCATCTGCTCTGAATTCAGAAAAAGGTGAACTTTCAAAGATTTGGAATAATTTTTACTTTCAAGGGCGAAGGATATTCCAGAATATCCACGGGGGTGGCCGTGGTGTAGTGGTATATGCATAGACTCCGCAAGCAGAGGGTCGCGGGTTCGAATCCCGTACAAGGCAATTCTCTGAAAAAAGTCTTTTCATAGAATTTGTATGTAGTTATATGAAAATCCCGTCGGCGTCAACTCTGACATGAAGGCATAACACTGATGTTGGAGTGGTTGCTGGCTGGGCTTAAAGTAACGAACTAACAACTAGCACGTACTAAGACTAAGACCCACTTGTTGAGGATGTACTGGCTCGTCCCGTCCAGTTTGACAACCACCTCTGGGAAGAACATCGAAAGCAAACACACCTGTGTTTTGAACTACTACATCACCCGCTCGCGCCCTGGAGAAAAAGTAAAAGGGTATTCATATCCCCTTGGTGAGCGTGCGGTATTATAAAAAAAAAATCCTCAAAAAATGTTATTTTGTATTATAGAGAGATTGTTCCTATATTTCAATTTCAAATTTCAATTTGGGATTTTTATGAGTTCGGCCAAATTAATGTTTTATAGGCGGCTAAATATTCAGTAATAAATATTTTCATTTAAAAAAAAAGTCACACTACATATAATTATATATTCTTCTGATGAAAAGGAAAAATATTTTCCTTTAATCACTCCTTGTGAAATAGATGAAATATGATGAAGTTTGCTTGTTTGCGGCACAATTCTTAAATTAGAAAATCTTGATTCGATTTTTCTTCATTATACTTCTGTGTGGTCACGTAGGGGAAAGCCATATTATTTATATTTTCAGTAGCCCAGTTATATAACTGTAAGGGAGTTGTTATGTATTCCCTATACGGTCTTTGTAGACCAGCTCTGGCAGCCAGTCTTTTTATTGTACCATCAAGTCCATTGCATGCGCTCTTACCATGATATGTCGCAAAGAAGTTCCATTCAGCATTCATTCCAAAATCCTGTTCTTGCAATGCTAAATTAAAAAAAAAAATCGGAAATCGCAAAAATAAATAATTTTCTTAAAATTTTGGCATTTCTTGTGTAGGAACTCTAAGAGATGACTCTGAAATATGTGTACTGCGATAGTGTCATGCTGTAGACACTGATTACAAAAAAATACAATATATTGCGAAAGGGTGAATTGTTGCCTGTTCGTTAGTCCAGTGGTATCCCTGCACTGCATCTTACACAACAAAATCATAATTTTCGGAAAAATCTAATAAAACAGGTATATCCGTTTTCGTTAAGAGAGTTTTGACTTTCCTTTATGTACCTGTTTTGTTGATCAGTTATAAAAACATGGCGAATAAAAACACCAAGCTGTTTCAAAAAGATTTGAATTTTGATCGGTCTGTGTCTGTATGTTACGTCTTCTATGAAGTGATTACTAAAAGCAGTGTCAAAGTTTCTCCTTAATTAAGAATAGTTTGCGCAATGAAGACACTTGCCCAAGTAATAATTTATATCAGGAGAATTACACATTACCAAAGTTAAGCAGGCTCTGCTGTTATTGAGATGCTTATGTTCGTTTTCTATTAGCCTTGATATATTGCTAGCCTCAAACATGAGTTTGATATTTTGATGGATGGTATTAACTTACACGGAATGAGTTCCTGATGCCCCAGCCAAAATGCAGTTCTTTGGTCGTAACGACGCGAATTTGGAAAATCCAATCTTAACATTCTTATGAACTTCTTTGAACTTATATTATAGGGTTTTCTATAATAATAACGACTTGACAACTTTTTTTAAATAAAAGGCAAACCATTTGAGATATTTCAAAAACTTTCTTATTGACTTGGAGTACAATCAAAACATTTATGAATGGAACTCGACTTCGTTCATATGGCCACCGCGGGCACGCTTGCAAGGGTCGATTCTTTGGACCCAATTTTCAATGACTCGACCACACATTTCGGCCGAAACGGCCGCTATTTCGCGTTCAATGTTGGCTCTGAGCTCTTCCAACGTCATTGGCGTGTTGGCATAAAAAAATGACTTAACGTAGCCCCACAGAAAGTAGTCAAGCGGTTATAAGTCGCACGAACGAGGCGACCAATCGACTGGCCCATGTCTTGAGATAACACGCTCACCATACTTACTTTTTAATAATCGATTGTAGTGTGTGCTGTGTGGCTTGTGGCACCATCCTATTGAAATCATATGTCGTCCAAGTCCATATCCTCCAATTCGGGCCAAAAATAATCGGTGATCATGCCGCGATAACGCTGACCATTCACAGTAACGTGACTATCGTTATCGTCAACGAAAAAATATGGCCCAATAACGCCACCGGCATACAAACCGCAAGAAACATTTATTTTTTGTGGATGAAGTGGTGATTCATGAAGCACATGTGGGTTTTCGCCGGACCATAACGCATATTTTTCTTATTGACGAACCCATTGCGCCAAAAATGAGCTTCGTCACTGAAGATGATTTTGCGATGAAATTCATCATCTTGGCGCATCTTGTCCAGAATACAATCGGAGAACGTACTTCGCTTTAAATGGTCCATTGGCTTCAATTCTTGAGTCAGCTTGATTTTGTATGGGTGTAAACCAAGATCCTTACGCAAAATACGCCATAATGTGGTCTGAGCGATGCCCAATTCTTGAGAACCCCGTGGAATTGACTGATTTGGATCGTTTGCTACGGACGTCTGAACGGCAGCGATATTTTCGACACTTCGACCAACCCATTGTCTCACTGACACGGCAACATCCCACAACGAATATGTAGACTCAAATTTTTGTACTAAACTTGTGATTGCCTGTCTACTCGGGCGAGAATTTCAACCGAAAATTGGAGTTAACGCTCTTAAAGTTGCATTCACCGACTCCGAATATCTGTAGAAAATTTTTATAATTAGCAGACGTTGCTCGTTAGTGTACTTTACCATGATGAATATGTTGAGTTTACTGAATAAATTAACAGTGACAGTTTGATGATTAGTGAAAGAGTGCGTTCACAAATTAAATTCAAAGTTGTCAAGTCCCTATTGGAAAACCCTATAGTACTTAACGTATTCAAAAAGTCAGATGACTCTTGTTTATTCATTAATATTAATTTTGATCCGTTTAAAGCAATCCCTCTAAGATACAACATAATTGAGCCAACGCTTTTTCCAATCCTCGAACCTCTTAAGGCGTTTTTGGTATAACCTTGAGCTCTTCCAACCGTTTTTATTTCCTTAATCGTTGCAAAACTCCGTCCTTTCATAGGACTCTTCAGTTATGCGAACAAGAAAAAGTCGAATGAGCCAAATCCGGTGTGTGTGGTGGCTGAGGAATGATTGCCGTGTTGTTTTTGGCCAAAAAATCTCACATAAGCAACGATGATCTTCTGATCAAAATAAGAAGTTTCGAAACAAACAACCCTGACCCACGTATCATGCCCAAAAAATCCGAAAAAATTGCATGATATCGACCGATATGCCAATATCCTCAGAAACTTCTCTTATGGTAATTCGACGATTTTCCAAAACAATTTTTTTCACAGCTTCGACGTTAACATCTTTTGTTGATGTGCCGTATGACACTGTCAACATTTCAAGTCTTTTAGAGCAGTTGATTCCATTTTTTAAACAAAACTTGTTTCAAATTCTTTGCTTCATTTTTTTATAATTATTTAAAATCGCTGAGCACACCAAAACAGGTCTAACCTTTCTATCTGTCAAAAACAAACTAAGTATGCTATATACTTGAAACTATGAACATATGTTCGGGACAAGTGTACCAACACAGAAAATACGTAACACACACTTCGTACACACTACCTTGATCAAGTTTATGGAATGTATTCAGAAAATTAAAAATACAAGTTTATTCATCTAAATCTATATAGTCCCCTTGAAAGTCATCCCCATCGACTGCAGCACACTTATGCCAGCCCTTGATACAATCCTCGAAACATTTTTTATATTCGGTTTTCGGTATGTCCATCAGTCCTTCCTGCAATTTTCCATTACTTTTTCTCGGCTGCTGAAACGCGTTCTCCGTAGTGGTTTTTTAACTCGATTGAAAAGAAAGAAGTCACATGGATACAAATCAGGAGAATTCGGTGGCTGCTGGATGGTATTCGTTGCATTTTTCGTCAAAAAATTACGAATATTTATGAGACTGTGCGACGGTGCGTTATCATGGTGCAAAATCCACGAGTTTTCTGCCCGCAATTCTGGTCCCTTTAGGTGAATTGCTTCACGCAAAAGTCTCATAACGCCCAAATAAATTGAAGTCTTTTGGCACCAACTTTGCTGTTACACGACGGAAGCCAAAATGATTAACCAAAATGTCTTGGACTGATCCATAGGCAATGTTCAAGTCCTATCACTCTGATGGTTAATTTGCGATTATTGACCAGCTTTTCTTTCACTTCATCAATGTTTTCGTCGGTTTTCGATGTCGATGGTCTGCCACTTTTGTACCGCTCGTGCCACTGGTAAACGGCCGTTTTCCTTAGAGAATCGTTGCCGAAACACTTTTCTAACATTTCCAACGTTCGTGCATCATTAAATCCGTTTTTTGATCAAGGTGGTATGAATACAAACCATCAGTTTATGTAAAAAGTATTAATTTTTGTGTTTATTATCTAACAAAATATATGAGGGTCGAAAACAGCTCATTAACGTAAAATTAGTCGCTTTTTAAACTTTCATAGGTCTACGGTTAAACTTTAAACTTAACAAATATAAATTAAATCCTTAAAAACTAGCCGCAGGAACATTTGTTTTTATTTTAGATTTGCACTGCTTTATAACTATGAAAGACACACTTGTTTTAATCAAGTCAAGCAAATAGGAAGGTTGAGCGTAGAACAAAGGTGCACAGTCTTGGTCTTTTTATAAGACACAGAGAATACCTTTTTCTTTTATTTTTTTTTCCAATTTCAGAGCTTCTTCATCTTCTGGAGCTGCATCTGCTCCATAGATATTATTATTGCCCAGGAAGTCTTTGGATATAAAATCTCTCCTTCATGTGGGGTTCACGTAAAATCTTTGCAAGCCCTTTTATAAATACCAATCTTGTCATCTTCGATGCTGATTCATGGCATTTATCAGCATCTAGTGCACTCATGTCCAACACCACCTTTTGTGCTATTACAACGAAGGACAGTTTCAGGTTTGTTGATAGACTCATCTAAAAAGTTATCATGATGCATGGATGATATGAGGATGACAGATTTTTTTTTTTTTTCGGGACATAACTCACAATTATTGTATCCTTTGTAAATCCGAACAGTGATGATCCGACTTGTCTATCTTTGTGAGGCAAAAACGCTTTTGGAATCTCCTTCTTATTTTTCTTCAAGGTATCAACGACAGTCAGACTTCTTGAATTCATCACATTTAACACATGAGCTCAAAAGTCAGTGCCGTTTTATATAAAACACAAATTTTTTGCAAAATTCAACTTTATTTATCAATATAATTGCCTTTGAGGGCGATACGCTGATTGAAACGATTTTTTAATCTTTCGATACCAGTTTACTTCTTCATCGGCCTTAAAGCTCTTTTCGGCGAGCATTCTTTTGAGGTCTGCGAACAGGAAAGAGTCGTTGGGGGCCAAATCTGGAGAATACGGTGGGTGGTGAAGCAATTCGTAGCCGAATTCATTCAATTTTGCCATCGTTTTCATCAACTTGTGACACGGTGCATTGTTTTGATGAAACAACACTTTCTTTTCAGCGGCCGTTTTTCTGCGATTTCGTCCTTCAAACGCTCCAACAATGCAATGTAATAGTCGCTGTTGATAGTCTGCCCTTTTTTGAGATATTCGATGAAAATTATTACATGTGTATCCCAAAATACGGATGCCATAACCTTTCCAGCCGCCTGTTGAGTTTTTGGTCGTTTTGGACGAGGTTCGTCGCCTGCTCGCCACTCAGTTGACTGCCGACTTGACTCTGGTGTGAAGTGATAGAGCCAAGTTTGATCCATTGTAACAAACCGACGCAAAAATTCGGCTCTATTGCGGTTGGACAGCTTTAAACAGAGCTTTCGCATGTCCAAATATTAGTGTATGATATATCCAACACGCTCTTTTGATATCTTCAGAGCCTCAGCTATCTCGATCAACTACACTTTATGGTCATTCGTAATCATTTTGTAGACTTTTTTGATGTTTTCATCTGAAACAGCCTCTTTTTGACGTCCACTGAATGCATCATCTTCGGTGCTTGTATGACCACTTTTAAATTTTTCAATCCACTTGCGAATGGTTCGTTCGGCTGGTGCGAGTCGGGGTAACACTTGTCAAGCCATTTCTTTGCATCGTCTGCATTTTTTCCCATCAAAAAGCAATGATAAGTCAACACACGAAATTGCTTTGAATCCATTTTTTTTTTTCACCAGAACAAAAGTTGCTTCACTCACATCGCTATATTTCGAGAACTAATCGTCCGACAGCTGTCAAATTTATACACGTATCTTTTGAAGGTTTGTTACTAACTGAATATGGTATGGATTTGGTGTCCTCTCTTAGAAACGGCATGGACTTTTCAGTCCATGTGCTATGAGTTCCATTGAAGTGTACCAGTTGCCTGTCATGATATTGCGATTGGAGTTCAAAATTGGCTTGCATAATTGCAGACACGCTTGCGTTGGTATTGGGTACTTTTTCTCTTCCTCTGTCAATGTAGGGCCCTCTGTATTTTTATCGCAGTAGATACGTATTAAATACGAGGTGCGTTTTTGAATCCTCAAGGCATTGCATTTTTAGCCCGTATTTGTCCGGCTTACTCGGAATGTAAATTTTAAATTTGCAACGGCCACAAAAAGCAACCGACATTTCATCTGTAGTAGCATTAGCACCGATTGAGTAATTTTCTTCAAAGTTTTTATTGAAAATGTTTATAACTTCTGTTACAATGCAGTCTGGATCTGTTTTTTTTTTTCGTTCATTTCTATCATCTGGATTATCAAAGCGAAGGCAAAATAGGAGTGTATGGAATTCTAATGAGGGTACATGCATAGTCGGAAAATTTCTCGAACTGAACACAGCAGAGTAAAGCAATAGGCCCAAAAATGTGTTTAGCTCTTTTGGAGTACATTACTTTAGTTCTGTACGGTTCGTAGATCTGTATTTAAATCTAAACGCTGCTAGTTTCACATTTGTCCAAGTTAATATTTTGTTCTTTATATCGGCATCAAATATTTTATCAAAGGCTTCTTTTGGATCAAACGGGTCAAGAGGTCTTGATTGAGATGTAGTGTAAGGCACTCTAATAATGTAATGGCTCCTGACACAAGAGTTTCTTGCTGGTGGTAAATTAGCCCATTTGAACCTTTTTTTTCGTTAAGGTTCCCACTGCTAGAAATCTCTTCAACCACATCAGCTCCATCTTGATAAATATTTTCAGAATCAGACAATTCGGAGTTGGATTCTTGGTCACTTGCTATGCTAAATTCTTCATCACTGTCCGAAAATTCATTATCAGAATAAGTACTATCACGCAAAGGTCTTAAATTTGATCCAATATCGTTTTCATCGCTGGACTATTCATTAAACCATTGCTCAATCATATGGTATACTCTTGATTGCCTCTGATACTTGCCATTTTAAAAACTTGAAATAAAACAAAAAACTTTATTAACATCATGAACAAATAAAACAAGTATTTATATATTAGACGTGGGTCCAGGAGACCCATGTAGATAGTGAAACTAACCTTTAAAGTGAAGTGCGTCCCTCTGACTGTGCACACTTCGACTTACTGTAGCAAGGTGCTGTAAAGCAGAAACAGATGCGGCGACCGTTGCGCTTTTTGCACACGTTTAAAGATTGAACATGGGTTTACTGGACCAAAGACATCAGGTAAGGGTTAATGCCATTCAATAGTACTCTCCATTAACTTTAACGTTCTGTCCGGTGTAATTTTAAAAAAAAATATGGATGAATGATTCCAAAAACTTATAAAGCACACAAAACAGTGAATTTTTATGGATGGGGATGTCTTACAGACTTTTGTCACTCCAAATGCGACAAATTTGCCTGTTTTCTTTCCACCAAAAAAGAGCCTCATTACGAGTACACAAAACATTTTGTGGTGAAAAAGAGAATCAAGAGGAATCTCGTTTTCGGCCCATTCACCAAGTGTACGACGCACACGATGGATGGAGGTTTAAATTCTCACACGAACTGGATAAATACTACGATTAACCGCAACAACAGCTTCTTCAGTGTGCACTCTACGATGTCTCTGCGGATGCGAATTATTAGAATATATATAGTATATACATATATGTGCTACTACACAAGCTGTAGTTATTCGAATTACTCGCTCAGATGGTTGATTATGTCGACCGTAAAATTGACGCAACACAATGTAAGTTTCGTAAACTGAATCACGATTTTCGAAATAAATTTACACAATTCGTAAGCAAAAGTCAGCTGGCGACTCTTAAAGTAGCTTTCGTTGGAAAATTTTATGCCGATTCGCAAAACAAACCTCTTATAAACCCATTACCAGCTATGCAAATTCCGTCATTTTAGAAGGCACTTCGTCGCCAAAATAGACCAATTTTTTTTTTTATTTCTAAAAGAGGTGATATCGAATCGGTGGAATCGAAAAGACTGGAAAAGACTTACAAAAAACTGTACAACAAAAATATTGCTGACAAAACCATGTGAAAAACATATGCCTTCCAGAATCAAACAATCAATTAACCCTGCAGTCATGACTTTATTGAGCTCCAAGCAATGTGCACTTATGCTGCTTTAATTTTATGAACAGAATGTGGCTAAGACTTGATAGTCATTAAATTTATATTCCAATAAAAAATAAATTGCTGGATCAAACATCTATTATGTATTCAAAATGTCTTTGCAATATAAACGCCGAAGAAGACAAAAAGAGGTGTCACAGCTTATCCTCAACGTAGGTTAACTTCTCCAGACACTCTAATGAATAATCAATAATCTGCTTGTGATATAGAGGCTTACACTGTTTAAGGAGTGTAGCCAACCACGGAGGCATCCATAGTGCAGGAATAGATGACAGTGGTTCGCTCGCGGTTACTCGGCTTTAGCTCGTCGGATTGGGATGGTTCTTGACACTACCATGTCCACCTCAACTCACTTACCCTTTTATCACGTGCCGAAATCAAGAAAAAAGAAAACGAGGATAGGTAGGAGGAACCTACGTTACTATACGGACGGACTTAAAAGAAAGTAGGAGAGATTGATGGAAGAGAAAAAAAAGAGGAAAGGAAAAGGAAGATTTATTCATTTATTTTATTTTATATTTGATAACACAGTAAGAATTCATTTATAAATCTGTGAAACATAAACATTATTTGAATTTACATTTGAACTTTTTTTAGAAAAATATTTATTTAAAATTTAAACTTAATATTTATGTGACTTTTAATTGGAAAATTTAATTTTAATTAAAATTGCCTTAGAAGGGGAGAGAGTTGTGGGTAAACCAAGTTGCTCTAACTTTCAAGGAAATGTTGAAGTCTCTCGTATAGTACGTGGGAGTGTGTTCCAAAGACGTATAGCAGCAATATAAAACTGTCTCTCAGATGTTGAACATGAAAATCGCGGAAGTAGTAGACAGGCAGATCTGCTAGACACCGGAAACTGGATTTTTTCGTATAGGTATGTCGGTTGCTTGATTTTGATAATGCTGAAGAGGAGTAGATGCGTACGAAATTTACTATAATTTTGAAATGACATGTTTACTAAGTTTTTAGCTAGGTGTGAAACGTGGTCATAACCGTTGAGACGATAAACATATCGAATGGTGGTGTTAAATTCAACTTGTAGTTTCCTTTTGCTTTCAGCGTCACATTCATAAAAAATTTCGCATCCGTAAATCAGCGGAGGAATAACTAAGGCGTTGGCAAGTAGCAGTCTTGTTTTGGTCGGTGTACACTTTTGTTCATAGTATTCAAAGAACGCCATATGCTTTTCCCACTAAAGAATTTATATGGTTGTTCCACGTAAGTGTTCTATTAAAGACTACGCCTAGATTTTTCGAATAGTCAACGAATTCAATTTTTGAGCCATTTAGCATTAAATGCGGAAAATAGGAAAGATCCAGATTAGTTTTAGAAATTTAGTACTAAACTACTTGATTTGATAGTCGATGAAGCTCTTTATTTAAATCATTAGCGCAATCCTCAATGAGACCTAAGGGGCAACTTTGGTAAATTTGAATGTCATCAACGTATATGTGTTTCGTTTAATTTAATATTATAGAATCTTTATCATTAATACAGGGTGAGTTTCTTAATTTGAGACATCCAAATTACTCCAAAAATACGCGATGTCGCGAAAAATGTTTCAGACAAAAGTTACAAGGTTCCGAAGGGGACATAAGATGGTGACCACGAGTTTTATCTTGAGACCCATTTTCAAGGTTTAACGCAGGTCACTTTTGATTTTTCAAATGATAATTCCTAATTTTTATTGCTCAATCATATTGCTCGGAGGCTTGTCATTTGTTTTTACATACTGCGTTCAGCATAACCCAGAAACAACGACGTAGTATTTTGTTTCCTTCGGAGTGATTAATTAGAGTGGGTCTCCACAAAGAACAAATCCGATCCATCGTTGATGGTTAACATTGCTTAATACGATCCGGGATGCTTGGGAATAATGGGCTGGACAACCATCATGTTGAAACCACATTGTTTGTCGCAACTCCAATGGCAGTTCTTCTAGTAATACTGGAAGATGGTCCCGCAAGAAGTTTGCATACTTTTATCCATTCAAGTTGCCTTCAATAAAATATGGATCTATTAAATTATCTCCAATAATTCCCGCCCAAACATTAACATTCCAAAAGTGCTGGCGTTTAACTTGTCGCAAAACCCAAAAAGAGTTTTCGGTAGCCCAGTAATGCATATTATGTCGATTGACCATACCGTGATTGTTGAAAGTCGAGAATAACACCTTGGCGAAGAAAAGGGGGTCTCGTTTAATTTGCTGAAGTGCCCATTGACAAAAGGAAATCCGGTTGCGAAAATCCTCACTAGAAAGTTCTTGATGCATTGAAACATGATAAGGATGGTATTTATGCCGATGTAATATCTTACAGACAGTCATTTGAGAAATTCCTGATTCACGACTTATTTGGCGAGTGCTAATGTGAGGATTGTGTGCAACGGCAGCTAAAACTGTTATTTCATTGTCCTCAACAGCCACCCTATCTGGCCGATTCCTTTTCTTTGGTTGCACACTTCCTTCACAAGTGAATTGTTGGATGACCCGACAAAAGGAAACGCGCGAAAGGTTGGGCGTAAAGAACAACAGCTCCTTTCACTTTCTCCATAAATCAGTATCATTTCAATTTTCTCTTGAATTGAAATAGCCTGCATTATTAATCTGAAAAGCGTTACTAATAATAATCAGTTCTTCAAAACAAATATCGAACTTCTAAATGAAGTACAGTTCCGTTCAAGTAGAAAAAGAGGGCAGAGTGCACATCATATACTCTCAAATAAGTTTAGGACAATTTGTCTCTATCTGAAATTTCTTTGAGTTTTAACTTCACTCGAGACAATAATGATTTTTTCAAAACAAATCTCGACCTTCTAGCACCCTAAAAACGTTGGAAACCGATTAATGATTTAGGCGTACCAGTGCAGTGGTGTCTAGAACTGAATGAATAAGACCTTTGAGACAAAGTCGTGTGTCCCATTGAAGAATACGACTGAGCAATGAAAATCAGGAGTTATCATTTGAAAAATCAAAAAAGACCTTCGTTGGACCTTGAAAATGGGTCTCAAGGTCGAACTCGTGGTCACCATCTTATGTCCCTTTCAGAACCTTGTGAATTTTGTCTGAAACATTTTTCGCGATATTTCGTACTTTTCGAGTAATTTTGATGTCTCAAGTTAAAAAACTCACCCGGTATGTACTGAAAAAAAAGGCCCAAGGATCTATCCTTGAGGAACACCTTTAGTTTAGGGAGGAAAATCAGATAGAATACCATCTATTGAAACAGCCTGCTTTCCTTCACGATGATATTAGTTTAATTGGAGAAGGAGAAATGAAGAAGTAGTGTCTTAATTAACTTATTATAATAGAGTGCTCTACCATATAAAAAGCCTTGGAGAAATCTAATAGTACTAAAAATGTAACACTCTTTTTCTTATGTCTTTAACTACATTCAGTAAAGCTCTAATACGGTTATGTTTTGCACGGAATCCTGGCTGAACCGGATGCAGCAAATTATTTTTTCATTAGAAACTCGTTAAGTTGTTTATGCATAACCCTTTCACATATTTTTGAGAGAAAAGGAAGGATTTATATTGGCCTGAATTCATCACCTGTAGAGTGATTGTTAGGGATTGGAATTATTTTTTCCAATTTCCATTGGCAAGGAAAAATGCCAGTCATAGAAATGGTGTTAATGGTGTGCGTCACATATGGTAGCAATGATGGTAAAAATCGGATGATTCCCATCAACTCGTCTAGCATTAGACCTGATAGACAGGAAAATTTCTACTATGTTGGTATAATCCAGCCGTTGGTAAAAAAAGTATCATCAAACACACAATTTGCAACTGGGACATATTTGTGTGCCATCACCACTGTGCAAGCTCAGAACGTTCGCGCCTAAAACTAACTAATCCTAACCCTAAATGCTGAATTTAATTCAACGAATTAAAACTAAACTTACAGCTAACTTAACAATATGTATCCTATACCGAATAATATGTCCTAGGATCACACAACGAAGACCGCTCGTTACGACTTGAAATAAGACGAGTGTTGTTGGCTGAGGATGGCCAACCCACCCTTATCGCACTTAAAGACGACCAATTGCTATTTTCACAGTTTTGACCAGAATGGTAGCCTCTAGACGAAGTTCCCTCCAGTCGCCACTTGTAAGAAAAAGAATCAGTGAAAGTCAGTCACACGTCATTTCTTGTCTTATCGTTATTATTTGTGCGTCACGTGTGGTCACATTCGGCCCCATTGAAGGACGGTCCCATCCAAACACCACTAGCGCTATTTAAATCTTCATGATAGAGAGTAAAAAAAAAAACGATTTCACATCACCATATGTATCTAGTCCCTTACTTTATTAAAAAAAAAAAAAATAAAAATCAGATGAAAACTTATGAGCTAATAGTGAACATTGAATTTAATTTTATTTTAAAAAAATATTTTGTTTGCAACTTTGTGGCTACTCTTAATTTAGCCAAAAATAAAACAAAAAACTTATAGGTATAGCTTACCGGTTATTACGGATCCCTCGTCGTCCTGGCGCTAGAACCAGGATGAATCCTTTTACTGTATGAAATCTAAGAAAATACTTTTGTTCCCGCACAAAATAAAATTCAAACGAAAACTTACTTACACCTAACCCTAACCTTACTCTAAACATTAAATTCATAAAAACACGCAAATCTAAATCTTAATTTATTGTCTTGAATAGATACTGCACTGTCTATTAGAATTCACTCTTATATTTTTCCATATATTGTATGCAAATATTCCCACTTTTTTTTATTGGTTTTAAGTTCACTTCTTGTAGTATGTATAGATACAATGTTTATATGTTTGAATAATTTTTTTTGTTTTGCGCCGACTTTTTAAAGAACTAAAAAAAAATTAAATGCTTCGTTTTGCTGGATTACGTTTCGACTCAAAAAAAAAAAAAAAATCCAGAAAAAAGAAGGCCACGACCTTGCGCGACAATGTCTCGAACCCAAATCCAACCACGACTTCCGTCCAATCGACCTTGCCGCTATCTCACCAGATACCCCAAAAAAAAAACTGTCTGCTGATCCGATCAACTGACCAAAACCCGCATAGGCTGTTGACCTATTTAATTGGTCTTGTTCTTAAGAGAAAAAGCCTCATTTATTCTTCCTATCTTGCCTCCTACCTCATTCGCTTCATATAATCAATGCTTACACTAGAATCTCTCTCGCAAAAAAAAGGTTCCTGCCTAAGTTAAATTCCGCATCACGGTACATATATACAGGGTGTCCCAGTTAGGCTCTCGTCCTGATAGCTGAAGATTCCTGAAGTTATGGCGAACAAAAATTGTTTCGAAAGGGGTAGTCTATTTTCACCCTCCTTTAAGTTACAGGCCGTTAAAGTGAGTAACCTCCGATTTCGAGGTAAAACTTCTTACAAAGCCGTAGATTTCTAACGGATTCAGCTTAAGAAACCTTTGTACACATTTTTAAAAAAGAATTTCAGTGTGCATAAAGTACTAAAATTTCGTCGAGTTCGATGAACACCAGCCAAAATTATGTCTTTTTAAAGCTAACATTTTGAAAAATCGTTGGACCAATTTCATCAGAAAAATGCGTTTATCTTGAAATTTTCAACTTTTAGGTTAGCCTTTTTTATCAAAACTTTTTTCTTCTCTTCATTATCTACGATTTCTATGTATGAATTTTCTACCTAAGAGCAATGGAAGTTATTGCAAATCACTATTTTATTCAGGCAAATGGGTCACAAAATAAATATGCAGTGTTAAAATAAAAAAATAAAAAATACTAACAGCTGTCAGTTAACAAGTAAAACAAAGTTGGAGAATTAAGTCAACGGTAAATTTTCCGCTATTTTAATTCGGTGACAAATTTTAAAATGTGCTGATGTTACTTCATTTACTGATTAAGATTGAACGAGTAAAGTGTTTAGCAAATGTTTAAGAAGAATTTTTTTCGATTCACGAATACGCCGATATGATTTTTGTTAACAGTTTCTGTAATGGGGATGCAGGGTTAGCTAGATTAGAGTACCTACGGCGATATTCTAGACGGAGAATCCCAACCGTCGGCTCAGCATATGGGTTAAGAAAAGAAAAATTATCTAACATAACAGCAGCAGAAGAGGAAGAAATTTTAAATGCTGTAAGAATGCAGCCATCTATAGTATTAGTACCAAAAGGCCTTCAGCACAGTTTCAAACACCAAGAACTACAATCCATAGGGTTCTTCATGACAACCGCGCTTACCCCTTTTATTATACACCCGTACAGGAAATTTTGCCATCTAAAACAGGATTAAATTTTGCTAATGGCTGCTGCATCAACAAGATGAGAATGAGCAGTTTATTCAAAAGATTTTATGGACTGACGAAGCCCAGTTTACAAGTATGAGCAAACGAAATTCCCGCTATTGGGTAGTATCTAATCCTCACTTAACACGAACAACATCTTCTCAAAGGTAAAGATTCAGTTGAAATGCAGATGTTTTTCTTAACTAAACACAATTTTACAGAAGGTTTAGCATGAATGTCTGGGCTGGCATATTGGATAATACTTTAATCGGGCCATTCATACTTCCACATGTCTTAAATTCAACATTCTATTTAGAATTTAGACCAGTTGCCGGAACTCCTGGAAAATGTTCTTCTTGCTCAAGGGCAATGAATTGTTTTCCAACACGGTGGAGTTCCTTGCCATTTTAGCAGTAATGTAACTTAGTTTTTAAATCAAAAATTTACTGGACGGTGTGTTGGCCGATTTGATCCTTTTTCTTGACCACCTAGATCTCTTGACTTAACGCCATAAAAGAAAGGGTCTTTTTGACTGAGATTTCAAAAGTCGAGAAGAGCTCCAAGAGAGAATAAATATAGTAGCAGAAGAGCTAAGAGGCATTTTACCAAACATTAATTTGCAGTCTATAACCATTAAACGCGCTAGAACGTGCATCCAAAGGCACGGGCAACATTTCAAAAATTTACTATAAAAGCGTTTTGAAATCTCAAAGCTTAATGGTCCTTTTTAGGACCACAAAAACTATTTAAAAGGATATTAAATTTATTTAATTTATTTATTTTATTGCCCTAATAAATAGTGGTTTGACAAAAGTTTTGATAAAAAAGGTTAACCGAAAAGTTGAAAATTTCGAGATAAACGCATTTTCCTGATGAAATTGGTTCAACGATTTTTCAAAATGTTAGCTTTAAAAAGACATAATTTTGGCTGGTGTTCATCGAACTCGACGAAATTTTAGTACTTTATACACACTGAAATCCTTTTTCAAAAATGTGCACAACGGTTTCTTAAGCTGAATCCGTTAAAAAACAATGGCTTTTTAAGAAGTTTTTCCTTGAGGTTACTCACTTTAACGGCCTGTAACTTGAGGGTGGGTGAAAATAGACCTCCTCCCCAGCAATAACATTTTTTGTTCGTCATAACTTCAGGCGTCTTCAGTTTTTCGGACGAAAACCTAAACTGGGACACCCTGTATAAACATTCATATCTAAAGTATTCCCGCAAGATCTGTAACCTTTAGCAAGGCTTTCCACCACTTCCACCAGAGTTCGAACTACCTAACACTCTCTAGGACAAAAGCGACAAATTCGCTACAGGAACAAAATCACAGGAAAAGAGGAAGCTTACGAAGAAAGTGAAATTCAAAAATAGAGTAACGATTGATAGGATCAGGTTCTGTGGTGAGTTGGAATGAGAGGGATTAGTAGGGCCAATTGAATTATTAGGAGGAGAAGATGTGTTTAAGGAAAGGGTCAATTAATTGGGCTAGGAACAGTGACTCAAACATGGACACCACAGATAAATGCATTGATTAATATTTTTTGTTTAAAAGGCTGACGCTTCAACTACTATCCTTGCGCACCAACGACTACTTTACCAAACATGTCTTACCAATTTCCGTATTTTCGCTGACACTTTAAAAAAAGGTGTCCCAAAATGCAGACAAAATTTGAATTAACAGCTGAGACTTCGGGGTCTATAAAAATAGAGCGCTTCATGAAAGAACAAAGCAATTTCATTGGTAAGCAATATTTTAAAAATAATAAAAATTTCCATCTTCAGCGATGAAACCATTCTTCTTTGAAAATGCGGCTGGTCAGGCAACACCAGTTAATGATGCTCGCTATTGCAACATGATTATCCTGTTTTTGTAACTAATTTGCAATATATGGATACGGAAAATATGTGGTTTGAACAAGACGGTGCCACATGTCATATAACCCAAAAACTAATTCATTTACTACATGAGCCATTTCATGCTCGCGTAATTCCCAGTTTTGGTGATCAGAATTGGCTGCCCAGCTCATGCTGAATCTTCTGTTGAAATATAATTTTCCAACCACAGAAGATAAACATATTTTACTTAAAAATATCGGAAAGTCTATGGTTCAAGTAATATCAGGGTGACTAAAAGCTAACTCGAGCAAAACAGTTGTGAATTACAGTAAACGAATCATTTCATAAATGTTAATTTTAGGTTTTGTAGCACATCAGAGTACGTAATAAAATATTTCAGTGACTTATTTCAAGTCAAACAGTGGAGAAAAAAGTAAAGGGACGAGAAATTTAAATAAAAAAAAAATCATTTCTTGGGGTAATGTCTAATAAACTTATAATTTGTGGAGAGTATTGTACATACTTTAAGACCCTTTCCAGTTTTGGCATGCCTTAACGGAGAAATGAATTTTGAATTGTTTGTCGGTATATTTCTGCTTGATAGTGTTAACCATTTCTCTGCAATTCAGTTCATTAAGCATTACTTTAAGCCTCGTTATTACCTCTCTACTGACTCCAGTTCTATACGCTGTTGCTTATGATTCTTAAAAAAAATCTCCTCAAAGTATTTCCAACATTGGTATTCTTCTTTTGGTCTATACACATCGAGCCCAAATACATCGCGAAAATATTTTCTGCCTCCTTGGTATGTACATCAATATCACCTCCCTCTTGTCGAAAGTTTCAAAATAAATTCCATGCACATTTTGCATGTAATGGAAAGATTCCATATACGAGTACGTAGTTATAGTATGTTCACCATCATTTGATTTATCTTGTCACTCGTTTTTTTTGTATTCTTTGTATATGACTTGACTTCGAATCTATTTTTCAGAACTTTTCTGTCAATCATAGTTAAAAAGAATTCGTTGTAAAAATTCCACCTTATTTCGACATTAATTTTATATACCATACAATGGGGTGATGATTAGCATTTATTTATCTCTTTATGAGTTTCCATTGGAATATTACGAGTTGGCAAAATCAACTGATAATGGACGAAGGTTCCTCCAATATTCACCATTTGAACTGCTAAGTCACAACAACTCAGGAACTACTGAGGCTATGTAACTGGAATGTACGTGCACTTTACACCACAGGTGCTACTCAAAAGCTTAAATATGTCCTCTCGCGGTACAAGGTAGATATTATTGCGATCCAAGAGATAGAATGGATAGGATCGAATTAGATGAAAAGGAAAACTTGTAACATTTATTAAAGCTGTCATTAAAAATTGCATGTATTAGAATGCAAATTCGTCGTAGGTAATCGGCTAAAGGAAAAAGTCATGGACTTCAAGCTGGTAAGTAATCGCCAGGCTGTGATCCGCATCAAAGGCACCTTCCAAAACATAAGCCTATTATGTGTACACGCACCCTATCAAAGAGAAGTTTTATGACCTCTTGAATGAAGAGCCTACGGAGCCTGTCCGGAGTATGATGTCAAAATTGTGCTCGGGGACGTCAATGCTTAATTCGGAAAGGAAAACATCTTTGTTTGTGGTAAACACAAAATCTAAGAAACGGTAATAGATAATAATACGGTGATAAGTAGGACTAGGATCCACACAGCAAGCTGGCGCTCTCGAAACGGTCGAACTGTCAACTAAACTGATCATATCCTAATCGAGGAGAAGCACAGACTCAACATTTCGAGAGGCAAACGTCGGCTCTGAACATTTTTCTGTTGCAGCTATATTCAGAGCTCAACTCCTCAACGAGGAGAAGCTGCAAACAGCCCAGAAGAAGAAATTTGACGCTGGACTCAGGTAGATGTGACAGAAGATGTTCATAAGAAAAAACTGCAACACAAACAAGGGGAGCGAGGGAAGAGTATCGAGCGTAAAGAAAAGAGGAGAAGAAGTTTCTGCGTAGAAAGAAGACTTCATATGCAGCCTCTCAGAAGACTGGAGAGTCGCGCGATCGAAACAAGACCGGCTTCAAGGCCGGAATACAGGCTCTTCGAAACTGTGAAGGAAACCTAGTCACCGAAGCACAGAAGATAGAAGATGTGTAATATAACAAGAAGAGAACCAACATCCAGTTAATGAATAACCAGTTCCACCACCCAGTACGAAGAACGCTATGATGGCCTACCAGCGGTGCTCTTCAAATACGGTGGTAAGGCGCATGTATCAAATCATCAACCAAGTATGAGTGGAAGAAAGCATGCCCAATTGCTTGAATATCAACTCCATATGCCCCATGTCCATTTCGCAATAACTATCAAGGCATATCCCTGCTTAACCGTTCTATAACACAGCAATTGGTACGTACCAGTGTAGCTTCCAGCCTGACAAATTGACTATAGACCAAATTTTCACGCTGAAACAAATCCTGGAAAAAAAACTAATGAACTTAACAACTGTTCTTCGACTTCAAAGCCGCATATGATAGTATTCATCACCAAGAGCTCTATACGGCGATGGCCGAATTCGGGATCCCGGCCAAACTGACTCAGATGTGTTGCGTGATAGAGGCTTTCACGGCGATTAAAAAACAGACGATATTTTTTGGCCTTGAAGTAAACGAGGACATGACTAAGTATATGCTATCAACAAACAAACCAGCATCTGTCCACCACCTAGAATAAAACGTCACTATTGACAGCAACAATTTCGAGGCAACCTAGCAAACTACCTCATAGTGAATGTTAACTCCACGAATAACATGCTAAGAAACCGATGCTTCTACGCTCTGGTAAAACAATTCGGTTCAATACTCCTAAGTCGAAGGACGAAATGTATGCTTCACAAAACCCTTAACCTTCCAGTTCTGCTGTATGACCTTAAAATTTGTTCAATTTTGACTGGATCTACAAACAAATCTACTGATCCAAAAGAAATACTTTTTTCGATTACCAGAGCTCCAAACATTTGTTAATCCAGGAAATAAAAAAATGTTGCATTATAGACCCACCAGAAAATTGACTTATATAGGGTGATTCATCGTCAGGTTTGATTTTCAATCGGTTTTCCTTTGACAGATCACGCGTAACTCTTATCAAACTGCTTCGTCATTTTTGTTCTGTATTATTTGGCAAATCATCATGGAAAGACTCATACGACAACAGCGTTTTTAAATTGTTCAGATGTATTACGAAAATCAACGATCTGTGAGATATGTTTTACGAGCGATTCGAAGAACTTACAGTGCGCAAAATCGACCTACTGAAACCACTATTGCCAATACCATTCACAAATTTGAGTCCCAATTTATATTAGTGGATGATACTCGACCGGTTAGACCCCATCCAGCACGTAGTGAAGAGATTATAGCAGCTGTAGTTGAGAGTATACGCGAAGACCGTGACGAATCGATTCGTCGTCTTTCTCAGCAGCTTGGCTTGGAGTATCCGACAACTTGGCGTAAAAACGTACAAAATTCAACTTGTGCAAGAATTGAAGCCAGGCGACTTGAATTTGCGTCATATTTTCAGTGAATGGGCTCCGTTGTTTTATCGTGAAATTTCGTTCAGTGATGAAGCCCATTTCTGGCTCAATGGATACGATAACAGAAAAATTGCCGTATTTGGGCTGATGATCAACCCGAAAAGTACCAAGAGCTACCATTACATCTATTAAAAACAACGGTATGGTGTGGTTTATGGGCTGTTGGAATTATTGGTCCATATTTCTTCAAAAATGAGGCAAATCAGAGTGTTACCGTCAATAGTAACCGTTATCACGCTATATTAACGGCTTCCTGAAATTCAAGCACATGGTCTCGGTGAGCTCTGGTTTCAACAAGATGGTGCTACGAGGCATACAGCGCGTGAAACAAGGGACTAGTTGAGAAATCATTCTGGTGAGTCTTGCTACAGTAAATTGGTCGCCTAGATCTTGCGATATCACACCTTTGGATTTCTTTCTCTTGGGATATGTAAAGATCCAGGAATAAGCCAGCTTTGGAAGTCAATATTACTCGTGTTATACGCTATGCTCGAACGAGTCGCCCAAAATTGGAGATTCCGAATGGAACATCTCCGACGTAGTCGTGGCCAACATTTACATGATATAATTTTCGAAAAGTAGATGTCTTGACTTGCTCTTTTAACCGGTGATAACAGTTTTAAGTTCACTTTCAAATTTATGTATTTTATTTTACATTATAAGTCAAACCTTACGATGAATCACCGTATACAAGCATTTTTGCCTAAATGAGCGACTGTGTGCTGTGAAACTATTGCCATACTTAGTATATGGTATAGTCCATAAAGGCTTCAAGTGAGCTCGTAAACAATCATATATTTTTTTTAAACCTGCGCTCGCTCAACGGGTCATTAGTACCCTTAAAATATTTGCTCACAGCACGTGGGAGAAAAATTAGGGAAAAAGGAAAAAGAGGCACCGATGTACGTTGGTTTTAAATGTGTGAATGTTACAATAACTTTAAAATAGATGAGGAGGAGCTACTAGATTAGTTGTCTGGTTCTGGTTCTGCTTCTGCTACTTGTAATTCAAAGGGAACATGCATGCATTTAATATTGCTATTAGCTTTGCAAGGTATGAGATTGTTTTTTTTTTCTCCTTTACTCATGCAGGCTGAAATGGTAAGTACGTCCAAGACTAGTAACATAATACTGGCGTTCCCCATCCAAGGGCTCACAATACTAAATTCAATTCAATTCAATTTTTATTATGTAGATTAGATAGTATGATAAATCAAACAGAGTCTTTTGTAATACACAAATTACAATAAATTTTAGAAGAGGTAAATAGATATTGTAAAATAGGTAGACGGAAAAGTTATTAGAAGAAATATAGGATAAAGATAAGGAAAATAAGAAGAAAAGTAGAAAAGAAACGTAGAGTAGAAGAGAAGAAAAGTAGGAAAATAGTTGTTGCTATTGCTTAAGGTGTTCCAGTGCTATATTTCTGAACAAAGTAGCTCCCGTTGTTTGTTTAGTCGTTAGAGCAAGTGTATTCCAAAACCTGGTAGCGTGGATGAAGAAGAGCCGCGAGGAGTTCAAACAGGTATATGAGGGTATGATATGTTCTGGGAAAATCTAATCTTTATAAACAGATATGCAGGGGATTTATTTTTAATAATTTTGTGCACGAACAGACAACATCTAAGGTCAAGAAATTGTTTGAGGGTGCAGCCAAGAACAGAGTTATGGTAGAGTGAGATATGGTTGTATTGAGTAAGTCAGTAAACATACCTCATCATGTTGCTAGAGGGAATCAAGCTTGTAATAGACAACAGCAGCGTAGTCCATTATTGGCAGAAATAAAAGTTTTTACTAGTCTGAGCTAACAATATAATTTATGTGGTCAACAGCAAAGAGTGATCTATTTATTTTGTAACCCAAATTAATAGCTACGTCAACAAAATTCAGATGTCTGTCGTTCAGGAATACTGGGAACATATTTCGTCCGTGTCAAAACGGTGTTTTCTATTAAAATCATTTGTGATTTGTTCGAGTTCAAATTAAGTCCATTAATTACTGACCAGACATATATTTTTGACTAGTTTTCAATTAATCTGACGACAAGGTCCTCAATTAATATTATAGGTTTCGAAATATAGATCTGGGTATCGTCAGCATACAAATGGATATCTTTTGGAAGATCATTGACAAAAAGACAGAAAAGGATCGGACCAAGTATAGACACCTGAGGAACTCCTGCAGTTAAAAGGCGGAACTCTGACGAGGCGGTAGTCTAAATTTTTGACATAGTATATTATGTTCGACACCATCAAAAGCCTTCGAAAAGTCAAGCAGGTAAAGCACCGTTAAGAAGTCCTTAACAAACTAGCCCTAATATCGTCAAGAATTTTGACCAAACCTGTAGAACATCTGTGGCCAGCTTGAAAGCCAGATTTCGTTGATTGATGACTTTTGACGTTGCCTTCTCGAAGACTTTTGATAAACATGGTAAAATGCTTTGATTTGAAATCTTATCATTAACATACGATTGCTAAAAGCTTTTCAAAATTTGAGTCTTCTTTGTAGTGCTTATAAAGGTGGTCCCAAAATTCGCGCAAGATATAAACTTTGCCATCTGTGCAGTAAAGTGTTCCTAACGAAAAAAAGGACAGCGAAACAACTGTCAGTTTTTGGTTAAAAATGGAGTCTTATACAAAAGAACAAAGCGTTTTCATTCCTGAGCAATATTTAAGAAATAATAAAGGTTTTGTAGCTACGGTTCACAAATATGGTCGAAATAGTGATTGACCTTCATCAACAGAGATTTATTCAAAACAAATCAGAGAAACTAGATTAATTAGTGATCTAAAACACTTCAATAAGTTATGCAACCCAAAACATCAAAGTAGTTCATGAGAGTGTTGTTGAGAGTCCAGGCATATAAATTCGGTACTGTGGTCAAGAATTGGATATTTCGAGAAGTTCTCCACAGCGCACTCTCACGAAAAGTTTGCATCCTCATGCATGCAAAGTGCAATTGACTCAAGAACTGAATCCTTTTGTCCACGCACAACGAAAAGAGTTTCTTGAATAGATTAGGGAACAACAAGAAATGGATGCTGATATTTCAGATAAAACCTCTTCAGCGGTGAGGCGTATCTTCATCTTGATGGCTTTGTTAATCGTCAAAGTTGTCGAATTTTGGGTTCAGAAAATTCACTGGTGATTGTTGAGAAACTAATACATCCACAACGCGTCACTATTTAGTGCGGATTTTGGACTGGAGATAGAATTAGTCGCCCAGATCATGCGGGTTAACGCCGTTGAACTAGTTTGAGGTTTTTTGTAGTGTACATTTTATACCAATTAAAGCACCCACGTTGTAAGGAAGCAAATTGAGAGATGCATCAACAAAATTCAGCCACATTTATGCCAAACTGTCATGGAAAACTTAGACTTAAGTCCATTTATTCGACGTGCTAATCCGTACATAACCATATGGACTGTGTACATGTGGACTTTAAGAATCAATTTCATTTGGCTTAATTTCCACATCATTCAAAGTATCGTTTACAATAGATCGTGACAGCAATTTTACTAGAGGAGCAAAACTCACTTGTTTCGACCGACCTTAGCTTATTTTCATATTTTACCGCAGGAAGTTTTCCACTGTTCTCTCTCGTTCCAATGCAAGGACCTGAAATATATGGTGTTGGCCACAGTGCAGCACAGTGCAAATATATTCAAAGCCTTCAACTGAGAGCATAGCAGTCCATATGCTATCTGCATTAGTTAAATCCTTCTCGTGAAAGTACTTTTTAAGTACTTAGAATGTAGGTTAAACTACAGAGTTTTTCCTAATCTACGTTCACTTCAATTCTTACTGTATTGTCGGGCTGCTTTGGATTTTTGACCCAAATAAAATAAAATTTCAAAACATTCATCTCCCTAACTTACTTATTACCATTCGCATTCATATTTTCATGGTCATTACACTAATACTGGATAACACAACTTCTACATTCAATTTCGTGCCATTGAATTTAAAAAAAAAAAAAAATTGAAACTTTTTCATAAAAAGTTTTATGCATACTGTCATGACTCATTCTAATTAACATAACGAACTTTTCTTGTTAATTACATTGAAGCAATGTCGCTTCTGTGCTTCCTCTACTAATCTTTAAATAACGATTTACTAAAGTAACATCTGTGTTCAACATAGAAATTGTTTCTTCTCATAAATTAACTGCCACCAAAACTATTGTCAGCGAAAAATAAAAAACCAAACACTCCTCGCACAATAGAGATAAAGTGAAAGCATTTGCAGGAAAATAAATTCGGCCTCTAATCCTAATCCGCTATAACACTACGAAACTGTGTATCCTTAGGATAGCAATCCAAGTCTAGCCCTATTGTCCATAACACTAATTTGTTCACTTGCTAATTATAACCGGATTACATATTTATCCCCGAAAAAATGTAAACGCGTTACCAAGATGACAATTCAGATAGTAACAGTAGGCAACCCCTATGGGCAGAAGCAAGGTGCCAGGTGCTTTCTTGGCAAAGATTCTTACGTATTCTGAAAATAGCACTTGAGTGTATAGTATGCGGACAAAAATATTGCAACACTTAGCTAATAAGAGGGTAAGCATTTCTTAGAAACAAAAATAAAAGCACCGAAGCAGTTGCTTTTATATTTCTATATATATTTTTGTTACTATGACTGTGTAAGCGTAACTATAGTATGTACATATCTCGACGATTGTGGTGCCTCAAAGTCTCACTTCTTTGGATTTGTGAAGCAAGTAGAAATAATTAGCATTTATACACAAGAAACAGGAAAGAGACCATAAACAAAGGGACAGAGGACAAGGTGAAGAGAAAAATTCGAAACATTTAACCGAGAAAAGGTATACTATAAGATGATTATGCGGAAATTGGCAAAACGCCACATAAATTAAGCTACCTCTAACGATGGTGGTGGTAATGAAAAGCGAGCAAACGATGACTAAAGCTTCAACTTGTAATTCCGCCGTGGTACAGCGAATCTGTGTAATTAAAACTCTGTGGCCAATATCTCCAATGGGGGTATTCAAATTAATAAATAAAATAAGCCTTTTCTAAGCTGAATTCAGCTGTGCATTTACTATACTTTATCTCATCGCGACAATCACCTTTACATGACGGGACCTATAAATAAAGAACAAGCCTATTGAGGCTGGAAAAATGTCTCAATAAAATTGTTTTAATCTCGAAAAGGACATCCTGTCCATCATTACATTTGGAATGAAAAAAAAAAAAAAACAACACGAAATGCTATCTAACATACAATAGCTAGCCTGGAAAAACCAGGGGTGCTACAACTTTACCATAATCATTCGCGGAACAAAATAGACAATATAGGAAAATCGAAAAAGCTTGTCTCACAAAAGACAATTGCGAATCGTACTATGGGCGAAATTGTTCACTTGTCGCTGTTGAAACCATTTAGTAGACAGAGCCACAACCATCGCTTGGTCATAATAAGTGCAACCAACTGTGTTAAACCTGAAACACATTTAACAACGAGTTCCTCACAATTTCACTCTCAAATTGATGTTAAAATATTTAATTACATATATATCCTCGTATATATATATTTAAATACACATACATACAATTTTAAAGCCTACAAACAAAAAAAATTCTTTTTTCATGCAATCCTCCACTCGAGCACAAAATTGTTTCGCAAATACAGTCGAAGAATTGAAGAAAGATTTTTTTTTTTTTTTTGTATTTTGTAAATAAAATTTCGCATCGTCATTTTGCGGCATAAATCAATTTCCATAATAAAAAGCGAAATTTTCAGAATATCTGCTGTCTACTATAAGTGCTACCAGTTGACGGAAAATTGAGCGAATTTATGAAAATTGTAAATAATGCATAATTGCAAATGTCAGGCGTAATTATGCCGACTTAAGTTGAAGCTTTTTCGTACGTACTCTGAAATCAAAATAAATCATAAGTTCTGAGTGATGTTGTGGATTTAAAAAAAGGTATCCAAATTTATATTTGTACAATTTGGTAAATTATTTTAATACAAAAATATATATTCGTATACCCACATAAAAACAACAGCAATTACCACGATGCACGTTGTTATGAATTTCCGTATCTACAGCTCTTTTATTCGGTTGAAAACTACTTCGTAGGAGGATGTATTTAAGTACTTGATTAAACATTGTTCGGACTATAGATTAATGCTAAGTGCATCCGTACAAGGATATTTACATTTCATTTCAGGTTTTATTAAATGACTTTCAATATAGTCAATAGCCAATAGCGAATTTATTTTCGATTTAATTTTATAATAATATTATAATTATGATCGTAATTATTTAACTTTCAATTTTTCTGTTTACAGTATTTTTAAGGTTTGATTTTTCAGGCACCAACACATGAAAACAAGGACACAAATGGGCGGAATGGCGTCACGAAATTATTAACTGCCGAAATGTCGAAAACAGCGAACGCTAATTAAAATTGCTAATGAAAGTATACTGGTACAACATAAAGGTTTTTCATTAAGCGCGGCCCATTTTCCGGGCCGGTACTTTCGTGTACCGGCTTTGGACAGATGGCATATTTGTATTCCAGATTTTATGCCAATTATATTAAGAAAGGTATATTTCTCAATGCTACAACCAATATGATCACGTCGCGATCGAAGTAAGGCATGTCTCCAATATTTTGGACTTCTGAACCTTCCAGACAACTGCCAATGAATCGGATCACTAGCCCAAGTACGGATCTCTGAAAGGCCACAACAGACTAACTGCTGTGAGTAGATATAACGTAGAAAATTTTCAATCGGAGTACCGTGCTGACCGCCGATGAGTACAAACACATCAACAAAGTGCACTCGCAAGTTTTTAACACTCGCTGCTCGTGTGTGATTTAAAAATTATGTACCACCTTGATAAAAAAAAAAAAAAAAAAAAAAAAAAACGGAATAACCACCGTGTGGCGCTTCCATTGTTCCATTTGAGTTTTTTTTTTTTGTTAAGTTAGTACATCTGTTGTTGACATTCCTTCTAAATCTTAGCGTTATAGCTTGACTTTTTCAAAAGTTACGTAGCCAAGAGTACATCTATCTCTGTGTGTTGGAATTTTTTTTACAATTTTAGAAATGGATTTAAATTTGCAACAACGCATTTGTATTAAATTTTGCGTAAAACACGGATTTAATGGTGCGCGAACGTTGAAAATGTTGGATAAGTGTTTAGGCGACGATTCTCTAAAAAAAAACGGTCGTTTATCAGTAGCACGAGCGGTTCAAAAGTGGTCGTGAGTCAATCGAAGATGATGAACGCAGTGTCAGATCATCGACATTGAAAACCGACGAAAACATTGATGAAGTAAAAGAAATGTTGGTCAATAACCCTCAGAGGTCTTAAACATTGCCTATGGATTCGTCCAAGATATTTTGTTTAATGATTTGGGTTTCCGTCATGTAGCAGCAAAGTTGGTGGCAAAAGACCTCAATATGCAAAAAAAAAAGATCGTGTTGACGTCGCAAAAGATATGATTCGCGAGGCTGAATCCGATCCCATATTCATCAAAAGGATCATTACGGAAGACGACACGTGGGCTTATGAGTACGACACGCAATCCAGACATCAGGCAAGCGAATGGCGTTCACCAAATGAGCCGAGACAAAAAAACCACTTCATTTTCAGTCAAAGAAGAAGGCAATGCTCACGGTTTTCATGAATTACAACGGTGTAATGCATCATGAATTTTCGCCAGAAGGCCAGAAAGTAAACAAGGAGTATTATTTGGGAGTTATGGGACGTTTGGGTGAAGCAATTCTCCGAAAGAGATCAAAATTGTGGGCAGAAAACTCGTGGATTTTGCACCATGATAACGTACAGTGCCATCATTATTCGTAATTACTACTTCCGAGAGGAAGTAATGGAAAAATCGCAGGAAGCACTGATGTACATACCGAAAACCGAATATAAAAATTGTTTCGAGGATTGGATCGATTGCAGTCGATGGGGATTACTTGGAAGAGTACAATACAGATTTAGATGAATAATTTTGTATTTTTAATATTCAGAATAAATTCCGAAATTTTTTTGATCAGTGTTGTATATGTTCAGTGCAGTGCAGTGCGGTGCGGTGTCTAGACAAAAAAAAAAAACAAAACATTGCAGGAATCCCAACTCGTTACTACGATAGATTTCAATGTACACAATTCTGGCTTCGACATTCTACAAACAACACCCGAAGGACGGTGTGTTGAGATCTTCGCTGCGGAAAATAATTTGACCCTGCTTGTATTTGAGCCCACACAAATACCAGAGGTTGATAGTTATACCGCAGCACCCTGGACTTGTTTTAAAGTTCTCATCCTGAAAAATACAAGGGCAATGTGCTATCCCCTCTAGGCTCGTCGGGCCACTGTGTCTTAGTAGCTAATTTCTCGTACATCGAGAAAGCCAAATGGAGTGGACTTAACAGCTTCTTTAGGAATTTTTACTAGTCGTTATGTTTTTCTGATTAGACCCTGCTTCAAATATGATCACAGGAGCCATTCTCTTTGGTATGAGATCCTTTATCCCTCATCGGATGAAGACCATCAAACCAAGAAAAAGGCATGGCACAACTCGAGCTGTAAAGAGGCTGTCAGGGTTAGAAAAATTTTCTTTCGGTCCTACAAGACCAACCACACTGATTAAAGCCGAAAAACATTTAAACGAGCCAGGAATGACAGCAACGCCTTTCTTAAGCGTTTGAAATTCCAATACGATCAAAAGCTGAGGCAAAAAATATTGCAATGTACAAAAATAAGAAACATTAGAAATTCTGTGTCATTCTCCATCTCAACGGTCATTTACAACATTCATTGCAGCTGTCAGCTCTTTCGAAAAGGCCAATCTGCTTTCTGCACACTTTGCGGCCAGTTCAACACTTACAGATTGTGATTTATTCCCGCTTACACTTGAGTGTGTCGAATCTTCAATGGGACGAATCAACTTTCGCACTCTTGTAGTAGCAAGAACACTTAAAGGTCTCAATATACACAAATCTGCTGATCCAGATGGTATATCTCCCCTTTTCTTGAATAGGTATTCCTCCTCGCTGACAAAACCACCACATAAACTTTTTTATCAATCCTACTGTTTGGGTCTCTTTCCGATCAAATGGAAAACCGCAATTGTCCAGCCCGTCCCTAAAAAAGGCGAATCTTCTTCTCTCCCTTCCTAGAGACCCATTGCACTTACGTTGCTTCTTTCCAAGGTCATGGAAACGCTGATAAGCCGTCAGCTCATGAAATATCTCGAAACGCGAAAACTTCTCAATAATCGACAGAACGGTTTTCGTAGCAACAGGTGTACTAGTGATTCGATGGCATGTCTCACACAAAAGTGGAACTAAAGCGTGCATCAATCTGGCGAACACAAGACAGTTGCACTTGATATCTCTAGGCATTTGACAGAGTTTTGCATCAGGCTTTATTGTCGAAAATCTTGCTTTTGAAATCGATGACTCTCTTCTTCAATTTTGGAAATTACATTTCAGAATGTTCAATTCAAGTTGTCTTGAACAGTTTCAAGTCTAAAATAAATTCTGGTGTGTCCCAGAACTACGACAATTTTTTTAAATTTCATCAATGATCTGTGCTTGCTACTTTTAATCTAACATGTTGCTTTGCTGACGACAGCACTCTCTGCTTTTCATATTTTTTCCCAGACTCTATAACTCTTCGGCTATAGAACGGAAATGGCAGCGTAGTACATGAATGGCACTCTCATCGTCAAAGCCGAAAAACTTTCCATTCTCCGTATGTATGTCAATCACACCCTACTTTGAAATGACCACATATTCGATGTCGCCAAAAATGCTGCTGCGATATGACTAGGTTTCCTCAAACGACGTAAGAAATATTTCACCCCCTCTGGTCTGACCGCAATATATTCTCATTTAGCCTCCCCCCAAAATTTGACTATAATGACCACATCTGGTCAGGTGCTCTTAAAACATCTCAGCTTGATATGATTCAACTCATAATCACATATGAGTGCGATAAAACTCATAGGTGATACTAATATTCGTCAGTCAATTGACACCCATGAGCACCGAGGTAATGTCTCCTGTCATACTTTATTTTATCGCTATTTCCACCACCAGTGCTCCATAGAAATCGCCTTTAGCATTCCGCTTCTTCAAATCTTCAACTGTGTAGTCACGGTATGAGTGCTCATAACAATACCCTCAAGCACACCATAGGATGTATTCTCCAATATCGTGATTCATTCCTAAACCGTACAACTCACTTATGGAATGCCCTGCTGAGCTTTCTATTTCCTATTCATTATAATTCACAAACGTTTAAGATCAACGTACTTCGGTATTTCTCTTTTTTTTTTCTCCCTTCGCCAGCGCTGTGTACAAGGGGTACTCAAATTTCTCGAGCGCGCACTAATTATAAAAAAAAAATCTTTGGCAAACGCGTATCCCGGAATGTCTGCTATTCCGCCAGCATCAAGTACCGAAGACCAGTGGTACCGCTGCCAACATATCATCAGAGACGCCACAATTGATGTACCGATATTCGGCCAGGCAAGAACATGCATCTGAACAAGAAGCGTACATAGCGATTCTGCTTCGAAGGACGAGTGCCGCTCGGGAGCTCTACGAGCAAAAGCAACAGAAAGAATAACCTCTTCTCTAGAAAAAGAAAAAAGAGCACCAGTAGCCCGCAATCGAAGATATTCAAAGTGCTGAAACTAAAATTTTCCCACTTCTTACACACAGTTTTCCCGCCCTAACATTAGTCTCCTAGAATTGCACTGACTACTCCTAACACCCGTCGTGATTTTGCTTCCCCCACCAGTGGAAAAGAGCAATTCACCGCCTTTGACATACGCGTTACCAGGGCGTCAAACACTAATACCAACAGACTACGTGATATTGCTTCACCCCACTAGCGGTAAGGTGCAAATTACTCCCAAGCCAAAGCAAATCTCTTGCCATACGGCTACAAATGACACAGACCTTACCAGGACTTCAAAATTCCTCCCACTGGCGATAAGGGGCAAATCATTTGCTGTTAAGCTACAATTGACACACGCGTTCCAGAGCGTCAAACACTGGTACCACCAGAAAGCTGTCGCCGGAATTCATTCATTCTCTCACCATAAAATAAATATTTCAAACATACATTGGCGACAGATGGACGAAATGCTTCAAACGCAGGCAGAACTGGAAAAAAATCAGCTTAAAGAAGGCTACCAGATGGAAGAATACCTAAAATTAGAGGACGAAATAAGTAACCATCTCATCGCTCTAACAACCAAGTTAGAAAAGTTGACGAATCAACCGATTACATCATAAGTAACAGAACCAATTTTCGTTACGAATACATCCAATACAGCACTCAATTTGCCAAAGATCAAAGAGAAATGGACGCAGTATAGTGAAATGTTCACTGAACTAGTAAGTACGGGAGAAGCAGAAAAACTGATTCGTCACTTCACCACCTCTGACAATCTGCATGGAACGCAATAACAGAGCGGTATGAATCTTGGTAACAGCGTTGGTACGTAAGCTACTGGCGCAACTTACTTTATAACTAGAGTGAGCAAATCAAATTAGTGTCACATGACACTACACAGGATTGTCTCTTGAGTCTGCAAAACCAAGGCATTGACACCACAAATTAGGATCAGCTTTTAATGAATATTCTGCTTACGAAGTTAAATAATGACACACTGGCTATTTGGAGCAATCCCTCAAGCAACCGAAAGCATTACCCAGCTAACCTGACTTCCTTTCATTGTTAGAGACATTTGGAGGCACTGGCTACGAATATGCATAAATAAAATAAAAATGATACAAAACGATCAAATCGAGTATCACTCACAACTGCAATACCATCCCATCCCCACATGCGCCATGTCATCCCATCTTCAAATGTCCTCTGCAGCTCTCCTCAAAGGAAAGATTTAAACAAATAAAGGCTCTCAGTAAGTGCAACAACCATAGAAATTCCTTTCGAGCTTTGCAAAAAATAACGGCATACGTATTTTAAAAAGGGCAAGAGCATATAAACTTCTGGACAACGTTCACGACCTGGTTGCCCAGCAAAAATGTTTTCTGACAACGGGACTAACTTTATAGGAGCCCGGGATGAACTCGGCTCGATTAGAAATCACTGTGCTGAGAAGTGTATCGCCTGGAAACCGATTCCTCCAAGATTCCCAGTCCATCAACACCACATGAAACGAGTATTTGCTGGTGTAGCATTAACTCAAGAAGAATTTACCATAGACTTAGCGCAAACAGAGGCAGTGCTTAAGTCAAGGCCATTAGCCCCTATGTCAACGGATCCGAATGATGTAGAAGTTCTTTCCACAGGGATTTTTTAATTAGAGCACCATTGACTACCGTCCTGGATCTGGGTTGTAACATGTCTAGTCACCCATGTAGCTTGATGGAATCTGGTAACATCAATGCATCGGGAGCTCTGGCTTAGATGGAGCAGGGAGTACCTAAAAGAAATTCAAAAAAAATATAAGTGGAAGCATCCTCAAGAAACATACAATCAGGAACACTTGTGCTTTCAAAGGAGGATAATCTACCTCCACTGAAATGGATAATGGGCAGAGTTATCAAAACAATTCCAGGACAATACAAAATGACTTGAGTGGTCGATGTAAGGACACCAACTTGAGAAATAAGAAGATTCATCGCTAAAGTTTGCCCCCCTGCCTTATGAAAAATTCAGGCAAATGTATCAAAGTATTCGCCTAGCAATCTTAGGAAGTTATCAATAAATAAGTAAACAATTCACCCCCTTAAAGGTCGGTTTCTTCCAATACATAAACAAAATCTAATATTCCAACCCTCAAACGAAACAACAACACCAAGTGCAAAAGAATTTAACAAATCTACAGACAACCCTGCGATATACTTTGAAGACCTAGGTGAAGCAAGTCTAATCACTGATGACTTGAATCTCGTCATTTATTTCAACATGTCTTACTGTTGGCAGGAGAATGAAGTTTTAAAAGAAGCCGTTTACAGATTGAAACAAAAATGCGAAATCATAAAACAACAAATGTACCCCAATTATACTGCAACTAGAACAACAGTTGCAGGAAACTGATAGTTTAAACGAAATTTTAAAACATAAAAATGGATTGACCATGCGTTAAAGACGATTCTCTTTCGATTTTATTGGCAGCGTCGCAAACATGCTGTTTGGTCTTCTTGATCAGGACTATGCGTATACATGGAAGCTAACATTTAAAAGGTAAACAACAAGGAAAACCACCTCCTGGCATTGTGCAAACAACAAACATCATTATTGAATCAACAGCCAATATTCTCAATAAACCTATGACTTCAATTAAGGCACAATTATAAGCATTGTCATCAACAGCTGAAGCAAGCTAATCACGTCATTGTGTGTTAAACTGCGTCACTATTTACGTGTCTAAGCTTATAGATAGATTACAGCGACCTCAACTATTACCTCTGGAGGTTAATACGGACACCCATCAAGATAGATTCAGATCGCTAATCCTATCACCAATGAATGCTTTTGAATGAGATCAAGACAATTCAGAAAGATATACCAACTAGCTTAACATTTACTAGATATGATGCATCTACCGAAACAATACAAGCTAATAAGAGTAAAGGCCCGTGTCACTTCATCTGAAATTCTGTTCCTCATCAAGCTTCGAATATTTTCAAACTGATACCATACAACTCTTTTGTGTTTATCAAACCATCCAAACCATTTCTTGCTATAAGTCCATATAGAGACCAATATTTTTCAGTATCACAAGATAATTACCAAAAATGTCAACAGAATGATGTGCGGAAATATAGGGTGATTCATAGTGAGGTTTGATTTTCAATAGGCTCTTTTTGACAGATCACGCATGACTGCTATCAAACTGCTTTGTTATTTTTATTCAGCATTGTTTGGCAAATGATCATGAAAAGACCCACACTACAACAGCGTTTCCAAATTGTTCAGCTGTTTTCCGAAAACCAGCGTTCTGTAGAAAATGTTTTTCGTGCGATTCGAGGAACTTACTGTGCATCTAATCGACCTACTGAAACCACTATTGCCAATACCATTCACAAATTTGAGTCCCAGCTTACATTAATGGATGATACTCTACCGGTTAGACCACATCCAGCACGTAGTAAAGAGACTATAGCAGCTGTAGCTGAGAGTGTACTCGAAGACCGTGACGAATCGATTCGTCGTCGTTTTCAGCAGCTTGGCTTGGGGTATTTTACGTGAGGTTCTTTGCCTAAAAGCGTAAAAATTCCATTTGTGCAAGAATTGAAGCAAGGCGACTTGAATTTGCGTCATATTTTCAGTGAATGGGCTCTGAAAAAAACTCAATGAAAATCCGTATCAATGGATACGTTAGTAAACAAAATTGTTGTATTTGGGCTGATGAGCAACCCGAAGAGTACCAAGAGCTACTATTACATCCATTAAAAACAATGGTATGATGTGGTTTGTGGGCTGGTGGAATCATTTGTCCACATTTCTTCAAAAGTGAGGCAAATCAGAATGTTACCGTCCATGGTAACCGGACTATGTACTCCCTGAAATTCAAGCACATGGTCTCGGTGAGCTCTGGTTTCAACAACGAGGCATACAGCGCGTGAAACAATGGACTTGTTGAGAAATCATTCTGGTAAGCGCTTAATTTCACGTTTTGCTATGGTAAATTGGCCGCCTAGATCGTGCGATATCAAAACTTTGGACTATTTTCTCTGGGGATATGTAAAGTCTCAGGTCTTCAGAAATAGGCCAGCTACGATTGACGCTTTAGAAGCCAACATTACTTGTGTTATCCGAGAGATATCAGTCGCTATGCTCGAACGAGTCGCCTAAAATTGGACTTTGCGAATGGATCACCTAAGACGTAGTCGTGGCCAACATTTAGATATTATCAATTACGAAAACTAAATGCCATGAATTGTTCTTTTAACCGGTAATAAAAAATGTTGAGTTCACTTTCAAATTTATGTGTTTTATTTTACATTATAAATCAAACCTCACGATGAATCACCCTACATTAGCTAGAGTGAAACTTCATAGATCATAATGCAAGGCGGCTTTTAGAAAGCAAAGGTGAGGGGGTATTAATTGTACTTCCAATCTTATATTACAATCATCTGTATGAAACAAATGCAAATATGCTTATGGCCTCAGTAGTTTCTCAGTTGTTGTGACCTAGCAGTTCAAATGGTGAGCATTGGATGAAAACTTCGTCCATTATCAGTTGATTTTTGCCAACTTGTAATGTTCCAATACACAAAAGAAGCTAGAGAGCTCAGAAAAAGATAAATTATTGCTAATCATCACCCCATGGTATGGCATATAAAGTTAATGACGAAATATGGATTATTTTAACCAGGAGTTCTTTTTAACTATGATTGACAGAAAAGTTCTGAAAAACAGATTCGAAGTCAAGTCACATACAAAGAAGAAAAAACTTCAACAATCAAGGTTAATCAAATGATGACGAACATAACTACGAATATGGAATCTCTCCATTATCTACATGCAAAATGTGCATGGAATTTATTTTGAAACTTTCGACAAGAGTAAGTGAATATTGGTGAATCTATTGGAATCGAGGAGGCAGAAAAAATAATAGATCCGAAGGCATTTTCGCGATGAAATTGGGTTCGATGTGGATAGACCAAAACAAGGAGGTAGAAATACCCCGTCATTGGTATGCTTCGACGAGATGCAATAGGGGTCAATAGAAAGATAATAGCGAGGCTTAAAGTAACAAACAATATTTTAAATTTCAGAAAAAAGGTTAACACTGTCAAGTTTGAAAAACCTCCCGAAAAATAATTCACACCTACTGTTCATACAATTTTGGCTCGTAGTCAGAATATAATCGAGCATCAATTTTGAAAAATTGACGGAAGAAGCTTAAGAATAAAAAAAAATTATATATCAAAATGCGTGCAAGGTTTTAAGGACGCGGCAGATTAAAAACTTTTTAAACATTCTCGCAGGTTCATCGGACTTGCTTATTTCTTCGTTAGGGAATGTTAAAAACGAAAAAGATTTCAAAGCACAATATTCTCCGGAAATGATAAGTTTATAAGGCATTACTCCAGATGTTGATGAAAGTTTCTAAGAAACCATATTTTTTTTAATTTAAATTGTTAGTCTGTTTACTTTTTGCCCCATTGTTCAATTGGAAATAAATTACTGAAACATTTTATTATGTATTGTGTATATATTTTAATTCGTGCGGTTTTTTTTTTCAAAAATTGAACATTTATTTAAGAAAAACATGTACAATAGTATTATTCAAAGTATTGCCTATCTGAAGCTATAACTTTTTCCCATCTTTCTGGCAATTTGTGGATCCCAACCCAAAAGAACTGCGCCGGCTTGGCAGCCAACAATGAATCAAGCCAATTTTTGATATTCTGCTCTGATGTGAACCGTATTTCAGTGAGGGCGTTCTGCATCGACCGGAACAGATGGTAGTCAGAAGGGGCAAGATCTGGACTATAAGGCGGGCGGAGTAAGACTTCCCATCCACTGTTTTCCAAATAGTTCCTAACCGGAATAGCAACGTGGGGCCGAGCGTTGTCATGATGGAAAACTATTGTCTGGTCGCATATTCCGGGCGTTTTTCGGCTACTGCTCTCTTCAAATGTATTAATTGTGTTCGGTAGCATTGTTCATTGATGGTTTCACCCGGTTTTAGTTGCTCATAATACAGCACACCCATCTGATCCCACTAAATACAGAGCATTACCTTCGCGCCATGGATATTCGGCTTTGCCATTGATTTTCCTGGTTGGCCGGGTTTCACATATGATTTTTTGCGCTTGAGGTTGTCGTAATGGATTCATTTTTTATCACCAGTAACAATCCGCTGCAAAAATGACTTTCTTTTGTGGCGTTCCAGCAGCATTTCGGACATGCAAAACCGCCTTTCGACGTCTCTCGGCTTGAGTTCATGTGGAACCCAATTTCCTTGCTTTTGAATATATCCAGCTGCTTTCAAACGTTTTGAAATGGCTGCTTAAGTGACACCCAAAGATTCTATGAGCTCTTCTTGTATTTGGCAACAATCTTCATAGAGTAATGCTTCCAGTTCTTCATCTTCAAACTTTTTTGGCTGCCCAGGACGTTCATCGTCGTCAAAGCCAAAATCACCACTTTTAAATCGTGCAAACCACTTTTGGCACGTTCGCTCAGCTAGCGCATTTTCACCATAAACTTCCACCAAAATACGATGACTCTCGGCAGCAGTTTTCTTCATATTAAAGTAATGAAGAAGAACTCCCCGCAAAAACACTTTTTCAGGCACAAAGTTTGACATATTTGAGCGAAAAAATTATTGTTGTTTACGCTTCAAATGAATGACTCACAATGACAGTAGCTTTCCAACGCATGTTCCAATGGAATAATAACAATGAAAACAAGTTACGCCATCTATTAGCCAAAAGTCAAAATGAGCCACTGTGCGGCGTTCGATTGTTAAGATGCCTGGTTACGATATTTTGTTACTCCAACATGCTACCTAGGATTTTTCAAAATTCTAATCAACAATACGAGTAAATCTTAATTTCCTAAGGCACGACAATGAAAATCTATTGTTCTCCCAATGATCCTTCTGAATTGAAATAAATTTCAAACTGAAAGTGGTACGTACTTCCGCTTCGTTGACTACTCCATCAACATCATGTCTCATTGCAACAAAATTCTTACAAGTTCTTACTTCATAATTTAGTCACACCACTTGTCATCATAAAACAATTTTAACCGCAGCTCAGAGGTTTTTCGAACTCAAGCAACAAGTATTATCATTGCTCAGCTCAATTTCCGCTGGTTAAGGCCACCTTCAACAAGAGCAAAAGCAATAAACTTCATGATTAATCATCTTTTCCTTTATTCGGTTTCAGAAGCGTATAGCCCTGACAAAGAGAACCCTCTACCACAATGTGAACGAACTAAGTGTGAAATACCAGCAAACTAAAATAGAAAAAAAGAACCCCTCCTTCAACTAGCTGTGTGCAGTGGTGTGCACTGGGTAACAACCCCTAAAACTTCATAAACTGGTGGCAGCTTATTGTCTTTGATGGGGAAGTTCCTAAATATTCGTACTGTAGTAGCGTAGCTGCTTTCAGTTGAGTTTTTGCAGTGCAAATGGATTTTTTTTTTTTTTTTTGTTTTTTTTTTTTGCGTGGGCGCACCAGTGTTTCTTTCACATAGCCCTCAATCGTCCCCTTATTTCTTGTTGGTTATCAAGGATGCTTCTTGTGTCTAGATAGGGTGAATATTAAGCATAAAACTGCATTAAGACTTCCAACAACGATACGAGAATAATGCATGCTGAGCGACCATAAAAAAGAGCGCTTTTGGTGTCGATGAAAGAGTTTCTCTTGTCGGCATCGTAGTTATTGTCTCCCGCAAGCCAACCTTGTTCCATGTCGTGAAGCTATGTACGAGTATATCTAAATGAGATAGGGGTAGGTGGAAAGGCATTCGAAAGTTGTATCGTCTTTGTCTTTAGATCCAAAGTTTTTCGTAAGATAAACGGAAGCATTTCAGCGGTATAAACTTAGAAACTCGGTGACAAACAATAATAACGATATCCGGATTCTTTTATCTTCAGTTTGGCTTTTGTTCTTGATGTTCAGATTTTTTTTTTTTTTTTTTTTTTTTTTTTTTTTTTATATACGGATGTGAACTTAAAGGTAATACAATATATATTCAGCGATTTTATGGTTATGTAAGTGAAGCTAACAATATTGTTCGCAAATACACGAACAACTCTGGACGGGATTGATAAGTTTGACAAATGAAGTAAAAAGAACGACAATTTTAAGATTTTGCTATTTAAGATATTAAACAAGTTCTCTTTTTACCCCACTGTACGACTGCAAATGATAACATGTAATCGGAGGTATACATGTAATAATAATAACAAGTTGTACAGAAATGTCTAATGCCTGCAACTGTATATAATCTGTGGAAGGATTAGCCGTGAAATTGTAATTTTAAGGAAAATTAATTAGTATTAAAATGGTATTAAAACGTAGGCAATGTAACTCAAACCCAAGGATAAGTGTCAGACAGATAACTAACAAAATATCACTATCACAGTTTCCTCATCACAGTATTGAAAAAGGAGCATGGCAGTCACCTGATCATAAAATATTTTAATAAATAGATCATGTTGTAATCGACGTAAGGCGCTTCTCTAGTATTTCAAATGTACGAATCCGCAGATCCTTTGCGAACCCTCGATCTCTCTTGCAGGAACCTGAAATTAGTGCTGCGTAGTAGTAGATTAGATTAGGTTAGGTGAGAGTGGCGGTTGGAAAACTAACCCACTTAGGCCTATTAGCCAGTTGTGCTGCCACGTATATCTATGTTCCTCTTACTCATGGAACCAATTTGAGCTTATGATGAAGCGCAAGAGACTGTTAACGTCTTTATTTTTTTTAGATCGTTTAAGTCATTGTAGAAGAAGGCCTCTAGGTAAAATTTTCAACTCTGAAAGAGAGCTGGATATGTATAGAGAAAGTGGAGGATGGTCTCTTCTTCATCCTCGTCCATGCAGCTTTTACAAAAATCGTTTGTAGAAGCGCCAAGCTTTCTTGCATGCTTGCCTATAAGGCAGTGTCCAGTGATGACACCTATAATGGCGCTGAGATGTTTCCTTATTAGAAGAATCAGACTCTTAGAGCGAATCAGATTCAGCTTTGGCCAGATCTGTTTAGTCGCTACACATGTTGGCCCACCAGTCCATCAAAGGTCTGTTCTTTTATTAGCATCCAGCATAAATAATAGCTTGCACGTAGCAATTGGTATACCTATGCTACTCTTTTCCGGTAAAATAGGTTGAGTAGTTCCAATTTTGGCAAGTTCGTTGGAATGTTACTGTGGCCCAGCACCCAACAAAAGTGAAGGTTGATCTGCTCTGCCATCTACGTAACAGATGATCAGCATTCAAGAGTGGTTTAAGAATTTAGTGAGACCGAGTCCAGGGACTTAATAGCGGTCTGACACTGACAGAGCTCCCTTATTCGCTAGACTTTACGCCTGGAACACGTTACAGTGATTTGAAAGATATAAGAAGAGATTTAGATTTAGCTTATCTGAAAAAACACCGCCAACAACCCCTCTATCGGTTTTAGATCCATCTGTATAGATGTGGATAGACTTGTTCTCCATGAAAGCATCTTCTTCCCAGAAGGATCTAGATGGAAAGCTCGAATGAAAGTCATTGTCAAACCGTAGTGTAATCGATGGTCTCTATGTGGGTTCCTAATATATTAAGAATATTAGCGTGGCCAAGTAACTTATTTTTCCACTTTTTAGTCGTAGTAGCTGCGACTGCGGCTATCTGCCTATAGAAGATGTTGATGGGTGTCAAGTGAAACAGAATGTCTAGCTCCGCGGAGGGAGTGGAGCGTAGAGCTCCGCTTATGTATTGATATGCTGTTCTTTGGATTCGGTTTATTTTTTTTTTGCAGTTGACTGCAGTGTCTGTCAATGTCCGTCCACCAGACGACTGCACCGTAAATGAGTATCAATGTTATGACCGAGATATAAAGCCAGTGGGTTATGCGAGGTTGAAGGCCCCATTTCAATGGCTTTCTTGCAAGAGAATAAAGTTACTGTAGCTCTCTTGACTCTTTCTTAAATGTTAGGTTTCCAGTTTAGTTTCCTGTCAAAAATAAGACCAAGGTTTTTGCTGTATCGGAAATCACTAAACTGATACCGTTTATTGAGGTAGTATCTGTAGTTGGAATTTTGTATTTCCTGGAAAGGAAGACAAGATCAGTTTTATGGGGGTTAACTCCAAATCAACAGCGATCTGCCCAATGGGTTAATCTGTTAAGATATAGCTGAAGGAGTTCTTTGATGGTATTAAGATGCTTGCCTGAGACGGTTATAGCAACGTCGTCCGCATAGGGAATCACCTTGCTCCCTCCCGCTTCCAAGTATATTAGCAGTTCATTTACCACTAATCTCCAAAGAAATTATTCTGCCACATATTGTAGCTGAAGTCCACCCAATTTGGAGCTGATCATTCTGCTATTTAGCATAAGACTGATCAACTCCCCTAGTGAGTTGTTAACCTGCAGATAAGGAAAACAACCACTGTGTACTCTCTTTATTGTATGGATCGTTCGATGTGGCTGATTTGTCACTTGAGCTTGTCCAGTGCCATCGTTTTTTTTTTCAAACAACTAGGCATCATAGGATTTGTAGAGAGGACTTTTCTTAGCCGCGATGCCTCAGAGGTTTCTGTGATTTTGTCACAGAATTGATTTCCAGGTTTAACGCTTTGCTTACCTCAGTTCTGTTTTATATATTTTGAGGGACTCTTTGTGTAAGTCACAGTCAGTCACTTTTCTTGTGCTTTCTGCAAGGTTGAACAATTTTTCTATAGGTGTTCCTAAGAGGTCTTAGTGCTGAGGTCCACCATTGTAGATGTTTCTTGTTCGTAGCTGGAATCAGAGAGCAGAAAGCAGCCATAGCTTGATTGGGGGACAGGGTGAATGCCCAGACTTTCATGTGAAGCTCATTGGTGTCTCACGGTGGACTTGAGAGTTCAGAAGATAGAGTTTCTGATAGTATTCCTCTGTATTTTAGCCAATCAGTTTTCCGATAGTTTCGGAATGCTGTTTGACTGGGGGGAGGATCACCCAGTCTGAATTGGATATATCTTTGATCAAAAACGAGTGTTTTGTCGATACCGTCCAGTACGTTAGCATTTGAGTGATGTTGTCTGAGACAAGTGTGATACCATATCTAGCGCTTCCTATCGGTTTCTTGTTATAAAAGTGGGCTCATTGCCAATGTTGCAAGCAATAAGGTTAGTACTTAAAATATAATCACAAAGTAACTCACCTCTATTGTTGATGTCGGTACTGCCCCATACCGTGTGATGAGTGTTATTGTCGCACCCGATGCCTTTTAGCTTCCAGTACCACTCTTTCTAGGTTACCACCAGGGAGAGGGCCCACATAATCGTGGCCAATATACGCCGATGCCATCCAGTAGAAGGCTTTGGCAGTATCCATCCTGGCAATGGTTAAGTCGAGGTCGCTGAGATTAGAAAGTAAAAACACATTGAGGCTACGTCTCATTAGTATACAAGTACTAATCTTACCTTTGTCTTTTGTATAGAGTGGAGCGAATAAGGTACCCCAAGTCCACAAACAACGCTTTCCACGATCCATAGTTCCAGGATTAAGATTATGTCTTCTACGTTTTTGTAGAGACTCAGAATAAGTAAGATAAATAAGATTCTGAAATTGAGCTCAAAAGCTAATCTTCTTCCTCTGATCGTATAGGATCTCTCTTTATTTCGTCATGGGCTTCCATTTAAGTCAGAAGAGGAGACCGACGACTTAATAGTCGCCTCGGATGAATTGGAGTCGTCGCTGTCCATTTCGGGAAAAGATATCGACGCTCCCAGATCTAAGACTGTATTTGTATTTTCGTTTAAAAGAGGCGGAAGTTGCTTATCAGTTTCCAGCTCATCCTTTTTATACACCCAAAAGTGTATTACCTCGAATAGGAACCGAATCATGCCTTTAGTCTGCGCTAGAGGGTTAAGAGATTCCTTATTGATCAAAATCAACGCAAATCTATAGGAGACCCTCCAGCTTCGCGACTTTCTAGTCATGAGTCGGAAGAGTCGGGTTACTGAACCTGATGATCCCGATAATGCTTTCTGGAGAGGAGGGTTCGGCTGGAATCCAGGTGCGGGTTCTAGGTCTGCTAGGGGTATCCTCCGTAGGCACGACTTCGATGAGCTATGAGCTTGACGTGGCCTTGGTGCCAGCCAGCGTCACTTGTAACGAGAGGTTTTCCAGCATAATGGCCAAGAAGTTACCCACAAGCTTCAACTTAACCAACTGCCAACGTTTAGGTGTAATCGATATGTCGTTGTCGCTTCTATCGATTACCGCGATTGTCATAACATCTTTTGAGACTTTGCTAAAGGACCTGAGAGATGTTGCGTTGCATGGCCTAGGGGTTTCATTTAGGATTTTGGTGGCCCACTTAATCTTGCTTGTGATGTCCGCACTTCTATCCACCTTCGGAATAGATCCGAAGGTTTAAGTTATGTGTGATGCATTACGGTGTCTTGAGTAAAGCGCCTTAGTTGGGGCTTGCTGATGCGGCTAAGCCCGTGATTCCTCCTTATGGGGAGAAGTTTTTGTAGCAGCGGTAAATCTGTGGCCTGCCACAAACTTGCTGCCAGGGGTGGAAGAAGGAATAAGACCATGGCTTGGAACAGACTTATTTCTCCTTGAAGAATTGATTTTAGGCTCGTTGCATTTGCCTTTTGAGGATGATGCACATTGGCCTGCTTCATTTTTTCCTCCTTTGGACAATGCATTAGCCTTGTTGGTAGTCGGTGCGGTCACCGTTCCACCGCCCGGTATTAAAGGAATACCGGCCTCAGGTTTTTTTTAGAGAATGTATCCATTGTAGATCCAACGAGTAACGGAGTAAGAATGTTCCATCTGTACAGAGATCTGCTGCATACAGATAAGTGTAGATAATCTGGAGGTCGCCAGGTATCCGTATACTCCCCTTGCGACTGAGCTACAATATTTTTAGAAATGCTGACCACTCAGCCAGGTTGATGATTGGCACGGATCGCATGACACCTTGATCCAGGCCAGGGGAATGGATAGTTCTGGGTGGTGGAGAGAAGAGGAAGGCGAGCATCCTTTGGTTTCAAGACTCGTCTGGAGAAACTTCTCGAGATTCATTGATCTTATAATTTAAGGGCTGTGTAGTAGTATTAGTTACATCAGTTTGGTAGACTGAGATGGAGACGACTCAAATTCTGGTACCAGGCAGAACGAACTAAAAAAAATAAAGATACCAATACGATACCAGAATAAAAGCCCTACTTCCGAATTACTGACCTACCAAAGAGCAGCCATGAACTAATTTTCAAGATTTAACCAAATGGAAGTATGTCGAAGAAAATAATGTTACGTCAAACTCCTTCCCCAATCCACTAAAAGACCTGCAGTATTGCTTGAACGCTTGAAATTATTTGTCAATAATCTGATTGTCCAATATCAGATCGGCAGATAATTGACTACCTTTAAGTTTTGTTAGCTTAACAAAAAAAAAAAATTTTTTTTTTGGATTAGCTCGGGAAGAAAAGTAAAAGCATTCCTTTAATATGAGCAAGGCTGAATAATAGAAGTTAATCAGATAACGATGGGAATGTTCATGACGAACAAGTGGACGCTTTAACTGTTTCTTTTTTTAAAAGCAAAGCTGGCATAAATTGATTAGTTGCGCATCTAAGTTCTTCATAGATCTATAGAGTGCTCCAGCAGTAAGTGCTGGTCGATTTTGACATATCCAAAAGCTCATGAACCAAGCTTAGACATAGATTAAACAAATCGTTTTGACACATTAGTGATTTTGTTTTGTCGTTATATATCCTTGCTTGTGTAAAAATGTTTGATCTTGTGCCAAATAATCGTCATTTGCGGGAAGTGTTGATTTTCTTCTTTCATTCGAAGGAAACGGCGGAGATGCTGCTCTAAGTGAAAAAACCTTGACTCGTTCCGTCGTTTTAAGGACAGTGATTTCCATTTTGACGACCGTCCTCGTAAAGGAAAGCCAAAATCTTTCGAAGACGCTAAATCGGAGGCGTTGCTCGATGAAAATCCATGCCAAACGCATGAAGAGCTTGCTTCAGCATTAGGAGTTACCCACCAAGTTATTTTCAAGCGATTGCGATTACATGCAAGCAGGGAAGTTGGCGTCTTTTGTTCGCCTGTAAAAAACGGCTCCAGCGACAAAAGAGGAAGGATTTTCTTCATCGAATCGTTTCGGGTGATGAAAAGTAGATTCATTACAGAAATTCAACTAGCACTGTGCACGAAACGGCCACAATACTAGCAGAGGAACGAAAAAATGATTCTACGTCATGACAACGATCGGTCACACGTTGTCAAACCCGTTCTACCCCACCCGCCATATTCCAAAGATACTGCGCTATCCGATTATTACTTTTTCGGTCTGATGGCACATGGTCTGGCTGATCAGCTGTTCGGCTCATATGAAGACAACAAAAAATGATTTGATTCGTGGATAGCCTCAAAAAATAAACAATTCTACCGTAACGGTATTCAAGCTCTGCCAGAAAGATAGCAAAAACTTTTGGCTAACAATAATTCTTTGAATTATTCGTTTCTAGCCGTTTTTACACAATGAAGTTGCATTTTCATAAAAAAAAACAGCGATAACTTAGTTGCGCACCTAATATAAAATAAAAATACGAGAATATTCGTAAATAGTCTTCAATGCGATCGAACCTAATCCCCAATTTGTTATAGAATATAATTGCATTTATTTTGTTTTATAATTTTGCCAAATAAAGGCTAAATTTGTAGATTTTCTAACAAAATACCTCTTACATGGACACCAATTGCTGATGGAGAATTGACTTGCTTTTTGAAATTTTACTTCAGATAGACTCCCAGAAATCCAATTCAGAAGATAAATTGTTTATTCTCTTTGCTTCGTTCGTTTTGATAATACAGACTGGCAATAGTCTGAGGAAATTGTCTTTATAGTGTTCGTTTCATGTCTGTCCTACCGGCCCCAATCTTGGAAACGACAGGTGTTCCTCAAGGTATTCACTTAGGTCCACTTCTCTTCATCTTAACTATTAACGATCTTGAAAGGCTCATTCCATACTCAGCACTTACTCTCTATGCTGACGATACCAAATTTTCTAAACCCATCCCACCACAACATGACTCCGGCCTTCTGCAAATAGATCTAAACAGTTTTTCCACTGCTTAGAACTCAACCTCTTCAAATTAAAAGATGGTCCAAAGAATTCTGCAACCCGTACGTGACGAGATCCCTATAAATCACCTTTCTCCGCCCTCTTCTCGAGTATGCTAGCTAGAATTCGGGATACGAATTCATGTATCCTGAATTGAGAGCATCCAGCGTCATTTTCTTCGTTTTGCTCTTCGGAGTCTATCTTGGAACGATTATCTTATCTTACCTCCCTATCGAGACTGTCTTAAAAATTTATTAACATGAATACCCTTGGTATTCACCGACTCCTCTCAGCCTCCATTGATTGCATTTCTCTTCCCAACTTTATTTTCTTTTACACTAACCCTCGAAATCGAATTTGCCCCCGTCTCTTTTATTTACCAATCCGCCGCACAACGTATGGCACCAATCACCCGCTTGCTGCTCCAACCTTTCCGTTTTCGATTTTAATCGCAGTTCGATCTCCTTCACCATCAATGGATTTAAACCCTAGTGACAGACCCTTCATTTCTGTTAGTTCGAAGTCATAGTTCCTTAGTTAGATTAAGCTTGTATTAAGCGAAAATAAATGGGACGTCAGGGTAAAAACCACGTAAGCCGATACATTCCTTCCTCTTTCAATAATACCGCGTGAAAGACGTTCATTGGATAAACAACATTAATCAGTGACTTAAGAGGTCATTCTAGATGGCAGGAGTAGTTTATGACTTAGTTGGACGTTTAAAATTTGCTTTGTTTTGATGGATTCAACAATATTCCAATCTTTAAATTTGTCAACCATCGCCATTAATGTCATATTTGAACTTCATTTGTCTTTTACTCAACTATTTTGTGCGAAAAGTAATTTTAGCTTGAGAAATGACTTCAAGTGAAACTTAGAGTGATGGTGAGCCGAAAAAGAAGAGAACGTGTAATATCCAAGGATAAAGGGAATGTTATAAAAAGTTCTAAGGTTAAAGAACAGGCATATATCGAGGAAAACAAATAGCTCCGAGACTTACCGGTGAAAATTGCAGGCAAGTTTACGATAAACATTTATTCAGTTTAGGTTTTTTATCGGGGCCCATATAAACCTAATATATTGCTTATTTATTGCAGATGTAAGAAGGAATCTATTCAGAATTTCCACCAAGATGGCAAAAAATGAGCAGGATAAATTTCTTCAATCACTTGTTGATAAGTAACACATAAAACAGAGGCGTCCTCGTAAAGAAAATGTTACACAAAGGCAAAATGCTTTTCAATTCTATGTTTTCAAACAAACTGATTTTAAAGTTTAAGTTTAAGTCTGAAAGAGAGCGGTTATCAGCCTATATGGAGTATCTGAAGCCAGAGTTCGCAGACTTTGTGATTTGTTTAATGAAGGGAAAAGTCCTACATATAACAAAGGATGTCACCCGAAAGCAAATACAACGCCTCCTGAAATATGCCAAAAAATACACGAGCACATCCTATGCTTTCCTAGGAAAAAGACACATTATGCAGGAAATATCTTGATGCACGATTGGATGTCAAAAAAAAAAAAAAAATGCATTCAACGTTTAACGAAAAATATCCAGATCTAAGTGTAAAGTACAAATTTTACTTACAATACTTTAGTGAAAACTTTTCCCCCAGATTTGGTCACATGTATAACTTGCGAAGAACTATCAACAAAAATAAAACAATCAAACTCATCAGAAAATGCAAAACGTTCAGTAGAAGCTCAGTTAATGATCCATAAGAGACGTGCCAAGAAGTTTTACAACAAAATTTCATCAGTTCAAGATCTTCGTAAGGAACGAGATGATGTTGCAGCTATAACATACGATTTTATGCAAAATCGGGTTCACAGTTTTGGTATTAAGGATTTAAAAACAGGCAAATCGACATTTTACATGTATCACGACGGTATTGCTAACAAAGGAGCCAATGACGTTTGTTCAATGTTGATGCATTATAGTGGTATAAAAAATAATATTGGTGGGGTGGGGTGAAAATTAAAATCCTTGGAAATGAAAAGTATTATTTTTTTAAATGTTTTTTTTATTTAATTCGTTATAGTCTCCTTTTAGTTTGATACACTTATTCCAGCGATTTTTTAACTTCTTGATCCCGTCCAAAAAGTAATTTTCCGTAAGGTCTGCAAAATACTCCTCCGTGGCGTCGATGATTTCCTCGCGTGAGCTGAATTTTTTATTGATGAGTCATCTTTTGAGGTTTGGGAAGAGATAATAGTCCGAGGGAGCCAAACCGGGTGAATACGGTGGATGCAACAGCAATTGGAGCAGATGACGATGTAAGCTGTAGGAGCTTTAGCTCCATAATATTTATCCAACTTTTCTTTTGTTTCCTTCGCCGTTTTGCCTCTCAAAAAATAATGTTTTATGAGAGAACGAAAATTGTTTTTATCCATACTCAACATGATGCCAAACACATCAACAACAATCAGCTGTCAAAACAAAACTAAAGACAGTATCGCACTGAAATTTGGCATGTCTGCCTACATATGAACGGACTTTAAGACACCATAACCTTTTTTTGCAGTAGCACCGCATTCAAGCGGTCAAGGAGGTTACTTTTCACTCCACCTAGTATTAAGTATTTATATCTTTTTTCCGACGGCTGCCCTGGTCAAAACAAAAATAATAAATTGTTGATATTTATGTTGGCTTTGACTGACTCTAAAAGATTTGAAAAAGCTTATCAGTATTTTCTCATACGTGGTCATTAATTTTTACCAAATGACCGTGATTTTGGAGTCATAAAAAATATGTCCCAGGAGAATACATTGGTTTGGTTTCGAACTCCAGTTTAACATTTACAGCCATAGAGCTATAAACTGAAGATGTTTTGGAATTTAAGAAATGGTAGCCAAATTTGTACAAAAAAACATGTTTGTCAACTGAATCTTATGAAAAAAAAAGTCCTAACAGACCAGCAAAAGTCATTCGCACCTTCGACATACATGAGTTTTCAGTATGATTCAGATCGAAAAGGAACTATCATAGCCGAGGAATGCATATATTGATGGATTGATTAAACATTCATTCTCATAAATAAAAAAAAAAAAAATAGACGAGCATTCTGGAAGATCATATTCCATTTTATAACAACTTTTTTAGCTGGCCAACTGCAAATGTTGAAGACAATCCAGATGAGAGTGATGGAGTATATGAGTATGTACCATAAAGATATTAAAACATGATAAGTTAATACATGTAAAATGTTAATAAGACTATTTTTAAGTATAATTATCAAAATAAACAATAAAAAATAGGATTACCATGATTGTTTTCGTTAAATTATATACCACAAACCCTTTTTCTCGCTAAACAACACAAGACACGAACGGTTTTTCAGGTATCTTTCATTATTTCTATCAATAAACTGTAAAGGTAATTCGCACTCAAATACTGAATTAAATATAAAAAAGTCCTTTAAAACTCATTTGTTTGTGTATGAAACAGTTTTTATTGATTTCTGAAAAATTCTAATTAAGTGACATACCACCTTGATCAAAAAGTTGCCGGTGGCGTCACCGTATGGCGCTCCCATTGTGCCGAATTGAGTTCTGTTTATTTTTTATTTTTGTTAAGTTGGTACATCTGTTGTTGACATTCCCTCTAAATCTTAGCGTCATAGCTTGACATTTGCAAAAGTTACGTAGCCAAGAGTACACCTACTTAAGTTTTTGTATGTTGGCAATTTTTTACAATTTTAGAAATGGATTTAAATTTGCAACAACGAACTTGTATTACATTTTGCGTAAAAAATGGATTTCGGCAACGATTCTCTAAAGAAAACGGTCGTTTACCAGTGGCACCAGCGGTTCAAGAGTGGTCGTGAGTCAATCGAAGATGATGAACGCAGTGGCAGACTATCGACACCGACGAAAACATTAATGAAGTAAAAGAAATGTTGGTCAATAACCGCAAATTAACCATCAGAGAGATAGCGGAGGACTTGAACATTGCCTACGAACCCGTCCAAGACATTTTGGTTAATGTTTTGAGTTTCCGTCGTGTATCAGCCAAGTTGGTGCCAAAAGACCTCAATTTCATGCAAAAAAGAGACCGTGTTGACGTCGCAAAAGAGATGATTTGCGAGGCTGAATCCGATCCTACATTCACCAAAATGATCGTTACTGGAGACGAGACGTTGGTTTATGACATCACGAATTTTTGCCAGAAGGCCATACAATAAACAAAGAGTATTATTTGGGAGTTATGAGAGGTTTTTGTGAAGCAATTCACCGTAAGAGACCAAAATTTTGGACAGAAAACTCTTGGATTTTGCACCATGATGACGCACCGTCATCATTATTCGTAATTTTTTGACGAAAAATGCAACAGATACCATCCAACAGCCACCGAATTCACCTGATTTGGCTCCCTGTGACTTCTCTCTGTTCAATCGAGTTCAAACCAATACGGGGAACGCGTTTCAGCAGCCGAGAGGAAGTAATGGAAAAATCTCAGGAAGCACTGATGGACATAACAAATATAATATAAAGAATGTTTCGAGGATTAGATCAGGCGCTGGCATAAGTATGTTGCAGTCGATGGGGATGACTTTAAAGGAGACAATATAGATTTAGATGAACAAACTTGTATTTTGAATTTTCTGAACATTTTGATCAAGTTGGTATGAGGTTTTTGAAATGACCGATCCAATTAAATTAAATTTCCGAGATGATGAAAAGCTATATACAGGGTTTTCCAATAGGGACTTGACAGCTTTGAATTTACTTTATAAACGCACCCTTTCACTAATCATCAAACTGTCACTGTCAGTTTATTAAGTAAACTCAATATTTTCATCATGCTAACAAGCAACGTCTGCAAATTATAAAAATTTTCTACAGATATTCGTAGTCGCAAAATCATCTTCAGTGACGAAGCTCATTTTTGGCTCAATGGGTTCGTCAATAAGCAAAATATGCGTTATTGGTCGGGTGAAAACCCATATGTGCTTCATGAATCACCACTTCATCCACAAAAAATAACTGTTTGGTGCGGTTTGCATGCCGGCGGCGTTATAAGGCCATATTTTTTCATCGACGATAACAATCGTCACGTTACTGTGAATGATCAGCGTTATCGCGCCATGATCACCGATTATTTTTGGTCCGAATTATAAGATATGGACTTGAACGACATGTGGTTTCAACAGGATGGTGCTACAAGCCACACAGCACACGCTACAATCGATTTATTGAAGAGAAAGTATGGTGAGCGTGTTATCTCAAGACATGGGCCAGTCGATTGGCCGCCTCGTTCGTGCAATTTAACGCCACTTGACTATTTTCTGTGGGGCTACGTTAAGTCATTGGTTTATGGCTACACGTCGAAGACGTTGGAAGAGCTCAGAGCCAACATTGAACGCGAAATAGCGGCCGTTTCGGCCGAAATGTGTGGCCGAAATGTGTGGCCGAGTCGTTAAAAATTGGGTCAAACGAATCGACCGCTGCAAACGTGCCCGCGGTGGCCATATGAACGAAGTCGAGTTGCATTCATAAATGTTTTGATTGTACTTTAAGCCAATAATAAAGTTTTTGAAATATCTCAAATGGTTTGCCTTTTATTTAAAAAAAAGTTGTCAAGTCGTTATTAGAAAACCCTATATATAGATGTTTACCCTGATATATGACTGAATAAAGCATCGAGGTAACTTGTGCCATACATTTTAGTATTGCATATGGTATAAAGTTGAAACTTTTATAATAATTTTTTAAATAATCAACAATATTTAAAAATCACATCGTGGAATAGAAATGACACCACTTTGATGAAAATCAGATATGAGTTTGCGGTTTTCTATATACATATATGCACTTAAGTTTAGTTACTTTCAAAAACTAATTTGACTTTAAATGAATCCTCCGATAGTCATTCCAAGGGGTTGACAAAAACTTTGCTAATAAAAATAAATGGGATTCGTCGTTGGAAATACATGTGCAACGAGTAAAATTCAAATTTTAATTCAGTAATGTAATAATCGATTCACAAATTGACCAGAATTGTTTAGAATGTTAGAAATGTTTCTTTAAAATTTTTTAAAAGAAATAATATAATATAATAATTATGACTAAAGCCTTTGATACTGTTGACCACGATTTTCTATTGCTTAAGTTGGAAAAGTCTCGTCTCAGGGGCTTTATTCTTAATTGGTTCGCTTCATATCTCAAAGATAGGAAACAAATGGTAAGATTAGGAATTCTTTCAGTGAAAGTCGAGACGTTTGGATCGGAATACCACAGGGCTCTGTTCTTAGTCCTCTGTTATTTATAATCTTTACAAATTCTTTCTTTAACCAACAATTAAAGTGAAATCAAACTGGTTTTGCGGATGACATTGGTTGCGTATATTGAAATGTGACTGTACTGGATTAGATTGCTGATATTAACTATGATTTGGAAATACTAAGGCATTGGTTAAGTATGCACAAGCTAGTCATTAGTGATAAAACTTAAATCATGTTTTTTTAACTTACCATTGCTAGACAGGCACTCTTCTAAATGTATCTTTCATAGTTTTGATTGTAAGAAAATGTGTTTTGGTATTAGTAATTATATTGAAAATAACGGTCAAATAAACTCAAATTCGAAAAGCCTGAGCTGCTCTTAAAAATGCTTTTCTATTGAAAATGTTAGTGCTTTTAAATATCTTGGTTTAACTATTGACAACAATATGAACATTCTTTACTAAAAAAATATCTTCTAAAAGCAACATACCACATACATCCTATGAAAAAGTACAAGTTAATTCATCTACATCTACATTGTCTCTTTCAAAGTAATCCCGAATAATTACGGCTTTGGCATTGTGCGACGGTGCGTTATCATGATGCAAAATCCACGAGTTTTCTGCTCTTAATTCTGGTCTCTTTCGGCGAATTGCTTCACGAAACGTCTTATAACGCACAAATAATACTCTTTGTTTACTGCCTGGGCACTCTGCAAAAAACATTTGGTTAACGCCATCCACTTGCCTGATGTCTGGATTGCGTGTCGTACTCATAAACCCAGGTCTCGTCTCCAGTAATTATAATTTAGATGAATGTGGGATCGGATTCAGCCTCGCAAATCATCTCATTTGCGACGTCAACACGGTCTCTTTTTTGCTTGAAATTGAGGTCTTTGGTAATGCTACACGACGGAAACCCAAAACATTAACCAAAATGTCTTGGACAGATTCATAGGCAATGTTCTAGTCCACTGCTATCTCTCTGATGGTTAATTTGCGGTTATTGACCAACATTTCTTTTACTTCATTAATGTTTTCGTCGGTGTCGATAGTCTGCCACTGCGTTCATCATCTTCGATTGACTCACGAGCATTTTTGAACTGCTCGTGCCACTGGTAAACGACCGTTTTCTTTAGAGAATCGTTGCCGAAACACTTTTCCAACATTTCCGACGTTCGCGCACTATTAAATCCATTTTTTACGCAAAATGTAATACAAGTTCGTTGTTGCAAATTTAAATCCATTTCTAAAATTGTAAAAAATTACCAACATACAAAAACTTATAGTAGATGTACTCTTGGCTACGTAACTTTTGCAAATGTCAACGAAGAATGCGAGCGCCACACGGTGACGCCACCGGGAACTTTTTGATCAATGTGGTATATAATAAATCAACTAAGGAAACAGAAACTTTTAGAAACAATTTATTATAGTTTTGTACAATCTAAGTTGCATTATGGGCTCGTATGTTGGGGTGGTACTTACAGCAATAGTTTACAACCCCTACTCGTATCTCAGAAACATATACTAAGAATTATATAGAAAAAATTATGCCGTGAACATAGTTCAGCTTTCCGCTGAAACATCATTATTTTTATAAAATTTTAAAAATATTTTACTTAAGAAGTGGAAATTTATTAAATCAGAATTTTACTACCTATGCACAGAACGGTGTCTTGCTAAAATTCCACCTCACAATACTCATCGCTTTTTACATTTTTACACTTTAGTAGCACCCAGACTATTTAACAGGATACCCTTTGAACTTTGAAGCATTAAAAAAAATCTTTTCATTCAACAGAGATATTAAAAAGTGGCTATTTACGTTTAATTTCAATGAAATAAACAGTAGCATGGACGTAAAAAGCGGCCACCACCCCTTTTTTCTCGAATTTTGATTTATTAGGCATTGAGACACTTTGCCACCCATACCGTTATTAATGTCTGCAATAAGATTCGGCTGCTGAATGAAAACTTTTCTTTTTCCTACTGATAACCAACATTTGACATAATGCATAGGCTCTATGGTATCAAAGCTTGTGCCCATGGTGACAACACTATTGTCATTCCACTTTACAAAATGCCCTTATCTTTCTTTTTGAATTTTTTTTTTTAACTTCAAAGGGCATTTCTTTGTTCGGTTTTCTCTTACTGTTTTAGTTGCTCTGAAGCCCTTCTCTCTCAACATTCGCAAAAGCTCATGAGAAGTAAAATAGTTGTCAAAATAAATTCTGTGGTCAGATGGAAGTTGAACTTTTTCTAGAAGCTCAAACACAACTCGAGAACCCAGCTGCATTTGTAACAAATCAGCGTTCACATTTTTTGCACCACAATATGTATCAAAGTTGTAGAGGTAGCCACAACTAATTGTCATCATCCAGTTTTTGAAACCAAAACGAACAGGTTTTCCTCTTATAATACATGGGTGGTGCCGTGCCTCCTCTGAAAATAGAGGACACCACTTGAAATAAATCCATACCATTTTCAGTTAGTACCAACCTTCAAATAATACGTGTATAAATTTGACAGCTGTCAGACGATCAGTTCTCGAGATATAGCGTTGTGAGTGAAGCAACTTTTGTTATTGTGTTGATTTATCATTGCTTTTTGATGGGAAAAAATGCAGCCGATGCAAAGAAATGGCTTGACAAGTGTTACCCGGACTCTGCACCAGCTGAACGAACCATTCGCAAGTGGATTGAAAAATTTAAAAGTGGTCATACAAGCACCGAAGATGATGCACGCAGTGGACTACCAAATGAGGCTGTTTCAGATGAAAACATCAAACAAATTCAAAAAAATGATTACAAATGACCGTATAGTGAAGTTGATCGAGATAGCTAAGGCTCTAAAGATATCAAAAGAGCGTGTTGGATATATCATACGCGAATATTTGGACATGCGAAAGCTCTGTTCAAAGTGGGTGCCGCGTTTGCTCACAGTCGACCAAAAACAACAACGCGTTGATGATTCAGAGGAGTATTTAAAGCTGTTCAACCGCAATAAAGCCGAATTTTTGCGTCGGTATGTGACAATGGATGAAACTTGGCCCAATCACTTCACACCAGAGTCAAGTCGGCAGTCAGTTGAGTGGCGAGCAGGCGACGAACCTCGTCCAAAAGGACCAAAAACTCAGCAGTTGGCTTGCAAGGTTATGGCATCCGTATTTTGGGACACACATGGAATAATTTTCATCGACTATCTTTTGGGCAGACTATTACCGACCGACCGACTATTACATTGCGTTGTTGGAGCGTTTGATGGACGAAATCACAGAAAAATGGCAGCATTTGAAGAAAAAGAAAGTGCTGTTTCATCAAGACAATGCACCGTATCACAAGTCGATGAAAACGATGGCAAAATTGACTGAATTCGGCTACGAATTACTTCCCCACCCACCGTGTTCTCCAGATTTGGCCCCCAGAGACTATTTCCTGTTCGCAGACCTCAAAAGAAAGCTCTCCGGAAAGAGATTCAAGACCGATGAAGAAGTAATCGCCGAAACAGAGGCCTATTTTGAGGCTAAACCGAAATCGTACTACAAAACTGGTATCGAAAGATTGAAAAATCGTTTCAATCAGTGTATCGCCCTCGAAGGCAACTATATTGATAAATAAAGTTGAATTTTCCAAAATTTTATGTTTTACTATAAAACGGCACTGACTTTTCAGCCAATGTGTTAAACTGTTTTGAAAAATGATGGTCAAAGTACTTTACCATGGCTTCAACAATGGATAATTTTTCGTGCATGAAGCCCCATTGTTAATATAGTATTTTTGGTACAAAAATTCAGAACAGCTCTGAGCTTAGCCATTTTGTCTTGAGCATCTAGTTGATTGTTATTTGCGAAATGAATATATTTTTTTAGCTCATAAAAATGATTTCGCGGCATGTTGTTTGCTACCAATGCGGTTGTAGTATCCTCATCCAATTTTCAATACATGGTCTCCCTGAGCGTTGAATGGTACCCACTATAGAACATAATTCCTATGAAAATTTCCAACTCTTCTTTTTGAAAATTGAGGCTATGATGGTTATGTTGAGACGCATAAAGTCTAGTTTGATTCAAGATCAGTTCTTTAACCTCATTATCATATAGCAATTCAAATATTTCGACTGGAGACTTATTGTCTAAATCACATTTCATATTCATTTTGTTTATTTTGAAGTTATCAGAACAGTTCTTCGTCATATTAGCATCTCTTTTGGACCAGTGTGGTTGGGTTTGATATTGCTTAGTTCTTGAGTCTCTGATGACTGATAAAGGAACTTCTTCCACGCTATCGAAATCCTCATCTCTAATGAAAATTTCAACGTTACCTGGAACATCACTGGGTATGTGGTCTTTATCTAAATTTTTGTTTCTATTTCCTCCTCATCTGTATTGTGGTATAAATGCATTTGGTGGTATAAATGCAATGTCAAACGCAGCGTTATGATCAACTTCTTCGATTACATTGGTTGCATCAAATTCATTCTAAAAAAAAAAAGTAAGATTTTTCCATTGTACCCAAACGACTGCACCTAATTTACGCGTGTTTACCTGGCGTCAAAATATAAGAACACTTTATTTTTTACTTTTATGTGATTTTATTATTCGTTTTTGAACTTTTTCCAAAGAAATAAATAGAAAATTGATAAAACAAATTATTTATGCATTGCAAAGTAGAGGCCAACTTCCGAAAAATCGAGGAAAACGAAATCGCACCTGAGACGGAGTATTAAAAAAAAACTAACGCTTTATATTTTTACAGTAAACTGTACGCCTACTTATTGAAAATATATCAACAAAGAAAAAAAAACTAAAATTTCATCAAAATTTCTAATGCCCGAAGTCTCATGCAGGATATAGCTAACGCGTTCAGTTGAGATGCCTGCTATCGTCACCCACTCCCGAATTTTCACTCAGCGGTCCGCCAATACAATATCATGGATTTTGTCCACTGCGCTTTCCACTGCGGTCACTGTGGGCTAAAAGAGGTTATGCTTACCTTATGGTGGCCTAGTAGCGCCATATATATCTTTCAATTATCGAGTACTCATCAAAGAGCCCTCGTAATCTTATATATCCTAAACCGAATAAAATATTCCAGAATCACATAGCGATGACCGCTCAATATTTAAAGGCTTTGTAAATTCCAGTTAGCAAAATTTACTGACAACTTTTTGCTGTGGACGACTTATCTTTCGTCGTCCGGGAGCAAGCACTTGAAAAATGCCTGGCAAATTTAATAAAAAAAAAAAATCCTTCTCCGCGCACCAAAAAAAAAGAAAAACAACTCACTCCTTTCTTTATCCTAGCCTTACTCTACACAATTTAATAAAAAAATGGCAAATCTAAATCTTACCTACATTACTTCAACTTCAATAAGTCTATCTAAAAATAACTACTTATTACGTATGCATACTCATATATATATTGTACTTATATTTGAATATATTATGTGTACATGTTTTCAATGGGAATTCACTAGTTTCCTTTTTTTTCATTTAAAAGGTTACTTTTTGATTGTTCCTTTTATATACACATTATTTTATTTATTTATTTATTTTTCGTGGGGGGGGGGGTTGCATCCCTTTATATATTCAATATGTATATGCATATGTGTATGGTATATTCTTTGTATTCTGTTGGGAAGCAGAAACTGAGAGAACCGAGAAAAACCGAGCACCTCCTGGAAGCAAATGAAGCTTGCTGGCTTACCCAATATACAGTGCGGTTTATTTGCATTTATTCGCACCTTTAAAAAAGTTGAAAAACAACAGAACACGAAATTTTTGCGTAATATTTCCTTTTTTTATTTATTTTAATTAATTTTGTGCCATTTTAATAGTGTGTACTGCCTCCACCGTTTTTCAAAGAGTCATACAAACTTTGAAGATGATTTAAGGGAGTCTTGACCCAAGAGCTTTAATCGCCACAATCAGCACTAGATTGTCTTGATATTGCTTGCCTCCTCTGTAAAATTCACAGATAAGCCATCCCCAAACATTTTCAATTATATTGAGATCAGGCGAATAAGGAGGCCAGCCCAGTATTTATACACGTGAATTGTGTATAGGCGTGTTATACTATTGGAATATCCATGAAATAGGTCCGAAAAGTTCCATTATTTTGATAAAAGCAATTTCTAAAAGAGCTTCGTAAGAAACCCCAATCATTTTGTTGGAAACGATCACCAATTTAAAAGCACGCCATACCATGACTTCTCCTTGTCTTGAATGATGACGGTCTAAAATTTTTCATATTTTTTTCGGGAGATTATAAAAATAAAAGTTGTAGCCATCAGGAACATCTAAGTCAAATTTATTTTCATTCGAAATAAATTTGCTCCAGTTACTTGAAACCGCTTCAACGTCCACATCAGAAGTCATAAGAAATCTTGCAAATTCAAGGCGCTGTTGCTTGCGTGCTCGATTAAGCATTCTGTACTTCCACTAATGTTTGTGGTTTGAGCGAAATAAGAAACAATTCCTTGAATTTTCCGCTTGTCTTGTGGTGTTATAACTTTTGGGATTCTTCCTTTGTAGCTATTTCCATTGGATTCACCATTTTTCATAAAGTTTTTTATAACGTGTTCACTTCTGTAAATTTTCCGGGCTATTTCGCGGCTTGAAAAGCTCTCCGAGAGGTAAGCCTTAACTTTAGCTCTTTCTAACAAATTTAACACTTTTTTTCTGCCCATTTTAATGAAATTAAAATGGCCTCGCTTTTTACTGCTCTCTGTCTAAGCATTTGATGCTAACTAATCAGTTTAACCGGTGCGACTATTCAAAAGAATCGAAAAAATTATTGCAGTTTTGCATCGTATAGGAAAAGGAGTATAAGACTACCATTATGGGACTCTTGTTAAATTTTTTGAAATTATGTTTCTTTTACTCAATGTAACTGCACCTCTATCCTGAATACGAATACATAAGATGAAAAAAATCAAGATCCAAAACGTAACTCTGGTGCGTCTATTCAAATGACCCGCACTGTATTTATACCATACATATGTATGAAAAGGGTGATTTTTTGCTGCTTAGTTTTTCAGTGTTCTATTTTTGACAGCTCACGCGTGATTCGTGACAAGTGTCAATGTCAAACATGCTCACTTAACATTGCCATTTCATAATGGAAAGACTTACATTCGAACAGCGATTAAAAATTATTGAATTTAATTATCAAAAATCGTGCTCTGTGAAAAATGTTTTTCGCCAACTTCGACGATCTTACGGTCGTCAAAGTTGACCTGCTCAGCAAGCAATTTAAGACATAGCGACCAAACTTCGCCCCAATTTCACGCTATTGGAATTAAGCGGTCTACCCGTATGCATACAGTGCTTACAAATCAAATATTGCTGCTGTACCCGTCAGTGTTAATGACTACGTGAAAGATTTTTGGCAAACATCTTATTCTAAAACCTTACAAATTATAACTGAAGTTGAACTATCTGTCACAGCGTTAAATTTTCATTGAAATTTTCTGAATTGTCTTCAGCAATGAAACTCATTTTTGGTTGAATGTTATGTATGTTAATAAACAAAAGTACCATATTTGGTCCGATGAGAAACCTCAGGCAATATAAGTGCTGCTAATGCACCCAGAAAAGTGCACTGTTTGGTACGGTTTGTGTGCATTTTTTCAAAAATGCTCGTGAGAACTACGTTACCGTTAATGACACCCGCTGTCGTTCAATACGTTCGAACTTTTTTTGCCCAAATTGCACAAGCTGAATCTGGCCGATATGTAGTACCACCAAGACGGTGCTACATACCACACAGTACGCAAGTCGATGACCAATTGAGATATGAGTTCGGTGAGAAATTGATCGCTTTTGTTTGGACCGTTTTGGGCCGGTGAAATGGCCCACTAGCTTTAAAAGACAACATTACACGTGCTATTAGTGAGATAGCAGCCAATATGCTCGAAAAAGTGATTCAAATCAATGCCAAACATTGATTGAATTAAAAATTTTATACAATGTTGGCATATTTTTTTGCATTTAAAAACCAAATTTTTATTTCTATGCGGTCCAACGGAGGAAAATGCTTATGAGGGATGTGATTCCTGAGCCCAAAATGATGACATCTCGCTACTACCATGAGCCAACTTTTTTTCCTGTCGTTTATTTATTTATTTTAATTTTTTTTTTGTTTCTGGTCCAGATCGGAATTGTTTTCTGATCAATCATGATCATACCTCCTCGTGGTGCATTTTTCTTTTACTGTTTTTGGTAATAATTTAATTATTGTAGTTTCGCGCATTGGAAATGCGAAGTGAGTACTCGCAGTCTAGTGAAGAAGAGTCGGGTCCGTCGAGCAGAGAGACGAAAAAAAGGAAAATCACAGGTAGGGCTTAGAGATTTCATAATATCTCATTTCATGCGAGCTACGACCCATGAACTTGTACCTGATTGCTTATGTAAATGATTTCAATGTTTTACTTTAGTAGAAGAGCCAGAACGTCGTCGATAATAAGTCGGTAGAAACCAATGCCCAAAATTTTTACCTTGCTGGCCTTATTACTATTCTCCCAGTCATGCGTAGGCGTCAGCGGAAAAATGAGAACGAGGTACGATTAAATTCAGCTTCGTTTGCATCATGGTATTTATGTCCTTGCACCGAATTACTTTTTGGCGTAAGAGTTACAAACGTAAAGGAGTCTCTCGTTAAAGAAGAGAAACGTGAAAAACATGGCTTACGACCTCATAAACTTACAGATGAAACAAAGCAGAAGGCCTTCAATTTTATAAAAAAATCCAGAGGGTCGCAATTCACACCATTCGATATATCCTTTGGATATCCATGGAAAGACACCTGCAGCACCTATAACACTTTTAAGACTGAACTGTCATCTTGAGCTGAAAGCTTGGATGATCATGTTAGAAAGGAAACACTGGAACATTTACACATTAAACTGCAACAAAAAAAGCTTCATCTCAAGAAGAGTGAGCGGTTTTATCAGCTCAAGAGATGTAAACGCTCTTTGAAATCTAAGACCATGGAAGCCATCATAATGGACTACCAAAAAACCTACCTATATCGAATATCACTACAAATGATATTTATTATAAACGTCAGCTCAATTTCATCAGTTTAAATATCAATGTCCTATCGAATTCACAAATCCAAATTCTATATCTATGTTGAATCAGTAGCTAAAAAAGGAGCTAACTAGGTTTGTTCAATGATGCGCCACTTTTTTCGACACGTTTTACTAGAGGAAGTGAGAAAGCTTGCAATTTTTTGTGACTCGTGTGTCGGACAAAATAAGAATTTCACGGTTGTACGAAGAAAAAAAACGATTTGATTCGGTGAAAGTGAGATTGATTAACCAAAAGACATGTACAGAGTCTCCAAATAACTGGAAGACAGAATTGAAAAACTGTAGAATAAAACTCCTTCCTTTCAGAATTAAAATTTTCAAAATTTGATTGCTTTTCTTAGTTCATTGTACACAGGAAAATGGCCTTTCCATATCTCTTCTATAAGGATGCTGCTACTGGAAAATGAACAACCTAATAAGGTTTTTCACAAGAATGCATTTAGAAGGATTTACCAACAGTCTCCATTAAAGAAACTTAAGAAACAAAAGCGCGCCGTTATATTAAAAAAGTTGTACACCAAACAATAACCTACAAAAAGGCCAAATTTGAAGAACATTCATTGAAAACCAGAGGCCAAACAATTTTACAAAAGGTTGCTCTACATTAAGCAACCTGAAGATAGTAGTAATAATGAATACCTGGATGTAATTGTATTTTTTTTTTTTTTTTAACTTATTTTCACTTCTCTACGTTTTAATAAATACCTAATCCAATCAAATAATGGTTTTTGAGTATTTTTTTCAGGTACCTTAAACATCTAGGAGTTGGAATGGACTAAAGCCGTTTCTCCCCTGTATCCTTCAATTACGACCACACGGTCTGACCCTTTAGACGAGAAATTTAATTCTCATCGCACCTTAATGTTATCATTATTAAGAAAGAAATTCAGTTTAATTTCTCTTCTCTCGGGCATACAAAAACATTTTCACCACTGAAAGCAAGGATATTAGGATAGGTGAACTTGGTGACTACGAAGAGTGAAATGTGAAATGATGGAATGCAAAAAAAAAAAAAAAGTTTCTGGGGTATGTGACGTAGAACAGAGAAAAGAGCTAGTTGGCTAACCAAAAGATTGAGATGTGAAAAAGTATATTTAAGACAAGGGGTCAATTTATTAATCTTGCTGCAGCAAATAAAAGTAAATATGAACATCACTAATGCGTATATATTGTTTAACTGAATCAAAAGGCAGATACTACAGTATCGATTTGAAAGGCCTGATTCTTTTTCCAAGATCGACTGCGAGATGTTGATCGATGGTGGAGTTGCCTAAAATAACGCTGGTAGGATTCGTGGAAGTAGGGGTCTAAGTTTTTGTCGGTCACGTGCAACTGCAGATGAGATATTATATGCGATGTTGAGAAGACTTATTCCCCTATAGTTGGCGCAGTTCAGAGAATCTTTCTTCTTCAGGATGGGACAAAAAATGTGGAGATGTATGCGGTAGCGAATTGATGAATTCTCGCCGTCAGATGACCATGGCATGTAGCGCTGTCTTGTGGGAACCACATCTTGGATATATCGATTTTGTCAGCTCTGACTACAGAAAGGCAATAAATATCACTCTATACGTGAGACCATTTACGGTAATGGTGTCCCCTTCCTCATAACGAAAGAAATAAAGTCCGATGATGTTGTTATGACATGACCAAACAGTCAATCTTTGTTGACGCATTGATGCTTGAACAAGCACTTGTGAATTGTGTTCGCTCCAATAGCAGGAATTTTTATTTCTGATATAGCTGCTGAGCCATAAATAGGCCTCGTCCGAGAGGATGATTTTTTGGCCGAAATCCGGATCTCCGGCGAACATTATCAGCTCCCAATTAGCGAACTCTTGGCTTCAATTCTTTCGCTATTACAATCTTTTACGGATGCATAACAAAATCCAACTGCAAAATAAGCCGAATTGAATCTTTGACGATGCGAAATTCAGCAGATCGGCGCCAAATCGATATTTCCGTTTTTTTTTTGATATATTTTCTTCATTTGGCACCAATCTCTGTTTGGTTGGTAGCTTAAGATTCAAAAGAGTGTACTCACGCTCAAAATTTTCCACGTTGCAACAAATTGCCCCCATACTGAAGCCATGATGACAACCGACCTCACGACGATTTACAGCTGAGTCAAAATTTCGTTAATATTTTTTAATAATTTCTGCAAACCTAACTGAATATTTTGACAGCTGGATGCCATTTGAAACTTTGACAGCTGCTGGAAAATAAGAATTGAAAGAACTATCATTGCTAGCTGGTTACAAACTCCAATTAACCGAATTTTTGCAAGACACCGGCCGCAATGTTCAAGAATACAGAAAAAAGAACACCATAAATAAACTGAATCAGATAAATGTATCTTATAATATAGCAGCAACTCTCGCAAAAATTTGCAATCGGATGGCTTTGACGTAATTCACTATTCACGTGTAACACATGGGCTGAAAAGTCAGTGCCGTTTTATAGTAATACACAAAATTTTTGCAAAATTCAACTTTATTTATCAATGTAGTTGCCCTCGAGGGCGATACACTGATTGAAACGATTTTTCAATCTTTCGATACCAGTTTTGTAGTACGATTTCAGTTTAGCCTCAAAATAGGCCTCTGTTTCGGCGATTACTTCTTCATCGGTCTTAAATCTCTTTCCGGCGAGCATTCTTTTGAGGTCGGCGAACAGGAAATAGTCGCTGCGGGCCAAATCTGGAGAATACGGTGGGTGAGGAAGCAATTTGTAGCCGAATTCATTCAATTTTGCCATCGTTTTCATCGACTTGTGATACGGTGCATTGTCTTGATGAAACAGCACTTTCTTTTTCTTTAAATGCGGCTATTTTTCTGCGATTTCGTCCTTCAAACGCTCCAACAACGCAATGTAATAGTTGCTGTTATAGTCTGCCCCTTTTAGAGATAGTCGATGAAAATTATTCCATGTGTATCCCAAAATACGGATGTCATAACCTTGCCAGCCGACTGTTGAGTTTTTGGTTGTTTTGGACGAGGTTCGTCGCCTGCTCGCCACTCAACTGACTACCGACTTGACCCTGGTGTGAAGTGATGGAGCCAAGTTTCATCCATTGTTACATACCGACGCAAAAATTCGGCTTTATTGCGGTTGAATAGCTTTAAACACTCCTCTGAATCAACAACACGTTGTTGTTTTGGTCGATTGTGAGCAAACGCGGCACCCACTTTGAACAGAGCTTTCGAATGTCCAAATATTCGTGTACGATATATCCAACACGCTCTTTTGATATCTTCAGAGCCTCAGCTATCTCCATCAACTTCACTTTACGGTCATTCGTAATCATTTTGTAGACTTTTTTGATGTTTTCATCTGAAACAGCCTCTTTTGGACGTCCACTGCGTGCATCATCTTCGGTGCTTGTATGACCACGCTGGTGCAGAGTTCGGGTAACACTTATCAAGCCATTTCTTTGCATCGGCTGCATTTTTTGCTTTTTCCTATCAAAAAGCAATGATAAATCAACGCACGAAATTGCTTTGAATCCATTTTTTTTTCACAATAACAAAAGTTGCTTCACTCAGAACGCTATATCTCGAGAACTAATCGTCTGAGAGCTGTCAAATTTATACACGTATTATTTGAAGGTTGGTACTAACTGAAAATGGTATGGATTTAATTTAAGTGGTGCCCTCTCTTAGAAACGACTTTTCAGCCCATGTATTATTCACAGCCTCACAGATACGTATTTGATTCATTTAAACTGAAACATTTATCAAAAACGAATGAAAACACTGTAAGTTGTTTCGGCAGATGTCAAGAAAATCCAAGTCCATCGTAAAAGATGACTGCTCCATGTAGAGCGTAGAATTCATCTTAAACGATTCTTGCTTTTCTTTCCACTCTTCCACCATGTGCGCTGACGAATGCTAAACTTAAGTCAAATTAAAAATTGTCAATCCAATCGTATTCGAATTTACTCCGGAACAAAATCGTCAGACAGTCTTCATTTGACCATGTTTTATAGATGTAAGCGTCCCCTGCTTTAAGAGTAATGTCAGGTCCAGCAATATCATCAGGCTTATGTCTGAAAATATCTTTATCACATGCCCATACGTTTTGAATATTAGTCAAGTCTAATGAATCGTCATAAAACATTCTGGATTTCGAGACCGTTTTACTAAGTCTCTCTCGAATAATACCTATATTTAATTTTTCTTTTTATGTACTTATATAGGGCTGTATATGTAATAGCTACCTACGCCTAACTTAACCCTTTATGGAGCCATGTTGCACTTCTACAACATACCATCTTTATGGAATTAAAAATAAATCGGCAAATGCCGATAGAGCGACTTTACTCAGTGTTGTACATCAGCAACAAAGCATTTTAACGGATAAATTACAAATCAGCTAACCAGATGGCTATATTTGAAACAAGTTTTTCACTCTAAGAATTTATTTTCGAAAATTTTGTTGTGAAATACTGATATTTAGGTGTTGAAATTTGCGGTAAAGGTAAGAAGATTATTTTCGAAAATCAATGAATATTTTTTGGCAGTAGCGTTTTTTTTTTATTATTTTTTCTGATTATGTTTTGTTGCATATGTGTAACATTGCGTTGTGATTGTTATTTTTGAATTTGAAATTTTCTTTTTGAGGATCACAATGAGTGGTAAATTGCATAATTTAAGTACTCAAGACCTGAAAAAAATATTAGAAGAATGGGTAGACAGTGAAGATGGCCTTGGTTTTTCAACGTTTAGCCTCGAGCCGGATGAGCATTAAAGTTCTGATGAGGAGCAAGACTGATGACGTTCAGTATACTAACAGTCTAGCAACAACAGTCTAGCAACAACACTCAGAATATTGGCTCTGCTGCAGATCCAATTCTGGCCTCCCCTTCTCCTAGTACTAGTTCCACAGCAGCTCCACTGACATCTTATCGTGTGCCTAAGACTAGTATTACATGGAAATCCAAAAGTATCAACCTATACGACGACCAACTACGTTTCCATGGATCTGATAAGTTACCTTCAGATATACTTTGCTTGGATATTCCTTTTGAAATATTTTCATATCGGTTCACTGAGGATATTTTCAAACTCATAAGAGACCAGACTAATTTATACTCTGTTCAGAGAGATGCTAATAACCCAGTTAATGTAACTAGTCAAGAAATATGTCAACTCATTGGTATCGCATATTACATGTCAATCTTACATATGGCAAATGTAAAAATGTATTGGTCTGAAAACATAAGCTTTGCACCAGTACGAGAGACATTGCCGTTGAAGCGATTCGAATCATTTATGCTTGAACTTTAACGACAACAGCAAAATGCTACCATATGACCATGTTGATTCTGATCGATTATATAAAATCCGGCCGTTGATAGAGGCACTCAATCACAACATTAAAAAAGTTCCATTTGAAGCGCATTTGTTCGTAGATGAACAAATGTGTTTAACGAAAGCTCGAAGTGTGTTGAAACAGTATTTACCAGACAAACCACATAGACCTCATAAATGTGGTGTATCTGGGTATGCATATAAATTTGAAATGTATAGTGGACTGGAAAATATATGCGCTGTCGACGAGCTTGAATTAGGTGCATCATCTAATGTGGTAGTGCGTCTTGCCCGTGATGTGCCTATCAATCAGAACTACCGGATGGTTTTTGATAATTACTACACCACGATCTCGCTTGTTGAATATTTGTGCAGTCGTGGCATTTTGGCACTAGGAACTGTAAGAAAAAACCGTATTTACAACTGCAAGTCGCCAGATGAGAAAGTTTTTAAGAAAGAAACGCGTGGAACGTTAGTAGAATACGTCGGTAACTGCAACGGAATTGCCGTAGCTGTGGATCGCTTAGAGGGGCAACAAAATCGTCTCTTTAGCATCCAATTTTGCAGAAAAGCACCCAACATCTGTAGTAAGAAGGTGGGACAAGTCGCGAAAACAAAACATTTCAGTTAAACGTCCTTTTGTCGTGGCAGAATACAATCGATATATGGGTGGAGTAGACCTTCTAGACTCTGTTATGGGCCACTATAAAATTATGCTGCGTAGCAAGCGTTGGTAAATACGAATTATTTACTATTTCCTAGACATTGCTACTTGAAATTCATGGCTTTTGTACAGATGAATAATAGCTAAAAAGGGTAGTACCAGCAAAACCCTCAACTTTACTGAATTCAGAATTGATATAGCAAAGTCGCTTTGTAGAATATAAGACAGTCAACCGTACAAAGCGCAGAAGTGATGTTGAATGTCTTATTCAAAACAAAAAGAAAAAAGGTCCGGCTCAGCACGTTCCTCCGAAAGATGTGAGGTTGGACGAATATGGGCACTGGCCAGTTTGGATATATAAACGGATGAGGTGCAACTTTGTAGTAGATTACACATAGTTGATGTAAACGATACATTAGTCGTGTATAAGAATCAAGGAAATGAATATGGAAAATAAGAAATAGAGTAAAGAATAAATAGAATAAGAATAAATGAAAATTAGTCTAAATTCAGCACTTAACTTGTATTTCCTTAAAAACAGCGTTTTTTCTTCAGGTATATTATATTGAGATCTACAGGTTATGGGCCCAGATCTCTCATGAATTACGTCGAATGTAATGGAATTAGTTTTTGCAAAAATAAAACCCTTTGATGGTCGAAATTTCGATTTGTGGAAATATAGGGTGGAGAACTTTCTCGAAGCTCAGAATTTTCTCGACCTTTTGTCACATACGAAACCAGAGGTCGCGGCAAGTATAGATGGTAGGCTTGCGGTATCTAAAGATGTCGAAAAATGGGAAGAAAGAAAGAAACGCCATGGCTAAAAACCTAATTATATGCTTAGTTGATGATAATCATCTGGAGGCAAATCGACAGCGAAAGAAATGTGGAACGGCCTTATCTCCACCTTCTCAGGAACAAATATGGCAAGGAAGAACATGCTACGCATATGATTGGATAGGGTAAAGTATGAGTTGGGAAGTGACATGAAAAAGCATTTCACTAAATTCGATGAGTGCACAAGACAGTTAATTGCAGCGGGTGGTAAGTTAGATTCTAACGAAATTATTTATTATCTATTTAAATCTTTTCCAGAAAACTTTTAGCCACTCATAACGGCACTCGAAAACATGCCGGATGACACTTTAACGTTGGAGTATGCGAAGTCACGCTTATTGAATTAGGAGATGCGACAACAGGTTAACAAAGAGGCAGTCGATAATGATGTTGGTGAGGAAGCAGCTTTTTCTGCACGATTTACAGGATGTAAATCTCTTTCAAATGTAAAAGAAGGGGCCACAAAAGTTTTAATTGTCTCCATAGAGTTCCGAAGTCAAATTCTAGAAAGAAAGCTTCGCCTTCTAGAAACCCTAGGAATAGTAGTGCCGTTAGGTTCATGGTGGCGAAAGCGAATGCTGAACGAAATATTTGGCACACGGCATGCAACTAATGATCTGGATGCTTTGACAGATGTTGAGAAGCTTATAAATCACATGGTACTAAGTACCGCTGAACAGTGTTGAAGGGCTATACATATGTGAATAGGTCGAAGGTTGTTATTGAAGTAAAGGAGGTGTTGTATTCAAAAGAGCTTCGGGTGAATCTTCTTTCCATCAAGGCACTTCAAGAGAAAGGTCTCGATATTTATTTCATTCGTGGTCATGATGTCGTAATAAAATTCAATGGAGGAAATGGTGCTACAGGTGTTTTGTCGAATGGTTTGTATGAATTGAAGCTATACCCCACGAAAAATCAACTCAACGTGTGCAAGGTAGATGATGTATAGCATCTCAGGCTAGATCACGTGAACGAAACGTACCTAGAACAAATGAAAAATAAGAACATGGTAACTGGCTTGGAATATGGAAAGGAGAAGGTTTCATGCTACCGATGTGCTGCGGGGAAACAAACAGAGAATCACTTTTCAGAGCAAGGGCCAAAAACTACAAAAATTCTCGAAAGAATCCATATGGATGTGTGTGGTCCCATCACACCAAATACATATGAAGGTCATAGGTACTTCGTGACTTTTCTTGACGATTATAGTCACTTTGCTCAAGTTTTTTTTTAATTCAACAAAAATCGTTTACTTGGGGTGTGACCAAGGAACTGAATATTTATCGAATGAACAGAAGCGTTTTTACAGTGAGTAGGGTATTCAATTGGAACCTACTGTTGGTTATTGCCCAAGACAAAATGGTGTTGCAGAACGCTTCAACCGAGGTGTAGTAGAAAGAACAAGAACTATGATAATGGATTCTGGTGTTAAGAAAGAAATGTGGGGTGAAGCGGTTCTCACTGCAAATTATCTGATTAATAGGAGTCCAACAAGGTGTGTTGTAGACAAAACACCGGCCGAGTTGTGGTTTGGTGTTAAACCAGATCTCAAGAAGTTGCGAATTTTCGGATGTCAATCATTTGCACATGTGCCAAAGTAAAAGAGAGGCAAATTCGATGCTAAATGTAAGGCGATGATAATGGTTGGTTACGGAGCCAATGGTTACTGGCTGTTGGATTCGGGTGCACGAAGAATTGTTGTTGCAAGGAAAGTCAGGTTCGATGAGATGTATTTTCCGGCGAGGTCTATGAACAATGATAAATCAAAAGCGATTTGTGTTACTAAAAAAGTAACGTCAGTTCAAGAGAAGCTGACGATGCAGGTGATGGCGATGCTAGTGAGGACAACACAGGTGGTGGTGTTACAGCTGGTGACAAGGACGACTTGGATGAGACACTGGTACAGCATAGTGAAGAGTCAACAGATTCTAATTTTGAATCCGCTTCTAAAGATGCATCGCAATTGGCAAGTCAAAGGCAAAGCTGTCGTGAGCGCAGACCTCCAGACAAGTTAACATATAAAAATGATCTTGAACAAATAAATCTGTCTCAGTTTAATTTTTCAGTGGAGCCAAAGTCTTTTAAAGAAATCGATTTGAGACCTGATCGGAAACATTGGGATGCCGCTGTTATTGAAGAATTGTGTTCTTTGGAGAAGAACGAAACATTTGAGCTGGTAGCAAGAAAACCTGATATGAAAATAATCAGTTGTAGATGGGTTTTTAAACTAAAAAGTGATAAAGACGGTAAACATCATACATACAGAGCACGATTAGTAGCAAGGGGCTGCAATCAAGAGTATGGCTGTGCTGTCCGTGGCATTATACAAATTATATTCGATTTGTCAAATGGATGTACGAACAGCGTTTTTAAACGGAGAATTGCAAGAGACCGTGTACATGGAACCACCAGAAGGTATAAAGGTCCAAAAGGGAATGATATGCAAATTGAGGAAATCACTGTATGGGCTTAAACAGTCTCCTCTTTGCTGGTATAAGAAGTTCTATGATGTAGCAATATAAATTGGTTTTGTGAGAGCACAACATGAATACTGTGTGTATGTGAGACGGTGTAATGGACATATTAACTTAGTCTTATATTTTGATGACTCATTGCTTGTAAGTAGTAGCGAAGAAGAGAATAATGAAGTAAAGAGCATGTTGGCCAGAGAATTTGAGATGAAAGAATCAAAATATCTGGAGCAATTTCTTGGTATAGGAATAAAATTCAATGCCGAAGAGTCGTGGTTGAGCATGTCACAAAATAAATCTATTAAAGATTTACTCATATATATGAATATGAAAGATTGTAACGGAGTATCACTCCAATAGATCAATCAACCAGATTAAAGAGAATCGAGGATGATGCTAGGAAAATAGTCGAAAGTATAGAGAGCTCATTGGGAAGGTCATGTATATGATGCTTTGCAGCAGACCAGATTTGTGCTTTGCCATATTTCAACTGAGTCGTTTCCAAGACTATCCAGGTGTCGAGCATTGGAAGTGCGGAAAGAGATTGGTGCGATATCTCAAGGCTACTATGAATTACGAATTGTTATATAAAAATAATCCTGACGCAAAACCTCTGGTAGGATTCGTTGATGCAGATTCTGGTTCAGATGAAACTGATCGAAAATCAACTAGTGGTTTTCTATTCAAAGTTTTTGGAAATGTAGTAAGTTAGACGTCAAAGAAGCAAAAGATACGTGTATAAATTTGACAGCTGTCAGACAATTAGTTCTCGAGATATAGCGTTGTGAGTGAAACAACTTTTGTTATTGTGAAAAAAAAATGCATTCAAATCAATTTCGTGTGTTGATTTATCATTGCTTTATGATGGCAAAAAATGCATCCGATAAAAAGAAATGGCTGGATAAGTGTTACCTGGACTCTGCACCAGCCGAATGAACCATTCGCAAGTGGATTTAAAAGTGGTCATAAAAGCACCGAAGATGATGCACGCAGTGGACGTCCAAAAGAGGACGTTGTTTCAGTTGAAAACATCAAAAGAGTTCACAAAATGGTTACGAATGACCGTAAAGTGAAGTTGATCGAGAGAGCTGAGGCTCTGAAGATATTAAAAGAGCGTGTTGGATATATCATACACGAATATTTGGACAAGCAAAAGCTCTGTTCAAAGTGGGTGACGCGTTTGCTCACAGTCGACCAAAAACAACAACGTGTTGATGATTTAGAGGAGTGTTTAAAGCTGTTCAACCGCAATAAAGCCGAATTTTTGCATCGGTATGTGACAATGGATTAAACTTGGCCCAATCACTTAACACCAGAGTCAAGTCGGCAGTCAGCTGAGTGGCGAGCAGGCGACGAACCTCGTCCAAAACGAACAAAAACTCAACAGTTGACTGGCAAGGTTACGGCATCCGTATTTTGGGATACACATGGAATAATTTTCATCGAATATCTCCAAAAGGGACAGACTATAACAGCAAGTATTACATTGCGTTGTTGGAGCGTTTGAAGGACGAAATCGCAGAAAAACGGACGCATTTGAAGAAAAAGAAAGTGCTGTTTCATCAAGACAATGCACCGTGTCACAAGTCGATGAAAGCGATGTCAAAATTGAATAAATTCGGCTACGAATTGCTTCTCCACCCACCGTTTTCGCCAGATTTGGCCCCCAGAGACTATTTTCTGTTCGCAGCCTTCAAAAGAATGCTCGCCGGAAAGAGATTTAAGACCGATGAAGAAGTAATCGCCGAAACAGAGGCCTATTTTGAGGCTAAACCGAAATCGTACTACAAAACTGGTATCGAAAGATTGAAAAATCGTTTCAATCAGTGTATCGCCCTCGAAGGCAACAACATTGATAGATAAAGTTGAATTTTGCAAAAATTTTGTGTTTTACTATAAAAAGGAAATAACTTTTCAGCTCATGTGTTATTTATTTTATTTTTAATGAATAACTTTTTTTTTGTAGCACTATTGAGGCTTTGTTGCATATCTGCAACAGATACTTTTTTTCAAAAAATAAATACCTAATGTTTAAAAAAAATTTTTTAATTATTATTTTCGTTAATAGTACTTTGTTTACCACCTAATTTTTGCAAAAATAACAAAATTGCCGACCTTGCACCATTAAAGGTTATCTTTGAAACAAGAATCTGATAAAAAATGTCAAAGTGTGTGCCATTTGTCATGTAGGGTCATGCAAACAATATCTTAAACACTTCACCAAGCTGGAATATATATATATATATTTTTTTTAATTTGTTGGAAATCCTATGTCCATTTATCGTTTCACTGTTGGAAATCCATGTTTCGCTAGAGTATACACATTTTAGTTCAAACGAAATCGCGGAAGAAATATTTCTTCATTAAGAAGAGAAATATGATACTTCCCGCCGCTCCTATATTATGTATTAATAAATCAGAATTGTAAATCAGAAAAAGGATAACCAAAACCAATAGAACGTCGCGACGTCATGTTAAAAAAAAAAAAAAAAAAAAGAAACGCACAAAGAAAAAAATTAATTAGTAACCAAGTAAAGTTATCCCAAGTAAATGTGCTGACTTAATTGAAAGCCACAAGCTACATAGCTTAGTGAAAAGTTCAGCGACAAAACGCGACCAAATATCTTCTTAATTAACACACGTCGGCTCCACCAATTCCCGTCTAAAGCAAACGGAACAAAAACCCCATAAAAGCGGTCCTATCATATTATTTCCCATCATCGAAGGCAGCAAGTCAACAGAAAATATTCCATTTCATGGAATAGCAAATTATTTGGATTGCGTACAATTGCGTTGCTCATGAATTATTCAGGCTTTGAGCAAGTAATAGGCAAAGCAGTATTTATAAGGGGTAGGTGTATAGATACCCAGACACGAGTTGATATCCACTCGCATATACATATAAGACTTAGCATACATTTCAATTATTACATAATTAATCAACACGCGACAAAAGAACACTAACTGGCTGACTAAGTGTACACTTTGTTGTTCTTTCAACGTCTGTTGCAGACGAAAGAAGAATAACAATAATAACAGCAAAAAAAAAAAAAAAAAAAAAAATCGGTTGCCTTGCTTTTAATTTAAGACTCAACGGTGTGAGATGCCAATTAAAGTTACGCAAATAAACCGTTCAATGCTGAGAGGGTTGAGACGGCTGGTGATGTTTTTCCATAATGGATTTTACGGTTGCGACTGAGAATCTAGAAATATGGTAGAAAGGTAACTATAACCAAATTTAGAAATCTTTCCCTTAATTGTATGGAGGGAGGTTGTAGACATGACATGGAAGTTATTACACGCAACAACGTCTGATGAGTAGGGACAAGTTATTAGAATTAAACCTATATCAGTGCGTCAATTAATCAAGTGTCACGCAAACTAACCAGTCTATTGTGAGGCGATCAAAGTTGACCATGCCAAATGGTCGAGGACAATCTTCACTTGATTAAGTAAAAAAAGAAAAGATTTCGACCTTTTTGAATCTGAAGAACGAGGATTGTCTATTTTTGAAAAATGAACATAATATATTAAAGCAGAATTTCATTAGATCATCAATCAAAAGGTTGCAGCGTCCTCAAGGCTTGTTCTTAAGGGAAACGATAAGAAAATGTTACTGGATGAGTGAGTGTTTTATCTGAATGAAATTTGGTCATTTGTTCGTTGGGCTCTTTAATATGGATACCAAGATATAACAGAAACTCTTGGACTGATTTGTGGATTAAACAACATTTTGAATTATCTAAAAATAGTATTATGGCACTTCGTGCCTTGGTTGGTTTTAAGATACCTGCTGGAGATGATTATATGATAAAACTGTTAATGTGGGATCTCGACTATTACCGGCCAAACTGAACGTTTATCCTTTCCTTAATATGTTACAATATTGAATGCAAATCAAGTCTGTGGTACAAAACTCACGCAATAAAAATCCTCCACTCCCTTTTATGTCCAATACAGCTGATCGGCCCTGAATTGACATTTCTGGTCTTCTCCGATACTGGCCACTACTGCTGCTATGTTTTCTTCATTTCTGATTGATAGCTTCAGATCGAAAAGAGTGTTCTCACAATCAAACTTTTTCACGGTGCGACGAATTGCCCTCACACTGAAGCCATGATGACGACGAAATTCACGTTCAGTACTTACAACTGAGGTTGATAGCGATGGCATGATGGTTGACTCACTGGCTGTCACGCCACCTACCTGAGTTTGAATCCCGGTAGGAACACAACAGTAAATTTTTAAAAATCGTCATCATCCTTTCGACGGGCAATGGCAAGCCTCCGAAAGTCAAATTCTGCCTATGACAAAGCTTCTTAGGAGAGCCGTTCGAAACCGGCAATAAACAGTAGGCCCTGCTCAGGAGTGTAAAAACTCACAAAGAGAGAAACACAAATGAGTGCGAGAAGCTGCGCTTTGGCCCCTACTGGTGTTTTATAGTAAAACACAAAATGTTTGCAAAATTCAACTTTATTTATCAAAATAGTTGCCTTCGAGGGCGATACACTGATTGAAATGATTTTTCAATCAAAATAGGCCTCTGTTTCGGCGATTACTTCTTCATCTCTTTCCGGCGAGCATTCTTTTGATGTCTGCGAACAGGAAATAGTCGCTGTGGGCCAAATCTGGAGAATACGGTGGGTGGGGAAGAAATTCGTAGCCGAATTCATTCAATTTTGACATCGTTTTCATCGACTTGTGACACGTTGCATTGTCTTTTTCTTTTTCAAACGCTCCAACAACGCAATCTAATAGTCGCTGTTGATAGTCTGCCCCTTTTGGAGATAGTCGATAAAAATTATTCCATGTGTATCCCAAAATACGGATGCCATAACCTTGCCAGCCGACTGTTGAGTTTTTGGTCGTTTTGTACGAGGTTCGTCGCCTGCTCGCCACTCAGCTGACTGCCGACTTGACTCTGGTGTGAAGTGATGGAGCCAAGTTTCATCCATTGTCACATACCGACGCAAAATTCGGCTTTATTGCGGTTGAATAGCTTTAAACACTCCTCTAAATCATCAACACGTTGTTGTTTTTGGTCGACTGTGATCAACGCGGCACCCACTTTGAACAGAGCTTTCGCATGTCCAAATATCCGTGTATGATATATCCAACACGCTCTTTTGATATCTTCAGAGCCTCAGCTATCTCGATCAACTTAACTTTACGGTCATTCGCAATCATTTTGTGGACTTTTTTGATGTTTTCATCTGAAACAGCCTCTTTTAGACGTCCATTGCGTACATCATCTTCGGTGCTTGTATGACCACTTTTAAATTTTTCAATCTACTTGCGAATGGTACGTTCGGCTGGTGCAGAGTCCCGGTAACACTTATCAAGCCATTTCTTTGCATCGGCTGCATTTTTTCCCATCAAAAAGCAATGATAAATTAACACACGAAATTGCTTTGAATCCATTTTTTTTCACAATAACAAAAGTTGCTTCACTCACAACGCTATATTTCGAGAACTAATCGTCCGACATCTGGTTGGTACTAACTTAATTCAAGTGGTGCCCTCTCTTACAAATGGCACTGACTTTTCAGCCCATTATGTATTTATTTATTTTTATTTAAAACTGACTCGGAATTTCGTTAAATTTTTTTAATAATTTCCGCACGTACGGCAAGTGTAATACGAGGAATGATGTAATGGCAAATCTTACCGAATATTTTGATAGCTGGATGTCTTTGACAGCTGCTGAAACATAAAAATTTGAAGAAACTATATTTGCTATCTGGTCATCCATTATAAATGTTGCTTTATCAATTTTAAAGGTGTTCTTGAACTTTTTGTCTATAAAAAGAGGTACTTCAACAAAAGTGTGATTTTTCAATTTGTTTAGCATTAATAGGAGATACACTACAACTGACATTGATTGTTTTTAGCGACACTGATTTGTAAAAATCCTAAGACCCCAAAATTCGAAAATAATATTGTAACTGTGAAAAAAAGCTTACAATTCTCTACGATCCGCTTCCCTCATTCGTCTCTGCAAGGAGACTTACGGGCCGCTTAAAATTATTACTTTTGTCGGTCACTAATTGAGCTCCCCTTAATTGTTCTCCAAAAGTGTCACGGATCCAAAGGGTGTAATATGGACCCAAGTTGTCACTCGATAGACAGAACGAACATGACGAACACGACAAAACATCGACTCGTGTGTCGGGCTCTGTAAGTCCCTTTATTCTCACAGCTTAATTAGTGGAGCCGCGTATGAATGTGTGTGTGTGTGAAGGAGGGACAGCTAGCCGAAATTTGCGGCTAGTTTAATAAATATCTATATCATTGCGAACAGTGCTATCATTTTGGAAAGAAAAGAAAAGAAAAAAAAAAGAAAAACCGACGAAAAAATCACGTTTAAGGGGCACACCTAGTGTGATCGGCAAAAAAAAAAATGATTTTTGGGAATTTTTTCACAAATTTGCAGGATATATGGTATTGACGCATAAATAATGAATATACATTGAAATTTTCAAAAAAAAAAATTTAAATTTTCAGCGAGTTATTCGCTATCTGCCAAGTCACAAAAAGAATGGTCCTTCACTGTTGCACTGATTGTCGCTTTCACCGTGGTGGGATTAAAAAAAAGATTATTTAAGAATAAGATATTGCCTATACAATGACTCACGATTCTGAAAAAATATTAAATCAATCTAAACGGCAGAGTTTTGAAAAAAAAGTCGAATTTTGCAAGATAAATTGATGATTTCTGACCCCAAATGAGAAAGATAATTACTTAGAGTGTCAATTATTTGAACTTTTTAATCAGCATGTCCCCATCAAAACTGTTGCAATTCGTAACAAAAACATCCCTTGGTTCACCGCGGAAGTACATAATGCTATAAAGCACCGTAGAAAAAAGTACGCGGAGTGGAGAAGAACCCCAGATGATTCACATTGGAGAGAATATTTCCGTGCCCGTAATCAGGCTTTAGCGATTACCCGCTGTTCAAAGAAAAGGTATTATTTTTCCAAGCTGAATCCAAATCAAGCAGCTTAGCTAAGCGGCTATGGGGCAATTTACGCATCATTGGTTTTGGCAAAGGAAATGTATCTTGTAACGTACCCGATTTAAATGTGTTGAAAAGCGCATTTTTATCACCTAGTGGAGTAAACCGTGAGTTTGTCCCAAATGCTCAACTTGTCATCCATCCCCCAAATGAATTTAATTTACAAATTGTTTCTGAGATAGAGGTGGTTGAGAGTATTTGCTCGCTTTGTGCCTAAGAAACCTGACGCATCATCTCCCTCAGATTGTCGCCCAATTAGTATTTTGCCATGTTTATATAAAATGTAGGAGAAAATTATGGCAAAACAAATTAACATATATCTTAATGGAATGGAAAGTCTAGTTTCCGAGCCCATCATAGCTGCTCTACAGCTATGGTTAATTTGCTCGACGACATAAGGATTCAGTTTGACAAAAATAATGTGACCATTCTGCGTTTATTAGATTTCTCTAAAGCTTTCGACAATGTTGACCATAATATTTTATGTCGGAAACTCAGGTTATTTTTTGGCTTAAGTGAAATATCTGTTCGGTTTATGATGAGTTACCTGGGTAACAGAACCCAAAGGTTGAAGTTTGAAGATAGTTTTTCCGATTTTATGGATGATCGCGCTGGAGTACCTTAAGGATCGATTTTGGGCCCTATTTTATTCTGCCTATTTATTAACGACCTACCCATTGTTTGTAATATTGTATCTCTACACCTTTACGCCGATGATGTCCAATTGTATCTATCTAGACCTATTGGATTAATTGAGGACTTAGCATATAGATTCAATGAAAATCTATCTTTTATATACAATTGGTCGTTAATGAATGGGTTGAACATTAGTTCGAATAAATCTCAGTGTATATCTAAAAAGCAGCACAATATCGCTTCAGTCCCCTATATTTACTTAAATGGTATGGCGCTTCCTTATGTTGATACTGTTATAAGTCTGGGCTACAGAATAAATCCCTTAAGCTATCGATCACGTCAATCATATTGTGCGTTGTATTTGTATGGTATATACTTCGGAAACTTTGGCTTTCGTCTGAATTTACTCCTACAGCAATTAAGATCAGGTTAATCAAAACGCTACTTTTACCAATCATTGATAACTTTGTCGTTATATACTGCGGGCTCGACTCTCAATCATATCATAAGCTACTTGTTGCATTTAATGGTATGATAAGATATGCTTATGGGCTTCGCAGGTATGACCATACTTCCCACTATCACCATCTGCTACTTGAGTATAATCTAAGGGATTTCTTAAGTGCCAGATGTTGTCTTTTCATGTACAAAACTATTAACACACATCTGCCATTATACCTAAATCTTCCCGGACTTACAATCTCATCACGCCCACATCAATTTTCATGAACACATCTCGTCTATTTTACGTACATGTCGCTAGACTATGGCACTCTCTTCCCAGGGAGGTAATGCAATTGACTGAAGCAAAGCAATTCAAAAAAGAAATATTTTGTTTCTACAGCTAATTTTCATAATTTTCATACATACATGAATTTCCTAATCCCTTCCTCTTCCTATCGTTCCCTCTCCTCTTCCCATCATTCCCTCTCCTCTTCCCTTAGTTCTAAGTTTAAGCTATTTAAATATTCCGCAATTGTATAATATAATATTGATATTGTACTATAAAAGATGCATATCTTACTTGTACACCGAATAAAGAAAATTGAATTAAAACCTTTATGTTGAATAGAGTTATCACATGTAAGGAAAAAAATGTACTCTTACCAACGTTGATGAGATGAAGGCTTTTATTGCCACAAATTTATTGATGGGAGTAAAAAAGTCGCCAAGTTATAAGGTCAAGTGATCCTAAGTTACGCGACAGTTTGTCTTTTGTATAATGATTTTGAAGACTTTCGAGTTTCTTCTCTCGAAATTTCACCTAAATGATAATGTCGTAATATCAGAAAGATCAATTTCGTCATATGACAAAGTCTACAAAGTTAGGACGGTATTGAAAACTAGGTGCAGAATTTTTAAAATGCTTGCATTCATCAGCAGAAATAGCTGTCGACGAATCAATGTAATCAGGAGGTCTTTGAACCAGTACATGGAAAAAAAGCCTATCAAAAGGAGGTACAAAGCTTAGACATTAGTCGATAAAAACTCATATTGTTTCAAATTCGTTATTTATATCGGTAAATCTGCTGATGATGAAACCATATATGCTTTTTTGATTACTTTTCCATGAGCGTGCCGTTAATGAAAGATCTAAAAGCAATAAGGATTCACGCATGCGGTACGGTAAATATGATACGAACATTTTTACCACGACTTAACCTAGTTGCAATCAAATGGAGAGATAAAAGATGTGTGCATTTGCTATCAAATTTCCATCACCCGAAAAAATCTATTCAGCTACAGCGAAAAGAGGAAAGTGGTGAAATAAGTTATAATCCGTCTACTCAAGCAGTGAAGGATTGTAACAATAATATGAATTAGAAAAAGTAAAAAGTGGTGGCACCAAATTTTTTTCTATTTTTTGGACGCTTGCGTTGTAAACTTTTTAATTTTTTATAAGCCAACGAGAAGACCAACCGTAGCATTAAAAAAGTTTCGGCTTAAAGTGATTGAAGGCCTACTGACAGTAAGATACGTTGCCAAAAATAGAAATAGTAGAGTCCACAACTTTCCATCTGTTATTGCATTAAAAAAATAAAAGCACTTTGTGACACTTGTAATCTGGACCACGAGTTCTTCTCATCAGCCGGTACATTGCACTCGCAGAAGGTGCGCTTCATGCAGCTTTACGAAAAACCAGATACGCACTGATTTGATTTGTGGGATTAACAATGAACCACTTTGCCTAGAAAAATCGAAAACATGTTTCCAGGATTACCATCGTCGCTAAAGGAGTAAAAAAAGCTCCTGGCTGAAAAAAAAGAAGTGATATCTGCAAAGGATAGCCGGGTATAAGATAGTCAGATCGCTATCAAATTCAGTCTCACAAAATTTTTAGCCCGCCTTTGTCTGCCGATCTTCTCTCAGGAATATGGCAGATAATTTCAACATTCACCTTTGTAGCACCATTCCCGGGGCTACAGGGATATTTCAGGGTATTATAGGACCGACGAACTTGTCTAAATTTGAATCACTATACATATCCTACCTGAAAAAGATATCATCTGTGTACCAATTGTTATATGCAAACTAAAACTAAAGCCAAGGGCTATTGGAAGTTCAAACCTTTAGTGAGTTTTTAAGTCAACTGTCTAGCGACCAAGCAAATCTGACTAAGACTCAATCTGAATCGCTATAAGACTTTGATCTGTCACTACGGGAAACATAGAAGCACTATCATAAGTGGACACTGGACACTGTTTTATAGACAAGCATGCAAGAAAGCGTGGTGTTTTTACAAACGATTTCCGCCAAAGTTGTATAGACGAGGAGAAGGCGAAGAAAATCCTCTACCTACTCTGTACATCCTCAGCTCTCTCTCAAGCGACCTAAACAATATAGACATCTAGTCTCCCATGATTCTTCAGAAGACCAAATTGGTCTCAAGAGTAGTATGACGTGCCATCATAATGAACCAATATACAGTGGTTCAGGTTCCAAAGAAGGACAGTCATAAGGTTTTTTTGGGCAGATTTACAATGAAATCATATCATTTTGGCCTGGAAAATGGTTGTTATGATTACTAGAGTATATGTATTCATGCATAAAATATTCATCAAGAGATGATGTACAAGAGATGAATAGTTTGACAAATTTATTACAAGACTTAGCTGCCTCCTCAGATAATTCACTAATAGATAATAAAGAATTATCGATCACTTCTGCCCCGTGAATCAAAAGTTTATGTATTGATGAAGCTAAGTTATAGCAGGGGTATCCCTCCATAAGCATATTGACAGTATCAAAAGCATAACTCTTAAATTTTTCTGAATTTATTTTATAACCAGAAGAAAGGCTCTGCAGAAGGTGACTACATCTGTCAATAAGATCTTTTCTAATACCTGTTGTTTTAGATGAAATATCAAAGTTATGGAAAAATGTACGTGCTGTGTTTCCATTATTGGATGTGCCACTTGCTCCACTTAGAGGTTTGCCTACAATTAAACCTAATTTTTCTCTAAACTGCCGTTGAACTAGCTCTTTTCTCTGAGCAAGACTAGCTTTATCTTCTGCCGAAATCGCTTGCCACTTTTTAATATTAATTCGATAAGAAGCGTGAATAAAATACTAATATCAGGGACCTCTTTTAAGCATATATTTAAATCGTTCATCTCTTTTGGTTTTGCACCAAAAATGTTACTCCTACTCGTAGATACGTCGCTAAATGGAGAACAAACTTTACCATCTACCATCGTCAGAAATGGGTGATTTTAATTTCGTGGTCATTAATAAGCACTGAAGATTCCCTGGTTAATTTGGCTTTTGAAGTAAACTTCTTTTGCAAGGTGACTTAATTTATTTATTTTGTAAATTAAAAACGAATTGATCTGCACCACCTAGTAGAGGAAGGGCGTGAGTTTTCCCAAATGATTGATTCCTCATAGGTATTTGGTTTATAAACAAGTTGAAGAGATACATAAGATGTGACAATTAAACTCGAATCTTCTATAATTGAATCTGAAAATTTCTGCTTATATTCACTATGGCCTGTGCTGCCATCAAAAACCCATTTAACAATTAAAACTAAGTCATCCTTAGTTCATTCGTAAGGCTTTCAAACACATCTTTTTGAGATTCAACAATGCGACTTGATGTATGGTCTAATTTGTCCACATAATTCTCCATCAGATACTTCAAGTATGCAAACTTCAGTCTCATTTAACCAGCTTTCGTATTTGGCCACTAGCTTAGCTTTTGATCTCCTAAATTACTTCCAATATGCGGCAAGCCATTTACAGAGATTCAAAAGAAGATTTCTTAAGCAATTAGTCTGGATATTTTTAGCATCCGGTAAAGAATTCGCAAACACTTCCCGAAACCTTTCTGCTTCATTTTCTTTATTTTTCGAAGCTATCCACGTATTTAAAACAAGCAATCGGGTAAAAGAACATGTAATGGTTGTACCTAAAACTGGACTGTACTGGACCTAATCTACTCAATGACCCTCAGAGCACCTAGGAGCACCTAAACTTTGCGGTTATTAAAACTAGGAAAATAAGAGATTATATTGGTCTATGACTCATTTATGGCGATTCGTGCCTTCATAAGTAAAAGCTTAGTTGCATATGGAAAATGGTTAAAAACAAAAAAAGTGGAAGTTTACGAAGCTAGTTATAAATAGTTGCATTGTTAAGGAAAACATAATTACTTTAAAAATATCGTACATACCTTCAATTTGAATATTCTTTGCAAAACTATATCACAAACAATAAATTTCTCGGAAAAACCAGACTTTAAAAGCAACACCAATTTATGTGAACAAATAAACTAATGAGCACTAGACAGAATGTTACCACTTCTGGTGCACAGAATTTACTGTGCCGTGTTTGTAATTCCAATGTTTTTTCTACCTGTGAATAGAAAGATTTTTTATGTTTCCTATACCGGTAAAATAACATCATATTTGCAACATTGGTATTTTGGCCGAATCACTGTGCAACAGTTCTAAGTGGGTTGGTTTTTCCAACAGCCACTCTAACCTAGCCTAACCCTAACCTAGGCCCCACCACTCTGAAAGGATCGGCTCCCACTACATCACGGAAAACAAGTATTTTGCGCAGTAAGTACTATACCTAGATGGAGGACTGCATGGATCCTCGGTACCAATTCCACGTGCTGTTGGCATTCGGAATACCTTGAGTTCAATCCCTAACTTAGGTTCTGGCATCAACTACCAGAAAATATTACGATGAGGATGTCACGCATGTGTGTCAGTGTTAAACGGCTCGAAATCTCCACAGTCGTTGAAACTTAAAGGCTTGCTATGCAGGACAGCCATAACGTATGCGTCGTTATGTTGAACGCTAATTGATAAGTAAAATTGTTAAATGTGGTGAACCAAAAAAGTGTCATAGAGGTTTGCAAATTTAGTCAATCTCTCAAGTGGCGTATTGGCCACAGTGGCTGTGGTGTAGTGGTATATGCATAGACTCCCTAAGCAGAGGGTCACGGGTTCGATTCCCGTGCGAGGAAATTCTCTGAAAAAGTCTTTTCATGCAATTTGTATGTAGTTATATGTAAACCCGTCGGCGTCAACTCTGACATGAAGGCATAACACTGATGTTGGAGTGGTTGCTGGCTGGGCTATATGTACTAGCACGTACTAAGGCCCACTGGTTGAGGATGCACTGGCTCCAGCTTGACAACCACCTCTGGGAAAAATATCGAAACCTAATACATCTGAGTTTCAAACTACTACACCACCCGCCCGCGGAATGGTGAAAAGCCAGTAAAAGGGTATTCAAATCTCCTTGGTGCGCGCGCGGAATTATAAAAAAAAAGACATATTGTGAAGACATAATACAAAAATCAAGCAGAGAAGTCAATGTTTGATGTCGAAGTCCTTTTGCCCCCTGTATTACATAAAGTTCAGATCCGATGTCGATTTATTTCCAGTTTGTAAGAAGCCAACTAAAAATGCCTTCATCGACTTATCAATTTGTATTCACATATTCATACATATGGACTCGAATAAGCATGCATATGAATATATATGATCGAGTGACTGCATAAAGCAATAAAATTCAAAATAAATTTGTGGAAAACAATGAAATTATCTCCATAAATATGTAATTGTAAGTATGAAATATTAAAACTCAAAGTCCAATTAATTCATGCATACATATATGTATGTAAAAGAAGTCTAATTAAATTTCTGTTAAGTAATTAGACCTTTGATGATGTGGTAGCCATGGATACCTAAAAATTCAAATAATGTTCAATTTTGTAGGTGGCTGCAAATTAAAGCCAATTAACCAACCACTATTGAAAGGTTTTCAAAGCAAAGCTCCTAAACAACAGAAACCGCTGGACAATTTTTTTCAATTCGTACACAAAGCATTTCCCAGATTAATGTTTCGCATTCATGAATTAAATGACATTGTACCAACCTGGCTGAACGGTTCAATTACTCTCGCATTGCTAATCAATGTTGCACAAAGTCCTATACACTAACACGAATATAAAAGATACACCAAAGCAATAGTTACATTGCGTCACTAAATAAATTAAAGCCCACTGAAACCAAACACAGGCGCTAATCTCTGACATTTACATGGAATCGTGGTACCCAATACCCGCCATTTACCAACACAAACACACAAAAGGAAACAGAAACAACAAAAATTATAATAATTATGCACTTTGATCGCAAAGAACGTAACGGAATACCGTCAATTGATTTATCGCATTTACTCGTAACACTCGAATAGGGTGTTTCCCTCGGGTTATCTGGATGGTTGGGTGGCAACGGTGAAGAGCACAGGTTTAACTAAACAGGGATAAAGGTCAGCAAGCACAAATCAGGCCATATCCGGTGGAGGTAGTAGAAAACAGACGGCCTACATATTGTATGACGCCGTCGCCGCACAGATTCTTCCTTGTGGCATTTGTTCAACAGCGAACCTATATACATCTATTAAGTAGTCGAACCTGGCTATAGTATGTGTACCTTGGTGGTAGTTTATGCAGACATACATGTATGTATGTTTTTGTTAGGCAAACATTGCCACCTCTAGTGGCTTGAGTATTTATTAATAACGACCGTTAGATACTCATTCGACGATATCCCTCATTTTATGTTTACAAAGGATTGCGTTGGTGTTAATGCACATCGAATACTCGTTTACGAGTACATCTTATGCAAATGTTAGCTTTTGACAAAGAGTTATTGCAGGCACTGAAAGGACGGATATGCTGTACTTCGAAAACCACCAAACTGAAAGCGGATCTAACAAAAACAACTGCAAAATGGCGTTTTAATTAAAATGAATGCAATGTGTGGATTCCACAGAACTACAACCGCAATTTAAAACTGAATTTCATTTGCAAACATATGATATGGACATATGAACTTTTCCAATCAATCGGTCGTATTGTCTCTAATTCCAAGAATTTTAATAAGGAATTCCGAATGATTTCTGAACCATCTGGCTTTGATATTCTGTCGCTTCCATTTCTGTATCCCATCGTATATATTACATACTCGTATTGTATGTTACACCATCATTATTCAATTTCTTATCAGAAGAGTATTTTGATATTGATGAACACCCTTATAATAGAATCTGCCAGGGGGAAAAGATTCACTGTAATTTGAACGTCGGTATCGTTGAATCCGTTGATGTGAACCAAACCATTCCCTTCTCGGTAATGTGCATGAATTTTACTGTAACGTGGAAAACGTTTCGATGGAATGCACCCATAGATAATTATTCATTTTTCATCCGCAGCTAAAGCGTTGCGGATTATTTTTTTTATAAGTAGACCGTGCTAATTTTATCCAAAATGTAAGTAAATTAATTTTACATGCTTCAACAAATAACTTTTTTTATTAAAAAAATTTCTTGGGAAAAAGACAACAAACCGGACATCGCAAAAAGAGTAAGCAAACGACCACCAGAGCACATAACAAAATTTTGGGATACTCTCCAAAAAAATCTCAATAGCTTAGGACAGCCATCCAAGGAAGTAAATGAGTAAAAAAAGTTAAGATAAATGAAAAAATAAAATAAAAATTATATATCTAAATGGCTAACAATCTTAATTTGTGGGTTTTTTTTTTCAAAATTTGAACGTTCATTTAAGAAAAACATGTACAATTTTATTATTCAAAGTATTGCCCATCTAAAGCTATGGCTTTTTCTCATCTTTCTGGCAATTTGTGGATCGCAATTCAGAACTTCGCTGGCGTGGCAGCCAAGAATGAATCAAGCCAATTTTTGATATTCTGCTCTGTTGTGAACCATATTTCAGTGAGGGCGTTCTGCATTGACCGGAACAAATGGTAATCAGAAGGGACAAGGTCTGGGCTATAAGGCGGGTGGGGTAAGACTTCCCATCCACTGTTTTTCAAATAGTTCTTAACCGAAATAGCAACGTGGGGCCGAGCGTTGTCATGATGGAAAATTATTGCCAGAGCATTACCTTCGCGCCATGGATATTCGGCTTTGATTTGGCTGGTTGGCCGGGTTTTATTCGCTTGGGGTTATTGTAATGGATTCATTTTTTATCATCAGTAACAATCCGAAACAAAAATGACTTCCTTTTGTGGCGTTCCAGCAGCATTTCGGACAAGCAAAACCGCCTTTCGACGTCTCTCGGCTTGAGTTCATGTGGAACCCAATTTCCTTGCTTTTGAATATATCCAGTTGCTCTTAAACGTTTTGAAATGGCTGCTTGAGTAACACCCAAAGATTCTGCGAGCTCTTCTTGTATTTGGCAACAATCTTCATAGAGTAATGCTACCAATTCTTCATCTTCAAACTTTTTTGGCTGCCCAGGACGTTCATCGTCTTCCAAGCCAAAATCACCACTTTTAAATCGTGCAAACCACTTTTGGCACGTTCGTTCGGCTAACGCATGTTCACCATAAACTTCCACCAAAATACGATGACTTTCGGGAGCAGTTTTCAGTAATGAAGAAGAACTAAGTGTTGTTTACGCTTCAAATGAATGATATATACAGAAATGACGTACAATGACAGTAGCTTTTCAACGCATGTTCCAATAAAATAATACGAGCTACGCCATCTCTTAGCAAACTGCACGAATTAAGTTATAGACCCAATACAATAATTCCGCAACCCGTCTAATATCCTCATACTAGGACGATCACCAACAAGCGGTTTCTACTGAAAATTCCTTGTCGGATTTTCTTCCCAATCTGTGTGGCGTACCTCAGGGATCTATTCTAGGCCCCATTTGTATTTTCTTTATATGTTAATGAATTATTATCCATTCTTTTGTAGTGTTCAGTGGAAATGTACGCCGATGACACTCAATTACACCTAAGCTGTCTTCCTGAATGTGCAGGTCAGTGCATTAATCCCATAAACTCCGATCTGAATAAAATTTTCAAGTGGCCGAGTCAGAATTTACTTCTTATTAATCCAAAGAAATCTAAAAGTATTGTTTTATCTAGAAAGCCCGGAAATACATCCCTGCTTCCTCCGATCTCTATTTACAACGGTCCTATTAAATACGTTGGCACTGCCGAAAACCTTGGTAAAAATGTTTTTAACTCAACTCCAACAGGGTCCTTCGCTCCCTGTGGGCTTTATAACATCTTACACCTATGGCAACCCGATCTCTGTTAGTCAAGACCCTCATTTCATCAATTCTTACTTACGGATGTGAAGTCTACGGAAAATGTGATTAATTTAATAGCTTTTATTAGCTTATCACAATTTTTGTAAAAGATATTATATCTTAATATGTAAGCTCTCGAACTGAATGAAAAAAAAAAAAATAAAAAAAAAAAAAATAAATAAATGACGAAAATAAACATAAGCTATTTTAACTTATTACCACAGAGATAAGTTATTGATGAAAAGCTCCGAAATGGACTGAGGTATATTTCTTTCCGTCACTGTGCTCTACATCCAATGCAGCACTTAACCTATAGACGTATTAATTGGCTGTGTAAATTTGTTCCGCGGTGATGCTTAATAGATTTTCCATTATTGCAATACTGGTAAAGTAAGTGAATGTTGAAAGTGTAAAAATCATTCCGCAAAACAATAAAGGTATTAATTTAAAATTGTTATGGCACCGCAAGTCACAAGTACACTTCATATTAACATTATTTATTTTGCTTTCAGGTGTTTGTTGTGTTTGAAGTAAATTGTTGACTTATGAGTACGTGTCACATAGCCCGTGTTTTTTTTTTTTTTTTTCGTGAGTCTATATGTTGGGGAAAAATTTCATCTAGGTGTGAAATGAAGCCTTTTTTTTAGTGCCATATTATTGTTAATAGTACTCGTATGTACTTTGGTGTCTACTGAAAAAATTAAAAACATATTTTCACTCGTTTGAGTAAATACTAATTAAAATAACTTTATTTAAAAATTCCAAAAATAAAAAAAAATATTTTAGTTTGTGTTTTAGGCTCAAATAGTCTTGGATTTTTTTTTATCAGGAATATTCTTGCATGGCAAAATGAATTAATTAGGTCATTAAAGTATTATTTTCGGAAGAGATTAAAAAATGTGCCGATCCAGCTAGAAGTCTCGGATAATAATGTTTGACGACAATGGTTTTAAGGACAATGACCTTCGGATATGCACGTGGAATGTTTTGACCCTAGCCAGGCCACGTGCAGGTCGTCATTCGGCATAGGTTCTTGATTGGTATCACGCAGATATCAATGCCGTCCAGGAAGTGCTAAAGAATGGGCTGAGCATAAGGAGGAAGAATCAGCGCTTACTAGGACGCGGGTTTGCGACACTCGGCAGAATCAGGCAAAAAGTTTTGAGCTTTTGACACATGTTCGCGTGTCTTGTGATAATCCGCATCAAGGTGGATGTCGCTGACATAAGCCTTATATGCGCCCATACCCCTACGGAACCAAGGATGAAACCACCAAAAAATGTTTCAACAAGCCCCTCTACAAGGCTATGAGTAATGTCCTCAAAATGGTGTTGAAATCGTACTAGACGATTTTTACGTCAGGAAAGTATAACCTTCACTGCACCATGCCTTGCAACTGACTTAGGCTTATTGACTTTGCAGCGGGACGAAATATACAGACGGGAATATGGCAGTCTCCGCATGATGAAACGCTATATCAAATTGATCACATTGGGGTTGGCATAAGGCATGCCTCCAATATTCCGGGTAGACAATATTGAATCGGATCACTACGTTATTGCAACTAAAGTACGAATGCGAATCTCTCAAGGACCACTGTTAATAACATTTACGCTTTCATTACTACTCATACTCTTGTATAATTTTTGCAATCAGAAATTCTATGTTCATGTATATTTTAGGTCATTACTCGTCACTTACAAATTCTTTCCATTTTTCTTTGCTTCAGCAAATTCCACAATGACTCGAATACCCACTCAGTTGGGTGTTCAAATTTTCTAAATTCATTCGACACGACAATAAAAATTGTTTGCATATTGTTGCATATTTTCATCACTTAAACAAAATGCAAGTGAGCAAAGTTATTCTCGGAATTTTATTTGGCGGTTTCTCTTTGAATTTGACGCTCAAGCTGATGACTTGATATCGTCTTCTCAATACTCTACATGTTTGGGACTTATTCAGCGCAATTTTAAATATATGAACGATGACTGAGAACCTTTGTCTTATCTGTACATTCAATTCATACTGTCAAATCATTCAAAACAAATAAAATAGATGGGAAAATTTTTTCTAAAATATTTTTGTGTTTTGTAATATTGGATGCACCAAAAGGCTTTATTTCGCAGCCGCCACAAAAAACTATTGTGAGGAGACATAACGTAAAAAAGCTGCAATCGGAAGAGACTGTCGGAATCGTATCCCGAAATCTCGCAACAACTTCTATGAGCTAGCAACAAGTACCGAAGAGCAGTGGCAATCCTGCCAACATGCCATCAAAGACGCCGAAACTGATATATTGATCAAAACCAAAATCCAAAAAAAATATAAACCTGCGCAGCCACGAAGAATGGCAGCTGCTCGTAAGCTCTATGAGCAAAAACGATAAGAACATCGGCTTCAGAGGAAGGAAAAAGAGCGCAAGAAGCGCGCCATCAAAGATATGGATAAGTTGTACTCCAGAAATAACGTACGGAAATTAAACTAACAGGTAAAAAGAACTTGTCAAGGCAAGAAAACCTGTTCAGAAGTCTGTAGAGATGAAGAAAGAAGCCGTGTAGCGGAGTCACAGTCAGTGTTGAGAATATGTGAAAACTTTTATGCCGGAGACGAAGACCAACTACCCACCGTCAGACAGAAAAGACCATTCAATTTAGACGATGATAACTAAACCCAATTCCCGACCGTGGGACTTAAAGTAATTGAAAGTAACATACACCAACCTATTTCTCAAATCTGGTCAGAAGAGTATATGCCTGATGAATGGAGTCTAAGAGCCGTTTGCTCGATCCACAAAAATGACACCCCAAAAACTGCGACAGGTATAGATTTAAAAGTCTTGCATGCAAAATCTTATCTGCCAGATTGTTTGAACTTCTGAAACGTCGACAACCTGACTGGCCCCTATCAGTGTGGTTTTAGGCCAAGAAAGTTCACAATCGACCAATTTTCTCAAGAAGTCCCAAAATATACCCAGCATATATGGAGCCATGTCTAGTTTTAGTATCCCTGCCAAACTCGCTGCTCCGTCTAGCTCATTAACGATTTAACCGAGACCTTTGTTGCCAAGATGACACACTGTCATACGACCTCCCTGACAGCATAACTGAAAGAATATTGCGGAACACACAGTCGAACACTGAAGGCACAATCTATGAAAAGTCTGTGCAATTGCCAGCGTACGTTGATGATATTGACATAATGGGCAGCGGGCTATGACCGCCAGAATGCACTGCTTCTGCAAAAAAGGTTATGATGCCTTGAAGTCCATTCATATTTAGGCGGACTTGCCAAATTTCAGTGCGATACTGTCTTTAGTTTTGTTTTGACAGCTGATTGTTGTTGACGTGTTTGGCATCATGTTGAGAATGGACAAAAACGAACATTATTTTTTGAGAGGCAAAACGGCAAAGGAAACAAAAGAAATGTTGGATAAATATTATGGGGCTAATGCTCCGTCAGATTACCCGCCAAATATTGGTTTCGAGAGTTTCGTGGTAGCCGCAACTCCACTACCGATCAAGTCCGTAGCGGCAGGCCCTCCGATCCGGTTACAAAGGACAATGTCAAAAAAATACATGAAATGGTGTTGGCTGACCGGAAAGTGAATGTGCGCGAGCTAGCAGATACCACAAAGATTAGTACTGAGCGCACACACTATATTTTGGGCAATATTCTGCATATGAAAAAGTTATCCTGAAGCTGAATGTCGCGCATACTCACTTCTGACCAAAAATACGAATGTGAGAGCACTTGGAAAGAGTGCTTGGACTTGCTGATGCGGAATCGGGTGGACTTTTGGCGTCGATTAGTAACTGTTGATGAAACTTGGATCCACTATAATACACCAGAGAACAGAATCAGTGCCCGATGGGTTAGAAAGATTATGGTGTCGGTTTTCTGGGATTGTCATGGCATACTCTTCGTGGACTACCTCAAAAAGGGAAAAACCATCAAAAGCGAGTATAACTGTGCATTATTGGAGCGATTGAAGGCCTCACATGGAGCGAAAAAAAAAATTTGTTTTTGCAAGATAATGCACCGGCGCAAATCAATGACTTACGGCTGCAATCGCTGTCGCATCCACTGTATTCACCAGATTTGGCTCCCTCGGACTATTATCTCTTCCCAAACCACAAAAGATGGTTCATCAATAAAAAATTCAGCTCACGCGAGGAATATTTCGCAGACGACGTCACGGAGGAGTATTTTACAGACCTTTCGGACGGGATCAAGAAGTTGAAAAATCGCTGGAATAATAAGTGTATCAAACTAAAAGGGGACTATATTGAAGAAAAAAAAGAAATATTTAAAAAAAAATCGACGAATCGGACGTCCTGTCCTGTCGCAGTTGACAGCTATAATTTCGAGGTAGTAAGGACTTTGGCTCTGCTATTAATTTTTCCGAAACAACTTCAATGGAAATAAAACGAAAAACCACGCTTACCGATTGCTGTTTCTTTGGGCTAAGCTTGCAATTGAGTTGTAAGACCCCAGCCCGAAAGATAAGGAGACTCTTTAAAAGACTTACCGAAATCTGATGTCGTTCCGACAGAAAAATTCTTCGTACAGTATTCGGTTTCGATTGCTTTGAAAGGAGGAGAAAATTCTACGACGAACTATACGAGGCACGAGTACACGAGGTGTGTTCAAAAAAAAAAAAAAAAATTATTTCTTCACCAATATTAATGTTGTCCTCTCAGATATTATGCACTTGTGCCAACGCTTTTTCCAATCTTCGAAGCATTTCTCATAAGCAGAGCCTTGAGCTCTTCCAGCGATTCCGTTTTTATTTCCTCATATAGCTCCAACTTCATGATCTGTGTTTGAATTGCTGCAGTCATCATCAAAGCACATTATTGTTTTCGGAATGTCGCTCTATAGATATATGCAATTGCAAAGCAAAGCAAACTTTTACAATTTGGTTTGCTTTGTGAGGAAGATAGTGTAGCTCTCCTGTACCATCTAACTTTCAGCACGCTGTTGGTTATTTCTGTTATGTTTCGAGAGCGCTTGTGGGCTTCGTTCAATCAATACTAAATTGTTATGCACCCAAAGGCCACAAATTTCTTTCATCGTTTAAGTACTGCTCTCTTATCCACGAACTTAGTTCACAAATTTCCAATCGTGATTCGCTCCAGGGTATGTAGCACCAACGGAACGAATACTTAAACAAGAATTTAAATATTTATCAAACAAAAATTATTTACAAGTAACCTATTCAAACAATGAAATCCTTTTCGATTGCAATAGAGATGCTTAGCTGTTGGTGGAGTAATTATTCGTGCATGTGTCCTGTCTATTCATCCTATAACTGTTTCTGCTAAAAGCTTTGAATAATTTTTCCTCTTTCTGTTCCTGGTTTTCTGTCTGTCGATGGTAATCCAAACTGGGCGCATCACATAACTTCGGAGAATGATGACTGCGTTAGTCCAATCTCATGATCCTTTCCCACTCCTGTTTGATATCCACCTTCTCCAAAAAAAAAAAAAAAAAAACGCAGGCATGCACTCAGATTGACGACGGGAGGAACGGCAAATTATTTCTTGGATACAAACAGATTTTCTAAGGGGAAAACCAATAAAATTTTTTAAACATTGCTGTGCTTACTCATAGTACTGGTAAACTTGATAACTAAATACAATAAATATTCAACAATTGTGGTAATTCTAAGGGATTGGATTTATACCCTAAATTTCTCCTTATGCATCTTTGCTCATTTTGTTTATTTTGGATCTGTTCTTCGGTAAGCTATCTAAATGTTAGGTTATACATTACCAAACTCTGTAGGTAATACAAAATACAATATTCTACCTTAAAGCAAATATTTGCAAAAAAAAAAAAAAAACCCTTAAATATGAACTGTAATGACAACTGAAGAAAACGACGAATGATAACTGACAAGGCATTCAAAAACAATTTCGAAAACAATTTTCAGAATCCGCTGGAATTAAATTTCGATGGAAATTCATTACAGGAGGTATACTTTCTAGGGAACAAAAATGTTTGTGTGGATTTTCTTTCCCCGAAATTGCCATGCCATAACATGCTCATGACTTTTGAAGGTTGAAGTCAAAAGAATAATTACGATTTGGTTTTCAACCACGCCAACTAGACATTTTCATAATCATCAACGCATAATTTTATTGTAAAATGCCATCTACTGAAGACTACTAGGCTAGTGAATATACAAACATTGTCTCTTATTTAAAAACGTACGTAGAACTCGCGTCGAAATGTATAACTTCGAAACTCGCGCGTGAGAATTTTACTCATAAAAAAATATTTCTAAATATAGGGTTTTCCAATAGGGACTTGACAACTTTAAATTTAATTTGTGAACAATCATCAAAGTGTCACTGTCAATTTATTCAGTAAGCTCAACATTTTTATCATGGTAAAGTACACTAACGAGCAACGTGTGAAAATTATAAAAATTTTCTACAGATATTCGTAGTCGCAAAATCATCTTCAATGACGAAGCTCATTTTTGGCTCAATGGGTTCGTCAATAAGCAAAATATGCTCTCATTGTAAGCGCAAAAGCGCCTTTAGCTCTGGCCAAAGCAGCATCTACATTTTTGTCAAAATACAGAAACCGATCTAAACAGACCCCAAGGTATCTGAACACATTTCGACAGGCAAGAAGCTGCCCGTGTTGTCCAATGATCGAGAACTTTCTCCAATTTTTTCTGATATCCCTAGAGGCTCTAGACAACGGCGTCCTAAAGAGAATGGTTTCCGACTTCTGAAAGTTTATTTTCAACTTCCAGTCATCGCAAAATCGTCTTATCTTATCGAAGTCACGCTGCAAGAGAGTATTGATGACCTCGATTTTTGGACCTGTTCTGTACGCTATCAAATCGTCTGCGTACGCAATAGTATGGGAAAGTGAACCTATCAAGTCGCTTGTATAAATGTTGAACAGGATCGCGAATTGACCGCGCCTTGCTGAAGACCATTTTTAATTTGAAATATTCCAACAGAAGTCACATCACCATTCTTCACGATGAACTGTCTGTTGGTTAGCATATTATAAAGAATGTACAAGAGTGGTTTACTGATCCCCAGCCTAGTCAGCTTATAGAAAAGACCCTCTAGCCATACGGTGTCGAAGGCCTTCTCCAAGTCAACAAGGCAGGCACCAGTACATTGGTTTTTGCTTTTATTCCATTGTATATCGGACACCAGTTTAGACGCGGCATGTGAGATATCATGTCTCGGCTTTAAACCGAATTGATTATCCGGAACTATATGTTTGTCATCAACCCACCTATACAGAGCTCTATTGATTACTTTTTCAAAAACCTTACTGATATTCGGAAGGAGACTTATCGACCGGAGATTTGCCGGATTGGATATATCCTTTCCCTTTTTGGGGATAGGTTGAACCAGCGCCGTTTTCCAATGCGCTGGATAATGTGCATTATTCATTGCATTATTAAACAGGGTGGTGTAAATGTCAACCGCTTCTAGAGAAAGATGTCGAAGCACGATGTTCTGAATACCATCGGTCCCCACTGATTTTTTAGCCCTCATTGTGTCGAAGATGTCATGGAGTTCTTCCTTCGAAATGGTAGGTCACCCTCTCTGGTAATGACATTATTTGCCATGTTTTCGTCGCTGAACTGGGTGAAACCAGAGCCCTCGGATCGCTAGTTCTCTACTTCATTTCGAATGTAGAAGTCGTGCACCAAGACGGTCATAATTAGGACTAATGGTATCATTGGCCTTGTATACTTCTTGGAAAGTCGCCCTTATGGCCTCAACTTTCTCCTGTGGATCCTCGATCACAAAGAAGTCGTCATCATCGGCGGCCTCATTTGGATCAATACCTGCTATTGTCAGTAACCATTCGTTGTCTGATGTCCGGGCTATTTTAAGGCACTAAAGGTCGTTTTGATTTTTTCTTCGAAATAGTTTATTTATTTGCCGGAACATATTCGGGTTACTGGTGTTTACAGCCCGAACCTTGTTTTTCCCATTCAAACTTACAGAAATTCTGTAATTCTCGACGACTTCAATGTCTTGATCTCCGGGTGTTGTCTGTCGGTAAGTCTGTACAAGTTCTTGAATCTTGACAGAAGTCTACTTTTCTGTCGGTGCAGTGCGTCAATAGTAGGATTGCGGAACAGGTCTTTGTTAGTCGTACGACATGTACAATAGTATTATTCAAGGTATTGCCCATCTGAAGCTATGACTTTTTCCCATCTTTCTGACAATTTGTGGATCCCATCCCAAAATAACTGCTTAGGCTTGACAAGCAAGAATGAATCAAGCCAATTTTTGATATTCTGCTCTGATGTGAATCGTATTTCAGTGAGGGTTCTGCATCGACCGCAATAAATGGTAGTCAGAAGGGGCAAGGTCTGGGCTATAAAGCGGGTGGGGTAAGACTTCCCATCCACTGTTTTCCAAATAGTTCTTAACCGGAATAGGAACGTGGGGCCGAGCGTTGTCATGATGGAAAATTATTGCCTCGTGTCTGGTCGCATATTGCGGGCGTTTTTCGACTACTGTTGCCTTCAAACGGATTAATTGTGTTCGGTAGCGTTGTCCATTGATTGTTTCACCCGGTTTTAGCAGCTCATAATACAGCACACCCATCTGATCCCACCAAATACAGAGCATTACCTTCGCGCCATGGATATTCGGCTTTGCCGTTGATTTGGCTGGTTGACCGGGTTTCATATATGATTTTTTGCGCTTGGGGTTGTCGTAATGGATTCATTTTTCACCACTAGTAACAATCCGATGCAAAAATGACTTCCTTTTGTGGCGTTCCAGCAGCATTTCGGACATGCAAAACCGCTTTTCGACGTCTCTCGGCTTGAGTTTCTTGTGGAACCCAATTTGAACTTTCCTTTTAGTGTTCTTTGGAGAAGGTCCCGCAACTTTCCGTAATCTGCAATCTCGACCACATTTATTGCGGGTGGGAAGGGGGGCGAGGTTTCGTTTGGAGTTTTGTCTTGGGTGGTACAGTGGGCTTATGTTCACCTCTTGGTTGTAAAACTTCGGGAGATGAGCCTGCCTAACGTTTTTTGTTCGGCATTTTCGCGAGTACCGGATAGGTTTCGCGAGCAAGTTTTTTAGAACCTCGTTTTCTTTTCGAAGTGAATCTACTTCAATCTTAAGCTCGTAAAAGGGTCTTTGCATGTCATTGAATTTAGCTCGGAGTTCATTGCTCTCCTGTTCGAAGCATATACTTTTCACTGAGTCCTGAATAACTGGCGGACTTCGTTTCCCGGAAATATGCGATCTAGATGGTGGAGATCGGATTTCTTTTGATGTTTTTGCAAAGGGATTTAATAGCAATAAATGGCTTTCTTCAGAATCCGAAGAGCCTACCTCCGAAGAGGATGGATTTGCCAGTGAAACTAGATTGTCACCTGAATTATTACTTCCGTTTGTTTTGTCCATTGCATTGCATACAGAGAATGCATTTTAGTCGCCTTTACGACAGGCATGCCTACCTCGGGTATATTCTAATTCCCCTACCCGAAAGGGGAATTTTTTGTGACCGCAAATTGAAGAAATAGACACATAGGAACTTTATTTTTAACAAGGAGAAGCTACGAGTCACACAACACGTGCAAACATTGAGCTATTGTGGTCTTAGTTTCTTGATTGATTAATTTCATGTAATAGTGTCATAATCCGGCCACTAGATCATGCGATTAAATGCCATTAGATTACTTTCTTTGGGGTTTTCTGAAAAAAAAAGTCTATGTGGATAAGCCAACAACAAAAAATTAAACTAGAAACCTAATATTCGAGAAAAAATAAAGAAATCTACTGCAGTTCTTTTCTCTTGAAAAAAGGCCATTGGGAACGAATGGTGCCTTCAACCCCGATTTATCCACTGGCTATATGTCTCCGTTATAAAACCGATACTTACCTACTAGGTGGTTGTTTAATGGACTGCTTTCGACAACGCAGTCAACTGCAGCAAACTAAGCAAATTCCAAAAAACAGAATGTCAGTGCACAAATGGAACCTTACGTACTACTCCATCGAAGGCACTAGGTATTCTGCTTCACTTGAAACCTCTCGATATTTTTAGCAGGCAAGTGGTTGCTAACGTAGCTATTCGCCTTAAAACTGCTATGCAGTTGACAAATACACTATTTAGCCTTGCTAATAGTCTTAACACACTAGGAATCCTTCCAGAGAACATTGAATACACTATGTCCTAACATTGGTTTGACAAAAACTTTCTAGACCTTGAGATCCTTCTGGGAGAAAGGTGCATTATGGATGACAAGTAATTCCACTTCTATAGAAGTAATGTCCCGTCTGAAGAAAAACGTGATATCCGCTACTTTTCGGGTAATCAGGCAGCTGTCAAGTCCCTGGATTCAGTTTCAAAAAGTTCTAAAACCGGGCTTGACTGTCAATCATCTCTTAAGAACATAGCATAGCAGTTCAACATTTACCTATGTTCGGTGCCGAGGTGCGTGGGTATTCTAGGGAATTATTGGGCTACCGAACTCACCAAAATTGAAACCAGTCAACCTATCCTATCTGAAAAAGTTAAAAATCGCTTTGGGCAAATTAATTCTAAAGCTGGATTCTTATAGAAGAACAAACCTAAGGTGGACTGTTTGGTCAACATGTCTAGCGACCAAATAAATATGGCCAAAGTTGGATCGGAATCACTCTAAGAGTTTGATCTTTCAAAATAGAAAATATCTCAGTAATATCAATGATGTCATCACTAGACAATTTCTTATAGGCAAGTTTGAAGGAAGACTTGGCGTTTTTACAAATGATTTTTGCAGAAGCTGCATAGACGAGGAGATTGCAGAAGACGATCCTCCACCTATTCTGTATATGCCCAGCTCTCTTCCAAAGAAGGAAACTCTACTTAAGAGCTTTCTTCTACAATAATTTAAGCAGTCTAAGCAATACCATATAGACTTTTTCCTTCATCGAACAATTCAAAATGATTCCAAAAGTAGGAGGATAACAGATCTACGTGGCGTCACAACGTACCATTTCGTCTAACCTACCTATCCGTACTACAATTTTATTGCGTTGAAAGGAATTTGGAGCTGTTCCTTGATCGTTGTCTTCTACCAATCACAATTACAACAGAATCAATTCAAGCACATTGAATAATTTGACACCCCATGTCAAGTTTGAAGCGAGCATTCGACTTGATCACCTGTCACAAGAATTAAATTAATTCAAGAGTCAGACATCACTATTTCATGTCGTTCAAACTTGTCTAATTTTATACTCGTGAAGCAATTAGACAAAATATCAAGACTTGAGTAAATCCAACGTAATTTCCCTCTCTTCCCCTGGCATCAAATGTATTCAAAATATTCACATAAAAAAAGATATTCAATAAATAAAAAATCAAAATATCTACTACATCTACTACGTTTATGTACGAGTATATACTACTTTTGAAGATGGTTCTTAATCAGATTCATAAATCAAACTATTAAATACGATTAAGTGTGACCAGATAAGAACAATAGGAAAAAAAAATTAAATAAACTAAGAACGGTGTGATATATGAAATTCATTCTGACTTTATTATGTAGCCACGATCATGCCATTATGCTGGAAGTGCTACAAACGGTCGTTCCAATTTTTGATGACTCGGTACAATATGTGCGGCGTTACTCCGGCAATTGCGTATCGAATACGATCTCGATGATCTCGTCCAAAGAGTTTGGCTTGTTAGCATTGCCGAGGAACTTGACGTAGCCCCAGAGAAAATAATCGAATGGTATCCAATCGCGACGACCAATTAATGAACCTTCGCCTTCAGATGACCCAGTCGCCAAACTTCTCTTTCACAAGTTTGAGAGTTGCGTTGCTTGTATGGCATATACCGCCGTCTTATTGATACAACAGCTCGGATATATCGAAGTTATCGAGCTCTGAGCACAGAAAGTCGGTTTACATCGGTCTATACCTAAGACCAGTAACGGTAACAGTGTCTCTTTCTTCATTTCGAAAGAAATAGGGTCCGACGATGCCGCCAATCCATAAAACGCACCAAAAAATTAATCTTTGTGGATGCATTGATGATTGTGTTTGAACACGAGTTGATTGTGTTTCACCCAATAATGGCAATTTTGCTGGTTGACATAGCCGCTGAGCCAAAAATGGGCATCGTCTGAGAAGATGATTTTTTGCTCAATATCCGGATCTATGATGAACATTTCTTACGGCGTTGTCTATGGTAGTCTGCTTTCAATTCTTCGGTCAGCATAACCTCATACGGCTGTAGTCTCAAATTAAACAGCAAAATAGCCCGGGTTAGCTCTCTGGCGATACCCAATTCAGCTGCTCGGCGCCGAATCGGCATTTCTGCGTCTTCTTCGATACTAGCCGCTACAGCACCGGCAATGTTTTCTTCATTGCACACCAGTATCTATTTGTTTGGTGGCTTAAGATCCAAAATAGTGTATTCACACATCGATTACGATTACTCTAAAAGAGGATACCAGTTGTAAAGTGCTAGACTTAGCATCAATTTTAAGATGTCACTCATCTCCGTACGTTACCCAAACAATAAATTAAATTAAATTACAACTCAGCGAAAATCATTAAAACCGATGATACACCAGTAAGTTTTGAGACAATAATTTTTTTATTTTTTTTTTTTTTTTTTAATATTTGTGTACAACCTTGTAATGTTTCATATTCGTATAATTACGAAATAAACTTGGCTAACGTATTATATTGATTTTCGTTATTATTTTAATGTGAAAGTTTTGTGAGTTCCTGTGGTTCGAATGGTAGTGAAATGGTTTCCGAATCGTAATGTTCGCTTTTCGAATCCCAATCAGCCCCAAAAGACATTCATTTTTTCAGTCAACTAAAATCATAAAAGATGGGTTGTTGACTGAAAAACAATAACAAGCCAACTTCCACTAACAATTTAGTGGAACCACCCCATTAAATGATGGTTGCCATCCATGGAGCGACATAACCACTGAGCCCAAACATCGTTTTTCGTCTTTCTATACGTTTTTCCAAAAACCTTAACACATGCTGAGGCATTATGACATAATTGTATCCAACCCACTTGAGTGTTTAGCTCTTTAAAAAAAATAACTAAGCACGAGGTATAGAATATCGTTTTTTTTTTTTTAAGATTATGAAACATTTGATTGACGCCATGTAGAAAAAGATCATGTCTTTCTTCTATTTCACGTTCCACTAAAATAAAACGATTTTATAGAAGAAATGAAAATCAATCCCAAAGAGAAGAAATACTGTCGTCCCAAAAATAGCGTAAAGCTTTGAAAAGATCTTTGGAAACGAGCCAAGAATGCGAATCCCGTATGGCATCTGATCGGGTTTGTCACATGATTTCCGGAGCTACAAAAACCATAAATATTAGAGCGTGAAGTAAGGCTCTGTCCTTAATTAGACCGCCAGCGATTTCTGAGATGTACTGAGAATACTGAGAAACGTGTAACCCGTTGGAGCCGTTCAATGGTTGGGGAGAGTTCACCGCACATTACCAGGCTAAGTTCTCAAAGAGTTTGTCAGAGGTGAGACCAAGATTATGAAATTCGTTTAGCCGGGGAGCTGGAACCCCTTACATATAATCGTATATTAGAATATGACGAGAAATATGAATTGCGACTCCCGAGAACAAGAGAACGATAAACGACATTAGAGAAACAAACGCAGGCTCATACAGTGGTTGATAGTCAAGCAAAAGGAGTGGCGGAAAGCACACTCAAATGGCCAAAGATCGACTAAGACACACTCTAGTAAGAATGCCAGATGAATAAGGTTCGCCAATCTATGAACGCTTCGATGTGGTACAATGGAATTAAAAATATTTGAGTGGATTTAATTACGGCACCACCATATGTCGGGTCATATAAAAAGTCTCCGCGGTTTTTTGGTACATATTGGTCATTAATATCTACGACATTTTGCCATTTTCCGGGTAGCTTCATGTTTTCATCGGTGTAAAACTTCTGTGGTTTATCAGCGAAAAGCTTGGCCAAGTGATTTTCAGTGGCTCTTTGGTCTGCCAATTTTTTACCATCAAGAGAGTTTTGCAAAGACCGAGACAAATGGTAATCAGAAGGTGCAAGGTCCGGACTATACGGTGGATGCATCAAAACTTCCCAACCGAGCTTCGTCAATTTGTTCCGGATCATCAAAGATGTGTGTGGCCTAGCATTGTCATGATGGAAGACAACTCCCTTTCTGTTGGCCAATTCTGGTCGCTCTTTCTTGATAAATTCAAGATCGAATTGACCGTTTCGCCACGTTCTAGCAATTTATAATAGACAATTCCCTCCCAATCTCACCAAACACTCAACATTACTTTGTTTGCCGTCAATCCAAGCTTTTAAGTCGTTTGTGGTCGGTCACCGGCCTTTGATCATGATCGCTTGAGTTGGATATTCTCGTATTTAATCCATTTTTCATCGCCCGTAATGAATCACTTCAAAAATGGTTCCATTTCGTTACGTTTTAGCAGCATTTCACTGATGGTTATTTGGTCAATTTAAACTTCATTGCGTTAATTTATGTAGCACCAAAACATCGAGCTTCTTATGTCTTTATTTATTTATTTCATTATTTTACTTTAAAGCTTTTTATATACATACATCATTAGATATAGAACAAAGATAAAGTAGGTAAGGTATTGATGAATAAAATAAGTTTGTGGCATTTTATACTTTTTATACGTAAGTAATGAAAATAGTGTTAAATGCCACCTTAAAGGGCTTTTCTATTAAACATAACAAAGATGGGTGGGTTGACTCAAAACATAGATTTAAGAATAATCCAATATATGAAACAGAACCGGAAAATGAGATACATTTTTAAAATTGATATATTATGCTAATTTTTCCTTTATAAAATAACTTACATCAGAATATCAAAAGAGTAGAATTCTAAGCTGGAATAATTCAAATCAAAGAGCCAATTTTTCACATGCCTCTCAAAATCTCGAGAATACGTTATTGATCTAATAAATACCGGTAGTTTATTGAACAAAAAGCACGATGAAACCGAATAAAAAGCCCGCAATTTCGGTAAAGAAACAACAAATAGTTAGCTCGTAGACTACATTTAAAAACTAATCTGAAATTGCAGTGACCAGATTTCGAGAAAAAACAAACATTTAGTACTTTAAAGCAGCAAAGATGTCTAACTGACAAAATTTTTAAATCACGAAACAATTAAAAACAAAGATGACGATAATGTTTATTTAAAATTGTTCTCAACTCCCTTTTTTGTAAGATTGATAAAGGCTGTATCTAATACCATATTGACGTTTTAAATGGAATATTCCGAAGTAAATTATTTTAAGAAACTCATTTGAGCAAATCATTCTTAATCTTAAATTCTTTTACTTCCTCAATCAAATACCCAGTTGTCACTGCAGATGAGCGCACTACTGAGAGTTCGTAATGATGATCTTGTGAAACAAATGTAGCATATTACTTTTTATTTTAGACAGTCTGGTGCGTGATAGTTAATCGTTGCGTTCATAAATTATTGGTTTGTTAAGCAAGAGAACATTAATTTAGTTTTGGAAATAATGATTAGGCTATACTTAGCCAGCAGTCGTATTAGGCTAGGATCCCAATTAATATTGGAAACGAATTCCAAATAACTTTTGAATCTATATACGTAACCTACGTCACCAGCAAAAGCAGTTAGTTTACCCTTAAAATTTATAGAAAAAAGAGAGTTTATAAAAATAAGAAATAATGTAGGTCCCTTAATTGAACCTTGCAGAACATCATAATTAAAAAATCTTACTTCACTCCTTGCTTCCCCAATCTTCACACTTTGAGTGTAAAAAAAGCATTTGGTTACCCATATCAAATGCTTTTAATATATTTGTATATGAATAGCCCAGCAGTAAACATTTTAGCGTCCGAGTTGGAAAAAACATTTTGAGCAAAAAATTGGAAGGGCATCTTCAATAGATTTGCCCTGTTGAAAACCAAATTGTTTTAGATTAAAAAACTTAATTTTATTTAAAAAAAAAAGACATTATTCCTTTTTTTCATGATCTCCTCAAAGATCTTACTGAAGGATGAAAGAAGAGATATAGGTCTATAATTCTTCATGTTATTTACAGAACATTTTTATGTAATGGTAAAACATCCACGCATTTGAGTGCTGCTCATTTTAGATGATTCCAAGCTATCATACTGATCTTGCTCTATCAGTTGCAAGATTTTTATCAACTTTTCACTGACGGGCCGACCAGTGCGACCGCAAATCACTGCTGAGTCCGGCGTTTACTCACATCATCTTCAACGTAAACGGCATAAATTTCTCGGCTTTTTTTTGCAGCGTTTTTCCTCTTTTTATACTAAAAAAGCATAACATAGCGTATTTCTTCAGATATTTCACTCATATTCAAATCAGTATAACTTCTAACACGAGTAACGTATTACACATTTGTCTTCACAAAAAATGTAGCCTGACGTGTTATCTTTCAAACACATGTTCGCTTGACACAATCAGATAAGTGTTCCCAGATAAATGGATACCAACCTCATCTAGTGACAAAAAACTGCGGAAACTTTTTATATGACCCAGTACTACGGAGAATACGCTTTTTTGGGTCGAATGATAGATACCTATTCATTTTGTAAGGCACTGAACTGGCAAAAAGAACCAACCTGTAAAGTAACACTGGTACCTTTGCAAAGGCCATCTGATCCACTAAAATCTCTTTTGGCGGAAGAACATCGTGAGTCTTCATAACGTTTAGAATACCGAAATAACAGATATAAAATGAATTTTATGTTTAGTAATTCAACCAGTTTGGTGCTTTAATTTTTCTACTAAACAGTGAAAAAGCGCTACCCTCTTTGTTAACTTTTGTAGACTCCCTGCCAACTGGACTATTCGTTGCATTGCATTGTGAGCCAAGAGCCTGGCCGTCGGAGCGATTTATTTCATCTCGCGAGTACCTACATATGTCTGTGTCTTTCTCCAATATGCTCTTGGCATTTTCGTCGTTTTCCGCTTTTATGATGTACGATCTGGGCTCCTTGCATTTATCTATAATCCGTCTGGTGTACCAGTGAGCTTTTGTAGTTTTTTGATAAATTTTGTCTCCTTTTTCCAATGATAGATACTGATCAAAACTTTTGGGATTACATGCCGAGCAAATATAGATTTTAACTTCACAGTTATTTTATTTGCAGAAAACCCCTGGCTTAAAACGGCAGTTTCAATACTTTATACTCGTATTTTGAAAACTCATAAATTACTAATAAATGAAAATCAAAGAAATCGATTCCAATTTTGTGCCAAGGAAATTCGTCTACAAATGCTCTTTAGCATTTGAACTTCTCTGTCGAATGCATATTTCACAGTTGTCGACCATGTTCCACAATTGATTTTTGGCCAATAGACCAATGACCTAGCCAATCTCATGCATTTTTCTAAGCCCATATGACCTTCGTGAATCAAACCCAATATTTCAGAGCGTAACTGTGTATGCCACATGCATCTCCTTATCCAGCCTATAATTGATTTTGATATTGTACGCCTGCACGCTGAGCATAAATCTTTGCAGCCGTGGAGTAGCTCTATATAATTTTTCAAATATTGGGATCAATGGTTTATGACCGGTTTCAACCAAGATGTCTTTACCGTAAATACATTTATGCCAGCGATTGAACCAGAAAAGTATCGCAAACAGTTACTTTTCAATTTGTGCATAATATTGCTGACAAGATTTCAAGGTTGCTGATGCATACGCTATTGGATTGTTATAATGCTAAATAAATGCACCTACAGCTGATTTTTACCGAGAGTTTTATTTTTATGTAACTATTGTATGTCAAAATAGGCGCCTGCAAGATTAACAATTTTAGCTTTTTAAACTCTTTTTCATGACTACCATTTCAATGCCATCTTTTTTAAGAAGCTGTTGCAAGTTCATGTTTTAGATAAAGAGATCTTTAACGAAGGAAGAGAGGAAGTTAACCATGCCTAGAAACCGTTGCAGTTCTTTAGAACTGTGCGCTCATGGCATTTTACAAATGGCTTCAATTTTGCTTACATTGAGACGAAAACCCAATTCATTACAAAAAAATCTGGCTTATGAACATGTGCCCAATAACCGGACACTTGTTGTAGATATGTCGTTCTCCACATTTATTACAGTTTTGAAGGAGTCTCTAGTAGCTTTTCTCATGTGTAATTATGAATCCTATTTAACCCGCTGATGAACAGATCACGTATCAAGTCATCCTTTAAAGCTCCGAATTCACAGCTTTTGCTCCGGTTTTTTAGTGCCATCCACTGTCTTACCATCCCCATGTCATCTTGTGAAGAAATTATAGCGTTCCATCAAAAGATTGTTTTTTGGCACAAAGTAATCATTAAACTTCTTCACCAAATCCTCATGATTAACCGTTTGTTCATCCATATCGAAAGAGTCAAATATTTCAAAGCACTCTGCACGCATGTCTACTGTCTTGGATATCTGACTTTTTTTTAAATTCCACACTGACTGCCTTATTTATTACATAGCTGTTACATTTGAAACACTACCTTAGTGTAGTTCTCCATACAGTGCATGGCCCAACATCGTTCGTTGATCTATGATGTGTTGATGGCCTTGAATACCCATTTACCAAGCGGCATGTGCAGCTCGCCGTTTGATGGATAGCGATGATGGATAACACTGCGATGAAACCCCAGTTGAGGCACATGGTCCTAGTTCACGGTATTATTGCTGTTCTGTAGTTTGTCGTATGCGTACTAACTACGAGAAAAATGCCGCCAGCAATTAGCCGAAGTATTAATACAAGCGCTCAGAAGAAGGGTACCTGAGGTCAATGAAGACATCTATAATGAAAACAGTTGTCTTTTAAAAATACAAAAAAACGTATTTTCCAATGTAGGACATCCACTGGCTCATCCACATCCAATCCACACGAAGTCACCTATATGGCAATTAATGTGGAGTATGCAGTGGAGAAGGATTATGATCGCAAATCTAGCAGCTCATCAACAGAACAACAGCATACTGCTGAACAGCAACAGGTTTATGAAGAAGTTATTACAAATATTTTCTCTAATGAAGGCAAAATGTTTTTTTTTTATGAACTGGAAAAACTTTCCTCATAAATTTGCTGCTTAATAAAGTGAGAAGTGAAGGAAAAATCTCTCTGGCACGGCACGTTCCTCAAAATACACAAAAGTGAAAATCCCGTATCCAACACCTCCAAAGATAGCCTTTTATCAGGGCCTGCGTTTTCATCGCATCATGGCGTACACAAAATCGGTTGAGGCTGTTGATCGCACTTGGTGAATGCCATCACATTTTCATCTTCTGACACTCCTGGCGGATGAAATAAACGCGTACCTCAAGCGTTTTCTCCTCTGGTTTCATGTAAAAAAATATTCACTGCATCACAACATGCGTGCCATTCTAAGAAGCTATTCACAGCTCCAGAATTTTTGACTGTTCTATTTTTGGTCAGCGATGGAAGGTACTATTACCAAAACCAGCGAAAAAATCCTATGTTTAAGGAGGAGTCAATGACGTGCTGGCTGCGCATAAGCTGAAGTTAAAAGTGGGGATACTTATAATGCTCATGCGCAACTTGGATTTCCGAAACTTTGCAATAAGAAGAAACACCGTATCAAAAAAAACTACTAAAGAACGTCATAAAAGACACAATCTTAACCTGATGTGGCCGCAGACAGGATGTTTTCTTTCCGCGAATTCCTCTGATTTCTTCTAACCTCCATTTTCAGTTCAAATGACTCTTATTAGCCATCGCCCCCTGCTTCTTCGTAACCATCAACAAGTCGCAGACTCAGACGCTAAAAATGGCCGGTATAGACTTTCGAAAGCCTTGCTTCTCCCACCGTCCAATTAACTTCAAATGTTCAAAGGTCATGACGTCCTCGAATCTCTATATTTACGTTCCCGGAAACCAAGCTAGTAATGTAGTATACATTACAGAGAGGCCTTGATCTGACGCTAACTCCATAAAGTAAACTCTCTCCGGCAAGCAGCAATGAACTTGTTTCACTCCCAGCGTCTATATTCACTGAACAATAAGTGCCGCAAAACCTGGAAAAAGCTTATTAAAAATTCTAATGTAAATTTATAAATTCATTAAGCAGACTAACGTTGTGTTGGTGCAAAAAGTTGCCAAAGATTTATAAAAATTGATGATCCTACGCTGTATCATAGCGTAGACCTTGTACTTTAAAAGTAGGCATAAATTGGTTTTGGAATACTTTATTGGATCCAAAGGATATCATTTGAAACGCCGAATTGTATTTGCGAATATTTTGTAGTGCTTCGAATCGGCTGAGTTTCCCGAAAGAAATGACAACAGAGGTCGATGCAAAGCCAAAAGAATAACTTTACCATTTGCGCATCACATTCCGCATCACATGCCTACAGATCTTATCCATTTTGTCAATGTCTACAGCTGGACGCAGACTGTTGTCATAATTACTATTCCATTGCAATATGCGTTGGATTGACGTCATTGTACATTTCAGTATATGTCATTCATTTGAAGTGTAAACAACAATAATTTTTTTTCACTCAAATATGTCGAACTTTGTGCCTGAAAAAGTGTTTTTGCGGAGAGTTCTTCTTCATTACTTTAATATGAAGAAAACTGCTGCCGAAAGTCATCGTATTTTGGTGGAAGTTTATGGTGAACATGCGCTAGCTGAGCGAACATGCCAAAAGTGGTTTGCACGATTTAAAAGTGGTGATTTTGGCTTGGAAGACGATGAACGTCCTGGACAGCCTTACTCTATGAAGATTGTTGCCAAACAAACAAACAGCAGCTGGATATATTTGAAAGCAAGAAAATTAGGTTCCACATGAACTCAAGCCGAGAGACATCGAAAGGCGGTTTTGCATGTCCGAAATGCTGCTGGAACGCCACAAAAGGAAGTCATTTTTGCATCGGATTGTTACTGGTGATGAAAAATGGATCCATTACGACAACCTCAAGCACAAAAAATCATATGTGAAACCCGGCCAACCATTTGGTGGGATCAGATGGGTGTGCTGTATTATGAGCTGATAAAACCGGGTGAAACCATCAAATGGACAACGCTACCGAATACAATTAATCCGTTTGAAGAGAGCAGTAGCCGTAAAACGCCCGTAATATGCGACCAGACACTACGCAATAATTTTCCATCATGACAACGCTCGGCCCCACGTTCCTATTCCGGTTAAGAACTATTTGGAAAACAGTGGATAGGAAGTCTTACCCCACTCGCCTTATAACCAAGACCTTGCCCTTTCTGACTACATTTGTTCCGGTCGGTGCAGAACGCCCTCACTGAAATACGGTTCACATCAGAGCAGAATATCAAAAATTGGCTTGATTCATTCTTGGCTGCCAAGCCGGCGCAGTACTTTTGGGATAGGATCCACAAATTGCTAGAAAGGTGGGAAAAAGTCATAACTTCAGATGGGCAATACTTTGAATAATACATGTTTTTCTTAAATAAACGTTCAAATTTTGAAAAAAAAACCGCTCGAAATAAATTACATAAGATAAAGTCGACTTTAATGAAAATTGCCTGTTATTTCTACGAGTTTAGAATTAAAGACGACTTTAACACTAAAGTCGATTCTAAATTTTGTTATTTCTAAGGGCCAGTAAGTCTACGAGATATGAGGGCTTTAGGAAATGACTTAAAAATTCACCATTTTTTTGATAATAAGGGTATGTCACTATGTTAATTAAGCTGTACTGCAACTATTCCGTGTGTTCATAAGTAACGATTAAAATAAAAAATTAATTATTAACTAGGCAGGCCTAGATAATTTTTCCAAAAAAAAAAAACGATGCTAAATAACTGAAAATCTTGACGTGATGGAGTTTTTGAAATATTTTTCCCGTAATCAGCGCCCCAACATCTATCCAAATCAATCATCAAAACTGAAAAGAGAAAACCATAGCAGAAGTGTGCTATTTTTAGTTACAATGGGACTTTTACCAAGAATTTCATAGCCGTAGTACGCAGGTGCCCGAGTGGCAATTGCTGTGATTTTTTTTTTTTTTTTTTTTTTTTTTTTGTTGATCTATGATATTTTATGATATGAAATCGTTCACTTGAGCCTTCACTTGAGACTTTATGTGACCAATATTTTTGAAGTATTGATTTGTTTATCATCTGTTGTACGACTTTGTTCACAAAAAAGCGAATGTAAGCCATATGTTGACATCAAAGAATAATGTTTTTTAGAATCATTATTATCACTTAATACACCATTATATGGTATGTTAATGCTAATCCTATTATAATGAAAGAACACTTTGATCCTACATTCTTCAAATGTCTTAAACTTGCCACACAAATTGCCCTTATAAAAAATACCAAGCTAAATGAATGGAAAACAAACATGTTTTAGAGCCACATAGAGAGACATTTTATATAACATAAATTAGAATTTCGGATTGATTTAATTGTTGACAAACCTAAACCTTGCTTTAGGGGAAAAGCTGCAAGATATTTTCTTGAAAATGCAGACGAATCAAGCATTGATGTTGATATTATAAAAGAAATCGGGTTTTGTTAAAGCCATAGCCTATAGATATACCATAAACCTGTAATTATTTGAGACTTATGTCTTCGAGGTAAACGATTTGTTATGTCATCTTAATCTCCTATACAATGCAAAAGATATTAATTCATGGAATCATTGTGACAAAAACAGCTTTGCTTCCTATAAGACAACTGAGTGAGGAAGCACAGAAACCAAACAACATACTGCTTAAAAGATATACAAGTCTATTCTTCAGCGACTGCTTATTTTTTTTTAAACCGTCTTATTACAAGTATGCCTTAATCAAAACATAGAAAGATGTTTTTCAGTTTTCAGAATTGTTTTTTTTTTTTTTTTTTTTTTTTTTTTATAAAAGCTCTACTGTTGAATTCCTGGATTTTTTTTGTTAACCTCTAAATCTGTAAAAGAGAACATCATCTTCTAGTAGGTCCACGAATAGGGAGTAGGTACGTAATGCTACCTCAACAATACGAGTATATACATCAATCCATTTGTCATGAGGATAGGAATGTTCTTGAAGTAATTTTAGTATCCTGAATTTGACGTGCATTTCTCAAATATTTTTTTTTTTTTTTTACCCAAAGGAGTTCACTAGCTCATTATTGTGTAGTTTCTTATGTTGTACGCTTTCTTTAAGTAAATTAGTTGACATAAAAAAAATGTACACTTTCACTTTACTTAGTAATAACTTTCGTGATTTAGAAAGTTAGTTGGACTGATGGATAGTTTTATATGCCACTTTGATTGAGGCAATTCATGAAACTGCGAAATGTTATAGGTCGCGAAAAACGTGTGCGAAGGAAAATCCTAGCTAAATTTGAAGAATTGGAGTACAACGAAAGTGAAGAGGTTGATCCTGTTGATAGTAAATCAAAGGAAGAAGGTGATGATAGTGGCAAGGATCCCGAAGCAAACGATGGAGAAGTAGACAATGATCCAATTGCTCAAACTATTTCCGAAGTTCATTGTGCAGAGCAGTTGACGCTACAAGGAAAATATAAAAAAAACTTGTGACCAGGGCCTGGTTTTGAAGCACTTGGAAAGAATTGCTATGAGTGGCTGACGGATAAAAAGCAAAAACTTGGAAAAATTCCAAACTGAAATATGGATCATATTAGACCTGGATCTACCAAAAATACAGATGCTGATCCACTCGCTTTGTTTTTTGATAAAATTTGTGATATCATTTTACGTCGAACAAATAAAGAAATTTCTTTTCAAAGACCATCTTACTCGCATTTCAAGTTTAACGCTACCTTAGCTAACTTGTCTCTAGATGAATTAAGAGCATTGATTGGTTTACTTATACTCTCTGCCGTTCTGAAAGACAATCATTTGAAAACATAATCGACCTAGTGAGTCCAGAATTCGTGCACTGGTGGAGCGTTTTGAGGAAACTGATTCGGTATCGGGTCAAACTCCATATCAGCATGCTCAGTCAGCACATACACACCAAAACATCAACACTGTGGTGAAAGTGTTCAAAACCAGCCAGACACCTTAATTCGTCGCCGAAGTCAACAGCTGGGCCTTACTTATGGTAATTTGTGATGAATTCTAAAAGATAATCTTCATTTGCACGCCTATAAAATCTTAATTACACAACAATTGAAGCCAGGACAACTTGTCATCCAATTTGATCTTCTCTGATGATGCTCATTTTTGGATGGATGGGTACGTAAATAAACAAAATTGTTGTTTCTGGGGACCGAAAAATCCACATGAGATCCACGAAAAACGCACGAAAAAAAACGTACCATCTGGCTTCAACAGGATGGTACTACCGCCCACAGAAGCCACCAATCAGTCAATTTATTGCATACGAAATTTGAAGATCACAATGTTTCGGTAAATGGAGAAGTTAATTAGCATCCAAGGTCATGCGATTTGACACCTTTAGACTTGTTCTTGTGGGATTATTTGAAGAATAAGGTCTATGGCAATTCAGGATCTCAAGCTTAGCATCCTAACTAAAATTGCAGCCATTGAACAATTTATCTTCAAAAAGTCATTAATCACTCTGACCTTTGGATATTAACTTGCGACAGAAGTCGTGGTAATCATATGAACAATGTTGTATTGTTCTTTATTAATAAATAGAATTCTATATTAATTTGATAAGAAAATTTTTGTTTAATTTGATAAAAACTTCCACACTAGCTGTTGGCCTAACCTTTATAAAAGTTTCTAATCTTAATATACAGTGCACCATTGGCTTTTGGAGAAACTTCTTAAAGTGTACAATCTTACTTGCATTGGTGTCATAAGGAAAAATAAGACTGAACTTACACCTCAGTTGCTTTTCTCAGCGAATTTAGAAAAAACCACAATCACGTACAAGCCACGAAAAACTACTAAAATTGTAATTCTGGTATCTACAACGCATGAACATGTTGTTGTTAGAAAGAAGACGAACTGTGGAAGGAAAACAAAAAGGGGACCATTATGTTTTGTTTTTCAACATACTTAACATTGTTGCAATTAACGGCTACATAATTTACTCACATCAGTTTTTTTTTTAAGCAATTTATGCTAGCCTAGGTTCAAAGAACGGCTTCCATAGCCATTATAGGTGCGCTCTGTACCACCCATACGATAGCATTGGACACCTTTTTGCACATAACACCGCTTCATTTGCAGATTGAAAAACTTGCTGGCAACAGTGCGATACGACTTACTAATCTGGGTTACTTCAAGAACAGTAGTTTCGGACATAGAACGATTCCAGCGGAGCTGCTGCCAGGCATTTCAATTCTAACGGATGAAATTCTTTCCTTGGTCGATTTCGACATTTCGTATGATATAATATATTTTGTTTATAGATATGATGTAATATACGGTTCGAAAGCAAAGGTACCTTCTCAGAACACCCCGAATTAAGAGTGTCTATAGGACTACCGGACACAAGCAGTGTCTTCCAATCAGAGATTCTGGCTGCACTTAGGAGGACTCAGCTAATATATATGAAACCAGTATCCGAAAGAGATATCGCTATCTGCATCGATAGCCAGATCGCAATTAAGCAAATCGATCAATATCAATTCTGATGTGCTCAAGCACCGGTTGAGACTTTGCTGGGTGCCAGGATACTGCTGTATAAACAGAAACAAACATGCGCGGATAAGCTTGCAGGAAGAGGAGGGCTACTTGGTAATAGTGAGGTCGCTAACAACCACCACCCCTTTGCATAGTAAGAGGCACTATCGAGTAACAAATCATAAACACTAGCCAACCTAAGGTGGCTAAGTCTTGAAGTCTGGCCACTTTTTGACGGCAGGGAGTTAATAAAATTAATAGGCTTAGGACAATAATAGGAATCCCGATAGAATACTGTATCCTGCAGAAACACGCAAAGAGACACAAATTGAAAGATACGGATATTTGCAGAATCTGCAGTGACCTGCAAACTGTTGAGGACATAACACACATAAATGCCCTAAGGCAAGGCTTAGTTAGGTGAGAGTGGCGGTTGGAGAACCAACCTACTTAGCCCCATTAGTCCGTTGTGCTGCCATATGGATCTATGATCCTCTTACTCATAGATCCAATTTGAGCCTATGATAAAACGCAGGAGACTGTTAACGTCTTTATTTTTTGAATCGTTTAAGTCATTGTAGAAGAGAGCTTCTCGGTGGAGTTTTCTTCTCTGGGAGAGAGATATGGACATGTACAGAGAAGGTGGAGGATTGTCTCTTCCTCCTCCAAGAAGCTTCTACAGAAATCGTTTGCAAAAGCGATAAACCTTCTTGCTAAAGCCCCAAGCCTAAGGCAGTGTCCAGTGATGGCACCTATAATGGCGCTGAGATGTTTCCTATTTAGAAGAATCAGGCTCTAAAGGCGATTCAGATCCAGCTTTGGCCAGACATGTTTAGTCGCTACACATGTTACCACACCGTTCCATCTAAGGTCTGTTCTTTTATTAGCATCCAGCTTAAATAATAATTTGCACATAGCGATTGGTATATCTATGATACCCTATGTAGGTTGAACTGTTCTGCTATCTCCGTAAAAGATAATCGGCATTCAAGGGCGGCTTTAGAGTTAAGTGACTCTATCTATCCGAAAAAATGCGGACATTCTTTGCAGATATCACGTTTTTCTTCAGAGCTTCTTTAATTGCCAAAATTTCCGCTTGGAATACGCTACAGTAATTTGGAAGACCGAAGGAGAGGTTAAGATTTAGCTTTTCTGAGAAAACACCTCCACCAACCCAGCTATCTGTTTTAGATCCATCTGTATAGAACTGGGTAGACTTGTCCTTCATGAAAGCATCTTCGTCTTAGAAGGATCTAGAGGGAAAGCTCGCATAAAAGTCTGTGTCAAACCGAGGTTTAGGTATGGTGAAATCGGTGTTCTTTATGTGGATTCCTAATACATTAAGAATATTAACTTGGCCAAATATATTATTTGACAAGTTAAACACAGACAAGCTGGGCCTCGAAAATAATTTTTCGAGTACCGCTATAACAAGAAAATGATGACTACGTCTCACTGTGGCAAGTGCAATAACCCTATTTGTGGTGAGCAGCAAATGAAAGTATGCCGAAGCTGTTGAAAATAAAATAATTGTTTTACCTAAAGTTGGTTTTGTTCTTCATTTTTTTTTTTTTTACAAAATGTAAAGAAGTTTTACTTATACATCAAATTTACGTATATTAGTAATATACATACGTGCACTCAATATTGTCAGTTATCTAGCGTTAAACTCCTTTTATAGGTCTTTTTATCTTATCTATGTAACTACAAAATGGCTAGACCGATTTGGATATGACTTGATTTCTTGCTGAAGAGATTGGGGTATAATCATTATTCCGTGATACCTATAGTAGAATACCTATAGTAGTAAGCAGAAATGTAATTTATTTTAATCACAGATATGCGTGAATCATTGCAATTAGTACGCGCATATGCATACATGTTTCATGTTCTCAAACGAAGCTTTTTCTACGTATTGGTGAAAAGTTTGAATGGAATGTATCCCCGGTGACCGAATTGTTGATTTACTTCCTTACAATGCAATTTGAAATGTTAATAGTACACAAACTATATAACTATATAACTAACTAAAAACGCAGAGTTATCTTCCTCAAAATAACGAAAACTTAACTCTAACTAAACTAGGCAGCATGGAAACATAGTAGATGATTGCACTTCTACATGAACTTTGGCGTTATACGACGTTTACTACTTGTACTTATAACAGCGGGAAGTGAATTAATAAGTTATTTCTACAAAAGTACAAAAGTTTGAAGGCATAGAACGCGATCTAGTGGACGGGTTGAAATCTGTAATAGGGCGGTTCGACCAGATGAACATGTATGGCAGTCTGCTTTTAGTTAAGGATTGAATATTCCTACACTATATATGTCCTTTTATGGGCAATTTTGAAGTTCATAAGATGCCATCACCAAAGAAGAATTCAATTTATCTTTGAGATTACTCCAATATCAAGCAAACCGAATAGCTGACTTGGTTTTAGAAAGGAGCAAGGTAGGAAATCGTCCATATAGCACAAAGTAGTAATATCGAGGTGCTTTCCAATATGACTATGACCATGAATACGAATCGAAAAGAATTGTAAAAATTGGCCGCGTGTCTAAATTGTGCTGTACAAAAAAATGGAAAGAAGAACCATCAAACATGTGTTCCTTTAATGAGAAAATTTAACTAAATCTACACGCAGAACCACCCCGACTTTTAAAACATCTTTTTAAAGGCACAATACCTCAATCCGTTTATTTTTGGTAATACATTCGGAAATACAACTCGGCTTTGCAAATGACATCTTATGTTATCTTTTGTTATCATAGAAGGCTAAAGTTTGAAGTATGCCTTGGAGTGGTTATATGTCAACGAGCATACAATTATTATTGATGCTGACAAGAGACCTTCTGGAGTACATGTTAAAGGTTTCAATGCTTCTGAATAGAATGAGACTATAATTATCATTAGTTGTAAACAACATTATACTAAAGAGGCATTGTGCTAAAATGTAGAACTGATAATTGTGGTATCAAACGCATCAGTGAAATACATAGATCTTATGATGCCTTACAAAATTCCCTTTCACTTGCAAATTGAGAAAATGGCTACCATTTCGGTATTCCTCAGGCGGATTTAAACTCTAAAAAGACTGTTTCTTGCATGGATTTCTCTAGTTATTACTTCATGACTCGCAACAGTACTTTTAACCACCACGAAAAGATAAATTCATGAAGATGGTGCTATATAGTTACTCACGAAAAAGAAATTCGAATTGATTCTTACATACACTAAAAAAACGGTGTTCAACACTATGCTAGCAGGAGTAATCAAGGCCAAATTTTCATTCTTCCATCAACTTTCACAGGAAGCATGTACATGCATGAGATGACACAAGATGCGGTGACATATATGGGAAACTAGGGACGTTCTGATTCTTTTATAACATTTACATGCAACGCTAAATGGATGGAAGAAAATTCAAAAATTAATTGCTTCCTGGCCAAACTTATTTTCACAGGCGGGATCATGCCTTGCTAGAGTCTTTCGTTTAAAATTGGTAAGATTAATGGATTTAAATACAAATTTTCGTATACCAGGACCTATTTGATGTCACATGAATACTACAGACTGACAGAAAAGAGCGTTATCTCATGCCCATATTTTGATTTTGCTAGAATAAGAGCGTGCGTATGTGTAATGTGGATGACGCCTTTTAAGTAAAATGTAAATTGAGAGAGAAATTGTATTGATGACAATTCACGCGTGATCACAGACAGCGTCACATGGATAGAGGCGATCAGTGGAAAGCTGGTTTTGGATTTGCAATATTAAAAAAGTTTGCAATGTAGGTTCATTCATCTATGCCCAAGACCGGTAATTTTTTGACACCGGGCAGTAGAACGGCTAATACACCGATTACCACCAAGTCTCCTGCATTGTCCAGTGGAGGTAAAACTATGGCAGGCCATGATGTACCACTTTCTGAAGGCAAATGCAACGAAAAAAAAACCAAACTTTCAAGGAGTTGTAAGACTGTGGCAAGGCGTAATCCTATCACTTCCTCCACCACTAGCAGCAACAAGTTTGTGGTAGGCCAAGTCCTTGCTGGTGGTACTAAAATTCTTCCCTCAAAGGACGAATCTGGGGCTTAGCTGCGTCGGCGACCTCCATTCAAACTGGTCTTTATCAAACGACGAAATGCTTAACGCATTAATAAAATCTTCGAATCCACTTTGGAGGTTAAGAAAAGTGCAGACATAAAAAGCTAGACTGAGTCAGATAATACTTAAAAACGACAAACCTACTTCTCCAGAAATGCTAAAGGAATCCACCAAACACCAGAGCTCGTTGAAGGTAACTGTGTCACTTTCCAAGAGGCCCTAAGCCCCACGGGGCCTTTCAACAGGACATCTCGGATCTCTTTCAGAGAAGCCCTTTAAAATGCTATAATGACAAAAACGACAACGACGGATCTATAACAACTGAATAGTGGTAGTTGGACAACTTATTGGCCATTATGCGGGAAAACCCCAGACCACCACAAGCTACAAGCTACTCTAGCTAGCACCAAGGCCACGTCAAACTAATCGCATGTGCAGAGCAAAGATTTACACCAAATCCATAGGTGGATTAGAAGAGATTTGGCCAGGTCGTGGTTGAAGAAGATATACCTAGCAGACCTAGAGCCCGCATCTGGAACCCTTCTCCCAAAAAGCATTCTGGAAATCATCAGGCTCAGCAATCTGACAACTCCACCCTTCCGAAAACTGACTAGCCAAAATACAGAGGAATACTGTCAGAAATACTACGATTTGAACTCTCAAGTCCCCCCCGCTTGACATGAAAATCAAGGAATTAACCCTGGCTCTCAATCAAGCTATGGCTGCTTCCTGCCATCTTAAATCTAGAAGCAAGAAAAAACCGCACTGGTAGACATCAGTATTGGAAACGCTTAGAAACACATGCAAAAAACTTTTCATGTGGGACTCATACAAAGAATCCCTTAAAATATTTAAAAAAGAACTGAGGAAAGCAAAGCGACAATCCTGGAAATCATTTTGTGACAAAATCACAGAAGCCTCTGGGGCATCGCGGCTAAGAAAAATCCTTCCTACAAATCCTATGATGCCTAACTGGACTATTGTAGCTGTGACTAAAATGCATGGTTAGATTACAAGGTACAAGCTGCTTTGGGGACTGCATAGCTTCAAACCCTACACATCTGCTGATCCGGAAGTCATAATATCTGCCGAACTACAAAGGTCCTCAGATATTATCCTGCCTGCCCTAGAGAATTACATGGAGAACTGAGTTGAAATCCACTTTCCCTTGTCATGGAAAGAAGTTAATGTAACTTTTATTCCCAAAACCGGAAAACTCTCGCATGTTATGGAAGCTACAAGACTCACTTCCCCACTGACTGGGGAAGATGTCATTTTACCCCGCATACCTCTTATACAATCCAATACCACTTTCCCATTCAAAATGTTACAATTTCCGATTCGGTGTGGTTTTGCAACTTCAATTAACAAATCCCAAGGGCAAACTTTAGCTATTGCTGATTTGCAATTAGGGGAGCCTTGCTTTTCGCATGGCCAACTATACGTAGGATACTTAAGAGTTGGAAGCCGACAGAATCTTTTTGTTTACACGGTAAACAGAAAGAAACGCGTAACATTGTTTACAAAGAAATTTTCGAAATGTAACAGATTATTTGTAAGTTAAATAAATGAATAAACATTCCCTGTAGGTAAGTTAAAAGTTAATTTTTTTGTAAAAAGTTAATTTGGAAAATAAAATTGTGTATATGTTTGTATGTGGAATGCTGGTTCGCATTTCCCTGAATCCGTGCCCACGGGCAATGAACAAAACGAAAGTCATCAAAACAAAGAAGGGCAAACTGTTATATAGGGTTTTTTTTAATAACGACTTGACAACTTTTTTTTTAAATAAAAGGCAAACCATTTGAGATGTTTCAAAAACTTTATTATTGGCTTGAAGTACAATCAAAACATTTATGAATGGAACTCGACTTCGTTCATATGGCCACCGCGGGCATGTTTGCAGCGGTCATTCGTTGGACCCAATTTTCAACGACTCGGCCATACATTTCGGCCGAAACGGAAGCTATTTCGCGTTCAATGTTGGCTCTGAGCTCTTCCAACGTCGTAGGCGTGTTGACATAAACCAATGACTTAACGTAGCCCCACAGAAAACCTTCAAGCGGCGTTAAATCGCACGAACGAGGCGGCCAATCGACTGGCCCATATCTTGATATAACACGCTCACCATACTTTCTCTTCAATAAATCGATTGTAGCGTGTGCTGTGTGGCTTGTGGCACCATCCTGTTGAAACCACATATCGTCCAAGTCCATATCTTCCAATTCGGGTCAAAAATAATCGGTGATCATGGCGCGATAACGCTGATCATTCACAGTAACGTGACGATCGTTATCGTCGACGAAAAAATATGGCCCAATAACGCCGCCGACATGCAAACCGCACCAAACAGTTATTTTTTGTGGATGAAGTGGTGATTCATGAAGCACATGTGGGTTTTCACCCGACCAATAACGCATATTTTGCTTATTGACAAACCCATTGAGCCAAAAATGAGCTTCGTCACTGAAGATGATTTTTCGATGAAATTCATCATCTTGGCGCATCTTCTACAGAACCCAATTGGAGAACGTAGCTCGTTAGTGTACTTTACCATGATGAAATTAATTAAATTGAATGAATTATATAGAAATCTATTGGTTCATATAAAAAGTCGCCGCGGTTTTTTGGTACGTTTTTGAAAAAGAATTTTCTTTATTCGAAATAATATTGAATCACTCTTTGACTCTTCGGTCGGCTAATGTTTTACCATCAAGAGAGTTTTGCAAAGACCGAAACGAATGGTAATCAGAGGGTGCAAGGTCCGGGCTATACGATGGATGTATCAAAGCTTCCCAACCAATCTCCGTCAATTTGTTCCGCGTCATCAAAGATGTGTGTGGTCTAGCATTGTCGTGATGGAAGACAACTCCCTTTCTGTTGGGAAATTCTGGTCGCTCTTTCTTGATAGATTCATGCAAACGATCGGGTTATGCACAGTTTAGGATCGAATTGACCGTTTCGCAATGTTCTAGCAGCTCATAATAAACAATTCTCTTGTAATCCCACCAAACACTCAACAAAACCTTATTTGCCCTGAATCTAGGCTTTAAAGTCGTATGCGGTAGGTCACCGGCCTTTGACCATAGTTGCTTGCGTTGGATATTCTCGTATTTAATCCAATAGCTTCAAATCTGGTTCCATTTCTTTACATTTCAGTAGCGTTTCACTAATGTTTATTCGGTCAATTAAATTTCTTTGCGTTTATTCCTGTGACACCCAAACATCGAGTGTCTTTGAGTAGCCTGCACGTTTTAAATGATTCCACACAGTCATACGGTTGGTGTTAAGTGCCTCCGCTATCTCCAGACAGCTTCGTGCTGGTCTTGCTCCACTAGTTGCGAAATTTCATCGACTTTTTCAGTTACAGGTCGAACAGTGCGAGGTGCATCTTTTACATCGAAATTTCCGGAACGGAATCGAACAAACTACTCACTTCACACACAGCATTCTCACCCTAAACTGCAAAAACTTTTCGGCATGTTTTTGCAGCGTTTTTCCTTTTTTTTTATAGTAAAAAAGCACAGCTGTCTTGATAAAAAATTAAGTCTGACATGTCGCCTTTCAAACACGTGTTCGTTTTACACAATCAGATTAGTGTTTCCAGATAAATGGACACCAACTCTATCTAGTGACAAAAAACCGCAGAGACTTTTTATATGACCCAATAATTAATTAAATTAAGTTCATTGTTTCATTTTCTTTTATGGGGGCCAGGATTGAGAGAAAAATTAAATTTAAAATCAAATTTAGTCAAGTAGAGGCTGGCAAGATAGGGCAAAAGTAGATAAAACGACGAGATCAGTGCTAAGGAACGTATTGTTATTTTGCAGTTATTGCAATTACGGTAGATATGAGACGAAGTAGTAGTCAGCATAGAAGAAGTGTGCTGTCTTAAGGGACAAATATATGATTAACTCTTTTGATCCGCAAGTGGTGAGGTTGCACCAAAAGGAATGGTGGAGTTATACAAAAAAAAAAAAAAAAAAAAAAAAAAAAAAACATCGAAGGTTAATCTTATAAAGAGTGCACACCTATAAAAGAAGAAGTAGGCTAGAGAGTTGGACTAAGTTTTCGGTGGTTAAACGAATTTTGGCGGGTTGCAGTCGTTGTGGCTTGTGGTTGTTGTTGGGATTAATCAGTATCATGGTTAGTCAGTTATTGGTCCGGATACCAATATAAATCAAATACGTCAGGAACTGATTCAGAAATTGCCTTGAGTGCGTCTCTAATGGAAAATACGATAAGGCGATTCAGCGGTGATGATAAATGCCAAATTAAGAAGTTTCTGTTGGGATAAAATAAAAAAAATACGTGTGGTGTAAAACATTAGTGTGAGGTTCTCCTAAATTATTTGTTAATTATGAGCCTAGACCCAAATCATAGAAGAATGAACAATAGGTCAGTTCCGGCGATATTCATAAACATAATAGTTGCGGGCGCAGAAAAGATTACCTAGCGATCGTTTCCGCGAGCCTCTATACGGCTTAATGGAAATTAGCAAGTCTAGGTGATATGGAGGATTCGACACTAATCTATTATGCCATTGATGGACATATAAATTATTGCTTTACGAAGTCTGAAGCTTAAAATAACTTTCATTCGAAAGAGCGCGTTGATAAAAAGTCAAGGACGGTCGAAACGGTCGATGCTGTTTTAATTGTGAAAGTAAAGAAAACGAGTTCCATAGTTTCCCGATTAAAGATAAAGAGCTAAAATGTTTTAAATGTAACTCTTTCGGACATAGAACCTTCGAGTACGGTAAACCGATTGACAAAAAAAAAGCTAATGTTCACTTAGTCAGTAAAAACAGAATTTGTAAAGTGATTGAGATATGTGGTATTGAAGTGGAAGCCCTAGTCTATACGGGTAGTAACCTTTCCTCTCATGAAAGTGCTGATTGTGGACTAAATGAATCCAAAGCCGGTTAACCCCAAAACAAATATCAATCTCAGGATTAGATTAGATTATGCACTATTTATGCCGATGTTTCGATTGAACATTGAACATTTAAGATTGCATTATCGTAGGAAGATTGCATAAATCATGACTAGTTGATTTTACAGTCAACCAAGATTGTATTGCTGAGGAGGATGCCAACTGCTTTCCGTCTCAAATCGAATTTGATTCAAATGAGAAGATGGACGTAGATTTGAGTTATAACATATGATCGATCCAGTCGTGAGGTTAGAAGTAGAACAGTTAGTTAGAAGTTATAACCCGGAAAAAGTAGCGTGCAGTTCAATCACGATGAAGATAATACTGACCGACAAGGAGCAATTTGGCAGTATCCTACGCATCTTGCACCACTAGAAAAGCAGTTGGTAAGTAAGCAAGTAGAGGAGTGGCAGCTTGATGAAATCATACGAGAAAGTTCTTCGGACTATGATCGTCTCATTGTTTTGATAAAGAAAAAGGATTCCTCGTTTCGTCTGTGCGTTAATTAGAGGAAAATTAGTAAAAAAATTATATGTGATCAACTTAGTGAATTGGTAGGCTCTCAAATTTTTACGATGATTGATTTGACAAACGGTTTCGTTCATTAAGACTTAAGAAAATACAAGGCATTCGTTACATCCAATGGGCATCTAGAATTCAACAAGAGTGCGTTTGGTATGAAGATCTCATCTGGTGTTCAGCAATTACCCCATATCGATGCAACTATCTGCTCCTTACTTAGTCATCCTTTGCAATTCCAACGATCCTTTTTGTTTTTGCTCTATTGTAATAAAATTTATACCTACATTTTAAAGAACGTATCCAAACTTCCAAAAAAAAGGTAATGATGTTCCCTTAATTCTTTTAATTTGCATCCAACATCGGGTGCACTAAAGGAACCTTCTTCCTTCAAATCGAATTTACTGAGGACCATAAGGTGAGAAAATCATAGAATATACCTATATACAAGTATTTAAGACAGAACAAATTTATTTAATTTGAAAAAAGGAAAATTAAGTTTTTAGGGTCAAAGGACTTCCTTAAGTAAATCTTAAGGTACCAGACCACGGTAAAAAAAATTTTAAATTTTTTTCCATTTTCTGAAAAATGCATTAACCAAATTGCTCTAACCAAACTAGAAAAGAAATTCGTAAAATTGACTTAAACACAGCATTTTATGCGAAACCTTTCAAAGTACACGACCGCGCCGAGCGGCTGACGTTCGGCTGTTAGACTGGCCCATCCATTGTTGAACCCTTATCCTCCCTAATATTTTCCGGATAATGTATTGTATTCACTAACAGGGAAGAGATGGGAAGTTCCCGTTACTGAACTGAATAGAAACCCGGTGACCTAGTGTAGAAGAATCCGACACGAAAGAGTCAGTTGTTTTTCGGCTGTCGTACGATTCGTACTTATCATTGGATTCGTATCGTGTTCGAGAACCGAAGAAAGAAGAGCCGAGAGCTAGCAGCAGCTCTGCGAGTAAGTTGAGCAGTGGCTAACTAGATTCCGTTACAGTGAATCCAAGTGTCGGGTACAGACTGATATATATTGCATTGCTGTCCTTACGGCAATAAGTGCGCACATAAAATGTAGAGTGTGTGGGAGTGATGTAGAATTTTGCAAATCTAGTCGAAAAGGACTCAGATTAAAAATTGTGGTAAACTGTAAGTCCTACGCCGAAAGAAATCCCAGCATGCCCGTTAATACAAAATGCATACAAAGCTGATCATCGATATATTTTTGCAATGCGATTGCTTGGAGTGTCAATAGCTGGAGCAGAAAAATGTTTTTATTATATTAAAAAGTTTGAAAAAGTAGATAGATTGACAGTTTCTGGTGATGAAACTTGGAGAAATCCTGTAACCCAAATCACGTCGGTTGTGCAGGCAGCAAGGAATGAAATACGTCAATTATATTGGAAACGAGAATTCGAAAACTTATACAAAAATCGTGCAAGCTCTTTCGTAAGATGTGAAGAAAAAAGAAACTGTCAACAATGTCCAAAAACGGATTGGAACATGATTGCGAAATTGTAAAAAAGGGAGTAAGGGCCTCGATGGAAGGATATAGCTCAATGGAAAGCTCATAGGAGAATTAAGTACACCCTGCCTGAATCGAACTGCAACCAAATTCAGACTGCTATAATTTCCAAACCGTTCATGACAGTGAGCTCAAATTTTGACACATGACAGATAATTTTATTACTTACAAGCCTTTTGAACGATTTGCGTCTCAAATGTGTTGAAAAAATTTTATCCGCGATCGAATTCAAACGTGGTAGTGTGATTGCTTTATATTTGGCTGGAAAACCATAAGCAGCTTTCGTTAGAGCCCTCCAGCACCTCAACGTAAATAAATCATTTGTGTCTCGAACCATAGCTCGTTACCGTGATACTGGAAGCGTTGCAAGACGCCATGGAGGTGATCATAAAAAAACAGCAATTTCGGCAAAAATGGTTCGGAAAGTGAAGGCTTGAATTGAGCGAAATCCGCGTCGAAGTGGAAGAAACATGGCTCGTGAGCTCAACATATTGTTGGAACGGATGCAACACATACTGAAAAATGAGCTTGGGCTCAAGCCATTGAAGTTCCAAAAAACACACAATCTTACACTGCAACAGAAAAAAGTTGGAGTCGAAAGAGCTAAGGAGTTGCTACGCTTGCACGAAAGTGGTGAGTTGCCGAAATTGGTTCTTTTCGATGAGTCGCCATTTGTTATAGAGCAATACGTCAACAAACAATATGGCCGAGTTTACTTGCCAGAGAGGCCCTTCGAAAATGTACCGATAGTGATGGTTTAGGCCGCCATAACCGCCGATGGTCACTCTCCGCACGTATTTTTGGACCGTGGCGTCAAAATTAATGCTTTCGTATACCGTGAGGCCTATTTTGAAGCTAAACTGAAATCGTAATACAAAACTGGTATCGAAAGATTGAAAAATCGTTTCAATCAGAGTATCGCCCTCGACCGCACGGACTTTTCAGCCCATGTGTTTAACATAAATTCAGCGTCAATATGCGGGCAAGTGTAATTGGAAACTAGTTAATCGGCTCCTTCAAACTACCACCTTAGGTGAATTCTACAAACTATCTGGGGTTTTTGCGAAATAATTTACCACAACTATTGGAAGACATTTCGCTGATTCAACTAGCTTCAACATATTTCCAACAGGATGATGCTGCAGTTCACTCTGGTCGTAAGGTTAAGAATTGGCTAGATGATGAGTACGGTAGTCGTTGGATATAAAGAAATGGACCAGCTCACTGGCCTGTAAGATCTCCTGACTTTACAATGTTAAGTTTTTTGTTCAATTTGGATTTGTTTTTTCAACGGAAATAACAATTTTAAGTGATATGCAAGAGCGTTTCATTGAAGGGTCATTTAAAGCGCGGCAGCAGTTAGCATCAATCGCAGTGAAATCCAAAAACGGTCTCTAGAGTGCATACAAAACTAAGGAGAACCACACAAAATCATTTTTTATTTAATTATCTTTCGAGCTTAAACAAAAAAGCCTTTTTTTTTAATTTTTCCTGTTGCAGATTTTCCCAAGTATCATAAAGCCTAAGGCCTTCTTCGCAAGCTCGTTGATGATTTTTTTTTTTGTTATTCTTACGCTCATAAGAAAAGCAATAGCAAAACATTACGTTTATTACGCATTTTCGGGAAAAAAAAGGTATCAACTTTATTTAGACGCAGTTACAAGGGCTAGTGTTTTCTCTAAAAGCAAAATCGTAAACGAAGTTTCCACCATTAGTATTAACAGAGCAATTTTCGTTAACATGGTTCAGAGTACACCAAAGTCAGCCTTTTCTTAAATCCTCGAATAATGACGTCAACATTGAAGATATGTAGACCCTGAATGTGGAAAGGTGTTTTATTTAGAATGTTCATTTGTCCTTGACAAATTAGGGGACTCCCTGTATATGTTGGATTTTTTTCCGCATTCTGTCTTAGCTTAAGGCACTAGACCACGGTGCGCGTGCCGTATGAGGGTGTATTTTTCATAATTTTTTTCGAGAAACTATTAATGGTTTTGTTTTTTTTATTTATTTATATTAGTTATCAATATATACATAGCATATACAAGACACTACACAAGATTTTTTATTCGAATCTTAAAAATTAATTGCGATGTACGCCGCTTCCAGAAGGACACTCCGTTGAATTGCTGTTTGGTGGTCGACAGCAATTGAGCCAAAGGGTTCATCTAAAAAATATAAAAAAATATATTTATGAACTAGATTTATAGGTTTATAGTGAAATTTCGATATCAAAAAAAAAAAAAAATAAAAATAAATAAATAAATAGCAGGGGACCCTTTATAAAAGAAATCCCTACGTGGTGCCATATAGACTTTTTTTTGAACATTTTAAACTTGGTCCGTACAAATATCAGATGAGTAGTTTCAACTAAGTTGAAAAACGTCATTTTGAGAAAAACGCGTTCAAGGTTTTGCTGAAGGATACAAACTAAAGTTTTTTTTTTTTTGTTTCTCGTAATTAGTCAGCTACTCCAGGACCATAGAACAGCTCCTCAGCATCCAGAGGCTCATCATTTTTTTACGTGTTGTTCATGTCTAGACAATATTGGTAGAGTGCTCCACCAATTTTTATTTTCAATATCTCCAATACATTAAGAGGCCAACAATCATCAATGACCATTGATGAAAAGTATAGAGGCAATATTAGCGGCAGTTTCAACTGTGGGTCTGCTGCTCCATGACGTCTTTGGAGCGAATTTTCATATACAAAGTTCAAACACTTATTGTTTTTCTGGTGAAACGCGCCTAAACATCATTCAAGTAGCTCGTCTTTACTAAGGCCCACATACCATATATCAGTTTTATTGCCTCAATGACATTTGCAGGCAATGCAAGAGTATGTATATAATCGTTCAAAGTTCCTTTGGCATTCATCTGCTGCCACGAATACCACGATCCTCTCCTACAGGGCAATAATCATGTTGGGATCTTTCGTGTGTAGAACATTTGGGATAGAATAAAGCCCAGACAGCTTTTTTGGTACCTTCAAACGAATCACCATTTCGACCAATTGCAAGACCGTAGAATATACACCCTGCCTAAATCGAACTGCAACTTTTTAAAATGCTATAATTTTTTTATTTTTTGATAAATTTTATTGTTCCAAAGCAAAAAATATTGAAAAATACATCAATTTTCAAATTGTATCAGTAGTTTTCAATACGTCCACCTTTGGCGCGAATAATGGCCTTGAAACGACCGAATAAAGCATCTCAAGCTGCACGCAAGTTGCTTTGCGGTATTTTGGCCCATTCCCGGCGAAGTGTTTGTTTGAGGTGGTCCAAACTTTGGTATTTTTTAGTGCCAAGCTTCAAAATACCCCAGACAGAGAAGTACAACGAATTTGCATCCGAAGAATTTATAATCCATTGTGTCGAGGAATGAAGTGTGGAACATTGTTTTTTATCCAATCTTGGTTGAAGCGCGCTTTGTGAGACGGTGCCGAGTCTTGTTGAAATGTCCACGGTCTTCGACCGAAAAGATTGTTTGCCCAAGTCTTCAATTCTGCCTTTAAGACAGTTTCACGGTATACGATCGCATTAAATTTGACGCCACGGTCAAAAAATACGTGCGGAGAGTGACCATCGGCGGTTATGGCCCAAAACATCACCATCGGTGCTGCCTGCTTTCTGGTGGCCGTTCGAAGGTGGTGATTTTCGAAGGACCTCTCTGGCAAGTAAACTCGGTCATTTTGTTTGTTGACATATTGTTTGATAACAAATGGCGACTCATCGGAAAAAACCAAATTCGGCAACTCACCACTTTCGTGCAAGCGTAGCAACTCCTTCGCTCTCTCGACTCTAACTTTTTTCTGTTGCGGTGTAAGATCGTGTGCTTTTTGGAACTTGAATGACTTGAGGCTAAGCTCATTTTTAAGTATATGTTGCATCCGTTCCGACGGTATGTTGAGCTTACGAGCCATTTTTCTTTAATTCGAGCCTTCACTTTCCGTACCATTTCTGCCAATGTTGCTGTTTTTTATGACCACCTCCATGACGTTTTACAACGCTGCCAGTATCACGTTAACGAGCTATGGTTCGAAACACAAATGATTTATTCACGTTGAGGTGCTAGAGGGCTCTAACGAAAGCTGCTTATGGTTTTCCAGCCAAATATAAAGCAATCACACTATCACGTTTGAATTCGATCGCGGATAAAATTTTTTCAACACAACTGAGACGCAAATCATTCAAAAGGCTTGTAAATAATAAAATTATCTGTCATGTGTCAAAATTTGAGCTCACTGTCCTGAACGGTTATATTATAGCAGTCTGAAGATGGTTGCAGTTCGAGTCAGGAAGGGTGTATAGGTGTAAAAATGCAAGATAACTAATTTTTTTTCTATTAGATTCGTAGATTCGTTCTGTTAGATAGGTATCTATACGTTAAAGGAGTTCATAGAAATATGGTATTTATTATTATTATTACTTTCTTTTTGTATTGCGATTATATTTATTTCTTACTCTGATCTTCATGCTTCTTCAACTCTGTTTCATACTATGCTAAATTAGGGTATACTAGATGTAAATAAAAAAAGATATATGGAATCAACGATTTTTGGTATTACTACGTAGAGAGGAAGTGCACTCCTTCGCTGGAAGATTTACATATATGTTAGACTGCCATATACAATATGTACGAGTATGTTTCTTTCTTTGTTCTTCATTTTCAACCGTGGAATCGGAGAAGCTTGAACTGAAATAAATTTATATATCTGTCATATATAGTATTCTTAACTACTGTAACGATCTGCGTAGATCCTTGATAGGATAAAATAGGAGAGGAAAGGAAAGAGGATATGGGATATATGGTATACATGGGGTAGCTTCAATTGTGTGATTTTCTTTTTCTGGTGAGTCCGATGCATTTTTTATTCTCGTAATTCTTGTGCAGATCTTCCAAGGGGTTTTGGCTACGAGACTGCTACTTGTTAGTTTAGCTTGACTAGATGTACACTATTGTGTTCATATTGTGGGGCAATATTTTACATTTTTGCCTAGATATCACGGAAGTAACTTAAGCTCCAACATATGAGCTTGCTTTCTTCCTGAAATGTTTTTTTTGCCAAACTGGTGGTTCGCCTAGAAAAACTGTCGATGACTTTCTTGACTAGAAGTTGATCCCGCAGAAGTGAACATTATCGTCAATCATAAACGGTTTCGTTTCGATTTTTTTGTGTTCTTTCCTTTATTTGATTTAAGTCTAAATTTCTTCTTAAAAATTTTTATTAATTTTTTTTTGTTTTTATTTTTTCACTTTGCTAAATTTAGTTTCGTTCTTTTTTTCCATTTTTTTTCTCTTTGTATTTGTATTTTAGGTCTTCTCCACCAGTTAAAAAGAAAATTCGTTGTCAGGTTGTTCAGTCCTAGCGAGCTTTTTAAGACAGTCATTTTACGTTTTTTGTTTTTTGTTTTTTTATTGGGTTGTGGGTGAAGAAGTATAAAAAGAAAAACATGGAAAAGGACGGGATCTTTTGTTGTCCGCGAGATTCTTGCAGATTATTTTGGTAGATGGTGTTTACTTCAGTATGTGGGTTTATTTATGAATAATCATTTAGGTTGATGGATGGTTAGGTTAATGAATCATCCTCACATACTCATATGCAACACATGCATGCAATGTATGTAGGCACCTAGTCATTTCACACGCAGTTATTGACTAGAATTCAGATTTAAGCCGCACTGTAGCGCCTGTAAAAAATAAGTAGGAAATAGTCTCTAGCTTTTCAAACTACGATTAAACTATGTAGAATAATTTGCATAGTCGTATTTTTAAGTTTTAAAGTGCTTATATGTTATGCGAGAAAGTCCTAAATTACATCATCTTTTTCCTACTTAAAAAATCATTTAAATGCTCTGCAGACAATGTTTTGAAATCAAAATTCTTCTGTTTAGAAATCAAACGGCTTTCGTGTAGAAGCATCATACAACTTTCTGCATTCCTTACAATAAAATTCTTACAACAAAATTTATCGTTTCCAAGTTGGTGTTAATGACTTATAATATCCACCAACAGCTACAGCAATCCGACTAAAAAAATTCACCTTTTTTTTCTTATCCACCTACCCATTCTTGGTGGAGAAAATTATTATTACCACCATTATGGCTGCAATTATTATTTGGGCTTGTTCAATTAGAAACCTTTACGGCACTGTTATGATTACAGCCTATGTCCCTAATCCCATTTAAAAAACGCTAATTTAATAATGATCCATCTAAAATCTCCATCCTAAACCCAAGCGAAGTTAAACCGGTACACCATAGTTCATAGACGCAAAACATTCCCAAAGGCTGAGAAATTTAATGGCTGCTGTAAAATTTCTTAACCTGCCTATACGGAAACATCATCTCTAGTAATCCTAAAACGTTAATGGCATCCATTGACAAGGAGGCTCACTACGGCTAAATGTTACTCCCATGGTAAACTGGTAACTGGTTATGGCAACTACGAATAGGAGTTCATTGCCGCTCTCAGATGTCCTGCAGATGTCGCTGCTGAGTTATTACATTTTATGACCCTAGAATTTAGTGCGCTTTAATGTAGTTAAAACAAAATTCGAGCGTTTCATTAGATAAATATTGAATCAGTGACCACAGAAGTTTGAACAGCCTGTAGCCAGTAGTCAGGACTCTCAGCATATCCTGCTCGAAGTTAATAGTTTTTTTTTTGCCAGGAAGTTCGGTTAATTTCGGCAACCACAAATCGGATTTTGTTAGTGTTTTACCCTTTCAATAAATGTCATTTCAGGAATGGACGACTAAGGGTGAACCATTTATTTTTGGTGCTGTCATCCTCAGGGGATAAGTCGGGTAAGTAGGATGAGTGTTGGTCTTGTGGTGGTAGTGATACTTTTATTCAATGTTTGACTTTGGTCGTTTCCCATGATGTTTTGTGATATGTTGCAATTTTACTTAATTGACAATAAACACATAAAATTGTGTGAATTCGTAAGTACACTCGGGGGAGCTACAGATATGAGTAGTGTATACTCATAACATTTAAGTAACATATACATATGTATAAATCATTGGATCGAGATATGATTGCGTGAATGAATGAAATGTACTCTGGGAATTGTAGTGGGCTTCAAACGGTTTTTAACATCATAATTATTGAACATGTATCCTTTTTGTGTAAGTAAAAAGGGCTTACGACAATCGAAATTTAATTAACATGTTAACAACAAATTGAGCAGCAAAGGCCTTCTGAATATAAATTCGAACTGCTCATTAAAACCTTTGTAAACATCAAAATACGTTGATTAAAAAAAATTAAATAATTATAATTTTATTGATTTCAAACCCCAGACAAATCTATATTAAAGGATAAATGACGAGAGTAATTGAATTTCCCCAATTATGTACGCACTTTTCTAACGTATAGTTAGTCGTTGCAATGATGTTATGAATTATGTTCTTTAAACATTTACTTGTGAGCATCACAAAAAAATTAAAAAAATTTTCTGTAGTCTTTAAGGGGAGGTGAAATCTTACATAGAGTCTATCAAGATCGCAAGCGCGTGGTCGTACATGTTAGTGTGACGTTTTTACTCACTAAAAACATCTGTCTTTTAATTCAAGGTGTTACTGCAATCAAGTTTCGATCAAGTATCATTGCGATATTTATTCCGCTATTTAAATGTGAATAAATTTATTGCACGTATGATGCATATGGAATTACACAGATACCAAGCACTAAGACGGGCTCATTGCCAATATGAGCCAAGTCAACCCAAGAAACCTTTTGAAGTCTGTGCCGTCAATTTCCTCTAGGTTTTTGGAAAATTATATCCTTAAAATTTCCTTCAAATACGCGATATTGGCTCGCATATGTGTGTTACACAAGAGCTAACAGATCACCGCAGGAACTGCAAATATCTGTTTCTGATAATTTGAGTCTACTTGCGTGTTTCTGCAAGAGAAAGTGTTCTGTCTGGATTTCTACTGCTATCCTAAGCGTATCCCTGTCAAATTATAATAAATTATTACATCTTTTGCCGTTATCAGAGTTGATGTTGGTTGATTCAATTGCCTTGAGTTCCCCCTATCGATATCGATATAGATAGCGATATATTTTTTATTAATTCAACCGCCCTGAGGACAGCCAGAACCTCCGATTGGAAGAAACTGCTCGCGTCTGGTAGTCTTATAGATACTCTTAGTTGTACGTCTTTTGAAAAGATACTCGAACTTGTTCCTCTGTTTTCGCCCGTGTGTGAGAATTGCAATTTCATTTGACCTCCTCCTTCTCTCCGAAACCTGTTTAATGAGTACATGGATTGGAAGATAGGTGGAGCTATTGAGCCAAAATAAGTAAACTATCAATTAGATTTACCTCCTTTAGTTTGCCTAAATAGTAGTCAATTTGGTGATAGTCCGACGCGTAGTTTTGTTTTGACACCCATTCGAAACATCGTGGTAGTGTTTTTTGTGATCATGGAAAAAGAGCAGATCCATAATCTGATTCTTGTTTTTGAGTAACAAGACCTGAGAGAAATCAAGCCCATTCTCTATGGTGTGTATGGAACCCATTCATCTTTCCCCACGTCGGTTTTTGATAAGCCGCACCCAGGTGGCCCAAAAACGGTTACCACAGAGGAAACTATGGTGACCTCGTATCGGTGGAACCCTGATAGCAAGCATATCAACTGAATGCGTAAGCCATATCCTGTAAGAGATTTTGAGCATGAGAAGACTGTCCGTGCGACGGGTGCCACTTTTGCTTACATCGGTGAACAAGCTCAATCGTGAGACCATTTCAAAGACGCGCTTGGCCCGGTTAATTGGAAATCCCGAGGATTTTCTGCGCCGTTTCGTGACCGTCGATAAGACATGGATTCATTAGTACACACCAGAGACAAAAGAACAATCGAAACAATAGGTTTTATCCAGTTTTACCTCCGCGGTCGGTGGTGGTGATGGCGTGATGGTTGACTCACTAGCTGTCACGCCACCTACTTGGGTTCGTATCCTGGTAGGAGCACAACAGCAAAATTTTCAAAATCGTCATCACCCTTTTGGCGAACAATTTCAAACTATCGAAATTCAAATTCTGCCTATAAAAAAGCTTTTTAGGATAGCCGTTTTGAACCTGCAATAAACAGTAGGCCCTGCTCAGGAGTGTAAAAATTCACAAAGTGAGAAACACAAATGAGTGCGAGAAGCACACCGGGCTATCGTGCAATTTATTTATTTCTTATTTTACCTCCGTAGACGATATAATGAAATTGGTCGAATTGTACTACAAATTGCTCCCCCATCCTTCATATTCTCCATATTTGCCTCACTGCGACTCGCTGGAAAGAAGTACGAGTTGAAAGATGAAGTCATCGCCACCGCGGAGGAGTATTTTGCAGGTCAACGAAAGTCGTTCTAAACGAAGAGTTTTAAAAAGTGTATCGAGTTGAAAGGGGAAACCTAAAAAAGTTTCGTTGTTATTTCTTATTTGGGTATTCACCAAAAAGCCATCGTATTACGTCATACGGGGATGTCGAAGTCAACCAAGGAAAGAATTTCTTCCGTTACAATTGGATTGCCTTTCAGTAGCTCTCTTGAAATAACCCAGATTAGTGAATCCTATCGCACTGCTTCCAGTAAGTTATTTGATCTATAAATCAAGTGGCTTTGGTGTAGTGGTATATGCATAGACTCCCCAAGCAGAGGGTTACGGGTTCGAATCCCGAGCGAGGCAATTCTCTGAAAAAGTCTTTTCATGGAATTTCTATGTAGTTGTATGTAAACCCGTCGGCGTCAACTCTGACATGAAGGCATAACACTGATGTTGGCGTGGTTGCTGGCTGGGCTTAATGTAACGAACTAGCAACTAGCACGTACTAAGGCCCACTGGTTGAGGATGCACTGGCTCCAATTTGACAACCACCTCTGGGAAAAATATCGAAACCTAATACACCTGAGTTTCAAACTACTACACCACCCGCCCGCGACCTGGTGAAAAGCCAGTAAAAGGGTATTTATATCCCCTTGGTGCGAGAGCGGAATTATAAAAAAAAAAAACCGAACTTTGCCCAATAGAAAAATTTTTTTTTCTACTTTCAAGCATCTTGCAAACTCAGCTTGTAATGCCCTGTTCAATATTAGCGTCTACCAGAGCATTTTTAATGGCGATGTACTCCACGTTATTAAAGCTGCTTCAATATCGAGAAAGGCCCCTATCGCAAACCCGCCGAAGTGTAAACTTTTCTCTATTTTCCCCACCAAATCGTGCTGTGATCTACAGATTTTACTTTCACATATGCATGCTGTGACTCAGTCAAAAAGCCATTACTGTATCTATTCCTAATGTGAATTTCAAATAATCGCGCAAGGGCTTTAAGCACGAATGATGACAGATTTATTGGTCTGAATTCTTTGGAGCTTTATTATTAAGCTTATTGACAAGCAAAAACTTAAAGCTAGACTTAAAACTAACAAAGACATTCTTAACCTAATGGGACTAGGAGAAATGGTGGACGAGGGAGATGTTAAGGGAGTGGCATATTGAGCAGTGCTTTTTTTATTTCGTGTTTGCTGCTATTTAGGTCAAAGACTTCGGCGTAGTTGTTCGTTATACGCAACATTCTAGATATGGGTTCAAAGTGACCGTAGTTGGTGCGGTGAGTTCGGATCAGGAAGAGTGGGACAAATCTTAGATTCCGGGGATTGGGTGTGAATGCAATATTTTGCGTTATTCTCGAACAGTCGATGTTTCCAGTCAATAACTAGTGGATAAAAAGTACATCAGCGACCTCACGACGTTATTTTAGGGTATGCATGCTAATTAATTTTAGCCTATTTTCATAGGGGGGTAATCATCGGCCCAAGGTAGACCACGAAGTGCGAAACGGATAAACTTGCGTTGGACTGCTTCTATTCTTTGTATGTGGATTACTTTATAGGGTGACCAAACTTGGCTGCAATATTCGAGAAGAGGCCTTACAAAAGTAATGTATAGTGACTTTGTAACGTGTGGGTTGGAAAATTCTTTTGACCAGCGTTTGATAAAACCAAGTGCAGAGTTAGCTGTATTTATAATGCTGTCAATATATGCATCGAAATTCAATTCTCTGTCGCAAATTATTCTTAGATCCCGTACTTGGGTAGTGGAAGGAATAGGCTCATCGCAGATGAAGTAGTTTCTTGGAGGATGAGGTAGACGTTTGCGGGAATAGGTTTTCGCTTGGCATTTGCTGACAATGAAATGACTTTGGAAATTCTCATGTCATCAGCGAAAATAGAAAGATTACAATTCGATTTATGTCGTTAACCGTTAGGATAAAGATGAATTGGTCCAAGGTAACTACCCTGAGGGACACCAGATGTTGCTTTAATAGGGTCGGATATTCAAGATCTGAATATTACCCTGTATTCTCGGTCTTCTAAATAGGATTTGATCCATGCCACAAATTGAGGGGAAAAGCCAAGTTTTTTTAGTTTAAAAATTATAAGTTGGTGAGAAATTTTATCGAATGCCTTGCTGAAATCAGTGGAAATTGAATCGACTTCATCACCGTCTTCTAAAGCATGAAGCGTTGTAGAGACGAACTCTGTGGTGATTGATTTACCTTTCATGAATCCGTGCTGATCTGTACAGGTAGTTGGCCTACAGTACGGAAGCAGTTGTTGGTAGACCATGCTTTCAAAAAGTTTGGGTACGCAAGAGAGTTTTGCTATGGGCCTATAATTATCGACTTCGCCCTTACTTCCTTTTTTATGAATAGGGATGATATAAGATTCCTTCCAGACAAGTTAAATAGGGCAGCTAGAAGAGCACTGAGATGGTTAGGTATAACAATCACCTTAACTTCTCAACAAGCTATTGATATGTATACTATTTTTAAACTGTGTCTAGGTGCTTACTGTAGCAGAATAAGTAGAATACCATTCGGACAGTTATTAACAATTGATATTAAGTTAAGTTCTGAGACAGATTTCTCGTTTTATTCTGTCTACTTTTATTCTCTTTCTACTATGGGAAAATATGATTTTTGATAGCTATATGAAGTCAGCATTAATACATAAAATATAAAAATATTTCTGATCCATATCCGGTAGATATGCATGCAGGTGGTTGGCGCATATATGTCTTAAAGGACTGAATAGGAATTTTTTCCTATAAATGGAAAAACCTATTTCCTCTTTGGAGTGAGAAAAGTCAATTTTCTCGGTGTGCCGTAGCATGCCGTTTGATACTGTGAATCCCGCAAAGTAGGTTTCCACCAGAGTTGGAAGAACCTCTTGGCTACTTTCAACTGAGGTTCCGTAATTTTTCCTGAGGTATCTAGGGACGCTCGCTTTCTTTGAAAGCATTTTGCGTAACCTCAAGGCCTCGTATTTTACCGCGATAGATTTGCAGTACTTTTGCCATGTACTTAATATGTTCGTAGTACTCATTATATGTACTGTCGCTTCTTAATAGCTTCGCTCTATTACAGAGTTTCCTAACTCTCTTTCCTTATTAAACTTATCTCCCTATTCCACCATTTTTGTTGAGTCCTTTTATATAAGGTGTTCTGTTAGCCGGGCATGCTTTCTCGCACCCCATTGCTAGTGCCTTGTTGATATTTTCTACCGCCCTATCTAAGTTATCAATATTATCGTAGGTGATTGATTGGGTATCCAGGTGTATATTTAACACTTCCATATACTTGACCCAATCAGTCTTTTTGGGATTTCTTCGAAAACTACATACCCCGTTCTGAGAGGGCACGTATCTTCGATTACTCTCAATTCCCTTATTTCTAACTCTTCTGTGTTTGTAGCAAGGTTTATATCTAGCACCTCTTGCCTATTTTTCACCACAAAAGTGGGAAAATTTCCTCTATTACAAATATTGAAGTTGGAAAATATAATAAAATCATTCAAACACACAACTCTTTGGTTGTGGAGCATCCAATTTTTCTGCCTTGCCAAGTCTTTTAGCTTCTCCGAGATAACTACCTCGGAATTATAAGGAAAATAGGCCGAGGTCAGATATAGAGTGGTTTGCTACACTTCCTTTCACTGTCAAATCTTCTGAGCTGTAATTATTCATAAGAAATGCCTCTATTTAGTTTTTATAAGGATGCAAGTGGGGATTTTACCTTTTTCCTTGTAGAATAATGAGTAATTGTTCAGCCCGAGATCTTGGATTGTTCTTATTGATCCAGGGCTCTTGTAAATGTACGGGTGCGATATCCTGCCTAGTGATGCACTCCATAAGACAGGCCATCTCTGCCTTACTGTGATGCAGGTTTATATGCAGTACTTCCATCATCTTAGGAGGGTTCCTTCTTAGCCTTTCCCTTGGTCGCTGGCTTAACCACCATACCTTTCGATTTTTCGAGGTATGGTATGAAGTCTTCCCGACTAAGCCCCGTCTTTAAGACTCTGTACGTACTGTGCAAGGATACGTAACCCATACCCATGCCGTCGGCAGAGTGTACTTTTCAAAATCCGCCACTATCGTGCACTTTATCTTTATGCTATCCCAACTATCTCTATCGAATTCTTCGTTTCCTGTGGTGGATAATTTCTTCCACAGTGCATCTTGGAACTTCTCCTCGAAGTTTCTCCACTGTTCGATTGTCAGGTGACCGCTAGGTTCTAGCTCCTTAATCATGACAACAAGAAACTCGTCTCTCAGCTCGGTTCGGTTCCACGACGTCATCAGATCTGCCCTTCTTGCTGCTAAAATTTGCATTCTCTCCAAAAACGCTAACCCCGTCTATTAATTTTGCAGAGTAGGAGGTAGAGGATGCCTAATCGGTTTCCACTCTCGCCTTTGTAGCATCATCTCTCTTGCTTGCCGCCTGTTTAGTTAGCGCTTTCTTGGCCAGGGTGGTCTTCGCTATATTTTTTCATTCGCTTAGGTTGCTGAAATCACAGCTCTCATATTTTGTTAGCTTACGCCCAACGTTACGTAACAATCACACCTCGCCATTTGGTGTGTGTTCTTCGCACTCTTAGCATCGGTGATGGAAGAGGCAGCGGCTGAGCCAGCTGATCCCACTTTTCCCACTACCACAACCTTGCTCTTATTTTTTGCCTCTTGAAGGTAGCTTCGGCAGCGAATGTTCCAGCTGCCTTGGCTAGCTCTTCGACCGAGGTCCTGCCCTATGCCACCTAAGTATCGTTTAGTTGCATGTTTATTTCTGAACCCAAACCGTTTACCAGAGAGGAGTTTAGAGAAGTGAAATCAGTCTACAAATCTCAGTGTCACACGATGGTTTCCCTGATTTTCGTACCATTATTTGTTTGACAGCCATCAATCGTGAACATTGTCAGTGAATGAGTGAAAATGTAGAAAATTTTATTTGAAAAGCCTCAGCCCAATCAATATAAAAGCTGAACTTGGATCTACTCTGGGTGAGTCTGCTCCTTCGTTTACAACAGCAACATTTTGTGTTGCTGAGTTTAAACGAGGCCGTACGAGCTGCCAAGACGAGCATCGCAGTGGTTGACCAAATGAGGTGACGACTCCAGAAATGGTGAAGAAAATCCACAAGGCGGTACTGGATGATCGTCGACTGAAAGTGCGCGAGCTAGCAAACATTGTAGGCATTTCAAAAAGTGCGGTGCGTATTATTTGAAAATTTGGACATGAGAAAGCTGTGTGCAAGATGGGTGCCGCGTTTGCTCACATCCCAGCAAAAACAGTGTCGTGAATGCAATGGGCAAAATTAATGAATTAAAGTTTGAATTGCTACCACATGCACCCTATTCGCCAGATTTAGCCCCCTCGGATTATTTTCTGTTCCCAAACTTGAAAAAATGGCTTAGTGGTCAAAGATTTTATAGCAATGAAGAAGTGAAGTCGGCAGTTAATGGCTATTTTGAGAAGCAAGACAGTTCTTATTATAAAAAGGGTATCGAACTTTTTGAACATCCCTGGGAAAAGTGTATAAAGCTAAAAGTTGATAATGTTGAAAAATAAATAAATTTTTTTTTAAAAATTTTTGTGTTTTCTTTGTTGGGTCAGTCACTTGGCCATCGCACTTCAGTAACTGTCCACTGACATTCGAAATATATTAGAATCTAAGTTCCGAGATCATTATACACGAAAACTTGGTTAATTCTTTTCCATCTACATTTTAACAAGTTCTTCAGTTACTAGGTCGTAATTATCGTTAACAGTTAATTTATTTATCTTTTAAATTCCGCCAATGTGGCATTTGTTATTGTGGAATTGTCAGTTACTGCTTTCGATGAATAATGAATGAGATGCCCAGCAAAGATGTCCGCTTTCTCTTTATTTCCCTTCACCAATTCATTATTATTTTTATAATTATTTTTGTTTTTCTTTTTAATTGGGTTTTTTTTTTTTTTTTTTGTATTTTAGTGCCCATAATTCCAGTACGCCGGTGTAAGCCCGGAGCCCACTTTTGTAAAAAAAGGGAGATTTTTTTCCCCAAGGAAATGTGTGAGAAGCATGATAAGAATTTCCTAAGTCAATATAAAAAAGAGTAATTTTATAGGGCGATTTTCTACTTTACATATAAAACGAAATGTTCTGCTGACTAAACATCATACGCAGAACCGTTAGTCGAGGTCACCAAAGACCAGCAGCCTATATTTTATTCACTTGAGAGCAAAAAAAATATAGTAAATGGTGTAACAATTGGTTTTACTGCAAGAAATGTATAAAATATTTGACAACAATAACCCTAACATTAGTGTGAATATTTCTTGTCATTAATTCAGTGACAGTAGATCTTAACGAAAATATTATTGGCCCATTCCATCATCCACACGAGGAAAAGAGTGAACATGTTGGGTACATGTATTCGCACGAGTAGGTCGTAGTTTTTACCCCGTCCACAATTGTATTTTATTTTTCGGGTAAGCGCTAACGATAAATAAAAGACAGAAGTATCTTGCGGAAAAACATAATTATTATCACATTCATTGTGTGCAGTGCTTAATTATATAAAAAAAAGAAGAAAATCTCCACCGACATTTTTGTGTCTTTGTTTTTTGTTACTTCATCGTTTTATCTCTTCGCCACTGATTACGTCGCACTTGCAAACAGCTGGAAATGGACGGAAAACCTTCACAACCAACTTCACCTACCACGATTAAATCCGCCTACGGTCATGCTAATCTGCCGATCGAATAGCGGAAGTCTTGTTTGAGGTATGATCGTTTTGTGACAGCAAGTCAGGTTATTCGGCTCATTTTCCCGGCAGCTTTTGTCGCGCAATAATATACATAAATAATTTGATTTGAAATAGTGACTCTTAATATTGAAATAAGTGAGAAACAAATGTTTTTTATCCCAGTTTCGAAGCTGGATACCAAAAAGCTCGTTCCCTCTAATCAAGTGCAATTTAATCTCCGCTATTCAATTCAATCTCCGCTCAACAACAAAATAATTATTTACTGCCATCCAACTATACTTTAATGACAACCAACAAGTGCATAGCGGAGGACAAACTAATCACGATTAAAGCACAACATTATCAAAAGTCAACTCCATGGAGTAAAACATTGAATACTTCAACTAAAATGAGTGGACAACCGTAAATGGGAACCTCAAGTGAGCTGCCAGTAGCTTCCAACCTAACACCAGAAAAAGAAGAAAACTGTATGCAGATGATTCAGCACCCAGCTCACCTAAACAAACACCTTTTTCGTACAAAAGATTCTTACCTCTGGCGGATTCCATATCAACATATCCATCTGATAAGACCACTAACAATCGAAATATTGTGAATCTAATGTGCAATCTAATAAAAAAAAAAAAAACTAATAAAAATAATTATTCACCATTTTGTCCACCTATCTTTATTTTTGGCGGTAACTGCACCCTTACAAGTGAGGTTATGTTTAATCAGTATCTATTAAACATGTTATTCAAAGTATTGACCATTGCTAGCTATATTTTTTTCCCATCTTTCAGGCAATTTATGTTCGATTTTTGAAGTCACCCAATTTTCGACTTCCTCGTAGGATTCAAAGTGCTGCTCAGATAATGCGTGTCCCATCGATGAAAATAAATGGTAGTCGGAAGGACCCAAGTCTGGTGAAAACGACGGGTGGGGTAGCAGCTCCCAACCAAGTGCTTTGGTTGTATCCTGAACCAGTTTTGCTTTGTGTGCAGATGCATTGTCATGGAGCAAAATTACCTCGCCTTGTCTTCTGGCCCGTTCTGGTCGCTTTTCGATCAATGCATGGTTCAAATTGATAATTTGTTGTCAATAGCGATTTTTATTAACGGTTTCACCAGGTTTTAGGAGCTCGTTGTACACCACACCTTTCTGGTCCCATCAGACACACAGCATTGTCTTCTTGCCGAATCGATCTGGTTTTGCAGTCGAATTTGATTGTTGTCCCGGATCAACTCATGATTTTTTCCGTTAAGGACTCTGAAAATAAATCCATTTTTCATCGCCAGCAACAATTTGATGCAAAACTATATTTTTTTTTTTTTTTTTTTTGTATCTTTGAAGCAAAATTTCACAAGTGGTTTTTCGGTTTTCCATCTGTCTTTCATTCAATTCATGTGACACCCATTTTTCAGACTTTTGGTTCTTTCTCATAGCTTTTAAACGGTTAAAAATTTATTTGTTGTGCAATATTTAACATTTCTACTATTTGTTTCTGACTCAAAGTGTCATCTTTATCCAATATTGTTTGCAATTCTGTGTCTTCAAACTTTTTTTTTGGTCTTCCACGTTCTTCATTTTTCACATCAAAATCGTTATCTCTGAACCGTTGAAACCGTCTTCTGCATGTTGCTTCTGATAGAGCATGATCACCATATGATTCGACAATCATTCGAAGCGACTCTGCAGCAATTTTCTTCAAATGAAAACAAAAAATTAATGCTTTCCGCAAGTCATCATTTTCTGGTACAAAATTCGACATTTTTAACACGATGAAAAAATATGATGTTGTTTGCTCAATGACTTGATGTATACCAAATATGTTTGACAGGTATCATAGCAACCAAAAAAAAAAAAAATTAAGGCCCGTTCACAATAAATGTTCCCTATCGAGACATTTGTATCTTGACATACCGGTGCACCTGGTATGTAAATAACGTGAATGTGCATAGACTAATAATCGAACGACTACTCAGAACGGCCTTTGGTGCATTTTCCTTTTCTTCCAAGGAAACAAGGAAAATTTCCATCTTGCTGAAGGGTCTAGATGGTGATATTCTCGTTGAGGTAATTTAAAAAGCCCTTACAGAAGCCGCTTCCGAAGAAAAGATAAGTAAAATTACACCTTTTTCAACGTCCAGAACTAAAGATTTGGAAATATAGGGTTTTCCAATAGAAACTTGACAGCTTTGAATTTAATTTGTGAACGCCGTCTTTCACTAATCATCAAACTGTCACTGCCAATTTATTCAGTAAACTAAACATTTTCATCGTGGTAAAGTACACTAACGAGCAACGTCTGCAAATTATAAAATTTTTTTAAGAGCGTTAACTCCAATTTTCGGTCGTAATTCTCGCCCTAGTAGACAGGCAATAACAAGTTTAGTGCAAATTTTTGAGTCTACATGTTCGTTGTTTCATATTGTCGTGTCAGTGAGACAACGGATTGGTCGAAGTGTCGAAAATATCGCTGCCGTTCAGACGTCCGTATCAAACGATCCAAATCAGTCAATTCCACGACGTTCTCAAGAATTGTTCATCGCTCAAACCACATTATGGCATATTTTGCGTAAGGATCTTAGCTTACACCCATACAAGATCAAGCTGACTCAAGAATTGAAGCCGATGGATCATTTGAAGCGACGTACGCTCTCCGATTTTCTTCTGGAGAAGATGCGCCAATATGATGAATTTCGTCGCAAAATCATCTTCAGTGACGAAGCTCATTTTTGGCTCAATGGGTTTGTCAATAAGCAAAATATGCTTTATTGGTCGGGTGGAAACCAACATGTGCTTCATGAATCACCACTTCATCCACAGAAAATAAATGTTTGGTGCGGTTTGCATGCCGGCGGCGTTATTGGGCCATATTTTTTCGTCGACGATAACGATCGTCACGTTACTGTGAATGGTCAGCGTTATTGCGCCACAAGCCACACGGCACACGCTCCAATCGATGGTGTGCGTGTTATCTCAAGATATGGGCCAATCGATTGGCCGCCTCGTTCGTGCCATTTAACGCCGCTTGACTATTTGTTGTGGGGCTACGTTAAGTCATTGTTTTATGCCAACACGCCGACGACGTTGAAAGAGCTCAGAGCCAATATTGAACGCGAAATAGCGGCCGTTTCGGTCCAACGAATCGACCGCTGCAAACGTGCCCGCGGTGGCCATATGAACGAAGTTGAGTTCCATTCATAAATGTTTTTATTGTACTTCAAGCCAATAATAAAGTTTTTGAAATATCTCTAATGGTTTGCCTTTTATTTAAAAAAAAAGTTGTCAAGCCGTTATTAGAAAACCCTATACAACTTAACATTTTCTCGATCTTACCAACATAAGATATCTACTTCACCAGCGGGTTTATTGGGGAAAAAAGCATAACCGAAAAGTAAACAGATGTTATCGGTCTCAACGATTTGAGCATTCAACGTATTGAGGATTTAAAGTAAGCAGGTGCCTAGACCTAAGTGCGTTTATTGTAATGCCACTTATCATGTGGCTAGCTACCGGGATTACCCAGCTTACCTGAAATATAAAGATTTAAGGTAAATATGATCCCAAAGATCAAGATGAGTCGCGAATAAAACCAGAAAACTAGTGGAAGACTATATCTATGATTTCACAAAGGCAAAGGTCTCCTTCGCCGATAGGGTCAAAACTTCCTCTTACTATGAGAATCTACAAAATGCAGGTAATTCTCACGCTTCTTTCCCTGCTATCACGGGAACACCAATTTGAAGTACCAACACAAACAGCCAAAGAAGCGATCTAAGCTAAGCTAAAAATCTGTTCAATATTTCTTTTACAAAACTACTACTCAAGATTAGACGATTTTGACCTGAATACCAACAACTACAAATCGAGGAGGAGAAAATGTTCGCCTACCTTGATTTTGTCGCCTCAATTTTTGTCTAATGCCAATAACCATATTAAAAACAATCTCGATGAATTCTAACTTAATTATTTCACATGATAGAAGACTCAAACTACTCAACATCCTAAAAAATAAAAAACCCGATATATGTTTCCTCTCGGAAACGAGGCTTTGCGGAAAGCATACCATAAGCCGTCGTTCGAAGGATTTAATATAATACGAAATGACCCAACAAGAGGAACATAGGTTCACAAAAGTTTCCTCCCAAAGCAATGTCTTTTCAATCAGTAGTGTCATGTTATCCCTCTGGCTCAACATTTCAATTATTAATTGGAAGTGAGGTTTGATTTATAATGTAAAATTAAATACATAAATTTGAAAGCGAACTTAATTTTTTTATTGTCGGTTAAATGAACAATTAATGGCATTTACTTTTTAAAAATCATATCATGTAAATGTTGGCCCCGACTACGTTTGAGGTGGTCCATTCGGAAGGTCCGATTTTGGGCGACTCATTTGAGCATAGCGAATAGTATATCGCCGATAACATGAGTTATGTTGGCTTCTAAAGCGTCAATCGTAGCTGGCTTGTTAATGAAGACTTGAAACTTTACATATCCCTAGAGAAAATAGTCCAAAGGTTGTCAGCAGCTTGACTGGCGTATTTTCCGTGAGGATCTCTGCCTAAAAGCGTACGAACACGTGCAAGAATTGAAGCCAGGCTACTTGAATTTGCGTCATATTTTCATTGAATGGGCTCTGGAAAAACACAATAAAAAATCCGCTGTTTTATCGTGAAATTTTGTTTAGTAATGAAGTCTATTTCTGACTCAATGGATACGATAATATGTAAACAAAATTGCCGTATTTGGGTTAATGAGTAACCTAAAGAGTATAAAGAGCTACCATCACATCCATTAAAAACAATGAAATGGTGTGGTTTATGGGCTGGTGAAATCAGTGGTCCATATTTCTTCAAAGATGAGGCAAATCAGAATGTTACCGTCAATGGTAACCGTTATCACGCCATGTTTACGAACTATGTTCTTCCTTAAATTTAAGCACATGGTCTCGGTGAGTTCTGATTTCAAATAGACGGTGCTACGAGCAATATAGGGCGTGAAACAATGGACTTGTTGAGAAATCATTTTGGTGAGCACTAAATTTCACGTTTTGCTACGGAAAATTCGCCCCTTAGATCGAGCGATATCACACTTTTGAACTATTTTCTCTAGAGATGTATAAAGTTTCAGGTCTTTAGGAATAAGCCCGCTACAATTAACGCTTTAGAAGCTAACATTACTCGTGTTTTCCGCGAGATACCAGTCGCCATGCTCGAACGAGTCGCAAAAAATTGGACCTTCCGAATAGACCACCTCCGATATAGTAGTGGCCAACATTTACAAGATTTCATCCTTAAGTGGTAAATGCCATGAATTGTTCTTTTAACCGATAATAAGAATTTAAAGTTCGTTTTCAGATTTATGTACTGTATTTTACATTGTAAATCAAACCTCGCGATGAACCACATTTTACTTGTGTAGAAAATTACTAGGTGGAGTGAAAAGTAACCCCCTTGACCAGAATGCGCCAGAATGCGCTGCTACTACAAAAAAGGTTATGGTGCCTTGAAGTCCGTTCATATTTAGGCAGATATGCCAAGTTTCAGTGCGATACTGTCTTTAGTTTTGTTTTGACAGCTGATTGTTGTTGATGTGTTTGGCATCATGTTGAGTATGGACAAAAACAATTTTCGTTCTCTCATAAAACATTATTTTTTGAGGGGCAAGACGGTGAAGGAAACAAAAGAAAAGTTGGAAAATTATTATGGGGCTAATGCTCCGTCAGATTACAACGTCAAATATTGGTTTCGAGAGTTTCGTGGTGGCCGCAACTCCACTACCGATCAAGTCCGCAGATGTTACAGAGGACAATGTCAAAAAAATACATGAAATGATGTTGGCTGACCGGAAAGTGAATGTGCGCAAGCTAGCAGATAATACAAAGATTAGATTAGATTATACGAAAAAGTTATCTTGCCGCGCGAGAGCACTTCGAAATAGTGTTTGGACTTGCTGATGCGGAATCGGGCGGACTTTTGGTGTCGATTGGTAACTGTTGAACACCAGAGAATAGAATGAGTGCCCGGCAATGGACTGAAGCCGGCACGAAAGCTCCAAAGCGGCCGAGGTAGGCTCGCTGGGTCGGAAATTTTATGTCGTCGGTTTTCTGGGATTGTCATAGCATACTCTTCGTGAACTACTTCGAAAGAGGAAAAACTATTAACAGCGAGTATTAGTGTGCATTATTGGAGCAATTGAAGGCCGAAATCGCTGCAAGCCGGCCTCACATAAAGAGGCAAGACAATGCACCGGCGCACAAGAGCATCGCAACTATTGCTAAAATCAATGACTTACGGCTCCAATTGCCGTCGCAACCACCGTATTCGCCCGATTCGGCTCCCTCGGACTCGGACAAAAGATGGCTCATCAATAAAAAATTCAGCTCACGCGAGGAAATCATCGACACCACGGAGGAATATTTTGCAGAATCTCCGAAAAATTATTTTTCGGACGGGATCAAGGAGTTGGAAAATCGCTGGAACAAGTGTATCAAACTAAAAGAAGACTATATTGAATAAAATAAAAAAAAAAATTTCATTCCCAAGGTTACTTTTCACCCCACCTAGTAAAGGATTTTCCAATAAGGACTTGACAACTTTGAATTTAATTTGTGAACGCACTCTTACACTACTCATCAAACTGTCACCGTCAATTTATTAAGTAAACTCAACATTTTCATCATGGTAAAGTACACTAACGAGCTACGTTCTTCGATTGGGTTCTGGAGAAGATGCGCCAAGATGATGAATTTCATAGCAAAATCATCCTTAGTTTTGGCTCAATGGGTTCTTCAATAAGCAAAATATGCGTCATTGGTCGGGTGAAAACCCACATGTGCTTCATGAATCACCACTTCCTCCACAAAAAATAACTGTTTGGTGCGGTTTACATGCCGGTGGCGTTATTGGGCCATATTTTTTCGTCGACGATAACGATCGTCACGTTACTGTGAATGGTCAGCGTTATAGCGCCATGATCACCGATTATTTTTGGCCCGAATTGGAAGATATGGACTTGAAAGACATGTGGTTTCAACAGGATGGTGCCACAAGCCACACAGTACACGCTACAATCGATTTATTGAAGAGTCAGTATGGTGAGCGTGTTATCTCAAGACATGGGCCAGTCGATTGGCCGCCTCGTTCGTGCAATTTAACGCCGCTTGACTATTTGTTGTGGGGCTACGTTAAATTATTGTTTTATGCCGACGACGTTGGAAGAGCTCAGAGCCAACATTGAACGCAAAATAGCGGCCGTTTCGGTCGAAATGTGTGGCCGAGTCGTTGAAAATTTGGTCAAACGAATCGAAGTCGAGTTCCATTCATAAATTTTTTGATTGTACTTCAAACCAATAATAAAGTTTTTGAAATATCTCTTATGGTTTGCCTTTTATTTAAAAAAAAAAGTTGTCAAATCGTTATTAGAAAACCCTATATATATCCTACCATGTCCCATACTAAAAACAGAAATAGCACGCAACGTTCATTAAATAAATTCATTTGAATTTGTTTGTAGACTTGATCACATATGATACATGGTCGTATTGGATCACGTACAAAACAGGTCTAATATATCACATGTGATACATTGGACAGGGAACCTGGTAAGCCCAAAGAAGCATGATTTCCGTGCTAGTGTACTACTACTTGTAGCTGTATTTAGTTGCGTTTTGTCCTAGACTTTTATATTTATTGTGCATAGAAGATATTCTTCATTGGGTGTGTCATGTACATGGAATAGATACCACCTTAAGTTTTAAATTGAGGTAAGGCTCAGTACTATGGTACTAAATGTACTATATATACATTTTAGTATAGTGTTTGTATTATAGTATGGATAACTAATACCCATAATCCGATTACAATCTCTGATTTCCATCTTTTGTTTGGAGTAACAATAAACACATGTATGAAGGTATTATCTGAATTAATAATAACTGGATAATCAGTGGATCAAAAATCAACACATTAATGAAAGTTTTGTGCCTCTTGTGTTGGAGGGAATTAAATTACGGACCAACGAGATGTAAAATCACTTTCGTTCATCCCTTGAAATCCCAAAATAGATTCATTATTTCACTTATGTCTAATAGAGCTAAAAACCGGTATTACTACGCATGGAAGACTGCTTTTAATAAAAAAGTGATTGGGGTGAATTGTTCATATTTACAGTAGTAGTAGAGAGAGAGAAAACCTCTTTTAAGTTGGGCCGTTTGTTGATATTATATAGTGAGGAATTCGAATACGATACAACGATTATACGATTACGATTCAACCAAGGAGTTAGTACAAGAAACATATCGTAAAAAGTTTGGATTGTGTCATTCATGAAATTTTCTTTCTGGCCGAAAGATTGTTCAACCGTTTCAACCAAAACGCTTATACATTTTAAATTATACCATACAGGGTGGTACAAATAGAAGTATCTATTTAAAAATGAAATAAAATGGACAAAAGTCTGTTATTTTCGGTATGTACGTAATAGTTTTATTGGCAAGAGCAGACATTCTCATTAGTTATGTAATACGATTTAAATCATATAACTGCCTCGGCTGGATTCGCAGTAGCGCATCCTGTCAATCCGATTTTCCAAAACCTTATTGATTGTTTCTGACACTATATCACGAGAGTGTCTCGGATGTAATTCGCTTTATGGGTTTGAATCGTTTTCTGTTTGTCCCCATAATATCGATTTCTAACGATCAAATCGCAGCTCAGAGGCGACCAATGGACATCCCAAAGACGGCTAATAGGACGATTGTCGAACTTAGTGCTCAGCAGATCAATGGTTTGATAGGCTGTATGACATGGTACGCAATCGTGCTAAAACCGAATGTTGGACGACCCTTGTCTTCAATTTCAGTCCAAAAATTTCGGTAGGGTAATCATGGCTCAGTAGCCCTCACCGTTAACCGAAATAGGGTTTCCAGCAGCATTTTCGAAATAAAATGGGCCAATGATGCAACCACTCCAAAATCCACACCAAACTGTAACTCTTTGCGGATGCATTGTCTTTTCGACAATCACGTCCGGGTTTTCCGATCCCCAGATGTCGCAATTTTGTTTGTTAACATAGTCACCGAGATGAAAATGCACCTCGTCAGCAAAGAATTATTGTTTGACTAAATTTTACCTCCAATTCGAGCAGTAGGGTCCAAACTGAGAAAAGATATTAAAGCGGATAGTCGTTTGCTTTTAATTGTTAAGCCAATTAGGGTTTGCAAGCGAATTATGCGATATCTTCGTGGAAAATGCTCATCAGGCTGGTGCGTGAGATGTTAAGTTGTTGAGTCGATCACGAGTCAGTGTTAGTTGACTTTTATTTTCAATAAATGTTTTACAATGTAAAGATTAACCTAAGTCTTTAATGGTTTGGCCTGTGGCCGTCTACCCGGTTGACAAAATACATACTTAAATTTTACATTAAAAATCTCCATCTATGATATAACAATCTATAACAAAGAGCTACTACTGAGTAATCATATAAGACTTTCCATCCTTTTTCTCCATTTAAAATGCTCATTACTTTATCTTCGTCTAAATCATGTTTTCCGAACACTGATAGTCGAAATTCTTTTAAAATCGGATAAACACCAAGAAAATGTAAGATGTCTTCTCTCTTCTTCATGTTGCAGAGGTCACAAAGTATTGGTAAATCTGGTCTATGGGGTATAAAGCTTAGTTGAACGAGTTTCCCTCTCAGTTTGAAAATAGTACTTATTTTGTTAACTGCGTGACTATCTAGGAAGTACGTTTTTCATTTAAAAAATGGTTTAGTTTGTGATAGTCCCTAAACAGTGACGATTTAGCTTCTTCGACATATTGGTCATATGTATGTCTGCCAAAATTCTCCAAAACCAAGTTAAATTTTTCTCTTAAAAGATGAGGATGCTCGTTCAGATCTTACAATATCTCGGAATTAAAATCTAGGTTAACATTTTAAACTATGTTAACTAGTCGCATCCAAACTTCTACTTACCCAACAAATGAAGCTAAAAGTCCATCCACTTTAGACTTTTATGTTACAAATATTGCAGCCTTGTCTAACACTTCATTTACTTTCAATAAACTAGGGTCAATCCAGTCAATATTAATTAAGATATCTTGTACGTGAAATAAATCAGCCCAGGTTGTACTAGAAGTACTCTGCAGCTTAATGAAATCTGTATTCTTCTGTATTCTATAGACAAATGCCTCCGTTTGTTCCAATTATGCTTCTTAAAACTACATTTGGTATTCTGTATTCATTCATTTCTGGTATTTTAAGGATATAGTTGAAGTGCATTTTTAGTGTTTACAAGAGCAAAGGAGGAGTTCCCGTTTCAAGATGTAGCATATAGTTCAGAGTATTTTTTGGTAATCGGAAAATCTTCTTCAAAAAGTGGCGAAGAAATTTTTCCACAGCATCGTAGCATTTGTAACCCCATACCTGAGCTCCGAAAAGCATTATCGACGCTGCGGTTGAGTGGAACAAAGTTTATTTTGCTCTTTGCGATACATATTTATTTTTGAAGCAACGTTCCCAAATCGAACAGATAGCTCTTTTAGCAACAGCTAATTTTTCCTTAAAGTGTGGTTTGAAATTTAAGGAGGACGAGATAAGGACACCTAGGTATCTATATCTAGATACTACCTCAATCTCTTCCCCGTCTAACTTCCACTTTTCCAAGTGTGAGAAGCGTCCTCCTGCATTTCTGAATATCATCATTTTTGATTTATCAAGATTTACAGTGAGATTCCAACTTTTACAGAAAGCATTAAGCCTGTTTATCATTAACTGCATACCTTGGGTTGTGTCACCCAGAAAGACTATATCATCAGCATACATCAGCGCAGGAATTGAAACACCGTTAAATCTTATTCCACCTTTGATATCATCTGTTATATCATTGAGGTATAATATATAAAGCAGAGCACTTAAAATACAGCCTTGTTTAACACCCATTGAAGTTTCGAACTCTTCAGAAATTAAGTCTCCATCCCATAAATATGTAATATTAATCTCAGGATTCGAATAATTTTACTTGTTACACCGATTTTGGAAAGCTTGTAAAAGAGTGCTTCACGTGGTATTGAATGGAACGCTGCTCGAAAATCTACAAAAAAGGCGTACAACTTTTTTTTTGCTTTTGTATGTTTCAGCAATGTTTGAATTTCCAGCTTGGAATTCTTTAACGATATTATGTTCTTGTACCCATTCATACAAGCTTTTGTAAATGAATGAAGCAAACAATTTGGCTGAAGTGTTTAAAAATGTGATTCCTCTGTAGTTCTTCGGGTCCTTGTAATCGCCTTTTTTGTGTAGGGGAAAAATTATTGCTTTCCTGAATACGTCGGAAATATTAGCAGAGTCGAATATTCGATTAAATTCAATTCTTCATAGACACTATAGGCCCGGAGCCTATAGTAGTGTGAGATTCTTACTCACTAAAAAACACCTCCCTTATGCAAACCACGACTGAGTTCACACTCAACAAACAGTTCTTCTATCGCATTTTATTTTGTTTTTATAAGATATCCTGCAGGCGATTTTCCATTGAAAATTTTGAGCTGCTAATCACCGCGCTAGATCGAGAGGCTTAGTCCTCTCGACAGAAATATTCGTATGACCTTGTAATAGATTATTATGTTTTCGCGCAAACATTTTAATTACGTTCTGAACGTTTTCGACTCCTAAGTCTCTGTGGATATCATCGTTTCTAATGTACCACGGCGCATTAACAATACCTCGAAGGACTTTGTTTTGGAATGTCTGTAATACATTAATGTTACTATTTTTAGTACAACCCCAAAGTTGTACACCATATGTCCAGATCGGTTTTAGCACTTGCTTGTATAACAGCAGTTTGTTCTCTAAGCTAAGCTTGGAATATTTTCCAATAAGCCAGTAAATATCTCTATATTTGGTTTCAAGCTCTTCACGTTTTTTCTTGACGTGTGCTCTCCATTTTAGTTTAGCGTCGAGTCTCATACCGAGATATTTGGCCTCGTTCGCGTAAGGAATTCGTACTGCGTTGATAAACACCGGTGGATTCTCAATTTTCTTGAGAGTGAAGTTCACGTGGACAGACTTGTTTTCATTAAGCGCGATTCGCCAAGTCTTTGTCCAATTGTTAATCAGTGTAAGGGCACCTTTCAACTTGGCAGTTGCTTCTTCGACTGTTTTAGCTGTTGCGAAAATGGCAGTGTCATCAGCAAATGTGGCTAGGACAGTGTCGTCCGTTTGCGGTATATCACGGGTAAAAAGCAAATATAGCAGAGGGTAAAGTACACTTCCTTGCGGCACCCCCGCCTTTATTGTCTTAAAAGTGGAATATTCGTTTCCGTGTCTCACACGGAAGAGTCGGTCTTCCAGATATGAACCTAATATACAAGACAATTGCTGGGGTAGGGCTTGTCGGAGTTTATATTTTAGGCCTTCATGACATACCTTATCAAAGATTTGCTCGTTTAATTACATCGGTTATTCGATGCACTTGGTCAACTGTAGAGTGTTGGCTTCTTAAGCCAAATTGATGATCAGGCAAGAGGGAATTTGTGTCGGTAATTGGTTTAAGACTATTAAGAAGGATTTCGGAACCATAATAACTTTGGCTACTTTCCACTGGTGCGGTACGTGCTCTAATCTTATGCTGGCATTTATAAGATAGAGCAGCTTTAGCAAACCTTTTTTCGGCAACGCTTTAAGTATCTTAAGCAACGCTTTAAGGCTTAAGCGTGTCTATAACTTGTCTAAGTTCCCTAAGTGTAGCCTTTTCTACTGGAAAGTTTGTCGTCACGTCTAGCATATTGACATTCTCAGGAAGCACCACCCCCATCGAATGGTTTAAACGTTTCTGCAAGATGGTCGGCGAAAACATTAGCTTTTTCCTTATCTTCTTTCGCCCAGTCATCCTGGTTTCTTCTTATTGGCGCCAAGTGTATTTGGGGCTTTCGAACACTTTTAACGGCTCTCCATATGGAGTAGTTGGTATCCTTTGTCGCTGTGAGTCTTTAAAGGTAGTTATTATTACCTTGATTATTGAAGTCCTTGATCGATTTTTTCAACAAGTTGCAGAGCCTATTGAAGGACGGTTTATCTTGTGGTGCCCGGGTTTCATGCCACTTTTTACGCGCTCTTCGTTTCTTCCTTATCATTTCTCTGATTTCCGGTGGATATCTTATGCCAACTTTGGGAACTCTGTTCGATTCGCGGGGAGTGTTCTTCCAGGCCGCTTGCTGTATGACTTCAACGAAACGTTCAACTTATTTTTCAAGTTGATACGGCGTTCTAAGTGCTACTTTCAACTCAGTATTGTCTACAACGTCTATTCGGAAATCTTCCCAGTGAGTTTTGCTGTTAGTTAATCTGGGTGGTGTTTGTTCCTTAACCAAGAATACGCACAGTGGGAGGATAACTGGATAATGATCGGAGGAAAGATCGAAGCCCTCTTCAACTTTGACGTAACTAGCGTTTACTCCTTTTTCGAAAAAGAAGTCTATTAGATCGGGTGTTTTGGCGACATCCGAGGGCCAATATGTCGGTTTGCCTGTTGAGTAAATATAGCAACCACATTCCATACCAGCCCTTTAAAGAGTTTTGCCTTTTTGAGAGATATATCTTGAGCCCCGAAAGGTGTGCTTCGCGTTAAAGTCGAAGAAGATTGGTCCAAGAGAGTTGAATAGGTCAATAAATTCTTGTTTTTCTATTTTGCAGCGCGATTGGCAATAGATTGAGGATATATTAAAAGAGTAATTTTTATTTTTAGCGCGCACCACGGTCATTTGAAATTTGTCAAGTTCAATTATGAATAGGGATGACCCACCTCTTGCGTCATATGTGCAATTTTTATAGAACTCAAACGGGATGCAATCAATACCAGGTGCTTTATTTGATTTCGATTTGCATATTACTTCATTGACTTCTTTCAGGGTAAATGCAGAGTCTAATTTTTCGTCTAAGAGCAGAGGGGCTGCATGTTGAAGTAGCGGCGATGTTAATGAGGCATTAAGAAGTTTATCGAAATCAATCCTGAGTTGCGGGGCTGTAAGAGTTACAGAGATGTTAGACGTGTGCCAGAAGATTTTGAATTATTTATAATCGCAATGTTTTGTTGTTCAAAGGCTACTTTTTTGATGTAACAGATGTGTTTGTACTCCTTGCTGGCATCTTGATAGGGTATTTTAAAGATATTGGAGTTAAACGACCTTAGAAGTTTGAGAAATTAAAAAGATTTGGTTCTAGCTTTCATGCAATCAGAATCATACCATTTTTGTTTATACATTTTGTGAGTTTTTAAATCTTTCTGTTGCGGAATGGATTTCTTTATTATTTCAGTTAGAGCTTCAATATTGGCTGTATAACGCTGTGTGCATAGTTCCATTAGATTTACATTCATGTTTCGCTGATGCGATTCCATTATTCGGTCACTCCAGACAAATTTCGGCAGAAAGCTTAATGGTTTTGTGCAAGCATAGTTGCCGCTAGCAGTAGAATTAAGGGTTTCTTCCAAGGGCATATGTTCCGAAAAGAACTCGGTTCCTACTTGAAAACTGTCTAGAAGCTGGGCCCAATTTCCCGAAACAAAACAGTAATCTATTATTGAGCATAATGTTCCTCTGATAAAGGTCAATTCGCCGTCTGGATCTCCTTCGCAACTACCATTCAACAAGCACATGTCATACTCAAGCAAGTTAAATTATTTTTGCTCCTTTGTTATCACAAATTAGGTCTTTAGATTTGCGACACGGTTCCAGCAGAGTATTGTTGTATCCCGATGCAAAATTATTTTGTGTGAGTCCTACACGACCATTAAAATCCCCAATAAGCATTATATCCGTACTGTCCAAGGAGTGCGGTGAGTCGCAGAGTTTATCGAAATCACGCTGCCAATGATTACAATTTAAGTAGATTTGTACCAAAACTACATCCAGTGTATTCAGTTTTAAGTTAATAACATCCATTTCGCCAGCTTTAACAAAGATACTCGTATACAGTCCTTTGAGGTCGTTCGCGAGTCAGTGTTCCTGGATTGAGTCGAACACTCTCGGCTACATTCTCGTGGGTCGTTGATACTGTCCATAAGCGGGTGCTTCATTTCGACCAAAACGTTTATTCAATAAACGCACTGTTTGGGCAACACAGCACTCAATTTTGAAATAAGTTTGCAACATTTTTCAACATTGTTCAAGAATTAAGCGTTTCATTTCGTTCTGCAGAGATACGATACAGATTGACAGTCAAAATTGCGAGCGGTAAAGAGCTGTCAGAGTCAAAATAACATAGGATTAAAAGAAGAACTTGTATTTGGACCACCCTTTATACCCATTTATGCAAAGCGGAAATACTAAAAACAAAAAAACCTAAAACCACTTCCATTTCTGTCTCTTTTATGTTATGACTACATTCTACCGATCCTAGCGGTGGAACTATAATAATAAAAAAAATTTTTTCTTATTCAATATTTCGTTTATTTTACAATAGAATGTCATTTTGGATATAAAATTTTCACGAATATTACTGTCCCGAGACTAAACGTCAACCACAGAACACACAGCATGACTTTTGCATCAAATTAACTGCACCTCAAAGCGTCAAGCGTCTGTAATATTCTTTGGGTAGCAGCAACCACTAGTGTCAGAAATATAAACGAGAATAACAACGCCACCAACATCGACAACTACAACGACACGGACACGAACAGGGACAAGGATAAATTTGAAGTCAACGTCGACATTAACATTGGCTTTGACTAGAGGGGCGATTGTGGAGGTGAAATATGTTCGCATATTTGCACCCAGGCAATGATAGAAAAATATTTTCTAAATAATCTCTTCCCGTCCATGGTACACATTCGCTGAATATTTTAGTTTCACGATGCATTTCAATGAACCCTCCATGCGAGGATAATGGTTATCCCCTAGCTGTGTCTGATACTAATTTTGTTATCCCTATGCGACATCATGGGAGAAAAGAGACCAACTGCGACGCGAAGGTTTGTCATGGATGGACACGCTAAATTGAATTGTTGTGTGTAGAGAATGTAGAGGATTGTGCAAATCCTTCCTTTTTAACAAACAAGTATAGATACAGATTGCAATCGAGAAATGAAATTTATTCGAAATGCTCGTAGCTATGAACTCCAAGAGCTGTAGGTTTGGCTTAGCCCAAAGGAACTTGGGCTGCATTTCGGAATTATCTGTGAAAATGCCAACACCAGCGTTGCCAAATGTTCCGGCATCAACCCTTAAACAATCCTGCAAAACGAAGATTGTTACTGTGCGTTTTGAAGCTTTTTAAAATTTTAGAAGATTATCCTATCGCTTAGCAAATGACTTCTACAGATAGCTACTTTACTGCTGCTAAGTACATAATTAAAAATAGATAGGTTGCAGCCTGAAATTTTATTTGTAGATGCAGGTACGCATATGAAGGAGATTAATTAATGCCATTCACTAGGAAATAACCAGAAAGCATTTCAAACGAACCCACCCAGCCTACATAATTGAGATCAAAACCGTCGTTCTGCTGTCAAAATGGTAAGAGTCAGACCTTGCTACCATCAACAAAGGACAAAATACATATTAAAATATTTTTTGATTGTTTTACGGCCGGCTTACGTCAGAAAGCTATTGGATGAAAGTGTTTCAGTGATGTTATTACCGACTTTTGTGGAGCAGCGTAGGCATGTCTCTAAATAACGTTTCTTTGGCTTCAAAGTCCATGAAAAGGTTTTAGTTATCTGCAAGAAGGTGGATTTATTAGACATACGCGGTCGTTGAGATTAGAGTATGTAGGGATTTTGGTGGGCACAGAGTACCATAAATATCATCTTACATACCATATTCGGAAGACTGATTCTTCTGAAGTTATAAGTACTCACTTTCTCAAGAATTGACTAACCAATTTTTTGGTATCAATCACTCATTCTATTTGTAGATATGTGCTGCTTTCTGATATCAAACCAAGAAGTGGTCCCTCTAATGAGTTCATTTAAATGTCGTGATCACTTGATGTATGCAGTATAGGATTTATCCACAAGTTCTAGGGGGTGTAATGAAAAAAGGCTCTAGCAATACATTCTGCATTGTGATGTTCGGGAAACAGGGAGTTTGCAGCCATCAATGTTGACTTCTCGATGTGCGGATATCCAGAATATTGGAGCTCTGCTTTGCCTCGACTTGTATGTGATTAGCATAGTTCAAGGAGTGAGTGTACAAAAGTGTGCTAACTATGATGACATTTTGCCCCGCTATGGTCAAATTTAGTTTCATGCAGGCCCTGTAACTCTAAAGATGTTTGACGACTTGATGAATTCAATAACAAACATGATCTAAGCATCATATTTAGAGCAGTGCTCGTACGTGTTATCGGAAAACTCGTCGGAGCAATATTAAGCAGTTGTTCCTCTCTTCTGCAGATACATAATTGCATTTCAAGCTTAGGCTGGCACATTCAACTAATACTACTTGTACATATTCGGCTGCAAAAAATCTGTAAAGAGTGCAAATATTTCATGGGTATAGACGGATCCGAACAAGTTCATGGGTGTAAGCAAGTATCGTCGGCTTTCTAGCAACTTCTCCCTCATAATTATATCGACACTCTACCGGACGTGATTTGTCAAACGTATAAGCACGGGTGTTGAGCAAGAGAAAATAAAAACACTATAATTCATTGTATGGGGCTTAATAAGAAGTTCATTGATGCGAAGCAGTCCAAAGCCTCGGGTAGAGACGGATCTCCTGTTGACCAACCTGCAAGAAGTAAAAAGGACAATGACGTTCGAATGTCTTCGTGGAATGTTGGAACATTGAATAAATTGCATAAAGACGAATAGTTTTCAGAGGCCGCACCGGAGCGGACGGAGTGTCACAACAGACGTAGTCGGGGGTTGGTATAATTTGGTTCCGCTTTTAAATCTTATGGTGACACCTCGTCAAAAATCAAACTAGTTATCCTTGCCATTCGTTGTTTCTTCGGCATAAAAAGGTCTTGACAAAAGCCCAACGGGGCTTGGAGTAGAAGATTCATCAGTGAATTAAACGCACTGAACAGTGACCTGGTCAGAAAGGTGCTCATATTGAGAGAATGAACACCAATAATATAGCCTGAATAGTCTTCGATTCCAAACCGTTCCTCTGGTTTGCTGTTAAAAAAAGACTTCGGCTTAGGTATAGTCGTGAACACAAGAGGACGAGAAACTCGACCAACTTGGAGTGCGCAACTTGAGGCAGCTAGTGGGAGACCGCTCTAAATAGAGTGATCTATTGGTTGAGGCCCAGATTCACCTCGAACTGTAGAGCTACGTAAGTAAGTAACCCCATGCATTAAAGTTTATCCAACTGAGTTTGCTCTATTTCTTTCTTCTCGATCGGGCCTGAGAACAATTTCTTCTAATTCATTTCTGTGAAACGTTTAATATTTCATTGAAAGTGTCAGGATAGAAAAAATTATCTATTTCAGATTTACTCTGCATCCACTGTTCATAGATTCCGAAAGACCTTTGACTAGAGATGTCATGACATCTCTATTCCATTAAATTTAACGTACTGCAAAATGTGATGGTTTCAGCCCCAAAACTATGTTTATCTGGCTTTTCTCACTCAGAACTACGAGCTTCATCAAATGGAGTTCCGAATTTAGAACCTGAAGTTGAAATATATCCAACGGGACTCGTCAATGAAAGGAAGGGGTCAACCAATGATGGTGATTATGTTGGATGTCAATTACTGTCATTTACTGAATTGATTCGGTTACGAATCGATCTGTAAAAGTAACATTTCGTAAAATTCGTAAATTTTTCGGTCAACATAGTGAGTCCACCATGTTGCCCTAGTGAGTCCAATGTTTCTGCAATGATGAAGCGTTTTGAAGAAACTCGTTCGAGTTCGAGTCAAACTCCATATCAGCTGCTCGGTCAACAATTACACATCACCACTGTGATCGAAAGTGTTCAAAACTAGCCAGGCACCTCAATTCGTCGCCGAAGTCAACAATTAAACCTCACATATGGCGCTTTTTGGCAAATTTTAAAAGTTCACCTTCATTCGATTTTTAAACTGGATATTGGATCACCAGGATAATTTTCCGTCGAATTTGATCTTTTCCGACGAAGCCCATTTTTAGATGGATGGGTACGTATGTATATAAATAAAATTTTCATTTCTGCGGACCAAAAAACCCATGCGGTATTCACGAAAAATGGTGCGGATTATGGTTTGGCAGCATCATTGGCCCGTATTGTTTCGAATATGAGACTGAAGAGTTATTTTTTTGCCCAAAATGGAATGAATTTAGCCTGGATGATCTCTGGTTTCAACAGGATGTTGCTACCGTCCATTCAAGCCATCAATCAATTAATTTATTGCATACGAAGTTTGAAGATCGAATTGTTTCGGTTTAAGGAGAAGTTGATGGGCCTCCAAGGTCATTTAATTCTACACCTTTAGACTTCTTCCTGTTGGGTTATTTGAAGGGTATGGTCTATGCCAATAACCCAATGACCCAATTTAAATTGCGGACATTGACCTACTTATTCTTCATAAAGTCATCGATAATTTTGACCTTAGGATGGCCGGTTGCAATTGAAGCCATGGGGATCCCATGAACGATGTTATGTTCCATTCCTAATTGGCATAGACTCAACTTTATTAATCAATAAAATTTTGCATTTATTTCACAACAAATGTGTTTTTAATTTAATGAAAATATCCACACTAGCTTTACATACGTTTTTGACTAATAACCTCTTGCTACACCGCTAAGTTGTATTTTCAAATTTTTAGTTTGTAATCCCTTGTTTTTCACTTTTATTTTTCAATATAATTGATGCAGTCTTACACGTTTGCTTGTCGGAAAGAGAATTATCATGTTGCAATGACCAATTATTAACTAAGATTTACATAAAATTGCAATCGATAAATTTAAAATACTACAGGTTGGCAACGCCGTTTTATATCAATGCATCTTTGTAACATAAAATTGGGAAAACATTTAAATTGAAAGGGACCTCCCAAAACTCTGGCCTTTCTGCTTTTTAATTTCCCCATTAAAAATGGCACTCAGCAAGTACTAAAGTGGGTTTCTCGAAAGCCTTTGATAGCATAGAACTACACTAGATTGCATTTACGTTCCAGCAACGGCTGGCACAGGATTAAGTTCATTCTCTTTGGCTGAATGGATTGTACACTTGAGTACAATGCGACCGGGCAAGTTAATGACTTCATTTTTGGCAAACAAATACCTAGAATGGAACCCAAATAGAATCATCTGAAGGTCGTTGGGAGTGGGCGTGGAATGGGGGCTTGCGAGTCCAAATAGAAAGCGATATGAAGCCGTCCGGATAGGGAGAAATTATGTTGTTTTGTCCCAGTTAAGTGGCTATACTCTGAATCAGAATAGATACATAACTGCACCCGATAACTGTTACCGACGGTTGGAAGGGTGATACAACAGAGGGATAGACAGGCAAAAAACACCTTGGAGCTTGGAAGTGAAAAGCATGAGAGCTGCAGTTGAGACACCCAAATACTCTTGAGTCAATGATAGGGAAAGGAATTAGCGAAATCCAAATAAGCATTTTAATTAATTTACCAAATGGCTTAGTCTGGAAAGATCCTTTTAGAAATTTGTGCAACGAATATATGCATGCAGTCTGTGTGCAATGAGATTTCTCTACCGGAAAACAGCAACAGTCTTGTGCAATAGTGCATCTAAAATTGTTTTCTGTTTTCAGTGATAGCATTACAAGATAAAAGGGAAGTTAAAAGGTTTCAAAAATGTTTGTGCCATCAAGTCCACAAATTTGTAGGTAGAATGTTGGATTTAATTACTTTCAGATTGTTTCTAACAACGAGTGTGCAGTAAAATGCTTTAGATTTCAATCAAATTGCAAATGAAATCAACTGCCAAGTTCTGCTGTGGAACTTAAACAAATGGGAAATGTTTCTTGTTTCAATGAAGCATTTTTTTCAAAATGCAGTTTGTGTGAAATGTTTTGAAGGGTTTCAAATATGTGCATGCGATATAAGATACAATACAACGATATAAGATATATTGAGCTGGAAAAATTATTTCCAAATAGTTAGGACTACTTTTAAAAGGCGATGCAGAAGCTGTTCAGCAAAATTAGGCATCGTGGTTTTCTAAATAATGTAGCACATATGTTTATTGCATACAATGCCTTGCTGTAACTAACGGTAATTCTTAGTCTGAGCCAAACTTTGGGAGTAAAATAGTAAAAGGGTAGGACCAAATCATTCGATTGGAAAATGTAATGTCTGCTTTTTTTTTGGCAGCGGATTCGTCTTCAGCTCCCATTCGATGACCGAAATCAGGCTGAACCAGATTAGCACTGAAGTCGAACCGCAAAGAAAACCTCTGTGCTTGTATGTAATAAGAGCGTATGGGTGTAGAAGGAGCTAGTTCGAGGAAAGAGTTGCAAATTTCGATCTACAAAAATGCTGGGTGCTGATTTGCTATAATTGGACTGTCCTGCGTCATAATACACGGAAAGTCCGTGCCGTTTCTAAGACAGGGCATCACTTAAATTAAATTATACCATTTCAGTTAGTACCAACCTTCAAAAGATACATGTATAAATTTGACAGCTGTCGGACGATTAGTTCTCGAGATATAGCGTTGTGAGTGAAGCAACTTATGTTATTGTGAAAAAAAAGGATTCAAAGCAATTGCGTGTGTTCATTTATCATTGCTTTTTGATGGGAAAAATGCAGCCGATGCAAAGAAATGGCTTGATAAGTGTTACCCGGACCCTGCACCAGCCGAACGAACCATTCGCATTGACAAATTTAAAAGTGGTCATACATACGAAGATGATGCACGCAGTGAACGTCCGAAAGAGGCTGTTTCAGATGAAAACATCAAAAAAGTTCACAAAATGATTACGAATGACCCTAAAGTGATAGCTGAGGCTCTGAAGATATCAAAAGAGGGTGTTGAATATATCATACATGAACATTTGGACATGCGAAAGCTCTGTTCAAAGTGGGTGCCGCGTTTGCTCACAGTCGACCAAAAACAACAACGTGTTGATGATTCAGAGGAGTGTTTAAGGCTGTTCAATCCAACGAAGCCAAATTTTTGCCTCGGTGTGTGACAATGGATGAAACTTGGATCCATCACTTCACACCAGAGTCAAGTCGGCAGTCAGCTGAGTGGCGAGCAGGCGATGAACCTCGTCCAAAACGACCAAAAACTCAACAAACGGCTAGCAAGGTTATGGCATCCGTATTTTCTGATACACATGGAATAATTTTCATCGACTATCTCCAAAAGGGGCAGACTATCAACAGCGACTATTACATTGCGTTGTTGGAGCGTTTAAAGGACGAAATCGCAGAAAAACGGCCGCTTATGTTATTGTAGAGGAAAGCTCCTAGGAGATTTTTTTCTTTGGGAGAGAACTGAGTATGCATAGAGTAGCATATCATCCTCGTCCATGCAGCTTCAACAGAAATCGTTTGTAAAGGCGCGAAGCCTTCTTTCATACTTGCATACACCTAGATATGTTGGTCTAACAGTACACTGAAGGTCTGTTCTTTGATGAGTAACATTTTTCGGTAGAATAGGTAGAATGGTTTCAATTTTGGCGAGCTCAGCAGCCCTACAGTTTAGTGGTACCCAACATAGGTGAAGATTGAACTGCTTTACGATCTCCGTAAGAGATGATCAGCATACAAGGGCGCTTCTAGAATTTAATGAGACTGAATTCAGGGGAGAGCGGCGTAACTATCCAAAAAGATGCGGATTTCCTTTGGAGATATCACATTTTTCTTCACCCAAGATAGAGCTTCTTTAATCGCCAAAATTTCCTCCTAGAACACGCTACAGTGATTTGGAAGATGGAAGTAGAGGCTTAGATTAAGATTGTCTGAGAATAAGCTGCCACTAACCCCACAATCAGTCTTAGATCCCTTGGCTTGTTGTCCATGAAAGCAACTTCCTCCAAGAAGGATCTAGATGCTTGCACGAAAGTCTTTGTCAAACCATGTTCAATCAATATTCTCTGGGAGGATTGCGGGTATATTAAAAATATTAGTGTGACCACTGTTAAGTCGCTTTAAGGCGAGAAGAGAATAGCGGTATCAGCTACTTGCCTGCTGCAGATATTGGGGGGTGTCAAGTGAAACATCCAGTGCTGACAAGGGAGTGGTGCCTGGGGTTCCGCTTACGCACAGACATGCTTTTCTTTGGACTCTGTTTAGTCTGTTACAATTGGCTGCATTTTCAGGGCGTCCACCAGACAACAACCCCGAACGTGAGTATCGGTCTTATGATCGAGATGTATAGTCAGTGGGTTATGCGAAGTGGAATGCCCCATTTGTTCCCAAGAAAATAAAGCTACTGTAGCTTTCTTGACTCTCTCTTGAATGTTAGGCTTCCAGTTAAGTTTTCTGTCAAAAATGAGACCCACATTTTTGCTGTATCGAAAAACACTGGCCGCGAATAGGGAGCTCCTGGAAAGTGAGATTGACGCTTTGCTTTCCTCAGTTCTTTTTATATATTTTGAGGGATTCCAGTCACTTTTCTTGTGCTTTCTGTAAGGTTGAAAACTTTACCGGTGTCAGCCTGATTGGAAGACAGGGTGAATGCCCTGACTTTCATGTGAAACTCATTGTTGTCTCACGGGACACCAAAAGATAGTGTTTCTGACAGTTTTCCTTTGTATTTAAGCCAGTCAGTTTTCCGATAGTTTCGGAATGCTATTTGACTGGGGGGAGCATCACTTAGGCTGAATTGGATGTATCTGTGGTCTGAAAACGAGTGTTCAGTGATGTTGTCTGAGGCAAGAGTGATATCTAGCACATCCTGTGGGTTTCTTGTTATAAGGGAATTGTAATCAAAGAGTGACTCACCTGTACCATTGATGTCGGTACTGTCCCATACCGTATGACGAGCGTTAGCGTCGCAAACAATGATGAGGCCAGTTTTTTTCTTAAAGCTTCCACTACCTCCTTTTTTAGGTTATCACCAGGGAGAGTGCCCACATGATCATGGCCAAGATTCTATCCAGGAGAAGCTTTTAGTAGTCTCCAATCTGGCAACGGTTAAGCGGGGTTGGTTAAGGTTAGGAAGAAAGAATGCATTAGGGCTACGTTTCACTAATACAAAAGTTCTTACCTTACCTTGTCTCTTGTATAGAGCGGAGCATACACAGGTATCCCAAACCACGGTTTCTGCGATCCATGGTTGCTGAATTGGGATGAATAAGTGCGGACGAAGCCTTTTTTGAGTGATGGAGATTAATCTGGAGAAACTGTATCAATATCACAATTTACCAGAGTAGCCTTCACCACGTTGCTGTTCTTGTCTTCCGATTCTGAACATGTGCCTAAGAGTTCATCTTCCTCCTCTGATCATAAAGGACCTCTTTTTAGTTCGTCATTGGTTTCCATTCCCGACACAGTGTCAGAAAAATAGACCGACGGGGCAGGAATTGGAATCGTCGCTTTCTATTTCTGGAAGGCTAACGACGTTCCAAGGTCTAAATTCCGATTTGCAGTTTCAGTTAAAGAAGGAGGAGGTTGCTTATCAGCTTCCAGCTCATATTTTTATAGACCCTTAAGTGAATTAACTCGAAACCGAACCGAATAATGCCTTTAGTCTGCGCAAGAGGATTGAAAGATTCCTTTATGATCACAATCAACGCGCATCTATAAGGGCTCCTTAGTTAATCCAGTTTCACGACTTTCCAGTCAAGAGTCGGAAGGGTCGGGTTGCTGAGCTTGTTGATCTACAGAATGCATCCTGGGAAGCAAGTTTCAGCTAGGATCCAAGTACAAATTGTGTAATGATCGAGAGCTCTTTGATCGGAATATGTGATAAGTTTGACGTGACGGTCTTCCCGCATGATGATCAAGAAATGTCCCGAAAACTTTAACTATACCAACCGCTACAGTTTAGGTGTTATCGCTCTGCCATTGTCGTCTGGACCCCCCTCCAATTATCAAAGCTTCGCCCATCAACGACGTTGTCTAATGAAAAGCAAGGGCAGAGCAAATATGCTGGTCTAAGACCAAAGGTAAAGGTTTTCAGTACTTAACGCCTCCGAATACTGCTACGATTTGACCAGTTCCAAGTGGCCGGTCAGAGGTCCACCACCGGTAGTCCCTACCAGGACTTAAAAAACGGTACCATTGGAGTCAGGAGCTCCCCGGATTTCGGTCCGGACCTGACTTGTAGAAGTAGGCCCCCTTGTGGTAGCGTCATGGTGGCTGTGGTTTAAACCACTTTGACGATCTCTGACGCTTGGAGGATTTTTTTAGAGTTTTAGGAGCAATGGGTATTCTGTCTCTTAGATTGTTGTTAACACACTCAATCTGGCTCTGTCCGCACTTCTTTTACCCTCCGTAATGGATCCGAAGAATTTGGTAATGCATGAAGCATTTCGGCATCTTATGAAGAGCGCCTTAAATAGAGCTCGTCGATGCGGCTGATTCCCTGATTCTTCCTTTGAGAGAGGAATTTCAGGAATGCTAGGGGTGCCACAGCCTTTCCACTGCCACGGCCTGGTTAGCGAGCTGTAAGAGCAGAAGCACGTTCGAAAACTTTCGCCAACTCTTTCTGGTATCCGTAGAGGTACTATACATAGGCGTTAAAAAAAGAATAGTTTCCCACATCATGCTCTGCCTTAAAACTATTGTCCGCAACCCATTTAGTTAAGGTTCCTTTTATTATTTTCATCAGTAGCCTACTGAAATTCAGAAAGAGTTATCGATTGGACATTCACCCTTTCCAGAATTATAGTTTATCTTGTTGGTTCTAAAAATGCCACAGGTGTCTCTACAGGTTTCAGGTAAGTACTAAATGGGAAACAGTTAACACAAGCAGTGATATGAGAAGATCAGTGGATGATCAGTCAGAGGACATCGTTGCTTGCCACTGAAGAAAATTGTCATGTCATGGGCTACACTCTTAAGAGTCATATTCCGGTTAAAAAAAGAAAAAGTTGCCCGTGCTATTTACAATTTGCACGAACTATCTTTCTTTTGTCTTAGGTCCGATAGATATGCCACCTTATGAAATCACACCAGTCTTCCTGGTATTACTAAAATACCAGGCTTTCAAGATTGGTTTCCATCGATTCTGAACGGTGGTTCATTGAAATTAAAAAAAAATGTGGCGCTATCTCTTCGAAAGCGACTGGAAGAGTAAACTACATTTGTCGTTACATTAATATGCGTGGATCTTACAAGAGGAGATGTATGCAATCATAATGGCAGTGAAGTGCATTCTGTTTCAAAAAATAGGTCTCAGGTCTCAATTTTTTAAGACTTCTCAGAACCTAAGTTTGAGTAATGTTTTGGAATATTAATTAGCGCATCAACGTTTGCCCTCACTCAGGTAAGGTATATGAGATGTAATATGTCGCAGCACTTAGTGGTGCCTAAGGCTATGACATATTGTCACCAGCACATATGATTTCGAAATCCAACTAATGATTTTCAACAATCAAGAACATGAAAGTAACATGCATAGAATGGTATTAAAGCAAAAGTATTTAAAAAGTTGAGAACAATTGGAACTAAGTGTAAAATGGGGAATGATTTTCGTGATTTCGATGATTTTCGAATGAATTTTTAGAAATGTTTTTCGTGCAAAAAACAAAAACAAAAAAAGACAAAGTGCAGAATAAACATCTGCTTCATGATCTCGAAAATCCATTAATCCACCATAACAACCAACGTTAACAAAAAAAAAAAAAAAAAAAAACTTTCCTTCAAAACTAAGTTGTTCAATTCATCTTCACTTAAACTTAAGGTAACACTAGACGGTTGTACAAGTTTTCTGTAATTCAAAAAGCAAAACTTCCCAGCTAGTACTCGTATCATACTTAGATTCATCGAAGCACTTTTTCGCAGAGTCCCTCAATATTTCACTCTGTAACCTTTCTTTGGCTGGTGTGTTAGATGGTTTTTTTTTTTTTTTTTTTTTTTCTAAGTTCTTGGCTGCGACAATGCAAACTATAAATCGTTAGTTTCTTGCTAGCGATGACAGTTTTATTGCATTTCAACAATCGAACCACATTGCGCTTGTACGCTTGCGGTACATAAAAAATGGCAGAGAATCCGCAGCCCATGATTAACCGCCATGTTAGCCTGAAAAATTGCCAACTTTACACGAAAACAACACATTTCCGCCTTACTTTGTATAACCCTCAGTAGACACCCAAAAATTCCAAAGTAATTGCTGCTACTCTATATCTGACCTTCAAAACAAAGTTATTTATTATTGCCATTTAATTTTGACCTGTTTTTTGTTTTTCATTTCTGTCAGAATTTTGCACTTCAGAAATTTAAATTTGAAAATCGAAAGCCACTCATTGGTACTTCATGCCTTGTGATTATTGCACCACAACTCTTGGCTTAATAGTCACATTCCAAGGTTATGCTGCTTGAAAATCTACACCAGACTATCTGCTTGAAAATACTCGTACTGTAGCGCGTTTTAATAGTGGATTTTGAATGTTAAGTATTAAGAGTGTGCTATGTCACAGCGACTCATATTTCGAGTACTTCATGCCTACATCAGTTAAGGTTTTGATTTGCATATCGTTCTTATTTGTCGGTTCCTTTACTGTCTCGTGTTTCATTCAACACTTCTAAACCAAGTCAGAGGACTAAGGTCGTAGACTTTTCGGCACCACAAAATTCTTTAACAAGGCCGGGGAAAAGATACGAAAGAGGTGATGTTGCTCACTAATAAAGCATTGACGTTGCAGACTTCATAGGGGTTGATGATGGTGTTTTTGTTTTGTTTTTTGTTTGGAATAGAGGGTGATTTGGAGAAGTCTTGAAGAGACAAGGCACAGGCAAATAACTTTAAAGTTAAGTGAAAAAGTTTCCATGGGAAAATTTTTCCAGGATCTTAAGTTTGTTCGGCAACTGTGACTTCTTGTTAAGGGCGGGAAAAGTCTAAATTAAGCGAAATTTTCATAGCTTTGTACTCTGTTTGGTGGGGGTAGGTACGAATATAAGTGTTAGTTTGAAAAAGTTATACGCAAGTTGGAATAAATTTTGGTTGAGGGATTCTCTGGAGTAATTTGCAGTTTTGGTCTCTTTAGTTTAACTTGTCAATGCACGGAGTGAAAATAATGAATTACAATTTCAAACTAAGGTGATGTCTTACTTACTGTGCAGTGAAATGTATTTTTGATGTTGGTGTTTCAATTTGTACACGTATATGTGTTTGTCAGAAAGTCGAAAAGTTGAAAAGTTTTTTTTTTTTTTTACTCTTAATGACTACAGGACAATAAGCATCTCACAATGTTCAAATTTAAAAAAAAAAATAATTGCAAAACAAATTAAAAATCTCTAGTAGCGATGTGATTTTGAAAAGGGTTTTACAACAATTCTTGGGTTTCCTGGATTTTTCAAAGACCTTTTACAAAGTTAATTAGATATTCTGTGCTGGAAGCGGCAACATCTCGTCGGTCTCATTAAAAGAAGCTAGAATTTGGTCATAAGCTATTTATCGGGTGGAAGGGAAACACTTTTTAGAGGATACAGAGTATCCCCCAAAAATTTGTCTTAAAACCTCTTTTGTTCTTTGTATTCAGAAACGAATTGCCATTGCATGTGTATGTGACACATTTCATTTTTACACTGATGACATTCAATTACTACGGGGCTGCGTGACGATTGATCGGGAAACTTACGACATTCGTTTAAAGTAGATTGGACCAGCAGCGCAACAATCAAGTTAACTACGAAATGCATGTGTAAACCCTTACTTCTGCAGGCTAAAATGGTAAGTGCATGCTTGGCCTGTAGCGGAATACTGTGCTTCGCAATCACAGGGCTTACAACCCTTTACGGAAGAGATTAAAAAAGTCTGACGAACCAACTGAAGGCTTCAGATGGAAATGAATTCACTGTTCACGATCTTTACAAACGTTTAAAGGACAACGACCTTGGAACTCGACGTACAATGTTCTAAAAAACACCGGCTACGTACAGCCGAGAAATTAACTAAGGCCCTTGACTGTTATCATGCAGATATCACCCGCCATCTAAAAAGTGTGTTGGGATTGGCCGGATATAAGAGGAATGATAAACTGTGATCTATACTCTGGCAGATGCCATAATTGGCAGTTTTAGACAATATTCCTTGAGCTACCGACATGTGAGCTACCGACACGGTTTCCTCATCTAAATATACACAAGGTGAAATGGCGGTCTCTTGATCATGAGACACTAAATCAAGTGCAGCCAACTTTGACTCGGATCACCACCTTGTTGCAGGCAAGGTGCGCATTTCTAAGAGCCGCAACAAGTAAGAGCTACTGTGAGAAGATATAACGCAGAAAAGTTGGAATCGCAAATAACAACCAGAAACTTCACCGAACGCTTGTCCCTAAATCTTTCAACAGCTTCTATGCCTTCTATGCCGTTAGCATCTAGTGGCAACGCTGCCAATGTGCTATCAGAGACGCCGCAACTGATGTGTTTTGTTTCATCTAGCCACCATAAAAAGAAAACTCTGGTTTGATGAAGAATGCTGGAAGGCACATGCAGCTAAACAAGAGGCGTACAAAGAGGCGCTGCAACGAAGGACGAGAGCCGGTCGTGATCTGATATGGAGAAGTTGTACTCCAGGAATAATGGGAGAAAATTTTACCAACAGGTAAAAAAAACACGTGTCAAGAAAAAAGGACCCGTAAATAAACCTGTAGAAATGAAAAAGGAAACCTTATACTAGTGTTACACTCAGTTCTGAAAAAATGGAAAAACGGCGTATAAGTCCAACATCCTGCCGCCAGTCAGAAAACACCATTCAACTTAGATAACGAAACTCAAAAACTTCAAAACTTCCCTCCACTTGACCAAAACGAAGCAAGGCCAGCAACATCTAAGCTGAAAACCAACAAATGCGGTTTACCGGGCGAGGCATTCAAAGCATTGAGAAGAGTATACACCAACACATTTCTCAGATCTGGTCAGAAGAGTGTATGTCTGATGAATGGTATCTCAGTTCGATCCACAAAAAAGAAGGCCCCTCAACTGGGCCAATTATAAAGTTATAAGTCTCCTCAAGATCGCATTCAAGATCTTATCTCCCATATTATGTGAACGTCTGAAACCCTTCGTCAACATATTGATTGGCCCTTATTAGTGCGGTTTCAGTTCAGTAGTCACCATATTACCATTAATTTTAAGGCCGCATATGACAATATATATAGAGACGAGCTACATAAAGTTTTACAGTCTGTGCAAAATGATGATGTAGAACGCTCGCTGCTTCATCAAGGTTTTAGACAAGGTGAAGCGCTGTAATGTGAGTTCTTTAACATCATATTTGAAAGAGTTGTGCGGAACTCACAAGCGTACACTGGAGCACAATCTTTCAAAAGTCTGTATAACTAATAGCGTACTCCGATGATATTGACATAAATGGGAGAACACAGCTGGCTGTCACCGATGCATTTGCTAGTATTGTAACGGATGCAGTCAAAATGGGCTTAGTGGTAAATGAGGGCAACACCAAGTATATTCTATTACCAAGAAGGGATACACAACATCGACGAATTGGACAGAACATGACAGTCGGCAGCTATAATTTCGAGGTAATAAGAAGAACAACTCTTGTCAATCGGGGAGACTCTATATAACATTTTGATCATCCCAATCCTACTTTATGACACTGAGACATAGACTCTATCGAAAGCGGATAAAGATATACTCAGTCGTTTAAAGAGAAACATCATTTGGAAAATATTCGGTCAAATTTGCTTTGGAGGAGAGTATTCAACGACGAACTATACGAGCCGTACAGCGACATCGATTTATTCAGAAAACTGCGCATCAGTTGCCTGAGATGGTTAGGACATGTGGAGCGAATGGATACCAATAACAAAAAGTGTTGATTGTGAAATTCCACTTTCGGCTCGATATTAGATAAAAGATATTATACGCATTTTACACGAATTTTCAAACTCAAAGAGTTGTCCACGCAATTTCTATGCTTTTTTGCTTTCAAATGCTAATTTCCAGTGAATTTGGGAACATCATCAACAGTGGCATTTTATTGGGTATGTGGGATGCCTAACAACTTAAATCTATTGCGATACCTATTCCAATTGCAAGGTAAATGAGCACGAATTTTGAAAACATTTTCTGCATAGTTTACCTCAAGTACGAAAAAAATGCACTACGAGCTTCAGGAATAGACGAAAAGCAAGTCTGGAAACTGATCGAATACCCACTCCTCGGTCTAGACGAACAGTCCACACCAGATGAGTAAACGCTTTAGTGATAAGGTGCCTACAGTACACGCACTCACCACGTCAGCGCAGAGTACCTGCAGTCTGATGCGAGCGTAAAGCGCACATTCAAGGAGATGCTCCACGGTGCCGTCATTGATTTCACACCAAGTATCACAGGATGTTGGGTCACTTATACTCAGTACATTTAAGTGCTTATCAAAAGCGTAATGCCCTGCCACGACGCCAGTGACCAACCAGCAGTCTTTCCTGCTGAGAGACAGCAGAAAAGTCGCTGACCTCCTGGAGACGTCGGAAAGCATTCGTTTGGTCTGCCTGTATCCCGGGGGTATGCGCCATTTGCAGTTGTGCTCCCATAAGACCCAGTTATCATCGGAACCCTAAACAAAGGACGAAAGCAAACCAACGTTGGTTCAAGTCTTGAAAAGCTCATCTCTGAACTTTGCCTAGCAAGTTCGTCGACGATTTCATTTCCCGTGGTCCCATTGTGACCTGTGACAGCGACAAGGATCACTGAATTTAGCCTTCCGACTGTGTTCAGTGATCTCTTGCGTTCTTGAGTTAGCTTGGAAATCGTAAGAGTATTCAACAAGACTCTTAGGTCAGCTTGTCTACCATTACAGATGCAAATACTTCAAACTTTCCATCGGTTCTCCGCAATATACATAGTTCATTGCAATCAGGATTACGTAAATCACCGTTTGGAAGACAGATGCAAGCTTTCCTAACGTGAAGTGAAATTTACCGTTGTTGTCCTGCAGAAAGATAGCACCGCCCCATACTATATTGGATTGGCCGAAACCAGTCCTAAATACAGGGAAAGTCGTTTTTATATTTTTCGCAACAGGAGTTCTGGTGTCATTACATCGGACGGCATGTTCATAAGACCAGAATCATATGACAGCCTAGGCGCAAAGTCATCAAAACTCCAGTGCTTGTATAGTATTACCAAAGACCAATTCTTTTTAAATGGAAGATCGCTTTGAGAATGCAGCCCATGAAATGAATATCAAGGAGGGAGAGATTCACCAATCCGTCTAAAGCAAAGCAGAGACAAACCGTTCTTAAGAGCCTGGTAATAGCAGCAATCACGAGAGCTTATTCTACAAGACATCCGACGCATAGGATATAATTGACCTTATCATAGCCCTGTAGCACCAAAGGACCCTTCTCGGTGACAGGACCAATGTCTTGCCGATAGCTCCTTTGCACTGCCAAAAGGTCGACATTGCCTTAGAGGCTTTCGATGTAACATGTTAAGCGTCTTTGGAGAATTGTACAGTGATACCTTTAAGCACTATATGAGTCAGGCCAGACAGCTTCCTTCTTTTAGTAAAGAGAACAACCTCAGTTTTGAGAGGATTGACTGAAAGCCCATTACTATTGCTGCAGTCGTTGATATCGTCTAGGGACGATATATCTAGCAGACAGTTGCTAGACACGTGCCAACAGATAATACTGCTACATCGTCCGTGTATGCTTGTACATAGGCAAAGTGTGTTGAGCAGTGAGTCGACTAACATGCGCCATAACAGTGGAGGCAGAACGCCGACTTTCGGCGATCTCTGGTTTACACCCGCCACTACATATAGTATTGGCCGCAGCTAGCATCCGCAATCAATGTCCTGTTTATTGCTTTTATCCACCGAGTTACACATACCTTCAAAAGTTGAGTTGGCGAAAGCACCTTCACCGTGGATGAAAATGCTCAAGACGTATTCCTTCTTGTCAAGGTGCCTCCAATTCTGCCTTCCAAATTCTGAAAGGCACTCTCTTATTCTCTTCCGCGTTGGTAGGCATGTTGCATTACCGACAGAAGATGAATTCGCAAGGTGGATTTGCGCATATGGGTCTCGAATATTTTCTCGATGCTTTTTAGCATGAAAGAAGTCAGAATTATAGGATTGAAATTCTTGGTGAGCGAGTAGTCCTCCTTTCCTGTTTTCGGTATAAATGCCACTTTCACTGTTCGTTAAGATTCCGGTATGTATGCCAGTGCCAGGCTAGCAGTAAAATTTACCTTTACAGCTGCCGGCAGCTTGTCTATGTAGCATATCTAGCTAAATGCCATCAATATCAGGCGACTTGAAATCATCCGGTATATTCCGGTATGTATGCCAGTGCCAGGCTAGCAGTAAAAATTATCTTTACAGCTGCTGGCAGCTTGTCTATACCTATTTGTAGCATATCTACGTAAATGCCGTCAGTATCAGGCGACTTGAAATCATCAAACGAATCAATAGCATGTTTAATGACCTCATCTTTCATCACGGCTGATGGGATATACCAACTATGGCGTGCTATGTTGTTCAGCCCACTAGCAGCTTCGTTGTGAGCTGATTCCGATTAGGTTGGCTAGAAAGTGAGACTCATGCATGAGACCGAGAGTTTGTCAGATTTTCCGAGTGATTACAGCCTGGTAGATATTCCCATTTTGAGGACTTTGATCAGGCGCTCTCTGAAGTCCGAATAATCCAATTAAAATCTTTTTGCTTGGATCTGTAAAGATTCCAATCCTTCTCCAAATAAGTGTTAAGTGACCCATTTAGAAGTTTTTTTTTTGGTCTTTATGAAGACGCTGCATGTCTGCGTTGCACCAAAGAACTTGCGATCCATAGAATTACTTACTAGTTGGACATGTCATTTTGAAATACTTGGTAAGGGTGCCCTTTAGCTTCCTCAAGCTTCCTTTAGCTTTTTCAAGCTCTTCCTTAAATCGTTTTCAGTTGGTTTTATGCGGATTCCTCCTCTTCAGCCATGTCGAGACCTCGCATCCGATTCTGAGTTCGTTGTATCTATGATCTGACATGGAGATCTCCAGGCAGTAATCTCCTTAGAATATTTGTTGGATAAACTTAATTCGATTACTTGCTGTCATACTCTCGTAACAGAAGTTGGCTGAGAGCCAACGTTGTTAACAGACAGGTCAGACGATAGTATGAAATCCAGGAGATTATTACCTCCTACGTTGCATTTGCTACTGCCCCAAAAAGTGTTCTGAGCATTAGCATCGCAGCATATAATAAGTCCCATCTTTCTGGAATCACATTATTCAATGAGTTTTGCTATCACCTCCGGTGGTGGCGGCAGTAACGAATCATATGAAAAATAAATAGATACAACGATGAATTTGTACCATTCTGCATTCATTTCGTAGTTTATGTCTGCAGCAACTAAATCTTGATTACAAAATTGCAAATAATTAGATAGTAAAAGTGAGTTCGACACATAAAGACAAGCCTCAGCATTTCCGATCGCTCGTCTTAAAGTAGCGTAAATCCTCATAAACATCCGAAACCACAGATGCGTTTATTCCACATCCATGGTTAAAAATATTATGTGGGGTTTTGTATTCAACACAAAAAGCCTCTTCCTGCAGTACCAGACTTGGAATGTTGAAGGTTGATTTGAGTACACAAAATAGATGGGTACTGGGATAACCGTCTCCTAAAGTGGAAATTAACCCTTCCAAGGTGCAGATAGGAATGTGAGTCATATTTAGACTTAACAAGAGAAGAGCCACCCTTGTTTTCCCGATTCTTTCCTTTCCTGTGAAAGAAGTTTTTCCGCTTTTTAGTGTCGAGTCCAGGTTTCTATGTATGAAGACGCATCATAATACGTCCCTTTTCTTTAAGTTGCGTGGCGTGTTTTAGTAATAGCTATCTGTAAACCTCGAAAATATTAGTTTCCGGGGGTAGGATTTTCGGTACGGATTTGTTTAGCCATTCAAAAGTTTGCTTCGTTTAGCACTTCACTCTAAGAGTTCCATTTTCCATATCTCAGCCTTCTGCTTGAATGTAAGCATTCTCTGATTTGGTAAGCTCAACATAGTGCTTGCACTCAACATCATTCAGACTGTTGTCATTGCGGCCTTCTCAATTATAAGAAAATAACAGAATCTTTGTAGGTGCTCCGGTCTCGTTCCCTTAGGCGTTTCGGGATTTTTTTTCTGCCCACAAGAACTGCACTTGAGTTGGTTGCAGCATTGGTTTCAGCTGAATCTTGTGCGCTGAGAAAGCCATCAGAAACAGTACTCCGACCAACCACTGGTCTAATCTGATGGAGTTTAACTGTAACATGCAAGGCCCCTTTGATACGTCTGCGCCCAAATCAATGCGGGGGTTGTAAAGTATGTTGGGTGGGCCTCCAGAATTCGTGCCTGGCCATAGCCGAAACGATCACGTGTGGATTGCCGCTATTGCGAGTACTACCTGGAGTATAATTCTTTGGGGTCACCTCCATATTGTTAACCGTTTTACGTCTAGTTTGAACGTTTTTGGCGCTTAGTTCGATGTCTCACCTGGGTTTCAAAACCTAAGAATCTTTGTCTCGGAAACCTTCCTGCGACGTCAAGCCAGCCAAAGAAAGGAAGGAAAAACATGGAACTTAGTCAAAAATTATGCGTTTTAGGTTTGAGCCTGCCATGCACAAAACTCGTTGTATCCTTTTGTTTTAAATCTTGCAAAAAACTCACTGCAAAAATCATTTAAGTTCCTTACTTGGATTTACTTAAGGAAGGATCAAATAAGTAAGATCGACCGCAGAAACTCTTTGATGAAGTTGGCCCGGCATCACCTTCATCCATGAAAAAATAATTGTTTTTGCACCAATGGTCTTAATTTTCATAGCCTTTTTTGTAGACGTTAAATGGGGGCAGTTACGGCTGATAACTTTAGCAGCGATCCTTCAAAAAATTAAAAAAAAAAATATATGACATGCATTTTTGAAGGCGAATTCAAATAGTCGAAATTCATCTTTTCTATCAGTTTCAACAAATGAAGAGTCATTTGCAATATTTCAGGTCATTTTCATTTGAAGTATGGACTCATTCCCGCCACGTAAGTAACCGCGAGTAGCTTTTTTTTTCCAAATCTGATAAATTTGAATTTCTATCTTTCACTAGAGGCTATAGGAAGGAATACCAGTATCCAAAATATGGACGTAGGTTTTCTAAATATTCTAGCTCAATCTTCAGTCCAGGTAGTTACCTTACTTTAACCCATTTAGACCTGAAACTATTTATTTCGAAAACAAGTGTTTTTATTTATTTTTATCATATCATATAATATCAGAGAACTAAAAAAAGGAAGGGGCTGTATCATATGTGATACAGTAGGTTTATTCACAAGCATAAATGACAAAATAAATCATATAATACGTTTATTGACACCAAATTGGATATAAGTAATGAATATGAGTAATTGAAAACAAAATATGGTACATAGTTATTTTTTAGAATGGTAAGTCATAAAACAGTCAATTTATAATAGAGTCTACATCTCGTTCTTTTATTTTGTGGTTGTTTGATAACTTAGTGACCTCTCCCATCGAACCTGGCATATATTGATAGTGACGATGGTCTGCTCGAGCCTGATTTACCTCGCAGTCTATTTGACTCTATGACCGCTATTGCTACGCGGCCTCTAAAGGTCAGCATATCCATACTTCCAACTTTATATCGGGAGAGCAACCATGCATTTTGTAGCGACATATCAATGCAGTGCAACAAGAGGGGCATATACAACTTCCTGATGAAATATTTTGGTCTGAAAGATCAACACCTCTCATATTTTGGTTGTATTCATGAATCAGATGTGGTTGAGAAATAGCTATTTTCCTTTTTTTCTTTTTAAGAATATCGATCGGTTTTATGACGGATACTATGCTATTATCATGCCAGTTACAAATTAAAATTTCATCGCAGACACGGTAGTCAAAGAAACCTCGTTCCTTTTTTTTAGGTTTCTTTGTTTCTAATAAAGGACATTACCCAGTCCCATTTTCTCTGATAGTTCCTGTCACTCGTATGTTTCCTTTAGTAAGTTCAGCTATCAAAGGCAGCCCCGAAAAAAAATTATCTACAAAAAAATGGTAATTTCCCCCAAGATCAAGTTGGTTAAGTTTATCAGTCTAACTAAGAACCACACTGGCACCGAGGTCTAATTCTGCATATCTAGCCTTTATATTAGTTGCCGCACCTTTGTACTTTTCGAACCATACTATATAAGCCATAGCTTAAAGCCGTATCTTATTGGTTTGCCGCGGATGAATTGTTTGCATCCATGTCGTTCATAGTATGGCAACATGATGGCTTTCTCTCAGTATAGTTACCCTTCTGCCAAATATAATTTTTGACTGGATCTTGACCTGCGTCAACTCGACTGGTTTGACGAATCTGTATATCTTCAAGATCTTCTTCTTCTGCTTCTAGTCTCGCTTGATGCAGTTCTGCATTCGTTCTCAACAAACTTGGTGGTAGATTGTTGATTTCGACAATATCGTCATCTCCAGAGTTTTCATCTGTCAACTCCTCATTTGCATTCGCAGGCAGAAGTAAATAAATATCACTTTCCCACTGCGTATTTTTGATTTCGTCGTCCTCTAAATGTGTAAGGATTTCATTTAGCGATAATGAAGTATAAGCCAACTCTATCAAATATGATACAGCATATTTCGTTAATGAACAAAACACATAATTTTACATAAAAAAATTAAATAAATGCATCAGATTTGTTGTTTTATGTTTATTCTCATTGCAAATTGATAAAAATTTGCATTTAGAAAAAAAAAAAAAAATATGCTGTCATATGCGGCCTTAAAATCGTTAAAAAGGGGTTGAGTATTGATCTTTCTGTATTTTCTTTGGGATCTGCCGTAGTGTGAATATTTGGGCAATTGTAGACTCACCGGTTCTAAAACTATACTGATAGGGTCCAATCAGATCGTTGACAAATGTTTTCAGGCTCTCGCACAAGATCTTATTTGCAATGTTTAGGAGAGTGATACCTCTATAGTTGATGTATGTTCTCAGACAAATCATTTCTTGCTGCATTAAATAGTTCGGTGGATGGGCCGTTCTACCGGGTAGCCTTGTTCGACTTCAGATAAGATATTGCTGTCAACCACTTCACTTTGGTTGGATGAACGGAATTCTTGACTTGCGTCGTTAATACTGAATGGTTCGCTCTGCCTGAAAGCGGATTTTATGACGTCTTCGCCGTTTAGCAATCTGCAGAAATGGTTTTTCCATATTTTCAGCACATGCTGTGACTCTACTACAAGGTTTCCTTGTTCATCTATACAATCTTCCCTTCGGGCTTTATTACCCTGCCTTTCGGTAAAAGTTCCGAATATTATTTCTTGAGAAGCACCTCTCTATTTCCTCGATCGCTTGCCTCTCATACTTTTTTTTTCTGCGGAAATCGAATGTTTTTCCCTCCTCATTTGGTCGTAGAGCAGCTCATAAGGGAATTTTTACGGTATTGACGACATTTTGAAAAAGTAGAGTACAATTCACAATCAAAACAACTAGGAATGCATACTTCCGCGGTCAACCATTACACTGAATCTGTTTTTTTTTTTTTCGTGTTGCTTGCACTTGCCTACTCTTTTCGAGAGTATTGAAATATAATTTTTTTTGTGGTGTATCGTATGCGATACGATAGGTCTAAATGGGTAAATATCTGATAACGATTTTGGGTCGGGCATATCTAACAAGGATTTCAGATTCGACTGAAATGTACTTGATAGACTTAACAGAAACTCAAACATTTTACATTGCATTAATTACAGTCCTGAATTTTCACATTTTATTTTTTATTTATTTATTTATTTATTTATTATATTTACAATTAAAAATTGTTACTTATATAAGCAATAGAGCAATCTAGCGGCAACGGCTCTTGGCTCTTTTAGCGTAAAAAAAAGAAAAACAATTATATATAGGGTGATTCATCTTGAGGCTTGATTTTTAATAGGCTTTTTTTGACACATTACGTGTGGCTCCTATCAAACTGTTTTGTAATTTTTGATCAGTCTCATTTGGCAAATCAAAATGGAAAGACTTACACCACAACAGCGTCTCCAAAATGTTCAGCTAACACATGGGCTGAAAAGTCAGTGCCGTTTTACAGTAAAACACAAAATTTTTGCAAAATTCAACTTTATTTATCAATATAATTGCCTTCGAGGGCGATACACTGATTGAAACGATTCTTCAATCTTTCGATACCAGTTTTGTAGTACGATTTCGGTTTAGCCTCAAAATAGGCCTCTGTTTTGGCGGTTACTTCTTCATCGGTCTTAAATCTCTTTCCGGAGAGCATTCTTTTGAGGTCTGCGCACAGGAAATAGTCGCTGGGGGCCAAATCTGGAGAATACGGTGGATGGGGAAGCAGTTCGTAGCCGAATTCATTCAATTTTGCCATCGTTTTCATCGACTTGTGACACGGTGCAATGTCTTGATGAAACAGCACTTTCTTTTTCTTCAAATGCGGCCATTTTTCTGCGATTTCGTTCTTCAAACGCTCTAAGAACGCAATGTAATAGTCGCTGTTGATATTCTGCATCTTTTGGAGATAGCCGATGAAAATTATTCCATGTGTATCAGAAAATACGGATGCCATAACCTTGCCCGCCGACTGTTAAGTTTTTGGTCGTTCGGTCGAGGTTCGTCGCCTGCTCGCCACTCAGCTGACTGCCGACTTGCCTCTGGTGTGAAGTGATGGAGCCAAGTTTCATCCATTGTCACATACCGAAGCAAAAATTCGTCTTTATTGCGGTTGAACAGCCTTAAGTACTCCTCTGAATCATCAACACGTTGTTGTTTTTGGTCGACTGTGAGCAAACGCGGCACCCACTTTGAACAGAGCTTTCGCATGTCCAAATATTCGTGTATGATATATCCAACACGCTCTTTTGATATCTTCAGAGCCTCAGCTATCTCGATCAACTTCACTTTACGGTCATTCGTAATTATTTTGTGGCCTTTTTTGATGTTTTCATCTGAAACAGCCCCTTTTGGACGTTCACTGCGTACATCATCTTCGGTGCTTGTATGACCACTTTTAAATTTTTCAATCCACTTGCGAATGGTTCGTTCGGCTGGTGCAGGGTCCGGGTAACACTTATCAAGCCATTTCTTTGCATCGGCTGCATTTTTTCCCATCAAAAAGCAATGATAAATGAACACACGCAATTGCTTTGAATCCTTTTTTTTCAGAATAACAAAAGTTGCTTCATTCACAACGCTATATCTCGAGAACTAATCGTCCGACAGCTGTCAAATTTATACACCTATCTTTTGAAGGTTGGTACTAACTGAAAATGGTATGGATTTAATTCAAGTGGTGTCCTCTCTCAGAAACGGCACTGACTTTTCAGCCCATGTATTATATTACGAAAATCAGTGTTCTGGGAGAAATTTTTTTCGTGCGATTCGAGGAACTTACGGTGCGTCTAATCGTCTAACCTACTGAAACCACTATTGCCAATACAATTTGCAAATTTGCGAGGATCTCGGCCTAAAAGCGTAAAAAATTCATTTTGTACAAGAATTGAAGCCAGTCGACTTGACTTTGCGTCATATTTACAGTGAATGGGTTCTGGAAAAACTCAATGAAAATCCGGTGTTCTATCGTGAAATTTTGTTCAGTGATAAGCTCATTTCTGGCTCAATGGATACGTTAACAAACAAAATTTTCGTATTTGAGCTGATGAGCAACCCGAAGAGTACCAAGGGCTACCATTACATCCATTAAAAACAACGGTATGGTGTGGTTTATGGGCCAGTGGAATCATTGGTCCATATTTCTTCAAAAATTAGGCAAATCAGAATGTTACTGTCAATGGTATTTGTTATCGCGCCATGTTAACGGACTATGTGCTTCCTGAAATTCAAGCACATGGTCTCGGTGAGCTCTGTTTTTATCAAGACGGCGCTATGAAACAATGGACTTGTTGAGAAATCATTTTGGTGAGCACTTAATTTCACGTTTTGCTAAGGTAAATTGGAAGCCTAGATCTCAGGTCTTCAGAGGAAGAAGCCAGCTACGATTGACGCTTTGGAAGCCAATATTACTCGTGTTATTCACGAGATACCAGGTGCTATACTCGAACGATTCGCCCAAAATTGGACCTTCCGAATGGATCACCTCAGACGTAGTAGTATCATATCATTTTCAAAAAGCAAATGCCATGAATTGTTCTTTTAACCGATAATAAAAATTTTAAGTTCACTTCCAAATTTATAAATAAAACCTCACGATGAATCGCCCTATAGTCAGACGGAGATTTTAATGACCGATTTCATCACATGAGTACTAAGCTGCATTAGTACCAACTTGACACTATGTTGGCATATAAAATGTCATGTTAATCTAATTTCTGTCATTTTCAGCGCGTCATATATTTGTTCGCTTTCTTGGGAAAATATTTATTATTTAGAGAAAATAAATAATTGTTTTGCATGATATATGTTTTTATTGCATATTTTGAGTAATATTTTTGTGGTGAATGATGTGTGAATGGTGGTATGCGCGATCGTATGGAGACATGTGTGTTTAGTTAGATAGTTAGTTTAGCCCGAAACAGCTCAAAGTGCCCATATGGTTGATTAACGGATTTCTTCAAAATTGTGTGCATTGCCTTTTCAAAATGTGTATGTAATAGCTAAAACCATTTCTTCTTCATTCAGTTAGTGTTTCTTCGTGTAAGAAGTTGTGCGGAAGTATAAAAAAAAAAAAAAAAAAATGACAAAGAACGTGAAAAATGATTACTTCAAAAAGTAAGTGTATTTCTTTTTTAATTGAATGTTGCCAAAAAATGCCCAAAAATATATTTTGTTCAGCTATTAAATGTAGTTTTATGTTAAAAATATAAAAGTTGGATTTTCGGATGATTTGCAACATTTGCAATAGAGTTTTTGCCGGTGTGATCATATGATCAAGCTGGGCATGATTAGGAAAACATGACTTAGTATATTTTTTAGTTCAGATTACTACATATTTTGTTTTATTTTATTTTATATGTGTGCTTTTCATAATTTTCAAAACCACTAAGTGCACAAGAAGCAATCGACTATTTAAATGAGCTTTGTGATGAATAGGAAAACGATAGGGCTGCAGCGTTGTACATTCTTCCACCGGAAATTCAGCCGGTCAGCCGATATCGGCATACCTGAAGATATTTGTGTTGGACAACTTAAATCAACATGTAAGCTTGTAATTGCAAAGTGGCAGGAGCATTAATTCTTTGGAAGCCAGTACGATGGAATATGATGCTGAGAGTGAGGACGAATTAGCTTTAAGTGATACAGTTTTAGCTGACGTTTCGGAAAACTCAGTTACTAATATGCAAACTAATTTACTTGAAGAATCGTGCACGACATTCACAGACAGGCCTTCGTCATCAAATGCTGAACACAGTGTGAGTTGTTTACGTAAAGTAATTCCAACTGTGTCGACGGTGAAACTTATTCCGCAGTAGCCACGGTTCCAATATTTTCCCAAGCGAATTATAAAGATTGTGATAATTTAAAATCTCATAAGCAATTTGAGAAATTTTTTGATGAAGATTTGCTGAATCACATTGTCCACGAATCTGAAAAATATGCAGTTTTTCTTGGAAAACCAAGATGGTTATGGTTATGATGGTCGTAACAGTTTTAGATCATTTTGGAGTACTGACGATAATTTGAGAAATAGTATGGTATATTTGGCAATGTGCAGAAATGGCTTTCAGGATATCGCAAAATTTCTTCATTTTAAAGTGACCGATGGCGATAAATTGTGGAAGTTGCGACCCTTAATGGATCACCTGAAAATGAATATGTTGAAACATTTCCACAAAGAACAAAATTTTTCTTTCGACGAGAGCATGATCTCTTACTTTGGACGTCATGGGTGTAAGCAATTCATAAAAGGAAAACATATACGGTTTGGTTACAAAGTGTGGTCTTTGTGTACGGCATCTGGTCACCTGGTAAATTTTGAAATTTATCAGGGCAAAAATCCACGCTCGACTACAAGCTATGAAGAAATATTTGGAAAATGTACAGCGCCACTTGTCAACATGATCGACGACTTCTCACCAGAGTTGCAAAACTTGCTATTTTCTTTTTATTTTGACAATTTATTTTCCAGCTTTCCCGTACTGACGTTTTTAAAAGCTCGTGGCTACAATGCAACAGGAACAATTCGGGAGAATCGAATTCCTAACAGTTGTCCCATTGAGCACAAGAAACTGTTAAAAAAAACAACTCGAGGGTATTGCAACTAATTATAATAACTAAATGGAATGACAATGCTGTTGCAAATATCGCTTCAACGTCTCATGGCATAAATCCAATTTTCAATGTTCAACGATATTCCAAGGAACATAAGAAAAAAAAAAATTTTGCTTGACCATGTGTTCTTGAAGAGCACAATAAATACATGTGCGGTGTAGATCGTATGGATCAGAATGTCAGCTTATATCGCATTGGAGTATATATATCATATTGCCAGATACTACTGCAAGCATTTTGGTGAAATACCAAAAGCAAATGGTCTTCGCAAAAGGAACGTAGAAGGAACGGCCCAAGAAACACTTCGGTATGACAGAAGAGATCACTTTGTTCGTCCTTGTGCAAGACGACGATGTGCAGGTGATTTATGTGCTGTAACAGGACACACAGAGTGTTCAAAATGCAATGTTGGTCTTTGCATTAAATGTTTTGAAAATTATCATACTAAAATTAATGAATAAAGCTGAAATTTCCCGAATAAATTATTTTTATTCATAAAAATCATTTTCCTTAAACTTGCCCAGAGTGATCATATGGACACCCCATATCTTGACTCACAGAGGGCGCTGGAGGGAACGGATAATATTTTTGGACTCCTTGAAGCCTACAGAGACAACTTGTAAAATATTTTCGGAAAATTCGAAAAAAAAGTTATTGGTTGATTTGGTTTAGACGAGAAGTATCAATGATGGTGATGATGTGAGAAAGTTTTGCTGCCCCAATTGGAATTAAAAAAACACCGATTTGTTGTGCGACCTGGTTCGTGACATTGGGTTGAAATCCGTATTAAACTGTCGGACCAAAAAAAAAAAAAAAAATCAAAAAGGCGATTCGGGTTTTGATTGCTGAGCTCTTCAACTCCCATCCTTCGGTGCGTTTAAGATTGCTTTTTTTACTTTTTTTTTTTTTTAAATTTATTGCAAATCTTGTCATTCTTTTACGTAGGTTGCCACTTCGCTCTCAAGAGAGACAATACCAAACAAACGGGTGGTGGTTCGTCGTCTGTCCCAAAAATTGAAATAACTGGCTCTTTGTTGGAGATTCGTCCGTACTATGGCCATTTTCTTTCCGATTTTTCATCCTTCGACTGCGACTCTATGCCATTGTATACAACTAAATCAATTGCAAACACATCGCAAGTAACCACTACAACACCGGCGGAACCTTTGGATTCGATGGAATTCAACGAAGCTTCAAATGATTTGATCACCGGCAATTTGAATGCCGAATGGACAATTCCACGGAACACTCAACCAAATTGTTTAGCCAACCAAGCAACCATATTCAACAGCCGCGCCAATATTTTGGAACAAGTCGGCAGTCAGCTGAGTGGCGAGCAGGCGACGAACCTCGACCGAACGACCAAAAACTTAACAGTCGGCTGGCAAGGTTATGGCATCCGTATTTTCTGATACACATGGAATAATTTTCATCGGCTATCTCCAAAAGAGGCAGACTATCAACAGCGACTATTACATTGCGTTCTTAGAGCGTTTGAAGAACGAAATCTCAGAAAAATGGCCGCATTTGAAGAAAAAGAAAGTGCTGTTTCAGCAAGACATTGCACCGTGTCAGAAGTCGATGAAAACGATGGAAAATTGAATGAATTCGGCTACGAATTGCTTGCCCACATACTGTATTCTCCAGATCTGGCACCCAGCGACTATTTTCTGTGCGCAGACCTCAAAAGAATGCTCGGCGGAAAGAGATTTAAGACCGATGAAGAAGTAATCACCGAAACAGAGGCCTATTTTGAGGCTAAACCGAAATCGTACTACAAAACTGGTATCGAAAGATTGAAAAATCGTTTCAATCAGTGTACCGCCCTCGAAGGCAACTATATTGATAAATAAAATTGAATTTTGCAAAAATTTTGTGTATTACTATAAAACGGCACTGACTTTTCAGCCCATGGTTAGTTAAAGGCCCGCTGTGTAACCAAGGGCTGCGACCTTTATTGTTTGGATTAAATGTGAATCTCTGATTTTGTCCTTCCCAACCACTGTCTTTTATACTAAATTTGTAGGGTAATCTGCTTGCATACTTACGTAATAGCCTCAGTACAAAATAAATCCCATAAAGCATTTTTCATTTATTAATTTGGATTTCCGGTTCGATCGTCCCCAGTGTCCCAGTTAGTTATCCTTTCGTTCGTACGATCGGTTGGTAATTTGAACTGTTTAGTGTACAACTGCATGCTGCCTAAGTGCAACGACACTTATTGCCTACACTACGTTGTTATTGTAGGTATTTAGGCTTTGGCCAATATAGCACGCTTCGGAGTGAATGCATTTGAGTGGTTATGAGTGTTTGCTATTGTTGAGTTGGCATTTTGTCTTTGACCTGTACAGCACGCTTCGGGGTGAATGCTTGCAAAGTGGATACCCCACTGGTTATGACGTTGGTATGGGAATCATTTGTTCTGCACTTTGTGTCTCGTTTGTGGGTATGAATTATAACTCACTTATGTGTTTCGATTACGGGTATGAATTATTATGTACTTGTTGCTATTGTAAGATGCAAGTGTTGCTTGTGGGGTGGGAATATAGTAGTGTAGCGGAGTACTACAAACTCTCACATTCCCCACCAGGTGATTGCAATTTGCATCAATTGTCCGTGAGAACTGAGCAAAGCGATAAAATGCAACAGCGGCCTCCTCACGTTCTGATAATGTAGCTGATATTTGAATAAATCGATCCAAATGGTGTATCAAAGCCATGCATACTTTTGGCAGTATGCAACATACGCTAGAAGCCGAACGCGAAACAAATTATCGCCGCCAAAAATCAAATTACTAGGTGGGGTGAAAAGTAACCTTCTTGGGAATGAAAATTGTTCGCTTCATGTGAGACAGTTTCGCAGCGATTTCGGCCTTCAATCGCTCTAATAATGCACAGTAATACTCGCTGTTGATGGTTATTCCTTTTTCGAGGTAGTTCACGAAGAGTATGCCATGACAATCCCAGAAAACCGACGCCATAACCTTTCCGACCCATCGAGCCTCCCTCGGCAGCTTCGGAGCACTCGTGCCGGCTTCAGTTCATTGCCGGGCATTCATTCTGTTCTCTGGTGTTCAACAGTTACCAATCGACGCCAAAAGTCAGCCCGATTCCGCATCAGCAAGTCCAAACACTCCTTCGAAGTGCTCTCGCGTTCGTGTTTTGGTCAGGCGTGAGTATGCGCGGCACCCAGCGGCAGGATAACTTTTCCATATGCAGAATATTACCAAAAATATGACGTGTACGCTTAGTACTAATTTTTGTGGTATCTGCTAGCTCGCGCACCTTCACTGTGCGGTCAGCCAACACCATTTCATGCATTTTTTTGACATTGTCCTCTGTAACCGCATCGGAGGGCCTGCCGCTGCGGACTTGATCGGTAGTGGAGTTGCAGCCACCACGAAACATTCGAAACCAATATTTGACGGTGTAATCTGACGGAGCAATAGCCCCATAATATTTATCCAACATTTCTTTTATTTCCTTCGCCGTTTTGCCTCTCAAAAAATAATGTTTTATGAGAGAACGAAAATCGTTTTTGTCCATACTCAACATGATGCCAAACACGTCAACAACAATCAGCTGTCAAAAAAAAACTATCGCAGTGAAATAAGTCATATCTGCCTAAATATGAACGGACTTCAAGGCACCATAACGTTTTTTGTAGTAGCAGCGCATTCTGGCGCATTTTGGTCAAGGAGGCTACTTTTCACTCCACCTAGTAATTTTGTACATAAGTAAAATGTGATTCAACGTAAGGTTTGATTTATAATGTAAAATAAAGCACATAAATCTGAAAGCAGACTTCAAATTCTTATTATCGGTTAAAAGAACAATTCATGGCATTGATCACTTAAAAATTAGATCATTTAAATGTTTGCCACGACTACGTACGAGTTGGCCTATTCAAAAGGTCCAATTTTGGGCGACTCGTTCGAGCATGGCGACTTGTAACTCGCGGAAAACACGAGTAATGATAGCTTCTAAAGCGCTAAAGCGGGCTTATTCCTAAAGACCTGAAACTTTACACATCTCCAGAGAAAATAGTCCAAAGGTATGATATCGCACAATCTAGGCGAAAAATTTACCGTAGCAAAACGTGAAATTAAGTGCTCACCGAAATGATCTCTCAACAAGTCCATTGTTTCACGCCCTGTATGCCTCGTAGCACCGTCTTGTTGAAATGGCGCCGTTAACATGGCGCGATAACTGTTACCATTGATTTGATTTTTTGAAGAAATATGGACCTATGCCTCCACCAGCCCATAAACCACACCATACCGTTGTTTTTTATTTATGTAATGGTAGCTCTTGGTACTCTTCGGGTTGATCATCAGCCTAAATACGTCAATTTTGTTTATTATCATATCCATTGAGCCAGAAATGGGCTTCATCACTGAACGAAACTTCACGATAAAACTCCGGATTTTCATTGAGTTTTGCCGGAACCCATTCACTGAAAATATGACGCTAAGTCAAGTCGACTGGCTTCAATTCTTGCACACGTTGAATTTTGTATGCTTTTAGGCCGAGATCTTCACGTAAAATACGCCAAGTTGTCGAATACGCCAAGCCAAGCTTCTGAGAACGACGACGAATCGATTCGTCACGGTCTTCGCGTACAGTCTCAACTACAGCTGCTATATTCTCTTCTCTACGTGCTGGATGTGGTCTAACCGGTCGAGTATCATCCACTAATGTAAACTGGGACTCAAATTTGCGAATGGTATTGGCAATAGTGGTTTCAGTGTGCACTGTGAGTTCCTCGAATCGCACGGAAAACATTTCTCATAGAACGCTGATTTTTGTAATACAGCTGAGCAATTTGGAGACGCTGTTGTGGCGTGAGTCTTTCTATTATGACATGTCAAATGATACTGATCAAAAATTACAAAGCAGTTTGGTAGAAGTCACGCGCGATCTGTCAGAAAAGCCTATTAAAAATTAAACCTCGCTATAAATCACACAACAAACAAGATTAAAAAAAAACAGAAAAATAGCTCAGAAATCAATAGAACGCAAAATCAGGTGTACCAGTTTGAAGTGAGCGTCAAGATACAAATATCTCGATAGGGAACTTTAATTTTGACCGTGTTAAAAATGTCGAATTTTGTACCAGAAAATGATGACTTGCGGAGAGCATTAATTTTTTGTTTTTATTTGAAGAAAAATGCTGTCGCATGGAATGCTTGTCAAGGCATATGGTGATCATGCTTCTATCAGAAGTAACATACAAAAGATGGTTTTAACGGTTCAGAGATAACGATTTTAAAGTGAGATGATGTGGAAGACCACCAAAAAAGTTTGAAGACGCCGAATTGCAAACAACATTGGATGGAGATGACACTTTGAGTCAGAAACAAATGGCAGAAATGTTAAATGTTGCACAACAAACAATTTCTGATCGTTTAAAAGCTATGGGAAGGATTCAAAAGTCTGAAAAATGGATGTCATATGAATTGAATGAAAGACAGATGGAAAACAGAAAAACCACTTGTGAAATTTTTCTTCAAAGAAAAGATAAAAAATCAGTTTTGCATCGAATATCGATTCGGCAAGAAGACAATGCTGTGTGTCTAGTGGGACCAGAAAGGTGTGGTGTACCACGAGCTCCTAAAACCTGGTGAAACCGTTAATAAATATCGCCACCGACAACAAATGATTTAAACCATGCATTGATCGAAAACCGACCAGAAAGGGCCGGAAGACACGGCAAGGTAAATTTGCTCCATGACAATGCATCTGCACACAAGGCAAAACTGGTTCAGGATACAACCAAAGTACTTGACTGAGAGCCGTATTCACCAGAGTTGGCTCCTTCCAACTTACATTTATTTTCTCAGCATTAGCTGAAGAGCACTTCGAATCCTACGAGTAAGTCGAAAATTTGGTGAATTGTTGGTTTGCTTCAAAAGGCGAACAACTTTATTCGCGCGGAATCCATAAATTGACTGAAAGATGGGAAAAATGTGTAGCTAGCAATGGCCAATACTTTGGATAAAATGTTTTTTACTTTCCCATTAAAAATTACACACTTTTCACAATGACAGCCAAAAAAATATCAAAATCGAGTTCAATCTCCTGCGGTTAAGAAATAAAATTGACCTAGTCCAGGTATTAATGCCGCTAGACTTCCGATTTAGAGGGTCTAGCTAATACTGGTACTCGGTACCAATTTTGGTGGACTAGCGCGTTAGTACTTGGTGAAGAAATGACTTGGTATAAATTTGAAATACAACGATAGGTCTAATACCAGTAGTAGCGCTAGTACTCGGTGAAAAAATCGGCAGAAAGTCTTTTTAACATTTTTTTTTTAATATCTCAATTTATTTTTTGGGTTCCTTAAGGAGTTCCAATGAGTCTTGGTCGGGACTAGGGTTGTTTTAGAGTGATGATGAAAGAAAGCAATGGCTAAGTAGATGAGAAACTATTACTCTGCTAAAGCAAGTGGGCCAGGTTGGCGGTGGTTCCTTTTTGAACAGGTGTTGATGGGTGTATGCAGTATGACCAAGGTGGAATCGGATAAACATTTTTATCTCAGATTTGGGGATGTTTGTTGAAAATTTGGGATGAATTTTCATCGGGTTGACAGTTTTGTAATGGTGGTTATAACGTTCCCAATCAAGTAGTTGTATCTCTTTAGGTCAAGACGAGAGAAGGTATTATAGGTGAGAGCTCGGACCTTTAGGACTAAGCTTGCAGCAGCGTCTGCATTTTCATTGCACTTAATTCCTGCGTGACCTGGAATCCACATAAGCTTTATCTTGGATCTTGATTTAATTAGGAGATCACGAATTTTTGCTACAATGATTGTGTCGTTACGTGGGTTTACGATGTTTTTTAATACTGACAGGCTGTCAGTGCAGATTACTAATTTTCCTGCTGTTGAAGAGCTTCTCTTTATATTTTTTTTAAAATTTGCATTCTGAGCTAAAAAAAAAAAGCCGTTTATCAAATAATTTATGAAAAAATTAAATTAACATTTGTTTTTTGAATATTAATCAAATCCAATAGTGATCCTTCACTCGCATTTCAGTTGTCCCGATAATATTGTTGCGTACATGCTTCCAAACAAGATAAACTGGATTAAGGATAGCAATATAGAGTTTCAAGTACTTAGCGATTTTCATTGTTTTGAGCGCCAACGTAATGCGAACCGATCAAATAATCGAATCGTATAGAATAAGGCGGTTCCACAGAGACACAAATGGACATTTTTAGGTTGAGGTGCCGTTAGCTGGTAAGAATTCTTTACTAACCGAGATGAAGCTAAAATATGGGTGCGAACTTGCACTTCAATTATCGAATTTCGCTAGCCCTACGCTATTTATTTTATTTTACCCTTATGTATCTATTTTTAGTGTTTTATTTTATCACTTATATTTGTTATAACAATTTACAAAAGTCACAACTGAACTCACTCAAGTCTATCGATGGAGTGTCAGAATAGTCGATAAAATATTTTGAATTGGAAGTGTGACAAGGTGCCATCTGGTGCTGCCAATCTTCAGTGATGCCTAGTGTACTGACTTTGTCACGATGACAAATAGAGTGCCAAACGAATCCAGGTCTGCTACTAAATGTGCTAGTTTTCATCTCTCGATTGACAGGGTGAGAGTTCGTTCTACTGCTTGAGTAGTGAAGAGATGGTCGTTGATCTTGTTGAGAACTAAGTACGGTTTAGAAAATGATTGTTCGAACGAAGACAAACATGCGAACAACTATATAAGTTAGGAAGAATGGGTGGTTTCTTCGTTGAATGATGTGCCGGTTGTGTTGGCCTCAGTTGTCGGATTGCCTCGCGATGATTCTCCAAGAATGTATGTGGATTTGATGTGCAGGGCATACGTAGGTAGATAATATTTCTGATGCTGCTGTTTTTGTGTCTTCTTTTTAAGTGGTGAGCAATCCGAACAGAACAGTAGGAAATTGATTGATAGTGACACATTAATGCGGCTTTTAACTTTCTGTGACAGCGTTCTATAATCCTATTCTTACTTTTTACTCTTGTTTTACCACACATGTTGGTAAGAGCTCTCAAAAGAACTGATTCAAATTGTGTACCTTGGTCAGTGGTGAGTATTTCTGGAGTGCCATAGCGTGCAACCCAATTCGCATAGAAAGCAGTTGCTATTGTGTCTGCGTTCACAAATATTTTTATCCTTGACATAAAAGAAGTACTATCAGATCAAGAATTTTTTTCAGTTCAAGTCGATTATGTTAATGATCTTTAGACCGTTGATATTGTAGGCATGTGCGAGATCATTTTAATGCGTCCTCTCTGCGTGCTGGGCCATACGTATTTTCGGCAAAGTTATTGGGAAGTAGTTTTTCCACTAGTATATGATAATCCGTGCACTGAGTCAAACGTTTTACGCCATAAAGGCGTTGGAATAAATGGTCTGATGAAGCCAGTTGATACGTCACAAAAAATTTGCCAATTCGGCTCGATCGTAAGCTGTTGCAACTTGAGAGAAGTCTTTCGATTGCAGGGCTTGTAGTTCGCGGGATAGTTTGCTGGTAAAGAAAGTGCTTCAATGCGTGATAGGGCGTCAGGTACCACGTTGTCATATCCAGATAGGTATCGGATGTCGAAGGTTTACAGAGATATGGAGTCTTGTTCGATTTTTGTTGAACGGCATACACCAGCAGTTTGTGATCCGTTTGCACAACGAAATGTCGACCATCAAAGAGATGTTTGAAAAGTTTGACTGCAAGGTAGACTGTCAGTAACTCGCAGTCGTAGGTGCAGTAATACTTCTGCGCCGAGGTGAGTTTGTTGGAAAAAAGAACAGTTGGTTGTACATTCTTACCTATTACTTGTTTCAATTATGCACCGACTGCGATTTCAGATGCATCAGTTTCTTTCGACACTTTCGGTTTGATATGGTTTAGCATAGTTGCCTTTCTAATGTTTTCTTTGCACAGAATGAAAGTTTCTTCTGCTTGCTGTGACCAAAGAACTTGATGTGTGTCATTATTTTTTGAATCTTTTAAGAACGCGTTGAGTGGAGCCTGCATAGTAATTCATAACTCCAAGAAAATGTCAGAGTTGCAGTATAGTGGAAGGCTTGATAAGTGATACCCGAACTCTGCATCAGCCGAACGAACCATTCGCAAGTGGCACTGACTTTTCAGCCCATATGTTATGTATTGATATGGAAGTTGTTAGCGGCAAAAAGGATTGTGGATCCAGAGTCTATTAGAATTTTTTACCCCAAAACTGCGACAGCTTTTGCAAACCGCCTGAGCAGACAATAGCTATTTCAATTTAAATGCAGAAAATTAGATGAGAAGTTGCAAGGCAGGCTGCATTTTTTGCATTGTTTTCAAATTGTCGATGGTAATAGCAAATTTTGGACTGCGCTTCGTGAGTAGACGTACTGAGTTGTGATCGGCTGGTTGTATAGAGCGAGATCAGGGCTTGGTGTTGTTGTTACGTCCCTTGGTCAAAGATTGAATTAGAGTTGTAAGGGATGCGACCGTCGTTTTTATGGTGCTTAATCGAGATTGAACAGAGCCAGATTTGAAGAGATTTGCTGATAGAATGTCATGGACGTGACTTGGCATGCGAGACATCCATAGCGTACACAATATCTCCTCAGGAACGTTCTCACCAGCGATTCTACGCATTTCCCTGGATAGATTCGATGGACTTCCGTCTCCCAGCTCTAAGCCAGTTATCAAACGGGTCAGTTGGCGCTCTTTTGATTCTGAAAATCTAGAAATTAGTTGAAGTTTTAGTTTTTGATATATGTTTTTCCGGCGACTTTTGGAACAAGTCCGTGACCTCATCTAAAACTTCTGGGTCAAGTGCTGCGATGGCACAATTAAAGCGGTTGATGTCTGATCGGATTCTGTTGTTGATGTTGTGGGGTTGATTTTCCAGAAAGCTTGCATACGGATGTTTCTTAGCACAGTAATTTCCTGAATGTCCTCGCCTTGGATTGATGGATGTGAAAGTTGTGTTTGAGATCTTGGAGAGTTGGATCCGAGAGACTCTTGGTCATATTAATTTTTAATTTAAGTTTTTCTGGGTGTCACCAGTTTCAGTGTTTTATTTTATCATTTAAATTTGTTGTCTGCCGAGGGAGTACCAGAATAGTCGTTAAAATATTTTGAATTGGAACTTGTGACAAGGTGCCCTCTGGTGCTTGAATCGATGAACGGCTGATGCCACCTAGATTTCTGTGTTCCTTATTTTGCGCTAATTATTTTTTAAGATACTTTGAATCATTGGATTCCTATATTTTTGGACATATCTGAATGAACAAATTTTAAGAATTTGGTCTCTCTGAAAATTACATTTTTGTGTCTATTGGCTTCAAGATACCATCGCATATGTGATCTGGTAAAAAATTACAATAGCTCTCCTGCTATAGACATGAAAAAGCTACGAAGCATTCAATTATTTAAATACTCAAACCTCACTCAAATTCCTTTAAAAATAAGAAGGAGAAGAACATCCGTCAACAACACAATATATTATGCATTCCTGAACAAGCAAAACACTCTACCCAACTCAAAATTACGCTCAATCAGAAAATCCAAATACAAACATACATATAAGTATGGTATGTACGAGTATATATATAGATGCTGTCATTATTTAAAGAAATTCCCAAATCAATATCAACCCGAACTCACAGGCACTAATTCACTTTTAAAAATTTTCCAATGACAAGGATTGAGGAACCCGTATTCAAACAAACATGCTTATGCGAGCGGAGTACAATGTTTGCTTGTCGAAATTGCCAAAAAAAAGAAAACAAAAAAAAAAAAACATCAATTTCGTCAGTAGTCGAAACCAAAATAAATCGACGTGAAATAATGTTGTGCAAATAAAAGCGAGTGTGCTTTCATTTGAAAAGGAAAAATCTCATGTTGCCTCAGGGAAAATTACCTCGCTTTATCGGCAGGGGGCACAAGCAGCATCCGGAGCTATTATGTAAATAATTCAACAGTCTAGAAGCAGAAGAGAAAGGTATGAAATTTGATTCAGATTAAGAACGCAACATTCGGATACTCATAGCAGATGCTTAAGAGATTTTATTCCAATGGAATATTTTATTTGGTTTGGGTTTGTTTTCATCGTAACCTTCTCTCTGAAATGTGATAGATGTTAATGCAGTAACAATTAAATGATTAAATAATCGTTTACAATCTCTGTTTTTAAAATCCTCATAAAATAGATAGATAGATAGGTATCTAGTAACTAGAAGACCAATAATGTCATCATTATGAGCCTTGTATAGCGTTGAATTAGCCAGTAGTTTTGCCCTTAAGAATGACTTTTCCAATTTACTTTTTATGTAAATTGAACCTTAAAACTTAGAATTAGGAAACAAACCCGGTTGGTTGTCTATGAGTCAAAATATGGAAACAACAACAAAAAACACTGACTCTCCTATAACCTAGATTGGGCTAGAAGCGCAACGAGCAAGTTGCCTTACCTTCTAGCGATGGTTCCCGGTAACAGCATTAGTAAATTTCCACGTACGCAGGCTAAAATTGTGAGTACATAATCCAACAAAAAAAAAGTATTGGCCTACGACAGCGCAATCCTATGCAAAAGAGATAGGAATTCGACGAACCAGCTAATAATACTGACAAGTTCACTGTTAAGGATTCTGGCAAACGATTAAAGGATAACGTTGCACGTGACATATTTGGGCCCTTAACAGACGCCGTGCAGCCAAACACTTGGCAGAGATTCTCGCTTCAAAGCGGACATAAATACCTTTCAAGAAGTGCAATGGGATGAGCTGGACAAAAAGAGGATGAAAAACAGTGATGTCTAATACGAAGACTGATATAAGCACTCGGCGCGTCTGAGGTGAAAAAAACTTTACCACAGATTCTTTCTATGAGCTCTTCATCAAAATCTACGAGCAATGTATCTACAACAATATTACTGAATGTCCTTCGTAGCGACCTTAATGCAAATACAGGCAAAGAGGGCATCTTTGGTAGTACAGTTAGAAAGTATAGACTCTTCGATGTCACTTTTGGAAGTAATACAACATAACTACATCTAGTACATGTTTTTCACACCTTGATATCTACAACGGGACTTGTAGATCCTTCAGGAGTTCTCCTATGATGAAAAGCAAATAAAAAAACTCGGAATGTTTATTATTTCCGAAGGGTATAGGATTTAGAGTGAACAAGTGTATAGTATCAGGACCAGGTTCTGTAATTAAGCTTCTTAAACCATTATTCGTGTCGATTAATTATTATATATGTAAGTAACCGAGGATAACAGGCTGCTTTGATGGAACCCGTTCATGAATAGGGGAAACGTAACAAATTTTATGCTCAAATCCAAAATTGCCAAAATGTTCACATTATTGGTAAATGACATACTTTGTCCGACCGATCTGATCTTCATATAAAGCTTAGGGATGACGATATGGAGAATTTTTTCGAAGACAACGAAGAATATGGTGTTGAACTAATAGTTCATCTATCTGCCTGAGGTTTTTCTTATTTCCCTGAACCATCGAGCACGCTTCAGTTCTCAAAAAAATGCTTCCCCTGTCGATACCAGTTTTCTTGAAATACTCATTTACGAGTATTATGGAACTGGTTCAGGATATACTGAAAGTACTTTCACAGAATTCTTACTGTCTTTAATCATTGCAAATGAAATTCATGCCAACAATTGCCAGCACCTTAGCTCTTTAGGACTAACAATCTACTTCCGCTTCACAAGATATTGCTATTGATGTTCTAATTGCCATTGTTAAATCGACAAGCACTTCCAGCAATAATTCACTATATCCTTGTTATCTGCGTGCATCTACATTTCAATCTCCGAATAATTTTGCTCATATAAGAATGACCAAGGCCTTAGCTACTTGTACATCATGTAAGTAGTCACCATGTTGCTGAATTCAAATTGAAGTTCACAATTAAGATATTTGTGCCCAAATCTTTTGAAATTGTTGATTGTCCAGGGAAACAATGTGCATTTCTACCGAATAGTGGACACGAGTCCCAAGAGAAGTCTCTGTTAACTTATACTGGCATATAAGATACGGTTAACCATAATTGTTTGTTCCTTACTTAATTACTTAGATGGCACCACAGTCTGAGGCAAGCCAGGTCCTTAGCTAACATTTTTTTCCACTTATCCCGATCTTTTAGTAGTTGCTTTCGATTGTAGGTACACACGAAGTTGGCAGAGGTCCCATTCTTTTTGTGTGCACCACCTAAGATTATGTCGTAAACCACTATGTTGTCCCTCTGGTCTAGTGACCTAGCCATCTAAATCAGATTACCCGAGTTTTTCTGACGAGGTCAGCATCGCTGTACAGCCCTTACAGTTCGCTATTGAAACGTGTCCTTCAATCTCCATTGATATACTCGTACTAGTAAATGGAACAGAAAATTACCCGAAAAATTTATTTTCTCGAAGCGCCCGCTATCATTTTCATCCAATTTTGTCAGTGTTAACGCTTTTAAGCAGGACTGACTGTATTGTATATTTTTGATTGCTCGAGACAATCTTTACTATTCCATTGTCGTCTAAGCCCAAAGACGCAGCGATTGTCAGGAATGATTTTTCACATGAAAAATCACGATGAACACACGCCCTGGTGTCGTTATCGAAGTTGATAGCGGAGCCGAGATAGATAAAGTCCCTTGCTACCTTAAAGTTGTATGTTTATTGTACAATTGCTACCTATAGCATCGTGACGTTTTGTCTCCTTAGCACTGATATTGGGTGTCCCTTTATATAAAGCATATACTTTGCTTTTTCGTCGATAACCGCTAAGCCCATCTTTGCCTATTCTACTTCATTAGTCACGAACCTTCTATTAACAGCGCGCTCAAGAATTTGTATACCCTAAAAATGTTTGTATACAGAGCGGGCAAAGGAAGAGAGGTACCTATGTACATTGTTCTTAAATGTTTGCAAGTTACAATATAACGACCAGGAAATAGATAGCTAGGTAGGGCATTCCGTAAGCGAGTCTTACGGCTTAGCAGCTAATTTCAATATTATAGAGCACATCCGAAAGTTGGCTTGAGGATATACTGATAGGGATTTATAGCGAAACGGGTATTACGTTTAAAGGTTTGAAGAGCCGGAATGCTACTGGCGATTTCAATAGAGCACTGATAGTGGAAATAAGGATAAAACAAAGTAAGACAGGAGACATTACGTCAGTGCTAAGGGTATCAATTGACTGACTGATATAAGTATCACCTATGAGACTTATCGCATGGTTCTGAATGATATCTAGCAGGTGCAGAGATGTTTTAGGAGCACCTGACCAGATGTGGACATTGTACTCCAATCTTAGGCGGATGAATGTATTATATGGTATATTGAAGGCTGATCCGAGGGGGTGAAGTATTACTTACACCGCTTGACGAAACGTAGACATTTCGCAGCAATATTTCGACGACATCGAATATATGGTCATTCCAACGTAAGTTGTCACTGACACACATACCGAGAATGAAAAGTTTTTCGGTTTCAAGGATGCAAGACCTATTCAAGGCTGGGTGTTTCGACTTGCATTAGTGATCGAAGACGCATTGAGTTTTGGAAACACTAAATTTCACTCTGTTGATATGCTGTCGTTCCCATTCTATAGCCGAAGAACAGGGACACATGTGCGGGAACGAATATGAAAAGCAGAGAGTACTGTCATCAGAAAGGGAATATATTGGGAGGAGATAAGAGACCATTAATGAAAATTAAAAACAGTGTCGGAAATAGAACGGAGCCCTGTGGTACACCAGCATTTATTTTGTGAAAATCAGACTTGAAACCATTTCAGATAACTTGAATTGAACGATCTGAAAGTTTATTTCTAATCTATTGAAGGAGAGTGTCGTCAATCCGAAATGAAAGCATTTGCCTGATACCAAACTTTGAACAGAAATATCAAGTGCAAATGTCTTGCTTTCGCCAGATTGATGTATGCTTTGGTTCCATGCCCTCAAATCACCAGTAGACCTGTTGCTACGAAAAGTACGAAGCTTTTGTGTTTCGAGATATTTCATGAGCTGATTTTTCAGCGTTTCCATGTCCTTGGAAAGAAGAGACGTAAGTGCATTGGGTCTGTAGGAAGAAAGAGAAGAAGATTCGCCTTTTTTAGGAACGGGCTGGAGAAATACTGCTTTCCATCTGCTCGCAAAGTGTACTAAAGTGTATGATTAATTAATTTTTGCCAGCGAGTAGAAACAAGTCAAGTTACACCGTCTGGACCAGCGGATCTGTGTATATTTAGGGCTTTAATTACTTTTTCTACTTCACGAGTGCGAAAGCAGATTCGTCTCAGGGAACATTCGAAGTACTCAAGTGTATGCGGAGACAAAGCACAAACCGGAAGTCTTGTGTTGGTTGCAAAGTGTGTAGCGTACAGATTAATTTTTTTCAAAGAGCTTACAGCTGGAATGTCATTTTAAATTAGCGTTGGGATGTAGGATGAGGCAGAATTTCTAATGTTTCTGACGAAGGGCCAAAAATGCTTACAACCTTTGGGACATTGTAGTATTTTTCGCATCAGTTTTTGGTCGTATTGAAAATTCATAGGCTTGAAAAAGGCGTTGCAGTCATTTGCCCAACTATTACAGCTCGAATTGTACCATGCCTTTTCTTTTGGTTTGACACTCTTAATCTGATAAAGAATAAAGGATCTCATTCTAAAGGGATATTGTCTGTGATCATGTCAGATTATGTTATCGAGGAAACATAACGACCAGTTAAAATTCTTAAAGGAGGAGTTCGCTCTAATTGGTTTCTCTTTTGGTTCTTTTAAGAATATTTTCTTTAACTGTGAACTTATAATAGTGAGAAGTTAAAATCAAGTCCAGAGTGTTGGCGGTTTAACTATCAACGTTTGGTATTCGTTTACGAACATGCCGTCTGCAAATGCGAGTAATTGAACATACGTTTGAAAGAAGGTGCCCCTGGAGTTGACTTGTGAGCTTCGGACAATCATTCAAGAAAGCATCGCTTCACTTTATTTAAGTCCTCTACTGATATTGCAGATCTAGGTTTTGTCTTTACCGACCTGGATGGAGCAGCTTGTAGCCTCCGTCGTCATGCTCTATCATCGAATGAGCAGACTGTTTACGAAGCGTCTTATGCGTTCACATAATACGTCAAATAGGATTTCTTATGCGGCCTTGAGGAGACTTGTTCCCCTGTATTTGGCGCAGTTCAGTGGATCTCCATTCTTTAGGATAGGACAAACAATGCTGAGGTTCCATTCGTGAAGTACACTTTCGTCGACTCAGATTTTAAAGATGAGTTGATGTCTGCTCTACATCTGCTGTTTTAAACAGGTCAGCAATTAAGATACGGAGTAAGGCAGCTTTGTTGGAGTTAAGCTTGAAATGACTGTCCTGACCTCGTCTTTGTTTGATGGATGGAAATGTCGTCTGTCTTTGTACAAGTTGTCTGACGGTGTGATGCCGTTAGTCATCAACCATTAACAGGTCGCAGAAATAATTTTTGCAGATTCTCAGCACTGATTGTGGTTCTATTATAGGGTTCCTTTCTCCATCCTTCCAAATTTCTGCTCGGGCCTTACACCTCGTTCTTTCGTGTTGTGTGTTGTTTGTTCTGAGAAGCTCATACTCTTTTTTGCTGTCTTTATTCGTCATCGAACAAGGGGTTTCTCTTTTAAGTCGGGTTAAAACCCAATACTTCGGAGGGGGGCCTCTCTGAAGCCACTGGTCTTTTACGTTAGATGCTGCCGGCATGGCAGCCTGTGTTCGTTTCCAATGGTAGAGGCGTGGAAGCGGGAAGAATGGCTAAAGACTGTTAATTAAAGATGCCAATTACGATTTTTACTACGTACTTAGAGCAGTGCTCGTAGGTTTTCTCGAGGAGCTCGTAGAAGCAGTTTCTAGTGTAGTCGCCCTTCTTCTCGTCGTCAGCATTTGCTTACATATCCGAAGCTCAATGCTTGTTCTGCAAGTCTTCCTCTTGTAGATAATTCGCATCTGAATAAGCTTTGCGGCCGCTATCCTTCTTACAAAAATTAAAAAATTTAAAATAAATATTAAGAACAACAACAACAAATTAAATCTCTTTACTATACAATTCATAATTTATTGATGACTCGAAAAGGGATCTGTGTATTCAGAACCCTAAATTGAAATATTATAACTCAGAGCACAATCAGATGAGTTCGATTTGTGGCACCACATCCGATTTTATTTGTAACTGCAAGTATGGCAACTGACAACCTTAAACAGAAAACAGTTTTCCCTTATACTTGGCCTCTTAACTGTAAAGCTTTGATTCCTCATCTATGAATAACGATGCGAATGTCAATAAATAACTTATTAAAGATCTTAAAACCTAAACTAAGTTACATGACGAAATACTATGCAAAAAAATAAATTAAGTGGATGAAGCTATTGGAAACGAAAAATAAGAAACGAAGCGATTTTAACTAGATTCAGTTTGTGGTGACTTATTTGGTTTCCTCCGCCGAAGTGCTTTCCTCATCGGATGATTCTGGATTCGTATCAGGCGATACAGCTTTGATGGAGTTCGAATTTGGTTCCTTCTCATCGGCGTCGTCATTCAAGTTGACATCGGAACGACTTTGAAATTGTGGCGCTGTCACTTGATTGTTGTTTTGTGGTTGTTCTATTGCAGTTAGGATCGACTGGAGAAGACCCTGCGAGAGAACTTCTTCATGATTGGTATGACCTTCACTGCTGGTGGAGGATGCCGAAGGTCCTGAAGATTGGATTTGGATCTGATAAGATGATGACTGTGAATTTTGTGATGGAATTGAAACAGAGTGAGATTTCTGTGCAGAGATGACGTTTAAACCGTCAAGACCGGGAAGATTGTCAGAAGTGACCTCATCTGGAAGAGAAGTCACACTGGAGCGTTTTGATTCATAGGCAATAATACCAAGCTCGCTGTCGGTTGGTGATGGGGGTGGTCCGTAGGTGTTTTCTGGAGTTTCGCCGAAATTTTGCTTCTGGAAAAGTGGCCCTGATTGCTGGAGTTGATAATTAGCACCGACTAGGTTGGGTCCATGTCCACAGTCTTGTGGTTGATTAAATCTTGCTTCATGTGCATGAGGGAGGCCTTGAGTGTGAACGAATTGTTGTCCACCACCGAATGAAGCGTCAAATTGGTTACTAGCTCCCCCATAGTGCGCATTTTGATGGGATGGTGGTAACAGTTGTTGCTGTTGCAATGGTGCTGGAACAGATAATGGTGCCAAGTACTGATTAAAGGTGTTACCACGTTGTTCGTTGTGGAAATTTTGTTGGAAATGATTTTGGCTTCCACCTTGTTGATGCAATTCAACGTTAATTGACTGTTGCCCTTTTGGAGGAGTTAGTTGTAGTTGAGGTGGTCCATATTGGGCTGATGGTTCGGCTATTTCATTTGGTGGTGGAGGAATGTAAGTTGCAGGCTGATTTGGTGGTTTGACTCCAAATTGGTCTAAATGCTGAACTGTTGCACCGATTGATTCCAATAATCCCTGTGGAACTGGCGGACGATAGGTTACAGGTGAGCTTGGTGGTGAACCTCCTCCCAACCATGGTCGTTGATTGCCACTTTGGGTTCCATAAAGGATTCCGAGATTTGCATTCTGTGATGAAATACTGGAACTACCCTCAGAGTGATGGATGATATTGGTTTGGAAACCATTGCCGGTTGGTGGTGGACCATATGCGCCACTTGGTGGTACTAAACCATGCGATTGAGATCCACCACCACCAATGGTGTTATATTTTTGTGCATGTGCTGAATTTGGCGCAAATGAATCCCGTGGAGGTTTTGAATAGGAATCATCGATAGGTGCTAACGATATCTGGAAAAGAAAATTTTATTTAAATTAATATTTAAATTTACTATTATCAAATTCAACTAACTTGAAGCCCTTCCGATTCGATTGAATTCAAATGGTTGTCACCGCCATGGCTGCCGTCGCCTCCACCTGAATGGAAATTGATTGGTCCGGAAGTCGGCAATGACTGTGTGGGTGTTGTTTCAAATCCTCCAGTTTGTAAAGCAACTGCAACAAGTTGCTCAACACTGAGACCGCCAACGCCATTTCCGCTACTATACTGTGTATGTGGTTGACCTGTCGAACCGCTGGCAACTGAACTATAACCCGATTGAGTTTGGATATTATTATTTTCTACATAATGTCCAACAGGTGCTGCAATTGGTTTCCAACCATCACACGATGCTGTATGGAAATGACCACTTGAACTACCACCATGTCCGCCGCCTTGATTTTCAATCTGGAGTTGGACTTGGTTCACGGAGCTCCCACCTATTTGTCCACCGAGGTTACCGATGCCACCCAGTCCACCACCAAGGCCTCCACCAAAACTTCCGTGGTTGCCTCCTCCACCGAAGCCACCGTGATTGCCTCCTCCGCCTCCACCGCTTGTTATGATAACCGTTGTCTCTGGAACGCGATTGAAGTTGGCTAGTGGCCGTTGGTCGTATGCTGGTTTGGGTGGTCCAAAATTAAGATTTGGCTTTCCAATGAATTGACCAGATGGAGGGGGTCCGTAAGAAGTGGCAGGTCGTGAGATGAATCCACTACCGGTTGGTTTGAAAAGTGGTCCAGATTGAATTAATGGCAGAGGTTGTGGCAGTGGAGGTCCAAATGTCGCTGCTGGTCGTGGTGGCCCATAAACTCCCTGTGGTTTGGGTGGCCCATATGTCGTAAATGGTTTACTTTGTAGTGGTGGACCATATATTCCAGTGGGCTTATGCTGTAAATGCGGTGGTCCATAAAAAGGTTTTGGAACTCCAAAGTGCGCCTTAACTTGATCATTAAATCCACCTTGGAAGTTTTGCCCAAAGTTAAAGTTCAACCTTGGTGGTCCATACTTCAATGTTGGTGGCCCATACTCTCTGAACGGAATCTGTTGTGGCACTCCATACTCTCGTTGGGGTACACGTGGTGGTCCATACACTGATGGTGGTATTCCTCCATTATTCAATACTCCCTGAATAGGTAGCGCACCGATTGCCAAAATGCATGCTATCCGTAGAATCATCTGCAATCAAAAAGGACAAAACACAGTTTGTGAGTTTAAAATACGCTTCACTTACGTGCAGATACATAAAAAAATCTCTAAAATGTGGATATTAACGCTATCACTCATGGAATTGCATAATGTAACGAACGTGCCATACACACCGGGGCCATGTGAATAGCAGGTGAAAATTTCACATTGCGAATCACTTGCAAATGAGGTTGTAGCTGGCGAATGGCTGATGGTCCCAGGGCCAAACTATAACCCTTTTTCTCGATTCAACGATGAAATTTATCTTTACTAGGTGCTGAAAGCTGGACGGTATTTGTATGTACAGTGTCGTTCTGCAAATTCATAAGCCCACATTAGGTGTTTACGAGTTCGTCAAAATTTCCTTCTCAAGTCGTAACCATGAATTCGATAGTCAGAATGGTGGTAACGCTTTATGAACAACTCTGTTCAACAAAAATAATGATTCTGCCAACTTGCAAAATTTTATATCGGCTTGGGTAAAAAAACAATAAAAAAAAAAAGTTTTCGGCCGGGAATTCTGTACAATCAACGAGGAATCTACTTCGCCTAGGAAGTAGAACCCCAAGACACAGGGGCATGGGAAGTTGGAAAAGTTTTCTTGAGTTGAGTACACGCTAGCACTTCCGTAATATACATACATATGTACGTTATGTATGTATATTCATGTGATTGTAGTTCCTGAATAATAGAATTGTAAGTGCGCTTGTAGCATCAAAAATTACCTGTCAAGCCTGAGCAAAGATTGATTGAGACGATTAATTTGAGATTGGATTTCAGAGTTGCGTGGCCACAATCAACGAGAGCGACTTTATATATAAAAGACAGTAAAGAGTGATGCGGCAGAGGAAATTTGGTTAAAATTTTTGTAAGGTGTTTTAGGATCTAGCAATAAGGAGAAGAGTTAGGGATGAAGAGAGATTTTTGCAAGTAGGATAACAAATGTTTGCCTGACAGGTCTAAAGTTTTGTTTATGACTTTATTTTTGTTTTAACATTTTCTTTTTCAGTGTTTTCTTCCTAGAAAGCTGGTTAAAAACTACATTTATAGGGATGCGTATATCTGGGGATCAAATACACTTTGCCCCAGAGAATATATAGGCTGTCTAGAATGAATTTCGGTAACGGTTAGGAAGAATGAATGTTTCAATGTTTTTAATGTGTTTGGTCTTCTGAAGTGTCTTTAAGTACTTTCGTTTTATATTCGATTACTTAACTGATATTAGTTAGTATAAACTTTAAAGGATGAAACGACTCCCTGATTCCTCAATTCTCTGATCATTTTTACAAAGATCCAGGCTTGAGTATTTGGGTAAAGAATAATACATCATGGGATGAAAATAAACCATTTATCTGTGGAAGGCGTAAAAGTCAAATCCTTTTTCGAAATTCATCCGAGCGTTTTACCAAACAGATTTGGCAATAAACACAACTAGCCGATTTGGTGTGACTGTAATTCGGAAAGTTTAAGATACTCTTGAACATTCCTTTAACTCATTTGGAAGGTTAATTGTTTGGGTTCCAAATTACAACGACATCTCGGATAGTTAGATCGCTGATAAACTTACTAGAAGGTCTCAGATTAGGACCTTTCGAAGAATGAACACAGTTTAGTATTACTTGTGCTTTCGATTTAGACTTCTTGTGACACTCTGGTTTGTGGTGAGTATAATCCCCTAGGATGGTAATAAGCCGAATAGATGCATTCTATTGGAAAACATTCGAAATTTTGATAACCTTCCGGAGAAAGACGGTAGACTTCTTACCAGCATCGTAATGAACTGACGGGTGACCAAATAGCAATGATAGTTTTTCAAAATATTCAGTAAAGTTTGCCATTTTATAATGCATACCGAAATTCCGGCTCAGTTGTAAATACGCAACGTGAATTTCGTCATCATTATGACTTCAATGTGCAGGCAATTGCTCGCACCGTGGAAAAATTTGAGCGTGAGTACGAGTACATTCATTTGGATCTTAAGCCATCAACCAGACTTAGATTGATGCGAAATGTAGAAAACAAAGCAGCCAGTATCAAAAAAGATCCGAAAATGTCGATTCAGCGCAATTAGCTGAATTGGGCATAGCCTGACTCTCTCCCGGCTTATTAAGCAGTTGGATTTGGGTCTACATCCGTATTAGATTGTACTGATGAAAGAATTGAATTCGGATGACCATACACAACACCGTGAATTCGCTAACTGGATGCTGAAAGTGATGACCGAAGATCCGGATTTTAGCCAAAAAATCATCTTCTCAAACGGGGCCCATTTTTAACTTAGCGGCTACGTCAACAAGCATAATTGCTATTGTTGGAGCTAACAAAATCCACAAGTTTCCGACCAAGTATCAATGCATCCAAAAACACTGTTCATTTGGTGAGGTCTATAGCATGGTGGCATCATCGGACCTTATTTCTTTCGAAATGAGGTAGGAGACACCGTCATCGTCAAAGGTCTCTGGTATTAAGCGATTTTAACTGACTTTCTGAGGTCAGAGATCGATATATCCGAGCTGTGATTGCAATAAGACTGCACTACATGCAATACAAACGACGCAACGCTCACAGTTGTGAAGGAAAAATTTGGCGATCCGATCTTCTTACGGCGAGCATTCATCAATTGACCGCCGGGATCATGCGATTTGACACAACTCAATTATTTTCTCTGGGCCTACGTCAAGTCCTTAGTCTTCCCTAAAACATTCGATACGCTATTGATGGAATAACGCCTCACATATTGGACCGACCGCTTGAAGCACTGTGAAGATAAGGCGACCATTTGAATGGTGTGCTATTTCAAACATAATAGCATGAACGTAGCTTCAAAACAAAGCTAGAATCATCTGTACATCACACACCGTTGTTGTTTTATTTCATTTTTGTTTCCTATCGCAATTAGTGTATTAGGCGTGAATTTTTCTTTTATGCGAGAGTGGAGGGAGTAGGAAACGAAGGGCATTTCCCCTTTGTGTGTTACCCATGTGGGTAATATTGATACTGCTACCATTTTTTCTTTGAAGCGATGACATTATATGTACCGCCGGCTACAGAACGTTTTCAGGACTATGCTATCACCAGCATAGAATTAACAAAATTATTGACTTTCACTTCTCCAATGGAGAAGTAAAAAGCCGATAAATATTTACTTGCTCTTGTGAAGTAAAGGGTAAGTTATTGAGATTTTAAATATTAGCAGACAATTCGCATCTATTTCAAAGGCCTCAAACTTTTTATAGTTGATTTTGTAATCTACGACTTAAACGTTTGAGCGTCTTTATTAAACGGAGTTCAGTATATTTTGAGGAGACTCTGCCTTTGATATTTCATTTCAAGTATTATACCTCTATACCTGTAGAATGCTTACTAGTAAAAATGTAATTTAAAAGGAAAATAAAATTGTACGTGATGTACTAATCAATCCAACAACTCTACAGCATGCTTATTGGTATAAAGCAAGCAAGCATTTCGAGGTGCCCCACCTTAAAGCACAATTCAGTAGCTCATTTACGAACAGTCAACTAATTAAAAAAAAAAAAAAACTGAGAAAATTATAGACGTTCACCTAACAACAAAGATACTTGTTTGCATTTGTCAAAGAACACCTTTCTGCATAAATCCAGTAAATAAATCACAAAGGATTCAGATTCGGTTAAAGGTAAAAAGCTTTTCAAAGGGTTTGGCAGTGAGACATGTATCTATTTGAGGAGTTCTATTTTAAGACTATGACAACAAAAAAAAAATGAGGCCTAAGGGTAAATGTTTTTTCATAAAATGAATTATTGAGCGGCAAATAGAAATATATTCAGAAAAGTTAAACAAAAATTTTGATAACCGAAACAGCCATTGAGATACATCGGTGCAAATATTCGTGAAAGCTTGCTATAGGTTAGTTTTTTTTTTTTTTTAGTTTAATATTTACCACAAGCATGTACATTTACTTTGTGTGTAAGAAATATACTAAAAGTATCTTACAAAAATATAGAACTATGAAAAATAACGCTAGTTTCTTCGACTGTATCCCTTTACTGTCGGACAAGTTTTCGCCCATCTAATTCTTCAAATTAATTAATCTTTGCGATCCGCTCCTCCAGTATATTTTTTTGCTTCACTTCTCCTATTTGTATATGATTTGCATTTTAAAAGCAATCCGCAGCTGCTCTTCTAACAGTGCAAAGACTTCATGTGTAGTGTGTATCTATGTACATATACATACCTTTAAAGCAACATCGCAGGAACTTTGAACTTATATTCATTAACTTTCACAAAAAAAAAAAACGACATACAGAAAACTTGGAAAGCAGAAAGACACTAAGAAAATAGTCGTTTTATTTGTCCAGTTGGGTGAAAGTTTTATTTGAGAAGTGAAAACCTTCATCCCCCATCATGGTACAATAAGCAAACCATGAACTACACTAGACTACGAGTATTGGTCCCATCGATTACAAGAGTTTAAGATACAAAATGCTCATACAATATTATGAGACTACATGAATATTATGTTTATTCGTATCTACAGTTCTTACCGCATTCAAAAGTACCTTCAACAAATTGCTAAGGGGCATCCAAATGCCCACCACAAAAAGCACTTTAGATAAAGTAAAATGATACCTGTACAAGTATACCCCAGCACTTTTGCTAGGTGATGATTAATAACATTTCGCTTTCACCTGGAGAGCGATTCGCAAAACCTAATGATAGATTGTATGCTGTCAAATGCTTCGCGGTTTACTTAATTAAAATTCATCCAAACGAATATGTACCCCAATTCACCCTCAACTTTTTGAATACGAATAAAACTATGAGGTAGAGTCATACGAGTATCTATTTGCACATTGTCTTTGTTGGTGAAAACCTCCTCACGTATCACCGATAGCCTGTTGTAGTGTACCTTCTCCACCAGAATTGTCACAGAGCATTCAAAACATGAGGGCCCAAACTTATGTGGGTTACAGCTTGAGCGACAACATTCAACGTCGACACTATTCGCATTTCTATTCAGAAATTGTATATAAATATGTATTTCGTGTAGAATGTGGAGTAATGACTGTTCCCACGAGTGTCACACTTGCACATATAAAAGCACAAATATACGTATATATGTACGACAACGACTATCTCTCCTAGAGATGACAAGTGAAAGCAAATGGATTCAAATTGTAGTGAGTGTTGCGTCAGCCCTGAGGTTGGGGTTATTCATTGCAATGGAATTAATTGTATACTCGTAGATATAACAATACAAAAATACATACAACTAAGTACATTCAGAAATGTGACGTTTAATGAAAAACCATCCAAACCAGGCACCAAGGGTGTAGATATTTTTCCGGTCAGAGTATCCTCGAAACTTAATACAAACTCAATTTCATTAATGTGTCAACCTCCGCCATTTATTTGATGACAGATATACGACTACATCAAATGGAGAACGAATTTTAGATTGAAATCAGAATCATCAACCTCACACTCGTATCGAACGTATCGAACTGTGTGAAAAACTTCTCCTGGAACAACAATTTTTTTGTATGACATGGATTCGTTATTATGATTTTTAACATATGAATCTATGTATGCATACGAGTATGTATCTCTGGATATACGCGTATCTGTCATATAAACATAACGTTAACATATCTGCATTTTCCATCGCTCGGTGAACATTGCAAAAACATTCAACATTTCAATTACTAGACAAAAGTTTTAATCTACAACTAAAGAAAAAAAAAAAAAAATAGAAAATTTAAAAAAATAAATACAAATATCCACAACAATAAAATACTGTGCTATACTGCGTACTTGTATACAGGAAGTTTAACATGAAAGGGTTTTTTTTCCTATTTTCGTACTGAGACTATTTCAACTGTAAAAACGGTCCCAAAGTAGAATTTGGGATATGTTTATGGTTTTAATTTAAAGTTCCTTTCTATTTCCACATTTTGTTCGGATTGTTTGTTCATGTATTTATTTATTTTTATTTATTTGTTGTTGTTGTTGTTGTTAATTTCTTTTTTATTTAAGGAAAGATAATACGAATACCTACTTTGCTTTGAAAGAGAAATACAAGGGAGTAGAAAAAAACTTCGAAACAAAAATATCACAGTCAGGATCAAAATAAATTGATTTTTACATGCACAGAGATTTGATTTAAAAATTGACAACAAATTGTTTTAATTAAGGAGAGAGCACCCTTTTACGTGATGAAATATATTTTTGTTTTTAGTTGCCTATCTATAGTACTCTTGTTAGGGGATAACAACACGGCTGTTACTTGCTTTGTGTGTTCATGAATTTCAAATGACTGACTGTTATTAGTATCACTTATGAGTTTTATCGTATGGTTTCGACTCCTATCCAGCAGGTTTAGAGATTTTTTAGGAGCACCTGACCAGATGTGGGCATTGTACTCCAATTTTGGCCGAATGAGTGCCTTATATATTTAGGCCAGATCGGACGGCGGTGGAATATTGCTTACATCGCTTGAGGAAGCCTAGACATTTCACAGCATTTTTGACGACATCGGATATGTGGTCAATCCAACGTAACTTGTCACTGACACACATACCGAGAATGGAAAGTTTTTTGGTTTCGACGATGTCAGTGCCATTCATGGATAATGGGTGGGTATTTCGATTTCGCCATAATAACATCAGGCAGCATTGAGTTTTGGAAGCAATTAATTCCACTCTGTTGGTAGTTCCCCAATTGGTTATGCTGTTAACATCGGAATTTACTCGGAAAACACTAATTTTTATTGGTATATATTTTAATTCGTGCGATTTTTTCAAAATTTTAACGTTTATTTAAGAAAAACATGTACAATAGTATTATTCAAAGTATTGTCCATCTGAAGCTATGACTTTTTCCTATCTTTCTGGTAATTTGTGGATCCCATCCCAAAAGAACTGCGCCGGCTTGGCAGCCAAGAATGAATCAAGCCAATTTTTGATATTCTGCTCTGATGTGAACCGTATTTTAGTGAGGGCGTTCTGCATCGACCGGAACAAATGGTAGTCAAAAGGGGCAAGGTCTGGTCCATAAGGCGGGTGGGGTAAGATTCCCATCCACTGTTTTCCAAATAGTTCTTAGCCGGAATAGCAACGTGGGGCTGAGCATTGTCATGATGGAAAATTATTGCCTCGTGTCTGGTCGCATATTCTGCTCTCTTCAAACGGATTAATTGTGTCCGGTAGAGTTGTCTATTGATGGTTTCACCCGGTTTTAGCAGTTTATAATACAGCACACCCATCTGATCCCACCAAATACAGAGCATTACCTGTGCGCCATGAATATTCAGCTTTGCCGTTGATTTGGCTGGTTGGCCGGGTTTCACATATGATTTTTTGCACTTGGGGTTGTCGTAATAGATCCATTTTTCATCACTAGTAACAATCCGATACAAAAATGACTTCCTTTTGTGGCGTTCCAGCAGCATTTCGGACATGCAAAACCACCTTTCGATGTCTCTCGGCTTGAGTTCATGTGGAACCCGATTTCCTTGCTTTTGAATATATCCAGCTGCTTTTAAATGTTTTGAAAGGCTGTTTTAGTGACACCGGAAGATTCTGCGAGCTCTTCTTGTATTTGGCAACAATCTTTATAGAGTAATGCTTCCAGTTCTTCATCTTCAAACTTTTTTGGCTGTTCAGGACGCTCATCGTTTTCCAAGCCAAAATCACCACTTTTAAATCGTGCAAACCACTTTTGGCACGTTCGCTCAGCTAGCGCATGTTCACCATAAGCATCCACCAAAATACGATGACTTTCGGCAGCACTTTTCTTCGTATTAAAGTAATGAAGAAGAGCTCCCCAAAAAAAAAACACTTTTTCAGGCACAAAGTTCGACATATTTGAGTGAAAAAAAATTATTGTTGTTTACGCTTCAAATAAATGACATATACTGAAATGACGTACAATGATAGTAGCTTTCTAACGCATGTTCCAATGGAATAATAACATTGGAATAATACAAGTTACACCATCTCCTAGCAAACGAATTAAGTTATAGACCTAATAATTGGAAAGTAAAAAACATTTTATTCAAAGAATTGGCCATTGCTAGCTACACGTTTATCTCAACTTTCAGTCAGTTTAATGATTTCACGCCAATAAAACTGTTCGTCTTTTGAAGAGAGCCAAAAAGTCACCCAATTTTCGACCTCCTCGTAGGATTCGAAGTGCTGCTCAATGAAAACAAATGGCAGTCGGAAAGAACCAAGAGTGGTGGGGTAACAGCTCCCAGCCAATTGCTTTGGTTGTATCCTGAACCAGTTTTGTTTTGTGTGCTGGTGCATTGTCATGGAGCAAAATTATCTTGCCGTGTCATTTAGCTAATTCTGGTCGTTTTTCGATCAATGCATGGTTCAAATTGATCATTTGTTGTCGACAGTTATCTGTATTAATGGTTTCAACAGGTCTTAGGAGCTCGTGGTACACCACACCACGACTGGTCCCACCAGACACACAGCATTGTCTTCTTGCCAAATCGATCTGGGTTTGCACTCGAAGTTTATTGTTGTCCCGGATCAACCCATGATTTTTTCCATTTAGGATTCTGAAAATAAATCTATTTTTCATCGCCAGTAAAAAATCGATACAAAACTGATTTTTTATCGTGTTTTTGAAGCAAAATTTCACAGGTGGTTTTCGGTGGTTTTCCATCGATAATGACCTTAACACACGCTACCGTTTCCGTTCTACAGCAGAGAAGTGCGTCCGGAAGAGAGTACTGTCATCAGGAAAGGAATATACTCGATTAGAAGTATCAGACTAAAGCTCATAAAAGAAAATTTAAAAAAATGTCGGAGACAAAACGGAACCCTGGGGTACACCAGCATTTATTTTGTAAATATCAGACCAAGACAACTTCCATTGAACGTTCCGGAAGGTAATTTCTAATCCATTCGAAAAGAGGGTCATCGATGTCAAAAGCACGCATTTTCGGCAAAAGAGTCTGATGCCTAATTTTGTTAAATTCCTTGGAAATATCACTTGCAACTTTCTTGCTTTCGCCGGATTGATCATCAGTGAGCTTGTTACTACGAATACTATGCTGCTGGCCATTAAGAAGTTTTCTCATTTTTCGAGATTTTTCATGAGCCGACGGTTTATTGAAAAGGAGGGATTTAAGTGCTATGGCTCTGTAGGATAATGATGAGAGAAGAAGATTCGACTTTTTTAGAGACGGGTTGGATATATTCGGTTTTCCATCTACTCGAAAAGAGTCCTAAAAAGTAGGATTTTCAGAAGAGTGGGAGATATACCATCTGGACCAGTGATCAATATTGCTTTCCAAAATGAAGTGCTGGTGCCAGATTGCTCGTAAACATTTTATACTATTTGAGTTCATTACAATTCATCGGAAAGATTACAAAACTCAACAAAAATAAAAATGCTAGCTATAACCTAAACTATTTTCGAACTCTTGCTTCATCTCCCTATTGATAGATAGAAAATTAAAAAAAAAAAAAACTTTAATTAACTCGATCTATATGATGACCTAATAGATAGTTTTTTTCAAAATTCAAAATTATTTCGGAAACATTTGTCAACCTTGTTAACGAGCTTCCCTTCTAAGAAACATGATAACCTGTTCTGAACTATGTCAGCTATACTTATGGTTGTAGGTAGCAATGGTCTTTTGGAAAGATTTACGAGTATGTACAATTTATAAAATTTTAGAAGTTTAAGTAATATCTTACTTTGTAAATGTAAATGTGTTCGCTGAGATCTCCCTGCTAATGCTGATGGTCACTTTGATAGCAAAATAGACCAGAGGCTGTAGCGGCCCAACCTCGTTTCCCCTACTGATAGCTATCAATATACATATTGGATTTTTCAATAATTTCTGCGGTTTTTTTTCTTGAAAGTAGGGTTTATCATTTCAGAAAATTTCTGTGTATGCCATTATGAAATTTTTGTTATTTATTCCAATAAGGACGGTTGTCCTTTACAATGCAACAAAGGAGCAACGGCAGATTTTCAGTGTGTGTGTTGATTCGGCTCTAAAAGCTGACACTTGTCAGCGTTGGTTTACATGCTTTCGTTCAGGAAATACAGAAATACAGACCTTGCTACTACTGTTCACTCTTATCGTCCACCCACCACAGACGACAATCAAATCTTGGCTGCAGTTACCGTTGACAGGTATTTGACGACACGTGAGATCGTTCAGAAATATCGCCCATACTACTGTTTCGCAGAGACTGAAAAAGCTTGGAATGTCGAAAAAGGTAGACGTTTGGGCTCCTCACGAACTCAGTGAAAGAAACAGAATGGATCGCATAATGGTTTGTTGAGATGGAACACGCTTGAGGCTCTTCTAAAAAGAGTGGTTAGGGGAGATGAAAAATGAGTGGTTTACAACAACGTTCGCCGTAAGAGGTCGTGGTGCGCTCCTCGTGAAACACCGCAATAAATCGGTATACAAGATTTGCGCTCCAAAATGGTCATGTTGAGCATTTACTTCGAGTTGCTTCCACGCAATTTAGACAATAATTGCTCTTATCTCGATTATTTGAAGTAGGTAGTGGCAGACTAACTGCCACAGTTGGATAAGAGGAAGGGCCTTATTTTGCATCATAATAGCGACAAATTACAACACAGCTTTAGTGTAAAAACACAAGTTGAATTCATTTTGTTGGGAAGTTATGCAACATCCACCGTACTCTCTAGACCTTGCGCCTTCTGACTACATTCTGTTCCGCTCTCTTCAAAGCAGTTTGGACGGAAGGCAATTCAATTCAGAAGATGAGATCAAACCTGGAAAACTTTTTTACTCATAAGTCTGCTGACTTTTACAAAAGAGGCATTATGTCTCTTCCAGAAATATGGGAGAAACTAAAAAATCATGATGAACAGTATCGGATGGATTAAATATAAACTTTTATACCAAAAATGTCCAAATTAAAAAAAAAAAAAAATAAAGTGTTTTTTGCGGGGTGCTAATAGAATATTTTTAACAGTTAAATAACAGTAAAATAACAAAAGGATTGAATGTAATTTATCAGAATTTCTAAAGAGAGGGAATGGGGTAACAGAAAACGTATTAAGTATTCAAAACTAAGTCAATATAGTGAAACCCATCAGAATCTACCAGTGTGCGGTGTACAACCATAATAAATGCAAAAAGAGGCAAAATGTTAATAAATTTTGGAAAAAAAATATCCGCTTAGCAATATAAAAATAAATAAAACCTCTATGTCATGTCTTCTTCATGTCAAATTTTAAAAACCAACCCCTAAGTCCATTTTTTGAGCTCTTTTTGGTCTACGGAGTTTACGGAGTCTACGGAGAGTTAAAAAAAAAAAAACGTGATGAGGGTCGTAATAATTTTTAAAATGATGCAGCAAACTAATCAACATCAACTGTTTGGTAGTTTAGGCAACAAAAAAAAAAAATAAATAAAAAAATAAATAAATAAAAGCATTGCTGTTACTTGTGGTTCGTATCAAATAAAAGGATAGAAGACTTCAAGTTGCTCCATTATTCATTCTATATCTTCGAATTGGGTTTGGCATTTCTTTTCGTTGAAAATTGTTTTCAAGACAGAAAACAAAAGTTTCCATTCAGCAGTGGCTCTTGCCATGAAAAACCGGCAATAATTGAATGCCAAAATGGAATCTGCTGTATCTGAATAGTTAAAATATAAGACTTTCATGTGAACGACATGCCACAATAGAGCATAGACCTACGAAAAGCAATCTATGTATATTAAACAAGAAACCCCATACACCGGATTGGGGTGGATGTGGAAAAATTTTGAAAAAATCGACGAATCTTTCTCTGATCCTATTCAACTATTGTAAATATAATTTCTGTAGAAAGAAGAGAATTTTTCACAATCTTGAACAAATCCAAGGTACCCATGAAAGATTGGCGATATGAATTTAGAACAGGACACTCAGAATCTGGAGGAGTTAAGAAAAAGGCAAGTATTCTGCAACTTAAGAATGATGGAAGGTTAATTTAATATGTAAGACTACAAAACGACTTCATCTATTCAGCTCTGGGCAAAACAAACAAAGTTTAGGAGTTCAAAAGCCTCACGACTCTTTACGGACGCAATTCAATACGGTTTGGTATTTACAATAAAAGAATTTCGCATCTGATGTCACTGTAAAGGTAATTTGAGCGTTAGAAGTACGTATCTTTTAAAAAACTAAAACTATTCTGTCCCTGTACAAAAATATGGCTTGATGTACTCTTACATGATGAGTACAAAATCCAATGTTCTTATTCTTCCTGTATTGATCCAAAGACCCCTCTCTCAAATTTTGAATCACTTCAGACTTTTTATATTTGGTGAATTTGGGCACTTCAAAATTTTTTAGTAATGTTCGAAAAATGCACTGATGACAAGTGTCATCGACCATCTTATCTCCGCCAGAATCAATCATAAGAATCACATAAAACTAGAGCAACTAAAACTGAAGAACATTAAAAATATAAATTCTTGGACGATCATTTCAAACAATGAATATCTCGGGAAATATTTCATTCGCAACTTCTACAAGTTGTGCTTATCGTCATTAATGAAAAACGCCATGTCAAACATATGAAGTTAAATGGGAGTAAAGGGAATTTAGATTACATAGATGAAATTTCTACGATACAAACATATGGTTACAAAGTTACGTGCCACCGTGAAGCATTTGTAATCCTGGCTTAAGATCGACATAGTCAAAATGCCAATAATGTAGATGATTATCATTTATGGAAACATTTTGGGATCAATATCGAACTAAAATCAATAAACCACTTACGCTACCAAAGAAGCATGATCTGATTAAAGAGTGACTTAGTAAACGACATCCAAAATCTCTCCAGCTTATGCAAATAACTCTAACTCATATTATTTAAGTCCAATTCAAAAGTAGTTCTTCCAAATACGAGGTATGTTCAAAAAGCGGGTCATATAAAAAGTCTCCGCGATTTTTTTTTTTTCACCAGATGGTGTTGGTGTCCATTTATCTAGAAAAACTAATCTGAGTGTGTCAGACGAACACTTGTTTGAAAGGTGACATGTCAGGCTACATGTTTTGTGAAGACAGCTGTGTAATTCGTTGCTCATAATAAAAGTTATACTGATTTGAATATGAGTGAAATATCTGATGCTTTTCTTCTATAAAAAAGGGAAATGCTCTTCAAAAACATGCCGAAAAAATTGTGCAGTTTACGGTGAGAATGCCTTGAGTGAATTTTGATATAAAAGATTCACCTCACACTGGTCGGCCTGTCACTGGAAAAGAAAGAAAGAAACTCTATGTTTGGGTGCCACATGAATAAACGCAAATAAATTTAATTGACAGAATAACAATCAGTAAAATGCTGCTGAAACGTAACGAAACAGAACAATTTTTGAAGCTATTCACTACGGGTGGTGAAAACTGGATTAATTGTAAGAATATCCAACGTTAGCGATCATGGCCAATTCGATCCTCTACTATTGAAGCTATCAAGAATGGTGGACCTGAATTGGCCAGCAGAAAGGGAGTTGTCTTTAATCATGACAATGGTAGGTCACATACATCTTTGATGATCCGAGAAGTTTCGAAGATAAAAAATTGGCCGACTGAAGAGTCGCTGAAAATCACTTGGCCAAGTTTTTCGCTGATAAACCAGAGAGGTTCTACACCGACAGAACTATGAAGCTACCGGGAAAATGGTAAAAGGTCATAGATAATAATGGTCAATATGTACTTGATTGAAATTGATTTTGAATAAAGAATTTTTTTTTTTTCAAAAATGTACCAAAAACCCGGGGAGACATTTTTATAAAAAAAATATTTATTTATTCATAAATATTAATATTGTCCCCTTCAAAGTAATTCCCCTCAGATATAATATACTTGTACGAGCGCTTTTTTCAATCCTCGAAACACTTCTCATAAACACCGTTTGGTATAGCCTTGAGCTCTCTCAGCGATGCCGTTTTTATTCCAATCATTGCAAGCCTCCGTTCTTTCATAGGTCTCTTCAATTCTGGGTACAGGAAAAAGTCGCATTGGGCTAAATCTGGTGAATATGGTGACTGAGGCATGATTGTTGTTTTTTTTTTTTTTTTTTGGGCAAAAAATCTTTCACGAGAAACGATGATCTGATCAAAATTTAGAAGTTTCGGAACAAATTAGACTGACACATGTCTCATATCCAAAACATTGCATGACATTGAAACATCCTCAGCAACTTCTCTTATGGTAATTTGATGATTTTCCAAGACAAGTTTCTATGTTACGCGAAATTTTAAAAGTCACCTTACTTTTTGAACACATCTTGTATGCCTTCGCTCCTAGAGTTAAAGCAGACTAAGAGCCTAGTAAATATAAACTTAACTTATTGGATATTGGTTAGCACTTTTATGTAACTGTGAACGCTGTAGTAGGCAGATTGCAACCTGTTTTTATTACAGAACATAAGTCACTCATCGGGCCAGAGTAAACACTTAAACTCCTTTTCGTTGGGAGAAGTAGCACATTTAGCAAAATTATTTCAGACATATTCCAATTGCCTGATTTGCTGGACAAATGTGAAAGAAATGTAAGTCTAATTTCTTCTATTTACGAGAGTTGTACCTTAAAAAATCAATGACCACAAAGTGCGCTTTGCGTTATGACCAATTGAGGCTGTTCGATGTCAAACAAGAGAATATAACTACAAGCTATTTTTGTGTGTAAGACTCATTCAGAGAGTACGTTCCATCAAAGTATATGATGTTGCATCTTAATCTAGTTTAATTAAGGTACAGCCAAAATGTGCTTCCTAAAAAGTAGCTTTCAACTTATTATTATAAGGAACCCAGTCTAAAGTCTTAAGCTTAAAAAAGAAATTTTATTAGGAGTTAGCTGTTAAGCTGACTTAAATAGAGGTGGATAGAACCAACCAAATGAAAACTAACTAGTTACATAAATCAAAAGGAAGCCAGCATCCAAAATTTACATCAACAATTTATTAAACAAGGTGGTTCATCGTAAGGTTTGATTTACAATGTAAAATAAAATGCATAAATTTGAAAGCGAACTTAAAACTTTTACTATTGGTTAAAACAAAAATTCATGGCATTTACTCTAAAAATGATATTAGATTACATCTGAGGTGGTCGATTCAGAAAGTCCAATTTTGGATAACTCATTCGACCATAGCGACTGGAATCGCGGATAACACGAGTACTAGGTGGGGTAACCTCCTTGGATATGAAAAAAAAAAATTGAAATGTTTTTTTTATTTTATTCAACATAGTAACCTTTAAGTTTGATAGACTTATTCTAGCGATTTTCCAACTTCTAGATCCCGTCCGAAAAGTAATTTTCCGGAAGGTCTGCAAAATACTCCGTCGTGGCATCTTTTGAGGCTTGGGAAGAGATAATAGTCCGAGGGAGCCAAACCGTAAGTCATTGATTTTAACCATGGTTGTGATGCTCTTGTGAGCCGGTGCATTGTCTTGCAAAAACAAAATTTTTTTTCGCTTCATGTGAGGCCGTTTTGCAGCGATTTCGGCCTTCAATCGCTTCAATAATGCACAGTAATACTCGCTGTTGATGGCTTTTCCTTTTTCGAGGTAGTCTTGGAAGAACTTGCCATGACAATCCCAGAAAACCGACACCATAATCTTTCCGACCCATCGAGCCTCTCTCGGCCACTTCGGAGCACTCGTGCCGGCTCCAGTCCATTCCCTCATTATGTTATCTGGTATTAAACAGTCCGCCCGATTCCGCATCAGCAAGTCCAAACACTCTTTCGAAGTGCTCTCGCGTTCGTGTGTTTGGTCAGGAGTGAGTATGCGCGGCACCCAACGGCAGGATAACTTTTTCATATGCAGAATATTGCCCAAAATATAGCAAGTGCGCTCAGTACTAATCCTTGTGGTATCTGCAAGCTTGCGCACCTTCACTTTCTGGTCAGCAAACACCATTACATGTATTTTTTTAACATTGTCCTCTGTAACCGCATCGGAGGGCCTGGCGCTACGAACTTGATCGGTAGTGGAGTTGCGGCCACCACGAAACTCTCGAAACCAATATTTGACGGTGTAATCTGACGGAGCATTAGCCCCATAATATTTATTCAACTTTTCTTTTGTTTCCTTCGGCGTTTTGCCTCTCAAAAAATAATCTTTTATGAGAGAACGAAAATCGTTTTTGTCCATACTCAACATGATGCCAAACACGAAAACAACAATCAGCTGTCAAAACAAAACTAAATACATCATCGCACTGAAATTTGGCATGTCTGTCTAAATATGAACAGACTTTAAGGCAACATTTGCAAGGTGCCTTTTTTGCAGTAGCAGCGCATTCTGGCGGTCAAGGAGGTTACTTTTCACTCCACCTAGTAATATTGACTTCCCAAGCGTCAATTGAAGCTGGACCAGTGATTCCACCAGCCTGAAAACCGCACCATACCGTTGTTTTTAATAGATGTAATGGCAGCTCTTGGTGCTCTTCGGGTTGCTCATCACCCGTAACACGGAAATTTGGTTTATTAACGTATCCATTGAACCAGAATTGGGCTTCATCACTGAACAAAATTTCACGATAAAACACCGGATTTTCATTAAATTTATCCACAGCCCCTTTACTAAGAGTATGACGTAAATTTAAGTCGCCTGGCTTCAGTTCTTGCACAAGTTGAATTTTGTAGTTCAACAATACGCCAAGCCAAGCTGCTGAGAACGACGACGAATCGATTCGTCACGGTTTTCGCGTACATTCTCAGCTACAGCTGCTATAGTCTCTTCACTACGTGCTTGATGTGGTCTAACCAGTCGAGTATCATCCACTAATGAAAACTGGGACTTAAATTTGTAAATGGTATTGGCAATAGTGGTTTCAGTAAGTCGATTATGTGCAACGTAAGTTCCTCGAATTGCACGAAAAACATTTCTCACAGAACGCTGATTTTCGTAATACAGCTGAACAATTTGGAGACGCTGTTGTGGTGTGAGTCTTTACATGATGAGATGCCAAACGATACTGAACAAAAATGACAAAGCAATTTGATAGGAGTCTCGCGTGGTCTGTCAAGAGAAGCCTATTGAAAATTAAACCTCACGATGAATCACCCTATATTATTAATTAATATGGAACACATCGTTTAAGTTCTTTATCGTTATCGCAACAATATAGAAAAATACATGGGCTGAAAAGCGCAAATTCTAAGAGAGTGTACCACTTGAATTAAATCCATACCGTGATACCATAGTACCAACCTTCAAAAGATACGCGTATAAATTTGACAGCTGTCGGACGATCAGTTCTCGAGATATAGCGTTGTCAGTGAAGCAACTTTTGTTATTGTGAAAAAAAAATGGATTCAAAGCAATTTCGTGTGTTAATTTATCATTGCTTTTTGACGGGAAAAAATGGCTTGATAAGTGTTACCCGGACTCTGCACCAGCCGAACGAACCATTCGCAAGTGGATTGAAAAATTTAAAAGTGGTCATACAAGCACCGAAGATGATGCACGGACGTCCAAAAGTGGCTGTTTCAGATGAAAACATCAAAAAAGTCCACAAAATGATTACGAATGACCGTAAAGTGAAGTTGATCGAGATAATTAAGGCTCCGAAGATATCAAAAGAGCGTGTTGGATATATCATACGCGAATATTTGGACATGCGAAAGCTCTGTTCAAAGTGGGTGCCGCGTTTGCTCACAGTCGACCAAAAACAACAACGTGTTGATGATTCAGAGGAGTATTTAAGGCTGTTCAACCGCAATTAAGCCGAATTTTTGCGACGATATGATGAAACTTGGCTCCATCACTTCACACCACAGTCAAGTCGGCAGTCAGCTGAGTGGCGAGCAAGCAACGAACCTCTTCCAAAACGACCAAAAACTCAACAGTCGGCTGGCAAGGTTATGGCATAAGTATTTTGGAATACACATGGAATAATTTTCATCGCCTATCTCCGAAAGGGTCAGACTATGAACAGCGACTATTACACTGCATTGTTGGAGCGTTTGAAGGACAAAATCGCAGAAAAACGGCCGCATTTGAAGAAAAAGAAAATGCTGTTTCATCAAAACAATGCACCGTGTTACAAGTCGATGAAAACGATGGCAAAATTGAATGAATTCGGCTACGAATTACTTCCCCGCCCACCGTATTCTCCAGATTTGGCCCCCAGCGACTATTTAATGTTTGCAGACCTCAAAAGAATGCTCCTCGGAAAGAGATTTAAGACCGATGAAGAAGTAATCGCCGGAACAGAGGCCTATTTTGAGGCTAAACCAAAATCATACGACAAAACTGGTATCGAAAGATTGAAAAATCGTTTCAATCAGTGTACCGCCCTCGAAGGCAACTATTTTGATAAATAAAGTTGAATTTTGAAAAAAATTTGTATTTTATACTACAAAACAACACATTTTTATCTGTTTCAATTTGATAACTCACAAAACAATAGTTGAATTATTGTATTGAATTAAAGTATTGTAGAAACAGTAAATGACATTAGGGTATAATGCAAGGACTATGTAATTCATAAGTATCCACCTTTAAAATAAATCCCTATCGGAAGAACATCACGTTTTTCCCGATTAAATATGCACAATATGGCGCAAAAGATACTAACTGATTTGAATAATCATAAGTCTCCTGTCTTTTTTTGTTTTACAGGCACTTTTAAATAAAGCTTGGGAGGTTTAACTATGAAGAAAATCAAAGTCACTAAATTAAGGTTATCAGCGCCATTTTCATATGCTGAAACCAACAAAAAAGGGCGTACTGATCTTTTCTCGAACTGGAAGTGTTATGGATAGCCAGAAACATCGACACGAAGATGCTTTGTTCAATTCGGTGTATTAAGGAAGAGATTTGCACATGTTTCTATACACAATTACATTTGGAAAGAGGAGATTCCCAACAGCTTGTTGCTTAGCAATTCGTTTATAAGAAGTAGCAAGACAAGAGCATTATTTCGTCATTTCTATTCCAATAACATCTATTGGGTTCTGCGCCCACTAACTATAAGCCTGGTGTGGTGTTACCTCAAACATTTTTATTGGGATATTCTTCGAAACTAAGGCAACCAATATTGTAATCATAAATGGCGAATGATATCAAGCCGAATCTAAGAAATTTTTAAGGCCTGAAATTGGTAATATTCTTCAGATGTGGATTCAACGTAATCGAGCTAGTGCGCATCACTTGTATCACAAAGATGCCACTGAACGAACGTTCTGAATTCTCGGTAGTATTTAACAGTACATAACTTTTTTCTGTACGGATATATGACAGGAAAATGTGCATAATTAAACCAACTAATTTTTGCAGCTATGTTAAACGAGAATATTCGTGTTGCTTTACGAAATGCTATGTAAAAAGCTCCAGAAAGAGTCAGCCTGTGCGAGATTGAAGGTGGTGCTCATTTAATTTATATAAACTTTTACAACTAGATAGAAAAATTCTGTCATATATTTCACTCGAAATAATATAGCTTGAACTGGGTAATGAAATAAGTTCAAGTATAATTAAGTTTAACTATAATTGACCAACATTATTCGCAGGTGTTTACATACTTGACTAAATCATGTGCAAGTTGTGCCATTGTCATACTATAGAGTGACTAGATAAGAATGGTTAAGAAAAAAATTTAAAACAACGGTGTGAGATATAAAATTGATTTTTGGTTTATTTTAAAGCTACGTTCATGGCATTGTGGTATAGCATATCATTGAAATTGCCTCGGCTTCGCTGGCACTGCTTCAAGCGTTCAGTCCAAGTTTTGATGAGTCGGTTCAATATTTGCCACGTTATTCCGGTAATACCATGTCGAATGTTGGCCTCGAACTAGTTTAAAGTGGTTAACTTGTTAGCGTAGGCTAAAACCTTGACGTACACCGGAGAAAATAAGCGAGTGATGTTAAATCGCATGATCGCGGCGGCCAATTGATGAACGGTTGACGTGAGATGACCTAGTCGCCAAATTTCTCCTTCACAACTTCGAGCTTTGCGTCGCTTGTATGGCATGTAGCGCCGTCTTGTTGGTACCCCACCTCGGATATATCGATATTATCGAGCTATGACCACAGAAAGTCGGTTAACAATGCTTAATATTTGAGACCATGTCTCATTTTATTTCGAAAGAAATAAGGTTCTATGATGCCGCCATGTCATAAACGGCTCCAAAAAGTCAACACTTTTGGATCGTGTTCGCTCCAGTAACCGCAGTTTTGCTAGTTGACAAATTAGTTAAGCCAAAAGTTGGCCTCGTCCGAGAAGATGACTTTTTGGCCAAAATCCGGATCTCAGGTCAACATTTTCAGGGCCCAATTAGTGAACTCACCTCGTTTTCTATGGTTGCCCGGCTTCAATTCTTGCCTCAGTACACTCTTATACGGATGTAGGCTGGGTTGACTTTTTGGCGATGACCAATTAAGCTGATCGGCACCGAATCAACATTTCTGAGTCTTCTTCGATACTGGTCGCTACGGCGGATATGTTTTCTTCATTTCGCACTAATCTCTGTCTAGTTGGTGATTTAAAATTTAAAAGAGTGTACTCACGCTCAAACTTTTCCACAGTGAGAAGAATTGTTTGCAGACTGAAGCCATGATGACGACCTACCTCACGACGAAATTTACGTTGCGTATCTACAACTGAGCAAGCGTACAACGATGCACAATGAAATGGGAAACCTTACTGAATATTTTGACAGCTGCTGAAAAATAACAATTGGAAAAACTATCATTGCTATCTGGTCACCCGATATATCCATTTAAAATCCAATGTTTACCAATATTAGATACAATATTAACCTAGTTTTCATCTGCCACCATTATATTGACTCTTTTTAAATCATCCAACTCATCACATAGCATGACCTACAGCGAGAAGTTCACAAACAATTTCCATTAGTGTTGGCAGTTGTTCCAACAATGCTAGGCTTTCCAGCGAAATCACTAAAAAAAAAGGGGTATCTATCCACCATACCATAATGTAGAGCGATAATTTATTAATTTCATACCTTTTCACGTGGTTTTCTTTGTTTCTGAACCTCTTCTCAGAAATCACTTATAGTGATCGCAAAAAAAAGAAAAAAAAAAAAAAAACGGATCAATTAATTCCATCCATAGTAGAAGAGTGAGTAGTCGTAGACCACAAGAAGTAACTCGTGCCAACAGCAATCCAACACGCCGTAGAAACAGATACTTAGACTCTCATTACATTCGCCTTCTAGCGGCAAGTGATGTCGTCCGACCCAGATTTGACGTGTTGGTCCTCAGTCCCATCAACCTTTCAGCTATAACTCAGACATCATCATATGTGTGTTACACATGTATGTACATACGAGAAGTGAGTACTTGTAGATAGATGGAAGTAAAACGTTGGGATACTTTCGTTTTCGAGTAAAAGTAAATGTGGGCCATTGTGGCACTTGAAAACATTATACTGGTACATACATATGTATGTATGTACCTACTCGGAACGCTGCATTTCATGTGAAAAGGGAAAGGGTTTTGTATTCGGTATAGGTAGTATCTCAATACAAGAATTTGCAAGGAAAGTTGAATCTGAAATCCACAGCCATAGCCTTACCATATATCTATGTACAATGCGAATAGCCCTTTTATCTTTATTACCAGTTTTCTACAGCCGTACAGATATGCTGCTATATTGCCAATTTAAATGCAATCCAACAGATACATCACGGACATCAACCAGCCATTGAACGCCAGCATCTCCTCTAAAAACACCACACAACAAAAAAGAATTCCGGAAAAAGTCGTAAACAGGTTTCTCGTGTTGTTACGACAGTGGGTATGCACAATATTTTCCCTTTTTTATTTGTTTAAAGTTTGTTGACCATCTTCACTTTCTTCTCACTCGGCAACATCACGAAATATCTTCGAAATCGAAATAAACAAATAAAAATATACAAAACACTCCAAAATAAACTTTTACTTTCTATGGGCACCAGTAACCAGTGCAGCAACCACCTCTGGTGATGATCCGGTGTTTTATTGTTTTTTTTTTCTTTTGTTTTATGTCTCTTGTTCGATTGGAAAACACTACAAAGAAGATGTTCATTTGGAAGGAAGGTTACACAAAAATTTATATATAGATTCGTACATGTGTATAATAATAAAAAAAAAAAAAAAAATATTCGCCAGATAGCCACTTACTCACAGAGCGAATGAAACAAGATAGATATACAAATTAAATTTATAGACATCTATACGAGCAGATGTTATAAAAAAAAAGCTACAAAAAATCGAAAGTTGAAATTTGTTGATGGATTTATGTTGTAACTGTATTGTGTTATATTCCTTTGGAATGTTTATTTCTGTTTTCAATTTGAGAGATTTCCGAAAAGAAGCAGCAACCATGGGACAACAGAAGATACGGCAATCTGATGTGATAACAAACACCTCACGTATAATTTTTTTTTCTTTTTATAATCGTAAATCCATCGCAAATTCTATTGAGCTGACTGATAGAGATCTGTTCATGTAATAGATGGAATCGGAAATATTTATTATCTAATTTTCGGCGGATATCCATTGAATACGAGCGATTTCTTTTTAATTCTGCTTTAATGGCAACGTGGAGTACTCACCAATGTACCTAGTTATTTCGAGTCTATTGCCATTTGGCAAACAATTGAGGTCGTAAATCATTGTGGGAGATCATTGAGTGATTCTTAATTAAATGAATAAGCCTTTCTTCTATTTTGTCCGCAGTCAATTTGCACCTTTCTTTTTACGAATAATAATGAATTAGAAGATGTGCTTGAATGCTGGATGTTTTTTTGGAAATTAGTAGAGAAAACGTGATGGAATTTCAAAGTTCATCTATAGTATGTTCTCTATCTTTCAGGGCGAAATTGGATTTGATGGTATTTGGATGGAAAAGGTATTTCGTTACCTTTTATTTTCCTTTTTTTTCTTTAGATTACATGGCCTTGTAAAATAAACCAAAAGATTATCCAGTTTCTTGATCATGAAACTGTCAATTAGTCGGATATTAGATCCAATAAAATTCACAGAAATATTCCTTGTCTAAACTACAAAACTTCGCTTTAAAAAAAAATCAAAACCATTGTTGCACTCAATGTACGATGGCGGTATCCGACCCCACAAAGAAAACACAAGAATTTTGAAAAAAAAATTATTTATTTTTCAACATAATCGCTTTTCAGCTCTATATATAGTACTTTTCCAAGTGATGTTCAAAAAGTTCGATACCCTTTTTATAATAAGAGCTGTCTTGCTCTCCAAAATAGCCATTAACTGCCGACATCACTTCTTTATCGCTGGAAAATCTTTGACCACTGAGCCATTTTTTTTAAGTTTGGGAACAGAAAATAATCCGAGGGGGCTAAATCTGGCGAATAGGGTGCATGAGGTAGCAATTCAAACTTAAATTCAATATTTTTGGCCATTTCTTAGACAAATGCGGCCGTTTTTGCTTGATTTCTTCGCTCAAATGTTGATAGTTTTTCCTTTTTCAAGATAGTCAATGAAAATTAACCCACGCGCATCCCAAAAAAATCGACGTCATGACCTTGCCTGAAGATGAAACGGACTTCGGGAGCCGGTTTTCCCTTTTGAATCCATTGTCCATTGTTTCGACTGTTCTTTTGTCTCATGTGTAAAGTGATGGACCGATGTTTGGTCCATTGTTATGAAAATTCTGCTTTGTTGCTGTGAAACTTTGCTAAACACTCAATTGAAACATCTTCATGACACTGTTTTTGCTCGAGTGTAGGCAAACGCGGCACTCATCTTGCACACAGCTTTCTCATGTCCAATTTTTTTCAAATTTTCAAATAATATGCGATGTACCGCACTTTTTGAAATGCCTACAATGTCTGCTAGCTCGCGCACTTTCAGTCGACGATCATCCAGTACCGTTTTGCGGATTTTCTTCACCATTCCTGGAGTCGTCACCTCATCTGGTCGACCATTGCGATGATCGTCTTAGCAGCTCTTACGGCCTCATTTAAACTTAGCAACCCAAAATTTCACTGTTGTAAACGAAGGAGCAGACTCACGCAGAGTATTATCCGGTTCAGCTTTTATATGTTAAAAATTGTGAATTTTTATAGATGCAAGAACCACGCTTTTTTTCTTTCTCTTCTCACAATCTATCACTCCACGTCACTTTCTATCATACCAATTTTCTTACATATATACTATATAATTGGGTGAAGATTAGCAAATTGACTTTTGATATCGATGACTGAACTTTTTATGAGTTTTTCAGTTTTCTTTTCATTTTGGAATATTTTCGGTCGGCAAAAATAACCTGATGTTGGACGAGGGTTCTTCCAATGTTCATAATTTGTTTTATATTTTACAACCTGGTGTTATTTTTTGCCTGTAGAAAGATCTTCATTGATTATGTTTTCGGAAACATTTATTGGTTTCTGTTTTTTGTGAACGTCGAGCACTCAGTTATTGGTTTCTTTAGCCTTCCTCTTGATGACTTTGATGTACTTGGTAAATCATACATGTGAATGTTCCAAACATTTCTTTTTCTTTTTAAAATTCTTTCTCCACCCATGGGCTGCCACCCATTTTGATAAAAGATGCGAATAAAGCCTTTCACTCTAGACATCATCCAACAAGAGAACCCTTTTTTACACCATTACATTGCCCATATCCATAAATCTAACGATTCGGCTACGCCGCTTTTCTTGACTTAGTAACACATGTCGCCAAAAGTTGTATTGTCGAAAGCACTCACAATATCGACGAAAATGCCGACTGCACCTTCACCACTCGCCAACCGATCTTCCGTTGTGGTATGCGGGTTGCATCTTTGACAAAGGGTGCACAGCAGTTTTATGCATATGGTATGGAGTTCTACAATTTTCTCCATGTCCTTGAACATAACGGTGGTCAATTTTCGTTATGAAATCTAATCTTAGTGTTCGTCAGAGATTCGGTATGATGTAGGTATGTACAGCGTACTAGTGATGCTAGTATTGGAAGCTCGTACGGCCTCGTTTAAACTCAGCAACCTTTTATATTGGTTGGGCTGAGGCCTTTCAAATAAAAGTATTGTATCACATAACTATGACCAATTTTCTCCAATTTCACAAATTCATTCACAACCTTCACTATTGATGGCTGCCAAACAAATACTAAACAACGTGGGGCTTTTAAACTTAAACATATGCTGAAGGACAAGGTTTTTCCAAATCGTGAAGAGCTGTTGATAAAATCTTATGCAAGTAGCTACTTAGAAAGTACCCGGAATTTTCCATTCAAACAAACAGCGCTTGAGGTATTGTCAAAAGCTTTTTTTAGGTTGGTACATCTGTCATCTTGCGCTCAGACATCTGAGACATCCAAACTCCATTTGTCGGGAGTTTGCCGAAAACACAAGCGTACGAGTGGTACAAAGAGTTTAAAGCAGGCCGTACCCTGGTTGATGAGTTGCCTTATTCCGGTCATACATCCACCAGTCTGACTGATTCAAACTTCGAAAAAGTTAAGAAAATTGTCCTCGCAAATCGTCGTGTAAGCATCAGGGAGATGTTTTGTTGTGGGCATGAAACCAGTTGAAGGGCGGCTTGTACCGAGAGTGCTGAATTTATTGTAGAAACAATATCGCATTTATTTTGACATTTTGATCGAAAGCAAGGTTCATACCGCTCCATGGCTCTTTGTGACTTTTCCTATTCCCACGACTCAAGTTACACATCGTGGAAAACTTTTTAAGACAATTGACTCGATAAAAATATGAAGGCGATTTCAAAATCGTCCTATGAAACGTGTTTTAAAGATAGGAGGAAGCGCTGGAATACGCTGGAATAAAGATAACTGGGATAAAATAAATTTCGATGAATAATTGAACAGTTTTCGTTTTATTGAATTATTCCGGGTACTTTTTGTGTTAGTTTAGCCGTGTTGGTACACATGTCCCGAACATGTTCATCCGCTTTAAGTAAAATAAATGTTTACAAGCGGTACAAATTCTTCCAAGATGGCCGAGAAGATACCAATAACTAACCTCGCTCTGGGCGCCCCAGCCCATCAACAAAAGATGATATCGTCGTAGTCGGCTCGTGTCATGCAATTTTTTCCGACGTTTTGTGCATGAGACGTGTGTCAGCGAAGTTTATTCCGAAACTTCTTAATTTTGATCAGAACATCCGTCACATGAGAATCGCTCAAGAGCTCTTGACTGACGTCAATGATGATCCTGTCGTCGAAATCAATGCCCAATCGTCCTAATGGAACCACCCAAGAGAGCTAAGGCCGAAAAAAGTACGCTATCTTCGATCATACGTCAAAGTTTTGATCACTCTTTTTTTCGATTACCGTTTATCAGGCGTTTTTACCTCAAGGTTGCACAGTTAATAAGGAGTATTACCTTGAAGTTTTTTTATGGAAAAACAATTCATGGCTTTTGTATCATGATAATGCATTTACTCATCCATTGTTGCTTGTGAGAGATTTTTAGGCCAAAAGCAATATGATAATCATGCCTCAGCCACCATATTCAGCTGATTTGGCCCAAGCGACTTTTTCCTGTTCCCAAAACTGAAGAAACCTATGAAAGGACTAAGATTAGCAACGAATGAGGAAATAAAAACGGAATTGTTGGATAAACTCAAGGCTATATCAAAAAGTGCTTATGAGAAGTGTATCGAGGAGTGGGAAAAGCGTTGGCACAAGTGTTTTATATCTGAGAGGGACTACTTTGAAGGGGACAACGTTAATAATGATGAATAAATAATTTTTATAATTTTTATAAAAATATAAAGTCACTTTACTTTTCGATCATTTTCGACTACCGAGATGCAGATCCTTGTAGAAATAAGACGTCTGCTTTAAAATCATTCAGAACGTCATCTATAAATGAAAACTTACCGCCAAATGAAGATTTAGCAACTGCGATGGGAGTTAATAAAAATTCCTAATATAGAAGCTCAAACCTAAACCAAAACGAGCTTTTGAATCGTAGAACACGAAGTTATTATCGAGTCGCAGTTAAGCACAGAATTCGCCACAAAACTAATCGGGTATCAGTAATAAAATTTCAATTAGATCCTTATGGCAGAAACTGAGTTCTCATATATTAATGGGCCAACGTTTTATGAAGCATTTGGCTATTAAAACGGATACAAACAACAGCTCATATAAGCGAAGATATATCCGGCACAAGCCTTTACATCGGTTACGTTTCCAGAACGTCATTATACTAGAAGCAATTGGGACCACTGCAAGGCGACCATTCGGTGCAGTGGATGGCAGTCAATGAGATAGGACACAATTGAATAGTTTCAAACAATTTTAAATAAAAGAAGAAAATTTGTTTATCTCACAACAGGCTCAACTTAGAAGATCTATTTAGGACTGTAGACTTTTCTCGATTTCTAAGGTTCTGATTACAAGCTAGATCCGTGAATCTGCGTATAGAAAACTGCGATGCATACACCAGAAGAGACTATGTGTTACAGACTTCATCAGGTCTACATTTGTCGTTCGTGCCAATAATCATTGGTCTTCAAGAGGTATTTTAGCAGTTGCTCTCTGAAATAAGTAAATAAAATCGTAGAGAAATATTTCCGTTTATTTTCTGCTAAATTTTTGCCATGTCAGATTTGAAATTATAATTTTTACCTAAAAGTTTCAACAATTCACACAGGTTACTATATAAAGGAGAAAGTAAGAGTTGGATTGGTTCCACATTAAAGGGCGAAGCCACTTTTTGTACTTACTACATGGCTAACAATCCAATCTGGCAAAATACAATAGTAGCCTAACCTTAGCAGATAAAAAAGTTTCACCAATGCCGTACACCAAATGAAGATTTTATATAACCTGCGATAGTTCGAATTCGAAAGATAACTTACAAAATATATTATATGAGTTACTGTGAAGAGATCATTAACGAACAATATCACATACCAGACCCCCAGGAAAGAAAATTTTTAACTACGAATAGCACTCATACCGGGTAATCGAGCTCAACTTCATCCTGACGAACATTCATCATTTTTCCAGGGTTTCTATCAATTATTATCCTTATCTAATATTAAAGGGATTAAGCTCATTAAAGCGACCCACCGGTCGATGCATTATTCCCTTTTTAGATCTATTTAAACTTATAAGAACCCATCTCCGGGGTAATTAGATTAAAACATCAGACCATCTCGCTACTAAGTTAAAAATAAATAAAATACCGTAAAAATAAAGGTATTGAAGTTCAAAGGGAGCAGTTTTTTTTTTTTTAATATCAATTCCCTGTTCCCAATTACTTGTAGGATCACCCTTCTCAGACAGCTCCATTTAACCCTTTCCAATTTTCTAATTGAAGTGGGAGCAACTGTCCCTCAAATTGACGCCGAGAAAAGTTATGAGCATAATCATAAAGTAGGCGGAACAAAGCGTCAAAAAAAAAAAAGAGTTTTCTAACTTTCCTCCAGCAACCTTAAGAGTTACGATGTGGTTTAGGGTTTACTCGGTTCTATTCGTAGTTGCTAGTATCCACATCCGGATTCCGAGTAGAGAATACAGGTTGAACTTTTCATCAATGCTCCTGGCGGTTTCATTTAACAAATCCTTTGTAAATCCTCATCGAATGCGGATTATTAGGTAGCGAGGGTGGTTTAAAGTACACAACTGACGTGTAAGGGTAAAAACAAAAAACCTTATGGCACCGTTTCTCATTTGTTCAATTTTGCTTGTTCTTTTTCATCGTTTTTCCTGTTCCTTGCTCTACTTTGGTGTAGAGTTTTTGCTTATTTTATTTTTTTGTTGAGACATTTAAACTTTTCAGACTGATAACAAGGGATGAAAAATTAAATTCAATTAAAAGATTTCCTTACGCTTTGGCCTTCTTTCCTCTTTCTTCTTTGGTTTAGTTCTTTTCCATTTTTTTGTGTTTTCTGAATATATTCTGATATTTTGAACTCTACTTTGGGATTTGTTAAAAACCACTTATTTACACAAAAAACATTCTTTAAGTTAAAAGAAATTAATGAAAAAACAAATAACAAAATGAGAAAAGCAACTTTAGATATCATTCAGAAAAAACAGGATACAAGTATGGAAAGGAAAATGAAAGTGGCTAATTTACAATGTGTCTCAGTAAATACGAATGTTAAGACAAAAAAGAACTCTTTTAGACTTTGGCAGAAACAAAAAGGAAAGTAACAGACAAGATAATGTCCTTAAGGCTCACTAATTAATAATTGGTTAACAGTTTTCCTTTTTAATGGGATACTGGCTAAAGATTGAAGGTCGTACGAGCCTTTCCTTCTTTCTCTTTCTATGTTTTATTTTATTTTTATTGGTCCATTTCGGTAGATATATGTACATAGTTTGTGCGGAAACTTTGAAAAGTGCATATTCGTGTTTTCAAAATAGAAAATAAAGAAGGACACTTGTCGGATGTCCAACGATAAATTCATTTTATGTCAGCATGAACATCAAGTCTTCTGCTAGTGGTATCAGAGTGCTGAAGGCAAAAATAGACACTTTTATTATTTGCCACACTTTTATAATAAAGCGGCAGTAACTCATGTAACATGTTACATGTTTCCCGCCAATGATCCGTGACTATTTATTTGAAAATATCGACAACATTGACCCAGAAGCTATACAGTTCCAGCAGGATGGCACAACATGTCATGAAAACATGACTTACTGAGGACTCGATGATAACATTATATCACGAAATGGACTTATGCATTTGTCGCCGAAACTGTGATTTGACTCCAACCAACAACTTCTGTAAGGCCTGTGAGGACAAAATTTAATCATCATCAGTTCCTAAAAATTTTACCCAAATTAAAAAATGGTGTAGAAGAAATAAAAAACAAAATTCTGAAAACTTAATAACTTGCGTAAAATTTTTTAAAACCCAATATGGTTTATTAAATTGCAATTCTCCTAAGGAAAAGGATCAATCAATAGATAACCATATAGAATCCTTCAAAAACTAGCAAGAGAATGTAGGAGTGAATTGCATTAGTAATTACCAAGTAGTTTTACGGCCCGAACAAACTAATGAACATACAAGGAACCGTTTGTAAGATATGTGCCATAAGATATTGTTTTTTTTTAATTTTTGAAATATGTGAGGCAATCTTACTTTCAGGGTAAACTAAATTCCCAACTTGCCTCCAACTGTAATATTGGAGAACTCGACTGATTAAAAGTTGGAGAAAGCTAAAAAAAAAGAGGCAATATCGCCCAGCATATGTGCGGAAAATTATCCAGGAAACCTTAATCATCTCTGATCAGATCTGTAATTTCGTCTCAATCGAAGCCGAAGCTCAATTAGCCGCGAAAGGTCTAAGGCTGATCTCTAAAGAAAAAAGTTGGACAGCTAATATCAAGCTATTATATAGGGTGATTCATCATAACTACTACTGAAATCACTATTGCCAAAACCATTTGCAAATTTGAGTCTCAGCTTACATTAGTGGATGATACTTGACCGGTTGGACCACATGTGGAGAGACTATAGCAGCTGTAGCTATGAGTGTACGCGAAGACCGTGACGAATCGATTCAGCAGCTTGGCTTGGCGTATTCGACAACTTGGAGTATTCTCGGCCTTAAAGCGTACAAAATTCAACTTGTGCAAGATTTGAAGCCAGGCGACTTTAATTTACGTCATATTTTCAGAGAATGGGCTCTGGATAAATTGAATGAAAATCCGGTGTTTTATCGTTAAATTTTGTTTAGTGATGAAGCACATTTCTGGCTCAATGGATACGTTAATAAACAAAATTGCCATATTTAGGCTGATGATTAACCCAAAGAGTACCACAAGCTACCATTACATCTATTAGAACCAACGGTATGGTGTGGTTTATAGACTGGTGGAATCATTGGTTCATATTTCTTCAAAAATGAGACAACTCAGAATGTTGCTTCCTGAAATTCAAGCACATGGTCTCGGTGAGCTCTGGTTTTAAGAAAACGGTGTTAATATCGTGCGATATTACACCTTTGAACTATTTTCTCTTCAGGAATAAGACAGCCAAGATTGAAGCTTTGGAAGGCAACATTACTCGTGTTATCCACGAGATACCAGTTGCTATGCTCGAACGGGTCGCCCAAAATTGGACCTCTGAATGGATCACCTGAGACGTAGTCGTGGCCAATATCATTTTTAAAAAGTAGATGCCATGAAATATTCTTTGAACCGATAATAAAAATTGTAAATTTGCTTTCAAATTTATGTGTTTTGTTTTACATTATAGATCAAACCTCACGAAAAATCATTCCATATATAAAACTAAAGAAACTCTGAAACTCTATAGCCATCAATGTCATATCCCGGCATTGCAGCCTTAGTAGACATAGCCTCAGAATAGAACAGAACATGCTGTGTTCGATATCAATAGAATGGCTCTTCTTTTTTTTATAATCTAAGTGACGTTAGCTGATTTATCGACTCCTAGACACGGTGGCAAAAATCAAACTTAATTAATCCGGAGATAGTTTGTAAATCGGATTAAATAAGTGAGTTTCAGGTTTATTCCGCAAAAAGCTTCGATTTCTAGATGTTTCCATAATCCAAAGGCAGAACAAATAGGGACTCTGAAGCTGAAGAATCAAACCTTCCTTACATGTTTTACAAAAAAAAAAAAAAAAAAGTAGAATTCAGAAATAGGTAATGAAAGTTTAAAAATAAAAAACCACCATTTTTAGCCTCGTCTTCGTATCAAGATACAACGTGAGCAATAGGAAGAGGACATTTGAACAAATCCGTTTTGTGTAGTGTAGTATGTCTCAGATAAAAAAAAAAAAAAACTTAGCAATTTTTTAAAATTTATTTTTTATTAAGCCCAATGGGGATCGTTTTTATTGTTGGAATTGAAAGAGTATTTCCCAATTTGGAAAACATCAAATGTCATTGTTCTGACTGATCAAAACTAATTTCTGAAAATGAAAATCCCGAACTTTAAACCGAAAAGTTTATACGAAGATCTAAGCTTAGACGGAATTTGTATTTTCCATTATAACAGTCAACAAAACTATGTCTGAAACAGCACAAGGAATACAAGGTCCAGAGAAAAAGTAACTAAGGAAGACATGATAGGAACGTACAATATCTATACAAGAAGTAGAACGACGGAATCACTTTTTGCTTATACAAGGCCATAGAACAATTGAGGGTAAAAGCAACAAGAAATGAATGAACTCATAAAGCATATCTCCATGCGATGAGGGATTTTACAAAGCCTCGTTCAATAAAATATTCTACGTGTAGTGTTGCTTTTTCTTGATGTCCCGAAAACATTGTAGTAAGTTTGCTGCAGTAGATCAATACTAGGTGGAATCAAAAGCAACCTCCTTGACCACCAGAGTGCGCTGCTACTGCAGAAAGGGTTATGATGCCTTGAAGTCCGTTTATACTTAGGCAGGCATGCCAAATTTCAGTGCGATACTGTCTTTAGTTTTGTTTTGACAGCTGATTATTGTTGACGTGTTTGGCATCATGTTGAGTATGGACAAAAACGAATTTTTTGAGAGGCAAAACGGCAAAGGAAACAAAAGAAAAGTTGGATGAATATTATAAGGCTAATGCTCCGTCAGATTACACCGTCAAATATTGGTTTCGAAAGTTGCTTGGTGGCCGCAACTCCACTACCGATCAAGTCCGCAGCGGCAGGCCCTCCGATGCGGTTACAGAGGACAATGTCAAAAAAAAAAATACATAAAATGGTGTTGGCTGATCGGAAAGTGAAGGTGCGCGAACTAGCAGATACCACAAAGATTAGTACTGAGTGCACACACCATATTTTGGGCAATATTCTGCATATGAAAAAGTTATCCTGCCGCTGGATGCCGAGTACACTCACTCTTGACCAAAAACACGAACGCGAGAGCACTTCGAAAGAGTGTTTGGACTTGCTGATGCGGAATTGGGCGGACTTTTCGCATCAATTGGTAACTGTTGAACACCAGAGAACAGAATGAGTGCCCTGCAATAGACTGAAGCCGGCACGAGTGCTCCAAAGCTGCACAGGGAGACTCGATGGCTCGGAAGGGTTATGGCGTCGGTTTTCTGGGATTGTCATGGCATACTCTTCATGGACTAATTCGAAAAAGGAAAAACCATCAACAGCGAGCATTACTGTGTATTATTGGGGCGATTGAAGTCCGAAATCGCTGCGAAACTGCCTCACGAAGCGAAAAAATTTTTGTTTTTGCAAGACAATGCACCGGCGTACAAGAGTATCGTAACCATGGCTAAAATCAATGACTTACGGTTCCAATTGCTGTAGCATCCACTGTATTTGCCCGATTGGGTTCCTAGTATCTTTTCCCAAACCTCAAAAGATGGCTCGCTCACGCTAGAAAATCATTGACGTCACCTAGGAGTATTTTGCAGACCTTCCGGAAAATTACTTTTCGGACGGGATCAAGAAGTGGGAAAACGCTAGAATAAGTGTATCAAATTAAAAGGGGAATATATTAAATAAAATACAAAAAACATTTAAAAAATTTTTTTTTTCATTCCCAAGGAGATAACTTTTCACCACACCTAGTGAAAAGTGACAAGTTACAGCCTCGACATCTAAGTCTAAAATTAAAAGATTTTCAGGAGCACTTACTATAAACACAACTTTTGATTTCCCTGAAAAATCCTTTCATGATATATGGATTGTCCTCTAATAAATCAAATCAAACTTCTCCGACTAAATGAAAAAAACTGTATAAAAAGTGAATCAGAAAATCCTTTACGGACTCCAATCGATAATGCTTCTAATCGTTTCACCACAAAACTACAAAACTACGGCCAGTTGGCAGACCGAAAAACTAAATTTCGGTTTTTGAAACTTGATCCTGGAATGTTTCTTTGCCCATTGATCATATTCATAAAAGCATTATTCCAAAATTTCATTTTCTATTCAAAACATCCATTGAATTTTCTCTTTAAAATCGCTGACAAAATTGAAGTCAAAACCACAAAAATTCGCCTGGTATTTACAGAGGTATCCTTACTCGTCCGTATCTTACTCGTCTAGTATCCCCAATACAATACAAAAGTATAAACAGTTACCCTTTATATTATGAATTTTTAAAAACTATTTTCGTTTTGCTTGAATCACATTCACCGATTCGTTTTTAAATCATGACATAGTGATGGAGCTAAACTTCAACCAGAACACAACATCATCACAAAACCGTAATCCATTTGGTTGCAACCAAAATCATAACTTATTTTCATGAACTCGTCCTTTTTTAGCGGTACTGGGTGGGCGACAACGACGACAGCAACGATCGAGGTTATGTACGAAAATGGAACAAGGTACCACCAAAAAACACATATCCACCAGAACCAGCCAGATGCTTTACGGTCAAACTTTCAAAATAAATGCGGTTACCCTCTCGGTATCCAAAGTGTACCGGCTTAGAGAGAGAATGAGTTTAGTTACTACCCCTGAAAGATATCCTCTTTGTTTTTGAACACTGAAACTGGATTTTGTGGTAAATAGCAGAATTTATGGTTCGGTGAAAGGATTTATGCACTCGATATACTTGTGTTCGTTTCGATCTACATACATACACATAAATATGCATGCAAGTATATGCAGGTTTCATAAATTCACAATAATATCCACTTTAGTGTATAAAATTTAGTAAAACAATATAAGGGTATCTATTCGGCCTACCATAATTCTTCTTGGCACTATGTGTATTTGTATAATCCTTTGGGCACTCTAGATATACTTTTATATTTTGAATATCCTTAATATTTGAATTTCAATTTCAATTTCACTTGTACATTCGGTGTTTTTTTTTTTTTTTTTTTTTTTGAATTTATCCACAGTCACTGATTTGTAAGCACACACCGATTTCTACACAAAATTTGAATTTAATCCAAAACGGATACGGGTAGGTGGTTAGATTGGTCGATTTGTAATGTATCTGTAACAAGCTGTTGCGAACCGTCGCTTGTCACTTTCAAAATAAAAATGCTGCTAGTTGATGCCACCGGGTGCTATTATATTCTCTCCATTGACTGTGGACTATAGTTGGTAGACGGTGGACGGTATGCGAACGCGATCATATGACGAAAATTTCACATATGCATCACTGCCGCATCGCATCACATACACAATGATAAGTTATGCCATCCCTACCATGTACTTCACGAGTATCTCCCTCCAGGGTATACGAAAAAAAAAAAAAAAAATTGCAAAAGTATCTATCTAAGAGCAAGTGAAACACTCCCCACCAGCAGGTGCGTAAAGCCGACCAACGACACATCGTGTCTGTTATTCGATTGCTGTGTTACCTCGGCCACATCGTCTTTGTCATTTTCAGTCGTCATATTCAAATAACGCCCGCCAAAAACGGTCTCTCAACTCTTTAGTTACTTCTATGTACAAGTATGTAATAGCAATCTACAGCGATCACGATCACGATCACGATCATGATCATGATCATGATCAACGACTGAAGAGATCTCCAGACAAGTTTGGCAACTTTGGATCCGACTTTGAAGACTCACCAGACAAAAGGTAGACCAGTCGGTACTTTTCTTCCTCTCCCTGTTGTTGTGTATAGTATGTAGAGTAAAGAAAGACTTTTACTACTTTTGCTTTTCTTCACATTTGTGGCGCTGGTGGTTGAGGTGACTGAAACTAGTGATGGTGTATGAATCCGATTCCAATTCGGCGTCGGCACTTTGCAACTCTTCGGCACTAAGTCAGGTTGGCCCATTGCCATAGTCGATGGTGATTATACAGAGCAACCACACAACCACCTACCGATAACCACCAGCATCTCATGGTACGTGGAGGTGAAGATATGACGTGAGCTGGCCGCTGACGTTTGTCATTTGTCGTTTGGTAAGTTCACATGGTACATACGAATAGTGATATCAATGGCATTCAACGGCATCTAGATGAGCGGGAAAGTTACTTTTACATATTCTCTTTTGTTTTTTTTTTTTTTGTTTTTAAATTTCGGAATAAATTTTTAAGTTTTGAAAAGAACTAGCAGACGCCTAAAAAGTCGACCAAGCATTAGCCTAGGTCGGGAAGAGTAATCTAGTGTGTGGGTAGTAATTCCGCTGAAAAGTTTTTGGAAAAGTTTTAGTTTCTATTTGGGGAAAAGTTGTGCAAATTTCTTTTTCTCCTGATTGAAGATTTTTGACCTCGTGTGTAAGTGATTAAGCCTATAGTAGGTGTCTCATTGGCATTTCCTTTATTTTCACGAGTAGGTATTGCAACATTGTTGGGCCTTTGCATGAACAGGAAAATGACTAATTTTTATTGAGGTTGTGATAAAAAACAATTAATTGTTGATGAGTCTGAGAAAATGCTTAAAGATTATGTCAGTTCTTAGGAAAAAATTCGATCATTGATTTGCGTAACAGTAACTTAGTATATTCGTGTCTGAATTTTTAAAGCACGAGTACCGTCATTCAAAAATTATTCTGTGTAATAACTGGCGTTTCAAGATGAAGCAATTTAAATGCATGCCATGCTTATTCTGAAGACATTGCTATAATGGGCACAATTGTGTGACGCCGTGTAGACAAACTTGTAGCAAGGAGCAGCAACATGCGTGTAAAATAGAATATTTAAAACTTATCTTGATAAATCGATGCACTTTAGGAGAAAAAGACTTTTTTAGTCGAATGACGTTTAATTGGTAAGCCTCTGGGACTTGTCACATAACGTTCTCTTTATCAATTTTACAGGAATGAAAAAGATACGAAGTTTTTTAAGTTTTTTTTTCATTTATATTTAATTTTTTTTTTTTGATGATTAATAGTATGCATTCTCGTTTGAATATAAATACAATTTGAAAGTTTATTCTCTAAATTTTCTTTTAATTGAAAAATGAAAAACTAGAAAAATATTCACAAACATTTGAAAAAATGTTTTTTTTTTTTAAAAATTTGAACGTTTATTTAAGAAAAACATGTACAATAGTATTATTCGAAGTATTGCCCATCTGAAGCTATGACTTTTTCCCATCTTTCTGGCAATTTGTGGATCCCATCCCGAAAGAACTGCGACGGCTTGGCAGCCAAGAATGAATCAAGTCAATTTTTGATATTCTGCTCTGATGTGAACCGTATTTCTGTGAGGGCGTTCTGCATCGACCAGAACAAATGGTAGACAGAAGGGGCAAGGCTTGGGCTATAAGGCGGGTGGGATAAGACTTCCCATCCACTGTTTTCCAAATAGTTCTTATCCGGAATAGCAACGTGGGGCTGAGCGTTGTCATGATAGAAAATTATTGCCTCGTGTCTGGTCGCATATTCCGGGCGTTTTTCGGCTACTGCTCTCTTCAAACGGATAAATTGTGTCCGGTAGAGTTGTCTATTGATGGTTTCACCCGATTTTAGCAGCTCATAATACAGCACACCCATCTGATCCCACCAAATACAGAGCATTACCTGCGCGCCATGGATATTCAGCTTTGCCGATAATTTGGCTATGGTTGGCCGGGTTTCACATATGATTTTTTGTGCTTGGGGTTGTCGTAATAGATCCATTTTTCATCACTTGTAACAGTCCGATGCAAAAACGACTTCCTTTTGTGGCGTTCCAGCAGCAAAACCACCTTTCGACGTCTCTCGGCTTGAGTTCATGTGGAACCCAATTTCCTTGCTTTTGAATATATCCAGCTGCTTTCAAACGTTTTGAAATGGCTGCTTAAGTGACACCCAAAGATTCTATGAGCTCTTCTTGCATTTGGCAACAATCTTCATAGAGTAATGCTTCCAGTTCTTCATCTTCAAACTTTTTTGGCTGCCCAGTACGTTCATCGTCTTCCAAGCCAAAATCACCATTTTTAAATTGTGCAAAACCACTTTTGGCACGTTCGCTCAGCTAGCGCATGTTCACCATAAACTTCCACCAAAATACGATGACGTTCGGCAGCAGTTTTCTTCATATTAAAGTAATGAAGAAGAACTCCCTGCAAAAACACTTTTTCAGGCACAAAGTTCGACATATTTGAGTGAAAAAAAATTATTGTTGTTTACGCTTCAAATGAATGACATGTACTGAAATGATACAATGACAGTAGCTTTCCAACGAATGTTCCAATGGAATAATAACAATGGAATAATACAAATTACGCCATCTCTTAGCAAATAAAGTTATAGACCCAATAGTTTCAGAAAATCTCTGTGTATACCGTTATAAAATTCCTGTTGCTTATTTCAATAGAGAGGGTTATCCTTTACATTGTTACGTGAATTTGTTCTGATCAAATTTTTTTTTTATTTTTTTAAATGGAGAATAAAAAGATGCATTTTTGCCATATTTTGATTTTTTTTTTTTAAAAAAAAGCTGTTAAAGCGACAGAGGCGCAACGGGAGATTTGCAGCGTGTATAGATATTCGACTATAAGCGCTGAGACTTGTCAGCGTTGATTTACACGCTTTCATTCAGGAAATACAGACCTTGCTGATGTTGTTCTTTCTGGATGTCCACTCACCACAGACTACAATCAAATGTTGGCTGCAGTGACCGTTGACAGGCCTTTGATGACACATAAAATCACTTAGCGGCTTAACATCGCCCATAAAACCGTTTCACAGAGACTGAGAAGTCTTAGAATGTCGAAAAAGGTGAATTTTTGGGTTCCTCACGAACTAAGTGAAAGAAACATTATGGATCGCATGAATCGCATGGTTTATGAGTCTTTGCTGGGATGGAACTCCCTTGAGGCTTTCCTGAAAAGAGTGCTTACGGGAGACGAAAAATGGGAGGTTAACAACAACATTTGGCGTAAGAAGTCATGGTGCGCCGCTGGTGAAACACCGAAATCGGTCGGCGTACAAGATTTGCACCCCAAAATGGTCATGTTGAGCATTTGGTGAGAATGGCGAGGTATCATTTATGTTACTTCAAGTTGCTTTCGCCAATAAATGCCGTTAAATATTGCACTTAACTCGGTATTTTGAAGCAGGCAGTGGAAGAAAAACGACCATTGTTAGCGACCACACACACCTTAGTGACAAAACAAGGGCTGAATTTATTTAGATGGGAAGCTACACAGCACCCATTGTTCTATTAAACCTTGCGCCATCTAACTACCATCAGTTCCGCTCTCTCAAAAACAATTTGGATGGAGGGTAATTCAGTTAAGAGCATGAGATCAAAACCTACCTGAAAACTTTTTGAACCATAAGTCTGCTGACTCTTACAAAAGAGGCATTATGTCTTTTTCAGAACATTGGAAAAAAGGATTAGATCATGATGGACAATATCTGAGTGATTAGATATAAGTTTTTATACCAAAAATGTGTGTTTAACTTTCACCCCAAAAAAAACCCATAACAAAATAATGAGCAAGAATACAAACAGTTCTGTAAAATACTTAACAATAGTATACAGCTTAGAAAGATACATTACTATAAGATGTAATGTTTGAATGCCACCAACGATCCCAGAAAAACTTGTCAAATCTTGAACGAGTCTTGAAGAGTAAGTGGCTTCTAACAGTTGTTAAAGGGTTTTCGAAAGTCTAGAAAACAAAACTAATACGTAACTTTGATCGTAAGACATCTACTCGCATTGTATGCATGACGATCTATGTATCTGGAAACTTGTGTGAAACTTATTTCGACAAATAAAGGCCCAGGAGTTCCTGAAAAAACAACTATTAATTTAGTTAAACTTCCATAATAAGACCAATCTACAAAAGTAGAGTACAAAATGATGTAGCGAATAACGAAGCAATATCTATACTATCCATTGTTGAAGATTACTTTGAAGAAGTTGTTGTAAAACAGATGTCTAGTTTTGTTGGCATGCAACACTGGGATGCTTCTTGGAGAACTTTCATGATAGCCATCACATTCTTATCATGTTTTTTTTTTAGCAAAAATCTCTTATTTGATCAGCGACGTTATGTGCAAATATAATGGCCCACAAGGCTTTAGATAGGTAGATAAGCCTACTGGCCCATTGTGATGACACGAGTATCTGTGATCCTCCTACTCACGGAACCAATTTAAGCTTAAAATGAAACGTAGGGTAGGAAACGTTAACGTGTTTCTTCTGTTAAGAAGAAAGTTTTTAAGTGAAGTCTTTTTTTTGAGGGGGACAGCTGAAAATGTACAGAGCAGGTACATTTTTCTCTCCTCCTCGTTCATGCAGCTCCTACAGAAATCGTTTGTTAAAGCGCTTAGCCTTCTTGCATGCTAGCCTATAAGGTAGTATCCAGTGATGCTCCTATGATCCAGCTTTGGTCAGATCTGTTTGGTCGCTAGACTGTTGGTCCAACAGTCCACTAAAGGTCTATTCTTTTGTTAGCATACAGCTTCAATATTAACTTGTATGTAGCAATTGGTATACATAGCGAAAGATAACATAGCTTTTCCCGTAGAATAGGTAGAATAGTTTTAATTTTGGCGAGTTCGTCAGCCCGACAAATCCCTGGATTGTCTCTGTGGCCCGGTACCCAACAAAGGTAAAGGTTAAACTGCTCTGCCATTTCCGTAAGAGATGATTGACATATAAGGTGGTTTTAGAATTTAATGATACTGAGTCTAAGAACGTGATAGTGGCCTGGCTATGCGAAAAGCTGCAGATATAAGGGGTGTTTCATCGTGAACTTTGATTTTCAATAGGATTTTTTTGACAGATCAAGCGTGACTACTATTAAACTGCTTTATCATTTTTGTTCAGTATCGTCATCATGGAAAGACTCACACCACAATAGCGTCTTCAAACCTAATGAAACCACTATTGTCAATACCATTCGCAAATTTGAGTCCCAGTTTACATAAGTGGATGATACTCCACCGGTTAGACCACATACAGCACGTAGTGAAGAGACTATACCAGCTGTAGCTGAGTGTATGCGAAGACCGTGACGAATCGATTCGTCGTCGTTTTCATCAGCTTTTCTTGGCATATTCGACAACTTGGCGTATTTGAAGTGAGGATCTCGGCGTAAAAAATTCAACTTGTGCAAGAATTGAAGCCAGGCGACTTGAATTTGCGTTATATTCTCATTGAATGGGCTCTGGAAAAACTCGTTGAAAATCCGGAGTTTTATCGTGAAATTTTATTCAGTGATGAAGCCTATTTCTGACTCAATGGATACGTTAATAAATAAAATTACCGTATTATGGCTGATGAGCAACCCAAAGAGTACCAAAAGCTACCATAACATACCTTAAAAACAACGGTATGATGTGGTTTATGAGCTGGTGGAAACATTGATCCATATTTCTTCAAAAATGAGGCAACTCAGAATGTTACCCTTAATGGTGACCGTTATCGCTCCATATTAACGGACTATGTGCTTCCTGAAATTCAAGCACATGGTCTCGGTGAGCTCTGATTTCAACAAGACGGTGCTACGAGCTATACAGCACGTGATACAATGGACTTGTTCAGAAATCATTTTGGTGACCAATTAATTTCACATTTTGCTACGATAATTTGTCTAAGGTCTTCAGGAATAAGCCAGCTACGATTGACGCTTTGGAAGCCAACATTACTCGTGTTATCCGCAAGATACCAGTCGCTATGCTCTAACGAGTAGCCCAAAATTAGACCTTTTAAATGGATTGCCTTGAAGAGTAAATGCCATGAACTGTTCTTTTAACCGATAATAAAAATTTTAATTTTATTTTCAATTTTATGTGTTTTATTTTACATTATAATTAAAACCTTACGATGAATCATCCTTTACTTTGCAGAGATCACTCGTCCACCTGGAACGCGCTACAGTGATTTAGAAGGCGGAATGAGAGGCCTAGATTCAGCTTGTCTGAGAAAACACCGCCACCAACCAACCAACTAACCAACAAATCCATTTGTGTTAAGAATATTAGCGTGGCTAAATACACTGTAATATAAAAATACCGCGAGGCTATACAGACGAATATCTGCACTCGCAGCTACTTGCCTGCTGAAGATATCGAAGGGTGTCAAGTGACCGCTGCAGTTGACTGACGACAACAACCACGTAGGTATCAGTCTTGGGACCGAAATGTATAACCAGTGGGTTAGGCGAAGTTGAAGACCTCATTTGTTCCCAATGGCTTTTTTGCAATGGCTTTGGCGCCCAAATGAGTTTGTCTCTTGTAATCAGACCATGAATTTTGGTCACGGTTGCAGTAGTCCTGTTTGGGTTGCTAGTCGCCGCGAATAGGGAGCTACCTGTTTAGTTGAGTGGTTCATCACTTGAAGTTGTCCAAGAGCAATCGACTTTTTTCAAACAACTAGGCATCATAGGATTTCTAAAGAAGATTTTTCTTAGCCGCGATGCCTCAGAGATTTCTGTGATTTTGTTACAGAATGACCTCCAGGTTTGTCGCTTTGCCTTCCTCAGTTCTTTTTTATATATTTTGAGGAAGTCTTTATATGAGTCCCAGTCAGTCACTTTCCTTGTGTTTTTTGCTAGATTGAAAAGTTTTCTACAAGCGGTCCCAGTGCTGATATCCACCAGTGCGGCTTTTTCTTGCCTCTAGGTTGAATAAGAGGACAAGAAGCAGCCATAGTCTGATTGAGAGCCGAGGTGAAGTATTTGACTTTGAGTTCAGAGGATAAAAAATTTTATTACTTAAACGAAAAAAAATTTAAATTGCATTTTCTTTCTGTAAATACTATTAACAATAGTTCAGAACCTTTTTTCTTATTCTTTCTTTTTTTAACTCTTCCAAATATATAATGTATATAGCAAAAAGAAAACGTGTTAAGCAACCTCATTCATTTTAAAGTGCGCAGTTTGCGGCTAACTGAAGATGCTTATAAGTCAGGCTTGTTAAGTAGCTTCACAATAATATCTTTTTGTCACCTTCTGCAAATAGCTCTAACTTTTAGGGTAGATATGACAGATTTTCTTGTAATTTAGGTCCCTTAATACAAGTATTATTCTCGGCTACAGAAAAGATCTCTTAGTAGAGCTCTATTCTTAAGATATTCAGATTTTGTTTAACGGCCAACGGTGAGCCACTGAAATAGTATTAGACAGTTTGGTTATATTAAAACCGTTACTATAAGTCACAATTTCCACAACTAAAGTATTATTTGCCTTTTCAAGTTGTATACGCCATACCACATAATATTCAATAACATTCTTCTCAATACGTATCCAAGAGAGAAGACGTCAGACCGACAGGCCAAATACTTGTGTTGATTATTGTAGACATTAGCTGAATTAAGAGTATCTTAAGATGTTGTAGCAGGTTCTGTAAAAAATGAATTATTCTACTTTGTAATAATATAAGTAAGCAGATACCTATGCAAAATAGCTGCCGATTCCAAATCATATAATTAGTCCAAGACCATTTCGTCTTGAGTGGATGTGCACCTCAATCGTAGATGGCATAATCGGTGTTGAAATGTGATGTGAGGTGTTTATTCCAAACTAATTAAATTCTTCATATGCCAGCATTATATATATAACATACAATGCAATTTTTTTTTTAAATATTTCGAACAAAAGCGAAAAAGCGATTTGGATTATTTGCGTGAAATATGCAAAATAAATTGATGTAACATGTTTGTGTCTTAATTGATGTCTTGAATGTCAACAGAGCATAATTCTAAATTGGACTCTGTCAGTATGTACGTGATAAAATGTTTTAGTAAAGTTGGTGCTGTATTCAAACAAGCAGTCCATGCAATGGCCAGCCATCCATACTCGATGCAATATATTTTATGCTAACTTTTATGCCAAAGTTTACAGCAAATTGTACTCTTTGAAATTGACAACACTCGTATGTATGTCCATTGCAATTTTAATTGTGGTTTGGTTTAATTTGTGGTTTATGCACACTATTGTATATAAGTTGGCTTCGGTTAAGAAAACACAATAAAGCTATTAGGAAAAGTAAGCAAAAATCTGAACGAATAGGAAGCAAAAATTCACAAGCTACGATACATCTGTAAATACGAGTATCTAAAATGTAAACACGAATGAGAGGAATTGTGTTGTATGAGGGTTTTGAAAGCAAAAATTTGAGGGTTAATGGGGAGTCATTGCTTATACAAAACCGCATAACTGCGTAACTTTAATATTTTTTTCTATTTTGTATTTTTAAAGTGTGAATATTCAACATCCCAATTTCAATTATGGTGTTTACGAAGGCTTTCAGGTGTGCACATGTTACAGCAATATTTAGAATTGAAAACGTGGTAGTGGGCTGAGGTTTCATTTATTGGGATGTGTTGGTGTATGCTACTTTTTTTTCAGATATGCCAGTAAATATGCCAGCTTCCGTTCAGCGATTTAGGCTTTTATGCTTCTTGCTTAACTGCAAATTCCTTTTTGTGTTCTTCCTTAAGTCATGAATTTCTTGGTAGTGGGTAATTGAAACCTGGCACATTAGTTGATGAATGGAATGATGTACATATAGTTGGTGGTCCTTCTCGTCAGTGTAAGAGCTTTGATATCAAGCTTTTAATAGTGCTACGAACATTCGTTGTAAAGAGTTGCTGGTCCCAGTCCCTTGTAATATGCGTATATCAGAGATATTCATTCCCTGTATAGCTTCGATTTACAATATTGTGCAAGCATTTTTCGCCCATTATGTCTTCAAGGATTTTTCGCGGGCAACGTACATTCGATTATCAATTTTTTTTTTTTTTTTTTGCTGTGTTGGTATACATGTGCCGAACATATGTTCACAGTTTCAAGTATATAGCGTACTTAGTTTGTTTTTGACGAATAGAAAGGTTAGACATGTTTTTTGTATGCTCGGCGATTTTCAATTAGAAAATATGGAGCAAAGAATTTGCATCAAATTTTGTATAAAAAAATGCAACCAAGTGCTCTAAAACACTTTAAATACTGACAGTGGAATACAGAGAGTCTGCTCTAAGTAAAAAAAAAAAAATGTTCAAAAGTGGTACAGGCTCTCCCAAGATGGCTGAGAAGATGCCAATGAGGGACTTTGATTTGGACGCCCCTGCACATCAACAAAAGATGATAACGTCGAAGCTGTGAAAAAAATTGTTTAATAAAATCGTCGAATTAGCATAAGAAAATTTGCTGAGGATGTTTTCATATCTATATGTTGGCGAAGTTTATTCCGAATTTTGATAAGAATAACCTTCGCATGAAAATCGCTCAGGAGCTCTTGAATGATGTCAATGATGATCCTGACTTGCTCAAAAGGGGCATAACTGATGACCAATCATGGGTATATGGTTATGACCATGGAATCAAAGAACAATCGTTCCAACGCACGGTGATTTGCAAAGATTGAGGGAAAAATCTATCATCACTGGAAGAGCTCAAATTTATACCAAAAAGTGCTTATGAATAGTACTTCGAGGATTGGAAAAAGTTTTGGTACAAATGTTTAACATCCGAGGGGGATTACTATAGGGTTTTCTGATAACCACTTAACAACTTTTTTTTTAAATAAAAAGCAAACCATATGAGATGTTTCAAAAACTTTATTTTTGGCTTGAAGTACAATCAAAACATTTATGAAGGATTTCGACTTCGGTCATATGGCAACCGCGGGCACGTTTGCGGAAGTCGATTCGTTTGACCCAATTTTCAACGACTCTGACACACATTTCGGTCGAAACGGCTGCAATTTCGCGTTAAATGTTGGCTCTGAGCTCTTCCAACTTCGTCTGCATGTTGGCATCAACCAATGACTTAACGTAGCCCCACAGAAAGTAGTCAAGCGGCGTTAAATCACACGAACGAGGCTTCCAATCGACTGGCCCATGTCTTGAGATAACACGCTCACCATACTTACTCCTCAATAAATCGATTGTAGCGTGTGCTGTGTGGCTTGTGGCACCATCCTGTTGAAACCACATGTCGTCCAAGTCCATATCTTCCAATTCGGGCCAAAAATAATCGGTGATCATGGCGCGATGACGCTGACCATTCACAGTAACGTGACGATCGTTATTGTCGACGAAAAAATATGGCCCAATAACGCCGCCGGCATGCAAACCGCACCAAACATTTATTTTTTGTGGATGAAGTGTTGATTCATGAAGCACATGTGGGTTTTTACCCGACCAATAACGCATATTTTGCTTATTGACGAACCCATTGAGTAAAAACTGTGCTTCGTCACTGAAGATGATTTTGCGATGAAATTTATCATCTTGGCGCATCTTCTTCAGAACCCAATCGGAGAAGGTACGTCGCTTCAAATGGTCCATCGTCTTCAATTCTTGAGTCAGCTTGATCTTGTATGGGTGTAAACCATGATCCTCACGCAAAATACGCCATAATGTGGTCTGAGCGATGCCCAATGCTTGAGAACGCCGTGGAATTGACTGATTTGAATCGTTTGCTATGGACGTCTGAATGGCAGCGATATTTTCGACATTTCGACGGCAATATCACACACCGAATATTTTGACTCAAATTTTTGCCCTAAACTTGTTATTGCCTGTCTACTAGAGAGAGAATTACGACCAAAAATTGGAGTTACGTTTTACTCACCGACTCCGAATATCTGTAGAAAATTTTTATAATTTGTAGACGTTGCTCATTAGTGTACATTACCATGATGAAAATGTTGAGCTTACTGAATAAATTGACAGTGACAGTTTGATGATTAGGGAAAGAGTGCGTTCACAAGCTAAATTCAAAGGTGTCAAGTCCCTATTGGGAAACCCTATATAAATATTAATATTGATGAATAAATAAAAAAATATAATGTCACTTTATTTTTTGATCACATACAGATATCTTGTAGGAAAACGGGAAATATTTTGTTTGTTAGCATTATTACTCCCGTTTCCTTTATACTAATGAAATCGACTAAACGGCATTGTTCTTCTCACGTTTCACAGATTCGTCAACAGTCATGATTTTAATATCACAGGCTGGTCGCATTGATCGGAGGAACATATTGAAGATCCCTCAAACACAACTGGTCTCTCACCATATGGTGCGGCCGATTTACTGCCACTTTGTTCGCCGTGGCTTTTGTTGGTCTCAAATAACGTTCGTTGAAAGTTAGTTTGTAAGATTTTTGGTGGTGAAAATACACAGCTGGGTTTCATCCTGCCTTAGACTCTTCTTCAAATTCCTCTCACATTAGGTATAACCCAAAACCTACAAATCTATTTAGAATGTCCCTCTTGGTTGTGCTGACAAAACAAGAAAAAAAAAATCTCGATAACTATTTAACATAGCTGTATAATATTACGTAAGGTGTTGATGTGTTCGACGACATTGAAAATTGAAACTCATAGATTTCTATCTAAAAGAATGTTGCCACTATCGGAAGATTTCAAATTTCTCCTCAATTCTCAATTTCCTTTGAACTATTCCACTCATCAGGAAGCATTCATTTTCGCATAGACTCCTTATAGTTGGATAGAGCATCTCTGCGGGTTTGTACGGTGTGGCTTCAAAAAGCACGGTTGAAGTTCGATCAATGCTCGCCGCTGGGTCTGGTGCATAGATAAACTAACATATGTATGATAAATGGGAAACTTTACTAATACTTTTGTATCCTTTAGACTTACCAACACCTATCCAAGCCTGTAAGCTGGTAGAATGACAGAAACTTGCACGTCATGTTTATTCTGCATCCGTAATAATATAAATGACAGTTTTGTGTTAAATGTGAGGGGAATTGTATTGTTGACAATTCACACGTATTCATGGACAGAAATCTGTTTTTAGAACGGCCAAAATCTGGAAAGTTTTCTACCTATGTTAGTTCGTCTATGGTAATTTGAGTTTGAGAGCATTAGAGTGAAGTGCACAGTATTTAAGAGATGTTTTAAGGTCAGATGTATCTGACGACCTATCAACCTTCCTTTCTGCATTTCTCTCAATGTTAGATAGAATGGGTAACATTTTTAGATCTAAAACTTGTTTCGAAATATTTTAGTTGCCTTTTCCAAGCTGACTTTAGCTTGCTATTAACGAATTCAATACTACAATTATATTATTATTATATTATTCTTAAGACAATTTTGTTGCATGATTTTGGCAATGTTTCCTGGTTTTCTCTCAATAGATAACTAATAAGAAGCAATACAAGTCCCGTTTGGGTCATGCATCAGTAATTTGTGCACACTTAGGGGCATAAAGAACTATGGATGCATGCCAACAAAGTACTTTTCACACTGTCAAGTATAGATGGTCTAAATTTGTCGATTTTAGTGTTGTTGTAAATGACTCTAGATCTAATTTTTATCAACTTTTATAGCTTTTTTTCGAATATTTACTGAAAAATTTGTATGCCAATTGTAAATATCCAAACACTTGATTCCTTTAATCAACATTTGCTGCTGATTGTTTCCACTCATTGAGAAAGACCTGGAGACTTTTTCATGTTAGGGCAGTTCCTGCTGATGGATGTATTGCAGAGACATATAGGGAACTACCTTCACACCTCTACTTCGCCATTATATCGATTTATTGCATTGTAATTGACTAAATTGGCTATTCTTTACGGGTCAAAGGGATCCAACTGACCTTGCAACAAAACTTGATGTGCTTAAACGTCTTTACTAAAGAACTAGAATATTGTCACTTCTTTCTCTGAATTATAAAGATAATTCTAGTCTTATCGCACCTATCCGCAAATCAGATGTTAGGCAAATCATAGGGACTCAACCACAAAACGACATACTGGCTATACCATTAAATGATGAAGCAATCATACTGTGGAATGCGGCGGTGTAGTGGAGTAAGCCAAAACAAAAGTCAAAAGTAATGAAATTCAGCAGGATTTAACAGCTTGCGAGTATAGGCACTGCAAGGCCTATGGGAATGATCCCAAATGCAGGCATGGATGCGTTATTACTCCTACCTCTACTTCATGTAGTAGTTCAGGAGGAAGCAACTATATAAGCATTTATGATTGTATGCTTGATAGGAAAAAAATTAAATAAACAACAACGGTGTGAGATATAGAATTGATCCTGGCTTTATTTTGAAGCTACGTTCATGGTATCTTTGCGGATAAATTTTCATCATAAACGGATGTTAGTCTAATTCCAATCGCAAAATACCAACTTGATCAAAAACAAAAACGGAATAACCACCGTGTGGCGCGCCCATTATTCCGACTTGAGTTCAGTTTTTATTTTTTTAAGTTGGTACAGCTGCTTTTGACATTCCCTTTAAATCTTAACTTCATAGCTTGACATTTTCAAAAGTTACGTAGCCAAGAGTACATCTATATCTCTGTGGGTTATTGATTTTTTACAATTTTAGAAATGGATTTAAATTTGCAACAACGAATTCGTATTAAATTTGGCGTAAAAAACGGAAAAAAACGCGAACGTTGGAAAATTTGGAAAAGTGTTTCGGCAACGATTCTCTAAAGAAAACGGTCGTTTATCAGTAGCACGACCGGTTCAAAAGTGGTCGTGAGTCAATCGAAGATGATGAACGCAGTGTCAGACCGTCGACATCGAAAACCAACGAAAACATTGATAAAGTAAAGGAAATATTGGCCAATAACCGCAAATTAACCATTAGAGAGATTGCCTATGGATCCGTCCAAGACATTTTGGTTAATGATTTGGTTTTCCGTCTACAGTAGCAAAGTTGGTGCCAAAAGGCCTCAATTTCATGCAGAAAAGAGACCGTGTTGACGTCGCAAAAGAGATAATTTGCGAGGCTGAATCCGATCCCATATTCATCAAAAGGATCATTACTGCAGACGAAACGTGGGTTTATGAGTACGACAAGCAATCCAAAAATCAGGCGAGTGAATGGCGTTCAACAAATAAGCCGAGACAAAAAAAACCAAGATCGTTTTCAGTCAAAGAAGAAGGCAATGCTCACGGTTTTCATGGATTACAACGGTGTAGTGCATCATGAATTTTTGCCAGAAGGCCACACAGTAAACAAAGAGTATTATTTGGGCGTGATGAGACGTTTGCGTGAAGAAATTCGCCGAAAGAGACCATGAATTGTGTGCAGAAAACTCGCGGATTTTGCACCATGATAACGCACCGACACACAGTGCCATCATTATTCGTAATTTTTGGACGAAAAATGCAAGAAATACCTTCCAACAGCCACCGAATTCACCTGATTTGGCTCCCTATGACTTCTTTCTGTTCAGTCGAGTTAAAAAAAAAACACTACGGGGAACGCATTTCAGCAGCCGAGAGGAAGTAATGGAAAAATTGCAGGAAGCACTGATAGACATACCGAAAACTGAATATAAAAAAATGTTTCGAGGATTGGATCAAGCTTCATGGCTTCAGTGTACAGGCAATTTGTCGTAACGTGGAAAGGCATAACTACACTCTTTTAGATCTTAAACCAACAACTAGATAAAGATTGGTCCGAAATGGAAAAAAACATAGCCGCCATAGCGGTCAGTATCGAAGAAGACGCAGAAATGTCGATTCGGCGCCAAGCAGTTGAATTGGGCATCGCCAGAGCGTCAACCCGGCTTATTTTGCGGCTGAACTTGGAAATATATCCGTATTCCTTATAATATAGTGCTGACGCAAGAAGAATTGAAGCTGGACGACGTAAGTTCGCTTATTGGGCGCTGAAAATGTAAGCTGACTTACTTCGACCCATCGTCTTTTGTTGTGAAGTGAGTGGTTCGTCCATTAATCTGAGTCATGAGATGAAGCGCGATCACGTTTCTCAATTGGTTCTTCGAAATTCTTCGGCAGGGCCTTAATTATTTTAGTGAAAACAATGGAAACAATGGCTTTTTATGACAATGATAAGGTTGAAGACTGCGTTGTTTCGGCGTTCATGGTCAAGTAAATAAAGGCATTTGCAAGACGACCGACATTTTTACGTCTTTGCATTTACGAGTTCAGAGCATGACGGAGAATCAAGTTCATATCGGCATACGCTGGATAGTGCATCAAATACTTAAAATACAAGCTTATTCATCTAGGTCCATGTTGTCCCCTCAAATTAATCCCTATTGACTGCAATACACTTATGCCAGCGCTTGATCCAATCCTCGAAACATTTTTTATATTCGGTTTTCGGTATGTCCATCGGTGCTCTCCCGATTTTTCCATTACTTCCTCTCGGCTGCTGAAACGCGTTCCCTGTAGTGGTTTTTTAACTCGATTGAACAGAAAGAAGTCACAGTGAGCCAAATGATGAATTCGGCGGTTTTTGTTTCATTTTTTGTCAAAAAATTAAGAATAATGATGGCACTATGTGAAGGTGCGTTATCATGGTGCAAAATCCACGAATTTTCTGCCCACAATTTTCGTCTCCACGCCCAAATAATACTCTTTGTTCACTGTCTGGCCTTCTGGCAAAAATTCATGATGCACTACACCGCAGCATTGCCTTATTTTTTGATGACGTGGTTTTCTTGGTCTTGGCTCATTTGGTAAACGACATTCATTTGCCTGATGTCTGGATTGCGTGCCGTACTCATAAACCCGTTCTTTTGATGAATGTGGGATCGGATTCAGCCTCGCAAATCATCTCTTTTGCGACATCAACACGGTCTCTTTTTTGCTTGAAATTGAGGTTTTTTGGCACCAACTTTGCTGCTACACGACGGAAACCCAAATCATTAACCAAAATGTCTTGAACGGATCCATAGGCAATGTTCAAGTCCTCCGCTATCTCTCTGATTGTTAATTTGCGGTTATTGACCAACATTTCTTTTACTTCATCAATATTTTCGTCGGTTTTCGATGTTGATGGTCTGACACTGCGTTCATCATCTTCGATTGACTCACGACCACTTTTTAAAAGCTCGTGCTACTGATAAACGACTGTTTTCTTTAGAGAATCGTTGCCGAAACACTTTTCTAACATTTCCAACCTTCGCGTACCATGAAATTTGTTCTTTACGCAAAATTTAATACAAGTTCGTTGTTGCAGATTTAAATCCATTTCTAAAATTGTAAAATATCGCCAACACACACAGAGATAGATGTACTCTTGGCAAATGTCTAGCTATGACGCTTGTATTAAGAGGGAATGTCAACAGCAGATGTACCAACTTAAAAAAAGAAACAGAACTCAAATCAGAACAACGGGAGTGCCACAGGATTTTTATTCCTTTTTTTTTTATCAAGATGGTATGTCAAACAAGTTGTATAATCATATAAAACTAATCTATCACAATGTTCGAATTAACATTGCAACAAGAATATAGTTGGGGAGATCGAAACGATCACTGTCGGCAAATATTGCATCCCAAACCATCAACAAAAAGAAGCCAAACCATCGTGTTCAGAAAATATACAAAGAAGTATCCAGCTTCAAGAGATAATTGTGTAAATGTATATCTTCTTTGGCAATTTTATCACGGATCAAGTTCTGTTGGGATTCATCCAACGTGATACAAGGTGAAATATTCCTTTTTCGTAGAAGTGCTGATTTTTTCTGGCTATGAAACTTTGAAAGGTTTTGCCTTTGTCGGCAAAATGAATCCAGACTGCGGAAAAGATGATAATCCATTGACGTAATGATGGTAATTTTGACTATCCGATGCAAAAACGGTTCAGTTTGGTTTCCTAATGTAAGCGATGCGCAGATTTCCAGTCGAAGTAGTTTTTGGTATTCGTTCAGTTCATGGGGTTTCTTTACCTTTCCTATAAGAAAAATCTATCGACTTATTGTCATTGGGGATACTCCCATGCTTTGTGCAGTTTTCCGCTCCGATTTCGAAGTCGAGGAAGAAGTTTTGAATGGTAAATAATTCCTAGAAAAAAAAAAACGGTACTTCTAACGAACTCTAAAATTCTTACACGTCAAGCACACGTACCACTTTATTTTATAAAAAAAAAGAAAATTTAACGTTCTGGCACAGATGTTCACTCGAGAACTTCTTATTTCCGACTGAGCGACATTTCATGCGGTACAGCCCAATAGATTCTTCTTGCCCTTTGTTGGAATCGTTGTTTTATCCAAGTTTTATAGTCCGCATTTAATATACGCAGAAATAACGCCCAATAAATGATCCTAAGCCTTGAAACTTTAAGGCCTTCATTGAAGGTTGCGAAAGTTCTGCAGTGACACTAATATCTGTGTCCATTAATTCTAATATCTGTCCACGGGGTTTAAATTCTATCTTGATCTTCAGATAGAATTTTGATGGTTTCAATTCCTTAAACTGCCTTTACTTCTACCTTGAGTTTATTTTCCTGAAGTCTGTGATCTTAAACCCAGAACTACAGCCAGAAATACGTTACTTTGAGATTACTTTCTTCAATGAAATCTTAAAATTCATTTGAATAATTAGAGAATTTGACGTAGGAGAACTTCTAACATAGGATGGAAGAGTAAGTTTTTGGTCATAGAAAAACTTGACAACACATTTCTCATTGAAGAAACAATAAGGTCTACTTCTCTTAACTGATGGTTCGGAAAGGCATAGAGCAGGAATGGTGGAAAAATAAAGATGTCACCAACTTTCAGGTGAAAGTATCTACCTTACTGGAAACTGTATACATTCTACGAATTAAACACTATAAAAGAGTCAAAATAACCACCGGTTATATGTCAGAACCTGTATAAGTCTTTCTGAAAATGTTGTTCTCCTTGATACGAAACAAACAAGAGTATTGTACGGAGCACCAATTAGTCACATTCCTCGTAATAATCATCTTTATAGATTGAGAATCATCAACACATGGAATTTTTATGTAAAACTGTGGTATCTATGGAGCACTTTAATCAAATTATAACGTAAGAAAGCAAAGTTTCTATTCTCTATTAATAGAATCCGAAGACGATCTTGTAGAAAGGGCTGATCCATTTACATCGGAGGTGGCCGTAGTGTAGTGGTATATGCATAGACTCCTCAAGCAGAGGCTCACGGGTTCGAATCCCGTGCGAGGCAATTTTCTGAAAAAAGTCTGAAAAAGTAAGCCCGTCGGCGTCAACTCTGACATGAAGGCATAACACTAGTGTTGAAGTGGTTGCTGGCTGGGCTAAATGTAACGAACTAACAACTGCACTGGCTCCAGTTTGACAACCACCTCTTTGAAAAATATCGAGAGCTAATACACCTGAGTTTCAAACTACTACACCAACCGCCCGCGCCCTGGTGAAAAGCCAGTAAAAGGGTATTCAATCCCCTTGGTGCGCTCGTGGTATTATTACAAAAAAAAAAAAAAAACAATTTATGGCAAGAAGGGCATAATAGATCAATCTGGCTGCAATACGGATACTTTCCCTTACTTTTGTAGAACCATACTCATACCATATCAGTCTAATTGATTAAATTGATAAAGTTTCTCGAATTTAGCTGCTTGGAACTGAAAAGAGTCAAATTTTTACACAACCCTATGAAACTCCAGTTAAATCTCATTGAAGATTGTTTCAAGCATATTGCAAACAAGCCACAGTTTTGTCTTTGGTTTGGTTGTATAATACAATACAATTGCAAAAGTTTTTCTTCGAAACAATGTTCGTCTTCGTCTTTCACTTTGATTGGCCTTAATTGTCTAATAATAAATCATCTTAAGCTCGACTTAAAATTGCTGTTTTCAATGATTTGCATTTTACCATTTTTAATCCAATAATAGCTCATGATTGAATTTTAATCTCTATCTGTATGGCAGTTACTTAAAAGACATTTCTTACATAAAGTAATCAATGGGTTATTGGATAATCTCTGTGAACCTGTGAACCAATTCGCTACAAAGTTTCGATTTATTAATTGCACTGATTTCCCAACTCCAAATCGCCATAATTTGCTACGATTTTTGATCTACTTACAAGCCCCTACTTCATAACATTATGAAACCTACTTAGAGCCAACTCCTTGTCATTTCGATTCCAATCATATCAAACACGTATCGCAATTATGGATACCTGATGTGAATGGATTCACAGGTTTTACTCGTAGTAATCGCTGAGGCCAATAACATCCACCCGCAGTTAGGAAAACTTTCCATATATGTATATGATACGCGTATATTTATAAGTGCATACACACATCAGCACGTTCAAACGGTGCGCTTTTAGGTTTTTTTTTTTTTTTTTTTTTTTTTGTCTCTATACCAGCAAATGATAGTAACGATGGAGAACCTGTTAAACTTACTTGAGAGCAAGTTAAAATGCAGGTGACCGCACTCGTGTCCAAGTCCAAGGAAAGTAAATTAAACCAACGCAACTGATACCGCAACTGCGATTATCGTTTGAAATGGAAAATGCAGCTTCTAAGGTACGAATATTTGTGGATCTGGAATAAGTGCACGCACTTCATCCGGCTGCGAGGTACCACATAGTAGTCTCTATGTGCAATTACGACTATTTGAATCGTTCGTATATGGTATACTATGTCGTTGCAGTCTTCTCGTCAACATAACTTGGTAGTACTGGTGGTTGGAACGATCATATTGCTCGGAAGTAGTCGTATTAGCACACTGAACGAGTTCAATATGAAAATCATTGACGCCTGCTGCATGTTAAGTGTACGCTCAACAGCCAGATAGGTTATGTGGGCCTTGGGATGCTGTACCCAAGTACCTACCCACTTTTGCACTGTTAAGTGAATTCGAGTGCCTTCGTCATTGGCATGGTATGCAATTTCACTTCTCGCAGTATGTTTACGTTCGCTTTTTACTTCAATTTCTGTTTCCACGACTTGTTTTCGCATATATAGTAATTAATTATCGGCAAAAATGAGGTGAGAATTTATTTAGTTTTGAAAATTGCTATACAAGAGAACTTTTATTTTGGGTATTTAGGTAATCAATAAATATTTCGTTCTTAATTTGCTAACCTTTATATAGGGCTTTCCAATAACGACTTGACAACTTTGAATTTAATTTGTGAACGCACTCTTTCACTAATCACCAAACTGTCAGTGTCAATTTATTTATTAAACTCAACATTTTCATCATGGTAAAGTACACGAACGAGCAACATCTGAAAATTATAAAAAATTTCTACGGAGTCGGTGACTACTACAACTTTAGGAGCGTTAACTCTAATTTTCGGTCGTAGTTCTCGTCCTAGTAGACAGGCAATAACAAGTTTAGTGCAAAAATTTGAGTCTACATATTCGTTGTGTGATGTTGCCGTGTCAGTGAGACAACGGGTTGGTCGAAGTGTCGAAAATATCGCTGCCATTCAGACGTCCGTAGCAAACGACCCAAATCAGTCAATTCCATGGCGTTCTCAAGAATTGGGCATCGATCAGACCACATTATGGCGTATTTTGCGTAAGGATCTTGGTTTACATCCATACAAGATCAAGCTGACTCAAGAATTGAAGCCGATTGACCATTTGAAGCGACGTACGTTCTCCGATTGGGTTCCGGAAAAGCTCATTTTTGGCACAATGGGTTCGTCAATAAGCAAAATATACGTTATTAGTCGGGTGAAAACCCACATGTGCTTCATGAATCACCACTTCATCCACAAAAAGTAACTGTTTGGTGCGGTTTGCATGCCGGCGGCGTTATTGGGCCATATTTTTTCGTCGACGATAACGATAGTCACGATTATTTTTGGCCCGAATTGGAAGATATGGATTTGGACGACATGTGGTTTTAACAGGATGGTGCCACAAGCCACACAGCACACGCTACAATCGATTTATTGAAGAGTAAGTATGGTGAGCGTGTTATCTCAAGACATGTGCCAGTCGATTGGCCGTCTCGTTCGTGCGATTTAACGCCGCTTGACTATTTTCTGTGGGGCTACGTTAATCATTGGCTTATGCCAACACGCCGATGACGTTGGAAGAGCTCAGAGCCAACATTGAACGCGAAAAAACGGCCGTTTCGGCCGAAATGTGTGATCGAGTCGTTGAAAATTGGGTCCAACGAATCGATCGCTGCAAACGCAGTGGCCATATGAACGAAGTCGAGTTCCATTCATAAATGTTTTGATTGTACTTCAAGCCAATAATAAAGTCTTTAAAATATCTCAAATAGTTTGTCTTTTATTTTAAAAAAAAAGTTGTCAAGTCGTTATTAGGAAACCCTATACAATGACAAACGAAACTGCCAGCTTTAAGCAATTATTACCGAAACTGTATTGATATTTATGCTTTGAGTTAAAATGGAGGGAGATAAACTCAGTCCTTATCCCCAAACCAGATAAACTCAGTTTATTACCTAAATCTTGTCGACCTATAATACCTACATCATTGTAAATACTCATCGATTTATACATCATATCCATGCACCCTCACTAGTATTCTTACAGGAAAGAAAGATCCACAGAAGGGGCTTTACTGAACCTGGTAACACATACCGAATCCCTGGAACCCCGTGAGTGACCTTTATACCGAAAATCCGAAAGGATGACTATTCGCTCGCCAAGAATTTCAGACCCACAGGTCTGACCTCCTTCATGCTGAAAAGCGTCGAAAGAATGGTTGAGAATCATGTGCGTAAAACTGTCGAAGATGCAACGCAGAAGATCCTGCGAGAATGCGCTTCAGAATCTGATAGGCAAAATTAAAGTCGCACTCGACAGGAAGGAATACGCCTTGGGTGTTTTCATCGACGTTGAGGGTGACAACGGCTAGGCAACACGGCGTAGACGAGTCACTGGTCTTGTGAATTAAAGCAATGCTGGTAAATAGAACATTGATTGCGGATGCTGGCCGCGGCCAATATGTGGTGGTGGGTATAAGCAGGGGTTGCCCGCAAGGGGGCATTCTGTCTCCACTGCTATTGTGCATGCTAATCGACTCACTGCTCAACGCACTCAATAGTTCTGATGTCTACGCACAAGCGTACGCGGATGATGTAGCTGTACTGTATGTCGGATCGTGTCTAGCGATTGTCTGTTCCAAAGCGTAGGCAGCCCTAAGCGTGATCGACGACAGGTGAACCAGGTGATTGGCTTTCAGTCAATCCTCTCAAAACTGAGGATGTTCTCTTTACGAGAAGGAGGAAACTGCCTGGTCCGACACATCTAGTGCTTAAAGGCATCAACATCCAATTCTTCAAAGAAACTAAGTATTTGGGCGCTATCCGGGATAACAAACTTCTCTGGACTAAAAATGTTACGACGAAAGCATTTAAGGCGCTGTCTGTCTTCTGGCAGTGCAGAGGAGGTCCCTGCACGGACCTCTTGAACGGAGGTAAGACATGGGGCCTGTCACCGAAAAGGGTCCTTTGGATCTACACGGCTATGATAAAGCCAATTATATCCCATGCGTCGCTTGTCTGTTGAAATAAGCTCTCGAGAAAATAAGTATTTGCTGCTTTCACCAGACTCCAAGGAACGGTTTGACTCGGATGCATGGGCCTTTCCCTAGCACTCCTAGCTCCACTCTAGACGCATTGATGTATCTTCATTGTCGGCTTCCTCAAAGCCATCTTCCGATTAAAAAGAAGTGGTCTTTGGTACAACACGCAATGGAGCTTCGATGACCTTGGGCGTCGGCTAGCTTATGACTCCGGTCTTATCTGCATGCCGTCCGATGCAATGACATCGGAAATTCTGTTGCGGAAAAAATACGAAATCGATTTTCCTTGTGCCCAGGACTGGCTTCGCCCAGAATCTGAGCCAGGAAAGGAATGCAGTCGGGTCTTCACGGACGGCTCCAAAATAATAGGATGTGGCGCTGGTGTCTTTCTGGAATACGACAACGTTAGATTTCACTTTACATTAGGAAAGCTTGCATCTTTCTTCCAAGCAGAAGTTCATGCAATCCTGATGGCAGCAAACTATATTGCAGAGAAACGATGAAGGGGGCAGAAGCATTTACATCTACAGCGAAAGGCAAGCTGGTTCGAGAGTGCAGATGATCACTGATCTCAGCCGGAAGGCTAAATTCAGTGACCCTTGTCTGGGTAACAGGTCACAATGGGATCACGATTGCCAGACTCGGTTCAGAGAAGAGCTTTTTAGAACCTGAACCTACGTTGGGTCTGCCTGCGTCCTCTGTTAAGGCTTCCATTGACAGTTGGTTCTCATACGAGCACAACTACAGATAGCACAGCTCCGCGGGATGTAGGCCGACCAAACGAGTACTTCCCGACGCCTCTAGGAAGTAAGTGACCTTTCTGCTGTCTCTCAGCAGTAAAGACTGCAGGTTACTTACTGACATCGTGGCGGGACACTACACTTTTGCAAAGCATTTAAATGCGCTGGGTATAAGTATTGCAACATCTTGCTATGCTTGCTGCGAAAATGATGACGACACCGCGGAGCATTATCTCTGTGAATGGCCGGCTTATGCTCGCATCGGACTGCAAGTACTTGGCTCTGACTTGGTGGGTGCTGGAACTGTAGGCACTTATCACTGAGGAGCTTACTCATCTTTCTTCTTAAGACTGAAAGATTCCATTAAAAGGGAAAAAGGAGTACAATGGACTAGTTCTTCGTCTGAATGCTCTGTTTCGACATAAAAAAAGAAAAAAACTAAAAGAAGATGCCTAGTGACAGAAGTAGATGTATGTATGTTCATCGAAGGTGCCTTCGATAATACCGCATATAAAACCATTACGGAAGCTATGTCTACAAGGGTATTGACCATCTCACTAACTGCTGGGTTAGAGCGATGCTTGAAAATCGAATCGATGCTCCAACGTAGAACAATCAGGAAGAAAGAAAAGCGAAGTACCGATGTACATTGGTCTTAAATGTTTGCAAGTTATAATGAATAGGAAATAGAGACTTTTTCAGGGCATCCATCAGGAATTCACTTAGGAACGAATCACGATATTTCAAAATACGTTCGAAAGTGGGATTGATGGTTTGAAGGAGCGAACGGAGCGGAGGGGGTGAAATATTTCTTACATCTTTTGCGAAAACCTAAATATTTTTGTGCATTTGCACCGCGAATGGAAAGTTTTTCGGTTTCGACAATCCAAGTGCTATTCATGGGTAATGACTGGGTATTTAAATTTCGCTTTAACGACAGTTAAAGTTTTGTTAAGTTGGAAGTAACAAAACAAGAGATGATGGATGAGAAGTAAAAGGAGTATCGGAAACAGAACGGAGCCCTATTGCACACCAGCATTTATTTTATGAATACCATCCAAGACAACTTGAATTGGACATTCCGGAAATTTATTTCTAATCCAATGAAGGAGAGAGTCGTCGATTCCGAAAACACGAATTTTCTACAAAAGAGGCTGATGTTAAACTCAGTCAATTGCCATAGAATTATTAAATGCAAATATGTATCTTGCTTCCGCCATATTGATGTACGCTTTGATTCCACTTCTCAGTGGACCTGTCGCTCCGAAAACGATACTGTCGGTCATTGATTAGTTTTCGTGTTTCGGGATATATTATGAGCTGACGATTTATTAGCGTTTCCACGACCTTAAAAAGAAGGGATGTAAGTGTAATCGGTCTGTAGAATGAGAGAGAAGATAACTCGCTTTTTTTAGGGACGCGCTGGACAATTGCTGTTTTCCATTTGCTTGGAAAGAGTTCTAAAGAGTAGGATTGATGAAAGAGAAGAAGGACAAATATACCATCTAGATCAGCGAATTTGTGAATATTAAGATCTTTAAATGCGAAGTGAATTGAAGATTCGATACACTCAGGTGTATCTTATCCAAAGAGCTGGCAGCTTGAATGTTATTGCAAATGAACGTTGGTATGGAGGATGAGGCAACATTTCTAATTTTTTTGATGAAGGGCCAAAAATGTTTACAACTTTTGGGACATTGATGTATTCTTTGCATCAATTTCTGGTCATATTGAAGGTTTACACGCTTGAGACGTTTGAACTTCTTAAGGTTTTCCTTTGTCAGGTTGGTCATATAGGATCGAAAAAACATTTCTCTAACCAGCTTCTTTACAGCTCGAGTTGTACCATGTCTTTTCTTTTGTTTTGATACGCTTCATCCGATGAAGGATAAAGGACCTCATTCCAAATTGATCAGTGATCATATCAGTAGCGGCATCCACGTTATTATAGAGGAAACATAACGAAAAGTTAAAATTTCTAAAGAAGAAGTTAGGTCCGCTCCAATTGGCTTTTTCGTATTACCATACGCTTCTTTTAGGAATCTTCTATCTAACTGTGTGGTGGATGTACGGCAGCCTGCACTGATAACAGTGTAGCTATCAAAATGAGAAATTGAAACAGCTCCAGGGTGTTGGCGTTATGACTATCAAGGTCTGGTATTCAATTGGGCTCATTTACAAGCTGGGTCAAGCTGTTTTCCGCAACAAGAATTATAGTTGCTGTTGCAGGTTTTATGGCTGGGGATTTTTACAGATCCAATATGCAGTTGTTTGAAGAAAATAAATTTTAATACAAACAACATCTTATGGGTTCGCATACGATGGTGCCAAAGTTATGATGTCTATACATTCAGTTAAAACAGGTCTATCATAATTTAAGCCTTTTTAAATGTATTTGCTATTGTTTTCACTTATTTTCCAGCTATTTCTGTAAGCACATTTAAGATTCAGATAGAGTTTCTTCAATTCTAGTCCCAAATCGACATTCCAATTTAAGTCCTTTCAGGAGCTGTTCGATCTAAAATCAGGAATTATGTTGCACCATGACAGTGCCAGTTGGCTTTCAATGAACCAATGTGTAAGCTTTGCTTTGAAATAATATGTACTGCTTTAAGGATATTTTACATCCAAGACTAACTTTTGCTGTTTCCTTTCACATATACTACCGTATTTTACATCGATTCCTAATTAAATACAAAGTGAAAACGTAAAAGTACTTTTAAATTATAAAAGAGCAACAGGATTTAATGATATCAAAATATATTGCCACATTATTTGGATTTCAATAATTTGAATTTCAGATTTAGACAAATTGGAATTCGATAATCCAATATACCTTTTTGGAAGATGGTATAATTTTTGCCAATAGCGTCGTACGTCAATCATATTTGACATTTGTGAACTAGAGAGCTAGAGTATACAAACAGACAAGCAATGGAGCGTAAGAGCGTGGAATAATTGTGTCGATACTTTTGACCAATAATTCAGACATCCGGTAAGGCCATGTATAATGATTTTTGTATCATAAATTTGTATTAATTCGTGCGGTTTGCTAAGAGATGGCGTAACTTGTATTATTCTATTGTTATTATTCCATTAAAATATGCATTGGAAAGCTACTGTCATTGTACGTCTTATCGGTATATGTCATTCATTTGAAGCGTAAACAAAAATAATTCTTTTTTTTTCACTCAAATATGTCGAACTTTGTGCCTGAAAAAGTTCTTCTTCATTACTTTAATATGAAGAAAACTGATGATGAAAAATGGATCCATTACATATGTGAAACCCGGCCAACCAGATAAATCAACAGCAAAGCCGAATATCCATGGCGTGAAGGTAATGCTCTGTATTTGGTAGGATCAGATGGGTGTGCTGTATTATGAGCTGATAAAACCGGGTGAAACCATCAATGAAGAACGCTACCGAACACAATTAATCCGTTTGAAGAGAGCAGCAGCCGAAAAATGCCCGGAATATGCGACCAGACACTAGGCAATAATTTTCCATCATGACAACGCTCGGTCCCACGTTGCTATTCCGGTTAAGAACTATTTGGAAAACAGTGGATGGGAAGTCTTACCCCACCCGCCTTATAGCCCAGACCTTGCCCCTTCTGACTACCATTTGTTCCGGTCGATGCAGGACGCGCTCACTGAAATACGGTTCACATCAGAGCAGAATTTCAAAAATTGGCTTGATTCATTCTTGGCGCAGTTCTTTTGGGATGGGATTAAAAAATTGCCAGAAAGATGCGAAAAAGTCATAGCTTCAGATGGGCAATACTTTGAATAATACTATTGTACGTGTTTTTCTTAAATAAACGTTCAAATTTTGAAAAAAAAACCGCACGAATTAAAATATATACCCAATATTATAAATCTAATCAACAGGGCGTGGCCGCTACCGGAGTGGTCGTTCGGCCGAGAATATCGCGGCTGTGGCTGCCGATGTCGTTGAGAACGAAGAAACATCAACCAAACGACGGGCCATGCATTTGGGCGCCATCAGACGGACTTTTAAGCGAATTCTAGTAAGAGACTTACACATGTTCCCGTACAAAGTGCAAATAGTGCTTCAGTCAATGTCTCCAGACCGTCAGTCGCGTGTGAATTACTGTAAAGCTATCCTCAATCTCAAGAAGGAAGGGGACGATTTTGTTTTGAAAATAATCATGAGCGACGAGGCGCAAAAAACCTTTGTTTCTAGGGCACTGAAAATTGGCGTGTAATGCATGAAGAGCCATTACATCCACTCAAAGCCACTATGTGGTGCGGCGTTCACGCGGGAGGAGTTATTGGGCCATTTTTTTTTAAAGACGCCATCGGCAATACAGCAGCAGCACTTAAGGAAAATATTCGACAGGAATGCGAACAGTTGTCACCGGAAATCTTGCAGGAAGTAATGGAAAATGCAATAAAACGGGCACATAGGTGTATCAACACTGACGGCAGCCACTTGGCGGATATCATCTTTTCCACTTAACAAAAATAACTGTAAAGGTCCAAAGAAAGATTTTCGTCACTCAAAATTATTTTTTTTTTTTAGTAAAAAAGTAATTCAGAAACAAAATTGAATGGTAAATTTTGCACCACTTTGTATCTTTTTCCCCCCAAAGAAAATTTACTTATTAGGAGAACTGAAGGCCTGCTTACTGTCCGAACTAGCATCACTAGATCTAAGTGATACAGCCGTATATCGTGATCTTATAAAGTCTGCAAAACTGATTAATTTAAGATTTTTTTAAACGATATCATAATTGATCCTGCAAATATACTATTGGTCGTATAAAAATTCTCCGCGGTTTTTTGTCACTAGATGGTGTTGGTGTCCATTTTTCTGAAAACACTTATCTGATTGTGTCAGACAAACACGTGTTTAAAAGGTGACATGTTAGGCTACATGTTTTGTGAAGACAGCTGTGTAATTTGTTGCTCATAAGAATAGTTATACTGATTTGAATATAAGTGAAATATCTGAATAAATACACTATGTGATGCTTTTTTAGTATAAAATTTTTAGTATAAAAAAGGGAAAAACGCCGCAAAAACATGCAGAAAAATTTGTGCAGTTTACAGTGAGAATGCTGTGAGTGAACGCAGGACCCAAGATTGGTTTGTTCGATTTCCGTTCCGTAAATTTCGATGTAAAAGATGCACCTTGCACTAATCAACTAAGTCGATGAAATTTTGCAACTGACGGAGCAAGACCAGCATAGAAGCTGTCTGGAGATAGCGGAGGCACTAAACATTAACCGTATGACAGTTTGAAATCATCTAAAACGAACAGGCTACTCAAAGAAATTCGACGTTTGAGTGCCACCTGAATTAATGCAAAGAAATTTAATTGACCGAATTACCATCAGTGAAACGCTGTGTGACTAAAACATAACGAAATGGATTAAATATGAGAATATCCAATGCAAGCGATCATAGTCATAGGTCGGTGACCGACCACAAACGACTTCAAAGCTTGGATTGACGGCAAATAATGTTATGTTGAGTTTTTGGTGGGATTGGAAGGGAATTGTCTATTATGAGCTGTTAGAACGTAGCGAAATGGTCAATTTGATCCTCTACTATGCACAACTCGACCGTTTAAATGAAACTATCAAAAAAGAGCGACCTGAATTGGCCGACAGAAAAGGAGTTGTCTTCCATCATGACAATACTAGCCCACACACATCTTTGATGACCAGGAACAATTTGAAGGAGCTTGGTTGGGGAGTTTTGATGTACCCACCATATTAGCTCGGACCTTGCACCCTCTGATTAACATTCGTTTCGGTTTTTGCAAAGCTCTCTTGATGGTAACATATTGGCCGACCGAAGATCCGCTGAAAATCACTTGGCCAACTATTTCACTGATAAACCACAGAAGTTCTACACCGATGGAATTATGAAGCTACCTGGAACATGGCAAAAATTAATAGATAATAATGGCCAATATGTATTTGATTGAAACTGATTTTGAATAAAGAAATTTTTTTTTCAAAAATGTACCAAAAATCCGCAGAGACTTTTGATATGACCTATTATATGCAATTATTATGGCAAAATATAATTTATTAATGCGAATATGCCAGAATTTTTGCAATTGGTGTCAAGTGTCATTGTGCTCTGACATTTGTGCTTATCTAACCAGTTTCCAATCTGTTGTTATAACGCAGAGTGAATTCCATCGTGTCCCCACTAGAGATGTCACAAGAAGTGGTCGGCCCCGTAATGCTCGTTCGACCGAGAATATCACTGCCAAGGATGTCCTAGAGAGTCCACAAATTTTAATATCGACAAAACAAGGATTCACACAACTTGGCATCAGAAGATGTTCGTTGCGTCGAATTTTGGAGAACGATCTGAAGATGTTCTCTTTTACAGAGTTCAAACCGTTCACCAATTGCTGCCTGTTGACCACTAAATGAGGTGAACTTAATCCCATGCTCTGTTAAACTTGGTGCAGGAAGAGGATGAATTCGTATCCTGAATCATAATGAGAGACGAAGCCCATTTCTGGTTAAGTGGTTATGTGAATAAACAAAAAGTTGCATTTCTGGGCATGCAAAATTCACATGAAATACAAGAAGAGACATCCCCTTAAGGTGACTGTCTTGCAGAGAAAAAGTTATTGACCCTTATTTTTTCGAGAACACCGACGGCACCACCCAAACCATAACTGATGAGTGCTACAGATAGCTTTAAAACGATTTTTTTTTTTTTTTTGTTGCAAGTTGCTAAATGAATTGGGTCTTGAGCATTGTTGTTTCCAACAAGACAGAGTTCGGGTAACCATGGAGATGTTGAATCACCAATTTCCAGGCCGTTTGGTCTCACCTTTTAACGATTTGAACTGGCTGTTTAAATCGTTTTCCTTGAGAGTTTTTTACAAGTCCTAAAAGCCAACATTGAAGAAGACATCACCAATTTGGAGCCAGATGTTTTACGAGCAATAATTGAAAATGCCATAAAATGAGCACAAATGTGCGTCAACTCAGGTAAGTAGGTAGGTAGTCATTTGAGCGATATCATTTTTTCAATTTAATGTCATCAATTTTACACTTTCAGGTAAACTCTTCGTGAAAACAGAGACCAACTTTTTCCATATCTAACAAAATGGCAGCCAATTTATATTATAATATTACTTTTGACCCACCTCCTATTTTATCACTTGCTTTAAATTGTCCACATAATGTATAAGAGTCCGACTATAATGCAATAGAATACAGAATTTTAAGAAAAAAAAAAAAAAAAAAAACACTCAATAGAACTTCTTTACCCAAAAATGTTCATGATGAGAAGAGGTGATGGTTCTAAAATGTTTTTTGTGTTTACCCATCTACAGAGTTTTTTTTCAGTCATAAATTGAAATAAAGCAAAATAGACTATTGGGTTTATAAGTTAATTCGGTTTGGTAAGAGATGGCGTAACTTGTATTATTCCATTTGAACATGCGTTGGAAGGCTACTGTCATTGTACGTCATTTCAGTATATGTCATTCATTTGAAGCGTAAACAACAATAATTTTTTTTTCACTCAAATATGTTGAACTTTGTGCCAGAAAAAGTGTTTTTGCAGGAAGTTCTTCTTCATTACTTTAATATGAAGAAAACTGCTGCCGAAAGTCATCGTATTTTGGTGGAAGTTTATGATAAACATGCGCTAGCTGAGCGAACGTGCCAAAAGTAGCTTGCACGATTTAAAAGTGGTGATTTTGGCTTGGAAGACGATGAACGTCCAAGACAGCCAAAAAAGTTTGAAGATGAAGAACTGGAAGCATTACTCTATGAAGATTTTTGCCAAATACAAAAAGAGCTCGCAGAATCTTTGGGTGTCACTTAAGCAGCCATTACAAAACGTTTAAAAGCAGCTATATATATTCAAAAGCAAGGAAATTGGGTTCCACATGAACTCAAGCCGAGAGACGTCTTAAGGCGATTTTGCATGTCCGAAATGCTGCTGGAAAGCCACAAAATGAAGTCATTTTTGCATCGGATTGTTACTGGTGGTGAAAAATCATATGTGAAACCCGGATGGATCAGATGGGTGTGCTGTATTATGAGCTGCTAAAACCGGGTGAAACCATCAATGGACAACGCTATCGAACACAATTAATCCGTTTGAAGAGAGCAATAGCCGAAAAACGCCCTGAATATGCGACCAGACACGAGGAAATAATTTTCCATCATGACAACGCTCGGCCCCACGTTGCTATTCTGGTTAAGAACTATTTGGAAAATAGTTGTTGGGAAGTCTTACCCCACCCGAATTATAGCCCAGACCTTGTCCCTTCTGACTACCATTTGTTCCGGTCGATGCAGAACGCCCTCACTAAAATACGGTTCACATCAGAGCAGAATATCAAAAATTGGCTTGATTCATTCTTGGCTGCCAAGCCGGCGCAGTTCTTTTGGAATGGGATCCACAAATTGTCAGAAATATGGGAAAAAGTCATTGCTTCAAACTATTGTACATGTATTTCTTCAATAAACGTTCAAATTTTGAAAAAAAAACACGCAAGAAGAAAAATAACAAATTTTATGAAATTAATTTTAATAAAAGCTATTTCAATGACTATAATTAGCCAATGTCTAATTTTAATGATTTGAATGACGAATTTTAGTGAATGACACTTAATCTACTTAATTTACAAATTAAATTAATTAAGAATTAAAGAAGAAACACTAACAACAAAAATCTGATAATGTATTAGTAAGTCCATTTCTGGATTTAATTGCTCTGTAAATATTCACTTCAACCAGATCCTTGATGTGTAGCTCTAATATATATATATAACTAGTTGAAGTATTGACATCTGTATCTAGCCAATATTCGAAAACAATAACTTTAGGATGAAACTTTTAAGCTTCGTGAAATTTAGAGTGATCTGCTAATAATTGAAAATATCGTAACCAAAAACAAACTAAAAACGATGTCATCAACTTGAGTAAATACTTCGTTGAAGTATGGTAAATGTTGACTCTTTCTGAATGTATTGTATTTTATAGGAAATGTTTATTTAGTCACAAACATACCTCAGCACCACTGACTTTTAAATTCCTATACGTATCACATCAATTAACTCACCAGTAGGCTGTCTACTACCTGACACACCTTAAATTAAGTTGAAATCATTTTTCGAAAATAAAACATTTTTTCGGTGCTTTGCATCTTGTTATATGAGTACCATATGTATTCGTATATTGTATCCAAAAAAAAAAAAAAAGGTTTAAAAGATGAAATGGAAAGGAAGAAGAAGAAAAAAAAAAAAACAGACTTGTTTTCACTGCGTGCGTTTCGAAGTAGGCCCAGTGAAATCACGCCTCTGTGTACACTTTCTCGTTTAATAACAAATAAGGAGGAATTCCAAAATCCGAATTCCGAATTAGATAACCTCCGACATAATGTATGCTAATTCATGGCACTTGATATGAATGAGACATCCATCTCGAAACCATATCGACACTGCATCTTCAAGCATTACGCATTGTCTATGGCAATTTTGGGTGGCACTAATAAATCTTCTTGGCTCGGAATGCCATGAAATGTTTTAAAAGCCCGCAGCACTTAAATATTCATAGGGCTGTCGAAAACTTGCAGAAATTCGACTTTTTTTTTTACTTATACTAAATTTTGAATGCCTTTTGATGACAAGGCGTTGCAAATATCCGTGTCATGTAACGCGCACAGCAATTTTCTGATTCATCAAATGAATCAATGACATTTTCACTGCTCTATCAGATTTAAATATAAAAATTAGCCTCCTTGCAAAACAGTCACTCATCAGAGTATTCGACTTTATGTGGCAGTTGTTTAATGTAAATCACGTTATTACGTTTCCAATAGATACATAAACCTACTGTCGTATTGATAGTATAAAACGTTTGTGCGAAACAAATTATTCATCAATAGAAAGTTGGGCAAAAATTTGAAATTTTTTATTTCTGGTAGCATTTGAGGGAATTCGTATCTTTTGAGTAGAAATAATTTTTTGACGGTAGTACCAATCGGTGAAGATGGATGATTGGTGGGAATGGATTAAGTGTATCTGCGCCGAAAGATACTAGAGAAAGAGAGCGAGATTGTTAAATTGAGCACGTGCTGGAGGCCATTCGACGTTGTGTTTCAAACTAAGCCAATTATTTTGTTTTTCAAACAAAATGTGTGCTGGTAACAAAGGAAAACCTATTACGAGAGTAGAATTTTTAATAAGAATACGAGTATATTTAGATACTCTTGATTAGATTTGACTACATTTGAAGTAACCTCAGCCTTTATTCATATCGAAACATCGGTGAATGTAGCAGTTTATGTAAGCTTAGTGGATCTGAATGAATTTTAATTCGCAACCTAGCAGCTTGATTTCTTTAGATGGATCGGTTGGATTTATATGTTGTATTTGAGAAGTTTATTGAGAAGATAATTTGATTACATTTCACAGGTAGAGTATGTTTGATTTATTTTAATCCTTTTTAGGCATTAGTAGTTGATTATATGTCCCCGTGCAAGGGCGGGTTAAGAGTAACACTGCAGCGCCCCTAACAAAAACATAGCACTTGTCGTAGAAGACGACTAAGGAGAAAATCACATCTATGCAATTTTTATATTTATTTTTTAAATATCAAGGTGAGCCTGGCAACACATATGACATCTTAAAACTGTTCCGCAAGTGTGCATGCGAATCGGTGGGTTGAGACGACTGGAGATCACCGATGTTGTAAAGTCAAGATCAAACAGAAATCAAAAATCAGGAGCATATACGCTTATACTCTAGAATTATGGAAAAGTACGCTAAAAACAAAAACACTACCACGCCAGACACTACCATTGCTACGCATAGTTGTGAACCTGGGACGAGCAGAAATGCTCGAGTCCGAGCTATTCTGTTTCCAGGGGATAACAAAATTATGCAACGACTTAGACGTAACTTTGGAAGTATGAGTGATTGCAGATACAAGCTTGAAGAATTAATGAATAGAAGGTGAATGGGCATCTTGTGTGTACAAGAAACGAAATACAAAACACAGGGAATCGGACGCGTTCTTGGACGTTAAAAAAAAAATCTTACAATATGTTCTACTATGGATCGGAACAAGCTAATAATGAAATTGCTATCATCTTCGCAGCAGAGCTACTTGGCAACATTTTTAACATTTCAAAGTCCAGTGACCGTTTGATGTTTCTCAAATTGGTGATTAGGTGAGATCTGGAGGAGCATATGCTCTTCACCACATCGAAAACATCCTAAAGATAGAGCTTTTGTTTATTGGCAGCGATTTTAACAGAAATGTCGGAAGGAGAAACGAAGACTCTCCAAGAAGACTCGCCAGGAACTCTCCAAGTAATGACATCCTAAACATGTGCAAGTCATACGGCCTTATCGTGCTTAATACTATGTTCGTCAAACTAAGCCGGCACCTGATCACTTACAGCAGTAGCAGAAATAGAACCCAGGTTGACTACAATTTGGTAGCTATGGTAGTTTTATGAAGCCCTGGCTTAAAGATTGCAAATTGATCCTGGGAGAGGCGATCGGCTACGGTGTTTAATTCTGACAGAAATCTTTATGGAGACGGGGAAGTGAACAAATAAACAAACAAATGTGGCTGAGAAAATCGATTAGTACAAGCTTGCCAGAGAAAAAGGCGAAGCTTTTGTTACCAGCATGACAAATTACCTCTTTATCGTTGAGGTTGGTGATGAAAAATGCAGAGCACAAAAAATGTGGGGTTCGAACGTCGAAAGGCCCATACCAACACTCCAAAGAAACATATCTGTTGATAGACGAAGCTTAAAATATAACTCGAAAAAAACGACTTTCAAGGCTTGGTCAAGGCTTCTACTAATAGAGATAGAAAAGTTCGTCTTTAAAAAAATATATAGATGTTGCAAAGGTCTTGAGAGGAATAAGTGCGGCCAATTTAAAGCTAAAAGTTTGGAAGGCCTCTAACGGAAGCTTCGATAAGACAACTTGAATAAGGGAACAATTATCCTCAAAATAGCAACCCGGAGAGATTCGTTACCCCAAAGTTCCTTAACAATGCTCAAGGCCAGCTTTCTGTGAAAGACTACAAAATTCTCCACAGATGGCAACAGTATTGTGAAAGATTTTTGAATGAACATTTCCCTCGAGTACACTTTTTAAGAGACGCTCCGAACCATGACAAAATATCCAACATTGCTGTTGAAGAAGTTAGAAATGCGGTCAAATAATCTAAAAAAGAAAAACGATTGGGCCAGACGAGATACCCTCTGAGTTCTGGAAAAAGATGAGAGACATCTGGTTAAGATGTCTCATGATTTTTATCTCCAAACTTATAAGTAGTGATCGAATGACTAATCAGTAGATGTATCTCAAAGAAAGGGTGGTACGCGAAACTGCGATAACTACCATTTTGTCTAGCTAATGTCACTCACACACAATGACGAACGTTGAGCGGGTATTAGACGGTCGATTGCGGCAAGTAATCCAAAGTGTAAGGATCATAATGGAAACACATCATGATTCCTTGAAGGACTTGCATATGGTGTTTGTCAACTTTAGAAAAGCAACCAAGAGATCTCTTATCGGTGGCGCTAAGAAAACGTACCTATGTGCGCATGATCATGAACATGTATAAGGGAGCAAAGTAAATGTTAAGTAGGAGTCACCGAAGAGTTCCCAATCAAAGTCGGAGTACACCAGGGAAACATCTTCAGTCCTTTGTTATTTATTGATGTCCTTGATTATCTGCTTGAAGGAAAAGTGACGGACCCCAAAGTGCATCACTTATTCTTTGTTAACGATGGAGCTATCGTATGTGAAGATCTAACGCCCCTGCAACGAATACTTGATGTATCGGTGGATGTTATTGAGGCAAATGGGTGTCGTATTAGTTAAAAAAAAAGGGTATCTGTGATTCACCAGCCTATTCCAGATATTTACTTGAATGCAAAAGTGCTTCCCAAGTGCGAAAAGTTCAAATATCTGGAATCTATGATGAATAGCGAAACAACTTGTGATGATGACATCAATCATCGAGTAAGAGTAGGGACGTAGGGTGGATAAAGTGGTGAAAAACTCTGCTATCTTCTGTGACCGAAAAAAGTCCCTCGAAACACTGTATAAAAAGTATGAGGACAAAATAAACTGAGATGAAGTTGCTTCCCATGACAGCAGGACTAACAAAGTTTGATAGCATAAGAAGATACCGGCTCAGTTGGTATTCATATGTTCAATGGAGAGATCATTCGAACCCCGTCAAAAAGGCAATATCAATCAACGTTAGGACACAATCGCACCAAAAAAGAGACCAAAACAACTGGATCTTACAAATGCAAATGCTAGCATTTGATTGGCCTCCGTGACGATGTGATCCTAAGGTCAAACTAGCAAATCCTACAGACAGACCAGTAGGGATGGAGTAAACTGGGAGGATTCTGATCAATCAACTCCGGATCATAACCTCGCTATATGGAAAGAAGAAAAAGAAAAATAGTTGATTATATGAATAATGACTTAAACAAAACATTTAAAGGCAGTTTTCAACTGAAAGGGACACTTTGGATACGATTTCAAGAGCGATATGGTTTTCAATACTTGACATGAAAAGCGGTTATTATCAACAGAAATTCACTAGAGAAAGTGGTCTTTGGCCGTTTACGTTAATACTGTTCGGACTCTGCAACGCTTCGGCCACCTTTGAGCGAAGAACCGAACCCTATCGTCATAAGCAAGACGTTCGAGGAACATCGCGGAAATATTAAAGAAGTGTTTGGGATAATGCGAAGCGCTTATTTGTAAGTGAACCCAGAAATGTGTGCCTTGTTCCAACCGGAATTATATAAAAATTATACATGGGTCGCATTATATCAGCGGAAGGAGTAATGAAAGATTCTAACGAAATCTTACCGAGGAAAAGTTGGCCTGCCCCCAAAGATAAACGCCAACCGAGAAGCTTCTTGGGAATTGACCGACGGCTTAGGTTGTCTTAGGAGTGTGAGAAAGCATTCCAAGATCTCAAGTGAAAGTTATGCAATGCTCCCATCTTGGGTTACTCCACACCCGGAAAAATGTTAATCGTGGAAGCAGTACTCTCAACTGCGGATCTGAACTACCAGAAAGGAACTACTGCGTAACTCGGGGTGAGCTTCTACCTTTAATTCTCTCAACGAAGCATTTCCATAAGTATCTCTAAGGACAAAATCACGGAAATGATCAGCTATGAAATGGCTACTTACTGTGCAACACTGTAAGAAAAAACTCCACTCAAATGCTAATCGACCATCCGGAGTCAAATGTGAATATTGCAACCGTTGGGAAGCGAAAGAAATAGAATAGATTATGAAGGCATATTTGATACAGTGGAGTTCGCTTGAAGATTTCTTGAAGAGAAAATGGGAAATTGCAGATGGAACAACATCTCGTATGCAGATAATCATGCCACAGTTTAGAGTCCGCTAAGTGCTTCATGAAATACATGACGGAACTTTCGGAAGTCATTTGGGAATTAACAAGACGATTTAGGAGGTAAGGAAATGTGTCTATTGATTAGAACAAAACAAGAATTGGTGCAAAAACTGCATAAGATGGGCTTCTTCTAAGGACCAAAAATTAAAACCACAGGGATGAATGAAACAATACCTTGTCGGAGCACCATTCGAATAGCTATTGAGAGCAGCAACAGATACACCTTCGTGATCACTAAGTAGCCGGAAGTGTTCGTAATCCCAAATCAACAGGCTAAGATCGTAGTGGATCATATATTCAGCAACTGGGTAAGCATATTTGGGGACTCAATAGATGATCAAGGAAGAAACTTTGAATCAAAAGTCTTCCAGCAAGTGTGCCAATATTTGGCAATAAGGAAGAAAAGGATCACGTCACTAGACCCTCAAGCCGATGAAATGGTCAAGAAATTCAATAGGATCTTGAATGAGCATCTGTCTGAGTTTGTAGGTAGCTTCCAGCGGGACTGGGATTGCCTTCTTCTTCTTAATGGCCTACAGAAAATCGTTCTATAGTTCAACAAGACACAAACCAAGATCGTATTTGGTAGAACAGTTCGGTTGCCAAGGGAAAATTAATTCAGATCGCCACCTACGGAGCTGAACGAGTATGTACATAGATAACTTGCGTAGAAGGATTCATAAATTGCGCGAAAGCATCCAAGAAAATATGTAACCAGCGAGCAATCGTATGAAGACTAGGTACGACATCAATGCAAAATCATCCGGGTTCAGAACTTTCTTTTTTGGCTTATTTCGCATGGTTCTTCTAAAACAAGCCACATGAAAGTAAGTTGACTTGTCTTAAACCTTTCTGGATATTGAAGTTCTCGATTTACTCTACCGAAAATTCTCAAAAGTCTTTTAGCATAACCTATTGAGTTTAACAGGGATATCAAAACCAGACATAGCGTAATTAAGGTTGAGTCTATGTACACTATCATGGCGCTTTTAAGTCGACGAGGGTCACTCTGAAACTCCCAGTACTATTCTAAACATTTCCGTAGTGCGAATATTTGATCGATGGTGGACTCAAAGCCCTGTAATCCGGCTGATATGGACAAATCAGATGGGTCTTGTGTCGTTTCAGACGCTCATATAATATGACTGAAAAGATTTTATAGACGGCGTCTAAAGGTTCTGCTTTCATGTGGTTCGGACAAACCAAACTGACAGATGAGCTGGGTTAGTAAGCAGTCCGATAGCAGTGACAGGTTTATTGGGCCTTAGGTTTGATATTGCTGCCCTAACTTAGTTTTGGTTAAGAGACGAAGTGATACGGTTTGTGACAATAATATTTTGCCCATGACCGCCTTTATACTGTCTGTAGAAGTAGTCATTCCAAACTCTCTGAAGCAATTATGGCTCTACGATTAGCTTTTTAAGTGCATCTTTGCACTTTGCATTCTGGCTTTATATCTCTGGCATATTAGTTGTATTCTCTGATAAAACTTTCGAAAGTCATTCGTGCAACATCTCTCTATTTTCCCGATCGCGCACTTCTCGTACTCTCTCTTCTTCTTCTTTTAAAGAAGCTAGTGGTCCTTTTATATTTTCTGCACGTAAACCTCACGAGCAGCTGTCGTGCTTCAATGCAGCTTTATATGTTTTTTTTTTTTTTGGCTGGCTACGAGGAGGTTCCTTTGTGGTGGCAGTTTGAAAACAGCTTCTATGATGACTCCTTGACAACATTCTCACTGGTGTTTCATGGTTTGTGCAGGGGGATAAAATTTTTTTGAATTTATAGGGTGTTAACTTACATGTCTTAGGGTGATTCAATTGAACCTTCATCACAGCAAAGCAGCATCAGCGATGATGAGTAAATATTTTGATGAGGATTCGTGAGCCCTGATATAGGAGCGTTGGATTTTTAGAGGAACGATTAGAAGACTCCCAAATAGTACAACTGAATTGCATCATGTGCAAACCAGCGAAAGAATTAGGTAGTGTATCCTGGTAAGGCACGGAGTTCAAGCTTATAAATTTCCGAATCTGTGTGGCCCAGACCTAGCAGCAGTACGAATAGGATCAGGTGCGGAAAATTATGTCATAGCATCTGCACACCTGCCGTATGATTCGCCAGTACCTTCTCCGACAAGAGAGTTAGAGTCTTTGGTAAATGCATGCAGGAACATAATTGAAAGGGTATCAGAATGGAGGCTAATGGATCAGGCTACATTGTTGGATCACAGAGACATTTCGTTTGATGTTCGTTAAAAAAAGAAAGATCGGAAATACATCAGAATTCCGAAGAACAAGGATAGGACAAAGTACCTTGAAGTGTTGGAGGAAAACTGAATGTAATGACTTTCGGAATACTGAAAAATACTTGGCATGTAGAATCACAGCTAAAGCATTTGCAATCAGCTGTTGAAGATGAGTACCGAGTGTCTTGCATACCTACTCTAGTGGAAAAACAGGATCCTACGCCTTGATGGTATCGGGAACTTGAAAAGCTAAAGAAGGCTATGAGGAAGACCTTCAATCATGAATACAAGGCGAAAAAAAAAGAGCTGAATGTTACTCTACGACGACGTAAGAGGGAGTCATGTAGGGACTTTTGCTCGAGTATGAGGAGTACATCTGAAGTCAGTAGACTACAAAAGATTGTTTCCAGAGACCCAGTTTCCAAGATAGGACTCATTCATAATAGAGCGGAGGAGATAGTGGAAACTCTTGGTCAGACAAATGAGGTCCTGATGAAAGTACACTTTCCAGGAAGCTATAAGTCAGATCAACCCTGGGCGCCCAGGAAAAAAGGAGCAAACAGGATAGATAGGACGGAAGTAGAACAGATCGTGACACCAGAAGCGGTCAAGGGGGCGATAACAATGTTTTCACCCTTCAAAACCGCGGCACTAGATTTTATTTTTCCAGGTCAAATGCAATGGGAGTAGACTTAATTGCACCAAGGCTTAGGAATATATACGTTGCATGCCTAAAAATAGGCTACATCCCGATTACATGGAGAGAGACGAAGATAGTCTTCCTTCCAAAACCGGGAAAAAAGAATTACACCGAGGTAAAATCCTTCAGACCGGTAAGCCTAACATCCTTTCTGTTAAAAACAATGGAAAGGGTGGTGGTGGACTATATGGAGAGTACGGTGCTTAAGATGTATCTTTTGAATGGCCTATAGGGCAGGTATGTCTCCAGAAATAGCGTTACATTTTTTTTTTTATAATTCCGCGCGCGCACCAAAGGGATATGAATACCCTTTTATTGGCTTTTCACCAGGACGCGGGCGGGTAATGTAGTAGTTTGAAACTCAGGTGTATTAGGTTTCGATATTTTTCCCAGAGGTGGCTGTCAAACTGGAGCCAATGCATCCTCAACCGGTGGGTATTAGTACTTGCTAGTTGTTAGTTCGTTACATTTAACCTAGCCAGCAACCACGCCAACATCAGTGTTATGCCTTCATGTCAGAGTTGACGACGACGGGTTTACGCGGTAGTACGCGCTGTATAGGAAGAGCTAAATACCGGGGGCATTGCGATGACCGCTATAATGGACATTGAAAGTGCTTTCGATTAGATATGTTTTGAAAGTCTGAAACAAGCCTTAGAAAAACGTAGGGTTAACCCACTGGTGGTAAGATGGGTGGACGATAAATATTCAGACGAGATAATCAAAACTCCGAGTAATTGTCAGCAGAGGTTGCCCACAAGGAGGTGTTTTTTCACCTACACTGTGGAATATCAATGTGGACTCTCTTCTCGATAGACTTGAGGCAACGCGCGTTCACACAGTACATCCCACTGTGATATGACGACATTACAATAATGGCAACAGGCAAATTTATTGACGTCACGGCGGATATCATGAGGATTGCACTCAAAGTGGTTGAGCGGTAGTGTCTGAAACAAGGGCTCTCCATTAATGTGGAGGAAGCAGATCTAATAATCTTCACTAGAAAGATGAAAAGTCTGGAATTTCAGCCCTTTACACTTTCCGGATCGGAACTAACGACTACCAAGAAGTTTATATATCTGGTAGTATACCTAGATACTGGACTTACTTGGAACAACCATGTTGAGGAGAAGGTCCGGAAGACAAAAAGGGTACTACATCAGTGCAAACGTGTATGGGGATAGAGGTGGGGACTCTCTCCTAGGTCAGCATACTGGATGTATACGATGATTACTAGACCCATTATCACCTACGTTTCGGTTGTATGGTGTATTGTAGGAATTACAGGTGCAATACGCACAACACCAACATGCACATTAGAAGTAATTTTAGGGATTTCACCGCTAGACTGTATCGTGATGTGAAATGACACAATAGAGGTACCACCTATGGACATAACATGATTTTGGAACTTGTCAAAATCGAAATTAGGGATCACAAAACTCGTATTAAGAATGGATTACTTCCAGAAAAGAGGAATGGTGAAATCGTGATTTTCACAGATGGATCCATGATGGATAGCGGAGCGGGGGCCGGTATCTTTTCAGAAGATCTGGAACTAGCCCATCACATTAGCCTCGGGAAGCTCATTTCAGTATACCTGGCTGAGATGATTGCTTTGCTGCATGCGTTGGATTACCTGCTTGAGAGTCAAGTGGAAGGAAGAAATAAAATAATAAAACTGGATGCATGGAACGGACAACCATTACAAAATCATTGGCACCAGAATGTGTATTTAAGCTAAATTAGTGTTCATCTAAAAATCAGGTTACACTGACTTGGGTACAAGGACACATGGGGATCAACGGCACAGATCAACTGAAAAGTTGCTGGGACCAGAACCATTCTCTTCAAATGGTAGAGGAATGTAGAACAGCTGAATTATAAATGGATTACGGCAGAACACTTAAGAAGATAAGCTAAAATGGCAATACAAGGCCGACTTTATCCACTCAAAGAAGGGTTCTAGACGAGGAATATTGAAATGGGTGGTGGCATTAACTACAGGTCATGGTAATTTCGGGTATCATTTAGGGAGAATAGGCCTTAGAGAGGATGATACTTGTAAGCTATGCCTGGAGGAATCTAAGACAGCCGCACATATATTGTGTCATTGTCCAGCTTTGACTGGCAGAAGAATGGGGATCTTGGAAAAATATTGGATCACGACCCATTGGATGAAACAGATCTCACATAAACAGATGCTAGCGTTAACACTAGGAATCGAAGCCCGGGTTGATAGAGGTAGACAGACGAAAAGAGACCCGATAAAAGAGACTCGAAAATATATATATATTTATATATACATGTCGAAATCATAAATATTTTTGTCGAATAGCAAATCCACATCCAAATAAGCTTTCTCTTCCTTCTTTGTAGCAGTTTTCGTATCAAACGTCGTAGTTTTTTATCACACTTCTTAGATTGCGGTAATATCTGCTATATACCAATCTATTCCAACACGTGCAAAGTCTACTTCATCGCAGACCACTCTAATCTAGCTTATTCTAAGTTACAGACGTGATTCGTAATTGGATTCACTGACGACGTGATCTTAAATGGGGTGAACTTACCTAGTTTCTCAAGCTATCTATGCAGAAATGTTACAGAAATATGTAGGTCATCAGCCTATCTGAAAGCAAAAAACAAAGGTTAGCAGGTGGAGAAAAGTTAATGCTAAGTTTTAGTGAATTCATTACATCTTACGGACGCTAGATATGTGTCATACTTAACATATGATGCTGTCTTACCTATTGGAACATTGGTTGGAAATAGTCATGTGGAGATCTATGTATATACACAAGGAATTAGAATTGGAAATTTCTTTGAAATTGAACTATTTCAAGCGACAAAGAACTTACTATTTAAAACTGAAGTTGTGTTTTTTGAGAACGTTTTATATTTATTTAAAGTTATTCGTGTATTCTATAGGCTTTTGTTTAAGTCCACAATCAGCTGCGCTCTTCACTGAATCGTTAATTACAAATTTAATTAAAAAAACTCCAACTTTTGGCTTCTTAAAGGCCCATTAATACCCACTGACCTACTTTTACAAGCTGATTTTCCATTATTGATTTCTAGTTTCAACTGTAGAATCATCAGATCAAAATGAATTCTAAATTTTAAGTCAGCTTATTTTTCAATAAAATAACAAATTCCATCAGTAAGATGTTTCACAATTTTATGTAAATAATTTTCCCACAAAATTTGTTTAAACAAAATCATTAGAGAATAATTAAAAGCATAATTCATCGAGTAATTAAATATAAATATCGATAATTGCTTTCCATAAGCGACTAATTCAGTAATTAAAAATCAATTTTAGCGTGCCCCAAAATTTTAATCGTCATATCAATACGATTTGCTCACGTTTCAATGTATCATAGACTGTGTCGTGATAAAAAGGATTTTCAAAAAAAGGACCAACGATAAAAATTGGATTAGCCCTCATACAGAGTCAACGTTTTATTCGTTTAAAATACCATACAGACTCGTATATGGACGGAAACACATACCAATTATAGGTTGAATTTAATTAAAAAGTCATGCGTTCTAGGAATTCATCCGTCAATTCGACCTAATGAGCATAAAATCATCTTTACCCATAGGACGACTACAATTTCCATTTCACTTTCAATATTCAAGAACGTGGTACATTGCCGACAGTACAATTGTACAAATCTTCAACTGCACATTATTTCGATAAATATGTACAATACATTATAATTGAATTTAAAAAATATAATTGTGTGAGTCGGCCAAGTGGTAATGAATTTAAGAGTTGTCGATTTCTCTGCACGAAACCTTAATTAAAACTCAAACACGGAAGTCGACTTAAATTCACGCTCTCGTCCGACATTCATATCGGTTCGTGTTCAACGATTTAAGTTTCATAATCTTTCCGAATAATTTTAAATAATTTTCTTTTTCTGTCGAGATAAAATGTATCTTTTGGATTTAATTATTCAATTAATTTAGTTACATTTTATTGTTTTTGTTTTCTTTATTTTTCTCTTTTAAAAGGGAATGCAGTCGCATTAGAGTATAAGGTATAACGCAACAGCATTTGATTTGTAATTCGTACTTGGGTAGAATTGTAAAACTAACAATTAATATGAGAAGAGAGATGTCAGCCCCCTAATGGCTATAAATCTGGATAACAATCTAACAATGCAGTTCTATTTCTTGCAAAAAAAAAAACTCTTCCACTTATGACAGCGCCAGATGGGTGTAGCTTGGATGCAATAGTACGAGTAAGATAAATTATGGATATAAAATAAATCATCTTGAATTCACTTAAAAACACGAATATTGTGGGGAATAGAATTTGCATTTGGCATTTCGAAACCCTTCTATTTCTGCTTCGAATACGCGTAAAATGAATTCAATGAAAATATTTGTAAGTCGGCGATGGATGCATTTATTCGAATTCAATTTACATAATGTTCTCAAAAATATTCCTCGTAGATACGCTTTTAACTTTTGTATATCTGGGAATAAGCATACGAATATATGTATATATACTCGTATAGCATGACAATACCTTAAGTAATGCTGGCTTTGAAGCCTGAACTTAATTCCATTAACATATATCATATCTTTAGTCAGGCTAGATTTATTTGAATATTTATTGAATGAATAAAATTAAGCTTCTGAGCTTCTCAAGCGGGAACGCACTCAGAAAATTTCAAAAATGTCAACTTAGATAGGAACGACGTTATCAAAGATAGAGATAAGGCATATTCGAAAAGGACCCCGTGTCGTTATTATCAGTATTAATAAATAAATCTGGCATCAAGATATTTTGAAAAAAGCAATCTGAAGGTCCAGAGTATAGGTACACTTGCGGTTATTAAAACCGCACCACCTAATGAGTTCTCAAAAAATGCCTAATTACAACAGATCGTAAGGGTTTTCCCATTCTAATGAAGGGTATTCCCCATAGCGGAGTTCAACCTCGTATTCAGTGCTAAAAAAAATCAGTTTGAATTAAGTTGTGACGGTGACAAATGACGGTGGTAAATATCATCAACTGACTCGGGATGAAAAAGTTCAAATATTGACTTTAGTCGAAGAAGGGCTTGGCTATCGTGAGATTGTGGTTAAAATAGGATGCTGTCATTCAACTATCGTACGACTGATGAAGAAAAAAAGAAAATTTGGATCCACTGGAAAGAAAAAAAGGCTCGGGACGAAAACGTAAAACAACCCAGAAGACGGACAATGTATTACAACGAATTAGCATGAAAGATCGCTTTAAAAGTGCTGAGTGAACTTCATCAAGGTGATCTAAGTGCCGAAACTATACACCGACGGCTACGGGAGATAGGTTTATATGGAAGACGACCAGCGAAAAAACCTCTCCTAACCACAAAAATGAAAAAAGCACGCTTGACTTGGCGATGTGTGATATGGTCCGATGAAAGTAAATTTAATATGTAGTGTGCCGACAATTTGCCATACGTACGACGGTCAGCAGGTGAAAGGTCCAAGGATGGGTGCATAGTCAAAACAGTGAAGTTTCTTCAAATCCGGATGGTTTGGGGATGTTTTTCTTTTTACGTTTTGGGCCCTTTGCACTTTGTTAATGGAACTATGAACGCTCAAAAGTATGGAGAAGTAATAAAGGAGTTTTTGGTACCAGCAATTGAACAGCGTTATTCGTATACTGACAAGTGCATTTTTCAAGATGATTCTGCACCTTACCACCGCGCCAAATCCGTAAGTAAAGTGTTATAAATCAACTTCAACTCTAACTAGAGTCTTTCAGTAATTTTCAGCTCAAGACAACGTTTGATGACCTCGGAACTACCAGGCTAGACTGGCCAGTTAATTCGCCAGATTTAAACCCAATCGAACACTTGTGCCATGTAATGAAACGTAAGGTGGCTGAACATAAGCCAGAGAATAAAAAAAGCTAAATGAAGTCCTGGAACATGTACGGAATACTGAAATTTCAAGGGATATTACCGAACTTCTAGTAAACTCGATGCCTTCTAGAATAAAAGCGGTTATAACCGCCAAAGGAGGAGCAACTCGGTATTGATAGTTTTTTGTAAAATTGGCATATCTAAACATCTTATATACACATACGTAAAAAATATATCGTCGCATTAAAATATTTTAAAAAAATAAGAAAATTAACTGGTTTTTCTTTCTTTGTTAATATCTTTTTTCAAACATTCAATAAACAGATGGAAATTAGATAGAAATACTTATAAACTACTGCGGAGCACTCAACAAAAATTTAATTTCATTATAAAAGTTATTATCGTAGTTATTAACAATTTTTCAATCATTTTGATATGGTGCGGTTTTTATGACGGCAAGTGTATAATATATCAAAGATTACTTTTTTAACAAAGTGCGGACATTTTGACATTTTTGATACTTTGAAGTACCACCTTGATTACAAAAAAATAACCAACGTGTAGCACTCCCACTTGTTCCTATTTGAGTTCTGGAAAAGTGTTTCGGCAACGATTCTCTAAAGAAAACGGTCAATTACCAGTGGCACGAGTGGTTCAAGAGTGGTCGTGAGTCAATCGAAGATGATGACACTGCGACCATCGACATCGAAAACTGACGAAAACATTGATAAAGTAAAGGAAATATTGGTCAGTTACCGCAAATTAACCATCAGAGAGATAGCGGAGGACTTGAACATTACCTATGGATCCGTCCAAGACATTTTGGTTAATGATTTGGGTTTTCTAGGTGTAGCAGCAAAGTTGGTGCTAAAAGATCTCAATTTCATGCAAAAAAGAGACCGTGTTGACGTCGCAAAAGAGATGATTTGCGAGGCTAAATCCGATCCTATATTCATCAAAATTATCATTACTGGAGACGAGAAGTGAGTTTATGAGTTCGACACGCAATCCACACATCAGGCAGGTGAATGGCGTTCACCATATGAGCCGAGACCAAAAAAAACACGTCGTTTTCAGTCAAAAAAGAAGACAATGCTCACGGTTTTCATGGATTACAACGGTGTAGTGCATCATGAATTTTTGCCAGAAGGCTAGACAGTAAACAAAGAGTATTATTTGGGCTTTATGAGACGTTTGCGTGAAGTAATTCGCTGAAAGAGACCAGAATTGTGATCAGAAAACTCATGAATTTTGCACAATGATAACGCCCAGTGCCATCATTATTCGTAATTTGTTGACTAAAAATGCAACAAATACCATCCAACAGCCACCGAATTCACCTGGTTTGGCTCCCTGTGACTTCTTTCTGTTCAATTGAGTTAAAAAAACACTACGGGGAACGCGTTTCAGAAGCTGAGAGGAAGTAATGGAAAAATCGCAGGAAGCGTGGACATACCGAAAACCGAATATAAAATCTGTTTCAAGGATAAGATCAAGCGCTGGCACAAGTGTGTTGCAGTAGATGGGGAATACTTTAAAGAGGACAATAAAAATTTAGATGAATAACCTTTTTTTTCTGAATACATTCCGGGAAGCTTTTGATAATAATAAAAGTGGCCATACAAGCACCGAAGATGATGCACGCAGTGGACGTCTAAAAGAGGCTGTTTCAGATGAAAACACCAAAAAAAGTCCACAAAATGGTTACGAATGACCGTAAAGTGAAGTTTATCGAGATAGCTGAGGCTCTGAAGATATCAAAAGAGCGTGTTGGATATATCATACACGAATATTTGGACATGCGAAAGCTCTGTTCAAAGTGGGTGCCGCGTTTGCTCACAGTCGACCAAAAACAACAACGTGTTGATGATTCAGAGGAGTGTTTAAAGCTGTTCAACCGCAATAAAGCCGAATTTTTGCGACAGTATGTGACAATGGATGAAACTTGGCTCCATCACTTCACACCAGAGTCAAGTCGGCAGTCATCTGAGTGGCGAGCAGGCGACGATCCTCGTCCAAAACGACCAAAAACTCAACAGTCTGTTGGCAAGGTTATGGCATCCGTATTTTGGGATACACATGGAATAATTTTCATCGACTATCTCCAAAAGGGGCAAACCATCAACAGCGACCATTACATTGCGTTGTTGGAGCTTTTGAAGAACGAAATCGCAAAACCGGCCGCATTTGAAGAAAAAAAAGTGCTGTTTCATCAAGACATTGCACCGTGTCACAAGTCGATGAAAACGATGTCAAAATTGAATGAATTCGGCTACGAATTGCTTCCCCACCCACCCTTTTTCCCCAGATTTGGCACCCAGCTACTATTTCCTTTTCGCAGACCTCAAAAGAATGCTCTCCGGAAGACCGATGAAGAAGTAATCGCCGAAACAGAGTCCTATTTTGAGGCTAAACCGAAATCGTACTACAAAACTGGTATCGGAAGATTGAAAAATCGTTTCAATTAGTGTATCGCCCACGAAGGCAACTATATTGATAAATAAAGTTGAATTTTGCAAAAATGTACTGACTTTTCAGCCCACGGTTATGCATGTAATGCTACATTTTCATCGCATCTCGCGGTGTGTTTTGAACCAAGTAAAGAGTTTGTGTTTTTGAATTTATTTTCTTTAAGCCTCTTCTTAAAAGCTCATATAGAACAGCAGATTATCTAATAAGTTTCTTGAAGTGGAGACGCGAATGCGAGTGCGCGTATTTCTTATTAAAGCGTGCGCCAGCAGCTAGTGTGGAAGTTTATGTTAAACTTAACACACATTTGTGTTAAATCAGTTATGAATTAAGTACAACATCATTAATGTAACTACAACTACTTCTGTTGCAAGCGATCATTCGAAGATCAAAATTATCAATGACCTTCGAATAAGTGGGTTAATGACCATATTTTCAGTTTGGATGATACCCTTAATTGTCGCTTGGTTATTGGCATTCATCTAACTCTTCTAATAATCCCACGAAAAAAAGTCAAAAGGTTTCAAATCGCATGACTTTAAAGGTCAATCAACTTATTATCTAACCGAAATAATGGTTGTCTTGGGCATCCAGTAACATCATCTTGTTGAAACCAGAGATCATCCAGACTAAATTCATTCAATTTTAGAAATAGTTGTTGAATATGTTGCGGTAACATTCTCCATTCACTGTAACTGCCTCTTCAGTTTCATTTTCGAAAAAGTACGGAGCAATGACGCATAATCCGCGCCATACAGTAACAATTTTGGGATGCGTTGGTTTTTTGTAAATCTTGTATGGGTTTTCCGGTCTCCAGAAACGATAATCCATTCAAAAATGGGCTTCATCGGAAAAGATCAAATTCGATGGCAAATTGTCCTGGAGATCCAACTTCCAGTTAACAAACAATCGACGACATCGAAGATATTCCAAAGACTTCAATTATAGACTACGTAGTTTGAATTTTAAAGGTGTGCAAATGAATTTCAACTTTTAGGATTGGCCATAATGTACCATAAATGAGGCCCAATTGCTTACTTCGGCAACGAATTGAGGTGCCTGACTGATTTTGAACACTTTCGCTCACAGTGGTGTTGTTTGGCGTGCTGGCGGAGCAAGCAGTTACTTCAAAACGATTCACCATTTCACGAATTCTGGACTCACTAAGGGTATTATGTTGACCGAAAATTTCACGAACTTTACGAAATGTTACTTTAACAGATCGTTCACAATAAGATTGTATAACAAAATTGCATTGTTGTGTAGTAAACGATTTCATAACTATAACTACCAAAGATTGTATGACATCTGTCAAAAAGATCAATCATATTGAATTCAGTAAATGACAGTAATTGATAGACAACATCCACACCATCTGTTGGCTAACCCTTAAGTTACCGCTTTGTATCAGCTTACTTATATTCGTAACATTTTTATCACCCCATCGTTGTTACCACAATCAGTTTTTCGGATAATGGGACAGACGGAGGAAGAAAGATATTTAGGCTCAGTGGCCTATTTGCTCCATGGGTGGCGTCCAACCTTTAATGGGCTGACTAAATTATTAGTGCGAATAGACTTTTTGTTGTATTTTATGCACTCATTCATCTTACGAGATTTACTTTCCTGAAAAAAACAAAGTCTTTAGGGCACGGCTGGTTATTAAAGTCAACACACTACCACTTAAACCACGGCCACCCACGTTTAGACAGAACGACAGAAATGATACCTTTTCTCTGCCTGAACTGGATGACTACAGCATTGGTTGTGCTGATTTTGTTATAAAGTGCAAATTCTGGCAACATTCAGCCGCAATTTTTGAAAATACTGATTCCTCTTATATTTCCTTAAATGCCCTATATTTTCCATACAATTATTATGACATCAACTTACTCTACTGATACGAAAAAAAAACAGTACTATCCCAATCTCCAAAAATGGTAATTCCTCTGACTTTAGACCCATTGCTATCTTTCCTTTCCTATCCAAAGCCTTCGAATCAAGGAGTAAATTGAAAAGGAAAAACTATTAAATGGATGCAGCTGCGTCTCCTTTTAAAGGTTTCTGATGAAATAAGGCAGGCAATTGATGCCAATAAAACAACTAGACTTTTGTAAAGCATTTGACTACAATTTTTCTAATACATCATGTAAACTGATTTTGTTTTGATGTACCTAACTACCCTCGAGCTGTTTTTTGCAATAATAAATTATCCTTCTTTTAGCTCTTTTCGTCAAGGATACACTCTTTTGGCTAAATCTGAGAAATGAGTTGGTGTATGCCTAGTAGGATGCCGCAGCTTTGTTGGATCTGAGCTCAGTGTTTGATATCCTTACTTATTCGTCAGGTTGCCGGAAGTTGTGACTGCTCTGGTGTAATTTGAATATTCCGTTCTATTGGTAAAACTTTCGCACGTTCTTTCTGGGGTACAAACTTTCAATATTTTCATTCGGTTCCTTCTTGTGGTCTACTTTCTTCTTTTGAAGAAACAGATGGTATCCTTGGCTTTGTTCCTAGACTTCACCGGCGGCTCTCGTCTGATGCTATAGCACCGCTTTGTACACTTGTTGTTTAGCTGCATGTACTTACCGGCACACTTCATTTTTTGATGGTGTTAAGATGAAACCCAACACATCAGTTGTGGCATCTCTGAGACCACGTTAATTTTGTTGCCACCGGCCTACAGTACTTGATGTTAACAACATAAAATTTAATGAAGGATTTCGGGATACGCGTTCGCCAAACGTTCTAGCGTTCTCTTGCCATCTCAGAGTAGTTCGTCTTTGTTGTGTCGTTCGGAAAGTCGACGTTCGTACTTTCACTGCAACAGAGTAGTGGTCCAATGGTTAATGTTGGCTCCCCGAAATGTTCGGACGTCCAAAATACTGGAGGCAGGATAATTTTGGTTAAACTTTGTCTGTCGGGTCCTCTTTTGTATATGGAAATGAGGAAACCGAGTGTCGAAGTCCGTTGTCAGATTTGGTGTCGTATAGGCTTTGCTTACCGACTGTCCTACCAAAGATGGACTCCTTTCCTATCCTGGCGCTAAATTCGCCTAGAATGATTTTAGAATGTGATAACACAGTTTTGCATCCTCCTTATGCCCTGCCCAACACTGAATTCATTATTATCCGACGCTTCATATTTTTTTATTATGTATCTCTTCCATATAGAGTTGTGAGCCTTGTGATGGCGTAGGCCAGCATTCTGCTTCTGATCAAGCACGCACTTGCCATTTTAGTATGCAAGAGTAAAGGGGAGACCACCACTGAAAGCATAGACAAGTATTATGCTACGAACTTGGTTGTTGGCTCAATTCGAGTTATATGATTGTCAGCAGTTTCCCGATCAATCACCGTAGACATCCCTTTATCGTCGAATATTGAACGTAATGTGCATGAACTAGTTTATTACTCTTCAAGTATTGCCCCGTAAATATCCGCGTTAAGCAACCTCTTCCCTAATAACTTGATTGCGCAATTCTTGAAAATCTTTCACACTATTTCTGGGTCATTAAATGCAATGTAAGGTTACTTACTTACTTTACAGAGAAATAACATAGTGATGTACTTAAACAACTTCATCTTTCAAATTTTGGCAAAATGTCACAACGTTGCAATCTTGTTATTCAAAATATTAAGTAAATTCCAAGCCAGATCACGATTCTAAAGATACAAAGTTATTGGAGCATGAAATAGTCTTGTATTTGACGTATGGAACTCTGATCTGTGATTGTGTTTCTCCAGCCTTTAGTCTCCTATTGTACATTGAAGAAAAGAAACCTGTTATCTAAATCAAGCTCTCGGGATATGTACTACATAATGTATGCAATTTGCTAATGAAATCACAAATGAAACATTTCGCTTATTAAAAGGAGCTTCAGAGAGATTTCCTTAGTTTACTTTAGTTCGTCTTTAACAAAATTGTTGAACTTTATTTCAAGGACCAATTACATATTCAGATACCATTTGTCATAAATTGTTCCTCTCACAAATTCACACTCAAATTGAAATTTAATTGAAGTTCATGAGCGGCTCCAGGGCTTGAACATTTTCCTTTCCCACTGACTTGGAAGTCATCATTATGTGAAATTAGGAAACAATCGGCATGAAATTCAAATCTTCATATTAAGTTCAAATGATTCCTAGAAATTTCACAAAATCTGCAGATACTCTTATACTCGTTCACGGTGTGTTCGTATATCAGCTTATTGATTCACATGATACATTAGATTGCAAAGCTGGTTATTTCCGGCATAAATAGCACTATCCTGTACAACCAAACTAACGACGTCATTAATGAGCAGGTTTTCCCCAGGTAGACCAGTAGCCGTACCAGGGCAAGAACACCGTGTCAGCCGGAACTGCCCTACGTTCAGTCTGCCACTTTATAACCTATAAATCGGCTCATTCTCATTGTGGGTAATATTTGTGAAAGGATTTTCTATCAAAGTTCATGAGAACTTCAGGTGAATAGCCATCGGAGTGATGTAATTCCATTGCAAATATGCAAAGTCAGTTTGGGAATATTGTGCTTCTATATCTTGCAGTACATTCGCTGTTGGTAAGTTGACCTGGACGACATATCATTTTAATTGTTAGATGCTTCGACATAGTTTTGCTATGGCATAAATTTAAAGTAAACCGACAAAAGAGTCTGTGGAATGACACCGTCACCTGGGTAAAATGTACTTGACCGAAATAATATGCTAATTTCTAATTTTTAATGCAGCTACAGTGTTCCTCTTTTAACAAAGGACCTGCGAAGCATGAACAACACTTACGGTGAAATGTTTCAGATGATACTTAACCACCACGAATCTACTTAGTTCTGATGGTAAGTACACCACCGTGAAAATTTTTATATAAAAATTATTCAGTGCGATGTTGAGAGATTTTAAGACACTTACGAATCTTAAAAGTTGAAAATTTGGAATACTTCGCACTCAGTGAATACCTAATGAGTTGTTTTCATTTATTTTCTTTGAGGCATTATCAGATTATAAAAAAAATACTAAAACAAATAATTTCGGTTTTGAATAGTACATAATATGTTATGACGTCGTTTTAAGATGCGTTTGCTACCATTTAGTCTCCTTAATATATGTATATTGTACTCACAGGAAACTATAAATTCATTATATCATATATTATTTGTCAAAGCAAAATTCCTACATTCCTAATTTTCTACGGTCATACGCTCATAATGAACATCATTATATGTAATAAACACCCTTCTGCATCTTCGGCAGAGGTGTAAATTCACTTAGAGCAATGTATCTACCAAGCGTAATTACATTTATATTTGATAGTATGTACTTATGCATTAAACTCGTATGTAGTACATACACTTTACTTGAAATGTTTTCTGAATTACATTTCCATAAAGCGTATCGTTATAAATTAGTTAAGGGCCATGAAGATAGCATCTCGTTTATGGCTTTTGGTGTACAGATATTTGACGCATTTTATGCAGAGATACTAATATCATCTGTATGTATTAGTTAAATGCAGTGTTTTAAAGCATTCATAACTTTAATGTTTTTATTTATTTTCATTCTGTGAATAGGTAAATATTTGTCGAATTCCAGGGAATGTACATATATTAAAACATCTTCGAAAGGTGTTAAAACAAGGTGAAAAAATTAAAGTGACAAAGCACAGATAAAGAGCCAAATAATTTTAGAATTGTGTTCTATTCTAATTGTTCTGTTATATTTTACAATGAAATATTCCGTGCTTTAGAGTATTAATAATCCACAATCACTACAGTAATCATATGGTAATATTTCTATGTTCCTGATTTATGTTCATATAAAGCATGTCTGGGCAAAAGCGGAGCCCTACGCTTTACTCCCTTCGATGCTGTGGATACTCTGTTTTATCTTACACCACTTGACATTTCGGCCACTTAAATATTCTTAACGCACTAGGAATCCTACCAGAAAACGTCAACTACACTATACCCAAACAACGGTTTGACAAGGGCTTATATGTAAGCATTCCCTCCAGATCCTTGTGCGAGAAAAATGAGTTCCTGGATGATAATTCAATCCACGTTTACAAAGACAGTTCAAAGACTGTCAGTGGGGCTAGTTGCGGTTTATTTGTCGATAAGCTTAACCTTAGCCTCTCCTTCGGCCTCCCCAATCACTGTTGCGTATTCCAGTCGAAAATTCTGGTAATTAAGGAAGCCCTATCCTGGCTAAAAAATAAAGTATTGGGTATGTAATTTAATTCGTGCGGTGTTTTTTTCAAAATTTGAACGTTTATTTAAGAAAAACATGTACAATAGTATTACTCAAAGTATTGCCCATCTGAAGCTATGACTTTTTCCTATATTTCTGGCAATTTGATATTCTGCTCTGATGTGAACCGTATTTCAATGAGGGCGTTCTTCATCGACCGGAACAAATGGTTGTCAGAAGCGCCAAGGTCTGTGCTATAAGGCGGGTGGGTTAAGACTTTTCATCCACTGTTTTCCAAATAGTTCTTAATCGAAATAGCAACGTAGGGCCAAGCGTTGTCATGATGGAAAATTATTGCCTCGTGTATGGTCGCATATTCCGGGTGTTTTTCGGAGAGCAGTACTCTTCAAACGGATTAATTGTGTTCGGTAGCATTGATCGTTTTACCCGGTTTTAGGAGCTCATAATACAGCACACCCATCTTATTACACCAAATACAGAGCATTACCTTCGCGCCATGGATATTCGTTTTTGCCGTTGATTTGGCTAGTTAGCCAGGTTTCACGTATGATTTTTTGCACTTGGGGTTGTCGTAATGGATCCATTATTCATCACCAGTAATAATCCGATGCAAAAATAACTTCCTTTTGTGGCGTTCTAGCAGCATTTCGGACATGCAAAACCGCTTTTCAACGAACCCAATTTCCTTGCTTTTGAATATATTCAGCTGCTTTTAAACGATTTGAAATGACTGCTTGAGTGACACCCAAAGATTCTGCGAGCTCTTCTTGTGTTTGGCAACAATCTTCATAGAATAATGCTTCCAGTTCTTCATCTGCAAACTTTTTTGGCTGCCCAGGACGTTCATCGTCTTCGAAGCCAAAATTACCACTTTTAAATCGTGCAAACCACTTTTGGCACGTTCGCTCAGCTAGCGCATGTTCACCATAAACTTCCACCAAAATAAGATGACTTTCGGCAGCAGTTTTCTTCGTATTAAAGTTATGAAGAAGAACTCCCCGCAAAAACACTTTTTCAGGCACAAAGATCGACATATTTGAGTAAAAAAAATTATTGTTGTTTACGCTTCAAATGAATGACATTTACTGAAATGACGTGACAATGACAGAAGCTTTCCAAGGTATGTTCCAATGGAACAATAACAATGGAGTTATACAAGTTAGGCCATCTCTTAGCAAACCGCAATTAAGTTAAAGACCCAATAACATCTGCAATGGATATCCGAATCTTTCCCGATAGTCAGGCCGTTATCAAATCCCTGGACTCATCCTCTCTAAATTCAAGATCAGTCATGGACTGCCGATCATCTTTAATGCAGATGGCAGAGCAGTTTAACATTCACCTTTGCTGGGTGCCGGGGCAAAAAAAATTCCAGGAAATTGTAGGGCCGATGAACTTGCCAAAATTGGAACCACTATACCTATCACACCTGAAAAGGAAAACATAGGTATACCAATCGCTACGTGCAAACAAGGAATTAAGCTGGATGCTAATAGAAGAACGACATGCTTAGCGACTAAATAAATCTGGCCAAAATTAGATCTAAATCGCTCCAGGAGTTTAGTTCTTCTAAATAGGAAACATCATAGCGCCATTATAGGTGTCATCACTGGACACTGCCTCATAGGTAAACATGCAAGAAGGCTTGGCATGTTTACTAACAACTTTTGCAGAAGCTGCATGGATGAGGAGGAAGAGGAGACAATCCCTCACCTCCTCAGTACATGTCCAGCTCTCTCCAAAAGAAGAAATCTCCACCTAGAAGCCTTCTTCCACAACGACTTAAGTGACTTAAGCAACATAGACATTAAAAGTCTCCCAAGCTTTATTAAGAGCTCCAAATGTTTTGTGGAGTAGGAGGATCTCAGATCCACGTGGTATCACAATTGGCTAATAGGCCTAAGTGAGTTGGTTTTTCAACAGCCACTTAAACCTAACTTATCCTAAGCTTATAAGGACCTGCATGGCGATTGATCGGGAAAATGCTGTGACCTGTAACTTCGTACCGAAGTGCTTACCTTACCTCCCAGTGGTGGTCACCGGTAATTGCATGAGTAAGCCCTTACTTCATCGTTCATCGAAGTTATAGACCCAATAGAATACACAAAAATAATAATGAATTATGTGTACTATGAATGTGTTACAATAACCATTCAAAGAAGACAGATTAAAGCTACAATATTTGCTATATACAGACCGCCTAGACTTAATGTAAATGAATTAATAGATCAATTAAGACAAAACATTGACAAAATAGATAAAAGGCAAACTTTGGTAATAATTGGTGATGTCAACATTGATGCAAATTATGTATATCATCTCAATGTGAGCAGATACCTTTCATTGATAGCATCAAGAGGATTTATAAACACAATTAAAACGGTTACGCGTGTCGACTTATCCCGAAACACAAAAACATTAATTGATCACTGCTTGATTCGCACTAAATGCATGGATATTATATCCGCGGTAGTAGAATTATATTGCTCTGATCACTTTGGCATATACTGCGCGACTATTAAATCTGATGAGAAAGAAGAAAGAAACGCTTCCGAAATGTTCAGTTATATCAGTAGTTATGAGTTGTCATGGCGAATTGAACAATTTAACTGACAACAGTTGATTGACCTGACAGACGTAAACGATTTGTACAATATCTTTAGAGAATGTTTTAAAAGAATCGTAAAATCAACGACGTATTTCAGAAAAATCAAAAAAAGATCTAATGAACATAATTGAATAACCGCAGATCTAAGGAATGCATGTCTAGAAAGAGATCGTTTATATAGAAGATATAAAAACAATAGAAGAAACCAAGATTATGAAATAGAATATAAAGCTTTAAACAGTTTATAAGAAATAATTCTTAAATGCAAAAAACAATCCAAAGGAGACATGGAAGATCATCAATTCAATACTTGGCAAAAGACTCATAAATCTAGATGATCTGTTAGCTAAAAACTTTGCTACAAACGAGTAAAAAATTTTCTTTAGACATAACAGATACTATCCATATATGCGAACATAAATCTTACTCGGGTCCATCCAGCAGTGTCCAGCGATCAATGTATATGAATGAAGTTAGTACTGAGGAAGTACTGAAAATTCTTAAATTACTTAAAGACAACAAATCAGCAGGTGAAGATGGTATACGACCAAAGGACTTAAGAAATAATGCTGAGATTCTGGCTGCGGTTTTAGCAAAACTTATAAACTTGAGTCAGAAACAATCAAAGGTCCCCGAAAGACTTAAAATATCCGTCATTCGACCGATATACAAGGGTGGCCCGAAAAACGATATCGGGAATTGCCGTCCGATTTCAATTCTATCGGTAACGGATATTCAAAAGATTTATTGAATATTTAGAAAAGTATAATATATTGTCAAAAAAATCAGTTCGGCTTCAGACAGAAAAAAAATATAAATCGGTTGATCTGTGATTTTTCAAACCAAATTAACCAAAATCAAGAAGAAAACCATAGCACCATAGTACTTATTATTGATTTTAAGAAAGCCTTTGATACGCTATGCCATAAAAATATTCTAAAACAGATGGAAAAAACGGGCATAAGAGGACCACTTTTGTCATGGTTTGAGGACTACCCAAAAAGCCGCAAGTATAAAGTTAAAATTAAACAAAAATTAAGCAAAGAAAAATCTTCAAAGTATGGAGTTCCACAAGGATGCAAATTAGGACCGTTAATCTTTATTAAAACGAACGATATACTTGCAGCTCTTAATAAAAGCACAGTTTACGCAAACGCAGATGACACGGCAATTATCGTTAACCACAAGGACGTTGAAGCAGCTGAAAAAATCTTTCAGAAGGAGTTTGATATAGTCACAACATGGTGTCATGACAACGGCCTGATCATAAATGCAAAAAAAAACTAAAATAATGCACATACGTCCTCGGCACATCCTAAAACACAAAATCTTAATAAAAATGCATGGTTATGATTGCCTACATAAGGTTAACAGTCATCAACTTGCTTGAGCTGATGACAACTGCTCGACGATCCTGGATAATGTATCTATGCTATATACAAATATTTAGGGGTCACCGTCGACTACAATTTTAAGTGGAGCTATCATGTTGAGGCACTAATAAAAAAACTCAGGGGATACGCTGACGCTCTTTTCCATCTTAGCTATCGATGTCCAGCAGATGTTCTTCAACAATGCTATTATAGCCTAGCGGAGTCTCACCTAAGGTACGGCATCATAGCGTCGGGCAACACGCAGCAGCTCCAGAGCCTAAAGTCATTACATGCCAGCATACAAAAATTAGTTAAGAAGTCAGAACGACATCATGGTAATGATATAAGATGGACATACTATCAACTTTCAAAGATGATAACACCTATAAGCTACCAACCCAACAAGCAATTAACACACGTAGACGACAACAAAATAAGTTTTTGTTCCGAAGACTCTGAAACGAATATGAACGTAGAAAGTATGCAGTTGCTAATCCGGCAATATTTAACGAGCTTACAACAAATTTAAACAACTTTCCAAAACAAATTTTTTTAAAAAATGTTAAGAAAATGTTTTTGAATTCAAATGTATAAATGATAAACTGTTTTTTTTTTTATATACGTGTAATGAATTTGCATTTTAAACTCAACATAATGTAATGTAATTAATTTTGAAGACCAATCTTCTGCAAACAAGCCCTCTGGCTTTGCAGATAATACAATATGAATGTTAATCTTTTAGAACAAATAAAAATTCAATTCAATTCAATTCCATTCAATTCAATTCAATTCAAGAAAGACACTGCCAAAGAAGGTTTCTACGAGCTTCTCGCCAACGCATGTGAGCAATGTCCGAAGTATCGTACTGAAGTCTATCTTTGTACTAGGAGTCTATATTTGCTAGGACAGTTGGTAAGCATAGGCCTACAAGATACCACGTCTAGAATGGACGCAAAATATCGTCGAATTCGATAGTACTTCACAGTCGATAACTATAGCTTTGAGGTAGCAAGGGACTTTGCCCACCTTGGTTCTGCTATCAAATCGCTGTTTTTTTTAGGCTTATAAGGCAATTGAGTGGTAGGGCCCTATACGGAATAACTAAGGAGACCCTATGTAAAAGTATTCATTCCCGTTTGTGTTGACAGGCCTTTAATGAGAAAATCCAATGACGAACTATACGAGTTGTGCAGCATCATCGGTCTAGTCAGAAAATTGCTCATCAGTTCAATGTTTCGGCCCACGGATTATTTGAATCTAATACTGAGGGACAACGTTGTAGAACATGTCCTCACCTTAAGAAGTGCCACAAGTAGAAGGGGACCTCAACCGACTTCGAATGTTCAACTGGAGGTAGTAAGCTAAGAACCAAACTAAATGGAGAGACTTGTAAGTTGAAACTCAATTCCACCTCGAACTGTAGCGCCACGTAAGTAAATAAATAAAAGATGGGCAACTAATCTGGTCTAATCACTGAATCACTGAATCCTCTACGTACATTATATGTATATGAATATTGGAACCTGTTACATAACTCGTTTTAATAATAAATAGAATTGGAGAGAAGTTTGTAAGCCATTTTTTAGCGTTAAATAATTTGCTCGAAACCGCATTGCCATATTTAACAATGAACTTTTTTTCTCACACGTATTGTATAAATCATATAGCAGGGCTTTCAGCCTTCCCAGATACTCTCAGATTATAGAAAATTCTCTTTAAGTGTCGAAGTCCTACTTAAACTTTCCAGTGTGTCGGAAACCATTTCGACGTGGTATGGATAGGATGCTTCGCCTTAAAGTGTTGTTTTCAACCTATTTCAAAAGAGTTCCATTTACTTCTTTTTTGGATACCTTGCTTAAATTCGGAAGCAGGATTATTGACACTGACACTGATGATGCGGAAATTTGTGAACAAATAATCCTTCATCATTGTACCGGTAGCTATTGATAGTCACTTGTTCACCGGCCTAATTCTTGAAGAAATAAGGACCGATGATGCTACATATGCACAATCCGCACCATACGGTAATTTTTTCGGGATGTAGTAGCATCTGGTGAACTTCTTAAAGATTGTTCACGCTCCAAAAACTTCTTGCTTACGTAGCATCAGGAGTTTTTACCTTTAGGTACTACAGTCTATAAAGAGTATTACCTTGAAGTTATGCGCCGTTTGCGAGAAAAAATACGAAAAAACGTCCGGAATTGTGCAAAAACCATTTATGGCTTTTGCATTATAGTAATGAACCTGTTCATTTATCATTCCTTGCGAGAGACTTCTTCGCCAAAAACAAGACGACAATCATGCCGCAGCCATCATATTCACCCTATTTGGCCCCATGCGACTTTTTCTTGTTCCCAAAACTGAAGAGACTTACCAGGTGTACCGGTATGAAGTGACCGTCAAGATACAAATGTCTCGATAGGGAACGTTTATTGTGAAGGGGCCTTAATTTTTTTTTGTTTGGTTGCTATGACACCTGTCAAACATATTTAGTATACATCAAGTCATTGAGCAAACAACATCATATTTTTTCATCGTGTTAAAATGTTGAATTTTTTACCAGAAAATGATGACTTGCGGAAAGCATTAATTTTTTGTATTCATTTGAAGAAAAGTGCTGCAGAGTCGCATCGAATGCTTGTCGAAGCATATAGTGATCATGCTCTATCAGAAGCAACATGCAAAAGATGGTTTCAACGATTCAGAGATAACGATTTTGATTTTAGAAATGAAGAACGTGAAAAACCACCAAAAAAATTTGAAGACGCCGAATTGCAAACAATATTGGATGAAGATGACACTTTGAGTCAGAAACGAATGGCAGAAATGTTAAGTTTTAGACAAAAAACAATTTCTGACCGTCTGGATCTAGTCTAAAAAATGGGTGCCACATGGATTGAATGAAAGACAGATGGAAACCGAGAAAACCACTTGTGAAATTTTGTTTTAAAGACACGATAAAAAATCAGTTTTGCATCGAATTGTTGCTGACGATGAAAAATGGATTTATTTTCAGAATCCTAAACGGAAAAAGTCATGGGTTAATCCGGGACAACCATCAAATTCGATAGCAAAACCAGATCGATTCGGCAAAATGACAATGCTGTGTGTCTGGTGGGACCAGAAAGATGTAGTGTACCACGAGCTACTATTGTAAAACCTAGTGAAGCCGTTAATACAGATTGCTACCGACAACAAATGATCAATTTGAACCATGCATTGATCGAAAAACGACCAGAATAGGCCAAAAGACTAGGCAAGGCGACGTGACAGTGCACCTGCACACAAAGCAAAACTGGTTCAGGCTGGGAGCTGTAACACCAGCTGCCGACTACCATTTGTTTTCATCGATGGAACACGCATTATCTGAGCAGCACTTCGAATCCTACGAGGAAATCGAAATGGGTGATTTGTTGGTTTGCTTCAAAAGACGAACATTTTTATTGGCGTAGAATCCATGGGAAGGATGGGAAAAATGGTAGCTAGTAATGGCCAATACTTTGAATAAAATGTTTTTTACTTTCCGATTAAAAATTAGTGTTTTATCATCACAAAAAAAAAAAAAAAACGCTCAATTCATACCGGTACACCTGGTATGAAAGGACGGAGACTTGAAACGATTGAGGAAATAAAAACATCGCCGCTAGAAAATCTCACGGGTATACCAAAAAGTGCTTCGGGAATTAGAAAAGGCATTGACACAAGTGTTATATATCTAAACAGGCTTACTTTGTAGTGGATAAATTTAATTTGTTAAATTGTTTCAGATTTTTTATCATTACCTTCAGTGTCCTTAATTCGGCGCCAATCCTATAAGTAAACTGTCTGTGCAGTTAACTAAGCCTCGAGAGTAAGTTGCTTGTGCCTGCATACAGTGTATTCATGGTTGGAGTTCAGTACTTGTTGTGTTGGTTGTCCTTGATGTGTTATATTACATTACTTATTAGAATCGGTCAATTCCGTTATTTGTATTTGTTTGTATTATTGAGTGGATCGATCCTATCAATTTAACTATTGGAGAAGCATGACCATCGTACTGTTCGATAGTTGCATGAATATTACGATCTAAGTCCACTTGTTATAGTCTAGTATCTGAGAGTGCTAGAAAGGAATCATCTGATGGGAAGGATGTGTACAGTACTTCTCCAAGCAATATGGTTCCTATTAAGATCTCCGGCCAGAAAGTAATAATTGTATTTCTGTTGAGCTTGAAGACAATGCAAAGTGTTTCGAGTTCAGTTGTAAAATAAAAGCCAGGATGTGAATGCTCGTCTCTGGATTTAGAGAGGATACATAAGATGCATGATTTCAACAAACGGAACCTACACAAGTCCTCACAATATATAATCTTATGGCGGAAGCCTTTACGTCCATTTGGACCCACTGAGTCAGACCGGAATATATGGTTGCAAGTTTAGTCAAATTTTTGGTTCTGGTAAGCCCACCAAAACCAAATCTGGACATTAACTTCTTTCGATCCTGATCAGCTAGTTTACATTCAATGCAACAATTTTAAGGTTTATCTCGTTTGTGATATTAGACTTTATTGTATAGGGTGAACCGAGAGATGATGTGGATGTTGACTGACAATTATTGTCACTTACTGGATTCAACGTGGTTAACCTTTTTAAGAGATGTAATGTTGTACAATCTTTGGGAATTTAATCATGAAGTCGCATTTTTGTTATTCAATCTTATTGCGAAAATGGGCGATCTAAAAAAGTAACATTTCGTAAAATTAGTAAATTTTTCGGTCAACTTAATCGCCCTAGTGAACCAGGAGTTTCTGCAATTGTGAAGCGTTTTGAAGAAACTGGTTCAGTATCAGGTCATACCCCATATCAGCATATTCAGCCAACACATACACGTTAAAACATCACCACTATGAGCGAAAGTGTTCAAAACCAGCCAGGTACCTTAATTCGTTGCTGAGGTCAACAATTAGTCCTCCCATATTGCACTTTACGGAAATTTTAAAAGTTGATCTTCATTTGAATCGCAATTACACAACAATTGAAAATTGTCATTGCCGGGACAATTTGTCATAGAATTTGATCTTTCCTGATGAAGTTGGGTACGTAAATAAACAAAACTGTCGATTCGGGGGACCGGAAAAACCATACGAGATACTAAAAGTCACTGTTTGGTGCAAACTATGGGTTTTGCGCCATCATTGGACCATACTTCTTCGAAGCTGAGGCTGAAGAGACAGTTAAAGTAAATGAAGAACTTTACCGCAACATGTTGACCGGCTTTTTTTTTTCAAAATTAAACGAGTTGGGTCTGTACGATCTCCTATTTCAACAGGATGGTGCTCCCTTCCACACAATTCAATAATCAATCAATTTATTGCGTATTAAATTTGAGGATAACATTATTTCGGTTGGAAGATTTTTTTTTTACTTACTTCTGTGGGGTTATTGGAGGAGTACGGTCTATGCCATTATCCCAGTGACAATTCAAGATCTCAAACATAACATTCAAACTGAAATTTCGGCCATTGATCCACTTATTCTTAAAAAAATCATCGATAATTTTGGCCTTCGGATAGTCGATCGCAACAGTAGCCGTGGTAGATAAATGAAAGATATTCTATTTCATTCATAGTTGCTGTAGATCGAATTCTATAAATCAATAAAATTCTGCATTCATTTCACAATAAATGTAAGTTCCATTTTATTGAAATTTCCACACTCGCTGCTGGCTCACCCATTAAATAATCAGACATGTAAAACAGGGTCGAATAGATCTACTTGTTCATTCAGTAGTTTCAGTTCTTCGATCGTCTTTTCTCGAGCGTGACTTTATGTTTTAGTTCCTTTAGATCCACTGAAATTGGCGCGATGTCAAGAATTCCTGCATAGTACATAAAAATGTTGACATTTCCCAGAAAACATGTAATACAATATTTGGCTGCGACTTGCCAAGCGCATCTTCTGAATGCGCATCTGCAATGCATGCGATTTGCTTTCTTTAAATTCTCCCAACTTCAAGCGTGGTTATATAATTTAATATTTCTTATTCTACCAGTTTTGATGTTGGGTATGTGCTGCACTTGCCGCAGTCAAAGACTTAACCCTCTCGAAGTTAAGATCGTCCCATTCCCTTTTTATTAACGGATTCTTAAGCAGTATGCTACTCGTATAATACAAAACTTTGTATCCGCTGTCATTATATATTATGATATTCTAGTTTGCACCCAACCTGTTGATACACAAATGTTTTTGTTAATAAACCTACGCAATCTAATAATATCTTTAATCCCTTGATTGCTTACATTAATTGGAGGTATTCTGTCCCTCTAATTAGTTCCTGTTTGCTGTTGTTATTGCTCTGCTTGCCTCGTTTTATATTTAATCTTTTGTTGTCGTTGTTCCTACTTATTATATTTAAGTCTTTATTGTTGATGTTGCTATTTCTGTGGTCACAAAGAAAAACCGCCTAAGACGATTTAGGTCAGAATTGAGGTATTTGTACCACAAGACTCAGAGTATCAATTTTAAAATGTACTCAATTTTGTATGCGCTAACATTAAATTTGCGGAAAATTATTTAAATAAAAAAGCGATATAGAAATCTTCTGACTTTACACACCAATTTAAAACTTCAAACACGTCTCCTGAAAAGTAAGGAAAATCTACTTAGGCGTTTTTTTCCTATAGACGTATGTTGTTGTTTTTGCTGCTGTAATTCTTGCTCTTTTTCTAACCCTTTTTCGTTCCTTTTGCTTTTTTTTTCGCAAGTTTTCCCTTTTTCCACTGGGGTTTTTATTATTTTATCGAGCTGCCTTTTCGTCTTTGGATGAGGAGGCATCTGAAGATAAATCTTCAAATGGGTTCCTCTCTCTGGTGTACTGGTAATTTTTTCCATCGGTCTCATAGACCGTCTTTTCCGTCTTTTTCCTTTATCAACCTTTCTTCCGACAAGTTATACATCGATTTTCACTGCTCTTTTCGACTTTGACTACCTCGACCGATAATTCATCAGTCAACGCTCTTGTTGTTGTTTGCTATTGCTGGAACTGCCAGCAATCAATCAGTTTAAATTCAATTTAAGAAATTACTGGATTTCAGCCCAATCATTTATGCATTTATTTGCAATTCATTACCAATTAAACTCAGACTATACTGCACTAAAGTCGATTGTCTTTAATAAGAGTTGAAAAGCAGTTGTTTTTAACAGAAGAAACAACGAGGAATCCGCGAAATCGATAAGGAATATTTCAACCTGTATCAAGTTATTTTGAATTAAAGTTCCACACATATGCGATGTAATTCGTGCACCGACCTGACGAAGGTGACTATCTTTCGCAAGTAATCTACGGACAAAATCAAGAACACTTGTTCAGTCAAATAGCATATTTTTATATAGATGCCTATGTAAGCGAATGGTGATTCTAAAAGTCTGACATATTAAAACACAATTTTTTGGAAAAATTCGACTTTATTCCTTAACACAGTCCCACTTCAGAACCATTCTAATATTTCTATGCTTTTTTTGTAGAACGATTTATCAAATTCTTCAAAATACGCTTAGTTTCAGCGATCACATTGGAGACATATACCATTTCTTTCCGGCGAGCATTTTTTTTTTTAATTTAACGAACAGGTAATAGGATCCATATTCCATCTTTTATCACATATCTCATGAACAAATTATTTTTATTTTGCTTAAACAGCTCCAAACAGCGCTCTGGAACGTCAATACAGTTCGATTTTTGATAAACTGTAAGCAAACGCGATATTCACTTCGAACAAAGCGTCCGCATACCCAAATACTCGTGCAAAATGTGATGTATTGTGCATGGTCCTTTAATATCTTTACGATATCATCTTTTTAACGCCCTTTCGCTTTACGGTTGTTCAAAACGATTTTGTGGATTTGTTTGATGTTTTCCAGCGCAACAGCCTTACCTGGACGTCCGCAGCGCTCAGTATCATTTGTTTCTATACGACCGCGTTTGAATTCAGCAAACCAGAAGCAAGTGATTGCATTCGACGGAGCAATTCAACGGTATTTTTTCCCATCAAATAACAGTGTCTTATCAACCTACGAAACTCGTTTATTTATTCATCTATATTGATGTTGCGCCCTTCAAAGTAATCCATCTCAGATATTATACAGTTGTGCCAACGCTTTTCTGATCCTTGAAGCAATTCCCATAAGCACTTTTTGGGATACCAGTGAGATCTTCTAGCGGCACCGTTTTTATTGCCTAAATTATTGCAAATCTCCGTTGTTTCATATGTCTATTCAGTTTTGGGTACAAAAAAAAAGTTACATGGGGCCAAATCCGGTGAATATGGTGGCTGCGGCATGATTGTCGTATTGTTTTTGGCCAAAGAGTCTCCCACAATCAACGATGAATGAGCAGGTGCATAATCGTAATTCAAAACCCATGAACTGTTTTTCACTATTACGGACGTTTCTTTTCGTACTGCTTCTCGCAAACGGCGCATAACTTCAAATTATTACTCTTTTTTGACCGTGCGACCTTGAGATAAAAACTCCTGATGTTCTACCCCACGGTAATCGAAAAAAGGGATCAAAACTTTGACATTTGATAGAACTTGGCGTGCTTAGCGGTCTTAGCTCACCTGGGTGCTTCTATTGGGACGATCGAGATTTGCTTTCGATTTTACAACCATATACCCACGACTGGTCACCAGTTATGACATTTTTGAAAAAGTCAGGATCATCAATGCCGTCATTCAAGAGCTGCTGAGCGAGGCTCATGCGATGGTTATTCTGATCAAAATTAAGAAGTTTCGTAACAAAATTCGCAGACACACGTTTCATGCTCAAAACATCCGAAAAAATTCCATGACACTAGCCGACCGATATGCCAACATTATCAGCAACTTCTCTTATGATAATTCAACGATTTTCCCAAACAATTTTCTTCACAGCTTCGATGTTAGATATCATTTTTGTTGATGTGCTGGGGCGTCTTCTAAACCATCTACGAAGAGCTTGTACCACTTGTAACCATTTGTTTTACTTAGAGTAGAGTCAAAAAATTTGATGCAAATTCTTTTTTACATTTTTTAAGTCTTAATCGTCTTAAACTGATTATTGACACAAATCGCCACTTGCCCGATCCTCAATTTGGCTTTAGAAGCCAACACTCTACTGTTGACCAAGTGCATCGAATAACCGATGTAATTGAACGAACAATTTAGTGTTAGCTAGTCTGCTCAAGCGCATTCCTTGACATTTCGCAGGCTTTTGATAAGGTATGGCACTTGGGCCTGAAATATGAACTTCGAAAAGTCCTATCAAAGCAATTGTCTCATATCTTAAGTTCATACCTAGGTGACCGACTGTTTTGTGTCAGACACGGAAACGAATATTCCAATATTGGTTTGCGTGCAAAGACTTACTGCCCGTACACACAATGAATAGTCGCTGCAGTTGAAGTACAAACTGTCAAAAAACTTGCTTACTAAGGTAGCAATGCAATTTTATGAGGAAGCCGATAAGTAATAGCTGCGAAATTGTTATAAATTGAAATTGTTATTGTTATTGTAAGTCGTAAAAAACAACAAATTGAATGCAGCTCATATAGGTACTTGTCGCAAGGAGTTCCACCACATTGCTTAGCATGTTCTCTACGAATGGGCGTATCTACGGTACAAAAAATAAAAATAGAAGTCTAACAGGTATTTTAGGTGATACTATCACCGGTGTACATGCCAGCGTTAAATACCGTAGACTGGAAGAGTATAAGTGAAACTTACAATAAGATATCACTGGCATTTGACTCATTACGTTGGGAGTATTAACAGTAAACAGGTCGAGATCAAGTGTCCGCCGAGTTCAGTCTCAAAATATCATATAAAAACTACAAGGGTTACGACATGTAACGAAACTTTGCCTTTGGCAAAAGAATTTCCTTAGACGACGTTAAATTGCCTCCTTTTGAAAAACTTCCGAATTCACAAAATGTGGTACCGTTATTTCGTTGCTGACAGCGTATTTTGATTAAGGGTAATTTAATCATAATTTGGATACGATTAAAGAAGTTTTCAATTTCAGACTTTCAAGAGCACGCCGCAAAATTGAAAATACTTTTGGTACAATATATTGAGTGAACGCTGATAAATATTAAATAAATGTATTGAGTTTCATCCACAAATGCTGTTAAGATCGTACTTGGGTGTACTACGAGTATATTCAAAACTTTATCAAAATAATTGGCACAGTCAATTATTCCAAGTCTTACTGTCCAGAAGGATATTGTGACTCATACGACTACAATGGTCAACTTATCGATGGAACGTGGCGACAAGAAAGTAGTGATGAGTAGTGATTTATTATCAATTCAAAGAAGAATTAATGCTGGTGTGCCTCAGGGCTCCGTTCTGTCTCCAACACTCTTTTTAATTTTCATTAATGATCTCTTGTCTGCTTCTTCTATCTTCTATCTATCCAATATATTCCTTTGCTGATGGCAGTACTCTCTTTCCTCGTTCCCGGACTAACGTTTCTGCTCTTCGGCTGTAGAACGGGAACGACAGCGTATGCTAAGCTCACCTAATTCCAGGTATATAATGGTAAACCATTATGCATATGCAGTATTCAATGTTTCCAAAACAAAGTACTACGCAATATTGTTAATGCGCCATGGTATGCGTCCTAATCTACATAGTAATCTAAAAATTGAAATGATACCGGACGAGGTCAGGAAGGTCGCAGGAAGACATGCAAGTAGGCTTCGCAACTATGCCAATTTAGAGACAACTTAATTAGAAGATTACGAAGAGACCATTCGGACTAGATAACTACGAAAAAAGAAAAGAAATATATTTACAACATAACCGTTATAAGAATTAAAAAAAACAAAAACAAAAAAAAACGAAAAGTAACAGAATAAATTTAGTTCCTTATAGCAAAGAAAAAGATGTTGCGATTGTTGGAAAGATGGTAACACCTTGCTTTCTCTGGGTATTTTTAGCTTGTGGGTCAAGTCCCACACTATCGCAAAGCTCGCATGTGATATCTTTCAATGATTTTTATCCAACTACACGTAAAAGAAAAATTAATTCTTAAGTAGAACCCCTGTGGATAATTATTTACTTTCGCGGTCATCTGGTTTTGTGGTCGTTAGGGATTGAAAAATTAATTTTAAACAATTTTTGTTGTATGGCCTTGAATGTTAAACAAAAAAAAAAAAGATTTTACGAATAATCCTTCATAATCCACATGTCACCGAAACAGGACAATTATACCCGCTGACCTCCCTTTGGGGTTGACTCATTAGTGTAACATATTGTTGATGTAGGCGCCTGTTTAACAGTAGTTAACATACCCTTAGAGGCCGACGAAGTCGCGTGAGCGGCTGAAATCCCTTTTTTCCGGAAAGTGCTCCACCCAATGAAAATCAAAGAAAGGTTATTTTTATCATTTAAAGTGATGTAGCATTCGTAAATCTTAAACTGAGATAATTCCTGCATTTATTCTTAATCAGTTCATAAATTTTTTTATGGTGACCGCGAATTCATTTCTTAATGTTTCACACTAGACCCGAACTTTGTTTTGACAAAAACTTTCATTTAAGCTTCCCTCGAGATCCTTTTCTGAGATGCTGGGAGGAAGATGCTTTAATGAAGAACAAGTCAATCCACTTTTACACAGATGGATCTAAAACTGATAAACTTCCAAATCACCGTAGCGTGTTTCAGGCAGAAATTTTGCTAATTAAAGAAGCTTGGTCTTGGCTGAAGAAAAACGTGATATCTGCAAAGGATATCCGCATCTTTTCGGATAGTCAGGCCGCTATCAAGTCCCTGAACTCAGTCTTATTAAATTCTAAAATCGCCCTTGAATGCCGATCATCTCTTATGAAGATTGCAAAGAAGTTCAACCTATACCTTTGTTAGATGCCGGGCCACAGAGACAATCCAGAGAATTATAGGTCTGACGATCGCCAAAATTGTAACCGCTCTACTTATATAGGGTTTACTAATAACGACTTGACAACTTTTTTTTTAAATAATAGTTTGCCTTTTATATTTTTGAAATATTTCAAAAACTTTATTATTGGTTTGAAGTACAATCAAAACATTTATGAATGGAACTTGACTTCATTCATATGGCCACCGCGGGCACTTTTGCAGCGGTCGATTCCTTGGACTTAATTTTCAACGACTCGGCCACACATTTCGGCCGAAACGGCCATTATTTGGCGTTCAACGTTGGCTCTAAGCTCTTCCAACGTCGTCGGCGTGTTGGCATAAGCCAATGACTTAACGTAGGCCCACAGAAAATAGTCAAGAGGCGTTAAATCGCACGAACGAGGCGGCCAATCGACTGGCCCATGTCTTGAGATAACACGCTCACCATACTTACTCTTCAATAAATCGATTGTAGCGTGTGCTGTGTAGCTTGTGGCACCATCCTGTTGAAACCACATGTCGTCCAAGTCTATATCTTCCAATTCGGGCCACGAATGATGAATGATCACGAATAATTGGTGATCATTCACAGTAACGTGACGATCGTTATCGTCGACGAAGAAATATGGCCCAATAACGCCGCCGGCATGCAAACCGCACCAAACAGTTATTTTTTGTGGATGAAGTAGTGATTCATGAAGCACATGTGGGCTTTCACCCGACCAATAACGCATATTTTGCTTATTGACGAACCCATTGAGCCAAAAATGAACTTCGTCACTGAAAATGATTTTGCGATGAAATTCATCATTTTGGCTAATCTTCTTCAGAACGCAATCGGAGAACGTACGTCGCTTCAAATGGTCCATCGGCTTCAATTCTTGAGTCAGCTTGATCTTGTATGGGTGTAAACCAAGATCCTTACGCAAAATACGCCATAATGTGGTCCGAGCGATGCCCAGTTCTTAAGAACGCCGTGGAATTGACTGATTTAGATCGTTTGCTACGGACGTCTGAACGGCAGCGATATTTTCGATACTTCGACCAACCCGTTGTCTCACTGACACGGCAACATCATACAACGAATATGTAGACTCAAATTTTTGCACTAAACTGGTTATTGCCTGTGTACTAGAATTACGACCGAAAATTGGAGTTAACGTTCTTAAAGTTGCAGTCACCGATTCCAAATATCTGTAGAAAATTTTTATTATTTGCAGACACTGCTCGTTAGTGTACTTTACCATGATGAAAATGTTGAGTTTACTGAATAAATCGACAGTGACAGTTTGATGATTAGTGAAAGAGGGCGTTCACAAATTAAGTTCAAAATTGTCAATTCCCTATTGGAAAACCCTATACTACCGAAAAATAGTATCATAGATACGTGCAAATCAATATTAAATCTGGATTCTAATAAAATAACAGATCTTATGTGGACTGTTGGACTAACATGTTTAGCGAACAAAAAGATCTGGCCAAAGCTGGATCTGAATCGTTCTAAGAGTTGGATCCTTCTAAATAGGAAACATCTCAGCGCCATCATAGATGTCATCACTGGACAGTGATTTATAGGCAAGCTTTGCTCCTTTGCAAACGATTTATGTAGAAGGTGTAGAAGAAGGACAAGAAGGAAAAGGAAACAAACCTCCATATCCTCTGGTACATATCCTGCTCTCTCCCAAAAAAGAACAATTCACTTAGGGGCTTTCTTCTACAATAATCTAAGCGATCTAAAGAATATAAACGGTAACAGTCTCCTACACTTCGTCATAAGCTCAAATTGTTTCCATGAGTTGGAGGATCACAGATCCAGACCAATAATGGGTTGACCTTTGCAACAGCCACTGTTACTTATCTACGTTCCTACTGTATCGTGCAACTTAAGAAGTGTATTGGCACGTTTAAATTAGAAAAGCTATTTGATACCAGCGTCTGTAACACTTAAACAATCAAACGCAAAGTGAAGTAATTTCAATTTGAGCATTAATAGGAAAAAAGAAACTTGTAGACCGAAACTTATGTAATCGTCGATTACTTATGAGTGATGCTTATTAAAATGTTTCTCTGAACACACGTAGTTTACAGTGGTTTTATAACAGATGTGTGATTACTCCTAATTACATAAACGTGTTGATGAAAAGACAGTATGCAATGACTTACAATCTGACAATTTACAAGCAGCAAGTACTTGTAGTACAGCGAGTTTATATCTGTAGATATATAGAAGCTTTCATGACATTTCCTTGTTAACCTTTCCCGCTAAAACGCACGCAGTGACGGCTGCTTCGCAAATGTATACGCATGTAAGGTCAATATTTACGCTTTCGCCAAATTAAACGCGTACATGTTGTGCATGCAATTTCAACAGAGTCGAACAAATAAAACCGCTACAGAATTATTAGCCGCTTTTACCTAAATCTACATCAGCTTCATCAATTCATCATCAGAATTTACGATGTGAGAGAGAGTACTCGTAGAGTTGAATTTTGAGTTTGTGTATGTTGTTTCAAGATGTCGTCAGGTCCGGTTAGATACAAGTAATAGCATATGTGGCAGTTGGATGCATTTCGGCAACCATACGTAACCTCTAAATTTTAATATCAACAAGAATCCCTTAGGAATGCAGGTAGAAGAGTAATATATGTACAACTGCAAGTACCGCAGTTGTACGAATATACTAAGTTGGAAGGAATATAACCTTATAGCTGTAGCTGTGGACCTCTTCTATTGTATCTGTGTGTTTGCCATGTGGAAATGTGTATTAATGCAATCAGATGTTAGAATTTGCATACAGTTAGCTTTGTTGTACTATTTGCGCATACCTTTGGATGTACACACATGTAAATCTCCTTAAGCGAAGACAACGGGCAAAGCTTGAAAGATCGTAGGCCAAGGAATACCTATCTCCCTACCTACCTTCTATAATACTTGCCTACCTATCTAGCTATCTAACAGAAATTCAATGACAACTTTGTGGTATGTCAACTTAGCCGAGAGCCCACTGTTGACATTACTGTGATGTACATATGTTATGTAGATTTTTCGCAACCTGGTTTATGGATGCGCCTCCGGAATGGAAGTAGCAAAGGCCAAAGAGAAGTTCTAACTTAAGCTAAGGTTATGTATTTGCAGTGCAGTTGAAAGGTTGCTACTTGCGCTAGATTTGCCCCCCATTTACCACGTAATCATGGATTTTACGTTGCAGACCATTTTCTTTGAGTTGGCTGCAAATAGCATGAAACGAAAGGTAGGTAGGTCAGGGCTAACTTTTTGTGTGAGGGGAAGAATTCACGGTCACAGAGGTATGTAGATGTTTAGTTTATAGTTAAAGTCGTCTGACGATGTTTGATGCACTTGATTTAACTGTACAGATATGAAAATAGTTTCTTGTTACTAATTAAATATTTGTGAAGGGTTGTTTTTTTTAATAAGAAATATGGAAAGGAGAAAGAAGAGGCACTTAAGTCCACTTTTATGTAACAAGTTGTAAAGGTAATAATGAAAGGTGTTGTCTCTTGCATTTTGCTGATATTATTCTGAAAGATTCCATCCGTAGTTGACCGGTTATACTCGTACTTATTCTTAAGTGTTAATCAGAGATTTAACTGTCAGTTGAATCCTTTATCGTTTCCAAAGTTAAAGCCATTACAGTTCCTATGAAACTTCTAAAATTTATATGATCTCGCTACAGAAAAGCACTATTGTTCAGAAGCGCAACCAATATCTATGGATAAAAACCGAATTACTCCTTCCGACAAGGCTGGGCTTTGTGTCAAAACTTTTTGTAAGGGTGTTACACTGTTTAAGTCAAAAAAAGAAATTCAATAGACCGTATATCCATATATAACCCAAGCATTCCTTGTCAAAAAAGAAAGTCGTTCTTAAACCGCTTGGGTACATGTGTAAGTTTTTGATGATATTTGGGTTCCTTTTCCATTTCGTTTGTTTCTTTTATTTACATTTCTAAGAGCTGCCACTGTTCAGATTTCCTGCACATAATCGTTCTGATTACGACACCTTCCATATGTCTAAAAGTCTTTTCACCCTACATGGCCCTTTAAATTTTTGGAACAAAATAACATATTACATAGGTCGAGTACACCACCTTTTCCGCTCATGGTCTGAAGAACAGTTGCTTGCACTCGGTCACTGCCGTTGCGGTATTTGTCATACGGCACGTTCAGCGACTGAGTGTATTTAACAACCCATGGATAGCGGATTGTAAGTGTGAATTTTGTTGGTGGACTGCTTCTTACTGCTGTAATGGCATAACACTTGCAACAATTTGATTCGGTAAACTAACATCAAAATTTTCATTTCGAAGTTGTGGTTGGCATCGCTGGTGCTTGTGTTTTTTTTTTATTATATCCACCAACTTTGCTTACGTCCACGTCTGTAGATAGAGGCTAGGTATTTTGGTACTTAGTGAAACACAAGTAAATCCCCGCAAAAACGTTTCAGAACACTCTGATCTGAAGCTACCTAGCTACGAACTCGTACCACTGCGGTCTGTTCATTTATATGCGTAGTGATGAAGCTTACCAAACTCCACCACAATGTAAGTCCTGTTCCAATCCAAAATTCAATTTGATGTGTTAAAATTCTACCTCCTTAAGCAAATTATCACTATTACAGAGCCCTAAACTGGACAGCAATTCAAGCTTTAACGAGTTTGATGCGCTGTCTGCCTTCATTCAAAGAATTGTATTCCTGTATTCTCATACTGAATTTGTACTTACCGGAGATTTCTATATACACAATTCTGGGTGGCTTCCTCATTCTAGACAGACATCACCCGAAGGTCGGTGTGTTGAGGTTTTCACTGCGGAAAACAACTTTACCCAGCTTGTAAATGACCCTATGCATATACGAGACGTTGATAATTATACCGCTAACACCCTTGACTTGTTTGAAACCTTTCATCCTGATAAATACTCCCCTCTAGGCTCGTCGGACCCTTATGTCATAGCAGCTAATTTCTCGTACACCGACCACACAGTGAGAGAGAAGATTCGGAAAAGAACCGTTTGGTAACACAAGAAAGACTGAAACGCCTTTCATAAGCGTGTTTCCAATACAACCAAAGACTGAGGCAAAAACAAATGCCCCAAAAATATTAAAAAACTGTCGGTCGTTCGTCAAAAATATTATAAATTCTTCTCTTTGGACAAGGTCAATCACACATTGCAGCCAGCTCAACACTTCAAGATTGTGCTTTGTATCCGTATACATTTGAGTGTATCGAATGTTCAATATGACGAATCCACTTTCACAAACGTGTAGTAGCAAGAGTACTTAAAAATCTTAACATTCACGAATCCACTGGTCCAAATGGTATAACTCCCCTTCTACGCTGTAAAAACTACTGCGTAAGTTCTTTCACCTATCCTACTCTTTAGGACTCTTTCCGAGCAGATGGAAAACAGCATTTGTCCAGCCCGACCCCAAAAAGCCGAATCTCCTTCCATTGCACTTACGTCACTTTCCTCAAGGAAATGCTGATAATCGTCAACTCCCGAAATATCTTGAAACACGAAAATTTCTCAATGACCGGCAGTACGCTTTTTGTATCAACGGGTCCACTGGTGATTTGATGGCATGTCTCACCGAAAAGTTGAACCGTAGCGTACATCAATCTGGCGAAACCAAGATACTTGCACTTGATTTTTCTAAGATATATTAACTTCGAGACGTTCAATTCAAGTTACCTTGGAGGCTTTCACGTTTGATACTCACAAAATAAATGCTGGTGTGTCACAGGATTCCGTTCCGTCTCCGACACTCTTTTTAATTTTTATCAATGATCTCTTGTTTGCCACTTCAAATCCAATATATTATATTGCTGATGACAGTACTCTCTACTTTTCATATTCGTTCCCGGACTCACGTTCCTGCTCTACGGCTGTAGAACGGAAAAGCATTCATCCACCCAAAATTGGAGTATAATGCCCATATCTGGTCAGATGGCTCTAAAACCTCTCTGTACCGCCTTGATAGGATTCAAATCTGTGCGATAAGACTCATAGGTGATGCTAATATGGTTTATTGAATGGGCTTAACAACCTCAAACATCGACGAAATTTCTCCTGTTTCAACTTCCTCTATCGCCATTTTCACCACCATTGCTTCACCGAAAGTGCTTGTAGCATTCCGTTCCTTTTAAATCTTAACCGTAACACTGGTCTTCCTATAAATGCTCATCAGTTTACCGCTCAGCCCACTTTTGGACGTATGTCAAAAAGTAAAGTGACTTTATATATTTATAAAAAGATATTTAATTATTCATCAATATGAATGTAGTCCCCTTCAAAGAAATGCCCCTCAGATGTCATATACTTGTGCCAACCCTTTTTCTGATCTTCGAAGCACTTCTCACTTTTTAGTTAAGCCTTGAGCTTTTCCAGCGATGCCGTTTATATTTCCTCGATCGTTGCAAATTTCGTCCTTCCATAAGTCTTTTCAGTTTTGGGAACAGGTACAGGAACAGGGAACAGTTACAACCCTTTCGAGCAAGTCAGGATCATTTTTGACATCATTTAAGAGCTCCTGAGCGATGCTCATGCGACAATTCTTCTGTTCCAGATCTAGGTTCATCATTGGCATCTTCTCGGCCATCTTAGAAGAGATAGTACCACTTGTAAACATTTTTTTTTTCTTACTTAGAGCAAACTCATCGTATGCCATTGTCAACACTTTATGTACTTTAGAGCACTTGATTCCCCTTTATACACAAAATTTGATGCAAACTCTTTGCTCCATTTTTTTTATAATAATTAAAAATCGCCGAGCACACCAAACACGTCTAACATTTCTATCTGTCAAAAGCAAACTAAGTTTATGGAATGCCCTGCCGAACTTTTTATTTCTGACCATATTAACCTGCAAACATTCAAAACCAACGTGCATCGTTACCTCCCTTTATTTCCTACTAAACGCTCCTTCGCACATGCGTACCTTAACCCCGTGGGTGCGCGTTAATTTAAACATCTATAACTCAACATCAAGGAGAACTTTACCTAGGGAGGATTATCATTATCTTGGCAATCATTGGAGCGAGTTTTCTGTTGATTCTTTTAACTTGTCTATTTGATTGTAGTGAGTAAGTAGCAACCTTAATATGTTTTATGTTATTGTCCTCTATAAATTTCTGAAATTCCTTTGATGTAAATACATTACCTCGATGTGATACTAATGTTCTTGGACTACTGTACAATTTAAAGCAGCTGTTTTTCGAAAATTTACTACTTCCCTCCTGTTTGTGGAAAGAACGGCAAACAAATTCACAAATTTAGAAACAAAAGAAAGTTTCATCGTCTATATGTATCACATCAAAAGGAACATCACCTTTCGGGATATTATATTATAGACCGTCGTTTACCCGACTTTGGGAAATAGCTATGCATATTGGACAATTCATAATATATTGTTTCACCTTCTCTCTCATTTGGGGATAAAAAATATTCTTAACAACGTATCACAAACTTTATTACATCCAAGGTGACCCATTTCATCAGGATAAATATATAGCAAGTGCTGCTTCATGTGTTTTGTGTTGGTGGATAGAGGCAGGGTATTTATTAGTGATTTTGCTATATTCATTTGGAAGGTTCTAAGCTTCATAGGCTTACGAAGATTGTTTGATGACTTGAAATGCTTTCGATATTGGAGCTAAGCGTTTACAATAGCTGCGCCAATGCACCAGTAGACAATGCCCGTGTATAACTTTTTTGATTTATGATTAATCCCATAAATCAACCCCACCCATATGGCTGTTATAATCTTCCATTATAGCTGGTCTTGAAATATATATGAATATTTTTTCTTTACCGCTCCTTGCAGGATTCCAAAGGCTTGTCGGACAAAAGGGTTGACAAAAGCGTCAAAGCCAGGACATCGGTGTTAAGTTGGCGGTTATCTCACATTTCATATCAAATGAGCCCCTGTCTTTTTTTTTCGAATCAGCTTCTGAGAGATCACATTTCAAAATTCTGTTTCGTCTCACGGTTCCAATAGAAAATATGCCCATTCCTTTTACAGAAACCATGAGACTTATCGACGTAAACCAATTATCAAAGTATAGTTTGAAATTTAGATCTTTCGCAATTTTAGAGGCTAAATACAGCACTATATCTGATTTTTTTCCCAACCCATAATTTGGGCATATTCCGTCACCGACATATAAAGCAAAATTATAAATCACACCTGATGATTGATGCTCCAGCTCTGACAAACATCTTCTTTCCCCACTTATTGGGCTTTGCTGGATTGTATTGTTTTAAGCTTGACTTTCCCTAGAATGCTATAGTTTGTTCATCCAAGCACTGGAATTCTACTTGAGGCAAGAGGTTAAATCTATTTTTTAACAATTTCAGCAATGGACGGACTTTATACAGCTTGTAATTATTTGATTCATTCTGTTTGGAACTGTCATTCAGGTGAAAACGGGTTTTGATTTTGTCAAATCTTGACCAAGTCACTCTTGTTTGCGGTATTTTTTATAATTCCCATATATAGTCTACCGAGTATACCGATGTATTTTCGTGTGTTTTTTTTTTTTTTTCAAAATTTGAACGTTTATTTAAGAAAAACATGTACAATAGTATTATTCAAAGTATTGCCCATCTGAAGCTATGACTTTTTCCCATCTTTCTGGCAATTTGTGGATCCCATCCCAAAAGAACTGCGCCAGCTTGGCAGCCAAGAATGAAACAAGCTAATTTTTAATATTCTGCTCAGATGTAAACCGTATTTCAGTGAGAGCGTTCTGAATCGACCGGAACAAATGGTAGTCAGAAGGGATAAGTTCTGGGCTACAAGGCGAGTGAGGTAAGACTTCCCATCCACTGTTTTCCAAATAGTTCTTAACCGGAATAGTAATAGCATGATGGAAAATTATTGCCTCGTGTCTGGTCGCATATTCCGGGCGTTTTTCGGCTACTGCTCTCTTTAAACGGATTAATTGTGTTCAGTAGCGTTGTCCATTGATGGTTTCAACTAGTCTTAGTAGCTCATAATACAGCACACCCATCTGATTCCACCAAATACAGAGCATTAACTTCGCGCCATGGATATTCGGCTTTGCCGTTGATTTGGCTGGTTGGCCGGGTTTAACATATGATTTTTTGCGCTTGGAATTGTCGTAATTTATCCATTTTTCATCACCAGTAACAATCCGATGCAAAAATGACTTCCTTTTGTGGCGTTCAAGCATTATTTTCGACGTCTCTCGGCTTGAGTTTATGTGGAACCCAATTTCCTTGCTTTTTAATATACCCAGCTGCTTTTAAACGTTTTGAAATTGCTGCTTGGGTAACACCCAAAGATTCTGCGAGCTTTCCTTGTGTTTGGCAACAATCTTCATAGAGTAATGCTTCCAGTTCTTCAAACTTTTTTGGCTGCTCAGGACGTTCATCGTCTTCCAAGCCAAAATCACCACTTTTAGATCATGCAAACCACTTTTAGCACGTTCACTCAGCTAGCGCATGTTCACCAACTTCCACTAAAATACGATGACCTTCGGCAGCAGTCTCCTTCATATTAAAGTAATGAAGAAGAACTCACCGCAAAAACACTTTTTCAGGCACAAAGATCGACATATTTGAGTAAAAAAAATTATTGTTGTTTACGCTTCAAATGAATGACATTTACTGCAATGACGTACAATGACAGTAGCTTTCCAACGCATGTTCCAAAGGAATAATACAAGTAACGCCATCTCTTAGCAAACCGCACGAATTACGTTATAGACCCAATAGTTCTCTACCTTTTTTATCTATTCCATATACCACTTTGATCAAAAAGTTCCCGGTGGCGCCATCGTGTGTTGCTCCCACTGTTCTGATTTGAGTTCTTGTTAAGTTTTTTTTTTTATACGTTAGTACATCTGTTGTTGAAATTCCCTCTTGACATTTGCAAAAGTTACGTAGCCAAGAGTACATCTATCTCTGTGTGTGTTGGTGATTTTTTACAATTTTAGAATTGGATTTAAATTTGCAACAATTTTGCGTAAAAAAAACGGATTTAATAGCGCACGAACATTGGAAATGTTGGAAAAGTGTTTGGCAACGATTCTCTAAAAAACAAGGGTCGTTTACCAGTAGCACGATCGGTTCAAAAGTGGTTGTGAGTCAATCGAAGACGAGGAACGCAGTGACAGACCATCGACATCGAAAACCGACGAAAACATTGATGAAGTAAAAGAAATGTTGGTCAATAACCGCAAATTAACTATCAGAGAGATAGCGGAGGACTTGAACATTGCCCATGGATCCATCCAAGACATTTTGGTTAATGATTTGGGTTTTCTAGGTGTAGCAGCAAAAATGGTGCCAAAAGACCTCAATTTCATGCAAAAAAGAGGTGTTAACGTCGCAAAAGAGATGATTTGCGAGGCTGAATCAAAAGGATGAATGTGGGATCGAATTCAGCCTCGCAAATCATCTGTTTTGATCATTATCATGGAAACGAGACGTGGGTTTATGAGTACGACACGCAATCCAGACATCAGGCAAGTGAATGGTCACCAAATAAGTCGAGACCAAAAAAACCACTTCGTTTTCAGTCAAAAAAGAAGGCAATGCTGACGGTTTTCATGGATTACAACGGTGTAGTGCATTATGAATTTTTGACAGTAGGCCAGAGAGTAAACAAAGAGTATTATATGGACGTTAAGAGACGTTTGCGTGAAGCAATTCGCCGAAAGAGACCAGAATTGTGGTCTCTTTGACCAAAAATGCAACATATACCGTCCAAAAGCCACCGAATTCACCTGATTTAGTTCCCTGCGACTTCTTTCTGTTCAATTGAAGTCACAATTCCGAGAGGAAGTAATGGAAAAATCGCAGGAAGCACTGATGGACATACCAAAAACCGAATATAAAAAATGTTTCGAGGATTAAATCAACCGCTGTCATAAGTGTGTTGCAGTCAAGAAAGGGGACAATATAGATTAAGATGAATAAACTTGTATATTTAATTCATAGCTTTGCAATGCTATAAGTTCAAAAACTTTGTCGTCGAGAAACATTTCAAAATATTCTAAAGACGTTTTTACCTGACACTCATCATCGGTTACGGTTATTGATTTGCATACCATATCAACAGGGCCCATTTCCATAAATCCGTTTCTACCTCCTTTTCTCTTGCCAACATTTCTTCAAGCGCCTCTTCCAAAAAGCCCTCTTCGCCTTGATCATCACTGTTTTCATCTTCGTTAGAAGAAAGGTGCCAATCGACGTTTACAATAGTTTCAATTTCAACAACAGTCAGTTGTTTCTTTCCTGGAAATCAATTTTGAAATTGAAATATTTTTGTACACTACTCAAAAATACTCAAAAAATTCTGTATCGCCCAGACCGAAACTGTGGATCTAAATTAATCCATAAATTAATAAACTTACCTTTATACCAATTCGTTTATTCAATAGTTATTCGTTTTTTTTTTTTTTTTTAAATTTAAAAAAAAAGTTCTGCACTTCCTTCAACATTAAATTTTTGCGCACCTGATCTACTGATAAACACAACAAAACACAAGAATCAAGGCTACATCGTATTCGCAACTCTCTCATTTTACTCAAAAATAATCACTCTTGGGCATACAATTTACCGTTACAAATCAGGGGTTGGCAAATCGAGATAAAGAGTGGTAAAATGAAAAGTTGCTTATGAGCAACAGTTGTCTTCAAAGGACTGATTAAGACGTTGCAAACATACACTTGCGGTCATAAAAACTGCACCACCTAATGAGATCTTAAAAAATACCTAATTACATAAGATCGTAAGGGTTTTTCCCATACTAATGAAGGGTATTCCCCGTAGCGGAGTTCGGCTTCGTATGCAGTGCAAAAAAAAATCAGTTTGAATTGAGTTGTGACGGTGACAAATAAAAAAAAGTGAAATGTCTGGTAAATATCATCAACTCACTCGGGACGAAAAAGTTCAAATATTGACTTTAGTCGAACAATGGCTTGGCTATCATGAGATTGAGGTTAAAATATTATGCTGTCATTCAACTATCGTCCGACTGATGAAGAAAAAAAGAAAATTTGGATCCACTGGAAAGAAAAAAAGGCTCGGGACGAAAACGTAAAACAACCCAGAAGACGGACAATGTATTACAACGAATTAGCATGAAAGATCGCTTTAAAAGTGCTGTCCGTATAAGAGCAGAGCTGAGTGAATTTCATCAAGTTGATCTAAGTGCCGAAACCATAAGCCGACGGCTACGGGAGATAGGTTTATATGGAAGATGACCAGCGAAAAAACCTCTCCTAACCACAAAAATGAAAAAAGCTCGCTTGACTTGGCGATGTGTGATATGGTCCGATGAAAGTAAATTTAATATGTTGTGTGCCGACAATATGCCATACGTACAACGGTCAGCAGGTGAAAGGCCCAAGGACGAGCGCATAGTCAAAACAGTGAAGTTTCTTCAAAGCCAGATGGTTTGGGGATGTTTTTCTTTTTACGTTTTGGGCCCTTTGCACTTTGTTAATAGAACTATGTACGCTCAAAAGTATAGAGAAGTAGTAAGGGAGTTTCTGGTACCAGCAATTGAACAGCATCATTCGTATACTGACAAGTGCATTTTTCAAGATGAATCTGCACCTTACCACCGCGCCAAATCCGTAAGTAAAGTGTTATAAATCAACTTCTAAATGTCTACTTTATAAATAATAAACAGACAACTAACTAGAGTCTTTCAATAATTTTCAGCTCAAGACAACGTTTGATGACCTCGGAACTACCAGGCAAGACTGGCCAGTTAATTCGCCCGATTTAAACCCAATAGAACACTTGTGGCATGTAATGAAACGTAAGGTGGCTGAACATAAGCCAGAGAGTAAAAAAAAGCTAAATGAAGTCCTGGAACATGTACGGAATACTGCAATTTCAAGGGATATTACCGAACTTCTAGTAAACTCGATGCCTTCTAGAATAAAAGCGGTTATAACCGCCAAAGGAGGAGCAACTCGTTATTGATAATTTTTTGGTAAAAGTGGCATATCTAAACATCTTATATACACATACGTAAAAAATATATCGTCGCATCAAAATATTTTAAAAAAATAAGAAAATTAACTGGTTTTTCTTTCTTTGTTAATATCTTTTTTCAAACATTCAATAAATAGATGGAAATTAGATAGAAATACTTATAAACTACTGCTGACTACTCAACAAAAATTTCATTTCATTATAAAAATTATTATCGTAGTTATTAACAATTTTTCAATCATTTTTTTATGACCGCAAGTGTGGTTAACGAAACGCTGGGACATTGATGGGCAGTGTTTTTTAATCCAAATGGCATCCTTAAGGATTCGTATTGATCCAAAGAAGTTAGGAATGAAGTATACCTATTGGATTTGGTACTCATGTCTACATGGTCAAATACACTTTTCAAATCTAATAATGGAATACATTTTATTGAATAACCTATGCAGCATATCCCGAATTAGAGTTATAGGGTAATTGTCCTTCAATATGATTTAATTTAAAGTTCCAAAATCAGTACAAGCCAACGTTGTTTGTCTTTTTCCTCAGGAGGACAATTGGTCCCACATATTTTGAACTAATTGAGGTTATTACCTATTTATTGACCAAATCATCTATTATACAATAACCTGCAAACTTTCTTTCTCATAATACGACAATGTTCGTGGATGGCAGTAGAAGGGCCTCTCATTGCTGAGCACTAGTTTCAACTCGCACAATATCTCTTGGTCATCGAGGCAACTACAACGTATATAACAATCATTTAGTAAATTATAAAAGTTTTCTTTTGTTTCACAGCTTAAAATATCATTATTTATACATATATACATTCTTTGTTCATCTATTTCAATAGTCATCAAGCTTAAACACTCATTATTATACTGCATTGCTTTTTTAATCTGCTCCGGTTGTTGACTTAACATCACATTAGTTTTCTAATCACCCTCCTTAAGACTACCGAACAATTTGTGGTCCCATCTGACACTATTAACAAATCAAACTAAATTTCCATACTTTCAAAAAATATTACACTTTCTAATTTTCCATTAACGACAAGAGGGCTTTTATTTATGCAAAATAATTTATTAACATCTTTTACTTTGTAATAAGTGCAGCCGGAACGAACTGTTGGCAAACGAAACGAAGTGGGCTGCCAGTATCAATTAATCTGAAATCTTATAAATGTCGTATATGTAATCGTAACTATGTTTTATAAAAGTAAGATCTGGATTTCTTACATACTATACTCACCCTCGTTCCGGTTATCTGCGATAAGGTTGTGGATCTGGTGATTTGTTTTATTCGGGAGCGTATATAGCAGCAAAATGACTTATTTTGGCATAAACGTGATAGGCCCTACGCTTACGCTTGGAACAATCAAACAATGGGTTTGGGACAATCAGCAGCGACGTATCTCAAATAGTTTTCATTGTAGAGTTTACTGATATGGATTCATCGGTGTTGGTTTACGATGGTCACATCAGTGAAAGCATCTAGAAGTTGTTGCTTGCCTTCGAAACGATGTATATGGTATTTGCTTAGGATTGTAACTAGAAATCAAGGATCTCTTCTATGATAAACTTCAACAATTCAGATTCTTCCACGGAAATCCTGTTGGACAGTATAATTGTTTCATGGAAAGTTTCTCCGGGAAACCATTTTCGTGTTCCAAATTATGGTCTTGGTTTTAATCAGCCTACCCGATGTTCGGATACAAATTTCAAGTTCACCAGGAGCTCGTCGATTGGTGGTGCACCAATGTCTGACCTAGAATGCATTTATGGTAAAAGATTTTCCTTTTTGTTTGTACGAAAAAAGCGCTCTAATATTAAAAGGTGAACCAACAGCTACTAGTAATGTGAAAATTTTCATCAAATTTAGCACACATTTCTTGTGGTGAAATCAATTTGGAATTTTATTGATTAAAAAATTTGAGTCTATTATGAATGGAACACAACATCGTTCATCTGAACACCATGACAACTGTTGCAACCAACTATCTGAAGGTAAAAATTATTGATGCGTTATTGACATAGACCTTACTCTTCAAATAATCGAACAGGAAGAAGTCTAAAGGTCAAATCGCATAACCTTTGAGTCCTATCTTCTTCTCCTCAAACCGAAATAATGCGATCTTCAAATTACGTACGCAATAAACTGATTGATTAATAGCTTGTATGGGTGATAGCACCATCCTGTTGAAAGCAGAAATGGTCCAGACCCAATTCATTCAATTTTGGAAAAAAAAATAGCCGGTCAACATGTTGCGGTAACGTTCTTCATTCACTGTAACTGTCTCCAGCCTTATCTTTGAAAAAGTGCAGGCTAATGATGCTGTCAACCCATAATCTGCACCATACGGTGATTTTTTGGGATGTATTGCATTAGTTGCATTGGTTTTTCGATCTCAAAAAAATGGCAATTTTGTTTATTTGCATATCTATCCATCCAAAAATGGGTTTCATTGGAAAAAATCAAATTCAATAACAAATTATTCTGGTGATCCAACATCAAGTTAACAAATCGGCGACGTCATAGATAGTCCAAAGGCTTCAATTGCTGTGTAACTTGGAAGACCAACTTTTAAAAGTGCCATAAGTAAGACTAAATCGACGACGAATTGAGGTGCCTTGCTTGTTTTAAACATTTTCGCTCACAGTGGTGATCTTATGATATGGAGTTGGACCCAATACCGAACTAGTTTCTTCAAAACTCGTCACCATTTAAACGAATTAAATGAAATGTTACTTTTACAGATCGGCCACTTTCGTATTGTTACAAGATTGAATAACAAAACTTCATTTTTGCGTTGTAAACAACTTCATGACTAAAATTGCCAAAGTTTTATGAAATACGTTAAAAAGGATCAACCACATTGAACTCAGAAAATGATAGTAATTGACAGCCGAATTCCACACCATTTGTTGGCTCAGCATTTACTTTGTTTGTTTCTTCAAGCACTGGTTTTCTTTCATCAGGATCTCGTTCTCTTTCTTTTGGATTTCTACTTCTTATTTTGTTAAGTTCAATTCTTTTTTTTTAGTATTGCCAATCCACTCATTTTCTTTTCTTCCCAGTACACTATCTTTTTTCCTTGTATCTTCAAATTTTAAAATGTCCTCTGCAAATTCGGTTTGCGCAACTACACTGTCTTCGTATTTGGTTTCATATTGTTCCTCTTAGTCTGTTTCTCCTAAATTGCTAATAAGTTCATCCTCTGTGTCGGATCCCGGCTATTATCCAAATTAGTGGTTTTGAGTGAAAACTCATCGACGATCTCACTTTGGAATGTCAGAAGAGCAACGATATGGGAAAAAACGTTATGCCTCACCCGAAAACTCCGCATCAACATCAATAGCTGGTGTGCATCTGAAGGACGTTATGCTGTACTTCGGGTACTCAGTCTACCTAATATCACGTACAACTGGATATAAAGCCGGGTGGTTTCACAATTTACCAAATTGTGTCCAAAATTTCTACATCGGTACTCATCACCGTTAACTGATCTCAAGGACACTTATGACAGCATCTATGGAGGTTACCTATAACATCCACTTCCTTCTAGTTTGGTATCTCTGCCAAAGTCATTAGATTTGCGGAATCTTACTGAGACATTTCATGTGAAAAAATTTGAAGCTGTCATGTGACTTCTTTAACATTATACTTGAGAAATTCGTACGAAGCTCGGAAGCTAACACCAAGTTCATAATGTTGTATTTCATGCGCTAATGGCATTTATATAGGGTTTTCCAGTAGGGACTTGACAATTTTGAATTTAATTTGTAAACGCACTCTTTCACTAATCATCAAACTATCACTGTCAGTTTATTCAGTAAACTCAACACTTTCATCATAGTAAAGTACATTAACGGGCAACGTCTGCAAATGTTCTCCGATTGGGTTCTGGAGATGATGTGCCAAGATGATGAATTTCATCGCAAAATCATCTTCAGTGACGAAGCTTATTTTTGGCTCAATGGGTTCGTCAATAAGCAAAATATGCGTTATTGGTCGGGTGAAAACCCACATGTGCTTCATGAATCACCACTTCATCCACAAAAAATAATTGTTTGGTGTGGTTTGCATGCCGGCGGCGTTATTGGGCCATATTTTTTCGTCGACGATAACGATCGTCACGTTACTGTGAATGGTCAGCGTTATCGCGCCATGATCACCGATTATTTTGGGCCCGGATTGGAAAATATGGACTTGAACGACATCTGGTTTCAACAGGATAGTGCCACAAGCCACACAGCACACGCTACAATCGATTTATTGAAGAGGAAGTATGGTGCGCGTGTTATCTCAAGACATGGGCCAGAAGATTGGCCCCCTCGTTCGTGCGACTTAACGCCGCTTGACTGTTTTTTGTGGGGCTACGTTAAGTCATTGGCTTATGCCAACACGCCGACGACGTTGGAACAGCTCAGAGCCAACTTTGAATGCGAAATAGCGGCCATTTCGGCCGAAATGTATGGCCGAGTCGTTGAAAATTGGGTCCAACGAATCGACCACTGCAAACGTGCATTTCAGTCGAGTGAATATTGAAAGACCGACAAGTCTTGGATTGCTGCAGCAGGTGAAGTGCACGAGTGAAAATGAACCCGAACTACATATATCAGAGAGCACAACAAGGCCGAATACCGCGCTTATCTTGGACTGTCTGGGATGATCAGAGTCTTAAATGGTTTCAGTTTAGTGTGTCGTAATTATGCCTTGTCATCAGTTACCATCTTAGCCCAAAGAAAAAGCAATTAGCATTTGCAATCCTTTGTTTTGAAGAGGCGTTGTTATCAGAGATAATAGCAGAACATCTAACTTTCTCTATTGTGAGACTCTATCCAGAACTTTTCTGTGTAGCATATACTCGTGTACAACCCATTCAGAGTCAGGATACGTACACGGCATACGTACTGAAATGCAGACACATTCTCACACATAAGACGGCATACACTGAGCGACGGCACAGTCATTGACACCATCACCATTATCACGTGCACAGACACTGGTTGAAGCAAAGGCAGAGACAACCGCCAGAAGCAAAAGAATCTCCTGCCGGAGAAGGTTTCCTCTAAAATTATTCGCTCCACAGGAACTCGCATTCAGTTGCGAATTCAATTGCAAAGAACGGATATACAAAATAATAACCGAGCCCAAGGGGATAATATTTGATTTAACCCTCATTGACAGCTACACCCATTTTTGACGCTTCCGACCCGTTCACACCTCAGCGAATTGCGAGTCAGCTGATAACGGACAAATTATCTTTTAGTACTTTTAAAGACATGCAAGTGGAAATTTTACTATTCCAAAAGCAGAGCTTAAATTACTAGTGGATTAATAAAAAAAAAAAAAAAGAATTGCGAAGAAGTCAACAAATCGCTTATTTCTCCGCGACTAAGCGAATGCTCTTTACGCATTCCACAGATGTGGAAGCCAATCAACAGTCGCACGATTAAAACCTTCGTGCGATTTTAACCTTAAAATTCTCCTTTTTCCTTTTGATCGCAGGTCGTTGCGACTATTTGAAACAATATGTAGCTGTGAATGGAATGCCAAAATTTGCGAATATATGCTCGTTCGTATTCGCAATTCGCTAAGCTGTGACTAGACCTTAATAACTCGCTTTGCTTTGCCTTAGATTTTAGTGGCATAACCGAAGGTTAATAGTTCCACAATCTGTTGGCAAAGCTTTACCACTATTAATGGCTTCAAAGTTTCACACAATTTCCTCATCACCGTGTCTTTACCCGTTTTGTCATTAAAGATCTCAGTGTGAATGCTCTTAACCCTCACGCAGCCTTGAGTGTTCTTCATAGTTATTCTAGACAAATCGCCCTAATAGGGATCAATCGGGTCGTTGACAATGGATCTATAGGAGATACAATCTTAAGGAGTCTAATGAATTCCAAATTGCTGAAGTTAAGAGGGCTTCTTTTATTGTAGATCCGCCAAATTACGCTTCTGACTTAATATTGGAAATGAACTAGCGTATGCTCTCTACTAAGTCATCTCTTAATATCTTAAATAACTTTTTGGGTAGCCCTAATCGGAGTACCTTAGTTGAACTTAAACTTATTGCTATCTACTTTTTCATCTCCCGAGTTAAATGATTTTTTCTGCTGACAGTGGAATTAGGAACACATCTGTTGCACTATTTGCGATAAATTCTTGCCTCTAACTTATAATACAGGTTATACCTGCATAGTCGTGAGCTTAAGGGATACTCGATCGGAGGTGCTGGTGGTTTATTCAAAGTTTAATTTCCTAACAATATTTCTCCTTTACATTGTTTATAGTCTACATAGGCAGCTTAGGATGTCATCTATAATAACGGAGCAGTGCCGTGCATCTATTGCTACATAACCAATTTCGGTGATTGCCATTGCGATTAGATGACCGTGTGTATAATAGAGATATTCCGTCCCACAGCAAAATCCATTAGCTCAAGTTTGCGTTCACATCTTGTGTGGTATAAGCAGTGCTTTTCGATTATCCTCTCAACGTTGTCCCCCAAAATACGTATTTAGGCAATAAAATGATCTACTTGAGTGCCTCTTACAAGTGTAATGAAAGAGTACGGACTTGATAAACCCAATTTTAAGCCTCGTATAACACCTTACCCACTTTTTTAAGAAATTGTTAGACAATTGCTTTGGCTAATCGACAGACTGTCTTGTGACGAATGAGGAAAGACAAAACACATGTTGCTGACTACGAGTTGTATACAAGTGTGAATGTTGTCCATGAAATAGAAACTTTGAATCCCAGTCATATTCAAGGATATTAACATAGAAACTTTGTCCTGGTAAACTGAAAACAGCTTACACAAGACATTGAGGGCTGGAAGACCTTGTTAGCTGAGTGTGGTTCGTTAAAACCAAATATCGTTCGGTGGTTATTTGGACAAATAAGATGAACAGGCTTTAAACTGTGGGGGTTGGTATATAAAAAAAAAACTGATCCAGCCGTGAGGGACAGTTAATGGAGTTGGTTAAGGTGTATAATAAGAATATCGGTGCATTGACGACGTTTTTCAAAAGAAAGTAGAGCCACTAATTTGAGTCTGTTATTATAGAGACATAGGAGCATACGCACTCACCAACACGAGAACCTACGCAGAGCCAATCGTAGGAATTTGAGTTGTGCAAAAAAAATCAAAAAAAAAAAAAAATTAAACAGTGAAGTGTATGTAACAACTGATGGATAGCGGGTAGTGTGTAAACATTTTGTTTGTGCACTGATTCTTATTGTTGTAAGGGCATAACACCTACAGCAAATTGATTCGGTAAACAATCGCCAGAATTTTTACTTCGCAGCCTTGCTTAGTAATAGTCAGTGTTTGTTTATGCTGTGTTTGTTTGTAATTATGACTAGGGAATTTAGGGTGGATTTAGCCAATATACGCGGGCTAAAAAGGAATCACTTTTCTGTGTACGTCTACGTTTGTAAGTACCGACCAGCTGGTTTGGCACTTAGTGAAACACAGGTAGATCACCGCCCACACCTCCAGATCACTCTGATCTTTCTTCCCCCATCGCGGTCTCGCCATTTATGTGCGTAGTGATGTAACTTACCAAATTCCAAGTCCAAGTAGTCCCTGTTCCAATCCGGAATTCAATTTCGTGTGGTTAAAATTCCATCTCCTTAAGCAAATTATCTACTACTGCTTTATTTACAGAAGCCCCAAGCTGGACAGCAACTCGACCTTTCACTAATTTGATGCGCTGTCCATTCAAAGAATTGTATCCCTCTGTCCTCATAATGAAAACATGATTACGGGCGATTTCAATATACACAATTCTGGTTGGCTTCGACATTCTGGACAGACAACATCCGAAGGACGAAGTATGGCAATACAAGAAAGCTAGTTGGAGCGGACTTAATAACTTCTTTAGGAATTTTAACTGGTCGTTATGTTTGATCGATAACGACGTGGATGCCGCTGCTGATATGATCACAGAAACTATTCTCTTTGGAATGAGATGCTTTATTTCTCATCGGCTGAAGAGTATCAAACCAAAAGAAAAGGCATGGTATAAGTCGAGCTGTAAAGACGCTGTCAGGATTAGAAAATAGTTTTTTCAGTCCTACGAGACCAACCCGACAGAGGAAAAACGAAAGAAAGCTTAAACGAGCCAGAAATCACTGCAACGTCCTTCTCAAGCGTATGAAATTCCAATACGACCAAAAACTGAGGCAAAAAATACTGCAATGTCCCAAAAGCAGTAAAAATGTTTGGTCATTCGTCAAAAACAATAGAAATTCTGCCTCATCCTCCATCCCAACGCTCATTTACAATGACATTCCAGCTGTCAGCTCCTTGGACAAGGCCAATCTGCTTGCTACACACTTTGCGGCTAGCTCAACACTCTCAGATTGTGCTTTGTCCCCGCCTACACTTAGATGCGTCGAATCTACAATAGGACGAATCCACTTTCGCACTCGTGTAGGAGCAAAAGTACTCAAAGATCTTAACATGCATAAATCCGCTGGTCCAGATGGTATATCGCCACTTTTTGTGAAGAGGTGTTCTTAAACGCTGGCAAAACCACTGCGTAAGCTTTTGAATCAATCCTACTCTTTAAGACTCTTTCCGTGCAGATGGAAAACAGCATTTGTCAAGCCCGTCCCTAAAAAAGGCGAATCTTCTTCTCTCTCCTCCTATAGACCCATTGCACTTACGTCCCTTCATTTCAAGGTCATGGAAACGCTGATAAACCGTCAGATCATGAAATATGTCGAAACACGAAAACTTCTCAATGACCGACAATATGGTTTTCGTAGCAACAGCTCCACTGGTGATTTGATGTCATGTCTCACCGAAAAATGGAACCAAAGCATACATCATTCTGGCGAAAGCAAGTGAGTTGCACTTGATATTTCTAAGGCATTTGACAGAGTTTGGCATCAGGCTCTTTTGTCGAAAATGCGAGCTTTTGGGATCGATGACTCTCTTCTTCAATAGATTAGAAATTACCTTTCGGAACGTTCAATTCAAGTTGTTTTGGACGGTCTGATATTCAAAAAATAAGTGCTGGTGTGCCCCAGGGCTCCATTCTGTCTCCGACACTCTTTTTAATTTTCATTAATGATCTCTTGTCTGCTACTTCTGATCCAATATATTCCTTTGCTGATGACAGTTCTCTCTGCTTTTCATATTCTTTCTCAGACTCACGCCCCTGCTCTTCGGTTGTAAATTCCGATATTAACAGCATAACAAATCGGGGAACTATCAACTGAGTGGAATTTAATGCTTCCAAAAGTCAATGCTGTCTGTTGGCATTAAAGCGAAATTCAAATATCCAGCAATTATCCATGATTGGCACTTGCATCGTCGTAACCGATATGCTTTCCATTCTCTGTATGTGTGTAAATGACAATTTACGTTGGAATGAACACATATTCGATGTCGCCAAAAATGCTGCGAAATGTCTAGGTTTCCTCAAGCGATGTAAGAAATATTTTACCTCCTCCTGGATGGCCAGAATATATAAAGCATTCATCTGCCCAAAATTGGAGTACAATGCCCACATCTGGTCAGGAGCTACTAAAACATCTCTGCACCTGCCAGATATGATTCAAAACCGTGCGATAAAACTCATTGGTGATACTAATATCAGTCATTCAATTGACACCCTCGGACGTACTCTAAAATAGGGTGATTGTTTCATAAGCCGTACAACTCGCTTATGGAATTCCCTGCCGACCTCCGTGTTTCCTGGTCGTTACAATTTACAAACATGTAAAAACAATGTACATCGGTATCTCCCTTTTATTCCTCCATAAATTTCCTTCCTTATGGGTACAAAAACCCCTTCAGCGCGCGCTGATTATAAAAAAAAAAGATGACCTGAGTGCCTGACAAGTTTGGTGGCGGTTTCATTTACCATAATTTCATTGTGACCTGGGACCCAGACCAGGACTAAGCGTTCAGTGATCTCTTGCATTCTTGAACTAGCTTGAAAGTCGTAAGGGAGTTCAACAAGGCTCTAAGTGCAGCTGTCGCTATAAATGCAAATGCTTCGCCCCTTCTACTGGTTCAGCCGACAGCCTTAGTTTTGTGACACACCGATCACTAGACGGACAAACGATTATTACTTGAAATGTTATTATAACAGTCTGGTAAGTATGTAGATATTTTTAAGATGCTTTTCGTGTCAAAAAACCATAAAAGTACAATGGCATCATTTTGCGACTTTTAAAATTATCACGAGAATGACCGAAATTATAATATTTTCCCAGTTTTCATGACAAACTCAGCCCTAACTGTAATGAAATTACCATATTATGTCACCATTCCACAAATTTGTCAAAATTACAAGTCAATTCTCATAAATCAACCTCTTTGCCTTCAACCTAAGAAATACTTAGTCTTAGTGCATCGAGATCACCAATTCAAATTCATGTCACACAAAACAAATGGACATTCATGTGCACTCAGGGCCACTTACAAGCACTCAATGGCCACTGTCAAATTTATTGCCTACGAACAGAGTCTTCCTAAAATAACAAACACATTCTATGATACTTAAGAGAATTGATGATTGACTGATTGACATGAGGTATTCGTATTCCCATAATTAAATCATTACCTGATGCTGATCTGCATCTATACATCACTCGAAAAGAACGTTCCATTTAGTTGTAATAAAAGTATCTAATCTATCAAATTAAAATTTAATGGCCCACATACAAAAGATTTGTCAAAGTGCGGCTGGTGACTTGCCAAAAGTCATTGTTTGGAAAATTTGACTCTTCACATGCGACATTGACACTGATAGAGAACAAGGGTATTCGTAACACTCGTACCACAATTTGAAATACGAGTAAGTTGAACATCTTTTTTGGGAATGCGTGTATATCATTCGGAAAATATCTTTGCCACTTAGGATTGGACAGGTTAATCATGAGCTAAACGAGGGTCTTTGGCTTTCTATGGTACCAGACTTTTTGATTGATTTACCACATCCGAAGTTATTTTTGCGCATTTCCTCTTTAATAATAGCGTCTCCTTCCATATTTTTGGCGAATTTCTAAATCGTGACTGTTTAAAGGCAGTCGGATACTGGACGGTTGTTGTTTTATTTTTATTTTATTTTTTATTTTTTTTTTTTTTGTTTTTTTGTTTTTTTGTTTTTGTATCTTTCGTTTGGTACATTATGCTTGGCCCGTATTAAGATACTTTCTTTTGCCTCTGGTATAACATCAAAAAGATAATTTCCTCGCAATTCATCGTCGGAAGAGATTTGGCGGTCTCTGTGGTATGGATATTATGAAACTCTTAATACCTCGCAGCTGCTGCTGATGGAAACGTGATTTGTTTGAAAATGCTTGCGTCATTTTGAAGAAGTTCTGTCAGATAAAAGAGACGATTGTACAATTCAAATTGGAAGTAAGATTAAATTTAAATACGCTTATAACTCTTGTGCAGTGTTGTATGAACGACGGTAAAAAAGAGATAACCCAGATATTATCATTAAAAAGTTATTTCATAGTTTATGTGGCTACGCCTGGATATTTTTTGTCTTTCTAATGATAGTAGGTGTTACATGAAAGGTGGCTGTGAGAATATGAACCTACCTAAGTCATATGGTAATTTGTCATCAATCAGAGCTCTATTACCCGCATCGTGACAACTGGTTCACTATTTCAGGTTCCTTTCTCTTCGTGAAAAACAGTGACTAAAAAAGTTGATCTGGTAAAAGTTCACGGCAAAATGCATAAAAATACCGATGATTTTTTTTTTTTTAATGATGGAAAGTCACATTTATGTTACAGCCACAATGAGCATAAAACTCTGCCTTATTCTGTAGATGCATACACTTTGTTTGGAGATAATATTTTATTTAGCAGATATAGATACACTTAGGAAATTTGTTGTTCTATCAGAGATGCAGTTTGAGACCAAAATCCTAAAATTCCCTGTCAAATGCAAATCACGAGTATTTTAATTTTTAAAGTTTTTGTCAGGCAAAACGAGGTTTTTCGGGATCTCAATGTTTTCGGTTTCGATGAGCCCATAAGAAGTAGATCAGAGAATCAGGAAAAAAATAGCTTCAGACTAAGAAACTTAGAGGCAGAAGAAATACCAGCCCGTAAAAATTAGACGTTGTACATGATGTACTACAGCGATTGACATTAAATACAAATAGAACCCAGCGATTAATAGATTATAATGTGATCTTGTACAAACCACTGACTATTAACTTTTGGCGATAGAATTTTTCGTAAGTAAATCCTAGATAACCAAGGAAAACCCAAGTAAGCCGAGAAAAACTGGTACAACTTAATAAGAAAAAAAAAAAAAATAGTTGTATGCGGAAAATTCGCAAGAATAGCTCCAAAAAAACAGGAGCTAGGGAAAGGAAGAGAATATTGGTTTAGTTTCCCGTAAGGCCGGTGGCATAATGAGATGGAAACAGCAGTTAAGTATAGAGAACAACCCATTTAAGTGAATACTTGATATAGTAGATAAAAATAGTGAAAGCGAAATAGCTCGTTTTGAATTAGAATACGAGCGACGTAAAAAAGATGCGGGTAAAGTGGTAGATAGAGCTCATAGGTATTACAAGAAATGAAAGACCTGCAGTCGTTCCTGATCGCATACCTTCCAAAAATAGACTAGCGATTTGAATTAGTCTAATTGTGAGAGGCCATCATATATCTAACCGGAAGAGAGATATTTTTTTTATTTTATTGTATGAAGGCAAAAGCGACACGAGGAATTGTGACATTAAGCGATCAGTTAAGTTAAGCTAATGTCAACAACATCGTGAAGCTTCACCCTATTTGAACCGTACTAAGATCTTAAAATGTACCCGTGACGTATATATAGTAAGTGCGATACGCACATACAAAAGCGTTAAACGAGTGGTAAGTCCACAGCGATAATAACCCGAAAATGTGAAATTAAAGTTGGCAATAAATGGAATATAATGGTGGGTTAAGCGAACTAATAGCGATTATTCGCATAAATGTTCATCAAGAAGTCATTATGCCGAAGGCTACACAATTCAAATACTTAGGCACACTAATTTACACAACATAAATTTCAATGAAAATTTAAAGTAATAAATAGAGTAGCTCAACAACGAGAAAATTCAGTATCTTGTGACCGAAAAGTACCACCAAAACTTAAGTGTTTATTTTACAATGGTGCATCCAACATAAAGATATGCATTGCAATGTTGAACGAACGTACGAAAGTAAAAAGGAGAAATTAAAATGACGAAAATGGAAATATCACACAACCACTTAATGAGAAATAAGAAGTTCACGTATTCGTACAAATCTTCGCGCTAAGCAAATTTTACTAATTTCCGGTGAAAAATCCGATTCAAAAAAGAATAGAGGCTCTAGTTCAAGCTTAAAAAAGATGCGAATCACACGAATGCAAAAACATCAGCAAATTACTAGGTGTACCGGTATGAAGTTAGCGTTTTTTTTTGTGAAAATAAAAAACAAATTCTTAATTGGAAAGTAAAAAACATTTTATTCAAAGTATTGGCCATTGCTAGGTTTGTCCCATCTTTCAGTCAAAACTGTTCGTCTTTTGAAGCAAACCAGAAAGTCGACTTCCTAATGCGTGTCCCATCGATGAAAACAAAGGGTAGTCGGAAGGAGCCAAGTCTGGTGAATACGGCAGGTGGGGTGGCAGCTCCCAGCCAAGTGCTTTAGTTGTATCCTGAACCAGTTTTGCTTTGTGTGTGTTGGTGCATTGTCATGGAGCAAAATTAACTTGCCGTGTCCTCTGGCCCATTCTGGTCGTTGGTTCAATGTTGGTTCAAGTTCAAGTTGGTTCAAGTTGATCATTTGTTGTCGGTAGCAATCTGTATTAACGTTTTTACTAGGTTTTAGGAGCTCGTGGTACACCACATCTTTCTGGTCCCACCAGACACACAGCATTATCTTCTGCCGAATCGATCTGGTTTTGCAGCCGACGTTGATGGTTCTTCCAGATCAACCCATGATTTTTTCCGTTTAGGATTCTGAAAATAAATCTATTTTTTATCGCAAGTAATTCGATGCAAAACTGATGTTTTATCGAGTCTTTGAGGCAAAATTTCAATTCATGTGGCACCCATTTTCCAGACTTTGGATCTTTCTCATAGCTCTTAAACGCTCAGAAATTGTTTGTTGTGCAACATTTAACATTTCTGCCATTTGTTTCTGGCTCAAAGTGTCAACTTCATCCAATATTGTTTGCAATTCGGCGTCTTCAAACTTTTTTGGTGGTCTTCCACTTTCTTCATTTCTCATATCAAAATCATTATCTCTGAACCGTTGAAACCATCTTTTGCATGTTGCTTTTGATAGAGCATGACTCGATAAGCATTCGTTTGCTCAATGACTAGATATATACTAAATATGTTTGACAGGTGTCATAGCAACCAAAAAAAAAAAAAAAAATTAAGGCCCATTAACAATAAATGTTCCCTATTGAGACATTTGTATCTTGACGCTCACTTCATACCGGTTATAAAAGGTGATCCAACAGATCATGAGGATATTGGCTATCAATTGCTGTCGTTTGCTAAATTCAATGTAATTGATATTTTTGGCAGATATCTTACAGTCTTTGGCAATTGTAATCATGGAGTCGTTTATTACGCATCAATGCGTTTTTGTTATTCAATCTTATTATGAAAATGGACGAACTAGAAACTGTTTCGGTATCTTCCATATCAGCATCCTCGGCCAGCACGTATACCACAAAACATCACCACTGTGAGCAAAAGTGTTTAAAACCAGCCAACCAACCTTAATTCGTCACCGAAGTCAACAATTGGGCCTCACTTATGGCAATTTACCGCAAATTTTAAAAGTTGATCTTGGTTTGCATGAATATACAACCCAAATAGCACAACAATTGAAGCCCTTTGATCATCTATGACGTCGCCGACTTGTTAATGTATCATTGAATTTGACCTTTTCCGATGAAGCCCGTTTTCGGATGGATGGGTACGTAAATAAACAAAAATATCATTTCTAGAGACCGAAAAATCCACATGAGATTCACGAAAAATCAATGCATCTCAAAAATGTAACTGGACTGGTGGGGATTATGGGTGTGTGGCATTATTGGACCGTACAGTGAATAGAGAATGTTACAGCAACATGTTGACCGGGTATTTTTTCTTAAAATTTAGTGAATTGGGTCTGGACTATCTTTGGTTTCAACAGGAAGGTACTGCCTCCCACAGAAGCCATCAATCAATCAATTTATTGCTGAAGAAATTTGGAGATCGCATTATTTCGGTTAGAGGAGAAGGTGATTAGCCTCCAAGCTCATGCGGCTTATTTGAATAGAAAGTTCTATGCCAATAACTCAGCAACAATTATGGATCTCAAACATAACATGCAAATTGAAATTGCGGCCATTGACTCATGTGAGAGTAGGTAGAGGAAACTGTAAAGAAACAGAACTGTTCCACCTCACCAATCGGTTTAAACTGACGTGCCCTACAGCTTATTGTTCCATGGTGGAATGCAGATTTGCATCGACTACGTAAGTGAACCAGAAAGCTTCTGAACGGATGACATAAAACTATTTTCGAGGAAGACTCGAATGTTTACCAATCAAAACAAAATACATTAATGCACTTGAAAAACATTCTGAAAAAATCTTAGGTACGTCGAAAGGAAAAACAACTCTCAGTTTCATTTTCGAAACACACCTGCGAGAGAACAAACCCGAACCAGCTCACCGGGAACAATTACTGAAATTTGCAGCTGAGTTAAATAGTGCTGTCCACTTAATATTTAACTCACCGTAGCTGATATCTGAAATTGAGTGTGGTTAGGGATGAGTCCATTAAATATGCTGCAGCGTCCTTTGATGGCTTTGAATCACCTCGCACAGATGGCATATTTTTGGAAAACATGGAGAATTCCTAAAGATTACTACTAATTTGATAAAAGCTCAGACTAATTAGCCTGAATTCCCTCCATCTGAAACCATGATTCTCAAAAACCTATACATCCTACGTGTAAACTGCTTCATATATCATATACCAGTGCGAAAAAAGTTGTTAGACTGCGCTTTAAAATTTGGTGCGCAGAATTGAATCTGCACTCGGCGAGAAGGTGTATGCATTCGGCATTTTTATCAAAGTTGTGGACGCCTTTGACAAAACGAACTTTTGATTAGATGTGTAATTTAGCCAGGCAGCACAGCATTTTTTATTTTTATTTTTTATTTTTTTTTTTTTGTTTGGCTAGGGGGTGATGGAAAATCTAATAAAGACGGGAAGCTGTCCCGCTCTGTGTCAAGCGCATATTCCACCCACTAAAAACCACCTTAAAACCTTTCATCTTGACACTATCCACTCCTGAACCGCTTTCGTATTACTTCAAAGTGGTGGCGTTTTCTTTTCTCTTTGCATTCCTGTGGGAATTTGTTCAATCATGCAGATGAGGTTTTCATCAGTCTGATAAAGGTTAATTGCGTCTTGCTTTTACTTTTCTGTTCTGCCCGTGTTGTAGTTTTTTCACTATTGACGGCACCGCAGAGATCCTTTCACTCCTATTAATTGCTCATATTGATGGCCCTTTTGAGTTCCGATCCTTTGGTTCTAAATTCCGAGAGGACGACTTTCATAGGCCCATGATGTGTTTTCTTTCCCCCGGTTAATCGTCTCTTTCGTCCACCAAGATATAAGTACACTGGAGCTTCTGTTGGAGGTACTCACTCGGAGTATTGAAGCACCACATGCAAGCCATATGAGTTGGTATCGTGTCTTTAGCTTTTGTTTCTGTTGTACGTGAGTAGCACTTCATTGAGTCTATAAACGTTCCCCCGCGGAGCTCGTGTTGGATTATTATTTGAAACTCATTGGTCCCCTCGCAGATCGAAGATTATGTCGGTGCCTGTATAGTCTTCGATGATTCTCCAGTCCTTTGTTTGTGCGGATATCAATTTCATCGCGAAGATGACGTCCGGAATGGTTCCTTCGTATCCAGGTCTCCTAAGTTTAGCTGAGTTTCCCACGTTTACTAAATTAAAAGCGCGTTTCCCTGACATCTCGAGGTCTGTGATAGGTGATAGGTGCTCTGGCATTGAAGTCTCCGGTAACCAGGATCTCCCCTTCGATTTCAGCCATGAAGTCCTCCAAGTCTTCCAGTTTTTGCCAAAATTCTATACTTTCGTTTGGGATGAGAGAGATGCTTATTACCGTGAGTCTATCAGTTTTCGTCCTTACAAATCCTATTTGTCTACCTTGGCTTTTGATAGTGAATTTCCTTGCGCAGCAGCTGTTGCGAATGAGTCTGCAATCTATGTTGGCCCTTTCTTGTTCGATAATGACGATAACACCTGATCGCAGTTCATTTTTGGTTTTAACAAGAAGTTTGTCAGCCGTTCGATCTCTGTGAAAATTCCCTTAAAGTATTCAGGTCATAGGTTGCCTGCTGTTTTTCATATCCAAAATATCTAAAACACTGCCAGACCTCCACTCTTCCTCGAATTCAACATTGGACCCAATTTTAATACGAGAGGTTGGCTGCTCGAGTAAGAACGTGGTCAAATGTCGTTTTCGGTTAGCTTTGATACTTTCCTGTGACTAAAAACTGGAGGTCCAACATCGGGTAGCTGAACCTTTTTCTTATGGCTTCTTTAACTTCCTCCACTGAGGTAAGTTCGTTCAAGCCCTTAATCCCGAGTAAAGTTTTTCGTTCCAGGCAGCGGACAGTTGACTTACCTCCCAAGAATTTCTTTTAGAGATTTCCCAAATATCTCCTTATCCTTTGCCTTCAACCTGAGCCCTAGGAGTGTTTTAGTATCAGTTTCTGCTCCGTCCGGGCTCACCTTACTCCACGTCTCCTGTAGAATATCAGCATTCTTTGTTTTTTCTTTAGGCTTTATAAGGATCGTTTCTGTTCGAGATTTCTCGTGTCTTTTTTGTCCTATTTATCGCTAAAACCAGCATCTGTACTTTCACATAATTACTTGACGGCGGTTTTCAAACGAAAAGGACTGTTTACCTTGACTACCTGGGGGATTTTCCCAGATGTACTGAGCTGCACGTTCAAGGTTATCTTGAATTGATCTTTGGAATAACTCGGACTGGAAATTTGTTGTTCTTACGGAACGCGCTATGATGTTTCTACAATCTTATGGACATGGTGACTGCCGCATTTGGAATATTCGTGGGAATACGAGGTCGAATATCTCCGTACTCAAGACCTTAGTTAAAGTTCCAGAACCAATCACAGCACTTCCATCTTCATAGAGTTTGAAGACCTTGGACTATCCGTTTGCATAAATTTTCCAAGCGGATACTAGTACATCCGCAGTGACGCTTGTTGTGAGAGTGATGAGTACAAGAAGGAACACTTCCTCTGTGAATGCCCAATTCAGCCTCGCATTTGGCTGTCAATATGCGCTGATGTGGTGAGTACTGGTAATCAATGCACTCTATCAGTGAAACGTTCACTCATCGCTGAGGTCGAAAAGAAAGAATTCTGCTGAAAACTTAATGTATACCATATTCACGTTAACAGTTTTTTTTTTTTTTTTTTATGTGGATAATTTAGTTTATTTTTATTGACAAATCGAAAGCGTTCTATACTTCTGCCTGAAACTAAACAGATTCAGACATTAGGTATTAGGTATCAGACAAATCGCTCACGTGAAATACCAGATCATGATGGCTCGCATTAATGTTAGCTGGAATTACGTATCCTTGATACCATTCTATTCAACCACATACCAGCAAAATACTCACATCTCAGATATTCTTGAATTCTTTTTTTTAACATTTACACTTTCAGCTAAAAAGTTTGACCATAGGGACTACATAATCAAAACTTTTTTCTCGGGATTATGTTGTTGTCAATGACCGTGAAACTATAACGAAAAAGAAGACGAAAATTCATTTTATTTTCTTCGTTTCTTTCATTTGATGTCGCCCTTTGGCAAACTGCAAGTGACCTTGGCTGAATTGCTACAACATAACTAAATCTTGTTTCCTCTCCGGAGGGATGACATTCGGCTTTGGCAGTGACAAACAAAATCTGGAACTCCAAGTGTAGATTACGTGAGAAATTTATTCGAATTGTATGCCAGAGCAATTTCTTGGAAATACTGAAAGTTTTCAAAATTGCTATGCTGATGGTGAAAGGTTATGAACATCGGTCCAGGTCATGAATAAAGGTGACATGTGTCGTACTTTCTTCTGGATTTATATAATTTACTTTCCTGGATGATTAAAAAAGTTTGTTCCGGGTGGACTTTAACAGTCAATATTGGTTTCGTTGTTAATATTCTTGCACACATAATGATGTGCTCATTTTATATGAACATACTCCTATGTAGGGTTATTAATTGTGCATGAGGTGAATTAGTAAGTGAGTGGATTTAATTACTCATATCTTGCCGGTTACTTACTGTAAGAATCAAACAAATTACGTTCTAATCTTAAGATCATTTAAGGTACAATCTTACAAATTACCTATCTGCTAAAAGTTAACCCTAGAAGCACGATGTAATTTGTCCACACTAATCCACAAACAGGTCCAAATGACCCAATTGGTTAAAAATTATACTTTTTATATATATTCGTTAAGAATATGCCTGTTTAATTCAAAACGTGAATATTATAGTATTTATAAGTACGTAGGTGGAGGACCGCATGGGAACAAAAACTTTATTATTGGCTTGAAGTAGAATCAAAACATTTATGAATGGAACTCGACTTCGTTTATATGGCCACCGCGGGCACGTTTGCAGCGGTCGATTCGTTGGACCTAATTTTCAACGACTCGGCCACACATTTCGGCCGAAACGGCCGCTATTTCGCGTTCAATGTTGGCTCTGAGCTCTTCCAAAGTCGTCGGCTTGTTGACATAAACCAATAACTTAACGTAGCCCCACAATAAATAGTCAAGCGGCGTTAAATCGCACAAAAGAGACGGCCAATCGACTGGCCCATGTCTTGAGGTAACACGCTCACTATACTAACTCTTCAATAAATCGATTGTAGCGTGTGCTGTGTGGCTTGTGGCGCCTTTCGGTTGAAACCACATGTCGTCCAAGTCCATATCTTCCAATTTGGGCCAAAAATAATCGATGATCATAGCGCGATAACGCTGACCATTCACAGTAACGTGACGATCGTTATCGTCGACGAAAAAATATGGCCCAATAACGCCGCCGGTCTGTAAACCGCACCAAACAGTTATTTTTTGTGGATGAAGTGGTGATTCATGAAGCACATGTGGGTTTTCACACGACCAATAACGCATATTTTGCTTATTGATGAACCCATTGAGCCAAAAATGAGCTTCGTCACTGAAGATGATTTTGCGATGAAATTCATCATCTTGGCGCATCTTCTCTAGAACCCAATCGGAGAACGATCGTCGCTTCAAATGGTCAGCTTGATCTTGTATGGATGCAAAACAAGATCCTTACTCAAAATACGCCATAATGTGGTCTGAGCGATGCCCAATTTTTAAAACGCCGTGGAATTGACTGATTTGGATCTTTTGCTACGGACGTCTGAACGGCAGCGATATTTTCGACACTTCGACCACCCCGTTGTCTCACTGACACGGCAACATCACACAACGAATATGTAGACTCAAAGTTTTGCACTAAACTTGTTATTGCCTGTCTACTAGGGCGGGAATTACGACCGAAAATTGGAGTTAACGCTCTTAAAGTTGCAGTCACCGACTCCGAATATCTGTAGAAAATTTTTATAATTTGCAGACGTTGCTCATTAGTGTACTTAATGTTGAGTTTACTGAATAAATTAACAGTGACAGTTTGTTGATTAGTGAAAGAGTGCGTTCACAAATTAAATTCAAAGTTGTCAAGTTCCTATTGGAAAACCCTTTCATAGAAATAGATTTAAATTTGCAAGAACGAACTTGTAGTAAATTAAAAAAAAACGGATTTAATAGCGCACGAACATTGGAAATGTTGGAAAAGTGTTTCAGCAACGATTTTTGAAAGAAAACGGTCGTATACCAGTGGCACGAGCGGTTCAAAAGTGGTCGTGATTCAATCACAGATGATAAACGCAGTGGCAGACCATCGACATCGAAAACCGACGACAACATTGACGAATTAAAAGAAATGTTGGTCAATAACCGCAAATTAACCATCAGAGAGAGATTGCGGAGGACTTGAACATTGCCTATGGATCCGTCCAAGACATTTTGGTTAATGGTTTGGGTTTCCGTCGTGTAGCAGCAAAGTAAGTGCCAAAAGATCTCAAATTCATGCAAAAAAGAGACCGTGTTGACGTCGCAAAAGAGATGATTTGCGAGGCTGAATCCTATCCCACATTCATCAAAAGGATGGGTTTATGAGTACGGCATGCAGAATGCATGAACGCCATGGCGTTCACTAAATGAGCCGAGACCAAAAGAAACACATCGTTTTCAGTCAAAAAAGAAGGCAATGATCATGGTTTTCATGGATTACAACGGTGTAGTCCATCGTGAATTTTTGTCAGAAGGCCAGACAGTTAACAAAGAGTATTATTTGGGCGTTATGAGACGTTTGTGTTAAGGAATTTGCCGAAGGAGACCAGAATTGATAACGCACCGTCGCACAGTGCCATCATTATTCGTAGTTTTTTGACGAAAAATGCAACAAATACCATCCAACAGCCACGAAATTCACCTGATTTAGCTCCTTGTGACTTTTTTCTGTTCAATTGAGTTAAAAAACCGCTACGGGGAACGCGTTTCTGCAGCCGAGAGGAAGCACTGATGGTATGTCAATCAACCGAATATAAAAAAATGTTTCAAGGATTGGATCAAGCTCTGGCATAAGTGTGTTGCAGTCGATGGGGATTACTTTGAAGGGGACAATATAGATTTAGATGAATAAACTTGTATTTTTAATTTTCTCAATACACTCCGGTAAGTGGTTGATGGACCAGCAATCTGAATCCCACATGACTTAATGGCCTCCTTGATATGACGGCGTTGTGTTGTTTCACTGCGTCTTATCATATGAGGCATCACAAGTTCCTTAGCTAGGTCCTTGAGGAATAGTCTTCCATATCTTTTCGTAGCCGAACGCAGATAGTTTTTTAAGACCGCGATGTGTTCACCCCAACTCAGATTTTTATATATAAAATCAACTAGGTACCTAACCTGTTTTACGACTTCAACTTAACAACAGTTTACATTGCAAGTTCTTTTATGATTTTACAAGCTTTTGCAGTACAGGTACAATACAATTTATCATGCTCTGCCGACAGTAGCCGAGTGCATGGAAATATATTTCGAACTCTTGTATGCTAAGGCTGAAATACATAATTTTGGTTTTGTTACTGACAATTAATCTGTGCTTTGTAAGCCAGATTCGTAGCAAATCTACATCATAGTTTATGTCAGCAGCCAGATCCAAAGGGTTATTATTTAAACCATATGCAATGCCAAGATCATCTGCACAATCAGTGTTTTTTCCTACAAATGGTTGATCAAAGAAAGAGTTGATGTAGATCAAAAACAAGATGGAGCCAAGGACAAACCCTTGCGGTACACCAAATAAAATTATTCTTGAGTCGCTAAGATAGTCATCCACTCTTACTTCTTGTGTCCTGTTTATAAGAAAAGAAACAAACCAATTATACATAAAGCCCCGAAAGCCAGCACCATAAATCTTCTAGAAAAGAATGTTAAGATTGACCATGTCGAACGCCTTCGTAATATCCACGAAAAGCCCAGCGCAATATTTTTTTTCATCGAGACCTTTGTTTATAAAGGAGCAAAAAGCCAGAAGAGCATCTTTAGTGGAAAGGTCTTCACTAAACTCAAACTATACCGGACAAAAAAAGTTTAAACAATTCAACACGATGTTGGCAATATGAAGGACAATCACTATCAAACGACTTTTGCCCAATTGTTGAAAAAAAGTCACTGAATGTATTGGCTATCGTATATGGATCAGTAATTTCAACACTTTCATTTCTCAAAACGATTGGGCTAAACCTATTTGTGAAGCTGGCACTAATAAAGTCATTTATCAGTTTCCAACCTTGTGAACTCTTAGAGTGAAAATAACCATTGCGGCACATTTGAATTTTTGTAAAACGACATTTAAGGCTGGAATTGAGTGGATGTTTGTAACATTTTCTACGGAGTTTATTTTTATGTTTTATTTTTTTAAGGATTGTACGGTTTATCTAAGGCTTAAGTCTTATATTAGATTTTCTTCGAACCACTTTGAGAAGGTTTGACATGATCATTTAACATTTTTATAAAGAATTCATACGCGCAAGACACGTTTGTGTTTGAATAGACTTCATCCCAATTCTCAAAACGCAGTAGATCATTCAATAGATCATACCTAATCTTAGTCACATTTGACGCAAAACAATGCCTTAAGCACTTCAATTCTCTTAGACTACCAAACACATTACCCGTCATGCAGTGATCAATGATTCGGAGATTAACCCCTGAGCATTGATTTATTGAAATTTCCATAAAACGACCAAAAACATGATCGAGACACGTTTTGGATATTGGTCTAGTAGATTCATTAAGCAAAGATGTTAACCCATATTCTGCTGTAACAGATAAGTACAGATTCGTACCTAACATAGCAACGCTAGACGTTAAAAAATCTAAATTGAAGTCGCCTAGAATGATAAGATTTGCTGTTTTCTCCTTATTGTGCCTATAGGCACAAACAAAGCTAAGACGCGTGTTATTAATGCTGAAGGAGATCTTTAATACATCCGCACTGGCTCACCGATAGAAATCGCTTCATACTCATACGAATCTCGCACAAAGACTCCGACTCCATCTGCAGCATACGATTCATTAGTATTTCGGTAGAAATTATAACCAGGTATATGATAGTCGTCAACTTCACATGAAAAAATCTATATTTCAGTGACAAAAATTAAATCCGGCAAGTACACAAACATCTCAAGATTACACACTAACAAATCAAAGTTTTGCCGTAGACTACGTAGGTATACCATATTTTGATGTACAGCAAAAAAATAAATTATTAAGATTAATATCAAACGAAAGACAAATTAGTCTTCCAATGCCTGCAGATCGTCAAACGATCTTATAACCGTAACCCTACCCCTATCTACCTTTCTTATTAAAACTTGAGAGTCTTCAAACCACAGGTATTTGTACTTATTTTTCATTTTTACATTATTTTGCTTCCAATATTCTACTCTTGGTACGCGTAACAAAGAACGACGAGTTTAATTTTTTAATTGCATTCTTCTTTCTCTCCATTACCTTTTTTTTCACATCTTGGGAAGAGAGATGAACGCGTAAAACGTCGCTGGGTTGTTGGTTGTTAGGTACATTAGGTAGCATTGTTGAACATCAGAGGCTGAAATAGAGACATCCAATGTGTCACAGAAATTTTTCTGCAAACACTCTTTTGAATTCACATTGTTGACACCAGGTACACCAATAATTTCTATTACGTTCTTCACTTGATTCTACTTGGTTAGCCAATAGTCGGCCTCTATTTTCCAGACTTTTTTGTTGAATTTACCCCACATGGAATTAATCAATAAAATTTAATTCGTAATAGCCTTCAATGATATTTCCGAAATATTGCAAAAATATGAGTCAGTTCAATACTGTCTATATGCTGACGACCTTGTTATACTTACTAAGTGTAAGGAACTTGACATGACATGACCTCGAATACTGGTGCCAAATTTCTGGCTCCAAGATTTTAGCACAAAAAAGCACAATTTTGCACATTTGCACAGAAAACTATTTGTAATAAACATATCACTATCAATTTTAATAATACTAACATAACTAACACCAATTGTCCTAAAATCTTAGGTATATACTTTGATAATAAGTATAGTTTTAAGAACCATTGTTTAGAACTTAAGAAAAGCCTAGCTGCCAGGTTAAATATTATAAAGATATTAGGATCTAAGAATAGCTGTTCTCATGTCAACTCACTTGTTATCGAAGATTGACTATGAACTAGTGGTTTATGGTAAATGTTCCAAATCAAACATACAAACGATCTCATCAGCATACCATGCCTCAGTAAGAACAAGTCTTAAAGCATTTAGAACTACTCCTATCAAAAATATCCTCGCAGAGAGTGGTCTACCTTCAATTCAAGATCGATTCCAGTATCGAAGCTCACTTCTTGTTGCGAAAATTGCCTCAACAAACAATTCCCCCATCGAGTTAGACCTTAAAAAAATAATAAAATGGAAAAAAATATCCAGATACCCTTCCGCAATAGAAAATGCAATAGCTAGATCCAAAACAATGGAAGTAGTACTCAGAAAACAAAAATCGCGTCCTACTAATTTTACACCATGGTTCTTACCTATTGATTCAGTAAATACAGAGCTTGCAGCACTTCCGAAAATCTCAACCAGCAACTCGGTATATAGACAACTTTTCTAACAAATAAAAAATGTCCATCCCGATTGGATCACCGTCTTCACAGATGGCTCTAAAACGCAAACAGGCACAGCGTTTGCTGTTGTGAATAATAAGGGACAGATAGAAACCAAAGGTTTGTTGCCAAACTTTGTCTCAGTTTATACAGCAGAGACTTTCGCAATTCTAAGGGCCACCGAATATCGGCTTGCCAAAAAAACCCTTATCTGCACAGAGAGCCTATCTGCCATCGAAGGAGTGCTAAATATAAACAATAAAAACCCGATAATTACAGCTATCCGTAATAAGCTTATACTAAATAATGGTAAACTCAAATTAATCTGGGTCCCCGGACATGCAGGTATTCCGGGAAATGAACTCGCCGATACTGCAGCAAAAAGAGCCTTGAACGAACCTCTCATAACTTTCTTCATTAACAACAAAGAAGATATTGAAAGAAAAATTAAATCTGTATGGAGTATGTACATTCATCACTATTCCACAATCAATCCTAAAAGAATACCGATCGTTTATCCAACATCTTCATCAAATAAAATGATAAAATGCTTTTTAAGACTTAGACTCGGACACACATTCATCACACATAGCCATATAATAAACAAAACCAGCGCTCCAGAATGCCATATCTGTCAAAAAAGTATTCAACTAACACTAAAATACTTAATATATGATTGCTCAAAAATAAAAGAACTATCTAACTTATTTTTTAATAATAAAGAACTAAGCAAAGTTCTTTCGTTTCCTTCTGAAACAAATATAAGACAAGTTTTTAACCTCCTAACCTCTATCAAGTTACAAAATAGTATTTGCTAGAGCTATTGATACTTTAAGTTAACGTGTAATCCATTATATATTAATAAATAATAATAATAATAATAAAATTTAATAAAAGCATCATTCGCGTCTAGTCGCTCAAGTGCTACAGAATGATGCCTATTTATTCACTTTCAAAAATGCTAGAAACTAGCTTACATTTGAAATACTTATAAATTTTTGTAAATCCACTAGGACTTAAAGAAACTGAATAACGTAATAAAAATAAATAAAAAGAGAAATTTAAAAAAAAAAATGTGTTTTTATATGTTAAAAACTCTTCGAAAAGTATAATAATATATAAAAACCATCCGCTTTTGATTTCTGTCTTAAATCGGAAGACCTTTCGACAAACATCCTGCAATCTTCACTTGAAAAGTAGACCACAATTGACAAGTTGACATGAACTTGAACTTAACCCAAAGGGAATACTAGAAACTCCAGTCTATATGCTCAACTACGAATACTCGTATGTCCACAAAACACTGTAAGATGCAAAACTCATTAATCGTACACCAGAGGTAATTGCACATATCCTGTTCATTATGGTTATGAACTCGTACAGTATCTCAGCATCTATGGAAACACATGTGTCAGCTCCAGTGTTTGTCTTTCTCAACTTCAATTTCACAATTCGCATCACTTTGTGAATCAAAACGAAAACAAAGACAAGAAATAGAAGATTAAACAAAAATAGGGAGCGAGAGGAAAAAAAAGAAGATCTGCAAGCAATCAAAAACTTTTCATCGTCATCATAACAAGAGCAAACATCAATTTACCGGAGATCTTCACATTTGAAGAGATCTGAGGTTGACTCTGGAGGCGTGTAAGTATGATATCTAAGTACACACACCAGTAATTACGGTCGTGTAGCCCATCCTTGAATTGACAAATTATTTTTCATTGAAAAAAATTTGTAAAGCAAATACTAACAAATATAAATATTTTCGTTTACATTGTGGTTGATGATGGAGATGGTGTGTGTTATTCGTTTTCTCCTTAAAATTCTGCTTTCTTCATCTTCATTCAGTCAAACCGTGTATTCAACAAACGAAAACGAAAGTTGCCGGCCCGCTACCGATGACTGTCCCGTATGAACAACTTGACATCTTCTTGGATTTTTTTTTTTTTTTCTGTATGATATTTTGTAACCAGTTTGTGGCTTTTGAGTATCTTAAACGGAATTGCATCATAGGATGGGAAAATAACAAAAACAAACAACCAAATGGTTGGGTATCTAAGTGTCTATGGGCGGCAGGTGTTATGACATTGATACGCGTTTTCCAACTGAAGGTGCATGAGGCCACCAATCAAACCTGTAAATCACGTCGACGTATAGGAAGAGCCTAAAGACGTTTGGCTTATTATCAACTCTTAGATACCACTTGAGTTACGTGAGTGGTGGCATATCTGATTCGCATTAAAATTCCAATCATCGGATTTCCGATTTTCCACACTTGGATGTGCGTGAAGAAAGATTCATCGACTTTGGCCCATCACCGTTTACTCAGCCACCTAAAAGGCATGAGTAGGAATATTGAACATGCTCTTAAGGCTATTAGGCGCACAAGTTTGCTCAGCTAAATCAAGTAAACTACGGTCTTTCCTGCATATGAATTTACCCATATGCATCTACAAATGCGAATAAACTTCCTCCGATGATTTATCATTCGAGCGATGATACTGTGGGAAAACTGTGTGAAATGCGATTTTTTTTTTTTTTTTTTTTTTTTTAGTCTGTCATTATTTTTTTTTCCGCATAGCAGTTTTGAGATGCGATCTTGGACTGATCTTTTCAGCCGCCGATACATCGGACCAGGAAACTTTCCATATCTGCGTATACCTTAATTTCTCCGTAAAAGTTATGCGGAGTTTATGCAACAAGTTGGCGGACATGATTCAGGGTTTTGGAATTGATGATGAAAACCATCTGCCGAAATCATTTATTGCCCCCAAGGTGCTTCTGTTTAGGTGGAGGAAGCATTTGTACGCACTTAAGCATGGATTTGAGATTTGTTTTTTCCTATTTGGACACACCCATTAAATTCCAGAGATTTTGGATTTTTACCTCGAGAGCTGCTGTGAAAGGGGAAAGTATGATATATTCGTATGAATATACATAGATTGTTTGGCGTGGGATGTATAGTAATGTAGTGTGGAAGGTATTTTAAGTTGTCAAGCAATTTGACATGTCGTGTTGCGGATTTATGTTGTTCTAGTTTTCAAACAAGACGTTAAGAGATATCGTCTAATTTGATTTCTTAGGAGTTGGAGGGTGCTTTTGGATGTTATGTGAATGATTTGTATAGCATCGCTGAGAATTGAGAGAAAGTTTACTCTCTGTGATTCACAAGGCTAAGGCTTTAGAATAAAGAATAAGTAGGTGTCGGATAAAATTAATATAAAATTGATGACTTACAATAATAAGTTGACAGTCAAGCGCATTTTTTTAGAGGTTTTAACGTTTTATGCCATTCGTTGCTAATTTCAGAGTTTTTTATTTATTTTATCTTTCGATTGTAGTTATTTTAATGAAATTTATTAGGGTATCAGCTCGTCAGCGTCGAATACCTACCTACCTACCTACGGAATACCGAACACCACCCCGATGCAAGCGTAAGCCGGATATTATCGATGTTATTGCTACTGATTTGTCTAAGGCCTTCATCAACTGAACCTTTTCAAATTCTCTTCCCTCGGTTTTGACCCCATATTGTTAAAATGGATATCTTCTTATCTGGAGAACCGTTATTATAGCGTTCGTTTTAGGTCAGCTTTCTCAAACCCGTTTTTAGCCACTTCTGGTGTCCCACAAGGCAGCCATATAGGTCCCCTCTTTTTCATTTTAATTATAAACCATCTTGGGGTGGATTATTAAACATTGCGCCCTTTACAATTATGCTGACGACACTAAGTTCCCCAAAACTATTTCATTACCTCAAGATTCTATTCCCCTTGAAGAGAAACTCGATAGGTTTTCCATTTGGTGTTTAGAAAATTTCTTTGAACTTGATGTCTTCAAATGTCAATCTATGACTTTGGCATGTAAGTTTATTCAATCTCCCACACGACTTTATTTCCTGCATGACTAACCTTTCTGACATTCTCTTCATTCATCGACTGTTCTCTAGTTATGTGGATTGCGCTTCCCTTTACTATTATATTTCCTTCAACACTAACCCTCGTAATTTACGCTGTTCTCGTCTCTTCTATATTTCAACCCATCGCACCTCTTATGCATGCTCCGTAAGGTCAACTCAAACCTCCCCCATTTTTATTTTAACTTGAGCACTTCCCGTCTTAAACTTGTTCTCCTTCACTATTCTCTTACTTCCTAACCCTTAATTCCTAGTTTTTTAAGTTAGTTTAAGCTTGTATTAAGCGAAGGAAAAGTTCTACGCTGTGTCGCCCCTACTTCCGCAGCAATCGTCACAGGATGTCGTACTCGCATCTCTTATACCCAGCATATGTTATTTAAGTGCCCCGTCACGATGCTAGAGAGTGGCCTGAAATCTCTCCTAGTAAGGGACATTAGGAAAGTCTCTGACCTCTTAGAAATGTCGGCTAGCTGGAGAGTTGTGCCATTTTCAGTTATACTCGTGCCTTACTCGGGACGGAAGAACAGGGCCTTTGACTGATAAGCCATCCTACATTATAGCCCAACCCAAAAACGGAACGAATTTTCGGGAGATTCTTATTTAATTTTGGTATTTTTGATGGCCTTCGTCAAAATATGTTGCATTTTACTCGTTTCCCACTGAGGGTGCTTCTAAAAAGAAAAAAAATAATTCAAATTCCAACTTCTTAACCATCAACCATATCCGGAGCCTTTCGGACTTGTCCCACAGCAATAATAGGATTGACGTCCTTACACTTATACATATATGGTATTAGCAAAGTGGCACTAAGCAGTTCAGCAAGTCAGGTACAAATCAAAGAGTTAATTCTTAGCGATTACCCGTACCTAAGACGCTGCTTTCTGTAATACGGGAATGTGATATGATCTGCATGGTAACAAACCATCTTCAAAAAAACATTTTGCTTCAATAAAAGCTTCTCCATGGAGATTCCCAGCAAATAAGCATGGGTTAGTAATGACTCACCAAACAGCCATAATAGCATAAAGTCATAAACGGATAGTTCCAAAATGGAATCGTAAGTGGGATCTGGAATACACGGATCCAACCTAAATATAACTATAGCAATCGGCAAACGTCGTTCAGACAGAACTCCACGCCATTCAAGTATGTGCCAACCATATTTACAACTCTGGTATAAACGGCGCAAACATCCATATGTTCACGGACAGTCAAGCAGGTTTAAATCCCCTTCAAATTTTCAAATCAATCAGATACTGCTTCAAAGCCCTCCCAAAACTTAGCTCTCGGAACAAGACCAAACTATGGTGCTTCTATTATTTACATAACAAAAAGTGAAGATGTTTTTGTGGATGAATTATTTTCTCTCTTAAAAGTGATTTTAAGCGTCTCTTCGGTCGGCCAATATTTTACCATCAAGAGGGCTTTGCAGAGACGATAGATGCATCAAAACTTCCCAATCACGCTCCGTTAATTTATTCCGGGTCATCAAATATGTGTGTGGCCTAGCGTTATCATGATTCGAGACAGCTCCCTTTCTGTTGGCCAATTTTGGTCGCTCTTTCTTGAAAGCTTCATTCAAACGGTCGAGTTGTGCACAATAGAGAATCGCCACGTTCTAGCAGCTCATAATAGACAATTCCCTTCCAATCCCAACAAAAACTCAACATAACCTTGTTTGCGGTCACCGGCCGTTGATCGCTTGCGTTAGATATTCTCGTATTTAATCGATTTTTCACCGCCCGTATATAATCGCTTCAAAAATTGTTAAATTTCGTTACGTTTCAATAGCGTTTCACTGATGGTTATTCGGTTAGTTAAATTTCTTTGCGTTAATTCATGTGGTACCCAAACATCGATCTTCTTTGAGTAACCTGCTCGTTTTAGATTATCCCAAACTGTCATACGGTTAATGTTTAGTGTCTCCGCTATCTCCAAACGGCTTCCGTGCTGATCTTGCTCCATCAGTTGCAAAATTTCATCGACATTTTCAGTGACAGGCCGACCAGTGGAGATGCATTTTTTACATCGAAATTTCCGGAACGAAATCGAACTAACCACTCCTGGTTACGGCGTTCATTCACAGCATTCTCACCGCAAACTTCACAATTTTTGCGACATGGTTTTGCAGCGTTTTTCCCTTTTTTATAGTAAAAAAGCATCACGCGTATTTTTTCATATATTTCACAGCCTGACATGTCAAACACGTGTTCGTTTTGACATAATCAGATAAGTGTTTCTAGATAAATGGACACCAACACCATCTAGTGACAAAAAACCGCGGAGACTTTTTATATGATCCTGCATCGCCCTGAATTATTGTTAGAATTTCAATATTGCTTTGAGTATGTTATTGAAATTTTTATGAATTATTATTTAAAGGATTTAGATTTTGCCCGGAATCGCTGTTTTGAGCCTTTTTGTTTACCTGAATTTTTTTTTTAATTTTTCTGTTGTTATTGTTTTGGTTTGCATTCGGAGTTTAATTTGGGTTGATGTTTATTCAGGCATATCATGACTTATATAAAATGTTTATAGCTTGTTTAAGATTTGCTGGTTGTCTGAAAGTTAGAAAACACGTCATTGGTTCTGGTATTTTACTAATGAATAGACATAATGCCATGTCACAGTTTCTCCTTAGTTCAATTGAAGCTCTGACCGACTTACTTGTTTTAGTTTCGTTATTACGTCTCCTAAGTGATATATTTAGTTTTGTCTTAAAAATTCTGTTGGCAACGGTCTACAAATTGTTAATCTCTATATTGCTTGACTACTGTCATCGAATCTACACAAAGATGGGTGGATTCGATCCAATAGCTTTATAAATCTGTTCAAACTTGTTGTATTCCCATTAAAAGTGGGGAGACTCTTTAAACACTTAATTTACCGATGTTGTCCCTGATGATGTAATCTTGAGAGAGCTTTTTTTTTAGAATAAATTGTCTATTGTGTCCTCCAGTTTTCTTCATTTTTCGTTCACGTTGGTTCCTTTTAGGCTTTTAAGGAACTTTATGTATGTTGACTTCTTTTGGGTTCCTCACGAACTCAGTGAAAGAAACATTCTGGATCGCATAATGGTGTGTGAGTCTTTGTTGAGATAGAATTCACTTGAGGCTTTCCTGAAAAGTGTGGTTACGGGAGACGAAAAATTGGTGGTGTACAACAACGTTCGGCGTAAGAGGTTATGGTGTGCCCCTATTGAAACACCGCAATCGGTCGGTAAACAAGATTTGTAAGCCCAAAAGGGTCATGTTGAGCATTTGGTGGGACTGGCGAGGTGTCCTTTACTTCTAGTTGCTTCCACGCAATCAGGCAATAAATGCCGTTAGAAATTGCTTTTAGCTCGATGCTTTAAAGCGGGCAGTGAAAAAAAAAAAAAAAAAACGACCAGATTTGGCAAGCTGTGTTTTGTCACAGCTTTAGTGGCTGGGAAGTTATGCAGTACATATTGTACTATCCAGATCTTGCGCCTTCTGACTACCAACTGTTCCGCTCTCTCCAAAACAATTTGGACGGAAGGCAATTCAATCCTGAAGATGAGATAAAAGCGTACCTGGAAAACTTTTTTACCCATAAGTCTTCTGACTTTTACAAAAGAGGCATTATATCACTTCCAGAACATTGGAAGAGTGTAATAAAACATGACGGACAATATCTGATGGATAAATATAAGCTTTTATGCCCAAAAATTCCTTATTTGCTGAATTAGTGGTTTGCCTCTACCATATACATTCAACGCATTTCTGCAACAGGTTTCTAACAAGACTTCTACACCCGAAAATATAAAATTCTCATTTTAAAGAGCGCCTACGTGCAGATATTTTTTTTATGATAATATTCAGCAATATAACGATATATGGAATGTAATTTATCTAAAACAGGGTGTTTAACACTGTATGAGGTATCTGATTCGTGCAACCGACCGCCAACGTGAAGCAAACCGTTTGAATCCAAAAATAGGGGCTAATGGTACTAACTTACTTATATGTGCCATTAACAAGGTATTTTTCCTAAAAAAAAACACAGTGGTCAGAGGAATATAAAGTTTCTTGTGCACATCTTATGAGAGTTTCTTGGGTCAATAAAGTTTTACGTCGACGATTTACAGAACATGAACATAACTGATTAATCAAAATATGAATGTAACGACACGATCTGCTCCCCACTAATGTTTTTTTAATAATATTTGAACTTTTACGTTACTCCTCTTTTCTATCTTTTGAATAGAGACACTCTTCTCACACGGTTCTGAAATTGGCCTCTGACTTCTTCGTTCCCATAACTACGAAAAACTCTTCCACGTCATCTTATATTCTTCATAGCGAAGAAGAGAAGTTAGGATCTCAAACGTCTGAATCGCTATAAAAACTGACCACCTTTTGTGTGATGCAGATAACCAGTGCAGCAAAATCGAAGAGATGTACAAACTAAAACTTTGATTTCTTAATCCTGCAAAGACATTTTAACTTTATAAATACATAATACATGGGCTGAAAAGCCGTTTCTAAGAGAGGGCACCACTTGAATTAAATCTATACCATTTTCAGTTAGTACCAACCTTCAAAAGATACGCGTATAAATTTGACAGCTGTCGGACGATTAGTTCTCGAGATATAGCGTTGTCAGTGAATCAACTTTCGTTATTGCGAAAAAAAATGGATTCAAAGCAATTTCGTGTGTTGATTTATCATTGCTTTTTGATTGTAAAAAATGCAGCCGATGCAGAGTAATGGCTTGATAAGTGTTACCGGGACCGGGACTCTGCACCAGCCGAACGAACCATTTGCAAGTGAATTGAAAAATTTAAAAGTGGTCATACAAGCACCGAAGATGATGCACGCAGTGGACGTCCAAAAGAGGCTGTTTCATATATCGCCCTCGAAGGCAACTATATTGATAAATAAAGTTGAATTTTGCAAAAATGTAATGCTTTACTATAAAACGGACTTTTCAGCCCATGTGTTAAGTGGAGTTAAGAGCGTAGATACACAAAGCTCAAACCTAGGAAAAGAAGAAGACTTTTATTGGAGAGCCCTAGATTCGGCCGCTTCTAATGAAACCTTTGCTGAATCATCCAACATTTCGTTTCTGCAATATCTAATTGCAGTGTATATTTCTAGTCATGCATCACAAAAGGCATGTAGTTCAAAGAATCGTTATTGGTCCACAAAATTCTTGATGTTTATTGGCTCGAGTAGGTGCATCTCTCGACAAGTTATATTCCACCGTTCGGTAAATATATCGAGGATTCCACGTTAACCGCTTCCACCAAAAACCCTGGGAAAGTAAATATTTTAATGCCAACAATAACTACCTCAAAAATGCTAGGAGATCGAAAGTCCTTGAAGATTCAAATAGTATGCGACGTTTATTGGAGACTGCTGAGCTACTTAAGTGCACCGGAAGAGAACCTGTCTTTCGATGGATACAATTGCATTTAAAACAATTTATCTGCTTTTGATACTGAGTACGAATAACCAAGAATAGTGCGCAAACTGTACCGTAAGTGACAGCCAAAAGACGATAATGTGTGTGATGTAAATTTTCAGAATTGCTCCAGAGGTTCCGTTGAAAGTTGGTATGATTTTGTGTTACTCGTATCTGATGGAACATCGAGAAAATATCACGCTTGACCAATAAGAAGCGAACCATTAAGCGAGGGGTTATTTAAGGTTTTAGCGGAACCGTCAAAAACGATAGATGGCTCATCTGCAAGAACAGGCCAAGCGGCTGGACCAGATCAACGCGCTGCTGCCGGGCCTAACGCAACTTATGTTGTAATGGGTAGGCACATGGTGGAGCAAACTTTGAAGGTCCTAGCGGTGAATGTTAATTCACTGATTAGGATCGAACAAAGAGCCGCGATCTTTAAATTGCTACGGGAACAAACTCCTGATGTGCTTTTCGCTAGCGAAACCAAGCTAACCAATAATCACAAGCTGGAGTACAATAATTACATTGTTAGACGAAGAAACCGGCCCCGATCCAAACATGGAGGTGGTGTCGCGATCTCCATTAAAGAAGGCATAACGTTTCACAGAGTGTACAAGGGCGTGTTGCGCAGGTTCCGGGTATTGGAAGCTGTGGTCATTCACTTGCCCTCTGTTTATGCACCTGAGGCTTCACAATCCACCTTATTCCTTACAGAGCTCGACACGCTTTTTCGACTTCTGAGGCTGGAATCGGCGGAGATTTATTTTATAATCGGCGGAGATTTCAACGCTAAACATAGAGATTGGGGAAATCATTTGCCAAATACTAGAGGGAACCTACTACTCGATTGGTGGTTTCAGAACGATGTCATGTACACACTCGGTCTTAAAGCGACGGATAACCCAGAGGCGGGTCTTATTTGGATCTACTGCTGTACGACGAACGTATACGACTGACAGGTACGAATTTACAAACGCTAATCTGTCTGCGCACATTCGTGTATGACAGCGACCATTGCGGTTTTAGCACCGAAATTACAGTTCCCAACAAAATGCGGAATTGGAGGAATTTATCCAAAATAAGGCTCTATGGATACGCTTCTCCGTAACCTTGACAAGAGCGCTCTCCTTGAACACGCTCCACCACCGTCCAATAGGAATTTGTGAAACGAGGAGATCGACAATTACCTAAAACAAGTGGACGAGACAATTAAACAAACTATGGACACTACAATACCGCGGTATCGACGTACGACTAATGAAGACCTGTTCCGCAATCCTACTATTGACGCACTGCACCGACAGAAAAGTAGACTTCTGTCAAAACTCAAAAACTTGTACAGACAGTTAACTGACAGACAAGACCCGGAGACTAGGACACTGAAGGCGTCGATTAAAAATATTCAATAGTTAATAAAAGAGAATTACAGAATTTCTGTAAGTTTGTATTGGAACAACAGGGTTCGGGCTGTAAACACCAGCAACCCGAATATGTTCCCGCAAATAAATAAACTATTTCGGAGAAAAAATCAAAACGACCTTCAGTGCCTTAAAATAGCCCGGACATCAGACAACGAACGGTTACTGACAATAGCAGGTACTGATCCAAATGAAGCTGCTGATGATGACGACTTCTTTGTGATCGAGGATCAACAGGAGAAGGTTCTGGCCATAGGGGCGACTTTCCAGGAATTATACAAGGCCAATGATACCATTGGCCCTAATTATGACCTGGACGATCGTGTCTTGGTGCACGACTTCTACATTCGAAATGAAGTGGAGAACTGGAGATCCGATCGCTCTGGTTTCACCCAGTTCAGTGACGAAAACATGCCAACAGCGACTCCATGACATCTTCGACACAATCAGGGCTAAAAAATCAGTGGGGACCAATGGTATTCCGAACATCGTTTTTCGACATCTTCCTCTAGAAGCGGTTGACATTTACACCACCCTGTTTAATAATGCAATGAATAATGCACATTATCCAGTGCATTGGAAAACGGCGCTAGTTCAACCTATCCCCAAAAAGGGAAAGAATATATCCAATCCGGCGAATCTCCGGTCGATAACCGAATATCAATAAGGTTTTTCAAAAATTAATCAATAGAGCTCTGCCTAGGTGGGTTCAGGACAAACATATAGTTCCGGATAATCAATTCGGTTTAAAGGCGAGACATGATATCTCACATGCCGCGTCTAAACTGGTGTCCGATATACAATGGAATAAAGGCAAAAACCAATATACTGGTGCCTGCCTTGTTGACTTGGAGAAGGCCTTCGACACCGTATGGTTAGAGGATCTTTTTTATAAGCTGACTTGGCTGGGGATCAGTAAACCACTCTTGTACATTCCTTATAATATGCTAACCAACAGACAGTTCATCATGAAGAATGGTGATGTGAGTTCTGTTGGGATATTTCAAATTAAAAATGGTCTTCAGCAAGGCGCGGTCAATTCGCCGATCCTATTCAACATTTATACAAGCGACTTGGTAGGTTCACTTCCCCATACTATTGCGTACGCAGACGATTTGATAGCGTACAGCATAGGTCCAAAAATCGAGGTCATTAGTATTCTCTTGCAGCGTGACTTCGATAAGATAAGACGATTTTGCGATAACTGGAAGTTGAAAATCAACTTTCAAAAGTCGGAAACCATTCTCTTTAGGACGCCGTTGTCTAGAGCCTCTAGGGATATCAGATATCAGGCAGCCTCTTGCCTGTCTAAATGTGGTTAGATACCTTGGGGTCTGGTTAGATCGATTTCTGTATTTTGACAAAAACGTAGATGCTGCTCTGGTCAGAGCTAAAGGCGCTTTTGCCCTTACAAAGAGACTGTTTTGTAGCAGCCAACTCGATGCGAGGGTAAAGGTAATCTACTGGTATTTGGGTGTCCCGTGTGGTTCAATGTACGAGCAAGCTTAATGGAAAAGATTCGGCTGTTTGAGAGGGCTTGCCTTAGGGCTTGTCTTTGCTTGTACAGAACACCAGAGTCGGAGTACAAGAAATTTTATCCTAATGAGGTCCTTTACAACAGGGCTAACCTAATACGAGTGGACAACTTCGGAATTAAGCTGACTCGAAGGCACATTGCAAGAGCAATGACCTCGACTCATAACCTGATATCTGGGGCTTACTACCCCAATTACCTTTACCACGAGAGTGTGCCATCTGACGGCTTCGTTCCACCGGAAGCATTCCTCTACTTAGATCAGATAGGGTTGATCCAGGATAAATCAGCGGTGCCGTTAATCTTCCATGTCGCTCGGACATCTGGGGACAGGCGACAAAACTACAACAGAGACGTCGAACATAGAAGTGTGGATCGTCTCAGGTTCAGTAGGGCGGTGGGGATCCCGATAAAAGGGATGTCGTTCGGCAGCACCAGCATTTCTGGTGGTTGAATGATGGAGAAGATGTTTCGCCGTCGTTTCCGTCAAGTACGGACCAGCCTCACTAATGAGGCAGAGCTGACCAATCTATTAGCGATGGCCAGCTTGCATAGGTTTAGGTTAGCACTTAAGAAATATATACATAATATTGGTATATACAAAGGTATATACCAATATTTGTATATAATTGTGTAATATCTATGTGTGTATTGTGTATGCAGGATTAGGTAGACTAAGGTTTATTTTAAGTAAGATATTAAGTTTTTATAAAAAATAAAAAAATTACATCCATAGGCTAAGTTTTTTGTTAACAGTTTTTTCTTAGCCCTAAGTATATAAAATAAAAAATTTTAAATAAAATGTAAATGAAGTTGAAACACATAGATATAAGAATTTAGAGTAGCTTAGAGCGCCTGTGTGGGGCCAGTAAGTTAGTATAAGATTGTTAAGTAATTGTAAGCTAGCATTTAAGCATTTTTTGTTAGTATGTAAGAGATAGTGTTTAAAAAAATAAAATGCATTTAAAACTAAACTAAGCTAACTCGTCAACAGATAGACTAGGTTTGTGGCTTACTTCCTGAATGTTACATATCAAACGTAGGAGAGCCCTGCGGAGCTCTCTATTTCCTATTCATTATAACTTGCAAACATTTAAGACCAATGTACATCAGTATTTTTTTTTCTTCCTCCCTGATTTTCCTAGACCCGCGCTGTGTACATATGTACATTTTAAGGTCACTCAAATCCATTGAGCGTCGTGCGAATTCTAAAAGAAAGGCAGAGGCCGGATAAGGGCCATATAGCAGATTACTTTTACCCTCGCATCAAGTAAGCTGCTATAGGTGCTGTTTGTAAGGTTGCCTTAGATATAGATCTAGCCAGATTCCTTGTTGTAGACCATTTGTAATGCCAAATTTTACAGCAGAAGTAGCATCCCCATTCTTCACGATGAATTGTCTACTGGTGAGCATATCAAAAATAATGTATAGCAGTGGTGTACCTATGCCCAACCTCTTCAACTTGAAGAATGGCCCATCTCACCATACGATGTCGATGGCCTTCTTCAGGTCAGCCAGAAAGGTACCAGTGCATTATTTCTTTTTTTTTTTGTACCCCTGAATATAGAATACCAGTTTGGACGCGGCATGTGATGTATCGTGTCATGTCCTGCCTTGAAACTGAACTGGTTATCCAGGACTATATTTATATTAAATGTATACATCTGTTTGCATTGGGGACAATTTAGACTTCATTTCGTTAAATACAAATGTATTTCGTATCTTCGAATTTTTTCGACGAGATGGATTCGAAAATGTAACGGATTGAAAAGATTTGATTTAATTTCAGAAGAATAATAACAATCAACCAAAGATCCTGCTTGGTTAATCCTAGAGCATTCAAGCCATGAAGGGTCTCGCCAGCTCTGTCAATGATTTTTCGAAGTGAAAGGGCGCTACTGAAGCTCATGTTGGATACCGACAGAAAGGATTGTATATGAGTTTGAATTATTAAATTGACGTAATTGTAACGTTTTTCTACTCGATCGCAGGTGACTAAGTAATTAGCATTCAAGATCCGATTTAAGATAACATATCAATAGGGCAATAGAACCAAGGAAATAATCCCTGAAACTGAGCCACTCCCTACAATCTTCAGAAAAGGGAATGATATCTATTTGGGCAAAGAAATTGAAGTTAATTGAGTGTTGTTTAAATTTTGTAAAAAGGAGGCTTGTCGGTTTGCTAACTTTTCTACAACCGATTGGTTTGCATGCGTTTGTTGGTTAGTTGAGCTATTAGGAGAAGAATTTTGGGAAACCCGTCCTGAATAGTTCATTTTCATATTCTACTAACTTCAATTTAGGGTCGACGAAATTAGCCTCATCCACTCCAGCTATTGTTTGTGAAGCAAACCAAATTCTGCTCGAGTTTCCTCAAACGTATTTCGAGTAATTCTAACGAGATTCATTCGTCTACGACTTTAAGAAATGATACAGCCACATCAAACACGCTTTAATATGACCATGTTTTGTCCTTAATATGTTCATCTTACACCTACGAAACTAGATTATATGTACAGTTTTACCAATCTTTAAAGTAACTTAGTTTTTTAATTGCGTTTTATAAATTCGAGAAATCAGGATGAATTTACTCAGATAACGAGAAATTATGCACACCACGTGTCCCGATGAATAAAGAAATTGTCCAAACGATAACTAATCAAAAATTCATTCTATATGTCCATAACAATATCAAAAACGAAATTAAAAATGTATGTGTTCCACAAATCCGGATCAGAAGGACCAATATGTATTTTGTCGAATAATCTTAATCGAATTGATTACCAAAAAAAAAAAAAAAAAAAAAAAACAGAAACGAAAGTAACAACGACAGTTTGAGCGAGTAATTTAATTTATTTTTTCGATGGTCAGCAGCAAAATAGAAAGAAAATCTGAACGACATTGGCGTAAGTATCAATTTAGTTAAGTACATAGATGAGACATTAATTTACAGAAAGAACATATTAGTGAGCTATCCATTATGTATTTAGATGCATGTAAAGAGAAATTGAGCCTTACATATTCAAGAAAATTTCTGCTAAGAAAGCTAGTTTATAATATAGGGTAACATACGAATATTTGGGCTTGTCGATTACTCAACAACAAAAAAACATTTCTTATTATTAATTATAAGAGACGAGGGGTAATAAGTATGTAAATTGCAGCGAGAAGGATGCCCACAAGTCGGCACTAATTTAATTTGAAGAAATAAGAAAAAGATACTCGTACCAACTGCTATTCGGAAAGATTATTAGATAGCAAAAAAAGCAAAGGAATGTTGAGAATTTGATAATCCAGTGTTGTTGAGTGGTAGCATTTAGCAGCAATAGAATATCGTTGAAAATGAAAACAGGCTTCCATCTACCTAAGAAAGCCAATCTTATACAATAAATCAATTTAAAATACACAAAAAAGATAATTAACTGGTTACAAAGTTGGCCTAAAAGTGTCGTAAGGGAAACATACTTTTTGAACTTCTGAAAAGTACTAATACATTCACTGGTTATTATGCTCACTCCTTGCATTGGGGCCTATCTGTGAACTTGTTGTGATGGGAGATGTGATGAGAGATGGCTTCCAAGTTTAACCTAACTGTTAAAGGCTTTTCGTAAAGCATTTTAAAAATGCAACCATCTTCCGCATGTGGTATCTATTGCACATATCTAAGCCGATTTTATTAGTCTGTCAGACTTGTTCAGACTTTATTTGAAATTGTTTTTGTAGACCAAGGTTCCCTGGCAATTCCTAGTCTTAATTGGGATCCAAGGCTTCATCAAGATAGTTGCACCTGCTATTTCGGGAACTTGTACCTTGATAGCATCTTATAGACCAGGCCAATCCAAGGCCTCAACCTCTATGTCCCTTCAGCTGGTTCGATCCTCAGCTATATGCCTCCAGTAACACACATCAAGTTGGTTAAGGTCCCCTTTAAACTGCGTGCACCACCTTAGGTAAGATCTGCCTATAAGTCTACGAGCCCGCAGTAAATTTTGGAGATGAGAGGCAACCGCATGAATTCTATGTTATACTGATATTAAATATCACCGTCTGGCAGCACTTTATACGTGGCAGAAGTGTGTGAAAATTCCAAATTTTTAATTATTAATGCAACCGCATAAATTTTCGTGAAACAACATGAATACTAATTTGAAGGTTCAACGCGTTTTGTGTGTAACTAAGGGCTTGCCAGACAAAAATATTGACAAAATGCCAATTTGAAATAATCGATGCCACCACATAATTTTTTTTGTTTTCCAGAACTTAGAACTCAACTCCCTGATTACAAATAAGAAGTGAATTATCGTGAGGTTTGATTCTCAATAGTCTTTTTTTGACAGATCACGCGTGACTCCTATCAAATGGCTTTGTCATTTTTGTTCAGTATCGTTTAGCAAGACATAGAAAGATTCACACTACAACAGCGTCTCCAAATCGTTCAGCTGTATTACGAAAATCATCGTTCTGTGAGAAATGTTTACATAAGTGGATGATACTCGACCACTTAAGGGAAGAGACTATAGCAGCTGTAGCTCAGAGTGTACGCGAAGACCGTGACGAATCGATTCGTCGTCGTTGTCAGCAGCTTGACTTGCCGTATTCGACAACTTGTCGTCTTGTACGTGAAAGTTTCGGCCTAAAAGCGTACAAAATTCAACTTGTGTAAGAATTGAAGTCAGGCGACTTGAATTTGAGTCATATTTTCAGTGAATGGGCTCTGGGAAAACTCAATGAAAATCCGGTGTTTTATCGTGAAATTTTGTTCAGTGATGAAGCCCATTTCTGGCTCAATCGATACGTAATACAAAATTGCCGTATTTGGGATGATGAGCAATCCGAAGAGTACCAAGAGCTACCATTACATTATTAAAATCAACCGTATGGTGTGGTTTATGGGCTGGTGGAATTATTGGTCCATTGTTCTTGAAAAGTGAGACAAATCAGAAGGTAAACGTTATCGCGCCATATTAATGCACTTTGTGTTTCCTGAAATTCAAACACATAGTCTCGGTGAGCTCTGGTTTCAACAAAGTGTCGCTACGAGCCATACAGCGCGTGAAACAATGGACTTGTTGAGAAATTTTTTTGGTGCGCACTTAATTTCACGTTTTTCTACGGTAAATTGGCCACCTAGATCGTGCATTATCACACATTTGGACTATTTTCTCTGGAGATATAATAAGCCAGCTAGGATTGACGCTTTGCAAACCAACAATTGCTATGCTCGAACGAGTGGACCAAATTTGGACCACCTCAGACGTAGTCGTTGCCAACATTTACATGATGCCATTTCGAAAAAAAAATTTTAATTTTACTTTCAAATTTGTTGTCTTTATTTTACTCACGATGACGCATTCAAAGGATCGAAATTAGCTACAAAATACCTTATTTATCGACATAAAACATACAACTGGATCTCAAATAATTAAAGTATCCACACGAAGTCTCTCTAAATTACAAAATACCAGGAATATAAAAACATAAGTCCAGGACAAAAATACACGCTGGAATAAATATTGTTTTACTTAAACTGCATTTTAAATTAATGTATTTTTATTTAATCAAAAAACATTAGATTCATTGTTGGACTCATATGATGAATCCAAACAAGGAATTTCATCTCCACTTTCAGATGCATTTATATCTTTTTTAAGAATATCATTGAATCTTTCTGAGGTCACATTTCCCCCGAACCAATTAATTTGGAACTTGTGGTATAATCGTAGACTTCACTCTTAACGTAACAAGAGAAAAAATTATCGGCATTTTTTTTTTTTTTTTTCGATCCAATTCTTTTTCTGATTATTGCAGCTATCTAGGGTCATACCTCCAATTCGTCAAGTTTTATAACGTTCTCTACCAATGATACCTTGATAGTACGCAATCTAAGCTAATAAACGATCCTTAGCCTTTGTACCAATTTGTTAAACAAAAGAAAAAGCTCTGGCGGTTTTTCTCCATCCCTCTCATACGAAAACATGTCATCAATCGATCCGCATACCATAGCTAACTTATTTGTTACTTTTTAAAGCAATCCTTTGTCAACAATTTTCTCTTATTTCAAATATCTTCTTAACTTTCCCATTGGCCCCTCTATTTTTCTAAGTTTTGATCATACAGTAGTAGAAAATAGGTAACAGTAACTTACTAATTAATACTTACTTGTCCCAGATGGCCCTCAATCCATATTTCTTTCAGTGGAATTATCGCTCTCAAGGCGAATTTCCACAGATATGGAAGTCTTCTTTCATAACGCCGATACAAAAAAAGGGATTAAGGAGTGAAGTCACTAATTACCCCCCTAGCTAAATTTTCATATATATCGAAACTTCTCGAAAACATTTTATACGAAGCCTTAAGCTTCCAGTGCTTAAAGTAGATCAATTACCACTAACTTCGTCGAATTCGTGTATTTTGTTCTCTTAGCCTTGGGAAGTGGTAAAGAAGTTGACGTCATAACAACTGATTTCAGTAAGGCTTTTAATAACATATCTCATAAACTTATTCTGTTCAAATTGTCCGTTCTGGGTCCATTGTTTTTGTAGTGTTTGGTTCAGGTTTATCCTATTGGCGCCTTTCTTCGCCACGTCAGGTGTTCCTCAAGGTAGTCACCTAGGTCCGCTTTTCTTCATCCTAACTATTAACGATCTTGAAAGGATCATTTAATATTCAGTATTTTCTCTTTATGCTGACGATACCAAATTTTTTAAACTCATTACCTCACTTTATGACTGCAGCCTCCTTCTAATCTGATCAGTTTTTTTACCTGGTGCATCAAGAACTGCTTAAAAATCAATCTCACCAAATGTCAGTCGACTACTTCTCACGTAAGTACAACAAGTCTCCTGCCCGAATGTACCTTCTCTACGGCCAACCTTTATCCCTTGTTCAGTCTATCCGCATATTATGCGAGCCTTATTTCCGCTCGCATATTGATGAGATAATTACGAAAACAAACTCATCATTTTGCTTCATTAAAAAATGGTTTTAAGAATTCTGCAACCCGTACGTGACCCGATCACTACATATCACTTCTGTTAGCCCCTTTCTCGAGTACGCTAGCCAAGCGTGGTGTCCTTTTCAACGAGCTCGTGTAACCCGAATTGGGAGCATCCGGCGTCGTTTTCTTCGAATTGCTCTTCGAGGTCAATCTTAGAACGATCCTCTAATCTTATCTCCTTATTGAGACCGTCTCTAATTCATTAACCTGGATAACTTTGAGGAACGAAGAAACGCAGCAGACATTCTTTTCATTCACCTACCTGGCTCCATTGATTGCACTTCTTTTCACAACTTCATTTTCTTTTACACTTACCCTCAAAATCTATATTGCCCCCATCTCATTTATCTCCCGATCTACCGCTCCACATATGACATATGTATGGTACGTATGGTAAATTCCAACATTTCCGTTTTCGATTTTAATCGCAGCACTCTCTACCTCAAGTTTGATCTCCTTCACCATCCCTAGCTCTAAACCCTAGTGACAGATCCTTCATTTTTGTTAGTTTTAAGTCATAGTTTAAGCTTGTATTAAGCGAAATTATTAAACCAAATCACCAATATCAAAATCTGAGCATTTAAAAACAACCGAACAATGTCTTGGCAAGAACTAATGATGCAGCATCATACGCGTATCTACCTCTTCTTGAAAACTTTCTGGTTCTTTGATTTCGCTTTGTAAAATATTCTCATTTAGAGTCTTGAATAGAAAATATTTTTCTTCCTTTGTCACAATTTTAGTTTTTCAATAATAAGTGACCAGTACTCGCTATCCTTTGAATGCAACTGACAAGAACTTAGGAACAAGTAAAGCGTCTTGGAGTCAGAAGAAAAAAAAAATCGGTTATTTCAAATTGGCATTTTGTCAATATTTTGTCTTCGTATGGCAAAAGCCCGTCTTAGACCTTCGTGCTTGTATTCATGATGAAATATTCTATGTTTCAAGAAAATTTGGAATTTTTACGAACTACCGCTGCATCTGAAAGAGTGATGACGATTTTGAAAAATTTGCTATTGTGCTCCTACCGGGATTCGAACCCACGTAGGTGGCGTGACAGCCAATGAGTCAACCATCACGCCATCTAATAGTTTCAAGTGGTTGCATTAATTACTCCGGTTTTGAATAATAGCGATTTTTGATATACAGTTACAACCTTTAGCTGCCATTATGTGCTGACAGACGGTCATATTTGATATCTTTGGCGGTTGCCTTTCACGTTCAAAATTTGCTCCGGGCTCTTGGTGAATATACAGTGTTGATGAACTGGAATGAAATTACAGATACTTCTGGCTGAAACACTAGTGTCCTTGTCCCCTATATAACCTGGCCAACTTATTTGCTTTAAGCGAAGCCATTTGACCACATCTATTTCTTCGTTACACATTCTCCTCAACACTCTATCAAGGTAGAAGAGGCCAAATATCACACGGAGAATTTACCGCTCAAGTTAACTACGAGAGCTTACCAGAACTTTTAAGAGCGTCTATGTCCCTGCGCATTACCACGGGACAGAAATAACAAAGGTCTTGTACAGTGTCTTCTTCGGTGCTCGAGATAAGGTTTTGCTGCTCAATCGTCGATATATTCCTTTACCACTTCAAACTTTTAGTTCTTGATAGTCAGATTTTGCCTAAAGTGCAAGTGTTGATTGTCCTTTTTTGTTTTGTTGTAGTTGACCGCCGGGTCTCCTCCGGTCCTCCTCCTGTAATGCTCTCACAATCCCATTGACATCCCACTGGTTTCTTCCGATCACATCAATGTCAATATTATGAGGTTGGACAGATTGTTGAAATTTTGTACCTTTGGTGTTGGGTACAATGAAAAAAAGTCGCATGATACCTGACCCCTCTGGGATGACATTAAAGAATGTTGCGACCGGTTTTGACATGACATGACTCTGTAGAGTTTATCCCTATGTATGCGTTCATATACATCCATAAAATTGATAAGGAGGTGGATTTCATCGATTTGTTTTTCTCGGATCTTCGTAAAGCTCTGCCGCAAAGTGCAAATTCGTTTGATGGCAAATTAATCATGTCTATGGACCTATCAAATTGTTAATGATTAGCTTAAGACGAAGTCAGCAGCAATAATCTTATATGTGACGCTTAATAGACTTCTGTTTCTGCATTTGTCTGAGCCAGATAGACCATGTTCAAAGTCAAACTGTACATATGTGCTCGTATTTACCACTTACCGTATCATTTACTCTAGTTCTATGAGCTCGGCAGCTTAGCCTTCAGATTCAGATATTTCATGTACGACTTTTTGGAGTTATAGTGAAATTCGATCCCTGAAAAAAAAAAATTCCATTCAAAGGAAAGGAAGGGTTAGAGACCCACCCCATCGTAATGAAGAACTGGTGTGATTCTGTAAAGTACCACAATATTTTGGTCTTCAGAATTAGTGGTCTAGAGCCCAGTTATTTCAGCAATACAAATAAGCAACACTTTCTTGTGGTCAACATTGGTCGTTCCTTAACTTAAGTCTCATTTATGGATTAAAAATTTACTTTAGGTCAACGAGCTCTTTATGGAGCTGCAGCGCAGCTGTTAATTTCGTCGACTTCGGAAGAGGGTCTGGGTTCAAATCTTCGCCAAAATGTAATGTACTTTTATAACATGAAATCAAATCTTCAGAGTCGACAAAATATCGTAGACCACCTCTCACTGTGTATAAAATGACAAAATAAACACCAAAGAAAACGCCACAGACCAGCCTTGGACCGGGATGGTTAGTTGAGCACAAATATTTCTTTTGGTAAGCTGATTCGAAGTTATGATCTTCGAAATTACTATTGCTTTAAACGATAAGCAAACGATACCAGTACGTTTTAGTCGGCAGCATGTGTTTCATTCCTTTTTTTTTAAATAAATATGAGTAGACTTGCACTTACATAAATCAAATGTAATAATAACTTTAGAAACGTAACGAGAGATTCCGAAGGCTATGCAACCATAAATTTTGCGTACCTAGACAGAGTGACATTATAGCAATGATACTTTTTGCAATTGTTATGCTTCATCAGCTGTCAATATATTCAGTAAGGTTCGCCGTTCCACCGTGCATCGTTTTACGCTAACCAAACGTGCTGAAATTAGAAAAAAATATTATCGAAATTCCAGCTCAGTTCCGGCTCAGAGGTCGATAATCATCATAGTTTCAGTGTGTCGGGAATTTGTCGCACTGTGGATAAGGTTGAGCGTGAGTACATTCTTTTGGAACTTAAGCCACCCATCAGATAGAGACTGATGCGAAATAAAGCCACCAAGGCAGCAAGTATCGAAGAAGACCTGGAAATGTCCATTCGGCACCGATCAGCTGAATTGAGCCTCGCCAGATAGTAAACCTCGTTTTTTGGGCCTACATTCATAAAAGATTGTGCTGACGCAAGAATTGAAGCCGAACGTCCATAGACAACGCCGTGAGTTCGCTAATTGGACGCTAGAAATGTTGGCCGGAGATCCGGGTTTTGGCCAAAAAATTATCTTATTGGCTCAGCGAATATGTCAACAAGCACAATTGCCATTATTGGAGTGAACACAAATTACAAGTGTTTGGTCAACCATCAGGAAACCCACAAAGATTGACTGTTTAGTTGGGCTTATTTCACGATGGCTTCATCTGACCTTATTTCTTCGAAATGAGAAAAGAGACACCGTTATTGTCTCTTGTATACAGCGATGTTAACCATCTTTCTGTGGTTAACATACAAGCTATAAAACGCTCGAAGTTGTGAAGGAGAAATTTAGCAACTGGATTATTTCACTGCAAGCGTTCATTAATTGGCCGCCGCGATCCACCAATTTGACACTATTCGATTATTTTCTCTAGGGATACTTCAACTTCTTAGTATACGCTAAAAAGTCAATCACTTTGGACGAGTTTGAGACCAACATTCGACATGCATTCTCCGCACATATTGTACCGAGTCATCAAAAATTCGACCGTCCGCTTGAATCACTGCCAGCGAAGATGAGGCGAGCATTTGTATGATTTATTCTTCCACACAACCAGTCATAACAACCTCCAAACATTCAAGACCAATTTTCTAGTTACCTCATTTTCTTTTCGTTCTTTTTACTAAGGGTGTACATCCCCTCATGAGCTCGTGACATATGTACTAAAATAAAATATAAAAAATTTAGAACCATAAACAAAATGTATGGGCCATGTTGCCACATTGTTGTTGTATGAGTAGATAGTATTAACGTTGGCAGGATATTAACTTCCGATAGCACTAGAAATTTCGGAAAATAAACTTAGGTACACCGTAAATCTTTTATCTATGTGACTAATTTGACTGTTCTCAGAATGATAAATTTCACTTCAAACTAAAACGTTGTGCTCAAATTCTTCCAAAATAATTAAAAGTTATTAGTCACATTTGTTGTCTGACATCAATGAACTCCATTTATTGGTAAAAAAAGTTTGCAGTATCCAGATTCAATGGTGTTGAGTGCAATCGCGACAAAATAAACCATACTCGTATCAATTCATTTGTTTCAACATCGAAAAGCTTATTTAAGATATCCACTAATGTACTCTTTCAAGCGCAAGGCTTTTATAAACTTCAGTGCTCTCTTCAGTGAAATTGCATAAATGATTCTTATTTGAGCATTATTTGGCACCATAAATACGACTTTACTGGGTAATTAAGAACTTAAATAGTCTCATCTCTAATAATACGAAATGTCGACATCGTTGTCGTTGAAATTGTCGTCAATGGCGAGATCGCAACAATGCCATTGCCGTATTGCTTTGTTCAAGTATTTTCTAATTACCAACGGAGAGAACGTATAAGTTTTCGTTATATCATAGATCCATTAAACTGTCTAGCAAAATGCCATGATACTTACCCGAGGTCATTATTATCATTGAGGTAACACGCAGTGTACCTACCACCAAAAAGCAAACGGAAGACCTACAAATGCCATCAGCAGAGCAAACGCTTCTACTCGTAACCACCCCAGGCTCCAATTAAGCTCATTGTTTTACCATGAGGCCCAGGGTGAAAAGTAAACTGAAGTTATCTTTAATTACCTTTGAGGATACTGGGGACTGCTTTGGAGGGTTGGAATTCGGAAGGCGTTATTTTATTCCATGTTTGGTACTAAATTGTTCCACTACGGTTGAATTATAGGACTAGCCTTGGTGGCGGACACCATCTCCATCTGCAAACAATTGCACGTACATTCTGGTAATTTGTTAGATTTTGGTGGAAAGTTTTCTGTCTAGTGCAGTCATCCTAAAAGAATGAAGATGTCATTTAATTGAAGGATTTAGTGATTGAAATTTATAGAAATTTGTTGTCTTTGGGACAATTAGAGAATGATTTCGTATTAACACATGTGCTATGTGCAAGCATCTTAAGGGTATATAAAATCCTTTGCACTCGCGTCAATTATAAAAAAAAGCAAGTACCGAAGACATAAATGCGATTACCTAGACCTAAATTTGTTTACTATCTGTTTTGCAACTCACAAATCTCCATATATAGTGTTTTCTAATAACGCTTGACAATTTTTTTTTAAATAAAAGGCAAACCAACTGAGATATTTCAAAAACTTTATTATTGTCTTGAAGTACAATCAAAACATTTATGAATGGAACTCTACTTCGTTCATATGGCCACCGCGGGCAGGTTTACAGCGGTCGATTCGTCGGCCGAAACGGCCGCGTACGCGTTCAATATTGGCTCTGAGGTCTTTCAACGTCGTTGGCGTATTGGCATAAACCAATGACTTAACGTAGCCTCACAGAAAATCGCACAAACGAGGCAGCCAATCGACTGGCCCATGCCTTGAGATAACACGCTCACCATACTTAGTCTTCAATAAATCGATAGTGGCGTGTGCTGTGTGGCACCATCCTGTTGAAACCACATGTCATCCAAGTCCATATCTTCCAATTCGGGCTAAAAGTAATCGGTGATCATGGCGCGAAAAACGCTGACAATTCACAGTAACGTGACGATCGTTATCGTCGACGAAAAAATATGGCCCAATAACGCCGCCGGCATGCAAACTCTACCAAACAGTTATTTTTTGTGGATGAAGATGTGATTCATGAAGCACATGTGGGTTTTAACCCGAACATTGAGCCAAAAATGAGCTTCGTCACTGAAGATGATTTTGCGACTCCGAATATCTGTAGAAAATTTTTATAATTTGCAGACGTTACTCGTTAGTGTACTTTACCATAATGAAAATGTTGAGTTGAGAGTTGACAGTTTGATGATTATTGAAAGAGTGCGTTTACAAATTAAATTCAAAGTTGTCAAGTCTCTATTGGAAAACCCTACACGAGGTGTGTTTAAAAAGTAAGGTGACTTTTGAAATATCGCGGGAAACGTACTATACATTCCATTATCGATAGCCGAGAAGATGACAATGACGAATCTCTCTGTGGATGCACCAGCACATCAACAAAAGATAATAAAGTCGAAGTTATGAAGAAAATTGTTTTGGAAAATCGTCGAATTACCATAAAAGAAGTTGTTGAGGATGTTGGCATATCGGGTGGCCCATGTGATGCAATTTTTTCGGATGTTTGTTCTAAAACTTCTTAATCTTAATCAGAAGAACCCTCGCATGAGCATCGCTAAGGAGCTTTTGAATTAGTTCAATGCTGATCCGAACTTGCTTAAAATGGTCATAACTGATGACGAATCATGGGTATATGGTTATGACGTCGAAACCAAAGCTAAATCGTTCCAAAAGGAGCAGCCAGGAGAGCACCAGAAGAGTTCGATCAAACGTAAAAGTTTTGATTACTGTTTTTCCGATAACCGTGGAGAAATGCATCAGAAGTTTTAACCTTAAGGTCTTACGATCAATAAGGAGTATTACCTTGAAGTTATGCGACGCTTGCAAAAAGCAATACGAAAAAAACGTGAGAGATCTTTTGCCCAAAAACAACACGAATATCATATCCGAGCCACCATATTCACCGGAATTGGCTTCAAAAGTGAAGAGATCTATTAAGGGACCGAAATTTGCAAGGATTGAGGAAATAGAAACGGCATCACTGGAAGACTGAGAAGTTTTTCGAGGACTGGAAAAAGCGTTGGCACAAATGTATTATATTGAAATAAATATTCCATACTTTTTGAACACGCCCTGTAGCTTCAAATCCACTTATCATAGTGGCTCTGGGCAATGAATTTTTTAAGTTTGTTAGTTGTCTTTTGCTTTAATTCACTCTAAGTATGCATGTAAGTGGTAAAGATGTAATAAAAAGATATCAGCGTTGTTTCGTTCTACAGGTTGTGTATAAGAAGTTCTAAAATAACATATATGAAAGCAGATGCTTAAAAAGATGTCAGATTATTTTACGAATTAGACGAGGTACCCTAAAAAGAAAATAAGTTAAGTAGCCAACCAATACTAGAAAAAATTGGAAGGGCTAAGCCCATTTAAAGATAACGGCACAGTATAGAAAAATCCTGCAACAGATTTAATCGCCGGAATATTTCAAAGAGAAGCAGGGATATAACGAAAATTGCAAAAAGTTAAAAATAGCACTTTAAAGCACACGTATAACGTAAAAACGTCAGATTTTACTGATATCTAAGTTAGGACAATATAACAAAAAATAAATCGAAGACTTGCAGTCGGACCGATCCGGATTCCTGTCTTTTACTTATATTTCGGCCTTACCAGTGAATGGTGAGCTTTCTTATTCCGTTGCAACAACTACCGATGTCACATACTATAGATACAATAGATAGTCAACCACGCAGCATTATTAAACTCCATTGCAGTCATTACGGCTTTGTTCTAGGTAACATATGACACGATTCAAAATTAACGAATGAAGATGGAGAAACATCGGGAAGCTTCAAAGTTCTGCGCATCCTCTTAATCGATATGAAAGATGCTTCTTTGATCACAAGACCTTTTTTAGACGGCGACGAAAATTAAAATCTTAAAAGTGTTAGCGTTTGCGACAAATAGTGATTCAGGACGTTCTTTTGTGATTTACGTGAACACCTGTTTGCCCATACATCCATGGGACCAAGGACACGCCTTACCATCGTTGACTTACATTGATAGAACTTGCTTTGGAGGTACAAGTTGCACCCTTCGTATGGGTTGAGGTCGATCTTAAACCTCTTGCTGATCTTAGCGTCACAGCACCCAGGAATTATTTGCTACTCTACTATACATACAATGGGTCTAGGATTCTTCCCACAAATTGGGAGACCATAGGTCTCCAACAAGGGGGCTTAATTCAACAATTCAGGCCCGGAAAGAGACCTCAGGGGCTCCTTACTCCCATGTTAGCGTGATTTAAGTCTTTTTAGAGACTTCAGGTGGCCCTGCGGCCAACAAGACTTATGACCGGCCGCTTGTAACTGATCAAATCATAGAAACTTCGGTGGCGTTTTCTGAAACCGTTACGATAAGACAAGTACTTTAATCTGCCCCTACTCTTTATTAGCAGTATAGAAGCAAAAGTACTTAACGATTTTAATAAACCCAAATCTGCTGGTCCAGATGTTATATCTCTCCTTCTTCCTCGCTGACAAAACCACTGCGTAAACTTTTACATCAATTCTACTCTAAAGGACTCTTTTCGAGCAGATTTGTTCTAAAAAAAAGGTGAATCTTCTTCTTCTCTCTTATTACAGACGAAATGCACCTACATCCCTTCTTTCCAAGGTCATGGAAACGCTGATATGCTCATAAAATATCCTGAAACACGAAAACTTCTCAATGGTCGGGGGTATGGTTTTCGAAATTCCGCTGGTGATTTGATGGCATCTCGCACCGAAAAGTGGAACTTAAGCGTACATCAATCTGGTGAAACTAAAATGGTTGCACTTAATATTTCTAAAGCATTTAACAGTGTTTGGCATCTTTTGTCGAAAATGCATGCTTTTGGGATCGACTCTCTTCTTCAATTGACTAGAAACTAACTTTTGGAACTTTTAATTCAAGTTGTCTTGGACGATTTAAAGTCTGATATTCCCAAAATAAATGCTGGTGTGCCCCAGGGTTCCATTCTGTCTTCCACACTCTATTCAATTTTCATCAATGTTGGTGGCCGTGGCTCAAGTGGTAGTGGACTGGCTTACAAATCGAGAGGTTCGGTGTCTAAATATCAGCCTCGCCCGAATTACATTCGTTTTTGCCTGTTAACAAAAATGAAGTAAGATGAGTAGTTGTCTAGAAATCAACAACAGGCCAACTTCTACTAATAATTTAGTCTCCCCAATAACCACTGAGCCCAAACATTTTTCTCTCTCTTTATCCAATTTTCCGAAAAACTTAACACGTGCTCCGGCATTTTAAGAGTAGTAATACACTCTTGAGTGTTAAGTTTTAAAAAAAAAAATCAATGAGCTCTTGTCTGCTACTTTTAATCCAATAGACGACGTGTGTTCGTAAAGTAAAGTTACGTTATATTTTTATAAGAAAATATTTGTTTATTCATCAATTTTAATGTTGTCCCCTTAAAAGAACTACCTCTCAGATATAATACATTTGTGCCATCGCTTTTTCCAATCCTCGAAGCACTTTTCATAAGCACTTTTTGGTATAGCCTTGAGATCTTCTAGTGATGCCGTTTTTATTTCTTCAATCGTTGCAAATTTCTGTCCTATCATAGGTCTCTTCAGTTTTGGAGCCAATTTTGGTGAATATGGTGGCTCATTCACGATTGTCGTGTTGTTTTTGGTCAAAACATCTTCCACAAGCAACGATGAGTGAAAAGGTGCATTATTATGATGCATTTTTCCTCAATTCCGGAAGCTTTTAATTTATTGCTTTTCGCAAATGCTGCATAACTTTGAGGTAATACTCCTTATTGACCGTACGAGATAAAAACTCCCGATGCACTACGCCACGCTAGCCGAAAAATACAGTGATCAGAGTGTTTTTGTCGGCCTTGAGTCTCATGGGAGCTTCCATTGGGATGATCAAGTACTGATTTTGACGTCATAACTATATACGAGCTTTTTAAGCAAATCTAGATCATCATTGAACTCATGAAAGAGCTCCTGAGCGATACTTATGCGACCGATCCTCTGATCAAAATTAAGAAATTTCGGAACAAACTTCGCTGACACAGGTCTCATGCCCAAAACATCCGAAAAAATTGCATGACACGACCTGACCGGTGTGCCAACATCCTTTGCAACTTCTCTCATGGTAATTCGACGATTTTCCAAAACAATTTCCTTCACAACCTCGACATTATGAATTTGTTGATGTGTTGGGGCGTCCAAAGCGAGGTTCGTCATTGGATCTTCTTGGCCATCTTAGAAGAGGTAAATTTTTTTTTTTACTTACAGCAGACTCACCGTATGACACTTTCAACATTTCAAGTATTTTAGAGCACAAATTGCAAATTGTTTTGTTAATTTTTTGTAACAAATTGAAAATCGCCGAGCACACCAAAACATGTCTTAACTTTATTTCTGTCAAAAATAAACTAATTACGCTATATACTTAAATTTGTGAACCTATGTTTGGGGAATGTGTATCAACTCAGCAAAAAAAAAAATAAAAATAGATAATCGAATGTACATTGCCCAAATTTCAGAAGTCACCGTACTTTTTGAACACACCTTGTATATAAGGCATTCATTTGCCCAAAATTAGAGTACATTTTCCACATCTGCTCAGGCGCTCCTAAAACATCTCAGCATCTGTAAGATAGGATTCAAAACCGTGCAATAAAGCTCATAGGTGATACCAATATCAGTCAGTCAATTGACACCCTTGAACACCGACGTAATGCCTCCCGTTTCACTTTGTTTTATAGCTATTTCAATCACCAATGCTCCATTGAAATCGCCAGTAGCATTCCGTCTTTTCAAACCTTCAACTGTTATACCAATCTCACTATGAATGCTCATCAGTGTACCCTCAAACTTACTTTCGGAGGTACTCTAAAATATCCCTCTGAGCTCTCTATTTCCTGGTCGTTATAACTTGCAAACATTTAAGGACAATGTATATCGGTACCTTTATATTCTTTCTCCCATAATTTTCTTGGTCCGCGTTGTGTACAAACATTTTAATGGTACACAAATCCCTTATAATCCCACAAATCCCAAATAATGGTTAAATAAGAAGTACGCGCATTTGCGAAATTCTAAACATTAAGAAACCGACTGTTGACAAACTTTAGGCTGAGTAAGTCAGCTGTTTTTGCCATGTTGAAAGGTCATTAAAAACTCCGGCACGGAAAAGATATGTGAAAACATAAGTAAACTCTTAGCCTCAGTAATGGGGTGCTCCAAAGTAGAGCAAGATGTGAAATGGTTGTATTGTCATTATATTAAGTCAAACCATCATATGGCACACTAGCTATACAAATACAGAACAGAAACACGAAGCCTTAGATATTATTATACGCCCAGCATATGTCAGTGGTTAATAAAAGAAGAAAAATAAGTCAAAACTAAGGGAGTGGTACTGATACCAGGAAATCACGTTTTTTAGTTTAAGGTTGAGGAAGCCGCTTATATAAATTAGGTTGAATTGAGTATTATTTTGCATTCATACGTCTAATTTGAGTTTCTACTATGCCATATGGCACAACAATTTACCCTTTTAAAGTCAACTCTTTGCAATTTATATTTCAATGCTTTGTCCTTATGTTATCATTCTACATGTGAAACATTTGGCCACTCTAGAGGTACTCAATTAAAATGAATTTCTAGTTCAAATTTATGAAATAATAAGAATTTTCAAAATTATAGTCATAATTGGGCTCTGCACAAAAATATTAGATTATTACTGCCATAAAGTGCAGACATTGTGTGTAATTGGCAAGAAATCACTTTTTCGAATAGTAATCTTCGATGCAACTAGATGAGCTAGGAGTTAGAAAACAGGGGAAATTAGTTCCTAAATTCGCAAAATGATTATTAAAACACCATAAATAAATAAATCCTAAGACCCGTAGGGTTAAATAATCCGAATAAAATTATAAAGACCTTGTCGCAATAATACACTAAAAAAAATTACAGATCCGCCCCACCAAAAAACCAAGAGACCGAAAATTCGGACGATATGCTTGGGGTTCTCAAGAAATGTACCGTATTTACAGATGAAATGACTATTGTGGTCAATGACGAGGACATTGAAAGTGCTAAAAGTTTTGCAAAAAGTCACGACATAGTGCCAGGAAAATGAATTTGTATTTGATGCCAGAAAAAGTTTTTTTTTTTTTAGTCGTTCGGAGGGGGGAGCATGATGACTGCTCCCCGTGCAAGTGCCAGTGTGAGACTTTGACCTACCTTAACCTAACCTCCGTAAAGAATCATAGGGAAGTAACTCTAAGCAAGGGCTTTTTGGTTCAAGTACTTATTTTGATGTCATATTGTTGACTTTTCGAGCGAAGACTATCGTCGTGTCCGCTTGTAGATACAATGGTTCCGTGGATGTGGGTATGGGTGGTAGTATTTTTTTTTTTTTTTTTTTTTTGCGCCAAGGGATAAACTATATCCTACATACTTTGACCACTTTTCCCGCGGAACTTCCATATTAATTTTACCTTTTATCTGCCTTTTGTTATTTTCTTCAGTTTTAATCGTCCTAATGTCGTAGGCGTCGTTTTGACTCAAGATTTTTCTATTGTTTATTCTGAATGTCTCCTCTGGGAACAAATCCAACTATACTAGGTGCGCAACTAAAACGTTCCAAAACGTCATGAACCAAACTTAAACAAAAGTGATTTTGTTTTGGCGTCATATACTTTTGATTGTGTAAAAATGTCTGATTTTGTGCCAAATAAACGTCATTTGCGAAAAATGTTGATTTTTTTCTTTCATTCGAAAAAAACGGCGACTAAACCCCATCGAGAGTTCTCAAAAGTTTACGAAGATGCTGTTCTAAGTGAAACAGTGTGTCGTGATTAGTTCCGTCGCTTCAAAGAGAGTAATTTCAATCTTGACGACCGTCGGCGTGAAGCAAGGAAAAAATCCTTCGAAGACGCGGAATTGGAGGCATTGCTCGAAAATGATCTATGCAAAATGCAAGAAGAGTTGGCTTCAGCATTAGGAGTTACCCGCCAAGCCAGTTCCAAGGGATTGTATGCGTCGGGAATGAATTAAAAACAAGAAACTTGGGTTCTTTATAATTTGAAGCCAAGAGACGTTGAGCGTTGTTTTTTCGCTTGTGAATAACTGCTCCAGCAGCAAAAAGGAAAAGGTTTTCCTCATCGCATCGTGATGGGTGATGAAAAATGGATTCACTACAGCAACTCAAAAAGAAGAAAGTTAAGGGATTGAACGGTTATGCTTCTAAGTCGTTGGGTCGGCAAATTAATCACGCTACAAAGGTTATGTCGTGCATTTAGTGAGATCAAGTCGATGTTTTTTATTATGAACTGTTGAGACCCAACGAAACTATCACTGTGGAATAGTATAAACTTAAATTGATGCAATTGTGCCGACCACTGCGAAAAAAAACGGGCACAATACGAGAAAAAGCACGAGAAAGTGATTCTACAGCATGACAACGCTCGGCCTCACATTGCCAAATCCGTTTAAATCTACAATTTAACGCTCAAATGTGAAGTCGTACCCCACTTGCTACATTTCGCATACTCATATATTGCGTCGTACGATTATTATTTGCTCCTTTCCATGACACATGGTCTGGCTGATCAACGGTTCCGCTCATATGAAGACATCAAAAAATGGCTTGATTCGTGGATAGCCTCAAAATATAAACACTTTTACCGTAACGGCATTTGTAGCTAGCGAAGGGCAATACTTTGAATGATTTATTTGTAACCATTTTTTCGCAATAAAATTGCATTTTCATCATTTCAGCTATAACTTAGTTGCTCACCTAATAACAAAGGCGGCTTCGTCTGCAGACGATCTCCTTCTACTGTAACTCTGAACAGTAGAATTCTTTGAACGTGATGATCAAAATTGGCGAATTGGACAGCGTCGGGCTTATGACTGGCCAGCTCCAATCTGACGGAGATAAGCCAATGTTTTATCTGAGCGATTGCTTTACTTGTGGCTAAATTCACTTCCTGAACCTGTTTTACCATTGCCACGACTGACGGCAATGTCATTGGCAAATCAATTATACTGCGCAGCGTTAGTTGTATAACTCCGTCTTACATTATATTCCATAATAGTGGCCCTAGGGACGGTCCCTGTGGGACTCCCGTTGTAATTTTACGCCCTTATCGGAGCTGTTATTTAGCTTTCTGCTATTGAAATAGTTCGGGACTATCTCCAGCAAATAGTGTGGGTCCATCCCAGCATGTGGCCTTATATTTGAAAACTAGCTTGCACAGCTAAAATAATTTTTAACGTCCACCGTTATTACTGCGTAGCTTGAGCGTCCGAATGGATTTATGTACGTGTTTGTGGTGCATGTGTACGAATGTCCGTTTTCGATGCAGTTATGGAAGTAAGTTGTAACATTTACGTCATTTTGCTTTTTTCAAGCATTTATCGGTATGCATGGAGTATATGGTATATAGTGCTACGGTTGCATAAGCGTGTTCCCTGTCGAAACGGTGTTTAATCTTGATGGCTTATGCCTGACTGTCCTGCTTGCGTTGCTGTGGTCTGGAGGACAGCCTGCTGTAGCCCCCTCGAATTCGTTGCATTGCCTTGTGCTTTTTCTTAGATCGCAAATTTTTTGCCTGAGGGGCCTAACCGTTTTTCACTTAATTTCCGATGCGATGTACTATTATCATATATGTTCTCTTGAGTTGGTGCTTCACCCAGTACTCCCCGAAGATTTTCCCTTTGTAATTGGAATGACATGCTCCATGTCATCAGGAGTATCACAAAAAAATAGAAAAAATGCTACTCATCGTTTTTATGATATTACCGGAAGAAAACATGTCCCGTAAGCAATAGGAATCAACCTCTCCACTCTTGGGGTTTATCCAAGTTTCTGAACAAGAAAAAATATCCATCAGCCTTTTGACGAGAGCCTCCAGCGTTATTGCCACTGGCTTAGTGCTCTCCCTAAACAAATGCGCTGTGTTGGGCTTATGTCAACATTGTCACACGTCCATACACTTTGTATGGAAGCTTCCGAAACACCCAACGCCCACATTAAATTTTTAATTTTCAAATCAAAATCAAATGACAAAATGAATTTCGATACAAGTGAATTTGTATACAAATAAGTTAGGTTGGGTACAGATAAAAAGAAGAATTTTGAACGGCATTTCATTAAGAGGCAATTTTTGTTCTCAGGCAAGCATAAAGTTTTATATTTTTTTTTCTAACTAACTTTGTTATCTCTTTTCTTATTAAATACAGTTATATGTGCTTAAAGTAACTACAAATTTTGTTTGTGTTCTTGTTGCTGGAAGAGTTCTCTTGTAACGACGTCAAAAAAAAATAAAAAATTGCTCCGCAGCTATAGGTCTAAAATAAAAACCTAAATGGCATTCTAATCGTATTACAAATATCATAATCTAGTTTGTGAACTTCGAGGGCTGTTTGAAAAGTTCTCGGCCTGAGGAATAAAACATTGAAATATTGTTAAGTTTTCTTTATTCTTTTTCCACTTATTCACCTCCTCCTACACTTATTCCATCTATATACCAGGACCTTTATACATTTTTTATAAGCCGATTCCCCCAACTCCTCAAAAAACTCCAGCCAAGTGCTTTTTTTAAATTAATGAACAGTTAGTAGTCTGATGGTGCCAAATTAGGGGAATAAGGTGAGTGTCTCAGTACTCCAAATTGGAGTTCATGGAGCATAGCCATGGCAATAACTGACTTGTTCGTCGGTGCATTGTCTTGGTGAAAAAGATTTTCCTTTTGGCCAAACCTTTGGTAATTTTTCCAGCTTATCTATCTAACAGATAAGCATAATATTGATCCGTAATAGCTCGCCTTTTGGGGAGCTAATCAATAAAAATATTTCCCTTGTAATCTCAAATCACAGGCCGATGCACAGGTCTTGACTTTCTTCGACGAAGGAGAAACGCTATGTTTCCATTGTTGCGATAGTTCTTTTGTTTCAGAAATAAAGTGGTGAATTCAAGTTTCATGAGTGGGTATAAATCTTCTCAAAAAAATCACTAGTATTCCTTCGAAATAACGCCAGATTCTCTCTAGAAACGCGGCACTCGTCTTGCTGATGGGTCAGTTAAAATATAGAACAACTGCTCCGTTGAGATCTCTACAGCCTCATTTAGTATTTCCCGCGCTTTTAATCTTCGGTCTTCTAAGACCATTTTATTGATGTTTTCTGAAGTAGAGGATGTCGACGCCCTACCACTCTTTGGATCATCTTTGGACACTGTCTTTGCCATGTTGAAGCAAAGCTGATCACTTTTTTACCGTGTAATACGAAGACTCAGATTTCCCTAAAGTGTTATCAAAGGCTTCCTTCATTTGACTTGGCGTCATATTCTTTTTGACAAATATTTAATCACGGCTCTGATTTTAGTTTTCTCCATTTTTTTTTAGATAAAAGCAGATTTTTTCAAACAAAAAATCAAAGAAAACTCGATACACAACTACACCCTGCCTGACTCGAACTGCAACTTTTTAAAATGTTATAATTTTCTTATTTTTTTAAAAAATTTTACTGTTCCAAAGCAAAAGAAGTTGGAAAATACGTCAATTTTCAAATTGTATCAATAGTTTTCAATACGTCCACCTTTGGTGCGAATAATAGCGTTGAGACGACCGAAGAAAGCATCGCTCCACGCAAGTTTCCCTGCGGTATTTTGGACCATTCCCGGCGAAGTGCTTGTTTGAGGTGGTCCAAACTTTGGTATTTTTTAGTGCCAATCTTCGCCTTCAAAATACCCCAGATAGAGAAATCCAACAGATTTGCATCCGGAGAATTTGCAATCTATTGTGTCGAAGAAATGAAGTGTGGAACATTGTTTTTTAACCAATTTTGGTTGACGCGCGCTTTGTGAGACGGTGCCGAATCTTGTTGATATGTCCACAGTCTCCCACCGAAATGATTGTTTGCTCAAGGCTTTAATACTGCCTCTAAGATAGTTTAACGATGTGCAATCGCCTTAATTTTGACGCCACGGTCCAAAAATACGAGTGGAGAGCGACCATCGGCGGTAATGGCGGCCAAAACCATCACCATCGGTGCTGCCTGCTTTCTGGTGGCCGTCCAAAGGTGTACATTTTCGAAGGACCTCTCTGGCAAGTAAACTCCGTCATTTTGTTTGTTGACATATTGCTCGATCGGAAAAAACCAAATTCGGCAACTCACCACTTTCGTGCAAACGTAGCAACTATTTCGCTCTTTCGACTCTAACTTTTTTCTGTTGCGATGTAAGATCGTGTGCTTTTTGGAACTTCAATGGCTTGAGCCCAAGTTCATTTTTCAGTATGTGTTGCATCCGTTCCAACGATATGTTGAGCTCACGAGCCACTTTTCTCATTTCCATTTTTCTCGCTCAATTTGCGTCTTCACTTTCGGAACCATTTCTGCCGATGTTTGGAAAGTATAGCAGTCTGAAGTTTATTGCAGTTCGAGTCAGGCAAGGTGTATCTTAACTATTAAGTGATTGAACGAATATAAATTTGTTTAAATATTATCACCCAATCTAGGTTAGGCTGAGAACTTTTCAAACAGCCCTCGTAAGATATTTTGAAAAAAGATTTAAATTGTAAGAACGTCACGCAAAATACCAGAAAAATTATTATAAAAAAAAAAATTGTTTGCATAAAAAAGAAAGAGGCAGGGATTATACACTACTACCACCTTGATCAAAAAGTTCCCGGTGGCGTCACAGTGTAGTGCTCCCATTGTTCCGATTTGAGTTCTGTTTTTTTGTTGTCATTTTCTCTAAATCTTAGCGTCATAGCTTGACATTTTCGAAAGTAACGTAGCCAAGAGTACATCTATCTTTGTGTGTGTTGGCGATTTTTTACAATTTTAGAAATGGATTCTAATTTGCAACAACGAACTTCTATTAAATTTTGCGTAAAAAACAGAGTTAATGATGCAGGAACGTTGGAAATGTTAGAAAAGTGTTTCGGCAACGATTCTCTAAAGAAAACAGTCGTTTATCAGTAGCACGAGCGGTTAAAAAGTGGTCGTGATTAAATCGAAGATGATGAACGCAGTGGCAGACCATCGACATCGAAAATCGACGAAAACATTGATGAATTAAAAGAAATGTTGGTCAATAACCGTAAATTAACTATCAGAGAGATAGCGGAGGACTTGAATATTGCCTATGGTTCCGTCCAAGACATTTTGGTTAATGAATTGGGTTTCCGTCGTGTAGCAGCACAATTGGTGCCAAAAGAAGTCAATTTCATGCAAAAAAGAGACCGTGTTGACGTTGCAAAAGAGATGATTTGCGACGCTGAATCTGATTCCACATTCATCAAAAGGATCATTACTGTAGACGAGACGTGAGTTTATGAGTACGACACAAAATTTAGACATCAGGCAAGTAGATGTCGTTCACCAAGTGAGCCAAGACCTAGAAAACCACGTCGTTTTCAGTCAAAAAAGAAGGCAATGCTCACGGTTTTCATGGATTGCAACGGTGTAGTGCATCATGAATTTTTGCCCAAAGGCCAGACAGTAAACAAAGTGTATTATTTGGGCGTTATGACACGTTTGCGTGAAGCAATTCGCCGAAAGAGACCAGAATTGTGGGCAGAAAACTCGTGGATTTTGCACCAAGATAACGCACAGTGCGATCATTATTCGTAATTTTTTGACGAAAAATGCAACAAATACCATCTAACGGCTACCGAATTCACCTGATTTGGATCCCTGTGACTTCTTTCTGTTCAATCGAACCGGTAACGCATTTTGGCAGCTGAGAGTAAGTAATAGAAAAATCGCAGGAAGCACTGATGGACATACCGAAAACCGAATATAAAAAATGTTTCGAGGATTCGATCAAGGGCTGGCATAAGTGTGTTGCAGTCGACGGGGATTACTTTAAAGGGGCAATGTAGATTTAGATGAATAAACCTGTATTTTTAATTTTCTGAATAAATTCCGGGAATAGATGTATGCAGCAGAGAAGAAACTGCGATCGCAGCTATACAGAGAACAAATAATTTATTTGGCCACGCTAATGTTTTAATTATACTACGAATCCTCACAGAGAACATCGATTACACTATATCCGAACTTTCGTTTGACAAAAGCTTTCATGCAAGCTTCCCCTTTTGATCCTGCTGGAAGGAAGATTCTTTAATGGAGGGCAAGTCAATCTACTTTTACACAGATGGATCTAAGACTGATAGCGTAGTTGGAAGCGGTGTTTTCTAAGATAAGCTAAATCTAAGCCTCTCCTTCCAAAACACGTCTAGCGACCAAACAGATCTGACCATAGCTGGATCTGAATCACTCTAATAGTCTGATCATTCTAAATAGGAAATATTTAGCCCCATAATATGTGTCATCACTGGACACTGCCTTTTAGGCAAGCATGCAAGAAGGCTTGGCTCCTTTTCAAACGATTTCTGGATGAGCTGCATGAATGAGGAGGAGGAAAAGACAATCTTCCACATGCCCAGATCGCTCCCAAAGAAGAAAACTTAGGCGATATAAAGAATATAGACGTTAACAGTCTCCTACGCTTTATGATTAACTCAAATTGGTTACAATAGTATCTAAGTATCCCCCTTAGATATAACTTCTCATAAGCACTTCGAGCTCTTCTAGCGATGCTGTTTTTATTTCCTCAGTCGTTGCTAATCTTCGTCCTTCCATAGGTCAGGAAAATGGGGCCAAATCCTGTAAATATGGTGGCTGAGGCATGATTTTCATGTTGTTCTAGGCCAACAAATTTCTCACAAGCAACGATAATTGAGAAGGTGCATTATCATGATGCAAAAGCCACGAATTATTTTGCCTTTCCAAAACGGTGCATAGCTTCAAGGTGATACTCTTTATTGACCGCACGACCTTCAAGTGAAAACTCCCGATGCACTTCGCCACGGTAATCGAAAAAGACAGTGATCAAAACGTGTTTTTTTTTTTTTTTTCTTGGCTCTCCTTTGTGCTTCCAATGGGACGATTGGGCGGGTTCGACGTCATAACCATATACTCATGATTCGTCAACAGTTGTGACCCTTTTAAGCAAGGAGCTCCTGAGCGATGCTCATGTGGATCTTCTGATCAAAATCAAGAAGTTTCGGAACAAGTTTCGCTGGTACACGTCTCATGCCCAAAACGTCCGAAAAAAATTGCATAAAAGGAGCCGGCCGATATGAAAACATCCTCAGCAACTTTTCTTATGGTTCGACGATATTCGATATTCGACGATTTTCCAAAACAATTTTCTTCACAGCTTCGACGTTATCATCTTTTGTTGATGTGCTGGGGCGTCCAGAGCGAAGTTTGTCATTGCCATCTTCTCGGCCATCTTGGAAGAGCTTGTACCACCTGTAAACATTTTTTTTTTAAGTTAGAGCATACTTATCGTAAGCCACTGCCAACATTTCAAGTGTTTTCGAGTACTTGATTGCATTTTTTACACAAAATTTAATGTAAATTCTTAGCTCCATTTTTTATAATAATTGAAAATCGCCGAGCACACCAAAACACGTCTAACCTTTTTATCTGTCAAAAACAAGCTAAGTAAGCTATATACTTGAACCTGTGCACATATATTTGGAACATGTGTATCAACACAACAAAAAAAAAAATCTATAATCGATTGTACGTTACCCGCGAAATTTCAAAAGTAGCGGCTTTAGGTCTGTACCACGCTTCCATATCAACTTTCACCGCACCGATTATGGCTATAATGGATCTTTGATCAGAATGTTTGCGAACATGATTCAACATCAGCAAATCCAGTCTTCGAAATTCTGAACCTGGAATTTCTTTTAATTTTTAAATCATTTTAATTTTAATTTTAAATTTTGTTTTTAGTGTGTTTGCATTAAGCAATAATTAATTGTTCGGGGTTGACCGGGGCCTCAATCAATCAATATTTTGGAAAAACAACGATGAAACCAAACTGCTTTTGCGAATTCATCAAGAGGCAATACCATCGCGGAAGAATGTCTTTAAAAGGACAGAGTCTTTCCTGTTGCTCTTCAGTAGAAAAGACTGTAGACTGCTTGCTGACGTCGTGACTAGGCGCTTCCGGCTAAAGACCAAAGTATGCTTGAGATAAGAAACATAATATCCTGCGATGCTGGACGCTGTGAGAGTTATGAAAAAACCGCAGGGCCATATGGCCATGAATGTCCGACCAACCATCGTCGCTGACGCATTATAAGCACTTTATGACTTAAGGGTCTACTCATCTTTTTACTAAAAAACATGCAAGATATACCAATCCTGCGTCTAAGTGCACTGTTCCGATAGAAAGAGGAAAAATGTATAAAACATTTTTTGTAAGGTTCAGATTTGCATTGAAATTGCCTTCGTGTCACTCAAAGGCATATGTATAATGGCCATGTATGCCTGAATTAGGTTGTCCTTGCACTTTGTCATCCATGATATAAATATTTGAATTTCATAACAATTTTTCGCATAACCCATTTCTTAATATAACATCATGCAAAAAATATTTTCCACAATCTAAGACAGTCACTGTAGCACGAAGTTTGAAATTAATTGGAAATAAACATCAGCACTCATGTCAGCTTTATGAGCTTACCAAATCGATTTCTAAGATTTTTCGTCGTCAGCTCGAATTGGAATTGGTACCATCATCAGGAAATTATTCGTTCCCACAGTTAATCACTAATCGGATCATCCCACTTTAGGTATCACTTGGTATCTGACCGAAGTTTGCAATCTTAGCTCATGAATCTGTAATATGTCTTCAAGTGTTGCCATATAAAAATGCTAATGATTGAATAGTAAATTAAGGTTTATGCTGTCAAGTAACCATCGGTAGAGGTAACTGTATATCTGCTTATCTTCTGAATGAGTGGTAAATTTCTTTTTCATCATTGAAATTGTCCACTCATATGTACTTTTCCTTTACTTTTCTTTTTATCGGCTTTTACTTCGAAAGCCCCCTGTTCAGGTTCATAGCTGAATCAAAATAAATTGCTGACACATGCTGTTAAGTGGTCGAAAACTTTTGTTAGACTTTTTTTTTATTTGTATCAAGTATCTATGAATGGAAACCACGTACGTATTTGTATGACATTGAAAAGTTGTATACAGATTCTCATGGTTACTGTGTAAAACTACTCTGACTTACAATATTCGAAAAACAGAGAGGTTCAACGAACCTTTTTTGTAGATATGTTAATTTGATTAAATATGCAAGTATCTTTCTTTTCTAATACCTGTAAAATCAATTTTTGAAAATGTTGAACTGTCAGTGATTGAGCCTTAAATTTCAATGGAAATCATATAGGGCTTTGGAAATTCAACTTGCCAAATTGAATCAGACAACAACATAGGCAACTGGTAAATTGATGCTTGGCCAATCAGTTAAAGCTCATGGATTCAAGTAAGATAATATTGGTTAAAAAGTCCTCATTGTCATAATGACTAAGGTATGTGATGGCTACATGGTTTCACTTCAAATTTGGGATTACGTATCAATTATTGCGTAAACTAAAAATCGACTTACCATATTTTATCAAAGTTCCATCATCAAAAATGACTTGGGCTCCTGACTGAAGCCCGGCACCTGCCGGAACGATATAAAGAAATCCCGACGAAATTAATTTCTTTTTTTTTTCATTAGTTTTCATTAAATTAAACCCACAGTTATTGTGATTCAATTTACAATTTTATTGATTAATAAAGTTCGGTTTATGGCAATTATGAATGGAATACAACATCGTTTATGGAAGCACCATGGCTTCTATTGCAAGCGACCATCCGAAAGTCAAAATTATCGATGCTTTTCTAAAGAAAACGTGGCTTAGGATGTTATGTTTGAGATACTACAATTTGATATCTACAAACTTCGTATGCAATAAATTGTTTTGTTGATGCCTTATATTCTGTTGAAACCAGAGACTGTTCAGATCCAATTTATTTAATTTTGGAAAAACATTTACTGTAACTGTCTCCAGCCTTATCTTTGAACAGGTGCTGGCCAGTGATGCCGCCAACCAATAGTCCTCATGACACAGTGACTTTTTTGGGATGTATTGGTTTTTCGTGAATCTCGTATGGATTTTCCGATCCCCAGAAATGACAACTTTGTTTATTTTTGTACCCATCACGATCAAATTCGCTGGCAAATTGTCCTGACGATCCAACATTCAGTAAAAAAATCGGCGACGGCGTAGATAGTTCACAGGTCTCAAATGTTGTGTATTTTGGATTTTAGAGGCACGCAAACTAGTCTCTTTGGCAAATTCCGGGCAGCCAACATTGAATCGGATCATCAGCTGGTTGCAGCCAAGACCCGTACTTTTCCAAGCGCCACAACAAAGAAGAACTACTATGAGAACAACCGCCACAAAGGACCGTACGCGTATAGACTGAGATTTTTTCGACGAGTGATCAAGAATTTCTTAGATTTTGCCATATTTTCATTTACGCCGCTACGGTTTCTTCTATACGAGTATACACACAACGTTGATATGGGTATGCGGTTTATCCACATTACTTTAATAAAGACTAAAAATATCGCAAAATCTTTTATACGCCTCGCGAATTGAAGCCCTGTTTCCGAAATCATACGGAAGCGTTCTTCTGGTCTAAGCCTATCCATGTTGATTTGTCAAATAACTATCCAAAATGGCAGCGTATGCACATCATTGCTCTATGCACAATGTAAAAGGATCTGTCGTCAATGGACTATCTACCTCTAGATAGCTAGATATATTAAAAATCAGCTATATCAGGATATGAAGGAACTGGCCTTCTCTTGAGAAAGATTTATTTAGTCTCCAACTTTAATTCCATCTCTGTATAGTTCGCTTATAAGTTTATTTACATATTTTTTTATTTACGATATAAAATTCTTGTACATAAAATACTGGATTTTTTAGAATGTGTAAGTTGGAAAAAAATTATGTAAGGCATCTTAACTTTTTATTTTGTGTTTTTACATCCCATGCGAGCTTCCCTCCAATCGCATGTAACATACCTTAGTGTAATTCAGTCATTTATTATCTGTGCTAATTTTTTTATACCATTTTTAGGCAGTTTTTTTTTAGAATTTCACGCGTGATTAGATCAAATCCCGAAGCTTTTTTCGGGTTGATCTTATTTCTGTGGCTATTTCCTTAGAGGTTACTACTGAAATTAATGTCTCGTCTTCTCACATTTCTCCCGTGTGTTGTAAATAACCATTATCTTCGCATGGCTGGAAGACGTTTGTTGCGGAAGGAAAATTTTCCCGCAACACGGTTTACCCTCTATCCTTGTTCAGGTCCCTTCGTTCCCTTCTTCTTTTGAGTGGGAAGACCGAGCTTTGGCTGAGATGTAGGGCAGCCATGGTCCCATCAACCATTGGCCCACCGAACACAGATCTCGGAAAGGAACCCACATAGATCTTCGGGCGATTTTCTCCTCAGAGAAGGACACAGGGGTTCGGTCGGTGAAGCCCTTAGGACGGTAGGGAGACTCACGCCGAACCAGGAGCCCAGGGTGCGATAGGAGGTCCACAAGGATCACTGCTGTCGGAGCCCGTAGGCTAGACGGTAGACTCGCAGGGGACAGCAGCAGACAGGACGTCTGAAAGTCGCCGACGGGTGGGGACGGGCGGTCCTTTAAAGTCAGACACCCCAACACGATTATGACGGGTGGGGGAGGACGATCCCTGGAGCTTAAACCCCAACGAAAGCCATAAAAAAAAAAGGCTTAAGAGGCACCACATCTCACACTCGATGTGCGTGCAGCTTGCTAGAAAGCTAGCAAAGCAACTTTTCGAAGAGAGAAGAGTTGACGATCTCTTTACCATACAACACCCCCAACGAGGGAGCAACGGTGGAGCGACAGTGGTGTGCATTCGGACGGCCTACATCTCAACGTCGTATAATTTTTCCACGCAGGTTCGATGGGTTTAGTTAAGACGACCCCTTTGAGGCCAGCACCCCACCGGTGGAACACCAAGTGAGCAGCAGAGGCTGTAGGCAAGCGGAAAAGCTACGAGACGGCTTCCAACGAGGGAACATACAAACATACAAACACACGAACATCCACAACAACAAACACAAACAACACCAACCAACAATAATCAATAACAACAAACCAAAACGATACACCAGGAGGGCAGAAAGGCCCACACACAAAATAAATATATAGGGTTTTCTACTAACGACTTGACACACATTTCGGACGAAACGGCTGCTATTTCGCGTTCAATATTGGCTCTGAGCTCTTCCTACGTCGTCGGCGTATTGGCATAAACCAGTGACTTGACGTAGTACCACACACAATAGTCAAGCGAACGAGGCGGCCAATCGACTGGCCCATGTCTTGAGATAACACGCTCACCATACTTACCCTTCAATAAATCGATTGTAGTGTGTGCTGTGTGGCTTGTGGCACCATCCTGTTGAAACCACATGTCGTCCAAGTCCATATCTTCCAATTCGGGCCAAAAATAATCAGTGATCATGGCGCGATAACGCTGACCATTCACAGTAACGTGACGATCGTAATCGTCGACAAAAAAATATGGCCCAATGACGCCGCCGGCATGCAAACCGCACTAAACAGTTACTTTTTGTGGATGAAGTGGTGATTCATGAAGCACATATGAGTTTTCACCCGACCAATAACGCATGTTTTGCTTATTGACGAACCCATTGAGCCAATAATGGTCTTCGTCACTGAAGATGATTTTGCGATTAAATTCATCATCTTGGCGATGATTGTTCTCCAGAACCCAATCGGAGAACGTACGTCACTTGAAATGGTCCATCGGCTTCAGTCAACTTGATCTTGTATGGGTATAAACCAAGATCCTTACGCAATTCTTGAGAACGCCGTGGAGTTGACTGATTTGGATCGTTTGCTACGGACGTCTGAACGGCAGCGATATTTTCGACACTTCGACCAACCCGTTGCCTCACTGACACGGCAACATCACGCAACGAATATGTAGACTCAAATTTTTGCACTGAACTTGTTATTGTCTACTAGGGCGAGAATTACGACCGAAAATTGGAGTTAACGCTCTTAAAGTTGCAGTCACCGACTCCGAGTATCTGTAGAAAATTTTTGTAATTGCAGAAGTTGCTCGTTAGTGTACTTTACCATGATGAAAATGTTGAGTTTACTCAATAAACTGACAGTGACAGTTTGATGATTAGTGAAAGAGTGCGTTCACAAATTAAATTTAAAGTTGTCAAGTCCCTATTGGAAAACCCTATTTAAATAAATGTAAGGAGTGACACGCTATTGGTCAGTCCCCATTTCCTCAAATCTGAACGCAGACCCACTGAAGCAGTAAGGGAACCGCGGAGTAAGGTAGCACACAAACACTTGTACTTGGCTTTATTTAGTGCGGCGATCTAGAGAATGGCTAGATCGGGGTATAATCAGTTTGGGAATATACCCACACAACCTTCCTCCTTCTTCTCCACACTCCATCTTTCTCCGATCGGACTTTCTATCTCCTTCGCGTTGGTTTGATTTTGTAATTTAAGTAGTTCGATGGGGTAAAATTACCCAGGAATCAGAAGCAGAAGAAACACTGCTTTTCGCAATTTTCCTACTACTTCCAAAAGTGAGGACAATAGCTAAGCATAGCTAGGATCCACAAACTCTCATAAACTAGCATAGTGGAGTTCCCAGTTATCACTGGAAGTATGAGTGTGTACAATTGGAAACAAATGGAATGTATGAGAGGCCTCGTTGGACACGGGAGCACACACTAGCAAAGTCTGCTAGTCGTGTAGCTGGAAACCCCGTTGTTGGTCCGCTAGTGCCGTGAATGTATGAGCGATAGTATGTGAGAGTCTGGCGGGAGTTTGTGGAAACAAGAAAAAAGATCAGGAAATCACTTGGGTGACAACCAGCAAAGTTGATGGTCAACTCGAGTTTTTTTTTTGAGATTGCGAAAAGCAATTTTTTTTATCAAAGTAAAAGTAAATAAGAGTAAAGTTGAGAAGATTATTGAAAAAAAAAAGGGAGAAAGGAGGACCAGATCAGGATCGTGATAGGAAAAAAGGATAACAGGACGGAGAAGGAAGGACTGTTTCAGAAGGGGTACAGAATCGCCAGGGTAGGGAAAAAAATTGAAGCTTAGTATAGTGTAGTGCGGTTAGTTTAGCGTTAGTTTTTTTAGAAAGTTAAAGGTGAGACTCCGGTGGGCCGCGCGTGCGAGAAATTCTCGAAGATAGACGAGACACGCGACCCGTTAATTAGTTTTGTACGTTCGGGACTCTTCAAATAATCTTTAATAATCGTCGAGCGATTATAACGTTGCGGAAAATCCGGTTTTTTATTTAAAACTTTTTTTTCTTTTTCGCAATTGAAGGTTCCGTGATTCCTCTAAAATCACGTGGCGCTCAAATTTTTTTGTTTTCCCAGGGTTAGCTGCCTTTTAAAGCGCTACATGACGGTCGAACGAACTCTGCCTTGGAATCAGTCGGGATTCCAAGTTATTTTTGATTCGAGGCAAGTTGACAGTTGCCGGGTACTAAACATAACACGTTCTCCGAAGACGTTCAGAAAATAGATCTGTCTTTTGTTAGTTTATTTTTGCCCAGTTTCCATTGCTGGCATGTAAGGTATCTTTTCACCGACCCATTTTCCAATTCCGCAATCCTTTTTCTGAGCTTATTGTTTAAACTTTTAAGTTTTGTTTTATCACTTGGCGCTCTCAACAATAAATTGCCAGCATTAACAAGATCTCCTCTTTTCAGATATAATGTCGCATATTTCTTGATTTGATCTATTTGATTCTGGCATTGCAGCCCAAGCAGCTTTTTGTATAATTAGGATGAAAGTCTGTACTTAATTTTATAATTGCTTAATTGTATTGATTGTTGTGGATAGTTTGATACATTCCTCGACCAAATATCTGAAGTATATCCAGTTAGTTAGCTTGTTTACTAGACATGGGTTGCGTTCCATCATTATAATTTTATTACCCATTGTAAGCAGCACAGATGAGTCAAGATCTTGTTATTCCTGCACTTGAGTAGTATTTGAAGAGATGTTCTTAATTATAAAGAAGTCGACAACGTCCGGGATTTTGCTCCTATCTGTGGGCCAGTAAATAGAATTTTTCGTTGAATGGTAATTAGCTTTGCCTTATCTTATAGATTCAAGGAGTTTTCTTCCTTTTGGTTTTGATAATCTTCAACAACCAAAGTTTGTTCTGTGCGTTAAAATCTCCGCTTATTATGAATTTATTTCCGAACTTATGGAAGATTTTAAAGTTTTGTTTCAGCCTGCAGCTAGAAGAACAATATGCCGCAGCTACCGTCACGTGTCCGCTGCTTGTTTTTATGTTTACGAATTTGACTTGTATTTCTCATGACTAGTTTTCTACATTTTCATCGTGGCTAACACCTTCCTTAATTATAACTGCAACCCTCCCTCTTGCTGTATTGTGAGAATGTGGGGTATGGTATGTCTCGTATCCGTGCAGTTTTTATTTTGTTTTGATATGGAAATATGTTTCGGAGATCCTACCGGACATGCCATAGACCAGAGTCAACTTAAATCGAAAAATAAAAAAAAATAAAAAGAAAAAAACTTAGGCAGTTTAGGAAAAAAGGTGTGGAAAAAGGTAATAAAGGTGTAAGTACAAAACGCAAAGTATTTAAAAACTTCATTTGTAAACGTGTTTGTATTGATAGATCGTTTGATATTCACCAGTAGATAATTCAATATCAACTAGTTGTAGAAACTTAACACAGGGGCCGTGCCGTTTTATAGTAAAACACAAAATTTTTGCAAAATTCAACTTTATCTATCAATATAAATGCTTTCGAGGGCGATTTACTGATTGAAACGATTTTTCAATCCTTCGATATCAGTTTTGTAGTACGATTTCGGTTTAGCCTCAAAATAGGCCTCTGTTCCGGCGATTACTTCTTCATCGGTCTGAAATCTTTTTCCGGCGAGCATTCTTTTGCGGTCTGCGAACAGGAAATCGTCGCTTGGGGTCAAATCTGGAGAATACGGTGGGAAGGGAAGCAATTCGTAGCCGAATTCATTTAATTTTGCCATCGTTTTCATTGACTTGTGACACGGTGCATTGTCTTGATGAAACAACACTTTCTTTTTCTTCAAATGCGGCCGTTTTTCTGCGATTTCGTCCTTCAAACGCTCCAATAACGCAATGTAATAGTCGCTGTTGATAGTCTATCCCTCTTGTTGTTAAGTTTTTGGTCGTTTTGGACGAGGTTCGTTGCCTGCTCGCTACTCAGCTGACTGCCGACTTGACTCTGGTGTGAAGTGATGGAGCCAAGTTTCACCCATTGTCACATACCGATGCTAAAATTCGGCTTTATTGCGGTTGAACAGCTTTAAACACTCCTCTGAATCTTCAACACGTTGTTGTTTTTGGCGACTGTGAGAAAACGCGGCACCCACTTTAAACAGAGCTTTCGCATGTCCAAATAGTCGTGTATGATATCCCCAACACGCTCTTTTGATATCTTCAGAGCCTCAGTTATCTCGATCAACTTCACTTTACGGTCATTCGTAATCATTTTGTAGACTTTTTTGATGTTTTCATCTGAAACAGCCTCTTTTGGACGTCCACTGAGTGCATCATCTTCGGTGCTTGTATGACCACTTTAAAATTTTTCAATCCACTTGCGAATGGTTCGTTCGGCTGGTGCGGGTTACACTTATCAAGCCATTTCTTTGCATCGGCTGCATTTTTCCCCATCAAAAAGCAATGATAAATCGACACACGAAATTACTTTGAATCCATTTTTTTTCACAATAACAAAAGTTGCTTCACTCACAACGCTATATCTCGAGAACTAATCGTCCGACAGTTGTCAAATTTGTACACGTATCTTTTGAATGTTGTGACTAACTGAAAATGGTATGGATTTAATTCAAGTGGTAGTAAAAAGTCTTTTTCTTTGGTAGTTTTGATTTAATGAAGTCAAAACATGGTTCTATAACTCAATAAGTCTATTAAGGAGCAAACTGGTAATTTCTTAAGTTAAGTACATAATGTGCTCTGACCCTTTGACGTCAAAAATATATCTTGCATAACTTCTATATGCCATAGTTAGTTTCGACACATTGTCAAAATCTGCGTGTATTTCGCATCAGTAAAGCTATATCGACAGAAAAAAGGATTTCGTCAATTTTAGCCCAACGACTATCGGAAGGTAGTTTTTCGTGGTCTAAGCCGCGACGATCGGCATACACTTTACTGAAGTAAACTCCAAGCTTTATTATTGTGATCAAAATACTCTGCAGGAGTGTGGTTAGGAAATATTGGGGTGAAATCTTCAATTTATTTATTTAATTCTATTATTGAGAATGGCGTTTGACTTTATTGGATTGAGACTAAGATCATTTCTTATTTACCAATCATAAATTTGCTTAAGATCGTCATCAATATTGATTAACGCCTGATTATTTTGTGTTTCGGGAACAAGAAATATATGTTTACATCATCGACGAGATAGTGAAACATTCAGATATATCATTTACAAAACATAAGAAAAGGAGAGATCCTAGTACAGAATCTTGAAGGACACCAGGACTTGAAGATTTGAGGAGCGTTAAGTGCCCTTACACACACTTTTTGTAACGTAGTAGTACAGATGATGTTTGCACGAAAAGGATGTCATATTGGCATGTTAATCCTCAACATAAAGAAAGTGTTGGTCTTTCAAAACCGAATAAAATTAAAAATTGGTAAAATTCGAAATCCCGCCAAAATAAACCTTCTCAAGTTCGTTGTGAAAACGCTCGCGGGTCTACGTGGATCAATCAATGTTCTTACACGTACATATCTCTAGATTCATTTAATTTAATTGCTATTTTAGTTAACTGTTCACTGTAAAAGGCTGCATAACTCGTTCCAAAGGGCTTATGATTTAGGGATTTAGAACTTTTAGAATTACGATTAACAACTTTAGGAGATGCGTGGAAGCAACTTCCCGAGCTGCAAGACAAACTACATAAATTCGCTGATGATCAGATATCACAGAACATAAGTCGAAATATTTCGAGGCTCAATCTGCAATAAATAAAGTTTTTCATGCACAGAAAAGAGTAGCTGATTCATAAATAAAAATCAGTGATTCCGTGGTGGAAAAGTCAGTAAATCAACAAGCAAGCATTTTAGAGACATTTTCAAAATCTACACAATCCCGCTCTATACTTTTGCCAAATGTGCATGTTCCAAACTTCTCCGCAAATTATAAAGACTGAACAGGGTTTCGAAATCTTTTTGTTGGATCTTTAGACAGTCATTCGAATTTATCGAGGACTCAAAAATGTGGATACTTAAAATTTTTTCTTCGTGACGACGAACGCAATTTGGCCGATTTAGTACAAAACTAGCTGGTCGTAAGTGATAATAAAAATGTGGGAAAAAAATAAGTGAACAAAAAAATACCGGTAGCCTTTAATTCTGTTACTTTATCAATGGGAAGCATCTCAATGTGATGCATAAAGCTTTGCTCACTCTCGATTTTGCCTTTCGCGCGTCAAACAGCTGTTAACTGTTAAGTGTTATAGTGAAATAAAAGTGATATAATTATTTGAAGCAAGTGCCTAATCTCAGCGCAACATACTTTTCTCTTTTCCTCCAGGTATCAATCAGAGCGACCATTCCCTTTACGTTAAAAAGTTTTTTTGTTCATTCAGAGTGAAAATGTTTTTAAGTCATCAGTAACGGTTTATGCAAGTGCTGTTTGGCACTGCGTAATGTTAAAAAGTCAACAACCGTTCTCTATTAAGCTGCTCATAAGAAATGCCTTAAATACAGTAAAATTTTTGCATGGTACACACTCTTTCAAAAAGTGTAAAAAAAAAAACGTGTCCAGAACTGAAGAGTTTTGGCTTAAAAAAGAGTTCCTAATTCCATTTATACCAACTGTACAACTTCTAGACAAGGGAGACCGGAAAAGGATACCAGGAATGTGAAAACCGAGCTAAAAAACAAAAAATTCGAAACCTTATGGAAAGATCCGACGAAGATTTTTCATTTGCTGTTGTATCTAAGCTTAGAATAGAAGGAAAACTTTCTAAAGCCGATGTCGTGGGATTGTTGAGCATTCTCCTAAAACATTTAAAAATCTTAAGAAACCCGAAACTTCGAATATGATCAAGCCATATAACATACATTCGATTATCGATTTTTTTTGCTGTGTTGGTACACATGTCCAGGAACTTTTGTTCACAGTTTCAAGTATATAGCAGACTTTGCTGTGGCCGAGAACGAACCCTTCGCTGACGCCCCAGTACATCAACAAAAGAACGTAACGTAGAAGCTGTGAGGAAAATTGTTTTGAAAAATAGTCGAACTACCATAAGAGATGTTTCTGAGAATGTTTGCTTATCGGACAGCTCGTGTAATGCAATTTTTTCAGTTGTTTTGGGAATGAGACATGTGCCAGCGAAGTTTGTTCCGAAACTTCTTAATTTTGATCAAAAGATCAACGTTGTTTGTGAGAAATTTTTTGGCCAAAAACAACACGACAATCATGTCTCAGCAAACATATTCACCGGATTTGGCCCCATGTTCCCAAAACTGAAGAGCCCTATGAAAGATCGGAGAATTGCAACGTTTGAGGAAATAAAAACGGAATCGCTGGAGGAGCTCAAGGCTCTGCCTATGAGAAGTGCTTCGAGGATTGGAAAAAGCGGTGGCACAAGTGCATAATATCTGAGAGGACAACATTAATATTGGTGAATAAATATATTTTTTTTATATAAAAATATAAAGACACCCTAAGTTTTGAACACACTTCGTATACTCGTGTCTCGTATAGTTCATCGTGGAATTTTCTCCTCCTTTCAAAGCAATCGAAACCGAATATTGTACGAAGAATTTTTCTGTCGAAAAGACATCAGATTTCGGTAAGTCTTTTAAAGGGTTTCCTTATCTTTCAGGTTAGGGCCTTACTACCCAATTGCCTTCTCAGCACAAAAAAACTGCAATCAGTAAGAGTGGTTTTTAGTTTAATTTCCATTGAAGTTGTTTTGAAAGAATTAATAGCAAAAGAAGCCCTAGCCTTTATAACCGGTTTAAACTGACAAAACGTTAATATAAAAAACTTAAAAAAAGGGCAAAAGAAAGAAATGCTAATATTGAGTCATATAAAAAGTTTCCGCCGTTTTTTGTCACTAGATTGTGTTGGCGTCCATTTATGTGGAAAACACTAATCTGATTGTGTCAAACGAACACGTGTTTAAAAGGAGACATGTCAGGCTACATTTTTGGTGAAGAGAGCTGTGAAATTCGTTGTTCGTGTTAAAAGTTATACTGATTTGAATAAAATATCTACAAAAATACGCTATGTAATCCTTTTTCCTAAAAAAAAGGAAAAAACGCTGCAAAAACATAGCGAAAAATTTTTACAATTTGCAGTGAGAATTCAATTGGTTGATGACATTTTGCAACTGATGGAGCAAGACCAGCACGGAAGCTCTCTGGAGATAGCGGAGACACTAAACATCAACTGTATGACAGTATGGAGTCATCTGAAATGAACAGGCTATTCAAAGAAGCTCGATGTTTGGGTGCCACATGAATTAACGCAAAGAAATTTAATTGACCGAATAATCATCAGTGAAACGCTGCTGGAACATAACGAAACGGAACTATTTTGATTCATTACGGGCGATGAAAAATGGATTAAATACGAAAATATCCAATGCAAGTGATCGTGGTCAAAGGCCGGTTAGCGATCACAAAAGATTTTAAAGCCTGAATTGACGGCAAACAAGGTTATGTTGAGTGTTTGGTGAGATTGGAATGGAATTGTCTTTTATGAGCTGCTAGAACGTGGCGATCCCCTACTGTGCACCACTCGACCATTTGAATAAAGCTTTCAAAAAAGAGCCATCAGAATTGGCCAATAGAAAGGGAATTGTCTTGCATCATGACGATACTAGGCCACATACACATTGATGCCCCGGCACAATTTTACGGAGCTTTGTTTTGAAGTTGTAATGCATCCACCACATGGCCCGGACCCTGAACCCTCTGATTACCGTTTGTTTCGGTCCTTGAAAAACTCCCTTGATGGTAAAAAATTGACCGAACGAAGAGCCGCTGAAAATCACTTGGCCAAGTTTTTCGCTGATAAACCACAGAAGTTCTACACAGATGGAATTACCACCATCCCGAAATTTATTCAGAAAAATAAAAACACAGGCTTATTCATCTAAATTTAATATATATTGTCCCCTTTGAGGTAATCCCCATCGACTGCAACACACTTATGCCAACGCTTGATACAATCCTCGAAACATTTTTTATATTCGGCTTTCGGTATGTCCATCAGTGCTTATTGCGATTTTTCCATTACTTCCTCTCGGTGGCTGAAACGCGTTCCCCGTTGTGGCTTTTTAACTCGATTGAACAAAAAGAAGTCACAGGGAGCCAAATCAGATAAATTCGGTGGCTGTTGGATGGTATTTGTTGCATTTTTCGTCAAAAAATTGTGCGAAGGTGCTTTATCATGGTGCAAAATCCACGAGTTTTCTGCCCACAATTCTGGTCTCTTTCGGCGAATTCGTACACGCAAGAGTTTCATAACGCCCAAATAATACTCTTTGTTTTCTGTGTGGCCTTCTGGCAAAAATTTATGATGCACTACACCGTACTGAGCATTGCCTTTTTTTTCGACTAAAAACGACGTGGTTTCTTGGTCTCGGCTCATTTGGTGAACGCCATTCACATGCCTGATGTTTGGATTGCTTGTCGTACTCATAAGCCCACGTCTCCTCTTCAGTAATGATCCTTTTGATGAATATGGGATCATATTCAGCCTCGCAGATCATCTCTTTTGCGACGTCAACACGGTCTCTTTTCTGCATGAAATTGAGGCCTTTTGACACCAACTTTACTGTTACACGACGGAAACCCAAATCGTTAACCAAAATGTCTTGGACAGATCCATAGGCAATGTTCAAGTCCTCCTCTATCTCTCTGATGGTTAATTTGCGGTTATTGACCAACATTTCTTTTACTTCATCAATGTTTTCGTCGGTTTTCGATTTCGACCACTTTTGAACCGCTCGCGCCACTGGTAAACGACCGTTTTCTTTAGAGAATCGTTGCCGAAACACTTTTCCAACGTTCGCGTTCCATTAAATCCGTTTTTGTAAAAAATTTTAAAAAATCGCCAACACACAAAGAGATAGATGTACTCTTTTCTACTTAACTTTTGCATATGTCAAGTTATGATGCTAAGATTTAGAGAAAGTGTCAACAACAAATGTACCAACTTAACGAAAAAAAACAGAACTCAAATCTGAACAATGGGAGCGCCACACAGTGACGCCACCGGAAACTTTCTGATCAAGTTGGTATCAAGCAACCCGAAAAGTCATAGATAATAATGCCCAATACACTCGCAAATATCAATTAAAATGCCTCATGGAAAGCCATTGACCGAAGAGGAGCAAAGACGTGTGGCTATTTACAGAGAACAGGGGAAAACAACAAGGCAAATCGGAGCTATTCTAAAAAAAGTAAAACTGTTATAGCAAATTATATAAATCTTGGCGAAAATTATGGAGTTAAGCGAAGTACAGGAAGAAAATCAATATTAACACCAAGAGATATTCTAGAAATAAGACGTCTTGCTGTAAATTAATCCATCAGTCCTTCTGAAATTGTAAGCATTTTGAAGCTAAATGTGTCAACAATTGCGGGAGCAACAAATTTTTAAGTCAGATAATACACAGATAAGACACTTACAGCACGACACAAAGCGAACAGGTTGACTTTTACTGAAAAATTTAAATTTTGGGACGAGGAGTGGTAGGTGTGGAGGTGTAAAGTGGTATTTTCTGACGAAAAAAAAATTTAATTTTGATGGGCCAGATGGTTGCCAAAAATATTGGCATGATAAAAGGGCCGAATGGCAGCTCAGCCATGCTCGCAATTTCGGAGGAGGTACGTTTATAGTTTGGGGTGCTATAAACTGCTCTGTTGTTAAGTTTATATTTCAACAGGACAACGCGGCTATTTATACATCCAAGTTTACAAAGGAGTTTCTAAAAACCCGAAATATTTGTCTATTGGAATGGCCCGCTTGCAGTCCTGACTTAAGCCCCATTGAGAACGTGTGGGCGGTTTTTTCGCGCAATGATTTTAACCCGAATCCTCCTGAACGTTAATTTTTAGAATTTTTTAAAACAAATTTAAGTACACTTATATTAGAGGAAAGATAGATAATCTGTATCATTGGAATCTTAATAAATGTCCTTATATTCTCAAAATGTCCTGTTGCCATATGGCAACGCCAGGAGCGATAGGGTACAAGTCTATATCAATATACAATATAAAATTTTTGTTTTCCTACCTTTTATAAAAGCTATGAGCTTATTGAGTAAAACAGAAAGTATTCATATTATTTTTATGTATTTCAATGATTAAATGATTGGTTTCACAAGTAATTATAAGTCTGCAGTATGATAAGGCTTAAAGCGTCTTTTTTTTCCAAAGGAACGCCCAGGTGATTTGTTTGGTCATAGCGAAGAGTACTTCCTAATGTACCAGCTTCAGAACGACGTTTTTGGCTTGTTACACTACTGTGCGACTTTGACGGATCACCGAAATGTTTGCAGTAATAGATTGCAATTTCACGCTGGAACTGTAGCTGTGACATACCTGGATCGGCATGCCGATGAAGTTGCCATACATTTTGTGCGCATGTATCGATTAGCCATGTAAAAATGCAGCTCCACCACTTCTTTCCACGATACGCGATACGGTGCGTAGAAAGGTTCTGGTCGAATCGATCGACACCACTCATGAACTTATTATATTCGGCCACAATACACGGGCGAGGGACTCCCACTTTTTTCCGAGTATTTAGATGCTACAGATATTGGTGTGGCTCCGAAAGCAGTGGATAACATGCAGACAACGGAATTATCAATCCATTTTGTAAGGCGAATCCCAGTCTCATTCATTTTGATGGACTTGTAGTAGCCGCGTGGCCTTGCTTTCAAAGCCTTTTTGTGAGGAATTGGAAAACTTTTCGGTATTCGATTCTCACGGATTGTACCGGTTCCATTATAGCCGCGATTTTTTAAATAAGCCAACAAAGGAAAACTCGTGAACAAATTGTCAAAGTAGAATGAAAACGGCAATTGTTGAATGTTCTCAGAAAAATCGTCTATCATATTCACTAACGGAGCGGAACATTTGCCGAACCGTTCCTCGTACAATGAGTTTGACCTCGGATTTTTCCCTTGATATACTTCGAAATTTATCATATACCCGTTGGGAGTACATAAAGACCACACCACCAACCAAAGCGTATAGGTATTCTCTTTATGAACTGCTTACATCCGTGCTTTCCGAAATAAGCGATCATACTTTCGTAGAACGATAAATGCTGTACGGGGTGGAAATGTTCCAACATTTTGGATTTTACGTGATCAAGTATGGGTCGTAATTTCCATAATTTATCATTTACGTTTTGTGTCGCATGCATTTTTGGCTCAAAGTGCAGACACTGCAATATATCCTCAAAGCGGTTTCGACGCATGCTGTTATATACCATACCATTACGTAAATCATTGTCATTACTCCACATGGATCTGTAACTACTGTGCCCTGTGTAGACACTAACAAGCAAAATCCCAATAAAAACGCGAAGCTTTGGAAAGAAATATCAGTTCTTAGGTGTACTTAGGAGGGAAAAATATATAACCACGCACCTTTAACGGTAATCTTAGGAATTTTCTTTTCCTGGTAAGTGGCATATACTTCCGAACAATCGCAAATGTGCTGAAGCAAGTCATAATCTATAAATTTTTCAAGATGCTCCTGTGATTTCAAATTATGACAGTCCTCGTAATTGGGTTGTGGAAAAATCGGTATCATTGCGCAGGACTCATCTTTTGACCAAGTGAACGTTGAATTCTTATTGGATGCTGGCAAGGGACAGCTGGAGGTAGATTACTGAACACGACGCAACCGCAATGAAAGTGACTCATCAGATACTTTTTTGGTTTAATCACAGCTAGTGAACTAGTGGATAAATACAAAGATGAATTATCCAGAATATCCGCTAAAACACTATCTTCCAGAACTTCATCCAAATTCTTTACGGGCGCGTCAAAGTCCTCAATACGATACAATCACTGATAAATTCGATGAAACGACGTCTCCGAGATTAATTAGAAACAAAGGATCAAATATTAAGTACTAAGATTTGATTTGATTTCGAATCAAAAATATTTCGAATACAAATACTATTGGGTATGTAATTTAATTTGTGCATTTTTTTTTTTTTCAAAATTTGAACGTTTATTTAAGAAAAACATGTACAATAGTGTTATTTGAAGTATTACTCATCAGAAGCTATGACTTTTTCCCATCTTTCTGGCAATTTGTGGATCCCATCCCAAAAGAACTGCGCCGGCTTGGCGGCCAAGAATGAATCAAGCTGATTTTTGATATTCTGCTCTGATGTGAACCGTATTTCAGTGAGGGCGTTCTGCATCGATCGGAACAAATGGTAGTCAGAAGGGGCAAGGTCTGTGCTATAAAGAGGGTGGGGTAAGACTTCCCATCCATTGTTTTCCAAATAGTTCTTAACCGGAAAAGCAACGTGGGGCCGAGCGTTGTCATGATGGAAAATTATTGCCTCGTGTCTGGTCGCATATTCCGGGCCTTTTTTGGCTACTGCTCTCTTCAAACGGATTACTTGTGTTCGGTAGTGTTGTCCATCGATGGTTTCACCCGGTTTTAGCAGCTCATAATACAGCACACCCATCTGATCCCACCAAATACAGAGCATTATTTTCGCACCATGGATATTCGGGTTTGCCGTTGATTTGGCTGGTTGTCCGGGTTATCGTAATGGATCCATTTTTCACCATCAGTATCAATCCGATTCAAAAATGACTTCCTTTTGTGGCGTTCCAGCAGCATTTCGGACAAGCCTTTTGACGTCTCTCGGCTTGAGTTCATGTAGAACCCAATTTCCTTGCTTTTGAATATATCCAGCTGCTTTTAAACGTTTTAAAATGGCTGCTTGAGTGACACCCAAAGATTTTGCGAGCTCTTCTTGTGTTTGGCAACAATCTTCATAGAGTAATGCTTCCAGTTCTTCATCTTCAAACTTTTTTGGCTGCCCAGGACGTTCATCATCTTCCAAGCCAAAATCACCACTTTTAAATCATGCAAACCACTTCTGGCACGTTCGCTCAGTTAGAGCATGTTCACCATAAACTTCCACCAAAATACGATGACTTTCGGCCGCAGAAAAAAGAAGAACTCCCCGCAAAAACACTTTTTTAGGCACAAAGTTCGACATATTTGAGTGAAAAAAAAATATTGTTGTTTACGCTTCAAATGAATGACATATACTGAAATGACAGTAGCTTTCCAACGCATGTTCCAGTGGAATAATAACAATGGAAAAATACAAGTTACGACATCTCTTAACAAACCGCATGAATTAAATTATAGACCATACATAAAGTAAAAAGACATTGTCCTTATCATTATTTCGTTCGTATAGAATTTAAAAAAAAAAATAATTAGAAATATAAAATAAGAGTTAATTTTCCTAACTAATTTATGTATATACGAGTTTTTCTGTTATGCAATTACTAAAAATTAAATGTATTTCTTAAATATCTAAAAATAGATGTTAAAAAATTTTTTTTTTGTTTTGTCCTTATCATTATTTTGTGGAATGTATGGACTTGATTGAAATTGATTTTGAATAAAGAAAATTTTTTTCAAGAATGTATACCAAAACATTGCGGAAACATTTTATATGTCCCAATATTTACCCAGCGTACGATACTATTTTAAAAGTGAAACAAGAATGTTATCCAACAAGAAATTGTTTGACTGTAGCCGAAGTTAAACTACAGCCATTGTTGGACTTGACACTACAACATTTGTCTGCTGCACACCTTGAAACTATTGAGAGAAAAAAAAAAAAAAAAAAAACTTTTGGATAAATTCTGAGGCAAGTGATACTGATACTGTGCTAACATGCATTGTACCTTTAGAAATAAATAAAGTTGTTTCAGGGACTAAAAATATCTGGATAGATTCAAGAACTTCTTCTCCAAGACACTATCGTCCAGTACGTTTCGAATTCGCAAAGGAAATAATTGAGACAAAAATAAGAGAGTTCTGCTGTGTGGAATCCGAAAAAAAATTGTTAGAAGCCATAAGGGTAACCTTTAACAACAAAACTGTTTTAGTTAATCTTACTTTTTTTTTAAAACAATGGTAGACGGCAAGACATTTAATGCTTTTATAGAGAACAGGGCTAGCTTAGTTTGCTATATATGTAGAGCATCTCCTTAAGACATGAACAATAGTGAACTTTGCTTACAAAAACCTGCTGACGCCACTGCCTATTTATACAGCTTACAAAGTCTTCATGCACACGTTAGATTTTCGGAAGCACTGCTAAATGTATCTTTTAAAATTGTATTGCGAAAAGAATCATTACAATATGAACATAGATCCGAATTGGTGGTGAAAATACCAAAAAAATTGAGTTCAGCAAAAACTGGTGAAATAATAGGCTTAGAACCGAAACTGGTAAAACGTTTTGTTTTGAAGGCATTAACTTCAGGTTTCAAAATTGGTACCAATAAATTCCGCATCTACTGTGTTATGGCACAGCAACATTCTTTGTTTCCAATTATAATTGGCAAAAAATGACTTTCCACAAAATTCTGTTGCACAGTACTGACATCATTGAAAGTTTTCTAATTCCTATCGGACAGCTTTCGGAACATCTCTTAGAAGCCCGTGAAAAAGATTACAAAATTTTTCGAAGCTCGTTTTCAAGAGAGATTTCCGATTAAGTTCACCTAATGACTCTAAACCGACCACTGTGCGACGCCTCTAATTTAGTTCGTCGTTTAATCGTTTCGGATACAAATTACAATAACAAATGTTTATTTACTTCACCTGAAAAAAAAAAAAAAAAAAAAAAAAAAAAAAAAATGATGTCAGCACACCCTAGTCACCACGATGTCTTCAATACGGAGAGAGGAAATGCACTAAGCAACTTTCACAAATGAAGTGTGGAAGTTTTCATTAAACTTAACGCACATTATCAATGTAGAATTTGATTGTTTAATTAAGTTCAGTCTATAGCAACTATGAAGTGGAACACAATATCATTCATGTGACCATGACGGCTTCTGTTGCAAGCGATCAACCGAAGGTCAAAGTTATCGATGAGTTTTTGAAGAATAAGTGGGTCAATGGCCGCAATTTCATTGGAACTTATGTTTGAGATCCTGAATTATAGTTGAATTATTGTCATAGATCTTACTCTTCAAATAACCCCACAAGATGAAGTTTACCATACAGTGGATTGGGATGCATTGGGATGCATTGGTTTTTCGTGAATTTCGTATAGGTTTTGCGGTTTCCAGAAACGACAATTTTGTTTACGAAGGCTGTTTGATATGTACCCGTATATAAAATAAGTGACGCTACTGAGCCAAAATGAGTATACCGTCATTTAGTGTAATCTCTTTTAGCCCGCCTGTCAAAATTTGGTGACAATCCAACGCTTGCATAGTTTTGTTTTAACACCCATTTCAAAACATCGTGTTAGTGTTTTTGCGACCATCGAAAAACAGCAGTATCGCTCCGTGATCCAATTCTCGTTTTTTAATGGACAAAATCTAGGAAAAAATCAAGCGCATCAAACACACCATCGGGAGTGTATGGCAATTATTCACTTTCTTGTACAACCGTTTAGCAATTGTTCACAAAGTTTCGCCGTTGCCGGGCATCGGTTTTTGATGAAACGCGTCCAGGTGGTCCAAAAACGGTTACCACAGAGGAAACCATGGACAAAATCCATTATCTCGTAGTGGCGGACCGCCAAATGAAAAATCCGCGAGTTGGCTCAACTTTCAACTAAACACCATATCCTGGATGAGATTTTGGGCATGAGAAAGTTGTCCGCGTGTTTGGTGCCGCGTTTTCTCACACCGGAGAACAAGCGCAATCGTGATACCACTTCAAAGAAATCCGGAGGAGTTTCTGCGTCGTTTCGTAACCGTCGACGAGACAGAGATTCGATGGTACACACCAGAGACCAAAGAACAATCGGAACAATGGGTTTTACCCGGTGAACGTATTCTAAGGAAGGCGAAGACCGTGCCTTCGGCCGGAAAGGTGATGGCCACCGTTTTTTTTTAATGCGCAAAGTGTTATCCCTTTTGAATATTTAGAGAAGAGAAAAATAATTACAGGAGCATTCAAAGTCGATTTATTGGGCCGATTCAAGAAAAGACCACATTTGGCGAAGAAAAAGTGCTCTTCAACCACGATAACTCACCAGCTCACACCTTAGCAATCGCCACAATCAAATTGCTCGAATTGCACTACAAATTGCTCCCCCATCCTCCCTTTTCTCTGGATTTGGTTCCAAACCTTAAAATATCGCCAGCCGGAAAGAAGTACGATTCGAATGAGGAAGTCATCGCCGCCGCGGAGGATAATTTTGCAGGCCAACAAAAATCGTACACTGAGAAAAGTGTATCAAGTAGTAAAGGGATTAATGCATATTGAAAAATAAATTGTCAAAACCATAAGACAATATCCACCATCATCAAAGCAGCTGGTTTCAGTATTTTCACTTCACCAAGAGTTTTACCAAAGGACAACACCCAAGCCACCATTATCAATGGCTACCTTTCAATCAGCTACTAAATGAATCACCTCCACACCTAATGGATACTTGAAAGTTTAAGTACCAGCGGATTAATTAAGATAAATACTTTCCGTGTAATAAAGCTTAATCTATGTCTAGGGAATGAACGCTTACAAGATTCCCGCACAAGAAACCATTTGATTACCCTAGTAAATACATCTTACCTCCGCCCATTCATCCATATTGTGGTTACTCAATTAATGAGCTCTAAAATGAAAACTGGAAAATTTATTTCCATTAATAACCAAGGGCGAAGGTAAAGTGGGCAGGGCAAAACACTCATCCAACAGGGGTTGCCAGGTCATAATTTTGCTCAAACGGGAGGGATACCGCTATTTCCTACATACCACTGTTTGAAATCCCCTTAGGGTAACTGTTTTCGGTTTTAAAACTATTTCTTATTTCGTCGCTGTGAGGGCTGACGTAGAGAAACTTTCTTGACCAGCTTTGACCGCTTGTCTAAAGTTCCTTCCTAGACCGAGGATTTATACTTTATACGAACAACAATGCAGTATAATGGTGAGGGTGAGTTTCTAAGGACTCTGGAAATGCTAGTGAAACCAATTGGGACGAGGGTGTACATGTATTTGCATAAGAAGTTGTGCGTAACTCAATTGGAAGTTCTTGGTCATTGAAACCACAAACTTATTCACAAGGACACTAGGACATAAAAACACCCATACGAGTATATACTAAAATCTTATGCAAAGAATTGGGTTACTCCTTGTAATGATTTGGTTGGAGCACATTTTTGGACTTATTTATGGGCAGCCTCACATTACTGCGGCCAAGAAAATTTTAATTCTATTTGACATTATATTCGTACTAGAACTTTATGAAAATATTGGGGACTGTTTAATTAGAAAAGTTATTGAATTTGAAATTAATTTTTGAGATTCCTCAGGAGACATTGTGAACAAGGCTGGCCAAGAAGTTTTTTTTTTTTTTTTTTTTTACTTGACCACTGAGTATAGTTTGTAATGCTGTTGTCTTCTTCACTTCCATTATATGAAGGAAAAGTTCTGAATTTAATTTACATACCATCAATTCTATGTACTTATTGATACAGAACGGGCTGTCAAAAGTGCGTCTGCTAAAATTCAAAAGGAAGCTACTAAATTGGCAGCTTTGGAGTAAAATGCGAATTGAGTAGTAAGGAAATATCCCGGCCTATCAACGGTTCAACATGCCTACTGTATAGCAAAGTCGATGGAAACGGCTCTGCATCAAACGATCCCTGCATTATAGAGAGTACACAATACGTTGGAGGTAATACTGGGCTGAAAAGTCCATGCCGTTTCTGAGAGACGGCACCACTTGAATTAAATCCATACCATTCAGTTAGTACCAACCTTCAAAAAATACGCGTATAAATTTGACAGCTGTTGGACCATATAGCGTTGTGATTGAAGCAACTTTTGTTATTGTAAAAAAAATGGATTCAAAGCAATTTCGTGTGTTAATTTATCATTGCTTTTTGATGGGAAAAAATACAGCCGATGCAAACAAATGGCTTGATAAGTGTTACCCGGACGCTGCACCAGCGTGGTCATACAAGCACCGAAGATGGACGTCCAAAAGAGGCTGTTTCAGAAGTTGATGTGAAGTTGATCGAGATAGCTGAGGCTCTGAAGATATCAAAAGAGCGTGTTGAATATATCATACACGACTATTTGGACATGCGAAAGCTCTGTTCAAAGTGGGTGCCGCGTTTGCTCACAGTCGACCAAAAACAACAACGTGTTGACGATTCAGAGGAGTGTTTAAAGCTGTTCAACCGCAATAAAGCCGAATTTTTGCGTCGGGATGTGACAATGGATGAAACTTGGCTCCATCACTTCACACCAGAGTCAAGTCGGCAGTAAGTTGAGTGGCGAGCAGGCGACGAACCTCGTCCAAAACGACCAAAAACTCAACAACAAGAGGGATAGACTATCAACAGCGACTATTACATTGCGTTGTTGGAGCGTTTGAATGGCGAAATCGCAGAAAAACGGCCGCATTTGAAGAAAAAGAAAGTGCTGTTTCATCAAGACAATGCACCGTGTCACAAGTCGATGAAAACGATGGCAAAATTGAATGAATTCGGCTACGAATTGCTTCCCCACCCACCGTTTTCGCCAGATTTGGCACCCAGCGACTATTTCCTTTTCGCAGACCTCAAAAGAATGCTCTCCGGAAGACCGATGAAGAAGTAACCGCCAAAACAGAGGCCTATTTTGAGGCTTAACCGAAATCGTACTACAAAACTGGTATCGAAAGATTGAAAAATCGTTTCAATCAGTGTATCGCCCTCGAAGGCAACTAGGTATATTTATAAATAAAGTTGAATTTTGCAAAAATTTTGCATTTTACTATAAAACGGCACTGACTTTTTAGCCCATATGTTACTTTGATGGCAGGAAAAACAAAACCATAAAATTGATAAAAAAAAATGGGAAAATCTACAAAACTACAATTGTTGAAGAGCATATCTCTTTGCTACAAGAGCCAGGATCCATATACAAGGGATATGTAGTTCCTAAGACTGGTTCCGCCAAGGGACTACAAATTGCAATAAGAAGTTTTCTATCAGATGAAGGGATTCCCCAACGTCATCTTATGGGTATCAATTGTGACGGTACAAATGTGAATATAGGAAAGTACGGATGTATTATAAGACTACTTGTGACAAAACTTCAAATACCACTTAAATGGATAGTATGTTTACTACCCATGAATGAACTATCTTTAAGACACTTATTTAAACACCTTAATGGATGTACTTTGGGACCTAAGTCTTACACTGGACCTTTGGAAAAGCGCTTGAAACCTGTGAACAATCACCGGTTAAAACATTTCGACGTATTGAAGGGAATATTCTACCAGAAATGACTAAAGATCTAAGTACAGACCAACAGTACTTGCACAAGATTGTGTCAGCGGTTTTATCATGTGAGTTCCCACAAGATGACTCATGCGGGTACCTGGTGGTTACCTAGTGGTTAAGGAACTGCTGCTATATCTAGAAACGCCTGGTGATTGTCTATGCGGATAAAGTTAGTATTTCCGTCTTAGGTAAGCATCTTAACACCATTAAAGAACTCTTTCAGCTAAATTCTAACAGATTAACCCGTTGGGTAGATCGCTGTGTATTGGGAGTAAACCCCCTAAAATTGATCTTGCTCTCCTTCCCAGGAAATATGAAACTCCAATCGTATACCCTCCCTCAATAAATGGTACCAGTTTAGTCTTATCCGATACAGCATAGTTCTTGAGTCTCATTTTTGACTGGAAACTAAACTGACCACCTAACATTTAAGAAACAGTCAAGAAAACTAGTTTTATTCTCTTGCAAATTGGGAGCAAATGGAGCCTTCAATCTCGCATAACACACTGATTATACAACTCGGTCAAAAGACCGATACTCACCTACGGTCTTTTTGTCTGGTGAACGGCCTTAGAAAACGCAGTCAACTGGAACAAATTAAGCAGAGTCCAAAGAACAGCTTGTCTATGCAAAAGCGGAGCTCTACGTTCTACTCTCTCCGCGGATTTAAACATTCTGACATCTTCACATCTTCAGCTATTCGCCTTAAAGTGAACACACAGTGGACAAATAATTTACTTGGTCACGCTAATATTCTTAAAATATTAGGAATCCTCACAGAGAACATCGATTACATTTTGGTTTGACAAAGATTTTCATGTTAGCTTTCCCTATATACCTTTCTGGGAGGAAGGTGCTTTCGTGGAGGATAAGTCAATCTACTTTTACACAGATGGATCTAAAACTGATAGCGGATTTGGTGGTGGTGTTTTCTCAGATAAGCTAAATTTAAGCCTCTTCTTCCGTCTTATAGATCACTGTAGCATGTCACAGTCGAACATTTTGGCGATTAAAGAAGCTCTGTCGTGCCTGAAGAAAAACGTGATATCTGCAAAGGATATCCACATAATTTCGGATAGTCAGGCCGCTATCAAGTCCTTGGGTTCAATCTCATTAAATTCTAGAACCGCCCTTCAATGCCGGTCATATCTTACGGAGATGGCAGAGCAGTTCAGCTTTCACCATTCTACCAGAAAATATCGAAATGGTGGGAAAAACTCTGGAAACCTCTATCGTCAATTCATTTATAAGAAATGATTCATCGTGAGGTTTGATTTTGAGATCACGTTTGACTCCTATCAGACTGATTTGTCACTTTAGTTCAGTATCGTTTGGGAAGTCATCATGGAAGGACTCACACTACAATAACGTCTCCAAATTGTTCAGCTGTATTACGAAAATCAGCGTTCTGTGAGAAATGTTTTTCGTGCGATTCGAGGAACCTACGGTGCGCATAATCGACCTACTGAAACCACTATTGTCAATATCATTCGCAAATTTGAGTCCCAGTTTACATTAGTGAATGATACTCGACCGGTTAGACCGCATCCAGCACGTAGTGAAGAGACCAAAGCAGCTGTAGCTGAGGGTGTAAGCGAGACCATGACGAATCGATTCGTCGTCGTTTTCAGCAGCTTGACCTGGCGTATTCGACAACTTAGCGTATTTTACTTATATCGGCCTTAAAGCGTACAAAATTCAACTTGTGCAAGAATTGAAGCCATGTGACTTGAATTTGCGTCATATTTTCAGTGAGTGGGCTCTGGAAAAGCTCAATGAAAATCCGGTGTTTTATCGTGAAATTTTGTTCAGTGATGAAGCCTATTTCTGGCTCAATAGATACGTCAATAAACAAAAATGCCGTATTTGGGCTGATGAGCAATCCGAAGAGTACCAAGAACTACCATTGCATACATTAAAAACAACGGTATAGTGTGGTTTATGGGCTAGTGGAATCATTGGTCCATATTTCTTCAAAAATGAGGCAAATCAGAATGTTACCGTCAATGGTAACCGTTATCGCGACATGTTAACCGACTATGTGTTTCCTGAAATTCAAACACATGGTCTCGGTGAGCTCTGGTTTCAACAAGACGTTGCTACGAGCCATATAGCGCGTGAAACAATGGACTTGTTGAGAAATCATTTTGTTGAGCATTTAATTTCACGTTTTGCTTGGCCGCCTAGATCGTGCGATATCACACCTTTGGACTATTTTCTCTGGGAATATGTAAAGTCTCAGGTCTTCAGGAATAAGTCAATTACGATTGGCGCTTTGGAAGTCCACATTACTAGTGTTATGCGCAAGATACTAGTCGCTATGTTCGAACGAGTCGCCCAAAATTGGATCTTCGGAATGGACCACCTCAGACGTAGTCGTGGCTAACATTTACATAATATTATTTTAGAAAAATAAATGCCATGCATTGTTTTTTTAATCAGTAATAAAAAATTTAAGTTTACTTTCAAATTTATGTGTTCTATTTTAAATTATAAATCAAAGCTCACGATGACTCACCCTATACATTTGTACGCAAAAAGGCTGTTGAATCGAGATTTTCTTCTTCTCGCTGCTTGACCAACGCTGTGTGAATTCCTTTGGTGTGACCCCTTTACAGGTTGATGCGATGAATCACCCTATATAATATAAACCATGTGCAAGAAAAACTGATGGAAAACCTATGAATCACCAACAATTTCTTTAGCAACTCTTGATGCAACTAGTTAGAGAATTTCGGGCTTCACAGCCAAAACACGGTCAGACATCAAGTAGTGATATAGAGCAACAGTTAGATAAGACCCCTCAGACCCTCCCCCCTTCCTGGTAGAAAAACCAGATATTGCTTAGTGTATTTTAAGCGCAACCATCCTAGGGGACGGAAAGTAACCAGCTACTTCTGTAATACTTGTACAAGGAAGCCTGGACGATTTGTGTACTGTCAACTTTAAACTTATCGAAGAACTTAGGAACAAGTATTGCCCAAATTTATTCGTACTGATCCTTATTCACCAATTAAAACTTATAAAAATGTGTGAGTCTTTAATATTTAAGGCCTAATGCCAACAAATGAAATTGAACATCAAATCAACATTTTCCTCTTAAAGTTTAGAATCAAGTTGAAATTGGAAAAATGTATCAATCTAGCTTAGGCTTTTGTAATAACAAATGATACGCAATTTCACCTCTTTCCCAATGGACCTAATTTCGCAGGATCTACTAACAACAAAAAAAAAAAAAAAAAAAAATTAAAATGTTGTGCGGCATAAATAAATGTTTTCCTCTCGTACAAACTCGGCAAATTTATCCGCTTACCACCGCCCAGCCTAGCTCATAACACTCCCATTGATCTATATCTAATTTTCATTCAGCAAATTGTTCAGTGTAAAACATTTAAAAACAAAAAACTATATAACATTGTGCGTATATTTTTGGCATACGATGAGCCAAACTGCTGTGGGGCACTACCTAGTACTACTCTTGTCATATTGGCGTTTCCGACCTTAAAGCTCCATGGATTTTCACATTGAGGTGGCTTTCGATTGTTCAAAATTTTGAGATAAGCTCGTGCAATTGTTTCCTTTGATTAAAAAATAAATTTCCTTTCGATTAGGTATCCCGTAGAAACGATTTTTGAATTCGTCCATTAACCTGATGGCAATGTCTAGATAGTGAACAAAGTTTTTTTTTTTTCATACGGCAAATGCATGTTCGGCCAGAAGTATTTATCAGTGACTTTTGATGGTGATAATTATTTGAATGCCTGGATTAATTAACTGTAATTGTCATTGTAATTAATTGCGTTAAACAAAGAGAATAACTTAGTTCGGAATGGCTTGAAAGTGAGTCCTTTGCACAAAACGATAAATAATAGAACGTTTGGTCAAAGCAACATGCAACTTCTAACCTCCATTCTCCATTTTCTCCCGAAGTGCCAAAGAACTTTTTCATCTACTTTCGTTAGCACTCAAGCTCCTTTTATTTCCCTTAACCATACAAAGTCCTTCCGGTTTCTCGAGAGAGCAAGTGAAACTCTTCGCATGATTTCCCCGCTGATGTCGTTGTAGGAGTTGAGATAAATAAGGACACTTACTACCTTAAAGTTGTAACTGCCCACCGTGAAGTTTAATCCTAGCCGTCGATGTTGTGCGTTCCTCTTTTTTGACAGCACACTTTGTTTTTTTTTTTTTTTTTTTTCACTGAGCACTAAATCTATTTTTGCCACTTTTGCTTCAATAGTCACAAACGCTTCGCTGTAATTTTTTTTTTTTTTTTTACTAAAAGACTAAGTCAAGATAGGTACGCGATCCACTGTAACAATTAAGCGCTATCACAAAATTAAAAACCTGTTAAGAGATTCGACGATGGAGTTCTTTTCCTTCACATCAAAGTGCGGTGAGCTAAAATTCGTGGGGATTAAGCCATTTGCCACGGCTAGAGCCAAAAGTACCGTTCTTCCTGGTTCAGCTAACTCCCTGGATGGTCTGATGGAGTATAAAAATCCTTGATTACTAGATTGATAGATACAAGAATGTGCTGTTGGTATGGACGGAGCGTCAGAAAAAAGCCAACTCTCTTGCGCCTTATGCAGGGATACGGGACACACCGTAAACTATCGGGGTTATGCCGAATTCGAATACATAAAAAATAGATCAAATATACGCACTGCTGCCGAGCCTAACGCATCTACGGCTGTAATGGGTACGTACATGGTGGTCCAAGCCCTGAATGTCCTTGCAGTGAACGTTAATTCACTGATTAGGTTCGAGCGAAGAGCCGCACTATTTAAGTTGCTTAAAGAGCAAGCCCCTGATGTACTTTTAGTCAGCAAAAAACTCACCAAAAGATACAAAATGAGGCACAGAGTATACAGTCGTGTAGTAGGTAGGTTCCAGGTGCTGAAAGCATGCGTCATGTACATCACTCTCCCTAGTGGAGAGCGGTGATTCATGGTGTCTGTTTATGAACCAAAGGCTACTCAATCCACCTTATTCATCTCAGAGCTTGAGATATTTTTTCGATGCCTAAGGGGGAATCGGAGGAGAATTATTTTATTATCGGAGAAGATTTCAACGCCAAACATTTCTACTAAGGGGAACCTACTATTCAATCGGTTGGTACAGCACATAATTATGTACCGTCTCGGCCTTACGGTGACGGATAGTCCGTTGTTTCCTAGACACGCGCCATATTTGGATAAAACAATACCTCGGTATCAACACACTAATAACGAAGACTTATTCCGCTACGGAACTATTGACGCACTACACCGACATAAAAGTAGACTGCTTTCAGGACTAAAAACCTTATACAAACAGTTTACTGACAGACATAACACAAGGATCATGACATGATCGACTTTCCAGGAAGTGTACTAGACGAACGACATCGTTGGCCTGAATCACGACCTGGAAAGTCGAGTCCTAGTACACAATTTCTACCTTCGAAATGAAATAGTGAACTGGCGATTCGAGACATCGGGTTTCACCCAGTTTAGTAACGAGAATATGATCAACAAAAGATGATAACGTCGAGGCTGTGAAGAAAATTGTTCCGAAACTTCTTAATTTTGATCAGAAGAACCGTCACATGAGCATCGCTCAGGAGCTCTTGAATGACGTAAATAATGATCCTGACTTGCTTAAAAGGGCGATAACTGATGACAATTCATGGGTATATGGTTATGGCGTCGAAACCAAAGCCCAATCGTTCCAATGGAAGCACCTAGGAGAGCCAAGACCAAAAAACCACGCCAAGTTATTGGGTATATATTTTAATTCGTGCGGTTTTTTTTCAAAATTTGAACGTTTATTTAAAAAAAAAAAAACATGTACAATAGTACTATTCAAAGTATTGCCCATCTGCAGCTATGACTTTTTCCCATCTTTCTGGAAATTTGTGTATCCCATCCCATAAGAACCGCGCCAGCTTGGCAGCCAAGAATAAATCAAGGCAATTTTTGATAATCTGCTCTGATGTATTTCAGTGAGGGCGTTCTGCATCGACCGGAACAAATGGTAGTCAGAAGGGGCAAGGTCTGGGCTACAAAGCGAGTGGGGCAAGACCTTCCATCCACTGTTTTCAAAATAGTTCTTAACCGGAATAGCAACGTGGGGCCGAGCATTATCATGATGGAAAATTATTGCCTCCTATCTGGTCGCATACTCCGAGCGTTTTTCGGCTACTGCTCTCTTTAAATGGATTAATTGCGTTCGGCAGCGTTGTCCATTGATGGTTTCACCCGGTTTTAGCAGCTCATAATACAGCACACCCATCTGATCCCACCAAATACAGAGCATTACCTTCGCGCCATGGATTTTCGGCTTTGCCGTTGATTTGGTTGGTGCCTCCCGGTGCCTCGAATGCATGGGAACTTTACCCAGCACTCCTGGCTCGCTCTAGACCCATTGATACATCTCACTCCCCTTCATATTCATATCATGGGCTGCACTCTCAAAGCCATCTTAGTCTAGTCTTTGGAAAAACATGCATTGGAGCATTGATGAACGTGCGCGTCGGCTGTCTTGTGATTCTGATCTTATGGACATGTCGTTCGATGCAATAACGCCTGAACTCCTGTTGCGAAAAAAGTATGAAATCTGAGCAAGAAAAGGAATGTATCCGGGTTTTTACGGGCGGCTCCAGAACCAATATTGGATGTGATGCTGGTGTTTTTCTGGAGGATGAAAACGTTAGATTTCACTTCACGTTAGGAAAGGTTGCATCTGTTTTCCAAACGGAGATTTACGCAATCCTGATAGCAGCTTACTATTTTTATTGCTGTGAACTGGTGTAAGGTTCGATGCATTGGCATCTTTAGCGGCAGCCAGAGCCTTACTCAACCCTCTTACGACTTCCAGGCTAGTTTAAGAGTACAAGGCACTGAACGCAGTCGGAAAGCTAAATTCAATAACCCTTGTGGGTGTAGGCACTGTATCACTGAAACGGGGCTAACTTTTTTTTTCGTAAGACTGAAAGATTGTATTAAAAGGATTTTACAAAGAATACAAGTCTTTGCCTAATGTTTACTCAAGACACATTTGGGAAAAAGGCAAAATCTTCATCGAATTAAGCCGAAAGAATATAAGAAACTAATTTGGATTCCGTAGAGTGTCTGTTATAATGATTTTTACGAAAAAATAAAAACACTCTGTGAAACCAGCAGGGTAACTAAGGTCTTTAAAATGAAAAAATTACCCAGACTGGAAGCACGCAGAAGATTTGATGGCACTTATACTGAGATAAAAATAGAGGCTCTGTGCTTCATGGGTGAAACTCACTTCCCAGGTAAAATGATCAAAAACAGGTTACAACCAGCTCCTATCACTGAAGCTGCAGCTGAGTAACACAATCCCCCGCAGCTGGAACATGTCATCGGTTTTGGTTACAGAATTAAAGGCGCACTTGACCAGTAGAAATACGCGTTCGGTGACATGTTTAATTTGGCCAAATCTTATGGCTGGCTGATTATGGGTGATTCATCGTGAGGTTTGATTCTTAATAGTCTTTTTTTGATAGATCATACACGACACCTATCAAACTGCTTTGTTATTTTTAATCAGTATCATTTGGCAAATAATTATAGAAAGATTCACACTACAACAATGTCTCCAAATTGTTCAGCTGTATTACGAAAATCAGTGTTCTTAAAGAAATGTTTTTCGTGCGATTCGAAGAACTTACGGTGCGCATAATTGACCTACTGAAACCACTATTGCCAATACGAAGACCGTGATGAATCGATTTGTCGTCGTTCTCAGCAGCATGGCTTGGCGTATTCGACAACTTGGCGTATTTTATGTGAGGATCTCGGCCTAAAAGCGTACAAAATTCAACTTGTGCAAGAATTGAAGCCAGGCGTCTTGAATTTGCGTCATATATCAGTGACTGGGCTCTGAAAAAACTCAATGAAAATCCGGTGATTTATTGTGAAATTTTGTTCAGTGATGAAGCCCATTTCTGCTCAATGGATAATTTAATAAACAAAATTGCCGTATTTAGGCTGATGAGCAACTCGTAAAGTATCAAGAGCTACCATTACACCCATTAAAAACTACGGTATGGTGTGGTTTATGGGCTGGTGAAAACATTGGTCCATATTTCTTCAAAAATGAGGCAAATCAGAATGTTACCGTCAATGGTAACCGATATTACGTCATGTTAACAGACTATATGTTTCCTGCACATAGTCTCGGTGAGCTCTGGTTTCAAAAAGACGGCGCTACGAGCCATGTAACGCGTGAAATAATGGATGTTTTGAGAAATCATTTTGGTGAGCACTTAATTTCAGGTTTTGCTACGGTAAATTGGCCGCTTAGATCATGCGATGTCACACCTTTAGACTGTTTTCTCTGAAGATATGTAAAGTCTCAGGTATTCAAGAATGAGCCAGCTACGATTGACGCTTTGGAAGCCAACATTACTCGTGTTATCCGCGAGATACCACTTGCTATGCTCGAACGGGCCGCCTAAAATTGGACCTTCCGAATGGATCACCTGAAACGTATTCGTGGCCAATATTTACATAACATCGTTTTCAAAAAATAAATGCCAAGAATTGTTCTTTCAAATGACAATAAAAATTGTAAGCTCACTTTCAAATTTATGTATTTTATTTTACATTATAAACCAAACCTTAAGATAAAGGACCATGAGACCTTATCGTATTATAAGAAGAACGTCACTTCCAGCATCCACCGGTCTTAAATGTTGAACCTAGGGTCAAAAATTCGAAGATCCTCTTAATATGCCCAATCCAAAATGATCATGTTTTGGCTTTTTCAAAAATATTTTTTTCTCAATGCGAAAAACAAGTAAGGGCCTAATCTATCTTTGTATATTGCTTTTACTGGAATTTCGTAGAGAGCTAATTAAACGCCTCAATGATAAAGTGTTAACAATACCAGTATCCAATAAATCAACCCGAAGTACTTCCACCCTCATGCGGACGCTCACTTAGAGAATCATTACCATCACCCAGAGCTTGGGCTAACATTAAACACCAGAAGAAGGCTACTCTCCGAAAGTAAAAGTCCCTCGGTCACATTCGGCAAGTAACAAGACTGGCTGAAAAGCCCACTTTATAGTAAAACACAAAACTTTTTTTCAAGCTTTCGATACCAGTTTTGTAGTACGATTTCGGTTTTGCCTCAAAATAGGCCTCCGTTTCGGCGATTACTTCTTCATCGGTCTTAAATCTCTTTCCGGCGAGCATTCTTTTGAGGTCTGCGAACAGGAAATAGTCGTTGAGGAGCAAATCTGGAGAATACGTTGGGTGGGGAAGCAATTCGTAGCCGAATTCATTCAATTTTGCCATCGTTTTCATCGACTTGTGACACGGTGCATTGTCTTGATGAAACAGCTTTTTCTTTTTCTCCAAATGCTGTCGTTTTTCTGCGATTTCGTCATTCAATCGCTCCAACAACGCAATGTAATAGTCTCTTTTGAAAGTCTGCCCCTTTTGGAGAAAGTCGATGAAATTTATTAAATGTGTATCCCAGAATACATATGCATTAACCTTGCCAGCCGAATGTTGAGTTTTTAGTAGTTTTGGACGAGGTTGGTCCCCTGCTTGCCACTCAGCTGACTGCCGACTTGGCTCTGGTGTGAAGTGATGGAGCCAAGTTTCATCCATTGTCACATACTGACTGAATCATCAACACGTTGTTGTTTTTGGTCGACTGTGAGCAAACGCGTCACCCACTTTGAACAGAGCTTTCGCATGTCAAAATATTCGTGTATGATACATCCAACACGCTCTTTTGATATCTTCAGAGCCTCAGCTATCTCGATCAACTTTACTTTACGGTCATTCGTAATCATTTTGTGGACTTTTTTGATGTTTTCATCTGAAACAGCCTCTTTTGGACGTCCACTGCGTGCATCATCTTCGGTGCTTGTATGACCACGCTGGTGCAGAGTCCGGGTAACACTTATCAAGCCATTTCTTTGCATCGGCTGCATTTTTTCCCATCAAAAAGCAATGATAAATCAACACACGAAGTTGTTTTGAATCCATGTTTTTTCGCAATAACAAAAGTTGCTTCACTCACAACGCTATATCCCGAGAACTAATCGTCCGACAGCTGTCAAATTTATACGCGTATCTTTTGAAGGTTGGTACTACCTGAAAATGGTATAGATTTAATTCAAGTGGTGCCCCCTCTTAGACTTTTTGGACTTTTCAGCCCCAGCCTGGGTTATTATTATCGTACATTGCAGTCCATAAGACTTTATTGTGCATATCTACGAGATTGGAAGAAATGTGCAAGGGATCATGGGATATAAAAGACTGCAGCGCCTCAGTGCCGGAGCCCCTTCACGGGTGTTGAAATTTCTGAAAAAGTATGTTTCTACCTACAAAGGAAAAAGAAACCTGAAAGTCCATACTCAAGCAAAAAGCAAATCAACTTATGAGTACGAGTACATCCCATCAGCCAGATCCCTCGAAAAGTAAACGTACTTACTCCGGCCCCTTCATTTAATATTCTAACATAACGTACTTCATCTATTATAAGGAAGTAACCATAAATAATTCAAGAGTATGTTGCATACCTTCATTTTATTTTAAATCTCCCAATGACATAGCCACACTAACGACATCCTCATAATCTACTTAAGCAAAGTTTATAAGCCACATTCAAAGGGTGGCATCAGTTTATACCATTTTTGTCTGTTTCCTTTAAATTCCATAAATGTTTGAAGGCAAGCCAACAAGATATAACATAAAGAAAAAGAAAAAACAGCGGAGAAAAGAAAAAATTGAAAAGCTGGATTATCTCTCAGTTTCCGAAAATACAGAAATCTCCACCATACTGCCGTTGTTACAGGAGAACTAGCGAGCCGTACCCGTCATGACAGCCCCGATGACTTGCCACTGCCAAGGATGCTGCAAATTAATATACGAAGGATAAATGAATAAAGGCCAGTCATACATAGCTTACATTGTGCCAACATCATGGGCAAAGGCTTAACTTTTGAATGCACCATACGGGCATAGCAGTGTTCCCCATCACCATCAAAAGAATCAGCTGCAGTGTATTATATTTATGTGTATCCTGGATCAGAACTACATGTAAACTTCGAAGCTGTGTACGGCTATGTATCTGTGAGCGAACGAACTTAGTATTGAAAGCAGTTCCGGATGTTAACATCGTATTAATATCTTCGTTTGTCTGCGGCATTGAGATTTATTGGATTTTAAAATACCGTGAGATCTGTAAGGGGATAAGGGATAACAGGCAACATCCGCAAATATTTTTGGTACTTTGATTCTACGAATACGATCTTAATGTTTGATGAACCCGTCGCAAAAGGGAAGGAAAATGTTTGGAATTGAAACCATACCACCCCTTAAACTTACTTGACGGTGATATTTCATTGTGACAGCTGCCTCACTAACTATTGGCGGTAGAATGGTGATGAAGCTGTTTCGATGGGCAGGAAACGGAAGCCCTACGGATAACAGGTAGGCAATGCGTGGCAGGAGGAAACAGCTTTCGGGTAGGAGGGAGATGTTGATTTTTGGTGATTTGTCATACCATTACGTCTCAGGGGAAAGTGACAAATGACAGAGTAAATGTGAGTAAACAGATCTACAGAGAAGAACAACAAAGAGTTCTGCACAAAATACGAGTATATGCCTCCACCTGGCTTGGTTGGTTGCTATAAGTATTACGGATAATGGATGGAAATTTGATCGATGGTGGCCTTTTTGACATAATAACGTGTTTTCCTTGCGTTTTCGTTATGGTTTTATGTATCTGTAGTGCTATAGCTGTTACTTAAACTGTATATGGGTCTATAATCGGAGCACAAGTGCTGGAGCTATCAGATAAATTGATAAAAAAAAAAAAAATGAACACAATATTTAGTTAGAAGGAATAAGCATAACAGTAGTGTGATACTTATGCGACAGTAAGTTAGAATTAGAGGGCCTACTTTGGCATAATGAACTTGAGAGCGCCATGGCAAGGACCTCTAAGAGTTTCAATCAATCAAAATCAGTTGAATGGGAGATGTATATTTGCAAAACCGTTGATTTAGGAGCAACCTTGATTTCTTAACAAATTAAAAAGCTACCAAGCTATAGTCTTCGTATTGGTGTTTGGAGAGGTGGTGCCAGTAATGGTGTTGGTTGCGGTTTAATGAATTTCATTTCAGCAAATCTATTTGATGTCTGGTTTATGTTCAAGGATTAGTGAGCTCATTGTGTGCCTGTTTGCCTGTTGAATTTCAATCGAGATTAGAATACCAATTGTGTATGAAGTGTACGAACATTGTTTCTGGACGAAACCGATTTGACTCAAATGCCATTGACTAGGCGGTGGGGTTTATTTAACTTAATTGAAATAATTCACCTAAATTGCACAATTATTAGATAAAGTTGTTAAATATATAAAATGACTCAAAATTTGAATTCTAACGGTGTGGTTATTAAAGAGTTTTATGATAAATTTTTTATCAGGAAAGTTTTATCTTTACTGTACAGGTAGTCGTGACAGAAACCTATGATCAGAAATATTCTGCGCCTATTCATGAGCAGTAATTTTTTGTAATGCTTCTGGTTTCACTAATTCCCACTACAGGGTGCCTGAAACTTACAATAAACATTCTGTAATAACTTTTTTGAAAAAGCAATTATGGGTAACATAATGTTCAAATGTATTCCCCCCTGTGTGTGAAAATGATTGGTATCTCAATATAAAAAGGTATACATGTATGTATGTATTTTCCCTTATTTAATTTTATGATTTTTTTTTTTTTTTTGCAGATCCGGACAATATCAGTACAAAAGGTCCATAAAACGATTTACATAGCTACGAGTAGTATGTAGTTTTTTGCTGAGAAATTAATGTTAAACTACTTTCCTTTGTTTGGCCGCCTTGATGTGGAAGGAAGGTTTAAGAGTCAAGGTTCTGAAAAGGACTCAGGTGAGAAGTCGAACTAAACGCTAAAGACGTCCAAACTAGACGTTAAACGGTTAACAATATAGAGATGACAACAAAGGATTATACTCCAGGTGGTTCACGTAATAGCAACAATCCAACTGTGTTCTTTTCGACTGCGGCCGAGGCACCGATACTTGAGGCCCCACTCAAATACTATATAACACGCTGTCGATTTTGGCGCTGCCCGAGGAGGTGATGGAACACTTGATTTCGACGATTCCTAAGACTTTTTCTACGACACGTTCGGTAGATTCAACTGAAACTATGGAGAGAGTACTGGGGAATCCTTGCCTTTTAAGGTTAAACTCCATCAAAATAGACCAGTGCTTGGGGGAAACAGGGTACTGTTTCTGACGCCTTGTCTCCGAAAATCGAAAGAAGAAACGGGCTCTAAAAGAGACGCACTTTAAAAGACTACCGTCTAAGGGGTAACTGAAAAGATGACGGAAATGTGGGCCAAACGCAAGGCGCAAAGGGTTGGCAAGTACTGTAGAAGGCGAGAGTGCCAAAATTCTTACACCCCCATTGGCGACGGAGAAGAGAAACAAACAACAGATAGCCGTACTGACCCAAAGAACTCTTCTCGGTAACAGGCCCCATGCCTTGCCAAAAGCTTCTTTACAATGCCAGAAGGCCGACACTCTCTCTTGGCGTCTTAAGTTTTGGAGGTATATGCCGTCATGAGATATATATGAGGTACTGCATGTCGTGTTATTCACTCACTAGCAGCTTTGTTAATTATTGCTGGCTGCGAGCTGGTTCTAGTACGGTTACTTGGGAACTGAGTCTCAAGTATGAGATTCAAAGCCTCTGCTCAGTGAATGCTCAGATGCCTGTCTAGTTGATACTCGTTCTTTTTTTTGAGAGCTTTGAAAAGCCTGCTAGTTTCACCAACAGTTTCAAACTCTTCTCAAAAGTCTTTTTAAGACGCACTCTTCGAAGTCCGAATAAACTTGTTATATCCTTTTTCTTTGATCTCTAAAGAGTCCAAATTGGTATTAGGTGACCTGTTTAGAAGTTTTTTTTGGTTTCTTTAAATGGTGGCTGCAGATCTGCATTTTACCATGGAAGAGGCGATTCGCAAGATTGCTTTTTAGCTAGACATGTCAGTTCAAAACACTTGACCAGGATACCGTCCAGGTTCTCAACCGTCTTCTCTCCTATTTTGTTTTGTCCGTAACTTGGGTTGAGCACTGTTTGACTTGTCAAAGTCCTCACTGAATTGTTTCGTTTGTTTTGTAGCTTCAGTCTGCAGCAACTAAATCTTGATTGAAAATTTACTCTAGGTAAGATTGTGCTAGGCACAATCTGACAAGTTCTCGGTCTTTTCGATCGCTCGTCATGTAGTGGTGCGAAATCCCATAAAGATTCGAAACCACAGACTAACACCCATATTTCCTGTCTGGATACATATTATGTGAGGTTTTTATTTAACACGGAAAGCCTTCTACATAGAGATATAGAACTTAGGATATTGAAGGTTGATCTGAGTAAATCAAACAGATAAGTGCTGGCGTGGTCGTCTCTTATCTGCACTCATTTGGAAACAAAGTGGAAATAAACCCCTCCAAGGTGTAGATAGGGACGTGAGTCATACTTAAAACTTTGTTTAATTCCGCAACAAGATTTTTTACTTTTCAGCGTCGAGTCAAGGCTTCTGGGTATGAAGAGACATTAGAATATCTCCCGTTTTCCTGAGTTGCCCCGGAACCCAAAAGTGGCGGACGTCGATGTTCGTGAATTCGAAAATTTTAGTTTCCAGGTGAAAGATTCGGAGCACAGATTTATTAAACTATTCAAGAGTTTACTGGGTGGAGCAGTTCCCTCTAATTGTTTCATTTCTCACATCGTAGCCCTCTACTTGAATGCAGACATTTTGTTTGCCCCCAGCCAGCCTTCCCAATTCACAGCGCCAGAGTGGTGCTATCCTTATAGGTCTCCTTTGAGTGATGGTTAATTGTTCTTAAAGGTCAGTTTTCTAGCGACATATAAGTCCCCTCTAGCCGAACTGGACCCGGTTCCAGCCGGATCTTGTTCGCGTTGAAAGCTACCATCAGAGTTTCTTATCGGAGAATTCATCACATAAGTCGACTGTCGACCAGAGCTAAGAACTTTGCTGGTTGTAGCAACGGTCTTATCCGGACATCGTATACGTATGAAACCGCTACATGTTTGAATTTTGTCGATTAGTTTAACTGACTCTTGCGATTTTGGCCCACTGGAACTGCAGCACCGGAAGTTACAACGGCAGAGGGATAGCTGGAAATTTTCTTCTTCTTCGCCCTGTTTGGGACAGAAAAAGAGGCCACATTTTCAGTTTCAAGGATTGGTAGGTTTCAGTAGGAACTGAGACTTTTAATACTTGCGCCTTTGACAGCACTTGCCATCTCTTTGCGTCGTGCATTTGTGCCACGTCTTCGTTTTCCCTTATCTGCCCCTTAGATTGTAATCCTTCAAAATGTGCTCCTTCTGGAGCCCGTCCCACGTTTTCTGTTTTCCGAGAGAAGGCGTCAAAAACAGTACAGATGGAGCTTAATAGTAACAAACAGGGCCCTTTCAGCACTGACTTCATCCTTCCAGGCCAATCTTCCGAACGCGTCGTAGAAAAGACAGCAGCGTCATCGGATTCAAATAATCTAGCAGCTACTGTTTCAGCGCCTAAATCGGCGGGGTTGTTTTATTAGTATGTTTAGTCCTCCGGAATCTATACTTCGGCCACAGTCTCTATTACGATGGTCTATTTGGGTCATCTACATACTTTTGACAGTTTAGTGTTTAGTTTGGGCTAAGTTCGACACCTCATCTTGGCTCTTTTCAAGAAATTTGACTTTTAAGACTCCCGACTATTTCGTTTTATTTTTTTTAATTGGTTATTCCCCACATGTTGAAATGTATAGAACGTTCTGTCCTTTTGTTGCCTTAGCTTTTACCCACAAACGATTTAAGATTGACAGGCAAACCTTTCCACTAAAAATTAATTTTTTCAGGCAACTCTTTCGTTCTTGAAAAAAAAAAATCGAAACTAAATTTAATCCATCGATAAAAGTAGAAGCAGTCTTAAACACAATCACATCCCTGCTATTGTTTAATTTTTAATTAACTTTAAATTACCGTCAAGATAACGAAAGAAGAATACAAAGATGAAGACGACAGAGAGCAAATAAATAGCAAAACAGAAGAAGGATCCCTTTCAAGCGTAATTAACAAACATAAATCAACAGCAGAACCAACTTGGCTCCTTAACTCAAGCAATAATCTTAAATTTAACCAACCAATGAACTTGTCAGCAAGCTCGTTCGACCGAATGAAGAAAGCCACCCCCTGCCTCATATCGTTCCCGGTGTACGAGTATGTGACTCTGGATAAATGCCTAAGAATGGTAAGCTTATTAAATTCGCCTAATAAAAACTCATAAAAGGAAAATATTTTAGTAAGACAATTCCGTCGCCCACAAAAAGACACCTCCTCCCATTCGAATGGGGTTGCTGAGGCTTCGACAGGCACTGCAGATATAACTGGGGCTGTAGATCCCCTTCGTCGAAGCTTATACACGTCAACCACACATGACTACGTGGTGCGAGAAATCTCCCAAAATCGTAAAACGTGGGTGATAAAAAACTCGTTTACGATTAGCTACAAGCGAGTTTTAACCCCTAACCAAACCTACTTTAACAAACCCCATCCAGCGCATCCCCTGTCAATCTGTTATTCTGATACGACAAGATATTCTGATGTGTACGTTAGGCTTTAGCGACAGTGTCGTCGCCAAATTTCTCGTCGCCTTCATTAGGTAATGAATTCAAAGTGGGCTAGGTTGGGGATGCAAAAGGAAGATCAACGTGTTGTCACCACCGCAAAGTATCCTACCCAGTATTCCCGCTAAGCTTATACGATTCTTTATGACAGCATTCGAAAGATTAGAAAGAGGTGGTGGGGCTGTCTTGCTACCCTGCCATACGTGGCTTAGTTAATGGTCGTAAATACGGTACATGAGGAGAAGATATATATCGTGGCATTGTTTTGTGGATGAGTGACAAAGTTAGTTATTATCCGTTTTGGCGGCATCAGCAGCATCGCCAGTTTAAGGAACGATGTCGATGCTGGAATGAAAACAGGAAACGGGATATGGTGTCTTTTATGATGCCGAACTTTTTGACCTCGTTCCTAAATTTGTTGTCACTGCACTGCTCTTTACTGTATTTCGTATCCCTATATGCTACGATACCTACTTTGGCGAAGGAATTATGGCTTGTTCTTGAAGATTCAATTAAGTTTTCATTATGTCCCTTAAGTTTTCTAATGGACTTATGTTACACTGTTACAGTTAGTAATTATGCAACGAGTAAGCAGAGAAGGAGTAGCAGATGGTTAGTGTTGACGCAGGTCAGAAGTGCAATGAATATTTGTCACACAAGTTGTTTGTTAATTAAATCTTTAGAGGGTGGTACGGGACTGATAAAGGAAACAACATACGAAACCAAAAAGGTAATGGATTCCGGTTGAAAGAAAATTCAAGCTAAATTTCCTTTGTAAGGTGATATGTCGTTTGCGTACCTTTGGGGTTATACTAGCAAGTCAAAGAGCAAAATCTTGTAAACTGAAATGTTAACATGTATCCGCATCGCACAAGGTTCACCACATTTTAGGGTTAGAAAAAGGCTAAAATTGCTGTTTTTGAGTTCTCAATTTCAGTATCTTTGTAAAACTTAAAAGAATTTATTTCTTGTTGTTGTTGTAACAACTAATAACTTCTTACTACTAAAATGTATCCGTTGCTATATTGAAAGGAATGCAGATACACGGTTAATAAGTTAAAGCAACACCTCGCAGATATATGGTAATCAGCAATGAAGTGCACTATGACCATTGCTAAGCACGTTGTGGTTACTTTGGCGTGAATCTACATATGTTGGCAAAGGAGGAACGTTCACAAGACATAGCACATTTCATCAGTGGTTGGACAAGTATCAAATTGGTGAAACTGTATGACGTATATAGAATTTCAAATATTTAACAGAATTTTATGTATTTACATATTATTTGTGGTCCAAATACAAGTTTGTTTATGAATCATTTGTTAATTTGACACTGACAGCTCTTTTTAACCCGAAATCTTGACTGTCCGTCAGTATCATACATCCGCAGAATGAAATGAATCGCTTTACGCTTGAACAACGTTGGGAACATTAAAAACTGAGTGTTGTGTTGCCCCAATGGGGCATTTATTGAAAAGAAGTTGTGGGCTGAAGTGAAGGCGGTGGGTGCTTCATCTCTGCCAAGCCATACCCAAGTCTGGCTTGCTTACGAGCAACATTAACTATCCCCGTCATCGTACGGTACGTACTGACGAGAATGTGGCCGCTGTGGCTGATGTGGCCGAGAGTGTTTGACTCAATCTAGGAACATCAATGCGGCATCGATTTCAACAACTCATAATTTCACTCGCCAGATTGATTAGAATTTAGCACAAATATCTTTCGGATTATTCCCTTATAAAGACCATTTGGCTCAACAATTGTAGGCTATGAACATAAACTTCGTTATCACTTCTCAGTTTGGAACCAGTTCGAATTGAACCCAAATTTGGCCGAAAAATAATTATTGTCTGATGATTTTCATTTCAGCGGCTATGTTAACAAACGAAATTGCCGCATTTGTAGATCAGAAAGCCCGAACGTGGCTATCGAGAATCTAATGCATTCACATAGAGTGACAGTTTGTTGCAGATTTTGGAATGATGGCATCATTAGTCCATTTAATTTTGAAAATGGTGTTAGAAACGCCATTTCGATCAACGTTGAGCACTACAGAGCGATGCTTACTGAGGTTTTGTAGGCTGAAATTAAAGATATGGACTTGAAAGATTTTTCGTTTCAGCATGATACCACACAGCCTATCAAACAATCGATCTTTTGCGCGCTAAGTTCGGTATACACGTTATCAGCCCCCTCGTCGATGTTAATTGGTCGTCTCGGAATTGCAATTTGACTCTGTTAGACTTTTTTTTTTTTTTTTTTTGTGGGGCTCCCTATATATCGATATTATGCAGACAATCCAGAAACTATTTCAAACGATCCAGAAACAGACAACTAGGTCTTGGAAAATTGGGTTCACATGATGCGCTACTGCGAGGCCAGCCGAGGCAGCCACATTAATAAAATCGTATGTCATAACTAATAGGAATGTTCGCTATGTTATTTCTAATAAAGGCATTACTATTGGTCATATAAAAAGTCTGCGCGTTTTTTTGTCACAAGATGGTGTTGGTGTCCATTATTGCACTAATGTATATTAAGTTATAGATACTACATATAATCAATGTAAAAAAATTTAAAACCTATGATATGAACTTTTAAATCAACGTGCGAGTTCGCGCTCACCAGAGAGAAAAGGAAGATTTCAGCAAATACAGACAACAGCATAATAATTTTACTTGAGAAAGGACTTTCTTCCCGACAAATAGTCAAAAGGATACAGGTAAACTAACGCAAATGTGAAGTCCAGTAATGTCAATCCAGGACGACCAAGGCATTTGACTGACGCTGATACGCGCTTAATGGAGCGTTTGATGAGGCGAAGGGAGTGCAAGACACAAAAGGCGGCGGCGAAAGCCTCAAACAAAAAAATCAGCGAGTGGGCAGCTAGAAGAGCCTTACGTAAAATTGGATTAGAGTCAGATGTTAAGTAAACAAAATTAGTGATTTCCGACAAAAATGTTAGAGCTCGCCTTAAGTTCTGCAAAGAACATAAGAACTGGAGCATTAATGATTGGAAACGAGTTATTTGGTCCGATGAGATAAAAATCAATAGATTCCAGTCAGATGGCAAGGAGTATTATTGGGATCGACCAAACGAAAGTCTTCAAAAATACCAGTGAAAGAAACCATGAAGCATGGAGATGGAAGCTTAATGGTGTGGGGATGTTTCACCTGATAATGAAGTGATAATGAGAAAAGAAACAATATCTTGATATTTTGCAACAAAATTTACTAGAATTCGTAGAGGAAGCAGCTTATCCTGTCGAGGAAATAACATATATTCCAGGCAAAACGGAGACCCCAAACATACGGCTAATATTGTCCAGAGCTGGCTTGAAGAGCAGCCATTTCACACAATTACTAGGTGAGGTGCCTTGAAGTCCGTTCGTATTTAGGCAGATATGCCAAATTTCAGTGCGATACTGTCTTCAGTTTTGTTTTGACAGCTGATCATGTTGAGTATGGCCAAAAACGATTTTCGTTCTCTCATAAAACATTATTTTTGGGGCTAATGCTCCGTCAGACTGCACCATCAAATTTTGGTTTCGAGAGTTTAGTGGTGGCCGCAACTTCACAACCGATCAAGTCCGCAGCGGCAGGCTCTCCGATCCGGTTACAGAGGACAATGTCAAAAAAATACATGAAATGGTGTTGACTGACCGGAAAGTGAAGGTGCGCGAGCTAGCAGATACCACAAAGATTAAAGCATATAAAAAAGTTATCCTGCCACTGGGTGCCGCGAATACTCACTCCTGACGCGAGAGCACTTCGAAAGAGTGTTTGTATTTGCTGATGCTGAATCGGGCGGACTTTTGGCGTCGATTGGTAACTGTTACACACCAGAAAACAAAATGAGTGGCCGGCAATTGACTGAAGCCGGCACGAGTGCCCGAAGCTCCCGAGGGAGGCTCGATGGGTCAAAAAGGTTAAGGCTTCGGTTTTCTGAGATTGTCATGGCATACTCTTCGTTGACTACCTCGAAAAAGGAAAAAACTATCAACAGCGAGTATTACTGTGCATTGAAGACCGAAATCGCTGCAAAGCGGCCTCCCATGAAGCGAAAAAATATTTGCCTTTGCAAGACAATGCACCGGCGCACAAGAGCATCGCAACCACAGCTAAAATCAATGAATCAATGACATCCACCGTATTCGCCCGATTTGGCTCCCTCGGACTATTATCTCTTCCCAAACCTCAAAAGATGGCTCATCAATAAAAATTCAGCTCACGCGAGGAAATTATCGACGCCACGGAGGAAATTATCGACGCCACGGAGGAGTATTTTGCAGACCTTCCGGAAAATTACTCTTCGGACGGGATCAAGAAGTTGGAAAATCGATGGAATAAGTGTATCAAACTATTGAATAAAATAAAAAAAAACATTTCAAAATTTTTTTTTTACATTCCCAAGAAGGTTACTTTTCACTCCACCTGGTAAGTGGCCAGCACAGAGTCCGGACTTAAATCCGATTGAAAATCCTTTGGCGATTCTAAAATAACGGCCTGCGGCCAATCTATGTATGGAAGCGAGTACAAGAACATAGGGCAAATATTCCGCACGGAAATATTGAAGCACTGGTGGAAAGCATGCCAAAAAGAATAAGAAATGTATTGTACAAACACACACATGTTAAGTCAGCTAAAAACTAGCGTCTTTGTTTTATCGTTCAGTGATCATGTCAAGTTTTGTGCTGGAAAAAGAATATTTGCATATCTAATCAAAGGAAAAAGGCTGTTGAAAGTCATCATTTGCTCATAGGAACATATTGTGAACACGCTCCATCAATTAGAACATTTGAGACATGGTTTCGACAATTTAAAAGTGATGACTTTAGTGTAAAAGACAGTGAGCACTCTGTTAGACTACAAATATGCGAAGACGAGCAATTGCAGGAGTTGTTGGATGATGAACCAACTCAAATTCAACGGCAATTAGCAGAAGCATTACATGTGTCACAAGCAATGGGGAAGATCAATAAACTCGGTAAATGGGTTCTACACGATTTAAATGAACATCAAATGGAAAATCGCAGTGTCACTTGTGAAATGCTACTTCAATGCCACGAAAGAAAACATTTTTGTATTGAATTGTGACGTAGATTTCATCTGGTGAAGCCGTTCCTTCAACACCAAGGCCAAACCGCTTCGTATCTGATGGAACCAGAGCGATATTGTGTATTATAAACTCTTGAAGCTCGGCGTTAAACACAACGCTATCACCAACAAATGGTTAATTTGAACCACACATTAAACGAAAAATGTTGGAACGCAACAAATACCTCATCAATTAAGAAAATCAGTTTCTTACAAGCTGTATGTTTCCCGTTGGCATTTACTAATTTGGAAAGGCCGAAGGCAAACACGCATCAGCTGACGTAGCTCCCAGTGGGCGCTCAGAAAAGACCACAAAACAGCCGCAACACATTACCTGTGGAGGCGTTAGCATTAGAAAAGTGCATGGAAAAAAATGATATGCTTTCGACAATTAATCTCGCCCAGTGAATGCATTTTTCAGGTGCACTTTACACACAAGCGTGTGTTTTTGATGTATGCACTCGCTGGTCAACGAAAAATCGAATACGCTATGCAGTTGCAGCTAATATCTGTAAAATTTTCTCAAGGTCCTCAATGGGTCATTGACCAGAAAAAGATGCCTTGAAGAATCAGGTGGACCAGGAAGGTGTCGTTATGGCAACTGCGGCGAATGGTTGGGCAATCCCAGTTAAACCAGCCAGTTAAATTGCACCTGCAATTTTAACAAATAAAAATTTGTAAAATCTGAAAAGTGTTTTTTTTTTTTTCAACTGAATTCTGTCTGAATCGGCAATTGATTAAGTCTTGCCAATTTATTTTTTTTTTTGTATGCTAGTTTTGGTGCGAAACAAAAGACGATCGGAATGGGACAAAAGATATGACAACGTGGTTTTGTTACGCGACAACGCGCCGTCTCATACAGCAAAACTAGTGAATAACAATTTGAAATTCCTTAGATGGGACATGCTTCTGCACCCGCGCCGCACTCCACACGCTTGGTGCCATCTGACTATTATCTCTTTGCATCAATGGAGCACGCGGTTGCAGAGCAGCACTTTAGCGATTTCGAGGAAGTTGAAGAATGGGTCGACGAATGGTTTGCCGCAAAAGACAAGCAGTTTTTCTGGCATGCTTTTCAAAAGATGGGCCGAGGCCGATTCTAAAAAAAAACAAACAAAAAGTTCTCTATTGGATACTTTTGCACTTTGTATGCATGAATTGGCCGACCAAGAATGATTTCCGATAGTGATGCTCGCTTAATGGAGCAGCTGCTCCATAAAAACTACAATTGGACACCCAAAAAATTCTGCAAAAGCCATAAAAAAGGATATCAGTACATGAACAGCTAAACGTGCTTTTAAAAGAATAGGTTTGGTGGTAAGCGTTAAATTAAAGAAGCCGGCTCTTTCAGAAAAAAATGTTCAACGGCACTTAAATTTCTACAGGGTGATTTATCGTGAGATTTGATTTTCAATGTGATTTTCTTGACAGAGCACGCGTGACTCCTATCAAACTGCTCTACCATTTTTGTTCAGTATCGTTTGGCAAGTCATCATGGAAAGACTCACACAACAATAATGTCTTCAAATTGCTCAGCTGTATTAAGAAAGTCAACGTTCAGTGAGAAATCTTTTTCGCGCGATTCGAGAACTTACGGTGCGCATAATCGACCTACTCAAAACAACTATTGCCAATACCATTCGCAAATTTGATTCCAGTTAACATTAATGGATGATACTCGACCGGATAGACCACATCCAGCGCGTAGTGAAGAGACTATAGCAGCTGTAGCTGAGAGTGTACGCGAAGACCGTGGCGAATCGATTCGTCGTTGTTCTCAGCAGCTTGGCTTGGTGTATTCGACAACTTGGCGTATTTTACGTTAGGATCTCGGCCTAAAAGCGTACAAAATTCAACTTGTGCAAGAATTGAGGCCAAATTTTCATCAGTGATGAAGCCCATTTCTTGCTCAATGGATACGGTAATAAATAAAATTTCTGTATTTGGGCTGATGAGCAACCCGAAGAGTACCAAGAGCTACCATTACATCCATTAAAAACAACGGTATGGTGTAGTTTATGGGCTGGTGGAATCATTGGTCCATATTTATTCAAAAATGAGGCAAATCAGAATGTTACCGTCAATGGTAACCGCTATCGCGCCATGTTAACGAACTATGTGCTTCCTGAACTTCAAGCACATGGTTTTGGTGAGCTCTGGTTTCAACAAGACGGCGCTAGGAGCCATACAGCGCGTGAAATAATGGATTTGTTGAGAAATCATTTTGGTGAGCACTTAATTTCACGTTTTGCTACGGTAACTTGGCCGCCTAGATCATGCGATATCACACCTTTGGACTATTTTCTCTGGAGATATTTAAAGTCTCAGGTCTTCAGGAATAAGCCAGCTGGGATTGACGCTTTAGAAACCAACAATCGCTATGCTCAAAGGAGTTGCCCAAAATTTGACGTTCCGAATGGACCACTTGAAACGTAGTTGTGGCCAACATTTACATAATATGTGATGTATTCATTCAAATTCAAAGTGATGTATTTTATTTTACATTATAAATCAAACCTCACCATGAATCACAATTTATATAGAGAAGGTAAACTATATACGTGTTTCGTAGATTTTAGGGCTGCTTTTGACAGAGTGAATAAGCAGGCTTTAATTTACAAACTATCTTGTCTAGGTTTGTGTTTAAATTTTCTTTTCCTATCAAAGGCAACTGTTTAGGACGGTTCCGAGTTCTCTGACTGGTTTATAACAATAACCGGTGTTCCTCAAGGGTGTATCCAAGTCCCCTCATTTTTGCCCTATTCACCGATAAAATCAGCCACCTACTTCCCGGCTGAGTTCTTTTTTCAATATATTGGTGAAAGTCTTGCTATATGCTAATTATTCGGTTTTGCTCGTTGACAACCCATTCACGTTCCAATTGCAAATTAACAGACTCCCGTCTTTTTGTGAGACTTGGGGCCTTCATATTAATGCCCAAAAGGCGAAGGCACTTATTTTTGAAGCGCGAAAAAGATAAAAAAGAAACCAGAAGGTAATAATTTTCTTAACAACACTCGCAGTGAGGTTATTCAGGAGTTTAAGTATGTAGGTGTCTTACTGACAAACAACCTTAACTTTCTTAAACACTCCATTAATAAATGTAATGAGGCTAAACTCGTTCTGAATATGATGTGGCCTAAGTTTTTTCGCAAATCAAAATATTGATTTAGCCTCTAAATATCGAGTCTTCAATTCGACTGTTAATGCGTATGTTATGGAGTCCAAGTCTTCGGATTTATAGTTCTCGAAGCCTTCAAAATAGTCCACAGGCAGTTTTTCAAGCGTTTTTTCCGTCTCCTAAACTCAATACCGAATTACGCTATTTACGTCGAGTCAGGTATTACGCCCATTTATATACAAAGTTTGAAAGCAAACGCGAACTATATAAAAAGGATAATGAAAAGGAACAATAGTTTCCTTCACAAATCCATCTTGCTGAAACTTTTTCGTACAAATGCCACGCCATTCAAAGAATGGAACCAGATAGCAACATCCCACAACACGGTTCTCTCTTTGCAGGAGTCTAATGTTGAGCTATGGCAAGACATGCTTCCAGATTTGATGGCAATGGTCGACGAAAAACTATATATTCAAATCTCTCCAAAGCAACTTCGTCTACATCCAGAAATCTTTACAAACACTTAAACCAACAGTTCTCATCCAAAGTAATTAGTACTGTCTTTAAAACCAGAGTCGAAATTTTGAACTTGAACTTTATACCTCACCGAGACGATCTGCAAAAAATTTGTTGGCTATGCAACAGAAGGGAACGAAGATATCTAACACTTCTTTGCCGTTTGTCCTTTTTTACAGGAAATTCGAAGGTAACACTTCTAAGAAAGTCAGATAGCTTTCCTGCGTTTTTATGAAATTTTGAATGGAACAGAAGGATGGTTAAGCCTGTGGGGTGAAAAGTATCCTCCTTGGGAATGAAAAAAAATTTTTTTTTTCATTGTTTTTTTATTTTATTCAATATAGGTCCCTTTTAGTTTGATACGCTTAATCTAGCGATTTTCCGGAAGGTCTGCAAAATACTCCTCCGTGGCGTCGATGATTTCCTCGCGTGAGCTGAAATTTTTTTGATGAGCCATCTTTTGAGGTTTGGGTAGAGATAATAGTCCGAGGGAGCCAAATCGGGCGAATACGGTGGATGCGATAGCAATTGGAGCCGTAAGTCATTGATTTTAGCCATGGTTACGATGCTCTTGTGCGCCGGTGCGTTGTCTTGCTAACAACTTTTTTTTCGCTTCATGTGAGGCCCTTTTGCAGCGATTTCGGCCTTCAATCGCTCCAATAATGCACAGTTGATGGTTTTTCCTTTTTCGAGGTAGTCTACGAAGAGTATATCATGACAATCCCAGAAAACCGACGCCATAACCTTTCCGACCCATCGAGCCTCCCTCGGCCGCTTCGGAGCACTCGTGCCAACTTCAGTCCATTGCCGGACACTCATTCTATTCTCTGGTGTTAAACAGTTACCAATCAACGCCAAAAGTCCGCCCGTTTTCGCATCGCCAAGTCCAAACATTCTTTCGAAGTGCTCTCGCGTTCGTGTTTTTGGCAAGAGTGAGTATGCGCGGCACCTAAATATGGCATTTGCGCTCAGCACTAATCTTTGTGGTATCTGCCAGCTCGAGCACCTACACTTTCCGGTCAGCCAACACCATTTTATGTATTTTTTTGACATTGTCCGCTGCGGACTTGATCAGTAGTGGAGTTGCGGCCACCACGAAATTCTCGAAACCAATATTTGACGGTGTTATCTGACGGACCATTAGCTCCATAATATTTATCCAACTTTTTCTTTGTTTCCTTCGCCATTTTGCCTCTCAAAAAATAATGTTTTATGAGAGAACGAAAATCCATACTCAACATGATGCTAAACATGTCAACAACAATTAGCTGTCAAAACAAAACTAAAGACAGTATCGCACCGAAATTTGGCATGTCTGCCTAAATATGAACGGACTTTAAGGCACCATAACCTTTTTTAGCAGCGCATTCTGGCGGTCAAGGAGGTTACTTTTTACTCCACCTGAAAAGTAAAGGTTAGAGCTTACCTTACACAGCATTACGTAGTGCGGTGGATTGGTAGATAAAGAAGACGTTCCTCAAGGTTATTTTGTTTATTGAGTTTGAGACGGTCTCGATAGGGAGGTAAAATAAGAGGATCGTCGCAAGGTAGACCCCGAAGAGCAAATCGAAGAAAACGACGTTAGATGCATTCGGGATACATTAACTCGTTGAAAGTGACACCACGTTTGGCTAGCATACTCGAGAAGTGGGCGAACAAAAGTTACATACACTTGCGGTCATAAAAATCGCACCACCTAATGAGTTCTCAAAAAATGCCTAATTACATCAGATCGTAAGGGTTTTTCCCATACTAATGAAGGGTATTCCCCATAGCGGAGTTCGGCCTCGTATGCAGTGCAAAAAAAATCAGTTTGAATTGAGTTGTGACGGTGACAAATAAAAAAAAGTGAAATGTCTGGTAAATATCATCAACTGACTCGGGACGAAAAAGTTCAAATATTGACTTTAGTCGAACAATGGCTTGGCTATCATGAGATTGAGGTTAAAATATTATGCTGTCATTCAACTATCGTACGAGTGATGAAGAAAAAAAGAAAATTTGGATCCACTGGAAAGAAAAAAAAGGCTCGGGACGAAAACGTAAAACAACCCAGAAGACTGAAAATGTATTACAACGAATTAGCATGAAAGATCGCTTTAAAAGTGCTGTCCGTATAAGAGCAGAGGTGAGTGAATTTCATCAAGTGGGACATCTGATGGGGCTAAGAATGGGCCAAGATAGGACAGACCTGATACGAACACTTTAAAAACGATTATCCAGGTAAGAAGATATCCATTTTAGCAAAATGGGGTCAAGGCTCAGGGCGGACACTTTGAACAGAATTAGTTTATGAGATATCTTAAAAGCCTCACTGAAATCAGTTGTTATAACTTCAACTTCTTTACCACTTTTTAAGGCTAAGGTAACAGAGGCCACGAATTCGATGGAGTTGATGGTGACTAATCTACCTTTAAGAAATCCGTGTTGATTAGGGGAAATAAGGGATTTCCAGTAGAAGCTTAGGGCTTCGTACAAAATGCTTTCGAGTAGTTTGGGTATATGTGAAAGTTTAGCTATGGGGCGGTAATTAGCGGCTTCGCTCCTTAATCCCTTTTTGTGTTTCGGCGTTATGAAAGAAGACTTCCATATCTGTGGAAATTCACCTTGAGAGAGCGATAACCGGAAGATTTGAAACAGGGTGGGAAAGTGTTTTTTTTTTCTTTTTTAAGAAATATGGATGGAAGGGCATCTGTGCCGTGTAGGTATTCATCATTAAGTTACTGTTACTTATTTTCTATTACTGTATGGTCAGAACTTTGAAAAATAGAAGGGCTAATAGGAAAGCTAAGAAGGTATCTGAAATAGGAGAAATCCGGTTCGAAGGAATTATCGGCAAAGGATTGCTTAAAAATAGTAGCAAAAAGGTTGGCTGTGGTATGCGGATCGGTTGATGATATGTTTTCGTATGAGAGGGATGTAGGAATACCTTCAGTTTTTTTTTTTTTTAGTTAACGAATTAGTTATTGTAAAAGACTTAGAATCATTTATAAGATTGAGCCGAGGTAGTTGGAATAGATAGCAAGAGAATTGGATCTAAGGAAATCTGCCCATAATTTGTTTCTCTTGTTACGTGGAGAGCGAAGTCTACAATTATACCACGGGGGCTCGTAGAAAGGTTTTTTTGTGCGAAAAGCGGATATAGATACAAACAGAATTGAATAATTCTCTGTAAAAAATTGAGAACGCAACTTTAAGGGACATATCGGCGAAATCAAATGAATACTTTCCAAGATATGTCATGCATTAATTTTGCTGAAATTCGTTTTATACAAGGTGTTGTAAGAGGACGCAGCTACAGATGGAGTGGGCTGAATAGGAGTGTGGTGAAAAAAGAAAGAAGAAGTGGTGGGTGAAAGTTATCAATGGTCGATAGTGAGAGGGGACAGAGCAAGACAGAGGAGTTTATGGGGTCAGTGGTGAATATGAGGTCTAATTGCATTCCCATATAGTTGAAAACCCCACTAACTTGGCATAAGCCAGAGTCTGTAAACTCATCCAAGAAGAGGCATTCTTTACTCCAGTTTGAGTTGGCGAAAAAAAAAGATTCATCATTTAATTGAGTCCAAAACAGTTGAAGTAGATTGAAATCGCCGAATACAATGATATCATAGAGAATCAGACAAGTTAATTAGTTGATCAATTGCATCGATAGCAAGTTGGTAGGATTCGATAGGTTGTGCTGTTAGGATGTAAAAACACATAATGTACAAGGACTTGCAGGTGATGGTTATCTTTATCGAAATGTATAAAAGCTTAGATAAAGTAGAAACAGCGAGTAGGACTCCTCGACATGGAGAATCATCTTTTGGACGGGTAAGATCGTCGTCTCGAAAAACAAAACAGTCAGAGCGTGAGACTGGCGCAAGACAGCACGAGCTTAGATCGCAGTCCTCTTAAGTTTTGATAGTAGAAGGTAAGAAGAATGTTTTTTCGAGAGGGGGTAGGAGTGGATGGTTGAAATACTGGCAATGGTAGCACATTAGGGACGAATAAATTTTTCGTTGTCAGCTCTACTCCGTTGAATTATTGAGATCCTTTTTGAGTGCACGTAGTTATCGAAAGCAACAAGGTCGTCTGACATATTAAAATTCTCGTGGAACTTGATATATAAGTTTCTTAGACTTGTAAGGCCAGTAGGAAGACCTTCATGCTGTATGGAGACCATGACGTTTGTTTTAGTTTTTCCTTCATAGCAAACTGAGTCAGATTTATCATGCAGATACGAAAGAAGGAGACGCATGTTCCTATGAAAACGGGTTCCGGTATCTCATTACTAGATTTAGAGTCATGTTTTGGACAGTTTGCAACGGATTTCGGTATCTTTACTTCATCCTGCTTCTTGGTTGAATCTTCTAACCATTTGTAAACACGCATCTTTCCAAGATTGAAATTGTTGCTAGCTGGATTATGGCATAACCATTCATATTCAGCCGGAAGATTGAGTTTGAAGCTAATGGTGATGCCATATTTCTTTTCGAAGAAATTCGAGATTCAACCAACATCAGCGTTTGGTGGGAAGGAGGGCTTTGATAAGAGGTGTAGTGACCAATTGATTCTTTGCAGCCAGATTGTCAAGTCTACGTTGTCATTCGCAAGGTGTCCAAATTGAATAAAATTGATTGATAAGATTCCGTATGTAATCTCTGTTGTCAATTTGGACGAAACTTTGCAGGAATCAGCAGGTTGGACCGTCCGCATATGACTTACATATGGAGGTGAGCGTGAATCCACTTCAGGCGATGTGTTATATATATATTAAGTCTCCAACGTTCTTAAGCTAGTACTTACCTTTTATATAGAAATATTTGGTTGCTGAAGTCAGGAACCATGGTGAAAAAGAGCTCGCCTGCAATCAATGCTATCTTCTGTTGTTGGCTTTTTGCAATTACCTCGACAAAAAATGATCCATGCAATATGAGACGTGGTCGTTTACTAGTCTGCTGTGCTGAAACAAAAAAAGAAAAAAAATATTTGGCTCATGCTTTCATGAAGCTACAAGGTTATTAGATGGTACTTTATCAGAGGAGCAATTATATATCCCTCTATTATAATTTAAAAAATTAAATAAAAAAACAAGTGACAAGAACTTATATGGATTTTAAACAGGTTTTCCTGTAGTTAAACTGACACCGGTAGCTTCAAATTGCAATGGGATGAAAACTTTTTCCATCAAACGTAGAAAAAACAATAGAAACGGCTGCGCTGATATATAGTAAAGTCAGTAGTTTCAGGTTTCAATAGGTTTCAGATTATTATTATGATTTTTGTTTAAATGCCTCAAATACCAAAAAATTAATTTTCTTATCTTCGAAGCCAACCAATAATTCCAACATGCGAGCACATCTAAAAATTGAAATTAAATTTTCTAAACTCATGGTCGTAAGGGCCAGTATCATGAAACACTAGTGTCACATATATTTGCACATTCACACCTTCATATAACACTTACCGACATCCCCGACACGGTAATTTGCAAAATAAACTTAGGAACGCCCTAGGTAGCTACCCAGTCTAATCCAAGCCATTTGAGAGGTCCCAGAGAAGATAGCGATCCGCTTTGAGACAATCTACTTACACGATGTATAAATTAAGGAAATGAACACACCTTGGCCGGGTTGTAGTCCCGTGAGACTGTCCAAAACTAAAGTACGGTCCGTATTTTACTACTAAACCTCCAATTATAGCTCAAAGACGAAACAAAGCAACAGAAAAGCATCCATCCGAACGTCTGTGTACATCCACATGCAGAGGCACATCGATAAGATTCAAGATCCATCCTTGTTCATTCCGGTCCCAAATGGAATTTACAGGAAGTGATGTGTGAAAATGGTTTCGCAATAGACGAGGATTGGAAATAAATACCAAAGTTAATATTATAGCATTCGATCAGTATCTTAATAGGTTTTGTCCCATTGACCGCAAATCGGATGGACATAAATCTTCATGACTAAGCCACCTTTAACTTGCAGTTGTATTATTGGGCATCTTGCCATGGAGAATACATACACACATTCGCTCTACTCAGAGTTTCAGTGACTGACCGACGTTGATGATGGTCGATACTAACTGTGGGTGGTCGGTTGTTTTCCTTTCGGAGAAAATTCACTCTCGGGACAATCACATAAAAATCTAATCCTCTTATTGAATGGGGATAACCAACATATCAACATATCACAACACTGGACGGTTCATTCATTTGTTAAGAGTGATGGCTGGGACAGCAACGTCAACTTATATGAGTACTCAAACGAAGGTACATCTTTTCAAATGTTAGCTGTACAATGGAATGAAATTTGTCCAGAACCAAAAGAAGTAAACCAAACTGGAAAAACAGGAAACACGTTCGTACGGATATACACGTTAGATTAGATTGTATCTCTGTTGTCGGTTGTTTATCTACCGACGACAATATGAATCACCGTCCAAAAGAATTTTCAGGAAATAAGCTGAGAGATATTTACGATTCGACTTGACATAAGACAATTGAAAACGCCAACAAATTAAAACATTTATCTATCTTTAGATATTGTAAAATCCTTGCTGACCAAATGCATTGTATTTTGCTTACAAAAAAGTTGCGAAAGATCTGGAAACGGTATATATTTGTGTTTCTCTTTTTTCTAGAAAACGGGTTTAGTTGTCTGGATTCAAAGAGTCTAAAGGTTGCGTTAATTCTGGTCTTCCGTCAAGTGGAATTCATAAATATGTATCATGTGCTTTAAAAATCTAAAGAAGAGAGATATTTTTTTATCTTAGTTTCCCGCAAGTGGTTAGACCTTATATTACAAGCTCCAAAACTCCATCATGAAATTTTATGAAGTTCATTAAGGGTGCATGATTGATGCAGAAGGAGTTGGTCTTTCTTTACAACTCCGTTACCAATAACTGTAAGAATAAGCTGAAAGAAATTAAAATACGAATCTTTAAGTTAGCGTCAAAGTGCACAAGAATAACATTTGATTTGTGGTAGATCCGGTGACTTGCCAGTCAGGCATATTTTCCGTCAAGTTATGAGTACGCCTGGATGTAGGAACAATGGGAATATATGACGTCTACGACTAGAAGTAATAGAATAAACCACTTTCCGGATATTAAAAAAAGTCCGCACTTATTATTGAGATACACCATTTGAAGGACTTCTTTATCTTATTTATTTGAAGACGTTAAACGGATAACAGTTTAGAGGTGACTCCAAAGGATTATACTACAGGTGGTACTGGCAATAGCAACAATTCATCGATGATCTTTTTGACTGCGACCAGGGTACGTATTCTGTAGGCCCCACTCGACATATTATAAAATACCCCGTCGGCGCTGATCGAGGAGCTGCTGGAACACTTGATTTCGACGACTCCTTAGTCTCTTTCTAGGACAATTTCGGTAGATTGAGCTGGAACGATTTAGAGACTACCGGAGAGACCTTGCCTGTTGCGGTTAAACATGCGAGTGTCCTCTTCTTCAGTTCAAAACAGGGCCAGGAGGAAGAAAGTTTCCAGCACACTTGTCAATGGATCGAAACCAGATGAAACCGGTCCAACGAAGGCTGAAGTTCCAGTGGACAAAAATTGCATGAAGCGGTGAAACCCATTGCTAAAACCAAAACCAGTGGTAGTTTCACTATCATACGATGTCCGGACGAGGCCAGTGATACAACCAGCAAACGTCGTAGATTTAATCGACGGAAGTCAGCTGCTGAGAAATAATTCTGATGGTGGTTTCCCAACGCACAAGATCCGGTTGAAACCTGTGCTGCAACCAACACAAGTTGCAGCTCTGGCGGACGAAGCTTGAACGTCGCTGAAAAAGTAACCTTCAAAACAAACCCGAAATGCCAGGGGACCAAACTGGTGCACTTACAAAGATGCTGCTATCTCCTCTATGGCGCTTCGAATTGGAAAGGCCTGCAATGACAATAGTCTGAACGATGCTGAGTGCAAACACTGTGTCGATTAGATGTGGAAGCTAGTCAAAACAGAGAATATTTCCATTCAAGCAGAGGGCTGCGATATGTAGAATGGAACTCTTAGACTGAAGTGCTCCTCCCAGCAAAATTTTGAATGGCTAACAAAATTTGTGTCGAAAATTCCACCCCTGGAAACTAATACTTGCGAGATTTTCAGACAGCCAAAACCAACGCACGCCATCTTATGGGTTCCGGGGCAATTCAAAGAAACGGGAGATTTTCTGATACTTCATCATACCCAGAACCCTGAACTTCACACTGAAAAGTGGAAAACCTACTGTCACAAGCAGAATTTGTGAAAACAAGGACGGTTCTTTTCTTGTTGTGGGTTTAGTCAAAACTTCTGTCGATACCAAATAGTTAATTTCCACTTTGTTTCCAAATAAATGCGGATAGGAGACGACTAGCCTTAGTACCCATCTATTTTGTGGAATCAGCTTACAGCTATCTGCCACCAACGAAGCTGCTAGTGAACAACACAACTGCTATATCTCATCAGCCGTGGTGACGGATGAGGCTATTGATTCTTTTGATGACTTCAAGTCGCCTGACACAGATGATATATACTCAGTTATGTTCAAAAATTATAGACCAGCTGCTGAAAACTCTAAAGAGAATTTTTAGTTCCGCATTGTCACTGGCATCCATACAGGAATTCTGACGAACAGTGATAGTGGCCCTATACAGAAAATCGAAAAGGAGAACTACTCGCTCGCTAAGAGTTTCAGACCTATAAGTCTGAGTTCCATTCATACTAAAAAGCATCGAGAGAATGGTCGAGATCCATGTGCGAAAAACCACCTTGCGAAGGCATCCTCTGTCGGCGATGCAACACGTCTACCAGCGCCGAAAATCCTGCGATAGTACTGTTTAGAATCTGAAATACCGAATTGAAGGCGCGCTCGACAAAAAAAAAAACGCTTTTGCATGAACATCGAAATTGAGGCTTCTTTTGACAACGCAAATTTTTACGGCATATGTAGCTCGGCCAGTCAACATAGCGTATACGCATCGCTAGTTTTGCGGATAAAGCAATGCTGATTAATAGGACATTGATTGCGGATGTTGGATGCGACCAATATGCGATGGCGGGGTTAAACAGGTGTTTCCCGCAAGGCGACCTTCTTTCTGCACTGCTATGGTGCATGGTGTTCCACTCTCTGCTCAACGCGCTCAATAGTTCTAACGTCTATGCACAAGCATACGCGAATGATGTAGCTGTACTGTCTCGTGCCTAGCGAGTGTCTACTCTAAAGCTCAGGTAGCCCTAGACGTGATCGACGACTGGGTTTTCCGACAATCCTCTCAAAAGTGAGGTTGTTCTCTTTACGAGAATTAGGAAGCTATCTGGTCTGACTAACACAGTTTTTAAGGGCATTACCATCCAATTATTGTTGATGACTCTGCTATGCAAGCAGTGGGTAAAACGATCGAACAAATAATAATAACAACAAAGCGCTCTTAATAATCGAAATAAATGTACAAAGCCGGACGGATTGCCTCCAATTAAACCAAATCTAAGCTTAACTTTTGGAAAAACGAGCAGGTTGCTTACCCCTATTAACTCAGACTGTATTCCTTTCGCAAATGAGGCTAACTACCTCAGAGCAACGCTCGGGGCAAAGTTAAAATAGAAGTCGCACGTGGAAAAGAACTTGAAAACAAATACAGAGAAATGCGCTGATTAGTTTAAAAATATTCCAATCTTAGCAACCCTATCTCTCTCATCTATTATATCTATTCTGTCCACTACACCTTCATAAATCAAATTTTCATTAGTGACAATCTCAGCAGATCCCCCTTTTGTCGTTCCTTACGTACCAGATCCTTTTCCGATTATTCCAACTATCTTGGTACTTATCTTCATTTCACTGAACTTTACGATTCCCTTTACCAGCGCTACCTTAATAATGCACAAGTCGACCTTATAAACGATCCTAAGTCTTTTTTACAATTCGTTAACTACAAAAACTACGGTTGTTACCTTGCTTCTCTCTCGTTCCACAACAAGTCATCAACCGAACCACTCACCATTGTCAGCCTATTTCAAACCTTTTTTAAATAGTCCTTCACTAACATTTCCTACTGAGCTTATCCAATGGCCCACTTCCCTCTCACACCTTGGACCCGTCTTATATCGAATATAATTTACACCAACTTAATGATGAATTCACACCCGGTCCATATGTTTTCCCTTCCATATTTCTTAAAAAATGTTCTTCCTTTCTTTCCCTTGCCCTTTCTAATCTCTTTCGTCTATCCCTTCCACAAGGAGAATTTCCTCAGGCTTGGAAAATGTTCTTGATAACACCGATCCATAAAAAAAGATCAAAGAATGAAATAACCAATTATCGTTTCATCGCTAAGCTCTTCCATATACCTATTTTTTTATGACGCTCTGAACTTCCAATGCAAATCACTTATTCCCCCTAGAAAACATGGCTTTCTGAAGAGTAGGTCAACCACCACAAATCTCGTTGAATTCATATTCTTTGCCTTCGTCGCCCTCGAGAATGGTAACGAAGTCGATGTAATAGACACCAATTTTAGCAAATCATCGACTAACACCGTTTTTACAGTTTTCGTTTTTGGTCAGCCGACTCGGCTCCATTTTTCGCTACTTCTGGAGTGCAACAAGGCAACCATCTTGGTCCTTTTCTTTTCGTATTATATATAAATGATCTCAATAGAGATTCATTTATCAAAACCATTTCCTTAAACCATGACTACTTCCTCCTTCAACAAGACCTAGACAGTTTTTAGATCTGGTGCCCCAAAAATCGCCAAATCCATCAGATTTTCACCTAAGCGGCACCAATTTACTCCTCAAATTTAATTTCTTGACAACCAACCTATCTATGTATATCGTTCAACCTCTTGGCGACTTCGGCAGTTTGTGTGATAGGGAGTTCAACTTCCCTTTACATTTGGATCCTTAAAGCCAACTCTACACTAGGTTTTGTAAAACGGTGGTCTAAACAATTTACCAACCCATACGTGATCAGGTCCCTCTATATTACCTTTGTTCGCTTCCTCCTAGGTTACGCCATTCAAGGGTGGTCCCCATATCATCGTGTTCATATCTCAAGAATCCACTCCAGCGCCGTGCTCTTCGCAGTATGTCCTGGGACGATCCTTTTATTCTGATTTCGATTTCGATTTTTGATTTCGAAAGGAGGTTTTTTTAGTGAGGTGCATCGCACACTTTTATGAGCCTTCCTCGTACAATCGGCAGAAAAAAAAAAAAAAACAGAGAAATTATGTACATCGTTTGATCTCGTCTTGACAGATATAACATTAATCCGATCTCCTTGATTGCAATAATAAAAAAGCGAAACAATCTAGTTGCTACAACTGAATCCAGCTTTTGAGTTATTCACTAAGTGTAGAAGCCAAGAAGAAATTCCAAAATCGCACTCTCAATTTATAACTTACTGTAATACCGGAACACTTTGACAGTTTTGTAGGCAAAGCTATTAATTCCCATTACCACTACGTGTACTATCAAGTATCCCTATCTTACAACAACTATTTCCCCAATATCTCTTTTCTCTCAAATGATGTTACAAAACCATACTCAATACAGGCATAGGTACAGCCTCAATAATTTGGCTTAAAGTTGCATTGAAGATGCATTCCAAAAACATTAGGTAAATACTTCTTTTCGTCATATACTTTGCACCGGCCAACTACTTTTAAGAACACTTTTGCAATACTTAACCTAACTCATACCAAGTGTACCGGTATGAAGTGATCATCAAAATACAAATTTCTCGACAAAGGAGCATTTATTGTGAACGGTCCTTAATTTTTTTTCATTGAGTCATTGAGCAAACAACATCATTATGACTTGCGGAAAGCATTCATTTTTGTTTTTATTTGACGAAAAGTACTGCAGAGTCGCATAGAATGCTTATCGAGGCATATGTTGATCATGCTCTATCAGAAGCAATATGCAAAAGATGGTTTCAACGGTTCAGAGATAACGATTTTGATGTGAGAAATGTAGGACGTGGAAGACCACCAAAAAAGTTTTCGAAGACACCGAATTGCAAACAATATTGAATGAGGATGACACTTTGAGTGGCAGAAATGTTAAGTGCTGCACAACAAACAATTTCTGACCGTTTAGCAACTATGGGAAAGATCCAAAAGTCTGGAAAATGGGTGCCACATGAATTGAATGAAAGACAGATGGACAACAGAAAAGCCACTTGTGAAATTTTGCTTCAAGGACACGATAAATAATCAGTTTTGCATCGGAGTGTTACCGGCGATGAAAAATGGATTTATTTTCAGAATCCTAAACGGAGAAAATCGTGGGTTAATCCGGGACAGCCATCAACTTCGGGTACAAAACCAGATCGATTCGACAAGAAGACAATGCTGTGTGTCTGGTGGAATCAGAAAGGGGTAGTGTACCACGAGCTCCTAAAACCTGGTGAAACCATTAATACAGATCGCTACCGGCAACAAATGATCAATTTGAACAATGCATTGATCGAAAAACGAAAAGAATGGGCCAGAAGACATGGTAGGCAAGTAATTTTGCTCCATGGCAATGCAACTGCACACAAAGCAAAACTGTTTGGCTGGGAGCCACCGACATGCAAACCGCACCAAACAGTTATTTTTTGTGGATGAAGTGGTGATTCATGAAGCACATGTGGGTTTTCACCCGACCAATAACGCATATTTTGCTTATTGACGAACCTATTGAGCCAAAAATGAGCTTCGTCACTGAAGATGATTTTGCGATGAAATTCATCACCTTGGCGCATCTTCTCCAGAACCCAATCGGAGAACGTACGTCGCTTTAAATGGTCCATCGGCTTCAATTCTTGAGTCAACTTGATCTTGTATGTGTGTAAACCAAGATCCTTACGCAAAATACGCCATAATCTGGTCTGAGCGATGCCCAATTCTTGAGAACGCCGTGGAATTGACTGATTTGGATCGTTTGCTACGGACGTCTGAACGGCAGCGATATTTTCGACACTTCGACCAACCCGTTGTTTCACTGACACGGCAATATCACACAACGAATATGTAGACTCAAATTTTTGCACTAAACTTGTTATTGCCTGTCTACTAGGGCGAGAATTACGACCAAAAATTGGAGTTCACGCTCTTAAAGTTGCAGTCACCGACTCCGAATATCTGTAGAAAATTTTTATAATTTGCAGACGTTGCTCATTAGTGTACATTACCATCATGAAAATGTTGTGTTTACTGAATAAATTGACAGTGACAGTTTGATGATTAGTGAAAGAGTTCGTTCACAAGCTAAATTCAAAGGTTACAAGTCCCTTTTGGAAAACTCTATATAAACAAATTCATTTGATTTACTTATTTAGACACTAATTAAGCAAGAGAAATGAAGAACATTAACAAATCTACATATATGAAGTGACCAAATCAAAAATCTTAAATTAAAACTAAGTCTGAAGCAAAATTACACCAGAATTTTAGAAAGAATAGCTTCCAAACTAGCATTGAAAAGCCCAGATTCTCCATGTTTTAGGAACATTCCAAGCATTGATATTGCCCTTATTGTCTGCGGAAGTTTATTAAACAATCGATAAGACGATATAAAATAAAAATTACGATATGCAGTAGTACGGAAATTGGGGACAGATACTATGTATATACAACAAGTTTCCACGTAAATCAAAATAAGGAAGTAATTGAAAATTACGATTACCAGACTTCTTAAAAAAAGTCTTCAACACTTTGAAACAGTACAAATGACGGACTGGAAGAACCTTAAGGTCAGAGAACAATGGAAAACTAGGATGTCTACCGTGTTTTCGGCAAATTTTTCTTAAAACAAGTTTCTGCAAAATAAGTAAAATTTGTACTTTGTTCAGATAAACACCTCCCCAACAAGTAATTCCATACTGCAGTTCGGAGTGGAAAATTCCATAATAAATAAATTTTAAATGCGTTTTCGAGCAGATGTTTCGCAAATACATAATAGAAATGTCGAAGTGTAGCACGGAAATAATTGTTCAGTGATTCTGTGTGATTCGAGAAACTCATTCTAGAGTCGATGGTGAGTCCCAAGTATTTAAATTCATTTACTTTTTCAATCAAGAAACACTTAACACTGCAGCATAGGCTGCTGTTAAAAGTAGGAAAAGAAAAATCAGACGTGCAAGAGCAGTTATACAGTTTCTATCTCAGATTTTCTGGTGCGTGGAAAAAAAAATTAGGTTCAAAATTGAGTAGAGTTGAAAGACTAAGAAACAATATTTTAATTTTGGAACTAATCACCAATTTATGTTCAGCAAATCAATTCCTCAACAAGTTGAGGTCCCAATTAATATTAGTGTCTAGATCCACAGGATTATTCAATTCATACGTAAGTTCTATATCATCAGCAAAATCAGAGTTAATGTAAATTAAAAACAAAATTGGTCCCAAGACAGAGCCTTGGGGCACACCCAAATTAAAGAATATAATTTCGCTCTCCTAATATCATCCAACTTCACCGTTTGTGGCTCCTTCTGACTACCATTTGTTTTCAACGATGGGACACGCATAGGCTGAAAAGCACTTCGAATCCTACGAGGAAGTCGAAAATTGGGTGACTTTTTGGTTTGCTTCAAAAGACGAACAGTTTTATTGGCGTGGAAACCATAAATTGCCTGAAAGATGGGAACAATTTGTAGCTAGCAATGGCCAATACTTTGAATAAAATGTTTTTTACTTTCCCATTCAAAATTAGTATTTTATTTTCACAAAAAAAACAAAAAAAAAACGCTTCATACCAGGACACTTGGTAGTTATAAATATTATTTTTGTTTAGACCTTACCTTTATGATTACTTTCAATTAAAGCAGCTTTTCAATGGATAAACTTTGTGAGGCAAATAAATCCTTTATGTAGCCATCAAGCACTATAGTTCCGGCCAAAGAAATACTCGTATCTACGCTACTACGAATATATGTATACAACAAATCGAAGGCTTCAAATAAAATGATAATAAACTCCCACAAAATGTCCCATCCATTTCACATGCAATAATCTCGAAAAATCTCATAAAACTTTTCCCATAAAGTACAAAATTCTAAATAGCTAAAAGATACACGCACAATATAGAAGTATGTTAGATATATTGTCCTCGGGAATGACACTTGTTTTTGACAAGGTTCATTTTAAAACACAAAGCTCTTAAATCACCAGCCCCACTTCAATGTCACTAGTAGCTAGTATCTATCTATTTAGTACCCGCAATAGACAATTTGAAAACAAACATACAGTACAGATATGTACATCCACTTTTTTTTTTTTTTTTTTTTAGAAATCGATGTGTTTATTTCCCACAACCCATACACGTTCTTGAATAAATAGAATAAATAGACCCCCGGCATTCGAATATATTCGTACACATTTAGATATCGACAATGTTCTGTCAGTATTGCACACTCAAATCACAAACCTTTTAACGACGTGATACTAAATAAAATCACCACACTTGCTCAATTCTCGACAATCTCTCCGAAGGGTCAATAGCTTGTTGGGGGTTATTTTTTAGTATCTCTCCCGACATTTACCGACTTAAAGTGAATTTTTACGATGACATTTCACTATAGGTCGCTCTTAAAAGCAAAGCCTTAAAACCAAAATCGGTACCGTCATATTCCATGCAGGACATCAAAACTTGAAAGACTTTCCCAGCACAATTCTTAGATCGACCCGCATAGGACACATGTACATATATGCATATATGGCAGATACATCCCCCTTAACACGTAATTGAATCCAGCAGTGGTGGAGGCGATAAACCAAAATAACATCGAACCCGTCGCATATGCCGTACTTCTTAAAGGTTCCTTTTGGTCTCCCGGAGGTGCTCTTACTTATTCAATATCGTAACCATCCTATGACTTTCAGCTGGGTTGATGGAACCTGAATACGTACTATTGTACGAGTATCCGTATGTGAGCCGAATGACAATGTTAATATTCTGGATGTTGTGCCGGTTGAAAAAGTTTCCCAATTCAATTATATATGTATGTATGTCAAATTTGGTAGGGTGCTTTTTTCGATTGTGCCTTGTGCCTTGTGCCTTGTGCCTTGTGCCTTGTGCCACCCTGTTGCCTTTGGGGGAATTTATTGGCAGGACTAATACAGTTCAAGGCAAAGACGTATGGCAGGGCGTTTATCCTTTGTCGAGCGTATCCTTTCACTATAGGAAACGACTTAAGTGCTCTGCCACGTGATATTAAATCGGCAGGCGCATTATGTGTTTCGGAAATTTAAATATGGCACCATGATCGTGCAACAAATACGAGTAAACTTAACAACATAATATACCTTTCGCGCTATGTCGAAGTCCTTGTCGATGTTGTAGTCAAAGTTGAAATCTGAGTAAGGGTCTAACTGCTAGTCATAGCCAGAGTTAAGAGGTGGAAACAATATTTTTTATCTGAGATTCCTATTCTGGGACATCTTCCCAATTGAATGGCGACGAAGTGGAAGGACGTTTGAGCGAGTGAGAAAGTTTTAATTTTTTTTTTTTTTTTTTTTTTTATCGTCATCCTCTCATGCCGGGAATCGAAGGCGATTGTCTCACACAAGGTAAACCATGCACGACACGGATTCTGAGAAAATCAACAGAATTTTTTTTTTTTTTTTTTGTTTTGTAGAAGGAAAAAAATGTTGTTAACGTCAACAACTTTTCAATGAGATGGAGTATGAGAATTTGGAGATTCAACTTGTCCGTGCTTTTCACCATTGGGTGTTTCGTTTTTTCTTATTTGGATAGGAGAGTTCTAATGATGATTAGTCTTGCATATATCAATGAAATAGGCTTTTTTTTATTGTTTTTCAAGGATTATCTGCGTAATGTATCTTCCATGTGCATTGACTTGGAATGCGTTGTTATTTTTTGTGTTCGGGAAAGATGGAAAAAGAAAAAAGAACAAAAATCGTCTGATTTTGGTTCGATGAGATAAGAAAGGACGTGATTACTTTTAACAGAGCTTAAAGAAGTTATCTATGTGGGCTTTGCATTAACTGGGGAATATTTTTCAAACATAAATTAGTAAAAAAGGCCTTGATGAATGCTCTGATAGACTGAGACGGGGACGGTACATTAACAAAAGTTTTGTGTTTGCATACTAGAGGGTGTAGGCATCAATTATTTTCGGCACGTGGTTAAGAATTTTTCGAATTTGAAACTGAATTCCCAATCAATTTAAGAAGGTTGTTCATTAAGTCCATATATAAGTACGTTATTACTTTTAAAGAGGCTGTTTAAGTCAAAAAGTTATCATCATATCTCTAATACTGTAATAAGTTGTAATAGTTTGACATAAAGATGTCATTAATATGGCTTGGAAGTTTACTCCACTTTGCCAAATCGAAAGTCATTAAGTCACTAAGTTTAAGCTTGTAACTAATCTCTTTCTTCTTGATTTAACCTTCGTTGAGATAAGACCTTCAATAAAAGCTGTACCAATAAATCCACAACAACAATTGGTCAAAAATTCATCGAGCAATCAGCAGTGGCTACTTCGTAACCCCAACAGAGGCATTTAAAACAATAAACAAAATATTTAATGATGATAAGATAAAAGAAAATCAGGATGTCTCAGTTAATATTTAATTTCAAATTAGAATAAGTTTGCCAAACTAAACTTATTGAAAAGGGAATTTCTTGTTTGAAGAACTTCAAATTCCGATTTATTATACTCGTACCTAATGGACTCTCTATCTGTTATGAGTATCTGCCATCGATTGAGGCACTTTTGTTATTCGCTCGGCATGATCGAGCTTTTAGAGGTACTTAAGCCTTTCGCCAATCCTTCACTTTAATCTTGTGACTAAGTTGGAGTCTATATGACCCCATGCGTATAAAACGTTGATTTTTTAAAATATTTATTAGTATTTTTGGCTGATTCTCACTGACATCTTTAATTTGTTCGTTTTATACATAAAAATACCAAACCGAAAGTCACTGCGAAAGTATATATTTTTCACCTGAAAGCAAAAAAAAACTTGAAACCGTTTTTAGGGGTCAAAGTGAACCCATGCAACTCTCTTACATTTTGAATGTGGCGAGTACCTTTTCTTCTCAATTTTATGTATGTAAATATGTATGTGAAAATGCATACACCTGTCACACATCTATGCATTCACAACTTTTGTCTATTTTTCTTCTTTTTGACGCGTGTGTTGCGGAAACAAGACAATTTTGTCAGAACAGATTCATAATTGGTATTTAAATTTGAGGCGAGAATTTATTATTGGCAGGTAAAAGAGATATTTTTATCAATCTTTTTGCATTGGAGCTGAAGCAGAGGATATTCCCCGTTGTGGTATTTCGATCTGCTAGGATTTCTCGAAGATCAGGAAGATTGCCTGGAAGGTAGAACCACTCCAAAAAATGATACCCAAACAACAGAATTGTGTAAGTTAATTTATATATTTAATTCATTCATATTAAGCATAGGACACAAACATTTTTTTTTTTAATTTTACAAGACGGGATCTGGGATTCCCAGAGATTTTTTTTCAAGTTTTTCATTGAATTTTGTTTGGTTGAAACCATCAGTATCTGATACTCTGCCATTGACATCAACGGTCAGGAATTCGTAGTTTGCGTTTACTACTGCCATCAATACAATAGAAAATTTTGTTTGTTGTAATTGAAATAGTACGATCCCTACCCAGGAGGCTTTGTTATGTTAATATGCTTTCCGTCCATGGATTCAATGCAATGGGGAAAATTTCAAAATTGTTCAATTTTTTTTGGCCTCTGTTTTCCATTCCATTGCATTCGTGGGGAGCTAGTTAATTATCATAACAACATTTTTCGTTTAATTGTTTGTTTTTAAATTATTGTTTTCTTTTCAGAGTGGTGAAAGTCCAGTCAATCTAGAACCACCGCCACCCAAGAAGAAGAAAACAATATCGGAGGAAGATGCTTTGATTAAAATGGCTTGTGACCATTTGAAAGAAGTCAACGACGGTGCTGCTATACTGACAAAAGGATGGAGCACGTAATATAAACAGCTTTCAACACAGCAAAATGTATTCGCAAGAAATATAATTTCGGATGTTTTTTTTACGGATGTTTAGTGATGTAAGTATATTCTCTCTGCCGCAGCCAGTGTGCTTTGTACAATCACCACCCGATGTACAACAATCAACAATAATTTACCCTCGATATCCGTCAGTCGAATACACTAGCATTCCAAGTGGAAGTTAGGAATATACCAGCGTCCAGAACTTGCTCGAAAGATTTTTTCAAGACGAAGAGTAAACAATGCACAAGTTCAGACTTACAAAATAAAATTAAACTATTTAACTCACCTGTGTATAGTATTTTAATTTTAATTTTTAATTATATATAGCTTCACATGTTTCTATTACAATTTTTCCAATAGTTTGGGGGGCAATGAGTGTTAAAAATTTTAGATCCTCGAACTTTTGCCCACTTGCCAGAAAACGAAGTGTCAATGACAATCGCTCATGTGAAGAAATAGGTTCTCGTAGTATAGTTCTTAACTACCACTGGAGTTACTTTATCTAATAATTCCTTATAATTCTGTTTGTTTATCCTCCAGCGCTTTCAACAAATTGACATGCCCCAGCTCATTTCTTAGTTTCAGCCATTCCTTGCACCATACCTTTTTTTTTTCTATTTTTACTTTTTATAGCAAAAGCAATTAAAATTGCCGTAGCAGCGGTGTCGGAGCTTGATGTTTCTTAAAGTTTTCTGTTCAGCGGTGAACAAACGACTGAATATTGTACATTTGGCATGAGTAGTGTATCGGGAAAGCGTGATTGTGTATTCTTGTGATTGTGCATGTAGGCATGTGTAGTATATGATTGTAATGGATTTGCTATCGTCTTATTATTAATTATTTGAAGTATTTCAAACTTGGAGATTGGATATCCTTGTTCAGAGAAAATATCCTGGAACTGGGTATATGCAAACAGTTATCACTAATGGGACAAATAAGTCCCAGTAGTAACCAAATAAACCGAAACGGAATATTCATTCAAATATTTTCTTTTTTTTCTTTTTTTTGGGAAATTCATGTTACATATGGTGCATAGGTATATTTAATTTGTATAATGGTTACATATTGTAACTAGTAACGCACAATTTGCATAACGGGATGCTGAAGGTATAAAAAAAAAAAAATAAAAGTACAACATATTTTTGCTGTTGTTTACTTTAATTCTTTACTCTGTGGTACTTGATTGGTACACCAACGAGCATCCTATTTTTTATGATTTGTGGTTCATACATTCTTTTAGCATTTGTCGGAGGCTATGTAAACATACAACGGATGCGGTAGTTGTTTCCTTTTCTTTTAGGTACCATATATTGTTTTATGATATTATTGGTGCACAACCGACACTTTAGGGCGACTCTTTACCTTCATCCTTCTGGGCTTTTTGCACCCGCTGCATCATTTGTTCCCAGTTATTACTACGCATTTAATTGTATATGATGCGCTTTAATGCTTTTCCTTTGCTTCTTTTGTGTAGAGTTTGAATGAAGATAGATTTCATTGCCCTTTTCTTTAAAATAAAAAAAACAGAGTGGAAAAAGTGTACCAGGGCATCATGCGTACTCAATTTGAATAAAGATTTAGTAGTGAGACTTTGTAGATTAAAGATTTTTATTGAAAAAAAAAAAGAATATAAGCTGCAAAGAGGGAAAACCGATTTAGGGGACGGTGAGTAATCACTTAGTACTTCTTAGTTATATAAGTTAATGCGAAGCCAACACACATCCTTCGAAGCGGTTTTGATGCAAACATCACGTCACATACAACCCAATCGATCCTTACCACACCATCCCATCCTTCGACCACCTTGTCGGCAACAAATCCGAAAGTAATATCATCCCTCGACCTTCTTAGCTATTGGGTTGTTCTTCTGTGGTTTTTTTTCTTTCAAGTAGGTGGTATCTTTTCAGAAAATCTCTGTGTATACTGTTGTTTATTCGAATAGAGAGGGTTATCCCTTACATTTTTACGAAAATTTGTTTAATAATTTTGTTAAGGTGAAGGATAAGAATGCGCATTTTCGGAATATTTGTATTTTTTTTCTTTAAAAAGGTGTCAACGCGACAGAGGTACAACGGGAGATTCGGCTAAAGGCGCTGTCACTTGTCAGCGTTGGTTTACATCCTTTCGTTTAGGAAATACAGACCTGATGCTGTGCCGTTCGCTCTGGACATCCACCCACCACAGGCGACAATTAAATGACATGCATCTGACGTGTCGTTACCTTACCTTAGCGGGTTAACATAGCCTTTACAACCGTTCCACAGATACTGAAAAGGCTTGGAATGTTGAAAAAGGTGGATGCTTGAGTTCCCCGCGAAGTCAGTGAAAGAAACATTATGGATTGCATAATAGTCTGCGAGTCTTTGTTGGGATCGAACTCGCTTGAGGCTTTCCTGAGAAAAATGGTTACAGGAGACGAAAAATGGTTTACAAAAACATTCGAAATAAGAGGTCTTGATACGGTCTTGGTAAAATACCGCAATCGGTCGGTAAACAAGATTTGCATCACAAAAAGGTTATGTTGAACATTTGATGGGACTGGCAAGGTGTCCTTTACTTTGAGTTGCTTCCACGCAATCAGCCTGATACTTTGAAGCAAGTGGCGGAAGAAAAACGGCCAAAGTTGGCGAATAGGAAGGGCGTTGTCTTCGTCATGTTGGAACAGCTTAACAAGAAAACAAGGTCTCCAGACCTTGCGCCTTCTGACTGCAAAACAATTTAGGCGGAATTCAATTTAATTCCGAAGATGAGATCAAAACGTACGTGGAAATTTTTTTTACCACTAAGTCTGCTGACTTTTACAAAAGAGGCATTATGTCTTCCAGAACGTTGGAAGAAAGTAATAGACCATGGACAATATAGTCCAGACAAAAGAGACATTCCAGTTTGCATTAATTCCCAAGAAGCTGGATTTTCTAAAGGTCTTGAATACGTCCTTACAGATGGTATGTCAAAAGTCCCCGTCGATCCTGCTTGTGCGTTGTTTCTTATCCGAGGTCAAAGGTAACAAATTTTCGTTTATTGCGTATGTCTCTGAAAAGTTGAGAGCTACTAGAAAAATGAACGCGACTGACTCGGTCAATTATGAAATAAAATCTTTAAGTTGAATTACAAGTATATATTACGATTTATGTTTTATTGAATTCGGGTGAACATTTTTGAAATACGTGGAAACGAACGAGTATTTTTAAATTTCGTGTTAAATTTCGAATGATGGAGTGAGCGAGTCGGACATTTTATCGAGGTAAGGCGATAAAATTAGTCAATAGTGAGACCGAATATGATTCTTAAATATGCGAAAATCGGGATAAGCTAGCAGCTATCGAAGAAGAGCTTAAAATATCGCTTAATCGTTTAACGGCCGTGCATGAGGGCTTACGAATAGCTAACCAAGAGGTAATCTCATCAATAAAAGAGACCGACGTGGCAAGGAAAGGCGATTTGGTAGCAGAGTATGATGGTAAAGCAATCGTAGTTATTACGCGTCTTACGGTTAGATAAAGTTCGCCAACATCATGCCAAGTTAAATGAAGATGATTCCACAATGCAAGTTTTGCTCTCAATTCAGCCTCTAAATTAGACGTCATTGGGTTGAGACGGCTATATACGTCTGTTCTAGCTTCCACTCGCTCGCTTGCAGCATTGGAAATTCTTCCGTCAAATTACTTTGTTATGCTAGAGGGAGTTTATTTGACATGCCTTCCAAACGAACTACGCGTTAACTTTCATCGATTTTACGGAGACTCCGCAGAAAACAACGATTCTCGCGCGAATTATGCAGACGAAGACGCTATCATTGCATCAACATTCAACAGTAAATATGATCGGAGACAAGCAAGTCAAATATTTACTTAAATTTCTGAAGAGAGAAGTCGAATCTCTTGAAAAGGCGAATGAAGCTAAATTAACCACAAACCGAGTGTGTTGAATCAGGGAACTGTCAAAACGGACGTTGGATTGCTTACATTGGAGACGAAAGACAACTGTTCGTTCTGCAAAGAAAAAAACCCCGATGCAAAGGACTCTTGTAGTACTAAAAGTATCATAGACAAGAAATTAATTTTGAAGCTATTTGGACACTATTCTAGAACTTGCAAAATCGAAATAAAATGTAAAACTTGCAGTTTAAGACATGCCATAAGTATGTGTGACTCTTTGTTTCTAAAAAGTAAAATTAATTCCGCTTCTTTGACAATCAATCGAACTGAAAACTCAGTAACGATCTCTTGTCATCCGCCATCAAAACAGTCTTCATTAAATTTGTATGTAGCAGACTCGAGCCAGCGGGCTAATATCTGTTTACAAGTCGCTTTTGCATTCGCTTGCAATGAACTTTCTTCTGTGCCCTTGTACGTTCGAGTCGTCATGGATGGGGGCAATCAACTATCATTTGTGAAGTCATCGTTGGCACCACGACTGAATTTTCCAATAATTGGAGTAAATAACCTCAGTGTGATGCCCTTTGGAAGTGAAAAACCTAGACCGAGTAAAATGTGCAATAAATTTCGTCTATTGTTACGTAGTTAACATAACGTTCAAGCAGTGGATATTGACGCGATAGAGGTACCAGAAATATGTTCTGATGTGCTTTACGTGCCAATTAGGGATGCGACGGTCCCATTCCATATTGGCCGATGCGAGAATCCAGGCACAACGATTTGAAGAAGGAATAAGTGTTCTCATTGGCGCTGATACCTACTAGCAGTTCGTTATGGGTAAGCATCATTGTCTTACGGACAGATTAGTTGCAGTAGAGACGGTACTGGGATGGACTATTCAAGGCCCCTTAGTAATGCAATCAACAACAGAGAGCTCAACTTACACAACTTTCCTCCGTCCGCGCTTGTAAAGATGTTCAAAGATTAGGAATCTTGAGATGATGGGTATAACTCTGGATCATCTCTGGGGTGTGTAGTGATTTAACGTTACATGTTCGCAGGAATGGGAGTCGATACGAAGTTTCACTTCCTTGGAAAAACACTTCGACCGTTTTATATGACAACAGACCGAGTGCTTTGGTTCGAATGCAGTCACTTGTTTGAAAACTCAAATCAAGGAATAGAGTACATTTTAGTGCTAACGAAAAAAGTATCAATTATTTACCTCACCATCCAGTTTACTGATAGGACAAGGAGACACACATGCGTCTAACCATCCGTACTTAAACGATTGCCTGGAGGTGGGATCAAATGTACTGCCTGAACTGTTGGTTATTTTATTGAATTTTCGCATATTTAAAATTGGACTCATCGCTGACATCGAGAAGGCATTTCTGCAAATACTATTGGCTGAGTCAGACAGAGACAGTCATTGGGTCTTTTGGTTCTCTGATAAAATCGAGGATGGGAGAAACCTACTTGCTGTGCAGAGCTTTAGAATGACGCGTCTAACTTTTGGCGTCACAAGCCAAGCTATGCGTCCATTTCTTCTTGCTGCAACGTTGCAGAAAATTATCGAAGAGGCCAAGGCAAAATACCCACGTACTTGTGGAAGGCTTTTGCAAGCATTTTAAAAGGACGAAAGTACCGATAGCAAGGAAACCGCGTAGGAAATCTATCGTGAAGCTAACCTTATTTTGAAGACTACTTCTTCTGACACTACGACACTATGACACTCACGCGCAAGCGTGAGACAATCTTTTTCAATGAAGCATCAATTTGATTGCACTCAGAAGGTTTTGGGTGTACGTTGGATTCTACCAACAGATGAATTGGAAGTGGACCTGGACCACGTCGTACAATTGCTTAGATATGGATCTCAGCTGACTACAAAATGAGACATTTTGAAGATAATGCGAAGGTGTTCGATCCGTTTGGTATTCTGGCTCCCTTTGAAAATAAAATACGTTTAAAAATACTGTTTCAAAATATCAGGCGTCGAAAATTGGAATGGGATGCGAAATTGCCTGAGGATCTACAGAGCGTTTGGACTGCCTGCTACAATTAAGTAGATGAGCTTAACGAAATCGCGATCCCTCGTTATTTTTGAATGACATGTAATAGGACTGTGTTACATGTGTTTGCGGTTCCGAGTCAATTTGCTTTTGGAGCTGCTAGGACCGTCGATAACAACGGACGAGTTTCTGTGAACCTTATTTGTACTAAAAACAGAGTGGCACCTCTTCAAAACAACAATTAGAACGAGTTGACCGTACCAAAGTTGGAGCTTACTGCAGCCCTAAAAACGGACGGTTTAACGAACCTTCTTGGTTGCTGCAGAAAGATTAACTGGTGTCGTCAAACAAAACAATGGCTGCTACGCTGTGTGCTTTGTCATCGAGTACTGAGGAAGAAGAAATAGACGATCTGGGAGACGGCACTTCACCTATTCCCAACAAAATTGAAAAATAGCAAAATTCCACACTAAAATGGCTATATCTTCTAAACTAAGCGTCCGTGGAGGTCACATTATGCACCGCAAAAAACGAAAATAAATAAAAAGTTGCCGGTCAAGACTTCCACACTAAAATGGCTCTATCTTCTAAACCAGACACCTGCTGAGGTCATAGGTTTTCAGTATGTCCATCAGTGCTTACTGCAACTGGAAACATTACTTCCTCTCGGCTGCTCAAACGCGTTCTCCGTAGTAGCTTTTGATAAATGTGGGATCAGATTCAGCCTCGCAAATCTCTTTTGCGACGTCAACACGGTCTCATTTTGCATGAAATTGAGGTCTTTTGGCACCAACTTTGCTGCTACACGACGGAAACTAAAATCATAAACCAAAATGTCATGGACAGATCCATAGGCAATGTTCAAGTCCTCCGCTATCTCTCTGATGGTAAATTTGAGGTTATTGCCAAACATTTCTTTTACTTCATCAATGTTTTCGTCGGTTTTCGAAGTCGATGGTCTGCCACTGCGTTTATCATCTTCGATTAACTCTCGACCACTTTTGAAACACTCGTGCCACTGGTAAACGACCGTTTTCTTTAGAGAATCGTTGCCGAAACACTCTTCCAACATTTCCAACGTTCGCGCACCATTAAATCCGTTTTTTATGTAAAATTTAATACAAGTTCGTTGTTGCAAACTTAAATCCATTTCTAAAATTGTAAAATATCGCCAACACACACAGAGATAGATGTATTCTCGGCTATGTAACTTTTGCAAATGTCAAGCTATAACGCTAAGATTTAGAGGGAATGTCAACGACAGATGTACCAACTTAACAAAAACCAAGAACTCACATCGGAACAATGGGAGCGCCACATGGTTCTTATTATTATTATTATTATTTTTTTTTTTTTTGATCAAGGTGGTAAATATAAATAGGTATCAATAACAACTATAATATCAAAAGGATCTGTTTGTTGTATAGGGTTTTCTAATAACGACTTGACAACATTTTTTTTTAAATAAAAGGCAAACCATTTTCATATGGCCACCGCGGGCACGTTTGCAGCGGTCGATTCGTTGGACCCAATTTTCAACGACTCGGCCATACATTTCGGCCAAAACGACCGCTATTTCGCGTTCAATGTTGGCTCTGGGCTTTTCCAACGTCGTCAGCGTATTGGCATAAACCAATGACTTAACGTTGCCCCACAGAAAATAGTCAAGCATCTTTAAATCGCACGAACGAGGCGGCCAATCGACTGGCCCATGTATTGAGATAACACGCTCATCATACTTACTTTTCAATAAATCGATTGTAGCATGTGCTGTGTGGCTTGTGGCACCACCTGTTGAAACCACATGTAGTCCAAGTCCATATCTTCCAATAATCGGTGATCATGGCGCGATAACGCTGACCATTCACAGTAATGTGACGATCGTTATCGTCGACGAAAAAATATGGCCCAATAACGCCGCCGACATGCAAACCGCACCAAACAGTTATTTTTTGTGGATGAAGTGGTGATTCATGAAGCACATGTGGGTTTTAACCCGATCAATAACGCATATTTTGCTTATTGACGAACCCATTGAGCCAAAAATGAGCTTCGTCACTGAAGATGATTTTGCCATGTAATTCATCATCTTGGCGCATCTTCTCCAAAACCCAATCGGAGAACGTACCTCGCTTCAAATGGTCCATTGGCTTCAATGCTTGAGTCAGCTTGATCTTGTATGGGTGTAAACCACGATCCTTACGCAAAATACGCCATAATGTGGTCTGAGCGATAGCCAATTCTTGAGAACGCCGTGGAATTGACTGATTTGGATCGTTTGTTACGGACGTCTAAACGGCAGCGATATTTTCGAACTTCGACCAACCCGTTGTCTCACTGACACGGCAACATCACACAAAGAATATGTAGACTCAAATTTTTGCACTAAACTTGTTATTGCCTGTCTACTAGGGCGAATATTACGACTGAAAATTGGAGTTAACGCTTTTAAAGTTGCAGTCACCGACTCCGAGTATCTGTAGAAAATTTTTATAATTGCAGATGTTGTTCGTTAGTGTATTTTACCATGATGAAAATGTTGAGTTTACTAAATAAATTGACAGTGACAGTTTGCTGATAAGTGAAAGAGTGCGTTCACAAATTAAATTCAAAGTTGTCAAGTCCCTATTGGAAAACCCTATATATCTGATCTGTTTGTTGTATATTTATCTTCATTTGATATTTCTCTTCTGTTTTTGTTATATGACTCCTCTTTCAGGATTTTGATTCGCTGATTTGTGCAATAAGCCAAATGAATTAAAAAACGTTCCGGTATGATTAGGAAGAAATCATCCAATTCAGTTGAGCTTCTATTGACATTAGCAAAAATTGTTGGTGTTTTAAAGTTTGGAATACATTTATGAGCCACAAAATTGGTGTTGCTATTATTACGAACTGTGTTTTGTGATGGCGTTGACCATGGCTCTTTAGGGCTCACCATCCACAGTGACCATTTGGACCTCACCGTTCTAAAAAAACAAATCGTACAGTACCTCCTTCAGCGTAAACAGCATACCTGCTGTGACTTTGGGTGGATGCGATGGCTCTTCGGGCATTAGTCGCAGATTTTCAGTACCCCAGATGCATGTAAAACATAGGTAGAACATTTCTTTTACCAAAATTCGGTGCTGATTTGTACTAGCTATTCATCCAAGATAACTTGAGAGTGTTCTACTTCTCGTTTCGCGTTATTTTAGAATACCATATGTATGTAAAGTATTAAGTAAAGTTAGACCATTTCGTTTACATTAGCTTAGTATATTTTGTTAAAAGACAGTCTTTGTATTTATAGTTTGACTCCTTAATGTGTCCTTTCACTGATCAAGCAATTTCTCTACTGTACTACAGTATTTAAAAGCTTATCCAAATCGTGGAAAAATATATCTTTTCCAAGTGCTCCCTGATTCATACATAGGCTCTAACAAAATTCCGAATTCCTTGTTCCATGCGATTGATCTGGAAACTGCTAACTGTTCCATAAACTCGATTGAACCATCAAGACAACAACAACGTGTTGATGACCTTACCTTTCAGTAGTAATTCCCTATAACAACATGAGTAAATTCTTACGCATTCAAGCCTACGCCACCACAGGGATCACTACTCTATACGAAAAAGATTTAAAAATATGACGGCCCTGGAAAACATTACGACAACGACCTTCGGATCTGCACGTGGAACGTTGGGACGCTTAAGAGGCCACACAATTAGCGATGGTCCTGCTATCACATAGATTTAACCCCCTTGAAGGACCCGATGGGATGGGTCTAACATAAGGAGGATGAAAAACTGTGATATGTTCTATGGAATCGCTATATGGTATAGAAACAGTCCTTACTCGGATGCTCATTTGACATGCGCGGCAGACTTAGGCATCTGGATCAAAGTTTAAATCTCTTACAAAAGCCAGATATGCGCCCATGCCTCATGAAAGACAAATACCACGTCAGAAAAGAATGTTTGTACGATCTCCTTGACAAGACCTATGGCGATCTTAGCGCCAGGATACGATGAGGATGACAGTTGGTAAGCATAAGTTTTAGGTTTATTGACTTTGCGTAGGCACAAAATTTCGCTATAACAAGCACACAGTTTTCTCATTTCAATATACCTAAGGGGACATGACAGTTTGTGGACCATGAAACATAAAATCAAATTGATAATGTTGAGATCTAAAGCATACTTTCAGTATTTTGAACGTCTGAACTTTCCAGCCATGCAACATTGACCCGGATCACCACCTTTTGCAATCAAAGTACGAATTTGGATCTCCAAAGCGCCACAACAAATAAGAATTACTGTGAGAAAATATAACGTAGAAAAGGTGGACTCGCAAAGAACCGCCAGAATCTTTGCCAAATGCTATCCCGAATTCTATCCACACCTCCTATGCTGCCACCATCAAGTTACGAAGACCACTGGCAATGCTACCAATGTGCCATCAGAGACGCGGCAACTGATGTGCTGGGTTTTACCCGACCACAATCGGGAAATCCCTGCTTTGATGAAGAATGCCGGAAAGCACATGCAGCTAAATGTAGAGCTTAAACGAATGACGAGAGTCGCTTGTTAGCTCTATGAGTGAAAGACACAGGAAGAACATCGACTTGCTCTTTTCCAGAAGAGGGAAAAAAAAACACGAGAAGTACTCGAAGCACGCGATCAAAAATATTGACAGTTTAAACTCCAGGCCGTAAGCTGTAAGCTTCTGTAAGCTAATCATCACGCCTTCAGATAAAATAGTCCGTTCAACTTAAACGATGATAGCCAAATGTTGATTATAAGTCCAAGAAAGATGCTGAAACTGATATTTTACGGTCGAGGTATTCAATAAATCATTTCGTAGATCTGGGCAGATGAGTAAAGAAAAGAATTCCTGTCAACTTCTCTAACTACAGTGGTATGTACGGAATTTAGAAGATTTTACTTAACACATTGTGTGGACATATGGAATCCTTTATCAACAATCTGATTAGGCCCTATAAGCGCCCTCACCCAATTATCTAAAAAACGAGAATAGAACAAATGACTGGTCTACGATTTGACCAGTTACAAGCTGCTTGTCCACCAGTAACCCATACCAGGACTTCGGTCTGGGGCCCTTGTGGAAGCATCACAGTGGGTGTGGTTTAAAATCTAAAACGCATGAAGGGTAATTCAGTTGGTTTTGACCCGATGTAGAGTTGCAACAAGTACTCGATGCTGCGACCCTTAGAACAACAAGAGGTTATTGGGTAGGCCTTGACTCATACCAGTGGTGAAACTGTGCTTAGGTATCAAAGGAAAGTAAGGACTTTCAGCCAACTTAATCCTACATGTGATCACTTAACAAACATTGACCAATTGGCATCTATAAACTTGGTTTCAGACTAGGAAAATCCACAATCGGCCAAATATTCACACTCCGACAAATCCTAAAAAGAACAACTCAAAAACTCCCAATCGATTCTTATTATCTTTTCATCAATTTTAACGCCGCATATGTCAGCATTTACACAGACGGGCTATATTAAGTCATGTCTCGCCTGTCCAGGTGAGCATGGAGGACCAAGACCTCTCTAATTCATCTTACAATAGATGAAAATATTTAACGAAGAAGAGTTGTACGCCGATATCGATCTAATCGGAACTAGTCAGAAAACTGCACATTAGTCGCCTCAAATGGCTAGAATATGTACAGCGAATGGACTCCGATGCTCTGGCCCGCAGAGTTTTCGAATCTAACCAGTGAGCACAACGCAGTAGTGAAGGACGTCACCTTATGTGGTGCACACAAGTAGAAGGGACTTGGAGTGCGAACCTGAATGCAGTTATTGTAGTTATTGCAGATCGAGCTAACTGGAAAGGGTTCTACATATTCTCTTCTCTTTCATGTGGCCCTGGTATCTGTTTATTTGTTAGTATATATCTGACTTTTATTTTGCCTTACCGATGTTCTATAGAGAAAATATAGTGTTTGGGCCATCGAATTTGTGCATTTTAAGATTATAAAGAACGTTTGCTATTTCACAAGTGTAAAAGTGGATTGGTAAAGGAACCGACATGGCAGAAGCTGGAGTACTCACATTTTCCTTTTTAATTTTATTTATTGTAATAGCACACTTCAGCTGAAGAGGAATAAAGAAAAATATAACTCGCGGTATACTAGGTGAAGTGAAAAGTAACCTCCAGCGCCAGAATGCGCTGCTACTGCAAAAAGGGTTATGGTGCCTTGAAGTCCGTTCATATTAAGGCAGACATGCCAAATTTCAGTGCGATACTGTCTTTAGTTTTGTTTTGACAGCTGATTGTTGTTGACGTGTTTGGCATCATGTTGAGAATGGACAAAAACGATTTTCGTTCTCTCATAAAACATTATTTTTTGAGAGGCAAAACGGCGAATGAAACAAAAGAAAAGTTGGATTAATATTATGGGGCTAATGCTCCGTCAGATTACACCGTCAAATATTGGTTTCGAAAGTTTCGTGGTGGCCACAACTCCACTACCGATCAAGTTCGCGGCCCAGGCTCTCCGATGCGGTTTCAGAGGACAATGTCAAAAAAATACATGAAATGGTGTTGACTGACCGGAACGTGAAGGTGCGCGAGCTAGCAGATACTAAAAATTTAGTACTGAGCGCACACGCCATATTTTGGGCAATATTCTGCATATGAAAAAGTTATCCTGCCGTTGGGTACCGCGCATACTCACTCCTGACCAAAAATACGAACGCAAGAGCACTTCGAAAGAGTGCTTGGACTTGCTGATGCGGAATCGGGCGGACTTTTAGCTTTAGTAACTGTTGGACACCAGAGAACAGAATGAGTGCCTGGCAATGGACTTAAGTCGGCACGCGTGCTCCGAAACGGCCGGAAAGATTATGGCGTCGGTTTTTCGGGATTGTCATGGCATACCTTTCGTGGACTACCTCGAAAAAGGAAAAACCATCAACAGCGAGTATTACTGTGCATTATTGGAGCGATTGAAGGCCGAAATCACTGCAAAACGGCCTCACATAAAGCGAAAAAAAAATTTGTTTTCGCAAGACAATGCACTGGCGCACAGGAGCATCGGAACCATGGCTAAAATCAATGACTTACGGCTCTAATTGCTGTCTGATCCACCGTATTCGCCCGATTTGGCTCCCTCGTACTATTATCTCTTCCCAAACCTCAAAAGATGGCTCATCAATAAAAAATTCAGTTCACGCGAGGAAATCATCGACGCCACAGAGGAGTTTTTTGCAGACCTTCCGGAAAATTACTTTTCGAACTGGATTAAGAAAATGGAAAATCGCTAGAATAAGTGTATCAAACTTAAAAAAAAAATTTTTTTCATTCCCAAGGAGGTTACTTTTCACCTCACCTAGTATACAAAAAATATTGAGAAAACCTTACGTCCGGTTAAAATTCCGAAAAATTCTGAAAATTTTCTTCCTATGTAAAAGTCCATAATTATTCTATGGACATTCAGTTAGAGAGTATTTAAATAGTTGGTAGGAAAATTCGTAGACAGGGTAGGATGTGCTTATTTTATGAACTCAAGGATCTCCGAACTTGAAACTAGATAGACTTTTATATACGGAAATGGACAAAAACGTCCTCTGCAAATTTGGAGATGAATTGCAGGTCTTTCAAAGAATTTTGGTGCGCATTTAAAGCATTGTTTAGTGACTTTGACATAAGTAATGATTTTGATGTTAATAAAAAATAAAATAAGAAAAATAAGGAAAACCGTTTTCCCCCCTTTTTTATGTAATCAATTTTTGTTTTTTTTAATTCAATGGGCCTTACTGCAACGAACCGTTATTCGCGACTTAAAAAATTGTCGATTTAGATTTTAATAAAGACTTAAGTCTAAAGTGTGGCAACAATGCTTTAAGAGTCAGCTTTTATTTAAATTTCACTCTTTCAAGGAACTACTCCATTTTCAATGAATCTACTGCATAACGTTGGTTTGAGATTTTATATTTGCATTTGAATTTGGATTTCCTTTGAAGTGAAACTATTTGTGTTTAATTAAAAATGATTTTGAGTTCCGATGAGGAAATGAATATGGATAACCAATTAATTCCGGAATCTGTTCCTTCGCGAAGGGTAAAATTAACCAGTAAGTCTTTCATCTTTTTCGTCCAATTGATGCAGCGCGGACGTTTATTTTCATTTTCTTCTATCATGCTATAGGGAGAGTGGTTATAATTTAAAATTAAATTGAATATTTATTTTACATTCTACATACATATGTATATCAGCAAAACGAGAATACTCAAGGCATTCGAAAGTCGAAATAAACAAAATCAGCTAAGATGGTTTCTTTTCGTTTGTGCATATGAAAATGTGATGCCAATGTACTGAAGTTAATACTCTTTGTTAGCTCCCGTTTTCGTTCCTTAATGGAAATTAAATTAAATGAGAGCTGTTTTTAAACTGTAATATAGGGTTTTACAATAGGGACTTGACAACTTTGAATTTAATTTGTGAACGCACTCTTTCACTAATCATCAAACTCTCACTGTCAATTTATTCAATAAACTCAACGTAAAGTACACTAAAGAGCAACGTCTGCAAATTATAAAAATTTTCTACAGATATTCGGAGTCGTAAAATCATCTTCAGTGACGATGAGTAAAACAAGAGTAGAAAAAGTGAAAGAAATGGTTATGAACGATCGCCGAATCACAATCAGAGAAGTCGCTGATGATGTTGGCATATCGATTGGATTGGCTCATGCTATGAAAATTTTTCGAATATTTGATGGAAAAAACAATTCATGACTTTTGCACCACGATAATGGACCTGCTACCAATTTATCGCTTGTTCGTGAACTTTTAGTCAAAAACAATACTGTAGCGATGCAACAGTCTCCATATTCCCCAGACATAGCTCCGTGTGAATTTTTCCTTTTTTCAAAAATAAAGAGTACCTTAAAGAGCCGTCGTTTTACAAGCATATATAACACTAAAAGCGCATCGCAGTAGGAGCTAAAGGCTATCCCAAGAATCGAGTTTGAGAAATGTTTCGAGGATTGGAAGAATCGCTTGCACAAGTGCATAATATCTAATGGGGACTATTTTAAAGGGGACAACATTAATGTAGACGAATACAATATATAAATATTTTTTTCAAAAAATTAAAATTTCTGTTATTTTCTGAATACACCTCGCTTTTACACATACGATGGAATAGATGGAAATAATTTTATTTTTTGCGTTTAGTTACACATGTACGTATGTCTCCTTAATCCGTTCACGAAAAACACATTTTTACCAGTTTTTACTTCAGTAACTTGAATTGTAATGGTGATAAAGGAATTTTAAATTCATGAAAACTAAATAACGTTTATGCAATTTGAATTAAATTCAATTAGCAGTTTACACATAATTTTAGTACTTTAGATACCAACTTGAAAGCTTTTTAGTATAGGGTTTTCCAATAGGGACTAGACAACTTTGAGTTTAATTTGTAAACGCACTCTTTCACTAATCATCAAACTGTTACTGTCAATTTATTCAGTAAACTCAACATTTTCATCATGGTAAAGTACACTAACGAGCAAAGTCTGCAAATTAAAAAAAATTTCTACAGATATTCGGAGTTGCAAGATCATCTTCAGTGTTGAAGCTCATTTTTGGCTCAATGGGTTCGTCAATAAGCAAAATATGCGTTATTGGTCGGGTGAAAACCCACATGTGCTTCATGAATCACCACTTCATCTACAAAAAATAATTGTTTGGTGCGGTTTGCATGCCGGCGACGTTATTGGGCCATATTTTTTCGTCGACGATAACGATCTTCATGTTACTGTGAATGATCAGCGTTATCGCGCCATGATTATATTTGGCCCGAACTGGAAGATATGGACTTAAACAACATGTGGTTTCAACAGGATGGTGCCACAAGCAAGACAGCAAACGCTACAATCGATTTATTGAAGAGTAAGTATGGTGAGCGTGTTATCTCAAAACATGGGCCAGTCGATTGGCCACCTCGTTAGTGCGATTTAACGCCGCTTGACTGTTTTTTGTGGGGCTATGTCAAGTCATTGGCTTATGTCAAAGCGCCGACGACGTTGGAAGAGCTCAGAGCCAACATTAAACGCGAAATAGCGGCCGTTTCGGCTGAAATGTGTGGCCGAATCGTTGAAAATTGGGTCAAACGAATCGATCGCTGCAAACGTGCCCGCGGTGGCCATATGAACGATGTCGAGTTCCATTCATAAATGTTTTGATTGTACTTTAAGCCAATAATAAAGTTTTTGAAATATCTTAAATGGTATTAACATATTTGGCATCACTCTATTCTTTATTGACATATTTTTAAACTAATACGTGACATTTTCTACCTTAACTCCATACTAACATTAATTCCGACCATTAAATTCGTTATTAGTACACACATTTTGGGAACTTACATAATTTAGTTGTTAGTAAGGCCTAATGTCTTAAAAATTTTTATTCAAGAAAAGCTAACTTTTTAAAGACAACTTCACATTTTTGTGTTGCAACAAAAAGTACTAGATTACGTATTCCAGTTGTTGAAGGTATTTTTTTGAGACATTTAAATTACTGTGATTGTAAACACAGCCCTTTTAAAATCGCATAAGGAGATTCTATGTTCTTTAGGATATAAAATAGTCGAAAGTTATGCTTTGCTTTAAACTCCCTCGGCAGCTAAATTCATATCCTTAAATGACTTATTTCATGTCATATCTTCTCATGTAACCGACACTAATATAGAACGTCCTATACGTAAGCTTCTGAACCAATTCAAATTTTTTCCTTTTTACTGGCTTATATAGATAAACCAAATAAAATCCTTCAATTGAACCACAGTAAATAAGGAAAACCAAGGAATATGTATACAGAATTTGATCGGAAACCAAGCAACAGTTACATATTAGAGTTGATTCTGTTTTTATCAATTCAAATACGAAATTTTCAATCAGCTTAGATTGGACTTTCAAATTCTATTGATTGAAACATTCATTCCTTTAGCTATATCCAGGCTATTCATCTTTACAAAGTCACACTTGCAGATGCAGCACAAGTAGCTATTTGTACTAGCTGTGGGTAGTTATTGTTCTTAAGGATCCTTTCGACAAATTCTCGATACTAAATGCACATGGATTGCACAAGGGAGCCAATGTGATGACTTTGAAAACATATAACTGTCAACGGATTACGATTCCAACTGAATTTCCAATTAAATATCGTCTAAGCATTTGGTAAAAGGATACACACCAAAGGGTTTCCAGTACGTATATACTTATCTATGTACATATATATGTACTTAAGGGTGCACCGTAGCAGCAGCTGTATGAATGTGACACATAGAAGATATGTTTCATCTTCTATGCAGTATTCAAACTCCAAGTAGATTGTGGTAAACTGGACATACATTTGGAGATTGAAACCCGAGAATATCTCAATTACACATAAAATCTCAATTTCATCTTATCTAACGTGTTCGAATCTAAAGGTATCGGTGTACGTACTCCAATTTGTCACTGAATTGGATGCTGCTAGATTTTGAATAACATTCCGCTTACATGCCAATTTTGAAACATAGACGTGCTGGCTCGACAATATTTTTAGGTGATTTTCCAGTAAGAAGTGTATCCTTATCCAAATTTATTTGATTACATATTGCAAATATCTTTTGAGTAGAATGTCCTTAGTTAAAGTTGTTATTAAGAAATGTATTGGTTATATAGTCCTACAGATGCTGGTGAATTTTAAGAACATAATGTGCCGTAAAATAAAGCCGAATGCAATAGTTTTGAGGCTAAACTTTTGGAAAGAGTTGAAATGCCTTTAAGACATTTTTTCTTTTCTGTCGAAATAGAGCACTCCTAAAAAGCACTAGTCCGTTGTACCCTTTGTAAGTTCCTTTTAATGAAATCTTTCAGTCTTTCGAAGATAAAGTGCCTACAGTAGAAGAACTCACCACGCCAACGCCGAGTACCTTAACCCTGATTGATGCGAGCGTATGCTGAGAATTCGCAGAGTGAGTGCTCCGCTGTGTCGTCGTCACTTCCACAGCATATCTCGCAGGATATTTTATCACTTATGACCAGCACATTTAAGTGCTTAGCAAAAGTGCAGTTCGCTGACGCGACGCCAGTAAGCAACCAGCTGTCTTTTCTGCTGAGGGCCAGGATGTCGGGAAGCATTCGTTTGGTTTACTTGCAACTTGGGAAATCATACTATTTTCAGTTCCGCTCATATGAAACCCAACTGTCATTAGAAGCCTTAACTGAGGTGCAGGCAGAGCGAAAGTAGGTTTGGATACTGAAAAACTCTCCTCTTAACCTTCCCTGGCAGGTTCCTTTTTTACTTAGGACACATACAAGACTCAATGAATTTAATCTTCTAGTCCAGAATTTAGTTCTGTATAACCAGCTTGAAAGTCGTATGAGTATTCCACAAAGCTCTAAGTGGAGTTTGACCGCCGCTACAGGTCCACGAAGACCCGCCTGCATTCCTTTCGTGGCTCACATTCAGGCCAAAACCAGCCTTGGGTATAGGAAAACCCAATTTTGTATTTTTTGCGCACTATTTTTTGAAGTTCTAGTGTAATTGTATCAGCTGATATGTCCATAAGACCAAAGCCATAAGATGACCTCTTTTTAAACAAAATATGGCTTTGAGAGAACAGCCCATGGTATGAATATCAGGACGAGCGATATCCACAATGCGTCTAGAGCAGGGCTAGGTATGTTAGGGAAAGGCCCCATTCAGCTATGACAAACCGTTCTTTGGAGTCTGGTAAAAGCAGCAATCACGTATTTTCACAAGAGCTTATTTCACCCGACAACCCATTGGCCTTGTCACAGCCATGTAGATTTAGAAGACCCATCTTAGTGACAGACCCATTGTCTTGCCGATAGCTCTTCTGCGCTGCCAGAAGGCACATGCAAGTTTGGTTCAAGGAAGTTTGTTATCCAGAATGACACCTAAATGCTTAGTTTCTTTGAAGAATTGGATGGTGATGCTTTAAGCACTAAATGAATCAAACCAGAGAGCTTCATCCTTTTCGTGAAGAGAACAACCTCAGTTTTTTGAAGATTGATATTACAGGTGCACCAGTAATCGTCGATCACGTCTAGGGTTGTCTGCGCTTTAGAACAAAGCTAGACATGATCCAACAAATAGTAAAACTAGATTAACTCCGTATGCTTGTTCATAGACATCAGAACTATTGAGCGCGTTGAGCAGTAAGTCAATCAACATGTACATGTAAGTGAAGACAAAATGCCGCAATGCGGCAACCCCTTTTTAACCCCCCCATTACATATTGGACACATTCAGCATCCACAATTAATGTCTTATTCATCAGCATTGCTTTTATTCACAAAAGTAGTGATTCGTCTAGGCTGTGTTGTCTGCCCTAACTACACTATCGTTAAAAGTTAAGGTGTCTTAAGCACCATCAACACTCTTGTTGAGTGCGCCTGCATATTAGATTCTGAAGCGCAGTCTTGCAGTTTCTTTCCCGTTGGAAGGCGTCTTGCGCACATGGATCTCGTCCATTTTCTAGATGCTTTTTAACATGAAGAAAGTCAGATTTAAAATTCTGAAACGCTTGGCGGGTGTGTGTTCCCCCTTTTCGATTATTGGTATAAAAGCTACTCTCACTGTTCGCCAGGGTTCTGGTATATACGATATGCCAGTACCAGGCTAGCAGTAAAGATTATCTTCAGAGTTACCAGCAGCTGATATATGCCTTTTTGTAAAATAACTGGGTAAATACCATTGGTGCCAGTCAAAGGAAGTAAATGCAAAAATGTTGGCTCCTACCTAAACCAAATGGAGTACGATTATGAATTAAATAACCCAGCATAGTGTTGCTACTAAGCCACGAATGTCTATTGTGTCACAGTCAGATATGTTATCGAGAAAATTTGCTCTTTTACACACAACCATTGCAATAATATGGGAATATGACCACTATATACTATAAAAACCTGTATCCAAATTGTAGAAAAATTACCTTCTACAATGTTAGATTTGTTATGATAGAGACACCACTGGCAGATATTTGCTCTTCAATAATTGCATAATAGTTTTTTTTTAACACATACTGGTGGAGTGAAAAGTAACCTCCTTGACTGCCAGAATGCGTTGCTATTACAAGGCACTTATGGTATATTCTGCATATGAAAAAGTTATCTTGCCGCTGAGTGCCGCGCATACTCCTGACAAAAAACACGAACGCGAGAGCACTTCGAAATAGTGTTTGAACTTTCTGATGCGGAATCGGGCGGACTTTTGGCGTCGATTGGTAACTGTTGAACACCAGAGAACAGAATGAGTGCCCGGCAATGGACTGAAGTCGGCACGAGTGCTCCGAAACGGCCGAGGGAGGCTCGATGGGTCGGAAAGGTTATGGTGTTTTCTGGGATTGTCATGGCATACTCTTCATGGACTACCTCGAAAAAGGAAAAACCATCAACAGCGAGTGTAACTGTGCATTAGTGGAGCGATAGAAGGCCGAAATCCCTGCAAAACGGTCTCACATGAAGGGAAAATTGTTTTCTGTTTGCAAGGCAAAGCACCGGCGCACATTTGACATTCAACGGGCCTGTGATCTGGCACCTACCCGATTGGACTATAACTGAAAATTGATATTGATGTTGGCACCTTTGCATGGATGCATGCATGAAATATAAGGGGCATTTAGGTGTAGCAAGAGTGCTTGCGATTCGATTCACGAATTCGACTGAAAATGTAAGAACAAACACTAGAACTCATAAGAATAACACATTAGGAATGTGGCTATCCATAGTTTCCCAAAAAGCATGATCTTGGATTCTAATCATAAATTTTCATATACCATACTGATCCTGTCAAGTTTAAAAAGACACAAGCAAATAGTAATCAGCTGAGTAAATGAGTCTTATCATATCACAGTGACAATATTTGCAAAAAAAATGAGACCGATAAGCATCTAAGGCTGCCGGGTATGATACTGAAATTCAATCGTAAAATCCGTATTTAACAAAGCGAACTTGAACAATTAAAAGCCTTTTTTAGATGCTGTGGTAAGAAATGCTTAACATATTGTACTGGAGCAGAGAAGTGACTTTTTTTAGATGTGGCTCGACGACATATAAACTATTGACAATGATACTTAAGGCAAAAAGTTTTCAAAATCAACAACGAAATAAAAACTGTCTTAGTTCCACGTTACAATTTCAAAAAAGTTAGTAGGCTAAGACAAATGAGTGACATTTCAAAACAAATAAGACCAAAGGAAGAGCTAACCAACCTTTCTGAATCAGACAATTTCTGCTATGAACAGATCTACATTATTTTACGACGCTGTGTTCTAATCGAGAGTCCAAGATAAGGATTATTTTTCAATTGTGAGCCCATACAGACAGAAGAAAAAAAAAATCTATTCTAGTTTAATTCTAGTTTAAGGCCCCTAAAATTCTTCAAAAAAAAAAAAAAAAAACTGTTAAATGTTAAGTTTGCTGTCCTCCGAAAACATTTTATCAATCCGAATTCGGGCCAGAAAACTAGAAAAATTTAGCTCCATATTCCACACCTATCACCTACACAAAAGTGTTCCATTTACTTTAGTCCACATGTTTTTATAGAGCATCAAGGTGACAATTAGCTCCGCTACACCGGTGCCAAGCTCAGGACCTTATCGTAAATTAGGGAAGGAAAAGGCAGAGAAGTAACAGAGTCGTATAAAAAATCAGGGGACAGCTGGCTCCACTGACAGTACCCTGTATGGGCCTCTTGCCAGGCCAGAACCAGAATTAAGTATGGAAAAGAAGACCCACATACTTGACCTCATACTCGTAAATTTAACCGAAGTAAGAAAGAAAGCAAGCGGGACAAAATAACTGCCACATAACTTTATTTTGAGATAATCAGGCGTATGAATAGGAGCTAGAGCAAAAGATGGAGTAGGCATAGTGACAAGTCTGGCTCTCGAGCAAAAATTATCCGATTGGGAAACGGGATTCAAGATTTCTTATAATACAGCTAGACGTCGAGGAAAAAATAGCTGTTATTCAAGTTTATGCACCAATAAAGTCATTGCAGGAAGAGTCGCAATCATTACCGGGGATCTAAACGTAAGAACAGGAAACGATAAAAGCGGACCATATGGGATAATAAGAAATCAGGCTTGCGAAAATACGTCAAACGATAAAGGAAGGCGACTAATTGGCTCTTAATAGGCAATTCTTTCTTCCGCATAAGAAAGCACACAAGATTACCTTCGAAGTAGAAGAAAGATAGAATACCAGAAGCAATATAACCGATGTAAAAGTCATAACATAACAGAACTAAGTTGGGGACAGATTACCGATTATTAATATGTGACACCAGATTTAGGAAACGGAAAAACCAGAACATAAAATGTTTGAAATAGTTAGGTTGGAAAAATTAAAGGAAGGAAACACACAGCAGGAATTAGAAAGCGGTTGGAAGAACATAAAAGATACACTTTTAGATACTGCGGAGCAAATATGTGGGAAAACGAGGTTAAACACTAAGAAAACGAGAACCACCTGGTGGACGCAAGAAATTAGGGAAAAAATCGAAGAAAAGAAAATGGCATGGAAAGCTTGCAGCAGAAATTGCTCAGACTCGAATAGATTAATATAAATGGTGATTCATCTTAAAGTTTGATTTATAATGTAAAACAAAATACATAAATTTGAAAGTAAGCATAAAACTTTTCTTACCAGTTAAAGGAAAATTTCATTGCGTTTACTTTTTAAAAATGATATTAAGTAAATCATGGCCACGACTACGTATGAGGTGGTCCGATCGGTAAGTCTAATTTTGTGCGACTCGTTCGAGCATAGCGACTGGTATCTCGCGGACAACACGAGCAATTTTGACTTCCAAAGCGTCAATCGTAGCTGACTTATTCTTGAAGACTTCAGACTTTAAATATACTCAGAGAAAATAGACCAAAGGTGTGATATTGCACGATCTTGGCGGCCAATTTACCGTAGCAAAACGTGAAATTAAGTGCTCACCAAAATGATTTCTCAACAAGTCCATTGTTTCACGCGCTGCATATTTCCTAACGACGTCTTGTTGAAACCAGAGCTCACCAAGACCATGTGATTGAATTTCAGGAAGCACATAGTTCGTTAACATGGCGCGATAGCGGTTACCATTGACGGTAACATTCTGATTTGCCTCATTTTTGAATAAATATGGACCAATGATTCCACCAGCCCATAAACTACACCATACCGTTGTTTTTAATGGATGTAATGGTAGCTCTTGGTACTCTTCGGGTTGCTCATCAGCCCAAACACAGAAATTTTATTTATTACCGTATCCATTGAGCAAGAAATGGGCTTCATCACTGATGAAAATTTGGCCTCAATTCTTGCACAAGTTGAATTTTGTACGCTTTTAGGCCGAGATCCTAACGTAAAATACGCCAAGTTGTCGAATACACCAAGCCAAGCTGCTGAGAACAACGACGAATCGATTCGCCACGGTCTTCGCGTACACTCTCAGCTACAGCTGCTATAGTCTCTTCACTACGCGCTGGATGTGGTCTATCCGGTCGAGTATCATCCATTAATGTTAACTGGAATCAAATTTGCGAATGGTATTGACAATAGTGGTTTCAGTAGGTCGAATATGCGTACCGTAAGTTCCTCGAATCGCACGGAAAATATTTCTCACAGAACCCGCATTTTCGTTAAACAGCTGAACAGTTTGGAGACACCGTTGTAGTTTGAGTCTTTCCATGATGACTTGTCAAAGGATACTGAACAAAATGACAAAGCAGTTTAATAGGAGTCATGCGTGGTCTGTCAAAAAAGCCTTTTTAAAATAAAACCTCACTAAGAATCATCGCTTAGAAGTAAAAGTACACGAGGACAAAACCAGATGTTTCTAGAAAATTGTAAAATGACTTCGAGGAGAAAGAGGAAAACAATCCAGATCAATAAAAGATGGTAACAACAACTATTAAAGAATCTCCTACGGGCCATATCCGGAGGCACAGAACATACAAACCGATTCCAACAACCGTGGGAGGAATCCAAGATCCCAAAAGAGTGGAACGAAAGCATTATCATACCAATATACAAAAGAGGAATCAGCTACGACTGTAATAACCCAATTAGTCTGTCGTCATATGCTTATAAGTCGTATACGAAAATCCTTGAGACTGAGGAAATCCATAGACCACTGCAAGCAACCTTTAGACCACTACGGCAAACCCAGGATCACATATCCACCTTAAGAGTCCTCATCGAAAAATTAATAGGAAATACCAAAGATTAATACCTAGCTTTCTGGACCTAAATGCTGCCTTCGACCTAGTACCAACATGGTACCATATGGCAACATATTTGGGAGACACTAAAAGCAGAAAATGGGTCAGAAAGATTAATGAATGCCACTATAGGTTTTTATGAACATCCAGCAAGCATTATCTGGTTGGTTGGCGACAAATCTATTTCCTTTAAATTACAAACAGGACTTAGATATGGAGACTGTCTAAGTCCCCTACTATTCGTAAACTACCTGGACCAGATTGCTTAAATTTTCAAAAGTCGAACTAACAGAACAATAGTCGGCATGAGAAGACTAAGTCCCATTTATCTGCAATTCGTACTCTATACTTCATAATTATATAATCATCGTTGCAAAAACTAGGGACAGACTTCAACAAACGTTCGACATATGGAATGAAGAACTCAAGACGAAAAGGATGATACTCAATGCAGACAAAAGCAAAGTAATGTGGACATCGAAGGAAGACCACCCGAATACGGAACCTAATATCGTCAGTAATGGAAGGAGAATCAAAACAGTATCGACGTATGATTATCTAGGCGCAATAATTTTAAAACAACGGTAGATGCGATCAGGAGGTGTTAAATCGTAACAACAAAGCAACGTCGGTATACTTTCAAATCAGCGCAACTAGTAGGTAGAAGAGATATTTCAATTGATGTGAAAGTCAAGATTTACAATTGTATATTTGCCCTTATAGCCATCTACGGAGTCGAATGCCTACCGCCTCTCGATAAGCATCTGAGCCGATTTCAAGCGACTAAGGTAGGAAATAAGACAAAAGGAATCGAATATCAAACAGAAAAACAACTTAAGTGGTTGGATCACATAGAACGAATGGCAGTCAAGGCTACCTAAAGTAATGCAAGAAATGAAAGTAGCCGGCCCACAACCAAGAGGTAGACCACGGAACATCTGGGAACAACGTATCCAAACAATAGGACATAAAAAGGGGAAATCAAGTATGGAAGTGAAAGGAATCAGTACCGAAAGAGAAAAATGGAGATCCTGGATACTTCGAGGCTACAGCCATGCCTAGCAGTAGCAGGGGATGACGAAGAAGAAGAAGGTGACAATTAATAAACAAGTTCCGGAGTTAACTAAAGGGCATTGCCTTTGAATGACAAACCAACTATAAGGGCGTATAATTTGTCCAATATGAATAGATATTGATGGAAAGATTGCAGCTTAGTATAAGAGTTATTGCTTAACATATTGCATAATCTTCAACTGAGGATGAAAAAGACAGCCAAAAATGCTCTAAAACACGTAAGGGGTTTTGCACTGTTTGAGAGATAAAAATAAGAAAGGCGGGTGGTGCGTGGATTTCTACAATGGCTTAACACAGTCATCATAGCACACATTTAAATACCGAACCAGTTACAGGATCACATGGTCCCCAGTTCATATTCAGCGAATCTCAACTTTTTTTAGAAAAAGCCTTTTATACATTCAAAACATCTTATGGTCTTACCACATGAAAGCTTATATACATCTTCTTAGTTGCATTAGTAGTTTTGTATGCTAATTGCCAAGCTCCGGGATTTTGCAGGACTACAAAAACTATTTAATTTAAAGTTCTAGTCGTAACAGTTCAGCAATAGCTAAATCTAAAGAGATAAAAAATTCGAAGAAATGTGACAAGCGTACTCTCAGCTTTAGCGAGAGTCTAACCAATTATAGAATTGTTAATAAGTTCCCGATGAAGATTATTTTTAGGTGCGCAACTAAGTTCTCTAGGTGGCTCCAGCAGTAAGTGTTGGTCGATTGGTCGATTGGTCGTTGGTTTGACATATCCAAAACCTCATGAACCAAGCTTAGACATATGGTAAACAAACCGTTTTATTTTGGCGTCATATACTTTTAGTTTTGTGAAAATGTCTGATTTTGTGCCAAATAATCGTCATTTGCGGAAAGTGTTGATTTTTTTCCATTCCAAGAAAACGGCGGCTGAAGCGCATCGAGAGCTCCAAAAAGCTTCCGTCGCTTCAAAGACGGTGATTTCGATGTTGATGACCGTCCGCGTGAAGAAAGACCAAAATCCTTTGAAGAAGCTGAATTGCAGGCATTGTTCGATGAGGATCTGTGCCAAATGCAAGAAGAGCTTGCTTTAGAATGAGAAGTTATCGGTTAAGCTATTTCCAAGCGAATATATGCATTGGGAATGATTTAAAAACAAGGAATTTGGGTTCCATATGACTTGAAGCCAAGTGACGTTGAGTGTCGTTTTTTTGCCAACTGCTCTAGCAAAAAAGGAAGAGTTTTTTTCATCGCATCGATGAGAAATGGATTCATTACAGCAACTCAAAGAGAAGAAGTTATGGGGACTGCTTTGCCATTCTTTTATGTTTTAGGCTCGGTGGTTATGCTGTGTATTTGGGACCAAGTCGATGTTATTTATTATGAACTGTTGAGACCCAACAAAACCATTAGTGGGCAACGGTATCGACTTCAATTGATGTAAATGAGCCGAGCACTGCGCGGAAAACGGCCACAATACGAGCAGAGCCACAAAAAAGTGATTCTACAGCATGACAATGTTTGGCCTCACGTTGCCAAACCCGTTAAAACCTATTTTGAAACGCTCAAATAGGAATTCCTACCCCACCCGCAAAATTCCTCAGATACTGCGCCGTCCGATTGCTACTTGTTCCGTTCGATGTCACATGGTCTGACTGATCAGCAGTTCCACTCATATGAAGACATCAAAAAATGGCTTGATTCGTGGATAGCCTCAAAAGGTAAAAACTTTTACCGTAACGATGTGAAAAAATTTTAGCTAGCGATGGGGAATACTTTGAATGACTCATTTGTAACCAGTTTTGCACAATAAAGTTGCAGCAAAGTAGTGCAACTAATATTATAAATACATATATTCATACGAGGGCTGTTGATGAGTACCCGGATTGGAAGGTGTAGGTGGTTTTGTTTTGACACCCATTTCAAAACATCGTGTCAGTGTTTCTTGCGATCATGGAAAAAAATCAGTATAGCTTCGCAATCTGATTTTTGTTATTGAGTGGCAAAACCTGCGAGGAAATCAAACCAATTCTCGGTGGTGTATATGGTACCCATTCACCTATCCGTACAACCGGTTACCATTGGTTTGCAGAGTTTCGCCGTGGCCGGACGTCGGTTTTTGATGAACCGCGCCAAGGTGGCCAAAAACGGTTACCACAGAGGAAACCGTGGACAAAAATCATGATCTCGTATTGGCGGACCGCCGAGTTAAAATTTGCGAGTTGGCTGATATAGCAGGCATCTCAAGTGAACGCGTTAGCCATATCCTGCACGAGATTTTGGGCATAAGAACAAAGAACTATCGAAACAATGGTTTTTATCCGGAAAACGTGCTTCGAAGAAGGGGAAGACTGGAGAGGTGATGGCCACCGTTTTTTGGGTCGCGCGAGCTATGATCCACGTTGACTATTTATCAAAAACAATTACAGAAGCATACTACGTCGATTTATTGGGCCGTTTCAACTCCGATTCAAAGAAAAAATTACCACATTTGGCGATGAAAAAAATGCTCTTTCACCACGATAACGCACCGGCTCACACCTTCGCAGTCGCCATAGCCCAATTGGTCACATTGCACTTCGAATTCTCTGGATTTGGCTCCCTGCGATTTCGTTTTGTTCCAAAACCTTAAAAGATCGCTGCCGCGGAGGAGTGTTTTGTAGGCCAACGAAAGTTGTATTATACGGAGGGGCTTAAAAAGTTGCAGTACCGTTGGGAAAAGTGTATCGAGCTGAAAGGAGATTATATTGAAAAATAAATTGCTAAAGCCTAAAAAAGTTGAGTTGTCGTTTCTAATCCGGGTATTCAGCAAACAGCCCTCGTATATGGGAAATGTACATTAAGTAAAAAAACATGAGCAAAAATAATTTAAGAAATTAAAGTGCTAGCCACTAGTCTGAGTCTTAGGTTAGTTAAAGATAGAAGGAAGTTAAACAAAAAAATTTAACTTTAGTCTGTAGATATCCACATCTCAAAAGAACCATATGAAAGCAGGGTAGCACCCTATTGGCATCAATTTGTTTATGAAGTACGCCATTCAATCAAATTTTCTTGCCCAAGCAGGCAAAAGAAGTGACTGCCTAGGCTGACGTGGCACAAAATAGTTATCAGGTTTTTGATGCCCTACGGCCTACACAATCACAGGATTTACAGAAGGCAGTGATAGATTATCATTTTAATAAAAGATACCCCATTCACTTAATTTTATCAATTCTAAAGTAATCCAAAAATATGCCTCTAGGACCCATCGTTACTTGTTTACTAGGCGAAGTAAAACAAAAGAAATTATAAAGCCTCTGAATCTCCAGTTGCATATGCCAAATACCAACAACTCTATGCCATTTCAAAACCTATCATTTGGAATAAAACCCCTTCATATCTACGTATAATTACAGAGAGCGACGCATTACTTTAGTATAAAGCTCCTAACTGACTGACCCCAAAGCAGTCTTATAAAGTCTCAAGAAAAATTCCATCATATCTATATGTCCCTACAAATAGGGTTGAACTGGAGCCTTTTTGACCTAAGTGATCTTGGATTATAAAAGATCATAAGATATATTTATCAATATAGTTGCCTTTGAGGGCGATACAATGATTGAAACGATTTTTCAATCTTTCGATACCAGTTTTGTAGTACGATTTCGGTTTAGCCTCAAAATAGGCCTCTGTTTTGGCGATTACTTCTTCATCGGTCTTAAATCTCTTTCCGGCGAGAATTTTTTTGAGGTCTGACAACAGGAAATAGTCGCTGGGGGCCAAAGCTAGAGAATACGGTGGGTGGGGAAGCAATTCGTAGCCGAATTCAATTAATTTCGCCATCGTTTTCATCGACTTGTGACACGGTGCATTGTCTTGATTCTTGATGAAACAGCACTTTCTTTTTTTTCAAATGCGGCCGTTTTTCTGCGATTTCGTCCTTCAAACACTCCAACAATGCAATGTAATAATCGCTGTTGATAGGATGCCATAAACTTTCCAGCCGACTGTTGAGTTTTTGGTCGTTTTGGACGAGGTTTGTCACCTGATCGCCACTCAGCTGACTGCCGACTTGACTCTGGTGTGAAGTGATGGAGCCAAGTTTCATCCATTGTCACATACCGACGCAAAAATTCGGCTTTATTGCGGTTGAACAGCTTTAAACACTCCTCTAAATCATCAACACGTTGTTGTTTTTGGACGAGCTTTCACATGTCCAAATATTCGTGTATGATATATCAAACACGCTCTTTTGATATCTTCAGAGCCTCAGCTATCTCGATCAACTTCACTTTATGGTCATTCGTAATCATTTTGTGGACTTTTTTGATGTTTTCATCTGAAACAGCCTCTTTTGGACGTCCACTGCGTGCATCATCTTCGGTGCTTGTATGACCACTTTTAATTTTTTCAATCCACTTGCGAATGGTTTGTTCGGCTGGTGCAGAGTCCAGGTAACACTTATCAAACCATTTTTTTTGCATCGGCTGAATTTTTTCCCATCAAAAAGCAATGATAAACTAACACACGAAATTGTTTTGAATCCATTTTTTTCACAATAACAAAAGTTGCTTCACTAACAACGCTATATCTCGAGAACTAATCGTCCGACAGCTGTCAAATTTATACACGTATCTTTTGAAGGTTAGTACTAACTGAAAATGATATGGATTTAATTCAAGTGGTGCCCTCTCTTACAAAGCCCATGTATTACGTATTCTTTAAACACATTTATATTTTTAAATTCGGTCCCAGAACTGCTGATTCCTGGTCCCTTTTCATGTTATCAATATATAAACGCCTCGTGTGAATTTTCCTTTCCCGATACTCTCTATTACCGCATTATGCCCTAATTATTGACACTATCAATTTATTGTCTTAACATTATTTAAACCTTCTCAAAGTTATGAGAATCAAAAAGAAGGAACAAAAACTTTCAACTGTTCTCGTTATTCTGCGGTGTAACAGTATTTCATGGTTAGCACTCCCATTTGATGTATTTCATTAAATTTTATTACCATCGAATCCACATAAGGTTTCATACATTGCATGCATCTTAAGCTGAGGTCAAGGCGCAATCATTTGCTCACAATTGTGCAACTTAGAATGTCAGAGACCGACACTCGACAAATTATTTCCTATTGAAATGATGCATTGCGTGGAATACTAAGTTGGGTCTCTATCCTCCCCAAGCATGGTGTACCATATATATGGTGACATTTATGTGTGGGGGTGTACACATATGTACATATATCTGGAAACTTTCTTCACACCACCTACATATATTCATATTTCTGAAGAGCGAGGAACCGAATCTAATTTAGCGAAAATCCTATTCAAAATTATCCTTCCATTGTTCCTGGTTAAAACAGACCAAACCACATCACACCGTACGATAATAATAACGAATTGCTGCGGTGAATGCAATGACAATTGCATTGATATTACTGCCAATGCAATTGTAGGGAATGTATACGTAGGAATACAAATTTTCTTTTGCGAAGTTTTTGAATTGTTCGAAATCATTGTCTGAATCAGTAAAAAGAAAAAATGCCATGAATAGTTCGACTGATTTCCTACATTCTAACCCATATACCAAGATTCCATTAAAGCACAAGAGTTATTTCTCACTTTTGGAATCTATAGTAGAAGGAGCACCAACTCAAATCAAATGTGAGTTGTGTACATTTCGTAAGCATCACAATTTCTTTTTCACAAGCAATTTATTCGTAAACACACCTGCTCCTGCCAAGCATCATTGATTAGGTTTTAGTGCTGGAAGGCGTAAATATTCGTATTGTGTATGCGGCACATACTTGCTTTTTGTTTTCCAACTAATTTACCAGCATATGCGGTATATTCATCACCCAACATTTATAAATGAGACCTTCTATAAATATTTTATCTACACATCTGAGTTGTTTAACCTTAGGAGATCGAAACTGTTCCGGTTGTATGATTAGCACATTCTCGAAATAAAGAAATTGGCAATATCTTTCTTCGAGCACTGATGAGAAATAAATTTGGAAGTTTTTCTGATGTGTGTCTTCACTTCACTAAGTCAATTCACTTTAAGTTAGATTCAAATGCAATTTTTATTATTTTTTAGAGGAATACACGAAAACCTGTGGAAAATACTTTAAAATTTTTAAATTTTTAAGCAAGTAAAAGGATAAATTGAATTTAACATAATTAAGTATGTTAATTATGAAGTGGAAAAGTCAATCTCTCGGACGGATTTAGTGAGACTTACCATATTACAAGCACAGAACAATTACTTACCTACATATTTAGGTTTCGTTGAGTTCCCCTTCCACTTGCGCTCACCACCTATGGCGAGGCCTACCTCTACTGTGTTGTCCTTCCGAATTAGAGTCGAAGATTCTGCGGGCTGGAGCGTTGGTGTTCATTAGCTTTACATGTCTCAGTCATCTCAAACGCCCAATGTGCAGTTTTTAGTACAGGTCAATGTCGCTGTACAGCTCGTAAAGTTCATCATTGAATCGTTTCCTCCAGAACCTTTCAACGTATACGGGACCAAATATTTTACGAAGAATTTTTCTTTTAAAACGACAAAGGATATCTTCATCCATGCTCCAGAACCGTAAAGCATGACTGGGATTACAAGGGTCTTATATAGGATTTCCTTGGTTGTTCGGGAGAGGGCCTTACTACATTGTTGCCCTTACTATCTCAAAGTTATATCTGTCGATTGTTATATTGGGTGTCTCTTCTTGTATACAGCATATATAGGATGATTCATCGTCAGGTTTGATTTCCAATAGGCTCTTTTTGACAGATCACGCGTGACTCTTATCAACCTGCTTTGTCATTTTTGTTCAGTATCGTTTAACAAGTCATCATGGAAAGACTCACACCACAAAAGCGTCTCCAAATTGTTCAGCTGTATTACGAAAATCAGCGTTTTGCGATAAATGTTTTTCGTGCGATTCGGGGAACTTACGATGCGCACAATCGACCTACTGAAACCACTATTGCCAATACCATTCGCAAATTTGAGTCCCAGTTTACATTTTTGGATGACACTCGGCCGGTTAGGCCACATCCAGCACTTAGTGAAGAGGCTATAGCAGCTGTAACTGAGAGTGCACGTAAAGACCGTGACGAATGGATTCGTCGTCGTTCTCAGCAGCTTGTTCTGGCGTATTCGACAACTTGGCATATTTTACGTAAGGATTTCGGCCTTAAAGCGTACAAAATTCAATTTGTGCAAAAATTGAAGTCAGACAACTTGAATTTGCGTCATATTTTCAGTAAATGGGCTCTGGAAAAACTCAATAAAAGTTCTTCCTGAAACTAAAGCACATGGTCTAGGTGAGCTCGAGTTTCAACAAGACGGCGCTATGAGCCATAAAGCGCGTGAAACAATGGACTTGTTGAGAGATCATTTTGGTGAGCACTTAATTTCACGTTTTGCTACGGTTTCACATCTTTGGACTATTTTCTCTAGGGATATGTAAAGTCTCAGGTCTTCAGAAATAAGCCAACTACGATTGATGCTTTGGAAGCTAATATTACTCGTGTTATCCGCGAGATACCAGTCGCTATCCTCGAACGAGTCGCCCAAAATTAGACTTTCCAAATGGACCACCTCAGACGTAATTATGGCCAACATTTACATGATATCATTTTTAAAAAACAAATGCCATGAGTTTGTCTTTTAACTAATGATAAAAATTTTAAGTGCGTATTCCAATTTATGTGTTTTCTTTTAAATTAAAAATCAAACTTTATGATGAATCACCTTATACTTTGGTTTGCCCTCGATTACAGCTGTTTCCATTTTTGCAGCTTCTGATTGTATACTCGAAAATGCACCACTGCGGTTCAGAGGAGAGTTTTTCAAGACCCGAACCTATGTTGGGTCTGCCTGCGTCTTCTGTTAAGGCTTCTATCGATAGTTGGGTCTCATACGAGCAGAACTGCAGATAGCACAGCTCCGCAGGATGTAGGCAGACCAAACGAATACTTCCCGACGTCTCTTGGAAGTCAGCGGCTTTTCTGCTGTCTCTCAACAGGAAAGACTGCATTTTTCTTACTGGCGTCGTGACGGGACACTACATTTTTGCAAAGCACTTAAAAGCGCTGGGTTTAAGTGATGCACGGAACATTATCTCTGTGAATATCCGGCTTACGCTCGCATCAGGGTGCAGGTACTTGGCTATGACGTGGTAGGTGCTTGTACTGTCATTCATCTTTTCGTAAGACTGAAAGATTCTATTAAAAACGAACTTTACGAGGAGTACAATGGACTCAACATGGCCCGGTATAGCTCTTGTGTGTAGAAGCTGTCATATGGGACTTTAAAAGCGATAAAAGGGTGATCAGTATCGATCTGAATTTCTTGGGTTTTCTGCTGGATCTGTCATAGTGTGAATATTTGGTCAATTGTGGACCTACCGGACTTAAAACCGCACTAATAGGGTTCAATCAGACCATTGACAAATACGGCAGAGAAGATCTTTTATGAGATGTTTAGAAGACTGATAGATCTGTTGTTGGTGTATGCCTTCTACCAACTAAAATATATAAAACTCGGCCGCTTCGGAGCACTCGTGCCGGTTTCAGTCCATTGCCGGGCACTCATTCTGTTCTCTGGTGTGTAATAGTGGATCCAAGTTTCAACAACAATTACAAATCAACGCCAAAAGTCCGCCGGATTCCGCATCAGCAAGTCAAAACACTCTTTCGAAGTGTTCTCGCGTTCGTGTTTTTGGTCAGGAGTGAGTATGCGCGGCACCCAGCGACAGCATAACTTTTTCATATGCAGAATATTGCCCAAAATATGGCGTATGCGCTCATTACTAATCTTTGTGGTATCTGCTAGCTTACGCACATTCACTTTCCGGTCAGCCAACACCATCTCATGTATTTTTTTGACATCGTTCTCTGTAACCACATCGGAGGGCCTACCGCTGCGGACTTGATCCGTAGTGGAGTTGCGGCCACCACGAAACTCTCGAAAACAATATTTGACGATGTAATCTGACGGATCATTAGCCCCATAATATTTATCCAACTTTTCTTTTGTTTCCTTCGCTGTTTTGCCTCTCAAAAAATAATGTTTTATGAGAGAACGAAAATCGTTTTTGCCCAAACTCAACATGATGGCAAACGCGTCAACAACAATCAGCTGTCAAAACAAAACTAAAGACCAAAAACAACTATCCCACCTAGTAGTTCAGCGGTTAACCGTCTGGTCCAACTTATTGTTCGACTTCAGTTTAGATATTTCTATCCTTATTTAATTTTGGTCAGGGGGACGAAATTTTTTACCTGTATTGTCAATATTGAATGGTTCGCTCTGCGTGACAGTGGAACTTGTGTCATCTTCTCTGTTTAGCAGTCTGCAGAAACTATTTGTCCATATCCTCAGCACCGACTGTGACCCTACTACAAGGTTTCCTTTTGCATTTTCACAGGTCTCTATTGGGGTTTTATTATCCTGACACTTTCATTTTACCTTTTGGTAAAACTTCCGAACATTACTCATGGAGTGGCACCAGTTCATTTCCTCGATGGCGCGCTTCTCATGCCCTTTCTTTTTTCTACGGAGAATCCGATGTTGTTCCCACCTCTTTTGCTCGTAGAACTTACGGGCCGCTCTCGTCTTTTTGTGCAGCGCCGCTTTGTAGGCAAGTCTTGCTGCATGTGCTTGCCGGAACTCTTCAACAAACTAGAAGTTTCCTGGAAGTAGGCGGGTGAATCCCAGTACATCAGTTGCGGTATTTCTGATGGTTTCTCAGTATCTAAGCCACTGGTCTTCATCACTTGATGCTGGCTGCAAAGGACTTCTCGATAGGTTGAGGGATACGCAAATGTAGCCGTTCAACATTAAATCTCCTCCTAGTATTTCCCCTTTGGTTTGGCGTCTGAGATATCTGCTGTAGACGTACCTTGGCTGCAACTAGGTAGTGGTCCGAGGCTATGTTGGCCGCTCTGAATGATTGGACATCTAAAATACTTGAAGAGTGTGTTACGTCAATCGCAACATTATTAATCTGGTTGACAGTTTGCTGATCTGGTGTCCGCCTTGCACCCTTGTGAAAATTTAGGTGAGGAAACGGAGACCAAAATCTATTAGCCTAAGTCCATTTCCAGACGTGGGGTCGTGTGGGCTATGTCTTCCAATTGTGCTACCAAAGATGCCCTCCTTCTCCAGTTTTGGGATTTAAGTCCCCTAGGACGATTTTAACGTCATACATCGGACATTGGTCGTAGGTTTTTTCGAGCACCTCGTAGAAACTTTCTTTGGTAGCATCATCCTTTTCCTCCTTGGGGAATGAGGGCATATAAGGCTGATGTTAGCGAATTTACCTTTGATACCGGTTGTTATAAGGCGTTCACTCATGTGTCAACAGCTCAAGACTTTTTTGCTAAATTTTCCGCTTACAACAAATCCGCATCCAAATGGACGTTATTTACGTTCCCTATAGCAATCACCGTAGTAAACATCACATTTTTTTCATCTTTCTTTTGCCCGGGCCATACCACCGCACTTCCTGGATGGCTGTGATATTTGCTTTATAGCAGTCTAGGGTCTTCGCTAATTATTCGGCTGCACGCGGCCTGTTCAAGGTCCGAACATTCCACGTCAACAGTAAATCTGTCCTTATCCGGCTTTTCTTCTGTCTAGCTACTAGCGAAGACTAAATGATGTGAAGGATCTGAACACAATAGTCCGAAAACCGAGTGAAAATGTTTCAGAAGAAGTTCAGATTGATAATGAAGCAGATGATGGAATTTTTATATATGGTCACCAGTTCTAGAAATGTTCATCCCTAAGAAAACAGTGAATGGTCATTACATTTGTAAGGCAGGATAAGTGCTGCATTGCAACCTGAAATAGAAGTAATTATCGGATGCATGTTCGTGGTGTGCTACAATCGATTATCGTGCTTGAAATACTATTGGTCTACTAATCTTGTAGATATGGTCTGAAATTAGCTCCGGTTCGTAGGTCTTCGAAACCAGGACGAAGATCCAGGACAATAATTGGAATTAAACACTTACCAGTAATAGAGGATACAAGGCGTAGTTGTGTGAGATGTACCCAAAAGAAGAAACAATTACAATCGTCCTAGCTTTATCCCTCGAAAGCCAAGACAAAATGGTTAAAGCTATACTGAAAAACTAAAGGATTGCCGATTGATCGAGGGGCGAAGGAAAAGAAAAGGGAATTCTTTTGTAGCATCCCAGATATCGGTTCTAAGAATCCATAATTTGTTGGGTGAGCATTAAGTTGAAAGCGTATTACAGACCTTAGATTACGTGTGTTTGTGTAAATAGACAAACAGAATAGGGCTTACAGAAAGGGGCTGTAAGTGTTTAAGTTTCAGCCGAACTGTGTACTGTGGTAAATCTAGGGAAGTCTCTGTAAAACGAATCGGAGTACGGTTTCAATTCGGAGAATGTGGGTGGTACAGAAACGGTGCCCAAATTGGCTAACGTATTCGAAAAGAGGTCGACGAAAAGTAAGAAAAAAAAACTTAGTAACATAGCGGTTGGAGAATTCCGTAGACCAGAGCTTGATAAAACCAAATAGGGAGTTGGATTTATTTATGATACTGTCAACATGGCAACAAAGCTTGAGTTTTCTATAACAAATAACACCTAGGTCCCGCAACTCACAGATCAATTTAAAATTAAATACTTACGACAAGAACTTGGGAAGCCATAATGAAAATAAATTATAGTTTGGCATTTACTAATATTGAGCTCAAGAAAGTCTTTTAGCACTAAGTGGAATATCTGTCCAAATCCTTCTGTATAGTAGACAATTAGAGTAAGTTGAGAAATTTTTGAAGATTTTCGTGTTATCGGCGTGCACAGATGTACTCGTATGTACATATGGTATATGAGCTTTCAATGATACGATCAGCATCATTGGTTGTTAGAGTAAATAATAAAGGACCAAAATGGCTGCCTTGAGGTACTCCGGAAGATGCTTTAGTGGGGTTAGAAATCCAGAACCTAAATAAAACATTATATTGTCGATCTCCTAAGTTGAATTTAATCCAAATCAAAGTGCATGACCGAACGCCAAGAGCCTTAAATTTGGGCAAAATAATTTTATGAGAAAGCTTTGTTAAAATCAGTTGCGATCATGTCGACTCCAATTCCACATTCTGGTGCGCACAAAGTGTTTGAGGCGAATTTTGAGCCAGCGGAGTAATTGTCTTTGAGGTCTTCAACTCTGTTGCTTACTTGTCCCAACTTTATGTATAACGTTGTTTGAGATCAGCTGTTTATGTACGAAACGTAAAAAAAGTAATTTTCAAGAATTGGACTACTAAATTTTCAATTCCTTTTTTTAGAAATGTTGTTTGGATGTTACAATGAATAGGAAATAGAAAGTCGGCATTCCACAAAGGAGTTGATCGACTTAGCAACTAATCACGATATTTCAGACAACGTCTGAAAGTAAGCTCGAGGGTATATTGATGAGCATTCATAGCGAGACGAGCGTCACGGTTGAAGTGAGACACGAGACATTACGTCAGTGTTCGAGAGTGTCCATTAACAAAGTGATATTAGCATCATCTATGAGTTTTATCGCATGGTTTTGTATGCTATCTAGGGGCAGAGTTGTTTTAGGCACACCTGAGCAGATGTGTTATTGCACAACAGTTTCGGTAGGATAAAGCTGTTATATTGAGGCCAGATCAGAAGAGGAAAAGTGTTCCTAACAACGTTCGAGGAAAACTAGATATTTCGCAGCATTTTTGGGTACATCAAATATGTGCTCATTCCATTGACACACTTATTTCGGCTTCGATGCAAGTGCCATTCATTGATAATCGCTTCAATGACAACATTAAGTCTTGAAAGCATTTAATTCCACTTTGTTGATAGTTCCCCAATACATACGCTGGCGTTCCCGTTCTTCCGTGAATCTGGGAACGAATATGAAAAGCAGAGAGTCGTCAGCAAATGAATATATTGGATAAGAAGTGGCAGATGCAAGTTGCCAGCGTGAAGGCACATCTCTTCAGAAGAAGGAGAGATATACTGTCTGGCCCAGCGGGTTGAGATCTTTAAGTATTCTCCTACTACACGTATGTGTACAAGTATGCAGCAAGCAGATTGATCTTCTCAAAAGAGCTGACAAATGGAATGTCATTGTAAATGAGCATTTGGATGGAAGATGAGGCAAAATTTCTGATGTTTTTGACGAATGGCCAAAAGCTTTTACTACCTTTCCGATATCGTAGTATATTTTTCCTCAGCCTTCGGTCGTATTGAAATTTCACACACTTAAATAAGACGTTTCAGTCGTTCCTGGCTCGTTTAAACTTTTTTTTGCTTTCCTCTGTCGGGTTGGTCTTGAACGAACGAAAAAACATTTCTCTAACCATGCCTCTTGTTTTGTTTTGATATTCTTCATCCGATGATGGATAAAGGAATTCATTTCAAAGAGAATAGTGTCTGTGAGCATATCAACAGCGGCGTCCTTGTCGTCATCGAGGCAACATAACGTCCAGTTACAATTCCTAAAGAAGCTGTTAAGTCCGCTCCAGTTGGCTTTTTCATATTGCCATAAGGATCTTTCGGAATCTTTTCTTTAAATGTGTGGTGGGTGTACGAGAAATTAGCTGATACGACATTGGAGTCCGACATCAAACTCATTAAAGGTCGAATTGCTGTCCAGCAATTCAGACGTCCGTAGCAAACGATCCAAATCAGTCAATTCGACGGAGTTTAGTTTAGTTTGGTTTACATCCAAACAAGATCAAGCTGACTCAAAAATTGAAGCCGATGGATTCTTTGAAGCAACGTACGTTCTCCGATTGGGTTCTGGAGAAGATGCGCCAAGATGATGAATTTCATCGCAAAATCATTTTCAGTGACGAAGCTCATTTTTGGCTCAATGGGTTCGTCAATAAGCAAAATATGCATTATTGGTCGGGTGAAAACCCGCATGTGCTTCATGAATCACCACTTCATCCACAAAAAATAACTGTTTGGTACGGTTTGCATGACGGCCGCATTATTGGGCCATATTTTTTCGTCGACGATAACGATCGTCACGTTACTGTGAATGGTCAGCGTTATAGTGCCATGATCAACAACTATTTTTGGCCCGAATTGGAAGATATGGACTTGGACGACATGTGCTTTCAACGGGATGGTGCTACAAGCCACACAGCACACGCTGCAATCGATTTATTGAAGAATAAGTATGGTGAGCGTGTTATCTCAAGACATGAGCCTGTCGATTGGCCGCCTCGTTCCAATGCGATTTAACGCTGCTTGACTATTTTCTGTGGAGCTGCGTTAAGTCATTGGTTTATGCCAACACGTCGACGACGTTGGAAGAGCTCAGAGCCAAAATTGAACTCGAAAGGGCGGCCGTTTCGGCTGAAATGTGTGGCAGAATAGTTGAAAATTTGGTCCAACGAACGACTAACGAATCGACCCAATGACCAAACGTGCCCGTGGTGGCCACATGAACGAAGTCGATTTTCATTCATAAATGTTTTGATTGTAATTTAAGCCAATAATAAAGTTTTTGAAATATCTCAAATGGTTTGCCTTTTATTTAAAAAAAAAAAAAAGTTGTCAAGTCGTTATTGGAAAACCCGATACGTATGCGCTCTGGTAGAGGTTTTCGTTCAAAGCCCTTAAACGTTTGGATAATAAACTGAAAGGCATTTGAGAACGAAAGAGGTATGCAGATAATTTTGAGCCCGGTTAGGAACAATCATAATTTCTAAAATTAGAGCGTGTTCTTTGAAGCTGTAATAGACGCTTGGAGCTTAAATGGGATATTGAAGTTTTCATGAAACCGAATGTAAAATTTTTTTAGGTTACTTGGATTAATGATTAGACCCTACTGCTGGATTGAGACCATTACGTTTGTTTTGATTTTGCAATCTATGTAGATGGAGTCGGAATTATCACGCAAGTACGCAAGATACAAGGGGATATTCTCATAAATTGTACGGTCTTTTAAACGAGGTTGAACATAATGATAGAATCAAATAGGTCGTTAGTTACTTTCACTTTAGGAGGAAGCATGGGATCTACAAACCAATATAATGATGAAGTACCTGTTACGCTATTATGAGGTTGATCAGGTGCAGGAGAGGGATTTAAAATATGAGTGCGCACAAAGTTATAGTAAGATGGACGAGTTGGAGCGGGACAAGAAGAAGTCAAATCAGGAATAAGATAACAATGGGGTTCTGAAGAAAAAAGGGTATTCTGAACGTTTTGAGGGATTCGAAAAGTATACAGGATGACGGTAATGGATCTGTGGAGAGAAAGAAGGAAATGTCCGTAATCGATTGTTGCTCAGCTCTGATCCTCTAATCACTTCTCTTAAAAAGACGCATCCGAAAATAAGAAAGCCATTTTCAAAAGAGACGTAAGAAAATCTTCTTCGAGAGGCTCCAGAAGTGGCACAACCGCTGGGTGCCGCGCATAATCACTAATGACCAAAAATACGAACGCGAGAGCACTTCGAAAGAGTGTTTGGACTTGTTGATGCGGAATCGGGCGGACTTTTGGCATCGATTGTTAACTGTTAGACACCAGAAAACAGAATGAGTGCCCGGCAATTGACTGAAGCCGGCACGAGTGTCCGAAGCGGCCGAGGGAGGCTTGATGGGTCGAAAAGGTTATGGCGTCGGTTTTTTGAAATTGTCATGGCATACTCTTCGTAGACTACCTCGAAAAAGGAGAAACCATCAACAACGAGCATTACTGTGCTTTATGGGAGCGATTGAAAGCTGTAATCGCTGCAAAACGGTCTCGCATGAAGGGAAAATTATTTTGTTTTTGCAAGACAAAGCACCGGCGCACAAGAGCATCGCAATCATGGCTAAAATCAATGACTTACGGCTCCAATTGCTGTCGCATCCACCATATTCGCCCGATTCGTCTCCCTCGGACTATTATCTCGTCCCAAACCTCAAAAGATGGCTCATCAATAAAAAAATCAGCTCACGCGAGGAAATCATTGACGACACGGAGGAGTATTTTGCAAACCTTCCGGAAAATTACATTTCGGACGGGATCAAGAAGTTGGAAAATTGCTTGAATAAGTGCATTAAACTAAAATGGGACTATATTGAATAAAATAACAAAACATTTTAAAAAAAAAATTTTTTTTTTCATTCCCAAGGAGGTTACTTTTCACCCTATCTAGTATATCTGTGGAGGATTAATTTCAAGGGGACAACATTAATTTTAATGAAAAAATTAATATTTTTTTATAAAAATATAAAGTCACCTTACCTTGTGAACTGTTAGCTAAGTAGTTTGAAAGATCTTTCGGTGAAAACCCCGGCGCCCCGGTTAACTTTACTTGACGATCGGCAGGCAGCAGTCTGAAACTTTATAAGCGAACATATTCAGGTCTTTCAGCAAAATTCAGAGCAAAAAATGTCTGTTGTTGATAAATTGTGTGCTTTGTCAATTTTTGTAGACTCTATCGCGCGTCCACGGCCATAGCAGTGATATTCTCGGTAGAACGCGCAATAAAGAACCGACCACTTCTTGGAACATCTCTGTCTACCTAGTTTTCATGAGTCGCTCAGCCAAACGCTTAAAGCCAAACCATTGCTTTTTTTTTACTAATTCTCTATCTCTCAACAACATAAATGACAAAGCACAATTATACTTGCCACCATCTACAAAAATTATGGCACATTCACATTACTTTGAATGACATTACTTTTGCTCCACCTTGTATTTTCCTGAAATTGTTTCTTTTTTTCTGTGTGATCCAAAATTTAACAAACTGAACCCTTTATGTATGACTCTATGTCATTTTACTTAACATGCCGGCATATCCCAGTCACCAGTAAAAAAAAATTGTAAATTTCAAACGGTCCCTGCGATTCCAAACTTGACATCCATTAAATTCAGAAATAAAATGCTGTATCGCAAATGATTACAAATTGTCAAATATTAACCGTTTTACGCTAAACTGTGTAAGTTTATACCTAATGAGAGTTCTAAGAGTTCAGCTATTTAGAATCCGGCCATTTCTTTTTATATAGGGATGTACAATATAATAAGTATGCCAATTTATAATCCAGTTACGTCAGTAACTTTCGTTTACTTATGTTTTTAAAAAGGAAAATATTGTAGCTAATTAAATCATTCTCTTCAATATTCCGTCAATGTGAAGTGATTTTCCACAAATATCGTTCAGATTATTTCAAACGAGTCTCTCAGAGGACAATTATCGATAAATTCGTTTCCAACGTTTCAGTTTATTTTTTATTACAATACGTAAACATTTTTATCAACTCATACCGAGAGTACTCAGCATTAACATTAACATGACATCTACGGACCGTAGAATTTCATTACAAACTGAACTACTTCACACATTAAAACTCTCATACCGAACGCGCAATGTATTTGAAGGATACACCACGGTCACAAGAAGCACTGGAACATGTCTACGCCACACCGCCACAATCAAGTTCAAAAATTTCATATTGCCAAGAAGTGCTTTAGATCCGTGCTCGTGGACATACATTTCCGTGTCCTGTTTAGTAATTCTGTTTATTATCAAACTGTCATCCCCTCTTACTGACAGTCATTCTGAAAGAATTCAGGAAGCCTGTGCTTATAAATATTTAAAAAAATATATAGATATTAGAATCAACGAGTAAATGTACACACTCCCGAAGCGTGCTAATCATAATTTCGACAGCGTCAATTCTCGGAAAGTGGTTCGAGAAAATTGCCACACAAATATGGTTTGGTTTGTCAGAAGGAGTGTACAGGGATGGGAAGCCACATTCACTTGAATGTATTACGATTTCATGTATCGGACTTGTCCTTACTACAAACATAGCTTTTGGTATCTGTATCTTGATACATGTCTACAAGGAAAACGTGGTAGTAAACATTTTTTTTTTTTTTTTTTTAGATTTTTCTTTTGTTGAAAGTAGATTTTTTCTTATGGAACTGGTCATCAGACGGCTACTCTTGGCTTTCGTGCCAAGATGTCGTCTGTCATAACATTTTTCTGCCACTTTAAACCATAATCGAGTGGATGTGCCCATAAAGGATCTCGTAATGGACCCGTTCAAATGTCTACAAAAATTGGGAAGGCGACAGACTTGAATGGAAAATCTGTCATCAAAAATTTTGCCCAATGATTGTTGGACAAATTGGTTGGACTAAAGAAGTCTCTGGGGTTTGGGTAGTACCTTCCTTGTCCTGGTCCGTGAAGACTTACAAAAAAAAAAAAAAAAAAACAAATTTAGACCAAAACCTACCTCCCAAGCAAGTGGCTGTCAAAACATGGTTTAAGGTTGAGAGAGGTTGAATCCTGCGACCAGAGTTCGTTCGTTTCTATTGTGTAATTCAATTAAGGATTTTTATTGAAGGATAAATTCCGATGTTGATGGTGGATATAATGCTAATGTATGGAACCAGATAAGTAGTTGCGATGTCAGCAGTATTTTCTTTTTTTTTCTTTTTTTTTTTTTTGGTTTTTCGGTTATTATTGGAGAAAAGTCGGTTTTACGAAATTGACTTGATACTTTATATTTGGCGCTGGCCATATCCGTCGTGTATCTTTTGTTGGCTCTTTTGGCTTGGAAGGCCCTCTGTGTAGCACTTTTATTGCCATTTATGGAGTAATGGATACGTAAATATTATCATTATATTTCAAATCGATTTTTCTATTCCTTTTCTTTATCCGATTTCTGTATCTATGTATTTATGATGTCGTTCCGAACTAACGACGTTTGAGCTAAAATATGCTATTTGTAGTCATTGATTCATTCAGGGCTTTGGTTGTTGTTGCTTGTTTGCTTGTCTATTCGAATGATAATGCGAAAATGAATAGAAAGAGTAGTTAGATACTAAGTAATATTTAGATCCCTCTCCACATCCACAGTGGCTTGAAAAAGAGAATTATAAATTCTGTTCAGCAAACTCATCAAGTTAATTGTTTTTTTTTTTTTTTTTTAAGAAAACAAAGTAACATATGTGGTGCAAACTCTTTTTTTTTCTGGTTTTTAGAAATAGGCAAATAATTAAACCAAAAGTCTATGTTGGTAAGAATAAATTAACAAGTTTCAAATATTCTTGACAGGGATCTGATCAACAACAACTTCTTTAAAGGAAAGAAATTTAAATTGTTGAAGGGGCTCAATATGAAAGTCATGTTTAGAAAGTTGTAGACAGGCTTACAATATTTTATGCACATTTTTGAAACTACGACCTTAAACTTAAATTACTTCACTAGGGTTTCATAGTAAAAGCATTATCAGGTGGGCTGAAGAAATTACTTTCAGATCAGTAGGGACTTACAAAAATGTTGGGTATGCAGTTACAAGTTACGTCGTTAGCCTCTAAGGTTCTGTCGTCCTTCTGGCAATGCAGAGACGTAATCGGCAAGATATGGGGCCTCTCACCGAGAAGGGTTTGAATCTACATGGCTATGATAATGCTAATTATATCCTATGCGTCGGTTGTCTGGTGGAATAAGTTTTCGCGAAAATACGTGATTGCTGTTTTTACCAGACTCCAAAAAACGGTTTGTCTCTGATGCTTTCTGAAGCACTTCTGGCTCCGCTCTAGACGCGATGAAAGATCTCCCTCCCCTTGATATTCATAGCATTGGCTGCACTCTCAAAGCCATCTTCCGTTTAAGAATAGGTGGCCTTTGGTACAACACGCACTGGAACACTGGGAAATTATGAAATCGACTTTCTCTGTACCCCAACTAAGCAGAGTCCAAAGAACAGCCTGCCTATGCATAAGTAGAGCCCTATGGTCTACTCCCTCCGCGGCACTGGATATTCTGTTTCACTTGACACCCTTCGCTATTTAAAGCATGCAAGTATCTGCGACTACAGCTATTCACTTTAAAGCGACTACATAGTGGATAAATAATTTATTTGACCACGCTAATATTCTTAATATACGAGGTGTGTTCCAAAATTAAGGTGATTTTTGATTCCTTGGCAACGTGCATTCGATTACAGATTTTTTTATTTTTTTTGCTGTGTTTGTACACATGTCCCGAATATATGTTTCCAGTTTCAGCTACAATATATTGGATACTTAGTTTGTTTTTAAAAAATAGAAGGGTTAGACGTATTTTAGTCTGATCGGGGATTTCCAATTATTATAAAAAAAGGAGCAAAGAATTTGCATAAAATTTTGTGTAAAAAATGGAATCAAATGATCTAAAGCACTTAAAATATTGACAGTGGCATACAGTGTCTTCTCTAAGTAAAAAAAACTGTTTACAAATGGTAGAAGCTTTTCTATAATAGCCGAGAAGATGCAAAGGACCAACCTCGCTCTGGACCCCCCATCACATCACCAAAAGATGATAACGTCGAAGCTGTAAAGAAAATTGTTTTGTAAAATCGTCGAATTACTAAAGTTTTGTCACAGTCCAAGTTTTGATAACTTTTTTTGAATTTATGTGCCGTTTGCGAAAAGCCGTACGAAAAAAACCTCCAAAATTGTGGAAAAGCATTTCATGGCCTTTGCATCACGATAATGCAACTGCTCATTCATCGTTTCTTGTGAGAGATTTTTTTAGCTAAAACAACACGACAATCATGCCTTAGCAACCATATTCGAGGATCTATTTCTAAACATAAAGCGTCTTTTCGGATAGTCAGACCGTCATAAAGACCCTTCACTCAGTATTATTAAGTTCTAGAACCGTCCTTGAATGTCAATCATCTCCCATGGAAATGTCAGATGAGTTCAACCTTCACTTGTGTTGGATGCCGGGCTACAGAGACATTCCAAGGAATTATAGAGCTGACGAAGTCGCCAAAGTTGGAATCACGCCACCTATTCTACCGGAAGAAAGTAGTATTGGTATACCAATCACTACGTGTACATTAATATCAAAGCTGGATGCTAAAAAAAAACAGACCTGTTGGACCAACATGTCTAGCGATCAAACAGATCTGGCCAAAGCTGGATCTGAATCGTTCTTAAGTTTGATTCTCTTAAACATTACAGCCCTTCATAGGTGTCATCACTGGACAATACCTTATACAAGAACTATACTGCAACTACGCCTCTACAAATGATTTCTGTAGAAGCTGCATGGACAATTTGGAAGAGGAAACAATTCTCCACCTACTGTGTACATGTCCAGCTCTCCAAACTTCACTTAGGAGCTTTCTTCTACTATGACTTAAGTGATCTAAAGAATAAAGACAGATCAAAGTGCCATCAAAAAAGGAGAACTGGTTTCGACCGGAATCTGAGGCAGTCAGGTATTCAAGGATGGCTCCAATACTAATATGGGTTGTGTCGCTGGTGTCTTTCTGGATTACGAGAACGTTAGATCGTTAGATTTCACTTCACGTTAGGATAGCTTGCATATATCTTTAAAGCGAAGATTTGCACATTTCTTATGGCAGCGAACTATATTGCGGAGAATCAGTAGAGAGGACGAAGCATTTGCATCTGTAGCGACAGGCAAGCTATACTTAGAGCGTTACTGAGAACTCTTAAGACTTCCAAGCTAATTCAAAAATGCAAGAGATCGCTGAACACATTCGGTAGGCTAAATTCATTGACTCTTGTCTGGGTCTCCAGTCACAATGGGAGTACGGGAAATTAAATTTGCCAGGCAAGGAGAGTTTCTCAGGACCCGAACATACGATTACGTTACGTCTGCCTGCGTCCTTGGCTAAGACTTCCATTGACAGTTGAGTCTCATAAGAGCACAAATGCAGTTGGCATAACTATCCAGGTTGCAGTCAGACTAAACGAATGGTTCCTGACATCTATAGGAAGTCAGCGGCCTTTCTGCTTTTCCTCAGTAGGAAATACTGCAGGTTGCTTACTGGCGTCGTGATAGGGCATTACGCCTTTTCTAATCACTTAAACTGTGCATAAGTTACATAACATCCTGCGATACATGCTGTGAAACTGATGACTATACCGTTGAACACTATATGTGTGAATGTCCGGATTACGCTCGAATTAGGTTGCAGGCACTCTGCACTATCACCGAAGCACTTACTCATCTTTCACAGTAAGACTGAAAGATTTCATTAAAAGGAACTTACATCGAGTACAAATGGACTAGTTCTTTGTCTGAGTGCTCTATTCTGACAGAAAACAAGAAAATCGATTGATAAGGATTAAAACTTTCTGTACGAGTTTATCTATCAACTAGAGACAGTGCTGGGCGAGGATTTTGATGTTTTCTCCTCTTAAAAAATGCTATTTTTTCTAAAAATAGGTAATGCTTACAGAAACGCCGTAAGAGAGCATCAAATTTTTTTAGGTTGTACCACGCGCAATGTCTGATTTAGGAGTAAAAATTGAAAATCCAGTATATCTAATTTATTTATGTAATACAATTTTGTTTGGTTAAAATATGATCCATTATCATCTATGACTCTCTTCCAACATGACTCAGATATTGAAATATTTCTTTTTTGGTAAAAGTATTGTACCTAAGTGGCTAAAATTGTCATGCAACACGACTGGACCGTCTCTATTAACCAACAGAGGCTGCTTTTTAGCCAATTGGAATGTACTTATCGGATCTTCGAAATGAAAAGTGTCAACCAAAGTGTGACAATATTAAGTGGAGTGAAAAGTAACCTCTTTGACCGCCTGAATGCGCTGTTACTGCAAAAAAGGTTATGGTGCCTTGAAGTCCGTTCATATTTAGGCAGACATGCCAAATTTCAGTGCGGTACTGTCTTTAGTTTTGTTTTGACAGCCGATTGTTGTTGACGTGTTTGGCATCATGTTAAGTATGAACAAAAACGATTTTCGTTCTCTCATAAAACATTATGTTTTGAGAGGCAAAACGGTGAAGGAAACAAAGAAAAAGTTGGATAAATATTATGGGGCTAATAACACCGTCAAATATTGGTTTCGAGAGATTTGTGGTGGCCGCAACTCCACTACCGATCAAGTTCGCAGCGGCAGGCCCTCCGAAGCGAATACACAAGAAAATGTCAAAAAAATACATGAAATGGTGTTGGCTGACGGGAAAGTGAAGGTGCGCGAGCTAGTACTGTGTGCACCCGCCATATTTTGGGCAATATATGCATATTATACTCACTCCTGACCAAAAACACGAACGCGAGAGTACTTCGAAAGAGTGTTTGAATCGATTGGTAACTGTTGAAGAAACTTGGATCCACTATTACACACCAGAGAACAGAATGAGTGCCCGGCAATGGACTGAAGCCGGCACGAGTTCTCCGAAGCGGCCGGGGGAGGCTCGATGGGTCGGAAAGGTTATGGCGTCGGTTTTCTGAGATTTTCTTAGCATACTCTTCGTGGACTACCTCGAAAAAGGAAAAACCATCAACAGCGAGTATCACTCATATGAAGCGAAAAAAAAATTTGTTTTTGCAAGAGAACGCACCGGCGCACAAGAGCATCGAACGGCTAAAAACAATGACTTACGGCTCCAATTGCTGTCGCATCCACCGTATTCGCCCGATTTGACTCCCTCTTACTACTATATCTTTCCAAACCTCAAAAGATGGCTCATCAATAAAAAATTCAGCTCACGCAAGGAAATCATCGACGCCACGGAGGAGTATTTTGCAGGCCTTTCAAAAAATTATTTTTCGGACGGGATCAAGAAGTTGAAAAATCGCTAGAATAAGTTTATCAAACTAAAAGGAGACTATATTGAATAAAATAAAAAAAAAAAAACATTTAAAAAAAAAAAATGTTCATTCCCAAGGAGGTAACTTTCCACCCCGCCTATAGTAAAAACAAGTAATATGGCAGACAAATATATTAAAATTATTAATTGGAATGCCAGAGGTATTCGAAATAAAGGTATAGAGTTTATAAACTTTTTGAATAGTAGTACCATTGACGTTGCTTGTGTGACTGAGACCGGTCTTAAACAAGGAATGAATTTATCCCCATCAGAATTACAATGCTATCGAAACGATCGAATGGGTCGTTGAGGTGGAGGTGTTGCGATACTTATTAGAAAATCAATTCAGCGTTCGCCTCTACCTATCATAAATACGCGTTGTGTAGAAAATGTCGGTATCGAAATTAAGTTAAAAATTTTTGTCTACTTTCCTGGAGGCTCTGCATCAGCTAAAAGGAGATTAAGCTTCAAGAATTTAAGAAATATCTTAACAATGAATGATATTAGAGAAAATGCTTGGGGAAACATATTTTCTGGTCTATCTTTTCAGTTGTCAATTTTTGAAATGTTTCCTTCTGTCCTTGACTTATTTATTACCAATGTGCCTAGTTTAATTAGTCAACCATTATTCTTAAATGAACTAAGCTCTGACCACAACCCAGTAGTGAAGAAAAGGCACAATGCATACAAGATTTTAAAAATGCTAAGATATTGGTTCTATTGTAAAAAAATTTTCTGATAATGTGCTAAGCTGTGTGCCAAAAATTCAAAAAAAAAAAAAAAACCCTTTAACAAACTACCCTCCAATACCTTGGAGCTAATTAAATAACGAAACATTAGCAGAAGATATTGGGAAAGATATCGCCAACCCGTATTTCGATACCAAATGCGTTATCTAAAAAAACAGGTTTCCTATGAAATTTTGCAGCACCGAAACGCTGAATGGAATTACAAACTCAGTTGCTTGGACAAATATGCAAAACCGTTCTGGAATATTGAGAATTTTATTAAAACCAAACCAAATGGACTTGCCTCCAGTTCTGTAAATAATCATCTTGTATCTCAACATCTAGGTGATGCATATACAAATAATCTGGTGAAAAACACTGTTCATGCTTTCACTTCAGCGAATGCTAATTGCGTATGAAATGTATTTGTAAACGAGGAGGACATAGAATTCATTGTTAACACCCTGTGCAACTGCCTAAAATAGGCATCAAATTTATTACCTATAAAGGTAAACGCCTGCATTAAATTACAATACTTTCCTGATGCCTGGAAAAACTAAAGTTGTGCCAATACTAAAAGCTGGTAAATCACCAGAACGTTCAGAAAGCTATAGGCCTATAAGTTGTTTAAGCAACTTAAGTAAATTATATGAGGAGGTTATAAAGGAAAATATTTTAAAATTCACCCGGAAACATGATATTTATCCCAACGAACAATTTGGCTTTAGACAGTTTCATAATACTTCCCATCAGTTATTAAGAATCTGTAATTCTGTTAAAAGTAATCGTTCTCAAGGTAAATCTACTGGGATGATACTACTAGACATCGAAAAAGCTTTTGATTCAGTTCGTCATGACGTCCTTATTAACAGATGATCAATTTTGGATTCCCTTCATCTCTATGTAAAATTGTGCTGTCTTTCTTGTCTAATCGTTGTTTTAATGTAAATATAAATGGTAGCCTTTTCAGCCTAGTAAATTTTAATGCAGGCATACCACAAGGCTCAGTTCTTGAACCTGTCCTTTATAATATATAAAAGTCTGATTTTCCTGATATACCAAGCTCTGATGTAGCTATTTCGCAGATGACACTGCAATATATTCATTAAATCAATCCGCTTTCAATATTGAGAGGAATTTAAAAGGTGGAATTGGTGTACTGCAAAATATTATACTAGATGGAAAATTAAGCTTAATGAAGGAAAAACTCAAGCGATCTTTTTCACCAGAAAAAGAAAAGCTTATTTTCTATATAAATTGGGTGCCTACGATAAGGTATTTGTGTATTCATTTGGACACTAAACTAAAACTAAACAAAACATTAAAGAAAATAGGAATTGCAATTAAGATGTTGTATCCTTTTATAATCCGCAATTCGTTACTTACAAATGAAAATAAAATTATTTTCCACAAAATGATTTTTTAGGCAATTCTCTTATACGGTTGCCAAGTTTAGGTAGACGCTGCTGCTTACCATATCAGAAAGTTGCAAGTTTCACAAAATAAGATATTAAAAATGATGCTTAACTTACCATTCAACTTTAGACTTGCATGAGAGGGCGAATGTTGAATTGATTTCACATAGGATTCAAAAACTAAAATACCAAGATTTAGTTTTGCTGACAATCCTCTCGTTAACCAGTTACATAACTAATGTTAATATCTATCCATTGTTATTCTGTTTTTATATGTTATTACCTTATAAGAATTCTATTTGTTATTAATCATACATTGATATAACTTATTTAAATGTCAGTTGTTAATTTATTTATTTATTTTCTCATTTCTTTTTGATTATTTATTCACTTATGTGTAGGGTTTTCCAATAGGGACTTGACAACTTTGAATTTAATTTGTGAACGCACTCTTTCACTAATCATCAAACTGTCGCTGTCAATTTATTCAGTAAATTCAACTTTACTTTCATCATGGTAAAGTACACTAACGAGCAACGTCTGCGAATTATAAAAATTTTTTGCACATATTCGGAGTCGGTGACTGCAACTTTAAGAGCGTTAACTCCAAGTTAAGTGCAAAAATTTAAGTCTACGTATTCGTTGTGTGATATTGCCGTGTCAGTGAGACAACGGGTTGGTCGGAGTGTCGAAAATATCGCTGCCGTTCAGACGTCCGTAGCAAACGATCCAAATCAGTCAATTCAACGGCGTTTTCAAGAATTTTGCATCGCTCAGACCACATTATGGCGTATTTTGCGTAAGGATCTTGATTTACATCCGTACAAGATAAAGCTGACTCTAGAATTGAAGCCGATGGACCATTTGAAGCGACGTACGCTCTCCAATTGGGTTCTGGAGAAGATGCGCCAAGATGATGAATTTCATCGCAAAATCATCTTCAGTGACGAAGCCTCATTTTTGGCCCAATGGGTTCGTCAATAAGCAAAATATGCGTTATTGGTCGGTTGAAAACCCACATGTGCTTCATGAATCACCACTTCATCCACAAAAAAATAACTGTTTGGTGCGGTTTGCATGCCGGCGGCGTTATTGGGCCATATTTTTTCGTCGACGTTAACGATCGTTACGTTACTGTGAATGGTCAGCGTTATCGCGCCATGATCACCGATTATTTTTGGCCCCAATTGGAAGATATGGACTTGGACGAGATGTGGTTTCAACAGGATGGTGCCACAAGCCACACAGCACACACTACAATCGATTTATTGAAGGGTAAGTATGGTGAGCGTGTTATCTCAAGACATGGGCCAGTCGATTGGCCGCCTCGTTCGCTTGACTATTGTGTGTGGGACTACGTCAAGTCACTGGTTTATGCCAATACGCCGACGACGTTGGAAGAGCTCAGAGCCAACATTGAACGCGAAATAGCGGCGGTTTCATCTGAAATGTGTAGCCGAGTAGTTGGAAATAGGGTCCAATGAATCGACCGCTGCAAACGTGCTCGCCTTGGCCATATGAACGAAGTCGAGTTCCATTCATAAATGTTTTGATTGTACTTGAAGCCAATAATAAAGTTTTTGAAATATCTCAAATGGTTTGCCTTTTATTTAAAAAAAAATTTGTCAAGTCGTTGTTAGAAAACCCTATATTTATTGACTTATTTGTTATTTGTATGATTTTGTTGTTGTTTTCTGTTTTGTTTTGAAGGTTTTTTCGTATTTTCCTTCAAAGTTGATTTCATATCCTAACTTCATATTAAAATATAAAAAAAGAAAAAACATATTTCAATATGTTTTTTACCATTATCAAATTATTGTATTGTAAAATGTGCAGTTACAAGCTACCTTCGTAAATTTATATATACGAAATAGAAAATACCTATCTATCTATCTTCTGACGACATCGGATTCACTTAAACAGTCCATTCCACCTAATTTGTGATATTAACTGGGATCTCAGTCTATTGGGAGCTCAAAAACTAAGATAATGGTTTTTAGTTTATCCTTTTCGCATAGTTTTGATGTAAATATTTATTTCCGCGCTCCTGAGTGTTAAAGATTCAAACTATTCAACTGCTTTTGTTCGTCTGCTTTTTCGTCTCACTCCTTTAGTTATAATCAAAACTGTAGTATTAGATGTTTCTTAGTTGAGAGAGTTGATGATTTTATATATTTGGGATTAACCGTAGATACTAGGATGTGTTTTGTTTACAACATGAATACATTGAAAACTTACCTCCGATGCACCCTTTGTCACTTTTATTATTTGCGTAACTTTTGCTTAAACGAACTTTTAAAGAAAATTTATTATGGTATTTTTCATTCCAAGTTACAATATGGTATTGCTTCTCGGAGGGCATGCATTGTAATAAGATATAACCTCTGCTAATTTTACAGAAATTTTTCTTGAAAAAAATCTTTCGTAAATCTTGAAGACATCTTAGGTTTCTTTTATTTTGTGCCATAAAAATTCTTTCGGTCCGTCATTTGTTTTGTTTTAAGATTTTAAAATTACTCCTTTTAATGACTGGCAAAGGAAATTTTGGTTTAATTTTTCGCTATAATCTACGTAAAAATACGGTAGCACTGCTTACCGTAACTTTTTTTTCTGTTTTGTCTTATCGGTTGTTTAATGAACTCCCGCAGTCCATTAGAACAATAACAGTACCCGTAACCTTTTTGAAACGCGTTAAAACGTGGCTATTCAGCCTTGATATTGATGTGTTAGAATCTTGTATCTGTAAAATTTTGGTTTAATTATTCTTTTTCCCTTCTCGTTAGCATTTTTTCTTTCTTTTTTTCTAAATTACTTAATTTTTATGATTTAAGTAATGTTGTAGTTTAAATACTACTGCTACTACTACTACCATTGCTATTTTGTTGAAATAGAGGCATAGAGTTTAACCTTCATCTCATCCTCAAAAAAAATTTCATTCTCGTTGTAGATTCTTTTTTAAGTTAAACCGAAAAATTGCTTTTATAATTTATTTCGAAAATAACAAGAGAAGGTAGGTAGGTTGAAATTAATTTTTCTTGAATACATTTTACACATGCATTTCGATTATGTTGATTTTTACATGCAGCTTTTGTGCAAAAACAACAAATCGTCTCATAGACAATTTTTTTTTTTGGCGGATTTTTCTTCATAGCAAGCATGACATCTTGCTCTGCCTTTAATTTGTGGTGGAACGCCGTTTGGTGGATTTGTTGAAGTTGATGATGTTGATCCTCTAAAGGTGGCGATGGTGAACTTTCTTCCAAAACAGCTACAAGCAATAAAGCAGACGATGCTGATCTTGGCTTTGCACTTCTAGCTTCCATAAGTGGTTTTAGAAGGGATATTCCAAGTTAACGTAGAAAATTCCTTCCTGCTGTTGTTTTTTGTGTTGCTTGCCAGTTCGGATTCACTTCTTTGAAAATAATTAATGCATTCAAAGCAGAAATGTCAATCATGTTTGCAAATACAGCCATTGGCCATCTGTTAGATTTTCTTTTACAGCTGTAACACGTGAGCATTTTGTCAACCGTATCCACACCGCCTATATTGAATGAAAAAAAAAGCATTAGAAGGTCTTGAAATTTCAAAAAGTAGTATATGAACAAACCTTTTGTTTTATTGTAATAGGCTTTAATCGCTGGTAACTTTTTTTCAGTCGATTCGATTTCAATTGAGTTATGCAAAGTACTTTGCAATACGTTACACTTATTCTTTCGTCCAATGTACGAAACAAGTGCTGTGTTTTCGGTAAATGCAAAAGTAGATTCATACAACGGTATATTTTTGCACTCAAGAAGCTTTGCTGGGATGCTTCTTTTATTTTTTCTCATCGTGCCAACCATTGTAATGCCCTTTGATAACAATTTTTGCCCAAGCTCATATGAGGAAAAGAAGTTATCCATTGTTATGTTGTGACCTTTCAAGCCATCAACGAGATCCAAAACTACTCGTTCGCCTTGTCTTTTTTCACTCGAACTGGCACCAATCGCTTTTCCCAAATATGGCTGGATTTTTCAAACATAGCAGAAACAGAAACAAACCAGCATCCAGAATTTTAGTCCGTATTTTACGTAATTTACATCTTCCACGAAAACCAAGTAATTGCTCGTCAACTGTCACACATTTATGTGGATTGTAGTAGTAGTCACTCAATAAATTGGACCATTTATCAAATATATCCTGAATCGGTACAAATTTATCTGTAGATCGTTGCTGTCTTCTGCTAATGACATCATCAAAACGAATAACTCGATTCAAATACTCAAATTATTTCTTCGACATAATTGCCCTAAACACTGGATGACCGTTAATATCATCAAACAATTCAATTTTAGTTTCGTTTTTCGATCTAAAAGTAAAAAAGTCAAGAATCAGTTGAAATAAGAAAGAAAGTAACAACGACTTACCTATAAACACCAGCTAAAATCAAAACACCAATATATGCTTGCAACATATTCGAATTGATTTGTTTGAAATCCTTACCAATTTGTGGTGGGAAGAAAAGCATAAAAGCATCTTTGATGCCATCAGCACAAGCTTTGGCATATTTCGTTGTTCCAGGATGAAGAGAAATTATATTTTCATTCTGCAATCTACCACTTTGATGCTGAAATGGCAGTAGTTGCCAAACAATACCATCTTTTGAAAGAAGCAGTGGATCCACAGTTTCAACTTCAGCAATTGATTCGTTGGTTTCATTTGAGCCACTTGCTTGCTCTTCGTCAGAATCGCTATCGTCTGAATATAAGTTATTGTCATCATCAATATTCTCTTCGCCTTCATTCAAAAATGCTTCCGATTCTTCCTCTGTCAGATATCTTGCGGTTGACATTGTTATCTTTTATTATTTTTATAAATTTCACTAAATATACCAACGATATTCACTTGCTAAAACACTTAACGCAAATGACCTTTTATTTGACATGCACTTACTGTTCATATGTGTAGAAATCTACAAATGAGGGTAGACAACGTAATTAGTGCACTATTAACCGCCATAAATATTTTTATTATGGGGAGGTACGTTTTATTTTAGGTAATCAAGGATATAAACAAAGTCTGAAAATTCCGGAAGTTTGCAATTAGTGGTTTTTAAGAAATTAAGAAAGCAAAAATTTTTTATGTAGTTTTCTACACAAGGATGAGATGAATTTCAAGGCGACACCTAGTTATCAATATTATTCTTGTGCTTGTATGTATGAAATATTATGGTTATCACTTTAACACTGAACGGCTACTAGGATATGAAGGTCTTTCATGTCGCTGATGCCAGCATTAGCCCTATGACCAATTCACACAAGCATCGAAGTAGCTTAGCGATGCATATGCAATAGGATATTTCCATATTGCTTCACTTTTGTTTTATAGACACTCTTTCAGGTTAAAACAATTTTGTATTCTGATGAAGTCCTTTCTATGAGTTCAGGATGGTCTTTACATTCCAGAATCCATTCCTTCTCCGCATTACATAACATCAATTCTTATGTGAGACATTGAACTATGAGTAATTCGACTTTTTCGATACGACTCGCTGGGCTATAGCCAACTGGTATTTAACCTGGAAATACCACTCAAAAAAATGAAAGCGGAATAACCACCGTGTGGCGCTCCCATTGTTCCGATGTGAGTTCTATTTTTTTGTTAAGTTGAAACATCTGTTGTTGACATTCCCTCTAAATCTTAGCGTCATAGCTTGATAGTTGCAAAAGTTACGTAGCTAAGAGTACATCTATCCCTGTGTTGGCGATTTTTTACAATTTTAGAAATGGATTTAAATTTGCAACAACGAACTTGTATTAAATTTTACATAAAAAATGGATTTAATGGTGCGCGAACGTTGGAAATGTTGAAAAAGTGTTTCGGGAACGATTCTCTAAAGAAAACGGTCGTTTATCAGTGGCACGAGCGGTTCAAAAGTGGTCGTGAGTCAATTGAAGATGACGAACACAGTGGCAGAACATTGACATCGAAAACCGACGAAAACATTGATGAAGTAAAAGAAATGTTGAGAAGAATTTTTTTTTTCTAGCTGTAGTTAAATACCCATTGAACAATGAACCGTTTTTTTTTTTTATGAAAACACACTTCATCACAACATCAGTTGAAAGTCATCGATCATAAGCTTACATTGTATATCTGTTGATTTGTGTGAAAAATCCCACTGCTAAATAATTAAGTTTTTATTGTTTTAAATATTGTGTACAGTCTTTTTTGCTATGAAAGAATCAGCTACAGGTGTGTACTTTATTATGAAGCTATTTATATAATTATTGTAGCTTTAATTTAATAGATATTGGATTTATTTGAAATGTGTGTAGGTGGGCAATTTTTTTCTTTTTTTAATGGACCTTTTGTTATATAATTCGGTGTTATTTGGTAACTTTTTTAGTATCAGCTTGTAGAAAAAGATGTTATAAAGCAGTAGCAAATGGGCAGTAGCCCATAACTGCGCCTCTAGATTTTATCGTCCCTTATGTGTGTCTAGTTTATTGAAAATTCGAAAATTGCTTATCATAAAATGAATTCTATTGCTTGAAGGATCGTCTGGCTTCTGTATTTTAACTAAAAGGCAGTTATATGATGTTTTGAATGAGTATGAAGAGAATGATTTTGGAGCTAAATTGGATCACCTTCAGAGCTATTTGCTCAATAAAGCGTCATGCACGGAGGAAATACTTTTAAGGTATTAGACTAAGCTCAACTTTATTTTTATTGGTAGTTTCAACTTACAATCTTTTTAATTATATTAAGACATGAATTTAAGTTAAGATGGTTAAGTTCATAACGGACAAATGTTAGATTTTTAAGAAAAAATGAAATTTGGCTTCAGGGAGTTTTTAAGGTACCAATTTTTAATGGACGTGGCCGGCCGTCGAAAGCTTTCACAGAACTTAGTGTACAGAGCAAGCGAAGAAGAACGTAGAGCTTATGTAGTAGTACAATAATAAAACAGAGGAACTTGCGTTGGCTACTCAAATGAAGCTTCGTGAAACAGGAAAATCGCAAGCTTCAAAAGTACTAAAAGAAATCATCGATTTTCCTGCGAATGGCAAAGAGGTATAAGAAAGCATTGTCCGATAGTTTCCAACATAAGAAACAATATTATGTACTCTTAAACCTCTTTCTATTTTCGTTGAAGCAAATCTATCTCGAAAGCAGTATGATATAGTGAGAACTAGTGAAAAAAAACTTTTTCCTTGCTACAGTATTCTTAAAAAAGCAAAAAACAGTAACAGAACCTTTAGCTGAGATAAACTTACAAGACTTATTAAACCATACAGCTGAACGCTTATTGTTGTATTTGGATGACGTACTACAAACGTTAAATGAAAACGAGTGCAATTCTTTAGAACTTATTTCAAAATGGGGATGTGATGGTTCGCAACAAACGCAATTTAAGCAAAATTTTGAAAACATCTCTGATTCAGATGCAAACATCTTCCAATGCCCATTTGTGCCCTTACGTTTGTTTTGCAATTCAACCAACAAAATTATTTGGCAAAATCCAACGCCATCCTCGCTGCGCTATTGTTGTCCAATAAAAATAAGTTTTGTAAAAGAAACTCTTGATATTACGCAAAGGGAAATAGCCTATATTGAATCCAAAATAAATACATTGAACAAAACTTTCATAGAAAGCGATAGAATATTGGAAGTAAAACACAGGTTAGTTTTTACAATGGTAGATGGTAAAGTTTGTAACGCAGCAACTAACACTAAATCTATAATGAAATGTTACATTTGTGGAACAACTTCGAAAGATTTAAATGATCTTTCCAGAACAAAAGAAGTTGATAAGATGCGATAAAATTTGGTTTGTCAATTTTGCATGCTAGGATACGAATTTTTGAAAGCATTCTTCATCTTACAAGATTCCGTTAAAAAAATGGCAAGAACGCTTTCAGAAAAAATTATTCTAAAAGAAAGAAGAATTGAGCCCCAAGAAAAGTTTAAAACAAGGCTAGGATTCATTGTTGATGTACCAAAACCTGGTTTCGGGAACACTAATGATGGCAATACAAGCCGCAGGTTTTTCAACAGTCCGGAAGTGGTTGCTAAAATAATTGGTGTTGATGTGCAACTTATTTTTAGATTAAAAGTCATATTAGAAGTACTTTCTAGTGGATTTGAAATCGATGTCCCAAAATTTGAAGGATTTGCTTATGATACGGCCAAGTTGTATGTTGAGCTCTATAAGTGGCATCCCATGACCCAAACGATGCACAATATTTTTCTGCATGGATTAGAAGTTATTCGAAATGCTCTCCTACCGATTGAATAGCTATCCAAAGAAACAGCAGAAGAACGGAACGAGCATTTCAGGTTATACCGGTTAAATTTTGCGAGAAAGTTTTTTAGGACAGAGTATAACATGGATGTTCTTAACAGGTTTAAAAAACATTATTAGCAGTCGGAAATAAATAATAATTCTGGTGTTCATACATATCTGCAGGTTACTTTTAAGCGTTGATCTTTTAAAAAAAACTAAACAATTTACAAAAGAAGCTCTAGAAATGCTGATTTCCATGATTCCGAATTTATTATCTTCACAAAATTTTGACGAGAGAGTATTCAATGAAAGTGGAAATAAAAAAATAGATGAGGAATGTATTGATGAAAAAGAATCCTGGGCAGAGTCCACTGAATAACTTAAAGTGCCACATATTTCATTCCATACTAATTTTTAGAATTAATAAAATAAGATCTAAATATATAAAAGATATTTCATTTATACCTTAATTTGACTTAAATAAGCTCCATAACACTTCTAAAGTTGTTTCAGGCAAGTATCACTTCTTTAGGGAAAGAAAATATTTTTGAGCGGTTTTTGAATGCAAATACCCTGATGTGCATCAGAGAGATAGCGGGGGACTTGAACATTGCCTATGGATCCGTCCAATACATTTTGGTTAATAATTTGGGTTTCCGTCGCGTAGCAGCAAAGTTGAAGCCAAAAGACCTCAATTTCATTCAAAAAAGAAACGGTGTTGACGTTGCAAAATAGTTGATTTGCGAGGCTGAATCTGATCCCACATTCAATAAAAGGATCATTACTGAAGACGAGACGTGGGTTTATGAGTACGACATGCAATCCAGACATCAGGCAAGTGAATGGCGTTTACCAAGTGAGCCGAGACCAAGACAACCACGTCGTTTTCAATCAAAAAAGAAGGCAATGCTCACGGTTTTCATGGATTACAACGGTGTAGTGCATCATGAATTTTTGCCCAAAGGTCAGACAGTAAACAAAGAGTATGAGACGTTTGCGTGAAGCAATTCGCTGAAAGAGACCAACATGATAGCACACCGTCGCACAGTGCCATATTTATACGTAATTTTTTGACGAAAAATGCAACAAATACCATCCAAAAGCCACCGAATTCACCTGATTTGGCTCCCTGTGACTTCTTTCTGTTCAATCGATTTAAAAAACCACTACGAGGAACGCGTTTCAGCAGCCGAGAGGAAGTAATGGAAAAATCGCAATAAGCACAGATGAAAACCGAATATAAAAAATGTTTCGAGGATTGGATCAAGCGCTGGCATAGGTGTGTTGCAGTCGGTGGGGATTACTTTGAAGGGGACAATATAGATTTAGATGAATTAACTTGCATTTTTGATTAAACTAACACAAACTTACTTTAATATGGCAAATTGGATAAACGTGTATTACTAATTAAGCGGAGCTTCAGAGTGATTGACTTCAAATACAAGTCACTTCCATTTAAAGTCTGCACCAAATCAGCAAAAATTAAATGTCTTACATAGTAGTATTGTAGTACTGGCACAGAATTTAAATAGTGTAGTGCGACAACAATTTTGCCCGTTGGTTTAACATAGAAATCTCTTAACTCAATCTTTCTAATCTGCAATATGCGCACAAAGGGGCTTTGAATATAAATAAATAAAACTTATTTCAATTATCAGTTTTTGTTAGCCTTCTCTAGCCCTTATCATTTTTCTATTACAAAAAAATATGGTACCTTGGTTAAGTACATTTAAGATTTCGATATAGATACGAAATAGATTCCGTGACCCAGCCTTACAACATAATTTATTAGGGTTTGTCTCACTTTAATCTGACAGCCAGCTTTTCCCTTTCCTTTTAGGCAAATAAAATAAAATATATCATAGAGAGAACTCGCACCTGCGAAAGTTAATTTCCTTAAAATAACGCTGAATTCAAAAACCCCTTATTTTTTAGAAGCAATGATATGATGTTCAATGGTCGACAACAGATAAATAATTAGAATTCCTGGTAGGGAAATGAAATTCAAATCTTAGATAAATAACAGAACATAGAAGAGAAGCACAGAAATGCTTTAGATTCTAAAAAAAAAAAAAAAAACTATTCCAACAAGAACGTAATTGTAATCGTAACTTCCGCCGAAAACAACTTGAATCTTTTTAGTGGAATTTCAAGCAGTTGAAGTAGTTTGATTTTGTGGGAATGTTAGTAGTAGTCCTTTTTATATTGAGATTTTCATTGTAACATTAATGTTTAACATAATGCTGTAAAATGTACAAAAGTATAAAATTTATATAAAGTGTATGAGTTTTTGTGTGTCCGCTCAATAAAGACGACAACAGTATTGTAAGGCTTAATGTTTACACGTTTGCGGACAAGACGGCATACGCCGTCAATGGTTAAGGAAAGTAGAGTAACTTCGGGAAATGTGATATATCACAATATTTTAGGAAATAAGCACGTTACAATAAGAATTTTCTTGTCATAATTTTCTTCTCTAATAACGACTTAACAACTTTTTTTTTTAAATAAAAGGCAAACCATTTGAGATATTTCATAAACTTTATTATTAGCTTGAAGTACAATCAAAACATTTATGAATGGAACTCGACTTCGTTCATATGGCCAACGCGGGCACGTTTGCAGCGGTTGATTCGTTCGACCCAAATTTCAACGACACGGCCACACATTTCGGCCAAAGCGGCCGCTATTTCGCGTTCAATGTTGGCTCTGAGCCCTTTCAACGTCGTTGGCGTGTTGGCATAAACCAATGACTTAACGTAGCCTCGCAGAAAATAGTCAAGTGGCGTTAAATCGCAGGAATGAGGCGGCCAATCGACTGGCCAATGTCTTGAGATAACACGCTCACCATACTTACTCTTCAATAAATCGATTGAAGCGTGTGCTGTGTGACATGTGGCACCATCCTGTTGAAACCACATGTCGTCCAAGTCCATATCTTCCAATTCGGGTCAAAAATAATCGGTTATCATGGCGCGATAACGCTGACCATTCACAGTCATGTGACGAAAAAATATGGCCCAATAACGCCGCCGGCATGCAAACCGCATCAAACAGTTATTTTTTGTGGATGAAGTGGTGATTCATGAAGCACATGTGGGTTTTCACCCGACCAATAACGCATATTTTGCTTATTGACGAACCCATTAAGCCAAAAATGAGCTTCGTCACTGAAGATGATTTTGCGATGAAATTCATCATCTTAGCGCATCTTCTCCAGAGCCCAATCAGAGAACGTACGTTGCTTCAAATGGTCCATCGGCTTCAATTTGATTTTGTATGGGTGTAAACCAAGATCCTTACGCAAAATACGCCATAATGTGGTCTGAGCGATGCCCAATTCTTGAGAACGCCGTGGAATTGACTGATTTGGATCGTTTGCTACGGACGTCTGAACGACAGCGATATTTTCGACACTTCGACCAACCCGTTGTCTTAGTGACACGGCAACATCACACAACGAATACGTAGACTCAAATTGTTGCACTAAACTTGTTATTGCCTGTATACTAGGGCGAGAATTACGACCGAAAATTGGAGTTAACGCTCTTAAAGTTGCAGTCACCGACTCCGAATATCTGCAGAAAATTTTTATAATTTGCAGACGTTGCTCTTTAGTGTACTTTACGTTGAGTTTATTGAATAAATTGACAGTGACAGTTTGATGATTAGTGAAAGAGTGTGTTCACAAATTAAATTCAAAGTTGTCAAGTCCCTATTGGAAAACCCAATAGTAACGGTAAAAAACCAATTCTGCAGTCTTATGCGCGCCCCCATTCGTTCTATTTGTTGTCAGTTTGGTAAGATTTAATCAGCGGTGCGGTCGAAGATTTTTGTGTGATACACTTTATGTGTTTTTTAAGTCAAAATTATTAAATGTCGAAGTCGAAGATGTTTGGAGTTCCATTTGCAACACTGCAAAGGGCAGCTCGCAGTAACAAAGAAATCGACGATATTTTATCCATGCCCTTGGGAAGCAAAACAGTTTTGACCCCGAAAATAGAATTGGAGCTGGTAAGGTATATTAAGGAAATGGAATCACGCTTTTGGGGACTAACTCGCAGTGATATTTGCTCACTAACATTCTGAACCCATTTTCAGTAATGAAATAATTCTCCCGAAAGGACTGGTTGTATGCATTTCCGAAAAGATACAAATCCGAAATTAAGATCAGGACTCCAACCGGCACCTCAATCGAGGTGCAATAGTCTTTAATGCTGAAAATGTTTCCAGATTTTACACCTTACTGGAACAGGAACATGAAAAATATAATTTTTCCCCAAGACAGGAGTGTCTATTGTTCAAAGCAAGCAACCAAAAATCTTAGCGGCTTAGGGAAGGTGGCATATAGGTTGCATGACGTCTGCAGAGAGAGGCTCTCTCATTACGGTTGTCAGCTGCATGAGCGCCGGTGGAACTTTTGTACCCCCATTCTTTATTTTTCCAGAAAAAACCATTCTCCAGTTCTAATGAAACATGCTTCTCCTGGCTCCGATTCCGCTTGCTACATATCGGGATGGAGATAAATCCCGATATTTTCCAAATGATTTGATCATTTCTTGCGGTTCACAAACCCTTCCAAGGAGAATCCGATGCTGCTGGTTCTGGATGGTCATTACAGTTATACCCGAAATATTGAGGTTCTGGATAAAGCTCGACAAAATGGTGTTCTAATAATATCATTATCACCGCATTGCATTCACAAAATGCAACCGCTAGATAGAGCATTTATGGGGCCTCTCAAGACATACTACAATGACGAAATCAGAAGATATATTCGAGAACAGAGCCGAAAGAGAACCCAATTCGATATCATCGAACTTTTTTCCAAAGCCTATCTTAAAGTCCAAACAGCACAGATTGCAATTAATGGATTCAAATGTACCGGTTTTTATCCCTTCGATAAAAATTTATTTCAGAAGTATGACTTTATTGGTGAAATTTCTGAAATGACCCAAACGAACCAGTTGCCAGCACTAGTAAAGCGGATATGATAAATGTAATCACACCGGAAGGACCCGTTCCTAGTACTAGTAGTGCAGCTTTGAAAAAATTGATAACACCTAGGGAGAATTCACCACCACTCAAACTTCAACGACCTACCAGCGGCAGAGGTAGAAGATCAGTCGCAACGGTGCTAACAACATCACCATATAAAACAGCCTTGGAAGAGAGCATTCAAAATATTGGAAAACGCAAGAAACCAGTGACGAAAAGACCTATCCCAGTAAAATCAAAACAGACAAAGCAAACCATAGAAAGTTTCTCTAGCGATTCGGATGAAAGTTTGCATCTATCAGACGACGGTCCCTGGGCCAAAACTCCGACTAATCGGGACACTGCTTGTGCCTTTTGCAATAAATCCTTCCAGATGGATAAGGAGCATAAGATATGGGTACCGTGCTTGCAGTGCGACTTAATTTGGGCTCACAGTAAATGTCTTCCACCAAGGAAAGCTGTTTTTGTATGCGAGTCATGCAAATCAGTTTAAAGAACTTAAAGTAGATACTCTTTTTGTAAGTGGTACTAAATATTCTATGACAATTTATACTATGTTATACTTTTGTATTCTTATGCGTTTTCTTTTAATTACTTTAATTTCCAAATAAAATTAAAATTATGTAAGGATTCTCTTTTGTTTTTAATGTAGTAGTTGCTACAATACAATGTCACTTTTTTAAAAATAATAAATGAAATCATCCAAGTCGTCGGATGATGACGCTCAATATACTTACTCTTCAATAAATCGAATGTAGCGTGTGCTGTGTGGCTTGTGGCACCATCCTGTTGAAACCATATGTCGTCCAAGTCCATATCTTCCAATTCGGGCCAAAAAAAAATCGGTGATCATGGCGCGATAACGCTGACCATTTACAGTAACGTGACGATCGCTATCGTTGACGAAAAAATATGTCCCAATAACGCCGCCGGCATGCAAACCGCACCAAACAGTTATTTTTTGTGGATGAACCCAATTGGAGAACGTAGGTCGTTAGTGTACTTTATTATGATGAAAATGTTGAGTTAAGTGAATAAATTGACAGTGACAGTTTGATGATTAGTGAAAGAGTGCGTTTACAAATTAAATTCAAAGATGTTAAGTCCCTGTTGGAAAACCCTATATATCTATTTATAGGAAATAAGTAATACGATTATCTTTCGTTCATTGAAAAGTTAATATTTTCACCGAAAATGTTCCTAATTAGGGAACTCGTGTGCGATTCAAGCTTGATCAGTCTCATTTAACGAGCGTAGTCAGATAAGTAATCAATGGGGTGATTTGAGAACCCTCGTATATATAGGGTGATTCATCGTGAGGTTTGATTTTCAAAAGGCTTACTTTGACAGATCACGCATGAGTCCTATCAAATTGCTTTGCCATTTTTGTTCGGTATTCTTTGAGAAGTCATCATAAAAAAACTCGTACCACAACAGCGTCTCCAAATCGTTCAGCTGTATTACGAAAATCAGCGTTCTGTGACAAATAGTTTTCGTGTGATTCGAGGAACTTACGGTGCGCATATATTAATCGACCTACTAAAACCACTTTTTGCAATACCGTTCGCAAATTTGAGTCCCAGTTTACATTAGTGGATGATATTCGACCTTTTAGATCACATCCAGCAGGTAGTGAAGAGACTATAGCAGCTGTAGCTGAGAGTGTAAGCGAAGACCGTGACAAACCGATTCGTCGTTATTCTCAGCAGCTTGGCTCGGCGCTTTCGACAACATGGCGTATCTTACGTGAGGATCTCGGCCTAAAAGCGTACACAGTTTAACTTGTGCAAGAATTGAAGCCAGGCGACTTGAATTTGCGTCAAAAATCAGTGAATGGGCTGTGGAAAAACTCAATGAAAATCCGCTGTTTTATCGTGAAATTTTGTTCAATGATGAAGCTAATTTCTGACTCAATGGATACGTTAATAAACAAAATTGCCGTATTTGCGCTGATGAGTAACCCGAAGAGTACCAAGAGCTACCATTACATCCATTAAAAACAACGGTATGGTATGGTTTATGAGCTGGTGGAATAATTGGTCCATATTTCTTCAAAAATGAGGCAAATCAGAATACTACCGTCTTTTGGAATAAACCAGCTACGATTGAGGCTTTGGAAACCAACATTACCCGAGTAATTCGCGAGATACCAGTCGCTATGCTCAAACGAGGCGTCCAAAATTGGACCTTCCGAATGCACCAAATCAGACGTAGTCGTGGCAAACATTTACATGATATTATTTTTGAAAAATAAATGCCATGAATTGTTCTTCTAACTGATAATAAAAATATTGAGTTTACTTTTAAATTTATGTGTCTTGTTTTACATTATAAATTAAACTTTACGATGACTCACCCTATAGTTTTATTACTGAGCCCCTAGTCTTCTGTACTTTGAGATGCATTTTCTCAAGATATTAGGTCTATAAGACCTCTCTATTGCTAAGAGATGGCGTAACTTGTATTACTTCATTGTTATTATTCCGTTCGAACATGCGTTGGAAAGTTACTGTCATTGTACGTCATTTCAATATATCTCATTCATTTGAAACGTAAACAACAATAATTTTTTTTCACTCAAATATGTCGAACTTTGTGCCTGAAAAAGTGTTTTTGCGGGAAGTTCTTCTTCATTACTTTAATGTGAAGAAAACTGCTGCCGAAAGTCATCGTATTTTGGTGGAAGTTTATGGTGAACATGAGCTAGCTGAGCGAACATGCCAAGAGTGGTTTGCACTGTTTAAAAGTGGTGATCTTGGCTTGGAAGACGATGAACGTCTTGGGCGGCCAAAAATGTTTGAAGATGAAGAACTGGAAGCATTACTCTATGAAGATTGTTGCCAAACACAAGAAGAGCTCGCAGAATCTTTGCGTGCCACTCAAGCAGCCATTTCAGGACTTTTAAAAGCAGCTAGATGTATTCAAAAGCAAGGTAATTGGGTTCCACATGAACTCAAGCCGGGCTGCTGGAACGCCACAAAAGGAAGTCATTTTTGCATCGGATTGTTACTGGTGATGAAAAATGGATCCATTACGACAACCCCAAGCGCAAAAAGTCATATGTGAAACCTGGCCAACCAGCCAAATCAACGGCAAAGCCGAATATATATGGCGCGAAGGTAATGCTCTGTATTTGGTGGGATCAGATGGGTGTGCTGTATTATGAGCTGATAAAACTGGGTGAAACTATCAATGGACAACGCTAGTGAACACAATTAATCCATTTGAAGAGAGCAGTAGCAGAAAAACGCCCAGAATATGCGACCAGACACGAGGCAATAATTTTCCATCATGACAACGCTCGTCCCTACGTTTCTATTCCGGTTAAGAACTATTTGGAAAACAGTGAATGGGAAGTCTTACCCCACCCGCCTTATAGCCCAGACCTTGCCCCTTCTGACTATCATTTGTTCCGGTCGATGCAGAACGCCCTCACTGAAATACGGTTCACATCAGAGCAGAATATCAAAAATTGGTTTGATTCATTTTTGGCTGCCAAGCCGGCGCAGTTCTTTTGGGATGGGATCCACAAATTGCCAGAAAGATGGGCAATACTTTGAATAATACTATTGTACATGTTTTTCTTAAATAAACGTTCAAATTTTGAAAAAAAAAAAACCGCACGAATTAAATTATATACCCAATACTTCTCTCGAATCTTTGGAGTTCAGCTGCTACATTAGGCGTTATATAGAACCAACTAGTAAATCCGTAGGACAAAAGAGGGCGTATAAGTGTTTTGTACAATAATAATTTAGTTTCCCTTTGCACCTCTCTAGAGCTAAAAAGGATTTTTAATTTTGCCGCGGCTATTTTACTGTTTAGAAGAGCATTTCTTTCGTGAAAATTGGCTTTAAGTCTTTCGTGTAGCATTATACCTAGGTACTTTATCGCCTTTTTTAATGATTTAACACTATTTTCTATCGCTAGTATCAAGTAATGGTTCCTACTTGAAGCGTTTCTAGAGCATATCAAATTGCATTTGTCTACATTAAGTACAATTCCAAATTTTTTATAGTTTAATACTGTTTCCTGTAAATACTGCGATCTACTGTGCGCGCTAAAAAGTAATGTATCGTCGGCATATAAGATGGTCTTGGATGAATTAGGAAAGAAAGGGAAGACATGTCAATATGGTATATTAAATAAAAGAGGGCCCAATATGGTATCTTGTGGGACTCCAAAAAGCACTAGAATAGGTGCCGAATGCTCATTGTTACAGTGGATGATGAGATAACAGGCCTGTAAAAAAACTATGTATACATAATTTTAATTCAGGGTTATTAATTTAGATATGAGGCCTTCATGCCAAACTAGATCAAATGCTTTTTTTTAAGTCCAACGCACATGCTACCGTGCATTTTCTCTCTCTTAAATTCTTGAATATTTGGTCTTGCAAATACAGAAGAGCATGCTCGGAGGAGTAGTTGCATCTAAAGCCAAACTGTTGATGGTAAACGATGCCCGAGTCGATGATGAAATCATTTATATTTGATAAGAGTATTTATTCTAAGATTTTGCACAGATTTGAGGTCAATGAAGTCGGTCAAAATCTATTTACTTCGTTAGAGGTGCAATTTTTTCTTATTGGTATAAGTAATACTTTTTTCCATGCCAATGGAAAATAGGTTTTGTTGATACAATTGTTTTGTATGGGAGTGAGGTGAGAAGAAAGAGTTAAGCTAATTTTTTTTATTACAAAATTAGCTATTTTATCAGGTCCCGCTGATTTTTTGTTCTTAAGAAAAGAGACAGAAACCAGGTTTTCATTTTCGGAATTACTAGAGAAGTTGAAAGTAGAAAAGTGGTTACTCGAAAATTGGTGTTCCAAGCTAGGAAAGAGTTGTTGATAGTGTTTATCTCTTGTACATAAACTGGATCCAGAGATTTGTTTTTATCTGAATATAATTCCTCGTAAAAGTTTTTAAATGCTTCCAATTTTTCAACGTTTGTGAGAAGTCTTCCGTTGAATGCAAGAGGTTTTGATGTAGACAGATCTGTGGTATTTTTTTCGGCTTGATATCTGGTCTATGGTTTTAGACACGTTGGAGGATGGTTTAAGGCTTGCAAGTTTAAAGCGGAGTTGCAAAATCAAGTTCTAATATATTGCAACCGAATCCTTAATTATTTTGCTCAGACATCTAATTTGTGCAGATATATAATCTGGATTATTCCTATCGCAAAATCTTTGTAACATTTTTTTAACCTTCTCTTCCAAATTTTCCTTACTCTAAAAAAATTCCAAACGGAAGACGAAATCTTAAAATGGTTAGAATTTAGAAAAATTGTTTTCTGAAATGGTCTATGGTACACAATTTAAAATTGAAGACGACATGCCATTTATAAAGGTGTCTTTTGGTTGGAGAGATTTCTATCCTTGGGTATGTTAAGATTTTGTAGGAGGCTGTCTAAAACACAATTAAAAAGTGTTTTTAATGCAAGTATATGATGGTGGAGGATTATAAAAAGGGGATCCCGACCGAACTGAGAGCTGGAGGTAAAGCAAAAGGTATCAACATATGGTATCAAGGGTGTAACATCTCAGAACTGTAGTATTAGGATCAGAGGGACAGAGGTTGGCGGAGATAATGTAAAAATCCCGATAAGAGCCTGAACTCGGGCGTTAAGAGCCATCAAGTGGTACGACTTCTAGGTCTAATAGCCTCTTCTCTGACACTGACACAAGACACTGAATGTCTTGCATTAAAATCGCCGCCTAGTATAATAAAGTCATAACTAGACAGATTATTTTAAAGAGTGTTGAGGTAAGTTTTTATTGTGGCTCCTATATTGAAGGGAATGTAAAGTGAAACTATTGCTAAGATTTTAGTTTTATTGTTGCAGCTAAGGGAAATCAATACTATAGTTGCTGAGAAAGCGCTTTGAATAAAGAATCTTTGGTTTGCTTTAATTTTGTTTGAAATGAGAATACCGGTGCCTCTACCCGAGTGATTTTCGAAAAATTCGTATCCCTAAAAACGTCTTTTATATTTCCGTTTTTGACGTGTTCCTTGAAGAAGGATTGCTGTTGGATTAAATTCCTTAAGTAAACTATCAATTTCAGTGTGCTTATCTCTGGAGATCGACTTAACTTAGAAGATATTATTTTGCAATTCATGGAGCGAGCGTGGCGAGGAAACCTAAGTAAGCACCTGGTTTATCTACGGAACTAAGTCTCTGATAATAAGGCAGGAATTCTTTAATTTAAGCTATTAATGTATTATAAAAGAGACTCTCCAACAGTAGTTCTGTGGTTTATTATTAATTAATGTGTGCGTTTCAGTATATCATAAAAGGTGTTGTACTTATCTCTAGGAGAACTTGAATAGGTAGCAATGTAACTGATTCATTACTAAACCGTATACAGACAAAAAAAACTGGGAGTCTTTCATTTGGAAATATTCTGTCTACTTAGGACAAGTCTTAAAACTGGCCGGCAAACCCTTTTCACCGCAGTTAATACAACCTAAAAGAGCTTTATCAGACGACGCACAGTGGCTCAGCCCTAGGTCATAGGGCCGAAATACCGATGTTGCAAATATGATGTTATTTTACCGGTAAAGGAAACATAAAAAACCCTTCTATTCACAGGTATAAAAAACATTACAACTACAAACACGGCACAGTTAATTTTGTGCACCGGAAGTGCACAGTTTATTTGTTCACATAAATTAAAGTGTAGTTTTTCTGAGTATTCATAACTAGCTCCGTCAAAACACATCTTCCACTTTTTTTGTTTTTAACCATTTTCCATATTCAACAAAGCTTGTACTTATGAAGGCACGAATCGCCATAAATGAGTCATAGATCAATATAATCTCTTATTTTCCTAGTTTTAATAACCGCAAAGTCTAAGTGCTCCTGGGAGCTCTGAGGGTTGTTACAAGTCATTGAGTAGACTAGGTTCAGTACTAGAAAAAAATTGTTTTTAATTTTTTCAATTTTTCTTTTGTAGGTACAACCATTACGTGTTCTTTTACCCGAATGCTTGTTTTAAATACGTGGATAGATTCAAAAAATAAAGAAAATGAAGCAGAAAACTTTCGGAAAGTGTTTTGATCTCTTGCGAATTCTTTACCGGATGCTGAAAATATCCAAACTGATTGCTTGAGAAATCTCCTTTTGAATCTCCGTAAACGGTTTGCCGCATATTGGAAGTAATTTAGGAGATCAAAAGCTAAGCTAGTGGCCAAATATGAAAGCTGGTTAAATGAGACCGAAGTTTGCATACTTAAAGTGTCTGATGGAGAAGTATGTGGAAACTACAACGACGAGCAAAAGGAATCTCTTCAATCTGCAAGTGGAACGCGATACAGGAAGGAGTTTGGAGACTGCAGCAAGAGATCCAAACGTCCCAGGTTAGCAGTTTTATCACAGATGGACGATTCCGCTGTAACTACTTTACTTAGCAGTTCAAATCAATCAGAAAGTTCCTTGGAAGCTAAGCTTACTAAAAACCAATATTTATTATTAAGAGAAGTGATTCCTTCTAAAATACCAAATGTATTTCCGTCCTATCATAAAGTACTGGAAGCCAAAAAACGTTGCTATCCAACTGATATTCGCGTGACGGAATCTTCTGCTGAAATCAATTTGCAATCATTGTTAGACCATACATCAAGTCGCATTGTTGAATCTCAAAAAGCTGTGTTTGAAAGACTTCACGAACCTAAGGATGACTTAGTTTTAATTGATAAATGGGGTTTTGATGGCAGCACAGGCCATAGTGAATATAAGCAGAAATTTTCAGATTCGAGTTTATTTGTCACATCTTATGTACCTCTTCAACTTGTTTATAAACAAAATACCTGTGATGAATCAATCATTTGGAAAAAAAAACTCACGCTAGGTGGTGTAGACCAATTCGTTTTCAATTTACAAAAGAAACAAAGGAAGTCACCTTGCAAGAAGAAATTTATTTCAATAGCCAAATTGACCAGTTAATCTCTACTTCAGTGCTTATAAATGGCCACGAAATTAAAATCACCCATTTCTTACAATTGACGATGGTAGATGGTAAAGTTTGTTCTGCACTTATCGACTTATTTACGAGTAGGTGTTACATTTGTGTAACACTACATTTGTGTAATACTAGGATACATTTCCGAGACGTTACTAGCATGGATCTCTTGCACAGGCTTCTTCTAAATTCAGATCCACTTATTTCTAGTTTAAGAAAGTTGCAGTATAAAAAGAAGTCTGCGTTAGTAAAAGAAGTGTTGGATTTATTAAGTTTGTGGGCTTTATTGTAACTTTATTATATTATATTACTTGACATTTTTAATACTATTTAAATAGCACTTATTTGACAGCTCTCGGATGATTAGTTCTCTAGATATAGCGTTGTGAGTGAAGCAACTTTTGTTATTGTGAAAAAAAAATGGATTCAAAGCAATTTCGTGTGTTGATTTATCATTGCTTTTTGATGGGAAAAAATGCAGGCGATGCAAAGAAATGGCTTGATAAGTGTTACCCGGACTCTGCACCCGCCGAACGAACCATTCGCAAGTGGATTGAAAAATTTTAAAGTTGGTCACACAAGCACCGAAGATGATGCACGCAGTGGATCCAAAAGAGGCTGTTTCAGATGAAAACATCAAAAAAGTCCATAAAATGATTACGAATGACCGCAAAGTGAAGTTGATCGAGATAGCTGAGGCTCTGAAGATCTCAAAAGAGCGTGTTGGATATATCATACACGAATATTTGGACATGCGAAAGCTCTGTTCAAAGTAGGTGCGGCGTTTGCTCACAGTCGACCAAAAACAACAACGTGTTGATGATTCAGAGGAGTGTTTAAAGCTGTTCAACCGCAATAAAGCCGAATTGTTGTGTCGGTATGTGACAATGGATGAAACTTGGCTGCATTACTTCACACCAGAGTCAAGTCGGCAGTCAGCTGAGTGGCGAACAGGCGACGAACCTCGTCCAAAACGACCAAAAATTCAACAGTCGGCTGGCAAGGTTATGGCATCCGTATTTTGGGATACACATGGAATAATTTTCATCGACTATCTCCAAAAGGGACAGAAAGTGCTGTTTCATCAAGACAATGCAACGTGTCACAAGTCGAGGAAAACGATGGCAAAATTGAACGAATTCGGCTATGAATTGCTTCCCCATTTACCGTATTCTCCAGATTTGGCCCCCAGCGATGTAACACAGTGGAGGGCTACGCGAAAGTAAAAGAGCTCCTTAAGGAAACGACGACGGAGCACTACTCATTCACACCCAAGTGTGAAAAGCGGCAATCGATGCTGTTGAAGGGGTTGGAACCGTCTCAGATCCTGTGGAGATCCTGACTCTGCTCAAAGGGAAGGAGTGCGAAGAGCTCAAGTTTGTGGGGGTAAAGCCATTTACCACAGCGAGAGCAAGGCGGGAGAAAGGGAGTCTGCCGTTCTTCCTGGTGCAGCTCAGTTCCGAAAGCCATCTGGATAGTCTAAGGAGTATCAATCTTCTAGACTACCAGGTAGTTCGCTGGAAAAAATTAAAGAGGAGCGAAAGTGTTATACAATGCGTTCGCTGTCAGACGTTCGGGCACGCCGCTTCGAACTGCCAAATGCAACCTCGATGTGTGAAGTGCGCAAAGAACCACAGTTCCGTGGAGTGTGCTCTGGGTAGCGACGGAGCATCCGATAGGACACAGCTCTCTTGCGTGTTATGTGGGAACGTGGGACACACCGCAAACTATCGGGGTTGTCCTAAGTTCGTTGACATCAAAAAAGCAAAATTGCCTTATCAGCAGAAGGTGGAGGTCAAGCGTTTATCTATTAAGTTTCAAACACCAACCGTCACGTCCCAAATTTCCTACGCCCAAATAGCGTCAGGTAATAAGGCTACGGTACAGCAAGCGACTGTTGCTTCTCCGGCGCCAATGCCAAGAACAACGGAGGCTGCAGCTAACATGCTGGCCATCTTGCTCGCAACAGCAGGTACAAGAACAGGCCAAATGGGTGGATCAGATCTACGCGCTGCTGCCATGCCTAACGCAACACATATCGTAATGAGTACGCACAAGGTGGGGCAAACCTTGAAGGTCCATGCGGTGAATGTTAATTCACTGATTAGGATCGAACGAAGAGCCGCGATGTTTAAATTGCCACGAGACCAAACTCCTGATGTGATTTTCGCTAGCGAAACCAAGCTAACCGATAAGAACAAACTGGAGTACAATAATTATATTTTTATAAGAAGAAACCGGCCTAAATCCAAACGTGGAGGCGGTGTCGCGATCTTAATTAAACAAGGTATAAAATTTCACAGAGTGTACAAGAGAGTGTTGCGCAAGTTCCGGGTGTTGGAGGTATTCGTCATGTACATCCCGCTCCGCAGTGGAAAGCGGCTGTACTTGGCCTCTATTTATGCACCTGAAGCTTCACAATCCACTTTATTTATTACAGAGCTTGACACGCTTTTTCGACTTCTGAGGCTGGAATCGGGGGAGAATTATTTTATAATCGGCGGAGATTTCAACGCTAAACACAGAGATTGGGGAAATATTTTGCCAAATACTAGAGGAAACCTACTATTCGATTGGTAGGGTCAGCAACATGTCATGTATAGACTCGGTTTTAAAGCGACGGATAACCCGTCGTTTCTCAGAGGTGGGTCTTATTTGGATCTTCTGCTATACGACGAACGTATACGACTGACAGGTACGAATTTACAAACGCTAAACTGTCTGTCACGTTCGTGTATGACAGCGACCATTGCGGTTTTAGCACCGAAATTACAGTTCCCAACGAAATTGCGGAGTTGGAGGAGTTTGTCCCAAGATATTCTCACAACTACAGTAAGACTCGATGGACACGCTTCTCCGCAACCTTGACAAGAGCACTCTCCTCTAACACGCTCCACCCACCGTTCGAGGAGATCGACAAGTACCTAAAACGAATGGATGAGCCCATAAAACAAACTATGGACACTACAATACCGCGGTATCAACGTACGACAAACAAAGACATGTTCCTTTTGTCAAGACTCAAAAACCTGGACACTGAAGTCGTCGATTAAAAATATTCAAACGTTCATAAAAGAGAATTACAAAATTTCTGTAAGTTTGTATTGGAACAACAAAGTTCGGGCTGTAAACACCAGCAACCCGAATATGTCCCCGCAAATAAATAAACTATTTCGGAGAAAAAATCAAAATGACCTTCAGTGCCTTAAAATAGCCCGGACAACAGACAATGAACGAACGGTTACTGACAACAGCAGGTATTGATCCAAATGAGGCCGCTGATGATGACGACTTCTTTGTAATCGAGGATCCACAGGAGAAGGTTGAGGCCATAGGGGCGACTTTCCAGGAAATATACAAGGCCACCGATACCATTGGCCCTAATTATGAACTGGACAGTTGCGTCTTGGTACACGACTTCGGCTTTCGAAATGAAGTAGAGAACTGGCGATCCGAGTGCTTTGGTTTCACCCAGTTCAGCGATGAAAATATGGAAAATAAAGGCATCGCCCGATAGGATAATCGAACCCCGTTTATTTCGAGGGAAGAACTCCATAAGATCTTCGACACAATCAGGAGTAAGAAATCAGTGGAGATCGATGGTATTCCGAACATCGTGCTTCGACATCTTCCTCTAGAAGCGGTGGACACTTACGTCACCCTGTTTAATAATGCAATGAACAATGCACATTATCCAGCGCATTGAAAAACGACGGTGGTTCAACCTATCCGTAAAAAGGGAAAGTATATATCCAATCCGGCGAATCTCCGGTCGTTAAGTCTCCTTCCGAATAACAGAAAGGTGTTTGAATAGGTAATCAATAGAGGTCTGACTAGGTTGGCTAAGGACAAACATATAGTTCCGGATAATCAACTCGGTTTCACGGCGGGACATGATATCTCACATGCCTAAACTGGTGTCCGATATCCAATGGAATAAAGGCAAAAACCAATGTACTGGTGCCTGTCTTGTCGACTTGGAGAAGGTCTTCGACACCGTACGCTTAGAGGGTCTTTTCTATAAGTTGACTAGGCTTAACCATATATAAATAGAAATTCCCTACGTTATCAGCTTAAAAGGTAAGATATCATTTATATATGCATTTAAGCTTAGGTTCTTCTATATGACTCCCTTTTGTCTATTGTGTTGTCATCCTTTGAAAATGGAACTAAGTTACAACTGACAATTATGTGGCAACGTTGATGCTGACCTATTAAAATGTGTCATAAAAGCTTATCAACTGCAAGATTTTTTCACCACCAATGCACATTGGTTAAAAACTCAAATCTGGGTGTACAATAGCTTTTTTTGGTAAGCTTAACTACATCAAATGAGTTCCTCCTGAATGGATAAGTAAACCTAATTGAACGGTCCACACATATCTACCACCTGTTGAAATAATTTTCAAGGATACTTTTGCTGCAACGAAAATCTAACACGTGATGTATTCTATACATAGGCTTCACTTAACAAACGACAATGTGGCCCTTTAAAACCATATGTTGTTCTGTGGTTAGTGGGTTAGGTTAGGTAGGATTAAATAGTAGTATCGCGACCACTGTATAACTACTTGAGTTTGCATTCAAGTGGTTAAAACCTAAACAATCTCACTGGCGAAATACCCAATATCTGTGCAAAGGCCAAGAAGGCCTTTGAAGACCGTGCCGTTTATTTCCTCCAGGTATTCGAAAAAGTATTTCCCTAAAACTTCCTTAAACTACGCGATATTGCCTCGCATTCAGACAATATGCTTGTTATGCCCTCAACTGCTTACGGAGCACCTCAGGATCTGCAAATATCCGTATCTGACAAGTTAAGTCTTTTTGCGTATTTCCGCAAGAGACAGTGTTCTGTCAGGATTCCTACTGCTGTCCTAAACTTATCTCTGTTTCATTTAATTAGTTTTCTAGATTTGATAGTGCCCTTCACTATAAAGAGGTGTGGTCTGATGTCGTCAACTACACTATTTTTGAGTACCCCCTTTTCTTGCTAGCTTATATACTTGTTCATTTCTTTAAATACCGAAGTGTGCTGGCACCCAACACAGTCCTACCCGGTTTTGACTGCATAGTGCCTTGAGCACTATGATGTTAATTGATTCCATTGTCTTGAGTGCGGCCTGGCTTTCGATGTATATAGCGATATCTCCTTCAGGTGCCGATCTCATCTGCATTAGCTCAGCCAGACAGCCGAGGACAGCCAAAACCTCTGATAGGAAGACACTGATTGCGTCTGATAGTCTTTTAAACACTTTTAGTTCTGTGTCTTCTGAGAAGATACTAGAAGCTGTTCCTTCCACGAGGCATCTGTGAAAATTGCAATATCATTTGACCTGATTATTGTACTTCCATTACAATTGGATTGCCTTACAGTAGATCCGTTAAGACCGTGCCATGCCCGAAATTACTGCTATTGAAGTAGATTAGTGAGTCGTATTGCAATGTTGCCAGCAAGTTTTTTGATCTGCAAATCAAACGGTGTAAGGTGCACCAAGGTATCCAATGCTGCCGTAGGGGTGGTAGGTAGCACCTACTATGAAAGCTGTTAATTGAACCGCCGCTAATTTTCCGTAAATTTGTTTGTTGCTTCTCACTATACTAGTGCGCCGTATGTAAATATGGACCTTATCACCACCGTATACAGCCAGTACACCATACCGTTCTTTGCGCTACATTAAGATTTCAGTTTTATTTGGAGTCACGTCGAGAACTAGTGGATTCGAATTGAAGAAAATTATTGATAGTAGTAAACGACAGTCGATGTTTCCAGTTAAAAAGTTTTACATAAATACAGTAGTAAATCAACACCTTACCCATGATTTTCCAAATAAATTTTTACACAAATGGAAGCCAGTTTAGTATGCCAAAACCTTATCTATAGTCTAAACTACTGTCTTTATAACTCAAACAGTTTTGAACTAAACCGCAAAGCCACACAATCGAAAGTTACACCAAAGCTGTTCTCACCTTGTCTGGCCAGGTGAATCTAATTACCACGACCAATTGGACTAATCTATGCCATTAAACAATTTTGTGTTATAAAAGTTATCGGTATGTTAAACTCTCTACCCAAAATGGATTAATCGCATGAAAAACCGGTGTCTACTATCCAATATGTCTTGATAGCTTGATGAATAAATTCCAAAAATCCTTCAATGTCACTGCTATCGAACACAAATTCATTTTTGAATTTAAGCAAACATTTACCATGCTTGTCCCGGTGCTTTCACCAACCAAATGCCACTTCAATTTGCAAATCCAATGGAGCCTGAATGTGGAAAAATCCAATGCGATAAGAGTAGGACATAAGCTCCAGGAGTTACGAAAAGTTACACATTTTTTTTGTGGAATGTTTTAAACTGAAAAATTTTCTGGATGAAAATGAAAAATATATTTACCTAGGTCAGGGATATTTTGCGAGAGCAAAATGATACATTTGATGGCGTTGAGCGGATGAAAAAATGTACATGCCGCATACAACATTCTAAGAACTATTTTTCTAGTAAATTCTGCGAAATCGGGTCCGCTTAAGAATAGATGTAACTGTTTATCATTTGACGGAACAAAAAATTGATTAAATCAGATAAAATAAACAAGTTCGTTGGTTGGAGAAAAAAAAAAGTCCATCTATCGAAAAAATGCCTTCTGATTAGTTTAAGGTTGGCAGTCAACAAACTTCACCTTGGCAAATGCTACCTTTGTTAGGTTCTATAAGCGCCATTTTACAACAGTCTTGGTTCACGAGTTTGTATGCCACCGTGATCAAAAAAAAAAGAAAAACGGGATAGCCACCGTGTGGCACTCCCATTGTTCCGACTTGAGTTCTTGACATTTGCAAAAGTTACGTAGCCAAATTGTATTCAATTTTGCGTAAAAAACAGATTTAATGGTGCGGGAACGTTGGAAATGTTGGAAAAGTGTTTCGGCAACGATTCTCTAAAGAAAACGGTCGTTTACCAGTGGCACGAGCGGTTCAAAATTGGTCGTGAGTTAATCGAAGATGATGAACGCAGTGGCAGACCATCAACATCGAAAACCGACGAAAGCATTGATGAAGTAAAAGAAATGTTGGTCAATAACCGCAAATTACCCATCAGAGAGATAGCGGAGGACTTGAACATTGCCTATGGATCCGTCCAAGAAATTTTGGTTAATGATTTGGGTTTCTGTCGTGTTGCAGCAAAGTTGGTGACAAAAGACCTCAATTTCAAGCAAAAAAGAGACCGTGTTGACGTCGCAAAAGAGATAATTTGCGAGGCTGAATCCGATCCCACATTCATCAAAAGAATTGGTTAATGAGTATGACACGCAATCCAGATATTAGGCAAGTGAATGTCGTTCACCAAATGTTTGAAGATGAAGAACTGGAAGCATTACTCTATGAAGGTTGTTGCCAAACACAAGAAGAGCTCGCTGAATCTTTGGGTGTCACTCAAGCAGCCTTTTCAAAACGTTCAAAAGCAGCTGGATATATTCAAAAGCAAGGAAATTGGGTTCCACATGAACTCAAGCCGAGATACGTCGAAAGGCTGCTGGAACGCCACAAAAGGAAGTCATTTTTGCATCGGATTGTTACTGGTGATGAAAAATGGATCCATTACGACAACCCCAAGCGCAAAAAATCATATGTGAAACCCGGCCAACCAGTCAAATCAACGGCAAAGCCGAATATCCATGGCGCTAAGGTAACGCTCTGTATTTGGTGGGATTAGATGGCTGTGCTCTATTATGAAAAAAACCGGGTGAAACCATCAATGGACAATGCTAGTGAACATAATTAATCCGTTTGAAGAGAGCAGTAGCAGAAAAACGCCCAGAATATGCGACCAGACACGAGGCAATAATTTTCCATCATAACAACGCTCGGCCCCACGTTGCTATTCCGGTTAAGAACTATTTGGAAAACAGTGAATGGGAAGTCTTACGCCGCCCGCCTTTTAACCCAGACCTTGCCCCTTCTGACTACCATTTGTTCCGGTCGATGTAGAAAACCCTCACTGAAATACGGTTCACATCAGAGCAAAATATAAAAAATTGGCTTGATTCATTCTTGGCTGCCAAGCCGGCGCAGTTCTTTTGGGATGGGAGCCACAAATTGCCAGAAAGATGGGAAAAAGTCATAGCTTCAGATGGGCGATACTTTGAATAATACTATTGTACATGTTTTTCTTAAATAAACGTTCAAATTTTGGAGAACAAAACCGCGCGAATTAAATTACCTACCCAATAACTTCTTTAACATCGTACTTAAAAGAATTGTGCGGAACTCACAAGTGAACACTGGACGTACAATCTTTCAAGAGTATGCACAACTACTAGCGTACGGCGATCATATCGATATAATTGGGAAAACTCAACGGACTGTCACCAGTGCGTTCGCTGGTTTTGACACAGAAGCTACCAAAATGTGTTTAGCAAATGCAAAGCGAAGTATATGCTGTCAACAAAAAGGGTCACACAATATCAAAGAATAAGACAGAATGAACGTCACAATCAACAACACCTTAGCAGAAATAAAACAAAGAATCACTCTTGCCAATCGCTGTTTCTTTGGGCTAAGAAAACAAATCGGGTGTATCCGGAAAAACTTAGAAGACTCAATATAAGACCTTGATCATCCCAGTCCTAGTTTGCATATGCCGCAGCTGTTTCGAGAGAGAAATCCTTTGCAAAATATTCGATTCCGTTTGCGTTGACGGGCTTTGGAGGAGAAGGTTCAACGACCAAGCGACATCTACTTAGTCAGAAAACTGCTCATCATTCGCCTGAGGTGGGTGGAACATGTGGAGCGAATGGACACCAATGCTCCGGCCCGCAGAGTTTTCGAACTTTACCTGGAGGTACAACGTAGTAAAGGAAAACACCTAAGGTGGCGAGCACAAGCTATCTAAAGACCGGACTAACTGAAGTGATTTGTTAGTTGAGGCCCAGGTTTCCCGCGAATTTAAGTAAAAAAGTAAGGAATCAAGATCTTTTTTACGAATTGTTTCCTTAAGCTTTCATTACTGAAATACGGCAAGAAAATGTTACATTCTTTCAGTTAAGATTATTTATGTATCCGTACATGCATTGAATGATAACCAGAAGTTACAATTAGATATTCCTCTACACCTAGATTTATTACAAAACTTTCTGTGTACGTCACTCTGCTGATGAGATTCACTATTTTCTAATCCGCTATCTCAAAGTTAATATACTATTCAAAAAGCAGCCCATTTTCATTCCAGTGTCTTCCAATTCGGTTTTATGCACAATTCGTCCTTTCTTTTGTTTACGCACTAAAAAAAAAAAAAAATTATTCAGTTTTATTGTCCGCTAGGATCGAATTGAATTGACACGACCAACGGCTTACGAGGGCTAAATATGTAATTGGAAGCCCTGGCACGTGTTCTTATCTCATATCTACGGCGCTGTTAGTTTATTTTAGTATAAACGATGCATGATGCGTCTACCCCAGTATATGAACCATCTCACATTCTAGGCATATACTTATGGGAGAAGATTTTATAAGAATCCTCTACTCCGTTAGCTGTGGTATTCATATGGATTTACTGACGACACAAATATTTCGTCGTATGTCGTACATTTACTATTGACACTGTGCTATTGTCTGCATACAAATGAGATAAGAAAATTTCGTGAATTTCGATGGACTACCGTATACCCGTAGGTACTCGAATATGCAAGTATTTTGCGTCGGAATAGTGTTTTAATTATTTTAACTGAGCGCTTTGAAGTAGAGGTAAGACTGGAGAAATTATATTTAATCCGACGTGCTATTTTCTTCGTTTGTACTTTTTGAGAAATGAAATTGCATTTACCATGAAGTTCGTTTCCGCCGTTTAACAGTCTGCATGAATAGTTTTGTCATATCCTCCATATCCTCATCATCGACTGTTACTACAATAGATAAGTTCGTATTCTGCTTTTTCAGGCTTAGTACACTCTTTTTATCTTTTGGTAAAAATTCTGAAGATTGGTCGTGGAGTAACACCTCTTTATTTGCACCATCGCTACCATCTCATTTAAATTTTTTTTTAAAAATTTACTTACATCCTTCCCAGGATCCTGAATAGTCCCGAAATCGCCTTCTTGACATCAGCTCCGAATTCGTTGAAATATTGGGTTTATAACTTTAGCTATAACCGCAAAATTCGTGCGGTTTGCTAAGAGATGGCGTAACTTGTATTATTCCATTGGAACATGCGTTGGAAAGCTACTGTCATTGTACGTCATTTCAGTATATGAAATGTAATATATGTAATATATATGAAATGTAATATGTAAACAACAATAATTTTTTTTTCACTCAAATATGTCGAACTTCGTGCCTGAAAAAGTGTTTTGCGGGGAGCTCTTCTTCATTACTGAAAACTGCTGCCGAAAGTCATCGTATTTTGGTGGAAGTTTACGGTGAACATGCGCTAGCTGAGCGAACGTGCCAAAAGTGGTTTGCACGATTTAAAAGTGGTGATTTTGGCTTTGAAGACGATGAACGTCCTGGGCAGCCAAAAAGTTTAAAAATGAAGAACTGGAAGATTGTTGCCAAACACAAGAAGAGCTCTCAGAATCTTTGGATGTCACTCAGGCAGCCATTTTAAAACGTGTAAAAGCAGCCGAGAGACGTCGACAGACTGTTTTGCATGTCCGAAATGCTGCTGGAACGCCACAAAAGGAAGTCATTTTAGCATCGGATTGTTACTGATGGTGAAAAATGGATCCATTACGACAACCCCAAGCGCTAAAAATCATATGTGAAACCCGGCCGGATCAGATGGGTGTGCCGTATTATGAGCTGCTAAAACCGGGTGAAACCATCAATGGACAACGCTATCGAACACAATTAATCCATTTGAAGAGAGCAGTAGCCGAAAAACGCCCGGAATATGCGACCAGACACGAGGCAATAATTTTCCATCATGACAACGCTCGGCCCCACGTTGCTATTCCGGTTAAGAACTATTTGGAAAACAGTGAACGTCCTGGGCAGCCAAAAAAGTTTGAAGATGAAGAACTGGAAGCATTACTCTACGAAGATTGTTGCCAAACACAAGAAGAGCTCTCAGAATCTTTGGATGTCACTCAGTGCCAGAAAAGAGTCCCCAGCGATATGCATCAGCTGCAGGGGAAAAAGACATCCAGCCAACTATTGAGGTCGCGAAGTCGCAAAAGAGTTACAAAAACGACGGGATTAATCCAAAACGATGTCTTCTGAAAACGCAGGTTCAGCGAGTACGAGAAAACATAACAGCAGTCCAACCCCAAAGCCTTTAAAGAAGACAAAGATAGCAAGCGAAGCTAAAATCACCAATAACAACGCGCAAGTGAAAAATGGAAAAACTTTTTCACGACCAACTGTGAATCACCTAATCCTGCCTCAAATGTTTTCTCAGTAATCCTCGAGAGACTAGAAGAACTGACTAAAACAAATAAGATAATAGACGAACGGCTTCTCAACCTCGAAACAGATATGTGTAACTTATCATGAAAAATAAGCTCAATATTCTTGCGTGGAATGCCAACGGCCTACAGAAAATGTTGATGAACTAAATATTTTTATTCAGGAAAAAAAGCAGTTAATATGTGTTTAATATCTGAAACTCACCTGACTCATCCATCGAGAGTCACTCTCTGGAAGCACAAATTGAATTTGACAAATTTCGAATGACCACGGTGCGTGCTAAAAATAAAAATTACCTCAATCTATTGCCAATCGCGCTGCAAAATAGAAAAACACGAATTCATTGACCTATTTAACTGTCTTGAACCAACCTTTATTATTGGTGGCGAGCTTAATGCGAAGCACACCTTTTGGGGCTCAAGATGTATCTCAAGAAAAAACAAAACTCTCTACAGGGCTGGCATGAAATGTGGTTAGGAATTTTACACAGTAGGCAGACCGACATACTGACCCCCGAATGTCGCCAAAACACCCGATCTGATAGACTTTTTTATCGGAAAAGGAGTAAAAGCTAGTTACGTCTAAATTGAAGAAAGCTTCAATCTCTCCTCCAATCATTCTTAAATTATCCTTTCATTGTGCGAATCTTTTGGTAAGAGACAAAGACCACCCAGATTATCCAACAAAAAAACTCACTGGTAAGATCGAATAGAGGTTGTCGAAAATACTGAGCTTAAATTACCACTAAGAACGTCGTATCAACTTGAAAAAGAAGTTGAACGGTTTGTTGAAGTCATACAGCAGGCGGCCTTGAATAACACTCTACGCGAATCGAATAAATTTGCCACTATTGGCATAAGATACCCAGCGGAAGTCATGGAAATAATAAGGAAGAAACAAAGAGCGCGGAAAAAGTGGCATAAAACTTCGGCTCAACAAGATATAATGTCCTTTAAAAGGCTCTGCAACTTGTTGAAAAAATCTATCAAGGACTTCAATAACCAAAAAGTGTTAATAACTACCTAGAAAGGCTCACAGTGACAAAAGGTGCCAATTACTCCATATGGAGAGCAAAAGTCTTTGAAAACCCCAAGTACACGTGGCGCTAAGAAGAAGAAACCAGGATGACTGGGCGAAAGAAGACAAAGAAAAAGCTTACGTTTTCGCCGATCATCTCGCAGAAAACGTTAAACCATTTGACGGGGACTTCCCCTTCCAGAGAATGTCAATACGCTAGACGTGACGACGAACCTTCCAATAAAAAAGGCTACACTTAGGGAACTTAGACAAGTTATAGAGACGCTTAAGCCTAATCCCCCCGGACATGACTTCATTACGGGAGAGATACTTACAGCGCTACCGAAAAAATATTTGTCAAAGTCGCTCTATCTTATAAATGCTACCATAAGATTAGAGCATGTACCGCATCAGTGGGAAGTTGCCGAAGTTATTATAGTTCCGAAACCCGGTAAACCGCTGACTGAAGTCAAGTCATACAGACAAATATCGCTCCTCCCGATTATATCGAAGATCTTCGAGCGAATCTTACCTAATCTTCTTAAACCGATTATCGACACAAATCGCCTCTTGCCCATCATCAATTTGGCTTTAGAATCCAATACTCTGCTGTTGGCCAAGTGCATCGAATAACCGATATAATTGGACGCACAATCGAGTGTTAGCTAGTCTTTTCAAGCACATTCCATAACGTTTCGCAAGCTTTTGGTAAGGTATAGCGCGAGGGCCTGAAATATAAACTTCGACAAGTCCTACCCGAGTTCATATCTAGACAGCGACTCTTCCGTGTCAGACAAGGAAACGAATATTCCAATTTTAAGACAAAAAAGGCAGGGGTGCCACAATGAATTGTACTTGGCCCTCTGCTATATTTGCTTTTTACCCGCGACATACCGCAAGATACTTTGCTAGCCACATTTGCTGATGAAACTGCCATTTTGGCAACAGCTTAAACCGTCGAGAAACAAGTGCTATGTTACAACGCACCTTTACACCGATTAACGATTGGACAAAGTATGTCCATGTGAACTTCACTTTCAAGAAAACTGACAAATACCTGTGTTTATCAACGCAGTACAAATTCCTTTCGCGAACGTGGCAAAATATCTTGGTATGACACTCGACGCTAAACTTAAATGGAGAGCACACGTTAAGAAAAAACTTGAAGAGCTTGAGATTAAGTATAGAGACATATACTGGCTTCTTGGAAAGTATTTCAAGCTCAGTTTAGAAAACAAATTGCTGTTATATTAGCAAGTGCCAAAACCGGTCTGGACATAGCTATGGTATACAGCTTTGGGGTTGTACCAAATTTAGTAACGTTAATGTCTTACAGAAATTCCAAAACAGAGTTCTCCGAGAGTTTGTATATGCACAGTGGTACATTAGAAATGATGATATCCACACAGGCCTAAGAGTCTAAAACGTTCAGAACGAAATTAAAATCTTTGCGCAAAAAAAAAAAAAAAAAAATTACTCTAGAAGCCGCGGTTGGTTAAATCACTCGAATTCGTCCTTCTGAAGCTCACTCATATCTAAGCGTTTAAGTTTTTACCCTTCTAAACACAGGGTCGGACGAGGTTTTGTCACACCCGTTATAGCACTAAGTATTTCCAGGTTGACGCCGCTCAGTGTCATTGTGAAAGTCAAGTAAAAATTTCGATTAAGAGCATTATTTATTGAAAGATTAGTTGTATAGTATCTTAGCCTTACTTAGAAGATAATTAAATCTGCTCTAATTTGCTGCTAGAAAATTCAATCTGTTAGAGCACTCAGCTACTCGTATGATAAAACAGTTTTCAGGCCATTGGCACGTGAACAACTGAGAGAAGGAGATTGGTGCTAACTATCTGCTTTAGAGATAGAATGATTCCTAGGTGATAGCTATCTGCACAGGAAATAAGGTTATCATGGATTAGTTTAGACTGACGCATGTAATGGGAATTCAACGTATTCTGTTGACTATTTTTTAAAGGATCAAAAGCTGAGACGCAAGATTATGCATAGTATATGGTACTTAAAAAATCTTCGCGGATATTCGAGTATAGGTCACAATCCTTAATTTAAGGATAGCCATGATCGAAGTCTTTAGTAAATGCGAGCAACTCATTGTTTTTCAGACCAAAAATTGGTCTCTATTGGACAAAATAGATATTCTAGAGGTTGCTTATGAAAATTGGAAAAGGCTGGCAAAGAATTTTCTTAATTGCTTTGTTTGGAGGTCCCATAGACGTGAAGAACTTAAGTGAGACACGGCGCTTACGTCTTTTACTGAAGTGTCATAACGAAGTTTCAGGGAAACAGGTAAATATTTTACTAAATCAATCAGAATTTGTGAAAAGACCTTCCTGGTAAATTCAAGTTATCGCATTCGTTTCGATAATACAGTCGATACAAATGGAGATGGTATTATCAAGCAAACATGCCAGATTCAAACGATCATACTCAAAAATGTCTCTGTCACGAAATAATAGTCAGATCGCATAAATGCAAAAACATGAGCCAACTTTCTCTATTTCTCGATCCAAAATAGATCGGCCTATTTATGTATCTAATAATACCAAGGTACACAAATTTGGGCAACCCCACATATTTCATTGATTTTGTTACGATTACCTAGATTCCTTACCACTTCTTGAGCAGCACATATAAAGTGAAAACTTAGAATATGAGAGGCAGTTAAAGTGAAAATTTGAGTACGCTGATTCCAGCATGTCGGTCAGGGTAGATGTGGTAAGGATCGAATTCAAATACGGCACCTGTAAGCACGTCACATCGTCACATCACAAATTTATCGGTCAAGGAAGACGATCCGGGGTTAAAATAAAATTTTCGGTATTTGCAGCAGGCTTGTCTGAGTCGAAATTTCTTTAAGCTGTTTCAAACATGCAAAGAACTCAACAAGCGATCGAAGTTGGAATTGGGAGCTGTCCCCACCTACATCTCAATAAGCGTCGTCGGGCTACAACATATTTCGATATGAATTGTTTTATTTGCAGGAACGGAAAGCTTAGACCAGAGGTTCCCAAACGTTTTTTTCTTGTAGATCACATTCAAAATTAACCTGGTTTCGGTGGACCGCCTGCTGCTATATTTTTACCATATTCCCAAAACTCGTTAAAAATTGTGAAAATTAGATCTAATGAGGGAAATTTGTGTCGCGGCTGAGTTCCAACCCTAAATTCTAAGTGGTAAAAATTAAAAGAAAAATAGTATATTTTCCTCTGTTCTACCTATTAAATTAATACGATTACAGACGATTAGAACTAAAATTAAACATTAATAACGTGTCGTAACTTCAACAATGCAAATCAACAAAAAAAAAAAGACAAAGTTATAATTTTAATGGGAGGGATGTACTATACTTGATGGATTGACAGGAAATTATCATTATTTGGCCTCAATTTTGTTAGAAATGACCGAAAATATCCCCGTTCTGCGATGTTCATTCTGTTCCTTTTTTTTTAAGTTTGTAACAACACCAAAACTTTTCTTGACAAGGTATGACAAGGGAAACGTTATCAAAAGTTTTCTCGCAATTTCACACAGCCCAAGATATTTTTCGGGTATTTCTGCCTGCAGCCAAAATGTTTGATAGCCTTTTTTAAATTTCACCCTCACCACCTCATTGGTGCAAAGCCTTTAATACCACATTCGACACTTTCGTTTCATCAAATGGATTTATGATCCATGGTGGTATTTCCATCGTGAGAATATCTTCATATCTATTTTTGAAGTCATCATGCAGATCATTTAAATGCTGAACGTATGACTGAATATTCTCATTAAGACATTCTGCCTGTGATAAGTTTGGAAACTGGGAGAATTCGCCCCGACTAATAAGTACATTAATACATGCGGTATTAAGTATCGGTTTTTCCAATAGGGACTTGACAACTTTGAATTTAAATTCTCAACGCACTCTTTCACTAATCATCACACAAACGTCAATTTGTTCAATAAACTCAACATTTTCATCATGGTAAAGAACACTAACGAGCTACGTTCTCTGATTGGGTTCTGGAGAAGATGCGCCAAGATGATGAATTTCATCGCAAAATCATCTTCTGTGACGAAGCTCATTTTTGGCTCAATGGGCTCGTCAATAAGCAAAATATGCGTTATTGGTCGGGTGAAAAAACACATGTGCTTCATGAATCACCACTTCATCCACAAAAAATATCTGTTTGGTGCGGTTTGCAGGGCGGCGGCGTTATTGGGCCATATTTTTTCGTCGACGATAACGATCGTCACGTTACTGTGAATGGTCAGCGTTATCGCGCCATGATCACCGATTATTTTTGACCCGAATCGGAAGATATGGACTTGGACGACATGTGGTTTTAACAGGATGGTGCCACAAGCCACAAAGCACACGCTACAATCGATTTATTGAAGAGTAAGTATGGTGAGCGTGTTATCTCAAGACATGGGCCAGTCGATTGGCCGCCTCGTTCGTGCGATTTAAATCCGCTTGACTATTTTCTGTGGGGCTACGTTAAGTCATTGGCTTATGCCAACACACAGATGACGTTGGAAGAGCTCAGAGCCAACATTGAACTCGAAATAGCGGCCGTTACGGCCGAAATGTGTGGCCGACTCGTTGAAAATTGGATCCAACGAATCGACCGCTGCAAACGTGCTCGCGGTGGCCATATGAACGAAGTCGAGTTCCACTCATAAATGTTTTGATTGTACTTCAAGCCAATAATAAAGTTTTTGAAATATCTCAAATGGTTTGCCTTTTATTTAAAAAAAAAGTTGTCAAGTCGTTATTAGAAAACCCTATACATTATACTCTAGATAAGTAATTTAATGTCAGCAAATTCAAGTCATTCTTTCCACTTATTTGATTATAGGTCATGACCATTAACAAGAGCTATTGGAACTATAACATTACTATAGTATCTGGCTTAGTAAAATGATTTCACCAATATAATATATTTTTAATTTTAATTAGAACAATTAATAAAATTGTAACAGTTTATCAATGATGACGAGATGCATTGGGTCTATAACGTGCGGTTTGTTAAGAGATGGCGTAACATGTATAATTCCATTGGAACATTTCAGTATATGTCATTCATTTGAAGCGTAAGCAACAATAATTTTTTCTTTTCACTCAATATGTCGAACTTTGGGCCTGAAAAAGTGTTTTTGCGGGGAGTTCTTCTTTTTTCTGTTGCCGAAAGTCATCGTATTTTGGTGGAAGTTTATGGTGAACATGCGCTAGCTAAGCGAACGTGCCGAAAGTGGTTTGCACGATTTAAAAGTGGTGATTTTGGCTTGGAAGACGATGAACGTCTTGGGCAGCCAAAAAAGTTTGAAGATGAAGAACTGGAAGCATTACTCTATGAAGATTGTTGCCAAACACAAGAAGAGCTCACAGAATCTTTGGGTGTCACTCAAGCAGCCATTTCAAAACGTTTAAAAGCAGCTGGATATACTCAAAAGCAAGGAAATTGGGTTCCACATGAACTCAAGCCGAGAGACGTCGAAAGGCTGTTTTGCATGTCCAAAATGCTGCTGGAACGCCACAAAAGGAAGTCATTTTTGCATCGGATTGTTACTGGTGATGAAAAGTTACGATAACTCCAAGCGCAAAAAATCATATGTGAAACCCGGCCAACCAGCCAAATCAACGGCAAAGCCGAATATCCATGCCGCGAAGGTAATGCTCTGTATTTGGTGCGATCAGATGGGTGTGCTGTATTATGAGCTGCTAAAACCGGGTGAAACCATCAATGGACAACGCTACCGAACACAATTTATTCGTTTTAAAATAGCAGTAGCCGAAAAATGCCCGGAATATGCGACCAGACACGAGGCAATAATTTTCCATCATGATAACTCTCGGCCCCACGTTGCTATTCCGGTTAAGAACTATGTGGAAAACAGTGGATGGGAAGTCTTACCTCACTCGCCTTGTAGCCCAGACCTTGCCCTTCTGACTACCATTTTTTCCGGTCGATGCAGAACGCCCTCACTGAAATACGGTTCACATCAGAGCAGAATATCAAAAATTGGCTTGATTCATTCTTGGCTGCCACGCCGGCGCAGTTTTTTTGGTATGGAGTCCACAAATTGCCAGAAAGATGAGAAAAAGTCATAGCTTAAGATGGGCAACACTTTGAATAATACTATTGTACATGTTTTTCTTAAATAAACGTTCAAATTTTGGAAAAAAAAAAACCGCACGAATTAGATTTCAAGGATAACATACCTATTCAGTTACTACAGGATTACTATACGTTGAGGGATAACTTTATTTATTTTATCAGAGGTTTTATTTTTTTATCATTTTTTTTGGGTATTTTTTCATAGAAGTTGAAATTAGGTTCTATTTCACCTTTTGTTTTAAATAAATTTAAGCTGTCCCCTTGTAACTGCAGGCAAATGTTATTAAATTTTTTGAACAGATCTGTCAAATACGCGATGTCTACTTTCAATTTGTTCAGGATTTTTTTTTTGTAAATCTGGATCTTTACTTTCCAGGAACTCTGGATTCATAAAATGAGTAAGTTCTCGTTAAACATGCACCTTTCGACAACCAGCGTACTTCAGTATATAAGAGCAATCTCAGGAAGTCTTCATCATTGCTTCTTATTTTGTTAACTGCTTTAATCACAAATTGAAGCGATTGGTGCAATCTATCACTAAAATTTTTCGCTACCAGGTGACAATTGACACAGTGAATTGCAATTACTTCTGGTAAAGTTCTTTTAAGATGACAGGAGCTCCATCCATGATGTTTGTATATGGAATCGAGTTTTCCTTAAGAAAATCACTCAGGACACTAAATATTGATTCGCCCTTAGTGTCAAAAAACAATCAAACATATGCCAATATTATTGCTTCAAAACCAGGTAAAGTTGACCCGTTAAGTTGAATAGAAAAAAATGAGTTGCTTGCAAATAATTACACAAGAAGCTTTCAATTACAGAGCTCATTTGATCAATGAGTCGTTGTACAGTATTGTTGCTAAAAGAAATTCTTTTGAGTACGTCAAATGGAGGTTTCTGCAGAACAGTTTTTAAAACCTCTGTGACAGCGGGTAAAATTAACTTTTCTCCGATGGTGTGCAGTTTTCCAGATTTCGCTATAAGCAATGAGATATTGTAAGATGCGCGGAAGCCACCATCGTTACTTTGAGACGTTGAAGCAACCATACTGTGCTTTTTCTTTTCTTTTCACATTTTTCCTTCAATGTTTGAAAATATTTTAAATCTTTGCCTATTATATCAGGATGACATCTTGTTAGACGATCTTCGAGCTTCGATGGTTTCTTAGAGTCATTGCTTTGTTGAATAAAATGCATATGGGCAATCGTTTGTCTGCATTTAATGGAAGAAATAATCAACACTGTACTCCCGACATTTTTCATAACAGTTAACTACCTGTAAAGATGTACCTGTAAACATATGTATATCTTTCCTTTAGTGAATCGCCACAGTCGGGCAAAAAAGTCTCCGCAGTTTTTTGCCACTTGATGGTGTTGGTGTCAGGCTACATTTTTTGTGAAGACAGCTGTGTAATTCGTTTCTCGTGTTAAAAGTTATACTGATTGGAGTACGAGTGAAATATCTGAAGAGATACACTATGTGATGCTTTTTGACTATAAAGAAGGAAAAAAACGCTGAAAAATCATGCTGAAGAAAAATCGGTGAGAATGCTGTGAGAGAACGCCGGACCTAGGAAGGGCTATTTCGTTTCTGTTCCGGAAATTTCGATGTAAAAATGCAACTCGCACTGGTCGGCCTGTCATTGAAAAAGTCGATGAAATTTTGCAATTGATGGCGCAAGACCAGCACGAAACTTGTCTAGAGATAGCGGAGGCACTAAACATCAACCGTATGACAGGACTAAAACGAGCAGACTACTCAAAGAAGATCGATGTTTGGGTGCCACATGAATAGCCGCAAAGAAATTTAATTGACCGAATAACCATCAGAGAAACGCTGCTGAAACGTAACGAAATTGAATCATTTTTGAAGCGATTCATTACGGGCGATAAAAAATTGATTAAATACGAGAATATCCTACACAAGCGATCGTGGTCAAAGGCCGTTGACCGACCACAAACGATTTAAAACCTGGATTGACGGCAAACAAGGTTATGTTGAGTATTTGGTTTGATTGGAAGGGAATTGTCTATTATGAGCTTCCAAAACGTGGCGAAACGAACAATTCGATTCTCTACTGTGCGCAACTCGACCGTTTGAATGAAGCTTTCAACAAAGAGCGAACAGAATTGGCCAACAGAAAGGGAGTTGTCTTCCATCATGACAATGACATCAGGCCACACATCTTTGATGACCCGGAACAAATTGACGCAGCTTGGCTGGGAAGTTTTGATGCATCCACCATAGAGATCGGACCTTGCTGTCTCTGACTACCTTACTCTCTTGATGGTAAGAAATTGACCGACCGAAGAGCCGCTGAAAATCACTTGGCCACGTTTTTCGCTGATAATCCACAGAAGTCCTACACCAATGGAATTATGAAGTCAGCCGGAAAATGGCAAAATGTTAGAGATAATAATGGTCAATATGTAGTTGATTGAAACTGAATTTGAATAAAGAAAATTGTTTTCAAAAAATGCTCCAAAAACCGCGGAGACTTTTGATATGTCCCAATATTTTTATATGCAGATAAGAATAGATACTAAAGGTTCAATTTTTCTCGGCTTTCTCTTCTTTTAAAAAAATGTCGATTAGTGGCCCTGTTCAGTGTTGAATTTTTATTAAGTACATACTACACGCAACTATAACAAATATAATATTGGGTCTATAACTTCGTGCGGTTTGCTAACGTCTCTCTTCAATGATCGATTGCAAGCGCTTCAATAGGAGTTTTTCAAATATTTTAGATATTATCGGCAAAAGTCTGTAGGATTTTTTTTTTTCATTTAGAGATTGGCCAGGTTTCGGGACCATTATAACTTCGGCAACTTTCCATTGACTTGGAACGTTTAATAGTCTTAGCGCGGCATTTATAAATTGGAGCAGTTTGATCATAACCAGGGGCTTTGTTATTTTTCAATTTTTTAATTGCTTGGTTAAGTTCTCGTAGCGCCACTGTTTTTATTCTAAAATTGTCGGGTGCTGTAATTATATAATTAGAACCTCCTGTTAATGCCTATCCAACAAAAGGCTTTAACGTTTCTTCTAGGTGCTCAGCAAATAAATCGGCCTTTTCTTTATCTCCTTTTTCCCATTTGCCAATATTTTTTCTTATGGGAGGAAATTGCAACTGAGGCTTTTTGATTCCCTTCATGGCTTTCCAGAGGAAGTAATTTGAACTTCTTTCGGCAGTCAGACCTTCGAGATATGTAGAGATATTCCGATTTTTGTAATCTCGTATTGCTTCTTTCAATTTGTTGCATAAGTGGGTCAAGTATGTTTTATGCTGGGGAGCACGGAATTGTTGCCATCTTTTTCGCGCTCTCCTCTTTTCTCTTTTTTCACTTCGTGCTTTCTCTTTTCTTGTTGGAATTGGATCGGGGGTCTTTGTTATATCCGAAGGCCAATATGTTGGATTTCCTGTCGAGAAAAAGTCAACTTTACATTGCATACCGGCTTCATAGAGTTGTCTGCCTTTCGTTGTATTACATCTTGAGCCTCAGAAGGTATGTTTCAAATTAAAGTCACCACCAATTATAAAATTCGGTCCGAGTGAAAAAAAGAGACCTTTAAAGTCATTCTTTTTTAGCTTGCATCGAGGAGGACAATAAATGGATGCAATGTTAGTCAAATGAGTCAGTGTTTCCTGAAAGCGTGGATGACTTACTATATGTTAACTCGGCACCATGACCACAAACACGGATTATGGATTTTTTTATCCAGATTATTTAAATTTTCGCTAAAAATTTACCGAAGAATAATTTTAAAAGATCTTTAAACTCAGCTCGATTGAACTGGCTTTTTTTTTTCAAACTCGACCTATATAGGTAATTTCAGTAGTTATGATGAACAGCTTGTCTATTTTTGGTATACCAATTGCATTAACACCAGAAAAGATAAGTTAAACAATATCAGAAGCATACTGTGAGATGATAAAAGGCTGGATGAATAAAAAGTAAAGCTCCGGTTGGAGTAATTTTCGAATAATTCTGAAGAAACACGAGTTTAAAGCAGTAGGTTACTCCAAAAAATTTTTTGTACGAAGCTTCAGGCGATTTATACAATAGTATAGAAATTTACGGTATATCTCGGTCTTGAAATTCACCCTATGTAAAAGTGTGATCACTTTGATCACTTTTGACCGACATACCAACCATAAAATATTAACAACTTAAGGTTAAGAAACTCCAAGGCTGTGCAAAACCAGAGCCTTTGATATTAGTTCGATTTGATTTGATTGCCTGGCAACCTACCTAACACCTCAATAAGGGGATATTCTCAAAGCATCTACTACTCAATAAATCGGAAAAACCATTCAATAAAAACCCGGTGAAAAATAACTTAAAACTCACAGGAACATATGTTACCCTGGTGTCGGCAATTCATTGAGAAATTTCACTTTTTCTTCACACAAAGGACTCTACTCTACAGAACGAAGAGCACCTAACAATGGGCGTCAATTTGTATTGGGAAATGGAAATTGCTGATGAAATTATTTGGATGGACACATTTCAACACATGTCCCAAAAAGGACGATAGCTAACTCCAGCTAATGCTAACTGTGCACATGAACATAGCACAGGACTTTAAATTGAATTGAAATTTAGGCTATTGATTTTCACATCTCCCCGATCTCAGGATATGGTCACGTTGGGTAATGGCAGTTTTGTGCATCCATGGTTCCGGATCTTTTTTTTCTACGTTTTTTTTTTTTTTTTTTTTTGCTACCGAGATACTTCTTGCTGTGTGTAAATCCTTTTGTGTTAAGCTTTAGAGCAATTTCCATCGATTTAGTGAGACTTTGGCTGTTTGGGGTGTCAGCGAAATTGGATAATCGGTGGACTCCCGGACGGCATGCAATTAATTTAATTGCATTTCTAATTTGTGCACATCTCTGGGGTATAGAAAGTGGCATACTCGTATACATATGTATGTACGTATTCGTATCGGCTGCAGTGATTGAAATGTTCATCGTATCAGAACCTTTTTTTCTCCTGGCCAAGTTTTACACGAAGTGAATTTTTTTTTTTTTTTTTTGACTGATGACCCTGCACGAGCAATGCTTTCACATACATTGAAAGGAAGTCTTAATTGGCGTCAAGGAGATGGACAGTTGAAAAGTGAACTTAGTGTCAATAAGAGTAGTTCGATGGTGTGAGGAAATTTCAAAAAGAGATTGAATGAAATTGGTCTGGGGTTGTTCAAATAAAAGTTGCAAAAGCGAAAGTAGATTCAATCAAACATTAGCACTAAAAAAGAAGTCGGATGTGCTAGAGCTTAGTTGGAAACTTTTGCCAGCACAAATTTGAATTTGATTTTATGAAGACGAACGTAGGATCTGGAGAACAAGAAGTTCGATGCTTAGAGAATGGGTAAAATCGAGAATTTCAATTCAATTATGTTCGACAGAAACATTTAAACGAGCAAAATCAGTTCGTAAAGACTTTTGGTAGACCTACTCGTGTGCAGCAAGTCTCACGTACAGAAGATGCTTTTTCAGGAAAATTTAATCTCATCAATGTCAAACTGTTGTACTTGCAGCAAAATAAGTAACGTGTTCTGAGAATTTTGCAATTAGATGTGTTCGCATAGCCCTATAAAACTGCGCATCAAGTACTGTCAAAAGAACCTTATTGAAACATGACAAAAAATTTATTTGAGGATGTGAACAATTCCAGAGGCAACTTAAGTTGCGCTATAGTAAGAAGTAAACTTGAGCCTCTACCAACAAGTCTCACCAGTTAGTCCGGTCTTTAACTATCTCCAAGCTGGTTGGGTAATCTTTTACTTGTGCGCGCCATATAAGGTGAGGTTTTCCTTTACTGCATTATCCGGGTTAGATTCGAAAACTCTGTGGATCAGAGCATTGGTATCCATTCATTTTACATGTCCTACACATCTCAGACGACTAATGCACGGACCAAGATTTTTTTAAGGATTTTTCTCTCGAAACGATTGCGTATATCTTCACCCGCTTTCGATAGGGTCCATACTTATATGCCATAAAGAAGAACTGAGATGACCAAGGTCTTATAAAGAACCTTCTTAGTTTTTCGGTATAAGAGCATACTACTCAATTGCCTTCTAAGTCCACAGAAATAGCAACTGGTGAGAGTGATTCATCGTTTTATTTTTGCTAAAGTATTGTTGGCAGAATTTGCAGTAGAGTCAATATAGACAAAGTTCCTCGAAGTTAAAGCTGTCGACGACAGTGAAATTTTGTCTAATTCTTCGATGCTGAGTGTCCCTTCTGGTTGTCTTAGTTTTGGTCTGCATTTACCACCCAACCCATTTCTGTATATTCCATTTCACGACTAGCCAACGCACTGGTGACACCCTGCTGAGTTCTTCCCAATTATATAGGTATCATCCACATACACTAGTAGTTGCACAGACTTTTGAAAGATTGTGCATCCAGTTTTCAAAAATTAGCTCCGCACAGTTTTCTCAAGTTTGATGTTAAAGAAGTCACATGATACCGCGTCACCGTGCCTAAAACCTTTTTTGATATCAAAGTTCTCGGTTAAGTCGTTACCAACTTCGACGGAATAACGATCGTTCTAACTCGTCGTTTTGCAAACGGACGAGTTCGGCGGGGATGCTAAGTCAGACATTGTTTTAGTCTCTTTAAATGCTGTCATATGCGGTCTTAAAATCGATGAAAAGGTGGTGGGTATCGATGTGGGATTTTTAATTTTTTCTCAAGATTTGCCGCAGTGTAAAGATTTGATCGATTACAGACTTTCCTGGCTTAAACCCCACTGCAAGCGACCAATCATTCGAAGGGTTTCAGACATTTACACAACATGGCAGATGTTTCTTTTTTGTGGATCGAGCATTGAGTGCTGAGATTCCATTCATCGGGCATACGGTCTTCTGACCAGATTTGAGAAATGAATTAGTACATGCCCTGCACACAGTTATTTCCAGCAGCTGGTCCAACTGGTTTTATGGATTTTAGCTTATATATTGCTATCCGTACTTAGTTCTGGTCAGGCCCTGATGGAATGCTCAGACGCTTCTGTTCTTGGTCTTCTATACTTCATGTTGGTGGCTTAGTAATTGTTATGACATTTCTGAATACGCGTTCAGTTAAAATTCCGGTGGTCTCTTACGATTGCAGTTTTTGTACGTTATGTCTTCTCTCAGTAGTTCTTGTTTGTTGTGGCGTTTGGAAAATCTGCATTATTACCTTGGCTACAACAGGATGGTGATCCGAGTTTATTTTGACTGCCCGCCATATCCAAAAAAATTAAGACATGCGTTACGTCTATTCCAAAATGATCAATTTTATTTAGCAAGAGAGAGATGAAGACTCGCTTTTTTAACGACCGACTGTACAAATGCTGTATGTTGATATGCTCGGAAAAAGTCCTAAGTAGATATATTAAGAAATTTACGCAGTGGATTTGACAGCGAATAAGAACACTCCTTCAGAAGATGGGGGATATTCCATCTGGATCAGCGGATTTTTGTATGTTAAGATCTTCATATACTTTTGCTACTACACAAGTGCAAGAGTGGATTCATCCTATTTAATATTCAACGGACTCAAGTGAAGACTGAAACAAAGTGTAGAGCTGGCCGCAAAGTGTGTAGCAAGCAGATTGGCCTTGTACAAAGAGCTAGAATGTCCTTATAAATGATCGTTGGGATGGAGGATCAGGTAGAATTTCCAATCTTTTTGACGAACGAATAAGAGTTTGTACTACTTTTGGGACATTGTAGACATCTTCTGCATCAAATGTTGGTCCTTTTGAAATTTCAAACGTCTGAAAGGTGTTGTAAATAGAATAGTATCTGTGATCATATCAGCAGCCACATCAACTTCGTTATCTAGAAAACATTATAACCAGTTAAAATTGCTAACGAAGTTGTTGAGTGCACTTCAGTTTGCTTTTTTTATTGCTATTTAGTTCTTTTGGGAATCTTTTCTCTAACTGTATACGATAAATTAGATGATATGACACAATGGTCCGACGAGATTAAAGGGGAGAGCACATTGTCCTTATCAGGGTGAGGTGTCAAAAACAATTTCAGGATGTTAGCGGCATTATCATCATTATCATCCGGTATTCGCGTGGGCTCATTTGAAATCTGATCTTAATAATGCAGTCCTTCTGGTGTTGTCATTAAGGATCTACTACCCGAAGATCTACCTGTGTTTCACTAAGTTTCAAAACAGCTGGCTTTTATTCCTTTTTAGCCCGTGTATATTTGCGATATTCACGCAACATAAAATAATACAAACACCGACGATTCTAAGCTCAGTTTCTAACTAAAAATTCAAAAATTATTCTACCGAATGACATTGTTACCCTTGCAACAAAAGTAAAAGGTGTGTCATCAAAATTTATAATTCATACTCACAACCTGCTATCGATCGGTGTTTTCATATACTCAGTCGACGGTACGACTAGAAATAGAAATAGTTTAGTGCCAACAGCTGTAATATGTAATCAAATGCCCTCCTTGCTTCACAAATAGAGTATTAAGTATATGTAGCAAGTCCATGGATTTCTTGTTCTAAAACCATATCATCTATGGCAGTCTTCGTAGTCGGCGAGCCCGTTTAAAATTGTTCCGATGAAAAGCATTTCCTCCCTTGATATTCAGTTCAACAGCTCATTAAAATTGTAACAAAATACTTATGTACAATACATCGTTTTCTGATTCCTCATTACCTATTTCCAGGGCCCTAATAATATTCAACTTTTTCTATTCAATTATCAGTTCTACTATATTGCCATAAGTGGGTTACTAATTTTTGATACGCTTAAAATTGTATTTCGTGGCTCCGCTCTCAAGAAGAAGGGGAGTCCGTTCTTATTTTGTTCCCTTCCAGAATAATCATACTTTTTGTATGCTTTCGTTTGCAAGTTCAAGTAACGCGCTCTATTTCTATCATTTTCCATTCGAAACTTTTGCCCGTCATTCTGCAGACGTTCCAGCATGCGATTCACAGTTTCCTCGTATTTTTAAAAATCATCATATTTTTTGACGCCTTCAATGATGCCTTACTTTCGTACTATCGTCATTTCATCCGCGTGACTCTAGAATGCGCTAAAGTATGAATAAATAGGGAGATTCATCGTAAAGTTTGATTTATAATGTAAAATAAAACACTCAAATTTGAAAGTGAACTTAAAATTTTTACTACCGGTAAAAAGAACAGTCCATGGCATTTACTTTTTAAAAATGACAATATGTCAATGTTGGCCACGACTATGTTTCAGGCGGTCCAATCATAAGGTCCGATTTTGGGCTACTCGTTCGAGCATATCGACTGGTATCTCGTAGCTAGCTTATTCTTGAAGACCTGAGACTTTACATATCCCTAGAGAAAATAGTCCAAAGGTGTGATATCGCACGATCTAGGAGGCCAATTTACTGTAGAAAAACGTTAAATTAAGCGCTCATCAAAATGATTTCTCAACAAGTCCATTGGTTCACGCGCTGTATGGCTCTTAGCGCCATCTTGTTGAAACCAGAGCTCACCGAGACGATGTACTTAAATTTCAAGAAGCACATAGTGCGTTAACATGGTAACATTCTAATTTGCCTCATTTTTGGAGAAATATGGACCAATGATTCAACCACACCATACCGTTGTTTTTAATGGATGTAATGGTACCTGTTGGTACTCTTTGGGTTGCTCATCAGCCCAAATACGGCAATTTTGTTTATTAACATATCCATTGAGCCAGAAATTGGCTTCATCGTTGAACAAAATTTCACGATAAAACACCAGATTTTTATTGGTTTTTTTTTCCAGAGCCCATTCACTGAAAATATGATGCAAACTCAAGTCGCCTGGCTTCAATTCTTGGACAAGTTGAATTTTGTACGCTTTTAGACCGATATCCTTGTAGAATATTGTAATTGTAATGGATCGTATCATACATTTAATAGTACATAGATCATCAGATAACTTTTCGGTAAACCTTATGTAAATTATCTTGTCTTTACCGTATTATTGCAAGGCCAATGTTAAGCCTCTCGTAAAATATGCCAAGTTGTCGAATACGCCAAGCCAAGCTGCTGAGAGCGACCACGAATTGATTCGTCACGGTCTTCGCGTACACTCTCAGCTACAGCTGCTATAGTATCTTCACTACGTACTAGATGTAGTCTAACCTGTTGAGTATCATAGAAACTAGAAACTAGAACTCAAATTGAATGGTATTGGCAATAGTGGTTTCACTGTATCGATTATGCGCACGGAAAACATTTCTCACAGAACGCTGATGTTCTTTATCCAGCTGAACAATTTTGAGACGCTGTTGTAGTGTGAGTCTTTCTATGATGATCTGTCAAAAAGTCATTGAAAATCAAACCTCACAATGAATCACCCTATATACAATACGTTTATCCGACGTATATATCAAAGAATACTGTGAACAACCGTTTTTATTTTTTATTTTTTTATATATTTCAAAATAGCACTGTAAATCTATAGTACGTGTTTAATGTATAAAAAAACGAGTACTTAACTCTGAAAAAATTTTGATAAGCATAGACACCCTGCCAGTTTTTAAAACTTAATATACACCCTGACTGACTCGAACTGCAACCAACTTCAGACTGCTATAATTTCCAAACCGTTCATGACAGTGAGCTCAAGTTTTGACACATGACAGATAATTTTATTATTTACAAGCATTTTAAACGATTTGCCTCTCAGTTGTGTTGAACATTTTTTATCCGCGAATGAATTCAAATGTGATAGTGTGATTGCTTTATATTTGGCTGGAAAACAAGTAGCTATCGTTAGAGCACTCCAGCAACTCAACGTGAATAAATCATTTGTATCTCGAACCATAGCTCGTTACCGTGATACTGGCGGCATTGCAAAGCGCCATGGAGGTGGTCATAAAAAAACAGCAATATCGGCAGATATGATTCGGAAAGTGAAGGCTCGGATTGAGCGAATTCCGCGTCGAAGTGGAAGAAAAATGACCCGTGAGCTCAACATATCATTGGAACGGATGCAACACATACTGAAAATGAGCTTAGGCTCAAGCCATTGAAGTTCCAAAAAGCACACGATTTTACATCGCAACAGAAAATAGTTAGAGTCGAAAGAACAAAGGAGTTGCCTCGCTTGCACGAAAGTGGTGAGTTGCCGAATTTGTTTTTTTCCGATCGAGCAATATGTCAACAAACAAAATGACCGATTTTACTTGCCAGAGAGGCCTTTGGAAAATGTACACCTTCGGAGGGTCACCAGAAAGCAGGCAGCACCGATGTTGATGGTTTGGGCCGCCATTACCGCCGATGGTCGCTCTCCGCTCGTATTTTTGGACCGTGGCTTCAAAATTAATGCGATCGTATACCGTAAAACTGTCTTAGATGCAGTATTAAAGCCTTGGGTAAACAATCATTTCGGTCTGAGACCGTGGACATTTTAACAAGACTCGGCACCGTCTCACAAAGCGCGCGTCAACCAAGATTAGTTAAAAAACAATGTTCCACAAATCCGTTGGATTTCTCTATCTGATGTTTTTTGAAGGCGAAGGTTGGCACTTAAAAATACCAAATTTTGGACCACGTCAAACAAGCACTTCGCTGGGAATGGGCCAAAATAAAGCAGAGTCACTTGCGTGCAGTGTGCGATGCTTTCTTCGGTAGTTTCAAGGCTATTATTCGCGTCAAAGGTGGACATATTGAAAACTACTGATACAATTTGAAAATCGATGTATTTTCCAACATTTTTTGCTTTAGCACAATAAAATTTATTAAAAAAATAAAAAAATTATAGCATTTTAAGAAGTTGAAGTTCGAGTCAGTAAGGGTGTATTATATTCGTATGCTACAGTTGCAAACCTGATTGGTTTTTTTTTTTCTATTTTTCTGAACATATATGTACGAGTACATTTGATTCTTTTCCATTATCCTCCTCAATCTTTTGGGAAAACTTGGGTGGTCTATAGGTTAAGTTGGTTTGAAGCTATCCTTACAAGAGTAAATTGTTTAATTGAACACACAGTCGGTTTTTAGTTGGCTTTTTAAACTTGAAGACAATGATCAAAAATTACCACTTCCATGCGAGATAATTCAAATTTTGTCTTTTTAATTTGAACTATGGATTCAAAGTCATATATGTATGTATGTACGCATACACCATTCATTTAGTAATCTGAAAGCTTACAGAAATATATTAACAAATACAGAAGGACCAGTGGTGAAGACCAAATTGTTTCAATTAAATTGGCAAGCCATACCACATGACCATGATTTAACATCATTTCCTTGTTTAATGACAACTTTATTAAATTTTATAGCAAAAATTTTCGGATTATTACGAGATAAAAATTTATTAGTTGAGGCGTCATAAAATTTCCGCTGCACAGCAACACATTAAACCGCACATTGGTTTGGTGCCCGGACCCTATAAACCGTCGACATTTCAACAATAACTATCATATTCTACGTATAAAACAGCAGTCTTACGGATGAACCATTACATTGAAGTGTTAACAATATCCACCAGAAGCAACAACCGCAGCCATATGCTTTCACCACATCATATACCAGGGCACAAATGTAAAAGGTTTGCAACAGTTATTTACATAAAAAATAAATAAATTTAATAAATCGCAAAATTTCTCTTTCTGTGATTATTATAAAACAAAAACCTACAACAGCTGAACGACTACTACTTCCAAAGATAGTACTGCTCTACAGTCCAAGTGACCAACAAACCAAATACTCATCAGAAACCATCAATTTGGCCTCTTACTATCCGTGTGCCAGTAAAGTAAATTAACCTCCGGGAATAGTACTAGTACTAGTGGCTTAACTCTCCATTGAACAAAAGCACATCTAACTTGCGGCTTTACATCAGCAGGGATTAGCTTACGGCGCATTAACCAGAGAGATAGTGTCCTTTGAAGGTCTCTGCTATGAGCGAATTCACTCCAAACTTGCTTTCAAATCAAATGATTGTACTAATCGATATTGTGTCTCTAGGTGAAAACAGTGTTCCGTAGATCTCTCACGGTACTGCCCTTTGGCACATCTGTTTCGCACTTGGGTTGCATAAGCCGTTTACAATTTATTCACAATCGATGTCCTTTGAAGTTTGAAAATCCAATGAACTGTTCGTCTGGAAATAAGCACCTGTAGTGGTAAACTCGGTGGATGATTCTGCCCGTGCCAAAGTCAGCTTTGTTTAAAGCAAAATCCATAGTATTAGTGGAAGTCACTTTCAAGACTTAAAGCTAGATGCTAAATTTTTAAATGAATTTAAAGCAGATATTGTTGTGGAATTACTATTAGATTGTGTCATCAAGCCGTTCAAAAAATTTCAGACAAATTAATACGTTAAGTAGGTGACCATATGATATGAGAGATATGAAAAAAAAAAATTAAAGAAAACAACAACGGCGTGAGATAGAAAATTTATTTTGGCTTTATTTGTAAGCGAAGTCATTTTGTGTGGAATCGCACATCATTCAGATAGCTGCCTAGCATTCGCTGGCAGTGCTTCTAGTGGTCGGTTCAATTTTAGATGGATAATTTGGTCTAATATAGTCGCCAAATTTCTCCTTCACAACTTCGGGATTTGCGTCGCTTGTATGGAATGTAGCGCTGTCTACTTAGAACCACAGCTCGGATATATCGATGTTGTCGTGCTCTGACCACAGAAAGTCGGTAAACATCGCTCTATACCTGAGACCATTGATGTTAACGATGATGCCGCTATGCCATAAACCGCAACAAATAATCAATTTTTTTAGATGCATTGATGCTTGTCCGAACACTTGTGCTGGTTGGCATAGCAGCTGAGCCAAAAATGAGCCTCATTCGAGAAAATGATTTTCTAGCCAAAATTTGGACCTCTGACTAACATTTCCAGCGCCCAATTAGCGAACTTACGGTGTTTTCTATGGTCGTCTGGTTTCAGATCTCACCTCAGCATAATCCTATACGGATGTAGGACAAAATCCAACCGCAAAATAAGACGGATTGACTCTCTGTCGATTCCCAATTCAGCTGATCAAAGCCGAATCGACATTTATGGATCTTCTTCGGCAATGTTTTTTTTTTCATTTCGCATTAATCTCTATCTGGTTGGTGGCCTTAGATCAAAAAGTACGAACTCACGCTCAAACTTTTTCACGAAGCGACAAACTGCCTGCATACTGAATCCATAACGACGACCGACCACACGACGAAATTCACGTTGATAGTCATACCGCCAATACTATACTTTGGACTTGTTTTTAACTTCTCACCTTGATAAGTACACTTTTGATGTGCTCTCCCCTCTAGGATGATTGGACCATTGTGGCAATACGAGAAAGCCAATTGGAGCGGTTTTAACTGGTCCTTCAGAAATTTTAACTGTTCGTTATGTTTTATCGATATCGACGTGGATGATGCTGCTGATATAATCACAAACACTATTCTCTTTGAAATGAGTTCCTTCATCGGATAAAGAGTATCAAACCAAAAGAAAAGGTATGGTACGACTCGAGCTGCAAAGAGACTGTCAGGTTTAGAGAAACGTGTTTTCGTTCTTTCAAGACCAACCCGACAGAAGAAAACCGAAAAAATTTTAAATGAGCCAGGAATTTCAATACGAGCAAGAGCTGAAAAAAAAAATACTTTAATGTCCCAAAGTAGTAAACATTTTTGGTCGTTTATCAAAAATATTAGAAGTCCTGGCATATTCTCTATCCCAACGCTCATTTACACTGACATTCCAGCAGTCAGTTCCTTGGACGAAGCGAATTTTCTTACTGCACACTTGCAGCCAGTTCGCACTTGTATAGTCGCAAGAGTACGTAAAGATGTCAACACACATAATCCGCTAGTCCAGATGGTATATCTCCCCTTCTTCTGTAGAACTTTTCTTTCACGCTGGCAAATACAATGCGAAAGTTTTTCCGTCAATCCTACACTTCAGGACTCTTTCCGAGCAGACGAAAAATGACATTTGTCCAGCCCACCCCTAAAAAGGCGTATTTTCTTCTCTCTCCTCCTACAGACCCATTGTACTCACGTCCCTTATTTCCATGGTCATGGAAACGCTGATAAATCTTCAGCTCATGAAATATCTCGAAACACGAAAAGTAATCAATGATCGGCAGTACGGTTCTCGTAGCAAGAGGTTCACTGGTGACTTGATAGTATGTCTCACTGACAAGTGAATACCAAAGCATACATCAATCTGGCAAGCGCAAGATAGTTGTATTTGACTGGCAAAGATGCCAGACCAGGTTGAATGGTTCATTCTGCGTGACAGCGGAATTTAATTCGTCATCGCCGTTAAACAGTCTGCAGAAGCAGTTCTTCCATATCCTCAACATTGACTGCGATCCTATTATGATGTTCCCTTGTTCGTCCTTACAGACTTCGGTTCGGACTCTGTAACGTTGGCAGGTTCTTTTTACCTTTTGGTAAGACTTCCGAACTTAATTTCTGCTGTAACATCTTTCTATTTCCTCGAGCGCGCGTTTCTCTTGCTCTTTCCTTCTTTCTTGTTCATCTCTTCTTAGAGACAAAGAGCGCGTAAACCTCACGAGAGCTCTTGCTTCGCTGCCTGTGCTTGCCGGCACCCATCATAGAACCATAAGTTTCGTTATGGTGGTCGAGTGAATCAAACACCTCAGAGCTATTTGCCAGTGTAGCCACTGGTCTTCAATTATATCTGCATAGAACCTGTTGAGAGATTGAGAGAGACTCGATCGGAGAAGGATATGGTGATCTCTTGCGATTTTAGCCGTCCGACATCAAACTTTCTCACAGCATTTACTTGTCTTTGTGGTATTCGGGATATACGAATCTGTACCTTAGCTACAACAAGGTAGTGGTCCAAATGATTGATCGGGAGTTATCCATGTCCCTTTATGAATATCGAGATGCAGGAACCGCGTACTAGCTATGACACGATTTCGCCCCACCGCGAAGTCGATCAGCCTAAATCCGTTATCGGAGGTGGTGTCTTGTAGACTACTTTTCGACAGTACTACCAAAGATGCCCTCTCTTCCTGTCTTCGCAATAAAATCACTTAAGGCAATTTTAATGTCATAGTTAGGGCACTGCTCGTATGTCTTGGGTAAGAGAGGTTCTTTGGTGTCGTCATCTTTCTCCTCCGTGGGGACATGCGCGCATATTAGGCTTATGTTGGCGAATTAGGCTTTGATGCGGATTATCGTGAGGCGCTCGTTTACACAGTTGAAATTTAAGACTTCTTTCCTAAGTCTGCTCCCAACGACAAATTCACATCCACATCCAAATAAGCGATGCACATTCCACGTGCAGATCCGAAATTCGTTGTCTTTGTTTCGTTTGCATGGACCTCAGCTCCAAACATATCGAAGTAGCTCAAAAAAGGTATCTGCCAAATCTGCCGTTGATTCAGTCTAGTGAACTCATCCGCCATACGTTCTCTTTCTAAGGGGCTCATCTAAGACTTCTGAGATTCGTTCAGTCAATTTTTCCGACTATTACTATTTTCTTCGTGTTTAATACTCGCGCTTAAAGTGAGTGGTGATTACCACAGGGAGGTAAAATTAGCACAATTGATATGTATGAAAAAGTAACAACAGATAGGCACCGCCAAGTTAATGCCAATCAGCACTTACAAAATTCATACACACCCAACCACCAGTTACCGATTGTTTTTTTATTGGATATAACATAACTTTCAACAGGGTGTAAATTATTCTCACACGGAAGTTATTTAAATGAGAATAATTTCCATCATACTTCGGGTGGCATCAACATCCGAGATGGAACGCGGTTCTCATTTCGTATTCTGCCTAAATAAAAACCGCGCTAAAGTCACTTGGTACTACTACTACGGGTACTGGTACTAGATGGTTCGAGGTTTCTTTGGCATTGAAAGAATCGGGAAAATATTATTCCAACACATGAAACATTGCTTGTTCATCACATGCATAACCGCTTAATTATGAACACCTACACGAACACCCAGATCTTCCTCCTGGTAGTGGACTGTTTACGAGATTCGGTTGGCTATAAAAGTTATGCTCGCTGTCGTTTCCAATCGGATAGCTTGGTAGTGCATAAGACCAACTATCTCCACGTAGACTCCTAAAGGCTTTTACGTGAGCGTCTATTTATTTGTTGGCTCCCAACTACCCCATCTCACTTGCTTTCGATATATCAAACCAGTAACTAATAAATTTAATTTCGTTACACATGGGCTGAAAAATCAGTGCCGTTTTATAGTAAAACACAAAATTTTTGCCTTCGAGGGCATCTTTCGATACCAGTTTTGTAGTACGATTTCGGTTTAGCCTCAAAATATTCCTCTGTTTCGGCGATTACTTCTTCATCGGTCTTAAACCTCTTTCCGGCGAGCATTATTTTGAGGTCAACGAACAGGAAATAGCAGGGGGCCAAATCCGGAGAATATAGTGTGTGGGGAAGCAATTCGTAGCCGAATTCATTCAATTTTGCCATCGTTTTCATCGACTTGTGACAAGGTGCATTGTCTTAATGAAACAGCACTTTCTTTTTCTTCAAATGCGGCCGTTTCTCTGCGATTTCGTCCTTCAAACGCTCCAACAACGCAATGTAATAGCCGCTGTTGATAGTCTGCCCCTTTTGGAGATAGTCGATGAAAATTATTCCATGTGTATCCCAAAATACGGGTGCCATAACCTTGCCAGCCGACTTTTGAGTTTTTGGTCGTTTTGGACGAGGTTCGTCGCCTGATTGCCACTTAGCTGACTGCCGACTTGACTCTGGTGTGAAGTGATGGAGCCAAGTTTCATTCATTGTCACATACCGACGCAAAAATTCAGCTTTAAACACTCCTCTGAATCACCAACACGTTGTTGTTTTTGGTCGACTGTGAGCAAACGCGTCACCCGCTTTGAACAGAGCTTTCGCATGTCAAAATATTCGTGTATGATACATCCAACACGCTCTTTTGATATCTTCAGAGCCTCAGCTATCTCGATCAACTTTACTTTACGGTCATTCGTAATCATTTTGTGGACTTTTTTTGATGTTTTCATCTGAAACAGCCTCTTTTGGACGTCCACTGCGTGCATCATCTTCGGTGCTTGTATGACCACTTTCAAATTTTTCAATCCACTTGCGAATGTTTCGTTCGGCTGGTGCAGAGTCCGAGTAACACATATCAAGCCATTTCTTTTCATCGGCTGCATTTTTTCCCATCCAAAAGCAATGATAAATCTACACACGAAATTGCTTTGAATCCATTTTTTTTTCACAATAACAAAAGTTGCTTCACTCACAACGCTTTATCTCGAGAACTAATCGTCCGAAAGCTGTCAAATTTATAAACGTATCTTTTGAAGGTTAGTACTAACTGAAAATGGTATGGATTTAATTCAAGTGGTGCCCTCTCTTACAAACCGCACGGATGCCCATATATTAAGGACGACTTCTAATGGAGAAGCATTTGAGTTATCAAACCATTAAATCATCGTCAACCAAATTACACCGTTACACCATTGGAATTTTGGCCTATATGTGCTTGCTTTTCTAAGTGTAGTTTCCGGTGACTACCGTGGGAAGATAAGATTGCAGCAAACGAAACAATGAGTAGACACATGACTGAAAATAAAGAGGTTTCACATAATAAGTATTGTTCACATATGGTAAATGGATATTTCTACCAAAAATGAAATCAACAGGAACTAGATCAAAGAAAGTAATAGCCGGAGGATCTACGATGGACAATACGGTGGGTCTGAGAACAATTCGTACACATTGAGAAACTCATCCATTGATCCATTAATAGCAAACGCCGAAGCGATCGCTATACAATTGTTATCCTAGAATGGAAGGAAACTGTTTCCAATACATAACAGAAGACTGGGGTTTGGTGATAAATACATCTGCTTTGACAAAAACAAGGGAGACCTTCTAATGACATACTATCTCATCAACAGTGTGAAGATAATCTATCCCCTCGATGTTCATTTTCCTTTAATTTTGTTTATAAACTTTCAAAATCCTGCCCAAAACTGTCCTAATAGAGTTATTCTCTGAACTATACTCCTAAATTTTTGGTATTTTTCAATCCATTTAACAAAGATCGAGCTACTTGAGTAGAATTTTGGCTTTTCGACATCATCAAATCAAAGCTAAAAATCCCACAATGTTATCCTAATTTAATGCATAAGTGAATCTACCCATTTCATACATTGTATCTTATCAAACAACAACCAGATGATTTCGATGAGTGGACGTTACCAAAAACCTCAAGATAAATAAACTTTCTCAATACACAAAAGTACTAATTGCAAGGCATCAAAGATCCCAACAACCTCTGAAAATTTAAAAGCCCCAATCCCCATCTATAACTTTTGATTGCCTCACATAAAGTAAATGAAATTAACATGCAACAAAGACTTTGCTGTTGTCTTTAAAAAGGGTTCGCTTTTATAATGAGTTCTCAGTACTGAATGTCTTAAATTTTAGTGGTCAAACTAAAAGATCAGAACTATACTGTTTGTAATGTAATCATAAAAGGAATTCAAAAACGACCCACAAACAAGTATAACAACTTAACTAAGAGAGGAACTTTAATTCATGGTTCTGAGGCATCGAAGATGATGTACGTTATAGCAGTTGCAAGATGCTCCTTGTAGTTGTAATTTTAGCCATCTTCGTCTGGAGGAATATTATGCAAATGTGACTGACAAAACAAATTTGTTTGGCAAACTTTGATAACAAAGACATCCGCCTTCAAGAGAAACAGAGACTCTGGTACCGAAAACATCCGAGAACCGAATACCAGAGCAACTAAAACCCGACAATCTAAAGCCAAGAGACCCGTGTTCTGCCATCTACCCTTACTATCACAAAATAAAATGGACTGTATGCTTCTATGGCCATCTGAATCCAAATATACAAAAAGGACTTTTATGGTACGAGTATCTCCGTCTTCATTCATATATGAAACAATGCCCTTTGGGGTTAGGGGGTGGGGGTGACGGCTTCACAACCCTTCCACTTCGACCGAGTAATTAAAGAAGAAAACTTTTGATCGTAATGCGTCAGACTATCTATGCAGCAGCAACTGTGATTATCTCTGGACATTCGAAGCCGAAAAGAAAAACCCAAAAACAAAAAAAAAAAAAAAAACAAACAAAAAAACCTAAAAACAGAGTTCTGTCAGAAATTCTCTAATTTTCCGGCAGATACGTTAAATCCGAATACGTGTAGTTATTTGTTTGGTTTTTCGTCTGGATTGGAGCTGCCAAGGCATTATGAAATTATCCCTTTGCTGCACTCTAATTCTGCTCTAACGCATTCTTATCATCTCCCATAACATTTGCACTTATGCAGAGAAGTTTTCCTTATCGGAGTTTTCATTGTTTGTAAATTTGAGTATGTTTTTGCCTCCTGTGAATATTGAAAGGATCTGTACTGTTTTTAATCTCGATACATTAGATTCTATTTTGCATTGCCCAGAGCATATTAAGATGAAAAGTTTTGCTTTTGGCAATTTAAACTTTTAGTCTGTTCCGTCATTTAGGACGTTAAGTATTCTTTCTAAAAAAAAAAAACCAACGAATGTATTTTGTTTTTGAATATGTTTGAGAAACAAGATGTGAAAAGTTTATTCATCCAGATGATTGGAAATGAAAGTGGAAGAAAGGTTAGTCCTGCAATTCAACCCTTAAAAAGACAAAGTAATGAAATAACTTGTTCCTTGTCTATAATTTCCCAAAACAACTCTTTCTAGCAGAAGAAAAATTTTTCCAAGAATATATTTTTACAACATTAGTTTTGTGGGCTTGTTTTAAGATCTTCAAAGATTTAAATAGTTCTTGCCAAAAAGACTTTCGGGACTAAGCAGTGTTTAAAGGTCAAAGTACGGTCATAATAGGATGCACTATCTCTAATTGGCGGACACCTGTTTTTTTTTTTCGACGGAGAAGTCTGTGCTTTTCTTTTCACCTTAGCTCGTAGGTCTAAAGAGCCGCTCTCGTTCTTTGCGCAGTTCCGCTTCGTAGACGAGTTGTTTGTCCATATCTGCTTTTCTGCACTCTCCATCAATGCATCAATGTATATGGATACATTTGCTGTGGCATTTCTGATGACTTCTTACCAGCGATGGCATTGGTATGCAGATTTGATGTTGGTTGCATATAACTTTACAAGAGGTTGAGGGACGATAACAATTTTGACGATTTGTAGCGATTGCAGCCGTTTAACGCTAAGTCTCCTCACAGTAATCCATCGTCGTTCTGAAGCTTGAGATATTAGTATACACACCCTTAGCTGCAGCGAGGTAGCGGCCGAGTCTATATTCGTCGCTTTGAACGTTCGAATATCTATAATATAGGGTTTTCCAATAACTACTTGACAACTTTGAATTTAATTTGTGAACGCACTCTTTTACAAATCATCAAACTGTCACTGTCAGTTTATTCAGTAAACTCAACATTTTCATCATGGTAAAGTACACTTATGAGCAACGTCTGCAAATTATAAAAATTTTCCCCAGATATTCGGAGTCAGCGACTGCAACTTTAAGAGCGTTAATTCCAATTTTCGGATGTAATTCTCGCCCTAGACAAGCAATAACAAGTTTAGTGCAAAAATTTGAGTCTACATATTCATTGTGTGATGATGCCGTATCAGGGAGACAACGGGTTGGTCGAAGTGTCGAAAATATCGCTGCCGTTCAGACGTCCGTAGTAAACGATCCCAATCAGTCAATTCCACGGCGTTCTCAATAATTGGGCATCGCTCAGACCACATTATGGCGTATTTTTTGTAAGGATCTTGGTTCACACCCAAACAAGATCAAGCTGACTCAAGAATTGAAGCCGATGGACCATTTGAAGCGATGTAAGTTCTTCGATTGGGTTCTGGAGAAGATGCGCCAAGATGATGAATTTCATCGCAAAATCATATTCAGTGACGAAGCTCATTTTTGGCTCAGTGGGTTCGTCAATAAGCAAAATATGCGTTATTGGTCGGGTGAAAACCCACATGTGCTTCACGAATCACCACTTCATCCACAAAAAATAACTGTTTGGTGCAGTTTGCATGCCGGCGGCGTTATTGAGCCATATTTTTTCGTCGACGATAACGATCGTCACGTTACTGTGAATGGTCAGCGTTATCGCGCCATGATCACCGATTATTTTTGGTTCGAATTGGAAGATGTGGACTTGGACGACATGTGGTTTCAACAGGATGGTGCCACAAGCCACACAGCACACGCTACTGTGGGGCTACGTTAAGTCATTGGTTTGTGGCAACACGCCGACGACGTTGAAAGAGCTCAGAGCTAACACTGAACGCGAAATAGCGGACGTTTTGGCTGAAATGTGTGGCCGAGTCGTTGAAAAATGGGTCCAACGAATTGACCACTGCAAATGTGCCCGCGGTGGCCATATGAATGAAGTCGAGTTCCATTCATAAATGTTTTGATTGTACTTCAAGCCAATAATAAAGTTTTTGAAATATCTCAAATGGTTTGCCTTTTATTTAAAAAAAAAGTTGTCAAGTCGTTATTAGAAAACCCTATACTAGAGGAAAGTCCTGCGTCGATCGCAACATGATAAATTTGGTTGACAATTTGATGATCACATAACCGCCATGTTTTTTTTTTTGGACGTTTAGGTGTGGAAACCATGTTTATATCTACAGAACTCATGGAGACATTTTTTAGAAGCGTTGTTCTTTTCCTCTGTGGCTACGTGTACGCATATCTGACTGCTGATGAGGATAAATAGAACCTTGATGTGTTGTTTTAAGGTGTCATCTTACGTGTCCAAAGTTCAAGATTTCTTGCGTTGGTCTGACGGTTACAGCTAATCCGCATGTAATTAGATGTTGTTTGTTTTCTCATCCTGAGTCTCATCCGCAGTCGAGGGTTTCCCCTAGTTGTTCGGCTTCATGCAGTCTGTTCAAGGTTTGGAAATTTTATACGAAAATTGTCGTTTTTGTGATTGTCTAATCACTTATGTCGATTTGAGTAGGTATATCACCTTGATCAAAAGGTTGAGTTATTCAGATAATTAAAAATACAAATTTATTCGTTTAAATCTATATGGTCCCCTTCAAAGTAATCCCCATCGACTGCAACACACTTATGCCAGCGCTTGATCAAATCCTCGAAACATTTTTTTATATTCGGTTTTCGGTATGTCTATCAGTGCTTCCTGCGATTTTTCCATTAATTCCTCTCGGTTGCTGAAACGCGTTCAGCGCAGTGTGGAAAGAAGTCACAGGGAGCCAAATCAGGTGAATTCGGTGGCTGTTGGATGGTATTTGTTGCATTTTTCATCAAAAAGTTACGAATAATGATGGCACTGTGCAACGGTGCGTTATCATGGTGTAAAATCCACGAGTTTTCTGCCCACAATTCTGGTCTCTTTCGGCGAATTCAAATAATACTCTTTGTTTACTGTCTGGCCTTTTGGCAAAAATTCATGATGCACTACACCGTTGTAATCTATGAAAACCATAAGCATTGCCTTCTTTTTTGAATGAAAACGATGTGGTATTTTTTGGTCTCGGCTCATTTGGTGAACGCCGTTCACTTGCCTGATGCCTGAATTTCGTGTCGTACTCATAAAAGCAAGTCTCGTCTATAGTAATGATCCTTTTGATGAATGTGGGAATGGATTCAGCCTCACTAATCATCTATTTTACGCATGATATTGTTGTCTTTTGGCACCAACTTTGCTGCTACGCGACGGAAACTCAAATCATTAATCAAAATGTCTTGGACGGATCCAACATTTCTTTTACTTCACCAATGTTTTCGTCGGTTTTCGATAAAGATGGTCTGCCACTGCGTTCATCATCTTCGATTGACGCACGACCACTTTTGAACCGCTCGTGCCACTGGTAAACGACCGTTTTCTTTAGAGAATCGTTGCCGACACACTTTTCGAAACGTTCGCGCACCATTAAATTCGTCTTTTACGCCAAATTTAATACAAGTTCGTTGTCGCAAATTTAAATCTATTTCTAAAGTTGTAAGAATGGAAGAATGGAAAAATGTTCAGTGATGAAAGAAAAGTTCAATCTGGATGTGATGACTCTACACAAATATGTATTTGAAGACGAAGGCGACAGATCTAACAGAAGAAGACTCAGATTGTTTCAAGGTTTTGACTTCGATAATAACGACTAGAGGTATAAACAGAAGCAAAAGTACGTCGATGAACATCTGTGTGCAGCTGACCTGATTACGATTTGCAACGAGTTAGGGATCAATTACGACATAAAGGATGTGAGCCAACACATATTTGATAATTTAAGAAAGGGTTGTTTACTTAGTTCATGCAATGCCGATTACGACGACGACTATGTTGACGACGATAATGATAACGACGACGACGATGCCAACAAAAATGCCGACGAGGATAATGATGACGACGACGACGATTGTAAGAACTACGATACCAACAACAACGGTGACGGCAATGGGAAAAAGGAAAAACCCCAGAACGGAAGCCACAACAGGGACCAACTCAATCAACAGAAAAAGTGTATACAGATGGTGAAAGAAATTAGACAAAACAGCAATAAAACATCATTGAAAAGGAGCAAAAAGGAATGCAAGCACCTGTTAAAAGTGATATACAGCCGATTTCCAGATTTGCGATCAACTTCAGGGACATAGAGGACTCTATGGAAACGGGAAAATATCCGTGGAAATGTGGGTAATTGAATTTGAAGAAATCGCTTCAACTATGTATTGGGATGACTTCCAAAAATTTGTGTTTGCGAAAAAATCATTATATATCAAGCGAAAGGGGTATAACATCATACGAAAAATTGAAATATGCTCTATTCGACGAATTTAGAAAAACAGCAAATAGCGCGCAACGGCATAAATTGCTTCGCGAATAAAAAAAGCAAAAAGATGAAAGTGTCCAAGAGTATCTCATGCATATGAAAAATATAGCCTCTCAGGGAAATGTCGAGGAAGATGCTCTTATACAGTACGTTATTGAAGGAATAACAGATTCGAATATTGGGTATGTAATTTAATTCGTGCGGTTTTTTTTTCAAAATTTGAACGTTTATTTAAGAAAAACATGTACAATAGTATTATTCAAAGTATTGCCCATCTGAAGCTATGACTTTTTCCCATCTTTCTGGCAATTTGTGGATCCCATCCCAAAAGAACTGTGCCGGCTTGACAGTCAGGAATGAATCAAGCCAGTTTTTGATATTCTGCTCTGATGTGAACCGTATTTCAGTGAGTGCGTTCTGCATCGACCGGAACAAATGGTAGTCAGAAGGGTCAAGGTCTAGGGTATAAGGCGGGTGGGGTAAGACTTCCCATCCACTGTTTTCCAAATAGTTCTTAACTGGAATAGCAACGTGGGGCCGAGCGTTGCCATGATGGAAAATTATTGCCTCGTATCTGGTCGCATATTCCGAGCGTTGTTCGGCTACTGATCTCTTCAAACGGATTAATTGTGTTTGGTAGCGTTGTCCATTAATGGTTTCACCCGGTTTTAGCAGCTCATAGTACAGCACACCCATCTGATCTAACCAAATACAGAGCATTACCTTCGCGAAATGCATATTCGTCTTCCAAGCCAAAATTACCACTTTTAAATCGTGCAAATCACTTTTTTCACATTCGCTCAGCTATCGCATGCTCACCATAAACTTCAACCAAAATACAACGACTTTCGGCAGCAGTTTTCTTCATATTAAAGTAATGAAGAAGGACTCCCCGCAAAAACACTTTCAGGCACAAAGTTCGACATATTTGAGTAAAAAAAAAATTTTTGTTGTTTACGCTTCAAATGAATTACATATACTGAAATGACGTACAATGACAGAAGCTTTCCAACGTATGTTCCAATGGAATAATAACGTTAGAATAATACAAGTTACGCCATCTGTATGCAAACCGCATGAATTAAGTTATAGACACAATATAAATAAATTTATTTTATACGGTTCTAAAAATATTAGGGATATTAAAGACAGACTAAGATGTTACGAAACTATCCAAGAAAAAGCTAAACCAAAAAATGAAATAAGAAAGCCTGAAAAAGAATTTGCTAAAAGTGAAAAGAAATTTGAAATACTGTGTTTTAATTGTGGCATAAAAGGGCATAAATCCATAAACTGCAGAGATAAAGAAAAGGGTGTCAAATGCTTCGAATGCAATAAGTTTGGCCACATTGCGAGAGATTGTACATTAAAAAAAAGTTGACAATACCAAGAGCAACATGCGGATTCTACGTTCTAATGATGACATAATAAACAAGGAAGTAAATATTGGAGATTGGAAGTGGTTAGCTCTTTTTGACACAGGCAGCAAATTCAATATAATAACCGAAAAAATCTACAAATATTTGAATATGACGAAGCTTTCACAATCAAATTTTTATCTTGTCGGGTTTGGGCGGAATAAAAATGAAACCTTTAGGCCATTTTGAACAAGAAGGACGAAATAATCGCGAGTTATAACGATAAAAGGGACGAGCTAAGAAAAAGTGATAAGAAACAAATTATAAAGGCTCAAAACGAGAACAGGAAAAGTTATAATCTTCGACGAAAGCCAGACACAAAATATACGGAAGGTGATGTAGTACCCATCAAAAGGACTCAGCTTGAAGGTGGATTGAAACTAAGGCCAAAGTTCTTAGGGCCGTATGAAGTTACGAAAGTTAAGCTGAATAATACTTACGATGTCACAAAAAGAGGTTAGATCGAAGATCCGAAACATACAAGTACGTGTGCTGAATTTATGAAGCCATGGCCGACCAGTCTTGACGACGACAACCTTTTATAGGCATTCGAGGCGATTCATTCTGCTGCTTTATGTATTGTCCAATTGGTGTTAAAACAATCTGTAAAAGAAGAACAACAGGACTTAACAAAACAAAATTTGGGTGCTTGTACAATAAAACTGGCCGTTTGAGGAGATGGTACTTGGCGAAAACGTGGTTTTACCTCATTGTATGGAGTTGCGTTTCTCATTGGTCAGGTTACAGAAAAAGTCGTTGATTTTCTTGTAATATCTTCTTATTGTATGGTGATAAGATTGAAATTGCAAAAAAAGGAATGCGTGGGACACATTCAAAAGCGAATGGAACCCGTCTTGTCCAATGCAAGAAAATAAATCCTGCAATTGGCGGTAAAAATAAATTGACAGCAAAATATATAGATAAACTGAGCATTTATTATGGCTTAGCTATTCGCAGAAACTGTAATTTTAAGATGACATGAAAAAAGCGGTATGGGCAACATTCTACTATTACGGCAACCCTCTACTTCATTTCTGTCCTGAAGGCCCAGAATCAAGATGCAAGTGGCAACAAGGGAAGGCTGAAGGAGAACTAAAAAATTACCGTCACGATTATTCAGCATTACCAAAAATGTTGTTAGATGTCATCAAACTAATATTCGAAGACCTCAGCAATGACAAAATGTTGGAGCGCTGTGTTGACAGATATAACCAAAACAGCAATGAGAGCTTCAACGAACTTGCAGTGGAGCCCCGTTAATCCAGATCACAGCTAATCGGGTGATCTCGGTAATCCGGATGGGCACTCATAACGTCTCCAGTACTTTTCCACTGCAACTGCATTCAGTTCAGTTAACAATTATATTTTAGGCAGAACATATGCCCTTTTCGAACGCGTGAACATGTACAAAAATGCGATTCGTATTGTCGTCTACTATCGTGAAAAGATAAAGTTTTCACTTTTCGGTCAGCCAACACAGTTTCATGTATTTTTTGACATTGCCCTCTGTAACCGAATCAGAGGGCCTGCCGCTGTGGACTTGATCGGTAGTGGAGTTTCGGCCACCACGAAACTCTCGTAACCAATATTTGACAATGAAATCGGATCATTAGCCTCATAATATTTATTCAACTTTTCTTTTGTTTCATTCGCCGTTTTGCCTCTCAAAAAATAATGTTTTATGAGAGAACGAAAATAGTTTTTGTCCGTACTCAACATGATGCCAAACACGTCAACAACAATCAGCTGTCAAAACAAAACTAAAATAATGTCTGCCTAAATATGAACGTACCTCAACCTTTTTTGCAGTAGCAGCGCATTCTGGAAGTCAAAGAGGTTAATTTTTAACTCCTCCGAGTAAGGGCTAGTATTTCTTCTAAAAATAAAGTCCTCAACCAAGTTTTTACCATAAGCATATGGGTCATAGTACACCAAAGTAAATCTTTTCATAAATCCTGGATAAATGATGTCAACATTAGAACGATTTTTTTCTTAGAATACCAGGTGTACCGGTATAAGTGTCAAAATACAAATGGCTCGATAGGGAACATTGATTGATGTACGGATCATAATTTTTTTTTTTTTTTTTTTGTTTGGTTGCTATGACAACATCACATTTTTTCATCGTGTTAAAAATGTCGAATTTTGTACCAGAATTTGATGACTTGCGGAAAGCATTAATTTTTTGTTTTCATTTGAAGAAAAGTGCTGCAGAGTCGCATCGAATGCTTGTCGAGTCATATGGTGTTCATGCTCTATCAGAAGCAACATGCAAAAGATGGTTTCAACGGTTCAGAGATAACGATTTTGATGTGAGAAATGAAGAACGTAAAAGACAACCAAAAAAAGTTTTAAGACGCCGAATTGCAAACAATATTGGATGAAGTTTACATTTTGGGTCAGAAACAAATGGCAGAAATGTTAAATGTTGCACAACAAACAATTTCTGACCGTTTAAAAGCTATGGGAAAGATGGGTGCCACACGAATTGAAAAACCGAAAAGCCACTTGTGAAATTGCATCGAATTGTTGCTGGCGATGAAAAATGGATTTATTTTCAGAATCCTTAACGGAAAAAATCATGGGTTAATCCGGGACAACCATCAACTTCGACTGCAAAACCAGATCGATTCGACAAGAAGACAATGCTGTGTCTCTGGTAAGACCAGGAAGGTGTGGTGTACCACGAGCTCCTAAAACCCGATGAAACCGTTAATACAGATCGCTATCGACAACAAATGATCAATTTGAACCATGCATTGATTGAAAAACGACCAGAATGGGCCAGGGGACACGGCAAGGTAATTTTGCAACATGACAATGCACTTTCACATAAAGCAAAACTGGTTCAGGATACAATCAAAGCACTTGGCTGGGAGCTTCTACCCGACCCGCCGTATTCACCAGACTTGGCTCCTTCCGACTACCATTTGTTTTTATCAATGGGACACGCATTAGCTGAGCAGCACTTTGAATCCTACGAGGAAGTCGAAAATTTGGTGACTTTTTGGTTTGCTTCAAAAGACGAACAGTTTTATTGGCGTGGAATCCAAAAGTTGCCTAAAAGATTTTAAATAAAATGTTTTTTTACTTTCCCATTAAAAATTAGTGTTTTACTTTCACAAAAAAAACTTCATACCGGTACACCTGGTACACCCAAAAATCATTTCCCAAATTATGCTTTACGAATTAGGGGGCATCTTTTATGATTCTTTTTTCACGACATCAAGGTTTAAGTGTGCCTTTCTTCGTTAAAAATAATACAAATTGTTAATATTATTATTATTATTCTTTTTTTTATACCCCAGAATGGAATTACAACTTCCTCCATTAAGTCCCTTGACAAGTTTCCTACCAAAGTAACAAAATAAACCTCTCAAACTGAAATTGCGAAAAATAATTAAAAGTACAAAGCTTGTCAAAGAAAGTGCACTTTCCCATGTTGTAACTCTGTAGTATGTTACCTCCTCAGTTGGACACTTAATAAATTGATTATATTGAATTTAAGAAAAAAAAAAAAAAGCAATTTCTAATTCGCACTAAACGACATCCAGCTTAACATGATTAAATTGATTGCCTTACATTAAACGCACGCAATATGATGTTTTTGGTGTGTATCCACACGATTAAGTGTATATGCGCATGTTATATGTGTGACAAAAACCACCCTTAGCTTTTGTCCCATCCTCTCTATATAAAAACGCAGAAGGTAGTTTTTTTTTTTTTTTTTTTCATAATTCCCTGCTTTGTTGCTTTGAGCCACTTTGAGGATGGGAAAGGTACACACATCAGTAGCAGCTGATGCTTACTAACTATCATAAATTGAATTTTGCAAAGTCCTACATTCCACCTTAGCAGGAGTATACTCGTACCTAAACGTATGCGGTGTACATACATAGTTAATTCTGCTTTATTGATAACGCAAATTTCGGTGAAAATTAAATTAAACACTGCCAGACAAATCTAAACAATATGCGAATTGAATATGAAGTACGAGTATTTGAGGTGTCAGAATGCAGTGCATCCCTTTTCAAAAATTTATATGATTTTCATTACAGCACGAAAATGGTATTCAACCTCTGGAATTTGGAATACGGTTTGCCAGCTGACGGGATTTAGTAAACTAGTCTAGAGCTGATTAAAGTATTCAAGTCGCGAGGATTTGTTTCTGAATGGTAACTCGTGCCACCTATTATATGTAGTACTGTACGATTACGTTATGATTAAACTTTTATAATACATACTCGTATGTTAATTTGCTTTTTGCATTATTAAAATTTTTAAATTTTTGGAGTTAACTTCGTGAAACAGAATTGGAAACCACTTTGGTTTAAATCACATATGAGTTTGCGGATTTATTTATGCACTTGAGCTTAATAACTTTTGTTGGCTAATTCGACTTAAATGAACCCTTAGATGAAAGCAGACGGTCAGTCCGTGAGTTTGGCTTAAACTTTTTTAATTAGAATAAGTACAAATGCGACGTTAGAAACGCAGACCCAACTACGACCTAACCGTTCACTTCTGAGAGTTTGAGCGAAATTGAAAATGTGGTTTTCATCTTTTCAAAAGATTTCAATATTTAATTAAACCATTCATTTCGAGGAGGTTTATTTAAAGTTTTAATTGTTCAAAACAACAGTTTAGGGAAGAATTTTTCACATGAGTAAAAAATGCTCGAAAATATTCATTCAGTTGAATTCAATTTGCAAATTGACGAGATATGTTCGAAATATGATATGAGGAAAACACATTTAGAATTTGGAACAGGTAATTGGACAGTTGAGAGCTGCTATATTGGAATTTAGCCATCTGTGAGGTAAAGTTAAGTGAGGTTAGGTAAAAACAGGGGTATGATGGATTAGCACCAAGCACCAAAATGGGCCCTTCGCGATCCCTGTGGAACTAGTTGAAATTATTTTCAAATGGCAAAAACCTAAACAATCTCCCCGGTGAAGCATATAAAGTTTTTGCAAAAGTCAAGAAGGCTTTTAAAACTCGTGCCGTCTATTTCCTCTAGGTTTTCAAAAAAAGTATTTCTCTAAAAATGTTCTTCGACTAAGCGATACAATGTGTGTTATATCCTGAACAGCTCACAGATCACCGCATAATCTGCAAATATCCATGTCTGACATTTAGAATCTTTTTGCGTCCTTCCGCAGGAGACAGTTTCCTATCAGGATCCCTATTACTGTCCTAAGCTTATCTCTGTTTGATTTTAGTAACTCCTTAGATCTTTATCCATCAAAAAGTGGCTAAAGATCCTTGGATACCCTATGTCCTTCCTTTTTTCCTCGATAGTGCCCCTTACTACTAATGTTGGCAACCTCACTATTGTCTAGTAGCTCTCCTTTTTCGCAAGCTCATCCGCTTGTTGATTTCCTTTAATACCACAGTGTCCTGGCACCCAGCACAGTCTCACTTGAGCACTGTGCGACAGCCCCTGAATGTATCCGAATTGATGTTGGTCGATATCTCTTTCGGATACTGATCTCATCTTCATTAGCTCAGCAGTCCTGAGGACAGCCAGAACCTCTGATTGGAAGACACTGCTTGCGTCCGGTAGGTAGACTTTTTGTTCTAGATCTTCTGAGAAGATACCAGTCCCCATTCATTCCAATTTTATTTGACCTTATCATTGCATTTTTTTTCCAGTCCTTCCTCTCCGGATACATTATATCATATGGAATGTCGAAGTCGACCAGGGAAGTAATTTTATCCATTAGAAGTTAGGTCGAGTATCGAATTAGCTGACATAGATCAGAAAAAGATTCTTGTGGAAGTACTTGATCTCAATGTTCTCAAACTTAACAAAGTGGAGAGTCTGATTACGAAGACTGAAAACTATTAGAATTGCTTAGGTCTAATAATTTAGTGGTTCCAGTAAAACTGAAGGAGTTGTTATTTCGGACAGATCTTTGTACGCCTTTGGTCGAGCTTTGGCCAAACCGGTCTGGTAAAATATTGTAGCAGTTTATATCTTCTGGTAACCCGTAATTGACTTCATCTATCGCATCCAGTTTGAACGTGACTTTATATGTAGAGGCATTCTTTTAGCCTTAACAATTGATTGGTGCGATTTAACATTGTTGGGCATCTCTTATATATTAAATGGTAATAGAAATGAAATCTTATAATTCCTGATGAAAATACCAATTAGGTTTATTTAGGTTTAAGCCCGAGCTGTGCTTTTGTTTCCGTATGGTGAATCTGTTTAGGACTATGTATTCGCATTAGATTTTCTAAAATATCGAGGCCGCGAATACCTAACAACTTTCCTCTTCCAAAAGTCTTGAAAATTTGCAATTATATTCCAAAGAAGAGCAGAAGATCACCAATTTGTTGTGTGGACTCATATTTCTTTTTCTTAGTTTTGTGCTGATAAAGTCTTGTGAAAAGTTAATAAACCGAAAAGCGTAAACAGCATTCAACTCCCAGACCTGATATTACAGCTGTTATAACAATTTCTTTGACGTTACTGACAACACTCTCAATGTAAAGAAAGATCAACATAGCATATTTCTTAAGACTTAAATTACTTTCACTTAGGCATTAAATTCACAAATATATTTCCTGACCTCGTCTACTTTCTTATTGCAAAAGGGGTACCTATATACCTCACGAATACTGTAGAATGCTATGACCTCTGCTCAGATCATTCACCAGTATGTTTAAAAATTGGCAGGAGCATTGCTAAAATCGAAAGAGCACCTAGATTGACAAATAAGTAAACGAACTAGGATGGCTTTAGAAAAAACCGCAAAGAAAACATTGGCCTAAAACTTATTTGCCTAACACTTGGAAGAAACTTTTCAAGCGTTCGAAGGACGACAACTTACTGAAAATCACCATGTCAGCACAGGGCCTGACAATTATAGAATAAAATACGTATCACTGAGTGAGCTTCAGCAAATATCAGCAAAGTCGAAAAATAATAAAGCTTCAGAATATGATATGATAACGAGCGAAATTCTAAAAGAGCTTCCCGAAAGAACGGTAGTCAAGTTACTTCATAAAATAAATGCTTCAATAAGACTTTTATACGTTCGCAGCCAATGGAAAGTCGCTGTAGTTATAAAGGTTCTGAAACCAGGGAAAAATCTTAAGGACACAAAATCGTATAGACCAATTTCGCTCCTGCCGATAACTTCAAATGTATTGGAAATTCTTTAACTTAAACGGTTAAAAGGTATAAGTGAAGATAGACGACTAATTCTGGATCACCAGTTCGGGTTTAGTGTCTAGCATTCGACAATAGATCAGGCATAGCGGATCACAACTGAAATTGAAAACGCCTTAGAAACAAAGCAAATATCTCGATGTGTCACAAGCCTTCGACAAGGCACGAGGAGCTGAGGTATAAGCTAAGGCAAATCTTAAATGACAAATTATGCAAAATAGTATATTCATACCTTAAAAACCAGCTGCTTCGGGTTAGAAATGGGTCTGAATACTCAAAATTCAAAGAAATTCATGCTGGTGTGCCACAAGGAAGTGTTCTTGGTCCGTACTTATTCCTGCTGTACACAAGAGATATACCTCAGGGTGAAAAGACAGTAGTAGCCGCGTTCGCAGACGAACGTCCAATGAGCCCTAAACAAGTTGTTTTAGTGGACGAAGACCTGAAGAATCGTGCTAAATGAGATCAAGTCGACTCATGTCAATTTTACTAATAGAAAGGTAGATAATGTAAGTTAATTAAGTTCCGTATGCAAACGGGGCAAAATATTTAGGAATAGCTCTAGACGCAAAGCCAAAGGAAACGTGAAGAACTCGACATTGGACTTAGAGAAATGTATTGGCTTTTTGGAAGACATTCCAAACTAAGCTTATATAACAAACTGCTTTTTTTAAGCAAGTGCTAAACCGTGTTGGACGTTTGGGGTTGTACTAAACCAAGTAACATATGTATTCAACAAAAGTTTCAGAACAAAACGCTAAGAGCAATCTAAGGAATAGCAATATTCATCGTGACCTAGGAATTGCTACTGTAAAAGAAGAAGTAGCAATCTCTGTTCGAAAGCTTCGTACTCGTCTCGTGCATTACTGCAACCCAGAAATAATCCGGACGTTGGACTAGATCAACCGTGTGCGTCGACTACGTAGAATAAGACCGTTCGACTTAACGCCATAAGGACAAACTATATGAATTAACGGAAATACATAGTAGGTACCTTCGCTGGAAGGCTACCTTATAACATTACTTGTAAAAAAAACTTAATCGTAGTTTGGAATCTCACACTACTATGAGACCGCGCTTATGATGGGCGCTGTTATGCTACTATGGTAGGCAGCACATGTTTGTGCTTATGTGCCTGCTATGGTGATGTGATGATGCACTTATGAGCGCGTATTTATGGTGCCTATAAAGATTTTTACCCATGGAAAAAAAAAATTCAAAGCGGTTTTGCCTTGTAAATAGTATGCATGTTGAGTAGCCAACAATAAGATGGATGGATCCATGCTCTGAAAACGGGTCACAATGAGTCATTCTAAGATATTCAGAAAAAAATATGATACTCTAAAAGGTATGTAGTCAATAAGGTAAACATTCTTAGAAGTTTGCAACAAGTCTAGAAAATTACTTAGAAAGTCTTATTGAATCGAAATTGCACATAGCCCAGTCGACCTGTTGGGGTAACCAGATTGTGCTGATTGAGGTGGAATACCTTCGGCTGATTTCGTGTAACTTGTAGTTGTTCTTGAAAAAAAAACTAGTAAATGAAACCCTAAATTCCTACCCAGTAACCATTCGGTTTACGGAAAGAGTTTGCAATGGCTCTTGCAATAGTCACTTTTCAAAGGAACTCTCCAGCGAATTACCATATTTTAGCTCAAGTTTTTTTTGCTACTTATATGACTCACAGGCATGATAATATTTTGCCATTCTTCTATTGGGTCTATAACTTAATTCGGATTCGTAAGTTTGCTAAAAGATGGCGTAACTTTCTATTATTCTATTGCTATTATTCCATTGGAAAATGCGCTGGAAAGCTACTGCCATTGTACGTCATTTCAGTATATATCATTCATGAAGATGAAGAACTGGAAGCATTACTCTATGAAGATTGTTGTCAAACAAAAGAAGAGCTCACAAAATCTTTGGGTGTCACTCAAGCAGCCATTTCAAAACGTTTAAAAGCAGCTGGATATATTCAGAAGCAAGGAAATTGGGTTCCACATGAACTCAAGCCGAGAGACGTCGACGGTTTTGCATGTCCGAAATGCTGCTGGAACACCACAAAGGGAAGTTATTTTTGCATCGGATTGTTACTGGCGATGAAAAATGGATCCATTACGACAACCCCAAGATCAAAAAATCATATGTGAAACCCGGCCAACCAGCCAAATCAACGGCAAAGCCGAATATCCATGGCGCGAAGGTAATGTTCTGTATTTGGTGGGATCAGATGGGTGTGCTGTATTATGAGTTGCTAAAACCGGATGAAACCATCAATTGACAACGCTACCGAACACAATTAATCCATTTGAAGGGAGCAGTAGCCGAAAAACGCCCGGAATATGTGACCAGATACGGATCAAAAATTTTCCATCATGACAACGCTCGGCCACTCGTTGCTATTCCGGTTAAGAACTATTTGGAAAACAGTTGATGGGAAGCCTTACCCCACCCACCTTATAGCCCAGACCTTGCCCCTTCTGACTATCATTTGTTCCGGTCAATGCAGAACGCCCTCACTGAAATACGGTTCACATCAGAGCAGAATATCAAAAATTGGCTTGATTCATTCTTGGCTGCCAAACCGGCGCAGTTCTTTTGTAATGGGATCCACAAATTGCCAGAAAGATAGGAAAAAGTCATAGCTTCAGATGGGCAATATTTTGAATAATACTATTGTACATGTTTTTCTTAAATAAACGTTCAAATTTTGAAAAAAAATAAAAAAACCGCACGAATTAAATTACATACCCAATATTAGATACGGAATGTTGACATTCCAAGAGTATGTTTCTTTGAATGGCTTGTTTTATACTTTTGGTATGTAAAGTTGAAACCACAAGTAAAGGTTGGCAGGATGCATAGTCGGTTAACCTACGGAGAATATGCTCGTATCGAAGTGTTTTTACAGAGGGTGGCTTTTGAAATTTTGTGGGCAACGTATATTTAGATTTTTTTTTTTTTTTTGTTGAGTTGGTAGACATGTCCTAAACATATAGTTTGTTCACAGTTTCAAATATAAAAAGGTTAGACGTGTTTTGGTATGCTCGGCGATTTTCAATTATTATAAAAAACGGAGCAAAGAATTTGTATCAAATTTACAAGTGGTACAAGCTCTTTGAAGATGGCCGAGAATATGCAAATGACGAACCTCGCTCTGGACGCCCCAGCACATCAACAAAAGATGTTAACGTCGAAGTTGTGTAGAAAATTTTCTTTAAAAATCTTCAAATTACTATAAGAGAAGTTGCTGAGGATGTTGACATATCGGTAAGCTTCTGTCATTCAATTTTGTCAGATGTTCCGAAGCTTTTCAATTTTGGTCAGAGAAGAAGAGAGATTTTTTGGCCAAAAACAACACGAAAATCATGCCTGAGCCACGATATTCACCGGATTTGACCCCATGCGACTTTAACCTCTTTCCAAAATAAAAGCTACCGATGAACGAACGGACATTTGCAACGATTGAGGAAATAAGAATGACATAGCTGGAAAAGCTCAAGTTTATACTTAAGTGCTTATGAGAAGTGCTTCGAGGATTGGAAAAAACGTTTTTTATCTGAGGGGATTACTTTAAAGGGGACAAAATTAATTAATTAATTGATGAATAAATAAATAATTTTTTATAAAAATATATCACCTTACTTTTTAAACACAGCTTGTATCTGTAAGAAAGAATTAGGAATTACGCAGTCTTGCAGTCTTAAACCGTATGTAATTAATTGTGAAAATCAAGATTGATGGCGATGTGCCTTGCTACAAAGTCAAATTCAGTCCAGTTATTGACGTCTGTGTTTTGTAAGCTCCGTGTGATTAAATCCCAGTTCAGCAATGATTCTCTCTAGTAAGACTGTAGAGATACGACAAATTGAATCATAGGCTGGATATAATGGGACTGTACAGAAGCTACAAGCTCTAGCTTTGCTGTGATTACCATACGAGTATATCTTCAATGCTGAGATTGGAAAAATGTAAAAGGTTGAGATTCCTTTTATATTAATCGCGATGAAACCGCTTTCTACCACGGGATCTTCTTCACTTCGGCAACTGTGTGTGGTAATTCACAATTTTTGACTACCTGTTGCTGACTGATCAGCTCTAGAATGTTCTGCTTTTTTTATTGTTGATATTTTTTCAAGAATTTTTTTTTTCTCTCCTAGTCATTATAACTTGCAAACATTCTAAACCAACGAATATCAGGGCAACTCTTTAATTCCTTCCCAATTCTTTATCTTTCATAACACGTTGAGCTCGAGCTATCTATAAATGAAACCATTTGATCCGTACAAAGAGGTTCGAATCCTAGATCCTTAGGAGTTTCAGTCTTCTAGTTACATACTCGTTTGTTACTGCTTATTGAACTGGAGCTGTTAATGTCGCTCCTGTTAGACTCGTAATATATTGAGCACATTTATTCGTGTCGTCTTTGCCTTTAAACAATAAATAATTTCTGATTTGTAGTATAATAACTTAGAAAATAAAAGAGTAACTAATGAAAACTCTATCGATAGATACAACCTCCTTGTCAGACCATTTGAATAAAGCCAGCAATGATTGTGAATGCCTTGTTCTACGGAGTTACTAGCTGAACTAAATTGGCTAAAAACTGCGGGATATATTAGAAGAAAGAATGGCCGGTTATCGATTATATTGCCGATATTAATGACAGTTCTCTTTGAATTTCAAAATCATAATTATAATTAGTCAAACTTTAATTAGAGGAGGACATCTGATGTATTTATCAAAGCAGTTGTGTAAGATTTGAGCTCCTGTACAAGACTTCAATAATAAAATAGAAATCACATAATAACTGTGAAATTCTGCTTTGAAATTATTTATTAAAAAATTTCTTTGACAACAAAATAATACATCGAGTAGGTAAGTTCTATTATTTAAGTAGTCTAGGTGCGATTCTTGAAACCCATCTCGAAATTAACCTCAAATCATCAAACGACGAAACTTCACCAGAAAATCCTAACAACGAATAACGTCGACCTTCTATACGCACAAACGTAATGAAATACTCAATGAAAAGAATAGAGAACTGGTAAAACAATTAGCTTTGAAGGCCGACTTTGAAGTATTGTGCTCTGATATAGCTGACTTGAGAGTTAAGCACGACGAAGTTTCGGCAAAAGTAATTCATCTTGAAAACTGTAAAAAAAAAACTGAAGTCTCAATTTTATAAACTTTTGCAAAAAAACTTGGAAGCTTACGTCTTCGTACATCCGTCTGTACGTCGATGTAAAGGAAAAAGCGAAATCTGTATACGTTGGTCTATTAGGAAAAGACGATGCAAGTACTGACAAAGACTCTGCTTCTAGCGTTCATAGTAGAAATACACAAACTGCAACCGTAGTAGTTAAATTGAAGTCACTGGAATGCCCTACGAAATACCAAGAAACTCAAGGGAACAATAACATGGTACACATTCACAAGGAAGACTCTACGAAGACGAGCTAAATTACGAATAGTTTCAATTATAAAAATTTTGTGCGAGGAACTTTCCAACACGAAAGTTGTTTTGAAAGATGATAGACTCTTCGTTGCGGATAACCTACTAACTTGATATTTTACAAAGGGCTTAAGACATAGCAAAGAAGACGGCATTAATCTTCTTAACAAAATATTTAGTAGAACCCCCATGCGAATAACAAATTTGTTAAATAAATCTAACTACCAAAACAAAAAAAAAAAAAAAAAACGACGAGACATCAACGTCAAATGGAGCTGTTGACGGTTCGACTGTCAAACACGTAAGGCAACGTAATCATGGAGACATAAGTCAAACAATGAACGCGCCGGTTCAGGCAGAACTACAGGTGTACACTCACACGATGAACATTTACAAGATTCGAATCAGTGAGTCTTACCAGTCTACCGGAGCAACATGGATCTTTCGAAACTGCGTATCTTAAGTTATAACGTTGCACGCTAAAAACATAAGCCTCTTTGAAATACATGTTGTATCTTAAGAAGGTAAAAAGATGAAAAAAAATTTATAAAAATTAAAAATGGAAAGGAAAAGGAAGTGAAGAGGAATTATTCGGTTATTGCAAGCAGATGGAAGGGGCGGTGATAGAATCAACAACAACACTTTATGCTCAATACTCATTACCCTTTTATCTCAACTATAATCGCTGGCAATGCGACTATGCTAAACTGATAGAAGTATTGAAAAAGTTCAGCTCACTTAATGCTGATAGGAGACTTTATCGAAATCGCAGATACATTTGACTGTTAAATTCTAAATGGAAACTGTGAAGGGGATCCTAGAGGAGAGCTTACATTTATTCGAAGAATGGCCTGTTCAGTTATTGACATGATGACTTCCAGGTAGTAATGAAATTCTATTCAAATCATATTCAACTGGAAGTTACATGTATGATGTGCTATACCACAAGTGAACGACAAATTCGGCGTTTCATTTTGGAACAATTTGAACATAGAACTCGCCTCAAACACGCAAACAAAAAGTAACAGGTAAGCAAAAATGGTTCAGTAGAGAATGTTCTCTGGCAAGAGAAAAACCCTTCGCGTTTTTCAGGCTAGTCTTTCAACACTGGTCGTTTTATGGAGAAGCAAACAAAAATTTTAAACGGCTCTGTTACGAGAAAAAAGTAGCATTTGAGCAACAACAAATGCTTTGGGCATTTTTAACGACGTTGAGTGTGCTTTTGACAGCGCAACATTTGATGGTATGTGCAACTCAAAGCAATGCTGGTGAATAGGACATTATGACTGCGGCCAATATGTTGTGACCGGTGTAAACAGGGGCTGCCCTCAAGGCGATGTTCTGTCTCCATTTCTATGGTAGTTCTAACGTCTACGCACAAGCATACAAGAATGATGTAGCTGTACTGTCTGTTGGATCGTGTCTAGCGACTCTGCTGCAGAGCGCAGGCAGCCGTTAACGTGATCCACGACTGGTGCACTAGTAATGGGCTTTCAGTCAATCCTCTCGAAACTGAGGTTGTTCTTTTTACTAGAAGGAGAAAGCTGCCTGCTCTGACTCATCTAGTGCTTATAGGCATCACCATCCAATTTTCCAAAGATGCTAAGCATTTGGGTGCTTTTCTGGATAATAAACTTCTCTGGACTAAACATGTTACGACGTAAGCATCTAAGGTGCTGTTGGCCTTTTGGCAATGCAGAGGAGCAATCGGCAAGACATAGGGTCTGTCACTGAAAAGGGACCTTTGGATCTACACGGATATGATAACAAAAATTATATTCTATGCGTCGGTTGTCTGGTAGATTAAGCTCCCGCGAAAATACGTAATTGCTGCTTTCATCAGACTCCGAAGAACGGTCTATTTCGGATGCATGGAGACTTTCCCTAGCACTCCTGGCTCGGCTCAAGACGAATTCATCTTCCGATTAAAAATAAGTGGTCTATGATACAACACACACTGGAGCTTCGAAGACCTTGCGCACCGGCTGTCTTATGACTCCGGTCTTATTGAAATGACGTTCGATGCTCTAGGCACCTTATTACTGAAGACCGAGCGTTGTCATGATGGAAAATTATTGCCTCGTGTCTGGTCGCATATTCCGGGCGTTTTTCGGCTACTGCTCTCTTCAAACGGATTAATTGTGTTCGGTAGTGTTGTCCATTTATGGTTTTACCCGATTTTAGCAGCTCATAATACAGCACACCCATCTGATCCCAGCAAATACAGAGCATTACCTTCGCGCCATGGGTAGTCGGCTTTGACGTTGATTTGGCTGGTTGGCCGGGTTTCACATATGATTTTTTGCGCTTGGAGTTATCGTAATGGATAAATTTTTTATCACCAGTAGCAATCCGATGCAAAAATGACTTCCTTTTGTGGCGTTCCAGCAGCATTTCGGACATGCAAAACCGCCGTTCGACGTCTCCCGGCTTGAGTTCATGTGGAACCCAATTTCCTTGATTTTGAATATATCCACCTGCTTTTAAACGTTTTGAAATGGCTGCTTGAATGGCACCCAAAGATTCTGCGAGCTCTTCTTGTATTTGGCAACAATCTTCATAGAGTAATGCTTCCAGTTCTTCATCTTCCAAACTTTTTTGACTGCCCAGGACGTTCATCGTTTTCCAAGCCAAAATCACCACTTTTAAATCATGTAAACCACTTTTGGGACGTTCGCTCAGCTAGCGCATGTTCACCATTAACTTCCACCAAAATACGATGACTTTCGGGAGCAGTTTTCAGTAATGAAGAAGAACTCCCTGCAAAAACACTTTTTTAGGCACAAAGTTCGACATATTTGAGTAAAAAAAAAATTTTTGTTGTTTACGCTTCAAATGAATGACATATACTGAAATGACGTCCAATGACAGTAGCTTCCCAACACATGTTCCAATGGAATAATACAAGTTAGGCCAAGTTATAGACCCAATATATACAAATTGTTCTACAGAATTCTTGGTTGCACTTACAGCAGAGTATAGCCGTATATTTGAAACAACCGAGATTCCCATGGGAGGTTATGAAGTTGCTTCAAATTACAGAGGAAGCTCTTTCTTGAATACATTGGTTAAGTTGTTCGATGCGTTATTATTTAATGGAATCTCACAATGAATAGAAGGCAAGAAAGTTCTAAGTGAATTCCAAGACCAAATCTTTTACACTTGTCAACATCGCTGAGATTTATTACCGAAAACAAAAGAAACTGTATGCCTTCCTGTGGACTTCCGTGCGGGTTTGACTCCATAGTCCGTGAAGAGTTCTTTTTAAGCTCTACAAATTCGTAATGTCAAGAAAAGTCATTAAAGCGATGTACGCTGACAATGTTGCTTATGTTTGGGATGGAGAACTTATATCAGAAGAATTTGAAACGACTATGATAATAAAACAAGGGTGCATTCTAAGTGAGATAGTATTTATCACGTTTTTTAATGACATAATAGGTGGAGGTGGTATCGAAATCGGTCGGAAAAATATTCCAGGCCTTAAGTGCGCAGATGACATTGTATTCCTGGCACTCTGTAGAAGGAATGCAGCTACTGATAAACATATTCAACGCGTACTGTAGTACTTGGAATCTCTTTGTGATTCTTGAAAAATCAAGGTATTCGAAGAATGAAGCATGGACTTATCAGTGATAAAGGCATTGAAATCATTCGTGAGTACAATATATGGGAGTTTTGATCTTGGCGAACTTAAATATGAACAAACATTTTGCGGTTAAAATTATCCGAAGCTAAACATGCAAATAGATCAGACTAGTATCGCTGCATAAAAAATAAGTAAATTACCCACGACTCTAAGTAGAAAATATTTGGCCAACTGCCAAGTCACGGAGCTCAAGTGTGGGAGTAGAGTTCTTTTAAAGAAGTCGAAAAAATTCTACGTTTTTTCATCAAAAGAATTTTCTACCTGCCTTCCAACACTCCTAATTATATGCTCCACTTGGAGATCGGAACACATCCTTTTCCTGGATGCCTTAAAAACGTATTTTGATTATGTCTTAAAAGTTTTGGCGATGGACCGCAATAGCTTACCGAAAATTGAATTAGATCACATCCTTTCAACTAAAGCAAGCTTCGTACCAGAGTGGGGGAAACTAGCCTTTAACTGCGGGTTAAATTTAAACATAACACCAGATGAGCGGTATGGATGCCTAGAGGCGAAATTTAATACCTTCCTGGAAAAAATTGTAAACGTAACTTACGATAAATTTACAACCGATGCCCAGCAGTCAATCAATAGAATTTACTACAGCGTTTTGAGATATAATCTCCAAGAAATAGTTTTTATTATTTCTTAAATTCAGTTTCAACCGAAATGAAAAGTACTATAGGGTTTTCCAATAAGGACTTGACAACTTTAAATTTAATTTGTGAACGCACCCTTTCACTAATCATCAAACTGTCAGTGTTAGTTTATTCAGTAAACTCAACATTTTTATCGTGGTGAAGTACACTAACGAGCAACGTCTGCAAATTATAAAAATTTTCTACAGACATTCGAAGTCGCAAAATCATCTTCAGTGACGAAGCTCATTTTTGGCTCAATGAGTTAGCCAATAATCAAAATTTGAGTTATTGGTCGGGTGTAAATCTACATCTGCTTCATGAATCACCACTTCATACACAAAAAATTACTGTTTGGTGCAGTTTGCATGCCGGCGGCGTTATTGGGCCATATTTTTTCCTCGACGATAACGATCGTCACGTTACTGTGAATAGTCAGCGTTATCGCGCCATGATCGCCGATTATTTTTGGATCAAATTGGAAGATATGGACTTGGACGACATGTGGTTTCAACAGGATGGTGCCACAAGCCACACAGCACACGCTACAATCGATTTATTGAAGAGTAAGTATGGTGAGCGTGTTATCTCAAGACATGGGCCAGTCGATTGGCCGCCTCGTTCGTGCGATTTAACGCCGCTTGACTATTTTCTGTGGGACTACGTTAAGTCATTGGTTTATGCCAACACGCCGACGACGTTTTAAGAGCTCAGAGCCAACATTGAACGCGAAATAGCTGCCGTTTCGGCTGAAATGTGTGACCGAGTCGTTGAAAATTGGGTCCAACGAATCGACAGCTGCAAACGTGCCCGCGGTGGCCAAAAATAAAGTTTTTGAAATATCTCAAATGGTTTGCCTTTTATTTAAAAAAAAAAGGTTGTCAAGTCGTTATTAGAAAACCCTATGTTTTCAAAATAAGAAGAATTAGTCAACCTTTACTATACCACCTTGAGCAAAAGTTCCCGTAAGCTATTCAGATTATTAAAAATACAAGTTTATTCATCTAAATCTATTTTGTCCCCCTTAAAGTAATCCCCATCGACTTAATCACACTTATGCTAGCGCTGGATCCAATCCTCGAAACATTTTTTATATTCGGTTTTTGGTATATCCATCTGTGCTTCCTGCGATTTTTCCATTACTTCCTCTCGGCTGCTGAAACGCGTACCCCGTAGTGGTTTTTTAACTCGATTGAACAGAAAGAAGTCACAGGGTGCCAAATGAGGTGAATTCGGTGGCTGTTGGATGGTATTTGTTGCATTTTTCGTCAAAAAATTACGACGTGCGACAGTGCGTTATCATGGTGCAAAATCTATGAGTTTTCTGCCCACAATTCTGGTCTCTTTCGGCGAATTGCTTCATGCAAACGTTCCGGCAAAAATTCATGATGCACTAAACCGTTGTAATCCATGAAAACCGTGAGAATTGCCTTCTTTTTTGACTGAAAACGACGTAGTTTTTTGGTCTCGGCTCATTTGGTGATAGCCATTCACTTGCCTGATGTCTGGATTGCGTGTCGTACTCATAAACCCACGTCTCGTCTTCAGTAATAATCCTTTTGATGAATGTATGATCGGATTCAGCTTCGCAAATCATCTCTTTGGCGACGTCAACACGGTCTCTTTTTTGCATGAATTTGAGGTCTTTTGGCACCAACTTTGCGGCTACATGACGGAAACCTAAATCATTAACCAAAATGTTTTGGACGGATCTATAGGCAATGTTTAAGTCCTCCGTTATCTCTCTGATGGTTGATTTGCAGTTATTGACCAACATTTCTTCTACTTCATAAATGTTTTCATCGGGTTTTGATGTCGATGGTCTACCACTGCGTTCATCATCTTCGATTGACTCACTACCACTTTTGAACCGCTCGTGCTACTGATATACGACCGTTTTCTTTAGAAAATTGTTGCCGAAACACTTTTCTAACATTTCCAACGTTCGCTCACCAATAAATCCGTTTTTAACGCGAAATTTAATACAAGTTCGTTGTTGCAAATTGAAATCCATTTCCAAAATTGTAAAAAATCGCCAACACACACAGAGTTAGATGTACTCTTGGCTACGTAACTTTTGCAAATTTCAAGCTATGCCGCTAAGATTTAGAGGAAATGTCAACAACAGATGTACCAACTTAACAAAAAAAAAAAAAAAAAAACAGAACTCAAATCGGAGTAATGGGAGCGCCACACGGTGCTTATTTCTTTTCTTGATCAAGGTGGTATACTTATCGTCCAATTTTGTGTGATATCTGTAACCTTAAGGAAGGAGAAGATGTATTTCATTTTCTAGCGACTTGTCCAGTGCTAGACCAAGTAATCAGAATTCTGAATGAAGAATATGGCTGGGACGTGTTGTATAAAGTTACCATTCATGCACTAGCTATGTTATAAAAAAAAAAAAAAAAAAAAATTGAGGAAACCCTTTAAAATACATAAAATTCGATTTTTTTAAAAAAATTTCAAGTAAACTAAAATAAATAAATCTAGTTTAAATAAGTTGTCAAAATGGTAGACGGTCTAGAGCCAAATCCAATGAGACTTGTAATCCCTTTTTGTATGTAATAAATTTTTATTTTTTTTTTTTATTAAATTAAAATCAATTAAAAATCTCTAAATTCTGTCTAATTAGAGCAACTTTGCAATCTTTTCAATTTACCACCATTTACCTACTTCATTTTCATTATATCGCAACAATCATTGAGCACACTCTATCCCTCCAAACACATGTAGCTCATTTAATGATGAAGACATTATAAGTTTCCTTGAAACATAAAGAAAAACAAAAAAATAAAAACATTTGAATTGAAAATCGTAATCTTTCTCTCTTTTAAGCTACCGTTGTTCTCCAAAGCAACACCAGGTAGTGGAGCATTACTATCCAAAGACAAAGAAGTTTCAACAAATAATAATAAAAAAAAAAAAAAAAAATATACCGAAATTGGGCCACTCCATCTGTAAGTCGTATCTCCATTTGAAAGCAACAGCGACGATGACTATGAACGCAGCAGCTATATACGATGGTTGGTAGTAACTATTGTACATCTTTTTTTTTCAACAAAAGAACAATACTACGTTTATGTCCTTGAGTTTGTGTAAAGCACAAAAGCGAGCAAAGAAATTAAAAAAAAAAGAAAAATAAATAAATAATAATGAAACACGAAAAACATGAAAAATAAAAGACTCATCGTCATACAAAAGACATAATGAAGCTTTCAAAAGTTTCCTGATATATCCTCATCGTGGAAGTGCGATAGGTACACCAATATGGGGTGAACCAAGTTCCTGTGCCATCCATTTCCATTGTCATGAAATCGCATCCAAGCCACTTAGTGCATAACATCCTTCAAAAGAAGGAAATTCCGAACAAGTTAGGTTGATGCTGATCCTTTGGGCCAAGTAAGTACCCAAGGATCTTCTTTGGGATGCTGTTATTATCATACACTATGCACTGTATCATGGTTAGGTGGGTAGTTTAATGTACATTCAGATAATATGTGCATAGAAATTCATCTACGTGAATACTTTGGGGTGATGAAACTGATGTTAGTTGGCATAGTTTGAGAATACGATACGAGTTCAAGTACATTCGGATACTGGTGAAACGCGCAGCAAGGCGGAAGAATTCATTATTCTGGGCAAGGTGCCGTAGTTGAGAAGCATGTTGCGGATATGCAGGTGCTGAGGCATACTAATGTGAATCGCAATTAGAGTTAAGCAATTTCAATTGTGGCGTCATGCATTTGCATACTAATTTCTCCTATTCAATTTGATTTATTGACATGGAAATTGTTACAGAACTTAAGCGTGTGTATTTAGCGTAGTACTGGTCAGAATATACATATATTTAGTTTAAAATTTAAGAGGCTGACCATTCATGAAAATTTTGTCAGGACTCAATCAAAAAACTTAACCATGTTGTTCAACAAACCAATTTCTAGGCCTTTCTATGAAAGAGAAATCATAGAACTCGACCTTGAACCTAGAAGTTCAATAGAGTTCTGAATATAGACCTCTTTCAAAAAATAGCTCTCAATAAACAAAAAGTCCATTGTGCTGTACATGGACTTTTTAACCTTTAGCTAGGGACGTGAAGTCTCAAAGGCATCATCAAAGGCATTTTTAGAATTGGCTACTTCCCTCCACTTGCCGAGACTCCGCGTCTTAGTAGCTTTTGTTTTAGTACTTAAAAGGGGGCGAAAGAAGACGTGATACAAATCAAAAAATTGGGCTTAACCTGTCAGGCTACATGTCAGTTGTTGTCATAAAAATATTTTTTCGAACTATTTTTAGGAAATAGTTCATTTTTAGGAAATGTCAACGCCAGACCACGAGTTCATCAAAGATAAAAATATTGCGGGTAGACAGTCCATCATTTGAAGAGGTAATCGATCGGTAATACTGGCTTCAGACCAATCTGATAGCGAAAGTGGTTTTGAAGAGTTCTTGATATCTGAAAGTGAACTTTTACAGCATCATGAAAGTGATCCAGATGAAGATCTAGAGGAGAATCAGATCATTCGAGAAGAAGTTGGCAGCGATAGTTCTGAAGATAAAAACAACGCGCCTCTTTCGAAAATACGAAAATCAAATTTTTCTACAGTAAAAATCTTTGTAAATGGTCAAAGACGCCTCCTAATGCTTGGGTACGTACACCTCAACACAATATAATTACTCAGGCTTGTGCCTCGAAATTCAAAGGGCGAGGATGAAAAAGACCCTTTCAGCATATGAAATAAACTATTGGACGAAGAAATGCTTCAACAAATTTTGATTTGGACAAACAAGGAAATTGTCCGTCAGAATAAACTTGTGGGTGTTTCACTATTTTCAGCTGTCTTAAAATCTTACCCCGAACGCTTAAGTTATTTATTTGCTCGGGATGGTACATTTGGATATTTAGATACTGCATGTCAGAATATAGATTTGTGATAAATGCGAAACTTTCTTATTTAAAGGGGACCTACTCAAGGATAATTATCAGCCAAAAATCTAAATTCCACCCTAGCCTCTCGAATTGGCGCTCAGAGCTGTTATCATTAAAACTCGGTTGGATAAAGATATAAGACCGATTTTTGATGGAGAATTCTATTTTTTTTTATAAAGTTATTGATCAGCAAATTAGTTAATGTCTTAAGGGCACAGTATTTCATGTATACATATTGGTTGCATCCCAGGATGTTTTTTTTTTGAGTAGGCTACTATGTGATCAAAACGTTTGAGGTTGTACACGTACCGGACTATATTGTTAAATGCTACAATCAGGTTTCATCTTGTTTCAACATAAAATCTGACACCCACAAATAATGATCGGCATAAAAAGTGTATTGGCTAAGCTGAGCCTAATATGTTGAAGTATCTTGATAGCGAAATACTTCGTAAGCAACCATATATCTTGCTAATTACTGACCGAATGTGAAGCTCTCAGCTCAGAGTAGTGTCAAACAAGATGTTTAATCAGATTTCCATTGTTGCGACAACCTGGTGAAACCTTTCTCCACGTTCGTCACTTACTGCTCCCAAATTCTCCGGAAAGAAATCGAAGTAAATCGAAAGAAATCCAGAAAGTAAAGTTTTAGTGTCCTGTTACATCCCATTTCCTTGTAAGTACTAACAAATTTAGTTACAAGATCTCTCTAATTTTCTGTCACAACAGTTTTAATAGCTCTCCATGCTCTTAGTGCAACATCAGTTAGCGTGTTGTCAAATTCACTATTTTTGAAAAGTTTCCGTATTTGTGGTTAAACAAATATGCTCTCGTTAGTTTTTGATCCATTAACTTTCGGAAATTTCTCTTTCAGATAAAAGAACCCTCCACCGGTCCGATCCAGAGCTATATCCATGTTAAGGATCAACTAGGGGTTCATTAGTAATATTTTTTACACCCGGAGTTAGTCCTTGACGTAGTGGCAATTCTTTCTATATATAATGACGACTTCATTCATGGCGATCCCATTCACACAGAAAACAGCAGTGTTTCGTATTCTCCAGCTCCAGTCCAACACGAAGCGCTATAATTTTAAATAACAGATTGACCACTTATAGTCTTTATAATGAATATGTTGTAGGAGATATCGCATATTCTGGTATGAATAATTCATATGAACAGCGTGAGCTATTGTGAAGTAAAACGGATTTTAAACTAAGTTTACTGGAATCAGTTAATAGGCACCAATTGCTTGGTTCATGATTCTATCCTAACGCATCAAATAAGTTGTCAACATTCACGCAGTATACCAAAGTCCCTTCTTGAGCGAAACAATGTGCAAGTCCTTTTTCACGTTTTCGGCAGTCAACTTTACCAGGAGTACCGGTATGAAGTGAGCCTTTTTTTTGTGAAAATAAAACACTAATTTTTAATGGGAAAGTAGAAAACATTCCATTCAAAATATTGGCCATTGCTAGCTACACATTTTTCCCATATTTCAAGCAACTTATGGATTCCACGCCAATAAAACTGTTTATCTCTTGAAACAAACCAAAAAGGCACCCAATTTTCGACTTCCTAATGCGTGTCCCATCGATGAAAAAAAATGGTAGTCGGAAGAAGCCACGTCTGGTGAATACGGCGGATGGGGTAGCAGCTCCCAGCCAGCTTTGTTTGTATCCTGAACCAGTTTTGCTTTGTGTGCAGGTGCATTGTCATATAGCAAAATCACCTTGCCGTGTGTTTTTACCCAATGCATGATTCAAATTGATCATTTGTTGTCGGTAGCGATCTGTATTAACGATTTCACCAGGTCTAAGGTCGCACCAGGCACACAGCATTGTCTTCTTGCCGAATCGATCTGGTTTTGCAGTCGAAGTTGATGGTTGTTCCGGACTAACCCATGATTTTTTTCGTTTAGGACTCTGAAAATAAATCAGTTTTTCATCGCCAGTAACAATTTGATGCAAATTTGATTTTTTATCGTGTCTTTGTAGCAAAATTCCACAAGTGGTTTTTCGGTTTTCCATGTGTCTTTCATTCAATTCATGTGGCACCCATTTTCCAGACTTTTGGATCGTTCCCATAGCTTTTAAAGAGTCAAAAATTGTTTGTTGTGCAGCATTTAACATTCTTGCAACTTCTTTCTGAATCAAAGTGTCATATTCATCCAATATTGTTTGCAATTCGGCGTCTTCAAACTTTTTTGGTGGTCTTTCACGTTCTTTATTTCTCACATCGAAATTGTAATCTCTGAACCGTTGAAACCATCTTTTGCATATTGCTTCTGATAGATCATGATCACCAAATGCCTCGAAAAGCATTCTATGCGTTCAAAAAATATGATGTTGCTTAATCACTTGATGTATACTAAATATGTTTGACAGGTGTCATAGCAACCAAACAAAAAAAAAATAAAAATAAAAATAAGGCCCGTTCACAATAAATGTTCCCTATCGAGACATTTGTATCTTGACGCTCACACCGGTACACCTGGTATGTACGTCACCTTCTAGGAGATTCCATTTTTTTATCTGGATGCTAGGAGCTCTGACTATGATTTCGCTAGTTTTAAGTCTCTAACCAAATTATTCAGTTCAGCGTTTGAAATTTAATTTGGCTTTGTTGAAATTTTTGGTGTTTGAAAGTCTGGATCATTGTCGATTTCCTGTTCGAGTTGCACATCATCATTAGTTGGATCACTGGCACATTCAAGTTATTCGTCCAAACTTCACGATTCTGGTGGTTTTGCAATACTGCTTGTCTTTTGCCGCAAAACATTCATCGAGCCATTTTCCAACTTCCTCGAAATCGCTGTCAGATGGCTCATCCAAGCGATTTGAAGGTCTCTTTCACTAGTTTTGCTGTATGAGACGTGTAACAATATGACTTTGCTATTTCTTCTAGTCCATTCCTGTCGTTTTTTGATTAATGCGTGGTTCTAATTAATGATTTGTTGGCGATAGCGTTGTGTATTAACGGTTCAAGAGTACATAATACACAATACCGCTCTAGTTTCACCAGACACAGAACATGGTCCTCTTGCTGGAGCGATTTATCCTTGGTGGTGAAGGAACCGCTTCGCCAGGTGAAAGCCACGATTTTTTTTTTTTGCTTCGGGTTTTCAAAATAAATCAATTTTTCGTCACTCCTCACAATTCGATGCAAAAATGATTTCCTTTTGTGGCATTGAAACAGCATTTCACAAGTGACTTTGCGATTTCCCATTTGATGTTCATTCAAATCATGTGGGACCCATTTACCGAGTTTGTTGATCTTCTCCATTTCTCGTAAGCGTCTGCTGATTGTTTTTTGTGACACATGTAATGCTGTTGCTAATTTCCGTTGAGTTTGAGTTGGACCATCATCCAATAACTCCTGCAATTGCTCGTCTTCCCATTTTTGTGATCTAAAAGAGCGCTTTTTGTTTTTCACATTGAAATCACCACTTTTAAGCTGTCGAAACGATAACTCACATGTTCAAATTAATGAAGCGTGGTCCAGTGAACGATGACTTTGAACAGCCTTTTTTTTTATTAAAAAAAGAAAAGCAATGCGTGCCTCAAATTTTCTTTTTCAGACACAAAACTCGACAAGATCACTACGATAAACAAAGATTTTGGCGGACCTAACTTATGTGTGTCTGTAGTTAAATCTCAGACGAAAAAAATGTCGTAGCGTACTTTTCGCTGGCGCCATCTCTTAGTTAAGCCGGAGAAAACTACCATACACCTGGTAGGATATTTTTCACTATGTTCGACAGGCCATAAAGCTAATGGTAAATTGGGATATTGCAAAGTATACTTGGGCTTCGAGCCGATGCCTTGTATGTTAGTGAGACAAAAGTAACAATCTGCGTCATGGTCTTTCGGTTCTCTACACATTATGGGCACTTTAAACATTGTTATACAAGTTAACAATGTTATACAAGTTTTACAACATATGTGAGGAGCCCATGATATACCTTGATCCCCTACTTTAACTCCAAAATAAAGTTCGTAAGCTTTTCTGACAAATTGGGGAAAATAATGTTTTTGGGATTTAAAAGTTAATTCCCCACACACATTACAAAAATTGTTGACACACTTCCTAGTCAGTGTAGAAGATGTAAAACACAAACGCGATAGTAAGGACTTTTTGCGGCACAACAGCAAGTACGCTGTTGAATACTTATCAATGTACACTATTGAGTTAGATGCGCATTTATTAATAATGCAAACAGACAGGAATGAACTTGTCTGAGCAGGATGTGTTTATATGTTTATTCCTTTACACAAACAATTTCTGTTTTCATATTAGTTTTTTGGGTACCGAAATACATCTTGTCATACATGTCACAAAATATGTGTTGAAAAGTGTTATATGATATATTAGACACAAATGTTTTGAAAACATCCTGGACGAAAGAGGCTGTATTCCAAACGCGCATTCAATAACACGCCTTGCACGTGAAAGACAGACATTGAAATATGCTTGTACAGCCGTTAAACACCGGCCTTGGTAAGGCTCTAAAAGAGCATCGCCTATAAAAATGTGGGCTTTGCAATATATCCTCAGGAGGGAAAGTCAAACATTCAGATTCCATTAAGTGAAAGAGCGAAGAATTGCGAAATGTGCATCCCTTTGTTTCCCATATCAACCAACTTCAAAAGCGACGAACCTACAGTTTGCATCCGCCACGTCTTGCAAAACGATGGAAAAAATTGTTTGTGTTTATAAAACATAGTTCAGAATGTGGCGGACGTTTCATAGCAATATTTGCTATCGATGGTTCCAAAGCAAAGAGGATTTGAAAAAAAATCCCTGGAAATTTCCTTGAACATTGCTTCTGTAGATACTTGCATGTTTTTGTGTACGATCCAACCAACTGTACTTGCTCTTATTAGAAAAGTGAATCCAAGATTTTTGAAAAATGTTCCAGTAGCAAGATACCTACAATAAAAAAAATAAATGTTATTACTGTGAGAGCTCATTACTTTTTTCTTTCAGGAAATGTTGTACGGGCTAAATGGAAGACATTTTAAGACACCTTCCGGAAGTAACTACAGAACTAGCCACATTCTCGCTCTGCAGACGATGGGTTTCAGACTTCCTGGAAATCACGTTGAAAATATTTTGATAGTCTTCCTTCAAGATCAATTTACCTCCCGATGTTCTGGGGAAGTTTGCCTGCAGTAATTACGAATTCAATTGACAGTGAGATAATACATATTCCTGTTCCCGGTGAATTAATAAATGATTCCGATTATCCATCCATGGCAACTCCAAGTCCGCTAGAATAATATACTTTTTGATGAAATTGGGAAACCTTGGATTCGACTTAAGGAAACAAAATTGGAGATGTTGGAAAAGGATCAAATTCGACCCAAAACAGCAGTTGATGAAAATGAAGTATTTTTCAACAGCCTACTGCATCATGTAAGACTAGTTCCACAAGCAGATATGCTTTTATTACGCTTAAAAATCGGACCAATTCAGAACTTCGAACAATCCAGAATTCCGTAATACATTGCCTGCTTCTTTGACTCAACAATTTTCAAATCCACTATCTGTTACATCACTCTCCATTTCTATACAGATGGATCTAAAACCGATAGCGGGATTGGTTTAGGTGTTTTCTCAGATAAGCTAAATCAAAGCCTCTCCAAATCAAATCTTCAAAATCACTGTAAAGTGTTCCAGGCGGAAACTTTGCCGATTAAAGAAGATCTGTCCTGGTTGAAGAAAAACATGATATCATCAAAGGATATCCTCATCTTTTCGTATAATCAGGCCGCAATCAAGTTCCTGGACTCGGTCTAACATGAATGCTGATCATCTCTTACGGAAATTGCCGAGCATTTCAACCTTCAACTTTGTTGGGTGCCGGGCCACAGAGACATTCCAGGGAATTGTAGGGCCGATGAACTCGATAAAATTGGAACCCATCTACCTATTCTACCGGAAAAGGGCAGCATAGGTATACCAATTATTAGGCGTACAAATTATTATTTAAGCTGGATGCTTATAAAAGAACAGACATTAGATGGACCGGTGGCCCAACATATCTAGCCACTAAACAGATCTGGCCAAAGCTGTATCTGAATCGCTCTAAGAGTCTGATTCTTCTAAATAGGAAACATCTCAGCGCCATTATAGTTGTCATCACTGTACACTGCATTATGGGCAAGCATGCAAGAAGACTTGGCGCTTATACAAACGATTTCTGTAGAAGGTGAGGAATAGGAGACAATCCTACACCTTCTCTGTACATGTCCAGCTTTCTCCCAGACAAGAAAACTCTACCTAGGAGCCTTCTATGATTAATAAAAACAAAAAAATACTGACTACAGCTCAACAATATTTTTTTTTAATATTGATTGGGTTTGAGATGAAATTTGTCCACTTCTTCGATAACTTGTGTTGAATTTTGTTCAGTAAATACTCGACGAATATGCTTATGGTCCTCTGAAAATATTCTTGAAATTCAAAGTGATCTTCTCGAAACTCTCGGAATAAATGGTTAAATTCATCGTGGACACATCGCGACACATCGTGGACACACGAATAACTTCACTTTTGGTTCCGCGTGTCAGGAAATACCTACCACAAATTTAATGAAAGATTTTCAATAAAGTACAGATTCAAAATATTAGGATGCTTTCTTATTCGCAAAAAAATATTCAATATTGCTCTTTGCTCTTTGCTCCCCACTAGTGTTCTTTGCTCTATTCTCTGATGAATTTCGCAGCTTTGCTCTTCGCTCCAATCTGACTTTACATTAATGAGGGGCCCTCGCCAAATCATCAAGGCTTCGCCCATCAATGACATTGTCTAATAAAAAGCGGGGGCAGAGCAATGTACTGGTCTTATCGTAACGGTATTCAGATGACGCCACCGAAGGTTGCTACGATTTGACTAGTTACAAGCAGACGGTTAGAGTTCCTGTTGGTGGCAGGACTACAGATAGTCCCTACCATATAAGACAACGTTGCGAAAGGGTATTTCTAATCCATTAGAGTCATCGATCTCAAAAGCACGCATTTTTGAAAAGAGAGCCTGGTGCCAAATTCTGTCAAACCTTTTAGAAATATCCAGTATCTATCAGTAACTATCTTGCTTTCGCCAGATTGATTTACGTTTTGGTTCCACTTTTTGGTAAGACATGCCATTAATTTACCAGTGAACTTGTTACTATGAAAATCGTATAGCCGATCATTAGCGTTTCCATGACCTTAGAAAGAAGTGAAGAAGAAGACGTAAGTGCAATGGCTCTGTAGTGTTTTTACCTGCTTAGAAGAACACCTCTTCAGGAGAAGGGGAGATATACCATCTGGACCTCCGGATTTGTGTATATTTAGATCTTTAAGTACTACTGCTACTACACGAGTTCGAAAGTGGATTCGTCCCATTGAAGATTCGACGCATTCAAATATAGGCGGGGATAAAGCACAATTTAGAAGTGTTGATCTGATCGCAAAGTATGCATTCAGCAGATTCGAATTGTCTAAGGAGCTGATAGCTGGAATGTCATTGTAAATTAGCGTTGCTATGGAGGATGATACAGAATTTCTAATGTTTTTGACGAACGACCAAACATTTTTACTACATTTGGGACATTGTAATATTTTTTTGCCTCAATTTTTGGTGGTATTGCAATTTAACACGCTTAGGAGATTTGCTGCAGTAGTTCTGGGCTTGTTTCAAGTTTTCGGTTTTCCTCTGTCGGGGAGGTCTTGTAGAACCGAAATAACATTTCTCTACCCCTGACAGCCTTTTAACAACTCGAGTCGTACCCCGCCTTTTCTTTTGGTTTGATACTCTTCATCCGATCAGGGATAAAGCATTTCGAGATTAGTGTCTGTGATCATATAAACAGCGTCATCCACGTTGTTGTCAGAGAAATATAACGACCAGTTAAAATTTTTAAAGAAGCTGTTAAGTCCAGTCCAATTGGCTTTCTCGTATGGTCATACGATTCTTTTAGGAATGTTTTCTCTAACCCACCACACAGGTGTACAAGAAATTAGCTAATATGACACAATGGCCCGACGATGCTAGAGGGGAGTGCAGATGAACGGTGTGCTCATCAGTGTGAGAGGTTAAAAAGAAGTTCAGAGTGGTATAACTATCAACGTCTGGGCAGTCAAAGGAAGTTACGCTTAAGTGTTGCGTCCTAAACAATTACCTGATAACAAAAAGACAAAGATGTACATGTGCATTCGAGCATTGCAATGGCTAAGACGAACTTGTCTTATCTATTAGAAAGATCACGTACAGAACTACCATTCGAAGTCAGAGATTGACGAAAACATTTTATGGCGTACTTTGTCGAAGAAGTTTAATAGAAATGGCAGTATGTGTACAAAAATTAAATAAAATCTTTTGTGACAGTCTTTTCATTCTTTGAATTATCACCGGCAATCCCGTGGGCAGATTGCTAAATATCGACGGATTCATAGAAGCGACGGTGATACTAGCAGTAGTGGCTGTTCCAGGCTGCGTTTGGAGGACCAACAGCTTCTTTGTGCAAGAATTGTGACAAAAAAAAGAAGTTAGCAGAGTCTATAATGCGAAAAATGAGAAAAATGTATTTTATTTGCTGCGTGAATGGAAGGAACGAAAAATAATGAAAATGAAGATACACTCAAGGCATATCATATTTCATATTTTTGAATGGTCGTCTGATTTTTGATCTTACAAATGCAGCTTTTTTCAGTGTAAGGCTTTACAATTCAGAGGCGATTACTTGCAGAAGGTAGTATTTTTCATCAGTGAATCTACGGAATGAACCGCCATCCGTTTTATAAATGTACTGCGGCTAGTATCTGTTGGAGGTGACATTGGTATTGAAGAAGCAATATGGTATCTATGTCGTTTGCCAGGCATTAACTGTATGTGTGCCAACAAATCTTCGTGATTGAGCAAAACCGAATCATCGTCGACACCAGAATCCTGAAAAATAAACAGGAAACACAGCAATAAATTTAAACGAATGTCGATGCCGATGGTTGGATTGCCTTACCCTATTTTCAAGTGCATTAACGCATTTGTGCCTTAGACCAGCTGTTTCTTTTGGTATTTATCCAGGTTGCTGATGGACGACAACCATCTACGTTGAAATCCATTCGGATTGAGTCTGGGTATTTTTTTTTCTGTGGATCCACCTTCCCACAAAAAAAATTCGTGCCTTTATTTATTGGATTAATTTAGAAATATTTTTGTAGTACCGTTCACTTTCAACGTTTTTTTTCTGTGGTTTCATTGTGACTTTAGAGTCCGTCGGCAATCCTGAAAGTGTTTGAAAGATTGGTAGATACCTGACCATTTCGTTGTGGGGTGGCGTTCTACCAAGGCTTTTTACGTTAACTACATCAGACTACAATTGACAGTTCATTAATTTTTCATTGATTGATCTGACACTAGTATAAATATGTATAAGATCTGATAACCATCTGAGCATAGGTTTGAACCGATTTAGCATAGCTTCATTGCTACAATAACGAGGCATAACCTCTATTACAATAAGGCTGTCTTCCTCTGAGACTGACCCTTAAAGGTAGTCTTGCAACAAAAATATTGCCTAACAAGTAGTTGGAGGTATTCGAACTTGAAGAATGGATATCGGTTTTTTTTGTCTCCCTACTTGACACCATTGCAAAACTGATGCAGGGAATAATTGAAATCATTCGATTTTGAACCCTTCTCTGATCTTATCGCACTAAAAGTATATAAAATGAATTTACTATAGAAATAATACAAAAAATAAAGAGAATAGGTCAAAAATTGAGTTCCCTTCAGATCCTGTAGTCGCATCATTTGTCTCGCCTAATGATTTAACAGTCCAGGTAGCAATGGTTTGGTTTGGTATCGATGATTTATCTACTGTACTCACCGTATCTCCATACTCATGAGGATGAATTTAAGGGTGCCATAGACTGAGAACTAGTAGTTGAAACATATGATAGTGTTGATCTTTGCCAACACGTGATTTGATTTCTAGTAACAGCCTCGAGGTACGCTCTTTACCAGATATCTTATAATTTGAAATGGCTTACCTACAAAAAGTGTGCATATTTCATTTGCGCATGCAATAAGTTTGAGGGTAAATTATAGTATGGTCAGAGTTTTCTTTAAACGCAGCTACGGCGGCTTGGACTAGTGCCATTTTTACATTATAGCATGCGTCTATACCTTTCGTATTTGGAAACCCACTTAAGGGATGTTACTCTGCGTGAAATAATGTTGCCACTGGGAGTCTCCGCATTTCAGTCTCACTAATTTTTATGTCGAATTCAAATTCCTTATTCATTCTCATACTTCCCTCGATAAGATATCCAAATTTTATTACCTCAAATCTTCACTGGCCGAGAAAGCCTCCCAAGCAATTGATAGCCTAGAAGTCAATTAGGCAAATTACGACGCTGCCATCAAAATTCTCGTTAATCGCTATGAGAATAAACGTCTAAAGCTCCAGTTATCCACAAACCTTCAGCTGCGTGTCTGCGCGAACACATCAATGAAATAAACAATCGTCTTCGAGCTTTATCTTCTCTCGGCAGTCCAGCCGACAAGTGGGACGACCTCATCATGCATATTGTTGACTCTAATTTTGACCTTGCTACTCGAAACAAATGGCAGAAAGAATGTTCAACTGAAGTTTTACCATCCATCTTAGATTGTTACCCATCCACCAGTGGTATACAGGAAAGTAATATTGGCACACCTTCTAAAAAACTTAAAAATTCTCCTAAGAAAGGCTTAAATATAACCAAAGTTGTTGAGGATAATACGCCCAAGTGTTTATACTGTGATAATCTAGTTTATTTATTCAAAAATATTATAAATTTTTAAATCTTCCACTGAACGAGAGAAAACAATTTTTAAACATTCGCCAAATCTGTGCCAACTGCCTAAAAAAAAGGTCACAATCTTGACTCCTGTCTACCGTCCCTATGCCGCAGAGACATTATGCATTCCTCTAATAATGCATCTTCGAGTCGTGCTACTGGTCAACTCAGTGCAGATGCTAAGGAGTATGTCGCTGCATTGTCTCACGAAATAAAGATCCACCATGCAACTCTCACTGTTGAAAATACGTCCACTATATTGGCTACACCTATATTTTTATTGTGTTGGATAAGCCCAACACTCCAATTCCGCGTAGTACTAGGTGGGGTGAAAAGTAACCTCCTTGACTAACAGAATGCACTGCTACTGCAAAAAAAGTTATGGTGCCTTGAAGTCCGTTCATATTTAGGCAGACATGCCAATTTTCGGTACGATACTGTCTTTAGTTTTGTTTTGACAAAACTTGTTGTTGACATGTTTGGCATCATGTTGAGTATGGACAAAACGGCGATGGAAACAAAAGTTGGATAAATATTATAGCGCTTATGCTCCGTCAGATTACACCGTCAAATATTGGTTTCGAGATCATCAAATCCGCAGCGCCAAGTCCTTTGATGCGGTTACAGAGGACACTGTCAAAAAAATACATGAAATGGTATTGGCTGACCGAAAAGTGAAGGTGCGCGAGCTAGCAGATATCACAAAGATTAGTATAGTACTGAGCGCACACTCCATACTTTGGGCAATATTCTGCATCTAAAAAAGTTATCCTGCCGCTGGGTGCCACGCATACTCACTCCTGACCAAAAACACGAACGTGAGAGTACTTCGAAAGAGTGTTTGGACTTGCTGATGCGGAATCGGGCGGACTTTTGGCGTCCGGACGGAGTGAGTGCTCGGCAATGGACTGAAACCGACACGAGTGCTCCGAAGCGGCCGAGGGAGGCTCGATGGGTCGGAAAAGTTATGGCGGACTACCTCAAAAAATTAAAAACTACTAACAGCGAGTATTACTGTGCATATCTGGAGCGATTGAAGGCCGAAATCGCTGCAAAACGGCCTCACATGAAGCTAAAAAAAATTTTGTTTTTGCAAGACAATGCACCGGCGCACAAGAGCATCGCAACCATGGCTAAAATCAATGACTTACGACTCCAATTGCGGCCGCATCCATCGATCAAAAAGTGGAAAATCGCTGGAATAAGTGTATCAAACAAAAAGAGGACTATATTGAATAAAATAAAAAAACATTTAAAAACAATTTTTTTTCATTCACAAGAAGGTTACAGATCGCCTCGCACAGATTCTAGGAATCAAAATAGAAAGGTTTAATACGGCAATATCTGGCAAAGGACCAAACTTGTGCTCATCAAAGTATAAAACGAACATCATTCTAAAATTCCGATTCAATGATACGTACCATGTTCTCGAAGTGATCGTTTACAATAGTATTACTCAAACACTTTCCGAAAATTACATTGACATCTCTTAATGGTGAATTCCATCAAAAATCAAGCTCGCTGTCCTGCAATTTAATAAACCGCAACAGGTGGACAAATTGTTAGAGCAAGTCACTTCTTTCAATTGGGCAGATTAGTCTTGATAATAATTTACCGGCTTTCCAAAACTACGTTTTCGGATGGATTTTTTCATGAATAACTTTTGTACGGGCGTGAGTGAAAGTATTGAATCCATTGAATGAGTTCCTTTTTGAAAACTGAAAATGTACTTGAATCTGCGCTTTAAGCTTAAGCCGATCAATTATGTGAGCAGTTATTTGCTGGTAAAATCAGTAGGCCCCATTTTTACATCATTGCGTCATCAAGCCCGACAGTTTCTCCACTAAGTTGTGCGTCGTATTTGACGCTTTCTGCAAAATTAATAGTGGGCTCTCTCTAAATGAAATTATGCATATAGGACCAGTTTTGCAGTGGACTTGTTTTCCATTGCTTTCAACTTTCGCTATCATAAATACGTATTCACGGGCGATATCACCAAAATGTACAGGCAAGTAATCATGCACGAAGATGATCGAAATTATCAATGTATACTGTGGAAAGACTCACCTACTGAGGAACTAAAGGTAAACAGACTCTGCACGGTCACGTATGGTACAAGCCCAGCTTCTTATCTTGCGACTAGATTGCTACATCAGTTGGCTGATGACAAGAAGACTTGTTTGCTCTCGGTTTACATGTCCTTAAAAACAATTTCTATGTCGATGACGTACTTTTGGAAGCCAGCACATTAGAGGAAGTATTTAAAATGAAACATGAACTTCAAGCAAGGAGCGTTTTAATAACGGAAGTGGTGTGCGAATGCAGAAGACATATGAAATGATGTAACAATAGATTATCTAGAGGACCTTTCCCAACTCAAACAAGACAATTTTATAAAAAAAAACTCTTAGGTTATTTTGAGAGCAGTTTAAAGACACTTTTCAAATAAAGGCTAACCTGCAGGAAACTGGTAAGATCACAAAAAGAGTAATTCTGTCCGACGTTGTATGGCTGTGTTATCATTTGCGATTAATTAATCCGGTGATCGTGCGGGTTAAACTTTTCATGCAAAGACTCTGGAAAAGCAAAATACATTGGGAAAAAACATTGCTACAAGACCTTCATCAATCTTGGATATTTTTCAGAGGGGGCAAATATCAATCATGCGGCACATGTTAAACAATTCACTTGTTCATGCAGAGTTGTACGCCTTTTCGGACAGCTCAGAGAAGGCGTACGAAGATTGTTTATATGTACGATCCTTTGAATCAAATGGTGACAGAGTTGTCAGGCTACTCTGTGAAAAATCAAAGGTAGCGCCTATTGATAAATACCGCGTAACCTTCCACAGACTCGAATTGTGTGTTGCCGTGATGATGGTGCAACTTGTTGAAAAGGTCCGCCTGGCCATAAAGGAAAGGCTTAAAAAATATTACTATTGGACCGATTCAAGCATTGTCTAGCATTGGGTTTCAGAAGAGACATATCAATGGCCAACTTATATAGCTAATCATGTTGCAATTATCCAAAAGTTGTCAGAAATCAGTGGCGTCACCACAGCAGTAATCTTAACCCAGCGGATCTATTATCAAGACTATATGATGTAACAAATGGTTCATTAGCCCGTTATTCCTCCTTGAAAAAGAAGGAAATTGACCAAGGTGTAAGCGAAACACACAACAGGCGAACAATTGGAATAAATGAAACCTTAACATACGAATGTATTTCTAGCTAAAGAAGTGATGGATATTTTCGAGCTCATTAAATTTAAAACTAATTTCACGAGATTTATCAATACAGTTGCTTTTGTTATACGACTTGGTAGAAATGCATTAATAAAAGGAAAACATCAAGAGCGGTTGATACAATTAATACGTTACCAAGAAAATCATTAAGGTAGTGCAAAATCAACATTATCGTAGAGAAATTTTTCTGTTTCAGAATGGTCAGCAACTGAATATCAAGTCACACATAGTATCCTTCAACCCCTTTCTAGATAATGACGAGATTCTTCGAGTTGGGGGACACTTGAAACATGCCGAAATCACCTTCGATTATAAGCACCCAATTCTTTTACCTGACAAAAATGTTTTTACAGAAACGATGATACGGAATTTTTATGAACAAAACCATCATGATTAAAGCACTGAAAGTTTTCTTGGAACTCTGAGAAGATTCTTCGTAAAGAGAGGTTTGAACTAAATAATATACATATACAGGCATCACCGAATACTTTGAATAGCGTACGATACCTCCGAAATCACCGCACTTTGGGGGCATATGGGCGGCGGCATTCAAGGCTGCTAAGCATCACATGAAGCAAGCTTCATATTTAACGTCCGTAACATACGAAGAGTTTAATACCCTTATCGTCCAAATCGAGGCAATCCTTAATTTCCGTCCCCTCTCCCCTCTTTCTGAAGATCCGTCAGACTTTCAACCATTGAAACCTGAGAATTTTTCAGTAGGTAGCTATTTACAGAGCACATCTGATCCAGATATCACCGACAAGAATATAACGTATCTCAGTCGATGGTAGCGATTTTAATGGCTAATCCAACAGTTTTAGCAGAGGTGGAGAAGGGAGTATCTTCACAACCTCCAAATGAGATGCAAGTGACGAAAATCTATCAAGGGACTTAACATAAATGATGTTGGAATTCTGAAGGATGAAAATTTGCCACCACTAAGGTGGAAGCTTGCTCACGTAGCTGAACTGCACAAATCTGAAGATGGAACTGTTCGAGTAGCAACTTTCCAAATTGAGAAAGGCTTAACTACGAGAGCAGTGACTATGGTTTGTCCTTTAACAAAGTTTAAAGAGCCTGTGATCATTCAAGGCGGGGAGAATTTCAACGATTATAAACCAACCAGCTGAATGCTTCCATTATTTTTATTTCCTTGCCTTTTGCACTTGCCAACACTATATATATATAGCATACTAGCATCCTGTCACTTTTATCTCTTAACAATTTTTCGCTTGTTATGTACACTATATCTCGTCCAATTTTAAGCCATTTGAATCCATGTGGATTCAATAAAAAGATTGAAAACAAAACAAAAAGGCTTCTTTTTTTATTAAATAGGTACACTAATATTCTTATTTAATGAAAGGAAAGGGTATCATATCAGGGAAAATCGTAAAGTGTTTGGGTATTTATAATCTCTTTTGAGAACAACACAAAATATTCACAATCGGGAACAGTTTAAACAGTCATTATAGTCCTACGAATACATGGAAAGGTTCAATATCTCGAGATTTAATGGGTTCAATTGAAGTCTTGAAACAATAATATGGCAATTGAAGACGATTACACAATTTAATTGCATTTTTTTAAAGACCCCGATCATTAAAATTGTGTTACATTTGAAACGCGTGAGACTTATGTAATAAAATATTTCATTATTACAATATTAAGAAGCCTTTTTGTGATTGAGACCCAAGAAAACCAGAAACGAATGACTGACACATGTTAGTAACACAAGATGCAAAATCACTGAAATGCCTATAAAATGAACAAGGGTCTACCAAAAGGCACAAACAACACTTCATTGGTAATTTGGATAGATAAAAAAGTAGTACCACGAAGAAAACAGCTGTATGAGTAAGGGCGTCGACGAGAAAATGAGTACATTGTCAGGTACATACGACAGCAAGTACAACAGATTCAACTTATGGGATATAATAATTCACTAACTTTCCTCTCTACTGGAGTTACTCTGGGTCACTTAATGAACATTTTCCCATTCCTCAACTGTGAGAAAATAAATGCCTGCACGTTGTTGGATTAATCTCAGCTACACCACGGGTAATGCCATAAGCATCTACTGACACTATAATGAATCTTTATTAATCCCTGTTCCCAACAATAAAGGATCATATTGATGGGTTACCTGTCTTTTATCTGAACCTGATTTGAAAAATTATTTCCGGTACACGAACAAATAATCTAGCACGGTGGGAGTTGTTTGGGGTACAAACAAATCCCATCCGGTCTCATTAATACAAGCATCAGAAGCCGAATGTTATATCTGCACGCGCTCATAACTTATCCTTGCCCAAATCATTAAATCGGCACTAAAACATAAATTATAGACGGTCCAACCAATTCAATTCCCGGAAGATACCAATCGTTATTTATCCATTTTACTAACATCAATCAGCGTCACTACTGGCATTGTCCTTGATAAGATAAACAAGCTCAACTTCCAAAAGTAAAATAAAAAGAAAAAAATCTTAAACACTTGCGGATAAGATTTCCAGTTGTTGGTTTTTTTGGTCGAATTACCATGGAACTACTAAAAGCATGATAAATATCCAAATACACTTCGTTTGTATGACGCTTGGTTAAGCTCATCTACCTATGTTAACTACATAGTAACACTGCCCCTGTTTCTATCAACAGTTGTTATCCCGTCTGGCTGACACAATTTTATCTCTACCATGCTCGTCTTTGTTCGGTACTTTGTGGAGAATTCAAATAGAAGACATTCTTGTCATTTAAGAGACCAAGCGAAAAGACCGTGAAAAACCGGGACCGGAACCGGGAATTATATTTCCCCAACAACAGTGGTTATGACCCTCTTCTTCCCTCTGTGGATTGCTGTATAAGGTGGATGTCTAAGTTGGGTGTTGGTTGAAGAAACCTTACTATTGTATTTCATTTGACGTCAAGAGCTATTATATTTATAATATTTGGAGACTAAACAATGAGAACAGACGCAAGTCCTTCTTAAAGCGTCTATCTAACAGCCGCCCACTGACTCGGAGCTTTGTTGCAGGGAATAAGCAGCAACAGCATAAATAATAGAAAACCACACTCAGGGACACGTCAACTCACCCCAAGTCGGATGAGGGACTATGGAACCGTTTTCAAGTAAAAAGGCGTGCAGGCAGCTGCTTGAAAGATGTTGATGATTACACACTTAAGTTTATACAAAAGCAACACGAAGAGTATCTAACGAAAATGTAATCTGTTATTATAATTTATGTCTACTGTTGGTTTTAGTTTGTACCAAAAACAACAAAGCAACAACAGTGGCAGTGTGTAAAGGACATGAACGTTTTCAATTGAAGAGGTTCCTTTTTCTCTTTTAGAAAAAAACAGGAAACCTAATTCACGATGAACATATACAAGGCGTTCAGGATAATGTGTCGAAGACTTATAGCAGAAATTTCTTGTAATATCTTGACAAAGAAATCGAATGGGTAAGGGGATCGAAAATGCATGACCTTCGAGGTACAGAGGACGTAGACAAAGCTTTACGCTAACCTAACATCTTTAGAATTTATGCATGTATGCTAAGAAATAAAGTATTGTCGAAAAAAGATACAAGTATTGATTGCTCATTGTTCTTTTCACATCAAACGTTGTATCATATCAATTGTTCAAAGTATTCGTCTTTGAAAGTCTTTAACTATTGTTTCCAATTCTTCTCTGACTTTTACATCTGCCTCGCCAATCTTATGGTTCATCCATTTGTTATTTCTGCAGAGTAAACAACGTCCTTCATCCGTTTTCAAAAATAAAAGTTGATTGTTCAAGTCGAGAAACCTTGGAGGTCACTTTGGAGAGCAACATTTAACGTACCAAAAATTACGTGTTCAACGATAACCCATATACGCATATGGATTTTGTTTTTAATAGGAGCCAAAACAGGGCAACTTAAGGCTCTGCTTAAAACTTTGTATCTTCCAAAATTTTGAGAGTGTGATGGGCACTGATGAAAGCACAAAACAGTTCTTGGAGAAATCCCGCAGATGTAGCGGCCTGCTGCAAGAGCGCGAGGAAAGCGCTATATAGAACATTTTTTTGCAAAGGTCCAGCGTGAAATAGTCGACCCTTGACCCACGTTTGTTCTGTATCCTCTAAAGGGTGGTCTCTAGCTTTAAGTAGAGCTAGAAGATTTCGCTCCATCCCTCTAGCTTCCAACCACTTCACTTTTTTCATCCGCCTTGTCTGTTATGTCCATTTTCGCTTTGGAAGGATGTTTCTTCAGAAGTTACTTGTATATTCGTCCAATCCCGGACTTCTGCCTTTATGCTCCTTGAAGGTGGCAACCAGTAGGTCCCCCAGTAAAGACAGAGCTGGGCGGACGACCTGGAACACTCTGAACGTATGACGAACGATCATGTAATTTTGATTATACACCTATAGACAGATGAACGATATGAAATCCTCTGTAAAGATAAAACACATACAACTCATACTAGTTGTCTAGAGCCAGGCAAGCTGCAACAGAGCCAATACGCTTACCAAAGCACAGGGGTAAACAAAACACAAGACAGGAACAAAAAAAATAAATAACCCGCCAGTGGGTACGTGAAAAAAAAATCACATTACCTAGAACTTTGTGTCACATAGACCCAATGACTTTTCGCGCGAATATTGCGAACCTGGTTCTTGAGGTTTGCTAAGAGATGGCGTAACATGTATTGTTCCATTGTTATTATTCCATTGGAACATGCGTTGGAAAGCTACTGTCATTGTACGTCATTTCAGTATATGTCATATGAAGCGTAAACAACAATAATTTTTTTTCACTCAAATATGTCGAACTTTGTGCCTGAAAAACTGTTTTTGCTAGGAGTTCTGCTTCATTACTTTAATATGAAGAAAACTGCTGCCGAAAGTCATCTTATTTTGGTGGAAATTTATGGTGAACATGCGCTGGCTGAGCGAACGTGCCAAAAGTGGTTTGCACGATTTAAAAGTGGTGATGTTGGCTTGGAAGACGATGAACGTCCTGGGCAGCCAAAAACGTTTAAAGATGAAGAACTGCAAGCATTACTCTACGAAGATTGTTGCCAAACACAAGAATAACTCGCATAATCTGTGGGTGTCACACAGCTGGATGTATTCAAAAGCAAGGAAATTGGGTTCTACATGAACTCAAGCCGAGAGACGTCGAAAGGCGGTTTTGCATGTCCGAAATGCTGCTGGAACGCCAAAATAGGAAGTCATTTTTGCATCGGATTGTTACTGGTGATGAAAAATGGATCCATTACGACAACCTCAAGCACAAAAAATCATATGTGAAACCCGGCCAACCAGCCAAATCAACGGCAAAGCCGAATATCGATGGCGCGGAGGTAATGCTCTGTATTTGGTGGGATCAGATGGGTGTTCTGTATTATTATTATCAATGGACAACGCTACCGAACACAATTAATCCGTTTGAAGAGAGCAGTAGTCGAAAAACGCCCGGAATATGCGACCAGACACGAGGCAATAATTTTCCATCATGACAACGCTCGGCCCCACGTTGCTATTCCGGTTAAGAATTATTTAGAAAACAGTGGATGGGAAGTCTTACCCCACCCGCCTTATTGCCCAGACCTTGCCCCTTCTGACTACAATTCGTTCCGGTCGATGCAGAACGCCCTCATTGAATACGATTCACATCAGCGCAGAATATCAAAAATTGGCTTGATTCATTTTTGGCTGCCAAGCCGGCGCAGTTCTTTTGGGATAGGATCCACAAATTGCCAGAAAGATGGGAAAAAGTCATAGCTTCAGATATGCAATACTTTGAATAATATTATTTTACATGTTTTTTTCTTTTCTTAAATAAACGTTCAAATTTTGAAAAAAAAACCGCAATTAAATTATATACCCAAATCATAAAAAAAAACAATTTATTTTCATGGTTTTTTTAATAATGTATGTGACTAAAAAAAAATAATTTACAAAATCGAAAAGTAGCCTAATTTTGCCTGGCAAAAATGCACAGTCTTGTTGTCTTTACACAATGCACAACGACCCCTTTTTTTTGGGTCCCTTTCAGTCCTTTCCTCAGGGTCAGACTTTGAATACTTCTTCTCCATTTGCCTTGTCTCCCTGTTCAAGTATTTGTTTTGCGCTCTTACTTTTAAGTTTTCTTCTAGTAGTTGTTTGGTTAAAACACTGACTATGAAATACATTTAGCTATCAACATAATATTGGCATCATATTATTTATATTCATACATTGTCAACATGCTTTATTCTTAATACTCACCTAGTTCTTTCAGAAAAACTCTTCTTTCTATATCAGTAGTAGGTTGGCTCGATAAATAACAAGAACATTGATTAAGCCTATATTAAATAAAACACTGTTAATGGCCATCTTCTCGAATTTGGTGATGTATAGGTGCGTGCATTCATCCCATCAATAACGTCTTCTGCTCCTTTTGTAGCATTGTAAAATGTAATTATTTCTGGTTATTTTGCGTCCCCAGTGCTCTTATCAATAGTTACGTCATCGTGCATTGTAGACAACAATTTCACGACCTTGGATTTTTTTGGTACATATGACACTAATGTTGCATGTTCTTGAAATCCAAACAAACTACTACAAACTTCTTTTTCTTTTGGGTCAATAAATTTTATGGACAGCTGGGCTTTATTTTTTCTCACTATCCTAACAACTGTTAGCCCAAGTACTTTTAGTATCTTCATTGCTACAGGATACGATGTGAACCAATTGCCCATTGTAACATTTCTCTTCGTTTTATACATTAGCATTATAGTCGCTCAACTACATCGTCCGGTTTGTTGTTAACATAAAACTCATCGGAAGGTTGGGTTCCTGTGTATACTTCTAAATTTTGAGTATAATTCATTCTAGCATCAACGATTGCGTATGCCTTAATGCCATATTTATTTGGTTTGATAGGCATATAAATCCGAAATGGACACCTTCCTCTAAAACGTCACAACATTTCGTCTAATGGTATTCTCGTATACCATAATTTTTTTGACATTGTGACACAAAAGTTTCAAAAATAGCCCTAATGGGACAGAGTAAATCTTTCTCCCTAAGACTTTCTCTTGTTCTTTTGTCATAAAAACGCATTTCACACAACAAAAATCTCAATCTGTGAAGAGACATACAAGCTATCATCAAAGGCATACCTGTCCCATCCTTAAGCCAAAATTCCTCAATATTTATTCTATTTTCACCATGAGTTGCAATCATACCACATATTTAAGATCTGTTTTTTTTTTGTTAAGTTGGTACATCTGTTCTTAAAATTCCCTCTAGATCTTAACATCATAGCTTGACATTTGCAAAAGTTGCGTAGCCAAAAGTACATCGGATGGTGCGCGAACGTTGGTAATGTTGGAAAAGTGTTTCGGCAACGATTCTCTAAGGAAAAAGGTAGTTTACCAGTGGCACGAGTGGTTCGAAAGTGGTCGTGAGTCAATCGAAGATGATGAACGCAGTGACAGACCATCGACATCGAAAACCGACGAAAACATTGATGAAGTAAAAGAAATGTTGGTCAATAAGCTCAAATCAACCATCAGAATGATAACGGAGGACTAAAACATTGCCTATAGATCCACCCAAGATATTTTGGTTAATGATTTGGGTTTCCGTCGTGTAGCAGCAAAGTAGGTGCCAAAGGACCTCAATTTCATGGAAAAAAGAGACCGTGTTGACGTCGCAAAAGAGATGATTTGCGAGGCTGAATCCCTGAATCCCACATTCATCAAAAGGATCATTACTGATGACAAGATATGGTTTTATGAGTACGACACGCAATCCAGAATGGCATTCACCAAATGAGCCGAGACCAAAAAAAAAAAAACACGTCGTTTTCTTTAGCAATCCGTTGGAAAAAGTTCTTAGTTGCTTACTTCGACTATGATTCGCAATTTCCGCAATCAATATTTTGATGGGCGAATGCACATGTAAGTGAGAACACTCCTTTGAATAGTAAAAACAGCAAAGTGACTGAAAATGTTGTTTTGGACCGCATACTATCGACTATATAAAATAAAAACCTGATTCATATTCCTAGAAAGACTTTTGCAAAAAGATCGAAGCACTCGTTGAAACAAGCAGGCTTATCAAAGTCTGTGTCCATGCTGGATACACTCAGCAAATCTGAAAACATAGACTCTTATCTCATTCTCGAAGCTTATTTCTCAGTTAACTTGATCAGAACCGTCCAACGACCAGGTCGTGGTCGTAACTTGAATGTGGAGATGTGCTAAGTAATACAACCCGGCATGGTTTATATATATTATTGTCGTGACAGATGAGGCCATTTAATGAGCTGTTAGATCTTTTGATAGTTTCAAGTATATGTATTTGCGGTTATTCTGCAAAAAGATATGACTGAATATTAAATCAACCTTTAATTGATTGAAGTTGTTTGGACTCAAAGGTATACTTTCAGCTATGCTACAATGAGTATATATAAGCTGCTAATACTCGTACTCACACGGAAGATCTTATGAGACTGCTCTTTAAAATCTACTAGGTGGGGAAAAGTAACCTCCTTGGGAATGAAAAAAAAAAATTGTTGTTAAATGTTTTTTTTATTTTATTCAATATAGTCCCCTTTTATTGTAGTTTAATACACTTATTCTAGCGATTTTCTAACTTCTTGATTCCGTCCGAAAAGTAATTTTCCGGAAGGTCTGCAAAATACTCCTCCGTGGCGTCGATGATTTCCTCGCATGAGCTTCAGCCCATTGCCGAACACTCATTCTGTTCTCTGGTGTTCAACAGTTACAAATCGACGCCAAAAGTCCGCCCAATTCCGCATCAGCAAGTCCAAACACTCTTTCGAAGTGCTCTCGCGTTCGTGTTTTTGGTCAGGAGGGAGTATGCGCGGCACCCAGAGGCAGGATAACTTTTTTATTGCCCAAAATATGGCGTGTGCGCTCAGTAATAATTTTTGTGGTATCTGCTAGCTCGCGCATCTTCACTTTCCGGTCAGCCAACACCATTTCATGTATTTTGCGGACTTGTTTGGTAGTGGAGTTGCGGCCACCACGAAACTCTCGAAACCAATATTTGACGGTGTAATCTGACGGAGCATTAGCCCCATAATATTTATCCAACTTTTCTTTTGTTTCCTTCGCCGTTTTGCCTCTCAAAAATAATGTTTTATGAGAGAACAAAAATCGTTTTTGTCCATACTCAACATACATACATAACAAACACGTCAACAACAATCAGCTGTCAAAACAAAACTAAAGACAGTACCGCACTGAAATTTGGCATGTCTGCCTAAATATGAACGAACTTCAAGGCACCATTCTCAGAGAGGAAGTGCACTCCTTCGATGGCTTACATTAAGGGTAGTTTTCGTTTTGTAAAGGGTTCCATACCCGTTTTACGAGAAGCAAGGCCTGATCTCAAAACTTAAATTTTTAAATTACCATCTGCTTCGGTCGTTGCTGGAAACAAAAAATGGATGCGATAGGAATAGATACAGGATATTAGTCGTGCTGATTTCTTGTCCAGAATATATCAACAAACGACAATCTTTTTCTTTTTGTTATCCTTAGTAACATGAGCACTTCATAAGCTTTGTTTTGGGCAAATGTCGATTTCTATTTACCTTTTTTTTCCTTTTTTTATACCATCACTTTCTTTCACTTTAATTTTAATCTTCAAGATACTATTATTTGTATTTCCAATTGAATGTTCGTAGTCTTTTTTCTTTTGCAATTTTTCACAAGTAGTTTAATCAGTTTATTTTTTTCTCTCTGTTTTGTACAGTCACTATCTCTAGGCTTTAAGGTTTGTTTCAATCACTTTATTCTCAAATTTTTTTTTTTTTTTTCTTTTGGACGTTTGTAGTCTCTTTGTTTTTTCTTGATCACACTCAACCGTCTTCCTTCTGCCAATTTGATCGATTGACGTCGTAACTTCTATCATGGCTTCGACAAACGACTCTTCAAAAAAAAATTCCAATTCCAATCATAAAAAGAGACTTATTCTTGTACCTGAAATCATACTACCGGATCATACCGGCAGGTGGCACTGCCATCAGCAGGCGGGTGGAGTTCAGTGAATTATTTCATTCAGTTACTTATTGAAGATTGGTAAACAGAAATTCTTATATTAAACACACACACATATATATTGACAAACAATAATTTTTATTAGCGTTTCCCACAACTTGTTCTGTGTCCATAGCATTATGCACAGACAAATACATATCTATAAAATACATTTCTACTTTTGACAAAATTTTGTAATTATTCACTTTCGCGGTCACCTGATTTTTTAGGTCATAAAAAATGACTCGGCATTTGTCCTTTCCAGTTCGCAATCTCTGAAAAGACTCCCAAATGGCGCCACAAAGAGGCATACTAGCAGAGTTGCAAGACTCTTTCTCGTTTTCAGACGGACCAACACGCGTCAGATGAAGTTACTTCTAAAATACTAGACATTTGCCATTCAATTTTCTTTAAATGGTTTCCAATTATAAGTGAAAATATAGGAGTGCCTATTAATTTTGTCCATCGCTGCGATTTCAAGGTAGATTTAACAATAAAGATTAGGATAATTTGCAGATGGCACGAATATTGTTGGTATTCCTGCTAAAATATTTTGCTTATGTAGGATGACAATACATAAATCTGCTGCTCCATCATATTGTAGTTTATTATTGTTAAATTTAAATTTATAGGCCGACGTTTCGGTTGACTGCAAAAGCTTGTGCTATTTGTTTTTCAGTGTATTGGTTTGGTATGATAAGGCATCCAGAGCCTCTGGTGTAATAGTCGATGAAAATCTGTCTGTCTGTTATGCTTTAACGACCAAGCCGCGTAACTGATTTTAATGAAATTTGGCATGGGTAAAGCAAACAAAAGGTTAATGTAGGGAGAATGGAGAAAAGATGAAAGGAAGGCACAAACAGTTGATATGTGCTACTTTGGGAGCAAATCAAGGCATCTACTTTTATGATCCAATGTCAATGAGGTGATTCGTACGTGTTAAAATATCCGAAAATAACCGTTCCTTTTCTTGGAAAGATACAGGTGCATGAAATGATTCTTGAGACACACTAATAATGTTTTATTTATTTAATTAATTTACAAATTTAATAAAATTAAAGATTTTATGACGATCAATACAATTGTGCTGCGCGCACTTCCAGCCAGGTGGAAAAAAAAATCGAGAAAGAGAAAAACAGAATTATGCGATGATGTTAATGGCTGCAATCAGCTCGATGCATTAATAGAATCCAATTGGTGACCACTTCAAAGGCATGGAGAAGATTACAAATTAGTGATGCACTCAGACCATATATCAAGTTGGGTACTCGAAGGACGATATAACGCACCGTTGATAAACGAAGTCACAACCATGGTTACAGGCAAAAGGTATTCGCAACTCACAACATCGTTTTAACGTCCATGTAAACAGATTAACAATGGTGTCTGATACACATAAATATTGTGATGCATAGTACTATCTGCTTATTTTTAGTAACTGGCAGGAAGATTATCATTTCGAAATACTTCAATTTAACACTATAACGCGCTTCTTCTTCTCATGTATGAACTTTTAAGCATATCATAATCGTATGTACAAGAAAATGATTTTAATATGATACAGCGATGTGAACGCTGAAAGCGAACGACTGCAATACATATCATTAAATCAAGTTAAGTTGACAGCCGCCGGGGTAACTAACCGAGTATAGAAAAAAACAACATTCCTCTCATAGGGGGAGTTATACTGTTGGCCATCAATGAAAACGAAAGAAGAAGTGGCCCTTAATAGAACAGGTGTAGCCGAACAACAAGCAGAGGCCCTAGATACTTGCAAGGCAGTTGTTGCCGCCATCCAAGATATGCATCGAGATAGGGCGGCCAAAACATACTACGGCGATTGTTGTCGACAACAAAAGTAGTGCCCATTTGTATGCGGATTTGTTGTCAGAGGCAAGAAGTCTTGAGTTTCCGGTCTGTAAGCGAGCGCCGCTTAACAATCCGTATTAAGGGTAAAGATGCCAACACTAGCCATACATGCACACACGCCCCCACATAGGAAAAAGATGACGAGATCAAGGATAGCTTCTTCGCGCTCTTAGAGCTTCCGAGCATGCTCTACCTATTATAAAACAAAAATAGGAAGAAATGGCATATTTGCTAGTACTCTCGGAAAGTGTAGACTGCACCTCACCACCTGCGGTAAAGAATTTATTCTAAACAACTTTAAGTCGGAGCGAAACATTGTTTTACTTAGCACACAGAGAACTCTTGATCAATCAACCACCAACTATTGGGTTGACGGTTTTTTTTTTTTTCAAAATTTGAACGTTTATTTAAGAAAAACATGTACAATAGTATTCTTCAAAGTATTGCCCATCTGAAGCTAATTTGTGGATCCCATCCCAAAAGAACTGCGCCGGCTTGGCAGCCAAGAATGGATCAAGCCAATTTTTCATATTCTGCTCTGATGTGAACCGTATTTCAGTGAGGGCGTTCTGCATCGACCGAAACAAATGGTAGTTAGGAGGGGCAAGGTCTGGGCTATAAGGCGGGTGGGGTAAGACTTCCCATCCACTGTTTTCCAAATAGTTCTTAACCGGAATAGCAACGTAGGGCCGAGCGTTGTCATGATAGAAAATTATTGCCTCGTGTCTGGTCGCGTATTCCGGGCGTTTTTCGGCTACTGCTCTCTTCAAACGGATTAATTGTCTTCAGTAGCGTTGTCCATTGATTGTTTCACACGGGTTTAGCAGCTCATATTACAGAACACTCATCTAATCCCACCAAATACAGAGCATTACCTCCGCGCTATGGATATTCGGCTTTGCCGTTGATTTGGCTGGTTGGCCAGGTTTCACATATAATTTTTTGCGCTTCTGATGCAAAAATTGCTTCCTTTTGTGGCGTTCCAGCAGCATTTCGAGCATGCAAAACCGCCTTTCGACGTCTCTCGGCTTAAGTTCATGTGGAACCCAATTTCCTTGCTTTTGAATATATCCAGCTGCTTTAAAACGTTTTTAAATGGCTGCTTGAGTGACACCCAAAGATTCTGCGAGCTCTTCTTGTGTTTAGCAACAATCTTCATAGAGTAATGCTTCCAGTTTTTCATCTTCAAACTTTTTTGGCTGCCCAGGACATTCATCGTCTTCCAAGCCAAAATCACCACTTTTAAATCGTGCAAACCACTTTTGGCACATTCGCTTAGCTAGCGCATGTTCACCATAAATTTCCACCAAAATACGATGACTTTCGGCAGCAGTTTTCTTCATATTAAAGTAATTAAGAAGAACTCCCTGGAAAAACACATTTTTCAGGCACAAAGTTCGACATATTTGAGTGAAACAAAATTATTGTTGTTTACGCTTCAAATGAATGACATATACTGAAATGACGTACAATGACCGTAGCTTTCCAATGGAATAATAACAATGGAACAATACAATTTACGCCATCTCTTAGCAAACCGCAGACCCAATAGATTGACCACATTGCGATTAGTGCAAGGCAGTCCTCTAGTATTTTGGATATCTCAACCTTCATTACCTTTTTGTAGCCAAGGTACGGATGCGGATATCCATAACAGCCCAAAACCACCAATCCAATCAAGTTTCGCTTAACCTCTAGACAAATCTGATTCCACCATACAATCAGGGAAGCCTCACTTGATGTACTGAGTTTCAACCCGCCCCAACAAAAAAAAAAAACCTTGGTTCGATATAAACTGTAGTCAGATAAACCTGGAAAAACAACTCGTTAAGTGTTCACTAACATAGCCCCCCCCAAAAGACCGAAGGGAAGCACTCGATCGAGGCCTTAGAGAAGTGCTGGCGGTAAATAAAGGTCGAATATTATACTAAAAAATAAAACGAAGATGAAAAAGCATACAGAAATCTGCAAAAATGGAGAAGGAACCAAACCTCATAGTAGAACCAAACCTTATAGTACAACCATGGTCGGATGGCAATGCTCTCGGCCGGTTCGAATTCTTGGGAAAATTTTCGGTTTCTGTTTATATAAATGGAGAATGTAGAAGGCATTACAACAGCGAACTGTGAGGGCTGTACAGTGAAAGCTGAGGCTCTAATCTACACTATATGCAGCGGAGACTTACCTTAGTCAGATGGCGTTAGAGTCATATTGGTCCTTGGCCTCAACCAAATTACCTCTCCAGTTAGCTTGGTGTGCTTGCCCTTACTTTCTTACTTCGAGATGATTGAGGTCACCTTCCACTTGTGGTCGCCACCCATGGGGAGTATCTCCATATAAGAATCGATGACTCTCCGGTCCGCAGCGTTAACATTCATTTTCTCAATATATAGGGTTTTCCAATAGGGACTTGACAGCTTTGAATTTAATTTGTGAACGCACTCTTTTACTAATCATCAAACTGTCATTGACAATTTACTCAGTAAGCTCAAAATTTTCATCATGGTAAGCTTCACTAACAAGCAACGTCTGCAAATTATAAAAATTTTCTACAGATATTCGGAGTCGGTGACTGTAACTTTAAGAGTGTTAACTCGGTGGTAATTATCGCCCTAGTAGACAGACAATAACAAGTTTAGTGCAAAAATTTGAGTTTACATATTCGTTGTGTGATGTTGTCGTGTCAGTGAGATAACGGGTTGGTCGAAGTGTCGAAAATATCGCTGCCGCTCAGACGTCCGTAGCAAACGATCGAAATCAGTCAATTCCACGGCGTCTCAAGAACTGAGCATCGCTCAGACCACATTATGACGTATTTTGCGTAAGGATCTTGGTTTACACCCAAACAAGATCAAGCTGACTCAAGAATTGAAGCCGATGGACCATTTGAAGCGACGTCCGTTCTCCGATTGGGTTCTGGAGAAGATGCACCAAGATGATGAATTTCATTGCAAAATCATCTTCAGTGACGAAGCTCATTTTTGGCTCAATGGGTTCGTCAATAAGCAAAATATGCGTTATTGGTCACGTGAAAACCCACATGTGCTTCATGAATCACCACTTCATCCACAAAAAATAACTGTTTGGTGCGGTTTGCATGCCGGCGGCGTTATTGGGCCATATTTTTTCGTCGACGATAACGATCGTCACGTTACTGTGAATGGTCAGCGTTATCGCGCCATGATCACCGATTATTTTTGGCCCGAATTGGAAGATATGGACTTGGACGACATGTGGTTTCAACAGGATGGTGCCACAAGCCACCCAGCACACGCTACAATCGATTTATTGAAGAGTAAGCATGGTGAGCGTGTTATCTAAAGACATGGGCCAGTCGATCGGCCGCCTCGTTCGTGCGATTTAACGCCGCTTGACTGTTTTCTGTGGGGCTACGTTAAGTCATTGGTTTATGTCAACACGCCGACGACGTTGGAAGAGCTCAGAGCCAACATTGAACGCGAAATAGCGGCCGTTTCGGCCGAATTGTGTGGCCGAGTCGTTGAAAATAGGGTCCAAAGAATCGACCGCTGCAAACGTGTCCGCTGTGGCCATATGAACGAAGTCGAGTTCCATTCATAAATGCTTTGATTGTACTTCATGCCAATAATAAAGTTTTTGAAATATCTCAAATGGTTTGCCTTTTATGTAAAAAAAAAGTTATCAAGTCGTTATTTGAAAACCCTATATTATATTCTCTTGAACACTTTTCTGACTAAGTTGAAGTCGTTGAATTGCTCATAAAGTTCGCTGTTGTATCTTACCAATAGCCTGGGATGTAATCATTTTTAAGGGTGGTGTTTCATTTAAGTAAATCTAAATATTGAATGTGGTGTTCTCGTAAAATGATACTTATGATACATCCATATGTCTCCCTAAGTATTATATACTTTGTTTTCTTTGTTTACACACATCCGAGTACATAAGTAAACACATAAATTCAAGAAGTTTGTCATGGTATCTCAAATTTGGAATCTGTGTTCACAATTATGTTATTTATGTATTTGTATTTGTAATGCTAAGCAAAAAAAAAAAAAAAAAAAAAACTTCTACAAACATGAGGTTGGCGTTGTGAGACATTGATTTCATAGCCAGTATTACTGTTAAATGTATTGCGAAAGAATGTACTTCCAGGCGGGAGAACAATGGATATAAAAATGTAAAACAAAACGCGATTATATATCTAATGTTGGTCTAATTTTTATTTTTATTTATTTATTTTTTTTTTTTTAATTATAATTTTGACTTTCAGTAAACAAGTGAAGTCTTCATAAAAACTATATCTTATAATACCAGCAGAGCTGGACTACCTGGAAAAATATTTGTCGGCTTGTTGTGAAGAGGATCAACTCGACGAATTTATACCTAAAATTGTTGTTTAAGGTTTGAATTAAAATTAGGCAGGCTTTTTTATAGATTTGATTTTACGAGCAGATGGTTTCGTTCTAAAAGAGTTGATAAGGATTTTTTAAGAAAAAATGAAACTTAGCTAATGGACATCGTGGATCTCATCAAACAGGAGAACTTACTTTTGCAACACAAATAAAATTGCGGGAATCTGTAAAGGCAGTATCTGCGAAAGTCCTTAAAGAAATAGCTCATTCTCCAGGAAAAGCCAAAGTTTGTAAGAAAACATTGAAGAATAATCCTACTCATAAACGTGTAAAAATTTCAACTCTTAAAGCGCTTTCAATTTTTGTTGAAGCCGGATTATCCTGAAAGAAATACACAATTGTAACAGCGAATGACAAGAAACTGTTTCCGAGTTACAGATCACTCAAAAAAGCCAAAAATGATTGCTATCCGGACGCAGAGTCTTTCACAGTTACTGAAACTCTGGCTGAGGTTAACTTACAAAGCTTGCTAGTTCACACCATTAAGCGGTTACTGATGTATTTGGATATTAGATTAACCTTAACTAAGGCCAAAATGAGGTTGCGATGGATCACAACAAACCCAATATAAGCAAAAGTTCGAAAACCATTTAGATGCCGACGCAAACATATTTCAAAGTTCTTTTGTTCCTTTTCGGTTGTTATGCATTTCAAATGGGAAAATCGTTTGGCAAAATCCGACGCCATCATCACCAAGTTATTGTCGACCTATAAGAATCACTTTTACTCAAGAAACTAAGGATATTACCCAAGATGAGATTAATTATATAGAATCGCAGATAAATTCTTAAATGAAAACAAAACTGGATGGTTTTGAGCCCATCGAAGTTAAACACACGTTAGCATTTACAATGATTGATGGCAAGGTCTGTATCGCTGCAACAGATACAAAATCAACTATAAAGTGCTATATATGTCTAGCAACAGCTAAGGAGTTTAATGATTTGTTTAAATCAAGAAATATTCACACATATACATTAAAATTCGGATTATCAGTTCTACATGCATGGATTCGTCTTTTTTAAGCTTCTAAGCTACCATTAAAAAAATCGCAACTTCGAACACAGGAAGATAAAGATATTGTCAAAGAAAACCAAAGAGAACTACAAGAAAAATTCAAAAACCAATTCGGTTTAATAGTGGATGTACCAAAGCCAGGTTTCGGTAGTTCGAATGATGGCAATACAAGCCGTAGATTTTTTAGTAATCTACAACTCTCTGCCGAAATAACAGGTGTGGACACTCAGTTAATTTATAGGCTGAAGAGTATATTAAAAGTTCTGTCCAGTGGATATAAAATCGATATTTTCAAGTTTGGTAAATATAGTATGCATTCGATACAGTAGAACTTTATGTAAAGTTGTATTCTTGGCATCCGATGAAGCCAACAATTCACAAAATATTAATCCATGGATCAATCTTGATTAAAAATGTCATTTCTTCGATTGGAAAACTCTCCGAAAAAGCAGCAGAGTCTCGAAATAAGCATTTTAGACTCTTTCGCCTTAACTCATATCGGCCTAATGTTCGATAAGTCGAACACTTTAATTTTTTTGGTAGTTTTTCAGAGTTAAGAGGCCATGTTTTTACATTATTTGATAGAAGGGAATATTTTTTATACTAGGTGGAGTGAAAAGTAACCTCCTTGACCGTCAGAATGCGCTGCTACTGCAAAAAAGGTTATGGTGTCTTGAAGTCCGTTCATATCATATCGCCAAATTTCAGTGCGATACTGTCTTTAGTTTTGTTTTGACAGCTGATTGTTGTTGACGTGTTTGGCATCATGTTGAGTATGGACAAAAACAATTTTCGTTCTCTCATAAAACATTATTTTTGAGAGGCAAAACGGTAAAGGAAGCAAAAGAAAAGTTGGATAAATATTATGGGGCTAATGTTCCGTCAGATTACACTGTCAAATATTGGTTTCGAGAGTTTCGTGGTGGCCGTAACTCCACTACCGATCAAATCCGCAGCGGCAGGCCCTCCGATCCGGTTACAGAGGACAATGTAAAAAAAATACATGAAATGGTGTTGGCTGACCGGAAAGTGAAGGTGCGCGAGCTAACAGATACCTAGATAGCGCACATGCCATATTTTAGGCAATATTCTGCATATGAAAAAGTTATCCTGACTCTGGGTGCCGCGCATACTCACTTCTGACCAAAAACACGAACGCGAGAGTACTTCGAAAGAGTGTTTGTATTTGCTGATGCGGAATCGGGCGGACTTTTGGCATCGATTGGTAACTGTTGAACACCAGAGAACAGAATGAGTGTTCGGCAATGGACTGAAGCCGGCAGGAGTGCTCCGAAGCGGCCGAGGGGGGCTCGATGGGTTGGAAAAGTTATGGCGTCGGTTTTCTAGGATTGTCATGGCATTCTCTTCTTGAACTACCTCGAAAAAGGAAAAACCATCAACAGCGAGTATTACTGTGCATTATTGGAGCGATTGAAGGCTGAAATCTCTGCAAAACGGCCTCACATGAAGCGAATTTGTCTTTGCAAGAAAATGCACCGGCGCACAAGAGCATCGCAACCATGTTTGTCGCATGCACCGTATTCGCTGGGCGCAATTCAATTCAATTTTTTTCTTTTTTGAATAAAATCACAGCTTGAAATATCGCTTTACCGTTTGTTTGGTAAACTAGCGATATGTCTTTCAACCGCATGTAACTGTCCGAGTTTAGTATGCCATGATTTGCAATTAAGTCAACCTTATTAGCAATTTGCGAGTGAAAGTGAAGCGGTGTGAAGTGATTTGAAAATGAAAAAAAAAAGTATTGCAAAACTTCGACGTCGAATTGATGAGTATTATTGAAGATTGGAGTGACGATGAGACGGAGGTCTCCGCTATTACATTTATACCAGCAGACGGAGTTGATGAACACAACAATTTTGATGATAATGTTATACTTATGCATGAAGTGCGTATATTCATAATTATAATCCTAAAACAAAGAGTCTTTACCATCTTAAATTTATCTCGAATGATACTTTTAAAAGCCTGAAAATATAGTGGAGTGTGCGAGAACGTTTGAGGTAGATGCAATTGGCAAAGCTACTGGAGTTTATATAGATCCTAGTGACCACGTTGATTGAATCTTTGTTAGCTTGAAAATCATCTGCGATAAAATGTTCCTCCAAAAGGCAGCAAATCGAGACAAAACCGAAACCAAACAAATTTTGTAAGCCTTTGTCTGCTTTTAATAAGCCGAAGTGGGTACTGAAAGGGAATCCTGAGGGACTATTTGAATATGACATTGTCCCATTAATTGAACCACCCGAGGATGTTAAGAAAAACTTGGCCGAATACCTTAAAGATATGAACCCATTTGAGTTATTTGCACTCTTTTTTGATAATGAGATTTTCGAGATAATTATAAAAGAAACAAATAGATATGCTGCGCAGAAGAACTCCGATTTTTGCGTTGACATTAAAGCGGTTTCTTGGTATTTTAATTCTATCTGAATATCTCACTTTACCAACAATTCGCGAGAATTGGTCGGACAACCCAACTTTTGGTGTGCCTGTTGTGAAATTGTGCATGTCCTGAAATAAGTTTTTTTTTGAAATCAAGAAGTTCATCAATTTTAGTAATAACTACAACCTTGATACGAAAGATAGAATCAAAAATAGTAACAATTGCTAATTATTTACTCAACTTGACTTTCTAACTCTGTTATATTAAGTAAGGTTCGTCCATTGCTTAAAACTATAAACAAAAAATTCATGCAATTTGGTATTTAGGAGAAAAAACTATCGATCGATGAACAAATGGTTCCATATTTTGGCCGTCATTCCTGCAAAATGTTCTAGTGTGGCAACCCATCCGCTTTGGATACACTTTGGTAACTGGGTACCATATGCTGGGTCAGCGGATAAGTATGATAAGCAGCTTAGTTTAGGAGCTGATGTCGTTTTACGCTTGCTGGACAATGTTGAGTATCCAAGTCGCCACATGGTTTTGACAATGTGCCTTTTATCTGAAAAACGATTATGTGCAACAGAGACCGTATGAGCAAATCGTATTGGAGGTGCACAACTTAAAACCGGAAAGTAACTGGAAAGAGGTCACCATGATTTCCAATTTGATAGCAGTAAAAAGGATTTGATTTGTCGTTGGCCGGATAGTAGCGAGGTCACAATTGCCACAAACTTTGACCAGATTCTGCCAATAATACCTGTTTAAAGATGGAAGAAGCAAAAAAAAAGCAAAGGAGGGGAAATCGTTGAACCTGGTCGTTATGTTAATTACAACCAACCCCAGCTACTAAAAAATTACAATAAAGGGATAGGCGGAGTGGATCTTCACGGCAATGCCGCGCAGAGTTATTACATTGGAATCAGATCTAAAAAGTGGTATTGGCAATTATGGATCTGAGTTTTGAATTCTGCTCTTGTTAACGCATGAAAACTTGACTGCTTCATTCGTCGCCATTTAAAAAAAAAAAAAAAAAAATATTCTTCATCAAAAAGACTTATTGCTTATTCTTTGTTAGTGACAGGGAATGAAAAGAAATCAAAAGACGTTGAAGAAAACGAAGAGAGAGACGTCATTGATTCGTCAATATTAAACGACCGTCATCCAGTAAATCTTTTACGATTCAGAGGACAGGATCTCATAGCTCATATTTAGAACAACAAGAAATGGAGATGTAAATTGTGTCATAAGCCCAGTTCATATTTGTAATATCGCACTTCATACTCATTGTTTTGAGTCCTATCACTTAAAACAAAAAATACAATGAATATTTAGTTGTCATGCTTTATAAAACATTAGCTTTTTTTTTTTTTTTTACATAGCAAAGAGCCCAGCGTTGGATTAGTCGAACACTTCAAAACATACAAACAAACAAAAATCCTTGCGACGATATGGGTTAATTATTCAAGAAAGTACTCAAAAATAAATTGTAACGTGGTATCCTCATCTAATCGATTATTATTAACATCTGACCCCCTAATAACAAGTCTAAGGCCTCATCCTGTTAAACAAACAAAATCTTTTTCGAAAGAAGCTATTGAAATGCTAATATCTGAGCATCCGGTTCCACCTTCATTAAATGACTCTGAAGGAGAAGATAAAAATAATTCTGACGAAGAAAGTCTTGTTCAGAGTCTCTCTCAGAATATCAATTTATTTTAAAAAATCTTACAATTGTCAACAATCAGGTGAAATTCAATTTAAACGTCATAAGAAAACATTTCAGACGGATATCTAACCTTTGAAGCCAAAAAATAATTTTGTCTCATTTTTTTATCACGCATTGACTCCATAGTGTTACATACGCCACAATGCTACTTACGTTGTAGTTTTACATTCATTGTATAAATTCCAAAACTTTGTGGTGCATACTCGTATTTCATGCATTCAAATGGTTTTACAATATATTGTTCTCGTATTATGCACATTGTCGCACCTTACAAAAATGCAGATAATGCATGATTCACAATTCGCTTAGGTATTCACTATTCCAAGCCATATCTGGCATTCCGAAACGGCCTGAATTTTAATCTGATCTGAAAAAGACGTCAAGTCCGCACTCAAACCCTACACTAAATTAAGCAAATAAATCAGAAATTAAGCTCAACACTTGAAGTTAGTTCGACGAAATTGTCGACTTGCATCTCAAATAACTATCTATACAACTAACTAATAGTCTTTCTCAATTATTTTTCGACCTTCGTCGACAAATACCGAAGGACGCGAACACAAAAATCCTTATTCCTCGTTTTACAAACGCTTTACCATCCAGCACCTTAATTGACTTAATTCCGTGGAACTACCTTCCTTGTTGGTATCTTCCTCTTTTCAAGGAAAGCGAAAAAGTATTTTCCTTTTTTTTTTTATCGCCCATTGATTAATTTGCACAATCGCTTGATAAATTGAGTCTGGATATCTGTGGAGGGATTTTCTTTGTATTTTGCCTTATCTACCATTGGAAAGGTAAATCTCAAGTTCCAACCAATCAAATCAATCAGGATCTTAAATTACTAACTTCATCTGAATTTTAAAAACAGCATCACACCGAGGAGTTCAGATTGAATTTTCAACGAGAGGGACCGCACCCAGATGGACATTAAGTTCTACCCACCTATTTTATTGTATTTTTGGAATCGGGAATAAGCTTAAAAGCATCCAATAACTAATGGGGCTGGTTAGTACAAAAATATTTCATTTATATGGCTGCCAGACGTTTTTAACAGCTTCATCTGTGGTTCCGATTTGCAAATGGGAAGCTCTTAGTCATCTTCTTCTCAGGGATGTGAAGATCGCAAATCAATATCACAGAGCGCAATCATAAATCTTTGGAAGGACCACTTTATTGGTTTTGCTGATTATCTCCCATCAAACCGCAAAGTTCAACTTTCACCAAGGACCATCGGTGCTTTCAAAGTCGGAAACTCGAAATTCTTCCATCTACCTGTACCAATCCTACAATATCACAATAGAAACAGCAACAGAACTAACATCACAACTGGGAGCAATTCAAAGGAGCATCCTCGGCGCTTGCCTGAATATCTCTAACTTCATGTATGCATATTCGATTTGATTTGAATGCGGTGAAGGAGGGAAAGTAACCATCTATGCCACAAAGAAGTTCAGGATACTGTGCTCTGCTTGGGTACTTTGTGGTACCTTTCTTGCTTGGCTGTGCACAACCACCCACAGTTTTAGCCTACAAGCCACAAAAGGGCAAAAACGCACAAATGTATTCATGGAATTTATACGCCCGCCGTACGGAACGGGACAGAAAGGGACTCTCCAAAGCTCCGAAACGTTCTTGGATGAATGAATTCATTCTTGGGTAACATTTAAATTACAGGACAGGAGTATGCAAATGATATTCAGAAGCTGCCTGCCTTTGCCCTATGTGTGGGTATTTTTCCTTTTTGAAAAATTTCAATTTTCGCATGAACTTTTGCTGGAGAAGTTAGCAATTGCCCTGTTCGTTCTATATTTTTTTCTTTCTCTCTCACTCTCTAAACTAATCATAATAATCGTTATATCACCCGGAGGTACAATTAAAATTTCCTGCCTCTGCATTCTGGTCCACCGCTGAACATGTTCAATGATTTGAATATTTGAAACAGACTTCGGTACTGAGTTGTTATTAGTTTTGTGTCTTGTAAGTTTGAGAAGTTGTTATCCATTCGCTCTGCCATCGAAATAAATTATTCTTCAAGTCAAGGTTGTTGGAGCTAGTAATAGTACAATATTAATGACGAGTTCCTTTTTGCAAATGAATGATTAAGGGTTCATGCGAATTTGAATGGAATATGTATCGCAGAATTTTCAGTTTTCAAAAATTTTGACCAGAATTACTTTCAAATGTTTAACATTAACACTTTGCTCGGGTCGATACTGCTGCAGTTATAACATATGATTTTAGAGGCAGAAATTTTAGAGAGTAGGCAGATTCTTGCCCTGTTCAATGGAACTAACAAAACGGCTGGTAAACGTTATATTTCGGGATATGGTTAGCAATAATTAGTTGGCACATGTTGGAGTTTTAATGACGCAACTATGCGCAATTCATATTATTACGTCTAAATGATCCTCAATGTGACCTTCGGCATACTATGAGATTATTAAGGTCCCCCTTTAATAAGATGCGCCACTTTAATCAAAGTTTACCTCCACGGTATAACGAGATTTTCAACACGTATTCTTGAAAATTTGGGGACGATCTCATTGCTTTCTGGAACTATGTACACTCTAAAAGACTCTATTACCTTTTACGTACCCGAAATGACCATGACAAATTTGTTAATTCCAACCTTGCCTATTTTGTTTGAACATCAGACACCTCCGCCTGCTCCTCCATGCAACAACCTTCCTTTTTCATTTTACTACCAGAACGTAGTAAAATGCACTGCGCTCTTTAATCTGCGTTATTTTACCTAAATCACATACCTTTTTTACCGACATTTATATTTTAAAAGAAACCAATCTGATCCCCTATATCAAGAGCCAGTAGCTACTCCCTACTTTTTATAGTGTTTTCCGAGATGAAGATCTTTCTTTCAATTTTATTTGTTCTACAACTACTTCTATCAGCGCTTTCTCGACACAGCGCAGACCAACCTTATTAAAAACCCTAAGACTTTTTATGAATTCGTCAACTACAAGCAAATAATCAGATTTTTACACCCCCTCTGTCTCGTTCGATAAAAAATCATCGACCGACCCACATACTATTCTCAACTATTTTGAAATCTTGTTTAAACAATCATTTGCATACAACTTCTTCAAATATTCAATTACCTTTCCAATTTTTCTATTGGCTTTCTCTCTCTCTCAATCTTTAAATTCTACCCTTATCGAAGGAAAGTTACAAAATCTTAATGATGAATATTTACCAGGGTCAGACGCGCTCCCCGCATTATTTCTCAAAAAGTGTGCCTACAAGTTTTCGCAAACGCTTTCCTCCCTATTTCATCTCTCGTTCACACAATTGGAGTTCGCCCAAGACTTCTTTTATAACCCCGGTCCACAAAAATGGTAACGTAACGTAATGGTAAAGTAACTTACTACTATTCTATTGCTAAGCTTTCTGACAAGAATAAAATGTTTGAAAACTTTTTATATGAAGTTCTAAGCTTGGATTTTTGAAAGCTGGTTCAAGTAATACAAACTTAGTTGAATTCGTATCCTTTACACTTTCAGCCCTAGAAAATAGCCTTCAATAAAATACATCATCAATTGATCCTTTTCCATGATTTCGTTTCCATATTATCAAAATAGATATATTCTTATCTGGAGAAGTGTTCTCAACACAGTTTATAGCCATTGCTGGTGTCCCAAAAGGCAGCCATCTAAGTCCCTTTCTTTTCATTTTACCTGTAAACGATCTTGAGATGTTTTTAAACACTGCCCCCTATTTACTAAGTTCTCCAAAACTATGGTATTTCTTCATTCCAAGTCTCTATTCTCGTTCAAGAAGATCTCGATAGGTTTCCCACTTGGTATCTAAAAAATTGTTTAGAGCCTAATGTCAATCTACGACTTTCTCACCTAATACATGGGCTGTCCGTGCCGTTTCTAAGAGAGGGCACCGCTCGAATTAAATCCATACCATTTTCAGTTAGTCACAACATTCAAAAGATACGTGTACAAATTTGACAACTGTCGGACGATTAGTTCTCGAGATATAGCGTTGTGAGTGAAGCAACCTTTGTTATTGTGAAAAAAAAAAATGGATTCAAAGCAATTTCGTGTGTTAATTTATCATTGCTTTTTGATGGGAAAAAAAGCAGCCGATGCAAAGAAATGGCTTGATAAGTGTTACCCGGACTCTGCACCAGCCGAACGAACCATTCGCAAGTTGATTGAAAAATTTAAAAGTGATCATACAAGCACCGAAGATGATGCACGCAGTGGACGTCCAAAAGAGGCTGTTTCAGATGAAAACATTAAAAAAGGCCACAAAATGATTACGAATGACCGTAAAGTGAAGTTGATCAAGATAGCTGAGGCTCTGAAAATATCAAAAGAGCGTGTTGGATATATCATACACGAATATTTGGATATGCGAAAGCTCTGTTCAAAGTGGGTGCCGCGTTTGCTCACAGTCGACCAAAAGCAACAACGTGTTGATGATTCAGAGGAGTGTTTAAAGCTGTTCAACCGCAATTAAGCCGAATTTTTGCGACGGTATGATGAAACTTGGCTCCATCACTTCACACCACAGTCAAGTCGGCAGTCAGCTGAGTGGCGAGCAGGCGACGAACCTCCTCCAAAACGACCAGAAACTCAACAGTCGGCTGGCAAGGTTATTGCATTAGTATTTTGGGATACACATGGAATAATTTTCATCGACTATCTCCAAAAGGGGCAGACTATCAACAGCGACTATTACATTGCGTTGTTGGAGCGTTTGAAGGACGAAATCGAAAAAAAAAAACGGCTACGAATTGCTTCCCCATCCACTGTATTCTCCAGATTTTGCCCCCAGCGACTATTTCCTGTTCGCAGACCGCAAAAGAATGCTCGCCGGAAAGAGATTTAAGACCGATGAAGAAGTAATCGCTGAAACAAAAGCCTATGTTGAGGCTAAACCGAAATCATACTACAAAACTGGTATCGAAAGATTGAAAAATCATTTCAATCAGTGTATCGCCCTCGTAGGCAACTATATTGATAAATAAAATTGAATTTTGCAAAAATTTTGTGTTTTACTATAAAACGGCACTGAATTTTCAGCCCATGTGTTAAGTCCAATGAATCTCTTCCTCGACCTTATTTTTTGCATGGCAAAACTGTTCCCAAGGTTTATTCCGTTCGCGACCTTGGAACATTATACGATAGAGAATTAATAGTCTCCGTAGTCACTCTGCACTAAAAAACAAGCTTTGCAGGTACCCCTAAAATAGGTGTCTGCATACTTTATATAAGTAGTTTTCTACCTGATTGCAGCTCTCATCAATTGGTGACGATAGGCTCAGTCACAGATCTGATGTATAAGAATGATGCAATTATATAAGCCTCTAAATTACATTCATCAGATAGTCTGCAGAAGGGTGGTTTTTAAACCCTCAGAACAGATTTTCTTGTTTCTGTCTGCAATGACTGAAGGCTTAAGCTTTTACTTTCGTGCAATCGGGAGTACAAAGAATGTAGTGCAGATTTATTAGACTTCGCTTAATTGTGAGGTGGATCTGTCCCTCAACCGACAAGAATTTTCACTTAGCGGGATGTTTGTTTAAATTTAGGCAGTCAGGCGTTTCAGATATGTAGTTGAATTCCTTTTGCTTTAATATCCACTCGCTCCAGTGTAGGTTGTGGAGTTCGTAGTTATACCAGTATCACCTTCTCCAAACCCTGTCATTGCAAATGTTACTGAAAAAAACTCTCAAAATCAAATCAAATTGCCAACCTAAATATTTCGAATATCGTCCTATGCCTTTTGCTTAAAAGAAAGGCGTTCGCCTGGAGCTGAAACGTTTGCTTAAGTTGGATATTTTACGTCCTATCGAAACAAGTCAATGGGCTGCACCCATTGTAGTGGTAGAGAACCCACTGTATTGGGTCTATAACTCATAACGTGCGGTTTGCTTAGAGATGACGTAACTTGTAGTATTCCATTGGAACATGGGTTGGAAAGCTACTGTCATTGTACGTCATTTCAGTATATGTCATTCATTTGAAGCGTAAACAACAATAATTTTTTTTTCACTCAAATATGTCGAACTTTGTGCCTGAAAAAGTGTTTTTGCGGGGAGTTCTTCTTAATTACTTTAATATGAAGAAAACTGCTGCCGAAAGTCGTCGTATTTTGGAGGAAGTTTATGGTGAACATGCGTTAGCTGAGCGAACGTGCCAAAAGTGGTTTGCACGATTTAAAAGTGGTGATTTTGGCTTGGAAGACGATGAACGTCCTGGGCAGCAAAAAAAGTTTGAAGATGAAGAACTGTAAGCATTACTCTATGAAGAGCTCACAGAATCTTTGGGTGTCACTCAAGCAGCCATTTCAAAACGGTTAAAAGCACCTGGATATATTCAAAAGCAAGGAAATTTTGTTCCACATGAACTCAAGCCGAGAGACGTCGGAAGGCGGTTTTGCATGTCCGAAATGCTGCTGGAACGCCACAAAAGAAAGTTATTTTTGCATCGGATTGTTGCTGGCGATGAAAAATGGATCCATTACGACAACCCCAAGCGCAAAAAATCATATGTGAAACCGGGCCAACCAGCCAAATCAACGGCAAATCCGAATATCCATGGCGCGAAGGTAATGCTCTGTATTTGGTGGGATCAGATGGGTGTGCTGTATTATGAGCTGCTAAAACCGGGTGAAACCATCAATGGACAATGCTACCGAACACAACTAATCTGTTTGAAGGGAGCAGTAGCAGAAAAACGCCCAGAATATGCGACCAGACACGAGGCAATAATTTTCCATTATAACAACGCTCGGCCCCACGTTGCTATTCCGGTTAAGAACTATTTGGAAAACAGTGGATGGGAAGTCTTACCCCACCCGCCTTATAACCCAGACCTTGCCCCTTCTGACTACCATTTGTTCCGGTCGATGTAGAAAACCCTCACTGAAATACGGTTCACATCAGAGCAAAATATAAAAAATTGGCTTGATTCATTCTTGGCTGCCAAGCCGGCACAGTTCTTTTGGGATGGGAGCCACAAACTGCCAGAAAGATGGGAAAAAGTCATAGCTTCAGATTGGAAATACTTTGAATGTTTTTCTTAAATAAACGTTCAAATTTCGAAAAAAAAACCGCACCGTATAAGTTTTATACCAATATGTGTATAGTATGTGGAGATTTCAAGATCTCCAGCCAGTGAGCACCAAAGGCTACCACTTGGCACTCCCAGTTAAAACAAGAATTTTTCAGCTATACATGGATCAACTCACTGTCAATTTGAAGTTCTGAGTTTCGTACCTAGATGATATGGTCGTAAGATTTAATAAAACTTAAAATTGTTTTTAGAAAGATTAGAGAATCACGGGCTGCGCTGCTGACTAGAAAATTGGCAGTTTGCAAAGGTTGAAGTGGAATAGCTTGGTCATATCGTTGATGAAAAAGGCATACGTCTATCACAGGCCCGTATTTTATTGGAAATTTATATAGCTGCACCGCTGAACAAAAAAGATGAAACTTTTAAATGGGGAAAGGACAAATAAACCTCTTTTAAAGGAAAAACCCTAAACGTTTAACCCATTTTCAAGGTGATCAACCATCACCCTTACTACCGATGCCTGTTCGCCTGGCATTGGGGCAGTCATTTCACAAGTTTACTCAGATGGAACAGAATAACCAATCGCGTTTGCCTCTAAGAGGTTGCAGCCAGATCGAAAAAGAGGTTCTGGCGATAATTTTTGGGGTAAAAAAACGTCTACATTATTTATGTGATCGTAGCCTTAAGACTCCAACGCTGAGCAATTTTTCTAACTCGGTACACTTACACAATTCGTTATCGTCCAACAACAAAGCATGGCTATTCTGATTGCTTATTGTGTTTGCCAGTGGGTCCCGACGATGAATGTGACAAGTTGGAAGAATCTTGCCATCAAGTGGTTGACTGTTATTCATCTTCTTCATCGTCTTAGATTTTTCAAATAATCCAGATGTCAGAGCTAAATTTTCTGAAAATGATTCTGATATTTGAAGAATTTGCCAGCAACCCAAAATCATTTACTTCCTTATTTTCGTGGAAGGTTTTGTCTAAATGTATCTGCTAACATTAGTGTGGGTAAGTGTATAGTATTATACTGATTTAACTAGCTCTAGCTTTGAAAGTGTGCCATGACTGCACTTTTGAATCTATCGGTTTCCATTTATTGTTTTGTAGCCATTGGTAAAGCGTACCAAAGTCTGATAGCGTGGATAAAGAAGAGACACGATGAGTTTACGTAATTAAAAAGAGGTGTTGTGAGATTAAATTGAAGCTTATCAAAAGGATACTGGTTTAGAAAGTTTTATGCAGAAACACACAGCATCTTATACTTTGAAACTGTTGGAGCGTGCAACCGAGAACACTATTTTGGTCGTCCGAGACATGATCATATGTTACTTTCGAAGCCTATGGATGTACCTGATCATACTGTTGAAAGCGACTGTTAGTTTATTCTGTATATTCTGTATATTCTATACTACACCATACCTAATAATAGGCACCAGTAAAATTTTAACTAGTCTAGCTTCGTGTCTTTTGATGTTGAATTGGAAAATAACCAGAGTATCCGAAGTACCGCATAAATTCGACCGACAATGTGATTTATATGGTCTACAGCGGAAAGTCACGGCATCCACAAATTGAAGTTGAGTATTGTTTAGATATATTGGGCGTAAAGTGGTTTTTCGATATTGCAATTAGTTGAGTTTTAGTTGCATTAATAATGAGCCCATTGTTCTGAGACCCGTCGTATATCACAAATAGATCTTCAACAAGCCGGCAAATGAGATCTTCAACCAAGCTTATCGGTCTTAACAAATAAATTTGTCCATCATCGGCGTAAAAGTTATCCGAAGCATTTGAGCATATTGTAGTGAGGTCATTTATAGGTAGACAAAATAATATAAAACCTAATATAGAACCCTGAGGTACGTCTGGTTTTAAGGACATTGGAGAAGATATTCTATTACCAGGCATGACCCTTTGATTACGACCTCGAAGGTATGCACTTAAGAGACGCACCGATCTTACACTAAAACCAAAGTATTGTACATTCTTAGTTTCATACATAGAATGTCATGGTTTACACTATCAAGCGCTTTCAAAAAATCAATCAAGCAGAATATAGTTATACATATAACCTAGATTAAAGCTTCCCTTATGTCATCCATTATTTTAACTACAGCTGTAGAGCAACTATGATTGGCTCGAAAACCTGACTGCAGCGGGGACAGCAATTTATGTTGCGCAAAGTAGTTAGATATATGTCCCTCAATTATCTTTTCGAAAACCTTTGATAAGCAATCAGTCCTACTATGAATCTAGTAGTAACACAAAGAGGCTCCAACGATAAATATTAAAATATAAAAAAAGGAGTAAGCATTCCCAAATCTAACACTAGGCTCAATGACCTAGCTTATCAAAAAGTCCGAAGTTAACTACAATATATTCAAAAATGAATATCTTATCTGACGAGGACATTAAACTGTATCTGTATACATAAGCCTCGAGCGTCAGGCATCTGGGCGAACACCTGATAGAATTCGTTATACAATAAATTCGCAAACATAAGTCTGATGTGCACCTAGGAAAAGAAAGAAAAGGAGGAATTTTCCTATGACTACCTCTACGAGTTTTTTATCTAGGCGTATGGTATTAGCAATGTCCTAAGTAAGAAATTTAGTACATATGAAGCACAGACTTATTATATTATATGACAGTCGTTTACTCAAACCACTATTTTTTTGTAGCCACGGAAATACCTCAGACGCCAGAACTCCAAAGGGGTATTGTGAGAAAATTGTTAAAAGGCTCCATTCGCAAGAGACTGCTGAGTTGAGAATTCCTACGCTGCTAGCGCAGACGACTAGCGGCGACATGATATTACCATGAAGCTATTGGAGACTCCGCATTTAGCAAGTGTACAAGGTGACGACTCTTGTTAGCAACTCAGAATCATCATTGACATCTTTCAAGAGGTCCTGAGCGATGCTCTTGCGACGGTTCTTCACTGACATACGTCTAATGCCTAAAATGTCAGAAAAAATTGCATGATACGAGCAGACCGATATGTCAACATCCTCAGCTACTTCTCTTATGGTAATTCGACTATTTTCCAAAACAATTTTCTTCACAGCTTCGACGTTATCATCTTTCGTTGATGTGCTGGGGTGTCCAGAGCTAGGTTCATCATTGGCATCTTCTCAGCCATCTTGAAGGAGTTTGTACCACTTGTAAACATTTTTTTACTTAGAGCAGACTCACCATAACATTAACCATAACGTTAACATTTCAGATATTTTAGAGCACTTGATTCATTTTTTACGCAAGATTCTTTGCTCAATTTTTTGTAATAATTGAAAATCGCCGAGCATACCAAAACGCGTCTAACCTTTCTATCTTTCAAAAAAAAACTAAGTATGCTATATACTTGAAACTGTGAACATATGTTCGGGACATTTGTACCAATACACCAAAAAAAAAAAATCGATGATTAAATGCACGTTGCCCGCAAAATTTCAAAAGTCACCTTACTTTTTGAAGACGCCTAGTATGAGCAAAGAAAATATGAAGACATCGCCTTCCTTATATTAACTGGCTTGTAATAGTTAACAGTATGATTCTACGAAAGAAAAGTTAACCATTGCGCCGTCGACTCATGTCGGAAAATTGTCTTGAGACCGGCCATGATAAAGTCAATAGATAGAATGCAGTAGTAAAGTAAGCTGCTTTTTACTATCGATAATCTAAAGGATGATGTGGATGTTTGCTGCCAATTACTGTGATTTACTGAATTCAGTTTATTTGATCTTTTTCACATATGTCATACAATCTTTGGCAATTGCATGCCTTCTGCGAAATGTTATTGTTACTCAATCATATTACGAAAATGGGCGATCTGGGAAAGTAAAATTTCGTAAAACTCGTGAATTTTCGCGTTTGAAGATACTGGTTCGGTATCATGTCCAACTCTATATCAGCACGCTCGGCCAGGTCGTATGTGCCAAAACTGTGAGCAAAAGCGTTCAAAACCAGCCAGGCATCTCAATTCGTCGCCGAAGACTGTATTTTTTCGATTAATGGGTACCTAAATAAAAAAATTGTTGTTTCTTGAGACGGGAAAACCCATATGAGATTCAAAAAACCCAAAGTCACTGTTTGATGCGGCATCATTGGCCCGTACTTTTTCTAAGATGAGGCTTAAGAGAACGTTACCGCAACATGTTGACTGGCTATTTTTTTTTTTTTTTTTTTTCTTTTCCAAAATTGAATGAATTGTGTTGAAAATTATAACTCAATCTCCTTTTTTACACATGTATGTCAACGTGTTCTTTATATACCAGGTGTTCCGGTAAGTAGTGAGCGTCAAGATACAAATGTCTCGATAGGGAACATTTGTTGTGAACGGGACTTAATTTTTTTTTTTTTGTTTGGTGGCTATGATACCTGTCAAACATATTAAGTATACATCAAGTCATTGAGCAAACATCATATTTTCTCATCGTGTTAAAAATATCGAATTTTCTACCAGAAAATTATGAGTTGCGGAAAGCATTAATTTTTTGTTTTCATTTTAAGAAAAGTGCATCGAATGCTTGTCGAGGTGATCATGCTCTATCAGAAGCAACATGCAAAATATGGTTTCAAGGGTTCAGAGATAACGATTTTGATGTGAGAAATGAAGAACGTCGAAGAGCATCGAATTGCATACAATATTAGATGAAGATGACACTTTGAGTGGCAGAAATGTTAAATGCTGCAAAACAAACAATTTCTGACCGTTTAAAAGATATCGGAAACATCCAAAAGTCTGGAAAATATGTGCCATACCAATTGAATGACAGTCAGATGGAAAATCGAAAAACCACTTGTGAAATTTTGCTTCAAAAAGACAATGCTGTGTGTCTGGTGGGACCAGACTTTTTGGTTTGCTTCAAAAGACGAACAGTTTTATTGGCGTGGAATGCATAATAAATTGCCTGACGGATGAGAAAAATGTGTAGCTAGCAATGGCCAATACTTTGAATAAAATGTAGTATTATTTACTAATAAATGGTGCTATCGACACGTGCCGCGTACAAGTGACCAAACCTCTGAAAATTGCGCTGGATTGCCTTAAGGACGATAGCTCCCAATTAACGGACGACAGTAAAGTGCTGTACCTTCTCTAACGATTAATGTCAGCCAACGAGAGCCTAAATGGCGTAAACGAAGACATCAAGCAAAAGGGACTTTTAAGAGGCGATGATCCGATTGAAAGGATAATTATCAAGTTCAGGTCGTCAATGCAATTTCCCAACTCAACACACGTTTAGAAAAACTTCGATCAAAGGTAAATCCCGTTACATTATTTCTTGAATCAAATAGCATATCCCATAATACGAAATCAAACATCGGACCTGCGCTACCCAGCCTCCCCCTCAAGCGTTTTGATGGAATTTTCCATGACTGGATACTTTTTTTGGAATATTTTCGGTGTACTGTACACGAAAATTCATCGCTTCAAATTTAACTACCTAGAATCGGTACTTACAGGTGAAGCAAAATCGATCACTGGGTTTACTTCAGAAAAATGCTACGAAGGTGCAATCGCTCTTTTAGAAGAGCTTTATGGAAATACAGAGAAGCTCATCGATAAACACATTCAGCAATTGATTAACCTATTAACTTATGTTTCAAGTCTACGTAGCCTTTATGCAACAGTTATTTCCTGTACCCGTTCGCTTACTGCACTAAAAGTCCCATCAAATCATTATTACGTTATGCTTCTGTCTATAATGTTACAGTGCTTACCAACTGCACTACGCATCGATTATTATTGTCAAGCTGTTCCATCTTCCAACCACAGTGAGTCTCCTTTTTCGCAAATTGACGGGGATGAAGTAAGGAATATTTTGCGGTTTCTCAAACGAGAAGTCGAATCGAGTCACTTTCATACGCACACGAAAACGAAACCATCTGCCCATACAACAGCATCCAGTTTGGTAGCAGTGGGTGCAAAAGACGATGTCTGCTTGTTCTGTAAGTCAAAAGAACATAAAGTGAAAGACTGCTAGAGCAACATGTCAATTGCAGCCAAATGAAACATTTTGCTTTGTAGTGATAGATGTTTTCGTTGTGCCAGAATTGGGCATTCTTCGAAAAAACGTCGAAGTGGAAAATTAAATTTCGAACGTATACGAAGTGTAAAGGCAGACACATGTCGTCGATGTGCGATCCTCATTATAAGAATGCAAAAGCAAACGAAAAAAGGAAGCCTGGCGGCAATGGCACGGCATCAGATAAGGCAAGAAACAGTGCGATGAATTTATGTGCACATAACGTTGGAAAAAACGTTTTCATCAAAACAGTTCGGTGTATTGTCAGCTTGCAAAACAAGAGCATTTGGATTCGTGCTGTCATTAATAGTGATAGCCAATGTACACACTTGTGTAAAAGTAATGGAAAAAATTAACTTAAAACCGATTTAAGGAGTGTACTTGTCAATAATCCCTTTCGGGAATAAAGTTCCAAATCCTGTGGACAAGTTATTAAAAGTTAAGCTTCCCAGGAGAAGTCAATTCGATCTAAGCAAAGTTATTTTTATTGAAGCTGTTGTCGTGCCACAAATTTGTGTAGATGAATTGGAAGTGTCTCGAATCGATTGCCCACTTCTAGAAAGCATTTATTTATCAGATGTTCGTCATGACAACATGGAGATTGAAGAGGGACTAAGTCTTTTAATTGGATCGGACTATTATTGGTCTGTCATAGCCGGAAGTCAGCGCCGTCTCACCAAGTACTTCAGAGCCCTCAAAACTGTTATTGGTTGGACATTACAGGGCTTGCACTTATGGCAAGAGATGGTAATTATTCTACACCTCATGAAGATTCTTCTTTTTCTTCCAGTAGTCTTCTCAGTTTGACCTCGATGAATGCAGCAAATCTTTCCAAATTCTGGTCAGTGGAAGCCATCGGGATGAAGAATGGTAACGCCGAAAATGATTCTCTTATCGATAGTCTGATCCAAAAGTGTATCGTTAAAGAAGGGGCAAGAAATGTAGCAAAATTACCGTGGAAAGATGTCAACGCTAAATTGAATAATAACAGATGTCAGGCCGTGCAGCGGTTTAAATTACTTGTACAACGTTTGTCAAGAGATCCAGGCAAATTATTTGAATATGATGCAGCTGTCAAACAATTAGTCAAAGAAGGTATGGCAGAACCAGTCGAGCCAGTTTACGAGAACAATATACCGCGTGCACGGTTTTTCTACCTGCCTCATATAGCAGACCAGTGTATAAGAAGGAAGGTACAAAAAAGATTCGCTGTTGACATTGGCTCCCTCAATGACCATCTTTGTACCGGAGCTAATTTGTTGGCTGATGTTCTCCAAATTTGATTAAGTATGGAAGATCGTGATAGTTATCGGTTCTTGTGGTTTGACCTGGACTTAAGAAGCCATCGGATCTGTCAAGCATCATTGAGTTCCGGATGACCAGAGTGACGTTTGGCATAAATTGCAGCCCGTTTCTGTTCTGATCAAACACCATCTTAAGAGCGAATCGGATAATTTTGGAAGAACTTGTTCTATATTAAGTGAAGACATATAACATACATGGATGACTTGGTTATCAGCGTATCTACTACTATTCTTAGTAGAGCATCAATGAATCTACACAAATGGAACTCAAACAGCTACAGAATACGTGATGCTCCTGGCACTATATGCAAAAGGTACTTGAACTAAATTGGTTTGTCCGTAGTGACGAGTTGGCTATTCCCTTAGATTCTATCGAAGCAATGCTCTTGCCATGTTCTAATGAAGCCACAAAATGTAATGTTCTTCAAGTTATTGCAAAAATTTTTGATCCCTTAGGTATGATTTGTCCATGTATAATCAAATTAAAGATCTTGTTTCAGGTTTTGTGGAACCTGATCAACTTACGTAATGGAATTAATGCATCAAAGGTATACTGGAGTTAAAGGACGTGACTTTTCCGAGGGAAGTACTTCCATTCCATGCATACGAAGGAACTCTCAAGATTCATCATTTTGCGAACGCTAGTTCTAAGAGCTATGGTACAGTTACATACCTAAGATGCCTCCTGCAGTCTGGACAAGCTTCATTTTTCTTCTTATTAGCCAAAAATCGAGTAAATGGATAGGGCCAATGAGTTAACTCTTCTCAAATTAGAGCTTACTGCTGCCTTGATTGCAGCCAGACTTAATTCGCACCTTGAAAAAAGCCTAAAGTTATCCACGGTTAAGTATTTCCTATGGACTGACTTTAAAATAGCCTTAAGTTGTACCCAAGGGAACATGAAGCGCTGGAAACTATATATTTAGAACTGCGTAGATGAAATTAGACGCTTGACTAAAGTTTCGCAATAGAACCACTGTAAAGGGAAGGAAAATCCTGTAGATCTCCTAACCAGAGGTATAAATGGCATCGCTCTTCGTAAATCATCGCTGTGGGCTCACGGGCCACTGTGACCTAAGGAGAACATCGATGATGTCTCTACTAATAGATGTCATGAATACACCGTTTTATTATACATCGTCATTACACCAAGGAAGATCCATTGATGTGTTACGAAAACTATAGTAGTTGGAAGCGCCTTCTTCGAGTGACAGCTTATGTTTATCTTTCCGTTTTTAGGAAGAACGAAAATTGGAATCCTTATTTAGATCTGATGTTCCTGTGAAGTCCTTATCAGCCGCCGAGATCCAGATCGCAGAAACCCATTGGTTGAAGTATATTCAATTTAAACATTTTGCTAATGAGATTTGTTTGTTGCAGAACGCAAAGATTAAATTACATCGTTTAGATGTAACCTCCTCAGGTTAGGAGGTCGTCTTCAATTATCCGAAGAGTCAACAGATGTGAAACACCCCATCATACTTCCGGCTAAATCGCATGTCGTGAATATCATCATTGACGACTACCAGCAGCGGATGCTGCAAGCCGGTGTTGCTACCGTACTCTCTCAGATACGTAAAGATTTGTGGATTCTTAAAGGTCGACAGGTCGTCAAGAAATGCATTAAGAAATGCATTAACAAATGTTTTCCCTGCAGGAAGTTTTGGGGAGCTCCTGGTTCCCATCCATTCGCCCCACTGCCTTTAGAGAGGGTCTACTCCATTGCTTCGACGATAAGTTTGAAGCTTGCAAAATTTACATTGCTATATTTACGTGCTCAGCGGTTTGTGCTGTGCATTTAGAACTAACAAGAAATCTATCGACTACTGACTTCCCAATGGCACTAAATCGATTTATTGGCAGACGAGGTGTTCCTACAACGATATTGTTTGATAACGCTCGAACCTTTCGACGAGCTGCCTTGGAGCTTCATAACACCGATGTTTTTGGAAATGAAGAGGCGATATAGAGATTTCTTTCACAGCGGAAGATCAAGCGGCGCTTTATAGTGGAACGTGCGCCTTGGTGAGGTGGCTTCTGGGAAAGGTTTATCCGAGTAATGAGAAATCTAATGAAGGTAACTATTGGTAAAGCGAAACTTAATTACGAGGAGCCTAGAACCATTGTCGTCGAGACGTCCTCCTGTGGGGTTTTTTAAAGAGTAAGATCTATGCCAATAACTCAGCTATAATTCAGGATCTCAAACATAACATCCAAACTGAAATTGTGGCCATTGACTCACTTATTCTGCAAAAAGTCATCGATAAATTTGACCTTCGGATGGTCACTTAGGCAATAGAAGCCGTGGTAGTCACATGAACGATGTTGTGTTCCATTCACAGTTGCCATAGACCGAACTCAAAAATTAATCGAAAATGTCAACTCAGTGGGCGGAAACCGATTTCTATGAAACCTACTCTGTTCTCCAGGATACTTGTTTTGTGTTGACGTTTCATCAAAATTTTAAATGAAACCATAAAGAGCTTTCAATCCGTATGGTACTCGTATGCAATAAAGCTTTCCTCGAAATTCGTTGAATCTGTACTCGGATATTCTGTTTAGGCTTATTGACCTGAAGCTACATATCTATTGGAACCTCTGTTCAATCAGAAATGAAAAATAATTACTAAACCGAATCTCACCAAATATTTTCCAAAAATGACTATATCACCAGTTGCAACCGACTGTCACTCAGCCTTTACTCCAATGTTCTGGTTCTCATCCACAATATTGCCAAATTTCAAATGTCCTTTGAAAGTCAAGCCTTGACTCCTACCAATGACTGGGAAAATCCCTCAAACAAATTTGCCCTGACAAAGAAATTCAAAATCAAATGGAATCGTCTAAAAGGAAATCCAACATAAATGGAATATATAACACGAAAATTGAATACAATTTAAAAATATTGATTGAAAAATTCTCCCATGCGAACAGAATACCACAATACGGAGTATTGTACAAAACAGTACGCCAACAGTATTGGGGTGGTCCTATGCATTCTCACTTTTCGAAAACCTTACTTGCAAAACGAAAATAGGTTTTCCATGTTGGTGATTTCTCCGCGTCCTTGTGATATGGGTAGAGAAAGTGGTGGAGTTGTAATATTACGGGGCAAAACAAAGCCAGGCGAAGACTCATTTCCATGCAAATGTTTTGAAAAATATTGAAACGATTTGCAAAAACTCGCAGTCGCTGAAATTTCTTCGAATAGGAAGTAGTTATAAGCAGCAGAGCAAATACTCGACAGGCCAAGTACAGAAATCAAATTTGAATTGTTCAGGGAGTTCTAAGGACGCAACGCCCGTAGGGAATGCGACAAAATGAATTTAATTTCCCAACAACTCAATTCAATCACATTCCCAATTCAAGTTGAAATTATTCAACGAAATTGCGATATTTTTACTTGGCCCCAACTGGAGATCGAAATATGAAGATAGAGATGACAACCAACTTGAAACCGGACAAATTGCTAGCGAATCAAATGGGAAGAAAGTCTGTGCCGACCAAAGAAGTTGGGCATTGATGTTTAAGTCCTTTGGCTTTGTGCGTTGACATTAGTGAATAATTCTGTCGTTATTTTGGCTTAACTTCGTTTGGTTTTCCAAAGTCGAAATAGATGGTGTATCCTACACCAAGTGTAACCGTCCTCAATGATGAAGATGGTGATGTTGATGATGGGTGCGGGTTAGTTGACATCATGTTCTTGCTCACAGGAGGCACAACCATTGCCTCCATTATGGCTCGAACTTAGAAATTTGAAAACACTTCCTAATGCAGTCGTTAACCAAAAATGAACAGCCTAATGGAGAATTAATTTCCATTTTCCTCATGTCGAATGGAAGAGAAGGCAGTTCGCTTGAATGAAAATTAAATTAAATTTATTGAAATTTCTGTTCTGCGACTAAAATTGAGAAATTGAAAAAAAAAGGAAAATAAATGCTTAATCGATTTTTTTTTTCTTCTGGAATATGAACGCCTTCGTAGATAACCCTCAGTTTTGTTCCATTTAATCATTTGGAATTGAAAATATGTAGTTAGAATCGAGGGAACAATGATGTTAGACAGGAGAGTTTAAAGTATTTTTCCTTTAAAAAAATATTTACCTCTACTCTGCAACATGCAACCGTAGATAATGTTGGTATGCTTTTGAAACAAAGTCTGAAGCCATGCATAAACATTTTTTTTTTTTTTGCTCTTCCAACATTACCTATAATTCATGACAACAATGTACCCCTACAAAACCACCCTTATACCATGTTGAAGCTTGACCGGAAACGACTGTCGACTTCGGTCTGGCATCTTCTCGAAACAGCTGTTTCTGATGCCAACCGCAGTCTTCCCAACCATCTGTATTGAAGAAACTAAGCATTCGCATAAGTACTCGTAAAACAAACGCCCATGTTCTGCATTTCACTTTTTGTGAATTTGGGGGATGAAAGTGATTTTCCGTGTTCTGTATTTCGATCGAAATGTATGGTAAATTGTGAATTGGTTTTTCAAAAATGAAAGTCAGCCAACTTTTTACCATCAAGAGAGTTTTGCAAAGACCAAAACAAATGGTAATCAGAGGGTGCAAGGTCCGGGAATTATCAAAAGTTCCCAACTAAGCTCCGTCAATTTGTTCCGGGTCATCAAAGATGTGTGTGGCCTAGCATTGTCATGATGCAAGACAACTCCCTTTGATCGCTCTTTCTTGAAAGCTTCATTCAAACGGTCGAGTTGTGCACAGTAGAGGTTCGAATTGACCGTTTCGCCACTTTCTAGTAGCTCATTATAAACAATACAATTCCATGTTTACTATCAATCCAGGCTTTGAAGTCGTTTGTGGTCGGTCACCGGCCATGACCATGATCGCTTGCGTTAGATATTCTCATATTTAATCCATTGCTCATCGCCCGTAATGAATCGCTTCAAAAATGGTTCCATTTCCTTACGTGTCAGCAGCGATTCACTGATTGTTATTCGTTAAATTAAATTTCTTTGCATGGGTGCCACATGAGGGCACCCAAACATCGAGCTTCTTTGAGTAGCCTGCTCGTTTTAAATCATTCCAAACTGTCGTACGGTTCATGTTTAGTGCCTCCGTTATCTCCAGACAGCTTTCGTGCCCGTCTTGCTGCATCAGTTGCAAAATTTCATCGAATTTTTTAGTAATAGGCCGACCAGTGCGAGGTCCTGTGTCCGGCGTTCACTCACAGTATTCTCACCGTAAGCTGCACAAATTTGTCGGCATGTTTTTGCAGCATATTTCCCTTTTTTTAAAGTAAAAAAGCATAACATTGCGTATTTCTTCAGGTATTTCACTCATATTCAAATCAGTATAATTTTTAACACGAGCAACGAATTACACAGCTGTCTTCACAAAAAATGTAGCCTGACATGTCAACTTTCAAACACGTGACACAATCAGATAAGTGTTTCCATATAAATGGACACCAACACCATCTAGTGACAAGAAACCGTGAAGGCTTTTTATATGACCCAATATTATTACATAAAAATATATAGGGGAAAACATAAAAATTTAAGGCAGGAGAAAATATTTTTAGAATATATGGAAGACAATCCCGATTTAGCTAGAGGTTTTGTTAAGGGAGATAAAGCGGACTTAGATTCTATGTGAAGCAAATAAGCTTCGAATTTAAATAAAACAAACGGCATCATCTGCAAATGGAAAAATTAGTCTTGGAAAAAAAATGAAATAAAAAGAAAGCGTCTGGAAATAGTGGAGATAAAATTAAAATTGAGAAACAATGATAACATATGTAGTCCATAATTTTTTGACAAAATTGTTATTATCATTACGATGGCGGTCACAGAAGTATTCGACCTAACAAAGAAAACACAAAAATTTTGGAAAAAAGTTTATTTTTATAACAAGAACTGTCTTGCTCCTCAAAATAGCCATTAACTGCCGACATCACTTCTTCATCGTTGGAAAATCTTTGATCACTGAGCCATTTTTACAAGTTTGGGAACAGAAAATAATCCGAGGGGGCTAAATCTGGCGAATAGGGTGCATGAGGTAGCAATTCAAACTTTAATTAATTAACTTTGGCCATTGCAATAACGGATTTGTGAACTGGTGCATTGTCTTGATGAAACAACTCTTTCTTCTTAGCCAATTGCGGCCGTTTTTGCTCTTTCAAATTAACACCAACCGCTCACACTAACTCCTCAGAAATATCTAATCCATCTGCACATGCCCCAACTATCACTTCTCATATTATAAATCCCTCATTTGCAAATGTGTCTAAAGCCCCTTCAATTACCGCTGCTTCACCATTAACATCTCCGTCCACTCGCCCCATTTTTTACCCAATTCTGCCACCCGTTGTTAAAATAACTCAACAAACTTTTGACACAACAGAATGTCGTTATGCACTTTCTAGGCTTAGAGAAAAAAAGACGTACGACAATATACGTCTTCTTCTAGCATATCTGCATGACAAATCAGACACAGTTTGTTATGAGGGAAAAACCAAAACAAGCGTCATGGTCTCCATACAGCAGGAAGGTCTCCCTACTGACCTTACAAGTCTGAGGAACTTATATATTAAGTTCTACGAGATTTTCAATATGTCTCCCCAAAAAGTCTCAGACGACCTTGCTGCTTTCGGTAATTATGTGCACCCAAAAAGTATCTCACACCTTCAACGAAGCAGAGCTGACAACGACAAATTTTTTCATCCCTAACGTATTTCGACCATCCACTCCTACGCCCTCTCGAAATAACCTTCCTCTTACCTTCTACTATCAATACGTTAGAGGACTGCGATCTAAGACCCGTGGCGTCTTGCACCAATCTTACGCTCTCCCATTTGAGGTCTACGCTCTGACCGAAACTAATCTAATTCCCGATATAAAGAATCAGGAATTATTTCCCCCTAGTTTCAATATTTTTCGAGATGACGATCTGACTCGTCCATATGATGACTCTCCCTGTCGAGGTGTCCTATTTGCCATCCGCAATGACCTAATCTCTTCACCAATCGCTGTTTCTACTTCTTCTAAGATTGACTACGTTTCAGTAAAGATAACTCTCCCCTGTAGGTCCCTGTACGTTATGTGTTTTAACATCCCACCCGCACAATCAATCGAATGCTACCAACTCGCCATCGATGCTATTGATCAAATAATTAACTTATCTAATCCTCTCGATGATATCATTGTATTCGGAGATTTCAATCTACCCCAGCTGCACTGGACTTAATCTGTTGACGAATCTTTTTTTATTGCTAAGCCGACCTCGAGTAAAGAATGTCTCTTCTTAGACGAGCTCACAGACTCTAGCTTATGCCAAGCTAGTGGCGTCCCCAACTATATAGGTGGGCAATTAGACCTCATTTTTTTATCACTGATCCCATATACTCCTCTGCCTCGCTCTGTCCCCTTTCACTATCGACCATTGATAACTTTCACCCACCACTTCTTTCTCTTTTCCACCACTCTCCTATTTGCCCTTCGCCATCTGTAACCGCCTCCTCTTACGCCTTTCATAAAGCGAATTTCCGCAAAATTAACGCATATCTTAGTGAGTGTTTTTTTGATTTCACCAATATGCCCCTAAAAAGTGCTTTCTCTATTTTCTACAGAGAATTATTCAATTCGATTTCTCTCTATGTCCCCTTGTCGCGCAATAAGACTCCTTCTACGAGCCCCCCGTGGTATAATCGTAAACTTCGCTCTTTACGTAACAAAAGAAACAGATTATTGGAAGTTTTCCTAGAATCCAACTCTTTTGTTGACTATTCAAACTATCTCGGGACATACCTTAAATTCGCCCAGCTTTATAACGTTCTCTATCAGTGATACCTTGATTGTGCGCAATCAAGGCTTATAAACGATCCTAAGTCTTTCTACCAATTCGTTAACTACAAAAAAAAATCTGCCGGTTTTCCTTCGAACCGGATCTATCTTAACTTCCCCACCGGCCCCTCTATTTCTCAAAGATTTCATCATACAGTAATAGAAAATAAATTACAGCAACTTAATGATGAATACTTACCCGGCCCAGATGGCTTTCCATCCATATTTCTTAAAAAGTGTTCCTCAACACTTTCCCACCCCCTTGCAAATCTCTTCCGATTATCGCTCTCTCACGGTGAATTTACACAAATATGGAAGTCTTCTTTCATAACACCGATACACAAAAAGGGATTAAAGAGCGAAGTCACTAATTACCGCCCTTTAGCTAAACTTTCTCATATACCCAAACTTCTCGAGAGCATTTTGTATGAAGCCTTAAGCTTCCAGTGCAAATCTTTTATTTCCCCTAGTCAACACGGCTTGTTGAAGGGTAGATCAACTACCACTAACCTCATAGAATTCGTGTCCTCTGTTCTCTCAGCCTTAGAAAGTAGTAAAGAAGTTGACGTTGTAAGAACTGATTTCATTAAGGCTTTTGACAAGATATCTCATAAACTAATCCTGTTCAAATTGTCCGTCCTGGGCTTTGAACCCATTTTGCTTAAATGGATATCTTCTTACCTGGATAGTCGTTTTTATAGTGTTCGTTTCAGGTCTGTCCTATCGGCCCCTTTCTTGGCCACTTCAGGTGTTCCTCAGGGTAGACACCTAGGTACACTTCTCTTCATCTTAACTATTAACGATCTTGAAAGGGTGATTCAACACTCAGCACTTTCGCTCTATGCTGACAATACCAAATTTTTTTAAACCTTATTTCCTCACAACATGACTCTAGCCTCCTTCAAATAGATCTAAATAGTTTTTCCACCTGGTGCATCAAGAACTGCGTGGAACTCAATGTCACCAAATGTCAATCGATAACCTTTTCACGTAGGTGCAACATGTCTACTCCCTGAATTTACGTTCTCCACGATTAACCTATATCCCTAGTTCAGACTATCCGCGAACTTGGCATATTATGCGACAGGAAGCTTAATTTCCGCTCGCATATTGATGAGATAATTACTAAAGCAAACTCATCACTTGGCTTTGTTAAAAGATGGTCCAAAGAATTCTGCAACCGGTACGTGACCAGATCACTATATCACCGTATTGAGAGCATCCAGCGTCGTTTTCTTCGATTTGCTCTTCGAGGTCTACCTTGGAACGATCCTCTTATCTTACCTCCCTACCGAGACCGTCTCAAACTCATTAACCTGAATACCCTTGAGGAATGAAGGGACGCAGCTGACATTCTTTTCATTCACCGACTCCTATCAGGCTCCGTCGATTGCATGTCTCTTTGCAACTCCATTTTCTTTAACATTAACCCTCAAAATCTACATTGCCCCCGTCTCTTTTATCTACCTATCCACCGCTCTAACGAACCAATATCCCGTATGTTGCGTAAGGTAAACTCCAACCTCTCAGTTTTCGATTTTAATCGCAGCACACATTCTCTCAAATTCGATCTCCTTCACCATCCCTAGCTTTAAGCCCTAGTGATATTCTCCACATATCGCTAATCCGTATTTTTTTATTATTATTAGTTTTAAGTCATAGTTTTTTAAGCTTGTATTAAGCAAAATAAATGGGGGTATTATCAAACGCGCATCCCAAAAAATCGACGGCATGAGTTTGCCAGCTTGCCTGCAGATGAAACGATCTTCGCCTTCTTTGGAGCCGGTTCTCCCTTTTGAATCCATTGTTTTGATTGTTCTTTTGTCTCGGGTGTAAAGTTATGGACCCATGTTTCATCCATTGTTATGAAACAGCGCAAAAATTCTTCTTCGTGTTGTGAAACTTCGCTAAACACTCAATTGAAACATCTTCACGACACTGTTTTTGCTCGAGTGTGAGCAAACGCGGCACCCATCTTGCACACAGCTTTTCTATGTCCAAATTTTTCAAATAATATACGATGTACCGCACTTTTTGAAATGCCTACAATACCTGCTAGCTCGCGCACTTTTAGTCGACGATCATCCAGTACCGCTTTGTGGATTTTCTTCACCATTTCTAGAATCGTCACCTTATTTGGTCGACCACTGCGATGCTTGCCTTGGCAGCTCGTAAGGCCTCGTTTAAACTCAGCAACCCAAAATTTTATAGTTGTAAACGAAGGAGCAGGCTCACCCAGAGTAGAATCCAGTTCAGCTTTTATATTGGTTGGGATGAGGCCTTTCAAATAAAAGTATTGTATCACATAACGATGACCAATTTTCTCCATTTTCACAAATTCACTAACAACGTTCATTATTGATGATCGAGGTTGGAGGACCCATTTTTTTCCAATGACTTTCTTGCTAGTGAATAGGGCTACTGTAGCTTTCTTGAATGTTAGGTTTCCAGTTTAGTGGAACCCAGGTATTTTGCTGTTTCGGAAAACACTAAACTGGTACCGTTTATTGAGGGAGGGGGTATAGTTCTATCAGTTTAATGGGGGTTAAATCCCAATTCACAGCGACCCGCCCAACGTTGGTTTGTTAAGATATAGCTGAAGGAGCTATAGCAACGTCGTCCCATAGGCAATTACTCTGCTCCCTCCCACCACCCAGTTTGAAGTTGATTATACTGCTATTCAGCATATGACTGATAAACTCCCCAAGTGAGTCGTCTACTTGCAATAGTTGGCATAGACATGTTGAGCCGTTGACAGAAGTCTTGGATCAATTTTAGCTCATATATGGATATCAATCTGTTCTTCTAGAGTTTTTAGAAGGAAGGTGATCTGAGGTCTGAGGTCCTTTGGGACAACATGAGAGCATTTTTCAGCCTTGAGAATAAAAACTACATTGACTTTTCTCCAAATAGCGGAATGTGGATCAGTTCCACACAGCTCCTCATGATATTCTCTGGTTTAAAGCAGCGCAGCGCCCAGAGCAGTTTGTCTCTTGTAATCAGACTATGAGTTTTGTTTATGATACATAGTAGCAAGTTGAGTACTACGTCACTTAAGGTTGTCCAAGAGACTTTGGTTTTTTTCAGACAAGTAGGCATAATAGCATTTTTTGAGAGAATTTTTTATAGCCGCGGTGCCTCAGAGGTTTCTGTGATCAGAATGATCTCCAGTATTGACGCATTGCTTTCCTCAGGTCTTTTTTATATATTTTGAAGGATTCTTTGTATGAGTCCAGTTATTCACTTTTCTTGTGCTTTTTTCAAGGTCGAAATGTCTTCTGCACGTATTTCTAAGCGGTCCTGGTGCTGATGGTTCGCACCTGGTGGGCCTGGTTCAAATCAAAAGTATAAGACTTTGGCAGTCTCTATTCTGGAAACGGTTAAGTCGGGGTCGCTGAGATTGTGAAGTAAAAATGCACTAACGCTCGGTTTTACTAGTAAATAAGTTCTTATCTTACCTTTGTCTTTTGCATAGAGTGGAGCGTCTAAACATGTCCCAAGTCCACGAACCACGCCTTCCGCGGACCAATGTTCCTGGATTAGGATGATGCCTTCGAAGCCTTTTTTGGGTGGTGGAAATTAATCTGGAGAAACCGTATCATTGCAATAATTTCCCAGAGTGGCGTCCACCACGGTGTTGTTCGAGTCCTCCGATTCTGAACATAAGTTCAAGAGCTCAACTTTTTCCTATGATCTTTTTTATTTCGTCATCGGTTTCCATTTCCGACAGAGAGTCAGAAATTGGATGAATTGGAGTCATAGCTGTCCATTTCTGGAAAGAATATCGAAGCTCACATCACATCTAAGGCTGTATTTGTAATTTCGGTTAAAGGAGGAGGAGGTTGCTTATTAGCATCCAGCTCATCCTTTTTAAAGACCCTTAGGTTTATTGCCTCGAACCGGATCATGTCTTTAGTCTGCGCTAGAGGGTTAAGGGATTTCTCATTGATCACTATCAACGCGCATCTATAAGAACCCCTTAGCTCCTCCAGTTTCGCGATTTTCCAGTGATGAGTCGGAATTGTCCTGTTACTGAGCCTGATAATCTCCAGAATGTTTTCTAAATAGGAGGGTTCGGCTGGAATCCAGATGCGGGTTCTAATGGTATGTCTTCTAGGGATGTCCTCCCTACGTACGACTTCGAGCTTTTTACCTGGCCAAAACTCTCCTAAGCCACCTATGGTTTTCGTGAAAAGATCGAAAGACTTTGGTCGGCACATGCGATGAGCTTGACGTGACCTTGGTGCTAATCAGCATCACTTATGATAGGAGGTGGTCCGGGGTTTTTCCGCATAATGGCCAAGAAGTTCAGCCACCGTTCCAGTGCAGTCAATCTATTGGTGCGGCTTCTATCGATTACCGCGATCGTTAAAGCGTCTTCTAAGACTTCGCTAAAGGACCTCAGAAATGTGCTGTTGGATGTACTAGAAGTTTTGGTGTTTATGGTGTTGGGTCTTCTCTGGTGCTTAGAGGACTTCGTTAGCGTTTTGGGAGCAGTGGGCAATCCGCCTTTTAGGATTTTGTTGGCCCACTCAATCTTGCTCTTGATGTTTGCACTTCTTTCCACCTCCGGATCCGATCCGAAGGTTTTAATTATGCGTGGTGCATTTCGGCGTCTACGATGGAGCTTGCCGATGCGGCTGAGCCCCTGATTCCTCCTTAGGGGAAAGAGTTTTTGTAACAGCGGCAAGTCCGTGGCCTGCCAGAAACTTGCTGCTGCTAGGGGTGAAGGAAAAGACAGGTCCATGGCTTGCCACAGTCTTATCTTAGACCCGTTGCGTTTGCCTTTTGAAGATGGTTCACCATGGCCATGCAGGGACCTTGTCAGTAGTCGGTGCAGTCACCGCCCGGTATTAAAGGAGTACCGGTTTCGGATTTTTTTTTTTTTTTTTTTTTTTTTGAGGTTGTATCCATTATAAATCCCACGAGTAGCGGAGAAAGAATGGTCTATCTGTACAGAGATCCGCTGCATACACATAAGGCTAGCTAATCCAGAGGTTGCCAGGTATCCGGATACTCCGTTTACGACTGAGCTATTTTTAAAGATGCTGGGCCCTCAGCCAGGTTGATTATCGCCACGGGTCGTATGACACCTTCGTCAAGCCCATGGGGAAGAGGATCGGTCGGAAGGGTAGAAGGAAAAGGAGGAGGAGCATTATTTGTTTCCAGCACTCGTCTGGAGAAACTTTTCGAGATTCACAGACCTTACTTAGCCCCTTCAACTCGACAAGTTCGATGCCAAGGTGGAAGTAGACACAAAGTAACATATTCCTAAATTTGGGTCAAAGCGCTTTTCTTATAAATAGCTTGAGGAAACCAAAGACGATTTAAGGCTTAACTTTTACAAAGATTTAGTTTTTCATGCAGAGCAATCGAGGAATATAAAATTGAGAGTCAGGTTAACGGTCAACATTTCAACACAACGAAAAGCAAAGCATCTGTAAACATACTCGTACACTGTCTTGACTACTATGGCAATAACCAGCTTAACGTTGACAGTAAGAATAATTTGATCTTTTTTATTCTTAGTATAGTTACATCTTATGAAATATATTTCTCCCACGAACGCGTATTGTTACTGCGCCGCTTATGGGGCTGGCTTGACTCGCGGACCTGAGTACCCTTTTACAGGCCACTTTATTTGTTTTCATCCCATGAGTTGGCAGGGATGACCTTCGTTGCTTAGCCTGAAATTTTCCAACTATTTACCTCCTCATAACGTGGAGACTCTGACGAATACGCGTACTCCTTTTGTAAATCAAATTTTATTAAACCCGCTCACATTAGTAACATTTTCATATCCGTTGCTGTCATCAATTCGGACATACGCCTGTCCTGTAGAACAAAGCTATCTTCAAGCGCGGTTACCCGAATGATAGGAGTTGTCTTGGAATGGCTGTTACATTATTACTTATGATAGCACGCACGTTCCAGACTCTTCCATACTTCAATAAAAATTCTTGTACCACGTTAAAAACAATGGATTTTGAAAATCGTACATATTGCGTACAATTTTTATATGCTCGTACGTCTCAGGTTTATTTTGAGACTAAAGCGGCTTTCGTACAAGATATCTGGGAACTCTAAGTGTAATGGTTACATGGAAGCTATTCATTCCAGTTCGTATGAGGTTCTACCTCGACTTCTGGGGTGGCATGGAGAAAATCAATAACTACATAACAAAGCCTCTTACAATGCATTGTTTCTGTGCTAAGTGTGAACAAAGCGATAACAATAACAAATTTCACTCGTACAAGCTGTTTAGTGTGATAACGCATGTAGACGCAACAATGTCCGTGGGACGTTGCCTACATTTGTTTCCTCGACTGTTCCAATGAATATGTGAATTGTCCGAAGGATAAATGTCGTCAGCAAACATGTAATAATTCTCCAAACAATTCAGGCACCGGGCTTATGAAAAAATTAAGTTCGGCCGCACTAAGGCATCTAGTAGCGGTGACATGTCAAAGAGCATTATAAAAAATTTAAACGGCCTAACAAAAAAATCCATCAAAAATGAAAAAGCTGAGCATGAATACTACATGCCACAGCGTCAACTGTTGTATATCTTGATTGCGTACCAGTGGCAATGGCAGTCGTAGTTCAAACTACTCCTCATCAATGGCTTCAACACAAACGATGATTGGTTCGATCTAGTCGATGATGTCTATAGTCAACCACATGGAGCCAATAAGTAATTACAATTACCTTCCTGGATATGGCAGCACTGTACGTTCAAAATCTTGCAAATTCCAGTAACGTCGAATGTATTTGGTTAATGTCCGATGAGGATAAAATTAAAGCTATGACACAGCGTGAGTTCGAGGAACTTTTATCACCAACGAGGAAGATCACAATCACGCCCTACTTACTATGTATTCAATGCACGCTTTGATTTGCAAAGGCAATCAATTTCCGGATGGACAGGAGGCGAATGCGGCCTATCGGAGCTATTTGAGCGTTAACAGTTAAATAGGCTCTACCAATACACCCAAGCTCTATGCATATTTACAATATAGTTCATTAAGGTTACTCTCTTTTGATGTCCTGGACAGACAGAGATTTACTATGAGTGAGCGTTCATGTACAGCATTAATGATTTAGTGTGTGCGTGTAAGTGTGTTTTTTTTTTTTAGTTTTAGTTTTTAATCGAAGTTGACTAATTATTGTATTTCCTTATATACTTCGTAATTATTAATATGTAATACTTAGGAGTTTTGATTTGTTAAGTTCTTCGTAATTTCTTCGTACTTCTCCTAAGTCAAATATATATTTTCCAACTTTATAAAATAATGTGTTTCAGCTATTTTCAATTTGGAAACCAAAATCACTTAGATTTGGCTCCTCTCCTTAATTTGCGGCAGTTTGCAGCTCCAGTAGGAACAGTGTTCTTATCGTAGGAATTGGAGATTTTAATAGCAATCGGAGATGCAGATGAATCGACATAATTGTTATCATTTTGAATTTGAATTTTGGTGCCAAACATACTTTTTGGTATAGCATTGAACTCTTCCAGTGATTTCGGTCTTGGCTCTCCTGGGTGCTTCCATTGGGACGATTGGGCTTTGATTACGAAGTCATAACCATATACCTACGATTCGTCAGCAGTTATGACCCTTTTGAGCAAGTCACGATCATCATTGACGTTGTACAAGAGCTCTGGAGCGATGCTCATGTGACCGAGTGTTCTTCTGATCAAAATTAAGAATTTTCGGAACAAACTTCGCTGACACACATCTCATGCCCAAAACATCCGAAAAAATTGCATGACACGAGCCGACTGATAACAACATCCTCAGCAACTTTTTTAATAGTAATCCGACGATTTTCCAAAACAATTTTCTTCACAGCTTCGACTTTATCATCTTTTGTTCATGTACTGGGGCATCCTTATGCCACTGTCAACATTTCAAGTGTTTAAGAGCACTTGATTCCATACTTTACACCAAATTTGATACAAATTCTTTACTTTCATTTTTATTGGGTCTATAACTTAATTCGTTTGCTAAGCGATGGCGTAACTTGTATTATTCCAATGGAACATGCATTGGAAAGCTACTGTCATTGTACGTCATTTCAGTATATGTCACTCATTTGAAGCGTAAAAAACAATAATTTTTTTTCACTCAAATATGTCCAACTTTGTGCCTGAAAAAGTGATTTTGCGGGGAGTTCTTCTTCATTATTTTAATATGAAGAAAACTGCTGCCGAAAGTCATCGTATTTTGGTGGAAGTTTATGGTGAACATGCGCTAGCTGAGCGAACGTGCCAAAAGTGGTTTGCACGATTTAAAAGTGGTGATTTTGGCTTGGAAAACGATGAACGTCCTGGGCAGCCAAAAAAGTTTGAAGATGAAAAAATGGAAGCATTGCTCTATGAAGATTGTTGCCGAACACAAGAAGAGCTCGCAGAGTCTTTGGGTGCCGAATATCCATGGCGCGAAGGTAATTTTCTGTATTTGGTGGGATCAGATGGGTGTGCTGTATTATGAGCTGCTAAAACCGGGTGAAACCATCAATGGACAACACTCCCGAACACAATTAATCCGTTTAAAGAGAGCAGTAGACGAAAAACGACCGGAATATGCGACCAGACACGAGGCAATAATTTTATATCATGACAACGCTCGGCCCCACGTTGATATTCCGGTTAAGAACTATTTGGAAAACAGTGTATGAGAAGTCTTACCCCACCCGCTTAATAGCCCAGACCTTGCCCCTTCTGCCAACCATTTGTTCCGGTCGATGCAGAACGCCTTCACTGAAATATGGTTCACATCAGAGCAGAATATCATAAATTGGCTTGAATCTACAAATTGCCAGAAAGACGGGAAAAAGTCATAGCTTCAGAGGGGCAATACTTTGAATAATACTTTTGAACATGTTTTTTTTAAATAAACGTTCAAATTTTGAAAAAAAAAAAAACGGCATGAATTAATATATATACCCAATATAATAATTGAAAATCGCCAAGCACACCAATTACGTCTAACCTTTCTATCTGCCAAAAATAAACTCAGTATGCTATCTACTTAAAACTGTGAACATATGTTCACACATATCAGCAAAAAAAAAAAATCGTTAATCGAATGTTCTTTTTCCACGAACTTTTAAAAGTCACCTTACCTTTTGAACACATCTCGTATGCATTGACAAACCACCTCGAAGCCTGTGTGAATTGGTCATAGGGCTAATGCTAACACCAGCGTCATGAAAGACTTTTATATAGTTGAAGCCATGCAGTATTAGAAAATTTACGGCTACTTTTTATGACACAATACTCCTACAGTAAAAGAGATTACCAATTTAAGGGGTTTAAGAGCTTTTTTTGACAGATCACGCACGACTCCTATCAAACTGCTTTATCATTTTTGTGCAGTATCGTTTGGTAAGTTTTCGAAAGACTCACATTATAACAGCGTTTCCAAATTGCTTAGCTGTATTACGAAAATCAGCTTTCTGTGAGAAATGTTTTTCGTGCGATTCGAGGAAATTACGGTGCGCATAATCGACCTACTGAGACCACTTTTGCCAATACCATTCGCAAATTGAAGTCCCAGTTTGCATTAGTGGATGATACTCGACCGGTTAGATCACATCCAGCACGTAGTGAAGACAATATAGCAGTTGTAGCTGAGAGTGTACGTGAAGACCATGACGAATCGATTCGTCAGCGTTCTCAGCAGCTTGGCTTGGCGTATTCGACAACTTGGCATATTTTACGTGAGGATCTCACCCTAAAAGCGTACAAAATTCAACATGTGCAAGAATTGAAGCAAGGCGACTTGAATTGGAGTCATATTTCCAGTGAATGGGCTCTGGAAAAACTCAGTGAAAATTCGGTGTTTTATTGTGAAATTTTGTTCAGTGATGAAGTCCATTGCTGGCTCAATGGATACGTTCATATAAAAAATTGCCATATTTTGGCTGATGAGCAACCCGAAGAGTACCTAGAGCTACCATTACATCCATTAAAAATAACGGTATGGTGTTGTTTATGGGTTGGTGGAATCATTGATCCATATTTCTTCAAAAATGAGGCAAATCAGAATGTTAGCGTCAATGGTAATCGTTATCGCGCCATGTTAACAGACTGTGTGTTTCCTAAGATTCAAGCACATGGTCTCGGTGAGCTCTGGTTTCAATAAGACAGTGCGTGAAACAATGGACTTGTTGAGAAATCATTTTGGTGAGCACTTAATTTCACGTTTTGCTACGGTAAATTGGCCGCCTAGATCATGCGATATCACACCTTTGGACTATTTTCTCTGTAAATATGTTAAGTCTCAGGTCTTTAGGAATAAGCCAGCTACGATTGACGCTTTAGAACCCAACATTACTTGTGTTATCCGCGAGATAGCAGTCGCTATACTAGGACTAGTCGCGCAAAATCTTCCGAGATCTCTTAAATGGACCACCTTGGACATAGCCTTGGCCAACATTTACGTGATATCATTTTTGAAGTATAAATGCCAGTCATTGTTCTTTTAATCGACATTAAAAATTTTAAGTTCAATTTCAAATTTATGTATTTTATTTTACATTATAAATCAAACTTTACGATGAATCACCCTTTATCATATTTCGTACAAACAAACTCAGTTGAGAATAATGTTGATAATTGGGTTTCACCTAAGGCTCTATGTCTAACGGATATATAACGGATTTCAACGAAAGAGCAATTCTGGTAGTAGTAGTAGTAGTATTTAAAAAAAAAAAAGCAAGAAGAAATTTTAAACTTCAACATTACCAAAATCATGAAAATAAAGTAAGCTACGATGACTACAAGATTTGCGAAATATTTCTCTAAAATCAACAGAGCAATACCATATTGTATTTTAGAATGAAAAATGCCATAATAAATTATCTTCAAAAGCTTGATTAACCATAAGTTACGCAAATAATAAAAAAATTAAGAAGTGTGAATCGGGGGTAATTTTTCAGTGTATTAATGTGGTGAGCAAAACATATCCTAGAATCTTAGGCTAGTCCCAAACTAGGAAATATTTTTGATTATAACTTAAGGAGTGAGATGAAACACCAGACCATCAATAGCAGTTGAGTTGAGTCTTGAGTTTGAATCTTTTACACTCAAGAGCGTGGTAATAAACATTTAGACCAAAACTATACGAATAGGATAAACTTAAAGCCATTATCTTAGTGTTCAGCAAACCAGAGTCTCAATAGACTGAGATCCCAGTTGACATTACAAACTAAATCCAATGGCTTAGGTCACAAGTGAAGGCAATGTTGTCAACAAAACTAGTTAATGAATCCTTGAAACTAAGAGCAAAGAGAAAATTGATAAAGACGAGGAACAGAATTGGACCTAAAACTGAACCTTGAGGAACGACTAAGTTAAAATATTTAACTCCACTCCTTACTTCGTCAATTTTGAATTTTTCAGACCTGTTTTTAAGTTTTGAAATAAACTACTGGATCATCCAGCCCCGAAATCTGGCTTTTCGAATGCTTTAGTTATATCAATAAATAACCCAAGTGGAACTTTATTTAAAAACAAATCTGTAAGTGCGCAGATTCTGTCGATTTGCCTTTTAGAAAACCAAATTCCGCTGAGTTAAAAAATCTAGTACTATCTAAGTAACTCATTATTCCATCTTCCATAAGTTTTTCTGAACCTTTTTTATGTAAAGGAATAACGTCTGCACGTTTAAGATCTTCAGGAAAGCCACCATTAAACGCGCAAATATTATAAATGAAAGCCAAGACATCAACTGAAAAACATGCGATTTTTTTGAAAACAAAATGGGATATAACATCAGGTCCAAACGACTTCGATTTGGGTAAAGTTCCAATAATTTTCAAAATTTCAAAAGGCGAAATGGTCTGGATAGAAATGGGTTGTAAACTGTAGCCAATATTAGCAAAACCTCATACATGGCTGCTAAAAAAATTAAACTCGAACGTAAATATAAATACTTATGGCTCAGAGATTCTTAAGTACTACTACGAAAAGTTGAAAACGGTGAGGCTGTCATTATAAGATTTTTCGAAACTTTAAATAACATATAGAACTAGTTTTTCATGTTAAATTCATATTACAATCGTAATTAACGATAGTAAATAACGATAGATATAATTTTTGAAACTAAATCTGACAATCTCAAATCTACATATTTATATTGTACATCAAAATATTCGTAGTTTGCGGCGTAATTTTCATATTTTGCCTTGTACTCTCGAAACTTTTACATGTATGCCCGACTTTATTTTTGTATCTTAAATATGGACTTTTTCTTATGAAGTTGAAGATTATAGCTTACCTAAATAAACATATAATGCTTGCCCTAATAGTTCGTATCCTTTAGGCGATGTTGGTGCATTTTTGCGTAATCACTATGAGTGCAAAGTCACCTTACTTTTTGAACACATCTTGTACTAGTCAACATAAGTGGTTTAAAGTTTATTATGTGACAAAACCGATTGAATATTTAGTTACTTCTTTTTTTTAACCTTTCTTGGAGTAGCGTAAAGCAGCTTTAAGCTCTGCATGGCTACTAATTTCGTAGTATTTGTATATGCTTCCAAATAGATCAAGGACATCACTTTATTAATTCCTTAAGTTGTTGACATCAAGATTCCCCAATCTAACCAATCCGTAAACGAAACTCACTGTGCAGTTTGGGGATTTCTTCTGTAAAAGCAAGCTTCATTGTATAAGCCTGCTGAGATAGAAGTTTATCCAAGACTATTATTGTATTGTATTGGATATTTCATTCTGCTGAAACAGGGCAATGGAAGATGAAGACGTATTGTATTTTTAATTAAAGATAAAAGAGTAGAACAAGCAATATATGCACTGAATTCAATAATGGCCATTTCAACATTCTAAAGCAGAAACGATTGGTTATCCATATAAATATCGCAAGCCATGAATAAAGCGCCACATACATTTCTCAGTAACCTTAAACATCCTAACAGGTTTTCTTAAATTTATATAACTTAAATAACTGTCAACAACGGAGTGGCATTTCCCATTGGAAATTTGTTTCGATGGTTGATATGACTTCCGAAAACAAAGTTGAATTAATAACCGCAGTGAGAATTACAAACATTTAATGATGAGGAATATGTATAGCGATAAAGATATGACCCGAGGGGCAAAGGAATACTAACAGACTTCCTCCTTGAAGTCAACTTTAACTGACATTAAAATATAAGTAAAGAGGCATTATTAAAATTACCAACATATGTACATACATACCATATATGTATATCAAATCGATTGTTGAATTCTGAAACCCGTTTATAAGTTTGAACTAGTTTTCTTCGTTTTCGTGTGATACATGGCATAACATGACAACACAAAGTTCTCGTTCATCAATTTTTTTTTTTTTTTTTTTTTTTTTTTTTTTTAATCAAATCCATGCCCATAACTTTTGAAAAAAAATTATTGAAATCGATTTTAAAATTTTTAAACATTCAGTTTGGCAAAAAATAAACACAAGGACTTTGCCAGGTCTTTCATTGCATTCGCTTATAGTTTTGCTCATAGCAAAAGTGAAATGATGAAGCTAAAAACTTTCGCTTGCCATTTCAACGTAGAAAAAAGTCAAGTAACTTGTCACTGGGAACTCAAAGTTATCCTGACAAGGGTTCCTGGTACTGAATAGAAGGATTCATTTTTGCATCTTTTTCTGTTGACTTCTTCTATAACTTTAATGATTACCTTTTAGAAATGTTGGTATTCCATTATGCCGGCTATTAAGGTCAACTTTTTACAACACTCCTTTGGCCTTCCATTGCACCAAGATACTTTCTAACAGCGTGGAAGAGTTCCTTTACAATTCTCATCAATAAAACAAGTTGCACGGATAAAATATTTTGCTTTCGACCCATTGCTAACCTCGTTTTTATACCTTAGCTATTTGAGAGTATTACTTATGATTTAATGTTTTTCTGTTGAAAGTTTATATTTTCATAAAGCCAACAAGAATTTTTTTTTCTGGTACAGGCTTCAGCTGAGGTTCACAATGTTTATTAAATTATGTTCTCTTAGATCTACAAGCTGGATTTTCGGTCTCTTTTTATTAAGTCTACCTATTACTAATGTGGATTGTATTATTCGAAATTCTTATTGGTGAACATCTGTTTAATAAAAAAAATGAGAATCCGTCAGATATATCTTACCTTCCACAGGCTGATTTAGACAGATTTTCTATTCGGTGCCAAAATTTAGGTATGTTCAAAAAATACTGCAAAATGTACAATTCCCGGAATTTTTTTAGTAAATTAAAAATACAAGTTTATTCATCTAAATCTATATTGTCTCCTTCAAAGAAATCCCCATCGACTGCAATACACTTATCCCAGTCCTTGATCCAATCCTCGAAACATTTTTTATATTCGGTTTTCGGTATGTCCATCAGTCCTTTCCATTACTTCCTCTCGGCTGCAGAAACGCGTTCACCGTAGTGGTTTTTTAACTTGAACAGAAAGAAGTCACAGGGAGCCAAATCAGGTGAATTCGGTGGTTATTGGATGGTATTTGTTGCATTTTTCGTCAAAAAATTACGAATCCACCAGTTTTCTGCCCTCAATTCTGTTCTCTTTCGGCGAATTGCTTCACGCAAACGTCTCATAATGATCAAATAATGATCTTTGCTTACTGTTTGGATTTCTGGCAAAAATTCATGATGAACTATACCGTTGTAATGCATGACAGCAGTTAGCATTGCCTTCTTTTTAGACTAAAATCGAAGTGTTTTTTTTTTGGTCTCGGCTCATTTGGTGAACGTCATTCACTTGATGCCTGATGTCTGGATTTTATGGCGTACTCATAACCCCACGTTTTATCTCCAGTAATGACCCTTTTGATGAATGTGGGATCGGATTCAGCCTCGCAAATCATCTCTTTTGCGACGTCAACACGATCTCTTTTTTGCATGAAATTTAGGTCTTTTGGCACCAACTTTGCTGCTACAAGACGGAAACCCAAATCATTAACCAAAATGTCTTAGACGAATCCATAGGCAATGTTCAAGTCCTCCGCTATCTCTCTGATGGTTAATTTGCGGTTAATGACCAACAGTTCTTTTACTTTATCAATGTTTTCGTCGGTTTTCGACGTCGATGGTTGCCACTGCGTTCATCACCTTCGATTGACATACGACTACTTTTGAACCGCTCGTGCTACTGGTAAACGACCGTTTTCTTTAGAAAATCGTTGCCGAAACATTTTTCCGACATTTCCAACGTTCGCGCAACATTAAATTTTTTACGCAAAATTGAGTACAAGTTTGTTGTTGCAAATTTACAAATTTAAATCCATTTCTAAAATCGCCAACGCACACAGAAATATTGCAATAATGCTCTCTAAGATTTAGAGAGAATGTCAACTACAGATGTACCAACTTAACAAAAAAAAAAAAAAAAAAAAAAAAAAACAGAACTCAAATCGGAAATCGGAATGGGAGCTCCACACGGTAGTTAATCCATTTTTTTTTCAAGTTGGTATGTTCACAGTTTCAGGTTTATGGCCAACTTAGTTTGTTCTTGAAAGACAAAACAGTTTTGTTGTTTTGGTGTGCTTGGCTATTTTCAATTATTATAAAAAAAAAACGGAGCAAAGAATTTGCATTAAATTTTGTGTAAAAAATTGAATCGAGTGCTCTAAAAATTTGAAATGTTGGCAGTGGCATACGGTGAGTATGTTCTAAACAAAGAAAATGTTCACAAGTGATACAAATTCTTTCAAGATGGACGAGAAGATACCAATGACGAACCACACTCTGGACGCCCCAGCACATCAACAAAAGATTTTAACGTAGAAACTGTCAAGAAAATTGCTACGGAAAGTCAAATTACCATAAGAGAAGTGGCTGTGGATGTTGCCATATCGGTCGGCTAGTGTCATGCAATTTTTTCAAATGTTTTGGGCATGAAACGTGTGTCAGCGAGGTTTGTTCCGAAATTTCTTAATTTTAATCAGAAGAACCGTCGCATGACCATCGATCAGAAGCTTTTGAATAACGTCAATGATTGTACTGACTTCCTCAGGGTCATAACTGGTGACGAATCGCAGGTATTCTATATGGTATGGTTATGGAAGCACCCAGGATAGCCAAGACCGAAAAAAGCACATCAACTTCGATCAAATGTCAAAGTTTTGATCATTAAGTGCATCAGGAGTTTTAAACTCAAGGTCTTACGTCCTTAAATTTTGTGCCGCTTGCGAGAAGCAATACGAAAAAAAACGTCGTGACTTTTGCATCGCGATAATGCACCTTCTCATTCGTCGTTATTTGTGAGAGATTTTTTGGTCAAAAACATGACATCCATCGTGTCTCAGACACCATATTCACCGGATTTGGCCTTATGCGATTTTTTGCTGTTCTCAAAACTGAAGACACCTATGAAAGGATAAAGAATTGCAATGATAGAGGAAATAAAAACGTCATCGCTGGAAGAGCTCAAGGTTATACCAAAAAGTGCTCATGAAAAGTGCTTTGAGGATTGGGAAAAGGGTTGCCACAAGTTTATTATATCTGAGGGGGTTTATTTTGAAGGGGACAATATTAATATTGAAGAATAAGTAAATGTTTTTTTTATAAAAAGGATGAAGTTACCTTACTTTTTGAACACACCACGTACATGAGTAAATATAATTTTCCCCACAGTACAATGCCTCAACTGAGTAAAAGAAAAGAAAGAAAAAGAAAAAGAAAAATTTGACTTTACGGAAGTGAAGTGAACAGAGGGCTGGAAAAATTACTATCGGAACTGTTGTGGTCAATCGAATATCCCAGAGTTAAACAAAACAATAAGATGCGACCGAATGGTTAACGAATCGAGCTTTCTTGGTCCACTTTATAAAAGCAAGGGCGACACGAAAAATTGCAACAATTACTAATCGGTGAGATAAATGTTACATGCTATAGAAATATTTGAATGAAATCTAGACAATCGAGAACGAAATCTCAACATTTTCATCATAGTAAAGTACACTAACTAGCAATGTCTGCAAATTATAAAAATTTTCTACAGATATTTGGAGTCGATGACTGCAACTTTAAGAGCGTTACCTCCATTTTTCGGTCGTAATTCTCGCCCTAGTAGACAGGCAATAACAAGTTTAGTGCAAAAATTTAGTCTACATATTCGTTGTGTGATGTTGCCGTGTCAGTGAGACAACGGGTTGGTCGAAGTGTCGAAAATATCGCTGCCGTTCAGACGTCCGTAGCAAACGATCCAAATCAGTTAATTTTACGGCGTTCTCAAGAATTGGGCATCGCTCAGACCACATTATGGCGTATTTTGCGTAAGGATCTTGGTTTACACCCATACAAAATCAAGTTGACTCAAGAATTGAAGCCGATGGAAAATTTGAAGCGCATAACGTTCGCCGATTGGGTTCTGGAGAAGATGCGTCAAGATGATGAATTTCATCGCAAAATCATCTTCAGTGACGAAGCTCATTTTTGGCTCAATGGGTTCGTCAAGAAGCAAAATATGCTCATCCACAAAAAAAAAAAAACTGTTTGGTGCGGTTTGCATGCCGGCGGCGTTATTGGGCCATCTTTTTTCGTCGACGATAACGATCGTCACGTTACTGTGAATGGTCTGCGTTATCGCGCCATGATCACCTATTATTTTTGGCCCAAATTGGAAGATATGGACTTGGACGACATGTGGTTTCAACAGAATGGTGCCACAAGCCACACAGCACACGCTATAAGTAAGTATGGTGAGCGTGTTTTCTCAAGACATGGGCCAGTCGATTGGCAGCCTCGTTCGTGCAATTTAACACCGCTTAACTATTTGCTGTGGGGCTACGTTAAGTCATTGGTTTATGCCAATACGCCGACGACGTTGGAAGAGCTCAGAGCCAACATTGATCCTGAAATTGCGGCCGTTTCGGTCGAAATGTGTGTCCGAGTCGTTGCAAATTGGGTCCAACGAATCGACAGCTGCAAACGTACCCGCGGTTGCCATATGAGCGAAGTTCTCAAATGGTTTGCCTTTCATTTAAAAAAAAAGTTGTCAAGTCGTTATTAGAAAACCCTATATTATCATACTAAACTCCACCGCATAGAGTGACAGAGATATGTCACAATACCTCCAAAGATCTGCAGATTCTCTTAGGTTTTGAAAGAGCGTCCGATAGCATTCTCAGAGGTCTTATTTAAATGGCGTTAAGATTTCAAAATATATCGGAGACGCATATAACAATGACAGTCGATATGATGCACGATGACGTGAAAGTCAAAAGGTCAGCGTTAATAACCGGAGAATTTGTTGTGCCAATACACACTACTGTGACCACACAAAATGTTTCATTTGAAACTTGAGTCCCCTGTCCTATTTCACCAGCACTTAAGCGCCGATAACCCAGTTCAGCACATGTGCAAACATGCAACTAATCCACTGCGGCGAACACAAGAGTCCCTTCACTCTGACTCATTTAAGTGCCCACAATAAATAAATGAAAGGTCACAAAGTATTCAACATCAAATGTTACGTATTCCTACGACTAAACAAACAAATGCAAGAATGCGATGTATCGATCCGATTACTATATTTTCGCGACCTATTGAGCGAACGATGGGATATGATGGACGAAAGACTTAGAGAAAGCATAGAGAACGACGACATGAGCAGTCTAGTTTTGGGTACCAATGAGGTCTTCTGTTATTATTTCCTGACTCCATTTTCACACAATAAATTCGAAGTTAAAGTTGAATTACGACAAGGCATCTTATATAGACATTTTCTTCATAATGTAGTGTAATATTTGCTATTGAAGAAGTACATAAATAAGTCCGGAATGCGTTAGTCTTACCTACAATCACCCCCATGGTCGTCCACCAACCCCAGATCTTAGAAAACAACCTACATAGCTGCTATTGGCAGTTTTCTCCTCAGAGGAAAACAAGTGGGAAGACTCACGACGAACTAAAGGCTGAAGGTGTGACAGAAGGTTCAGCAAGACCACGGTTGTCGGAGCCTAGGGAGATGGGAGACTTGCAATGGGCCGCATGAAAGAGGACGCCTGAAAGTCGTCGACGGATGGGGATGGACGGCCATTACAAGCCAGATGTGAGTACGAATACCGGCACCACATCCCACAATTGATGCTGATGCAGCTGGCCAAATAGTTATCGATCGATGGATAAAGACACAATGATCTCTTTTATAGTTACACTCCAACGGGGGAGCAACAGAGGAGCAACAGAGGAGCAACAGAGGAGCAACAGAGGAACAACAAAGGAGCAGCAGAAATCCAGTCGCTTTTCGATTGAGTTTCTTTTCCCCCTCGCGTTTGTTTTGTTTTGCAGAAAAGTTACCCGAGTAACTGAAACACTGTTTTTCGCAATTTCTATTAAAGTTCTAATTTTAGGGAAATTAGTACTTGTAGGTCTAGGACATGAATGAATTAACATAAATGGCAAGCTTTCCAGATATGGGAAAGAAAAAAAAAACACGCTTTTCTTCTGATTCTGTCTGTGAAAACGTGTGAAGTCAAATAGTTGCTCTCTAGCAACTTTACTTGTAAGTTGTTCGATTTTTAGTTTACTGGCTTATACAAAGTGTTGGTAATTCACTTACGAAGTGGGCCTGTTAAAGTATCAGTAGAGTTTGACATCTCAATTAGTTCATCTATGGTGACGACCAGGAAGTAATGAGGGTCAGTCGACTTTTTGTCTGAGTAATTTTGGTTTGCGAAAAGGAATCTGTTTAGTTATGAAGTTTGTCAAGTAAGAAAAAAATAATATGAAGTAGAGTAAAAATAAAGGCGAAAAAAAGGGAAAAAAAAACCGAGAATAGAACGTAGAATTGGACAGGAGCAACAGGGCGAAGAAAAATCTTGAACCAGGAAGCGCATCCAGGATTCCCGTCACCATCGTTAGGAAAAAAAAGAAAAGGACGGTATAGTGAAGTTCAGAGCAGTGCAATGAAAAGCAATTTTTAATTGTGAAAATTAAGATTCGGGCAGTGCGAAACATCTTAAAAGAGAGCGAGGCACGTGATCCTGTTAATATATCATTTGGTGTTCGGGACTTTAAAATAGCGGGTCACTCCATCGACGAGTGTTTCGCTAATTCCAATCGTAATAAATCATCGAGCTCCAACGGAGCTCTTTTTTTTTAGTTTTGTTTCGTGATTATGTAGAAATTACGTGGCGTACAACTTCGTTTGCCATTAAAGCGCTAGCTGGAGGAAACCACACACGGAGTAGACCGATTCCAGTAAGTTATAGACTTATAGACAACGAGACTGTTGCTGGGACTTAATTAAAACAACCTTTTGAAGTATATAATTCATCATAAATAACAAATGAAAGCATAAACACGTAAATATTCGAGCACTTGCACACCTCCACCCATATATTTTGTGACAGAAACGTGAACCCGTGCACACATATGAATGTCTAAACAGATACACGTCGTAAACCGATGAATTCACCATAAATTGTTTGAACATTTCATTCTTCTCTTACAAAAAAAAAAAAAAAAAAAAATTAATAAATAAATAAATAAATCGACACATTAGCCCGTACACTCGTATGTACGTCGTAGACCAAAAGACCTACTCTAAATCCATTTGTTCTTATGTCCACTCTTAAACAGCAATTTATAAAAATTCTCAACTTGTTTCCAACTGTTGAATGCAACAAGCTAATTTCAAATCAAAAACCGTATTCAGATCATAGTCCTTGCTCAGCCACAGCTATCAATTATTCACACGTCATAATGCAGTTACATTTGAACCTTTTAAAGGTTTCATTGTATCCCAATGAGAATTGTAATTTTCTTTGTCTATGCTTCTCTTCGGTGCTTTCCAATTTCAAGCGTCACTTGGTTCAAACACCACAATGCACCACTCTTTTACGTCAAGTCAAAGGTCTCGTGCAAAGTGTAAGTACACATTGTACAAGGTTTCCCTTAAAAAAATACGTCACTTAGTGTTTAAAGCCAACTCCTTATCTATTCATCCAGTCCCACTGTTGTTGGTAGACGCAAAACTATGCACCAGCACAATGGAATCTCAAATTGTTTTGCTTATAATCTGGCACGTGATTTCCCATCGCATTCAAGTCCACGTCCGTGTGCATGGCCATGTGTACGTCTGGAAGAACGAACTATTTTCTTAGAATTTAAATTTTATCCTTTGCATCCGAGTATGTACATTGCATTATCAAAGTGTAGCCAGGTTAGCCCCACAAAGTAGGAGTTAAAAAAGGTTGCCCTTTTTTAAAATTCATCAAAATTTAAAAAAATGTGATCATTTGAATGACATATGGTATGTCATTACCGACGGTGTCCCGAATACTGGATGAATGAAGAGTAAGAGTGAACCCCCATCAGATTGCGCATAACTAATAGGGAACAAGTTTTGTAGAATATCAGTTCTTCAAGGAGGATTAATAATGTTATATTGTACCTCTGAGAGCAGGAAAGTACTTCTGCTTATCATAACATTTTTCCAAGATGTCTTTTTAGCGGGATCAGTTCCGGTAAGGATAAAATGGTAATCTGGCAACAGTCCACAGCATGCTCGCATTATGGAGGAACTATTTTTCTCAACTTTTGAATGGTAACAGCATTCCTGTGGAAAGTATATGTGGTATCGAAACCTTAGCTGCTGATTATGGAGTTATTGTATCTCCACCCGACTATGACGAGGTATGAATGCCCATAGGAAAACGGTAAGAAAACGGAAAAATTGCTGGAGTTGAGCTAAGTTTTAAAACCCGATAGTGAGGAGCTGCTACAATACATGCATCAACTATTTTCCAAAGAATAATCGAAACATATCAAACTCAGTGATTGCAATCTAAGCTTGTTTTGTGCAACACATAAGAAGGGTGATTCTGATATCTTCAACAACTACTACGCTATACTCGTAAACATATAAAGGTCGCATATAACATAAAAGCAAGATACCAGCGGCTGTAGTGAGTTAATTGATTATCATTATACTAAACAAGGACGAAGGCAAGGTATGTTAACTCTCTGACTTGGTGACTGATATCACAAATTTTGGTAACACTTAAGTCATCTCCATTTCGACATAACACATGGGCTGAAAAGACCGCGCCGTTTTATAGTGAAATACAAAATTTTTGCAAAATTCAACTTTATTTATCAATATAGTTGCCTTCAAGGGCGGTGCACAGATTGAAACGATTTTTCAATTTTTCGTTACCAATTTTGTAGTACGATTTCTGTTTCGGCGATTACTTCTTCATCGGTCTTAAATATCTTTCCGGCGAGCATTCTTTTGAGGTTGAGGTCTGCGAACAGAAAATAGTCGCTGGGGGCCAAATCTGGAGAATACGGAGGGTTGGGAAGAAATTCGTAGCCGAATTCATTCAATTTTGTAATCGTTTTAATCGACTTGTGACACGGTGCACTGTTTTGATGAAACAGTACTTCTTTTTCTTCAAATGCGACCGTTTTTCTGCGATTTCGTCCTTCAAACGCTCCAACAACGCAATGTAATAGTCGCTGTTGATAGTTTGCCCCTTTTGGAGATAGTCGATGAAAATTATTCCATGTGTATCCCAAAATACGGATGCCATAACCTTGCCAGCAGACTGTTGAGCTTTTGGTCGTTTTGGAGGAGGTTTGTCGCCTGCTCGCCACTCAGCTGACTGCCGACTTTACTGTAGTGTGAAGTGATGGAGCAAAGTTTCATCCATTGTCACATACCGACGCAAAAATTCGGCCTTATTGCGGTTGAACAGCTTTAAACACTCCTCCGAATCATCAACACGTTGTTGTTTTCGGTCGACTGTGAGCAAACGCGGCACCCACTTTGAACAGGGCTTTCGTATGTCCAAATATTCGTGTATGATATATCCAACACGCTCTTTTGATATCTTCAGAGCCTTAGCTATCTCGATAAACTTCACTTCACGGTCATTCGTAATCATTTTGTGGACTTTTATGATGTTTTCATCTGAAACAGCCTCTTTTGGACGTCCACTGCGTGCATCATCTTCGGTGCTTGTATGACCACTTTAAAATTTTTCAATCCACTTGCGAATGGTTTGGTCGGCTGGTGCAGAGTCCGGGTAGCACTTATCAAGCCATTTCTTTGCATCGGCTGCATTTTTTCCCATCAAAAAGCAATGATAAATCAACACACGAAATTGCTTTGAATCCATTTTTTTTTTCACAATAACAAAAGTTGCTTCACTCACAACGCTATATCTTAAGAACTAATCGTCCGACAGCTGTCAAATAATGGTATGGATTTAATTCAAGTGATGTCTTCTCTTAGAAACGGCTTTTCAGCCCATGTATTATATGTCAGAATATCGAAAAAATAGTCATGTATAAGCTCTTATAACTTTAAAAAATTATGCGGGGATGGATCAATAAGTCCGTGATGCTCCTGCACACTTTCATTTGTAACAGGCTATAGCAAATTTTGAAATTTTGAGCAACCTGCGTCATTTAATTTATGCGTGAAAGTAGACAATCACTTGAGTTTTGGTGAAAATTAAAATGTGAATTCATATGACATTTTCGAAGGAGTGTCTGGCGTTGTTCAACTGCCATACAGACGAGATCTTCTGCCGTCTTGCAGTCGTATATGAAGCTACAGCAGAACACTAGAAACCAAATAGCAGTCGAAGCTATAGATTTCTCCGGGCAATTTAGCGACGTCAATTTGGTGGGTTTGTCGACCAACAAGGACATGGAGATAGTTTTTTTTGGAATGTATGCGGCAAAATATGCATCGACTACCTTCGAAAGGGAAAAACAAACAACTTTACCGGTTCAATGAGGATTTTTTTTTTTTAAGTAAAACTTTTAACCGCTCGTTGGGTAGTAATTCTGAATTCCGATGAAACAAAAAAACAACAGGAAGTGATTCCGAACCTCGATGAAACTATAAAGCGATTGGGGCGAGTCACTATCTCGGGCAGAATGAGAGATGATGGCTAAAAGGGGCGTCGTATGGGAGCGCATGTTACGTTCATAGCAACAACGTCAACATCTTCGTCATCATTGTTACCATAATTAAAGTACCTCTCTAGACACAGCTTGGTAACGACACTAAAAGTATCATCAACACTTTCAAGTAAAAAGACATTATAAGCGCTGGAGGGATACCGACGCTCCATTTCATTTCCATACTATGTATAGAGCCTAGTATAGGTACATAGATCGAAGGTACCATGTCGGTACATGTCGAAGTTATCGAGGTTATAAAGAAGTGAGAAATACCACTCAAACAATTTATTAATAAAGTTTCAGGTTGACCATTTTTTTATAATTAGCGCACGCTCGAGAAGTTACCAGAAAATTTTTGCACACAGTGAAAGAAAATGGGGTTGGAGGAAAAGACGGTTACCGATGTACATTGGTCTTAAATGTTCGCAAGTTATAATGACTTGTAAATAAGGAGCCCGGCAGGGCGTTCCATCAGCAAGTTGTACGGCTTACGAATAAATCACGAAATTTTACAGATACGGGACATTTCGTCGCATTTAAAGGATTTCACATTAATGACTGAATCAAGCATCATCTATGAGTTTTATTGTACGTTTTTGAATCCTATCTAGAATGTGTAGAGATATTTTAGAAGCACCTGGCCAGATGTGGGCATTGTACTTAAACTTTGGTCCGATAAATACCTGATATTCAAGATCAGATCAAAGGCGGAAAATATTTCTTACAGCGTTTAAGGAAACCTAGACAGACATTTGGCAGCCATTTTGGTGACACCGATTATGTGGTCATTCCATTGTAGATTGTCTCTGGCACACGTACGGAGAATTGAAAGTTTTTCGGTCTCGAATATACAAGTGCCATTCATGGATAATGGCCGGGTATATAAATTTCTCTTTAACAACAGCAGAATCTTTGGAAGCTTTAGAAGTTTTGGAAGCATTAAATTCCACTCTATTGATAGTTCTTCAATTGGTTATGCTATTAATATCGGAGTTTAATAAGCCTAACATACGCTGCCATTTCTGTACTATAGCCGGACGTTAATCTGGGAAGGAATATGAAAAACAGAGAGTACTGTCATCAGGAAAGGAATATACCACCTTGATCAAAAAGTTTCCGGTGGCGTCACCGTTTGGCGCTCCCATTGTTCTGATTTGTTTCTTTTGTTAAGTTGGTACATCTATTGTTGACATTCCCTTTCATAGCTTGATATTTGCAAAAGAAAAATGCAACAAATACCATCCAAGAGCCACCGAATTCACCTGATTTGGCTTCCTGTGACTTATTTCTGTTCAATCGAGTTAGAAAACCACTACGGGGAACGCGTTTCAGCACCCGAGAGGAAGTAATGGAAAAATCGCAGGAAGCACTGATGTACATACCAAAAACCGAATATAAAAACTGTTTCAAGGGTTAGATCAAGCGCTGGCATAAGTGTGCTGCAATCGATGGGGATTACTTTGAAGGGGACAATATAGATTTAGATGAATTAACCTGTATTTTTAATTTTCTGTATAAATTCCAAGGTGGTATTGGATTAGAAGTGGCAGACAAGAGATCATTGATGAAAATTAAAAAGAGAGTCGAAGACAGAACGGAGCCTTTGGGCACACCAGCATTTATTTTGTGGATATCAGATTTGATACAATCTAAAGAAACTTGAATTGAACGTTCCGAAAGGTAGTCTCTAATCGATTGAAGTAAATAAAAAATGCACGCATTTTCGATAAAAGTACCTGATGCCAAACTCTGTCAAATGCCCTAGAAATATAGGGTTTTCTAATAACGACTTGGCAAGTTTTTTTAAAATAAGATCAAACCATTTGAGATATTTCAAAAACTTTATTTTTGGCTTGAAGTACAATCAAAACATTTATAAATGGAACTCGACTTCGTTCCAACGGTCGATTCGTTGGACCCAATTTTCAACGACTCCGCTTTTCGCGTTCAATGTTGGTTCTGAGCTCTTCCAACGTCGTCGGCGTATTGGCATAAGCCAATGACTTAACGTAGCCCTACAGAAAATGGTCAAGCGGCGTTAAATCGCACGAACTAGGTGGCCAATCGACTGGCCCATGTCTTGAGATAACACGCTCAGCATATTTACTCTTCAATAAATCGATTGTAGCGTGTGCTGTGTGGCTTTCCTCTAGGGCTTGACTTAACGTAGCCCTACAGAAAATGGTCAAGCGGCGTTAAATCGCACGAACTAGGTGGCCAATCGACTGGCCCATGTCTTGAGATAACACGCTCAGCATATTTACTCTTCAATAAATCGATTGTAGCGTGTGCTGTGTGGCTTTTGGCACCATTCTGTTGAAACCACATGTCGTCCAAGTCCATATCTTCCAATTCGGGCCAAAAATAATCGGTGATCACAGCGCGATAACGCTGACCATTCACAGTAAGGTGACAATCGTTATCGTCGACGAAAAAATATGGCCCAATAACGCCGCTGGCATGCAAACCGCACCAAACAGTTATTTTTTGTGGATGAAGTGGTGTTTCATGAAGCACATATGGGTTTTCACCTGACTAATAACGCATATTTTGCTTATTGACGAGCCCATTGAGCCAAAAATGAGCTTCGTCACTGACGATGATTTTCCGATGAAATTTATCATCTTTCCGCATCTTCTCCAGAACCCAATCGGAGAACGTACCTCGCTTCAAATGCTCCATCGGCTTCAATTCTTGAGTCAGCTTGATCTTATATGGGTGTAAACCAAGATCCTTACGCAAAATACGCCATAATGAGGTTTGAGCGATGCCCAATTCTTGAGAACGCCGTGGAATTGACCGATTTGGATCGTTTGCTACGGACGTCTGAACGGCAGCGATATTTTCGACGCTTCGACCAACCCTTCGTCTCACTGACACGGCAATATCACGCAACGAATATGTAGATTCAAACTTTTGCACTAAACTTGTTATTGCCTGTTTACTAGGGCGAGAATTACGACCGAAAATTGGAGTTAACGCTCTTAAAGTTGCAGTCACCGACTCCGAATATCTGTAGAAAATTTTTATAATTTGCAGACGTTGCTCGTTAGTGTACTTTACCATGATGAAAATGTTGAGTTTACTGAATAAATTAACAGTGACAGTTTGATGATTAGTGAAAGAGTGCGTTCACAAATTAAATTCAAAGTTGTCAAGTCCCTATTGGAAAACCCTATACAATATCAAGTGCAACTATCATGTTCTTGCCAAATTGATGTAAGCTTCAGTTCCTCTTTTCGGTGACACATACCATCAAATCACCAGAGAACCTGTTCCTACGAAAGCCGTATTGCCGGTCATTGAGAAGTTTTGTGTTTCGAGATATTTTATATTTCCACGACCTTGGAAAAAGGGTCATAAATGCAATGGGTTTGTAGGAGTAGAGATTCGCTCGGAAAGTATCCTAAAGTGTGGGATTGATGAAAATGCTTACGCAATGGATTTGCTAGCGCGGAAGAAAGGAAGGTATTTCATCTTGGCCAGCGGATTTGTGTATGGTACAATCTTTATGTGCTCATACTCTTATAGCACAGTGATCTGATAAGCCTATATGGGAAAGCACATCAATAGTGTACTTATCAGGATCAGAAGTTAAAAACAAATCGAGGGTATTGGCGGTATGACTATCAACGTCTGGTATTTGCGTGGGCTCATTTACAAGCTAATTCAAGTTGTTTTGCACCAAAAAACACACCGTCCTTCGGGTGTTGTCTGTTCAGAATGTCGAAGCCACCGAGAATTGTGTATATTTAAAACGTCCGTAATAACGATTTCAGTAAGAGGATGGAGGGATACAATTTTTTGTACGGATTGAGACAGCGCATTAACTTCATTATGAACTCGTTAATTGTCGAATTGTTGTACAGTTTGGTGATTTTGTATATTAAGCAGTAGTAGATAGTTTGCGAATATCGATCAGATGTAGTGGACTTTAGTAAGCTACATTACTTCGTATATAAATGGCGAGACCGCAGTGAAAACAGAATAATGGCACTAGTTTGTAGCCAGGTAGTTTCAGAACTGTGGACGGGGATCTAGATGATCTACCTATGTTACACTAAGTGCGGGTAACCTGGAGAGTAATTCTATCTGCGGTTAAACTCATATTAATTTCGACTGTCAATGATGCCAACAGACTTATCGTAGGTTCAGGTCCTGAGAAACTCTCCTCTGAACGTTGTCTAACAAAGCGATTTCATTTCCGTTGATCCTATTGTGACCCGTACCCAGACAAGACTCTGTAAATTTAGCCTAGTTGGAAAATTCAGTGAAATCGTCATTTAGTGAAAGTCGCAAGCAGTTAGAGCCTTGAGCCTTAGAACAGCTTGGCTGTAGTGGCAAATTCTTCGCCACCTCCACCGATATCCCGAGATTGTGTCACAAGTTTTCCTAACAGCTCCGTTTCATAGATCGATTTTGAGACCATCCCGACTACATTCTTAAGTAGTCATATCATAGACTTGTAGATCCATGCGACCAACGCAACCTTTTCTGTGACCCATGCCGCGGACTCACCTAGTGTATATTTGCTGTTTCCAAACCTGAAGAAATATTGGCGGCAAGCGAAGATTTCGTTTCATACATAATATCACTGCTCAAACAAACGCATATTTTGTAACATGTTATTTGAAAAGGATCAAAAAGTTGGAGAAACATTGAATGAAGTGTATTAAGCTGGAGGGAGACTACTTTATGTTGAAAAACAAAACAATTATTTGACGAAGTAACTATATTCTTGCTACACTTCCTGGTAGTATCCTAATGGTATCAAAAAAAAAAAAAAAAAAAAAAACAGACAACTGCAAGTGATTTTTTCAAAATTTACTTTCTGAATATGTTCAACCTTATCAACAACACTCTTCAACAGAGCACTTGTGACTACTTTGATAACATTTTTACCATAGTTACCCTTTGATAACGGGATTAGATTTCTGCAATCTTAGACACGATTGACGTTCTGAATCCTTAGATTTCTCGATTGAAAATAATTGTAAATCTGACAGAACATATCGTGTTATACGAGTACATATGCTGTTCAACGGCAACTCTAACTGAGGGTTCATAAAATGAATTGTATCTATGTAAAGCAAAAAAACGTATCTTGAACAAAAAGTTGTATAATTCAAGTGAAAAACCTTTCAAAAATTTCTCCTGGTACCTTATGTTATATTTGCTTAGAGCTAGTGCGTGCGGTATACTTGCTTCCACAATTCTGTGTAAGGAGATCTTGACTGTAGACAGGCTTACACGCTCCACAGTACTACCTTTTGCCGACAGATGCATACCTGTACTTCCTAGATGATAGACGTCATTCTTCTTATTTCATAGAATATGTCCTTTATGGGAATAAACGGGAACGTACACACTGGCGCTGGCAATTTTAATGAATATTTAATGACAACTACAATTCACCTTGTGCGACATGAGTATTTAGCATAAGGACGTGGGCCATGACACTTCTGTAATTACAAAATGGTAGAAGTAAAGTCATACTGAGCTCTAAGAGATCCTATACTTACTGGCCCTGACAATGCTACGAATACATGTCCCAGAGAGAAGACGCAATTATTAATGGTAATTGTATTAAATATTCCCCTTAATAATGGGATGAAAGCGCACTCCGGAAACCGTTACTTTTACATGTGCGGGTGTACAAGTCGAGGGCATATTTATTACATCGAAACTGCCTGAATACTCTACTTCTCGGTTGGGGGTATCGTTTTTCTTTTGTAACGTTTTGGTACAGAAAAGAAATTAGATTAACTGGAAGTGGCTAAGGATATAAACAAATGCTTTGCACTTGTACGTGAACATAAATTTGATGTAGCAAATTTGGGGGAAGTAACCGAAAGGACGATTGGAATATATGTTAGATACAGATTTAGATAGAGATAATGTCACAGACACTAACAGTGACAGCAACGACACTGTCATTGCGACAATCACTTTGCGTGCCATTTAATATAGAATTGGAATTCGGTTGCTGAAATTAACCTGAAGACGGTACTTTGCTGTTGGGCGTATATATTTAAACGAAATGGTTGCCATTTAGCTGATTTATGGTTACTTGCTTAGGGTGGTGATATTTAACATATTTCAAGGAGCTCACACGAAGCTTAATTGAAATGTTACATTCGTGCTTGTAAATTGTAAATTTCTATGCTTCTAGGCTTACGTTTGTTAATTGCTTATACAATGAGACACTCATACCATATATTAGGATGGTTTATTGTTTGTATGTAATTTTTTTATTATTATTTCTTTTTTTGGTTAAGATGATGAATCCTTCCAAGAACATATATCTATAAAGTTTGCAAATTCTTAACGTTTAAAGGATGAACAAAAAATCTCACCAATTTTCACAAGAACAGAAACCTTGTCTCACAATATCCACGTAGCTCATGAATATCGATGCTCCTGAAAAGTCAGTTCAGAGAAAGAGGAACTGAAATTATTTGTCGTGTAAAACTAGTGCAGCTGGTTAGGAATGGAACTATTTATTGAAAATATTTTTTTGAGGCGGTACCATCTGTAACTAGTACAATTAAGAACGTATCCTAATGGCTTCAGAGTGAATGTTCCGTGGGATAAGGCGAAAGTGAACATACAAATGTAAAAGCTCTGCAAATGGTAAATTTTGGTATAACAATTCCTTGGCCCTGTAATATTAAATAATTTTGTAACTCTTCTACTTATGGTAGGAATTCTGCCTCATATGGACTTTGGACATTTAGATATCTGTTGAAAAATAAGGAAAATCACGAGATCGTTCTACTTATTAAGGAGCAGATGGAAATGAACAAGACGTTTAGTAATTTGTTGCATCTTTAAGGAATGCGAAATAAGGCCCGTTCTCTGCAGATTTTTTTCGCAACATTTAAGTTATTACTCGTTTATGCCTTTGTACTTTGAAATTTATTTTTCCTTAAATAATTATTGTTTTCTTTTAAATTTAAAATAAAATAAACTTGTGCAGGTTACATATCCCAGACCAGATCAACACGGATCAATTTTCTCTTTTTTCTTTTCCGTCGTTTCTCTTTGCTTACGTTTACACCTCGGACAAGTGCAACGAACATTAAATCTACGCGTCTAGGTAAATTTGCCGACACAACCAAAAACTGGTTCCCCCATCGGTATATTCGCCAAATACACGCACTTTCCAATGTATGAAAAGTAGATATCTTTGAAGTTTCTATGTTGAAGGATCAGATAAACGACGATTTTAACGGTTATACTTTCACTCAAGCATAGTTTAAAGAGGAGCTGAAGTGTACTGCTTAATGAAGCAGAATCTCTTAGGCAGTTCCTGTCTACTCTCTCATCTGCTCCTCAAGAGCTCGGTGCTATGGTTTTGGGGACCTAACCTTACCCGCTCAACACCAAAAGCCCTATGGAGTAATGGCTTAATTGTATGGTAAGACTCTCGGCGAAGGATCGACTTCCTTTAATCAAAATTGTTGACATAAATATGATGTAATTATATCACTGAAGCGTTTATTTGTGCAATGTTTTTTTTTTTTTATAATAAACGCGCACTCAAGGGATTTGAATATCCTTAAAAAGTTTGTACACAGCACGGACGAAGGAAAATCAGGGCGGAAGAAAAGAGAAATACCGATGTACATTCGCCTTAAATGTTTGCAAGTTAAAATGAATTGGAAATACAGGAATCCGGCAGGGAATTCTATAAGCGAGTTATACAGCTTAAAAATGAATCACGATATTTAAGACTACATCCGAAAGTGAGTTTGGGGGTACACTGATGAGCATTGGTAGTGGTGAAAAAATCGATAAAACAAAGTGAAAGAGTAGACATTATGTCGTTGTTCGACGGTGTCAATTGACATATTAGTTCTATTGCACGCTTTTGAATCTATCTACATATTTATTCATCTATCTAATAGGTGCAGAGATGTATTGCACTTCAATTTCGGTGGAATAAATTCCTTATATAGGGTGATTCATCGTGAGTTTTGATTTTCAATAGGCTTCTTTTGAAAGATCACGCATGACTCCTATCAAACTGCTTTGTCACTTTTGCTCAGTATCGTTTGGTAAATCATTATGAAAAGACTCACACCGCAACAGCGTTTCCAAATTGTTCAGCTGTATAACGAAAATCAGCGTTCTGTCAAATTAGAGGAACTTACGGTGCGCATAATCGACCTACTGAAACCACTTTTGCCAATACCATTCGCAAATTGAAGTCCCAGTTTACATTAGTGGATGATACTCGACCGGTTAGATCACATCCAGCACGTAGTGAAGAGAATATAGCAGTTGTATCTGAGGGTGCACGTGAAGACCATGACGAATGGATTCGTCAGCGTTCTCAGCAGCTTGGCTTGGCGTATTCGACAACTTGGCGTATTTTACGTGAGGATCTCACCCTAAAGGCGTACAAAATTAAACTTGTGCGTCATATTTTCAGTGAATGAGCTCTGGGAAAACTCAAAGAAAATCCGGTGTTTTATAGTGAAATTTTGTTCAGTGATATACAATTTCTGGCTCAATGGATACATTAATAAACAAAATTGCCGTATTTGGGCTGATAAGCAACCCGAAGAATACCTAGAGCTACCATCAGAATGTTACCGCCAATAGTAACCATAATCGCTTCCTGAAATTCAGGCACATGGTCTCAATGAGCTCTAGTTTCAACAAGATGACGCTAGAAGCCATAGAACGCGTGAAACAATTGAATTGTTGAGAAATCACTTAATTTCATGTTTTGCTACCGTAAATTGGCCGCCTAGATCGTTTGATATTAAACCTTTGGACTACTTTCTCTGGGGATATGTAAAGTCTTAGGTCTTTAGGAATGAGCCAGCTACTATTGACGCTTGGAAGCCAACTTTTTTCGTGTTGCCGGCGAAATACATGTCGCTATGTTCGAACGAGTCGCCCAAAATTGAACCTTTCAAATGGAACACCTGAAACGTAATCATGGCCAACATTTACAAGATATTGTTCCAAAAAAATAAATGCCATAAACTATTTTTTTAATTGATAATAAAAATTTTAAGTTTACTTTCAAATTTATGTACGTTACTTGACATTTTTAATTAAACCTTACGATGAATCACATTATATATTGAGGCCTAAACAGAAAGTTGAGGTATATCTTACATCGCTTGAGGAAACTCAGACATTTCGCAGCATTTTTGGCATCGAATATGTGGTCATTCCAACCTAGGTTATCACTGAAATACCTATCGAAAATGGAAAGTTTTACAGTGTCGACGATGCAAGTGCCATTCATGGATTTTTCGATTTCACTTTAATTCTATCAGACAGCATTGAGTTTTGGAAGTATTAAATTCCACTCTGTTGATAGTTTCCTAATTGGTTAAACAGCTTATATCGGAGTTTAATGAGATTACCATACGCTGCCGTTACGTTCTACGGCCGAAGAATAGAGATGTTAGTGTGGGAACGAATATGAAAAACAGAAACTACTGTCATTAACAAAAAAATATATTGGATTAGTAGCAAATAAGAAATCGTTAATGAAAATTAAAAAGAGAGTCGGAGACAGAACGGAGCCCTGGGGCACACCAGCATTTATTTTGTGAATATCAGACTTGAAACCATATAAAACAACGTTGCGAAAGGTTATTTCTAATCCATTGAAGAACAGAGTCATTGATCCCAAAAGAATGCATTTTCGACAAAAGAGCCTAATGCCAAACTTTGCCAAATATATTTCTTGCCTCAGGTTTTGGTCGTATTGAAATTTCACACGCTTAAGAAAGGCGTTGCAGTAGTTCCTGGCTCGTTTGAAGTTTTCCCGGTTTTTCTATTGGGTTGATCTTGTGTAACTTAAAAGACTAATCTATAATTCTAACAGCCTCAACTTCTGTCGTACCACGCCTTTTCTTTTGGTTTCTTCATCCGGTGAGGGATATAGCATCTCATTGCAAAGAACTTCTGTGATCATATAAGCAGCAGGATCCACGTCGTTATCCTAGAAACATAACGAATAGTTAAAATTCTTAAAGAAGCTGCTAAGTCCGCTCCAATTGGCTTTGTCTTATTGTCATACGGTTCTTTAAAGAATATCAGCTGTAAATCTCAACACACCGTTCGTCGGGTGTTTCAAAGCCACCAGTGGTTGTGTAAATTGAAATCGCCCGTAATAACGATTTCAGTATTAAAGATAGCACATCGTACTCTTTAAAGTATGAAATGCTGTCCAGTTCGGCTCTTTTGTAAATAAAGCAATAGTGAATAATGTGAAATGATCTGAGAAGTGTGGGCGGGGATCTACCTGGTTTCAATAATTTCCAAAACAGTTGGTCTATATTTGCAAACGTAGACCATGATTATTTTGTAGCCCGCGTGTATCAGGTACCTCAACCATAAATTCCCTTGGCATAATCATAAAAAAACATAGAAAACACAAACACCGATTATGCTTAGCAAGACTGCGAAGTAAAAATTCTTGCGTGGGTATACGGAATCAAATTGTTGTGGGTGCTATGTCTTAACAACAAAAGGAAACAGAATTCACACTTTCAATCCGCTATAAGTCTGTGAGAGAGGTCAAACTACAAGTTTCAGAGGTCAGTGCAGCTAAGTTTGACTAAGGAATTCGAAGGAAGGTCTCACCACTCAGAAAATGTATAAAGGTGTTATAGGGGAATCTATAAAAAATGAAGAGGATACAAAATTAGGCTTAGAGAAGGTTAAGACCCCTGATTGGAATAATGAATCTGGATACCTCAATCGGTCTAAGTATGCCATATAAATTAGCCCTTTTCAAATCTGGGTTAAGGCATTGCACTGGTCCAAGAACCCTGGATTGTGAGAATTAGAAAATCAGGTACAGAAAAGCTATAAAACCATTCTTATGAAGGATAAAAGTACGAAGAGGACCTTATCATATTTATTCTTTCCAAGTGCAACAATGGAACAACAACTTAGTTATAGCTTTCAGTTTTCTGATGCATTGAGGAGACTCATGAACTCATGTGCTGCAAACCTGCATCATACTATTTAGAAACACAGAAATTAGCAAATTGTGATTTTGTTATTATCAGAAATTTAGAGATTTGTAATAAAGTTCGACAGCGAGCCTATGTCATCTCAAGCTTAGGTGCTATTGATTGCTATTGATTTCCCTCTTGTTTTCTCCAATATAAGAAAAAGACTTAAGTATTAGTTGTTCCTGGATAAATCGTTCGCTGCTCATAGGTACCTTCTTTAGATATCATCACTAGCCAGTCTCAAATAAATACTTCGAGGCCTTTGAGAGTTATATCCTTTGCGAAGAGTCCGACTTATACTACTTATGAGAAGATTCTGCACCGGTCAGTCGAATTTCTGACTTAAGCACACAACTATGATTTCGGGGAAAATGCTTTCACGAAATCTCTGCTTGCGAAACCCCCCCTAAAACACCCTCCTGTTGAACACTTATCCATCTAAGTTTTTCTCTTTCGATGGCATCTAACAAATGTTTAATGTAAGCGTACAGTGATCGATTAATTTTTTTTTTTTTTTGCTGTGACCTTGGCTTTGCTGGCAGTGCCCCGAACCATCGGTCTAATTTTGGATAACTCGGTCCAATATATGCAGCGTTATTCCGGCAAAAGCGTGTCGAATCCTGACCTCGAGCTCGTGTTTGCATAGACTTAGTACTTACTGTAGCCCTAGAGAAAATATTTGAGTGGTGTCAAATCGCATGATCATGGCCAGCTGATGAACGTTCGCCGTGAAATAACCCAGTCGTCAAATCTCTTGTATGGCATGTAGCGCCGTCTTGTTGGAACCACAGCTTGAATATATCAACGTTATCGAGCTCTGACTATAGAAAGTCAGTTAACATCGCTCTATACCTGAGATCATTGACGATAACGGTGTCTTCTTCCACATTTCGAAGAAAATAAGGCCCGATGATGCCACCACGCCATAGACCGCACCAAACAGTTAACCTTTGTGGATTAATTAATGCTTGGCCGAACAATTGTGGATTGTGTTCGCTTCAAAAGCGGCAATTTTGCTTGTTGACATAGCCGCTAAGCTAAAAAATGGACCTCATTCGAGAAGATAATTTTTTGTCCAAAATCCGGATCCCCGCTAACATTTCCAACGCCTAATTAGCAAACTCATGGCGTTGTCTATGCTCTTTGGACTTTATTTCTTGCATCAGCACAATCTTATAAAATAAGCCGCGTTAACTCTCTGACGATGCCCAATTCAGCTGATTGGCATCAAATCGACATTTCAGGTCTTTTTCGATATTGGCCGGTACGGGCAGTTTTTAGTTCGACAAACATAAAACGATGCATGATGGAATGGCAGACCTTACTGAATATTTTGACAGCTGGATATCATTAGTAACTTTCACAGCTGCTGGAACATAACCATTGGAAAAACTATCATTGCTATCTTGTTACCCATTCTTCGAGATCTGCCAAAATTTATATGAGGTAAGTTACATTGCAGTTTAATTTTGAAACAAATGATGTTTACTGTTGTAAGGAATAGCTATATGACTAAGGATTCGGTTGGATTAGGAACGAGGAGAGAAACTAAACAGTTGAATGCATCAGAGCAAGAAAATGATCGACCATCCTAAGATATATTAAAACTCGTCTTTGGGGTCAACACGTATACATTCGACCTTTTAAGCCTCTCTTAACTGAAAAAAAAAAAATTACTGACCGCATAAATAGGATTGAATTGTAGTCGTGGTTTCTTTAAACACAACTACTTGTAGAGGTCAACGAATGGTTCCGTATGGACCACATCAGGCTTTTAAATATCGATCGGAAGTAGAAACGACTTAAACTGAATCAAATAGTTTTCTTTAAGCGACGCATGAGTAATCAAAATATTACATTATTCGTAGAGAAAAACAGTCGGAGATATTCTTAAACCAAAACGAAACGTGCAAAGATTTTATTTATATTTTCACTGTTACTCTTCTCATTTATGGTGAACTGGGCATATTGAAGCAGAAGTAATTGGATACCTGGAACTCGCCAGGTTGTACAAAGCTTAAGTGAATATCCATCATTAGCATATGCTCGCAACAACAACAACAGACAACTTTTCTCTATCAAAGAAAATATTTAAGTCCTTGATGATGAATGTACACTCTAAAGATTACCAGGTAGCTTTAGTGCGTATCCTACAACTTCAGCAGTATATTTACCTCTTTTGAAAAATGTTTTTCATCTTGTTGAGATATTGAAAGAGCAAACTGAACATCAATTGTAATTTGCATCTTTCAATAGTCTTCTTTACGTAAGATTATCCATTGAAGGCTAAATTTCTCTCTCGTTTTTCGATTTTTTTTTTTAATTAAAACGAATCCTCTATTAAATGCAAGCTTCGTAATAGTCAGTATTTAAATGCAATTTATTGACAGCGAGGATTCGAATGCAGAACAGAAACACACACCTTTCAAAGTCAATATTACTATTTCCTTGGTTGGCTCGCAACAGTTATTTGCAATCCGTTTATTGTACATTACACGAAATGAACTTTCTAAGATCTGTAATACCTCAAAGGATAATACCTGAAAGAGACATCCCTAAGCGATTTTCATTTTCGCAGCAATCAATGGACTATTATATCTCAAAGTCATTTGGGGCAGGAACTTCATTTTCAACAAATCGAAACAGAAGCATCCACAATCTTCGAAACTTTCACACAAACTCTTAATTCCTACTTATGTACATAGACATACTAATTTTGGAAAATAATGTAGCACCGGCAAAAGAGGCATATTTTAATTTCGCTAAGGCAACATTCACTTTGAGGCCGTACTTCTTTTGCAGGCACACAGAATACTAAGTATTCTCCGGAAGAAATACATACTGACATACATACATACTTATATATGGATGTTTCCCTGTTCCATTTTCCACTCCCTATGTGCTCGTTCACTTGAACAAAACAAAACTTAATTAGTCTCCACCACAAAAGTTTGGCAAACACCTGGAAACTACCTGGCTCCCGCATACAATGGACGTGTTACTGATACTTCCTTCCTGTGCACAGTGAATGCTCTAGTGGGCGGTTTCGCTCCCACAAATACCGCTCTATTGCATGGAATACGACTCAATTTAAAGGCGAAGTGTGACTGAGTTACTAATTAGTTGGATACTAAGTTCCGATTACTTCACCCATCACGATGATGGTGATCCTCTCTTTGGTCCAGGCGCATAACTGGATGCGAAGATGTGTTTGATATTCAACTTTTTTTTTTGTTTTGTTTTTTATCTACAAATAATCAAAAGGAAACTGTGGTGACTATCAGTGAAAGAAATAAAAGCAAATATTTCTAAAAGCTTAGACAAAATTTTCCCCCGTTGCGGAATGACAGTGGAGTTTTATTTGTAAATTTTGTAATGACCTCCCTTTTGCATCTTACAGATTTATATTATTGAAAGGTAAATGAAGAAGAAAAAATTGTGATTTGCAACAAGTGTATAGCATTGCGAGTATCAAAAAAAAAGAAGCACAACAGTGAAACGAAGCGAAGAAATTACGTACATACGGACAAAGTAAAGTACGAGTACATCTAAAAAGTACAATAGAGCGAACACTCACATATTAGAACCACTTTGTTCCTCTGATAATTCTAATTTCCTGAATGCTCTTATTCAGTGATTAAGAATAATTAAATTTGATACAACGATATCTTATGATATTGATCATGTCCTTTTGGAAAATTACACACCATTTTAGCACCATTTTATTAAATTCTTAAAGTTTGCAATGGCTATAGAATGAAAAATAACAGATGTAACATCGACAGCGTTGTCAGCATTATGATCTAAGGCCTTATCATAATTACTAAGTTCATCCTCAGATCTGTATTTAAGAACATCTTCATTCCATACCTCGATTGTTTGTATCATTTTCAGCTAAAAGAGTTTAATAATTTGGGAGAAAATTATTGTAGAATAATTGTGAGGAAGTTCAAAGTCGGATGGCTGCAATTGCAAGAGATCGCCAGGGTCTTTTTCAATCAAGTTTCCCTTAAGCTCTCGACAAATCCAATACCGCCAGCCTCAAATACAGAAGACGAGTGCGATCACTGGCAAAAAGCAATCAAAGAGGCTATCACTGACATACTGAGTTTCAAAAAAAAAAACGCCTCATTTGATGATTAATGCAGAAGGATCATGCTAAAACTGTAAAGCAAGCATAGAAAGCCACAAGGATGTAGAAAGAAACCCCATAGTAGAACCACAGTCGGTGCTGATAATTTGCAAAGATTAATTCTACAGACGATGCTGGCAAACAATATACCACTGTCAGGCAGGAAGAGCCCTTCAACCCAAACGGAGACAAACAAAATTTTCCTCAAACCGACCTGGATGAAGTCAGGACACCCATATCCAAGCTTATGTCTAATAAACCTGATCGCCCCAATGATTTACTTCCAAAGTGTTTATAGGAGCAGGTGATGATTGAATATAGAGCATACATCAAATTATCTCCAAAATTTGAGAAATCGTGCCCGACGAATATGACATCAGATGTGAGCCTTACCTCTGATGGGGGGTCTAACTATGAACAAGCACCTTGCACTATGGTTTATCAACGAATCAAATACGAGGTGTGTTCAAAAAAGTAAGGTAGCTTTGACTTTTAAAAGGAAATATTTATTTATTTATCAATGTTATTGTTGCCCCCTTCAAAGAAATCCGCTTCAGATATAAAACGCTTGTGCCAATGCTTTTTCCAATCCTCAAAGCACCTCTCATAAGCACTTTTTTGTATAGCCTCGAGCTCTTTCGGCAATGCCGTTTTTATTTCCTCACTCGTTGCAAGTCTCTGTCCTTTCATAGGTCTCTTCAGTTTTGGAAATTTGGCGTTGAGCCAAATCCGGTGAATATGGTGGCTGAGGCATTATTATCGTGTTGTTTTTTTCACAAAAAATCTCTCAGAAACAATGATGAATAAGTTGATGCCACGAATTGTTTTTCAACAATTCCGGACGATTTTTTCGTATTGATTCTCGCAAACCACGCATAACTTCAAGGTAATACTCCTTATTGACCGTACGACCTTGAGATAAGACCTCTCGATGCACATGTCACGGTAATCGAAAAACAAAAGTGATCAGAACTTTGAAATTTGGTCGAACTTGGTGTAATTTTTCCGTTTTATATTTGGTTTTGGCTTTGGTTTCGACGTCTATAACTTCGTACGGTTTGCTAAGAGATGGCGTAACTTGTATTATTCCATTGTTATTATTCCATTGGAACATGCGTTGGAAAGCTACTCTCATTGTACGTCATTTCAGTATATGTGATTCATTTGAAACGTTAACAACAATAATTTTTTTTCACTCAAATATGTCGAACTTTGTGCCTGAAAAAGTGTTCTTGCGGGGACTTCTTCTTCGTTACTTTAAGATGAAGAAAACTGCTGTCAAAAGTCATCGTATTTTGGTGGAAGCTTATGGTGAACATGCGTTGGCTGAGCGAATGTGCCAAAAGTGGTTTGCATGATTTAAAAGTGGTGATTTTGGCTTCGAAGACGATGAACGTCCTGGGCAGCCAAAAAAGTTTGAAGATGAAGAACTGGAAGCATTACTCTATGAAGATTGTTGCCAAACACAAGAAGAGCTCGCACAATTTTTGAATGTGACTCACCCAGCCATTTCAAAACGTTTAAAATCAGCTGGATATATTCAAAAGCAAGGAAATCGGGTTCTACATGAACTCAAGCCGAGAGACGTCGAAAGGCGGTTTTGCATGTCCGAAATGCTGCTGGAACGCCACAAAAGGAAAAATGGATCCATTACGACAACCCCAAGTGCAAAAAATCATATGTGAAACCCGGCCAACCAGCCAAATCAACGGCAAAGCCGAATATCCATGGAGCGAAAGTAATGCTCTATATTTAGTGGGATGAGAAGGGTGTGCTGTATTATGAGCTGCTAAAACCTAAAAAGAGCAGTAGCCGAAAAACGCCAGGAATATGCGACCAGACACGAGGCAATAATTTTCCATCATGACAACGCTCGGCTCCACGTTGCTATTCCGGTTTAGAACTGTTTGGAAAACAGTGGATTGGAAGACTTACCCCACCCGCCTTATAGCCCAGACCTTGCCTTGCTCAGATTGCAAGCAATGGGATCGGGGCTGAATAAGGATGCCTGTTTGTGAACTCGCAGAATTTAATCTGTTATACAAATACTCAGGCTGTTGGGTCTGTATAATACTATGCAAGAGGATCAGCGTTCTGAACTTAATGAGGTTGTCGAAGCTGAGGCCCATTATTTGTAGAGAGTAACTAGATATGTGGTCAAAGTATCGTTTACTAAAAACATATCTTATTAGGTTGTTGTAGATGTATCTTGTTAGTTTGTTGTAGATGTAGACATTTAGTTTACGCCGAGTATTATAGTCAACAAGTCAGAAAACTTTGCAACTAGTGTATATAGCAATATAGGTAATAAAAGGGACTTAACAAGTAACATCATAGTTTTGATCGGCAAAGAATTTTGCGTTGCCCATAGCAGTCGGAGACCATTGTATACCTTTTCGATTGTAGATGCAGCATGATCTGTCCAGGTAAGAGTATCGTTGAAAACAATACCCAGATTTCGAGACTTCGTGACGTATTCTATGGATGACTGCCCTAACTTTATTGGTGGAAATGTGGTAGTATCTAGTGACTGCTTATAAATACAGATTGTTTTGGACTTCGCTGGATTCAGTGATAAATTAAGTTCGAGGGCCCACTGCTGTATGATCTCAAGATCTTCGTTCACCATTTCAATGGCAATACTGAGCATATCCAGCGGGCAGCACAAGTATAATTGGACGTCGTCAGTAAACTTGTGGGCAGTACAATGTCTAACAAGTTGTGGGAGTTCGTTCACATAAAGTGAAAATAGTATGAACCCAAGAATCGGATGGGACCTGTGGAACTCCCCCACGAACTACAAGAAGACATTTGATTTCCTACTGTCACACATTGCTGACGGCCCGTGAGGTATGAATTAAGGAGTTTGACTGCCAGAGATCAAAATCCAAATTCATACCGCAGCTTCTTACAGAGGAGAAAGTGGTCCACCGTGTTGAATGCTTTCGGGAAGTCCAACAACGTCAAGAATGTAGGACAGTCAGTATCCAGTTCAATGCGGATGTCGTCGACAACAAGTAAAAATGCAGTTTTACAACTCCTTTTTGCGCGAAAGCCGATTTGGGTGGGATTTAAGATATTGTTGTCGCTTAGGTGTGCTTGCATCTGCCTTAGCATAGTTTTCTCGAAAACTAGAAACGGTTTGCGATTGGTCTATACTCAGTGTTAGGTCGGCTTTGCGACTTGGGTATCGGTAATATCCTGGCCATTTTCCACGAAAGGGGGTATTCACAAGTGGTAAGTACGTGATTAAAAATGTGTGTTATGTACTTGAGTATAGAAAGAAAAAGGAGTTTTAAAAATTTAGGATTAATTTCATCCAAACCTATCGCATCAGATTTGACTGATAGCACGGCTTCAGCTACATCTTCATCCGTAAAGCGAATAAAGTTGAAATCTGCTATATTAGCATAGTCGCTAGACTGATTCATAAACTGTGCGGAGTCTTGTTATTGAGTTGGCGGCTCAGGGACCGACACAAACTGCGAATTGAGAGCATTCCAGTCTACATCGTCAGTTGCACCTGAACGCTGCCTCCCATTGCCTAGTTTGCACAGTTTTTTCCATAGAACTTTCCCAGGCTGGGTTTCAGGGTTGAGGAAATGTTCATAATGGCGCCGCTTGGCAGTCCTTATACGAAGAACAACTATGTTGCGAAGGGTCCGATAGGTGTCATAGTGCACGGGTAGTTTGTATCGTTTCCAACGAGCGTATGCAGTATAACGATTATGGATCAGATCTAGTAAATCTCTAATGAGCCAATTTTAGATCACTTAATTCCATTTTTTACACAAAATTTCATGCAAGTTCTTAGGTTCTTATAATAATTAAAAATAATTTAAAATCTGCTTAAAACAAACTAAGTATGTTCGGAAACAAACAAAAAACCAAAAAAAAAATCGATAATCGAATGAATGTTTCCTGCGAAATTTCAAAAGTCACCTTGCTTTTTGAACACAAATCGTATACAAATTTTACAAAAATGAAAATAATAAACTGACGCTGTCTGGCCACACAGGTGTGACTATTACTCAGTAGGTGATATGACAGCAGTGTATACTGCTGATTGCGTAGAAATTATGTTGTTCTCAACAGTATAATTTGGAGAATAATTTCCACAACATCGCATATATATAAATTGATATTTGGCGTAATATGTGAACGCCTAAGAACCTTGGTCAACAGTCTCATCAGCCCCTTTCAGTATCTCTTAGGTAAGTAAAGTCCACCATGTATCTAATTTCGACATAACGACAGAACTTTGCAAAGACCCAGGCGTTCTAAATCGATACACAACCTCTTCATCATCATTATGTCTAATTTTTGACATCCCTGTCAAGCTCATTTGTTTATTTGATTTTGTTCTAGGCAAAACCTAACTTCAAAACTAGGACTTAAAATCTAACAAAAATTAAGGGTCAGGATATATCGAAATGGTGGATCAGATCAAGTTAGAAACAAGAAATTCTCAGGATAAAATCAAAAAGGAGGGGGGTTTGAGTTGACTTCACGGAGCATGCAGAAGATTGGGTCTTTGGAACCATTAGAGGTGCAATGGGTTGAAATACATACAAGATGAGGAAAGCATGCTGCTCCATCAAGGTCGGCAACGACAATGGAATTTAATGAAAAGCCAGAAGTAAGTTTTCAGCATTAATGCTGAACAATAAAAGTAGTGATCTAAGCACAGCACCTGCAGATGCACGTGTTTCTTCTGACATGTTCCCCTTCCGTATCAGCAACAAGTTAGGCTGGTAAGAGTAAAAAGCTTATGAAAACACACACCAACATTGGAAAATATAAACAAATCGCACATAAGTCAGGGCTAACATGAAATGTGTGTGACAAGTTAGGCACCACGATTCCCATATTTCCTGAAGAAAATTTCTTAGATTGTCGTAATATGAGCAGTTGGAAAAATTTTTTTGATGATGAGTTGTTGCAACATAATAGTGATGAATCGATCAAATCTGCTATTTTTTGTGGAAAGAATAATTCGAAATTTACTACTGCTGAGATTCGCACATTCTTTTGATCAACGGTTACAACTATCATACAAGTCTACCTAATATAGTATGTAGAGCAACGAAGAAGATTTACGGAAAAATTTAGTATGCGACTGCATGCAAAAGAATCGATTCAACGAAATTTTGCAATTCTTACACTTTGCAAACAGCTCAGGATCAGGATCCTTACAAAATGTGGAAACTTAGCCCGCTAACTGATCGCTTGAAGGCTTAGGTGCTATGGTACTTTCACCCAGAACAGAATTTATCTTATGATGAAAGTATGATCAGTTACTTTGGAAGGCACGGCTGCAAGCAATTTATAAATGGTAAGCCATTGCGGTTTGAGAACACAATATGTGTTTCCTGTGTACTCCATCAGGGTATTTGGTCAACTTTGTGATGTATCAAGGTAAAAACCCTCGATCGGTACCCGAATATCAATCTAAGTTTGGAAAATGTGATGCACCAATTAGTATGATTGATGATTTTTCAAAAGACATTCAGTCCCTACCGTTTTCCTTTAATTTTGATAACCTGTTCACTGGGTTTCTTTTTTCCATTTCCACTGAAAAAAGAGCTAGAGAGAATGAAACGTGGCCAATGCGTATCGGCAATAACAAATGAAAGTAATATTCGCTTCACAAAATGGGTTGATAATAACGTAGTGATTGTAGCATCAACTGTTTATGGCCAAGATCCAATGAAACTGTACTGTAAGGAAAAAAAAGTCAAGGTGTTTGTTTCTATTCCTTGTGCAATCACCAATTACAAAAAAAATATGTGTGGAGTTGATCGGTTGGACCAAAATGTGTGCCTTTACAGGGTGGCATATAAAAGAAAAAAGTAGTGGAGCTTCATTTTTACGTGGATGGAGGGAGTATGTATGCAGAATGCATGTCAACTACATCACTTGGGACAGTCAAATATTTCACAGCTGGAAAGACAAGTAGCTGTATATTACTGCAGGCACTTTGGTCTGAAACCATAGAGACTCGGTCCTTCTGTCAATCCTAGGTGTAAAGTAGACGAAAGCTCCTTGCCAACAACTTTACGTTACGATGGCATGGGTCAATATGTCATGCCTATTTAGAAAAAGAGGCGTTGCGCTGGCGATTTATGTAAATCATTCTCGCTCACAGTGGTGATGTTTTGGCGTGTACAGCATGTACAGATACATATAGAGTTTGACCCGATACCAAACCAGTTTCTTCAAAAGGCTTCACCATTGCACGATTATGTTGATAAATTGACAAAATTTACGAAATGGTACTTTTACAGATCGCCCATTTTCGTAATAAGATAGCATAAAAAAATGCGTTGTTACGTGGTGAACGACTCTATGACTAATATAACCAAAGATTGTATGACATCCGTCAAAAATATCAATTACATTGAATTCGGTAAATGTTAGTAAAAGACATCCAACATCAACACCATATGTTTGTTCACCATTTAATATATTGGGTCTATAACTTCGTGCGGTTTGCTAAGAGATGGCATAACTTGTATTATTCCATTGAAACATGCATTGGAAAGCTACTGTCATTGTACGTCATTTCAGAATGTCATTCATTTGAAGCGTAAACAACAATAAATTTTTTTTCACTCAAATATGTCGAACTTTGTGCCTGAAAAAGTGTTTTTGCGGGGAGTTCTTCTTCATTACTTTAATATGAAGAAAACTGCTGCCGGAAGTCATCGTATTTTGGTGGAAGTTTATGGTGAACATGCGCTAGCTGAGCGAAAGTGAAAAAAGTGGTTTGCACGATTTAAAAGTGGTGATTTTGGCTTGGAAGGCGATGAACATCCTGGGCAGGTAAAAAAGTTTGAAGATGAAGAACTGGAAGCATTATTCTTTGAAGATTGTTGCCAAACACAAGAAGAGCTCGCAGAATCTTTGGGTGTCACTCAAGCAGCCATTTCAAAACGTTTAAAAGCAGCTGGATATATTCAAAAGCAAGGAAATAGGGTTCCACATGAACTCAAGCCGAGAGACGTCGAAAGGCGGTTTTGCATATCCGAAATGCTGCTGGAACGCCACAAAAGGAAGTCATATTTGCATCGAATTGTTACTGATGGTGAAAAATGGATCTATTACGACAACCCCGAGCGCAAAAATTCATATGTGAAACTCGGCCAACCAGCCAAATCAAAGGCAAGGCCGAATATCCATGTCGCGCAGGTAATGCTCTGTATTTGGTGGGATCAGATGGGTGTGCTGTATTATGAGCTGCTAAAACCAGGTAAAACCACCAATGGAAAACGCTACCGAACACAATTAATCCGTTTGAGGAGAGCTGTAGCCGTAAAACGCCCGGAATATGCGAGCAGACACGAGGCAATAATTTTCCATAATAACAACGCTCGGCCCCACGTTGCTATTCCGGTTAAGAACTATTTGAAAAACAGTGGATGGGAAGTCTTACCCCACCCGCCTTATAGCCCAGACCTTGCCCCTTCTGACTACCATTTGTTCCGGTCGATGCAGAACGTCCTCACTGAAATACGGTTCACATCAGAGCAGAATATCAAAAAATTGGCTTGATTCATTCTTGGCTGCCACGCCGGCGCAGTTTTTTTGGTATGGAGTCCACAAAATGCCAGAAAGATGAGAAAAAGTCATAGCTTAAGATGGGCAACACTTTGAATAATACTATTGTACATGTTTTTCTTAAATAAACGTTCAAATTTTGAAAAAAAAAAAAAAAACGCACGAATTAATATACATCCCCAATATATATTTCATGTAAGTCTCTATTATTGGCAAAATGCAATAGTTATAGGGTCATTCCACGACAAATCGCCGAAGCTATATGGGGAGCTCTGAACGGAGCGTCTTAATCAAAAAAATTAATTATTTATTGTATTACGTTATAGTATTCCTCTTGTCATCCTCAAATACATACATCATCAAGTACATAGCGGTTTTTTTTTTTTTTTTTGAAAAAAAAACGTCACTTACTTCAAGAACGAAATTAAATCCAAGTTATAAAATCCAGAACAATTGAATGATTTTGTTTTCTATAAAAAAAAAACAAATGCATTAGCTTAAAATAATATTAAAATGAACTTAACTTACAAATTGGTGTAATTATTGAGCAACAAATTAAACTTTACAATTTCAATCAAAAAAAAGAAATTCCTCAGTAACCAAATCTTTGATGATAATGAGGACCGTTTGCGCTCGCGGTTCTTAGACAATTTTCTATTTCTTTCGTTAGAAAGAGACGAAATTGATAATTAAACTGGAGTTGCCAGTTGTCGAAATTTTTAAAAATGTTGCTACACATATGTGTTTTTCCACAACTCGAAGACATTCCGGGGGCCGTCTGAGATCTAGGTCTTAGATTGAAGACTCTAAGTCCAAAACAGCGAGTCTTCCTATTGATCTCTTAGCCTTTATTGAGCCGTTGGTAAGTTTCACGTCAGCCATTCGTACAACTCCATCCGGGCCTGGGTAAATTCTGACAACTCGACCTAAGCGCCAGGCTGACCGAACTTCGTTGGGTTCGGTTATGATGACAATGTCATCTATCTGCACTGGCTTTGTATCCTTAAACCACTTGGATCGTCTTGTAATAACAGGCAGATATTCGGCGTACCAACGCTTTGTAAGCTTAGCCATTGAATGTTGAGCCCGACGACTATAAAGTTTACTGCAAAAATCACTTTCCGAAAATATTCCAGGGGCCGTGACATCTCTATCTTCGCCAAAAAGCATTGAATTTGGAGTAAGAGGTCTCGGGTCTTCAGGATCGACAGGAATGTGGGTGAGCGGACGTCGATTTATTTCACCCTGAGCCTCAATTTGCGCGTTTCGCAAAACATCCTCTCAAGATACGACACTTTTAGCACGAAGTCAATGCTCCTTTTTATAGACTGAATGAGACGTTCCCAAGCTCCTACCATCCAAGGACACGCCACAAAATACCCTCGTACCTTGACAAATATTCACATAGAGAGGCCTCCATCTCCTTAACATCTTTGTCCAATAGATTCTTTGTCCCAACGAAATTCGGACGGTTGTCACTGTAGAAAAACCTCGTTACAACCCGGTTAACAAGGAACCGCCTTACAGCCATAGTACATTGATCTAAGCTAAGATCGTTCAACAACTCTATCTGCACTGCTCTGAATGTAAGGCAAGTGAAAATCATTCCGTAACGTTTCATCGTACCGCGACCAAATTTAACCAACAATGGACCGAAACAATCTACTCCAACATGAGTAAAAGGTCTGGAGTTGAAGGCTAAGCGAGCTTTAGGAAGCTGGCCCATTACCGGTGTTTCCACTTTAACATTGAGACGCTTGCACATGAAACATCTTTTTCGTACTCTCTCAACAGCTCCTCGTATGCAGATTATCCAGGCGTTTTCACGAATGTCGGATATAACTTTAGTAGTCCCCATGTGACAGTTTTTTTTGTGATGATAATAGATAAGTAGGTCGACCAAAGGATGCTTCTTAGGGAGTATCGCTGGGTTACGGGACGAATATAAAGAATTTGCTTTTGCGCTCTCGAACGCAATCGTAACGTACCATCCTCGTCAAGAAACGGTGACAAACTTAAGATTGAACTTGAACTTGACTAGCCGTCTTTCCGCTTGATCTGAGAGAAGCTAGGTCACTCAAAAACGAATCTTCTTGGATCTTTCGAAATAACCAATGTTCAGCTTGACGATATGCAAATGGCATAACAACAACTTCTTTAACTGCGATCTTTTTCTGAAGGATTTCCTTAAAACGAAGCAAGAATTCAATTGCTCTGACGGAGGAAGACCAACTGGATTGAAATCTTGCAGATAACATGTCATATGCAACATAGTAGCTGTTTCTTTTACTTACATGGAGCAACATCTTGGAAGACTTTCTTTCATCGATCTCTTTAACACACGCCGTTATGCTAGGTGTCACGGGCCAATCTCCCAGGAGATGTTTAAAAAAATTCGGGCCTTGTATCTTGATTTCCCATAGACGAGTCGAAATGTTTTGTGCCATCATCAGCCACATTATCCTTGGAGCCAACGTAAAACCACTGACGGGGAGAGGTAGTGTCCAACATCTCACCCACTCGAGTTGAAACGAAGGAAGGCAGCTTATTTGTACAGTTGATCCAAAAAGGCACAGTCTTAGAATCCGATAAAAAACACGACTTATCGATTCTAATAGTATGAGACTCCTCAATAATAACTGCCAATCGAACTCCAAGTACAGCACCTTGCAGTTCCAAACGAGGCACAAATAATTTTTTTACAGGTGCTACCTTAGCCTTTGCCATAACCTGTACCACTTCAACCTTATCGTGTCGAACGAACCAAAAGTAAGCGACTGTAGCAAATGCCTTTTCTGATGCATCGACAAAAACTATAAGACTTACTTTGCATTCGTCAGGGTTCCAAGATACGTATCGACGGGGAATCTGAATATTCTCGATGTGCTTCAGTTCTTTGATGAATTGCAGCCATAAGCTTCGTAAATAAGGTGACACTGGTTCATCCCACTCAAACCCTTCTCTCCATACATCTTGAAGAATCATGCGTCCGCGGATGATGAACAACGAAACAATTCCGAGAGGATCGAAAATCTTCATGATGGTTCTAAGCATGTGACGCTTTGTTATAACCGCTTTATCAAACATATCTTTCATGACCTCATCGTCCGACAACTTATACGAAAAGTGGTCAGAGGATAGATGCCAAAACATACCTAAGACCTTGGAAACCAATCTATCGCATTCATTAGGATTAATTCTTACCAACTTGGTGTTGACATTACCATCTGGCATCTGATGCAAAAGATCACGGCTGTTTGACTGTATTCCAACAAGATGGAAATTCATGGAATGGCAAATTCGAATAGCATCTTCTGTAACAGCAACTGCATCTTCAACGGTGTTATGGCTATTGAAATAATCGTCGACATAGGTGCGTTTGATTAATCCATCAACGGCTTCAGGATATTCATTTTTAAGTAGCTTGGCTGATGATTTTTAACATACTGGGAGCAGGTCGGTGAGAATCTGGGTCCAAACATCATGGCCTCCTTGATTTAAACTGTCGGTTGTTTTGAGCTATCTCCTTCTCTCCAAAGAATGCGTTGGCACTGTTGGTCCTCAGCCTTAAATCGAATTCTGTGGAACATCTCTCTAACATCTGCGTTAACAGCTACTTGGCGTTCTAGAAATTTAAAAAGAACAGCATGTAAGGTGAGTATTTAAAGATATACCGTTGACTTTAGACGCTACGTCTGTAACACATCTGGGCTTTAGAGGAAACTTCTTGGGATTTACAATGATAAAGGTAAGCGCATACCGAACCCGAGGCCAGTCCTTGTCCAGCTCCTCCTACGAAGCAATTCTTGCATAACCTTTAGAGATCAAGTCTCGAAAATAATTATTCTTCCACCGCAGAAGATGAGGCATCTTTCTTAAAGACTTCTTCAATCCTAAAAGTCGTTTAAAAGCCATATTATAACTGTCGGGAAGTTTAACACCATCTGAATCCCACAAAAGGCCAATCTCATATTGCCTTCCTACCAGCTTCAAGGAACCTTCCATTATATCCAAGGAGCGACTGACTTGACGACTTACCAATTCACCCATTGGGGCATGACACCGAATTCCTCGGTGATAAAATGACGCCGTACAAGGTCGTGCAGATCAACTTCCTCCCTGATTGCATCATGGAACATCAGATTCATTGAAAGCTTTGATGCCTGATTTAAGCAGGACACATTCATCAATGGAGCTTATTTGCCGTATACTAGCCAGCCTAGAAAAGTCTTCAAAGCGTGACGTTCCCCATCCTTTCCATGGCGTAGACCATGGCCTAACAAGAATTTTGCTTGATCTAACCCAAGTCGAGCGTTCACTAAATCAGAGAGTGGAAGGCCCCGAAGGTGAGGGTATAGATAGACTGACTAGCAAGCGCCAAGTCTTTTATGATGTCGACATTTTTTAACCCATTCTGCTTTCGCCCATTAATAGCAGACACAGGAAAAGAAGTCCGCTTGGAATCTTCGACGCGGGAGACACCCTTTGTCCACTGCAATGTTAGTTGTTCGGGTTGACCGTCCAGCCCAAGTTCATAAAAAAGATCTTCTTCAATCATCGACAACGAAGAACTATCGTCCAGGAAAGCATAGGTGTCCACATACAAATCTCTGACACCATGAATCCGAATCGGAACTATTTTAAACATTATGAAAACATCAGCCCCGACATGGGAGGAGTGAATATGCGGTTGTGGCACAAATGGAACTGCTGCAGAATTTAACTCCGTGGTGCTGAGACTAGATGTTGTTGCAACATTATTTGCAGGCCAAGTCGAAGAGTTAAGCTTTGTTAATATTAAAAAGAAGACCTTTATGCCATGGAATCCAATACTTTTTCGAGATCTAAATATGTCTTAACTTTCAGTACATCTCCTATTTTTTAAGTTTTGAACAACTTCATTGCGTAAAGTAAGTTGTGCTTGTTCCACAAAATACAATATTTTGAAATCCGAATTGGTTATTTTAAAGTATTGGGTATATAACGTGCGGTTTGCTAAGAGATGGCGTAACTTGTATTATTCCATTGGAACATGCGTGGGAAGGCTACTGTCACTGTACGTCATTTCAGTATATGTCATTCATTTGAAGCGTAAACAACAATAATTTTTTTTACTCAAATATATCGAACTTTGTGCCTGAAAAAGTGTTTTTGCGGGGAGTTCTTCTTCATGAAGAAACCTGCTGCCGAAAGTCATCGTATTTTGGTGGAAGTTTATGGTGAACATGCGCTAGCTGAGCGAACGCGCCAAAAGTGGTTTGCACGATTTAAAAGTGGTGATTTTGGCTGGGAAGACGATGAACGTCCTGGGCAGCCAAAAAAGTTTGAAGATGAAGAACGAGAGACGTTGAAAAACGGTTTTGCATGTCCGAAATGCTGCTGGAACGCCACAAAAGGAAGTCATTTTTGCATCGGATTGTTACTGGTGATGGATCCATTACGACAACCCCAAGGGCAAAAAATCATATGTGAAACCTGGGCAACCAGCCAAATCAACGACAAAGCCGAATATCCATGGCGCGAAGTTAAGGCTCTGTATTTGGTGGGATCAGATGGGTGTGCTGTATTATGAGCTGCTAAAACCTAAAGAGAGCAGTAGCCGAAAAACGCCCGGAATATGCGACCAGACACGAGGCAATAATTTTCCATCATGACAACGCTCGGCCTCTCGTTGCTATTCCGGTTAAGAACTATTTGGAAAACAGTGGATGGGAAGTCTTACCCCACCCGCCTTATAGCCCAGACCTTGCCCCTTCTGACTTCCATTAGTTCCGTTCGATGCAGAACGCCCTCACTGAAATACGGTTCACATTGGAGCAGAATATCAAAAAATTAGCTTGATTTATTCTTGGCTGCCAAGCCGGCGCAGTTCTTTTGGGATGGGATCCACAAATTGCCAGAAAGATGGGAAAAAGTCATAGCTTCATACGGGCAATACTTTGAATAATACTATTGTACATGTTTTTCTTAAATAAAGGTTCAAATTTTGGAAAAAAAAACCGCACGAATTAAAATATATACCCAATAGTTTGGAACTTACGTGACCTAGAAAATGGACGAGTATTGACGTTGCTCTCTGAGATATGATATTTTTCAGTTAGTTCAAGAGTTAAGAATATCAAAGTGCAATTGAAATAGATTATAAGACAGTAACTTACATAAAACATACTTTAAATAAGCATACGAGGGCAGTTTGTTGAATACCCGAATTAGAAATGACAAAAAAGCTTCTTTTAGTTTTGACAATTTATTTTTCAATATAATCCCCTTTCAACTCGATACGCTTTTCCCAGCGGTGATACAATTCGTCCAATTTGGCTGTGGCGACTGCGGAGGTGTGAGCCGGTAAGTGGTGGAAGAGCACTTATATTCGCCAAACGTGATCGTTTCTTCTTCAAATCGGCCCAATAAATCGATGTATTAGGATCCTGTTATTGTTTTTCCAAATAAACCGTAGCCATAACCTTTCCGGTCGAAGGCACGGTCTCTGTCTTCTTTGGATCACGTTCTCCGGGTAAAATCTATTGTTTCGATTGTTCTTTGGTCTCTGGTGTATACCAATGAATTCATGTCCCATCGACGGTCACAAATCGTCGCAGAAACTGTTGCGGACTTCGATTAAACAGGGCCAAGTACGACTTTGAAATGGTTTCACCATTGCGTTTGTTTTCCCATGGGTATGAGTCCCATACACACCACCGAGAATGGGCTTTATTTTCTCGCAGGTTTTGAAACTAAAAAACAAAAATCTGATCACGGAGAGGTACTGGTCTTTTTCCATGGCCGCAAACAAACACTAACTCGATATTTTGAAATGAGTATCAAAACAAAACTAGGCTTCGGAATATCACTTAAATTTTGACGGGCGGTCTAAAGGAGGTTATGCTAAATGATGGTACACTCATTTAGCGTCACCTATCTTCCAGTCCGGCTACTCATCAAAACAGATATTCCTTTCTTCTTTGTATTTATAAAGTTGTCTGTACCAATTTTTCACTGCGACTACATTTAAGTAAAAATTTACTTGTGCAATCGTTGTGGTGATTATATATATTCAGACGGCGGTTTCGCAATATGCATGCTATGAAGCGCAAATTTCATTTTCAGAGCAAAACGGTTTCAGATAAATCGTAGACAATCACGGGTGTTGAGAGTGTCAAGTCTATGGAAACAGAGGTGATGTCCAAAACGTGGACACAGCAAGCGACGACACAGGATCTACTCTCGGCAAAAAGAGTGACACCAGTCCATCAAACGTCAACGCGACGACAGTTTTTCCGGCCTAATTCACATTAAGCGTTAAATTTATAAAAACAAAGAACATGATGAACTTAACGCAAATATAATAAAAAACAATAACCTGATCGAAAAATTTACTAAAGAAGTATTTGAATTAAGAATGAATAAAATGTTAAGCCCACGGAACACGAAAATCTTGCAGAAATACTCAAATATCCTGAAAGGTCATTAATTATCTGGGAAGCCAAAAAACAAAAAAGTAAAACAAGGAAATTGGAGTTTTGTGTGGCAGAGTACGGGAAAAGTTTCCCGTATTTTTGATAAATGCGCATCTAACTCAATAGTGTACATTAGTAGGCATTCAACAGTGTACAGAGTTATTTTTTATTTTGTGCCGCAAAAAGTCCTTACTATCGGCTTTGTGTTCTACATCTTCTGGAATGCCTAGGAAGTGTGTCAACAATTTTTGTTATGTGTGTGAGGAATTAACTTTTAAATCCCAAAAACATTATTTCCCCCAATTTATCAGAAAAGCTTACGAACTTTATTTTGGAGTTAAAGTAGCCCCTCACATACATATGTTGTAAAACTTGTATAACAATGTTTGCAGTACCCATGGTGTGTAGAGAATCGAAAGACCATGCCACAGATTGTTACTTTTGTCTCACTAACGTATGTACAGGGCATCGGCCCGAAGTGCAAGCATATTGTGCAGTATCCCAATTTACAATCAGCTTTTCGGTTTGTCAAACATACTGAAGAATATCCTATTCCAACGAAGAACCTGATGTACTAAGGGTTCAACTAATGATGATATGCAATTCGAACATGAAGTCGACAATGATCCAGACTTTCAAACACCAGAATGTTCAACAGAGCCGCATATAATTTCAAACGCTGAACTGAATGATTTGGTTAAAGATTTAAAACTTACGAAATCACAGTCGGAACTCCTAGCATTAAGATTAAAAGAATGCAATCTCCTCGAAGGTGACGTATTGTACATAAAGGTGACTGCCGAAAACGTGGAAAAGGACTTACACATTGTTTCCCTCAAGAAGGGACTTTGGTATACTGCATAAATGTTGACAACTTATTTGTTGCGTTAGGACAGAAACATGAACAGTAAACTTAGCTTAAAACCAGTTTTACTTCACAACGGCAATACCTATAGCGCACGCTGTTCATATAAAGTTATAGCGCTTCTTGCTGGACTGGAGCTAGGGAATGCATGCATGAAGTCGTCATTATATACAGAAAGAATTGCCACTACGTCGAGGACTAACTCCGGGCGTAAAAAATATTACTACTTTGGTATATTTATTTGAAATTAACGCTTATCTCTATTTTACAAATTTCTTTAATTTCGATGAATCACGAGGACTAGGGAAAAGGCACCACTGAAAGGTGCAGAACCCCGAAAATCGGAAGTTCAGCGCCCATTTTATATTTTAAAAAAACTATGGCTGACATCAGACCGAAGTTGGTCTCAACTCAGACTGGTTTGATTCCAAGCTGAGCTTACTCGGCGTTTACATTTGCTTACTGCCTTTTTCCTTTTCCTCTAGTTATTTTACTACTGAACCTTGGTTGATCCAAGGTTGATCGAAAGTTAGTGAGGTAAAAATTCAAGACGGCATATTTGTTGCGCTACAAATACGGAAACTTTTGAAAAATAGTGAATTTGAGAACATTCTAGCTTATGTTGAACTAAGAGCATGGAGAGCTATTAAAACTGTTGTGGCAGATTTTCTTGGAAATGTGAAAGCAGAAAATTACAGAGATCTTGTAACTGAATGGCTAAGTGTTTTGCTTAAGATACACTATATTCTATGCATGCCACACAAAATAAGTTGATTTTTGTTGAACAGTGTATTTAGAAATTTTATATGTGAATAAAACACAGGATAATTGAGATTTCGGGATGAAATGTTCATATGTAACATATAAATACTGCGAGCACGTTTGCAGCGATCGATATTTTGGAGCCAACTCTCCATAACTCTTGCACACTTATCGGCCGGAACGTTGGCAATTTCGCGTTCGATATTGTTCTTGAGCTCCTCTTACGTTGTTGGCTATTTGATATACCACCTTGATCAAAAAGTTCCCGTTATTCAGAAAATTAAAAATACAAATTTATTCATCTAAATCTATATTGTCCTCTTCAAAGTAATCCCCATCGACTGCAACACACTAATGCAAGCGCTTGATCCAACCCTTGAAACATTTTTTTTATTTGGTTTTCAGTTCTTCCTACCATTTTTCCAGTACCTCATCTCGGCTGCTGAAACGCATTTCCCGTAGTGGTTTTTTGACTCGATTGAACAGAAAGAAGTCACAGGGGGCCAAATCAGGTTAATTCGGTGGCTGTTGGATGGTATTTGTTGCGTTTTCTGCACACAATTATGGTCTCTTCATAACGCGTCTCATAACGCCCACATTATACTCTTTGTTTACTGTCTGGCCTTTTGGCAAAAATTCATGATGCACTACACCGTTGTAATCCATGAAAACCGTGAGCATTGCCTTCTTTTAAGACTTTTTTATGTCTCGGCTCATTTTGTGAACGCCATTCACATGCCTGATGTCTGGATTGCGTGTCATACTCATAAACACACGTCTCTTCTCCATTAATGATCCTTTTGATAAATGTGGGATCGAATGCAGCCTTCCAAATCATCTCTTCTGCGACGTCAACACGGTGCCTTTTTGCATGAAATTGCACCAACTTTGCTGCTACACGACGGAAACCCAAATCATTAACCAAAATATCTTGGACGGATTCATAGGCAGTGTTTAAGTCCTCCGCTATCTCTCTGATGATTAATTTGCGGTTATTGACCAACATTTCTTATACTTCATCAATGTTTTCGTCTGTTTTCTATGTCGGTGGTCTGCCAATGCGTTCATCACCTTAGATTGACTCACGACCACTTTTGAGCCGGTCGTGCCACTGGTAAACGACCGTTTTCTTTAAAAATCTTTGCCGAAACGCTTTTCCAACATTTTCAACGTTCGCGCACCATTAAATACGTTTTTTACGCAAAATTTAATAAAAGTTCTTTGTTGCAAATTTAAATCCATTTTCAAATACATACAGAGATAGATGTACTCTTGGCTACGTAACTTTTGCAAATGTCAAGCTATGCCACTAAGATTAAGAGTGAATGTCAACAACAGATGAACCAACTTAACAAAAAAAAAAAACAAATTGGTTATTCCGCTTTTTTTTTATCAAGGTGGTATACCAACGACTTAACGTGACCCCATAAAAAAGAAATCCAATGGCGTTAAATCGCATGAACGAAGTGGTCATTCGACCTGATCATTTCTAAAGATTACACGATTACCGAACTTCCCCATCAATATCTCAATTGTTTGACCAGCTGTGTGGCATGTCGCATCATTTTGTTGTTACCACATATCACTGATGTCAAGTCCATATTCCATCATGGCACGATAGCGAACTTCATTGACAGTAATATGGCGACAATTTTCATCAACGAAAAAATACGGTCCAATCAAACCTACGGAATGTTTCAATGGAGTCTCTTGTTGCTGTCCTACAACTGATATTGATATTTTTAATTTGAACTTGTAAAGGCGTAGGCTAAGATCTTTCGGGAAAATTCGCCGCAATGTGGACTGAAAGGTTTTCAATTTCTGTGAAAAGTGTGAAATCGACTGATTTGGTTCATTTTGAACTGAAGCAATTACGGCTGCGATATTTTCGGTATTTGGACCTATGTGTTACCTCACTAACAAAAGAACATTCAGTAGTGAATACGTTAACTTGAATTTATCCACTATAGCACTCACAGTCTGTCTTGTGGTACGATTATTACGACAGAAAATTTCGCTAAGGACTCATAAAGTTGCGCCCACTAAATCCGAATTTCGGTAGTAATTTTTAGTAATTTCAAAAAGAGCAACGTTCGTGAACTTTACCAATATAAAAATGTAAACCTTGACTGACATTTTGACTTTTAACATGTAAGCATGTAGCCATGCAGGCAGACATGCCAAATTTCAGTGCGATACTGTCTTTAGTTTTGTTTTGACAGCTGATTGTTGCTGACCTGTTTGACATCATGTTGAGTATGGACAAAAACGATTTTCGTTCTCTCATAAAACATTATTTTTTGAGAGGCAAAACGGCGAAGGAAACAAAAGAAAAGTTGGATAAATATTATGGGGCTAAAGCTCCGTCAGATTATATCGCCAAATATTGGTTTCAAGAGTTTCGTGGTGGCCGCAACTCCACTACCGATCAAGTCCGGTAGTCAAAAAAATACATGAAATGGTGTTGGCTGACCGGAAAGTGAAGGTGCTCGAGCTAGCAGATACCACAAAGATTAGTACTGAGTGCACACCCCATATTTTGGGCAATATTTTGCATATAAAAAAGTTGTCCTGCGGCTGGGTGCCGCGCATACTCGCTCCTGACCAAAAACACGAACGCGAGAGCACTTCGAAAGAGTGTTTGGACTTGCTGATGCGGAATCGGGCGGTCTTTTGGCGTCGATTGGTAGGTGTTGATGAAACTTGGTCCCCTTTTACACACCAGAGAACAGAATAAATCCCCGGCAATGGACTGAAGCCGGCATGAGTGCTCCGATGCGGCCGAGGGAGGCTCGATGAGTCGGAAGGTTATGGCGTCGGTTTTCTAGGATTTTCATGGCAGACTGTTCGTGGACTACCTCGAAAAAGGAAAAATCATCAACAGCGAGTATTTTTGTGCATTATTGGAGGGATTGAACGGCGAAATCGCTGCTGAACGTCCTCACATGAAGCGAAAAAAATTTTGTTTTTTGTAAGACAATGCACCGGCGCACAAGATCAAAATCAATGACATACGGCTCCGATTGCTATCGCATCCACCGTATTCGCCCGATTTGGCTCCCTCGGACTATTATCTCTTCCCAAACTTCAAAAGATAGCATATCAATAAAAAATTCAGCTCACGTGAGGAAATCATCGACGACACGAAGGAGTATTTTACAGACCTTCCGGAATATACTTTTCGGACAGGATCAAGAAGTTGGAAAATCGCTCGAATAAGTGTATCAAACTAAAAGGGGACGATATTGAATAAAATACAAAAACATTTAAAAATTTTTTTTTTCATTCCCAAGGAGGTTTCTTTTCACCCCACCTAGTAGATTTAGCTCAAACACTCGAACCCCTTTTCGGTTTGCTCAGGTGAAGCTCAGGGTTCGATACTTGGGCCAGTTTTTTTTTAATATTTAAGTCTATGATTTCTCTTTGCCTCATCCAAGGTTATTATTATATTAGCAAGTGATAAAAGATCATTCATAGCTCCTAAAAAAATTAAGGTGAAAGTAAAATTTTATTAAGTGAGGTCTGACAATTAACATCGAAAAGTGTGATATATGTTTCAGAAATGCAAGTGGGAAGGGATATTACATTACAGGAAAAGATAACAAGTCACTCAAGTTACAAATGAATGGTAATAATATTACTTTGCGTAAGTAAATGAAGTACCTAGGTACTCGTATATAAGTCTATAACATGCGAGAAAATTGCTGAATAAAAAGAGATGGTAACTGCTATCTCAGAACCATTATTTTAAACCAAGCAAATATTCGCTACTACAAAATTACTCATTTATGAAACACTATTGTAAATAGATCCTTCGTAACCTATGGGCTATGTACATAGTTCACATTCTCACCCACTGTAGCCAAGGAATTTCAGATTTTCGAACGACGAACACTAAGATTTTGCTGCTACAAGTAGAGAAAACCAGACAGAAAATGTTTCTTGAGCAAATCCCTATACAAAGAAACTAAAATGACACCTCTTATGACCTACCAAACTACCTCACAGAGTGGGGTGGATTAAATGGTGCGAAAACTCCGTATTTTGCGACAAAAAATGGTGCTTAAATTTAAGGGTTTGTTATATTAGACTTTCTTTCATTCAGCTTTAATATAGACATCACAATGTTAAACAATGTACAACGGAAAGGGAAATGTTACGATTGTCAGTGTGTGTAATAAAACGTGATTCCATAAGAAACGCGCACCCGCGAAAGTCTCCTCATCAAAAAACCGATAGTAGAGAAGGCCTAGCAAATCAACCGGTTTTGGTAAAATATGTCCAACGAACCCGGTTAATCAGCTGCAGAAAGCAATAGAGGCTCAAGTTCTAGACGAGGTGAAAATAAGGGACCGGAAGAAAAAGGTTCTTGGTCTTACTAACCAGGTGATTTAAAATATTTAAAGACACACTTTGTAGCCAAATAGAAGACCAGTGACAAGAGAGAGCCGAAAGAAAAGGAGAAAAAACGCAGTTTATGACATTAACTGTGCGAAGTGGCGGAAAAAGCTGCGGTGGGAGAGATTTTTAAGAAACCTGAGACCGTGTGTAATTTGACTGGATAGTTCCGACGGCAGTTTGTTGAATATGAATAGTGCAATGGAATTAAGAAAACGCCTACAGTGCTCTTTGTTGCCTGTTGCGACGACCACAGGGTTACTATTTCTAAGCTCCTAATATAAACATATAACTCCTAATGAAAAACACTTTTAGTGCTTTGTAAATATATAGATACCGTAGAGTATTTTCGCTGATTGAAATAAAGGCAATGAGTTATCGGACTTATTTTTGTGGAATTATAATCTCATTATTTTCTTCTGTGCTATGACAATGGGAATCAGGCTTGTTATATACGCGCTAACCCAACAAGCAAGACCATACTTCTAGGCGAGAATGAACCAGTGCATAGTAAATTGTTAATAGCAGACTATGTGGTAAAAGTTTACGTAGATAATACATTTTGTTTTTTACTGACGCAATTTATGGCTTCCGTTAAAACTCTTCTATTAAAACTCCAAGATATTAAAATTCTTCAACAATATCAAGTTCAAAACATTGTTCCGAGCAACGCACGCTATCGCATTCTGGGTGATGACAACGAATATCCTCAATCTGTACGCGACAATTGGACAATGAAAAACACATGGGGGTGACCGTGGTATAATGGTATATGCATAGACTCCTCAAGCGGAGGATCGCGGGTTCGAAGCCCGTGCGAGGCATTTTTTTGAAAAAGTATTTTTATGGAATTTTTATGTAGTTATATGTAAATACTGTCGTTTCACAACCACCTCTGGAAAAATATCGAAACCTAACACCTGTGTTTCAAGTTACTATAACACCTGCCCGTACCCTGGTGAAAAGCCAGTAAAAGGGTATTCATATCCACTTGGTGCACGCGCGGAATTATAAAAAAAAAACATAGCCTTGGACTTATTACTTAGGACCATTTGTTGATAGTTCAGCAAAATTCCGAGCCTGAATGCGACAGAGCAAGGTCATCCGCAAAGCCTATTAAAGGACCCTTAAGATGTGGGGTAGAAATGAATAAAATTTATATTAGAAACAGTATTGGTAAAAGGACCGATCCCTGTGGAACACCAATATTCGGACATATTTTTTTCTTTTTTAATGTACAATATTTTATTTATTTTATTTTTTATTTTTTCTCCACTTATCACTCCATTTAAAAACACGTCTTGATCGTACCGATATTGCTTGATCGACGTAACTGCGATCAAGGAGATACGCTTAATAGAAACACGAATGCATAAATGTTTGAATGTGAATTTGTTGTGAAAAACCCGCTCTGATCAAAGATCGTCGGCATGCAGCTGTAATCCAAATAAAAATCAAATTATATAATTGGCCTACAAAACACAAATAAGGAGTGCTCTATGAACTCTTGGCAAGATCCCATTAAAAAACCACATAGGACGGCATCAAAAATGTGCTAATCAATCTTAGTTTACAAATTGTCAGACCTGTGGCAAAATAAAAACAACTGGTTTTGGCGGGTTTGCAATACTGTATGTTAGTTGCACAACGTTCCTCTGGCAAAAGATTCAGTTTTAGGCCTAGCATATCAATTTACCACGTGCTGACAGATGGAACCTATGCTTCTAGTATCCTGAATGTACATTCTAAATTAGGATTTTCATCAATTTATTGTCACGGCTCGACTGGTAGCACGGAATCCAGCTCTACATAACCATCAAGCTAGTGACTACAACAATTTTAAACTACCAACTATATCCAATAAAAGCCGTAAAGGGTTCACTCTAAGATGCGCCCCATTTTTCGAATAGGGATTCTTTGCACTCACGCATATCATCCTTGGGCACAGTTCACATTGGTGCTCCAAATCGTCTTCAATTTAATCGTGGAAAGGTATACGCTTCAAAAACGTTTACAAATCGTCCAAATAATTCGTCAATATTCGCAGTCCGTTACGAGTTCGCCAGTAGATTCTGAGCCGTTCTCAAGAGCTAGCCTAGAGGTTTCATTGGACCGAAGCTTTTCCGAGATGATGCCAGCAAGTCGGTTAAGACCTCTATCGCTCCATGATAATGATTTTTTAGAGGATAAATTAGAACCGGAAAGGTTGGAGGATATATGGTTTCAATGGGACAATGCAACTTGCCACACAGTGCGTGCAACCATCAACTAATTGAAGACGAAGTTCGGTGATCGTCTTATCGCCAGAAATGGTTGCACCAGTTGTACTACTTACCAATTTTATATTCTTTTGTTTGGGGTACAGTAAGCCTCTGGTCCTTGCCAACAATCCTGATTTGAATATTCGCAATGAAATTACTGGAATATCGACGAATTATGCAAAAAAACACTATAAGATTGCGTCCAGCGCTTTCATGTCAGGTAATGAAGAAAGAGAAGGAGAAGTACCAAAGTAGAAAAATTTAAGTTAAGAAAGCCTTGCTGGTAAAAAGAAAGATTTCATACCATGTTGCTACAAAAGTAGCAATAGAATGTGCTTTTTTAGCCCCTCCATTGGCGGTTGTCTTTCTACAGGATGTGTAAGTGAATTTGTTCCTTAACCGCTCTTAGCAGGATATGGACGGTTGTCGCGAGGGCGCCGTGTAGAGCTGAGTCGTGCTTGGCTAGCTCATCGGCATCCTCATTTTCTTTGTATGTCACTGTGCCCCGGAATTCAGAGCAGTTTAACCCTAGAGCATTTGTCCAATTGGGCAAGCTTGTTTCGTATCTCCTGTACCAACTTGAAGGAATTGGTAGCCGAGTCGATAGCTTTGATAGCGGCTTGGCTATCTAAGAGGATAGCAATATTTTGTTTGTACATTGTGTCATGCCCGAGTTGTGTTGGAAGACACTGCCAAAATCGGGCAAGCAGGATGATATAAATATTTTCAGTGATTCAGAGTAGTCACCGGCCCCCTACCATCTTTGATCCGTCAGTGTAGATGACCATGTCGAAGTCATTTACTACTTCGTCGTTCTTCCACTCATCTCTGGTTGGAAATCATACGTGGAAGTATTTCTTGCAGTTTAGTTTGAGTGTGATGTAGTCGGTTGGAAACGTGACCATCTCGTTTGATAACCAACCCGGAATGTTTCTGTGACCTGCTGCAAGCACAAAAGGCGACACAAGCCTTCCTTGCCCTGTGTTTTTTGCTCGGGTTGACACCAAGCTCACTCACCAAGCAGCCTTCATGATCTTACATATCGTGGAAGGAAACTTTACTGACACTAGGATCACCACGTCATCCGCATACGCGACTTCTTTGACTCTTTCTCTGTCTAGTCTTGCAAGAGTTTTGTTCATAACATCTAGCCAGAGTAGGGTCCTCTATTGACGAATTTAAGTAACTGTTTAATAATATTTCCTAAATAATTATTGTTCTGAGCATAGAGACTATCCATTGGCTATAAAAATCCTCTATCTCCAGTTTAATTAGAGATTTTTGTAGGAAAAAGGCTAGGGCATATTCTTTGTAATGTATAGATTTCTCGACTGTTCTTACTACCTCGTGGAGAGAACTGAAGTAGGCGTGCTGTGATTTCGATAACGATGATTCTTCTAGGATACTTCGCATGTGGACGTCTAAGAAACGGTTTTAAGTATGTTAAACTAATTGGCCTGAAATTCTTCGAGGATTTGTCCCCGCGTGAAGATATGTGTACCTTTGGTATGAATACCCCTCGAGAACGTCTCCAAGAGTAGGTTACGTAGTGTAGTATTAAACAGATTCTCAAGATTCACGCTAGACAAGGTGTTGTTAGGTTTTTCTTTCTCTGTGCAATGACAGGTTGTATGTCGCCAGGGTCCGGAGACTTGAAACGAGAGAAACTGTTAATAGCCCAGCAAATTCTTTTCTTGAAAATGATTGCATTGATATTGGCTGTAAAACGCAGGTTGTACTTGCCGAGATCTTCCGTGTTACGTACTGCTTACACTACATCTGGGAAAGTGTGCTTTCATCAGGAGTTCCAGGATCTCCGCCGAAAACTATGATCATCCCCCATCTAACCTTCTTAGAAAGGTAGGATTGGAATGTTCCTTAAACAGAATTTTGCTTAGTCTGGTGGAGTCTTGGAGATTTTCTTTTGAATGGCAATAGTCCATTCATCCCTGTTTCCTAGAGGTCTTTATGGTTTTTTATATAGACTTAAGCAGTCATTGCAAGGCTGCCAGTAGTTGTGCTACATAGAGATCTACATACCACTATGGGGGAAGTGTTATTTTTCCTACGTTTATATTAACTGGACACAAGACTTTGTATGCAACGTCCATGGTCTTCCCGAAAGTCTTTACTTTTGCCTCCAGTTCTTCCAGTTTTTCAGTGTTTATTTCGGGTATGTTGTTAAGTTTTGTCCTATGTATTTGGCTGAACTCTCGGCCGATCTCAGCCTTGAAACACAACTCGTAGAGGATCCATCTGCGGTCTGAGAATGGCAAAAGATTGGAAACTCTCAAATTTCCGTTCCTAAAGTTGTCATTGTTTATTTTGAGTGTAATATCTAGGACTTGAAAGTTTCCGTATTAGAAAAGACAAAGATTAAGGTTGTGCTCTTATTAAAGGCAGACAAGTTTGTGGTTAGAAGAGAATCTAAAAGTGACTTACTTCCTTCGTTATTTTTTTGTGCTTCCCCATACTGTATGCCACGCTTTGGCGTCGCAGCCAGCCTTTGTCCATTTAAGCTGATGAGAGATATGTTGTTTGGTTTGCACACTCCAGTTCAACAACTGTTAAATCGTTTGAGCTAAAATTAGGACATAAATAACTTTAATAGGTTTATTGGTGAGTATGCTTCGAACATAATTCTGGCGTTTCCGATAGCCAGATGTTTGTAGAACAGGTCGTATTGTTTGCCTTGAAGCAAGATGAAGGCCGATGTCAGTATTTTGCTCCCTAAGCAAAACATGAAGGTTATAGCAGCTAAAGTGCTTCAGATAAGTCTGTATGACAGTCAGAATCATCTGTTTTTTCAGGGTTCACCAGGACCTCCAACAACTTGTAAGTTTCGACGATGTCCACATCATCCACAGGGCCCAGTGATAGAAAAATATTAATCGTGGAGTGCCTGATGCCAAACCTAAGTTTATGGTCTGCTTTCTCTAGTTCTGTCAGACACTCGTTGTTGATATGGAACAGAATGGACATATTGTTATTATGGGGTTCCTCCGCCCAAATGACCGCCGAGTTATGGAGATTCAGACATTAAAGAAGCCATTTGGGCAACCAAATGCGGGCACTGTGTTTGCTTGGGTTGGTATTAGCTGGGATAAGCTTGAGCTTCAAACCATCCCAGGCATCGCTAGCCCTAGCAACACATTCACTAAGGAAGCCCTTGGAAAATTGATTATCTGATTCCCCAGCCGATTCGGCGGAGGTTCGCCTTGGTTGTTAATGAGGTGATCCATCGCCATGTCGAAAAGCTCGGCCTCAATACTACCCCACGCTAATGGTCGCTGGCTGATGACGTGGTTGGTTTATTTGTGGTCCTGGGAGCCATACTAGGGCAACCTTGGTTTTCGTTGGGGCTGAGCTATTAGGGGTCTCATCTAGAGACCTATTGCGATACGCGGCCTATCTTGGTTTCTTCTCCAGGTACTCGTCAACGATTACTTGGGATTTTACCTTGTCCACCTTGTCTTTTTCGTAGACCTGTCCATCCGCCTCATTTTTGTCGATCTTACCTAAAACATTAACTATCTATGTATCTCTAACAATAAGTTGGGCTATGCTAAGACATCGACATCGACGAAGCCGTTATGGCAAAGGAAGAACGAGTAAAAAAATTGCTCCAAATGTAAAGAAATGGAACACAAAATACTGGTACGCAATGTCAAAGAGCAAATAACTAGTTATTCACTGCCCGGAGTTGAACGTCACTTCAACTACAGCTACAACTTCGAGTTAGTTAAAGAACTTATTTCAAGAAAAATGTTAACCTGACTAACAAAGATTGACAATATTATGACGCTTAGTAAAGCAACTGTCTCAAAACACACAACCTGAAAAACAAATACAGAAGGAGAGACGGCTATTTGTATCCTTCAAAAGCAAAAAGTACTTCGCCGTGTATACGAGTGGCGTGTGCAAAAAACCAAGAATGTTGTCACTGGTCATAGTACCTCAGAAATTAATATTCGTACCACCTTCATTCGAGCACATACGCTAGTTTTGAACCCCAGCCTAATGGCCCTAGATGAAAACAAATACTTTATATTTTGTCGGTGGTATAAACGGGAAACCACTTTTATTGTTTTTACCACTTTTGGCACACTCGTAAACATCTTTCGCCCTTGTAATTAATGCCACGTAATTAGTTGCGCATCAAAATAAAATGAAGAAATAATGCCCCTTTAGATTTATCTAAACCCCACTGTGTACATAAGTGTCTATTAATATTCAAAGATTTTTTCCGCCATCGAACAAATCTGGGAAAGGAAACCACAAAACGGAAAAAGCTAGAGCATGAAAGACTTAAAGTGAAAAGTTCTTCTCTACTTGGCTTCACTAGGTCGGACGGGCGGAACGTGCTAGGAAAACCAAATGATGGCAAAAACACAAATCGGAAATTAGTAAATTTGTCACACTTTATCATCGTCACTGACGTTCCACTATATGCCTCAATTATTTGCACATAAACAACGTTCTGGAATCCGTCGAATATTTTATTTCCTTTTCTCCTTCTTCTTGCACTATCATTACTCATCGATGGTTTGCACACAACCCTTTTGGATGTTGAATATTCGAACGTACCGTTTTCAGTGCGAACATTATAGGATCAAAGTTCGTGTAGTTACTCTTGGAACTTTTCGTCAGCTTACTATTCTGTCAATAAGTTCTAGTTCCGGTGTATGCGTGTCGTATTCTTTCCGGGTAAATACAAGGAAGTTATGAGAACATCATGAATTTCAGGTGTTTTCGAAAGCACACTGTTGTTGTTTCTGTCGTTTTTCGATTTATATTTTGTCAGAGGGAGTTCTAGAAGACGAGCAGAACTGTTTCGACGCATTATGTTAGCTATATGAACCACTGTTGGAGATTTGAACATCAGTTGTAAGAATGTTTCCTACGAATTCCCATACTAAACGTCCTCATAATTTACGTGATGAATTTGATTTTGAAATATGGTATAGGGAGGCATGATGCTTCGTAGTAAAAGTTTACGAAAAGTCGAGCATTAAATTTCATCTTCTCTCATCACGCGATGCACTATAAATGTTTTTCTAACTAAAGTTTGTGTACTAACTGTTCAAAAGTTACATAATAGTATTATGGCTCTAATATGTTTTTAAGCCTAAACTAACAGGTTTCCAAACTCAAGTAATTAAAAAAAAAAAAAAAATCGGTAATAATTGTTGCTTTTCATTTAAAAGTATCTTATAAATTTATATCGTTGCTTAGGATGCATATGTGTTTGGTTTTAAATAAAGATAAACTAAATTTTTGTATTTCTGTTGGAACAGTACACTCAAACAAAGAAATAGGCAATTATGCTTCTTGCAAGTTCCTTTTGTTGCAATTTATCGGTTACTTGAAGAAAGATTTTGTAAGCATTTCAGCGATGAAGTGCCTACAGTACTATCATCCACCATTCACAAAGTTAGTGCTCCGCGGTGTCGCCATCACTTTCACAGCAAACGTCATAATCAAATCTTTTAGTCTTTCGAAGAAAGATGAGCAAACGCTTCAGCGATAAAGTGCTTACAGTACAAGCACCCACGACGCCAGCGCCGAGTACCTGGAGCTTGATACAAGTGTATGCCAGACATTCACACAGATATTGCTCTGTGTCGTCATCTTTATGTCGTCATCACATTCACAGTAATCGGCGCAGGATGTAATTAAATAAAGCAAAACCGCTGATTTAATTTATTTTTTTTAAATGTTTTTCTTGCTGAAAAAAAATTCTAAGTTCTATGAAATTAATGGATTGTAATTAAAATGCTTTACAGGGTGTTTCAGAATCTTCTGCTGAAACAAAATTTTCTCACCACAGCACAGTGATTTAGCCGTAGGTCATAGGGCCGAAATACCGATGTTGCAAATATGATGTTGTTTTACCGGTATAGGAAACATAAAAACCCTTCTATTCACATGTATAAAAAACATTGCAATTACAAACACGGCACAAATTAACACGGCACCGGAACTGGTAACATCTGATTAGTGCTCATTGTCAATAGTGCTTATTAGTTTATTAGTTTATTTGTTTTTGATATAATTGTACAATGGATATTCAAATTGAAGGTATGTACGATATTTTTAAAGTAATTATGTTTTCCTTAGCAATGCGACTATTCACAACTTGCTCCGTCAAAACACATCTTCCACTTTTTTTGTTTTTACCATTTTCCATATTTAACTAAGATTTTACTTATGAAGGCACGAATCGCCATAAATGAGTCATAGATTAATACAATCTCTTATTTTCCTAGTTTAGGTGCTCCTAGGTTCTTTTAGGGTTATTACAGGTCATGAGGAGAATATGTCCAACACTAGAAAATCTTTTTTTTTAAATTTTTTGTGTTTTTCTTTTGCAGCTACAACCATTACATGTTTTTTACCAGAATACTTGTTTTAAATACTTGAGAAATCTCCTTTTGAATCTCCGTAAACGGTTTGCCGCATGTTGTAAGCAATTTAGGAGATCAAAAGCTAAGCTAGTGGCCAAATATGAAAGCTGGGTAAATGAGACCGAAGTTTGCATACTTAAAGTGTCTGATGGAGAAGTATGTGGAAACTACAACCACGAGCAAAAGGAATCCCTTCAATCTGCTAGTGGAACGCGATACAGGAAGGAGTCTACTTTTTTTGAGTGTTTTTGTTCTATACACTTTTTTTAAGTCCAGATAAACCAGGGCGAAAGACAAGTTAAATGACCTGCTTAGGCGAAAGCTCCGGGATGACTGATAATTCCATCTGAAACTCGGTGTAGTACTCTGCAGACTTTAGCTTTACTTATTACATACACAGATGCCACTCCATGGTATTGGGCTCCATTTCCCATCCAACGCAGTGTACATAAAAGTTGTTGCAATAGATTCAGGCGATTATTTCTCTGACTATTGAATTCAAGCTTATGTCCAATTTTGAACATATCAAACCCGATTTGAGTTTTTGTTAGGCGGAAACTTTCCAATGTTGTAGCATTATTTTCGAATTCAAAACTTTTTCTTAATTTAACAACTCTTCGCACATTATAAACACTTTCCTCGTTTTCAGAAAACGCTTCGAAACGATCTATTTTAATATTTACGGTGGGGTGAAAAGTAACCTCCTTGGGAATGAAAAAAAAAAATTTTTTTTCGGAGCACTCGTGCCGCCTTCAATCCATTGCCGGGCACTGATTCTGTTTTCTGGTGTGTAGTAGTGGATCCAAGTTTCATCAACGGTTACCAATTGACGCCAAAAGTCCGCCCGATTCCGCTTAAGCAAGTCCAAACACTCTTTCGAATTGCCTTCGCGTTCGTGTTTTTGTTCAGGAGAGAGTATGCGCGGCACCCAGGGCAGGATAACTTTTTCATTGCCCTAAATATGGCGTGTGCGCTCAGTACTAATCTTTGTGGTATCTGCTAGCTCGCGCATCTTCACTTTTCGGTCAGCCAACACCATTTTATGTATTTTTTTGACATTGTCCTCTGTAACCGCATCGGAGTGCCTGATGCTGCGGACTTAATCGGTAGTGGAGTTGCGGCCACCACGAAACTCTCGAAACCAATATTTGACGGTGTAATCTGACGGAGTATTAGCCTCATAATATTTATCCAACTTTTTTTTTGTTTCCTTCACCGTTTTGCTTCTCAAAAAATAATGTTTTATGAGAGAACGAAAATCATTTTTGTCCATACTCAACATGATGCCAAACACGTGAACAACAATCAGCTGTCAAAAAAAAATTAAAGAAAGTATCGCACTAAAATTTAGCATGTCTGCCTAAATATGAACGGACTTCAAGGCACCAGTGAAGTAGCAGCGCATTCCAGCAGTAAAGGAGTTTACTTTTCACTCCACCGTAAATTACCACCTTGATCAAAAAATGGATTTATTCAGAAAATTAAAAATACAAGTTTATTCATCTAAATCTATGTATATTGTCCCCTTCAAAGTAATCCCCAACGACTGCAAAACACTTATGCCAGCGCTTGATCCAATCCTCGAAACATTTTTTTTTTTTATATTTGGTTTTTGGTATATCCATCTGTGCTTCCTGCGATTTTTCCATTACTTCCTCTTGGCTTCTGAAACGCGTACCCCGTAGTGGTTTTCTAACTCGATTGAACAGAAAGAATTCACAGGGAGCCAAATCAGGTGAATTCTGTAGCTGTTGGATGGTATTTGTTGCATTTTTCGTCAATAAGTTACGAATAATGATGGTACTGCGCGACGGTACGTTATCATGATGCAAAATCCACGAGTTTTCTGCCCACAATTCTGGTCTCTTTCGGCGAATTGCTTCACGCAAACGTCTCATAACGCCCAAATAATACTCTTTGTTTACAGTCTGGCCTTCTGGCAAAAATTCATGATGCACTACACCGTAATGAAAATCGTAAGCATTGCCTTCTTTTTTGACTGAAAACGACGTGGTTTTTTTAGTCTCGGCTCATTTGGTGAACGCCATTCACTTGCCTGATGTCTGGATTGCTTGTCGTACTCATAAGCCCACGTCTCATTTCCAGTAACGATCGGATTCAGCCTCGCAAATCATCTCTTTTGCGACGTAAACACGGTCTCTTTTTTGCATGAAATTGAGATCTTTTGGCACCAACTTTGCTGCCAGACGGCGGAAACCCAAATCATTCAATAAAATGTCTTGGACAGACCCTTAGGCAATGTTCAAGTCCTCCGGTATCTATCTGATGGTTAATTTGCGGTTATTGACCAACATTTCTTTTACTTCATCAATGTTTTCGTCGGTTTTCGATGTCGATTGTCTGTCACTGCGTTCATCATCTTCGATTGACTCACCACCACTTTTGAACCGCTCCTCGTACCAGACCGTACAAGACGGTAAAAGACGGTTTTCTTTAGAGAATCGTTGCTGAAACACTTTTCCAACATTTCCAACGTTCGCGCACCATTAAATCCGTTTTTTACGCAAAATTTAATACAAATTCGTAATTGCAAATTTAAATCCATTTCTAAAGTTGTAAAAATTCGCCAACACAAAAAGAGATAGATGTACTCTTGGCTACGTAGCTTTTGCAAATGTCAAGCTATGATGCTAAGATTTAGAAGAAATGTCAACAACAGATGTACCAACTTAACAAAAAAAAAAAAAAAAAACAGAACTCAAATCGGAACAATGGGAGCGCCACACGGTGACGCCACCAGGAACTTTTTGATCATGGTGGTATATTCTTGAACTTTACACGACATGATGAAAATTTTTCTTTGCATTTATTGATAAGTTCTGGAAAATTTTTAATGCAAAGTGCAAAGTTTATTTGGTTGGTGAAATGAAATGGAACAATTCTTTGTAAACTAAAACAACTAAACACTTTGCAAATTGGAGTTTGGTGAAACGAATTTTGCAAAGAGGAAAACTTTGCAAGTTGCAAAGTAAAAAGTGGTTGGTGAAATAGGGCCCTGTTAAGCCCCAGTGGAGCAACTGAGGCCAGGAACATGTCTGCAAATGTTTCACTATTTGGTGTACTTATTTTTTGCTTGTAGGCACCTTGCCCAGATTATCCCAGTTTATCCAGCACAGCCTCACTTACTTCGCAATGTAAGAATTCTTCAAAATGCAATTAATTCCCCCCTCACTTTTGCTTTCTAAAAGCCACCTTGCATTATGTATCATGTCTTGAAGTTTCGCTCTAGCTGATATTTTCATGATTTCGTAATTCCTGTCTATGTTTTGGTAATTGTTATAATTCTGTCTGATGGAAGAACGTCTACGTTAGGTTTTCTCAGGGAACTTCTTAAAGTCTTATATTTTCCTCTTGACACACCCAAATCCATGAACAAAGAAAATGCATCCTCACTATAATACGTGATAGGATCCTTTTGTGGAGTAGAAATGCTTTCTTTTATTCTTTTAACTCACAGCACACTTGAGGCAGACACTGAATTGGTGTCATCAGCTTTTATCTTTTTATGATCCTTTATTGCTAAGGCATTAGAAAGGTATGCAGCGATTAAGCTTTCGGTAGCATTTGTTAGTTTTCGTTTTTTTGTTGAACGTCGAACACTGAGTTATTGATTTCCTTGGCCATCCTCTTGATAACTTTGATGTACTTAGTATATTCATTTCAATTCAATTCAAATTTCAGTATCGATATGGAGACAATTTCTTGTTCTTTTTGAAATTCTTTCTCAATCTCACGAATGTTGATGATAATTTTCTTACAATTTCAGACAAATTGTAGCATGAAATGTCGATTTTTACTTATCAGCTAATCTAATACAACAGTTTGCTTTTATAGTGTAATTCTTTTTTTTATCGCGAATCGTAATCGTAATTGTAATCCCTGAATTAGTATTGTATGACAACAATCGTATTTTGGATCAAAACCAATAATACATGTTTATTTTGATTTGGGCTTATAGTTTTGCACAGCGCAATAAGAGAGAAAAAAATCCCTACGGCAAAACTCTTCAAATCAAATCTTTCTAGCACAAAGGGATGCAAGTTCTTGCGCCTGAATTTTACAATCAAAAAGTCAAAACTAAATGAATTCATAAAAGAGTTTATTTATGTTGAAAGGCAACTGAACAATATACTTTATGTCAATACATGAAAGGTATTAAAGTAAAATACATATAAAATTTATGTGGCAACAAAAATGACCGTTCGGTTTGACTTCATACATTTGAATGAATAAAGGCAAAAAAGAAATCAAGACGTAGGATATCTTGACAATATGTTTAGCATGAGGGTGGCCTATTTATAGTAAAATAGAGATACATACTAATATTGCCTTTCTAAACTCGAATGTTCTATTAAATTACAATTTAAAAAAATTCCAGATACTCTAATTTAAGAAAAACAAAAGTTTAACCCTCTATGGCGCAAGGTCGGTAATATTGTTAGTTTTGCAAAAATTAGGTGGTAAACAAAGTACTATTGACGAAAATAACAATTGAAAATTTTTTTTTTTTAAATTAGGTATTTATTTTTTGAAAAAAAACCTATCTATTGAAGATATGCAACAATGCCTCAATAGAACTAGAAAAACAGTTATTCATTAAAAATAAAATAAATTGACACCAAAAATAAAAAATTGAATTCTAAAAAAATAATAATGCAACAAACTAAATAAAACAAATTGAAATAAATTTCACAATTTAAAATGAATTATTTGTTATCATTGACACCACATATCAACACTTTAAGCCTAGGAAATATTAAAATTTTTTGAAGCAGTTGTTTTGCTTATTATAGCATAAACTAATTCCACATTTCTCACAGCTTGTTTGTGTTAAGCTTTTGCAGTCTAGAAATTTTCACCTCATCCTTTTATCTATCCAAACTGACCAGTGCCCATATTGGTTCAACCTCACGTCTTTCGGAGGAACGTGCTGAGCCGGAGCTTTTTTCTTTTTGTTTTGAATAAGACATTCAACATAGCTTTTTACGGTTGACTGTCTTAGGGTTTTCGAATAGGGACTTGACATCTTTGAATTTAATTTGTGAACGCATTCTTTCACTAATCATCAAACTGTCACTGTCAACATTTTCATCATGGTAAAGTACACTAACGAGCAACGTCTGCAAATTCTAAAAATTTTCTACAGATATTCGGAGTCGGTGACTGCAACTTTAAGAGCGTTAACTCCAATTTTCGGTAGTAAATCTCGCCCTAGTAGACAGGCAATAACAAGTTTAGTGCAAAAATTTTAGTCTACATATTCGTTGTGTGATGTTGCCGTGAGACAATGGGTTGTTCGAAGTGTCGAAAATATCGCTGCCGTTCAGACGTCCGTAGCAAACAGTCCAAATCAGTCATTTCCACGGCGTTCTCAAGAATTGGGCATCACTCAGACCATATTATCGCGTATTTTGTGTAAGGATCTTGGTTTACACCCATACAAGATCAAGCCGAGAAGATGCGCCAAGATGATTTCATCGCAAAATCATCTTCAGTGACGAAGCTCATTTTTGGCTCAATGGGTTCGTCAATAAGCAAAATATGCGTTATTGGTCGGGTGAAAACCCGCATGTGCTTCATGAATCACCACTTCATCCACAAAAAATAACTGTTTGGTGCGGTTTGCATGCCGGCGGCGTTATTGGGCCATATTTTTTCGTCGACGATAACGATCGTCACGTTACGGTCAGCGTTATCGCCCCATGATCACCGATTATTTTTGGTCCAAATTGGAAGATATGGCTCATTTGGTGAACGCCATTCACTTGCCTGATGTCTGGATTGCTTGTCGTACTCATAAGCCCACGTCTCATTTCCAGTAACGATCGGATTCAGCCTCGCAAATCATCTCTTTTGCGACGTAAACACGGTCTCTTTTTTGCATGAAATTGAGATCTTTTGGCACCAACTTTGCTGCCAGACGGCGGAAACCCAAATCATTCAATAAAATGTCTTGGACAGACCCTTAGGCAATGTTCAAGTCCTCCGGTATCTATCTGATGGTTAATTTGCGGTTATTGACCAACATTTCTTTTACTTCATCAATGTTTTCGTCGGTTTTCGATGTCGATTGTCTGTCACTGCGTTCATCATCTTCGATTGACTCACCACCACTTTTGAACCGCTCCTCGTACCAGACCGTACAAGACGGTAAAAGACGGTTTTCTTTAGAGAATCGTTGCTGAAACACTTTTCCAACATTTCCAACGTTCGCGCACCATTAAATCCGTTTTTTACGCAAAATTTAATACAAATTCGTAATTGCAAATTTAAATCCATTTCTAAAGTTGTAAAAATTCGCCAACACAAAAAGAGATAGATGTACTCTTGGCTACGTAGCTTTTGCAAATGTCAAGCTATGATGCTAAGATTTAGAAGAAATGTCAACAACAGATGTACCAACTTAACAAAAAAAAAAAAAAAAAACAGAACTCAAATCGGAACAATGGGAGCGCCACACGGTGACGCCACCAGGAACTTTTTGATCATGGTGGTATATTCTTGAACTTTACACGACATGATGAAAATTTTTCTTTGCATTTATTGATAAGTTCTGGAAAATTTTTAATGCAAAGTGCAAAGTTTATTTGGTTGGTGAAATGAAATGGAACAATTCTTTGTAAACTAAAACAACTAAACACTTTGCAAATTGGAGTTTGGTGAAACGAATTTTGCAAAGAGGAAAACTTTGCAAGTTGCAAAGTAAAAAGTGGTTGGTGAAATAGGGCCCTGTTAAGCCCCAGTGGAGCAACTGAGGCCAGGAACATGTCTGCAAATGTTTCACTATTTGGTGTACTTATTTTTTGCTTGTAGGCACCTTGCCCAGATTATCCCAGTTTATCCAGCACAGCCTCACTTACTTCGCAATGTAAGAATTCTTCAAAATGCAATTAATTCCCCCCTCACTTTTGCTTTCTAAAAGCCACCTTGCATTATGTATCATGTCTTGAAGTTTCGCTCTAGCTGATATTTTCATGATTTCGTAATTCCTGTCTATGTTTTGGTAATTGTTATAATTCTGTCTGATGGAAGAACGTCTACGTTAGGTTTTCTCAGGGAACTTCTTAAAGTCTTATATTTTCCTCTTGACACACCCAAATCCATGAACAAAGAAAATGCATCCTCACTATAATACGTGATAGGATCCTTTTGTGGAGTAGAAATGCTTTCTTTTATTCTTTTAACTCACAGCACACTTGAGGCAGACACTGAATTGGTGTCATCAGCTTTTATCTTTTTATGATCCTTTATTGCTAAGGCATTAGAAAGGTATGCAGCGATTAAGCTTTCGGTAGCATTTGTTAGTTTTCGTTTTTTTGTTGAACGTCGAACACTGAGTTATTGATTTCCTTGGCCATCCTCTTGATAACTTTGATGTACTTAGTATATTCATTTCAATTCAATTCAAATTTCAGTATCGATATGGAGACAATTTCTTGTTCTTTTTGAAATTCTTTCTCAATCTCACGAATGTTGATGATAATTTTCTTACAATTTCAGACAAATTGTAGCATGAAATGTCGATTTTTACTTATCAGCTAATCTAATACAACAGTTTGCTTTTATAGTGTAATTCTTTTTTTTATCGCGAATCGTAATCGTAATTGTAATCCCTGAATTAGTATTGTATGACAACAATCGTATTTTGGATCAAAACCAATAATACATGTTTATTTTGATTTGGGCTTATAGTTTTGCACAGCGCAATAAGAGAGAAAAAAATCCCTACGGCAAAACTCTTCAAATCAAATCTTTCTAGCACAAAGGGATGCAAGTTCTTGCGCCTGAATTTTACAATCAAAAAGTCAAAACTAAATGAATTCATAAAAGAGTTTATTTATGTTGAAAGGCAACTGAACAATATACTTTATGTCAATACATGAAAGGTATTAAAGTAAAATACATATAAAATTTATGTGGCAACAAAAATGACCGTTCGGTTTGACTTCATACATTTGAATGAATAAAGGCAAAAAAGAAATCAAGACGTAGGATATCTTGACAATATGTTTAGCATGAGGGTGGCCTATTTATAGTAAAATAGAGATACATACTAATATTGCCTTTCTAAACTCGAATGTTCTATTAAATTACAATTTAAAAAAATTCCAGATACTCTAATTTAAGAAAAACAAAAGTTTAACCCTCTATGGCGCAAGGTCGGTAATATTGTTAGTTTTGCAAAAATTAGGTGGTAAACAAAGTACTATTGACGAAAATAACAATTGAAAATTTTTTTTTTTTAAATTAGGTATTTATTTTTTGAAAAAAAACCTATCTATTGAAGATATGCAACAATGCCTCAATAGAACTAGAAAAACAGTTATTCATTAAAAATAAAATAAATTGACACCAAAAATAAAAAATTGAATTCTAAAAAAATAATAATGCAACAAACTAAATAAAACAAATTGAAATAAATTTCACAATTTAAAATGAATTATTTGTTATCATTGACACCACATATCAACACTTTAAGCCTAGGAAATATTAAAATTTTTTGAAGCAGTTGTTTTGCTTATTATAGCATAAACTAATTCCACATTTCTCACAGCTTGTTTGTGTTAAGCTTTTGCAGTCTAGAAATTTTCACCTCATCCTTTTATCTATCCAAACTGACCAGTGCCCATATTGGTTCAACCTCACGTCTTTCGGAGGAACGTGCTGAGCCGGAGCTTTTTTCTTTTTGTTTTGAATAAGACATTCAACATAGCTTTTTACGGTTGACTGTCTTAGGGTTTTCGAATAGGGACTTGACATCTTTGAATTTAATTTGTGAACGCATTCTTTCACTAATCATCAAACTGTCACTGTCAACATTTTCATCATGGTAAAGTACACTAACGAGCAACGTCTGCAAATTCTAAAAATTTTCTACAGATATTCGGAGTCGGTGACTGCAACTTTAAGAGCGTTAACTCCAATTTTCGGTAGTAAATCTCGCCCTAGTAGACAGGCAATAACAAGTTTAGTGCAAAAATTTTAGTCTACATATTCGTTGTGTGATGTTGCCGTGAGACAATGGGTTGTTCGAAGTGTCGAAAATATCGCTGCCGTTCAGACGTCCGTAGCAAACAGTCCAAATCAGTCATTTCCACGGCGTTCTCAAGAATTGGGCATCACTCAGACCATATTATCGCGTATTTTGTGTAAGGATCTTGGTTTACACCCATACAAGATCAAGCCGAGAAGATGCGCCAAGATGATTTCATCGCAAAATCATCTTCAGTGACGAAGCTCATTTTTGGCTCAATGGGTTCGTCAATAAGCAAAATATGCGTTATTGGTCGGGTGAAAACCCGCATGTGCTTCATGAATCACCACTTCATCCACAAAAAATAACTGTTTGGTGCGGTTTGCATGCCGGCGGCGTTATTGGGCCATATTTTTTCGTCGACGATAACGATCGTCACGTTACGGTCAGCGTTATCGCCCCATGATCACCGATTATTTTTGGTCCAAATTGGAAGATATGGGCTTGGACGACATGTGGTTTCAACAGGATGGTGCCACAAGCCATACGCTACAATCAATTATTTGAAGAGTAAGTAAGTAAGAGTAAGTATCTCAAGACATGGGCCAGTTAATTGGCCGCCTCGTTCGTGCGATTTAACGCCGGTTGACTATTTTCGGTGGGGCTTCGTTAAATCATTAGATTATGCCAACACGCCGATGACGTTGGAAGAGCTCAGAGCCAACATTGAACGCGAAATAGCGGCCGTTTCGACCGAAATGTGTGGCCGAGTCGTTGAAAATTGGGTCCGACGAATCGACCGCTGCAAATGTGACCGCGGTGGCCATATGAACGAAGTCGAGTTCCATTCATAAATGTTTTGATTGTACTTCAAGCCAATAATAAAGTTTTTGAAATATCTCGAATGGTTTGCCTTTTAATTAAAAAAAAAAAAAAGTTTTCAAGTCGTTATTGGAAAACCCTATAGTTCTAAGAGAAGGGCAGGCCAGACTTGGATCCGCAGCAGTGTCAATGTTCTGAGTATTGTTGGCAGTAGTTGCTAGAGTTCTGGTATACTGAGCATCATTTTCAATGTCAGGTGGTACCTCTTGGTCCTCATCAGAACTTTCATGCTCATCCGGCTTGAAGCTAAACATCGGATTGGCGACATCAAAAAAAACGCTTCTGTTAAAAAAAATTCCTTGATTATCGAAAAACATCTTCTTACCTTTTATACACACAAATTTCAACACCTAAATATCAGTAATTCACAAAAAAAAAAAAAATTCGAAAATAAATTCTTAGAGCGTAAAACTTGTTTTTACACTTTCATCACTTCAATGAAATAAAAATTCAGATACAGCCATCTATTCAGCTGATTTGTATGTTGGTATGGTATGTTGTAGAAGTACAACATGGCTCCATAAAGGGTTAAGATAAATTTATAGTTACCAATTCACAGCAATTTTTATGTCTTTTAAAGTTCAAGGTCTTGGTAAGGATACCTGATATTTTATCTGTCGAAGAAATACTATATAACCGGTGATCAGATAGCTATGATAGTTTTTCCAATTGTTGTGTTTTAGCGGCTGTCCAAGTTACCAATGTTACCAAGTTGTCAAAATATTCAGTTAGATCTGCCATTTAATTATGCATCATATTACGCTTGCCACACGTGCGGAAATTATTAAAAAAATATCGAAATTCCTGCTCAGTGAATTTCTTCGTAAGACCGGTAGTCACCACAGCTTAAGTGTGCAAGCAATTCGTCGAACCGTGGAAAAGTTTTTAATCTCTGGAGTGTAGGCCACCACCAACCAGAGGAAAACATAGACGCTGAAGCGGCCAGTATGGAAGAAGACCGAGAAATGCTGACTCGAGCGACTTGCATTTTTGCCTAAGCGGTTATGTCAACAAACAAACATCAATGCAACCACAAAGATTGATGTTTAGTGCAATTTATGGCATGGTGGCATTATCGTAGTTTGTTTCTTTCGGGATGAGTAAGGAGACACCGTTACCATCAATGGTCTCAGGTATATAGCGATGTTGACCGACTGTCTGTGGTCTGTGCTCAACAACATCGCTATATCCGACGATACAAACGCATCGGTCGAAGTTGTAAAAAAGAAATTTTGAGACTGGTTCATCTCACGGCGAGCGTCCATCAATGGGCCACAGTGGGTCAAGTCCTTACTCTACGCTAACAGGCGTAGAGCTTGATGGCATGCTTTTTTTTTCAGAATAACGCCACACATATTGAACCGAGTCATCAAAAATGACCGTCCGATTGGAGCACTGCTAATGAAGGCGAAGCAAACATTTGAATGATGTTATTCTACACATAATGGCATCAATGTAGCTTCAAAATATTGTTCTCGAGGGACAGTTAACTGAGGTGGTAGTCCAAGAGAGGCAGAATATCGTTAATTTCACGAAACATTGTAAGCATTGGCTTAAGGTGTCCGTAATTCGTTCTATGAATACTAACCCGGATAAGTGGCATAGACCTAAGCTTGCGTGGGTTGGTGTTAAAAGAGATAAGATGAAGTAAAGAAGGACAATCAATAATACCAACTAAATCCTGTTGAATAATAAGAATATCGGCAACATATTGGCGTATAGAGAGGGGTTGTAAATTTATAAGTCTCAGTCGGTCAATGATGGCAAGGGAAGTCTACTATACTAATCGAATCTAAAAAATCGTAAAAACCTGAGTTGAGGAGCAAAAGAGTTACCAAACTTGATTGCATATTCAAGAAGATGTCTAGGAAAGGGTATGTAAAGGCATTTGATAACATGAGGATTGGAAATTTTTTTTTTTTTATATTTTCAATGTGAGAACGAAAATTGAGTTCCTTATCACAGAGAAAGCAAGCAGTTTAAAGATCAAATAGCAGGGAGCTGAAGTCACGAGCATAAGTTATAACCGGAGACTTATTGACGTTAAGCTCAAGGAAATTCTTCTGCCAGAAAGTACAAAACTTCTATAGATCTTCCTGCAGTGATAGACAGTCTGAGGAAGATGATGCATGCCTAAGGATTTTCATATCATCTGCATAAACAAGTATGTATGAATTCTCAGTGATACAATCAACATCATTAATAGTCAGAATAAACAATAAGGGACCAGGGTGGTTACCTTGGCAGACCGGCCTGCAAGTTCTCTAGACTTTAGAGTATAAACTGATTTTTTTTTTTATGGCAAAGAATAAAAGAACTGTTTATTCAATCGAAATAGCAACTTTAAGCGAATCTGAAGAGAGTATTCTCGAAGCGTCATCAAAAGTAATGTAGCAGTAAGCATCAAAAAACGTGCGGAGTGAAATGCAAAAGCGGGCTCTGACATGCGTACAAAACCAAGAAGGACACTTTAAACGCCTGTTATAACAACGCAAAATTATTTTTTTATTCATACATTTTTGAGCTGAAAACCAAAACATCCTTTTTTTAAATTTTACCTGCTGCATGTTTTCCCAAGTATCATTAAGCCAATGAGTTTTTTTGGAAACTCGTTGATGAATTTTCGTTAACATGGGTCAGGGTACACTTAAGTAATCATCGATAAATGATAGCAATATTGGAGATATACCCTTAGGTAGGTAGGTAGGTAAGAGTGGCTGTTGAAAACCTACTAAGACCTATTGGATCTTTGATCCTCTTACTCATGGAACCAATTTGAGTTTATAATGAAGCGTAGGTGTCTGTTAACATCTATATACCTATTTTAGATCACTTAAATCATTGTAGAAGAAAGCTTCTAAGTGAAGTTTTCCTCTTTTCGAGAGAGCTGGACATGTACAGAATAGGTGGAGGATTATCTCCTTTTCTTCCTCGTCCATGCAGCTTCTACAGAAATCGTTTGTAAATGCGTCAAGGCTTCTTTAATGTTTGCCAATAAGGCAGTGTCCATTGATGACACCTATGATGGCACTGAGATGTTTCCTATTTAGAAGGCTCAAACTCTTTAAGCGATCTGTTTCGTCGCTAGATATGTTGGTCCAACAGTCCACCTAAAGCGTGTTATTTTGTAAGGCAGTATCCATTGATGACACCTATGATGGCACTGAGATGTTTCCTATTTAGAAGGCTCAAACTCTTTAAGCGATCTGTTTCGTCGCTAGATATGTTGGTCCAACAGTCCACCTAAAGCGTGTTATTTTGTAAGCATCCAGCTTTAATATTGATTTGTAGCGATTGATATACGTACGCTAATCTTTTCTGTTAGTATAGGTAGAGTGGTTCCAATTTTGGGTTTTTGGAGTTCGTCGGCCCTACAATTTCCTGTAGTACCTGTGGCCCGGCACCCAACAAAGGTGAAGGTTGAACTGCTCTGCCATGTATGATATGATCGCTATTCAAGGGCGGTTTTTAGATTTAATGAGACTGAGTCCAGGGACTTGACAGCGGTCTGACTATCCTAAAAGATACGGATATCATTTGCAGTTAACTCGTTTTTCTTCAGCCCGAACTGAGCTTCTTTAATCGCCAAAATTTCCACCTGGAACACGTTACATTCGTGATTCGGAAGATGAAAGATGCTTAGACTTAGCTTATCTGAGAAAGCACTCCATCACCAACTCCGCTATCAGTCTTAAATTCGTCTGTGTAAAGGTAATTTAACTTGTCCTCAATTAAAGCATCTTTATGCCAAAGGATGTGAGGATTCCTAGTAAATGAACAATATTGGCGTGGGCAAATAAATTACTTGTCCGCTGTGTAGTCGCCACCAACAACCGCGTAGGTGTGTACCGGTCTTATGACCGAGATGTATAGCCTGTGGGTTAAGCTAGGTTTAAAACCCAATTTTTTCCCAATGGCTTTTTTTCAAGAGAATTAAATAACTGTATCCTTCTTGACCCTTTCTTGAATATAAGGTTTCCAGTTAGTTTCCTGTTAAAAATGAGATCTAGGTATTTTGCTGTATCGGAAAAGATTAAACTGGAAAAGAGGACAAAATCAATTCAATCTACAGCGAAATGCCCATTGAATTAATTTGTTAAGATTTAGCTGAATGATTTCTTCAATGGTATTAAGATGCTTACCTGAGACGGCTATAAGCACTCACTCTCCTGCCAGGTACATCAGCAATTCATTAACCACTAAGTTACAGAGAAGTTCCAGCCTCTGCTGACACATCTTATAGCATAAACCCCACCCAGTTTGAAGTTGATTATCCTGCTATTTAGCCTAACACTGATTAACTCCCCAAGTGAGTCGTCTACCTCCTAAGTTCAGTTGTGATTGAGGATGTATTAACGTTGTTTAAGGCACTGTGTACCTTCTATATTGTAGAAATCGTTCGATGTGGGTAATCAGTGAATGCAAAGCCATTTTCATCGACTTTCCTTTTTAGTTAAGCTGAGCTGTTAACAAAAGTTTTAGATCAATTTTAGCTCGCATTTGAAAATCAATCAGTCGTAACACATGGGCTGAAAAGTGCCGTTTCTAAGAGAGGTCACCTCTTGAATTAAATCCATAACATTTTCATTTAGCACCAACCTTCAAAAGATACGTGTATAAATTTGACAACTGTCGGACGATTAGTTCTCGAAATACAGCGTTGTGAGTGAAGCAACTTTTGTTATTGTGAAAAAAAATGGATTCAAATCAATTACGTGTGTTGATTTATCATTGCTTTTTGATAGGAAAAAATGCATCTGATGCAAAGAAATGACTTGATAAGTGTTACCCGGACACTGCACCAGCCGAACGAACCATTCGCAAGTGGATTGAAAAATTGAAAAGTGTTCATACAAGCACCGAAGATGATGCACGCAGTGGACGTCCAAAAGAGGCGATTTCAGATGAAAACATCAAAAAAGTCCACAAAATGATTACGAATGACCGTAAAGTGAAGTTGATCGAGATAGCTGAGGCTCTGAAGATATCAGAAGAGCGTGTTGGATATATCATACACGAATATTTGGACATGCGAAAGCTCTGTTCAAAGTGGGTGCCGCGTTTGCTCACAGTCGACCAAAAACAACAACACGTTGATGATTCAGAGGAGTATTTAAAGCTGTTCAACCGCAATAAAGCCGAATTTTTGCGTCGGTATATAACAATGGATGGCTCCATCACTTCACACTAGAGTCAAGTCGGCAGTCAGCTGAGTGGCGAGCAGGCGACAAACCTTGTCCAAAACGACCAAAAACTCAACAGTTGGCTGGCAACGTTATGGCATCCGTATTTTGGGATACACATGGAATAATTTTAATCGACTATCTCCAAAAAGGGCAGACTATCAACAGCGACTATTACACTGCGTTTTTGGAGCGTTTGAAGGACGAATTCGCAGAAAAACGGGCGTATTTGAAGAAAAAGAAAGTTCTGTTTCATCAAGACAATGCACCGTGTCACAAGTCGATGAAAACGATGGCAAAATTGAATGAATTCGGCTACGTATTCTCCAGATTTCCCCCCCCCCCCCCAGCGACTATGTCTTGTTCGCAGACCTCAATAATGCTCGCCGGAGGCCTATTTTGAGGCTAAACCGAAATCGTACTACAAAACTGGTATCGAAAGATTGAAAAATCGTTTCAATCAGTGTATCGCCCTCGAAGGCAACTATATTGATAAATAAACTTGAATTTTGCAAAAAAATTGTGTTTTACTATAAAACGGCACTGACTTTTCAGCCTATGTGTTAAATAGACGTTTACTGTAGGACAATTTTTTTTTTTTTTTTTTTTTTAATATAGCCAAGAAACATTTCCCAAATTATCCTCGTTGCATTAGAGGACACCCTGTATAATAGTCAAAACTACAATAAAACTTTTCACTCTTTGATAGACTGCGGTGCCGAGTGTAGCATAATAAACTAAAATTTATCCAATCCAGAGTGGAAAACATCTTGTGGAAATCACGAACGTAGAGTACTCGGTCGCAACATCGAAACTAATATACTTCATACATACCATATACATCACCTTATCGGAAAATGTTATAATTTTTGTTAATGGCGGCAAATATCAATTCTACTTTGACATGTACGGATACAAAATACACGTCTGCAAGACATGAATCCCTAAACTCCTAAAGAACGGGGAACAATTGTTATGATTTTTTTGCGAAATAATTCGTCGGTGGTGTTGACGCAGAGTGAATTTTGGCGCAAATTTTCCGGCCGTTTGACGCCAACTGGGCAAACACTAGGACGTTTAGCTGCTCGGCTAGTAGAGTATGGGACTACAAGAGATGCTGCAAGGTCTGGCCGGCCCCGGAGCAGCTGTTCTGCAGCTGTGGTTGAAGATGTCCCAAAGAACCTCGGAGTATCAACCAGACAACATGCCATGAAATTTTGCATCAATCGATAGTCTTTACAGAGAAATTTGGTGAAAGATGTTACCTCACAAAGTGCAGACAATACATCAGCTGTTAACTGTTGACCGCCAAGCGCGTGTAATCTACGCCCAAGCCATACTGAATCTCGATCACAAAGGAGACAACTTTTTATTGAAAATCATCAACGGGCGACGAGGCCCGTTTCTATCTCTGTGGATAAGTTAATAAGTAAAATAACGCTTCTGAGCCACTACACCCGCTTAAAGTTACTGCTGTCTACGCTTGTTGCGTCATCGGGCATTATTTCTTCTAAAACGTCGCGGGTCAAACGACTTTTGTAGACGGCGAGCGCTACAAAGCCATGCTCAACGACTTTCTCCTTCCACAGAATGGAGCAGCGACGCCTACTACACGAGCCACAACAGAAATTCTGAGGGCTGCATTATCGGGTCGCCTAATCTCTTCTTTTTTCGATTTGCACTAACCGGCAAGATCGCTTTATTTAACTGTTCCAGACTTCTTTTTGTATGGTTTTTTTGGAGTCAGGAGCCTATATCAATAAGTCTCAGATTCTTGAAGCTCTCAAAGAGATAATCCTTCAAGAATACGAGGACCTATCGCCGGAAATTCAGGCAACAGCGATTAAAAGTGCCACAAATCGGGCCCGAATGGTCATCAATTCTGGCGGCAGCCTCTAACCCGATATCATTTTCTCGACTTAATTAACCTAAAATCTAAGACATGAAATAAACATAATCCAAAAGCAGAACCAAAGTTTTTTATTCACAAAAAAAAAAAAATTTCAACCAAAAAACATATGGTGAAAACTTTTGCGCCACCTTGTAGAATATCAAATCTCATTTTTTACTAAGTACAATAGTCCACATTTTTGGGTAAATTGTACTGAATATCTACATATATGCGGATCGTTGCATTTGTGATTTACTTTCAAATGTACAATATTTCATTTGGCACTTTTTTATAAAGTGTATGGGCGCCATTTGTATAGCGGTAGCACCGACAAACGTAAATCTTTCTTATAAATAAATTTTGTATAAAAAAGGAGATATTTTTACGTTTACAAACAAAATGAGAAACAAGAAATTAAATCTCAGTTTAGACCAAACTTTATCGGTATCCATAAATCAATTCACGAGAGGTAAGTAAACAACTAAATGAAATCCTGTACCAAAAGATTATTATACCGAGCAATAGTCCTTACTATTCGCCCATCTTAACGCTTACACGGACAAAGACATTGGCGGATTATAACTGACTACGAGGGCTATTTGATGAATACCTGAATTAGAAATGACAACGAAACTTTTTTAGGTTTCTACAATTTATTTTTCAATTTAATTCGCTTTCAACTCGATACACTTTTTTAACTCCTCCGTATACAAGTAGTACGACTTCTGTTGGCCTGCAAAATACTCAAAGTCACAGGGAGCCAAATCCGGAGAATACGGAAGTTGGGGGAGTAATTCATAGTGTATTTCGACAAATTTGGCTGTGTCGAAGGCGGAGGAGTGAACCGGTGCGTTATCATAGTGAAAGAACATCTTTCTTCGCCAAATCGTTTATTCTTCTAATGGGCGTTGAATCGGCCCAATAAATTGACGTAGTATGCTCCTGTGATTGTTTTTCCTTCTCCAAATGGACAATGTGGAACACACCTTGCACCGGTCGAAGGCACGGTCTTCGCCTTCTTTGTAGCACATTCACCGGGTAAAATCAATTGTTTCGATTGTTCTTTGGTCTCAGGTGTGTACCAATGAATCCATGTCTCATCGACGGTCACAAAACGATGCTGAAACTTCTCCTAAAATCGATTAAACAGGGCCAAGCACGTCTTTGAAGTGGTCTCACGGTTGCGTTTGTTCTGCGGTGTAAGCAAACGCGGCACCCATCACGCGGACAGCTTTCTCATGCCCAAAATGTTGTGCAGGATATAGCTAATGTGTACAGTTAAGATGCCTGCTATCTCAGCCAACTCGTGAACTTGCACTCGGCCATCCGCCGTCCTCTGTGGTTACCATTTTTGGGCCACCTGAGCGCAGATCATAATAAGCCGACATGCAGCCACGGCGAAACTCTGCAAACCAATGGTAAACGGTTGCACAGAAGGAAGAATAGGTCCCATACACACCATCGAGAACGGGCTTGATTTCCTCGCAGGTTTTGCCACTCAAAAATAAGAATCGGATCACGGATCTACAATGCTTGTTGTCATAACACAACAAAGCGTTAGATTGTCACCAAATTTCGACAGGCGGACTAAAAGACGTTATACTAAATGATGGTATACTTATCACTGACGCCACCTATCTTCCAACCCGGGTACTTATCAAACAGCCCTCGTAATGGAAACTAAACGCGAAGGCTGTAGAAAATAGGTTTCCCATGCCAAACTTTGATAACCTGTTCGACAAGCTTGGAAAACGTAATTTCTTCCCAACCATTGACCTTCTACTAAATCGAGGTCAACCCGCTAGAAAGGGTTTATCTATCAAGTGTGTTGACAATGAGTTCGTGAGGATGGCATTCGAGCTTATAAAATTTCAGAGGTTAACGAACAGCGTACTTAAATGCTTTATGAATCAAGTTTGCGTGGTCTACTTCGATGATATTCTTTTATTCTCCACTAGTTTCGAAGAGCATTTAGTTTCGTTTAGAAAATTTTTTTTCAAAAATTCAAAGAAGCTTATCAAACATTCAAGTTCAATTCAAGAAGTATCCACTTCCTATCTAGGAAATATTTAACAATGAAATTAAGCCAGATGATAACATAATAAAAGCAATAACAGTAATGAACTTGTCAAAATAGTGTCAAGGGTATAAAACAACTTTTTAGGTTTTACAGGATAGGGTAGCATACCCTATGATCAGATATTTAATAATATCCACAAAGATTAATGCGTCAGACCCCTAATACATTAAGTATTTTAACAAATTTAAAATTTTATTTACTCCCGAGCCCATACTCAAAAGCACAGATTTTGTCCTCACAAATGACGCGTCAAATTATGCATTACAGGCTGTACTTAGCCAGAACAACCAGCCAATTTGCTACGCTTCTCGCGCTTTAAACAATCAAGAACTCATTTATTTGAATTGAGGAGAAGCTACTTGCAGTTGTGTGGGCCGTGAAATATTTTAGGAGGTATTTGTGTGGAAGAAAATTTACTGTGCGCACGGACCACAGGATCCTTATCTGGTAAAAGAGAATAAAAAAACCAAATGCTAAGCTTCAGAGGTGGAAGAATGTGATTTTGACATCGAGTGGCTTAAAGGGAAAAAATTGTCGTAGTCATTGGGCTTAGTAGGTGTATATATCAGTACGAGAATAAAAATGTACCAAACAATAACGACGAAGTCAGTTTAGGGACATTTTTAATAATGAATTCATTATGGATACTCGTGACTGTAGCGATGATGTTCTTTCTGCAGTTTCAAGGCCCAGGGATAATAGCGATGAAGTAAAGTCTACTGATACTACCATCCATAGTGCGATGGGGGATGAAACAAGTCACATTTTTATCACAGAAAATCCTATTAAATACGTATGTAGGAACCAGATTTATTTTGCCTTACAGCGTTAAAGCAAACATTTCTACAAAAATCATACCCAAAAAGATACAAAATCATATCCAAGTAGAAAAAGATACCAGAAATTGGTTAAGCCTTATGAGAAAACTTCTTATAGATAAAGGAATTACGAAGTGAAATCTTAAATTGCTGAATTATAATCTTAGCTTAAGAGATATTTTAGATAAAAACGAAATAATAACAATTATTTAACACGAACATATTAGTTAGACTAACAACCATAAGAAAGTTAAATTCAAAAAGTAGGGTGACTTTATATTTTTTTTAAAAAAAATATTTATTTATTTATTAATATTAATGTTTTCCCCTTTAAAGTAATCCCTCTCAGATATAATATACATGTGCCAACGCTCTTTCCAATCCTCGAAGCACTTCTCTGAGACTTGAGCTTTTCCAGCGATGCCGTTTATACGAGTATTTCCTCAATCGTTGCAAATCTCCGGCCTTTCATAGGTCTCTTCAGTTTGGGGAACAGGAAAAAGTCAAACAAGGTCAAATCCGGTGAATATGGTGCCTGAAACAAAACAAAAAATCTCTCACAAGCAACGATGAATGAGGAGGTGCATCATCATGATGCAAAAGCCATGAAATACACAACTCAACAAAAATTCTTGTCCTAACATACATTTTACGATTTTCCTATTCATTATGCACCAAAATGAATAATATCAATATTCGTTTAAAAATTTGCTTTTGTAACAGTTATAACAATAACCGTTTACATGGTTTTGCGTTTGAAATTGGTGCATGCAATCCTCATAAGCTTAGGTATGTACAGTGCGGTTCATTTGAATAGACGCACCAGAGTTAAGTTTTGGATCTTATGTTGATCAAAGAGAAAAAAAAAAACGTATTCAAGAGAGAGGTACAGTAACATTAAGTAAAAGAAATATAATTTCAAATTTGACAAAATTCTCATAACGGTACTTTTACTCTCCTTTTTCTATATCATGCAAAACTGCAAGCATTCTTTCAGTTCATTTGAATAATAACAAGAGAACACTAAATTTGTTCGCAATGTTTCCTTTTTTTATTTATTTTTATAAACTTTGTGCTATTTTAAAAAGTGTGTGCTGCCTCCACCGTTAGAAATAACTTCAAAAATTCTGTTTTTTAAAGATGTATTGAAGATGATTCAAGGGCCCAAGAGCTTTAATCGCCACAATCAGCTCTTGATTGTCATAATATTGCTTACCTCCTCTGTAAGTTTCACAAACAAGCCATCCACAAACATTTTCAATGATATTGAGATCAGACGAAAAGAGAGGGCAGCCCAATATCTGTATATCCTCATTGGCAATCCGCTCCTTAACAGCACGTGAATTGTGTGTTATCCTGTTGGAGTATCCTTGAAATAGGTCCGAAAAGTTCCTTTATTTCGATAAAAGCAGTTCCTAAAAGAGCTTTGTAAGAAACCCCAGTCAATTTGTTGGAAACGAGCACCACAGTACGAAGTCGCACCCCATACCATGACACCTCCTTGTCTTGAATGATGACGGTCTAAAAACATATTTCATATTCATATTTCAAAAACAGATCATGAAAGTAATAGTTGTAGCCATTAGAACCATTTAAGTTAAATTTCTTTTCATCCGAAAAGACAACTTTGTTCCAGTTTCTTGAGAACGCTTCAACGTCCACAGCCTAAGTCTGGATGGATGTGACTTGCGTGCTCGATTAAGCCGTGGTGTTTTTTTGTATATAGTTTTGTAAGCTTTAAAGAGCACTCACAATTACACGAAGCACAGTGGATTAACTACAAAAACCCAAGCTTTTTCCCTGATTTTGTTTGAGGATTGAGCGGAGTTAGATGCTAGTCTTTGAATTTTCCGCTTGTCTTGTGTTGTTATAACTTTTGGAATCCTTCCTTTGTAGCTATTTTCATTGGATTCACCATTCTTGATAAAGTTTCTTATAACGTGTTCACTTCTGCCAGTTTTATTTCGCGATTTGAGAAGATCTCCGGAAGGTAAACTTTAAATTTAGCTCTTTCTTCCAAATTCAACACATTTTTTCTGTCCGTTTTATTGAAATCAGTTAAAAACAATTTGCCTCACTTTCTAATTAAAAGAGTAAGTTTACCGTTATGGGACTCTTGTCAAATTCAAAATTATTTTTCTGTTGTTCACTTGTACAGTCACCCATTATCAAGGAATAGTAAATACGTTAAAACATACCGTAGAAAAAGGTGTACATTGTTACATTCAGACAGTACTTAGATGACGCTTAGGTGATGTGTGAGCAACAATTAAACAAATATTTTTTAAAGGTCTCAAAACAGTAAAAATGCCATCAAGAAAGTGTAACCGTGATGCTGATGCAATTTATAATATATAGGTCATATAAAAAGTCTCCGCCGTTTTTTGCCACTAGATGGTGTTGGTGTTCATTTATCTGGAAACACTTATCTGATTGTGTCAAACTAACATGTGTTTGAAAGGTGACATGTCAGGACAGCTATGTAATTCGTTGTTCGTCTTAAAAGTTATAATGATTTGAATATGAGTGAAGTATTTGAAGAAATACGCTATGTAATGCTTTTTTAAAATGGAAAAATGATGCAAAAACATGCCGACAAATTTGTCCAGTTAACGGTGAGAATGCTGTGAGTAAACGCTGGATCAAGGAGTGGTTTTTTCGATTCCGTTCCGTAATTTTCAATGTAAAAGATGCACCTCGCGCTGGTCCGCATGTCACTGAAAAAGTCGATGAAATTTTGAAATGGATGGAGTAATACCGGCACGTAAGTTGTCTGGAAATAGCGGAGGCACTTAACATAAACCGTATGATAGCTTGGAATCATCTAAAACGAGCAGGCTACTCAAAGAAGCTCGATGTTTGTGTGCCCTCATGTGGCACCCATTCAAAGAAATTTAATAGACCGAATAACCATCAGTGAAACGCTACTGAAACGTAACGAAATGAAACCATTTTTAAAGCGATTCATTACAGGCAATGAAAAGTGGATTAACTACGAGAATATCCAACACAAGTGATCAAAGGTCAAAGGCCGGTGACCAACCACAGACGACTTCAAAGCCTGGATTGACGGTAAACAAGATTATGTTGAGTGTTTGATGGTATTGGAAGGGAATTGTCAACTCGATCCTCTACTGTGCACAGCTCGACCATTTGAATGAAGCTTTCAAGAAATAGCGTCCAGAATTGGCCAACAGAGAGGGAGTTGTCTTCCATCATGACAATGAGAGGCCACACACATCTTTGATGACCCAGAACAAATTGACGGTTGGGAAGTTTTGATGCATCCACTGTATAGCCCGGACCTTGCACCCTCTGATTACCGTTTGTTTCGGTCTTTGCAAAACTGTCTTGATGGTAAAAAATTGGCCGACCCAAGAGCCGCTGAAAATCACTTGGCCAAGTTTTTCGCTGAGAAACCACAGAAGTTCTACACAGATGGAATTATGAAAATGGCAAAAGGTCGTAGATAATAATGGCCAATATTTACTCGATTGAAATTGATTTTGAATAAATAATTTTTTTTTTTTCAAAAATGTACCAAAAAAACCGCAGAGACTTTTTACATATCAATTATATGGCAAGTTAAGTTGGTTAGATGTGAAATGCTTTGCGAAGCCTACGAAGCCTACTTTAACTGCCCTATTCGAAAATAAGACAAGTCATGGGCTCCACATTTTACTTGCAGTAATTGCAAAAGATGTTTAGAAGGCAAGGAGTTTCCAATGGAAAAAATATATATAGATATGTTTATTTGAACTTTTATTTGTTTTAGATTGGTACCGAGGTGAGAAAAGGAGTACGATGGTGGTTCTAGAAGTACCTGACCCAACAAAGAAAGCGCAAACATTTTGGAACAAAAAATTACTTATTTTTCAACATAATCAGCTCTTTACACTTTTCCAGCGATGTTCTAGCCAATAACTGCCGACATCACTTCTTCATCGTTGGAAAATCTTTGACCACTGAACCATTTTTTCAAGTTTGGTAACAGAAAATAATCCGAGGGGGCTAAATCTGGCGAATAGTGTGCATGAGGTAGCAATTCAAACTTCAATTCATTAACTTTGGCTATTGCAATAGCAGATTTGTGATCTGGTGCATTGTCTTGATGAAACAACACTTTCTTCTTAGCCAAATGCGGCTGTTTTTGCTTAATTTCTTCGCTCAAACGTTGCAATAAGTTCGCATAATATTGGCCGTTGATAGTTTTTTTCTTTCTCAAGATACTCAATGAAAATTATCAAACGCGTATCCCAAAAAATCGACGGCATGAGCTTGCCAGCTTGCCCGCAGGTGAAACGATCTTCGCCTTCTTTGGAGCTGGTTCTCCCTTTTGAATCCATTGTTTTGATTATTCCTTTGTCTCGGGTGTTAAGTAATGGACCCATGTTTCATCCATTGTTATGAAACGGTGCAAAAATTCTGCTTTGTTGCTGTGAAACTTAGCTAAACACTCAATTGAAACATCTTCACGACACTGTTTTTGCTCGAGTGTGAGCAAACGCGGTACCCATCCTGCACACAGCTTTCTCATGTCCAAATTTTCAAATAATATGCCATGTACCGTACTTTTTGAAATGCCTACAATGTCTGATAGATCGCGCACTTTCAGTCGACGTTCATCCAGTACCGCTTTGTGGATTTTCTTCACCATTTCTGGAGTCGTCATCTCATTTGATCGATCACTGCGATGCTCGTCTTGGCAGCTTGTTTAAAGTCAGCAAGCCAAAATTTCACTGTTGTAAACGAAGGAGCAGATTCACCCAGAGTAGAACCCAGTTCAGCTTTTATATTTGTTGGGCTGAGGCCTTTCGTATCACATAACGATGAATAATTTTCTCTATTGTTCACTATTGATGGCAGCCAAAAAAATACTAGACAGCGTGGCGCTTTCAAGCTTGAAACATATGCTTTATAGACTGCGTACTTTCCAATACAGTGGATTTTTTTTAAACAACTATTGCCATGTCTTGGTTAGGCCGGGTACTTCTGGGACCACCCCCATATAAAGTTCCCAGTACATAGAATTTGGACAGAACCAAGAGATCACGGTAACGACTGCTATTTTTGCATCGTAAATCCACGCAAAAGACGTAGTGACAAGAACGATAAGCCAATCGAATATCCTAACCTTACTTCTTCTTCTGCTCCAATTCGGCATAGCCCACAATTTCCAATCCCAGAACCGTCAAAAAAAATTAACTCAATCGAGCTTATCGCAAACATCAAACGAAAATAATGAAGATGAAGAATTTTTACCATCACAGGAACAACAAAAACTCCATCCAATTTCAGGAAAAGATTTTAATGATTTAATTGAAGATTTAAATTTTCCGAAAAGTAAAGCAGAGATTTTGGGTTCTCGGAATGGAATTTGCTTGTCGATGTCAAAATAACTGATCAACGAAATCGCCATAAGACATTTTCTTCGTTCTTTACAAAAGAAGATGGACTTTGTTTTTGTAAAAACATCAAAGGCTTGTTCAAAGAAATTGGGATACCTTGTGTTCCCAATGAATGATGATTATTTTTTGACGGTTTAACAAAAAGCCTAAAGCAGTTTTATTACCCAACGGAAATAAATTTCCATCTCTTCCAGTAGCCCATTCTGTACACCTGAAAGAAAACTACGAAAGTGCTAAAAATTTTACTCGAAGCTTAAAAATATCAAGAGTATAAGTGGCAGTTCATTTGAAATTTTAAAATGATGTTGCTCTTAATGGGACTTCAGGGAGGATACACAAAACATCCGTGTTATCTTTGTTTGTGGGATAGAAGAGTAGATGCTCAGCACTATATTCGTCGATCTTGGCCGATAAGAAGAGAATTTTGTCCTGGAAATCATAACGTTAAATGTAAACCTATTGCTGAATCTGAAAATGTGTTAATGCCATCTTTACATATTAAACTTAGGCTAATACAACAATTCGTAAAGCTGGAATTTTTGTTGATCCACAAATTAAAAAAGCAATTTGCCATTGAGGAATTCCCAAATGTTGGCATAGTTTCTGAATTTTTAGGCAACAATAAAGTCGAAAACTACCAAGAATTAGTTGAAAACATGTTAAGTAACTTTAAAACCATTGGTTGCAGGATATCTTTGAAAGTACATATGCTACATTCTCACATAGATAAATTCCAAAACAACATGGGAGCATTCTCAGAAAAACAAGGAGAACGTTTTCATCAAGATGTTATGGACTTTGAAGCCATTATCAAGGACAATACAATGAAAATATGATGGGAGACTACATTTGGGGCTTAACACGAGAAAATACTAATGAACATAAGAGAAAGAGCACCAGAAAACACTTTTAAATTATTATTTTTCACACTTTTTTCAATTTCCACTGTTAATATTTTAATAATTAAAGATGCAAAAACAATTACAAGTTTATTTGTTTTGATTTTTAAAAAAATAAAAATTGAAATCATAGTTTTAAAAATAACTCCTTAAAGCGTTCTCCTATCTACAAAAGCAAACTTTTTTATCAAATATATTTTTTTATGGATGACTGTAGAAACACCTTTTTAAATTTCATACCCTTTTTTTCAGAGTCAAAATTCATGTTGACTTGTGTTATTTTTCCACAATTCCGGACGTTTTTTTCGTATTGCTTCTCGCAAACAGCATATAACTTCAAGGTACAATAATACTCTTTGATCGACCTTGGCGTGCTTGTTCGGCATTGGCTCTTGGGTGCTTCAATTGGGACCATTGTGACGATTGGGCTTTGATTTGAACGACATAACCAAATACTCCAGTGACGAACCTTTTGAGCAAGACACGATCATCACTGACGTTATTCAAGAGCTCCTGAGCGACGCTCTTGCGACGGTTTTTCTGATCAAAATTAAGAAATTTCGGAACAAACTTCGCTGACACGTTTCATGCCCAAAATATCTGAAAAAATTGCATGACACTAACCGACCGATATGCCTACATCCACAGCCACTTCTCCTATGATAATTGGACTTTCCGTAGCAATTTTCTTGACAGTTTCTACGTTAAAATCTTTTGTTGATGTGCTGGGGCGTCCAGAGCGAGGTTCGTCATTGGTATCTTCTCTGCCATCTTGGAAGAGCTTGTACCACTTGCAATTTTTTTTTTTATTTAGAGCAGACTCACCGTATGCCACTGTCAACATTTTCACGAGGCTTGGAGCACTGAACTGGGTTCTACTCTGGGTGAATCTGCTCCTTTATTTACAACAGTAAAATTTTGGGTTGCTGACTTTAAAAGAGGTCGTACGAGCTGCTAAGACGAGCATCGCAGTGATCGACCAAATGAGATGACGACTCCAGAAATGGTGAAGAAAATCCACAAAGCGGTACTGGATGAACGTCGACTGAAAGTGCGCAACCTAGCAGACATTGTAGGCATTTCAAAAAGTACGGTACATGGCATATTATTTGAAAATTTGGACATGAGAAAGCTGTGTGCAGGATGGGTACCGCGTTTGCTCACACTCGAGCAAAAACAGTGTCGTGAAGATGTTTCAATTGAGTGTTTAGCGAAGTTTCACAGCAACAAAGCAGAATTTTTCCGCCGTTTCATAACAATGGATGAAACATGGGTCCATCACTTAACACCCGAGACTAAAGAATAATCAAAACAATGGATTCAAAAAGGAGAACCAGCTCCAAATATGGCGAAGATCGTTTCATCTACAGGCAAGCTATCAAGCTCATGCCGTCGATTTTTTGGAATGCGAGTTTGATAATTTTCATTGAGTATCTTGAGAAAGGAAAAACTATCAACGGTCAGTATTATGCGAACTTATTGCAACGTTTGAGCGAAGAAATTAAGCAAAAACAGCCGCATTTGGCTAAGAAGAAAGTGTTGTTTCATCAAAACAATGCACCAGATCACAAATCTGCTATTGCAATGGCCAAAGTTAATGAATTAAAGTTTGAATTGCTACCTCATGCACACTATTCGCCAGATTTAGTCCCCTCGGATTATTTTCTGTTCCCAAGCTTGAAAAAATGGTTCAGTGGTCAAAGATTTTCCAACGATGAAGAAGTGGTGTCGGCAGTTAATGGCTAATTTGAGGAGCAAGACAGTTCTTATTATAAAAAAGGTATCGAACTTTTTGAACATCGCTGGGAAAAGTGTTTAGAGCTGAAAGGCGATTATGTTGAGAAATAAATAAACTTTTTTTCCAAAATTTTTGTGTTTTCTTTATTAGGTCGGGTACTTCTGGGACCGCCATGGTATGCTATACCAGGTGTATCGGTATGAATTAGCGTTTTTTTTTTTTTTTTGTGAAAACGAAACACTAATTTTTAATAGGAAAGTAAAGAAACACATTTTTATTATCTTTCAGGCAATTTATGAATTCCACGTTAATAAAACTGTTCGTCTTTTGAGGCAGTCACCCAATTTTCGACTTCCCATCGATGAAAACCAATGGTAGTCGGAAGAAGCCAAGTCTGGCGAATACGACGGGTGGGGTAGCAGCTCCAAGCCAAGTGCTTTGGTTGTATCCTGAACCAGTTTTGTTTTGTGTGCATCTGCATTGTCTTGGAGCAAAATTACATTCCCATGTATTCTGGCACGATCAATGCATGGTTCAAGTTGATTATTTGTTGCCGATAACGATCTATATTAATGGTTTCACTTGGTTTTAGGAGCTCGTATTACACCACACCTTTCAAGTCCCACCAGACACACAGCATTGTTTTCTTGCCGAATCAATTTGGTTTTGCAGTCGAAGTTAATGGTTGTCCCGCATTAGTCCATGATTTTTTTCCGTTTAGGATTCTAAAAATAAGTCCATTTTTCATCGCCAGTAACAATTCGATACAAAACTGGTTTTTTATCGTTTCTTTGAAGCAAAATTTCACAAGTGGCACCCATTTACCAGACTTTTGGATCTTTCTCACAGCTTTTGAACGGTCAGAATTTGTTTGTCATTTTTTTCTGACAGAAAGTGTCATCTTCATCCAATATTGCTTGCAATTCGGCGTCTTCAAACTTTTTTGATGGTCTTCCATGTTTCTCATTCCTCACGTCAAAATCATTATCTCTGAACCGTTGAAACCATCTTTTGCATGTTGCTTTTGATAGAGCATGATTACCGTATGCCTTGACAAGCATTCGATGCGACTCTGCAGCACTTTCTTCAAATGAAAACAAAAAATTAATCCTTTCCGCAAGTCATCATTTTCTGGTACAAAATTCGACATTTTTAAAACGATGAAAAAATATGATGTTTGCTCAATGACTTGATGTATACTAAATATGCTTGACAGGTGTCATAGCAACCAAACAAAAAAAAAAAAAATAATAACATTAGGGCCCGTTCGCAATAAATGTTCCCTATCGAGACATTTGTATTTTGACGCTCACTTCATAGCGGTACACCTGGTATACTTGAAGCTGTAAACATATGTTCGAGACATGTGTTCCAACAAAGAAAAAAAATTTCGATAATCGAATGTACGTTTCTCGCGAAATTTCAAAAGTCATCTTACTTTTTGAACACACCTCGTATAAATTGAGATACAGAAATTCATCAATAGCTGTGAAATATGTAATAAACGAGTAGCTAAACATGGTCCACATGTAATTCAAATTCCAATGCATATGACTGAAACATTCTAATATTTAACGACATAGTTCACATCAATAGCTTTGTTCAGTGAGGAAAAAATAGAACAGAAAATCACAGATACGTGAAAAATGTCAGATCAGAATTAAAACAGATAAGTACAGTCTATATATTAGCTGTCAAAAATGTTGACATTCGGCATTTATCATTTCTTGTGAAGTTTTTGAAAAGTTGAAAAGATTCTCAAAGTGAAATACAAGATTGAATAAATAAAAATGGCTTTAAATAAAATTCAACAAATTATATTAGAAGAATTAGTGGAGAGTGATTGTGGAGGTGATATCAGTTTGTCGAGTTATGGAACAACAGATTCCAGGGATATGAAGACTTTAGTGATTCAAGGAACTGTATTGCACATTTCTTGAAGGAAATAGTTTCTTTCTACAATGAAAAGGAATTTGTGACACATTTCTGCATTTCTTGCAGTCTCTATAAACGGTTTGTAGACACGTTTGCAACGTCAAATTTATTTAAGTCAAATTAGAGGGCAGCAAAACGTATTCTGCTGAAATGCATATAGCGCTTTTTCTTTGGTTTGCTGGGCATGAGACTTGCTGCTACAGGGATATTGCCGATCGATTCAACCTCGCCTTGGGAACTGTATGCAGTCTTATCAATAGAGTGCTGTATTTCATCAGCAATCTTTACGACTCGGTCATCCGATGGCCTACTGAAGATGAGAAAATATAAGCCAGCTCGTATATGAGAAACAAAACTGAAATTGAAGGTGTTATAGGTACTAAATTAATTGCATATAATAATTGTCAAACGATGTAGTAACCTAACTCTTCTCTTACTTTTGCAGGGAGCATAGATGGTAGAAAAATCAAAATTGCCCCCCCCCCCCCCTAGGCATGGAAAAAACAACTATTGGGTATGTAATTTTTTTCAAAATTTGAACGTTTATTTAAGAAAAACATGTAAAATAGTATTATTCAAAGTATTGCCCATCTGAAGCTATGACTTTTTCCTATCTTTCTGGCAATTCTTGGATTCCATCCCAAAAGAACTGCGCCGGCTTGGCAGCCAAGAATGAATAAAGCCAATTTTTGATATTCTGCTCTGATGTGAACCATATTTCAGTGAGGGCGTTCTGCATCGACCGGAACAAATGGTAGTCAGAAGGGGCAAAGTCTGGGCTATAAAGCGGGTGGGGTAAGACTTCTCATCCACTGTTTTCCAAATAGTTCTTAACCGGAATACCAACGTGGGGCCGAGCGTTGTCATGATGAAAAATTATTGCCTCGTGTCTGGTCGCATATTCCGGGCGGTTTTCGGCTACTGCTCTCTTCAAATGAATTAATTGTGTTCGGTAGCGTTGTCTATTGACGGTTTCACCCAGTTTTAGCAGCTCATAGTACAGCACACCCATCTGATCCCACCAAATACAGAGCATTACCTTCGCGCCATGGATATTCGGCTTTGCCGTTGATTTGGATGGTTGGCCGGGTTTCACATATGATTTTTTGGGCTTGGGGTTATCGTAATGGATCCATTTTTCATCACCAGTATTAATCCGATGCAAAAATGACTTCCTTTTGTGGCGTTCCAGTAACATTTCGGACAAACAAAACCGCCTTTCGACGTCTGTCGGCTTGAGTTCATGTGGAACCCAATTTCCTTGATTTTGAATATATCCAACTGCTCTTAAACGTTTTAAAATGGCAGCTTGAGTGACACCCAAAGATTCTGCGAGCTCTTCTTGTGTTTGGCAACAATCTTCATAGAGTAATGCTTCCAGTTTTTCATCTTCAAAATTTTTTGGCTGCACAAGACGTTCATCGTCTTCCAAGCCAAAATCACCACTTTTAAATCATGCAAACCACTTTTGGCACATTTGCTCAGCTAACGCATGCTTACCATAAACTTCCACCAAAATACGATGACTTTATTCAGCAGTTTTGAGTAATGAAGGAGAACTCCCAGCAAAAACACTTTTTCAGGCACAAAGTTCGACATATTTGAGTGAAAAAATTTTTTTTTGTTGTTTAGACTTCAAATGAATGACATATACTGAAATGACGTACAATGACAGCATCTTTACAACGCATGTTCCAATCGAATAATAACAATGTAATAATACAAGTTACGCCATCTCTTAGCAAACCGCACGAATTAAGTTATAGACCTAATACAATGATAGAAAGGGCATTACAAGTCTATCTCTTCAAGCAATATGCAACGAGAAAAGGAAGTTTACAGACATTATCATTGGATATCCGGGTTCTGTTCATGACAACAGGGTTTTTGAGAATTCGGTAATTATAAATTACCTAATTTATGTGGGAACGGGTTTCTATTGGGGGACTCCGCTTATACGTGCTCACAGTTTCTAATAAACCCATGTCGCGACAATGGCCACTTATCTTCTAGGCAGAAGTTTTTTAATTGGAAATAAAGTTCCGGTAGAATCGTAATAGAGCACGATTCTGTTCTTAAACAGCGCTTTCGACAGTTTTATTATTGCAAGCTGAGAAGAGTAAAGAAACTCTGTCATTTTATTTGAGCATGTATTGTGCTGCATAATTTATGCAACGATGATGAGCTGCCATTTGAAATTGACGAAAACATTGAAGAAAATGACAATTTCAATACAGTTTCTTACCAGCAGCAAGGTTTCAGCCTTCGAAATAGGCTGTGTGAAGAAGTGTTTTCGTATTTTAATTGAGCAGATAAGAAAAACTAAATAAAAAATCATAAAATTATTTTTATACTTTTATTTTTATGCAACCGCAATTCGCGCTTCTCTTCTCTCTGTTTGGCCAGCTCAGTGGTTTTTTCTCTATAGGCCTCAAGCTTGGCATATTTGTACACACGGCCTGATCTCCTTTCTTCAGCGAACTGATCCCTCCACTTTTTCAGCTCTTCTGTCACAGTGCTGATTTTCTTCCGTTTTCTTGGTGGCTCTACGTTCTCTGAAGATGTTTCTTCTATGCCAACCAGCGGAGTATAAAAGTGATACTGGCTGGCATTCCTTATTAAAAGGAAACAGAAGGATTTTGAATGTTTTGTATTATTTAATGTTATACATTTACCTACAATGGAAGAAATTCCAGCCTCCACCAATATTGCCTCTTTTGTTTTTCCACTTCCAGTGGTCCAGCAGTACATCTAAGAGCTCTTATGGAAAAAGGTTTATACTTATAAGAAATTAGAATGTATGAATATAAATTAAATACTTTTCATACGCCCAAGCGGCCCTGTTGTTTCCTGTTGTGCAATTGTGGTTTATTTTAGAACCCATGTTCAAGACTCTTCCACTTCTTCTCAACCTGAACCGCAGTGAAATCTGATCCGAACTCTTGAATTTGGCCAGCAATCTGCTTCTAGAGTTTTTTTTTTTTTTTTTTGTTTTGAGGGAAAATATTTTGCCGACCTTTGGCTCTAAATCTTTGTAAAGACTTATGAGGAGCTTTTTGTTTTTCTTCTGCAGTTTTTGCAAACTGGTTAAACGTTTTCTGGCGAAATTCTTCATCTAAAAAAATATCTGTGTAAAATATGTTAAATCCATTAAATTTGTACTTACTATTTTGTAAATTGTGCCGTGAATTCAACCAGCAGTGAATTCAGCATTCAGCATGAACTTTCCATAGCCTTTTTTTCATTCAAAATGTACACAATATTCGCAAACAAATAAATTGCTAGAAAGAAATCAAAATGACAGCCAAATTTGATTTTGACATCCGCACACCAGTCTGCTCTATCTCAAGAGTATGTGCAAGTTTTTCTGTACTCTTCTGTTCTGACAACCTCACTGAACACAAAGCAGAACAGTTTCGGACAGAATTTTTTCTCACTGAACACGAAACCTTGTACTTTTCTGTTCTTTTTTGCCCAGAACAGTATCTAACCACTATCGACAAATTTTCAAAGTTTGTAACAATTCATAAAAGAAAGGAATTGGATAGCTTTAGTAGGTGCAATAAAACAGAGATTTTAGTTCTTGGGGAAGCCCAATATAAGGCCAAAGTCAAGTAAAATAATGCCAAATTGATTATTATAAATTGAAAAATGTAGTTCTAGTAATAATTCCGTCTTATGTTAAGAGGAAATGAATTTCAAAGATGAATAGCATGAACAAAAAATTGCCGATTATCAACTTGATATGCAGTACGTGATACAATTAAGATGAAGAAACGATTAGATGACGATATTTATACTTATGTAGATACATTCTGATGCCATATACAGTAGTGTGCAAAACAGTTGCAAGATTTTTTTCTCTTGACGTTTTGTTTGATTAACTATACAAAGAATGATAATATGTAAGAATTTAAAGATAAATCCGTTACTGACAGTACACTCTTAGGTCTCAGCAATAAAAACAGAAAAAAGTACAGTTAGTTTAGTTATTCCAGGGAAAAATGTTAGCTTGCCAAATATGCAGCTGTGCAAAACATATGCAAATTTTATATTTTTCCCTCATTTCTGTTTTAACTTCCAAGATATTCAGATCAGGTTAGTAAAATAGTGTTCTCTATCAAATAGATTATGTTCATAGGCAGTTTTTTTTTTATTCACTTTTCACTAAATTTGCGTTGAAACAATGGCTAGCAATAAGTACGATCCCCGAATAAAGGAGCTGGTAGTTGAGGCTTTTAAAAACGGATCGAAGCATAGAAAGATAGCTAAACGATGCAAGATTCACAAATCGACTGTTTCCCGGATAATTACAAAGTTCCGACAAAATTTATCAATTGCAACGCTTCATTCTGGTGGTCGTCCGAAAAACAGACATGCAAACGATTCAACTGCAATCGTTAAGGATCTCAACTTGTCAATCGATGCAAGCACAGTTCGTACACGTGCAATAGAAAGCAATTTAAGGGCATACCGAGCTGTAAGGAAGCCTCTGTTAACCTTGAAACACCGTCGAAAAAGGTAGTCTCTTTGTTTGATAAAAAACTGCTTCTAATTTCCTATTATTTAGAATTCAATTTTCAACTTGGTCCCAGACACAGTGGAGAACCGTTTTATTTAGCGATGAGAGCAAATTTAATATCTTATCTACCGATGGTATTGGTTACGTTCGCCGAAAGCCAGGTACACGGTTAAATCGGGAAAACATCCGAGCTTCTTTGAAGCATTAGGGCGGTTCCGTTATGGTTTGGGGATGCTTCTCGGCTCAAGTATGTGGTCCCTTACACCTTACACCAAATAACTGGAATAATGGATCGCTTTGTGTATAAGGACATCTTAGACACAGTCATGCTTTCATACGCTGAGGAAGAGTTGCCGTTGTTATAGAGGTTTCAACAAGACAACGACGCGAATCACACCTCAAAGTTCATTAAAGAACTTCTAGGGGCTCGGGGAGTAAATGTTTTATATTGACCTCCACAGTCCCCCGACTTAAACCCAATCGAAAACTTATGGGGAATCCTAAAACAGCGGACAATGGGGCAACGGTTTACTTCGAAAAAGGTTCTTAATAAACCTTTAAAGGATGAGTGGAATAAAATTCCCAGTGAGTTAACAAACTCCCTTATTGCTTCCATTCCGAAAAGGTGTGCAGGAGTTATTACAAATAATGGTTTTTGGGTCAAATATTGATGAACAAAAAAACTTGCATATGTTTTGCACACTACTGTATATATCACATATAGGGTTTTCTAATAACGACTTAACAACTTTTTTTTTTAAATAAAAGGCAAACCATTTGAGATATTTCAAAAACTTTATTATTGGCTTGAACTACAATCAAAACATTTAAGAATGGAATTCGACTTCGTTCATATGGCCACCGCGGGCACGTTTGCAGCGGTCGATTCGTTGGACCCAATTTTCGACGACCCGGCCACACATTTCGGCCGAAACGGCCGCTATTTCGCGTTCAATGTTGGCTCTGAGCCAATGACTCAACTTAGCCCCACAGAAAATAGTCAAGCGGCGTTAAATCGCAAGAACGAGGCGGCCAATCGACTGGCCCATGTCTTGAGATAACACGCACACCATACTTACTCTTCAATAAATCGATTGTAGCGTGTGCTGTGTGACTTGTAGCACCATCCTGTTGAAACCATATGTCGTCCAAGTCCATATCTTCCAATTCGGGCCAAGAATAATTGGTGATCATGGCGCGAAAACGCTGACCATTCACAGTAACGTGACGATCGTTATCGTCGACGAAAAAATATGGCCCAATGACGCCGCCGGCATGCAAACCGCACCAAACAGTTATTTTTTGTGGATGAAGAGGTGATTCATGAAGCACATGTGGGTTTTCACCCGACCGATAACGCATATTTTGCTTATTGACGAGCCCATTGAGCCAAAAATAAGCTTCGTCACTGAAGATGATTTTGCGATGAAATTCATCATCTTGGAGCATCTTCTCCAGAGCCCAATCGGAGAACGTACGTCGCTTCAAATGGTCCATCGGCTTCAATTCTTGAGTCAGCTTGATCTTGTATGGGTGTAAACCAAGATCCTTACGCAAAATACGCCATAATGTGATCTGAGTGATGCCCAATTCTTGAGAACGCCGTGGAATTGACTGATTTTGATCGTTTGCTACGGACGTCTGAACGGCAGCGATATTTTCGACACTTCGACCCGTTGTCTTACTGACACGGCAACATCACACAACGAATATGTAAACTCAAATTTTTGCACTAAACTTGTTATTGCCTGTCTACTAGGGCGAGAATTACGACCGAAAATTAGAGTTAACGCTCTTAAAGTTGCAGTCACCCACTCGTTGCTCGTTAGTGTACTTTACCACGATGAAAATGTTGAGTTTACTGAATAAATTGACAGTGACAGTTTATTGATTCGTGAAAGTTCAAAGTTAAATTCAAAGTTGTCAAGTCCCTATTGGAAAACCCTATACAAAGGTATTCCAGTTGTTAATTACATCTTTCCTGAATAGTTTAAATCAATTGCCTGAATTTAGGAATTTTGGTTAATAGGTGAACCTTTTAACTGAAATTTAAAATAGGTTACTAGCCTCACACCTAAGTAACATAGGCACTAACCAATCGATGCCCTATACATATTGCAATAATTTCAGAAGTCATAATATGAGGCGTATTGATGACTTTCTTATGTTTCGAGTCATGCTTACACGCTTTCTCTTCGATTTGCCGATATACATTCTTTATCATTCTGCTCTACGTCTCATGGAGACTCCACGGTACTTACTTTTGTTAAATAATTGGGTTTTTTTGAAAAGCTTTTCGGAAAATACCGCTTTCTATAAAATCTAAGTTACCACCATTTTAATGATTCCTTTGCATTACACATTTATACGCAATGTTAAAATATATTTTTTTCTTTTTTTAAGATATTGAGCTGACATTTAAAAGAAAATCTTAGAAGTGTATACCTTTTGACGTGGTCTAGTGAAAGGTTGACTCCATCCGCTCGTAATTTGCCAACGACAGAACCGATCCTTGGCAGTTTTGTGACTTTCCCGTTTGTTACTGTGTCCAAGAACTTAAACTTCACGCTACAAGTCGAAGGACTAATTAATAATGTTTCAATCAAACTTTCGAAGTTTGATTAAAGCATTTTATTTACGGGACCCCAGATTCTTAAATATTAAGGCCCAACACAAATAAATGATCCGTTGATGTAAGGTAAATTCAGCATCTATACCCGCCCCTTTTATGATGTCTTGTGATTTATTTAGGGCAAGCTGTCACATCAGTAAGCTTTGAGTGACAGTTGGCGCCTATTTTCAAAAGTTGTTGAAAGCTTACGTAGTTGTTTAATTTTTGACCTCTGAGTTTTTTAATAGTTTTTTAGGGTTGGTTGCGATACAGTAGGTGCGGGTAATATGGATCAATCGGGCAATGCGAACCACCTGGGTATATCTAACAGCTTGCATTTATGGTAAATACATAACTATTTATGCCTGGACACGCAAAAAGGATACAGCATTGGTAAAAGATAATTTTTGCATTGCAAGCTCACTTGGTTTGGTGATTTCATGGTAAAAGGTTCTTTTTCTAAGCAAAACGTGTCTTTTCAAGTTTTAAAAAAAAGTTTGTGTGAGGCTATGTTTGTAACAAAATTGAAAATATTTTTATTTTTTCAAGTGCTTAGACATTTTATAAAGTCGATAAAAAGGTGACTAAGTCTTATATATTTTTGTTAAATAAAATCAGAGCTCCTCACTTTCCAGGTAAAATGGACCACTCAGCGGCGGCTTATGTGGGCCAGTGTTCAAGTTTACCCTCACATCCTTTAAAAAACCTAGCTTTCACATTCTTTTTTTTAGAGAAAATGCCAAAATATAATTTAAAACTGCGAGAGTATGACTATAGAAAATTAAGAGAGCTGCTGAGAGATTAAAAATGGTCATATGGGGTTTTTAAGAGCGTCGAAACTTTTCGGTGTTCCAAAAACAACATTGAGGCGCATAGTGTTTGATGAAGACTATGAAAGCAGAAAAAACTAGCCCAAACCTTTGGGAAGAAAGCCTGTTTTTTCTCCATATATGATTATATTCTTCAAATGGAAAGTCTCTATTTCGGTCTAACATGAAATGATATAAGATACTAGCAGTAGCAGTAAGGAACAAAATACCAAACACTTTTTCTAAGGTAAGAGGCAATGATCGTAAAGATTGGCTGAAATCAATTGATCGCACATAAGGGTTTGATAAAGAAAGCGTTTAAAATTTTTTTGATTTATTAGGAAGCTTCTACCAAAAAAAGAACTATTCTGCTAACACAATTTTTAATGTGGATGAAACAGGAATATCGGCAGTTTCAAGCAAAATGCAGCAAATCCTTGCGAAAAAAGGAAAGCGTTAAATCCGAATTATGACGTTCGCAGAACGCGGCTCCTTAGCAACTATTATAACTTGCATGAGTGCTGGTGGCATATTCGTACCGCTATTTTTTATATGTTCCAGTTGTTATTTATCCTCCATACTCTTGCGCTAATTAAAAAAAAAAAGAACTGCCTATGCCTACGCTGATGACATAGCAATTGTGGTAAAACACAAATGTTTAAACTCTGCGGTGGAAATATTGCAAGAAGAATTTAACACCGTCTCTAAATGGTGTCATGATAAAAGCCTTCTAATAAATGCGACCAAGACAAAAGTAATGCACATACGCACCCCCTCTAAGCGAGTAGATATTCAAATTCCGGGTGAGTTTTTTTAACTTGTGACATCCAAATTACTCGAAAAATACGCGATATCGCGAAAAATGTTTGTGACGAACGAAGGTCACTTTTGTTTTTTCAAAGGATAATTCCTGATTTTCATTGCTTAGTCGTATTCCTCAATGGGGAACACGACTTTGTCTCAAAGGTCTTATTCATTCAGTGCTAGATACCACTGCACTGGCACGCCTAAATCATTAATCTGTTTCCAACGTTGTTAGGGTGTTAGAAGGTCGAGATTTGTTTTGAGGAAGTCATTATTGCCTCGAAAGGAGTTAAAACTCAAAGAAATTTCAGATAGAGACAAATTGTCCTATACTTATCTGAGAGTATATGATCTTACCTCACTTGATTTCTTCTAGTGGAGCTACTTAAAAAGTGAGGTTTACAGAAAAAAGCCAACAACACGTGTGGACATGAAAAGACGAATAACTGAAGCTTGCCGGAAGATTACGCCAGAAATACTTCTCAGTTCTGTTGGTGCATTTAGAGCGCGGATAGAGAAGTGTATTGAAGTGAATGGTCACATTTTCGATTTGTTGAAATAGTATCGGGAAATAAACGTCGAAATGGAAATGTTTCTGGGTTAAGCTAAACGCAGTATGTAAAAAAAAATGACAAGCCTACGAGCAATACGACTGAGCAATGAAAATCAGGAATTATCATTTGAACAATCAAAAATGACCTTCGTTTTACCTTGAAAATGGGGCTCAAGGTTAAACTCGTGGTTACCATCTTATGTCCTTTTCAGTACATTGTGACTTTTGTCTGAAACATTTTTCGCGATATCGCGTATTTTACGAGTAATTTGGATGTGTCAAGTTAAAAAACTCACCCTGAATATCACCGAAACGAACACTGCCCATTGTCAGCCAACAATAAAGAAATTGAAGTAGTTAAAAAGCATCGGGATGATTATAGATGAACACCTATTATGGCGAAAGTATATAAATAGCCTACGTCTTCAACTTAAGAGCGCGCTCCTTGCGATGGTATACCTTAAAAGATATTCCTATTTTGAAGTGCAGAAACAAGTGTACTACGCTATCAGAATGAAGAATCAGATATAGGATTCTGGCTTGGGGAAACGCGGCGAAAAGATATTGAATCTTCAACATCGTCTATTTAAAGTTTTTAGACCTGCTTACACATATTTTAAAGTCTTAGATGCCAACGCAAGATTTCAGATGACAACACTCATACACTATATGGATGATCAGAGATTTCTGCAACCTATACGTCATACGCAAAATTCCAGAAGACGAGCCCAAGGAATGCTAGAAGTACCAGAAGCATTCAACATCTATGGGAAACGAGAACTACGCTATGATATTCCAATACTTATGAACAGACTTGGTCAATCTTTGAAATACATTCCTAACCTTAGAGAACGCAAAAAGAACTGAAAAAATTATTTATTGGGTCTATGCGGTTTGCTTATAGATGGCGTAACTTGTATTATTCTACTAGAATATGCGTTTGAAAGCTGCTGTCATTGTACGTCATTTCAGTATATGTCATTCATTTGAAGTGTAAACAACAATTTTTTTTTTTTCACTCAAATATGTCGAACTTTGTGCCTGAAAAAGTGTTTTTCCGGGGAGTTCTTCTTCATTACTTTAATATGAAGAAAACTGCTGCCGAAAGTCATCGTATTTTGGTGGAAGTTTATGGTGAATATGCGCTAGTTAAGCGGACGTGCCAAAAGTGGTTTGCACGATTTAAAAGTGGTAATTTTGGCTTGGAAGACGATGAACGTCCTGGGCAGCCAAAAAAGTTTGAAGATGAAGAACTGGAAGCATTACTCTATGAAGATTGTTGCCAAATACAAGAAGAGCTCGCAGAATCTTTCGGTGTCACTCAAGCAGCCATTTTAGAAGGTTTCAAAGCAGGTGGATATATTCAAAAGCAAGGAAATTGGGTTCCACATGAACTCAAGCCGAGATACGTCGAAAGGCGGTTTTGCATGTCCGAAATGCTGCTGGAACACCACAAAAGGTAGTCATTTTTGCATCGGATTGTTACTGGTGATGAAAAATGGATGCATTACGATAACCCCAAGCGCAAAAAATCATATGTGAAACCCGGCCAACCAGCCAAATCAGCGGCAAAGCCGAATATCCATGGCGCGAAGGTAATGCTCTGTATTTGGTGGGATCAGATGGGTGTGCTGTATTATGAGCTACTAAAACCGGGTGAAACCGTCAATGGACAACTCTACCGAATATAATTAATCCGTTTGAAGAGAGAAGTAGCCGAAAAACGCCCGGAATATGCGACCAGACACGAGGCAATAATTTTTCATCATGGGAACGCTCGGCCCCACGTTGCTATTCTAGATAAGAACTATTTGGATTACAGTGGATGGGAAGTCTTACCCCACCCGCCTTATAGCCCAGACCTTGCCCCTTCTGACTACCATTTTTTCCGGTCGATGCAGAACGCCCTCACTGAAATACGGTTTACATCAGAGCAGAATATCAAAAAATTGGCTTGATTCATTCTTGGCTGCCAAGCCGGCGCGGTGGAATGGGATCCACGAACTGCCAGAAAGATGGGAAAAAGTCATAGCTTCAGATGGGCAATACTTTGAATAATACTATTGTACATGTTTTTCTTAAAAAAAACGTTCAAATTTTGTAAAAAAAAACCGCACGAATTAAAATATATACACAATATTTCGATGTACTTTATAAAGTAGAATAGTAATAAAGGTATTCTACTTTGTTATTTTTCTTTTCCACAATGAAGTCGATAAGAAGAATGCTGACACCGGTCCATGCTCAAGCAAAACCGTCACAGTTTGGCAAATTTCACCTACTCCTAAATTAAAAAAAATTTAAGTCAAGGAGAAAAACTGAAGCAAAGATCCTTACAGTTTCTCACTAGAAAACTGACCTCGAATAGAGTAAAATTAAAAAAAGCAATAACAAGTTTGAAAAAAATGTCCAAACCTAAGAAAAATACTGTTAAAAAGAATAGTCAAACAAAAGTCTATAAGAAAAGCTATAACTTCTGAAAGAAGCTAAAAGTACAATAACAAGACACGGATGAAAAATAAAAGCGGTGGTCCACAATTGCTGCACTTACTCCACATCTCTCATGACTTTTAATGACATGAGCTGTATTAATAGTCTGCATTGCAGTGTGCCTAACAGAAATGGGATGTTAATAACTCTAAAAATGCAATTGTTACATCCATAAACTATTTTAACTTTTGAACCTTGGCAAACATTCAAAATCTTGCATCCAATGATATTAAAACACAAAGTCAATATCAGAACTTTACACTTAAACTAAGCATTTGTCTAATATATCAAATAATCTTTAAAGAAATGTAAAAAGCCAAATCTAAAAAAACAACCTAACTTTAAAATTCAATACATTACTCAATCTCGTATACTTGTACCAGTATACCTACTCATTCTACGTAGTTAAGGGTATCACAGCTGGCTCAAAGATCTTATGCAGAAAGTTATTTGCTTACCCTCTTCAAAGCTCATTTTAAAATCTGACACAAATCGTAACCAAAACCATCCCTTAACCTTTGACCTACTAACACCAACTGACCCAAAGATTACCCGAAAATAAAGAAAACAAAAATAAATAAAAACGAATTGGAATTCATAACAAGACAAAACCAAAGACTAAGCCAAATCACCCTTTTTGGTCAAACACAGTCAACATTATTTTCCTCAATTGACTTTTTTTAATACTGAAAATTGCATTCAACCCCTGTTCGCCTGTACGACTCTATAAATTAGACGACAACTTTTCGTTAATGTCCACAATCGACGGCACAATGACAAAGTACCTACGAATGGAATTGCAGGACAGAAATGCCCACCAACATTACACCGACTGACGGTAGCAGTCCAACAAAAAGGCACAAAATACACTTTCAACATATCAAATGCCTCCGGTAAACCATTTCGACAGAAATTCAATTTCAATCAATTTCATTGAAACGATGCGGTCGATAAGATGCTACAACAAATTCGAATTTCAATAAAATGCCCTTAGGAACACACACCAACCAACCAACCAACCAACCAACCAACCAACCAACTAACCATCTAACAAACCGACCGACCGAAACGGAGCAAAAGAGTGACCGTCATTGTCGTTCAACTGACAAGCCCATCGGACCCAACAAGAATAAACTAGTCCCTTGCCTTAATGTATTTGAGGTTAAGGTGAAACAACAAAGCAGCAATGCTCTAACGCCATATCATTATTTGCTAACCCGAAACCGTTTGTTCCCTGTCCGAATAGGAGATCGAAGACGATTTTTCCTTTTCTGGTATAAATTGTCGATTGGGGGCCAAATCTGACCAAAACTGATTCTAGACTAGGGTACTAGAGCTTTTGCTGGTACTTCTATTGGTGCACATTGTCATTTGTGATTTTAACGGCTCTCAAGGGTGACCATCTTAACTGGTGATGGTGTGGACGAACAACACATCCAGCCAACTATTCAGCCAACCAACTAAACAACCAACTTCGACTGACAGCTCTTTATATTTGCCAAGTCGGGATGGTTGCCTGGTTAGGTTAGGGATGAACATGAACCTGTTTTTTTTTTTTATTTGGGATTAAGACAAAAATAAAGAACACGTATCTATGTATGTTGTTAGTAGATACGTGGTTCTAGATCTCTGTAGGATACTGTCTAAAGCAGAGTAATATTAGTATGACGACAAGAGCAACAATAATTACGACGACTTGGGAACGATAAACAATGAATCTGGATGTTGAACTCATATAACAATTTCAAAATGTCACACATGTCTACTTGTAATGGTTAATTAGAGCAGATGCCATTTCAACAGTATTTTGGTGATTGCCAGCGTTAATTTATTCCTGTCGTTGTTCTTTATGACCATCATTATCCTAGTTAATAGGAAAGATGATGCAAGCTATTCCATTTGCCTGTTCACTTGATACTTCCTGATACTCTACTAGTATTGCTGACTGCCACTTATTTAAGAAGACTTCCTTGGAGCTACTCGTACAATCATACAACCGACCGGAGGTGGTATTAAATCTTTGGGTGAAGTCTTCTGACTTTCGGTTTGAGGACATTCATTTATCACTGCCCACATTTAGAAGACTTTTTGGCATAAAACATTCACATAACGCTTAAGGCAAATGAGTTGGGGTTAAGTTTTATGACGCACTAGCTTTTACAGCCGTAGGTCATACAAGTTCCCAATAAGGAAGTCCATGTCTCTGGATAGATACGAAATTTAGTATACCTTGAATAGGGAACTAATACATATGTAAGTACATATGTAAGTACATATCTATGCTAGCTTTCTTTAAAGAAACGTAGTTCAGATCTCTGACAATTTTCGATATTTACACTCTTCTGGCTATTATTTGCATCAATAAGATGGTACTGTGTGTTGGAGGCTAGCAAATGTAGAACTATCGTCACCTGTTCTCCAATCACTTCCGAATAGAACTGCAGTTTTTTAATATCGTAGTGAGTTAGCGATAATAGATACGCCAATTGAGGCAAAAAACAAAATACATTGAGTAGCCCTGCAGTAAGTTGCAGTAAGAATAACACACCAATTAGATCGAGCTGTTGAGTGGAAAAGACGCCTAGCTCATGATTTAGGAAACGACACATCTTGAAACTGCTAAATGACACTGATCCAAAACACCAAAACAGCGTGCCCAGATGGTTTATTTTAAGAGATGTTGAAGATTGTAGTCGAAGCCTTTACGCAAACATGCATGTGCTTGATCGCAAGAAAGCATGCCCAACAACTGAAATATCAGCAAAATCTGAAAAATTCACAAGAAAGACGATGAATTGTATTGCATTGTACTAGTATTATGTGAATACGTTTACAAATTGTTTGATCCGTGTCATTGTAGCTGAAAATCGATCAAATTTGCACGAATGACCCATTCTTTCCAACGGATAATTGCTTAATTTATTTCAAGAAAACAGTATTGCTTTAGACAACCCTTACAAAAATTGTTTGAAAGAACTCGCAAAAATTGACGTTTAAGCCTCCATTGAATGGTTGTCTGATATAGAAATACCATAGTGTAGGTACTGAGAAGTATCAACCTGGCGATATCCAGATTTCTACCCATCAATTGTGCTTATTTTACCTCCAAGTGGTAATCATCGGAACTCTACTTAATAAACTTATAAGCGCGAGCAGACAAAATAGCAGCAGGGACAGCCCTCCATTTTTTAAAAGAACTGAACTTGTATTCTAGGCAACCATTCATCTTACGTATCTTTAGTTCCTTGAAAAACAAGAATATTTTTCGGTTTCGGCTGGTATTGAACTCCGAACCATCCGATCTGGAAGCCAATACACTACAACTTGAGCCAAGGCCAGGCAAGGAATTTAGCCGGCAGTAATCCCTCCCGGCCACGGAAAAAATAAACCATATTATTTGCAAAGCAATAATAAGCCTCGGATTCGGACGGATCTACTGTTGACAACCGCTACAAACGAAATAAGGAAAAAGCCTCTAGTGTTTTCGTGAACTCCTGCCTTTTAGGCTTAATTTCACGGGATGCCAATACATCCATGGGTGCCATCGCTTACCGTCAATTCTTTGATACCAAGCGGAACTCGTGTTGGAGGCAAAAAGTTCCAGGTCGAGGCTTGTCTGATCTAAAACCTCTTACTGCTCTTAGGGTCACAGCACTTGGTATCTTGAAACTCTACATTGGGTCAATAACCCTTATCGCGACTTTGGGTTTAAACCACAGCCACCAGGACGCTCCCACAAGTGGGCCTACCTCAACAAGTCAGGCCCGGACCTAAAGTCGGAGGGCTCCTGATTCACTATGGTACCACGTTTTAAGTCCTGGCAAGGACTACCGGTGGTCCTTTCACCCAACAGGACCTCTGAACGGCCGCTCGTAGATGGTCAAATCGTAGCAGCATTCGAAGGCGTTAAAAACCGAAAACCTTTACAATAAGGCCAGTATATTTTGCTCTGCCTTCGCTTTTTATTAGACAACATCATTGATGCGCGAAGCCTTGATAATTGGGCGGGTGCCCACGAAATAAGGACAACGAACTTCGAATCTGTACATTAATAGACCGCGTTCAGTCGAAGAACTAGTGGAAGCCTTGGACTGCTGCAAAGCAGATATATATTACCGCCATCAAAAAAATTCATTAGGATGGACCGGAAAAAGCAGCGCCTATTTGGATGCGGATTTTTTTGTTAAAGGCAGATTTAGGCAAGAAGTGTTGAATTCCCGGCATGTGAACGAGCCCTCTGTAACAATCCTTATTAAGACTAAATTTGCCAGCAACACCAAGTTTATATGCCCACGTTTCCTGACGATACCAAAGAGAGCGTTTACGATCTTCTGGATAAGACCCACAAGCAGTGCCCTAGCTATGACATTAAAATTGTCTTCGGCGAAGCTAGGAAGGGAGGTCATCCTTGGTAATACTGTCGGCGAATATAGCCGACACAACCTCTTATAAAGGATTCAGGCTAATCGACTTTGCGGCGGGGCGAAATATTGTCGTAGTTACCACGCGGTTTCCACGTCTGGACATTCACAAGGTGACTTGGAAAGCTCGTGATCCGGACTTACCACATTGCTATCGACGCAAGGCTATCCTCCACTATTATGGATCTCCGATTGTTCCGAGAGGCAAACATCGACACTGTTGTAGCCAAGGTACGGATATCCTTAACATCGCAAAGGCAAGTTAATATCGTGGGGAAGTTTCACGCCAGACGGCTTCAATCACAAAAGATTTCCAAAGCCTTTTCCGATCTAGTCTACCAAAAAGCTATCAGAGACGCGTCCTCTGATGTGCTGAGCTTGACAACGACTTCCGGCAAGCACATACAGCTAAGCAAGAAGCATATAAAGCGGCGCTGCAAAGAAATGCTAAAGTTGCTCAAGAGCTTCAAGAGCAAAAAATGAGAGAGGAATACCGGCTTCTCGGGTGATTGACGGGATTTTAACCTTCCCGAGTAAGGAATCAAAGATTCATCAACTGCTGAAAATTAAATCGAGCTCTTAGCGTTGTTAAAATATTATTCTAAGTGGTGAGCAAAGAAAGTTTTAAAATTAACCGAAATCTGATCGGGAACATTACTTGACACACGAATAGGTTTCTGGAAAACTTGTCGATATTTGAAAATTCCCATATGGTGAGCCCAAGAAATTTTATTTTCGGTAAAATCGCAAAAAACGGCTGCCATCCGCAAAGAACCATCATCCTGGTCTCACTCCTAGGAACCACCGTAAGGCATAATTTCGGGGGCTAGGAAAGTAGCTTTAAGCCAGAAATCAAGGGCTTGTTTGTCCAAGTCCTCGTTTTGTTGTCATAATATTGACTTATTCAACCGAAGACTGTATATCTGCATCTGGTTGCACTCGTTTTGCGGATGCGAGTATGTGTGGATGATAGTGCTGGTGGGGGTATAGGTATGATTTTTGGTGTAAGTTTTTGCCTGTTTGTCAGTATAGACGGATATGTAGAGGTTTTTTTGGGTATAAATATGAGAAGTTGTGTGCGAAAACTTACGTGTTTGTAAATGAACGTGTCTGAGGGTGTGAATGTGTTTAAGTGTAGTGGTAGTACAGCTGCATATTCCTCACCGGGGCGGCGTTTGTTCTTCTGCACCTTTTTCTGCGCAATTGCTTGCTATTGTATGTGCATAAATTCGTGTATTTCTGCATATCATTAGAATGTTGAATGTTGTTCCCTTGCAATTGCTTCGTTGTTTCATGCGTTTTCCTGGCTTTCTAGCCTTTTTCGCTCTATGCGCCTTAGCTCTTGGCATATATATCGCGCAAAGTGGCTCACCGTGTTCCACTCATTTTCCGATTCCAATATGTGATGTACTATGTTCTCGGGAGTTGGAGCTTCTTCCAGTATTTGCCGAACAGTTTCTCTTCATAACTGGAATCTTGGTCAGTGGAAGAGTACATTTTCCATGTTTTCAGTAGTATAACCAAAAAATAGACAAAGATGAGACACATCGTTCTTAAAATGCTGTAGATATGACCGGAAACAACTTTTCCATGTTTGCCTCTTAACGGGAGTCTTAAACTTTTAAACTCGTGTTTCTTTGTTACCCCGGTGTATGCGGGAATCGCTCATCTAGTCTGTTCTTTATGAACTTTCTCTTCAGCACTTGTGGCAGTATATCAATTGGAGGAGTTCCTGCGATAACGCATGCTGCCTCATCCGAGATTGTGTGGAATGTGCTAATCACTTTGACTGCACAAAGCCTATTCAATGATTTTATTTCCCTTATGTAGGATTTCACTTTCATAGCTTCGGTCCAGATTGGTGATCCATAAAGCACTAACGAAGTAACTATATACTTTGGCCTGGGGAAGTCTACTTCTATACTGAGGTCCTCCTATATTTGGCATTATACCCATTATGGAGGTACTCACCCACGAAGATTTGCAACTCACATATTCCAGGTGTTCCTTAATAGACAATCTTAAAGCATTCATAAACCCATTCCACTTGTAATTAATACCGCTTCTGTTTTGTGTTCAGCTAGTGTGAGACCAGATGATTTCAGCTACCTCGTACAAATGAAATTGTTTCGTATCTTATATGTTCAACTTCTTCTAAAAGTTTTGCTGTTACAACGAGAGCGATTACGTCCGCGAATCCCACGATTTTAGCTTCGGCTGGTAGATCAAGACGTAGAATGTCATAGTACATTACATTCCATAGTACCGCACAGTACAGAGAGTGTACTCTATCAAACCACCGTCTGTACGCGTATGGCATAGTAACACTCTCTGTAGTACCCAACTCGCTGTGTTTATAGCATTCTTGAGGACCAGGGTTATTACACACCAGCACTGTTTTGTACTTCTTCTCTATCGTCGTCTTTCTATGGCAATTTTCGCTGTATAAATAATCCCTTGAATGGCATCAATAGTTGAGTGTGCCTTTGGAAAACCGTACTGATGTTCTGATAGTCCTCTTTCTAATTCAATGGCTGCTTCTAATCTATTAGAGATGATACGCTCGCATACTTTTTCTGCCGTATCCAGCGTACATAGTGAACGTTAGGATGATGGGTCACTTTTAGTACAAGCTTCTGTTTCTTCCATTGGTTGAGAAAAACTCCTTCGATCAAACAAGCGTTATAAATGTTCACAAATGTGTGCATTCTGTCTTAAAGGCTATATTTGGTACGCCGTCTGGTCCAACTGGGTTTTCGTTCCTAAATCTGTTGCAAGCGTCACGTATTTCTTCAGCTGTAACTTTAGGAGTTTGTTGTTCTTCTCATAGCTCAATAGCTCATCCTCCAATAAATTTACTCTGTGTCTTGGTGTCCATCATCCACTATTTTCCACAGTTCATTTGCGCAGGCGGGAAATGGAGCTCCGAAGGTTGTTAATTTTTTCATTACCACTGGGTAGAGGCTCTTCCAAGGGTTTTCATCCGCTTCATTCCACTCTTCTTGCTAATTTATACTGATGTTGAATTTAGTGAAATTGCTTCTTTGACGACTGCGTTGATACAGTCTTCTTGTGAGCTGACATTCAGCTCGTAGCTAAGCAATTTGCAAGTATTTATTCTGCCAATAAACTGATTGATAATGTGAAGTATTCATCCGTCTTGCCATAGATGCATCGCGCTCCCTGGTAATCTGGATAGTCAAATGAACAGACTTTTTATTGACTGAGCCAGTCATCATTACATCCGAATGCATATGGATAAAGGACTCTTCATCAAATGTGCTGGTCTTCCATTCTCTTTTGTTGAGCGTTCCACTTATTGCATTTTAATGGTATGGTCTTCGTTTGTCAATAATCTCGCATACTATTGTCTGATAGTCACTATGGGTGTAGCGAGCGCTGACTTTCCATGTTCATTCTTCTTGCTTCATTCTTAGTGAATGTGTGTTCATTGAATTTGTTTAAAAGTACTTATTCATGGATTATGAATCCCTCTAATAATTTGTTTCCCCTCCTGTTTGTTCTTGCACAGATCCATTCCGTGACCCATGCGTTAAAATCTTCGACGACGATAGCCGGAAGATCGATAGCTAACTACCATATGGTTAGCCTATCTAGGAAACTGTAGATGAAGTTAATGGCCTGAAAAAGTAGCACTAAGTGCTGCCTTCTGCTTCTTAGAAGGGCTGTTTTCCGCTGGTCCATACTGCACCTTTAGACGAAGCATACGGCTATATTTAGCTCACGAGTTGTGATCTTGGGTGGCCCAGCAGTGATTTAGGTTAAGCCGCAGTGTTTTTTCAACAGTCATTCCTTCTTTTATGACTACCCGTAGAGTACTTACTACAAATGCTTCCCTTACATTCGCAGAGTAGACATTTTGATTCTTTGTTGCATAGCTTCCCCATATGACCAGTCTCATCACATCGTAAGCTATATTTCTACCAGTCACTCGTGGATTAATACGATCGTATGTGGGCATGTACCCAGTCTTTGCCAAAGTACAGCATAAGGACGTTCGAAAAATGCCCAGTTCTTCAGTTTTTCTCTGTTTCATGGAACTGCCTGAACTTATTCATGGTATTTATTCTTAATATCTTAAATCTTAATCTCAATGTAAACTTTGCAATAACTGAATTGCACTGGCACGTAATCCAGTTCAAGGATTAAAGAGTTTAAAATTTAAGCTTCAAATCAAAATATTCGAAAATGGTCTCAAAAAGGAATGAAACACTCTCCAATACTTTTATATTTCTGCAGGGTATTTTCACAATTCCGCATTCAATCCGCTACAAATTCTATCATATCATCTATTTTCAATTAAATTAGTGTTTGCCGAAATCAAAACCTTCTATTCTTTTATCTGTTAAAACATGCCGGAAAGAGAAGTAATTTTCTGCTTTCCCTTCAAAAAAATAAAAAAAAAAAAAACCTATCGGACATACAAGATCACACAGCAAACATATTGCACAGCAATATTCCTAAGCAAAATTGACAGCTTGATTTATCAGTGGAATAGATTTCCCCTGGAAAAAATGGTCGGAACATATGCAAAACATCTCCACCCAACTGGGCAAGTGGAATTTTTCAATATTTTCCACTGAACAAGGAAAAAATCGTCCTTTCCACCGAAGTCTACGACCATATAGAATTCAATGTGCTGGCACGATTACACGAATAAAAAAAAAAATCGACGCCCAGACGAATTTAAATAAATTGTTCAATATTTCAAAGAGCTGCAATAGGTCTCGCTCGGTTGAAAGCGCACTGACTTGTCGTCCTTACTGCTTCAATAGTACGCGTATGAGAATACGAAAAATACCCATGTATGTACATTCCAATTGGCAATGAATTGCCAATAAATTTTGGTCGCCTCGCATATCAAAAGCGGAAAGGGAGTAATAGCAAATAATTTCGGCTGATACTTGAAGTCGCACATGGATTAGAATTCGAAAAAAAATGTGATAAACACAGGAAAATCTCCCCTGTTCTTTAGATCGAACAGGAGCTTTTGGAAATATTGTTCTATCCCATGGTATCGTTATATCCCACAAATTATAGTTGACCACGGGATACAAGACTTCTGAAACGCTAACCACTAAATTGGGAATATAATGTCGCAGCAGTGACAACTTTCCGCTCGATAAAATTCGTAAAAGGGATACTACTCGTGCTACAATATAAACAGAATAGTTGGGGGTAAGAAAATGGCTAAAATATGGACGGGTATATGAACACGTTGGTCGTTCATAGAATGCCACAACCATTCTCATGAAACATGCGACAAAGTTTGGGGTATAAGATTGAACACGAGTATACTTTGCCAATTTGAGGTAACCGAAACCATGGTGCTGGAATCTAGTTCTGCTCATTGAACAATGTCCTTCTTCTCCAAATGTTCGTCCTCTGGGTAAAACAAGCTATTTTAGGGGGAAAACTGAAGTATCAGCCAAAAATTAATGTGCTCAATGCTGAAGGATACAACATACATCGTTACACTCTGTGATGTACACACAATGTTTATCTGACGGGAAGGGCGGTTAAGTGAGCACACTACGTAGGCTCATTATATAAGTAGTTCGATGGTTACCATGTTAGCATGAAAGAATCTCATGCCAATGGAATGAAACAAAAAATCTTCATCGAAAAAATCGGGGGGTAAAGTTCCGACTTTCTTAAAAAAAAAAAAAAAAAAAATCTACATACTCTAGTATATCAGGAGTAAAAGTCTAAATCGGTTTTTGCTGCAAAATACTGAAAAGGAAAGGAAAACATCTTCAAAACTGTAAGGCTGTGGTCACGGCTTACGCTTGTAAGAGTGTACGCTAGTCTATGCGTGTCCAGCTGAAATCAAAAGTATGTCTTTATTTTAAGGGTTAAGGTCCCCCACTCGAAAGTGGGCTTAAGGGTATACTGATGAGCATCCGTAGCGAGTTCTATTCTTGTGTAATCAACATATTAGTTTAGTTGCAGTTTAGTAACTTAGTTTAATAAGTGGAGTAGAAAATTGGCGATGCTTGAGGGGCATGAAGTCAAGAGATTATAAAAATAATGTGTTCTTAAAAAACACATGAAAAAAATTGGAAAAATAGTGGATATTGATTCTAAGTACCGATGTACGTTGTTTAACAAATTAAAGCACATCCACGTGTACATTTTTTCTGTTTTTAATTGATTGTATCTATTTAAAAAAAAAAAAAAAAACTTGCCTACGTGGTGTCATAGATTTTCAAATATTTTTAAATATTTTAAGGATTGGTACATGCAAATCGGATAAATACTTTTTCAAATATGTTATCAAGCAGCTTAAAAAAGGTTTTAAAATATTGCTGAAAGATAATTCGACATACAAACTAAATTTTATATCTGTTTTTTTTTTTTTTTTTTTTTCACCATCTGTCAACTATTCTTGAACAATAGAACAGCTCCTCAGCATTCAGAGACTCTTCATTTTTTCCTCGTTCTGCACGCAGACGACCCTCATGCGTGTTTTTTCGGTCTCGTGCTTGGCATCGCATATCCGCTTCTCATTAATATCTAAACAATATTTGTAGAAGGCTTCACCAGTTTTTATTTTCAACATCTCTAGTATATTAATGAGGCCAATATGGCATAACAAGCAAGGCAGGAGTATATATATAATCGTTCAAAGTTCATTTGGCATTCTCCTGCTGCCACGAACACAACGAGTTTTCTCCTTTCGGGCAATACTCACGTTGGAGACTCTCGTTTGTGGAATATTTGTGATAGAGTGTAGCCCAGGCAGCTTTTTTTATACCTTTCAATGAATCACTATTCTGACGAATTGCAATACCGTAGAAGCTTTCTTTTTCCACCGAAGCCCTTATTCCTTTTTTTTACAATTTCGCAATCTTGTTCCCATCCGTTTTTGAACAAATTCGACATATTGTTTTTTTTTTCACATCATACGGAAGAACTTGATATAAGTTTTCGAATCGCCGTCCCCGATTTCATTAACGGATTTCGTTCTGAGTGATTCCTCCGCTCTTTGTTCCATTAGGTTCCATTTTGACTGCATAACCGACGTGATTTGCGTAACAGGATTCAGCATGGTCTTCTAGCCAATTTTGATATTCCTCTGAATCAGTTTTGCCTTTCCACAGATTTCACACAAATATCGATAGCTTTTTTCTAGCAATAAGTGTCGTTACACTATTTAACGAACTAAAACCGCATTTGCGCCAAGTTCCATAACAAGAAACTGTTAATCCATCTACTTTTCCACACTTTTGTTAATTTTTTTTTCTTCTTCACCAGTTCGTTTGAATGACATTGTGTTTATACATTCTGTAGCATTACGAATCTGTCCCCGAATAATGTCTGCTCCAGCCAAGGACACTAAAAGCAATTGCGTTGCAAAAATAGATCGACGATTAACTTCGTATGCATTTTGGATTAACGGACATGACGTGATTTCTTTTGGCGTACAAGACTTTTAATTTATCAAGATTTTAAGTCCGAGTCCTTTTCGATTAGATTCGCAAACTTCTACATCACTCCCACACGCTTTAGATTTCACGTGCGCACTTATTGCCGTAAAAACAGCAATGAAATTTATCAGTCTGTACCCGACACTTGAATTCACAGTAACGGAATTAGGTTGGCCACTGCTGTCGGTTTACTGGTTTTCCGACTATATGTCTTTTTGATTTTTTATCCATCACGATACACCGAATACACTATACGAATCCCACGACTACCAAAAAACAACCGACTCTTTCGTGTCAGATTCTTCTACCCTTCTTCACCAGGTTTCCATTGAATTCAGTAAGGGGAATTTCCCATCTCTTCCCTTTTAGCGAATACAATACGTTAACCGGAAAATATTTGCCTGGATAAAGGTTCATAGGGCCAACAAAGGATGGGTAGGTAGCAAACCAGTCCAACAGCCGAACGTCTGCCGCTCTGCGCGGTCAAGCGCTTGGAACGGTTTCGCATAAAATACTATATTCCGTCAATTCTACGAATTTCTTTACTAAGTTTGATTAGAGCATTCCTATAAATAGCATCTCTCAGAAAATGAAAAAAAAAAAAAAAAAAAAAAACAAGATCTGGTGCCTTAATGGATATTAAGTTTTGAAAGGATTAAATTCCACTTTGCTGATTGTTCCCCAATTGGTTATATCAAAATTTATTGAGCTTAACATATACTGCCGTTCCCTCTCTACAGCCAAAAAACAGAGACGTAAGTCCGGAAACGAATATGAAAAGCATGAAACTTGATGGGCAAGTGATGTGCCTAGAACGCCTTAGTCTAAACATTATCTCTCAGAGTCATGTAGCTCTGTATAGCAAAAAACCATCAGTGACGAAGTCTAATTATTGGTAAAGGATAAATTGGAAGGAACTAGAGCTAAGGACGAATATGACGTAAATGTTAGTGAAACAATTATAAATAACTGCTTTTTTAAAGTGCAGTCGGAAATATTTAACAATTATTCTTTCATAACAATTCTTGAAGTACATTCCCAACTTAAGCAATCCGAATCCCAAAGTCAGGTAATCGATAATGACATCATACAAAATTCATCAACTTGGTGATACTATTATATATCGATATATTATATCGTGCGGTTTGCTAAGAGATGGCGTAACTTGTATTATTCCATTAGAACATGCGTTGGAAAGCTACTGTCACTGTACGTCATTTCAGTATATGTCATTCATTTGAAGCGTAAACAGCAAAAAAATTTTTTTCACTCAAATATGTCGAACTTTGTGCCTGAAAAAGTTTTTTTGCGGGGAGTTCTGCTTCATTTCTTTAATACGAAGAAAACTGCTGCTGAAAGTCATCGTATTTTGGTGGAAGTTTATGGTGAACATGCGCTAGCTGAGCGGACGTGCCAAAAATGACAGCCAAAAAAGTTTGAAGATGAAGAATTGGAAGCATTACTCTATGAAGATTGTTGCCAAACACAAGAAGAGCTCGCAGAATCTTTGGGTGTCACTCAAGCAGCCTTTTCAAAACGTTTAAAAGCAGCTGGATATATTCAAAAGCAAGGAAATAGGGTTTCACATGAACTCAAGCCGAGAAACATCAAAAGGCGGTTTTGCATATTCGAAATGCTGCTGTAACGCCACAAAAGGAAGTCATTTTTGCATCGGATTGTTACTGGTGATGAAAAATGGATCCATTACGACAACCTCAGGCGCAAAAAATCATATGTGAAACCCGGCCAACCAGCCAAATCAACGGCAAAGCCGAATATCCATTGCGCGAAGGTAATGCTCTGTATTTGGTGGGATCAGATGGGTGTGCTGTATTATGAGCTACTAAAACCGGGTGAAACCATCAATAGACAACGCTACCGAGCACCAGTAATCCGTTTGAAGAGAGCAGTAGCCGAAAAACGCCCGGAATATGCGACCAGACACGAGGCAATAATTTTCCATCATGACAACGCTCGGCCCCACGTTGTTATTCCGGTTAAGAACTATTTTGAAAACAGTGGATGGGAAGTCTTACCCCATCCGCTTTATAGCCAAGACCTTGCCCCTTCTGACTACCATTTGTTCTGGTCGATGCAGAACGCCCTCACTGAAATAAGGTTCACATCAGAGCAGAATATCAAAAATTGCTTTGATTCATTCTTGGCTGCCAAGCCGGCGCAGTTCTTTTGGGATGGGATCCACAAAATGCCAGAAAGATGGGAAAAAGGCATAGCTTCAGATGGGCAATACTTTGAATAATACTATTGTACATGTTTTTCTTAAATAAACGTTAAAATTTTGGAAAATAAAACCGCACGAATTAAAATATATATCTAATACATTGAAATCAAAATTTTTCTAGATGAGATATAATACTCTTGTTATTGTTCTAAAATAAATATGAATATGTTAATTGGATGTATGATTTTGTTGGCAAACTTGTTGTTATCGTCTCCATTAAAATATTGTGAAATGCTTTCAGGAACTCGTTTTTTTTCCAATCCGATATACGATTATTGAGCGCGCAACATACACACACTACTTGCTCAGTGTTACACAATTTTATATATTTTTTCGTTTAAGCTAAAATCCCAAATGCATTCTCAACTACATTCCTGGCCTTGAAAAGTTTGTGGTTATGGTTAAAATTTTTTTCTTCATCCGTTAAATGTTTTTGTGAGAATGGCCTCAGAAAATTAAAACGTAAAGCAAAAGCTTCATCACGAATGAAAACATAAAGTAATAAAACGTCAGATACATTTACTACACCTGGGACAAGCAAATGCAGACAATTGTTTTTCATTTTGTCATACAAACCAGTATTGTCAATAAAGCCACCATCTGAATCGTGTCGATTTGTTCCGAAGGAAACTATTATAAGTTCAAAGCCATTGTTAACAATTGCCACTAGGGGCAAACGCTACTGCTACTGCTACTAAGCAATGTGGAAAGTTCCATCGCTCCTCAAAAGATTCGTCTCTATCCCTGTGAAACACATTATGTGTAAGCCGTTAGTCGATTAATTAGTGGATTAGTCGATATCGATTGTAAAGATATATCTGTGGAATATTTTAGATCTTCATATGCTCTATCAGTAGCCTAAAAACGCAGTGTACATCATAGCCTTTCATGAGAATGCTAATCATGCTACTTTCTTAGTCTTATATCTTTCCTTTGAATTTTCGGAGTAACTAAACTTAATATAAGTTTTTAGGTACTTTGATCCATTCTTTCGAAAATCAGTCGTTCTTTTAATAAATCCAAGTGAGACAAACCGTCACGTTTAGAAAGACCCCCATTTCGATGTTATTAAGTTTTTTTTTTTATTACAACACATGGTATGGCTGTTGCAATGTAACACAATTGCTTGATATCCACTTTCAATTTGAAGAACCAAGGCAAATCTGTTAGTGCGGATAATGGAACTGACTTGCGCGCGTGCTAACCTTATCGCATTAAAGTTATATCTGAAGTTCTATCTACATTTCTGACTATGACAGGTCTTATTCGAAATAACATCCCGTAATCTCAAACACGAATATCATAAATTTCAATCAAATTAGCAAAACAAATCGATTTCGTAATGGTCACGATTCTGCTTGCCGGAACACATAATTTTGGATTTTTTTTTTTTTTTTTTTTGTTTTTTTTGTGATGAGAATTCTCCTTTTGCTTTTAAAAAAAGGTATCTAAACTGGAAAAAAACATCTTTTGCTTTGGTAATTAATATTTAATCTTTTGACCGAATTACTAATAAAATGCGAGTCATTCTTCGGTTTGATATTAAGTGCTTTGGTTCGGTGGACTTTTGAATTAAAATTTGCCTCCCGCAAGTTATTAACGTTTTTACTTTGTTCTTCTCTCAATCCTACCCGAAAACACATTAAAATTAGACAATTTTGTCCTGCAGCCTACTATGGGGTTTTGTAATATTTTTTCCCATTAAAGTATAATTATCTTGCCGCAGGAATACGAGTACATGTGTGGTTTTAATTGATGATATGCATATTGGATTCCAGTATGACCTTAATCCGGTGCGTTCCTTTGTTACATATTCTCGACTTGAGTCATTTACCTTCGCTGAATTTAATCCTGTACCGGATTCTTTATCCGAACCAGAGTTAATTATTCGCTCCTTTTAATGCGAGTATGTGTGTTTTTTTTTTTTTTTTTTTCACGTGCACTCAACTGAGAGGTCAGTGAAAAGGAAATGAGTTGCCTTGTTTCGTGTTTAACGAGCAGTTGTCCTGACTACAGACGGTTAAATGATTTTTAATTTAACGTGGATTAATTAAAATCTGCTCAATAAATTCTTTGGCTCTATATGGCACGTGGCCGAATGGGTTGTGGCTATAGGCAGAGTTCTGACTATAGGTAGTTCGTTAATTTTTACTTAAACGATGGATTTTTTGTTACCCATATGAAAATTCATTAAGGATCTCATAAAAATAACACCAACAACAACTACAATACTATAGTGCGCAAAGCAATAAAGCACTTCGGGGTATAATTGAATCTTTTTTCGGTTCTTTTTTTTCTCAATCATTTTGTATTTGCTGCATGATGTATTGGTTTTTGGTAGAACAAGCGACATTTTCGTCGCTTCAGTGAACGTTAAACAATATTTTAATTGAATTTTTATTATTAAAAGCAGCCGAGTATCTGTCACCGGTAGTTATGCATACAAAAATGATTAATTAAGCACGTTTAATGCTTGTGTGATTTTTTTTTTTTTTAATTTTATTTGTTTATTTTTGATCTTTTTTATATAAATCACTTTTCTGGCCTTTTCGATGCAAGATTTATTAATTAATAGATTTGTTTTGTGGTGACAGATTTGTGAGAAAAGCCTGATTTTCGAAATCAGGATATTCATACCCGTAGATACAGGGTGTCTCAATTTAGGTTTTCGTCCTGACAGCTGAAGATATGGGGAACAAAAAACTGTTTTAAAAGGGTGGTCTATTTTTACCCCCCTCCAAGTTATAAACCGTTAAAGTGAGTAACCTCTGATTTCGAGGTAAAACTCCTTAAAAAGCCGTAGCTTTCTAACGAATTCAGCTTAAGAAATCCTTGTACATATTTTTGAAAGAAAATTTCAGTGTGCATAGAATACTAAAATTTCGTCGATTTCGATGACTGCCCGCCAAAATTATGACTTTTTAAATCTAACATTTCTTAAAATCGTTGGCCCAATTTCATCAGAAAAATGCGTTTATCTCGAAATTCTCAACTTTCAGATTAATTTTTTTTTATCAAAACTCTTATCTTCTCTTCATTATCTACGATTTTTATGTATGACTTTTCCACCTACGAATAACAGAAATAATTGCAAGCCACTGTTTTATTCATGCAAATGGGTCACAACTTAAATAGTGTGTTCAAATATAGGGTGATTCATCGTAAGGTTTGATTTTCAATAGACTTTACTTGACAGATCACGCGTGACTTCTATCAAAATGCTTTATCGCTTTTGTTCAGTATCATTTGGCAAGTCATCATGGAAAAAGTCATACTACAACAGCGTCTCCAAATTGTTCAGCACTATTACGAAAATCAGCGATCTGTGAGAAATGTTTTTCGTGAGCTAATAACCAACCCGAAGAGTACCAAGAGCTACCATTCCATTCATTTAAGACAACGGTTTTTTTTTTTCCTGTGTACTTTAGAAAAATTTTGCGCTGCTAATCACCGCGCTAGATAGAGAGGCTTAGTCCTTTTCAGACGGCGCAATAAATTTGTCTCGTTAAGGTTCTGTTGAACAGAAATATTCGTATGACCTTGTAATCGATTATTATGTTTTCGCGCAAACAATTTAATTACGTTCTGAACGTTTTCGACTCCTAAGTCTCTGTGGATATCATCGTTTCTAATGTACCACTGCGCATTAATAATACCTCGAAGAACTTGGTTTTGGAATGTCTGTAATACATTAATGTTACTATTTTTAGTACAACCCCAAAGTTGTACACCATATGTCCAGATCGGTTTTAGTACTTGCTTGTATAACAGCAGTTTGTTCTCTAAGCTAAGCTTGGAATACTTTCCAATAAGCCAGTAAATATCTCTATATTTGATTTCAAGATCTTCACGTTTTTTCTTGACGTGTGCTCTCCATTTTAGTTTAGCGTCGAGTGTCATACCAAGATATTTGGCCTCGTTCGCGTAAGGAATCCGTACTGCGTTGATAAGCACCGGTGGATTCTCAATTTTCTTGAGAGTGAAGTTCACGTGGACAGACTTGTCTTCATTAAGCGCGATTCGCCAAGTCTTTTTCCAATTGTTAATCCGTGTAATGGCACGTTGCAACTTGGCAGTTGCTTCTTCGACCGTTTTAGCCGTTGCCAAAATGGCAGTGTCATCAGCAAATGTGGCTAAGACAGTGTCGTCCGTTTGCGGTATATCACAGGTAAAAAGCAAATATAGCAGAGGGCCAAGTACACTTCCTTGCGGCACCCCCGCCTTTATTGTCTTAAAAGTGGAATATTCGTTTCCGTGTCTCACACGGAAGAGTCGATCTTCCAGATATGAACCTAAAATACAAGACAATTGCTGGGGTAGGGCTTGTCGGAGTTTATATTTTAGGCCTTCATGCCATACCTTATCAAAGGCTTGCGAAACGTGAAGAAATGCGCTTGAACAGACTAACTTACACTCGATTGCTCGTTCAATTACATCGGTTATTTGATGCACTTGGTCAACTGTAGAATGTTGGCTTCTAAAGCCAAATTGATGATCAGGCAAGAGGGAATTTGTGTCGATAATTGGTTTAAGACGATTAAGAAGGATTCGCTCGAAGACCTTCGATGTAATCGGAAGAAGCGATATTGGTCTATATGACATGACTTCAGTCATTCAGTTCAGCTCTAATCTAATGCTGGCATTTATAAGATAGAGCAGCTTTAGCAAACCTTTTTTCGGCAACGCTTTAAGTATCTCCCCCGTTATTAAGTCATATCCCGGGGCTTTATTGGGCTTAAGCGTTTCTATAACTTGTCTAAGTTCCCTAAGTGTAGCCTTTTCTACTGGAAAGTTTGTCGTCACGTTTGTCGTCATCCTGGTTTCTTCTTATTGGCGCCACGTGTATTTGGGGCTTTCGAACACTTTTAACGGCTCTCCATATAGAGTAGTTGGTATCCTTTGTCGCTGTGAGTCTTTCAAGGTAGTTATTAATACCTTGATTACTGAAGTCCTTGATCGATTTTTTCAACAAGTTGCAGAGCCTATTGAAGGACGTTTTACCTTGTGGTGCCCGAGTTTCATGCCACTTTTTACGCGCTCTTCGTTTCTTCTTTATCATTTCTCTGATTTCCGGTGGATATCTTATGCCGACTTTGGGAACTTTGTTCGATTCGCGGAGAGTGTTTTTCCAGGCCGCTTGCTGTATGACTTCAACGAAACGTTCAACTTCTTTTTCAAGTTGATACGCCATTCTAAGTGCTACTTTCAACTCAGTATTGTCCGGCATTGCCGGAATAATGATGTACATATTGGACCCAGTCACCAAAATTGAACTGACAGCTGACAGCATTTCCATCAAATCCGAGGCGACTATTCGAATGATGTGCTTTTCCACACATACTGGCATAAACGTAGCTCCCAAATAAAGCCAAAAACAATTTAATATCTCACAACGTTTGTGTTTTATTTAAATTTTAATTTCCTATCGTTCCTATCTGGTCACCCTTTATATTTTTTTGGCCTCGAATTTATTACGTTTTCCACTTCCGTTAAAAAGGTGACTAGATCTTCGAATGTCGACGCCTTAAAACAATTTTTTATGCTACTGACAAGGTACTTTCAGAAGCCACCCCACCACACTGCTCGCTCCGGTATATACTTTCAAGTAATGCCTTTTTGTGCCATTAGTTGTCACCGTTTTTTAGTAATTCTTCTAATTTTCATAGCTCAAAGTCCGTATACTGGAAGGTTTTCGCATTATCTGATATGAAATTAGGTGACACTCCACTTCGCAGTTTGTCAATGCAGCGTTTCACCGTCATAAAGTCATACCGCACAGGTGAACATCGTAGTGTCAAACTTTCGCTTACCAATCTCGTCGTTCGTCCTTACACACAGTGAACCAAGTTATACAGGGTGATTCATCGTGAGGTTTGATTTATAATGTAAATAAAACACGTACATTTGATAACATCAGTAATGTTGGCTTTCAAAGCGTCAATCATAGCTGACTTATTTCTAAAGACCTGAGACTTTACATATCCCCAGAGAAAATAGTCCAAAGGTGTGATATCGCACGATCTAGGCAGCCTATTTACCGTAACAAAACGTGAAATTAAGTGCTCACCAAAATGATTTATCAACAAGTCTGTAGTTTCACACTTTATATGGCTCGTAGCACCATGTTGTTGAAACCAGAGCTCACTGAGACCATGTGCTTGAATTTCATGAAGCACATAGTCTGTTAATATGACGCGATAACGGTTTCCATAGACGGTAACATTCTGATTTGTCTCATTTTTGAAGAAATATGGACAAATGACCCCATTGGGCCATAAACCACACCATACCGTTGTTTTAAATGGATGAAATGGTAGCTCTTGGTACTCTTCGGTTTGCTCATCAGCCCAAATACGGCAATTTTGTTTATTAACGTATCCAATGAGCCAGAAATGGGCTTCATCACTGAAAAAAATTTTAAGATAAAACACCGGATTTTCATTGAGTTTTCCAGAGCCCATTCGCAAATTCAAGTCGCCTGACTTCAGTTCTTGTACAACTTGAATTTCGTACGCTTTTAGGCCGAGATCCTTAAGTAAAATGCGCCAAGCTGTCGAATACGCCAAGGCAAGCTTCTGAGAACGACGACAAATCGGTTCGTCAGGGTTTTCGCTTACACTCTCAGCTACAGCTGCTGGAAAAGGCCTTTTATTATTCCCTTACATAAAAAAGGTCGCAAAGACGATATTCCTAAGTATTAACCAATTTGGAACATAATGTTATTCCATTGTAAATCTATTGTTTCTCAAAACCAGCACGGATCTCTCAAAGCTGAATCTACAACCACTTACCAACGAAATTCGTATCAAGATCCACGAATCTGGAAATAAAGTTGACGTGATTGCCACCGATTTCAGCAAAGCCTTTCATAGAAATCCTCATGATATAATCCTTCTAAAATTAAAGGTTCTAGGTTTCCAAATAAGCTTTATAACGTGGGTTCAATTCTATTTAAATGAACGATATTACTTTGTTCTACTTAGGTTTCTGGCCCAATTAAGGACTCTTCTGGTGTCCCTCAAGGCAGCCACCTTGGCCCCTTATTTTTATACTGAACATTAATCATATTGATTGCATCATTAAAAATTCATACATATCTGTTTATCCAAATCACTTTCATGAAAATCTTTAGATGTTTATCATCTTCCTCAGACAGCCTACCACTACAGGAAGATTTAGACAGATTTTATACTTTTAACGTCAATAAGTGTCAGGGTATAACTTATACCCGTAAGCGCCCTAGTATTTCACATCGCTGCTATTTGATCTTTAATCTGCCTCTTCCCTTAGTGAATGAGGTAAGTCACTTACAAGTCAAGTCAATTAAGTGTTATCTGTGATAGGGAACTCAATCTAAGTCAATTGATAATATATTGTAATTAAAAAAGCCAATACTGCCCTTAGCCTCAACAAGCCATGGTCTAAGGAATTTTAAAATCCTTATGTTACCAAATCCCTTTACATAAACTCTGTTAGGCCACTTTGCTCACACAATTACAGAACTCACATTGTCTGGATAGAAGCTGTTCAAATTTTTGCAATTGGCTTTACGTGGTTTTTCTTGGTATGATAGCCAAAACTTAGCTCCATACACTGATCGGCTGAAACTTATAAATTTTCAACCCCTTTCTACACGACGAAAAATTCCCCATATTCTCATTATTCATCAGATCTTAGCTGGTAATATTGATTACCCTTCTTTACTTCAACTCATTTTTTTGAACATCAACCCACGCAACGTTAGGTCTTTGCCACTTTATCGGCTCAATCTTCACATAACGGAAATTATTACGGACATATGTAGCCAATGTCTAGAATACTGCCTCTCTTCGACTACCACCTCAGCAAACTCTCCCTTAAGAACATTGGTATTTCCACCTATTCCTCACGTCCTAACTTTTCTTAACCGCTACCATCCTTTAATTTTTATATTTTGTTTGAAATGAAATTGTTAGACTTAATAGATCTGTCCCAGTCCTCAAATCGAATCAAGTTAATCCATTGGTATACCAAGAGAAAATGCAAGACTTCGATGGGAAAAAATAAGATATATCAACATGCTGCACAAATGTAAACGATATCTTACCTACATTGCTTCAACACAACTAACAAGCTTAGCAAATGTGCATAAACATTGTCAAATCTAAAACAGCAGGAAAAGCATGAAGCTGCATTGAAATTCATCCACATCTCAACAAACGGAACAACAGCAAAACTATACTCAAAACAAATTTTGGAGGACTTGCAACAGCTGACCATTTCTATGAAGAGTTAAGAGCAGCACAATATAGATGAAATGAGTTAGAATTTTATGGCCACATTTTCACAAATCAGTCATCCTTAATCAAAGGAGTAGACAAGAAGATTTACTCATTAATGTCCTTCGAAACATGCAAATAGCGTCAAAAAATTTCATCACACCTTTACCAGTTCACATAAGAACAGTGCTTTGTGCCCTAAAACCTACTTCAATGGAAGCAGCATTACACGAATTTATCTAGACAGGATTCCTAAACGAAGAAAGAAGACAACAAAGGACCGAACAACTACAAGATACTTCATCCAAAGACCAAATCATCATAACAAAAGAATTTCACAACAATGAGACAACAATAATTACCAACAAAAAAACGACAGCTGTTGGAGACCAAAGATGTATTACCCTCATCAACAATAGCAACGTTACCTAAATTCAACAATCAAAATACTATGCGTTTCCGTCAAGACAGCACCAAAATCCTTACCCAAGATAACCCTATCAATCAAGACCTGAGCCTATGGAAGTCGACACAAGTCAACAATCATGAAGACAAACCAACTATCAGCAAGAAGAAAAAACACCAGGTACTACTACAGGTAATAAGGAAAACTTTCAGTACTAACCTCGGAAACAACTGACTTCCCTATATTATATAGGGTTTTCCAATAGGGACTTGACAACTTTGAATTTAATTTGTGAACGCACTCTTTCACTAATCATCAAACTGTCACTGTCAATTTATTCAGCAAACTCAACGTTTTATCATGGTAAAGTACACTAACGAGCAACGTCTGCAAATTATAAAAATTTTCTACAGATATTCGGAGTCGGTGACTGCAACTTTAAGATCGTTAACTCCAATTTTCGGTTGTAATTCTCGCCCTAGTAGACAGGCAATAACAAGTTTAGTGCAACAACTTGAGTCTACATATTCGTTGTGTGATGTTTCCGTGTCAGTGAGACAACGGGTTGGTCGAAGTGTCGAAAATATCGCTGCCGTTCAGACGTTCGTAGCAAACGATCCAAATCAGTCAATTCCACGGCGTTCTCAAGAATTGGGCATCGCTCAGACCACATTATGGCGTATTTTGCATAAGGATCTTGGTTTACACCCATACAAGATCAAGCTGACTCAAGAATTGAAGCCGATGAACAATTTGAAGCGACGTACGTTCTCCGATTGGGTTCTGGAGAAAATGCGCCAAGATGATGAATTTCATCGCAAAATCATCTTCAGTGACGAATCTCATTTTTGGCTCAATGGGTTCGTCAATAAGCAAAATATGCGTTATTGGTCGAGTGAAAACCCACATGTGCTTCATGAATCAGCACTTCATCCACAAAAAATAACTGTTTGGTGCGGTTTTCATGCCGGCGGCGTTATTGGGCCATATTTTTTCGTCGACGATAACGATCGTCACATTTCTGTGAATGTTCAGCGTTATTGCGCCATGATCACCGATTACTTTTGGCCTGAATTGGAAGATATGGACTTGGACGACATGTGGTTTTAACAGGATGGTACCACAAGCCACACAGCACACGGTATAATCGATTTATTGAATAGAAAGTATGGTGAGCGTGTTATCTCAAGACATAGCCAGTCGATTGGCCGCCTCGTTCGTGAGATTTAACGCCGCTTCACTATTTTTTGTGGGGCTACGTTAAGTCATTGGTTTATGCCAATACGCCGACGACGTTGGAAGAGCTCAGAGCCAACATTGAACGCGAAATAGAGGCCGTTTCGGCCGAAATGTGTGGCCGAGTCGTTGAAAATCGGTTCCAATGAATCGACCGCTGCAAACGTGCCCGCGGTGGCCATATGAACGAAGTCGAGTTCCATTCATAAATGTTTTGATTGTACTTCAAGCCAATAATAAAGTTTTTGAAATATCTCAAATGGTTTTCCTTTTATTTAAAAGACGAAGTTGTCAAGTTGTTATTAAAAAACCCTATATTTGGACGAAACAATAGGGTTAGAATAAATTACAAAGACAAAGTCACGACTATTTTCGACAAAATATATAGCAAAGTGACAATGAAGACGAAATAGAAAGACTTTCATTACCTGATATACACAAAATAGAAATTCTAAGTACAGAGGAAAACGTAAGACTTAAACATTAATTTCAATAAACAAAGACATATTTTATAAAAAAGGAAAAGACTTTACTTTTATAAACGAAGTAAGACAAAGATAGAAACCACTAATAACAGCCCAGTCTACAGTAAAAGCTACAGGTAGCCATATATCCATACAGAAGAGGTAGAAACACAGATGAAAGAAATGTCAGAACAAGGAACATACAACATAGTTCATCATCATACGATTCACCAATATGGATAGCACCCAAGACAAAATAGGAACAAAAGAATAGAGAAAAGTGATAGACTATAGAAAAGTAAACGCAATAACAAAATAAAACAAATACCTAATTCCAACAAACACTAGACATACCAGACAAATTGGGAAGATCAAATTACTTTTTAACATCAATGAAAAGATTTTATCAAATAGAAGTCAGAAGTCAGAAGTCAGAAGTCAGAAGTCAGAAGACATATTTCCTCACAAGAGACTGGCATTATGAATTCATTAGAATGCCTTTCGGTTTAAAAACCGCACTACATTCTTAAGAATGTTAAAAAATATCTTAAGAGAACGCATTAACAGAATTTGCGTAGCTTACATGAACGACATATGGTATTAGTATTTTCAACATCCCTACAAGAACACATAGAGAACATTTTTGACACACTAAAAAAAAAAAACCTTAAGGTATCTCTCAGACATTCAAGACTTTCTCAAGCTCTCGCTAAAATACAGCTTTTATCAGACTAAAAAACAGTTTGTCTCGGTTGCATGGGGGCTTTCCCTAGCACTCATGGCTCCGCTCTAGACGAATTGATCAATCTCTCTCCCTTTGATATTCATATCATGGGCTGAACCCTCAAAGCCATATTCCTACTAAAAAGAAGTGGTCTTTGGTACAACACGCACTGGAACTTCGATGAACTTGAGCGCCGGCTGTCTTTTGACTCCGGTCTTACGGACATGCCGTCCGATGCAATCATACCGGAAATCCTGTTGCGAAAAAAAAATACGAGATCGACTTTTCTCTTGTCCAGGACTGGCTTCGGCCAGAATCTGAACCAGGAAAGGAATGCAGTTGGGTTTTCACGCTCCAAAACCAATATGTGCAATTGAAAATGCAAGAAATCACTGAACGGCTAAATTCAGTGATCCTTGTCTGTGTCTTAGTTCACAATGGGATCACGGAAAATGAAATCGTCGACGAACTTGCCAGGCACGGTTCAGAGGAGAGTTTTTCAGGACCCGAATCTACGTTGGGTCTACCTGCGTGCTGGGTAAAGGCTTCCATTGTCAGTTGGGTCTCATACGAATACAACTGCAGATGACACAGCTCCGCGGGATGTAGGCAGACCAAACGAATACTTCCCTAAGTCTCTTGGAAGTCAGTGGCCTTTCTGCTGCCTCTCAGCAGGAAAGAGTGATAACTTAAATGTGCTGGGTATAAGTGATATAACATTCTGCGATGCTTGCTGCGAAAGTGATGACGACACCGCGGAGCACTATCTCTGTGAATGTTCGGCTTATGCTTGCATTAGGCTGCAGGTATTTGGCGCCTACGTGGTGGCTGCTGGTACTACTAGGTGGAGTGAAAAGTAACCTTTTTGACCGCCAGAATGCACTGCTACTGCATAAAAGGTTATGGTGCCTTAAAGTCTGTTTATATTTAGGCAGACATGCCAAACTTCAGTGCGATACTGTCTTTAGTTTCGTTTTGACAGCTGATTGTTGTTGACGTGTTTGGCATCATGTTGAGTATAGACAAAAACGATTTTTGTTCTCTCATAAAACATTATTTTTTGAGAGGCAAAACGGCGAAGGAAACAAAAGAAAAGTTGGATAAATATTATGGGGCTAATTCTCCGTCAGATTACACCGTTGGTTTCGAGAGTTTCGTGGTGGCCGCAACTCCACCACCGATCAAATCCACAGCAGCAGGCCATCCGATGTGGTTACAGAATACAATGTCAAAAAAAAATACATGAAATGGTGTTGGCTGACCGAAAAGTAACACCAAGATTAGTACTGAGATTAGTACTGAGCGCACACGCCATATTTTGGACAATATTCTGCTTATAAAAAAGTTATCCTTCCGCTGGGTGCAGCGCATACTGTTGAACACCAAAGAACAGAATGAGTGCCCGGCAATGGACTGGAGCCGGAACGAGTGCTCCGAAGCGGCCGAATGAGGCTCGATGTGTTGGGAAGGTTATGGCGTCGGTTTTGTGCGATTGTCACGGCATACTCTTCGTGGACTACCTCGAAAGAGGAAAAACCATCAACAGCGAGTATAACTGTGCATTTGCATTGGAGCAATTGAAGGCCGAAATCGCTGCAAAACGACCTTACATTAAGCGAAAAATATTTTCTTTTTGCAAGACAATCCACCGGCACATAAAAGCATCGCAACCTTGACTAAAATCAATGACTTACGGCTCCAATTGTTGTCGAAATCCACCGTATTCGCCCGATTTGGCTCCCTCGGACTATTATCTCTTCCCAAACCTCAAAAGATGGCTCAACAATAAAAAATCCAGCTCACGCGAAGAAATCATCGACGCCACGGAAGAGTATTTTGCGGACCTTCCGAAAAATTACTTTTCGGACGTGATCAAGAAGTTGGAAAATCGCTAGAATAAGTGTATCAAACTAAAAGGGGACTATATTGAATAAAATAAAAAAAACATTTAAAAAAAATTTTTTTCATTCCTAAGGAGGTTACTTTTCACCCCATCTTCACTTTATCACTAAGGAGCTTCTTCTCAAGGCTGAAAGATTTCATTAGCAGGAACTTAACTCTGTTCCGACATTTAAAAAAATGCTAAAATTGTAAAACCGCTAACATAGAGATTAAAGAAGTGAACTTCTGTTAGCCCCGAAGACTCTGCGCCCGAAGACGGGCGATTTCAATATACACAATTCTTAGTGGCTTCGACATTCTGGAGAAAACTCGTAACGCGGACTTGTTTTTAACTTCTCACCTTGATAACTGCACCGTTGATGTGCTATCCCCTCTAGGCTCATTGGACCACTGTGTCACATCAGCTATATTCTCGGACATCGACCACACAGTTAGAGAAAAAATTCGTAAAGAAACCTTAGGGCAATACGAGAAAGCCAATTGGAGTGGACACAATCTTTAGGAATTTTAAGTGGACGTCATGTTTCCTCGATAAAGACGTAGATGCTGCTGCTGTTATGAAAAAAGACACTATTCTCCTTGGAATGAGATCCTTTATTACTCATAGAGTAAAGAAAAAGCATGGTACAACTCGAGCTGTAAAGAGTCTGTCAGGGTTAGAAGAATGTTTTTTGGGTCCTTAAAGACCAACCCGACAGAAAAGAAAACTGACGAGCCAGGAATGATTGCAACGTCTTTATTGAGAATGTAAAATTCCAATACAACTAAAAACAGGGGCAAAAAAGTGCTACAATGTCCCAAAAGTAGTAACAATTTTTAGTCGATGTTCAAAAACATCAGAAATTCTGCCTCATCTTCAATCCCAACACCTATTTACAATGACATTCCAGCTGTCAGCTCATTGTATAAGTTAAATCTGCTCGCTGCACATTTTTAGCCTGCTCAACACTTCCATATTGTGCCTTGTCTCCGCCTACACTTGAGTGCGACCCTTCAATGGGTAAAATCCACTTTCGCAGTCGCGTTGTGGAAAGAGTACTGACAGATCTTAACATACACAAATCAACTGGTCCAGATGGTATATCTCCCCTCCTTCATAGGTTTTTTTCATCAATACCACTCTTAAGGACTCTTTCCGAGCAGATGGAAAACAGCATTTGTCCATTCCGTCCCTAAAAAGGCAAATTTTCTTCTTTCTTCTTCTACAGGTACCCATTGCACTTGCGTCTCTTCTTTGCAAGGTCATGGAAACGCTGATAAACCGTCAGCTGATGGAATATCTAGAAACACAAAAACTTCTCAATGGCCGGCAGTACGGTTTTTTTAGCAACAGGTCTACTGGTGATTTGATGGTATGAGCTACTAAAAATTTGAACCAAAGTCTTCACCAATCTGGCAAAAGCAAGTTAGTTGCACTTGATATTTCTGAGGCATTTGACAAAGCCTAGCATCAGGCTTTTTTCTTCTTTTCTTCAATAGATATTAGAAACTACTTTCGAAACGTTCAATTCAAGTTGTCTTCGATGATTTCAAGTCTAATTTTCACAAGATAAATGATGGTGTGCCCCAGGGCTCCGTTCTGTCTCCGGCACTCTTCTTAATTCTCATTAATGATCCCTTATCTGCTACTTTTAATCCAATATACTTCTTTTCTGACGACTCTCTGTTTTTCATATTTTTTTCTGAACTCACGTCCCTGCTCTTCGGTTGTAGAGCGTGCGTTGTGGTATTTACGAAAACATGGTTCAATACACAATGGAGGCTTTTCTGGACAAAGTGGGCAGCAAAATCTAGATCCCTTGCGCTTTTTTTCCTTAGAACATACTCGACAGATTCTTGTTGGCTTCGCCTTTTTACCTGTTGATGGAATTGATTCCAGATAATGCTGCAAAAAATGTATAGAAGAAATCGATTGAGATTGTGAATGTTTTGAGGTAGTATCTGCTATATAAGTCTGGTACTTTTCACCAAGCAAGTGAGCAATCACATGTTCTTCAAAATTATACAAGCTTATATTACTTTTTACACCTAGTTGCATAAGATATAACTTATAGACATTCTGTATATACATCTGGAAAACATGTATTCCAAGTTTTTTGTACCAAAATTTGGTTTTGCGTGCGGCACTATAATATGAGAGTAGTTGGTCGGAATTATCCACTCCTCCCATTTCCATATTGTAATCACGTATAATGTTAGGCTTCATTACCAGTTTCCCATTGCGTGTGGTGACTCTAACAATTTCTGGATTATGCATGTTTGATATTGTTAAAATGTCGCGCTTATCTTTCCATTTGCAGACTACAACTTTATCTCAAACATCTCCAAATCATTTCTCCTTTTTTGAGCTTATAGGAAGTAACAACCCAACAGTTGTTTACGATTAGAACGTAAAGTACCGCAGGTATACGTACGACGCTTAGTGAATTCTCTCAGCAATTGAACCGAATTATAAAAGCTGTCAGTATACAACCTTTATCAAGATAGTCTTTCATTACATCAAAAACAGTATTCATAGTACAGCTGTAGTTTGAGTTTTCTGTTGGTTGCTCGGAATTTTTGCCAGTATATACACTTATTTTCATAATGATACCATTAGACTGACATAGCTTATATATTTTCATACCATATTTGTGTTTTTTTGTTCTTTATATACTGCCTAAATATAAGGCGACCTTTCCAGGACATAAGAGATTCGTCAACACACAAGTCGACTGAGGGAACGTAAATTTGTTTCATTATATCGTTGAAGTGATTTATTACATAGCTTACTTTAGCGAGTCGGTTATTGCTTGTTTGTTCGTTGTCGGAAAAGTGTAAGAAACGGTAAATTATTTGGAAGCGATTGCGACTTATAAGGCTTCGGTACATCGGGCAATCAAACATTTTGTTTTTACTCCAATATAAATCTTTAGATGGGAGGGAACAAATACCCAAGTGGAAAATCAGGCCAAGAAAAACTTTCATCTCAGTTATATTTGTATCACTCCAATCTTTTAGCCGTGAAGATCGCCTCAAGTTGCGAGACAAAATCACTTAATTGGTGTATCTATTTGTTTCTACCACCAAAACGTTCATGAACTCTTCATTGAAAAACAAATCAACGAATTGTGCGGGACTAAGATTACTATCACACTTCAAACCTGACTGTGCTGTGAAAGGAAAATCTGAAGGATCGGCTGGAATATCAACCCATTCGCTATCCATACAGTGCATTTCGCCCTAATGAAGCTCTTGTTGGTGGGAATCCTCCTCAAACTGCTGCTGCGGTGTATTTTCCAAATGTTGTTTCTCATTGTAAGAGCCGTCTGAAGAAGATTCTGAAGAGCCAGGAACATATAAATCTTCCCCTTCAGTGGCTGAAAAATCATCGGAATTTTCACTGTCCGATTCACTGTTTATAATTTTAGAAATTTCTTTATCTAATAGACGTTTAGACATTGTGCTGTAAACCAAAATTTTAAAAACAAACACGCTCGAATATGCTAAAAGCTACTGAACAACTTGACACACGAACTGGATACCGTTACGCTTTCTGCCTACATTGGTAATTTTTGCTCTCACCTCTATATGAAATCATAAAGAGGAAAAGAGAGAAATAGATACATTTATATCAATAACATTCGTTCATATAATTGTAGATCCTCTACGTTTCACCTGTCACTTTTGTGTGACGTCATAAAGACTAGAAGAGAGTAAAGTAGGCTCATATATAGTTCATCCAATTACAGACCGACTATTCTCGGGCATGACACTGAGGGCAGATTTTTCTCTCTCAATGCCAGGCACGAGAATTCTCGGGATAGATTTTTGGTATGGTGGCATTTTAAAAACAAGTACAGCTAAAGGGTTAAAAGATGTAGGATTATGTTGCGAACATTTAACAACAATGTTAAAAATCCAAACCATCTACAAAGAAATCAAAAGTAATCGAAACAAGATATTCAACTTAAATATTACTTCAACCAGAAAAAATGTAAAAACATCACATACAAAGAATTTATAAAAAAAATATTAAAACATCATGAAATAGAAAACAATCATATAGGAATAGAGAAAACATATCAGAAACTAAAAGTACATATTACCCAAATATAAAAAAATAATAACTAGACACCAGTAAAGCCTCATCAGGTATATGGCTTATGAATTAACAAAACAAATATGTACTCAACTGCCATAGATTAATTTACCAAGTAAGCACAAATTAAAGAAAAACCCGAAGCAACTCCAATCCAAATAACCAAAGTATCCACAAAAATAATGACGAATATGAAAGTACTCCAATACACAACCCTAGATAAGCAAATGGGATTTACAATAAATCAGAAATTTTTGCAGACTTCCTAGAAAAAGAAAATACCCAATAGCATTTAACAACTGTATAGTACATAGCCACAAAGGTTAAACAAAAATATCGGACTCCTGAAAATCAAAGAACAAGAAAACGACATAATTTTCAATTATGACTTCGCATTACAAGCTCTAAAAACAATAAACTAAACTATGCATTTTAAAACCAACGAAAAACCAATAGACTTACAACTTTTCAAGCCAAGTATAGACCTCGTTTAAATATACAACAGAACTTAGGTGAAGAAGAACAAACAAAAATATAGAAAGACAGTAAATAAGCCGACATAGAGCGAAAACATACCAAACAAACATATGTATAACTAAAACAAAAATAAAACTTTCTACAAAAATCAATATATCAAAGCAAAGAATTTTTTCAGGACCGAATCTATTGAGGTACAACTTCATGATGATGACAATCATTCTATTACTCATTCCCCTGACAATAACTCAAAGAATAGAAGTTTTACAAATAAATCAAAGAAATGGATACTTAATTCTTCAGACAGGCGAAATTAATATGATAAACAGCTACACTGAAATCCTTCATGTTTTCTCTTCGATACATTGGAAAAAATGTAGACGCAACTCATGACTCATTCTTGATTTCCCAATATGAACACATCTATTTACAATTAAAACCCAAGCATGTTACATAGGAACAAATGAGGACTAACTAATAACTTACCAACAGAAATCAAATAGGTACATTTCTGAAACTATGGACAACGATGATAGACAAGAAATAGAAGAACATTTTAAAGTAGTAGATCAAAATAACCACAATTTAAAAGAACAATCTAACAGACAAATTTCAATTCGATCAACAAATCACAAGCATAACGTACCATAAGTTGCATGCCTTCAGATTTGAAAACAGAAACATTTACAAAATAATTTTAGAACACATCGAAAAAATAGTCAAAAAAACCAGAGAATTGATATTAATGTCAAAATTACACTTACGACTTATTCCCATACCAAACAGACACAACATATAAACTATTATATAAAAAAATTAAATTAAAAATTTATAAAACACCCGCCTCAAAAATAACCTCTAAAAAGTAAAAAAATAATAAGTTTAATATTGGGTATATATTTTAATTCGTGCGGTTTTTTTTTCAAAATTTGAACGCTTATTTAAGAAAAACATGTACAATAGTATTATTCAAAGTATTGCCCATCTGAAGCTATGACTTTTTCCCATCTTTCTGGCAATTTGTGGATACCATCCCAAAAGAACTGCGCCGGCTTGGCAGCCAAGAATGAATCAAGCCAATTTTTGATATTCTGCTCTGATGTGAACCGTATTTCAGTGAGGGCGTTCTGCATCGACCGACACAAATGGTAGTAAGAGAGGGGAAGTTCTGTGCTAAAAGGCGGTAGGGGTAAGACTTCCCATCCACTGTTTTCCAAATAGTTCTTAACCCGAATAGCAATGTGGGACCGAGCGTTGTCGTGATGGAAAACTATTGCCTCGTGTCTGGTCGCATATTCCGGGCGTTTTTCGGCTACTGCTCTTGTCAAACGAATTAATTGTGTTCGGTAGCGTTGTCCATTGATGGTTTCACCCGGTTTTAGCAGCTTATAATACAGCACATCCATCTGATCCCACCAAATACAGAGCAATACCTTCGCGCCATAGATATTCGGCTTTGCCGTTGATTTGCCTGGTTGGCCGGGTTTCACATATGATTTTTTGCGCTTGGGGTTATCGTAATGGATCCATTTTTTTCCAAAAGTAACAATCTGATGCATAAATGACTTCCTTTTGTGGCGTTCCAGCAGCATTTCGGACATGAAAAACCGCCTTTCGACGTCTCTCGGCATGAGTTCATGTGGAACCCAATTTTCTTGCTTTTGAATATATCCAGCTGCTCTTAAACGTTTTGAAATGTGAGCTTTTCTTGTGTTTGACAACAATCTTCATAGAGTAATGCTTCCAGTTCTTCATCTTCAAACTTTTTTGGCTGCCCAGGATATTCATCGTCTTCCAAGCCAAAATCACCACTTTTAAATCGTGCAAACCACTTTTGTCACATTTGCTCAGCTAGCGCATGTTCACCATAAACTTCCACCAAAATACGATGACTTTCGGCAGCAGTTTTCTTCATATTCAAGTAATGAAGAAGAGCTCCCCGCAAAATTTGAGTGAGAAAAAATATACTGAAATGACGTACAATGACAGTAGCTTTCCAACGCATGTTCTATTGGAACAATAGCAATAGTATAATACATGTCCGTGCCGTTTCTAAGAGAGGGCACCACTTGGATTAAATCCATACAATTTTCAGTTAGTACCAACCTTCAAAAGATACGTGTATAAATTTGACAGCTGTCGGACGATTAGTTCTCGAGATATAGCGTTGTGAGTGAAGCAACTTTTGTTATTGTGAAAAAAAAAATGGATTCAAGGCAATTTCGTGTGTTGATTTATCTTTGCTTTTTGATGGGAAAAAATGCAGCTGATGCAAAGAAATGGCTTGATAAGTGTTACTCGGACTCTGCACCAGTCGAACGAACCATTCGCAAGTGGATTGAAAAATTTAAAATTGGTCATACAAGCACCGAAGATGATGCACGCAGTGGACGTCCAAAAGAGGCTGTTTCAGATGAAAACATCAAAAAAGTCCACAAAATGATTACGAATGACCGTAAAGTGAAGTTGATCGAGATAGCTGAGGCTCTGAAGATATCAGAAGAGCGTGTTGGATATATCATACACGAATAATTGGACATGGGAAAGCTCTGTTCAAAGTGGGTGCCGCGTTTGCTCACAGTCGACCAAATACAACAACGTGTTGATGATTCTGAGGAGTGTTTAAAGCTGTTCAACCGCAATAAAGCCGAATTTTTGCATCGGTTTGTGACATTGGATGAAACTTGGCTCCATCATTTCACACCAGAGTCAAGTCGGCAGTCAGCTGAGTGGCGAGCAGGTGACGAACCTCGTCCAAAACGACCAAAAACTCAACAGTCGGCTGGAAAGGCTATGGCATCCGTATTTTGGGATACACATGGAATAATTTTCATCGACTATCTCCAATGGGGGCAGACTATCAACAGCAACTCTTATATTGCGTTGTTGGAGCGCTTGTTTCGTGTTTCATCAAGACAATGCACCGTGTCGCAAGTCGATGAAAACGATGGCAAGATTGAATGAATTCGGCTACGAATTGCTTCCCTACCCACCGTATTCTCCAGATTTGGCCCCCAGCGACTATTTCCTGTTCGCAGTCCTCAAAAAAATGCTCGCCGGAAAGTGATTTAAGACCGATGAAGAAGTAATAGACGAAACAGAGGCCTATTTTGAGGCTAAACCGAAATCGTAATACAAAACTGTTATCGAAATCGTTTCAATCAGTGTATCGCCCTCTAAGGCAACTGTATTGATAAATAAAGTTGAATTTTGCAAAGATTTTGTGTTTTACTATAAAACGTCACGGACTTTTCAGCCCATAGGTAACTAACCTACGGTTGTGTTAATTTGTTTACTTTCATATTTTATCACTTCTTTAGTTAAACTTCTTATTTTTATTATATAGGTCATATAAAAAGTCTCCGCGGTTTTTTGTCACTAGATTGTGTTGCTGTCCATTTATCTGAAAACACTAATCTAATTGTGTCAAACTGACAGGTGTTTAAAAGGTGACATGTCAGGCTACATTTTTTGTGAAGACAGCTGTGTCATTCGTTGCTCGTGTTAAAAGTTATACTGATTTGAATATGAGTGAAATATCTGAAATAATTCACTATGTGATGCTTTTTAACTATAAAGAAGGGATAAACGCTGCAAAAACATGCCGAAAAATTTCTGCAGTTTACGGTGAGAATGCTGTGAGTGAACAGCGAACCCAAGAAGGGTTAGTTCGATTCTGTTCCGGAAATTTCGATGTTTGTCTGGGCCTCTAGGGATACCAGAAAGAAATGGCGAAAGTTTTCGATCGTGGGGCAGCACGGCCATCCACTTGCTTGTCGAAATGTAGCTGGATACCTTGGTATCAGACTAGATCAATATCTGTATTTTAACAAACATATAGACGTTGTCCTGGCCATAGCCAGTGGTGCTTTTGTGGTAACAAAGAGACTATTTTATAACAGCCAGCTCGATGCGAGGGTGAAGGTGATCTGCTACATGGCCCTTATCAGACCCATGCTTATATTTGGGTGTCCCGTGTGGTCCAACGTGAGAGCAAGTTTATTGGAAAAGATTCGGGTGTTTATATAGTGTTTCGTCATTATGTTAACTCGAAGGCACATTGCAAGAGCAATGACCTCGTCGAACAATCTAATCACCGGGGCTTACTACCCCGATTATAAGTATCATGAGAGAGTATGCTTTGACGGTTTTGTCCTCCAGAAGGGCTCCTATATCTCGATATGAAGGGTCTGATATAGGACAAATTGGCGGTGCCGCTAATCTTTCACGTCGCTCGAACAGCTACGGACAGGCAACTTAACTACGATTGGGATGTCGCACATGGCAGTGTGGAGCGTCTCCGGTTCAGTAGGGCTATAGGGAGTCGTGATATGAAGGATGTTGCTCGGCAGCACCAACAATTTTGGTGGATAGTTGAAGGAGAAGCTTCGTCGTCTAGTTCTTTCAGTAGTAGGTAGCTCCATAGGAAGCAAAGTTGGTCATTCTTATTTTATTTTAGCCGTGGTCGGCTTACATAGACTTAAGTAGGGTTAGATTAGATTAAAAAAAAAAAAAATTATAAAAGAACAGAAAAAATGGGACCAACTTAAAATAATAAGATAGTGTAAGTAGGTTAAGTAAGTTAAGTTTTATTTTTAGGTATGTAGTTTATAGGTTATATGTATTAGTTCTAGGTTTTATACGAAAGTCCATATACTAAGTTTTTATATAAACACAATTGGTTTCTTAGTTTTAGATTTAGTAAATATAAAAATATAAATAATTTCGTAAAAATCGTCGAAAGACATAGAATAAATGTTAGGTTTAACTTAGAGTGCCCGCAAGGGGCCAGTAAGTTAGAATAAATTAATTTTGAGTTAATTAAGCTAATTTTTAAGCATATTTTGTCTAGCGTGTTAGAATTAATTAATTAATTAAGGTAATAAAAATGCATTTAAACTGGAAAAAAACTGAATCTATATTTATATACATATGATTTTTTTTTTTAATTTTCCGGCCCAATATGATGGTCCCCTTCATCTACTTCAGGCATTTTAAAATCTTCCGCAAGTTTTCCTCCAGCCGGAGATCTTTTCTGTCTCTCAGTTTTTGAAGCTTTTAAAACAATTTTATCAGAAGTGTGAGAAATTTTACCTTTCACCCTTCCTTTTTTTAAAATTTCTCAAAAATTTTTCAAAAATAACTGCTAAAATATAAAAATAAGAACAAAACAAACAAAATATGATACGTTACCTAATAAAAAAAAAAAACAAACAAAAAGGATACTAAGCAAAATGAATGCCTTCTGTATAATTTTTCAAATTCAAAAAAAAAGAGAAAATCAAAAAAAAATGAAAAACAAACTTTTTTAATTTTTGGGCTCTCCTGTAAATTTTTTTTTCACGTTTTTTTCCACAATGGTACTTTTTTCTTGGAAAAGATAAAAGATATCAATATAATTATTTTTTCCCCCGAAAGATGATACTACACTTGCGGTCATAAAAACCGCACCACCTAATGAGTTGTCAAAAAATGCCTAATTACATCAGATCGTAAGGGTTTTTCCCATACTAATGAAGAGTATTCCCCATAGCGAAGTTCAGCCTCGTATTCAGTGCAAAAGAAATCAGTTTGAATTGAGTTATGACGGTGACAAGTAAAAAAAAAGTGAAATGTCTGGTAAATATCATCAACTGACTCGGGACTAAAAAGTTTAAATATTGACTTTAGTCGAAGAAGGGTTTGGGTATCGTGAGATATGATGAAAAAAAAAAAGAAAATTTGGATCCACTGGAAAGAAAAAAAGGTTCGGGACGAAAACGTAAAACACCCCGGAAGATGGAGAATGTATTACAACGAATTACCATGAAAGATCACTTTAAAAGTGCTGTCCGTATAAGAGCAGAGCTGAGTAAATTTCATCAAGTTGATCTAAGCGCCGAAACCATACACCGACGGGTACGGGAGATAGGTTTATATGGAAAAAAAAATGAAAAAAGCTCGCTTGACGTGGGCAAAAAAGTACGAAGATTGGACGCAGGATGATTGGCGATGTGTGATATGGGCCGATGAAAGTAAATTTAATTTGTTGTGTGCCGACAATTTGCCATTCGAACGACGGTCAGCAGGTGAAAGGTTCAAGGACAAGTGCATAGTCAAAACAGTGAAGTTTTCTCAAAGCCAGATAGCTTGGGGATGTTTTTCTTTTTACGTTTTGGGCCATTTGCACTTTGTTAATGGAACTATGAACGCTAAAAAGTATGGAGAAGTAGTAAGGGAGTTTTTGATACCAGCAATTGCACAGCATCATTCGTATACTGACAAGTGCATTTTTCAAGATGATACTGCACCTTGACACCGCGCCAAATCTACTTTATAAATAACAAACAGACAAGTAACTAAATCTTTCAATAATATTCAGCTCAAGACAACGTTTGATGACCTCAAAACTAACAGACTAGACTGGCCAGCTAATTCGCCCGATACATACTTGTGGCATGTAATGAAACATAAGCTGGCTGAACATAAACCAAAGAGTAAAAAAAAAGCTAAATGAAGTTCTGGAACATGTATGGAATACTGAAATTTCACGGGATATTACTGAACTAATAGTAAACTCGATGCCTTCTAGAATAAAATCGGTTATAATCGCCAAAGGAGGAGCAACTCGGTATTTATAATTCTTTGGTAAAAGGGGCATGCCTAAACATCTTATATACACATACATAAAAAATGTATCGTTTGATTTTGTTAACCAATGACTGTATTAAAATATTTAAAAAAAAATAAGTTAATATCTTTTTTCAAACATTCAATATACAGATGGAAATTAGATAGAAATACTTATAAACTACTGCGGAGTACTCAACAATAATTTCATTTCTTTATAAAAATTATTATCGTAGTTATTAACAATTTTTCAATCATTTTATATGTTGCGGTTTTTATGACCGCAAGTGTATATACCATACACTGAATGGAGCGATTTTTTAAAAATTGATTACAATGAAAAAGTCAAAATTTTCGAAGCTTACACCTAAATGAATGAATATTATTTTTCTCAAAATAATAAAGCTGCAAAATTTGATTCAAATCAGTGGAGGTGTTCCCGAGAAAAAGGTAGATACATTTCTATGGAAAACCGCCAAAGTTGTGTCTTCTCATAAAATGTAAAAATAAAACAAATCTTACCAAGGTAAAGGTTGATATTCCACTTCTCAATCTCATATTCTTCCGGGGGTGTCATCTCAGAGATACCTTCACCGCATACCATACAATCAGCGCAAAGACAAGAGCTCCCTTTCGCTTAAGTAACAAATAACAACCGCGACGAAACCGTTATCATTTTACAAGGAACCATCCTAAGTAAACAAGAGATAAAATAACCTATGGAATCATTATCAAGCAAACAACATTTAAAAAAACTATCAAACAATAAGGACATTCATAGAATGAGATAACGAATATGTACCGGTAGAAATGGGAAGGAAATATTTTAGTCAATAGCAGCGTTTTTATTTAAACTTTGAAAGGAAAGTTTGGCAAGAGAAATTCTCTTTTTCAGTTTTCCTATGACAAAATTCTTCTGCTACAACCATTAATGCTTCTTCTCTATGTTGACTACGGAAAGAAATCCAAACAAAGTGGATTTCACTTGTCCATTTATTCTGCCCTTTCTCGCCGAATCCAACAATTCGTATTTTTTTTCTATTCAATTCCAGCTCACTTGTATATACGCAACATGAATTTCGTTGTGAGGTCGGCCGTTATCGTGGCTTTTTCTCGTGGAAGTAGTGTTTATCATTTCAGAAAATCTCTGTGAAGGTATACCGTTATGAAACGTTTGTTGTTTATTCCAATAGAGAAACTTATCCTTTACATTGTCACGAGAATTTGTGTTGATCGGACGTGTTTTAAGTGTTTATACAATAGTAATGGAGGATAAGGAAGTGCATTTTCGGCATATTTAGCTATTTTTCTTTAAAAACGACAGCCGCGTCGGGAGGTTTGCAGCGTGTATGAAGATTGGGCTACAAGCGGTGACATTTATTAGCGTTGGTTTACACTTTTGTTCAGGAAATACAGACATTTGCTGATGCTGTTCTCTCTGGACGACCACCCACCAAAGACAACAATCAAATCTTGGCTGCAGTTACCCTTGACAGGTATTTGACGACACGAAAAGGCTTGGAATGTCGAAAAAGGTGGATGTTTGAATTCCTCTTGAACTCAGTGAGAGAAACATTATGGATCGCATAATGGTCTGTGAGTCTTTGTTAAAATGGAACACAGCAGTCGGTCGGTAAACACCCAAAAATATCATGTTGAGCATTTAGTGGGACTGGCCAGGTGTCCTTTCCTTCCAGTTGTTTCTACGTAATCAGACAACAAATGCCGTTAATTATTGCTCTCAGCACGACACTTTGAAGCAGGCAGTGGAAGAAAAACGGCCAGAGTTGGCGAACAGGAAGGGTGTTGTTTTCCATCATGAAAACATCATGTGACAAAATAAAATCTGAATTTAATTGGCTGGGAGGTTATGCAGCTTCCACCATAATATCCAGACCTTGCGCCTTCTGACTACCGAAGATAAGATCAAAATGTACCTGGAAAACTTTTTCACTCATAAGTTTGCTGAGTTTTACAAAAGAGGCATTACATCTCTTCCATGACCATGATGGACAATATCTGATGGATTAAATACAGTATTAACTTTTATACCAAAAATGTGTTTTTATCTTTTACCGTAAAAAAAAACGGCGGACTAGACGTTGGATAAACTCATCCTCTTCCTGACAGCTTTCTGATATTTGATACAAACAAAAACTTAAATTGTAAATTAAACAACAAACACTTTTGCTATAAGATAGGAACCGAAGACCAGAAATCTCGGTTGGGCGTTCGTGTAAGTAATAGTCCAAAATGTGTTGAATGGAGTTGACTTTGCGTATCATTTTGGATATGGGTTCACAGTTTCCATAATTTGTTCAGTGAAGATTAACGTTCAGGGGAATAGATAATGGATAACGTGGGTTAATGTTCAGTGAGATAAGTTGCAACATGCTCCAAATTCATGACGTGTTGTAAAGGGTGGTAAGTCAATAGGAGTAGAGTGGTAGGGTGAAGCTATCAGTTGAAAAGAGCGCTAGTATTGTGAAATGGATAAACCTTCATTATAAGTCGTTTTTGTGTGTAAGTTATAGCTTGGCATTTGTTGACTTTAAATTCGGGAAAATTTAATTACGCAACAAGTGGAAAGCTTGCAGTAGAAAACCATCAAAATAAGGTGACATGTTCTAAACGATTTTTATAGTACGTACAAATATTAACACGAATGAAACCAAAGTAGAACAATTAGCATCATTTATCGTCAGGATGAAAAACAGAAGACCTGTTTACGCACCTAAGAAGGAGGAGAGCTTAGATACTATGCATGTTTACATAGAAGGAATTTATCCTTAAAAGGATATCTATTAGGCTTATGGTTCTTTGTGTAACCTTTAAAAAGCCGTGATTTGTGGAAGATATATTTGTTTTCCCAGGAAATAACAAATATTCTCTGTAAAATAAAAATTTAAAATGATGGAAAACATAAAATCGGAACCGGCAGTGTAGTCATCCTTTAGTTCTTTAGCCTTTTCTGGGATAACGTTCAAAGAAAATAACGCTGTTAGTCGATAATTGTTTTGGTAAAAGAAATAAAGCTGATCAGGGTACAGAGAGTGGTTAGTGAATTAGTGAAAAATCATCAAAGGATGTATTGGTGAGCTTTAAGGCAGAAGTTCTCTGAAACTAAGGTCGATGATAGTATGTCCGGAGAATAGAATTTCAGCACATTCGCTGAAAGGTACCAACTGGAGTGGAATAAAGCTCCTTAATATTGAATATGAAATCCTGTCTGCGGTATTATGTGAACACCTAAGGCTCTTCGTCAAAAGTTTGAACGCTCTTTATTTAAATAATTTTAGGCAAACAAAGTCCGCCATAGTTCAAAGGTTCACACTATGGCAGATCGTAATAGATTTCAAAGCCATGTGTGGTTGTGGTTCATTCGACAACTACGATGGAGAAAGCACATTGCTTCGTCAATCTCGGTAGAAAAAAAAAAACCGAGGCCTTTAATTTCTGAAAAGTACTTTTTAGTATTTACTAAATTAACGCGCGCTCAATGGGTTATTAGAACCCTTAAAATGTTTGCAAACACCGCTGACGAAGGAAAATATGGAAGAAAAGAAAGAAAGGTACCGATGTACGTTAGTTTCAAATGTCCGTCCGTGAGTACGTCCGATTGTGTTACCTACGATATTTATTGCATGGTCTATAATATCGTCTATTTGCGTTTTCATGAGATTTATTTTACGTCACAACAGCGAACTATTATAGTTCGTTTACCTAAAGCGAAGGGAAGCAAGCTATCCCGGGAAGTTGGATTCCGAATTTATTAATTTTTTATACTGTCTTCCACAGCTACGTTTGTAGATATGGAAATAGAAATTGAGGTAAGTGATCCAGCTATCAATGAAAAAGAAATATCTGGGCACAAAAAATGCCCAAGGTAATCTACAAAAAGCGACTAAGGGAAAAGCACTACTCCAGATAAGTCTGCACATTTCACCTCCATTCTGTAAGTGAAACATTCTTATGACTCATAAAATGTCAGAAATCGAAAGAAGCAACTACTGTGGCGTACAACTTAAAGCGTTAGAGCTACACATTCTAAGAACGGTTCAAGCACGCAGATCACAACAATCCTTAGAGAGTGATAAAACGTGTACCAAAGAAGAGGAACAATTGAAGGGTCTTCTATGTTATAAATTCATAAGAATAGAAGTAGAAGCGTTAGAGAAGTCCCGCGCTAAACGAGGAACCGCAGTCGGATTATTCGTTAGCAACAGTGGAAAGCGACAATGTTTATTGTGTTTGAAAAGTAATCATAAAATTGCAATTTAAATAAAGAACAAAAGAAAAGTCTTCTCCGCAGAGAAGGAAGTTGTTTTAGATGCGCTAACAAAAATCATAGACCAAAATTACAATGGATTATATGTGACGCGTGTAACATCATAGTTTGAACAAGTAGACAGAGTTGTGCAAAATAAAGTCTAAAACACCTTAAGAGCGAGCGGGCATAGTAACAAACACCCACAAGAAATTAAACAGCACAATAAACAGCGAGTGCATAGGGTGACCAGACAAGAGCATAGAAAAAAAATTTAAATAAAACCATAACGGTGTGAGATATAAAATTTATTCTGGCTTTATTTTGAAACCACGTTCATGCTATTATATGTGGAATAGCACATTATTCAAGTGGCCGCCTCAGCTTCGCTGACAGTGCTACAAGCGGTCGCTCCAATTTTTGATCCAATATGTGTGGCGTTGGCTTGATAGCGTAGACTAAGAACTTGACGTAGCGCCAAAACAAATAGTCGAGTGGTGTGAAATTGCATGATCACGGCGGACACTTGATGAACGCTCGTCGTGAGATGACCCGATCGTCAAATTTTTCCTTGATAATTTCGAGCGTTGCGTCATATATATATATGACCTGGGATCATTGACGGTAACCGTCTCCTTCCACATTTCGAAAGAAATAAGTTCTGATGATGCCGCCATGCCATAAACCGCACCAAACAGTCAATCTTTGTTGATGCATTCATGCTTGGTCGAACACATGTGAATTGTATTCGCTTCAATAATGGCAATTTTGTTTGTTGACATAGCCGCTGAACCAAAAATAGGCTTCTTATGAGAAAATGATCTTTTTGCCAAAATCCGGATCTCCGACCAACATTTCCAGCGCTAAATTAGTGAACTCACGCCTATCTGGCTTCAGTTCTTGTATCAGTACAATCTTAAGAATCTTAAGAAGAATTGAATCCGATGGACCATTTGAAGTGACGTACGTTCTCCGATTGTATTCTGGAGAAGATGTGCCAAGATGATGAATTTCATCGCAAAATCGTCTTCAGTGACGAAGCTCATTTTTGCCTCAATGGGTTCGTCAATAAGCAAAATATGCGTTATTGGTCAGGTGAAAACCCACATGTGCTTCATGAGTCACCACTTCATCCACAAAAAATAACTGTTTGGTGCGGTTAGCATGCCGGCGGCGTTATTGGGCCATAGTTTTTCGTCGACGATAACGATCGTCACGTTCCTGTGAATGATCAGCGCTATCGCGCCATGATCACCGATTATTCTTGGCCCGAATTGGAAGATATGGACTTGGACGACATGTGGTTTCAACAGGATGGTTCCACAAGCCACACAGCACACGCTACAATCGATTTATTGAAGAGTAAGTATGGTGAGCGTGTCATCTCAAAACATGGGCCAGTCGATTGGCCGCCTCGTTCGTGCGATTTAACGCCGCTTGACTATTTCCTGTGAGGTTACGTTAAGTAATTGGTTTATGCCAACACACCGACGATATTGGAAGAGCTCAGAGCCAACATTGAACGCCAAAAAGTGGCCGTTTCGGCCGAAATGTGTGGCCGAATCGTTGAAAATTGGGTCCAACTTTTTTTATTTAAAAAAAAAAAGTCAATTCGTTATTAGAAAACCCTATATAAGAACTACACAAATTTGAGAGTAAAATTTAGCAAGAGGAGAGAATTCTAACTGCAAGGAGTCTAGGACTAATCTGTCCTATACATAAAAAAGGAGATAAAGCACTCTGTGACAACCACAGAGGAAAAGCACTTCTATAACATCTATCGATAACACTTGCGGTTATAAGATCGTTTGACGATCTCTAGGCATTGAAAGACTAATTTGTCTTTCGTTTAATATTAATCTTTGTAATTTTATTTAAGCGACCCTTAAACGACCGCCTCGATCTTATCAGCAGCAACCCAACAACTACTAACATACGGAGCATTAATGATAGAGTTTTTACCATAATTCAATTCCTTTTTTTGTTGTACATCAAAATATACGTAGTCTACGGCAAAACTTTGATTTGTTAGTGTGTAATCTTGAAACGTTTTTGTGTACCTGACGGATTTAATTTTTGCTGCTGAAATATGGATTTTTTCATATGAAGTTGACGACTATCAAAAGTTCCCGGAATTTATTCAGAAAATTAAAAATACAGTTTATTCACCTAAATCTTTATTGTCACCTTCAAAGTAATCCCCATCGCCTGTAACACACTTATGCCAGCACTTGATCCAATCCTCGAAACATTTTTTATATACGGTTTTCGGTATGTCCATCAGTGCTGCGATTTTTCCATTACTTCCTTTCGGCTGCTGAAACGCGTTCCCCGTAGTGTGGAAAGAAGTCACAGGGAGCCAAATCAGGTGAACTCGTTGGCTGTTGGATGGTATTTGTTGCATTTTTCGTCAAAAAATTACGAATAATGATGGCACTGTGCGTTATCATGGTGCAAAATCCACGAGCTTTCTGCCCACAATTCTGCTCTCTTAAGGCGAATTACTTCACTCAAACGTCTCAAATAATATTCCTTGTTTACTGTCTGGCCCTCCGGCAAAAATTCATGATGCACTACACCGTTGGAATCCATGAAAACCGTGAGAATTGCCTTCTTTTTTGACTGAAAACGACGTGGTTTTTTTGGTCTCGGCTCATTTGGTGAAAGCCATTCACTTGCCTGATGTCTGGATTGCATGTCGTACTCATAAGCCCACGTCTTATCTGCAGTAACGATCGGACTCAGCCTCGCAAATCATCTCTTTTGCGACGTCAACACGGTCTCTTTTTTGCATGAAATTGAGGTCTTTTGGAACCAACTTTGCTGATACAAAATGTCTTGGAATGTCTTGGCAATGCTTAAGTCCACCGCTATCTCTCTGATGGTTAATTTACGGATATTGACCAACATTTCTTTTGCTTCATCAATGTTTTCGTCGGTGGTAAACTATCGTTTTCATTAGAGAATCGTTTCCGAAACACTTTTCTAACGTTCGCGCACCATTAAATGCGTTTTTTACGCAAAATTTTATACAAGTCCGTTGTTGCAAATTTAAATCCATTTCTAAAATTGTAAATAATCGTCACAACACACACAGAGATAGATGTACTCTTGGCTACGTAACTTTTGCAAATGTGAAGCTATGACGCTAAGATTTAGAGGGAATGGCAACAACAGATGTACCAACTTAAAAAAAACAGACCTCAAATCCTAAAAATGGGAGCGCCACACTGTGGTTATTCCGTTTTTTTTTTTTATCAAGGTGGTATACCTGGTTATAATTTCTACCCAAATCCTAATGATTCGTATGAACAATTAAAACGCAGCTAGTTTTAAGCCCCTAAGGTGATTTCATTTGTCGACAGTCAATTGATGGGCCGGAAGAAGGCCAGTTAAAAAATTGAAAATGAGTGCTTGGATGTGGCACTCACCAGATTGTGGCATACTCCGCTCCTGACCTTCCCCAACCCGGAGACTGCGATAAATGTTCGCCGTGTTTTGATATTGACCAGTTTCACCGCTTCTTTTGTGATGAACGTCGCTTTCGACCCTGGATCAATTAACGCTCTTAGATGCTTGTCTAATCCTGTTGATATCTTGAGCTTTACTAATGTCGTCAGAAGCAATCTGTGTTATCTGGGTTGATGATGATTGTGAAACGTTAATATTGGCGATGATCTGTTCACAACTGGTTGTTATGAATTCGGAGACGCTTGAGTAAGCTGTTGAAACCTGATACGATTAGGCTTGATTTAAGGTGTTTTTTTTGTTGAGTTGAAGCTGTATTGTATTGGTTTGAATTGTATGAAGATCGAGCTGTGTTTTGTGAATGTGAGTTTGTGTTTGTATGAGAGATACTATTGTATTGTGTTGAGTTATGATGATGGAGCAGAAAATGGTGTGGCTGCTGGCAAAAGTAACAACGGATCCTAATAGGGCAATAAGATGTGGAGTGGCTGTATGCGACACAGTATTTGAAAAGCCCTATCTTTCTTGCATTACCTAGCCGTGTACCTGTATCCATTTTTAAGAAGCGTTTACAGAATACTGTCCCCTGTCACATCGTGATGTCTTTTCTGAATGTTATAGCATTTCGATTTTTTTATAAAATATAAAGTCACCTTACTTTTTGAACATGCCTTGTTTTTATTTATTTAATAGTTAAACTGTAAAAATATATTATTTTAATATAAGAACTAAGTTCCCAGACTTTTGTTGCTACATCAATAATTTATTTAGCTTCACATTCATTCCTGTCATTGCAGCCAACTGATTGCGACTACAAAAATGTAAAACTTTCCAAAAAGAACTATTTTTATTAATTTTTCTAATAAGTGTTTGGTCTAAAAAAAAGAATATACGTTATTTCAATCTGTCACAACTATAAAAAACCAAAAATTTAACTTTTATACTAAACAACAAAATAGTTAACATAATTGCTTGATTTCAAGAATTATTTTGAAAAGTAAAATTTCGTAATAGCCGGCTATAAGAGTCCTAGAAATTTCTTATGAAATATCACAAAAACTCTATCTGGCATTTAGTTAGTCCCTCAGAAAATACCAACGTATTTCAACTTAAACTTTCACATGACACGTTCTCAATCTCCGGCATGTAACGGTCAGTAGAATAAATAACAAAAAAAGTCCAAAAAATCTTTCATAATCTTTTCAAGGAGTTTTTGTCTCACAACAAATAAGAAAAGTGTAAAACCCCTTGAAGTAACATTGTTACCTTGAATCATTGGATCAAGTGTTGGTACTTAGTATGGCTCAACTTAAACGTTATTTTAAAATCCCTATTGAGGCGACCAAATATTGCGCCTCCAAGCGAGTAGAACTTTTGAAAAAGTTCAATAGCAATCACGAAACAGCTGCGACGTTGTTACTCGTTTTAGTCTTCTATTTTTTTTTTTTTCTCTCCATAACCACGATTTTTTTCATTCCTATCACTTGGTCATAAAAAGGTCACGTAGTAGTCTTGTTCAAACTTTATGAACCTTAAACAGATATGAGCAGAAAATATTTAAAAAAAAAAAAATAAACTATACAGAAGAATTTAGAAAAGAAAAAGCTTTTGTATGTGATTAAATACGTAGTCCTCGCCACCTAAGATTTGAACTCTCAGAGAGATTTAAAACAAGAACGACAGAAACTTATAAGTAAAGCCTTCCTGATTTGGAAACCAGTATCAGGCAACGTATGAATACTGTCCACTTTTAGATAATAGGTTAGGTGGGGTAGCTTCTTATTTAAGACTTTAGAAGACGTTATGTCATTTGTTGAACAAACAAATCGTGTATATCAAATTTTTGGTGAAACATTTAAATTGGCAGGAGATCAAAGTATTTTTATATCTGAGTCTGTGTTGTTGTAGTCTGAGTTGTTGTATAGGTATCTAAAAGTGAAAACGATATTTTGCAAAGACAGGACGAATTTCATACAAGAGCAGTCACATGACTATTAACATTGTTACCAAACCGCACAATATTCCTTTCTGTTCAATTCCTAGTCAATCAGATATTCCCCAAAAGTTTTCGGCTGATGAGTCTTCTAAACTCAAATGATTGTGGACTCGAATTATTCGAACAGTAGAAATGACATTTTAAATGCACAAATTTCTTTTTTAAGTACACTGTAACGAATCTAGACACCTTAGTTCGGTGTGTGACCTTATAAACACTAATTCTGGTTCGAAAAAAGCAAAACCTATTAGCCTTACTTTAGTTGAACACCACTTCAGCAAACTTGACGATCTAAGGCAAAGCATCATAGCCAAACTTTGCAAATGAGTTAGAAAATATTCGTATAATTGGCTGAAGCCTTACCAGCAATGTAACTTTTAAAATTAAAGAGAATAAGGTCCATTACTCAAGAAGCACTTCGGTCAAGAAGAAAATAGGATCTTCTGTGCCATCATTTGTTGAAATCAGTGTTTGAAATTAAGCTCATAGATGAAGCTTAAGACTGTCTATCTGTATTCGCAAGAAGTTAAGAAATAACTTGCACTAGTGCTTCATCAAATATTTCTTGTAATTTTCATCGATAGAGATACAGTGACTGTATCGCCTCCACTCCTTTCCTTTGAGGCCCTGGGAATACGCCAACATGTTGTGGAACTGGCCATGACTTTATCTTCTTTACTGTCGACATGTGGTTATCTTTTGACTCTGCATCGTGGCAAGTGATGGGCTGCCAACCATCTCCCTTGCTGTACATGCAACAAATTAAAGGGGACAGTTGTTGTCGACTTTGTCCACCTTGATCAGTAGGCAATATTTTACCTTCTGAACTTGCTGCAATGACAAGAATCCTTCTAGATGCATATCGTGCACTATAACAACTTTGCATTGGGTTAGTGTGCGCTTATAGGATAGTCCTGCTATTGTGTGACTGGCCAATGGTTCGTTCCTGTTCCTGCTCTTACTTATCTCCTCTCTTGACCGAGATTTGGTACGAGAGCTGTAATTCCCACCTTGCCTCGGTGCACTGAGTTTTTCGGGAGCTTTTGTAGCTCTGGATGTAAATGGATGGTTTGTGGTTTTTGTACTGTTGCCCCTTCAGGTAGTTGTCGGCTGATCAGTATCTTTTGGGCTCCGGTAAAATAGAAAAACTTCTCAAATTTGATCATTGTTAGGACAAAAAAAAAAAAACAAAACAAAACAAAACAAAAACATAGATTAGGCTACCAGAAGAAGCCTGGTTATAAGTCAAAAGACGACTTTGTCGTCACATCTTCAACCACTTCATAAATGGGAGGTCAAATCCAACAAAATGACTTTATTTTAATTCTGAAGTATTTTGAAGCATTATCTCGTATTGGGTATGTAATTTAATTCGTGCGGTTTTTTTTTTCAAAATTTGAACGTTTATTTAAGAAAAACATGTACAATAGTATTATTCAAAGTATTGCCCATCTGAAGCTATGACTTTTTCCCATATTTCTGGCAATTTGTGGATCCCATCTCAAAAGAACTGCGCGGGCTTGGCAGCTAAGAATGAATCAAAGAAATTTTTGATATTCTGCTCTGATGTGAACCGTATTTCAGTGAGGGCGTTCTGCATCGACCGGAACAAATGGTAGTCAGAAGGGGCAAGGTCTGGGCTAAAAGGCGGGTGGTGTAAGACTTCCCATCCACTGTTTTCCAAATAATTCTTTACTGGAATAGCAACGTTGGGCCGAGCGTTGTCATGATGGGAAATTATTGCCTCGTGTCTGGTCGCATATTCCGGGCGTTTTTCGGCTACTGCTCTCTTCAAACGGATTAATTGTGTTCGGTAGCGTGGTCCATTAATGGTTTCAACCGGTTTTAGCAGCTCAAAATACAGCACACCCATCTGATCCCACCAAATACAGAGCATTACCTTCGCGCCATGGATATTCGGCTTTGCCGTTGATTTGGCTGGTTGATTTTTTGCGCTTGGGGTTGTTGTAATGGATCCATTTTTCATCACCAGTAACAATCCGATGCATAAATGACTTCCTTTTGTGGTGTTCCAGCAGCATTTCGAACATGCAAAACCGCCTTTCGACGTCTCTCGGTTTGAGTTCATGTGGAATCCAATTTCCTTGCTTTTGAATATATCCAGCTGCTCTTAAACGTTTTGAAATGGCTGCTTGAGTGACACCCAAAGATTCTGCGAACTCTTCTTTTGTTTGGCAACAATCTTCATAGAGTAATGCTTCCAATTCTTCATCTTCAAACTTTTTTGGCTGTCACTTTAGGCACGTTCGCTCAGCTAGCGCATGTTCACCATAAACTTCCACCAAAATATGATGACTTTCGGCAGCAGTTTTCTTCATATTAAAGTAATGAAGAACTCCCCGCAAAAAAAAAAAAAAAATTATTGTTGTTTACGCTTCAAATGAATGACATATATTGAAATGACGTACAATGACAGTAGCTTACCAACGCTTGTTCCAATGGGTAATAACAATGGAATAATACAAGTTACGCCATCTCTTAGCAAACCGCCCGAAATTATAGACCCAATAAATAATGTTAAGGAATAAAGTACAAGATTGAATTTTTTTTTTGCTCCCAGCTTTGACGACGAAATATGATCAAATCTACGAATGCAAACCGGTTTGCAAACGTGAAGGTATCAGATCCGGCAAACTAACAGCAATCTGAAATTATATGAACACCACCCGTGCCTTTACCAATTTAAACTTAACGTGATGTATAGACTTTACTTTTGCTCACGTAGGAGCATCCCACCTTTATTTAGTTAAGACAGAAAAATCAATGCAATACGAGTACATCTGAAATAAGTTTTTATGTATCTCAAGGATATAGAAAATAGGTCGTGGATAATTTAAGCTATTGCGTAACCCACTATATACCAATTGGGGAAGTAATTACATTTGTACTTCGTTATCATATACTCGTATGTGGAATTGACAGTGTCATAAAACCACACGTAGGTCTTTAATGAACACAGAGAATAATAGATCCTTTGGGAACACTATTATTAAGAGGAATAAACGAAGCTACTTCACTATTAGATGAAACTACTCGCAAGCGACTTGTCATAATGTTATCATAATAATAAACTGTCAGAGAATGTTAAATATGTCATTGGTATGTCACAGAGAATTTTGGGTTGGAATTACTTCAGTCAAAGTGTCCTATCAGAAACCTGACTGCAGAGGATAAAGTACTTATTTGAGTTCCATAAATTCTTTTATTTGGTTGCTTTTAATAGACTCAAAGCTTTTAGATAAAATGGGATGGATACCAGTAGGCACAATGGAATTTTTTTCTCTTATTTTCATAGTGCCCCTCTAAGGATGAATATTGTCTTACTTCACATACTTGTATACGGCAAAAATAATTGAGTGTCAGAAAAAAACCGAAGCGAGGACGCAGGTGGTCCTTAAACTAAGTCAGGTCCTGAAAAACTTTTCTTTGAGCCCTGAATAGCAGCAACATTGTAACCTGGAAACCAAACAAGATTCAACAAGGCTTTGAGCACTTGGTTGTTGCTACAGATGCGCTGGAGGAGCCAAACCGTCCACCGATTTTTTTACCATATAGTTCATTAGCATCTGAATTACGAGGGTGAAATTTTACGTTGTCATCCTACAGAAAAACACCAGCACCATCCATGAAGTCCTGACTGAATTCTTTTCTTGGCTCAGATTCTGACTATCATTGCATGGTCCAAATACAAGTTTCTTTTTAAAAATGAAATAAAATGAACAAAAATCAATTATGGTATTTTCCTTATTTAGGGTGATTTATCGTGAGGTTTGATTTTTAATTGGCTTATGTTGACAGATCACACGTGAAACCTATCAAACTGTTTTGTCATTTTTGTTCGGTATCGTTTCACAAGTCATTATGGAAAGACACACACCACAAAAGCGTCTCCAAATTGTTCAACTGTATTACGAAAATCAGCGTTCTGTGAGAAATGTTTTTCGTGCGATTCGAGGAACATAAGGTGCGCATAATGGACCTACTGAAACCACTGTTGCCAATACCATTCGCAAATTTGAGTCCCAGCTTACACTAATGGATGATACCGGTTGGACCACATCCAGCACGTAGTGAAGAGACTATAGCAGCTGTAGCTGAGTGTACGCGAAGACCGTGGCGAATCAATTCGTCGTCATTCTCAGCAAAGCGTACAAATTCAAATTCATTCATTCATTTCAGTGAATGGGCTCTGGAAAAACTCAATGAAAATCCGGTGTTTTATTGTGAAATTTTGTTCAGTGATCAGGCCCATTTCTGGCTCAACAGATAAGTTTATAAACAAAATTGCCATATTTGGGCTGATGAGCAACCCAAAAAGTACCAAGAGCTATCATTTCATCCATTAAAAACAACGATATGGTGTGGTTTATGGGCTGGTGGGATCATTGGTCCATATTTCTTCAAAAATGAAGCAATTCAGAATGTTACCGTCAATGGTAACCGTTATTGCGCCTTGTTAACGGACTATGTGCCTCCTGAAATTTAAACACATGGTCTCGATGAGCTCTGGTTTTAATAAGACGGCGCTAGAAACCATACAGCGCGTGAAACAATGGACTTAATTTCACGTTTTGCTACGGTAAATTGGCCGCCTAGATCGTGCGATATCACACCTTTGGACTATTTTCTTTGAGGATGTGTAAAGTTCCAGGTCTTCAGGAATAAACCAGATACGATTGATGTTTTGGAATGGGTGGCCGTGGTGTAGTAGTATATGCACAGACTCTTCAAGCAGAGGGTCGCGGGTTCGAATCCCGTGCGAGGCATTTCTTTGAAAAAGTCTTTTCATAGAATTTGTATGTAGTTATATGTAAATTCCGTCGGCGTCAACTCTGACATGAAGGCATAACACTGATGTTGGAGTAACTGCTGGCTGGGCTAAGTGTAACGAGCTAACAACTAGCACGTACTAAGATCCACTGGTTGAGGATGCACTGGTTCGTCCCGTCCAGTTCGACAACCACCTCTAGGAAAAATATCGAAACCAAACACACCTGAGTTTCAAACTACTACACCACCCGCCCGCGCCCTGGAGAAAAGCCAGTAAAAGGCTGTTCATATTCCCTTGGTGCGCGCGGTATATTAAAAAAAAGCCAACATTGCTTGTGTTATCCGCGAGATACAAGTCGCTGTAGTCGTGGCCAATTTTTACATAATATCATGTAAATTCCATGAATTGTTCCATTAAATCTATGTGTTTTATTTTACATTATAAATCAAACCTTACTATGAATCACCCTATGTTATGGCTTTACCAAGTGTATGCATAAGTTTTTTTTCCGGGTTTTTTTTTTGTTAAAAAAACACGTAATTTCCTACAGCAATTAAGTTTTTTCATCATCCATCTTTCAGGTAATATATGAATAGCATCCCATAAAAACTGTTTGTCTTTTGCGGCACACCATTCGTCAAGCCATTTTCCAACTTCCTTGAAGTCGGTGAAGTGCTGCTCTGAGACCGCATGTCTATTGATGCGAAGAGGTCAGATGGCGCCAAGTCTGGGGAATACGGCAGGTGCAGAAGAATGTTCCATCCAAGCGATTTTAAGGTCTCTTTCACTAGTTTTGCTGTGTGAGACGGCGCGTTGTCGTGTAACAAAATGACTTTGCCATATCTTCTAGCCCATTCCGGTAGTTTTTAGATTAATGCATGGTTCAAATTTATGATTTGTTGGCTATAGCGTTGTGTTTTAACAGTTTCGCCGGGCTTCAAAAGTTCATAATATATAATACCACTGTGGTCCCACCAGACACAGAGCGTGGTCTTCTTGCCGAAGTGATTTGGCCTTGGTGTTGAAGAATCGGTTTCGCCAGGTGAAAGCAACGATTTTTTCCGCTTCGGGTTTTCAATATAAATTCATTTCTTGTCACCCGTCACAATTTCCTTTCATGGCGTTGAAGCAGCATTTCACAAGTGACTTTGCGATTTTCCATTTGACATTCATTCAAATCGTGGGAGACCCTTTTACCGAGTTTAATGATCTCTTCCTCATTGTTTGTTAACGTTTTTTGATTGTTTTCTTGTGACACATGCAATACTTCTGCTTATTAGCTTTAAGTTTGAGTTGGGTCATCATCCAATAACTCCTGCAATTGCTCGTTTTCACATTTTTGTGGTCTACCAGAGCACCACTTTTAAATTGTCGAAACCATGTCTCACATGTTCCATTTGATGGATGATGCTGATGTTGGACGATGTTTCTACCAGCAAACGATGACTTTCAAAAGCCTTTTTCTTTTGATTAAATAAAAAAAGCAATGCGTGCCGCAAATGTTCTTTTTCAGACACAAAATTCGACATGGTCAGTGAACGATAAAACAAAGATTCTAATTTTTGGCGGACTCAACTTCTGTGTGTTTGTAGTTAAATGTCAGACGAACTAAATGACGTACGTCTCATCTCTTTCTCGTAGTCAAACAGGAAAAAACTTATGCATACTCCTGAGCAAATACTCCCATTAGTTATTGAATACGATTAGATGGCAAACTTTCCAGTTATTGGAAAATCAGAACTGGTTTTCTACTGATCCGTACTACTATATCCGTTTGACCCTGTCTGTGAATGGCAATATCCCTCCCTTTTTACACAAAACCCGCCAATTTTCCTCGGAAAAAGGCCATCCACATACAAATCGCTTTCATTCTAGCAACTTCACTTGTAAATTCCCTTCATTCTACCAAATTCTGGCAAGTTATAGAGATGAAAAAGTGTTGGTAATTCACTTACAGTGTGTTTGTACGAAGTTTAAGGCTTGCAAATGTAATAGTAGAGTTCGACATCTAGGTTAGGCCATCTCGGCTGACTCCGGAGCATCCTGTTAAGCGTATTTTCTAAAACCTTTTTGACTGTTTCTGGGTTTATCTCATGAATGTCTCGGACGATCTTTGCTTTAATAGCTCGAATCGATTCTGGATTGTCCACTTTATGTCCGTCTTCAAAGGCATCCCACAAAAAAGTCGAACGTGGTGAAATAGTAGCTCGAAGTCAGAAAATTGACACCAATTGAAGGTAGAGCCCAAAAGATCGACTATTTTGTTCTGTTAACGAAATCGCAATTGGGATGGTGATCACCCAGTGCAAGAGGTAACGAGTGTTTACCACTTATTTATTATTCAGTTTATTATTCATCAGTATTAATGTTATTCCATTCAAAGTAATCCCCCTCAGGTATAATACACTTATGCCAACGCTTTTTCCAATCCTCGAAGCACTTCTCATAAGCACTTTTTGGTATAGCCGTGAGCTCTTTCAGCGATGCCGTTTCTATTTCCTCAATCGTTGCGGATCTCCGTTTTATCATAGGTCTCCTCAGTTTTGGGAACAGGAAAAAGTCGCATGGGGCCAAATGAATGACTCGAACCGACCGATATGCCAACATCCTCAGCAACTTCTCTAATGGTAATCCGACAATTTTCCAAAACAATTTACTTCACAGCTTCTACGTTATAATCTTTTGTTGATGTGCTGGGGCATCCAGAGTGAGGTTTGTCATTGGCCTTTTTGTCGGCCATCTTGGAAGAGTTTGTACAATTTGTAAACATTTTCTCTTGCTTAGAGCAGACGACCGTATGCCATTGTCAACATTTTAAGTGTTCTAGAGCACTTGCTTCACCTAGCACATCAAAACACCCCGGTATCCGGGTACCCATTCTCCTACTATTGGAGTTTTGTATATTTCAGTAAAGAAAATTATGTTAAAAAAAAAATACATTTTCTTGGTACATTTTTGATAAAAAAAATTCTTTAGTCAAAATCAATTTCAATCAAGTACATATCGGACATTATTATCTATGACCTTTTGCAATTTCCCGGGTAGCTTTATAATTCCATCGACGTAGAACTTCTGTGGTTTATCAGCGAAAAACTTGGCCTATTGATTTTCAGCGGCTCTTTAGTCGGCCAATTTCTTAGCATCAAGAGAGTTTTGCAAAGATCGAAACATATGGTAATTAGAGGGTGCAAGGTCCGGGCTATATGGTAGATGCATTAAAACTTCCCAACCAAGCTCTGTCAATTTGTTTCAGGTCATCAAATATGTGTGTGGCCTACCATTGTTATGATGGAAGACAACTCCCTTTCTGTTGGCCAATTCTGGTCGCATTTTCTTGAAAGCTTCATTCAAACAGTCGAATTGTGCACAGTAGAGGATCAACTACTGCAGCAGCTTATAATAGACAATTCCCTTCCAATCCCACCAAACACTCAACATAACCTCGTCTGCAGTCAATCCAGGCTTTGAAGTCGTTTGTGGTCGGTAACCGGATTTTGACCATGATCGCTTGCGTTCGATATTCTCATATTTAATCCATTTATCATCACCCGTAATGAATCACTTCAGAAATGGTTATTCGGTCAATTAAATTTCTTTGCGTTGATTCATGTGGCACCCATACATCTACCTTCTTTAAGTAACCTGCTAGTTTTAAATGATTCTTAACTGTCATACGGTTGATGTTTAGTGCCGCCGCTGTCTCTAGACAGCTTCCGTGCTGGTCTTGCTAAATAAGTTGCAAAATTTCATCGAATTTTCCAGTGACAGGTCGACCAGTGCGAGGTGCATCTTTTATATCAAAATTTTCCGAACAAAATCGAACAAACCACTCCTGGCATTCACTCACAGCATTCTCACCGTAAACACACGTAAACATTTTTATATTAAAAAAGTATCATATTCGTATTTCTTCAGATATTTCACTCATTATTGAAATCAGTATTACTTTTAACACGAGCAACGAATTACACAACAAATTTAGCCTGACACGTCACCTTTCAAACACGTGTTCGTTTGACACAATCAGATTAGTGTTTCCAGATAAATGGACACCAACACCATCTAGTGACAAAAAACAACGGAGACATTTTATATTACCCAATATTAAGCATTGAAGTAAGTTTAAGACTATAAATGCTGCAATAATGCGAATACCGTTACAAGTTAACATGTAACTGGTCACATCTCAGGTACCAGATGCAATTTTTATTGTTTGGGGTAGAACGGTTACTCTCTAAGTGAAAAGAAATTTCAAGGTTATTTCTAACATTTCTAAAGCATATAAGAGACAAAGACAGTTTAGTATGCTTTCAGTTTCTGGTTGATTCAGATGTGTTAGTCGAATTCTGAGTGAAGTGAAAGAAAATGGAATAATATGGAAGAAGTATCTCGATTGGATTTTGCTAGGTAAGTTAACTTCACATATGCAAAATATTTGTACATTTTTTAACATCAATTTTCTGTAATTTTGTTATAATTTAAAATAGTTTAATTTTTCACCTATAAAATAATATAATATTTTCATCTTTAGAATGAATGCAACAGAGAAAGGAGCTTATTTGAAAACGATGTTTAATGAAGGCGAAAGTGATTCAAACGGACTTTTGGATAGTGATGACGAAGACTAGGTTCCGTAGTCCATTTCAAACCTTCCAGTTTCGGATAACGATTCAGATAATGGACATTCACAAAGAAAAGCAAGACGATATGTCCCAAAGTAGTAAAAGTGAGGATGACGATGAAGTAGAAGCCGCAGAGCCAACGCAGAGCTGATTATAATAGAAATAATAATTTTTTTTTTTCTGCAAATATTAAATTTATATTGTTATAAGTACTAATTCAAGGATCAGTAACTAGCAGTTTTATTGCGAAAGATAAAACTGAGTGGAAAGTGACAGCACCACATCAATATCAGGCTAGCGTCCGCAATGTTTTACGTCAACGAAATGGGCCTCATTGCAGTACAGAAACGCTGTCGTTTAGCGACACTTTCAAAAAAATATTCACAGAAAACATGGTGGATGTTATTGTCGATGCACATCAACCAAATTCTTAACGACAATAGAAGCCTGTTATAATACTGAAAATGTATTCATTCTTCACCGTTTTGTGCTGGTGCTTATAATTCCAATTCCTATCAGCTATATTGCGCAACAATTGAACTTAATAGATTCCACAACATTTTGCGATTTTTAAGATTCGATGATAACAATACTCGCAGTCAACGCAATAAAGAAGATAAGGTAACTCCAATCCGCAATTTATGGACAATGCTTAATACAAATTTATCTTAAATGTATAAGACTACGGGACATTTAACAATTGATGAACAATTATATCCTTTTCGAGGGCGTACAGGATTCACTAAATATCTGCCTTTAAAGCCAGCCAAGTATGGTATAAAAATGAAGACGAGTATACTTTCCATGGTATTATTTACACTGACAAAACGAATAATACTCGTAAAAAAATAAAGGAGAAAGAGTGACAAAAGAATTAGCCGCTCTGTACCGAGGAAGTCGAAGAAATATCTGATAATTTTTTTACAACTCTACCTGTTGCAAAACACCTGCTTTCGTGGAATCTAACCATTGTTGGCATAAAAAAAAATAAACCATACATCCTCAGTATCATGGCAGCAAATAAATTGGTTTTCATGATGTGCTCCTACGTACCTTAAAAAAAAAAAAACAAAGCGGTTAATTATATATCAACAATGCATTCGGATACACTTGTGAGTGACAATGCAAAAAAGAATCCTGATTATATTATTTATTATAATTAATATAAAACTGGCGTTAACACCAAAGACCAAATGCTGACAAGATATACAACTCAATGGCAATGTTTAAGATGGCCAGTACCAATGTTCTTCAACATGTTGGACATTAGAAAAAACAACGAAATAACGTCTTTTTTTGTGCAAATTGAATGAAGAGCTTGCCAAACCAATGATTGAAGCACGCATGACAAATCCTCAAGTGATGCTCAATTGTACCACAAAAATTTATATTGAAAACATTATAAGTCGTCAAGTAGCAGCTATCGAAAAAAATCCTAGACCATCGGTTGAGCGAGACTCAACGAGAAGAAAGAAAATCACAGGATCCTGTAATATTTGTCACAAAATGACTATAAAAAGATGAAGAACTACAATAAATGCCGATTACCGTTTTACGATGAACATTAAAAAAATATTGTTGAATGTATCAAACGTAATACATAATATTATTTATAAACACATTGCTGTAACATATCTATTTGATTAAATAAATATTTACACGCGCTAAAAAAAAATGTTGACTGTATTTTGTTTAATTACACTGCACAACAGCATTTCTAATGATTGGGTTATGTAACATGTTGCTAGCCTAATTCTTAATGACGATTTCAAATCTGTGGTCGAAACTTCTTTATCAGATCTAGTTTCGAAAATACGACACGAAATGTTTTATGTAATCTTATTTTATGAAGTTATTAAAGTGAAAAAGAACTTTCTTTTATAAGATTGCCTGAGAGCTGTTCTGAACGCCCCAGCAAGAGTCAGCCATCATGCATGCGTTCAAGTAGCATTCCTCCATCGAACGAAAGTCCTGTTGCCCTATTGTTCACTTAGATCCGCAAGTTTAACGGGGAAATAGTCTAGGTGGTTGCGAAGAAAGTTTAGTTGTTCAAGGTGCTGAAAATAGTCAGAACTTTTCTTATTTCCCAAGAAATTTTGAACAATCCACATAAACTCATTCCATGCCTTGTTCTCAATTTCTGTCATAGTGCTACTAAAATTTGTATCTTCTATTAGTGATCGTATCTGTGGCTCGTCAAAAATGCTACTTTGCATTCAATGTTGGCTCTAAGCTCTTCCAACGTCGTCGGCGTGTTGTCATAAACCAATGACTTAACGTAGCCCCACAGAAAATAGTCAAGCGGCGTTAAATCGCACGAACGAGGCGGCCAATCGACTGGCCCATATCTTAAGATAACACGCTCACCATACTTACTCTTCAATAAATCGATTGTAGCGTGTGCTGTGTGGCTTGTGGCACCATCCTGTTGAAATCACATGTCGTCCAAGTCCATATCTTCCAATTCGGGCCAAAAATAATCGGTGATCATGTCGCGATAACGCTGACCATTCACAGTAACGTGACGATCGTTATCGTCGACGAAAAAATATGGCCTAATAACGCCGTCGGCATGCAAACCGCACCAAACAGTTATTTTTTGTGATTCATGAAGCACATGTGTGTTTTCACCCGACCAATAACGCATATTTTGCTTATTGACGAACCCATTGAGCCAAAAATGAGCTTCGTCACTGAAGATGATTTTGCGATGAAATTCATCATCTTGGCGCATCTTCTCCAGAATACAATCGGCGAACGTACGTCACTTCAAATGGTCCATCGGATTCAATTCTTAAGTCAGCTTGATCTTGTATGGGTGTAAACCAAGATCCTTACGCAAAATACGCCATAATGTGGTCTGAGCGATGCCTAATTCTTGATAACGCCGTGGAATTGACTGGTTTGGATCGTTTGCTACGGACGTCTGAACGTCAGCGATATTTTCGACACTTCGACCAACCCGTTGTCTCACTGACACGGCAACATCACACAACGAATACTTAGACTCAAATTGTTGCACTAAACTTGTTATTGCCTGTCTACTAGGGCGAGAATTACAACCAAAAATTGGAGTTAACGATCTTAAAGTTGCAGTGACCAACTCCGAATATCTGTAGAAAATTTTTATAATTTGCAGACGTTGTTCGTTAGTGTACTTTACCATTTGATGATTAGTGAAAGACTGCGTTCACAAATTAAATTCAAAGTTCTCAAGTGCCTATTGGAAAACCCTATAGTTATTTTGCACAGTATTTTTTTTTCCCAAAACCAAAGAAATATATGTATTTTTACTTTTGTAGAATGTGTAATAGGCATGGACCCTAATATATTCCCATTGGGTAAGAGAACATATTTCAGATTTTGCTTAGACGAGTCTATGATTAAACGTTAATCACTAGAAACGTAATATCTTTATCCCATTGCAGCCATTAAACTTAGCACATCTTTACAAAATACCCCTTTAAATTAATCCCCATCGACTGCAACACACTTATGCCAGCGTTTGATCCAATCCTCGAAACATTTTTTATATCCGGTTTTCGGTATGTCCATCAGTGCTTCCTGCGATTTGTCCGTTACTTCCTCTCGGCTGCTAAATGCATGTTATTTTTTTTTAACTCCATTGAACGGAAAGAAGTCACAGGGAGAAAAATCAGGTGAATTCGGTGGCTGTTCTCAAATAATACTCTTTGTTTACTGTCTGGCCTTCTGGCAAAAATTCATGATGCACTACACCGTTGTAGTCCATGAAAACCGTGAGAATTGCCTTCTTTTTGACTGAAAACGACGTGGTATTTATGGTCTCGGCTCATTTGGTGAACGCCATTCACTTGCCTGATGTCTGGATTGCATGTCGTACTCATAAGCCCACGTCTCATCTCCAGTAACGATCGGATTCAGCCTCGCAAATCATCTCTTTTGCGACGTCAACACGGTCTCTTTTTTGCGTGAAATTGAGGTCTTTTGGCACCAACTTTGCTGTAACACGACGGAAACCCAAGTCATTTACCAAAATGTCTTGGACGGATCCATAGGATTCATAGGATCTCTCTGATGGTTAATTTGCGGTTATTGACCAACATTTCTTATACTTCATCAATGTTTTCGTCGGTTTTCGATGTTGATGGTCTGCGACTGCGTTCATCATCTTTGATTGACTCACGACCAACTTTATACAAGTCCGTTGTTGCAAATTTAAATCCATTTCTAAAATTGTAAAAAAGTCGCCAACACACACAGAGATAGATGTTCTCTTGGCTACGTAACTTTTGCAAATGTCAAGCTATGATGCTAAGACTTAGAGAGAATGTCAACAACAGATGTACCAACTTAAAAAATAACTCAAATCGGAACAATGGGGGCGCCACACGGTGGTTATTCCGTTTTTTTATTTTTTATCAAAGGTATTTGAGGAAATTTTCTTTTAGCCTAGAAGCCAAATTTCTGAAGCAGACTTCGACAGTTCCTGATGTTTTAAGGTCGTTTAAGTTAATCTTGGTTGAATGGTTTTAGCGTTTCCAGATTATATTCAAATTCACTATCAATACTGTCAATTTTCGTCTCCGTCCAAAGTCAATTGGGTCCTCTTGTGAGTAACAGCTTGAGGTTCAGGTGTAGTCTCAGGGCTCAGTACTCGTCTATATGCCGATCGTATGGAAGGATATTCCCATTTGGCTCGATTTTTTCGGTTAATGCATGTTATTTTCACCAAACAAAAATAGCAGTCGCCATGGTGGTTCGAGGGTTCATATAAGATAATAACAGTTTCGTACCTGAAACAATGTCTTTTGTTATTTGTCCACAAACGTAGTTTTAGCGGAATCCAAGGATTATTCTTCATTTTCAACGGGTGAACATAATAATTTTTGTTAGCCTTTTTTACAAACGTTGGTATATTAAAACGGTACTCTTTAAATAAAGTATAGTTCATCGTAAGGTTTTATTTATAATGTAAAACAAAATACACAAATTTGAAAGCAAATTTAAAATTCTTATTTTTGGTTAAAAGAACAATTCATGGCATTTTTGATTCATTTATTTTTGAAAATGAGATCACGTAAATTTTGGCCACGACTACGTCTGAGGTGGTCCATTCGGAAGATGCAATTTTGGGCGACTCGTTCGTTATCGCTCGGATAACACGACTAATGTTGGCTTCCAAAGCATCAATCATAGTTGGCTTATTCCTGAAGATTTGAGACTTTACATATACCTAGAGCAAATAGTCCAAAGATGTGATATCGCACGATCTAAGCGGACAATTTACTGTAGCAAAACGTGAAATTTAGTGCTCACCAAAATGATTTCTCAACAAGTCCATTGTTTCACGCGCTGTATATCTCGTAGCGCCGTCTTGTTGAAACCAGACCTCACCGAGATCATGGACTTGAATTTCAGGAAGCACATAATCCGTTAACATGGCGCGATAACGGTTACTATTGAAGGTGACATTCTAATTTGCCTCATTTTTGAAGAAATTTGGACCAATGATTCCACCAGCCCAAAACCAACACCATACCTTTGTTTTTAGTGGATGTAATAGTAGCTCTTGGTACTCTTCGAGTTGCTCATCAGCCCAAATCCATTGAGCCGGAAATTTTACAATAAAACACCGGATTTTCATTGAGTTTTTCCAGAGCCCATTCACTGAAAATATGACGCAAATTCAAGTCGCCTGACTTCAATTCTTGCACAAGTTGAATTTTGTACGCTTTTAGGCCGAGATCCCAACGTGAAATGCACCAAGTTGTCGAATACGCCAAGCCAAGCCGCTGAGAACGACGACGAATCGATTCGTTACGGTCTTCGCGTACACTCTCAGCTACAGTTGCTATATGGTAGTCTCTTCACTACGTGCTGGATGTGGTCCAACCGGTCGAGTATCATCCACTTATGTAAACTGGGACTCAAATTTGCGAATGGTATTGGTAATAGTGGTTTCAGAAGGTCGATTATGCCAACCGTAAGTTCCTCGAATCGCACGAAAAACATTTCTCACAGAACACTGATTTTCGTAATACAGCTGAAAAATTTAGAGAAGCTATTGTAGTGTTATTTGCCAAACAATACTGGATAAAAATGATAAAGCGGTTTGATAGGACTCATGCGTAATCTGTCAAAAAAGCCTATTGAAAATCAAAGCTCATGATGAATCACCCCTTATATAGGGTTTTCCAGTAGGAACTTGACAACTTTGAATCTAATTTGTGGACGCACTCTTTCACTAATTATCAAATTGTCACTGTTAGTTTATTCAGTAAAATCAACATATTCATCATGGTAAAGTACACTAACAAGCCACGTTCTCCGATTGGGTTCTGGAGAAGATGCGCCAAGATGATGAATTTCATTGCAAAATCATCTTCAGTGACGAAGCTCATTTTGGGCTCAATGCAAAAATAAGCAAAATATGCTTTATTGGTCGGGTGAAAACCAACATGTGCTTCCTGAATCACCACTTCATCCACAAAAAATAACTGTTTGGTGCGGTTTGCATGCCGGCGGCATTATTGGGCCTGTGAATGTTCAGCGTATGATCGGTGAGCGAATGATCACCGAATATTTTTGGCCCGAATTGGAAGATATGGACTTGGACGACATGTGATTTCAACAGGATGGTGCCACAAGCCACACAGCACACGCTACAATCGATTTATTGAAGAGTAAGTATGGTGAGCGTGTTATCTCGAGACATGGGCCAGTCGATTGGCCACCTCGTTCGTGCGATTTAACGCCGCTTGACTGTTTTCTGTGGGGCTACGTTAAGTCATTGGTTTATGTCAACACGCCGACGACGTTGGAAGAGCTCAGAGCCAACATTGAATGCGAAATAGCGGCCGAAACGTGTGGCTGAGTCGTTGAAAATTGGGTCCAACGAATCGACCGCTGTAAACGAGCCCGCTGTAGCCATATAAACGAAGTCGAGTTCCATTCATAAATGTTTTGATTGTACTTCAATCCAATAATAAAGTTTTTGAAATATCTTAAATGGTTTTCCTTTTATTTAAAAAACGAAGTTGTCAAGTTGTTATTAGAAAACCCGATATATGTACTCACAGCAAATGAAACAGAAATGGTTTGGATCATTCAGACAAACTCTTCTTGACGATGCCATATCAAATTATAATAAAATAACTTAATAATTTTTAAATTAGCAGCAAATAAACACGATAAACAGTAATGAAAGCTATAACTTGTAAGCAAGAGCTGCTAAGGATTAAACTCATTTTTGGTTAAAAAAAAATAAAGGTAAAATCATTCCAACTATATTCCTAAAGAATTAAATAACGACGATCCGAAAGATTAAAATAAAACTTTAATTTTTTATTCGTACCCGGGTATGAATATAAGGTTTAACCTTTCTATCATTCAAAAACAAACTAAGTATGCTATATACTTGAAATACGTGTACCAACACAGCAATAATTGATTGTTGCCCGCGAAATTTCAAAAGTTACCTTACTTTTTGAACACACCTCGTACTATTTTGCATATGATTATTCTTTATGCTTGCTGTACTGTAGTTACTTATTAAGGAAAGAGGTAAATAAATGATGAAATTGAAATTATATGATTTTAAATAAAAAAAAAAAAAACAGTTAGAAAAACCGTTGTGCTATATGTGCTATACTTCACTCACGCACTGCATGTATAGTAGGTTCCAGGTATATAATTTCTAGCCATTCGTCTGTTAGGATAAGTGTTCCGTTCCTGTCTTAGAGAGTCGGTTGTTTTTAGTTTTTATTTATTTTGCAATCACATTAAGACATACAATTATCTTATAAACTAGTGAAGCTTTGATATGTTCATAACAAAATTTAGATTCAAGCTAAAAAAAAAGATTGATGTAATATTATTACTAAGAAATATGAATAGAAGATATTTATATTATATGTAGAAGGACTTAAGTTCATTTCCAAGACCATCGGACATACCGTGGTAAGGGGTTCAGCAGGTCATTATGAAAAATTGTCGCTCAGATGTAAGGCATGAGCAACGAGGGTGAGTGATTTGTCGAGATCTTTCAGACGTGGTAAAACTTAGCAATGGCTTATTGGTTTGAATCACATTGGAAATATAAGGGATCGATAGCGCATTAGATGGTCAAGTGACATGTCAAACATTAACAATATTGTTAAAAGCGACATTAAGTCTTCTTTTGTTTGTCCCTTTGTTTTTTCGTATAAAGCCTATCAATTATAACAACAATCGAAATCGAATTTTTAAGAACTTAACGAGCAAGTACACACTACCTTGATTTATCCCTAATATATTGTACAACAAAATAAAAACCCAACCAGGAAGTTGAGGATGAAAAAAAATAAATTATGTTTTCAAAGTTTATTCGATCACAACTCAACTTTGAAAGTATTTTCTTCTCCATTTTACCTTTTCCTTCTTCTTGTATCCCATTGTGAGTTCTAAATTTGGAGCATCCTTGGTCATTTTTTTCTTTTCTAAAGGAGGCAGAAGGCTGCCTTCGATAATGTAGATTCAGCTCTGGCAAAAAAAGTCCATTCTACGTACAAAATTTTTAACATATATATGCTAGTTACAGTTGCTATGCAAGATTTTTATATATAATTTTTTTTTTTCTTTTTTCAAAACATAATTTTTATTCCTTTGCTGTTGCCGAAGGACTGCCTTGTTCCATTTTCCATAGATTTTTTTTTTTTTTTTTTTTTTTTTTTTCGTTTACGAGTATTTGTTTTCTTCTCATCGGAAATTTGCATTCTTACGTATTTTGCTGAAAATAAATGTTGAGCGGGCAAATTCTAAAGAGATGATTTTAAGGAGGAGCACTCCTTTCAAACAAAGCTGGAGAAGGAAATTTTGAACATAAAGAAAAGGAAGCAGGGATATTGTAAAAACGTGTACAGGGTCAAGGCCTAGGAAACGATAGCCTTTTAAGCTATTCCGAAAGAAGGGCATCTTCTTCCACTTCTCCTGGAAGTGTTGGTTCACTAGTCATAATACTTTTGTAAAATTGTGGTCAATCTGTCATACACAATAAGACCTGTGAATAGCCCGAAAAGCAGAGATCCAAATAAGATTAGTTGAGTACTTGTTTGCGCGCAGTCTTTGATAAAACCCACCTCCAATGTGAGTTGGTTTACTTTTCTTATCCAGTTACAAATTTTTGCTAGTGAAAGTAGAAAAATGTACTCAGTTTCTGTGTCTTAGAAGCCTAACAGACTTTTTTCTGGCTTCGAAAGGTCTTATCCAAAACTTCTTAATGTTGCTTGACAAGTCTTTATGACTTAATTGGCTTCTAATGCCACAGAGATAGCAATTGGAAAATCTACAATATCTCTTCGTTTAATTTCTGACAAATTGTTTCTATCAGACTTTATAGCATAACCGAGATTTATAACTACCTCAAAGACTTACCTGTCTATTGTGATTTTCTGTCCGATCTTAGCCAAGTTACAACGTATCTTCTTATTGACAGTATGCACATCTACACATCTTAGTACGGTTTTGCTACTAATGTTTCAATATTTGCAAGCGCAAGACTGATTTTCGTTCAGTCGGAAATAAGAAGTTTTTAAGTGAACATCTGTGCCAGAGCGTTAACTTTTCTTTTTTTTATAAAATAAAGTGATGTTTGAGAATTTTAGGGTACGTTTCAAGAACCGTTGTTTTTGCTAGGAACTTCCTTTACGAATTTAAATGGGACATAAAGCGTCATTGGCAATGAAAAACATGACGATGTTGTTTTAAGAGCAACGGTGCACCTGATAGTCCCCAGTGATGAAAAGTGGATACTGTATGATAATCTTAAAAGATCTGGGCAGTGGGTCGATGTATATGAAAAACCGAAACACACCCCCAAGCTCGATCTTCACCCTAAAAGGGTTATGGTGACAATTTGGTGGACATCGAAAGGACTAATCCACTTTGCATTTCTTCAACCAGGAGAAACGATAAACGCTATCAAATATTCAGAGAAAATCGATATTCGATTATTGCATGCCAAATTGGCTGAAAATCAGCCTGCGTTGGTCAATAGGTACGGCCCGATCCTTTTGCATGACAATGATAGACCCTATACCTCACAAGCAACGGATGCAATTCTTCTGCATCCACCGTACTCTCTTGATATTTCCCCAACGGATTACCATCTTTTCTACAATCTGGATTTATTTTGTCCGCAGAATTTCTTCCGGAACCGAGCAGAGGTCATACAAGCCTTTGAATATTCCATTGCACTTCTACGAAATAGGAATATTTGAACTTGTATCACGTTGAAAAAATGTCATATATGCCAGCGGATCCTATTTTGATTGAATGAAAATTTACAGAAAAATAAAATTGGCTTTTAAATTTTTTCTATAAAATTGAACATTTTAGCACTTAAGCTCGGACCAGCACTGGACAGATTTATTAAAGCTAATTGAAAGCGTTAAATTGTTGTTATAATATAAAAGTGTAAGAGCAATTAACGGTAAGGGCTTTCGGCTCTTGGAATTGTAAATATTTCAATATGTATAACTAGGTATTTTGAGTTGTAGAAATATGCTTCTAATTTTTTCAATATTGCTTTGAGTTCGAATCTTGAGGAGCTCCAGTAGATTTTTAGTTAGGCTAAATGTGATTTTTAGTGATGCCTGGGTTTATATGAAGCATGGACTCAATAAATGTGTTACGATTGAGGCAGATGGAAGGACACTCTGTTCTGATCAGGTGCTGGTGGGTATATGTAATGTCAGATTTGCGAATGTTTGTTGGGTATTATGGTGGAATGTTCCCATTCTAATAATTTTTGGTTACGGCATTCCTGATTTATGGGGCTCTTTGCGTACAGACGAGAGAGGGCGTTGTAGGTGAAGGTGGGAGCCTAAAGCACGGAGTTTGCAACAACGTCTGCTAACTCGTTTCTCTTCATTCCTACATAACCTGGTGTCCACATGAGTTTTATCTTTAACCTTGATTTAATTATAGTATTTCGAATTTTGGCTAGACTAGTAGTATCATTACGAGGATTCGCGACGCCTTTTAAAACTGGGAGACCATCAGAGCAGACAATCAATGTATCTACTGTAAGTGAACATCTCTTTGCAGCTTTCAGTATGGCTATGTTTGGTAGGACACCTTGAATTATTAAGGAACCTTCTTATTTTTCAGTTTTAGAGCCGTCTGTATATAAGATATTATATCCTCTACTTCTCAGGCCGGAGTAGATTTCAAGGAATCTTGTTTTGTAAATGACGGGAGGAGTCGCGTCGTTTCGGAGCTCTTGCAGGTGGAAAAGAACTGATTAATTGTGAAGGGTCCATGGTGGTTGAGTTGGTGTATATTTGGCTGTTCTACTGAGGGATAGGTTTAGTTTGCTAGAGGTCTCCACGATGCAGTGTATAGTGGAAGGGATCTTCTTGTTGTGTTTGTGAGTAAAGGCTTTGTTTGTATCCCCATCTATTATTGAACCTATTTGGAAAAAAGATTGATGGGACCCCGTCCTCAGCAAGTATATTTATGGTTGGAGTGGTTAGGAAGACACCTAGGCTCTTCCTTGCTGCTTGATGGTATGTTGATGCGATTATGTTTTTTTTTTTTTTTTGATTTTGGACAAGACTTACTTAAGACTTACATCTTTGAGATACAACACCGTGAATTGACATGAATATCACTCCTTTTTGACGATAAATACTTAATGATATTAAGCCTTGACGATAATGATTTCTTAAGTCTAATACAGTGAGGTTTACAAGTGTATCTATTGTTTATTAAAATGCCTAGAACATTAAGGTTGGAAACTGTCTCTATTTTAGTATTGTTTATAACTAGCTTAGCCGTAAGTTTTATAGCGAATAAAACAAACATAATCCTTTAAAAAAAATAATGTAAGCTCTTTATTTGGTTGCTTAATAGGCGTCTGTATTCTACAGTGTTTGACTTACGACTAATCTCCTACTTACCGGCAGACTCTTTTCCTAGTGTGGCCACTTTACAATCACAAGTTGGTATTGCCACTTTATATTTCTTACATTCTTATCAGTTTCTCTCCAATGGCTTGCTACACTAGTTCTCTGTTTGTACAATATGTTTTTTTACTGCAAATTTGCTCTTTTCTAAGATAGATTTGTACCAGAGGAAATTTACCTAATTACTAATTTCGTAAAGCAAGCGGGAGAAAACTCTTTTTTTTTTTATCTAGACCATCGTATTTTGTATTTAGATATTTTACATTAAATTAATCATCCAATTCTGTTTTTGAATTACTTTTTTACTTAATAAAAAAACAAGTGATTTTGTGTGATGGAAATCTTTATTTGGACCTTAACAATTATTTCTTTTAAGTGGAAAATATGGTATGTCACAAGTGGCTGCCGCCAGTGTTGATACATATTTGTGTCCATTTCATCACATTTTCCATGACTTTCCAAAACATTTCCGGTGATAACTGATCGCATTCCAGTCGAATATTCTCCTTAAGAGCTGGAATTGTCTGTGGCTTGTTGGCATAAACCCGCGAAACCGGTCGATTTTGCTGGCCTTGCCAAATCGACAAAACGGAAGATTTCGCGACCAGAAAACGCTTCCTTCACAATATCTATTGTGACTCGTGCTTTGTTTGCGGTTGCACCATCTTGTTGAAAACATATATTCACCGAGCCCCTCTCATCCAATTCCGGCAGCAAGAAGTCGTTTATCATGCCCCTGTAGCGTTCGGTAATAACAGTAGCCGCATTGCCGATGGCGTCTTAAAAAAAATACGGCCCAATCACTCCTCCCGCGTGTACACCGCACGACACAGTGGCTTTGAGTGCATCACACGCTGATTTTCAGTGCCCCAGAAATGAAGATTTTGCTTATTGACCTAACCGCTTAAGTAGAAATGCGCATTGTTGCTCATGATGATTTTCGACACAATATCGTCCTCTTCGTTGTTGAGATTGAGGATAGCTTTACAGAAATTCACACGCAACTGACGGTGAGGATGCACTGTTTGCACTTTTAACGTAAAAATGTGTAAGTCTTTCACAAAAATTCGCTATAGGATCTGTCTGGTGATGCCCAATGGCATGGCCCGTCGTTCTTGTTGATAATTCTTCGGCAGCCACTGCCGCGATATTCCCGGCCGATCGACCAGTCCGGTGGCGGCCGGTGCCCTACATGGTCTCCTGTGGTTCCACTCTGTTCTAGTCGAGTAGCTAAGCGCCGGAATATCTGCCCAGTTGGCGCAATATGATTAGAAAATCGATGTCGAAATTTACACTCTGCTAACACTACCGACCGATTATAGGTCAAAAGCAACGACACAATTATTCCACGCTCTTGCGGAGTATAGCGCTGTTTGTATACCGCAGCTGTCTAGTTCACAAATATCAAATATGATTGGCGTTCGATGCCATTTCCAAAAATTATACTATCTTCCGACAGGGTGAATAGTTTTGCGCCACCTTGTATCATTTATTTGGTTAAAAGCGATTACAAAACATATGACTGATAAGGAAGATCCTTGTGGGATACCATTATCGAGTGGCATAATTTTTGAAAACATGCTCCGAATTTTAATATAGCATTTTCTATTGGTTAAAAATGATTTTAAGTATCCGAGAATTTTTGAGCCAATGCCCTATTCCCTTAATTTGTCGAGGTGTCGAAATATAGTTGAAAGCTTTTTCAAAATCTAAGGCCAGCATGGTAATGTGGTTTCGTGCTGAGAGTCAACGTGAAGTATGGCATCTATACATCCTATTTTTGGCTTGAAAGCGACGTGATTAGTACTTCGGAGATTTTTAAACTCAAAAAACCGTAAAATTCTGTTTGTAATAATTTTGTCGAGAGATTGATCGATAACCGTTAATATTTGTGATATCCTTCTTAGATTTGGCTACAGGAATTATGGTAGATCTTTTCCAGCTTTGGGGTATGATATCTTTGCTGAGAATATTATTGTACAAAACTTTAAGCCTTTTTTTTGCTGACTCAGAAGGCTTTTTATCATTGGGTAGGAAATCCTATCCCGACCGGGTGTTCTTCTATTTAATTTACATTAGCAAGCTTTCAGCTCAAGTGTACAAATATCAGTTTCAATGTGTTGTGCTGCTGCATTCATTGCAGGTAGTAGAATTATGTTCAAAGATTTCTGTTTCTTTATGTTAAAGCTGGCTAAAAAATCTGAATTATTAGAATTGAGTTACCAAGTATGTGCAAAACAATTGCAGATTTCGTAAGGATCAGTTACCGAATCAGTTAGTGTGTTGATATACAAAATTTGTTTATGTATCGCGTTTCCCGTAAGAGTCCTTATGCGTTACTAAACTGTAGTATTATGGTGGATAAGTTTAGATTAATTCTTTCTGTGAACTCTTTAAAGTTAACTGATTTTTAGCATTCGCTTTTTTATAGAAAGAAAGTCCTCCAAATCATGGACTTTTCGGTTCTTAGCCTAGTTAAATCAGGGTTCCACTAGGGCACAATTTATTTAAATGTTATTGGAGATTATTGAGGGATGAAATCATTTGAAGCGTTTCGTTTATATAGGGTTTTCCAATAGGGACTTGACAACTTCGAATTCATTTTGTGAACGCACTCTTTCACTAATCATCAAACTGTCACTGTCAATTTATTCAGTAAACTCAACATTTTCATCATGGTAAAGTAAACTAACGAGTAACATCTGCAAACGTTCTCCGATTGTGTTCTGGAGAAGATGCGACAAGATGATGAATTTCATCGCAAAATCATCTTTAGTGACGAAGCTCATTTTTGGTTCAATGGGTTCGCCAATAAGCAAAATATGCGTTATTGGTCGGGTGAAAAAACACATGTGCTTCATAACTCACCATTTCATCCACAAAAAATAACTGTTTGGTGCGGTTTGCATGCCAGCGACGTTATTAGGCCATATTTTTTCGTCGACGATGATCACCGATTATTTTTGGTCCGAATTGGAATATATGGACATGGACGACATGTGGTTTCAACGGGATGGTGCCACAAACCACACAGCACACGCTACAATCGATTTATTGAAGAGTAAGTATGGTGAGCGCGTTATCTCAAGACATGGGCAAGGCGATTGGTCGTCTCGCTCGTGCGATTTAACGTCGCTTGACTATTTTCTGTAGGGTTACGTTAAGTCATTGGTTTATGTCAACACGCCGACGACGTTGGAAGAGCTCAGAGCCAACATTGAACGCGAAATAGCCAAAATGTGTGACCGAGTCGTTCAAAATTGGGTCCAACGAATCGAGTTGAGAAGTCGACTTCCATTCATAAATCTTTTGATTGTACTTCAAGCCAATAATAAAGTTTTTGAAATATCTCAAATAGTTTGCCTTTTATTTAAAAAAAAGTTGTCAAGTCGTTATTGGAAAACCCTATACAAGAAGGAGCAGAATTAGTTTTTGAAAGGCACGGTTTAATTTTAGCTTTAAAGGAGAACCAATTAGCCAGATGTGTTTTGTATCTTGGAATTTGTTTAAAAATGGTGCGTGCCGGTGTCAATAGCACGTTAATTCATATTGGGAATCAAACCATAGCGATATTGTCAAATTATCGGAAATGCCATATGCCAGGATATGCAAGTGATCACACTTGTATGGGGGATCCGCAACTTGTACCACAGCCAATGATTTCGTTTGCGCTCCTCCCTTCAACTGCAGCCGACAACTTTAAGTCTTAAGAAGTCTTGTTTTAGTGGGGTTTATTTTTATAAAGAGACTCAGTTAAATTTATATTTTTGTAGTTTATAAGTTTTATAAGAGAGTTGGCTAGGTGAAATGGAGTGCGCAGTAAAGTTGCTTTGGTGAATTTAGTTTGGTTGGTTTTAGGAGTAGTTTTTGTTTCGAATAGGTGAAGGGTATTAGTTTTTAGTTGATATCTAAATGCGGAAATGGTGGTGAAGTTAAAACTAACAATTCGTTTAAAACTTAAGATAAAAAATTAAGATTCGACATAGGTCGAAAGGAGAATGTTCTTGAGGGGCAGTTTGCTGAGGTGTTAGTCAAATAGAGGACGAATATCGTTAATTTCACAAAACATTCTAAGCTTGGCTCAAGGTATCCATGATTTGTTCTGTGAAGATTAAGATAGAAAAGTGGCACAAACCTAAGATTGCGTGGGTTAGTGTTAAAAGAGATAAAATAATGTAAAGAAGGACAATGAGTATAACTAACTAAGATCCGAAGAATAAAGAAAATACCGGCAACATTTCGGCGTATGGAAATTGGTTGTAAATTTATAAGTCTCAGTCGATCCCTAGGCCTAGGTCTACGTAATGCAAATGGTAAAATCCTGCTTCTAAAAACCTTGTATCCAGAGAATGTGAGTTCTGTAGTAAAGTGAGCAAACTTGGCTTGCATATTAAAAAAGAGGTTATGTAAGAGGTTATTTATTAACATAAGGATTGGAAAAGAGTTGCCTTTTTTATCATATTATCAATGTGAGAACGGAGATTGAGTTCCAAATCACAGATAACACCTAAATCACGCAACTCGTTCACTAAGGGAACAGGCAGATTAAACATCAACTTGGAGCGAGGTAAATTAAGAGAGCGCTTAGGGGTATAAGTTATAGCTGGACATGTTAAGCTCTAGCACATTTTTTCTGCACCAAGTACGAAACCTGTATAAATCTTGCTGCAGTGGTAGACAGTCTGTGGAAAATGATATATGTTTTAAGATTTTCATATCATCTGCATAAACAGATATGTGTAGATTCTCTGTGATATGATCAACATAATAAATAGTCAGAATAAATAATAAGGGACCAGTGTGGTTACCTTTGGGGACGCCAGAAGAGGCTATAATTGTGTCAGAAACCATGGACCTAAATAGAACATAGCAATGTCGTTTATTAGAATAGGATTGAACTCACGTTAGAAAGCTTATTTGAAAACCAAGAGCCTTTAATTTTAGAAGTATTACCATATATCATGAGAAATTCTATCAAAGGCCTTGCTGAAATCGGTTGTGTCATTGCGTCAATTCATTTCCAGATTCTAGTTGCTATAAGTTGTTTAATACGAATTCCCTTAGATTGATAGTTGTAGATCCACATTTAAGAAATCCGTACTAATTTTGGAAAACAATAGATGAGCAATGGAAAAGCATTATGTCATAAAGAATGTCCTCAAAAAGTGTAGGTATGCAGAACAGCTTAGTAGTTGGTCAATAGTTGGGAATATCGTACCTTTTTTATGTATGGGAATAATAAAAGTCCTTTTCCAGCTTGAGGGGAATAATTCCTGAGTGATAGAAAGCTGAAAGAGAGCTGTAAGAGGTTGGATTGTACATTGCATTGTACATTTTTTAACAATAAAGGGGGGAAAGCAGAATAATCATCTTTGAGGTTTATTATTTTATTTGGTTTGTAAGCGGATATTTAAAGGTAAAAGTGGTCAGGCTCTTGGATATGGATGGCGAACGCTTGGCTTAAAAAAATTACAAAGAGATTTGCAACAATTTGTTGATCGCCCGAGGACTTAGCAAGAAAATTCAGAGATGATGAATAGTTATCCGATTTAATTTTAGTTTTGATAAACTGAAACAATCGTTTGGGGTCGGAAATGAATGCATTTAAATAGTTTCCATAGAGAGTTTGGCAAAATAGATAAAAGAGATACACACCAAAGTCAGTAAATTTGATGATTCGTTGCAGGTGGGAGATAGGTTTTTTTGCAGTAAAAAAAATTTGGTCAGTAAGGGTCCCTAGAAGCTTAGATACATTAAAATCACCTAAAAGTATAACAACGTCGTTGGAATCAGCAGCATTAAAAATACAATCGATTGTACCAACAGCAGCTGGTAAACTTGAATTGGTTGAGAGGGGCGAATACAGAAGCAATAAATATATAGGGTGCGCTTGCAAATAGAAATTCTAGCGCCAACAAATTCAAAGAGTGCAGTGGACAAATTTTTAAATGGTCTAGACTCGAGACGAGAGTGCAAAGCTAGAAGTAAACCACTGTTTACCACTTAGTTCTCATCTTTATCTGGGCCATCTTATGGTGTACGTCGAAGTCTTGGAAAGATAATTCTTTATATTTAATAAAGGGTTTTCTAATAACGACTTGACAACTTTTTTTTTTTTAAATAAAAGGCAAATATTTCAAAAACTTTATTATTGGCTTGAAGTACAATCAAAATATTTATGAATGGAACTCGACTTCGTTGGACTCAATTTGCAACGACTCGGCCACACATTTCGACCGAAACGGTCGCAATTTCGCGTTCAATGTTGGCTCTGAGCTCTTCCAACGTCGTCGGCGTGTTGGCATAAACCAATGATTTAACGTAGCTACACAGAAAATAGTCAAGCGGTGTTAAATCGCACGAACAAGGCGGCCAATAGACAGGCCCATGTCTTGAGACCAAAGTAATGATTCATGAAGCACATGTGGGTTTTCATCCGACCAATAACGCATATTTTGCTTATGGACGAACCCATTGAGCCAGAAATGAGCTTCGTCACTGAAGATGATTTTGCGACTCCGAATATTTGTAGAAAATTTTTATAATTTGCAGACGTTGCTCGTTAGTGCACTTTACTATGATGAAAATGTTGAGTTTATTGAATAAATTGACAGTAACAGTTTGATGATTAGTGAAAGAGTGCGTTCACAAATTAAATTCAAAGTTGCCAAGTCCCTATTGAAAACCCAATAGTATGGGTGAATTGGTTACTGTGAAAGCAAAAATCTCGTGGGGCGGAATCTGTGAATTAGAATAATCAGCTCGTAATCCTCTAAAATTTTGATAATAAAGGGACAGATATTTGAGAGTCTTCAGCAAAGAATTGAGCCGCGTATTAGAAGCGGTCGTAGTTTTTAAAATTAGACTGTGTTCTCTGAAGGTGTAGTATGCGTTTGGAACTTACGAGAGACGCAAAAGAAGAGAAATAATTAACAACGTCATCAGGAGTCGCATCTAATTGCTCATGAAAACGCATAAAAAATTGCCCGAAATCATTATAATTATTAAACCATTGCATTGGTTTTTCTTATACCATCAGACTATTATGTAGATAAGCGAGATATTAATTAACATTATCATACTATCTGCAGTGTCTTAATCGAGAAAGAGCATACCGGTCATCCTCCCCTGAATCGGAAAGGTGTTTGGTTAATGCTGCTTTGGGAGGAAGTATAGATTCTAAAAAGAAGATGGTGAGGTATTAGGATGGGAGTCTGGCGTAGAAGATGAAGGGTGATATAAAAGCTCGATGCTTACTTGCGTCGAGGGAGGAAATTGTGATTTTGATGTCGGTTTGCAAGCCTTACACAATTTTTACAAGTGCGATGATTTAAAAACCATTTTTACTATCCTTGTTCAAATACTCAGGTATCTGTTCGAGTATTCCTGCATGGATACGATTTTGGAATCGCATCTCCCCACCTCTTCTGTCACGTACATCTTATGGGTTTTCTTTTTCCTCCAGGGAAATTGATATTCGTTCCTTCTTTTTTCTACGTTAAGAACGCAACCCGATTTTGGAATGATTTTAATTGAATGTCTTTGTCTGCATTGCTCATTACACTTAGTAACACTCAGTACATTATATGCGGGATTTCTTGTGGTTCCGGAGGTTCTTGCAGGTGTTCGGATGTTACACAGTCGCTAACGATATGTTACCCCATTTATGTGTCATCTAGGATATTCGTAGATGTATCAGTAGATAGTATGTAAGTTGCTATTTAAGTTTCGGGAAAAACTAGTAAAAATAAATATTTGTTATCGAAAATGGCTTTATCGTTTTTTAAAATACTCTCCGTGAAGATCAATATACTTTTGCATGCGTTTGAACCAATTTTTCAAGCAGGTTTTCCGATTTTGGACGATCTTCACGAAATTCGACCTAAAACGATGACCACTGTTGAATTTGACAAACCGGAACAGGGTGGCTCAGAATGGCGTTGGCGTTTAAATACCATGAAACGGTTTATCTAATAAAAATATTCTTTGATAGTATCACATACTTCTTCAGCTTGTTGACGAATTTAGCATTGATACAGATATCATAAGAAGTTCAGAGGAGTAAGTGTCAAAAATTCCAGATAAATTTTCTTTATATATCCGCCCCCTCTTTTTATTTTGCAGGGTGTCAAAGTGATTCCTTATCCGTTACTTATGGTTGCTTTCAAACTTCTAACCCAACCTGGAGAAACGACCTCTTTTTGCTCTGTTGTATTTCTATTCCTTAAGAAATAACCCATTTTGGTGATACTAGAGCTGTTGGTGTTCCAATTAACTCTAAATACCTTAACGTAGCTCATTTGCGCTGATTGTTATTCAATCGCGTAAATTTCTCATGTGAGTCGTTCCTGACAGGATATTACGATTTTTTTTCTTGATCAACTATCATGCTTCAAGTCAAGTCAGGATAGATAAAACCGGTACCATGTGGTTACAGCGAAGACGCTTAACAAGATCTATTGACACTCAACTACCTTCACCTGACCACCTGTACCTAATTAGTTCCACCTTTACAATATCATGTGATTATTTTTGACAAAAAATCTTCACTCAAAATTAGAACTTCATTTTGATATCTTTAGCCGCGATTTTCATTCAAAGCAATAAGAATAAGAATTTATCAATCCATGTATTGTCTATAACTTAAACAATAACAACCTTCAATCGCAGATGCGATATTCTCAACAAAACGACTGCTCCGGAGCCGGCCAGACCTAGCAGCATCTCTTGTTGTCCCATATTCGTCTAGTCCAGCGGCTAAACGTCGTTGTGTTTGCCCATGGACAAGTTATTGCGCAAAAAAGTCGCAACAATTATTCCGCGTTCTTTAGAAGACTTCTTGTTGATGTGTATTTTGTATTCGTTTACTTCACAAATGTCAAAATAGAATCGACATTTGCCGCCATTTGCAAAATTATAACATTTTTTGATAGGGTAATAACTTTTGCGCCACCTAGTATATTTATTTTTATTTATTTTTTTTTTAAATTGAATCTAATCCTACCTAAAGCCTTGTGCGAGTAAGCCGGACACGACTGGAAAAAAAAATTAGGCTGACCAACTTTGCTCCCAGTGAACCTACCCGGTATTGAAGGAATTAGACGAAGAAGTTTTTACTTCTTCAACGAGCCACAGAAATTGTTGGTGCTGCAAAGCAGCGTACCTCATGTCGCGACTCTTTATCGCCCTACTGAATTGGAGACGCTCCGGACTGGCATGTGCGACATCTCTGTCATAGTTGAGTCACCTGTCCGCAACTGTTCGGGCGACGTGGTAAAGTAGCGGCACCGCTAATCTGTCCTGGATCAGACCTTTCATATCGACGTTGAGGTACACTTCTGGAGGCATAAAGCTATCAAAGCGTATTCTCTAATGATACACATAATTGGGATAGTAAGCTGAGCTGTTCGACGATGGTCTTGGAATATGCAATCGAGTCACATTGTCTACTCTAATTAGATTTGCCTTATTGTACAAAATTTCATTCAGATAGAATTTTATGTATTCAAACATTAAGTCAAGCCCCCTCAAACACCCGAATCTTTACATGTAAATACAAGAATAGAACAACCTTCACCTTCACCCTCGCATCGAGTTGGCTGCTATAAAACAGTCCTTTGTATCAAAACAACAGACGGTAAAACCCTTTCGTCGGCAATAGAATTTTTTGCATTTTTTCGTCACTAAACTGGGTTAAACCCGAGCTCTCAAATAGTCAATTCACTATTTCATTTCGGAAGTAGAAATTGTGCACAAGGACTTAATTTTCCAGGTCGTGGTTCATTGTACACTTCCTGGAAAGTCGCTCTTATAGCCTCTACCTTCTTCCGCGGACCCTCGATCACAAATAAGTTGTCATCATCAACGGCGTCATTTGGATCAATGCCTGCTGCTAAAAGTATGTATTCTTTGTTCGTCGTTCGGGCGATTTTAAGACACGAAAGGTCTTTACTCCTTGCTTGCTGGTGTTTACATCCCGAATTCTATTGTTCCAGTGCAAACTAAAAAAATTTCTGGAATTTTCTTTTAATATTTGAAGGTTCTTTATCGATGATTTCAGTGTCATGATCTCCGAGCTATGTCTGTTAGTAAACTGTCTGTACAAGGTCTTAAGCTTTGACAGCAATCTACTTTTATGTCGGTGCAGTGTGTCAATAGTTGTGTTGCGGAATAAGTTTCCGTTTTGTCCATTGGTCGTTTAATTGTCTCATCTATTAGTTTTACATACGTGTCAATCTCCTTGTTTGACAGATTTCTGTTTAAAGTTGGATAGAGCAAATTCGAGTAGAGTGCTTTCGTCAGTGTTCTTAAGAAGTGTCTGCAGCAGACCCAAATATAACTGTAGGAATGCCTTTAAACGAACTCGGTGAGGACAGTTATTTTGGTGCTTAGACCGCAACGGTCACTGTCATACACAAAAGTGCGTAGACAGTTTGTAGACTGTTGGATAGTGCACGCCAGTTCTATACGTGTCTCGAACAGCAGGAGATCCAAATAAGACCCGTGTCTAGGAAATGACGGACTATCCGTCGCCTTTAGGTCGAGTCTATTCATTATACTGTGCTGACTCCACATATAAGATAGTGAGAAAGCAAGTTATCTGAAACTTCTTATAAACGTCTAATAATCCATACAGCGTCTACTCCTACAAACTACAGGAACAGATAATAATAGGAAAGTTGGCATCACCATCGAGTAATATCATCTTTGATTTGACTGCCATTTGTATTAAAAGCTTTATCGATCGGGCAGCGATTACTCTCTGTGGACAATAAGCCCATATCGTTTGAAAAAGAAACTACATCACAGGACCGTACTACACTGAATTATAGCACCAATTTGTAGAGAAATTGAAAGAAACCACAAATCACTCATCTGAGATCGGCGACGTGACGAAATTACGTGAATTGTTTATATTGCATGCACGAATTGTTGCCACATCTACCAAACTCGTCCGACCTAGCTCCTTGATATATTATTTTTGTAACCCAAGATGAAATCGTGTCTCGCAAAACAAAAAATCAGCTCATCCGCCAGACAGAAGCCTGTTTTAAAGAGCTAGGTAAAGTATATTGTCCTAAAGGGAGATTATTTTGAAAAATAAATAAAAATCCGTGGAAACATACATTTTTATTCCTCATTCGTGTTCTTACTGATCCATCCTGATATAGCTTCAACTTTCAATCGCCATTCGGCTGGTTTTTCTGTACATGTCTACCTGGAATGTTACTTGAAATTTAATATTCAAAGTGGACTTTATAGTATCTGAATCTATCTGATTGTATAACACTCATCTAAAATATTAAAAAAAAAAAATCCAATATGGAAACCACCTATTCAAGGCATCTTACTAATATTAAAATTCAAAAAAGGGCAATGTAAAATTCGTTACCAACGAACAAAATTCATTTAAAATTAAAAATAACCACAATTGCAAAATGGTAGCTATTTTCATTTCTCGTAAATAAGTCGTAAGCAAACGCATTTCCACGTAATGGTCATTCTCATAACTCATCCTTTTAGTATGCCATGGGGGCAACTTAGGAGTCTAAGAGTCAACAACCAACAACCAACAACCAAGAACAAGAACAAATATTAATTCACATTTTTTCTCATTTCCTTCGTCCGTGTCTATCCTGCAAGGATGCCTTCAGCGTCCATTGCTCACACTACCCCTTAAAAAAAAAAAAAAAAAAACATCCACGAAATCAAGCACAAAGAAAGTAACTTAACTTAAATATCTCTCACCCAGTACGAAACATCTCCTGCAATAAAATTGAATTAAATGGACTCTTGGATGCAATTATACTAAAAGGTATGCTCGTTTTAAGAAAATTTATTATGGCCCTAAAATGTCTACAACGATTTACTTGCTAGCGCCCACCTTTAACTTTAACCTAAAACAGTCCCTGGTTAGAATTCCTTACCACTGCCCCCTTGTTTCCTTATCTTTACTTGCTCTCTGCAAAGCTAAAGCAGACAAAAAAAAAAAAAAGAAAAATTAAAAGAACAACTCTAAGAAACACTTATGATGGAATTTAAATATGGCGCTCCTTATTCCCTTACTTCCGGCTACACTCTTTCTTTCATCGCAGTTTACATGTAAATCAGTTATTCGCTGATTCTTTCGCATTAGGTGCGTGCTTCTTTCTTTTGGCATAGTCCTGAGGAACCCGATTGCCTTCACCGCCGACATCGGTCTCCAGCGGAACAAGGAGGTTTCAAGTTACAACACCTTACACCGATAGGTGGTGTGTATCCACTTAAAAACAATGAGAAGCAATAAAACCGACTATAAATCTCTCCTACTTCCTGTTCCGATTGGTGGTGCAAAGAAAGCCAGGATATTTTTTGGTAAACACAAGAAAGGAGTTCAGCAAAAGTAAAAGTGATTGGAAAAATCGTTTTGGAAATGAAGAACTCGTTGAAGGAAGAGCCTTCCGCCTGGAGCAATTGTTACCAAGCCAGGCACGTATCTCGCGAGTAATCCAGCTAGAAATGGGTTTACACCTTTGTGATGGAGCTGATCCTGGATATTATACGAGTAAAGGTAACATATCTATAAAAAAACGAACAAAACCAATGATGTACGAATACCGATATATGTAAATTCCACAGGTTAAGGTTTTCTCCCTCATTTCTTTCTATTTTAGAATATTTATGAATAAGCTTAATTCAAGGTTACATGGATAGAACCCCTCTTTAACTAAATTTAAAAAGAATAAAATACAATGAGGAATGCTTGTAAGTCTTGAGATTCATTTTTAGAAATATTTTGAACAACAGGAGAAGGTAGTGTCCTCAGCTTAAACGCTTAAACGAGCCAGCAATCGGAAAGCATTATTTTAGTCTACCAACATCATTCAAAGTCATGCAATCGAAACTCTGAACGAGAAACGCACGTAGGTTCATTTCTTGAAAAGTATTCCTCTATATTTGGATTAACAAGCTTGATATACATACTAGGGCTCTTTGATGAGTACCCGGATTGGAATATAGGTGGCGCTACTGAGCCAAAATGACAATATAACCTCTTTTAGCTCGCCTGTCTAAATTTCGCGATAAACCGACGCTTAGTTTTGTTTTGACACCAAATTCAAACCGTCGTTAGATATCTAGCATTATCGCACTGTGATCTGATTCTTATTTTTGTGTGGTAAAACTTGCGAGGAAATCAAGTCCATTCTCGATGGTGTGTATGGGATCTATTTACCTTTCCGTACAACCGTTTACCGTTGGTTCGCAGAGTTCCGCCGTGACCGCACGTCGGTTTTTGAAGAACAGCGCCCAGGTGGCCCAAAAACGGTTACCACAGAGGGAACCGTGGACAAAATCTATGATCTCGTATTGGCGGACTGCTGAGTGAAAATTTGCAAGTTGACTGTTGACGCCATATCCTGCGTGAAATTTTTGTCATGAGAAAGTTGTTCGCGCATTGCTCACACCGAAAAACAAGTGCAATCGTGAGACCACTTCAAAAACGTGCTCGGCCCTGTTTATTCGAATTTCAGAAGTATTTCTGCGTCGTTCTGTGATCGTCGATGAGACATGGATTCATTGGTACACACCAGAGATCAAAGAATTATTTAAACAATGGATTTTTTCCGGTGAACATGCTCCAAGGAAGGCGAAGACCGTACCTTCGGCCGAAAAAGTGATGGTCACCGAGAAAAGAAAAAAATCACAGGAGCATACCACGTCGATTTATTGGGCCGATTCAACAGTCGCCGCAGTCGTCACAGTCAATTTGGTCTTATTTTATCCGGGTATTCATCAAACAGCCCTCGTATACTCATATATCTCAGTGAATTCAGCCTTTTGAAGGTGTTGAAAAAAAAAAAAAAAAATATGAAAATTGAATGTAAATACTGCTACTACTAGTATGTATAACGTTTGCGTTGATATTCAAAATGTTGTTGAAGTTTTGGAAAATGCTTTGAGTTGTCTCTTAATAAGTAGTTAACGAACAATTGTGTAAACATTGAATGCTTCGGAATCGGAAACCTTGCACTAGAACACGCAATTCCTGTAAATTGAGCTGGTTCAAGTTTCCTTTAACCGACTGAAATTGTTGAGGCCGTATCCGGTTTATTTATCCCTTCACATTGCATGAATGCTGTCCTCAAGGAATCAATTGAGAATCACTTTGAACTTCATATGATTTTGTCACCCCTCTTTATAATTTTAAAAAAATCATTAAAGGGTTGTTGGATTGGAGATCCGAATGCGTCGTTGCGTATGAAAATGTGAGTCGCAGCTTTGACGCTCGGCTGAATAAGTACGTATACTGTATACAGTGTATACAGTTAGACAAAATTGAAACTATCGCATTCTTAGGTAGAATCGACGTGGATATTCGACGAATCTGGTTTAGTTTGACTTCTGGAAACTTTGAAGTTGTATCATAAGGAATTTCTATAAGCGTTGTAAACACAGGTTTAGTAGAAAAGAAAGCACCACTTTCTAGCACTGTTTAGATGCTTTAATACTTTCAAACTATCTTCCCACGTCCATTGGAAACTTTAGCAGTACACCGAGCTCATAAAACATTCGAACATAAACGCTCTAGCTACCCTCTCAGCTGAGATGTTTAAAAACAGATAGGCCTCAAGCCGTCGAGAGTAAGTAGTGGTAGTAAGTAGTGGTTGATAAGAGGTCCAACTACTCGCGTATCAATGTTGACATACGTACGACAAGGTGTAAGTAGCTACCGCTCCCTAGTTGTGCCGCTGAGTCACGTTCTGCTGGCCGGAATTTCACTTCAGGTCAAAAGAGTGTATAGAAAGTTCCGCCACTCGAGACAACAAGCCAGGCGACGTTTTTGTCGACAATCTTCACTAACCGACGACTAGTCCAGCTTTTTCATGAGCACAAAGACAAGAGGTTTATGGACCGTGTGTATCGCCCTTCTACTAGATGATGAAACTTCTTAACCCGCAGAAAAATAACCAAGAGCTTGCGGTCATTTGTACTACGACAGATATGAGGTTAGGTTTTTGTAAAAAAAGCCTCAACGGCTATGAATCTCTATGGACTTTTTGATGAAGGCTTGCAGCAAATGCAGTATTTGAGGCATCTTTACTGAGGAATGGGGAGTTATGCATTGACCACGGGATTTATTAAAACCATAGCTTTCTTCAAGGTTACTTTTGTACTTCTGCTTTTGGATTAGCGTATGATCGTTTTCCATGTTTTCTTTATGAGACCCTAAAAATTCCGTCGTTTAAAGTTGATATTTGGTAGAAATCTCTTAAGCTCCCTTGCTGTTTGAAATCCGAAATCATCTTGACTTTCTCGTCAAGAGGCTAAATGCCCTGTTCGTCTCCGAAGAATTGCACTTCATTCATTCAGTTTGGAAGACCGTGTAGGAAAATTTAAAATTCCCCAGGCTCCATAGCACTTCAGGGATATGATATAAAATAGTATGACGCCAAACGTCACACAATAATGATTGTTTCCGGAACATGAACTATTCAGTTCTAAAGGTATTTAGTCGCTGATTTGTCGCAAGTCAAACTTCGCAGAAATTGGCCATTAGGTAGCGATCCAGCTTCGTCATTACATTAAATGCGCATTAGTCGTCATTCAGTTTGCGGATCATATACTTTCATCATTTCATTTCCCAGCTGCCGTTGGAGTCAAAAAGCCTCCTTGTCTATTAGGTTTAGAAATTGTGCCTGGGCACGTAGACGATCGGACACCGGAAGCTTTCCTTTAGAAGCGAGGCCTTGTAGCAGTCCATGAGATGTCTCTCATTTAATTCCGTAAGATCTTTAAACATAGTTGAAATAAAAGCAAACACATTTCTATAGCTTAACGTCGTTACGCTTTGTCTTGATGTGTATTTGGGCGTTAATTACGTCCAAGAAAATGCACCTCGTGGTCTTAGATCAATCGTCAATCGCCTTGTTCTAAAAATTTGAGTTTCACTTCCGTGAAACTTTCATTGTCGACTTGTCTGAAGACTGATAATGTATTGATTAATATGCTCCTTATCTGTGTTATTTCTAACCAATATCTGGCTGCCTTATATTTTGACTTTTTCTAACTTTATATAAGTTTTTGCGGTTGTTCCATAATGCATACTGGATACTCCTCCTCTAAACAACCACGAACTTGAGATATTGAATGATTGTGCATACGACTACGATGAGTTTGTTAAAGTTTCGGTGATAAACAGCTCATTTATTTGACAGCTAAGTTGGTATAATTATCTTTACAATGACGGTATATAGTGCAGGCAATGTTGTTGCATCATGTACTTCCTGTGATGTGTTGGCTGGCATCATGTTCCTGAAGCCACGCATCACCTTGCCAATTTTAGCAGTTGTTCGCTTGAAGAATTGCTTGCACTTGCGCTAGGAGTCCAAATTATGAAGCCTATTTAACAGCTGAAACGGCCGTTTGTACAGTTTGTCAGTAACTGAGAGCATTTTCTTAATTTTCTTTTACCTCGAGTCATCAAAATGGTCGATCGGAACACGTTTCATGTTGCCGTACCTATCATTTTCCGATAGCACTCACAATTGAGAAAGCAGAATTTTGGAGTCTCAAACAATTTAAAAAATTTATTTATTCGGTTACAAATTATGTATAAATGACAAGCTACTCCTGAACGATGATTTCGATGAAAACTCCAAGTCGTTACACAACTGATGCATGAGGTGGTACGGGCCTAATTATGTTCTTAACTTAAAAGGAATGCAGAAATGCACATGCTGAGAAATCGATAATAAGGATCAGGATAAGAATAAAGATAAGAATCAAATCCTGCTCGCTTCTAGCTAAAGAGACGGAAAGAATACCGTCATTTTGGCTACAAGAAGCATCGAGGGCTTTAAGTAGTGCTACTACAGAAATATTGTTTCTGAAATTTTATAAAAAAAAAAGATAATTATGCCAAGAGCATACTACTTCAAATATTTTGCTGCCAAACGACATAAACCATTTAATTTTGACGACGATTTTATGTGATTTTTGTCAACTCAAGGAATCTAAACCTAAAATCAAAAAGCCAGCTGGTGCTGTGGTTAATTTGGGAAGGAGCAAATATGAAAAGATGGAGGCATGTCTGATAAATCGAATACCTGTATTGTTTCTATAGCATAGAAACACTATGCTACCTACACGCTGATGACATTAAGATGGAAATAAATTAGCATAGGAGACCCAAAACCGAGTTCTCTGAATGTCCGCTAAAACGGGAAGCATTCATTTGGAGATCAATTCGGATGTAAAACCAAACAACGGAAATAATCATTTAAGACATCACAAGGCAGCCTTATGATCTACAGCAATCCAGAAGCATGGTTTTTATTGAAAACTGTTAAAATTGCACTTGCTTGCTTAAAGACCGATATCTGGTTCTTTTTGCATAAACAGAACTCGAAAAAGAATATTCTCCAATGACCTATTGACCAGGAAAAGAATATCCGAAATCAATTACTATGACATCTTGAGCGAATGAATAATAATTCTTCGGTCCGAAAAGTATGATATTCAACTCCATCACAGGAAGAAGAAACGATAAAGCGAAGAAAAATCGAGCTAATTCTATTCTAGTTGTGTTTTTTTCTTGATTTTTTTTTATGTAATACTTTAACGTTTCATTAACTAACAGCATCCCTCAAATAATAACAAAGTTTGGCTCCTTAAAATAATTCATTCAATCTACTCGTACTCCAATATTGATCACCCCAAGCGAGTAAAAAAAAAAAAAAAAAGAGTAAAATTTCTTCTGTAAATTTTTTGTAAAAATTACCGCCTCCTCTTACACTTTTACACTTCTTTGAGTTTTTATTTTTTATTTTTTATTATTTTTTTTTTTTTCAGTTCCTCGGGACACACAATTTTCACTTTAAAGCGAAAATGAAAAACAGTTTACCAGACAAAGTATACAAGAATTAAGGAGAGAGTTAACGTGTTCCTTGCACCTAATTATGTGAGAAAAACGGTAATTTTATTCGTGTTCTTCTCCATTGCATTCGCTTAAGGGCTGTAAGCAGGAAACTACCCTTAGAATTAGCGCGATTTTTACAAGAACATTAATCCAAGTAAGTTGGCCGGAAGTGACGTCTATTGCCTGGAAAATTCATTAGCAAGAGTGCTATCTGCGAAGGTTCAACAGAATTCTTCTTTATTTAAGTTTCCTTCTCATTTCACATTTCTGCTCTTCTTTGCATTTCTCTTGTGTCCTTATTCGCCTTTGATTTGTTTGAACGTTTAATTTAATCTGGTTTGCTAATTTCCACCGCATCCCTAGCTAAAATCTGATTTGGAACCACGTTTGTGTTCATTAAGTTCGAGGGTAAATTGCTATTCTCCTAAAGTTAGTCCTCAGGAACATTATGTCCTGATTCTTCCTATTCTAGTGCTCTAGCTGGTGCTATGTTACTGTTTAACGTTCGATATTTAGTTATTCAGAAGTCTAATTAATGCAGATGGCCACCAGAATAGTGGTGAATTATTCTTGATTATCATTTTCATCTTTTGGATATCGACTAGTTTAGGGGTTGGCTTGAAATTGGTTCGTTGGAATCAATTTCGTCTCCCCGTGTAGGAGATAAAATTAAGATAACGACCTACTGACATTAACAGCGACAATAAATTCGGTATATTACTGTTGGGCTTACAAAGAGGCCTCTAAATGGTTAAACGGATTAATGGAGATAACAATTCGAAAGAAGGATACATGAGAATTTGTATTATTTCACCTTTAAAAAAAAATATGTATATATACCACATCACTGTTCGGAATTATTAATCGGTTGTCATGTAAGTTCTTGGGGAATCTGCATTGATACAAGATGCCCGTACTACAGGCGTGCATGATTCTCGGGCTATGATTCTCCTGTACCTCGCGTCTGCGTTCAAGCCAAACCTCTGTACATGTCGACCACTCTCCATGTGTGACTGCTTTTACATACAACTTTGCGGGCTCGTTAGGATTCAGTTTCACATTCGGGACACGCACTATAAATAAGCAGATCTCCAACTAATGGTCCTCTAATTGCATCATGTGAGTTACGACATGCTTCGGCTCTAAAATGCCGTATATTTCCTCCTCGTTCACGGCGAATAATTGTGCCCAAATCTATAGAGATATTTCCGATTGCCACCGTACCGTGACTGGCACTATATATCGTTGTCAATAATTCGATTGTGGATTTGTCAGACTTTTGTGGAGCTCTGCCATCATGCAGCTGATGCTGCCCTTCCTTCCACTTTCACTTTTTTTGGTCTGATGCCTTATTCGAGAGTTATCATGGATACACTATTTGCATCTCATTCGCGAGAGTTCCCGACCATTTTGAATAATACATAAATTGCTTCGTCTGAGAGGGTTCCAATTGGGCTGAGTCTCTACACTGACGACTACTTACTCTTTAATTCTTTTATCTACCCATTCTGCAGTAACGTATAGATATATACTTTTTATATGTAAGCCGCAGCATAAAGATTAATAATCAGACTATTGCTTCCAATCGATCTTCCCCGAAATTAAAGTAAACAATCGAGTTTCTTCGAGTATACTTCTAGAATACTTCACTAACTCTCCAAAATTATTGGTACATCTGGTTTGGTAGGTTTGGGTCCTGAAAAGCTCTTCTCTGAGACTTTGCTAGCAAGTTAATAGGCGATTTCATTTGCGGTGATGATATTGTGATATGAGACTCAGACAAGACGCAGTGAATTTAGCTTTCTGACTGTATTTATTGAAGTCTTGCCATCTCGAACTTGTTTAGAAGTCGTAGGATGGTTCAGAAGTACCCTAAATGCAGCTTAGCTGTTGCTTATTCACAATATAGTTGTTGTTATTTCTCACAATATAGTTCACTGCCATCAGGACTACGCATATCTCCGCTTGAAAGACAGACATAATTTTTAACAACGATAAGTAAAATCTAGTGCTGTCGTCCTCCAGAAAAACACCAGAGCTGCATCCTAAATCCTGCAATACGTGAAGACACGACTACATACCTTTTCTGGATCTTATTCTAGCCGAAACCAGTCTAGCTCACAAGGAAAATCGAGTTCGTAACCAGATCAACAGGAGCTCTGGTGTCATTGCCTCAGGCGGCAAATCAATCTAATATGAAGCGCGAAAGTTCATCAAAGCTTCAGTGCGTCTTATGAAACCCAACTGTCAATTGAAGCCTTAACCGAGAACCCAGGCAGATCTAATGTAGGTTGGTGACCTGAAAAATTATCCTCTGGATCTAATTAACAAGTTCCTAGGCGTCGTCCTCACTGGTTCATAGCCATTAAAATTGCGACCCCAAGTTTTCCCTAAGAGAAATGAAATCTTATGTTGCTGCCCTTTTTGAAAGATGCCATCGTGCGCGTGCTAGATCGGTTTTGGAATATACGTGAAGGCACGACTACATTCCATTCCTGGATTTGATTCTGGCCGAAACTTCTGGCCATCTTGGGCACAGGAATTTTTTCTGCAGTGTTAATTCTGGTGTCATTGCATCAGACCAGAGTCAAAAGACAGTCATTAGAGCTCCAGAGCATGCTCATGGAGCTTTTTCCCAGGAGAGGGAAAAGCATCGATGCGATCCGAACGAATGAGTTTTGTGAGAGTTTATTCCACCCTTTTCAGTGATTGATTCCATGTCTTTCCAGTAGCTCCCTTGCGCTGCCAGAAGGTCAACTGCGGGTTAAAGTCTTTTTACATTTACTGCATAGAAATTTGTTATCCAAAAATGTGGTTTCTTCGGAGAATTGGATAGCTTTAACCATTGAAGAGTCAGACTAGTCTGCTGCTTCCTTCTCGTAAGGGAACAGTTTTAGTCCAGTTTTGAGAGGATTGACTGAAAGTTCATTTCTGTTGCACTATCTGAACCATTGAAAAGTTTACATCATCTGCATATGCATAGACGTCAGAAATGTCGGGAGTGTTAAGCAGTAAGTCGACTGTTAGCAATAGAGACAGAATGCCACCCTACGGACAACCTCTGACTACCCCCGCCGTCACATATGGTATTGACCGCATTTAGCTTCCGAAATCAGTGCCTTATTCACCAGCGTTTTCTATCCGAGTTACAAATACCGTCAAGAGTTGCATTGTCGAAAGCAGCCTCAATGTCGATAAAGGTGTTCAGCACGTATTTCTTCTTATCGAGAAGGCCTTCGATTCAGCATAAGAGATTTTGAAGCGCAGTCCCGTAGGACCTTCCGCGTCGCTAACCATAACCTAGCTGATAAATGAGTATTAAGTATACATACATCGTCTCTCTCAAGATGATTTTGCGATGAAATTCATCATCTTGGCGCATCTTCTCCAGAACCCAATCGGAGAACGTACGTCGCTTCAAATGGTCCATCGGCTTCAATTCTTGAGTCAGCTTGATCTTGTATGGGTGTAAACGAAAATCCTTACGCAAAATACGCCATAATGGGGTCTGAGCGATGCCCAATTCTTGAGAACGCCATGGAATTGACTGATTTGGATCGTTTACTACGGACGTCTGAACGGCAGCGATATTTTCGACACTTCGACCAACCCGTTGTCTCACTGATACGGCATCATCACACAACGAATATGTAAACTCAAATATGACTAAACTTGTTATTGCCTGTCTACTAGGGCGAGAATTACAACCGAAAATTGGAGTTAATGCTCTTAAAGTTGCAGTCACCGACTCCGAATGTCTGTAGAAAATTTTTATAATTTGCAGACGTTGCTCATTTGTGTACTTTATTGAAAATGTTGAGTTTACTAAATAAATTGACAGTGACAGTTTGATGATTAGTGAAAGAGTGTGTTCACAAATTAAATTCAAAGTTGTCAAGTCCCTATTGGAAAACCCTATATAATTAGGGCACGTTTGTACACAGCACGCCCAAGGGAAAATTAGGGAGAATAAAAAGAGAGGAACCTATGTTTATTGGTTTAAAATGTGTGTAAGTTATAACGATTAGGAAATAGAGAGCTCGACAGAGCATTATATAATCGAGTTGAATGGCTTAGAAATGAATCACAATATTTTAGAGTACGTCCGAAAGTGGGGTTGAGGGTATACTAATGAGCATTCCTAGCGAGACAGTTGTTACGGTTGAACGCTTGAATAGACGGAATGCTACTGACGATCTACGCAGCCAAGTTGTACGTTGTATTGTGTATTGTAACATTGACAAAAATTATTAGAAATGTGTGATAAATATATAGACTCAAGGGAAAAGAATGACATGATCACCTTCACGCAGTATCTATTGGATAACTATAATCCACTAAACTAACGGTTAGCGTGTATCAAGCTCTAGAGTGGAACATTCGAATTTTTGCTCTTGCTTGTCTATGCGAATTTCCACGTTGAGGTAACAAGGCAACTGAGGTATTAGTACCAACTCATCAGAGTGCCATGTGCATCTATGACTGAAGCCTGAAACTAAAAAAGTTTGTGCACATATTATTAACCTGATCGACTGTTAAGTAAGTTTCAGAAGTTATAACACGAAGACATTCACGAAGAGCAGCTGCGTGTATTGATTCACATTCAATACGTTACTTTAGGCCTCAGAACCCTTTGTGAACGAGTAACAACATTTTAATGATGACAATATAAATTTGATGCCCATATTAACGTGACAATTAGTACGATCTTTGGGTATGTATATAGAATGTGAGGACTCTCCACAGACCATGCTCTCCAGAACAACTAGTTCAGACACTGGAGGCTTATGGGACTGATTTAACAAATAACATGGGACGGACTACATAGAATTAACGATAAAGGTGTGTGCCCTATACATAAAAAAAGGCGAATAATGACAATGAGCATGCAAAGTCTGCATAACGCGTTATTTAGAATCGGACACAAACCCTAAAAGTCTTCGGAACATCGTGGCTACAAGCATTTATCATATCTTAGAAAATACAAGGCGGCATGGTGGTCTTCTGATCAGTGGCAATGCTGCAAGAAGGCTATCGGATATAATGCCTCTGAGGTGCTAAATTTCACAAACAAGAAATTAATGGTTCGATAATGAATGCAGATAGGCGTATGGTTCAATGCTGCACTTCTGTAATAGGGTTGACTTTAAAGCTACTGTTGACATAAATTAACGAAGAGAAAAATCGATGGTAAGCTTCCTAGTTGATAAAAGAGGTAATCGTAGTTGGAAAAGCACGACCTAGAAAAACAGGAGTTTGATGAGATTGAGGAGAAAAAAAAAATGTTGCCAATAGACAAAAACAACCTATCAGGGCAACAAGACCTGAACCAAATTCTGCAGACGAAAATGGTAACTTCATAGTAAGAGCATAATCGGTGCTTAGAATTTCGAGTAACCACTTCTGTAAATTATTAAACGGTGGAGACTATAAAACATAGGAAACACCATTCAACTCGAAGGAAGAAAGTGACAACTACCGTCCACTTAACCAAAACAAATTGAGGATAGCAATTTCCAAACTTAAAAAAAATCAAATTACAGGAACCGACACCCTAACCGCCAAACTTTTCAGATCTTGTGGAAATAATTTATCGATAAGGATACATTAAGTCTTCTGTAAAATTTGGCCGAAGGAACGCATGCCTGATGAATGGAGTTCCTGTATCGCCTGACGAAAGGAGACATCGCTACAACATCATCACTGTTGCGTTTTGTTAACCTTTCAAATCGATCGTCAAGAACCTATCACTATCACTGCAGTCTTAGATCAGGAAGGTACACCATTAAAAAAATATTCACTTTGCGACAGTTGCAATCATGTAACTTCCTTAACATCGTGTTTGAAGGAATTTTGCGCAACTCCTAACCCAACATCAATTATTTTCAAAATTAAAAATGACATATTCGAGAAATTTAAGAGAAAAATTGGTTTTGCCAACCGCTGTTTCCATCGGTTTAGAAAGCATTTAAGCATCAAAGCTTTATCATCAAAAAAGGCGATGTACGAGACGGTCATCATCCTTATGCTGTTGTATGGCGTAGATAAATAGCTGCCTAGGCCCTAGTGGTCCATCTGATTATGTTGTACCACCTAACAGCTTTGGCTTCAGTACAAAAGACACAAGAGTGTTACATACATAGATTCAATAAGATCTAATGCAAAACTCCCAACTTCTTTCACAAAAACAATAAATGTGTTCATCAGCGTTTTACTACTAAAGCTGACGTCAAAATAACAACAAGCGCTAACATATGTGTTTTTTGCACAATTATTTTCCACATGGATCACCTTTTCATAGTTTGTATCATACTGTCATATACCGTTATATAAATTTGATTGATATTCTTAATAACGACAACAATTAGAAGTTGTGAAGCATAAAAGGTGCTCTTATATGTGGAATTATATTGTACATTATTAGATACTTAGATATCCTTATCACATTCTCTCATTATTTTTCTTACTCAACTTATTTTCAAGATCCGTTGCACAATTAGTGCATGAGAAATAGCAAAATTTATTACATCTTCTCATTGTTCACCTCTCAATTTAATGGATGTCCAGCAATTTATGAAACTTCCCTGGAAATTTCCAACAACTTATTTTCTATCCCAGCATTACGAGTGGACAAATACAAATAATCAAGTTCCGGTCATGTGGAACAACTTCAACTTTGGAAAAAAAAAACACAAAAATATATAACAATCCAGAAGATAACATTTCCTGAAAATAAAGTTTCAGTTATTCTCCAATTCCCTCTAAACGTGTACATTCATTTTATCCTGTGCTCTTTGGCAAAGTCCCCTGAGTTGAAGAAAAGTTTCGACGAGCAGCTCTTTCTACCGAGAACCGGAAGAGCATTGCGCTGGGCAGTAAAATGCCAGCATTGGCTACCATGGATGTTTAGCTCTATATTGCCATTATAGACGAATACCATATTATCCCTCCGATGGCAGCCTTAGTAGAAATGCGTTCTTCGTCTTAACATTTTTCCAAAAAAAAAAAAATTTTTTTTTCTTGCTAAACCTTCCCCTTTGTAGGAAACCTTGAAGAATGCCTTCATAATCTTCTGAGAATTTCTTGGAATTTATTTTTAGTTTTCAACTTCCTTACAAGTGTTGGCCATATGCTTGGCAAGGCATAATGTACTATTGTCAAGTAGATTTTGCGAAACGGTAGCTGCAGATCCAGTCATAGAATGCCGAATGTGTTTAATATTTAAATCAGCCTTAATTCCATGCCAACTTGGCCATAGATACCTACTCTATCTGCTAAATGTAGCTGAAGTGAGCAGCAACAACTTGTAGTGAACTTTGAATTATTCTCTATTCAACTATTGTGGAGAAATTAATTTGCAAATGAACTTAAGTAGGAAGAAAGTTAGTCTGGCACAATTGTGGAACTGACCAATTAGAAGGCTTATCAAATGTTGACTTTAGAAGGTGATAAGGTGGCTCTGGGGGTTGCTTTAAATTTGTCCAATAATTAAGATGATGGTCACAAGGAACACCTGCATGTGTTTTGCTTTGTTCAAAATATTCCTTTTGAGCTTTGACACTTAAGTTTTGTTTATTTAATTGTTCGGCTTCTCAGGAGTTTAACAAGGTGTTAGTTACATTGTTAAACTTTGAAAATCTTACTATTTACGCTAAAGTAGAACAAACATTTCATACTTTTGACGGTCTTCCTTTTTTCTTAATTCATTTATTCAAAATGATAGTCTTGATTAGAGAAAAATGGTAAGAGATCAACAGAGCATTCCTATAGACATTGTAAAGCGCACTTTGAACATCCAGACACGACACTGGTCCATTGCATTCCATGTATTCAAAATGCTAACAGCACGTGAGATTGGAACGAGTTCCCATGGGATCACCATCACTACTTGACTTCGGTGAGAGATGTTTCTACGAGCCCCTCCACAAAAAAGTTAACATATGAGCCATGTCCAGAATCGTCTAAAGTGATTTTAACTCCAAAATAGGAAGGGAAGACATAGTATGAGAAGAACAATATTTTTACAGGATTTACAAAAGATAATATAAAAAGAACATGTCAAGGCAGAAAGATCCGATCAGCGACTTGTATATATGAACAAGGAAACAAAAAAGTGGAGTCACAGGATACAGGAAAATCAATTCTGTAGATTGCTAATGGGTGTAGACAACCCAAATGAAGAACGAACAATTCAATCTGGATGATCAAAATCATGAGATCAATTCACTCGACCAAAACAAAGTGAGGTTAGCAATATCCAAGTTTAAGAACAAGAAGGCTGGTGAATCATATGGCCATCTGCCATGCTATTCAAGGCAGTTGGAGATATTTAAGGTCGGACAAAACCTGAGAAATCCAAATCGATTCGCACCAACTCTTTATCGATTTTAAGTCTGCATATGACATCATTTCTTAAAACGAGCTATATAGAGCCATATCCAGCCTTGGTATCCTTACCAAACTTGTCAGATTGTGCAAGGGTCGGAAACAATCATTTCGAGACCTTTGATGTCCTTTGATGCCAGGATTTAGGCAAGGTGATGCGCTGTTATGTAACATTTCCAACACCATACAATATTTGGGAAAATATTGCGAAACTCGCAAGTCAACAACAAAGGCATACTTTCCCAAAAGTCTGTATAAAGTTTTTATGACTGACAGAGCTCACAAGTATTGGAAAAATGTATTTTGTCGTAAATGAGGGCAAAACTAAGTAAAGTATGTACAATAAGTGCAAGAGTTCATTACAAAAGTACGCTTCAGAATCTGGTAGGCAAAATTGAAGACGCACTCATTAAGAAGGAATACGCCTTGGACATTTTCATCGACAACACGGCGTTGACCAATCACAAGCTTTGTGTATAAAAGCAATAATGGTGAAAAGGACATTGATTGCGGATGCTAGTCAAAACCAATATGTGGTAGCGGTTGTAAAACGCAAGGCGGCGTTCTCTCTCCGCTGCTATGTTGCATGTTGGTCGACTCACTGTTCACTCCCAACTGTCTGTTGGATCGTATCTAGCAACTGTCTGCTCCAAAGCGCAGGTAGCTCAAAACTGACTTTCCTTGTGCCCAGGACTGGCTTCGACTAGAATCTGATTCAGGCTAGGAATGCGGTTGGATCTTAACAGACCAAAACCAATATAGGATGTGGCTCTGTATTGCTAGTTCGAGAATGCAAAAAATCACTGAACGCAGTCGGGAAGCTAAATTCAGTGACCCTTGTCTGGGTTCCAGGTCACAATGGGATCACAGGAAATGAAATCGCCGATGAACTTGCTAGGCATGGCTTAGAAGAGAGTTTTTCAGAACCGAACCTATGTTGAGTTTACTTGTGTCCTCGGTTAAGGCTGCCATTGACAGTTGGATCTCATGTGAGCACAACTTATTCTTTCCGAAGTCTCTAGGAGGCTTTTCTGCTGTCCCGCAGCAGAAAGTACTCAGGCTGCTTACTAATGTCGTGACAGGGCAAAGCACCTAAATGTGTTGGGCATAAATGATACAATATCCTGCGATGCTTGTTGTGAAAGTAATGATGACACTGCCAAACACTACCGGTGTGATTGTCCGGCTTACGCTCACTACATGCTGCAGGTACTCGGCGCTGACATGGTGGGTGCTGGTACTGTAGGTACCTTAACTTACCAGACCCGCTTATTCATCTTTCTTCATAAGACGATTTCATTAAAAGGAACTTTACAAAGGTACTTTAGTTATATGAACCAGCTCTTTGTCTAAGTTCCCCTTTCTCTACCAAGGAGGGATACACAGCATCGACGAATTAAGGAGAGTGTCACAATAAGCAGGTATTAAGAGACTTGTGAACCTCGGCTCCGCTATTAAATTGGATAGTGACATCTCATCAGAAATTAAGCGAATGGTTACTCTTGCCCTTCGTTGCTTCTTCGGCCTAAGATGGCAAATGAGTAATAAGGCTTTGTTACGAAACCCTAAGGAGACTCCATATAAGACCATCATCCCAGTCCTTATGGTGTAGAAACATAGACGTATGGTAGATGAAAATATTCTTGCCAGTTTTGAACGTGTAATTCTTCGAGTGATCTTCGGCCCGTTTGCATTTAACAAACGAACTCTACAAGCTGTACAGTGACATTCGTATTGACCTGGCCAGTTGTCTAAGACGGATAGGACATGTAGAGCGAATGAGCACCAACGTCTTCGATTCAAACCCAGAGGAACAACGCAATAAAGATGCTTGAGGTTCTGGTCCACATCGGAGTGTAGCGTCATCTAGGATCACGCTAAATTATCAGACTACACTCGTTTATGATGCAGTCTAATAATTAAAGGGGGTATGGCAGTACTGGTCCTATCGTAAAGGCCTTCAGATTGACGTCAATGTAGGAGTTGCAGTAAGTACTGGGTGTCGTGACCCTAAAATTGGCAAGAGGTTTTATATCGGCCTCGGCTCATACCAAGGGTAGAGCTTGCGACTCAAATACATTTTCCAGTTTGGTATTACATTATTTCAATTTAATTTTTCATTTTATTGGTATAAGGTATGTTCAAAAAGGTTGATATCTTTTCTAGTACCTAGATACAATATTATGAATTACTTGATATATTTTATAAAGTAACTTACGGGTATTCTAACATATAAGGTAGAAGTTGTAAGGAAAAGAAGAGGGCTGAGCCTTTGGATAAGGTCGCTAAAGAGGAGAAATGAAGGAATTTGCACGGTTCGAGATTAATTTGATTTGCATTAGAAGTGAGTGGAGGATTTTGACCGCATGCGTGAAAAATAAACGTGAGGAATTCAAGTAGTGGCAATGAAGAGAACCGATACTAAGATTTCTTACGGATCGATTACAGACGAGCTTGTTAAATAATATAACGAAAGTTTATTGGTATTAATTTAATTTGTTGACGCCTTGTTTTCAATGTGCAACCTAGAAAGTTTATAGAGTGTTTAGAAATAGGGTCGTACCTTGTAAGGTCATATGCATAGCAGGCCGAACTCCACAGGAGTTAAATAGGATGTCAGCTATAGTTTACGTAATGATCCGTAGACTCGACCAAAAACAGCGTTAATATGACCATAACCTGAAAGGTTGTGATCAATAATGAAGTCAAGCCTGTTGCTTCACTCACAACGCTGTATCCCGAGAACTAGTCGTCCGACAGCTGTCAAATTTATACACGTATCTTTTGAAGGTTGGTACTAACTGAAAATGGTATGAATTTAATTCAAGTGGTGCCCTCTCTTACAAACGGCACAGCACGGATCAGCCCATGTATTAGATGATCGTGTAGATTTAGAACTTTTAGAATTGCGGTTATCGACTTTAGAAAGTGCGTGAAAGTAACTTTGTGAGTTGCAAGACAAACTTTACGAATTCGCTGATGATCCAAGATTTATCGATTCAGATGCAGATAACACAGATTACGAGTCGAAATATTCCGAGGTTTAATCTGCAATAAATAAAGTTATTCATGCACGAGAGAGAGTAGCTGATTTATCAATAAAAATCAATGAGTCCGCGGTGGAAAAGTTAGTTAATCAACAGGCGAGCTTTTTAGACACATTTTCAAAATCTACGTAATCCCCTTCTATAGTTTTGCCAAATCTGCATGTTTCAAACTTCTCAGGAAATTATAAAGACTGGTCTGTGTTTCGAGATCTTTTTGTTGGATCTGTGGATGTATCGAGTACTCAAAAATGTTGATACTTTACTTCGTGATGACGACTCTAATTTTGTTCATCATAAATTCGTTTCTCGTGCAAATTATTTCGAGGCATGGGAACGATTGGAAAGCTAGTACGATCGTCCGAGTTTCATTGTGCAGTCACACATTCAGGACTTTCTATCCCTTCTTGTGATGACATCGAGTAACGAAAAAATCCTTCGAATAATTGCTGATGGTACTGCAGAGACAATACGCGCATTAAACGCTCTAAAGTTAACGAAAAGAGATCGGTGGATATTTTATTTACTTTCTTTGAACATTGATAAAGCTAGTTAAGAAGCTTGGGCTCACGAGGTTATCTCTCGCGATGATTGTACAGTTGAGTAACTTTTAAACTTTTTACAACTACGTTGTGATGCATTAAAAACTTGTCAATCGCTCGATCGGTCGGCTTAACATCCTGGTAAAATTCAAAATTCGAATTATGGTCACGTGGCTGAGAATGTATAATGTAATCCACGTCCAATGTGCAAAGAGGAACATTTTGTTCATCAGTGTCCTAAGTTTGTGTCACTTACAATTTGTTAGATCTTCGCCGCAAGTGCGTTAAGAACAATTCATCATGGTCCAATTGCTTGAGACCTGGACATTCGTCGACCAGATGCAGATCTGCCTATCGATAACGTATGTGTAAAACCCGACATAATTTATTTGTGCATTCAGGCAATCATTTCAAGCCATCAGGTTTTTCGCACAGTATTTCGTCTGTCGTAACATGATATATCATTATTCGCACCCAACTGAATCTATTTTACCTACAATTAGGTAGGGACATTCGAGGGAATCTCGTTTCCGACAATGTATTATTGGACTCCGTTTATCTCTGAGCCTTTCGTGCAAAGGCTTTGTCTTTCCAGGTGTAACGCCCGAATTCCCATCATTAGGGTATCTGCCACAGAAGCTGAATTCATTCGTGGACGCGTATCTATTCAACTCAATTCCTCGTTTTGATACGTCTGTTCCTTCTGTTGATGCATACATTTTTCCTCAAATTATTTCGAATTTACCTAGCCAATCGTTTCATGCATCATCTTATACACATTTGATGTTCTTCTAGGTGCAGCTCAATTGTGGGCAATTCTGAGGGAAAACCAGATAAAGAGTTCAGATGGTACACCCATTGACCAAGAAACTTCGTTTAGATGGGTATTTTTTAGTGAATTTTCGACCCCTTGCTTGAATTTTCCCATTTTATTAGACATTCTCCACTCAACATTCGACATCGACCATCTTCTCAAGAGGTTTTGGGAGTTGAAAAAGTTTCACTAGTCTAATAAGACAACTTTGTTGGAGAAGATCCTGCCGGAGTACATTTTTAACGAACATTTTCTCGTTCCGCCGACACACGTTGTTGTGTTTAACTTCCGTTTAAAAAATGATTGCCCAAATTTGAAGATACTCTGAAGGTAGCCGTATCACGGTTGCACTGTATGGAATATAATAATGTTTCAAGAACTTTGAATACCAGAACTTAAGCTGGGTTGGGATGATCCTATGCCATCAAATGTTGCTATAATGTGGGATAGCTATAGACAGAAACTTTTTTAAACAAATCCGCATCTCTCGACATATTGTCCACGCGAAATATTGAGTTGAATAGATTTTCAGATGCATCTTCGGTAGCATAATCTGCTGTTGTGTACGCAAGAGAAAAATTACAAACAGGTGGCTTTCAAATAACAAAAATAGCCGGTTAAACTAACTTAGCTGCATTAAAGACAGTGTAAATACCTCGTTTATAGTTGTGCCAAGCTTCCCTGGTATCTCGTCTCATTACGCCAACTTAATAATCTATGACTCTAAATATATGTGACTTTGAAATAGTCTTACATTAGTTATCTTACATTCGGTTATAATTTTATTGGTTAAATTCTTTGACACAATACCGCGGAGCTCGTGGCGTTACGTCTCTTTCCCAGATAACCCTGCATATTGCGCATCAGCTTCAAATCTTGTTGTGCATAAACTTTGGTGGACTGGCCCGAAACGGCTGGCCTTACCTGAAAAAAATGGCCTGTATCGAAATTTGATTTATCATGACCTTCTGATTGTGAAATTATTAAAAGTGAAGAATGAGAAATACCCAGATACTCGTTATTTCTCGTGTTGAACTATAAGCCCTTGACTCTTTTTACGGTTTAAGGTTTGTGGAAAATTGTCGCGAAAATCGATATAATTGTCGGTTTCCATATCAATCTCTTCGAAAAGTTCAAGCTGTAGCACTCATCAAAAATTTTCATGAATCAGAATTTCAACACTCACAAACAATCTAATAAGTGTAATCTATCCATGCTTATAGTGACCGATGTACAGGGGTTTCGGAGACCTTCGCCATCGACCATCAGTTCTGTATACTTGGAGGTCGCAAAATTATCTCTAAGATTATTCATCGTTACAAAACCTGTTTTATTCAACGAAGATTTCGTGTTAGTCAATTAATGGGAGAACTTCCCGCTGAACGCATTCAACCAAATCGACCGTTTATTAACATAGGTGTTGATTATGCTGGTCCCTTTGAAATCCGTTTTTCTCGTGGTCGAAATCCAAAATTTAGCAAAGCATACATTGCATTATTTGTATGCTTCTCTACAAAGGCCCTCTATCTGGAGTTGGTTAGCGACTTAACCTCAGAGCATTTCTCGCAGCCCTTCTGAGGTTCATTTCCAGAGGAAGATGAAGAGAAAGAGGAAGATGTGCCAATTTGTACAATGACAATGGCACAGCATTCCACGGTACCCGGAGATGCTGCACTGAACTGCACAAATTGGTCATGTCTTGAAGACACAACGGGCTTGTATCTGCTGCCCTTGCCCGTGGCAACATGAATTGACATTTTATACTCCCATCTGCCCCACATTTCGGCGGTCTATGGGAAGCAGGCGTTAGTTCCTTCAAATTTCATCTACAACGAGTAATTAAAGAAATAGCCCTAACATATGAGAAACTTACCACAGCCATTTTTAATTCTCTTCCACTTTGCAGTATATCCGACGATGACCTTAACCCACTCGCACCATCACACCATCACAGAGTATTACCTGAGTCCACACTGTTAGAAGTAACAAACAACCGATTATCGCAATGGAATCTATTGCAATACAGACTTCCTGACTACCCTTCAGCAGCGAATGAAATGGCAAACTCAGTATCTAAAGGTGAAGATCAAAGATCTTGTAGTTTTGAAAGAACCCAATCTACCATCAACTAAGTGGGTTCTGGGACGAGTTGAAGTGGTAATACTAGGGAATGACATATTCGTTCGCGTCGCAAAAATATGGACTGTAAGAGGAACTTTTGTTTGACTCATTTCTAAACTAGAGATATGACCAATTCCTGAAACTTTGGTCCAGGTGGCCGGGATGTTCAGGATTATAAAAGATCTTTTCTGTTACTCACTATTGTTCATGTTATTGGTCTTATTGTTTGTTCTTTCACGTTGCTCTTTCGTTGTGCTAAAGCGCAAGCATAATCTCGGTCACTTGGATCTGTAACTTCAGCCTATGCGGACATTGTAAGAACAAATTCAAACGTTTTTAGATTTCTAATCAATAAAATTTGTAAATTCATACTGAGAGCTTCTGAAATTCATTTTATTGTCGCTAAATACTATATTAATCCTCAATAACGACCTTCCCCAGGATTGGTATTCTTCCCTGATTCTTCATAAATGAATTCGCAATACAAAAATTTAAAAATGTAATTCAAATGAATTGAAAACGCTCTCTCGAAATATACGTCAAAATCAACATGTCCACTGATTTTATAAAACGATTTCAGAGATCTGGAAATTGGCTCATTCTGTCCTTAGTTTGTTTTATATCCCATACGGTAAAAGATGTGACGATCCTTTTACACCCTTTCAGGAGCATTAATTGGAAATAAGGATGGAACAGCAGGACTAATTATCTGAGAAGATAAAACATTTCTGACAAACATAATGCCATTGTACATGCCTTCTCGCACTTAGTGTCATTATACCGAGCGGCTCGAAAGACCAACACATTTTAAAGAAAATATGTTTTGTGAAACGTCTTTGTACTCTTGCAATACGGTTAAAAAGGTTGCAAATAGTTTAGATGCAACACCACATCGGTGTATGACCTGACTACGGTAATAAAAAGGGATCGAAATATAGGGTTTTCCGATAGGGACTTGACAACTTTGACACTCTTTCACTAATCATCAAACTGTCACTGTCAATTTATTCAGTACTTTACCATTTTCATCATGGTAAAGTACATACACTAACGAGCAACGTCTGCAAATTATAAAAATTTTCTACAAATATTCGGAGTCGCTGACTGCAACTTTAAGAGCGTTAACTCCAATTTTCGGTAGTAATTCTCGCCCTAGTAGACATGCAATAACAAGTTTAGTGCAAAAATTTGAGTCTACATATTCGTTGTGTGATGTTGCCGTATCAGTAAGATAACGGGTTAGTCTAAGTGTCGAAAATATCGCTGCCGTTCAGACGTCCGTAACAAACGATCCAAATCAGTCAATTCCACGGAGTTCTCAAGAATTGGGCATCGCTCAGACCACGTTATGGCGTATTTTGCGTAAGGATCTTAGTTCACACCCATACAAGATCAAGCTGACTCAAGAATTAAAGCCGATGGACCATTTGAAGCGACGTACGTTCTCCGATTGGGTTCTGGAGAAGATGCGCCAAGATGATGAATTTCATCGCAAAATCATCTTCAGTGACGAAGTTCATTTTTGGCTCAATGGGTTCGTCAATAAGCAAAATATGCGTGGTGCCACAAGCCACACAGCACACGCTACAATCGATTTATTGAAGAGTAAGTATGATGAGCGTGTTATCTCAAGACATTGGCCAGTCGATTGGCGTTCGTGCGATTTAACGCCGCTTCACTATTTTTTGTGTGGCTACGTTAAGTCATTGGTTTATGCCAACACGCAGACGACGTTGGAAGAGCTCAGAGACAACATTGAACTCGAAATAGCGGCCGTTTCGGCCGAAATGTGTGGCCTAGGTGTTGAAAATTGGGTCCAACGAATCGACCATTGCAAATGTTCTCGCTGTAGCCATATGAACGAAGTCGAGTTCCATTTATAAATGTTTTGATTGTACTTTAAGCCAATAATAAAGTTTTTGAAATATCTCAAATGGTTTGCCTTTTATTTAAAAAAAAAAGTTGTCAAGTCGTTTTTAGAAAACCCTATATTTACAAAGCGTCTCTGCTATATAAATTCTGAATTCAGAAGAGTTGAGTTGTGTTGAGAGTTGAGAGTTTTGCTGGTACTACCCTTTTCAGCTATTATTCGTCTGTACAAAAGCCATGAATTACAAATAGCAATGTCTAGGAAATGTTAAAAAATTCGTATGTACCAACGCTTGCTACACAGCTTAATTTTATAGTGGCCCAAAACAGAGTCTAGAAGGTCTACTCCACCCATATTTCGATTGTATACTGCAACGACAAAGGGACGTTCAACTGAAATGTGTTGTTTTGGCAACTTCTCCCACCTTCGTACTACGGATGTTGGGTGCTTTCCTGCAAAATTGGATGCTAAAGAGACGGTTTTGTTGTCCCTCCAAGCGACCACAGATACGACAAGTCCGTTGCAGTTACCGACGTATTCTACTAACGTTCCACGCAGTTCTTTCTTAAAAACTTTCTCATCTGGCAGCTTGCAGTTGGGAATACAGTTTTTTCTTATAGTTCCTAGTGCCAAAATGCCATGACTGGACAAGATTCAATAAGCGGGATCGAGGTGTAGTAATTGTCAAAAAACAGCCGGTAGTTCGGACTACCACATTAGATTGTGCCCCTAATTCAGGCTCGCCAACTTTGCATATGTTCTCCTGTCCACTATACACTTCAAATTTATATGCATACCCAGATACACCAAATATAACAAACAGCTTGAATCCCCATTTGTGAGGTTTAACTTGAAAATACTGTTTCAACACACCTCGAGCTTTCGTTGAACACATTTATTCATCTACGGAAAAATGCGCTTTAAATGGAACATTTTTAAAGTTGTGATTGAGTGCCTTTATCAACGGCCGGATTTTATACAATCCATCAGAATCAACATGGTCATATGATAGCATTTTGCTGTTGTCGTTAAAGTTCAACAACTGCCTAAGTAATTCGAATCGTTTCAACGGTAATGTCTCTCGTGCTAGTGCAAAGCTTATGACCAATATATTTTTACATTTGCCATGTATACGATTGACATGTAATATGCGATACTAATGAATTGACGTATTTCTTGACTAGTTACATTTACTGGCTTATTAGCATCTCTCTGAACAGAGTATAAATTAGTCTGGTCTCTTATGAGTTTGAAAATATCCTCAGTGAACAGATATGAAAATATTTCAAATGGAGTATCCAAGCAAAGTATCTCTGGAGGTAACTTATCAAATCCATGGAAACGTAGTTGGTCGTCGTATAAGTTGAGACTTTTGGATTTCCATGTAATACTAGTCTTAGGTACACGATAAGATGTCAGTGGAGCTGCTGTGGAACTAAAGGATTTTCCAATAGGGACTTGACAACTTTGAATTTAATTTGTGAACGCACTCTTTCACTAATCATCAAACTGTTACTGTTAATTTATACAGTAAACTCAACATTTTCATCATGGTAAAGTACACTAACGAGCAACGTTTGCAAATTATAACAATTTTCTACAGATATTCGGAGTCGGTAAATGCAACTTTAAGAGCGTTAACTCCAATTTTCGGTCGTAATTCTCGCCCTAGTAGACAGGCAATAACAAGTTTAGTACAAAAATTTGAGTCTACATATTGGTTGTGTGATGTTGCCGTGAGACAACAGGTTGGTCGAAGTGTCGAAAATATCGCTGCCGTTCAGACGTCCGTAGCAAACAGTCCAAATCAGTCAATTCCACGGCGTTCTCAAGAATTGGGCATCGCTCAGACCATTTTATTGCGTATTTTGTATAAGGATCTTGGTTAACATCCATACAAGATCAAGCTGACTCAAGAATTGAAGCCGATGGACCATTTGAAGCGATGTACTTTCTCCGATTGGGTACTGGAGAAGATGCACCAAGATGATGAATTTCAACGCGAAATCATCTTCAGTGACTAAGATCATTTTTGGCTCAATGGGTTCGTCAATAAGCAAAATATGCATTATTGGTCGGGTGAAAACCCACATGTGCTTCATGAATCACCACTTCATCCACAAAAAAATAACTGTTTGGTGCGGTTTGCATGCCGGCGGCGTTATTGGGCCATATTTTTTCTTCGACGATAACGATCGTCACGTTACGGTCAGCGTTATCGCCCCATGATCACTGATTATTTTTGGCCCAAATTGGAAGATATGGGCTTGAACGACATGTGGTTTAAACAGGATGGTGCCACAAGCCACACAGCACACGCTACAATCAATTAATTGAAGAGTAAGTAAGTAAGAGTAATTATCTCAAGACATGGGCCAGTTAATTGGCCGCCTCGTTCGTGCGATTTAACGCCGCTTGACTATTTCCTGTGGGGCTTCGTTAAATCATTGGTTTATGCCAACACGCCGACGACGTTGGAAGAGCTCAGAGCCAACATTGAACGCGAAATAGCGGCCGTTTCGGCCGAAATGTGTGGCCGAGTCGTGGAATATTGGGTCCAACGAATCGGCCGCTGCAAACGTGCCCGCGGTGACCATATGAACGAAGTCGAGTTCCATTCATAAATGTTTTGATTGTACTTCAATCCAATAATAAAGTTTTTGAAATATCTTAAATGGTTTGCCTTTTATTTAAAAGAAAAGTCGTCAAGTCGTTATTAGAAAACCCGATATATGAGAATCAGAAAAATCACTTGAGTTCCTTTTAATGAACTTTTTTTTTTTCTTGAAAGTAGTGTTAATCGTATCAGAAAATCTCTGTGTATACCGTTATGAAATTTTTCTTGTTTATTCCAATACTGAGGATCGGACTTGTTTTTTTTTAAAATACAAGATATGAAAATGCATTTTCGACATATTCTGCTTTAAAAATGACAGAGGCGCAGTGGGAGATTTGCAACGTGTAAAAATTCTCAGCGTTGATTTACAGACTTTTGTTGAAGAAATACAGATTTTGCTGATGCAACAATCAAAACGCTGCAGTTAGCGTAGATAGACGATTTGACGATACGGGAGATCGCTTAGCGGCTTAACACCGCCCATACAACGGTTTCGCAGAGACTAAAAAGACTGATATTTGGGTTCCTAACGAACTCAGTGAAAGAAACATTATGTATCGTAAATATAATGGTCTGTGAGTCTTTGTTGAGATGAAACTCGCTTGAGGCTTTCCTGAAAAGAGTAGTTACGAGAGAAGCACAGCAATCGGTCGGTAAACAAGATATGGATCCCAAGAAGGTCATGTTGAGCATTTGGGGAGACTGGCAAGGTGTCCAGACAATAAATACCGTTAAATGTTACTCCCGGGCTGATACTTTAAATCATACAGTGGAAGAAAAACGGCCAGAGTTAGCGAACAGGAAGCGTTTTGTTTTCCATCATGACAAGGCCAGACCACATACAGCTTTATTGGCAAAAAAACGCTGATTTCATTTGACTGGGAAGATATGCAGCATCCACCGTACTCTCCAGACCTTGCGCCTTCTTATTATCATCTGTTCCGCTCTCACCAAAACAATTTTAACGGAAGGCAATACAATTCCGAAAATGAGATCAGAACGAACCTGAAAAAATGCTGTACCCATAAGTCTGCTGACTTTTACAAAAGAGGCATTATATCTCTTCCAGAACGTTAAAAGAAAGTAATACACCATTATGGACAGTATCTGATGGATGAAATATAAGCTTTTATACCAAAAATGTGTATGTAATTTCAGCACTAAAAAAAACCGCAGAAGTTATTGAAAAACTCAATATATACTCGGAATGAGATACAAAAGTTAATTAAGTATCAAGTATCAAATCAAGTAGGTCCTTAATATTATCGACCCTTGTTAGAAGTATCAGGACAATATAGTAATTAAATTTAACTTGAGATAGTTACTAACACACCAAGCAGACAAATTGTTTAGGTCCGACTGGATCTTTGCACTATCATCAAGACTTTTTACTTTAAGGAATAATTTAAAATCATCCTCATTCAGTAGAATTCAAACAAAATTTGAATTCATGAACAATGTCATTGGTGAATATAATAAATAGGGAGGGCCCTTAATGACTTCCTTGTGGAACTGCAGAAGTGCAAGAAATAAATCTTGAAAATAATATTGTCATATTGAAACCTTCCAATTAAAACTGATTCAGTTCAACATTGCTGAATGAAATTCAAAATTTTTGATTTTTTTTTATCAGCAACACATGGTTTACGGAGTCAAAAACTTTGCTCAGATATGGTATATGCTCCTTTATGTGAAATTCTACGAGTTATTTATTCTTTACAGTAGATTCAAAAAGCTTTGCTATTAAAGAAAGTATATTCTTAGAGCCAGACTTAAAGATAGGCGCCAAAAACGCGGTCTTCCACTAATCAAGAAACAAAGCCGACCTAAGTGATGGATTGAATATCACTTACAGAATTTCGCAGATGTTATTGAAAAAGTTTCTTAATATTTAGAATTCGACTTGAGTCCACATTGTGCTTCCAATCCTTACAGAACATTTGCTTCGGCAATCCATTGGAACAAAATGATTTAGAGACATGTTTAAGTTTTTCTTTAACATTATCTATAAAAATGTTATTTAAAATTATGCTTAAGACCGTAAAATCTTTGCTCAGCTTATTAAAAAATACTCCATCACACAAGTTTACAGGTTTTTTTTTTAATTTTTTAAGGGGGGTGACATATATTCATTTTTATTTTAAAAAATAATTCATTCGATGTTTTTGAAATTTGACATTTTTAACTTTACAAAAAAATTTAATTTTTTTAATATTTCAAAATGGCCGGATTACAGTCCAGTCTTCCGGGAGGATCGCAGCAAGAGTTGTTGATTGGCTAAGCTTCTAACTTTCTGTTGTATTGATTTGAAATAAAAAAGATGTCGGAGTATTTATTAATATTATATTTTGTAGATAGACCCAAAAAAAGATAAAAACAAAATTTCTAGGTTGTAAGAATTATTCAAATGTTGAAGCAAAATTTCAATTGTTTTTGCTTCGAAAACATAATTTTGTCCATGAATTTTTTAAAACATATAGAAAATAATATAACTGGAAAGATGTGTGCAAAATTTCAGCGTGATTGACAGAAAAATTTTTGAGTTATCGCTCATGCCGATTTAAAAAATATAGTTTTGCAAAAAATGCCTTTAGAATTTGAGCACATAAATATTCAATGATTGTAGTAACTTAAAGATTTAACAGCAATTTCGTATCGGTATCTTCGTAGAACTCATTTTCTTAAGAAATTCCCCTTGATGTGGCTTGTAATCTGTTAAAACTTTTCGGAGACAACTACCCATCCTCTCCTGCATGTGGCCAATACACTCAATTTTTATCACTCGAAAATCGTCACCATACGGATTTATATTCAGTATTCCTTTAAACGTTTTTGAGCCTCCATTTCTTTATATCATACTTACAGTATTTTACCCCGAACAATTTTTCTGACCTCAAAAACATCTCTTTAATTGATTCGACTTCCATTGCATCCGAAGATCCCTTGTGATTCTTAGACTCGTGTTCTTCATATTTTTCCGTATTTATTTTTTATTTTTTATTTTTCCTCTTAAAATTTGACTGTCTGTTTACACTCACGACATATAACTAAGAGGGCTGTTTAATGAATACCCGGACTAGAAATGACAACGCAACTTTTTTAGGTTTTGACAATTTATTTTTCAATATGGTATATCAACTTTCAACTCGATATACTTTTCTCAGCAGTGCTGCAACTTTTTTAACACGTGATGATGACTGATGGCTGATGACTTCCTCGTTAGACCCGTATTTCCTTCCGACGAGCGTTTTTTTTAAGGTTTGTGAACAAAAAGAATTCGCAGGGAGCCAAATCCGGAGAATATGGAGGATGGGGAGCAATTCGTAATGCAATCCGATCAATTCGGCTGTGGCGATTGTGGAGGTGTGTGCCGGTGCGTTATCGTGGTGAAAGAGCACATTTTTCTTCGCCAAATGTAGTAGTTTTTTCTTCAAATTGGCGTTAAATCGGCTTAAGAAATCGATGTAGTATGCTCCTGTGACTGTTTTTTCCTTATTCAAATAGTCAAAGTGGATCACACCTCGCGCGTCCCAAAAAACGGTGGCCATCACCTTTCCGGCCAAAGGCACGTTCTTCGTCATCTTTGAAGCACATTCACCGAGTATAACCAATTGTTTAGCTTGTTCTCCGGTATGAGCAAACGCAGCACCTATCGCCTAGACAGCTTCTTCATGCCCAAAATCTCATGTAGGATATACTAACGCGTTCAGTTGAGATGCCTGCTATCTCTCCAACTCGTGAATTTTTACTTGGCGGTCCACCACTAAGAGATAATTCCAGAGTGGTAACCATTTTTGACCAACCTGGGCGCGGTTCATCTAAAACCGACGAGCGGTCACGGCGAAACTCTACGAGCCAATGGTAAACGGTTGTACGGAAAGGTGAATAGGTCCCATACACACTATGCGCTTGATTTCCTCACAGGTTTTGCCACTAAATAATAAGACTCGGATCCCGGAGCGATACTGCTCTTTTTCCATGGTCGCAAAAAACACTAACACGATGTTTTAAAATGGTCAAAACAAAACTAAGCTTCAGATTGTCGCTAAATTTTGAAAGGCAGGCTAAAATTGGTTATACTAAATGATTGCACACACACTTTGGCTCAGTAGCGTCACCTATTTTCCAATCCGGGTACTCATCAAACAGCCCTCGCAATTCTGACAATGCTATTAACAACGTAAAAATTGAATAAGCCGATACCCATGCAAAGAATTGTAATTAATGTCCTCACTACTCGCACTAGAAAGTTCTCTTGCACTTGTATTCGGTTGTTCGGTTTTATCTTTGTTTTTGGAATACTAGTTTCCATAAAATTTTCGTTTACGTGGGCATGCTGCCCGAGTTGATTTCCTTTTCTTTCCTTTAGGATATGAACTCATTTCTATACATAGGGTGATTCATCGTGAGGTTTGTTTAATAATGCAAAATAAAACACATAAATTTGAAAGGAAACTTAAAATTTTTATTATCAGTTAAAGATGGCATTTACTTTTTAAAAATGATATCATTTAAATGTTGGCCAGGACTACGTCTGAGGTGGTCCATTCGGAAGGTCCAATTTTAGGCGACTCGTTCGAGCATAGCGGCTGGTATCTCGCGGATAACACGAGTAATGTTGGCTTCCAAAGCCTCAATAGTAGCTGACTTATTCCTGAAGACATGAAACTTTACATATCCCCAGAGAAAATAGTCCAAAGATGTGATATCGCATGATATAGGCGACCAATTTAGCGTGAAAAAACGCTAAAATGATTTCTCAACAAGTCCATTGCTTCATACGCTGTATGGCTCGTTGCGCCAGAGCTCACCAAGACCATGTGCTTGAATTTCAGGAAGCACATAGTCCGTTAACATGGCGCGATAACGGCGACCATTGACGGAAACATACTTATTTGCCACATTTTTGAAGAAATATGGACCATTGATTCCTCCAGAACATAAACCAGACCATACCGTTGTTTTTAATGGACTTAATGGTAGCCCTTGGTGCTCTTCGGGTTGCACATCAGCCCAAATACGGCAACTTTGTTTATACAATTTATCAATTGAGCCAGAAATGGGCTTCATCAGTGAACAAAATTTCAAGATAAAGCGCAGCATTTTCATTGAGTTTTTCCAGAGACCATTCACTAAAAATATAACGCAAATTCAAGTCACCTGGATTCAATTCTTGTACAAGTTGAAATTTGCACGCTTTTAGGTTGAGATCCTCACGTAAAATATGCCAAGCCAAGCTGCTCACAACGATGACGAATCGATTCGTCACGGTCTTCGCGTACATTTTCAGTTATAGCTGCTTTAGTTTCTTCACTACGTGCTGGATGTGGTCTAACTAGTCGAGTATCATCCACTAATGTAAACTGAGACTCAAATTTGCGAATGGTTTTGGCATTAGTGGCTTCAGTAGATCGATTATGCGCACCGTAAGTGCCATTTCACAGAACGCTGATTTTCGTAATACTGCTGAACAATTTGGAGATGCTGTTGTGGTGTGAGTCTTTCCAAATCTCAAGATGGATCACCCTATATATTCGTTTTCAAAATTTTACATGAATTTTTCCCTTTAAGTACAGAAGTCGTCTGTTATGCCATGAGGAGAGGAGTATTTTATTTTCTTACGGAGCATAGAATAAAAGCCCAACATTAACTATAGAGAAAAAGTGGCTACACATTCATATCTCGTAGACATCATTGCGAATTAACAATTGAATTAATTTGACATAGATTTAAAGGGAACATACAATCGTTAAGATGGTCGTAAGCTTTTTAATATTACCTAAACGGGATAAGCATGTTGCATTCTTCAGACCAAGACCAATTTGCATCACCATTTATATATATAGGGTTTTCTAATAACGACTTGACAACTTTTTTTTTAAATAAAAGGCAAACCATTTGAGATATTTCGAAAACTTTACTACTGGCTTGAAGTACAATAAAAACATTTATGAATGGAACTCGACTTCGTTCATATGGCCACAGCGGGCACGTTTGCAGCGGTCGATTCGTTGGACCCAATTTTCAACGACTCGGCCACACATTTCGTCCGAAACGGCCGCTATTTCGCGTTCATTGTTGGTTCTGAGCTCTTTCAACGTCATCGGCTTATTGGCATAAGCCAATGACTTAACGTAGCCCCACAGAAAATAATCAAGCGGCGTTAAATCGCACGAACAAGGCGGCCAATCGACTCGCTCCATGTCTTGAGATAACACGCTCACCATACTTACTCTTCAATAAATCCATTGTAGCGTGTGCTGTGTGGCTTGTGGCACCATCCTGTTGAAACCACATGCCGTCCAAGTCCATATCTTCCAATTCGAACCAAAAATAATCGGTAATCATGGCGCGATAACGCTGACCATTCACAGTAACATGACGATCGTTATCGTCGACGAAAAAATATGGCCCAATAACGCCGACGGCATGCAAACCGCACCAAACAGTTATTTTTTGTGGATGAAGTAGTGATTCATGGAGCACATGTAGGTTTTCACCCGACCAATAACGCATATTTTGCTTATTGACGAACCCATTGAGCCAAAAATGAGCTTCGTCACTGAAGATGATTTTGCGATGAAATTCATCATCTTGGCGCATCTTCTGCAGAACCCAATCGGAGAACGTACGTCGCTTCAAATGGTCCATCGGCTTCAATTCTTGAGTCCGCTTGATCTTGTATGGGTCTAAACCAAGATCCTGACGCAAAATACGCCATAATGTGGTCTGAGCGATGCCCAATTCATGAGAACGCCGTGGGATTGACTGATTTGGATCGTTTGCTACGGACGTCTGAACGGCAGCGATTTTTTCGATACTTCGACCAACCCGTTGTCTCACTGACACAGCAACATCACACAACGAATATAGTCTAAAAATTTTTGCACTAAACTTGTTATTGCCTTTCTACTAGGCCGAGAATTACGACCAAAAATTGGAGTTAACGCTCTTAAAGTTGCAGTTACCGACTCCGAAAATCTGTAGAAAATTTTTATAATTTGCAGACGTTGCCCGTTATTGTACTTTACCGTGATGAAAATGTTGAGTTTACTGAATAAATTGACATTGACAGTTTGATGATCAGTGAAAGATCATCAAGTTGTCAAGTCCCTATTGGAAAACCCTATATAATATACGAGTATCTGATTCAGAACAAGAATAACTAAAAAATTCAAAATGTTTTATACAATTTTCAAAACTGTCCAGTTTTCTACCAGATCGTATATAGGTCCCAATATAAATAAAACAAATACTTCCAATAACAATTAAAAAGCAGACTCCGTCAGCATCTAAATTGGCAGTGGAAATTCTTTGCCAGAAAGTGTCAACAGAACAGCAGCAAAAAATTCTTCCACCACGGTCCACAGATGAGTTACAGAGATCATCAGCAAAAATTGAATTATCTAAACTTTCAGTTGACCTAAGTCAGGATTCCGTAATAATATCGTAAATACATAATAATATCCGTGACCAAATGCAATAAGCAAGTCTGAAATCTGTGTTCTGCATCCGCTCGCATTGTGGTAGTAAATATTTCAGAGTTGGTGAATATCACCAATTTTACCAGCAGCAGAACGGGTTTTAATACCCCTCTAAATTAAAATTTTGATACCAAAAGTTTAAATCATATATGGTACAGTGTCAACATAAAGAATTGGTATCCAAATTTTAAAATTAACAAACTGAAGAGATAATTGGTTGTCATCCACTTTAGTTAATTTAAAACAAGTAACGCATTGGGATGCAGCTGTGGTGGTGTCAGGGTGAAAGCTAGAGACGCAGATCACAATTTTGCTCACTTGTTCACAATGACGTTTGTCATTGATTAGCATTTCCTTTTTTCTGTTACTCAAAAAAAAAAAAAAAAAAAAAACAGGGTCGGCAACACACTCACTGGAATTCGCATCGTTCGAATTATTTTCACCGACAATAGCAATCAAATTAACATCAGCAACATGAGCAGCAGCAACATCACCAACAGCTAAAACAGCATTATTAATACATTTCAGCTCGGCTATCTAATCGCCAGCAACAGCCAACAATGACTCAGGATTGTCAAGAGATAGCGTTCTTATCAAATAAAGGGTGACCAGATAGGAACGATAGGGAAAAAATTTAAATAAAACAACATGTTGTGAGACATAAAATTGATTCTGGGTATTTTTTCAAGCTACCTTTATGCCATTTTATGTGGAATAGCACATCATACAAAAGGCCGCCTCGGCCTCGCTAGCAGTGCTTCAAGCGGTCGGTCAAATTTTCGATGGCTCGGTCCAATATGTGCGGCGTTATACCGGCAATAGCGTGTCGAGAAAAAAATCGAGTGGTGTCAAATCGCATGATCACGGCCGCCGATTAATGAACGCTCGCCGTGAGCGTAACGTCGCTTGTAATATTGGATCCATATGGCGTAACTTGTATTATTCTATTGTTATTAATACATTGGAACATGCGTTGGAAAGCTATTGTCATTGTACGTCATTTTAGTATATTTCATTCATTTGAAGCGCAAACAACAATATTTTTTTTTCACTCAAATATGTCGAACTTTGTGCCTGAAAAAGTGTTTTTGCGGGGAGTTTTTCTTCATTACTTTAAATGAAGAAAACTGCTACCGAAAGTCATCGTATTCTGGTGGAAGTTTATGGTGAACATGCGCTAGCTGACCGAACGTGCCACAAGTGGTTTGCACGATTTAAAAGTGGTGATTTTGGCTTGGAAGACGATGAACGTCCTGGAGAGCTCAAAAAGTTTGAAGATGAAGAACTGGAAGCATTACTCTATGAAGATTGTTGCCAAATATAAGAAGAGCTCGCAGTATCTTTGGATATCACTCAAGCAGCCATTTCAAAATGTTTAAAGGCAGCTGGATATATTCAAAAGCAAGGAAATTGGGTTCCACATGAACTCAAGCCGAGAGACGTCGAAAGGCGGTTTTGCATGTCTGTAATGCTGCTGGAACGTCAGAACAAGAAGTCATTTTTGCATCGGATTATTACTGGTGATGAAAAATGGATCCATTACGACAACCCCAAGCGCAAAAAATCATATGTGAAACCCGGCCAACCAGCCAAATCAAAGGCAAAGCCGAATATCCATGGCACGAAGGTAATGCTCTGTATTTGGTGGGATCAGATGGGTATGCTGTATTATGAGCTGCTAAAACTGGGTAAAACCATCAATGGCCAACGCTACCGAACACAATTAATCCATTTGAAGAGAGCAGTAGCCGAAAAACGCCCGGAATATGCGACCAGACACGAGGCAATAATTTCCCATCATGACAACGCTCGGCCCAACGTTGCTATTCCAGTAAAGAATTATTTGGAAAACAGTGGATGGGAAGTCTTACCTCACCCGCCTTTTAGCCCAGACTTTGCCCCTGCTGACTACCATTTGTTCCGGTCGATGCAGAACGCTCTCACTGAAATACGGTTCACATCACAGCAGAATATCATAAATTGGCTTGATTCATTCTTGGCTGCCATGTTTTTCTTAAATAAACGTTCAAATTTTGAAAAAAAACCGCACGAATTAAAGTTAATGTAGAATAGTACATCATACAAAAGGCCGCCTCACCTCGCTAGCAGTACTTCAAGCGGTCGGTCAAATTTTTGATGAATCGGTCCAATATATGCGGCGTTATACCGGCAATAGCGTGTCGAGAAAAAAATCGAGTGGTGTCAAATCGCATGATCTCGGCCGCCGATTAATAAACGCTCGCCGTGAGCGTAACGTCGCTTGTATCGCCATATTGTTGGAACCACAGTTCAAATAGACCGATGTTGTCAAGCTCTAACTACAGAACGCCGGTACCTAAGACTATTGACTGGACGGTGATGGTTACGGTAGCGGTTAAAAAAAAAAAAAAAAAAAAAAAAAACAGTCAATCGTTTTGGATGCATTGATGCTTGGCCAAACACTTGGCATGTCTAAATAAATATTTTTACCGCTGGAAAAACTATCATTGCTATCTGGCCACCCACTATTATGACTTCCTACGAATTCCATTTTAAATTTGGCGCTTAAACGAGAGCTAGTCGGGATGCACTTATTGGCCTGAGATGAAAGACGAATAAGAGGAGATTAGGTAGCACGACGATTAGTGGACACTTGATTTGTCGGTTCAATAAACTTTGGTTTTCTTTGATCATGAGTAGTATTACGAATGTCTCGACTAGTGTGCAATGCGGGAGAATCATCAATTGATGATTAGCTTTTAGTTTCAGCAGAATCCAACGATGAACCTATCATTTTGCATTTATGTTCTTTTGTAGAAAAAAAAAGATAGGTGGCTGATTTTTTGAATGCATGTTGGCAATAGACTCTTTATCACATTTAAAGTACCATAAATGTTGGCATTCCTTTTTATAGTTTTAACTTCATTTATGTGAATAAAAGAACAACTTATTGGACAACATACATCACACGATAGTCATCAGTATCCGACATTAGACTGATACACTTATAGTACTTAGAAAACATTATGACTAAACGCCAAATCGAAACGATTGTATCACGATTTATTAACAAATTATCGCGGAGCGAAAAAGTAGTCTAAGTTGTGAATTATTTCTTCCAGTACTTTACATTTAAGAAGTGTCAGATGCAGCAAAAACCATAACATCTCGATTATTGTATCTTGCTTCAAGATATTTAAATATCTCGTTGATTTAGTCTTACTAATAATACGAGTACGTTTATTCGTTTATATTTTTATCATTATTATTCGTTTATTCTAATAATAATCTAATCCCCTTCGCTCCCCTTAAAATTTTTAATAATGTTATGAGCTTCAATTCACAATCGGACAATTTTGCAACGTCTTCGAATATGTACATCTATCTTCAAGGGATTACCCTGAAAGAATATAAATTAGCACTTCGCCAATGCGCTTTAATCGGTAATCCAATTAGGCAAGTCTGACTACGAGATAATGTCCCAAACCTCTTACATATTCCAACATATACGTACGTATCTCCACTCTTGAAAGGGAACGTAATCGAAATAGTTTCAATCAACGAGCAGCCATAGATTTGTAATCGAATTATGGAAATATGTGTATTTCCCTCATTGCCAAGCAGGGATCAATAATGATTGCTATCCAAACCGCAACCATTCGATAGATTCTCCATCCTCCTTCACAAAAGGCTTATCTTCTTCCTTAGATACATATGTATGAGTACATATGCTCAAACCTAAATTCGCACCAAACTCAAACCACACTGAGACTATAAATCCATACTCGTAGAATAAGGTACTTCTATCCGCATGCAGTGACTTTCTGTTTTGCTTCTGACAAAATGCATGCGCAGATGAAAGGTGTTAAGCACTGAGGATTTGGAAAATTTGAATAATTGACGTCGTTTTCGTACCATTTGCCACAAAATTAGATAGGCTCCTCGTAAATGGCTGATATTCTCCGTATACCATAGGCTTGTACTTAAATGCTGAATAATCATGTAGATTGTATGATACAATCTCTTGTAGATTTGATTCTGCCCTTGAAACAATTTGTAGAGGTGTATTACTTGCAATCCATTGGCGTACACATAACGTTTGTAGGTGGATTCAGTATCGAAAAGATATACACATATAGAGTTTCTTGTGTGGCATTTACGAATCATTGAAAGACAGTCATCAATTAGCTCAATCACTCATGTGTACTTGTAGGTAGATTCGGTAAAACCAAAAAGAAGCCAACTAATGAGTAGGAATCAACTGCGGAATGCTATTAATTCTAAACGTAATGGGAAACCCAAAGTGAGTGTTGCAGGAAATGAAGTGTTCGCTATTTTAAGATATCTAGAGCAGGAAATCTAATCAAGAATTGCCTACATGAGGTTCAGGGTCGAGCAATGACAGTTAATATTTATTTGAGTCTTATTTAGAAACCCATAAGATATTTGTATGCACATATATGTACAAGTACATTAATATATTCTTACATAACACGATAACGCCATGTACAATAAATTGCAATATAATTCGGAGATACTTTTTGCTCACGAGAATCCTCGATTCTCATGGTATTCGCTCTTAGGGTCACTACTTGTGAACTATTGCATAAATAATAAACAGATATTCCTCTTCAAAATACATAACTCTCATCAGATGAATCAAGAAACTAATTATCTTCTTTTGATAACTACTAAACCAGCCGCATGTTCCAATTATGGTTTCTCTGGTGCGAAGAAGGTCGATAAGGCCTTACATAATCCGTCCATTTACAAATCTATTGCAAAAAGATTCATTTTATGCTTTCAAATGAATTTTTAACTATGTTAAATATTTTAAGATTTGCGTGCTACCATGCTCCAATTTGAAATTTCTAATTATTCACAGGTAATCAGGTGTAAGAGGTTCTTCAAAGATGTTTTGAGCGCTCCTATCTTAAAATATTTCATCAAAAAAAAACAAAAAATACTACCCTATCCAGAGGCCAATAGTTGACTTTTCAGTGTATTCGAATGTCTTAAGTAAATTTTTTTCAAGAGAAGGATTCCCTAAAAATATCTTCTATGGTACCTGCAGGTATGAGCGACTGAATTTTTTGTGAATCCGTTTGTGTAGGAAATTAAATCTTCTCGCAAATCAGAGTAATCAATGACACTTAAAGTTCATCTCAAAGCCTTTTCTGTAAATGTATCTTAAAAAGAATCAATCAAGTTCTTTAGCTCTTCTTTTTCAAGTTAATGAAGAGTGATACATCGTGAGGTTTGTTTTCAATGGCCTTTTTTTTGACAGACCACGCGTGACTCCTATCAAACTGCTTTGTCATTTTTGTTCAGCATTGTTTGGTAAATCATCATGGAAAGACTTGCACCACAACAGAGTCTCCAAATTGTTCAGCTGTGAGAAATGTTTTTCGTGAGAAAACTTCCTGAAACCACTATTGCCAATACCCTTCGCAAATTTGAGTCCCAGTTTACGTTAGTGGATGATACTCGACCGGGTAGACCACATCCAGCACGTAGTGAAGAGACTATAGCAGCTGTAGCTGAGAGTGTACACGAAGACCGTGACGAATCGATTCGTCACCGTTCTCAGCAGCTTGGCTTGGCGTATTCAACAAGACTCTTGGCTTAAAAGCGTACAAAATTCAACTTGTGCAAGAATTGAAGCCAAGCGACTTGAATTTGCGTCATATTCTGAGTGAATGGGTTCTGGAAAAGTCAATGAAAATTCGGTGTTTTATCTTGAAATTTCGTTCAGTGATGAAGCACATTTCTGGCTCAATTGATATGCTTATAAACAAAATTGCCGTATTTGGGCTGATGAGCAACCCGAAGAGTACCAAGAGCTACCATTACATTCATGAAAAACAACGGTATGGTGTGGTTTATTGGCTAGTGGAATCATTGGTCCATATTTCTTTAAAAATGAGACAAATCAGAATGTTACCGTCAATGGTAGCCGTTATCGCGCCATGTTAACAGACTATGTCCTTCCTGAAATTCAAACACATAGTCTCAGTGAGCTCTGGTTTCAACAAGGCGACGCTACGAACCATACAGTGCGTTAAACAATGGACTTGCTGATAAATCATTTTGGTGAGTACTTAATTTTACATTTTGCTACGGTAAATTGGCCGCCTAGATCATGCGATATCAAATATTGATACTTTTTTCTATGTGGATATGTAAGGGCTCAGGTCTCAGGCCAGCTACGATTGATGCTTTGAAAGCCAACATCACTCGTGTTATCCGCGAGATACCAGTCGCTATGCTCGAACGAGTCGCCCAAAATTGGACCTTCGGAAGGGACCACCTCAGACGTAGTCGTGGCCAACATTTACAAGATATTATTTTCAAAAAGTAAATGCCATGAATTGTTCTTTTAACCGATATAAAATTTTTTAAGTTTTCTTTCAAATTTATGTATTTTGTTTTACATTAAAAATCGAACCTTACGATGAATCTCAAGAAACACAAATATTCCGGCTCCGACATCCGAAACATGGATGGAAATACTCCTGCTTACTGGAAACGCTTTGACCGGCATGATTTCTACTGAGTATTATAACCTGCCGAACAAGAGAATATTAATGCTGCGCTTCATCGAAAGAGGAGAGTTTTGCGTGAGCGCTACAAGCAGAAAACAAGGGAAGGTCAAAGGCTTCCCAGAAAAGAAAAGATAGAGGACTAGATGAGCACTAGTAGTGGTAATAGTAGTAGTATAGGGTTTTCCAATAACGAATTGACAACTTTTTTTTTAAATAAAAGGCAAACCATTTGAGATATTTCAAAAACTTTATTATTGGCTTGAAGTACAATCAAAACATTTATCAATGGAACTCGAATTCGTTCATATGGCCACCACGGGCACGTTTGCAGCGGTCGATTCGTTGGACCCAATTTTCAACGACTCGGCCACACATTTCGGTCGAAACGGCCGCTATTTCGCGTTTATAGTTGGTTCTGAGCTCTTTCAACGTCGTTGGCGTATTGGCATAAACCAATAACTTAACGTAGCCCCACAGAAAATAGTTAAGCGGCGTTAAATCGCACGAACGAGGCGGCCAATCGACTCGCCCATGTCTTGAGATATCACGCTCATTATACTTACTCTTCAATAAATCCATTGTAGCGTGTGCTGTGTGGCTTGTGGCACCATCCTGTTGAAACCACATGCCGTCCAAGTCCATATCTTCCAATTCGAGCCTAAAATAATCGGTAATCATGGCGCGATAGCGCTGACCATTCACAGTAACGTGACGATCGTTATCGTCGACGAAAAAATATGTCCCAATAACGCCGCTGGCATGCAAACCGCAAAAAAGTGTTAATTTTTTGTAGATGAAGTAGTGATTCATGAAGCACATGTGGGTTTTCACCCGACCAATAACGCATATTTTGCTTATTGACGAGCCCATTAGCCAAATATGAGCTTCGTCACTGAAGATGATTTTGCGATAAAATTCATCATCTTGGCGCATCTTCTCCAGAACCCAATCGGAGAACGAACGTCGCTTCAAACTGTTCATTGGCTTCAATTCTTGAGTCAGCTTGATCTTGTATGGGTGTAAACCAAGATCCTTATGCAAAATACGCCATAATTTGGTCTTAGCGATGCCCAATTCTTGAGAACGCCGTGGAATTGACTGATTTGGATCGTTTGCTATTCACTAAACTAAACACTAAGAATTACAACCGAAAATTGGAGAAATCTCCGAATATCTGTAGAAAATTTTTATAATTTGCAGACGTTGCTCGACAGACTATTACATGATAAAATGTTGAGTTTACTGAATAAATTGACAGTGACAGTTTGATGATTAGTGAAAGAGTGCGTTCACAAATTAAATTCAAAGTTGTCAAGTCCCTATTGGAAAACCCTATAGTAATAGAGTGCAGTGCAGACTATTTAACGGCGATAAATAAAAAACACCGATGTCGGGCAGATAGGCTCCTTCGCCCTGGATGAAGACGACAGAGAATTCCGCATCCCTGACCTTAACCAAGTTAAGGTAGTAATATCGAAGCTTAATTCTAATAAAGCTGCTGGTGCAGGCCGATTTCTTCTATGCTATATGGGCTATACACCAGAACTGGTTAATATCCAGCCTGGATTCCAGAGTATTTCCATTGAAAGAATAGTCCATTAGTCTGACAAACTTGATATTTTTTGATATGCATACATGTGTCTTATTATAGTGTATGCTATGTGTACACATTACTATACGTATATAACTCCTCCATCTATAGAATAAGCTGTAAGCTAATCAGTTGAACCATGTGAATCTGAGCAGTTGAAGCGGTGTCGTTTGTGATGATTGATGATGCTTATTTTCTTAATGCTGCTGCCATAATGCCTTGATTTCATACATGTTGCAGGGATGTGTTGTTGTTTTTCTTATGCTTAGTGGTGTATCTCTGTTCTTATTTATTGTAGTTTGTCTATTACTTTTTTGTTATGATTTTCTATTTTGCTTTTAGTATGTTCATAAAGTCTGAGCTGGAATTGTTATAACTTATTTAAAGAATCAGTTCTTGGATACCAAGACGCCACAAAAGTCCAAAATTATCTCGTCGCCTACACTAAACTCCTATATGCACTTATGCACCTGAACAGATGTGCCCGTTCGAGATGCTAGAACGCTCCTATTCATTTCAAAAACCACCTACAATGTGGATATGTCTCATCGACCTACATAGTTATTTTCATTATTTCCTCTTCGGTTTCTACGCTTTGTAGCCAGTCGTCGACGTAGGTATTCCGATTGATCATGTTGACATCCTCTAGATGTTCCTTTGCCCATTGTTCCGCTCTTAATTCCTGATGTATTTAGCTAAAGCTGAGGAGCAGAATGTGCAAAATGTCATGACTCTCACAGTGTAAATCTCGGGCTCCCTGCATGAAAAAAAACTTCTGAGTAACAAGGTCCTCTTGGCGAGCATGAACTTGTTGAAACATCTTGAGATTGTCCCCTCAGAGTGTCACAGGGAAGGAGTACACCCACTTACGATGAATTGCCTTCAACAACATTGCATTAAGCGTAATGTCGTTCATTCTGTTCTGTCGTTAAAAATTGAAATATACCACGACTTTCCAACAGCTGTAATTCCGCGCTCCTTTAGTTTTCTTGCGCAGCTTTTACTTTCGTAGCTTCGGATCGTTTCCACCAGAAATGTATTCAGTTCTGGCTCTCATATCATCTTGGTCAATAATCACTCAAGTCTCCACTTCGAAATTTAATAAGAATTTCGTAAGTCAACACTGTCATACTACCATAGCAGATAAGTTTTCCACTTCTTTTCGTCGACCAAGTATTTTGATGTGCTCTTCCATTTTAATTTTTTTGGATAAGAAATAAATTTCAGTATTTCATCCATGATTTCTCCAGAACTACATGGGTATATATGTGAAGCAGATGTTACTTTACCGCATTTGAATCTTCATTTCTGCCGTACACAATCCATCCTATTCTGCACCTTGTAGCAATCAGGTTGTACCCATCTGCTTCCCCCGTTTCTCGAGGCATGCCAATCTTTGCGGTATCCAAACCAATTAGAATCCGAGCCTCTGCATCGTTATCTAGTCGAATGGATAACATTTGCAAGTGATGGTGATGCTGGACAGCAGCTTCACCAAGTGGCTGATACTGGCAAGTACAAATTCGTAAATGTACGCATATGCTGTAAATTAAATCGTTGTGCGTTGGCCTCAGATGATGAAATGAAATACTGAAATTAACCACTTTGGAATCCGCTTCATTTTGAATGATATCTTTGATCCATTTTATGCACAATTCTGTCAACAGTCCAGTCAAACCCAATTCAACGATACTATTTTGGATGAGCATACATGTTGATCCTTCATCGATGAATGCATAAATATCCAGCGTCTTGTCATCACCATACAATTTCACTAAAAAGTACCGAGATAGCCTTTTTTGGATTTTGAGTGAAAGAGGACAGATGAATTGTGTGTTGTTACATTGAGTTGAACACCTTCGACTTGGTCACTTATAACTCATTTTCTGTTTTGATAAAGTTGGTTCTGAGAATTTGTGTGCAGTAGAAAATGATGGGCATCTTACAGTTGTCTACCCCGCATTATTTTCGTGTATTCCAAAGTTTTACGGTGTGCTTTTCGAAACAGCTTATGGAAAGATCCTTTCACGCACGAATCGCCTTCGTTCCTGTTAAGATAAGGCACGAAACTCGCTGCAATCGGGTAGACGATGACCTTCATTGCATTTTTTGCTTCGCTGTTGTGTGTTGCTGCCGCTAATCCAAGAAGCCAGCTATCAAATGCTCCTTAATCAACACGGGCCGATGACAGCTGATAACGACCCCAATAGAGGTTTATATCGCTAAGCTTCTTCCCCACCAAATCGGCTGATAACACTGGTTCGTTGAGACAGTTCACAAGCCCTACAGTTAAAATAGTTGAACAGGCTGGTTCTCGTCTTACCTTTCGCTGCATCGACTCATAGATACCATCAGGACGTCCAAATAGCATTTTTAGTGTCTCTATCGCAGGGGAAATGGTACATGGTACCATCAGTTTACCTCGAACTGCTTCCAAAGCGGGATCCTTTAAACGCTTTTGGAGGCGGAGCAGATTTTTCTGGTCGGTGTATCCACAGTCCACTGTAAGTAATTTGTGATGAAAAGAGGCCAATTCTCGGGCCTTCCTGAGAAAATTGGAAACTCATGGGCGCGAAGAAATTTGTGATTGTGATAGAGTGATGTCTGGTGCAATGGCTCCTATGTTCCTATAAATACTTAACGTCGCAACGTTTGGTTGAAAGAGCGGAGCAGATATTGACAATAGCATTGCAGCACGGTTAAAGAAACACTCACGGTGTTTCTGTATTCATTTGGGCTAGGCAAAAGCAAAGTCGATTGTGAATGGCTAGAGAGCGAATCCGGTCTGGTACACATCGGACCTGTGCTGTTAAAGTTGTGATTTCGTGTACAATAACTATGTCAAGGTGCATTTCCACTGAGTGCGAATATGCTATTCAAGGGCGCTGATGTGATTTAAGGTATATACTACGGCAGAATAACGTCGAACGTGGTTCGCCTTACGCTGATGACATTGTTGAGCACCGTAGAATGAAGCAGTTTGTTTGTTGTTACTCCACGAGTTTGATCTAAGAGATTCAGCAATGAAGTGGTGACAGCGGCATTGGAGAAGAAAGCTTCTAGCATTTTGTTTACGGATTGTAGGATTTAGTTTTTTTTTTATTTATTTAGTTATTGCAACTGTGGCAGCAGTAGCTAAGCTGTTTAAAAGTACTTACGTCGTTTGAATACAGATAGCTCAGAAAATGTGAGCCAAGCGCGAGTTTGTCTTTACATGGGGCCATGTCACTGTGTAAATCCATGTGCATTGAGTTATGGGAAAAATACCTAAGTGGAGTTGTGTTCTGCGAAAAATCTTCGCCCATTTATTACCTACCAGGTTGTGAAGAAAATGACTACCGAGATTTTGATAGACTTGTGGATGGAGAGAACAGCTAATCAGCAATTTAACGTATGAAGAATGCAAATTGCTTGCAAACAATCGGGCTAAAGATTCGAATAGGAAAAATTGGATTATTATATTTCATATAGTATAAATGTTGTTCCTTATTGGAAAATTATAAGCTTCTTGAAGGGAACTTGGTTTTGTCGCTCTAATGGTAGACCCGCGAGGCTCTTAAACTAATCAGAAATGTATTTGAACACATTTCCGAATAGAGGATAGTCTAAGCATCAGGTTCATGAATATTCAAACAATTATAAGGTGTTAACAAAATTTTAATAATTTTTGAGAAGAAATTTTATAGATCATCATTTGACTGTTTGAAAGAATAAGGATCTCTAATAAGCGACGTTTCATTCCGTTTGTCAGGATAGTGTAGAATAAGGATAGTAACAAACATATTCGAAACTTCGTTTGCTTGCCCCGAAATTTTATTCCGTATAGCTGTCATTATGATTATGATGGAGAGTTAAAAATTAATTGCAACATAAATAAATCTCTTCGACGTTTTTTAAAAATATATATAGAAATCATACAATAGTCTGGCATTACCAAAAATTAAGGAAACTCTCTAATGGCATCCGGAAATTTATGCGCATCGAAGATACTATTTGTCTCTACTTGTTCATTTGTATGTGCACTCGAATTAAAATTAAAACTTGTGTATGTAGCTATATTAGAATTAATGAAAGTGTTCATTTGCACTGAAAAACTTAATCTGTTAATTCGATATGACCTTATATAATTACTTATACTTAAAGCAACGTTTGCTTCCGTACTCCGTATTTACTTAAATTTGAAGCCATTACACTAATTTCTTTTGATTTAACTTTGACTTCTGCCTATATCTCTTCCAGACGTATAGTTTGTTAGTTATTTAGTTAGTTAGTTGTCTTTTATTTTCAATAAATGTTTTACAATATAACGATTAACCTAAGTCTTTAATGGTTTGTCTACCAGGTTGACAAAATACATACTTAAGTTGATACGCTTTCTATAACAAAGTGCTGCTACTGAGTAATCATATAAGACTTTCCATCCTTTTTCTCCATTTAAAATGCTCATTACTTCGTTTAAATCATGTTTTCCGAACATTGATAGTCGAAATTCTTTTAAAATCGGACAAACACCAAGAAAATTTAAGATATCTTCTCTCTTCTTCATGTTGCAGAGGTCACAAAGTAATGGTAAATCTGGTCTATGGGGTATAAAGTTTAGTTGAACGAGTTCCCCTCTCAGTTTGAAAATAGTACTTATTTTGTCAACTGCGTGGCTATCTAGGAAGTATGATTTTTCATTTAGAAAATGGTTTAGTTTGCTGTAATAGTTTCTAAACAGTGACGATTCACCTTCTTCGACATATTGGTCATATGTATGTCTGCCAAAATTCTCCAAAACCAAGTTAAATTTTTCTCTTAAAAGAAGAGGATGCTCGTTCACATGAACTGACAGATTTACTCCGCATTTAGAAGCTGTTTTCTTCCATTCCTCGCAAATGCCTCCGTTTGTTCTAATTATGCTTCTTAAAACTACATTTGGTATTCTGCATTCATTCATTTTTAGTATTTTTAGGATATAGTTGAAGTGCATTTTAAGCGTGTACAAGAGCAAAGGAGGAGTTCCCGTTTCAAGATGTAGCATATAGTTCGGGGTATTTTTTGGTAATCGGAAAAACTTCTTCAAAAAGTAGCGAAGAAATTTTTCCACAGCATCGTAGCTTTTGTAACCCCATACCTGAGCTCCGTAAAGCATTATCGACGCTGCGGTTGAGTGGAACAAAATTTGTTTTGCACTTTGCGATACATACAATATTTATTTTTGAAGCAACGTTCCCAAATCGAACAGATAGCTCTTTTAGCCACAGCTAATTTTTCCTTAAAGTGTGGTTTGAAATTTAAAAAGGACGATATAAGGACACCTCGGTATCTGTATCTGGATACTACCTCAATCTCTTCCCCGTCCTGCATTTCTGAGTATCATCATTTTTGATTTATCAAGATTTACAGTGAGATTCCAACTTTTACAGAAAGCATTAAGCCTGTTTATCATTAATTGCATACCTTGGGTTGTGTCACCCAGAAAGACTATATCATCAGCATACATCAGCGCAGGAATTGATACACCGTTGAATCTTATTCCACCTTTGACATCATCTGTTATATCATTGACGTACAATATATAAAGCAGAGCACTTAAAATACAGCCTTGTTTAACACCCATTGAAGTTTCGAACTCTTCAGAAAATAAGTCTCCATGCCATACATGTGCAATATTATTCTCATACAAGGCTCTCAGGATTCGAATAATTTTACTTGATATACTGATTTTGGAAAGCTTGTAAAAGAGTGCTTCAAGTGGTATTGAATCGAACGCTTCTCGAAAATCTACAAAAAAGGCGTACAACTTTTTTTTCTTGCTCTTGTATGTTTCAGTAATGTTTGTTAAGCAGAATAACCTTTCCTAAATCCAGCTTGGAATTCTTTAAGAATGTTATGTTCTTGTACCCATTCGTACAAGCTTTTGTAAATTAATGAAGCAAACAATTTGGCTGAAGTGTTTAAAAACGTGATTCCTCTGTAGTTCTTCGGGTCCCTGTAATCGCCTTTTTTGTATAGGGTAAAAATTATTGTTTTCCTGAATACGTCGGAGATATTAGCAGAGTCGAATATTCGATTGAATTCAATTGTGAGAGAAATCATAAACTCATATGTGCAATTTTTATAGAACACAAACGGGATGCGATCAATACCAGGTCAATTTCGATTTGCATATTACTTCATTGACTTCTTCCAGGGTAAATGCAGAGTCTAATTTTTCGTCTAAGAGCAGAGGTACTGCATGTTGAAGTAGCGGCGAGGTTAATGAGGCTTTAAGAGTTACAGAGATGTTAGACGTGTGTCCGTTTAGGTATTTGACAGCTTCCTAGAACTGAGCAGCAGATTTTGAATTATTTATAATCGCAATGTTTTGTTGTTCAAAGGCTACTTTTTTGATCTAACAGATGTGTTTGTATTCCTTGCTGGCATCTTGATAGAGTGTTTTAAAGATATTGGAGTTATTCGACTTTAGAAGTTTGAGAAATTTAAAAGATTTGGTTCTAGCTTTCATGCAATCAGAATCATGTTGTTTATATATTTTATGAGTTTTTAAATCTTTCTGTTGCGGAATGGATTTCTTTATTATTTCAGTTAGAGCTTCAATATTGGCTGTATAACTCTGTGTGCGTAGTTCCATAAGATTCACATTCATGTTTCGCTGATACAATTCCATTATTCGGTCATTTCAGACAAATTTCGGCAGAAGGCTTAATGGTTTTGTGCAGGCATAGTTGCCGCTAGCAGTAGAATTAAGGGTTACTTCCAATTACATGTGGTTCGAAAAGATCTCGGTTCGTACTTGAAAACTGTCTAGAAGCTTGAGCCAATTTCCCGAAACAAAACAGTAATCTATTATTGAGCATAATGTTCCTCTGATAAAGGTCAATTCGCCATCTGGATCTTCTTCGCAACTACCATTCAACAAGCACATGTCATACTCATCAAGAAGTTCAATTATTTTTGCTCCTTTGTTATCACAAATTAGGTCTTTAGATTTGCGACATGGTTACAGCAGAGTAATGTTGTATCCCGATGCGAAACTATTTTGTGTGAGTCCTACACGACCACTAAAATTCCCAATAAACATTATATCCGTACAGTCCAAGGAGTGCAGTGAGTCGCAGAGTTTATCGAAATCACGTTGCCAATGATTACAGTTTAAGTAGATTGGTACCAAAACTACATCCAGTGTATTCAGTTTTAAGTTAATAACATCCATTTCGCCAGCTTTTACAAAGATACTCGTATACAGTCCTTCGAGGTCGCCACGAAAGCCGAATAGTATTCCACCACACCTCTCCTAAAAAGTGAAGTTTTTATAGCAGGAGACCAGATTAATTCATAGTTTGAGAAAATATTCTTTAATCTAATTTCTTCATTATCTAATAGATGTGTTTCAAATAATACAAAAATTTCAAAACTTTTTACATAATTAAAAAATGTTACAAAATTCGTTTTGTTTTTTAAACCTGATACATTGCAGCTTAAAATTTTTATTTTCCTAATAACTATGTTTTTTTCAGTAGCATTCTGGTAGACATGGGCAAATCATGCGTCACGCACAGCCGCCTCAGAGCTTGTGGATGGACCGAAAGATTTTTCGTATATTGGTGTTTTGCTAAGTATACATATTAATCACAAATTTAATCACACAAAATTAGGATAAGGAAAGGGAAAAGTTTAACTTATTTCGTTTTTTTTTTTTTTTTTTTTGTTTTGATGATATGATACGGCAATTAAAAGCGTCGGCACGAGGACGATAACTTTGGCGCCAAGAATTGATAACGGTATTTTGTAGAGGAGTTAAAAAATAGCATTTTTTACTAAGGGAGGGGGGAGTCCTTCTCACCCCGTTTAGGAGTTATGGGCAATTAAAAAACAAATGACTTAAGATGGGAAAAAAATTATTAAAAAACAACGGGACACTTACAATAAAGTACTATACAGAATGTGATTATATTGTTCTTTAATATAAAGTTTACATTAAATTATTCGTGTGAATAGTTTTTGAATAATTCACATTCAAACTCAAATTCTTGGTAAAAAATTAAAAAAAAAAAAAATGACAATATTACTCAAAATTGTGAAATAATGTGCCAAATTGGTTTTTTGTATTCAATGCACGTATTAATTCTAAATCGAACAAAAAAAAAACCCATGGCTTTATGTCCTCTAGTTTTTAAGCAAATTGAAATTGAAATTACTACTTTAGTTTTGTTTTTTGGCATTTATATACGTAGTCTTCCTTTAAATAAGTTAATGAGTATTATGTAAACATCTCGCAGACGCCTATATCAATAATTTTTTTAATTAAGAGTACACGGGTGACCCACTTCGCGGGATTAAGGGATTTCAACTCTCTTTCCGCAGGCGGCAGGTCCCGCTTACGCAACTTCGTTGATCCACTCGGGGTATGTGCTTTTCGTCAGGTATGCGTCACGAAAATGCGAATACGTCAGTACTCATCGCAAAATTACATAGTTCCCATTAATAACAAAGTTTCACTAATTCGTATTATAGAAAATTCACATGTTCCAATGTTGCAGTAAATTATTTAATTTGCGAAATATCTATGTTTGTACGTATGTAATATGTAATGCACTTGATAATGATGCAAAAATATAACCGAACATACGTTTGGCTTTTATACTGTTATTTCTTTTTGTGATAAGGCGTGTAGTTATTGATATTCACAAAGATCACCCTGTGTTCAACCATAGTGCGAATCAAGTGATATTTTTTGTGAATAAGCAATGACGGCTAAGCATCCTCTAATCCATTCTCCAATCTCCAAACGTTAATAAAAGAGAATTACAGAATTTCTGTAAGTTTGCATTGGAACAACAGGGTTCGGGCTGTAAACACCAGCAACCCGAATATGATCCCGCAAATAAATAAACTATTTCGAAGAAAAAATCAAAACGACCTTCAGTATCTTAAAATAGCCCGGACTTCAGACAACGAACGGTTACTGACAATAGCAGGTATTGATCCAAATGACGCCGCTAATGATGACGACTTCACAGGAGAAGGTTGAGGCCATAGGGGCTACTTTCCAGGAACTATACAAGGCTAATGATAACATTGGCCCTAATTATGACCTGGACGATCGCGTCTTGGTGCACGACTTCTACATTCGAAATGAAGTAGAGAACTGGCGAACCGAGAGCTCTGGTTTCACCCGGTTCAGCGACAAAAACATGGCAAATAATGTCATTACCAGAGAGGGTGACCTACCCCCGTTCATTTCGAAGGAAGAACTCCATGAGATCTTTGACACAATCAGGAGTAAGAAATCAGTGGGGATCGATGGTATTCCGAACATCGTGCTTCGACATCTTCCTCTAGAAGCGGTGGACATTTACGTCACCCTGTTTAATAATGCAATGAATAATGCACATTATCCAGCGCATTGAAAAACGGCGGTGGTTCAACCTATCCCCAAAAAGGGAAAGGATATATCCAATCCAGCGAATCTCCGGTCGATAAGTCTCCTTCCGAATATCAGTAAGGTGTTTGAAAAGGTAATCAATAGAGCTCTGTCTAGGCGGGTTAAGGACAAACATATAGTTCCGGATAATCAATTCCGTTTTAAGGTGGGACATGATATCTCACATGCCGCGTCTAAACTGGTGTCCGATATCCAATGGAATAAAGGCAAAAACCAATGTACTGGTGCCTGCCTTGTTGACTTGGAGAAGGTCTTCGACACCGTATGGTTAGAGGGTCTTTTCTATAATCTGACTAGGCTGGGGATCAGTAAACCACTCTTTTACATTCTTTATATTATGTTAACCAACAGACAGTGGACTCAAATTTGTGAATGGTATTGGCATAGCAGTTTCAGTAGGTCGATTATGCGCACCGTAAGTTCGTCGAATCGCACGAAAAACATTTCTCACAGAAGGCTGATTTTCGTAATACAGCTGAACAATTTTGAGACGCTGTTGTAGTATGAGTCTTTCTGCGACGATTTGCCAAAGGATACTGAACTAAAATTATAATTCAAAATCAAAAGCCTATTAAGAATCAAACCTCACGATGAATCACCCTATATAAAAAATGGAACAAAGAATTTGCATATAATTTTGTGTCAAAAATGGAATCAAGTGCTCTAAAACACTTGAAATGTTGAGAGTGGTAAGTCTGTTCTAAGTAAAAACAATGTTTACAAGTGCTACAAGCTCTTCCAAGAAGGCCGAGAAGATGCCATTGACGAAAGATGATAACGTCGAAGCTGTCAAGAAAATTGCTTCGGAAAGTCGAATTACCATAAGAGAAGTAGCTGAGGATGTTGGCATATCGGTCGGCTCATGTCATGCTCGGATGTTTTAGGCATGAAACGTGTATCATCGAAGTTTATTCTGAAACTTCTTAATTTTGATCAGAAGAACCGTCTCATAAGCATCGCTCATGAGCTCTTGAATGACGTCAATAATGATCCTGACTTGCTCAAAATGGTCATAACGACGAATGGTGGATCGAAACCGAAGCCTAATCGCCCCAATGGAAACACACAGGAGAGCCAAGATCGAAGAAAGCACAAAGTTCTGATCACCGTTTTTTTTTTTTTTTTTTGATTACCCTGGCATAGTGCATCAGGAGTTTTAACCTTAAGGTCGAACGATCTATAAGGAGTATTACTTTGAAGTAATGCGCCGTTTGCGAAAAGCAATTCATGGCTTTTGCATCACGGTAATGCACTTGCTTATTCATCGTTACTTGCGAGAGATTTTTTGGCCAAAAACAATACGACAATCATGCCTCACCCACGATATTCACCGGATTTATGACCATACGACTTTTTCCTTTTCAAAAAACTGAGGAGACCTATGAAAGGGGAGAGATTTGCAACGATCGAGGAAATAAAAATGGCATTGCTGGGAGAGCTCTAGCTATGCCAAATTGTGCTTGTTTCGAGGATTGAAAAAGGCGTTGGCACAAGTAGACTACTTTGAGGGACACAACATTAATATTGATGAGTAAATAAATATTATTTAAAAAATATATATAATTTCAGCTTACTTTTTGAACACAACGCGTATACTTGTATGACTAGTATTTGGGTCAAAATTTCGAAGCTTTTCACCAGAAGTAAAATACGCAATATATTTGATTGTTAAGTGATTCAGTCGATCGAATATGTTAAAATTTAAATTTTTATAACCCCGTATTACAAACTTGTAACTCCTCTCTTTCTACTTCAAAAACTCAATCAGCAAGTTTAATTCACGATCTGATGGTCCTATATAGTAGATTTTTTACAAATTGAAATTCGGATACAATTTTGATGGTCACTCATACGATATTCAGAAGAGATAAGGTGTTACCGTTCCAAGTATGTTTTTAAATCCATTCACTTTTCTTCTATAGGTTCATGTAAAGGGTGATTTTTTTGGTTTGTTTGGTTATTCAGCGTTCTATTTTTGACAGCTTACGCATGATTCGAGATACGTGTCAAAGTCAGCCATGCTTAATTAGCATTGCCATTTTATCATGGAAAGATTTACACACGAACAACGCTTACAAATTATTTACTTTTATTTACAAAATTCGTGTTCTGTGTAAAATGTTTTTTGCGCACTTCGATCATTTTACGGTTGTCACAATTGACCTACTGATCAAGCAATTCAAGCCATAGTGACCAAATTTTGCACCAATTTCAGGCATCAAGCCACAGAGAAAAATATTGCTTTTGTATCCGACCGCGATAATGAAGACCGTGAATTGTCCATTCGTCGCCATACGTAGCAATTGACATTTTGATACTTTACTAATTGGAAGATTTTTTTGTGGTCTAAAAGCTTACAAAATACAGATCGTGCATGAACTGTAACAGAACGACCAGCAATAGTGTCGAATTTTTGAGTTAGAAAAGCTAAAGGAAAATCCACTTTTTTATGGAAAAATTTTCTACAGCGACGAAGCTCATTTCTGGTTCAATAGATAAATTAATAAACAAAACTGCCGTATTTGGTCCGATGAGCAACCTCAGGAAATAGAAAAACGGCCAATTTACCCGGAAAAATGTGCTGTCTATAAGAACCGTGAGAACAAAGTTACCGTCAATGGAGCCGGCTATCGTTCAGTAATTTTTTTTTTTTTTTTTTTTTTTTTTTTTGCCGAAATACACGAACTGAACCTGGTTGACAAGTGGTTCCAGAAAAATGGCGCTACATGCCACAAGGCACGCGTATCGATGGACCAATAAGGAAATGAGTTCGATAAGCAATTTATCTCTCATTTTAGATCGGTGAACTGGCCGGCTGGATCGTGCGATTTGACTATTTTTTATGTGGATACGTTAAATCACTCGTGGCCTTGGAAGACAAGTATGGACCACTTAAAACTAAGTCGTGGTCAACGTTTGCATGAAACAATCTTTAAAAAGTAGAAAATGGAAAACAGTGTTGTTTTTGACTAATAAAAACCAAATCTGTATATGTTTTTGAATTAGGTTTTCGATGAAAATATTTCATATCATATTATTTATATGACAAGTAGATAGGTACTCATATAGCAGGCATCTTTTTTCCCCCAAAAATAATCTTAAAGAAGCTAAATTTAAAAACCGTTTTTAATCTTAACTTCAAGTCATAAGCACAACTATTTCTACCTAAAACAAATTCATTTTGCAAGTAACACTAACTATGTACTTATATTTTCTTCTATTTCACCTGCCATAACTCTTTTACTAGCTGATGCCTTTACATCCACAAATATCTCAAACAACTTGTATTATAGAAAGCACAACGTTTCGCAAAAATACATCTCTGTACGTTTGCATAGCAAGAACTCGAAGAGCAGAAAAATATGCCATTTACGGATGTGCCTTTGCGTTAAGGCGAGTATTTTATTTTCACAGATGGCTGCACAAGTAAAACGCAAATCACGAACTTTTAGAAAAAAAAAAAATTACAATAAAAGAAAATCTTTTTCCCACCATATTGTACGGTTGATGGAATTTTGCAGTACCATTCAATGTTTAGTCATCGTATTTCGATAAAACGGCTCTTGGATTATGTTTTTTGCATCAGTGGAACTCAAGATTGGATATTCAAATGAAATAGTGACAGCATCAAGAGTTTTCGTTGTTTTGGGTGTGCTGCATTCGAAAGGGCTCAGGGGGATACAGTTGCTTTTGTGTGTAGCTGTGTATTTTTTTAAGAAAACCTTTTAGAATAAGCTATTTATCGAGTATTTCCATAAAAAAATGTTTTTATAAAGCGAAAGTTTAATTTATCAAGTTATCATCTTATTTTCAATAGAATTTGTGTTCAAGGACTTCCAGTACTGATTTGTGAAAGGAATAATTTATTAGTAATATTTAAATAGCGTTTTGGGAAGAAAAACTTCGCGTTGAAGATATCCATTGGAGTGATTTTTAAAATTGTTACTGCGTTCCTCTAATTTAAGGTGTTTTTTTGGACTCTGAGTAGATCTGTAGCTTGCTAAAACCTTGTGAAGAAATAAGTGGAGATAACGAGGAATAGGAACATAAGGTTATTCTTAGAAAAAAATTGTGCGCTAAGTTGATGTAATCGAAATATGTTACTGCAGGAATTTGGTTCGGATATTTACCAAAATTGAAATTGGCCTGCGCCGATTAGAACCACCTGCAGAAAACTTTTCAACCTAGCAAAAAACACAAGAAAAGTGACTGACTGAAACTGAACTAATTAAAGCAAAATTTCAATTTTAGAGATCATTCTGTGACTAAATCACAGAAATCTCTGATTTGATCTGAAACCTCTCTACAAAACCTATGATGCATTATGGTTTGAAAAAAAAAACTGATGGCTCTTGAACAATCTCAAGTGACGAATCACTCAACTTGTTACTTTTCACGGCCAGTAGTATATATTTTAATATATTTTAATTCGTGCGGTTTTTTTTTTCAAAATTTGAACGCTTATTTAAGAAAAACATGTACAATAGTATTATTCAAAGTATTGCCCATCTGAAGCTATGACTTTTTCCCATCTTTCTGGCAATTTGTGGATCCCATCCCAAAAGAACTGCGCCGGCTTGACAGCCAAGAATGAATCAAGCCAATTTTTGATATTCTGCTCTGATGTGAACCGTATTTCAGTGAGGGCGTTCTGCATCGACCATAACAAATGGTAGTCAGAAGGGGCAAGGTCTGGGCTATAAGGCGGGTGGGGTAAGACTTCCCATCCACTGTTTTTTTAAATAGTTCTTAACCGGAATAACAACGTGGGGCCGAGCGTTGTCATGATGGAAAATTATTGCCTCGTGTCTGGTCGCATAATCCGGGCGTTTTCTGGCTACTGCTCCCTTCAGATGGATTAATTTTGTTCGGTAGAGTTGTCCATTGATGGTTTTATCCAGTTTTAGCTGCTCATAATACAGCACACCCATCTGATCCCACCAAATACAGAGCATTACCTTAGCGCCATGGATATTCGGCTTTGCCTTTGATTTAGCTGATTGGCCGGGTTTCACATATGATTTTTTGCACTTGGGGTTGTCGTAATGGATCCATTTTTCATCAGCAGTAACAATCCGATGCAAAAATGACTTCTTTTTGTGGCGTTCCAGCAGCATTTCGGACATGCAAAACCGCCTTTCAACGTCTCTCGGATTGAGTTCATGTGGAACCCAATTTCCTTCCTTTTAAATATATCCAGCTGCTTTTAAACGTTTTGAAATGGCTGCTTGAGTGACACTCAAAGATTCTGCGAGCTCTTCTTGTATTTGGCAACAATCTTCATAGAGTAATGCTTCCAGTTCTTCATCTTAAAACTTTTTTGGCTGCCCAGTACGTTCATCGTCTTCCAAGCCAAAATCACCAGTTTTAAATCGTGCAAACCACTTTTGGCACGTTCGCTCAGCTAGCGCATGTTCACCATAAACTTCCACCAAAATATGATGACTTATGACAGCAGTTTTCCTCATATTAAAGTAATGAAGAAGAACTCCCCGCAAAAACACTTTTTTCAGGCACAAAGATCTACATATTTAAATGAAAAAAATTTTTTTGTTGTTTACGCTTCAAATGAATGACATATACTGAAATGAAGTAAATGACAGTAGCTTTCCAATGCATGTTCCAATGGAATAATAACAATGAAATAATACAAGTAACGCCATCTCTTAGCAAACCGCACGAATTTAATACTACAAGCGTGAACAAAATTCACGTTCTAATTACAATAGAAGAACTGCTTCAAACCATACAAGTCTGCGGGTCAGGACGGTATAATACCTGCAGAGCTACAAAGGTCCTCAGATATTATATTGCCCACGCTAGAGAATATCATGAAATTCTGTGTAGAACTGATCCACATTCCACTGTTGTGGAAGGCCGGAAAATGCCCTCATGATGTCCCAAACGACCTCAGATCTATAAGTCTATCATCTTTCCTTCTAAAAGATTTAGAATGACTGATTGATATCCACATTCGAACTAAAATTGATCTAAGACTTTTGTCTACGGCTCAACATGCGATGACGTTGCTAAAGCTGTTTCAGGTAAGCATCTTAATACTATCAAAGAACTTTTTCAGTTAAATTTTAACAGATTAAACCGTTGAACAGATCGCTGTGGATTGGGAGTTAACCCCCATAAAATTGATCTTGTCCTCTTCTCCCTCTTTTCTTAAAATTTTTATTATTGGTTAAAGGAAAAATTTATGGCATTTGCTTTTCAAGAATGCTATTATGTAAATGTTTACTACGACTACACCTGAGGTGGTCCATTCGGAAGGTCTAATTTTGGGTGACTCACCAAAATGATTTCTCAACAAGTCCATTGTTTCACGCGCTGTATGGCTTGTTGCGCCAGAGCTCACCGAGACCTTGTGCTTGAATTTCAGAAAGCACATAGTCCGTTAACATGGCGCGATAACGGTTACCATTGACGGTAACATATATAATTTGGGTTGATCATCAGCCCAAATACGGCAATTTTGCTTATTAACGTATCCATTGAGCCAGAAATTGGCTTCATCACGGAAAAAATTTTAACGATAAAACACCGGATTTTCATTGAGTTTTTCCAGAGCAGATTCACTGAAAATATGACGCAAATTCAAGTCGAATGACTTCAATTCTTGCACAAGTTGAACTTTGTACGCTTTTAGGCCGAGATCCTCACGTAAAATACGTCAAATTGTCGAATACGCCAAGCCAAGCTGCTGAGAACAACGACGAATTGATTCCTCATGATCTTGCTGTACACTTGCAGCTACAGCTGTTACAGTCTCTTCACTACGTGCTGGAGGTGGTCTAACCGAGTATCATCCACTAATGTAAACTGGAACTCAAATTTGTAAATGGTATTGGCAAAAGTGGTTTCAGTAGGTCGATTATGCGCACCGTAAGTTCCTCGAATCGCACGAAAAACGTTTCTCACAGAACGCTAATACAGCTGAACAATTTGGGGACGCTGTTTTGGTGTGAGTCTTTCCATGATAACTTGCCAAACGATACTTAACAAAAATGACAAAGCAGTTTGATGGGAGTCACGTGTGATCTGTCAAAAAAACCTATCAAACCTCACGATGAATCACACTATATATTAAGATACAGCAAAATACTTGGGTCTCATTTTTGACAGGAAACTAAACTTTAAACATTTAAGAAAGAGTCAAGTAAGTAGCTTTATTTGCTTGCAATAAAGCCATTGAAAACAAATGGGGTCTTCAACCTCGAATAACGCACTGGCTATACATTTCGAACATAAGACCGATACTCACCTACGGTGTGGTTTTCAAGTGGACGGCCTTAGACATTGCAACCAATTGCAACAAGCTAAGAAGAGTCTTAAGTACAGCATGTCTATACATAAGCGGAGCTCTACGCGCCACTCCCTCCGCGGCTTTAGACATTCTGTTTCACTTGACACCCCTCGACATCTTCAGCAGATAGCAGCTATTCGCCTTAAAGCGACTACACAGTGGAAAATAATTTATTTGGCCATGCTAATATTCATTTTATATTAGGAATCCACATAGAGAACATCGATTTCACCATACCTAAACTTCAGCTTGACAGAGACTTTCATACGAGCTTCCCTTTAGATCTTTCTTGGAGGAAAATGCTTTCATGCAGGATAAGTCTTTCCACTTCTATACAAATGGATCTAAAACCGATAGCAGAGTTGGTGGCGGTTCTCAGATAAACTAAAACTAAATCTCTCCTTCTGTCTTCCAATTCACTGTAGCGTGTTCCAGGCGAAATTTTGGCGATAATGGAGTCCTGTCCTGGCTGAAGAAAAACGTGAAATCTGCAAAGGCTATCCGCATCTTTTGGGATTGTCAGGCCGCTATTAATCTTTTAGACCCGGTCTCACTAAATTCTAAAACCGCCCTTGAATGCCTATCATCTCTTACGGAGATGGCAAAGCACTTCAACCTACACCTTTGTTGGGTGCCGGGCCACAGGAACATTCCAGGGAATTTTAGGGCCGACGACCTCGCCAAAATTGGAACCACTAGAAAATAAAAAATAATTGCCAGCCCTGGTGGCAATTTTGAAAAACGCCGAACACACCGCTATCCGGTAAGATGCATCAATTAGCCTGAATAAAAATCGAAGTTAAGAAGCCAATAGATTACCCACTAAGCGTTTCAAAGCTGGGTGACATTCACTACTCAGGAGCAAAACTAGTTTATACATAAAATATTACCGGGTTAGCGAATACTTGATAAGTGGAATCTCAGTTCTCAAAAAAGAAAATCCCTATACCATACCAATAAATAGCATACGTCACTTTTAAAAGTCTTGCAGAATTATTATGTGGACATCTGAAGCGGATTATCAATGACTAGATACTTTCATGCAGTTTGAGACCTGGTAGATCCATTAATATTCAACTTGAAGAAGATCCACTAGCATGGAATCGTTACTTTAATCAAAAAAGGATTCTTAATGTTATGTTTTTGATGAAGAGCTATATCTGGTCAAGGCGTTGCTGTCAAACTCATTTGAGTTCCCGAGATGGTAATTGAGAACTGTCGATTTTAACTTACTAACACAAGTAGTACAATATTTCAAAAATGGGTATGATAGTCTGGAATATGTGAGCGAGTTGTTTATAAAGGCCATTTTTGTTGATTCTGCCTCTATTGATTAATAAAAATAAAGTTAAAAAATCGCTGCATTCTCTGTATGAACCTCATTAAAAGGCAACAGCGCAGAGATCAAGGCAATATCATCATCGGCAAAGAAGGCAAGAGACCTTACTAAATATTTTATGGATTAGTCTTCCTAGCTTAACGAAAGTTAACAAATCTGATAATGAAATTAAAATTTTAATTGTGCACCGGTACCACACGTGTTTAGCTACACTCCTCCGAGCAGATGGACTATGATCAGGCTGGTAAATATTTATTATTGTCAGCAACTACCGTAAAATCTACACCAATACCTTCAAGGTAAACATCCCGTTAAAACATAAATTAGTGTTTAACAACCCTGCTTCCGACGTCATCTATCTAAATGAAATAAGCATGGAAAGCTTGAAACCAAATACAGGAATCAACAAACGTCGCAAAGATAGCAACCTTAATTCAAGTATAAAAAACAAAAATTTTAAATCGACAAAATCGAGGGAACAGAACCACGTTAATATAGGTATTGCCATGACAATACCAGAAAACCGACGTCATAACCTTTCCGAGCCATCGAGTCTCCCTGTGCAGCTTCGGAGCACTCGTGCCGGCTTTAGTCCATTGTCGGGCACTTATTCTATTCTCTGGTGTTCAACAGTTACCAATCGACACCAAAAGTCCGCCCGATTCCGCATCAGCAAGTCCAAACACTGTTTCGAAGTACTCTCGCGTTCGTGTTTTTGGTCAGGAGTGAGTATGCGCGGCACCCAGCGGCAGGATAACTTTTTCATATGCAGAATATTGCTTAAAATATGGCGTGTGCGTTCAGTAGTAATCTTTGTGGTATTTGCTAGCTCGCGCACCTTCACTTTCCGGTCAGCCAACTCCATTTCATGTATTTTTTTTGACATTGTCCTCTGTAACTGCATCGGAGGGCCTGCCGCTGCGGACTTGATCGGTAGTGGAGTTACGGCCACCAGGAAACTCTAGAAACCAATATTTGACGGTGTAATCTGACGGAGTATTAGCCCCTTAATATTAATTCAATATTTCTTTTCTTTTGTTTCCTTCGCCATTTTGCCTCTCAAAAAATAATGTTTTATGAGAGAACGAAAATCGGTTTTGTCTATACTCAACATGATGCCAAACACATCAACAACAATCAGCTGTCAAAACAAAACTAAAGACAATATCGCACTGAAATTTGGCATGTCTGCCTAAGTGTGAACGGACTTCAAGGCACAATAAACTTTTTATCGCTTATCTACATAATAAGCCAAACTCTGCCTGTATCTACGGTATAGCGAAAACCAATGCAATGGTTTCCTAATCATAATGATTTGCGGCAACTTTTTATACGTTTTCATGAGCAATTAGATGTGACTCCTGGTGACGTTGTTAATGATTTCTCTTCTTTTGCGTCTCTCGTAAGTTCCAAACGTATACTACACCTTTAGAGGACACAGTCTAGTTCTAAAAACTACCAACTCTCCTAGCCCGCGGCTTAATTTTTTACCGAAGCTTCTCAAATGTATGTCCCTTTATTATCAAATTGTGTTAGAATTGATATTTCCAAGCGCAACCTATATATTTATTGCTGTTATGGTATATTCACCACTCTCAACCAAATCAAGTTTACCAGCTAGCTGTTGGTGCGATCAATTGTATTTTTAATGCTGCTGATCCCAACGACGTTGTTATGTTTTTAGGTGATTTTAATGTACCTACACTTCTATGGACCCTAACTAAGCAAAACTTCTTTACTGCAATAAATCCCACCTCTGATAAAGAAATTATTTTTATCGGCTACCTTACTGACTTTGGTGTGTATCAATTAAGTTATGTCACCAATAGCATAGGCAGAAAACTCGACCTAGTCTTCGGCATTGATACAGATCAGATATACATCTCCTCTCTAAGTTGGATAGTTACCACCCTCCCTTTTTTCTTACGTTGTCGTATGGCAATGGTCTTTATCCCGTTTTCTATGAGTATTTTTGCAGTTTTAATATTCATAGGGCTAACTATGCCAAACTGAACAATGCTCTCATATCCTTTTATGCCAAAATTTTCAAATGTCTCTCCCAATCAGTATTTTTTTTTTACCCAAAACGAATCCCTCATTTTCACCACTCTGGTATAATAGGAATAATAAAGAGCTGCGATCATTTTATAACAAGATAAGCTCTGGTATACTTACTTAAAATCGCTTTCCGAAGCCGATTTCTTCTACTACCAGTCTGCCCAAATAAATTTCTCTGTACCTTGCCAAACTCTCTATGACAACCATTTAAATCCAATGAACCAAGCAAGATAAAATAATAAACCTCAAAGATGATTATTCTGCTAGACTTGATGATCTTTCCCCCCTATATGATTAAAAAAATGTACAATGCACCTAGCCCAAACTCTTACAGCTATCTTTTATCTTTCCATCACCTAGGAATTATATTCCCAACCATCGACCAAATGATAAGCTGTCCTGCATACCTAAGCTTTTTGAGAGCATTATTTATGGCATAATGCTTCTCCATTGTAAATCTATTGTTTTCCAAAACCAGCATGGATTTCTCAAAGGTAGATCTACAACTACCAATCTATCGGAATTCGTATCAAGCACTTAATGGATACTAGAATCTGGAAATGAAGATGACCTGATTGCAACGGATTTCAGCAAAGCCTTTGATAGAATTTCTCATGATATATGGTTATCCTTCTAAAATTAAAGGCTCTAGGTTTCCAAATAAGCTTTATAACATTGTTCAATCCTATTTAAATGAACGACATTGGTATGTCCTATTTAAGTCAATAGTTTCTGACCCAATTAAAAATTCCTCTGGTGTCCCTCAATGTAACCACCCAGGTCCCTTATTATTTATTCTGACAATTAGTGATGTTAATTGCATCACAGAAAATCCATATATATCTGTTTATATAGATGAAATGAAAATCTTAAGATATGTATCGTCTTCCTCAGATTGTCTACCACTGGAGAAAAATCTAGATAGGTTTTGTACTTGGTGGCAGAATAATTTTCTTGAGCTTAACGTCAACAACTGTCCTGCTATAACATATACCCCTAAGGGCCCTCCTACTTCACCACGCTGCTGCCTAACCTTTAATCTGCCTGTTCCCTTAGTGAACGAGTTGTGTGATTTAGGTGTTATCTGTGATAAGGAACTCAATTTCCGTTCTCATGTTGATAATATGATAAAAAAACGCAACTCTTTTCCAATACTTATGTTACCTAATGTCTTTTCATAACCTTTGTTTGGCCTCTTCTTGAATGTGCAAGTCAAATTTGGTCACTCTATTACAGAACGCACATACTCCGGATGAAAGATATTTAACTTCGGTTATTACGATTTGCTTTACGTCGACTGCCCTGGGATGATGGTTTAAACTTACCACCATACATTGATCGACTGAGACTTATAAATTTATAATTCTTTTCTATACCCCGAAATGTTGCCGATATTCTTCATCAATATTGATTGTTCGTCTTTACTTCATCTTATTTCTTTTAACTCCAACCCATACAATCTAAGGTCTGTATCACTTTTTCGGCTCAGTCTTCACAGAACGAATTACGGACACCTTGAGCCAATGCCTAGAATACTTCGTGAGATTATCGATATTCTTCCTCTATTTGACTACCACCACAGTAAACTGTCCCTCAACAACATTCTCATTTCCACCTATGCCTTACGACCTAACTTTCTTTAATGCTCCCAACCTTAATTTTTTGTTAAGTTGGTACATCTGTTGTTGATATTCCCAAGAGTAATTTTAGAAATGGATTTAAATTTGCAAAAACGAACTTGTATTAAATTTTGCATAAAAAACGGATTTAATATTGCGCGAACGTTGGAAATGTTGGAAAAGTGTTTCGGCAACAATTCTCTAAGAAAATGGTCGCTTACCAGTGGCACGAGTGGTTCAAAAGTGGTCGTGAGTCAATCGAAGATGATGAACGCAGTGACAGACCATCGACATCGAAAACCGACGAAAACATTGATGAAGTAAAAGAAATGTTGGTCAATAACCGTAAATGAACCATCATAGAGATGACGGAGGACTTGAACATTACCTATGGATCCATCCAAGACATTTTGGTTAATGACTTGGGTTTCCGTCGTGTAGCAGCAAAGTTGGTGCGAGGCTGAATCCGATCCCACATTCATCAAAAGGATCATTATTGCAGACGAGACGTGGGTTTATGAGTGCGACACGCAATCCAGACATCAGAAAGGTGAATGGCGTTCATCAAACGAGCCGAGACCAATAAAACCACGTCGTTTTCAGTCAAAAAAGAAGGCAATGCTTACAGTTTTCATGAATTCCAACGGTGTAGTGCATCATGAATTTTTGCCAGAAGGCCAGACAGTAAAAGACAGTAAACAAAGAGTTTTATTTGGGTGTTATGAGACCAGAATTGTAGGAAGAAAACTCGTGGATTTTGCATCATGATAACGCACCGTTGCACAGTGTCATCATTATTTTTGACGAAAAATGCAACAGATTTCATCCAACAGCCACAGAATTCAACAGTTAAAAAAGAAATTCTTTAATAACAAAAACTTAGTAAACGGACTCTCCCAAAACACCTTTGAAAAAAACGTGTACTAACGGGTAACCAGATAGCAATGAAAGTTTTTCCAATTTTTATGTTTCAGCAAATATCAAAGTTACCCATAACATTCAACTGTCAAAATGCATCGTTTTAAGCTTGCCGAACGAACGGAAATTATTAAAAAATATTATCGAAATTACGGCTCAGTTGTAAATACTTAACGTGAATTTCATCTTGGGGACGGTGGTCATCATGGCTTCAGGGTGCAGGCAATTCGTCGCACCGTGAAAAGTTTGAGCCTGAGTAGACTCTTTTGGATCTTAAGCCACCAACAAGACAGTGGTTGAAAAAACAACATAGCCGCCCTAGCGGCCATCATCGAACAAGACCCAGAAATGTCGATTCGGTGCCAATCAGTTGAACTGTGAATCGCCAGAGAGTCAGCGGAGCTTAATTTGAGGTTGAACTTGGGCCGTCAAAGATTCTGCTGACGCGAGAATTGAAGTCGAACAACCATAGACAATGCAGTGTGTTCGCTAGTTGGACGCTGAAAATATTGGCCGGAGATCCGGATTTTGGTCAGGACGAGGCCCATTTTTGTCTCACTGGCTATGTCAACATATGCCATTATTGGAACGAACAGTCAAAAGATTGACAGTTTTTTATTTTTTATTTTTCTCTTTAAGGAAGGAGACTCCGTTACCGTCAATGGTCTTAGGTTTAGAACGATGTTAACTGATTTTTTATGGTTCGCCATACAAGCGACTTAACTTTCGAAGTTAAGAAGGAGAAATTTGATAACTGGGTCATCTTACGGCGAACGTCCATCAACTGGCCGCCGCAATCAGGCGATTTAACACCACTCGATTATTTTCTCCTTTGGCCGAGATCTGAGCTCAAATTCGATAAGCTATTGCCGAAATAACATCTCACATATTGGACCAAGTCATGAAAAGTTCGACCAGCTAAGCTGAAGCAGCCATTTCAACGATGTGCTATTCCACATATAATGGCACGAACGTAGGTTCACAACAAAGCCAGAATCAATTTTATATCTCCCACCGTTTTTGTTTTATTTAAATATTTTTCCTATCTTTCTTATCTGGTCCTCTAGCTGTAAATGGTATTTGAAGAATCGTAGAATAAACACAATGGATATTGTATTTAAATACAAGACACATTGATGTTAGTTCACCCTCGTTCAGATTCTTTATTTAGTTATATGATTTGCTTCTGAACTTACAACATTGACCCCTATTCTTGAAGTCGAATACCCAGTCGTATTTTCTGACGTACTAAGAGTCGTATCAAAATTAAATTCCTATTCTTTGATGATTCGTATGCGATACATACGACTCTTAAAAAAAATACAAAGCATGTAAATAAATGTATATGTAAATGTCAAACCATTGAAGTGAAAGTACAAAAAAAAAGTTTGTTTGTCGGCATTTTCCAAAGTTTTCGATGGATAAAATAAAAACAATTATGACTTCCTTAGACTTCATTTTCAGTGAAGAAGAGGACAAAGGTGTCCCAGTTGAGAATTTGACAGTAATTCAAAGAATAATTCAGGATCATTTAAATCCAATGGAATTACCGAATTCTTTGAAAGTATTTACAAAATTTCTTTATTTTGAAATTCCTTTTTTGGATTCCATAATTTTAGTTTCGTAAATTCATACCGACTGTCTAAGGGAGCATTTAGCTATCTTCTGGGGGAAATACATCCTTTCATAGGAAGTTGTATACATTCTACACCAATACCATCTATACTAAAGATTGATGTTTTTTACGGTTCTGCGCAGAAAGCAATTACCAAACAGGAATTGGAAGTAATTTTACCTTAGGGAATTCTCAGCCAACGTTTTCGAAAATCCTTCAAGAACTTTTCGATATATTTGAGTAACATATTTGTCCAAAGTGGATAACTTTTAATATGATGCCACAAGAAAAGGAAGAAGCTTAGCTATTTTTTTCCGAAAAACAAACGAATTTTCCTGGAGTCACGGGGTATATTGATGGCATTCATATTCGCATCATTAAGCCGGATAAGGGAACACAACACTTATACGAATACTATGGTACTCGAAGAAAAGGTTTCCATAGCATAAACGCTATGCTGGTAAGTCGGAATGAAGTCTGTGATTTTAGTTTCAGATTTATAACTAGTTTCTTTTGCAAGGTATGAATGTCATGCGACCACAGGATTCGAATTTGATTTGTAGATGCGAGGTATCCCGGGTCAAGCCATGAGTCCTTTATGTGAACCTAGAATACATTAAGACATCATTTGCTGCAATTCCATGCTCATTAATTTGGTTTAAAGCTATAAATAAAGATAGTTTAAAATGGTTTTATTTGGGTGATTCTGGATATCCCTTACAACAGTTTTTTATAACACCATTCCGCCTTTAACAATGCACCTTCGAATACTCGAAACATAATTGAGTGAATGATCGGTGTTTTGAAAAACAGGCTCAGATGCATTTTGAAAGGAAGCAAATTGCACTTTACACCAAAAAAGCGACTTAAATAAAAAAAAAAAAAACGCTAGTTGCATACTTCACAACATATTCACATATACGTTTACTTCAAAGCTCAGGTGAACAGTGCGGATGTTGATCAAGATCTAACTAAACAGAATGAGTCTGCCGATGATGTTAAGATGCTGTTTCCGTTCGCAATAACATTATGCATTTAATTATTTACGAATAATAAAAAAAAAAAATAAATAAGCGATTCTATTCACATAACTTAGACTTAAGTTTTAAGTTTCTTTCATATACATAACAATACAATTAAATTCATTAATTTTAAAGTAATTCCACTTCGTATTGCTTTCAGGGAAAGCCACTTATAACGATGTCGTTTATAATGACCATGATGTTGCTTATAATGACCACCTTCTCTTTCATTTGGTTGGTTTTTTTATACAGTATTCTACGGTCTACGGTATAGTTATTCGTTGTCATCATTTACATCCCTAACGACGGAATAAGGTAAAATAAAAGAGAACACATATTACATTTGTATACGTACATATGGAATGTGTATCTGAACATTTATATTCAATTTTTGTGATTTTGCATTGGATATTGTACAGGATGTATATTATAAACTTAGAATTGAATCAGATGATGAGAAGCCCAAAGTACACTTTACTCCAACTACAGCCTTGGAACCAATAAAAGCAGTTTAGTGGTCTGAATTGTCTGCTTTAATAAGTTTGATGAGAATGTATTGGGTATGTAACTTAATTCGTGCGGTTTTTTCTCCAAAATTTGAACGTTTATTTAAGAAAAACATGTACAATAGTATTATTCAAAGTATTGCCCATCTGAAGCTATGACTTTTTCCTATCTTTCTGGCAATTTTTGGATTCCATCCCAAAAGAACTGCGCCGGCTTGGCAGCCAAGAATGAATCCAATTTTTGATATTCTCCTCTGATGTGAACCGTATTTCAGTGAGGGCATTCTGCATCGACCGGAACAAATGGTAGTCAGAAGGGGCAAAATCTGGGCTATAAAGCGGGTGGGGTAAGATTTCCCATCCACTGTTTTCCAAATAGTTCTTAAACGGAATACCAACGTGGGGCCGAGCGTTGTCATGATGGAAAATTATTGCCTCGTGTCTGGTCGCATATTCCGGGCGGTTTTCGGCTACTGCTCTCTTCAAATGGATTAATTGTGTTCGGTAGCGTTGTCTATTGACGATTTCACCCGGTTTTAGCAGCTCATAGTACAGCACACCCATCTGATCCCACCAAATACAGAGCATTACCTTCGCGCCATGGATATTCGGCTTTGCCGTTGATTTGGCTGGTTGGCCGGGTTTCACATATGATTTTTTGCGCTTGGGGATGTCGTAATGGATCCATTTTTTATCACCAGTAACAATCCGTTGCAAAAATGACTTCCTTTTGTGGAGTTCTAGCATTTCGGACATGCAAAACCGCCTTTCGACGTCTCTCAGCTTGAATTCATGTGGAACCCAATTTTCTTGCTTTTGAATATATCCAGCTGCTTTTAAACGTTTTGAAATGGCTGCTTGAATGACACCCAAAGATTCTGCGAGCTCTTCTTGTGTTTGGCAACAATCTTCATAGAATAATGCTTCCAGTTCTTCATCTTCAAACTTTTTTACCTGCCCAGGATGTTCATCGCCTTCCAAGCCAAAATCACCACTTTTAAATCGTGCAAACCACTTTTTTCACGTTCGCTCAGCTAGCGCATGTTCACCATAAACTTTCACCAAAATACGATGACTTTCGGCAGCAGTTTTCTTCAAATTAAAGTAATGAAGAAGAACTCCCCGCAAAAACAATTTTTCAGGCACAAAGTTCTACATATTTGAGTGAAAAAAAATTATTGTTGTCTACGCTTCAAATGAATGACATATACTGAAATGACGTACAATGACAGTAGCTTTCCAACGCATGTTCCAATGGAATAATACAAGTTACGCCATATCTAAGCAAACCGCACAAAATTATAGACCCAATATGTAATTCGCTCTTGATTCCAAAGTAACAATAAAAATTTCTTTGGAAGTGAATCACGGCGATGAGGATAGTAAAATATTTATTGATTGTGCTTCTATTTTCTTTTATTTTTCAAATATATCTGCTCGCGAATCAATTTGAACCCTGAAGAATAATAAATTGCAGGACTTCCTATTTGAGCGTTTCCATTTAAGCTGTAACGGGTTGGGCAACATGAGTCCGAACGTTTTCATGCTGTAGAATCAATTTTTCGTGTCTCTGCTTGTATTGTAGCCGTTTTTTGCGCAGTGCTCGGCTCTATCGCATCAATTGAAGTCGATACCATTCTCCAGTGATAGTTTCGTTGGCTTTCAACAGTTCATAATAAACAACACCGACCTGGTCCCATCAAATATACAGCATAACCTTCGCAGCGTGAATATTCAGAAGAACCGACGACGTAGAAACATAACCGGGCAGTCCTCAAGACTTTCTTCTCGTTGAGTTGCTGTAATGAATCCCGTTTCTAGCACCCGTCATGATTAAGATGAAGAAAACCTTTTTTTGTTCACAGGCGAAAAAACGACGCTCAACATCCTTTGGCTCCAAATCATAAGAAACCCAAGTTCCTTATTTTTAAATCATTCTCAACGCATGCAATCGCTTAGAAATAGCTTGACGGGTAACTCCTTATGCTGAAGCAACCTCTTCTTACATTGGCACGGATCTTCATCGAGCAATGCCTGTTTAACTGAGAGCATTTTTTTTTAAAGCTCTCGATGGGCTTCAGCCGCCGTTTTCTACGAATAAAAGAAGAAAATCAACACTTTCTGCAAATGACGATTATTTAACAAAAAATCAGACATTTTCACACAATTAAAAGTATATGACGTTTAAACAAAATCACTATATGTCTAAACTTGGTTCATGACGTTTTGGATATGTTCAAATCGACCAGCATTTACTGCTAGAGCCATCTATTAATAAACTTAGTTGCGCATCTAAAACATTTTGGCATACAAGGAGTGAAATTTAATTCAAAATAGAAAACGAAAAGTAAAATTTTTGTGTCTGAAAATATGACGGGATGTAAAACCATCACTTTTCTGCTTGGGCCACGAAAAAAAGTCCAATCGAAAACGCCATAAATACCATTTTTTGCGAAAATGACCATCTCGTAAACCAAACAAAAGCTTAAAAACTATTACGGGAACTTCTTACCATCGACTGAAGCTATCCACCACTCGTTTACTCAATCTCGGAGCAATTGTACCGGTACAAATGATGTCAAAGGTTCTGGTCGCTCAATTAAGATCACCACACCAGAAATGGTCGATAAAATCCACGGTATGAAATTGGACGATCGGCGAGTGAAGGTGAACGATCTTGAAAAAACTATAGGCCCATAAAGGCTTATCACGTGGAACAGCGATTTCAGTTTTAAAAAAAAAAAAAAAAATTGAATATAAAAAAGCGATCTCCGAGATAGGAGCCACTTTCTGCAACTCAGATGAGTGTTTAGCGACGATCAATTACAATATGAACGAGCCTTTGCGCAGTTTTGTAACCGTGGACGAAACATGTATTACTCACATCACACCACAGACCAAGGAACAGTTGAGACAGTCTACCTCTACTGGTGAATCGAAGCCGAAGAAGTCCAAGGTGCATCTCTCGGGCAACGAGATAATCGAGATCGTTTCTTGTGATGCACGTGGTGTCATTCATATCGATTACCTTGAAAAAGGTAAAACTATCACCTGTGCCTCCCTAATCCAGCATATTATCCTGCGACTATTCCCTGTTTCCAAACATAAAGAAATGGCTCGGCAGCAAGAGGGAACATCGATGAAATATAGTAAATGCCTATATTGTAGGCCTCTAGAAATCGTATCATTTAGAGGGCATGACAAAATTGGACAAACGTTGGAAGAAATGTATCGAGCTAAAAGAAAATGTTGAAAAATAAAACGTTTTTCCAGGGACTTATTGACCCACCATCGTACGAATTTGTTCGTAAAATACTTTGTAATAACTAAATAAACCTATGGTCGGAATCAATGGTCGTATACGAGTTAAAGAATTGGCTGTGTTGACGAACCTGGCAGCACTGTCCAACCTACGATGTCACCAACATCAGCAAAGAAAATGGCTTATAAATAACACCATACGATAGTTTCATCTGGTAAGTCTTTTTCTTGTTAAACCTCTTGGTATCCGATTGGATATAGTCCGTTCCACTTAATAAATTTATATCTTTTACTACAGTTCGGGTTAACCATAAAAAAGAAAATCATAAATTAAAATTTTAGCCTATGTCCAAAGGCATACGATACAAATGAAATTTGGTGGGGGGTGAATGTTCTAATGGTCGACATTGAATGGTTCTAGGAACGACGTTTTCAAGGATTCTTTCATCATTCATCAAATCCAATAGATGTGTGCACTTCATATATCTCGGAGCAGTTGATAGTGTAGGGTCTGTACAAGTAAGGCTTACCTAGTCCGACATCTACATCTATCTAATTACCATGCTGGGCCAAAAATTTTGGTGGCCCTGTTTAGGCAACGGTTTTACATAATCAACGCTCGAGAAGTCGCATTACATACGGTGTGGCAGTAAGTTAACTGCATCAAATATTGACCAAAGCTGTTGGAACGAATCATTGACGAATTGTTGAGTAGATTTTTCTCGTTAAAAACTGTACATTTAGAACTTGTTTCTGATTCTTTTGGCCGAGGCATTTTGAGAAGGACGATTGTTCGTAGAGGTCTAACCAGAACCACGCATTGCGACAGCGGTAAGCAAAACCCAGATTTAAAGGGTTTCTTGAAAATTTTTGTATTAATGCAGGCAAAAATGTTCATGTGATATCCAAGGGGTACCCCACTTTACCCCCCACACGGACATTAAAGTCATAAATGGCTATCTACAACAAAGTCTAGGCGGAGTAAGGCTGATGTTCTGTTATGAACCTGTGATCTGATGAACCCTAATGTCATCTGACCCTAATGACCCTAGGAGCTTCCAATAAGACCACATATCTATGCCATTGCTAGGGTTGTCTCTAAAAATAATTATAAAACTAGCCATTGAAGTTCCGGAAATACCAGTGGCGCGGATTGGTCTGCGGAGCTACTAGGTAGAGAAAAATGGACATCGCGTAGCAACTATATGAAGATTGGCGACGTAGTTCTCATTCACGACGACAAAATCCCACCTCACAGATGGCTAATGGGAAGATTAGCAGCTAAGCCAACTATCGGACGTCACATTGGAAGACTTGCCGTGCTACCGTGTGAAAGTTTATATAGGAGACTGCTGGGTCTCGACAATATTATCATCGAATTAATTTTATTACTCTCATCTATTTACTATACCATACCGCCAACACCCTGAACTTGTTTTTAACTTCTCACCTGATAAGTACAAAGTCGATGTGCTATCCCCTTTAGGCTCGTCGGACCGCTGTGTCTCTACAAAGTTAAAGAAAAGATTCCTTAAAGAACCATATCGCAATACGAGAAAGCCATTTGGAGTGAATTTCAACTGGTCATCATCCCAGACACTATTCCCATTACGATAAGAACCTTTATCCCTCATTGGATTAAGAATATCGGACCAAAACAAAAAGGCATGGTACGAATCGGGCTGTAAAGAGACTGTCAAAGTTAGAGAAATATGTTTTTCAGTTCTTAAAGACTGAACTTACAGAGAAAAGCTGAAACGAACCGGGAACGACTGCATCGTCTTTCTTAAGCGATCAAAAACTGAGACAAAAAGTACTATTATATTTCAAAGATAATAAAAATTGTTGGTCGTTCGTCAAAACTATTAGTAATTCTGGTCATTTAAAATGACATTCCAGATGTCAGGTTTTTGGATAAAGACAATCCGCTGGCTGCGCGCTTTGTGACTAGCTCAGCACTTCCAGATTGCGCTTTACCCTTCTTCACTTAAGTGTGCCGAATCCTCAATGGGACATATCAACTTCCGCACTCATGTAGTACCAAGCGTGCTTAAAGATCTAAACATACACAAATCCGCTGGTCCACATGGTATATCTATCCTTATTCTGAAGAGGTATTCTTCCACGCTTGTAATAACACTTCGTAAGTTTTTTCATCAATCTTTTTTGGTAAAGAAAACAGCATTTGTCCAGCATGTCTCTAAGAAATCTTCTACTCTTTATTCATACAGATTCATTGCACTTACGTCCTTTCTTTTCAAGGTCATGATAACTCTAATCAACCGACAGCTCTCAACGGTTTTCATAGCAACAGGTCCACTGGTGATTTGGTGGCATGTCTCACCAAAAAGAAACAAATCGTACATCAATCTGGCGAAAGCAATATGGTTGAACTTGATATTTCTTAGGTATTAGAACGAGTTTGGCATCAGACTCTTTTGTCGAAAATGTGTTTAATTGCTTTCAAGTCTGATATTCACAAAATAAATGCTGGTGTGTCTCAGGGCTTCTTACTATCTTCGACAATCTTTTTTCATTTTCATCGATGATCTCTTGTCTCCAATATATTGCTTCCCACCGACACTACGCTCTGCTCTAAATATACGATCTCGGACTCACGTCCTTGCTCTGCGGCTGTAGAACGGAAACGGCAGCGTATGTTAAGTCTATTAAATGCCGATACTTACAGCATAACCAATTTGGAAATTATCAACACAAGGGAATTTAAAGCTTTCAAAACACAAAACAAAGTTGTCTGATGTCGTTCACGCGAAATTTCGTAATTTCGTCGTAAACGAAAAACTTTCAATTCACGGTATGCGCGTCAATGACAACTTACGTTGGAATGACTACATGTTTGGTGTCAAAAATATTACGAAATATCTAGGTTTCCTCAGGCGATTTAAGAAATACTTCACCCCTCCTGATCGGGTCTCAATATAAAAGGCATTTATTCGCCTTAAATTGAAATACAATGCTCAGATCTTTTCGGGAGTGCCCAAAACATCTTTGCAATCGATAAGACAATGGACATCCTCGAACACCGACGTAATGTCTCGTGTCTTACTCCGTTTTATCGCTATTTACACCACCAGTGCTCTATTAAAACTGCCAGTAGCATTCTACCCTTCAAACTTTTAACCGTAACATACGTCTCGCTATGAATGCTCATCAATATATCCTCAAGCCCAATTTCGGACGTAGTCTGAAATATCGTGATTCTCTCCTAAGCCGTACAGTTCACTTATGGAATGTCCTGCCGAGATCTCTATTTTCTAGTCATTGTTACATTCAGACATTTAAAACCAACGTACATCGGTACCTTTCTTGCTTTCCCCCCTTCTTTTCCATCGCTCGCACTGTTTGCAAACATTTTAAGGGTATCATATCTTTATTTTTATTTTCGTACCGATCGCCAGTTTCGCAAAGTACGAAATCTTTTATTCGCCGAACTTCGTACATCCTTCGGGACAACTAAGATCTAACTACTTTTGCCTACAAGCAGAGGTCTCGAGCTGACTTAAAGAAAATCTATACGTAAACGAACATTATGCAACAATCTCAATAGCAACAAATTATTAGACACTATTAGAGTCTCAAGTGAAGAACAATGGAGACCTCTTCTGTTCCGGTCATGAGGAGCTCTCGCCATTGTCTGAATGAAGTTGATAATTCATAGCCAATGACATTTTATCTAAAACAGCTTTATTATGCTGGTGACATCTGCCTGCTTTCACAAAGGGCCAATTAATATTACAAAATTTTCGTTCGACGTAGTTTTTCATATTAAAACCATTTTTTGTTGTTCTCATTATTTTGGTACAGCAATTAGCTTAAGTTTGAGCTCTTCTTCGAAGCTAAAGGAAGGTTCGAACTGACAACCAAATCAGATTTTACCTTCACCCCGTCCAACGAAAATTTTTAACGAGCTTCAAATGTGTTCAAAATATCAAACCCCCTCCCCCCCCCCCCCCCCCCTGAATGCTTTATTTTAATTTGCCAACATAAAAATAAGCCTATTAAGGCACTCCACCCATTAAGTTGCTACTCGTACAAGTGCGCCATCTTTTTCCTGAAGTCCTTGAATCTTTTTTCCTCTTTTGAAAAAAAAATATATATATATATATTCATATCCCTGAAACTTATAATGAGTAATACGAATACGTACGCACACTTAAATAAAATTCGAAACGCTGCCGGAGGGTTGTACTTCAATTTTAAAAACTAACTCCTTTTCTTAAGATGACTACCTCTCACCTTATGACGATGAGCATTCCTTTCATGGCCTCCACACAAGTGGATGAGAAAAATTCAAGGCTGTCTGTTTTTGGGTTCTCGTTGTTTTGTTTTTATTTTGGGTTGCAATAAAGGCAATTGCTAATAGTTCTCGAGGTGATATCACCCACAATGTATGCGAAGTTACAAGAACAAGTCAACAAAGTTAATTTAATTTACGAATCGTTCACATTTTCATCTCCTTCCTGTATGTACTTCAAGACCTAGGAAAGGACCCCTTTTATTTTCATTTTTCCGGAAATTCACCAGGAAAAGTTATTTCCTTTTTACAACCCTCAAATTGCGTGAGTGTGCATCTTTGTTGTTTGATTGTTTTCGTGTTGCCACCTTGACTTCGTTTAGTTTCCTCAAGAATTTAATTATTTTTTTTAGGGTAAGCATACTGTTCCCCAAAGGTAGTTAACTTATAATCTACATACAGTAAGTTTAAGTATGGAAGTTTGAATAAGCCGATGTCTTAAAAGTATTCAGTTTTCCCCGAAAAGCGTAAAAATAACCGTTTTCTGGACTTATATACCATTTGAAAAGCGATACAATTATCTTTCAGAAATGCATAACGCGTATAAGTCCCCCAAAGGCTGTGAGCTAAGAAATATCTTATTTTCTCGACAGTCTTATAAGCAAGCGTTTTCTAGACTTAGGTGCCATTCAAAAAGGCATTCAATTAGATAATTTGGATAGTACTAGACAGCGAATAATGTCGGAAACATGGCCCACTACTTAAACTTGCAAACGAACGCATACAAAATTTACGGAACTGAACAAAATAAGATTGGAGTGGCCATCATCTTGAGAGATATCTACTAGATAAAATATCAAAAATTAGTGACTGACTTATCATTGTCTATCATCAAAAAAGAAATATTTTGGGGTGAATTGAATGAGTGAATTTCACTGGAGGAAATGCTTTTCATCGGTGCAGATTTAAACGGCCAGCTTCGAAAATCAAACTTTGCGGGAGGAGGTATACAGACTAAGCCAAGAGATGGTGTGGATATTGGCTATCAATTACTGTGATTTAATGGATTCAATCTGGTAGATCTCTTTGACAGATGTCATACTATTCATAGAGTCGTTTACAAAAATACATAATTCATGTAATAGTGAAGCGTTTGGAAGAAACAAAACACCACTACTATGAGCGAAACTGTTTAAAACCAGCCAGACACTTCAATTCGTCGCCAAAGTCAACAATTGGGCCTCATTTATGGGACTTTACGGCGAATTTTAAAAGTTGATCTTTATTTGCACGCCTATCAAATCATAATTACACAATAACTGAACCTTTGGGTTAACTACGACGTCGCCGATTTATTAACTGGATGTTGGATCAACAATTCGTCATCGAACTTAATTCTTCCGATGAAGTCCATTTTTCGATGAATGGGTACCTAAATAAACAAAATTGTCATTTCTTCGGATCGGAAAACCCATACGAGATTCAGGAAACCCAATGCATCCCTTAAAAAGTCATTGTTTTGTGCGAGTAATGAGTTGGCAGCATCAGTGGCCCATACCTTGTTGAAGATGGGGCAGGAGAAACAAGTTAAATCATTGAAAATTTTACCATCCAAAGAATTTTGCATTCGATTAAAATAAATGGTATTCTGATGGAGCTAAGTCAGGGCTATATGGTGGATGAAATATATAGTAAATTTCCAACGAAGCTACAATAATTTTTGGCGAGTGACCAAAAATGTATGTGGTCTGGGGTTGTCCTGATGAAAAATGATACCTTTTCAATGAACCAATTCTGGCCATTTTTCGTTAATCGCTGTGTTTAATCTATCCAGTTGTTGATAGTACACATCCGAATTGATTGTTTGATTCCTTGGAAGCAGCTCAAATTACGCCACAGCTTTCCAATCCCACCAAATTGACATCAAATTCTCCTTTTGGTTGATATCAGCTTTCGAAGTGATTGCCTGCATGATCAATTCATTTTTCATCGCCAGTTATGATGTTTCAAAAACGGGCCGGATTTATTGCGTCTTAGATGCAACATGACGATCCGACTCGATTATGGCTTTAATTTGATCATCATTACATCTGGTCCACCTGGTCGTTGTTTATTTTTCAGTGAAAAATCTTCGGTTTTCTCGAAGAAACAGGAGACCATCTGCATCGAAGTGTTTCGTACGCAAACAACTTTTGTTGCATTTGCCCCATATTGAAAGACCCATACAGTAGAATGCTGTTTAATTTTGGATTCATATGCATAAACCCATGATTCATCGTCTGTCCCTATCTTATGGACGCCATTCGAAGCACTGAGATCGAATTATTTCAACCATCCAAAGGGACCACTCGACACAAGCCTTCTTTTTAAGCGATTGTTAAATCATGCGATATCCAACAAGAAGAAATCTTTTTGATGGCCAAAATTATGCTAATCGAAGTAATGTCCAAGCATGCCTTAATTTAACGACAAATCACGATCTTGTAATGTTACCCTGCCTGACTCGAACTGCAGCTTTTTAAAATGCTATAATTTTTTATATTTTGATAAATTTCATTGTGCCAAAGCAAAAAATGTTGGAAAATACATCAATTTTCAAATTGTATCATTAGTTTTCAATATGTCCACCTTTGGCGCGAATATCGGCCTTGAAACGGCCGAAGAAAGCATCGCATGCTGCACGCACGTGGCTCTGCGGTATTTTGGCCCATTCCCGGCGAAGTGCTTATTTGAGGTGGTCCAAACTATGGTATTTTTTAGTGGCAACCTTCGCCTTCAAAATACCCCAGACAGAGAAATCCAACGGATTTGCATCCGGAGAATTTGCAATCTATTGTGTCGAAGAAATGAAGTGTTTTTGTTTTTTAACCAATCTTGATTGACGCGTGCTTTGTGAGACGGTGCCGAGTCTTGTTGAAATGTCCACGGTCTCCGACCAAAATCATTGCTTTCCCAAGGCTTCAATACTGCCCCTAAGACAGTTTTACGGTATACGATCGCATTAATTTTGATGCCACGGTCCAAACCATCACCATCGGTGCTGCCTGCTTTCTAGTGGCCGTCCGAAGGTGTAAATTTTCGAAGGACCTCTCTGGCAAGTAAACTCGGTCATTTTGTTTGTTGACATATTGCTCGATAACAAATGGCGACTCATCGGAAAAAACCAAATTCGGCAAATCACCACTTTCGCACCAGCGTAGCAACTCTTTCGCTCTTTCGACTCTAACTTTCTTCTGTTGCAGTGTAAGATCGTGTGTTTTTCGGAACTTCAATGGCTTGACCCCAAGCTCATTTTCCAGTATGTGTTGCATCCGTTCCAATGATATGTTGAGCTCACGAGCCATTTTTCTTCTACTTCGACGCGGATTTCGCTCAATTCGAGCCTTCACTTTCCGAACCACTTCTGCCGATGTTGCAGTTTTTTTTATGACCACCTCCATGGCGTTTTACAACGCTGCCAGTATCACGGCAACGAGCTATGGTTTGAGACACAAATGATTTATTCACGTTAAGATGCTAGAGGGCTGTAACGATATCTACTTGTGGTTTTCCAGCCAAATATAAAGCAATCACACTATCACGTTTGAATTTCCTCGAGGATAAAAATTTTTCAACACAACTGAGAGGCAAATCGTTAAAAAAGCTTGTAAATAATAAAATTATCTGTCATGCGTCAAAATTTGAGCTCACTGTCATGAACGGTCTGGAAATTATAGCAGTCTGAAGTTAGTTGCAGTTCGAGTCAGTCAGGGTGTATTATTAATTTGATATTCCCGAATAAATACGAACCGTTCATTTTGAAAGTAATTTAGGTCCACTTTTCATTATTAGAAACAAAATTTCAAAAATGTATGTAAAAAAACTGTTAGTTTTAAGTTTTCTTTAATTTTTCTTAAATAAATCTAAGCTACTACAATTTTGATAGTCCATACCGCGGTGAGGTAAGGTAAGGAACTGCCTTCTATCTTCATTTTAACTCAGCTTATTTTCTTCGGCTCCTTCTCACGACAGCGACCAGATATTTAACCGGTTGAGTAGGTTATACCAGTCCCATGCCTTGGTAATCCATGACTATACCGCTCCAGCCACAAATATGCCACCGACCAGTAACGTGAACTTCCTCCAGTTGGTCATTACTGCTTTTCATTACTCCATGTTCCACTGTTTACATATATTCGATTATACACTGGGTCAACTAGCTTCATGTTCAGCGGATCGTTACTCGGTCAAGTGAATTCGTTTTCGGCAGGTCGTTACTCATCAATTGATGGCCTATTAGTGCCATCTCTCTGGCCACATATTCTTCGTCATCGTATTGTTCTAATGTATTTTCTTGGATCCAATAGATCGTATTATTCTATTGGGTTCGTTGGTGACTAAATAAACATGTTGGGATTGGGTCGCTATAGAAGGAAATGAACCGACAATGGTCAACCAAATATAAACTATGACCATAACATTAAATAATTACATGGAGAATAAACTAATAAAAATATAATGTGTCGACTTGGCTTTTTCAATTTCTCGTAACAGCTACCCTTTTTTAACGAATTAATGCAAATATTGCACGTTTTTGGACTTGTTTAGCGCAGATATGAAAAGGAGACGTATGTATTTTGTTTAAATAAAACCTAATTCATTTTTTGTCACCATTGGGCTTAAACCACTTTCAAAATAAACGGCTCATGTGTTTCTTATGCCATATTAAATTTTTATTCATCCTTTCTAATAATTCCTAACCCGATCGGCAATAAAAAAAAAATCGGTGACGAATTTTAATCAATCTAAACATGAAGCGCAAACTACGAGATATTCCCTAGTCGGTAGTCGATGGATTAAGTGCCAAAATATGGCTTTTCTCATTCGGTCGGCTTTTTTACTATAAGCTGTCATATGGAAGATAAGATGCTTACAACGATAAATTTGTTTTACCTCTACGAATCGAACATTTTATTGAGATAGTTAAACAGGAGGTACAGTGTGAATGATGTAACCAATTTAATCCGTCTATGATCGTATACATATGTATATGCATGTAGAACTTAACCGGAATAACTAATTATGTTATAATTCAGAATAGAACAACAAACCAAACAAAAACAAAAAAAAAAAAAAAAAAACTAAAGCTTGACACGTCCTCGTTTTCCAAATTTCGAGCTCTTGATTAATCACCCTAGATAGTTCCGCATTAGAGAGATTGAATACAGAGTTTCTGTGCATCCGAAAATTCCACCTATATGAATGGGGGGGAATCAGGCGTTACGAATACATTATCACCAGACTATTTACTCATAATTATAAAAGCCGCAAGATAAAATGAGAGGATGATTGTTGACTTTTAAGCCGTCGCACACTTATCTGCAGCTTTTCATTTCATTATCTTCTGACACTTTTAACTAACTTAATGAATTTATGTTTTAAAAAATTAAGCCTCACTCTTTTATTTCCTACATGAAGTCGTATTTAAATGCTTTAAAATTGACTGTATTACGGGAAGTACAACCACAACCACAAATGACTACTGTGGTATTTTTTTATAAATTTTGTTCATGTCCTATCCATAAATCATAAAACAAAAATTTTGTTCTCATAAAGTTAAATAAGAAATTCAATGAATTTTTTCTACAATTTATTTTATTCACACAATTTGATAATCGACTTTGTTGAATGCATGAGTACATTTAATTTTACAACACAAATTAGATTACAGATTACAAAATTAATTAAATTCGCATATTCAATGAAAATTTATCGAAACCCTAATATCATCTCAAGCAATCAAAACTCTCAAAATTGCAAATCAATTTTAAGTGCCCATCCAACGGACCAATCAACCTTATTAAACTTTTAACCTAACAAAAGCTATCCCGATATCAGAGTAATATAGAAGTTAGGGATACAAAAGATATGAGCATTATTTGTACCTCTTGATGAAAACTGGCAATTTGCTCTTTTCAAACTTTAACACCTTTTATCCGACAAATAATAACTTACATCTTCTACCTATACAATGACGATTTATTACGCCTTCAAGGACGAAGTAGGTAGTCCGTACTGAGTATAGGTATAGCAAATCGTTACATACCAGGCTTTCAATTCTTTGGAAAGTCCTAATTCAAACAATACTGTATGTGTGCTCAGTATACCCTTCAAACTTTTCCCAAACACATTCTTCTTCTTTGGCGTAAAAGTTTTCGTTTTTTTTTTTCCCTGTTGCAAAGAGAAAAACTTTTCGGATACAATCCGGACAGATGATTTACTCAGAAAAAGAAAACAACAAATCCAATGAATTCATATCCGAACGAATAAAATCAACTATCTCATGAATAACATACACAAAAAATAAAATAACAACAACAATGACACATATGGGGTATAGGCACATGTCCACATATCGTGTCGCCCCTTATTCCACGTAGCAAATTCAAGATCGTAAAACTTTAACAATAAACCGATTTAACAATAAAGCTTCAAAGCGGCAAAGGACCAAAGAAAACGAATGGACTTTCCCTCCGATATGAGGGCAGAGACAATGAGAAACAACCCTCTAAAAAGGGTGGCGGAAAAGAAAGAAAGAAATCACTTGGTCTCAAAGTTGAAAGTCAATTTTTCACATTTGCTGCCCTTTTCCCTAAAACGAATTGTCGGCAACAACTATGAAAATTTGCGGCACGATGGAAACAATGGAAACAATGACGATACAGAGCGACGATGTGGACAAGTATAATAAATATTTAGTGAGCGTTGCGTCAGATCTAAAAGAAAAACAAAACAGATAAATTCCAAGGGATTCCTAGTCCCATGTCATTGTTCAGAAAGGTAGTTTGCTTAAATGGGGAACACCATATTGGGTCTTCCTCACTACTTTCGTGGATAATGTCAGAAAAAAGTATGTATGGGCATCTTGACGAATGTAGTATATTTACGTAAAAAAATGTAAGTAGAAAGTTTCGCAGGTAACGCAGGTATATTAATGTGTGCCTCACAACCAAATTTAGAAAGGATACAAGAGAAACTATCATATCTATTATTTATAGAGGCTATGGAGATAGATCTAAGCTCACCAATCTTGAAACAACCGGGGTTGCGTAGAAAATGTTAATCTAAAATGTTTCAGTTGATTAGCTGTAGAAGCTCCTCCGTATCGATCCTCGTTGTTATCGAATTTTATTGTTCTTGCTAATCAGCTAGCTCTGGACATGATCTCACTTGAATTGCAGAAGTACGATAAGATATTAGTGTCCGCTCTTGCGTTTACCTTTTTTTACAATTTGATTAAATAAATTAAAAAGTTAAATAGAGTTGCGTCTTTTTACTCATAACTCATAAAGTACCTTTTGTGGAAGTATTTTCTTATATCAAGCATATCAATCTCAAAACGTTATTCCAAGAGTTCTCACAGGGATTTTTGTTGTTTTTAATTGTTATCACTATGTAGTTGTTACCTAGATGTCTCTGTGATGTTCGCACATTACTCCGCACGTATGATGAAATCAGCAGCAGTCGAATGGCGAGGCTTGTACGATTTGGTATTTGTACGACAGGTGTTGATTCCTCACTGGCCGCCTCACCTCGACTTACGAGGAGTTATTATACCCACCCTTAAAATGCTTGCACACAGCGCGGGTGAAGGAAGAAGGGAAGCAGAATGTACATTGGTCTTAAATGTTTGCAAGTTATAACGACCAGGATATATAGAGGTTAGCAGGACACTCCATTAGCGAATTGTACGGCTTAAGAACGAATCACGATACGTCCAAAAGTGGGCTTGAGAGTTTTACTGATGAGCATTCATAGCGAGATGGGTGTTACGGTTAAAAGTTTAAAAGGGACGGAATGCTATTGGCGATTTCTATCAAAGATCATAAAGAGTGAAGTATTTCTAACATCACGTGGGCAAACCTAGACATTTCGCAGTATTTTTAGCGACATCAAATATTTGGTCATTCCAAAATAGATTGGCACTGATACAGATACCGAGGATGGAAAGGTTTTAGGTTTTGATGATTTAATTTCGCTTTAACGACAGCAAATAGCAGTGTGCTTTGGAAGCATTAAATTCTAGTTTTTTCATTCCTCCCCAAATAGTTAGCTGTTAATATCGGAGTTTAATGGCTTTAACATACGCTGCCGTTCCCGTTTTACAGCCGACGAAGAGGTGCGTGAAATCATGAACGAATATTAAAACAGAGATTGCTGTTGTCAGTAAAGGAATAAAGACAGAACGGAGCCCTGTCGCACACCAAAATTAATTTTGTAAACAACAGACTTGAAATCATTAAAGGCAACTTGAATTGAAGAAGAGATTCGTTGACCCCAATTGAACGCATTTTCGACAAAAGAGCCTGATGACAAATTCCGTCATATGCAACTATTTGGCTTTCACCGGATTGATGTACGATTTGGTTTAACTTTTCAGTGAGACTTTGTATCAAATATCTAGTGCTACGAAAACCGTATTGCCGGTCATTGAAAAGTTTTCGTGTTTCGAGATACGAGTGCTTCATCAGAAAAAGAGGAGATATATACCATATACTACACGAGTAGCTACTCTAACTGTGCGATCTGTGTACGAGAAATTAGCTGATATGACACAATGGTCGGACGAGCCTAGAGGTGAGAGCACACAATGGTGTACTTATCAGGTTGAGAAGTAAAACACAAGTATGACTATTAATGCCTGGTATTCGATTTGGCTCATTTACAAGCTGGGTCAAGCTGTTTTCCGTAGCGGATATCTCAACACACCGTCCTTCGTGTGCTGTCAAGAATGTCGAATGTCAAGAATGTCGATGCCATTCAGAATTGTGTATATTGAAATCGCCCATAATACAGAAGATACAGACAAATACATCGAACTTGTCGATGATGAGGTCGAATTGCTGTCCAGTTTGGGGATTCTGTAAATAAAGCAGTAGTGTTTGGCAAGCTATTTCACTACGCATGTAAATGGTGAGTGAAGAAGGAACTGATGGTTGTTGCTGTTTTCTAGACCCCATGTATGTACAAGGAGGGGCAAACGTAATGTCAAAATGTGAATGTGCCATAATTATTTCAAATGGCATCAAGTGTCATTATGCTTTGACATTTATGTTGTAAGCAAATAGAAAATGAGTTGACAATAAGCAGAGAAGCGATACAAATCTGGAGGGTGCGGAATTACTATTACTGCTGGTTTAACGCGACGTGAATTCCGTCGTGCACCATGTTCGCGAAATTTTAATCGTTTACATGAGAGTCTCATACAAGTTGGATAAATTATTGTTCGTATTGTTCGTTCGACTGAAAATATCGCTGCTGTGGACGAGGACATTTGAGACAGTCCACCAAAATCGACTAGACAACGATGCAGCAAATATTCGTTGTATTGAATTTTGGTGAAAGACCTGAAGATGTTGGCTTATAAAATGCAAACTGGTCACTAGTTTCTGCTTGCTGATCGTCAAGTAAGATTAACTTACTCCCATGCTCTGTTAAACCTGGTACAAAAAAAGAATGATTTATGTGAATAAACAAAATTTGTGTTTCTAGAGCACGGGGAATCCACACGAAATGGACGAAGAGCCATTGCATCCCCTTAAAGTGCCTGTTTGGTGCGGCATTTGCAGTGAAAAAGTGATTAACCCTTATTTTTTTAAGAACGCAGAACGCCAACAGCATCACCGTATCCGTGTTAAACGAGTTTTTGTTGCGCCAAGTTGCTGAATTGGGTCTCAAGTATTATAGGTTCCAGCAGGATAAACAACCATTCACACAGCTCATACCATATCTGACGGCGGCAGACTTCTTTCTTTCTGGCGTTTTCAAATCCCGCGATTACCACAATCATCAAGAACAAATCAACGAACAAATCAAAGAAGTTTTACACCTTCAAATAAAGTTTTTGTATAAAAAGAGTAAAAGATGTAAATCTTAATGTACCATAATATTTGTAATAAATTGAATTGAATTGGGTAGTAGGACAATTGTATCTATTAATGCAATAAGTATGAATAGGCTTTTGTGGAGTTGGGGGAATTGTTAATCACATTATTTGACATATCACTTTACGCTTCTGGTCATGTTTTTCCAAAAGAGGTATTTTCTACATGGTCGTCTTAGTAATTTCTTAAAATGTTTTATTTTTCGCCATCATGTTTTATTATTGTTAATTTTTTAACTTAGGCGTCAGCGCAATAAATATATGGTTTGTTTTGATAACGCGTTTCCTTTTTCCTTGAATTAATTTGTCCGGATTTTATTAAATAATTCGTCATTGAGTGATAATTGGAATATCTTTATTCCTTCATCACCAGCTATTTACCCAAGCTTAAGGGATAACTGATCTAAATCAACTTTCCCATTAATAATAAATTCGTTCCTTTTTATTGTGCTTATTCTTTGATTATCTTTTTTGAAATTGAAGTTATAGTCGTTAGGCGAGCATATTTTTTTAATTCTTTAAAATTTAGCGCTTCATATATTTTTAAGTTTTCAGACTGAGGATCTTCAAGTTGGAGTTTGGACCTATTTTGATTTTTAAAACATTTTTGGAACGGCTTAGAATTTATTTGATTTCAGGAAAGTTTATGCGAGATAAATCACCTGCTGCATAGTTTTCGTTTCCCCTAATATACTCGACTACGAAGTCACATTCCTCCAAGTCTAATATCACATGTGTCAGTTTTGATGATGAATTTTTCATTGAGAAAAGGTAGGAAAGTGGTCTATGATAGCTCTTTGCCAAGAATTTCTTGCCATATAGGATTTGTTATAGCCCAGTAGAGAGCTGCTAGCTCTTCCAGCGTACACAACAGGAAGTTATTTCCTGTAGGTTTACCGGCATCCGTAAGATTTCAAAATTGCTTTTGAAAGTTGAGATATTGTAGAATATTTGGACTAAGTAGACAGTTTTTTAAATATTAATATGCAGTTTCACTCATTAGTACAATACATACGAACGAAACGTTCTTTCGACAAAGTCGTGATAGATAACATGAATGTTCGTCAAAAATTGTCGTCTTTAGAAACGAATATTTTCGTTTCATCGTCATTTTGGGAGGTTGGATAATTTAAGACAACGCTGAATTTACTATCATTTGAAAATATGCCTTTATCTGTACATTTATGCTCTAAATAACACATGGGCTGAAAAGTCAGTGCCGTTTTATAGTACAATAAAACACAAAATTTTTACAAAATTCAACTTTATTTATCAATATAGTTGCCTTCGAAGGCGATACACTGATTGAAACGATTTTTCAATCTTTCGATACCAGTTTTGTAGTACAATTTCGATTTAGCCTCAAAAAAGGCCTCTGTTTCGGCGATTACTTCTTCACCAGTCTTAAATCTTTTTCCGGCGAGCATTCTTTTGAGCTCTGCGAACAGGAAGTAGTAGCTAGGGACCAAATCTGGAGAATAAGGTGGGTGGGAAAGCAATTCGTAGCCGAATTCATTCAATTTTGCCATCGTTTTCATCGACTTGTGACACGGTGCATTGTCTTGATGAAACAGCGTTTTCTTTTTCTTCAAATGCGGCCGTTTTTCTGGGATTTCGTCCTTCAAACGCTACAACAACGCAATGTAATAGTCGCTGTTGATAGTCTGCCCCTTTTGGAGATAGTCGATGAAAATTATTCCATGTGTATCCCAAAATACGGATGCCATAACCTTGCCAGCCGACTGTTAAGTTTTTGGTCGTTCTGGACGAGCTTCGTCGCCTGCTCGACACTCAGCTGACTGCCGACTTGACTCTGGTGTGAAGTGATATTTCATCCATTGTCACATACCGACGCAAAAATTCGGCTTTATTGCGGTTAAACAGCTTTAAACACTCCTCTGAATCATCAACACGTTGTTGTTTTTGGTCGACTGTGAGCAAACGCGGCACCCACTTTGAACAGAGCTTTCGCATGTCCAAATATTCGTGTATGATTTATCCAACATGCTCTTTTGATATCTTCAGAGCCTCAGCTATCTCGATCAACCTCACTTTACGGTCATTCGTAATCATTTTGTGGACTTTTTTGATATTTTCATCTGAAACAGCCTCTTTTGGACGTCCACTGCGTGCATCATCTTCAATGCTTGTATGACCACTTTTAAATTTTTCAATCCACTTGCGAATGGTTCGTCCGGCTGGTGCAGAGTCCGGGTAACACTTATCAAGCCATTTCTCTGCATCGGCTGCATTTTTACCCATCAAAAAGCAATGATAAATCAACACACGAAATTGCTTTGAATGCATTTTTTTCGCAATAACAAAAGTTGCTTCACTTGCAACGCTATATCTCGAAAACTAATCGTCCGACAGCTGTCAAATTTATACACGTATCTTTTGAAGGTTGGTACTAATTCAAGTGGTACCCTGTCTTAGAAACGGCACTGACTTTTCAGCCCATGTATTACATCACCTCGTGTCTGTGTTTATCATATGTCTGGATGTAGTTTTAAGTTATATTTACGGCAAACTGAAAAAAAAAAAAAAACACTTTTAAAGTTTCCCAACATCTGTTTCTCTGAGCATCCTAATACAACTAGATCATTTATGTATAGGAATGCCAGTGAAAAGTGTTTGACGCGCGCTTAATGCCATAAGGGAGTCGTTTGAAGCGAAATGAAACTTTGTCTGTAGAAAATGACGTAATATTTCTCGAGCTTTTATCTAACTCAGTTTGGTGAAAACCACACATTAAGTCATGTGTATCATTTATTCTTGGCAAGGTACTATACAATAAACTAAAGGCTTCCCCGTTTTTCCTGATAATGTTTTCTTGGGGACCAATAGAATCGGACTGTTATATTCAGAAGTTGATGGTTCCACTATACCATCTCCAATTAATTTGTTAACCTCTTTGATTAATTTTTCCTTTTGTGAATGAGAAATTATATAATTTTTATGCAAACTGGCGACTAGTCCTTTAGTAGGAGCTTTTGTGTGTAAAACTTTTTACACGAAATTTGTTCCATTTCTTAGACAAAGACATCATTAAACTCAGAGCATAGATCTGTCAAACCGCATTTTAGATAAATTATCCGGAACTTTTTCTTTATTATATTTCTTCCAAGTTTCCAAGATTTTTTGTTATTATATTGGAATTGTTTAATGTTGTATGGTTTATTGATTTTTGTTGTTTTTTTCTATCGGAACAGAGCACTCAGACAAAAAACTAGTTCATTGTACTCTTTGAAATCTTTCAGTCTTTTAAAGAAACTGAAACTTACCTAACATCAGCGATTTCATTTCTCGCGATCTCATTGTGAGCTGGGACTTAGACAAGACTCAGTGAATTTAGTTCTTCGACTGCGTTCAGGGTTATCTTGCATTTTTGAACCAGGTTTGAAGTCGTTAGAGGGTTCAGCAAGGCTCTAAACTTGGCTTTCGCTACAGATGCAAATGCTTCGCCTCCTTCACCTATTCCTCACAATATAGTTCGTTGCCATCGGGATAGCGTGTATCTCGAAAGCTGTTGTCTTTCAAAAATACACCAGCTTCTCCGCATCCCAAATTTTTTTGATTCAGCCGTAAAGACCTGACTATGTACCTTTGCTATGTCAGATTCTATCTGAATTCATTTCAGGACACGTAAAAAGTCTTTTTCGTATATTTTTCACAGCAGGATTTTTTGTGTCATTGCGTGCGTGTTGTAGCAAAGAGAACTTAATTTTAAATGGAAGGTAGATTTGAGAATGCAACCCATGATGTGAAATTCAAGGGGAGGGAGATTCATCAATGCATCTAGGGCAGAGCCATGTGCAAAAGAAAGCACTCATGGAGCCGAGACAGACCGTTTTATGGTCCACCAGACAACCGACATATAAGACATAATTGGCCTTATCATAACCATAAAGATCCATAAGACTCTTCTCAGTGACAGGACCTATGTCTTACCAATAGCTCCTTTGCACTGTCAGAAGGCCGATAATGTCTTAGAAGCATTCGACATAACATGTTTGGTCGATAAAATTTGGTATCGTGGATGAATCCCAAATAAATGCCCTTAAGCACTAGATGAATCAGACCAGACAGCTTCCTCCTTCTTGTCAACAGAACAACGTCAGGATAGACGGAAAGCCCGGTACTAGTTGAACAGTTGTCGATCACACCACGCCTTCGAGTAGACAGTTACTAGGCACGAACCAACATCGGTTTGTAGATTAACATCAGAACTATTGAGTGGCGTTAAGCAGCGAGTCGATCAACATGCACCATAGCAGTAAAGACAGAACGCCGCTTTGCGGGCAACCTCTGCAATCAATGTCTTATTCACCAGCATGGCTCTTATCCACGAATCTATTGATACATCTACGCCGTATTGTCTGCCCGAGTTACACATGCCGTGAAAAGTTGCGTCGTCGAAAGCAACCTCAATGTTGATGGAAATTTTCAACGCGTGTTCTTTGTTGTCAAGTGCGCTTTCAATTCTGCATACCCGGTTGTGAAGTGCACTCTCACAAGATATTCTGCTTTGGTAAGCTTGTTGTATCGTGGACAGAGGATGCATATGCAAAGCAATTTTGCGAACACGGATGTCTCACTGACACACATACCGAAAATGGAAAGTTTTTCAGTTTCGCTGATGTAAGTGCCATTCACCGATAATGGCTGAGTATTTCAATTTCGCCTTAATGACAGCAGACAGCATTGAGTTTAAGAAGCATTAAAATTGCACTCTGTTGATAGTTCTCAATTGGTTATGCTGTTATTATCGGCTTCTACAGCCGAAGAACAGGATCGTGAGTCTGGGATCCAATATGAAAACCAGAGTGTATTGTCTAAAGGCAGAAATATATTGGACTTGAAGTGGCAGACAAGAGATCATTGATAAAAATTAAAAAGAGAATCGGAGACAGAATGGCACACTGCCATTTATTTTGTGAATATCAGACTTAAAAGATTCTAGACAACTTGAATTGAACGTTTCGAAAGGTAGTTTCTAGTTCATTGAAGAAAAGAGTCATCGTAGGAGGAGAGAGAAGAAGATTCAGATATTTCTGTCAGAAGACAAGAGGGGAAGATATACGAGTACGATCTGGACCAGCGAAGAACTAGGAAGAACTCTTCCTAGTATACGAGCGCAAAAGTGGATTAGTTCCATTGAAGATTGGACGCACTCAAGTGTAAGCAGAGACAAGACAGTCCAAGGAACTGACAATTGGAATGTCATTGCAAATGTGTGTTTGAATAGATGATGAGGGGGAATTTCTAACGTTTTTTGATGAACGACCAACAATTTGAACTACCTTTGTAGTTGGTTGTATTGAAATTTCACACGCTTGAGAAGGACGTTGTCTCTGTCGGGTTGGTCTTGTAGGCCCAAAAAAACAGTATGGATTTCACCGCATTTGCCGAGTTCCATCGAACAGAACTACAACATTTGCTGGTGGTAGCACTGACCTTGTTAGCACATCGTGTGGGTATGAAGCCATCGCTGTTTTTATTTTTGGCGATGAGTTTGAGTTTATGTGATTTTCGGCCACCAGAACCGCCGACTTTGTTGGCTGCAATACCGCTTTAATCCGAGCATCATGCGCGGAGAGATCCATTAACCGAGGGAATTCCCAAAACTTTCTTCCTCTTGACCTTGTACAAGACAGAAAAAGATGGCGCAGTTTCAGATCAGATATCGGTGTCAGTGGGTGTCACTTCTATCGACCTGTTTCTTTTCTCTGTCGCCGCTGGGGGAGTGAAACATATGGTCCTTGACAGCACTTGCCATCTCTTTGCGCTTGCATTTGCATTTATCCCGACTCTGCGTTTCCTCTTCAATTGTATGTTGATTGTGGGATCCGGAATCCTTACGACGGTCGCAGTCCATACTTTTAACCCTTTCACGTCTAGCTTGGACGTCTTTGACGCTTAGTTTGACATCTCACCTGGGTTCTTTCAAAATCTAAGTAACTTCTTTTCTAAGCCTTTCTACTGCGACGAGGTAGACAAGAAAGAAAGGATTGATTTTTGTACCGGCTATATAAATTCCAGATTCAAGTTCTTGGTTTGGCATCATAAGCTTGTCTTTGGTGTCAATAGAAATTATTTATAATTTCTGATTTTGATGTATTGAAAACAAATTTGGCCACGTAGCCGTATTCATTGGTATGGCAACCTTTTCCGAAAAGTTATTTGGGCATATGATCAACCAACCCCGACTATACTGATAGTTTAATACGCAATTCTACCTTTGGAAAGTTTAGACCAAGGATACTATAACCACACGACCACATGATAAAGAAAAAACAATAACAAAGAAACGAAAATCAAAGAGACTAGACCTAATCCGCACGGTTGCAACTTTATAAAAACCCTGAGTGAAATAAAGAAGAATTATAAAAACTCATTGTTTGATTGTTTGTGGAACATGATGAAGAAAGAAAATGAGTCGTTGAAAAAAGAGTTGAGTGGCTGAAGAAGGAAGAGGGAGATTGTTTTTCACATTGGGAAGTGCAACTCCGAAGTTTAATATCTCACGACATCGACGAAAAAAATATAAAAATACTCATCTTTTGCCGGTTGAGAGGAAAGACCTTTAAATGGGTCTACTCGAAACCAAATCTGTTGACTATCCCAACTCAACAATTATTGACGGACATGGGCGAAATTTTTGGGGGTCATAACAGTCTGTTAACTCTCAGGAGGGCAGCTGAGGCAAAGAAGTGGTTAGCTGGCGAAACCTTCCAAAATTACTTCAAAGAAAATAAAAAATTCTGACCAACAAATCATCAATGGAGAAAGATGAGTTTCTCGAATGCTTGATTGATGGGATACCAGACCCATATTTGTGTTCTCAAGCAAGGATGCAATGTTTTCGCACAAAAAATCAACTACTGGAGGCGTTTAGTAAAATAGAGCTGACCAAGCAGAAGACGACAGTTCCAAGGGCATCACAGGTAGCATACACCAGGGATCCAACTAAAGCCATCAGATGCTATAACTGCAACGTAATGGGACATATGGCCAACGAACGCAGAAAACCCAAACGAGAACGCAGTGTATGTCACATATGCGCTGAAATGGGTCATTTTGCAGCAGAATGCCCCAAGAAAAGGAAAAATCGTCAGGTGCATCACGACGACCACGTGATGAGGAAGCGGAATATATCATTATAATATATATCATTAGGAATGCTGATCGACACCGATAGTCCAGTTAGTTTTATACGCCAAGAATTCGTGACACCTGTATTATTAAGAGAACTTGAAAAAATGTATAATTTCTTTGGCATTAATAAGAAGGCCCTTAGTTATTCTCGGAAAAGTAGAATGTATTATTTTATTTAATGGAAAAGAAATAAACTTGAATCTGTTTGTCGTGCCGGATAGTACGATGAAGTACCCAGCAGTTCTAGGGAAGAATTTTTTAAAAGAGGCTGGCATGAAAATGGCAATTGTGCCAAACCATAAATTGTGTAAAGAAGAGTGTTTGAGTTTAAAATTAAATGAACGAGAAGACAAAATATGTAAAGAAGAGTGCTTAAGTTTAATGAAGATAGAATTAGATGAACAAAAAGATTGTATAATCAATGATGACTTAGATTTTGTATATAAAAATAATTTTAATAACACATGGGCTGAATAGTCAGTGCCGTTTTATAGTAAAACACAAAATTTTTGCAAAATTCAAGTTTATTTATCAATATAGTTGGCTTCGATGGCGATACACTGATTGAAACGATTTTTCAATCTTTCGATTCCAGTTTTGCAGTACGATTTTGGTTTAGCCTCAAAATAGGCCTCTGTTTCGGCGATTACTTCTTCACCAGTCTTAAATCTTTTTCCGGCGAGTATTCTTTTGAGGTCTGCGAACAGGAAATAGTAGCTAGGGACCAAATCTGGAGAATATGGTGGGTCGGGAAGCAATTCGTAGCTGAATTCATTCAATTTTGCCATCGTTTTCATCGACTTGTGACACCGTGCATTGTCTTGAAACAGCACTTTCTTTTTCTTTAAATGCGGCCGTTTTTTTGCAATTTTGTCCTTCAAACGCTCCAACAAAGGAATGTAATAGTCGCTCTTGAAAGTCTACCCCTTTTGAAGATAGTCGATGAAAATTATTCCATGTGTATCCCAAAATATGGATGCCATAACCTTGTCAGCCGTCTTTTGAGTTTTTGGTCATTTTGGACGGGGTTCGTCGGCTGCTCGCCACTCAGCTGACTGCCAACTTGACTGGTGTGAAGTGATGGAGCCAAGTTTCATCCAATGTCACATATCGATGCAAAAATTCGGCTTTAAACACTCCTCTGAATCATCAACGCGTTGTTGTTTTTGGTCGACTGTGAGCAAACGCGGTACTCACCTTGAACAGAGCTTTCGCATGTCCAAATATTCGTGTATGATATATCCAACACGCTCTTTTGATATTTTCAGAGCCTCGGCTGTCTCGATCAACTTCTTTTTACGGTCATTCGTAATCATTTTTTGGACTTTTTTGATGTTTTCATCTGAAACAGTCTCTTTTGGACGTCCACTGCGTGCATCATCTTCGGTGCTTGTATGACCACTTTTAAATTTTTCAATCCACTTGCGAATGGTTTGTTTGGCTGGTGCAGAGTAACACCGGGTAACACTTATCAAGCCATTTCTTTGCATCGGCTGCATTTTTTCCCATCAAAAAGCAATGATAAATCAACACACGAAATTGCTTTTAATATATTTTTTTCATGATCCATGAATCTTATGTTAATCCCAAGCGCCCAGAAAAGCCAGAGATCTTAGGTGAAATGAAGTTAGCGTTAAGTAATGATAAGCCCTTCCACTGAAGGAGAAGTTCAAGTCATATTAGATGATTTATTAAAACAAGGTATTATCAGAAAGAGTAGGTTTGAATATGCTTCCCCCATCGTGCTGGTGAAAAAGAAAACGGGTGACATCAGACTATGTGTTCACTTTAGAACATTGAATAAGAAAACGATGAAGGTAAATCATCCACTTCCATTAATAGAGGATATATTGGACGGTTTTGTAGATAAAAAGGTTTTTTCACTTCTGGACCTTAAAAATGCATTTTTTTCACGTTCGTATGCATGAGGAGTCCATCAAGTTCACCTCCTTTGTGACTCCCATTGGTCAGTTTGAATATTTGTGTATGCCTTTCGGATTAAAAAATGCACCTTCAAAGTTTCAGCAGTATATTGAAAAGATTTTTGTAAATTTACTAAGAAGAAACAAGATTAGAATATATATTGACGACCTTATGATAGCTACTAAGACGATCGAAGAGCATTTAGAGATATTACAGGAAGTTTTTGAAACGTTGGTAAGGAATAAATTAGAATTAAGGTTAAATAAATGCAAGATTATGATGTCAGAGATTCTCTACCTAGGCTATACAGTATTAGAGAAGGGAATTAAGCCAGATGGAAAGGGCTTGAAGTCAGTTAGTAATTTTTCTATACCACAGAATACAAAGGGTGTTTAAAGTTTTTTAGGGCTCTGCTCCTATTTTCGGCGATTTGTAGAATGGTTCTCAATTATAGCAAAACATTTGTATCAACTAATAAGAAAAGATAGCACGTTTAAGTTCGGTGAACAAGAACTCCGCTGCTTCGAAAAGTTGAAAAAAAAGTTAATAGAAACGCCCATATTGGCGATATACGACCCTAGAAATGAAACCGAACTCGACTGCGACGCAAGTTCCGTAGGTTATGGCGCTATACTTATGCAGAAGAAGGTAAATAGGAAATTTTACCCAGGACGACTGAGCAAGAGGCCAAGTTCCACAGTTTTGAGCTAGAGACGCTAGCTATTATTTACGCGTTGAGGAGGTTTAGGGTTTATTTGCATGGAATCAAGCTTAAAATAGTCACCGATTGCAATTCCCTAATATTGACGCTTAATAAAAAAGAGATAAATCCTAGGTAGAATTTAGACTATGCTACCGAACATCATAGCGGTACGGCCAAAAATGCTAATATCCGATCGCGGCAATGCACTGCACTTCAAGTCAATTTGAAAATTTCCTAAAGGAACATAATATACGGCACATATAGATCGCAACTGGCTCGCCCCAAGCGAATGGGCAAGTCGAACGGGTCAATAGAAGTTTAGGTCCAATGATCGAAAAATTGACGAGCATATGTTCTCTCTCGATGGAGTGTTGCCTAGAATAGAATTTTCATTGAATAACACCTCAAGTAGTGTAACTGGGGTGGCCCCAAGTGAGTTACTATTCGGAGTCAGACAAAGAGGTGTAGTTTTAGACTTCTTGAAAGAAAGCTTAGATGCGTATGATAAAGGCGGAGAAAAGGCAAGTATTGTAAAAATGAGAATTAAAGCAGCAGACAAGATAATCAAGAGTCAGAATCGTTATAAAGAGTCAAGGGATCGCTGTATGACTTCTGTGGAATATAAAAAGGGAGATAACGTAATGTTAAAAAGCAGGGCCGGTGTTTGTAAAAAGTTGATTCCCAAGTTTAAGGGTCCGTATAAGATAGTAAAAATTTTACCTATTGATAGGTATGTTGTGAAGGATTTGGAGGGTTGTCAATTAGGATAGGTTCCTTACGAGGGAATATGGAAAGCGGCAAATATTAAACATTGGGAAAGTTCTAAGAAGATAGTCAGGCAATCGGGGCTATTGGGAGTCAGGATGGTCGAGTTGTAACCACACGACCACATGATAAAGAAAAAAAAAAAAGAAACGAAAATCAAAGACACTACCGGTGATAGGTATGAGTGGTAAAGAGTTCAGTTGAAGTTCAGCACCTAATGCGCACGTTCGCAACTTTGTAAAAACCACGATTGAAATAAAGAAGAATTATAAAAACTGTTTGTTTGGTTGTTTGTTTTTTTTTTTTTGTGTATTTGCATTTAAATTGGCCATCTGTTATAATACCATCACCATCTGGAAATCTAGAAGTATAGAGTTAGTTCCCAAGAGTTCAGATAGTGCGACTTAGATTTCTGCAAATCGTACCTAAATCGTACCGTGTGAAATTATACTACAAATTGAAGAGCATTATAAAGTATGAGATTATGGTAATCATAGAGAAAGCTATTCGAACTTCCTCAGCAATATCGCCTATATTTACTCAATTGACTAAGACATCATTATTTATCTCATTTTGCATATTCTTATCTTTTGAAAATAAGGATTAGGGCCTCAATTGACAGTTGGGTTTATATAGGCATATTTGCAGATGACAAGACTTTTTAAACCAATGCTCTCCTGCATCTCTAAGAAGTCAGCGATTTTCCCGTTCTCTCACAGTAAGAATGACCGTTTTCGAAAAGATTGTTGAGGGGGAGTTAACTATAGTAGTTACCCTGACCAACACGAACTGCTGTCTTCGTTACAGTCTGGTTTTCGAGCTATTCATAGTTGCTCTAGAACTCTACTTAAAATAATGGATAATATAAGAGCTAACTATTATTTAGGTATTTCCTCAATCGTTGTAAATTTCCTTTCATAGGTCTCTTCTGTTTTGGGAACAGGAAAAAGTCGCATGGGACCAAATCAGGTGAAGCATTATTGTCGTGTTGTTTTTGGCCATAAGTCTCTCACAAGCAACGATGAATGAGCAGGTACATTACCCAAAAATTGTTTTTTTTCATAATTCCGGACGCTTTTTTCGTATTGCTCCTCGCAAACGGCGCATAACTTCAAGGTAATACTCTTGAACCTTAAAATAAAAGCTCTTGATGCACAAATGCACAACTTTCTTCACAGATTCGACGATAACATCTTTTGTTGATGTGCTGTGGTGTTCAGAGATAAGTTCGACATTGGCATCTTTTCGGTCATCTTGGAAGAACTTGTACCACTTGTTAACATTTTTTTTTACTTACAGCAGACTCACTGCATTTCATTGTCAACATTTCATGTGTTTTAGATCACTAGATTCCATTTTTAACACAAAATTTGATGCAAATTCTTTGCTCCGTTTTTTATAATAATTGAAAACCGACGAGCAGAAATATGTCTAACATTTCTATCTTTCAAAAACAAACTAAGTATGCTATATACTTGTCACTGTAAACATATGTTCGGGACATGTGTACCAACACAGCATAGGAAAATATCGATAATCGAATGTACGTTGACCGCGAAATTTCACTTTACTTTTTGAACACACCTCGTATGCTTCGGAATATCACTAAATATTTTACAGACTGGCTTAACAAAAATTAACAAATTGGATAGGAAAATTTGGATTTTGCACTACTACTACACGTATTTAGCCACACTCCTCTGATCAGATGGACTATGATTAGGTTGGTAAATATTTTTACCGATCATGGGACAATCACAAGAAGGCTTTATAATCATTGCAGTTCGGACGCAGGAAACAATTGCTATTGTAGTTGATGTCTTATAGGTCAATACTTCCATTTCGACAATAAAGCCTATCTGTTCAAATGGGTTTTAGCAGATATAAGCTAAAAAAAAAAAATCTACAATTTTTTCTTGTGGTGTTACTGCAATCAGAAAGTGCCTGGAACAAAAACTTACTTACATAACGTGGCGTAACAGTGCTGAGCCTCAACTAACGAGCGTCTCCAGTTAGCTCGATATTTAGCTATTTGCCTCCAGTTTCGCACGCTCATTTGGATGAGGCCCCTTCCACTTATGTGCTTTTCAGGCCGATACATTGATGTTCAGCCATCTCAGTCGTTTAATCTATCCTTTTCCGGCTAAGTCGATGTCGCTGTATAGCCTGTACAGTTCGTCGTTGTATCTACTCCTATACTCACCGATATGTAGACAAAACCGAAAATCAGCCGAAGAATTTTCCTCTCAAAGCAGCCAGGAATACGTCATCCATTTTTGATAAAGTCCATGTCTCTGTGCCATAGAGCAGGATTGGAATTATTAATGTCTTATAGAGGGTCACCTTTATTGTTCAAGAGAAGGCCTTGCTGGTCAATTGCCTTATCTACTACGGTAGATTTGTTTATTGATCTCATAGGACTTTAACTAAAAATTCAGAACTATGCCAACACTCAATGCATCAATGAAATTATTTGAGCAATCAATAAAAATTAAAAAAAGCAACTATAGCAACGGGAAAATTCCTATGAGTAAGTATAACTTAGTACAAAAAATAGCAACGCTGGTCCTCACCCGTAACCCATTAAAATAAGCACATTTGTAAACATTGGCCAATTGAAATAAGTATATTTTTTTTTGCTATCGTAAAATTCCTTCAAGATCCACAGATACATATATATAGGAGCAAATATGTTGAAAAAAATATCCGCATTTCATTGGCAAGAGGCAGTCCCTTGAAATGGCTTTTCAGAGATTTGTGCGTGAAAGCTCATTAAGTTTCCTTTAAAGTGATTTGTTTTGCAAGTCTCGTCTGTGTGAATGGCAGAACTCTGGAATGATATGTTACAATTGAACCTCAAGGGATTTCCTCGCAACGAAGGGCTGGTACCATGATAGATTTCGAATTTTCGAGTTCGTAATAGTCGGGTTCTATATAGGGGTCGGACTCGGGCGGATAATGTCTAACAGTTTTATTGAATGTTTGAAAGTGGCGTCTTTCTTTGAACGTAACTTTGATTTACTGCATCAAAATGTACATATATATTCGATCATAGCAAACGAGTTCGTTTCTCGATTGTTTAACTATCCATTGAATGCGGAGAGTATCTTCACCCGTTTAGAAACTTTCTCCAAAAGAGGGGCATGGGAGTTAGCATACGAATACGATACAGACCGATTGTAGTTTTTATTTTATAGTTTGTCAAAGTCCTTCTGAGTAACGTGTATGTTGTTGTCACCACGCTCTGTCACCACTTGTACCATTTTCAAAGAACACATTGTGAATTCCTTTCCTGTCCCACTCGATGTTATTGCCGAAGGGGAAAGATTGCCACATAAACGTTGCGAAGGGTTTTGTATATGTAATTTACTCGTATGCGAATACTTGTATTTTATTTGTGTATACCCTTGTACTCACTTGATGTCCTTTTGGATTCGCAGTTAGTCCTGCTATATTCCGGATGTTTCTGTGTTCATGGTTTTTTTTTTTTTTTTTGTATTCTACTCAGCCCTTTTAGTACTTTTGCAGGGTTTTGTCTTACGATACAAAACTCTTATAGAAGTACAAGGGTTCCTTGCAAAACGTAGGAAGGATGAGTTTGTCTTTTCTTTTTTGTTTTCTTTTTTTAGAGAAAGTCTCCATTCTTGATTTTTGTTATGACACATGCTTAGATACATCCGTTCCGAAGATGTTATTCGTCGCTTGAATTATAGCAGTGTAAAAAAATGTTTATGGACATTTAAGAGTTTCGTTGACATGTTGAGAAATGAAATTACGTAAGACGTGCAGATCTTTGTTGCTTGGATGAATTTATTTTACTTGATTGCGAGGGAGGAATGATTTAAGATTAATTTTATGCTGCTTATCTCAAATAGGAACTTATAAGGATTATTTTATTATGCTGTAAGGGGGTAGCATAAAATTTAAATGACAAGAACATGTTTTAACATTCGAATAGAGGACAAAGATGAAGTGAAGTTGGACTGGATTGGGTTTTTTTTTTTTTTAAAACTGTACCATAATTGATAACTCAAAAGTGATAAGAAAAAAGTTAATAACCGTATCTTGCAAATTAAATAAACGTCATCGGCGAAACAAAGTAAAATGTAAAACAGCAAAAAAGGTGCAAAATTCAAAGCAATTAAGAAATTCTCAGTCCATATAAAAATTGGGACTAATAAGCCAGCCGATGCTAATGGTTTCTCTTAAAATATAAATCATGTTTATGAAGACCGATAATTCAACAATTTCAACATATTTTATTCGAACCTCAACACAATTGGTTGAGATGATTGATTAACCTTTCTACGGACATTTTTGACCCATATTAAGAAAGAAATTAAGTTTTCTCTAAGACAAAATTATTGAAGGAAGGGGTAAGACTTCCCATCCACTGTTTTCAAAATAGTTCTTAGCCGGAATAGCAACGTGGGGCCGAGCGTCGTCATGATGGAAAATTATTGCCTCGTGTCTGGTCGCATATTCCGCACATTTTCGGCTACTGCTCTCTTCAAACGGATTAATTGTGTTCGGTAGCGTTGTCCATTGATGGTTTCACCCGGTTTTAGCAGCTTATAATACAGAACACCAATCTGATCCCACCAAATACTTTCGCGCCATGGATATTCCTTTGCCGTTGATTTGGCTGGTTGGCCGGGTTTCACATGTGATTTTTTGCACTTGGGGTTGTCGTAATGGATCCATTTTTCGTTATCAGTAACAATCCGATGCAAAAATGACTTCCTTTGGTGGCGTTCCAGCAGCATTTCGGACATGCAAAACCGCCTTTCGACGTCTTTCGGCTTGAGTTCATGTGGAACCCAATTTCCTTGCTTTTGAATATACCCAGCTGCTTTTAAATGTTTTGAAATGGCTGCTTGAGTGACACCCAAAGATTCTGCGAGCTCTTCTTGTGTTTGGCAACAATCTTCATAGAGTAATACTTCCAGTCCTTCATCTTCAAACTTTTTTGGCTGCCCAGGACGTTCATCGTCTTCGAAGCCAAAATCAGCACTTTTAAATCGTGCAAACAACTTTTGGCATGTTCGCTCAGCCAGCGCATGTTCACCATAAACTTCCACCAAAATACGATGACTTTCGGCAGCAGTTTTCTTCAAATTAAAGTAATGAAGAAAAACTCCCCGCAAAAACACTTTTTCAGACACAAAGTTCGACATATTTGAGTGAAAAAAAAAATTGTTGTCTACGCTTCAAATGAATGACATATACTGAAATGACGTACAATAACAGTAGCTTTCCAACGCATGTTCCAATGGAATAATAACAATGAAATAATACAAATTACGCCATCTCTTAGCAAACCGCACGAATTAAGTTATAGACCCAATAATCCCCATCGACTGCAACACACTTATGCCAGCGCTTGATCCAATCCTCGAAACATTTTTTATATTCGGTTTTCCATATGTCCATCAGTGCTTCCTGTGATTTTTTCATTACTTCCTCTCGGAAGTAACTCCACTACCTCAGTAGTGGTTTTTTCACTCGATTACACAGAAAGAAGTCACAGGGAGCCAAATCAGGTGAATTCGGTGGCTGTTGCATTTGTTGCATTTTTCGTCAAAAAAATTACGAATAATGATGGCACTGTGCGACGGTGCGTTTGCATGGTGCAAAATCCACGAGTTTTCTGCGCACAATTCTGGTCATTTTCGGCGAATTGCTTCACGCAAACGTCTCAAATAATACCCTTTGCTTACTGTCATGATGCACAACACCGTTGTAATCCGTGTAAACCGTGAGCATTGCCTTCGTTTTTGACTGAAAACTACGTGTTTTTTTCTTGGTCTCGGCTCATTCGGTGAACGTCATTCACTTGCCTGATGTCTGGATTGCGTGTCGTACTCATAAACCCACTTCTCGTCTCCAGTAATGATCCTTTTAATGAACGTGTGATCAGATTCAGCCTCGCAAACCATCTCTTTTGCAACGTCTTTTGGCACCAAATTTGCTGCTACACTACGGAAACCCAAATCATTAACCAAAATGTCTTGGACGGATCCATATGCAATGTTCAAGTCCTCCGCAATCTCTATGATGGTTAATTTGCGGTCATTGACCAACATTTCTTTTACTTCATCAATGTTTAAGATGTCGATGATCTACCACTGCGTTCATCATCTTCGATTGACTTACGACCACTTTGAACTGCCAATGCCACTGGTAAACAACCGTTTTCCTTAGAGAATCGTCGTCGAAACACTTTTCCAACATTTCCATTAAACATCACCATTAAATCCATTTTTTTTTTTTTTTTGCAAAATTTAATACAAGTTCGTTGTTGCAAATTTAAACCCATTTCCAAAATTGTAAAAAATCACCAACACACACAGAGATAGACGTAGGCTACGTAACTTTTGAAAATATCAAGCTATGATGCTAAGATTTAGAGGTAATATCAACAATAGATGTAGAAACTTAACAAAAAAAAAAAACAGAACTCAAATCGGAACAATGGGAAACGCCACACGTTGTTTTATTCGAATCCGATAACTATACATGGAAAGACGGCTGTACTGTAAAATCTTCAAGTTAAAAACAAACAAATATCTAAAATAAAGCCTGAAAATAGAGTACTGGGTCAAATTTGACCCGAAGCCCGTTCGCGTCAGTTAATTTGAGGACCGTAGGAAGGTCACGAAACTGCTGGCTGTCCTAAAACTTGAATTGGGCCAACAGTATAACCGCGAGAGAACTCAATGACAATGTAGCAACCCCTATGTTGCTATATCTCTTTTTATAACCTTTTTCGCTCTCTTCTTGAATACGCTAACCAAGTTTGGTCAGATAAATACGCCATTCATATTCTCCAGATTGAAGCCGTACAATGTAGATTATTCCAATTCACTACTTAAATTTACTTCCGTACACATATTAGCTGAAACTTATAGACTTACAGCCTCTTTCCATATGCCCGAAAGTTGGCGACATTCTTTTCGTGTATCAGATACTAGCTGGTATCTAGCTGGTAATGCCAACCCACATAATCTTAAGTCTGTACCACCTTTCCGACTCATTCTTCACCTGGTAAATTGTGGATATCCAGAACCAAAATTAAAAAATGCTACGGGAAATTAACGTTGCGCAAATCCTTTTCGATTTCCCTAACGAACTTTGTTTACTCTTCCTGTGCCTCTCGAGCCAATCCCCAAACGTTTTAACTTTAAGTATAGCTTTAACTTGATTTTGTTAGTTTTAAGTCGAATATTTAAGTGTTTTTTGTGCTTGCAACAAGCTACACAAAATCAACCCAGGTTATCCCGGGCCTCAAATCTAATTAGTATGGGGTTTTCCAATATGGACTTGACAACTTTGAATTTAATTTGTGAACGCACTCTTTCACTAATCATCAAACTGTCACTGTAAATTGACAGTATTCAGTAAACTCAATATTTTCATCATGGTAAAGTACACTAACGAGAAACGTCAGCAAATTATAAAAATTTTCTACAGATATTCGGAATCGCAAAATCATCTTCAGTGACGAAGCTAATTTTTGGCCCAATGGGCTCGTCAATAAGCAAAATATGTGATTTTGGTCAGGTGAAAACCCACATGTGCTTCATGAATCACCACTTCATCCACAAAAAATAACTGTTTGGTGCGGTTTGCATGCAGGCGGCGTTATTGGGCCATATTTTTTCGTCGAAGATAACGATCGTCACGTTACTGTGAATGTTCAGCGTTATCACGCCATGTTCACCGATTATTTTTGGCCTGAATTGGAAGATATGGACTTGGAAGACATGTGGCTTCAGCAGGATGGTGCCACAAGCCACACAGCACACGCTAAAATCGATTTATTGAAGACTAAGTATGGTGAGCGTATTATCTCAAGACATGGGCCAGTCGATTGGCCGCCTCGTTCGTGTGATTTAACGCCGCTTGACTATTTTCTGTGGGGCTACGTTAAGTAATTGGCTTATGCCAACACGCCGACGACGTTGAAAGAGCTCAGAGCCAACATTCAACACGAAATAGAGGCCGTTTCGGAGTCGTTGGAAATTGGGTAAGCCATCGTCAAAATTTTCACAAATGTTTTTGTTTATTGTGTTTGTTTTTAATTATGACTAGGAAATTCAGTGTGTACTGCTTTATTTACAGAAGTCCCAAACTGGACAGCAACTTGACCTTCCACGAGTTTGATGCGATGTCTGACTTCATTCAGAAAATTGTATCCCTGTATCCTCATACTGTAATCGTGATTACGGGCGATTTCAATACACACAATTCTGGTTGGCTTCGACATTCTGGACAGACAACACCCGAAGGACGGTGTGTTGAGATCTTTGCTGCGGAAAATAACTTAACCCAGCTTGTAAATGAGCCCACACACATACCAGACGTTAATAGTCATACCGCCAACACCCTGGACTTGTTTTTAACTTCTCACCCTGACAAGTACTGCGTTGATGTGGTCTCCTCTCTAGGCTCGTGGGACCATTGTGTCATATCAGCTAAATTCTCGTACACCCACCAAGATTCCTAAAAAAACCGTATGGCAATACGAGAAAGCCAATTGGAGAGGACTTAACAACTTCTTTAGGAATTTTAACTGGTCGTTATATTTCCTCGATAACGACGTGGATGCCGCTGCTGACATAATCACAGAAACTATTCTCTTTGGAAAGAAAAGGCATGGTACGACTTGAGCTGTAAAGAGGCTATCAGGGTTAGAGAATTGTTTTTTTCGGTCCTACAAGACCAACCCGACAGAGGAAAACCGAAAAAAGTTTAAACTATCCAGAAATGACTGTAACGTCTTTCTCAAGCGTGTGAAATTCCAATACGACCAAAACCTGAGGCAAAAAACACTGCAATGTCCCAAAGGCACTAGAAATTCTGCCTCATCCTCCATCCCAACGCTCATTTACAATGACATTCCAGCTTTCAGCTCTTTGGACAAGGCCAATCTGCTTGCTGCACATTTTGCGGCTAACTCAACACTCTCAGACTGTGCTTTGTCCCCGCCTACACTTGAGTGCGTCGAATCTACAATGGGACAAATCCACTTTCGCACTCGTGTAGTAGCAAGAGTATTTAAAGATCTCAACATGCATGAATCCGCTGGCCCAGATGGTATATCTCCCCTTCTTCTGAAGAGGTGTTCTTCTACGCTGGCAAAACCACTGCGTAAGCTTTTTCATCAATCCTACTCTTTAGGATTCTTTCCGAGCAGATGGAAAACAGCATTTGTCCAGCCCATCCCTAAAAAAGGCGAATCTTCTTCTCTATCCCCCTACAGACCCATTGCAATTACGTACCTTCTTTCCAAGGTCATGTAAACGCTGATAAACCGTCAGCTCATGAAATATCTCGAAACAAGAAAACTTCTGAATGACCGGCAATATGGTTTTCGTAGCAACAGGTCCACTGGTGATTTAATGGCATGTCTCTCCGGAAAGTGGAAACAAAGCGTACATCAATCTGTCGAAAGCAAGATAATCGCACTTGATATTTCTAAGGTATTTGACGGAGTTTGGCATCGGGCTCTCTTGTCGAAAATGCGTGCTCTTGGGATCGATGACTCTCTTTTTCAATATATTAAAAATGACCTTTCGGAACGTTCAATCCAAGTTGTCTTGGACGGTTTCAAGTCTGATATTCACAAAATAAATGCTGGTGTGCCCAGGGCTCCGTTCTCTCTCCGACATTCTTTTTAGTTTTCATTAATGATCTCTTGTCTGGTACTTATAATCCAATTTATTCCTTTGCTAATGACAGCACTCTCTGCTTCTCATATTCGTTCCCGGACTCACGATAAACTTTCCATTCTCGGTATGTGTATAAGTAACAACTTACGTTAGAATGAGCACATATTCGATGTCGCCAAAAATGCTGCGAAATGTCTAGGTTTCCTCAAGCGATGTAAGAAATATTTTACCCCCTCTGATCTGGCCACAATATATAAGGCATTTATCCGCCTAAAACTGGAGTACAATTCCCACATCTGGTTAAGTGCTCCTAAAACATATCTGCTCCTGCTAGATAGGATTCAAAACCATGCGAAAAAAATAATTGGTGATACTAATATCAGTCAATCAATTGACACCCTCAAACACCGACGTAATGTCGCCTGTCTCACTTTGTCTTATCGCTATTTCCAACACCAGTGCTCCATTGAAATCGCCAGTAGCATTCCGCTCAACCAAACTTTCAACCGTAAAACCCTTATCGCTATGAATGCTCATCAGTATACCCTCAAGCCCATTTTCGGACGTACTCTAAATTATTGTGATTCTTTCCGAGGCCGTACAACTCGCTTATGGAATGCCCTGCCGACCTCTGTGCTTCCTGGTCGTTATAACTTGCAAACATTTAAAAACAATGTACATCTTTACCTGTTTTTTCTTCCTCCCTAAATTTTCTTCGGCCGCGCGAAGAACTAAATGAGGATCAACTACAATTTCGTGGGCTTTCGGAAATTGAAGGTTCCATTCATTTTAATTTTTCAAATATTTTTTTTCTGATGAATTGATACAAAATATTGTCGAGCAAACGAATTTATACAATATTCAAAAAAAATCCTGAAACCGTAAGTGCATTCTCTGCATCCGATATATAGGGTTTTCTAATAACGAACGAGGCGGCCAATCGACTGGCCCATGTCTTGAGATAATACTCTCACCATACTTACTCTTCAACAAATTGATTGTAGCGTGTGCTGTGTGGATTTTGGCACCATCCTGTTGTCGTCCAAGTCCATATCTTCCAATTCGGGCCAAAAATATACGGTGATCATGGCGCAATAACGCTGACCATTCACAGTAACGTGACGATCGTCGACGAAAAATTATGGCCCAATAACGCCGCCGGCATGCAAACCGCACCAAACAGTTATTTTTTGTGGATAAAGTGGTGATTCATGAAGCACATGTGCGTTTTCACCCGACCAATAGCTCATATTTTACTTATTGACGAAACCATTGAGCCAAAAATGAGCTTCATCACTGAAGACGATTTTGCTATGAAATTCATCATCTTGGCGCATCTTCTCCAAAATCCAATCGGAGAACGTAGCTCGTTAGTGTTCTTTACGATGATGAAAATGTTGAGTTTACTGAATAAATTGATAGTGACAGCTTGATGATTAGTGAAAGAGTGCGATCACAAATTAAATTCAAAGTTGTCAAGTGCCTATTGGAAAGCCCTATACAACAATACATAGCAATAGTGCTTTAGATGTCACTCGTACATAGGCCTAACATAAGATCATATTCAAGTGATGACCTTGGGTTTCAACCAATAATTGACATGATTGCAGTGAATAAGTTTGAAAAATTACGACAGGTCATGCACTTCAATGACAATACAACTTTTATTGCAAGAGAGCAATCAGGTCATGACAGATTGCACAAATTACTATAAGACCAGTCATAAATTTTCTGCTATCAAAGTTCAACACCGTTCCGCTAGAGAAAGAATTATCCATTGATGAGCAAATGTACTCTATAAAAGTGAGGCATTATATGAAGCAATACATGCCTATGAAACCACACAAATGGGGATTTCAATTATTTGTTCTTGCTGGAGTCACTGGATTCGCTTATAATTTTGAAATATATACAGGACATGCGGACAATTCGTCAACATCGGATATCGAACCTGACCTCGGAGCAACGTCCAACATAGTTTTACGTTTATCCCGAATTATACCTCGAAAGCAAAACAATCCTCTCTTTCGTGACAATAATTATACTGGCATTCCACTTATGGTTCATTTGGCAAAAGAGGGCATATTTTCATTGGGAACAGTTCGAAGAAATAGACATCCGAATTGTAAACTGCTAACAGAATCAGCAATGAAAAATGAGCCGCTTGGGCAAAGTCATGAATATATGACAATAGACGGCATTGATATAACATCAGTTGTCTGGAAAGACAATAAATATGTAAACCTTATCTCCTCCTATGCTGGAACTCAGCCTGAGCCATTTGTCAAAAGATATGGTCACAAGCAAAAGAAAACTATAGAGGTGAAATGTCCTTTCATAATACAGCAATACAACCCACATATAGGCGGCGTAGACCTTTTAGATAGCCTAATGGGATGTTATAAAATTGACATAAAAAACAGAAAGTGGTATATGCCCCTTTTTTACCACTTGTTTGACTTGACAATAGTCAATGCATGGTTGGCATATTAAAGAGTGCTAAAACAAAATGATAAAAGGGACTCCGAAATTTTAAATCAACTGAGTTTTCGTCTAGAGGTAGCGAAATGTTTAAGTAAGGTCAACAAAGGACCGAAACGTGGTAGATCGGGTACCATTGAACCTGCCATACAAGCCAAGAAGAAAAAAGGACCTGCGCAACATGTACCACCAAAAGACATTCGCAGGGATCAAACCGGCCACTGGCCTTAGCACACGGAAACTAAAATTCGATGCAAATACCCTGATTGTAAAGAATTCAGTCGCACAATATGTGAAAAATGTGGCATTGCACTATGTTTGAACAAAAACAACAATTGTCTTAAAATTTTTAATTTGAACTAATTTCTTATCATACTATTCATATAACTTTTGTTTATTTAAACAAAATCAATTGAATTGAAACATTTCATTATTTTCATAAATCAAATTATCACCTCCGTAGTATTCTTTAAAAACATAGTGTAGCCATTTGGCAACAGACCCTTGTTCTTGAAAACAAAGGTCGATCTCAATTTATATGATTGTTTCACTATGTTTGAATGATACGCACAGAATCATAGCGTGTCTTTATAAAAAAAAAAAAATAATTAGTCATGCCTCTAAGGGTTAAAGTGATTTTTAAATTCGTCCATAGGTAAAATCTATGAATGGAGACTTTAGATATGAGCACAACCGTGATGCAATTACGACAGCAATTAGATCCAGCTTTGACAACATAAGCTCTTTGGTTCCATCTTGTTTCAATGGAGCTACTCTGTTTTGGCACACAAAAACGCACAGTCGTTTGCTCCTGAAGTTAACATAATTTTTACATATGCTGTTGCCCCATATGCCTTCATGTTGGCATCTACAAATACGTAGATATGAAATAGTCCTTCTTTACTTTGAATTGCAATGGCTTCCAAAAATCAAAAGGATGTTATATCAACATCGTACAAATGAGGTAGTATCAAATTGTACTGGGAATGAAAGAAAGACATGAGTTACTGGCTAAATCATTATTCTTACCTGAAACTGAGAGCGGTCCTTGTAAAGATAAACCAAGAATTGTCTCTACAGCTTTCAAGGTAGACAAAATTCTTCGCTGCTGCCAATTAGAATACTGAGTCCTTCCTCTGATTCAATGTCGACATGTTTGGAATCAGCTAATTGGATACCATGGCATACAGGACAGGAACTCTGAAGAGCACACAATACGTCCACACATACCGATGTCAGGCACAACTGATGCTTCTAGCTCTACACTTTTATTGCTAAACTGGCTTTTTATGGAGATTAAAACTTTTTTGATTTGCTTGAATGAAGATTTTTCTTGCTGCCAAATGGTACCATCTTCCAAACGTAGGAGTGTTGACTGCCGCCGTCGATTATGATGCGAATTAAAATGTTTTTTTTTTTTTTTTTTTTTGCTGCTCGGTCTTCAAAATGATAATTGAATTTTGAATATCTGAATTACACACGAAAACCTAAAACATATTGTGCTACACTATTTTCTGAAATTACAGTGGGTAGAATTTTGGATTGAAAATTGAAAGAAGTGTCGCACATCGAGGGCATATCTTTTCCTTTACATTACGTGTGTTCCCCTACCTAAAATAAACAGTACAAAACAACGAAAATTTACGAAAATCTGTTACCGTATGCCAAAACTATGGGCTTTATGTTTAACGAGTTAAAAAATTTCCCCATCCTGTCCATTTTAACACAAGAAATTTCTGTGGGTAGTTTGTTGGTCTTCTGTCAAATCAATTGATGTGTCAAAAAATTGAACAACAATTTCTTTGTAGACAAGAAATACCGGGATTTGGTCACTCAGAAAGTGATGAAAACACAGGGCAACGGCTTTATTCCAAAATTGTTATGCTAATCAGGTCCAGTGAAAGTGATCCGAATATTGAGGTTGAATCCAAAGTAGGAGTTGGTGAAACATGTAAAGATGTTTGATTGAAAGTACCAACAAAATTGCTACTTTCGTTAGTGGAAGATCTCTGTCCAAAAGTGGTGAAAACCTTTGATTTTAAAAATAAAAACCAAAATGTGGCAAAAGATCCAAAAAAAGCTGTTTGAAGAGGGTTACACTTTTACTGTAGCACAAGTTCAGGGGAAATATCGGAGTTTGGAGCGGCGATATAAATCGGCTAAAATCCAAGACAAAAAAACAGGAAGAAATAGGGAGAGTTGTCCTTACTAAAGGTATGTTTATTGGAAACATTTTATATTAATTTAACGATGTATTTGGTTACAGTGAGTAAGATAGAGTCCTATCAGAAAAACGAGGAATACGTCCTGAGTATATCCTAGATAACGAAACACAGGACGGTTTGACAAGGGAAGACCTGCTAGCCAACGAAAGTTTCTCTGAATCAAACGCATCTTCAATTCCAGGTTTAGCATAAAATGTTTCTTAATTTTCATGAAATTAATGTATATTCTTACAGAAAACTCGAGCGGATCAGCAATTAAGCGAACGAGGAAGTGCGAACCCGTTCAGGAGAGAATTTTGCGGATGATCGACGAAATTGGGAAAGAATGTGCTGAATACCACTCTAAAGTGGTTCAATTCTTGGATCACAAAAAGAAATGCTATAATGAACACAACGAACTTTTGAAGTCGGTTCTTCAAAAGTTTTGAATTAGTTTAATTTTTATTTATTTATTTATTTTTTTTTTTTTTTTGTTTCTATGGTTTTAGTTGTGCTTAAATGAATTTATATTTTATGTTTTGTTCCTTTTTTGAATAAGTAGTTCGTTAGAATAAAAACCAAATGAAGTTCCAACAAAATCCTGTTTATTTAAATTTACAAGTTTTGCTGTAACTGTTGACATTTGGCATTTCTTACAACATTTCCTCTAGCATATTCCACAAATTGTATGAAGTACGGGCTGCTGTTTACAATAGTTTCCTCTATAAAATCTAAATCATCATTTGCAATATTATGAAGAACGCAACAAGCTCTTATGAAATGGTATATATTCTTCACTCCCCTAAGCTTACAATAATACAATTGTCGGAATCGTTGTTTGAGTAACATAACATATACCAAATGAATGCTCTATTGCAACACGACAAGAACTTAGTTTTAAATTGAAAAGAAGAAATAGTTAGAAATCCATTATCTCTATAAGGTGTAACTAGTTGACTAGAACATGGATATGCTGAGTCACCTAAAAGATATATATTATAATTGGTGGTGACTTTAATTCGAAACATACCTTCTGTGACTCAAGATGTAATACAACGAAAAGCAGACAACTCTATGAAGCCGGTATGCAATGTAAAGTTGACTTTTTCTCGACAGGAAAACCATCACATTGGCCTTCCAATCTTGTAGACTTCTTTGTCACAAAGGGAGCAGCCAAAATTTCTACAAACATCGAGGAAAGTTATGATCTCTCAGATCACAGAGAAAAGAGTAGAGCGCGAAAAAGATGGCAACAATCCCGTGTTACCCAGCATAAAACATACTTAAACCACTTATGCAACAAATTGAAAGAAGCAATACGAGAATACAAAAATCGGAATATCTCTACATATCTCGAAGGTCTGACTGCAGCAAGAAGTTCAAATTACTCCCTCTGGAAAGCCATGAAGGGAATCAAAAAACCTCAAATGCAATTTCCTCCCATAAGAAAAAATAATGGCTAATGGGTAAAAGGAGATAAAGAGAAGGCGGATCTATTTGCCGAGCACCTAGAAGAAACGTTTAAGCCTTTTGTTGAACAGGCGTTAACAGGAGATTCTAATTATATAATTACGGCACCGGACAATTTTAGAATAAAAACAGTGTCGCTACGAGAACTTAACCAAGCAATTAAAAAATTGAAAAATAACAAAGTCCCTGGTTATGATTTAATAACTGCTCAAATTCTCAAGTAGCTGCCAAAGAAAGCCCTGATCAAACTGCTCCAACTTATAAATGCCGCTCTAAGTCTATTAAACGTTCCAAGACAATGGAAAGTTGCCGAAGTTATAATTGTCCCGAAACCAGGCAAATCTCTAAATGAAAAAAAGTCCTACAGACCCATATTTCTGCCGATAATATCTAAAATATTTGAAAAACTTCTATTGAAGCGCTTGCAACCGATCATTGAAGAGAGACGTCTATTTCCTGAACATCAATTCGGTCTTAGAACTAAGCACTCCACAATTGATTATTTTTTTTAGAATTACGAATGAAATTGAGAAAGCCTTAGAGGGGAAAAAGATATGTTCTAGCATGTTTCATTTTAAGCTAAGCCAGGGTGTTCCGAGAAAGCTGCATACGATTCTGAAATCATACCTGGAAAACAGAATTTTTCGTGTTAAACATAGAACCGAATACTCGGAATTTAAAGAGATAGCTGCTGGAGTTCCGCAAGGAAGTGTACTTGGACCGGTATTGTTTTTACTCTATACTCGAGACATACCGGAAGAATCAGGTACCACAGTAGCCACGTTCGCGGACGACACGGCGATACTAGCTACAGATACTTTAGTCGAGTTAGCTACTGGAAAGCTACAAACAGCTTTGGACAAAATCTACGAATGGACAAAGATATGGCGAATTGTTCTCAATGAGACTAGATTTAGTTACTTACCAGAAAATAAACAATCTTTCCATTATCATTAATTCGGTACAAATACCATATACAAATGAAGCAAAGTATCTAGGAATGACACTAGATGTAAAACTGAAATGAAAGCCGCATGTTAAGAAGAAACGTGATGAACTTGAAAATAAATTCAGACAAATGTACTGGTTACTAGGAAAACATTCCAAGTTAAGCATACATAACAAACTGCTCATCTATAAGCAAGTGCTTAAACCTGTTTGGACGTACGGTTTACAACTTTGGGGCTGTACTAAACCAAGCAACCGAAATATTCTCCAAAGCTATCAAAACAAAGCTCTAAGACAAATCGTGAACGCCCCATGGTGTATCAGAAACAGTGATATCCACAGAGACTTAGAAATAGTTACCGTGGAGGACGAAATAATGAACTTTGCTCGCAAACTCCGGATTCGTCTTCAAGCAAGAAGTTCAAATTACTCCCTCTGGAAAGCCATGAAGGGAATCAAAAAACCTCAAATGCAATTTCCTCCCATAAGAAAAAATAATGGCTAATGGGTAAAAGGAGATAAAGAGAAGGCGGATCTATTTGCCGAGCACCTAGAAGAAACGTTTAAGCCTTTTGTTGAACAGGCGTTAACAGGAGATTCTAATTATATAATTACGGCACCGGACAATTTTAGAATAAAAACAGTGTCGCTACGAGAATTTAACCAAGCAATTAAAAAATTGAAAAATAACAAAGTCCCTGGTTATGATTTAATAACTGCTCAAATTCTCAAGTAGCTGCCAAAGAAAGCCCTGATCAAACTGCTCCAACTTATAAATGCCGCTCTAAGTCTATTAAACGTTCCAAGACAATGGAAAGTTGCCGAAGTTATAATTGTCCCGAAACCAGGCAAATCTCTAAATGAAAAAAAGTCCTACAGACCCATATTTCTGCCGATAATATCTAAAATATTTGAAAAACTTCTATTGAAGCGCTTGCAACCGATCATTGAAGAGAGACGTCTATTTCCTGAACATCAATTCGGTCTTAGAACTAAGCACTCCACAATTGATTATTTTTTTTAGAATTACGAATGAAATTGAGAAAGCCTTAGAGGGGAAAAAGATATGTTCTAGCATGTTTCATTTTAAGCTAAGCCAGGGTGTTCCGAGAAAGCTGCATACGATTCTGAAATCGTACCTGGAAAACAGAATTTTTCGTGTTAAACATAGAACCGAATACTCGGAATTTAAAGAGATAGCTGCTGGAGTTCCGCAAGGAAGTGTACTTGGACCGGTATTGTTTTTACTCTATACTCGAGACATACCGGAAGAATCAGGTACCACAGTAGCCACGTTCGCGGACGACACGGCGATACTAGCTACAGATACTTTAGTCGAGTTAGCTACTGGAAAGCTACAAACAGCTTTGGACAAAATCTACGAATGGACAAAGATATGGCGAATTGTTCTCAATGAGACTAGATTTAGTTACTTACCAGAAAATAAACAATCTTTCCATTATCATTAATTCGGTACAAATACCATATACAAATGAAGCAAAGTATCTAGGAATGACACTAGATGTAAAACTGAAATGAAAGCCGCATGTTAAGAAGAAACGTGATGAACTTGAAAATAAATTCAGACAAATGTACTGGTTACTAGGAAAACATTCCAAGTTAAGCATACATAACAAACTGCTCATCTATAAGCAAGTGCTTAAACCTGTTTGGACGTACGGTTTACAACTTTGGGGCTGTACTAAACCAAGCAACCGAAATATTCTCCAAAGCTATCAAAACAAAGCTCTAAGACAAATCGTGAACGCCCCATGGTGTATCAGAAACAGTGATATCCACAGAGACTTAGAAATAGTTACCGTGGAGGACGAAATAATGAACTTTGCTCGCAAACTCCGGATTCGTCTTCATGGTCATTGTAATAATACAAAACTCCAAATTCTGGACGAGACAAACTTAGTGCGTCGATCACAAAAAATGAGACTTTTCGATCTGGCGCGATAAGGACTATCCGCATATAATAGTACTAGCAGGTGGTTTTGCTGGAAACCTACCTGCCCCACGCGAACGTTATTTGAAACGGAAACTACTTGATAAGGTAACTTAGTTGTAGTCGATAACAAGGGAGGCGTGTTTTTAGTGAGTAAGAATCTTACACTACTATGAGCAACGGGTTCATAGTGCCTATGAAGATTTTCACACCTAACCACCAAAAAAAAAAAAATTTCTTCAATGTCCGGTTCATTAATAATTAGTTCCATCACGTCATTCGTCAGTTATCATGTCCGAAAATAATCTTTTAGCAGTATTTTAAAAGATTTCTATTATTTTCACAATACTCTAGAGCTCACAAGTGTAATTTAATTCAAACAAATGTATGTGACATTTCAGATTTGACATTTCATAAATGACATAGTTTACACAATTGGCTTAACTGCGTTCCCGTACATTCTTGAGATTTTGCCTTTCTCTGAAAGATTTTTACCCACACTCCTTTAAAAATGACAGACTTCACAATTTGGTGCAGAAAGTACTGGACATAACTATTTTTAACACGACATAAGCTTTGCACTGCAACAATTTCTAAAAGAATGTCCACGTTTACCACAACGAAAGCATCATTCGCTTTTTCGCAATACCTCCCTCTTTCTGTAATATTGATCTTGCTATCGCATTCTTTAGCAATATGCTTGTCAAATGTCAGGTGCTCGGCGAAAGCAAACTTATTGCAATACTGGATGTAGAGGGTTTGTCATTTGTTATGACAGTTACAACTCGACTTCTTTCCAGTGATTCCACTTCTTCTTAAAAAAAATTTATTATAGGTACTCTGAACCTGTTTATCTTCACTATTAGAAAGAGAAGAGATACTTTTTCACATTGATGCGGCTGATGAACAATCATTATCTCCTTCTAATGTGCAAAACTAGTCCATGGATTTTAGTATTACAAGGTATTGGTTGGGAGGTATGTGCAACGATGTACCGAGTTGGGTTCCAAAGGATATTATCTTTAGATAAAAACTGGGCAATGGTATCCTCTGAAGCCTTAAGTCTATCTTCATCTTCACTTTCAGATTCAAATGAGTTGGAGTTTTCGTCATTTCCACTTTCAAATTCAGGCATAAAATCTTCATCACTGGCCGAGTTACTAGGTTGGGTGAAAAGTAACCTCATTGGAAATGAAAAAAAAAAAAAAATTAATGTTTTTTTTATTTTATTCAATATAGTCCCCTTTAAGTTTGATACACTTAATATATTCTAGCGAATTTCCAACTTCTTGATCCCGTCCGAAAAGTAATTTTCCGGAAGGTCTGCAAAATACTCCTCCTTGGCGTCGATGATTTCCTCGGGTGAGCTGACTTTTTTATTGATGAGCCATCTTTTGAGGTCTTTTTTGAGAAAGAGATAAATAGTCCGAGGGAGCCAAATCGGAAGAATACGGTGGATGCGACAGCAATTGGAGCCGTAGTCATTGATTTTAGCCGTAGTTACGATGCTCTTGTGCGCCGGTGCATTGTCTTGCAAAAACAAAATTTTTGTTCGCTTCACGTGAGACCGTTTTGCAGCGATTTCGGCCTTCAATAGATCCAATAATTCACAGTAATACTCGCTGTTGATGGTTTTTCCTTTTTCGAGGTATTCCACGAAATGTATGCCATGACAATCCCAGAATACCGACGCCATAACCTTTCCGAACCATCGAGCCTCCCTCGGCCGCTTCGGAGCACTCGTGCCGGTTTCAGTCCATTGCCGAGCACTCATTCTGTTCTCTGGTGTGTAATACTGAATCCAAGTTTCATCAAAAATTACACCAAAAGTCAGCGCGATTCCGCATCAGCAAGTTCAAACACTCTTTCGAAGTGCTCTCGCGTTCTTGTTTTTGGTCAGGAGTGAGTATGCGTGGCACCCAGCGGCAGGATATGCAGAATATTGCCCAAAATATAGCTTGTGCGCTCAGTACTAATCTTTGTGGTATCTGCTAGCACCATTTCATGTTTTTTTAACACAGCCTGCCGCTGTGGACTTGATCGATATTGGAGTTGCGGCCACCACGAAACTCTCGGAACCAATGTTTGACGGTGTAATATGACGTAGCATAAGCCCCATAATATTTATCCAACTTTTTTTTTGTTTCCTTCGCCGTTTTTCCTCCCAAAAAATAATGTTTTATGAGAGAACGAAAATCGTTTTTTCCATATTCAACATGATGCCAAATACGTCAACAACAATCAGCTGTCAAAACAAAACTAAAGACAGTATCGCACAGAAATTTGGCATGTCTGACTAAATATGAACGGACTTCAAGGCACTGTAACCTTTTTTGCAGTAGGATCGCATTCTGGCGGTCAATGAGGTTACTTTTCACATAATGTATGGCTCAAACAAAATAGACTGGAAGTTAACCTAAACAAACATAAGTAAATGTTGATAAATGCTTAAAACACTTACTCATATACAAGGCTGATAATTGTGGTGAAAATATGGTAAAAGTTGGTTAACTTAGTAACAGTGCACTCAATGTGACATTTGAATGAAAGTGTGCCATCAAATATTACACCCAAATACAATATTTAATTTTTTTTGCCGAACTCAGGCGATTCGATTCAATAGAATAGTTCAATTCTATCAAAAAGCATTATCTAGTAAAGAAATTACCATAATTTTTTTAATACTTTAATTAAAGTAGTAGGAGTTGCATCAATCAATGATATTATCTAAATCTAATTGGATCAAATAAAATTCATCATTATTTAGATTGAATTGAGGAGAAAAGTTTTAAATCATCTGCTGGTTAATGGTCCTTTTTTTACTCGTGGAGTATGACCATTCCGAAACATTCGAGCAGCTAACATCAACTCGGAACATCACCTTGTGAGTATGTTCAGGGCTATAATTGCAGAAAACCGCCAGACCCTGAACATGTCGAAAAATCTGATGCCGCCAGCATTGGACGTAAAATGCTAGTGACATCACCACCAAAGAACAATCGAGTAGGTCTCCTCCGATTAAATTGGTTTGAACCCGTCCCAACGCCTTAATGATGAACGCATACAGGAAAACCTGGAAAAACAACGGACGTACAGAGCAGCTTTGCAGAAGAAAAAAGAAATAGAAGCACTCGATCGAAGCCTTAGGGAGTTGCTGTCAAAGGAATGAATTTCTAAAGATTTACCATAAAATAAAACAAGCATACCAAAACTGTAAAGGTCGAGCAGAAATCTACAAGGATAGAGAAGGTAATCCCAGGTAGTACTGAGAATCTGAAAAAGCTATTTGTGCAGATCCCTAAACTTCAGGACAAAGACAGACAATATTTCCATCTTCTCGGCCAAAATGAAGTCAGGGCAGTCATTTAAAAGCTTAAGTCTAACAAAACTGCTGGACCCAATGGCATATATTTAACAATTAATCTGCAAAATCTGGGCCGATGGATGTATGCCCGAGTTGAATTGAATTAAATAAGTCTCCTTAATATCGCCTTCACGTAAATGATCTGACCGACACCTATCAGAGTTGTTTTAGGCCAGAAAGGTTCACCATAGATCAAATTTTAGTATTACGGTTGATGTGGAAAAAAAACCTCAGGAGTTCCAAATCGCTATACACCATACATATGCTCGCATATACAGATGGCATTGATATAATTTGAAGAACACAGCGAGCTATTAATGGAGCGTAAGCGACTATCTGACTATTGAAGCAGTAGCAGCAAATATGTGTTTTCAAGAAAGTGGGACACACAACTTCGACGTTAAGGGGGTAAGGGACTTTATCTACCTCGGCTCCGGAATTAATTCCGACAACGACACCAGAGCGAAAATAATACGAAGAATCTCTAGGTAATCGCTGGCTAATTCTTCGGAAGTAAAAGGCAACTGAGTAATAAAGTCCTCTCTCGAGCAACCAAAAAGACATTATGCAGGGCAATAATCATTCTAGTTCTGCTTTATGGCGCAGAAGCGTGGGCACTGACGTAAGCAGATGAAAATGCCGTCGAGCTCTTCGAGAGAACAGTTCTTCGGGTAATTTTTAGTCCAGTTTGCATCAAAAGGGAATAGAGTTGACGTTTCAACAGCGAACTGTACGGACTGTAAACATTTGGCGACCTTGTCAAAAAAGCTCGGTTAATATGATTAGGTCACCTTGCATGGACACAAGCATCTCAGCCCGGAAAGTTTCCGACTTCAACTCAGAGACATAATACAATAGAGGACGACCTCATTCAACTTCGTGTGTGCAACTGAAGGTAGCTTGCTGAGACCTTGGTCCACCCCGGTTTAAGCCACTATCTAAGTAAGTAATTAAGTGTACGACTAGTGGGAAAAGACGATATTAGTCAAAGGATTTCGAAGTGGAACCCAAGACATTCCAGTTTTTCTTGAAGGATTGAATGATTGATAGAGGCAAAAATGTTGCTAATGTCGGTGTGTACCACATCAGTTCTACCTTTATTTTCCATCTTTTAAAGAAAATACAATAAAAAAAGACTAAGTTTGTTACAATAGATCGTCCAAAAACAAAACCATGCTAAGCGTCACACAAAACATCTACCGTTCATGTTCACCACCTAACATGTAAAATAAGATGATTTTAAACCAGAACTGAAGCCGCCAGATAGGCTAAACGGATAAGTATAACAAAAATTAACTGATCTCTAGAGAACTTCGATTCCTATAAGTCCCTATAAGACATCATTGCTGTCAGGGTCGAATAGACCTTATACGTGTCCTTACAATAGTTAGAAGTCATTCTAAGTACTGGTTTAGATTCCACACCCTCACGTTTTACCTAAAACAAGAAGACCAAAAACTAAGGAAAAAAATACAGCAATGTCCCAAAGTTAGTAAAAGATTTTGGTAGTTTGCCAAAAAACATTAAAAATTCTGCCTCATCTTTCATCCCAACCCTCATTTACAATGACATTCGAGCTGTCCCTTTTTTCTAAGGTCATGCAAACGCTGATAAATCGTTAGCTCATGAAATATTCCGAAACACGAAAACTTCTCCATGACCGGCAGTATGTTTTCGTAGCAACAGGTCCAATGTTGATTTGATGGCATATCTTACCGAAAAGTGGAACCAAAGCCTACATCAATCTGGCGAAATCAAGATACTTGTACTGGATATTTCTAAGGCATTTGACAGAGTTTTACATCAAACTCTTTCGTTTTGGATATTTCAAGTCTGATATTCCCAAAATATCATAATTGTTGGTGTCCATTCATTTCTAAGAACATTAAGCATCTGAGTTTTTTTGAGATTGACTACAAAATCAATATAATCATCAGAAGCGCCATGTAAACTGTAGGTTCTTCATTTCCGTATATTACATACATATATGTATATGTGCATCAGTGAAATTTAGTTATGCACACAGTTAAAGTACCATCAAACACACGGTGCATTGACAGAAGGGATATTTCCAATTAATCCCTGAAGATTTAACTGATTATGAATTCATGCAAGCACATCAATTATTTATACATACATGCAAATGTTATCGCTACCAACGCACCCTCAGTCACAATTCAAATCGCAGTGTCAGTATAATTTCTTCTGCATAGGTACTAAAGAACCCCGACGACTCGATGTGTAGGTACGAAAGATATACGAAATTGTTTGAATCCGCAATGCTGAGTATCCAAAGTAAGGAGTGTATACTCGAAACTAATGAGAAGCAGCACTTGTGACATTAGAAGAACGAAAAACCAGACACACCGGCTGAATCTGAAAACGACTCCGCAACTCATACCACATCAGACTCAGTCTCAGTTCCGATCATTTATAAAGAGTAACATTCCCGAAGGAGTAAGACAATTTATTTACAATTCGTTTGTGTTTTGTGGAAAATACATACTCGTACAGAGGATAAATGAACAGAAGGACAAAAAATAAAAACGACAATGACGATTCAGGACAACGTCAGAAGCCATCTACTAAGGACGCACATGATCTCATTAAAAGACTGAGTATGTGCACACACAATGAATGCGATTTCCTTCCGGCGAATACCACTCACTTTCCCTTGAAATGTCATGGATTTTGCTTTTGTATATCTTAAGACTTGTTCTGGTTTCCTTCATAGTCGTTGCGGGCTTCTTCATCGTCGTCGTAGTCGATAAGCGTTTTACTGCACCATTGCGGTCACATTTAAGTCGTTACATTTATATCAAGAGTCTCTGACATGATGTGGTCTCACAGAAATGGGACATATCCGTGCCCGGCGCGTCTTGACTTAGACTTATGCAAACAAATGGCTCATATGTGGTCCCCTCATGACTTCATACATCACTGTATGCACGTACGTGAGCTTGTCCACTGTTTTTGTTTTTTTTTTTTTTTTTTTTTTTCATTCAGGCCCCCTTATTATGCAGGGTTAACCATCCGTCCAAACCGACAAAGTGCTCTGGAAAAGCAGTCATTCTAATGAAAACAGATAGCCTGACCAAAGCTGGTAGCTTCTAAATCCTTAACGTTAAGGATAAGTGGTAACATGCATTCATACATGTGTCATACACACTCGTATACATATGTATTGTATATTCGTATAAGGGCTAATGTGGTAAAAGTATGAATACAGTCGCTATGTGCTGTTCCCATCCTTTTGGATTTCGTTTTTGAAACGGTAAAAAAAGGAAAAGAAGAAAATGTCTAAGGACTTTTGCATTTTATGCACTTTTTAGTTCCCAATGACGCTTTGGTTTGGAAAAATGCATGAGGTGTTTGCCTGCTCGGGTGGTGGATTAAAGTGGAGCATTTGCCGAGTGGCAGTGTTTCACCATTAAAGTGGGTATACTAGAGTCGTCCTTTTCAATTTAGAAAGATTTATATTTTTGTTTTTGTTTTATTTTTTTTTTTTCTTTTTTTTTTTTCCTACTTCTATGTAGCCCTTAAGAACTCTGTAAGAAAACTTGAAGTGGGATGAGGTTGAAGGTTACTACTCAGAAGGATTTAAGTAGACACTGGCACAAGAGTTATTATGTTTCCGTAAGTTAAGTCAAATTTTGAAAACGGTAATAATTCAGAGCGGTGAAGTGGACATTTATAACGGAGGATGAGCGGACTTATGTTGGATTTAGTTGAGAATCGTCGTTTGCTAGTGATTTGAATTCAACCTGGCGATGTACAGAAAACGAGCACTGATAAATGTTGTGCATGCTCATTTGTCAAACAAATTCATTGTGAGTTTTTATTTTTTAGTTTTAAATGTTTTTTTGATAATCATTTGTATTCGGTGATGGAATTATCAAATTCAGTTAAGCTACAAGATATTCTTGTGTACTAAGGTCATCAGATGCGAAACGAGGACTTTACAACTTCAATTTACTCATAAAGGGATGATCCAGATTATGGTTGTGATGAGCTTCAACCTGAAGATGTTGTAATGATTTCCGATTGTTTGAATTTATTTGATTCTTCATCACTCATGAATGTAGTTAATTTGTCGATTAATGTAAGTAGTTTAGGTTTGACTTCATCATATGGCATTCAAACTGTAAAACTGGTGCGACGGAAAAGGTGAATTTACCGACAGAATTACAACAAGAAGTATCAACAGAAGTGCAACCAGAAGCGTCCAAATCGTTCCGGCTAAAGAAAAGAGCTCGATCATCATTACCAAATTTAGAAGCTTCAGGACCAAAAGTAATCTCATCTGCTGGTGAATTGACTGGTAGTGGTTAGTATTTTTCAACTACTAATTATCTAAACTGAATAGCTAGATAGCAAATTTTTTGTATTTATTATTTCATTGGACTTGGCGAATATCGACAAAGATTCCAGTGAATTTAAAAACATTTTATAGCGAATAGAGGAAAAACAGATCCACCATCTAATGTTAAAAAACTTCGAACACTATACGAGTTTTTCTCTTACTGCTTTACCAATGATCTTATCGAGTTAATAAGTCTGGAGACAAATCGATCTGCGATCACAGAAAACATGAACACGCAATTTAATTCATTCACTGGAGGATATGACCCCATTTTTCGAGTCAGAAAGGTTTCGGACTTTTTAATTGAACGCTTTGATTCCATTCTAAAAAATGCTTCTTTATGTATTGACGAGCAAATGTGTTCTAAATGATCCATCATTTGCGCAATTATTTACCTGACAAACCAAGTAAATAGGGCGTACAGTTCTTTGTTTTGTGCGACACCATTGGCTACTCGTATCGCTTCGAAATATTCACTGAAGCCAAAAATGATGACATAATTTTGCCTGGTACACCAAATATTGGACCAACAGGTAATGTAGTACTAAAAAACAAAAAAAAAAATTTATTTCTTCTATTGAAAATAGAATTTTATGAATCATGTGTTGTACTTTGACAATTTTTATACAAGTTTATTGCTTTTAGTTTACCTAAGAGCTCGTGGCATTTTCAGTCTTGGCACTGTCAGAGCAAATCGAATTTCAAATAGCAAGTTACCATCAGAAAAAAGCAAACAAATCAAAGAAGTCGAACGAGGGTATTCAATAGATTTTGTTGGAACCGCTTACGATGTCGATATGTCCGCCGTATTGTAGAAAAACACAATGTGAAGTTGTTCTCAAAATATGTTCGCCATTCTTGAGGGCGAATCCAAATTCTCAGCCATCTAAAATTGTCTGGTACAACCGATCTTATATAGATATTGACTGTCCACAAATTATCTGTGAGTATAATGCCCACATGAGTGGAGTTGATCTCATGGACTTTTATATGGGACGCAATGGACTTCAAATTAAGACAAAATATATGGCTACAAGAATTGTTTACCATCTTCTTGACATGACAATAATGAATGCATTTATCCCGTATCGGAGATGATCAAATAGCAAAAAATATGACGATGAATGAATTTCGCACAAGTTTCGCAAAAGAACTGTGTACTTCCGTTGAAAAACGGCCTGTTGGCCGTTCATCATCTAGTATAACCGAAGAAGAAAAGACCAGCAATATTGGTATAAGAGCAGCTCACCCGATGGCAAGTATGAGATTTGACCAATTAGTACATTTTCCTGAATGGGGATCGAAAAAATCGCGTAAATTGTGCTAAAAATCTTGAACGCACACGTTTTGTATAAAATGCAATCTTCATTTGTGTTTCTCCAAAGCAAAGAACTACTTTAAACAGTATCATGTAAAAGAATAAACTAAGCATTAACTGTGAATAAAAACGATTATTTTGTACTTGTTTTACATATTTTTTCTAATTATCTCACATCCTCAGACTCAATATTCGCGTTTTTCAGCCCAAAATCATCTTAGAACAAAAATTATGTTGTATGTATGTATGTACTATACTAAAACTTCGCTTGTTTCCATCTCGAGAAATAAAGGTTTAATTTCTAAATCATATTTCTTCTTAAATTTCTATCCTATCAAGCCATATATTGTTTTAAGATTATCTTATACTAGATTAGCTTTGTAATACTAATATGTACTCCCACACTCTTATATCATTCTTACGATGATGTATAATACCTTAATTGAATTCAGTATATCACTTAATTTAATGAAGTCAGTCGCTTTTATTTTCTCTGGAAGGACAGTCGCTTAAATTAGTATTTTACAATAGTAAAGAGCATTTATCATTTTCCCATACAAATAGTCTTTCATTTAATTTAAATAGTCATTTTAAGTTTGATAAAGGTTATTCTTCAAGTTGCTCGCGCAGCCTACATTGACCAATCAACAAAGATCGTTAAGTCTGCGAGTGAATTTCTTGGATCGAAAGAATTTCAGCTAAGCAAAAAAATTCGATGACATCGAGGCGAAATTTTTGATATATATTCAACGCCTGATTGCCGCTCATGAGAGTCTTTTAACCGTCGATAAGAAAATTGTTGATCAAAAGCTCGTAAGTTTCGACGACACAGAAAGGGAGTTGGAAAAGGTTGCTGACTCAAATTCTCTCAATATATTGGGAGATTCGTCGTGAGATTTGATTTTCAATAGGCTTTTTTGACAGATCACGGGTGACTCCTATCAAACTGCTTTGTCATTTTTCTTCAGTATCGTTTGGCAAGTCATCGTGGAAAGACTAACATGACAGCAACGTCTCCAAATTGTTCAGCTGTATTACGAAAATCAGCGTTCTGTGAGAAATGTTTTTCGTGAGATTCGAGGTGCGCATAATCGACTGAAACTACTATTGTCAGCAACTTGGCTTGGCGTATTCGATAACTTGGCATATTTTACATGCGGATCTCAGCCTAAAAGCGTACAAAATTCAACTTATGTAAGAATTGAAGCCAGGCAACTTAAATTTGCGTCATATTTTCAGTGAATGGGCTCTGGAAAAACTCAATGAAATTCCGATGTTTTATCTTGAAATTTTGTTCAGTGATAAAGCCAATTTCTGGCTCAATCGATACGTTAATAAGCAAAATTGCCATATTTGGGCTGATGATCAACCCGAGGAATACCAAGAGCTACCATAACATCCATGAAAAACAACGGTATGGTGTGGTTTATGGGCTGGTGGAATCATTAGTCCATATTTCTTCAAAAATGAGGCAAAACAGAATGTTACCGTCAATGGAAACCGTTATCGCGCCATGTTAACGGACTTTGTGCTTCCTGAAATTCAAGCACATGGTCTCGGTGAGCTCTTGTTTCAACAAGACGGCGCTACGAGTCATACAGCGCGTGAAATCATTTTGGTGAGCACCTACTAGGTGGTATGAAAAGTAATCTCCTTGAGAATGAGAATTTTTTTCGCTACATGTGAGGCCATTGCAGCTATTTCGGCCTTCAATCGCTCCAATAATGCACAGTTATACTCGCTGTTGATAGTTTTTCCTTTTTGGAGGTAGTCCACGATGAGTGTGCCATGACAAACCCAGAAAACCAACGCTATAACCTTTCCGACCCATCGAGCCTCCCTCGGCCGCTTCGGAGCACTCGTGCCGGCTTTTGTCCATTGCCGGGCACTCATTCTGTTCTCTGGTGTTCAACAGTTACCAGTCGACGCCAAAAGTCCGCTCAATTCCGCATCAGCAAGTCCAAACACTCTTTCGAAGTGCTCTCGCGTTCGTGTTTTTGGTCAGGAGTGAGTATGCGCGGCACCCAGCGGCAGGATAACTGTTTCATATGCAGAATATTGCCCAAGATATGGCGTGTGCACTCAGTACTAATCTTTGTGGTATCTGCTAGTTCGCGCACCTTCACTTTCCGGTCAGCCAACACCATTTCATGTATTTTTTTGACATTGTCCTCTGTAACCGGATCGGTATGCCTGCCGCTGCGGACTTAATGGGTAGTGGAGTTGCGGCCACCACGAAACTCTCGAAACCAATATTTCACGGTGTAATCTGACGGAGCATAGCCCCATAATATTTATCCAACTTTTGTTTTGTTTCCTTCGACGTTTTGCCTCTCAAAAAAAATTGTTTTATGAAAGAAAGAAAATCGTTTTCGTCCATACTCAACATGATGCCAAACACGTCAACAACAATCAGCTATCAAAACAAAACTGAAGACAGTATCGCATTCAAATTTGGTATGTCTGCCTAAATATGAACGGACTTCAAGGCACAATAACCTTTTTTGCAGTAGCAGCGCATTCGGGCGGTCAAGGATGTTACTTTTCACTCCACCTAGTAATTTCACGTTTTGCTACGGAAAATTGGCCGCCTAAATCGTGCGATATCACACCGTTGGACTATTTTCTCTGGGAATATGTAAAGTCTCAGGTCTTCAGGAATAAGCCAGCTACGATTGACGCTTTGAAAGCCAACATTACTCGTGTTATCCGCGAGAAACCACTGTGATCAAACGAGTCGCCCAAAATTGAACCTTCCGAATGGACCAACTCAGACGTAGTCTTGGCTAACATCTACGTAATATCATATTCAAAAAGTAAATGCCATGAATTGTCGATACTACAAATTTTTATTTGAATTTCAAATTTATGTATTTTATTTTACATTATAAATCAAACCTCAGGATGAATCTCCCTTTATATATCAGATGTTGGTCTAAATTGTATAACAAAAATAAGAAAAAAAATGGACCTTTGGTTTTAGAACCATGGGGTGTCCCTTATAAGGGATACAAGGAGTTAAAAGTAAAAAACATATTTTTTTTTCCAATTTTTTTAATAGATATGTTTTAAAGTATCGTACATGAAGTCCAACCAAATTTTTGTCGTTTCATTTACAAATCAAAATTCATTTTTCATCGCAAACCGAATAATCATATTTTTTCTTCAGCACTTTGTCATCTTCAAGGGGACAGTTTTTTTTCGATTGCTTTGTATTGTTCCTGGAAAAAAAAATGTGGATAGCAACTGAGTACGTGTTACAAAAATCTCTTTTAACCTGTTGCATTGATGTCTCTTTCTTTCAATTTTGACAGCAGATTCAGCTATGTAAAAAATATGTCGAAGTAGACATGGTAAGACATTCGCAAACCACGACTCTGCTACACATCGCAAAATTCAGCACCACTCGCCCACCAAGACCCATGTCTTTGTTATGTTGGCTTGTATCTGCTCCTTGGTACGGATCAAGTCATAAGGCAAACCCGAATGTTGTTGCTCCAACCCACACTTTATATCCCCAACGAATAATTGCTTCGTGAAGTGGCGGCCATAATATGGAACCATGGATTCATTAATGCAATACTTTTCTTGTGCTGGAGCAAATTCTAAAATCTTTTTATTCAAGTAGTCGGATAATAGCCGAATTTTACTGAACTTATCACTTTGGTTTAGATTATGGTTATCGCAAAAGTAAATGTTGGATATTATAGCATTAAAGCGATCTCTTAAAAGGCTGGAAGATACTAGTTCACACCCAGCATCACTTGTGACTTCCGAATACGTACTTTTTTGAGGAAACACGTTATATCTACTAAGCAAAGTATTCTGACTTAATTCAATGTGAAATTATGAAACATTTAAATGTATGTTCTTTTGCATAGCATGTAGGATCCATCATCAAAAAATTGTTCAAATATATCTATCGGGGCTTGATTATTGAACACACTACTAAATATCGTCTCACCTGTAGCGCCCTTCAAATATTTCTTCGTTCAAGTTAGTATCTTTTTTGGATCCATTTTTCTTTTCTTGGGAACCATGGTGGATAATGAAATGTCGTCGTCAAAATCAAAACCATCATCATATGCAACTTCAGCACCAGCAAGTAGTCGACTGCTTGGTAAATTGGATAAATTCATTTTCTTCTCCTGAATCTTCATCTGTCAATACTCCACATGCATTATTTGGCTGTAGCAAGGTTATTGTGGTCGGTGATGAATTCGATTCTTCCTCTTTCAAAACAGCTGGGATATCATCGGAATTTATGTTTCTACAAAACAAAACAGACATAAACTGTAATCTCCAACTGTCCCGTAAATGGGACACCAATAAGAAAACTTTCATTTTGCAAAACCCATTAAAGATTTTATAAATTTTACAGAGGCAGTAAATAACATGACATTCTAACATTGAACTGTCCAAATACTATTTATAACATTTTTGTTGGAACAATGTCAAAATTACCTTCGTGATGACATTGTTTTGCCAGTTCAATTCACTTCACTCAAAAACACTAAAAGCGAAAATAACCCGCGAAATATTGCTACTTTTTTTTATTCGTAACCAGACAACATATTCAAAGGAATTGAATAAACCTCAGATATTAAATTCAGATAATTGAAATAATTTAAAAAAAAAAAATAAAAAATTCAAAATGCAGGTGGGTTACGAAAATTCTCGTTTTCGTAAGCTGCGACAGAAGAAGAATCCACAGATTCTGAACGTGAATACATCACTTGGCAACACAACAGGTGTTGCCCAATGTCCCATTAGGCTTCCTACATTGCCTTTCAGAAAATTCGATGGCAATTTCCAAGAATGGCTTCCCTTTTGGGAACAATTTCGGGCAACAGAAAAACTCAGTTATTTGGAATCTTTATTGGTTGAAAGCAAAAAAAAAGGTATTTAAGGATTTACTGCTTCTGAAATGTGTTACGAAGCAGCTATTTCTCTTCTACAAGTACAGGGGCAATTTGGTGATACAGAACGATTCATCGACAAACAAATGCAACACAAATGTTATAGTTTTGCGGAATCTGAACAGTTCTATTACAACCTGCAGTCGAACTCTTACCATATGAGTTAATCGTGTAAGGTAACACTTTTGCTTTCAGCTGCCATATATTGTCGCCATGAAAAGTGGTGTAACTTGCTACGCTACTGCACGCGTTGATGTCTTCATGGATTCATTTCTACTATTTTTTCCATCACATATTGGAAAAAGAATAATAGAAAATAGTAACAATTTTGGGCATTCAGCTTTTGGGGAAAAACGCAAAGAAATAGGCAAGAGTATACTGCACGCATATCTTGGTGTCTGGATTCTCGCTGGTATTTACAAGTAAGTTTTTGCTTAGATTTTTTCAGTTCTCAAATGAATCTCATTTATCTCAGATCGCAAACAGAACGTATTGAAGATTTGTTTGATGCAGATTTTGGTTAACCTATTTTCTGATCAATAACGTCGAAGGAGACATTCTAACGTATTACAAAAGTTTTGCGATTTGATGATCAAGCTAGTCGAAAACAAATACAACAAGCAACCAGAGATAAATTTGCTCCGATTATAAATTTATGGGAAAAATGGGTTGAATTACTGCCATTTTTTTACAATCCATCGCCGTGTGTGACCGTTGATGAGCAATTACTCGGGTTTCATGGTCGTTGTTCATTCAGACAATATATGCCAAACAAGCCAGAAAAATATGGGCTAAAGTTCTGGGTATGTACTTGTACCGAAACTTCTTACATTTGAAAAATTTAATAATATTTAGGGGAAGCAGCTGGAGCTAAAATAAAACGTAACCAAGATGAGCGGATGGTTTTAGATTTGGTTGAAGGATTGAAGGGTCACAATATTACCATGGACAACATCTTATCATCTTACGAACTAGGCAAAAAATTGCTATAGAGGAATTTGACAATGAAAATGAATGGTATTTCATCGCTCCGGATACACACGCCGACATGAAAATGATGAGTCTGCATACTGGGCGATGGGAACGGCGGCTTCCGATATGAAGGGAAGTAGCTCTAAGTTTATTCTAAGTTTTGACTTGTAAGAATTCGGTCGCAAAAAAGGAATATTAAGAAAATAATAAAATTGTTTCGAGATAGTAAGTCGGACCTTCAGGGATTTGTTAACTGGCGCCCGAGCAGGGACCGCTCTGTATACGATATCCCCTTTTTCTCTGTGACACGCTCAGATTCTCTAACCAATATATAGAGTCGATAAGTTCTGAAAAGCTCAGTCCCCATAAAAACACTGCGCTTATACATCGACCATTCACGTGCATCCAATCGTACCCATGAGAACACAAATGGAAGTCAAAAGGGAATTAAGAGGATTCGTGTGAAACAAATCGTGCCTTGGTAGGTTGCGTGCATTTTAATATTCGCGTCCAAAAAGGATAACACGATCCTTCCGAAAGAGCGGTACGCAAAAGAGACGAATTTGGGTATTATCTCAAAGATAACACGGTGGTGTTTTTTTTTTTTTACAATACGTAAAGCATATAATAATCTAATACGATGTGTGGTGCTGTGAACTTCCTAATAATATTTGTAGGACTCATAAAGATATAAAAATTCAATATTTGTACTACCATATAAGAATTTCCCTAGTTTCATGTAAAGATCCACAAGAGCAAGCATTTACTTGCATCCCTCTTTTCAGAATTGCTGCCATGCTGTCTTTCTCCCTAGGCTATCAGCTATTCAACTATCATTCACCAATTGTGACTATAAAAGAAGGTAGGGGGTGGATTTTCGATGGACATTTTAAATTGGTACACGTTATCAATTTAACTCAATTCGAAGACTTAGTGCAAGGTATTAACAAATCAACAATCGGGAACTTCTCAACAGAAAAGAGGACCACAATTGATTTTTATCTCAACAAAACGAACGACAGATTGTCCTCACTTAGAAGTGAAAAACATCGAATCACAAGATCTATCAACTAGATTGGATTGGCCTGGAAATGGATTGCGGGGAATTCTGATGCTGCTGACTAGAATAGAGTATTTTCCAATGAAGAAGACATTGTGACCAACAATAACCAACAATACAAAATTAATACCCGACTCTTTAGTACCTTAGGGGAGACTACGAAAAATCTTAATTGGATGATAGACCAATTTAATAATAAGATTAAATCAACCTTGGCTGGACGATATGAACAAGATATTCTAAATGAAGCTGTTGTAATAAATGACGAGCTTAACGAAATAGTACGTGCCTGCCAAATGGCGAAAAGTGGTACAGTAAACACGAACCTCCTGGATGAAGAAGAAATTAGTAGAATCATCTGTGAAATGGAAACTCTACCTTATGCCAACATAATTGAAGCCATAGAAAATGGATCGCCATCCATTTACAAGAATGGCTCAATTCTCCTTTATGTCCTCTCTATGTCAAAAGTAGGAAGTGACAAATTTAACTTACTTTCAACGAGATCTTCAGTTACTGATGGTGTACAGATTGACATGGACTACGATAGAATTTTAATTACTCATTAGAAGACCTATGGGATTATCAACGATTGCCTTTGTATTAATAATCAGATGATCTGTAATACTATCATTTACAAGCTCTTCTTACTCGCACACTCAACTACTTTCATCGGTCTTAACGAACATCACGAGGCGGGCACGAAAGATCGATCAGGAACATGTACACCGCATCAGTGTTAAGAACATTGCTCAGTTGAAGGACCTAAAAAATCAAGCTATATACCTCTCCTTAACAAATGTGAGAATCATAGTAATAGTAGCAGTCGTAGCCTGGATTATCTGGCGAAAAATTAATCTTGGCTCAAACCTACCATTTGTAAATCTGTATAACATCGTACTTGATCCCAGGATTAATTCAGAAAATCAAACAGCAGATAAATCACATTCGTCCCGAATTTGGTCGTCTGCATCTGACGTCACACATGATCTACAGGACGTAGATCTTTAAAGAGGGAGGAGTTAACACGACGCACTTGACCCTGAACCCAGAGGAAGGTAATAGACTGTACGAGAATTGCTGACACAGTTTGTTCAGGTGCATAATTGTCCCCACGACAACTGAATGGTATTGCATCGCACTGGGATCACGTTGCGTTGCTCCGGATACACGCGCCGACATGAAAATGATGAGTTTGCATACTGGGCGATGGGAACGGCGGCTTCCGATATGAAGCGAAGTAGCTCTAAGTTTAGTCTAAGTTTTGACTTGTAAGAATTCGGTCGAACAAAGTAATATTAAGAAAATAATAAAATTGTTTCGAGATAGTAAGTCGGACCGTTGAGGGGAGGCTCAGCCTCCCCGTCCGCGTTTTTTTTTTTTATGAATCCCCTTCAGGGATTCGTCAACTTGCTTTCCGCGTTCAGCTCAAAACGCAAAACTAATCGTTGGAAAGTATGCGAATGCTTTTATCATCTATATGAAAATTGGTCCTGGATATCATATTTCCAGGGGAAAGTATTATTTTTACACGACCTAAGTGTCGAATTGACAAAGGAATATATGCTCAAAAGATAGGGGGCACCTCGAGCATCATGTTCACGTGCACTTTATTCGACACTTTCTAGTTCGTCTTCATCTTCTCCAGCTTAGCGACAAAAGATAGATTTACCGCAGCTTAAAAAGCGTGACAGATGTGCTATTTGTGTAGAAGAAAAATCAGCCATAAAAGAAAGCAAAACAGAATTGATCTGCGTTTTCTGCGACAAAAACGTTTAGAAAAATAAACACAACCGCAATGTTCATACATATGTGTTAAATATATGAATAATTATAAATAAAAAAATTTTCTAATAAAAAATATTAATTTTTTCTTTAAAAACAAAAAATGATTTCAGGGTCGAAAACGACCCATAAACCTAAGATTAGTCGTTTTTATAACGTAGGTCTACGGTTATTATAAATAATAAACGTCAAAGTACCCAAAACGATCTTTTGAATTACACCTAGGAGAACTTCAGTCCATTGACTTAAAGGATCTGACGTCTATTCGTAACCAAACCAAACCATTTCCATTCGTCATTTTTTACACCATATCGTTCTAGTTTCTTTTTTAATATTTGTCTGTCTATTTTCTCGAAAGCTCGTTTCACATCGAAAAATACACAGCTGTTTTTTGAGAGAGATATTTTTTCCATTTGTAACAACAACAACAACAACTCTCCAATTTGTAACAACTAAATACATTGCGCTTTGACATGAATGGATTTTTTTCTAAATCCCAATTGAACTATTTTTATCAAATTATTTTCTTTTTTTTCGAAATAACCTTTAAGCTGTATGAATACTAATTTTTCAAACACTTTTCCACATAGAGGCATAGAGTTTATTGAACGAAATTCTTCACACTTTTTGGTATGATGTACTTTTTTAATCGGGGTAAGAAGAGATGTTTTCCACGAGTTTAGGAATATATCTGTCTCTAAAGATTTATTTATTACTTGCTGTAATGTTAGTCGAATTATATTAAAATTAATCAAACACCTTCTTGGATTCATAAAATGAGAGGCTTTTTTGTTTTCATTTCTGTAAGAGTCAATTTAATGTCTGAAATTTTAAAGATACACTTAACTCGTTCATATAGCTAATAAAAGGGATATACCTAAGACTTCACTTTATGCAACCGGTATGCTAGGGAGATTACTAACTAGAAAGTAGGTACTATCTTAGATCTCCATTTCAGACCAAAGATACATTGAATTAAGCTGGACCAACTGAACCCGATTTAAAGAGGAACTCGACAAGTATAATAGTGCTCCCCCTAAACTCAGGACCCAAAAAAAAAAAAAAAAACGTTGGCAAGCTGTTTAGAATATAAACGGCACCCTCACCAAGTGTTTCGAAATGGCATGTCCAGCTAGTCCACTGTTCCTTGGTGGAATGCAGACCTGCAGCGTCTTCGTAAAGGATCCAGAAAACCTCTAAACCTACCTACGAAGTTGCCAGTGAGCTTAACAAAACAACTCGCCATAGTTGGTAAATCTCATCGATTGTGGTGATTGTGGTGTTGCTTCCTTTGATGGCTTCAAGTCGCCTGCCACTGATTGTATTTACCCAGTTATGTTAAAAAAAAAAAAAAGTTAGTGCTAGCTTGGTATTGTCATATGGTACATACCGAATCCCTGGCGAACAGTGAGAGTGGGCTTTATACCAAAAACCGGAAAGAAAGGTTACTCGCTCACCAAGAGTTTCAGACATATAAGGCTGACCTCCTTCGTGCTGCAAACCATCGAAACAATGGTTTAGATCCATTTGTGTAAAACCGCTTTGCGAAGGTCCTGTGAAAGTGCGCTTCAGAATCTGGTAGAAATAATTGAAGGCGCGATTTTGGATGCTGGCTGCGGCCAATATGTAGTGGCGAGTGTAAATAGGGGTTACGCGCAAAGCGGCGTTGTTTTCTCCACTGCTATGGTGCATGCAGATCGACTCGTTGCTCATCACGCACAATAGTTTTAACGTCTATGCCCGAGCATATGCGGATGATGTAGCTTTACTTTTTGTTGGGACCGCAGGCAGTCCCAGACGTGATCAACGACTGGTGCATTATTAATGGGCTTTCAGTCAATTTTGGCAAAACTGAAGGTTTTCTCTTTACGAGAAGGAGGAAGCTGTCTCGTCGAAGGCATCTAAGGTGCTGTCGGCCTTCTGGCAATGCAAAGAAGCTACCGGCAAAACACGGAACCTGTCACTGAGAAGGGTTCTTTGGATCTATACGACTACGATAAGACCAATTACATCCTACACGTCGGTTGTCTGTTGGAATAAACTTTCGCAAAAATATATGATTGCTGCTTTTATTAGATTCATTGTTTTTCTCAGTTGCTTGTGAGCTCTCCCCAGCACTCCTGGCTCTGCACTAGACCCATTGATAAATCTCAGTCTCCCCTTGATATTCATATTGCGGGCTGCAATTTCAAAACCATCTTCAGTATAAAAAAAAGTGGTCTTTTGAACAGAACGCACTGGACTTGCGGGAAAAAATATGAAATCGACATTCCCTGTGCCCAGGACTAGTTTCGGCCAGAATTTGAGCCAGGAAAGGAATGCAGTCGGGTCTTCACACACGGCTCCAACACCAATATAGGAAGTGGCGCTGGTGTCTCACAATTGCCTTCCAAGAGGAGACTTACGCAATCCTGATGTCAGCAAACTATATTAAGAAGAACTGGTCGAGGAGGCGAAGTATTCATCTGTAACGACAGCTAAACTGCGCTTAGAACCTAACTGAACCCTCTTACTTCCAAGCTAGATCAAGAATGCAAGAAATCACTAAACGCAGTCGCCAGCACTTTTGTGGGCTTCCAGGTCAAGTCACAATGGGATTGCGGGAAATTAAATCGCCGATGAACTTGCCAAAGTTTAATGGAGAGTTTTTTTTAGGATCCGTGTCCTAGGTAAATTTCCCATTGACAGTTGGGCCTCATATGAACACAACTGCAGATGGAATAGCTCCCCGGGATGCAAGCAGACCAAACGAACGCTTCCCAACGTCTCTAGAAAGCCAGCCGTTTTTTGGTATCCCTCAGCAGACAGGCCACTACACTTTTGCAAAGCGTTAGTGACACAACATCTTGCGATGCTTGCTGTGAAAGTGATGACGACACCGTGGAACACTACTAAGGTGCCTTATCACTGAAGAGCTTACCCATCTTTCTTCTTAAGAATGAAAAATATCACTAAAAGGAACTTAAAAAGAGTATAAAGGACTAGTTCTTTGCCTGAATGCTCTGTTCCGACAGAAAACAAAAGCAAAAAGGATACCACATACTCGTAATGAATTGGGCTATTTATGGTATTTCAACAACATCAAACTTATTATCTACATCTCCATTTACATACATTACAAATTCGATTCTTAAATTTTAAGTTTTTTATGCAGGTTCTTAAGATTTCTCCGCCTTTGGAAATTTTTAAAAATTGTCTCTTGCCTATTTTATATCCGTTTCATACTTTTTTTCATAACTAGAGAGCGCTGTAAGGATTTGAGTATCCTTTAAATGTCTGTACACAGCGCGGGTGAAGGGAAATTAGGGAGGAAGAAAAGATAAAAACTGATTTAATCGTACATTGGTCTTAAATATTTGCAAGTTACGAGGACTGTTCAAAAAGTAATTTCGCTGGCAACATACATTCGATTATAGATTTTTTCTTTTTGCTGTATTGGTACACATATCTCGAACATATGGTATGTTCACAGTTTCAAGTATTATATATATCTTACTTAGTTTGTTTTTGACAAATAAAAAGGTTAGACCTGTTTTGGGTTACTCAGCAATTTTCAATTATTATAAAAAATGGAGCAAACAATTAGCATCAAATGTTGTATCAAAAATGGAATCAAGTGCTCTAAAACAATTCAAATATTGACACTGGCACACAGTGAGTCTGCTTTTATTTAAAAAAATGTTTAGAAGTATCACAAGGTCTTCCTCGAAGGCCGAGAAAATGCCAACGATGAAGTTCGCTCTGGACGCTCCAGGACATCAACAAAAGATAAAGCGATGAAGAATATTGTTTTCGAAAATCGTCAAATTACCATAAGAGAAGTTGCTTAGGATTTGGCATATCGGTCGGCTCGTGTCACGCAACTTTTTCAAATATTTTGAACATGAGACGTATGTCAGCGAAGTTTGTCCCCAAACTTCTTAATTTCGATCAGAAGAACAGTCGCATGAGCATCGTTCAGAAGCTCCCGAATGACATCAATAATGATTCTGACTTGCTCAAAAGACTCATAACAGGTGACGAATCATGGGTGTATAGTTATGACGTCGAAAGCAAAGCCCAATACTCCCAATGGAAGCACCCAGAAGCGTAGTTCATCAGGAGTTTTTACCTCAAGGTCGCACAGTCAATAAGGAGTATAACTTTGAATTTATTTGCCGTTTGCAATACAAAAAAAACCTTCGGAATTGTGGAAAAGAAATCATGGCTTTTCCATTACGTTATGCACCTGCTCATTCATCGTTACTTGTGAGAGATTTTTTGGCCAAAAGCAACACAAAAATCATGCCTCAGCCACCATATTCACCGAATTTAGCCCCATGCGACTTTTTCCTGTTCCCAAAACTGAAGAGACCTATGAAAGGATGGAGATTAAGGAAATAAAAACGGCATCGCTAGAAGAGCTCAAGGCTATCCCAAAAAGCGCTTATGAGAAGTGCTTCGAGGATTGGAAATAGCATTGGCACAAGTGTGTTATATCTGAGGGGAATTACTTTGAAGTGAACAACATGAATATTGATAAATAAATAAATATTTTGTTATAAAAATATAAATTCACCTTACTTTTTGAGCATACCACGTATAATGAATAGGAAATCACGGTATTTAAGAGTACATTAGAAATTGGGCTTGAGGGTATACTGTCAAGCATTTATAGCTAGACGGGTGTTAGGTTTAAAGGTTTGAAGAGGCGGAATGATACTGATTTTGAATTCACTGATGGTGAAAATAGCGATAAAACAAAGTAGGACAGAAGACATTACGTCGGTGTTAATTGACTGACTTATATTAGTATCACCTATGAGTTTTATCGTATGGTTTTGAATGCTATATAGCAGGTGTAAAGAGGTTTTAGGACCACATCAGACCAGATACGAGCATTGTACGATGCCTTTTACTCAAATATTAAGGCCAGATCAAAGGCGGTGAAGTATTTCTTATGTAATTTCTAATCCATTGAAGTCGTCGATCCCAAAATCATGCATTGGATGCATTAGATATATCAAATGCACCTATCTTGCTTTGGCCAGATTGATGTACGCTTTGCTTTAAATTTTCAGTGAGACAAGCTATTAACAGTAGGCCGTATTTCACTGTCAAACTCATCTTTAGTTACGTGAGTTTCAGACAGAACTGTCACGTCCCACTGTTTAGAAACTATTGTTGTTTTAAATTCATTAAATTTTGTTAGAAAGGGTTCGATATTAAGATATAAAATTTTCAGACCTATTGGTTGCTAATGTGCAATTGTGATTCGTTGGACCTCAGATTTTTTAACAAACACATCACATTTAACATCTCTACCATGACACACATTTAATTTTAGCCCAGATTTTCTATTTGTTATGGCACAATAATTGCACTTCAGTTACTTATTCACAATTTCTTGTTTCATGGTTTCCACCACACTTAGCACATACAATTTTATTTCTAAATTCAAAGCATCTTTTTACCGACACATAATCATAGGCAAAAGATCTATTCCACCTGATCCTGTTTTCGTTATTCAATAATTACCTTATAGGTGCTTATATCATTCGTTTGGACATTAATAAATTTAACACATAATAACAAATAATTTCAGCTTTAATGAACAGTTTCTAATGCTTTATATTGCCACTTTTCTCTTATACTTTTGACACCATAATGTAAAGGTTTCTCTGTATAGAAACTGTCACACCATAATCTGTTCTGAGTTTTTTCCATCCCTTTTCCCAACTCATTGTCATCACAAGTTATCACAACTACTCCATCTCTTTTATTGTTTACATCATTGACTTTAATAGTCAGTAACGATGGATCTATTTTCTCCCTAATGTTAACTTTTTTTTTTTTGCTATCTTAAACTTTCTATCGTTTTGTATTATAACTTGAGGTACCCTTTTAACCATCATCACTCAGTTTATGTACACTTTGTAATATTGGTCATAATTATAAAAAGTCTCGGCGGTTCTTTGTCACTAGATGGTGTTGGTTTCTTTTGCCCTGAAAACACTAATCTGATTGTGTCAAACGAACGCGTGTTCGAAAGGTGACATGTCAGGCTACATTTTTTGTGAAGACAGCTGTATAATTCATTGCTCGTGTTAAAAGTTATACCGATTTAAAAATGAGTGAAATATCTGAAGAAATACGCTATGTGATGCTTTTTTGCTATAAAAAAAGGAAAAACGCTGCAAAAACATGCAGAAAAACTTGTGCAGTATACGGTGAGAATGATGTGAGTGAACGCCGGACACAGGAGTGGTTTGTTCGATTCCGTTCGATGGAACTCATTCCGCACTGGTCGGCCTGTCACTAAAAAAGTCGAATAAATTTTGCAACTGATGGAGCAAGACCGGCACGGAAGCTGCCTGGAGATAGCGGAAGCACTAAACATCAATCGTATGATAGTTTGGAATCATCTTAAACGAGCAAGCTACTCAAAAAAGCTCGATGTGAAACTCTGCTGAAACGCAACGAATTTTAACCATTTTTGAAGCGATTCATTACTGGCGATGATAAATGGATTAAATACGAGAATATCGAAATCAAGCAATCATGGCCAAAAGCCGGTGGCCGACCACAAACGATTTCAAAGCCTGGATTGACGGCAAACCAGGTTATGCTTGGTGGGATTGGAAGAAAATTGTCTATTATGAGCTGCTAGAACGTGCAAAACAGTCAATTCGATCCTCTACTGCGCACAAATCGACCGTTTGAATGAAGCTTTCAAGAAAGAGCGTTCAAAATTGGCCAACAGAAAGGGAGTTGTCTTCCATCATGACAATGCTAGGCCACATCTATCATATACACCATATAGCCCGGATTTTGCACCCTCTGATTACCATTTATTTCGGTCTTTGCAAAACTCTCTTGATGGTAAAAAATTGGTCGTCCGAAGAGCCGCTGAAAATCACTTGGCCAAGTTTTTCGCTGATAAACCACAGAAGTTCTACACCGATGGAATTATGAAGCCACCCGGAAAATGGCAAAAGGTCATAGATAATAATGGCCAATATGTACTTGATTGAAATTGATTTTGAATAAAAAGTTTTTATTCAAAAGTGTACCAAAAAACCGCGGAGACTTTTTATATGACCCTATACGAGGGCGGTCCCAGAAGTACCCGGTAGTTGTTTGAAAATATCACTGTATTTTAAAGTACACAGTCTATAAAGCATATGTTTCAAGTTTGAAAGCACCACGTTGCTTAGTAATTGTTTGGCAGTCATCAATACGATTAGTGAACGTTGTCAGTGAATTTGTGAAAATGGAAAAAATTGGTCGTTATGTAATACAATACTTTTATTTAAAAGGCCTCAGCCCAACCAATTTCAAAGCCGAACTGGATTCTTCTCTGGGTGAGTCTGCTCCTTGGTTTACAACAGTAAAATTTTGAGTTGCTGAGTGTTACTGTCGACTGAAAGTGCGCGAGCTAGCAGACATTGTAGGCATTTCAAAAAGTTCGGTACATTGCATATTATTTGAAAATTTTGACATGAGAAAGCTGTGTGCAAGATAAGTGCAACGTTTGCTCACACTCGAGCTGTTTAGCGAAGTTTCACAGCAACAAAGCAGAATTTTTGCGCCGTTTTATAACTTTAGATGAAACATAGATCCACCACTTTACACCCGAGACAAAAGAACAATCAAAACAAGGGATTCAAAAGGGAGAACAGGTTCCAAAGATGGCGAAGACTGTTTCATATGCAGGTAAGGTCATGGCGTCGATTTTTTTGGGATGCGCGTGGGATAATTTTCATTGAATATCTTGAAAAAAGAAAAACTGTTCAATAAGTTCACTTTGACTCTCAATTTTTTTCTTTAGTTGTATCATAACGTTGGTCATTTCATTCTATACGCTACATTTCTTACACAAAAATATGTAAAACTCCCGGTTTTTCACTGATCAAGCTTAGGTCATAGACAGACACGTGGAAGACGTGTGGAAGAACTTCCACAGATGCCAAATTAAAATGAAAGCAGAAATAAAATGTTATATTTTAAATTAAACGCAATAACTTTCGTATTTTATTTATCCAATACATTGACTTTCACTCACTAGCAACTAATTCATGTCTATAGAGCGCTAATTATATTATATTCTTTACCAAAACAAAACACTGCAAAACACTGCAAAACACTGAATAATTAATAAGTTGATCAACTAAATAAATCGATGAAAAACATTTAGAAATTCAAATATATGCGCATCAGGAAGAAGCTTTAGAAACATCAGAGTATTGCGTTTGACTTTGCTTATACAAAGTAAAAGGTGATTCATAGTAAAGTTTGATTTATAATGTAAAATAAAGCACATAAATTTGAAAGCAAATTTAAAATTGTTATTATTAGTTAAAAGAACAATTCATGGCATTTACTTTTTAAAATGACATCATGTAAATGTTGGCCACAACTACATCAGAGGTGGTCCATTCGGAAGGTCTAATTTTGGGCAACTCGTTCGAGCATAGTGACCGGTATCTCGCGGATAACACGATTAATGTTGGCTCCCAAAGCGTCAATTGTAGCTGGCTTATTTCTGAAGACCTGAGACTTTACACATCTACTGAGAAAATAGTCCAAAGATGTGATATCGCACGAACTAGGCGGCCAATTTACCGTAGCAAAACGTAAAATTAAGTGCTCACCAAAATGGTTTCTGAACAAGTCCATTGTTTGTTGTCATCAAGACAATGTGCTTGAATTTCAGGAAGCACATAGTCCGTTAACATGGCGCGATAATGGTTACCATTGACGGTAACATTCTGATTTGCCTTATTTTTTAAGAAATATGGACCAATGATTCCACCAGCCCATAAACCACACCATACCGTGTGGTATCATATTGCCCAAATAAGGCAATTTGGTTTATTAAGGTATCCATTAAACCAGAAATGGGATTCATCACTGCACAAAATTTCACTATAAAACACAGATTTTCATTGAGTTTTTCCAAAGCCCATTCACTGAAAATATGACGCAAATTCAAGTCGCCTGGCTTCAATTCTTGCACAAGTTAAATTTTGTACGCTTTTGGGCCGAAATCCTCACGTAAAATATGCCTAGTTGTGGAATTTGCCAAGCACAGCTGCTGAGAATGACGACGAATCGATTCGTCACGGTCTTCGCACACACTCTCAGCTACAGATGCTATAGACTCTTCACAATGGGGTAGATATGGTCTAACCGGTCGAGTATCATCCATTAATGTAAACTGGGACCCAAATTTGCGAATGGTGTTGGCAATAGTGGTTTCAGTAGGCCGATTATGCACACAGTAAGTTTCTCGAATCACACGAAAAAAAATTCTCACAGAACGCTGATTTTCGTAATACAGCTGAGCAATTTGGAGAGGCTAATGTAAGTCTTTCGATGACTTGCCAAACAATACTGAACAAAAATGATAAAGCAGTTTGATAGGAGTCACGCACGATCTGTCAAAAAAGGCCTACTGAAAATCAAACCTCACGATGCCCCTTCGAAATGTACAGGATTCTAAAAAGATTTGTAGAAGGAGAAAATTCACTTTAGACATCTATGTACAATACTACACCCTGACTGACTCGAACTGCAACCAACTGCTATAATTATAGCAGACTGCAATAATTTCCAAACCGTTAATGACAGTGAGCCCAAATTTTGACACATGACAGACAATTTTATTATTTACAAGCCTTCTAAACGATTTGCGTCTCAGTTGTGTTGAAAATTTTTTATCCACGATGGAATTCAAACGTGATAGTGTGATTGCTTTATATTTGGCTAGAAAACCACTAGTAGCTATCGTTAGAGCCCTTCAGCACCTCAACGTGAATAAATCATTTATGTCTCGAGCCATAGCTCGTTACCGTGATACTGGCAGCCTTGCAAAACGCCATGGGAGTGGTCATAAAAAAACAGCAAAATCGGCAAAAATGGTTCGGAAAGGCTCGAGTTGAGCGAAATCCGCGTCGAGGTGGAGGAAAAATGGCTCGTTAGCTCAACATATCATTGGAACGGATGCAACACATACTGAAAAATGAGATTGGGCTCAAGCCATTGAAGTTCTAAAAAGCACTCGAACTTACACCGCAACAGGAAAAAGTTAGAGTCGAAAGAGCGAAGTAGTTGCTACGCTTGCGCGAAAGTGGTGAGTTGCCGAATTTGGTTTTTTCCGATTAGTCGCCATTTGTTATCGAGCAATATGTCAATAAACAAAATGACCGAGTTTACTTGCCAGAGAGGTCCTTCGAAAATTTACACCTTCGGACGGCCACCAGAAAGCAGGCAGCACCGATGGTGATAGTTTGGGCCGCCATAACCGCCGATGGTTGCCCTCCGCTAGTATTTTTGGACCGTGGCGTCAAAATGAATGCGATTGTATACCGTGAAACTGTCTTAGAGGCAGTATTGAAGCCTTGGGCAAACAATCATTTTGGTCGGAGACCGTGGACATTTCAACAAAATTCGGCACCGTCTCACAAAGCGCGCGTCAACCAAGATTGGTTAAAAAACAATGTTCCACACTTCATTTCTTGCAAATTCTCCGGATGAAAATCCGTTGGATTTCTCTGTCTGAAGTATTTTGAAAGCAAAGGTTGGCACTAAAAAAGTTTGGACCACCTCAAACAAGCACTTCGCCGGTAATGGGCCAAAATACCGTAGAGCCAGTTGCGTGTAGCATGCGATGCTTTCTTCGGACGTCTGAAGGCCATTATTCGCTCCAAAGGTTTACATATTAAAAACTACTGATACAATTCGAAAATTGATGTATTTTCCAACATTTTTTGCTTTGGCACAATAAAATTTATCAAAAAATAAAAAAAAATATAGCATTTTAAAAAGTTGCAGTTCGAGTCAGTCAGGGTTTGCTTATAAACCAGGTTTGGTTGCTCCACATCCAACAGATGAGCTTCGCGGAAATTGTATCTTGAGCATCAAATAGACAACTTCCTCGATTTTATTTCCTTTTTTGTTGTTGTTTTAGTTGTTGCAACATTCTTCTTCTCTTTGCTTATCCCGCGATCTTTTCAAAAGCTAAATTATTGCTGGCTGAAGTATTTTCATTATATTTTGTTTGCTCGGTTGATAGTAATCTCTAAATACTGTGACCGATCTACAGCAAACGTATCTCTTATATACGAGTTCTTACCTCACTTAAGATTCATGGGTAGAGGGCTTTCTGCTGCACATTGAGTCAAGTTTTTAACGTGAACACCTGTCATGTAGACTTAAGCTTATGGGATGCATATACAATCTACATGAAAGCAAGAATACGCCTCTCCATCGCCTGTCGCCTTTCTGAGCACCAATTCAAAACAGGGTTAGTGGCACATTTCCACCCTTGGCATGGATCGAAGCCGATCTTAAACCTCATGGTGGTCTTAAAGGCACAGCACCCAGTATTTATTGCAACTCTACATTGGGTCAAACGAAGTGAAGACCTTTCGCGCGATTTAGGCTTAATCCACGCTTACACAAAGGGGCCTACCTCTACAAGTCAGGCCCGGACCGAGAACTGCGGGGCTCCTGACTTCCATGGTACCGTGACTTAAGTCCTGATAGTGACTACCGGTGGTCCTGCCACCAACAGAACCTATGACCGGAGTCTTCAGATAAGATAAGATAAGACTAGTACATTGATGTGCCCCCACTTTTATTACAGAATGTCATTGATGGACGAAACCTTACTGGTGCACATCTAGAGGTTATATAACCTGTTAAATTTCCAAGTCTACAACAGCGCGAAGAATTTACATAGTTAAGAGTTTATTCTGGTAATAGCGCCGAGCTTATCGTCATTCTTTTTTAACAAACCAACAGCAAAGAAGTCTAAGTGTACAGTTTGGGTTTCTATATTTATATCGACCAAGCTTTGTTTCAATCAAAATGATATATTATTGGTTGAAAAGATTAACATTTGGTTCTTAATGTCTGCATCAAATCGATGCTTGAAGCCGGATAATTACTACCTCATCAGGGCTTATCTCGGTATTAATATTAGCCGTAAGGGATTACCCGCAGGGAGGCGTATTATCGTCCCTCCTGTGGTGTTTGGTTTTAGGTTACAGTACAATTGGTTATGCTGATGACCTATTCATATTCATTATTCATTCTACGAAATCACTACACGTAGACTGATGCATCAGAGAAAATCTCCACCAACCCAACTAAGCCTGTCATAATTCCTTTCACTAAAACAAGAAATATATATTGTACTTAGATAAATGGTAGTTTCACTTAGCGACACAATCGTTTAGTAATAAAAAGAGGTCACATACTAGGTGGGGTGAAAAGTAACATGCTTGGGATTTAAAAAAAAATAATTTAAATGTTTTTTGTTTTATTTTATTCAACATAGTCCCCTTTTAGTTTGAAACACTTATTCTAGTAATTTTCCAACTTCTTAATCCTGTCCGAAGAGTAATTTTCCGGAAGGTCTGCGAAATACTTCTCCTTGGCGTCGGTGATTTCCTCGCGTGAGCTGAATTTTTTATTGATGAGCCATCTTTTGAGGTTTGGGAAGAGATAATAGTCCGAGGGAGTCAAATCGAGCGAATACGGTGGATACGACAGCAATTGGAGCCGTAAGTCATCGATTTTAGCCATGGTTGCAATGCTATTGTGCACCGGTGCATTGTCTTGCAAATGACAATCCAAGAAAACCGACGCCATAACCTTTCCGACCCATCGAGCTTCCCTCGGCCGCTTCGGAGCACTCGTGCCGGCTTCAGTCCACTGCCGGGCACTCATTCTGTTCTCTGGTGTTCAAAAGTTATTAATCGTCGGGCGCCAAAAGTCCGCCCGATTCCGCATCAGCAAGTCCAAACACTCTTTCGAACTGCTCTCGCGTTCGTATCTTTGGTCAGGAGTGAGTATGTGCGGCACCCAGCGGCAGGATAACTTTTCCATATGCAGAATATTGCCCAAAATATGGCGTGTGCTCTCAGTAGTAACCTTTGTGGTGTCTACTAGCTCGCGCACCTTCACTTTCCGGTCAGCCAACATCATTTCATGTATTTTTTTGACATTGTCCTCTGTAACCGCATCGGAGGGCCTGCCGCTGTGGACTTAATCGGTAATGGACTTGCGGCCACCACGAAACTCTCGAAACCTATATTTGACGGTGTAATCTGACAGAGCATTAGTCCCATATTAACATATTTATCCAACTTTTAATTTGTATCCTTCGCTGTCTTGCCTCTCAAAAAATAATGTTTTATGAGAGAACGAAAATCGTTTTTGTCCATACTCAACATGATGCCAAGCATGTCAACAACAATCAGCTGTCAAAACAAAACTAAAGACAGTATCGCACTGAAATTTGGCTTGTCTGTCTAAATATGAACGGACTTCAAGGCACCATATCAGCGCATTCTGGCGGTCAAGGATGTTACTTTTTACTCCACCTAGTATTTGGGAGTAATCCTGGATAAAAGGCTCAATTGCAACTTTCTTAAAATAAACTTAAACAACAAAATAACTAAATCAACCAACGCTTTGTGAGCCTACCGTTGCATGTATAGCAGCACATGCGGGATATTTCCAAGGATCACTCACTGGACTTACACGATGCTGGTCAGGCCAATCGCCACGCAAAAGACCGCTACTTTAAAGCAAAACAAAAACAAAAACAGCGTCTTGCATATCTGTGTATTTCCGGAGCCTTTTAAACCTGCCAGAAGCTGCTATTGAAGCATTACTAGGACTAATGTGGTAATACCCAGCTCAGCAAGTCTGGTACAAATCAACGAATTATGTCCTGGTGATAGTGATGAAACCACTATTGTCAATACCACTTGCAAATTTGAGTCCCAGTTTACAAAAGTGGATACTACTCGACTGGTTAGACCACATCCAGAATGTAGTGGTTTATAGCAGCTGTATGTTATCTGAGAGTATACGCGAAGAACGTGACGAATCGATTCGTCGTCGTTCTCAGCAACTTAACTTGGCGTATTCGACAACTTGGTATTTTTACGTGAGGATCTCGGCCTAAAACCGCACAGAATTCAACTTGTGCAAGAATTGAAGCAAGGCGACTTGAATTTTCGTCATATTTTCAGTGAATGGGCTCAGGAAAAACTCTCAATGAAAACCCGGTGTCTTATCGTAAAATTTTGTTAAGTAATGAAGCTCATTTCTGGCTCAATGAATACAGTAATATACGAAATTGGCGTATTTGAGCTGATGAGCAACCCGAAGAGTACTAAGAGCTACCATTACATCCATTAAAAACAACGGTATGGTGAGGTTTATGCTCTGGTGGAATCATTGCTCCATAGTTTTTCAAAAATGAGGCAAATCAGAATGTTACCGTCAATGGTAACCGTTATCGCACCATATAAACAGACTATGTGCTTCCTGAAATTCAAGCGCATGGTCTCGGTGAACTCTGATAATGGACTTGCTGAAAAATCATTTTGGTGAGCACTTAATTTTACGTTTTTCTACAGTAAATTGGCTGCCTAGATCGTGCGATATCACACCTTTGAACTATTTTCTCTAGGGATATGTAAAGTCTCAGGTCTTCAGGAATAAGTCAGCAGAGATTGACGCTTTGGAAGTCAAAATTACTCGTGTTATCCGCGGTATATCAGTCGCCCAAAATTGGACCTTCCGATTGGACCACCTCAGACTTAGTCGTTGCCAATATTTTCAGAACAAAATTTTTAGAAAATAAATGCCATGAATTGTTCTCTTAAACAATAATAAAAATTTTAATTTTACTTTCAAATTTATGTATTTTATTTTACATTATAAATCAAACCTTATAAAGAATCACCCTATATTTGACTCTAAATCAGTTATGTGCTTTTTCAAGAACAACCAAAAACTTAGCTCTAGGAACAAGCCCAATTCATAGTGAGTTCCTGAACATGAAGGCACTGATGGGAATGAAAAGCCTCACGAACTGACCAGAAAAGGCTCAGAAACTGTCTTTCATGGAACTGAACCCTTCTTCTGCATTTCTAAATCGGTAGCTTATTTAGCTGCTTATAGCTGGGAGCACTCGAGATGCATCTAATAATGCGAGATCAGCCCAGGTCTAAGGCAACCGTCATCCAGCCCTTCAATAAAAATGCCAATAGATGTATAAATCTAAGTCGGCATGATATCAAAAACTTAGTAGGTTACCTCACAGGACATCATGGTTTACGATATGGAACTATTCGACTCTCCGTAGTGCCAACCGAAGCAGCGGAACACATCTTACAAATGAGATGGACACATATGTCCAACCCTCAATGGAATTAGACGGAGAATTTTCTTCAGGGAACAATTCGGCTCCAACGAACTAATGAATTCTTCTGCTAGCAGTCATCAATTTTAGATTCCTTCGGTAAGTATTGTAGAAAAGTACAAAAGATCTTTTAGGTCAAAATGCCTTTTTTTTTTCAATTAGCGAGTCTGAAAATTAAAAAAAAAAAAAAACTACCCTGAAGTGATCGGTATGTAAATTACATTTGATTCGCTAAAGGTCACCCATGACGAAGTATTTTAACATAAAAGTTGCTATGAGACACAATTTAAACATTAAAATTGAACATCAAGATTTTCAAACGAACAAAGCATACAACATTTTAGTTTTAACAACATTGACACCGTCTTAACATTGTGCACTTAGATACATATATTTGAATTTACAAAACCTTCATGACACCATTGAACAAAACAACATTGTACCGAATATGTTTTACGTTAGCTGATATCCTGACATGAATAGAGTCTCTTTATCGTTGTCGAAAAGCAAGTCGCACTGATGTTATGAGTACTTGTCTAACTAATTGCATTAGCTCCTAAACTCTTAAACTGAAAATGTTTGCGCCTCATATAATATAAGCAAATACGTTAACTTTGGTGCTGAAAATTTGCCTGCCATAGTACCACTGTGCCACGTCACAACTGTGTTTGTTTGTTGCCTATTAATTAGGAGTGTTTGCACACTGTTAGTACGCGCTCCACCAATTCTGCTCGTCGTCGCATACCCGTACACCCATTTATCTTTTTGTGGCAAACTCTTCAACCGTACGCACATTAGGAATTCACCATTCTACAATAATTAACTAAGTTAACTTTGAAAATAGTTTTCAAGCTGGAGGTGACAATTGCTTCATATCTGACAGTACTAGCGCCGGTAAAAGTGCCATTGCTAGTGCCGGTAAGCAGGAACTAGGCACCAGAAACCCTGAACTTTCAGCCACTTTTCCAAAGAACCTCCTGCCAACCTCAACTTAATCGCGGGTGTCAAAGTACCACAAGCATGACGTCTTCATCGTTTCCATCTCTGTGTATATTAGAGTATCAAAGGACAGCCATGAGAATTACTTGTACTTCGTTGAATAATAAATGCTAACAAGGTTTGCTCCTGCCCTAGTTGCTAGGTTCTTGTTTCTGTTCTACTTCATGTGCATATGCACGTACGACTATGAGCACGAATACTGGTTCGTTTTCTAGTTTTTGAGTAAACTCAATGAGGCAGGTGTTTCGGTAGTGAATGGGGTATGGAAAGAGCAAAGTGAGATATGTTTTTTTGTGAAACCTTACGCCAAAATTAATTGTTCAGCGCGAAGGTAAAAAGGTGGAAGGGCGAAGGTGTGAATTGCCAGAAACTTGAGAAATTAATTGCTCGTCGGGGGCATTTTGGGTGATGAGCTGAGAGGGTGTAATTACTATTGCACACCTAATTTTTTGACCTCCCTCCTTCTCTTTCTGCTCTACATTTTAAAACGGGAAAATGGTTATAAGGAGGAATTGCAAACAATGAAAATTAAGCGAAAAAGGAAAACTTGAGAATTATAAAAGCAAAGCTTTGGAATTTAAGATAGCAAAACAGTTTACAGTGCAAGCGCTGAGTGCCACGGTTAAGAGTGCCCTCGTTTCCGATACTCTGGATACTACTTGAAGGAGTGAAGTAGTTTGTATGTACATCAAGATATAGTGATTTTCTCATAAAATAAGTAAGTACCTGTAATAGGAACTGCAGCTTTGAGTTTATTAAACTGCTCGCTTAAGTAAAGTTGTAAAAGGAGTCTGAACTACTCGAAAACTAGAGGTGCTCATTCACACCAAATGCTGGAAAAGTACTACAATTTTAAAAGCTTTTAACCAATTAACCGAATGTTATAAATATAGAATCGATAGCATCTCCTCGTTACTGAAAATTTCTGAGATTTGAAGTAGGCGATATAATCTTCCTTCTCTTTGGGTGTCTTGTCGTAGCAGGAATCAAAGATCCTAAGATTCTGAAAAGAACCCTAATGCCAAAGGCGTCCAAACCAAAACCTAAAATGTAAAAATATGTAGGTAACCGCAAAAAATTATGCTCCAGGTGGAACTCGCAATGGAGACAACCCACGTATTCTGAAGGCCACAACCAACATGCTACCAAAACCCCGGCCGATTAAAGCGCTAACCAAAGAGCTGCTACATGACTTGATTTCGATGATTCCTCCTGTTCTTTCTACGACACGTTCAGTAGATTGGGCTGAAATAACGAAGAAAGTACCGGAGAATAAAAGCCAATTTTTAAAGGCCTACCATATAATGGGCAGATGAAGTGGAAATGGAGACGCAAGTGCTGTCGAAGGGGCGAGTGCAGAAAGTCTCACCCCACCAGCAGCGACGGGGAATAGAAACACGTTGGCGGAAGTGACACTTACTGAATCCGACCAACCTTTCAGAGCTGAAACTGAGCTATTTTCTTTTATCGGGAATAGGCGGGAAGGGTCTTCCTATTGGTTTGACCCATTGTAGAGTTGCAAATAAGTACTAAGTGCCGTGACCCTACGATCAGCAAGGAGTTTTAGGTCAGCCTCGGCTCATACCAAAAGTGGGTCTTAAGCTTCCAGTACAAGATCTGCTTTGGTATTACTACATTAATGTAGGTAAGCAATGGTAAGGCGTATCCTTGCGCCTATGGATATATGGGCATCCTGTGAAATTAAGTCTTCCCGACAGGTGTTCACGTTAATCTCATGATTCGTTGTCTCGAATTTGGTCGATATTTAACGTTAATTGCGGGAGATAAGCCTGGAAAGGAGAAAAAGTGGCCATTTGTTCGTAAATGATATCTCGATCCTAGCGAGTGCTTGTGTCCCCATTATCGGGAAGTTCTTCGAGGATATAAAACCCGAAGGATAAGCAGGTGCTTCTATTTAGGTGCTTAAAGCCAAGAGGACAAAATAAGAGGAAAACGCTAAACTATAAGAATATGATGGGTAAACAGATCCCTCTAAGAAAGAAGAGCAAAACGAAGCTGGCAATGGCAGCTATAAGTAAGATCGATTTTAAAGATATTACCTTGGTAACTTAAATGCTTAATACATTGAGTTAAGACATCATAAGTTTGGTATTTGAAAAAGTAGTTGATCCTGAGCATTGCTAATAAAATAAGGCTTATAGCTTTAGGATACAAGAGGATTGTGTAGCAGGTAGTTTCTCAGAATGAACGTTTTCGTGGAGATAATAAAGCTCTTCGCATAGTGAACGATGGAAAATCAAGAAACTCTGCGATAATGACCCTACATGTTGTGATCTACCCACCTGTATCTGTGACATGCCCTAAAGGGGCTGTAAACGTTTACTACCTACAGCAGTAGGTAGTAAGAGAGCACTGCCCGTTCAACGAAAACGTCTTCCATTGTTGCGAATCGGAGAGGCACATGGTTTCTTGCTGTAAATAGGCAATCTTATGCCAGAACTGTGCGACTAGAGGACGACCGGGCAGCCATCATACGAGGTCAGCCGATTGCCCCTCTACATCGAAGCGCTCGCTAGGGTGATTGCAAGAAATTAACCATGATCCACACAGTTCAATAGAATTGTAGGGGCGCTAATACAGTAGGGGTTGACTAAGAAGGTGAAATGTGTAGACAGGGCTACAATGTTGCCCTTGTTTAGGAGCCCTATACGTCCAATAGATGTATAAGCGGTTTGTCCGCAGAAATGCGATCATTCCCTAATACCAGAGGAAGTAATGCTGTAATTATAGTCAAGGATGTAAAATTAGTCTGCATGTGTAAGCATAAAATAGACGTTCAGCTGGATTTTTCTTGCAAGCTAGACGCTGCCAATTCAGTAATAACATCGATCCATACATGCTATATGGATACTTAAATGCACTTATGCATCCCCTTCGTTGTGGTTTTTAGCAAGACTACTAGGCAATCGTCTAGTGGCCGAAACCAACACCGGGGTAAGATGGCAGGTGTTATCAGAAGTTACGTTGCAAATGTGGTCAATAGAGCGGAATTTAATGCTTCCAAAGCACAATGCTGTTTGTTGGCTTTAAAGCGCAGATACCCAGCCATTGTCCGTGAATTGTATGTCATTGACAACTTACATTGAAAAGACCACAATCTAAGCACCCTCAAACGATGTAAGAAATACTGCATCCCCTCTAATCAGACCTCAATATATAAATTGAATTGAAGTACAATTCCCACGTGCATCTAAAGCATCTCTGTATCTGCTAAATATGATCAACCAGTCAATTGACAACTTCGAACCCCGACAAAATGTCCTTTGTCTCACTTTTCTCTAGCGCTATTTTCACCACCAGTTCTCTATTGATATTGCCAAAAACACTCCGCCTCTTTAAACCTTTAAACGTATCACGCACCTCGCTTTGAATGCTTATGAGTTTACCCTCAAGCCCACTTTCGGACGTATCATACATTGAAATATCTTGATTCTTTCCTAATCCGTACATCTCACTTATGGTATTCCATTTCCTCCACAATTTTCCTTCAACCATGCTGTGTGCAAACATTTTAAGGGTAGGTACCTTAACTCCGTGTACCTTAAGTGCGCGCTAATGTAAAAAAAAAAAAAACTTAAGACTTTTCTGGCCAAACAGTATCTCGAATGAACGTCTTAATGAGAACGAGTCAGGGACGAACTTCAGAATTATTTGAAATCAGTGGTGGTGGATAGATCACAACCTACAGCGTGAAAGAGATTCTGTTGTATTTAAGAAGAAAGGTATCATGCACCATCAAATGGCACGTAGGTGTTGTAGGTGTGGGTAGTAGAGACTATTCCAATATCTTAGAAATATTGTCAAGCGTATATTTCCTAAGAAATTACAAGAACTATGCTCGCAATAATCTTCTGAGTAAAACTAGATGTATTGTATAGGGTTTTCTAATAACGACTTGACAACTTTTTTTTTAAATAAAAGGCAAACCATTTGAGATATTTTAAAAACTTTATTACTGGCTTGATTTCCAATCAAAACATATATGAATGAAACTCGACTTCGTTCATATGGCCACAGCGGGAACGCTTGCAGCGGTCGATTCGTTGGACACAATTTTCGACGACTCGACCACAAATTTCGGCCGAATCGGCCGCTATTTCGCGTTCAATGTTAGCTCTGAGCTCTTCCAATGTCGTCGGCGTGTTGGCGTAAGCCAATGACTTAACGTAGCCCTACAGAAAATAGTCAAGCGGCGTTAAATCGCACGAACGAGGCGGACAATCGACTGGCCCATGTCTTGAGATCACACGCTCACCATATTTAATCTTCAATAAAATGATTTTAGCGTGTGCTGTGTGGCTTATGGCACCATTCTGTTGAAACCACATGTCGTCTAAGTCCATATCTTCCAATTCGGGCCAAAAATAATCGGTGATCATGGCGCGATAACGCTGACCATTCATAGTAACGTCACGATCGTTATCGTCGACGAAAAAATATGGCCCAATAACGCCGCCGGCATGCAAACCGCACCAACTTGTTATTTTTGTGGATGAAGTGGTGATTCATGAAGCACATGTGGGTTTTCACCTGACCAATTACGCATATATTGCTTATTGACGAACCCATTGAGCCAAAAATAAGCTTCGTCACTGGAGATGATTTTGCGATGAAATTATCTTGGCGCATCTTCTCCAGAACCTAATCGGAGAACGTACGTCGCTTCAAATGGTCCATCGGCTTCAATTCTTGAGTTAGCTTGATCTTGTTTGGGTGTAAACCAAGATCCTTACACAAAATATGACATAATGTGATTTGAGCGATGCCCAATTCTTGAGAACGCCATGGAATTGACTGATTTGGATAGTTTGCTACGCACGTCTGAACGGCAGCGATATTTTCGACACTTCGACCAACCCGTTGTCTCACTGACACAACATCATCACACAACGAATATGTAGACTCAAATTTTTGCACTAAACTTGTTATTTCCTGTCTACTAGGGCGAGAATTACGACCGAAAATTGGAGTTAACGCTCTTAAGGTTGCAGTCACCGACTTCGAATATCTGTAGAAATTTTTATAATTTGGAGACGTTGCTCGTTAGTGTACTTTACTACGATGAAAATGTTGAGTTTACTTAATAAATTGATCGTGACAGTTTGATGATTAGTGGAAGAGTGCGTTCACAAATTAAATTCAAAGTTGTCAAGTCCCTATTGGAAAGCCCTCTACATACGTACGTTCTCTGGTATACACTATACAGTCATGCCATTTTTCAATTATTTAAGCCCCCCTTGATCATATTAGAGCACATTAAGGTGTTGAATAAATTTGATTTACACTAAACGTTCCCTTTTACGTTTTAATAACCAATAAAGACTCGTGCCGGAGAGATTGTTGATGTTATTTTCTTTCCAATATAACTTTAAACTTATCACAGTCGGGCCATTCCCTACAACTCACAGGAATTCCACAAACCCAATTAACCCACAGCAAGTCAAATCCAATTATAAACTATTGTCCTGATTCTGAATCTGTTTTTATTTATTTTTTTTTTTTGAAAATTTGATAGACTATGAGGACCATTAAATTTATAAAACTACGAATACTACAAGTTTATTCCCACGAACAAGTGAATGGGAACGTGTGTTCGGGTGGATTATGTACGCATTAATCCGCTGTTAATAGCTCGGTCAGCACATTGTTAATATTCCCTTTCCAGCGTAGACTAAATACCTGACGCCAACTTTACGGCGAGACGTGATTTATTTTTACACCACACCGTTGCTGCATAATTTATTTTTTGTGGTTTCACAATATCCGTGATAAAAATAAGTGCACCCAATCATCCGTGCACCCCGAATTTCTCCAAATTCACTGAACTACAAATATCTCTCGACGTCAACCCCTCCTAAGGGGTGGTAAAATATACAATATTAACGTAAAGTTTTGTAAGACCGATTTTTTGTTGGCCTCGCGAGTAGAGAAGTTATTCAATTTTAGCTCTGCAGATGCAAAAAGTTAATGCCAGCATTTTGGAAAATTTTAATGGAGAAACTTTCCGCATGCACAGGGACAGGAAAACGAACATGAACAGGGACTTTTTGGCCAACGCTGCCAAAGATCTCTAAGTGTTGGAGCTAAATTTCGTGTAAACTTGTTTATATGAGTAACGTATGCTATTATGTCAATAATGATGTTCTTTAAAATATCATTGCACTATGTAAAATGAAAGCTCTATGCATTCAGATGAATTACCTTAAGGGAACTATAAGGAAAAATATTTAAATCCAATATACACGGTGTTAGAATAGTGATTGAATTTAATATCTTTATTTCAATAATTCCTCACATGGATAACATTGGGGAACAAAATAATTTTTTATTTTTTTTTGCGGCAATTAATTTCTTAGTGAAATCATGTACACTTGTGTAGTGCATTACTCAGTGTGCAGTTATTTTGTATGAATTCACTCCCGTTCTCATGATAAAATGCAGTCTGAGAACATTTCCATTATTGCATCTTGGTAATCAGTATATATACAGCTAAAGTACCAGTTGGCTTATTTATTTGTTTAGTTGCTTTAATTATTTTCGAAAAAATGATGTCTTCACGCAAGTCTTGTGTTAACAATGACATATATTAGTAAATATTGTCACCAAAAACAGCAAAAAATTTTTTCAAAACAACTTGCAGAATAGGATAAAAATTGGGTGCCACATAAAGTTTGTAAAAATTGTATGGACTCACTTCAGTACTGGAGCCAAGGACGACGAAAAGGACTTCAATTTGGAGTGCCAATAAAATGGAGTGAGCCGACAATTCACCATGATGATTGCTACTTTTGTGCCGTGAATGTGAAAGGTGTGAACCGATACAAAAAACGTTCTTGGATTTATCCATGTATTCAATCGGCTAAGCCATCAATATTGCACAGTAAAGATTTGTCAGTTCCGATATTTAGTGCCTTGTCCTACGTTTCCTGTGATGATGTGGAAATGTTAGACACTGAGTGTGAAAACAGAAATTCAAGAGAATTCAAGGATGGAATCCTGCAGTTCAGAGTTTTTCTCAAGAAGAATATAATGACTTAGTTCGAGACTTGGGTTTATCGAAAAAATTAGCTAGGCTTCTTGCATCAAGACTTAAAGAAAAAAATTGCTTACAGCCTGACGTAACAATAACATCTTATAGGTCCAGACAAAAACAAATTCTTCCGTTTTTTACTCAAGAGAATGAGCTCATATACTGCAGCAATATTTCTGGGCTTTTCAATATAGTGCGTCTTCCAAATTATAGATAGCTAAAAAAGAAGTTTGAAATTAGTTAGCTTCGATCCTGATAGGTCATTGAACGAAACTTAAGGAAGAGTATCAAAATATTAAAGTAGTTTCGGAGAAAATTTTGTATGTTGAACATCAGTGGTCAGTGTGCGTCGATTTAAAAATGGTTAATTTTTTACTAGGTCAACAAGGTGGATATATTTGGTTTTCCAATAGGGAGTTGACAACTTTGAATTTAATTTGTGAAAGCACTCTTCCACTAATCATCTAACTGTCACTGTCAATTTATTCAGTAAACTCAACATTATCCTCATAGTAAAGTACACTAACGAGCTACGTTCTCCGATTGGGTTCTGGAAAAGATGCGCCAAGATGATGAATTTCATCGCAATATCATCTTCAATGACGAAGCTCATTTTTGGCTCATTGAGTTCGTCAATAAGCAAAATATGCGTTATTGGTCGGGTGAAAACCCACATGTGCTTCATGAATCACCACTTCATCCACAAAAAATAACTGTTTGGTGCGGTTTGCATGCCAGTGGCGTTATTGGGCCATATTTTTTTCGTCGACGATAACGATCGTCACGTTACTGTGAACGGTCAGCGTTATCGCGCCATGATCACCGATTATTTTTGGCCAGAATTGGAAGATATGGACTTGGACGACATGTGGTTTCAAGAGGATGGTGCCACAAGCCACACAGCACTCGCTACAATCGATTTATTAAAGAGTAAGTATGGTGAGCGTGTTACCTCAAGACATGGGCCAGTCGATTGGCCGCCTCTTTCATGCGATTTAACGCTGCTTGACTATTTTCTGTGGGGCTACGTTTAGTCATTGGTTTATGCCAACACGCCGACGACATTGGAAGAGCTCAGAGCCAACATTGAACGCGAAATAGCGGCCGTTTCGGCTGAAATGTGTAGCCGAGTCGTTTAAAATTGGGTCCAACGAATCGACCACTGCAAACGTGCCCACGGTGGCCATATGAACGAAGTCGAGTTCCATTCATAAATGTTTTAATTCTACTTCAAGCCAATAATAAAGTTTTTGAAATATCTCAAAAAGTTTGCCTTTTATTTAAAAAAAAAAGTTGTCAAGTCGTATGCAAGATGAGTGCCGCGTTTGCTCACACTCGAGCTGTTTAGCGAAGTTTCACAGCAACAAAGCATAATTTTTAAGCCGTTTCATAACAATGGATGAAACATGGGTCCATCACTTTACACACGCTATAGTAGAAGCCGGTGACTGACCACAAATACCTTCAAAGCCTGGATTGACGGCAAACTAGGTTATATTTGGTGAAATTGGAAGGGAATTGTCTTTTATGAGCTGCTAGAACGTGGCAAAACGGTCAATTCTACTGCGCACAAATCGACCGTTCGAATGAAGCTTTTAAGAAAGAGCGATCAAAATTGGCCAACAGAAAGGGAGTTGTCTTCTATCATGACAATGCTGGGCCACATTTATTATTGATGACACGGGAAAAATTGGCGGAATTGGTTGGGAAGTTTTGATGCATCCACCATATAGCCCGGACCTTGCACCCTCTGATTACCATTTGTTTCGGTCTTTGCAAAACACTCGAGCAAAAACAGTGTCGTGAAGATGTTTCAATTGAGTGTTTAGCGAAGTTTCACAGCAACAAAGAATAATTTTTGCGCCGTTTCATAACAATGTATAAAACATGGGTCCATCACTTTACACCCGCAACAATACAACAATCAAAACAATGGATTCAAAAGAAGGCGAAGACCGTTTCGCCTGCAAGCAAGGTCATGGCGTCGATTTTTTGGGATGCGCGTGGGATAAACATAACTGACTATCTTGAGAAAGGAAAAACTATCTTATTACTTATTGTAACATTTGAGCGAATAAATCAAGCAAAAACGGCCGCATTTGGCTAAGAAGAAAGTATTGTTTCATCAAGACAATGCACCAGCTCACAAATCCGTTATTGCAATGGCCAAAATTAATAAATTAAAGTTTAAATTGCTACCTCATGCATCCTCTTCACCACATTTAGCCCCCTCGGATTATTTTCTGTTCCTAAACTTGAAAAAATGGCTCAGTGGTCAAAGATTTTCCAACGATGAAGAAGTGATGTCGGCAGTTAATGGCTATTTTGAGGATCAAGACAGTTCTTATTATTAAAACGGTATCGAACTTTTTGAACATCGCTGGGAAAAGTATATAGAGCTGAAAGGCGATTATGTTGAAAAATAAATAAATTTTTTTCCAAAATTTTTGTGTTTTCTTTGTTGGGTCGGGTACTTATGGGACCGCCATCGTATTTGTGATACAAATTTATTGCGTAAACTCAAGTGTATTCTTACATCGAACAATCCACACTGAACTTACTCAAACATTGAGAAACTTCGTCATAAGAAAAATTCGCCAAACGGGTGCGATCATGTTCTTGAACACTTATTCATTATTATGAAACTAACAAATAATATTGACTTCTCTGTTTCATCTATGAAATGCACCAAAATTGCTGAACATCTGTAAGTACTGGCATCAGCATATAGACGCAATAAACTTTGTGTTTCAGAAGATAGAAGATGCCTCAATGAAGAAATGAGTATGCCCGAGGAGGCTGCAAGTAATATATATTCATAGGGTCTTCATTCTGTATTTCTTAAAGCCTTTATTTTTGAATTCCTGAGCTCCTTCTGACAATTCTGCAAATGGTAACGATTGATACTCGGTTAACTTCTGACTATGTGTCAAAGTCTTATGAAGAATAGATGTGAGTTTCTCTTCAGGATATTTCTGATATTTTTTGATATTATTTGATATTTTTTTTGCATACTCCCAAAATTAACAGTGACCTTTTTTTGGAATTCAAAATATTACAAAAGTATTAATCAAGCCTCATTATTACCTCTCTATTAAATGCAGTTATATGAGCTGTTGCCTCTGATTAGTGAAAAAAAAAAAACTCCACGAAGTACTTCCATCAATGGTATTTTTAAATCCTGGGTTTGGTCTATCCACATCAAGCCCAATCTCATAACGAAAATGCTTTTGGATCTCCCCCTTGTCGAAGTGTATATGCAAGTTTCAAAATAAATTGAAAAATTATGGAGAGATTTCATATTCGTAGTTATGTTCAGCATCATTTGATTCATCTTGATTGTTGAGGTTTTTTTTTTTACATAAAGGATATGACCGTTTTCACTTTGTACCTGTTACTTCATTCAGAAATTTTCCGTCAATCATCGTTGAAAGAACTCATGGTTGACACCTATCCCTATTTCGTTAAAAATGACAATATTTTAAAACAGAACCAATAATAAATGTTTATTACTCCTTACAAGAACAATTAAAATTTGGGTTTGAGTTTATTATTTTGCATAACACTACAATGAGAGAGATAAAGAAGAAATTAAATTAAGCTGCCCTCTTCAAATCAAATCTTTCTAGCACAAAGGGAAAGTTGACGAACCTGAGTTTTTGTAAAGGGTGAACCAACAGATGGTGTAGATATTGGCTGTCAATTACTGTCATTTACTGAATTCAATGTGGTTGATCATTTTGACAGATGTCATACAATCCTTTTAAATTTAAATCATGGAGTTGTTTGTTATTCAATCTTATTACGAAAATAAGCGATCTGTAAAAGTAACATTTCGTAAAATTCATGAGTTTTCCGATCAATATAATCGCCCTAGTGAGTCCGGAAATTATGCAACGGTGAAGCGTTTTGAAGAAACTGATTTAACATCACCACTGTGAGCGAAGGAGTTCAAAACCAGCGGCACCTCAAATCGTGGCCGAATTCAACGATTGGGCCTCACATATGGCACTTTACGGCTAATTTTGAAAGTCGATCTTCATCTGCACGACTATAAAATCCAAATTGCACAATAATTTAAGCTTCTACGACGTCGCCGATTTGTTAACTGGATGCTGATTGCCAGGAAAATTTGTCATCAAATTTGATCTTTTCCGATGAGGCCCATTTTTGTATCGATGGGTAATTAAATAAAAAAAATTGTCGTTTCTAGGGATCGGAAGACCCATACGAGATTCATGAAAAATCAATTCATCTCAAAAAAAGTGACTGTTTGATACGAGCTGTTTGGCGCATCATCACCCTGTACTTTTCCGAAGATGGGGCTGGAGAGACAAGTTACACTGAATGAAGAACATTACCTCAACATGTTGACCGGCTATTTTTTCCTAAAATTGAATGAATTAGATCTGGACGATCTCTGGCTTCAACGGAATTATGCTGTCGCCTGCACAAGCCAACAATCAGTCTATGTATGTATGTAATAATGCGAATTTTATTGATTGGCCTTCAAGGTCATGCGATTTGACATCCTTAGACTTCTTCCTTTGGGGTTATTTGAAGAGTAAGGTCTACGTCTATAACTATTGACCCAGTTTTTCTTCAAAAAGTCTAAAAATAAAAACTGACTCTACAAGCAAAACCAGTACCAAATGAAATTTTTTTTTTGATTACCACAGCTCTAAACATTTTATAATCCAGTGAACTTAAAAATATTTCCCTAATTTAATCAAGGGGTCAATCACACAGTTCATATTTATTTGACATTTCAATCATACAAAACAGAGATGTTGCCAATAGTAGATTCTTAACATATAATAAGCTCCAGATCTTTTTCCAATTGGGGGGGCTCTAAATTCCCGTAGAATAATGTTACGCACTTGAAGGCGTCCCGATTAACTAGGTGGAGACTAATTCAAACTCAATCGTTTTGGTCAAGATCATCACTTAAAAAAAAAAAACAAAAAAAAAAACCAAGTGGCTTAAGTAACAACCCAAACTTAGCAAAGGAGATATTGTCCTCCTGCATAAAGAGAATTTGCCTCCGTTTGTTGCCGATAATCAAGGTTTTTCCGTTGCCAAAGGATTGTTGAACGGAGCTCAAGGTTGGCGCACCTTTCATGCGAAAACACATAAACTTTATTGAAATCAATTCTGGGAAGGTTCTTAATGTAACCATGACTTATGTTACAATACTCGTACATACCACACTTAATCTGACCTCATTTAATTAAGCGGTAATTGAACCGTAAAGGAAATCAGCATATGACAAATTCATTCACATACTCGTACAGCTTGATAATTTTCTGTTCATTTGGTTGTTGGCTTTCAACGAGGTTGAGAGCAAACTTGCCGAAGGAAATTCGTTGCTTTTGTTCGTGAGACGTTAGAATTTAAATTATTTAATAAAATACAACACTTTGGTATTAAAAAAAGAACTGTGGTTCGCTATTTTGTGAATATGGTTGTATAGGGTTTTCTAATAACAACTTGACAACTTTTTTTAAAATAAAAAGCAAACCATTTGAGATATTTCGAAAACTTTATTATTGGCTTGAAGTATAATCAAAACATTTATGAATGGAACTCGACTTCGTTCATATGGCCACCGCGGGCACGTTTGCAGCGGTCGATTAATTGGACCCAATTTTCAACGACTCGGCGTGTTGGCATAAACCAATAACCCAACGTAGCCCTACAGAAAATAGTCTTGCGGCGTTAAATCGCTCGAACGAGGCGGCCAATCGATTGGCCCATGTCTTGAGATAACACGCTCACCATACTTACTCTTCAATAAATCGATTGTAGCGTATGCTGTGTGGCTTGTGGTACCATCCTGTTGAAACCACATGTCGTTTAAGTCCATATCTTCCAATTCGGGCCAAAAATAATCGGTGATCATGGCGCGATAACGCTTACCATTCGCAGTAACGTGACGATATGTCCCAATAACGCCGCCGGCATGCAAGCCGCACCAAACAGTTATTTTTTGTGGATGAAGTGGTGATTCATGAAGCACATGTGGGTTTTCACCTGACCGATAACTCATATTTTGCTTATTGACGAGCCAATTGAGCCAAAAATGAGCTTCGCCACAGAAGATGATTTTGCGACTCCGAATATCTGTAGAAAATTTTTATAATTTGCAGACATTGCTCGTTATTGACAGTGTCAGTTTGATGATTAGTGAAAGAGTGCGTTAACAAATTATATTCAAAGTTGTCAAGTCCCTATTGGAAAACCCTATACAACATACATTTTTTTTCCTAAACATAGATCTAGTATACTCGTACACATTTTCGTAAAAGTACAAAGAAACTACTAGGAATCCGATTAGATCTAGTTAAATTTTCAAAAAAGACAACATGACAAATTTGTTTAAACTTGTTCACAAACTTTATAGAATTTTTCTTGCTTAGAATTAATCGGGAACAAGGCAACCGCAATTATTTTGAAGAATTTTCTTGTCTAAAACTCTTTCATAGTATCTATCAAAGCTGTGTTGTTTGGGAAACTCATAATTTTGAACATACTCGTTCATAGATATGTACATATAGCACGTAGGTACCTTGCAATTGAAAATTAAATTCATTGCACACTGTTATTATGATTAGAAACTTTTTTATCTAACGGTTTCTGCACTTGGACTGGGCTATATGGTTGATTGTAGAAATTGCTTTACTAATTCGATGTTGGAAAAGGTTTACTTTTGTTGGATGTGTAGGGTTTCCAACTTTGCTGGCTTAGTTAAGTGAATGCTTTAAAATAAGTTATTGTGGGGATTTCACTGTTATTAAATATCATGTTATAGTTGCATATTTGATTTATTTCTTTTATTATTAAAATGAAATTTGAATAGCTGCCGAATAGTTATAAAGTATTGAGTACGGAGAAGCTCGTGAGGGTAGTTGTAATTTAATAGTACCGTTTCGCATTTATTAATATCAAAACTGGCAGATTAAATTAACAAAAGCTACTGCTTACTCGACTCTCTACCGAAACAGCACCCTATTAGTGCTTGAGCGGTATATAAAAACGTCAATCTTACGAGTCCGAGGCCAAGGAAGCTTTTCATGGGAGGAAGTGAGGCTTTTAAATTACTAAATTTTATACCTTGACTGACCGGAGACTCATCATCAGAATTAGTAATCACGATCTCCAAATTCACATCAACAAAGAAAGTGCAATAAAGCTTAGTGTGTGCATCCGCAACTATAGGGTTTTCTACTAACAACTTGACAACTTTTTTTTAAATAAAAGGCAAACCATTTGAGATATTTCAAAAACTTTATTATTGGCATGAAGTACAATCAAAACATTAATGAATGGAACTCGACTTCGTTCATATGACTACCGCGGGCACGTTTGCAGCGGTCTATTTGTTGGACCCAATATTCAACGACTCGGTCACACATTTCGGACGAAACGGCTGCTATTTCGCGTTCAATATTGGCTCTGAGCTCCTCCAACGTCGTCGGCGTGTTGGCATAAACCAATGACTTAACGTAGCCTCACAGAAAATAGTCAAGCGGCGTTAAATCTCACGAACGAGGCGGCCAATCGACTTGCCCATGTCTTGAGATAACACGCTCACCATATTTACTCTTCAATAAATTGATTGTAGCGTGTGCTGTGTGGCTTGTGGAACCATGCTGTTGAAACCACATGTCGTCCAAGTCCATATCTTCCAATTCGGGCCAAAAATAATCGGCGATCATGGCGCGATAACGCTGATCATTCACAGTAACATGACGATCGTTATCGTCGACGAAAAACTATGGCCCAATAATGCCGCCGGCATGCATACCGCACCAAACAGTTATTTTTTGTGGATGAAGTGTTGATTCATGAAGCACATGTGGGTTTTCACCCTACCAATAACACAATAGTCAAGCGAACGAGGCGGCCAATCGACTGGCCCATGCTTGAGATAACACGCTCACCATACTTACCCTTCAATAAATCGATTGTAGTGTGTGCTGTGTGGCTTGTGGCACCATCCTGTTGAAACCACATGTCGTCCAAGTCCATATCTTCCAATTCGGGCCAAAAATAATCGGTGATCATGGTGCGATAACGCTGACCATTCACAGTAACGTAACGATCGTTATCGTCGACGAAAAACTATGGCCCAATAATGCCGCCGGCATGCATACCGCACCAAACAGTTATTTTTTGTGGATGAAGTGTTGATTCATGAAGCACATGTGGGTTTTCACCCTACCAATAACGCATATTTTGCTTATTGACGAACCCATTAAGCCAAAAATGAGCTTCGTCACTGAAGATGATTTTGCGATGAAATTCATCATCTTGGCGCATCTTCTCCAGAGCCCAATCGGAGAACGTACGTCGCTTCAAATGGTCCATCGGCTTCAATTCTTGAGTCAGCTTGATCTTGTATTGATGTAAACCAAGATCCTTACGAAAAATACGACATAATGTGGTCTGAGCGATAAACAATTCTTGAGAACGCCGTGGTATTGACTGATTTGGATCGTTTGCTACGCACGTCTGAACGGCAGCGATATTTTCGACACTTCGACCAACCCGTTGTCTCACTGACACAGCAACATCACACAACGAATATGTAGACTCAAATTTTTGCACTAAACTTGCTATTTCCTGTCTACTAGGGCGAGAATTACGGCCGAAAATTGGAGTTAACGCTCTTGAAGTTGCAGTCACCGACTGTAGAAAATTTTTATAATGTGCAGACATTGCTCATTAGTGTACTTTACCATGATGAAAATGTTGATGAAAATGTTTACTCAATAAATTGACAGTGACAGTTTAATGATAAGTGAAAGAGTGCGTTCACAAATTAAATTCAAAGTTTTCAAGTCCCTATTGGAAAACCCTATACATCAGACCCTGTACTCTGCATTTATTTAATGCCAGCCAAAATAATGTGGAAATAAATGCATTTATTCTTTACGTGTATCCTCATAGATTTCACACTTTGGTTTCTTTTACTACGTTTCCACCGACCGCTTAACCAAGATTAACCAAAATATTTCATAAATCTCCTCTAAATCTCGAGATTTTCCGTACAAAAATCTATCCTCGGAAGTAAGACTTGTGAAATCAAATGCATCCTACTTTGAAAAGACTAAAGTTCCTATAAGATCAAACAAACCATTTATCTAAACACCATCAAAGCAGAAGACGTCAAAAATTCAAAACTATCAGTTGTAAAATATCAAATAAATTATTTTCAGAATATTCAACTGCTGAACTTGTTTTTGGTAACAATTATTGCAAAATATTCAGTTTTAGTTTACTTCATAATTCTTGATAACTTTATTTATGCATGTACGTATGTATATTGCAGATAATTGAAAATGGAAAACGTGCTGCCGAAGTTACGTATACTGAGGAGGACATATTATACAGAAATATCGGTTCTGTTGAATAATATGTAAAAGAAATTAAAACCAAAACATAATACATAACTAGACGAACAGATACAGGTAAGATTTGGTTTTGTGCTACTTCTTATTGTTCCATTATCATTTATTTATTTATTTATTTATTCATTTAGAATTATACAATAAGATACAATATCTTTTTAGACAATATGAGCTTAATTGATATGTTTAAATAATGTGTTGCAAGGTTACAACAATAGGAAAGAGAATCTAACAATATTGTAGATATTATTATTTGAATCCAAAAAGAGAAAAAAAAAACAAGAATGAACATTGAGAGAGTGATAAGGAAATAATTAAAAAGAAAAGAAATGGGATAGACTAATAGGAAAAAAAAATCATCATCATATTAATGTCTCCAAGTACTCCTTGAACCTCCTGCTGAAAAGCGCTGTACAGCTAATCATCCTTAGATGTCGAGCAGGAGAGTTCCATAGACGTATCGCATTTATAAAAAAATTCGCGCAATTATAAAGACGAGTAACGTATTGGCAAAAGGTTAAGAGATCTAAGAGAACCGGACTGGCAGATCTTATTTAAAAGGTAAGGTGGTTGACGCGATTGCAATATGTATATTGTTTAACAATGTTAAAGTTCTTAGCTTAAAAAGATTTCCAAAAGTAACGCCATATATTGATTTGAAGAATTGAGAAATGTGGTCATACCTTCTTACGCCGTAGATGTACCTCGCTATGCTGTTGTAAGCAACATTGAGTTTACGCTTGTGCTCAGAATCACAATTGTAAGAAAGTTCGCAACCGTAAAGCAAAAGAGGGATGAGTAATGTTTTGGTAAGTATAATTCTTGTTTTCTCTCACAATTGTCAATCTGACATGAGTATTCCAAGACAGTGTTTGTGTGAAGGTAATACCAAGGTTTTTAGCTGAATCGACGAATTCAATATTACTTTCACAGTATATTTTGGGGAAATCTGACGTATCAATGGATTTTTTTAAGATAACTAAGCATTTGGACTTAAGTGGGTTAACACACAGACCATTTTTCCGTGACCAATTGCGAATATCGTTTAAATCTTCGTTAACTTCGACAGCTGCATTTTCCACCAGACCTAGGGGAAAACTTTTCCAGCATACATATCTACTTGAGTATTTTGTAAGCAATTGGGTAAATTATTTATGTACATCGAGAATAATAACGGTCCCAGTATTGAACCCTGTCAATAGAAAACTTACATTGTTACAGTCAACATCTTGTCTTATGTTTTCAACCACATTAATGAGAGTTGTAGTACAGCTATGTTTGGGACGGAAACCTGACTGGTTAACACATAACAAATTTCTGTTGCACAAACAAACAAGATGCGTTATGTATTTTAAGATATTAGGAAGTATAGCCTTGATGAAAACCGGATGAATTTCATCAAGGCCAACAGAATAAGATTTTATACATAACACATAGACTCAAAAGTCCGTTTCTAAGTGAACTTGAAACACTTGAATTAAATCCCGATACGTGTATAAATTTGACAGCTGTCGGACGATTAGTTCTCGAGATATACCGTTGTTAGTGAATCAACTTTTGTAATTGTGAAAAAAATGGATTCAAAGCAATTTCGTGTGTTAATTTATCATTGCTTTTTGATTGGAAAAAATGCAGCCGATGCAAAGAAATGGCTTGATAAGTGTTACCCGAACTCTGCACCAGCCGAATGAACCATTCACAAGTGGATTGAAAAATTTAAAAATGGTCATACAAGCACCGAAGATGATGCACGCAGTGGACGTCCAAAAGAGGCTGTTTGAGATGAAAACATAAAAAAAGTCCAAAAAATGATTACGAATGAGCTAAGGCTTTAAAAATATCAAAAGAGCGTATTGGATATGTTATACGCGAATATTTGGACATGCGAAAGCTCTGTTCAAAGTAGGTGCGGCGTTTGCTCACAGTCGACCAAAAACAACAACGTGTTGATGATTTAGAGGAGTGTTTAAAGCTGTTCAACCGCAATAAAGCCGAATTTTTGCGTCGGTATGTGACAATAGATGAATCTTGGCTCCATCACTTCACACCAGAGTCAAGTCGGCAGTCAGCTGAGTGGCAGGCAGGCGACGAACCTCGTCCAAAACGACCAACGGAGGCTCAACGAGTGATTTGAAGCGTCTATAGAGTTTTGGTTACAAGCACTGACACCTGTCAGCGTTGGTTCATTCCATCCACAATCAAATGTTCGCTGTAGTTACGCTGTAGTGTGACATTCATTCGACGACACGGGAGATCGCTCAGTGGTTTAACATCGCTCATACAAACGTTTCGCAGAGACGGACAACGCTTGAAATGTCGGAAAAGGTGAATATTTGGGTTCCTCACGAGCTCAGTGAAAGAAACATTATGGATCGCATAATGGTCTGTGAGTCTTTGTTGAGATGGAACTTGCTTGAGGCTTTCCTTTAAAGAGTGATTACGAGGAACGAAAAACGGGTGGCTTGCAACAACATTAGGCAAAAGGGGTTATGGTGGAACACCGCAGTCTGTTGGTAAACAAGATTTGCAAGCCCAAAAAGGTCATGTTAAGCATTTGATAGGACTGGCGAGGTGTCCCTTACTTCAAGTGGTTTAAACACAATCAGATAATAAGTTCCATTAACTATGCTCTCAGCTCGACAGTTAGAAGCAGCCAGAATTGGCGAACAGGAAGGGCTTTTTTTCATCATGACAACGCCAAACCACACACAGTTTAAGTGACGAAACAATGACGATTTTGAAAATATTGATTTTTGACAAATTGGCGGACGTTTGAACATAAGTAGTGATTTTTGGACCAACAATTAGTTATTATTTTGTCTATAAAACAAAAACTTAGACACAAAAGCACGCCGTGGAAAAATGTCAAACAAATAATTCTTTGACAGAAATAGCTTTATCTATTAAATTTGTAAGGTACCTATATTATATTTTCATTAATTACACATAAAAATGGAAACAGGGGACACGAACATCAAGTATCGTATAATTATTTGTGATATTATGTTAATCACTGCACTGTATGTAATGCAACAAAATAAAATTCCTTCCATGTCAACTCATACCTAAGGAAAATAGAAACAAATGGACTACCAAGAACGACCGTATGTAGAAATAATTAATTGCACAAATCTGTGGATATGACCAATAATTCAAGTTTACTTCAACAGTTCAAGGATATGGTTGCAAATAATAAAGTCTTTAAGGAAAACATTCACATGGACTCGGAAACTTTCAAAAGTTTTTATTTACTTGTAAAACCGTTCCTGCTACCACTTAAAAATATCAGGCCCAAAGACAATATTACCCCATTTGTAAAATTTGTTGTTGTAATAGAGTACGTACATACAAATACTTCGGTTAAAAAAATTACATTTTTTACCGATAAAATATAATTATAGGTTCCTTGCAAGTGGGGCAATACAAAGACACGTCGCATCGACTTACAGGATAAGTAAGCAGTTTTGTCTGTTCTAAGATTTGCAAGCTTTGTCTGGAGAAATATCTCTTGACTTGACGAAACTGAGATGGTGAGGGTTTCAAATGAATTCAATGCGCAATGGAATCTACCCAACTTCGTAGGAGCAATTGATGGAAACCATGTTGCTATAAAGTATCCACCAAACGCAGAAAGCATGTTTTATAATTATTGAGTAATTCTTTTCAATATGCTCTTAACTTCTTTAAATAACCACCGGTTGGCTTAAGGGTTTCCATAGCATCGTTTTGATGGCGATCTCAGACGTCAATTACAAGTTATTATATATCGACATGGGGACGTATGGTAGTAAAGCTGACGCCAACGTATTGGGAGTAACTAAACTTGGAAAAGATATTATCCAGGAATAGTAAACATTTCCCCCAGACATGCCTCCTAAAAAGTGCATAATAAAACCCCTTGCATCAAGAAAACCGAGGAAACTTTCAGACGAGGAACGTATAGCTAACTATAGGATAAGCAGAGCTTTATAATTTTAGTTTCAAAGTGGATCTGTCTTTCAAGAATGATAGTTTGTAGCTCAAGCAAGGCCCAAAAGATCGTAACTGCATGCTGCTATTTACAATTACTTGATTCGCACTAGTAAAACAACATACTGTCCTCAAAAATATACAAATTCCTATGATTCTATGATTCTATGATTCTAATAGAAGGCGAATGGCGGAAACAAGTTTCACCACATGCTGAATTGCACTCATTCCAACCCATATCTTTTTTTTTCATAATTCCGCGCGCGCACCAAGGGGATATGAATACCCTTTTACTGGTTTTTCACCAGGGCGCAGGCGGATGGTGTAGTAGTTTTGAAACTCAGGTGTATTAGGTTTTGATATTTTTCCCAGAGGTGGTTGTCGAACTGGAGCCAGTGCATCCTCAACCAGTGGGTCTTAGTACGTGCTAGATGTTAGTTCGTTAAATTTAGCCCAGCCAGCAACCACTCCAACATCAGTGTTATGCCTTCATGTCAGAGTTGACGATGACGGGTTTACATATAACTACATACGAATTCCATGAAAAGACTTTTTCGGAGAATTGCCTCGCACGGGATTCGAGCCCATGACCCTCTGCTTGAGGAGTCTACACTACACCACGGCCATCACTTTTTAATAAAATAAACTGAAAGACTTTGCAAATTTTCCTGTAGAATGTATTACATGGCAAACAAAATCTGCGTTCATAACATAAAATTGAATACCAAAACTGATTTTTGTTTTGTTTATATCCATGTATTTATGGAAGTTTTTCGTCCGGAAGTTTTTGGAGGACTCCATCCAAGTTCGCCAGCAAAGAGTAGTGTACTAGATGACCTTACTCACTTTTTTTGTTGACAGTTTTTTCGATAAAGTTGAAAAGTGTTCAGGTAAGAACAGGCCACATTTTCCCTTACCTCGGAGCACTCTGTAAGGTAAAAAAATATTATTATTGTCTTACTATTATGCTAAAATATGTATATTATATGTGTATATATGTATATTATATTTCATCCGCTATTAAATGTTGTGGAAAGAATTTCAGAAAATTAAACAGAAAAGCAATAAATTATAGGATTACGCATACGACAAACCAGAAGAAAACTCCCAATCTGCCGAGTTCTCATATAAGTGTTCTTCCCGGTCGAGCAGCTAATTTGCGAGCCTTCCGGACTTCAAACGTTTTCGTGCTTATTGGTGATATCGGTTGCAATCATCAACTACAAGAAAGTATATATGTATTGTGATTTAGTAATACTATACACAATTTACCTGTTTTCTCGAGCTCTCGGGGAATTGCTCTCTAGCCAGCGTTGACAGCTTCCAAATTGCTGTGATTTTTTTCTTCCAGGTTCCAAATTGACGGATGTTTCTCCACTTACACAACCAACTTCCTCTTTTCATCAACATTCAACGGTGTTTATTTTTTTTTTTTTTGATTTTGGGTATACTTTTATTTTTGTGTCCAAATGTTCTTTATTAAAAAATTCATCATCCATTATCTTCCACAAAAAAAAAGACTTTTTCCTCTTAACCCGAGTAGACAGTTTTTAAAAATAACGATAAGTGAGAATTTTATCTTCGAAAAATGTACCGACCCAATATTTGGTGAGACAAATATTGACAAATACATTGTGTACAGTTTGAAATGAAAGTTGATTGTTTTTTCTCAATCTGCGTACAACTCGCACAAATTGCCGAGAAAGTTTTAGCTCGGATAAATTTTGGAGAGATTTTTGTGTGGGAGACAAAAATTGTGTCGATTTGCGAACTAGGCTGGAATCATCGATACCAGGCCCATAGTGTAAGTCTTTTACGGCCGAACGAATGTTCATAGCTTCTAAATTTTGTTGTCGCCGCCGAATTCGACCTTTTTTGGTCTGTTCTTGCGCTTGCAGCTCTTCCTAACACGTTCATAACTTCCAACAATGAGGTAACACCATTGTTGAACATACATACAGCAGTGTTAATGACGTTGACCCCAATGTTTCATAGTTTTTGCTGTTTTGTGTATATCCGCCAACACAATGCTCCAAAAATTTGTCATTGCTGACAATTCCAGGATTTATTTTCTTGCATTCGCGAAGACGGGTTCCATTCGCTTTTGAATGTGTATCACGCATTCTTTTTTTATAATTTCAATCTCATCACTATACGGTTTCGCATTCACTAATTCCGTGTATGTCCTAGAGTCGAAACTTTCAATACTTTCATTTTGCCTGTCATGACTGATCTGACAACTTTCACATGATTAGATTATATTCCTCGGTATTTTTATGTTTATTCTAATATAGTGTGATTTATCGTAAAGTTTGATTTATAATATAAAATAAAACCCATAAATTTGAAATGAACTTAAAACTTTTATTACTGGTTGAAAGAACATGTTATGGCATTTACTTTTTAAAAATGACATCATATGAATATTGGCCACGACTACGCCTGAGGTAGACTGACTGAAAAAGTTAATTTTGGGCAACTCGTTCGAGCAAAGCGACTGGTATCTCGCGGATAACAGGATTAATGTTGGCTTCCAAAGCGTCAATTGTAGCTAGCTTATTCCTGAATACCTGATATTTTACATATCCACAGGGAAAATAGTCCAAAAGTGTGATATCGCATGCTCTATTCGGCCAATTTACTGTAACAAAACGTGAAATTAAGTGTTCACAAAAATGATTTCTCAACAAGTCCATTGCTTTACGCGCTGAAACCAGAGCTCACCAAGACCATGTGCTTGAATTTCAGGAAGCACATAGTCAATTAATATGGCGTCATAACGGTTACCATTGACGGTAACATTCTGATTTGCCTTATTTTTGAAGAAATATGGACCAATGATTCCACCATACCCATGGAATTGTTACACAAGTTGAATTTTGTACGCTTTTAGGCCGGGATGTAAAATATGCCAAGTTTTCAAATACGCCAAGCCAAGCTGCTGGCAATAGTAGTTTAAGTCGATTATGCGCTCCTCGAATCGCACGAAAAACATTTCTCACAGAACTTTGATTTTCGTAATACAGCTGAACAATTTGGAGACACTGTTGTGGTGTGAGTCTTCTCATGAGAACTTGCCAAAAATGACAAAGCAGTTTGATAGGAGTCACATGTGATCTGCCAAAAAAAGTCTATTGAAAATCAAACCTCACGATGAATCACCCTATAGTTGCATTCAACACAATAAGTAGATTTTACAAGAAAATCAACGACTTTTCCCTTTAACTTACCAATGGTAACCGCAACTCCATACAATGAGGTAAAACAACATTTTCGCCACGTACCACCTACTCAAATGGTTAGTTTTGTTATATCAGCACTCAAATTCTGTACTTGAAGCAGCAGAATGAGTATTATTAATTAACATATCATACATCGTTTGTTGAAGCAGAGGCGGTAGATCTATGAGTCCACAAAACTTTATAGCTCCACGCAAACCAATCCCCAAATCGTGTATTTATTTCGTAAGCTTTGTTGATGTACGGGCACGGAGAAATGAAAGTCGGCTTGCATGATGAACACGAAACTACAATTTTAAAGCCGAGCACGTCCAAAAAAACAATAGAATCATAAAATAGGTAAAGGGGCGCTCTGTTCGAAGGGTCGCTTGCCGCTCCCTGCCTCTCGGTTCGACTTCGCAAAACTCGTTTCACTCACTCAGCTGTAACTGGCTTATGGTATTTATCAAAATATTGACTTGGCATTTTCACCAGATATTTTTGACACCTCAAGCTTCAAGAAAATACAAAAAAAAAATCAATTTTGTCGACCATGCTAGACGTATATCTCCCCTTACATATAAGCTTTTATACAAAAACTATGTAAACTCTAAAAAAAAAAAAAAAAAAAAACTAAAGAACTTATTGAACTACACAATATCTTGAGATCTACAAAAAGGAGAAAGAAGAACACGTCAGGCATGAGTGATATTTTGAATGGCTTTAGTTATTCTGGTAAAATAATTAAGGAGCAGTTTCAAGAAATCAAAAATACGGCCAAGAATATCGTAGAAATTAAGATTGGGTGCAAAAAATTATATTATAAAAACTAGTCGAATCGTGTGAACTTTCGCCAAAAAAAATCTTCATTGTGTGATAGGTATGAGGCGTAAAGGGTAATTTTCTTGGTATGCAAAACAGACTTTTGAACTATGTTACATCTTGAGTTGACTATGGAGTTTCAGAATTCTTCCAAGAACGATGTTGAAAATATCACATGACAGCGCATCGTCTTCTTTTTTTGGCATTGAAAGTGACGGTTTTATCATATCCTACATTGACGAAGTAACGTGCCTTTTTTATAGTCATTCTGCAAAGTCCAATCAGCTTGGCAGGGATACCGAAACTAGGCACGGCTTTCCATAGTTCATCTATATGGATCCTGTTATAAGCGAATTTAAAATCCATGAAGAGGTGGTATGTATCTATTTATAACTCTATGGTGAACTTTTCTGGTCTAAAACTGTTGTGAAGGCCCTTCACATATTATCTACCTTCTTTAGGATTGGACCAACAATGCTGAGATTCCGTTTGTCAAACATGATTCTTCAGTTATTGGAGATGAGTTGATATATGTTCTATTTCTAATCATTGCCTGCTGCTTAAAATAGCTTGGCACTTAAGCCATAAGAATTAATCTTAGTCGAGTAGATGAAAATGTCTTCTGTCTTCGTCCAGATTTCAATGGTTCATTCTCTCTAGCGGTGGGATGTTGTCTACCATCACAGTTTAATAGTCTGCAGAAATAACTTGTCCGGATTATCTGCACCGATTTTTTCTACTTTTGGGTCTCCTTCTCTGTCTTTGCTGGTTTTTTTTTTGGCTTTAAATCTTTGGTCTGTTTGTTTTTTTTTCATACTTCAAACTTCATTCTTCCGGTAGCACCTCCCTAAGGCTTTCATAGAGCACTTCTCCTGCTCTTTCTTTTTTCTTCTGAGTAGCCTGATTTCTCCCCTTCTCTCTGCTCGTAAAAGTCTGCGCTCTCTTGAAATTGTAGCCATTTGAAATTGTTAGGGTATCCCCATACATTCCATGACTTCAACAAAGTAATGGTCCGAGTCGAAGTCAGCTGCTCAAAACATACGGACAACCAAAACACTGGAGGAGTACCTTGCGTCGATCAATTAAGTTGACGGTTTGTTAATCAGGAGTCAGCTGGCTTATTTACATTATGTCATGCCGCAAAATCAATAAGCCTGTGTCCGTTTCCGGAGGTCATGGCGAGGAGGCTGCAGTTCTCCGCAGTATTACCAAAGATGTTCACTTTGCCCATCTTGACATTAAGATAGGCAAGGACAATTTTCACGTTATACTTAGAGCATTGCTTATAAGTTTTCTGGTGGAGCTTGAAGAAGCAGTCTTGGGTAAGTTCGTCCTTCGTTTATGAGGCTTACGTTAACGAATTCACCTCTTATTCAAATACCCGTCAGGTAATGTTCACTGAGTCTTCCTCTTACGACTAGTACTGGTCGAGCCACCTTAGCCTGCATGAGTCAGAACTGACTCATGCTGTTACCGGGGACTACTACTACAAAGTAAGGCAAAAACTATTCTGTGAACTTGATCGTTGTGCTGCTGGCCGAATCCAAGTTATAGGCCAGTTAGCAATTTCTCGATCAAATGGTATGCATATCCCATTGGTTATATTCTAACAGATGTTTCGATCACAAGTACAGGTTTTGAAAGGTCTATTATATTGTAGCTGATAGATGTAAGGCTAACATATATTGACAGACGTCATCTATAAATTTAGGGAATGCTACACAGTGAAAAGGAAAAGGAAAGTCCAAATCGTTGAATTTTATTACGAAGGTTCACGTTCAATCGCAAAAATGATGAGAAAAATTCGTGGAAATTTTGCACGTTATCATGTTCCTTCCGAGAGACTTACTCAATACAAGATATCAAGACGCAGAAATGAAATGCATTCGCCAAAGACGTTTAGTGGAAAATATAGCTACAGTAAAAAAAAAAAGTGTGAAATAAGACCCAAGCATCTCCATTCGTCACGGTTCTCAGGAGCTTGACCTCTCCATAGCCGCAACACAGAGAATTTTGACGAAAGAGTTGGCTCTAAATGCGTATAAGGTCTAATTAACGCAAGAGTTAATTAGGCCGACCACCAGCAGGGCCATACCTTCTCATACTGTGGTATGTTCTGGAAAACGTGCATAACTCAGACCATGACAGGCCTATTTTAACATTGGGGACTACGTTAATAGAAAAAATGTTGTCCACCGGCGCACCAACAATTCACGAGTGATTCGAGAGGTACCAGAGCATCCAGAACAAGTAACTGCTTGATGCGATTTATAGACCAGAGGTGTCTTAGGGCAGTACTTTTTCGAAAATTCGACATTGCCGGAAAGTCAATCTGGTATATTTTCCGTAATATTTACGCCTACATCCGTATAAGATTGTGCTGACACAAGAATTGAAGCTATACGACAATAGTCAACGCCGTGAGTTCTCTAATTGGATGCTGGAAATGTTGGCCGTAGATCCGAATTTTGACCAAAAAATCATCTTATCGGACAAGGCACAGTTTTGGCTCATCGGCTATGTTAACAAGCAAAATTACCATTATTGGAGCGAACACAATCCACAAGTGTTCGGCCATGCATCAATGCATCCACAAAGACTGACTGTTTGATGCGGTGTATGGCATGGTGGCATCATCGGACCTTACTTCTTTCAAAATGAGGTAGGAGACACAGTTACTGTCGATGGTCACAGTTATAGAGTAATGTAAACCAACATTATGTGATCATCGATCACATCGATATCTCGATATATCCGAGTTTTAATTCTCAAGGTCATCTCACGGCAAGCGTTCATCTATTGGCCACCGTAATCATAGGATTTGACACCACTCGATTATTTTCTCTATTGATACGTCAAATCCTTAGTCCACCCTTACAAGCCACTTGGAAATGCTTGGGGCTAATATTCAACACGCTACTGCAAGAATAACGATGCACATATTGGACCGAGTCTTCAAAAATTGGATCGACCGTTTGAAGCCGTGACACCAAAGCCGAGGCGTTCGTTTGAATGATGTGTTTGAACATAGCTTCAAAATAAAATAAGAATCAATTTTATATCTCACACCGTTGTTATTTTATTTAAAAAATTTTTCCTGTTCTTATCTGGTCACTCTACAGGGTGAGTTTTTTAACTTGAGACATCCAAATTACTCGAAAAATACGCGATATCGCGAAAAATGTTTCAGGCAAAAGTCACAAGGTTCGGAATAGGACATAAGATCGTGACCACGAGTTTGACCTTGAGCCCCATTTTCAAGGTCCTACCAAGGTCCCTTTTGATTTTTTAATGGGAACTGCGTGAAAAATTACAATTCTTTTACATGAAACACTTTTTCCAAAAATGCGTTCTTTTCTCGTCAGAGGGCGCCATAAAACTTATGACATCAAAATTACTCTAAAGTACGAAATATCGCGAAAAATGTTTTAGACAAGTCACAAGGTTCTGAAGATGGTTACCACGAGTTTGACCTTGAGCCCCATTTTCAAGGTCAAACTAAGGTCACTTTAGATTTTTCAAATGATAATTCCTGATTTTCATTGCTCAGTCGTATTCCTCAATGGGGCACACGACTCTGTCTCAAAGGTCTTATTCATTCAGTGCTAGATACCACTGCACTGGCACGCCTAAATCAATAATCGGTTTCCAACGTTGTTAGGGTGTTAGAAGGTCGAGCTTTTTTTTTGAGGAAGTCATTATTGCCTCGAGTGAAGTTAAAACTCAAAGAAATTTCAGATAGAAACAAATTGTCCTAAACTTATCTGAGAATTTATCTTACTTGAACGGAACTGAACTTCATTTAAAAGATCGATATTTTGTTTTAAGGAACTGATTATTATTAGTAACGTTTTCCAGATTAATAATGCAGACTATTTCCATTCAAGAGAAAATTGAAATGATATTGATTTATGGAGAAAGTATAAGGAACATCGATGGTGCTGTTGCTCTTTACGCCCAACGTTTCCCAGACCAGATACGATCGCGTGCTTATTTTTATCGGGTCATCCAACAATTCACTGGTGAAGGAAGTGTGCAACCAAAGAAAAGGAATCGGTTAGATAGGGTGACTGTTGAGGACAATGAAATAGCAGTGTTAGCTGCCGTTGCACACGATCCTCACATTAGCACTCGCCAAATAAGTCGTGAATCAGGAATTTCTCAAACGACTGTCTGTAAGATATAACATCGGCATAAATACCATCCTTATCACGTTTAAATGCATCGAGAACTTTCTAGTGAGGATTTTCGCAACCGGGTTTCCTTTTGTCAATAGGCACTTCAGCAAATTGAACGAGACCCCCTTTTCTTCGCCAAGGTGTTATTCTCTGATGAGTCGACTTTCACCAATCACGGTACGGTCAATCAACATAATATGCATTACTGGGCTACCGAAAACCCTTTTTGGTTGCGACAAGTTGAACGCCAGCACCCTTGGAATGTTAATGTTTGGGCAGGAATTATAGGGATAAATTATATATTACACTCAATAATGATCCCCTTGTGTCTACTTTATAAAGCAACGAAGGTCTCAGAGATGTCTCAACTTTCGTTCATTTTGTTCAAAAAACAAATCCTAAACCTCTTGTTTGAACACTCTATATTTTTTTACAATACATGGCAGTAGTGATGTTGTTGTTGTGTTGAGAATAACGCGACCTCCTAAGATTTTCAAAGCTTACTAAGGGCTTCTAAAAAATATAAAGTGGCGAAAAATCTTATTATAGATACAAGGTAACGCTCAAGTTTTAGAAGTAATTTACTACCATAACCGTCTACCTCCTATAATCTCGTTGTAGTGTACGGTTTCGGATATGCCAAAGAATAAAAAAACAACAAAATAATGAGAGAAATAGTTCCGGATGCAGAGATAGCGATGGCTCTTACCAGCCGAGTATCCTTTATTTTTTTAATAAGTCTCATCCCGCTTAGTTTTTATATGGAGAACCAATAGCACCAATTCCGGAGTATTCAGCCAGCAAGGAAACTAGACCCTATTTTGCATGCTTAACATGAAGCAAAAGCAGTTTTCATTTTTATACAACTGATCTGGTCTTTAATTTGATTATTGATTTAATAAATGTTAAAAATATTTTCAGATTCTTTTTAAAAATCACGGTTATCCTGAGTAGTTCTATCGTTATACACACATAACTTTGAGGGCTCAAAAAAAAAAAAAAACTGTTGGTATATTCCAATAGCACGAAACCACAAAGCTATGATTAAAATGTCACCAGCCTCCCCTGCCCACACTATAAAGGGGAGTATATCTCTAGCTTCAGTTGGTGTAATCAAATAATTGATCTAATTCCCAGGGACACTTTGCAGCAGAAACCACAGGAAAAGAAAAAAAAGAAAAGAAACAGAAACCAACTTCCCATGGACTCAGTAAAGCATAAGATAAAATCATCAAAAGTTAAATATACGAGTATCTATCTGCTCATCGTAGAGATGCAAGTACTTTAATACATATCCCCAGATGGGACTCTTTCCAAGTAAGTCATTTCATGTTTCTTCCGGACTGGTTTATGGTTGGTTTGATGTGCTATCCTAGCCCACAAAAAAAGTTGGAATTAATTATCTCAGTCACGTCTCATAATTTCACCACCGAATCTGAGGATTATGAGTTATTGTGTGTACGAGAGCCTGGAAATATACGGATAGTGTGATATTTGTTCATATGTACATACTCGTATATGAGTCATATCTCTCCTCACAAATTTAATCGTTTTCCTCAAAAGGTTTTTTTAGGGCGACATGTGCTTTTGGTAGGATGTGATTACAAAAATTGAGGAATATTCCTAAGCACCCAACCATGGTGGATTGCAGCAATGTTTGTAAGTAGTCGTCTGCCACTTGGACTCTAGATGGTGAGTTGTAATCCACTTTAAGGGAAGTTGACGAATGTCAACTGCAGTTCTTGATGCAGATGAAAAATGAATGCCGGAATGGTTTAAATATTTTTTTCGTAGCCAACTGTGCAAGGAATTTGATGTGTAGCCATATTTAGAAATTATATTTTAAACCACCGGTAAGTGGTTTAGCAGAAAAAGTAGTATGTTAAACTTAATTTGGCACATAAAATAGGTGCACAACTTAGCGTTGTTTACTGCTGCCTTTTTTATAAATTCTTTTGAAAAGATTTATTGCAATTGCTTGTCTACAATCCGGCACCGGAATACATACCAACTTTAATTTACCTTCAACAAAGGTGTTTTTCTTCATTGTTATTTGCAGTAAAAACAGTCAGTTATTTCCACCTTAGAAAAACGATTCAAAAAAAGAGATAATAGGTAGAAGAATACTCGAGTATTTTAGACACAGTAGACATAGCATAGACATAGTATCATCTATGAATATCTTGCTTTGGTCAGGTAAGAAGGGAAAACGGGTATATTTGGACGATGCAGGCAGATCATCAAAGACTGAATCTTATCTTATGTATTTATATATATATATATATATCCTTATCAAGGATCTTTAGGCAGTACTATTAGAAAATGGAATTTGTAATATACTCGTAGGTAGATAGGACAGCTGAATTCGCAACTCCATTCACCGCACATCTAATCAGATATAAGGGTATAATTGCTCGAGTAATCTTAGTCAAGAACAGTTCAGAAAGACTTTAAGACATTGGCAAATATTTTACTATGAAAGGATCAAAAAGCATTGCAAAATTCGATCACAACAATGCAAAAACATTACTGACGCCTCAACCCGTAGTACGTTGATATGTGTAATCAAGCAACAGTTCTTAGGGATAGTCTTACCTAAATAATCCTTGAGGGGGACTGCTACGCATACTTTAGTTAAATTGTCTACCTCAGAATCAGAGCAAAGGAGTTTCACTATTTATATTTAGCTTTTTTCCATGCCAAATTGTGGTTTAGTTGTTGAAAACGGAAACGATATCATCGCCAAAATGAGCCTTTATAACGCTAGATAACTGCAATTGAAAGACTGAAATATTATTACTTAAAACACCCGGTCCGATCAGTGGTAAAAAAGATACGTGCTTCATTGCATAGATGTACGAAATAACAAGAATACTTCTAGGCCAATGGTTTAAAGGCTTCCAATTCTTTTTAACGTTGAGCGAAGAAAAATAGACTAACAGGATCTTAAGGTAGAAGTCCAATGTAACGGGTTCAATAAATAGATTTTTACATCTTAAAAATATAACCTACAATTTTCAGACCGACATTTTTAGTATTTTCAAAGTTATAAAAGTTCAAGTTATAATGTGCATGAAAGTGTGTTGGCCCGCCAAAAGCCGTATGGGCCACGTTCTACCACATGACATCGACAGACGAAAACCCTCAGTACTTTTACTGCTCAGAATATTTGTGCAAATATCAACAATTGAAAGCGGAAAATCAAGAGAGCACTTATGAACACCCAGTGACGTTTGACGAGCAAGTTATAAAATTTATAAAACGAGTATGCGAGACTTTAGCATCTGACGACTTGTTGAAAAGATGTTTGGGGGAAATACCCAAAATAATAACGAAAGTTTCAATCACTGTGTATGGAACTTAACTCCGAAGCATACTTTTATTGGGAAAAACGTTTTGGAAATTGGTATCTAAACGGCTGCCTGCATCTTTAATGAGGGTTTTCTACCTGTACTCAAAGCTATGGAGGTGATGGACGTCATAATAGGTCAAACAGCCAGAGACTACGGTGACACTGTTGACGATGCACGAAATTTAAGGGCAGAGAAAACTACAGAAGCCAACTGTAAAGCTGCCAGAACCTTACACAGGGCTCTCAAAGCCGCTGAAAATTATAAATTTGAGGAAAAGGAAAGATTGCTTTATGCTACAGGCATAGCTGATTAATGTAAGTAAGATATTGTCAAAACTTAAAACGCATTTTTCTTGAAACCATGACTAAAGACTGTTCAACCGATTTGGCTTAAAATTTCATCTACTATTTTAGACATGCATAGCTAAACACGTTATCTTTAAAATATTCAATTTTCTCAATAATTAATTAATTAACAATTTATCAACGAATTTTTAGAACCTTTTTTTCACAAGTTCAAGGTTATAAACAATAATAAATTTTAATATTATAATAAAATTTAAGGAATATTAATCTTTTTGATCTTTTTATTTCAAATGACCACGGAAGTTTGTGTGCTTCCCCAAAACAGCTCAGCTTTTTTCGAGGACTCCACTTTGATATAAAAAATTATAAACAAATTTATTTTTTGTTATAAAAAAAAAAAAAATCACAAAAAACGTCGAAATTTCGGCCGTCACACCTTGCAGTTGCAAGGACGAAAAATTACGTTTTTTTATAAATTTGAATCTGAAAAGGTATTTTATTTTACAAAAAACGAAGGCTTAGGTGCATTTAGTGGGAACATCTAAGTTTATAATGGCGCTTACATATAAATTTTAAAAATATCGATCTGGTGTGCTCCTGTAAACGATCTCCTGAATTTTAATATTTTAATTTAATTTTGGTGGGGGTAATGCCCCCATTTATTTTGCTTAATACAAGCTTAAAAAACTATGACTTAAAACTTATAATAAAAAAAATACGGATTAGCGATATGTGGAACTTATCACTAGGGCTTAAAGCTAGGGATGTTGAAGAAGATCGAATTTGAGGGAATGTGTGCTGCGATTAAAATAGAAAACGGAGAGGTTCGAGTTTACCTTACGCAGCATACGGGATATTGGTTCGTTAGAGCCATATGTGGTGCGGTGGATAGGTAGATAAAAGAGACGGGGGCAACGTAGATTTCGAGGGTTAATGTTACGTAAGTGTTCTTTGGACCATCTTTTAACAAAGGCAATATGCGAACGGAAATTAAGCTCCCTGTCGCATAATATGCTAAGGTCGCGGATAGTCTGAATTAGGGATATAGGTTGACCGTGGAGAACGTAAATTCTGGAAGTAGACATGTTGCACTTACGTGAAAAGGTAATCGATTGACATTTGGTGACATTGAGTTCCAAGCAGTTCTTGATGCATCAGGTGGAAAAACTATTTAGATCTATTTGAAGGACGCTAGAGTCATGTTGTGAGGAAATGGGTTTAAAAAATTTGGTATCGTCAGCATAGAGAAAAAGTGCTGAGTGTTGAATCACCCTTTCAAGATCGTTAATAGTTAAGATGAAGAGAAGTGGACCTAGATGACTACCCTGAGGAACACCTGAAGTGGCCAAGAAAGGGGCCGATAGGACAGACTTGAAACGAACACTTTAAAAACGATTATCCAGGTAAGAAGATATCCATTTAAGCAAAATGGGTTCAAAGGCCAGGACGGACAATTTGAACAGGATTAGTTTATGAGATATCTTGTCAAACGCCTTACTGAACTCAGTTGTTAAAACGTCAGCTTCTTTACCACTTTCTAAGGCTGAGAGAACAGAGTACACGAATTCTACGAGGTTAGTGGTAGTTGATCTACTCTTTAGAAAGCCGTGTTGACTAGAGGAAATAAAAAATTTGCACTGGAAGCTTAAGGCTTCATACAAAATGCTCTCGAGAAGTTTGGGTATATGAGAAAGTTTAGCTATAGGGCGGTAATTAGTGACTTCGCTCTTTAATCCCTTTTTGTGTATCGGTGTTATGAAAGAAGACTTCCATATTTGTGGAAATTTACCTTGAGAGAGCGATAATCGGAAGAGATTTGCAAGGGGGTGGGAAAGTGTTAAGGAACACCTTTTTAAGAAATATGGATGGAAGGCCATCTGGGCCGGGTAAGTATTCATCATTAAGTTGCTGTAATTTATTTTCTATTACTGTATGATCAAATCTTTGAGAAATGGAGGCGCCGGTGGGGAAGTTAAGCAGATATTTGAAATAAGAGGGATCCGGTACGAAGGAATTATCGGCAAAAGATTGGTTAAAGAAAGTAGCAAAAAAGTTAGGTATGGTATGGGGATCGATTGATGATGTGTTTTTGTATGAGAGGGATGGAGGAAAACCGTCAGATTTGTTTTTGCAGTTAACGAATTGGCAGAAAGACTTAGGATCGTTTATAAGCCTTGATTGCGCACAATCAAAGTATCGCTGATAGGGAACCTTATAAAGCTGGTCGAATTGAAGGTATGTCCCGAGATAGTTTGAATAGTCAACAAAAGAGTTGGATTGGAGGAAAACTGCCCATAATTTGTTTCTCTTGTTACGTAAAGAGCGAAGCTTACGATTATACCACGGGGGGCTTGTAGAGAGAAATAGAATTGAATAATTCTCTATAGAAAATAGAGAGAGCACTTTTTAGGGGCTTATTCAGCATATTAGGGGCGAAATCAAAAGAACACTCACTAAGATATGCGTTAATTTTGCGGAAATTCGCTTTATGAAAGTCGTAAGAGGAGGAGGTTACAGATGGGGTGGGGCGAATACGAAAGTGGTGTAAAAGAGAAAGAAGAAGTGATGGATGAAAGTTATCAATGGTCGATAGTGAAAGGGGACAGAGCGAGACAGAGGAGTTTATGGGATCAGTGGTGAAAATGAGGTCTGAAGGTCCTCCAACAAAAAGGTGTTCGGCGGTGATCACGATATCTTTGGTTAAGTTCATCTGAGATCAAAAAAACTGAAAGATTCTTTTAGTGCATATAGATAAAACAAAGTACTGATCAAACGAATAATCGAAATTTAGTTTTTTGACAAAATGGCGGCTTCGTAAGAAAAAATTCGAATTTTCGATAAAAATTTCCACGTAAAATTATTTAACAAAATAGAAATATGGTAAATATCCGAAATTTTATTCCTTCGATCGATACTAGAGAAATATATCTAAGAGGATTGTGTTAAGATATCAGAACAATCAGTTGAACCGTTTTTTTATTTAGAAATCTTGATCATTGACTCGAAAAACATAGTTTTGAGAAAAACGCGTTTAAATTCCATATAATCCAAAACGTCCTTACAAATATGCGTAAATCTCGAAAAGTATTTACCGGATCAATTTGAAATTTTCAGCGAAATCGAAAATCGATTTTCAGAAAATTCGAAATCTTAAGCTTTGCTCCTTGTAAAAGAAAGTGCAGTTCTCTATATCCAAATATTGATCAAGTATTCCAAATTGAGTCGCTAGTTTGCGAAGTGCGTTCAATGTTGTCTGTGCAAAATAATACGGGGGCTGCTTGATGAGTACCCGGATATGTTTTAAGCTTTGGGAATAAAAAGAAGTCGCAGGGAGCCAAATCCGGAGAATGCGGAGGATGAGGGAGCAATCCGAAATGCAATTCGTCCAATTTGGATTTGGATTTCTTCAAATCGGCGTTGAACTGGCCCAATATATCGACGTAGTATGCTACTGTGATTGTTTTCCCCTCCTCCAAATAGTCAATATGGACACCTCGCGCGTCAAAAAAAAACGGTGGCCATCACTTCTCCGGCCGAAGTTACTGTCTTCGCCTTCTTTGAAACTTCGGATAGTCACCAAGTTTTGGCAGGCGAGCTGAAAGAGTTTATACTAAATGATGGTAAACTCATTTTGGCTCAGTAGCACCACCTATATTCCAATCCGGGTACTCATCTCACAAGTTGATGTTAGTTTTACGTTTTTGAATCTAATACCATAGATAAGATTAGAGTTTACTCTCGCGAAACATAATAAAACTTATGATTTTAATAGAAATAGGGATTAAAGATGGATCGAAAACAGTACTGTAGCACTGTAAAAGGAACCAAATTAACAAATTGCTTAAATTATTGACTGCTCAACAATGGCAATGGCGAAAATGCATTAAAGTGGCAATCTAAGGAAGAAACTCTCGGACGGAATACAGAAATTTCTACATCTCTCTCAAAAAAAAAGGAAATTGTGCTATATAAAGAAAAACCCTTTTGCTTCATCCAGTGCATTCAAAAAAGAATTTATCCTAGACATCGAAAATAATCTTTAAAGAAGAAGCGCGTAGAAGCTACTGCTATTGTCAAAGAAGAATATTGTTAAAAGACTGCTTTTTTCAGAGGAACATTCCAGCTGGCCTAAATCCAAATGGCGCAATATCTTTAGGACTGATCAGACGAAAGTTAATTTATTTAACTCAGGTCGCAGCAGTGCACAAGTGCGTAGACCGCCCAAAACAGCATATTGCAATGAATACACTATCAAGACAGTGAAGCATGGTTGTGCTGTTTTATTGTATGGAGCAACATGACTGCAGTGTTCTGCGTGGAGATTTTAAAGAATACCATACTGGCCCACGCGGAGGAAAATATGCCTCTTCGATAGATATTCCAACATGATAATAATCCTAAACACTCATCGATGCACACAAAAGAAATGGTTTTTTGAAAAACGGCCTCAATGTTTTAAACTGGCCTTCTCAGTCGTCAGACTTAAATCCAATTGAGTAAGTGTGACGAGAGATCAAATATTCATGGGCGTAAAAGCGTGTATTAATAATGATTTAAGGACTTTCGTCAGGGGTGCGTATGGGAAGCTATTCCACCAAGGACTTACCAAGAGTTCATTGATTCGATGCCGCAAAGTTTCTTGACTATCATAAAGAACAAAAGCTATGCAATGAAATACTGAAATAGTTATTTGATCAAATATTTCATTTATTATATTTTAACATACTTTTTGTTTGTTTTAGCTAACATTCAGAGATGTTTCCGGCAAGAATTTATAGCTGTCCCAGTGCTTTTCGTTTTCTTAATGTTTACTAGGTAGGGTGAAAAGTAACCTCCTTGGGAATGAAAAATTTTTTTTTAATGTTTTTTTTATTTTATTCAGTTTGATAAACTTATTCCAGCGATTTTCCAACTTCTTGATCCCGTCCGAAAAGTAATTTTCTGGAAGGTCTGCAAATTACTCCTCCGTGGCGTCGATGATTTCCTCCCGTGAGCTGAATTTTTTATTGATGAGCCATCTTTTGAGGCTTAGGAAGAGATAATAGTCCGAGGGAGCCAAATCGGGCGAATACGGTGGATGCGACAGCGATTGGAGCCATAAGTCATTAATACATGTGAGGCCGTTTTGCAGCGATTTTGGACTTCAATCGCTCCAATAATGCACAGTGATACTCGCTGTTGAGTATCACTTTTCCGACCCATCGAGCCTCCCTCGGCCGCTTCGGAGCACTCGTGCTGGCTTCAGTCCATTGCCGGGCAGTCATTCTGTTCTCTGGTGTGTAATAGTGGATCCAAGTTTCATCAACAGCTACCAATCGACGCCAAAAGTCCGCCCGATTCCGCAAACACTCTTTCGAAGTGCTCTCGCGTTCGTGTTTTTGGTCAGGAGTGAGCATGCGCGGCATCCAGCGGCATCATATGCAGAATATTGCCCAAAATATGGCATGTGCTCTCAGCACCTTCACTTTCCGGTCAGCCAAAACCATTTCATTTATTTTTTTGACATTGTCCTCTTTAACCACATCGGAGGGCCTGCCGCTGCGGACTTGATCGGTAGTGGAGTTACGGCCACCACAAAACTTTCGAAACCAATATTTGACGGTGTAATATGACGGAGCATTAGCCCCATTATATTTATATAATTTTTCTTATGTTTCCTTCGCCGTTTTGCGTCTCAAAATATAATGTTTTATGAGAGAACGAAAATCGTTTTTGTCCATACTTAACATGATGCCAAGCACGTCAACAACAATCAGCATGTCTGCCTAAATATGAACGGACTTCAAGGCACCATAACCTTTTTTGCAGTAGCAGCGCATTCTGGCAGTCAAGGAGGTTACTTTTCACAAAGTATACACAAAGTTTGGATCATGTTGTTTGCTTTCATAACCTTGAAATGCAAGACAATTAATACAAAATTAAAATAAATCATAACAATCAAGAGGTTTTAAGTTGTTTCGTTTTTTTTTTTCAAGAATTCTCATATTACAAAATAACAATAAATAAGTGCTGCCCTTATCCATCACAATTTACCCTTAAATAAAAAAAAACACATAAAGCATTTAAATTTACCATTAAAATCAATTAATGTCTTAATAACTTAATTATTATATATGAAAATATTTATAAAACATTAAAATAAAATAATAATTTTATATCTTAAATTTTTTTTTAGTTTCGCAAGTTGCTTTCTTTGTTTCATATTTTTAATTTTTCAGACAATCTTATAATATAAGTTTTTTTTAATAAACATTTTGTAGTCTGAACATTTTGTTGTCATCTTTGTTAGACAACTTACCTTTAACATAAAACTGTTTACTCTTTTCAACTGATTAGCTGAGTTTTTCTCAAATTATCTCTGAAATTTATTAAGTATATCTATATTAGCTGTAATTTGTTTAACAATTAGAGTATGATATCATTTAGTATATTTGCCAATATTCCCTTTATAGTCCACTTTATCCCCAATACTAAAATAAATAATAATATCTAACTTGAAAATGAAAATTCTGCTGGCTGGTACCTTTGATTTCTGCTCAATTATGAATTTTTCAAAACTATCTTTCCTAACCTGAACCAATGGCTCTGCTTGACTATGTTCTATATATTCATACAAATTAAAGGGTGATCAATTGTTAGTGTCACAAATCACTAGAAAACGAAGTGCTGCGTAGTTTATTTTTAATTTTTCTATAAGTGAAAGCAAATAGTGCGCTATCGAAACTTCCTCCTTGGCTGTTTTGTGCAAAAATACACTTGGTATACACTAAATACCATAGATAAATGTTTTCCACGATATAACTTTCAGCACAACTTAAGACCGTCTTAACTAGGAACGGGAAAAACCAGCATTTGCCAAAGATTCACATGTATGGTACACAAACTGATAAAAAACAAATATAGAAGTTGGAGACGAAGTATACGATTTTCGCACTAAGGCATCCAAATATGCCAGTAAGTATACAAGCAGCTTCATATTTCAGGCTGAAATCCATGCAATAAAGCTTTGCATTCTAAAGAATCTTAATAGGCACACAACAAACGAAAACATTTATATTCTCTCCGACAGGAGAGTAGCCCTACAAGCAATTAACGCCTTTGAAATAAAATCAAAACTGGTCTGGAATTGCCTTCAACTGTTACCACTACCAGCAAACAGCGGACATGAACGCAACGAAAAATCAGACGACATAGCCATGAAAGGATCCGCATCTCAATTCATCAATTAATACAATAAAAGGAAGTATTAAAACCTGGCTAAACTAAAAGAAGCTTCATTTCTACAGAGAAACCAAAACCAAAAAACCAAAACAAATACTACAGCTAAGAAGAAGTCAGATTCAAGTGACCACAGGTTTTCTCACAGGGCACTCCCGTGTGAAAAAAACACCTAATGATCATTGGCATAGCACAAGACAATACATGCAGACTGTGCAACGAGGACGTGGAAACAGCAGAACACAAAGTATGTGGCTACAATATTTTAACCAAAACCTGTCAACAAACCCCCCCCCCCCCCCCTCTACTTTAATTTTTTCATAACTCTTCTTTCCAGTCCACTCTTCCCACAACTCTCTCATCCTACGACTTTCATAAAGCAAACTTTCACAAAATCAGTGACTATCTTAGCAGATCCCCCCTTAACTTTCACAACCTAAGCGTAAATGATGCCTTATCCATTTTTTATAAAGAAATATTTAATTCTTTCAGCCTTTACGTTCCATTTTCCCGCCTTAAAACATCATCTACTAGTCCTCCCTGGTATAATCGCAAGCTTCGTTCCTTACGAAACAAGAGAAAAAAGTTATGGGCTGTTTTCCTGCGTACCAGATCCTTGTCCGACTATTCCAACTATCTTGGTGCTTATCTTCATTTCACCGAACTTTACGATTCCCTTTACCAGCGTTACCTTAACAATGCGCAAGTCAACCTTATAAATGACCCTAAGTCCTTTTGCCAATTTGTTAACTACAAAAGAAAGTCCGATGGTTACCCTCCTTCCCTCTCTTTCAACAACAAGTCATCAACCGATCCACTCACCACTGCCAACCTATTTGCCAGCTTCTTTAAACAATCCTTCACCAACGACTCCTTTGTACCAGATCCCTCCTATTTTCGTTACCTACTGAACTTCTCCAACGGCCCACTTCTCTCTCTCCTATATCGAATATAAATTACACCAACTCAATGACGAATTTACACCCGGTCCAGATGGCCTCCCTGCCATATTTCTTAAAAAATGTTCTTCGTCTCTTTCCCTTGCCCTTTCTGTTCTCTTTCGTCTATTCCTTTCACAAGGAGAATTTCCTCAGGTTTGGAAAACCTCATTTATAGCCCCGATCCACAAAAAGGGATCAAAGAACGAAATAACAAACTATCGTCCAATAGCTAAAATCCTCCCATATACCCAAACTCCTCGAAAGTATTTTGTATGAAGCTCTAAGTTTCCAATGCAAATCAGTTATTTCCCCTAGACAACATGGCTTCCTAAAGGGTAGGTCAACCACCACATTCGTATCCTTTGCCATCTCTGCCCTAGAGAACGGCAACGAAGTCGATGCAGTTGCAACCGATTTTAGCAAAGCCTTCGATAAAATCTCTCATCGATTAATACTCTTCAAATTGTCTGCCCTCGGCTTTGAACCCATACTGTTAAAATGGATATCCTCTTACCTCGAAAACTGTTTTTACAGTGTTCGTTTTAGGTCAGCCACTCCGCTCCATTTTTGGCCACCTCTGGAGTTCCTCAAGGTAGCTATCTCGGCCCCCTGCTCTTTATATTAACCATAAATGATCTCGATAGGATCATCAAATACTCGTCCGTTTCCCTTTACGCTGACGATACCAAATTTTTCAAAACCATTTCCTCTCCCCATAACTCCTTCCTTCTTCAACAAGACCTTGATAGTTTTTCGATCTGGTGCCTCAAAAATTGTTTGGAACTTAATATCACCAAATGCCAATCCATCACCTTTTCACATAAGCGGCTCAAATCTCCTCCCCGACTCTACCTTCTCCACAACCAACCGATCTCCTCCGTTGAATCTCTTCGCGACCTCGGCATTTTGTGTGATAGGGAGCTCAATTTCCGTTTGCATATGGATGGGATAATTCTTAAAGCCAACTCTGCACTAGGTTTTGTAAAACGATGGTCCAAAGAATTCACCAACCCATACGTGACCAGGTCCCTCTATATTACTTTTGTTCGTCCCCTCCTAGAGTACGCGAGTCAATTATGGTCCTCATATCATCGCGTTCATATCTCGAGAATCGAAAGCATCCAGCGCCGTTTTCTTTGATTTGCTCTTCGAGGTTTGCCCTGGGATGATTCTTTTACTCTTCCCCCCTATCAAAACCGTCTCAACCTTATTAACCTAAACACCCTTGAGGAACGCAGAGATGCAGCTGACTTTCTCTTCATTAATCGACTTCTTTCAGGTCAGGTTGAATGCACGTCCCTTCACAATTCTATTTTCCTCAACACTAACCCTCGTAATCTACGTACCCCTCGTCTCTTCTATCTCCCAACCCACCACACCACCTATGGCGCGAACGAACCAATCTCCCGCATGCTACGAAAAATTAATTCAAACCCTAGCGTCTTTGACTTCCACCGCACCACTTCCTACCTCAAATCGGTTCTCCTTCACCACAATAACCAACCTTAGTTTTAAGTTTTAGTTTAAGTTTAATTTTAAGTTATAGCTTGTATTAAGCCGAATAAATGGGAGCTTTCGCCCCCACCAAAATTAAATTAAAATTAAGTTACCTGGGTAGATTCTACATTGAAGCTGCCATCTCACCTTAAGACGTAGCCGCCTTCCTAACAAATTGCGGCATCATGGATGAACTTTAAATGGAGGATATCACAATAGGCCCATCTGTGGCCGTAGTGATCTGGGATTCTTTATATCACATCCCACAATAATCTAAATCTAAATCTTATGCACCCTGACAAATGAAGTTTATGGTCCGGCGGAATCATTGGCCCATATTTTTTTCAAATATGACAGTGAAAACAACGTTACCCTCAATGTCGCCTTCTATCGTTCAATGATTTCGAACTTTTTTTGCCCAAAATGCACGAGCTGAACCTGGGCGACATGTGATTCCAGCAGAAATCATACCACGTAGCACGGGAATCGATGGACCAATTGAGAAATGAGTTCGGTGAGCAATTTATCTCTCGCTCTGGACCGGTGAATTGGCCAAATATATCGTGCGATTTAACACCTTTAGACCCTTTTTTATGGGAATATATCAAATTTCTTGTCTAAACCAATAAACCAGCGCGAATTACAGCCTTGGAAGACAACATTACATGTGAAAGGGATACCATCCAATATGCTCAAGAAAGAGATTCAAAATTGGACTCTCTATGAACCACTAAAAACGTAGGCGTGATCAACATTTACAAGAAGTAATCTTTAAAAAGTAAATGGCAAGCTTTGATTTATCAACTCAAATATTAATTTTATACACTTTTGCAATGTTCTTGTATTTTTTGTTGACAACTAAAGATCAAAGGCTTAAAATATCAGCCATTATATTGGCATTGTCATGTCATGAGATCGTCATTTTTTCTAATCTCATATTCGATTCGCATGACTTCGCATTACATCTACTTCAGCCAGCCATCATATTACCTTAGTACAATATCAACACACTTGGTATTCGAAATATGACGGTTCGAAGCCTCTTATTGAAAAAGGCACCTTTAAAGTATATTACAGTGTGGTAACACAGGTATCGTTGTATTCAAAATTATGGGTTCCTTAATGTATTTTACTTTTGGTTTTGCAAATAAAATTTTCTTATAAAACTCTAAATCTTGTATTCGTATCTTCTTTTCAACAAAAATATGTGTTATGAACCTCTCTCTTGTGTAACTAGAAAATGCCAAACTATTACCTACAAACAAAAAAGTCATAATTTTGAAAAATTTGTAAATTGAAGGAGAAGATCTTCCACAGATAGGATCCATTCCATCCAATCCATGAATTTTCATACAACCACTTTCTAACTGATGGTCATAGCACGAGTATGGGGGACCGCCATCCTGTCATCTGGCACTATTGTTCTATCCACTATTTAACTATCAAGTAGTATTCGACATAGTTATTCCGATAGCTCGTTCCATAAAAACCGAGACTTACTCGTATAGGAAGTCGATACGGTCCGTTTAATCTGTCCAATAAAGTTTTAGTCCAGAAAGTGTCTTTTCCAAATAACATATAATTGCAAAACTCCGATAGCTTTTCTTAGTTCACGGATTGTAGCTCCTAAAAGGGGTTTGATGAAATGGATACATCTTCTCCGAATGCAGAACTCCCCTTACTTAGATTAAAATATTTGTTTACTTGTACAAGACTAGTACTTTGATTATGTATGATGTGTTTGATGTCGTCGTACCTTTGATATACTACCGCTCTTGTTATTCGCATTGATCCCATCCTTCTGAACCTAGAAAATGTCCTGATGAACACCCTGTTAGTTATTACAGTCCTTTCAGATTATCTTATCTGGTATACTCTTGTTCACCAATTTCTGCAAGGCAAATCACAGACATGAATGCGTACACATACTTATGTCAAAAAGTCTGTCATAGAGGATTTATTTAATAAGAGCTTTACGTGAAAAATGATAAGGTTTGCACACCATTTTGGAATCTTTGTTATACTTTATACATTCAATAAATTTAAAAGTTAAAAAAGGACTTGCAAAACTCTATCCAAGCTCCCAGAAAGGAATCACCTACCAAAATCGCCCCCTTTTTAATTACATGGTATTGTCAAAGAATTATTTTGATGATACAAAATTTCCATACAACGCACAGAGGAGTACCACTATGAAGAAACCTGGCCAAAAGTAAAAAAAAAAAAATTAAATTTGTTAAAACCATAACGATTGGTACATTACACAACGGATATTTAAGTAGCATTTCTAATTTTGCTGTGAAGCACAATCAATTGAAAGCCGGGAGGTGTGTTAATCACATGTTTTTGCTGAAAGCGACTAAGAGTAAAGCATGACATTTCATTCGCGTTTCTTAGTTTTTATTGTGTGAACATTTATTTTATCTGATTTATATGAACATACATATATCTGTAAGTAGAAGATGTTCACTTTGAAAAGAGATATAAATTTCTATAACTTAAAATATGGGGTGGCCGTGGTGTAGTGGTATATGCATAGACTCCTCAAGCAGAGTGTCGCGGGTTCGAATCCCGTGCCAGACAATTCTGTGAAAAAGTCTTTTCATAGAATTTGTATGTAGTTATATGAAAATCCCGTCTGCGTCAACTCTGATATGAAGGCATAACACTGATGTTAAAGTGATTGCTGGCTGGGTTAAATGTAACGAACTAACAACTAGCACGTACTTAAGACTCACTGGTTGAGGAGGATGTACTAGCTCGTCCCGTCCAGTTTGACAACCACCTCTGGGAAAAATATCGAAACCTAATACATCTGAATTTCAAACTACTACACCACCCGCCCGCGCCCTGAAAAAAAAAAAGAAAAAGGGGATTCATATCCCCTTTGCGCGCGCGCGGTATTATATATAAAAAAAAAAAAACATATTATAGGTGTTATCCATACGAGTTAAAATGAGTTCAGCTTAAATTCTTACAATAATATAAAACTCGGATATTTCTTTAAAGGTTTCCGAAAAAAAATCTCCCGCATAACCCTACCAAACGATTTGCTATCAAATTAAAATTGACTGCATTAGCAATATGATCTTTCAAAATCTTAAAATTACCTTCGGAACTGGAGAGAGAGGTCAAGAAGGTAATTATACGAACTTATAAGGCAAAGTCCGAATAAGAATATGGTGGAAAAACTTGTATTTTTAGAACAAGAACTCAAAAAAATCACCAACTGCCCAGAAGGAGCAGAAAGTTTACTTAGACGTACCCTTAAATCTTTTAAGTTTAATTTTAAGCAGAAATGGACAGCTGTCAGTAATAAAGAGGATCATTTTTTTAAGTAGAAACGAGGAATGGCTAAACTTAATCATAAAGGTACCTACCTGAGGAGCAACAAAACCAGGTCGACCAATAAAAAACTTTGAGGAATCTAGTGAAAGGAGTTAGCGGCGAAAAACATTGAGTTTAAGAGAACAGGTATAAGTCCAAGAAAAATAAATGTTTTTTCTAATAAACTGTCAATTTTACTGATCATCAAATTGAAATCTGTAATGTAGGTACCTAGGCGTGTTGTAAAAATGTGAAATTGTTGGAAGCAATATGTATCAATTTCATGTTCATATCTGTTAAATTTTTAATACTTAATACGAACTCTATATCTTATACAAATATGTGTACATCTGTGTATCTAGGTTCCACCTGATCAGTTCTCTTATGCAGCACAAATGAACCAGCGTACTGTAGGAAATATTGAACTGTCAAAAATAATGACAGCTGTAATACTTACACCAACCAGAGCTTCAAAATAATCTCATTTCGACGATTGTGATATGACTAGAAAACAATACGAAATTATTCATGCTGCTAATAAAACCATTTATCCATGCTACTAACTTTTGCAAAGGGCGAAAAAGAATTGCTATCCTTGAGAAGATTCGATCAAATACCTCGAAGATGTACTGAAAACTACAGACGAATAAGAAAAAAAACATTTAGAGCTATTTTCAAAATGGGGCTGCGATGGCTCACAACAAAAACAATTTAAACAGATTTTTCAGAATGAAACGGATAGCGACGAAAATATTTTCTAAAGTTCTCTTGTTCCTTTAAGATTGATAAGTACTAGTGGGGGTCAGAAGAAAATCCTGTGACAAAACATAGTATCATCAGTCGATACTTCATGCAAGAATTCGATTTTTTGAGTCACTTATAAACTTCCTATAAAATCAAAGGAGCAGAGACAAAGAAAAGAATTCAGGCCGATTTTACTAGGTGTACCTGTATAAAGTGAGCTGATTTTTGATGGAAAAGTAAAAAATATTTTATTCAAAGTATTGGCCATTGCTAGCTACACATTTTTCCCATCTTTCAGGCAATTTATGGATTCCACGCCAATAAAACTGTTCGTCTTTTGAAGCAACCCAAAAAGTCTCCCAATTTTCAACTTCCTCGTAGGATTCGAAGTGTTGCTCAGCTTATGCGTGTCCCATCGATTAAAACAAATGGTAGTCGAAAGGAGCAAAGTCTGGTGGATACAGCGGGTGGGGTAGCAGCTCCCAGGTAAGTGCTTTGGTTGAAGTAAAATAACAATACCTTGCCTTGTATTCCGGCCCATTCTGGTCGTTTTTCGATCAATGCATAGTTCAAATTGATCATTTGTTGTCGGAAGTGATCTGTAACCATAGGCTGAAAAGTCAGTTCCGTTTTATAGTAAAACACAAAATTTTTGCAAAATTCAACTTTATTTATCAATAGAGTTGCCTACGAGGGCGATAGACTGATTGAAACGATTCCGATACCAGTTTTGTAGAACGATTTCCGTTTAGCCTCAAAATAGGCCTCTGTTTCGGCTATTACTTCTTCATCGGTCTTAAATCTCTTTCCGTCGAGCATTCTTTTGAGGTCTGCGAACATTAAATAGTCGCTGGGGGCCAAATCTGGAGAATACGGTGGGCGGGGAAGTAATTCGTAGCCGAATTCATTCAATTTTGCCATCGTTTTCATCTTGTTATGAAATGCACTTGTGACACGGTGCATTTCCTTGATCAAACAGCACTTTCTTTTTCTTCAAATGCGTCCGTTTTTCTGCGATTTCGTCCTTCAAACGCTCCAACAACGCAATGTAATAGTCGCTGTTGATAGTCTGCCCCTTTTGGAGATAGTCGATGAAAATTATTCCATGTGTATCTCAAAATACGGATGCCATAACCTTGCCAGCCGACTGTTGAGTTTTTGGTCGTTTTGGACGAGGTTCGCCGCCTGCTCGCCACTCAGCTAACTGCCGACATGACTCTGGTGTGAAGTGATGGAGCCCAGTTTCATCCATTGTCACATACCGACGGAAAAATTCGGCTTTATTGCGGTTGAACAGCTTTAAACACTCCTCTGAATCATCAACACGTTGTTTTTTTTGGTCGACTGTGAACAATCGCGGCACCCACTTTGAACAAAGCTTTCGCATGGCCAAATATTCGTGTATGATATATCCAACACGCTATTTTTATATCTTCAGAGCCTCAGCTATCTCGATCAACTTCACTTTACGGTCATTCGTAATCATTTTGTGGACTTTTTTGATGTTTTCATCTGAAACAGTGGACGTCCACTGCGTGCATCATCTTCGGTGCTTGTATGACCATTTTTAAATTTTTCAATCTACTTGCAAATGGTTCGTTCGGCTGGTGCAGAGTCCAAGTAACACTTATCAAGCCATTTCTTAGCATCGGCTGCATTTTCCATCCATTTCCCATCAAAAAGCAAAGATAAAGCAACACACGAAATCTTTTTTCACAATAACAAAAGTTGCTTCACTCACAACGCTATATCTCGAGAACTAATCGTTCGACAGCTGTCAATTTATACATGTATCTTTTGAAGGTACTATCTGAAAATGGTATGAATCCAAGTTTTGCCATCTCTTAAAAACGGCACGGACTTTTCAGCACATGTATTATTAACAGTTTCACCAGGTTTTAGAATCGATCTTTTTTTGCAGTCGAAGTTGCAACGTTGGAATGTTTTCATACTGAATCAAGTTCTTTCCTGGGTCAAGCGGATGGAAGGTATCGTATTGCATGCACGCGCAATGGGGAAGTGCAGAGTTGTAATTCTCTCTTTCTATGGTATGTAGAGCGTCGCGTTACCTCCTTTTTAGAGAACTTCAATTAGTAGTTGTTACATTAAAAATTCTACAATAGATGATCTGGCGGATTGCAACTTTGTGAACAAAGTTTATAATAAATTATTTTGTGTAAGTAAATGCAATTCCGAGCATTTAAATAGTTAGTTGCCGTTCAGTTAATTGAAGTTGACCAAAGAAAGGACAACAATTCACCAATGGTAAGAAAAAAAAAAGAAAACAATGGGACCTCGTCAAGGGTGAAGGCCAAGGCCCATAGAATCCGTTGCGTCTGGATAGAATATACACTTTGTTAAGGGAACAGGCCCATAAGCAACGGATATGACTACTTTTTAATCCGTTGGCAGTTCACACATTCACACATTGAGGACCATACATTCACATATTGAGGTTCACGCATTTACAAATTGAGAGTAAGCACCTGTATGATAGACATGTGGTTAAGAATGTAGTATTGCTATACTATGGTATCAATACCAGCAGTCTGTCTCCCACTGAAGCCACTGTACATAGAGAAAGATCTTGTATAAAGCCAGTTTGGTGTTACGCAATTGTCTGAGCCCCAAGATTGATTGGCAAGAGCAATTTCGCGTCTGGTTTCTGCACTTTTATCATTCCTGCTTGTAACTTTGCAGCTTAGATAGATGAAGTCCTTAACTACCTCGAAGCTTAAAGTTCGAAGTAATGATAGCGTTCAGTTTAAGACGTTGGTTGTGTGCGTCTGCTTCTGATGACAGAATGTAACTTGTTTTGTTCTCGTTTACCATCAAACTAATTTTTGGCGCTTCCACCTCAATACTCACTAAAGTTTCAATGATGGCTCGCAATTAATTGTGAGTGCCTTCTTTGTTGGCTATTGTGTTTTACACGATTCTTTGAAAGACGATGTTAGAAAGTTTATGTGCAATTCAGTGAATTACCCTCACACTATATGAGAAAAAAAGCTAAGCTAGTTCTATGGATAAAAAATCTTACCAACCTGCGTTGCCCTGTTGTATTCATTATTTTTTTAATAAAAGAGTGAAAACTATAGATCTTAAGAACTTGCAGTACAAAATACGAGTTCACCTTTATATGTATATGTAAATCCATTTCCATAATTGAAATAAATGAAGTTACTGCAGAATTTCACAGCCGTGTAGATATTACAAACGTTTGCTTTCATCCGAATTAATGCAAATACCTTCATATTCACTACAAAAGGTTGTTGGACACATAAGAGATTCAAAAATTTAAACATTAAAACATACTTCCTTTTGTTGTAGCCCCTTCTTTGTCCATCGACCTCCATACCAAAATGTTAATATCTTCCTTGTTCCAAATCTAGAAGGGAAAAAAAAAGAAGCAAAGCAAAAACTTGAGATACTCGCAAATTTGCATATTTCGTGTTTAAGGCAACGAGTCCTGTTGTTGTTGCTATGCATTGCAGTACAAATTCAATTTCAACACGTTCTACAGATTTCACGATGTGCAATTTCTCGGTTGCACGATATTTTTCAATGAACTCTGCTCCAAATATAGCAATTGCAACCCCTTTGGGGGTTAATTTGCACGTCCTTTTTATGTTGCATTCTCTGTTTCCCAATTTTGTATAGCTGATGTTGTTCCCATTGTACAGAGTGGCGAGAAATTAATTCCACCATATCTCAAAGCACTGGTGCCATTCAAATAGTTAGTTCCCTCAAGATAGTGCAGCGGGGTTTCAAAGCAGGTATCATTCAAGTTTATATCATTAAGAGTTCACTCCATCAGCATGTTAAAAGAATCTGTTAATTTTATTTTTGGACTACTCCTCGCCTCGTATGAATTTGCCGCGGGGTGTGTTTGTGTAGTATGGAGTTTAGTGTAGTGGGAGTTTGAAATTTTTGCAGCTATTAAGAGAGAACGTCCAGAGCTATTCCAAATACAGGAAACAAGAGATGATATTTTCCATTCCCGGGTGTAGATAACTTTGTTTTTGATGTCTTTTAGTTAAGTTTCATTGAGATTTATTTTGAAGTCTGCATGTACATATAAATGGCAAACTTGTCTACGCGTATGACAAATTTGTCTATCAACTGCGTTTAATGGAGACTAACCGAAACTTCACAATCCCAGTTTGACCTCATTTTCAACTGCATCTTTCAAATTCACTCTTAAGCTCAAACCTATTCAATACATGTCCATTATTTTGACGTGCCACTCATAATGACTATTGTTAACGGTCAATTTTTTAATTGAATTATTTTGTCGAGACTTTTACCGGTGTACCGGTATGAGCGTTATTGAGCCATATTTTTTCGTCGACGATAACGATCGTGATGTTACTGTGAATGGTCAGCATTATCGCGCCATGATCATCGATTATTTTTGGCCCGAATTGGAAGATATGGACTTGGACAACATGTGGTTTCAACAGAATGGTGCCACAAGCCACACAGCACACGCTACAATCGATTTATTGAAGAGTAAGTATGGTGAGCGTGTTATCTCAAGACATGGGCCAGTCGATTGGCCGCCTCGTTCGTGCGATTTAACGCCACTTGACTGTTTTCTGTGAAGCTACGTTAAGTCTTTGGTTTATGCCAACACGTCGACGACATTGGAAGAGCTCAGAGCCAATATTGAACGCGAAATAGCAGCCGTTTCGGCCAAAATGTGTGGCTGAGTCGTTAAAAATTGGGTCCAACGAATCGACCGCTGCAAATGTTCCCGCTCTGGCCATATGAATGAAGTCGAGTTCCATTCATAAATGTTTTGATGATCAAGCCAATAATAAAGTTTTTGAAATATCTCGAATGGTTTGCCTTTTATTTAAAAAAAAAAAAGTTGTCAAGTCGTTATTAGAAAACCCTATACATTCTGCTGTATTTAATAAAGTTGCCAATCAAATGGGAGGCATATTTTTTCTTGACGTTTCAGGCACAGGCACAGGGAAAACGTTTGTCACAAAGCTTTTACTCACTAAAGTACGACTAGAGAAAGGAATAGCTTTAGCTGTGGCTTCATCCGGCATTGCTGCTACGCTACTTCCTGTGGTTCGAACAGCTCACTCCGTTTTTAAACTTCCATTAAATCTAGCCGCTAATGATTCATCTGTTTGTAATATCAGCAAATCGTCTGGAATGGCTCAGGCTCTTAAGAAGTGAAAACTTATAACTTTGGATGAATGTACAATGGCCCATAAAAAAGCGTTTGAAGCAATTAACAGAACACTGCAATACATATTAGATTAAAAATCTCTGATGGGAGGTATAACCATTGTATTGTCGGTAGACTTTAGACAAACGCTTCCAGGAACCAAAACAGATGAAATCAAAGCTTGCCTTAAGTCTTCTTTCCTGTGGTACCATGTGCAAATAATGAAACTGTAGACAAATATGAGAGCACATCTTTATGGGGATCAATTATCAGGCCACTTTGCTCAAAAATTAATTAAACTTGGAGAAGGAAAGATTACCCTTGACAGAGATGGTAATTTAAGTCCTGATCAAGTCAGTACTGTGGTGCAGTATTTCCAAACCTCAAAAAAAATTATCAAAATTATAGATGGCTATGCAAAAGAGCTATTCTTGCACCAAGAAATATCACTGTTAATAACATCAATAGTCAACTCCTGAATATGGTACCTAGAAACTATACAACTGAATTTAAAAAATTCATTAGAGCCACCAGGTTAACCCCCCCATCGACTGCAGTTAAAAGTTGGAGTTCCAATCATGCTTTTGCGAAACCTAGATCAACCTCTCCTTTGTAATGAGACAAGACTTGTGGTTAAAAAACTAATGCATCATGTTATCGAAGCAACTATTCTTACTGGCTATGGCGAAGGAGAAGACGTTGTTCTACCACGTATTCTTATGATACCATCAGACATCCCATTTCACTTCAAAAGGCTACAATTCCCGATTCGGCTGAGTTTTGTAATTTCTCTTAATAAATCTCAAGGACAAACTCTAGCTGTTGCTGGTTTACAACTAGAGAAGCCTTACTTTTTCCATGGCCAACTATATGTAGGATGTTCAGGAGTTGGTAGTCCAGATAATTTGTTCATTTATACCACAACCAGAAAAACACGAAACATTGTATACACGGAAGTTTTTCAAATGTTATAAATTACTTCAACATTAATTACAGAATTGTCTTTTCTTATTGACTTACTGTCATATATATTATATATATATTATATATACTAAATATTCTATGTTTACCTCGAACAAATGCAAGGTTTATGCACGAGCATTACTGTTGCACAATGAATATTAAGCTCTGCAATTTTTAAGTAAGGAAAAAAAATATAAGCAGTTGCAGATAAAAAGTTTTAATCAACGGGAAACGAATTATAATTTTGGGTGTGGATGAATGTGGGCGAGTCAAATGTCTTAATATTTTATAAAATTTAGTGTTCTAAAAAAAGTGTACATTGAATTGCATTTATTAAGCGGGTAAAACCAGCTAGTATATTGGGTCTATAACTTCATGTTTTTCATGCGGTTTGCTAAGAGATGGCGTAACTTTTATTATTCCATTGTTATTATACCATTGGAACATGCGTTGGAAAGCTACTGTCATTGTACGTCATTTCAGTATATGTCATTCATTTGAAGCGTAAACAACAATAATTTTTTTTCACCCAAATATGTCGAACTTTGTGCCTGATAAAGTGTTTTTGTGGGGAGTTCTTCTTCATTCCTTTAATATGAAGAAAACTGCTGCCGAAAGTCAACGTATTTTGGTGGAAGTTTATGGTGAACATGCGCTAGCTAATCGAACGTGCCAAAAGTGGTTTGCACGATTTAAAAGTGGTGATTTTGGCTTGGAAGACGATGAACTTCCTGGGCAGCCAAAAAAGTTTGAAGATGAAGAACTGGATGCATTACTCTATGAAGATTGTTGCCAAACAATCTTTGAGTGTCACTCAAGCAGCCATTTCAAAACATTTAAAAGCAGCTGGATATATTCAAAAGCAAGGAAATTGGGTTCCACATGAACTCAAGCCGAGAGACGTCGAAAGGCGGTTTTGCATGTCGGAAATGCTGCTGGAACGCCACAAAAGGAAGTCATTTTTGCATCGGATTGTTACTGGTGGTGAAAATGGATCCATTACAACAACCCCAAGCACAAAAAATCATATGCGAAACCCGGCCAACCAGCCAAATCAACGGCAAAGTCGAATATCCATGGCGCGAAAGTAATGCTCTGTATTTGGTGGGATCAGATGGGTGTACTGTATTATGAGCTGCTAAAACCGGGTGAAACCATCAATGGACAACACTACCGAACACAATTAATCCATTTGAAGAGAGCAGTAGCCGAAAAACGCCCGGAATATGCGACCAGACACGAGGCAATAATTTTCCATCATGACAACGCTCGGCCCCACGTTGCTATTCCGGCTAAGAACTATTTGGAAAACAATGGATGGGAAGTCTTACCCCACCCGCCTTATAGCCCAGACCTTGCCCTTTTTGACTACCATTTGTTCAGATCGATGCAGAACGCCCTCACTGAAATACGATTCACATCAGAGCAGAATATCAAATTGCCAGAAAGATGGGAAAAATGCATAGCTTCAGATGGGCAATACTTGGAATAATACTATTGTACATGTCTTTCTTAAATAACCGTTCAAATTTTGAAGAACAAGAAACCGCATGAATTGAAATATATACCCAATATTTATATAATAAATGAAACGTAGCCGCCGCACAGTGGACCGTTTCATACACGCTAGAGGTAAAAAATTCTTAAGTTTGAGTGAACGCTTTTATTTTCGATTATTTTACATGCAATTCATATAAAATAACATTTTTTGCTGAAAACATTAAATTTTGCTATCCGAAATTAATATAAAAATGAAGAACACTTTTGTTTATGATTTGTTTGTTGTGTTTTGTGTTTCCAACCAGTTTAGGTTCAGCTAAAAGTTGTGTGATGTCTGATGGTATTGACTTACTTACATTTTTGAAAGGCTTTTCTCGAAAAGAATCTATTATCGGATCAGAGGTTATCAAAAGTATATTTAAAAGGTCTCGGTTAGTATTTAGTCTTGAAATTTTTCTGGTATGACACATTCGAAAACGTCTGCAGTCTTTGTTCCGAGCCTCTTGGCTTTCTTTGGATAATTGTCCCATCGGAAGTATGCATTGTTTAATTACTTCGACAGAATGACAAAGCTGATGGGCATTGAATTTGTTGTACATCCAGTTGTACATCCCTTAATATGCTAATTTTGTTTACTCGAAATATTTTTCAAAAAGGCCAATGTTAATTTCGTGGCCCGATGATATACAACTTACAATGATATAAAACCGTTTTAATATTGTATATTCGCATCAATTCCTGTTATTTCAGCGCTTTCTACATGATTTTTGAAAAACCTCCTGACAGTAATGCCATCATTTGTGTTTCCGAAACCCGGTTTCGGTTTGTCTACAATAAGACCCATTTCAGTTTTGAAACGAAATTGAATATTTTTTTTTCGCGTCTCTACTGAAGCCTTGTCTTTTTCATTTCTTATAGCCCATTTTTTTACGTCAAGTCTTATGCCATATGTAAAAAACATTCAAGTGCTTTAATCCAGGCATGCAAACTTGACAAACCATATTTATAAAATTCTGTTTTTGGAACTCTATTGGTTTGGCTCCACAAATATAACACGATTGAGTTGACCGGTTGAATGTAAGGAAGTTGGCAACTTTACCGTCTATCATCGTAAAAACAAATTTAAAAATAATTTTGACATTTTTGCCGCCAACCGCCAACTGCGTTAAATTCTCTAAGCGCCATATTTTTTGTTTCTTTAGCAAACATAAATTTAATTGGACGGCATAAACGTGTGGATGAATGATGATGACTTTGCCATATAATCATTGTCGCATCCGAAACCAATCTAAGCTGAATAGGAAGAAATGAAATAAGGGAAAAACATTCGTCTGAATTCGGTTGGTTTTCAAAAGCTTGCTTGTAGTTGCTATGAGCTGAGCTACCATCACCTCCCCATTTACAAATAAAAAGATTTGACGATCCATCTGCTATGTTTTGGGATACAACTCTCTCTTGCACTAATACCAAACGCTTAGCTGTGTGGTAAACTATGTCTTTGAAATTTATGTAGGCACTCGATTCATCGACACATATTGCATTTTCGGAAGGAAAACAATCCTTTTTAGCTTTGGCTTAACTGTAAACTGATGGATATAATGCATGACCTCTTTCGATCGATTGTTTTCTTATTTGTATTCTATTTTGTATGTATGACGCGTGTCTATATACAAAGCAAGGACCTCGTCATTACTGTAGGATCGAACTTTATCTAACTTCCTTTAACTAGTCTTAAAATCTTTTGCAGCTTGGGGATGCTCTGTTACTTCTTTTATAACATTCGCAACTATACGCTTTCCATTTGCACGTGAAGCCATTTGAGCGACATATAATAGTTCTGAAGGAGATCTTGATTCGAGGAGATCGCGAACCTTGGCGCGTTTAGAGTGATTAACACAATCCTAAAAAAATTTTCTTGGCCTTCCACGCTTAGAAGTATGAGCAGATTCTTCATTTTCACTTTCAAAACTATTTGCTTTACGTGCTAGAATAAAATCATTGCCATTCAAGTAATCTTCATATTTCAAAAGAAATCTTTCTTTTCTCAAGCCGGCTGCTTTCCATATTTTATCGAAATTTACTGACAACGGTCGAATTTTATTTCTTTTTTGCTTGGAAAGCTTCCAATTTTCTTCAGAAATATTTATTTTGTTTGAAACATATTCAAAAATTTTATTTATACGGTTTTTCTTTTCATATAAAAAAATAACAAAATCTTTCAATTTTACACCACAAAATACGACTTGCTTTTGAGGCTTATTAACAAGACAATTAAACGAGGCACAAGAAATCAAAAATGGACAGATAAAAGAGAACATACCGACTAATAAGCCTGCCATTTCTTGTAAATTGTTTCCTTTTCAATTTAGAGTTATAATAAAATATATGAGAAGCTCACAATGCAATTAATACACGCAATCACCGAGAAAAATTAAAAATTGGCCTTTGATTAGCCAGAACTTGTTGCTAAATCAATTAAACAGAATTTGGATTACAGATATATGATCAGTGGGGAATCAAAAACAATGAGTCGCAGTTGACTTTTTTACGTCTAGCATGTATAAAACGGTCCACTGTGAGCCGTAGCGGCCAGTATCGAAAAAGACCCAGAAATGTCGATTCTGCGCCGCTCAGCTGAATTGGGCATTGCCAGAGAGTCAAATCGGCGTAAGCACTCTGTAAGACCCTTATCATCACCGACTTGCTGTATGTAATGTATATCGTAAATATATTGTATTAAGCTGTCTTCAAATGAATTTTACCGCTTAGAAACGATATCACGTCTAAGAATCCAACTTGCATCACCTTGTTTTAATGGTCTGGAAACCTGAGTTTTGAACCACCCTGCACTTACAGCGTTGGAGAATCAATCCAATATTGCAAAAAAAAAAAAACTTAAATATTTTGCGAGCACCACCGACTTGAGAAAAGTATTTTACCTTTAAGAATAAATTAATCGCTCGTTTCACAGAGTCCAAACATAAACAACTCAACAAGCTTGTTGCGAATTGTTCGTGCACAACACAAAATTTGAACGTTTATTTAAGAAAAACATGTACAATAGTATTATTCAAAGTATTGCCCATCTAAAGCTATGACTTTTTCCCATCTTTCTGGAAATTTGTGGATCCCATCCCAAAAGAACTGCGCCGGCTTGGCAGCCAAGAATGAATCAAGCCAATTTTTGATATTCTGCTCTGATATGAACCGTATTTCAGTGAGGGCGCTCTGCATCGACCGGAACAAATGGTAGTCAGAAGGGACAAGGTCTGGGTTATAAGACGGGTGGGGTAAGATTTCCCATTCACTGTTTTCAAAATAGTTCTTAACCGGAATAGCAACGTGGGGTCGAGCCTTGTCATGATGGAAAATTATTGCCTCGTGTCTGGTCGCATATTCCGGGCCTTTTTCGGCTACTTCTCTCTTTAAACGGATTAATTATATTCGGTAGAGTTGTCCATTGACGGTTTCACCCGGTTTTAGTAGCTCATAATACAGCACACCCATCTGATCCCACCAAATACAGAGCATAACCTTCGCACAATGGATATTCGGCTTTGCCGTTGATTTGGCTGGTTGGCCGGGTTTCACATATGATTTTTTGCGCTTGGGGTTGTCGTAATGGATCCATTTTTCACCACCAGTAACAATCCGATGCAAAAATGATTTCCTCTTGTGGCGTTTCAGCAGCATTTCGGACATGCAAAACCACCTTTCGACGTCTCTCGGCTTGAGTTCATCTAGAACCCAATTTCCTTGCTTTTCAATATATACAGCTGCTTTTAAACGTTTTGAAATGGCTGCTTGAGTGACACCCAAAGATTTTACGAGCTCTTCTTGTGTTTGGCAACAATCTTCATAGAGTAATGCTTCCAGTTCTTCATCGTCAAACTTTTTTGGCTGCCCAGGACGTTCATCGCCTTCCAAGCCAAAATCACCACTTTTAAATCGTGCAAACCACTTTTGGCACGTTCGCTCAGCAAGCGCATATTCACCATAAACTTCCACCAAAATACGATGACTTTCGGCAGCAGTTTTCTTCATATTAAAGTAATGAAGAAGAACTCCCCGCAAAACCACTTTTTCAGGCACAAAGTTCGACATATTTGAGTGAAAAAAATGATTGTTGTTTACGCTTCAAATGAATGACATATACTGAAATGACGTACAATGACAGTAGCTTTGCAACGCATGTTCCAATGGAATAATAACAATGAAATAATACAAGTTACGCCATTTCTTTGCAAACCGCACAAAGGCATAGACCCAATATCTAGCAGGTTTCTCCGAAGAAATCCTGCTGTCGCTACTCCTCCTACTGAGGATGGAGGAACTCAAAAAGCTAGCTATCAACCTTGACCGAATTTTGAATCAAACCCAGTTTGCAACGACAATAGGAGTATCTTGAATTTATCAATTTTCAATTGTTTTCGGTTCATTCCATTCGGGTTCCGTAAAATCTACCATTTCCTCTTTGTGCGCCACAGCCATGGGAATGCGAAGAAAGATCAACTGAACCACGCAATAAGAGGTTCAATTTTCTGGTTGATTGACATTATGACTGGTTCTATTAAGAGGATTCCGTACATACAAGCTATACAAAACCAACAGTCACAACAGTGACTTTTCCGGAAATAGTATTTAAAATTTCAAGTAATTAAGAGCTTAAACATAAAATATTTGTGATGGACTTTAATTCATTTATTAGTGAAAAGTACAAAATATTTAATAAAAAACCCACACGAGTATAGTGCAGACTTAACACCATTATCAGCAGTAATCGTTTGCGTGGAAGCCCATTTTCTCAAAAGTTTTGAGATTAAATTTCATTTCATAGGTCAACCCCGGATAGATTTACTCATATTAACTTAAAACTAAAGGATGGGAAAGTTAGGACGTGAGACATAGGGTTGGAAATAAGAACGTTCTTGAGGGAGAGTTTGCTAAGGTGGTAATCAAAAAGAGGCAAATATCGTTAATTTCACGAAGCCATTCTAGACATTAGATCAAGATGTTTGTAATTCGTTTTGTGAAGATTGAGCCGAAAAAGTGGCACAGACCTAAGATTGTGTAGGTTTATGTTAAAAGAAATAAGTGACCAACTAAAATTTGATGAATAAAGAGAATATCGGCAACTTTTCGGCGAATGAAAAAGGTTTATAAATTTATAAGTTTTAGGCGATCAGTGTATGCTGGTAAGTTTTGTCTTTCATCCAAGGGAAGACCACGTAAAGCTAATCGTAAAAACCTGCGTTGAGTTACTTCTATCCGGATGATGTGAGTTCTGTAGTAGGGTGACTAAACTTGGCTTCCATATTCAAGAAGAGACCTAACAAAGGATTTTAAAAATCCTTAGACCAGCGCTTGATGAAGCCAAGGGCAGAGTTGGTTTTTTTTATTTTATTTTCAAAGTGGAAACGTAAACTGAATTCCTTATCACAGATACAGCTTAGCACAGGACAGCTTAGCAATTGGTCGATTTTTTATGTAGGGCAATAATAAAAGACCTTTTCCAGGTTGAGGGAAATAATCCCTGTGTGATAGAAAGCTGAAAGAGAGCGGGAAGAAGTTGGGCTAGGTGCATTTCACATTTCTTTAAAAATGTAGGGGGGAAAGATCATCTGGTCTAGCAGAATAATCATCTATGAGATTCTTTTTTTTTTTTCTTGTTTGTGGACAGCTATTTAAGAACGAAAGGTAAGAGTGGTCTGGCTTTTGGGAATGGATGGCCTACGTTTGGCTTAAAAATTTCCAACAATTTGAAATGTCTACTTTCTAAAACTATGCAGTTATCGGTATTAGTAGTGAATACTAGATCGAGTTGTCTGCTAAGGTGCCGTGACATAAGTGACATATGAGAACACTTCAATGCTATCGTAAACATATTGTCTACAAAAAGGATGATAATATTGCATTCAATGAATAGTGAAGTACACGCTGCATAGCGGCACCTTGAACACCTGCATGTGAGGCCGAAGGCCCTCCGGCGTATGAGTCAAAAAAACCCCCAAAGCGTGAAACTCTTGTAACCCGCGTCTGCCAGCCATATCTCGTTCAACGCTAAAATTGAGATAAGAATAACACTTACAGACTAGGTTATAGGTACTACCTGACAGATGTTGACATACCTTTACTGGAGAGACACCTTGCGGACAAAAGGGTGTAATTCTGTTAGCGAGTGAAACAAGTCTCCCACTTCAAACTTGAAATACGTCAGACTCGCTCATAGGCACCTGCCTGACAATTGAGGGTTAGAGTTACAAGGTTTTCGCACTATGTGCGTCTCTTCGACTCATGCGCCGAATGGCCTTAGGCCTCACATGCAGGTGCTGCAAAAAGTTAACTAGCCAAGAGTACATCTATCTCTGTGCGATTTTTACAATTCTAGAAATGGATTTAAATTTGCAACAACGAGTTTGTATTAAATTTTGCGTAATAACAAATTTAATGGTACGCGAACGTTGGAAAAATGTTTCGGCAACGATTCTCTAAAGAAAACGGTCGTTCACCAGTGGCACGAGCGATTCAAAAGTGGTCGTGAGTCAATCGAAGATGATGAAGGCAGTGGCAGACCATCGATATCGAAAACCGACAAAACGGTCAATAACCGCAAATTAACCATCAGAGAGATAGCGGAGGACTTGAACATTGCCTATGGATCCGTCCAAGACATTTTGGTTAATGATTTGGGTTTCCGTCGTGTAGCAGCAAAGTTGGTGCCAAAAGACCTCAATTTCATGCAAATAAGAGACCGTGTTGACGTTGCAAAAGAGATCATTTGAGAGGCTGAATCTGATCCCATATTCATCAAAGGATCATTACACGAGACGAGACGTGGGTTTATGAGTATGACACGCAATCCAAACATCAGGCAAGTGAAATGCGTTCACCAAATGATCCGAGACCCAAATCCGAAATCCGAGACCTACGTCGTTTTCCGTCAAAAAAGAAGGTAATGCTCAGTATGCCCAGAATTGTGGGCAGACAACTCATGGATTTTGCACCATGATAACGCACCGTCGCACAGTGCCATCATTAGTAATTTTTTGAAGAAAAATGCAACAAATACCATCCAACAGGCACCGAATTCACCTGATTTGATCGAGTTAAAAAGCCACAACGGGAAGCGCGTTTTATCAGCCGAGAGGAAGTAATGGAAATTTCGCAGGAAGCACTGATGGACATACCGAAAACCGAGTATAAAAAAATGTTTCGAGGATTGGATCAAACGCTGGAATAAGTGTGTTACAGTCGATGAGGATTACTTTGAAGGGGCCAATATAGATTTAGACGAATAAACTTGCATTTTTTATTTTCTGAATAAATTCCGGAAACTTCGGTATGAACTTCGCTTTCCGTGATAGTCAGGCTCAATCGACTTTGTCTTCGCTCACCGGTATAATTTCAACTGAGCCTATAGTCATCACGTCACCGGGAATTTCAACTTACCATATATATAAATCAATTCATTTCAATATTACAAAACTCCTTTACTTAGGTTATTTCTGTCTTTGGTTCGCCCATGAGAACAACGAGTGCAATCGAAGGATATATTGGGTATGTAACTTAATTCGTGCGGTTTTTTTTTCAAAATTTGAACGTTTATGTAAGAAAAACATGTACAATAGTATTATTCAAAGTATTGCCCATCTGAAGCTATGACTTTTTCCCAGCCAAGAATGAATCAAGCCAATTTTTGATATTCTGCTCTGATGTGAACCGTATTTCAGTGAGGGCGTTCTGCATCGACCGGAACAAATGGTAGTCAGAAGGGGCAAGGTCTGGGCTATAAGGCAATTGGGGTAAGACTTCCCATCCACTGTTTTCTAAATAGTTCTTAACCGGAATAGCAACGTGGGGCCGAGCGTTGTCATGACGGAAAATTATTGCCTCGTGTCTGGTCGCATATTCCGGGCGTTTTTCGGCTACTGCTCTCTTCAAATGAATTAATTGTATTCGGTAGCGTTGTCCATTGATGGTTTCACCCGGTTTTAGCAGCTCATAGTACAGCACACCCATCTGATCCCACCAAATACAGAGCATTACCTTCGTGCCATGGATATTCGGTTGATTTTGCTGGTTGGCCGGGTTTCACGTATGATTTTTTGCGCTTGGGGTTGTCGTAATGGATCCATTTTTCATCACCAGTAACAATTCGAAGTAAAATGACTTCCTTCTGTGGCGTTCCAGCAGCATTTCGGACATGTAAAACCGCATTTTGACGTCTCTCGGCTTGAGTTCATGTGGAACCCAATTTCCTTGCTTCTGAATATATCCAGCTGCTTTTAAAAGTTTTGAAATGGCTGCTTGGGTGACACCCAAAGATTCTACGAGCTCTTCTTGTGTTTGGAAACAATCTTCATAGAGTAATGCTTCCAGTTCTTCATCTTTAAACTTTTTTGGCCGCCCAAGACGTTTATCGTCTTCCAAGCCAAAATCACCACTTTTAAATCGTGAAAACCATTTTTAGCACGTTCGCTCAGCTAGAGCATGTTCACCATAAACTTCCACCAAAATACGATGACTTTCGGCAACAGTTTTCTTCATGAAAAAGAACTCCCCGCAAAAACACTTTATCAGGCACAAAGTTCGACATATTTGAGTTAAAAAAAAATTATTGTTGTTTACGCTTCAAATGAATGACATATACTGAAATGACGTACAATGACAGTAGCTTTCCAACGCATTTTCCAATGGAATAATAACAATGGAATAATATAAGTTACGCCATCTCTTAGCAAACCGCACGAACTAAGTTATAGACCCAATAATAGCCATCTAAGCGGAAAGCTTTCAAAGCATGGGAATTTTTTTAAATTTCTTGAAGACTTGTTGGACAAAGATTCAATCAAATCGAGAGAGTTTCTTATGTCTCTAAACGAAACTCTCGACACTTTTGAATATCCAAAGAAGAAAATTAAAGACAAACATTCCCAAATTGAGACGGTTTTACACAAATTGAACGAAAAAATCATTACAATTAAAGACTTCCTTAACCAGATGACGAAGGAAAATAACAACCACCTAACTGAAGAATCCGTTAAATTAGAGCAAATTATAAGGACGAAAAAGGTGAAAACCAGAACAACCAACAAAATTTCGCCAATGAAGCGTCGATTCTTTGTGTTATTTGCTGCAAAAATACTCATACCATTCTCGTGCAGCCGTGTAACCATTTTAAATTATGTTAAAATCATTATACACAGCTGTCAGAGAGATGTATGAAAAATAATTTTTCAATTCCAATGTCGGTACGCATATTTATTGTTAGATTCTGTGGCTAATTTGCAAACAGATTATTAAATAAAAATTGAAATTGAAATTGAAACAAGTTTTTAATTATTTTAATTTTTTTAGAATGTTAAATGGGGTGTACGTACCATATTAATCAGGTAAACAAAACAGATATGCATTGGAAAGTGACATAAAGCCAAATTGGCCTTATGTTGCTTGGCGTTATGTTATGGCACAGTCTGCCAATGTTATTGGTGACCACACTTAATTGATACAGACCAGAGTCAGTAAGGCAATCGATGAAAAGATTTTCTTTATCAGAGTTGGTATTCATTGCAGTAAAGAAGGACTGGTCAGTCTGAGTCCATAGGTAGATTAAAATCCCCTTAAAAAATAACAACGTCGTTGGGATCAACAGCATTAAAAATACAATACAAAATACCAAAATAATAGCTAGCTGGAAACCTTGAATTGAGAGGGGCGAGTGAAGCAGCAACAAATATATAGGATGAGCTTGCAAATAGGAATTCTAGCGTAAACGAATTTAAAGAATACAGTGGACGGTTTTTTAAAGTGCCTAGACTCGAGGCGATAGTCTTCGGAAATATTTCATTGTTCTTAATATAAGGGGTTAGATTAGTTTCTGTGAGGGCAAAAATGTCGTAGAGCAGAATCTGCAAATTAAGGTATATAGCAGAAATTTTAGTTCGTAATCCTTTTGCCTTTTGAAAATACAGGGACAGACATTTGGGAGCAAAGAATTGAGTGGTGGTGAGCTTGGAACGATGGTGGTTTTTGATACTAGACCGTGTTCTCTAAGAGGCAAAAGAATATAGATCATTAGCCACATCATCAGGAGCCATATCTTATTGCTCATGAAAACATATAAAAGGTTGCCCCAAATCATCATGATTATTGGGAAGGACTTCTTGCAGAATGGAAACCATTGAATTGGTTTTCATTATACCATCATACAGACAGAGTCTGGCTTATCATGTAGAACGTCGAGATATAAATGAACATTGCCATGTAATCTGCGGTCTTTAAAACGTGAGAAACATACCGACAATCCTCTTCTGAATCGGTAAGGTGCTTGGTTAACTTTGCCTTTGGAGAAAGTATGGGCTCTAAAAAAGAAGGTGGTGTGGTGTCAGGGTTGGAGTTTAGCGTAGAAGATGGGGAGGTTTTTAAAATATGGGAGCGGATAAAGTTGGCGTAACCCGTTTTTGTTTGAATGGAATGAGACAATGTTGTTGGGTTTTTTAAAGGACTGGAAGGAGGATCAAGACTAAAAGATACACATTTGACAATTAGGTTGAAAGTGGTGGAAGAACGCTTTGAATCATTATCCGGCTGTCAAAGTCGATTACATAAGGAATTCAATTGTTCACTGACCTCTGCCTACAATCGTTGCACTTGTTACTTTGTGAATTAATTAATAATTAACTAAATCACTAAATCACATCATATTCGAGACGAGGATGGAATTTGGATCATGGATTCTGCTGCAGTGTAAGAGATTTTAAAATTTAACTAAAAGTGCTTGAAAGACATGCTAAAGTGAACTACTGAGGCAATGGAAAAATTGTTGCAGGATAATCCATCAAAACGGAGCTGACTTCCAAAACTTCGTCAGTTCGAGATTTCTTTCTTTTCAGCAAATGATCTCACAGATGATTATTTAAAAAAAAAAAGCACAATTCCTCTAAATATGTGGAAATCACATCATCGAGTTTGTTCAAAAACTTTTTAAATCTAATGATAAGCGTATACATACGTTTAAATACAGCACCCCGAAACTTACATCTCATTTTCAAACGATTATCCATATACTCGCATCGAAATGAAAAATTCTTAGGCCAAAAATTACACCAGGCAATCATACGCCAACTGGATAGCAGAAATGAATTGCCTATCACGAAATTCCTATTCGCATCGCAGCAACACAGAACAAGAACCCAGGTTTGGAAGAAATTGTTGGCTTGGTGACGGCATACGAATCGATCAAAATTGTATCTGCAATATTAGAAGCTCACCTCACCATCGGCAGAGGTTACCCAGCTTGCTATACGAGGTCATAACGCAAAGTAGCGTCTATTTTCGAAGGTCGAGGTAAGCCCCGAAATCGCTCTAAGAGCCGTGGACATAAGCAAATAATCAATTGAATTGTAAGTACAAACACAAAGTCCATTCTATTAATCTCATAGAAGAAAACATCAAAGAGAATGAACAAGAATCTGAAGCAGATAGTGAACAATTTTTAAAACCGGTGAACAAGTTTTGTTAATAGCATCTCAAGTACAATCATCGCTAAAAGGACGCAAAATGTTCGCATCGCTACGAGTCGACCAACAGACTTCGGAAAAAACTTGAACGATTAATAGACTAAGGAGCTTCCAAACTTATGCACTCATAGTTCCGTTTGAGGAACCTAACAGCAGACTTCGCGTTTGTGGAAATTTTCGCATAACAATCATTCCTCAACTCATCATTCGTCATCATCCATTACTCTGCGCCCAAGAACTGTTCCACAAAATACAAGGAGGCCATTTTTTTACAAAACTGGATTTTACTGAAGCGTATCTACACATTTCTTTAGGCAAGGAGTCAAAGAAACTACAATATATCTTGTCAGCACAGAAATAGTTTTTTTTGGAATATCAAAGTATGTCATTCGAAACAGGCAGCTCTACTAGAATCTTTCAACAGTACTTGGATCAACTGACTGCTGACACTGAATTTTGTGGCGCATATGTGGTGCATCGTATCAGGGCGAATAAGTTCCAAACATCTTCAAGGCCTTCAGGTAATTTTCGAAAGACTTGAACGACATGGCTTATGATGCAATACTGAAAAAAGTCAATTCGCACAAAAATAAATTGAATTCTTAGGTCATAGGTCAGAGCCTTCATACGTAAATTGAACTACTACAACCGATTTATCTACATCTTTTCCAAGATAGCCGCACCACTCAACAAATTGCGTTCTCCGAACAAACCTTTTGTATGGGGCCAAGACCAACAACGTGCTTTGATCAATTCAAGGATAAAATTGTGAATATCTCGTTTAATGTATTTCAGCAATGATCAGACCAATAACACTGACTATGGAGGCATCTTCGCACAGCATTGGTCTTCCCAGACTCAAAAGAGAGACCAATTGCGTATTCGTATCTAAGACTCTAGACGACTCTCAAAGAAAATACAGGCCAATCGAGAAAGAGGCTCTTTCGTTTCTGCTGGGCGTAGAAAAATTCATCAGCATTTGTATGGTCAATTACGGATCATTAACCTCTTGTCACGATCCTCAGCCCCAGCAGGAAACTAACTCATATGACTATACAGCGCTGTGCCATTACACTTATGGGTTATACATGAACTATACAACTTTGTAATACTGATTGCCTATAGAGATTGCCTATAGGTCCTGACAAGGGTTTTGATCAATCAGATAAAGCGTGTCAAACATGTAGATGAAACATCATATCTAACAGTTGAAGACTTTCGAATCGATTATGTAGTCATACTTAAGGCATCCCAGATGGATTCGACCATGCGCAAGGTCATGCCATATGTGCTGAATGGGTGGCCTACCAAGTTGCCATCAACTGATGAATATTTACAACCATACTTTTGTAGAAAATTTTCGTTTACAATCCATTCTAACGTTCTTCCCTTCGACAGCGGAAACCAGAGAGTTGTTGTTTGCCCACAGTTACAGAAGAACATGTTGGCGCCCCTTCATCAATGTCACTGGGGAAACTCACGTATGAAACAGATGTCTCACAGATACTGCTAGTGGCCGAATATCGATTGCTTAGTAATTTACAGCTGAAGTTAAACGTACGTACCACATAAGATACATTAGATTTGCATGTTACATTTTAAAGTAAGCAAAAGAATATAAAAAATATGTAAAATACAATAAATTTAATCTTATACATCGATAAGGACGTTCAGATATCTGTTGAACAATGTCATTCATGGCAAATCAACGCTAGTCAAGCATCCAAAACATACACCAACTGGCTGTCTACGACCGAGTTTTGGGAAAGAATTCATATTGATTTTGCTGGACCATTCCAAAAAACACATGTGGCTCATCGTGGTGGACTCTCCTCCTTAATATTTCTTCCCACTTCATTTACTTTACGTCTTTCCTTATTTCCGCTTTACATTGTTTTCTTGCTTGTTAGTGTCACTAAGCTCACATTTCTTATTTTTGTTTTAAAACGAGTATGTTGTGCTTTATACGAGCGATGCACGTAAAGGATTTGAAGAACGTTATTCGAACGCGCTTAGTTTTAGCTTATCTAAACTGAATTATCTTGGTTACGTTTTTAATAATTCGAGTGTGGATGTTATATAGGGTGATTCATCGTGAGGTTTGGCTTTTTTGACAGATCAGGCTTGATTACTATCAAGCTGCTTCGTTATTTTAGTTCAGTATCGATTGGCAAATCAATAGCGCTTCCAAATTGTTCAGATGTATTACGTGCGATTCGAAAAAAATTACGGTGCGCATAATCGACCTATTGAAACCACTATTGCCAATACCATTCCCAAATTTGGGTCCCAGTTTATATTAGTGGATGATACTTGACCGGTTAGACCACATCCAGCACGTAGTGAAAAGACTATAGCAACTGTAGCTGAGAGTGTAAGCGAAGACCGTGACGAATCGATTCGTCGTCGTTCCCAGCAGCTTGGCTTGGCTTATATGCAAGAATTGAAGCCAGGCGACTTGAATTTGCGTCATATTTTCAGTGAATGGACTCTGGAAAAGCTCAATGAAAATCCGTTTATCGTGAAATTTTGTTCACTGATGAAGCCCATTTCTGGCTCAATGGATGCGTTAATAAACAAAATTGCCATATTTGGGCTGATGAACAACCTGAAGAATACCAAGAGCTAAAATTACATCCATTAAAAACAACGGCTTGGTATGGTTTATGGGCTGGTGGAATCATTGTTCCATATTTCTTCAAAAATGAGGTAAGTTAGAATGTTACCGTCAATGGTAACCGTTATCGCGCCATGTTAACGAACTATGTACTCCCTGAAATTCAAGCACATGGTCTCGGTGAGCTTTGCTTTCAACAAGAAGGCGCTACGAGCCATAGAGCGAGTGAAACAATGTAAAGAATCAGATCTTCAGGAATAAGCCAGCTACGATTGACGCTTTGGAAGCCAACATTCCTCGTGTTACCCGCGAGATACCAGTCGCTGTGCTCACACGAGTCGCCCAAATTGGACCTTCGGAATGGACTTCCTCAGACGTAGTCGTAGCTAACATTTATATAATATCATTTTCAAAAAGTAAATGCCAAGGATTGTTCTTTTAGCCGATGATAAAAATTTTAAGTTCACTTTCAAATTATTGTATTTTATTTTACATTATAAATCAAACCTCAGGGCGAATCACACTATATATGTAACGGACACTTATTGGGTATATATTTTAATTCGTGCGGTTTTTTTTTTTTCAAAATTTGAACGCTTATTTAAGAAAAACATGTACAATAGTATTATTCGAAGTATTGCCCATCTGAAGCTATGACTTTTTCCCATCTTTCTGGCAATTTGTGGATCCCATCCCAAAAGAAGTGCGCCGGCTTGGCAGCCAAGAGTGAAACAAGCCAATTTTTGATATTCTGCTCTGATGTGAAACGTATTTCAGTGAGGGCATTCTGCATCGACCGGAACAAATGGTAGTCAGAAGGAGCAAGGTCTGGGCCATAAGGCGGGTGGGGTAAGACTTCCCATCCACTGTTTTCAAATAGTTCTTAACCGGAATAGCAACGTGGGGCCGAGCGTTGTCATGATGAGTTCTTGGGCTACTGCTCTCTTCAAATGGATTAATTGTGTTCGGTAGCATTTGCCATTGATAGTTTCACCCGGTTTTAGCAGCACATAATACAGCACACACGTCTGATCCCACCAAATACAGAGAATTACCTTCGTGCGATGGATATTCGGCTTTGCCCTTGATTTGGCTGGTTGGCCGGGTTTCACATATGATTTTTTGCGCTTGGAGTTGTCGTAATGGATCCATTTTTCATCACCAGTAATAATCCGATGCAAAAATGATTTCCTTTTGTGGCGTTCCAGCAGCATTTCGGACATGCAAAACCGTCTTTCGACGTCTCTCGGCTTGAGTTCATCTAGAACCCAATTTCCTTGCTTTTCAATATATACAGCTGCTTTTAAACGTTTTGAAATGGCTGCTTGAGTGACACTCAAAGATTCTGCGAGCTCTTCTTGTATTTGGCCGCAATCTTCATAGAGTAATGCTTCCAGTTCTTCATCTTCAAACTTTTTTGGCTGCCCAAGACGTTTATCGTCTTCCAAGCCAAAATCACCACTTTTAAATCGTGAAAACCACTTTTAGCACGTTCGCTCAGCTAAAGCATGTTCACCATAAACTTCCACCAAAATACGATGACTTTCGGCAACAGTTTTCTTCATGAAAAAGAACTCCCCGCAAAAACACTTTATAAGGCACAAAGTTCGACATATTTGAGTGAAAAAAAATTATTGTTGTTTACGCTTCAAATGAATGACATATACTGAAATGACGTACAATGACAGTAGCTTTCCAACGCATGTTCCAATGGAATAATACATAATAAGTTATAGACCCAATAGTTCAGACAGAATAAGGTACTGATGGTGATATGTACAATATTACTGGGTACAAACTGGCTCACGATCCCAGGATCATAGACCCAATTGTAGGAGGAGTCGCTGTGATTTGTAACCTATCCCTTAGTTGTCATTGTAACATGAAGTGACTTCTGGGTGTTGTGTATAATCACCACCGTTATTGTTTCTCCGACCCATTTTCTTGAACGCTTCAGGAATTTACTGCCGTCAATGAGCACATCATTGTGCGCGGAGATTTTAACATACACTTGCATATTTCGGACAACAAAGCTTGTCAACTTCTTGATTTAGTTGCTGGTTCTGGACTATATGTAGTCAAATCAGTTGCTACTCGTTATGTACCTGACACTCCTCCAAGCATTCTTGACTTATTCATCGTATCTGATCGTTCTAACGTTCTGCTTCAGGACCAGTTGTCCCTTAAAGACATGTTTGACCACGATTTGCTATTCTGTACATATAATAATAAATATGCTACTGTAAATAATTGGTTTCTGCAATTAGATGCGAGCATGCTTCCTTGGCAAAATTGTTATTTTTCTGTGAAAGTGCAAAATGAACAGCAATATCATTAGAATCTTTATTGCTGGACTTGTAAAACATACATATGCTTTTAACGACTGTGTGCAGTGCGCAGTAAGGTTTTTCCACGTCTGGCGTACATAATGCTATGAAAATCTGAAATATATTATATTCATGTCGGAAATGAACCTCAACCAGCTTAAATTAAAGTAATTTCTGCCATACTTGCAATACGTAACGCGACGCACACTGGGGCAGGGTTCCCTCATACCCTCATACGAACTTTATGCCTGAAAAAGTGTTTCTGTGGGGAGTTCTTCTTCATTACTTTAATATGAAGAAAACTGCTGCCGAAAGTCATCGTATTTTGGTGGAATTTTATGGTAAACATGCGCTAGCTGAGCGAACATGGCAAAAGTGGTTTGCACGATTTAAAAGTGGTGATTTTGGCTTGGAAAACGATGAACGTCCTGGGCAGCCAAAAATGTTTGAAGATGAAGAACTGGAATCGTTACTCTATGAAGATTGTGGCCAAACACAAGAAGAGCTCGCAGAATCTTTGAATGTCACTCAAGCAGCCATTTCAAAACGTTTAAAAGCAGCTGGATATATTCAGAAGCAAGGACATTGGGTTCCACATGAACTCAAGCCGAGAGACGTCGAAAGACGGTTTTGCATGTCCGAACTGCTGCTGGATCGCCACCAAAGGAAATCATTTTTGCATCGGATTGTTACTGGTGATGAAAAATGGATCCATTACGACAACCCCAAGCGCAAAAAATCATATGTGAAACCCGGCCAACCAGCCAAATCAACGGAAAAGCCGAATATCCATGGCGCGAAGGTAATGCTCTGTATTTGGTGGGATTAGATGGTTGTGCTGTATTATGAGCTGCTAAAACCGGGTGAAACCATCAATGGACAACGCTAGTGAACACAATTAATCCGTTTGAAGAGAGCAGTAGCCGAAAAATGCCCAGAATATGCGACCATACACGAGGTAATAATTTTCCATCATAACAATGCTCGGCCCCACGTTGCTATTCCGGTTAAGAACTATTTGGAAAACAGTGAATGGGAAGTCTTACCCCACCCGCCTTATAGCCCAGACCTTGCCCCTTCTGACTACCATTTGTTCCGGTCGATGCAGAACGCCCTCACTGAAATACGGTTCACATCAGAGCAGAATATCAAAAATTGGCTTGATTCATTCTTGGCTGCCAAGCTGGCGCAGTTCTTTTGGGATGGGATCCTCAAATTGCCAGAAAGATGGGAAAAAGTCATAGCTTCAGATGGGCAATACTTTGAATAATACTATGGTACATGTTTTTCTTAAATAAACGTTCAAATTTTGAAAAAAAAAAAAACCGCACGAATTAAATTGTATACCCAAAAATACGCACTGAATTCATCGGGTAATGCTCAATATAACAATTATGCTCCTCACTTTCTCCAATACGTATAATATTCAAAACAGTTAATTATTGAAGATACACTAAAGCACCATCATCTTCATCATCTTCATCATCATCAACCGTTGCATTATCATCTGATTTGTTTAAAAATGGAACTTTTAATATTAAGAATGCTTCTCTGAGAATATTTTTAACTTTATTTTTGACAGGCTTTTGATTACTGGTGATAACTGAAGCTCAGTAAAAAATAAAAATTTAAAATATCCCTGTCATATTTTTCTCTGCTACATATTCTGGTATTATGCTCTCTGTAGCGCTTAAAGTCCTTGTTTCTTGCCTCATGTGATTCCTCCGTTAATTTTCCGATAGGGAGAAGCACAAAGGCTATTATTTCCGGGCCGTGAATCAAATAATTATGCAAAGTAGGTGGCATGTTGTACCATGGGTATAAAGACACCAAATACCTGGCAGTTTCATGTGCAAACAGACTGTACTTTTCAGGATTTACATCAAATCCACTTGATATCGTGATCAAAATAATATTGTTAAGTTAATGTCTATATTTGTAATTTTTTCGGACAATTCAGGATTTTGTAAAAAACACCTGGCGGTGTTTCCATCGTTGCCACTACCAAAACCGGGTTTGGGTTTGTCTACAATAAGTCCAAACTTTTCTCTAAACTCTTTCTGTATCCGAGCTTTATTTTCTGAAACGATTTGTTTGTTTTGGTCCCCACGAATTTGCCATTTTTCTATAGGCAGCTTGTATTTTCATAATAGACATAGACATTCGAAGAATCGAATCCAACCATGCAAAGCCCAAATCTCAAATTTTCTGTGTTCACTTCCCTTGAAACCATTTCATCTATTTTATTAATTTCTTTTGATGTTGCACCACACAAAGAACATTTCATTGTTGAGGTAGTTTCTGTAAGTGCATTACGCACCTTCCCGTCTACCATTGATAAAATTAATTCAGCCGAATTTTTAACGTGTTTGCACCAATATTATTAATGCTTTCTTGAAGATTTGATAACAGATTCCTTGCGAAAATCAATACTTATTGGCCAACAATACCTTGTAGATGCAGGACTTGGGTTTTGCCATATAATTACATCTTTAGCCATTAAACGAAGCGGTACAAGACATATGATAAAAACAGCTGAATCACTAGCTTCAGAGTCTTGAAAGGCTTGTTTGTAAGAGCTATGTCCCGACGACCCATCAAATCCCCATTTAGAGAAAAGGCACATTTTCTCAAGCTGGTCACCTTTTAGGGTATTGAAAACAGCATCCAATGTTTGACATTTGCAGTAATGTCTGCTGGGTAGCATAGCTTTTTAGCCTCCTGTAATAATTTCTAAGATGGAAATTTTTCTGGAGCACTTCTTATCACATCATACTGTTCATGGGAAAGTTTAGCTTCTATCAGGACGAATAGTGCATCTTCAGCTGACAACAGATATTGTGGATTTAAGGTTTTTTGGTAAGCTTCTTGATAACACTTAGCATGTTCAGGATAATTAGAAATATCTTTTAAAAGTTTTGAAGGTTGTGTATGACCTTCAGCTCGTAAATTCATGCAAGTATCGTAAGCCAATTCTGGGGTAGAAGTTACTTCACGCGGTTGCTTGGTTTTAGCACGTTTCCTATTTTCCGAGGAATTTTCAAATGAAATAACCGGCCGGCCGTGTTTAGCTTTTGACACAATGCATGGGAAAGAAAGTGATATTAGAAGCCACTCTTTATTATGTTTATTAAATTTTTCTTCTATTCTCCTCGCTTTTATCCATCTTGACCTATATTGAAACTTGAAATTACTCAATTTCTATTTGAGATTCTTGGCCTGGTAAGTTGTTCGTTTTTCTAGCTCTTTAATCAAATATAGGGTTTTCCAATAGGGACTTGACAACTTTGAATTTAATTTGTGAACGCACTCTTTCACTAACCTTCAAACTGTCACTGTCAGTTTATTCAGTAAACTCAACATTTCTATCATAGTAAAGTACACTAACGAGCAACGTCTCCAAATTATAAAAATTTTGAACAGATATTTGGAGTCGGTGACTGCAACTTTAAGAGCGTTAACTCCAATTTTCGGTCGTAATTCTCGCCCTAGTAGACAGGCCATAACAAGTTTAGTGCAAAAATTTTAGTCTACATATTTGTTGTGTGATGTTGCCGTATCAGTGAGACAACGGGTTGGTCGAATTGTCGAAAATATCGTTGCCGTTCAACGATCTAAATCAGTCAATTCCACGGCGTTCTCAAGAATTGGGCATCGCTCAGACCACATTATGGCGTATTTTGCATAAGGATCTTGGTTTACACCAAAACAAGATCAAGCTGACTCAAGAATTGAAGCCGATGGACCATTTGAAGCGACGTACGTTCTCCGATTGGGTTCTGGAGAAGATGCGCCAAGATGATGAATTTCATCTCAAAATCATCTTCAGTGGCGAAGCTCATTTTTGGCTAAATGGGTTCGTCAATAAGCAAAATATGCGTTATTGGTCGGGTGGAAACCCACATGTGTTTCATGAATCACCACTTCATCCACAAAAAATAAATGTTTGGTGCGGTTTGCATGCCGGCTAAATTATTGGGCCATATTTTTTCGTCGACGAAAACGATCATCACGTTACTATGAAAGGTCAGCGTTATCGTGCCATGATCACCGATTATTTTTGGCCCAAATTGGAAGATATGGACTTGGACGACATGTGGTTTCAACAGAAAAGTGCCACAAGCCACACAGCACACGCTACAATCGATTTATTGAAGAGTAACTATGGTGAGCGTGTTATCTCAAGACAAGAGCCAGTCGATTGGCCGCCTCGTTCGTGCGATTTAACGCCGCTTGACTATTTTCTGTTGGGCTACGTTAAATCATTGATTTATGCCAACACGCCGACGACGTTATACGAGCTCAGAGCCGACATTGAACGCAAATAGCGGCCGTTTCGGCCGAAATGTGTAGCCGCGTCCTTGAAAATTGGGTCCAACAAATCGACTGCTGCAAACGTGGCGTAACCGAATTCATAATACGGTGCATTGTCTTGATGAAACAGCACTTTCTTTTTCTTCAAATGCGGCTGTTTTTCTGCGATTTCGTCCTTCAAACGCTCCAACAACGCAATGTTATAGTCGCTGTTGATAGTCTATCCCTTTTGGAGATAGTCGATGAAAATTATTCCATGTGTATCCCAAAATACGGATGCCATAACCTTGCCAGCTGACTGCTGAGTTTTTGGTCGATTTGGACGAGGTTCGTCGCCTGCTCGCCACTCAGCTGACTGCCGACTTGACTCTGGTGTGAAGTGATGGAGTCAAGTTTCATCCATTGTCACATACCGACGCAAAAATTCGGCTTTATTGCGGTTGAATAGTTTTAAACACTCATCTGAGTCATCAACACGTTGTTGTTTTTGGTCGACTGTGAGTAAACGCGGCACCCACTTTGAACAGAGCTTTCGCATGTCCAAATATTCGTGTATGATATATCCAACACGCTCTTTTGATATCTACAGAGCCTCAGCTATCTCGATTGACTTCACTTTACGGTCATTCGTAATAATTTTGTGGACTTTCTTGATGTTTTCATCTGAAACAGACTCTTTTGGACGTCCACTGCGTGCATCATCTTCGATGCTTGTATAACCACTTTTAAATTGTTCAATCCACTTGCGAATGATGCTAGTGCAGAGTCCGGGCAACACTTATCAAGCCATTTCTTTGCATCAGCTGCATTTTTACCCATCAAAAAGCAATGATAAATCAACACACGAAATTGCTTTGAACCCATTTTTTTTTTTCACAATAACAAAAGTTGCTTCACTCCCAACGCTATGTCTCGAGAACTAATCGTCCGACAGCTGTCAAATTTATAAACGTATCTTTTGAAGGTTGGTACTACTTATTGGTTTTAATTCAAGTGGTGCCCTCTCTTAGAAACGGCACTGACTTTTCAGCCCCTGTATTATTTAAAAAAAAGTTCTCAAGTCGTTATTAGAAAACCCTTTCTATAACATATACTGTTACTCGATACTACTCTCCTCAGAATTATGCATTATATTTAAAAGTTTCTGTTTTGTAATAAATAATAGTGTATGAGAAGTTTCTGAAACGAAAAAACTTATTTTGAATAATAATACAATAACATATTCGAATACAAATAATTTATTTAAGTCAAGCAATTAAAACTGATCATTATCGTAAAGTAGCAAAAAAAAAAGAATTTGTTTCACCGAGCCTATTCAATAAAAAAATTTTCTATATAACAACCATAGCTTTATATTGTTTAGAACCTATACAAAATGTCCTTTTTTTATTAATTTCATATTATTTGATTGTAAGTTAGTTACCTCAGTAACTTACCTGAGGTTGAAGCCTCTATCGCTATATAACACCAACAAAAATGCTCTAAAAATGCACCCGAATCACTACTGCATAGGTCAACCACAAACCACGCTTCACTCTAATAACGAACTAGTTTTGTAACGGGTCATTTAAGTATTGCAAGAAAGTGCAGTTACTATATTAGTATCCTAATTAAGTCATGTAAAAGGGTTTTCCCAGAATCACTTTTATTTTTTTTATTTTTCGGCAGTTTTTATGGATTTTTGCCCCAGTGTGCGACGTGCGAAGAAAAGTATTTTCTTTCTTAACTATCCACCGACCAATCTTCCAAAAAAAAACTTCGAAATAATTTACGCACAACTGGAGTCAGGAAAAAGAATACCTTAAGCAGAATACCTGATATTAATGATCTTAACGAAACTTTTGTTTCTAGTTTGTCACAAAATCATTTTTGAAAATGATTTTCACTTCGAAGTCTTAACAGAAATTAAAGTCATTAAAAGCATTCGCTCTGTAAAATCAGATGCAGTTGCGGAAAACGCATGTACTTACGCATGTGTCCAATTACTGCATTTTAAGTTTATCTTTTCCTGATAGTAGGAAGTTAGCTAATGCCTTACCTCTACTTATGATTTCCGCCCAACTAGTATTTAACCGTGTTTGTCAAAAGTTTTTGAGAAATTACTTGCAAAACAAATTTCAAGTCATTTGGTCATCATAATTTATTATCACCCGCTTAATCCGCTTTTTGGCAAAATAACAGCTGCTCCACAGCAATGTAAAAAACACTTGATGACATTTAAGTTGAATATGAATATAGACAATATCAACTCACATTGTTTGATCGACTCCTCCACAGCTTTTGACTAAGTAAATCGTGAGATACTACGTGAAAAACAAAGATCAGTTTGTCTAATATCCAGTTTTTAGCGTGATCGTAGAAAGAGAATAATATTTGGTGATACAGCTTCCAATTCTAAGACTTTGCTAACTGCTGTACCCCAGGGCACAATATTGGGTCCAATTTTATTCTGCATTTTCAATAATCTATATAAAGTTTGCACTAGTACCAGTGTTCACTTTTATGAAGATGATTCTCAGATCTACTTATCCTGTCCAACCGGGCTAGCTGAAAACCTTATCTACAGCATACTATATATACAAGGTGTAATAAAAGTTGTCACCCAATGTTCTTTTGAACTAATTTATTCTTTTGTAAATGAAAAACTTTGGCTACGTTTTTGGATTATGTTAATTTGATATCTTACTTTTCTTTTTCATTAGGTTTGGAAAATGGTTTCGGTCCAATAGCCGCCGCCAGAATATATGACCATTCGGCCCCTAATAGTTACATTTTCTATTAGGCTTGCCAGAATTTCCGGCGGTAGGTACCCGCATTCCTAGCAGATATTCCCTTTAAAGGCTTTAGAGTCTGAGGCCTGTTGACATAGACTCGTGACTTCAAAAAACCGCCGAGTGCAAATTGCCAAAACGAGAGATTATGCTACCCTGAAATACAGCCGTCAGAATTTCGGCTGTGGCTCGTGCAGTAGGCGCTGTTGCTCCATTCTTTTGGAACCACATATTCTCCAGTCCCAATTCATCCAATTAAGGAAGGAGAAACTAGTCGTTTGGCAGCCTCGTCGCTGATAATGATTTTTAATGAAAAGTTGTCTCTCTCGTGGACGAGATTCAGCATAGATTATTCACGCTTAGAGGTCAACAGCTAACAGCTGATGCACTGTCTCCACTATGTAAGGGAACATCTTAGAGTCTTTTACCAAAATTCTCTGTAAAAACCGAGCCGATTAATGCCCGATTGCACGGCACGTCTTCTGCAACATCTTTAACCATAATTGTAATATAGTATTCTCAGCAGAATGGTTGCTCCGGGGCCAGCCAGACTTGGGAGCATCTCGTGTTGTCCCATACTATTTTAGGCGAGCGGATAATTGTCGTAGTGTTTACCCAGTTGGTGTCACACTGCGTCAACTTCACCAACAAATTATTCCGCAAAATCGTAAAAATTATTCCGCCTTCTTTAGGAGTATAGCGACTCATATCTTGTTGACGTTTATTTTGAATCTGTTTGCTACACAAATGTCAAATTAGAATTGACATTTGCTGCCATTTGCAAGAATTATAGCATCTTCCGATAAAGTGACGACTTTTGGTAATGAATTAACTCTTAATCCTGTAAGTCGCAGTTAATTTTAATCTCAAGACAACAGTATAACACAGATGATCTAGCACCATAAACAATAATAAACAATAAACAATACGCGAATGCCCTAAGTTGCGGAAACTTTGGCCGAATTATATGATAGTTATACCCCTGTCGACACTAAGCTCAGACTCATCAAGACTTTACTTGTGCCAGTATTGACTATACCAATCGCCTCCTTATTTATTCGCAAAACTTAATTTCGTACAATCTACCGGAACGTGTAACCTCATAAAATTTATTCGTAGATTTAGATTTAGATTGTTGTGGGAGGTGGGGTGGTATAATGAATCCCAGATCACTGCGCCACAGATGAGCCTTTTGTGATGTCCTCCATTTATAGCTCATCTATGATGCCGCAATCTGTGAGAAACTCGGCTATGTCTTTAGGTGAGCTGGAAGCTAGGTTGACAATACTTGTTAAAAAAGAAGAAAACAACTAGGGAAACGTATGTACGAGTATGTTCTAAAAACTAGCACTGGTTTTTGGCAGCGGCATCATGTAACTTCCCAGTTAAACTTCTGATGATATTACCGCAGCATAGACAAAGAAATAGTTTATGAATGCTGACATTCTGACATTAAACCGACAACCTCAAAATATCTTATACGAATCCGGCATTGAGATCTATCCAAAGATCAACCCAGCTACAATTGACTCAGACATCACACAACAAACGCCGCCAAAACTACCAACACAATCAACATCACCGCCACCGAATGCAAATTTATCACAAGGCTTTCTTAACGACGTGCCAATAAATGGAGAACAAATTCCTAAAAGGTCCGATCGGCCTCGAAAGCAACCAGTCAAATTTACTCCAATTTAAAAGATGTAATCACACCTACAAAACATGTTGGAATAAGATATCAGATTAGATGACATATCCGGCTGTCAAAGTCGATTGCATAAAGAAACTCAAACCTCTGCCTACGCTTGTTGCACTTGGTAATTTGTGAATTAATTAATTTTAACAAATTATTGGGCTGTTCATTAAGTTCTGGGGTTTTCTTGGAAGTAGCGTTTGCCGTTTCAGAAAAACTCTGTGTATACCATTATGAATTTTTTGTTGTTTATTCCAATAGAGATGGTTATCATTTAGATTATTACGAAATAGAGGATACGACAGTTAATTTTCGGCAAATTTTGCTTTGGCGCAACGGAAGATTTGCAGCTTGTATGGAGATATCGCTATAAGCACTGACATTTGTCAGCATTGGTTTACATACTTTTGGTGAGGAAGTACATATCTTGATGGTGTTGTTCGCCCTGGACGTCCATCCACCACAGACGACAATCAAAATTTGGCTGCAGTTACAGTTACGGGTTACGAGAGGCGAAAAATGGGTGGTTAACAACAATATTCGGCGATAGAGGTCATCGTGCGCTCTTGGTAAAACACCGCAATCGGTCAATAAACAAGATTTGCATCCCAAATCGAGTCGGTCGAGTTGAGCATATGGTGGGACTGGCGAGGTGTCCTTTACTTCGAGTTGCTTCCACGCAATCCGACGAAACTTTAAAGCAGGCAATGGAAGAAAAACTGTATACACCCGTTCCACTCTCTCCAAAACAATTTGGTCGGAAGGTAATTCAATTCCAAAAACCAGTTCAAAACTTACCTGGAAAACTTTTTTAATGGCGATTTTTATAGTCTTACTTAAGACAACTATTTTCTATTTATTTTCTTAAACGAAAGTCCATTAGTTGGAAAAGAAAATAAAATAAATCAATTTTCAATTATGTAATCAGATAAATTTATCTCATAGATAGCACAAATATGTCACGCTTCATAGGAAAACCTTCACCAGTTGAATGAAATCCTTTTTTTACAACTCTCATAAATTTTGCAATCATATTACGATAAGAAAACCAGAAATTCGGTTGCCGTTAAATCTAATTGCCCTGTTAGTGAAAGTAAAAATGTCGTAAAATATTTTCATAAACCCAATCTGGCGCTTCAAATCGCAGCGTGCAATAAATTTTGATTTCAATTTGAAACTGAATCCAACAAAATATCTCAATAACTGGCGCCAGGTGTTTGGTTGTGGAAAAACAAAGAGAAAAAGGCTTTTTTCGAGTATAGGGTTTATCACATGCACAATCCAAATAAAAAGCTTTTATGAGTGACGCCAAACTTCATGAAAATAATATAGGTTAGTTCGATGTGGCACGCAAAATTAGGTGCGTTACTAATGTGAATTAAGTAAGTATTTTTTTAATTTTTTTATTACGCTTTTTAAAATCATCAAAATTGCGTTCACATCTAAAAAGAGATGAGTTACAAGGAAAAGTTTTAATTAGGCGACGCTGAAGGTTTAATATCTTATCCAGATGTATTTTCGTTGCATTTCTTCAGGAAAGAATTCCATATCTGATGCGCGATTCTGTTAGGGAGTAATAGACTTGCTTCTGAACCTCATAATTGGAGTATCTTTTGTAGTCAAAAATTCCTCTTAATCATCATTACAATCGTAATAAAGTAATTCCTTATGTATTAACATTCATTGTATTGATATATAATATTTATGTATTTACTATCGTATGATGCAAAAGTAACAACTGTTCATATGTATAAATTTGTCAACCTCGAAATAAGGTTCAGTTCGAAACCAACTGTTGAACGGACAGCATCATCTTTTATTTGACCTCATTAGCGTTACCATCTACATATCAGAAGTGGGATCTGTTAAACACAAATACGTGTTAAGCAATAATTTTATGATATGTCGCGTGCGAAAAAAAAAAACACACAAAAATATGACAGCACGGGTCGAATAATTTATCCAAGCGGCTACGGTTGCCCAGTTAAAGGAAAAATTAACCTGATTTGGTCTTCAGAGTAATGGTAACAAGACAGAGTTGAAGCTAAGGTTACAAGAACACGCTGCTGAGTTAGACGAATCTGAAATCAGCGCACATTTCTCCAACATCCAGGATGAAGTAGCACCTATCGGGCAGGAAGATGATGACCTCCAAATCGAAATTGATAGGCTTGCTGACAGAATAAAAAAACAAGAGGAAATTTTAGCTCTCAAAGAAAAACTCACAGCTTTATGTCGACCTGCCGAAAACTCCACGTGTTCAATCATATACAAAGACATCGAAGACATTGTGCCTCACTTCTCTGGTGACGATAATTTCTCAATTAAACAATGGGTGTGGAGTTTCGAGGAGGTAAGGTGTTTGCACAAATGGGAAGAGCAACAATCGTTTATTTTTGCAAGAAGAAGTTTGGAAGGAACCGCTAAATTATTTCTTCGCTCATCCCGTCCTTCACATGGTCGGAGTTGAAATTAAAACTTCTACAAGAGTTTCACCGAGTGGTCACATCAGCTGATGTTCACGATATTCTACGGAACCGGAGCAAGAGAAAGGACGAGAGTATTCATCAATATACAGTGGCCATGCAAGAGATCGCAGACGAAGACGAAGACCTTATACATTACATTATAAAAAGAATTCCTGATACTGTATGTAACAAACAGCTCCTTCTTACAGCAAGAAGTATCGACGATTTGAAACAAATGCTGCAGAAATACCAGAAGATGAAATATTACGCCACAGAAAATATAACATCCGCATCTGCCAACCAACTCCAGCGACAACATAACAACAGGTGCTTCAATTGCAATGAGCCTGGACAATTTGCTAGCAGCTGGCAGAAGCCACAACGGGAGCGAGAAAGTTGCTACAAGTGTAGTAAGCATGGACACTTAGCATTCACCTGTCGAAGCATCAAGCCACCTGCAAATGCACCAGCAGTTCTTTTGATCTAGCAGCCTGAAGTTCAACCAGAAGAAGAAAGTGTAATGACGAAGACATTTAACGACGATTCCACACTTGACGTTAAGTACAAATTTTTAAATAGTTTTACTAATGATGTTTTCGAATTTAAAGCAAATACAATGGTAGAATTGTATTGTAATTGTAATTGCAATTGTAAATTGCATGTTGCATGTAGTAAAAAATAAAACAATGGCTAACTCTGTTGTTCTAGGCAGAGATTTTTTACTAGCCAGTAATATTAAATTAAATGCTGAAAATTCTAAAATCAATTTTGCTAAAGATTTTGAAAACAATTTTATAAATAACGCTTAATATTCTACAGATTATACAATATGACAAATGACATTAAGAATTATGAAAGTTTAAAGAATTTAGATAAATGTGATGATAATTTCAATGAAAAATGTAACAACAATAATACGCGAAAGTAATTCACTCTTTGCCTCTCCGATTGTTTTGACCAAAAAGAAAAATGGAACCTTAAGATTATGTGTAGACTATAGGCAATTAAATAGTGTAACACAAAAAGACAATTACCCTCTTCCCCTAATTGAGGATCATCTGGATAGGCTACGAAATAAAAAATATTTTTCATTATTAGATCTCAAAAATGGGTTACATCACGTCAAGATGGCTGAAGAATCCGTCAAGTTAACATCAAGTTGTTACGCCTTTAGGCCAGTTCGAGTTTCTTTGTATGCCATTTAGCATTAAAAACGCGCCGGTAACCTTCCAGCGTTACATTAATACGAGATTTAAAGAGTTAATAGCAGAAGGTAAATTACTCGTATACATTGATGATTTACTCATAGCCACTGAATCCAAAGAAGAGCATTTTGCAATTGTACAGAAAGTTGTCAAAATAGTATCCGATTTCAATTTAGAGCTCAGGTATGACAAATGTTGTTTTATGGAAGAACAAATTACGTATCTCGGCTATGAAGTCAGTGCAAACGGTATAAAACCTAACTCTGATGCCTTAGCTACTGTTCAAAATTTCCATACTCCAAAAAACAAGAAGGAGCTTCATTCATTTCTTGGATTATGTTCATATTTTAGAAAATTTATTCAAAATTTCTCAGTGATATCAAAATCACTATACGATCTATTAAAACAAAATGTCAAATTCGAATTTGGAGAAAAAGAGATAAGTATTTTCCAGTTATTAAAGCAAAAATTATTACAAGCGCCAGTGTTGAGTATTTATTTTCCACAGGCAGAAACCGAACTGCACTGCGGTTCTAGCTCTTTGAGTTTTGGTGGAATTTTAATACAAAAGCAGTCAGAAAATAAGTTCCATCCTATCTTCTTTTTTTCCAAGAGATCAACACCGGCAGAGTCAAGATACCATTCCTTTGAACTCGAAACGCTTGCGATCATTGAACACATACAAAGAAGATTTAGGACTTATTCAATGGGTATTAACTTTAAAATTATTACTGATTGTAAGTAAGAGAAAAAAGATTATCAATCCTCAAATTTCAAGGTGGGCTTTAGAGCTCCAGGAATGTAACTATTCAGTAGAGCATAGAGATTCAGTCAGAATGAACCATGTATGCCCTTAGTAGGTGTCATAACATCCTTTTGGTACAACCAGATTCATTCGAATATGCACTGGCTACTGCTCAAAATCAAGATATGACCATTCAGAATATTGCTAACATATTGAAATACAAACAACACCCACTTTACGAAATGGTTAATGATCTCATCTACCGGAAATGTAAAGATTCTGTTGCTTTTTATGTTCCAGAGCAAATGGAAAAAAATATTATCCAAACTCACCGTGATGGACTTTGTCATATGGGTGCGGATAAAGTATTTGATCATCTTAGAAAGACCTATTGGTTTCCATCGATGAAGCAAAAAATCAAAGACTACATCAAGTCATGTCTAAAATGTATTTACTTCGCGGTTCCATCTGGAAAAAGAGAAGGTGAACTACATAGTATTCCAAAAGGTAATAAGCCCTTTGATACACTTCATGTAGAAGATTATGGTCCCCCTCCAGCTGGTGTGAAAAATCTGAAGAAATATATTCTTCTGGTAGTGGATGCGTTCACTAAATTTACCAAGCTTTATTCAGTGAAGACGACAAGTTCTAGAGAAGTCATTCAGAGTTTACAAAATTATTTTTGAAATTATAGCAGACCAAAACGATTGATTTCGGATAGGGGTTCTTGTTTTGATGTGACACATATAAAACTAGCCACTCATTCTCCCCAATCAAATGGACAGGTGGAGGGGATAAACAGGCACTTGACGGCTATTTTATCAAAAGAATCCGAAGACGACCCGGGTGAGTGGTCAGAACATTTGGATAAAATTCAATTCTCCATAAACAACACTTTTAATAGGAGCACAGGTGTATGTTCAAGTGTTTTGCTTTTCGGTGTTCTCCAACGAGGCGAAAGTAATGATATGGTCCGCGAGTATTTAGAACATGAAATTTTGCAAAAAGACCCAATAGACATAGTTGAGGAAAGGGAGAATGCAAGTCTTAGGATCATGCACAATCAAGAGAAAAATAAAATTCAGTATGATAAAAACCACAAAAAACCTCATCGCTATAGAGTAGGTGATTATGTGGTAGTTAAAAATATTGCCACTACTGCAATTGTTAATAAAAAGCTATTGCCTAAATACAAGGATCCGTATGAAGTATACGAAGTATTGCCTAACGATAGGTATCGGTATAAAAGATTTAGAAAACTTGCAAGTTTCTCGAAACCGATATGATGGAATTTCAAGTCCCGAAAATATGTCGTAAACAATAAAGATCGAAATATAGATATGTCAAAAAAAATAAAAAATTAAATATATAAGAAAATCATTTTATGGAACTGGTTGTGTTTCATTCCCTATGAGATACTTACGCTATTTGAAAGCCATCGAGTTTATATCGCTTTCAACTATTATTATATTTTTTTTAAAGTCATTTGTTGCTGAAAATTTCAAATAATTAATAGCCATGTAAATCAAGGCCATTAAAATCAGGAAAGGCCGAATTGTAGTCTAAAATTGCACTCAATCATCATTACAATCGTAATAAAGTAATTCCTTATGTATTAACATTCATTGTATTGATGTATTATAACACATGGGCTGAAAAGTCAGTAAAACACAAAATTTTTGCAAAATTCAACTTTATTTATCAATATAGTTGCCTTCGAGGGCGATACACTGATTGAAACGATTTTTCAATCTTTCGATACCAGTTTTGTAGTACGATTTCGGTTTAGCCTTAAAATAGGGCTCTGTTTCGGCAATTACTTCTTCATCGGTCTTAAGTCTCTTTCGGGCGAGCATTCTTTTGAGGTCTGTGAACAGGAAATAGTCGCTGGGGGCCAAATCTGGTGAATACGGTGGGTGGGGAAGCAATTCGTAGCCGAATTCATTCAATTTTGCCATCGTTTTCATAGACTTGTGACACGGTGCGTTGTCTTGATGAAACAGCACTTTCTTTTTCTACAAATGCGTCCGTTTTTTGCGATTTCGTCCTTCAAACGCTCCAACAACGCAACGTAATAGTCGCTCTTGATAGTCTGCCCTTTTTTGAGATAGTCGATGAAAATTATTCCATGTGTATCCCAAAATACGCATGCCATAACCTTGCCAGCCGACTGTTGAGGTTCGTCCCCTACTCGCCACTCAGCTGACTGCCAACTTGATTCTGGTGTGAAGTGATAGAGCCAAGTTTCATCCATTGCCACCAAATCCAATCCATCCAAATAGGCCTCTGTTTCGGTGATTACCTCTTCATCGGTCTTTAATCTCTTTCCGGCGAGCATTCTTTTGAGGTTGAGGTCTGCGAACAGAAAATAGTCCCTGGGGGCCAAATCTGGTGAACACGGTGTGTGGGGAAGCAATTCGTAGCCAAAATCAATTTTGCCATCGTTTTCATCGACTTGTGACACGGTGCGTTGTCTTGATGAAACAGCACTTTCTTTTTCTTCAAATGAGTCCGTTTTTCTGCGATTTCGTCCTCAAACGCTCCAACAACGCGTCGATGAAAATTATTCCATGTGTATCTCAAAATACGGATGCCATAACCTTGCCAGCCGACTGTTGAGTTTTTGGTCGTTTTGGACGAGGTTCGCCGCCTGCTCACCACTCAACTAACTGCCGACTTGACTCTGGTGTGAAGTGATGGAGTCAAGTTTCATCCATTGTCACATACCGACGCAAAAATTCGGCTTTATTGCGGTTGAACAGCTTTAAGCACTCCTCTGAATCATCAACACGTTGTTGTTTTTGGTCGACTGTAAGCAAACGCGGCACCCACTTTGAACAGAGCTTTCGCATGTCCAAATATTCGTGTATGATATATACAACACGCTCTTTTGATATCTTCAGAGTCTCAGCTATCTCGATCAACTTCACTTTACGGTCATTCGTAATCATTTTGTGGACTTTTTTGATGTTTTCTTCCACTGCGTGCATCATCTTCGGTGCTTGTATGACCACTTTTAAATTTTTCAATCCACTTGCGAATGGCTCGTTCGGCTAGTGCAGACTCCGGGTAACATTTATCAAGCCATTTATTTGCATCGGCTGCATTTTTTCCTATCAAAAAGCAATGATAAATCAACACACGAAATTGCTTTGAATCCTTTTTTTTTTTCTTAATAACAAACCTAGCTTCACTCACAACTCTATATCTCGAGAACTAATGGTCCGACATCTGTCAAATTTATACACATATCTTTTGAAGGTTGGTACTAACTGAAAATGGTATAGATTTGATTCAAGTGGTGCCCCCTCACTAAAACTCACGAAGCTGAGACCTCTATTATTACAAGAAGGTCGAAATAGCTCAAATGGGTCCTTGATGTTAAATATTTTTAAGATGGAAATATGAAGTCTAAGACCATTCCACCGGAGCTATCTTTTTTTTATAATTAGCGCGCGCTCAAGAGATTTGAGTACCCTTAAAATGTTTGTACACAGGACGAGTGCCTGAGAACCAGGGAGGAAGAAAAAAGAAATACCGATGTACATTGGTCTTAAATGTTTGCAAACTATAATGAATAGGAAATAGAGAGCTCGGTAGGACATTCCATAAGCGAGTTGTATTGATGAGAAACGAATCACGATATTTCAAAGTACGTCCGAAAGTGGGCTTGAGGGTAAACTGATGAGCATTCATAGCGAAACGAGTGTTACGGTTTAAGATTTGAAGTGGCAAAAGGCAACTGGAGATTTCTATGGAGCACTAGTAGTGAAATAACGATAGAACAAAGTGGGACAGGTGACATTACGTCAGTGTTCAAGGTTGTCAATTGACTAACTGATATAAGCATCACCTATGAGTTTTATCGCATGGTTTTGAATACTAACATATCTAGCGGGTGCAGAGATGTTTTAGGAGCACCTGACCAGATGTGAGCATTGTACTCCAATTTTGAGTGTACGAATGCTTTATATGTATGTATATTGTAGGCAGATTAGAGGAGGTGAAAAACTTCTAACATCACTTAGAGGAACCTAGACATTTTGCAGCATTTTTTGTGGCATCGAATATGTGGTCATTCCAACGTAGGTTGTCACTGACACATATACCGAGAATGGAAAGTTTTTCGGTTTCTACGACGCAAGTACCATTCATGGATTATGAAAGCAGACAGCATTAAGTTTTGGAAGCATTAAATTCCACTCTGTAGATAGTTTCCCAATTGGTTATGCTGTTTATACCAGAATTTAATGAGTTTAACACACGCAGTCGTTCCCGAAGAGCAGGACCGTGAGTCTAGGAATGAATATGAAAAGCAGAGAGTACGGTCATCAGTAAAGGAATCTATTGAGAAAGAATGCTTTCATATTGTCATTGTCATATTAAAGATTTTGTTTAGATCGAAAGGGTGGTAGTAGAGCACCCTTGTGCACATACGAGTATTTGCCACTTTTTTGAATAAGATTGAACTGAAAGTGACTGATTTGTTTTTACTGCTTAAATAAGATGTAATAAATTTGATAAACACTTGTCAAATGAGCAGTACTCGCTTGTGTGATATCTTTCATTTCAAAGAACATTTGTCAAATCAATTTTTAATACATTTTCATTTGTCCGCTGGTGAAATCGCTAAAACAAACTTATCACAGACTAAGAACAATACTAATTTCCTTCAGTTATAACTAAAGTGGTACCATATCTAGCTTTTTATAAACTTCAACTATTTAACGTTAAGCTATATTTTTTTTATTAATTTAACACTAAAATTGTACTCTAAACTAAAAAAGATATTTCAAAAAAGTAAACAAAAATCGTATGTAGTCTGGTTTCAACTACACCTAAATACATAAACAATTTATATATTTATTCTTATCTCCGCTAAATATACACATATACATGTATGTAAATATGCAATTTGTAAGTAAACATCGTTCTATATTAAAATATAATTGTACAATTTCGTATTCAAAAATATGAAAATAAATTTTATACATTGTAAATATCATAAACGATTCTGTAAAGAATCTTATTTTTTTTTTGACTAAAAAATCTATGCTTTTGACGACTTTATAAAATTTTAAAAAAAGGTTTAAATATTGCTTTAGTAAGTTGTCTTTTTAATTGATTTTATTGTAGAAAATCAACTTAATCTCTGTATTCGTCTAGATATTAAGCTTTCTTAAAACAAAAAAATATACTAAATGTCAATAGAGTCCTTCAATAAAACGAACTTATTTCATGTTTATACTTTTAGCATAAAGTAACACGTTTTTATTTAGTTTTTTCTTTTTTTCCATTGTTTACTGTCGTATACAAATACTTTGTATTTATTGCAAAATTCAGAAAGTAAACATAGTTTTTTTTTTTATTTTTTACTCAAATAAGGTACTTAAACATATAATTACATGTATCATATATATCATTTGTAACAATATCAAATGTACACATTTAAAACGTGGTTATCTTTAAGCACTAGGGTCCTTCTTTTGTGTTTTATCATATGTTTTATCGAGTTAAGAATCTAAATGTAAGTTGATTGCTGTTGGTTTTTTCCTAAAATTTAAAATAATTATTCGAATATGGCCATGGTTGATGTTGGCACCACCTCCAAGAGCAATTGGAAAAACAGAGTAATTTTGCCTGAAATTGAAAATTAATTATAATTATTGTCAATGGTTTTTTTATTTTTTATTTTTTTTTTTACTTAATTCGTCTTATAATCAAGGATATGAAATTATAATAAAATAGATTTTAATGTTTTTAAGAAGCTGTCCACTTGAGGATATTCTTCTGGAATGAGTACATACCTACTTGTATATGTTCAAGATTAAGCCACAAAAAATAAGAAAAAATATTTCTGCCCAATGAATGTCAATTATTTCTAGCACATGTCAGAAAATGTACAAAAATAAGACAAATATGAATATTTATTCCTTATTATTTTGCCGCAAATACTATCTTTACATATGAAATCCGCTTATATCTCCGTAAGTTAAATTTAACTATTTTCAAGTCGAACTAAAGATGCTGATATATCTACTTTATCTCTCATAAATACTTTCTAACTTTTCATTACTGATTTCTATGATAGATACATACTTCTAGATCTGCGCGTTGATTGATTGAGAAACTACTGACTGTCCTTTAACTTCGATTGGGCCAGCAGCGCAACAAATAAGTTCGTAGCGTAGTACTTGCCTTAAATCCCAGTTGTGGTCCCTCTTAACATCATGAGTAAAACCTGACAAAGCATAAAAATAGATCCACGCAAGACGACCCTTGCAAACGACCAAAGGACAACGACCTTCGGATCTGCATGTGAAATGTTCGGCCACGTGCAGACAAGCAAGGACTGCTACCACTTAGATATCATCGCCATCCAGAAAGTCATACGAACGACTTATTACAACTCGACTTAACACGTCGATTGTCGGGCAATTACCAGTGCTAGGAGTAGGAGAGATGCTCAGATGCCGAACACGCACCGGTGCAAAGTCTCCCCGTCAAGTTTAAAAGCTCAGTAAAAAACAAAAAAAAAAAATAATGAACTTTGAGTTTCTCCTTAATATAGGCCTAATATGCGCCCATGCCCCTACTGACGACAAGAACGATGATACCAACAAATTTTTCTACAAATCAGTGTCCCATCCGTGATGGATGGGAGGACATCTTTGGTAGGATAGCCTACACAACACCACGTTTTTGACTTTGCGGAGGAACGAAATATCACTATAGCAAGCACACGGTTTCCTAGTCAAAATATATGTGCACAGAAGGAAATGGCAGTCTCTGGATCATGAAACTTTAAATCAAATCGACATAAGCCATGCATCTAGTATTCTCTAAGCTCAAACCTTCCGGGCAACTAGTATTGACGACTCGCATCACTACGGTGTTGCAACCAAGGTACGAATGCGAATCGAGACCCCCAAATTCTTTACCGATGGCATATCCCAAAATCTTTGAACAACTCCTAGTGGTATAGCTGCCAACCTATCATCGAGTCCTATTTTATGACGCTTAAGCATGGACTCTATCGAAATTGTATGAACACTTTCTCGGTCGTTTCGAGAAAACAATTCTTTAGAAGATAATCGGTCCCGTTTGCGTTAAGGGAATTGGAGGAGAAGACTTCACAACGAACTATACGAAAAATTGCTGATATGGCTAGGACATATAGAGCTACTGGACACTGATGCTACGGCCCGTAGGGTCTTCGATTCGAGGGACAGTAGAGATAAACCTCACCTTAGATAACGCGCACAAGTAGAAAGCGACCTCGACCGACTTGCAGTACGCAACTGTAGGCAGTTAGCTTAGGATCGACCTAACTGAAGAGACTCGTTAGTTGAGGTCCAGGTTTACAACTGTAGCACTGCCTAACTAAGTAAATAAGGTGATATGAAAAACGCGATAGTTTGTACAAACCTATTTGTGTAAAAAAAAAACACACACACACTTCAACCAGTCAGATCTGGCATCACATTAATAAAGCATCACAAATTCATCATATAAATACGATACAAACTCAAGCCATATAAGGTCTGTTCATCGTGAGGTTTGATTTTCAATAGGCTTTTTGGACAGATCACTCGTGAGTCTTATCAAACTGTTTTATCAATTTTGTTCAGTATCGTTTGGCAAAGTCATCACAGAAAGACTCACACCACAACAGCGTCTCCAAATTGTTCAACTGTATTACGAAAATCAGCGTTCTGTGAGAAATGTTTTTCGTGCGATTCGAGGAACCTACGGTGCGCATAATCGAACTAATCGTGAGAATGTACGCGAAGACCGTGACGAACCGATTCGTCCGTTCTCAGCAGCTTAGCTTGGCGTATTCGACAACTTGGCGTATTTAACGTGAGCATCTCGTCCTAAAAGCGTACAAAATTCAACTTGTGCAAGAAATTAAGCCAGGCGACTTGAATTTGCGGCATATTTTAAGTGAATGGGCTTTGGAAAAACTCAATGAAAATCCGGTGTTTTATCGTGAAATTTTGTTCAGTGATGAAGCCCATTTCTGGCTCAATGGGGCTGATGAGCAACCCGAAGAGTACCAAGAGCTACCATTAAATCCATCAAAAATTGGGCTGGTGGAATCATTGGTCCATATTTCTTAAAAAATGAGGCAAATCAGAATGTTACTGTCAATGGTAACCGTTATCGCGCCATGTTAACGAACTATATGCTTCCTGAAATTCAAGCACATGGTATCGGTGAGCTCTAGTTTTAAAAAGATGGCGCTACGAGCCAAACATAGCATGAAACAATGGACTTGTTGAGAAATCATTTTGGTGAGCACTTAATTTCACGTTTTGTTACGGTAAATTGGCCGTCTTGATCATGCGATATCATACCTTTGGACTATTTTCTTTCGGAATACGTAAAGTCTCAAGTCTTCAGGAATAAGCCAGCTACGATTGACTACGATGGAAGCCAACATTACTCGTGTTATCCGCGAGATACCAGTCGCTATGCTCGAACGAGTCGCCCACAATTGAACCTTCGGAATGAACCACCTCCGACGTAGACGTGGCCAACATTTAAAAATTTAAAATTACATTCAAAAAAATAAATGCCATGAATTGTTGTTTTAATCTATAATAAAAATTTTAAGTTCACTTTCAAATTTATGTATTTTATTTTACATTATAAATCAAACCTTACGATGAATCACCCTGTACATATAAGCTTGTAAGAGACTACCGAAATATAAGGCTCTACTTAAGCACTGAAATACCTTAAAGTCACTTGCCTATAAGGAAGTTACAAATAAACTTTCAATAATTCTACGAAAATTTGAAAACCTGCTTGCTGTTGCTATTTAAACAAAAGTACTCGTAAGTCCATCTACTTTACATAAAGTCTAAAACAAATGCTAAGTTTTAAAATTGGTACGGAGAACCTGAAAAAGAACTAGTCAATTACACTCCTAATATTTTCATTTCATAGGAATTTGTTGGTCTTCTGAGGCTTCTGAACGACACAAAGAATGCAGAATCTTCGAAGCTATAGTGCGAGTTGTGACTACAAATATGTTTTTTTCCGATCAAATAACTGATGCATAGAATAGAATTAGTCTTATCATATCAATGCAGATCCAGGGAATTCTTATCGGTGCCAAGGCCCATGTTTTGATTAAAAAAAATAAACACTTTCGAAAGGACATAGTGTCTGGAACAGGAAATGTTTATTTGAAAACAGTTTTCAGTCTTGGATGACAACAAGATATTTAGCTTCTTCTGTTGATACTAAGCTTCTTCTGAAACGGATGGTGAAGCAACTATTTGCGGTCAGCATTTACAATCACAATCTATTCTTTTACATTGCATGAATTCACAAGATAAGTGATTCGTCTAGGTCGTGTTGTCTGGAAGAATTATGCTTGTCGGAAGAACACTCTATGTCTATGTAAATGCCCACCTCAAACACCTTCTTGCCAAGAGTGCAGTCAATTCCGCCCACTAGATTTAGGAGAGCATTTTCATAAAATCGTTTGCATTTTTATGTATATTGCAACTTATATAGAAGATACATTCGCTAAGCAGTTTTGCTCACATGAAGAAATATTAGTACATATACAGGCAACTCGAAGTCATAATCCTTTAATATAACAATAAGCCTCTCAGCAAATAAAGAAATATCGGAATCTTCGTTTAGTCCTGATATGGCTTTAAATTACAAAGCGAAAAGTCTTAAACACAAAATCATCGTACACAACAATCTTCTACGGATATCTATCATATACCTTACCTGATGAAACAGTTAAATAACATTTTTTAAACTACTACTGATAATAATTATTCAGTACTTACGCATAAACCTTGGTGTAAATCCAAGCTTAACAAATGGCACATAGAAGATCAAGCCTGCTAAAATGAACCCCAGTGCATACAGATATTCAATCTGTGGCTTATCGATTATTGGCGCAACTACGAGATATCCTGAAACAACCAAGACCAAAACTGGAATGATGAGTGGCACTTTATAAGGCCGCGGATAGTTTGGTTTGGTGTATCTCATCACAATCAATGCCAACATGGAACCGCCATAGAATATCCACGCTGTGAAGCTGAAGAAATCAATCAGCGAGTCAATAGTTCCGTATAACACCATAGCCGATGCAATAAGCGACTGTAAATATAAATATTTTCGAATTCCAGTCCTGAACATAAACAGATCCTTAAGTTCTTACATGAAATATGAGACCAGGTGCTGGTGTCAAACGACGTACATGGACATACGATAGAATATCCAATAGATGTCCCTCTCGGCTGGCAGCAAAGCACAATCTAAAATGAAAATCAATGAAAATAGGGAAAATAACCAATAATCAGAATCATATTCTTACCGCCCAGCAGCAAATAAGGTACCATTAGCACTACCAAAGGTACTTATCGTCACACTCAATGGCATCAACCAGGCCATTGAGCCCAGGATACGATTACCAAAGGTAACAGCAACCGCTTCCGACTCAACCATTTCGGTGGGTGACATCGCAGCCAAATATGATATATTGATCAATGCATAGGCCAACGTTACCAATGGTATACCAATGATAATCGATCTCGGTAGGTTCTTACTGGGATTCTTAATTTCTTCGGTGACATAATTTAAATTATTCCAACCATCATAGGCCCATAAGCCGGTGTAGAACGCCGTCGCAATAGCTCCCAATGTTGGTGTTGGTCCATTAAATGCGTTCTGCAAATGCTGAGTATTGCCCTGAAACAGCTTATATGCTCCGCCACAAATCACGATTACGACAGCTATCAATTTGGCGGCCGTAAATATATTCTGTACAGCCATGCCCAAGTTAACACTATAACAATTGACGAACAGAATCATCACTGTTGAGGGGTAGAAATAATAAATTTTTGTTTGTGTACTCTTTCGTTTCCTGCTAGAGATGGCTTATGGTTAAATGGAAGTGGAATAGATTACTACATACCAATTGCAACTAGTGCAACCATCTTCACAACTGACGTTGGTGGGTCACATTCACTAACAAAAGCTTCCACAGCATACTGTGCAAATGAAAGACATATAATTGCCATTTGTGATGGCTTTAACACCAAAGTCGATACCCATGAAAATAAAAATGCCGGAGCTGGCCCGAATGCGTCCATAAAATAGGCCCATTCAGCCCCAGATGATGTATTCATTGTGCCTAGTTCAGCATATGCCAGAGCGCCTATAAACAAATCACAAAAATAAAATTTGTTAGTTAATTTTTATATAACAACTTTTGTAAATGTATTTTATTCTATTTAGTCAAAAAAGTAAGTACACACATCTGATTCTTCAAACATACAAAGAAGATATGGGTTTGACGGGATTGAATGTCTAAAAGGTAAATTTGTCAAATCGACATGAAATCTATGTAAAGAGGGCTAAGAGGTCTAAGAGTTCCTTGCTGTGAAGAAGGTTGTGCTTTTATTGGAAAAAATTGCAAGTTAATAATATTTGATTGATTTGTATGCTTAAGGAGATATTCCGAAATATCACTTAATTTATCACATATTTAGGTCTTCTTTTGTTATAACTGGTTTTCTTAAGTTTTTCTTGAGTCTACTATGTTAGGTATGTCGACCTTATTAATTACAAAAAAATTACTTAGGTTGGTGCATGTACGAATATTTTTTACTTGTTGCTCCTTTATGGATGTCATAATATGCATAATTGCCCCAAATTCTGAGTGATAGTTCAGGCCCAAACTAAGTCTATCCTAACCCTTGCCTGCATTTACTATTTTCATGAGAAAGAGGTTACTAATACGAGTAAGAGGGGTGCTACTCACATACATATATTTCGTGTTTTGTTAGCACCCTCCATTCAACATATCCTTGTGTCCAATTAAAGTCTGCATTTTTGCGAACTGACAAACAAATGACTAAATTTTTATTTACTTTTTTTATCAAAATCGTATTTCTTCAATCTGATAAAGTTTTCCTTTCCAAAAGCCTCTTCGCCAACTTTACGATCGTTTTGTTTGAAAACTCCACATCCAAATGATGAACTGAAGTCTGCCCTAAAAGCACCTTCATGACTACAGTTATAGACTCAACAATTTTTTAGCCTAGCTGTGCTATTGATCGATAAGTGATCCATGATTTGTCTCAAAATACGTTCATACAACCTTGATCAAAAAGTTCAGAAAATTAAAAATGCAGGTTTATTTATCTACATCTACCAAGTATTGTCCCTTCCAAAGTAATCCCCATCGATTGCAACACACTTATGCCAGCGCTTGATCCAATCCTTGAAACATTTTTTATATTCGGTTTTCAGTGCTTTCTGCGGTTTTCTCATTACTTCCTCTCGGCTGCTGGAACGCTTTCCCCGTAGTAATTTTTTTACTCGATTGAACAGAAAGAAGTCACAGGTAGCCAAATCAGGTGAATTTGGTGGCTGTTGGTTGGTATTTGTTGCATTTTTTGTCAAAAAATTAAGAATAATGATGGCACTGTACGACGGTGCGTTATCATGGTGCAAAATCCAAAAGTTTTCTGCCCAAAATTCTGCCCTCTAACGCCCAAATAATACTCTTTGTTTACTGTCTGGTCTTCCTGCAAAAGTTCATGATGCAATACACAGTTGTACTCCATGAAAACGACGTGTTATTTTTTTGGTCTCGGCTCATTTGGTGAATGTCATAAATAAGCCCACGTCTCGTCTCCATTAATGATCCCTTTGATGAATGTGGGATCGGATTCAGCCTCGCAAATTATCTCTTTTGCGACATCAACACTGTCTCTTTTTTTGCATGAAATTGAGGTCTTTTGGCACAAACTTTGCTGCTATACGACGGAAACCCAAATCATTAACCAAAATGTCTTGAACGGATCCATACTCAATGTTCAAGTCCTTCGCTATCTTTCTGATGGTTAATTTGCAGTTAATTCGCAGTCTGCTACTGCGTTTATCATCTTCGATTGACTCACGACCACTTTTGAACAGCTCGTGCCACTGGTAAACGACCGTCTTCTTTGGAGAATCGTTGCCGAAACACTTTTCCAACATTTCCAACGTTCGCGCAAGATTAAATCCGTTTTTTACGCAAAATTTAAATCTATTTCTAAAATTGTAAAAAATCGCCAACACACACAGAGATAGATGTACACTTGGCTACGTAACTTTTGCAAATGTCAAGCTATGATGCTAAGATTTAGAGGGAATGTCAACAACAGATGGAAGCACCAGACGGTAGTTATTATTATTTCTTTTTTTTATTTTTTTTTTGTTTGTTTTTTTTTTTTTTATCAAGGTGGTATGAACATCAATAATGAAAATGAAAAAGCTTAGACAGAATTTCACTGTTTCATCTTCATCCTATACTTTGCAGATTTAGCTTAAGCCAAGTAAAGTTAAAGTTATGCCAGTCTTGGCGAATTAAATATCTATAGTACAATACATCCCTTGAGATTAAATGGTTATTAGCAATGCGTCATAGTTTTTCCGAATACCTCACTGACTGAATTTCGTATTGTCTGGTCATATCTAGATTTAATACTAGACGAGTGCCTTTTTTGAAGATTGATTCAGCGCGAGTTTGATTTCAGGTAAACAGTGGTGAAAACTATCATGTACATACTTTCCCTAGATATAAATAGAAAAAAAAAAATGGAATAGTACTCGTATACCTAGTACAGCAGTGTCAGTAGACCCCAGAGCACTGCGGATACACAACCAGTCCTTTACTTCTTAACTAGCTATACACAATTGGTTTATTTGCCTACGACGGGCATATACATACGTATAGCTCTGGCGACCGAAATGTGAACCGAATGAGTGATAAGAGTTATTCGTCTCTGAAATGTGTTCACACACTGTATTTAGACATTGAGCTCAAGTTCAATTAAGTGCGTGGAATGTTGGTTGTTCGCCAAAATTTGGTTACTACCACCTATGAAACAATTTCGCCTGCATAATGCAACACATTCTAGAAATTTTTGAATTTGTTCAATACTAAGCTCCATAAAAGAGACCAAAAAACAATGTTTTGTTGTATCACATACCTTGGAGCTGAGGATCCTTCAAATTTTGTAGTAAGGAATTAATAAAATAAAAAATATAAGTCGCCATCTTGACATCTAACTGTCAAAATATTTAGTAAGGTTTGCCATTTTATTATTATTTTCGAAATTTCGTTTCAGTTGTATATGGTATTCGCAACGTGAATTTCACTGTGAGGTCGGTCGTCATCATGGCTTTAGTGTGCAGGCAATTTGTCGCACCGTGGAAAAGTTTGATCATCAATAACCAGATAGAGCTTGGTGCGAAATGAAGAAAATACAGCCACTGTAGTGGCCAGTATCTAAGAAGACTCAGAAATGTCGATCCGGCGCCGATCAGCTGAAATATTCATCGTCAGAGAGTGAATTAGGATGGATCCGTATAAGATTGTGTTAATGCAAGAATTAAAGCTGGCGACCATAAAGAACGCCTTGAGTTCGCTAATTGGGCGCTGGAAATGTTGGCCGGAGATCCAGATTTTGGCCAAAAAATCATCTTCTCGGACGAGGCCCATCGCGGATATTGGAGCGAAAAAAATCAACAAGTATTCGGCAAAGCATCACTGCATCCACAAAGATTCATCAATTGGCCTCCGCGATCATGAGATTTGACATCGCTCGATTATTTTCTCTAGTCAAGTCCTTAGTCTACGCTAACAAGCCAACCACATTGATTAAGCTCGAGGCCAACATTCGACACGCTATTGCCAGAATAACGCAGCACATCAAAATTTGGAACGAACGCTTGAAGTACTACCTTAAAGCCGAGGCGGCCATTTGAATGATGTGCTATTCCACACTTAATGGCATGAAAGTAGCTCCAAAATAAAGTCAGAATCAATTTTACATCTCACATTGTTGTTGTTTTATTTAAATAAAAAAGCAAAAGTAAACTATTTCAAATCTTGTCACCTGCATCCATAATCCAACTTGACAGGCCATTCAAAAACACATAAAAATATAAAAAAAAATAATTTTCTTTTTTTAATGTGTTTCACTGATTTTTGACAAATTGAATTTTTTCTCATTTAAAGTGTTGGCGCCACAACCATTAAACCCGCCAAAAATAATCGCCTTGATATCCACGATAAATATGTAGCCATACAATTACATACACACATTTGCTATCCAAGAACTTGTGTTCATTTCTATGCGGCTATTTGTGGATTCCAAAAGGTCATAAATGTTGGAAAAAAGCTACCAACACGAACGACTGTCTTCATATTCTGTTTAAACTTCTGAATGAGCAAATCTTTGTGCTAGATTTGGCGCCACAACGATTTTCTATGATTAATTTTGCATTAATTGGCACATAATGTGGCTATAAGTGGCAATGAAAACAACAATTCTTACAGGTCCTTACGTCTGAATTAAATGGTTAAACACATAATTGTAAATATGGGTTTCTAATATGTAAATTCAGACATTTTCCTCTCAATTACCACATGTGGATTTAAAATTTTTCAAACGTTAATACGGATTACAAAGAATTTAATTGTACATATGTTAAATCATCATGTGACAGGTGCACTATGTTTGATTCGTTTGATGTTTTTTTAAAAAGGTGGTTATAGGGTGGCTACAAAACAACACATATAATTTCTCAATTTTAATTGCCTCTGTGTTTAAAGGCGTAATGGTGAGCGATCAGATTTTAATAACATTGATTTAAAATAGACTACTGCTATTTCCTTTTTATTTCTTGGACAAGGACAAGGCTCATGGCTGAAGTCTGAGATATATTAAAACTTTTTTTAATTTTAATTTTTTTAATTGAATGATGAAAATAAACCTGAATTATGCGTGTACAACAAGACGATCAAAATGTTGTGTTAAGTCCTTTTCATGGCCGACGAACCAACACAGTCACAAGAAAGAAATTAACAGCAGGCAATAGTTAATTACTCTCAACGAATGGAATCGGTTTTTCAATTATAAGGCGAATGTAAGATGGGTGGCGAGAATTTCGCCAAATTATAAGAGGTCCAGGAACATTTTTATAGTCTTCCTCATAAATCTAAATATGATGGCATTTGTAGCTAAAATGATAAAAATAGTTAGTCTAAAATGCCAACCAATTCGATAATATGCCATTTGTATAAACACTGCATACATATTTACTAGGTGAAGGTGAAGGAAAAGTAACCTCCTTGACCACCAGAATGCGCTGCTACTGCAAAAAAGGTTATGGTGCCTTAAAGTCCGTTCATACTTAAGCAGACATGTCAAATTTCAGTGCGATACTGTTTTTACTTTTGTTTTGACAGCTGATTGTTGTTGACGTGTTTGGCATCATATTGAGTATGGACAAAAACTATTTTTGTTCTCTCATAAAACATTATTTTTTGAGTGGCAAAACGGCGAAGGAAACAAAACAAAAGTTGGATAAATATTATAGGGCTAATGCTCCGTCAGATTACACCGTCAAATATTGGTTTCGAAAGTTTCGTGGTGGCCGCAACTCCACTACCGATCAAGTCCACAGCGTCAGACATACCGATCCGGTTACAGAGGACAATGTCAAAAAGATACATGAAATGGTGTTGGCTGACCGGAAAGTGAAGGTGCGCGAACTAGCAGATACCACAAAGATTAGTACTGAGCGCACACGCCATATTTTGGGCAATATTCTGCATGTGAAAAAGTTATCCTGCTGGGTGCCGCGCATACTCACTCCTGACCAAAAACATGAACACGAGAGCACTTCGAAAGAGTGTTTGAACTTGCTGATGCGGAGTCGCGCTGACTTTTGGTGTAATTTTTGATGAAACTTGGATTCAGTATTACACACCAGAGAACAGAATGAGTGCTCGGCAATGGACTGAAACCGGCAGGAGTGCTCCGAAGCGGACGAGGGAAGCTCGATGGGTCGGAAAGTTTATGGCGTCGGTTTTCTGGGATTGTCATGGCACATTCGTCGTGGACTACCTCCAAAAAGGAAAAACCATCAACAGCGAGTATTACTGTGCATTATTGGAGCGATTGAAGGCCGAAATCACTGCAAAACGGCCTCACATGAAGCGAAAAAAATTTTTGTTTTTGCAAGACAGTGCACCGGCTCACAAGAGTATCGCAACCACGGCTAAAATCAATGACTTACGGCTCAAATTCCTGTGATATCCACCGTGTTTGCCCGATTTGACTCCCTCGGACTATTATCTCTTCCCAAACCTCAAAAGATGGCTCATTAATTAAAAATTCAGCTCACGCGAGGAAATCATCGACGCCACGGAGGAGTATTTTGCAGACCTTTCGAAAATTTACTTTTCGGACAAGATCAAGAAGTTGGAAAATCGCTGGAATAAATGTATCAAACTAAGAGGGGACTATATTGAATTAAATAAAAAAATATTTAGAAAAAATTCATTTTTCATTCACAAGGAGGTTACTTTTCACTCCTATCTTGACACCATTTCGAATGGGTGTTATGCTCTTTTATTTTCAGAAAGGCTTGCCTACACAATCACGCATATAGCAGAAATATTAGACATATCGAAATCAGGCATAGAAAATCACTTATGCAAACTGCAATACGTACAATATGTAAATCAATCCGATATTTGGCTGGCGCACAATTTAAGTGGAAAAAAATTTATTCGATCGTGTCGCTATCAGCGATTCCCTGACGAAAATAAAACATTTTTTAAAGGGGTGATAACGGACGGTAAAAAGTGGATACTTTACAACAACATGGGATGGAAAAGATCATGGAACAAAAGAAGTGAGCCACCTTTAGCCATTCCAAATGGTGGTTTTCAGCCTTATTCCGCATACCAAACTATTGATTCCGATAATAACTGCTCTCAATCAGCGAAAAACCACCGGAACTGGTTAATCGGAGAGTCGTCGTATTCCGTGAAGACAACGCTATGCCGCATACGTCCTTGCAGAGTCGGCAGAAGTTGGTGCAATTTGGACGAAATGTTTTACCTCACCCGCAATATTCATCTGATCCTGTACCTTCCAATTATCATTTGATCCCTGCAGAGCTTGTTTAATGGAAAATATTTCATCACGTTGGAAGTTTGTCAAATCCACTTGAAGCAATTAATTCTTCGAGCAGAAAAATTAAACTTTCTACAAAAGGGAATTTTGAAATTGTTCGAGAGGTGACAGAATGTGGTAGCAAATAATGATGCATACAAGTATACATACGAGTATACTCATATGCAGTAATATATACAATAAATTTATTTTTTTTATTGAAACGTTAACTTTTAAGAATACTTCAACTAGTAATCGTATATGGTATACTATACCAACGAGCAGTTTTAATTTAAAAACAAAAATGAAGAGTACATTGTACGGTATAATACAGCACAATTATAAGAATGTTTTAGGAATTTATGATTTTAGCAATATTTGTTTTTTTTACTCAGTATAGTTTCTTCTTGGTTCACGTGCTCTCTCAGTAGCATAAAGTGCTTTGTTGCATATTTGTCGATGGTCTCTTCTACCGTTTCGAGGTTAAGGTTGCAGGTGTTAGTTGGAATTTCTTTCACACCAGGGTGCCTTGACGATGTCCCTTACGAATTTATTTTGGAACAGTTGGATTATATTAATATTGGTTTTGGAAGCACATCCTCGTAGTACGGTATTGTCCATACTGGTTTTAGTATCTGTTTGTTTTCTATCGATAGTGGTGATTTCTTATCGATAAGCCAGTTTAGTTTTCTTAGTTGGAAGTTAAGTTCTTTTCTTTTTTTTTTTAACATGTTCCTTCCATCTAAGCTTGGCATCCAAGCTCATCCCCTGATGTTTAGCTGAATTAAAATAGGGAACTTCTACTCCAGATATAAATATAAAGGTATTCAGACGAATCGCATTCGTTCTTTGCCACTGAAAAAATTGATGTGTCATCGGCAATAGTAGCTATTGAACAATTTGAAGGTGTTGGCATGTCATGGTAAAGAGCAGATATAGAGCTGGGCCTAGAATACTCCCTTGTGGAACCCTAGCCTTAATTTCTTTGAGTTCTGAATAGGAACTACATTATCTAACCCTTAAGTATCTATTCGTGAGATACGACCTTAGCACTTATGTATATTCCCTTAATAAAGCCTTCGCGCCACACTTTGTCGAATGCCTTTGCGACATCCAAAAATGCAGCTGAGCAAACCATTTTTTTCGATGACGTTAGCAATCCGATGTACCTGTTCTATGGTAGAATGTTCTTCTCTAAAACCGAATGTTGATAATCTGGAATCATATTTCGGCCAGTTGTAAATGGTACGATATATATAACAATAAATATTTAATCTTCAAGGCAGCATTTTTTAATATCCCGAAGAGTTTGCTGATTTTTTAGTAACGTGAAAAAGGAATTTCAATCAAATTCGTTAAATTGCTGGAATACATATGTTCACATTCCCAATCTGCAGTGTGGACGGGAAAAGAGCTATGTGAATACTTTGCAACCCTTTTTGGGGTCAGGCAGGGATGCTTATTATCAACTTTACTTTTCTCACTCTACATTAACGACTATAAGGTGATCCTAGCGGACAATATTAAAACTCTACAACGGATGATAGATGGCTATGGAGAATATTGTGAGAAGTGGAGTTTAGAAGTAAACCTTTCTAAATCAGAAATCATGGTTTTCCGATATGGTGGCAGAGTTTCTAATGTGGAAAAGTGCGTCACAGTATACCTATCTTGGTGTACTTCTCCATCCAAAAATGAGTTTTGCAAAACATGTAGGGAAAAGAAATACTACAGCTAAGAACAGAATCAACGCATCTGGCTGTATGCAGAGCTATCCAAACCTATGGTGCTCAAGTGCGGGGTTATAGACAGTTTAAAGAAATTGATAAGCTATAACGCTGTTTTTTGAAAAGAATTTTGAAACTACCTCCAGACACTCCAAATTACACTTTGTTGATTAAGACTGGAGTTTAAGATGGGCATTTCTTTGCATTGGATCACATCCACGATATGTAATAAAAACAATGTTCGAATACAACGAAGCTAGACTACCGCATAAATTTACCAAAATTGTTTCTGAAAAACAACTTTTTTGGGTGAAAGAGATTAATTTTATCGCAAATAGGTTTGGTCTACATTGGGACCTGAACTTGCAACGAGAAAGTGACTGTAAGAAAGTGACTCCTAACTTCTTGAACGACTCAAGGCAGGTAGTCGCCAAAAAAGAAAACGGAGACCGAGGGAAAGTAGCTCAAGAATTTACAAGTCCCTGGACTACTCAAAAGATGCGATCTGCTCCCCCTAAATGGAAGTAGATTTCGAGACAACTGTTCAACTCTATGCAGCATGTGTAACATGAGAGCAGAGGAAAAGTTTCTCCATTTTATAGGCAGATGTGCCGTATTAAACGAATTTAGGGTGAGATTCCTTGAAAAAGCAAATCTTAATGAGGGCAAACTCGTAAATGTACTCAATGGAGAAAACAGTAGCGATTGGAGCAAACTGCTCAACTACATTATAGTGACAATATTCTACAGAAAATACCTTGTAGCCGAGTTTAATAATCATAGAGTTTAGCAGCATTTTTAACTAAATAATTTTTTTTCTTTCAAGTTTCAATTGTCTAACAAGAAAGAATTTTATTAATTCTTTAGTGTCATTGTCGTAAGTCGTCGAAGTAGTCGAAGAAGTCATAATGGTTCCAAAACCGGGGAAAAGTCCGAACGACAAAAAATCATACAGACCCATTTCGCTCCTGCCGATAATTTCAAAAGTTTTCGAAATTCTTCTACTTAAACGTATAAAACCGATAACTGAAGAAAGACGATTGATCCCGGATCACCAGTTCGGCTTTAGGGTCAAACATTCCACAATCCATCAGGTCTATCGGATAACAAATGTAATTGAAAATGCGCTAGAGGGAAAAAAGATATGTTCAAGCCTTAGACAAAGTATGATACGAGGGCTTGAAGTATAAGCTACAACAAATTTTACCGAGAGAAATGAATAGAATACTCGAATCTTATCTTGAAAATAGACTGTTTCGGCTTAGATATGGGATTGAATACTCTGAATTCAAAGAAATTCAAGCTGGCGTTCCACAAGGGGCCATACCTATTCTTACTGTACACTAGAGACACACCTCTAGATGAAGAGACTGTGGTAGCAACGTTCGCGGATGACGCGGCGATCCTCGCTACAGGGCAAACAGTTGAATCCTTGATTGCAAAACTTCAACTAACTCTGAACAATATATTTGAGTGGACGAAGAGCTGGCGAATAGTGCTAAACGAGTCAATTTCACGTAAACAACTTACCTTTATTCATCAACCCGATACAAATACCGCATGCAAATGAGGCAAAATATTTGGGAATGACCCTAGATGCAAAACTGAAGTGGAAATCACACGTAAAAAAGAAACGTGAAGAGCTCGAAATCAGGCTAAGAGAATTGGCTTATCGGAAGATACTCTAAACTAAGCACACATAACAAGCTGCTTATATATAAGCAAGTACTAAAACCTTCGTGGACTTATGGTACATATACAACTTAGGGGTTGTAACAAACCAAACAATATGTCTGTCCTACAGACGTTTCAGAATTAAGCGCTTAGAGCAATCGTAAATGCTCCACGGTATATAAGGAATAGCGATATTCACCGCGGTCTGGGAATTGAAACCGTAAAAGACGAAGTAATTAGATTTGCTCGTAAAATTCACGCTCGTCTTGTGCATCATTGAAACCATATTCCGGAGATTGGACGAGACAAATCGGAGGGAGCTAGCCACCTATATTTTTTTTTTTTGAAGAGACCTACTTTACCTCAACAAAATGCCGTAAAAGTATTTTTTTTTTTTATATAACAATTTTTTTTTATTATTCAATAGCTAAATAATAACATGTAATTATCATAAGAAGATTGTATTTCATTTTCTGTAAAAAAAAAATCCTTAAAAACATTCAAAATTTAACCTCGGACATGAGACTACCCTCTTACTTGCAATTTAGGAATAAACAAAAAATCGAGACATGCAGACCAGCTATCTACGTAACTATACACCTTGTGATTGCTTTTAAATATTTATTTACGTACATATACCATACATATGTTAGAGTTTGTATGTGCATGCACATTATGTGCTCAAATGCATGATAACTAAGGAATTTTTGGCAAACTTTTTAAGAAAAATATTGCATTTAATTTTTAATGATCTATCACAGATGCAGACAATTTATATTGATACATATTTTTTTATCTAGAATTCATTTGATATAAGATTCTAAAACTTGTTTGATTGACATCTTATGTATTAAATTTACCTCACATGGCAAGGAAATTGACGTCAGTTACTAATTATATCTTTTGAAGATAGGTCTCTTCTTTAAACTAGGACAGTAATATATAAGAGTGCGAGTACGTACGTAAATCATTTATCTGTACAAATAGTAGCGTATATAATACTCTTCGCACATACCGAAATTTAACCCCAATACATCTGAATTCGGGTGTACGAATAGCTAATTCGCTGGCTTTTCAAATATCTAAAAATTGTACATTTAAAGCTCATCGAGTAATTTATGTTACTTAGAAACTACTTGCTTAATGTACTATTTAAATGAAACAGAAATGTATTGAATCTCTAATACGTGTTGTTCTTTTACAATTGAATTTTCAGGTAGTATAGATGGTATCTCAAATTTTATTTTATTTTATTTATTTTTTTTTTTTTTGGGAAAAATGCCAACTGCATTCGGATTAGTTGAATAAATGAAATATGTGAGGGCATGTGATGTGAGTGATACTTGAATATAGGTGCCCTCATACAAGTGGTTTATTTATAACTTTCAGCGCCATTATATTCCTTTAGATAAAATTTAGTTGAAATGTACATACACACATATGTATATAAGAACACTTATACGAAATTTCAGCATTTCTAAATACAAAAGCTGACAAATCAGATATTTTGTTTATTGCAAAATTTTTTTACTAACTTTGTTTCTTTTTAAGGAGAAGAGATACGTGGCAAAAGAGTTTATTTAAGAAAAACATGTAGAATAGTATTATTCAAAGTATTGCCCATCTGAAGCTATGACTTTTCCATCTTTCTGGCGATTTGTGGATTCCATCCCAAAAGAACTGCGCCGGCTTGGCAGCCAAGAATGAATCAAGCCAATTTTTGATATTCTGCTCTGATGTGAACCGTATTTCAGTGAGGGCGTTCTGCATCGACCGACACAAATGGTAGTCAGAAGGGGGAAGGTCTGGGCTAAAAGGCGGGTGGGGTAAGACTTTCCATCCACTGTTTTCCAAATAGTTCTTAACCGGAAAAGCAACGTGGGGCCGAGCGTTGTTATAATGGAAAATAATTGCTTCGTGTCTGGTCGCATACTCCGGTCGTTTTTCGGCTACTGCTCTCTTCAAATGGGTTAATTGTGTTAGGTAGCGTTGTCCATTGATGGTTTCATCCGGTTTTAGCAGCTCATAATACAGCACACCCAACTGATCCCACCAAATACAGAGCATTACCTTCGCGCCATGGATATTCGGCTTTGCCGTTGATTTGGCTGGTTGGCCGGGTTTCACATATGATTTTTTGCGCTTGGGGTTGTCGTAATGGATCCATTTTTCATTACCAGTAACAATTCGATGCAAAAATGACTTCCTTTTGTAGCGTTCCAGTAGCATTTCGGACATGCAAAACCGCCTTTCGACGTCTCTCGGCTTGAGTTCATGTGGAACCCAATTTCATTGCTTTTGAATATATCCAGCTGCTTTTAAACGTTTTGAAATGGCTGCTTGAGTGACACCCAAAGATTCTGCGAGCTCTTCTTGTGTTTGGCAACAATCTTCTTAGAGTAATGCTTCCAGTTCTTCATCTTCAAACTTTTTTGGCTGCCCAGGACGTTCATCGTCTTCCAAGCCAAAATCACCACTTTTAAATCGTGCAAACCACTTTTGGCACGTTCGCTCAGCTAGCGATTGTTCACGATAAGCTTCGACCAAAATACGACGACTTTCTTCATATTACAGTAATGAAGAAGACCTCCCCGCAAAAACACTTTTCAGGCACAAAGTTCGACATATTTGAGTGAAAAAAAAAGATTGTTGTTTACGCTTCAAATGAATGACATATACTGAAATGACGTACAATGACAGTAGCTTTCTAACGCATGTTCCAATGTAATAATAACAATAGAATAAAACAAGTTACGCCATCTCTTAGCAAACCGCACGAATAAGTTATAGACCCAATATAATGTCACATTGTTTTTGTTTAAAAAATATTTTGATAGTCTAAAAAATTTACTTGGGTACGAGTTTCTTGCACTTAATGCATACATATTGTATAACATACAATTCGAAAGAAATATCGTAAAGTTTTCGGAAACAAATAAATTCTGACATACTCGTATTTCACTCCTAAATCCTTGATATAATGTATATACTATATATGTATCTAAATGTGAATTTAAAATTAACAAAGCTAATGTGAAGATAAAAGTAGATGTGCATTGTGCATGTGACTAGTCAGCCATTACTCATATAGATTTCTGTTTACCGAAGTATCTGTTAAGAGGTAGGTAGTTTTAATAGCCCATGAGATAAGAATACGAATATCAGAAGGTAATTTGCCTCATTTTGAACTCCATCTGTTATTTTTACCATCTAAATACTAACCACTCCCAATATTTCTCAATTTCAGTGAAAAAGTGAGAACTGTTGCCTTCAACTTGGTGAACCATTAACCACCATCAACGTTTGGCTATCTACCTGTTTTAAACAGGCATACAAAGCATAAGTAAAAACTGTGCTTTCTTTGCAGATATCATGTTTTTGAAATTAGCATTCATTCTATTAGAGCACATACTATAGTAGTTTACCAAAATCCAAAAGTAATCTTAAAAACTACCTAGCCATTCTTAACATTGACATACACGATTGTTTCAAGACTAACTCCCATTATTATTAACACTTGTTGGGATCAATAAAGGGTTATTCATACATTCATCACAAAGCTCAAGAATATATGACCAATGTTTATTAGATCTTAGCAAAACCTTTTCTCCACTTGATACAATTATGAGGTAAAATAACTATTCTAAGGCGTTTTATTTATACTTCTCATAAACAAAGGTGGCAGGGGTCAAGTTAACCTCAAAAATGCTATCCCAAAAGATTTTGGCCAAGAAATATCTCGAAGTACTTGTTTTGCAAAGTATAGTGCAAGGCCGCCAGGTAGGAAACGAGGGACGATATTTTAGGGGACTAGAGTATACTTACCAGATAAAATACATCAATTACATTGGTGGTGGTAATTCTAAGACTTTTAAAGGCATTACTGATACTAAGCCCTATGATAATGTCACAGTACTCAAGAAATTTGAAATAGGATAGAAAACGTCTCGATGGAAGGGGAAAATTGACGGGAAAACTAATAGTCGAAATCTCAATTTATTTATTAACCATTTGTAGAAACTGTGATTCAATTTAAAACATCAGATGGGCTACACTCGATCGTAAATTATCTACTGATGCAGTACCTCAGCACGATAAATGTCCGATCGGAAAAGATTCATAATGCTCATGAGAAAACGCTAAAGCTACAAATAGTTTGGCTGAGTAGAAACATAAGCCAGCTCTTTCAATTAAAGTATATAAAGCTATCAAGCCAGTCTACGAAGAATTCACCAATAACGATCATCTTACTCGATGCGTCTGCGGTTTTACTCAAAACTGTAATTAAAGTTTTAATTCAACTTTGTCGAATTTGTGGCCCAAAAATTCGTTTCTGGTGGTGAAACTCTGTTGGATATATGTATGGATATTGCAATTTGCATATACAATGACGGCCTTGCTTCAATTTTGCACATAATGAAGGCGAAGGATTTAGAAATCGGCTCAAACAACTACGAAATGTGCTTGAAGATTGACAAGGAGCGCATTAAGCTTGTAGAAAGATTGCTGTCTGAAGCTGCAAAAGAGTGGAAGATCGCATTAAAATCCAAAAGAAAAGAGCTGGAGGAGCAGGACACTAATCTCAAAACTGCATTTTTCAAGTTGGTCACACCTATAACTTGAACAATTTTCATCCAATTCACTTCAAATTTTAACTATGTAGATGTTTAAAAATATATTGTATATGTGGCATAGTTCATTTGTTATTAACATTTTTTTGTGGATTTTTCTGCGAATTGTGCAAGTTTGAATTTGGAAGCGCGTCATTCTATCAAAAAAATCCTATGTATTCCTCAGGCTATTGGTGTGTATAATAAGAAAAATTTAGTAACTCATCATAATTCAAAATTTACAGGAGCTGTTGGTACGGGCCGTAGACCCTTCCAAGAGAGGTCATCTGAGAAACGCTGAACAGCTCCCATTTTTAAATAAATTATTCTATAAAAATTATGTTTTACAGTAAATCATATGTACAATAAACTTCTAACTTTTTGAACTTTAATTTTTTTCTGAAAAAAAACACAAAAATGCTATTTTTACGGCCTTTAGAGTGGCCTTACTCCATAAGCTAGCGGGGGTTTTCCGCAAAATTAATGCAGCGCCATTTTTAAATATGATATTATTTTTATAAGATTATAATTTGTTATGGTTAAAAACAATAGTATGCAAAACACCATAAGGATTTAGTTTATTCTAAGCAACAATTTAGATAAAAAGGGAAGTTTTTTTTTATTTTCGTTGAATGCTTTGTTATGAACTTTTATATACATAGTATAGTTGAAAAACAATGTATAAATCGACTCCATTCACTTTTTGTTTTATTGAGGAATTATTTAGGACTACAATTTATAACTAGTCTGAAGAATTAAAACACGGTTAAGTTCATTCTAGCGTCACCGATGAATTTCGTAAACGTAAAAAAAAAAAGTATGTAGTACAAAGAAGCGTATCAAATCGTGCAAAGAATTGCAGATTGCAGAAAACTCGACTATGTTGCTTTAAAATACGTTTTCAATATTATAGGAGACGAAACCTATTTATCTTCGTATAAGTCCGAATAAAACAAGTCCAACTTCAAAAAGTGACTCGTTCTCGAAGCCCTTCCAAAAAACTTATTTTTTAATAATTATCTTATTATAACATATTCTTCTTCTTCTAAGCACAGTGGCCTCTAAATTTAAGCCTCTCCTTACGTCTTCCAAATCCGCGTGTTCCAGGCGGAAATTTTGGGGATTAAAGAAGCTCTGGCCTGGCTGAAGAAAAACGTGATATCGCATCATTCCGGATCGCCCTTGAATGCCAATCATCTATTACGGAGATGCCAGATGATTTCAACCCTCACCTTTCTTGGGTGCCGGGTCACAGAGACATTATAGGGAATTGTAGGGCCGAAGATCTCGCCAAAATTGAAACCCTCTACCTATTCTACCGGAAAAGGGTAGCATAGGTTACCAATCGCTACTTGCAAATTATTATTTAAGCTGGATGCTACTAAAAGAACAGACCTTCGATGAAACGGTGATCCAACATGTCTAGCGACTAAACAGATCTGGCCAAAGCTGGATCTATATCACTCTAAGAGTCTGATTCTTCTTAACAGAAAACATCTCACATATAGGTGTCATCACTGGACACTGCCTTATAGGCAAGCATGCAAGAAGGAGTAGCGTCTTTACAAACGATTTCTGTAGAAGCTGCGTGGACGAGGAGGAAGAGAAGACAATCCTCCATCTTCTCTATACATGTCCAGCTCTCTCCCAAAGAAGAAAACTCCACCTAGGAACTTTCTTCTATAACGACTTAAACGATCTAAAAAATACAGACGTTAACAGTCTCCTGCACTTTAGTAAGAGGATTATAGATCCACGTGGGCCAATAGGCTTAAGTGGGTTGGTTTTCCAACCGCCACTCTAAACTAACCTAGAACTTTGGCTTTAGAGGGTAGAATAACTATTAACACCGATCTTGGTGTACACTATTTTTTACCAATACAAGCCATTTAGAATTTACTCTTTTCATAGTGTACGTGGTGTGTTCAAATTTTCATGGTGGTGTGTTACAATTTCAAGTATATAGCATACTTAGTTTGTTTTTGTTAGATAGAAAGGTCAAGCATGTTTTGGTGTACTCAGCGACCAAAGAATTTGCATCAAATTTTATGTAAAAATTGAATCAAATGCTCTCAAACACTTAAAATACTGACAGTGGCATACGGTGAGTCTGCTTTAAGTTAAAAAAAATGTTAACAAGCTCTTTCAAGACGACCGAAAAGATACCAATGGCGAACCTAGCTCTGGACACCGCAGCACATCAACAAAACATAACAACGTCGAAGCTATGAAGAAAATTGTTTTGGAAAATCGTCGAATTACCTAAGAGAAGTCGCTGAAGATGTTGGCATATCGGTCGGGGCTCGTGTCATCCAATTTTTTCGGGCATGAGAAGTGTGTCATCAAAGTCTGTTACTAAATTTCTTAATTTTGATCAGAAAAACCGTCGCGTGAGCATCGCTCTTTAATGACGTCAATGATGATCCTGACTTGCTCAAAAGAGTCATAACTTGTCAAAAAAGCACGCCAACTTGGATCAAAGGTCCAAGTTTTGATCACTGTTTCTTTCGATTACCGTGGCATAGTGCATTAGGAGGTTTTACCTCAAGGTTGTACGGTCAATAAGGAGTATTACCTTGAAGTTATACGCCTTTTACGAAAAAACGTCTGGAATTATGGAAAAACAATTCATGACACTTACATCACGATTTTTCTTGGCTAAAAACAACACGACAATCATGCCAAAGCCACCATATTCACCGGATTTGGCCTTTTGCGATTTTTTTCTGTGCTCAAAACTGAGAAACCTATGGAAGGATAAAAATTTGCAACGACATCGCTGGAAGAGCTCAAGGAAATACCAAAAAGTGCTTATGAGAGATGCTTCGAGAATCGGAAAAATTGTTGGCATAAATGTATTATATCTAAATGGGATTACTTTGTAGGGCACAATATTAATATTGATGAATAAATAATTATTTTTATTAAAAAAGAATAAAGTCACTTCACTTTTTGAACACACTTTGTAAGTATATATACACACTTTGTAAGTATATATACACACTTTGTAAGTATATATTTGTCGGTCGTTATGGCAGTAACTCTAACGTTGTGGTTCGAGTAAAAGTTAATCACTTCGACTTTTTAAAAACTTAGAATACTATACACATGTGGGTTCATGTCTTCTGATCACCTGATCGCCATGTGATTTTATGAACATTGATGTAATGAAATAGCGTGCTAAAAGGATATTTCGCCCGCAGCCAAGCCAACTGTTGTAGTAAGACCCACTTCCGGTGGGAGGCCGTGTCTCAAGTGGTATTGGCATTGGCTTCCAAATCGGACACACATTCTTTTTTTCAGGCAACGAAAATCACTTAAGATCAGCGGTTGCCTAGAATATAACAACGAATGCAATTACACTTTTAATTTAGTCTCCCTATTAAATGTTAGATACTACCCATGAAGCGAAATAACCACTGATCCCATAAGTCTTTCTTTCTCTTTCTGTGCCTTTTTTCTAAAAACTTAACACGTGCTTGGGCACTTTAAGTGTAGTCATACCCGCTTGACAGTTAAGTTCTTTTTTTTTTTTTATTTTGGCATTAAAGTTGCCTACGACATATTTAAGTTTTATCGTTAAGCTCAAATATATATTCTTTAGTAAAATTGTCTTTTTTTTTATCTCTGAGAATGTAAACGAATATCAAACTAATGTTGAAGAATTCATCTCTGATGCGGATTGTTGCAAGTCGTGCCAAAAAACGCAAGACTATTTGATTTAATGTGTCACGACGTTGCTTCTATTTTCGGGAGCAGCATCTATAAAGGACACACATGTATAATATTCGAGATCCATTTCTACAAACATTGGCTGTATAAATTGAGTGAATATTTTTAAAGTTTACACACACACATACCGAAGCACAATCCCTAATGAAAAAGTCGAATTATGTCAAATCGCACAATCTTACTGGACAATGAAGGTTGTTAGATCCTAAATTAAGAGTCTTATTCTTGTTTCAATCTGATGAAGTCACCTATAGGTCTTGATATAAAAATTGGTAAATTCTTAAAGAAAAGTGTGCTCAAAATGATTCTACAACTAAAAATTAATGATAAACCGAATAACACCTCAATCTTGCTAGTCTTCCGCTCCTCTATTAAATCTGCTACGAATTAGTTTTAGAAGTTACAAGTGTTGTAACAATAGTATTTATCAATCAGTAAATCAATAAATTTACTTTAGAGGCTAATGAACGTTGCTGTTGTGTGAATCCATTCTAAATAAACCTTCTTAGATTAGTATCCCTAAAAATTTAAATCATCTTGCAGACCAAGTACAAATCTATACATGCTTAACTAAGGAAAATACATTGACTATATGTCTGTTAAATATATCAAGAATCAATCTCGAACAATCTCGAAAAAGAAAAACTTATAACTCTATAGAATTCTGGATGACTTCGAAATCAAAAGGAGGTATGGATTTACAAAGTTAATGCGTTCATTTTTGTGTTGGCGTGTGAAAAAAAATATTCGATCGCCAGCCACACAATCGATCTACCATTTCTTTTTTTTTGTATTAAGTAAGATACTTATAAGCTATGGCATCACTTGGTGTGTGATCGTGAGTATAAATTGATTTTATATACGGAACAAACAGGTTAAAGTTTTAAAAAAAAATAAATAAAAATAAAAAATAAAAAACCAAAGTTCCAACAATTTCAATTTAATTTTATTTATTCAGCAAACGTACAAGTAAGACTTAGTTTTTTTTATAGAACTATAACAATTAGTGTGGGTAAGTGTATTAAATGATATTTAGTGCTTAATTCTAGGTAATTACGTCATATAATTATTTTAATTTTTTTTATTAATTTTTTAACTAAATAAAAAATGAGGGAAAAAAGAGAAAAGAAGAAAATAGAATAAAAATAAAGAAAGTGATAGGGAAACGGTAAGGTGAAGAGAAGAGAGGAAAACAATAAAATTCTGAATTAACTAGCTCTAGTTTTGAAAGTGTATCATGACTGCACTTTTAAATTTAAATAGATTCCGATTAATTGCTTTGTAGCCATTGGTAAAGAGTTTCAAAGTCTGATAGCGTGGACTAAGAAGAAACGCGACGAGTTTACATAATTAAAAGGACGTGTTATAAGATTAAGTGTTCTAGGTAACAGCACAAATTGAAGCTTATCAAAAAGGTGCATGGGAGATTTGGTGTAGATAATTTTATGCAAAAACATACAGAACTTTATACTTTGAAAATTTTGTAGCGTGCAACATAAAATACTATTTTGATAGTCCGAGACACGATCATACCTGCGAAGCCCATGAATGTACCTGATCATACCGTACATACCGAAAGCGACTGTTAGTTTATTTTGTGACACAGAGTCCAACTTAGTTTAAACTACTATACCATACTCAATAATAGGCAAAAGTAAAGTTTTAACGAGTCTCAGCCTCGTGTTTCGGAGTTTCCGAAATCCCTCATAAATTCGATCAACCGTCTAATTTATATGGTCTACAGGGGAAAGTAAACTGTTCATCTTAAATCCTAAATTTGTCATGACATCCACAAATTGAATTTGGGTTATGTTTAGATATATTGGGTGTAGTTCATCAGTATTAAAGTGGTTTTTCGATATTGCAGTTAGTTGAGTTTTTGGAACAATAATAATAAGCCTATTGTCGTATATCACAGATATATCTTCATTAAGCCTGCTAATCGGCCTTGACAATTAAATTTGTCCATCATTGGCGTAAAAGTAAGTAAAAGCATATGAACATACTGTAGTGTGGTCATGAATGAAGATACAAAATAATATAGGACCTAGTATGGAAACCTGAGGTACTTCTGATGTTAAGGACATTGGAGAAAAAGCTCTATTACCAGTCATGACTTACGACCAAGTAGGTATGCACTTAAGAGACGCACCGATCTTACACAAAAGCAAAGTACATTCATAGTTTCATACATTGGACGTCATGGTTAACACTATCAAACGCTTTCGAAAAATCAAGCAAATATACTCGTAGTATAGTTATATACTTAGTTTGCCCTTATGTCATCCAATATATTACAATAACAAGAGCTGTAGAGCAACTATGATTGGCTCGAAAACCAGACAGTAGCGGAGACAGAAATTCGTGTTGAGCAAGGTAATTAGATACCTGCCACTCAATTATTGTTTCGAAAACCTTTGATAAGCATGGGAGGATATTAAAAGGACGAAAGTCTGTGGCCGAATTGAGATTTGGTTTCTTATTTACAGGAATAATCTTAGCCAACTTTAGACTGTCCGAAAAAGTCGAGGAAGTAATGCAAAAGTTGTTCACATATGTCAGGCAACTCAGAAAGTGCGGCAATATCATTTTTATAAATCAAAGTGGTACTCCGTCAACATCTATTGCATCAGATTTGATAAAACGAATAATATTGATAACTTTTATCTCTGATACAACAACATTTAATTCACTGATCGATAAAAAGCTGATCATTTGGAACAAAAACTGAAGTCTGTATTTCTCTGGAGACAAAAACATTATTTAGGTCATTTCCATTGAGTATCCTCTCAAAGTCGTCTTTTTTTACTCTAAAGCCTTTTAGAGGGCTTATATATACCAAGTTTATTCAAAAAGCACATTTTTTTGGCTCTACTTGTAGTAAAAGACGAGTTTTTGCGAGCGCGACAGAAAGTTTCCCAATTCAAAGTTGAAGGATTCTGTTTCCATTTAGAGTACTTATTTCTCCAAACCCTTATGGAATTTTTAACCTCAGACGTGAACCAGGGGCAGTTCTTATTACGAATTGCTACAATCTTCAGCGGAACATGCATATTATAGAGATCCAAAAGTAACGATTGTAAAAAACTAATTTTATTATCCACGTCTGAGAAATAATAGCAACTGCGCCATGGGAAGAGGCTCGCATCTAGTTGGAGGGAATGATGAGCAAATAGAAGAACCTGACAGATCGATGTCGTATGTGTAGAAAATTAGCGATATTTGATCCTGAAGTAAAACTTTGGTTGGATCAAATACCAGGCAGAAATCAACGAGACTCGGAGGGGAGTTATGTGCAAAGTGGGTGGCATATATATTCATAGAAACAAGTCCAGTGCAGCAATATTGTCTAAGAGCTGACATACATTGGAGTCAGATTTAAAAAGATCAACGTTGAAATCACCGCAGATAATTATGTGTTCATAGAGTGAACAACAGGCTTGAAATTCAGAAAATAAGAGTGAAACAACTTCTGTTAGAATTATATGCATCGCCAGCAATATATTTAGTAACATCATCATAGATCTCTTGCAAAAGAAACCCGATATCACTGTCATTTGATTCAGCTACTTTTATGCATCTAAGGGATTTACTGTAATAAACTGCCACTCCACCACCAATTATGCTGGTGACTCTATCGTGCCGCACAATTTTATAACCCGGGATGCTATACAAACTATTGGTTGTATTGTTTTCTATCTCAGCAACACAAATAACATCAACTTCCGAGTCAACAAAAATATGTCGAAAGTAGTCTAATTTAAACAAATTTAAACTACGAGCATTGAAATAGCATATGTTAAGCCCATTATGTGCTTTAGACAATATTTTAACCATCGATTTTACTGGGACTCCATCTATGCTACCAGACAATGCCACATTATTAAAAGACATAATTAGTATCCAAGGCCTCAACAATCAATAAGAACTTAGTACTAGAAGCTAGTGTCCAAATTAGAGACTTATTTAAAAACAGTGGAAGACAGAAAAGTATAGATAGGGAAAAAAGTATAGACTGAAAGGGAATAAGAGAGTAAAGAAAACATAAAAACAAAACACATCATTTTTTTATCAATTAATTTGCTTTTAAATTTCAAAGAAAATACCATATCAAAAATAATTAGCAAGTATCATGTCAGTTGATCAGGATTTAATACTTATTAATGGATTGTTGGTGAAAAATCGTTTGGGATCTTTTCGTTACGATACGAATAATGCCAAATAAAATATATATACCATATACTATATATTTTAGACTTATTTTTCCATATCAATAAAATCTGCAGCCTTTTCCAATAATAAATGAACGTAATAAAATGAAATCCATCCATCACTTGCAAAATATATCTCCATTACTTTTCAATAGCGGATTACTTTGTGTAATTAAAAATCACACCACACAAGTACTCAATTTATATATAAGTATACATATGTACCATATGTAGACATGCAATAAAAAAAAATTATGAATTGTTATTTAAACAAATTGACTTACCCAACAATGAGAGCAAACCACAGGCCAGCCATATTATAAAGCTCACACCAACAGAACCAGTACGAACCAGTAAGCCTGAAGGTGACACGAATATTCCAGACCCTATGTAAAAGATAAATAATAATAAATTGATTGACTACAACATTTTCTTACTTTATTATTATTAGTAGTTTTGTCTCTTTAAAATAATAACTTATAAATGATTTATAATTATATTTGCAAGTGTAAAGTATTTTAATTAAAATTAATAAGACGTGACTTCATTTAAGAAGCACCCAACGCGAAATATATAAGACTGGCAGTGACATTGATCGCTTCAGTGATTTGATTTTTAATTAAGGATCATTTTAAGAATTTTAGTTTAAACTCAATAAATTAATTTATGAACAATATCTTCAAAAAAAAAAAAACAATAATACAAAATATTTCTCAGAGAAAAGGTGTTAAACCGTTGATTTTTAAGGCAAAAGGAAAATAGACAGAAATTAAAAAATAAACAAAATACTCGCAGAAATCCTATCAGGTTTACATCTTTAGAAAATCCTTTTGAAGATAAAAGAAAGAAAAACTTAAAAAAAAAATTGTTTGTTTTTTTTTTTTACATCGAAAACGTGAGGCTTTTCTACATAGAATCGGTTTGTTTATCATAGGCTTCAATAAATGTTCCCACATGAAAACATGCACGAAACTCAACATTTATTTGGCATACAAGGAAATGAGAAAATAAATTTTTAATGGCAACAACTTTCGTAAATCCCACCTTTGTAATACTTGACAATATCTATAAATCATATGTGAATATCCGAAAATGGAAACCTAAATGCTATTTATAACAAAAACCCCATTAACAAAATAAAGGGGATGAGAAAATTAATATTTACAACCACCTGAAGATGCCCATTCTATAGAAAATTGTGGTTTCCGTGTTTTTTGCCAGATGTTTTTCTTTCTAACGTTGTATTTCAGATATCTTCATTATTTTTTTAAAAGCTACACATTTGTTTTAAACGTTACTAAAATAAAATACCAGATGGGCTAATGGAAATGAAAATGTGATTTTTTAATCACCTTAGTAAAGCAAGACAGGGGATCTGGTTCTTTTTTAACATTTTAACATATAAAGTAACATTTCCAAATTTTAAGTCTTTCCCTGTTTCTCTTACCTCTTACCTTTTTATAAATTAGGCTAACTTGTTTAAAGTTCAAGCGAAAGTTCAACATCGACAACTTACGCACAAAATCAAAATTGTCACGGTATTTTTTTTCTTTTTTTTTTTTATGTAGATTACTTTTATAAATATTTTACAATTGACCTCATATAAAAAACGGCACGAAATCAAATAAAATGAAATTTAATTTCAATTTAGCCAACTATTATATCCTTTCAAATAATAAAAGAACCCATCAAGAGCATATATAACTATATTGATTAAATATGCTCATCATCCATATAACCTTCCTATTTATTTTTTAAAAACTTTTATCTAGCAAATTAACATTTTGTTTATGACGCATTTAATTTGATCAAAAAACTTTTGATATTTAATCATTCTCGTATCGTTAGCTTATCGATATCCAGAATTGGGTTTAAATATGTTATAAAAACCACGTTGCTTGTTATCCCTAGACAAAAAAAATATCCTAATTATTGAGTAATCTGTAAGTAAAAAAATCAATAAATCAAAAAATTGTAGGAAATTCGTTTTTGCTTCGTAGCATTATTTGCAAATTAAACAAATATATTTTTTTTTTCTTTGATATAAGTCTTTTAATTACCTATTTAACCCATCTTTTTCCAATCTTCCTATAAGCTTAGGGGTGGTTTTTTATTGGCAACGCTTATATCCCTAGGATACATATAGCTTGCTGCATAACAATTCACTTGATTCACCAAGAAATCCGTTTTGATCCCAAGACTTCCAACAAACTGATATCAATTATCAATTAGAGCTATACTACTAATGCAGACCAACAGATATGACAAAATATACCGGACTCTTTTATTTACTGCAGATCGGACACTGACACAACAGGCGTCCTAGATACCTGACAATATAACAAATTAAATATTTTGTAAATTTACCTATGTATGTACTAGGTCGCGCAAAAGTCGGCAAAAATGGAGGCAAACATTAATTTCACTTCGACATTTGTGAAGTAAACAGATACAAAATACACGTCAACAAGACAATTCGTCAGTGATGGTGCAGCGTGAATTTCGGTGCAGATTTCCCGGTCATCGGACACCAACTGGACAAAGACTACGATGTTTAGCCGCTCGCCGTCCCTAGAGAGTATGGGACAACACGAAATGCTGCCAGGCCTGGCCCGACCCGAAGCAGCCGTTCTGCTGAGAATATCGTGACTGTGGTTCAGAGTATCGACCAGACGACGTGTCACGCAATTGGGCATCAATCGGCAATCTTTAGCAGAGAATTTTAGTAAATGGCTGTAAGATGTTCCCTTACGAATTACAGACAGTATGTCAACTGACCGTCAAGCACGTGTTATCGATTCTGGGGCACATAAAATCAACATATAACCCACGATAAGCCATAACACCCGCTTAATGTTACTGCATGGTGTGCTACTTACGCTGGATGCTCCCATGACTACTATGGACGGCGACCGCTAAAGAGCCATGCTCAGCGAATTCCTCTTTCCTCAATTGGATGAGTTGGGACTGGAGAACATGTGGTTCCAACAGGATGACGGCTGCATTTCCGCGTTTTCTAATCTCTTGTTGTGCCGATTTGCACTGGCCGGCAAGATCGCATGATTTAACCGTTCCAGAACTCTTTCTGTGGGGTGTTTCTTTAGTAGCGAGTCTATGTTAACAAGCTTCAAACTTTTCAAGTCCTCAAAGAGAATACCCGTCAAGGATGCGAGGACCTATCGCTGAAAATTCTAGCAAGAGTGATGGAAAATGCCACAAATCGGGCCCGAAAAATCATCAATTCTGGTGGCGGCCACAAAGCCAATATCATTTTCTCGACTCAATTGAAAAAAATTTAAGACATCAGATAAACATAATCCAAAAAAAGAACCAAAGTTTTTCAAAAAAAAAATTACAGTCAAAGAAGATTGGGTTACAACTTTTGCGACACCTTGTACATAAATAAGAAAAATTGTACAAACATGGAAGAATTCATGAATATGAATATCTAAGCTATTAAACAAAAGGAAAATCCGAAGTTACTCTAAAAGCCCAAAATTCTTATTCGAAAATTCTTTCTTCTCATGTCATCCTCTTATCCTAATGAAGCAAGGCGCCCGACAGAGTATTTTTTTTTATTAAAAAGTTCACTCTTTTAAAGAGGTCTTTCAAAGAATGATAAGTAATCGTTTCTGCGATAAAGTACCAACAACACACCCCTACATCTCACCTAACACATGCACTGTAATGGCACAGTGGAAAAGATGTGCATCTTTGCAGAAATGTCACGAAAGATAGCAAGGATTTGAAATTAGTTCTTAAGTTTTAAGCAAGGAAAATATTGATTTATTTAAAGCCTTTACTAAGTAAATTAACAAGGGCTTGCAAAACATGAGGTTATTGTGCGCAAAGAAACTCTTTTTTTCTAAACAATTGGGTATTGTGTTGCTTGCTGTGTACTCGGCTTCATGCCCAATACTCTTAATGCCCACTCCTAGACAATTTCTGTACGAAAGTCCCAAATTGTAATAATTATTTCAAAATAAAACTGTTAGGTCGTATAAAAAGTCTCCGCAGTTTTTTTGATACATTTTTGAAAAAAAAAAATTTCTTTATTCAAAATCAATTTCAATCAAGTACATACCACCTATACCATACCATACCACTCTAAATCTATATTGTCCCCTTCAAAGTAATCCCCATCGACTGCAACACACTTATGCCAGCGCTTGATCCAATCCTCGAAACATTTTTTATATTCCGTTTTCAGTATGCCCATCAGTGCTTCCTGCAAGGTTTCCATTACTTCCTCTCGGCTGCTGAAACGCGTTCCCCGTAATGGTCTTTTAACTCGATTGAACAGAAAGGAGTCACAGTGAACCAAATCAGGTGAATTCGGTGGTTGTTGGATGGTATTTGTTGCATTTTTCGTCAAAAAATTACGAATAATGATGGCACTGTGCGACGGTACGTTATCATCGTGCAAAATCTACGAGTTTTCTAGTTTTCTGCCCACAATTCTGATCTCTTTCAGCGAATTGCTTCACGCAAACGTCTGACCTTCTGGCAAAAATTCATGATGCACTAGGCCGTTGTAACAATGCAAACCATGAGCATTGCCTTATTTTTTTACTGAAAACGTCGTGGTTATTTTGGTCTCGGCTCATTTTGTGAACGCCATTCACTTGCCTGATGTCTGGATTGCGTGTCGTACTCATAAACCCAAGTCTCGTCTCCAGTATCTCCAGTATCATATCTTTTGCGACGTCAACACGGTCCCTTTTTTGTATGAAATAGAGGTCTTTTGGCACCAACTTAACTGCTACGCGACGGAAACCCAAATCATTAACCAAAATGTTTTGAACGGACCCATATTCAATGTTCAAGTCCTCCGTTACCTCTCTGATGGTTATTTGCAGTTAATTCGCAGTCTGCTACTGCGTTCATCATCTTCGATTGACTCACGACCACTTTTGAACAGCTCGTGCTACTGGTAAACGTCCGTTTTCCTTGGAGAATCATTGCCGAAACACTTTTCCAACATTTTCAATGTAAGTGCACTATTAAATCCGTTTTTTACACAAAATTTAATAGAAGTTTGTTGTTGCAAATTTAAATCTATTTCTAAAATTGTAAAAAATCGCCAACACAAATCAATACAATCAAGCTATAACGCTAAGATTTAGAGGAAATGTACAACAGATGTACCAAATTAACAAAAAAAACAGAACTCAAATCGGAAAAATGGGAGCGCCACACGGTAGTATTGTTTTGATCAAGGTGGTATTAGTCATTATTATCTTTGACCTCTTACCATTTTCCAGGTAGCTTCATAATTTCATCGGTGTAGAACTTGGCCAAGTGAATTTCAGCGGCTCTTCGTTCGGCACAATTTTTTTACGTTCAAGAGAGTTTTTCAAAGACCGAAACAATGGGTAGTTAGAAGGTGCAAGACCCAAGCTATACGATGTATGCTTCAAAACTTCCCAACCAAGCTCCGTCAATTTGTTCCTGGTCATCAAAGATGTGTGTGGTCTAGCATTGCCATGATAGAAGACAACTACCTTTCTGTTGGCCAATTTTGTTCGCTCCTTCTTGATAGTTTCATTCAAACGGTTGAGTTATGCACAGTAGAGGATCAAATTAATTGTTTCGCCACGTTCTAGTAGCTCATAATAGACAATTCCCTTCCAATCCCACCAAACACTCAACATGCCGTCAATCCGGCTTTAAGGTCGTTTGTGGTCGGTCTCCGGCCTTTGACCATGATCGCTTGCGTTGGATATTCTTATATATCATCAATTTTTCATCGCCCGTAATGAATTGCTTCAAAAATGTTTCAATTTCGTTACGTTTCAGCAGCGTTTCGCTGATGGTTATCCCGTCAATTAAATTTTTCTGCGTTAATTCATGTGGCACCCAAGCATCGAGCTTCTTTGAGTAGTCAGCTCGTTTTGGATGATTCCAAACTGTCATACTGTCATCTCCAGAGAGCTTCCGTGCCGGTCTTGCTCCATCAGTTGCAAAATTTCATCGACTTTTTCAGTGACAGGCCAACCAGTGCGAGATGCATCTTTTACATCGAAATTTGCGGAACGGAATCGAACAAACCACTCCTGGGTCCGGCGTTCACTCACAACATTCTCGCCATGTACTGCAGAAATTTTTCGGCATGTTTTTGCAGCGTTTATCCCTTCTTTATAGTTAAAAAGCATCACATAGTGTATTTCTTCAGATATTTCACTCATATTCAAATCAGTATAACTTTTAACACGAGTAACGAATTACACAGCTGTCTTCACAAAAAATGAAGAGTGACATGTCACCTTTCAAACACGAGTTCATTTGACACAATCAGATTAGTGTTTCCAGATAAATACCAGATACCAACACCATTTAGTGCCAAAAAATTGCGAAGACTCTTTATATGACCCATATATCAAAAGGAAAAAGTTTGAGTTGAAAAACTCTTAAAATATATGACATGGGCGAGTGTTACAACTTTTTTGTACAATCTCCTTGTTTTAAAAACCTAATTGACGTAATTTGCTTGTAAGCTTATATCTACAGTACAACTCAACCTATTTTAAGTAAAAGAAAATATGTATTTTCATATCTCATGTGTTCGAAATTTATTGTATCTTAAAATGTGAATTGACTCATGTCCACATTTGTAGAATGAAAAATATACGTTTTAGAAAGACCAGCGTGTATACCAAGAGTACCGGTATGAAGCGTTTTTTCTTTTTTGAAAATAAAACACTAATTTTTAATGGGAAAGTAAAAAACATTTTATTCAAAGTATTGGCCATTGATAGCTACACATTTTCCCATCTTTCGGGCAATTTTTGGATTCCAAGCCAATAAAACTGTTCGTCTTTTGAAGCAAACCAAAAAGTCACCCAATTTTCGACTTCCTCGTAAGATTCGAAGCGCTGCGCAGCTAATGCGTGTCCCACCCCATCGATGAAAACAATTGGTAGTCGGAAGGAGCAAAGTCTGCTGAATACGGCGTGTGGGGTAGCAGCTCCCAGCCAAGTGCTTTGGTTGTATCCTGAATCAGTTCTGCTTTGTGTGCAGATGCATTGTCGTGGAGCAAAATTACCTCGAAGGGTCTTCTGGCCCATTCTGGTCGTTTTTCGATCAATGCATGGTTCAAATTGATCACTTGTTGTCGGTAGCGAACTGTATTAACGGTTTCACCGGGTTTTATGAGCTCGTAGTACACCACACCTTTCTGGTCCCACCAGACACACAGCATTGTCTTCTCGCCGAATCGATCTGGTTTTGCAGTCGAAGTTGGTGGTTGTCCCGGATTAACCCATAATTTTTTCCGTTAAGGATTCTGAAAATAAATCCATTTTTCATTACCAGTAACAATTCGATGCAAAACTGATTTTCATTCGTGTCTTTGAAGCAAAATTTCAAAAGGAGTTTTTCGGTTTTCCATCTGTCTTTCATTCTATTCACGTGGTACCCTTTTTCCAAACTTTTGGATCTTTCCCATAGCTTTTAAACGGTCAGAAATTGTTTGTCATCTTCATCCAATATTGTTTGCAATTCAGCGTCTTCAAACTTTTTTGGTGGTCTTACACATTCTTCATTTCTCACATCAAAATCGTTATCTCTGAACCGTTGAAACCATCTTTTGCATGTTGCTTCTGATAGAGCATGATAACCATATGCCTCGATAAGTATTCGATGGACTTTTCTTCAAATGAGAACAAAAAATTAATGCTTTCCGCAAGTCATCATTTTCTGGTACAAAAAACGACATTTTTAACACGATGAAAAAATATAATGTTGTTTGCTCAATGACTTGATGTATACTAAATATGTTTGACAGGTGTGTCCTAGCAACCAAACAAAAAGAAAAAAAGTAGGCCCGTTCACAATAAATGTTCCCTATCGAGACGTTTGTATAGGGTTTTCTAATAACGACTTGACAACTTTATTTTTAAATAAAAGGCAAACCATTTAAGATATTTCAAAAACTTTATTATTGTATTGAAGTACAATCAAAGCATTTATGAATGGAATTCGACTTCGTTCATATGGCTACCGGGAGCACGTTTGCAGCGGTCAATTCGTTGGACCCAATTTTCAACGGCTCTGTTGGCTCTGAGCTCTTCCAACGTCGTCGGCGTGTTGGAATAAACCAATGACTTAACGTAGCCCCACAGAAAATAGTCAAGCGGCGTTAAATCGCACGAACGAGGCGGCCAATCGACTGGCCCATGTCTTGAGATAACACGCTCACCATACTTATTCTTCAATAAATCGATTGTAGCGTGTGCTGCGTGGCTTGTGGCACCATCCTGTTAAAACCACATGTCGTCCAAGTCCGTATCTTCCAATTCGGGAAAAAAATAATCGGTGATCATGGCGCGATAACGCTGACCATTCACAGTAACGTGATGATCGTTATCGTCGACGAAAAAATATGGCCCAATAACGCCGCCAGCATGCAAACCGCACCAAACAGTTATTTTTTGTGGATGAAGTGGTGATTCATGAAACACATGTGGGTTTTCACCCGACCAATAACGCATATTTGGCTTATTGACGAACCCATTGTGTCAAAAATGAGCTTCGTCACTGAAGATGATTTTGCGATGAAATTCATCATTTGGGGGAACCTTCTCCAGAACCCAATCGAAGAACGTATGTCGCTTCAAATGGTCCATCGGCTTCAATTCTTGAGTCAGCTTGATCTTGTATGGGTGTAAACCAAGATCCTTATGCAAAATACGCCATAATGTAGTCTGAGCGATGCCCAATTCTTGAGAACGCCGTGGAATTGACTGATTTGGATCGTTGAACGGCAGCGATATTTTAGAAAATTCGACCAACCCGTTGTCTCACTGACACGGCAACATCACACAACGAATATGTAGACTCAAATTTTTGCACTTAACTTGTTATTGCCTGTCTACTAGGGCGAGAATTACGACCGAAAATTGGAGTTAACGCTCTTAAAGTTGCGGTCACCGCACCGGTCATCACGATTTAGAAAATTTTTATAATTTGCAGACGTTGCTTGTTAGTGTAAAAATGTTGAGTTTACTGAATAAATTGACAGTGACAGTTTGATGATCAGTGAAAGAGTGCGTTCACAAATTGAATTCAAAGTTGTCAATTCCCTATTGGAAAACCCTATATCTTGACGCTCACTTCATACCGGTACACTTAGTAAATCATATGTAAGTTGGAGTGGTGGTTTTAATTGCAAGAGAAACCAAATCAGGACATTCAAATGCATATATAGTATGTTATGTTCCGATCCACTTTTCTTAAATCAAAGAAAAAGGTTATTTTATAGAGTTTCGTCATTATGGTTCAAAACTTTGTTTTGCAAAATCTTTGATAACTAAAACAGGAATATTATTTAAGGAAAATGTACATATGTGCAAGTGCAATTTTAACTAAATTTGTGTTTCTATGTATATTGAAATAATTACCAAACGATATTTTTTCATCTTTGTTTACTCATTTACTTCAAGTTAGGATATACACATGTATATAGTATTGTATATATGTTATATGAACGATTTTTATTTATTTATTTGTAAAATGCCAATCATCAAGTTGTGGCTCCTTAACACCTGCCAAGAAAAACATTAAATTCAAACGAACTGCTTTTTGGAAATTCAACAAACCAAACTAACTAAAGATGAGACTATTTATCGCTTTGTTTAGACAGTTCGTATGGTTCTTGTTGGTTTTTCGTTCGTCACGTTTTTATATACGAGTATCTATCCAGAATTGTGTACTATGACAACTTAGTTAAAGTTCATCAATCAAGCCAGTATTTGTATGTTCTTTTACCTTTTAAATAATATATCTATATATATCTAGATAAAAGCATTAATCGCTGCTTATTAAATTTACAATTTACAAATTATTCTGACTTAGTGTGTACCTAACCTAAATTAGATCATAGGTAAGTTAAAATTTCAGTTTACCTATGAAAGCGCCTATTTTTTAGTATTTAATGGGAAAATGCTATTCGCATCCACAACGTGAACAACAATATACAGCAAAGCTATCCCGTAAGAATATTTCTCCAGAGGAGGACTTTACATTTAAGAACTCACACATAGAAGGTGAGAATTTGTTTAGAAATTCTTTAAATAATAAAATAAAAAGCCGTTCTCCTAGGCATGCAATAAGTCTAACAATTGACCCTTGAGCTAAAATCATTGTAAGGGCTAGCTATAAACAATAGATAATCATTAAATTTATTTCTACTAAAGTACTAAAAAACACTTCGAAATACGAAAGTTTTTACAGGACATTGACAGCCATTTCCTGCTTTTTTTATCTCGTATAATGAATTCTTCACTCGGTATTAAGTCGATTAATGGCGTAAAGTCTGGTTATATACATAAATTCTAATTTAAATGTACCTAAACGCCATCACAACGTCAATGCACTTACATGCTTTACTTAACAACTTGGTTGTCCGATCTACAGGAACCTACAAGAGGACTCGTTTTAGAAGTAATCCCTCTTTATTAGGGTTCAACTGAGGATACCTATACTACAATTCACCAACTAGTTCCTGTAACAACCCATTTCTCGTAATAAAAGCAGTTCTGTCAATTTCGAACAGAAAAGACGAGAACATCATTTTAGTTCCACAAACAAAAAACTCTCCTAAAGAAATAAAAATGAGCTCTAAGTTACATGGTACCTCGGAAATATAGAGTAATATTGCAGATAAAAAGAGATAATAACGTCAGATTTACGTTAGATTTTACGCGAGGTACATGGAACCTAAAATTTAAGTAATAGTATTTATTTAATTAATATATTAAATACCAAAATTCAAATTGGCTTTCTACCAGCTTGATTTTAGTCTGCAAAATCACCAACTCTCCAAATAGTAAAGTTTTTGTCAAAATTATTATATATAGATAACGTACATACATGTACTGTACTTTGTATGTCTGCCAATTTATATGTATTTAAGCCAGAAGCGTAACTCACGTTCATTGAAAGACATAGAAAAAAGACAATTAATTAATAGTCAATGCTAAAACATGAATTCAACTAAAGAATAATAATTCGAAATATGGTCCTATTCGATCCAACTAAACTCGTACATCGACGCCAACTTAATTAAACAATTGACAGTTTCATCGATTGCTCCTGTACTTTGGAGGAATACTAAAGCTCTGGCTAAAAGATGGCTAAAATTGATTCTGAAGCGACCAGACAGTAAAGGCAAACTTCGTTAAATACTGTAACTGGGCCTATTTTTTTTATTATTCGCGCGCGCACAAGGGATTAGATGCATTCTTAGATGTTTGCACATAGCGCAGGCGAAGAAAGTTAGGGAGAAAGCCAAGAGAGGTACCGATGTACGTTGGTTTTAAATGTTCGAAGGCTATAATGGTCAGAAAATAATGAGCTCGGCAGGGCATTTCATAAGCGAAAAGTACGGCTTAGGAAAGAATCACGATATTTCAATTTACGTCCGAAAATGGACTTGAGAATAAACCGATGGGCATTCATAGGAAGATGGATGTTAAAGGATCTATGGGGTGGAATGCTATTGGCAATTTCAATGGAGGATTGGTGGTGAAAATAGAGATAGAGCAAGATGCGTGGTAGTAGCATCACCTATGAGTCTTGTCGCACGGATTTGAATCCTATCTAGCAAGTGCAAACTGGTCAGGTGAGAGGTGGTTAAATATTTTCTAGTTCGGTTTGAGGAAATCTAGACATTTCGAAGAATTTTTAGCGACATCGAATATAAGGTCATTCCAACGTATATTGTCATTGACACACATATAAGAATGCAAAATGTTTCACTTTCTACGATGTAAGTGCTATTCATAGATAATGGCTGGGTTTTTTTAATTTCGTTTTAACTACAGCAGACCGGCGTTGTCTTTTCGAAGCATTAAATTCCACTCTGTTGATAGTTCCCCTACTAGTTATGCTGTCAAATCCGAATTTATTGCGCTTTATATACGCTACCGTTCACATTCTACAGCCGAAGAACAGGGGCGTGAGTCCGGGAATGAATATAATAAGTAAAGGATACTGTCGTCAGAACAGAGCCCTGAGGCACACCAGCATTTATTTTGTGAGTATCAAACTTGAAACCATCCTAGACAACTTCAATTGAACGTTCCGATTGATGTACGCTTTGGTCCCACTTTTTAATAAGACATGCCATCAAATCACGATGCAAATATTGAGATATTTCATGAGCTGACGCTTTTTCAGCGTTTTCATGACTTTGGACAAAATAAACCTAAATGCAGCGGGTATGTAGAAAGAGAGAGAAGGAGATTTGCCTTTTTTTAGAGGCGAGCTGGACAATTGATGTTTTCCATCTGCTCGGAAACAGTCCTAATGAGGATTGATGAAAAATCTTACGCAATAGTTTTGCTATCGTGGAAGTAGCGCGGATGCTACTACACGAGTGCAATTTAATTCGTCCCATTGAAGATTCAACGCACTCAATGAAGTATTGAGCGCAGCAAGCAAATTGGCCGTGTCCAAAGAGCTGACACCTAGAATGTCATTGTAAATGAGCGTTGGAATAGAGGATGAGGCAGAATTTTTAATATTTTTGACAAACGACCAAAAGTTGTTACTACCTTTGGGACATTGTAGTATGTTGCCTCAGTTTTTGGTCGTATTGAAATTTCACACGCTTAAGAAAGACATTGCAGTTATTCCTGGTTTTTTTTAAACTTTTTTCGGTTTTCCTCTGTTGGGACCGAAAAAACATTTCTATAAGTCGGACAGCCGCTTTACAGCTCAAGTTGTACCATGCCTATTATTTTGCTTTGATACTTTTCATCCGATGACGGATAAAGGATCTCATTCCAAAGAGAATAGTGTCAGCGATCATATCAGCAGCGGCATCCACGTCGTTATCGAAGAAACATAACGACCAATTAATATTACTAAATAATGTTTTAAGTCCATAGCAATTGGCTTCCTCTTAATGTTATACAGTTCTTTTAGAAATCCTTTCTCTGACTGTGTGGTAAATATACCAGAAATTATGACACAATGGTCCGACGTGCCTAAAGGGGGGAGCACATAGACAGTGTACTTATCAGGGTGAGATGTTAAAAACAAGTTCATGGAGCTAGCTGTTTAACTATTAACTTCTGGTAATCATGTGAGCTCATTAACAAGTTCGGTCAAATCGTTTTCCGCAGCGAGGATAACAACACACCGTCTTACGACGGTTATCTGTCCAGAATATCGAAGCCACCCAGAATTGTGTATATTAAAATTGCCCGTAATAACTATTTTAGTATGAAGATACAAAGATATAACTCTTTGAATGGAGCCAGATAGCGCCAGATGGAGCAACTCGTTAAAGGTCGAATTTCTGTCCAGTGTGGGATTAATAAATAATTTGCTTACGGAAACGGAATTTTAACCACAGGAAATTGAATTCCGGATTGGACCACGTTGTGGTGGAGTTTAGTACACTACATCGCTACGCACGTAAATGGCGAGACTACAGTGGGAAAAGAATAATGGCACTAGTTCGTAGCCAGGCAGTTTCAGATCGGAGTGATCTGAGAGGTGTGGGCGGGCACCTACCTGTGTTTCGCTAATTACCAACACAACTGGTCTGTATTCACAGAGGTGGATGTATGCAGAGAAGTGATTACTTTTTAGCCCTCCTATATTTGCAATGTATGCTATTAAACAAACCATTATAATAAACAAACACAAAAAAAGTGAAAATTCAGAAGTTGGTTATTGGAATTACATATATATATTTGGCTATCTATTGTACATAAAAATTGAATCTTTTAAAGCAAAAGTGAACCAGCCACCTCCCGAATCTAAAAATGTAAAGCTTTTAAAATTAAAAAATGCAAAAGCTATTGAGGCAATAACTTCAGCTTTTTAGCTCTTTTTCTAAAATACCCTGTAGAAAGAGTATTTCTATTCAATGTGCATCACATTTTAAGATGGAATTTTCCATACTTTTTTCTTATAAATATAAAGAAAAGCAACTTTATTGACCCGCATCGCTGGCAAATGGCTGTAATAAATAAAATCACCTGTCTGGTATATTTGTGTTTTCGACTTCGCCAAATGGATTTCTTCAACAGCATATCATACGGAAATAGTCTACAGTTTCGAGCTTCATTTAGTTTATTTTTAAACGGAAAAAAAAATTAGCTCCTAGTTTTAAAATGGGAAGAATTTTGAGGAAGGATTTGCTGTTTAGTTTGTATGAACATGCATATACATATCAACGACCGTAGTTTAAGAAACTTGTTTTTATTTATTTGTTTGTTTATATATATATATATATATATTGTATATTTGTATATGTATATATGTAACATATTTATATAAATTCTGGTAATATGGAAAAAAATGTTTATATATTTTTTCAATGTTAACTTACCTATCATAGTCCCGACAATTAAAGCCACCCCACTGAGGAGTCCCACCCGTCTCTGGAGGTGAATAGCGTCGTTCGGCGCTGCGCCCGTCCCCTCCAACGACTTCCGCATCCCCCCGGTCCCTGATGAGTCGGTCTCTGTCGCTTCGGGCCCTTCTGCCCCAAAATACCCATTGACCCCCGTTGACCCGTTTGCCGCGGCTTTAATTGGCACATTATGTCCTTGAAAAAAAAAAACAAAAACACAAAAATTTTTATTAGACACGAACATTTCATATACTTCATAAATCGTGCGAATAAATAGAAATTAATATGTAAATATTGATTTTTTTTTTTTCACTTGTGAGATAATTTTGAAAATTTATCTAATTTTTGTTGTATTTAACTATTAAAAAAAAAAAAAAAACAAATCACCTTGATTATGATCTGTATTAAATTTGCATGAGCTTTTTTGCAGGCAAAATAATTGGGAGATTTTATCGCGCATGGCATGGACAGTTGTAAAATTTTACGAATGTTTCTTGGCGATTTGACTCGGCGTAAAGATTTCAATGAACTGCGTGCCTCTTTTCTAATTAAGACACCTTATAGTTAAAAGTAAAAAATAAATTTTCTCACTGTCGAGGTAATTTGTTTCTCTCTTTCACTTTTTTTTTTTTTGTTAAATTTAGTCGTTTTTTTTTTTGTCTATTAACTTAAATTTATGTTGTGACGGCTAAAAGTATTTACTTCCAGTGATGCGTTATTATCTACTTCAACATCTACACTAAAGATTTGAGTGAATTGTGATATAAAAAAAAAAAAAAAAAACTTTCTCTATGCGTAGCTACGTCTACGTGACACACAAAATAAAAGGTTAGGGGGCGTGGATACCAAAGCAAGGACTAAAACGCTTAAAAATAGCACAACTTAAAGAATTGGCGAACACACATCATCTTCTCACAATCTCACAATTCTGAATACGCTAATGAGTTTCTTGTGAATATTTACGAATAAATAAATTTGAAAATTGTGTTTATCTAACAATACTCGTACTCTCTTAGCAAAAAGGCAAATATTTATGAAAATAAATAAAATCATTCGTTAACTTGTGGTATACAATTTTTAGAGCTCAATACAGAATTTATTTTAAAAAAAAATAAATAAATAAAAAATCCAAAAATCTCCTTGATCATTGTTGTGATCTAGAAACTGGTCAAACTTTGACTGATTGATTTGGGGAATTTATGCTTGAAATTTGTATCTATGGGATGCTCAATTTTTTGATTCCAATTAAAAACAAAAAAATCACTTTCAGTGATCATTTATCGATCAGTAACATACTCAAAGTATTTAAGTGTTCGAATTGATCAATTATTCGTAATGAGAATTGATCGTATATATTCATCTAAAAAAAAAAAATAACCGAATATCTGGTATGTACGAGTACTCAAGAACGCGAGAGAAACCTCAATTTTCACAGAAGTCTGTTACGGACCGATCGTTTTGTAGAGTATATTCCTTCATTTTTTCCGCAACTAATAGACTTGCGAGTATGATTTCGAATGTTAGATTTTACACGAACTAATTGTTTAAACTTTTAGAAACCACATGTATTTTGTTAAATTGTTCAATTCTCTCTCTCTAGTTTGAGTTAGTACGATTATGATATACATTAACGACCCACTGCTCTCAAAAAGCATTTCGAAATTGAGTTTCTGGGTATTCGAAAATATATTTTTAAATTAATTTCGTATGTATGCGTGTGGGGAAATGAATTTTAGTTTTATACATACATATTTAATATACGAGTGCATGTGCAATTTTTTACTTTATGTTTTGTATATCATAGTTTTTTTTTTTTTTTTTAAACGTAAACTCTTTCGAAGGAAAAGCATTTCGTTTGTGTTTTTTTCTTACATGCAAAGAATTTTTGTTTAACTTATCGTGATGATATACATACACATGTTTGTACTCGTACTTATGATTCTTTATGGATAGAATAAATCACACGCATTCCAAAAATACGTCAGAGGAGATATTTTTGCTTAAATTAGAAAGCAAAACGGGGCTTTGTATAGGACAATTGTTTAAAATATTCAAACTTTGCTTATTTTTCCGGGGAAAAATTAAGCGTGAGTTTATTAAGTGTTATTTTGATAATTTCATGTTGTTAAGGAAGCAATTCCAGTTCAATATTGATTAGCTTTTTTTGTTACTTTGGCCATGAAATTTATCAAAACAAATCAAAAAAATACTAAATACAAAAAAAAAAGGACTTGTGATAAAAAAGTTAACGCATTTCTTGTAACAAATTGAAAAGTATATGTTGGTTGAACATGATTTTGCTCAATGAAAAATTTCATAAGATACACTTCTTCTTAATGTCAACATAGAGAAAATAAAAACTCCATATTCGTAATCGAAATGGCTAACGAAAATTCGGTTGTCGTCTAATTTATATAGTGTGACCAGATAGCAATGATGGTTTATCTAATTGTTATGTTTCAGCATCTGTCAAGTTTCTAATGACATCCAGCTGCCAAAATATTCAGTAATTTTTGCCATTTCATCATGCATCGTCTAAAAATTATTAAAAAATAGTATCGAAATTCCGGCTCAGCTATAAACAGGCAACGTGAATTTCGACATGAGTTCGGCCGTAATCATGGCTTGATTGTGCAGGCAATTCATCTCATTGTGGTTAAGCTTGAGCATGAGTACACTCTTTTAGATTTTAAGCCAACAAACAGACAAAGATTGGTGTGAAAGGAAGAAAACATAGCCGAAACTAAGATTTGGGTTTACATCGCAAGATCTGAATCAAGACACCGTAAGTTCGCTAGTCAAATCATCTTCTCGCACGAGGCCCATTTTTGGTTCAACGGTTATGTCAACAAATAAAATTGCCGTTAATGGAGCGAAGCGAACACATTCTACAAGTGTTCGGCTAAGCATCAATGCATCCACAGAGATTGACTTTTTGGTGCGGTTTATGGCATATTTCTTATTTCTTTCGCAATGAGGAAGAAGACAGCGCTACCGTCAATGGTCTCAAGTATAGAGCGATGCTAAATGACGTTCTGTAGTCAGAGCTAGACAACATCAATGTATCCAAGCATTGGTTCCAACAAAGCGGCGCTACATGCCATACAAGCGACGCAACGCTCGACGTTGTGAAGGAGAAATTTGACGACTGGGTTTATCAATTGTCGGCCGCAATCGTGCGATTTGACACCACTCGATTATTTTTTCGGGGCTACGTCAAGTCCTAAGTCTACGCTAACAATATTACCACTTTGAACGAGGTCAACATTTGACAAGTTTTTGCCGGTATAACTGCGAATGTATTGGACCGAGTCATCAAAAATTGGACCAACAGCTTAAAGCACTGCCAGCGAAGCTGAGTCGACGATGTGAATGAAGTTATATTCCACATATAATAGCATGAACACACCCTTTACTAATTAAATAAAAAATGTAGCATCATGGCTTAAGAAAGATAAGAGAAAATAAAATGTCAGTTGATTAAAAAAAATATGGTAAACGGTAGATAGCTTAGTAGAGTGCATGAAGTAACTCAACCTTAATTTGGAAAACTAAGCCAACTCCATTAGCAGCGCGGTAGCAATGCAATTACGTGGGAGAAATATGTAACATCAGATGTATTTATGGTATATGTGTTACATATCCGAATTTCGACGGGGTTTATTTATAATTTGGGAAATGAATGAAACATTATGAACAAATCTTCAACATATCTTTGCCAGATCCACGAAAGAACCATGCTCTTTTAAGTTTAGTAACATGTCACCAGGACATAATCTATCATTTTCATTTTTTTTTTTATTTTAGAAAATTTCAATTTCAGAGAGTTGTTCTTTATATTTATGATAGCAACAACTAAATTGGATCATTTCGAATTCTGTCCACAATCAGAGAATCACATTCTACTTTCCACATTCGTCGGCATGTGTATATCTTTAAATACACATCTTAAAAGGTTGGCATTAATGAAATTTAAATTTATCAGGGGAAATTTGTTGATAAAATTGCGATCGATCAAATTAATGACAGTTTTACACAATATAAAACAACTATTTCCGAAAGCGATGCATTGTAGTTCTTCCATAGAGAGTGTTTCGACAGCAATGCTGAAACCCAATAAATATCTGAAAGCTGTATATTAAAAAGAGGAAAATCGAAGTTCATCGACTGGTTGTCGATCACCATTCTATCGCCGATTTAACTAGATATATCAGATCTTGTTGGATCTTATGTTTTAAATAAGTCCAAAAGACATCCTAAAACATCCTAAGGCATCTCCGATTATCGGAACTCAATAACTAACTGTGATCAATGAAGACATCTTACATAAAGATAATATTTCTGTATGGTGGCGGTACGTATCACACTGTGACCACTCTTATTTATTTTCTGAAAGATCACTCATTTATATCTGTATATCAAAATATTTTCTCACATTTTCACTTTTGAAGTTTCAGTTATAAGCCTCTGATTATCAAATATAGACCTGAAAGAATTATAAATAAGTCACGAATACAAGCTAATATTAAAAATAGATTTCAAATTACCACAGAAAATTGTTACACAAAAAATATTAGCAAAGTATGTTTGAGATTTTGGGATATTACAATTTTATTTGTTATATAAGTTTAATATTTATTTAAAAAACTAGAGATAGGAGAACTCCTTCCATATATTTTTTTTCTAATTGTCTATTCAATTTAAATTAGTACTTGGCCGAAATTTACGTCAAAGTCTCTAACAAATTCAGAAAAGTTGATTAATCGATAACCATGCTAAAAGAAACCTTTATTAAAAATAATTTTAAAATTAAAAAAGATATCAGAGTTACGTAGGCAATTAACAATAAACATAAACGAATTATATTCAATCAAATGTGAATCTCATTTAATATTTTAGTCCATTCTATCAAAATTTCATTTAATATTGTATTAATGACTTCAAATTAATGTTTCAAATTTGTACTTATTCATTGAATCAGTGAAATAATTTAAAAAAAAAAAAAAAAACCTCAAGTGACGCGAATTGATAAAACAAAAAACTGTCTCCATCTCCAATGTAGACTATGTACAAGTTTATATAGACGTGCAGACATACAAATACGAGTATAAATGCATACCTAAACATGAAGCGCTCTTAGATGTGAGCTGAAATAAAATATCTTTACTCCACCACAAAAATAGTTGGCCAATTTCCAAAAACTGATTTTCAACCAAAAATTGTTAAATAATAAACAATCTACCAATTTTTTTAACTACATGCTTATATGTATAATACGTAAATTCGATTTTATTATTCATAAAGATAAACGAGTATTTTTTTGAAGAAATTAATCAGCAAGCACATACTCGTATATTTGTTTGGATAGCTTGCAATGTGGGTAGTAGACAGATTTTTAAGGCATTTACAAGCAAGACTATGTACAAGTATTCAAATACGTGTTAAAGATACGAATATATGCTGCAGTCATTTCTTTTGGTCTTACTTATAACCGAGTATGCATGATAGTATTTATGAGCGAATATGTTTGTAGATACTCGTTACTCGTTAATAGTGCTTTGTTTATGTTAGAAGTTAAGTTATGTAAACAAACGTGGTGTCAGCTGTAGGTATATAAGTGTGAAAAAAATTACAATACTGTTCGCCAATTAAGTAGATTTTATTTAGGATCTAGACCAAATGTAACAGCACGTTAATCTAAAGTTTATTCAGTTTTACCTCATTTTTTGCATTTTGGAATACGAATGGAGCAGACTGAGAAAGGTGTACTAATATAGAATGACGCACATTGCTTATTAATTACCACGTGATCTTCCTCGAGTCTAAATGTAATACGTCATTCTAAAAAATCAACAAATCTGTCATAGTTTCAATTTAAATCATGTGACAGCTTTTTGACATACCTATGAGTTGTTAAAAATTAAAATAAATACAATAAATTACAACAGAGTCCAATAGATCGTAATTTTTTTTATTGTAAGTTAGTTGGTTGAAAGCTCAACTTTTAATAAAAAATTACACTAATGGAAAAGTTATACAATTCATTTAATACTTGAGAAAATTTTCAGGACAAATATTTAAATTTGCCTCTTGCAAAAGTAATAATACAAATGTACAAGCCACAAATGTAAAATTTTAATCTAAATTTAAACCAATTTAGAAGAGTATTATATATTATATGCGAACGATTCTAGCACAAATTTTGGTCGTGGTGTTAATAAAATTCAAAATTTACTCGAATTTAAACGTATATGTTGTTACAATTTAACATTGTTAATTTAAATTTTAGTCAAAGTTGCAAAGATATTCAAAAAATTGCGTTTAGATTAATTTTGTTTTTAAACAAATCACAAAACTATTTACATGTAAATATCTTATATTGTAACAATGTACAAGGGCGCAATTCTTTTCTTTTGCCTTTAGCAAGCTGATATCTAATAATAGAAATTTATAACGAAGAAATTTGAATAATCTAACAATGCAATTGATGATGAGCATTTTAAATTGCCCTCGTCAAATAAAAATGTATGCAAATTTGTTAGTGGGAAGAAAACTAAAGTATTATCTGATTTGTTTCTAGATCTTGTGACTACAAAAAATCAGAAAATCTTTAAAGGATGAACGTATTTAACTCACAGTTTTATGTTTCCTGCATTTTTTTTTAAAATTGCATATAAAATTTGGTGTTAAAATTGAGAAACTCAAAAATCGTCGTATTATTACCTTCGTTAAATTTAAAAAAAAATAATAATAATTATTATTATTATTATTATTATAGTACTTTTATTATTATACTTTTATCATTCCCGTATCTGTAAAAATATAAGGGTTTTGAACCACATTGTAGAAAATCACGAAATCCTTAGTTCGCAAAATTCGAACTCGTTTGTCGGAACTTTGTAAGTCTCTTTACCTTGAGTATCCCTACCGCATGGAATTTAAAGTTAGACCGCTAAACTTCAACTCTTGGATTTATCAGTAAATCTTCTGCAAATCCAAAAACATTTTTAGATTTCTTTGCGTGTCATTTAAAGGAAACACCTGAACGCGATCCTAGTTACTTAAGCTATATGAAAAGCTCTCTACAGACGTTTTTGAGCTCATTCAAAATAACAACAACAACTAAAACTAAACATGAAAAATGTAAAAATCATCCTGTTACAAGATTCCTGTACATGACTACATCACTTAGGTGTCCTTATTAATAGGAAAAAAATACGGTGGATAATTAAGTCCTTTAAGCCGTACAAATCTCCCGGTCCGGATGGTACTCTACTGATTATGTTACGGAAAGCACCTGAAGTAACAATTCAAAATATTATAACTAGGATGGAAGTTAAGGTGGTTTTTAACATATACATAAATCTGGCAAACAGGGGCATATAGCAGCAAATAATTTCAGTCCGATAAATCTGTCATTGTGTATGCTTAAAATTTCAAATTTAGTAATGGCTTTTTGATTAGGTCGCAGCATGCATATATAAAAGCCAAATCTGTAGAAACCGACCTGCACGAGGTGGTTCGGAAAATAGGAAGGACTCTACACTGGAAGAATATGGAGAAGAATGTCCATACCGTCACGACAAGCCCAATGAACCAGATGATCCACTATGCGAACAGAACATCAAAGATCGCCACTACGGCCGCAATGATTCGGTTGCTGAAAAAATTATGAAACGCGCTGCTACGCTGCCCACACTAGAACCACCAGAGGATAAAAATATCACAACGCTCTACGTTGGTAATTTCAGTGAGGACATCACCGAACCACAAATTCGTGACAACTTGTATCAATTTGGTGAAATTCGCTCCGTGACATTGGTACCCCGACAGCAGTGCGCCTGCTGCTGAATTAGCCGCTAAAAAAACCTTTAAAAAATTAGTCATTTACGGGAGAAAAGTTTCCATCAAATGGACCCATTCGCAAGCAAAACAAAACACCGTTGCAAAGACCGATCGCCAGAATAATCCAAATGATTTCTTAAATCTACAGCAAAAGATTACAGTTCTGCCTTCTGGAATGAAGCTCCACCAGATACCGCCCAGCCTTATACCTCAGTCATCGCATCAAATGTATTCTCAGGCAGCAGTATTTACCGCACCTTACTCATCTATACCTGTGCCGTCAACTAGTGCTTCTGCGGTAGAACCCATTCCACCGCCACCCGGTGCTCCGTTGCACTATCCCAGCCAAGATCCCCCACGTCTGGGTTCGATTAAGAAGTAGATAAGGACACGCTTACCAACATCAAACGAAGAATCAATAAAGAAAATTTCGGTGAGTTTGCGATGGCGGCTTTCCTCAATATTAAAGGAGCCTTCAATAACGTGGAGTGCAACGCCGATAAAAGCGCTCTAATTAACGCTAATATTGAACAGGGCATTACAAATTAGGCTTGCAACAACAAGTAGGAAAATAACGTGTTCCATTGGACAAAAGGGGGAGTCATTTCGCCACTCCTATGGGTGCTGGTTATCAATAACATTCTTAAAAAGCTTAGTTCAATTTGTATAAGTGGCATAGCATACGCAGATGACGTGGTCATAATAGTGCAGGGAAAATACTCTGGAGGTCGCCCTGAAGATAATCATCACTTGGGCGGTGGTCTCAATGTCAAGCCTTTCAAAACGGAACTGGTACTTTTTACCAGAAAGTAAAAGATACCGAAATTTAAATTGGCAAAAAATGCGATAGTCCGGTCATATGAAATTCTAAAAAATGGTTCGAAAATAGAACTAAGAGTGTCTATAAACTACCGGACGCAAGCAGTGTCTTCCAATCAGATGTTCTGGCTGTTCTCAGGGCGACTGAGGATTTGCATTAGCTCATGAAATCGGCATCCAGAAGAGATAACCATGGCGCACTTTAGGCAATGTGATAGGCCAACATCAACTCTGATATAGTCAGGTGTTTTAGCACAGTACTAATCATGCCATGTCCATCACACTCCTGTTTTAACCTAACTTAACCTACTCATCTTGTTCCCAAGTACAGTTTATCGTACTCTTAAATTTCGAAAATAACATTGCTCCGAATTTTGCGAAAAGAGCTCAGCTACACTCGGATAAGATGAACTAAAGAACTAAAACCAGATAATCATTTGAAGAGTCGGACTTTTTCAAATTAATATCTGGAAATGGTTACATATGTTTCGGAATTCCATCACAAAATCGTGTTGAGAGATAAAGCTCATTTCTGGCTAAATGCCTTTGTCAAGAAGCAAAAAGTGCGCTATCGGACGGCAAACGGGACGCAACTATATCTACAAAAATTTACTGTTTAGCGTGGTTTTCATGCCGATTAGTAGCAACCTTTATTCGGACATGTTGGAACGTTACTGCAATTAGACTGCGCTACTTGCCACACAGCACCGCGCGCGCACCAAGGCTATATGAATACCCTTTTACTGGCTTTTTCTCCAGGATATTTTTTCCAGAGGTGGTTGTCAAACTGGATGGGACGAACTAGTACATCCTCAACCAGTGGGTCTTAAGTGCTAGTTGTTATTCGTTACATTTAGCCCAACCAGCAATCATTCCAAAATCAGTGTATGACTTCATGTCAGAGTTGACGCCGACGAGATTTTCACATAACTACATACAAATTCTATGAAAAGACTTTTTCACAGAACTGCCTCGCATGGGATTCGAACCCACGACCCTCTGCTTGAGGAGTCTAAGCATATACTATTACACCACGGCCACCACCGTGGGGTGGGATGAACAAGAAATGGAATATTCAATTGGCCACCTCACTTGTGCGATTTGGCACCTCTGGACTTCTTTCCTTGTGGTTGTGTCAAGTCATTGGTCTATGCCAACAAACTGCAGATGCTATAACATATGTGTTCGAAGCCAAGTCCGTGCCATTTCTAAGAGAGGGCACCACTTGAATTATATCCATACCATTTTCAGTTAGTACCAACCTTCAAAAGATACGTGTATAAATTTGACAGCTGTCGGACTATTAATTCTCGAGATGAAGCGTTGTGAGTGAAGCAAGTTTTGTTATTGTGAAAAAAAAAATGGATTCAAAGCAATTTCGTGTGTCGATTTATCATTGCTTTTTGATGGGGGAAAAATGGCTTGATAAGTGTTACCCGAACTCTGCACCAGCCGAAAGAACCATTCGCAAGTGGATTGAAAAATTTAAAAGTGGTCATACAAACTCCGAAAATGATGCACGCAGTGGACGTCCAGAAGAGGCTGTTTTAGATGAAAACATCAAAAAAGTGTAGAAAATGATTACGAATGACCATAAAGTGAAGTTGATCGAGATAGCTGAGGCTCTTAAGATAACAAAAGAGCGTGCTGGATATATCATACACGAATATTTGGACATGCGAAAGCTTTGTTTAAAGTGGGTGCCGCGTTTGCTCACAGTAGACCAAAAACAATGTGTTGATGATTCAAAGGACTGTTTAAAGCTGTTCAACCGCAATAAAGCCGAATTTTTTCGTCAGCATGTGACAATGGATGAAACTTTGCTCCATAACTTCACACCAGAGTCAAGTCGGCAGTCAGTTGAGTGGCGAACAGGCGACGAACCTCGTCCAAAACAATCAAAATTTCAACAGTCGGCTGGCAAGGTTATGGCATCCGTATTTTGGGATACACATGGAATAATTTTCATCGACTATCTCTAAAAGAGATAGACTATCAACAACTATTATATTGCGTTGTTGGAGCATTTGAAGGACGAAATCGCAGAAAAACGGCCGCATTTGAAGAAAAGGAAAGTTCTGTTTCCTCAAGACAATGCACCGTGTCACAAATCGATGAAAACATTGGCAAAATTGAATGAATTCGGCTACGAATTGCTTCCCCAGATTTGGCCCTCAGCGACTATTTCCTGTTCGCAGACCTCAAAAGAATGCTCACCGGAAAGAGATTTAAGACCGATGAAGAAGTATTCGCCGAAATAGAGGCCTATTTTGAGGCTAAACCGAAATCGCCCTCGAAGGAAACTATATTGATAAATAAAGTTGAATTTTGCAAAAATTTTGTGTTTTACTATTGTATAAAACGGACTTTTCAGCCGTGTGTTAAACATAAAATAACCGGAATATCTGATAAAAGGTGTGGAATAGTGGTCGAAAATTTGGCTCCAACATATGAATTAAGTCGAGTTCCATTCACAATGCTTTAAGATGTACTTTAATAGTAAATAAAAGTTCGATGTCTTATATAGATTATGTTTTGTATAGTCCTCATTGGAAAACACGATACCTAAAATATCTTAGTAATCGTAACAGTTTAAAATTCTATGCAATATAGCTTGTTTTAACAGACATTTAACAAGCCTTATTTAACTATTATAAACTAAATAATTTATTAAAGTGTAATTTTATATTAAGTAAGTGGCTTTAACTACTACATTTTGAACTAAAAACAATCTTTTAGGCGTTTGCATGTACTAATTGATGATCTTGTTTTTATTCCCTATTTACGCAATAAAATATGTCTAATCGCATGACATGACACGCTCTCAGAAGACCTTTACCATTGACCGTTCTTTGATGACATAAACAAATAAGTTTAATGCTCATCCAATCTAATTTTATAATCCTAACAAAATGCAATATCTCCAAACAATTTTTAAAAAGTTCGACATCTATTACTTGAATGGATTATTGAGCTGTTTGGTTTCTTATTTAAACTTAGTCTGAACTATTTGCATGACTTATTACGACTTATGACTGTCCAGCAGACTAATAAAACCAAAAAATTATTATTACGAAGCATCAACATCATCGTTCACCCCAGAGCCGTCCGCCACAACATGGGCCCCTAATGAGTACAGAAAGATAAAATAAATAAAAAAGCACAAACAAATCGAACAAAAATAGATGTGGTCCTACGTGATCCAGCTCGGCTTCCAAACAAATTGAGATAAAATTTCACAACAAAATATCTTTAGTCATTTTGTATACATAGCAAACTCATTCGAATAATTATTTTTTTTTTTTTTTTTTTTATTGGCACGGTTTATATTTTTTATTTTTTTATTTTTGTTTTTTTTTCGAAGATACTTGTTTATACATATATGAAACACTGACAGTCAGCCTTATTGATGACAAATCGTGTTGATAGAAAGAGTCACACGCTCGCATGAGGGAGTACAATTAGATACGCCACTCGAAATTTTAATTATTAAAACATACAATGGGATCCCAAAAATAGAAAAAAAAAGAAAACAAAACAAAACAAAACTTTTGCCGGTATTGAAGATATGTGTAAGCCGCTTTATGAAAGTAACAACAACTATAAATAATGTCACTAGAGAGGCAAGTTTGCAAATACTGTCATCGCCAATCTAAGCTAGAACCGCAGACAGATTTTTATTTGTTTTAATTGTTTGTAAGCTGAAATTATGTAATGAAATGTCGCAGTAAGGATTGGAATTACTGATTTGGCTAGTTTAAGTGGGAACCTCTTAACTAGTACAATTAATTGCTCAACACTGAGGCATAAAGATAAATTGCATTCAGTTTAATGAGCTATAAAATATTTTAACGTGGGACTTACAGCTAACAAATGAAAACAATTAGTACGGCAGTATACTATAAATACGTTTTTGCCGATGTAAAATATTATTAAACATTCGAGCATGCCATAGTATTCCAAGTACGGAGTAAAATCGCGTTCTGCGACTGAGATGGACATACACAGCCTGCTTAACATCGCACTCAGAAACGGACACAGGCGAGTAGATCTTGCAACTGGACGGAACATCAAACTAAGAAAGTCATCAAAGAAAACTATGAAAGTTTGGCCTCACAAGGGAATCATCTTGCCCCATCAGTAAACTGATGTCGAGTACCTCCACAGTACATTGGAACATGGATATATCTACTCCCACATAAATTGACGATGCAACCAGCGTCCGTGGTATCGTTTCGACGGTAAAGAAAAACAAACCTCAGAAATACAATGCACTAAGCTTAGCTTTCCTTACAGTTACGATGTAAATTAAAATCATTAAATGCTGGCAAACCAGTCTTTATAATACTGTGCGCATAGCTCAGCTTTAAGGTCATCTACACTAGTTTGAGGTACATAACAATGTTTGAAAAAATTAAGCTATCACCAGCGGATCCATTGATCTCCTCACTACATCAACTAATACAATTGGATACGACATCCTAACTATCAACAACTAAATAAGATTCAACTTAATCAAACCAAATTATACTGCATATTAATAGTTGTTGCCTCTGAAATGGTTAGAGAGGTATCAAGTTTCCAAACTACTAAAGGGTCTTTCAAAAATCACGTCTAGATGTCAGTAGTGAATAATTATCGAACTGAACGCTACCTATACTTATGTCGTCTTTGACATTTGTGAAGTAAACGCATGTACAATTTTATTCATGGATAGATTATAAAAAACGCAGAACTTTCGTCAATTGATTGTTAGAGTATGATCCTGGTTTTCCACCCAAAATCATCATTTAGTGATGAAGCTCATTTCACATTAGATAGATTCGTCAACAAACAAAATTGTCGCATTTGAGGAGAAGAAAATCCTGAAATAATTTCAGAAAAATCATTACATCCACATTGGTGGATTGGTGTGGTTTTTGAGCTTGTGGAATCATTGGTTCATTTCTCTTCGAAGATGCAAAAGAAAGAGCGCTATAGACAAATGATTGAAGATTTTTGTGGCCTCAAATTAAAGAAATAGACACAGAAGATCTTTTTTTCAACAAGATGGAATTACCAGACACATAACACCTTCAAACATTGAGCTTTTACCACCACAGTTTCCAGGTCGATTGATTTCACGTAATGGTGACATAAACTAGGTGGCCAGTTCATGCGATTCAACATCAATAATTACTTTTTTTTTTTGAAAAGTAAAGCTTAATCACGCAGTTGGAAAACAACATTCAGACCGAAGTTGATGAACTAAATGCGGTAATGTGTGAGCGAGTCCTTAAAAATTTTACCATATTTTTATGAAAATAATAACACCAGAAAAATTGTAAGTACATATTTACATGTTTTATTTACAAAAAAAAAATCTAGGCACGACTTTTGGAACACCCTATATCACTACTAAGTTTTAAAAATGGGTTAAATCAGTTTCTGTGCTTTTGAGAAATTAGCATTGTAGCAATTAAAAAGCGTATTTTTACGCAAACTTTGCTTTATTTGAACAGTTTGGTGCTGTCTTAGACATGTCAGCAAGCTCCTGTTTGGACCATACATTCATTTTACAGTTCTGAAGTCAACTCTAATTTTTGAGTTTTGGAATTAAGCTTACAAGGCACAGGATTCATCTACTGCCTTTGATTTGTTTCTCAATAAATTACAATTGCACTTATTTCGCGCAATTATACAAATTATAAAGAACAACAAATTGAAACCTCTTAAGCGGTGGATGACTGGTACTCTGATAACAAGAATCAAGCTGAAAAAACTTTTGTTTAAACATGTAAAAAATTATCCGGAAAACGGAAATACCCTTTCAAAGAGATAATTTTTATGGTAATAAGTTAGCCCAAAGTATTGGAAATTCCAAAAAAAATGGCAGTTTGTCAACGAAATCCTGAACAAAACCAGGCCTTACACAGACGTCGCAGTAACTTTTAACAATGCGACTATATCTGAGCCTTTTGAAGTTGCTACTGTGTTTAATGACTATTTTTCTAATATAGCAAAGACTATTCAAGCGATAAAACTCTTTCTCATGACCCTTTCCAAAGACAAAATTTTTGTCATTGAATTTTGAGGTACACACTTACATACGGTCTCTTAAAGCATCTAATTTAACTTCATGTGATGAAATAATTAGTAACATTTTGAAAAGCATATCTTTTCTTGTTTCAGATGTCTTATGTCATTTAGGTATCTTTCTTGAATCATTAAAAACAGCTATTCTAATTCCACTACATAAAAAAGGTGATACTATATCTCTTAATTATTACTATGTCTCTTAAATATTACGACCCAATATCCCTTTTATAAGTTTTCTCTAAAGTCTGCGAGAAGGGAATCAAATCAAGAACGCTGTCCTTTTAGATAAAACATGTTTCTTCAGTGATTCGCAGTTTGGCATTCGAAGCGGCAAATCCACTGAAGATGCCTTGGTTATGCGGAGAAAAACATAGCAGTCTAAATGAATCTCATATACCTACTACGATGGCGGTCCCAGAAGTGACGGACCCAACAAAGAAAACACAAAAATTTTGGAAAAAAATTTATTTATTTTTCAACATAATCGCGATGTTCAAAAAGTTCGATACCCTTTTTATAATCAGAACTGTCTTGTTCCTCAAAATAGCTATTAACTGCCGACATCATTCTTTGACCACTGAACCATTTTTTCAAGTTTGGGAACAGAAAATAATCCGAGGGGGCTAAATCTGGCGAATATGGTGCATGAGGTAGCAATTCAAACTTTAATTCAATAATTTTGGCCATTGCATTCACGACACTGTTTTTGCTCGAGTGTATGCAAACGCAGCACCCATCTTGTACACAGCTTTCTCATGTCCAAATTTTCAAATAATATGCGGTGTACAGCACAACTTTCACTATTTTATTGATGGCTACCAAAAAAATACTAAAAAACGTGGCGCTTTCAAACTTGAAACAACTGCGTACTTTCCAATACAGTGATATTTTCAAACAACTACCGCCATGTCTGGGTCAGGCCGGGTACTTCTGGGACAGCCTTCGTATTCTATTTATTGACATGACTAAAGTTTTTGACATGGTGAATCATAATATATTGCTTAAGAAACTTTATAACGCTAGTTTCAGAGGTTTTATCCATGATTGGTTTACTTCTTATCTGGAAACTCGTAGTCAGAGAGTTAGGATTCGAAACTGTTTGAGTGCAAAAGTTCTCATCAACACAGGTGTTCAACAATGCTCTGTGTTGAGTCCTATTCTGTTTTTAATTTTTGTAAATTAGCTTTTTATTCAACCGTTTAAGGGCAAACTCACAGCTTTTGCCGATGACACTGCTTTGTATTATTATGGTAAGTGCTATTTTAATATTTTTGTGGATCTAAAGTATGATCTTGAAATATTGCAGAGATAGTTCAAACTTCATAAATTGGTCATAAGTAACAAAACAAAGTTCATAATGTTTAACATAATGGGTAAATTTTGTGATTATATGCCTTTACAATACCATTTACCCAATTGCAATAGATTCCAATAGAGTTAACCTATTAACCCAGTTTTGAGTTGATTAAAAGTCTTGAATTGCTACCTTTAAGCCACTTGTTCTTTTATTAGGTTTTAAAATTATTTTTTGAAAATTCCGGGTCCAGGGTATATAAAAACCGCAACCTACGTGTCAACCCCAGAAATCTCTTCCATGTACCCAGAATAAATAGATCGCATTTCTCTTGCTTCTATATTATTACTGCGCCCCGGTTATTTATTAAGTGCCTGCAAAATCTAAGATGTGAAAAAGTTAAATCCGTATTCTTAAAAACGTTAAATATTAGCGGTTTTCGTTACTATTCTTTCCTTTAGATCCTCAACTTTTAGTATTGGTTTTTTTTTCTCTTCTTCATTATTTTTGAGTCTATTTAATTTTTTAATTTTATCGCATCTCCATCGATAAATTAACAAAAAAATTTGTTAAATACGAATCGCACATTCACCACTTGTCAGAATCTGATAACAGAGTGTACTTAACTATTTTACTTTAAAGCTAAAAAGCCATTTTTTAAATAATTCTTTTTAAACTTTTAAATAACCATTGTATTTGTTTTTTAATAAAATAAAGTTATGAAAAACCAAAAAAAATATTTTCAAACGAAAAAAAAACATTATAAAAACAATTAACTGCACATGTTCCTCCTTTCATGTGCATTTTTTCATAAAAATGACTTGACTTAGCTCTCAATATAAACTTTAATATCTCAATTTCTACAACTCCAACTAGAATTTGACATAACATAATCCCCTTTTTCACGCGCAGTAATGTTGCTTAAACAAAGTTCTACCTCAGTTCTAGTCCTTTCTAGTCCCACTAGATCACCGAAATCAAGCAGTGTTGGGCGCGGTAAGTACGTAGGTGGGTGACATGGGAACTCAGTACTCCGCGTGCTGTGGAAAAAACGCGCCACATAGGCATACTACCCCGGCGTTAAATCCCGGACCCTACAAATTAATTTGTATCGTTCCCTTGATAATAAAAATAATAATAATAATAATAATTTTTCTAACCAGTCCAAGGCTCAGCTTAACTAACAATATCCAGCAAACATCGTAGAAAAACTAATCAACAAAACAGCAACAAAAATCTTAACAACACTTCATCAAATTACCGACAACAAAACAAGACAAAAAAGCTAAAGTTAAAAGCTCTTCAATACTCGTAGCCTTTGTACTCGTATAAAGATAATTAGCGCGCGCTCAAGGGATTTGTGTACCTTTAAAGTGTTTTTACACAGAGCGTGCAAAAGAAATTTGGGGAGCAAGAAAAGAGAAGTACCGATGTACATTGTTCTTAAAAGTTTGCAACTTATAATGACCAGGAAATAGAGAGCTCGGCAGGGGATTCCATAAGTGAGTTGTACGGCTTAGGAATGAATTACAATAGTTTTGAGTACGTCCGAAAGTAGGCTTGAGTTGTTTTATCGCATGGTTTTAAATCTTATCTAGCAGATATGTTTTAGGAGCACCTGACAAGATGTGGGCATTTTACTCCAATCTTGGGTGGATGAATTCATTATATATTGAGGCCAGATCAGAGGGATGAAATATTTCTTACATCGCTTGAGGAAGCCTAGACATTTCGCATTATTGACACACATACCTGAAATGGAAATTTTTGACGATGTAAGTGTGTAAGTGCAATTCATGGATAATGGCTAGGTATTTAAATTTTGCTTTAATGATAACAAACAGCATTGAGTTTTGGAAGTATTAAATTCCACTCTATTGATAGTTCCCCAATTGATTATGCTGTTAATATCGGAATTTAGTGGACTTAACATACGTGAGTCCGGAAATGAATATGAAACGCAGAGAGTACTGTCATCAGCCAGGGAATATTTTGGATTGGAAGTTGCAGATAACAGATCACTGATGAAATCAATAAGTCAATTATGTCAAATTCAATTTTCCGCTGCAAAAGAGTGCACAATTTTAAAAAATTCAGTCGCAAATTTTAAAATTTATTGCCAGAATTTCAATTCTACTCCAAAATCAAAAATAACTAAAAATAGAGTCAACGGTCTGTCCATCTTAGAAAACTTGTTTCAGCGGCACTGGCACAAGAGAAAAAAAAAGAAGGTAACGCAAAGACGATGTACAAAAAATGTTGCACCTCAGCGCAAACACATATCCATGTTAAAAACCAAATATGAACTTTTCTCAAGAAAGAAGCGGGAGTTCGGAGAACGAGAGGTCAGGAAAATCAGAATATGCTAATGAGAGAATGAAATTCGGAAATTTTATTGTACCAAAAGGGTGACATAACAAAACTATGAGCAGCATCTCAGCATCATCCGTCCTGTCCTGTAAAAAGGAGGTCCTCTAAATCCACACAAGCCTACTTAGTGTCTCGTACCAGATTCTCACAGCTAAATCAAAATCGTACGACAACTCAATAGAACCATAGCAGTGACGTTTTAAAATTGCCAAGACTGCCATCTACCAAATATTTACAATACATCGCGGCAGATCTTCGAGAAGACGCACGATTATCAAATTGATAGTCATCACTGATTTTAAATCTGTTTATGTTAGGGTCTATAAAGACGAGTTCTAACATCCTTCTCACTCGGATGTACGGGATTTCGATGAAAAACTCGGGCGACTCTAGGAAATCTCCTAAAAAAACATCTTCGACTTTTTTGACGTAAAAGAGGTTTTTGGTGAACAACTTTTTTAACATCATGCTTAAAAGAAAAAAACCAATCCTAGCTATACACTATTTAATTAAAAATAAAATCTGTCTAACTTCTGCTTATGCAGAGGACATTGACATAATTTTCATATAGAGTGCATGGAAACCAGTTGAATAATGTTGCGTATGCAGTTTAAGAAAGACACCTCAAACAGCCAGCTAGTGATTAAGATGGTTTAGGCCCAGAATCACCGCGGTCTATGGGATGTCATCGAAAGTAAACTAAAATTAAACTTTTCCGAAGATACAGTAAACGGGAAGAGAAGCATTTGATAAGTGTCATAGAGAGGTATTGTTAGCAAAATAATAATAACCAGCTGAAAGAGCATGCCCATATCACAAAGAATGAGAAACGAATGCAAATAAAAGGATGGAAACTTAGTAGAAGATGAGAATGATGAAGGGAATTCAAAAGGATTACTTCTGTACATTGTTTTACGGTGAAGACGATCAAAATTATGCGCTCAGGTAGACGAACTATTCAACGTAAGCAACGTTCGATAGTGATCGTTCATCCTTTTAAAAAGATGTCCAAATTGCGGTTTTTAAACTTAAAAACTTTATTTTTTCCCTCAATAAGGACTATAACCCAATAAAGGCAGTCAGACAAGTCCACATCAATGTAATGTTAATGATAATTTTAGCGCTGGTGCGAGCCCACAAACTTTTCATCATACCACATATTCATCCATTCTAAGGCAACGAAATGAAAGTCAAAAATCTTCACTGCTCCGGGAGCTCTCATATTAAAATCTAACAACAATTGGCAAACTGATGTTTTGAGAAGTCTTTTTGAGGAAGTATACAAGTATCAACTCAATACATATTTAGGCTTTCACCAGTTCATATTATCCTACGACCATCAACTTGCCTTTGTACATATGTACATACGTCGTTTTTTTTTTTTTCAAATTTAATTTAGATATATTTTTATGAAAATCATTAATCCACACGCATATTTGCTACATGCATGGTAGCCCTTCTTGAGCGTACGACTGAGTGGATTCCATCCGTAAAACCAACAACACCACCTAACTACATAAACACCGAGTAATAGATTTCGGTGACAAAAATAATTTTCTTCTTCTTTAGCCTTTAAAAAAGCGGGAACTCAATTTCAGGATACAGGTATTTGTACATAAATGTGTATGTATATTATGAATGGAACTCGACTTCGTTCATATGGCCACCGCGGGCACGTTTGCAGCGGTCGATTCGTTAAACCCAATTTTCAACGACTCGGCCACACATTTCGGCTGAAACGGCCGCTATTTTGCGTTCAATGTTGGCTCTGAGCTCTTCCAATGTCGTCGGCGTGTTGGCATAAACCACTGACTTAACGTAACTCCACAGAAAATGGTCAAGCGGCGTTAAATCGCACTAACGAGGCGGCCCATCGACTGGCCCATGTCTTGAGATAACACGCTCACAATACTTACTCTTAAATAAATCGATTGTAGCGAGTGCTGTGTGGCTTGTGGCACCATTCTGTTGAAACCACATGTCGTCCAAGTCCATATCTTCCAATTCGGGCCAAAAATAATCGGTGATCATAGCGCGATGACGCTGACCATTCACAGTAACGTGACGATAGTTATCGTCGACGAAAAAAATATGGCCCAATAACGCCGCCGGCATGCAAACCGCACCAAACAGTTATTTTTTGTGGATGAAGTGGTGATTCATGAAGCACATGTGGGTTTTCACCCAACCAATAACGCATATTTTGCTTATTGACGAACCCATTGAGCCAAAATGAGCTTCGTCACCGAAGATGATTTTGCGATGAAATTCATCATCTTAGCGCATCTCCTCCAGAACCCATCGGCTTCAATTCTTGAGTCAGCTTGATCTTGTATGGGTGTAGACCAAGATCCTTACGCAAAATACGCCATAATGTGGTCTGAGCGATGCCCAATTCTTGAGAACGCCGTGGAATTGACTAACTTGGATCGCTTGCTACGGACGTCTGAACGGCAACGATATTTTCGACAGTTCGACCAACCCGTTGTCTCACTGACACGGCAACATCACACAACGAATATGTAGACTTACATTTTTGAACTAAACTTGTTATTGCCTGTCTACTAGGACGAGAATTACGACCGAAAATTGGAGTTAACGCTCTTAAAGTTGCAGTCACCGACTCCGAATATCTGTAGAAAATTTTTATAATTTGCAGACATTGCTCGTTAGTGTACTTTACCATGATGAAAATGAGTTTAATGAATAAATTGACGGTGACAGTTTGATGATTAGTGAAAGAGTGCGTTCACGAATTAAATTCAAAGTTATCAAGTCCCTATTGGAAAACCCTATATGTATGTATATGTATTAAAAAAAAAAAAAAAAACTTTTTTAATTTATTTTAAAAGAAATTGATATTCTTTAAAAAAAAAAAAAAAAAAAAAACATCTCCATGTTTATATAAGTGAAGCGTAAAAACATTGACACTAATTAGAACTTGTTATGAACAACTTTATAATTAGGAGAAAATAAATTAACGAGATAAGTCCCACATGTTTGTATAACTACAAATTTTCATCAAACTAGAGTGCGGATTAAGTTGACAGAAAGCTTCAAGTATAAAAGTGAAAATATTAATGAGGACATGTTTCTCAAATTTCATTTCACCATTCATTTAGAAAGTTATCCCTTCAAAGAAAGCTTCATAATGAAATTAAACTAAAAGAGCTAAGCTGCTTTAAGTACTTTCAATACAATTTATGCTGTAGATTATATCACAAAAGAATTCTTAATATTTTTTAGCTATGTTATTAGGAACAGTTCGTTTGTTTAGTAATTTTAATAGATTTTTTGTTTTCATGAAGACTTTAAATACCTATACTAAACTCCTTGGCTCCTATAATACCAATGTGCATGTAAGATTATATCAAATCAAATGGCGGCAACTTCTGAGACATAAATTTAAACGAAGTAAAAAGAAATATTTACTCCACTAAAAATACCCGATGGAGCGATAAAAGGGATAACATACAAAATAAGACGCAATTCGAAAGTTAAGTACATATGACTCGACTCCCTTTTAATTGTTCTCGTATGTGGGATGATTTTGAACCAAAGATAAGGTAGATGAAATGAAAAAATTATATGTATTCGTATATTTGGTATTAAGGTAAATTGAGCAGTGTATTGACAAGTTGACAATAATTAACATTGAAGTGACAGGCTTAATTTGTTTTGCGGTTATCGGATCTCGCATCAAAACTATTCAGCATATGTATGCCTTGTCTGACGACAATTCGAAAGACTGTACGACAAAAAAGTCGATTTCTAACTACATATAAGATCATGCTTTTAAAATCAGTTTTAGCTTTAGTTCACTTACCACTTTTAAACTATGTAACAAAACTAACATCTAGACAAGGTAGTACTCGTACACTTAAAAAAGACATATTCGTTCTCCCTGAACTGGCCTTGACAATAGGATATCTTTCTATTAACGACATTATCTACGGGTAAAATAAGTTTGGGTCATTAACTTACTCATACTAGGTGCAGCAATTCACAATTTTGAATTAAGCTGGGTATTGTTATCGATTTTCTAGACGCGGAAAAGTTATTCAAGCTGACAGAAAAATATATGGAGTTGAGCCTTTTCGACTTCACAGCCAAGCCTTCTTTATTGACGTTTGTTGTTTTGGAGAAACCACCTGGATACACTTTTGTATACCATCTGTATCTACAAAATATGTTATGATGAATATGTTCATACCTGACAAACAGAAGACAAAAATTTTCATCCGAGTTACGCAGTATCACTCTTGTATCACCAGACCTAGCAGCTAATACTCAATGAGTTCACTAAAACTTATGACATAACACTCAAAGCTTAACCGTGAATCCTAGAATATATAGTGATTGTTCTAAGCCAAAAAGTAAAAGCTCATTGTAGGGTTTTAATATCTCACCATAGTTATGTAAAGATTACCCCAGGAACTTTTTTTAGGAAAATTGGAAACTAAGTCGTGGACCTAGTGTTACTGATAGTTAAGGAAAAAAATTAGTAAGCCCTGAAGACCTAAATATATTGAAGACAAAAACAAATGCTCGAAAATTTTAAAATATTGATTATATATGCCTTCTAAAAAATTATACTACAGTGGGTGGCCGTTCCTCAAGTAGTGTATTGACTACCCAATCGAACGGTTCGGGGTTCAATACCAGCCGTGACCGACATATTTTTTTTTCAGATGGTGATGGCCTGATGGTTGGCTCACTGGCACAGGAGAGCCTTTCAGAACCGGCAATAAACAGTAGGTCCTGCTCAATAGTGTAAAAATTCTCAAAGTGAGAAACACAAATGAGTGCGAGAAGCTAGGCCTTGGCCCACACTTTGGCTGTCGCGCCAAAGTATTTATTTATTTATTTAAAATCTTGTGAGTGAATGGTTGCCCAAAACAACAACAATTCAATTTACACTAATGATTTAGTCTCCTCATTAAATGTTCTGTGTCACCCATGGAACGAAGTAAACACTGAGCCCAAAAACTTTCTTTCTCTCTTTGTCCCATTTTCCTAAGAACTTAATACGTGCTCACGCAAAACAGGAATTTTCTAAATAAAGTTAATCACTTACGTGACAAAGCCTAGAATAGACTCAAAAGTCCAAGATTTATAAGGAATTAAAAGTTGAATAATAAAATCTAGGTTAACTACCACAACAATACCTGCCAATCAACATTGTAATAAAAAATAATCAAAAATAAAAGAAGACTCATTAAATTTACTAGCTAAAAGCATTCACTTTGTAATGTAACATCCAATTTTACCTTTCTAATTCCAATTAGTCTATTGATTCAAGCGAATTACTAGTAAACAAAAACTTTTTAATCAACTCTCACATCGTATCCGAATATCTAGGCTAATTTTAATGTTCAAAATGGTATTCGTGCATTGCAACATCCACACAAATGCTGCACTTAGTCATATATGTTACTCCCCACTGTACGTTAGGCATATAATCATACAATGTTTTCTGAGTATTTTGCCATAGAAACAACTACAAATACAGTCTACTACGTTTCATTCACGTTCGAAATATCCAGTCGTTCAAGGTTTTGCCGGGGTCTACTTCTATTGCTTCGGAATTACCGTCAATACGAAATGTTCATTACTTTTCCCATAGCTCAACGATGATGTCAAATCAAGGACACACACTAAGCGCATGCGTTAAATTCCTATCCCCCGTTTATAGCTCATGCCGCACCATTGATTCTGAAGTGAGACAGAAAGCGACAAGACCAAAATCTGATGATTTGTACAGGGAATGGTTATAGACTATACAGAAACACATCCATGTATGGACCTATTCACATTCATTAAAAGTGCCTACGTAAGGACTTTTCCCAACTGTATTCGGAACTTTGACATCGATGACTAAAATCAGCATACGCATAAGTCCACGAGGTCTTTGACCGAATCCTCTTGTCCCAGTCCCGAAATAACTTTCTTTTATAACCATCGAATTTATCACACGAACAATGTATGTAATCTAACATCTACTCGTATTCTATACATAAAATCTATCTATTGAATCTTTCGGAGTTTTTTAACTGAAATATTTTGAATCATCTATTGGATTTCTTCAGAAAACGGTGTAGGATCTTCAGACTAGCAAATATCTTCTCTAAGGATAATATTTTTTGGGCTTTGGTTTTATAAAATTTTTTGAATTGAATACATATGATATGTATATGTATATTTATTCCTATGAACCAAGCAAAACAAATTTAACAATCCAAATATGGATGGATTTCGATACGGGTTATTCTATTTGTTTGCCTTATAGAATAAGTAATCCTGAGATTTATGTTTTATGACTCACTTACGAGTCCATACATATGTTCATCTACTCATACATAATTAATGTGAATATGCGGAAGGGTATCACAGCCAGCACGCAACGATGGATCGCCTTTAATTAATTGGAACACACTAGTTAATTTTTTGTTTCTCAACTCATAAAGTTAACTACTATTACAAAAACTTTAAGGTAATTGCCTTAAAAAAATAAATAATATTTAATTAAGAGAGCTTATTTAAACATATTTCTGTCTGAAATTGTGTCTTGTTATACCTAATAACGATGGCGGTCCAAGAAATGCTCGACCCAACAAAGAAAACACAAAAATTGTGGAAAAAAAATTATTTATTTTTCAAAATAACCGCCTTTCAGCTCTATACACGTTTCCCAGCAATGTTCAAAAAGTTCGATACCCTTTTTATAATAAAAACTGTCTTACTCCTCAAAATAGCCATTTACTGCCGACATCACTTCTTTATCGTTCTAAAATCTTTGACCACTGAGCCATTTTTTCAAGTTTGGGAACAGAAAATAATCCGAGGGGGCTAAATCTGGCGAATATGGTGCATAAAGTAGCAATTCAAACTTTAATTCATTAATTTTGGACATTGCACCAACGGATTTGTGAGCTGGTGCATTGTCCTGTAAAACACAACTTTCTTCTTTGTCAAATGCGGCAGTTTTTGCTTGATTTCTTCACTCAAACGTTGCAATAAGTTCGCTTAATACTGGGGGTTGATAGTTTTTCCTTTTTCAAGATAGTAAATGAAAATTATCCTACGCGCATCCCAAAAAATCAACGCCATGACTTTGCTTGCAGATGAAACGGTCTTCGCCTTCTTTGGAGCCAGGTCTCCCTTTTGAATCCATTGTTTTGATTGTTGTTTTGCCTCGAGTGTAAAGTGATGGACCCATGTTTCGTCGATTGTTATGAAAATTCGCAAAAATTCTGCTTTGTTGCTGTGAAACTTCGATAAACACTCAATTTAAACATCTTCACGACACTGTTTTTGCTCGAGTGTGAGCAAACCCGGCACCCATCTTGCACACAGCTTTCTCATATTCAAATTTTCAAATAATATGTGATGTACCGCACTTTTTGAGATGCCTACAATGTCTGCTAGCTCACGCACTTTCAATCGACGGTCATCCAGTACCGCTTTGTGGATTTTCTTCACCATTTCTGGAGTCGTCAACTCATTTGGTCGACCACTGCGATGCTCGTCTTGGCAGCTCGTACGGCCTCGTTTAAACTCAGCAACCCAAAATTTTACTGTTGTAAACGAAGGAGCAGACTCACCCAGAGTAGAATCCAGTTCAACTTTTATATTGGTTCTGCTGAGGCCTTTCGAAGTATTATATCACATAACGATGACGAATTTTCGCCATTTTCAGAAACATTTCTTGTAATAACATTCATTTTACGATTTTTCTATTCACTATGCATCAAAATGAATAAATATTATCAATATTCGTTTAAAAGTTCGCTTTTATAACAGTTATTACAATAACCGTTTACATGATTATTGCCTTTGATATTGGTGCATGCAATCCCCATAAGCTTTGGTATGTACCATATGGTATGTTCACTTGTACAGTCACCCATGATCAAGAAACTAGATGGCATTGGTGTCCATTTATCTGAACACACTAATCTGATTGTGTCAAACCAACAGTTGTTTGAAAGGCGACATGTCAGGCTACATTTTTTGTGAAGTCAGCAGTGTAATTCGTTGCTCGTGATAAAAGTTGTACTGATTTGAATATGAAGAAATACGCTTTGTGATGCTTTTTTACTATAAAACATGCGTTTGCAAAAACATGCTGAAAAATTTGTGCAGTTTACGGTGACAATGCTGTGAGTGAACGCCGGACCCAGGAGTGGTTTTTTCGATTCCGTTCCGGAAATTTCTATGTAAAATATGCGCCTTACACTTGTCGGCCTGCTACTGAAAAAGTCGATGAAATTTTGAAACAGATGGAGCAAGACCGACACGGCTGTCTGGAGGTAGCGTAGGCCCTAAACATCAACCGTATGACAGTTTTAAATCATCTAAAACAAGAAAAACCGAATAATCATCAGTGGAACGCTGCTGAAACGTAACGAAATGCAACCATTTTTGAAGCGATTCATTACGGGCGGTGAAAAATGGATTAAATACGAGAATATCCAACGCAAGTGCTCATGTTCAAAGGCCGGTGACCGACCACAACCGATTTCAAAGCCTGGATTGACAGCAAACAAGGTTATGTTGAGTGTTCAGTGGGATTGGAAAGGAATTGTCTATTATGAGCTGATAGAACTTGGCGAAACGGTCAATTCGATCCTCTACTGTGCACAACTCGACCGTTTGATTGAAGTTATCAAGAAAGAGTGACCAGAATTGGCCAACAGAAAGACATTTGTCTTCCGTCATTACAATGAGCTTGGTTGGAAAGTTTTGATGCATCCACCGTATAGCCCGGACCTTGCACCATCTGATTACATTTGTTTGGTCTTTGCAAAACTCTCTTGATGGTAAAATCACTTGGCCGAATTTTTCGCTGATAAACCACAGAAGTTCTACACCAATGGAGTTATGAAGCAAAATGTCATAAATAATAATGGCCAATATGTACTTGATTGAAATTGATTTTGAAATTTAGAGAAAATTGTTTATCAAAAATGTACCAAAAAACAGCGGAGACTTTTAATATGACCCGAAATATTCAAACATACCGTAGAAAAAGGTATCAATTGTAACATCCACGCAGTACTTAGATGACGCTTAAGTGTAAAGCAACAATGAGACAAGTATTTTTTAAAGTTCGGGATGTGAAATTTGAGTTAGTTAGGTGTGAAATGCTTTGCGAAGCCTATGAGGTCTACTTTAACTGCCCTATTTGAAATCAAGACAAGCCATGGGTTCCACATGTTGCTTGCAGTAATTACAAAAGATGTCCAGAAGGCAACAGTTTTCAGTGTAAAAAATATAAATAGGTATGTTTATTTGAATTTTTATTTGTTTTAGGTTGGTACCGAGGTGAGAAAGGGAGTATGAAATTCGCAGTACCTAGAATTTGGCGAGAACCAAGAGACCACTGCTATTTTTGCATCGCAAATACACGCAAAAGACGTGGTATCAAAAATGCTAAGCCAATCGAATATCCTAGTCTTACTTCGTCTTCTGCTCCAATTTTGCATAGCCCACAATTTCCAATCCCAAAACCGCCAAAAAAATTAACTCAATCGAGCTTATCTCAAACTTCAACCGAAAATAATGAAGATGAAGAACTTTTGAAATCACAGGAACAACAAAAACCCCATCTAATTTCAGGAAAAGATTTTAATGATTTAATTGGAGATTTAAATTTGCCGAAAAATAGGGCAGAGATTTTGGGTTTTCGCTTAAAACAATGAAATTTGCTTGTCGATATCAAAATATGCTAACTGATAAACAAAATCGCCATGAGACATTTTCTTCGTTCTTTACAAAGCAAAGGTTTATTCAAATAAATTGGGATGCCCTGTATACCCAATGAGTGGCGGTAATTTACTGACGCGACGGTTCAACAAAAAGCTTAACAGCAGGTTTATTACACAACGGAAATAAATGTCCATCTCTTCCAGTAGCCCACATTGTACACCTGAAAGAAAACTAAGAGAGTGCGAAAAATTTTACTCGAAGCTTTAAAATATCAAGAGTACAAGTGGCAGTTCATTGGAGATTTTAAAATAATGGGGCTCTTAATGGGATTTCAGGGAGGATACACAAAACATCCGTGTTATCTTTGTTTGTGGGATAGTAGAGCAGATAGATAGTAGAGCACTATGTTCTTCGATCTTGGCCGATAAGAACGGAATTTTGTTCTGGAAAACATAACGTTAAATATAAACCTATTGCTGAATCTGAAAATGTGTTAATGCCACCTTTACATATTAAACTTAGGCTAATAAAACAACTCGTAAAAGCGCTACATGAAAAATCTGAAGCTTTTTCATTTTTAAAAAAAATTTTTCTTAAGTTGTCAGAAGCGAATTTTTGTTGATCCACAAATTAAAAATTGCTAACCAGTGCTCAAAAAGAAATTTGGCATAGCTTTCAAGCACTAGTTTCTGGATTTTTAGCCAACAATAAATTCAAAAACTACAAAGAATTATTTGAAAACATGTTGAGGAACTCTAAAGCTATGGGTTACAGGATGTCTTTGAAAGTACATATGCTACATTCTCATGTAGATAAGTTTCTTAACAACATGGGAGCATCCTCAAAAGGACAAGGAGAACGTTTTCATCAAGATGTTATGGACTTCGAACGCCGTTATCAAGGGCAATACAATGATAATATGATGGGAGACTAATACGAGAAAGTACTTATGAACATAAAAGAATACCAGGGTTCACTTTTATATTATTATTTTTCGTATTTCTGTAAACTTTCACTGTAAATATTTTAACAATTAAAGGTGCATAAATAACTAGAAATCTATATGATTTAATTTTTTAAAAAAAAATTAAAATTTAAATCATAGTTTTAAAAATAACTCCTTAAAGCGTTCTCCTGGCTACAATAGTAAACTTTTTTTTTCAATTTTTTTTTTTTTTTTTTTTTTTTGTTGAATGACTATAGAGACACCTTTATAAATTGCATACTCTTTTTTCAAAGTCAAAATTCATGTTGACTTGTGTAACCAGTAGATCTAAGTTTTCTACTTTATTAACAGAATAAATCTTCCTTTAACAAACAACGTCAAACGGTTCAAAATAATAAGTTACTCTTTGATCAATAGTTAATTTCTAACCCGATAGTGTTTGTTTAAAAGTTTAATCCACGTCATTATATAGGGTTTTCTAATAACGACTTGACAACTTTATTTTTAAATAAAAGGCAAACCATTTCAAAAACTTTATTATTGGCTTGAAGTACAATCAAAACATTTATGAATGGAACTCGACTTCGTTCATATGCCCACCGCGGGCACGTTTGCAGCGGTCGATTTGTTGGACCCAATTTTCAACGACTCGGCCACACATTTCGGCCGCTATTTTGCGTTCAATGTTGTCTCTGACCTCTTCCGACGTCGTCGGCGTGTTGGCATAAGCCAATGACTTAACGTAGCCCCACAGAAAATAGTCAAGCTGCGTGAAATTGCACGAACGACTGGCCCATGTCTTGAGACCATACTTACTCTTCAATAAATCGATTGTAGCGTGTGCTGCGTGGCTTGTGGCACCATCCTGTTGAAACCACATATCGTCCAAGTGTATATCTTCTAATTCAGGCCAAAAATAATCGGTGATCATGGCGCGATAACGCTGACCATTCAAATATGGCCCAATAACGCCGACGGCATGCAAATCGCACCAAACAGTTATTTTTTGTGGATGAAGTGGTGATTCATGAAGCACATGTGGGTTTTCACCCAACCAATAACGCATATTTTGCTTATTGACAAACCCATTGAGCCAAAAATGAGCTTCGTCACTGAAGATGATTTTGCGATGAAATTCATCATCTTGGCGCATCTTCTCCAGAACCCAATCGGAGAACGTTTGCAGACGTTGCTCGTAAGTGTACTTCGACAGTGACAGTTTGATTATTACTGAAACAGTGCGTTCACAAATTAAATTCAAAGTTGTCAAGTCCCTATTGGAAAACCCTATAGTTAAAAATAATTAAAAACTTAAAATCGCCACGGCAGTTTTTGATGAAAATAATTCTGACCAATCAATTCTTAGTTTCTTTTTCGAGTAATATGAGCTACACGCAACGCGCAACACTAACGCCTCACGTAAGTCCAGATAAGTGTCATATTTCCGAAGATATATTCATTGATTATAGTTCGTAATTAATTTCTGTTTTTACAAAGCCTGCACAGGCCTCATTCTGTAAGAAATCAGATTCCATAATGTCACCAGCCTAAAAATGGCACTGCATTGTTATTGATATAATGAAGTCTAAAGAGTCTCTGCGATCATCGCGCTTTCTATTGTATTTGACAATTTTGCTCATCTACAAGTCCATATTTTTTTAAAATAGGCTGAAAACCTTTTTTTCATTTGGGATACAATAAGGGCTTGCAAACAGTCTTATATTAACTGCAGTAATGACATCGGAGCGGAAATCAAGAGAAGAGTAACTCTTGCCAAAAGCTGTTGAAAATCAAGTAACTAGCTCTATCTCGAACAAACGAAGAAGTCCAATAAAACCCTTTTTAATGGAATTGAGGCATAGACGCTCTTCAGGACTGATTTTCGGTCCCATTTGCATTAATGAAATGTTTAAGAGGTATTGCAACGAAAAACTAACCATTTATCATAGAAATAGATTTGTGCAGAAAGCTGGGAAGCAAGTTGGGTTGAAGTGCATGACTAATCTGGTCTTTATGTCATTATGCCATTTAAAGTAAGTATATAAAGTAATACTGCTCGCATTTCATGCCCACTTTTTTTAAACTGCATAATTCCGGGGACGCGGTGGTAAGAATCGTTTGTTTACATCGTCTTTCTGCGTTCTGTTTAAATGAGTCTTCAAACATAGAAATTATACTCGTAATGTGTGTCAATCCATTAATAATTCGGAAGTCATATTCCGAAGAAGATTCTTTTATATACTGATGGGTATTGAAATCTCAACAGAACTTAAGATTTAATAAAGTCAAATGCTAACAAACCGGTAAGAACTCATAATTAATTTAAAAAATAAACTCAGTGCTTCTCATATACAAAATAAGGTGGTGTAAAATTCAATAAGATTTTAAAATAAAGTGGTAAGCCTATTTTCGCACATATAGTATCCCGACTAAGACAAGTTTGCTTTGCTCATATGCATATTGTTCTAACTGCAATCTTCGAAAAAAGAAGTTCTAACTCTGGGTTTAGTTCTAGAATTACTAAACGAATTGAGGAAGCTATCTAGCTAGACTCTAGCTCCGAATTATATAAACACAAACAGACATGAATTGTATATGTACGTCATACTTTTCCAAAATATAGTTTACTCTAGAATTTGAAAACTAAATAGAAAATCGATAAAACTTAGTCCTAATAATAGTTTCCACTATACCATTCCCATATTTGCATGTTCTTTAAATGCAAAAATGCCTACAATGAACTCATTTCTGTTTAAAGATACAAGATTCCGTTGCAATTAAGTAGTACAAATCGTTTTCACGCATTTTTTGAAATCAATATACTATAAAATTTAATTGATCAAAGTTCGGTCTATAACAATAATTAATGGAACACAACATCGTTTATGTGACCACTACGGCTTCTGTTGCAAGCGACCAACCGAAGGTCAAAATTATCGAGTAAGTAAGTCAATGGCCGCAATTTCAGTTTGGATATTATATTTGAGATCACGAATTGTCGCTGAGTTATTGGCTAAGGTGTCAAATTACTTGAACTTGGAGGCTAATCAACTGAAAAAATCAATAAAAAAAAGCCGGTCAACATATTGCCGTAACGTTCTCCATTCACTGTAACTGTCTCTCCAGCCTAATCTTCGAAAAGTACGGGCCAATAATGCCGCCAAATACAGTGACTTTTTTCGGATGCATTAGTTTTTCGTGAATCTCGTATATGTTTTCCTATCCCCAGAAACATTGTATTTTGTATTTTACGTACCCATCCATCCAAAAATAAGCTTCATCGGAAAAAATCAAATTCGGTGACAAATTATCCTGGCGATCCAATATCCACTTAACAAATCGGCGACTCCGTAGATGGTCCAAAAGATTCAGTTTTTGTGTAGTTTGGATTTTGTCTGCAAGGAAATGAAGATTTTCCGTAAAGCGCCTTAAGTGAGGCCTAATTGTTGACTTCGGCTTTGAATTGATGTGCCTGGTTTTGAACACTTACACTCACAGTGGTGAGTATGCTAATAAGGAATTTGGCCCGATAACGAGCCAATTTTTTCAAAACAAATTCTTGCACGAATTCCGGACTTATGTTGACCGAACAGCTCACGAATTTTACGAAATGTTACTTTTACAGATCGCCCATTTGCGTAATAAAATTAAATAACAGAAATGCGTTTTTTTTTAAAAGGCACGCGCACAAAGGATTTTGTGTACCCTTAAGATGTTTGCACATGGCGCGTGCGGAAGGAAGTTACGGATACCGATGTGCCTTGGTTTTAAATGTTTGCAAGTTATAGTGGCTAGGAAATAAAGAGCTCGGCAGGGCATTCCATAAGAGTATAGCTTAAGAAAGAATCACGATATTTCAAAGTACGTCCGAAGGTGGGCTTAAGGGTATACTGATGAGCATTCATAGCGATACGTGTGTTATGACTGATGCTACTTTCACTGCTGGTGAGAATAGCGATAAAACAAAGTTACACAGGAGACGTTACATCAGTGTTCGAGGGTAATATTGACATCACCTATGGATTTTATCGCACGATTTTGGGTACTCTCTACCTTGGCCGTAGTGTAGTGGTATATGCATAGACTCCTCAAGCAGATGGTCACAGGTTCCAATCCCATGCGAGGCAATTCTCTGAAAAAGTCTTTTCATAGAATTTGTATGTAGTTATATGAAAATCCCGCCGGCGTCAACTCTGGCTGACTGGACTAAATATGTATAACGAACTAACAACTAGTACGTACTTAAACCCACTGGTTGAGGATGCACTGGCTCGTCCCGTCCAGTTTGACAACCACCTCTGGGAAAAATATCGAAACCTAGTACACCTGAGTTCCAAACTTCTAAACCACCCGCCCGCGCCCTAAAGAAAAGCTAGTAAAAGGGTATTAATATCAATATAAAAATAAAATAAAAAACCAAGTGAAAAGAGTTCTTAGAGGCACCTGACCAGATGTGGGCATTGTACTCCAGTTTTGGGCGGATGAACGCCTTATATATTGTAGCCAAGTTAGAAGAGCCAGAACGTGAGTCCGAGAACAAATATGAGAAGTAAAAGAATATATTGGATTAGAAGTAGCAGACAAAACGGAGTTCTGAGGCACACGAAAGGTAATTTATAATCCATTAAAGAAGAGAGTCGTCGATCCCAAAAGCACGCATTTTCGACAAAAGAGCTTAATGCCAAACTCTGTCAAATGCCTTAGAAATATCATGTGCAACTATTTTCCTATTTCGCCAAATTGATGTACGATTTGGTTCCACTTTTCGGTGAGACATGTCAAATCACCAGTTGACCTGTTGCTACGAAAATTGTAATGTCGGTCATTGAGAAGTTTTCCTATTTCGAGATATTTCATGAGCTGACGGTTTATCAGCGTTTCCATGAACTTAAAAAGAAGTAACGTTGGTGCAAAGGATCTGTACGGACGTAGTACTGATGAAAAAGCTTATGCAATGGTTTTTCCGGCATGGAGAAAAAGAGATATACCATCTGGACTATCTTTATTTTAAAGTACTCTTGCTTGCTTGTGTGCGAAAGTGGATTTGTCCCATTGAAGATTCGATGTACTCAAGTGTAGGTGGTGGTGTTGTTGTGTGGTTAATGACTCCCATAGCTAAAATTGCCAAAGATTGTATGACATCTGTCAAAATTACATTACAAATCTAAATCAGTCGAACCAAAACTAGTATCACTTGAAAACCCATACATAAAATAAATTCATTAGTTCAAAGAAATAAAATAAGTTTTTCTTTTTACATTCTGCCAATTGTCGACGCCGCTTGTGTAACTTTGCTCTATTCAACGTGCTGTTTGTCTATTTTGTTGTTTGTTCATTGGTTTGAAGACGGAAGTACTAGGACAAAAAACCTAGCGTTAATTCCAGCCTAAGTCTCGAGTTAAACAAAGAAAATCGTAAACAATTAATTTTTTAACAAGGCTGCGTCTAGTCGTAACAATATACAATATAAAAAAATAATTATGAAAGTAATTGCATTTTCAAAATAGCTAAGCTTAATGTAATGTTTTGTTTTCTCCTAATATTTCCATCTATGCAAAAACCTTTTTTTTATCAATTAATTTTACGTCATATACATGAAAATTAGATTTGTGAACCTTGTGTTTAAAACCGCTTCATTTAAGTTAATGTTAAAAGCAAAAGTGATATCTAACAGCAAATAATGAACATACAAAAACTTTTCACAGAATCTTGCTGGAAATGCAAATAATATGTAGATTCGTTTTGTCACATCGTAGCCTACTAATACTACTTACTACTTTTGCCCTTTTTAAAACACGACTGCTGTAATTCCCCTTTAAAAATAGCAGTGTTTTTTGCTACTTCTTGTTCCACTTAAGAATTCACCATAAAAAGGTAATTAAATAGGACAGATATATGTACACATGTAAGACGTTCAATGATACATCATCTGGTTGGTGAAAAAATTTCATTTATTTACAAAAAAAATGTTGTTGGCATCTCAAATCAAAGTTTCATCGCAAACTAAGGAAATAGTATTTATTTGGAAGCACTGTCTCTCCGTATTTCCGAAGAAAATCTTCACTGCTAGCCTGGCATTTGCATACATACCGGAACTCTGGCGAACAGTGAGAGTAGCCTTTATATCGAAAAACGGAAAGGACTACTCGCGTGAAAAGCGTTTCAGACCTATAATTCTGACTTCCTTCATATTGAAAAGCATCGAGAGAGCGGTCGAGGTTGCGATTCCAACACGCCAACCTACACGAAGATCCTGCGACAGTGCGCTCCAGAATCTGGTTGGCAAAATTGAAAGCGCACTCGATAAGAAAGCATTTTCATCGAGGGTGCTTTCGACAACGCAACACAACAGGGGCATGTGTAACTTGGCCAGACAACACGGCGTAGACGGATGACTTGTTTTGTGGATAAAAGCAATGCTGCTGAATAGGACATCGATTGCAGTTGCTGGCTGGGTCCAATATGTGGTGGCGAAGGCAAACAGGAGTTGGCCGCAAGGTATGTGTCCTGTGTCCACTGCTATGGCGCATGTTGGCCGACTCTCTGCTCAACGCGCTTAATAGCTCTAAAGTTTATAGTAATCGACGACTGGTGCACTAGTAATAGGCTTTCAGTCAATCCTCTCAAAACTGAGGTTCTTCTCTTTACAAGAAGAAGGAAGCTGATTGGTTTGGTTCATCTAGTTCTTAAAGGCATCACAATCCAATTCAACAAGGTGACATCCTGGATAACAAACTTCTCTGGACTAAACATGTTACATCGAAAGCCTCTAAGACGCTGTCGGCCTTCCGGCAGTACAGAGGAGCTATCGGCAAGACATGGGGCCTATCACTGAGAAGGGTCTTTTGGATCTACATAGCTTTGATAAGGCCAATTTTATATTATGCATCGGTTGTCTAGGCTTGATATTCAAATCATGAGCTGCAGTCTTAAAGAATCTTTAGGACCCTTGTTTGTGCGCCAGGTCACAATTGGTTCACACTAAATGTAGTCGCGATGAAATTGCCAGGCAAAGTTTATAGAAGAGTTTTTCAGAACCCGAACCTACCATATGTTGGGTCTATCCGCCTCCTCGGTTTCCACTAACAGTTGGGTCTCTTATGAGCACAACTGCAGATGGCATAACTCCTCAGGTTTCAGGCAGACCAAACGAATGTATCCCGATGTCTCTAAGAAGTCAGCGGACTTTCGGTTGACCCTCAGCAGGAAAGACTGCAGGTTGCTTACAGGCGTGTGGCAGGGCGCGAGAGGGCTAGACACTTAAATGTGATGGGCATAAGTGATACAACACCCTGTTATGCTTGTCGTAAAAGTGATGACGACACCGCGAATCACTATCACTAAAGCGCTTACTCATCTTCCTTCGTAAGACTGAAAGATTTCATTAAAATGAATTTACAATGGACTACTTCTTTTTTTGAGTACTTTGTTCCGACATAAAAAAAGAGGGTAGCGGGCCATACAGCATGAAATGTTCGATTTTCACTTGCCTAAAAACATAAGCGGCCCGTTGAAAATCAACCATATGATGTATATTATGGGAGTTTGTTACAAGAACATTTACAATTTTTGTTTCATCAACAGGATTGCAGTTCAAATTCAAACTCTCTTTCTTTATGGATTCAAGATGGAAAAGGTAACTAATGAGTTGTCCAGGAGCTAGGGTAAATGTGCATCCAATAAGATTGGTGCGAAACATTGTATAAAATATAAGGGTATCTTCACATGATGATAAAATGACACCATTCTCTCAACGAAAATATAAGAAAGTTCACAAGTGTGTAGCCCATGAATTGAAGTATCAAAAACCAATGCGTTCAGAAATTTCGGCATCGTACAGCTAAAAACATCATAGCCAATCGTTTCAGTTCCGGACAATCAACTGTGATAAAAAGTGGAATCCCTGTGAAAACCATGAAAAAAACTTAGGAAACCTATCTTATCCATACCTCCGAACCCGGTTTTATCCAGAAAAGGGTATTGTCGCAATCTAGACTCCGTTTTTAATTTGTTCAACCAGAAATACTTCATAAATAAATAGGCCATTAAATACAAAATGCAACCTAGGTTATTCCACAGACTTATTCCAATCCTATTGCATGTCAATTCCAAATCCAATAACTTGCCCGTTCCCGAACGGGCTAACGTCTTATTCGTAGTCTCGTGTTATATTTCTGACACAAAATTCTATATTTCGAAACTAAATAGAGTGAGGACTTCTACGAAAAACTACACTATTTTGATTAAATAAAAAATTCATAAAAAATGTAATAATATTTTTATTTTCACCTATGAAATCAGAGATTTTAATTTTAAGAGCTCTTTAGGTAAAAATTATAGTTAATAAGGAAGCGTGACTTATATCAAGAACAAAATCAGTCATGCAGTGCCGGGAATTCCAAGCTACAATAATATAGTATTGCACGGTGTGTGTACATCTATGACAATTGACTCAGTATAACTTCACATAAAAATTACCGCTGTCGAAAAGCATTATAACTTATGTGAACTACCATATATTGGAAAATGACGAAAGATTTCAATCAACTAATGTACATAACATGTATAGTTTGGAACCTCAGGGTTTGATAAAAAAAAAAATTTACTTTCCATAGGTACATGCAACTTTTCGTGTGAATTTATTCCTTTTAGACAAAATGCATTTGAAAAAATATAAGAGTTAGATAAATGATTTACTTAAACTACTGAAAATTTTTGGAAAAATCTTATACCAAAAACAATCGGACCACTATGCATTAAATCAAAATATTCTGAACACTATTCATGTTGATAATCGATGAAGAAGACAAAAATAAGGCAAATATTTTACTATCATGTACTATAATGCACACCAATAAGGAACAACCTTATATAGGGTAATTCATCGTGAGGTTTGATTTTAAATAGGCTTTTTTTGGACAGATCAAGCGTGACGCCTATCAAACTGCTTTGTCATTTTTGATCAGTATCGTTTTTTCAAGCCATCATGAAAAGACTCATACCACAAAAACGTCTCCAAATTGTTTAGATGTATTACGAAAAGCAGCGTTCTGTGAGAAATGTTTTTCGTGCGATTCGAGGAACTTACGGTGCGCATAATCGACCTACTGAAACCACTATTACCAATACCACTCGCAAATTTGAGTCCCAGTTTACATTAGGGGATGATACTCCACCAGTTAGACTACATCCAGCACGTAGTGAAGAGACTATAGCAGCAGTGTACGCGAAGACTGTGACTAATCGATTCTCAGCAGCTTGGCATGGCGTATTCGACAACTTGGAGTATATTACGTGAGGATCTCGCTCTAAAAGCGTACAAAATGCAACTTGTGCAAGAATCGAAGCCAGGCGACTTGAATTTGCGTCATATTTTCAGTGAATGGGCTCTGGAAAAATTCAATGAAAATCCGGTGTTTTATCGTGTAATTTTCTTGAAGCCAATTTCTGGCTCAATGGATACGTTAATAAACAAAATTCTCATATTTGGGCTGATGAGCAACCCGAAGAGTATCAAGAGCTACCATTACATCCATTAAAAACAACGGTATGGTGTGGTTTATGGGCTGGTAGAATCATTGGTCCATATTTCTTCAAAAATGAGGCAAATCAGAATGTTACCGTCAATGGTAACCGTTATCGCACCATGTTAGGAGACTGTGTGCTTCCTGAAATCCAAGCACATGGTCTCGGTGAGCTCTGATTTCAAGAAGACGACGCTACGAGACCTGTTGAGAAATCATTTTGGTGAGCACTTTATTTCACGTTTTGCTACGGTAAACTGGCCGCCTAGATCGTGCGATATCACACCTTTGGACTATTTTCTCTAGGAATATGTAAAGTCTCAGGTCTTCAGGAATAAGCCAGTTACGATTGATGCTTTGGAAGCCAACATTACTCGTATTATCCGCGAGATACCAGTCGCTATACTCGAACGAGTTGCCTAAAATTAAACCTTTCGAATGGACCACTCCAGACGTAGTCGTGGCTAACATTTACGTAATATCATTTTCAAAAGGTAAATGCCATGAATTGTTCTTTAAACCGATAATAAAAATTTTAAGTTCACTTTCAAATTTATGTTGTTTATTTTACATTACAAATCAAACTTAACGATGAATCACCCTATACATATAAGATTGCTCCAGAAAATTTTAAAATCATTACGATCGGAGAAGAGGAAATGTATTTTCAATATTCCAACTATAACCTATGGCGTATACTTGTTTTTTTTTTTTTGTGCAAAACTTACACTTGCCATACTTACTCCATAGAAATAAAATCGTTATTTCCTTAACAATCTTCGGATTAATTTTATTTTTAGAGCCGAAAGCCGTCGCTGCTAATTGCTCTTATCCTTAATACTATTAACAATTTATAATTGTGTATTGATATCTCAATAAATAAAAAATAAATAAATAAATAAAATAAATAAATTTTATTTTTTGCACTTTCAATTAAAATCGTATATTCATTGCTTTTGTAAAATAAGTGCATGGCCGTGTTTTTAATTTATCTCGCGTGGGCTACTTATTAGTCCAGGCACACCTTAATCTTTCTAAGTGCTATAAGCTCCTTGTACTCGTACAAGTGCTCGTATCAAATGACCACTAGAACACATGTTTTCCCCATTGGCACATAGGTTCAATTTCTCAAACATGTAGTCTACTCGAACGTTCTACACTTAAGTTCCAAGTGTGTGCTGAGGAGGACACTTTGTAATTATCGCGATTGTCAAAGTCAACCGTTAGAAAATCAGATTTTTTTTTTTTACAATTACAAAAGTACTCCAGAAACTATTTTCTATTGATAATAATTGCGTCTATGCACTTGTTATGTGATTTTTTTTTAAGAGAGAAAAGATTGCAAATGCAAATGGCTACAATTAGTATATTTTATGAGAGATACTCACTCGAAAGATGTCTATGATACAATACATAGAGACATTTCTTTTTTTTTACATTTTTATGATTTTTTTGTTCTTGCCATTGTAAACAATTGTAGTCGCCAACTTAAGTCGCAAATTTCAGCGAAATAAATTTTAATAGTTTTTTTATCCCAAATAAGGTACGAAGTGTTTATATTTCGTCGTGAGCGTGCATTAAATATGTAGTCTCAACGTCATTTGAAAAGATTTTCTTTGAAGTCTGACGTATTTTCATCTCAAAAGTTTCTAGAAAACTAATGTTTGCAACCTTTTTGGCAAATCGCAGGGGGTGGATGAAACTTTGATAGATGAATGTATACTTTGTTGCGATTTTCGACAGAAAATCAATATTTTATTTTACTTCACTCAAATTTAACTTTCTTTAGGAACATGAGTTTATATTTCTTTTTGACGAGGCTTTGCAATATTACTTCTCCTCACGCCATTAGGTTTAATACTTATAACAGAGAGACGATTCTTATGGTCATAGGTATAGGCATATTAGCGTAAATCCACAGAATTCGTGTCCTTAACTTTTTTTTTGTATATGCCAGTATTAAATTATAAAATGTTTAAACTATTATTTGTTAATCAAATGATTTTAATATTGTTTGATGGTAAGCCAAGTTGATTGCACATCGGTGATAATTTTACTAAATATTCAATATTCAAAAATTGAACTTATTTTCACGATCATTGAAACACAAATACCTAGTACTGCACGCTGAATAACTCGATGCATCACCTAACGCATCATCAACTTATGTGAAGTCAAATTATGTTACATGAGCAAGCAGAATTCATGCAGTTGTACAAGGAAGCTGCAGAATATAGATACTAGTGTTAAATCTACTCGTAATTATCAAGATCTCATTCAATTTTCTTTTCAAAAATATCTTATTATTCGAAAAGTTCTTTTTTAAAGCCAACCGGGTAGAGTTATAGATAAAATATGTGCATATACATTACATTATACTATTGCGATGCAAGTTAAACATAACAAAAAAAAGTGTCAGCTCGTTAAACCTCTCAAATCAGATTATTTTGAACATCATTGGACATGAACATCTTGTCGTTTGAAGTTTAAAAAAATCGGGGACTAATTTTTAATTATACATTTATATATGATATATATAATGACCAGATAGCAATAATAGTTTTTCCAATTATTATGTTTCAGCAGCTGTCACAGTCACCAATGATATCCAGCTGTCAAAATATTCAGTAAGGTTTGCCATTTCATCATGTATCGTTTTACGCTTATCAACCGTGCGAAAATTATTAAAAAAAATATTATCGAAATTCCGGAAGTGAATTTCGTCATGAGGTCTGGCGTCATCATGGCTTCAGTGTGTAGTCAGTTCGTCACACCGTGGAAAAGCTTTAGAGTGAGTACATTCTTTTGAATCTTAAGCCACCAACCAGACAAATATTGGTGCGAAATGAAGAAAACATAGCCGTAGCGGTCAGAATGGAAAAAGACGCGGAAATGTCGATTCGGCAGCGATAGACAATGCCTTGAGTTTGCTAATTAGGCGCTGGAAATGTCGTATGGAGATTCAGATTTTGGCCATCATCTTCTCCAACAAAGCCCATTTTTGGCACAGCGGCTATATTAACAAGCAAAATTGCTATGATTGGAGCGAATGCAATCAACAAGTGTTCGGCCAAATATCAATGCATCCACAAAGATTGACTGTATGGTGCGGTTTATGGCATGGCAGCATTATCGGACCTTATTTATTTCGAAATGAGGGAGAGATATAGAACTGAGTATAACCGGCTTTCTGTGGTCAGAGCTCGACAACATCGATATATCCGACTTGTATATTCCAACATACTAGTGACACAACGGTCGAAGTTGTGAAGAATAAATTTAGCGATTGGGTCGTCTCACGGCAAGCATTTATCAATAATCCGCCGCGATCATGCAATTTGAAACCACTCAATTATTTTCTCTGAGAAAAGTCTACGCTAAAAAGCCAAATACTTTTTTACGAACTCGAGGCCAACAATAAACACGCTGCACAGATTGGACCTAGTCATCAAAAATTGGATCGACCGCTTAAAGCACTGCCAGCGAATCCGAGGCGGCCATTTGAATGATGTGCTATTCCACAAATAATGACAGGAACGTAGATTTAAATTAAGAAGAGAATCAGTTTTATATCTCACACCGTTGTAAGTTTATATTTAGTCATGTATACATATTATATATAAGGAGTTTTGTTTTATAATAAATAAATATTTAGTATAAATTTTATATATTCAATAAATATAGATACATTTAACTATGATAAAATAGAAAATATTGTAACACTAGATGAAGAAATCGTGTTCTTGTTTAGCCAGTTTATTTTATGTTTATTAATAAAATACAATACATACAAATCTTCCTTTGAGAAAGTGATCAATGAGTTATGCAGTCTTGTGAGAATTGCGGACTATAATAAAATAAAAGAAAGTTTTGTTCACATGACACAAGTCTTATTGAGTCTTATGGTATTAAATATACGCTGGTGTCCTTCCCAATGAACCAAAAATATTATAAAACGGCCAATACCTTGACATACCAGACATAATATCATAACCACCAATTTCGATATTAAGCATTATTTTACGGAAAATTTTCTGTGAGATATAAATATTTTTTCCTGGAATAAATTTAGCAGGACTTGGCTCAAATGGGGAGAACCTTATTCAACCCAAAGGGAACGTAATACATGAGTTTTATTTAAAAGTCAATCAAGAAACAAAACTTCATGAAGTATCTATGAGTATTCTCTTCTGGAAGATGTTATAAACTGAATGATTAGCATGTAGGAACATTTGAAAGCTTAACGGAACATTTAGCAGGATATATTATAGTTAAGATTTAAGCAGAGCCATAGCGAATAACAATATTTTAAATAAATTTTTCTATTAAATCAAAGTATCAAGTTGTACTTTTTATTTTATTATGAATACTTTGTATAATTTTTTAGAAAACCAAAAGCAACAGAAACTTTTATCAAAAGCATGCTCGAAACCCTCCAATTAAGAAGGTAACTACACTTTAACTATTTAAGTATCGTATTTCTCAAAATATATTGAGAAAGAGCGTCTTATTGCAAACGATTAAAAAAAAAAAAAGGATTACTAAAGCTAATAAGATGATGACCTGCTAATGTCGTTTCATCTCGACGGACCATAAAAGTTCCCATAAAAAAAAAACGTGTACTCTGCATTTGTGCGGTAGGTTTCTTTTTCCTCCTACTCATCCATTGCTGCCAGGAAAGTCCTTCATTTTACCCGGCCGGCATTTTATATAAAATTTGTACATATGTAGAAGTGTTTACGTGATTTACCGCCGTCTGTGCATGCATATACGAGTGTTTTTTTTTTTTTTTGTTTGTTTGTTTTTTGTTATCTACTCTACTAACGTTCTAACGCTGGAGCCATGCTGTCTAATGATATACTCCCAACCTTTTCAAAAATCTGCTCCTACGCGTGGTAATTTAACCTTTTTCAATGTTAAATCTCTCATTCCGTGTGTATCTGTATGCCCCCTTGGTAGCTCAGGAAGCACAAAACCCCTGAGCCCATCATAGCGCAGGCTCTCTCCTGAAACCTACAGCTATGTAAGTAATAAAAGACGCACATTTTTTTTTTGCACAAGAATACCCATTTATTTATGTACAAAAAGAATTTCAAATTATTGTAGATATTTACTTCAAAACAACGTGATATTTTTGCCTCATCCACCGGCTTAGGAACATAATAAGATACATCACATAGATTTGAATTAACCACGCTGTAATCAAATTCAGGTCGGTTATAGGACCCATGTGTTCTTTGTGATACTCCTTGTATTTGAAATTTACCCCACTTTTGAAGGCAAATTTAAATTTTCAACTCTAGCCAGAGGTATTTTTTTGTTTAATTAATTTGTAAAAATAAAATTAAATTTCATCAAGGTGATGAGCAATTTCGTGATCATAATTTTTGCCAAAAACAAATTTCGCTATTTTATACGTAGACCGTGACGGGCTGATTTAATGATTCGTGATAATTGAAAGTTAATTTCATTGTGCTTGAATTTTTGTTCGAAATTTAACAGATACATGTGTTGAACCTCGAAATAGAAACTACATACTCTTACAAAAACTAAAAACAAAAAAATTGCTAAGCGTAGGTGGTGTTAACTGTCGAAATGACTATGATTAAAAAAATTAACATTGAAACATTGACAGTGAAAATTTAGTAGTTGTTAATGCCCCTAACAATATGTAGAATCACCACAAGTTATTAATTATTAAACGTCAATCATACGACGAAAAAAAACTGGAGTCACATTATGAAATTATAGAAAAAAAAAAAAAAAACATTAACCATAAAACGGTAACGTTCCAGTTGATCTTTGCATAGTAAAAACTTTATTAGTCATCGTAGTAGAACTCAGACATTGAGTTCTCTAAAAAAGTGATGAAATTGATTTTCTTCTAATAGCTTATAAAACATCAGTTCCAAAAGGAAAATTTTACAAAAACTCTTAACCACGTAAGCAACGCCTCATGGCAACCTAAAAACAAGCATAATGTGCTCTCTTACAACATGAAACATGAACCCATGATCATGACATCAAAGGGATAAAATAAGCTTCCAGAAAATTTTCTGACTGATATTCTAACACGACCTTTAGATTGCTCTCGATAATTTTAACGTTTGCCTTCCTTTTTTGATAACATATTTCAAATGCTTTACATGAACTTACTGACTTTGTATCTTAAAATAGAAAAGGAGGCATCATAACATCGTCCTGATTAAAACCTTTAAGTATGGTGGAATAAAATTTCATTAAAAATTCTTTCATCTTCAATTTTTGAGTATACCAAAATATTTGGTCACCAGTGTACATACGAGTACTTCCTTTCGATTCAGTACCAACCCCAAGCCTGTTATGATAACTAAAATGGACCTGAATGTATGTAACATATATAAAGGAACAAGACCGTCACCGATATTCGCACCGAGGTAACTATTGGCTAAGGTCAATTCTTGAATTTCTTCATCCGAATGGATAAGTGTATGTACATTACACGGTTTGAAAGGCTCACAAATGTATCATATAGAGAGAAAGTATACAAGAGTCAACAAATACTTTTTTTAAGCTTTAAAGTTATAGCATATGTAGCACATATAATACATTTGACCGTGCTTCAAAATATTGCGCATTCGCAAAACGATATATGTCCATATTTGAAAAAATGCCAATGGTCTCAAGCCTGTAATACAGGATTCACATTCTATATCCTCGCGAAATTCATATATTCTCAAACAGTTCTAGAGACACCAGCAATGAATTTGTTTTAATTCTTGACAACATACACCCAGCCTAATTCACCAATGTCCCATAATATCAGTATTATCTCATACTTACTCGTATGACAGGACGAATTTGGTTTCGTTATAAGTAAACGTGAAAACCGTTTAATGCTTACAATAAGGAAAATATTGACGAAATTTTCAGAAGTCATATTTGTCTGACTATTTTCAGATGTCAAATTCCATCTTTAGGGTCCTTAAGTAACCTAAATGAATAAATCTGAGGATGGTGCTGATCTTAACTGGTCAAATTCGTCCTGAACCAGGAAAAATAAAAAATAAAATCAATGGTTAGCACAATTAATGTTTCAACCGACATTTTGCACGTTATTTTCGACTCCATATGTGTTGGCGAGCTCTGAATGTAAAACGCTGTAGAAAAAACTTTTGCATTAGGTTGCGCACATAGTGGAAATATATTTACAACCAACTTATAGTACGAAACTAGAGGAAATTAGCTAAAGACCACTTAAAGCCGCTAACTATAGAGACTAATTTCTTAAACCTTGTTTCTAGCGCGGTCCTATCTAAATTAATAAGAATTGCTGCAACTTTTATTGTCGGTAATAAATGCAAAATAGAAGCAGTGGTCACAATGTAATTTTAAATAAGTTTATTTGCAAATATCATTCTAGACCTTAAGTACTAGGTGGAGTGAAAAGTAAACTCCTGGACCGGCAGTATGCACTGCTACTGCAAAAAAGGTTATGATGCCTTGAAGTCCGTTCATATTTAGACAGACATGCCAAATTTCAGTGCGATACTGTCTTTAGTTTTGTTTTGACTGCTGATTGTTGTTGACGTGTTTGGCATCATGTTGACTATGGACAAAAACGATTTTCGTTCTCTCATAAAACATTATTTTTTGATAGGCAAAACGGCGAAGGAAACCAAAGAAAAGTTGGATAAATATTATGGAGCTAATGCTCCTTCAGATTACACCGTCAAATATTGGTTTCGAGAGTTTCGTGGTGACCGCAACTCCACTACCGATCAAGTCCACAGCGGCAGGCTCTCCGATGCGGTTACAGAAGACAATGTCAAAAATATACATGAAATGAAATTGTCTGACCGGAAAGTAAAGGTGCGCTAGCAGATACCACAAAGATTAGTACTGAGCGCACACGCCATATTTTGGGTATTATTCTGCATATGAAAAAGTTATCCTGCCGCTGGGTGACGCGCATACTCACTCCTGACCAAAAACACGAACGCGAGAGCACTTCGAAAGGGTGTTTGGACTTGCTGATGCGGAATCGGGCGGACTTTTGGCGTCGATTGGTAACTGTTGAACACCAGAGAACAGAATGAGTTCCCGTCAATGGACTGAAGCCAGCACGAGTGCTCCGAAGCGGCCGAGGGAGGCTCGAGTGGTCGGAAAGATTATGGCGTGGGTTTTCTGGGATTGTCATGGCATACTCTTCGTGGACTACCTTGAAAAAATACCATCAACAGCGAGTATTACTGCGCATAACTGAAGCGCTTGAATGCCGAAATCGCTGCTAAACGACCTCACACGAAGCGAAAAAAAAAAATTGTTTTTGCAAGACAATGCACAAGAGCATCGCAACTACGGCTAAAATGAATGACTTACGGCTCCAATTGCTGTCGCATCCATCGTACTCGCCCGGTTTAGCTCCCTCGGACTATTATTTCTTCCCAAACCTCAAAAGATGGCTCATCAATAAAAAATTCAGCTAACGCAAGGAAATCATCGACGCCACGGAGGAGTATTTTGCAGACCTTCCGGAAAATTACTTTTCAGACGGGATCAAGATGTTGGAAAATCGCTGAAATAAGTGTATCAAACTAAAAGGGGATTATATTGAATAAAATAAGAAAACATTTAAAAAAAAAATTTTCATTTCCAAAGAGGTTACTTTTCACCCCCCTAGTAAGATGAAATATTTTCTTAGGGAATTCCCGGCTTATGAGCAAACAGAAATATGTCTGTTCTTTTAGATGATGATAAAAACCGTTGCCAATCAAGATGATATGTAGCCGATTAGTTATAAATTACAAACATATGTACCACGAGAGATATGTTGCGTGTTCCAATCCATATTTTGATGAATGTCCAGACAAACTCATCAATAGGAAAAGGTGACCCAATGTGAAGATCAAACAGCAAAAAAATTTGCTTAATGGACCATCATCAAGCTCAAAATTCCCATTGGTATGTCACATTGATCTCAAAAATAAAAAATTCCATTGTCATTTTCATTGGAAAATGCAAAATCTTAACATTCTGCATCGAAAAAAAGTCCAACTCAACTGCAGATTTTTGAGTTGTTTTTACTCAACAGCTGTTACCATTGTCACAAACGGGGAGTAGCAATTTCATGCCTTCCACTTTGATATAAATACATCCCTTGATTCGGTATCACCACTGTATACACGGTACACACTGACTGGTAACTTTATACATAGGTCTGACCTATTATCTAAATTTTCTGAATTCCATTTCTAGTTGGTACTGGGTATGAAAAGCTGTAACTCAATGGAATTCCATGTGCGAAGTTTTCGTAATGCGAAACTTAAAATCATTAAGCTCACGATAAGGATGTTGAGTCACTTTAGCTGGCGACCGATAGAAATGAAACACTTTCCATCCCACTTCTCAACATTGAACAAGTTATCAGTGCATAATAACGTCAACACCGGGTTCTATGTACTGGGACACTTTCGCCTCCAAAAGTTACAATACATTACCTGCAACAGACAAACAAAAAAAAAAAAAAAACACTAAATATCTCGAACGAGAGTGCCTGCTAGAGTGGGTGATTATTTCATTTTGTAAATGAACCGCCAAAGTCTTCCTTTCTTCCCACTCTACTGGACTTGTTGCCTTGCGCAGAAGCAGATAAAGGTTCCTATAAAAGAAAACTATAGCAAGTACTCTACCTACCTACAATTTTCGGTATGCATGGAGTGGAATAAAATTGCTTGTCCTTTAAGAACAAATTTTTCTATATACGTTTGGTTGCAATCTCATTCACATAATTGCATCATGCGGTTTTCAAAAAAAAAAAAAAAAAAAATTATTCCCTTTCGAATTATTTTTTTTTTATGTGGAAAACATCTTGTATGTAGGCTCTGTTGCACATTCATAAAAGTAAAACTCAAAATCACAACTCACAGAAATGTCCTTTTTGGACAGGCTGTACTAGATATGAACAGCTTTTCAGGGTGCGGATTCGAAATTTTACTTTTCACTCTCACTAGCACATGGAAGTTAAAATTTTAGATTTTCATCAAATTTTCAAAACTCAATCTCACAAGCACTTTTTTGGGTGAAGGAAAAATTTTAACACTACTGTTTTTTTTTTTTCAAATTTTTTGGAAATTTTTTCTACTCTTACCACTGGCGAAAAATTTATCTGTGTTTGGAAGGGCATGCTGATACATGACTCGTTACAGTACACCAATGTCTTCACTATCATGTCACTTTAACCACTGAGAGAATGAACTGACTTGAGCCACACCATGTGTATTTATAAGAAAAATTTTCCCTCAATCACCCCCCGTTGCCTTCATCTATCAATGTTGGTTTAGTGAGAGCCGGGGGTTTTTGTGTGCGAAAGGTTAAAACTTAAAAGGCTTTGCTTGTTTGGCATCCACCGTGCTGCCGGGGGATGCGTACTCATTTTATGTGCAGTACACCATATACAATCACCACCCCCAAACGCTTAGGTGGGCAATTCATTTGATTTGTGCTTTTGGTTCTCAAAGCTTTTCGCTAACTTTCGCTATAATTTAAGCTCTCCCTGAGCAGATTTTGGTGGGGTTGCTTCGAGTACATGGATGCAACGACTGTTACCAATTTTGTGTGGCGGCTTATTTACACGATCATCTTTGATGATCATCAGATATATATATTTTTTTGAGGTTTTTTTATTGGTGTTTCTTCTTTTTTTTTTTTTAATTCCATGGGTGGATAAATCACCTGCACACCATGCTACCTTTGACTGATAAAATTTACATGAGTCGGAGAATAACAAACGACGAACATGTACACAGTATTTGTATCATACAGTATTGGAAAAAATAATAGAAACAAACTCGCACTTTTTAATATAAAAATAATGAAAACGTGAAGCAAACGTAAATGAAATATACTCAGATTATGATAATATGAACGAACATAATATTTTAACGAATCGCCAGCATTCTTTGGTATGTAGAATCTTTGTTTTTAATCACTGCCTCACCTCTTCATCCCATGGAGTGAACTAAGTTGGCACAGGTTTCGGCAGGTATAGAGGACCATGCTTATTGTTTCTTTTTTACCAAAATTCTTCTCTATTTCTGGCTTTAGATTCCCCGATCTTGCGTTTTAGAACGCGCCACAAGTGTTTTATCGGATTTAGATCAGGGGATTGTGAAGGCCATTCTATAACAGTAATTTCATTTGTTTGGAACCATTGCTTTGCTAGTTTTGAGGAATGCTTGGGATCATTATCCTGCATAAACTCCCATTTTAGCGGCATATCCTCTTCAGCAAATGGTAACATTACCGTATTCAGGATGTTAACATAGTCCACAGCACATATTTTGTCCTTTATCCAGAAAAGTGGTCCAACACCAGATGATGAGAAGCAGCCCCAAATCATAAGGTTACCTCCACCGTGCCGTTCCATTCGGAATTTTTTAGTCGTTTCACGTGCATTTTTCCAGCAGATCCAAACAAATTGATCTTTGTTTCATCCGACCACAAGACATTGTTCCAGTTTTCACGGTAAAGGTGTCTGTTGGCAAAAATTAAACTCTGTTGTACATTAATTTTTCTTACTTATAAAAGGTACTCTTTTTGGTTCCTAATTGTTCTAATTGTTCGACTTGATACAGGTGCCTTTAACTCATTTTTAAGTTCCTCCGAAGAAGAAAAATATTCATATGTAGCAGTGGTGTCAATGTGAGATGTATGTTAATTATGACCCACAGCTGTTTGTTTACTATTGTGTCTGCCTTTGTTTCTATTATTTATTCCAACACTGTATGTCAGTACATATACTAATTGTCGGTGTGATTTTTTTGACGAGTCGAATTTGTTTACCTGTTCTTTGCGATCTTTGGTGGTAGGTAGTTGTTAATTATTAGAAAGAAAACTTGATGTCTAAGGATCGATAATTATTTATCGCATGTTTGAATATTGTACACAAATGTTAAATATTATCTGTTTTTATATTCGTCTTTTCATTAGCGTGTAATTATTGAATATTTTGGTTCTTGCTTTAGAATTTATCAGATAAAATTGACGCTGAGACCATTCATGAAACAAATGGCAAAGCAATAGTATATTCTTTATTTATTGGCTACCTTGCAAATCTTTCAAGGTTCAAACTAAAGTGACTTTTGTTGTGCCATTGTACACTCATCCCATACTATAATCTTGCACTGCTGCAAGACTTTGGCCAATGCCGACGTTTTAGAAATATTACATGTAGACGTTTCGTTAACCTACATGTTTAAAGGCAATTTAAATGCAGAGTGCGCTGTACGACCGTCATATAATAACGTAGCTGCAATTCCAGAAGAGGCCAGTTCCAACGCTTTTTTACTCTCAGATTATATGGATGCCAATCAATGGGAGCAAAAATGCAAGTGTAGAATCCCAATGAGTATTATCTTCGAGCAAATTTAGTCGATGACACGCTTCACTATATGTTCCACATAATTCTCCATTGACTGTTCTTAACGCTTCAAATTATTAACCACGAACGTTAATCAGCTATAGGCGTAAGTAAGAACATTCAGCATTAATAGGATCCACTGTATAAATACGACCCAAGGCATCGGTAGAAACAACGTCGGGATGGCCTTGAACTGGTTTTCCTTGTTTCCGTCTTTGAAACGATTTCGACGATGCATTCCAAGTAAAATACTGTGAAACTTCCGAATATGATAACGTTTTAGTAAGTGTATCGTTTCAACACAACGTAAGAAAGGAATTCAGTTCTGTTTCAGCCGCGTAAATAGACGAGTTGGCCGTTCTCAAGATGAACCGCCAAATGAACCACTCTTGGATATCTCTCGTGTATCGGAAACGACAAAATACGCCACATTGAATCGTTACTGCTTATATAGCGTCCCATTTGATATTGGGTGATTTCGTCGTTCCTATTGTCAGAAACTACTGCAATATAGGCCATATCGCCTATCTTCGTTACATATAGGGTTTTCCAATAGGGACTTGACTTTGAATTTAATTTGTGAACGCACTCTTTCACTAATCATCAAACTGTCACTGTAAATTTATTCAGTAAGCTCAACATTTTCATCATAGTAAAGTACACTAACGAGCAACGTCTGCAAATTATAAAAATTTTCTACAGATATTCGGAGTCGGTGACTGCAACTTTAAAAGCGTTAACTCCAATTTTCGGTCGTAATTCTCGCCCTAGTAGACAGGCAATAACAAGTTTAGTGCAAAAATTTGAGTCTACATATTCGTTGTGTGATGTTGTCGTGTTAGTGAGAAAACGGGTTGGTCGAAGTGTCGAAAATATCGCTGCCGTTCAGACGTCCGTAGCAAACGATCCAAATCAGTCAATTCCACGGCGTTCTCAAGAATTGGGCATCGCTCAGACCACATTATGGTGTATTTTGCGTAAGGATCTTAGTTTACACACATACAAGATCAAGCTGACTCAAGAATTGAAGCCGATGGACCATTTGAAGCGACGTACGTTCTCCGATAGGGTTCTGGAGAAGATGCGCCAAGATGATGAATTTCATCGCAAAATCATCCTCAGTGACGAAACTCATTTTTGGCTCAATGGGTTCGTCAGTAAGCAAAATATGCGTTATAGGTCATTGGCCATATTTTTTCGTCGACGATAACGATCGTCACGTTACTGTAAACGGTCAGCGTTATCGCGCTATGATCACCGATTATTTTTGGCCAGAATTGGAAGATATAAACTTGGACGACATGTGGTTTTAACAGGATGGTGCCACAAGCCACACAGCACACGCTACAATCGATTTATTAAAGAGTAAGTATGGTGAGCGTGTTATCTCAATACATGGGCCAGTCGATTAGCCTCCTTTGTGCGATTTAACGCCGCTTGACTATTTTCTGTGGGGCTACATTAAGTCATTGGTTTATGCCAACACGCCGACGACATTGGAAGAACTCAGAGCCAACATTGAACTCGAAATAGCGGCCGAAATGTATGGCCGAGTCGTTGAAAATTGGGTCCCACAGTGGCCATATGAACCAAGTCGAGTTCCATTCATAAATGTTTTGATTGTACTTCAAGCCAATAATAAAGTTTTTGAAATATCTCAAATGGTTTGCCTTTTATTTATAAAAAAAGTTGTCAAGTCGTTGTTAGAAAATCCTATATTTGCTGATGTACTTAATCGATTTTACGGAGTTGCAATACTCGACGTTTATGTGAGCTTTAAATGTCTTTGACAATATCGTCGAATATGGGACAACCCAAAGGTTATCAACCTCAATATCTACATTTTTGACTTTCAAAATCATTGGTTTGCCATTATCTTCGGTGGACCACCGACGATATGATGGGTATCCATCGTTGCCGGTAATTGTCTCCGATATCAATGCTCTTGGGAAACATATCAAGCAAATCCTCATAACATGCCGATTGACCAGTTGACAAAAGTTCTTCATATATATAACGACGGACATATGACATGGCATTTTGTGCATATTCGTGCATGTGTCAAAGACTGCCAGTGTATGTAGCTAGTAAAATAGTCAATTGGAATCCGATTGATTGATTAACATTGCCATCCGAGTTATTGGCATCTCGAAGATGAATGTACTCTTTCCACCTAAGCTTCTTTTAATTAAGTCTAATGTAGCTTAATCGTTCAGTCTCTATTTTTGCATACATATTCACTGTGCATTGATTTACGTGCGCTTAAGGGATTTGAGCAAGCCAAATCAGAGAGGATTGAAAGAGAAGTGCCGATAAACGTTGGTTTTAAATGTTTGAAGGTTATAATTACTAAGAAATAAAGAGCTAGAAAGCTTTAGTTACCAATGATCTAAGATGACTTGTCTCCGCTCTCAAATTGCTGTATTAAAAACATCCGCTCATTTGAAAGACTCCATACATGAGAATCATGTGCCGCACCACCATATCGTCCATTAATAGCTCTTATAAACATCTTGTGATCGCGTATCTAGAAACGCAATAATAAATATTCGTTATTTATTGTCTCTGGTATTAAAATGTTATTTGATACCTTACAACCATAGAATTTATACTATGCTTAAATTTTCTATTATAAAACAAATGTTCATTTGAGGTTGGTCTAATCATTTGGATGTGAGTTCCATTAATAACTCCTATCACTCCCGGAATTCCAGTTTTCCCACAAAAAATGTCTTTTTGCATCTCTTTTTTCTTCTTCAGTCATTTGGAATTTTATGTGCTTTATTCATAAATTTTTTTCTATGCAGCTGCATACTTCCGTAATACAATTTGAAAGGGAGTATTTAGCGTGTCCAGCATACCGATCTTGACCAATTTGATGCTGATATCCTCCTTGAGCTAGAAACTTCGAAGTTGCTCGTAACTTTATCATATTTAGGATAGATGTTGACCGCAGGGGAATCTTTAAATCATTATTTATGGAGAGACAGACATATTTATAATCTTATTCTATGCAACACAAACTTTGTTTTGTTCTTGTTTACCTCACATCACTTAGCTCCATTATGTTGGATCTATCCCTTAACATTTTCCGCTCAATTCTTTCCTCGTGTGATACATCTTCCTCAAACCATAAAGCAACAGAATACATTTGTTTTAACTTGTTAACTTTAATTTTTCACTTTTTCACATAAAATTGAATTTTGAACAAAGCGCTCGGCATTTAATTGACATTTATCAAGTCAAATTGCAAGTCTCGAAAGAAATATGAATTCGATTCGAATGTGTGTTGTATGAGTTTTATCGCAAGGTTCTGAATCCTATCTAGCAGGTGCAAAATATTTTGGGCGCACCTGACCAGATGTGGGTATTGTACTCGAATTTCGGGCGGATAAATGCTTTATATATTGAGGCCAGATCAGAGGGGGTAAAGTATTTCTTATATCTCTTGAGAAATCCTTGTGTGCTTTTGGAAGCGGCGTACACGGCAAACTGTTATTAAGATTCAAATAAAAACATTTTTGTAGTGTCTTCTATATACACCCTGACTGACTCGAACTGCAACTTTTTAAAATGCTATAATTTTTTTATTTTTTGATAAATTTTATTGTGCCAAAGTAAAAAATGTTGGAAAATACATTAATCTTCAAATTGTATCAGTAGTTTTCAATATGTCCACCTTTGGCGCGAATAATGACCTTGAGACGGCCAAAGAAAGCATCGCACCCTGCACGCAAGTGGCTCTACGATATTTTGGTGAAGTGCTTGTTTGAGTTGGTCCAAACTTTGGTATTTTTTAGTGCCAACCTTCGCCTTCAAAATACCCCAGACAAAGAAATCCAACGGATTTGCATCCATTGTGTCGAAGAAATGAAGTGTGGAACATTGTTTTTTAACCAATCTTGGTTGACGCGCGCTTTGTGAGACGGTGCCGAGTCTTGTTGAAATGTCCACGGGCTCCGACCGAAATGATTGTTTGCCCAAAGCTTCAATACTGCCTCTAAGACAGTTTCACGGTATACGATCGCATTAATTTTGACGCCACGGTCCAAAAATACGAGCGGAGAGCGACAATCGGCGGTTATGGCGGGCCAAACCATCACCATCGTTGCTGCCTGCTTTCTAGTGACCGTCCGAAGGTGTAAATTTTCACCAAGTAAACTCGGTGACTTTGTTTGTAAATAATAATATTATCTGTCATGTGTCAAAATTTGAGCTCACTGTCATGAACGGCTTGAAAATTATAGCAGTCTGAAGTTGGTTGCAGTCCAAATCAGTCAGGGTGTATATAAATTCATAAAAAAAACGGTACACAAATTTAACAGTACCAGCAATCTAAAGTGCCAGTTTTCACTTCAAAAGAGCGCATAAACAACACAAAAATACGATACGTGCCATATGCATTCTGATTTGAATGGCATTTCGACTATTAGAATTGCGAACGAAAGGAACTATGGAACTAAAAGGCCGAAAGAACTATGGATGTGTAGGAGAAGGATTACGATGTGTTTCATTCGTGAACTAGGAACTATCATATTCAACATGTAATGCTGATTTCCTTTTTTCGCCTTTAGTATGTAATAGTTCCAATGCAGTCACGCACACAAGGCGTGCGATTTCTGTAAAGTAAAATCGGAACTATATGAAATTATGGACACGATTAGGTACAGTTCATAGAATAGCAGGAACTAGTTCCCATAAACGACATAGTACAACAAACTGTGCTGGTCTGGAACTACACACCTCTAACTATTGCAAATGGCCAAAAATTAAATTTGCCTGTAAAGCGATAAAAAAAATACGACGTGTGTTCAAAAAGTAAGGTGACTGGAATTTGGAATTGGTGAATTTTGGCAATGTACATTCGATTATCGATTTTTTTTTCTGCTGTGCTAGTACACATATCCCGAACATTTTAACAATTTTAAGTATAGGGTTTCCAAATAACGACTTGACAACTTTTTTTTAAATAAAAGGCAAACCATTCGAGATATTTCAAAAACTTTATTATTGGCTTGAAGTACATTTAAAACATTTATGAATGGAACTCGACTTCGTACATATGGCCACCGCGGGCACGTTTGCAGCGGTCGATTCGTTGGACCCAATTTTCAACGACTCGGCCACACATTTCGGCCGAAACGGTCGCTATTTCGCGTTCAATGTTGACTCTGAGCTCTTCCAACGTCGTCGGCGTGTTGGCATAAACCAATAACTTAACGTAGCTCCACAGAAAATAGTAAAGAAAATATCACGCTCACCATACTTACTCTTCAATAAATCGATTGTAGTGTGTGCTGTGTGGCTTGTGGCACCATCCTGTTGAAACCACATGTCGTCCAACTCCATAATTTCCGATTCGGGCCAAAAATAATCAGTGAAAATGGCGCGATAACGCTGACCATTCACAGTAACGTGACGATCGTTATCGTCGACGAAAAAATATGGCCCAATAACGCCGCCGGCATGCAAACCGCACCAAACAGTTATTTTTTGTGGATGAAGTGGTGATTCATGAAGCACATGTGGGTTATCACCCGACCAATAACGCATATTTTGTTTATTGACGAACCCATTGAGCCAAAAATGAGTTTCTTCACTGAAGATGATTTTGCGATGAAATTCATCATCTTGGCGCATCATCTCCAGAACCCAGACGTTGCTCGTTAGTGTACTTTACCATGATGAAAATGTTCACTGAATAAATTGACAGTGACAGTTTGATGATTAGTGAAAGAGTGCGTTCACAAATTAAATTCAAAGTTGTCAAGTTCCTATTGAAAAACCCTATATATAGCACATTTAGTTTGTTTCTGACAAATGTCAAATGTTTCTTGAAATGTTGACAGTGGCGTACAGACTCACTGCTTTAAGTAAAAAAAAAAAATGTTTACAAGTAATACATCAATAAAAGATGATAACGTCGAAGATGCGAAAAAAAATTGTTTAGGAAAATCGTCGGATTACCAAAAGAGAAGTTACTGAGGATGTTCAGATATAGGTCCGCTCGTGTTATGCAATTTTTTCGAATGTTTTGGGAATGAAACGTGCCAATGAAATTTTTTAAATTTGTCCAGAAGAACCGTCGGATAAGCATCGCTCAGGAGCTTTCAAACGAAATCAATGATGATCCTGATTTGCTCTAAAGGGTCATAACTGATTACGAATCATGGGTTTATTGTATGACGTCGAAGTCAAAGCCAAATCAACCAAATGGAAGCACCTAGGAGAACCAAGACCAAAAAAAGCACGCCAAGTCAAAGTTTTGATCACTGTTTTTTTTTTTTTCAATTACCGTGGCGTTGTGCATCAGTAGTTTTTACCTCAAGGTCGTACGGTCATTAAGGAGTATTACTTTGAAGTAATTCGCCGTTTGCGAGAAGCAATACAAACAAACACCTCCGGAAGTGTGGAAAAAAAAATGCATGGCTTTTGCGTCCCAATATTGCACCTGCTCATTCATCGCTGCTTGTGAGAAGTCCAACGGATTTGCATCTGGAGAATTTGCAATCCATTATGTCGAAGAAATGAAGTGTGGAACATTGTTTTTTAACCAATCTTGGTTGACGAAATGATTGTTTGCCCAAGGCTTCAATACCGCCTCTAAGACAGTTTCACGGTATACGATCGCATCGTATCATCACCATCACCATCGGTGCTGTCTGCTTTCTGGTGGCTCCGAAGGTGTAAATTTTCGAAGGACCTCTTTGGCAAGTAAACTCGGTCATTTTGTTTGTTGACGTATTGCTCAATAACAAATGGCGACTCATCGGAAAAAACCAAATTCGGCAACACACCACTTTCGTGCAAGCGTAGCAACTTTTTGGAACTTCAATGGCTTGAGCCCAAGATCACTTTCCAGTGTGTTGCATCCGTTCCAACGATATTTTGAGCTCACGAGCCATTTTTCTTCCACTTCGACGCGGATTTCGCTCAATTCGAGCCTTCACTTTCCGAACCATTTCTGCCGATGTTGCTGTTTTTTATGACCACCTCCATGGCGTTTTACAACGCTGCCAGTATCATGGTAACGAGCTTTGGTTCGAGACACAAATGATTTATTCACGTTGAGGCGCTGGAGGGCTCTAACGATAGCTACTTGTGATTTTCTAGCCAAATATAAAGCAATCACACTATCACGTTTGAATTCCATCGCGGATAAAAAATTTTCAACACAAATGAGACGCAAATCGTTTAAAAGGCTTTTAATTAATAAAATTATCTGACATATGTCAAAATTTGAGCTCACTGTCATGAACGGTTTGGAAATTATAGCAGTCTGAAGTGGGTTGCAGTTCGAGTCAGTCAGGGTGTATATATGTTAAATATTAGTATCAATAAAAAAACGACCAGATTTCATTCCTAAGAGAATAATGTTCAGTCTGCTCCAATTGGTCTCATGTCCCATCCACTCATAAAACAAAACAAAATCATGCGGTTTTGCTCCAAAGTTTTATTTCAGATATATCGAAAGGTTTTTTTTTTTTTTTTATTCATATTATGAAAACGGTTTTACATTCTATTTTTGTTTGTATGGAAACCACCTATCGGATTAATTTCATAAATGAATACTTTAGAAAAAAAAAAAAATTAAAAAAAAATAATAAAAAGAAAAAGGAAAAAAAACAATTGTAAACAACAACTTAACATTATTAAATATTATTTCGGTTTGTTTCAAACTTTTTTTGAATATCACATATGTTTTCGGTTTTAAGAATTCACTTTAATTTTATTAATTTTCTTTGTTTTTTTTTTTTATTTCTTTTGTTTGTTTTGTTTAATATATCAACTATAAATCGTTTTAATTAATTTTTGTTATTATCGTACTCGTAATTCATTTCCTTGTATTGTTTTCTTCTTTTTTTTAAATATTATAAATAGGTAAACTGTTTTTTTTTTATTAAATACATTTTTTTCTGCTTTTCTTTTCGTTTAAGTTTTACTATTTTAAATTAACCCGTTATGTAACTGTACAAAAGACAGAAAATACTTTGATCACATTTGTTTCGGTAATGTAATTTTGAATACTAATAGTAAAATAGTTTCAAGGATACGTTTTGATTTTTTTTTTTTTTTTTTTTTTTTTCTTTTGATTTTGTTTTAGTACTTTTTTTTATCAATATTATCCTTTTTTCTTTGTTGAATTCAAAATAAGGCTTAATTTAACTAAATCCAAAGGCGTGGTACCAGTGAATTTTGAAAGGCAGTCATGGATATTGGTTTACTTATGAATTTAATTCATTTTCTTTTTGTGATAATGCCAATGATAACAGATTACTATTGGCACAAACTCGAGATAGTTTTTTTTTATTTAATTATTTTTTGATTTTGCTTTTTCTTATTTTTTATTCTTATTCCTCCTTATTAAATATCGTTAATAATTTATCGTAAATTTTATGAATGAGTATCGTATAACATACAATGTTATAGGCTTGGTATGTATGAATGTTATTGTTGAACCATGTATATGTTTGAAATGTAATGAAAATAAGATTCTAAGTTGCTATTAGACCAGTCTATCACTGCTAAGTGAGATTATGATTAATGAAGATATCGAACTGTTGATTAGATTGATTAATACTTGTGACGATTAGAGAGGAGCACTGGTTTGATGCTTTTCATAGATTTTTTTTTGTTTTTTTTTTTTGTTTGTTTTTTTTTTTTTAGTGCAATTAACCGAATCGATTTAAAGCGAAGCTATCGATAATATTTGCAGTATTGGCATCCAAACCGCAAACTTCCAAAATGTTCTCATTCCTGTCAGTTGAATAAGTCATTGATTTCTTGTGCTTCAACAAGCTGACAATGACAAATCTGGAAAGAAAATATTAAAAATATCATAGCTTTAATAACTCTTTGACTTTCATTTTTATTTGGGAAGGTTTTCTGCCGTTTTCTGGTAACAATTGTGACCAAGCGGTGAAATTAGAAAGCAACAAAGATTTTAAGCGAAAACAAAATTTCATCTTATTTTTCATAGTTTATTCAAAAAATTCCGGAACCTCCGGAATGGACCCGCGTAGTTTTTTTTTCCGAAGTCTCTACGTCAGCAAAACTCACTCCAATCATAACTGCATTCAAATTAGGAAAAAGAAAAAAGTCAATTTGAGGTACAGAGGTTTTCAGCAAAGCTGTACGATGCCCTGTTCTATTCCGCTCCTATTCAAAATAACAATAACACGTTTCAAATTTTTACGTGTAGGGTAACAAAAGGGGTATGGTTGAACTCGTAATTATGGTTACTTTAATATAAATGTTGCGTTAAAATTTTTAAAAGAGTACATCTATCTCTGTGTGTGTTGGCGATTTTTTACAATTTCATGCAAAAAAGAGACCGTGTTGACGTCGCAAAAGAGATGATTTGCGAGGCTGAATCCGATCCCACATTCATCAAAAGGATTATTACTGGAGACGAGATGTGGGTTTATGAGTACGACATACATACGACAATTCAGACATCAGGCAAGTGAATGGCGTTCACCAAATGAGCCGAGACCAAAAAAAAAAAACAAACACGTCGTTTTCAGTCAAAAAAGAAGGCAATGCTCACGGTTTTCCTGGATTGCAACGGTGTAGTGCATCATGAATTTTTGGCCAGAAGGCCAGACAGTAATTTTTTGACGAAAAATGCAACAAATACCATCCAACGGCCACCGAATTCACTTCATTTGGCTCCCTGTGACTTCTTTCTATTCAATCGAGTTAAAAAACCACTACGGGAAACGCGTTTCAGCAGCCGAGAGGAAGTAATGGAAAAATCGTAGGAAGCACTGATGGATATACCGAAAACCGAATATAAAAAATGTTTCGAGGATTCGATCAAGTGCTGGCATAAGTGTGTTGCAGACGATGAAGATTACTTTTAAGGGGACAAGAAGGATTTAGATGAATAAACCTGTACTTTTAATTTTCTGAATAAATTCCTTTTTGAATCATATGAAATCCCACCTTTTGCGACTCTGTAACGTGTATCTAGTATTTGCAAACAAAAAGGAATTATATCATTTCATTTCAAGTCAATAGTTTTCATGATACGACCTAAGTTATTGAAACAGGTAAAATAATAGGTGCCGATCAAGTCCGCAGCGGCAGGCTCTCCGATGCGGTTACAGAGGACAATGTCAAAAAAATACATGAAATGGTGTTAGCTGACCGGAAAGTGAAGGTGCACGAGCTAGCAGATACCACAAAGATTAGTACTGAGCGCACACGCCATATCTTGGGCAATATTCTGCATATGAAAAAGTTATCCTGCCGCTGGGTGCCGCGCATACTCACTCCTAACCAATAACACGAACGCGAGAGCACTTCGAAAGAGTATTTGGACTTGCTGATGCGGAATCGAGCGGACTTTTGGCGTCGACTGGTAACTGTTGAACACCAGAGAACAGAATGAGTGCCCGGCAATGGAATAAAACCGGCACGAGTGCTCCGAAGCGACCGATGGAGGCTCGATGGGTCGGGAAGTTTATGGCGTCGGTTTTCTGGGATTGTCATGGCACATTCGTCGTGGACTACCTCCAAAAAGGAAAAACCATCAACAGCGAGTATTACTGTGCATTATTGGAGCGACTGAAGGCCGAAATCACTGCAAAACGGCCTCACTTGAAGCGAAAAAAATTTTGTTCTTGCTAGACAATGCACTGGCGCAGAAGAGCATCACAACCATGGCTAAAATCAATGACTTACAGCTCCAAATGCTGTTACATCCACCGTATTCGCCCGATTTGGCTCCCTTGGACTATTATCTCTTCCCAAACCTCAAAAGATGGCTCATCAATAAAAAATTCAGCTCACGCGAGGAAAACATCGACGCCACGGAGGAGTGTTTTGCAGACCCTTCCGGAAAATTACTTTTCGGACAGGATCAAGAAGTTCGAAAATCGCTAGAATAAGTGTATCGAGCTAAAAGAGGACTACATTGAATAAAATAAAAAAAAAAAAAACATTTAAAAAAAAAAATTTTTTTTTTTCATTCCCAAGGAGGTTACTTTTCACCCCACCTAGTATTAAGTGCGCAACAAAGTTATCAATAGATGGCTCCAGCAGTAAGTGCTGGTCGATTTTGACATATCCAGCACATCATGAACCAAGGTGTGTTTGTATGAAAATGTCTGATTTTGTGCCAAATGGCCATTTGCGGGAAGTGTTGATTTTCTTCTTTCATTCGAAGAAAACAACGGCTGACGCGCATCGAGCGCGCCAAAAATTTACGGAGATACTTCTCTAAGTGAAGCAACGTTCCGTGATTGGTTCCGTCGCTTCAAGACGGTAATTCCGATGTTGACGACCGTCCGCGCGAAAGAAAACCAAATCCTTCGAAAATGCTGAATTGGAGGCATTGCTCGATGAGTATCCATGCCGAACGCAAGAGCTTGCTTCAGCGTTAGAAGTTACCCGCCAATCCATTCCCAAGGAATTGCATGCATTGGGAATGATTTAAAAACAATGAACTGGGTTTCCTTATGATTTGAAGTCGAGGGAAGTTGATCGTCGTTTTTTCGCCTGTGAACAACTACTACAGCGGCAAAAAAAGGATTTTCTTCATCGCATTGTGACGAGTGATGAAAAATGGATTCATTACAGCAACTCCAAGACAATAAAGTCATGGGAACTGACGTTTATGCTTCTACGTCGTGGGCTCTGGTCCATATTCACACTGCGAAGGTTAAGCTGTGTATTTGGTGGGACCACGTCGGTCCCAGCACTGCACTCGGTTTGGCCGAGCACTGTGCAAAAAAGGGAGCAGAGGCACGAAAGCATGATTCTACAGCATGACATCGCTCGGCCTCACGTTGCCAAACCAGTTAAAACCCACCTGGCAACGCTTAAATCCACATACTGCGCCGTCCGATTATTACTTGTTCTTTTCGATGGCACATGATCTGGATTTTAAGCAGTTCCGCTCATATGAAAACATCAAAAAATGGCTTCATTCGTGGATAGCCTCAAAATATAAACACTTTTACCGTAACGGTATTCAAGCTCTGACAGAGAGATGGAAAAAAGTTGTAGTTAGCGATTGGCAGTACTTTGAATAATTCATTTGTAACCAATGCACCTAATATTAAATTAAAAGTTGTTACATTTTAGTGAAAAAAATACAAATATTGCTTGCACATTTTTATTTTTATTATTTTTTCTCATCAAACCTTATATCATATCAATTTTTCAAAGCGCAAACCATTGCTTGGTATGCACACCAGAACTCGTTTTTAAAAGGCTGTAGCAACGTCCATTCTTTCCAATTCTTCTCTGAATTTCGTAGCTGCCTCGGCAATCCTAAGATGAGAAACAGCTTGTTCATTCGCCAACATATAGTAAGTAAAAGTGCATTGGGTTAAAGTCAGGAGACAATAGAGGCCCAAGAATGGGTTCATCCTGTCCTATCCACGAATTTTTATACACGTTATCTAACCACACTCTAACTGCAATGCCTTAGTGTTTGAAAGCGCCGTCCTACTAGTACGCAATGACTGTTCATTGATGCAGTAGTATACCACCTAATAGATCTAATCCAGGCAGAGATTCGAATTAAGCCCTGGAGTAAGCTAATGGAGTCCGATCACTTTGTCACACAATATACCTTCGCACACATTAGCGTTGAACTTATCCTGTAAAGCTCTGTGGGGTGGAGGTTGCTTTGTGCCCTGCCGAATTCGGACCCCTCCGTTCATAGAATCCTGCAAACAAAGTTATTTTTCACAGTGTCTTTCCAAAATGTGATTGCCGAATTCCAAACGCTTCTCAAAGTCCCCAGGTTGTAGCTCCTGTATTAGTATTATGATGGAATGCATGCATTCATTGTGAATGTAGAATTATCCACATGTAAGTCTTGCTGGGATTTAAATGTTTGATTAGTCCCCTGGTATTTGGATGCTTTCTAATGTAATGTAAAACGGCTTCGTAGCTACAAACGCCTTCTGCTAAATCGTCTCTTGACGAGTTCCGCGTTGTTCCTGTCTCCCTCAACCTGGAAAATTGTCTAATAAATGTCCGGGTATCATCGAAGATATTATGAATTAAACGTCAATATCTCGGTTAAAACCTACAAACTAGTTATGCAAATAATTTTGCATTCTTTTCATAACAGATCTGCATAAATTTTTTCTTTTAGAAAACATACCTGTAATCTTTTTCTTCTTTTCTTTTTTTTTACCCGAGGTGGTCCCTCTATCTTCTCTTAGGGGTCATAAAATTAACCCTTTAAAAAAAACTTTTAGGGGAAAAACAATTCGAAGCAGTTGTAAACTGTTTCATTTTATAGGATTGTTGTAAAAAATACCCCACTTTTTAGCTTTATAGTTTGAACCCGTTGGGTCGCATCTTGAAAACTACTGTCTTGAGATATCATTTCACGAAATATTAACGCGGGCGAATCGTTATTTTTATAAAAGCTATTAACCATAATAAAACGTTCAGCTGATGAGTACGTCGCTAATGGTTAAAATTGTATTGAATCAAACTGTCATATGACAATAGAAGGAGATGAAGTTTGTCAAAAAACAAAGCTAAGGCTTGTGTACACGTTTAATGAATCACCCTTTATATGTACAAAATCAGTCCCAGAAATTTTTTGAGTAAACTGTATATGCACATGTACGGTTGCGTCAAAACGTTAGCGAACTAAATTATAATTATAGGTTACTATAGGTACAGTTATCATTTAAGGAGACATAAAACTAAAAATTACTCGTGGGTGTGTTCTCAGAAGAAGAAACTCTAACTGGCTTCACAAAAACAAGATTGCTATTATATACTAGGTGGAGTGAAAAGTAACCTCCTTGATCGCCAGAATGCGCTGCTAAGGCAAAAATGGTTATGGTGCCTTGAAGTCCGTTCATATCTAGCCAGACATACCAAATTTCAGTGCGATACTGTCTTTAGTTTTGTTTTAACAGCTGATTGTTGCTGACGTGTTTGGCATCATGTTGAGTATGGACAAAAACTATTTTCGATCTCTCGTAAAACATTATTTTTTGATTAGCAAAACGGCGAAGGAAACAAAAAAAAGTTGGATAAATATTATGGGGCTAATGCTCCGTCAGATTACACCGTCTTATATTGGTTTCGAGAGTTTCGTGGTGGCCGCAACTCCACTACCGATCAAGTCCGCAGCGGCAGGCCCTCCAATGCGGTTACACAGGACAATGTCAAAAAAATATATGCTTTGCTGTTGGCTGACCGGAAAGTGAAGGTGCGCGAGCTAGCAGATACCACAAAGATTAGTACTGAGCGCACACGCGCTCTGCATGTGAAAAAGTTATCCTGCTGGGTGCCGCGCATACTCACTCCTGACCAAAAACGCGAGAGCACTTTGAAAGAGTGTTTGGACTTGCTGGCATCGATTGGTAACTGTTGGACACCAGAGAACAGAATGAATGCCCGGCAATAGACTGAAGCCGGCAGGAGTGCTCCGAAGCGGACGAGGGAAGCTCGATGCGTCGGAAAGGTTATGGCGTCGGTTTTCTGGGATTGTCATGGCATACTCTTCGGGTACTAACTCGAAAAAGGAAAAGCCATCAACACCGAGTACTACTGTGCATTATTGAAGCCATTAAAGGCCGAAATCGCTGAAAAACGACCTCACATGAAGCGAAAAAAAAAAATTGTTTTTGCAAGACAATGCACCGGCGTACAAGAGCATCGCAACGATGGCTAAAATCAATGACTTACGGCTCCAATTCCTGTCGCATCCACAGTATTCGCCCGATTTGGCTCCCTCGGACTATTATCTCTTCCCAAACCTCAAAAGATGGCTCATCAATAAAAAATTCAGCTCACGCGAGGATATCATCGACGCTACGGAGGAGTATTTTGCAGACCTTCCGGAAAATTACTTTTCGGACGGGATCGAGAAGTTGGAAAATCGCTGGAATAAGTGTATTAAACTAAAAGGGGACTATATTGAATAAAAGAAGGTTACTTCCCAAGGAGGTTACTTTTCACCCCACGTAGCAACGTTTAATGTTGCTACAACACTTACTACAGATAACGGCGTGCTATTTGTAGTAAGAAATTCTCAAGTTCATGTTACAATAACATTTACAATTTGTATTTTGATTTCAACAATTCTGAGAGTATTAAGAGAACGGCTTAAAAATAACCACCCATCACCTTTTTTAAACCTACAATTTGAAGGAAACGAAAAGATCATATGAATGACTGTTATTTCTGTGTTACGAAACTGAAGTGATATTCTTATAAAACAAAAGGTAGAATTCTATATCCTGATGTGGAATGTGACCAGGTAAAAATGATAGGAAAAAAATAAACAAAACAACAACGCTGAGATATAAAATTGATTCTGACTTTATTTTGAAGCTACGTTCACGCCATTATGTATGGAATAGGACATCATTCAAATGGCCGCCTCGGCTTTGCTGGTAGTGCTTCAAGCGGTCGGTCCAATTTTATTGGCTCGTACCATTATGTGCGACGCTATTCCGGCAATAGCGCGTCGAATGTTGGCCTCGAACTTAATCAAAGTGGTTGATTTGTTAGCGTAGACTAAGAACTTGACTTAGCCCAATTGATGAACGCTCGACGTGAGATGACTCAGTCGCCATATTTCTCCTTCACAACTTTTGAAACCAGTTTGTCGATGTTGTCGAGCTCTGACCACAGAAAGTCGGTTAACATCACTCTTTACCTGAAACATTAACAAATTGCCATAACATTAGGTTTTCTTCTTCTAGGAAACGCAATGGATGGTACTTTTTGGCCATGATAACAATTTAATTGTTTGGTCGCAGTTACTTTTAAATTTTAATAAAATGCACCGTGGAGTGCATTTTTATGTGAACAAGAAAATAAATACAGTTAACAGTCATTGGAGATTTTTATTTAAATTCTCGATTTTAATAAATGTTTTTCAATATAAATATTTATTTGTTTAATATGTGGTCGCATGACCTTTGTTTTTCATCACTTCTGTGCATCTGTTTGGCATGAAGTCCTCCAACTTTTGGCACACGGCCAAAGGAATAGACTTCCATTTTCTTATTTTCTTCTTCTATTTTTCGTCCTTGTTTTGGCTACAACATCCTCAAGCATTTTCCAAAGGTTTTCGATGAGATTAAGGTCCGGCGACTGGGATGGCCATTGTAGAACGCGTAATCCCTTTGCATCCGTCCAGTTTTTTGTTGCTTTGGCTGTATGTTTTGGATCGTTATCAGCCTAAAATGTCCAAATGATGGGGAGATTTTCTTCAGCAAATGGGAGGAGTACATTTTGTAGTATACTCAATACTCATATACTATTAAATGTGTAGAACCAACTCTATACCAAGAAAAGCCTTCCTTTTTATTTTGTAGCGGCAATTGTGTGCAGAATTTGGTGGACGCCTTACAAACCGCCTACCATCCGACCCAAATAAATTGAATTTACACTCGTCCGTCCAAAATATATTTCTCCATTTTGTTTGGCCTTCCTCCCAAACCATTCTAAGTTTTAAATTAAATTAATTACCATTGAGAAATGGTACTTTCCTAGGTGATTTGACTGGCAGGTTCTTTTCTACCAAACTTCTTATTGTTCTTGAAGAAACATTTGAATTCCACTTTTGCAAATTCTTGTTGTTGTTCTTCTAGGTCTCTGTCTTTTTTTTCTTTAATGTATTCTGCACTTTTCTTAAAGAACAGCGAACCGTTGAAGCAACTTTCCTGTAACTCATGCCCTCGCTTTGCATTTTGCATTTTTTTTTTTTTTGTAATCTCTGCCTCATCGAAGGTACGTGCTTCTTGCAATAAATTTTTAATTCTAAAATGTATGTAAGTCTTTTTTAATATACCATATTCGTAAGAAAAAAAAATTGTATGCAGTTATTGTCAATTTCGGTGGAAAAGAGCAATAGCGTATTTATTTTTTTGTCCACACAAAACCAGACTACTCGTAATACTTTATACATACATCATACATACTTTATAGTATACATCAGTTCCAGAAAAAGTGAAAACAATTCTAGTTCATGAAGCTGTGTTTATTATTTTGTCCATAAGTGTATACACCCTGCTTGACTCGAACTGCAACTTTTTAAAATGCTATAATTTTTTTATTTTTTGATAAATTTTATTGTGCCAAAGTAAAAAATGTTGGAAAATACATTAATCTTCAAATTGTATCAGTAGTTTTCAATATGTCCACCTTTGGCGCGAATAATGGCCTTGAGACGGCCGAAAAAAGCATCGCACGCTGCACGCAAGTGCCGGTATTTTGGCCCATTCCCGGAAAAGTGCTTGTTTGAGGTGGTCCAAACTTTGGTATTTTTTAGTGCCAACCTTCGTCTTCAAAATATTCCAAACACAGAGATCCGACGGTTTTGCATCCGGAGAATTTGCAATCCATTGTGTCGAAGAAATGAAGTGTGGAACATTGTTTTTTAACCAATCTTGGTTGACGCGCGCTTTGTGAGACGAGGCCGAGTATTGTTGAAATGTCCATGGGCTCCAACCGAAATGATTGTTTGCCCAAGGCTTCAATACTGCCTCTAAGACAGTTTCACGGTATACGATTGCATTAATTTTGACGCCACGGGCCAAAAATACGAGCGAAGAGCGACAATCGGCGGTTATGGCGACCCAAACCATCACCATCGTTGCTGCCTGCTTTCTGGTCGCCGTCCGAAGGTGTAAACTTTTGAAGGACCTCTCTGGCAAGTAAACTCGGTCATTTTATTTGTAGACATATTGCTCGATAACAAATGGTGACTCATCAGAAAAAACCAAATTCGGCAACTCACCACTTTCGTGCAAGCTTTTTTCTGTTGCGGTGTAAGATCGTGTGCTTTCTGGAATTTCAATGGCTTCAGCACAAGCTCATTTTTTAGTATGTATTTCATCCGTTCCAACGATATGTTGAGCTCACGAGCCATTTTTCTTCCACTTCGACGCGGATTTCGCTCAATTCGAGCCCTCAATTTCCGAACCATTTCTGCCGATGTTGCTGTTTTTTTTATGACCACCTCCTTGCGTTTTACAACGCCAGTATCATGGTAACTTGCTATGGTTCGACACACAAATGATTTATTCACATTGAGGTGCTGGAGGGCTCTAACGATAGCTACTTGTGGTTTTTCAGCCAAATATAAAGCAATCATACTATCACGTTTGAATTCCATCGCGGATAAAAATTTTTCAACACAACTGAGACGCAAATCGTTTAAAAGGTTTTTAATTAATAAAATTATCTGTCATATGTCAAAATTTGAACTCACTGTCATGAACGGTTCGGAAATTATAGCAGTCTGAAGTTGGTTGCAGTCCGAATCAGTCAGGGTGTATATAAATTCATAAAAAAAAAACGGTACACAAATTTAACAGTACCAGCAATCTAAAGTGCCAGTTTTTACTTCAAAAGAGCACATCAACAACATAAGAATACGATACGTGCCATATGCATTCTAATTTGAGTGGCATTTCGACTATTGGAATTGCGAACGAAAGGAACTATGGAACTAAAAGGCCGAAAGAACTATGAACGTGTAGGAGAAGGATTACGATGTGTTTCATTCGTGAACTAGGAACTACCATATTCAACATATAATACAGGCATGCTGATTTCCTTTTTTCGCCTTTAGTATGCAATAGTTCCGATGCAGTTACGCACACAAGGCGTGCGATTTCTGTGAAGTCGGAACTATATGAAATTATGGACATAATTAGGTACAGTTCCTAGAATAGCAGGAACTAGTTCCCATAAACGACATAGTTCAACAAACTGTGCTGGTCCGGAGCTACACACCTCTAACTATTGCAAATGACCAAAAATGAAATTTGCCTGTAAAGCGATAAAAAAAAATATTTTTTTAATTTATACGTGTGTTCAAAAAGTAAGGTGACTGAAATTTGGAATTGGTGAATTTCGGCAATGTAGATTCGATTACCGAAAATTTTTTTTTTCTGCTGTGCTAGTACACATATCCCGAAAATATGTTTACAATTTTAAGTATGGGGTTTCCAAATAACGACTTGACAACTTTTTTTTTTAAATAAAAGACAAACCATTTAAGGTATTTCAAAAACTTTATTATTGGCTTGAAGTACAATCAAAACATTTATGAATGGAACTCGACTTCGTTCATATGGCCACCGCGGGCACGTTTGCAGCGGTCGATTCTTTGGACCCAATTTTCAACGACTCGGCCACACATTTCGGCCGAAACGGTCGCTATTTCGAGTTCAATGTTGACTCTGAGCCCTTCCAAGATCGTCGGCGTGTTGGCATAAACCAATAACTTAACGTAGCTCCACAGAAAATAGTCAAGCGGCGTTAAATAGTACGAACGAGGCGCCCAGTCGACTGGCCCATGTCTTGATATAATACGCTCGCCATACTTATTCTTCAATAAATCGATTGTAGTGTGTGTTGTGTGACTTGTGGCACCATCCTGTTGAAACCACATGTCGTCCAAGTCCATATCTTCCAATTCGGGTCAAAAATAATCGGTGATCATGGCGCGATAGCGCTGACCATTCACAGTAACGTGACGATGGTTATCGTCTACGAAAAAATATGGCCCAATAAGCCGCCGGCATGGAAACCCCACCATATTTTGCTTATTGGCGAACCCATTGAGCCAAAAATGAGCTTCGTCACTGGCGTCTTGGCGCATCTTCAATTTGGAGACGCTGCTCGTTAGTGTATTTTACCATAATGAAAATTTTGAGTTTACTGAAGAAATTGACAGTGACAGTTTGATGATTAATGAAAGAGTGCGTTCACAAATTAAATTCAAATTTGTCAAGTCCCATTAGAAAACCCTATATATAGCACATTTTGTCAAATGTTTCTTGAAATGTTGACAGTGGCGTACAGTGAGTCTGCTTTAAGTAAAAAAAAAAAATTTTACAAGTAATACAAGCTTTTCCAAGATGGCCGAGACTGGACGTCCCAGCACATCAATAAAAGATAATAACGTCGAAGATGCGAAAAAAGTGTTTTGGTAAATCGGATTACCATAAGAAAAGTTGCTGAGGATGTTCAGATATAGGTCCGCTCGTGTCATGCAATTTTTTCGGATGTTTTGGGAATGAAACATGTCAATGAAACTCTTTAATTTTTACCAGAAGAACCGTCGGATGAGCATCGCTCAGGAGCTTTCGAACGACGTCAATGATCTTGATTTGCTCTTAAAGGTCATAACTGATTACAAATCATGGGTTTATGGTTATAACGTCGAAATCAAAGCCCAATCAACCAAATGGAAGCAGCTAGATCAAGACCAAAAAAAGCACGCCAAGTTCGATCAAATGTCAAAATTTTGGTCACTGTTTTTTTTTCGATTACCGTGGCGTTGTGCATCAGTAATTCTTACCTCAAGGTCCTACAGTCAATAAGGAGCATTACCTTGAAGTTATGCGCCATTTGCGAGAAGCAATATGAAAAAATCGTCCGGAATCGTGGAAAGCAATTCATGGCTTTTGAATCTCGATGATGCACCTGCTCACTCATCGTTGCTTATAAGATTTTTTGGCCAAAAATAAAACGACAATCATGCCTCAAGCACCATATTCACCGGATTTGGCCCCATGTGACTTTCCTCTTCCCAAAACTGAAGAAACCTATGAAAGGACGGAGATTTGCAACAATTGATGAAATAAAAACGGCATCACCGGAAGAGCTCAAGGCTATACCAAAAAGTCCTTAAAAAAGCGTTGGCACAAGTGTATTATGTTTTAGTGCAATAACTTTGAAGGAGACAACATTAATCTTGCCCACAGGCTCAGTCAGGATAATTCTTTCTAGAAAGACTGTTCTCTAAATCTAAATGCAAAAAAAATTAAAATAAAATCCTAACACAACCTCATACTTAACTACATTCGCATTCATTTATATACTTACTTGGCTTTTTTGTTTTTCTTTTCGCGGTATTTATCCAAAAATCTGCATAAAAACTTCGATTTCTGGTCGGGATTACTCCGGCCAGCCGATGGTACAATCACCAAAAACAAGTCGTAAACCTGTTTACGACATAGTGCTTCTGTTAGAGGCAAAAACAAACGCTGCGAAGACTTCTTATACTGCAACACACAAAACATTAAAACACAAACGAAAACATGACAAAACTAATCAATTCTTACTTGTATTTCATCGCACATTTTGAAAGCTTCACTAAGGTCACAACCTCTCTTCCATGGGACCTGAATCAGCTTCACCTTATCCTGGGTAAAAGAGAAAATATCGGTTGTTCGTTCCCTTTTGAAATAGGAAAATGCGAGTGTAAGAGCTGCTTGATAATAAGTTATCTTTCCTTGCTTGGTCAAGAACTCTGTAAAAGAAAATAGCTGTTAGGTTTCACACTTAATTGTAACCACGTAGGTGTTACTTTTCTTGTAGTTATTTTGAAGAGTGATGGCAACGAATGTTCGTAGTCCCACGGCACGATTCAAACTGAACGAATCCATGTACATCTGTTGGAAATGACTCATACGCATGCTATGGGCTTTTTTCTCAGGAACCTATGGGCAAGACATAAATTTCAATAAAATTTCAGCAATAGTTAGTGTAAAGATCTAAATTCTAAACCTTTTGAAGCGCATCGCTTGTTGTAGGAATTCCCAATTTATCCATTCGCCATAAATAAATTGTCGGATGAATATTTGCCTTCTGCTGTGCCTCTCTGTTAGTTAGAGAAGTGATCAATTTAAACAGCTTTAGGTTGTCGAAAAGCCGATGCTGCTGGAAGATGTGCCACTTGTTGATTATATCCATCAGACTCATTTGTGGCAATAACAATTCCACTATAGCGGGAAATTTTAACATACTCGGTGGTACCTGATCCCAACTCAATCTCAAGCTCTTCACTATCTTCATAGCTTCCTCCTTCTTAACGGAGGTGCGAAGTGCACTCATTTCCAAAATAGCTACTTCCTCCTTTTGTTCCTCGTCTTTAATCAACTCAGTACAGGTCTTAAAGAATGCATTGCAAACATTATCATCACCTAAAACGGCATCATTTATGTGACACATGCGAATCAAGTTCTTATGGGTGAAGCCATGCATTCCTCGATGCGTAAGCCACATTTCACGAAGTACTCCTGGTGTACGCATTTCATACCAAGCAACAATTGCTTTTTTAGTAGTCCTGGAGAAGCCTTTGCGATCATGCAATGCCTGAATCAACCTAGAATACTTGCAGAAAAGGAACAGCTCATCTGCAGATCGAAGAGCATGTGGTAATGCATTCCGCACATTGGTTTTCCATTTTATGTCTACCTCACTGGCTAAGTAAGTAGCATATGCAAATGTCACCTAATTAGAAATTGAGGGAATTAGTATTCAGTTAGCAAATAAAAATTTAAAACTAGGAAGGGGTGTGGTAGGTAATGCTTGCTTACCTCATCTTTGCGTGGAAGGTAATCCCCATAACGAAGGACTTCAGTCATGTATCCTGTAAAAGCTACATCATCCAGAGTACTTACTAAAGTTTTGAGAATTGGGAAAGCCTCATCCACTTTAATACCCCAACGAGCACGAGTGTAGACCGGCTCAAAGCTGCCTAGATAGCAGAATCGTTTCAGCACATACTTTGCATCCAATTTGTCCATTGTCAGGCCAAAAACGAGCACCAGCAAGCCCAGTGAAGATGGATTTCGATGAAACTGTAAAAGGATATAATTTTGACATACAAACTGCGAAAATACAGTTTTTCTTTACCAAAAAAAAAACGTTATAAATTGAAATTTTCACACAAAAGAAATAAAATGCGACTTCTTGCTTTCGCAGACCGCTTTAAACAACTCGACAATGACGTTTAGTGATGTGTATAAGAATTTACGATAAACCAAAAACGTAGTAGATTGTAAACAAATTAGATCATAGTATACATTTTATTTCTTTTAAATTCACGATAAATGAAGGAGTCTAAATTTAATATAATTCAAAATAAGATTCTAAAACAGAAATTCAAGAAAACAACAAAATAGGGATTCAGGTTTGATTTTTGTAATGGTTCAGTGTCAATAGCAGACTATATAGAAGCTAGAACTTCTGAACAATGTACATAATTTACATATTGGAACTGTGTGAGCTTAAATACTTCTCTCTTAATACAAAAGCTGATTTTTTGTGAACTATTTTAAATAAATACTGTCATAGTAAATACCATATTATACAGCGGCAAAACCTACCGAATAGGGACAAATTTATTGAAGACGAGCGGTTAGAACGGCACGAAGTTCGAATGAATATATCATCCTGAATTAGCACATCTTATTTGACTTTCTTTTGATAATTGTATGAGTACAATTAAAACAATAAAAAGTGAAGTCCATTTATATATATGTACTCAAAAACGTTTTTAAAGTATAACAAATTCTGAGGAAATATATAAAAAATATAATCAAAGCAGACACATCGGAGAAACGATGAAACGAACTATTAATTCGAAGATTGGCATGGAGGAATTTATTGCGGCTGTAGAGATCAAACCCAAATAGTCATTACGCGCAACGATGAGTAAGATATTAGGTGCGCTTGAACGAACCAATAACAATTTAACACCGACTTTTGATGACCGGATTTTTTGTGAAGTCAGTCCTACAATATTCTAAAAATAAAACTCCAAGAAATGTCATACACAAAAAAGAAGAACTAAGGAGCAAGGTACGTGGAACAAATTCTAAGAAATCGAACTTCTGACATTTATAATACGTTAACGTTCCAAAGTGGGAAAAATTAAAATATTTGTCTTCTGTCGTTATCAACCACGGTAATCGCGATAACTTTGTCACATAAGGTTCAGTGTGGGATAGCTTAAATGGCGAAAAAACTCCGCTGTATTTTGTGAAAGAAACAAATCGGCTTAAACTAAAGGGTTTGTTGTCTAACACTAAAAGGTGTTCGTCCAGCCTCAATATAAGAAGAGCAATGGTGGATAACATACGAGGAACATACTCGTATGCACTCGATATATTCTTATTGTCTTAGGAGGCCGATACACACTTTTCAGCTCGTAGATTTCCCCATGTCAATACAAACGGGATGAAAAGTCATTCGAAATATCTTTAATTAAGAACCAACAAGGAAATTTTAGTCTGTCTTCACTAAAGTTCACGCATCTGTACTACTGAGCAGAAGTGGAGTTATGTGGTCTCTTTATTGCTCCTTGCAAGGCCTTTTTACACAATCGCTTTCTTTGACCAAAGAAACAGGTTGATTCTTAGTTTGGTATCTTATGATATGTATGTCACTAAAAAACATTCTTTTAAACTTACGAGGGACATTTAACTGCGTTTACCAATGATGTCAATGTCATCAGCTTATAAAAGCTATTGTACACCCGTTGTACAGCCATTCCCAGACGCGTTTTCGTTGTTGTAACACCAAATGTGTCCTCTTTTCACATTGAAATCGCCAAAACCATTTAAAACATTCTAAGGGATATCAGTCTGTTGTTTGGCAATTTAGCCTTAATACAAATTGCTGCAATATGAACGTTTACGTACCGAAAACTCCAGGCTTCTTTGCTTTCACTGCCGCTTCAAACATATCCACACTCCAATAGACGCTGCATCTGCTTTTTATAGCAGGCACCGTTATATTTATGTCCTTATTGTGTCCGACCCTTTCCACAATTCCATTCCATTCATCCAGAAGTTGGGGAAAGTCTGATATATGGAAAGTCTGTGCATGGACAGTTCAAGGTCCGAATATTCAATATGCATATTAAGATGTGATTGTTAATTTTAATATGTTCAGCGACATCGTCCCAGTGAATCTGTACTTTTCGGAAGCTATTGAATGCTTCACGATCTTAAAGGTTTTTTTCTGTCGAATAGTTAACCCCACGCAAAACTATAAACTCGGCCTAGGATGAACCAATAAGGAAAGCTTTTTACACAAAAATTCGTTTTAGTACGTTTTTATATCGTAAATCCTTTCTGGCACTTAAAAACCGTTATATTGTTAAATCTAAGTGCGTGGTGTGAACAGCACATGTACCGTCTTTGTTTTTTTGTTTGTATCCATCCAATATTCTAATTTCCCTAATATTATGAAGGTAAGTCATTTAGAATTGTGGAAACATATTTTATATCGATAATATCTGCAGTAAGCTCGTATATACGTACATATGTATATCAACTTTCTATTTTTGTAATGCCTGGCTAACAATTGGTGACAACACTGTCTCTTATTGAAAAATATTTTGAAATATTCGCTGATTAATCCTTGGCTTTACGATTACATTCTTAATTACCATTTTAAATCTCCAGATACCTTTGCATACCATTCACTAAGTCCCCTACACTATTTAAATGTAATTTCAGGACACAAAGGAAGAAAGTAAAACATCAAGCCTCTGCGAAGGTCTTCAAATAAATTTGGCAGTCAATGGATCTCCAGATGCCTTCTCTGTTGAAATCCAAGGCTTATCTGAATTTAATATTTCATGGCTCGGCAAAATATACAGAGATCACGAGGGATATATTTGGACCAAGTGCTCTAATATTATTGAGGGTCGTATTTTGTTCCGTTGTCTTATATGTGAGAAAATGTTGTGTCGCTTCAGTACGCTCAGAAACCATATCAATATGCATTTACGAATCTATCCCTTCAAGTGTTACGCATGTGAGAAGCAGTACCCCAGCAGAAATTCACTTTACAAGCACCGCATATCGAAACACAGGTGTTAACGCTGCTTTGCTTCGCACGCTACCAATGCTGCGCTTAAATTGAGACAATTCCGCTTTCTTTATTTTTCTGACATTTAATTTGCTTTCATGTATGTGACAATTCTTATTTTTTATTAGAAATAAAAATCTTTTGTTGTGTACATTGTAAAAATGTACCTTGACCATTCAGAGGTGTTTTTTTATTAAAAAAAAAAAAAAAAAAAAAAAAAAAAAAAAAAAAAAAAGCAGTGTGCTGGAACTTGCATAGTTTTAAGAAGTCAAAGCGTTCGTGAAGGTCATGAGAATAGTGTGTAAAGGAGCACAGAGGTCTTACACGTGATGTTCGCTCGAGGGGTTATTAGTGCCCTTCAAATGCTTGCGCGCGAGTCATGAGTAGAAAATTTAGGAAGAAAGAAAAGTACCGATGTACGTTTGTCTTAAATGTTTCCCAGTTATAACGACTAGGAAATAGACAGTCAGTGTTCAATGATGTCAATTGGCTGTATTTAGCAAGTGCAAGGAGGTCTTAGGATCATCTGACCAGATGTGGGCATTATTCTCCCATTTTTGGGTGATGAATGCCTTATAATATATATAGAGCCCGGATCAGAGGGCGTAAAATATGTCTACTCCGCTTGAAGAAACCTAGACATTTCGCAGCATTTTCGACAATATCAAATGTGTGCTCACTCCAACGTATGTGTCAATGACAACATACGTTGGAGAATGGAAAGTTTTTCGGTTTTAACGATGCAAGTGCCATTCGTGGATAATGACTGGGTTTTTTAAATTTCTCTTAAACAACAGCAGACAGCATTGTATCTTGGATGCATTAAGTCCCCGGTTGGTGGTTCCCCATTTAGTGATGTTTATATCTCGGGTTAGGGAATGAATATGAGCACTGTTGGCAGCAAAGGAGTATATTGGATTAGAAGTAGCAGACAAGAGATCGTAAATGAAAATTACAAGAAGTGTTGGAGATAGAACGGGGCCCTGAGGCACACTTGTATTTATTTTGTGGAAATCAGGCTTGAAACCATCCAAGAACATTGATGAAGAGATTCGTTGGTTCCAAATGCACGCATTTGCGGCAAAGAAGCGCGATTACAAACTTCCGAATGCCTTAGAAATATCAAGTGCAACTATCTTGCTTTCACCAAATTGATGTACACTTTGGTTCCACTTTTCAGTGAGACATGCCATCAATTCACCAGTGGACTTGTGAATCCATTGGCCTGCTTCAATGACCTTGGAAAAAAGGGTCGTAAACTTATTGGGTCCGTAGGAGGAGGGAGAAAAAGATTAGCCTTTTCAAGGCCGAGCTAGACAGATGCTGTTTTCTATCTACTCTGAAAGAGTTTTGAAGAGTAGGATTGATGAAAGTGGTTTTGCCAGCGTGGAAGAACACCTCTTCAGAAGGGAAATATACCATCTGGAACAACGGATTTATGTACATACGTTAAAAATTTTAAGTACTCTTGTTACTACACGAGTCCGAAAGTGAATTCGTCCCATTAAAGATTCGACGCAGTCAAGTGTAGGCGGCGACAAAACACAATCTGGAAATGCTGAACTGGGCGCAAATTGTGCAGCAAGCAGATTGGCCTTGTCCAAAGAGCTGACAACTGGAATATCATTATAAATGAGCGTTGGAATGGAGGATGACGCAGAATTTCTAATATTTTTGACGAACAACCTACAATTTTTACTATCTTCGGGACATTGTACTATTGCGTCGTTGGAACTTTTTTTTCGGTTTTCCTCTGTAGGTTCGGTGTTATAAGACCGAATAAAACATTTCTCTAACTCTGACAGTCTTCTTTACATATCGAATCGTACCATGCCTTTTCGTTTGATTTGATACTCTTCGTCCGATGAGGGATAAAAGATCTCATTCCAAAGCGAATGGTATCTGTGATAATATCAGCAGCAACATCCTTTTGTGAAGATCTTACATCTTTTGATCGCCTTGGTCTGTTGAGTTGGGTATTGGTACCAAGGCTGTATGAACTTCCACGATGAGTTGTATAGTCTCGGTGATAGTGGAGCCCTGCTTGAGAAATGTGAGATATTAGACTAAAAAAAAAAAATACAAATAAATCAAAAATGTTGAAGAATATTTCAAGTTATGAGTAAGCTTTAGGGACAGCTCAAACCAGATACATACTTCTGAGAGTTTAACTCAAGCGAAAATGCTAGATTTATTTGCTGATTTTAAATCGCGTTTTAATCCTCCAAAACTACAACTAAAAAGGTCTTTTGCTATACACAAAATGATAAGGCAACCAACACAGTGAGTGAGGTAGGCAACTTCCTCTTCCAACTCGATGTTGCTCGAAGTGCGCGAAAAACCTTTTTCACAGAGCATGAATTTTTATAATAAAATTCAATAACTTGTAAGCGTTGTTCGGGTGTAAGTCTTTTCATGATCAAATGGCAGTGCTAACTGAGCATGTTTGACTTTGACATATATCACGAATCACGCGTGAGCTGTCAAAAATATAAACCAAGTTGCTTTTAAACTTGGGCGAGGTTCATTGAATGCAATCTTATACATTGCTGATCCAATTGCTAGAAGGGAAAGTCAGAGCATAAATAATCAAATACGTAAGATTATTTCTTTCAAATAAAAAACGCAAGTGCCACAAATTTACCCAATCATGTAAGTGGCGCAGTCGCTACGTATTCAGATTCAGATTTCATTAAATGCGTTGAATAGTTTAACGGTTAATTAAGGAAGAACAAGAAGAAAAACCAAGTTACCAATAGTAGTTTTAACTGCGTACGTAGGTAGTCCTAAGTTAAGTTTTGAGAATTTTTTCTCTGACCCTTCTTCATCAGCGATTTTAAATTGGGACCCAGACTTGACTTAGTGATTTTCAACCTCAAGCTTCATTCAAGGAGCCTCTTGTTTTTAAAATAGTTAAAAAACGAGTAAAAACTATACCATTTCCCTAAGCGTAGCTTGACTGATACTGATGATACTTTTGATATTTCTCCTCGTGGAATACAGGCGCATGTTAACGAGTGAAGCCGAAAGGTGTTTTCCATAACAAAAATACCGGACCCACAGATGCTTTCGAAATCTCAAGCCCTAAAAGCTCCACTTCTCCTGCGGCGACAGTAAAATGAAACAAATGGGCGGAAGTGACGCCCGACCGATTAAGCTCTCGAAGCAGAAACTGCATGAAGAAAGCTTTTTGCAATTTCTCTATATATGGCGCATGATGCCCGAATGAATGGACGAAAATCGGGCGAAGAGAACAAACCTATAATCATATGATGTCCGGGTGGAACTGGCCAAAAAAATCGTAGTTATAGTGGGCGGAATTATATGTCCCGTATTGGCAGTCTTTTGATGCAATAAAACCAGAACTCTTGGTACTGCGAATCTACGAAATCTACTTTTCTAATGCTGAGGAATATTGTTACCAGAATCGAAGCCAGGAAATTAATGTAATCGAATCTTTACGGATGGCTCCATAGCCGATCTAGGATGCTAAGCTGATGTTTTTTTTTTTTTTTTTTGGACCACATCGTGAAATCTCGCGTTAGAAAAAACTGTATCTGTCTTCTAAGGGGAGATACACGCAGGACTGATGGCAATGAACTATATAGTACAGTTTTGCTGGAAGAGCGAAGTATCAGCAGTTGTAGTGATAAGCTGTGTTTCAGCCCTTTCAAGTTGCGTTGAACTCTATTATCATTTCCAAACTAGTTCTAAAATGTATGATTCCTGGATTCACTTAGGCTTGTTGGGCTGTCAATTCGAAACCAAACATTTTTGTTCTACCTTTGATTTGTTCTCTCTTTGTGCCGTCGATGAGTAGAACAATCGAAAGAAGATTACGTCAAGGTACATAAGGAGTTATCTGACTACTCGCGTCGTCTATGCAGAATGACACAAAGCCAAGAAGAATTTCGAGGATTAAGGAGCTCAAGTCCATGTCAGACATCACAGCAATGTTGAAATCGTCGAATGCCAATAGGGTTTTAGAAGAGGAAGAAGAGGTCTTTGAAAGAACCACGAACATGAACAAAACTATAATGGTTGTTTTGGAAGACAGTAATCCACAAACAAATTGATGATTTGTGAAACCAATTAAGAGCCATCAAACAAGATGTTGTCAACGAGAGAAACGAGCGCATACCACAACAGATGGTTTATTTTAAAGCTACGGTTCCCATTACGGTCCCCGTTACTGTTCCCGTTACAGTTTCAGCTTCATCAACGATAACCTAAAATATTTGTTTGATTTTGTCCTTAAATAATGCCAACAAGTTCCAGTGTGTCTAATGATGAATATATGCCACTAACCTCGATGACGATGATTGAGACGCAGTTTACACAATTACAATATTCAGCTCAAAAGTAGGAACAACAGCCGCCGCGCTACCATCGATATCAGAGATACTCTAGCTAACGTGAATCCAAAAACCAATAGTGTCTCACAGTCAACCACCACGATGTCGTTTGATGAAGTACCTACATTTTTGCCACCTTGTCTTACCCTCAGTCAGCCAAACGTCACCGACGCAACCACAGGCATATTATGGTTCGTACATACCCAATACCGCAGTATGGAAGGAAGCTGCACGATCTGCCCTAGTTTTTTGGTTGGCCAAGAGGATGGGCGGTGTTTAGCACAGCTTTCTGCTAGTTAACAATGATGTTTAACTACTCCAAGGTTGGAAATATTCAAAAATCCATCAAGGGTGAAACAAACAATGTTGAGAAGATCATGGCCACACTGGAGTTCCGATTTGGGCACCCAGAGTTCTTTCTACGGAGTCAGCTCGCCAAAGTGAGGAACATTGCGCATATTTCGGAAGAAAAGTTGTTATCTCACTCGCTACCAAGTTAAAATACATTCTCGTATTTTAGTGACGTTTCTTAAAGCTGGTGGATTGCAACAATATCTTTTAAATCTCATGCTGTTGAATGAGCTGTTGTAGAAACTGCCCAAACATGCCACCTATATTTATTTTAAAGAGTGGCTTAGTGTGGTTGTCAGGTTAGTCTGTTTGGTTACCCCATACCAGTCGCAATGTCTTACTAAATCGGACAACACGCTTAGAACAAAAAATGTGCTTCACACCATCGCCATTGTTATACTTAATGGAATGGAGATGACAAATAAAATATTGGTAAAAGTCTCCGCGGTTTTCAAACAAGTGTAGATATTGGCCATAATTATCTATGCTATTTTTGCTATTTTCCAGGTAGCTTCATAATTCCATCGGTGTAGAACTTCTGTGGCCTATCAGCGAAAAACTTGGCCAAGTGATTTTCAGCGGGTTTTCGGTCAGCCAATTTTTTACCATCAAGAGAGTTTTGCAAAGACGGAAACAAATGGTAATTAGAGGGTGCAAGGTCCGGGGTACGATCAAAACTTCTCAACAAAGCTCCGTCAATTTTTTAGGGGTCATCAAAGATGTGTGTGGCCTAGCATTGTCATGATGGAAGACAACTCCCTTTCTGTTGGCCAAATCTGGTTTTTTTTTATTAATAGCTTTATTCAAACGGTCGAGTTGTGCACAGCAGAGGATCGAATTGACAATCGACAAATCTGTATAACTTTTAGCCTTTCAAATGCGTGTTAGTTTGAAACAATCAGATTAGTGTTTACAGATAAATGGACACCAACACCATCTAGTGACAAAAAACCGCGGAGACTTTTAAAATGACCTATTACTTATAAGACCAAATGGTTTGAGTTCTAAATCAAATCTAAAAAACTTAGTAAATCCTGTAGCTTATGTCAAGAGAGCCAGCATTCTCTCGCCTACAGACGGCTTGACATTCCGAAGAAATAGATTTTCATCCAGGAAAATGAAGTATGCCTCTCCTGTCTTAAACAAGGGCACCGTTTTTGGTTTTATAGACAACCTTACAACACCACTTACATCAGACAATGTGGGTAAGAAAAGAGACGAGGAATGAAGAGTCGCTGGTAGTAGATGTGAAGTTAAGTGCCGATGCTTATGGAGGTTAAAGATTTGTCTGAAATGGAGTGCGGACAGTCGAAGATTTAGACCTACCTTAAGATGTCGAAGTACATCGCCTTCAACAACATTGTGTAGCAGTGTCCTTAGAAGATTTTGAGGATGCAAAGCTGGTCTTAGTGATTGATCTCGAACACTTCCATCGCCAGGAACAATAATTGCCGAAACCAAGCTTGGATGAGTGTTCTCTGGACGATCCTTGCTTGTCCTTCGTAACAAGGCAAGTTGACAGCTATATTTTACACGTCAACGAGAAGCAGTGGAAAATATAGTAGATGAACTCTGTATTGAATGAAATTGTTAATGAATTCTTAAATTTAGAGAATATCGGAGTAAAGAAGCCGACAAATCAGTTGCTGTATGCAAAGGACATGAGGGCGATGAAGATCTTAAGAGAAACCACCATGCGCGTTGGTGAGCGCTTTCAAACGGGTGTCGTATGAACCGATGACAGGATCGAGCTCCCGCCAAGTTATGAGGTGGCAAGGGGACGTCTACTTAGCCTGGAAAGAAACATAAAAACAGAACGTACGCTAGCCATCCAGTACAAAGCTGTAATGAAGAACTATTTAGAGAAGGGATAATAAAGTTGAGCAATGTCACTGCCGAACCAGAACCTTCATGGATCATGAAGCCAGATAAAGTCCGATTCAACGTATCACTGAACACCTTTCTTTAAAGGGCCTCAGCTATCTGAAACCGCTTCGAAGTATACTGTTTAACTTCCGTACGCAACCGGTTGCCATTACCCGTGACATCAAACATGTGTTTCGTCAAGTGTTGATACACTCGCAAGGTTAACATTCATAGGGATTTCTGTGTATGCCATTTGGAGCCAGTAGCTCGCCGTGCTCAGCGAATTACGTGAAGGATGTCATCGTCGTGTGATACCAGGATGATCAGTCGAGAGCAGTGAAGTCAATCATTGACCGCTACTGTTTGGACGACTATGTGGACAGCTTTAATGTTGAGTAGGAAGCACTGGGCGCAATTCATAGAAGCTAGTTTCGAGCTTCATAACTTTGCATCAAACTCCAAGAAAGTACTGCAAGGAATCTCAAGGTGATGGCCGGTGGATGTCAGGAAAGATTAATTGAAATGCATGCAAATGGGAGTATCTAGAAAGTGCTGGGAATGTGCTGAGGGGCGGCCAAAGATCTCTTCACATTTAGACTGAAGTTTCTATAAATCCACGAAGATGTAATGAAACACGATAAACATCCTACGAAGAGAGAATTCTTGGGTGTCACCACTTAACAACTTGACACTTGACCCAGTTTCAACGATTTTATCAATATAAAGCTGTTATTTCAAGTACTATGGAGGCACAGGATTTTACGGGACGAACCAATTTCTGAGGAGAACTTCTAAAATTTTCCCCACAGCACAGTTGGGGAGTGAGTGGAAAAACGAGGCGCGTTTCAAAGAAGATTATGTCTATACCCCGTCTGGAGCTATCGGCTGCCGTGTTGGGAGTGAGGCACCGTGATACTATAGTGAAACAACATGACTTAGAGTTTAACCACAGAGTGTTCTGAAGTGACTCCAAGATGGTCTTAAATTGGCTTCACTCAGACATACGTCAACCTAAGTAGTTGGTAGCCTTATAGATAAATGAGATTCTCGAAAGCACCAAAGCAAGACACTGGCGTTGGATTCTGTCGATACTCAACCTAGTAGACCATGGAACCGGGCTAAGTACCCGTAAAAATGCAGACAAATAACAGCTGATCAAGGCAGAATTGACTTCAAAATCGAGTGGTTGTTTAATTGTCCATCGAACAGCCGCATCGGGGGATGCTGGGAATGACCCGTTCAATTCGTTAAGAGGCTTCTGCCCAATAATCTCAAAGAGTTAAAGCCGAAAGCATATACATTGTTTAGGAGCCAGCTGGAAGCGAAAACATTGTAAAGAGCCGCCCACTAATTTATCTGCCAATGAAGTCTGAGGAGGAAGAACCTTTCACTCCCAACCACTTCTTAATAGCGTCAAACCCAACACAGATTTCTGATGAACCTAACAAAAAACCACTCTGCTTGAAAAAGAAATGGAGGGTAAGTCAACAGATTAAGAATCATTTTTGGAAGCATTGGATCAGGGAGTATTTGCCGATTATTACAAGACGAAATAAGTGGATCGAGAAGGCACGTCCTTTAGACTGGGAGATCTGGTGATGTTCTGCCACGGAAACGAGAGAGAGTCATCAACATTTTCCCTCGGTCGAATACTAGATGTGGTGAAAAGTAATCTCCTTAGGAATGAAAAATTTTTTTTTTTAAATGTTTTTTTTTTTATTTTATTCAATATGGACTATATTTTTTGATACACTTATTTTAGCGATTTTCCAACTTCTTGATCCCGTCCGAAAAGTAATTTTCCGGAAGGTCTGCAAAATACCTCTGTGGCGACGACGATTTCCTCGCGTGAGCTGAATGAAAATCGGGCGAATACGGTGGATGCGACAGCAATTGGAGCCATAAGTCATTGATTTTAGCCATGGTCGCTATGCTCTTGTGCGCCGGTGCATTGTCTTGCAAAAACAATGGAGCCTTCAATCGCTCCAATAATGCACAGTAATACTCGCTGTTGATGGTTTTTCCTTTTTCGATATAGTCCACGAAGAGTATGCCATGAAAATCCCAGAAAACCAACGCCATAACCTTTCCGACCCATCAATCCTCCCTCGGCCGCCTCGGAGCACTCGTGCCGGCTCCAGTTCATTAACGGGAACTCATTCTGTTCTCTGGTGTCCAACAGTTACCAATCGATGCCAAAAGCCGCCCGATTCCGCATCAGCAAGTCCAAATACTCTTTTTAAGTGCTCTCGCGTTTGTTTTTGGCCAGGAGTGAGTATGCGCGGCAGCGAGCGGCAGGATAACTTTTTCATATGCAGAATATTGCCCAAAATAAGGCGTGTACCTCAGTACTAATTCTTGTGGTATTTGCTAGCTCGCGCACATTCACTTTTCGGTCAGCCTACACAATTTCATGTATTTTTTTGACATTGTCTTTTGTAACCGCATCGGAAGGCCTGCCGCTACGGACTTGATCGGTAGTGGAGTTGCGGCCACCACGAAACTCTCGAAACCAATATTTGACGGTGTAATCTGACGGAGCATTAGCCCCATAATATTTATCCAACTTTTCTTTTTTTTCCTTCGCTGTTTCGCCTCTCAAAAAAAAAATGTTTTAAGAGAGAACGAAAATCGTTTTTGTCCATACTCAACATGATGCCAAACACATCAACAACAATCAGCTGTCAAAACAAAACTAAAGACTGTATCGCACTGAAATTTGGCTTGTTTGACTAAATATGAACCATTGCCTCTTTGGCAGTAGCAGCGCATTTTGGCGGTCAAAGAGGTTACTTTTCACTCCACCTAGTAATTAGGTACGTTGGGCGGATGTCAAGATAACGACTGAAGGTCAAGTTAGCACTTCTAAATATTGGTGAGGCTATGGTAGGCCCAGCCGATTCACGGGAGGTGTGGTGTTAACGAAAAATGTATTGTAATTGACAGATGCACCCGACCTTAATTTTTAAATGAATAACATATATCCTCACGGATTTCTGAACGAACATAATTTTTTTAATTTCATTACCTGTCACGTTTGGAATTCAAAGAGTTCGGAGTACGTTTCTTTGTTCTTTTAATTCATTGTTAACAACTTACATTATAGAGAATAAAATTTCACATCCAAGAAGGCTAAAGATTCTAATTCCAGAACACAATTGGAAACCAAACTGTATAAGTCGCGTTCAATAATGAAAATTTTCTGCAGAACTAACTTTAAAATTGTATTACTCTTGTGTTCATAAACGTCAACATATCGTCATACTTGTGCAGATTAGTTAAGTATTTCAATTGTGGCTGCACTGACATTACATTTTTTAACGCAAAACAATCGTACGTTACGATCGTACTAATATACGTCTTCGCAATTACTGGGTTTAAAAATGCAGGAGATCTGCGATTGTACTTAGGTTGAAATGCTGACGTTAATGAACTCATCCCGTGTGCCAAAAATTCATTTCTTTTCGCTGGGTTTCTTCTGGGGACCTACTATATTTTTCTTTACCGTAACTTTTAAAGTAGTCCGATTTTAGAACTTATGTTTTTGATTGGGCCTCCAGCCTTTTACGCTGTGTACTTACATACTATACCTTATGCTTTTCTCTGCGACTCCTTGGTTGTCAGCGTTCGATAGGTGTCACTGGCGGTTTTGATGAATCAAGCCATCAGAAATGGGACCACTGACAAGTTGCCTGATTCTTTTTGGAGGTTATACTCCACATGACTAGAAAATTGAAATTAAAACAACTGAAAATTAAAAGCAGTTACAATACTCTGGATTTTTAACATTTTTATTGATAGCATGTGAATATATTCTGGAAAAAATTTAAAAGGAAAGTGCTCGCTAAATGTAAATTAACCTTATTGTTTCAGTTTGCACGTTTTAGTTGCGGTACTCTTTCCTAGCAATTAGTCCAAACACCTTTGTTGAAAATAACTTTTTGCTATTGGCCAAGCTCTGAACAAACTGCTGAGGAATTTGGTTTCACTCGTCCCAAAACACCTAGGGACTAACAAATACGCTAGCTATTTATTTGGATTTGTTCATAATCCCTAGAATTTTGATGAACTCTTTAAGTTAACCCATATAATCCGTTTAATCGGATCTGCACAAAGTAGGCTTGGTTTAAATTCGAAAATTATATGTCATACGTTTGAAGTTATTATTAGTGTTGTGTTTATCAATTATATTTATTAGTAATTAAATATTGATTTGCAAAGATAATCATCTTTTTTCAATAACAGGCGTGGTGGGTAAGTAAGTTGCATTTACTCCAGTTACCATTTATAATTTTTTAAAAATTCTGTTCAAATTATTGTTTTTATAATGTTATTTGGTAAATAAAGTGCGACGTCGTACTTTCACGATCCGATATATCGGATACTATGCAATGTACATACGTATTGTACAAAAAAAAAAAAAAAAAAAAAATGTGTAAGTATAATTTGTAAATTTATTTTCAAATTGTCTTTAACCGAAGTAATGGAAGAACTTGAAAAATATGATATTATTGACCCTGTGGACATACTACCTTTATCAAAGTTCCCGTAATTTATTCAGAAAATTAAAAATACAAGTTTATTCATCTAAATCTATATTGTCCCCTTCAAAGTAATCCCTATCGACTGCAACACATTTATGCCAGTGCTTGATCCAACATTTCTTACATTCGGTTTTCGGTATGTTCATCAGTGCTTCCTGCGATTTTTCCATTACTTCCTCTCGGCTGCTGTAACGCAGAACAGTAACTGTAACACGATTGAACAGAAAGAAGTCACAGGGAGACAAATCAGGTGAACTCGGTGGCCGTTGGATGGTATTTGTTGCATTTTTCGTCAAGAAATTACGAATAATAATGACACTACGCGAAGGTGCGTTATCATGGTGCAAAATCCACGAGTTTTCTGCCCACAATTCTGGTCTCTTTCGGCGAATTGCTTCACGCAAACTTTTACTGTCTGGCCTTCTGGCATGATGCATGATGCACTACACCGTTGTAATCCACTTGCCTGATGTCTGGATTGCGTGTCGTACTCATAAACCCACGTTTCGTCTCCAGTAATTATCAGTTTTATGAATGTGGGATCGGATTCAGCCTCGCAAATCATCTCTTTTGCGACGTCAATACGGTCTCTTTTTTGCATGAAATTGAGGTCTTTTGGCACCAACTTTGCTTCTACACGACAGAAACCCAAATCATTAACCAAAATGTCTTAGACGAATCCATAGGCAATGTTTAAGTCCTCCGCTATCTCTCTGATGGTTAATTTGCTGTTATTGACCAACATTTCTTTTACTTCATCAATGTTTTCGTCAGTTATTGATGTCGATGGTCTGCCACTGCGTTCAGCATCTTCGATTGACTCATGAACACTTTTGAACCGCTCGTGCCACTGGTAAACGATCGTTTTTTTTTTTTTTAGACAATCGTTGCCGAAACACTTTTACAATATTTTCCACGTCCGCGCACCATTAAATTAGTTTTTTACGCAAAATTTAATACAAGTTCGTTGTTGCAAATTTAAATCTATTTCTAAAATTGTAAAAAAATCGACAACACACACAGAGATAGATGTACTCTGGGTTACGTAACTTTTGCAAATGTCAAGCTTTGACGCTAAGATTTAGAGGGAATGTCAAAAAAACAGAACTCAAATCGAAACAATGGGAGCGCTACACGGTGGTTATTCCATTTTTGATTGATCAAGGTGATATGGGATGAATAGTCCGTGCCGTTTTATAGTAAAACACAAAATTTTTCAAAATTCAACTTTATTTATCAATATAGTTGCCTTCGAGGGCGATACACCGATTAAAACGATTTTTCAATCTTTCGATACCAGTTTTGTAGTTCGATTTCGGTTTAGCCTCAAAATAGGCCTCTGTTTCGGCGATTACTTCTTCATCGGTCTTAAATCTCTTTCCGGCGAGCATTCTTTTGAGGTCTGCGAACAGGAAATAGTTGCTGTGGGCCAAATCTGGAGAATACGATGGGTGGGGAAGCAATTCGTAGCCGAATTCATTCAATTTTTTCATCGTTTTCATCGACTTGTGAAACGGCGCATTGTCTTGATGAAACAGCACTTTCTTTTTCTTCAAATGCGGCCGTTTTTCTGCGATTTCGTCCTTCAAACGCTCCAACAACGCAACGTAATAGTCGCTGTTGATAGTCTGCCCCTTTTGGAGATAGTCGATGAAAATTATTCCATGTGTATCCCAAAATACGGATGCCATAAATTTGTCAGTCGACTGCTGAGTTTTTGGTGGTTTTGGACGAGGTTCGTCGCCTGCTTGCCACTCAGATGACTGCCGACTTGACTGGTGTGAAGTGATGTTGTGAAGTTTCATCCATTGTCACATACCGACGCAAAAATTCGGCTTTATTGAGGTTGAACTGCTTTAAACACTTCTCTGAATCATCAACACGTTGTTGTTTTTGGTCGACTGTGAGCAAACGCGGCACCCACTTTGAACATAGCTTTCGCATGTCCAAATATTCGTGTATGATATATCCAACACGCTCTTTTCATATCTTCAGAGCCTCAACTATATCGATCAACTTCACTTTACGGTCATTCGTAATCATTTTCTGGACTTTTTTGATGTTTTCATCTGAAACAGCCTCTTTTGGACGTCCACTACGTGCATCATCTTCGGTGCTCGTATAACCACTTTTAAATTTTTCAATCCACTTGCGATTGGTTCGTTCGGCTGGTGCGGAGTTCGGGTAACACTTATCAAGCCATTTCTTTTCCCATCAAAAAGCAATGATAAATCAACACACGAAATTGTTTTGAATCCATTTTTTTTTTCACAATAACAAAAGTTGCTTCACTCACAACGCTATATCTCGAGAGCTTATCGTCCGACAGCTGTCAAATTTATACACGTATCTTTTGAAGGTTGGTACTAACTGAAAATAATATGGATTATATCAAGTGGTGCCCTCACTCAGCCCATGTATTATGTTGATCCACCTGAAGAGGACAGAGACACGGATTGCGATAGTGGTGCCAGCAATTCTAAGCAATAATGGCAATTCTAAAGGTGAATACAATAGTGCCATTGCAAACTGCGACTTCGATGCAAGTGACGAATAGCCTCTCTCGAAGTATTATAAGAAAAAAGTTCAAACTAGCTAAAGAAAAAGCGCCAACAGTTACATAAATGGAATAAGGTTCAGCCTATTTTTGATATTAACACAGATTGCAATGCGAGGCATTGAGGAGGAAGCTAAGAAGCTAAGAATATTAGCTTAGGACCAATTAATAGTTATTATTGGAGCACTCCTTTTTTCTGGATATGCTAAATACGCAAATAAACGTTTATATTGGTCAAGCAATGAGGATGTGCCAAAACTTTTACAAAAAAAAATTAGGCTGAACCACTTTGAATCTATAATAAGAAACTTACATTTCAAGATAATGATCAGATTGAAACAAAAGATTATATAGGGTGATTCAACGTGAGGTTTGATTTATAATGTAAAATCAAACACATAAATTTGGAAGTGAACTTAAAATTTTTATTATTGATTAAAAGAACAATTTATGGCATTTTCATTTTGAATGATATCATGTAAATGTTGTTTACGACTATGTCTGAAGTGGTCCATTCGAAAGATCCAATTTTGGGTGACTCGTTCGAGCATAGTGACTGGTTTCTCGCGGAAAACACGAGTAATATTGGCTTTCAAAGCGTCAATCCTAGCTGGCTTATCCCTGACGACCTGAGACTTTACATAATCCCAGAGAAAATAGTCCAAAGGTGTGATATTTTACAATCTAGGCGGCAAATTTATCGTAGCAAAACGTGAAATTAAGTGCTCACCAAAATGATTTTTCAACAAGTCCATTATTTCACGCGCTGTATGGCTCGTATCGCCATCTTGTTGAGCTCACCGAGACCATGTGCTTGAATTTCGGGAAGCACATAGTCCATTTACATGGCGCGATAACGGTTACCATTGACGGTAACATTCTGATTTGCCTCATTTTTGAAGAAATATGGACCAATGATTCCACCAGCCTATAAACCACACCATACCGTTGTTTTTAATGGATGTAATTATAGATTCGGGTTGCTTATCAGCCAAATATGGCAATTTTGTTTATTAACGTATCCTTTGAGCCAGAAATGTGCTTTATCAGTAAACAAAATTTCACGATAAAACACCGGATTTTCATTGATTTTTTCCAGAGCCCATTCACTGAAAGTATGACGCAAATCAAAGTCGCCTGGCTTCTATTCTTGCACAAGGCCGAGAATTTTAAAATTAAAAATAAAAAAATTTAAAAATGTTGTTTTAATAACTTTATGCAGTAATTGGTTAGTAAGATTATAGTTCATCATTTGCTGGGTAAAAAAAACAACAATTAACTTGGTCTGAGTTACCGCAAATTATAATACACAGAGATTTGATACCTTATTGAATACCTTGCTACTGAAATTAAAAAACGAAATAAATAAGCTGAATTTGAATTTTACATTTTGAGGAAAATTATACCTCAACCTCAGAAAAAAATTAAATGAATAATGATTATAATAATAATCATTATAAAAAAATAATTTTAATTACAAACAAGAAAATTAAATTAATAAATGAAAAGATAAATAAATTAGTTATATAATAAATTCGATAAATAAATTTTATTAGATGACCCTTGTGCAAATTGTGAGTTATTCACAAAAGATAACGATGCCTACCGTAACAATGGCATACAGAAAGATATTGAATAACTAGGTCGCGGAGTTTTTTTGGCAATACCAATTCGTTTTGCATAAATCTGCACCTTGGAAAAATTACCCACCACTTATTTAGAATTTGTTTGCTTATACTCCCATCTCAAAGTGCGATTTTTAAAAGTTCTGTTGTTCCATTCGTCCTTCTAAACCAGTCAGCAGACAACCAGTAGATGCGTTGGACTCTATTTACTCTATTTAATCACGTCGAATCTAGCCACGTTATAATTTTTTGTATCACTGATTTTAACCTACCTTAGCTGAAATGGATTCAGACCTATCAAACATATTTTACCGCTGTTAAAGCGAAGTCTATCTTGTTCTCTTCATCGACGATGTTGTGGACACTTTTCCAATTAAGTGTTATCACTAAAAATATTTTAAGACAGCTCATCAGAGCACATCTTCTCTACTTGAAACTAAACAACTTCCTGAGCATGATCAGTTTCAACTCTCGCTACGATAACTTAAGAGGTATGTTCGAAAAGTATGATTTTGTATTTTGATTGTGACTTTATATTTTTATAGAAATTATTTATTTATTCATCAGCATTAGTATTGTCCCCTTCAAAGTAATCCCCCTCAGATATAATACACTTGAGCCAATGCTTTTTCCAATCTTCGAAGCACTTCTCATTAGCACTTTTTGGTATAGCCTTGAGCTACCAGGCATGGCGTTTTTGTTTCTTCAATGCAAATCTCCGTCCTTTCATAGGTCTCTTCGGTAAAAAAAAAAGAAAAAAAGTGCATTATCTTTAGGCAAAAACCATGAATTGTTTTTCCACAACTCTGGACATTTTTTTGTATTACTTCTCGCAAACACCGCATAACTTTAAGATAATACTCCTTATTAACTTAACGACCTTGCGGTAGAAATTCCTGATGCACCACGCCACGGTAATCAAAGTGATCAAAACTTTGACATTTGATCGAACTTGGCTTGCTTTTTTCTGTCTTGACTCTCCTGGGTACTTCCATTAGAACTTGTAAACATATTTTTTACTTAGAGCCACAATATTTCAAGTGTTTTAGAGCATTTGATTCCATTTTTTTTACACAAAATTTGATGCAAATTGTTTACTCCATTTTTATAATAACACGTCTAAACTTTCTATCTGTCAAAAACAAACTAAGTATGCTACGAGTATATACTTGAAACTGTAAACATATGTTTCAGATATGTGTACCAACACAGCAAAAAATCAAAAAAAAAAAAAAAAATCGATATAACAAAGAATTACGCGCAAACCGCAACAAGAGGAATATAAATGGGCACAGTTATCAGAGATTGCATGTCGAATTAATTAAAGAAATTATTAAAAAACTTCTTGGCAATGGCTTTTCAAAGGTTTCTCAATATAAAGATAAATAAAAAAACTAAACCTGAAGTGAAAGATAATTTTATTTTTAAATAGTAATTTATGGTAAATGTACGCTCTTCTATGGCATTTTACATATTTTCTTTTCATTTTTTATACGTCTTTATAACTTGATTTTAATTCATTTACTTTTTTTCTTTCAATCTTATAGTGCTTGGTATGAATTTTGGCCAAAAAATTTTGTCCTTAAATTTTTTTATTTATTTATTTATTTTTTTTTTTAAATTTTATTTGTTTTATTTTGCTTCTTTTATTTTGTGATGTAATTTTTCTCAATTATTGTTTTGTTCGATTTATTTTTTCATTGAAAATTGTGTATTTATTTGTTGTCGGTATTGTTTTTGTTTTTCATTTTGTTGATACAGCACTCTAACAATAATAATAATAATAATAATAATGATAATAATAATATAATAATAATAAATATCGAAACAAAATATGACAGAATAGATAGTTCTCACAACAGATAGTTTATCCAACAGATAATGGAAGACAGAAATGAGTTCTAAGAAAAAATTTCTTTTTTGCATATAGAGATATTTATTTTTTATATTTTAAAATAATTCTGTTATATGCTATTAAATTTTAAATGAAGTTTAAGGTTAATTTATTTTATTTATAAGATTAAAAGCAAGTTATTGTTTTGGTATTGCCTTAGAGGTTAAAAAAAAGCAAAAACTAAATTATTGTTTTTATTATTTCTACTAATTTCTCTTTGCTTAAAGCAGTTTTCTTTTTTCTTTTGTTCATATTATAAAGTTTGTATATAATTAATTTATAAATATTAAAATGTTATTGTATTTTTTTTATCATTATTGCCAGCTTTAATAAGAAAATATTTCTTTTTTTATTTTTTTTTTTTTTAAGATTTCAAAGTATGTATTGTATATAAGAATTTTGTTTTTTTTTTCAGTTTTATGATTTAATTGTTTCTGTGTTGGTTTTTGTTTGTAATTTTATATTCAAATTTTTTGTTATTTTCGATTTTTATTTTATTAAATCCCATTGAATGAAAAATGGGATAATTCTTTATTTTTGTGTTTCTAAATATTTATAATCTATTGGTGTATTTGTGTGTGCTTACTTAATATAATTGAATGTTTTCTTCCTTTTTTCTTTTTTATTTGCATTTTTGCCTACATTGCAATTATTTTTATTTTTTTTTTAGTTTTTTAATAGTTTTCATCGTGAATAAAATTTACAGAAAAATTACTGTTTTTCTTGCACTATTTTCTTTTACGATTCATAAAATTTAGTTCAAATGATTTGTTTTTTATTTTTTAATATTAAATGACTGCATTTTGTTAAATTTTTGGTTTTAAAATCTTAAATATTAAGAATATGGTGTTGCGCATAGATTATTAATCTGAAGAAAATTCAAAAAAAAAGAAGATAAATGTTTTCTATGATTATTATTAATGCTTCTTAGTGAAGTGCTGTTTCCATCTTATTCTTATAAAAAAAAACTATGCAAAAAATTTGAATTTGAAGTGTTAAGCATTTAAATGGCAATATTACAAAAAGGAAGGAAATTTAAATGTAGAAGGAAAAGAAATACAAAATTGGACATTAATTTACCACATTTAATAGAAGAATATATCCTTCAAATTATGCCTGCGTTTCAAAAAAATTAAGTGTTTCGTTATGTATAAGGAAGATACCAATAACCACATGGCACCACATTTTGAAGTTTCGATTGAACTTGCGGATTCATGATTTTCCGCAAAATTCCAAGTCTGCGACCCGAAATACAACAATTGACAGCTCTACCAACTGGAAACAACCTTACATTTGAGCTCTTCTTTTACCAACAACGCTATGAGATAAGAAAATATTTTAGAGCTGCCTAGTACTTTACCAGAAAAAAATACCATAAGTTTGAGAATATTTGAACTCGTTACTTTACCTACTTTAAACTCTAGAGCTTCTCTAGAACCCGTCTACTTGTATTCATAGATCCTTTACTACTTAAATGATAAAACATATAAAAATATAGGAACTATGCGAACTACAATCATGAGAGAGTATTTAAATTCATAACAACACCTTATGCATAGAACACGGCTTACGACCTTCTTTAAAAGCGTTTCAATAGAAACAAGAAAATGTTACAAGAAAATGTTGTTTAAAAGAATGGGTCTGATGCCTTCTTATAAGGAATTAGACTGATAATAACATGGAAGTAGAATGGAGCTGGGAATGAATTGGAGGTGAACAAGTTGCTGATATTATTTTTATGAACTAATAATAAAAAAAAAACAAATTTACGAATGTCAGAGCAAACAAAACTCAATAGCGAACCCTACGCGAACTAACATCTGATTCTAATCTGCCTTGAAGCTCAAGTGGTCAGCATAAGTCTGACATAGGCTTGTGCTCCCAATACAACCGAAGGACGATTTTGGCAAAAATTTCTACTACGATCATATTGCAGTCGATGCAAGGTTTAGTTGTAGTATTTTTGACGTCTGAACATTCCAAAGAGTCATCATTGATTCGGACCAGACATGGTACGTACGAATGCGGATATTACTGGTGTCAAAACACCGAATAAGTGCTTTTCGGAAATTTGACGTCGTATGGCTGCTAAAGCAAGAAGCAGCATTTTGCAACCTATTTTTCCAGCACTTATGTACACGAGTATATTAAAAAGGTCTAGATTGTAAAGTGTTTTCTACTAGAAATACAAAGATATTTACTTAGTCTATTATTTAGAATAATAACAAAGAAAACTGTTTTTATTGCTTAAATGTTGAACGAAAACAATTTCAAATATTTCGCACAGCACTGTGTATGTTTTATTTCCTATCGTTTATTTTTGGATTTGTTTAACTCTTGTATTTTATGAAGGCGTTTTATTATATATATTTTTTTCTGTTTTTGTTTTTTCTTTTATATCACTCGTATTTTTGTTTTACGTTTTATACATTTTAACGGTTTTCTATCTACAAAAATGTTACCAATTTTTTGCGACTGTTTTTCAAATATTTACAGTTGTTTTTCATTTGTATTTAAAACAAACAATAGAAGTGCTTTAACAAAATACTTGTTTTTTAAATTATATTGTATTTTTAAATTAAGAATTAAATTCAACGGCAGTGCATATATTAAAAATAAAACAAAAGGAAAACAATTGAGTAATTTTTATAATATTATACTCATCTTACAATTACGATAATTTAATTCTAATTGAGATATATATTTTCAAATTATTATTTTTGAAAAAATTAGCACCGATATTTTTTTAATTTAAAAACAATTTTCTCTATGAATATAGAGTTTTTTCTTAATTTTTTTTGTTTGATTTTTATTATTTTAATTTTGTTTACAATTTGCAAAAGCGTTAAAAAAAAATATTTACAATAAATTTAAAAGTAAATTTATAGGAATTGACAAAAATGCAAAAGCTTTGAAAGTTCTTTCTTTCTTTTTCATTATTGGGGAAAAGCACAAATTAAAAAATGTTCATCATGATTACTTGATGAAAATGTTTGATTTTTTTTTTTTTTTTTTTACCGTGACGGACGGAAATTATCTATACTTAAATAATAAATATTATTTTATTATTATGACTTATATTTTATTTGGTTGAAAATGTAACTGCGCATGGTTTCAAATTTAATTATAGAGCCAAATATATAACTTCCATTGCTGAACTTCTCTAATAGGTCTACTTAAGATCTAGGTCTTCTTAAGAATGAAGCCGAAATTAAAACTTTCATAATCAGCTTTCATAATCATAAATAAATAAATTAAATTATAAAATTTGAGGCAGTTGTATAGATGGTCTTTAAATAATTATCGTGAAATCTTTTAATATGAGTGTTGATGATGATCCCATCAGCCATTGTGGTTAAGTAAGACATTCAAAACGATACTCGATGTCGCCCTCGTCAGGTTAAAATTTCCATAACTCTACTTCTGGTCTGGTAAATTTTTGTGGGTCTACGATAATTTATTGCTTCGATACTTTTTGCTGAAATCAGTTTATAACTCAATATAAACTTGTGATTAAGCCGTGCTTAGGTTTTCGACAGAGTGCAACGATAAGACGTCAAAAAATTGCTTGGTGACTAAATGATTTTTGTACTGTTGAAATTCTCTACGACCAGAAATACATTTCCACTAGTTATTCAATTAACTAGTAAATATGGGTTACTCCGTGGAGTTTTTTTTATGAACTAAAATCAACCGCATGAAAGAATTCTCATGTGAGAATTCTCAAATGAGGTACCCACTTAAGACAGAGCTTTGGCATACCCAAATACGAGTAGATACTTATACAAAATATGATGCATAACATATGGTTTATTGATAATTTTACGATTTTGTGGATTTCTGTTTGTGTTTTCCGTTGTAGAAGCCTCATTTGGGCGCCCACAGCTTTCAGCATCATTTGTGTCTGTATTACCGAGTTTGAAATAAAAAAATCAGGGACAAATGGCTGCTTTCGACGCACCACTTTTCAAGACGCTTTTTGAGCATTTACCATATTTTCTCTCATCATATAACTCTGTTTTATCAACGCAAGAAAGTCGTTTTTTTTTCAATGGTTTTGAAAATATCAAAAGCTGCATCACTAAAACTTAAATACATTGATGACTTATGGTCGCCTATCGACGCGTATCGTTTGAAGGTGGTAACTAAAAATCGTATGGATAAATCTAGACTTTTCGAATCACATGTGTCACGACCTGACTTATACGAGTATTTTTCTGAGCCAGGGATATGTCAGTGACTAGATCTAATGGTGAAAGAAAGCTATTGATGGATTGTCGGACGGATCCCCAAAACGAATTTCATAAGTCACTATTAATGGACACAGTAATAATAAGAGCGTATGCTATACGAGTATGGAAAAAACCATTCTATAATATTGGACGGGAAAAACTGATTTTAATTAACGATATACAGAGTATAAAAAAACTGTACAAGACGGTTTCAGTAGACATGTATTCTGAGCTACCCATATTTCTGCAAATAGTTACAGGTGGCTCTAATGGCTAAGGACTAAGCCTTTTGAAACAGTTGGCAATATACCTTAGGACCTCAAAAAAAAAAAAAAAACCTGAATCTTTGCGGACGACATCCATTTGGTAGCTAAAGGAAAATTGTTTGAAAATGTTGAGCTCCCCTTTAACGTGGTGATTCCGAATATAAACATATACCTGGTCAATTGGAATTTGAAGACAGAATCAGTACATACGAGTATTTGTTACGAGTGGCAAAATAAGTAAGACCCGGAGGGCACAAAATGCTTTCTCAATCTGCTATTTAGTAGTTTGGGCTAGTTTTTGCGATTGTATAATATTAAATGCCACCTATAGCAGGAATGCGACAAATCATCTACCATAAGTATATTTGGCAGTCTGGTAAAATTTGCCAAAACCAGAATCAAAAACAGCTTTTTGGAGGATCTGACAATTCTATATACATGCACGCAGCAGAAGTACCTATACCGAAATCTTCCGTTTGGGTAATCAAATTCATACAATTATAATAATTTTAATTACTAATACAATTAGGATAGCTGGTGCGTTTCAAACTATTTCCTTCGATGTTAAGGTTGTTAAGTTTCGTTACTATCAACACATCCGCTGAGGTGGGGTTCAAATGGTAGAATCCAGTACAACCAACTTTGAATGTTTTACGCAAGACATCTAGCTTTTTGTAGAAGAAAGGACTCGCAACAACTAAAAGATCATTAACATGTTCGAACATATAGCTCTACAAGTCGGTAGATAACACTTATCAACGGACATTTTGTGACATGAAGAATTTTGAATGTTTCAGATGTGAGAAAACATATTTCGGCACCCTAAAAACTAATATGAAAACAGAAATTGCATTTTTATATTTATATATAGTTATGCAAAGCATATTAGATAGAGTTGTTTATGTAAAGGAATAACTATAGCACCATCTATAGCAGAAGTTCATTCCTGTCTATTTGTTGTAATAAATACGCATCTAACTCAATAGTTTGCATTAGTAGGCATTCGACCGCATACGGAGCTATTTTCTATCTTGTGTCGCGTTACTATCGCGTTTATGTTCTACATCTTTATGCTTGTTTATTACCGTGTATTAATAAGTAAGTTTTCAACAGTTTTTGTTATGTGTATGTAGAATGAATTTTTAAATCATAAAAACATAATTTCATCCAACATGTCCAAAAAGCTTACGAACTTTATTTTGGAGTTAAAGTAGGAGATCAAGATAAATCATGAGTTCCTCACATATGTTGTAAGACTTGTATAACAGTGTTAACAAGTTGATTGAAAGGTACAAAACGTCATATGCGCTTTGTAGTATACATCGTGTAGAGAGAACCGAGAGACCATGTCACAAATTGTTACTTTTGTCTTACTAACGTACAGAGCAACGGCCTGAAGTTTAAGCATACTGTGCAGTATACCAATTTACCATCAGCTTTACGGCCTCTCGAAAATAGTGAAGAATATCCTATTCCAAAACTACCAGAATCGTAGAGTTTGAACGAAGAACCTGAATGTGCCAGTGATGATGATATGCAATTCGAACAGGAAATCGACAATAATCCAGACTTTCAAACACCAGAATGTTCAATAAAGCCACATTTAATTTGGTTAGAGATTTAAAACTAGCGAAATCACATTCAAAGCTTCTAGCATCCAGATTAAAAGAATGAAATCTCCTCGAAGGTGACTTCCAAAAACGTTGAAAAGGACTTGCACATTGTTTCGCTCAAGAAGGGACTTTAGTATACTGCATGAATGTTGACAACTTATTTGATGAGTTTGGACAGAAACATGAACTAATCAATTGGCGCCTATTTACTATTTTACTTCACAACGCCAATAAAAACTCATCTGTAACTATAGCTCACGATATTCATATGAAAGAATCATACGAGAATATGCGATATGGCCTACAACACATTTAGTGTAAAGACTATAAGTGGTCAATTTGTGGACCCTATAACTTGGCTTCTTGTTGGATTGCAGCTGGTGTATACAAAACACTGCTGTTTTCTGTGTAAATGGGACAGCCGTGACCGAAGTCATTATATACAAAAAGAATGGCCACTAACTTCGGGTGTAAAAATTATTACTAATGAACCCATGGTTGATCGTAGACACCACCGTTCTATACCAAATTGACCTTAATGAAAAATTTCGGTAAAGCTCTAGATTGAACCGGTAGAGCGTTCTTGTATCTGAAAGAAAAATTTCCCAAAGTTAGTGAAGCAAAAATTTAAGAGGGCATATTTCTTGAACCTCAAATTTATAAACTTTTGAAAAATAGTGGATTTGAGAACATGCTAACAAGCTCTGACAGATTTTCTTGGAAATGTGAAAGCCGAAATTTTGTAACTGAATTGCTTAGTGCTTACAAGGAAATGGAATGTAACATGTCACTAAAATTACACTTTCCGGAGAATTTGGGTGCAGTAAGCAAAGAACATGGAGAACGTCGCAACAATTGAAAAGCGACATCAATGCAATTGGAGTCCTACTATGCTTGCTAGTGACTGCTTGACATTACTCCCAGATGCCACAGGGACAAAATATCGCCACAAAACATTCGCAAAAACATTTGGAAATAAGTCTAACATGACATATATAAGCCATAAAGCGGTGACAGTGCTCACAGATGGGTCAAATATAGCTAAACACAATGAGGAACTAATTACAAAAGCTTTAACCACCTAACAAGTCTTATAAAATTTTGTCAAATGAAATTGCTGAAGATAGATCAGGTGACTGCACATGTTGCAGTTAATACTATACATTGGAAATTACCGCGTATGTAGGATAGTCAGGTTAATGAAAAGAACTTCAAACACCAATAATGCCGATTTCCTTTCCTTTACAAAAACAATTTCTAGGCTAACAAACCACCTAAACACCCATTACCAAATACATTTTAGCTGTAACTATTTATTTGAATTCTCATTACTACTACGTTTGCAAGTAAAGAAGGAACAACATACGAGTAAATAAATGATAACTTAATCCACAAATGTAATAAATCGTAAATAGGTCTAGACCCAGGGTGAGTAAAATATTGTTTTTTCTTTATATTGCTGTAGTTCTCTTTTAAGATTGTATAGATTTTTTATTTTTTTTTTTTTTGATTTAAATTAAATTTGTTTATCTATAAATTTTTGTTTTTCTTAACTCTTTTTGTTTTTTTTTCCTTTTTCGAGATATTGATATCATACTACATTACTTTATATTATAATTTATTTTTAAATCACAGTCCGTATGTGAGAGAGAAATTTGTGTGTTTTTTTTTAATTAATTAATTCATTAAATTATTAAAATAATAAAAAATATAGAGTTTTTCAATAATATTATTTTGTTAAGTTGAAAATTTCTACTCAGTATTTTATTATTATTTTTTGAAATATATTTTATAGATTTTTTTTGTTCATTTATTTATTTTTTTTTTTCCTTTAAAGTAATCAACAATATATTGTAATAATATTTGAAATTGTTAAATAAAAAGCTTGTTTATGTACTTGTTATCAAGAATAATATATGTATATAACAATAATCTTATTAATTTAAAGGCAATTACGATTTGAAATATCGTTATTTTATAATAATTTTCTTTAAATTTACAATTTGTTATGATTTCACAAATTTTAATATCGTATTAATGTTTTTGTTTTGCTTCTAGTTGCAGAAATTTAATTTTAAATTTAGCTTTAAAGGTATGTATTAATTTTTTATTATACAATTTTTTTTGAATTAATTTTATTTTTATATAAAAATATTATTTGTCTTTTAAGTATGTATTATATATTATTTATATTGTATCTTTTTGCTTAATTTGTTGTTTCTACTCAAGATAATTTTTTTACAAAAAAGTGATAAGTGAGATGTTTTTTTTTTTTTTTTTTGTTTTGCAGCGAGCATTATTTTATTATCCAATAAAAGTCTACTTAATATGTTCGAAACTGATCTTCACACATACGGTAACAGTTACCTTACTGCATTCGGAAAAAGCCATTTTATAATAATTTTTGAACGATAAATGAAGGAACGTTTTATGACACTACGAATTTTTAATGTAAAATAAAATGGCAAAAGTTAAAAGTAGGTCTGATTACTTCACAAGTTCTGTGTTGTGCCGTAATAGGGTCCGACGAGGTGCATCGATAATATAACTTGAATTTGATGCGTACCATAGTTTTGAGACGGTATTCTTTGCCAGGAGTACTATTTGAACCCATTTTTTTTAAAACTATTTTGTACTAGTATTGTTTGCTCCCAATTTAGCAGGCTCATGAACATTATCTTGGAAAATTAAAAATCTGCACAAGGAGGGTGTCAAGAATGCTCATAACGAAGTAGAATACCGCGTGAGTCAAAGCGATAGCCTTATGAGGCTGGTCGTATGATCAGCTGAGAATATCACGGCAACAGTGTTTTGGGGCTCACAAGGAATTGTTTTATGAACAAGTTTTGAAAAAGCATAACTTGATAACATTGTTAGACGATTAAATGGTCTATAAAGTATTGAAAAAAGGATGACTAGATTGACAAATGACTTTCTCCTGCTTCATTAGAATGTACAAACAAATTTTTTACAAATTTACAAATTTTAGGAATTTATACGTCTTCCCATACCGAATTGAAACTTGGTGATTATCACCCATTCCTGAATTGAGAAATCATTTTTTTTTAACAAAACTAGTTTCTACAGGTGGCAGTGAAAAAACGAGCAAGCAAAGGAATTTAGATTTAGAATTTAGAATTCAGATTATCCTGGTGAAGGTTTTAAAAAAAAAAAAACTATTTTTATTGAAAATTTAAGTTCCGATGGATTTAACAGACTACTGGAATAGGTAGTATTTCCCACTAAAAGATATCAGAGTTAAGCTTTCAATAACAAAAACATAGCCTTCATCTTAATTCAATACTGTAAAACAAGATCTGAATGCTGAACTACAGCACCTTATTCAAAGAATTAAGCAACAATTTAAGTCTATCTTCTACTGACTATGATAAACGTATGAGGCGACAATCAAATTACAGCCAAAATGTTCAATTCCTCTCCAGTACACTTTACAAAATTAAACTTTAGAGCATAGACTATACGAGCAAAGCTTATAGTTAAGGTTACAAATAAGTAGGTATCTATGCTTAAAAATTTCCCAAGAGATGCCTCTAAATATCCTGCTGAGCCTTTTTCAGGTCTTTCGACAAATCGTGAAATACATGCCGAATAAATATGCTAAGGAGCACGAATCACAACCGAGATGACTTTCGATCGTCTTCTACAGTAAAGTCTTGTCTTCGGATGTTTAACCTTAGAAAACATTTAATCTTAGCTGAATAGCAAAGGCATATCGATTATCATAAAAGCGTACATTCAAACTAAGTCCATCGATTGTAGATGTTGTTTTCTATATGATTGACCGTTGCTGTTTAACGCTCATAGAGTCTGGCAAGGCTGCTTACTGGGTATATGCATAAGCCACTCTCCATAAACAAGGACCTTCAAGGACAAATAAAGAAACTTGGATATCTATTAAGCATTATACAGGGTGGTCAAAATAAAAGTTTTTCTTTGAATCATATATTATTTTGACACTGACAGCTCTTTCCCGCTGGAAAATGTTGATTATTTTAAAAATCGATATTCATCCGAGACATTCGTGAGATAGAGCCAAAAACATTCAACAAAGTATTGGAAAACTGAGTTTACAGGATGAGGTACTGCGAAGCCAACAGAGACAGACCACATGAATGAAATCGTATTTCATAAATAATTGAAACAGTTGCTCTTTCTAATAAAGCCATAACGTATCGAAAATAGCTGATTTATCTTCATTTTATTTTCTTTTCAAAAAGCAGCTCGTATTTTGACCCCCCTGTACATATGATATTGTATATCAGATATGGAAATATCCAATGCATTTGGAAAAGAGAAAAAAAGTTCATTGGTGTATATTTGTAAAATTCCATTATGACCGTCTTTTAATTATTTAATTTCTAAATTCCTTCAACTTAAATTAAAATAACTGTTACCTCTCCAAAAGTGTACGATACGTTAACTTAGAACGCCATACTGGTCCGTCGACCTCCACCCCCTCGTCCGATTCCACGTGGCAAACCACCTTGGGAAACACTCCTTCCTATACGATTACTTGATTCACTACCCTTACGTTCGCGTGCCTTTCTCAAAAGATCCGACGTACTAGGACGTCGACTTTCGCCGTTCGTACGTTTACACATGATATCCGATGTTGACGAACGTCTTATATTGCCCGTAATTGGGATTGGTGATAGAAAAAATGGCGAACTGGCCTGAGATCTTGACATCTCGTACTGGTTTATTTGTAGCAACCTTGTACTTGATCGATTATCCTCACTATTACGTCTCGACGAATACGGTGACTGAGGATAATTGAGCAGAAGGTTTTCCGATTCCTCCATATCAACGGCCTCGACTCTCAGATATGGTGGAGTCCGATTATTAGTTCCGACTGGACGTTGCCCATTACTTGCAGTTGAATTAGATCCCGACTGCCGATTCGATACAGATGAATTCTTATTGCGTAAACCCGTATATAGGGATTTAATGTGAAAATCAAAGGACCTAAAATTAAGCAAAGATCTTTTGGATTTAGTTTCATCACTATCTGTTGGATTGGGTGAATGATTTACTGATGCTGCTGCCGATGCTGTCATCATTTCATTATTATTGCCTCCATTTGCGTGATTGCTTTGGTTGTAACTGTTATTATTTAAAGAATCTATTTGAATTGGTAAACTATCTAAGCGATTCTCAGTAGGTAAATTGAATAAATTGCTATTTGAAGTTGAAGAAGAACCTTTAAAGAGTGAAGAACGTTGTTGTTGCTGTTGTTGTTGCATTTGTATTTGCTGTTGTTGTTGTGTTGTTAAATCTGGCTTGTTGCTAACTGTTGTTATTATTGTTGTACTACTTAAGCTAGTTTTACTACTAATCGGTTTCAAAAATTTATTATCGTTATCTAAAGACTCCTTTTGTCACTGAATGGCACAAAATGCTTGCTTTGATGCATCTTTTGGATCGCCCTCCTCGCAGAATTCCTCATCTTTAGGTGTCTCTGCCCCACAGGCGCCACTTATGCTCGGTGGCCCCTGAGGGCAGGCTGATTGTCACCGAAGCGCTAAAGTTGATATCATTGGCGGCCGCACCGGTTTATTTTCAAGTATCCGCTCTAATTCAAGCATCACACTAGTCGATAGTCGTGGCAGTAACTAAAATTAAAAATCAAATTGATTAGTAAGTAGTTTGAAAGAAGGGGTAAATTGTAATGTTTTTTGTTAGAAAGTGCTTTAAATTAGATGTAAGGACTTTCATAACATGGTAACCAATAGAAAAATGTGTTGCGTCATAGAAATATTAAAAAAAAAAAACAGTAGGTTCTGAGCTATGATCATAGGCTATACCTATGATTTGTATGACAACAGAGTAAGTACTAGAAGGATTCAAATAATAATTTTTTCGTCGGATATTGGGTCATTTTTACAAAGAGGGTAGATGGAAAAGATTAAATCTATGCATATACTCAACTACGTTCTAGCTACAAGAGTCTTTGAATCCTAGACCTTAGGTTAAAGACAATAAAGAATTCCGAAAATAACGTTTCCGATATCAAACTATCTTGGACAGGAAGATATTTGGCGTGACGAATTACTACCAACATTTCAGGACGTAATAAAATTGTAAGCAAGGGTCGGGAGCGTTTTAAGTTATTAAGTAGCAGAATATAGTTAAATGAAAGCGGTTATCTGCTGACTTAGAACTAATTTGTATTAGGTCTATAACAACTTAATTTGTGCGGTTTGCTCAGAGATGGCGTAATTTATATTATTCCATGGTTATTATTCCATTGGAACATGCGTTGAAAAGCTACTGTCATTGTACGTCATTTCAGTATATGTCATTCGTTTGAAACGTAACAACAATAATTTTTTTTTCACTCAAATATGTCGAACTTTGTGCCTGAAAAAGTGTTTTTGCGGGGAGTTCTTCTTCGTTACTTTAATATGAAGAAAACTGCTGCCGAAAGTCATTGTATTTTGGTATAAGTTTATGGTGAACATAAGCAAGCTGAGCGAACGTGCCAAAAGTGGTTTGCACGATTTAAAAGATGGTGATTTTGGCTTGGAAGACGATGAACGTCCTGGGCAGCCAAAAAAGTTTGAAGATGAAGAACTGGAAGCAGTACTCTATGAAGATTGTTGCCAAACACAAGAAGAGCTCGAAGAATCTTTGGGTGTCACTCTAGCAGCCATTTCAAAACGTTTAAAAGCAGCTGGATATTTTCAAAAGCAAGGAAATTCCGTTCCACATGAACTCAAGTCGAGAGACGTCGAAAGGCGCTTTTTCATGTCCGAAATGCTGCTGGAAAGCCACAAAAGGTAGTTATTTTTGCATCGGATTGTTACTGGTGATGAAGCCGGCGCAGTTCTTTTGGAATGGGATCCATAAATTGCCAGAAAGATGGGAAAAAGTCACAGCTTCAGATGGGCAATACTTTGAATAATACTATTGTACATGTTTTTCTTAAATAAACGTTAAAATTTTGAAAAAAAAAACCGCACGAAAATAATTATATACCCAATATCTCATCCTCTCGATGATATCATCGTATTCGGCGATATCAATCTACTTTAACTATACTGGACTCAATCAGATGATGAATCTTTTTTTATCGCAAACCCTAGCTCGGGTAAAGAATGCATCTTCTTGGATGAGCTTGCAGACTCTGGCTTATGCCAAACTAATGGAGTTTCCAACTATATGGGTAGGGAATTAGACCTCATTTTCGCCACTGACCCCATTAACTCTTATGCCTCCCTCTGTCCCCTCACACTATCGGGCATTGATAACTTTCACCCACCACTTTCTCTTTTCTACCACTCTCTTATCCAGCCAACCCCATCTATATAAATTTCCGCAAAATTAACGCATATCTAAGTAAGTAATCTTTTGATTTTGCCAATACGTCCCTTAACAGAGAATTATTCAATTGTATTTTTCTCTATGTTCCCTTTTACGACCCCCCGTGGTATACCCGTACACATTGCCCTTTATGTTATAAGAGAAATAAATTATGGGCAATTTTCTTTCGATCCAATTTTTTTCCTGACTATTTCAACTATATTGGGTCATACCTCCAATTCGCCCAGCTTTATAAAGTTCTCTACCAGCGATACTTTGATAGTGCTCAGTCTAAGCTTATAAACGATCTTAAGTCTTTCTACCATTTCGTTTATCACAAAAAAAAAAAAAAAAAAAAAATAAAAAATCCATTCCTCTCATACGTAAACATATTATCAACCAGTCCGCATACCATAGCCAACTCTTTTGTTACTTTCTTACGCAATCTTTAAGCTTCCAGTGCAAATCTCTTATTTCCTCTATTCAACACGGCTTTTTGAAAAGTAGATCAACTATCACTACCCTCGTCGAAATCGTGTCCTCTGTTCTCTCAGCCTTAGCAAGTGGTCAAAAAGTTGACGTAATAACAATTGATTTCAGTAAGGCTTTTGATAAGATATCTCATAAACTTATCTTGTTCAAATTGTCCGGCTTTAGCTTTGAACTCGTTTTGCCAAAATGGATATCTTCTTACCTGGATAATCGCTTTATAGTTTTCGTTTCAGGTCTGTCCTATCGGCCCCTTTCTTGGCCACGTCGGGTGTTCCTCAAGGTAGTCACCTAGGTCCACTTTTTTCATCCTTACTATTAACGAATTTGAAAGAGTCATTCAACACTCAGCACTTCCCCTCTATGCTGATGACACTAAATTTTTTAAACCCATCTTCTCATAACATGACTCCAGACTCCTTTAAATAGATCCAAATAGTTTTCCACCTGATGTATTAAGAACTGCTTGGAACTCAATTTCACCAAATGTCAATTGATTACCTTCTCACGTAAGTGCGACAAATCTCATCCCCGAATTTATCTTCTCCACGGCCATCGTATATTCCTTGTCCAGTCTATCCGCGACCTTGGCATATTATGCGACAGAGAGCTTTTAATCACCCCCCTTGTCGAGTACTTTAGCCAAGTAAAGAATCCCTTCCAGCGAGTTCATGTATCCGGAATTGAGATCATCCAACTTCATTTTCTACGATTCTCTGATCTTAAGTCCCTATTGAAGCCGTTGTAAACTCATTAATCTTAATAGCATTGAGGAACAAAGGACACAGCAGACATTCTTTTCAATCACCGACTCCTCTTAGGCTTGGTTGATTGCACTTCGCTTCACAACTCCATTTTCCTTTACAATAACCCTCGAAATCTACGTTGATAGACCCTCAATTTTTATTAGTTTTGAGTCCTAGTTTTTAAGTTAGTTTAAGCTTGTATTAAGTGAAATAAATGGCCCCCACAAAAATCAAAAAAAAAAAAAAAAAAAAAAAAATAGAATATTTTATTCCTAGCTCAAACTCTGAAAACTATGTTGTAAGGATTAAACTGATATAACCGTTTAATGGCTCAATGGACAATTGAAATAGCATGATTGAGAAGAGAGCGAAAGGCATGTGGTGACATTCTATAATCTCATAGCCTTACCTTATTTTGGAGCCACCAATATCAATTTTTAAATAACAAATTGATAAAGACAAACAAAAAAACATTAAATAAATGAGATATAAATAATAACATCAATCTAAGCTCGTTATAACTTACTTGCAACGATTGCAGACTTTGATGTAGTTGCTCGGCAGATGTGGCCCCCAATAGCAAACATTGCACTGGTTCGTGTTTTAATGACCAAGCAATCGACAATTGAGTAGGACTACAACCAAGTTTTTCTGCTAAAGCTGATAAATCTCTCAATCGGTCACAATGTCGACGACCCTCCTCCAAGCGGTCCTTATTCCAGCTTCCCTAATAAATGACACAAATGATTCAATACACCCAGAGCTCACAAAATAATCATAAGATAATTACATACATTTCGATTTACCTCATCCTCAGTCCATGAATAACTATGGCTCTTCGTTTTAAATGATCCCTTTGGAAAAAGGATTTTCTCTCCATTCTGCGTATCGCTAAGTGCCATTGACAATGGTCCCCATGCCATAAGGCCAACACCAATTTTATTATACATCTCTGGCAAATAAAGTTCACACTTTTCGCGACAGAACATATGATACTCAGACTGTTCCACAATCGGTGTAATACAGTTAAATTGCCGACAATTGGTGTATGCCTCCATTATTTCCACTTGGGACCAACGAGCTGTGCCCCAGTACATGGCCCAACCTTGCTGAATCACATAAGTCATAGCACGGACAACTTCTGTTTAAGCAGAAAAGATACGAATATTTGTAGACACATATGCATAAATACGAAAGATAACTGAAAAATAAATACAATTACGAGTGTGCATGATATATACTATACCTTCCATTGGGCACATGGCATCCGCTTTGTGGATAATTATGATATCGATGTAGGACAACTGCAATCGTTGCAAGCTCGCCTTGACGCATTCAATGATGTGTTTCCTTGAAAGACCTCTCTCTTCGGATCTACAAACAAATATAATATTCTATGTACATTTGACTGCAATATATATTGTACAAGGATATTCAATACTCACTTTGTACTCCAGTAAACTTTTGTAGTAATCACATATGCTGTCCGTTTCCAACCGGTGCGTTGGAGTATCTTACCGATTTCTGTTTCCGAGTGCGCTTCAGAAATGTCAAACAAATTGATGCCGCTTTCGATGGCCAACTTGAGTATTGCTTCGGCTTGTTCATCACTAACTCCGGGGGAGAATACTGGCCATGTTCCCAAACCCACGTTCGAGACACGCAGCCCACTTTTTCCGAGGTTTTTATACCGTAAGCCCGGTGTCGGCGTTGAACCATGACGAAGTGGTAATGCCGGATTTGAACCCAAACTAATTGAGCGTCCTAATAAAAACGAAAATGCATTAACAAAATTTCTATCAAACCAAAGCCTATCAAACCAAAGCCAATCAAACAACTAAAGCACACCAAAACTTAATGAACATTAAAGAAAAAATTATTTACACCAATTTTTAACATTTCTATACCGTTATAAACTAATAACAAAGTGCAAAAAAGTTAAAGAGCAAAAGAATTTAAAAATAAAGCATAGAGCATAGCGCACAACTTAATTACACTACAAATTTGGAAGAGAAGGGTTTTTTTTTTTTTTTTTTGAAAATTAAAGATACCGAAATCAAGATGACCTCCCGTACCACTGAACTCCTCCATACAATCTAGTGACGCTATTGGAGCCCGGCACCTGAAATAAAACATGAAAACAAAAAATCATGAAAAAATTTATAAAATTTTAGTCAACGGGAGGGAGCAAAGTCTGTGTCCAAAGTCACGGTTCCAACTCTTGCACAATTAAAGTTGAAGTTTGCCCTAGACTATGAAATGTTTGACACGTAAGGCAATTATCCTTCTGTGATAAAGGTATAAAAAAAACGGACCGCAAAAAATAACATAATGGTGGGAGCATTTGTTCCAGTTGGGCGGGTGTGCTTTCAATTAATTTCAAATGACTTCTATGTGTCGGAATGGCTTAGATAAATGTTTTCATTAGTTATTCAAATGATTCCGAGACACACAATGAAAATCAGAAGGCTTGGACGCAAATAAAAATGCGAACCCATCTGTTGAAGTACGAATATAGTAACAAATAATTACGTAGCCGAGGATGTACTCGTAGGAGTGAGAGAAAAAGGACATTTCTTCAACTACGGCAGCTAAGAGAATAGAAGTGTTATTGTGGAATTTAAGAAAAATTAATTATTATTAGGGGATTTTAAAATCACAGTTACTTTTTGGTAAATCTTAGCCTTAAAATCAGTTTAAAAGTTACAAATCTTACCCTGAAAACACAAAATTGAACGTTGGAATTTTTCGACAGCCAAGATTGAAGAGAGAAAAGGCACAATCTGAAATCGAGCCATATATTCCCACAAAATACTAATTTCTCTAACATATACAAGTACGTGCAGTAGTACGAGTATTTTAGAATGTGCTGCCTATCACGCCTGTCATTTCCTTCTTGCTTATGGAAATACCCCCTTAAAGCAATTCGTAGGATCTACGGATATCAGTTACATTTTATTTTCGTAGCTAAAAAAATCGGAGTCAAAAATGTTGGAACGGCATAAAATTAAATTTATCTTTACAACTTACAATTACTATGTGGAAAATAAGCTTAGAAAAAAGGTGATAACTATTTATGACTTTTGCTAAAAGCCATGTCATCGCCTATTCTATGACACCTAATTGTCCATCATTCTTCTGGCAGACCTAAAAGAAATGATAACCTGTGCTGCAGAATGTGAATGTATCAAAAAGTGGTCTCTAGACGTTGTACCGAAAATAAGATACATAGATCAAACCAATGGAACATGCCTCATGTAAAATTTAATTTGAACTTTTTGAACATGTACAGTTGCGACAAATTAAATAGCACACTTTGAGAATAAGCTTTAATAACATATTAAATACTTGTTTTGTATATCAAATGGTATTTCTTTTTTATGTTGCATATTTTTTACCACCTCTGTGAACTAACGGTTTAATTTTTAATTGCAAATTATTTTGGTCTTACGATGTTAAACTTTAGTAAAGCGAAGACAAATAAAATAGCACACTTCTTTGTTTGTTACTTTTTTTTTCTATTTTAAAGATTTTATATTATTTGGCTAATTTATTATTTTATAAAGTTGGTTTACTCATTTCTTGTAAATTAAACACAATTTTTAGTATCGGACGCGGAAAATATTCTACAGAAAACTTTAGGCAACGGGTTTTTGATTATAAAAATGAGATTCCTCCTTTAATAACGGATATTTCTCAAATGTTAGAATGCTCGAGGAAAAAGATTTATAGTATCACTCTGAAGAAATAGGGTCTTTGCAAAACAAAATTCGAAAAAATCGGAAACCGATGCTGCTATTGTGCGCCTCAGCAAGATGGATCCTTTTTTGTCGGCACCCAAAATAAAACAAAAAATTGGAGTGCAATTAAGTGTTAATATCTCTGTAAGTACAGTTAAAAACTGCCTTAGGGGGGAAAAAATTGTTTGGACGCATTACGTGAAGAAAATCACTGGTTTAGTTTCGGAACCAAAAGCGGGGTTTGGAATTTTCAAGAGAGCACCTTCGGAAGGACCCAACGTGGTGGAAAGATGTCCTATGGTCAAACGAATCCAAGTTTAATTCACATTGGATCTGATTGCAAAATTTATGTGCGTAGTGGAATCAAACAGTTCAATCAAGAGTTCAATCCTTGTTGTTGCTTGTGGTTGTTTTTTTTTTGTTTGGAGTAGAACCTATTTATCCTATGGGGGGTATTATGGACCAAACCAAATATAGGAAAATTTTTAAATTATACCATGCTTGCGTATGCAGAGGAGGAATTGCCTCTGAAATGGAAATTTCAGCACGACAATGATGCAAAAGATACATCAAAATGTGTTAAGCAGTGGCTAAAGGATCAAAATATTATTGCTTCAAGCTGGCCAGCACAATCCGCTGATCTCAACCCTATTGAGAACTTGTTGAACGACGTCGATAAAGCAATTTATTTATAGATCTGCAGCTTCGAACTTAAGTCAACTTTGGGCAGAGGTTCAGAATGTTTGGAACGTAATTCCCCTTGAGTGCTGTCAAGCCCTCATATTATCTATGAATCGTCGATGTGCTGCGGTTTTAAAAAATAAGGGTTATCTCACAATATATTAAAGCAGTCTTTGGTATTAATTAAAATTAATTAATTAATTAATTTAATTATTATTTATTTTGCCTATGTATAGGGTTTTCCAATAGGGACTTGACAACTTTAAATTTAATTTGTGAACGCACTCTTTCACTAATCACCAAACTGTCACTGTCAATTTATTCAGTAAACTCAACATTTTCATCATGGTAAAGTACACTAACGAACAACGTCTGCAAATTATAAAAATTTTCTACAGATATTCGGAGTCGCAAAATCATCTTCAGTGACGAAGCTCATTTTTGGCTCAATGGGTTAGTCAATAAGGAAAATATGAGTTATTGGTCGGGTGAAAACTCACATGTGCTTCATGAATACCATTTCATTCACAAAAAAATAACTGTTTGGTGCAGTTTGCATGCCGGCTTCTTTATTGGGTCATATTTTTTCGTCGACAATAACGATCGTCACTTTACTGTGAATGGTCAGTGTTATCGCGCCATGATCACCGATTATTTTTGGCCCGAATTGGAAGATATGGACTTGGACGACATGTGATTTCAACAGGTGAGCGTGTTATCTCAAGACAGGGCCCAGTCGATTGGCCCCCTCGTTCGTGCGATTTCACGCCGCATGACTATTTTTTGTGGGGCTACGTTAAATCATTGGTTTATGTCAACGAAGTCGAGTTCCATTCATAAATGTTTTGATTGTACTTCAAACCAATAATAAAGTTTTTGAAATATCTCAAATGGTTTACCTTTTATTTAAAAAAAAAAAAAGTTGTCGTTACTAGAAAAACCTATATTTTTAGATATGAAAGTAGTTTTTCTTTTTTTTTTTTTTCTTAAAAGGAAGTACTCGTTTTATTTTTTTATTTTATTGTGTATTAAAATAGTTTTTTTATTAGTTTTTAATATTCATATTATTCCGGTATGACCGAGTAAAAAAAATTGGGATTTAATAATTTACACACATATGTGCTATTTATTTTGTCGCCACTGTACATTTGCAAAGTTAATGTTGAACCCGTTTTCGCCACTGATTTTGTGGTTTGTTGGAAAGTGGTAAAAAGCGTCATAATAGAATGGAACGCAAGCTGTGTGTTTAATATCATTATGCATACCCTATGAACGATAGAGCAGTTCTGTCTCCTGATTCATTTATTACTTTTTTTTTTTAATATGGTAATTGCACTATTTTGATTGGCCAGAGGTGGAAAATGGTATTGGCGCAAAGTTTTCTAAAATCATTTGGATATTCGGAATTTTATAAAAAAAACGTAAAATATGAGGCCTCGGATAAAACTGGTTATACTTTTTATGACACATGGACAGGAGACGACTTAAGATTTCTACTGAGAATGTTAGCACTCTGAATATATTTGCGCTAATGAACGCTATAATGAACGCGTCTTCAAGGTTAATAAAAACCCTTAAAATGTTTACACCCAACGCTGGTGCTATCGGATACCTACTGGAAATACTAAAAAGATGACACTGACATCGGTATCAGCGCTTATTTTCAATATACGTTTAAATTACACTTACACCTAACCTATACCCGCCAACTTAATGCAAGATATTTTTAGGATTAAACGCGGATAGTAACAGGGCTTTCATACCTATTTTCCCATGATAGCGATAACTTGTATGGCAACACCAAAACATGTGTCACTTTTTGAAGAAATAAAATGCCAGTGCTGCAAAATTGTCTGAATATTAATAGCTAACGCCGATAGCCGTGTTTTTGGCCACTTAAAATTAAGCGCTGATACCGATGCCAAAAATAAAAAACACACCTATAATTGCTCATTCAAAAAATACGATGGGACGGACTGAACAGAAAGCGATCAAAAACTGTGAAATTGCAATTTCACACACCGCATATTTGGATTCGAATTTTTATTGATAATTGCCATGAAATATTCTGGTGATTGGCACGTTTCAAGGGCTCCGTTGCGAATGTGTATATCAAAACCGAGGGTTTAGATGAGGACTGTTGTCGACACGTATTAGCAGAGGAGGAAATCTAAACATATAATCAAGGTGAAAGTGGTAAGAAAGATGCAAAAAAGGGATATGAAAAATTCTACCAAGAGGTACAAACGACATGTCAGGCAAAAAAAAAAAAAAAAAAAAAAAAAATCGAATCAATGACGGCATTAAATATCAAGGGAACATAATAGTAGATATGTAGTCGGTGGTGAGAACTTGGAAAAAGCATTTCTGCAGTCTATTATACGGCGAAGATCAGGAAGTTATATTGTACATCTAACACGCACATATTAACAAGTAAGAGAAAGTTACAAAAACCATTTCAATAATTTTTAATGGTAGCAACGACGTTGTTGACAATTGACACATATTCATAGCCAGTGATTACACGTTTTTGAATAAATCAATGAAAGCCGTTTACGGAAGTTCCAAAATCTGGAAAGTTTTTTATCTTGTTTAGTTAATTTATATCAGCGACTAAAATCGATAGATAATGTAGATGGACACTAATGTCTCAGCTCGTAGAATTTTCGGATTTATCTTAGGGAGGCGAAGGCAGTAGATACAGCCGTCCCATAAGATGCAATTAAAAGTAAGAATAAATAAATCCTATAATTACACAACTTAATAATTTTGCATAGGTATTTAAGACATTTGGTAATCTTAACAGATTAGTTCATGGTGAAAAATTAGGTGGCTTTCTAGAATGCTTGTTAAGTAGTACAGTACATTCTACATTCAAGTATTAACCTCGTAGGGCTTTTGGCACGTGTTTAACGATATGGCTAATCATGCTGTCTGAAAATTAACATAAATGCATTGATTGATATTCGCAGAGAATGTCTGTAGTTACTCGGTTCGAGATAAACTCACATTGACACGGTACATGAAGTTATGTTATCTATGAAGTATTCTAAGCATTCGCTACCTTTGGTGTAGGAGCGCTGAAGAATCTAACCGAAAAGTAGACTTTAGAAAACAATTTTAAAAACCGATCGAAGTGGAAAAGTAGAAGACTTGGCATGACGCAAGAGCAAGGCATAACCTATGTCAACAACATGTGAATTTTTATTTTTTTTTTTTTTAAATAAACTTGTAGTTATGTATTCTGGTATCTTAAATATGATATTCATATCAAAAGATTCCATTTTTCTCTTTCAACAGTAAATTAACACCAACATGTTTGCACCGAAGCTATATTAAATATTAATCTGCTCTTACAGCTGCCTTTACCCCACATAGCCATCTACAGGTTGTTATATTTTCTGAACTGCTTTACTAGTAGTAACTCCATCTGAGTAACAACAAATTAGATGGCCAGGCCACCTACACTTGAAACCAGTAAAAAAGCCAAAAATCCAATTAGGGTAAAAATTAAACAAAATCGATTCAACCTCAAAGTACGGTGGACTCTTTATGATATCCAAATACGAGTAGATCTTATTAGCCCCATTACTTCGGTACCTTCAAGCAGTCCCTATCTCAATTTACATTTTAAATCGTTTAGGTACCTAGCCCTAGTGGAAAATGCTAACCCATCCATCGTAAAAAGGCAAACAAAACGATTCAAGCGTTCTACATAGATACAACACACTAACAAATAGAATGAAATCCAGGGGACATGTGGTAGATTTGTACCAGTATTTGTGTATATGCATACATACATACGAGTACTAGAAGTAGATACCGTTAACCACGAAGCCTATTTACCTGTAAATTGTGACAGGATTCGATTCCTCACTCGTGTTATCCATGTTATTGTTATTGTCATTGTTGACAACACCTGCTGGTCCAGCTGCTGCTGCTGCAATAGCTATCGTCGATGCGGTTGTGGTAGCTGGCGTCGATACTGTCGTTGTACTGCTGGTCGCTGTTCCACCGATATTACACAGAACTAACGACATCTTGTTTTTGATGCTAACAATGCCTCCCAGCAGGCAATTAGCTGGATTTTTGTAATTATAAAGAACCGTTGTGTCTACTTTTCTTTTGATTTTAAAAAAATTCTAAATTACTTAGTAAGACTTTGTTTTAAGTGTTTTTTACTTTTGTTTTCTTAAGTTTTTGTTGCAGTGTTTTGTTTATTGTTAAATTGAACTGATTTTGCTTGGCGTGTGTATAGATTTAGAAAAATGTTATTCTTGTAAAAAATGCTTAGCTATATGCTTATTTGTTACTTTGACGGAGATTACTTTAATTTTTCACATCCTTTTTTAACATGCTTAGGACTAGACTTGCTACGTGTTTTTTTTTTTTTTTTTTTTTTTCTTATTATTTTTGCTGATAAATTTTTGAGTTAAGGCGAAATTGTAGGTTGCTGGAAAGAGATTTTTAGATGGTTAGATACATTTGCGCTGGAAATCTGATGCGGGTCCACAATTTATCAGCGGCGGGTATTTTTATTTCTTGCTTTTTATGTTATTTACTTTAAAGCTTTCAAAAGAATCACTCGGAAAATATCATTTAATCAGTTTCTCTTTAGTTGTCCTTGGAAGGAAAGTTTATAGATACAACAAATAGAGCGACACGTCCCTTGAGAAATTATTTTGACAGCATCGATATTTTTACTGTCAGCGAGGAGGAGAATTTCGATATTAATTATAATAATCAAGAAAAAAAAAAAAAAAAACAAAAACAAAACCGAACAATGGTGTAGCAATAACAAAAATCGACCACTTAATCTGTGAAAAACGAATATGACGTACTCAATAGGACATCATAATCCGATGCTCGTAGGTCATGGTAATGGTGAATGTTGATTATTGAATAGGGAAAATTGATGTCAGTGATGTCTGGATTTCGATGGTTTAGTCTGAGAAGTGCTGTAAAACGTGATGGGATTTAGCTGCAATAATGATTTTATTTCAATAGGGAGCCTCATATAGCGAACTTAATCTCGTTCGAATGAGTTAATTACTGGTTTCAACATAATGGCATACGGTGCCGATGTTCTAATTCTAAGTTCTGGTCAATTTCTCGTATTATTTAGAAAAAAAAAGTTATGTACTACAGCTTGGTAATGATTGACAGAGCACGCATGACTCCTATCAAACTGCTTTGTCATTTTTGTCATCATGGAAAGACTCACACCACAACAGCGTCTCCAAATTGTTCAGATGTGTTACGAAAATCAGCGTTCTGTGAGAAATGTTTTTTGTGTGATTCGAGGAACTTATCGACCTACTGAAACCACTATTGCCAATACCAGTCGCAAATTTGATTCCCAGTTTACATTATGGATGATACTCGACCGGTTAGACCACATCCAGCACGTAGTAAAGAGACTATAGCAGCTGTAGCTGAGAGTGTACGCGAAGACCGTGACGAATTGATTCGTCGTCGTTCTCAGCAGATTTTCTTGGAGTATTCGGCAATTTGGCGTATTTTACGTGAGGATTTCAGCCTAAAAGTGTAAAAAATTCAACTTGTGCAAAAATTTAAACCAGCCGACTTGAATTTGCGTCACATTTTCATTGAATGGGCTCTGAAAAAACTCAATGAAAATCCGGTGTTTTATCTTGAAATTTTGTTCACCGATGTAGCCCATTTTTGTCTCAAAGGATAAACAAAATTGCCAAGAGCTACCATTACATCCATTTAAAACAACGGTATGGTGTGGTTTATGAGCTGGTAGTCCATATTGGTCCATATTTCTTCGAAAATTAGTCAAATCAGAATGTTACCGTCAATGGTAACCATTATCGCGCCATGTTAACGGACTATGTGCTTCCTAAAACTCAAGCAGATGCTCTCGGTGTGCTCTGGTTTCAAAAAGGCGGCGCTATGAGCCATACAGCGCGTGAAACAATGGACTTGTTAAGAAATCATTTTGATGAGCACTTAATTTCACATTTTGCTACGTTAAATTGGCTGTCTAGATCGTGCGATATCACACCTTTGGACTATTTTCTCAGGTCTTCAGGAATAAGCCAGCTAGGATTGACGCTTTGGAAGCCACATGCATCTCGGCTCCTTAACAGATATCCACTACATACTGGATATCATTACTAAGAACTAGAAGAAAAAAATGTAAATAAAAAACAGCGGTGTGAGACATAAAATTGATTCTGGCTTTATTTTGAAGATACGTTCATCGTTGCCATTGTTATGGACTAGCACATCATTCAAATGGCCGCTTCGTCTTTGCTGGCAGTACTTCAAGGGTTGATTCAATTTTTGATGACTCCGTGCACTATGTGTGGCGTTATTCTGGCAAAAGCGTGCTGAATTTTGTCCTCGAGCTCATCCAAAGTGGTTGGCTTGTTGGCGTATATTAAGCACTTGACGTAATCCCGGAGAAAATAATCGATTGGTGTTAAATCGCATAATCGTGTCTGCCAATAGATGAACGCTCGCCGGGAGATAGATAGGTAGTCAATTTTTTCTTTCACAACTTCGAACGTTGCGTCGCTTGTATGGCATGTAGCGCCGTCTTGTTGAAACCACAGCTCGGATATATCGATGTTGTCGAGCTCTGACAATACATAAAGTCGGTAAACACTGCTCTGTACATGAGACCATTGGTGGTAACGGTGTCTCCTTTCTTATTTCAAAAGAAATAATGTCGATGATGCTGCCATGCCATAAACCTCACCAAACTGTCAATCTTTGTGGATGCATGGTGCTTGGCTGAACACTATTTAATTGTGTTGGCTATTTTGCCAAAAATAGGCTTCGTCTGAGATGATGATTTTTTGGCCAGAATCCAGATTTCCGACAAACATTTCCGGCGCCCAACTAGTGAACTCACGGTTTTGTCTATGGCCATCAAGGTTCAATTCTTGTGTCAGCACAAAATTATGCAAATATAGGCCCAAATCCAACTTCAAAATAAGCCGGCTTGACTCTCTGGCGATGCTGATCGGCGCCGAATCGACATTTCTGGGTGTTCTTTTATATTAAGCTCTACGGCGGCTATGATTTCTTCATTTCGCACCAATCTCTGTTTGTTTGGTGACTTAAGATCCTAAAAAGTATACTCAATCTCAAATATTTCCACGGTGCGACAAATTGCCTGCACACTGAGCCATCATGAAGACCGACGTAAAGCTTTTCGTGATGAAATGGCAAACCTTTGACAGCTGTCATTGGTAACTTTGAGCTCATGAAACAATCGGGATAGACCTGGAAAAATTACCCGTCTAAGGGATGTCAGCACGCAGAATAATAAAACTGGTTTTCTATTTTATAAGTATTACATTTTTTTCTTTATATCCGTAAGTGGATAACTTAGGAATGAACATTATTTAAGAAGCCGTATTATTTGGCCAATATCATTACAAGTAATTTTGGAGTACCAGTAAAAAGAAGTTTACCTGACTTAATTAACTTTCTAAAGTATCATTTAGATGTATGTAAGGATCTAACTGAAATATTTTTTTTTTGGCAGAAATACATAATCTTGCTTTATTCTTTAATCTTTGCAATAAGGTGTAGATAAATGGACTTTTTTCCTCAATTTCCCTAATTTTTGTTTGGGAGACTCTGTTTTTTATAGTAATTTTCTGTCGTCGTGGTTTTTTCTTTCAACAGCTATTCAAGGAAACAATAAAACTTGAATGACTAAACGCCTTCTTCATATAAAAATTAACCTAATGACCTTCGAGATAACCTTTCCTACAGCGCATATCCTTGTAGAAAAAAAAAATGGAAAATTTATTTTAGAAGATTTTGTGGAAATGTTCGTTTTAAGAGTGGAGAGCATAAATTAAATGAAATAATTTCTTTTCCATGGAAATGTTGTGGAGAAACATTTCAGTGCTGATGAAATTGCAATTTGTGGTGGATGAGAAATTTTTTGTTGCTGTAGTTGTATTAGCAAAAGTTTTGAAACAAAACCTAACGAAGAGAATATCCTGTTGTTGGAACTGATTTCGTTTTAACTACGCCATTTTAAATTAAATAAAAATGATTGAATATCAGAAAAGACAAAAAAAGAAAAACTAAACTTAAAAGTTTAGTAAAATCTTTTCTGTTTGTAGTGCAAGACTTGAAATTTTTAACGAACTTACTAATTAGCTTAACACTTGAAAAGTTGATATTGAGGTGGCATGAAACCACTAAAATGGAGCAGCAAACACAATAAAGAAATAAACTCGGGGGTTTATTCAACAGACATCGTCCAGTACGCAGATTTTAAACAATGCATCGTTTAGGGTAGTGTACAAATAATGCAACAAAAATAAAATCAAATATAAAATTTCCCTTCTGTTATTTGGAATATCGAAAAATGGATTTACTTACTTACTTAGGCCGCGCTATAGTCCGGGGTGAATCTGGGCCTCAACCAATAACTCTCTCCAGTTGCGCACTCCAAGTTTTTTGAGGTCTCCTACCATTTGCGCACTCTACCTAAGGCGAGCCCTTCCCCAACTGCGTAGTCCCTCCAGATTAGAGTCAAAGATTCTGCGAGGTGTTCATTTGCTCTACATATCTTAGCCATCTCAAACGCCTAATACGCAGTTTTTTGACCAGGTAGACGTCGCTGTACAGCTCGTATAAACTAGTTAATCAATGAATCGTCTCCTCTAGAACCCGTACCGTACCCGTAAGCATACGGGACCAAACACCAATAAGAATTTTTCACTTTACCATAGAGCAGAACTGGGATTAAAAGGGTCTTATATAGTAGAGAGGTTCCTTGGTTGTTAGGGAGAGGGCCTTAAAGAGACAGTGACTGGCCCTCATTTACCGCTTGACCCATTTTTGCTAGACCATAATATCAATATTGTCGGCGTATGCGAGCATTTAAACAGACTTTTGAAAGATCGTACATCGTGTGTTGGCTTGTGAGTTTAGCACAATTCTGCCAAGTATGATGTTAAAAAAGTCACATGATAGCGCGTCGCTTTACATAAATTATTTTTTGACATCAAAGGTCTCAGTTAGGTTGTTAGCGACCTTGATGCAGCAGCGAGCGAGTTTGGCAGGGATACTAAAACTTGATATGGCTCTGTATAGCTTGTCTCTGTAGATGGTGAGTATCGATCAGAAATTTTTAGGTTTTCTCCAAGATCTGCCGAAGTGTGAATATTCTGGACTTAAAGGATTAAAACTGCAATGATAGGGTCCAATTAGATCGTTGACGAATGATTTCAGGCGCTCGCACAAAACGGCAGACAAGATTTTGTATGCGATGTTAAGGAGACTGTTTAGGAGGGTCTACTTTCTTGTGAACTGGGCAAACGATGCTGAGGTTCCATTCATCAGGCATACATACATCCAACCATACCTAGGAAATAAGTTGGTGTATGCTCTCTACCAAGTAATCTCCTGCTACCCTTAATAGGTCGGCAGTTCGACTTCAGTTTAGATATGGTTATCCTCACTTCATTTTGGTCGGCTGGATGGAATTCTCTTGGAGTAGCACCTGCCCATTTCCTCGATTGCACGCTTCTCATGCTCTTTCTTTTTTCTCAGGAAAAGTGAATGTTCTTCCCTCCTCTTTGCTCGTAGAGCTCACCACCCGCTCTTGTCCTTTTGTGCAGCGTCGCTTTGTAGGCATGTCTTTTTGCTGCATGTGCTTGTCGGTGCTCTTCATCAAACCAGGGGTTTCGTGGTGGTGAGCGGATGCAATCCAGCACGTCAGTTGCGGAATTTCTGATAGCTTCTCGGCATCTAAGTCACTGGTCTCTAGCACTTGAAGCTGTCTGCAAAGGGTTAGGGACACGCGATCGGCAAAGGTCCTGGTGGCTTGTTGCAACTGTTTAACGTTATATCTCCTCACAATATATCTTCGTTATTGTGGCGTCTGAGATATCCGTAGACGTACATTGCCTGCAACTAGGTAGTGGTCCAAGTTTGTGTTAGCTGCTCGGAATGTTCGGACATCTAAAATCCTTGAGAAGTGCCTTACGTTGATCGCAACATGATTAATCTGGTTGACACTTTGCTGATCTGGTGTCTGCCATGTTTCTTTGTGAATATTGAGGTGGGGAAACCGTGTGCTTGCTCTAGTAACATTAAGTCCCGCAGCGAAATCGATTAGCCTAAGTTCGTTTCCAGACATGGTGTCATAGACATAGGCTATGTCTTCCGATTGTGTTACCAAAGATGTTCTCCTCTTCAAGCTTGGCATTAAAGTCGCCTTAAAAACGCCATACATCGAACATTGCTCGTATGTTTTGTCAAGGAGCTCGTAGAAACTTTCTTTAGTAGCATCGTCCTTTTCCTCTGTTGGAGAGTGAGCGCCTATAAAGCTGATGTTAGCGAATTGACCTTTGATATGGATTATTTTAAGGCGTCCGCTCACGTGTCGGAAGCTCAAGACTTCTTGGCTAAGCCTGCCGTTTACAAACAAATTCTCATTCAAATAGACACTGCTTACGTTCTCATATAGCAAGCACCGTAGTAAAAGTCATAGTTTTTCACCTTTCTTTTGACCGGCCCGGTTCACCGCATTACCTGGATGGCTGTGATATCTACTTTATAGCAGTTCAGGGCCTCGGCTAATTGTTCGGCTGCACGTGGCCTGTTCAAGGTCCGAACATTCGTCCATCCTTATCCAAGGCTCTTTTTGAGACCCATAGGGCAAAAGTTGCCGGACCAAATTCCGGAGCCCGTAACCCGTTTCGGGGATGTGAGTGGTGCCATTGGCTTTTATTGAGTTCTCATCCGCAACCAGCTCTTTTCCAACACCATGGCTTAGTGTTGTAGATATCGAGAAATGGGCAATGAACATAACACAACTAACGACTAGATACCGCAGCACTTCCTTGTTTAAAATCCACACTATTTCAAGCAAATGGACTCAAGAATGTTGATTCTTTAACTTCAAAGAATTATGCATTAACGAAATAATTAAGTATTTGTTACTGCCTCTATAATACGATCAAAGCCATCAGCAGATACAGATCACTGTGCAGATGATAAGTAGACTACATCCAGCAGCGTTAACAATGGTGCAAAAAGGTGATAAACTCAATATTACCACTTTTATGCCTGAGGAGAAGTAATTCGACATCAATCAAAGCAAAATTCATCACACCGTAGCATTAGTCAGAAATTTCATCATACTTGTATCTGGAACCTTACCTTTTACGACTTATATTGCTAGGTTATAAAGTATCAGATGCACTCATTGAAAATGATGTTCTGAGTGCCATGCGAATGTTTCATACCCATAATATTACTGTTTCTGCTTCGGACTACAGATTATTGTTTCTGATCAGCAAATAATTTTAAGAAGCGAAAATTTAAAGTCCCCATATCAGAGCTTTTAAGCAAAATATGTGATGACTTGACCTGATTAAAATAATGAGCATCTGAAATCAAAATGAACTATAGTAAATGAATGTGTGTGCATAGGCAAAAAAGAATAATTAAATTTGATAGAGAAATACACTCAATAAATTGGGAAAATTACCAACCTCTGCATTATTTGTTTCATTATGCCTATGAGGTATTTTTTGCCAACATCCAATCAGTTACGTTGTAATTGATGTACTGTTAACATCACAGAATCTCTGGTTCGATAATAAGTGCAGATAAGAGATACAGAGATACAAATAATGCTGTAGAGAACGAGCGCAAAAGCGGAACGGCCTAACATGATTACGACCAACATTTAAGGACTAAGTACAGCGTATATTTTCAATTAAGTAAACAAAAAATAAAAGGTAGATAGTTATAATTAAATTTCATGGTATGAATGCTGAAGCTCATGGCTTCAAATTGAAGTTCTTGGCAATGTCAGTCCCTTTAAGCTAAAAACCAAACAGTGAACCTTAAAATAACAGAGCTTTGATGTTAGTGTTTTTATGTGGCCCTGAAGCAAAAATTTTATCTATAGGCGATGAAATACGACATGGTCGTTACTTTCTTCCTAAGAATAAGTAACATAATATTTTTTTTATTTTCAATCCTTACTGCATATTTAAGATAGGAGCATGTAGGCAAATGTTACACCACATGAGGTCTTCAAAATCAGCTCAGACAAGATGTTGTATGAAGTTGTGGCCTAAGATACTATAAGTATTCCACTTTACTTGGACTGACTTGACAGCCCCATTTTTCGGATAGCGATTTTCTGAATCCATTCATACATCTTTTGGCAGATATCATATATGTTCGTGTTTCAGATTTTCTATCTAATTGGGTTTTATTGAAGATGGAGGAACATCCTGGTAATAAGCAGCATTGTTGCAAAACCAGCCATTATATACGAAAAGCATTGATTGTTTGATTATTAGAGGGAAGTGTCATTGAACTATACTTGTGCCGATTCGATAAGAGTCAATAACGACCGTAATCGCTCCATGCTATCCACTTTTTTGGAACAAATTGGAATTGTCTTAGAGGATAAGTGGTTTCAACAGGACGTTGCCACTTGGTACGCATGTGGTAGTGGTATCCACCTTCCAAGTACTGCACCCATAAAGCAATACTGATTCTACGTTGGAGCGGAACTTTCGCAGTTTTGTTCTTAAACAGAAAACATTGCTTTTCCAGATTTTGGATAGTATTCCGAATGCAGCTTTAGCCTTCCCTATTCTGCTACACATCAAGTTCGGTGCTAGCCCGATTAGCCGTATCCTATGTATAGAAAGTTGTCAATTTTCTTAACCTCCTGTCCGGAAATGTTAAGTTGAGCGCAAGTAAGGTGTTTATGTTATCGATGCAGGAGGATCCAGCGCGTAAGCCTGCCTGTTCGACGTCAAGTGTTGAATCTAAATGTTATCTGATTAGTTTCAGTATTATTCTAGCTACTATTTTGACTACGGCAGGAAAAATGGATATACCTCTCCAGTTTCCACAAACCATTAAGTTTCCCTTGAAATGAGCGGCTGCAGCAGATCAGCCGATGTATTTAGTGCCGCTTGGTATAGTTCGGTAATCAATACCCACCCAGTTGTTTTTCTTAAAGGATCTGATTGCTGCCATTATTTTGGTTTTACTGGTAGGGCCGATGCGAATTCGGGAATTTATTGCCTCGGAGAACTCATTCGAATTCCAGATCTTAGCACCATAGTCTAACTGGTTTAAGACCGTTGTGAAATGTTCCCTCCATCTAGTGATCCATCAGTAGATTACATACCATTTACACTTTTCACTGGGCGTTGTTTAGAGCTCCGACCAACTGTGAGCTTCCAGTTAATTTTTTTAGACAGCGCTACGGTCGCACCTGCTTGCTGATTCTACCGTCCTTGAAGCCAGTGTGTCGACTTCTGGACTTTGGACTTCTAACTCGGTTCTCTCTACAGCTGATGCGGCTGCAATTGGAGCTTTGATTGCTATCCGCATTCGAGTGAAAAATAAAAGCCATGTGCGGTGACTTTTTTTGTTTTTTACCGACATAGGTCCTTGCCCCAGTTACAAATAAATTTTTCACAGCATTCCTGTGGTTATCCACGCTATTCTGCGCTGTGATGCTGATTGCTTCTGCTTCTAAGGTAAGGTGGTTCCTGAACCTGTCGGTATTTAACCTGGTTGTTTTCAGCAAGTTTGAGTGGTTGCTCTTGACGGATGCAGTACGAAGGCGTATATGAGCTAACATAAGATGATGATCGCGTTCTTATATAATGTTTGCTCCGCGCCTGTTTTGGATGCCTGGAAGAAAATTTCTAAAGCGATGGTTGATCGCAGTGTGATTTATTTGATTGGATGCTCGCTGCCTGTCAATTCAGACCCAGTTGATATTATGGCAGGAGGTAAGCTGAAACAGCGTATCGCCAATGACTAGGCGATTGGTTTTGCAGTTCACAAACCGTTTAGCATTGTCATTCCGCTCTCCAAAGCCGTGAATTTCCATCACGTATTTAAGCATAGTGTTGTCTCCATCGATCTTGGCACTGAAAACCTCTATCACCACGACTATGTCACTAGCCGTCAATTTCCGGTCACTGTGAGAGTTTTAGGCTTTGAGGCTTCTTCGCGCAGCTGGAATTAGCACCAATCATACACCAGACCACCGAGCACTTCCAGCTGGCTTGCCAGATCAGAGCATGACAGTGCTTTTCGTTGGAGACTAGTATTTCCCAGAAACGAACCATCTTATCTAACTCAGTCATATAAAAATTCTCCGCGGTTTTTTGGTACAAATTTCTTTATTCAAAATCTATTTCAATCAAGTACATATTGGCCATTATTATCTATGACCTTTTGCTATTTTCTGGGTAGCTTCATAATTCCATCGGTGTAGAACTTCTGTGGTTTATCAGCGAAAAACTTGGCCAAGTGATTTTCAGCGGCTCTTTGGTCGGCCAATTTTTTACCATCAAGAGAGTTTTGCAAGGATAAGGTCCGGGTTATACGGTGGATGCATCAAAACTTCCCAAACAATCTCTGTCAATTTGTTTCGGGTCATCAAAGATGTGTGTGGCCTAGCATTGTCATGATGGAAGACAACTCCTTTTCTGTTGCCCAATTCTGGTCATTCTTTCTTGATAGCTTCATTTAAACGGTCGAGTTGTGCACAGAAGAGGATTAAATTGACTGTTTCAGCAGCTCATAATAGACAATTCCCTTCCAATCTCACCAAACACTCAACATAACCTTGTTTGCCGTCAATCCAGGCTTTGATGTCGTTTGTGCTCAGTCATCACCTTTGACCATGATCGCTTCCGTTGGATATTCTCGTATTTAATCCATTTTTTATCGCCCGAAATAAATCGCTTCAAAAATGTTTCCATTTCTTTACGTTTCAGCAGCGTTTCACGGATGGTTATTCAGTCAATTAAATTTCTTTCCGGTAATTCATGTGGCACCCAAACATCGAGCTTCTTTGAGTATCCTGCTCGTTTTAGATGATTCCAAACTGTTATGCGGTTGATGTTTAGTGTCTCAGCTATCTCTAGATAGCTTCTGTGCTGGTCTTGCTCCATTAGTTGCAAAATTTCATCGACTTTTTCAGTGAAATGCCGACCAGTGCGATGTGCATCTTTCGCATTGAAATTTCCGGAACGGAATCGAACAAACTACTCCTGGGTCCGGCGTTCACTCATAGCATTCTCACAGTATACTGCACAAATTTTTCGGCATGTTTTTGTAGTTTTTATCTTTTTTATAGTAAAAAAGCATTCTTCAGATAATTCACTCATATTCAAATCAGTTTAAGTTTTAACACGAGCAACGAATTATACAGTTGTCTTTACAAGAAATATAGCCTGACATGTCACCTTTCAAACACGTGTTCGTTTGACACAATCAGATTAGTGTTTCCAGATAAATGGACATCTAGTGACAAAAAACCGCGTTGACTTTTTATATGACCCAATATTTCGTATGAACTCGTGTTTGAGTCGGAGGAATCTAGCGTAATGAGGCCCTTCCTGGAGTGAGTCGAGGAGGGTCTTAACGTTCCAGAATCCAATCGTTGTCCATTTTTGGTATTAAAGTCTAATAAATTGTGATTCATTGTGAGGTTTGATTTATAATGTAAAATAAAATACATAAATTTGAAAGTGAACTTATTATCGGGTAAAAGAGCAATTCATGGCATTTACTTCTTGAAAATGATATCATGTAAATGTTGGCCATGACTACGTCTGAGGTGGTTCATTCGGACGGTCCAATTTTGGGCGACTCGTTCGAGCATAGCGACTGGTATCTCGCGGATAACACGAATAATGTTGGCTTCAAAAGAGTCAATCGTAGCTGGCTTATTCTGAAGACCTGAAACTTTATACATCCCCAGAGAAAACTGTCCAAAGGTGTGATATCGCAAGATCTGGGCGTGCTGACCAAAATGATTTATCAACAAGTCCATTGTTTCACGCGCTCTATGGTTCGTAGCGCGTTTTTGTTAAAAACACAGCTCACCGCGACCATGTGCTTGAATATCAGGAAGCGCAGAGTCCGTTAAAATAGCGCGATAATGGTTACCATTGACGGTAACATTCTGATTTGCCTCATTTTTGAAGAAATATGGACCGCTGTTTTTAATAGATTCAATGGCAGCTCTTGATACTCTTCGGGTTGCTCATCAGTCCAAATACTGCAATTTTGTTGATTAACGTATCCATTGATCCAGAAATGGGTTTCATCACTGAACTAAATTTCACGTTAAAACACCGTATTTTCATTGAGTTTTTCCCGAGCCCATTCACTGAAAATATGAAGCAAGTTCAAGTCGCATGGCTTCAATTCTTGCACAAGTTGAATTTTGTACGCTTTTAGGCCCAGATCTTCATGTAAAATTCGCCAAGTTGTTGAGAACGACGACGAATCGATTCGTCACGGTATTTGCGCACACTCTCAGCTACAGCTTCTATACTAGGTGGAGTGAAAAGTAACCTCCTTGACCGCCAGAATGCTCTGCTACTGCAAAAAAGGTTATGATGCCTTGAAGTCCGTTCATATTTTGGCAGACATGCCGTGCATTTTAGTGCGATACTGAATTTAGTTTTGTCTTGACAGCTGATTGTTGTTGACATGTTGAGACGCTGAACGAGACCAGAATTGTGGGCAAGATTTTGCAACAAGATAACGCACCGTCGCACAGTGCCATTATTATTTGTAAGTTTTTGACGAAAAATGCAACAAATACCATCCAGCAGCCACCGAATTCACTTGATTTGGCTCCCTGTGACTTCTTTCTGTTCAATCGAGTTAAAAAAAAAACCACTACGGGGAACGCGTTTCAGCAGGCGAGAGGAAGTAATGGAAAAATCGCAAGTAGCACTGATAGACATACCGAAAACCGAATCTAAAAATGTTTCGAGGATGGGATCTAGCGCTGCCATGAGTGTGTTGCAGTTGATGGGGATTACTTTCAAGGGGACAATATAGATTTAGATGAATAAACTTGTATTATTAATTTTCTGGATAGATTCCGGGAACTTTATGCGCACCCTAAATTCCTCGAATCGCACGAAAAATATTTCTCACAGAACGCTGATTTTCGTTACACAGATGGACAAGTCGGAGACACTGTTGCGGTATGAGTCCTTTCACGATGATTTGCCAAACGATACTGAACAAAAATGACAAAGCGGTTTGATAGAATACACGTGTGATCTATCAAAAAAAGCATGTTGAAAGTCAAACCTCACGATGAATCATCCTATACAATTATTGACAAAAAAATATGCCTTTTACACAAATTACGACTTTTGACACTTACACCCTTTTTACTTAGACCAGCAGTATAGTACATTCAAAGTATCAAAAAAAAATTATATAAGGCGGCATTAGGCCACAAATTATAAAGAACAAGTTCCCTCAGGAAAGAAAGCCAAGCGAATATTAAATTGTATAAAGTTGAATTTAAAAAGAAATACAATAATTTATCGACCAAAAACGACATCTTTCAAGAGTATACCACATTTCCTGCAGATTCATGTATTCTGTAACGTAAAATGGAAAGAAGATACATATGTATGAGTTAAAGTCCTTTCTAAGGATAAAATATTCAACTGACATAGAAGCACTCGTACATGACCAGTACATACTCTGATTCCTTTGTGAAAAGAATAATCCTTAAGATCGGTTTAAGCATTAATCTTGAACATCCATCTCATTCTCCTTTTAATCCCGTTTTTCCTACTGCATAGCTAAAGCTTTTTTTTTTTGCTTGCTGGTAACCCATGTAAAATGTCCAGACAAGTAGGTACTGCATCTAATCGGTTGCCCTATTTATTTGTTGTCAATTGAAAGCAGTTTCATCCTGTTTATCCCTTAACAAGTTCTCGGAATGAATTTAATTTTAAATTCCTCTTATACTTTTCTTATTTTTTATTGTTATTTATTTCCTTTTGCCTTTATAAAATTTTTTATTTAGTTCTGACTGAAAGGAATTGTTTGTTTTGTTTTAGTGGTTTCCTCTTTTTTGTTTTACAATTCGAATGCATGCACAGGATAAGACACAGGATGGCTGGATTTCGATTCAGAAGGAAAACAGCAATAGGGAATAAAAATACAAAGGGATGGAGGAAAATCTCCATAAACACTTTTCCATTGTATTGTATGTTACAAGCGCACTAACAATGCATGACCGAAAAGTGTGTCAAATGGTACAGCGCAGGCTTGAGAAGAGAATTTTGTTTTTTTTTTTTTTTTTTTTCTTGGACTCTCTCTTTCCTGGTTTTGGACAAATTTAAGCTTTTCACCATAGTGTGTGCTGGATTTTTATTTTTATTTTTTTTTTTTTTTAAATAAAAAAACAGTGCCACTGAAACCATTACCACTACCACTTTTACAGTGGATGGTATCTTGAGCGAAGTGGTTTTCTAATCGCATCCCTATGCGGGTATGTGTTGAAGTTTTACGTTTTTTGTTCTGTTCTTTTTTTTTTTTTTTTTTTTGTCCTTAACGTACCATATGGTATGTGGTTGGTAAAGTGTACAAAAAGAGAGAGAGAGAAAAAAAAATGGTTAGGAAGAGAAGCAGCACGATGAAATGCTTCAATTATGGTTGAGTAGGGCTTACGTGTGACCCACTCAACCGTTGACAATAGAGCTACGGGGTATATTCATGTGAAATCTAATCTCACGCTAGGGTATAGAGAATGACGGTACAGACTAAGGCTATGGAAACGACATCGACAACGATAAAGAGAACCAAAATGATAACGAAGACGAAGGAATACAAAGGCGAAAATAATGAAGAAGACTATGAACAAGGAGTACACTAAGGACTCGACCGTGAAGATGTTTTCTACTAAAGTTAACCTGGCTTTAAAGCGCCAGAAGAAGAAAAAAATAAATACAAATAGAAAGCGTGTGCTTGTTGGCATTTGTTTATTTGCGATTATGCTACAGCAATTATGAGATGCTTTTTATGTCAGCAATGCAGTGGTTATTTCATATTCATGGCTCCGGGTCTGTTGTAATGTAATATGCTGCAAGCGTATGCTGAAACTTGGCTTACTGTTAATCGAAAGGGATTTTAACGTGTGCCGTGTGCACATCCATTAGACATATTTGTATTTACTACATATGCTGAGTTTGGCTTAAAGTTTTCCGCTTCTCTTTTTTTTTTCTGAAGATGGGATTCGGCATACTTTCAACAAGGATGACAATTTAAGGGCTACGAGTATTTGAAAAATGGGGGTGACTTTGACAATTTCGAATTATTCAAGCGATTCTCTAGAGCTTTTACATTTACATACATTTCTACTTACATTTAGAATTTTTCCATTTTTTAAAAGGTAAATTTGTAAACAAAGTTTAAAGAACCGTCTAAATATGATCTTGTCGATGTGTTTTAATAAAATTTTAGCTTAAGTTTTTAACATACTGAAGTCTACAGAATGCGCTTTAAATAAAACAAATAGGCATAATATTTTAGAGTAGCTGGTTACTTAAATAAATACATGAATATTGACGCAATCACAAATTGTTTTCTTAGATGTTTTTATGTATTTTTATAGTTTCCTATAATACACAGAAGTGTATATTTTAAACAGAGTGAAAATATAACAAAAATGCATCAACTTATAGTGGACTGCGATTATGTCTGTCACCAAGTAACTTCAGCGACAGAAGATATAAAAGGCGATAATGAAATTGTAGCATCAGCATTTTAAAAACAGAAGACTTCACTCCTTATGGATGTAAAATGCTACAGAGCATGTTACAGGGCTTTACGTAGTGTGCGATGTCGGCCCTATTACCTTCGCATTGGACAAATACAGAGGAAGTAAAAAAAGGTTTTATTTGCATATTCGCAGCTACAGTGTTGTGCAAAACATTTGCAAGTTTGTTTTTTTCTCTGACCTTTTGTTTGATCTATTGAACAAAAACAGATCATACCATAATTTTTTAAGAAAAATCTGTTGTTGTAGAGCAAAACAAGAATGACGGAACAAGTCTCTTTAGGTTTGCTAAAAAGTGAAAATAATCAAGACTTTTCAAAATAGTTCGAAGCAAAAAGAGGTAGCCAAACGGGTTAAAATTTACGAATCACCCGTTTCTCGAATAATTAGTGAATTTCGTCAGAATTTACCCATTGCAACAGTGCATTCTGGTGGTGGTCTCCGAAAAACAGACGAATAAACTGTAACCACCTTGACCGCCAGAATAGTTATGTTGCCTTGAAGTCCGTTCATATTTAGGCAGACATGCCAAATTTCAGTGAAATAGTGTCTTTAGTTTTGTTTTGACAGCTGATTGTTGTTGACGTGTTTGGCATCATGTTGAGTATGGACAAAAACGATTTTTGTTCTCTCCTAAAACATTATTTTTTGAAAGGCAAAACGTCGAAGGCAACAAAAGAAAAGTTGGATAAATATTATGGGGCTAATGCTCCGTCAGATTACACAAGTTTTGTAGTGGCCGCAACTCCACTACCGATTATGTCAAAAATGTCAAAAAAATACATGAAAATGGTGTTGGCTGACCGGAAAGTGAAGGTGCGCGAGCTAGCAGATACCACAAAGACTAGTACTGAGTGCACACGCTCACTCACTCGCTCACTCCTGACTAAAAACACGAACGCAAGATAGAATGAGTACCCGGCAATGGACTGAAGCCGGCACGAGTGCTCTGAAGCGGCCGATGGAAGCTCGATGGGTCGGAACGGTTATGGCGTCAGTTTTCTGAGATTGTCTTGGCATACTCTTCGTGGACTACCTTGAAAAAGGAAAAACCATCAACAGCGAGTATTACTGTGCATTATTAGAGCGATTGAAGGCCGAATTCGCTGCAAAACGGTCTCACATGAAGCGAAAAAAATTTTATTTTCGGAAGACAAGAGTATCGCAACCACGGCTAAAATCAATGAATTACGGCTCCAATTGCTATCGCATCCACCGTATTCGCCCGATTTGGCTCCCTCGGACTATTATTTCTTCCTAAGCCTCAAAAGATGGCTCATCAATAAAAAATTCAGCTCACGCGAGGAAATAATCGACGCCACGGAGGAGTATTTTGCAGACCTTCCGGAAAATAACTTTTCGGACGGGATCCAGAGGTTGGAAAATGGCTAAAAAGGGACTATATTGAATAAAATAAAAAAAAAAAAAAACGTTTAAAAACATTTTTTTTTCATACCCAAGGAGGTTACTTTTCACCCCACCTAGTAATCTGTCGAGAACCTTTCCGGTCCTCAGCTTCAATTGTAAGGGACCTTTAATTGTCAATTGATGCTAGTACAGTCTGAAGGCGAATACAGAGCAGTTAAATAGCCTATTTTGACTTTAAAACACAGTCAAAAAAGGTAAACATCGTGCTCGTTATTCAGACTCGCATTTGCTCATAAATATTCAACTTGGTCGCTGAAACAATGGAGAACAGAGATCATTTAGTGATGAGAGCTAGTTCAACATTTTTTCGTCAGATGGTATTGCCTGTATTCGTCGAGAGCCCGGTAGTTACTCACCTCAGTCGCGGAAACATAGGGCCTACTCTAAGGCATGAAGGAGGTTCGGTAATGGTTTGGGGGTGTTTTTCGGGTCGAGTCTGTGGTCCCTTACACCAAATAACAGGAATAATGAACCGGTTTGTATACCTATAAGGACTTTTAAGATAATATTATTCTTCCATGCTGAGAAAGAGGTGGCGTTGTTGTGAGGTTCAGTAATCTTCGCCGAAAGAGACCAGAATTGTGGGCAGAAAACTCGTGGATTTTGCACCATGATAACGCACCGTCATAATTTTTTGACAAAAAATGCAACAAATACTATCCAACAGCCATCGAATTCACCTGATTTGGCTCCCTGTGACTTCTTTCTGTTCAATCGAGTAAAAAAAACTACTACGGGGAACGCGTTTCAGCAGCCGAGAGGAAGTAATGGAAAAATCGCAGGAAGCACTGATGGACATACCGAAAACCGAATATAAAAAATGTTTCGAGGATTCGATCAAGTGCTGGCATAAGTGTGTTGCAGTCGATAGGGTTTACTTTGAAGGGGACAATATAGATTTAGATGAATAAACTTGTATTAATTTTCTGAATAATTTCTATGTTTCTATCGTATTGGGCCATTAGTATTTGTTGGAAAAAAATTTTTGAAATCAAATAGGGTATACCTTGCGAACCTTAAAATAAAGAGAAATCGAGATGTGCGTCCTTTCATAAAAGACAGATATACGATGGCTGTTTGATGAATACCCGGATTAGAAATGACAACGCAACTTTTTTAGGTTTTGACAATTTATTTTTCAATACAATGCCCTTCCAACTCGATACACTTTTTCCAGCCGTGCTGCAACTTTTTTAACCCTCCGTATAGAACGACTTTTGTTGGCCTGCAAAATACTCCTCCACGGCGGTGATGACTTCCTCGTTCGACCCGTACTTTTTTCTGGTGTGCGATCTTTTAAGTTTTGGGAACAAAAAGAAGTCGCAAGGAGCTAAATCCAGAGAATACGTAGAATGGGCTAGCAATTTGGCTGTGGCGAGTGCGGAGGTGTGAGACGATGCGTTATAGTGTTAGAAGACCACTTTTTTCTACGCCATATGTGGTCATCTTTTCATCAAATTGGGGTTGAATTTACCCAATTAATCAACGTAGTATACTTCTGTGATTGTATTTTTTTCTTTTCGAAATATTCAACGTGAATCACAATTCGCGCGTCCCAAGAAATGGTGGCCATAACCTTTGCGGCCGGAGGTACGATCTTAGCCTTTTTTGGAGCACGTTCACTGTTCTTTCGATTGTTCTTTGGTCTTTGGTGTGTTCCAATGAATCCATGTCTAATCGATGGTCACGAAACGCCGCAGAAACTCTTCCAGAATTAGATTAAATAAGGTCAAGCACGTCTTTGAATGCTCTCACGAGCACTCATCGCGCGGACAGCTTTGTCATGCCCAAAATATTGTGGCTGATATGGCTAACCTGTGCAATCCTCAATACGAGATCATAGATTTTGTCCACGGTTTCTTCTGTGGTAACCGTTTTTGCGCCACCTGGGCGCGGTTCATCAAATGCCGACGTGCGGCCACGGCGAAACTCTGCGAACCAATGGTTGTACGGGAAGGTAAATGGGTCGCATACACACAATTGAGAATGCACTTGATTTCCTCGCAGGTTCGGAGCGATGCTGCTTTTTCTATTGTCACAAAAAACACTTACACGATGTTTTGAAATGGATGTCACCAAATTTTGATATTTTGAAATTAGTAAATGGTTTCACTTTTCAGTCGTTAAAACTTTTAAATTAAAAATAAATAAATTCTTTAAACTATTTAAACACGTCTTAGCAAAAAAAAAAAACACAAATTTTTAAAATCATTTTCAATGTCCTTGCCAAAACTTCTCATCCATGGAACACAAATCAATAATACCATGCCTAACGACGATTGTTATACTCAAAAAAAAAAATTGAAAAGCTGCCAATTCCCATAGAGTTCTGCTGTGTCGGCGTGTCACCCATTTTAAATCACAAATCATGTTGTTGGCTACAAAATTGAAAACGCATACAAATGGGCACTTCTTATACCTGGTATCTTGCCAAAATATCATTTCATCGAATTTAAATAATTTAAGTTGCTCGTTCTCGTTCTTACATTAAATAACTAAATAATTATGTATTATATATTTCCCTTAGATATATCAGGTCCAAGCATAGATAGAAAGATGAACGAAACGATGAAAATGAAACAGAAAAATTATTGTATCATAAGCTGTAGTTAGTCAAAAATAACTAAGATCTGCGGACAAAAACTTCCCCTATATGTGGGATAATTCTATTGATATTCTCGTCATATTTTATTCACGAAAGGCGCATACATTACTGTATACAGCATGAGTACATGTGAGAATACTTGGTAGATTCCTGCTTAGAGACAATTTGTACCCAAAATCCGTTGCATGACATTAAATTATCTCTCAAAATTCAGTATTCAATTTTGTGAACTGTCCAAATCGTCTACCCCAAGATCCTACTACAGCAATGAATATGATTCTTGATCACAATAATTCTTCAGCAATCTTCTGTAGAAGTGTTTAATCTGTCTCCGTTTTTCGCAACTCACCCGATGTTTGACACATTTATCTGACGCCACTTCCACAGTATTGAACATTCGAAGGATATTTTACTACAAGATTTTCGAAATCATTTCAAACCCAGGGAAACGAAATAATAAAATTATCAGCCAATTGATTCCTTTCCTCATATATATATAAGCGCACCTCCTGACAAAATGTTATCATTTCACAACTCCTAAGAGAAAAGTACAATTACATGAGGAGGATGGAATTACGGAATTATAGAATCATAGCGCTATTCGAAAGATGAAAAATCGTTCCTCTGTATAGTATTTTTAGCAATGTCCTCTCTTGAGAACTTGTTGCTTTGTCAAAGTTAAAGATTATGTCACGATTTTTTCAGGACAAACCATCGATTTCTGCATGTTTTTTGGTTTCAGGCGTTGAACACGCCAAATATTTTTGTTTGTAGACTACTACCAGCTTTTAACTCACAATTCGATCATAGTTGACTAACTTTAACTACTCGTATTTGTTTTTTGTTTGCTTTTTTTTTTTTTTTTGATCAAAAAATGTGGAAGAAAATCCATCATAATTTTTTTTTTTATTCATTCGTTATTTCTTATAATTACACTTCAATAATTCTATATAAAGGGTGATTCATCGTAAGGTTTGATTTATAATGTAAAACAAAATACACAAATTTGAAAGTCAACTTAAAATTTTTATTATCGTTTAAAAGAACAATTCATGGCATTTACTTTTTGAAAATGATTTTATGTAAATGTTGGCAACGACTACGTCTGAGGGGGTCATTCGGAAGATCCAATTTTGAGTGACTTGTTCGAGCATAGCGACTGATATCTCGCGGATAACATGAGTAATGTTGGCTTTAAAAGCATCAATCGTAGCTGGCTTATTCCTTAACATATCCCCAGAGAAAATAGTCCAGAGGTGTGATATCGCACGATCTAGGCGGCCAATTTACCGTAGCAAAACGTGAAATTAAGTTCTCACTAAAATGTTTTCTCAACAAGTTCATTGTTTCATGCGCTATATGGCTCGTAGCGCTGTCTTTTTGAAACCAGAGCTCACCGAGACCATGCGCTTGAATTTCAGGAAGCACATAGTCCGTTAACATGGCGCGATTATGTTTACCATTGACGGCAACATTCTGATTTGCCTCATTTTCGAAGAAATATGGACCAATGATTCCAGCAGCACATAAACCACACCATACCGTTGTTTTTAATGGATGAAATGGTAGCACTTGGTACTCTTCAGATTGCTCATCAGCTCAAATACGGCAATTTTGTTTATTCACGTATCCATTGAGCCAAAAATGGGCTTCATCACTGAACAAACTTTCACGATAAAACACCGGATTTTCATTGAGTTTTTCCAGAGCCCATTCACTGAAAATATGACGCAAATTCAAGTCGCCTGGCTTCAATTCTTGCATATACGCCAAGCTAAGCTGCTGAAAACGACGACGAATCGATTTGTCACGGTCTTCGCTTACACTCTTAGCTACAGCTGTTATAGTCTGTTCACTACGTGCTGGATGTGGTCTAACCGGTCGAGTATCATCCATAATGTAAACTGGGAATCAAATTTGCGACTGGTATTGGCAATAGTGGTTTCAGTAGGTCGATAAGTTCCTCGAATCGCACGAAAAACATTTTTCACAGAATGCTGATTTTCGTAATACAGCTGAACAATTTGGAGACTCTGTTGTGGTGTGAGTCTTTTCATGATAACTTGCCAAACGATATTGAACAAAAATAACAAAGCAGTTTGATAGGAGTCACACGTGATCTGTCAGAAAAAGCCTATTGATAATCAAACCTAACGATGAATCACCCCAATATATATCCAGATTTCATGGATGTTGGTTCAGCCGATTTCTTGTTATGCAGGATTTAAGAAATTTCTTAGACTTAGGTTGACCAGATAAGAACAATAGGAAAAAAGATTTAAACAAATCAACAACGGTGTGGGATGTAAAATTGGTTTTAGCTTTATTTTGAAGCTACGTTTATGCCATTATGTGTAAAGGAACACATCATTCAAATGACCGATTCGGCTGCGCTGGAAGTGCTTCAAGCGGTAGGTAAAATTTCTGATGACTCCGTCCAATATGTGCGGGGTTATTCCAGCATTAGCGTAACGAATGTTAGTCTCGAGCTCGTTCAAACTGATTGGCTTGTTAGCATAGACTAATGACTTGACGTAGCCCCAGAGAAAATAATCGGAGTGGTTCGTCGAGAGATAACCCAGTCGTCAAATTTTTCCTTCACAACTTCGAGCGTTACGTCGCTTGTATGGCATGTACTGCCATCTTGTAGGGACCACAGCTTGAAAATATCGATCTTTTTGAGCTCTGACCACAGAAAGTCAGTTAACATCGCTCTTTATCTGAGACCATTGGCGATAATGGTGTTTCCTTCTTCATTTCGAAAGAAACGTGGTACGATGATGCCCCTATGCCATTAACTGCACTCCAATATAGGCAATTTTGCTCATTGACATAGCCGCAAATAGGCCTCGTCGGAAAAGATGATTTTTTAGCCATAATCAGGTTAACATTTCTAGAGCCCAATTAGCGAACTCACGTCGTTTCCTATGGCTTATACGGATGTAGGTTCTAATTTAATCGCAAAATAAGCCGGGTTGACTCTCTGGCGATGCCCAATTCAGCTGATCGGCGCCGAATCGATATTTCTGGGCCTTTTTCAATACTGACCACTACGGCGGCTATGTTTTGTTCATTCGCACCAATCGCTATCTGGTTGGTGGCTTACTCACGCTCAAACTTCTCCACGGTGCGACAAATTGCCTGCACACTGAAGCCATGATGACGCCCGACCTCACGACGAAATTCACGTCCAGAATTTCTATAATATTTTTTAATCATTTCTGCACGTTCGGCAAGCGCTAAACGATGCACGATGAAATGACAAACCTTACTACATATCTTGGCAGTATTTCGGCAGTACATATTTGAGAGATTAGTAAACCGAGCTGAATCACAAGCAAACTGAGTGGAGTACACCTTATACAGCGACATTTTGTTTAGCTAATATTGATAAATATATCACGTAGTGAAATTCATCGACCTAAAAGTGATTTGCCATAAGCAACTTGGCGTATATAGTAATAGGAGAAAAATGGGGGACGCTCAGCAACGCAGATATTCTTACTCAGGAACAGCAATAGAGAAAAGGTTTTAGGAGTTTTAGTTTTAGAACTTGCCCTTGTGTATGAAACTGTTGGTACCGGGTTTACCTTCGTACCACCTGCAAAATTATCTTAAAAACGAAAGGAGGTACTTGAAAATTAAATCGCTTAATACCACAGCAGAGTCAGGCTATTATGACTGTCTGTACACACTTAAAAATTTAAATGTGATATTATATCAACGTTGAGCCAATTTGTTATTGCCAAATTAGACTATATCCGGTGAGAATACCGATTTCAATCAATACCGACCAAACGAACCTACCGAGACGTCTAGAAATTTCGTCCATATTAGGAGAAATGGGTGTTTTCATTACTAAGCTCTGATATTTTTATTTAACGTTCGGATTCAAAACATCTTCACAGATAGATAATTTTATATAAGATATAAAATATATCATTTGTTCCTGACTTGTTTCAATCCAAAATGTGTGGAGTATTTTTAATCTACTTCGGTAGATACTATTTCTCTAGGTATACCACCTTGATCATGTTTTCGGAATTTATTCAGAAAATTAAAAATACAAGTTTATTCATCTAAATCTATTATGTCCCCTTCAAAGTAATCCCCATCGACTGGAACACACTTATGCCAGCCTCGAAACATTTTTTAAATTCGGTTTTCGGTATGTCCATCAGTGCTTCCTGCGATTTTTCCATTACTTCCTCTCGACTGCTGGAACGCTTTCCCCGTAGTGGTTTTTTTACTCGATTGAACAGAAAGAAGTCACAGGGAGCCAAATTAGGTGAATTCGGTGACTTGGATGGTATTTATTGCATTTTTCGTCGAAAATGATGGGGCTGTGCGACGGTGCGTTATCATGGTGCAAAATCGTCACGCAAACGTCTCATAACGCCCAAACAATATTCTTTGTTTACTTCCTGGCCTGGGAGGATGCATTCATGGATGCACTACACCGTTGGAATCCATGAAAACCGTGAGCTCATTTGGTGAACGCCATTCACTTGCCATATGTCTGAATTGCGTGTCGTACTCATAAACTCACGTCTCGTCTCCAGTAATGATCCTTTTGATGAATGTGGGATCGGATTCAGCCTCGCAAATCATATCTTGTGCGTCCTTTTTGAATGAAATTGTAAAAAATGTCAACAACAGATGTGCCAACTTAACAAAAGAAAAAAAAAACTCAAATCGGAACAATGGGAGCGGCACACGGTGGTTATAATAATTTTTTTTTTTTTGATCAAGGTGGTATGACTTCTGAGCATTCTTAAACTGATAAAAAAATGTATGGTTCTAATACTGACTCAGGCAATGAGCGGCAAAACGTATGCATAAATGAGTTTTGTCACAGAAATACATATATAATCGTCATGTTTTAAGAATTTTAAAAATTTCATTTTTCAGTGGTTACATACGAATATACGCTAAACACTTTGTTCTGACAAGCACTTCAGTAACACATCTACTCACGTATCCTTCTTAACCATTTCCTTTTTGTGTTTAAAAATCTATTCACTCATATAAGCCAAGTCAACCTCACATAGAGTGTCAAGTACAAACACTTCACACAGCATGTGCTTTGAAGTATCTTTCTTAGGTGTACTTTCCTTCTGTCCTAGTTTCTTCGTGTATTACAAATGTAGACATACGTGCTGTACTTGATATAGTAAATTAAAAAAAAAAAAAAAAGCCGTGTAGCAAAATTAAAACAAGAGCAAGGAGCTCCAAATTAAAGGATTCACTAAAGTAATGCTTGAACATAATGGTCCAATGACGGAGTGTCTGACATCGTCCTTTGTTCACATGTTTCACACACACAACTTTGTCACTGGCGCAAACAGTATCAGGTCATGAAATAAGAATCACTTGCATTTTTTTTCCTCATGAATTAAATAAGAAGCATTTGAACGATGTTTACATGTATCCGAAAATACTATATGTAAACAAGAGTAAGATAGTTGTTGAAGATGCTTGTTTATGAGAACCTTAATTTAAATACAAGTACAATGTCAAGTTTACAAATTATTTAACAGAAACCTATTCAAAATGTGGTTTGTTCTCCCTGTGTTATGGAAATATAAAACATGAAAATTATGAATAATGGAATTGGATTATCTATGTAAATACACGACTGTGCTAAGAGCCAACATAGTAAATAGGTATTTCCAGAACTTAATAGCAAAAACAGAAACTAGAATCTTGGCAGATCGGGTTATCTTAGAAAAATACTAGAGCAACCTAATATTTTATGGACTAGTTTAATTTAAAAACTCTCACTCATTTTACACGCCCTACTTAATCGCAGCCTATATGTAGAACTGTGAAGAGAAGTGAACTTGCTATACATAACCAGTTTATACCAGTTTAGCCAAATTTTTTTTCGTTCATTTGTCCTGATAGTCACGTTCCTCATTCCTTATCAGGATAATTAAACGTGTTTAAGAATGTTGAATTACCCCAAAACGGCTAATAACCGCGTTACCAATTTGTAAATTAACTGAGCTACATATATAACTGAGAAAAACAATAGTTTTTTCCCATACTGTACCTAAGTAAAAGTAAAGAGTTTACAAATTATTCAAATGTTTTATCAAAATTTGCGGTCAGTCCAACTACGTTATGTGGGTCTACTCTAATATTCAGCTGGTATACGCGTTCTAATTTTAGTCGACTTACTCTATCAAGTTGCCAAGCCAATGAGACGATAAAAGTGAAGAAAATTTTACCGCGTACGCGATTCGATAATTCAAGACCACAATCAGTCGATTCCATGATTCTTTTGCAAAAAAGAATTGGCTATAACTCCGTATAAGATTGTATTGATTGAAGGTCTAAAGCCAAATAACTATTATGCACGTCAAACTTTCGCTGATTGGGATTTATTGAAGATGAAAGAAGATCCGGATCTTCACCGAAAAATTATCCTCAACGAAGAGACGCATTTTTGTTTAAACGACTTTGTTAATAGACAAAATAGCGGCATTTGGTCAATTTAACAGCAGCGTTGCATATAAAAAAAAATTACTGTTTGGTCATCAGTCGAAGATATGACTAAAACGTACTTCTTTCGAGATGTTACCAGCTATTCGGTTACAGCTAATGGAGACTTCTATCGCTCTGTGGTAAACTTCATTTTTATTTGGGGTTGAATTGAAACTGGAACGTTTGGAGGATACGTCGTTTCAACAGGACAGTATCACTTATCACGCAGGGTGTACTTCAAATGATTTATTAAACAAGGATTTCGTTTTTTCGCCAGAAACGTTCATAAGAATGGACATTAACACCTTGATACTCTTTACGTTGGACCTGCATTTGAACACACATTTTTTTATTTAAAAAAAAAAAAAAGAATTGGGTCGCACCTAATGGAAAACCCTGTATGAGAAGAAACTTTCAGTAATACCTGATGAATGGTTTTCGATTGCTGATGTATGAAACAAACACAAAAGAAGTATTATATTTGCAAAATATAAGACACAAGTTTAATTAATATGTAATATATAATAAGTAGCCTTTGTCTTATGACGTATACTGTAATCGTACTCGTAACTGCTCTCATTTTCATACCATTGAATGTCAACATTTAACAGAACTGAGTACACCCTTTCGCAAAAGAAAATTGAGGAAAACCTACTCTTCGTGAGAGTTTTGTCGCAGCATAGCAAAATTTTGAATGGAAATCCAAAAATACGACAAGAGTCACATGTAAATGGAAATGCCGCAATCACATTTGGGCTGAAAAGTACAGCCTACATATATACACTCTCGTATATCGCCATCCAAGGATTTTTAGAAATTATTTCACAACTTCAAGTGCATTCAGAAGTGAAAAAGGAAAAACGGTTAATTGGATTCTTCTACTAGAAGTTGTTATCCTACTTGTCACACACTAATTCACTCTCCATTAAATTTGGAACAGGAACAGGAGGCGATTTTGACCCTGTTAGTGTTTTGTTATACGCGAATTTAACATTCATCGGAAGGCAGCATCCTTTATGCTCCGTTAAACAGGAGACTACTTCCGCTTTGGTTTCCAGTCCGATCTAGTCCAGAAAGGATAGGTCAAATTTCGATTGCATTATTTCAGTATTGTAGGGTGTTCTACGATAGTTATCCCTCGACAAAACGCCTGATTTACAACACAAAATAAGAGGGTTGGGGGAGCAATGTCGTACGGGAAATTACTAGTGGAGTGTTATTTATTCGCTCTTGATTACAATTTTAATATCGTGTGTGCGATCAAGCGTGAATTATGATTTATACTTTGTTGCTGGCATATACTACTCGTACATAAATGATGTTGTTACTGGTGTAGGTATTGTTTGTGGTGCTGATGTTCCGGGTGACGCAGTTTTTACAACTAGGTGTCGGTATGACGGTATACGAGAGAATGAATTTTATGGGCTGACTTTAATGATATTCAAAAGCGTAAACAAGCATCATAATGTGCTTTTTATGGACCAAAGGAAGCAGATTATAATATAGGAATCGATATAAATTGTTGCCGCATCAGTAAGTGCTCATGACGGCAAACATTGATTTGTTCATTTATAACTACGGAAAAAAATGTTGATGTTGATACGATATGTCAGTGCATAGATAGGTAACACTGTGCAACAATAAAAAATCACCGGTATCCGGAATGGTAATTCGTATTAGGTATGCTAAGTAAACAACAGAAAACAAGTTTATATTTAGATATCAAGTCCCAAAATAGAGATAACTAAAATCTTATTTTGTTTTCTTTCCGCAACAATTCTTTGAGAGAAGTTATAAAAATGTATCATTATTCATTACTGTGTACAAAAGGCATCAGAACACTTAGATTACTCATAAATCTACAAAACGTCACGTGTTTGTCTTAATTCTCCAAACTTATTTTATCATGTCTATGGTCAATTCACACCTAAAAGTGAAAAAAGGCCCGTTTCTCTTTTGTTTAAGAAGTGTTATGAAGCTGATTATAAAACAGATTACTTTTGGCGTACCAATGCAATGTTGTGAGCCTAAAAATCATATAGATAACTGCTACATCTGTTTGACAACTGTGAAAGGTTTTTTCAAAAAAATCAAAACACTCGGTGAAGTATACTAATGTGTCATCAGTTTCAATGCCGCTACCTCATTCTACAGACTTTCCAGTACCGGAAAGATATATGGTACTATTTGAGTCCTATGAAAGAAGACAACGAAGCAGGTCCTTCTAGTATTGGAGAAGTATTTAAAAATCAATTAATTACTGAGCCACATTGAATTAGCCAATTAGAACTAAATAACCTTGTCAGAGATTTAGATTTGACCAAAGACAAATCAGATATATTAGGCTCGAGACTAAAACAATGGAATTTATTGCAAACTGGAGTTAAAACTACAGCTTATCGAAAACGTCACATTTCTTTAGCTAGTTCTTATTCAAAAGAAGATGAATTAGTATTCTGTAACAATATTGATGGATTAATGTCAGCATGAGTTCATAGATATATGTCAAAAGACTGGAGGCTGTTTATTGACTTATCAAAACGAAGTTTAAAGGCAGTTTTACTTCATAACGGTTAGCATACTTCCATTTTTACCGGTAGCATACGGGACTCACTTAAAAAAAAACCTATGACATTTTAAAACAAATTCTGGAAAAAAGTCAATTATATAGGACACAAATGGCGGAACGGAATAACCACCGTGTGGCGGTCCCTTTGTTCCGATTTGAGTCCTGTTTTTTTTTTTTTTTTTTTGTTAAATTGGTACATCTATTGTTGACATTCCCTCTAAATCTTAGTCATAGCTTGACATTTGAAAAAGTTATGTAGCCAAGAGAACATCTATCTCAGTGTGTGTTGGCGATTTTTTATAATTTTAGAAATAGATTTAAATTTGCAACAACGAACTTGTATTAAATTTTGCCAGTCTGACGAGCGGTTCAAAAGTGGTCGTGAGTCAATCGAAGATGATGAACGTAGTGGCAGACCATCGACATGGAAAACCGACGAAAAGAGATAGCGGAGGACTAAAAGATTGCCTATGGATCCGTCCAAGACATTTTGGTTAATGATTTGGGTTTCAGTCGTGTAGCAGCAAAGTTGGTGCCAAACGACCTCAATTTCATGCAAAAATGAGACGTATTGATGTCGCAAAAGAGATGATTTGCTAGGCTGAATCCGATCACACATTCATCAAAAGGATCATTACTGGAGACGAGACGTGGGTTTATGAGTACAACACGCAATCCAGACGTTAGACAAGTAAATGGCGTTCACTAAATGAGCCAAAACCAAAAAAACCACGTCGTTTTCAGTCAAACAAGAAGGCACGTTTTCCATGGATTACAAAGGTTTAGTGCATCATGAATTTTTGCCAGGAGGCCAGACAGTAAACAAAGAATATCATTTGGGGATTATGAGACGTTTGCGTGAAGCAATTCGCCGAAAGAGACCAGAATTGTGGGCAGAAAATTCATGGATTTTGCAACACAATAACGCACCGTCGCACAGTGCCATCATTTTTGACTTGTATTTTTAATTTTCTGAATAAATTCCGAATTTTTTTTGATGTGCAAATTTGAGTGATGAAGGTGCAAATTTAAAATTAGTGGCTTTAATTTTAAGATTGCAAACTGGCTATACAAAATATTGTCGTTTTCTTTGTGAATGGGATAGCAGAGCGCGTTCAGATAACTACATAAAACAAAACTGGCCTCTAAGAAACAGTTACGTGCTTGGTCAGAAAAATGTAAAAAATGAAATATTAGTATCACCTGAGAAAATCATTTTACCCCCGTTACACATCAAACTGATTTGATTGATTTGATTTGATTTCAATTTATTCATTCCATTTAAATAATTTTAACAATTGAATTTAACAATTAAATAATTCTTAGTAATAATAGTGAAACGAATAATAATTATCGTTCTGTAACTATTTAAAGTTAGTGTTGAATGACGCTTAAATAATATATTCAAATTCAGGAAACTGATGTAGGGTAATTATCAGTGTTATAAAAAATAAAGTTAAGAGAAAGTACTTATGTGTAAATTTCGATAGAAAAGAGTCTGAGTACAAACATTAAGCAAATAATGAATCCTAGGACACATATCGAAAGAATGATTCAATAATGGGATAATCTATAGTAAATAGCCAATCTTTAACCTTATTTACAAACGAGTGAAAATAAGGAGTTCTTCGAATAGCAATATGTAGTTTGTTAAAGTATTTAGGCGCAGTAACAGTTAAAAAATTAGAAAATTTGGTTCTATGTGCGATCGGAACATTAACCAATGCTCGATTATTAACTCGCAAACTATAAAAAGTTGAGTTTCTATTTGGAGTGTTACCACTTTGCTTGAAGAATTCCCTGAGAACTTTAAAAATATATAGGTGTCTTGACGGAAGAATTCTCAACTCTCTAAACAACGGCCAACTATGAGCTAAACGACTAACACCGTAAATTATTCTTATTAAATATTTTTGAGCTATGACTAAGGAACTAAAAGCATTGTCATAGGATTCACCCCAACTCGCTATACCTTATTGCAACTTAGAGTTAGCGAGGCCGTAGTAAATCATAGTTAATACTAGTTTGGAGCAGGAGGGTTTCACAAGATACATTATTTGAGCCACACGCATCATATATGAATTAACTATTTGCGTATGATTTTTCCAGCTTAAATTGAGATCAAATAAGACTCCCAGATATTTAAATTGACTAACATACTCAATTTTACTCAGGCACCCACCTGAACATTGAGCATTTCCAGGCAGAGGTAGACAAAACCTTACACAGTCGTGAGAATGATAAAACACGTTGAAATCGGTAACAACATTTCCTAACATTTTGAAAGCCATCAACTTTGTTTTTTCGCTGATAATCAGCTTATGAAATGCAAGCCACTGCTTTAACATTTGTAGGTCTTCCTCAATTTTGATAACACAATCAAACGACGTGAGTCCTTGATTGGAGAATGCTATATCATCAGCGAACGCTATTGGTAAACCGTTGAAGTTCTGATTAAAGAGGGAGTTAATATAAATTAAGAACAAAAGTAGACCGAGGACAGAGCCCTGTGGAACACCATTCTTTATTTTAAGAGATCTACTAAAATATCCATTGATATTGACCAATTGTTCCCTATCCGTGAGATAAGAGCGAAACAAATCATGTAAGCCTCCTCTAAAATCAGCGTTGTACAACTTATCTAGAAGCAAATTATGGTCCACCATGTTAAATGCTTTTGTCATATCAATGAAAAGAGCCATTGCTGATTTGGAATTATTGAACCCTTCATACAATTGGGTTAAGAATGGCATATTCTGTGGATTTGCCCGATCTGAAACCGAACTGATTTTCAGAAAAGAAATTCTGGTTATCCAAAAAAGACATCATGAGTGATTTTAGTAGCTTTTCAAACAGTTTAGAAAATGTGGGAAGCAGTGATATAGGTCTATAATCACTCACATCTTTGCGATTTTGAACTTTTTGAACAGTGGTATAATTTCTGCACATTTTAAGGAATGTGGAAAGCATCCATAACTTACACTTAAATTAAATAAGTGACAGAGTATATCACTTATATTAAAAACAATCCTTTTGAAAAGGACATTTTTGATACCATCACTTATGCACGAACTTTTATTTTTTAAATATAATATAAGCTTAAATATTTCTGCAGAAGTAATTGTGGTAAAAGCAAAACTATTAACTTGGTCACGTGCAGCAAACTGAACAGATGAAGCAATACAATTGCATGTATAATTAGGTTGAGCGGAAGGCTTTAGTTTCTCAGAAATTTCAATGAAGTACTCATTACATTTATTTGCAATGTTGGCTGGATCAGATAAAATAACGCTATTCATTTCCAAGACATCGACTACTTTACAATTTCTGCCTTTTCCTAGAATATCGTCTACAATTCTCCATTCTTCTTTAGTATTACCTTTAGCATTATGCATCTTATTAATATAGTACTGATTGCGTGCTTCTGCTATTTTTTTATTTACGTCTTTGCACAATTTGCCATAGTAATTTTTTATTCTTAGGTTATTTGGATGTTTCTTACATTTTTTGGCGAATGTTCTTTTACTTCTCATTTTCCTTAAAACAATGAAAGTCATGCAAGGTTTAATGTATTTTGTACTATTAAAATTGAGCATAGATAACCTGCAGTTATATACAATATATGATTTCTTAAAATCGATAAAAATAAATAATAGGCAACCGAGGGATTACTTTCTGAGTAAACTGATTCCCAAAACTCATATTTTAAAACTTCATTCAACATGGCGTAGTTTATAGGGAATTTGCTCCGCAAAGATTTCTTAACAAGAAATGAAGTATTATAGTTACCAATGCTAAGAGTTACCATATGATGATCCGATACTCTGAAATCGTAAGCATTATCATAAAAACAACTTTTATTATTTTTATGTATTCGCGTGAAGATATGGTCAATACAACTTTTGGTTAAATTAGATACCCGAGTAGCTTCTGATGAAGAATTTTGTGAAAGCGCTTCCTAAAGACGAACCTGGATTTCCCTTTTTTAAATCAAAATTTCCTAGGCTAAGTGATGCGAAGATTAAAGAAGGAATTTTTATAGGACCTGAAATAAAAAAATGAATGAATGATTCCGATTTTTTATTTAGTATGCATAATTGGCTTTTGTCGACGTCTCGGCAATCACAAATCACCGGATTTCCATGAAATACCAAAACTAGGATGTAATATGTCATTGAAAATCCCTTTCCCACACTCCCATTTAAGTTTTTTTGTGGATAACATGGGCTTGGAAAGCGATGAACACTATATACAAAGAATTGGGATAACTGAGTCATATACAGCAACACTAAAGTGCGATAAATGTTCTACTTCATTCTTAAATGAGCGTTAAAAGAAACTGATCTCATTTCCAAAGACGACAGTTGACCAAAAACTTTGGCTTAAGGGGTCTCGATTTTCGCCGATCCATGATGCCACCAAAAGTAACTAAAGCTTATACGAGGATGGATCATGATCATGATCATAACCCGTTTTTAAAGATACGTATATGGCGTTGCTAAGCAAAGTTGGCAACCGAGTGCTATCATCTTTACAACGACGCCATACTATATAAAATTACGGATTGATTCATCGGTTAGTTTTGATTTGCCTCCAATTTGTATTGATGTTTTTTGACATAATGGATCCGTAATTCGGTTGGTAAACTGAACGCTGTCTGTGGGATTCATCAAGGTTATTGACAACCGTGAGATATTGGTGGAATGAATTTTTATGTTTTTTTTTTACTTGTTAAGTTAAGTATGAGGAAATTGTCTAACAGATGGATGCCCCGATTGCTTTCAGTATTCAGCGGACACCGTTGTAAATTTTGAAGTACTGTTTGGAGCTGTTGAAACGAAATTCGTTCGAGTAGTCACCGTTGATAAAATTGAAATCCATTACATCATGCCAGAGATCAGATCAGATCAGGCGAATCTATTGTACTCCGAAGAAGGCAAGTACGTTCCGTTCGATTGGAACGATCATAGCAACGATTTTTTGGGATTTGAAGAAAATATGAATCATGAACTGTTTGAAGAATGAAAGTACGATCATTCTTCAAATGATCAACGACCTCATTTGTCCACAAAAAATGCTATTCTACCAAGACAACGCACGAGTTCTCTCAGGCGGAATCGCATTGGCCAAATTGCATGAATTACGGTACGAATTGCTGCTGCATCTACTGCACTTGTCCTGGCTTCTTGCGACTTTATTTTGTTCTTCAACATGAAAACGTAAAAATAATGCAGAACCGTTGCGAAAACTGTATTTTTAAATAGAGATTGCTTCTAAAACTACCAAAAAAAAAAAAAAAAACACAATTGACTAACAACGGTGTGTATTTTTCTTTGGAAATTATTATACATATACAAGTGTTGTTCCAAAACTGTGTTCACCAATAAATAAGCACGTCATTTTGTATTCTCATACAGCTTTTCAGTAAGTGTAGTTATCTACAATAATAGCTGCTATCCCACTAATGAGTGTATGTAACCCATCGATGAATATCCGAGAAAAAACAACAACCACGTGGACAAATTTGACAGAGTTTAGCGCTGGTTATTGCTCAGTACCATGTTTACCATGGATATTTATATAAGCAACTCTTTTGTTGCTCATTGTGCCTAAACTCAGTAAATCATCATCGTGACTGATTTTAGTAAATCAGCTTTTTACAAGTAATATTTTCGGAGCACAGTTGCAATTTAATTACAAAGTGAAGTAAGCAAGGTTTCGTTATTCCAAGTAACGGTCATATAAAAAGTCTCCGCGGTTTTTTTGTCACTAGATGGTGTTGGTGTCGATTTATCTTGAAACACAAATCTGATTGTGTCAAAGGTCACATGTCAGGCTGCATTCTTTTTGACAGCTGTGTAATTCGTTCCTCATGTTAAAAGATATACTGATTTGAATGAGTGAAATATGGTATCTGAAGAAATACGCTATGTGATGCTTTTTTACTATAAAAAAGGAAAAACGCTGCAAAAATATGCCGAAAAATTTGTGCAGTCTACGGTGAGAATGCTGTGAGTGAACGCTGGACCCAAGAGTGGTTTTTTCGATTCCGTTCCGGAAATTTTGATGTAAAAGATGCACCTTACACTTGTCGGCCTGTTACTGAAAATGTCGATGAAATTTTGCAACTGATGGAGCAAGACCGGCACGGAAGCTGTCTGGAGATAGCGGAGGCACTAAACATCAACCGTATGATAGTTTGGAATCATATAAATCGAGCAGGCTATGAGCAAGCTCGATGGTTGAGTGCCACATGAATTAACGCAAAGAAATTTAATTTACCGGATACCCATCAGTGAAGCGCTGTTGAAACGTAACGAAATGGAAACATTTTTGAAACGATTCATTACGGGTGCGGAAAAAAGGATTATATACGAGAATATCCATTGCAAGCGATCATGGTCAAAGGCCGGTGACCGACCACAAAGGACATCAAAGCCTAGATTGACGGCACACAAGGTTATGTTGAGTATTTGGTGAGATTGGCAGGGAATTGTTTATTATGAGCTGCTAGAATGTGGCAGAACGGTCAATTCGATCCTCTACTGTACAAAACTCGAATGTTTGAATGAAACTATCAAGAAAAAGCGACCAGAATTAGCCAGGAGAAAGGGAGCTGTTTCTTCCATCATGACAATGCTAGGTCACGCACATCTTCGATGACCCGGAACAAATTGACGGAGCTTAGTTGGGAAATTTTGATGCATCTACCGTATAGCTCGGACCTTGCATCATCTCACTACCATTGGTTTTTGCAAAACTCTCTTGATGGTAAAAAATTGGCCGACCGAAGAGCCGCTGAAAATCACTTGGTCGAATTTTTCGCTGATAACCCACAAAAGTTCTACACCGATGGAATCATAAAACTACCCGGAAAATGGCAAAAAGTCAAAGACAAAAATGATCAATGTGTATTTGATTGAAATTGATTTTCAATAAAGAAAATTTCTTTTTAAAAATATAACAAAAACGCAGAAACTTTTTATATGACCTATTAGTACGGTTAGTGGTTTTTGTGTGTGAAACAAATGCTTCAGATTTTGTATTGCTGCGGCTACAAGAAGAGCAAAAATCGAAGACCAGGGTACAAAGCGGAACGAGTCGACACTATAAGGCAATTCAAGACCACATTCTGCCCATAATGAAGAAAAACAAGTAGCACGTAACACCGACAATCGATTAAGACCAAGACTCAATCGGGCTGTTTGAGATCTATCAGATGAACTTCATTCACAGCAAATTCACGTGAAATCTACAGCGTTCTGCGTTCACTTATAATAACACAATCGATTATGGTTTGCATAGATCCATTATAATTGTCACAAGTATGCAAATTCATAACAGAAACAACAGGAATGTATTGTGCCTGAACAATGGATAATCGAAATTTCTCGGTTCATACAAAAGGTAGAGATTTCATTTAAAACTTTGTTTTAAGAAGAAACACTAGCCTTTTTATTTGCGATGAAATAAAGTTGATATCTTGTTTGAGCCTTAAGATATCCAATTTCAAAGTCTGTTCCATTTTTTTTGCAAATTTTTAACTTTGAGGTCACTTTTCTAGAGAAAATGCGTGCTCGTTTATTTGAATACCTGTCAAAACCATAATTTTCTTATCCTGTTTCTTACAAGGTTTGGCGTATGAAGGCGTATTTGGGAAATTTAACACACAAAAATGATATAAAATTGATTCATTAGTTTAATTTTTTACGCCAAAGTTACAGTTGCTTAGAACCGATATTTGAAATGTCTGCATTAACAAACTAAAAATACGCAGAAATTATTTACGTTTATGGGCTTTGCAATGGAAGTTCAACTACAGAGCGACCAAGTTACCATAAACTTTATCCTTACCGACGACTTCCTAGTGAAGGAGTAATTGAAAATACATTTCGAAGGCTTCCGAAACGATATCAGTTTCAAATACACGACCTAACGCGGGGGCTTTAAAAGTAAGAAGAATTTTGGTTGATAAAAGAATACTGGAAGCTGTAACAACTGATCCATCAATCAGGATCGAAGCTTAGCTTTGCAATTTAATGTTACCAGACATAGAATTTCTAATGTACTGCATAGAAAAAATCGTTATACATACCACCATATACCTGTGCAAGAACTGCTTCCCAATGATTTGGAAACGAGACTTGAGTTAGAAAGGTTGCTGGAGCGGAGCTTGGATGACAACGGGTTTATTATCAGAATTCTTTGTTCGAACGAATCGCAATTTACAAGAAATGGGATCACAAATTTTCATAATTTTCGTACATGGGCTACGGAAAATCCACATACAAGGAGACATAAATTATTTCTACACAAATTCCGCGTCAATATGTTGGCAGGTGTAATTAGAAACAAGGTAATCGATCCCGTCAAACTACCATCTAGGGTGAACTCTACAAACTATCTGGAGTTTTTGCGAAGTGATTTACTAGAATTATTGGAGAATATTCGAATGAATCAACTAGCTTCATCATATTTTTAGTCCATTATGGTTAAGAATTGGCTAAATGAAGAGTACAGTAATCGTTGTGTAGGAAGAAATGGGCCAGTTTAAATCAACATTCTGTGAGAAATACGCATAATCGACCTACTGAAACCACTATTGCCAATACCATTCACAATTTTGAGTCCCAGTTTACATAAGTGGGTGATACTCGACCGGTTGGACGGCTGAACAGACTATAGCAGCTGAAGCTGAGAGTGTACGCGAAGAACCTGACGAATCGATTCGTCGTCGTTCTCAGCAGCTTGGCTTGACATATTCGACAACTTGGCATATTTAACGTGAGGATCTCGGCCTAAAAGCATACAAAATTCAACTGAAGCCAGGCAACTTGAAGTTGCGTCATATTTTCAGTGATTGGGCTCTGGAAAAACTTAATGAAAATCAGGTGTTTTATCGTGAAATTTTGTTCAGTGATGAAGCCCATTTCTGGCTCAATGGACACGTTAAAAAACAAAATTGCCGTATTTGAGCTGATGAGCAACCCGAAAAGTACCAAGAGCTACCATAACATCCATTAAAAACAACGATATGACGTGGTTTATGGGCTGGTGGAATCATTGGTCCATATTTCTTCAAAAATGAGGCAAATCAGAATGTTACAGTCAATGATTACCATTATCGCGCCATGTTAACGGACTATGTGCTTCCTGAAATTCAAGCACATGGTCTCAGTGAGCTTTGGTTTCAACAGACGGCGCTACGGGCCATACAACTCGTGAAACAATGGACTTGTTGAGAAATCATTTTTGTGAGCACTTTAATTTCACCGCCTAAATCGTGCGATATCACACCTTTATACTATTTTTTCTGAAGATATATAAAGTCTCAGGTCTTTAAGAAAAAGCCAGCTACGACTGACGCTTAATAAAGCAACATTACTCATGTTATCCGCGAGATACCAGTCGCTATGCTCGAACGAGTCGCTCAAAATTGGACCTTCCGAATGGACAACCTCAAACGTAGTCATGGTAAAAGTAAATGCCATAAATTGTTCTTTTAACTGATAATAAGGATGTTAAGTTCCCTTTCAAGTTTATGTGCTTTTTTGTTACATTATAAATCAAACATCACGATGAATCAGTTTATATTTTTAAATCTGCAAACTGAACATCTAATGAATCTAAACATGAATTTTTAGAATAACCCAAAAATCTTTTCCCAAATTATCCTTGAGGAATTTGGGGACATTCTGAAGATTGAAACTGATCGTTGAAATTTTATTAGATACGAGCATCTGCGCGATGGAATTAATAATGATGACAATGTGAAGGACATTGGGGAAATGAAAATGGTCCCAGCAATTTATACTGGAACTCCTATGGCAGCATGAGTATGTTTAGAATGCTATGTCGAAGGTTCGTCGTTACGGATGTACAGATTTGTTTATAACTTTTGCCTGCAATCGACAATGCACAAGAATCAAAGAATTTTAACTGAACCATCAATCGCCAACAGATCGTCACGACATAATGGCACGTCTATTCAAACAAAAATTTAAATCACTTGCATATGGATTTCATTGTTAAATATCATGTATTTGGAGAGACATGCTGCTGGATGTCCTCTGTCGAATGACAGAAAATAGATTTACCACCGGATGAAATCAACAATGTGATAACGGCAGAAATTCAATTTCATATCAAACAATTGATCCAGAATTGTTCGAAGTTGAAATAAAAATATGATCCACGGTGCGTGTGGTGAAGTAAATATCAATTATCCATGCATAATTGATTGAAAATGTTCTAAACGTTTACAGGAAATGATGGATATTCGTGATTTCATCGTCGATTAAAGGCTAAATGACATTTGTCAAAATTAGACATTAAATTTGATAATCGTTGGATTGTGCCATATTTACCATTATTGTCAGGAAAGTTCAAAGCCCACATAAATATTGAGTATTTTAATTCAGTGAAATCGATAAAATAAATTTGTAAATATGTAAACAAAGGAAGAGATATGGCCATTTTTGGAATAGCCGCTGGAAATAGAAACGATGAAATCACTGAATATGTGTGGTCATTATATACACAAGTAGCAACGAAACAATATGTTGTTTTTTCTTTTCATTTTCAATACATGAAAGACATACAACAGTCGTTCATTTAGCAGTTCGTCTTGAAAATGGTCAACGTGTTTATTTTAAAACTCAAAGAGCAGCGGAATCACCATTTACAACCTTGACAGCTATTTTTACATTGTGTCAAGATGGTACATTTGCTGGAACGTTGGTTTACTCAAAAATTTCAAAATATTGTACTTTGTCAAGACGCAATCAAGAAAAATGAGAATCATCCAAATGTGTTTTCAACAAATGCTTTGGGTCAGATTTACACAGTTTAAATGTACACATTCGAAAATTTTAGAACAAATAATGGTCAATTGTGTGCAACATATCGTAAACCATGTCTATGATTGCATTCACTTGAAAATGATACCCATTAGGGTGTTACACTTGCCCACGCATCTATTTCAGCTCATCCTCTTCAATTATGGGCATTATTTTCAATAATACAATACTATCAACATGTTTTCCATTAAATCCATTAGTTTTATGGAGAAATTATAGAGATTACGTGACAGAAGATATTTTACATCGAATGCGTCGCAATACTTCAAATCCAAAATTGCAAATCACACTAAAAGTGCACAATGAATCAATATTTATGATTGAAGACATCTGCATAGCGATTGAGAATAAATGATTAGCACAATTAGATATGATATCGCCCAATCGCCCAATGTATGCCATTTAATTGAGATATGAAACGCGAACAATAATATAATTGCAATGAATTACAAACATTTTTACAATTATTCTCAAATTTGATCATCAACAAAAAACTAGTTGTTAACGACAGAAGGGGTAGAATGTATATTGTGAACGAGCCGTATGAGGCACGGGAAAAATATTTTTGATGTCATTGCCATATCATCGGAACATAAAATAGCAATGGCACTATCTTCTTCCGGAATTGCAGCGACTTATTTGGACGGCGGCTGAACAGCACACTCAGCACTTCGGCTGCCTTTGAACATGCAGACTAATGAAACCCCAACATGCAGCATCCCAAAAACATCTGGAATGACAAAAGTTTTGCCATTTGAGTGCACTATGACCCACAGGGAATCATTAATGTTATCAGACAACCTTTTATTCCAATATCTACGAGGGCTGTTTGATGAGTACCCGGATTGTAAGATAGGTAGCGTTACTGAGTATACCATTATTTAGTATAACCTCTTTTAGCCCGTCTGTCAAAATTTCAGGCTTAGTTTTGTTTTGACACCCAGTAGTTTTGACAGTAGTATTGCTCCATGATCCGATTTTTGTTTTTGAGTGTCAAAACCTGCGAGGAAATCAAGCCCAATATCGATGGGCTGGTATGGGACCCATTCACCTTCTCGTAAAACCGTTTACCATTCGCAGAGTTTCGCTGGGGCCGCACGGCGATTTTTGATGAACCGCGCCTAGATAGCCCAAAAACGGTTACCACAGAGGAAGCCGTGGACAAAATCCATGATTCTTATTGTGGGACCGTCGAGTGAAAATTCGCGAGTTGGCTAAAATAGCAGACATCGCAACTGAATGCATTTGGGCATGAGAAAGCTGTCCGCGCGATGGGTGCCGCTTTTGCTTACACCGGAGAACAAGCGCAATCGTGAGACCACTTTAAAGTCGTGATGGCCATGTTTAATCGAAATCCGGAGGAGCTTCTGCGTCATTTCGTGACCATTGATGAGATATGGATTCATTGGTACACACTTGAGACCAAGGATCAATCGAAATATTGGGTTTTATCGTACCCAAAGAAGGCGAAGACCGTGCCTTCGGAAGAAAAGGTGAATGTCACCATTTTTTTGTGGGATTCACGTTGACTATTTGGAGAGAGAAAAAAACAATCACAGAAGCATACTTCATCGATTTATTAGGCCGATTTAATTCCAATTTGAAGAAAAAACGACTACATTTGGCGAAGAAAAAAGCGCTCTTCCACCACGATAACGCACAGCGACGGCTCACACCTCCACAGATGTCACAGCCAAATTGGTCTATTTGCACTACGAATTGTTCCCCCATCCTCCGTATTCTCCAGATTCGGCTCCCTGCGACTTCTTTTTGTTCCAAAAGCTTAAAAGATCACTCACTGGAAAGAAGTACAGGTCGAACGAGGAAGTATTTTGCTATTTTACTATTATGTTCCCTTATTCGTCCTTGTAGGCTTCAGTTCGGAATCTGGCAGATTCTTTTTACTTTTTGGTAAAACTTCCGAATCTCATTCCTGCTGTAACATCTCTCTATTTCCTTGGTCGTGTACTTCTCGTGCTCTTTTTTTTCTCCTGAGAAGCCAGTGTTCGTCTTTTCTTTTCTGCGCGTAGAGCTCACGAGAAGCTCTGGTCCTTCTTTGCAGCGTGTTTTGTATGTCTCTTGTTTCGCTGTATGTGCTTGCCTGCACTTGTCGTCGAACCAGAGGTTTCGTTGTGGTCTTTAGTGCTTAATGCTGGCTGCATAGAACCTCTAGAGAGAATGAGAGAGACTCGATCAGAGATAGATCTGGTGATCTCTTGCGATTTTAATCGTTCGACGTCAACCATTCTCACAGTATTTACTTGTCTTGGCGGTGTTCGGACATCCATAATACTGGAGGAGTGCTGGTTTGATAGAAATATCCATGTCCCTTTATGAATATCGAGATACGGGAACTGCGTACTAGCTATTACACTTCTTCACCCCGCCACGAATTCGATCAGCCTAAATCCGTTATCGGAGTTGGTGTCATTTAGGCTATACTTTCCGACAGTACTACCAAAGATGCCCTCTCTTCCCATCTTTGCATTAAAACCACCTAAGACAATTTTAATGTCATAGTTAGGGCACTGCTTGTATGTCTTGTCTAAAAGCTTGTAGAACCTCTCTTTGGTGTCGTCGTCTTTCTCCTCCATGGGACATGAGCGCATATGGTATCAGGCTAATGTTGGCGATTTAAGCCTTGATGCGGCTTGTCATGAGGCGCTCGTTCACATAATTGAAACTTAAGACTTCTTGCCTAAATCTGCCTCCAACGACGAATCCACATCCAAATTAGCGCTGTTTTTGTTGCCAATAGCAGTTTTTCATCCTCTTTTTGCCCGGTCTATCCCATCGCATTTCTTGGATGGCGGTTAGTTCTGCTTTAAAGCAGTTCAGGGCCTCCGCTAGCAGCACACAAGTTACAAGTATAGAGCTTTGATATCCAATATCTTATACCCAAAAAATATCATAGAATCTGTAATTCTTATATTTACTTTTGGATACAAATCGGACATTTCTCCAAAGATGACATAAAATTTGTCATGTGTTTCCTTTTTCCACAATTACGAATAAGTTGTAAACTATTTTATTTCAAACTCAGACATTTACCAAGGTTCTAAAAGCTAAGACATGATGCCGCTACTTAACCTTTAAACATCATAAACATTAAAAATTACTTCTACATCATCTGCTACCTAATCAAGTGAATCCCGTTTGTCGTATCTTATCAGTAAGACCTTTCGCTCCAGCTTTTTCTGAATATTGTCTCCATCGTGCGTCGAAATGTTATTTATTTTTAATATTTGTTTTTGTACCAAAAATCGATATGCCTTACGCCTTTCATAGCCCTTGGAGGTTTCTTAGTGTCAAAACATGAAACCAAGGCAATTGTTCCTTTTTGTTTTTTATTTTTTATTTTTTATTACACTACTTTCCAAAATACAATATTTTTGTATGTTCCTCCACTTATTACACATAGCCTTCGGGGCTAATGCATTATTGGCATATCCTTAGAGCAAAATATCGATACATCCGCAATATGATACTTGTTCCTCACCTACTTTCTACAGATACATATGTTTACTTGATAGATCTGTGAGTACGTGTGTATATGGACGACTAGAACAAATTCACACATTCGAGTTCGAGTTCGAGTAATTTATAGATGTCTGATAGGTATGCAGTATTTCTGCGGTGTTGCAATTGTCACCCCCGGAATGTCATAAAAAGATTCGTCTACATATATCGGATGTTATGTAATTAGCCGCTACTGTTGGGGTTGGTGGAGGAAACGATAAAAAATATCTGAGCCAAATAGGCAATTGATTATGTGCACTTGTAGGTGATTGATTTTATTTTCCTTTATAATTTTTTAGACCCTTAAGTTTATTGTTGGATGGTGTGTATGTTACTTGCCTATTTTCTTGCCATTCGAATGTACATACATATATGGTACGTAAGATAGTTTAATGTGTTCATTATTTATGACTAATCAGTGATCCTATATGATACATTGAAGATAATGGCAATCCAAAGGAATCATCAAAAAAAAAAAGAATGTTTCTAAATGGGTTCAGCATTCAACGTAAAAAATTGGCAACAAATCGTTATGAGTTACACTGACTAACCGAGTAAACTGCAATTAGGTTAACTGCCGAAACACGTAATGTGGCGTTATGTTAAAAGGGCAAGGTCCAATGGTTTCGATCGTTAAACACTTGTTAGCAGGTCAAGCTGTTAGTGAAATACAGTGTCTCCAAGAAATTTGTTGGCAAGGCTGAGTAGATAGAAGTCGCAGACTGCAGGACATGACGTATAATAAGTAAATTGAGAATAATGATGTGAAGAAGATCAGAAATACCTAATTCAAATACTACACATAATGTGTGTCGTTTTAAGAATTGTTAGAAACTGCCAAAGTTAGCCACTTTGCAGGTGGATGGTTTAGGGTGACGTGCTGATTACAACAAGATGATAAATATATATTTATCTGAATTTGAATAAAGTGTTTTTTTTTTTTTTAAATGCCTGCAATCTCATAAAATAAGCAATGGCAATGCTAATACCACCTTGATCGACCACCGTGTGGCGCTCCCATTGTTCTAATTTCAGTTCTGCTTTTTTTTTTGTTAAGTTGGTACATCTGTTGTTGACATTCCCTCTAAATCTTAGCGTCATAGCTTGACATTTGCAAAAGTTACGTAGCCAAGAGTACATCTATCTCTGTGTGTGTTGGCGATTTTTTACAACTTTAGAAATGGATTTAAATTTGCAACAATGAACTTGTATTAAATTTTGCGTAAAAAACGGATCTTATGGTGCACTAACGTTGGAAATGTTGGAAAAGTGTTTCGGCAACGATTCTCTAAAGAAAACGGTCGTTTAACAGTGGCACGACCGGTTCAAAAGTGGTCGTGGGTCAATCGAAGATGATGAACGCACTAGCAGACCATCGTCATCGAAAACCGACGAAAACATTGATGAACTAAAAGAAATGTTGGTCAATAACCGCAAATTAACCATCAGAGAGATAGCGGAAGACTTGAACATTGCCTGTGGATCCGTCCAAGACATTTTGGTTAATGATTTGGGTTTCCGTTGTGTAGCAGCAAAGTTGGTGCCAAAAGACCTCAACTTCATGCAAAAACGAGAACGAATCCGTTCCCACATTCATCAAAAGGATCATTACTGGAGACGAGACGTGGGTTTATGAGTACGACACGCAATCCAGACATCAGGCAAGTGAATGGCGTTCACCAAATGAGCCGAGACCACGTAGTTTTCAGTCAAAAAAGAAGGCAATGCTCACGGTTTTCACGTATTACAACGGTGTAGTGCATCATGAATTTTTGCCAGATGGCCAGACAGTATTAGGTGGAATGAAAAGTAACCTCCTTGACCGCCAGAATGCGCTGCTAATACAAAAAAGGTTATGGTGCCTTGACGTCCTTGAAGTATCAGTGCGATACTGTCTTCAGTTTTGTTTTGACAAATTGATTGTTGTTGACGTGTCTGACATTGTGTTGAGTATGGACAAAAGCGATTTTCGTTCTCTCATAAAACATTATTTTTTGAGAGGCAAAACGGCGAAGGAAACAAAGGAAAAGTTGGATAAATATTATGGGGCTAATGCTCCGTCAGATTACACCGTCAAATATTGGTTTCGTGAGTTTCGTGGTGGCCGCAACTCCACTGCCGATCAAGTCCGTAGCGGCAGGCCCTCCGATGCAGTTACAGAGAACAATATCAAAAAAATACATAAAATGGTGTTGGCTGACCGGAAAGTGAAGGTGCGCGAGCTAGCAGATACCAAAAAGATTAGTACTGAGCGCACACGCCATATTTTAGGCAATATTCTGAATATGAAAAAGTTATCCTGCCGCTGGGTGCCGCGCATACTCACTCCTGACCAAAAACACGAACGCGAGAGCACTTCGAAAGCGTGTTTGGACTTGCTGATGCGGAATCGGGTGGACTTTTGGCGTCGATTGGTAACTATTGAGCACCAAAGAACAGAATGAGTGCCCGGCAATGGACTAAAGCCGGCACAAGTGCACCGAAGCGGCCGAGGGGGGCTCGATGGGTCGGAAAGGTTATGGCGTCGGTTTTCTGGGATTGTCATGGCATACTCTTCGTCGACTACCTCGAAAAAGGAAAGACCATCAACAGCGAGTATTACTGTGCACTATTGGAGCAATTGAAGGCCGAAATCGCTGCAAAACGGCCTCACATGAAGCGAAAGAAAATTTTGTTTTTGCAAGACAATGCACCGGCGTACAAGAGCATCGCAACCATGTCTAAAATCAATGACATACGGTTCCAATTGCTGTCGCATCCACCGTATTCGCCTAGTTTGGCTCCCTCGGACTATTATATCTTGCCAAACCTCAAAAATTTTATTATTGAGCCCATCAATAAAAAATTCAGCTCACTCGAGGAAATCATCTACCCCACGGAGGAGTATTTTGCACACCTCCCGGAAAATTACTTTTCTGACGGGATCAAGAAGTTGGAAAATCGCTAGAATAACATAAGTGTATCAAACTAAAAGGGGATTATATTGAATAAGATAACAAAAACATTTAAAAAAAATTTTTTTTTTTCATTCACAAGGAGGTTACTTTTCACCCCACCTAGTCAGCAAAGAGCATTATTTGGGCGTTATGAGACGCCGAAAGAGACCAGAATTGTGGGCAGAAAACTCATGGATTTTACACCATGATAACGCACCATCACACAGTGCCATAATTATTCGTAATTTTTTGACGAAAAATGCAACAAATACCGACTAACAGCCACCGAATTCACCTGACTTCTTTCAGTCCAATCGAGCTAAAAAATTACTACGGAGAACGCGTTTCAGCATCCGAGAGGAAGTAATGGAAAAATCGCAGGAAGCACTGATGGATATATGGAAAACCGAATATAAAAAATATTTCGTGTGTTGCAGTCGACAATATAGATTTAGATGAATAAACTTGTATTCTTAATTTTATGAATAACTTCCGGGAACTTTTTATATTGGTATGTAATTTAATTCGTGAGGTTTTTTTTTTCAAAATTTGGACGTTTATTTAAAAAAAACATGTACAATAGTATTATTCAAAGTATTGCCCATCTGAAGAAATTTGTGGATCCCATCCCAAAAGAACTGCGCCGGATTGGCAGCCTAGAATGAATCAAGCCAATTTTTGATATTCTGCTCTGATGTGAACCGTATTTCAGTGAGGGCGTTCTGCATCGACCAGAACAAATGGTAGTCAGAAGGGGCAAGGTCTGGGCTATAAGGCGGGTGGGGTAAGACTTCCCATCCGCTGTTTTCTAAATAGTTCTTAACCGGAATAGCAACGCGGGGCCGAGCGTTGTCATGATGCAAAATTATTGCCTCGTGTCTGGTTGCATATTCTGGGCGTTTTTCGGCTACTGCTCTCTTCAAACGGATTACTTGTGTTCGGTAGCGTTGTGCATTGATGGTTTCACCCGGTTTTAGCAGCTCATAATACAACACCCATCTGATCTAACAAAATACAGAGCATTACCTTCGCGACATGGATATTCGGCTTTGCCGTTAATTTGGCTGATTGGCCGGGTTTCACATATAATTTTTTGCACTTGGGGTTGTCGTAATGGATCCATTTTTCATGACCAGTAACAATCTGATGCAAAAATGACATCCTTTTGTGGCGTTCCAGCAGCATTTCGGACATGCAAAACCGCCTTTCGACATCTCTCGGCTTGAGTCCATGTGGAACCCAATTCCCTTGCTTTTGAATATATCCAGCTGCTTTTAAACGTTTTGAAATGGCTGCATGAGTGACTCGGCTTGAATCCATGTGGAACCCAATTCCCTTGCTTTTGAATATATCCAGCTGCTTTTAAACGTTTTGACTGCATGAGTGACACCCAAAGATTCTGTGAGCTCTTCTTGTGTTTGGCAACAATCTTCATAGAGTAATGCTTCCAGTTCTTCATCTTCAAACTTTTTTGGCTGCCCAGGACATTCATCGTTCAGCTAGCGCATGTTCACCATAAACTTCCTCCAAAATACGATGACTTTCGGCAGCAGTTTTCTTCATATTAAAGTAATGAAGAAGAACTCCCCGTAAAAACACTTTTTCAGGCACAAAGTTCGACATATTTAAGTGAAAAAAAAATTATTGTTGTTTACGCTTCAAATGAATGACATATACTGAAATGACGTACAAGGACAGTAGCTTTCCAACGCATGTTCCAATGGAATAATACAAGTAAAGCCATCTCTTAGCAAACCGCACGACTTAAGTTACATTTACCATAATTTACCTATGCACCTCACGAAAAGTTATTAACAGTCAAACTGTCTGCACACCAGCGGACTAAATTCCAATACAACTTTTAACGTACGAAAATCGTTGTGCTCTATAGAAAACCAAGATGAACCATGTGGGCGGCGTAGTCATGAAATTTAAGGTTACAGAGCAATTAAGTTATAGACCCAATATCTAAAGAACGACTTTTGCTTTAGGTGTGTTTTGAGACACCATGCAAGGTATTATGCAAGACACTGATCATCTTAGTTATTCTTTACTTCGCATAAGCGTTGATATTGACGAAAACGGATGAAAATGCTCTCGGGCGCTTCGAAAGAAAAGTTTTTCGGGTAATTTTCAGTTCCATTTGCATCAGTGGAGAATGGAGGAGACTGTACGAGCTGTACATTCATGCTGATCTTATCAGAAAAACTAGGCTAAAATGGCTAGATCACATTAAGCGCATGAACACCAGCCTCGAAGCCCAGAATGTCGCAAATCCAACCCAAATGACCTCATCCACATAAATTGAACGTATCCTCACCGTTATAATCGTATAATCCTATACGTATACTGTAGCATATGGTATTTTTATCCCCAGAATTTTTTCGGGGATTTTTAGTGCTTGTTAACAACACTAGATACGTTCAAAATGATTGGTTTAATAGTTTTCAATAGTCCCTTCTTAAATCTTTATATAATCAGTATATTACTTTCTGTTAACAATACATCTGCTCAGCATATATCTGGCCATAATAGAATTCTCCTTTATAAAACAATTTGTACTTTCAGATCCATTTAATTACCATCAGTTTCCTTCATAAGTTTTTAAAGCACCAACTGACAAGCTTTTAGATTAAATCAGATAGAAACCTTTCGAATGCAGAAATATCGATTCTAATTCGATAGTGTGGCAGCCTTAACAATCCAAGAAGGGTAACCTCTTTGCTCGTACAATAAAAATAATTGAATTACGTTCCCATTGGCTAAAATAACTTAGAGGATCAATCACAAACAACATAATACAATAAACCACGAATATGGGAAGTTAAGTAATGTCAAGAACTAAATGTCACTAAAACCTAAGTGAGAGAATGAACTTAGATATTAACTCCACCCTCAAATCAGAATTACCGAAAACATTATCGCCACCTCAGAGCTATAATATAAGGTTGTATATTAGATATACTAACGGTAAGACAATTTGTGACATAAAAATTTATAGAGATTTTAGATTGAAACTAATGAATATTGAGGCTAATCTCAACACATTTGTTTCATCCGTTTACTCAGTGAAAATACTATTCCTCGGAAATAGCTTGTCTACCAAGTCTTCTGCGGAAATGCAAATGTCATTCTAAAAATCCGAATGAATTTAGGAAAGAGCTATCTGCAGAACATGAAACACTTCTGTTAGGAAACATGATTATCAAAAACCTAAGTAATAAGTAGTGTACGATTAGATTGGATATGTACCTTGAGGAGACTTTGATTGTCTGTGACATACATAGAGTGTAAGTGATGTTGGATAATCCGTAGGGATCCATTCTAAGGCCGGTTCTATCTATTATATATATTTTTTTTTATGATTTTCTAAAATACAAAATACTCTCAATAAAATGTGGGAAAGCCTGTGGTATAACATGTTTTTTATAATGCAAATACAATAGACCAGAAGTGAAAGAATACAAAACGTTGAATTTGCAAATATTCCATTCACCTCCATTCAGATACCTGAGTGTATACTTCCACAATAGGTTTCATTTTAATAAACATGCTCAAGAGTCATTAAGCTAACATGCTCACATTAGATGTAAGAACAAATTGTACCCAAGCGGGTACAAAAATATAGTCATCTTCAAAACGTTATGAAAATATTCCAAAATAGTCCAAGAAACCATGTGCCATTGAAATGTCAAAAAGCAGTGTTTTTTTGAAACTTTATTTGATGAAGAAATAGTAAATTTGATTGTTATGCAACACAGTCTAATGCCCACAATTTTTCATTCACCGAAGACGATTTGAAAGTCTTTTTGGGTATTTTGCTTTACAGCGGTTATCACTCTATGCCAAGAGAGAACATGTACTGGCAAATAGATTAAGACACCCGTGTACAAATTGTTGCTTAAATATGTCTCGAATCAGATTCAAGAAAATCAAAAAATATCTCCGCCTTGCTGACAACAATAATTTGGTTCTCACCTACAAAATGGCAAAAATAAGGCCTCTAGCAACCCTTCTAAACGAAAAATTTTACCAGTTTGGATACATACATGAAAAACTTTTGGTTGATGAGTCGATGGTAAAATACTAGGGAAACCACTCTTCGAAACGTTTCGTTAGAGGCCTGTAAGATTTGGCTTTAAAAATTGGATGCTGGCGAGCAGTTGTGGTTGTTTGTACCAATTCGAAACCTATTGAGGAACCAAAATCGTCAGAGTGGTTGTTAATCCTTCAGATCACATTGTATTTTTTGATAATTTTCTTACGTCACATGATCTGCTTGTTTTGCTGAAACAAAAAGGTTTTCGAGCTATCGGGACTGTACGCGAGTCTAGAACAAAAAAAAAAAAAAAATGTCCGCTGAAATCGAATGCAGAGTTCAAAAAAGAAAAAAGAAGATTCCATTCTTTTGTGAAATGGTATGACAAGAGCGCTGTGAGTATTGCCTCAAACTTTGAAGGTATCGAACCGATGCATTCCGTCAATCGATGGTGATCGAAGGGAAAAGCAAAAGTAAATGTAAAGCAGCCGAAAATGATTGCAGAGTACAATTCAGGCAAAAAGTGGTAGTGGCCACTTTTTACAGTAATGATGAATGGGATGGTCAATGCATGTAAGTTGCATAAAATGGTCTACAACAGTAACATAGACTTATTGCAGTTTCATCGTGCTATTGTTCGTCACTACTTGCGAAATTATATACAGCCTTTAGCGTCATCCAAGCGATCAGTATTTCCCTCTGTAGCATTTACTAGTGGAAACCATTTTCTGAACTGAATAGATAAACAACTACGCTGTCGATAATGTCATAACCGAAAAATATGGACTTGCGAGCGATGCGACGTAGCACTTTGCGTAGAGAAGAAGTGTTCCAAAATGTTTCAAATGTGCCATTGTACCCACTTGGGTACAGGTCCCAAAAACCTACTATACATATTTTTTTCCAGTTTTTTTTTGTATTTTTAGGTACATTATGTGTTTTTCCTTAAAATAAAAAAAAGAACCTAAATATTTTTTGTTTTAAAAATATTTCGGCTCTTAATGGGTTAACTAAAAAATAACACTAGAGCAGCGCAAGCTTATAAGAAGTTAGTTCTGAAGGTAAAACCTATTCAGAAATTCAGAAACTAAATGGAATGCTATAAAGTATTCGCTAAAGTGAGAAACACGTGGGCGTTAGCCGGTAATGTCGCCAAAACTGATCAAAAGGGTGATCAGGCATTCAAGAATCAATCCCTTTACTCCAGCTACGGAGATCAGGGATTTAGCGTGAATGCTAGTTTTGAAACGCTGCGCAAACGTTTGCGAGATCACTATCTGACATTCCAGAGTAAGATTGCCTTTACTGGCAAAAAACATACGGCCAAAATAATGCAATTGGTGAAGGACCGCTTAAAGCAGAGAAGTGGTGAAATTTTTTTGGTCAGACGAGTCTAAAATCGTTTTATATGGTGGAAAGGAATCGTTTTTATGTCAGAAGGCCTCCAAAAACAAATTTTAATTCTTAGTATACGACAAAACATTTGGTCCCATCTACTGTATTAAACAAATCGTAGATCAATATCTATTTCTTATTTAACAAGACAATAACATTGCGAACTGGGTCAATGTGTTGGAATGGCCAGCAGAGTCTTCAGACTTTAACCCAATTGAGAAACTTTGGTGCGACCTTAAGAAGGCTGGTGCTACTTGAAGACCAACTAACAGCAATAACTTTTGGGCAGGTGTGCAACAATTTTGAATGTCGAAAACGTTGGAAAGGTAAACTTGGTAAGCAAAGACGTTGTCCTGCAGTAATCTTCAACAAAGGTTATGCAACTAAATATTAATTTGAGGTAAAAAGTACAATCTTTTCTTCCTGATTAAAATTTTAAACTAAATTCGCTTTTCTATTATGTTTCAAGATAGATGTTTAGCGCACTTCTATTTTTTTGACCGCCCGTTTTGAATACACTAGGACACATTCCAAATTATTTTATTCAATATTAATTTTAGATGTAAGTTTGAGTTTAAAATATAAATACGAATAAATAATATTTGTTTTTACAAAGTGGATGGATTTATTTTTTCATTCGTTTTCTTATTACATAAGTTTCACTACAATTGTTTTGACTGCAGCTTGTACAGCTGCATACATTTATTAATTTAAAAATTTATAAATAGATATTCTATGATTTAATTAGCATGGCTTACGCTTTATAACCGGACTACAATTTAGTTTTACGTATAGAAAATACTTGTATTGATTTTTTAAGTCTCGATAAAGAAAATTATAAACTGAAATTGCTCTGTAACCTTAAATTTCATGACTACGCCGCCCACATGGTTCATCTTGGTTTCCTTTAGTTGTATTGGAATTTAATCCGCTGGTGTGCAGACAGTTTGACTCTAAATAACTTTTCGTGAGGTGCATAGGTAGATTATGGTAAATGTATTTTATACAAGTTCACAGTTCAATTCCTGTATAACTGTATAACCAGTATCAAGCGGGGACCAAAGGAGTTAATAAATATTCATTCGAATATAAAGAGTGATTTTGTTTTTGTTTGGTTTTTTTTTGACATATTTCAAAGTCAAACATGCGTAGTCAGTATTGACATCTCATTATTGAAACACTCACACCTAAACAACGTTACAAGTTATTGAATTTTATTACCAAAATTCGGGCGCTGTTTTTCGAACACTTCAATCATTTTACGGTCGTCATAATAGACCTATGCAAGGATCTTGGTCTAAGACCTAACACAATACAGTTCGTTCCAGAACTGAAGCCAAACGACCTGCCAAAGCGTTGAATTTTCGGGTAAGTGAGCCATAGAAAGGCTCGAGGAAGATCTGCTTTTTTATCGAATTTTATTCGTTTCAAAAAAATTAAAAACTCTGCCTCATCCTCCATACCAACGTTTACACTTAAATGCGTCAAATATGTCAAATATGCGTCAAAGTACAAACGAAAACTTCCTTATAACCGGCAGTATGGTTTTCGTAGTAACAGGTGATCTAATGATATGTCACACCCAAAAGTGAAACCAAAGCGTATATCAATCTGACGAAAGCAAGATAGTTGATATTGATAAAGACATTTCATAGAATTTGGAATCAGGCTCTTTTATCGAAAATGCGCGCTTTTGGGATCGATGACTTTCTTCTTCAATGGATTAGAATTTACCTCTCGGAAATTTTCAAGTTGTCTTGGATGGTTTCAAGTCTGATACTCAGAAAATAAATGCTAGTGTGTCTCAGGGCTGAGTTCTGTCTCCAATATTCTTCTTAATTTTCATCAATGATCTCTTGTCTGCTACTTCTAATCCAATATATTCCTTTGTTGACGACGGTATTTTCTACGTTTCGGCTATAGAACTGGAACGGCAGCGTATATTAAGCTCATTTAATTCTGGTATTAACAAAATAACTAATTGGGAAATAACTAACAGAGTAGAATTTAATGCTTCGAAAACCGTATGTTGTCTGCTGTCGTTAAAGCGAAATTTAAACACCCAACCTTTGTCTATGAACGACACTTGCATCGTCGTAACCGAAAAACTTTCCATTCCCGCTATACATATATAAGGCATTTATTCGCCTGAAATTGGAGTGCAATGTCCGCATCTGGTCGGGTGCGCCTAAAACATCTCTGTACCTACTAGATGGGATTCAAACCCGTCCGTTAAAACTGATATATGATACTGATATCAGTCAATTAATTGACACCAGCGAACACCGACGTAATGTCTCGTGTCTCACTCGGTTTTATAGCTACTTTTATAGCATTTCGCTCCTTCAAACTTTTAACCATAACACCAGTCTCGCTTTGAATTCTTCTTTGACGTACTCTAAAATATCATGATTCATGTCATTATAACCTTCAAACATTCAAAACCAACGTTCATCGGTACTTCTTTTTCCATCATCCCTGATTTTTTTCCCCACGCTGTATGCAAGCATATGCAAGCTCATTTCTGGTTGAATGAAAATTTGGTCCGACGAGCAACTTCAGATAATACAAGAGCTGCCAATGTACCTTCAATTACCGTCAATGGTGTGTGCTATCGTTCAATGACTTCGAACTTTGTTTTTGCTCAAAATGCACAAGCTGAACCTGGTCGACATGTGGTTCCAGCAAGATGGATCTACATGGCACACAGTACGCGAATCAATAGACCAATTGAGAAATGAGTTCGGTGAAAAATTTATCTCTCGTTTTTGACCGGTGGATTGTGCGGCTAGAACATGCGATTTGACGCCTTTAGACTATCAAATCACTCGCCTATGCCGACAAACCAGCGAAATATCAGCCAATATGATGGAAAAAAATGTTTCAAAATTGGACTCTCTGTATGGACCACTTAAAACGCAATCATGGTCAACATTTATATGAAATAATCTTTAAAAAGTAAATGGCAAGCATTGATTTATCAACTAAAATAAAATATACTTTTTCCTTAAAAAATCGCCCGTTAGAACTTCAAACTTCGAAGCAACTATGGAGCTTTTTCGAAGAGAGTAATATGGGACTTAATCAGAATGGAAGGGTGATATCAACATATTCGAGACAAGTCGACCGTGTTATGATTAAACAATTTGCTCTCTATATTGCATAATTAAACAAATATCCTACATTTAAGTGACGTTAAACTCACGAGTAATTCACAAAACATAGATACGTACGAGTATCGTATATCACAGATGTGTTCAGTAGCAAACTATTGTATTAGCAAGGTTGTGAATGAAATAATTAAAAACGTAACACACCCTATAAATAAAGTACAGAAAAAGAGGTCAACATACGTGTAATAATGCTTTACAATATATCCATGTGTTTCGTGAGAAGGAACGCCAGTTTAGTCATTTAAATAACTTCAAACATCACTACCCTCTAAAAAATACTTTATTTCTGTTAAAAAGAAATTGCCGTATAGCACTCGGACTTTATCAAATTTCACAACTTCACCATTTTCATCACCATATCATCATAGTTATGCGTCAACTTATTATTTTTCATGCAAACAAACTGCCACATGACACGTGTGGACATTCCAACTTATTATGATCCATTATCATGCAAAGGGTGATTTAAAAAAGCCAATATCTCTACCAGTATTTCCATTAACGTTTTCGTTGCTTTTGTGATTTCTTGCTTTTCTAATTCTCTTCAATTTAATGTCACATGAACACCATTTCCAACTGCGTGCTAATTAAAAAAATTATTTTTGAAATCTGCAATTCGTTTTTCTTTTTTTTTTTTTTTTGAAGGGGTTTTGACCAGGTCTACTACCTTTAATCATATTGCACTAGAGTTTCCATTGTTTCTCTGTCCCATTGTACCGCAAACAGACGCAATATGTATGGTATCCGTAGCTAGCTTTTGAATATGGTATACAAAATTTCTTCCAATCAATGAGCTGGCAAATGCGCATATGAACTTTTTCGAGTGTGAAACATGTTTTTGAACATCAAATGTTGATATAGGTACCAAAGTGAACAAAATTTGACATCGACTCGATTAGCTGCGGATCCTTGGAAATTGCGTTTCTCACCAAAATAGCGCATGGAATATTGGATGTGTGATCAGTGAAAACAAAATAATTATACAACTCAAACTCTGCCTATATGCACGGCTGGTTATGTGTTCAGTAGAATGTATGTGCGGACGTTAATAAAATATGAGAGTGCATGCTCTAAATTGTTGATGGTCTGTAACACGTTGAATATACGAATAACTACGAGTATTCGTACGAGTGCAATTTATTGTTGTCATTACCAATGTGACGAGATAAGCAATTACCGTTGAAACGAAGTTACATTGTTTTCGAAAATGCTTTCAGAGTTTATGAAGTTTCATTTTAATGCACTGCTGCAACGCTGTGTGAAGGTGGGCTATATTTTTGATGGGAAGATTTAAAAAGCCTATCCGTAGTAGTCATTTATGTTTATAAAGTTGAAATTTATTATGAAAATTGTTTATGCTCATCTTATTTTTGAAATTTTCAAAATATTAAGTTAGTGTTGCATAGATTTTAATTAGGAAATATGGAACTTAAGGTGTTTAAACTAGATTATGGCTATCGTTAAATGGTTTGTTCTTTATTTCTTAAAAATTCTCAATAGTCGAAAGCAAGAATTGTTAAATAATTTTGGGTTCCACTCTGAAGATTTAAGTGTTTACACCACAAGGTGAGGTTAGGTTGGAAAATTAACCCACTAAGGCCTATTGGCTCGTTATGCTGCCACGTGGATCTATGATCCCCTCATTCATGAAATCAATTTGAGCTTACGATGAAGAGCGTCCATGCAGCTTCTACAAAAATCGTTTGTAAGCCTTCTTGCATGCTTGCCTATAAGGCAGTGTCCAGTGATGAGACCTATAATTGTGCTGAGATGTTTCCTATTTAAAAGAATCGGACTCCTAGAGTGATTCAGATCCAACTTTGCCCAGATTTGTTTAGTCCCTAGACATGTTGGACTACCGGTCCATCTAAGGTCTGTTCTTTTATTCGCATCCAGCGTAAATTATAATTTGCACGTAGCGATTGGTATAACTATGCTGCCCTTTTCCGGTAGAACAGGTAGAGTGGTTTCAATTTTGGCTAGTTCGTCAGCCCTACAATTCCCTGGAATGTCTCTGTGGCCCGGCACCCTTCAAGGTGAAGGTTGAAATGATTTGCCATCTCCGTAAGAGATGGTCGGCATTCAAGGAAGGTTTTAGAATTAAGTGAGTCCGAGTCCAGGGACTTGATAGGCCTGACTATCCGAAAAGATGCGGATATCCTTTGCAGATATCACGCTTTTCTTTAGCTAGGACAGAGCTTCTTTAATTGAAGGACGGAAGGCCTAAATTAAGCTTATCTGAGAAAACTCTTTCACCAACCCCGCTATTGGTTTTAGATCCATCTGCATAGAAATTGATAGACTTGTCCTTTATGACAAGACTTTGTCAAACCGAAGTTTAGGTATGGTGTTTAGGTAATGGTGGATTCCTATAGTAATACATTAAGAATATTAGTGTGGCCAAATAAATTATTAGTCCACTGTGTAGTCGTTTTAAGGCGAAGATGTCGATAAGTGTCAAGTGAAACAGAATGTCTAGCGCCACGGAGGGAGTGGAGCGTAGAGCTCCGCGTATGCATATACATGCTGTTCTTTGAATTCGGTTTAATTTTTTCCAGTTGACTGCAATGTCTAAGGCCGTCCACACCGTTATCAGTCTTATGACCGAGATGTGTAGCCAGTGGGTTATTCGAGGCCCAATTTGTTTCCAATGGCTTTCTTGCAAGAGAATAAGGCTAATATAGCTTTCCTTATTCTTTCTTGAGTGTTAGGTTTCCAGTTTAGTCTCCTATCAAAAATAAGACCCAGGTATTTTACTGTATCGGAAAACACTAAACTGGTACCGTTTATTGAAAGAGGGTCTATAGTTGGAATTTCATATTTCCTGTAAAAGAGGACAAGATCAGTTTTATGGAGATTAACTCCCAATCCACGGCGATCCGCCCAATGGATCAATTTGTTAAAATTAAGCTGAAGAAGTTTTTTGATGGATTTGAGATGCTTCCCTGAAACGGCTATAGTAAAGTCGTCTGCATAGGCAATCACCCTGCTCCCTCCCGCTTCCAAGTATATTAGCAGGTCATTTATCACTAGGTTCCAAAGAAGCTGAGAAAGGACATCACCTTGCGACGTACCTCTAGTAATAACTCTTTTAGCAGAAGTCCAACTCAGTCCTACTATTTAGCATAAGACTGATCAACTCCCCAAGTGAGCCGTCTACCTGCAGATTTGATAGCGCAGTCGTGATTGCAGATGTGTCGACGTTGTTAAAGACGCGCTCTATGTCTAGGAAAGCAACCATTTTGTACTCTCTGTATTGTAGGGATCGTTCGATGTGGCAACCACATGGTTATAGTAAAATTTAATCGATTTCTGTTTAAAAATTATAGTTACATCATCTTGCACCATCACCAACAGTATGATTTAAGCAAACAATTTAAAGTAAACAGAACAAATCAGTGGAGACATATTCCCGATGTGACAGAGTGACAAACCGTGATTTTTTAAATTTTTGCTATTTTTTTCCTTTGACCTTGCTTACATGGGAAGTCAATGTTAAGACAGTAGCTGATGGATATACATATAGAACCATTTATCCGATTAAAGTAGCTGTAGGCTTCTTATGATATCGGAACGATATACACCTTAGATCATTTGCAAAGTGGATAAATCGTAAAGTATCTATGTCAGAAAAGTTTTTGCATATATGGAATAGTTTCCATGCAACTGTAACTGAATACCCCGATGCACAATCACGGCCAGGTGAACTTCAGTGCGTGAGCATGATTGAGACAACGCACATTACAGACGTTTTTGTAGAGAAATTCTCAAGACTGAGTCAATGGCGTGGCCAGAAAAATATCTAACGATAAAGTCCCTCGAGCTGCTTTGACGTTTTCGGAGCCCAAGTGATTTCAGAATTTGTAAAAAGATGGCCAAAATGTCTCAGGTGGTTGAGTGCTGTATTACTAGGGTAGACACTAAAAATTGTTCACTTGGCCTATTTGGATGCAGATTTGTTGTTAGAGGCAAGAAGTCTCGAGTTTTTGACATATGAACGAGCAGTTCATAACAATCCGTATTAAGCTAAATTTGTCAACATAAGCCTTATATGCGCGCACACCCGACGACATAACGACGCCATAGATAATTTTTACTAGCCGATTGCACATGTAGCTAAGCAAGATGCATAAAAGAACATGAGCGGCTCACGAGCTCTATGAGCTGGATAGAAAAAACGAACACTTGCTTTTTAGAAGAAGAGAGATGCTCTCCAGCAATGAGATTCGGAAGTTTTACCAAAAGTTAAAAAAAACATGCTCCAGACAGAAACCCTGAATCGAAGCCTGTAAAGGCGAACAAAGGAACATAGTAAAAGAGTCACAGTCGTTGCTACGAATTTAGGCTGTATAATGGCAACGAAGAAATAATTATCACTGTCAGACAGAATAAATCTTTCAACCTGAACGATGTAGACCAAGAATTTCGTTCACTCGACCTGGATGAAGGTGAAATAGCCATATCTAGTACAAAAAAAGCTTCTGCAGCGGACGGCCTGACTGCAAAGCGCCAGGCGATGACTTGGTAAGGAATATACACCCAATCATCTGTAAAATATTGTGACTTGGTTGATGGAGCTATAGCATTGTTTGTCCGATCCTCAAGAAAGGCCAGTTATGACAGCATCTATAGAGACGAACTATGTTTACAGAGCAATGTTTATTTTTGGCAGTTCTGCAAAACTGCTCCATCATGGTTGGTAAAGAACTCACCGAGATCTTTGATATTAAAAGAGGATTACGGGCAAGGTGCTATGATGAGATTTCTTTGACGTAATTCTTGAAAAAATAGCGCGAAATTTACGTGCCAACACAAAAATCTTTCAAATCTTTCAAAAGTCCGTCCAATTACTCGGGCTGTACAGCGACATCAATTTAGACAGAAAAGTAAAGGCCCAATGAAGGTGGCTCGGTTATGCAGAGCGAATGGACAAAAGGCCGCCGGTCCGAAAAGTCTTCGAATCTGCCTCCGAGGGACAGCGCAGTAGAAGAAAACTGCGACTCATTTACGCAAGTTGAAGGAACCCCAATCAACTTAGCGTGTAAAGCTGGAGATAGTTAGCTAAAGATTAAGCTGACTGGAGACGGTTATTGGTTGAGGCCTGAGTCCACTTTGGACTGTACCGCCACCTTAAAAAAGTAAGTAAGCCTCCAGGAAAACAACAGCGGCGTCTAAGGGTATCTAGGGGTATATTTTGAAGCATTTGTTATTGGGTTAACTGGTTAAATGGAAACGACTTCTAGCTTTGCAAATCAAATATTCTGAACCTTAATAGTCCTGTACAATATACTACAAAAAGAATATCACTGATATCTAAAACGCGCAATGGGACGGATCGGGCAAAAAAAGGATGAAAAACTGCAACATAAGGGAAAAATTTGGCTAATATATGTTCACGCACCCACATAGGAGGTGGACAATTTTGCCAAAGGTTGCTTGTACTAGCTTCACAACCGGACACATTAGCAATGTTCTAAGTACGACGTTAAGATCGTCCTTTGATGGCACAGTCAAAAAATATAGTCCTTACGATACTGGTTCTGATGATCGACTCAAATTGATTGATTGGGCATGGGGGAAGTTCCTTTACCTCAACACCCAAAACCTTGTCAGCAAGTTATCAGATATGCCGCATATGATCACTACAGCGAAACGCATGGTTTGATGAAGGATGCCAGCAATGACATACGTCATTTTGGCATGTTTCAAAAGCCTATACAATTGCTAGCATACGTTAATTGCACATTATGGAAAATCGGTTAACTATCAATGAAGCGTTTATAATCATCGAAGCAAACAAAGATTTTTATGGCAAATGAAAGAAAAACAAATTACACTCTGTTGAAAGCTCGGCCAAAACACGAGGAAAGGCGTTTAGGTCTTTGACAGGCGGTTCACTGCAAACTATAACGACGACACAACCGCAAAGATCAAATCTGTTTTGCCTATCGCCATTTCTTTTGGCTTAAAGGGCAACGACAAGTAAGGCCCACAACCTTAATCTTTCTTGATGGAACAGAAGAATGAAATCCGTCAAATTACATATGATAATATCCTTGATTGCTTCGAGAAAAAAGTTCTTTGATTGAACAGTCTTTATGCAGACTTGGAAAAGAATATACAACAACGAACTCTGTTATACAAGCACATTGATCATGTCAGAAGAGCCATTATTCAACGGGTAAAATGACTAAGACATGTTTGTGGTATGAACGCCACCATCCAAAATGTATTCGAATCCATACAAACTCCCAAAAAAAAAAAAAAAAATTAGGAGTGATTTGCCTATTTATTACGAATAACACATTACCTAGATCTGCCAGCACATTGACTGAGTAATTTTCGTTAGAATGGTTTTCTCCTCTTATTTGTGTCTAAAAATTCTGCAAAAATAATTTGAAAAAAAGAATTAGAGATCCCAGACGTGTATTCCTGTGTATGGCCCGATACAGATTGTTTTCTTGAGTATATCTGATATTAAATTTTTAAACTCCGTTGTGGCTTACAAATTGTTTATATACATATATCAACCATAATGATATCCTTTTATGAGACAAATAAAGAAAACGTTCTAAGAATCAATAAACCTCAAAATTTCATTTTAATCTATGTATTTCACCTCTACAGATAAATAAAATCAATAATCATCCATTAACCACGTATTAACAATGAGAAAAAAAAAAATCAATACACTCAGAAACTACCATCGGATACAAGTTTCATCCGTTAAACTTTGCACTTTTATTGAAAGTTATTTTGGAATCCTAACTATGTATGGAACTGAAGTAACTAATGCCACATACTGTATACGAGTATAACACATTTGGGTTGTTAACAAAAGTTATTTTCGAGAATCGTCTATTACAAGAACAAAAGAAAAGTTTCGTTATTAGCTTTTACTTTAAAATTCGAAAACTAGTTGATTGTCATGAAACCTTTAGTATTCTTGTGTCCTTTTTAATATAAAAGATGTTATGCACCGCATATTCATATGGCAACAAAGTAAATGCGCCGCAAGTAAATCATACAAAAACACGGTCAGCCCAGGAAGCCAGGCGATAGAAAAGAATATTCACGAAGCTCGATAAATAGTTAAAATGAGGATACTCATACCAGATTAATTCCCATGTAAAATCCTATTAGAAGTCACTAAATTCATACCAAGCCAGCAATGACTCTATGTGCCTATAGTCGGGTGTACTGTAGACTGAAGATACGAGATGGAGCAGCCCACTTACTTACTTCCTTCAAACGACTGACATGTTATCTTAAACTAACTTAGCATAATACCTGTCTGTAACTATTTCGTTTTATCAAAATTTAAGCATTCACAACGAGTTGGAGTTGTGAGGAGAGTTTGAAGTGGAATAACTTTATTGGTTACATAGGAGCACAATGTTATAAAATGTCGTGAAGCAACAAACACTTTTTTGATAATATTAGTCTCACTTATAAGTACATATTATCTCTCGGTTTTAAGTTCCATTTGGTAGATGCAAAAGGGACTAAGAATTGGTTTCATCGGAATTCGGAATCACTGCATTTCGCATTTTTATTCCATCAGAGTTCAGAATCACTTCCTGTCGCTTTTTCGTTTCATCGGAGATGGAATTACTGCCAAACGACCGATAAAAGGTTTCACTTCAATAAGGAAAAAAATAAGTATTTGCATTTGAGACATGGAAAACTATAATGTGAGCGTTTGATTCGAATTTGCTTCCAATCCATGAAGTAGAAATTTGTAATTTAATTTAATGTTTGTTTTAATTATCCAAAGAAAAGCAATACTAAGGATCTTGAAGTAAACTTTTCCCTTATCTTTAAATTATACGAGTACACTTGTGGTCATAAAAACCGCACCACCTTATGAGTTCTCAAAAAATGCCTAATTACATCAGATCGTAAGGGTTTTTTCCATACTAATAAAGGGTATTCCCCATAGCGGAGTTCAGCCTCGTATTCAGTGAAAAAAAAAATCAGTTTGAATTGAGTTGTGACGGTGACAAGTAAAAAAAAGTGAAATGTCTGGTAAACATTCATCAACTGACTCGGAATGAAAAAGTTCAAATATTGACGTTAGTCGAAGAAGGGCTTGGCTATCGTGAGATTGCGGTTAAAATAGGATGCTGTCATTCAACTATCGTACGACTGATGAAGAAAAAAGAAAATTTGGATCCACTGGAAAGGACGAAAACGTAAAACAACCCAGAAGACGGACAATGTATTACAACGAATAAGCATGAAAGATCGCTTTAAAAGTGCTGCCCGTATAAGAGCAGAGCAGAGTGAATTTCATCAAGTTGATCTAAGCGGCGAAACCATACGCCGACGGCTACGGGAGATAGGTTTATATGGAAGACGACCAGCGAAAAAACCTCTCCTAACCACAAAAATGAAAAAAGTTCGCTTGACGTGGGCAAAAAAGTATGAAGATTGGACGCAGGATGATTGGCGATGTGTGATATGGTCCGATGAAAGTAAATTTAATTTGTTGTGTGCCGTCAATTTGCCATATGTACGACGGTCAGCAGGTGAAAGGTTCAAGAACGAGTGCATAGTCAAAACAGTGAAGTTTCCTCAAAGCCAGATGGTTTGGGGATGTTTTTCTTTTTACGTTTTGGGCCCTTTTCACTTTGTTAATAAAGTTATGAACGCTCAAAAGTATGGAGAAGTAGTAAGGGAGTTTTCTGTACCAGCAATTGAACACCATCATTCGTATACTGACAAGTGCATTTTTCAAGATGATTCTGCACCTTGCCACCGCGCCAAATCCGTAAGTAAAGTGTTATAAATCAACTTCTAGATGTCTACTTTATAAATAATTAACAGACAAGTAACTAGAGTCTTTCAATAATTTTCAGCTCAAGACAACTTTCGATGACCTCGGAATTACCAGACTAGACTGGCCAGCTAATTCGCCCGATTTAAACCCAATCGAACACTTGTGGCATGTAATGAAAAGTAAGATGGCTGAACATAAACCAGAGAGTAAAAAGAAGCTAAATGAAGTACTGAAACATGTATGGAATACTGAAATTTCAAGGGATGTTACTGAACTTCTAGTAAACTCGATGCCTTCTAGATTAAAAGCGGTTATAACCGCCAAAGAAGGAGCAACTCGGTATTGATCATTTTTTAGTAAAGGTGGCATATCTAAACATCTTATATACACATACTTAAAAAATGTATCGTTTGATTTTGTTAACCAATGACTGCATTAAAATATTTTAAAAAAATAAGAAAATCAACTGGTTTTTCTTTCTTTGTTCATATCTTTTTTCAAACATTCAATAAACAGATGGAAATTAGATAGAAATACTAACAAACTACTGCGGAGTACTCAACAAAAATTTCATTTCATTATAAAAACTATCATCGTAGTTATTAACGATTTTTCAATCATTTTGATATGGTGCGGTTTTTATGACCGCAAGTGTATATAAAGAATGATGTAAGTTATACTTATATTGATTGGATAAGAGTGCGAGCGAGATATATAGGGTGTCTCGAATAATATGTCGAAGACTTAAAGGGGAAATTCCTTGACATATTTTGAGAAAAAAGTCGCATGGGTGGGAAATACTACCTTGATCAAAAAGAATTCAAAAAATTAAAAATACAAGTTTATTCATCTAAACCTATATTGTCCCCTTCAAAGTAATCAACATCGACTACAACACACTAATGCCAGCGCTTGATCCAATCCTCGAAACATTTTTTATATTCGGTTTTCCGTATGTCCATCAGTGCTTCCTACGATTTTTCCATTACTTCCTTTCGGCTGCTGGAACACTTTCCCCGTAGTGGTTTTTTACTCGATTGAACAGAAAGAAGTCACAGGGCGCCAAATCAGGTGAATTGGTAAAAAACTTACAAATAATGATGACTCTGTGCGACGGTGCGTTATCATGGTGCAAAATCCACAAGTTTTCTGCTCACAATTCTGGTCTCTTTCAGCGAATTGCTTCACGCAAACGTCTCGTAATGTCCATTAAATTAACTATTCTTTGTTTACTGTCTGGTCTTCTGGCAAAAATTCATGATGCACTACACCGTTGTAATCCATGAAAACCGTGAGCATTGCCTTCTTTTTTGACTGAAAACGACGTGGTTTTTTTGATCTCGGCTCATTTGTTGAACGCCATTCACTTACCTGATGTCTGGGTAGCGTGTCGTACTCGTAAACCCACGTCTCATCTCCAGTAATGATCCTTTTGATGAATGTGGGATCGGATTCAGCCTCGCTAATCATCTCTTTTGCGACGTCAACACGGTCTCTTTTTTGCATGAAATTGAGGTCTTTTGGCACCAACTTTGCTGCTACACGACGGAAACCCAAATCATTAACCAAAATGATAGACACAGAGATAGATGTAATCTTGGCTGCGTAACTTTTGCAAATTTTGAGGAAATGTCAACAACAGATGTACCAACATAACAAGGAAAACAGAAGTCAAATCGGAACAATGGGAGCGCCATTGGCAGGAATGGTATTTCTGCCAAACTTATTCGTTGTACAGAGAATGCATATTAAGCGGCTTACTTGATGCCGCCGATGTCAAAAAGATTTAATACATGGCTAAGTGTTATCATATGATTTTGTTTTGTTCATTTATGAAAAAATTATGTAAGACTTACAGCACATAAGGAAAGATCTTTCAGAAACCCAGGCAAATTTAGCTTTTTGTGGAACCTCAGGTAGTTAAAGCTTTTGTCTACCTAAGGTCTTCCACTCAAACAAGCTGTGACATCAGCGCACAACTTACGCAAAGAAACATAAGCATAATTTATTAATGATGCCAATGAAGCTCTAAGGCACAGAAGCCTGGACTGTGTCAAAAGTGAATTAGAGGTGACTTATACTGGGTTATTTCGAAAGAAAATAACTGCCAATGAATTTTCAGTTACTTTTTTCTTGGATACGAGTTGTACCGCAACATAGTTCTTGTCCAAACAACTCAAATACAGTGGCCATAATGGTTGGGAAATGTAGAACATATGGACAACAAAGCCCTAACTTGGGGAATTTCCCAATTGACCTTATAAGGAAGATGTAGCTGTGGTTGCTTTGGTTATGTCTCATACAAGTGAAAAGGCATCTTAACCAACTTGTGGAATCCACAGACAACTAAGAACTTAGCAAGGTAACTGAGCAGCTTCTTGGATTGAATTCCAAATCAATCTCTGTCTGTAAGTTACAAATCAACCTATAAATAAGTTATAAAAAGAATTGGGTGAAACTCAGAAATAAATGTAAGCGACACGTGCTGTTAATTATTGCTACCTGCAAAAGAACAAATTTTTAAACTCATTCCTCTGGACTATTAAATTACAATGACGGACAATTCCATTTTCTCAAAATAGTGTCTGCGGTATGCCACATGGATGATTGAAAAGTTTATTGCTAAGCCGATTTAAGTAAAATAAAGTTGGTAATGTAAGAGCTTAAATAGACTATATGCGCACCTCCTGTTCAATATCAAAAAGAATTGGTAAGAAGCAAAACTGTAAGACTCATACTGTGTAGGATAAAAGCACTCCACTCCATCAAAGTCAATAATAAATGTTTCGATATAAGAAAACAGTCTTTGACAGGTAACGTCCTTTAGAAGATTTCTTTAGCAACTTACCTAAAAAAGTTCTAGTGCCAGAAGCATAGTTCTGAGCAATCTATTCTCGGGTAACACTTCTCTTTTGCCGATGATATTGATACAATGTCATCTTCTCCGAGAGAAGACGACTTAAAAACTTAATACGACTATTTCGGATAAAATACCAGAAATGGGCACTTTAAACTTAACGTAAAGGAGAAGAAAAATTGTAGCACTTCATTGAGTCCATCCAAAAATGTCCATGATCATAAATCACTTTCTCGTGTTTATAAATCTGCATAGAAATAACATCGCTCCATCGCTATTCAATCATTCAAAATCAGAAACAGTTTTAAAACAAAAATTGCGTGAATCTAAAGATTTTAAGGAAAATAAGAATCAAGAAATTTTTTTTTAATTAACAAATTTAAAAATTTGAATAACTAGCTGCTCCAGTTTTTTGCTCTCTCTAAAGTGCTGGAGAGATTAGGTTAATGCCTTGCGGTACCTAGACTCAATGAAAGGAAAATCCATAATACCATATGTACACCTTCTCGTGGTATAGTGGATAACGCTAACGTACATAAAGGGATCAAAAGGCTGCCGTAATAAGCAATCAAACCTGCGGCTGTTTTCTCATATTGGGCGGCCTGTAATTGATTGTATTTGACCACCCAAAAAGGCTGGTGTGCCTGTCGAACCGAAGGCTTAAGGGTTATTAACCATATCCTGGAAAACACCAACGGCGGAGCGGAGAAGGTTTTTACATAAAAAATTACAACATACGGTAATGAGTCCCCAAGTGGTAGCCAAACTTTGGTGATTTCTCTTACGGTCCCAATGGCTGTAGAATATAAACCGCACATCGGATTTGCGATAACCAGGAACTTTCCTCCTACGGTCTCAATGGCTTTAGTAAAGCAGATTTCGGGGTGTGGCATCATTTATGTAACAACGGCAATCGAGATGCTACAAATAATGAATCGACAACCAGAAACTCTGGACATCTTCCTTATGCTGTAGATATTACTTTTGGCTACCGAATACGCATGGAACGTTCGTTCTATGTACGGACATGAAATATACGAACAGGTAGAGCGTAAAATAATCCGGCTTAGCATCAGTATTCTCAGACTAAGTGGAGGAGTAAAGCTGAATACAGTCTGAATAAAGTCTTTACATAGAATTTGTATGTAGTTATATGTAAATCCCGTCGGCGTCAACTTTGACATGAAGGCATAACACTGATGTTATAGTGATTGCTGGCTGGGCTAAATGTAACGAACTAACAATTAGCACGTACTAAGACCCACTGGTTGAAGATGCACTGGTTCGTCCCGTGCAGTTTGACAACCACCTCTGGGAAAAATATCGAAACCAAACACACCTGAGTTTAAAACTACTGCACCACCCGCCCGCGCCCTGGAGAAAAGCCAGTAAAAGGGTATCCATATTCCCTTGGTGCGCGCGCGGTATTAAAAAAAAAAAAAAGTGCAAGCTCAGGACTGACTAGTATGTTGTATTCTGGAAAGGAGGAGACAGAGAGTCGTCTAAGACTGAATGGTTTTGGTATTATGTTGATTAAGGAGGCCAGCAAAGGTCTAATTTCCTGAAAACCATTATCGTCAGGGATAATGACCGCAAGATTTAAATTAAAATCTCTCAAAGTCACCATCATTTAGTGTTACACACCGATGATACACTATGCTCAGCTAAACTCGGTGTACAGCAACGTTCCGAAAGGCCACATCGTAATTGTCATTGGGAACCTCAATGCTAAGGTGGCCCGGACAACGTAGACCTCGAGCGAGTTAAGGATAGACATTGCTTAGACCAGCGAAATAACAATGGCGACATGCTTGTTGAATTTTGTAACGCTCCTCAGCTTGTGGAAGCTGGAAACTTATTTCCACACAAGACCTGACATAAAGAAACCTGGATCTCCCCCATGTTGAACACAAAACCAAATCGACTTTGCGATGTAAAGAATGGGAAAAGTACGGATGCAGTAAGTGATCATCACTTGCTACTAGCAACGCTTAGGCTAAAAAACCGCTGTCCTGTTCAGAGCGTACAGCAAGAAAACCAAAATTGAATACGACCGCTCTTAGTGACCCAAATATTTGCCGTAATTTTGCCAACACCCTTAACGACAAAGCGTCAACTGTGGGTTAAAACCACAATGTTCCTATTGAGGCGGAGTGGGACAAAGTAAAGTGGTTTTGACGGAAGTTGGAACTGAAACGGTACCGAAGCAATCAATGGATAGAGGCAAATTTAGCATCAACAATGAAATTAACTAAGGACATTATAGGTCAAAAATTAGCATCAACGACGCTGGGATTGATACTAAACGACAATCACTATAAAACCAACTGCGAAAGTGGAAGGAACATTTTTTGGCACTGTGTAATGATGACCAGAGTGAAAATGTAAATTATCAACTGTTGGGCATACCTATCATACCAACAGGTGCAAAAAAAGAAACCGCGATCTTACTTCTAAAAAACAAAAGGGCTGCTGGACTGGATGGCATAACTGCTGAGTTTTTGAAAGGGGATCCCAACGCAGCGGCCTTTATTTTGTTTCTACTTTGTTACTGTTATTAAAGAATCATTCAACAGCGCAAGGTATTTCGTTTTGCACAGTTAACAGCTTTCCGATGCATTTGAATTGCGGTAAGGTGTGAGAAAAGGATATATACTGTCATCGATTAACTTTCGATCAATGATGTAATGATTGCCACGGTGTATACCAACGAGAGACTTGATATCAAACGAGACCCGTTAGCTAAGTCATGATATCTGTTCACTAGCAAACTACATTGGTGCTCTTAACCAAATGCGTCAGCAAAATAGAGAGGTGGCTGGCTTAAGGATAAACGCCAAAAAGACAAAAATTATGCACACTAGCCGAGACCAAAACAGCAGGTTATCTTGAGACGCAAGACCGTAGAGGAGCTCATGCAGTTCAACTATCTAGGTAGTTATGTGTCTGTCACTGGTGGAACGGTCTTGGACGTCAGATATATAGTAGACTAAACAAAGTTCGCTTCGCATTAAGTAAAAACTGTTTGAATCCAATGTAAAATATGTACTGCTATATGCTACGCCAACATCTCGAGCAGGCTACAAGCCTTCGTCAATCGTTATCTGCGTTACATCCTAAAGATTCGGTGGTCATAAGCGATTTCCAATAATAATTTGTGGCTTAGGATTGAACCAACAGCTGAGATATTAGCTGCAAACAGAGAGAGAGATTGAAGTACCTGGTTGTCGCTCAGGTCCTCCTAGCCTGGAGGAGTTAAAGTGGAATAAAAGAAGAAATTGTTATGCTTCTTATTTCGAAAACCTGAATGTACCAACCTTGCAAAAAAAAAAAAACAAAAAGTCATCAACATTCGATGCAGTAAGAGTTCCTTAGGGGTAATTTAGCTATCTATACAAAAATGCTTAAAAATGATGTTAAGTTGAATACGGTTTCACCTTAAGCTGGACTGAGTATATATATTGGATGAGAGCTTCTATTCTTGAATTTTGAATGCAAAATACCCTTATGACCTGTGTCATTGATTAAATATCTCTGGAAAGTCAATGGACAACTTATACCCACATACCTATATCAATGCGCACAAGTACGAGTACAATTGCCAAATACCTAAACTACCTCAAATAAAATTTACTTGAGTCATACACATGGACTTAAAATTGATATACATCACCAAATTAGTAATTGTATCTTGCAGTTCGCATGTCGACCTGCAAAAACTTTCAAGAAGAACTCGTTGATAAAGTTTAGTTTTTGTGAAACTCTCTGTTTGGAAAATTTATCGAATTTGTGGTTTGTACCTTTGAAATTGATTTGGGAATTAAATAGTGAAATACATAAATTAATTTTGGACTTGCACTTCACATATGGCACTTTACGCTAGTGCATTCAGAGACTCGTTTACCAGATATACAGCTGGAAAATTGATAGTGCCATTTCCCACGATATTATGATTCTTTAACGAGTAACAGCTGCAACGATAAAATATGTTGACGTCAAAATAATAATTGGCTCTATGAAGCAATGACTATTAATTTTCTGGCCATATGATACCCATTATCCTTGATAATTCCATGACCAATAAATCTGGGAGTAAATAAATTCTTGATATTCAACTAGATTTGGGTTTGCTCCGCAGTAATCTATATTAAATGTCAATATCATTGCCAAGATGTTGTGAGTATAGATTTATGAAATGTGAATTCTACTATCCTTGTTGAGACATGCCTCTATATTTTCATCAAAATTATAAAAAGTAGAGCTAAAAGAACTACTCCGTCCAATGAGATTTACAATGCTTAAAGTCGTGGTATACTGAAGCTGACTGATTCCTAAAAATGTGAATTCTTAAGTAGTAGGCAGCTACCCTGTGTACGAGTAATTTTAACACAAACCGTATTAATAGCTACTTTTCGTCTCTCACTTACGATTTCGTTTAGTCTGAATTCATCACTAGACTTTTTCATTTGTTGTTTTTGGACTTAACATACTCGTATGTACATATATGTATACTTCTGAAAAAATATCTGATGAGAACAATAATCCGAATGCATGCAAACTTTTTGACCTTATCCAAGTTGCCATTAAGCCACTATACTCGTAACATATAAAGAGTGATTTTTTTCTGTTTAGTTTTTCAGGGTTCTATTTTTGACAGCTCACGCGTGATTCGTAATATGTGTCAAAATCAAGGATGCTCAGGTAGTATTGCCATTTTATAATTTTACTAACAAAATGCTTGCACTTTGACCATTTTACGGTCGGCATAATCGACCCACTGAGCAAGCAATTCAAGCCACAGTAACCAAATTTCGCATCAATTTTAAGCTATTGGAAATCAAGCGTGAGTACCTACAAAGGGAAATATTGCTGCTGTATCCGCCAGTGTTAATGAAGACCGTAATTTGTCCATTCGTCGCCATTGGCAGCAATTGGGATTGTGTTACTCGACCACGTGGAAGATTATTAGTATAAAACCTTACAAAATACAGCTTACGTAAGAACTGTAGCTGAATGACTGTCATAGCGTCAAATTTTCGGTGAATGGGCCTTAGAAAAGCTGGAGGAAGATCCGCTTTTTTATCGAAAAATTGTTTTCAGCGACGAAGCTTATTTCTGGCTGCATGGGTATATTAATAAACAAAACTGAGGCATTTAGTCCGATGTGCAACCTCAATCATTATAAGAGCTGCCAGCTGTACACAAAAAAATGTACTGTTTGGGGCGGTTTACGGTCGTCTGGCATTATCGTTGACGACCGTGAGAACAACATTACTGTCAACGGCGCCCGCTATCATTGAACGATGTTGAACTTTGTTTCACCCAAAATGCACGAGCTGAACCTTTGTGGCATGTGGTTTCAGCAAGATGGCGCTACATGCCACATAGCACCTGAATCAATGGACCAATTGAGAAATGAGTTCGGTGAGCAATTTATCTCTCGTTTTGGACCGGTGAATTGACCGGGCAGATCGTGCGATTTGACGGCTTTAGGTTGTTTTGTATAGAGATACTTTTTCCCATCTTTCTGGCAGATTTCGAAAACCGTTACGGTAAAAGTGTTTATCTTATGAGGCTATCTACGAATCAAGTCATTTTTTGATTTCTTCATATGGGCGGAACTGCTGATCAGCCAGACCTTGTGCCATCGAACAGAACAAGTAATAATTGAAGGGGGCAGTATCTGGGAAATATGGCGGGTATGGTAGGACTTCCCATTTGAGCGTTTCCAAGTAGGTTTTAACGGGTTTGACAACGTGAAGCCGAGCGTTTTCATGCTGAGGAATTACTTTTTCGTACCTCTGTTCATATTATGGTCATTATTCGCTCAGTGTTCATCTCAATCGCATCAAGTAAAATCGATACTGTTCATCAGTGATAGTTTCGTTGGGTTTCAACAGTTCATTATTAATAATGCCGACGGCGTAAAAGCATGACTGGGCAGTCCCCATGACTTTCTTCTCTTTGAGTTGCTATAATGAACCCATTTTTCATCACCCGTCACGATGCGATGAAAAAAACCCTTCCTTTTATGCCGCTGAAACAGTTGTTCACTGGCGAAAAAACGACGGTCAACATCCCTTGGCTTCAAATTATAAGGATCCCAAGTTCCTTGCTATTGAATCATTCTCAACGTATGCTTGGAAATGGCTTGGCGGGTAACTCCTAATGCTGAAGCAAGCTCTTCCTGCGTTTGGCACGGATCCTCATCGAGTAATGCCTCCAATTCAATGTCTTCGAAGGATTTTGGCCTTCCCTTACGGGGACGGTCGTCAACATCGAAATCGCAGTCTTTGAAGCGCTAAATCTAATCGCAGCACGTTGTTTTACTTACAGCAGCACCTCCGTAAAGTTTTTCTTCGAATGAAAGTAGAAAATCAACACTTCCTAATGTGTCAAAACAGTTTGTTAACCATATGTCTAAGCTTAGTTCATGACGTTTTAAATATGTCAAAATCGACCAACACTTACTGCTAGAGCTGTCTATTGACAGACAACGAGAACTTAGTTGTGCACCTTAAGCTTAGTTCATGACGTTTTAAATATGTCAAAATCGACCAGCACTTACTGCTAGAGCTGTCTATTGACAAACAACGAGAACTTAGTTGTGCACCTTATACACATAAACATAAGGTGATCGAAAAATTATATTTTTTTGTTGTTGGTTGTTGGTACATCTGTTTTAGATATTCCCTCTAAATCTTAGTGTCATAGCTTGACATTTGTAAAAGTTAACATACGTAGCCAAGAGTACATCTACATATATCTGTGTTTGTTAGCGATTTTTCACAATTTTGGAAATGGATTTAAATCTGCAACAACGAACTTGTATTAAATTTTGCGTAAAAAATTGATTTATTGTTGCGCGAACGTTGGAAATGTTGGAAAAGTGTGTCGTTTACCAGTGGCACGAGCGGTTCAAAAGTGGTCGTGAGTCAATCGAAGATGATGAACTCAGTGGCAGACCATCGACATCGAAAACCGACGAAAACATTGAAGAAGTAAGAGAAATGTTGGTAAATAACCGCAAATTAACCATCAGAGAGATAGCGGATGACTTGAACATTGCCTATGGATCCGTCCAAGACATTTTGGTTAATGATTTGGGTTTCCATCGTGTAGCAGCAAAATTGGTGCCAAAAGACCTCAATTTCATGCAAAAAAGAGACCGTGTTGACGTCGGAAAAAGAGATGATATTGCGAGGCTTAATCCGATCACACATTCATCAAAGGGATCATAACTGGAGACGAGACGTGGGCTTATGAGTACGACACGCAATCCAGACATCAGGCAAGTGAATGGCGTTCAACAAATGAGCCGAGACCAAAAAAACCACGCCATTTTCAGTCAATAAAGAAGGCAATGCACACGGTGTAGTGCATCATGAAATTTTGCCAGAAGGGCAGACAGTAAACAAAGAGTATTATTTGGGCGTTATGAGACGTTTGCGTGAAGCAATTCGCCGAAAGAGACCAGAATTGTAGGCAGAAAACTCGTGGATTTTGCACCATGATAACGGACCGTCGCACAGTGCCATCATTATTCGTAATTTTTTAACAAAAAATGCAACAAATACCATCCAACAGCCACCGAATTTACCCGTTTTGGCTCCCTGACTTCTTTCTATTCAATCGAACTAATTCAAGGAAGTAATGGAAAAATCGCAGGAAGCACTGATGGACATACGGAAAACCGAATATAAAAAATGTTTCGAGGATTGGATCAAGCGCTGGCATAAGTGTGTTGCAGTGTATGGGGATTACTTTGAAGGTGATAATATAGATTTAGATGAATAAATTTGTATTTTTAATTTTCTGAATAAATTCCGGTAGTGGTATATAGTATATATGTATATACTCATTGTACTGTACATTTAAAAACTTGTGTCATCCTACAGCATTATTAGAGAATATATTAGAATATTAGAATTTTGAAAATAATTGCCTCTATTGGTTTGACTATGATGAACTTTGGGTTAAAATGTCGGCACCCGATAAAAACGCAAAAGGTTCTTGACAACTTGGTGAAGAGTATTCCCCATAACTTTAGCTGCAATACTTTTTCGCAACGAATCAATATTTCTAGGTCCATTTTGATTTACGAGTTAGTCTTATAAAAAAGTTCCTCTTGAGAGGTCACTCCACAAATTTGTATAATTATGCTTAAACACAATCAATGATAACCATTCAGAAGGGAATTTGGGGAAGAATTATTTTTTATTTACCAGATAGTACTGTATTTCTACAACAATACCGACAAAAAATCTCGAGTGATTTTAATACTGATTAAAAAATTGCCAAATGAATAAATTGAATGCTGTAATGAGCAGCTATTGTAAGGCTATATATGATTCATTACCTTAATATTTTTCTTTGTAAAAATGTGAATGCGACATTAAAAAAAAAGAAAAAGTAAAAGAATTTATTATAGTATAGAGTCAGAAGATGAAGAAATACATATGTTACCCGTTGCGTACATACTCGTATCATTAAAACATTTTCTAGTCATAACGAACCGTAATATACATATAAGACATGAACGGAATTAAACAGTAAAAATTCCAAATAAAAGTTACCCCAATTAACAATAAAAAAAGGAAAATCGAATACATAAAGTTTTCTTTCTGAACATTGCATTTTATTTCATCCCTAAGGATGCCTGAATCCCAAGAGCAGGATATGTTCGAGTAAGTGAGGCGAGTTAAATTAAATGAAAGAAATAATCTAAGTCTCTAGTTAGGGTTCATAAAAAAAAATGGACGTGTTGACCAGGTTAAATCCCATGGGAAGATCTTTTAGGGTGGTATTCCCCAAGAGTGATGGATTCAAGACCAGTTCCACCACCTACCTAAGATATACATGTACTGCAGAGATAGGATCATATGTATACCCACGTTAGTAGAATAATAAATTTTACTGTTCAAAGACAAAACTAGCGTGGGATGCATACCCTTTTTTAGTTTCACATTTAACCCCATTCTTTCTATTTTAAGGAATTATTAAATTATCCCAAGTTTTTTGTTTACGGCACAATTTTCCTTCTATATTGTATGGCACGAGAGTGGGATGCAGCGAGATCCCCGACCAATAACGTTAGCTGAGCTGGATGATATACTATACATAGGTGTACCACCTCGCTGCTATTTTCTAGGACACTCAATATCTCTACTTCCACCTAAACCCTCTAACATCACAATGCTCAACCATGATTCACCCAAATTTTTACAACCATTATTCGACAACATTTCTCTAGAATTTTCTAGCCTCAGAGTCGTCCTTATCTTCAGCTTTGTCACAGATACCAGTTGTGATTGATTCATACTAGAAATATAGAGTTATAGTGCAACTTTTTGTGTGTTGTAGTTAATCGGGCATACTTTAAGCACTGTCAGCAAGTTTTGGCCATATCAGAAAAGTGCTCTGTATTATTTTTTCATGTAACAGTATGTAACAGGTGCTCGAATCAGTGAAAGGCTAAGACTCATGGAATAACATTTATCGGGAACCTCCGACATCCAAATTCATTCATTTAGTTCGTTATAGAACAAATTCTCCTTAGAATAATGAACATGATTGTGCATTGCTAAGCAATATATTTACTAGTCTCAAGGCGAAATTGCTTAGAAAACTTATTTCCACTTGAATCGATTTTCTTTTTTTATGTTACCACTTAAGAACGCACAGGTTGTCATAACGATCCCATTTGGTTTCGAATCAACTATTATCCGTAAACAAGTAAAAATTGCTTAAGCAATTTTCTGGCACTGAGCCAAATTTCAATTCCTCAGCTTTCGTTAGCAATCAGTGGCAAGTTTGTACAATCTTTAAGAAGGAAAATAACACCACATTTCAAATGACAAACAAGGATAACCTTGGGAAATTACACACCATCCATAAAGGCCTTTCTACATGGTGTCCAAGTTAATATTGCACAACGTGTGAACAAGGCTTCTGACTACCCAAAAAGGTTATTGAATCTCATTATCAATTATTTACGCGAAAGATCAACCTTCCGTCAAGTATATGGTAAACATTTCATCACAACCCTGGAAATCCACTTGTTTCTTGACATATTTTCAGCTATTCCAGTTCTAAAGTTTTCCCATGGGAGCTATAAAACAATACTTTGAATCCCATTAACTGACTTTATTCTGTTTAACACCCCTGAATCCATATCAAGAAGAGAAAAATAAAACTACTACAACAGACCAGATGGATACTTTATATTCAAGCCAAATCTTCTAAGGCATTTGTATTCCTACCAACTCACACACATTTGCGATCATGTACGTATGTATATGCATCATAGGCTTTCTGCTTGCCTTAATGGTTTGCAAATAAATCAAGTTTGTTTCCTGTTCTAAGATATGTCTACCCTCCACCCCCCCCCCCTCTCAAAAAAAACACTATTTGGCTAAAACACGAGTACAGCAGTCGAATCGAACTATAAAAGAGCAAATCTTTTTTTCATTAATCAGTGTTGCCAGTGTTGTGATTTTTTTTTTCTCTAAAAGGTAAGAAATGTAAGATAAGGATATTTTTGTCGTAGTGAGGGGATTTCATTTTATATTTGATAAACAAAATAGGGGATCATAGAAAGTGGAATACAAAACGTTTTGCCAAAACGAGTTATCTCTGTCAAACTTAGGACGTCTACAAATATTTTGCATATTTTGAATAAAGTGTAACTATAAGGAATAATTAAACAAATTTAGTGCGTTTTCTGATTTTTTGGCAAAACAAAATGAGAGTTATAAGTGGTTGGAATTATTCGGAATAACGAGGAGTTAAAATACTGAAATACGAAGGCTGTTTGATGAGTACCCGAGTTGGAAGAAAGGTGGCGCTACTGAACCATCATTTAGTATAACCTCTTTTAGCCCACCTGTCAAAATTTGTTGACAATCAGTCAAAACAATAGTTTTGTTTTAACACTCATTTCAAAACATCGTGTTAGTGTTTTTTTTTGCGACTATGGAAAAAGAGTAGTATCGCTCCGTGATTCGATTCTTGTTTTTTAGTGGCAAAATCTGCGAGGAAGTCAACCCTATTCCTGATGGTGTGTATGGGACTCATTTACCTTCCCGTACAACCGTTTATCATTGATTCGTAGATCGGTTTTTGATGTCCTGCGGTTACCAAAAATTCGCGAGTTGGCTGAAATAGCAGGCAACTCAACTGAATGCGTTAGCAATATCCTGCACGAGATTTTTTGCATAAGAAAGCTGTCCCCGCGATTGGTGCCGTGTTTGCTCATACCGGAGAATAAGCGCAATCGTGAAATCACTTCAAAGACGTGCTTGGCCCTGTTTAATTGAAATCCGGTGAAATTTCTGCATCGTTTCGTGACCGCCGATGAGACATGGATTTATTGGTACACACCAGAGATCAAAGAAAAATCAAAACAATGGGATTTACCCGATGAACGTGCTCCAAAGAAGGCGAAGACAGACCATCGGTCGGAAGGGTGATAGTCACTGTGGTGATGGGACGCGCAAGTTGTAATCCACGTTGACTATTTGGAGAAGGGGAAAACAATCACAGAAACATACTACGTCGATTAATTGGGCCGATTCAACGCCGATTTGAAGAAAAAACGATCACATTTGGCGAAGAAGAAAGTGCTCTTCCACCACGATAACGCACCGGCTCACACCTCCGTGGTCACCACAGCCAAAGTGGTCGAATTGCACTACGAATTGCTCCCCCATCCTCTGTATTCTCCGGATTTGGCTCCCTGCGACTTCTTTTAGTTCCCAAACCTTAAAAGATCGCTCGCCGGAAAGAAGTACGCGCCGAACAAAGAAATTATCATCGCCGCGGAGGAGTATCTTGCAGACCAACAAAAGTTGTACTATACGGAGAGGTTAAAAAAGTTGCAGGACCGCTCGGAAAAGTGAATCGAGTTGAAAAATATATTGTCAAAATTTAAAAAAGTTCCGTTGTCGTTTCTAATCCGGGTATTTATCAAACAGCTCTCGTAAAGGTTCAACTTATTGACCAGAGGTATTGTATTTTACTAATATTGTAATAACTTTCAGTGGGTACACTGATAAACTTAATCAACTACGCAAGAGGGTTTGGTGTGTTTCCTTGCAAAACAAAGAAGCTTTAGGTGCAACAAGTCACTTTTCGGCATTAAACTGTGCTTTAAACCTTGCTACAGTCTTAAAACTTTTTTAACGAAGTCAGAATGCTTTTTTTTTTAAATATGGAGTATGGAGAAAAATCTTTCAAACCGAAAAACTTGAAATGGCACATCAAAATGGTCAAAACAAAAGTAAAGTGCACAGCGAGAATACTCTGAAGAATGTGAATTTGAACAGAATACAGCAAGAATACTCTGAAGAATGTGAATTTGAACAGAATACACCAAGGTAGTGTTCGAACTTCGTTACTTTTAAATGTCTTGCAAAATTTTTTTATTCTCAATGCATTTGGAACCGCTTTTCTTCAGACAACACTCAATTATTAAATAAGAGCGCTAAAAGAGATTTACAAACAAATCGTATAAGGACCGCATACGAAGCTAACTCGTGACATATATCATATCATTGCGATGATGTTATCGCCTAAGATGGCTCAAATGAAGCGAAAACTGCATTTTTTTGACATAAAAACTCCGCTTAAGCTCAAAGGTTTGCTTATTACTATTACAATCGTGCATCTGGCTTTAAATTGTGCATTGAAGTGTTGCACGATGTATGAGAAGTATAAAGTTAAAGTCGACAAGTATATGTATATATCGTATATGCGGCTCCATTTGAAATATGGATATACCACCTTGATCAAAAACTTCAGAAAATTGAAAATACAAGTTTATTCATCTAAATCTATATTGTCTTCTTCAACCACCCATTGTAATATCCACCGAATCGAAACTTTTTTTATATTCAGTTTTCGGTGCTTCACGAAAACATCTCATAACGACTAAATAATACTCTTTGTTTACTGTGTGCCCTTCTGGCAAAAATTTATGATGCACTACACCACTGTAATCCATGAAAACCATGAGCATTGCCTTCTTTTTTGACTGAAAACGACGTGGTTTTTTTGGTCTCGGCTCATTTGGTGGACACCATTCACTTGCCTGATGTCTGGAATGCGTGTCGTACTCATAAACCCACATCTCGTCTCCAGTAATGATCCTATTGATGAATGTGGGATCGGATTCAGCCTCGCAAATCATCTCTTTTGCGACGTCAACACGGTCTCTTTTTTGTATGAAATTGAGGTATTTTGGCACCAATTTTGGTACACGACGGAAACCCAAATCATTAACCAAAATGTGTAGGACGGATTCATAGGCAATGTTCAAGTTCTCCGCTATCTCTCTGATGGTTAATTTGCGGATATTGGCCAACATTTCTTTTACTTCATCAATGTTTTCGTCGTTTTTCGATTTCGATGGTCTGCCACTGCCTTCATCGTCTTTGATTGACTCACGACCACTTTTGAACCGTTCGTGCCACTGGTAAACGAACGTTTTCTTTAGAGAATCGTTGCCGAAACACTTTTCCTACATTTCCAACATTCGCGCACCATTAAATCCGTTTTTTACGCAAAATTTAATATAAGTTCGTTGTTGAAAATTTAAATCCATTTCTAAAATTGTAAAAAATCGCCAACACACACAGAGATAGATGTACTCTAGGCTACGTAACTTTTACAAGTGTCAAGCTATGACGCTAAGAGGGTATGTCAACAACAGATGTACCAACTTTACAAAAAAACAGAACTCAAATCAAGGTGGTACGAAGAAGTCTCCATATTTGAAAAACTCTAAGCTGAACGTATAAGTCATGTAAAAGGATTTTTGTCACAAAATCCCTTCACACAAAAACTCCTAGTTCCAGCCAAGGTTCGTTTGAAAAAAAAAAATCAATGGGATCACTTAAATGCAAAAACATCAGCAAACTATTGGGTTCGACGCCCGTAAGTCTTAAAGTATAATAATTTCTGACGTAATCACATATTTTGGAAGGCAATAGCAAACTAACAAAAGATGAAATATCTGTCTTCAAAAAAATCTCTCATCTCTGTATGGACTTGGCAAACCCACATAATCCTCCATTCAATGCACAAAATAGCAGAGCGAACAGCAAATTAATTGGGAAAGAAGGCAATAATCTAAACCAAAGTGTCCCCATTAATTAATATATTTGTGAAGTTATTCATTAATATAACTGATAGTTAATTTCTGGCTATTATGCTGTAATTAAGCACATGAGGTTCAAGCGAGATCCGCTAAACTTGTAGAAAAAAATATCAGAGAATAAAGGTATCTATTCCATTGGATAGAAGCAAGTTTGATAAAAGATAAAGCGAAAAAGAATTCTATGCAAGGCTAAGACAGTATCAAAAACGTATCCTTTTATGAATACTATGCATATTATCGTATAAAAAATATTATTCCTTATTTATTATATCTCAAAAGTCACATATTTTATTAGAAAATACAAGAGATCACTATTTGATTTTCGAAAATAGATTGATATGGTTGTTCTTAGAGTTTGGGATTTTTCTTAGTTCAAAACTAGGGAAAATTTTTGAAACAAATTTTGGCAACACTGTCGTAAAATTCATTAAGTTTACGTATACGCAATCGTAACTACTTTGTTCTAAAAACTACTCGCAATCCCATCACCACCCTCCTCAAAGTCACATTCCAGATAACCATCTCTGTTGGCGTTTTGATAGTTTGTTCCTTGTTGTTATTGTTGTTGTCGGTGGTAGTGTTTGTTCTTTTTTTTTTTTTTTCTTCTTTTCAAATTATTGATCGCATAGAATGAGTGGTTCCTTTGCGTTATGCCTACCAAAAGTAAATCTACACAAAGTAAGGATATGGGCAATACAAAATAAGAGAAAAATACAGCAAAAATAACAAAGAGAAAAAGAAAAAAAAAAAAAGAAAAATTCCCGCCGCAGAATGACTTTTCTTCTTGTGGACCCAACATTGAAGCAGTTACATAATTGGATTTCAAATTTGTTGCGCTTAAAAAAATTATATAAATAATTACCAATTTGTTATTTTTGGTTTTTGTATTGTTTAGATATTTACATAAACTTTGATCACTAGTTGTATCGCTTTTAAGCCACTTTGGGATACAAAATAAAAAAAAAAAGAACAACAAAAAATAAATAAAGAAAAAAAAAAATAAAAATAAAATAGAAACTCCAAAACAATGACTGGAGTAATACTCAAAAATCAATACTACAATATAATTTTTTTTCCTGCTACTCTTTTTCGTATAGTTTTTGTTGCATTTCTCGGATTTCTTTTCCGCTGTACTTGGTTTAGTTATTAATAATTTTGTATGTTCACTACTGACGACGATACATTCTTACCGCCTCCCCCATTTTTATTTAATTATTTAAAAGAATCATTGCAATGGTAGCCGAGACAGAGGAGCCGTAGCCGTAGTTTTACTAGCAAACATTACAAGGACACACCAAGCATACACACGGCACCCGACACACGAACGAGTATTATATCACCTGCACTTGTACTCACACGATGCATTAAACGCATACGATAACCAAGTGTGATTTATGACAAACATTTTTTTATTTTCGAAAATGTTTTCCGTTTTTTCGATTTTCGAAAGAAAATACGCGTTAATTAATTGCTAAAAATACGATGAGTTGTAAGGATACGCAGGATATTAACGGATACTGTTTGTTTCTTGATATTTAACACTTTTTGACGTAGAAACGAAGAATTAATGGCACTATGACATACAACATGTTCGTACAATGTGAAATACTGCTTAGTTTTGTTTCATTGTCAGTTTAGGTCTCAGTTTCGAATTGGGTTTTTAACTTGGTGTTAGTGTAACACTTCTTCAGTTGCTACATAGGTAGGTACATCTATAATGCAACTTCAATGCACTTAAATGTTAAGTTACGAAAGTTATTAGTCATTCCAAATGGAACGTGTTAAAGACTTCGGTAAATCGAAGATGAATCACAAGAGTAGTTCGAAGTTAGAAAATTTTAAAAATCCGTGCGATATGTGATCCGAAAAAGGTATGATTATTGTAACAATTTTTTTTTTTTTGTTTTTTTTTTATAGTTATAATTTTTCTTATAACAACTATGTAGATAAAACACTTAAACGATTTTTTTGTTTTGTTTTTTCTTCGAAAACTTAAAGAACCGAACTTAAATAAAAAAAATAAAATGAATTGAGAAAACAAAAATCACACATAAACTATTCAGGTAACGGTAATGACAACAACAAGAGGATGGAAACCGAGTGTTCTGTGTATGTCTGACACAAGATACACGTAACACCGCAATGAAGCAAATTTCTATGTTATTCACTTGCTCGGCTGCTGAGTAAAATCCAAGCAAAGTTTTGACAAAAAAAAAAGGAAACAAAAAAAAATATATAAAAAATGGTATTGAAAGATTCCCACCATGGGGGCAAACTACCCTTTTGTTGGAGGTGAGTACGGTTATTTTGCGAAAAATCATTTAATGGAAGGAAGAAAAAAAGCACCTGCACACGGACAGAAAACATACACGCGATGTTGAATGTTTTTTTTTTTTTTTTTGTTTTTTTTTTTGAAGGGGATGAGGCCGATTTTGTGTCGACCTTATAGGGATTTTTTTTTTTTGTTTTGTTTTAATTGCGCCTCAGTGGCACCAGAAATAGCGTAAAATTTGTAGGCATTGCGATAATGTCGTACGTAAATATGTTCAAAGTTCGGCGGCAGTAGGACATGGGGTGAGATTTTGCTTTATAGGCTATTGGAAAGGCAACAGCTCCTGCTCCTGCACCAGCTCAGCAATACAATGGAATGGTTAAATGCTTAACAGGGTAGTCGAGCTTTAAAAAGCTTCGATTCGGTAAGGGAAGGAGACTATCTTGGACACGAATCACAGCATAAATGGATGTGAGGTGAAAGCTATAAGGAAAAGTGTATCTTTCCAGAGGTGAGGATGCTTTTGTTTTTGTTTTTTGTTTTTTTTTTGTTTGTTTTTGTTGCATTGAAATACCGGGAAATAGTTTTCATGTCACGTGGTCAGTAGGACAGATATTTTGTGATTGTGCGTAAAGAGCACATGGTGACATTGTTTGTAAATTATACACATACGTTACACTCATGAAAGGGATTAGGGAAATGTCATCACACTCAAACAAGTCGGGTTTTCTTCTCGCTAAGGGTAGGTATATGATGCTATGAATCTGCCATATTATGACGAGTTTAATCATATTCATACATATAGGGTGATTCATCGTGAGGTTTGATTTTCAATAGGCTTTTTGACAGACCGCGCGTGACTCCTATCAAACTGCTTTGTCATTTTTGTTCAGTATCGTTTAGCAAGTCATCATGGAAAGACGTACACCACAATAGCGTATATAAATTGTTCAGCTGTATTACGAACATCAGCGTTCTCTGAGATTTCTTTTTCGTACGATTCGAGGAACTTACTGAATGAATCGACCTACTGAAACCACTCGCAAATTTGAGTGCCAGTTTACATTAGTGGATGATACTAGACCGGTTAAACCACATCCAGCACGTAGTGAAGAGTTTATAGCAGCTGTAACTGAGAGTCTACGCGACTCGTCGTCTACAGTCGTCGATTCTCATCGATCGTCGTCGTTCTCAGTAGCTTAGCTTGGCGTGTTCGACAACATGGCGTATTTTATGTGAGGATCTCGGCCTAAAAGTATACAAAACTCAACTTGTGCAAGAATTGAAGCCAGTCGACTTGAGTTTGCGTCATATTTTCAGTGAATGGGCTCTGGAAAAACTCAATGAAAATCCGGTGCTTTATCGTGAAATTTTGTTCAGTTGTGAAGCCCATTTCTGACTGAATGGATACGTTGATGATGATGAGCAACCCGAAGAGTACCAAGAGCTAGCATTACATCCATTAAAAACAACGGTATGGTGTGGTTTACGGGCTGGTGGAATCATTGATCCATATTTCTTCAAAAATGAGGCAAATCAGAATGATACCGTCAATGGTAACCGCTATCGCGCCATGTTAACGGACTATGTGCTTCCTGAAATTCAAGCACATGGTCTCGGTCAGCTCTGGTTTCAACAAGACGGCGCTACGAAACAATACAGCGCGTGAAACAATGGAATTGTTGAGAAATCATTCTGGTGAGCAATTAATTTCAGCTTTGGCCGCTTATATAGTGTGATATCACACCTTTGGACTATTTTCTCTGGAGAAAAGTAAAGTCTCAGGTCTTCAGGAATAAGACAGCTACGATTGACGCTTTGTTGTCCGCGAGATACCAGTCGCTTTGCTCGAACGAGTCGCCCAAAATTGGATCTTCTGTGGCTAACATTTACATGTTATCGTTTTGAAAAAGTAAATGTCATGAATTTTTCTTATAACTGATAATTAAAATTTTAAGTTCATTTTCAAATTTATGTATTTTATTTTACACTATAAATCAAACTTCACCATGATTCACCCTTTATTCACACATGCTTACATATATATGTATATATTTGGGTGATGAATCAGTATTATGTATCTGATATTGTTTAAATATCACTGGCTGCCACCAGTGTTAATACACATTTGTGCCCGTTTTATCGCATTTTACATGACTTTCCGCAAGATTTCTGGTGATAAATGTTCGCATTCATGTCGAATATTCTCTTTAAGGGCTGCGATTGTCTGAGGCTTATTGGCATAAGCCCACGACTTCAAGTAGCCCCAAAGAAAGAAGTCTGGATTGGTTAAATCGTGCGAAATTGCTGGGCATGCCAAATCGCCAAAACGGGATATTACGCGACCAGGAAACGTTTCCTTCACAATATCTATTGTGGCTCGTGATGTGTGTGCGGTTGCACCGTTTTGTTAAAACCACATGTTCACCAAGCCCCGCTCATACAATTTTGGCAGTGAAAAGTCGGTTATTAGTAAAAGTGACCGTATTGCCGATGGCATCCTCAAAAATATACGGCGCAATCACCCCTCCCACGTAAACGCCGAGCCACACAGTGGCTTTGAGTGGATGTAATGGCTCTTCATGCATCACACGCAAATTTTCAGTGCCCCAGAAACGATTTTGCTTATTGACGTAACCGCTGAAGTGGAAATGTGCCTCGTCGCTCATGATGATTTTCGACACAAAATCGTCCTCTTCGTTGTTGAGATTAAGGATGGCTTTACAATAATTCACACGCGATTGACGATTAGAAGGCATTAACTGATGCACAGCTCGCACTTTGTACGGGAACATGTGTGAGTCTTTCACTAAAATTCGCTGTAGAGTCCGTCTGGTGATGCCCAACTGCGTGGCCCGTCGTCTGGTTGATGTTTCTTCGTTCTCTGCAACATTGGCAGCCACAGCCGCGATATTCTCAGCCGAACGACCAGTCTGTTGTCGTCCACGCCCTGCATGACATCCTGTGATTCCACTCTGTTCGAGTCGAGTACCTTAGCACCGGAATGTTTCCCCAGTTGGCGTGATACGATTATTCGACGTCGAAATTCAAGCTGCGCTAACACCACCGACCGATTATTGGTCGAAAACATCGACACAATTATTCCACGCTCTTGCAGAGTATATATACTGCAGCTGTCTAGTTCACAAATGTCAAATATGATTGAGCTTCGACGCCATTTGCAAAAATTATAAAATATTCCGACAGAGTGATTAATTTTGCACCACCTTGTATAAATAAAACTAAAGAGTATTTATTTTTATAAAAATAACGTGTTCCAAGAAAGATCACAGTTTCACTATAACTGGTGGTGATTTAAGCTTTTGGTCTTGCTGCTCTATTGCGGTAACGCAAGGTTTTATCGTCTTTGTCGGCAGTCCAACTAGTACAAGATTCACATCTTGAGACTGAACAAAGTAAGGTGATCTGATGCTGGTGAGTACTGATACTGTCTTATTGCATCCTGGAAAACCAGAAGAAAGTGTGTCCATGAGCGCTTATGCTTACATCCGAAATCATGTAAGAAAATCACCATTACATGAGTACAGTCTTTTTCAATGATGAAAACTATCTTTAAGAATGAGAAAACCACAGCTTCTACGGTCCAAATCGCCAAAAATACGCTAAAATCTGAACTTAAATCAAAACGCGACAACACAGAGGTCAACCGGGCTTCAAAAGCTTAAGAGATCTTTTGACGTAAAACAACTGGGGAACCGATATTGGAATAGAATACGAAAACCTTTTTTTGCTATACCAAAAACCGCTTCATAGTTCACCAACCAAACGCAGCAGAATCAATATAAATACTATACCCAGGTATAGTGCCAACAGACTTAGGGATTCCGAAGTGCGCCAGCTAATTAGCGGAAATAATCAGCAGACTGTCGATGACCACTAGGGGTCTCAACAATACAATACACCAAAAAACTATAGGTATCTGGGCAAGTGGCAGATAAACCATAGGAAATAAAAGGCCCATGGAGATATGTATACCTTGGTCGGTATCTTATTTAAAATTCAAATTGCGGCATCCTCAGTAGCAAAGAAATTTAAACTAAAATACCAGTATTCTGTGAAAAAAAGGACAGCATATTATTATGTTAGAAGTAACTAATGTAATCATATCAATATATCGGCAGCACAGATGAAGCAAGCCCGTGCGACAATAGGATCCTCTATGTTATTACCAAACAGTTTACCCACACTGTTCTTTGCTTTGACGAATATGAAGGACATTTTCAAATTACTTGCCCACGTTACAAAAGGGAGATCGCAATCGTAATTAGGATTGTCAAAAAAACAAAGCCGTAAGCAGACAGCTTATTCCTAGTAGGGAGAGTCTTAGTAGTTTGGTAGTCCAACATAGCTAGCGCATGCGAAAATGATCGCTTTCGAAAGAATGAAAAATGGGATGAACGTTAAAGAAAAGCAAATCGATTATTTGCGGAAATTCGTGAAGTATACATGTTCTTCTAACTGCTATGAAATAGCATTGATATTCCTGGACTGTATCAAATGATTCCTGAGTTCAACTCTCAATAGCCAACAAACAATGTGGCAAAGCAAAATGTTTATAGAAGATCGATTTATCCCGGATGGTCAATGGATCGAAACATGAATGCCAGAAAATTCGTTGAAAATTCTTTCACTGTTATGAGTATATACAATAGATCATATTAAGTTTTCATTATCTGTGACTGTTTCGATTTAAATTTCAAAAACAGCTCAGTATTTTTGTGTCAATCCCGCGAAACTGCACACTTTAAGGGTCTATGCATCATCTTGTGAAGTGCAACAAAATCCGAAAACAATTTAGAAACCTTAAGATACAAGGTACACTTGACGGGATTGTGATGAGTTTGAGAAAATAGAGATAGCGCAGAAAATCGATTGTTTTAGCATACGAAAGATCATCATCATTGAAACTGCCATATGGTCAATTATCTAAATATTTCCATTAGAAATTGATTTAAAATTAAAAATAATGTCTGACTCAATTACAAAATGATAAGGTAAATAATTTGTTGTTGACAATTGGGCATGCCTTATTGAAATTCTGGAGCACCCAATTTTTTCCTTTTTTCACACCTTTTAAGATGTTCAAAGAAATTATAGTCTCCTTGAGCACAAAACCATGCATATGGAATGCATAGCGCTATAAAGTGATTAACCGATCACGCAACTGGTCGGATTATGGGAGTGAAGGTTCAGACAAAGAGAGAAGATCAAGACTAAACCAAATGGAATGCTCCTAAATCGATAAGGCAGATTAGTGAAGTTTTAAATAAATCCAAACATTGCAAATTTTTTTGAAATGAAATTCAATTTCCACCTTTACAAGATTCAAATCATGCAGGGTTCCGGTAAGATGACCGTTTTATGCAAAAAAATGTGAGCAAAACCAACCATGTTATGATAGAAAATTTTGGAGTAGCAAGAACGCCTGCAATCATACTGTCCAACGCCGAACCACATTCCATGTCAAACCAACGAAATGCTATAAAAATGTTTACATTGTCCAAAAACCAAATTGTAGTGTGCAATTTCTAACAAAGGGTTAAAATGAGCTCTTATTTTTTAGCCAGAGGGAAGCAGTGACTGCTGAATCTTATTATCAAATAATCGAAGAGTTTCTGTTTTCCTTTCGTAAAGGCTAAAATTAATCATTGACATGTTGTGAGATTGAATGACTACAATTGCAAGAGATTTTCAGGGCTTTTCCTTATCGACGGTCCTATGCCATTAAGAAGAAGACTAGCGCCACCAAAAGGCCATCAGAGATGCAGCGCGATAAGATAGTTTGTTTGGTTTATTTGGGCAGCTTATGCCTCATGCAAAACTTCGCCATATGATGCCATATCGTTAAAAATGATCAATACATGCTTCTCACATTGGTGTGCTAATAATTCAGCTGCAGTTAAAGCTTAATGCGGTAAAATGATGCGTTAGAAGGTTGAATCGTTGGACAAGTTCAGAAACAAACACACATTCTTTATGAAACCGTTCTCCTTGAAGTTCTACTAGAAAAAACGATCAGTTTGCATGTTGACACCCAGAGCAACGAATACAAGAACAAGGTTATCTTTATGATCATCGAGTAACCTCATACTGAAATCGTGATTACGAGCGTTGGCTTTGACATTCTGGAAAGACAACACCCGAAGGACTATGTGTTGAGATCTTCGTTGCAGAAAATATTTCCAAACAGCTTGTAAATGAGCCAGCAAGAATTTCAATACGACCAAAAACTGAGGCAAAAAATACTACAATCTCCCGAAGGCATTAAAAATTGTTTGTCGTTCGTAAAAAAAATCAGAAATTCTGCCTCATCTTCCATCCCAACGCTCAGATACAATAACATTTCAGCTGTCAGCTCTTTGGACCAGGCCAATCTGCTTGCTGCACACTTTGGGGCTGGCTCAACACTTCCAGATTGTGCCTTGTCCCAGCCTACACTTAAATGGGTCGAATCTTCAATGGGAAGAATCTACTTTCGCACTCTTGTAGTAGCAAGAATACTTAAAGTGCAAGATAGTTGCACTTGATACTTATAAGGCATTTGACAGGCACCTACATTTGAAATCGATGAATCTCCTCTTCAATGGATTAGAAACTACATTTCGGAAAGTACAATTCAAATTGTCTTGGATTGGATGGTTTCAGGTCTGATATTCACAAATTAGATGCTACTGCCTCTAACACTGTTTTTAATCTTTATTAACGATCGTTTGTCTGCTATTTCTAATCCAATATATTGCTTTGCTGACGACAATACTCTCTGCAATACAAATTGGGGACTATCAACAGAGTGGAATTTAATGCTTTCGAAACTCAATGCCGTCTGCTGTCATTTAAGCAAACTTAAGTTGGAATGACCACGTATTCGATATTGTCGAAAATACTGGGAAATGTCTAGATTTCCTCAAACGATGTAAGAGATATTTACCCCCTTTGATCTGGCCTCAATATATAAGGTATTCATCCGTCCAAAATTGGAGTACAATGCTCATATCTGGTCAGCTGCTCCTAAAAAAACTCGGAACCTGCTAGATAGGATTCAAATTCGTGCGATAAAACACATAGGTAATACTAATATCACTCAAAAATGAAACCCTCGAACACGGACGTAATGTCTCCTGTCTCACTTTGTTTTATCTTTATTTCCACTACCAGTGATCAATTGAAGCATTTTTACCGTAACACCCGTCTCGCTATGAATGTTCATCAGTATACCCCCTGGATCACTTTCGGATCTCTGCTCTCTGTTTTCTGTCGGTATAGCTTACAAACATTTAAAACCAATGTACGTTAGTATCTCCCTTTTTTCCTCCCTAAATTTCCTTCAAATCCCTTGACAACGCGCTAATTGAAGCACTGATTTGGAGGAAGTTGGACGAAAAGTTTGGCAGATTAGCGGCAGAGACGATAGGAATCTTCTGAGCACTTCTGACAAGTCACAAAATGTGATCTGATACAGGTGTATGCTAAATATCACCCATGAACTTATAAAGTGTGTGCTTGGTATCAATACATCTGATAGAACACCTGAACGATAGCTTTGGAGCGGCTAACTTCAAGAATCTGTTCCATAGTTCAAACGAAGTTACACAATTTCGGCGAACTTGGTGAATTTCACCTCATCCAACATGACCAGAGGTTCATTGATACGAAATACGGTTTTGTATGTTAATCATGACTGGAAGTTGAAATACTGAAAACGGCAAGTACATGCTCTTTGTGGGCTAGCATACTTCTCGTTTCTTATTGGAATTTCAATGAGGAGAAAATTATTCGCTTATCAGCTGAGTTTAAGAAAGCAACAAAGGACGACGAATATTTCACACTGACTAACAGAGTGGTGTTGTATAAAAGAATCAGGTTTTGTTAACGAACAAAGAAGATACGTGAAAAACGCGCAGTTTAGAATACAGATGGATGCGATTAGAGCAAAAAAATTCTAAAATTAACAAGGTATGTTAAGATTATAAGTCCAAGCGAAAATCTACTAGGTGGGGTTAAAAGTAACCTCCTTGGAATGGAAAAAAAAATTTAAATGTTTTTCTATTTTATTTAATAAAGGGGACTTTAGTTTGATACACTTATGTTATTCTAGCGGACTTCTTGATCCCGTCCGAAAAGTAATTTTCCGGAAGGTCTGCAAAATACTCCTCCGTGGCGTCGATGATTTCCTCGCGTGAGCTGAATTTTTTATTGATGAGCCATCTATTGAGGTTTGGGAAGAGATAATAGTCCAAAGGAGCCAAATCGGGCGAATACGGTAGATGCGACAGCAATTGGAGCCGTAATTCATTGATTTTAGCCATGGTTGCGATGCTCTTGTGCGCCGGTGCATTGTCTTGCAAGAACAAACATTTTTTCGCTTCATGTGAGGCCATTTTGCAGCGATTTCGGCCTTCAATCGTTCCAATAATGCACAGTAATACTCGCTGCTGATTGTTTTTCCTCTTTCGAGGTAGTCCACGAAGAGTATGCCATGACAATCCCAGAAAAATGACGCCATAATCTGTCCGACACATCGAGCCTCCCTCGGCCGCTTCAGTCCATTGCTGTTCACTCATTCTGTTCGTTGGTGTTCAACAGTTACCAATCGACGCCAAAAGTCCGCCCGATTCCGCATCAGCAAGTCCAAACACTCTTTCGAAGTGCTCTCCCGTTCGTGTTTTTGGTCAGGAGTGAGTATGAGCGGCACCCAGCGGCAGGATAACTTTTTCATATGCAGAATATTGCCCAAAATATGGCGTGAGCGCCCAGTACTAATCTTTATGGTGTCTGCACCATTTCATGTATTTTTTTGATATTGTCCTCTGTAACCAGTAATCAGTAATGGACTTGCGGCCACCACGAAACTCTCGAAACCAATATTTGACGTTGTAATCTGACAGAGCATTAGCCCCATATTAACATATTTATCCAACTTTTCTTTTGTATCCTTCGCTGTCTTGCCTCTCAAAAAATAATATTTTATGAGAGAACGAAAATCGTTTTTGGCCATACTCAACATGATGCCAAGCACGTCAACAACAATCAGCTGTCAAAACAAAACTAAAGACAGTATCGCACTGAAATTTGGCATGTCTGCCTAAATATGAACGGACTTCAAGGCACCATAAACTTTTTTGCAGTGGCAGCGCATTCTGGAGGTCAAGGAGGTTACTTTTCACTTCACCTAGTAAAAGGTGAAGAAGGAAACATGAATGTATGATTGTATGATTGTTTGTATGATGTTTTATGATGACATACAACCATTTCGTCCATTTAACTTGGAATAAGTATAAATGTCCTTATCCTTGAGCTGATTGAGTCGAGGATCTTTCCGCCAAGCTATTGACAGCCTGATATGCGCGTACCTTGTTCAGGAATAAGCACCAGCTCATTTGCAAAATGTGACCTAACTATCGTATTCCTCAGCACTGTTGCCCGTTCCTCAAGAAATGAGATCTTTTAAAATGCACGTACATTAGAGGCTTATATCTTCTCAATAATTCCTACGGTTGAACATAACATACTCGTAGTGTCAGGAACATATTAAGAGTGTCGCTTCGGAAGAGGCGAACATGGGTTCAATGAAAACGAATAGAATTGCATATTGCCTGCAAAATAGTATGTGCAGCAAATATATTTCAAACAGGAAGTCAGTTCGAAAAGACATGTACATATCATATATACGAGTATACATAGTAGTTTTAGGGTAGTTATAGACTTTGTTTACAAACGTTATAAGATCTGACAGCAACGTTAAAGTCGAGAGCAAACGAAGAATAACCTATTTCTTTAGATTAGTTAGCCAATTGAGTACATAAAATACCAAGTCTTGCTCTATAGCGCAGATGTATAAACTTTATCAGGTATAGATGGAGAAAAAAAATTATTCGGCCACGTCGAAGAGACAATCTGTATAGACCGCAGATGACTTCAAACTGCGGCTTATACATCGAACACCAGTACTCTAGCTTGGAAAATTTTCGACGCAGTAGGGTAAGCCCAAAAATGCTATGTTTCTGGTCAAATGAATATTTCAAATCAAACGAACTCGACTTTTGTTTCCCTTGAAATATAATTCTGTCGGCGGTATCTCAGTGCCTCACAAGCTGGAATGACGCTTCTGGTCCTTCGATAGGCAAAATCAATTTGAAGTGTGTGCGTAGATATATCTGACGCATTCCTTTAAAGATTTGATTAAAACCTTATACAAAGAATCCTTGAATGAACAAGATGGTACTAAGGGTTATTTAACAACGAAAGTCTGCAAGCGATTTAGAAACGCAGAGTAGTGCGAACTGAAATTTAAAAGAAAAGACATATGTAAGAATAGAGGGAAAAAAAAGTTGTATCCTCGAAAATAGGTGACTTACATATGTAAGTCACAAGCCAGATGAAAAACGGTCTGCATAGCTAAAGGCAGATGACATTAGATATACATATAGGGTGATTCGTCGTAAGGTTTGATTTTCAATATGCTTTCTTTGACAGAACACGCATGACTCCTATCACACTTCTTTGTCATTTTTTTCAGTATCATTTGGCACGTTATCATGGAAAGACTCACACCACAACAGTGTCCCCAAATTGTTCAGCTGTATAACGAAAATCAGCGTTCTGTGAGAATTGTTTTTCGTGCAATTCGAGGAACTTACTGAGTGAATCGACTTTCTGAAATCACTATTGCCAAAACCATTTGCAAATTTGAGTCCCAGTCTACATAAGTGGATGATACTCGACCGGTTAGACCACATCCAGCACGTAGTGAAGAGATTAAAGCAGCTGTAGCTGTGTTTTATTTTACAATATAAATCAAACCTCACGATCACCCTATATGAACAATAGTTGATTTAAGGCGATGAAAAATGAACAAAATTAACAAAAAAAAATCCTTATTAAAGGTGAGAACCTCCACATCACAAATAGTGTCTTTTTTTTTTGATTTTATAAGAAAAAAGGTTCTTTTCTCTTCCTATAGACCTTTTTTATATTTTTCTTCTCTGATTCTCGGGAAGATGTTCTTCCAAAAGATAACGAAACGCTTGGTTAAGGCAATTGTATCCACGAATGTATGAGTATACCCGTTTTTCCCATATGAACTTTTTAATCTCTATCACTACAGCGTAACACTTTTCTGACACATTTCGTGCTTGTTAACAAAAAGTACAGGAAAATACTCTTTTATTCAATATTCAGTGCATTGCCATTAGTGGATTCTGTCACTTTCAGATTTCATTTCAATTTGAATGTTCGCAATTTTTGTTGAGTTACAAATTTAAAAAAAAAAAAAAAAAAACAATAAAAATTTTAACACGGCATTTACTGTACAGAAAAGAAACGCTTTATTAAGTGGAGTCACAATCCAAAGGCGGGCTACAAACTCACCTTGTCCTTTTATTTGAGTCAAGCTTCTGAAAGACAAAGTTAATTTTGTGCATTGGTCTCGCATCTTAATAATGCTGCAATATTCAAGAGCCAATACAATTAGTATCGAACATCTATACCAACTAGCACTCTTAGTAAAATTATTTAATGGATTTTCGGAATTAAGATTTCATGCCATCGGAAGGCCCTGGAACAAGCAATTGCCGAATAGGGAAGTTACCTATGATACACTCTGAACATAAGTTCTATTAGTGTCCTCTTATTCTCACTTTAGAACATTTCATGTTATATATCATTTCACCACAAAACAGAAGCCCTTGACTCAAGTATCAAGATGTGCCAGGCAAAAGGACACTTGAATCATCCATCAAATGCATTGTCGTTACAACTCAAGTTATATAGTATAGTGCACCCTCTTAGTTTGCACTTGCAAACAACTGACTTCATAGCACTTGTAATAGGCACTCCCAATTATATAATAAAATTAGAATCTGGTGAAGCTCTTGACATAAGTGACCTTTCATGTACAAAACTTATACGAAATTTGTTGGCAATCATACTCATCATCCTATCTACTCGACTTTCTCCAAAAATGAGGTTAGCTTCAAGATTTGGCACGAGATCATGACCAACTTCATTGCAATATGCAATAACTTTTCTCCCAAACAATAAGGAGTCCTTGAGGCCCACTCAATTTTTTCTTGCCTAGATGCATCTTTACCCCTATAATATGTGGATTTCACAAAACCACTAACAAATGCTCGTAATTAAACAATAATCTGGCCTTGACTAAGTAGAAGGTGTGTGAAATATAGAGAGTACATACAGAGGATAGAAATCTTTTTTTTTTTTTTTTTTGTTTTTTAATGGCACTTTGCCAGTAGTGTTAAAGAAACTTCACTAAAAAAAAAATCCACGCATCTTCAAATGTCAAACAATAGCGGTATTTCAAAAATCTGCCCTCGAATATTCTTATTTTCTAACAAAACAAAATAAACAGAAAACTTTCCAGAGTGAATATTGAATTAATTTTCAATAAAACGCACACATACCTCGAACAGAATGCCGGACAATCGGATAATAGTGAATAACCAGTATTCATCGACAGCAGCACACACTTCAGATAAAATTCGAAAGTAATTCTTTACGAGTAACAGCCATTGACAGGATTTGTAAGTACTTTGTATCCTGCTGGGTATAAAAGTAAACAATCTATGAGCTGTGGTTGGCACAGTAAAAGCAGAACTACATCCAACCTAATACGTGCTTTATGGGTGGTGAATTTGACACTACATTTAGGGTAGGATTTCGAAAAAGCTCTTCTGGATGGATTTTCTATGATTCCCATTCGAAATGCCGCGCACTGAATTGAAATATTAGAGGGCAAACCGTTGCATTCATGACGTATGCAAGGGGTGGTGAGTTTAAATTGTTTGTGTTGTTTGTTTTTTTTTTTGTTTTCTAGTTTAGTTTCAGATTTTACTGATAAACCAACAGACTCATATAATCTGAGTGAAAGCACAGCTTTTGAAGAGATTGTATCCCGTTTGCGACGTGCTTTTGAAGCATCTTAAGTTAAACATCTTAAACAAAACAAAGTAGTAGATATGCAACTCCAAAACAATTTTTTAAGTGGAAAAAGAAGCCTTTGGTTTCTATTTCGATATTTAAAAGATTCAATCATTTGTCGTTGGCCCATTGAGCAAGTTGTTTACAAATAATTACTTTATCTATTCGTGGAGATCCTTGTCCAGCTAAAATTTTAATCTTAACCTCCTTCAGAAATAGATTATTCGAATCCTGTCGACCAGTAACATACAATAAAATTAACAGAGCTCTTTCGATTGGGGACTTTGGGTTCTTAGACCAATGATATTACAGGCAAGACTGAATATATTGTTTATGGAGTAGATTGTCCAACATTGGATTTAAGATAAACTAATACAAGTTTCTAAGCCTGAGCATATGGCAGATATGAAAGGCTGCAACCAAGCACTACAATATATTACAAAAAAAAAATTAAATATGCACGCTTACAAAATTCAGGTAACGCATGGATTGAAGCCCGCTTATCATTCCTAGCGCCGTTCGAAAGCAAAATTAACGCATTTAGGCCGATGAGAACCCAAAAGAGAATGTCGACAAGCCGATGCATCTTCGAAGAGTTACTATTTGGTGTTGGTTTTAAGCTGGAAAAACTATTAGGCAATTATCACGATAACTAACTTCTTACAGTTCAAATTGGATGACATGGATTTGGATCAGACGGCGTCATAGGCCATATAGTCAATGCAACAAGAACTTTTAACGAGGAGTTCCCAAAGCGCATTACCTCGCAAAACACCGACCTCAATTGACCACCGAGAGTGCCACGATCACATCATGGTCTAATAGTTCCAACAGTCAAAACAATTAAAAATTTAGTTACAAAATTTAATGAAAGTTGTGGTGTGGAAATATCAAAGCCACGTCGAAATACTGATACTATCGACACTGTAAAACCGATGTTAACCAACATACATCTACATTGTCGCCGCGCTCAGCAGTTTGGCGTGCATCCATCGACTATGTGGAAGATATTAAAGGTGTACGAGGTGTATGCAAAACGTAAGGTGACTTTTGAAATTTCACGGATAACGTACATTTGATTATCGATGTCAAGAATCAAGTTCAAATGAAATGTCGACAGTGATATATCGTGAGTATGCTCTAAGTAAAATGAAATGTTTACACGTGGTACAAGCTCTTCCAAGAGCTTGGCCGAGAAGACGCCAATGACGAATTTCGAACCAGCACATCAACAAAAGATCACGTCGAAGTTGTGAAGAAAATTGTTTTGGAAAATCGAATAAAAACTTACCATAAGAGAAGTTGCTGAGGACGTTGGCATATCGATCGGCCCGTGTCCTGCAATGTTTTTGGATGTTTTGGGCATGAGACGTGTGTCAGCGAAGTTTGTTCTGAAGATTTTTAATTTTGATTAGAGCAACCATCGCATTAACATCGCTTGAATGACGTTAATGATGATCCTGACTTGCTCAAAAGGGTCATAACTGGTGACGAATCATGGGTTTATGGTTATGACGTCGTAACTAAAGCCTAAAGAAAAGAGATCCCAGACCGAAAAAAGCATGCCAAGTTCGATCAAATGTCAAAATTTTGATCCCTGTTTTATTCGATTATCGTGGTGTAGGGCATCAGGAGTTTTTACTTTAAGGTCGTACGGTTAATAAGGAGTATTACCTTGAAGTTATGCGCCGTTTGCGAGAAACAATACGAGAAAAACGTCCGGAATTATTGAATAACAATTTATGGATTTTGCATCATTCATTGTTGTTTGTAAGAGATTATTTGGCCAAAAACTACAAGACAATCATGCCGCAGCCACCATATTCAGTGGATTTGGCCCCATGCGACTTTTTTCTGCTTTAAAAAAATGAAGAGACCTATGAAAGGACGGAGATTTGCACCGATTTTGGAATTAAAAACGGCATTGCTGAAAGAGCTCAAAGCTATACCAAAAAGTGGTTATGAGAAATTCTTCGAGGATTGGAAAAAGCGTAAGATTTCTAAAAAACTTACGACTTGAAATGTGCATTGTGTTTCGACCCTTGCACTTTTGCTGCATTTCTTGTCAAAATCAATGCCGGTAAGCTTTTGAGTAGCTTTGTGCAAAATGCACTTATACAATCCACGCTAAGGTAAAGTTTTCATAAAATCAAACACAGGTCTCTTAAATAATAACTCTCTCAAAAATATCTCTTAAATACCCTTAAAGCTCTTATAGGTCTCTTCCAAATATACATAAATATAAAGTTTTGATCCGGCGCAGTGATTGTTTATTTTTTCTCTCTTGAAATACTTATTCCTGCGATTTAATTAAGACTGCGTCGACTGTTATGTTAAAAAAGGAAGTAACAGGAAAGCAAAAAGGCAACCTGCATCAAACATTAATAAAACATGAAAGAGAACCTAACATACTACAGATGGTCGCATTTCCACGTCCCTCAACACTTCCTACACGATGAAGTCAACGATAAATTCTAATCGATTACTAGGAGTTTACAGACGCTCCCCCATTTAGTAGGTGTCATGGTATTTTATCTTACATTAGACTTACATAATTCGATTATATGCATCTGGCTGGGCCGGAGGACATGTCAAAGATTGATCGCTTTCAGTGGAATCATCGCGCAAGGCGGCGACTCCAAGCGGTAGTATCGGGATGATGGCAGCTGTAGCAGCTGCTGCTGTTGCCGGAGGCCCCGCCACCACCGAATGTGATGGAGGTGGGCCAACAATAGTCTGCGGTGATGGTGTCGTGCTTACTGGCTCCTAAAGGAATAGAAATTAATTTGAAACTTAATTAATGTCTAATACTGGGCAAACCTTAATTTCTTCAACTTCCGAATGACGTTTCTTGTCGTGGGCGAAATCCCTTTCTATGGAACGGCTGCGAAACGCTGGTGGGCAAGTTCGGTCTCTAGGCGATCTAGTATCGCCAGTAGCACCCGACGTCGGGGTACTTTTCTCACTGTGTATGTGCTGTTGCGAGGATCCGCTCTGACCTTGCGTTGGTGTTTGTTGTTTATGATCTCGCTTTTTCTCACGCTCGTGCTGACGACGTATTTCGAGGTCTAAAAGACGAGCTTCACGGGCTTCTTTGTCACGCTGAAAAGATTAAAGGATAAACCGAAAGCTATAGATTGGATTTCAATTTTTTGTTGTTTAGGTTAATGTTATTTAAGTTTTGGAAAAAATTTACTACAGAAACAACAACGAAAAATGACAGTTAAACTTAAATGACAAAAAAATGTATACTGTACGATTTGCAAAAAATTATTCGCTTAATCGAATTCAGTGTACTCACCATAATTTACACAAAAAGCGTAAATGATTACTTACGAGGTGGAAACACTTGTTAGCCTTACCGGCTACTGCAACTACCGTTGCTGTATTACATTGTCATACAGCACGGACAGTGACTGAGCGTGTATAACAACAGATGGATAGCGGGTTGTGGGTATGAAATTTATTTGCATGCTGTTTCCTATTTATGAAGAGCATAACACATACAACAATTTGATTCAACTCAGAATTTTCACTTCACAGCTGTGCTTATTTTCGTTGGTGCTTGTGTGTGGCTTTTTTTTATAATAACTCGAGAATTTAGCCTGGATATAGCCACTATTCGCGTGCTAAAAAGTAATCACTTTTCTGCGAACGACTACATCTGTAAATACAGACCAGCTGTTTTGGCATTTAATGAAACATAAGTAGCTCCCCGCCCACACTTCTCAAATAACTCTGATTTCAAGCTACCTGGTTACAAGACAGTGCCATTATTCTTGTATAACCGCGGTCTCGCCATTTACATGCGTAGTGATGTAGCTTACCAAACTCCACCACAATTTAGGCTTTGTACCAATCTGGAATTCAATTTCATGTGGTTAAAGTACCATCTCCGTAAGCAAATTATTCACTCTTGCTTTATTTATCCAAGCCCCAAACTTGAAAGCAATTCGACCTTTAACGAATTTGATGCGCTGTCTGACTTCATACAAATAATTGTATCCCTGTATCCTCATATCGAAATCATTATTATGGACGATTTCAATAGACACAATTCTGGTTAGTTTCGACATTCTGAACAGATAACACTCGAAGGACGGTGTGTTGAAATCTTCGCTGAGGAAAATAACTTGATGCAGCTGGTTAATGAGACCACGCGGATACCAGATGTTGATAGTCATGCCGCCAACAGTGGTTTTTAAGTTTTCAACCTGATAAGTACACTGCTCATGTGCTCTCTCCTCTACACTCTTCGGACCATTTTGTGTCATATCAGTTAATTTCTCGTACACTCATCACACAGTTAGAGAAAACATTCCTAAAAGAACTGTATAGCAGTACGAGAAAGCCATTTGGGGCGGACTTAACAGCTTCTTTAGGAATTTTAACTGGTCGTTATGTTTCCTCTATAACAACGTGTGGGCTGCTGCTGATATGATCACATACATTATTCTGTAAAGAGTCTGTCAGGGTTTGTGACGTCTTTCTTAAGCGTGTGAAAAATCAATACGACCAAAAACTGAGGCAAAAAATACTACAACGTGTAAAAATTGTTGGTCGTTCATTGAAAATATTAGAAACTCTACCTCATACTCCATCTCAAAGCCCATTTATAATGACATTCAAGCTGTCGGCTCTTTGGACAGGGCCAATCTGCTTGCTGCACACTTTGCTTCCAGCACAACACTTTCTGATTGTGCTTTGTCTTCGCCTACTTAGCATTTTTAACATATCTCCCCTTCTTTTGATTAGGTGTTCTTTCTCGCTGACAAAACCACTGCGTAAGCTTTTCCGACTTTTAGGACTCTTTCCGATCAAATGGAAAACAGTATTTGTCAACCCCCCCCCCCAAAAAAAGGTAAATCTTCTTCTTTTTTCTCCTCCTACAGACCCATTGCGTCTGATAAACTATCAGTCCATGAAATATCTGGAAACACGAAAATTTTCACAATGACCAGTATGGTTTTCAGGTCCACTGGTGATCTGATGGCATGTCTCACCGAAAAGTCCAACCAAAGCGTACATTCGTCTGATAAACGCAAGATAGTTGCACCTGATATTTCTTAGGCATTTGACAGAGTTTGGCATTAGGCTCTTTTGTCGAAAACGCATGCTTTTCGGATCGATGACTCTCTTTTTCAACGGATTAGAAATTACTTTTCGGAACGTTCAATTCAAGTTGTCTTGGATGGTTTCAAGCCTGATATTCGCAAAATAAATACTGATGTTCCACAGGGCTCCGTTCTATCTCCGATACTCTTTTTAATTTTCATCAACGATCTCTTGTCTGCTATTTCTAATTAAACATATTCCTTTGCTGATAACAGGACTCTGCTTTACACATTCGTTTGCGGACTTACGTCTCTACTCTTCGGCTGCTGTAAATCGGAAACAGTGGAGTATGTTTAATTCCGATATTAATAGCATAACTATTTGGGGGACCACTGACAGAGTAGAATTTAATGCTATCAAAAATCAATGCTGTCTGCTGTCATTAAAGCAAAATTTAAATACCCAGCCATTATCCATGAATAGCACTTACATCTTGGAAACCGAAAAACTTTCCATTCTCGGTATGTGTCAATGACAACTTACGTTGTAATGGACACATATTCGGTGTCATCAAAAATGATGCGAAATGTCTAGGTTTCCTCAAGCGATGTAAGAAGTATTTCACCCCCTCTGATCTAGCCACAATATTTAAAATTGGGGTACAATCCTTGCATCTGGTCAGATGCTCCTAAAACAAATCTGCACCTGCTACATAGGATTCAAAACCGTGCGATAAAACACAGGTGATACTAATATCGGTCAGTCAATTGATACCCTCGAACACCAACGTAATATCTCGCGTCTTACTCTGCTTTATCACTACTTTCACGATTTCCATAAGAATCTTCAGTACCATTCCGCCCCTTCCAATTTGTAACCCTTACACCCGTCTATCAGTAAACCCTAAAACCCACTTTTGGACATACTCTAAAATATTGTAGTGTCTAATGGAAGAATTTGATATTCCTTCGCCAGCAAAAAAAAAAGACAGTGAGAGGTGATTTATTATTTTTCACCGACTTCGAACGGCGGGAGAAAGATAAACTTTTTATAGGTGCAGAAGATTTCACTATTAGAAATCTACTATTACACGCCAAAAGGTGTAATCAGACTATTTGTTCTGGTTTTTAGTGTTAACCAACGTTTGAATCAAAATCTTCAAGATCTTTGAACCATTGCGTCACGTCCCCATTATACTCTGCATGTTTATACGAGTGAATTTCGATAATTTGAGGTATGATACACATGCGGTCACTCATGTAAAAAAAATGTGTTGGATGTGTTTTTGGGCTATCGTCGTCTAAGTTGAAATGTTTATTCTACCGGACAGGGGGATGTTGGGCTTCTTCGCCATTATACCACCTTAACCAAAAAGTGCCGGGTGGCGTCACCGTGTGGCGTTCCCATTGTTCCGATTTGAGTTCTGTTTTGTTTTGTTGGTGTGCGAATGTTGGAAATATTGGGAAAGTGTTTCGGCAACGATTCTCTAAAGAAAACGGTCGTTTACCAGTAGTACGACTGTTGCAAAAGTGGTCGTGAGCCAATAGAAGATGGTGAACGCAGTGGCAGAAAACATTGATGAAGTAAAAGAAATGTTGGTCAATAACCGCAAATTGACCATCAGAGAGATAGCGGATTGATTTAACATTGCTTATGGATCCATCCAAGACATTTTGGTTAATAATTTGGGTTTCCGTCGTGTAGCAGCAAAGTTGATGCCAAAAGACCTCAATTTCATGCAAAAAAGAGACCGTGTTGATGTCGCAAAAGAGATGATTTGCGAGGCTGAATCCGATCCCACATTTATCATTATCAAAAGGATCATTACTGTAGACCAAAAAACCACGTCGTTTTTAGTCAAAAAAGAAGGCAATGCTCACGGTTTTCATGGATTACAACGGTGTAGTGCATTACGAATTTTTGCCAGAAGGCCAGACAGTAAATAAAGAGTATTATTTGGGCGTTATGAGACGTTTGCGTGAAGCAATTCTCCGAAAGAGCCCAGAATTGTGGGCAGTAAACTCGTGGATTTTGCACCATGATAACGCATCCTCGCACAGTGCCATCAATATTCGTAATTTTTTGACGAAAAATGGAACAAATACCGACTAACAGCCACGGAATTCACCTGATTTGGATCCCTGTGACTTCTTTCTGTTCAATCGAGTTAAAAAACCACTACGAGGAACGCGTTTCAGCAGCCGAGAGGAAGTAATGGAAAAGTCGCAGGAAGCACTAATGGACATACGGAAAACCGAATATAAAAAATGTTTCGAGGATTGGATCAAGCGCTGGCATAAGTGTGTTGCAGTCGATGGGGATTACTTTAAAGGAGACAATATAGATCTAGACGAATAAACTTGCATTTTTAATTTTCTGAATATTTTGATCAATGTGGTACAGTCTGTAGGATAAATGATTCCAAATTCTAAGCACCGGCTGTGACTCTACTATAAGGTTTCTTTCTCGATCTCTACGGGTTGGGTGCAACACAACATATCCGTTATGTCGTCTTTGTTGGCATGCTGTCGGCGTTGGCACTGGTCTCCGGTACTTGATACGCTTTCGGCGAAGATTCCGGCGGTTACTGGCGATTGCAGTTATTCTACGTTATATCTTCCTACAATAGTCCTTCTTTGTTGTAGCGCTTGGAAAATCTACATTCGTACCTTGGCTACAACAAGGAAATGATTCGAATCGATGTTGGTTGCCCGGAAGTTTTGGATTTCCAGAACGCTGGAAGCATGTCTTACGTCGATCACAATGATCAACTGTATTTAGCTTTTCATGATCCGGAACCGCCACGTCAGCTGGTGTACTCGTATATGGAGACGAGGAAACTATGTGGGTGCATCGTAAAGTGAATAACCAACTGTCTTACGAAAGATGTTCGTCTATCCTATCCTGGCCTTATACTTCGGACATTGCTCATTTGTCTTGTCGAGGAACTCATAGGTTTTTGGTGACGCGACGTCGTTTTGTCTTCCTTATGTTTGCGAATTTCTCTAATAGAACAATTTTGGCATAATGCCTTTGCAATTTTTTGTCTTTTTTGAGAAAATCATTTTCTGCGTAGTAAAAGGTTCACTTCATATAAATAGAGTTAATTAGAGAAGCCACATCAATCTACTGTAAGCACGTTGCTTTTTTGCGGCTACATAATTATAAAAAAAAAACGCATTCTTCTCTTAAGGGTATAAAGACCTCCGAATTGACCCCTTAAACAATTTTTTTCATATACCGCCCCTTTTTACGACCTCTAGAAGTGGTTTAAAATTATAGTCAAAGTCAAGAGTCGCATGAGACCACGTGAGACAACGTGCTGTGCCTTGTTACTTCATAGACCACGGATCCCATTGCCATAAATATCCTTAGTTCCCTTCCAAGATATGGCTATTTTTCTTCATTGAATTCATTATTTTTATTCTCTTCTTTATTTATTGTATAAAAAATAGAGCAGAAGTTTTTAGTTTTTACGGTAACAAAAAAATACGCTTTTGTTGTATTTTGGTTTTTGCACGTTTACCGCCTTATCTTCGAACTTTTATCTTATTGTGTTGATAGCATCACTGGGAAACTACCACGTGAAGGGAATTTCAAAATCCAACGCACTTTGTACTTTACGATAAAAAATATTCATAAAAAAATGTCAAAACAAGACTTAAAACGTTCTGTACAACGAATATTTTGTATTTCATTAAAATCCTGCAGTTTAAATTTGTAGAATAGGTTAAAATATGTGTAGGCAAAGCTTGAGTGAAATAGGTTCAGCCGTTTCTGAAATAATGGGTCACTTGTGTTCCATAAGAAACATATGTAAACGTGCCTCAAGTCCTTAACCCCCTAATCAAGTACATACTATATTTTTAAGATAAGTATAAAAGAGAATAGTTTTTACAATGCTTAGTATCCGTATATTTCATAATTTAAAATACACATAAGAATACTTTCACAAAGATAAAGTCACTTTAAAATGGTTATTTTATACGGTGACAAAAAAAAAACTATACATTTGCTGGCTTGGATGTCGAAAATTCCTATCCATTTTATTGTGCCTATTACGAGTATGTTCAACATTTGTAACAAAAACTTACTTTATTAATTCATTTGATAATTCTTACAACTTATTATATATTTGATTTAAAGAAAAAGTATTGTAAAAAATAAAGGGAAATTTTGCTGGCGGGTATCTCTGGCCGAAGCAAGAAGAAAAAGGGTCCAAAAACCGGCTCAAAAATGACAAGACGTTTTCTTTTGACAATTGGTGGCTGTCAATTATGACTCTTGATGAAATGGCAGAGTTCAGAATCTGCACCCCTCCCCTCTTTGCAACCCCTAAGTTTCCTGTTTCGAAACCTTTTTGGGCACGGTAATGTTGGTGATGTTGGTTGACTTGTTTACTTCAGCTGCTCTGTTTGTCTCTCTTGTCGACTGGCCTCCACTTCTAAATTTGGCGATGTCTCGCTTACCCTGTCTTGTCTTTCTTGTGTCTTTCTCTCTGATCTAAATGTCTCCGCATAGTTTTCTCTGCTTCTGTAGTGATATCGTAAGAGACCGGATTAGTTTGTTTTGAAACGCTGCCTGGAATCCATAAATGACCTTTTGAATAATTTCTAGCCCATATCGGCTCATTGATTGCAAGCTCCATTGCAAGGATTCATTTCGATATTTCTTTTCGATAAACACGTTGGGTTATTATCCGGATACGGCTTATCGAAAAATATTTTTTGAAGTCTTTTAATCAACAATTCGGCAGATGATTTTCCCGTCGTTGATGACGGCGTCGTATGCTGATGGAGCAAGAACCTCGCCAGCCTTAGTTGCATAGTTTACATAACTCTTCTGATGTAAAGGCCGCTCTATTATCGGATACAATATATTCTGGTAGTCCATGCGTCGCAAATATTGATCGACGACTGTTAACTGCACACTGTGTTCTTATAGTAGACACCAGCTTTACTTCCAACCACTTAGAAAATGATTATACTACAACGAAGAACGTCTTGACCTGAAAAAAACTAGCGAAATCAATATAAGGGCGAGACCAAGGCATCGATAACTCTTCCCACGGATGAAATACTGTTTGCGAATTTTCTGGGCGTGATTCCTGACAAGTGCAACATCGTCTCACGAAGGTCTCAATGTCCGTATCCATTCTCGGCCAGTATATAAAGCTCCTGGTTAGGCTCTTCATTTCCACTACTTTATGTTGACCGGCATGGAGTATTTATGTACTGCCTCTGGAATGATAATTCGAATACCCAGTAACAAACAACCCTTATTTACTGAAATCTTGTTCACCCATTGAAGAGCTCGCTGTAGAGATTTGTCCTTCAAAGTCATTTTGGCGATGTCACTTGATTGAGGAATGTTGGCATTGCATTCTTCTATCATGTTGATGTGATTTTCATGTCCAGGGTCCACGTACGTATTTGGTAATCGACTAAGTGCATCCGCGGTGCCCTGTTTTTTTCACCAGGCCTATGTATTATTTTGAAGCTCTATCGAAGCGACTGGATGACTGGTGTAGGTTTGTGAGTTATTAGCGTGAGAAGTTTTGAGGCTTTTTTATCCACAGCCATCTACTGATATGCCTGGGCCAAATCTATTTGTGCGAATTTTTCTTCTTGTGGAATAGAAGCAAGTGTATCAGTAACCAGTTTTATTTACAGTGCATCGATAGTCGCCACAAATTCGCACAGATTCATCGGCTTTTGTTACAAATATTATAGGAATCAGCCACTGGCTATATTCAGTCGGTTCCAAAATTCCCTGTTTAACCTGTTTATCTAGCTCCTCTTCGATAGATTGCCGTTGCTCGCAGGGGACTTTCCTTGCTGGAAACTTGTTTGGAGAAATTCCTGAGTCAAGAGTTAACAAAATGTTTTTCACCTTATAGGACCCCAGTTCGTTAGAAAATAACATCGCATATTTGTCCAGTTAGTTGTCGAGTTGGGAGCGAATATGGTGGATGCCCTGGACCACACTGCCAACTGGTCGAACCAATTGCAACCAAGAATGTTTGTTCGTTGTCCCTCAGTGATATATAGAGGAAGATTGTAAATTTTCTTTTTGTTGTAGAAGACATCTACGTATGTCAAACTTATAATGGGATGCAAACCTGGATCCATGACTGTTGGCAGATTATTATTCCAAATACTCCTTGCGTTCGTCCCTGAAATCAACGTATAGCTAGATCTCGTGTCAATCTCGAACTCGCTTTGGACTCTGTTGATTGTTGTTGTAACTGTTTTCTTTGTTTTTTGGTGTAAAGGATGGATGACATTAATTTGTTGACCCTTTTTTTTTACAACCGTATGAAGAATAAGCTGCATGGATTGACAGACCCTTTTAATATGGGCTATATGGCCAAACCTTTCACACTTTGCTGATCGAAAAGGGTAGGCTGTTCTCAGATGTTTGTTACCACAGCCATAACAGTTGAATAGTTTTTGAGTTGAGTCAGACTTGATATTGTCTGCACTTCGGAAATTTTGTCTCGTCTTTCTGGTATAGGTGGAGCATACATGCGCAGATGTTGCATTTTCCTGGATCACTAGTTGGTTCTTTGCCGCGGTCTCTGCAGCAATAGCTCGATCTTGCACTGATTGAAGTTTTCAGCAATATATTCAGCCACTGATTCTGAAAGTTGTTGATCGCGCTTAAAAAATTTAAAAAATGAGGCGATTTCAGATGGAGTGAGTGTGAAATGTTTCGTTAAGTGCTCAAGTACTCCACATCTTCGATTCGTTTTGGCGAGGTAAGAGAATCTACTAAGTTGAAACACTGTACCCCGCAACGGTGAGAAACGGCGCTTTTTGTTTTTTCTCTTCTTCGATTCCATTGGCTAGCAGAAACATTTCAAAGTGCCGTTTGTACGAATTCCATGCGGCTGGATTTGTAATATCTAATGGTTTTATAGATCCAATAGAAACTATTTAATGAATTAGTAGGAACTGTATTCTTTTCTGATTTCACTGTCTTTTCCGTCTTATCCATGTGGATTTGCGCTGCGGTGAAAAGCTGCCAAAACTTTTAGTAAAATGTTAAACACGTGAAAGATTTCTCTAATAAGTAAATCCTATTACCGTCGCCAGTATTATGTTCAACATTTGTAACAAAAAATTACTTTATTATTTCATCTAATAATTCTTACAACTTATTATATATAGGGTTTTCCAATAGGGACTTGACAACTTTGAATTTAATTTGTGAACGCACTCTTTCACTGATCATTAAACTGTCACTGTCAATTTATTCAATAAACTCAACATTTTCATGTTTTCATCATAGTAAAGTACACTAACGAGCAACGTCTGCAAATTAAAAAAATTTTCTACAGATATTCGGAGTCGGTGACTGCAACTTTAAGAGCGTTAACTCCAATTTTCGGTCATAATTCTCGCCCCAGTAGACAGGCAATAACAAGTTTAGTGGAAAAATTTGAGTCTACATATTCGTTGTGTGATGTTGCCGTATCAGTGAGACAACGGGTTGGTCGAAGTGTCGAAAATATCGCTGCCGTTCAGACGTCCGTAGCAAACGATTAAAATCAGCCAATTCCACGACGTTCTCAAAAATTGGGCATCGCTCAGACCACATTATGGCATATTTTGCGTAAGGATCTTGGTTTACACCCATACAAGATCAAGCTGACTCAAAAATTGAAGCCGATGGTCCATTTGAAGCGACGTACGTTCTCTGATTGGGCTCTGGAGAAGATGCGCCAAGATGATGAATTTCATCGCAAAATCATCTTCAGTGACGAAGATAATTTTTGGCTCAATTGGCTCGTCAATAAGCAAAATATGCGTTATAGGTCGGGTGAAAACCCACATGTCCTTCATGAATCACCACTTCATCCACAAAAAATAACTGTTTGGTGCGGTTTGCATGCCGGCGGCGTTATTGGGCCATATTTTTTCGTCGATGATAATGATCGTCACGTTGCTGTGAATGGTTAGCGTTATCGCGCCATGATCGCCGATTATTTTTGGCCTGAATTGGAAGATATGGACTTAGACGACATGTGGTTTCAACAGGATGGTGACCCAAGCCACACAGCACACGCTACAATCGATTTATTGAAGAGTAAGTATGGTGAGCGTGCGATTTAGCGCGGCTTAATTATTTTCTGTGGGGCTACGTTAAGTCACTGGTTTATGCCAACACGCCGAAGACGTTGGAAGAGCTCAAAGCAAACATTGAACGCGAAATAGCGGCCGTTTTGGCCGAAATGTGTGGCTGAGTCGTTGAAAATTGGGTTCAAAGAATGTTTTGATTGTACTTCAAGCCAATAATAAAGTTTTTGAAATATCTCAAATGGTTTACCTTTTATTTAAAAAAAAAGAGTTGTCAAGTCGTTATTAGAAAACCCTATATTTGATTTAAAGAAAAGGTAAAAAATAAAGGGAAATTTTGCTGGCGGTCATCTCTGGCCGAAGGAAGAAGAAAAAGGATCCAAAAACCGGCTCGAAAATGACAAGACGTTTTTTTTTGACAATTGGTGGCTGTTAATTATGACTCTTGATGAAACAGTGTCTTTATTTTTGTAATGGAAATATTTTTGGAGTGGAAAGTTTTCCACATCCCTGTATAATTAAGTCTTATGGAGCTTAAGTGGAAAAAGGAATCCCTAAAAAAAAAAAAATTAAAAGATTATTAAACCAATAAAATTATCGAATCATCGTGACGTTTGATTTTCAATGGGCTTTTTTTGACAGATCACGCGTGACCGCTATCAAACTGCTTTCTCATTTTTCTTCAGTATCGTTTGGCAAATAATCATGGAAAGACTCACACCACAACAGCGTCTCCAAATTGTTCAGCTATATTACGAAAATCAGCGTTTTGTGAGAAATATTTTTCGTGCAATTCGAGGAACTTACGGTGCGCATAATTGACCTTCTAAAACCACTATTGTCAATACCATTCGCAAATTTAAGTTCTAGTTTACTTTAGTGGATGGTACTTGATCGGTTAGACTACATCCAACATGTAGTGAAGAGACTATAGCAGCTAAAGCAGAGAGTGTACGCGATGACCGTGACGAATCGATTCGTGGTCGTTTTTCGTGGTCGTACGCTAAAGGCGTACAAAATTCAACTTGTGCAAGCATTGAAGATAGGCGACTTGGATTTGCGTCATATTTTCAGTGAATGAGCTCTTTAAAAGCTCAATGAAAATCCGGTGTTTTATCGTGAAATTTTGTTCAGGGATGAAGCCCATTTCTGGCTCAATAGATACGTTAATAAACAAAATTGCCGTATTTGGACTGATGGGTAACCCGAAGAGTACCAAGAGCTACCATTACACCCATTAAAAACAACGGTATAGTGTGCTTTATGGGCTGTTGGAATCATTGGTCCAAATTTCTCTATGGTAACCGTTATCGCGCCATGTTAACGGACTATGTGCTTCCTGAAATTCAAGCACATAGTCTCAGTGAGCTCTGATTTTAGCAAGAAGGCGCTACGAGCCATACAGCGCGTGAAACAATGGACTTGTTGAGAAATCATTTTGGTGAGCACTTAATTTCACGTTTTGTTACGGTAAATTGGCCGCCTTGATCGTGCGTTATCACAGCTTTGGACTCTTTTCTCTGGGGATATTTAAAGTCTCAGATCTTCAGGAATAAGCCAGCTACGATTGAAGCTTTGGAAGCCAACATTACTCGTGTTATGCTCGAACCAGACGCCCAAAATTGGACCTTCCGAATGGACCACCTCAGACGTAGTCTTGGCCAATATTTACATGACATGATTTTCAAAAAATAAATGCCATTAATTGTGTTTTTAATCAATAAAAAAAGCTTTAAGTTCACTTTCAAAGTTATGTGTTTTATTTTACATTACAATTCAAACCTTACGATGAATCACCCTATATAAAAAAGAAAATAATAAAAAGAAAATTCATTCGGAGCGGGACCACTTTGAGTATCTATTTATATAGAATCATCTAATTTCCATTAAATTACAATTTTTTTTCCAAAAATAAAACAGACAAAGACGAAAGCATCCTGCTACAATTTTCCATATATAATTTAAATATTTGCTGTCGACGAAAAAGCAATTATAACAATATGAAAAATCTTACCTTATAATTGATGGCGTCTTGTTCTTCCTTCTTTTGTTCCCGTTCACTTCGTTGCCTGTCCCGCTGTTTTTCTTCGTCCGTTTGCGATGTTTTGCTGTCTGAAATTAAAACTCAATTATAAATTGCCTACAATTAATCATAATCCGATTATACGGAAACATCTTTTATTCATTTCGTTAACAATACATTAACAGAGGGTTGGGGTTGCACAAAAAAAAAAAACATATAACACAATCCAAATTCTTTTAAAATCTTTTCATTAAGCTAAATCAATGTGCAATTGATTATCTAGATTTGAACAAATTCAATAACTTACACTACGAGTAACAAGTGAATTATTAATTTTTTTTTTATAACATTCCGGATGCTTTTACAAAGGCAATGAATCCATTAAAAAGGCGGTTAACCATGCACAGCAATCAAATAAAAAATAAAAAATTAAACAACAAAAGAATTACGTTCCATGAGTAGTGACTACATTGTAATTATGTTGACATGCTTCTTCTTCAGGATAAGCCCAGCTCTTACAAACTTAAGGGTGGTTTGAGTGCCAGCAAGTGGTTTTTCTTTTAATTGCTCAAATTAGAGTTGTACGTTTTTTTGACAGGTCTGTGTATAATCAACCTATTTATTTGAGAAATTGTTATTTTGACAGTTTCGCCCCTTTACAAGGAGGTAGAAGAAAAATAATATCTGAAAAGAATTTGTAAAAGTTAATTTGGAAATAGTAGGGCTATGTCATTTCATGGTCAGCAAATAAAGTCCTTTGTTAGGAAGGGGTAATTGAGCGAACCGCAATGTGAAAAACAAAACTCTACTTGATTTCTTTATGACGATGATAATATGTTTTTGCATGCACGTACCGTCAATCTACTCAAAATTCTATAATTTGGTGTTTTCATGTTTTGACGCACCCATCAAGGAGGAGGTTCACATACTAATATCATCACCTTCTTACTGGCGACCTTTGTGTAGTTATTTTTTATAAGTTGTATTATTTTTTGTAGTAGATAAGACAATATTTATTCAGCGAGTTACGAAACACAAAAAAAAATAAAATAAATAAATAAAGGATGTTGGTATTGATGATGTTGAGATTGCAAGAGGAAGGTTTGCCAAAGGAACACATTGACCGAGGAAACTATAGAGATCCGCCTTCTTGGCAAAATGATTTCGAAAGAATGTAAGCAAGTATCTTGTAGGGTGGCTGATAATTGTTTTGAAAAAAATTTATTTGAAGGCACTCAAGTAGAGATCAAGGCCATTTGAAGCTTCAAATCAACTATTGATCAGCAAACTGATTTGTATGGGCTGCAAAACTCGACATAGAGTGCAATAAGATAGGATATCAAACATTATATTGGTATTTTGTTTTACTTGGGTGTTTTGAAATTGCCACAACTCAAAGTTGCATGGTCCCAAAATTTAAAGCTTATCGCTTTAACAGACTTAATGCCGCGCGGTAGGTTTAAATAAATGCTTACACTCCAACGAAAATAATAAACAATTTAAAAAATGAGATTTAAACTATGACAAGCTGTACAAGATACGTTCTTTACTAAACATCCTAAAAGAAATTTTTAGTAACTACCTCAGAAAAAAACATTAAAGAGTTGTTGAACAAATTATTGCGTCTGTATTGCCCCTTCCAACCTACTTTTACAACTTTTTAACTTATTCTAAGTGCACATATTACTTGACAAAAGAAAGAAGTTGATTATAAAGAAGATGTCGAAAAGAACGGCTGCCTTTTATCTCTGCTCTTGAGATCCCGTTTATAACAGCATCTACAGTTGGTAATCCTCGAATGTTTTATCAGACAATTAGTCAAGAAATACATACTTCTGACAATTTCATTTAATTTCTTCAAAATTTAACACAATTTGCGTGCAAAGAATGAATGTAATCAATCCAGTGAAAGTTTATCTAAAAATACCAAAGGGTCCAGCACACTTGTCAAATCAGGCGAACCACATGGCAACGATGGCGAGGTTATGAGTGTCTCGGTAAAAATTTCCTCTTTCTGGACAGAAATGCCGGAGATCTGATTCGCACAAATTGAGGTACAGCTCGCCTCCTGCCGCATTACATCCAATATTTCAAAATTCAACACGGTCGTCGGATCAATGGATAGCAAAGTCTTATCGCAAGTCAGAGATGCAGTCTTATATACATTTTAAGATGAAAATCTTAAAAAGGCATAAATTGATTGTTTTTCAGACTGAGAGCATAAGAAGATAAGGAAATTTTGTCAGACGTCGACTTAGGCGACAAAAAGCCATCCCATCTCTTTAACGAACTAAAGGGCCTTGCTGGAACCTCGGTAGGTGAAGAATTCTTAACAAACATCTGGCTGCAGCGTCTTTCATCTGAAGTGCAAGCCATTTTAGCGGCTTTCAAGAGCAACGATATAAAAAAAAATAAAACAAATAACAACACAGTAATGGAAACAACGGCACACGGGAATGTACTTTCCAAAATTGAACAACGCGAAACAACATTTGTTCACCACCAGCAGTCATTGGAACACAAAATCGAAGCGTTTTGTCGACGATTTGACAAGTTAGAAAATTTACACAATCGCAGCCGCCGTCGAACACCTTCACGGCATAAAGAATCAGTTTCATGATTTCGCCAGCAATCTTTAACTTTAAGTTTAAAGATAACGCAATCCGCTGTAAGCAACCATGTAATTTTGTCCATTCAAAAGGTTAAAAAAAGTAGACAGCTTGCTGTCACCATATGTGACAAGAGTTGCCAAATGTATAAAACCGTTTACATTTCTCGGATATGACAACACAATAATATATTTAGTAGACACTGGCGCAAACGTTTCTGTGTTACCTCCAATTGCTCGGCACAAAGCTACATCAAATTCTAACGTCGAATTGTTCGCTGTTAATGGCTCCAAAATAAAAACTTACTTAAGCCAGCGTTGTCGAGTAAATCAAGGTATCCGTAGAAACTTCGTCTGCACATTTTTGATTGCTGACGTCGCCCATCATAAGAGCGTACTTTTTGCAGTCTTACGGCTTGCTAGTTGATATGAAGAGGAATTGTCTCATCGATAAAACCACGTCACTTTCTGCAACTGGCGAATCAACTCCAGGTAAATGTGGAATTATAACATTTAATATTCAAAATCCTTTCGCATGGCTCTTTGAAACGTTTAAGGACTTGACATTGTTGAACAGCACTTGCAATGCAGTGACATCATTTACCACTCACTGTATAATTACATCCGGCCCAGCAGTTTTTGCGAAAGCTTGACGACTCTCTCCAGACAAGTTGTCAAGTAGACATTGCGTATCTCATGTGGCATAGAATATGCAGACCATCGAAAAGCAGCTGTGCTAGCTCACTTCATATAGTTATAAAGGCCAATGGAAACTGGAGACCGTGTGGTCTCCACGCTTGCCAGACAAATATCCAAAACCGTACATCAGTGTCATATGCTACAAGAAAGATATTTTCCATCATTAACCTGCAACGTGCGTTTCATCAAATATCCGTCCAGCCAGAAGATATACCAAAAACAGCACAACACCTTTTGCGGAACGCCGCGCAGACTATGCAAAGATACATTCATAAAGCGTTAAAGGGTTTGGAATGAGCCTTTTCATACATCGATGACATCGTAGTTGCTTCGACCAGTCAGGAGAAAAAAAAAAAACAACACCTACAAGAAGTTTTCTTAAGATTACGTAAGTACAATCTTAAAATATATGCTTCTAAATGCTATTTCGGTCAATTAGAGGTACGATTTTTGGGGCCTCTCGTCGATCAACATGGCATAAAACCATTGCCGAAGAAGGTTCAGCACATAATCGACTACAAAAGGTCATCCGTTGACAAGGACCTAAAGAATTTCCTCGCGTTGACTAATTTCTACCCGAGAAAACTAATACCACATGCCATCATAAATCAAGCTCCACTGCATACACTAATTAATGGAAACAGGAAGAATGACAATACTTTAATCGCGTGGACAACGGAATCAACCTATGCATTCGAGACATGCAAAGCTGACTTGGCATCCGATTCACTTCTCGCTCATTAGTGCCGAATGCCACGCTCTATCTTCAGACGCTGCAAAGGGAGTAAGTTAAGTACGTGAAAATATTTTCCAACTACTAGGTTTTTCTCAAAAAAACTTACTGCCACTCAAATGAAATATAGCACCTATGATCGAGAACTTCTTTCCATATATCAAGGTGTTAAACCTTTAAGACATATTTAAGAAGGAAGAGCATTTTCAATATTTATGGACCAATATTAATTGGAAAAACTCTGACGAAGCATCACCTAGGCAGCTGCGATAGTTGGATTTCGTAAACCAGTTTTCAAAAATTATTTTGCACATTCTCGGAACACAAAATCAAGTAGCAGACCTCCTTTCGAGGATTAATGCTCTTGATGTGTCAGGACCTATCGATTTCCAAGTGATTGTAATAGATCAAGTTGATGACAACTAACTACAAGAGTTACTCGAGCAAGGTAATCAGTCTAGTTCATTAAAACTAAAACTTTTGGACATTCCAGAAAATATATTGCAACTATACTGCGACATAGCATCTCCGTATGTACGTCCGTATGAACCAGCATCTTCCTGCAAAATAGTGCTCCGTAAAATGCACAGTCTGCCCCATCCCGGTGTGAGGGCAACTCTAAAACTCCTTCAAGAACGATTCGTTTGGCCAAAGATGAGAGCAAACTGCGCAAAATTCGTAAATGGATATTTGCAATACCAACGATCTAAGGTAAGCCGTCACAACAAATTAAAACTTGTTTCGTACACATTGACATCACAACAATTTACGCACATCAACATGGATATTGTCGGTCCACTTCCAACATCGAACGGCTACAGATACCTAATAACCATCGTTGACCGATACACACGCTGGCCACAGGCATTTCCAATTGAGGATATGAGAGCAAAGACCCTTGCCCAACACTTTCTTTCTTCACTAGTCGGTTCCACTTAAGGTTACAACTGACTTAGGAAGACAGTTTCAGTTTCAGAGTTGAATAAGACTTTGGGTATATGTACAGAAGTGTAGACAACTGCATATCATCCGCAATCCAATGGAATTGTTGAAAGATGGCATCATTCACTGAAATCTGCAATTATGTGCCACCAAACAACAGACTGGTTCAAAGTATTACCACTAGTTCTACTTGGTTTGAGATCATCTTTTAAGAAGGATTTAGATGTCATCCCAACAGAACTCTTGTATGGAGAAGCACTGCGCTTTGCTTAAGGCGATATCTGTCATTAAACCGAAAGGCAACATATACCATGGTACTTCTATGTTCTTCGTGCAGAAGGCCTTAGACAAATGCACACATGTATTTACAAGGATGGATAAAGTTTGCAGTCCACTTTAGCAACCGTATGAAGGGCGAAGAAGCATTCAAAATATTTTTCGATAAGAATTAAAGACATTGTTAAAAATATATTGTATCTATTGATAGGTTGAAGGCATTATTTACCAATAAGACACTCGAAGAAACCGTAAACACCTCCAACGGGACAAAAACAAGTGGACCAGTAAAGACACCTGTACTTATGTCACCCATTCAAGAACAAAGGACAACGCGGTCAGATCGTATTATCCCATCTGGATTTCGTTAGTACAGCAGACTAACTAGCGAGGGGAGTAGTGTAGGAACTAGCCCTTTCCAACTTACTTTTACCACTTTTCAACTTACTACCTACCTTTACAATTTTGCTTAGCATACCAATTACCTTTTTTGTAAATGAATTCATAATGTACTAGCTCTTAATAATAATAAGGGTAATGACGATTTGAAAAATTTTGCTGTTGAGCTCCTACCGGTATTCGAAACCAGGTAGGTTGGCGTGACAGCCAATGAGCCAACCATCAGTCCATCGCCACCACCATCAGTTAAATACAGGAAATGAATTTTCGACCCCATCTCCTCCCAATTCCCACATTTAGGCATTACAATGTGTCCACACACAGTTAAGTGCGATAATTCGCAACGAAGCTCTACGGTCACGATTACGTCATCAACCAATCTCAACCTAATCTACTTTTCACTGCACTATATTCCGATGTGGATCAGAATCTTTACTAGCGATCTAGTAAATTAGCACGATTTTCGTACGCCGAATTGGGGAAACTCCATCGCCAATTGCGCAGAAAATGTAATCTTTTTCGGTTACGTTGCATTAAAATACACTTCGAGCAGGGGGATCTCGGTGAACAACAAATCTTCCATTGCTGGTTTAATATCGCCTTTATAGTTTGTCATTGAATCTTGTTGAAATATGATGCACCAAATTAAGTTCATAATAATCGATGGAAAATACGTAAATTTCGAAGCTCCAGTGAATTTATAGACTTGTGCAAGCACAACTCCAAGAAAATTGTGTGAAAATGGTAGACATAACGCGTCTGCAATCACAGCAGAGTACTGTAATATTTAGTATTTCGATGCCATCATGAGCTGCATAAAACTAAAGGCAGCAACTCAGGAAATAGAGCTTGTTATAATTCCAAAAAAGAAAAGGGTTCTAATGACCAAGCTACTAAGCTTTATACGAGTATTCGCCTTTGATGAAAAATTGGATTGTGGCATTAGTTGTGTCTACTTTAGCTGCACAACCAAGAGGAGTCTTGATTTTGTGACGTAGATACCAAGTGCATTGAGATTGATACACTTTTTCGAGCAATTGAAGACGTATATCGGGTATTACTCGAACAATGTTTTATTTTAAAGCTTCAATCGTCGTTGGTTTACCGGCACAATTAAATGGCATCAAATCGGATGATGGCCAATCGACGGGTCCAAATCGTTTTTGCCATATCCTATTTAAACCACTGTTCTTCCACACTGATGTCACGTAAATTTGGAAACAAATAATTATTGTTCATCGCATTGGACCAGCATATATTCACAGTAATTTTTGCGTTAACCTCGTTTTTGAAGAAATAAGTACCGCAGATACCACTGGCTTGCAATCCCCAACATACTACAATTTTGCTTGTTTACATTGACCGCTTAACCAGAAATGAGCCCCATCACTGAACAATATTTTAAGGCAAAATTTAAAAAGTCACGGCTTAAGCTCTTACTCTAATTGTATCTTATAAGCCTTGAATGCAAGATCTTTACAAGTTGCTGCGAATGACGAATGAAGCGATATTTTCTTCCAAACTCACTGTTTTCGTTCTTGTTGGCGTGAGAGTATCCAATATCGTGAATTGGATGCAATTTGGCATGGTGACGTCTTCTGTAAATTTTGAAAAGAAAGCTTCAATTTTGGAAATAAATTTTTCATGACAAACTGTACTGAAAATAAATGAAGCTTTGCAGTTCAATATGACAGCTGATTTGACATTTAATTCCTGTTGAAAAGTATGACACTGAATAAAAAAACACTTTTGTATACTTAATGTTGAAATAGATTGGATTGTAAAAAACAAAATCAAAAAAGTTGAAGTAACTCCTGCAAATAAGAATTTAATAAAGATACATCGTCCCTCACCTATCAAAAATTTACATCATTTCCGTGAACCTAATATCATTACTTCAAACCTCAGTGTACAGGGCTTTCAAGTAACTAGGGCTAAAATGGAAAACTAGAGGACATTTGAATAAAAGGAATCTATAGCATACGACATATCTTGAGTTCGATAGTAAGCATTGTATCAATCAAACATTCAAAAGACATCAGAATGCTATAAGGCGAAGAACTGAAAACACAAGTTGTATACGTGCGGAGAAGCACACCCAGATAGCAATCAAGAATTTATTGTAGCTAAGGAATTGTAGAAAATCCGAGATAAATTATTAGGGCATCAAACTGCCTAAAAAACAAAGAAAACTTCAGCGTAGACCAAGTCCGACAAACCTTCTTATGAATAAATCAGATTATTCACCAATCCTAAAGGAAACAGGTTCCGATCCTAAAGAAAACCTGACTCTAGATCTCCTATCGAGAATACTAACTAGATTAGATCAGCAAGAATTATTAAATAAATTTCTGATAAAACACCTTGATAGGCTAGACCTTACACTAAATTAAATTTGGCTAAATACCTATGAATTATTCTGAATTGTGACTCCAACGCCAAGATGATCTGCAAGTTATTGAAAAATAAAAACTTCTGGTTTAGTAGACTTCTTCCTGGTTAAAAAAATTTTATGCACCTTGAAGAAAGGTTTGAACTTGAGTTCAGATTATTCTCCGATCATCTTAACCCTGAGCGATGACTTTGTATTGAAAGAAAAAAACACAGTCTTGACAAATAACCGCACTGATTGGGCTCTTTCTAAGTAGTTTCTGAATCAAACAATTAACTTATTTATTCCACTTAAAACTACTGCAGAACTTCTTGAAGATGATGTTTTCAAATTCAGCCAAAAAAAATTCAACAAGTAGTCTGGAAACCAACCCCATTCCTAAAAAGGAAAGCAGTTTACCAAAACTTTCCTAAATAAATATTGCAATTAGCAGCTAAAAAACGAAAACTTCGAGGTACAAAAAAAGGTAGTAAGCTCGGGCTCCAATAGATAAAAGAAATCTTAACAGAATCTCCCAGCATCTTCGACGTATGATAAAGGAAATGAAAAAAAGTCTATAAATAAGTATCTTAAAGAACTTACGACACCTAAACAGTCCGATAGAACTAAGGCATTCCATCAGAAAAAATTATAGACAGTGGGCAAAAACGGATGCAGTTTTTTTTTTTTTTATTTCTGTCGGAATAGTGCACTCATACAAAGAACTAGTCCATTGTACTCCTTGTAAATTCCTTTAAATGAAATCTTTCAGTCTTACAAAGAAAGTTGAGTAGGCGCCTCAACGACAAGTTTCCTATAGAACCAGCACCCAATACGCCCACCACGTCAGCACCGAGTACTTACAGCCTGATGAGAGCCGGTTATTCACAGAGAAAGTGCTCCGCGGTTTGGTCATCATTATCGCAGCATGTTGTGTCACTTATTCCCAGCACACTTAAGTTCTTTACAAAAGTGTAAGCTACCTGCCATATTTCCTGCTGAGGGACAACAGAAAGGCCGACTTCTTAGCGACGTCGGGAAGCATTCGGTTGGTCTGTCTGCATCCCGGAGAACTGTGCCATCTGCAGTTGTGCTCATTTGTGACCCAATTGTCAATGGACGCTTTCACTGAGGACGCAGGCAGACCCAACGTAGGTTAGGGTCCTGAAAAACTCTCCTCTGAACCTTGCCCGGCAAGTTCATCGGCGATTTCATTTCCCGTGATCCCAATGTGACCTGAGAACCAGACAATGTTCACTGATTTTAGCCTTCCCACTACGTTCACTGATCTCTTGCATTCTTGAACTAGCTTGGAAGTCGTAAGAGGGTTCAACAAGGCTCTAAGCGCAGCTTGAGTGTTGCTACTACCTGTCTGAAATTGGAAAAAAAGTTAAGGCAAGACTCAAAATGAAGAAAGCCACAGGGTATAACCTTATTACAGGTAAAATATTAAAACAACTTCCACGCAAATGTATGGTGAAGCTTTCTTACTTAATTCAAGCTGCAGTTAGACTGCATTACGTCCCTTATCACTGGACAATTGTTGAAGTGATCATGGTACCCAAACTAGGTAAGAAACCATATGAGGCAGCGTCTTATGGACCTATATCCTTCCTTCTCTCAGACATGTTAAAATTGTTCTCAAACGTCTAAAATCAATCATTGAGCGTAAAAAACAAGCACCGAGTCACCAGTTTGGCTCTAGAGAAAGTCATTCAAATGTAGGCCAAGAGCATAGAATAACTGATATCATAGAAAAGGGGCCGGAAGAAGAATAGGTTTGTTTTGCGTGTTTTTTGGACGTAGCTCAAATTTCCGACAAAGTTTGGCACGAAGGACTGGTGTCCAAACGCAACAGAACAAACAGAACCAATACAGTATTCCAAGTTACTTGAATCATAATTAATTCCTCGTTAAGTGTACCCTGGGTCCAACACCATACCCTTTTTTCACCAATGGTTTACCTAACCCACAAAATAGCATAGTAGCTATATTCGCTGATAATACAGCGGTTCTGGCAGTCTGAAAAACAGCAGAAGACGCAACGAGAAACCTACAAACAGCGATGAACACCATCAAATATTGGACTAAAAAATGGCGCATAAAAATAAACGACGCAAAGTCTGTGCATGTTGACTTCACAAACAAAAAAATGAGGTTAATTCCGATATTCATCAACAATATCCAAATACCTTATGCTAACCCCGACAAATAAAGGGTGAACCAACAGATAGTGTGGATGTTGGCTGTCAAGTGCTGCCATTTATTGAATCGAATGTGGTTGATCTTTTTAACAGATGTCATACAATCTTTGGCAATTTTAGTTATGGAGTCATTAACTAAACAACAAGGCAGTTTTGTTATTCAGTATTATTACGAAAATGGGCGATCTGTAAAAGTAACATTTCGTAAAATTTGTGAAATTTTCGGTAGCTAGGCACCTCAATTCGTCGCTGAAGTCAACAATTGGGCCTCACTTGGGGAACTTTACGCTAATTTTAAAAGTTGATCTTCATTTGCACGCCTATGAAATCCAAATTACACACAATTTGGACCATTTACGAAGTCGCCATTTGTTAACTGGATCTTGGATCGCCAGGAGAATTTAACATCGAATTTGATCTTTTACGATGAAGCCTATTTTTGAATACAAGGGTATGTATTCGAGTATCACGGAAAGCCATTGCACTATATGGTGATGTATGGACTATGGGTTGGCGGCATCATTGGAAAGTACTTTTTAGAAGATGAGGCAACATGTTGACCGGCTTTGTTTTTTTTTTTTTTAAATTGAACGAATTGATCTTGGATGATCTCTGGTTTCAACAGGATGATGCTACGGTCCACACAAGCCATCAATCAATCAATTTATTGCGTACGAAATATAAAGATCACATGATCGATTAGAGGAGAAGTTGATTGGCCTCCAAGGTCATGGGATTTGACATCATTAGATGTCATCCTCTGGAGTTATAAGAAGATCTACCGTCTCCAGATATATGTAGCAGCTCACGCGAAAAAACTGAAACAGCACACAAATGAAGACGCATCTAAACTCTTAAACGAAAGCGAACAAGGTAGAAGACTCCAACGTACAAGGCCGCACGAACTGGTAGTGTAATAGACAAACAAGTGAATCCGATGGGCATCAACTAGTTCAATCACATATCTACTCACTTATTTTATTCAAAATCAAGCTGCTTATTAGTCTTATTGACTAGTTGTAGGGTCATGTAAAAAAGAATTTGCTTTAATAAAAAATAAAATGTATAAACATAGAATACAATGATCTCCGATTAATAAGCTATAGATTATAGTTGTAATCAAAAAGTAAGGTGACTTGATATTTTTATAAAAAAAAATTATTTATTCATTAAGAATAATGCCGTCCCCTTCAAAGTAATCCCCCTCAGATATTATACACTTGTGTCAACGATTTTTCTAATCCTCGGAGCACTTCTCATGAGCACTTTTTTGGTATAGCATCGCGCTCTTCCAGCGATGTCGTTTTTATTTCCTTAATCGTTGCAAATCTCCATCCTTTCACAGGTCTCTTCAGCTTAAGGAACATGAAAAAGTCACATGTTATCGTGTTGTTTTTGGCCCAAAAATCTTTCACAAGTAACAATGAATCAGCAGGTGCATTCTCGTGACACAAAAGCCATGAATTGTTTTTCCACAATTTCGGACGTTTTTTTCGTACGGCTTCTTGCAAACGGCGCATAATTTCAAAGTAATGCTCCTTATTGATCGTACGACCTTGATGCCCTACACCACGGTAATCGAAAAAAAAAAACAGCGATCAAAACTTTGACATTTGATCGAACTTGGCGCACTTATTTGGGTCTTGGATCCCCTAGGTGCTTCCATTGCGGCTATTGGGCTTTGGTTTCGACGTCATAACCATATACCCATGATTCGTCATTGACTCTGATTTGCTTACACACGTCCCACGCTCAAATCATCCGAAAAAATTGCATGACAGGAGATGACCGATATGCCAACATACTCAGCAACTTCTCTTTTTCTCTTATGGTAATTCGACGATTTTCCAAAACAATTTTCTTCATAGCTTCACGATATCATATTTTTTGATGTGCTGGGGCGTCCAGAGTGGAGTTTGTCATTGGCATCTTCTCGGCCGTCTTGAAAGATATGGTACCACTGGCAAATATTTTTTTTTTACTTAGAGCATACTCGCCGCATGCATGCATGCATAGAGCACTTGATTCTATTTTTTACACAAAATTTGATGTAAATTCTTTGCTCCATTTCTTATAAAAATTTTAAATCGCCGAGCACACCAAAACACGTCCAACCTTTCTAACTCTGAAAAACAAACTAAGTATGCTATATACGATGGCGGTACCCAATTCAACAAAAAAAAAAAAAACACAAAAATTTTGGAAAAAATTTATTTATTTTTCAACATAATCGCCTTTCAGCTCTATACACTTTTCCCAGAACTGTCTTGCTCCTCAAAATAGCCATTAACTGCCGACATCACTTGTTCGTCGTTGGAAAATCTTTGACCACTGAGCCAGAACAGAAAATAATCCGAGGGGCTAAATCTGGCAAATAGGGTGCATGAGGTAGCAGTTCAAACTTCATTTCATTAATTTGGCCATTGCAATAACGGATTTGTGACCTGGTGCATTGTCTTGATGAAAAAAACATTTTCTTCTTAGCCAAATGCGGCCGTTTTTGCTTGATTTTTTTCGCTCAAACGTTGCAATAAGTTCGCATAATACTGGCCGTTGATAGTTTTTTCTTTTTCAAGATATTCGATGAAAATTATCCCACGCGAATCCCAAAAAATCGATGCTATGTCCTTGCCTGCAGATGAAACGGTCTTCGCCTTCTTTCGAGTTCTCCCTTTTGAATCCTTCGCTAAACACTCAATTGAAACATCTTCACGACACTGTTTTTGCTCGAGTGTGAGCAAACGCGGAACCCATCTTGCACACAGCTTTCTCATGTCAAAATTTTCAAATAATATGCAATGTACCGCACTTTTTGGAATGCCTACAATGTCTGCTAGCTCGCGCACTTTCAGTCGACGATCATCCAGTACCGCTTTGTGGATTTTCTTCGCCATTTCTAGAGTTCTCACCTCATTTGGCCAACCACTGCTATGCTCGTCTTAGCAGCTCGTACGGCCTCGTTTAAACCACCAACCCAAAATTTTACTGTTGTAAACGAAGGAACAGACTCACCCAGAGTTGAATCCAGTTCAGCTTTTACATTGGTTGGGCTGAGGCCTTTTAAATAAAAGAATTGTATCACATAACGATGACCAATTTTCCCAATTTCTACAAAATCACTGACAACGTTCACAATTGATGGCTGCCAAATAGATACCAAACAACGTGGCACCTTCAAACTTGAAGCATATGCTTTATAGACTGCGTACTCACAGTGACTGCCCTCGTATTTAAAATTGTGAACATATGTTCGGTACATGTGTATCAACACAACAAATAAAAAAATCGATATTCGAATGTACGTTGTGCGCGAAATTTCAAAAGTCACCTTACTTTCTAACAAATGGATGATGACTTAGAGACAAAAGTTCCAATTTAGAATTAGTGCAGATCACTTTATCCCTTTTGACTAATAAATTTTCTATTCAAAATTTTTTCAGTTTGCTGAAACTTATAAATTTCAATAAATGTTTAAACAAATATAATAACACTAGAGGGCTTCGTCTGTAATAATAATTTCAGATAAGAGTTAAGATAAAAGTTATTTTATTACGAAGGCTGTTTGATGAGTATCCGGAATGGAAGATAGGTGGATTTGCTGAGCGAAAATAAGTGTACGATAATTTAGTATAACCTCCTTTAGCCCACTTGTCAAAATTTGGTGTGAGTCCGACGCCTACTTTTGTTTTGACACTTATTTCAAAGCATCGTGTTTTTTTGCGACCATGGAAAAAGAACAGTATCGCTCCGTGATCCGATTCTTGTTTTTGAGTGGCAAAACCAGCAGGAAAATCAAGCCAGTTCTCAATGGTGTGCATGGGACGCATTCATCTTCCCGTACAACATCGCTCCGTGCTCCGATTCTTGTTTTTGAGTGGCAAAACCAGCAGGGAAATCAAGCTAGCTCTCGATGGTGTGCATGGGACGCATTCATCTTCCCGTACAACCGTTTACCATCGGTTCGCAAAGTTTCGCCGTTGCCGAATATCGTTTTTTGATGAACCTCGGTTACTACATAGGAAACCGTGCATAAAATCCATGATATCGTATAATGGGACCGCCGAGTGAAAATTCGCGAGTTGGCTGAGATAGCAGGCATCTATCTATATTCTGCACGAGATTTCGGGCATGAGAAAGCTGTCCGCGCTATGGGTGCCGCATTTGCGGCAATCGTGAGACGAATTCAAAGACGTGCTCGGCCCTCGAAATCCGAAGGAGTTTTTGCGCCGTTTTGTGGCCGTCGATGAGACATGGATTCATTAGTATACACAAGAGACTAAAGAACAATCGAAACAATGGGTATTACCTGGTTAACGTGCTCCAAAGAAGGAGAAGACCGTGCCTTCGCCCAGGAAGGTGATGAACACCGTTTTTAGGACACTTGAGGTGTGATCCACATTGACTATTTGGAGAAGGAAAAACCAATTACAGGAGCATACTACGTTTGAGCCAATTCAATACCGATTTGAATACTTATACGAATTGCACTGCGAATCGCTCCCATTCTCCGTATTCTCCGGATTTGGCTCCCTGCAACTTCTTTTTGTACGAGTCGAATGAGGTAGTCATCGCCGCCGCTGAGGGGCATTTTGTAGGCCAACAAAAGTCGTACTATACGGAGGGGCTAAAAAACTTGCTGCAACGCTGGGAAAAGTTTATCGAATTAAAAGGGGATTATATTGAAAAATAAATGGTCAAAACCTAATAAAGTTGCGTTGTCATTTCTAATCCGTGTTAAAGAATAAAAAAAACACAGATAAATTTCAACCCTAAACAAAGGTCATATACTCGTATACTCACATATACGAGTAAACGTCTTCATACGTCTTACGAAATAAAGGCATCCTTGTTGATAACAAATTCAATTTAAAGTTTGACAGAACTTTGGGAAGTTCTAGGCAATATTCTTCTAATTTTGGTGCACGCATTTGTTACAATTGACGTGAAACAAAGATTTGGAAAACAAACCCATTGTGTTAGTAGGAAAAACAAGGCCCCTATTTACGTACGTATTTAGTATACGAGTACATGTATTTTTTTGTTTTTTTAAAGATGAAGCAACAAATAAAGGAAAAAAATCGATCACATAATTCACCAGAATGCTTGAAATAAATTTCATTAAGTCAACTCTTTCACTATAAACTGTCAACATATGTATAAATCTATCTTGTCTTAAACGAATTTTTAAAAATTAAGTTTCACACATAATTTTAATTAAACTAAATGCCAATCATGAAATTTGAGTTGTTTTGATGCATCTTTCAGTCTGATAACTTTTAATTGCAATTAAATGTGAGTGTTGTATTGGAAAAGTGCCAGCAAACTACAACATAGAGTATAGGTACATATGCACTTATGGATGTAAATCTCATTAAATCCATTGGATAATGTCACCATATTTTCCAAAGAAAGAGCAACAACAAATCCAATTTATCCATTCAAAGTTAAAAGTCTGTTATACTTCTGTGTGAACATCAAAACACACGCACTTACACTTACACGAGCTCCGTTTCAATCTATTGGCGGAACGCACCACCATTAAATATTTCGACATATTTGGAGGAGACATTTTCTTAAATGCACAATCAAAGTTTCGCTTCCGTTTACTTCTTTTCTGTTGCGTTTGTTTTTGGTTGTTTTTTTTTTTCTGGTTTATCAAAGGTAATATCCGGATAATAAGTGGAAGAACAACTTGCAATGAAGCCTAAAATGAACTGTCGAACAAAGGAAGGAAAAAAATTAAATGGAATGAATTTCTATCCAAAGGAGGTTTGTTGTGCGTACAGACCGAACCGTTTGGCTATTTGCTTTTATAAGCTATTTGTTTTCAAGACATTCTCTCTTTAGTTGTTGTATTCTTTCTTTTTTAATAATAGATGCTTCCACACATAGGTAAATAACAATCGTCTTAAGGGCTTATGGTTTATGGCCTCTTTCAAAATATGCCACCTTCAATTCTTGCGGTGAAGTGTGTACAAAATAAAAAAATCAATTTGCTGTCATCATAGTGTTTTTTGTAGTATTGCACTCGATAAGCACTTGCAAATTATGAAGTGTTGAAATTAATTGCCTACAACTTGACACTTCCTTCCGAAAATCATAATTAACCACAAAAGCTTGCGGCAAGGAGTGGTAGCAGGATTGCGTGTGTAATATGTGCAAGTACATAAACCATTTATGGGTGCCCTTCCTGTTTCGTTGGTGACATGTGTTGAACTCTGTAAATGTGTACGGCTATTAACCATAATTAAAGGATTAAATTCTTGGAAAAAGGTATTCGGCCTATTCTATGTATGGTGTGTGTTTCCAAACTCAGAAAATGGTGTCAAGGGTTAATTTCATGAGATTTATTAATGGGCCCATACCTGATTTAGGACGTGTTACAATTTGGTAACTGCTCTTATTCTGTATATTAAGGGTATTTTTTAAGAGTTTGAGAACTTTTTTTAACAATGGTTCGTGACATTATATTTTAAATTTGACTTCGTGCATATTATTTTTTTACGAAGCACACCCTGTCGTCCCAATTTTGTATCGCACTTGTGAGTATTTGCAGGTCTATCTATATTGGCTTCCAAGGTCTAAATAACGGTCATATCAAAAGTGTCCGCGGTATTTTGGTACATTTTTGAAAAAAAAAAATTATTTTTCAAAATCAATTTCAATCAAGTACATATTGCTCATTATTATCTATGACCTTTTGCCATTTTCCGGGTAGCTTCATAATTCCATTGGCCAAGTGATTTTCAGCGGCTCTTCGGTCGTCCAATTTTTTACCATCAAGAGAGTTTTGCAAAGACCGAAACATAGGGTAATCAGAGGGCCCAAGGTCCGGGCTATACGGTAAACTTCTCAACCAAGCTCCGTAAATTTGTTCCGGGTCATCAAAGATGTGTATAGCCTAGCATTATCATGATGGAAAACAACTCTCTTTCCGTTGGAAAATTCTGGTCGCTCTTTCTTTATAGCTTCATTCAAACGGTCGAGTTTTGCACAGTAAATGATTGAATTGATTGTTTCACCAAGTTCTAGCAGCTCATAATAGACAATTCCCTTTCAATCCCACCAAACACTCAACATAACCTTGTTTGCCGTCAATCCAGGCTTTAAAGTCCTTTGTGCTCGGTTACCGGCCTTTGACCATAATCGCTTGCGTTGATGAATCGCTTCAAAAATGATTCCATTTCGTTAGGTTTCAGCAGTGTTTCACTGACGGTTATTCGGTCAATTAAATTTCTTTGAGTTAATTCATGTGGCAATCATACATCGAGCAATACAAACTGTAATACGGTTGATGATTGGTGCCTCAGCTTCCGTGCCGGTCTTGCTCCATCAATTGCAAAATTTCATCGACTTTTTCAGTGACAGGCCGACCAGTGCGAGGTGCATTTTTTACATTAAAATTTCCGGAACAGAATCGACCAAACCACTCCTGGGTCCGGCGTTCACTTACAGCATTCTTACCGTAAACAAATTTTTCGGCATATTTTTGAAGCGTTTTTCCCTTTTTTTTAGTAAAAAAGCATAACATAGCCTATTTCTATTATCAATATTATAATACAAATTCTATAAGGTTTTTTTTTCAAAAAACCTTTATTTAAGAAAAACATGTACAATAGTATTATTCAAAGTATTCCCCATTTGAAGCTATGACTTTTCCCCATCTTTCTGGCAATTTGTGAATCCCATCCTAAAAGAACTGCGCCGGCTTGGCAGCCAAGAATGAATCAAGCCAATTTTTGATATTCTGCTCTGATGTCAAACGTATTTTAGTGAGGGCGTTCTTCATCGACCGGAACAAATGGTAGTCAGAAGGGGCAAGGTCTGAGTTAAAAGGCGGGTGGGGTAAGACTTCCCATACACTGTTTTCCAAATAGTTCTTAACCGGAATAGCAACGTGGGGCCGAGCGTTGTCATGATGGGAAATTATTGCCTCGTGTCTGGTCGCATATTCCGGGCGTTTTTCGGCTACTGCTCTCTTCACACGGACTAATTGTGTTCGGTAGCATTGTCCATTGATGGTTTCACCCGGTTTTAGCAGCTCATAATACAGCACACCCATCTGATCCCACCAAATACAGAGCATAACCTTCGCGCCATGGATATTCGTCTTTGCCGTTGATTTGGCTGGTTGGCCGGGTTTCACATATGATTTTTTGCATTTGAGGTTGTTGTAATGGATCCATTTTTCATCACCAGCACTTCCAAGCCAAAATCACCACTTTTAAATCGTGCAAACCACTTTTGGCACGTTCGGTCAGCTAGCGCATGTTCACCATAAACTTCCACCAAAATACGATGACTTTCGGGAGCAGTTTTCAGTAATGAAGAAGAACTCCCCGCAAAAACACTTTTTCAGGCACAAAGTTCGACATATTTGAGTGAAAAAAAAAAATTATTGTTGTTTACGCTTGAAATGAATGACATATACTGAAATGACGTACAATGACAGTAGCTTTCCAACGCATGTTCCAATGGAATAATAACAGTGGAATAATACAAGTTACGCCATCTCTTAGACAACCGCACGAATAACGAAAAGTTATAGACCCAATAGAAAATCAATTATTTAAAAAACAGTCTTTACATCTTAGTTTGATCTTACGCAATTGGTTAACCTCATTTAAGATAGGAACCAGCTTCGGTTATTTTAAGTTGCAGCTCTTAATTGGGGCTTATAACTATTAAATCAAACAGTCTCAAATGGATGAAGTTTTGGAGATTAGGCAGTTTATCGACTGAAAGTTAGCTTGAAAATGAAATTATTTATTAGGTGCGCAACCAAGACTACCCATTTGAATGTTTCCAGGTAGGTTTAAACGAGTTTGGCAACGTGAGGTCGAGCATTGTCATGCTGTAGAGTCACTTTTTCGTGCCACTGCTCGTATTATTGGCGATTTTTGCGCAGTACTCAGCTCAATCGCATCAATTGAAGTCGATACCGTTTTTCAGTGCCGGTTTTGTTGGGTTTGAACAGATCATAATAAATAACACCGACCTGGTCGCACTAAATACACAGCATAACCTTTGCAGCGTGAATATTGGGCCGAGCCGACGACATAGAAGTATATTCGGGCAGTCCTCATGACTTTCTTCTCTTTAAGTTGCTGTAATGAATCCATTTTTCATCACCTGTCAGGATGCGATGAATAAAACCCTTCCTGTGTTTGTTTTTTATTCATTCCCAATAACGGCTTGGCGGGTAACTTCTAACGCTGAAGCAAGCTCTTCTTGTATTTATCACAGACCCTCATCGAGCAATGCCTCCAGGTTAGCGTCTTACAAGGATTTTGGCCTTTCTTCACGCGGACAGTCGTCAACATCGAAATCACCATCTTTGAAGTGACGGAACTAATCACGGCGAATTGTTTCACTTAGAGCAGCATCTCTGTAAACTTTTCACGCAACCAAAAGTATATGATGCCAAAACAAAATCACTAATGTATCAAAACGGTTTGACAAGCCTAAGGCAGGCCTAAAACAAGCCTAAGTCAAGCCCTACGACAGGTGCCCTTAAACACAATAAGCTTACTCTCACCCCAATCTTTATGGCTCATTTAAATATGAGTATGAATTAGATGAGGGCAGGTTATCTTCAGTTTTTATATATGTAGTTGGATATCGATGTTTGTTAAAATGTATATTAACATTTGGATTTTTATCAAGTCTGAAACCACGGTTTCTGACTGCATTTCGACAAGCAACTGACTGCCCTTTTTGTTCCACGGTCAAAAATGTTCGCCATTCTTTTAAATATGCGTAGACGTCCAGGTCACCCTTTCCTTCAGAAGGTTGATTCGTTAACACGTTGCATGGTTATTACTGTCCTTTCAGCAAGACTACGCGCAAGAATAATATATTCACAGGATTGAAAAAATTCGTGTAATCGATGAATCTCTTTCGAAATCGTTAAATTTAAGTTGCCCTGGACGGATTCCAATCTAGGTAAGTAGGTAGGTAAAAGTGGCTGTTGGAAAGCTCCTAAGTAAAGATTTCTTTTCTGGGAAAGAGTTGGACATGTACAGAGTAGGTGGAAGATTATTTCTTCTACCTTATCGTTCATACAGTTTTTACAGAAATCATTTGTAAAGCCGCCAAGCCTGCTTGCATGCTTGCCTATAAGGTAGTGTCCAGTGATGACACCTATGATAGTGCTGAAATATTTCCTATTTACAAGGATCAGACTCTTAGAGCGATCCCTGTCCAGCTTTGGCTAGATCTTTTGTTTGCATTAAGATTTAATATTAATTTGCACGTAGTAATTGGTGTACCTATGCTACCTTTTCTGGTAGAATAGATAGAGTGGTTCCAATTTTGGCGAGTTCGTCAGCCCTAAAATTCTCGGGAATGTTTCTGTGGAACGGCACCCAACAAAGGTGAAGGCTGAAGTGCTCTGGTATCTCCATAAGTTATGGTCGGCATTCAAGGGCGGTTTTAGAATTTAATGAGACTGAGCCCAGGGACTTGATAGAGGCATAGTAATCCGAAAAGATGCAGATATCACGTTTTTTTTTTAGCCAGGACAGAGCTACGGTAATAGCTAAAATTTCCTAATGGAATACGCTACAGTGATTTGCAAGACGAAAGGAGAGGCTTTGATTTAGCTTATCTCAGAAAACACCGCCATGGCTTCTAATCTAATGTCTATAAAAAATTCTGGTCTCCGTTTAGGTCTAATATGATATTTTTAATTTTCATTAGTGTTTTCTTCTTTTTATCTAATGTATTCCTTTGCAATACTCTGTCCCCGGTCTTTTTCTGTAGAATGACAATGGTAGCTTTTGTGAAGTTCAATAAATACCGAACTGTCGGTAAAGAAAAAATTTACCCAGCTCTTACCCTTTGTACATTATCGAAATTTAAAAATTGTAAATTTTTTTTTCTAAATATGTACGTTGGAAAATCCGATGCCGATGGTGCCAAAAAACCCAGGAAATATGAAGATTTCCGGAAGCACTATATGAAATACTTTACCTCTTATGGTCTGGCCATAATATATTATGAATTTTAATCAGTCAGGGATTACTAAAATTTCTCTGAACTTGCTAGATAGTACTGAAAACCGTGCAAAGCCCATTTTCATATGTTCTCTGAAGCTTCTCTGAATGATTGGTTCGCTTATGAAATGCTCTGAGTTAGCTCTCTATTTTTTTAGGACTGTTTATTTTACAATTCTTAATAAGCGTGTTAATTTTAAATTTTAGACCTGATAGTCGTCCAAATCATCTGTTTGCGCTCTGTTATGTGTTCCGCAAAATTGCTCGTGTAGATAGATATATAAGATAATTGGCAAATTAGCCACACCTTTTTTAATTTAAATGTTTCATCAACATTCCCATTACCATTTTTCAAGGAAACCTGCCTACTGCTGAACATATTAACCCTCTACTGCACACATCATGATCCATAAAAAATAATAATAACAAATGTCGTTTTTGTCTTACATTTTAATTAATTAAGACACTAAATGAAAAAAAATAATTGTTTAAAAATTTTATTAAAAGTTATTAATTTTTGGCAAAAATGACTGCTTGTGCAATTACACATTTTTCAAAGTAACAAAAAATAAATAAATATAGAATTCAGTTTAACGTGTATTACAAAAAATAGTTTAATATTTAACAAAATAAAACATTTTCTTCAATATTATTCACTACTACTAAATTAATCAATTATGAATTGTTTAGACACAAATTTTTTTTGCAATTTTGGCATATAACGAATGACCTGTACTGACAGTCGTTTTTGCATTGCTGCTTTGTATCTTTCCATTCGAATGTGGCCCATGGAGTCCAAGCGAACGGAGTTCAGTGGAAAATCAGTACGCCTTAGAATTTTTTTTTATATTACGAAGTGAGGAAACGGGGCTTGCCGGATTTGAAGTTGGAGTGCTTGACTTTGAAGCAGGTCTTCCCCTTTTTAGACACTTATTACTCTTACATAGATGTTCTGCAACAGCCAGTTTAAAATCGAAAAGAGTCATATATATGTCACTCTGTTTCCGCCACAAAATCCACGCATTCGTAACACATAAGTCCAGAAAGTGGAAACAAATTTTTAGATACCATTTTTTGGATCGAATTTCAATGCGGCAAAGACTGAGCATAGAATCTAAGAGGTCAACACCACCCATGTATTTATTATACTCGTCTACCTCCTTTTTTTGTTGTGGGATTGGCCCGCACAAATGTAGAAAGCATATTTACATTTTTATTATCAAACCAGGACACAAAAGAAACGTCGACGCCTTCAATTTTTGCCATCTTTTCAATTACATTTCCTCGTCCTCTTTTCTTTCTTTCCTTTTCTTTTGGAACGTCAATGTTGGGAACCCTATTCAGCCTAACGGTCCCCAATGGATGAAGACCCACTTTGGTTAGTTGCACTTGCACAACTGTTGAACCAGTTGTCAAAATAAAGTTTGTGATTCATATGTCTTAGCACCGTTGATACTAACTTGGGCACCACATTTCCACTAACACCCAAATCTGGGAAATTGTCAGGAATAACATTACTCTGCTCCCCTGCGAATATATCAAAGTCATAACAAAGCTTAAAACAAAGTTTTTGTAACCCCATTTATGTGGTTTTTTGGGGTTGTACTGCTTTAGGTGATGTCGACACTTAGTAGGGATTATTTGCTCATCCACTGCAGGGTCTTCTTCTCTTGGTATAAGGAGAAGTTGTTCCATTATATTTAGAAATGGCCTAACTTAAAACAACTTGTCGTGTTTTAATCATCATTATCATCATTATCAGCAAAATGGAGATATCTTTTTATTTCCTCCCAACGTCTACATGGCATGGTCTCACAAGCAAAAGGTTGCCCTATTTGTGAGTTCCAGTAATGTCTAGTAGAAGGCAGAAGAGACGTGAATAATGTTCCATTTCATTGGGAGTAATGTTGACTGGTTTATTTATGTTATCCTGCAGTGTTTTTCTATTGGATTCCTCAGCGATCATGTCGAACAGTTCCCCCGTGAAAAGAAATGAAAAGAAGTCAGCGGGGATCTCAAGAGAGGACATTTCCTCCAGAAAATCTTTAGTCCCTAAGAAGGTGTAGTCGCTATCCTTGTATGATTTACGGGACTTGTTTTTCCATGCTATGTTTTTATCCTTCTCATACTTCGATTTCAAAGTGAGTAATGGTTTTTCTTCTTCTGAATCGTACTCACTTTCATCGGTTTCAAGCACCTCCAGGAGTTCTATACTTCCCATCTCCATATCCTGTTCATCTTCGGATTCAAAGATTTCATCCTCACTTTGAAAACCATCACCAGGAATACCACGGCTTCTTCTTCCGTAAAACGAACTACTTGATATCATTGTTTTCTCACTGCAAGAAAAGCGAAAAGTTGGAATATTCATATTTTTGTGAATGGATAAGGAGCCACGACCATAATTGAACATTTATCACTTAAATATTACTTAGCAATATCGAATTTCAATACAAAAAAATATAGCACGGCTTTATTTCTTTTTTAGCCAAATAATAAATAAACTGCACTGCACTGCACTCTAGACGCACGCACTTGTGAAATTCAATTCTTTTTCACAAAGAAAAAGAAGACAAAATACATAAAAACGGTTCTTTTCCCGTGGCAGTTGGGAAATCATAGTAGTCGGTGTTCAAATATGAAAAGCCATATATGGCTGCTAGTGCAGTAGAGGGTTAAAAAGACTGTGATTTAATTATGCCCATCGATATTTTCGATAAACAAAAACATATCTGCGGCTTGATCTCTGAGCAACACAAACAGTATGGTTTATCTTTCAACCTCTATATGGGTAGTGAATTTAAATTCATTGGAAGGACACTTAGTGGTTTCTCCACCATACTCGTACCCATGAGGACTGGAGCTACTATCTGTACTCGTACTCGTAGGTTTGTCCGATTAAGTCCTCTCAACAAATTTACGGCTGCCAATGACAAGCTTCTTATATAAAAATTAGTTAATTATGGTATTATGATGCTTCATTAATTTCTTGCCGTTTATATATTTTAGATTAAAAAATACATATGTAGGTCGCTCTAGATTGGGTATGGTATGATAAAAAGGTGAATAAGGAGATTAGACCGTAATCCACAATTAATTTATTTTTATGTACTGAGAAGCGTTAGAAAGGGTAATCCAAATAAAAATTTCGTTTTCAATCATTTGTTAAGTTGACACTGACATACAGCTCTTTCCTGTTCGAAATCGTTTTTATAGGGTGATAACGATTTAAGCCCATCGTTCGAGCCGTTCGTAAAATAGAGCAAGAAACAGTCAAGAAGTCACCACCAATTAATTTATTTTTATGTATTGAGGCGCATTGTTGATTCTAAAAACCGTAACTTAAATATCTCACCAAGTAACTTTTACCGCAGATTATCTGAGTATTTTATTAGAAGTGTTGACGTGGCTTGCCACAATCTGTGGTGTCCTTCATAAAACTGATATTTTGTCGGCAGTTTTTTGTGTACATTATCTGGTACAGGTTTGTAGAGGCATAGAAAATGTAAAAGGATGAAGTGGTCCATGTTCCACATTGGAATAAGCTTGATAAGCAATCTGTGCCGATAATCTGCCGGCTGGGAACCGGTTCTCAGGCTATGATAAGACCAGTTCTATCCGATGTTTATTTCTTTCACGTGAATACGTCACTGCTGCTTGCATCAGAATTCAAAGAATGATCAAGTCTGATTGCAAAGCTGCTTTTTCGGTGTTTGGATGACCATGCGCACCGATTGTCTTTTGAATCTAATTTTATGGACTTGATTTGTAAAACAATAACACACAAATTATTGAATGAGGGAGGGTATCCCACTCATTTTGTGCTCGTTCCCATAACTGATCGAGATTCTTTGCAGCTTCATCCTACAGTGCCAACCACTTTTTAGCAAATATCCATAAATTTCCGATTGGCCTCAAATAAAATTGCGATTGCTTGAAATTGTTGTTCCTTAAGCCACCTTTTAATAATTTCAGCCACATGTCCAGGGTCACCATCTTATTGAATTGATTTGTCGATTGCGTATGTGCATTCTTTCATGAATTCGGATAGATTGGCCTGTAAAATCTCATTTTTCACATTTTTCTGTTAATTTGTACCACTGGAACAACATGCCACCAGGTAAAACACTCTCACACCATCAAACTTCCTGCACCATATTTTCGTGCGGACGGTGCCAAAAGCACTCTCTACCATCTGGCTGAAAACGATTAGTTTTGGTTTCATGGGACTATATTATACGTTTTCAATCTTCTACGGTCCAAATTTTATGCTCTTTGCAAACCAGGCTTATTTTCTTGACTGCAGTCACAAGTTCAATTCTCCTAAGGGCCCTTCTTTCTATTCACTCACTGACGTTGGTGACCTTCCGAATGAAATTGATAACACTACTAGCAGAGGTATTCATTGGTTCTATGGCCTGTCTTACAGATGAGCTATTCTTAAAATATGAGATGCATCTCGACTGCTCACAGCTATTAATAGCTAAATTGACTGCTGATTTAGGAGTTCAGTTCTACAAAGGGGAGTTTCTGAGCCCTTTTTTGCCTGTTCGTCAGCCTTTACATTCCTATCTATACCCTCATGACTAGGATCCCACCAGAGTTTTTAGAGGTTTTTGGATCAGTACATGACTGATTTTGAGTCAATGGTATGCAAGCTAAGGGCATTTATAGCTGCCTAACTGTCCGTGAATATATAGATGTTTGTATCTTTGATACAAGTTGCTTAGTTTGAGAGTTCAAAGCCTCCCTGAACGCACTTGGAAAGCTGAATTTATTGAATCAGAGTTGAATCGCGGAGAGTAAAGTCACCGATGAACACCGATGCAAGACACAACTCAGATGAGAGCCCGAACCTTTCTCTTTTTTAAAATTGATGGTCGCTCAAGGGATTTTGCGAACTCTTAAAATGTTTGGGCACAGAGAGGCATTAGAACTGCCTGCGTCCTAAGTAAGGGCTCCTATTAACAATTGGGTTTCGTGTGAGCATTAAATGACAATTCCTCCTGACGTCTCTAAGAAGCCAGCGAATTTCCAGTTGCCTTTCAGTAAAAAAGCTTGTTTGTGACTGGTTATTTGCTTATTACCTAAGTGATGCCGATACCATGGAGCACTACCTTTGTGAGTGTTAGCGATATGACCCCAAAGGGCCACAAGCTACTCAGCACTGGTAACTTAGGCATTTTATCACTGAATCACTAACTCATCCTTTTAGCAAGGACTGAGGAATTCCAGTAAACTACAGCTAAAAACTACTTCTTTTTGGGTATTCTGTTCTTTAAATTATTTGAACATTTCAAATAAGGTTTGATTTGATATGATTTATAGTCGATTACCGAATTAAATACAATAGTATGAGTAGAATGCCGCTCGTTTCTACCATTTTCAATGATTTCAAACTGCACCTGTTTACCCATAGAATTCTTAAACTAATTACACTGACAACAATTCGGAACAACAGCTCCAGAGTATCACTATCATCGTTGAAACGCAATCAAATTCTACAATGTAATTTTAAATAAAATTGAAATTAATTTTCTAGCCAAGACTCTAGAAAACCAATAAACGAAAAGAATTAATTTATAACCCTCTAGTTACACAGGAATACGAAACACTTAAAAAACTAATTTCATTAAAATGTCAGCCATATTTTTCGTTCTTTTAAGCGAAATATACATTTATTTACAGGTAAGGGAAAACAGCATTTACATAAACTAAGATGGAAGACCACGATAAAATGCAAATCGTCGTAGCTTCAGATTCATTATACTTAAGACTACTCATTACACTTAAATCCAAAATAACTACATCCTTTATTCTAGCATAGACCAGAAGAAAAACTACAAAAAAGGAAACTTAATAAATTGTGGTAATGATGGCAAAACAGCAAGGCTCAACGGATGCATAATATGACTTTCGTTTTGACTTTACACTCTACACAGATGAAAGCAAATTTCAAAACGTTTCTCGAAAACACCTTTTCCATATTCAGTCGTGTGTACATCTGTATTGAAGTTCAACATAAAAAAAAAGGCTGCACAAATAAATCCTACTCTGTGTTTGTGTTTTTATTCATTAAAAAAGCTATTAAGCTATAATAAGTGCTCTTAACAAAAAAAATCAAAACAAAAAGAAAAAATACAATAGCAGCGTATCTACAAAAAAAGCGTAAAAAAGCAAAAGCGCATCAAAAAATCATTAAAACTTAAAAAAAAAAAAAAAAAAAAACACAAAATTAATAATATAACGAAAAATAACTTTCCCTAAGTATCCTATAGTTTCGAAAGCGTGCCTTACCTTTAAGCAAACTATAACCACACTATGTATAAGGATTGCATCCTTTTTCAGGTGAAACAGCTTAACTTATTTTTTCCTATGGAGAAAAAACTTACTGGAAGTGCAATTAGAGTATCTCACAAAAAATTTTCCTTTTTTTGTGTACATACATATTTAAATTACAAAAAAAAAGTTTCATCTTTTTTTTTTTTTTTTTCTTTTTGAAATAAAATTCAGTCAGAAATTGATTTAAAACTTTATAGAAAATATAAATTTGAAAAAAACAAATAAAAAATCAATCAATCTTTCCAGTGATCTTATGAGAATTTTTGCAATTTATGTGTTCAAAAAGCAACACATCGTTGGCACTTGAAAGAGGTTTTTTTTCATTTCCTTTACTAAATGTAAAAAGTTTAGATATTCTTCATACCATCAACTCCAACTTACAAATTGTGTTTGGAAATTGCTTGCCATTTACTTGGAACTTGTGGAATTTGGATTCAAATATTAAAACTAAGTTGGCTTCTAATGAATTGCTTACTCTACCTTTTACAGTTCAATGCAAGCTATTTTGAGCTTTAATTTTAATATTTTTATGCCAAGTTGTTTCCAAATATGTGAAAACAAAACGAAACCCTACACTAGTAAGTTGAGAAATTATACAATATGAAGAAGTTAAAAATTCACACCCATCTAAGGATAAAGGAAGCATTTTCAGAGTACATCCGTATTCCACAGTTGGATTTACAATTACTTACTTCATTTCTGAAATTGTATTCACTACAAGACGAAAAACCCCAAATTTAACCCAACGGTTGCGTTTATAATTCTAGTAACGTCAAACAACTCGGTGTACCCACATATGTTACTTCAATACGTACACTTTGATCATGAACCTTTAAGTTAGAAAAAGGCCTCGCCCCGCAGTACGAAAGGTGTGGCCGGGGAGAGTTGAATTGTTCTGAGGTCTGAGGTTTGAGTATATCAAACTTCTTCATAAAATTACAAACTGCCCATAATTCAACTCCGAATAGATAGTTTGTAATTTTGATTGAAGACCTCAACAAATAAAGGCACAACAATAACTTAACCCTTCTGGAACACCAATCGGCCAAAAGTAGGAGTAATATACGACTATATGACATGCCGTAAAAAATGCCGAATGACTACCGATCGGTAACTCATATAGAGCAGACAATCTAAAGTTTATATTGCAGCCCCCCTGCCAGAGGGTAGAAGTTAACTCGAGTTCTCGCACTGCATGAAGATGTCGGTCGTCCAGCGTAGTGCACGTCGTAGAAAAATAAACACTATCAACATTCAACACACTTGCTAAACGAGCCGTGGAAGTAGCAAAACCGTATATATTATCTTCAAAGACATCACAGACCTGTTGGTATGTAATTCTCCTAATTTCTGCAGAGGATCAGTATCCAAAACTCATCCCCATGACTTAAACAGTCAACCTAAACAAACTTCGCGGCTTCCTAGCAGATCTCTATGCCTTCGTCCGTATTATATCAGATTTATCAACTCCATTAGTGAAAAAAGTTTGAAACTGCAGAAATGAAGGAAGGGAATATTTGTCCAGCTTCTAAGAAATGTGAAACCTGAAGAGAAGTTCCTCCAAAAAATAAAAAAATAAAAGAAAACCGGTTTCCCTCCCAAATAACTGCTATGTACTACTCGTACGCAGAGAGTTATAATATCAAATAGTTTGTCTTACGCATAAGACGAACTCGAAACAAATTCATGACTATTATCAAACACCCGTATGTACATTTGTCGGAAGAATTTAAGACCCAATTGGTATTCACGAAGATTACGAGCTATCACTAATGCTCTTTTCGGTGCTGATTGGAAATGTGGAGAATTTTTATAGAACTCTCGACCTATGTTCAACACCTCAAATATGCCGACAATGTTTTTATTTTATCGCAGAATTACGAACCTGAAGCAAGTGACCTGTGGCTTACTAGCAGGAGCAAATTTGGTATAACTGAGGATTAACATCGCCAACACAAAAATCCTCAATTCTTCCTCTAAGTATTCATTACCTCAAATTTGCATGACAGCACAAAAAGTAGAACAACGTAAAATCTGTGCTGGTATATAGTGGTGGTGATTGAAAGGGGGTCATCAATGTCACAAATAAATTATAAGTATGATGTGGTACGGAATAGTTTTTTAAAAAAAAAAATCGGATACCAGGAAAATGCTGGTAACGCACACGATGACGCAAAATCATGATTGATAACATTACACTCATAACCTGACAAAAGATGTAAAGTGGATTATTGGACTTACTATTAATAGCTTCAAAAAAAGAACTAGCTCCTGACAACATGGTTAAAAATGGTATCCATAGTGCTCGTAAAACTGTTGGAAAGCATATCCTATATACGAGTTGTACAATATGTAGAAGTACATAGATCAATGAATTTTGTGAGAGGAATGAGCTTTCGGTTTTTTGACCAAAATTATAAGGATAATTTACGTGTGTCTTCCGTGTGTAATCCAACTTGGCAAGTATTGTAAAATTCCTGCAACTTACATGAAGTATGATCTATAAGGACTTGTCAACTCTTCTGAATCCACCACCAATTCTTTTACGAAGCAGTGTAAAAAAGGTTCTGTGTCATGTGTATGAATTTACCATATATAGGGTTTTCCAATAGGGACTTGACAACTTTGAATTTAATTTGTGAAAGCACTCTTTCATTAATCATCAAACTGTCAATTTATTTAGTAAACTCAACTCAACAACGATAAAGTACACTAACGAGCAACGTCTGCAAATTATAAAAATTTTCTACAGATATTCGGAGTCCAATTTACGGTCGTAATTCTCGCCCTAGTAGACAGGCAATAACAAGTTTAGTACAAAATTTGAGTCCACATATTCGTTGTGTGATGTTGCCGTGACAGTGAGACAACAGGTTGGTCAAAGTGTCGAAAATATCACTGCCGTTCAGACGTCCGTAGCAAACGATCCAAATCAGTCAATTTCACGGCGTTCTCAAGAATTGGGCATCGCTTAGATGACATTATGGCGTATTTTGCGTAAGAATCTTGGTTTACACCCAAGCCGATGGACCATTTGAAGCGACGTACGTTCTCCGATTGGGTTCTGGAGTAGATGCGCCAAGATGATGAATTTCATCGCAAAATCATCTTCAGTAACGAAGCTCATTTTTGGCTCAATGGGTTCGTCAATAAGCAAAATATGCGTTATTGGTCGGGTGAAAACCCACATGTTCTTCATGAATCATCACTTCATCCACAAAAAATAACTGTTTGGTGCGGTTTGCATGCTGGCGGCGTTATTGGGCCATATATTTTCGTCGACGATAACGATCATCACGTTACTGTGAATGGTCAGCGTTATCGCGCCATGATCACCAATTACTTTTGGCGCGAATTAGAAGATATGGTTTCATAAGGATGGTACCACAAGCCACACTCTACAATCAATTTATTGAAAAGTAAGTATGGTGAGCGTGTTATCTCAAGACATGGGCCAGTCTATTGGCCGCCTCGTTCGTGCGATTTAACGCCGCTTGACTATTTTCTGTGGGGCTACGTTAAGTCATTGGTTTATGCCAACACACCGACGTCGTTGGAAGACCTCAGAGCCAATATTGAATGCGAAATAGCGGCCGTTTCGGCCGAAATGTTTGACCGAGTCGTTGAAAATTGGGTCCAAAGAATCGACCGTTGCAAACGTGTCCGCGGTGGCCATATGAACGAAGTCGAGTTCCATTCAAAAATGTTTTGATTGTACTTCAAGCCAATAATAAAGTTTTTGAAATATCTCAAATGCTTGGCCTTTTATTTAAAAAAAAAATTGTCAAGTACCGTTGTTAGAAAACCCTATATGTACTTAAAACTAAAGCTTTTTAGCTAAACAAATACGTCCTTCCTTTTAATATTGGTTAAATCCGTAAGTAGAACACGATGGTACCATACATACGGCTTATTGTATTCAATGTTATATTTTTGGGGCCTGTTAGTGTTAGAATTTAAGCAGATTGTGCGGAATGGTTATTCTCATACCATGTAACATATGCTCTGTTAAGTGCACACAAATTCACATTAAGGGTTCTATTAAAGTTAAGGTCCCTTTTCCATCGAATAGAATTAAACTAATAATACTATGGATTTCCCCGAAGTCTCCCCAATAAACAACTCACTCTATTCTCTCTCTCCCTACTCTCAAGTCCTTGAATGCATAACACGAAAACCCGGAGGTGGGAAGCCAACTTTGGCTACTTCTGCTAAGAATCGTTATGAACTAAAGGAGTTTCGAAATCCTACAGACAGCAATAGAGCAAAAAAATTTCCGCTGCATATTCATCACCTACAAATACCAACAATATGTGTAACTAGTATCGCGATATCCTGTCATAATATCAGTTTGTTCTACAAGAAAGCCATATTTCGCCAGTTGGATGAAGTTTTTCTAAACCATATTTAAAAGTAATGATTATTGTAATAGTTACAGATATTAGTAGCTGTTCTCAAGCAACCCATCGAGCATCTCTGTAACGGACAAAATGTAGATAGTGTGAAAGTGCAAGTGAATACGCCTCGTGAAAATAATAACAATCTCAACATCTGGGGACTTACCGGCCCAGCTTTTTATGTATGGAGATAATATTTGGGAAGAGTTAATTCACCAAAAATGAATCAAATTTCAAACTCATTTATACTGCAATCCTTCATGAATTCAGGAAAAACGAACTACATGGAATACACTTAATAGACAAATGTCTATCAAAATATATGATAACTTTCGGCACAACTTCAAGGTTACATTTCTAGACCATCCTAATTAGGAACAGAAAAAACCAACATTTTCCAAGGACTCACATGTATGGTACACAGATGCATCCAAAACAAATGAATAGAGCTTTGCATTGAGAGAATCTAAATAGGTATACAGTATAACAAACAAAACCATTTACATTCTCTCCGTCAGCAGAGCAGCCCTACTAGCAATTAACACCTTTAAAATAAAATCAAAACTGGTGTCTGGAATTACCTTCAACTATTGATTTGGGTGCCAGGCCATAGTGGATATGAAAGCAACAAAAAAGCAGACGAACCAGCCTCATTTCAATTCATGATGGCAAGACCATTCTGTGGGCTATCAAAAGGTACCATAAGAGGAAGTATTAAGACCTGGCTAGAGGAAAAGATGCTTCATTTCTGGAAGAAAACCAAAGGAAACAGAAAAGCTAAAAACTCTTTGCCAAACAGTTGCCAATAAAAGCGAAACAACTACCACAATTAAATAGAAGTCAGATTCGATGATCATGGGTATAGCACAAGGCAATACATGCAAATTATGCAACGAGACTGGAAACAGCAGAACACATACTATGTGACTACAATGGTTTAATCAAAACACATCAACGTTACGTAGGTAAATTCTACCTCGAAGTGGCGGAAATAGCTGTCAGCTCACCTAAAAACTTAGCCACCTTTGTCACAAATTGTGGCATCATAGATGAGCTCTAAATAGAGGACATCACAAAAGACCCATCTGTGAACCCAGTGATCATGAATTCATTAAACAATCTAATCTAATCTAATCTAAATTCGCCAGATCCAAATATAGGAGTAGACGGATGAATGGGACTATCTACTTTGTATGTTAGAAGTATCCCTATTTCTTGGAAAAGTATTAAGATGTATGCTGTCTAGACGTCGCAAATACGATTATTACCAACATACTATGCAACTGTCAGAAGCCTTTTTGTGACACACTAACAGTTTCATATCAGTGTGACTTCCAGCTCATAAAGTCAAGTTTATGTAATATAGGGATGGCAAACGAATCGCAATTCAACATAATTTCATCGATTCATTACATGTTTTAAACATGTTCGGAATTTCGGAAGAGAAATGCCCTTTTTTATCGCACGGGCGAAGGAAAATCAGGAGGGAGAGGTACCGATGAACATTGGTTTTAAATGTTTAAGAAATAAAGAGCTTGACATGGCATAAATGAGTTGTACGGCTTAGGAAGGAATCACGATATTTTAGAGTACACCCGAAAGTGAGCTGACAATAATATATTCCAGTCAAAAGGTTTTCTCAGTTCGAACTAACCTAATCATTCTCTCAGACAAAGATTCTCTATGGATTGGGAGCGTATTAAGAAAAGTGAATATAAGTTATTATGACCTCTTCGAATGTATTGTATTGATGTAGTTTAGTTTCGTGTGATCTCAAAATTTAGTCAGAATTTATGCAGGATTAGATGCAAATATCCAATAGGGTCGTGGAATCGAGGGCAGTACTTTGTATTTTTGGGAATTTGTTTTCGTATCAATGTTATTAGAAGGACATTCCTTCAGTATATTCATTATTTTAAAAATTGTAATTAATTGTATTTATTGTAGTTTCGAAATGAATTTTTTTTTCTACATTTTAGTGATGAAAATGGAATTTCGTTTTATTGAGACAAAATGTAACATAAATATTTACTAACAAACGTGGCTGATAACGTCATGATATTTTATGTATTACACTATTTATAAAAGTACAAAACCTGTCACGATATAATTACTTTTCGAACACTATTATCGTTTTCTAATTCTCATGAAATGAATAAAAACTCTTTGTAAAAATAAATATTTAAAATTTGTTGTGAAATAAACTAAAAAAAGTGAACTCAACAACAACAAACAAAAAAAAACCAACAAAACAAAACAACATTGAACAGCAAATTGAAGTAAATCTAGCAATGAACAAATATTTAATTTTAGTATATTTGTCAATAAATAGTAAGAGAATTAACAGAACACTGTAACAATTTTATATACCACACAACGGCCAATATAAACTTGAAAAAAAAAAAACACAAGAAAATATATTCTTTTTCATTTTAAAATCTCACAATAATATTTCTTCAAATACAACAATAATTGATAGAATGAAGATTAACACAATTTGCAACAACAATAATATCACATTTAGTCAATTAAACAAGTGTTAAACATAAATACAAGTATAATATTTATTTCCATTAAATAAAAATAATTAATTTGTTAATAACTTTTTTTATTTTTATATTTAAGAGATTTACTTACTCGAAGAACCTCCACCAGCGCCTGGTGGCGGATAAGAAAACCAAAATTGGTGTGCCAGTTTGGTATACCCTGTAGGGTTTCCTGAAAACAAAAAAGGTTTATGCTTAAAAAAAATACATATTACGAGTATAGCTTCATCATATCTTGTACTAAAAAACGAAACTATCTGATCTGATGTCTCTCGTACACATCACACACAGTAATTAGCAAATTTTTAACAAAAATTGTTAATTTTTCACTATCTCTTGAAAAATTGTTGATGTGGAACTTTACTGATCAATTCAATTCGAGGACAACGCAGAGCGCTATGAGAATCATTTATTTCTATGGTTTCGATCTATGAACCTAGGCGAACTGACTTTGCTGTTGCAGAGCTGCAACTAACTGACGTTCTGAACTGGAGACGCTCCACACAAAGCTGTGTGCAAAATATCTGAATTAGTCCCTGTACGCTGCTATTCGAACGACGTGGAAGATTAGCAGCTCTTCTATTTAACGTGAGTTTCAGCTCACGCTTGGTATGTGGCATGTGTCAAAGTCAAACATGCTCAGTTAGCATAGCCATTTCATCATTAAAAGACTTACACCCGAACAGCGCTTACAAATTATTGAATTTCATTATCAAAATTCGTGCTCTGTGAAAAAGGTTTTTCGTGCACTTCGAGCATTTTACGGTCATCATAATCGGCCTACTGAGCAAGAATTCAAGCCATAGTGAAAAAATGTAGCACCAATCTCATTGGATATCAAAAATATCAAAAAGAACTGAAGCGGAACGACCTTTCACAGCGCCGAATTTTCGATGAGTGGGTCAAGAAAAGCTGGAAGAAAATCCGCTTTTTTATCGGAAAATTGTCTTGAGCGACAAAGCTCATTTCTAGTAGAATGAATATGTTATTAAACAAAATTGGCGTATTTGACCCTATGACCAACATTAGGTTTTTTATATGAATACCCTTTTAATGGCTTTTCTCCAGGGCGCGGGGGGGTGGTGTAGTAGTTTCAAACTCAGGTGTGTTTGGTTTCGATATTTTTCCCAGAGGTGGTTGTCAAACTGGATGAGACGAGCCAGTACATCCTCAACCAGTAGGTCTTAAGTACGTGCTAGTTGTTAGTTCGTTCCATTTAGCCAGCAACCACTCCAACATCAGTGTTATGCCTGATTTTCGTATAACTACATACAAATTCTATGAAAAGACTTTTTCAGAGAATTGCCTTGCACGGGATTCGAACCCGCGACCCTCTGCTTGCGGAGTCTATGCATATACCACTACACCAGAAAAATGCTCTGTTAAGTGCAGTCCATAGGAATCATTGGCCTGTATAGTATTTTTTCAAAAATGACCGTAAAAACAACGTTATCGTCAATGGCGCTCGCTATTATTCAATGACTTCGAACTTTTTTTTGCCCAAAATGCACGAGCTGAACCTGTTCGACATGTGGTTCCAGCAATCGATGGACCAATTGAGAAAGAGTTCGGTGAGTATTTTATCTTTTGCTTTGGACCGGTAACTCGAAAAAGTGATTCAAAATCAGACTCTCCGTATGGACCACCTAAAACGTAGTCATGGTCAACATTAACATAAAATAATCTTTATGAAGTGGATTTCCTATTTTTTGACAGTTTTCCTGTACTTTTTTGACAACTTAAAACCAATTGCTTAAGAAAATCGCCCATTAGTATCAAAATAGAGAAAGCCTCTTTGCCTAGAGGCCGTTGAATTGCGCAGTCTCGCTACATATGGTATACTTAAATATCGTATCATAATAGATACTTGCTGGACTACATATATACACAAGTAAAGACAAACTCACATACATAGCGCAATCTTTTCCGATCCACCGCACGCTGATCCAAACCATATTACCAATCACATTCAACCTCGCATCGTTTTGGGTGGTAGGACCTTCACAACATGTATTCGTATACATACGAGTAGTATTCAAAAACTAATGTTACTTTTGAAATTTCGTGGATAATTTTTGTTGGTACATACTCGTACGTCCTGAATATACATATGTTCACAGTTTCAAGTATACAGCAAACTTAGTTTGTTTTTGAAAGAAAGGTAAGATGTGTTTTGGTGTACTCGGCGATTTTCAATTAGTTTAAAAAATAGAGTCAATAATTTGCATCAAATTTTATGTAAAAATGGAAGTACAACAAAATACTTGAAATGTTGACAGTGGCTCTGGATGCCCCAGCACATCAATAAAAGATGATAACGTGAGGAAAATTGTTTTGAAAAATCATCGAATTACCATAAGAAAAGTTGATGAGGACGTTGGCACATAAGTCGGCTCGTGTCATGTAATTTTTGTCGGTTATTTTGGGCATGAGACGTATGTCAGCGAAGTCGCAAGAGCTCTTAATTGACGTCAATGATGATCCTGCTCAAAAGGATCATTACTAGGGACGAATCATGGATATATGGTTATGACGTCGAAGCCAAAGCCCATTCGTCCCAATGGAAGCACCTAAAAGAGCCAAGACCGAAGAAAACACGCTAAGTTCGATCAAATGTTAAAGTTTTTATAACTTTTTTTCGATTACCGTGGTGTAGTGCATCAGAAGCTTTTACCTCAAGAGCAGACGGTCAATAAAGAGTATTACCTTGAAGTTATGTACAGTTTCCGAGAAGCAATAAGAAAAAACCTCCTGAATTGTGGAAAAACAATTCATGGCTTTTGCATCACTTTTATGCCCCTGTTCATTCATCGTTGCTTGTGAGAGATTTTTGGGCAAAAACCAACACGATAATCATGCGTCAGCCACCAATTCACCGGATTTGAACCCATGCGCCTTTTTTCTCTTCCCAAACCGAAGAGACCTATGAAAGGACCTAGATTTACAACGATTGAGGAAATAAAAACGGCATGCCTGGAAGAGTTCAAGGCTATACGTAAAAGTGTTGATGAGAAGCGCTTCGAGAATTGGGAAAAGATTTAAGCCAAGTGTTTTATATCTGAGTCGGATAACTTTGAAGGGGACAAAATTAATATTGATGATTAGTCACTTTACTTTTTGAAATAAAGAATGTTTGTTAAAATATAACCAGATCCAGTGCCTTCCCGTGTTGCCCCATGATTGAAATTGTTCTCCAATTCTTTCAAACATCATCAAGGAGTCCTTCTGATTTTAGAGACTTGATCTTGAAGTTCTAGTTATCGCAATACGTCTTAATTTTATCGACTTATGTATGGTAAGTATGCTTTGGACCCATTAGCGACTAAGTCGCCTGCGCTTTGGTTTAATAAAGTGGTCCAGCAAAATCATTTGTATAAATGTACAAAAGGATGGGCGAATTAACCGCACGTTGTTGGAAAAAAATTTGTTTAGCAGATTTCCTCTAACCAAACGATGTCGAAGGCCTTATACAAGTTAATCAAGCATGCACCCATGACTTGTTTTTGCTTTTAATTCACACAATATTATGTACATATGTATACTAATAGACAGCTTTTCCTGGACCCATAGCTCCTGATAGCAGTATTTGTTCATTGTCATTTGTTTTGTCAATATTTGGCCACAGAAGGTCGTATTGATCTTGCTGAAACATATTCATATTTTCCATCCTCGTCTATTTGTTTTGAATTCCTTTCAATCTCCCCGTTCGATAAATCCCCAAAGCACAGAGGAAAGATCTGGAATATGTAAAGTTCTCTTGTCTGGAAACCACTGTTATGGAGAAGTGTTTTTTACCTACCAACATTACTATAATTATATACATGCCTTTGAACATACTCCCCCAATTTTGCAAACTCATTTAGAACGTTCATTTTGGTCCTGAAACTACAGGAAAATACGTAGACAGTCTATAGTATTGTGATAAGCGCCTTTTATACTTGAAAAGCAGAAGACTCATTTAATGGGGAAATTATAGAATCACTTTTACAACTAGAAGCGAATATTCTGACAAAATCGAAAGTAGTATGGACAACTTGCTAGTACAAAAGGTTCTTGAAAGATGACGAGGAGAGTGGAAAGTAACCTCCTTGACCGCCAGAATGCGCTGCTACTGCAAAAAAGGTTATGGTGCCTTAAAGTCATACTGAAGTTCATATTTAGGCAGACATGCCAAATTTCAGTGCGATACTGTCTTTAGTTTTGTTTTGACAGCTGATAGTTGTTGACGTGTTTGGAACCATGTTGAGTATGACCAAAAACAATTTTCGTTCTCTCATAAAACATTATTTTTTGAGAGGCAAAACGGCGAAGGAAACAAAACAAAAGTTAGATAAATATTATGGGGCTAATGCCTCGTCAGATTACACCGTCAAATATTGGTTTCGAGAGTTTCGTGGTAGCCGCAACTCCACTACCGATCAAGTCCACAGCGGCAGGCCCTCCGATGCGATTACAGAGGACAATGTCAAAAAAATACATAAAATGGTGTTGGCTGACCGGAAAGTGAAGGTGCGCGAGCTAGCAGATACCACAAAGATTAGTACTGAGCGCACACGTCATATTTTGAGCAATATTCTGCATATGAAAAAGTTATTCTGCCGCTGGGTGCCGCTGGGTGCCGCTGGGTGCCGCTCATACTCACTCCTGACCAAAAACACGAACGCGAGAGCAGTTCGAAAGAGTATTTGGACTTGCTGATGCGGAATCGGGTGGACTTTTGGCGATTGGTAACTATTGAACACCAGAGAACAAAATGAGTGCCCGGCAATGGACTGAAGCCGGCACGAGTGCTCCGAAGCGGCCGAGGGAGGCTTGATGCGTCAGAAAGTTTATGGCGTCGGTTTTCTGGGATTGTCATGGCATACTCTTCGTGGACTACCTCGAAAAAGGAAAAACCATCAACAGCGAGTATTACTGTGCATTATTGGAGCGATTGAAGGCCGAAATCGCTGGAAAACGGCCTCACATGAAGCGAAAAAAAATTTGTTTTTGCAAGGCAATGCATCGGCGTACAAAAGCATCGCAACCATGGCCAAAATCAACGATATACGGCTCCAATTGCTGTCGCATCCACCGTATTCGACCGATTTGGCTCCCTGGGACTATTATCTCTTCCTAAACCTTAAAAGATGGCACATCAATAACAAATTCAACTCACTTCCGAAAAATTACTTTTCGGACGGAATCAAGAAGTTAGAAAATCGCTAGAATAAGTGTATCAAACTAAAAAACATTTAAAAAAAAATTTTTTTTTCATTCTCAAAGTGGTTACTTTTCACCCCATCTAGTATTGCTCTAATGTTTATTTTTTAAGGTTTACCTTATTTTTTAATAATAATTATTCGTTAAGCCCATTTAAATGGCAATAAACTCTATTTTTATTACTACTGTTAAAAAATAAACATAATGTAACCTTAATATCTCGTTTATTTCATGTATAATTAATTATGTATTGTTATTATTATTTTTCTTTATTTAAAAATTGTACATGCATTCACGAAAAATAAAAATTAAATAAATAAATAAATGAAAGGTAGAGATCCGACTCCAAAATTATATAATGAATAATGACACAGTTACTGCCAAGTCCAACCTGAGATTATGGCAGCTTCTTACGGCAGCAATTACCAGAAAAACCAGGAACCTAAAATTAATCATGGGTGTTGCAGACTTTCTTTAGCTCCTATCCTTACGTTTTTACATCTAAGAATCTGCAACTGCGGATGGAAACCAACCCATACTTCAATCTTATCGAATAATAATCACACAAATTCTGAAATACAATATCATTCTCCTGTATCCTCCCAAGATGCAGATGGAGATAGACGTTGATATCTCCCCCGATTCTCCGAAGTTCTTCAAAAAGAAAGAAAGCCACAATAAAACCAATTTCTCACGAGGGCATCACCATATTTATTGATAGCTATGCTGGTAAAATACCTCTCTGGTTCTTATGTGTTCAACACAATGTCAAGCTTTGTTGAATTATTGATCATGGAAGGATAGTGTGAACTGAAAAAAGAACGAGTTAGTTAGCTCGCAATGGACCTCTCAGAATTGATAGGAAGATAAAAAACAAAGTTACTGATGGATGGAAAATTTATTTTAGTTGCGACTGAACAAATCAAACAAATTTATCAAACTTTTTCTAAAGGGCAAAATAGCACTATCAGTGTTAGTAGGTCATAACCTCCTGAAAACTCAAGCAATGAAGTTTAAGTTAAGACAACCTGTTCATGTATAGACGAAAAACCATGAAAGATGGCCCCGACGTTTTACGCCAGTGTTTTGGAAAAAGATATTAATTCCATGTCCTCATAGAACTGTTTTCTGGTTCTTACTTACTTACTTATAGACCGCCTTTATACCCCCTTGTCAATTATATACTCATATGAAAATGGCAACACAAGTGTCGATTCGGAAAATTCATTTTCATTTAACTTCCGAAGAAATGACTTTAACAAACTTAAAAACCTCATCAGAAATATTAACTTTGTTTTTATTGCTGAGACAACTAACATTAATCTTGCTCTATCAACGTTCTATTCGTTAATTTTCTCCTGCTTTGCCCAATCGGTTCCAAATACCTTCCGAAAGGACTGCATGTCAGCTCCTCCCTAGTACAACAAGGAGTTGCGCTCTCCCCGTAATTAGAGAAACAAGTTGTGGCATAAATTCTTAAGAACTCGAACTGATTCCGACTACAGTAATTATCGATTGGTATACAATCGTTTTTCTGAACTTTGTGAGTCTGTTCACCTTGAGTACCTCTACCGCATACAATTTAGCTTAGTCTCGGACTCGAAAAGCTTCTACCAGTTTCTTAATACCAAAAGAAAGCCAGACGGCTGCCCATCTACTCTCAAATTTCTTAGTGAATCTTCTGCCGACCACAAAATCATTGCAAATTTCTTTGCCTGTCATTTTAATAAATCCTTTTTCCAAGAAAACAGCTGAACCCGATCCTAGTTACTTTAGCTGCATGAGAAGCTATCCTGAGACATCATCCATCTCGCTAAATATAACAACATCTTTGGTATCTGAAAACATTACAAAACTTAAAAATGATTTTTCGTCAGGCCCTGATGGCCTTCCGGCTATTGTAATAAAAGAATGTGTTAACCATCTCGGTCCTCCCCTAGCTGTACTATTTAACTTGACTGTCTCAACAGGTATTTTCCCTTTCCTATGGAAGGAATCTTATATCATCCCTATTCATAAAAAAGGAAGTAAGGGCGAAGTCGATAATTATAGGCCTATAGCAAATCTCTCTTGCGTACCCAAACTTTTTGAAAGCATAGTCTATCAACAACTGCTTCCGTACTGTAGGCCAACTATCTGTATAAATCAGCACGGATTCATGAAAGGTAAATCAACCACCACTAACCTAACAGAGTTCGTCTCTAGAACGCTTCATGCTTTAGAAGACGGTGATGAAGTCGATTCAATTTCCACTGATTTCAGCAAGGCATTCGATATTCCTATTCCTATATCATTTATTTAGAAGACCGAGAATACAAGGTAATCTTCAGATCTACAATATCCGACCCCATTAAAGCAACATCTGGTATCCCTCAGGGTAGTCATCTTGGACCAATCATCTTTATCCTAACGGTTAACGACATAAATCTCATTTTAACGGGTTGTAATCTTTCTATTTTCGCTGATGACATGAGAATTTCCAAAGTCATTTCATTGCCTTTTGACTCCCATTGCCTGCAAGATGACTTAAATAAGTTTTCGGTATGGTACAAGCAAAACTTTTTGGAGCTTAATGTCAGCAAATGCCAAGAGATAACCTATTCCCGCAAATGTCTATCTCCCCCTCTAAGAAACTACTTCATTTACTATGAGCCTATTCCTTCCACTACCCAAGTACGGGATCTAGGAATAATTTGCGACAGAGAATTGAATTTCGACGCACATATCGACAGCATTATAAATAAAGCTAACTCTGCACTTGATTTGATCAAACGCTGGTCAAAAGAATTTTCCAACCCACACGTTACAAAGTCCCTGTACATTACTTTTGTGAGGCCTCTTCTCGAATATTGCAGCCAAGTTTAGTCACCCTATAAACTAATCCACATACAAAGAATAGAAGCAGTCCAACGCAGGTTTATCCGTTTCGCACTTCGTGGTCTACCTTGGGCCCTATGAAAATAGATTAAAAGTAATTAGCATGCATATCTTAATAAACGTCGTGAGGTCGCTGATTTACTTTTTATCCACCAGTTATTGACTTAAAACATCGACTGCTCGAGAATAACGCAAAATATTGCATTCACTCCCAATCCCCCTTATCTAAGATCTGTCCCACTCTTCCTGATCGGAACTCACCGCACCAACTACGGTCACTTTGAACTCATATCTAGAATGTTGCGTATAAAGAACAACTACGCCTAAATAGCAGCAAACACGAAATAAAAAAAGCACTGCTCAATATGCCACTCCCTTAACATCTCCCTCGTCCCATTAGGTTAAGAATATCTTTGTTAGTTTTAAGTCTAGCTTTAAGTTTTTTGCTTGTTAATAAGTTTATTAATAAAGAATAGCGCTACAGTTCGGGGTGGACCTGGGCCTCAACTAACAAGCGTCTCCAGCCAGCTGTCTCCAGTGTCGCACGCTTGTTGGTTAAGGTCCCATTCCACTTGCGTGCGCCACCTAAGTCGTGGTCTTCCTCTACTGCACCGTCCCTCGGAAGTGGATTCGAAGATCTATCGGGCCGGAGCATTCGCTGTCTTTCACTCTACATGACCCAGCCATCTCAGTCGTTGGACCTTCACTCTTTTGCCTAGATCGATGTCGCTGTACAGCTTGTACAGCTCGTCGTTGTATCTCCTCCTCCATTCACTGTCTTTGCAGATGGGACCGAGAATTACTCGAAGAATTTTCCTCTGAAAGCAACCACGAGTAACTTCATCCGCTTTTGATAGAGTCCATACCTCTGCACCATAGAGAAGGACTGGGATGATAAGGGTCTTATAAGGGATCACTTTAGTTGTTCGAAAGGTTCACGTACTATTTTTCAAAATTTGTATTTTCAACAATGGCCAGGAGTCATCAAAGGCAGACGTAAGAACCAAACAACAATCAATTCAAAAGGGCAAGCTGAATCATCAAATAAAAGACGCACTTGAGCACCACAGTAGGTAAACTTATATTTGTATGTATGTACACTTCTCATTAAATTTAGCAAATTTCAAAATAACAAACAATTCGAATTGTTATATAAATTTCATTTCTGGTTGCCAACAAGGAAGATTTTCTTTTAAAAAAAATTTTGTAACGATTACCAACCACAGGTATTCTAATTGCTCTATTTTGAAATCAATTGCCAAACTAATAAAATCATAACAAATAACATAAACAATAATATCTCGAAATTAGCCAAATCGTATACACAAAGTAACTCATCAGCCTCTTGTGTTTCCTCCAAAAATAACACAAAAAATAATAAATACCTATGTATGTACATACCAGAATGTTTTTGAAAAAAGTTTAAGGTCACGACATCCATACTTATTCTAATAAATCATCTCAACGCAACTCAAAACACCCCATTCAAAAGTGAAATATTTAGAAAGCTGTTACTCTTTCACGGGTATCAAAGGCTCCCGTTTTATCTATGCCAGAAATGGTCGTTAATCCCAGGTATTATCGTACTTAAACAATGTCAGCGGAATTAGAAAGAGTTTCGTGCTAGCTGCCAATAATTGGCGTTTAGCAGAAACATTAATTCTGACACCCGTTGTATTGATTTTTAATTACTATACATCCTGGCCGAGTCAAGACAAAAACATTAAACAGACAGCACGTACTTAAATCGTTAAATATTCTCTAAATTTGAGAATTCAAGCATTAAAATAGCAAGCACACTCGCAATAAACAAAATACGAATACTTACCTTCAACCGAAGACTCCTCATCACACATTTTGAACAATAAAAAAAAAAAAAAAAAAATTTAACAAAATGATCCCTCCACTGAGAGCACTTAAATATTAATATTCCGTTCCTAGTACTCAGCGTTCACAAAAATTGTTTTACTTCAACGAATTCGCTTTGATATTTTCGAAAACTTAAATTTCAATTCGAATTCGTATCGAATTCGATTTTGTTTATTTATACAACGCCTTAATTGCACCAAATTAACACATTTAATTATTTTTTTTTATTTAATTTTCTTCTCTTAAAATTTCGATAACAAGTGGATGTTTATCGAAAATACAATATCCAAATAACTAACAAGATATCGTCTAAAGTATCGGGAATTTTTTTTTTTTGTAGAACAAACGAATTGCCGTGCCGTACGGGAACGGCTTTATTGAGTTGTTTGGAGTTTTGAGTAACACAACATTCAACATCCACTTGTTGGCAATACACGCGCTCTCGTTAAAATCGACTGAACAAGTCTAAAAGCGGTGACTTATCGGGAGATCGTTCTCTCTGTTAGTATCATCTAAATGCTAGATAAATACGGATACTCATGGTTTCGATAATCGTCAAGACGCTTCGAAAAGAGTGATTTTTTCTTTGTTTTTTTTTTTTTTTTTAAATTCTAAAAATAATTTATCATCACGAGTATGTTATTAGACATTTTCAATACGTGGATTTTCATGTGAACATTTTTTCCAAATATTCGCAATCGTGTAGCCATATTTGTTTGGATGAAATCTGCTTCGGTACACCCACTGTCATGAGGTATTGTGTGGGTTGGATAATTAAAATGCAATTCGATTCTAATTTATTAAGTGAAAGATACATGATTGATTTGTGGAATTTGAAATGTATATTATGGAATATGTTTACTATAAATTTTGAAAAACGGACAAGACAATGTAAACACTATTCATTCTTCGAACCGAAAAAAAAAAAAAAAAACGTGATGTAATGAGCTGATTAAAGAGATCTGTCAAAATTGTAGGCAATTCCAAATGGGCGTAGTGGACGTCAACATCTGGTCAAGGTCTATAAACGAGACTGCGTAGAAAACGTCTACTGAAAGGAGTGAGTGACTTATTATTTTCTGTGGCTGAAAATGTGACGTTGAATTTGTGAATGATGGACACGTTAAAAAAGAACTTTTTAAATCATAAAAAGATGTCATATGCTTCGAGATCTTAATATCTTGGTATCTTGTAGTGTGGAAAAAACTCAATTTGGATTATAACGTGCTTAATAAGGAAATATCCACAGCTAAACAAATAAGCATTTTAAATACTGATTGCTGATTCGTGAACGGGGGTTCACAACATGGAAAACGTTTAATGTAAAAATGTGTCCCACATGACTGCAGTGACCAAAACAAACAACTCATGAGACCTAGGTTAACCTTCAGTCACCTATATCCGCTATTCAAGCCTTCTTTCTGGTCAGTTGCTTTCTAAGATCTCAAAAATAGTGCCGAAAAAGAGTTATCCACAGCTGGATTTCTAAGCTAATATCTTTGCTCGAAAGAATTACCAACTGCATCGGAGTCTTAACTCAGTTGTAGTCGTATTTTTTGATAGCAAATAAGTATTTTGTTTTCATTTTGACCCACTCACTCTTTCTGACTTCATTTTTTACTACAAAATGAAACATTGACAGTAGGCGGTGACTTCACTGTCAACATTCTTTCATGCAATACCTTAGCTGGACAGTTTCACTACTGATATATCATTGAGCCTGGTGGGCAGTTTATGCGAAACGAAATCTTTCCATGGTCTCTAAAACAACGGAGGTTCAATCAGCTGCTAATTTAATAATTTGATAACTTTAAGCAAATATATTCGAATGCTCCAGGATTTTACGGATGAAATTCTAAAAAAAACTGCCTAGAAACGATAGCACAAATAATTAATTCAGCGTTTAGACTAAGGTCCAGTTCCATACATGTGGGTTACAGCGGAAGTTATTATGATTCCAAAGCCCGGCAAATTTTCCGGTGAAGTTACTTCATACTGTCTGATCTCATTATTGTCAATCCTAAAATTCTTCTGAAAAGAATTCATCCTATTATGGAAGAAAAGACACCGGTACCAAACCATCAATTTGGATTTAGAAACAGATATTCAACTATAGGTCGGGTTCACAGAATAACTGATAAATAGGAAAAGCTTAGAATAAAAGCAAATACATATGCTCTTACATTTCTCTTGATGTAATACAGGCTTTTGATAAGGTCTAGCACAAAGGGTTAGTCCATATGCTACAAAAATATCTTCCGAAGCAATACTCAGAAATACTAGAGTCATATATAATCCAGCGAAGATGAGTACTCCGCATTAAAATAAATAAAAGCTGGAGTACCACATGGTAGTGTGTTAGGACCTGTGCTTTTCTTCTTATAAAAACAACTTAACACAAAATGATGAAACCACTGTTGCCACCGTGCAAGATATTACAGAAAAACTGCAAAGTACAGTAAATGATTTATCTGATTAGACAAAAACAGGGCAAATAAATGCTTCCAAAACAAAGTACTACGCAAAATAGTTAATGCGAAATGGTATATACGTAACGCTGATCTACATAGTGATCTAAAAATTAAAATGATATAGGACGAGATCAGGAAGGTCGCAAGCAGACATGAAGGTTGGCTTCGCAACCATGCTAATTTAGAAGTAGTCGAACAACATAGGTTAGGTTAGGTTAAAAAAGTGATGTGATGGATATGCCATGTTTGGTCGCTCGATTAGTAAATATTCGCGGTATATTGCTGATGGTGATAGCGCCACATATAAAGGATTATTGGATTTGAATCCATATAATATTCCTGTAGAAAAACTAGAGTGCTATCTACAATTTAAAAAAAGAATGGGATCCCGATGCCGTAGTTTAAAAAAATCCGATAAAAGCATAGGAGGAAAAGGTAAAACCACGCTAAAATTAACTGTCAACTTAATAAGATAATGTGGATCAAATGTATAAAGCAATTTTGGCTACATTTCATAATTTGAATTCGACTAATCCAATCCAATCCAATCCAATCCAAACCATTGAAACTGTCCAGAAGGCGCAGAGAGTTGGTGCGCTTATAGCCGCGCGAGCACTGAAGGGATGACTTTGGCTATCTCCTACTTGATCCAAATGTTCAAAAATGTCTGAAGCCAATACACGAGGACTTGTCTCAGCGTGAATTGATTGATAGATGTAAGGATAATAATACGTAGAATAATAACGAAAGCTACAATGGTTTTCTTTGGCACTTTGTCTACAATGGTGTCAAAATTATTAAATTATCAAATTACTTCACTCGTTCAATATTCAATGACGGTTATACATCTATTTTAAAAATATTTAATATGATGGAACTGATAGTTGGACCTGCAGCAAGAGATTATGTCGCTAGCAAAGATGAAAAAAAACTATGAGCAGCAGAGCGTCGTCAACAGGCCAGCAGGCGCCTCTTGAAGAAGAAAAAGGTGGCCCTGGATTAGCTCTCAGTATGATTTTTATTTATTTATAACAATGAAATTATTCATTTAATCTTTAAATGCGTTTTTCTTTAACAAAATTTTGTATATGATTCTCCATGCAATAACCCTTCAGTTTTTCGATTGTGTGAAAAATGTATTTTTGATCTGTCAAATTTTTTTTTTTTTCAAAAGTCAGCCAATTCGTTAAATTTAATTTTTTTTTTCCACAATCGTAAGTCATTGTGTAGGCAATACCTTCTAGTTTAATAAACTTTTTTTGTTTTTTTTTTTTTTTTATTTTAGCCACGCCGAAGGCCGCATCAAAAGGATGACCCTTTTTTTGTTGTGATTTGGGAAATAGCTAATAACACGCTGAAAATTTATGCGTATATTCATTATTTATGCATAAATATATCCTCCAAATTTTAAAATATTTGATGTGGTAAATTTATTTCAAAAAAAATTCCGAAAAATCACCTTTTTTGGCGGTCACTTAAGGTGTGCCCTTTAAGTTATTCAAAGTAATGTTATATGGCTTAGATGAAATTCCTTTTACCCGCTCTGAAGAATGAACTCATTTCACTCGGGCTAAAATGTCAAAATAATTATAAAAAATATCTACATAGCTAAAAAGAATATTAATCGTTATGTGAACGTATTTTATAATGTGTCCTTTAAAATGGGATCCTTTAAACTTCACGAATCTTAAAAAACAATCCGCTCTTAATTCAGAATACAAATGAAATGGGATTATGCCAATAATGAAATTAAAAATAAATTAACGCAGTGTTTCAACTACGGGAATGGCAAGAGAAACTATCATGTCAAAACCTACTGCACAAAATGCTCGCAAAACCATAAGACAGAAGATTGTAACGAAACAACCGTTCTTTATTTGAAAGTTGATCCATTGATATCATCTATATTTCCGAAACATTGTTGAAACCAGATTTAAAGCTATGAGATGACCATGTGGGGTGTAGCAATTTATGTAAAACATATACTTAAGCCTAGATTGCATTGTAAGAAAATCAACGATATTAGACGAAACTGAATTTATTTTTTACAAATTGCTACAGAAAATATAAAAGTGCTAAAAGGAACTTTGTATATGGCATCTAACGTTTCGCATTACACGAAAGTTTGTAATCATCTTGAAGAATTGGTGCTTCTTTATCCCAAAGTTTCGTCCTATGGTGACTTTTATCTTGACATTCTTAGAGGGAAAAACAAGCAATTTGTTGAAACAGTAAATTCGCTTTAATGACGTCAACCCCACTCATTTTCAACTTGACCAAATACCCTCTTTGATTGATGTTTTTCTGTTTCCCAAATGGACTTAGTAGAGTATTATGACCAAATTGCCTCTTCAGACTTCTCTTACCATGATATGATTTTTTAATTTTTAAGTGTTACGAGGGCTGTTTGATGAATACCCGGATTAGAAATGACAACGCAACTGTTTAAGGTTTTGACAATTCATTTTAATTTATTATCTCCTTTGAACTCGATATACTTTTCCCAGCGGTGTTGTAACTTTTTTAACCCCTTTGTATAGTATGACTTTACTTTTGTTGGCCTTCAAAATACTCCTTCACGATGGCGAAGACTTCCCCGTTTGACCCGATGCAGATACTACAGTGATGTGAGCCGTTGCGTTATCTTGGTAGAAGAGCACTTTTTTCTTCGCCAAATGTGTTCGTTTTTTCTTCAAATCGGCGTTGAATCGGCCCAATAAATCGACGTAGTATGCTCGTGTGTTTCCCTTCTCCAAATAGTCACCGTGAATAACACCTCGTGCGTCCAAGAAAACTGTGACCATCACTTTTCTGGCGTAAGGCACGTTCTCCGCCTTTTTTGAAGTACGTTTATCAGGTAAAACCCGTTGTTTCGATTAAAATGGGGTCAAAACAAAATTAAGTGTCGGATTGTCACCAAATTTTGACAGGCGGGTAGAAAGATATTATACTAAATGATGGTACACTAATTTTTCCTCAGTAGCGCAAACAGCCCTCGTATGTCTCTTTGTTCAAATGAAACATTCAATTTATTAAATAATTTTTTTTCCATTGATGGCGCTATTTTGTTAAATCGCCAGATGTAAATGTTCAGCCTTCTGGACTAAAAAAACATGGTCTATCTTTTTAACAAACACGTACCTCTTAAAACTAAGAAAATATAAAACAGGAGTATCCTTTGGTTCACCCAACAGACTCAAGAATTGATAAACAAGCGTACCTTATTGTACTTAAGGTAGTGTAGATATAAATGTTCATTAATGTGTGATCAATTCCAACAAATCCGCAACGCCGTTACTTCTTAGATTCGTAAAACAAAATTAAGTATTACCAAACTAAGTTTAATTCCGATAAATTAAGCTCAGTGTTTTGGAAGTCTATTCGCCAAGTCGACATCACCAAAAGTGATTCTGACAACAGTAATACGAGCTTACCTAATAGAAAATTTGCAAATGGTACACCAGCTAGTAGTAATCAAATTAACTTCTCCTTCCCAGTAGAACTGCACATTTTCTGTCCTTTCTCTTTTTAATATATCAATTAGGATATTCTCTCTGTATTATTTCCTGTTTTTTCTTTTTAACACTTCACAAATTTGTATATTACAATTATAATGACCGGTTTAATCCGAAAACAATGAAAGCAAGCAAAAATACTCCCAGTTACCAAATCAAGCTCTCCAAATAATCCAAATTACAGGCAAATTGCTACCTTTACTTTCCTCAGCAAGTGAAGATCTTCCTCACAGAAAATAATTTAATAACGAAGCACATCTCTCCTTTCAGATCTAATCACAACTGCATCATGGCCTTTTTGAAAATTACTGATGATATATGCTCTACCATCGATGAAGATATGATGTCACTTCTGCTTTTTCTTGACTTCTCCAAAACATTTGATTTAGTAAACCATGACATTCTCCTGTGTAAATTAAGAAATCAATTTGGTTTTAATAGTCATGGCATGTCAATTTGTGGCATCATATCTTAACAATCGGAACTAAACTGTCTTTAACGGAAATAAAAAAAAATATTGAGCTTGTCAGTTACTTCCTGTGTGCCCCAAGTATCTGTCCTAGGCCCTATTTTGTTTACGTTCTTTATAAATATTATTTATAAAAGAATAATGTACTGCGATTATAATATTAATGCGGATGATGTTCAAGTTTTACGTATCCTCCAGTGTAAACGAATTTAACACAGACCTTCATTCTTCATTTTTTTGGTCAAGAAAAAATTGCTTTAGCCTTAATTCATCCCAAACCAAGGCGCTGTTGATATGTAATAACAATTTGGGAATTTTGAGTTTTCAACTTTATTGTAATCATGATTCTGTTGAACTTGTATTGTATCTAAAACTAAAAATCTAGGAATCCATTTCAATCAACATCTTAGTTGGATCGATGAGGTTTGATTTTCAATAGGCTTTTTTTGACAGATTACGCGTGACTCCTTTCAAACTGCTTTGTCATTTTTGTTCAGTATCGTTTGGCAAGTCATCATGGAAAGACTCACATCACAACAGCATCTCCAAATTGTTCAGCTGTATTATGAAAATAAGCGTTCTGTGAGAAATGTTTTTCGTGCAATTCAAGGAACTTACGGTGCGCATAATTGGCCTACTGAAACCTCTATTGCCAACACCATTCGCAAATTTCAGTCCCAGTTTACATAAGTGGATGATACTCGACCGGTTAGACCACATCCAGTACGTAGTGAAGAGAATATAGCAGCAGTAGCTGAGAGTGTACGCGAAGACCGTGACGAAAGGTCTCAGCGGGCTTGGCTTTTTTTTTTTTTTTTTTTAATACCGCTCGCGCACCAAGAGAATATGAATACCCTTTTACTGGATTTTTCACCAGGGCACGGGCGGGTGGTGTAGTAGTTTGAAACTCAGGCGTATTAGGTTTTCGATATTTTTCCCAGAGGTGGTTGTCAAACTGGACGGGACGAGCTAGTACATCCTCAACCAGTGGGTCTTAAGTACGTGCTAGTTGTTAGTTCGTTACATTTAGCCCAGCCAGCAACCACTCCAACATCAGTGTTATGCCTGATTTTCGTATAACTACATACAAATTCTATGAAAAGACTTTTTCAGAGAATTGCTTCGTATGGGATTCGAGCCCACGACCCTCTACTTGAGGAGTCTATGCATATACCACTACACCACGGCCACCTCCAATGGCTTGGCGTATTCGAAAACTTGCCGTATTTTACGTGAGGACCTCGGCCTAAAAGCGTACAAAATTAACTTTTGCCAGAAATGAAGCCAGGCGACTTGAATTTGCGTCATATTTTCAGTTAATGGGCTCTGGAAATACTCAATGAAAATCCGGTGTTTTATCGTGAAATTTTGTTCAGTGATAAAGTCTATTTCTGACACAATAGATACGTTAATAAACAAAATGTCCGTATTTGTGCTGATGAGCAACCCGAAGAGTACCAAGAGCTACCATTACATCCATTAAAAACAACGGTATGGTGTGGTTTATGGGTTTGTGGAATCATTGGTCCGTATTTCTTCAAAAATGAGGCAATTCAGAATGTTACCGTCAATGGTAACCATAATCGCGCCATGTTAACGGACTATGTGCTTCCTGAAATTCAAGCACATAGTCTCAGTGAGCTCTGGTTTCAACAAGACGGCGCTACGAGCCATATAGCGCGTGAAACAATCGACTTGTTGAGAAATCATTTTGGTGAGCACTTAATTTCACGTTTTGCTTGGCCGCCCAGATCGTGCGATATCACATTTTTGGACTATTTTCTGTGTAGATATGTAAAGTCTCAAGTCTTCAGGAATAAGCCAGCTACGATTGGCACTTTGGAAGCCAACTCGTGTTAACCGCAAGATACCAGTCGCTATATTCGAACGAGTCGCCCAAAATTGGATCTTCCGAATGGACCATCTCAGACGTAGTCGTTGCCAACATTTACATGATATCATTTTCAAATAATAAATGCCATGAATTGTTCTTTTAACTGATAATAAACATTTCAAGTTCACTTTCAAATTTATGTATTTTATTTAACATTATAAATCAAACCTCACGATGAATCACCCTATATAAACTGAAGTACACTGTCTCTAAAATATATGGCATTCTTAGGGGAGTAAGCGCAACAAAACAGTTCCTGCTCAAAGGTGAAACTAATCAAAGCTTTCGTTCTACCCATCATACTGTATGGATGTGAAGCCTTTGCAAGTTTAAATTAGAAAATTAAATGCTGCACTTAACAACCGCGTAAAATACATATTTGATCTATGTCTATCAGTTTTCACCAACCAAGTGCATCATTGGATGCACTCTTGAAATATAGAAGTATTCTCTTATACACAAGATTTTTTACTCTAAAACACCGAGTTACTTGTCCACCGAAATAAGGTTCGTTAGCTCTCAAAATCGTAGAAACCCATCCCAAGCCCTACACATTACCCAGATAATAGTGGAAATGGTAGAGACTCATTAGTCAATGTTTAGTCCTAAAGTTCTATGTCAGGTTGCCTATTTCTAAGCGATACATGGATTAAAGACGTAAAAGATGCCAATTGCTTGGCTTACAAATCATAACGTAAACTGGAGCATATGCCCACATACTTGACGTAGTAGTTCCCACTAAACGACAAGATTCTAGGTTACGTAATTGCGTCCATACACGATGGCAACAATTTAATAGCCTAACTCATCGAAATATAACAAACACATTAAATGCAAAAATTATAAAGCAGTTAGTAATACTGAGAAATAGTCAGTGGAGCCATAGATTGAGAGGATAAATCAAGTAAACCTGTTTGGAATATCACGAACGCTAGAGAAAGCAAATGTGCTTATATTCACTTCTTGAGTTCCGGTAACACAAAATATACATATAAGCATCTATGTCAAACCACCTGCTTTCAAGTACCGCTCTAAGCAATGCTGATAGTATATGTAGTTGAAGATACGATACATAATTTAGGACATATACAGATAAATCTGATGTTACCAGAGAATAACAACTTAATCTCTATCGTTGAGCATGAAGGTACTCGTATTGTGTCCGCTTTAAATTCACGAAAATCTACTGAATTTGATAGCATTAAAAACATTCATTTAAAAAACCTTTTGCAACCGGGTCTTAAGATAATAAATCATATTTTAAATGTATGTCTTAAAATTGGATATCTTCCAAATGGTATAGTTTCAAATATTTACTTAAACACCGCCCCATTAAAGCTCTTAAGCTCCTTAAGCAATTACTTCGAAAAAGTTATAAAAAATTAACTTATATTGAAGATTTATTTGTATATCTTCCCGCCGCAACAATTTAAGTTTCGTTCTAATCACAGCGCTGTCCAAAAACACTTGCTCAGCTACTTTTCTATCGGACAAAGTTCTGATATGGTTTTCTTAGAAGCTGAAAGGTTTTTGATACCGTGTGGCACAACTGTCACTGATGTTGCTGTATTTATCATACGGCTGAGTGCATTTAACAACTGATGGATAGATGGTTGCAAGTGTGAATTTTGTTGGTGCACTGTTTCATTTTGTTGTAAAGGCATAACACCTACAACAATTCGATTGGATAAACCAACGTCAGATTTTTTACTAGATATTACTAGATATTTTATGACTTGGGAATTCAGAGTTGACGTACCTAATATAAGAAGGCTGAAAGGCAACCACTTTTCTGGGTACATCCACGCTTGCAAATACAGGCCAGCTGTTTTGGCACTTAGTGAAACACAGATTGATCCACGCTCACACCTCTCAGGTCACTCTGATGTGAAGCTACCGTGCTACGAACAAGTTCCATTATTCTCCTCCTACTGCGGTCTCTCCATCACAATGTAGTTCCTGTTCCAATCCGGAATTCAATTTCCTGTTGTTAAAATTCCCTCTCCACAAGCAAATTATCCACTAATGCTTTATTTAGAGAAGGCCCAAACTGGACAGCAACGAGTTTGATGTGCTGTCTGACTTGATTCAAAGAAATGTATTCCTATATCTCATACTGAAATCGTTATTACAGGCGATTTTAATTTACACAATTCTAGGTGACTTCGACATTTTGGACAGATAAGACTCGAAGGACGGTGTCTTGAGATCTTCGGTGCGGAAAACAACTTGACGCAGCTTGTAAATGATCCCGCTAGGCTCGTCGGACCACAGTGTCATATCAGCAAATTTCTCGTACGCCGACCACACAGTTAGAGAAAAGATTCCAATTGGAGCGGACTAAACAGCTTCTTTAGGAATTTTAACTGGTCGTTATATTTCCTCGATAGCGACGTGGATACCGCTGCTGATATTATCACAGATAATACTCTCTGTGGAATGAGCTGCTGTATCCCTCATCAGATGAAAATTATCACACCAAAAGAAAAGGCATGGTACGACTCCAGCTGTAAAGAGGCTGTCAGGGTTTAAAAAATGTTTTTTCGGTCCTACAAAACCAACTCCACTGAGGAAAGACGAAAAAAGTTCAAATGAGCCAGGAATGACTGCAACGCCTTTCTTAAGTCGTAATGCAATACTACCAAAAACTGAGACAAAAATTACTACAATGTCCCAATGGTAGTAAAAATGTTTGGTCGTTCGTCAAGAACATTAGAAATTCTAACTCATCCGCCATCCAGTTGTAAGCTCTTTGGACAAGACCAATCTGCTTGCTGCACACTTTGTGGTCAGTTTAACACTTCCAGATTGTACTTTGACCCCGCCTACATTTGAGTGCGTCAAATCTTCAACAGTTCCACTGATGATTTCATGGTATATAGTATCTTACAGAAAAGTGGAAGCAAAGTCTACACCAATCTGGCGATCTGGCACTTTATATGAACTTGATATTTCTAAGGCATTTGACAGACTTTGGCATTAGACTCTTTTTCAATGGATTAGAAATTACTTTACTGCTGGTGTACCCCAGGGCTCCAATCTGTCCACGATTGTCTTTTTAATTTTTATCAATGATGTGACTTCTAATCCAATATATTCTTTTGCTGACTACAGTACTCTCTGCTTCTCATATTCGTTCCCTCAACCTCACTCTTGCGGCTTAGGGGCTTATAAGAGTACGAAGCGCCCTAAACTGATGGTTCCTTTATTAGCTTACAAATTTCAGATCTGTGGCCTTTGTTTTCATCTTTATTTTTCAAACTGCAAACCATCCAATATGCATAAATAAGAAGATTTTTTAATTTTTAATTAAGTTCGCCTTTGTTGATCCATCGTTTCTATCGATTACAATTTTTATCAAAGGTTTACATCATTTCATGTTTATATTTTTTTCTAACTTCCATTTTAATTTAATACGAACGACTTTTTATTGTAAAAAAAAAAAAAAAAAAACGGTCATCAAAGAAATGAAAGGACTCATCGTCCACTTGTGTACTTTTAATAAAAATTCAAACCCATTTGCAAGGCAAGGATACTTCATTCTTTGACGAATGCTGATAAATTCAAAAATAAATGCAAGCTCTTGCCATAGAAAATAAATACCTTTGACTTCTCAGAAGAGAACATCTTTCAGTCCTGTCGTCATTTGAGATATGCTTTGAATATCTCTAAAGGAAAACAAAAATAAGAAATACCAACTCGTCTGCATTAATTATTCGAGATATTTTAAATTATATTATGATAACTGCATCTGGTCAAGGAACGGGACCGGACAATCTTGACCACCGACAAAACTATGATATTAATTCATGCAAGCAATCCTGTGCTCATGCACTTCATCTACTACACTTGTACTCGTATTTATGCTTCACTGCTTCCCTGCATCTATAATAAAATTCTCATACTGGCCAGCCTCCTACACTTGCCCTCAAAACTGCTGAAGGATGTTTTTTTTTTTTTTTCTTTATCGTTAAAATGATCACTTTATAAGGAAAAAAAATCGAAAATGAAGTTTAGCTTTCGCATCTATAAACACTTAACGAAGCTAATTATGTAAAATTTATGTTACCGTAAATCTCTAGTTTTTTCACAACGAAATCAGTTTACAATCGCAAAAAAGGAAAAGAGGAATCATGTCCTTGAGAGTACAAATAAATATGAGTATCAGCCTGCACAAGAGGTAATAAATTCGTCCTTTCTTTTATCTTCAAGGAGCAACATGAGTCCAGAAGTGTAATTGAGTAGGCTAGCTAAGAGTGTATGTATAGAGAGAAAACAACACAGGCACAGACAATGGACCATGACTACATATAGCCAAAGACCCTCCTCGATTCTATAGCACTTAATTGTTGTGTTGTCCGCCCTGGAATATCGTTTAATATTGAGTCGTCAAGTGGATACTCAGTCGATTGTTTATTGATAATCAATTAGGCTTAGGATAGGCTCATTCTATGGTGATGATTTGTTACCCGTTTCGATTTCTGTACCGGGGTTCAATCTATTTTTATGGGCTCCTGTTTAAGTTTCAATCGGCGGAAGCGACGGCGACTGTAATGAGCCTGATTTGTGATAGCGGGAATTGATATTTTATTTTGCACTTCGCTGCTGTAATGGGTGGAAATGATTCGATGAAATTGCTTTAACTGAATCAGAAATTATAGATACTTGAACGAGTACACTGGCTTTTCGAAGAAATGTTATGTCATAGTGAACTGGACCAAGTTAAATCAATTTTATAAAAGCAATACGATATATTTTGAAATTTCGGACAACTGCAAATACGAGTTATTAAATGAGACTTACTTCGTCACTTATTTAGATGAGTTAATTTTCTATTTATTGGCTTTCTGAATTAATAATATTCAGATTGTTGTAGTTGTATATAGTAGCAGCGTCTTCATAGTTAGCACATGTTTCCCACTCCTCAACATTCACAAAGGGTTTTGGCAGTCACCTGATTAAAAAAAAACCATCAACCACGTCATAATAGACGCAAGACACTACTCTGGTGTTTGGATGTCTGAACTTTTCGAAAGACCAGCATCTAATCAGACCAATACCTTGTCAAAGTCATGCTGAGAATGCAAATAATTTAAATGCAGGAATCCGAAGAAGTACTATCAAGAAATTTTTAATTGACACTCCAACAACCTTTGGGATAACTCTATGCCTCCAGTATTAAGCGCAAGAAATCACGAGTGATATTGACTTTGATAAGCCACAACAAAGAGTTCCGGCAGCAAACCAAGAGGCTGCAAAGAAACGAAAAGAAAGAAATAAAATATCGATCGATAAGACCCTTGAGGATATGCTTCTGTAGAAATAAGGATAGAAGCATGCAGAGATAAGGATTTGAACGTTATAGTAGAGTCAGAATCGCGGCTTAAGTGTTAGAAAGATTACTTCGGCAGACTGTTTGAGAGTTAAGACGATAAACATTCCACTGTCTGACAGAATGCGCCTCTCAACGTGGATTCTTACCATCGCTTGCAAGATCCGAAAGAAGGACACCCTTTCACCCTCCTGTTAATGTTTTATAGCCAGCTGGTTCAGCGGGACTTTCATACATTTTGTAGAGAAATTAATCGAACACAATGAAATAATTGAAGTTTTTTTTTTTCTTTGTAGCTTCGGACATGTTATTATTTTTGTTTGTAATTTAAAGTTTTTGTTTTATATAATAATGATATTACAAAGTAATTTCTTCATTTATATATTTATGGCATTTATGTAACTAATTACAGCGCTGTAAACAGACAGGTTCCTCGCAATCACTGCATGCAAATCTGGTTGTCTTTTGCGTTTTGTTGCTTATTCTGCAATTTCTGCACGACTTTTTCTGTCTCATTGATGGTTGTCTACTGCTGGGCTGTAGAATCCTATGGTGCAATGGTGCTCAGAAGAAGGGTTCGATGCCATTTCGAACGGAGAATACTCCTATTATTGAACTAATGTGAGGTTTCACTAACTGCTCAATCAAAGCATGCAGAAATTATTATAGGTTTTGTTGGTTGCACTGACATCATTTACTTTTTTGCCAATGCTGCGGCATCCAACATGTTTTAAAAAAAAGTTAATGGCCATCGCTTCATCTGTCGTTTGCATGTATATTCTTCCAACATTTTGTCCATGACGTCCGTGCCTACTTTATATTTTTTGTAAAACAGAATAGTTTGCGGCTTTATTGTGTCGGGCAACTACGATCCGGAAGCATCCAAAAGTTTTTTTACAACTTCAAGACTTGTAAAAAAGTTGTCATCAGCAATAGTGCATCCGCTGGCACTGTACTGGGTGTTGGCTCAGTCATCACCTACTCGCCCAAATTTACAGCTCTCTGATGTTCAGCTTCTTTTATATCGCATTTCGCAGCTTCAATGGTATTTATTGTGTAAATCTTGTGTTTCCTCTGTATGGGAATAGTTATTCGTCAACGGTTATAACTTTGGTCGCTATATACACAGTTTCCAAATGATAAATCAGTATTGTCAACATGTCCTGAGTGGGAGTTGCTTTATTTCCCCTTTGCTGGTCTTGACGAGCTCGATGGTGTTCTGCTTGCATCCCGACATCATCACTATCTTTTAAATCACCGATTCTGATTCCTCCAACTACCAAGTCTGTCTCCACATAAGACCATCGGAAACATAATCCTCATGTAATCGCTACTAAAATATTCTACTTCAGGACCATTCACTCTTATCTCCTCAACAAACCTGCTAATGTATTGCTCCCTTTTTTTCAGCCATAACATTTTACTTGTTCTAAATTTGCTTTAATCTATTTCTTTTTTTTTTACAATTGGCGCGCGCACGGGCGAATGAAAATAAGGGAGGGAAAAAAGAGGGATACCGATGTGCGGTGGTTCTAAATGTTTGCAAGTTATAGTGACTAGGGAATAAAGAGCTCAGCAGGGCATTCCATAAGCGGAAAAATATAGGGAAGAACTACGATATTTCGATGTACGTCCGAAAGTGGGCTTGATGCAGATTAGCATTGATGCATTAGCATTAGCATTGAAGGTTTGAAGGTGAGAAATGTTGATGGCAACTTCAATGGAAAACAGGTGGTAAAAATATCGATAGAGCAAAGTCAGACAGGAGACATTTCTTTGGTGTTCAAGGTTGTTGACTGGTTCATATAAGCATCACCTACGAGTCTTAACGCACGATTTTCAATCCTATATAGCAGATATAGAAAAGTTTTAGGAGCACCGGAATAGATATGGCCATTGTACTTCAATTTTGGGCGGATGTCTTATATATTGGGGGCAAATCAGAGGAGGAAAAATATTTCTTACATCATTTGGCGCGACATCGCATTTTTGGCAACATCAAATATGTAGTCATTCTAACGTAGGTTTTCATTGACACTTATACCGAGAGTGGAAAGTTCTTCGGTATCAACGATGCAAGTGCCATTCTTGGATAATGGCTGAGTGTTTGGTTTTCACTTTAACGACAGCAGCCAGCGTTGTGTTTTGAAAGCATTAAATTCCACTCTGTTGGTGGTTCACCATTTAGTGATGCTGCTTATATCGGAATTTAATGAGCCTAACATACCCTGCCGTTCTCGTTCTACAGCCGAAGTGCAGGGACATCAGGCCGGGAATGAATATAAAAGCAGAGAGTACTGTCGTCAGCAAAAGAATATATTAAATTAATGAAGACTTAAAGTGGTGTCGGAGATAGCAGCATTTATTTTGTAAATTTTAGACTTGAAACCATACAATCCAATACAACTTGAATTGAACATTCAAAAAGCTAATTTCTAATCCATTAAAGGAAAGATGCATCGATTCCAAATGCACGCATTTTCGACAAAACAAACTGATTCTAAACTCTGTCAAATGCGTTAGAAATATCAAATGCAACCACCTTGCTTTCGCGAGATTGATGGAAGTTTTGGTTTCACTTTTCGGTGAGATATGCCATCAAATCACCAGTGGAATTGTTACTACGAAAACTGTACTGTCGGTCATTGAGAAGTTTTCGTGTTTCAAGATATTTCATGAGCTGACGGTTTGTCAGCGTCTCCATGCTCTTGGGAAGAAGGGACGTAAGTACAATGGGTCAATTTAGAGGAAAAAGAAGATTAGCCTTTTCTAGAGACGGGCTGATCAAATGCTGTTTTTCATCTGCTCGGAAAGAGTCCCAAAAAGTAGGATTGATGAAAGAGCTTACGCAGTGGTTTTGTTTTGATCATATCTGCAATGGCATCCAGGTCGTTATAGAGGAAACATAATGACCAGTGAAAATTAAGAAGCTTTTACGTCCGCTCCAGTAGGCTTTCCCATATTGCCATACGATTCTTTTAAAAATCTTTTCTCTCTGTAGGAGAAATTAGCTAATAAGACAGAGTGGCCCGACTTACCTATCAGGGAGAGCACATCAACGGTTTAGTTATCATGGGAAGATAATATCTCATTCCACATAGAATAGTTTCTGTGATCATATCAGCAGCGGTATCCACGTCGTTATCAAGGAAACATAACGACCAGTTAAAATTCCTAAAGAAGCTGTGTAGTCCGCTCCAATTGGCATTCTCGTATTGCCATACGGTTCTTTTAAGAGTCTTTTCTCTAACTGTGTGGTCGGCGTACGAGGGGAAATTTACTCATATGATACTGTGGTACGACAAGCCTAGCAGGAGATCACATCAACTTATGTATACTTATCAGGGTGAGAAGTTAACAACAAGTCCAGAGTTTTGGCGGTATGATTATCAACGTCTGGTATTCGTGTGGGCTCTCTTAGTCTTTTTAACATCGCACACAACATTTTATCTACCAATCTATGTGAAAATTTGAAAATATTATATCTGTGTGATCTTAATCGTAGCAAGTTTATCATCGACCAAATTTTCACCTTTCGGCAGATCTTGGAAAAAACGCAGCAACTTTAATTCGAAGAAATCGCCTTTAATTTTATTACCTTTAAGGATAGCACTTAAAGTGTTGATCACGTATTATATATGAATTACGTGTCAACCAACCAACACATGTAACAAAAAAGTCATTAAGCTGTACTGACAGAATTCTAAAACATCTCAGGCAAATTACGAAAATATCATAGAGCGCTCAAGTATGCCTATCATAAGATTCTTTAAATATTAATTTTTTTTTAATTTTTTTTTTGCTTGAAAAGATTATAAAAGACTACATTGGGGATCGTCAATCAAGTTGAATTTTTTTATTATCATGTACTCGCTTATCAGAATACTGTTTCTCGAATGTCTACCCTCTTAGGAATATTTTCCATAAACCTTTGTTAAATTAAACGACTCTCATAACCCTTTTTCAGATGCTAAATTTTCCTTTGACACCAGACTTCCGTTCCCGTTACCGGAAAGCATCCCTTGGACGTGAGCAGAGAAGGCAAAAAAAAAACCAAACACCTATTCCGTGAAAACCCCCTTCAAAGCCGATAAAAGTATTACTGTCCCTCCCACTTGAATATGCTGCCAGATATCGCGTTCACCGTTCCCATAAATTTCGTTCTATCGTACTGTAACGTATTAGGCAAAATCACTTCCGCCAACCAATTTAAGCCATTTACTCATCCTTTGTCAGATTAAGCCGTATTCGTTCCAGTTTCTCCCATATTCATTGTATTGTATTCTCCTTTCGTACTTTTTAAAAAGATACACCAAACTCTAATCACAGTTTATCATAAGTTATACCATCGTGCAAGTTATAAATATCTATGAAATATCCTTCCTGTCAACACCATGCAATACCCAATTTAAAGAGAAAAATACAAACAAATATATGTAACATGAAGCAAACAGTTATAGAAAAAAAAGCAAATAAAAACACTATAAGCCTCTTACAGACAAGCGTAGTATCCAGAGACGAAAGTAAATTAGAACAAGGAGTGGGATTAATGGAATATGCCTGTTTGTACTTTGTGTGCGCTTGTATCCGTTGCTGGTACTCAGAAAATCTCAAACACACTCGCTATCCTGCATAGGTGCCCTTAAGTGTGCATTTTATTTGAACATAGGGCGATTAATTTCCTCTGATACATTTTAGCGACCCATACTTTTCCACGTTACGTTTATAGCACTTACTGTCTTCTAACTGGCGCTTCCTTACGAAATTTAAGCTCTGTGTTTCCTCACAACGACGGAAGCATGCAGCGCCAGGACAGCTGAATGTAATGATTTTTGAAAATTTTATTTTTACCTAGCAACTGCAAGATGTGTTAGTTTTCATCGTTGTTTACCTTTCGTTTGACTGGCAAACACAAATATATATACGCATACACTCTTATGTCAATCTGCCCGGGGGGAAAAACCGAAGCCAAACATATGTTACTCGTCTAGTACAAGTACATATATACAGGTGTGTATAAATTTAACTCATGCTACCGCCAATTTTCCTGATGGATATACGATATCAAGGATACATCGGACAGCGTTGCCGCTTCAGAAACAATTTCTGGTGGCGCACTAACAACTTAAAAATAGATTGCCCGATGAAAACTTGCAAAACATAATTTTATTATCTTAAACAATAACAAAGGTATTATTGTATTATTGTATAACTTAATCCGTTTGCTAAGAGGTGGCGTAACTTGTATTATTCCATTGAAACATGAGTTAGAAAGCTACTGTCATTGTATGTCATTTCAGTATATGTCATACATTTGAAGCGTAAACAACAATAATTTTTTTTCATCCAAATATGTCGAACTTTGTGCCTGAAAAAGTGTTTTTGCGGGGAGTTCTTCTTCATTACTTTAATATGAAGAAAACTGCTGCCGAAAGTTATCGTATTTTGGTGGAAGTTTATGGTGAACATGCGTTAGCTGAGCGAACGTGCCAAAGGTGGTTTGCACGATTTAAAAGTGGTGATTTTGGCTTGGAAGGCGATGAACGTCCTGGGCAGCCAAAAAAGTTTGAAGATGAAGAACTGGAAGCATTACTCTATGAAGATTGTTACCAAACACATGATGAGCTTACAGAATCTTTGGGTGTCACTCAAGCAGCCATTTTAAAACGTTTAAAAGCAGCTGGATATTTTCAAAAGCAAGAAAATTGGGTTCCACATGAACCCAAGCAGAGAGACGTCGAAAGGCAGTTTTGCATGTCCGAAATGCTGCTGGAACGTCACAAAAGGAAGTCATTTTTGCATCGGATTGTTACTGGTGATGAAAAATGGATCCATTACGACAACCCCACGCGCAAAAAATCATATGTGAAACCCGGTAAACCAGCCAAATCAACGGCAAAGCCATGGCGCGAAGGTAATGCTCTGTATTTGGTGGGATCAGATGGGTGTGCTGTATTATGAGCTGCTAAAACCGGATGACCATCAATGGACAACGCTTCCGAACACAATTAATCCGTTTGAAAAGAACAGTAGGCGAAAAACGCCCGGAATATGCGACCAGATACGAGGCAATAATTTTCCATCGTGACAACGCTCGGCCCTACGTTGCTATTCCGGTTAAGAACTATTTGGATAACATTGGATGGGAAGTCTTACCCCACCCGCCTTATAGCCCAGACCTTGCCCCTTCTGACTACCATTTGTTCCGGTCGATGCAGAACGCCCTCACTGAAATACGTTTCAAATCAGAGCAGAATATCAAAAATTGGCTTGATTCATTCTTTGCTGCCAAGCCGGCGCAGTTCTTTTGGGATGGGATCCACAAATTGCCAGAAAGATGGGAAAAAGTCATAGCTTCAGATGGGCAATACTTTGAATAATACTATTGTACGTGTTTTTCTTAAATAAACGTTTAAATTTTGAAAAAAAAAACCGTACAAATTAAAATATATTCCCAATACATTTAGCAAATCAACTTTCCAGACTACTCTTTATAAAGGGTGAGCCAAGGGCTAGTGTGGAAGTTTCCATTAAATTAAACACATATTAACTGTGACATCAATGTAGAATTTTATTGATTAATAAAGTTCGGAAATGGAACACACAACTTCATTCATGTGACCACCACGGCTTCTGTTGCAAGCGACCATCCGAAGGTCAAAATTAATGATGACTTTTTGAAAAATAAGTGAGTTATTGGTTGCAATTTCAGTTTGGATGTTATGTTATGCTGGGTTATTGTCATAGACCTTACTCAAACCGCATGAACTTGCAGGTCAATCAACTTCTCCTCTAACCAAAATAATGTGATCTTCAAATTTTGTACGCAATACATTGATTGATTGATGGCCTGTGTGAGCGGTAACACCCTCCTGTTAAAACCAGATATCGTCCAGATCCAATTCATTCAATTTTGGAAAAAAAGTAGTCGGTCAACATGTTGCGGTAACGTTCCTCATTAAGTGTAACTATCTCTCCAGCCTCATGTTCGAAAAACTACGGGCCAATGATGCCGCACACACTATAATACATGCTAGCCGAGCATGCTGTGTCTTCAAAACGCTTCACCATTGTACGAATTCCGAACTCACTAAGGCGATTATGTTAATCGTGACGGACTTTACGAAATGTTACTTTTACGGATCGCGCATTTTCGTAATAAGATTGAATAATAAAAATACATTGTTGAGTGGAAAACGACTCCATGACTAAAATTCCCAAAGATTGCATGACATTTGTCAAAAAGATCAACCACATTGAATTTAGTAAATGCCAGTAATTGGCAGCCAACAATAGAGTTTCAGCAATGACATTTGTGACACAAAGTAACATAAAACAATTTAAAAATATATTAAAAAGTAATAAATCTGAAAAAAACTGTTTGGTCTCTTTTCGTTGAAAATATTGCGCCTGAGTAAAATATCTAGACGCTTTTATTTTTACACAGCACTAATTAGAAAATAGTAAAAACTTTCTCTTCTTACACCCTTTTAGCGCATCTCGAAAACTTGACCTGATAGAGAAAAATAGTTTGCGGATTCAGAAACAGGATCTCTAAATTACTCTCCATTACCTCTAGTTGATTTTCAGTGAGCAAGTAATAATGACATTGTTCGAGAGTGGGATAGTCACTGAGCCCAAACATCTTTCTTTCCCTTTCAGTCCCGTTTTTAAAAAAAACTTAACACATATTTTATGATCACAAATATAAGTGTACCCGCTTGAGTTCTAATTTCTTAAAAAAAAAAGAAAAAAACAACAACTTTATGGTGTTGGTCGATTCACTGCTTAACGCTCTCAACACTTCTGACGTCTATGCTCAAGCATACTCGTATGTAGCTTGAGACGATCGAGACGTAAATAATGATTAATGCACTGGGGATCCAAAATCAAATCAAATCTCAAAACCGAGGTTGTTCACTTTATGCTGATTGGTTTGTATCATCTAGCCTCTAAAGGCGTCATGGCTAACAAGTTACTCTTCCAAGCTTCCTTGTACAATAATATCCTATGCGTTGATTGTCTTGAAGAACCAGCTCCCACGAAAGAACGTCATTACTGCTTCAATGAACGGTCCGGCTCGGCTGCATGGGACTTTCCCAGTAAGTCTCGCCTAGCTCTAGACGCATTGACGAATCTCCCTTTCCTTGATATTCGTATCATGGGCTGCACTCTCAAAGCCATCTTTAGTTTAAAGAGAAATGATCTTTGGTACAACACTCACTGGATCTTTATTGGCCTTGCGCGACGGCTGTCTTTTGACTCTGGTCTTACGGACATGTCATCAGATGCAATAAAACCAGAACTCTGTTGCAGAAAAAAAAAGAAATCGACTTTCCTTGGTTCAAAGACTGGTTTCGGCCAGAATCTGAGCCAGGAAAGGAATATAATAAAGTCGTATGGTGCGGCGCTGGTGTCTTTCTGGAGGACAACAAAGATAGAATTCACTGCTCATTAACAAAGCTTGCATCTGCCTTTCAAGCGCAGATAATCGCAATCCTCATGGTACCGAACTATATTGCAAAAAGAACCCCGGAGAAGGCGAAGCATATACCTCTAATCGTTGCTGGCAAACTAAAAGAATGCTTCCTAATGTATCTAAGACGTCTTAATCTAAGTGCTCTGTTTAGACCAAAAAAACAAACATATTTAGTATACATTAAGTCATTGAGCAATGTCAAATTTTGTACCAGAAAATTATGACTTGCGGGAAGCATTAATTTTTAATTTTTGTGCTGCAGAGTCGCATCGAATGCTTGTCGATGCATATGGTGATCATGCTCTATCAGAAACAACAAGATGGTTTCAACGATTCAGAGATAACAATTTTGGTTTGAGAAATGAAGAACCTGGATGACCACCAAAAAATTGCAAACAATATTGGATGAAGATGACACTTTAAGTCAGAAACAAATGGCAGAATTGTTAAGTGTTGCAAAACAAACAATTTCTGACCATTTAAAAGTTATGGGAAAGATCCAGAAGTCTGGAAAATGGTGCCAAATGATTTGCATGAAAGACAGATGATGACAGATAAAAAATTAGTTTTGCATCGAATTGTTACTGGCAATGAAAAATGGATTTATTTTCAGAATCCTAAACGGAAAAAATCACGGGTTAATCCGGGACAATCATCAACTTCAACTGCAAAACCAGATCGATTCGGCAAGAAGACAATGATGTATGTATGGTGGGATCAGAAAGGTGTGTTGTATCACGAGCTCCTAAAACCTAGTGAAACCGTTAATACAGATCGCTACCGACAACAAATGATCAATTTGAACCATGCATTGATCGAAAAACGACCAGAATGGGTCAGAAGACACGACAAGGTAATTTTGCTCCATGACAATGCACCTGAATACAAATCAAAACTGGTTTAGTATACAACCAAATGGGACACGCATTAGCAGAGCAACATTTCGAATCCTACGAGAAAGTCGAAAATTGGGTGACTTTTTGGTTTGCTTCAAAAGACAAACAGTTTTATTGGTGCAGAATCCATAAATGGCCTGAAAGATGGGGAAAATGTGTAGGTAGCAATGGCCAATACTTTAAATAAAATGTTTTTTACTTTCCGTATATGCGAGGTATGTTCAAAAAGTAAAATGTCTTTAAATTTCGCGGGCAACATACATTCGATCATCTTTTTTTTTTTTTTTTTTGGCATACTCAGTTTGTTTTTGACAGATAGAAAGGTTAGACATATTTTGGTGTGCTCTTTGCTTTCTTTGAGACGTATTTCAATCAAATCTCACTGCACTCTATCATCCTTCAAAAGAGCTTACTATGTATAGATGAACAACTAATAGCTACCAGAGGCAGATGTTCATTTCGGCAATATATGCCTAATAAACCTGGCAGATATGATCGTTCGTTGTGATGCCTTTTTTTAGAAGGTTTTCTGGATGACAATTTTAACGATACCACCGACATTTTTTTAAATCTGTGCCATTGGCTTTAGAGCTAGCAAGTAGAAAGACTACACTAGTGGACACAATAAGAGGCAACAAACCACAGTTACCAATGGAGTTTACAACAAATGACAGGGAATTCAAAAGAACTCGGAAAAAATGTAGTTCAAATTTTTGTTTCTCACGGTGCATGCAGTTAGTTAGCTATGCGAGCAACACAAAAAAGAACGTTCTTTTGTTGTCAGCTCCACACCACGGTAAGGACATTGATGAGGAATCGCAGAAGCATGTTATTATTATAGACTATAACAGAAATAAGGGAGGCAAACGAAAAGCTAACCGTTGGCCAGTCACATTATTTTACAACATCATAGATACTGCAGCCCTAGCTGCCTACAGATCATATGATATAAGCCAGCCGGAATGGTATACAGCTAAGAAAAGATCGGGAAAAAGAAAAGCCTTTATCAAAGAACTATCATTAGAATTAGCAACTAAACATTTTAAAACCGAGTTTGCGAAATTCTGTGAAAACGGCGATGGCAATGATGGGATATAAAAAATTACATTCTCTTCACAATGGCAAAATATAAAAAAGCAAAGATGTGAATCCTGCAAAACGCAAAAGAAGGATAACAAAGCAACTGCAGTTTTCGATTTGTGTTATTTTCCCACTTGCACAAAGAACTTGTGCATATAAAAAATGTAATCTTCCATAATTATTTTATAGGGCACTGAGTGCCCAGGTACACGATAACTCAAAATTTTACAGTACACGGGTCGAGGGTTAAAGGGTCAATACATATTATTTTATTTTTTATATTAAGCTTTTTAGTAATTGAAAATCGCCGATCACACTAACACGCCGAACAACCTTTTTATCTGTCAAAAACAAACTAGGTATGCTATATAGTTGAAACTCTGAACAGATATTTGACAGATGTGTACCAACACAGCAAAAAAAAATAATAATAATAAATAAATAAATAAATAAAAAATCGGTAATCGAATAAACCTTACTTTTTGAACACACCACGTATGGTCGCCACATATGCACCTGTAGATAAAATATGAGACTTAAGACGAACCAAAGACAAATTTATCAAAAACATCCTAAAACATCACCTAATGATGCAAAGAATTTGCATCAAATTTGTGTAAAAACTGGAATCAAATGCTCTAAAACACTTGAAATGTTGACAGTGGCATACGATGAGTCGGTTCTAAGTACAAAAATGTTTACAAGTGGAACAGCTCTTCCAAGATGGCCGAGAAGATACCAAAGACGAACTTCGCTCTGGACGCCCCAGCACATCAACAAATTATGATAACGTGAAGCTATGAAGAAAATTGTATTGGAAAATCGTCGAATTACCATAAGAGAAGTAGCTGAGAATGTTGGCATATCGGTCGGCTCGTGTCATGCAATTTTTTCGGATGTTTTGGGCATGAGACGTATGTCAGCGAAGTTTGTTTCAAAATTTCTTAATTTTGATCAGATTAATTTTGAATTGTCGCACGAGCATCGCTCAGGAACTCTTGAGTGACGTTAGTGATGATCCTGACTTGCTCAAAAGGGTCATTACTGGTGATGGGTGATAGGTATATGGTTATGAAGTGCTTCGAGAATTGGAAAAATCGTTGGCATAAGTGTATTATATATAGGGTTGATTACTTTGAAGGGGACAACATTAATATTTATGAGTTTTGCAGTTCCTTTTGCATATTGGAACATTATGGATGGTCAAAAATGAACTGATGATGGACGAGGGTTGTTCCAAATTTTACCATTTGAACTGTTAGGCCTAAGAACGATTGGGCTCATTAATATGTTTGCATCTGTTTCACCATCAATTACATCACACTTTGTAATGTCACATAAGAGTTCTTGGAAGTACAATTAATTCCCCCTCACTTTTGGTCTCTAAAAGCCGCCCTGCAGGAAAATTCACCATAATTTGAAGCTTCACTTTAGGTGATATTTCCATGATTTCATAATTTCCTGACATCAGGACACAACATCTGCATTGTGTTTCCTCAGGAAAATCTTCATAAAATCTTAAATTATCCTTTTGACAGACCCAAATCCATAAATAAAGCCAATGCAATTTCACTATTAATCTTGATAGGATCCTTTTGTGAAGTATCATAGAAATGCTTTCTTTTATTCTTTTGACTCTCAGTGAACTTGCGGCAGAGACTTGTAACTTTGGTTACATCATGATCCTTATTATACTTTACTTTATTGCTAAGGTATTAGAAAAATATAGTGGTTATGTTTTCGGTAGAATTTATTAGCTTTTGTTTTTTATTGAAAGTGGGACACTCAGTTATTGATTTCCTTGAGCCTCCTCTTGATGATTTTTATGTGATTGGTAAATCACACACACGTTACTTCGCTTCTTTCAGTATCGATATGGAGACAATTTCACAAACATTCTTTGTTCCTTCTGAAATTCTTTTTCGATCTATAGGATGCCATCTTTATTTAAATTTTTTTTTATAATTTCAGTATTTATTTACTTTGCCAAATATAAAACATTAAGACATAGTCTTATTGAAGTTCATTGAGGTAACAAAATAATAAAAAAGAAAAAGTAAACTTTAAGCTTAAAATAACATTTCGTATGAAATAATTTATTGATTTACAATAACAAAATTTCTTTCAGTAGTAAGATTATTATTATGAGAAAAATGTTGAAAAATTTAGTCTTTAAACCTAGCAGCGTTAGATGTACTCTTTAAAGCCAATGGCAGTAAGTTCCAAAGAATAATCGTGTGAATAAAACCCATACAAGAGGAGTATAAATAATTATATGCAAAAAGAAACATGCAATTTTTGGCCTTAATATACCCTTGAAACCCGCATTCCAATAAGTTTCTAGATAGTTCAGAAACATGGTCATATCTTCGAATATGTATTATAAATGTATCTTACTGAATCATTAAAGGCAACATGTAATTGATACTCGGATAAGGAGTCGAGTTTGCAATAAACATTCTTAGAGTACACTATAAGCGGTACCACAAGCGCTCTAGTAAGTCTAGTTTCCATCACAGTGAAATTTGCAGTGAGCCAAAGTTTAGGAAGACATCCGTAGATTCGATGTACTATTAGGGTAAAATCGGGTATTTTGGTATAGGTGGATAGTGTAATGTAGTGCAATATCTCAGATCACCTGCCTTTTTTGCAAAACTAAACTTGTTTATAGTCGGGCAGTCAGAAGAAAAATGCATAACATGTTTTCTCGTATTTAAAATCCTTAAAGTTTTTGCACAGTTGTGTTTAAATTATCGAGACAATAAGTTACAATAATTTTTTTGAAGTTTTAGATTAAAAATACTTAAACATGAAAAAAGAAAACCGGTTAATGTGATAAAACTTAGACTGGTTGATGTGGAACAGCTTAAACCGGCTAATATGGTATAGTGTACCATATAGGATGAAACTGTTGCTTGATTTGGTTTTCAAAAATTAAACTTTTATTATTTTTAGATAGTAATGCCTAAGAAAGGAGAAATTGGAAAATGGGAAAGAGCTGATATGGAGAAATCCATTAAAGCGGTAAGAAATAAAGATATGGGCATATTGCTCGCATCTAAAACATTTTCAGTACAGCATACGATGCTGCAACGTATGGCTAGAAGTGAAAAAACCATTGAACAGGTTTTTTTTTAGGCAAATTAGACCGAATACTAAATTTTATTGAAAATCACCTTGTTGAATATGCGCTAGATATGATGATATGGGGGTTTACAAGACGCGACATGAGTTAAAAAAAAATATCTAACGTATTCTCAATTTTGTAGGATTCCGTTGGGAAAGATTGGTTCTTTAGATTTTGTCGAAGACATAAAAAGTTAATTTTACGTATGCCAACAGGTACATCATTTGAACGAGCTAAAAGTTAAGTTGCAAGAACGTGGACACATTTTATAACTAGTTGTTCGAATTTGGAACGTAGATTAAACAGGACTCAGTATTATTCAACCAAAGTGACCGAAAATATTAGCACGTAAAGGAAAACGAAAGATATGGGCTTTGATATCTGCTGAGAGTGGATCTCTTTTAAAAGTTGTTAACTACATGAGCGCAAGTGGAGATTTCATTCCACCATACTTTATATTTCCCAGAAAAAATCAACACCATCTTATTATGAAAAAAGCTACTACTGCCGCCAAATCTTCATGTCATATATCGGGATGGATTCAAGTGACCACATTCACAGAATGGTTCCAACATTTTTTGTCTAATGTAAAACCTTCAAGAATAGACCCAGTTCTCCTAATTTTGAATGCACACTACTGTCATACCCGAAATTTTGAAGGGATAACCGAGTAGTGATAATATCATTGCCACCATATTCAACCCTTAAAATTCAGCTGCAAGATAAGACATTCAAGGGTCCAATTGAAGTGTATTATAACGACGAAAAAAGACATTTTTTACGTGAAAGTGGACGGAGAGTAACGCAGTATGATTTAGTAGGACTTTTCTCTAAGGCATACTTAAAGGTACAAGCGGGCCAAATTACCATTAATGAAGTAAATTTTATACTGAAATTAATCCATTTGATAAAAATCTACTTACAGAAGCAGATTTTATTGCTGCCACACAGAGAATCGAAATCGTGGACCGACTCAAAATGACGCCTATTCCCAAAGCGTTACCTCACCTGAGAGATAATCCAATTGCTGAAACGATTAAAGGTCTTTCTTTTTACCATTGGACTTTTGAGAAGAAAGGAAAAAACATCGAAAACAAATTTATCAAAACAAGGCTTTGTACCAAAAATAAAAGAAAATCGTTCAGTAACTCCGAAAAAACCATCCCAATCGTAGCTCCGGCGAAAGCCTTATTTTTCAAAAAAAAAAAACAGATAGTGAGATGGAAAATTTTAATGACGTTCCATCCACAGAAAATACTATGTCCTTTTTTTGTAATTAAAGTTCGATTGATGACAAATCATTCGTAAACTGGACTACATGTCTACAATGTGACATGGTTTGGGCTCACGAGGATTGTCTGTCAGGAAGAAAAGCTATATTTCTTTGCCAATCATGTGATGAGTAGAATTATTGACATTTTATCACGAAAATTTTAATACTTTTCATTATTTTAAATTATTTAAGTCGTTATTTCGGGTAATCTGGTATAGTATACCATATTTGACTACCCATGTATAAATCATTATCCACCCTTTTGCTGAAATACCATTTTTCGAGTACAACCACACTAAGAAGGATGTTTAGATTTTCAATTTTCTGAGTATCATAACATGAGCAGGATAAGAAAGTGAATGGTTAACTTTACAAGGATCAACAAATTCTTTAAAATTGGCAGAAAACTTTGCTTGCTATAATCCGAAAAGTAACATGTATACCAAAATAACCGATCAACATTCATATGGTTGTAAGCAGTCAATTGGCGATTTATGGTAAGCCAAGGCTATATAAAGATCCAACGGCTCAGGAATTCGACAGTTTTTTTTACATATTGGGATCGTTTAAGATTTCTAAGGGTTGATAACTAAGCCGTTGTTTAATGACCAGTAATGGATACTGGTTAGATGGATTGATTGAAGCATATTCGCATTTCGTTGGCAAATAATTTATAAGCATGTAAAACAGAAAAGGTCTTATGATAGATCCCTGAGGAACATCTTGTTTTATAGGCTTCAGCTAGGAAAAGATTTCACCATTGAGGACTATTGGCATTCTCGCTGACAAGAAACTTTTTATCAGCGGTGTACTCTTTTTTTGTCGAAAGCTTTTGAGAAATCCAACAAGCAAACAATTTCAAAACCCTATTGAGCTATAATTAGCTCTAAGGCCTGATTAAGAAGGACTGAGCAAGGATTTGGCAATAAGCCTCTCAAAAACCTTCGACAAGCATGGTAATATGCTTATTGCTCTTAAACAAAAGAGATAATCTTAGCAACTTTCCAGGATTTTAGAAAAGTTGAGGTAGTAATGCAGTAGCCAATGCAGTTTAATGATAAATGGAAGTATCTATAAGTTTAATAAAGCGAAAAGGAATTCTATCTATCCCGCTTGAATTCGACCTGATAATAACAATGCACTCAATTACGTCGCTTGCTCTTACCGTTTCAAAATCAGCTAGATTAGGAATTGATAAATTAGGATTAAAATAGAAACTTAGATGTTCATCAATAATAATTTTTTACGGCACACATTAACTATTTTTTAATCAAAAATTTCTAATAAATTGGTGTATGAAATGCCCATTTTTACTTTTTAGCTAATATTTTCTAATAAAGAATGACTAGATAAGAACGATGGTAAAAAACTTTAAATAAAACAACAACCGTTTGAGATATAAGATTGAATCTTGCTTTATTTTGAAGCTGGGTTCATGCCATTATGTGTAGGGTAGCACATCATTTAAATGGTCTCGTCAGCTCCGTTGGCAGTGCTTCAAGCGGGCAATAGCATGTCGAATGTTAGCCTCGAACTCGTGCAAAGTAGTTGTTAGTAGTAGTTAGCGTAGACTAAAAGCAGCAGCCAACTGAGAAACGTTCGCCGTAAGTTGACCCAGTCGTCTTCTTTCTTCTTCACATCTTCGAGTGCTGCGTCTTTGTATGGCATGTAGCGCCGTTTTGTTGGGAACACAGCTCTAATCGGTCAATATCGCTCTATACCTGAGACCATTGACGGTAACCGTGTCTCCTTCCTCATTTTAAAAGAAATAAGGTTGGATGGCAATGGCAATTGGCTGAGCCAAGAATGGAACTCTTCCGAAAAGATGATTTTTTGGCCAAAATCCGGATCTCCGGCTAACATTAACAATGCCCAATTAGCGTTGTCTATGGAGGTCCGGCTTCAATTCATGCATCAGCACAATTTTATACAGATGTAGGACAAAATTCATTCATAAAATAAGCCCGGTTGACACTCTGACGATGCCCAATTCAGCTGATCCGCGCCAAGACGACATTTCTGGGTATATTTTGATCAGCATCTATCTCTTTCTGGTTGGTAGCTTAAGATCCAAAAAAGTGTACTCACGCTCAAACTCTTCCACGGTGCGACAAATTGTCCGCACACTGAAGCCATGATGACAGCCGATCTCACGACGAATTCCCGTTGCGCATTTACAAATGAGCCGGAATTTTGAAAACATTTTTTAATAAATCCCGGGCGTTCGGCAAGCGTTAAACGATGCATAATTAAATAGCAAACCTAACTGAATATTTTGACAGCTAGATGTCATTGGTAACTTTGATAGCTGCTAAAATAATATTGGGTATGTAATTTAATTCGTGCGGTTTTTTTTTCAAAATTTGAACGTTTATTTAAGAAAAAACATGTTCAATATTATTATTTAAAGTATTGCCCATCTGAAGCTATGACTTTTTCCCATCTTTCTGGCAATTTGTGGATACCATCCCAAAAGAACTGTGCCGGCTTGGCAGCCAAGAATGAATCAAGCCAATTTTTGATATTCTGCTCTGATGTGAACCGTATTTCAGTGAGGGCGTTCTGCATCGACCGAAACAAATGGTAGTCAGAAGGGGCAAGGTCTGAGCTATAAGGCGGGTGGGGTAAGATTTCCCATCCACTGTTTTCCATTCTTAACCGGAATAGCAACATGGGGCCGAGCGTTGTTATGATGGAAAATTATTGCCTCATGTCTGGTCGCATATTCCGGGCGTTTTCCGGCTACTACTCTCTTCAAACGGATTAATTGTGTTCGGTAGCGTTGTCCATTAATGGTTTCACCCGGTTACAGCAGCTCATAATACAGCACACCCATCTGATCCCACCAAATACATTACCTTCGCGCCATGGATATTCGGCTTTGCCGTTGATTTGGCTGGTTGGCCGGATTTCACATATGATTTTTTGCGCTTGGGGTTGTCGTAATGGATCAATTTTTCATCACCAGTAACAATCCGTTGCAAAAATGACTTCCTTTTGTGACATTCCAGCAGTATTTCGGACATGCAAAACCGCCTTTCGACGTCTCTCGGCTTGGGTTCATGTGGAACGGAATTTCCTTGCTTTTGAAAATATCCAGCTGCTTTTAAACGTTTTGAAATGGCTGCTTGAGTGACACCTAAGGATTTTGTGAGCTCTTCTTGTACTTGGCAACAATCTTCATAGAGTAATGCTTCCAGTTCTTCATCTTCAAACTTTTTTGGCTGCCCAGGACGTTAATCGTCTTCCAAGCCAAAATCATCACTTTTAAATCGTTCAAACCACTTTTGGCACGTTCGCTCAGCTAGCACATGTTCATCACAAACTTCCACCAAAATACGATGACTTTCTGCAGCAGTTTTCTTTATATTAAAGTAATGAAGAAGTATTCCACGCAAAAACACTTTTTCAGGCACAAAGTTCGACACATTTGAGTGAAAAAAATTATTGTTGTTTACCCTCCAAATGAAATAAATATACTGAAATGACGTAGAATGACAGTAGCTTTCCAACGCATGTTCCAATGGAATAATAACAATGGAATAATACAAGTTACGCCATCTCTTAGCATACGAATTAAGTTATAGACCCAATAACAATTGGAAAAACTATCATTGGTACCCTTTACAATAGTTTGCTTTAGCGGTATTATCCTATTTTTACCGCGAATCATAATTACCCTAAGTTCGTATCGTATAACAATATTTTGCAAGTGCAAGTTTCCACACTTGAGTTTTTAAGTCTACATTTTTAAATATATAGAAATTACTTTTCTGTAAAGTTTATTTCGGACCTATTTTTTTTAAATTAATCTTAAACCTAATAAGTGTGCCGAAAATTGTATTTGTATTTCAAAAAACATTAAATTAAATAGATTTAAAAAAATTATAAAAAAACTGCGTCCAATTTTGATTTGAAAACGGAAAAGAAATGATTTTTTGAATCGCTTCCTATAGTTTTTACACAACTTAAAAATCGACTTTTAGGTGACCTTCAAAATTACAATACTTAACTTTAACTGGCTCTAGTAAACCAAAAGAAATAGTTTTTGCGACAACCAGATCTTCAAATATTTGTTAATCTAGTTAATTTCAAAATTTTTCATTATAGACCCACCCGAAAATTAAATTTTGCAAAGCACTTTTGCCTAAATGGGCCACTGTGCGCCGTCTGTGCCATATAACAGGAATATAATTATTAGGATATTTTATAGAATCTCTTTAGTGTTTCTTGACAAGGCTTTATTACGGATGTCGACAGGTGTTAGATTTCTGATAAGAAGGCATTATCAAAGTTATTAATAGCTGAAACGAGGTAGACGAAGCACTTTATTATCTCAAAGTTTACTGGAACTACTACCATTATTTGGTGATGGTAACGCTGTAAAGTGTTTGCACGAAATACGGATACAATTTCTCCCAATCACGTTGGAAATTATTTATTTGCCAATGAGACAACGTGTCGGGATGGCAACTAATGACTCCAACTCTCCCTACGGTGACTGCCACATGGACGAGCTAACTTCTAACATCAACGGTCGGCTGAATATTGGTTCTGCCCGCCAGTGTTGGTTTACGGTAAAGTAAACAACGAAATTGTTCAATTTATTTACCAAGAAATTTTGTAAAAACAATTCTCCTGAAATTTTTCGGATACGGGAACAAATCTGTATTTATAGTTAGATGTGTTTGTGCAAGTAGTATGCGTGCTTGTATGGAAGCGAAATTAAATTGAGGTTAAAACAATAATTTCGAAAGTTTTATGAGCCCACTGCCAAAAAAAAAAAAACAAACAAATGAAAGCAAACGAAGTGCTGGATAACTATATGCAGGTGAATTATGTATGTGAATTCACATACACCCGATTTCTCTGGACCGGACACAGCTACAGCATCTGTGCAGACATGAAATACGAGGAACGAAGGCGAGGAGCATGCGAAACGACTCCTGAGAAGCTAGCAAATGAAAATAAGACAGACATCGTATGTGCGGTTTCTTATTTCTATGCAACTAAAAGTTTATGCCATGAGGGTCAGGGTTTATTGCCTCGGATAAGAGTTTCGAACTCCTTCATCCTGCATCACTTGGTCGTAAACTAACTTCTACTAGGATATCAGAATAGTTCTTACAAAGTTTGACAGAAAGAATTGCTTACGATATTTACGAGCAGGGCTGTCGCAATTCAATGCAACATATAAAACACAAAGACGCCCTTGAATTTTGTCCTTTTATTCCAGACCATTCACAATTCTATTAGGAACCATTTTGCCAGAAGATTTTTCGTAAAATAATCGAAATTGAATTTTTTTTTTTTTTTTTTCAACTGAAAACAATATGAAACATGAAAAGTAATAACAAAAGACATCGGAAACGAAACAACACAATGTCATGGTAAAATGACTTTAGGGCTGGACTGTGATTCATGACGTCAAAACATAAAAATGGGTATAAGAGCAAAGTGGCACTTTAGGGTTCACCCTATTTCTTGCAATAGAGAACCAAAAACAAAAATCAATACAACATTGTAGATGAATAACGGAACAGAGGGTTGTAAAGAACGAGTACAAATGCAAGATACCACCCAAGGACATCAATCATACCAATAAAAAAAAAAGAAAACACAATGCGTCTGAGATAGAAATAAACTTTAAATTATGTAAGAAAGCCCCAAGTGAGTTTTGCGGTTTCTTTTCAAAAATGTAACGGTGTTACATTTCTACCTAAATTCTATTTGACCGATAAACTTCTCTTTATTTCTCCCCAAAACTATAGAAAAAGTCTTTCTCAGTAACCAATATGCCGACCAACCCAGAAACATCAAACTACGAGGCTTCAGAGTTGAGCCTCTTTATTTGAAAAATCATTTAAATAAAAAACAAATACGAGTAGCGGTGAACTGCTTCCTTGACAATGAAAATGTTCGTATTTCCGACAACACTCAGATATTTAAGGGGATAGTCCCATGTTCGAGGTTAAATTTTGAACTTTTTTAAGGATTTTTTTTTTTTTTTTTTTTTTTTTTTTTTTTTTTTTTTTTTTTTTGCGGAAAATAAAATACAATCTTCTTACGATAATTACATATTATTATTTAGCTTTGAATAAAAAAAAAATTTGTTAAATAAAAAAAAATATTTTAACGTCATTTTGGTGATGTAAAATAGGTCTCTTCAAAAAAAACAACTAGGTGGCTGGCCCCCCTGATTGCTCCTTTTGTAATCATCTGAAATCAAAATTCCAAAAAGATTATTATTAAATGAGGTTATCATTCTGTCCCGTAGCAGATTTAAAAGATTTGAGTGAAAAATAACAAAATGGCGGCTTTGTAAAAAAAAAAAAATCCAGAAATCGACTGTTTTTTTCGGTTTAAAATCGGCTGAAGATCGAACATGAGACTACCCCCATGCATTTACAAAATTGAAATAGGCACTACATGTATGTACTTCTACATTCAACCAGATTTTTAATGGGATACTTAAGCCAGATAATATCTAATGGATATGAGAATAGTTCATGGCAATAGATGTTTACATGTCGAATGTGCAACGTAGCAAAAAAAAAAATCAGAACATTTACTTTGCGAGAAGTTATCAAAACTGCGGTGCGGTCAGTGCCAAAGATAACTTTTTTTTAAAAACAAAAAAAGGAAGTAAGTGGAACACCAAGGACAGACTAAGCTCAGTCTTAAGAAAATTGACAAGTTTATTTCCGTTGCAGTATTACGTTTAAACTGGTTTGCGGTGTAAATCAAATTTCATTGAAACGAAAGCATTTATTTATTTATATTTATTGAACTTTAGCAGGAGGAAAATCCAACTTTAAGGCCAGAAAACACAGTGCCATCATTATTCGTAATTTTTTGACGAAAAATGCAACAAATACCATCCAACAGCCATCGAATTCACATGATCTGGCTCCTTGTGACCTCTTTCTGTTTAATCGACTTAAAAAGCCACTACGGGGAACGCGTTTCAGCAGCCGAGAAGAAGTAATGGAAAAATCGCTGGAAGCACTGATGAACATACCAAACACAAAATTTAAAAAAATTTTCGAGGTTTGGAGCAAGCGCTGGCAAAAGTGTGTTAAAGTCGATAGGGATTGCTTTAAAGGGAACAATATACAGGGACTGACTCGAACTGCAACTTTTTAAAATGCTATAATTTTTTTATTTTTGATAAATTTTATTGTGCCAAAGCAAAAAATGTTGGAAAATACATCAGTTTTTAAATTGTAACAGTAGTTTTCAATATGTCCACCTTTGGCGCGAAAAATGGCCTTGTACGGCTGACGAAAGCATCGCACGCAAGTGGCTCTGCGGTATTTTGGCCCATTCCCGGCGAAGTGCTTGTTTGAGGTGGCCCAAACTTTGGTATTCTTAGGTGCAACCTTCGCCTTCAAAATACCGTAGACAGAGAAATCCAACGGATTTGCATCTGGAGAATTTACAATCCATTGTGTCGAAGAAATAAAGTGTGGAACATTATTTTTTAACCAATCTTGGTTAAAGCGCGCTTTGTGAAACGGTGCCGAGTCTTGTTGAAATGTCCACAGCCTCCGACCGAAATAATTGGTTGCCCAAGGCTTCAAAACTGCCTCTAAGACAATTTCACGGTACATGATCGCATTAATTTTGACGTCACGGTCCAAAAATACGAGCGGAAAGCTACCATCGGCGGTTATGGCGGCCCAAACCATCACCATCGGTGCTGCCTTCTTTCTGGTGGCCGTCCGAAGGTGTAAATATTGTTGATAACAAATGGCGACTCATCGGGAAAAACCAAATTCGGCAAATCACCACTTTCGTGCAAGCGTAGCAACTCCTTTGCTCTATCGACTCTAACTTTTTTCTGTTGCGTTGTAAGATCGTGTGCTTTTTGGAACTTCAATGGCTTGAGCCCTAGCTCATTTTTCAGTATGTGTTGCATCCGTTCCAACGATATTTTGAGCTCACGAGCCATTTTTCTTCCATTTCGACGCGGTTTTCGTTCAATTTGATCCTTTACTTTCCGAACCATTTCTGCCGATGCTGTTTTTTTATGACCACTTCCATGGCGCTTTGCAGCGCTGACAGTATCACGATAACGAGCTATGGTTCGAGACACAAATGATTTATTCACGTTGAGGTGCAGGAGGTGCTATCTAACGATAGCTACTTGTGGTTTTCCAGCCAAATATAAAGCAAATTTTTCAACACAACTGAGACCCAAATCGTTTAAAAGGCTTGTAAATAATAAAATTAACTGTCATGTGTCAAAATTTGAGCTCACAGTAATGAACGTTTTGGAAATTATAGCAGTTTGAAGTTGGTTGCAGTTCGAGTCAGTCAGGGTGTGGATTTAGATGATTTAGATCAAGGTGGTATGTGTTGCGATGTCGTCATTTTGATCCTTCCGAAATCAATAGAAGCGTTGTTGCTGCATATTCACACTGGTTTTGCATCTAAGCATAGCTTAGACCACATCTGAAATACTATTGAACAATGCATGATGTGCACAAAAATTCCTTGACCAATACTTATGGCGATGATTTTTTGTCGGTATTTTTGCTACCAAGCCTTGAGCGCATATGATTCCATAACCTCTGGTTGCTGCCCCAGTCACCAACTCAAGAATATCGCCTGCATTTAAAAGGATGCGAATTTGAAACTTCAGTTTATTATATTGTGGGATCAGTTTGGCGAAGAAAAAAGTAATTTTCACCACGAGAACGCATCAGAATCGCTATTGCTAAATGCAAGAATTACGATACGAATAGTTGCCGCAGTCACCGTACTCAACCGACACAATTCCCTGCAAATTTTTCTTCTTGCCCAACATGGAAACATAACTCAGAGAAAAAAATTCAGCTCGAACGAGGAGTTTGACAAATCATATTTTTTAGATGATTTAAAAAAATTACAGGAGTATTGAGAAAAGTATAGTGTCCTTAAAAAAGATCACATTCAAAAATGTGAATGTGAAACATTTGCATTTTCATTCTTGTCATGAGCACTTATTGATCCTACCTCGTATTAATATATACACGCTAGAGTCAGATAAGAAATTAAAATTCTCTTCAGAGTTGGCAGCGTAGATTTAAACTGAATTCTAAAAATTTATGGCATCTTGGGATCGTTGAAAAGTATCGGATAAGGGTGCAAAGCATTACCATAACTAAAATGCAATTCCCTCAGTCTTAAGAGACTCCCGATCAATACTCCTAAACCGTAAGCCAGATAACCTACATTGCTATGAAAGCAAGGTACGAGTATCTCTCCAGTATGATAAAAGTCTAAACAGTCCGAAAAGCGAACATTGATTGAACCAATACCTTGTTATAGCCAAAGTACACTAACAAATATTTGAAGTACCGAGCTACTCTTGAACCTCTGGTTCAAAAAATAATAGCGAAATAAGAAACTTACAACAAAATCGCACTTAGAGCTGAGCATATGGGAGGAACATTTCTTTAGACTGTTTACAGAAACAATGATCAAAATTCCGCAGTCAGGTAGAATGAACAAATTCTAACCAATTGTTGCAGGTGACGGCTTACCCGCCAGGTGGATAATACAGTGACTTATTTGTAAAATAGAATCGAACGAAAGTAGTCCATTGTATGGAATCTTAGTCACTTCGAGCCTACAAGATCTTATCGGCTGCACTTTTTAAGCGCCTATATATTCTGATTGCTTCATATATGTAACTGAGACCTTAGGCAACGGAAGTCCACTCTTAACTTGAAGAAAACTCATAAATTATTTTCATTTCGTTTCAGTAGCCTAGAATACCGTTTATAAAGACATTCTACATATATAGAGCAACTAATTACGGTTTCACTGCCAAACTCATCCCATCACGAAGTATGACGATTGAGAATACACACTGTTTGGTCAAGTTCGGTAAAGAACTCATCTTCAGCTCCTACCAGGAGTATATCAAGCCAAGTATTACTACAAATGCGAGATACTATAATTTATCAAAAAGGATATATCAGGAGCTAACAGGAGCAATATCATACCTTCTGATCATTACAATGGAAAATTTTTTCAAAAAAATTGCAGAACTAATAAATGGAACATGAAATGCCACACGGACTAAAGACATATCTGTGTACATTACTTTTGAGTATTCTCTTAGGCTTAATCAGACCAAAAATAAAAATTTCATTTCATTTGGACTTACAGCCTTCCCTTACACACCAATCATTCGCGTATTCTAAACATACGATTAGTAATCAATTACAATCATTTTGACTCAGTGCCCACAATTTTATTTTTATTTTTAATCTTGTCTCCTGTTGTAACATATATAACAAAGGAAACAAGAAAAACGGTCAACTAATGGATAAATTACGTACTCGTTCTTTCAATCTCAGAAAACAATGTTCTACCTAAGTAGATTGCATTAGATTCAAAGAAATCCTCTTTGGTCTGCCGTTCAGAGTTGGCTACCATCACTTGCTTAGAGAAGTTCTCCAGTGCCTGGTCCTGGACTTTTACAATTTTATTACGATTAAATAAATGCATGCACAGAAGATGAATAAAAAGAAACTCGAAAGTAAATTACCAGAGAATATGAATTCAAAACGAAGAAGTTCACACTCTAGGGCGACGGATTCACTGGTATGGTTGGTATCTTTCATTGAAGGAAAATGTTTTTCGAAGGAAAATGCATTTCGAAGGAAAATGCATTTCTCCAGATTCGTACTTCAATTAATTTTTTTTTTTTTTTCTTTTCTTCTTTTTCTTTTGAATGATAAATTCATTTTCCTGCTGAAGAAATGCTGGCAGAGGGTGATAAATTGATTGCTATTAGGTTGCTATTGCATTGCTTAACTTGAATTTTGTCCACTTGTAAAAAATTCAAGCAGAGATGTAGCCATTCGTGTGTACGATCGAGAAATACACAAGACAGATGAAGTTAGATATTTTTGTTCTAAATAAATACTTTCCGCACACATAACGTATAGAATATCTTATAGATTGGTTTAAGACAGATGGTGAAATAGAAAATCCTAATCATATGATAAAATTGCAAACTATTGGATTTCTATTTTTTTTAAATGCGACAATTCGAGGAAGTGTGTTCATGTAGAATTAAATTTCATAGTATGGACGAAAGTGACACTAACACACTTTTTTTTTATTAAATTACCATTGCGCTCAAGGGGTTAAGGTACCCCTAAAATGTTTGCATACAGCGCAGGCGAAAGAAAGCTATAGAGATTAAAAAGAAAGGTACCGATGTACGTTCGTTTTGAATGTTTGAAAGTTATAATCGTCAGGAAATAAAGAGCTCGGCAGGGCATTTCATAAGCGAAGTGTACGGCTTAGGAAAGAATTACGATATTTCAATGAACATCACAAAGTGGGCTTGAGAGTAAATTAATGAGCATTCATAGCGAAACTGGTGTTATGGTTAAAAGTTTGAAGCGGCAGAATGCTTCTTGAATTTTCAATGGTGAGACAGGAGATATTGGGTATATATTTTAATTCGGGCGGAAAGAAAAAACATGTACAACAGTATTATTCAAAGTATTGCCCATCTGGAGCTATGACTTTTCCCCATCTTTCTAGCAATTTGTCGATCCCATCCCAAAAGAACTGCGCCGGCTTAGCAGCCAAGAATGAATCAAGCCAAATTTTGATATTCTGCTCTGATGTGAATTTCAGTGTGTGTGATTTCAGTGAGGGTGTTCTGCATCGACCGGAATAAATGGTAGTCAGAAGGGGCAAGGTCTGGGCTATAAGGCGGGTGGGGTAAGACTTCCCATCCACTGTTTTCCAAATAGTTCTTAGCCGGAATAGCAATATGGCGCCGAGCGTTGTCATGATGGAAAATTATTGCCTCGTGTCTGGTCACATATTTCGGGCGTTTTTCGGCTACTGCTCTCTTTAAACGGATTAATTGTGTTCGGTAGCGTTGTCCATTGATGGTTTCACCCGGTTTTAGCAGCTCATAATACAACACAACCATCTGATTCCACCAAATACAGAGCATTACCTCCGCGCCATGGATATTAGACTTTGCCGTTGATTTGGCTGGTTGACCGGGTTTCACATATGATTTTTTGCGCTTGGGGTTATCGTAACAATCCGATGCAAAAATGACTTCCTTTTGTGGCGTTCCAGCAGCATTTCGGACATGCAAAACCGCCTTTCGACGTCTCTCAGCTTTAGTTCATGTGGAACCCAATTACCTTGCTTTTGAATGTATCCAGCTGCCTTCAAACGTTTTGAAATGGCTGCTTGAGTGACTCCCAAAGATTCTGCGAGCTCTTCTTGTGTTTGGCAATAATTTTCATAGAGTAATGCTTCCAATTCTTCATCTTCAAGCTTTTTTGGCTGCCGAGGACGTTCATCGTCTTCCAAGCCAAAATCACCACTTTTTAATCGTGCAAACCACTTTTGGCACGTTCGCTCAGCTAGCGCATGTTCACCATAAACTTCCACCAAAATACGATGACTTTCGGCAGCAGTTTTCTTCATATTAAAGTAATAAAGAAGAATTCCAGGCACCAAGTTCGACATATTTGAGTGAAAAAAAATTATTGTTGTTTACGCTTCAAATGAATGACATATACTGAAATGACGTACAATGACAGTAGCTTTCCAACGCATGTTCCAATGGAAGCAGAGCAAGTGGCTCTGCGGTATTTTGGCCCATTCCGGGCGAAGCGCTTGTTTGAGGTTGTCCAAACTTTGGTGTATTTTAGTGCCAACCTTCGCCTTCAAAATACCCCAGACAGAGAAACCCAACGGATTTGCATCCGGAGAATTTTCAATCCATTGTGTCGAAGAAATGAAGTGTGGAACATTGTTTTTTAACCAATCTTGGTTGACGCGCGCTTTGTAAGACGGTGCCGAGTCTTGTTGAAATGTCCACGGTCTCCGACCGAAATGATTATTTGGCCAAGGCTTCAATACTGGCTCTAAAGCAGTTTCACGGTATACGATCGGTATACGATTTTGATGCCACGGTCCAAAAATACGAGCGGAGAGTGACCCAAACCATCACCATCGGTGTTGCCTGCTTTCTGGTGGCCGCCCGAAGGTGTTAATTTTCGAAGAACTTCTCTGGCAAGTAAACTCGGTCATTTTGTTTGTTGACATATTGCTCGATAACAAATGGTGACTCATCGAAAAAAACCAAATTCGGCAACTCACCATTTTCGTGCAAGCGTAGCAACTCCTTCGACTCTAACTTTTTTCTATTGCGATGTAAGATCGTGTGCTTTTTGGAACTTCAATGGCTTGAGCCCAAGCTCATTTTTCAGTATGTGTTGCATCCGTTAAAACGATATTTTGAGCTCACGAGCCATTTTTCTTCCACTTCGACGCGGATTTCGCTCAATTCGAGCCTTCAATTTCCGAACCATTTCTGCCGATGTTGCTGTTTTTTTATGACCACCTCCATGGCGTTTTGCAACGCTGACAATATCGCCGTAAGGAGCTATGGTTCGAGACACAAATGATTTATTCACGTTGTGGTGCTGGATGGCTCTAACGATATCTACTTGTGGTTTTCCAGCCAAATATAAAGCAATCACACTATCTAATTGGTTGCAGTTCGAGTCAGGCAGGGTGTATAGTATATTCGATCGAAAATTTTATTGGAATGACCATTCAACCTACCTGAAAAAATATATGAGCGGAGTTGTAGACAATTATTACACCTTAGCATGTACTGCAAACTTCCTGTTTTAAAATTGATTTACAACGAATTATTAAAATCAAAGTTGGAATTTCGAATTTCTTGTTGGGGTGGTACGTATTTGAAAAAAATAAAACCGAAGCATGCGATAAGATATATTTCCAAAGCTAGTCGCAGGACATCAAGTTTTGAACTATTCAGATCTCTTGAATTTCTTCCTCTAAGGCATCTTTTCTGTTACAAAGTTTTAAAGATTTTTTTCAACAATTCAGGCTATTTTTAAGCTAGAGTGCAAGACGACTATAGCTTGCGAATCAACTCCAGAAATTTTGTAATTGTGCCAACCATTAGAAAAACGCATTTTTCCCATTGTTGCCATGTTAACGCTCCTGGTTTATTTAATAGATTTCCTGAAAAACTTAAGTTTGAGAGAGTAAATGTAAAAGTGGCTTTTCTCATTTAATCATTCAGAAATTTATGTTCTATTAAATCCTATGATGTAAACTAATTTATTGACTTTTAAAATTATATATAATTGCACTTTTTGATTTATTATAAATTTGTATTGTTTCCCCATCAATTGAACTATTTGATTTTTTTTTTTTTTTTTTTTTTTTTTGTATAACTTGATAAGTAACATACTTTGATCACTGCGTTGACTAGGCTAAAGATTGTATTCAGCTATTTTATACAATTACCTTTTTACATATCATTTTTAATTAAATTTCTTATTATTTGTATTAATTATTAATTATTAGCGTTAAAAGATATTGTTAGAATAAAATATAAAAAAAAAACAATGCAAGTGGCATTCATATATTAGATAATGGCTGAGTGTTTGAATTTCGCTTATACGACAGAAGACAGCATTGTATTTTGGAATCATTAAATTTCACTCTGTTGATTGTTACCCAATTGATGATGCTGTTTATATCGGAATTTAATGAGCTTAACATCCGCCACCGTTCCCGTTATACAGCCAAAGAACATGGACGTGAACGAATATTAAAAGCAGAGAGTACTATCGGCAGCAAAGGAGTATATTTGATTATAAGTAGCAGACAAGAAATCATTAATGAATATTTAAAAGAGTGTCGGAAGCAGAACGGAGCCCTGGGGCATACCAAGGTTTATTTGATATTTTGTATATCAGACTTGAAAACATCAAAAACAACTTGAATTGAACGTTTCGAAAAGTAGTTTCTATCCATTGAAGGAGAAATTAATCGATCTCAAATGCACGCATTTTCGACAAAAGAGCCTAATGCCAAACTCTGTCAAATTGTTCAGAAATATCAATTTTTGTTCCACTTTTTGGTAAGACTTGCCATCAAATCACCACTGTTTCTTTTTCTGCGAAAACCGTATTGCCGGCCACTGAAAAGTTTTCGTGTTTTGTGATATTTCATGAGCTGAGGGCTTATCAGCGTTTCTGTGACCTTGGAAAGAAGGGACGTTGGTACAATGGGTCTGTGGGGGGATAGAGAAAAGGATTCGACTTTTTTAGGGACGGGATGCAAAAATGCTGTTTTCCATCTTCTCGAAAAGAGTCCTAAAGAGTAGGATCGATAAAAAACCTTACGCAGTGCTTTTGCTAGCGTGGAAGAACACCACTTCAGAAGCAGGGGAGATATACCACCTGATTCAGCGAATTTGTTTATGTTAAGATCTTTAAGTGAATTCGTCCCATTGAACATTTAACGTATTCAAATGAAGGCGGAGACAAAGCACAATCTGGAAGTGTTGAGCTGGGCGCAAAGTTTACAGAAAGCAAATTGGCCTGGTCCAAAGAGCTGACAGCTGGAACTTCATTGTAAATATGATGTAAATTTCTGATGTTTTTGACGATCGACTAAAAATTGTTACTACTTTTGAGATATTGTATGATAGTACTTTTTTTCTCAGTTTTTGGTCGTATTGAAGCACGTTTAAGAAAGACGTTGCAGTCATTCCTGCCTCGTTTGAACTTTTTTCGGTTTTCCTTTGTAGAGTTGGTCTTGCAGGAGCGAAAAAGCATTTATCTAACCCTGACAGCTAGAGTCGTACCATGCCTTTTCTTTATGTTCTGCACTCTTCATCCTATGAGGGTTAAAGTATCTTATTCCAAAGAGAATAGTGGCTGTGAACATGTCAACAGCAACGATAACGTCATTATTGAGGAAACTTAACGACCTGTTGAAATTCCTAAACAAGATGTGAAGTCCGTTCCACCTGGCTTTCACGTGTTGTCATACGATCCTTTTAGGAATCTTTTTCTTACTTCTTGAGAGGTTAAAAACAAGTCAGGGTGTTAGCGGTATGACTATGAACTTATGTTATTCGTATGGGATTATTTACAAGCTGGGTCACGTTGTTTTCCGTAGAGAAGATCTCAACATTCTGTCCTTCAGGTGTTTCTCTGTCCAGAATATTGAACCCATCCAGAATTGTGTATATTGAAATCGACCGTAATAACAATTTCAGTATGAGGATACAGGAATACAATTCTTTGAATGAAGTCAGATAGCGCATAGAACTCGTTAGAAGTCGAATTGCTGTCCAGTTCGAAGCTTTTGTTAATTAAGCAGTGGTGGATAATTTGCTCACAGGGATGGAATTTTAACCACATTTTAACCATTAGAATTCAAGTATCAAAAGAACAATGTGAGGAAATTCGACTATAGGACAATTCCACTATTTCATACAGATGAACAGAAAGACACGCAAATTAGTCTATTCAAAAAAAAAAAAAAAAAAAACTCATTTAAGTTTTTAAAAAAGGTCCTCAGCTCAAAGTTATGGTTGACGTTGCTCACTAAATTTCTTATTAATTTTCTTTTAATTTAAATTTGATGTTGAAATGGCTTTAACGTTCTACTCCTTCGTTCTTATGACTAACCTACGCTTGGTTAACATATGCATATATGTCCTGATCACTTGTCAGCTGTCTGTCATTTATATTGAATGGAAAACCACCCCCTGTAAAAGACATACTTCGCTGCTTTATACGGATATATGTTACGTATAACCAGGAAATGGAAATTCTATTTTCACATACTTGTCAGCAGAAAGGCAACGAATGATTGATTAGTCAAAGTTGTGTTAGTTTCCAATCAATAACTTCATGACATGTGAAAAATTGAATGGGAATCCTGGTCATAGCATCTCATAGATTGCATATGTCAGCATTCTTTCAACAACACTAATTATATAAATTTGAAAGTCTTTTAACGATGAAGAATTCAATTGTATAAAAAAAGGTTTGCAGATTTGTTTATCGTTCGACATCTTTCTCATGCTTAAAGTAACTGGGTAGCCCTGGCTCAAGTGGTAGTGTTATTGCTTCTCAATCGGACGGGTCGGGGCTCAATACCAGCTATACCCGAAAGACTTTTTTCAGGCAACTAAAATTCCGTAAGATGAATGATTCTTTAAAAACAAAAATTCTTTTTTTTTTTCCTGGCCATGAGTTATCCACAAGTTATATCGAACTTGTGCATTGCAGTCCTCTAGAGCACACGCTCTGTTATTTGCGATAACTTGGACCTTATAGTTGAAGTTTTATCTTCCATGTCGTCTCGAACATAGGGATTTAGGTTTAAAGAATCTTTTTTCCAGAACATTATTGCTTATTCGCTCGATGTGGCCAGCTAATGTAGCCTATATTTACATCCTCATGCAGCTTATACCGTTTTCTGTTTCATCTGTTTCATCAATACCTGCTTTATTTTCTTGATTAAGGTCCGGGATTAGACAGCATATGCTAGAACTGACGTTGCTCTGGGTAAGTCTTTGTCAAATCTCTACTAGGGTGTTGTTGCAAAGGTTTATGTTTACCTCAAAATGGACAAATCGTTAATGAGCTTGAAGTTACTACTATTGCAGGTTCGTTCTGGGCAGTGAACAGATGCCTCTTTGTGTGTAGACAGCATGTTCCTCGTTTGTAGTAAAAAGCTCTAAATAAAGCAGTTGATGTCGTCTGCATGTCACATCAACTGAACAAATTTGTTAAAAATAGTGCTTTCCACGTTGACGCCTGTAACATGATATCCTTGCTAAAATCCAATACATTTTTGGAATAGTTCAATTAAGAAGGAGCATAGTGCTTCACAAATTTTTCAGTGGTTAAATTTTGGGAGGAACTCGAATTAAGTTCCTGCTCTGGCAGATTGTTAGGCGATGAAAGCTTACATATGGGCTGCACTCTTAATCTATCCCATTAAAAAGGAGTGGTTCACACTAAAAATTCAGCGAACTTTCCCCTTCATTCTCATTTGATTCTGATCTTCTGAACATGTAGCCAAGATATGACACAATGGTACCAGAACTGCGGTTGCTGCAGGAATATAGTCGTAAGGAAAACTCCCAAACGGAGACACATCCAATCCTGAAGGTAATGAACTGTACTTTTAGGGTTCGAAGTATCTGTGTCTGTAACGACAGCTGAGCTGCACTTAAAATCTCACTGAATGGTCACAGTCTTGAATAAGTTCTGGGGTACAATAGAATTGCAGGAAATTAAATCTCTTATAAACCTAATAAAAAACCGGCTTTTATTTACGATACTCTCGTTTCAGGCAGACTAAAAGATTGCTTCCGGACGTCTCTAAAAGTCAGTGGCTTTTTTATTCTTTTCCGACTGCCAATGGAAAACCCCAAAACATCAAATACTATGACCCTTAGATTGGCGAAGGTTTTAGGTAGGTCTCACCCTAGACCAAAGGGAAAGTCTAGCTTACACGATGGCTTCGAATTGGTACCAGTCTGATTGGAGTTTTCCCAGGAAAAAATATGGCCCAATAACGCCGCCGGGATGCAAACCGCACCAAACTGTTATTTTTTGTGGATGAAGTGGTGATTCATGAAGCACAAGTGGGTTTTCACCCGACCAATAACGCATATTTTGCTTATTGACGAACCTATTAAGCCAAAAATGAGCTTCGTCACTGAAGATGATTTTGCGATGAAATTCATCATCTTGGCGCAAATTCTCCAGAACCCAATCGGATAACGTACATCGCTTCAAATGGTCCATCGGCTTCAATTCTTGAGTCAGCTTGATCTTGTGTGGGTGTAAACCAAGATCCTTACGCAAAATACGCCATAATGTGGTCTGAGCGATGCCCAATTCTTGAGAACGCCGTGGAATTGACTGATTTGGATCGTTTGCTACGGACGTCTGAACGGCAGTGATATTTTCGACACTTCGGCAGAAACTTCGCTGAATGGGTATTCTGAATTCTCTATATCACTCATATGCCGCTAGCATCAAGTACCGAAGACAAGTGGCAACGCTGCCAAAGTCCATCATCCAACAGTTTATACTCCAGGAATAACGTACGGACATTTTATCAACAGGTAAAAACAAAGTATCAAGGCAAAAAGACCTGTACAGAAACTTGAGATATAAAAGGAAACCTTATGGTAGAGTCACAGTCGGTGCCATAAAACCCAACACCGCACCGTTAGCTAGAGCCGACCATTCAACTTAGACAACGATATCCAAAACTTCCGTCCACATGACCAAAATCAAAGCTTAAATCCAACAAAGCTCCTGGATGGCTGCTGAAACTAAGCCTCGTATACCTCGTATACAGGTATACGAGTAAACCTCCTTAACATTGCTTGCAAGATTTTATCTGCCATATCGTTTGAACCTCTGAAACCCTTCTTCAGCAACCTGATTAGTCTTATCAGTTTAGTTTCAGACCAGGTAAATCCACAATTGACCAAATATTCATATTCGGGAAGATCTTGGAAAAAGCTCAAGAAGTCGAAATCGATACCCACCATCTTTTCATCGATTTTAAGACTGCATACGACAGCGTTTATAGAGACGAGCTAGTTTGAAAGAGCCATGTCTAGTTAAATATCCCTGCCAAATTCGTTCTTCTGTGCAGAATAACGATGGAGAACACTCGGTGCTCCGTCAAGGTCGGTTGAGACTTAAACAATACCTCTGATGTTGAAAGAGGTTTAAGACAAGATAGACAATCAACGGACTTTCACTGGTGCGTTTCCCAGGATAGAAACGAAAGATCCGAAAATAGGTTTAGCGCTAAATAACGGTAAAAGCAAGTTAATGCTATCATCAAGAAATAACACACAACATCGAAGAATTGGACAAAATGTCCACAACAGCTTTAACTTCCGACTACCGATTTTATCTATTTTGACTCTGCTATTAATCCTGAAACGATACCGGAGTAGAAATAAAACGGTAAAAAGGTAGTTGAGTATAACTAGGAAAACTCTTTATTAAAGCTTGACCATCCCAGCCCTACTTAAGGCGTTGGAGAACAAACTCTATCGAAAGGGGATGAATATGCTTGTGAATACGGCGTGTGTTCAAAAACTAGGGTGACTTTTGAAATACGCGGGCAACGTACATTCGATTATCGAATTTGTTTTGGACAGATTGAAAGGTTAGACATATTTTGGTGTGCTCGGCGAATTTATAAAGAATTTTCATCAAATTTTGCGTAAAAAATGGTATCAATTGCTCAAAAATACTTAAAAATGTCCACAGGGGCATTTAATGAGTCTGCTCTAAGTAAAAAAAAATGTTTAAACGTGGTACAAGCTCTTCCAAGATGGCCGAGAAGATGCCAATGACGAACCTCGCTCTCAACGCCCTAACACATCAACAAAATATAATGTGCACAAAATTTTTTGGAAAATCTTTGAATTACCATAAGAGAAGTTGCTGAGGATGTTGGTTTGTCTCGTGTCATGCAATTTTTTCGGATGTTTTTGGGCATGAGACTTGTATCAGCGAAGTTTTTTTCGAAACGTTATAATTTTGATCAGAAGAATTGTCGCATGAGCAACGCTCAGGATCTGTTGAATAATGTCAATAATGATCCTGGCTTACTCAAAGGGTCATGAGACTTTTTCTTGTTTCCAAAACTGAAGAGACCTATGAAAGGACGGAGATTTGCAACGATTGAGAAAATAAAAACGGCATCGCTGGAAGAGCTCAAGGCTATACCAAAAAGTGGTTATGAGAAGTGCTTCGAGGAATAGACACAAGTCTGAATGGGATTACTTTGAAGGGGACAACATTCATATGGTATTAATGAATAAATAAATTTTTTTTATAAAAATATAAATTCAGCTTACTTTTTGAACACACCTCGAATACTTGGTGTCTTCGAGAAACAAATTCTTCGTACAATATTCTATCCGTGTGCATTGACGGACTTTAAAGGAAAAGATCCTACGACGAACTATACGGGCTATACGAAAATGATCGGGTCAAAAGACTGTGTAACAGCCGCATGAGATGCATAGGTCATGATGCGGCCCACAGAATCTTCGAATATAATCGGGAGGATCAAGCAGTAGAGGAACCCTTATCTTAGGTGGCACACACATGTATAAAGAAATCTCAACCGACTTGTAGATTGCTAACTGCAGGAGCGCCTCCTAAGTACCTTCAATTGAATCTCTCAAAACATTCGTCTGATAAGACCTATTTAAGGTATTTATAGATAAATCAATCAGCTAATACATTACAAACGATATTTGATTTGCTCGGTTCATAAGTAACGTGGGAAAAAACAACCATGTTGGTGAAACATCACTTTAAATAATCTTTAACAAGAAAAACCTACGGAAAATCATCTTGCTGTAAAACTAACAAGGTAAGGTAACCGCTGTCCTTTACGCAGTACTCGTAATCATTATTGTAACTCGTTTTTGTATTTATCTTATTTGTTGGACTAAGTTTATTTTTAAAACAAAGTGAATCAATGATGTCTACAATTAAATGAAGAATCCAATAAGTATCTATAAATATGCAACCTGGCCAGTATAATCCCCAATAGACAACAAATACAAAACTAATCTAATTACAATGAGGAAGATGCAACAGGCTCAATAGAGGGCTTAATTCAAAGCAATAGAATATTTTCTAAAACCAATTGTAAGATACATAACTATCTGTATGCAAATTAAAGCACAACACAATTGCAAACTGATTGAACTGTGAGCACGACTAATCCTCCTCTCTGTGCATTGGGTGAGTCGTCCAGTGAATGGAAATATCATTTAGAGCCGGACTGGCTTTCGGATTTCAGGTTTAATATACATATGTATCTACGAGAACAATACCTTTCACAAATGTATTAAATCCAAAGACCAAATAAGTCAAAATTAAATCTTTAATTAACTTATAAAACAAGTCTTGATATATTTTTGCTTAATTAATAGTTATAGTCGCAGGATACTTTAATTTGACAGTTTATACACTCTTCGACTAAAAATATCAGAATTTTCTTGTGGAGTCCCCAGGCATAACAGGCTTCGTTCAATCCTTTATGGAGTAACTTTTTATTTTGTAAGCCACAAATGCATTTCTTTATAAAGCGAAATTTACTGGCTACGTTTACGGAGCAATAATCAATAAGGACATGGATGCAAGGGCAAAGCTTTCTTGCACTTCTTGATGGACTGTCTGACGATTATAAAAATATCCAAACGTGTACTCGACGCTCAAACCAAGTATCTGGCAGTTAAAATACCAACTACGAACTAGAAACAACAGAAGTAACTCCTTCCATTTTCCACGTATGTGGAAAAAAGGGTCATATAACGAAGAATGCTGATCATCGCTCATGATAACAGAGGTGTCTGCATTTAAAGTGGCCACAAACAAAAAACAGCGTTCGACGAAATCTGTGTTCGACAGTCTGGAAATGAAACATCGCACCTGAGCAATGTTGCATGGATAATGTTGTTCAACACACAACACATTTCGAGTTTAAATCAAAAAGCAAAATCTCGGTTAGCCAAGCGACAAGCAATAACTTAAAACATTTGAAGGCGATCAAACAAAATTTCATTGCAGTAATGTCAATTTGTCGATCGTAACTGACCAAGAACAAGGTATATATATCGTGAAAACAATACTTTGGTGAGTACATATAAAACATCTTTGAAACAACAGAAATCGGTGACAGAGTAATCTGTCATGCGCGCACCAAGGGGATATGAATACCCTTTACTGGATTTTCTCCTGGGTGCGGGCCGGTGGCGTAGTAGTTTGAAACTCAGGTGTATTAAGGTTTCGATATTTTTCCCAGAGGTGGTTGTCAAACTGGATGGGACGAGCAAGTGCATCCTCAACCAGTGGGTCTCAGTACGTGCTAGTTGTTAGTTCTTTACATTTAGCCCAGCCAGCAAGCACTCCAACATCAGTGTTATGCCTTCATGTCAGAGTTGACGCCGATGGGATTCTCATATAACTACATACAAATTCTACGAAAAGACTTTTTCAGAAAATTGTCTCGCACGGGATTCGAACCCGCGACCCTCTGCTTGAGGAGTGTATGCATATACCACTACACCACGGCCACCCCATAAACCAAAACGTCAACCAAAGCGTTTGGAATGTGTGAAAACCAGAGGACGAATGAGAAGACTGAAGTTAATTCACCCCTATTTGTGTTGCGCCATGCGTACTTATTCATTTAACAAGATTTAAGTGAACATACGTGCACAGATAAAAACTAAAAATGTAGGGGTCCACAGCATTGGAGTCAATCCTGTGAAGTTGAATCCAACATTCGAGGAAAAGCAACCATAAAAGGCGAAAGCAAGAGAGGTAATATCATTGCAAATAGGCAATGCTTAACCCATCCAATTTCAGCAGACCAGGTATATCATGAATTGCGAATGTTCTCTCATAAAATGTTGAAGATTCAAGTCAGCAACATTGAGCTTATGTGATAAGCTATCTGCTTGGAATGACAATAAAACAGTAAACATCGTGTATTGAAGAACAGACAACAATTCAAAACTTTTTCATTAGAATCCTTTGGGCTGGTGACATCAGTCTCAATAAATCTTATTGCGGTTATATTTCTCTTTATATCGGCGAACCAGCTTAGTGGTAGTCTGTAATCCAAAGAATAGTGACCACATCTTGTACAGATGCTAAAAAGCTCACATTATCATCGGTGGCAAATGATGAACTATGCCTTCATAATATCTTGTATGAGCTGAAATTATAGAACAGATATATAGTATACATTGATATATTTTGCGACACTTAAAGCGCAAAACATATCGCAAATGAGCACTCAAACCAATTCCAGTTCTTTTGTTAAACTATAATTTACAGCGGCTACAATTTCCGCTGCCATTTCTAAGAGAGGGCACCACTTAATTTAAATCCATACCATTATCAGTTAGTACCAACCTTCAAAAGATACGTGTATAAATTTGACAGCTGTCGGACGATTAGTTCTCGAGATATAGCGTTGTGAGTGAAGCAACTTTTGTTATTGTGAAAAACAATGGATTCAAAGCCATTTCGTGTGTTGATTTATCATTGCTTTTTGATGGGAAAAGAAATGGCTTGATAAGATAAGTGTTACCCGGACTCTGCACCAGCCGAACGAACCCTTCGCAAGTGGATAAAAAAATTTAAAAGTGGTCATACAAGCACCGAAGATGATGCACGCAGTGGACGTCCAAAAGAGGCTGTTTCAGATGAAAACATCAAAAAAGTCCACAAAATGGTTACGAATGACCGTAAAGTGAAGTTGATCGAGATAGCTGGGGCTCTGAAGATATCAAAAGAGCGTGTTGAATATATCATACACTAATATTTGGACATGCGAAAGCTCTGTTCAAAGTGGGTGCCGCGTTTGCTCACAGTCGACCAAAAACAACAACGTGTTGATGATTCAATTCAATAAAGCGGGACTTTTTGTGTCGGTATGTGACAATGGATGAAACTTGGCTGCATCACTTCACACCAGAGTCAAATCTGCAGTCAGCTGAGTGGCGAACAGGCGACGAACCTCGTCCAAAACGACCAAAAACTCAACAGTCGGCTGGCAAATTTATGGCATCCGTATTTTGGGATACACATGGAATAATATACATTATACCTACTTACGTAGGTGACGGTAACAAGCTTCTCTAATGAACCAATTCCTTAGCACACCAAGTCGATTAAGGCCCCCTTCTATTCGTGCGCGTTACCCAAGGTGGGATAATTCTCCACTGGCCTGTTCCTCCGGGTTAGATACAAACACTCTGCAGGCCGGAGTATTGGTGTCCATTCGATATTACCTAATCATCTCAGACAACTGATAAGCTGTTTTTTTTGACAAGATCGATGTCGTCCTAAAGCTTGTATTTTCCAACGTTGAATCCCCTCCTCCACAGCCTATCAACGCAAATGAGTCCGAATATTTTACGAAGAATTTTTCTCTCGAAATGAGAGAGGATATCTTTGATAGCATTCATGCCTTAGCGCATGAAAGTACATATAGAGCTTTACTACTCAAATGCCTTCTTTGCCAAAAAAGAAAAAAAATCAGTGATTAGCAAGAGTGATTCTTCGTTTAATTTCTACTCAGTCATTTTTGGCATAATTGATAGCAGAAGCAAGGTAGACAAAGTCCATTTTTACTTCAAAGTTACAGATGTCATCTGGGACGATTTGTCCAACTCGTAGATATGTGTGTCTTTTCTGGTTGATATCGTATATTTAGTCTTGTAAAAATTGGCCCATTTTGGCAGATCAATACTAGCAAAAACACTGGTGACAGCCCGCTGAGTCTTGCTAATTATGTCAATATCATCGGCCTACGGTGGATTCTCCACCGTCATCCTATACAAACGGACGAGTTTGGCATGGAGGCCAAAACTAGACATCGTTTTGTATACATACCCCGTCTCTTAAGATGCTGTCATATGCGGCTTTAAGATCGATGAATAGATGTTGTGTATCGATTTGGAGCTCATGGGTCTTTTCCAAGGTTTGCGTTATTTTAGTATCTGATCGATGGTGGCCTTTCAGAACACTTGCTGCTGCATTCTGCCAAGCAACAAGCTGACATGCGATTTCTTTATCATCATTCATTTAAAGAATAGTGTAAAACCCAAGCGCCAACACAAGAGGCACACTTTTTCAAAAGTCCGTCCAATTAGTCCCATACGCCGATTATGTTGACATAATCGAAAGAAGGCGGCGTAATTTCACTAGCACTAGGGTTAAACGGTCAACGAGGGCAAGACCAAGTATATGCGGTCAACAGGTAAGGACGCCCAATACATCTCGGACAGAGCGCCACCTACATATATATATATTTGAGGCAGTTAAAAACTTTTTCTGCCTATTCTCAACGACACCAGCGTTGAGATCACACGAAGAGTAACTCTTGCCAATCGCTGTTTCTTTCGGCTAAAGTACCAATTTACTAGCAAAGCCTTCTCTTGAACAACAAAAGTGAGCCTATATAAGACCCTAATAATTCCAGTCCTTATCTATGGCACAGAGGCATAGACTTAATCAAAAATTGATGAAAGTGCTTTTGGCTGCTTTAAGATAAAAATTCTTTGGGTGAATTTGGATCCGTCTGCATAGACGGTAGGTGGAAAAAGAAACACAACTACGAATTGTATAGGCTGAACAGCGACATCGACTTAGCCAGAAAAATTAAGGTCCAACGAGTTAAATGCATGGGCCATATAGAGCGTATGTCCACCAATGCTCCGGTCCAAAAAACCTTCAAATCCGCCTCCGCGACTCAGGTGGCGCTCGTAAGTGGAACGGACCTTAATCAACATAATGTGCAAAATTGGAGGCAGCTTGCTAAACCGAGATGGCTGGAAATGCTTGTTGGTTGAGGCCCCGAACTGAAGCGCTACCTCAAGCAATGTGTGTGGTCTAACGTTGCCATGGTTAAACACTGGGTGTTTTTCTTTGACTGCTTCCTCCAATTTCATTAGTTGTTAGAAGATATCTGAATTGAGTTCCCTTAAAATAGCTCAAAATACACGGCATTGTCGTTTTTCCGAACCCACAACCCTAACTCAAGACAGCAATCCAGAAGAAATCATCGTGCCACAGTGCAAATTAAATGCTGTAGCTCTGTCGTTAAACACCAATTAAGCCGACCAACCATGTCGCACGTTGGCGTGGAGACAAAAAATACGGATGTTTTTTTTTTGGGCCCCGAAAATGACGCTAAAGCCTAAAACTAAAATGACAGTTGAAAAATGTACAAGAAATGTGAGGAAAAAAACGACAGAGACGCAAATGAAAATGTAACGAATGTAAGTAATGGACGGTTATAAATTAAATGTGCTAAATATTTTAAACAGGGATCCTGTGAACTCACGTATACCATACTTTGGCAGATTTCATGTTTATGTTCCAGATTGTCTAACATTTAATTTAATGCAAATGTATTCGCTAGGACAACGTTTATAAATAATTCAAAATTGTTATCAATTTTGGATTGATAGTCAATATAATTGCCCCGATAACCGAACAGTTGAGCGTTTTGTGAAAAAATCGGATCCACATATTTGTCTCTCCACAGTGAGGTGCGAAATGCCAGGAATGAAGATAATATTTCGGCTGTACGTGGTTAGTAAGTCAAGACTGCAATAAATCAATTCCGAACGTCCCTATGGCATATTCATAACATATTTTGCGAAAAGACTTGAGTATATGTTCATTGTTCATATACGATCGCATTGGCCCAGTAGCTTGTGAAGAAGGCTTGTGAACATCTTAAACGTCGAGCTTTTGCTGATTAGTGATGATGTAGTGATGATGATGTACGATAAAATGGCTTTGTTTAGAAGCAAAATTGTTGTTTTTTTATCAACGGAACAGCTAGAGGTGTTCCAACATCGTATTCGAATGATTTTAATGTTGTTTGGTGTTTTTACGCCATTGGGTCGTCTTTCTTCTGAGATGATGTCAATAGAAACTCCCTTCATTTTAAGCTTTTTTTTTGAAAAACAGAAATTGCAAGGTGTGGAAGATTTATGCACTCCGCTTGCAATACCACACGAGTACCGTAATCGACTTATTGAATACAAAATTCTGTGATCGTCTTATCGGCAGAAACGGCCATGCCAATTCAATGTCAAGTCTCTGGTCTATGCCAACAAGAAAGAAGGCTAAGAGGACGTTCGACGTAAAATTGCCGAAATATTGGCCGAATATTGCGAAATATCATGTAAAACTGGATCAAGCGCATCTATCCATGATACCTTAAGCACATATCTTTTAATTTAAAAGTAACAAACTGGGACGCATCTAATTGAAATTTTTGTAAACCCTGTAACAAGGTGATCCGAAATAGAGTGGCCTGTAGAATGGTTAAAAGGTTCGCATCTGGACGAACCCACAAACGGCGAATAATGAACGCAGATACGATAGAGAAGTATTTACCACTGAATATAATTAAGTGGAAGACAAACTTTGGTGAATCCTCCTACGGTCCCAATGGCTGTAGTAAACCACCCATTGAATTTGGGGATGCCGCATCTTTCAGGTAACAACGGCAATCGAGACGCTACAAATAATGGGTTGACAACCTGAAACTCTGGACATTACTTTTGGCTACCAAATACACATGGAATATACAAACAGGTAGAGCGTGAAATGGTGCAGCTTAATATCAGTATTCTCAGACTGAATGAGACTAAGTGGATATATAAAACTGAATACAGTGCGAGCTCAGGACTGACTAGGATGTTGTACTCTGGGGAGGAGGAGACAGACAGTCGTCTAAGACTGAATGGTGTTGGTATTATGCTGACTAAGCAGACCAAAAAGAGTCAAATTTCCTGGAAAACAGTATCGGCGAGGATAATGACAGCAAGGTTTATCTAAATAATTCGCAAAGTCACTATCATTCAGTGTTACGCACTGACAAACGATGTAGAGGAGGAAGACCACACCACTTTCTATGCTCATCTGAACTCGGTGTACAGCAACATTCCGAAAGGCGAAATCGTAATCGTCAATGCCAAGATTGACCAAGACACGTCTCGGGAGCGTTAGAGTAGACATAGCTTGGGCTAGCGGAATAACAATCGTGATATGCTTGTTGACTTTTGTAACGCTCGTAACCTGTTATAAAGAAACCTGAGTCTACTCCAGGTTACACACAAACCTAAATCGACCACTTCTTTATACAACAACCATGGAGGAAGTCACTTTGCAATGTAAAGATAGAGAGAAGTGCGCAAGATGTGATCATCACCTGCTACGAACAACTGGTGTCCGGCGATGTTCAGAGAGGACCGCTCTTATTGACCCAAATATTTGTTGTAATTTTGCCAACACCCTAAACGACAAGGCGTCAACTGTGGATTTAAACGTCAATGCTCCCATTGAGGCGATGTGGGACAAAGTAAAGAGGGTTTTATCCCTATCAAGGGATAGAGATCTCCGAATATCCCAAGACACCTGGGAGAAAATTACATGCCACAGAGCACTCAAAATTTAAATCAACAAGGAAACTGATACCCATCGAAAGTTGGTTCTACAGAACGAGTATAGATCAGCACATAAGGCAGTGCAGCACTGTGGGAGACGTGAAAGGAGGGCCAGATTGAACAGGTTGGCCGAGTGCGGGGAAAAAAGTACAATAAGACGTAACTTGAGGGAGCTGCATAAAATCTTTAAGGACATTATAAGTCAGAAAAGTAGCATCAACGACCCTGGGCTAGTTACTAATGGCAACTAGTGTTACTAGAAGACCAACTACAAAGTTGCAAGGAGAACTTTTGTGCACTGCTCAATGATGACCAGAGTACAAATATAGTTTATAAACTGCTGGGCATATGAAAGTCTTCTAGGGGAATTGACATTAATCCCCCAAGAAGTGCAGAAAAAAGCACAGCGCTCCACTTCTTAAAAATAACAAGATAGCTGAACTGGATGGCATATCTGTCGAGTTCCTGAAAGCAGATCCCGACGCAGCGGCCTGTATTTTGTTTCCACTTGATCAGACAGTTAGGGAGAATGAAACCTTTACCAAGAAATGGAAAGACGAAGTTATTGTCAAGATATCGAAGAAAAACGACCTTAAAAACTGCACGGTGTTGTATTACCGTGTTCTCTGTATTCACAAAGCTGATGGCAACTATCATTCTCGAGAGGATAAGGTCCAAGATTTAGTCAACGCTCAAGAGGTACTTAGCGTCGACTTTGAAAAGGCCTTCTACCGCCGCTATCGTGGTTGCATCTGGAGATCGCTTGCTATGAGAAGCATCCCTTAATAAATTGTTTGCTATTATTGAAGACTCATACAAAAGCTTAAGGTATTTCATTTTGCACAGTGGACAGCTTTCCGATGAATTTGAAGTGCGGCAAGGAGTGAGACAAGAAGATGTACTGCCACCGATTATTACTTGTGATCGATGATGTAATGACTGCCACGGTGGGTACAGATGAGAAACTTGGTATCCAATGTTAAGTTAAGCCATTTGGACTACGCTGATGATATTTGTTTCTTGGCAAACAACATTGGTGCCCTTAACCAAATGTATCATTCACTGCAGAAGAATGAAGAGGTGGCTGGCTAACGGATAAACGCTGAAACGATCAAAATTATGCACACTATCCGAGACCAACAACAGCAGGTTATCTTGAGATAGGAGACCATAGAGGAGATTACAAAGTTCAAATATCTGGGATATCGATGATGAAACAGACCTGGAAGTAAGAAATAGACAAAATAAAGTTCATAATGCATTATTGAATCCAATAAAAAAAGGAAGTGATGCGCCAACATCTCGAGCAGCTTACTATACAAGCCTTTGTTAATCATTGTCTACGTTACCTCCTAAAGATCCGGTGGCCACAAATGATTTTCAACAACAAATTTTGGCTTAGGTCCGGACAAACAAAATTGGATGTTAACATAAAAGAGAGAAAATGGCTGTGGATTGGCCATACACTGAGGAAACCAGATGATATCATAGGGAAGCAGTGCTTCCAATAAAACCCTACAGTTGTACGGCGAGTTGGTAGGCTAAGAACAACATTGAAGTCAACAAATGTTAAGATAGCTCAGGCTAAAAATTTACAATCAAAATTTATGAACACAGCTGAGGCATCGAGGTGCAGACAAACAGAGATTAAGGGAACTGGTTGTGGCTCTTTGTCCCGGAGGAGTTAAAGTCTTGCTGCTAACAACAGCTTACGGATTAGAAGGAAAAGATGAAGAATATAATAAACGCATTACATATTTCAACGATTGATAAAAGAAGAAGAAACTGCTTCATTGACATGAATACTGAAACTGGAAACTTTCCAAGCTTTCAAATGATAAGATCATTAGTTGTTTGGATAGACGGCTTACTTATGATGTAGCGATACTCGTATCTCACACCCCCTTACTGGTTTCAACATTTTTAAACGTAGTCTTTAATTAACAGATTTTTAATTATTAAGGATGTCTTTAGACTTTATAAACAGATATGGACTTGCTTTGCGCCAATATTTGAAGTAGTAGATAGTATAATGTGAAGCAAATGATCATTTAAATATGAGCAGGCGATAGCACAAATTGAACTGATATTTACATTTTATCTACAAATTTGCTGAATAAAACTAAACAGAAAGACATCCCTTTACACAAAAAAACTTACACCAAACAATAAAACAATTTTAAAGAAATTTTTAAGAAAAAAGTGCTCAGACACACCAATCGTTCCGTTGTCCTTCGTGCCTCAAATATTAATACAATTCAACATCATCTGACCACATACAGCCACAAGATTAATGACTGCTGATTGACTTCTATTCATGGCCTAAATTTGTTGAGGGTACAATTCATCAATTGATGAAATCCTCTAGCATATTAAACAGATGATGACACGTAACTAAACCGCCATCAATTTCATGTATCGTTTTTACCACGTGACGTCTACCTTTTTGCGTAATTATATCAATATATTCGAATAATCACGTATGTGAGCTCGAAAGCTAATTTGAATGAACATTGTCGCCCATTAAAACTCTCAAATCATATCCTGTCATTCCATCTAACCTGACAGCAACTAGAGATACACTTGATTTGACAATACTATCGTCGGTACTTAGGAAACTCAACATCACTGAATAATTTTATGTGTCATCTCGAATCAAGCTTTAAGTCGCTTGAAAATAACTTCTTTTTTTTTTTTAAACGAGTACGAGTATGTACGTATAGTTACTAGGTGTGGGTAGATATTCCTAAGTGGTACATGTAACCTCATGGTATTTTCGAATACACATAACGTTCTTGTCCTTCTTCGAATTTCTGCCAGAAGAAGCCGAAAAAGAATAATTTATTTAAAAAGTTTCCCAAAGAAAAGCATTTCCGATGCCTAAGAGGCTTACGCGTTACGAACGTTTCTTGTGTTTGCCAATTTTAAAAAGGCAAACACAAGACAAGGGATAGAAATTAATTTAAATTATTACTTTCGAAATGAGTAAACAATTTTAGAAATTCCAAAAGGATTTGGAAATCCTAATGGTGTTTTTGTTCTTTTCTTTGTATTGTTCAGTTGACTTGGAAATAATGTCGTGTTTCGCGTTCTTCTTCATGAAAATGGGCAATGGAAGTAGTCAATTTAATTCTCAATTTTAAGGTACTCGTAGATTTACAGTGTTTTTGTTTTCCAAAAAGAATAAACATCTTCTTAAAAACTAAAAAGTAAAACAACAAATCGACTAATGACTTAACAAGCAACTTCTACAAACTACTATAGCAAGGTACGGCTCAGCAAATCAGGAAAAAAAAATTTGTCAGTTATATAAAAGGGGCTTAGCACTCTATACCCTTGAAATCATAAGCTTGCTGTTGACACGACTTAATGGGTATTGTCAAATCTTGTAAAAAAATAAAACTCTCTCCAGTGTATCCTTTAACGATGTATTTTGTATGTACATTCACCTTAAGAGGATTTCAGTTCGTTTACTTTTCGAGGAAAATCCCTTGTTATATGTAGATACACGCACGTGTACGTATATGCAAAATCAATTTGTGTTTTTGAAATTGAAAGCAACCTTCAAAAAAAAAAAAAACGAGAGGTCAAATTCATTGAAACGCTATCCCATACCAAATAGAGTCTTGCATGGCTTGTATTTTCGATGCATTAAGGATGGTGAAACTCCTTCTCGTCGACTGTTTAAACCGTTAGTGTAATAAGAAAGTTAGCTATTAGGTAGTCCAAAACAAAAGTAGGAGAAAGAATCTCTATTAAGAGCGTACATCTCTATATTATGTACAGCATTTGGAAAGGAAACAATATTCTGCAGTATGCTAAATGTATACGCATGTATGGCTCAATACATTTGTTTTGGCGTAGGAACCCCCAATATTTCAGATCCGACGATAATCTTATCTGAGCTATAATACTTCGACTTCTTATATCATATGAGAAATTTTCGACACCTAACCAGGTTGCCGAAATGGAGGTTAGAACGTTGGAATTTCAAGCGAACCAACGGCTGCGCTAAAATTCCCACAGTGGGCTACTGGCACTATCATACAATGGATATGGCCCCCAGGTCAGAGGTTGTGCCGTAAGTTTAACTGTCCGACCACGCATAAACTATATGTTTTAAAAGAACTAACAGCCTTAGGAATGAATAGACTTACTGGGCAAACACAAGAAATGTTCAGATCCTTAACAATCCATGCGCAGCTGAATAACACATTGGCTGAAAAATCAGTGCCGTTTTATAGTAAAACACAAATTTTTTGTAAAATTCAACTTTATTTATCAATATAGTTGCCTTCGAGAGCGATATACTGATTGAAACGATTTTTCAATCTTTCGATACCACTTTTGTAGTACGATTTCGATTTAGCCTCAAAATTGGCCTCTGTTTCGGCGATTACTTCTTGATCGGTCTTAAATCTCTTTCCGGCGAGCATTCTTTTGAGGTCTGCGAACAGGAAATAGTCGCTGGGGGCCAAATCTGGAAAATGCGGTGGGTGGGGAAGCAATTCGTAGTCGAATTCATTCAATTTTGCCATCGTTGTTATCAACTTGTGACACGGTGCATTGTCTTGATGAAACAGCACTTTCTTTTTCTTCAAATGCGGCCGTTTTTCTGCGGTTTCGTCCTTCAAACGCTCCAACAATGCAATGTTATAATCGCTGTTGATAGTCTGCCCCTTTTGTTGATAGTCGATGAAAATTATTAAATGTGTATCCCAAAATACGGATGCCATAACCTTGCCAGCCGACTGCTGAGTTTTTGGCCGTTTTGGACGAGGTTCGTCGCCTGCTCGCCACTCAGCTGACTGCCGAATTGACTCTGGTGTGAATTGATGGAGCCAAGTTTCATTCATTGTCACATGCCGACAAAAATTCGGCTTTATTGCGGTTGAACAGCTTTAAACACTCCTCTGAATCATCAACACGTTGTTGCTTTTCGTCAACTGTGAGCAAACGCGGCACCCACTTTGAACAGAGCTTTCGCATGTCCAAATATTCGTGTATGATATATCCAACACGCTCTTTTGATATCTTCAGATCCTCAGCTATCTCAATCAACTTCACTTTACGGTCATTCGTAATCATTTTGTGGACTTTTTTGATGTTTTCATCTGAAACAGCCTCTTTTGGACCTCCACTGCGTGCATCATCTTCAATCCACTTGTGAAGATGATACACGGTTCCTTCGGCTGGTGCAGAGTCCGGGTAACACTTATCAAGCCATTTCTTTGCATCGGCTGCATTTTTCCCCATCAAAAAGCAATGATGAATCAACACACGAAATTGCTTTGAATCCATTTTTTCACAATAACAAAAGTTGCTTCACTCACAACGCTATGTCTCGAGAGCTAATAGCTAATAGCTAACAGCTGTCAAATTTATACACGTATCTTTTGAAGTTTGGTGCTAACCTTGAATGGTATGAATTTAATTCAAGTGGTGCCCTGTGACTTTTCAGCCCATGTGTTAATTAGCTTAGGCCCTAAATCACTGCAAGGCGAACATCACTCCAGCTAGAATCCTCCAGTGATGACATAAGTCTGAAATGTACTCACACACCACAAGAAAAGGACGATCTTGCCAAAGATTATTTTTATTAATTCGTCGACCAGAGGTATGAGAAATGTTCTAAACATGACATTTTAATGTCAAGCTATGAAAAAGAAGGTATCTTTGACGGCAGAATATTGGGTTTATAACGGTTTATTAAGAGATGGCGTAACTTGTATTATTCCGTTGTTATTATTCCATTGGAACATGCGTTGGAAAGCTACTGTCATTGTACGTCATTTCAGTATATGTCATTCATTTAAAGAGTAAACAATAATTTTTTTTTTTCACTCAAATATGTCGAACTTTGTGCCTGAAAAAGTGTTTATGCGGGCAGTTCTTCTTCATTACTTTAATATGAAGAAAACTGCTGCCGAAAGTCATCGTATTTTGATGGAAGTTTATGGTGAACATGCGCTAGCTAAACGAACGTGCCAAAAGTGGTTTGAACGATTTAAAAGTGGTGATTTTGGCTTGGAAGACGATGAACGTCCTGGGCAGCCAAAAAAGTTTGAAGATGAAGAACTGGAAGCATTACTCTATGAAGATTGTTACCAAACACATGATGAGCTCGCAGAATCTTTGGGTGTCACTCAAGCAGCCATTTCAAAACGTTTAAAAGCAGCTGGATATATTCAAAAGCAAGGAAATTGGGTTCCACATGAACTCAAGCTGAGAGACGTCGAAAGGCGGTTTTGCATGTCCGAAATGCTGCTGGAACGTCACAAAAGGAAGTCATTTTTGCATTGGATTGTTACTGGTGATGAACAATCATTGAATGGATCCATTACGACAACCCCAAGCGCAAAAAATCATATGTGAAACCCGGCCAATCAGCCAAATCAACGGCAAAGCCGAATATCCATGGCGCAAAGGTAATGCTCTGTATTTGGTTTGATCAGATGGGTGTATGCGACCAGACACGAGGCAATAATTATCCATCATGACAACGCTCGGCCCCACGTTGCTATTCGTGTTAAAAACTATTTGGAAAACAGTGGATGGGAAGTCTTACTCCACCCGCCTTATAGCCCAGACCTTGCCCCTTCTGACTACCATTTGTTCCGGTCGATGCAGAACGCCCTCACTGAAATACGGTTCACATCAGAGCAGAATATTAAAAATTGACTTGTTTCATTCTTGACTGCCAAGCCGGCGCAGTTCTTTTGGAATGGGATCCACGAATTGCGAGAAAGATGGGAAAAAGTCATAGCTTCAGATGGGCAATACTTTGAATAATACTATTGTACATGTTTTTCTTAAATAAACGTTCAAATTTTGAAAAAAAAACGCACAAATTAAAATATATACCCAATAGAAAAATATAGACTTCATTACACCAACTCCAAAGCTGGCAAATATTTTCTACACCACAATATCCACATAGAGACATGATAGTCTGCTGCTCAAAAAATTTTAAAAAGCAATAGACATTAGACACAAGAAATATATATCTAATATTCTGAATATTAGAAGGAACCAATATGGACCTAGGCTACTGTCTTTTCTCGACTTCACAGCTAAGCACTAAGGAAGTAAGCAGCATTCCTACTGAAGTTATCACACTTGATGTAGGAAATCATCTCGCTCAAACCAATGCACGCCAAGCAGAGTACAAATCCCTTCTGAGCTAAGTGACCTATTTGTAACACATAGTTAACAACATGCAATAAAAACAATTGTGTAAATGTGTTAACATTATAGAAATACAATACAAATACAAAATGCGTTGGATTCTGCCCTTAAGATACTATCAGAAGGTTTGGATGAATCATTTACTAAAGATGACATAAAGTCTTTGATATTTCAGAACAACAACCAAGAAAATATCCAGCCCATAAACCTCTTTAAGAAAGTTGTCTGCTTTAAAAGACTGAAAGATGAGCAGAAAGTTGTGACTAACAAACGAAAGAAGAAGCTGTAATCTGATTTATTTGGTGTAGTTGGCAAAAAGCCTATCTTTGTAAATCAAAGTTTAACACACAAAGCCAGAGCAATTAAAGCAGAAAAAGAGTTTTCATTTTTATGGGTTAGTAATGAAATAATACGATATTTATGAGAAAACAAGAAGGGGATAAGGCTATTAGAATTTGTTCATTTGAAGATCTCGAAAGCTTATCTTGACTTGTTTGTAGTATTTTCCCATAGTCTATGTTTAAAACTAAATTTTAACTACGATATTAAGTAGTTTTCTTACTCTCTTTTGTAAACATGTATAAGAATTGTATAAAAGTGTCTACGAACAAATTTTGATGTGCTTTTGGCTCATGCTGAATCTTTTTATAACAAGCCAGCTTTCATTTTTCTCTCAGAAATATGGATCTATGAAAATGAAAAGGATTTTTGTAGGATACCTGGTTATAAATTGTATTCTAAGTGTAACCATACGTGGGCATCGGGTGGTACTGCAGACCTTGATAGTTTGTTTGACAAGAGCTTTAGAATCAAGGTTTCTCTCACACTAGATGTACAAAAATTTGTTTCACGTGTTTCCTTAGACTTCATGTTGAAAGTAAGATTGTTTTCTTGGAAGAAGTATCTTCCCTCCTTCGTGTGGAACGAACCAAAAACTTCTTCATTCTTGGAGACCTGAACATAGACATTTTAAAACAATCAGCAGTCTCAGGAGAATACTTATCTTTAATGTTGCATAAACGTACCGACTAGGCTTTTTAGATTTTCCCAAACATGTATCGACCATATTTTTGCCAGAGTGAATTGTATCTCCAATTTTGCTTTAATTAGCAGATTTTAAAACAACTGATCACTACATGACATTTCTCTTTTTCAATTGTAGAGCAAGTGGATTCTAAAACTTGTGTAGCAAAAATCATTGTAGAATTAAGATAGATAGATATTAATTTTTTATTTTCATAGTTAAACATTTATATTCATTTTCTATTGATAAAGCACAGCTTGCACATAGATATGATTATTAAAATCTTACTACTGAAAGATACAGTTGGTTTTTAAGTGCTTTATCCATTAACAAATATGTTTAGAGGAAAAACTATACGAAAAAACCTCCATGTAATAGACTAAAATATATGAAATTTTTAAATTTCAGAAAAATAAGTAATGAGTAATAAATATTAAATAATAAATACTAAATAATAAATAATATTTAATATAAATGAATAAGTTGGGGTATGTTTAAATTAACAAATAAATAAGTATTAAATAATTAAGAAGTAAATTTATATAAATAAATAAATAATGAATTCGATGAATAAACAAATTAGGGGTGATTCATGGTGAGTTTTGATTTTGAAAAGGCTTTTTTGACAGATCACGCGTGAGTCCATTCAAACTGCCTTATTTTTCTTCAGTATCGTTTGGCAAGTCATCGTGAAAAGACTCACACCACCACTGCGTCTCCAAATTGTTCAGCTGTATTACGAAAATCAGCGTTCTGTGAGAAATGTTTTTCGTGCAATTCAAGGAGCTTACGGTGTGTATAATCGACCTACTGAAACCACCATTGCAATACTATTCGCAAATTTGAGTTTACTTTAGTGGATGATACTTGACCGGTTAGACCACATTTAGCACGTAGTGAAGAGACTATAGCAGCTGTAGCTAAGAGTGTACGCGAAGAAGAAGAAGAAGACCAGCTTATTCGACAACTTGGCGTATTCGATAACTTGGCGCATTTTACGTGAGGATCTCGGCCTAAAAGCAAACAAAATTCAACTTGTGCAAGAATTGAAGCCAGACGACTTGAATTTGCGTCATATTTTCAGTGAATGGGCTCTGAAAAACTCAATGAAAATCCGGTGTTTTATCGTGAAATATTGTTCAAGCCAATTTCTAGCTCAATGAATACGTTAATAAACAAAATTGCCATAATTGGGCTGATGAGCAACCCGAAGAATACCAAGAGCTACCATTACATCTGGTAAAAACAACAGTATGGTTTGGTTTATGGGCTAGTGGAACCATTGGTCCATATTTCTTCAAAAATGAGGCAAATCAGAACGTTACCGTCAATGGTAACCGTTATTGCGCCATGTTAACGGATTATGTGCTTCCCGAAATTCAAGCACATGGTCTCGGTGAGCTCTGGTTTCAACAAGACGGCGCTACGAGCATACAGTGCTTGAAACAATAGACCTGTTGAGAAATCATTTTGGTGAGCACTTAATTTCACGTTTTGCTTGGCCGCCTAGATCGTGCGATATCACACCTTTGGACTATTTTCTCTGGGGATATGTTTAGTCTCAAGTCTTCAGGAATAAGGCAGCTACGATTGACGCTATGGAAGCCAACATTATTCGTGTTGTCCGCGAGATACCAGTCGCTATGCACGAACGAGTTGCCCAAAATTGGACCTTCCGAATGGACCACATTTACATGATATCATTTCTAAGAAATAATTGCCATGAATTGTTCTTTTAACTGATAATAAAAATTTTAAGTTCAATTTCAAATTTATGTTTTTTATTTTACATTATAAATCGAACCACACGATAAATAACCCTTTACATATGCAAAATAATAATTTAATAAATGAATAAGTGGATAGGTGGAGTGAAAAGTAACCTCTTTGACCACCAGAATAAGCTGCTACTGCAAAAAAGGTTATGGTGCCTTGAAGTCCGTTCATATTTAGGCAGACATGCCAAATTTCAGTGCGATACTGAAATTTAGTTTTGTTTTGACAGCTGATTGTTGTTGACGTGTTTGGCATCATGTTGAGTATGGACAAAAACCATTTTCGTTCTCTCATAAAACATTATTTCTTGAGTGGTAAAACGGCGAAGGCAACAAAAGAAAAGTTGGGTAAATATTATGGGGCTAATGCTCCGTCAGATTACACCGTCAAATATTGGTTTCGAGAGTTTCGTGGTGGCCGCATCTCCACTACCGATCAAGTCCGTAGCGGCAGGCCCTCAGATGCGGTTACGAAGACAATGTCAAAAAAATACATGAAATGGTGTTGGATAACCAGAAATTGAAGGTACGCGAGCTAGCAGATACCATAAAGCGCACACGCCATATTTTGGGCAATATTCTGCATATGAAAAAGTTATCCTGCCTCTGGGTGTCGCGCATGCTCACTCCTGACTAAAAACTCGAACGCGAGAGCACTTCGAGAGAGTGTTTGGACTTGCTGATGCGGAATCGGGCGGACTTTTGGCGTCGATTGGTAACTGTTGAACACCAAACAACAGAATGAGTGCCCGGCAATGGACTGAAGCCGGCACGAGTGCTCCGAAGCGGCCGAGGGGGGCTCGATGGGTCGGAAAGGTTATAGCGTCGGTTTTCTATAATTATCATGGCATACTCTTCGTAGGCAACCTCGAAAAAGGAAAAACCATCAACAGCAAGTATTACTGTGCATAAACGGCCTCACATGAAGCGAAAAAAAATTTTGTTCTTATAAGACAATGCACCGGCGCACAAGAGCATCGCAACCAAGGCTAAAATCAATTACTTACGGCTCCAATTGCTGTCGCATCCGCCGTATTCTCCCGATTTGGCTACCTCGGACTATTGTCTCTTCCCAAACCTCAAAAGATGGCTCATCAATAAAAAATTTAGCTCACGCCAGAAAATCATCGATGCCACGGAGGAGTATTTTGCAGACGACGGGATCAAGAAGTAGGAAAATCTCTGGAATAAGTGTATCAAAAGGAGACTATATTGAATAAAAAAAGAAACCTTTTAAAAAAAATTTTTTTTTCATTCCCAAGGAGGTAACTTTTCACCCCATCTAGTAAGTAGATTACCAAATAGACAAACAAAATTAATTAATATGTCAGATAAGTAGATAACTTAGTTTAATTCGTCATCGCTGTTAAACAGTCTGCAGAAGTAGTTCTTCCATATCCTCAGCATCGACGCGATTCTACTACTATGTTCCCTTCTTCGTCTTTGCAGGCTTCAGTTCGGGCTCTGTAGCCATGGCAGGTTCTTTTTACCTTTTGGTAAAACTTCCGAACCTCATAACTGCTGTAAGATCTCTTTATTTCCTCGATCGCGCGCTTCTCTTGTTCTTTTATTTTTCTCCTAAGAACTCGGTGTTCGCCTCTTCTTTTCTGCGCGTAGAGCTCACGAGCGGCTCTGGTCCTTCTTTGCACCGCCGCCTTGTATGCCTGCTGCATGTGTCTGCCGGCACTCGTCGTCGAACCAAGGGTTTCGTTGTGGTGGTCGAGTGAAACCAAGAACCTCAGAGGCGGTGTGTCTGATGGTTTTTTGGCAATGCTGCCACTTGTCTTCAATGCTTGATGCTCTCTACATAGAACATTTTGAGCGATTGAGAGAGACTAGATCGAAAAAGGATCTGGTGATCTATTGCGTTTTCAGCCGTCCGACGTAAGACTTCCTCACAGTATTTACTTGTCTTGGCGGTGTTGGGGATATCCGAAGCCGTAACTTGGCTACAACATGGTAGTGATCCTAGTCAATGTTGGCCCCTCGGAACGTTCTTACATCCATTATACTGGAAGAGTACCTTACGTCGATCGTAATGTGATCAATTTGGTTGACGGTTGATTGATCTTGATAAAATCTTGTTTAAGGGATAGGAAAATATTAAACACTTATAGGACAATAACAAAAATACACTCAGTATTTTCTTAAATTTATGAAAAAGTGATCAAGAGCAGAATTATTAACTTTCTTGTGAAAATATTGTATATGAGCTCCTATTAAACAAAATAGTAAAGCCTTATACCTGAAAGATAGGAAATAATTGGTCAAGATTAGTTAGACTCTCAGTGAATGCTCTATATTAGAATAGGTGTTCCACAGGGCTCTGTATTGGGTCCCATTTTATTTCTAATATTTATAAATTCAATATTTAGCTTGGATTTAAAAAGTAAGAAAACTGGATTTGCTATAGAATGTTCTTTTTCCTATAATACGGGTCTGGATCTATTTTCGGACATTAATCATGACTTAGAGGTCTTAAGGCATTGGTTTTGTATGCACAATCTGGTCATTAGCAAAAAAACAAAAATTATGCTTTTTCTACTTAACCACACCGGATCTTTATGTCTCTAATTTTTGTTTTCATAGTGCTGATTGTACAAGTTTACGTATATGCTAGTTCCCATACTTTTAGTGTTAATAAAAACATGGTATTCTATGATGCAAGTAGGAGCTGTTCCTAAAACATCTATATTATTACAAAGTTCTGAGTGACTTATGAACTTCGCAGTTATAACATTTTCCTGGCTAAAATTCCACTACATAATACTCATATTTTGTTAAATTTTTATACAACAGTGGCACCCAGACTTTTTAATACTTTACCCATTGAACTGCGGTGTATCAGAAAACCTTTTACATTCAATAGAGATATTGAGAAATAGCTGTTTAACTTTGATTTTAATAAAGTCAATAATCCAATCATGATTTATTCCTAGTGGTTTTAGAACCAATCGGAACCTTTAACTTTCTTTATCTACTTTAATAGTGTACACAATCTACCCACAATCAACTTTTTAATATCAATTTGTGTTATTATAGTGTTCAAATCGATGCATCCGCCACTAGTTTCTAAACTTAAAAATGCATCTTCTATTCCTCAAAGAGTTATAGTATGAAGAACACTTAAAAACTTGCCTATTGACTAAAAATAAAAATATAAAATTAGTTTTGTATACATAAAACTTTAGTTTTTAAGTCAAAGCTGTTAATTGCTAATATAAAGTCATTCAATGGAATAAAATCTAATGAAATGTAAATTATTGTATCCAAGATATAAATACATATTTTCCAGTTAAACAAGTAAGAGAAATTTAATTTTGCAAAAGACTGTTAGAAGCATTTCCGATGGAATCTCTGAAATTTTGTTAAGAACTCCTATGCTTCAAGCAACAAGTATAAAAAACACTGCCAACATTTCCAAGAAGCTACAATAAAACCTCTTGTACTTGTACTTGTACTTTATAGGGGCGCTATAAAAAATGATAGCTGGTCACAGGGTTCTCAGAAAAAGAAAAGAAAAGGATGGGAAGGTAATAGAAGACTCAAAATCCATGCTGAAATTCTGGAAGGATAAAAATATTCCGGTAACAGGAAGAATGAACAACTTCACGTGGGGTCCCGGTTTCATCCGATTCTCAAAAAGAAAAATCATCAGTGTAGCATAGGCCTGATAATATTCGAAAAAATTCGAGAGCTCAAAATTGATAGACATTTAAGGCGGCATATGACAAATACCACCTTGATCAAAAAAAATTTCGAAATTTATTCACAAAATTAAAAATACAAGTAATCCCCATCGACTGCAACACGCTTAGGCCAGCGCTTGATCCAATCCTCGAAACATTTTTTATATTCGGTTTTCGGTATGTCCATCAGTGCTTCCTACGATTTTTCCATTACTTCCTCTCGGCTGCTGAAACGCGTTCCCCGTAGTGGTTTTTTAACTCGATTGAACAGAAAGAAGTCACAGGGAGCCAAATCAGGTGAATCAGGCACTGTGTGACGGTGCGTTATAATGGTGCAAAATCTACGAGTTTTCTGCCCACAATTCTGGTCTCTTGCAGCGAATTGCTTCACGCAAACGTCTCATAACGCCCAAATAATACTCTTTGTTTACTGTCTGGCCTTTTGGCAAAAATTCATGATGCACTATACCGTTGTTCTCCATGAAAACTGTGAGCATTGCCTTCGTTTTTAACTGAAAATGAAGTTGTTTTTTTACCTCGGCTTATTTGGTGAACGCCATTCACTTGCCTGATGTCTGGATTGTGTGTCGTACTCATAAACCCACTTCTCGTCTCCAGTTATGATCCTTTTGATGAATGTGGGATCGGATTCGGCCTCGCAAATCATCTCTTTTGCGACGTCAACACGGTCTCGTTTTTGCATGAAATTGAGGTCTTTTGGCACCAACTTTGCTGCTTCACGATGGAAACCCAAATCATTAACCAAAATGTCATGGACGGATGCATGGGCAATGTTCAAGTCCTCCGATATCTATTTGATGGTTAATTTGCGGTTATTGACCAACATTTCTCTTACTTCATCAATGTTTTCTTCGGTTTTCGATGTCGATGGTCTGCCGTTGCGTTCATCATCTCCGATTGACTCCCGACCACTTTTGAACCGCTCGTGTCACTGGTAAATGACCGTTTTCTTTAGGGAATCGTTGTCGAAATACTTTTTCAACATTTCCAACGTTCGCGCACCATTAAATCCGTTTTTAACGCAAAATGTCAACATGACGAATATCAACAACCAATGTACCAACTTAACAAAAACAGAACAAAACAGAACTCAAATCAAAACAATGAGAGCACCACACGGTGGTTTTTTTTTTTGATCAAGGTGGTATACAGACGAGCCATAGAGACCAAACTGCCAAACCGTAGTTGAGTAATATTAAGTGCGCAGCGATTCATTAGTTCATTCGCACACCATAATTATAATAATAATAATATAGTAGGTTCTCACTGTTTGTCAATAGATGGCTCTAGCAGTAAGCGCGGGTCGATTTTGACATATCCAAAACGTTAGGAACAAAGCTTGGACATATGAAAAACAAACCGGTTTGACATATTAGTGATTTTGTTTTGGCGTCGTATACTTTGTGTGAAAATATCAGGTTTTTCATAAGGAGTTGTCTGCCAAGCCATTTCCAAGCGATTGCATGCGTTTGGGAATGAATCAAAAACAAGGAACTTGAGTTCCTTTTGATTTGATGCCAAGAGACGTTGAGCGTCGTTTTTTCCCCAGTGAACAACTGCCGCAGCGCAAAAAATGAAGGGTTTTCTTCATCACATCGCAACGGGTTATGAGAAATGGATATCTGCAAAGAGCCATGCGAACTGCCCAGTGATGCTTCTACGTCGTCGTCTCTGCCCAATATTCACGCTGCAAAGGTTATCCTGTGTATTTAGTGCGACCAGGTCGGTGTTATTTATTATGATCTGTTGAAACCCAACAAAACCGGCACTGTAGAACGGTATCAACTTCAATTGATGCGATTGAGCCGAACACTGCGCGAAAAACGGCCACAATACGAGCAGAGGCACGAAAAAGTGATTTTATAGCATGACAACGCTCGTCCTTACGTTACCAAGCCCCGAAAAACCTACCTGGAAACGCTCAAATGAGAAATGCTACTCAACCAGTCATATATTCCGCCAGATATTGCGCCGTCCGATTATTACTTGTTCCATTCGATGGCACATGGTCTGGCTGATCAGCATTTCCGCTCATATGAAGACATCAAAAAATACCTTTACCGTAATGGTATTCGAACTCTGCTAAAAAGATGGGAAAAAGTTGCGCAATACTTAAAATGATTCATTTTGAACCATTATTTCGAAAAAAGTTGCCTTTTCATAAAAACAAAAACAGCGATAACTTAGTTGCGCAACTAATAATTTCAAAGTAAAACTTTAAATACACAAAACCAATTCTTTGCAAAAGTGAATAACTCAAGAAAAACCGATTCTGCGGGTGAAAGATGCTCTTTCAATAAAGAATCTCCGCTTACTTTAAAAAAAAAAAGTAACTAATGATTGAAAACCTTAAGATTTTAAACTCGGTGAGAAAATAGAAGCTCAGTTATCCTTCTTCGTCTTTGACGAAAAGTTTGTGAGAGTCCATAATCAAGCTGGTGTCTGCAACGAAGAACGAGCTAAAAGTGCTAAAAATGGCCAAAGCGACGAAGAAGTTTTAGACATAAGTAAAAATTAATATTTTTTTATTTTTCAATAAAATTAATCTTTTGTCCTCTATATTTTCATCAGAAATCTAAACGAAATTGTTGTATTATAAGGCTGCGCTAATGCCGTCTCAACTTTGCTTCTCTGGTCATCAATATTTACCTCAAGTAGTTCAGCAATCTTATTGTGTAAGTTGTCGTTATCGCTCCAGGAAAAATTAAACAATGTCACACAGCATTTCAATATGTTGGCAGCATAAGAAGGTGGTTTAAACAAAGAGATTTTACCTTTAGCACTCCCAATTCTACGAAACGTTGAAGGACTGATATTTCATCAGAGCTTGTCATAGCCATAAGCCATGTTTTCATCAGGTTTACACTATCTTGAAGAAAAGCAGTGTTTTCAAAAGGCCTCTATCCTGTTTTCATCTTGTGATATAGAGTGCTCGGATGCAGTTTATGTTGCCAGTTTGCAATTATGTAGTAAAACTGTAAGTCCGCGCCTACAAACTGAAATAAAATTAAATGAGTGCTGACCATGCTGATCAATAAAAACTGCTTCATTAATAGAAGAAGCATCAATATCAATTATGTAGAATGCCATCAACTGCACCACAAACTTCCGGCATTCCACCTTTTTCAAAATATTCTTGAATGCAGCGACATACTGTCGTTTTGCTAACGCCGTGAAAACCACCTAAAATATTGTATTGTGAATCTAAACCGAACAAATGCAGAGTAACCAAAGGTTTTCGGTAAACCTTCAATGAAGAACATTTATTTAATAAGCAAAATTTTTCAATAAAAAAATGATCACTGACATTAAAATTGATTCTCGATTTAAAAACGTTCTACTTATAGCTAGGTTCACTATTACCACTATCACCGTCACTATCAAAAACTAATTTTGAATTAAAGATCGGTTATTTCATTTTATTGCATGAAAAGAGCACTTGTCAGCTTTCGACAACATTCAAATTACCTGTCCTTAACGAACCACGTGTCAACCACGAACCACTTGCAGAAAGTGCTTATTGACACTTGTCGGCTTCTGTTGTAGAAAGACTTGACATTTTTGCGTAACACAATTTTGTACAAGTTGTTGGACTTCACTTGTCCTTCAAGTATTTGTCGGGTTATGTTATAGATAGGCCCCAGGGCTTTTGGTTAAACATCTCAAAGCTAAGGATATTTATTGAGAAAAGATAAATTGTTACAATGAACTATTAAGTTTTAAATATTTTAATGCTTTAAAAAGGATTTTTCTATAAGATTCTGTGGGTGTTGTTGGTCGGTTTTTCATTGTAGCGTTGATAAGGTAGCATATTGGTTGTATCTTTTATCTTTTGGTATTCCAGAAGAGGTTTCGTGGACAAAATGCAATTTTCGACACAAAGGTGGCAGACTGGTGATTTGTTTTTGATTAGAAGTTGACTGTGTGTTAAATTTGCAGGGTGAACTGCTATTTCCGCATTTGGGTTGATTGTTGAGCAGTCGCAAATCTCTATATATTCCAAAGTTTATGTACTTTGCTTTGTAAATATTTGTTTTTGTGTGTGTAAAAGGTGATGAGTGGTTTATTTGTTGCTGTGTCAGCTTTTTCATTTCCTTTAATATCGACATGGTCAGGGATTCTTATGATTATTATTTTGTTTTCGTTTTATTGAGCATTTTATTGAGGTGGATGGAAAAAGAAGTACCGATGAATGTTGGTTTTTAATTTTTGAGTTTACAATGTCTGGGAAATTCCATTAAGCAAGTTGTACGACTTAGAAACGAATCACGGTATTCTAAAGTACGTCCGAAAGTGGGCTTGAGAGTATACTGACGTTACGTCGGTATTCATAGGTGTTCATTATCTGAGTGATACTAGTGTTAACGTTTTGAATCATATCCTAATCCTATCTAGCAGGTGCAGAGATGTTTTTGGCGCAACCTACCATCTGTCGGCATTGTACTACAATTTCGGGCGGATAAATGTTCTACAATATTTTATATTGAGGCCCGATCAGAGGGGGTAAAGTATTTCCTACATCGCTTGAGAAAACCTAGACATTTCGCAACATTTTTGACGACATCAAATAAGTGGTCATTCCAACGTAAGTTGTCAATGGCACATACCGAGAATAGAAAGTATTCCAGTTTCGCCGATGCAAGTGCCATTCATGGACAACGGCTGGGTGTTTAAATTTTGCTTTAACGACAACTGTCTGTGTTTTGGAAGCAATAAATTCCACTTTGTTAGGTATTTCCCAAATTAGTTATGGTGTTAATATGAGAATTTAATGAGCTTATACGCTGGCGTTTCCAGTCTACAGAGAGCATGGACGTGAGTCAAGGAACGAATATGAAAAGCAGAGCATACTGTCGTCAGCAAAAAAATATATTGGATTAGAAGTAGCAGACAAGAGATCGTTGATGAAAATTAAAAATAGTGTCGGAGACAAACCGGAGCATCTATTTTGTAAATACCATACTTGAAACCATCCAAGATAACTAATATTGAACGTTTCGAAAGATAAGTTCTAATCTAATAAGAATCATCGAACCCAAAAGTATCCAACTCTGTCAAATGCCTTAGAAATGTTAAGTTCAACTATTAAGATTGGTATACGCTTTGGTTCCACTTTTCGGTGAGATAGGCCGTCAAATCATCAGTTGACCTGTTGCTACGAAAAGCGTACTGCCGGTCATTGGAAAGTTTTCATGTTTCGAGATATTTCATGAGCTGACGGTTTATCAGCGTTTCCATAACCTTAGATAAAAGGGACGTTGGTGCAATTGGTCTATAGGGGTTAGAGAAAATGATTCGCCTTATTTAGGGACAGGTTGTTTTCCATCTTCTCGGAAAGAGTTCTAAAAAGCAGGATCGATGGAAAACCTTATGCAGTGGTTTTGCCAGCTTGGAAGAACACCTCTTCAGAAGAAGGGGAGATACTGTATACCAACTGCACCAGCGGATTTTTTTAATGCTAAGATCTTTAAGAACTCCTGCTACTATACGGATACACGGGCGCGAAAGTAGATTTGTCCCATTGAAGATTCAATGCATTTAAGAGTAGGGATAGAATAGCAAACACTTCTGCAGAAAAGACCGAACAGATTTCTGGTGTCACTCCTTTTACCAATACCTTAGCAGTTTCTTTAGCTACTGCAAAGAATGTCCAGTTTTCTCTCTTACATCCGGCGGTAAATATAAGACTCCAATTTGATGATCTGTATTTATATATATCACAGTGTTTAGTCCCTTTATTAAAAGGGACATATGTTATGCATATTTTTGGTATGGAAGCATAATGTTAAAGTGCCAACTCATCTCAAAATGGTCCTTTTTTTAGATATACTTTCATTTAGGTCAAAACACTTTGCTCTGCAACGTTTGTACATCAGAGCATGAGAAAACCTTGAGATAGCTTGTATTTAAGGTTTTTAAAGTTATAAATTCACTGTTTGCCTTAAGTGAGTGTAAATGAGTTTGTAAAAAGTAAAAAAATAAAAATATTTTTTATATTTATTCAAAAAAAAAGAGTAAATTCCGAACTCGAACTTCGTTTTAAAAAAACAGCGATGTGATACCTATTTTTTTTTTTATTATATTGATAGTAGTCTTAGTTTGATGTGAGAAAAGCTTATTCTGCTTTCGTTTGCTGGTTGTTGAGTTATAATTTTTTATTGCAGCTGGTCTACAACTCAAAAATAACGCCTGTTTTGAAGAATGGCTTAAAGCGAGCCATAAAACCAAAACTGACTCTGTTTTTAATTATGTTTTAGACATATTTGAACTGCAAAATGCTCCTGATGATATTGTATCTAATGCAAAGAAATCAGTTGAGTTGTTTACGTTTACGTTACAAATCTAAAAAACCGTTTAGGAAAAAATATTCTGGTTACTTGAACAATTTTTTTACGTTGAATCACGATGTTTTAAGCTATATTTATAGCACGGAACATGCAGAGCCTTTAGATAGTTCCAAGAAAGAAATGTCCTGCAAAAAATTTGAGGAACTCAATCTTGCTTCAAAGAAGCGAGGGGTAGCAGATTTACTCAAAAACAGAGATCTGTAACAAGTAAATATAGAAGTAGACAAGATAAAAAATGCATGTCACCTTTAGAAGCTTTAGCCTTATATACTGATCTCGATTTATCGTATAGAAAATATGAGAGATTAAGAAAAGTTATCAATGCCTTACACCCTGATATCGATTTTTTTGTGATGGGCGTGAGATAATTTTGATTGACTATCTTGAAAAAGGAAAAACTATAAGCGGCCAGTATTATACGAATTTATTGCATCGTTTGAGCGAAGAAATTAAGCAAAAACGGCCGCATTTGGCTAAGAAGAAAGTATTGTTTCATCAAGACAATGCACTAGCTCACAAATTCGTTATTGCAATGGCTAAAATTAATGAATCAAAATTTGAATTGCTACCACATGCACCCTATTCGCCAGATTTAGCCCCCTCGGATTATTTTCTATTCCCAAACTTGAAAAAATGGCTCAGTGGTCAAAGATTTTCCAACAATGAAGAAGTGATGTCGGCAGTTAATGGCTATTTTGAGGAGCAAGACAGTTCTTATAAAAAGGGTATCGAACCTTTTGAACATCGCTGGGAAAAGTGTATAGAGCTGAAAGGGGATTATGTTGAACAATAAATAAACTTTTTTCCAAAATTTTTGTGTTTTCTTTGTTGGGTCGGGTACTTCTCGTAAAAGCAAGAAACGATTTATTACCTCAAGATATTAAATCAGACGAAGGATCAGAAATAGACTTGCAAGAACTTATAAGTAAAACTGCATCATACTAGGTGTACCGGTATAAAGTGAGCGTCGAGATACAAATGTCTCGATAGGGAACATTTATTGTGAATGGGCCTAATTTTTTTTTTCTTTGGTTGCTAAGGCACCCATCAAACATATTTAGTATACATCAAGACATTGAACAAACAACATCATATTTTTTCATCGTGTTAAAAATGTCGAATTTTGTACCAGAAAATGATGACTTGCGGAGAGCATTAATTTTTTTGTTTTCATTTGAAGAAAAGTGCTGCAGAGTCGCATCGAATGCTTTTCAAGGCATATGGTGATCAAACTCTATCAGAAGTAACATGCAAAAGATAGTTTGATCGGTTCAGATATTACAATTTTGACGTGAGCAATGAAGAACGTGGAAGACCACCAAAAAAGTTAGAAGGCGCCGAATTGCAAACAATATTGGATGAAGATGACACTTTGAGTCGGAGCCGAAATGTTAAATGTTCCACAACAAACAATTTCTGACCGTTTAAAAGTTATGGGAAAGATCCAAAAGTTTGGAAAATGGGTGCCACATGAATTGAATGACAGACAGATGGAAAACCGAAAAACCACTTGTGAAATTTTGAAATGAAAGACATGATAAAAAATCAGTTTTGCATTGAACTGTTACTGGCGATGAAAAATGGATTTATTTTAAGAATCCTTAACGTCATGGGTTAATCCGGGACAACCATCAATTTCGACTGCAAAACCAGATTGATTCGACAAGAAGACAATGCTGTGTGTCTGGTGGGACCAGAAAGGTTTTGTGTACCACGAGCTCCTAAAACCTGATGAAACCGTTAAAACAGATCGCTACCGACAACAAATGATCAATTTGAACCATTGATCGAAAAACGACCAGAATGGGCCAGAAGACGCGGCAATACACCTGCACATAGAGCAAAACTAATTCAGGATACAACCAAAGCACTTGGCTGGGAGCTGCTACCCCACCCGCCGTATTCACCGGATTTGGCTCCTTCCGACTACCATTTGTTTTCATAGATGGGTCACGCATTAGCTGAGCAGCACTTTGAATCCTACGAGGAAGTCGAAAATTGTGTGACTTTTTGGTTTCCTTCAAAAGGCAAACATTTTTATTGGAGTGGAATCCATAAATTGGCAGAAAAATGGGCAAAATGTGTAGCTAGCAATGGCCAATACTTTGAACAAAATGTTGTTTTTTTCAGTAAAAATTAGTGTTATATTCAAAAAATTCAAAATGCAAAATTCAAAATTCAACTTTATTTATCAATATAGTTGCCTTCGAGGGCGATACACTGATTAAAAAGATTTTTCAATCTTTCGATACCAGTTTTGTAGTACGATTTTGGCTTAGCCTCAAAATAGCCCTCTGTTTCGGCGATTACTCCTTCATCGGTCTTAAATATCTTTCCGGCAAGCATTCTTTTAAGGTCTGCGAACAGGAAAAAGTCGCTGGGGGCCAAATCTGGAGAATAGCCGAATTCATTCAATTTTGCCATCATTTTCATCGACTTGTGACACGGTGCATTGTCTTGATGAAACAGCACTTTCTTTTTCTTCAAATGCGGCCGTTTTGCTGCGATTTCGTCCTTCAAACGCTCCAACAACGCAATGTTATAGTCGCTGTTGATAGTCTGCCCCTTTTGGAGATGGTCGTTGAAAATTATTCCATGTGTATCCCAAAATACGGATGCCATAACCTTGCCAGCCGACTGTTGAGGTTTTGGTCGTTTCAGACGAGGTTCGTCGCCTGTTCGCCACTCAGCTGACTGCCGACTTGACTCTGGTGTGAAGTGATGGAGCCATGTTTCATCCATTGTCACATACCGATGCAAAAATTCGGCTTTATTGCGGTTGAAGAGCTTTAAACTCTCCTCTGAATCATCAACACGTTGTTGTTTTTGGTCGACTGTGAGCAAACGCGGCACCCACTTTAAACAGAGCTTTCGCATGTCCAACTATTCGTGTATGATATATCCAACACGCTTTTTTGATATCTTCAGAGCCTCAGCTTTCTCGATCAACTTCACTTTACGGTCATTCGTTATCATTTTGTGGACTTTTTTGATGTTTTCATCTGAATGGTGGAATCATTGGTCCATATTTCTTCAAAAATGAGGCAAATTAGAATGTGACCGTCAATGGTAACTGTCATCGCGTCATGTTAGCGGATTATGTGCTTCCTTAAATTCAAGCACATGGCCTTGGTGATCTCTGGTTTCAACAAGACGGCGTTACGACCATAAAGAGCGTGTAAAAATGGACTTGTTAAGAAATCATTTTGGTGAGCACTTGCTATTGTAAATTGGCCGTCCAGATCGTACGATATCACACCTTTGGACTATTTTCTCTGGGAATATGTAAAGTCCTAAGTCTTCAGGAATAAGGCAGCTACTATTGACGCTATGGAAACCAGCATCGTGTTATCCGCGAGATTCCAGTCGCTATGCTCGAGTTGCCCAAAATTGCACCTTCCGAATAGACCACCTCAGACGCAGTCGTGGCCAACATTTAACATACATAATATCATATTTAAGAAGTAAATGCCATGAATTGTTCTTTTAACCGATAATACAAATTTTAAGTTCACTTTCAAATTTATGTATTTTATTTTACATTATAAATCAAACATTACGATGAATCACCCTGTGTCTCACAACTCTCACCTTCTACGACTTTAGTAAAGCAAACTTTTACAAAATCAGTGACTATCTCAACAGATCGCACTTTGAGATGTCCAATCCCACTTTAACTTTCAAAACCTAACTAAACTATCCTTTTCCGACTATTCCAATTACATTGGTGCTTTATGATTCCCTTTACCAGCGCTACCTTATAAGCGACCCTAAGTCATTTTTCCAATTTGTTAACTACAAAAGAAACTCCGATGGTTACCCTCCTTCCCTCTCTTTCAACGAAAAGTCATCAACCGATCCACTCAATATTGGCAACCTATTAGCCACCTTTTTTAAACAATCCTTCACTAACGACTCCTTTGTAACAAATCCATCCTATTTTAATTACCTACTGAACTTCTCTAATAGCCCACTTCCCCACACACCTTGAACCCGTCTTATATCGATTATAAGTTACACCAACTTAATGAAGAACTCACACTCACACGGCTCAGGAAGCCTCCTTATATTTCTCAAAAGATGTCCCTTCCTCTTTCTAATTTTTTTTTTCGTTTATCCCTTTCAAAAGGAGAATTTCCTCAGGCTTAGAAAATCTTCTTCATAACGCCGATCTAAAGCCGAAACAACCAACTAAAATTTCCCATCCCAAACTCTTTGAAAATATTTTGTATGAAGCTCTAAGCTTCCAATGTAAATCATTTATTTCCCCTAGACAACATAGCTTCCACAAATCTCATTGAATTCGAATCCTTTGTCGTCTTTACTTAAGATAATGGTAACGAAGCCAATATAGCTGCCGCCAATTTTAGCAAAGCTTTCTATATCATATCTCATTGATTAATATTCTTCAAATTTTCCGCCCTCGGTTTTGAACCCATATTGTTAAAATGGATATCCTCTACCTGGAAAACCGTTTTAACAATGTTTTTTTAGATCAGACTACTCGGCTTCATTTTGAGTTCCACAAAGCAGTCATCTCGGTCCTCTTCTTTTTATATTACGATTAATGATCTCGATACTCTAAGCCGACGATACCAAATTTTTCAAAACTATTTTTTCACCCCATGACTCCTTCCCACTTCAACAAGACCTTGATAGCTTTTCGATCTTGTGCCTCAAAAATTGTTTGGAACTTAATATCCTCTCCCAGTCTACCTTCTCCACAACGAACCTATCTCCTCCGTTCAATCTCTTCGCCACCTTGGCAGTTTGTGTAATAGAGAGCTCAACTTCCGTTTACATATAGATGAGACAATCCTTAAAGCCAACTCTGCACTCTGCAACATTGGTCTAAAGAATTCAAAAACAAATACGTGACCAGGTCCGTCTATATTACCTTCATTGGCCCTAAGGTACGCCAGTCAAGTGTGGTCCCCACACCATCGTGTTTCGCAAGCATTCACCGCCGTTTTCTTCGGTTTGCTCTTCGAGGTATGCCCTGGAAGTCCTTTTATTCAGCCTCCCCTATCAAAAACCGTCTCAATCTTATTAACTTAAACACCCTTGAGGAATGCAGAGATGTAGCCGACTTTCTCTTCATTCATCGACTATTTTCTGCTCATGTTGAATTTCCTCAACACTTACCCTCGTAATATACGGACTCCTCGTCTTTTCTTTCTACCAAGGCACCACCAAACAAACCATTCTCTCCTATACTACGAAAAATCAATGCAAACCTTACCGTCTTTGACTTTCATCGCACCACTCCAACCAACCCTAGTTTTAAGTTTAAGTTTAAATTTAATTTTAAGTTATAGCTTGTATTAAGTTGAATAAATGGGGGCCTTCGCCTTCACCAAAATTAAAAAAAAAAAAAATTAGGGAGAGTGGAAAACTCATCCCAAGCAGATGAACGTAATGTTTTTTGTTATTTTGGCCCTAGAGAATTAGGTGGGTCATCTACGGGAAGTCTACTAAACCGATTCCTGGGCTTCACAATGGTGCTCGTGGCCATTTGGGAAAATTAGAGCGTAAGCCGTAAATATGATAATAAACTTGGGAGGGTTTGCAGATCTACCAGGCAGGAGAGGTAAACACGATGTTTATTACGCAGGGGCCATACGGAGACTAATTTGTAAGGACTTCTTCAGTTATTAGGTAGTAACCGAGTTTGGTTTTAATTCATTTATTTCACTTTTCCGTTCTATCAACGTTAAATTTGATATTGTGTTGTTGATGCATAATGAATGACCACTTGAACATCGAACGGCCTAAAGATTTCTTCCAGATGGAATCAGAAATAAAATAAATATCGTAAATAATATATAGCAATTCCCAAAGTTTAAAGAATTGGGTAACAACGTGATGGTGGTTATTTATTATTAAATCTACGTTGGAGCGTGATCTAAGGCCAGTATACCATAGTTTGTATCTCTTATTGGGCCAAAAATGTATCAGATTGTGAAAACGTTTGAAAATTTAAGGCGAGCTCTTTAACGATATAACAGGTGGCGCAATATGAGTCACCCTATGGGAAGATGATATAATTTTTCCAAATGGCATCGTACGTTATTCATTTTTGACATTTGTGAACTAGACAGCTGCAGTATACAAACAGATAAGCAATGGAGCGATATACTCTGCAAGAGCGTGGAATAATTATGTCGATGTTCTTGACCAATAATCGGTCGGTGGTGTTAGCGGAGCGTGAATTTTGACGTCGATTTTCTAATGGTTTCACGCCAACTGGGCGTTCGAATCGAACAAAGTGGAACCAAAGAAGGCCATGAAGGGCGTGGCCGCCACCGGACTAGTCGTTCGGCCGAGTAAATCGCGGCTGTGGCTGCAGATGTCGCTGAGAACGAAGAAACATCAACCAGACGATAGGTCATACAATTGGCCATTACCAGACGGACACTACAGCAAATTTTAGTGAAAGACTTACACATGTTCCTGCACAAAGTGCAAACAGTGTATCAGTTAATGCATCCCGACTGTCAGTCGCGTGTGAATCACTGTAAAGCCATTCTCAATCTCAACAAACGAAGAGGACGATTTTGTGTCGAAAATCACAATGAGCGACGAGGCGCATTTCCACTTAAGCGGTTACGTCAATAAGTAAAATCTTCGTTTCTGGGGCACTCAAAATACGCGTGTGATGCACAAAGAGCCATTACATCCACTCAAAGCCATTGCGTCGTACGCTGTTTACAGGAGAGAGTGAATGGACCGTATTTTTTTGAGGACGCCATCGGCAATACGGTACGTATTACTGTTACTGTTACTGTTACTGGCGAACACTACGTGACCATGATAAACGACTTCTTACTGCCGAAATTGGATAAGCAGGGCTTGCTGGACATGTGGTTTCAACAACACAGTGCAACCGCACACACAGCACGATCCACGATGGATATTGTGAAGGAAGCGTTTCCTGGTCGCGTAATCTCCCGTTTTGGAAATTTGACATCCCCAGCAAGATCGCACGATTTTACCATCCCAGACTTCTTTCTTTGGGGCTACTTGAAGTTGTGGGTTTATGCCAACAAGCTTCAGACAATCGCAGCCCTTAATCAGTAATCTCCCGTTTTGGAAATTTGACATCCCCAGCAAGATCGCACGATTTTACCATCCCAGACTTCTTTCTTTGGGGCTACTTGAAGTTGTAGGTTTATGCCAACAAGCTTCAGACAATCGCAGCCCTTAATCAGAATATTCGACAGGAGTTCGAACAGCTATAACCGAAAAGTCATGGAAAATATGAAAAAAAGGAGCACAAATGTGTATCAACACTGGCGGCAGCCACTTGGCTGATATCATCTTTCCACTTAACAGAAACAATTTTAAAGATCCAAGTAAAGATCTCCATCTTTAATAGGAAAAAAGTGATTCGAAAACAAAATTAGGTGATTAATTTTGCTACTATTTTGACTACTTCAAAGTAGTCTGCTAGTTGATACTGGCATATTGGACAAAAATATTACACCACCTTGATCAAAAAGTTCCCGGTGGAGTCATAGCTTGACATTTGCAAGAGTTACGTAGCCAAGAGTACATCTATCTCTAAATTTAAATTTGCAAAAAAGAACTTGTATAAAATTTTGCCTAAAAAACGGATTTAATTGTGCGCGAGCGTCGGAAATTTCGGAAATGTTGTAAAAGTGTTTCGGCAACGATTCTCTAAATAAAACAGTCGTTTACCAGTGGCACGAGGGGTTCAAAAGTCAATCGAAGATGATGAACGCAGTGGCAGATCATCGACATCGAAAATCGACGAAAACATTGATGAAGTAAAAGATATGTTGGTCAATAACCGCAAATTAACCATCAGAGAGATAGCGTAGGACATTTTGGTTAATGATTTGGGTTTCCGTAGTGTAGCAGCAAAGTTGGTGCCAAAAGACCCCAATTTCATGCAAAAAAGAGAACGTGTTGCCATCGCAAAAAAGATGATTTTTGAAGCTGAATCCGATCCCACCTCTCTCATTACTGAAGACGAGACGTGGGTTTATGAGTACGACAGGCAATCCAGACATCAGGCAAGTGAATGGCGTTCACCAAATGAGCCGAAACCGAAACCACGTCGTTTTCGGTCAAAAAAGAAGGCAATGCTCACGGTTTTCATGGGTTACAACGGTGTAGTGCATCATGAATTTTTGCCAGAAGGCCAGACAGTAAACGTTATATACGAAGTTTGCGTGAACCAATTCACCGAAAGAGACCAGAATTGTGGGCAGAAAACTCGTGGATTTTGCATCATGATAACACACCTTCGCACAGTGCCATCACTATTCGTAATTTTTTGACGAAAAATGCAACAAATACCATCCTGGTGGTTCCCTGTGACTTTTTTTTTTGTTCAATCGAGTTAAAAAATCACTACGGGTAATGGAAAAAACGCAGGAAGCACTGATGGACATACCGAAAACCGATGGGGATTACTTTAAAGGGAACAACATATGTAGATTTAGATAAATAAACCTGTATTTTAAATTTTCTGAATAAATTATGGGAACTTTACAATTTTGGGAGTGCGTTTTGAAGATTCTGTCCACGGCGCAATATCAATTGGATTGATATTAAAATTTTCGTGAAGCCTTTATTGCTGAACCGCGACCATAACAATTGTTTTACTATCATAGTTAATGCATATAGTCCAAGTTTTCATATAAGCTTGCAAGATATAACGAAAAGTTTTTATATATTCTACGGTTATCTACCCAGGATAGAATGTAGCGTCCATCATCACTCAAATCAGCGACAATAGCTGTTTGCAAAGTTAAACCGTTAGGGGGATTATGTGATCTATAAGAGGAGGAAAAAATAATATTTTAGATCCGATTTGATTCCGTAAAATATTTGAGCTTATAAGAGAGTCAGTCAGATTAATTTTTTTAGTTCCTCGTTAGCATTGCAATTAAGGATTTTCAATCAGTTGCTTGTTTATAGTCTCAAATTTGTTTTTAGAAAGTATAAGAAAGATCTTCGGTTCTTTTGTAAAATATCATCAGATTTTTTCAAAATTTTCTGCGAATAATGCAGAAATTAAAAGCAAATATGAGAAGAAAATGCGATGACCGTGGGTTAGGTTGTATTGAGTTGTACCACATAAAATGTAGTGTAGTTTTTATAGTAAAAATTTAAAAGCCAATATTATTTTTCCGTAAATTTTTATTCAATCAAAATAGGATCCGTTGGCATCTATGGCATCCTTCCAACGTGATATCAGATCAAATATTCCTTTTTCGTAGAAGTGCAGACTTTTTGAAGAAATGAAATCTTTAAAAGCTTTTATGACCTCAGCTCGGTTCAGGAAAATCTTCTCCCGGCAAAATGAATCCAGATTGCGGGAAAGATGGTAATCCGTTGGGAAAATATCAGAAGAGTACGCCGGATGCGGACTGCATCAGTTTTTGCACATTTACTTGTTATTGTCAAAAGCATTTTAGAGCCGTATGAATTGCCGAAAATAGCTTAGCAAACCATGCAAGTAGCGATGGTAATATTTCGTCAAAAAGCAAGAAATTTAAAATAGCTTCTATATACTGCCCAACAAGGCATTCACCAACAGAGGAAGATCCCAATGACCTTTTTCAAATACTGGACAACAACTTTGGAAGTGACCTCAATAAAAACATACCTACTGGTGGGTCGAGACTAACAGGCAGGAAGCTTTACAAAGCAGGGCGACGTTATAACTGCGACTTTATCTCGACTGGATCACCTACTAATTGGCCATCTGACCCAGCGAAAATACCCGACCTTATATATTTTTTTATAACGAAAGGAATCAATAGAAAGGAAATAAAGGTCGAAAGCAGCAATAATCTGTAGTCGGATCATACGCCTGTTATTTTAACTGTCAACGGCTTGTCATTAGAAGAAATGAAAAATGTAAGACTAACCCACAAAATAACGAACTGATGTAAATTTAAGGAACTTCTCGAACAATTCATTAAACTTTAGTCTCCACTATAATACAATAGGCAGCGGAAGATAGTATACCGAGTTATCAACAAAAGAAACAAGCATCGGTAAAACATTCCGCAGAAATTAGGAAACTTATATTCGAAAAGAGAAGAGGTCGCAGGAAATGACAAATGACAATAGACTAAATAGCCAAGTTAAGAAATGTACGGTGGTTTTAAAAAACAGATCTCTTAGCAAATACCTCCGTAACTTATCTAATGACAAGGCCACAAACTACTCCCTTTGGAAGGCTGCTAAATATTTTAAAAGACCTCAAGCTTAAGATCTCCAATTAAAAACATCCGATAGGAAATGGATCGGCGACCCAAAAGAAAAAGCCCAACTTTTTTCGGAGCACCTGACAATTGTCTTTAAACCTTTGCCACCTAGCGTGGCAGGTGAACGTCTTGAATACTTACTATACATAAAGTAGATGAAGACATAATCACTTATGTTTCGCTAAAAGAGATCAAAACATGTATTCATAAACTTTCTAACAGAAAATCACCAGGTTATAATCTGATAACTACCCAAATCCTGAAAGAATTACCCTACATAGCGCTGTTAAAGCTTTAGCTTATAATAAATGCTTGCTTTCAATAAAGATACAACATGTTCCACATCACTGGAAGAAAGCAGAGATTATTGTTATACCTAAACAAGGTAAACCTCTAACGGAAATTTCTTCTTGCAGACCAATCTCACTGTTACCGGTGTCATCAAACATTTTTGAAAAACTGTTCCTTAAAAGACTAGGTGCAATCATAGAGCAAAGAAGACATATTCCCACCCATAAGTTTGAGTTTAAAAGTAGGCACTCGACAATAGACCATATTCATCGTATAACTAATGTTATGCACTTGAAAAGAAACAAGTTTGTTCTACAATATTTTTGGACTTTGCACAAGCTTTTGACAGGGTTTGGCATAAGGGCTTAGAATATAAACTACATAGGAACCTACCTAGATAGTACTACGGGAAACTAAAGTCTTATATAGCAGATAGATTTTTTAGAGTTGGCTATGACCCAGCGTATTCTGAACTTAAAGTAATACAAGAAGGTGTTCCACAGGGAAGCACTCTGAGACCCACACTGTATTTAATGTACACCCTGCCTGACTCGAACTGCAATTTTTTAAAATGCTATAATTCTTTTGTTTTTTGATAAATTTTATTGTGCCAAAGAAAAAAATGTTGGAAAATACATCAATTTTCAAATTGTTTCAGTAGTTTTGAATGTATCCAGCTTTGGCACGCTGCACGCAAGTGGCTCTGCGGTATTTTTGCTTATTCCCGGCGAAGTGCTTGTTTGAAGTGTTCCAAACTTTGGTATTTTTTAGTGCCAATCTTTGCCTTCAAAATACCCAATACAGAGAAATCCAACGTATTTGCATCCGGAGAATTTGCATTGTGGAACATTGTTTTTTAACCAATCTTGGTTGACGCGCGCTTTGTGAGACGGTGCAGAATCTTATTGAAATGTCCACGGTTTCCGACCGAAATGATTGTTTGCCCAAGGTTTCAATACTGCCTCTAAAACAGCTCTAAGAGAGCGATCATCGGCGGTTATGGCGGCCCAAACAATCACCATCGGTGCTGCATGATTTCTGGTGGCCGTCCGTAGGTGTACATTTTCGAAGGACCTCTCTGGCAAGTAAACTCTGTCATTTTGTTTGCTGACATATTGCTCGATAACAAATTCGGCAACTCACCACTTTCGTGCAAGCGTAGCAACTCCTTCGTTTTTTCGACTTTAACTTGTTTCTGTTGCGGTGTAAGATCGTATGCTTTTTGGAACTTTAATGGTTTGAGCCAAAGCTCATTTTTTAGTATGTGTTCCGTTCCAACGATATGTTGAGCTCAAGAGCCATTTTTCTTCCACTTCAACGCGGATTTCGCTCAATTCGAGCATTCACTTTCCGAACCATTTCTGTCGATGTTGATGTTTTTATATGACCACCTCCATGGCGTTTTGCAACGCTGCTAGTATCACGGTAACGAGCTATGGTTCGAGCTATGGTGCTGGAAGGCTCTAACGATAGCTACTTGTGGTAATCCAGCCAAATTTGAATTTCATCGCAGATAAAAAAATTTCAACACAACTCAGACGCAAATCGTTTAAAAAGCTTGTAAATAATAAAATTATCTGTCATGTTTCAAAATTAGAGCTCACTGAATTGATCGGCTTGGAAATTATAGCAGTCTGAAGTTGGTTGCAGTTCGAGTTAGGCAGGGTGTACACCTGAGATATACCGAATGCGACGAGATATGTGATTGGACTTGACGATGACAAAATAAAATTGATGAGTCAAAATCCACCCATATCAATTTCACAAATAAGGAAAAAAAAAAGTTCCTTTAGTTATAAATAACCAAGTAGTTCCTTACTCTAACACAGTTAGTATCTAGGTATGAATCTGGATGCAAAACTAAGATGAAAGGAACATGTAATAAAGAAGGTAGAAGAGCCCAATATCAGACATAGAAAACTTTATTGGCTGTTGGGATATAATTCAGATATGTCCACTGAAAATAAAATTTTATTATATAATCAGATACTAAAACCTATTTGGACGTATGGCATCCAATTTTAGGAAGAATGGTAGATTAGAAATAATAACTTTCATCGAGACTTGCAGATTGATTCTGTAGCCGATTTCATCAAAAGGTACGCAACTTTTCATAACGAGCGTTTGCAGATACATATAAATTCTAAAGTGGAAGACGCCTTAAATGTACTAAATAATATTTGTAGATTAAAAAAAAAAAAAAAACGAAACCTCACAAACTTTTAATTTCAAAATTATGAGATCCGGTATTTAAACTATAATACCTTCTCAAACACAACTTAAAGTTGGAAAAAAAGATTATTTGTCGATCTCTCTTTGATTGGTCATGATATGGTTTTAGTGCGGACTATTCTGGGTAAAACCCCAGAGTATCTTTTGAGATTTCCACCTTCAGTAAAAAAAAAAAAAACCTTTACTTGTGAGATATGGGGTCTAGCATTGTCATACAAAAGGATCGGACCGTGCCTATTGACCAACGCAGGTTGCTTTTCACCTATTAAGAATGCAATATGTTGATGTCCTCACAATATTTGATAGCGTTTATCGTTTCTACTGGTTGAAGAAATGAAAAGTCATTGTCAGCATTAACTTTTTTGGGTGAAGATCGGTCTTGGGGTTACGTTTTGGTTTTTCATCTGCATCCAACCACTGCCCAGATCTTTTACGATTATCATACAGTATTCACTTTTTATCACAGATGACTATTGGTTTCCTAATGCAAGTGCCGTAGTTTCTGGTATTTGTTCAGTTCATGGTGTACCCACTTATCGAGTTTATTTATCTTTCCTAGGAGAGAAAGATGTCGATTTATTGTCATTAGGGATACTCCCATGCTTTGTGCAATCTCCCGCACCGATTTCGTTGTGTGTTCGCATACGAATACGGAAATTGAAGAAATATTGAGTCATACTATAGGACCAATTGTAAACATCGAATACATTTTCTTTCGATATACCAAAGTGTTAGCGCGTATATCTAGTGGTAAGTATACCTAAAATATTGCACATAAAAAACTACTGAGTGTTGGAAAATATATTTCAGAGTAAGTTTGGGATACTTTGACTACCATTATTATGACGCGGCAGTCTATTTAAACGAGTCAGTTCTCCATGCAACTTCCTCACTTAACACACTAGTCTTAAAATATTTGTTCAAGTCTTCTTATTTCACTGACGGGATAAGTTCCCCGGTGTCATTTAACTTTCATCTCTACGAGTTACACTACATTCAGCTTTACGTTAATGACACCGGACGAATCGTATCTCTGGTGTAATAAAAATGACAAAAGTTTGTCCAAAAAAATGAAAACATGAAAATACTCGTAAAAAAGCAACTTAGTTTGACAGCCCCTCCCTGTGATGTCCTAAAAGCACATGTCAAAGAATATCTAAATAATTCCTTTATTTTGTACTGTCCAGTTTCCATTGGTATTTTTCATTTACTTTGATGGACTTCAGGGCCACTGTCTTATCGCATTGTAGAAATGTATGTCAACTACATTACAGAATATTGCAATTCGTTATGATTTGAGGATGAAATTCTCGTAGTGTGATGAATTTTATTTGTACTCGTACTTAGATACGTCACTATCCATCTTAACGTAAGTGTAGTACTTGAATTTCATTTGAATTCCCGAAGTCACTTTCATTAATTTTAATTCTAATGCCATTTGCATGGGAGTAGAAGTACATCAAAAATTAAGATTTAAATTGATTATCTATCCACCAGATAGGCATTGCTGAACTCTTTGTAGAGTTTCACTCATTAGACTGAAAGCTTTTTGCAAAATCAATTATTCAGCTACCGTAGAATGATACAGGTGTATTTATATGGATAGATATGAATCGGTGTGCATCCCTGACATACTCGTATCAATGTATACTTAAGAGCAAGTGCACATAAAATCTGTCCTTGATTTTATTCATTCATGAAGGCATAATGAAACCTTTAAAGATGATTGTTTGCTTAAGAGAAAAATCTATCATGATCCCATGATACATTAAATCAGTCAATCATAAGTTTTAATGAGCCCCCATTTGAATAGTAAATATTGACACACGTAGATTTATCTTAATATTTACGTGTATACATATATGTTTTGTATGCCTTAAGAACGTAGTGCTGCTGTTCAATTTCAGGTCAATAATTGATAAATACTTAATAATATCCAACAGTATTCAGATGGAGTTTTTGACAAGTGCTTTGAGGGCGATCTGATACAATTGGACAAAGGACTTAGACAAGGAGACAGTCTCAGCCCCCTGCTACTCATTAAATTCTTGAACGAGTATGCTAAGTCCCATTTACCGGCAATTGTTACTCTACGCAGATGATATAATCATCTGGAATGAAGAACTCAAAACGAAAGGAATGTTACTTAATGCAGACAAAAGCAAAGTAATGTGGATATCGAAGAAAGACCACCCGAATACGGAGTTTAACATCGTCAGTAATGGAAGTAATATCGAAACAGTATCGACGTATGAATATCTAGGCGCAATAATTTTAAACGATGTTAGAAATGATCAGGAAGTGTGAAATCACACCAAAAATGCAATGTCGGCATACTCTCAAATCAACGCAATACTAATAAATAAAAGAGAAATTCCAACTGACGTGAAAGCAAAGATTTGCAAGCCTTCTATAGAGTCGAATCCCTACCGCTGCTCGATAAACATCTGAGCCGATTTCAAGCGACCGAGATGAAATTTGTGAGAAGAGTCGCGATAAAAACGAGAAGGGACAAGATATGAAATTAGAGACTAAGAAAGGAAATAGGAAAAAAGAAGTCGATTATCACACAGGTGAAAGACAAAACAACTAAAGTGGTTCGGCCAGATAGAACGAATGTCAGACTCTAGGATACCTAAAATAATTCAAGAAAGTAGCCCACCCAACACCAAAAGGTAGACCACAGAACACCTGGTAGCAACGTATCCAAACAATAGGACATTAAAGGAGAAAATTAATTATGGAATTGAAGAAGATCAGTACCGACAGAGAAAAATGGAGATCCCACAAGCCCACACCCACGCCTAGCAGCAACAAGGAATGACGAAGAAGAATGAGAAGAAGTAAATTTCCCACTCTCTAGTATCCGGTTAATTATGATATGTAAGTTAACACGAAGCAGTTGTCAACAAACACACATCCTTCGAAACTGTTTACATGCAAACATCACCTAGTCACGTTTCCGATAAGGACACGGTGCGATCAGAACAACAATAAACCCAATCCGATATCATCCTTCGACCACCTCATAGGCAACAAACAAACAAACCCCGAAAGTACAATATCATCCCTCAACCTTCGTATCTATTTTAAAATATCCAGAGTTCAAAAGACCAGCACACCAGACACCGAGTTGTCCAGTCTCACACTATGTTGTTGACTTGAGTTGAAGTAAATACAGAGTCTCCCATTATTACATACGAATACGTACAAAGTATCTAGTTTTTCCCTCTTAAGTGTACAGACGCAGCTGCGAATATCTTATCTATAAATTCATACTCGTATGTAGTATGTAATTAAACAGAAAACAACTTTTAGTTTCCAAGCAAATTATCATTTGTTTCTATATTTTTAGGTATTGATAAATAATTGAGTTGCAAACAACGTATCTGCAATAGTCAATGTACAAGTATGTAAATATTATACATCCGTGCATTTTAGCTAATCCAGATGCTTTTGTTATTCATGATGATTCTCACTACTAGTTTGTATTGCTTTCGTTTTGGAGGGATAAGTGATTCAAATACCATGAACTTTTTTTTCTTTTAAACTAAAGTGTGTATGAAAGATATAATTAGATTGTCTGGTTAATGGCAGATTATAACTTCATTTCTTGTATTTCATCCGTGCAATTCTTTGGCATCAAAGAAAGTCAAAGTAATCTACAATACTTCTGACCCCTTTAGAAGCAACTTTTGCAAATCTCCTACGAGTATATCTATCCGTAGATCTGAAATACTTCAAAATATCACCCAGTTTGCAGAAAATCAACTCAATTTACCACTTGGGTGCATATTATGAAAAATTCATAAACGAAGAAAAATCTATACTTAAGAAAGGGTATCACAGTCACGCTGTGAGCATTTGCGATATATTGCCAGTGGCACTCCATTGCTACAACATAGATCCGATGTCTTCTTTTGACCATTAATATTCCGAGCATAAGCTGTAGTAATGACTGTTGCCTAAAAATATCCACCCCTAGATGTGAGGTATCTTTGACACCAGATACAGGGTTTTTATTGCAAACTGCAGCCAAATGACTTTCGATATTCGACTACGAAACCGACCCTAATACTGGTATATGACAAAATAAAATACGCTGCCAAGAAAGTTGAAAGAACCATTTGGGGGGCGCGCTAAGATGAACAAGTTGCACAAGTAGAAGTCATTTGTTCAAAATTGTGATTTTAAGTGTTTGTCAGTCAAGTGTCCCACAAGTGGGTCGTTCATTTAAGTGTCACAACAAGCGAATGGAAAAATTAAGCTGAAAAGATGTTTTTTTTTTTTTTCTTTTTTTTTCTCGATGCAAAATGCAAAAGTTGGACGAGTTTCTTTTTCTTTGGGTATGATCACGATCAAATCGTAAAATTTTAAAACTCTGCCAGCATGTGGTTATGAAAAATGTTTAATTCTGTCAAAAGAAAAGAAAAAATGATGACAACTGTGGGGAAAATTATGTGTTTATGGATTTGCATTATGGTACATTGCTAAGCAAAAATACATCATATCAAAAAGTTATTCAGAAAATTAAAAATACAAGTTTATTCATCTAAATCTATATTGTTCTCTTTAAAGTAATCCCTATTGACTGCAATACACTTATGCCAGCGCTTGATCCAATCGGTATGTCCATCAGTGCTTCCTGCGATTTTTCCATTACTTTCTCTCGGCTGCTGAAATGCGTTCCCCGTAGTGGGTTTTTAACTCGATTGAATAGAAATAAGTCACACTGAGGCAAATCAGGTGAATCAGGAGACATTAATAGGTGAATCACTAAATTTGTAAATGTAAGCAATGCTAGTGAATAGAGCATTGATTGCTGAGAGCAATCAAAATATAGTAGCAGGTATGAAGAGAATTTGAGGCAAGACGGCGTATTCTCTCGGGTTAAGACAGGCATCAGTTGAATTGGATTCCTTTAAACATAATGCCACCGTTGTTGGGAAACTTAACTTTACTTATACGACACAATCGCCAATGAACTTTTCTCACGAGTCGCCCGAGAGTAGTTTTATCCACTTTCCATACTGTCCACGTTTCTGCGCCAAAGAGCAGGACTGGAATGATCAGTGTCTTGTATAACCTTTTTCTGGTTGTTCGAAGGAGGACTTTACAGCTGAATTGCCCTCTAAACCCAAAGAACCAACGACTAGCAAGATAGATTTTTCACATGATTTCGGAGTTGATAGCGGAGCCGAGGTAGATATAGGCTCTTATCTTACCTCAAACTTTTTGTAACTACCTATCTTGGTATTCTGTCTTAGGCGCCGATGTTGTGAGTTCTTTCATGCTTTTTTCTTTATAATTCGCGCACGAGTTACATCAGCAACCTATCCTTCCGTTCCCCTAACTAAGTTCACACGGTCAACCACTCTGGAACCCTTCATGCAACATCAGCACAAACTAAATTCACACAAATTTTCCATTGTGTATCCTTGAAATGTTTGTACACATTTTAGTGAAGAAGAAGAGAGGTTCCGAAGTACTCTGTTCCTAATTGTTCGCAAGTTATAACGACCAGGAAATAGAAATCTCGGTAGGGCATTTCATAAGCGAGTCGTACGGCTTAGGAACGAATCACAATATTTTAGAGTACATCCGAAAGTGAGCTTGAGGATATGCTGATGAGCATTCATAACGAGAAAGGTGTTACAGGGCAGGATGCTACTGGCGATTTCCATTAAGCACTGGTGGTAAAAATAACTATAAAGCAAGGTGAGACAGGAGACCTTACGTCGGTGTTCAAGGGTGTAAACTTACTGACTGAAATTAGTGCCACTTATGAGTTTTTGTTTAGTCCTATCTAGCATGTGCAGAGATGTTTTAGGAGCACCTAACCAAATGTGGGCATGGACTCCAATTTTGGGGGGATGAATGTCTTATATATCTCGGACAGATCAGACGAGAAAAAGTATGTCTTACATCGTTTGAGGAAACCTAGACAGTTTGCAGACAACGTAGGTTGTCGTTGAAACACATACGGAGAATGGAAAGTTTTTCGCTTTCAACGGTGCATGGATAATGACTGGGTGTTTGGATTTTGTTTTAACGACAGCAGACAGCATTGTGTTTAAGAAGTTTAAGAAGACAAGAGATCATTAATGAAAGTTAAAAAGAGTGTCAAAGACAGAACGGAGCCCTGAGGCACACCAGCATCTATTTTGTGAATATCAGACTTGAAATCATGGTAACAACATATATTGTATTTCGGTTTTCCTCCATTGGCCGTTTCTGCTTCGATAGTAGCAACCACTCCACTTAAAGCTCGCTATATTTATCCTATCATGATACATGTGAGTAACTGAACAGGCTTTTAAAAGATGGTACCTATTCAGTTAACTTGTCAGTTTAACACAATTCTTTAAAGAACGATGTTGAAAAAATCACATGATGACGCATCGCTTTGTTTAAGTCTTTTTCTAACATTAAAGGTTTCGATTTTGTCGTAACCGACCTTGAGCAGCGTCAACGCCGTCATGCTGCTTAGTCAAATGAGTTTGATAAGGATGACAAAACTGGGCATGGCTCTGTAAAGTTCATCTCTACAGAAGCTATCATATGCAACTTTGAAATCGGTGATACACCTCAATTTGGAATTTCTGGATTTTTTCCAAGACAGAATTTTGCATGTGATGTTGAGGAGATTCATGCCCATTCTTAAGGCATACTTTCATCACCACAGGTTTTAGATATGGGTTAATATATACTCCATAATCAAGTACCACTTGCTGATTTGAACAACTCGGCAGCTAGGAAATTGCTGCCCTGACTTCATCTAGGTCGGGTATGCAGCAATGTTGTCTATCTTCATTCAGGTTTAATGGCGGTTCATTCTGCATCGTGGTGCGATATTTTTCATCATCATGGATTAAATAATATTTCAAGAATCTCAACACCGACTGTTGTTCTTCTTTGAAGTTTCCCCTCCATCTTTGCAGATTTCTATTCGGGCTTTACAGGTTTGGCGTATTAATTTTATTATATTTTTATTTTTTATTCTTTTTTTATTTTTTATTTTTTTTTGTAAAACTTTCAAATTTCATTCTTCCGGTAGGCCCTTTCTAAGGCCTCGATTAAGCGCTTCTCGTGCTCTTTCTTTTTTTGCATGAGGATCCTAAGTTATTCCTTACTTTTCTGCTCGTAATTCGAGAATTCGCAAGCATCTCTTGTTTTTCTTTCCGTAGGACCGCTTTGTACATTTATTATTTTTTCAGGCTTGCCTGTCTGCATTTGGGTCGGGTTGAAACCAAGAAGCGGCCCCTCTGATTGTTCTTTAATAGTCATGAGACTGGTCTTCTACGTTCGCTGCTATTGGAGAGGTTAAGGAAAAATCGATCAGAATAAGCCCAGGCGGTCTCTGACGATTGTAGTCTTTCAACGTTGAACTTTTTCATGGAAATGGGTTGTTACGGATATCCGCATCCGTACCTTGGCTACTAAAAGGTAATAGTCCGAATCGGTGTTAGCCGCAAGGAACGTCGTATAGCGTTGATCACAATACTGCCCTTTATCAATATCAAGGTGTGGAAACCGTGAGCTGACTATAGTAACATTACGTCCCGACGCAAAGTCAATAAGCCTATGTCCATTTCCGGAGGTGAAATCGTAGAAAATACGCTACGCTACTTTCCAACTTTATTATAAAAGATGTTTCTCTTGCCTAAATTTCCTCGCCAAGCACGATTTATACATCATTGCTCGTAGGGTTTAGTCGAACAGCTTGTAGAAGGAATCTTTGGTAGGGCTGTCGTTCTTCTTTGTCGGGACGTGTACTTTTACGAGGCTTATGTTGATGAATTTACCCCTTTATGCGGGTCGTCGTCAGGCATTCGCTTGTATACCTGAGGCTCAAGACTTGTTCCCTAAGTCTTTCTTTTACGGCGAGTTCGCATTCGAATAAATGCTGCATGAAATGTTTTATGTCTTAATGTGCGATCAATTCAATCGCACTTCCTGGATAGCAATTTAACCCTGTCTCCGCTACTTATTCCCCCGAACTGTTGTTAAGGTTTCGACAATTCCACGTACATATCCGAAAATTGAAAATCGAAAATCGAAAATCAGTTTCCAGGCTCTTCAACTGTGAATTCTTTATTATCCCCGAGGCCTATAGCTGGTTCCTCACATTTTTTTTTAAAACTTCAGTATGGGGCTGTGAGCCTTATGGCGGCTCATACCAGTATTATGCTACTAGTCGAGGATGGTGTTGCCAGCTTAGCACAACCAATTTATAGGACAGTTGGCAGTTTCCCTGTTTAAAAAACGGGTCACTGATACTTAATTTCCACCCATTTTCCACAAATCATAGCCATCTGAAGTATCCCATCTAATTGTCATTTGCCTGATAAGTAATTCTATCATAAAACAACTAAATGTCACAAAAAACTTACAGCGAAAAAATCTTTCTGTTCTATAAAGTGCCAACTGAAGCAGTATATCATGTTCCTTCACACCTTTATGCTCCATTACACTTTCATAGTCAGCTTCGAATACCGGTCAAATTCAATGACTCCTACCAGCCAATGCTAAGCACTTTCCGCTGATGACCTTCCATTTCTTAAATCCCCAATATAGGTATACTTACCTCCGATCAACTTTAGGAGTTCTAATTTTACGATTTCTTGTCGAACGATTTTACGAGAATGAAGAGTGGTATTGTAATGACGAAAAATCGTATCGCACACTTAATATCCTTTCAGTGGTATACTCATAGGTATTTGAGCGGCTACCATACATGGTGTCCAAACGTTTAAAAACCTAAAATAGCATGAAACACGTGAGCAGTGTTGCCATTTAAAGGAAAATTTCCTCTTTTTGATTTAAGCCCACATTTTATCTAAATGATGCAAACGATACCTATATGTAATTTTCGGTAGATATAAAAGGTCGATATCAAGTTTCTCAATTACTTTAACGTTAAAACTGGCCGACTATCTGGAAAGCTTTGTGTTACTGGTTATGTTAAAACCAGAATGTGTAAAATCATCAGTATTTTTAGAATACCACTTTCAGTTTTTAACTATCTGCTGAGATATATCCTTAAGATATAAAACATGAAAATAAACAAAGAAAATTTATAAACAAAAAAAAAAAAACAAATTCCGTGCAACATTTGGGGGCATTTTAAGACGTTCGCCTTCCACGCCCTGCACGAGGTGGTGGAGAAATAGAGAAAAGTCTACACTTCGGTGAGTTTTAGATGGCAGCCTTCCTCGATATAGAAGGAGTCTCCAATAACGTGGAGTGCAACGCCATTAAAAGCGCTCTAGTAGACGCTACTACTGAACAAGACATTACTTTACAAACTGAGTCTACAACATGCTTGCAAATAGAAAAATAAATTGTTTAATTAGGCAAAGCTCGGTCAGAATGTCCATAACCAGGGGAACCCCTTAGGGGGAAGTCATTTCGTTACTCCTGGGGATGCTGTTTATGAATTACATCCTCAAAAATCCACTCGTAAGTTCCACGGCGTATGCTTATGTCGTGGTCGTAATAATGCAGAAAAAATACTTAAAGCGGGATTATGGAGGTTGCCCTGAAGACAATCAGCACTTCGGCAAAAATCTGTGGTTTCAATGCCAACCCCTCCAAACTGGAACTGGTTCTTTTCACCCACACTCCCAAAAATCAAGTGGGTGGAACTGTCTCTCTCGCACAGCGCAAAATATCTGGGAGTGAATCTAGATAAAAACTGAACCGGCAGCATTGGATACCTTTCTGCAGACAAAAAAACTTGCTGGGAGCGTCTGCTAGCAATACGTCTCACTGGGTTACTTAAAAAGCAGTAGATTCGGACATGGCACGATCCTAGCGGAGTTACTGCCAGGCAATCTAATTCTAACGTGTTAAATTCCTTAATTGGTCGACTTCGACATTCCGTATGATGTAATATATCCGGACAGGGTGGTTTGGGAAAAAAATGCACTTATCAGATCAAATGAAATTGCAATTTGCACAGACGGCTCGAAAACAGAGGAGAAACATTTTCTGGTATCTTGTCAGAAGACCCAGAATTACCATAAGAGTTTCTACAAGACCACCGAACGCAGTGTCTTACAATCTGAGGTTTTGGCTGCCCAAAGAGATATCGCTATCTATAACATCGGTAGCCATGCCGCAATTAAGGCAATGGAATCAACTAACATCAACTCTTATACAGTCAGGGGCTGTCGCACAGTGCTCAAGGAGGTGAACAAGCGGATGAATTTGCAAGAAAAGAGGGCTATTCGAAAGTAGTGTGGTTGCCAACATCAAACCACCCCTTCAGCACCAGTGAGGGACACTATCGGCTAAAACATCACAAAGACTGCCAACCTAAGGTGATCAAGTCTTGAAGGACACCGAGTATCCAAGGCTCTCTGACTGCTTTTTGACGACAAAAGATCTAGAAAGCTAATAAAATAAACTGGGATAAGCTTAGGACAGTATTAGGAATCCTGACAGGACACTATCTGCTGTGGTAACACGCGAAGAGACTCAAGTTGTCAGATACGGATATTTGCAGATTCTGCGGTGATCTACAAGCAGTTGATGGCATAACACACATATTGTGTGAATGCGAGGCAATATCGCGTAGTCAAAGGAAATTTTTAGGGAAATACTTTTTCGAAAACCTGGAGGAAATAGACGGCACATACTTCAAAGGACTTTTTGGCCTTTGCAAAGAAATTCCGTGTCTCACCAGGGAAATCCTTTAGGTTTTTTACCATTTGAAGACAGATTCAACTAGTTCCAAAGGGATCGCGGCCCGTTTTGATGCCTGGTGTTTATGTAATGGCATATCTATCATACCCCTGTTTAACCTAACATAACCTTACCTAAGCCGTACCAGTGGGATATATCAGTGTGGAACACTGATTTCACTTCACTTAAAAAGGCGATCATCATGTTCCGCAGTAAACAAAAAAATTATACCCACAAGCATGTTTCACTGGGATATATACATATTCGTAGCTTTTACGTAAAAAATGATTTACGTACAACATCTGTGTGGGGATGGAAATATATACATCACAACAGGCATCTACATTTTTTTGGCTCATATAGTATACATAGTCTATCCCGCGGCTAGGGATGGAAAAAACAAAACAAAGAAAGTTCTTCCATTCCATCGACTGTCTAACATATTACGATTATCGTTTCGGATTTTACGACGCGAAAACTGTCGATTAATCAGGATCTCGTTGTTCCCTGGAACAATATGGCACTGTAGTACACCAACCCGTATATAGTTCACACTTTGTATCTCCACAGTTCAGGTAATATACATATGTATGTGCATGCATATGTATGTATTTGGATCTGGAGGTAACTCCAAGTGTAGTCCTGGCTCCTGAATATATGCAAATAATTCAAGAACGAGGGAAAGGAAATCAATTTTTTCGTCTTCCTCCTGTTAGATGAAGAACTCTTTCGCTAGTTCCATTGTGTGTTTTTGGCAAATAAATGTTCGTCTGACGATGTTAAATGTACCATCTCCAAATGTTGTGCTATTGTTTGAAGGGGGCTAAATAGAAGTTGTGACTTCGTATCTAAGTAGAAAACGGAAAAAGGCGAAACGAATGAATGAAATCAGATAAAAGAAAGTAGGTCACGATTCACGACACAACACAATTTGGTGACGCATTGTGGGTGACATCTGGGAGGAGATAAGTATAGAATGCATGATATGTTGTACATCACCTAGTTATAAGACAAGAGTATCATCCTGGCCATTTATTTCTGGAGAAATGTCTTTGTCAGCGATAATGTCTCCAGCTAAATTGAACACTCGCAAATAACTCAATTAAGACATCTTTACAATGGATCCCTTAGTTTTGTTTCTTTCTGTGACTCAACAGAAGAGAACTACTTGTATAGATAGGACGAAGGGATGAAGCAGTTTCTCATGGTGGCATTAAGAATATCCTTTGACTTAAAAGGGTGACAACATGGGTTTATGTTAAATTTAACAAATTGTATAGCAATTATGTGGATATAAATGGGAGTCTTCGAATAATTATCAGCTATTGGTTGAATTTACATAATTCTGCTACGAGAAACTACTCCAAGGCATGGACATTATCTAATTGAATAAAAATTGGTATCAGGAAATAAGGTATCAAATTGCATTGATTTTCAAGCAATGACCTTAAATAAAATTTAAGTGTTTTATTCAGAAACTGTCAAAGCTAAAAAGGATCTGCCTTCTAAAAGTAACATGACAGTTTGATTTGAGGATTTTGAAGATATTAGTGGTAACATGTCAGTTGTAAGAAAGCTGTTCTAGAAGTTATTAACTCAAACATACGAGAACGTTATGTTATGTTCTGTACTCAAGCAAAGTTTCCCTTTTTGTACAATGAATGTGTAAAAAAGAAGGAGAAAAAAAATTAACAAAAGACCATCTTAGGCTGCCAGAAGTTCGCACCTCATTAGATGGCAAATTGTTGACCTCCAGTTAAGGGATTATCTGTCTACCAATCACCACGGTAACTAACAACCAACAATCATTAAAAATAGATCGGCCGGAAAGTTCACGAAAAGGACCAGGCGGACAGGGTGAAATATCAATTAATCGTTGGTGAGTGCAATAAGTACCTGAAGAATAAACTAAAACAGGCCGCAAAGTGCAACATGTCCCTAAACGAGACCTCCCACGCAAAACCACAACCAAACTAACCACGTCGTCGACTAGAACTATTCAGAAGGGAAGTGGTCAGAGATGACCTCCAGGTCGCACTAATGGACGAGTTCTCCACAAACGGGAAAGCCAAGCTTTCCGACATTGTGATGGTGACCTCATCAATAACTAAGGGGGAGCTCTGAGTATTTCTGACTCCACCGAGGCGGTAAGGGGATATCGGATAATCAAATGCGAGGACCAATTCTCCAAGGGCTTCCTTAGTAAATGTGTAGCTAAGGTTAGCGACGATTGGGATGGTTTGAAACTCAAGATTATCCCAGCTTACGACATCTCAAATAAAGCCGGGACCAGCATTTGTTAACCCAATATGAAGATAATACATGGGCTGAAAAGTCCTTGAATCAAATCCATATCATTTTCAGTTAGTACTTACCTACGTGTATAAATTTGACAGCTGTCGGACGATTAGTTCTCGAGATATAGCGTTGTGAGTGGAGCAACTTTTGTTATTGTGAAAAAAATGGATTCAAAGCAATTTCGTGTGTTGATTTATCATTGCTTTTTGATGGGAAAAAATGCAGCCGATGCAAAGAAATGGCTTGATAAGTGTTACCCGGACTCTGCACTAGCCGAACGAATCATTCGCAAGTGGATTGAAAAATTTAAAAGTGGTCATACAAGCACCGAAGATGGTGCACGCAGTGGACGTTCAAAGAGGCTGTTTCAGATGAAAACATCAAAAAAGTCCACAAAATTATTACGAGTGACCGTAAAGTGAAGTTGATCGAGATAGCTGAGGCTTTAAAGATATCAAAAGAGCGTGTTGGATATATCATACACGAATATTTGGACATGCGAAAGCTCTATTCAAAGTGGGTGCCGCGTTTGCTCACAGTCGACCAAAAACAACAACGTGTTGATGATTCAGAGGAGTGTTTAAAGCTGTTCAACCGCAATAAAGCCAAATTTTTGCGTCGGTATGTGACAATGGATGAAAAATGGCTCCATCACTTTACAGCAGAGTCAAGTCGGCGGTCAGCTGAGTGGCGAGCAGGTGACGAACCTTGTCCAAAATGACCAAAAACAGTCGGCTGGCAAGGTTATGGCATCCGTATTTTGGGATACACATAATTTTCATCGACTATCTCCAAAAGGGGCAGACTATCAACAGCGACTCTTACATTGCGTTGTTGGAGCGTTTGAAGGACGAAATCGCAGAAAAACGGCCGCATTTGAAGAAAAAGAAAGTGCTGTTTCATCAAGACAATGCACCGTGTCACAAATTGATAAAAACGATGGCAAAATTGAATGAATTCGACTACGAATTGCTTCCCCACCCACCGCATTTTCCAGATTTGGCCCCCAGCGACTATTTCCTGTTCGCAGACCTCAAAAGAATGCTCGCCGGAAAGAGATTTAAGACCGATGAAGAAGTAATCGTCGAAACAGAGGACTATTTTGAGGCTAAACCGAAATCGTACTACAAAACTGGTATCGAAAGATTGAAAAATCGTTTCAATCAGTGTATCGCCCTCGAAGGCAACCATATTGATAAATAAAGTTGAATTTTGCAAAAATGTTGTGTTTTACTATAAAACGGCACTGACTTTTTAGCCCATGTGTTATTTGGGCAAGGCTTCTCCAATGTCTTAAACTCTGATGACTAGACAGTCACTAAGGCGGAGGAAGCCCATAAGAACAATATGTATTTGCTTCTTCTCATCAGTAACGAGTGCATGGCAGCCCTAGAGAAAGCATACCATAAACTTAGGTTTGGCATCAGACACGCCAAGCTTAAGGTTTCCCTATCACTGATGTGGACACTGAAAAAATGGATAATGCTGAAGGTCATATAGACTGACCTGACCGATAATCTGCGTGTTTTTCTGGGGGAGATAAATATTGACATGGTATTATCCAGGAGACTGGGTAAAAGAGTCGGCTTAACAGGAGCTTCCAGAAAAACAATACGATGTTGTACGAACATCAGGCTATCGGTAAGCCAAAAACTTGCATACTCGCTTAGAAACTTTTAAAGCTTTTTTATGTCCAAACCTTAGCTAAAAGGACATAAAAGTTGTTAAACTGGAGCATGGCAAACAGACCATGTACCTCATACCTCATACCTCACACATTAAGATCTTATGGATCGGCTCTTGAGAGACCACCACCTCCAGAGGAAGTAGAGCAATTTATAGCCACCATAAAAAGAAGGACAACCTACTGATTGGCTGCGACGCCAATGCGAGGCATACAGTATAAGGAAGCACAGAAGATAAATATAAAGGATTTCAAAAAACGTTCGAAGAGGCAATGAACGTTACATACAAAGTCTCATGTCCAGTTAAACGTAAGAATAAAACACTTCCCTTCTTAAATCTCGGGCGATTTTCAATATCTGCTACAAACACAACTTCTAGCAGCTTTTCAAGGACTGTTTACTTCTGTATAAGAAAGCCATAAAGACATCCAAGAAGCATGGATGGTATATTGCCATTCAAAAAAAAAACCTTCTAGGACTCCTCCAGGCTTAGCAAAATTATGTCCAAGAAACATTCCAACACAGCCTTTCTAAAACAAAGTCAGATGGACAGAATCCTCTGCGGAAACCTTGGAACTCCTGATGAAAACACTACCCACACAATATTAGTACGCAACCCAGAAGGTCTCGGTAAGTACATTTTGCATCCTACAGCAATATTAATTTAATCATTTCCGGGGAAATAATTTTTATGCTATTAAAACTTCTCTCCGTACAACAACACCTTGACCAACGTCAGTCTTCAGATTTCAGGATTTCAGGGTAATTAATTTAACCTGCTTTGTACTTAAAATCCTAGAGCGTGTCTTACACATGCGAAGAATTCTAGAGGAATGTTCGCTATCCGAATCACAGTACGCCTACCACAGGGGCAGATCTACGGAAACGGTTTTCCACGAGGTAGTGCGGACAATCTAAACATCCATACACTACAAAGAATACACCCTAGCTTCCTTCCTAGACAAAGAGAAACTCATTAATAACGTACACAATGATTTATTCACAAATTTCTGATCGAGCTGGGTATAGAGCATTTTTTTATATCCAATGGATAGTCTATGCTTGGAACAAAAAATATTCAGATAACAACAGGAGACAATCACTTAATCAAATTTACCATAGACGAACGCCACAGGGTGGGGTTCTTTCTCCTCTACTATGGCTAATGGTTATGAACAAAATTTTTGCAAGACTAGACAGAGAAAGGATGAAAGTGTGCGGATGACGTGAGGATACTAGTGTCTTGGAAGTTTCCTTTCATAATAAGTGAAAACATGGAGGCTGCCCTAGATGAGGTAAATACCTATGCCGCATGTTGTGGCCTTGGTATCAACCCGAACAAAACTGAATTCATACTATTCAATACCAAAACCAAAATATCTGATTTCAACTTTCCCTATCTTCACGGTCAGCCGCTCACACTATACTCCAACGCTAAATATCCGAGTATCATGCTTGACCCAAAACTAAAATGGAAGCATACCATCGAATACAGTATAACGAATGCATGAGTCGCTTTCTATGCATGCAGCAAAACTTTAAAAAAAGAAGTATGGACTTCAACCAAAGATGAACAGATGCAGAGAGACAGCAAAATCCTAGACTCGTTCTCAGACAGCATAGTTATATTTCCAACCGACTATAGAACACCTAAGCTAAACTTCAAGAAAACCTCCACAGCGCTCTACCAGCGCTCAGTAGAAGAAAGACGGAGTATTGTAGTAAAGATACTGTCATCTACACCTGCGGATCAAAAATAAACTGTTTCGTAGGAGCCGGTGTCTACTCAGAATCATTTTAAATATCATACCGCATGCCAGATTCTGCCAGCATTTTCCAAACGGAACTACTGGCAATCCGAGAGGCTTGCACGCAATTCGGGTGTAACACTACGCACAAATAAAACATTGCTAGCCGCTATTATGTACGGCTCACTCGCGGCAAGGGTCCACACTTCGTACAGAATTAGGAGGGGTTTAACTAACTGCGCCATATAAAGGATTATATTGCCAACCTACAGTAAAAATAAAACAAAGGACTTACTAAACAAAACCCACCCACATTTTGCCAGAATCACCGCGATAATCACAGGACATTGATCAATTTGAGAACATACGGCCAAACTGCTCCAAACTTCACTGCCGCAGTTGCAGAAAAAAAAAGTAAATGAAACTCTCTCTCATTTCCTCAGCAAATCCCCGGTGCAAGCAAGCGCCAGACTGCAATGCATTGACCCACAAACTCATATGTGCTTCATGAGACCCCACTACAAATACAAAAATTTACTGTTTGGTGTTGACACGGCGAAATTTCCGGAATATCGGCCGAAATGTACGGAGGAATGGTCGAAAATTGGTGATTTTTTTGCTGTTTCGTTGTTTTGTTTTGTTTTATTTTTGACAGCTTGCGTTACATGTGTCAAACTCAAACGTGCTAAGTTAGCATTTCACCCTGAAAAGACTTTCACCCGAACAACGTTTACAAATTATTAAATTTTATTATCGAAATTCGTGCCCTGTGAAAAAGTTTTTTTTCCGCGCACCATTATACGGTCGTCATAATCGACCTACTGCTTAAGCAATTCAAGCCAATTGGACATCAAGCCACCTACCCGTATGCGTAGAATGCGTACAAAGAAAAATATTGCTGATGTATCCGCCAGTGTTAATGATGACCGTGATTTGTCCATTCGTAGCAAATAGGATTGTGTTACTCAACCACGTGAAAGATTTTACGCAATGATCTCGGTTTAAACTGAACTGAAGCCGTACCATCTGCCACAGTGTTAAATTTTCGATGAGTGGGCCTTGGAAAATCTGGATGAAGATCCACTTTTTCAGCGACGAAGCTTATTTCTGGTTGAATGAGTATGTTAATAAAGAAAACTGCCGTATTTAGTCCGATGTCAATGGAAATTTCACTGTTTGGTGCGGTTTATGATCCGGCGAAATCATTGGCCCGTATTTTTCCAAAGGTGATCGTGAGAACAACGTTACCGCCAATGATGCCCGCTATCGTTCAATGATTTCAAACTTTTTTTAGCTCAAAATGCACGGGCTTAATCTCGTCGATATGTGAATCGATGAACAAAATGAGAAATAAGTTCGATAAACAATTTATATCTCGTTTTCGACCGGTAAGTTGGGCGGCTAGATCGTGCAATTTGACGCCTTTAGACTATTTTTTATCTTGAAATGTCAAATCGCTCGGTTATGCCAATTAACCAGCGTCAATTGCATCCTTCCAAAGACAACATTACAACAATATGCTCGAAAAAGTGGTTCAAAATTTGACCTTCCTATGGCGCACTTAAAAAATCGTGGTCAACATTTACATGATTTATCAACTCTTATAAAAATTGTGCACTCCTTTAAAATTTCCCTTTATCTTTTTGAGAATTAAAAACCAAGTGCTTAAATGCTATTATGTCGTTATTTTCTAGTCTACCTGATATGTACTTTCTTCAATCTACCTTTAATTGCTAAAGGAACTCTCCTAGAAGCACAGTCACAGTCACAGTCTGACTTCGCTTTTAATATTGTAATATAGTATCCCTCAAGTGTCTTTCGAACGTCATCCATTGTCTTTGCACAGTCTTTTGAAATATTCTTTGTGTAGTTTTTTTCATGCTACATGGTAGGAAATATGGTCGGAAGAAAGTATGCCCGATAAATGGAACCTCATCATTGTTTGCCCGATCGTCAAGAAAGGAGACCTTCTGAACTTCGCCAACTACATAGACATTAGTCTTTTTAACATCGCTTACAAGATTTTATATGCCATGTTGTGTGAATACCTGAAGCCTTTCGTCAACAACCTGTTCGGTCCCTATCAGCTTGGCTTGGAGAAAACCCAAGAAGTTCAAATCGATACCAACCACATTTTCATCCGCTTATGACAGCATTTATAGCTATACAGAACCATGTCTTGTTTTGACATCCCTGCCAAACTCGTCCGCTTGTGCAGAATGACAATGGAGAATGCACGCTACTCGATCAAGATCGGCAAAGAACTCGCCGAGACCTTCGATGTCGAAAAAGGATTTAGACAAGGCGATGTACGGTGATATTATTTCTAACACCAGAGTCACTATCTTTCAAAATTCCATCCATCTACTCGACTATGCCGACGACATCATTGGCGCTTTCGTGAGTATTGTGACGAAGGCGGCGAAGATAGTTTTGGCGGTCAGTGTGGGCAAGACAAAGTATATGTTGTCATCAAGAAACGACACCCAACACCGACTTCTCGGTCAGAATGTCACTATAGACAGAAATAACTTTGAGATTGTTAAGGACTTTGTCTACCTAGGTTCCGCTATAAACCCAAGCAATGACACCAGCAGCGCTGAGAAGAATAACTCTTGCCAATTGCTGTTTCATTGGGCTTAAAAAGCAATTGAGTAGCAAAGCCCTCTCTTGAACAACTAAACCCTCCCAGTCCTTCTCTATGGTGCAAAGGAATGGACTCTATCAAAAGCGGATGGGGTTACTTTTGGTTGTTTTGAGAGGAAAATCCTTCAAGTAATTTTCATACCCGTCTGCATAGACGATGAATGGAGGAGGAGATACAACAACGAACTGTACGGGATGTACAGCGACATCGATCTAGCCAGAATAGTGAAGGTCCAACGACTGAGATGAAATGAATGAAAGCGAATGCTCCTGACCGAAAGATCTTCGAATCCACTCTCGTGGGACGGCGCAGTAAGAGAAGACTGCGATTCAGTTGGCGCACGCAAGTGGAGTGGAGACAGCTGGCCAAAGATCATGCTGGCTGGAGACTCTTGTTGGTTAAGGCCCAGGTCCACCCCAGACTGTACCGCCACCTTAAGTAAGTAAGTAAGTAAGTATTTTTCATGCACATCCTGTTCAGTAATATTTAATAAAACCGTCTTTTTGATTTCCATCCTTTTTTGTTCGTTTCAGATCTCTTGATGAAATTTTTAAGTAAACTAAATAATAGAATATTGATCTTCACTTTCACTTTTTTGCCACTAGATATATGGTACACTAGTTTTAAAGTCTTTCTCTTTAAAAAGATCATGTATCTTGCATCGTCCTCACTGTCCGTATTTGATTTGTTTGATAAAAATAAAAAACATTGTCCATTAAACACTTTTCTAAACGTCCCTTCGTATGATTATCATCTCTAATGATAATGGTACTTTCTCACCACCAAAATATCAAATTTTTATCAGAAAGTCTTAACCAAGCATCTTTTAGTATCTGACTTATGTACGAGTATAAGCAAAGTCACAGGTAATACGCATAAAGATTCAATATACAAATTTCAAATATGTACGTAAACGCCAACGAAGAATGGTTACAGAACCAAGGATACGTCTATTATACATATAAGCTACCGGACTTAGTGTTAATGTTATCTTACTTTCGGCGATTTCAACGCGAAGCTTGGATAAAAAATGGTTTTTTGGCTTCATCGCAAAATTCTTATTAAAAAAAAAAAAGAAGAGAATACCTACAAGTTCACATACGAAGATGATATATATATTTGTAAGCTCTACAAGCAAAAATGGATTCAATATAAAAATAGGATTTCCCAAATTGTATCCATGGATGTCTGTACGTGTATTCAATTAAACCTTAATAAATTGGATTGATTAAATAAATTTCTGAATTTTATTTTTTTTACAATCATGGCAGTCACTTTGAAAAGTTGGAATGCAACCAAAAGAATGACCATTTATTGGTCAGGAGTTGTGTTTTAACAGAACAAACCTTATGGTGTATTAATTTTAAGATTGCTTAGCCAAAAAAGGGTGTGAATTCTAAGCCACTCAATTCAATCTTTGCAAGATTCTTTAAAACTTTTTTAAATTAAGTTTATACCTCGTCAAGCGATAACGTTGAAGCGATTCATTACGGGCTATGAAAAATGGATTAAATACGAGAATATTCCCCGGAAGCGATCATGGTGAAAGACCGGTGACCGACCACAAAAGACTTCAAAGCCTGGATTGACGGCAAACAAGGTTATGTTAAGTGGTTGGTGAAATTGGAAGGGAATTGTCTATTATGAGCTGCTAGAACGTGGCGAAACGGTCAATTCGATCCTCTTCTGTGCACAACTCGACCGTTTGAATGAAGCTATCAAGAAAGAGCGACCGGAATTGGCCAACAGAAAGGGAGTTGTCTTCCATCATGACAACACACATTTTCGATGACCCGAAACAAATTCACGGAGCTTGGTTAGGAAGTTTTGATTCAATCGCCGTATAGCTCGGACCTTGCATCCTCTGATTACCATTTGTTTCGGGCTTTGCAAAACTTCCTTGATGGTAAAAAATTGGCCAAACGAAGAGCCGCTGAAAATCACTTGGCCAAGTTTTTCGCTGATAAGCCACAGAAGTTCTACACCGATAGAGTTATGAAGTATATAAAAATGGCCAATACGTACTTGATTGAAGTACATTTTGAATAAAGAAAATTTATTTTCAAAAATGTACCAAAAACCCGCGGTGACTTTTTACATGACTTCCTATTATCCTCTTAATATCGCTTCAGAAGATTTTCAAATTGTATTCATCTGATTTATGTTAAAATGTATCTAGGGAAGGAGTCACAACTTTGAAGAAAAATGAGTTAGCGCTTCAGCCCTTAGCATGTCTATGCCGAGTACCTGCTGCCTTTTGCAAGCATTAGCCGGACATTCACAAAGGTACTGATCCGCGATGTCTTCATCACCTTCACAGCAAGCGTCACAGGGTATTGTATCACTAATGCTCGGCACATTTAGGTTCTTAGCAAAATTGTATCGCCCCGTTACGACGTAAGCAACCTGCACACTTTCCTGTAGATGGACAGCAGAAAGGCAGCTGACTTTTTATAGATATCGGGAAGAATTCGTTTCGTCGGCCTGCAATATGGAGAAGCATGCGATCTGCAGATGTACTCATGTGCAACTCGATCGAGGACGCTGGCCAGACGCAGACCCAAGCCAGATTCGGGTCCTGAAAAACTGTCCGCTGAGTCTTGCCTGGCAAGTTTATGGGCAATTTCATTTCTCGTGATCCTATTCTAACCTGGGACCCAGACAAGATACTGTGAATTTAGCTTCCCGACTGCGTTCAGTGAAGTGTTGTATTATCGAACTAGCTTGGAAGTTGTGGGAAGATTTAGCAATGTTATAAGCGCAGCTTGGCTGCCGCTACAGATGCAAATGCTTTGCCCACTCCACCGATTCTTCACAACACAGTTCATTGTAATTAGGATTGCGTATAACCCCGCTTAGAAGACAGACGCAAGTTTTTCTAACAAGAACTGAAATCTAATTTTGTCATCCTTCAGAAAGACGCCAGCTCCGCATCCTCTATCGGTATTGCAGCAATCCACGATAATCCTACTGCATTCCTTTCCCAGCTCAAATTCTAGCCAAATCCAGTCCAAGGTACAGGGAAAGTCGATTTCGTATTTTTTCTGCAGCAGGAGTTTTGGTGTCATGGCGTTAGACAGCAAAACCAGTGCGTGTTATACCGAAGATCACTTCTTTTTAAACAAAAGATGGCTTTGAAAGTGCAGCCCATTATATGAATATCAAGTGGAGGGAGATTCATCAATGCGTCTATAGACAGGTATACTAGGGAAAGCCCTAGTAGACAGACCGCTCTTAGGAGTGGAGCATTGACGTATTTTCGTGAAAGCTTATTCCACCAGACCACCGACTCATAGGGTATAATTGACCTTATCATAGCCGTGTAGAAGACCCTTCTCGGTGACAGGCCCATGCCTTGCCGATAGCTCCTTTGCACTTTCAGAAGGCCGACAACGCCTTAGAGGCTTCCGACGTAACATGTTTAGTCTACAGAAATTTGTTATCCAGGATGATACCCAAACACTTAGCTTTTTTAGAGAATTGGATAGTGATACCTTTAAGTAATAGACGAGTAAGACCAGTCGACTTTCTACTTCTCGTAAACAACATGGGTTTTGCCCATTTGAAAGCCCATTTCTAGTGCCTTAATCGTGCAGATTGAGCATTAGAGCAGACAGTCGTTAGACATGATCGAACAGAGTGTACAACTACATCATCAGTATATGCTTGTGCATAGACGTCAGAACTATCGAAGGCGTTCATCAGTGAATTGACCAACATGCGCCATAATAGTGGAGACAGAACGCCGCCTTGTAAGCACCCCCTGTTAACCTCTGCCATTACATATTGACCACAGCCAGCGTCCGATATCAGTGTCCGATTCACCAGCATAGCTTTTATCCACAAAACTGGTGGACAAACGCCGTGTTGTCAAAAGTTCCGTTTTCGAAAGCACCCTCAAAGTCAAAGAAAATGCTCAGCGCGAGCCAGACTTATAAGTCTGAAGCTCTTGACGAGTGTATAGTCCTCTTTTATTTAGTATTTAGGCTACTCTCACTGTTCGGCTAAGTTCCGTTATATATGCTAGTTTCAGGCTAGCAGTGAAGATTCTCTTCTTTCACCTTTTTGTAATATAACTGGGTATATGGCATCGGCAACAGCCTGATTGATAGCCTCATCCATCACCACAATCGATGAGATATATCGTACCAATTACAGCGTGTTGTGTTATTCAGCTCACTAGCAGCTTCATTAACATGAGCTGGATCTATGCTGTATCGATTAAGTTACCTGAGAAGTGAGCCTCGAGCATGTAACTGAGGGTATCCGCTTACGACTCAGTATAGGTACCAGATTTGCTGAGTGGTTCCAGTTTGGTTGATTTTCCCCTTTTGAGGGCTTGCATTTAGTTCTTCTTATATTCTTTTTGCTTCGATCCGTAAAGATTCCAGTCTTCCTCCAAATTAGTCTTAAGTAACCAGCTTAGAATTTTTCTGGTTTCATTACGAAAACACTGCAGATCGCCGTTCAACCAACGATTGCTTTCTAGCTGTACATGCCATTTCGAAACATCTTGGTGAGGGTGCCATTCACTTTCTGAACAGCTTTCTCTAGCTTTATCCTGAGTTAAGGGGGAGCGCTTGTGGACTTGTCGAGCTCCTCCTGTAAAGGATAGTTGGTTTTCTGCATATTCATCCTCTTCAACAAGGTCGAAACCCACCATCCGATCCTGAATTCGATGTACCAACGGTCTGACACATAGGTCTCCGCTGGTATTTTCCAGCCAGTATGTCTTTAGCATTCCTGTTAAAAGATGTTAAGTCGATTACTTGATGTCATACTCTCGTAACCAAAGTTGATTGAAAGCCAACTAAATTCAAGGAGGAGATAGCGGCATCCTTCACATAAAACCGATCATTGTTACTTAACATCTGCCATTAAACCATTTCTGCCACAATGCTTATTTCGGCTGTCTCTAGAAGCTATCATCCCTACGAGATGATATGAGATGAGATGAGATGGTCTCTTTAAAAAACTAACTGAAGAATGTGAATAGGTAAAAGAGCCGATTGGAATAAGACTGAAACCAAAAAGACGAAAGCTAGAGATCCATGTGCTCCCCACTTTCAACCCCATCTAATGGTTTTGTCCAGTTCACTGTTTTCCGGTTCGTGTGAAATTCCTTATGTTTATCAGAATAGATTAAATTATAGTAATTTTTGACTCAATTTTGGTGGCATTACAATTTTTACTACTTAATATGAAGATAAAGCAAGTTAATCGTTAATTCTATTGCAGAAGATTTGTGACTGACATTTCACAATACGCCATTCGCGCAATCGTTTTTGCCCGAGTAGTGTATCATATTCTTTCGAACTAGTGCATTTCCCTTTTCCAGTTTCTTTTTTTGATATTCTTAGAATAATTTTGTCCGCCGCCTCTGAGACAATGAGGTGTAGGGAAGTTAATTCCAATAGCACCTCCATTGCAGCAGTTTGGCATGTACGCATTGCGCCGGTGATGCATAGGCACGCCAGTCTTTGCACCTTGTTGAGAGATTCTCACGTCGTGACCAAACTGGTTCGTCTTGCCCATGCTACTGCATCATATGTGACCATTGGTCTCACAATCGCTCCATGACTTTCCCGCTAGGCTCTTACATATCATAAGAGCATGGGTTGCTTTTTAGCAGTTTCCTTAGTGTGATTTTTCCAGAGTAGTTTGCTGTCTATATGTAGTCCTAGATACATCACATCATTAACCGGTATCAGTGTCGTGACTGACAATCGGATTTCTTTGAGTCTTTGAAGTTTCCTTTTATTTGTAAATGGCACTATAGTGGTCTTTGCCGGATTGATGTTTAGCCCCGCCGTGAGTTACTCTCGGACCTCGTTTTATAATGTCGCAGAGAGTTTCTTCAAACTTTCCTCTAGCAATTAATACTTTGTCATCAGCGTACGGCTGACAGCTGATGCCAAGAGTGGTTAATTTTTCCAGTAGTTCGTCTACAACAAGGCTCCACATTAAGGGTGATAATACCCCTCCTTGTGGACACCCTCCTGCAGTGTCTACTCCAATAGTTCCAGCTGCTGTCTGTGTTTCTGCTGATTTAGTGCTCATCAATTCGCACATCTATCTGGATACTGTGTTGTTGGCTTCTTTTCGTTGTAGGGCTCGTTTGATAGCCTTATGCGAGGTATTGTCAAACGCCCCATCAATATATAGAAATTCACACAATGTTATCTCCTTTGAATTCAGGGTACTTTGGATAATTTCTGTTAGCTGATACAGGGCCGTCTCTGTCGATCTGCCCGCCTTGCATGCATGTTGACGATAATGTAGAGGGGACCTACGTAGTACTTCCTCCCTCAGATAATTATCCACAACCTTCTCTATCATTTTCAGAAGAAACGAAGTGAGGCTGATTTGTCTATACGATTTTAGCTGTGTCGAGTTTTTTTCCCCATATTCGGTATGAATACAACCTTTGCTCGTCTCCATTGTAATGGTATGTAACTTAAGGCTACTCTTCGCTAATTTTGCCAGGTGTGGTAGTAATACTTTTTACGCTTTCTGTAATAGAATTGGCGTAATACCATCCACACCTGGGGACTTGAAGAGGTGAAAGGATCTTTTTGCCCTTTCCAGGCTTCCCCTAGAGCAGATAACTGATGCGATTTACCAGTTGTCCTTCAGAGGTTGAGCTGAAATTGTTCTGTTTCTAAAGCTTATACTAGGTGAGCTTCTTGATAAATGAGTTCGTAGAAGTAGCAGTGCATTGTCAACATCATTTTTCGTGTAGCTGCCGATTGGTTTTTTAAGCGAGGTAGACGCTGCTCCCGACTTAGCAAGAGCCTTGTGTAGCCTTGCCGCCGTAGATGTGCTTGAGATTGTTTTAACTTTTCTTATTTCTTTGTTGTAGGTGGTAAGAGCCGTTTGATACCTTTGCCAGTCTATAATGCGTTTTGCTGTGTTAGACAGCTTGCGCACTTCATGATACTTGTTTTGTCCAGGTCGGACAATGACGGTTCACATGATACTTTCCAGGTCCTTATAACTTTGCTTACGCTCGGACTGCCAAGCGTGAGGTCAAGAACTTCTTCCCTAATTCGATTCACAAAAGTAGGGATATTTCCTACGTTGTAAATATCAAAGGACGAACTTATGATAAGTTCTAATAAGTGCTCACCTCTGTGATTGGTGTCAGTACTCCCATCAAAGAGAAAAGCCGAACTAAATAAAAATGATCGTGCTTCAAAGGTGTGAGTTAACATATGTTTCGAACATTAGCAAACGCAACGCGATGGATTTGCTTATAGAAAATATTGTAAACGAAAGGAAGTCAGCAAAGAATCGACCTTATCCTGTCCAGTAGATACGTCTAGGTGATGGTATTGTCAGAGGTTTCTATGCCTGCCCATACCTTAGAAAACCCACCAAAGTCCTGCCTAAGCTCATTAAGCCACATTTAAATGCGGTCCTCATCAAATGCAATATTTTCAACTGATGTATGTTGCCAGTATGAACTACTAACCGTTCCATGGTGGAACGCAAATCCCCAGCGACTGCGTATGGAAAAACGGGAATGCTCAGAAGATGTGATGGGATATATGGTACACTTATCCGAAACACTTTCTGGGAAGCTCAGTAATACAATCTTATGAAAGGCGCTTCAAAAAATGATAAACAGATTAGATGCACTTAACAGTAAAACAATGCTACTATCAGAATATCAGTTACTGTTGCTGGTTACTGTCATTTTGTGTTGACTTTCAGTCAACTCTCTCAAAACTAAAGTTGTTTCCATCACGAAAGGAAGCTAGTCTGATTTATTTTATGCCAAAAACCATTACCGTCGGTGTTTGGAACAAAATCTTGCATAGCAAATTCTTTTTGAACTGAACATGCCGCGTTAAAGACTTCTAAACGGCTATCGAGTTTTTGAGAATATGAGGAGGTCTGAACAAGACATAAGTCTTGTCACTGGGAAGTCTTCTCTAAATATGCATAACTCTGACCAGACTTTGATCTATCTTATACGTTTGTTTGTTGAAATTAGATTTCACGCAGGTACATCACTGTTGCTCTCAGCAGACTCCTAAAATAGGGATTGTCTGTCAGATACTGAATCTGAGCCAGTATTCACCAATAAATTTAGAATGTGCTACTAACATGCTCGTGAAAGACGTTAACCCTAGAATTCGTACTTCGTAGGCAATGATTGTAACTATTGTAAAGAACAGATTGGTGGTTAAAGTATCTACATCAGTAGCGATAGTACTGATCTTGTTTAATTCTATTAACACTCCCAACCTTGTTCAGGAATGGCAGAGTTTTTTGAATGCAGTCGAGTCTATTTATTTTTGTCTTGATCGCAGACTATAATGGGATGGCAGGATATGAGACCAGCGATAAACTTGCTAGAAAAGGTTTGGAGGAGGACTTTTCCCTCTATAGCAAAGATTATTAACTACTTACTAGCAACTTAACGGAACACAACTCTTTTGCTTAGGAGTTGACACCACCTCCTGCAATACTTGCTATGACTTTGAGCATTTCTTCTGTAAATATTCGACTTTCGATTATGCTGCAGGAACTTGGCACTGATACGGTGGATGCTGTCTTTCTAACACTGTACGTATTTTGTCACTGAAGTAATTCTTCACCTCTTTAAAAAAAGACAGGGAAATCAAACCAAAAGAGTAGAACAAACCAGTTATTTGTCTGAGTGCTCTGTTCCGATGGAAAAAAATATGTGTTGTTGCTGAAGGAATGCATGTTACTTTGAATTATTGTAACTCAATTGCTTAAAAATAATCTGTGTCAGTTTCAAACACATTAATAGAATAAGAGACTCACAAGATGAGTTAATTGTGATGTTAATCTAAAAGCTCTGTCTTTTTAGGTTACGAGTTTCACAACATTGTAACCATAAATAATTCATCTTTACCCACTGACTGGAATTTATGATTTAAAACACATACACAGGTGTACACTAAGTGAACCAACTCATAATCCAAAATAAAATGTCATCTTCTAACCTGCACTTTTTTCATAAGAATACAACTAAACTCTTGTCCCAGTAATCCTACATCCACAAGGGACACTCTTTCGTCAAAAAAAAAAAAAAAAAAAAAAAAAAACTTCCACATATCTAAAGGGATTACATACTTTTTAGTACAAAAAAACTGAAAAAATTCACCACTGAAAAAAATGCCACTTCACATTTTTACTTGCTAACAAGCTGAGCTATTATTAGACATTCTATATTGGATTAAGTTGGTGGAGGTAATGGTGAATAGTGATGGCAACAATGGCAACAGCGATGGTGATCTCGATGGCCTTTAAATCAAATGATTTGAATTCCCATAGGTGCGCAGTCGTCTTCGTTGTCATCATTACAATGTAGCAAAGAGCACACATCTTTTGCAGAAAAGATAAATAAACAAAACTTAAAAACTCATAGAAAGAACCCATTTCAATAAAACAAAAACTAAGTGTGTCATGTTAGTCTTCAGTTCACCCTCAGATAAAATTAATAATTTAGTATTTTAAAACAAAAGGGAACCCATTCAGAGGCAAAACATCACCTCTTTCCCGACGACAACAAATCCAAAGGCAACACAAACAGAACCTCATATTCTTCTGCTTCAGTTTGTCCAATCTTCATTCATTTTTTTTTTTTTTTTTTTTTTTTTTTTTTTTTTTTTTTTTTTTGTCTTCCCTCCTGCGTTATCCCTTTGTGCTTCTTGGAGCGGAATATTCCCTGCATTCATTCTATTCATAGGCAAAAACTACATATAAAATACTTATGGATACATACATATGAAGCACTGTTCAGCGAGTTACGAGTTTATGGAAGTAACCACATACGATGTATCTGTGTACATAGGTGTTATCTGAAATCTTTAAACATAAGGATATACAGTATTAAAATGGATCTTTGCCAATTTTGCATATACATAGAATAAGACATAACCATAGAACAGAACACACCAGAAGACAGCCTGCAGTCCTTAAAACACTCTTCATATACCATGATATTCGTATCCAGAGATGGAAGCAACACTATGCTACCATCGCCTTCGTGCTTCATGAGCTCTTTTATTAAACTGACCCGATTATGTTTGGCCTTCTACCCTCTACCTCATAAACAGCCCCTAACCAACTTTTCAAACTAACCGTCAATCGGCCCAATGGTACCGTTTCTACTTCCAACCCGTAATATTCCGAGTCATTTTATTTTCCTTAACATGGAATATTATTTTAACCAGCAGAATACTATAGATTAAATAATAAAGTAAGAAGCAGAGCTTTTTCGACACACCACTTAAATCAAAAAAAACAAAAAAAACAAAAAAGATACGACCAACAGGGATATAATGTCTGTCCTGACTTTGGTTTTATTATTGTTTGCTGAGGACACAACACAATGATGACGGCTCTCTTCAGCAATGGCGATGATGATGACGAGGGTGATGGCAATGGTAGGGACTTTTAGAGGATGATGGGTCAAATGATGGTGGCGTTGAAGATGATGGTGACGATCAATTTGCTTTTCCAGAACTATTAAGCCATTCAAAATCATCATCATGTCTGCTATCCTATTTCTACTACTAATACTAATACTACTACTACTGAGGGAACTACCCGTGTTGTTCGGTCAACCCTGTGCAGATGGGTTTTCAAAATATACTTTCACCCCATGACTTGGGTACAGCTGAAATGTGGTAGCAAAAGTGTAAGTACTCACCGACTTAAAATTGTTCTTTAGATTGATTCTAAGTTGAGCACCAATTAAAAAAATGCTGCCTGCTTTGGTGCTCGTCACAATTCATTGATGGATTGATTTTATTTATTTTTTTATTTGATTCCTTTCAATTGTGTAGATACTTTCTTTTTTCTGAGGAAAACGAGGGATAGATTTTTCTTCCTATTTTTTTTTTTTTTTTTTTTTTTTTTTTTTTTTTTTTTCAATCAAAAACGAACTGAGAAGAGAAATTGCATCGCGTTACGTTCAAGAGAGAACTGCATTTAGATACACTTTACCGCACACGGATTGGGTAGTTTCTTTTTTAATTTAACCCGTTTCTTTAAGCAAACTTTTAAATTTATTTTTTTTTTTTTAATTTTAATTTTTTTTTTATTTTTTTATTTTTTATTTATCCTTCTTTCAAATTTTTCACACTACACTCGTAAAAAGGAAGGAAGAGATTAAGATGGGAGAAAAATTGAGTATACGCCTGGGTTGGGAACCGTTGTCTTGTTAATGCATGGTTTCTTCTTATACCTCCTAAATTCTTCTTTATTGGTTTCCGTTTTCTTTTTCCTCACACTCTATTTTTTACTTTGCACAAAGTAAGGTCTGCAACCAGCCTTAAGACCGATCAGATATATTGTAGAATCAATTAATCGAAGCCGTGGAGAATGTGATAATGAAACAGGTTTAGCTTCCGGGTTTTTATTTTTTCTAATTCAACTTTTAAGATACTTTTTGATTATGTTTTTTTTTTCTTCTTTTTTTTTCCTTTTTTAATAATTTTTGTTTTTTTTTTACGTTTTCACGTTGCACTGCGACGAACCTTATACACTGCGTACCGTTAAAAATGAAAATAATATCAACAATGAGATACAGAATAAGGCGAAATACACAGAGAATACACAGAACAAGGAGAGCGACAACGATAACGAGAGAAGCAGCAGCGCAATGTGTTAAGCATCAAAACAATTCGTGGGTGTACTCGGTACTAAAACGCAAGGTATTCTGAAAAAAATTTATTCACATTTCGGTGTTCTGGTTGCGAAAGTTCATTTTTATTTTGTGTTCATCGGAATCTACGAATGTGTCTGAGAGAAGATAGTTGGCATTAAGATACATGAAAATATGCTTCTGCTCGCAAAAGGGAGCTTTTTCTCTGGCTTTCTGTGTTTTAGCTTTGGGATTACTACTGCTGCTGCTGTTGCTGCTTCTATTGCTACTCCTGATAGTATGATACTTCTTGCTATAGAATTTACATACATACATATGTACTTAGTGGTGGCAAGAGCTACTGATTTCAGTGTTATGGCATCGGAAGTGCCAGATATACAACGATAAATCGAACTTTAGAAGATTTTTTTGGTGCGTCAAGAATTTTTATTATTACTACAATTTGCTTTAAGAAGGTCTTCATGTAAAGAGAAAGATAAGCTACCAAACCGAGGAGCGTAGGTTAAGTAGTTAAACTGCCACAGCAATAAAACTTGTTTAAGTATGAACAAAATCATATTGGTCGAACCAAAGGAAACACAAGGGCAATGTTTACTGTATAGTTAAGTGAGTATAGTTACATCAAAAGGTTAGAGCAATGGCAACGAATGCGAACTCACTACAAACGTCAGACATCCAGTGGGTTTGCCACATCTGTTTAGATAACTATGCTATTTGTGTTCATGTAATGTAAAGAGATGGAAAATATTTAAAAACGCGTCAAAAGTTATTCACCAACAATTTAAGGAGCCACTTGACCGGAAACATTTGAATTGAATTCAACGCGCAGAAGTAAAGGAATCTTTGCTATTACTGTTGGAAAGTATATCCTGCACGACACCACCTCCGATAAGGGATTCAGGCTAATCGACTTTGCGACAGGGCGAAACATTGTCGTAGCTAGCACGTAGTTTCCACACCTCAATAGTCATAAGGGAACTTGCAGAACTTCTGATCAATCAACTGTTAACCAGATTTATAACATTGCGATTAATGCAAGGTATTCTTTCAGTATTATGGATGTCCGAACATACCGAGGAGCCAACACCGATTCACACCATTACCATGTTTTAGCCAAGGTACTGTTGCGGATATCCCGAACATCGCAAAAGTAAGTAAATAAAGTGAGAAAGTTTGAAGTCGGTTGGCTACAATCGCAAGAGATCGCTATATTTCTTTTCCGATCGAGTCTCCCTCAATCACTTAAGCGGCCCTTTGCTATCAAAAATCAAAGACCAGTGACAACATTGTCAAAAATCAGGCAGTCACGGCAACAAAACTTCTGGTTTGACAACGAGTACTAGCAAGCACATATAGCTAAGCAAGGTGCATAATAATCAGCACTGCATAGAAGGACAAAAAAGGAGCATGAGAATCACGTGGTCGAGAAACTGGAGAGATGCTACCTCAGGAATAAGATTCGGAAGTTTTACCAGAAAGTAAAATAACATGCCGCGATACAAATACCGAACTGAAGCCTGTAGAGACGAGCGCTTATTTTTTAATTGTCAAAACAAACAAAGGAAAATCGCAAAAGTATATTAAATGTTTAATTGGGTTGATAAATCAATGCTTGCTATTTGCTTTTTAAAGATGATTATTATTAATTGTACAAATATTATTATTAATTTTAGAATCAGCAGTTACTATTATTCAATCATATGTATTTGCAGTATTAAGTACACTATATTCTAGAGAAGTAATTTAATGTCAACACATTCATGTTAACCACGACTACGTTTGAAGTTGTCCATACGTAGAATCCAATTTTGAATCCCTTTTTCGAACATAATTGCTGGTATCTAGCTAATAACACGTGTAATGTCTACCTCCAAGGCTGCAATTGACGCCGGTTTATCGGCATAGACGAGTGCTTTCTAGTGTCTAAAGGCGTCAAATCACACGATCTAACCGGCCAATTCACCGATCACAAACGAGAGATAAATTGCTCACCGAACTCATTTCTCTATCGATTCGCGTGCTGTGTGGCATACGAGTATAGCACATATCGATCAGGTTCAGCTCGTGCATTTTGGGCAAAAAAATATTCAAAACCATTGAACGATAGCGGGCGTCATTGACGGTATCAATGTTCTCGCGGTCATCTTTTTAAAAATACGGGCCAATGATTCCGCCGAACCATAAGCCGCACCAAACAATGCATTTTTCCGGGTGCATTGGCAAGCGGATCTTCTTCTAGCTTTTTTCTAAAAACCACTTACCAAACATTCAACACTGTGGCAAGTTCTTCGGCATCAATTCTTGCACAATCTGTATTCTGTAAGGTTTTAGAACAAGATCCTTGCGTAAAATCTTCCACGTAGCCTAGTAACACAATCCCAATTTCTACGAACGACGGCAAATGGACAAATCATGGTCTTCATTAACACTATCGTCAGTCACAGAGCACGAATTTTGATAATAAAATTCAATAATTTGTAAGCGTTGTTCGGGTGATAAGTCTTTTCATGATAAAATGGCAATGCTAACTGAGCACGTTTGACTTTGACAAATGTCACGAATCACGCGAGAGCTTTCAAAAATACGATTGTAGAGTCGCAGTCGATGCTAAGGATTTGGAAAGAGCATTTCTGTAGCATTTCAACCTGAACTTTGTAGACTAATAATTCCATCTACCTGACCAGCATCCACCAACTCGTCTGTAAACGAGTCTGTACGGTCGGCCCGATGAATGGAACCTCACCATTGTTTGTCCGATTCTCAAAAAAGAAAACCTTCTGAACTGCGCCAACTACAGAGGCATCGGTCTGCTTAACAGCGCCATATAAAATCCCATCTGCCGTATTGTGTGAACGTCTGACGATATTCGTCAACAACCTAATTGCTCCATATCAGCGTGGCTTTTGGCCAGGAAATTACACCATCGTGCAAATATTTATACTACGGCAGATCTTAGAAAAAAAACCTCCGAACCCTGTCAAACTCGTCCATTTATGCATTGAGAACTGCACGATAAAGAACTCACCGAAGTATTTTATATCAAAAAAGGATTCAGAGAAGGCGATACGCTGTCTTGCAATTTCTTTAACATCATTCCTGAAAGAATAGTGCAAAACTTATGCGCCGACACAAGAGGCAAAGTGTTTCAAATGTCCGTCTAATTAGTCACAGATTCCTATGATATTGACATAATGGAATAAAGCATTGGCGACTACGTAAATAAACAAAATTGGGGTACTGAATATTACACGACTGATTCAGGAGATAAAACGAATAAGTTTTTGATGCAGTTTATAGACCGGAGGTTTTATAGGGCTGGGAAGGCCATTACGGTCAATGGAGCGCGCTACCGAGACCTGATAAACCATTTATTGTGGCCGGAGATAGAGGAATTTTGCATCTAAAAGACACCAATTGGCCATCAAGACCGTGCGACTTAACACCTTTCGACTTCTTTCTTGGGCCCCCAATTGTGTGAAAGATTGTTTGAAAATTTCAAGAAAATGTTAAGGGTCTGCAATTAAAGATAAAGTTGGTCATTTATAAGATACTGTATTCCAGGCAATTATAATAATAATAAATAATTCCCAGTTAATACGGAACAAGCTCCAATTGCCTTCGATATACAATCTCATTAGATGGGCTGTATAGCTGACCTATGGTAACCTAGGTTGACGAAGCACACGAGCATTCATTTGATTGTGTAAATGCATAATTCAGATAGCGTAAAACTTTACGTAAAACGTAATTCAGGTGGCGTAAAACTAGAAATGTCTTACAATGTCTATTGTAACTTAAGCGTGGGAGTGTTTTATTTTACAGTCGAACAGTTAGGGGGAGGCTTTTATCAGCATATTATCCACGGCACTGAAACTACTTTACACTGCAGCTCATAATATTATGAAAAACATCACTAGATCTCTCAGAATACCAAGCAACTTAGCTATTTCTAAATAGCTTACTTACGTGTTGGCCGATGGGTATTAAGTACTCAACTTTGATATTTCGTCTAATAATTAATTGAGCACTCATCCTACTCTACTAGTTCTGATAGCTTGCGAGCCAGCCACTTGACAAATGGTCGAGTGCTTTTACAAAGTGAACAAAATATTCGATACGAGTTAACATCGTAGATAACATCAATTTAATTGATAAAAGCTGACTAGAATCCGACAATATTTTTCAAGCCAAGATACGCCACCACGATCTTAAGAATAAAGTTTATGGGATCCAAAGCGCGTTTTGTGTTATATACCCTGCACGATTCCATCCGCAAGGCAGAAACACAAAAAAAGACCCGATGCTGGAAAAAATTGTGGAATTACTCACGGCATACGGATCAACACAGACAATCAAGAAGACAACCACGAGCTCCAAGTAACCGCTAATATCAACCAGATAAACCTAAAGGATTTCCAGAAACATCCAAGTAGGTCTATTGATCATTTTCTTCCCCATAAATCTTGCCCAGGCTGTTTTATTCACTACGACCGAGGTCAATGTAAACGCTTTGACATTGTGTGTGATAACTGCAAGTGCCGTGGCCATCAGCAGTGTGTTTGTCGGTAACTCGATCTGTTACTACAAATCGAGCGCAAGCCTGCCAAAAATCTAGAAGTCATGAACAATCAAAGTAAACAATTAAGACAAATACTGGATTTCAAAACAAACAATATAATTCAACTTTCTCCGTTAACACTGTGGAAGATACCAGAGTTGCCAGCATTTCTACTTTGGAAGAAGTAGATTTTTGTGTCGCTCCACCTAAATCAGCGCCCATTAATTTTCCAGCTCGATACAAGAGCTACTTGCCTAGTTGGCCTGGAAGAATACCACTCCCTAGAGAATCGTCGCTGCTTCGGGCATTAAAGGCTTATGGTGACGTAAGCGTGCCAGTGAAAGGCATTGCAAAGATGTCCGTATGCTGAAAACACAAAACGGTTGATATTCCCTTGCAAGTCATCAACGGTGTTCCAGGTGACAATTTAATGGGACTAGATTGGTTTGAAGCTTTTGATTTCAAAATTCGTTTCCACAAGAGGAATCTGCACCGCAAATTGCTGTTGACACAAGAGAGCAGTTTTTTTTAGAAGCAGCCGCTATGTAAAAGACATGGAGTAATTTTCAAGCCTGAACTCGGTTGCAGCAAAGTGGTGTTGGAACATCTCAAAAAGAAAGAGTTCGACCGATCGAAGAATGTCTTGTCGGGACGAGTCAATGGACAGCACCTATTTTGGTAGTAAGAAAATCCAACGAAAGCCTACGAATTTGCGGCGATTTCATCAATCCACCGCTGAATATTGACCGCCATCCTGTCCCCCGCATACAGGATTTATTTCACAAATTACAAGATGGACGGTATTTCATGCAGGCGGATTTGTCAGATGCATACCTTCAAATTTCACTAGACGAGGAGTAGAGGAAATTGTGTGTGATCAATACTGAATTTGCACTTTTCGAATACCAAAGATTACCGTTAGAAATTTCCAGCTCCACAGGAATTTTTCAGCGATGCAGTTGACGGCTGGCATGGAGTTTTGAGTGTCCGGTTGAAGTAATGCTGAACCTTTACGAAACGTTCAAACTTTGCTAGAGCGCCTGGAAACGCAAGGCTTACGTTGCCGACAAATTTTCGAAAAGAGGGATCGAATATCTGGACCAGATAATCGACAAATCTGGTATTCGTTAGTCTAAATTACGAGTTGAGGCCATTCAGAAGCTACCTGAACCCAAAATGTAAAGGAACTGAAAGTGTTCATCGGAAAATTAAATTATTACAAGTTCATTGAGAACTTCGCACTTCATTTCTTAATAAACTGCGTTCGTTTTTTCGTATCGGGAAAACGCCAACAACGGGGTTTTGAGCATTTTAAAGAAGTCATATTGATTGTGTTCAAGCTGGTACATTTTAGTAATGATTTACCAATCACATTGCCGCGTATGCATCGTCACATATCTTTCTAGATGGAACGGAGAGACCAATAGCATTTGCGTCTAAGACATATGATGAAGCGCAAAAAAAGTATACCCAGATCGAGAAAAAGGTCGACAGTTTGAGCTTATCACTAATCACCAGCCCCATGTATCAATTTTCACCCCGAACAAGAAATTACCTCAAATGGTAATTCAAGGCCTTCAACGTTGAGTCATTACGGTGATGAGGTACACAAACACGATTTGCTCCGTCCAACAACACAGCATGGAAACGCTTCTGCCAATCGGGCCCGACGATGAATTCGACCTCTCAGAAGAATCGTGCCATCAAGTGGAAAGAGCGTATTCGTCGGTCGCTGAAGCATCTAAACGGGATACCGTTATAAGTAAGGTTACTCAGAGTGTACAGAACGGTTGGTCGAACCAACTGCCACCGTTCAATGAAAATATCTTGCTCTATTTCCGTAGGCAATTTTGTCTGAGTATGTGTGCTAACATTCTTCTATTTCACAGCGAAACTCCGAAGGTGGTGATACCCATACAACTGCAGAAGAAGGTGTTGAATCTCTTGCACTTGGACCATTAGAGAATGATTCGCATGATGTTAATTTCTCGTCGCGTATGTTGATGGGCTGGGATCGAGGATCATATCATCAATACAGTTTCACAATTCTCGGCATGCCAACTCAACGCCAGCAAATCGCCTCAAGAATATTCCAGCTTGCCTTCAACTGACGAGGTGTGCACATAGATTTCACTGGGACATTTCATAAGCACATGTGGCCTATTTTGGTGGATTCGAAATCAAAATTTCCCTTTGTTGTCCGAATGGGTGAGATGTGGTTATCTAACGCAAAGATCCATGATTTACGATCCATATTTGCACTGGAAGGATTGCCCAAGACCATATTATCTGATAATGGGACTCAATTCAACAATACTGTCGAAGTCGCTCTATTCGTTACGTCACATCGGCATCATTCAATTCATAGTCAAATGATACTACAGAGAGTATGGTTCGCACTTTTAACCCTTTCGCTCCGTGTGAGACATATATGTCCCAGCAACAATTTAAATCTAACTGGTGGTACCACTATATCGAGGAAAACCTCTGTTTAAGTGTATTTCAGTAGATTACACTCTTCCACAATAAAACGAAGGGGTAACACTGTTTTGGTAACCGTTAATAAGATTACTGTCTTCATGACAGTTGGTTTGCTCGTGTTTTTAGTCATTCTTTTGGTGAATTTCATTCTATAAATTACAAAAAAGTGTGTAAAAGTAACAATTTAATAGTTTCTAAAAATAAAATGGACAGAAGGTTTGGTTTTTATTGTTTTATATTAATTTTTTGAGCATGGGACACATGTGTCCCACTAGGATTCTACTGTGGGACTTTAATGTCCCATTAGTATTCAAAGAAATTAGTTCGAAATTTTTACAAATTGACTGAATCTGACTTGATAGCCATGCTATATGATTCTGATGATGAGGATAATGAGGACTTATCCTCTGATGACTCTGATGATAGCTATGAATTTGGATGCTGTTGAGGATGATATTGAGGACAATAGTGAGGATGACATTCAAGAGCCAACAACAAGCTCACCAACACCTCCACCTCCAGTAATTCAAGCTTCTAATACTTGGACAGAGCAAAGTGAAGATGATGTGCATGTCCCTTGATTTCAAGTCCCAGAGTATACATCTGGCCAAGTTCTTTTGGCTTTAGATAGGGGAGCATCACAACTCGATGGGTTTTTTTTTAACTTTTTCCAAAAAGTTTATTTATGTTTATTTCATATTGCACAAGCGAGAAAATAAAAATAATGGATAAAAGATACAAAGAAACAGACATGCATGAGATAATGGTCTTGAAATGATCATGTCTTATTATTGGGTTCCAGATTTTGCCCATTTTTGGTCAAACGATGAATCGTTAGCAAATTTCGCTATAAAAAAAAAGCAATTAGCAGAGATAGGTGCACATTTCTGCTATCCAAATTATATTATAATCTGCAGATAAGCCTGATAATGCTATTAAAAGTTATAATATATTTATTGAAGCAAAGATTTCAATCTGCTCGATCAGAAAATTCCATACAAAGCAAAGATGAAGCTATATCAAAATTCAATACGTTCAGCTATGAAGCAATACCTGCCACTAAAGCCCATAAATCGCGGAATCAAACTTTGGGAAAGAGCAGATTCTAACACTGGCTATCTCTATGATGTAAGTGTATATCCGGGAAAAGAAACAACTCAAATTCAAGACACAGAATTTACATTGGGTGAACATGTCGTTAGACGTCTGGCAAGTACAATGCGATCAATGAATACAAATCTGTATTTTGATAGATATTTTACAACTGCAAATTTGGTCAACACAGCTCCATTTCCTTGCGTAGGCACTGTTTTGGTAAATAGAAAAAATCTACCTAGCTTTGGGACACTACAAAATAAAAGAGACAGTATTCAAATGTCTAAGGAAGTGTCTATGTTGTGGAAAGATACAAAAAATGTCTTGCCGCTTCCAAACTGCAACTCAAATAACATCCAAACCGTTATGTGAAAAATCAAAGATACATAGTTCAAGAATTAATATTCAATGCACTGATGGTTTGGTTTTTTTATAATGAATTCATGGGATTTGTAGACCATGACTTGGATCGAAGGACTTCTAAGTGGTGGCGAAAAATTTTTTACAAACTTATGCTGAGTGCAGTGGTCAACAGCTTTGTAATAATTCAAGACTTCAAGCTTAAAAAAACCTTTCTCCTGTCTTTTCTCGTTCCTTTGGCAGAAAACCTAATTGCCTTCGGAAAACAGCAGTGTAATCAAAAGCGAAGAAATTGTGGTCAATTTGGGCCAAAGCCAAAAAAAAACAAGGCTCATGAATGTGGGAGATCACCTACCAAAAGAGGGGCCAACAAGAAGGTGTTGTTATAGGTGCAGCACAGAAGGGAGAGAAACAAGAACAAATACTTTTTTATAGGTTGTGAATTTGCCCTTTGCAAAAACTGTTTTCTATTGCCCCATACCTGATTTTTTTTTTTTTTTTTTTTTTTTTTTTTTTGAATTTTTATGTAACCTTTATTCATACCTAAACTTATTTTATAGCTTTTATATTGTGGTAGCTTACACCAATAAATTTCAGCATTCTAAAAGTCTGTTCACATTTTTGTTTCAATTAAAGTTTATTTCGGAGGAATGGGTTAGTGCGCTAAACCAAAACCTTGTTTGACAATATATACAATAATTACTAGTGGGACACACATGTCCCATTATTTAATTAGTATTATTAACTATTTGTGCTAATTATTTTTTTTTAATATTTTTCCCGTTTTATCGATCAATAAATTGATGGTAAAAAGTGGATTTTTTTGCCGTGACGAAAGGGTTAAATCAGCACTGCTGGAAACTCTACAACAGTGTTCCTTTCCACATATCGTTCGACTCCACATAAAACTGGAAGATCTCCAGCAGACAAATTACACGAACGACAATACCGAACGTTACTATTAGCAATGTTACCGATCCCTCCAAAGTCCAAATCAAGAAGGAAATCTACAAAACCAAAGTTTGCCTTATAGTAAACCTAAATGTTTTTGTTCGATTCTATGGCCGTTGCATACAAGCAACCAAATAACACTCCACATATCCAGCCTGATGAGGATGATGTTGTTTTGATTATTGCCTTCAGCCCTCCAAGCAACAACCTGGATTCCTCAGTTGCTGAACCACTTCCAATAGGCTTCGCTCAACAACAAAAAGAAGCAACCAAACCAGCAAAGTCAACGCAAATCCCAAAACGATCAACGATCAACTAAAAGTGGGGGTAATTGATAAGTCATCGCAATACTAGCAACAGCACAATAACACCACTGAACGTATCTAACAAATTTTGATGATTGACAAGACATTTGTCAACGTACTAGGTGGAGTATAAAGTAACCTCCTTGGAAATGAAAAAAAAAAATTTAAATGTTTTTTTTATTTTATTCAATATAACATAGTCCCCTTTTAGTTTGATACACTTACTCTAGCGATTTTCCAACTTCTTGATCCCGTCCGAAAAGTAATTTTCCGGAAGGTCTGCAAAATACTCCTCTGTGACGTCAATGATTTCCTCGCTTGAGCTGAATTTTTATTGATAAGCCATCTTTTGAGGTTTGGGAAGAGATAATAGTCCGAGGGAGAAAATTCGACGGTGGATATACGGTGGATGCGACAGCAATTGGAGCCGTAAGTCATTGATTTTATCCATGGTTGCGATGCTTTTGTGCGTTGGTGCATTGTCTTGCAAAAACAAAATTTTTTTTCGCTTCTTGTGAGGCAGTCTTGCAGCGATTTCGGCCTTTAATCGCTCCAATAATGCACAGTAATACTCGCTGTTGATGGTTTTTCCTTTTTTGAGGTAGTCCACGAAGAGTATGCTATGACAATCCCAGAAAACCGACGCCATAACCTTTCCGACCCATCCAGCCAGCTTCAGTCCATTGCCGGGCATTCATTCTGTTCTCTGGTGTTCAACAGTTACCAATCGACGCCAAAAGTCCGCCCGATTCCGCATCAGCAAGTCCAAACACTCTTTCGAAGTGCTCTCGCGTTTTTGTGTTTGGTCAGGATTGAGTATGCGCGGCACCCAGCGGCAGGATAACTTTTTCATATGCAGAATATTGCCCAAAATATAGCGTGTACACTCAGTACTAATCTGTGTGGTATCTGCTAGCTCGCGCAATTTCACTTTCCGGTCAGCCAAGACCATTTCATGTATTTTTTTGACATTGTCCTCTGTAACCGCATCGGAGGGCCTGCCGCTGCGGACTTTATCGGTAGTCGATTTGCGGCCACCACGAAACTCTCGAAACCAAAATTTGACGGTGTAATCTGACGGCGCATTAGCCCAATAATATTTATCCAACTTTTCATTTGTTTCCTTCTCCCTTTTGCCTCTCAAAAAAATAATGTTTTTTAATGATGCCAAACACGTCAACAACAATCAGCTGTCAAAACAAAACTAAAGACAGTGCCACACTGAAATTTGACATGTCTGCCTAAATATGAACGCACTTCAAGGCATCATAACCTTTTTTGCAGTAGCAGCGCATTCTGGCAATCAAGGCGGTTACTTTTCACTCCACCTAGTAAAATAACAATTTGCATGGCCACATGTTTGCACGCAAAAGGTCTTTTCTTTGTTCTTATGTACATACAGCCAATTAGATGTTAAGTTAGTGGTAAGTGGTTTGTTTTTTTAATTATTCATTTACAAAACACAACACTCAACTAGATATCTAAAGATAGAAAACTTCTTTCAGTTACTTCAAACAAACTGCACAACACTACTAAGTTACATTTTACTTTTATTACACAACTTACAGGAATATTCATTTGGCAATACTGTTGACGGCGGAAAGTAAGTCTACACACTGCTGTTACTACTTCTGCACATCTGTAAGTCTCCGTGTCTCTGCTGCAAAATCACTTTTCCCCAGAGATCAGAAGAAGAGGCAAAAGAGAATGAGTTTAATCAAAAATTCTGAGACTTACAAATAACAATATATAAATAGAGATGGATACAAATACAAGATACAACAAACGAAAAACCGATAAGATAAAACGCAATATCTATAACAAAGTGAGGGTAGCTTCTACAATGTTGTGCTGATACATAAGAGTTAAGACATTGTTAGGACAGATAATTTATTTTCACGTTCACGCAGGACTAAGGAAAAGAAATTGTACCGCAGCAGAGGTTGCAAGAGTCGTGACAAAGTTATTGGCATGCATCGTGGAATTAATTTTGTTCTTTTGGATCTTGGTGATTCAACCCTTTTAGTAGTTGTTATCTGCTGAAGTGCAAGTGGAAACACAATATATGTTAAAATGTACATGTGTATAGCTATGTGCATACGAAGGATTTAATGGATGTAGAATTCTGAGGAACGCAACACAAGAGTACTTGCATGTTTGAAACATGACCAAAGGTTAGTGACGCTGATATGGATTTGACTTTATGTGCATTCGAATTACAGTGGAATCTATAAGCATATTGCATATGAATTTCCATGCTTCTGTGCATGAGTATATGTACAAAAAGGTTATATGAATGTATACAGTCTTACAAACTACGTTTGGCAGCTATTAATAGTGGTTTTCGATACAGCTTGCTTTCTCATAAATTGAAGACCTACTGATACCCTTTCTTTGATGTCAATGTTATACACTAAATTGTGTTCAGATAGATGAAATTTCTTTTACCTAAATCTTTTGAGAACTTTTCCTTAAGTACATAGTAATCCAAGTTGATATCTGCAGGCTCAAAACGTTACAACTCTTGATACATACCATAGATGTTGATGCATTTTAGAATGAACGATTTGTTTGTTTCCACATTTTTTTTTTTTTTTTTAAAACGAATTTTCCAGTGTCAGAAAAGTGAGTTTTCATTGAAAAATACATTCTACTAGTGCTGGAGACTTACTACAATAGCTTATGCTACACAAATATTATAAAAGAACAAAATGTTACTTTTTAAATTCCATCAATTTAATTAAATATATACATTTGGCAAAAAATCAGCAAAAATAAGGAATCGAGCACAATGACGCGATTGCTAAAATTTAGTAGAAGTTAGTAATTCTCATTCAAGCAAACAATTCTGCTTATCAAATTCTAGAACGGATTCAGCAATATGAAACTGCAGAAGGCACGTAGTCGACCGCAATAGCAGAGCCTTCACTTACACTAAAGTTAAGGACATGAATTTCTCTCACCTGTCAGTGTGAGAGATTTCTACAGAGATTTCAGTACCGAGTCGACCACCGACTAATGCATACGTTGACTATTGTGGTCGTAGATTTGCGTATGCTGTGCAAAGGAAAAAAAATTACTGCAGTGCAGTAGAGAAAAAAAAATATCACAAACTGCCTGTATCCCACCTCTCCAGCCCTGGTCGAAGTACTGCTGTTTGGACTAGGTCACTGTCGTTACTGTATTTATTATACAACACAGGCAGTGACTGAGTGTATGTAACAACCGATGCATAGCCGGTTTAGAGTGCGAAGTTTTTTCGTTCACTGTTTCATATTGCTGTAAGGGCAAACATCTACAGAAATTTGATTCGATAAACCAACGTCAGAACTCTCACTTCGCAACCTTGCTTAGCATCGTCGGTGTTTGTGTTTTCTGTGTTTGTTTGTGATTATGACTAGGGAATTCAGGATAAACGTAGCCAATATACGCGGGATAAAAAGTAATCACTTTTCTGTGTACGTTCACGTCTGTAAGTACAAACCAGCATTTTTCGCTCACAGGTAGATCCCCTAGTGCCATAGTGATATAGCTCCACCACAATGTGAACCATGTTCCAATCCGGAATTCAACTTAATATGGTTAAAATTCCATTTCCTTGAGCAAATGGCAAACTGGATGCCAATTCGATCTTTAACGAGTTTGATGCGCTGTCTGAATGTGCTTTTAGTGAAATCGTGATTCGGAACAAACAACACCTGAAGAACGGTGTGTTGAGATCTTTGCTCCGGAAAATAAATTGAGCCAGATTCTAAGCGAGCCCACACGAATACCAGACCTTGCTATTCATACCGCTAAGACCCTGGACTTATTTTTTAGCTTCTTACCTTTATAAAAGCACAGTTTATGTGCTTTCCCCTCTAGGCTCGTCAGACCATTGTGTCATATCTGCTATTCCTAAAAGAACCGTATGGCAATACGAGAAAACCATCTGGAGTGTACTCAACAGTTTCTTCAGGAAACTTAACCGGTCGTTATGCCGCTGCTGATATTATCACGCACAATATTCTCTTTGGAATGAGTTGCTTTATACCTCATTGGATTAAGAGTATCGAACCAAAGGAAAAGGAGTGGTACGACTAGAACTCTAAAGGGGCTGTCAAGGTTATAGAAATGTTTTTTTCAGTCCTACAAGACCAACACGACTCAGGAAAACCGAAAAATGTTCAAATGAGCCAGGGATGATTGCAAAACTTTTTTTAATCGTGTAAAATTCCAAAGCGAACAAAAAAAGGCAAAAAATGCTACAATGTCCCAATTATTGGTCGTTCGTCAAAACTATTAGAAATACTGGTTTCTCATCCCCCTTCCCAACGCTCATTTACAATGACATTTCAGCTGTCAACTCTTTGAACAAGGCCAATCTGCTTGCCGGTCAGCTCAACACTTTCAGATTGTTAACGCCTACATTTGAGTTCGTCGAATCCTCAATGGGACGAATCCACTTTCGCACTGGTGCAGTAGCAAGATCTGAATATACACAAATCCGCTGCTTCAGATGGTATATCTGCTCTTCTTCTGAAATGAAGCGCTAGCAAAACCAATGCGTAAGCTTTTTCATCAATCCTCCTTTTTAGGACTTTCTATCCTAGTAGATAGAAAACAGCATTTGTCCAGCCCGTCCCTAAAAACTCCTAATCTTCTTGTTTCTCTTCCTACAGTTCCATTGCACTTGCTTCCCTTCTTTTCAAGGCCATGGAAACGCTGATAAACCGTCAGCTTATGAAATATCTCGAAACACGAAATGAACGGCGATTCAGTTTTCGTAGCAGCCGGTCCACAGGTGATTTGATGACATGTCTCACCGAAAAGTGGAATCAAAGCGAAAATCAGTCTGGCGAAGGCAAGAGACAATTGATATTTCTAAGGAATTTAACAGAGTTTGCCATCAGGCTCTTCTACCGAAAATGTATGCTTTCGGGATCAACGACTCACTTCTTTAATGGATCAGAAATTACTTAACCTTTTGGAACTTTTAATTCAAGTTGTCTTGGTTTCAAGTCCGATATTCACAAAAAAAAATACTGATCTGCTCCAGGGCTCCGTTCTCTCTCCGACACTCTTTTTAATTTTCATTAATGATCTCTTGTGTGCTATTTCTAGTCCAATATATTCCTTTGCTGATGACAGTACTCTCTGCTTTTCATATTCGTTCTTCGGCTGTAGAACGGAAAAGGCAGCGTACATCAAACTCAATAAATTCCGCTATTAACAGTATCACCAATTGTGAAACTATCATTAGCATGGAATTTAATGCTTCAAAAACACAATGCCATCTGCTGTCGTCAAATCAAAATTTAAATACCTAGCAATTATTCATGAATGGCAGTTGCATCGTTGAAACTGAAAAACTTTCCACTCGCGAAATGTATGCCAATGACAACTTGCTGTGGAATGACCACATATTCGATGTCGCTTAAAATCCTGCGAAATGTTTAGGTTTCCTCAAGCGATGTAAGAAATATTGCACCCCATCTGATCTGGTCACAATATATCAGGCATTCAAACGCCCGAAACTAGAGTACAATGCGCATATCTGGTCACGTAAAATATTGCGATATAACTCATAGGTGATACTATAATAATATCAGTCAGTCAATCGACACCGTCGTACACTTGTATTACATTGTTTTATCACTATTTCCACCACCAGTGCTCCATTGCAACCACAAGTATTGGGTATGTATTTTAACTCGTGCGGTTTTTTTTTTTTCAAAATTTAAACGTTTATTTAAGAAAAACATGTACAATAATATTATTCAAGATATTGCCCATCTGAAGCTATGACTTTTCCCCATCTTTCTGCCAATTTGTGGATCCCATCCCAAAAGAACTGCGCCGGCTTGGCAGCCAAGAATGAATCAAGCCAATTTTTGATGTTCTGCTCTGATGTGAACCGTATTTCAGAGAGGGCGTTCTGCATCGACCGGAACAAATGGTAGTCAGAAGGGGCAAGGTCTGGGCTATAAGGCGGGTGGGGTAAGACTTCCCATCCACTGTTTTCCAAATAGTACTTAACCGGAATAGCAACGTGGGGCCGAGCGTTGTCATGATGGAAAATTATTGCCTCGTGTCTTGTCGCATATTCCGGGCGTTTTTCGTCTACTGCTCTCTTCAAACGGATGAATCGTGTTCGGTAGCGTACTCCATTGATGGTTTCACCCCGTTTTAGCAGCTCATAATACAGCACACCAATCTGATCCCACCAAATACAGAACATTACCTTCGCGTTGTGGATATTCGGCTTTGCCGTTGATTTGGCTGGTTGGCCGGGTTTCACATATGATTTTTTGCGCTTGGGGTTGTCGTAATGGATACATTTTTCATTACCAGTAACAATCCGATGCAAAAATGACTTCCTTTTGTGGCGTTCCAGCAGCATTTCGGACATGCAAAACCTCCTTTCTAATAACGAGCTATTTTTCGAACAGAACCCTCCTCTATGACCCTGACGGTGGAGTTAAAGCGTACGAAATTACTGAAAGTGTGCCACAAGGCTCAGTCTTATGTCCTCTACTTTAGAATATTACGTACAGATTCCATGCGAAGCGTCGATTACCAGATTTCCAGTTTACATTGTCGTTGTGGTTGCAGTAAAAACGCAACGCAAGAAATCCAGATCTACAGCAACGAAATATTGCAACTGTACGTCGCTCGTTAACTAACACCGATTTGGAAATCCCCGCTCATAAATCTGAAGCGGTGCTTATTACGAGTAGGAAAATTTGGAAACGATAACGATTAGAGTTGGAGGGCATGTATTTGTTTCTTAATCATTTGCTTAAGTATCTCAGTGTTATAATTGACAGTTTTAAGTGGAAGAATGCTTCAAAGCGCGTAATACAGCAGCGCATATACTCAGCGACATTAGACGGTTAGAGCTTCCACGTTACCTAAGTCTTAACGCCGAACACTGTGATGTTATGCCTTACAGCTGTGCCACAGAAACCACAGATCGGCCTGCTCAGGTGGATGTGGTTTCAGCTAGTGAGAATCTAGCTTCGGTCCATTTATGCCCATTTATGCTTCCACCATCCATCACAAAAAAACGAAAAAAGACCAAACTCGTACAAACAAAATTTTAAAACGAAATACATAAATTCGAAAGTGAACTTAAAATTTTTATCATCGGTTAAAAGAACAATTCATTACATTTATTTTTTTAAATGATATTATGTAAATGTTGGCCACGTCCACGTCGGAGGTGGTGCATTCGGAAGGTCCAATTTTAAGCGACTCATTCGAGTATAGCTACTGGTATCTCGCGGATTACACGAGTAATGTTGGCTTCCATAGCGTCAATCGTAGCTGCCTTATTCCTGAAGACCTGAGACATATCTCCAGAGAAAATAATCCAAAGGTGTGATCTAGACGATCTAGACGACCAATTTACCATAGCAAAAGTTGAAGTTAAGTGCTCACAAAAATTCACTGAAAATATGACGCAAATTCAAGTCGCCTGTCTTCAATTCTTGCACAAGTTGAATTTTACGCTTTTAAGCCGAGATCCTCACGTAAAATACGCCAAATTTTCGAATACGCCAAGCCAAGCTGCTGAGAACGACAACGAATCGATTCGTCACGGTACACGTTCGCGTACACTCTCAGCTACAGCTGCTACAGTCTCTTCACTACGTGCTGGATGTGGTCTAACCAGTATCATCCACTAATGTAAGCTGGGACTCAAATTGGCTAATGGCATTGGCAATAGTGGTTTCAGTAGGTCGATTATGCGCACCGTAAGTTCCTCGAATCGCACGAAAAACATTTCTCACAGAACGTCAATTTTCGTAATACAACTGAACAATTTGGAGACGCTGTTGTGGTGGGAGTCTTTTCATGATGACTTGCCAAGCGATACTGAACAAAAATGGTAAGCAGCAAAGCAGCCTATTGAAAATCAAACCTGTACGAGTAAACCTGTGTACGAGTATGTTTGGATAAGCGAAAGAAGGGTTCGTGCAGAATAGAATGGCACCTAAATCTCAGGTTATGAGGACCTTATATCTGACGCTGGTGGAAAAAGTAGTACACTCTGCATGTTGTTTGAAAACAGACGGAATCGATTAGTGTGGCTCAATGCCTTACATTAAAGCTTACTCTCCAGAAACTAATTTATGTTGAAATCTTTTTAAAACTTTTAAGTTTAAATAAATTTTTTGTTTGGCTCGTTAAATAACAAAAGTGTCCATCACTTGTATACGTAGATTTTTTCGTTGTACTATACATCTTCTGTTACATCCAGAAATAAAGACTTGATGTTGCCAAGGAGTCGACACTTTTTACGCTGCATTATGGATATCCACATTTTAGCCAAGAACCAAAACCAGGCGTAAAAAATCTCTAACAATCTAACATAAATCACATCCAATCGAACGTGTTCTATTCTCATTTACCATTTACAAAAGTCTACAAATGTTGCCACAATAATAGGCTTTAGTTCTATGCAACAAGTGTCGTTTGTTTTTTTTTTTTTTTTTCAGCAAACCATTTAGCAGACATTCCAGAGTATTTTTGCTTCCGCCTCCTGTCATCGAGTACCAATATTGCGTGGCAACTGCAATTCAAATCTTAAACGATTGGCTAGTTATTGTTCAAGGATCATAGCCTAGGTATGATATCCTATGTATTTGTGCATATGTTGCATTGTATATGAAATCACAGCAGGAATGGATAATTTTCATGAAGATTTCCACTTAAAGTTCGAAGGCATTACATAACAAGACAAAGTTGAATTATTAAGGAGGAGTTTTGATCACGTATGCCTGCCGTTCGACATTCTAAACAAGACATTTGATGATTTGATGTCACGTTTATGAGAGAACACAGTTGGTATTACTGTTGTTTTATTTGAAGTTGCCAGGATACCCATGATTGTGTTAATTCTGAAAATGGGAAATAAAAGCAGAGGAAATGGATGTGTGAGATTGTAATCAGAAAAGAAGTCACGATTAAGGATATTGTTTAAAACTCAGTTGTTTGACCTTGTGGCGGTGCCTGAAGCGTAAGCTTTTTTTTTAAATTTATTATAAAAACACTTCCTATTCAGGATTAAAAATATCTTCAGGAGATCTAAACAACACTTTTGGTGACTGGCTATTGAAAGATTACGATAGTCATTATGCAGTGTCAACGTGACACTGAACAGTGGTGTAACTATGGCTATACTATATAACAATTATGGTTATTTTAGCTCCTCGTGATAGCCATATCTCGATACTGGTCTCGTTGAGCAGAAGAGAATAGTAACACTTAACATTTTTTGTTAACACTAACACACTTAAAACTCAAGAGGTTGTAGCGATGGCCTGATGGTTGGCTCACTGGCTGTCATGCTAACCTACCTGGAATCAAATCCCGGTAGGAGCTCAACAGCAACATTTTTTAAATCGTCATCACCCTTTCGGCGGGCAATGTCAAACCTCCGAAAGTCAAATTCTGCCTATGAAAAAGCTTCTCAGGAGAACCGTTCGGAACCGAAAATAAATAGTAAGCCCTGCTCAGGAGTGTAAAAATTCTCAAAGTGAGAAACACAAAATGAGTGCGAGAAGCTAGGCATTGGCCCACACGGGCTGTCGCGCCAAACTATTTATTTTATTTTTTTAACACTCAAAAAGTCACGACTATTCTTAAAATGCCTGGACATGTGTTAGGTCCAGGAAGATGTTTGGGCTCAATGATGATTTCGCTGCATGGGTGACATCCAACATTTAATGTGGATACGAAATTATTAGCGTAATTCCACTTGTTTTTGTGTTCTCATCAACTACCAATTTTGTTTCTGAATTACTTTTTTACTAAATATTGTGTATATATTTTAACTCGTGCGGTTTTTTTTTCAAAATTTGAACGTTTATTTGAGAAAAACATGTTCAATAGTATTATTCAAAGTATTGTCCATCTAAAGCTATGACCTTTTTCCATCTTTCTGGCAATTTGTGGATCCTATCCCAAAAGAACTGCGCCGGCTTGGCAGCCAAGAATGAATCAAGCCAATTTTTGATATTCTGCTCTGATGTGAACCGTATTTCAGTGAGGGCGTTCTGCATCGACCGGAACAAATGGTAGTCAGAAAGGGCAAGATCTGGGCTATAAGGCGGGTGGGGTAAGACTTCCCATCCACTGTTTTCCAAATAGTTCTTATCCCGGAATAACAACGTGGGGCCGAGTGTTGTCATGGAAAATTATTGCCTCGTGTCTGGTCGCATATTCCGGGCGTTTTTCGTCTACTGCTCTCTTCAAACGGATTAATAGTGTTCGGTAGCGTTGTCTATTAATGGTTTCACCAGGTTTTAGTAGCTCATAATACAGCACACCCATCTGATCCCACCAAATACAGAGCATTACCTTCGCGCCATGGATATTCGGCTTTGCCGTTGATTTGGCTGGTTGGCCGGGTTTCACATATGATTTTTTGCGCTTGGGGTTGTCGTAATGGATCCATTTTTCATCACCAGTAACAGTCCGATGCAAAAATGACTTTCTTTTGTGGCGTTCCAGCAGCATTTCGGACATGCAAAACCGCATGTCAAAAACAGCCGTTTTGAAATGGCTGCATGAGTGACACCCAAAGATTCTGTGAGCTCTTCTTGTGTTTGGCAACAATCTTCATAGAGTAATGCTTCCAGTTCTTCATCTTCAAACTTTTTTGGCTGCCCAGGACGTTCATCGTCTTCCAAACCAAAATCACCAAAATCGTGCAAACCACTTTTGGCACGTTCGCTCAGCTAGAGCATGTTCACCATAAACTTCCACCAAAATACGATGACTTTCGGCAACAGTTTTCTTCACATTATAGTAATGAAGAAGAACTCCCCGCAAAAACAGTTTTTCAGGCACAAAGCTACATATTTGAGTGAAATAAAAGTTATTGTTGTTTACACTTCAAATGAATGACATATACTGAAATGACGTACAATGACAGTAGCTTTCCAACGCATGTTCCAATGGAATAATAAAAATGGAATAATACAAGTTACGCCGTCTCTTAGCAAACATTGTGGCTCGTGCTGTGTGTGCGGCTGCACCATCTTGTTGAAACCACATATTTACCAAAAAAATACGGCCCAATCACTCTTCCCGCCTGAACACCGCATCACACAGTGGCTTTAAGTGGACATAATGACTCTTCGTGCAGCACACGTGGATTTTGAGTGCCCCAGAAACGAAGATTTTATTTATTGACGTAACCGCTTAAGTGGAGATGCCCCTCGTCGCCCATGATGATTTTCGATACAAAATCGTCCTCTTTGTTGTTGAGATTGAGGATGGCATTACAGTAATTCACACGCGACAGACGTTCAGGAGGCATTAAACTGATGCATTGTTTGCAATTTATACGAGAACATGTGTAAGTCTTTCACTAAAATTCGCTGCAGGGTTCGTCCGGTGATTCCCAATTGCGTGGACCGTCGTCTGGTTGATTTTTCTTCGTTTTCAGCGACATCGGTGGCGGCGACCACGCCCTGCTTGGTCTCTTGTGGTTCCATTCTATTCGAGTCGAGTAGCTTAGCGCCGGAATGTTCGCCCATTTGGCGCGACACGATTAGAGAATCGACGTCGAAATTCACGCTGCGCTAACACCACCGACCGATTATTGGTCAAAAACATCGACACAATTATTCCACGCTCTCACGGAGTATAGCGCTCCATTGCTTGTCGGTTTGTATACTGCAGCTGTCTAGTTCACAAATGTCAAATATGATTAACGTACGAGGCCATTTGCAAAAATTATACTATTTTCCAAAAGGGTGATTAATTTGTTGGATATCCTCTTACCTGGTAAACCGATATTATAGTTTTCGTTTTTGATCCGCCCTTTTAGTTTCTTTCCCGGTCGCCTCTTTGGTACCACAAGGCAGTCTTATAGGTATCCTTCTCTTCATTCTTACAATTAACGATCTTGATATTAATATCAAGATCCTCCAGATGCTCTTCGGCTACTCCCACGTCATCATCATCTCCAGAATCCGCTCATTCGACTTTATATGGTCCCATGTTATTAGGGGAAAATACACCTTTTTTATGGTAACCGAGTAAGCTGCAAATCTCACCTTATCCTCGATTAAGGGTAGTGGATAATTGTCACGTACAGTGATTTTGTGTAACTCCTGGAGATCAACAGAAAGTCTGAGTTCTTTATTCTTCTTTTGAACCAGAACTATAGGCGAAACATTCTGAGAGTTTGACTCACCTATTATACCCTTATTTAGAAGATCATCTAAAATATTTTGAAGAGCTATATCCTTGAATATCCTTGGTTTATTCTATTTTACCTGCGATCAAAAGAGTTAGCAGATTAATGAACAATTCCATACACTTATTTTGATATCTGTAGCAGACGTTGCACTCGAAATCGTTGCCACTTCGTTTCACCTCAGTTGTCGCTGTGATTTTTTCATAAACAAACGGCTTACTCGAAAGGAAACTATTTGTTTGAGAGACGGATGTTTAAGCCCTGTTTATTCTATCGGAAGCTATGTCCTGCATGTGAAGCAAATACAGCTGAAAGGTTTCGTCGCGATGTTTTTTCCTTCCTCGGAGTTCGTTGTAGATGTTCGGTTTAGTCAAAACTTTCTGAATCTCATTCTTCAGCGCTTGTTTCAATTTCGATCAGCATTAATTCTTAATGGTTCTGATGACTAACTTTGCAGTACCTTTAAAAAGTCTCTTCCCGTAGATGAACTTGTTTTGGTCAACGATGCCCATCACTTCCGAGCTCTCTTAGAATTGTTTTTCTCCACTAAATGGTGATACCGAATCTTCGATGTCCTTGAAACTGCAACTGGAACTCAATCTATCTCCTTTAATTATAGCTCGCGTAGTTGTTGTCTGAGACGTTTTATTTCCCCCTTCTCCTGACACAGTGACAACTCTTCCTCCTCTTCACTGCTCGACTCATCAGTAGACGCACGATCACATGGTGGCATAGAATTATTTGTACTTAGAACTTTGCTGGTCAACGGAGTATCTTCGATCAAATTTAAAAACTTTTCAATCGTGAAATCTTGTACAGCCTCTTGAAGACGAACTTTTATCTCGGCCTTAGTGTCAAAAGCTTGACATTTTAATGTTCTGATGGCACTGTTAAGTTTAGACCCTGTTGCAGAATCTATAAATTTATTCCACTATTCAGTCATATAAAAAAAATTCACTTTATACGAGTACCTTAAGCTTTCGTAATTACACGTGGTATGGATTCTATTATGTAAGCTGATTTAATACAGTATATCCAACAATCGAATTTCCAACTATTTACAATTAGTACAGTTGATCTGCTCACCAGATCCCACTTTTTAAAGTTGAAGAAATATTTGAAGAGAAAAAACAACAATCCCGAGGGTTATAATCCTTTTAATGAGTGCCGCTTCTCCGTTGGTAGATATTTTATACACTTGTTATGTACAAAAAGAATGGAGAGTTCTCAGGTTGTTCACTTGATCGGATGATCAAATACGCATAGTCAATTGCAGCTATTTAACTGAGTTAAAATATGTCTCCCATGTGCAAAACATTGATGCACAAAAGTGCTCATCTCAAATTTCCCTAAACCTGGTTCTTTTCAAGATATTGGAATATTATTCGACAGTGAGCTTATTTTCCGTTCGCATATCGATAAGGTGATCCTTAAAGTCAACTCATCGCTTGACTTTATTAAACGGTGATCAAAGGAATTTTACATCCCGTACGTTGGACCGTTGGTCCCCCTTTCATAGTGTTCATATTTCCCGAATCGAGGGTATTCAACAGAGCCAAAATCTGAAGGCATACTGAAGCATTTTATGAAAATGCAAATGGAATAATCAGCCAAGTAACACATGAAATACATGACGAAATCTCAGGAGGCCATTTGGAAAAAAACAAGACGTTTGAATAGCTGTGCAGCTATGGTTTCCCTAAATATTTAATGGCAACCAATACACCCTCGTAGTCGTGGATTAGTTCAGTACATGGCCGCAAGTTTTTTCCATTCCAACTAAAGAGGCTAAGACCGTAGCAGAAGAGACATGAGTGAGCAGATTTGGGGTCCCAATGGAGCCACACTCCGATTAAGGGCAAAAGTTTTTATCAAAAATCTTCCAGGAAGTGTGCCAATACCTTGGAATAAGAACGACGACACTACACCCTCAATCTTATGGAATGGTCGAGCGATTCAATCGAACCTTGAGTGAAGATCAACCCCTCTTCTTATTGGCCTTCCAAACCGCACTTCAACAGTTCAGTTACCAAGTGAAAAGAAATTCATATCCCTACCAATGGAGCCCAATGAGGTAAGCGACTATATGGATGACTGTCGCAGCAGGATACGTAAATTGCATAAAACCACCCGAGAAAAGATAAAGCTAGCGAGCAACCGCATGAAAACTAGTTATAACATTAAAGCAAAATCTTCCGGCTTCATAGAAGGAGACCTGGTGTGACTGTATAATCTTTTACGTAAGAAAGGCAAATCACCAAAAATGTTGTCAAACAACAAACGTTGTCTACCGGATCCACCGTGGCGACAGAAGAAAAATGAGGATGGTCCATTTGAATAGAACGTGGCATTTGATCAATATTTGATTAAGCAGATACAAAGTGCACCTCAACAAGACATTAATTGGTATACTTCTAAAGAAAGCGGAATAATTGCTACGATTTTTTTGCGGAATAATTCGTTGGTAGAGTTGGCGCGGCGTAAATTTCAACGCAGATTTCCAGGTCGTTCGACACCAACTGGGTAAATACTACGACGCTTGGCAACGCGCCTAGAAGAATATGGGACAACATGAGATGCTGCCAGGTCTGGGGCAACGAAGTGTCAAAGGGGTAAGCTCAAAGTTACTGCATGGTGTGTTTTTTACGCTGGAGGCATCATCGGGCTTATTTTTTTAAAAAACGCCAAACGACTTTTGGGGACGACGAGTACTACAAAGCCATGCTCAACGACTTTCTCATTCCTCAATTAGATAAATTGGGACTGAAGAATATGTATCCTCTAACAAAATGGAGCAACGTCGCATACTGCACGAGCCACAACCGAAATACTGAGGGCTGCATTTCTGGGTCGCCTTGGCTGACAAGATTGCCTGATTTAACTGTTCCAGGCTTTATGAGTTTTTTTGAAGTCACAAGTCTATGTAAACAAGTATCAGATTCTTGAAGCCCTCAAAGAAATAAACATAATCCAAAAGCAGAACCATTCATTCATAAAAAAAAGCGAAAAAAAAATCGGGTGACATCTTTTGCCCCACCTCTGTTTATTTACATTTATTCACTATATTTTTTCGATAAAACTTTTCCAATCGATATCTCCCCTTTTTGAATTTAATAGTGCAACGATTTAAAATAGGAATATATTATTCTGTTTCATATGTAGGCCTTATCACCTTAACGATCCAACATATGCTATGTGAATTTCTGTCAGAAACATCCTGTCAATCTCATTTCCAGAAGAGAATTTCATTAAAACTTAGATATACGAGTATGTATCTCATTTAGCTAATCACGTAAAACGTTTGCCTTTACACACCTCAAATGGAATAAAGTCAGTAATTTCCTTCCCTTTGTTTCGATGTTCTTTTCCTGATTAAACTTTATAAAACACTTTCTTCAAACCATCCGTACAGTCATAGTAGCTGTTTTTAATTAAGGAGTCGGTATACTTTTTTTTTTACACAAGTGCCACTGACTTTGAATTAATTGGCTGTCAGGGAGAAACTCATACAAAGGCTCGAAACCATAAGCAAGTGCTCATAAACCACAGCTAACAAAAATGAAACGAAATTTTGAAAAATTTTAGTTAAAACAAAAAAAAACCAAAATGAATCACATGTAACCTACCAACGCTGGATGCTCGTTACGTTTGTCGTCTAATCAACACTCCGTTATTACATTCCACATGTCAATACCTCATAGTCTGTAGCATGAACACCGACATCCCGCCAATAGTTCTGGTTGAATAAAACGAAAAAACTTTTGTCCTTCATGGGAGCTGTCGACTGCTGGCTACTGGTTGTTGGCTGTTGCTTTTCTTGCTGACGACCGGCAAAACTCCAAACCAACATTGTTTGTGTAAAGTCTTTCATTGTTATAGGGATGTTCGTTGTGTGAGAACTAGGGCTTGGGGAGGGAAACCCCTAGATGACGTATTCACATGAAACTCTGAATTGTGGTGTGCGAATTTGACCTATTTTGAATTAAGTTTTCCATCTGTGTACATCCGTTGTAGCTATAAATAGATCTCAAGGCCGTTTAATGTGCTTTCTAAGAGCACAGCCATTCTCGCCATCAGCATAAGTACATAGAAGCAAAATTGATAAGTCGTCAATTTCTTTAGATTTCAAATTCCACCCTACGATTCAACAATTCTACCACCGTACAGCCCTCCAATTGTTAGGAACAATGATTCATTTTTTTTTTATACATATATTTGCGAGATGTTTCGACCGTAAGAACTTAAGAATACTTCTTTACTTTGTGTTCTATAGAAAAAGATGTCTTACTACGTAGAAGGTGACTGATGTGGAGAGGATATTAAGGTTCAACTTTTGAAGAAAATGTAAAAAGCAATTTTCGATTTTCAAGGCAAACACCATACTACCATAAATTTTAATGTTTGAAGATGAACCTAAAGATGGAGGGTTCAGCAAGGCTACCCTCTTTTGTGAGTGATTTTCTAGTATAGAGGATTTTTTAAATAACAATTAGGAAGGCGAACAATGTTTCATGAGACCAGACAAATTTGTTTTTTTTTTTTTTTTTTTTTTTTAATTTAGAGCTACAAAACTTCTTAACTTGTTGGCAAACAACAAGATTTTACCCTAGGCTGAGAGGCTGAGATCAAAATCCAAGTCAAGGGGCCACACCCGTATGTAGCTGCTAAATGTTTAAGGTATTATTGAATTACTCCAATGTAGGTCAACTTGTTATTTTGCCTACGGAGTGGAATAATTGAACGAAAATCGAAGATACTAATTAGTTTTAGCTTGAGGTCATAGTTTACGCAAAGATACGCAAGTAGCATATTATGAAAAAGATTATCACAGCTATGAAAGGAAAAGCGATGGTATGGCAAAACCAAAAAGGAGATGGGAAACTGTGATATTGCAATTACCATTGTTACAGAGCACACAACATCGTGCACAGTTTGCTCAACAATTTCTGGAAGTGACTTTGTATTATGATGGAATTATGTTATTTCGTTCTTTCTTCACTGTAAGTAACGAGATAACTTTTTTTAGTAACCAAAAGTATTAGCTTAGAAGACGTGTGTTTGTTTTGTTGTTTCACGTTTGTTTCTACAATCGAACAACAACCTGCTATCAAATTTTGTTTAACCCTTTGTGTCGCCATGTAGCAGAAATGCAACATACCCCAAAAGTTTATTTCTAATTAGCGGTTAGCAAATAAGAGACACTGTTACGCATTGTTGCATATCTACAACATATATTACAGTGAAAAATATACTCCTGACTGACAGCTGGTTCCGTTATACGGGGATTTTTTGCTCTGTCTAATTTCAGTTCACTCAGCCAACAATAACGGTGAGCATCGAAGTTTTTAAATTAAATAAAAAATAGTGTTTTTGGTGTATCTGTAAACTAAAGTGATTTTTTTAACAAGTGAGTATAGGTAGTATTTCATATTACTGTAAAGTATTGGGTCAAATAAAAAGGCTCCGCGGTTCTTTGTTACTAGATGGTGTTGGTCTCCATTTATCTGGAAACACTTATCAGATTGTGTCAAACGAATGCAGCTGTGTAATTCGTTGCTCGTGTTAAAAGTTATACTGATTGGAATATGAGTGAAATATCTGAAGAAATACACTATGTTATGCTTTTTACTATAAAAAGGGGAAAAACGCTGCAAAAACATGCAGACAAATTTGTGCTCGATTCCGTTTCGCAAATTTTGATGTAAAAGATGCACCTCGAACTGGACGGCCTGACACTGAAAAAGTCGATGAAGTTTTGCAGGTGATGGAGCAAAACCGGTACGGAAGCTGTCTGAAGATAGCGGAGGCACTAAATATCAACCGTATGACAGTTTGGAATCATCTTAAATGACCAGGCAACTCAAAGAAGCTCGATATTTTTGTGCCACATGAATTAACCCAAAGAAATTTAATTTAAAAATGGCACCGTTTTGAAGCGATTCATTACGGGAGATGAAAAATGGATTAAATACGAGAAAATGCAAAACAAACGATCATGGTCGATTTCCGGTGACTGACCACAAACGACTTCAAGGCCTGGGTTGACCGCAAACAAGGTTATGTTAAGTGTTTGGTGGGATTGGAAGGTAATTGTCTATTATGAGTCAATTCGATCTTCTACTGTGCACAACTCGTTTGAATGAAGCTTTCAAGAAAGAGCGACCAGAATTGGCCAACAGAAAGGGTGTGGTCTTCCATCATGACAATGCTAGGCCACACACATCTTTGATGACCCGCAACAAATTGACGGAGCTTGGTTGGGAAGTTTTGATGAATCCACTGTATAGTTCGGAATTTGCGCCCTCTGATTACTATTTGTTTCGGTCTTTGCAAAACTCTCCTGATGGTAAAAAATTGGCCAACCGAAGAGCCGCTGAAAATCAAAAGTTCTACACCGATGAAAGTATGAAGCTACCCTGAAAATGGCAAAAGGTCATAGATAATAATGGCCAATATGTAATTGATTAAAACTGATTTTGAATAAAGAAATTTTTTTTTTTCAAAAATGTACCAAAAAACCGCGGAGACTTTTTATATGACCTATAATTTAGAAAAATATTGTAAGCATAGTGGGAAACTGGCGTTTTTCGTTTGTTTCGCTTACGCCACATTGTGATATGAAACTTATTTTTGAAACCGCATTGTGATCAGCTATTTTTTATGTTGTAGAATGGTTTTGCGACGTTTACTTCCACAAGATATCACTGAAATATTTGAAAATATGCAAGATAGTAAAGATGGAATGGATTTCTCTGATGACGACCTCTTGGATTATCCAAGTTTTATACCAGAACTCGAACCAGATTCTGAAGAAGAGGAAAATCAAAATTTTGAAGCGAACATAGAGAATATTGACGTGAGTAATAGCTCTGAAAAGATGTGTAATGAAATATATCAACAAAATCCTGAATTGTCTGACGATACACAGCCTTCAACAACTTCATATGGAAAAAGAAGAACTTAGTTTTGAATGACATTCAGTTTGCTTTTCTTTTATCTATTTCTATTCGCCAACTTGATTACCCAATTCAGTTTATGTATTTGTTCTCAAATAATCTCATCGAAATGATCAAAAACGAAACTAATTTGTAGGCCATTCAAAAAGATCCTAAAACCACATTAACCGTGTCAACATTAGATATTTCTCAGTGTATTGGCATCGTTTTATTTATCTCCATAGCTCATCTGCCAAGAGTTAGAAGCTATTGGTAAAACTCTATTATTATTCTGGCTATTCAAGAAACAATGACCCTCAATAAGTTTGAAAAGATCCGGCAGCTTATTCATTTTAGTGACAACAGCAAGAATGTTCCAATATCGCATCCCAAGAACGACATAATCTTCAAGATAAGGCCCGTTATTGATAAATTAAATGATTCGTTTATGAAGGTTTCATTCGAGAAATATTTGTGTATGTATGAACAAATTTGTTCCACCAAGTCAAGGAATAAATAAAAACGGTTGTACCTAATAAATGGGGATATAAATGTCAGGTACTAAGCTGTGTTTCAGGATTTGTTAATAAAGTCGAGATTGAATCAGGCAAAGAAAATGTTGTCATCCCAGGGGAACCAGACCTCGAAACCTCTCCCAATGTTATTATGCATTTAGTAAGGATTATTCCTAGGGATACGAATTACCGTCTTTACTTTGACAATTACTTAACTTCGATTCCATTATTAGGATATTTAGCCAATTCTTTGGGACTTGGATTTGAGTATGTTGCCAATGTAAATAGTGATAAATTGTGAACTTAGCGTCAACATTTGCCGGAGATATTCCTAAGTCGACAGTGAGAAGATATGACAAATCTAACAAAAGATATTGTATATCGATATTGACCGACCGTTGACTTAATTGACAGCATTATGGGAAGATATAAAATTTTGCTAAGATGGCAAGTGAGAAGGTTTTATCATTTTCTTGATCTTACTTTAGCTTATGCTTGACTTTTATATAAGCGTGTAAAAAAAGCGACTCCTTCTACGAGTAATGATATTGAATTCAGGAGACTTTCGACTTGAAATAGGCACTAAACCAGCAGAAACGAGGAAACGAAAAGTCAACTTAGAGGTTGAAATTCAGGCAAAAAAACACAAAAGCCTTACTCAACATGTTCTACGAAAACCTGTTCAACAAGATCAGATTGGACATTGGCCTGTTTTTGCTGATAAACGAATTAGGTGCAAGTACGCAAGTTGTAAAGGATACACTCAAACTTCGTGTGAAAAGTGTAGCTTGGGTCTCTGCCACAATAAAATAAATAATTGCTTCAGAAGCTTTCTTTCAGAATGAAAAGAATGACTCATGGCCTAATGTGACATATATGCAACAAAGTGTTTTTTTTATAAGTAAAATAAGTAAAATGACGGGTTCAAAAAATCGAAAATCATCTAAAAAATATACCCTAAAATTTTTAGACCGAAATTTTTAATATTTTTAAAGTTATAACCAAAAATAGAGTGCGCGCTGAAGTGTGTATAAAAATGAGTTGACGCGCCAGCGGCAGCTGTTTTGACCATTCCCTCTTTTATTGTCCTTCCGTCTCTTATTATTCTAGGGTACACAGGTGTGCGTATTAAAGCAAACTTTTTCAATTGACAAAGACGAAATATAAGGAAGATTTTCGAGCAGCTCTTCAATAACTATTTTTTGCTCGACGAATGGACACTGCTCTAAGATGGGAAACTAGCGTTTTAGCCAAGGTCGACACGAGAATAAAGGCGGAAGAAAAAGATCATTTCATGGGAATTAACATACTGCAGAAGCTGATATTAATTTTGCGAGTACAAGTGCAGAAAAACTAAAATATAACAGTGACCTTGATGTAAGCCATGACATTAGTTTCAAATGCGTTCTAATTAGTTACACTTTGGTGTTTAGTGCGTTAGAATCGGCGTTAAAATGTAAACTTTGCTACAGTGATATCAAATTTTTGAAACATTCACCGAGAGCATTAGAATTTAAATTGTGTTGTGAAATGTTCGTGCCGAGAATATCTGATTGATTCATGTCCAAAGATAAAAAATGCGTTTGAATTTAACCGACGATTTACTTATGTAATGAGGTTGCTTGGTGTCGGTCACGCTGGAATTAATCTTCTTTGCTCGTTGATGGATGTAAATATTTTTCATAAGTTTTTCTATTATCAAGTGGTGTTACTGACGTTGTGTTTCAAAAAGCAATAAAGGAAAGAAACGAAAAAACTGTGAGAGAAGGTCACCAATAAAACCACTTAACGTTCTCAGGCGATGGTTCGTGGGCTAAGAGAAGTTATTTCTCTCTCTTGGGCATTGTGTCATTGATAAGAAAATTTTCCAATAAAATTGCTGATGCCATAGTTAAGTCAAGCATATGAAAAGAATGCCAGTATTTAGCAACGAAATGCACAGCAAACCACGAAGGCAGTAGTGGTAATATGGAGGTCAACGGGATTTCGGAAATTTTCAAGCTTTTTGGTGTTAAATATGTGAAGTACATCGGGAATGAAGACAGTAAAACCCACAAAAATTTGATTGATGATAAACTTTACAATGGCAACCCAGACGTAGAAAAGCAAGAATGCGTAATGCACGTAAAGAAACGAATCTAAAGAGCACTGCAAGGAGTAAAAAAAAATCTTAAGGAGTACACAAATATTAAAAAATAACTAGAGGTAGCTGAGAAGAAAAGAAGTCCGCAGAAGAGATAAGCACCGTGGAAAGTGCTCCGAATAAGTGTAAGACAAAGAGAGACTCGTCGACCAACGCTGAACCACCGATACCTACCACCTTGATCAAAAAGTTCCCGGTGACGTCACCGTGTGGCGCTCTCATTGTTCCGATTTTTGTTCTGTTTTTTTGGTTAAGTTGGTACATCTGTTGTTGACATTTCCTCTAAGTTACGTAGCCAAGAGTACATCTATGTATCTTTGTGTGTGTTGGCGATTTTTTACAATTTTAGAAATGGATTTAAATTTGCAACAACGAACTTGTATTAAGTTTTGCGTAAAAAACGGATTTAATGGTGCGCGAACATTGGAAATGTTGGGAAAGTGTTTTGGCAACGATTCTCTAAAGAAAACGGTAGTTTACCAGTGGCACGAGCGGTTCAAAAGTGGTCGTGATGAAGTAAAAGAAATGTTGGTCAATAACCCCAAATTAACTATTAATGAGATAGCGGAGGACTTGAACATTGCCTATGGATCCGTCCAAGACATTTTGGTTAATGATTTGGGCTTCCGTCGTGTAGCAGCAAAGTTGGTGTAAGAGACCTTAATTTCATGCAAAAAAGAGACCGTGTTGACGTCGCTAAAGAGATGATTTGCGAAATTCGCCGAAAGAGCCCAGAATTGTGGGCACAAAACTCGTGGATTTTGCACCATGATAACAACAAATACTATCCAACAGCCACCGAATTCACCTGATTTGGCTCCCTGTGACTTCTTTCTGTTCAATCGAGTTAAAAAACCAATACGTGGAACGCGTTTCAGCAGCCGAGAGGAAGTAATGGAAAAATCACAGGATGCACTGATGGACATACCGAAAACCGAATATAAAAAATGTTTCGAGGATTGGATCAAGCGCTGGCATAAGAGTTTTGCAGACGGTGGGGATTACCTTGAAGGGGACTATATATGTTAGATTGAAATGAATGAATTTGTATTTTTAATTTTCTAAATACATTCTTTGAACTTTTTGATGGTGGTAAACCGTTGCAATTAACTTATAAGCTTATGTTGAAAATGAGTACTTACTACGGTTTAGCAGTTACGAGCAACTGTCAATCTCTCGAAGAAATGAAGACAGCCTTGTGGGCAACGTTCTGCCACATGACATCGGCAGACGAAACGAAAACCCTCACCACTTTTACTGCCTAGATTCTTGGTGAAAATATCAACAATTGAAAGCAGAAAATCAAGAGAGCACTTATAAACACCCAGTAACGTTTGACGAGCAAGTTATAAATCTTATAAAACTAGTGTACGAGACTTTAGCATCTGACGACTTGTTGAAAGGATGTTTGGGGGGAAACACCCAAAATAATAACGAAAGTTTCAATTATTGTGTATGGGAAAAAACATTTTGGAAATATCACCTATACAGCTGCCTGTATCTTTAATGAGGGTTTTCTACCTATACTCAAAGTTATGGAGGTGGTGGTGGAGTGATGGTGATGGTGGAGGCCATCAACGGAAATGTTTGGAATATTGAAAACTGCGTATGGTAATGAGTGTGCTTGATGTGCTGTTAATAAATTAAGAGGACTAGAGCAACGAATAAATTTAAATCATCTTTGAATGACTTACCCCAGGCCTTACGCAGGCGGACAAACACATTTGTTTTGCTGAATATATCACTAGTCGCAGCCGGCTGTCATTGTATATTCTTATTAATCCAGTCGCTTTAGACATAAATATGGCTTTAAAAAATTATATACACAATTTTTTTAACCGTTGGTTTTGGTTTGTTCAAAGACGTAAAGCCCATGCATATAGTAGAATATTTGCTTGTTCTATGGATAGAACATAGAATTATCATGAAGGATAATTTAGGAAATGATTCTTGGATGTATTCTAAGAAAAAGGGTCTATTTCCCATGTTGACATCAATTATCAAGGATTTAAGAAAAGGCTTACTTTGGTGTACCCTGATCCATGGTAACAGAACACGCTCTGTTACTACTAAGATGGATGGAAGTTTTGGTTATTACCGTCAAAGGTGAATGTTCTTTTCTGCCTGGCGATAGGATTTTTCCATATTCTCAACACCAACTGTACTGGCTCTTAACTTATTGGCAAAACTTCCTTACGTTATTCCTGAAGTACAAACTCTCAATATGTTGAATCGCGCACTTCTCGTGCTCTTTTCTCTTTTTCTGAAGAACCCGAATTTTTCTCGTTTATTCGTAGAGCTTTCGAGCGGCTCTTTGTAAATTTCTTGTTTAGCTTATATTTCTTGACGGTGGTCGGGTGAAACCCAGCACATAAGTTGCTTTGTATCTGAAGGCACGTTGACAGCATTTTTACTAGTCTCGACACTTGATGCTGGTGCTGTAAAGGTTGTTTAGGAATTTCGTGATATGAGTTCGGAGAAGTTCTGGTGGTCTCTTGTGATCTCTGTTGTGATGTTTGGGAGATCCGCATCCGTACCTCGGCTGAAACAAAGTTGTTTTCCGAGTCAATGTTGTTTGGATTTGCCAAATAATAATTTCTCCTTTCGACTAGAGTTTCTCGAGGACAATAGATAGCAGTTTATTCCAAAAAAATATAATATTTATACAAAGTAAGCCAAAAAATGTTATTTAAAAAAAAATCTAAAAAAATTAATTAGCATTCAATTAATATGCATGCTATTCCGTATAATATTGTATGTCGAAGACAGGTTGGCATCGGTCGGAAATACAGTCCTTCAGAGACACAGAGGTCTTAAGCAAAGACTTATGCTGCCCTCTTTTGACTCCTATTGAAAATAACATATTTAAAATTTATGCGAGTATGGTAACAACTGGGGAATTGTTTTAATTAAATTATTAGAGATCAAAAGTCATTTGTTATTTAAGCTTGAAAATTTGATTATTATTTCTTTCGGAAATATATCATGGTAACACCCATTTTTTGCAACTTTGAAACGTGTATTTAGTTATTACAAACCAAAAAATGTCATCTCATCTCAAATTAGTTTTCATCAAGTTTTCAAGATACGACCCAACTAATTTGCGTTGGATATTCTCGTATTTAATCCATTTTTCATCGCTCGTAATGATTCGGTTCCATTTCGTTACTTATCAGCAGCGTTTCACTGATATTTATTTGGTCAATTAAATTTTTTTCCGTTAATTCATGTGGCATTGAAACATCGAACTTCTTTGAGTAGCCTGCTCATTTTAGATGATTATAAACTGTCATACGGTTGATTTTATGTTCTTCCGCTATCTTCAGACCGTTTCCGTGCCGATCTTGCTCCATCGGTTGCAAAATTTCATCGACTTTTTCAGTGACAGGCCGACCAGTGCGAGGTTCATCTCTTACATCGAAATTTCCGGAACGGAATAGAACAAACCACTCCTGGGTCTGGCGTTCACACCGTAAACTGCACAAGTTTTTCGGTATGTTTTTGCAATGTATCATCACATAGTGTATTTCTTCAGATATTTCACTCATATTCCAATCAGTATAACTTTTAACACGAGCAACGAATTACACAGCTGTCTTCACAAAAAATGTAGCCTGACATGTCACCTTTTAAACACGTGTTCGTTTGACACAGATAAGTGTTTTCAGATAAAGAGAGACCAACACCATCTAATGACAAAAAACCGCAAAGACTTTTTATATGACCAATACATGACTGCGAAGAATGCAGGAAAATATTGCAATTTTAGTGCAAACACCTGAATTTGCCCAAAATCATAAAATAATACCCATCTCTCCTGTCACCAAGTAAAGTACTGTTGTTTACCTCGTCTGCCAGTAAAGACTGCTTTATTTGATATCACACTAATAAATGCTACTCATGAATGTATGTACATAATTTTTGGTTATCCTTCACTGCCGAATCTATACTGCGGGCTCTTAGACTAATAGGAAACCTACTTGATTTCTTCTTTTTTTTCAGAGAAATGTGTGTTACCTTCCTGTTGGTACTCCTTTTTCCCCTTTTAAGGGCTATAAAATGAACCTGTTAACTAGTTAACTTTATATTCCTGTTGTGAAAGAATACTCCATTTTTGAACTTTATAGTTTGAACAAATTAGGTCGTATCTTGAAGCTAGTGACTTGATAGGTAAATATTTTAAAGTTACAAAAAGTAGGGTTAAGAAGACATTTTTCCAAAAAAAACTTAGCCAAAATCAAAATTTTAAGTTAAAAAAAAATTACTTTTGATTGTCAATAACTTTTGACACATTAACTTAAAGAAAACATTTAGTTTCAAACAAATAAATTAATCGTAATTACGAGCTCAACTACACCCAATTTGTTACCATATACGCACACATTTGAAAGATTTCATGAGAGTCAAAACAGGGTAGCGTTAGGCTTTGCCTAAAACCTCTGTTTCTCGGAGGAGATACATTCCCGAACATGACTGTGCTAGAGGGATTTGGTTTGGGTAGGTAAAAACCTTCATAGGCACCATGAACACACGCTCATAAAAGCACCATAGCAGGCACATAAGCACCAACACATGTTGGCTACCACAGTAGCATAGCATCATAAGCATCATAAGCACGGGCTTATGGTAGCATTAAATTTCTACTCACTAAAACCTCCCATTTTGTTTTAGACTACGACTTAGTTTTCTTAACTAGTAGTTCCATCTCCTGTAAAACGTTCACGTTTCTTTAGGAAGCCTTCCAGCGAAGGCACCTACTATTGCCATTAATTCATACAGTTTGTCCTCACGGCGCTAAGTCGAGCAGTCTTATTCTACGTAGTCGACGCACAAGGTTGGTCTCGTCCAATATCTGGATTATTTCTGGGTTGCAGTGATGCACGAGACGAGTACGAAGATTTCGAGCAGAGCTTGATACTTCGCCTTTTACGGTTGCAAATCCTAGGTCACTGTGAATATTGCTATTCCTTAAATATCATGGAGCATTTACGATTGCTTTTAGCTCTTTATTCTGAAACTTTTGTAGAATATAAATATATGTTACTTGGTTAAGTAAAACCCCAAGTTTTTATATAAGCACTTGCTTATATAAAAGCAGTTTGTTATATTAAATTTGTTTGGAATGTTTTCCAACAAGCCAATACATTTTTCTAAGCTTAATGTCGAGTTCTTTTTTTTTAACGTGTGATTTCTACTCCAGCTTTTCGTCTAGAGTTATTCCTAAATATTTTGCCTCATTTGCATACGGGATTTTTATAGAATTAATAAATAAAGCTAAATTCTAGGATATTAGTGAAATTGATATGAGTCGACTTTGTCTCGTTTAATACGATTCTCCAGGTCTTCGTCCACTCAAACAACTTGTTTAGGGCGCGTTGAAGTTTTATCGTCGAAGACCCTACCGTTTAGCCTATGACCAGAATAGCCGTATCGTCCACGAACCTGTTTACTACTGTCTCTTTATCCAGAGGTATATCTCTTGTGTACAGTAGGAATACCAACACTTCCTTGTGGCACAATAGCGTGAATTTCTTTGAATTCCGAGTATTCAGACCCATGTCTAACCCTAAACAGCATGTTTTTAAGGTATGAATTTACTATCTTGCATAATTATTGAACCATTTACTATATGAAGTAGCTTTACTACCGCTATTTTGGGAATTTATTTTAGAATCTCGCCCGTAATCAGATCGTATCCTGGGGCTTTATTATTTTCAACTTTGCTTTTATTTGCCGAAGCTCACTCAGTGATACGTATTTTATTCTACAATTGTCAGGCCCTGTGCTGACATCGTGATCTTCAGTAAGTTGTCGTCCTTCGAACGGTTGGAAAGTTTCTTCCAAGTGTTCGACAAATAAGTTTGCTTTCTCTACGTCTCCTTTTGTCCATTTGCCGTTGGCTGGCCGTATTGGCGGAAAGTGCGTTATAAGTTTGTTGGTAGACTTCATGGCTTTCCAGAGCAAGTAATTTGATGTTTTTTCGGCGGTCAAGCTTTCAAGCAAACGTGGTGAAAAGTAATTTAAATAGGATTTGTGCAGGGGTGCACGTGATTTTTGTCACCTCTTTCGTGCTTTCCTTTTCTCACGTAGAAGGTTTTCGATGTCGGGCGGATATTGTATATATAGAAGTAACGTGTGTGTTTTTATCATTTATCAAGGATATCAAAATTATCTGAAAGAAGGTAAAGGAAATCAATAAATGAGTGCTCCACATTCACCAAAAAACAAAAGCTTATTTATGCTACCGAAAACGTTACCACTGAAGATCTTTCTAATGTCCTGGCAATAAAGTAAAGTATCATAAAGATCATGAAAAGATGAAGGCTGATGTAACCATAGCAGTCTCTGGCGCAAATCCACTGAATAAAAGAACGCATATCTTCTCCACAAAAGTATCCTATCAAGTATAATAGTGAGAATGCATTGGTTTTTTTATGGATTTGAGTCTGTCAAAAGAAAAATATAAGGTTTTGAAAAGTTCCCTAAAAAAACACAACGTAAATGTTATTCCATCCTACAAAATTGTAACAATTGCCAGGAAATTATAACAAGCAAAAAATAATTACGCTAGATGGTGAAACACATGTAAACATGTTTATGGTCTCAGTTGTTCCACTGATGCCTAACAGTTCAATTGATGAATATTGAACGAACGCATGTCCATCATTAGTTCATTTTTGCGGACCCATAATGTTCTAATATGCAAAAGAAACTGGAGAACTCATAAAAAGTCAAATTGCTAATCTTCGCTCTCCTGTATATAAATTTAAGGACGAAATAGGGATAGTTCTCAACCACGAGTTCTTTTTAACTATAATTGACAGAAAATTTCTGAATGAAATAACAGATTCAAAATCAACGCGTTCATGTCCCATATGAAAAGAACACAAAAAAAATTTCATCAATCAAAATGAATCAAATGATAGCGAACATAAATATGAAGATGGAATTTGTCCATTAAATGCAACAATCAGGTGCATGAAATCTATTTTTAAACTTGCATATACAATTCGACTGAGGATATTGATGAATCATTGGAATCAAGGAGGCAGAAAAAACAAGAAAAGATTGGGCTCGATGTGGATAGACCAAAACAAGTAAATACGAGTGATGGAAATACTTACTTCGAGAAGATTTTTTCAAGAATAAGAGGCAACAGTTCGTATAATTGGGATCAACAAAGAGATAAAAACGAGGCTTAAAGTATTACTTAACGTTTTGGATTGCAGGGAAAATGTCAATTTTGGTGAGTGTGCCAAGAAAACAGCAAAGTTATTAAAGTCAAAATACAAGGAGCCACAAAAGTTTTCTCCGGCTGTTCTTTGGCGGTAGTTTTTTATGAATGAAAAAGTCAAGAAAATGATATCAGCTCAGTGGCCGCCGCCAAAATTGATGACCATTCAGGTCCGATTTGTGGCATTTTACATCACTCTTGCCATAAATTCCGGCGATAGGTCCCCACATTCTTGATGCATATTTTCTTTGATTACTTCAAGAGTCTGAGACTTGTTGATATAAACTTGTGACTTCAAAAAAGCCAGTGCAAATCGCCAAAACGGGAAATTAGGCGACCCAAAAATGCAACCCTCAGAATTTTGGTTGTGGCTCGTGCAGTATGCGCCGTTGCTCTATCCTGTTGGAACCACATATTCTCCAGTAGCAATTCATCCAATTGAGGAAGGAGAATGTTCTTGAGCATGACTCTGTAGCGCTCACTGTCAACGTTTTCGTAAAAATAAGGCCCTATGACGCCTCCAGCTCAAACAGCATACCATGCAGTAACTTTGAGCATATGTAATGGCTCTTCGTGGATTATACGCGAATTTCCGGTGCCCCAGAAGCAATAATTTTGCTTATTCAGATATCCACAGGGATGTAAAATGGGCCTTGATGATTTTCGATGAAAAGTTATGTCCCTCTTGGTCGAAAATCAGGATGGCTTGAGCGTAGCTTACACGGCAGTCAACAAATAACAGCTGGTGCACTGTCTGCACTTTGTAAGGGAACATCTTACAGTCTTTCACCAGAATTCTATGAAAAGACCGCCGATTGATGCCCAATTGCGTGGCACGTCGTTTGGTCTCAATACTTCAGATTGCTCTGCGACATCTTCAACCACAGCTGCGATATTCTCAAATAAACGGCTGCTCTGGGGCCGGCCAGACCTTGAATCGTAGTGTTTACTCAGTTGGTGTCGGAAGACCGGGAAATCTGCGCGTGTATTTTGTATCTGTTTACTTCATAAATGTCAAAGTAGAATAAAAATTATAGCATCTTCTGATAGAGAGAATTGTCAGCAAAAGCTCAGAAATCCAAAAATAAAAACTTTTTTCCACTGTTTGACTTGAAATAAGTCACTCTTTACTGATGGGGTGAAAAGTAACCTCCTTAAGAATGAAAAAAAATTTTTTTTAAATTTTTTTTTTTTTATTTTATTCAATATAATCCCCTTTTAGTTTGATACACTTATTCTTGCGATTTTCCAACTTCTTAATCCCGTCCGAAAAGTAATTTTCCGGAAGGTCTGCAAAATACTCCTCCGTGGCGTCGATGATTTCCTCATGTGAACTGAATTTTTTATTGATGAGCCATCTTTTGAGGTTTGGGAAGAGATAATAGTCCGAGGGAGCCAAATCGGGCGAATACAGTGGATGTGATAGCAATTGGAGCCATAAGTTATTGATTTTAGCCATGGTTGCGATGCTCTTGTGAGCCGGTGCATTGTCTTGCAAAAAGTATGTACTCTGATGTACCACAAAATAACAAAAATGCTCTTTCGATACACATAAAAAAGAATTTTGGCTTGGATAAGCTTTTAGACATCCTGCTATTACTTCAATCATTGACTTTTGAATATTTTCTTAATAAAACAATTTGTTTATACCCTGTAGTGAGAAACTTATTTTTCAGCAAAAGTTTCTCAAACACCCTGTAAGACATTTTTCTTAAAATTTACTAATTTCCTAGCTCTGGGAATTTCCTTCAAGCAGTAAAAAATACTGTCAAGATATCTTTATTCGTATAAGAGTAATAATTTTTGCAAGCAAAAAAGTCAAAATAGTCCACTGTGCACAGTTGTTCTTTCCAGGGCACATGCTCAGTTGCGAGTTACAAATTATCCTTATGTTTACCTTGATTGGTGATTTCTTCATAATTTTGTTACCCTCTACATATTATTGAAGATACTTTTAACGCTTATCGAACGTTTCTGATAAACTAGGATTTGATGCAATTACACGTTTATGGCTTTCACTGATGGCCGAGGGAAAACGCGGGCGACTCTTCCTTCAATAATTTGCAGGATCTTTGACGGAATATAAAATTACTTTTCAGATTTTTTGTAATAACTTTTGTTGCTTAGTAATTTGCTTCCCTCTACCCATTCTATTACTTCATGCTCTAACAAAACAAACACAGAATACCATACATCTTTCCTTTAATTTATTTTCCACTTCTTTACTAAATTACCGCTAAAAATTCTCTAGAATTGTCCAACTTTTTTCCACGCTATTAAGAAAGACATTCCCTTCAGTAAATTCAAACAACGATTACGTCAGCCTTGGTGTGTATATTATTTCACTTTGACGCCTTGTTTCCAACAAGCAGAGTGGCGCAGTGGAAGCGTGCTGGGCCCATAACCCAGAGGTCCGTAGATCGAAACTACGCTCTGCTATAGAAGATGTCTACTTTTTTTTTCTTCTTTTTATTTCATAGAAATGTAATTTGTCACGTTCTGTGTGAAAGCATACAGAAATGTACATACCATACGTTTGTTTGTCATGGGAAAACATCGAGTTTTTGTTTTGAGGTTATTGGTTGTACTAAATATGTGTCCAGTTTATCGAATGCTGTTTTTGTATTTTTAAATAATTTAGATAATACACTTAAATTCATGCATAGATATACATTTATACCGGTTTACGGGTATAAAGTGAGCGTTTTTTTGTGAAAATAAAACACTAATTTTTAATAAGAAAGTAAAAAACATTTTATTCAAAGTATTGGCCATGCTAGTTACACATTTTTCCCATCTTTCAAGCAATTTATGGATTTCACGCCAATAAAACTGTTTGCCTTTTGAAGCAAACCAAAAAGTCACCCAATTTCCGACATCCTCGTAGGAATCGAAGTGCTGCACAACTAAAGCGTGTCCCATCGATGAAAACAAATGGTAGTCAGAAGGAGCGAAGTCCGGTGAATACGGCGGGTGGGCTAGCAGCTCCCAGCCAAGTGCTTTGGTTGTATCCTGAATTATTTTTTCTTTGTGTGCAGGTGCATTGTCATGGAGCAAAATTAACTTGCCGTGTCTTCTGGCCCATTCTGGTCGTTTTTAGATTAATGAATGGTTCAAATTGATCATTTGTAGTCGCTAGCGATCTGTGTTAACGGATTTACCAAGTTTTAGGAGCTCGTAGTACACCACACCTTTCTGGTGCATTGTCTTCTTGCCGAATTGATCTGGTTTTGCTGTCGAAGTTGATGGTTGTCCCGGATTAACAAATAATTTTTTCTGTTAAGGACTCTTCAAATAAATCCATTTTTCATCGCCAGTAACAGTTCAATGCAAAACTGATTTTTTATCATGTCTTTCATTTCAAAATTTCACAAGTGGTTTTTCGGTTTTCCATCAGTCTTTCATTCAATTCATGTTGCATCCATTTTCCAAACTTTTGGATCTTTCCCATAGCTTTTAAACAGTCAGAAATTATTTATTGTGCAACATTTAACATTTCTGCCATTTGTTTCTGACTCGAAGTGTCATCTTCATCCAATATTGTTTGCAATTCGGCGTCTTCAAACTTTTTTGGTGGTCATCCACGTTCTTCAAAATTGTTATTCGTGAACAGTTGAAACAATCTTTTGCATGTTGCTTCTGGTAGAGCATGATCACCATATGCCTCGACAAGCATTCGATGCGACTCTGCAGCACCTTTCTTCAAATGAAAACAAAAAATTAACGCTTTCCGCAAGTCATCATTTTCTGGTACAGAATTTTGGGTCTATAACTTGTATTATTCCATTAGAACATGCGTTGGAAAGCTACTGTCATTGTACGTCATTTCAGTATATGTCATTCATTTGAAGCGTAAACAACAATAATTTTTTTTACTCAAATATGTCGAACTTTGTGCATGAAAGAGTGTTTTTGCGGGGAGTTCTCCTTCATTTCTGAAAACTTCTGCCGAAAGTCATCGTATTTTGGTAGAAGCTTATGGTGAACGTGCCAAAAGTGGTTTGCACGATTTAAAAGTGGTAATTTTGGCGATGAACGTTCTGGGCAGCCAAAAAAGTTTGAAAATGAAGAACTGGAAGCATTACTCTATGAAGATTGTTGCCAAACACAAGAAGAGCTCGCAGAATCTTTGGGTGTCACTCAAGCAGCCATTTCAAAACGTTTAAGAGCAGCTGGATATATTCAAAAGCAAGAAAATTGGGTTTCACATGAACTCAAGCCGAGAGACGTCGAAAGGCGGTTTTGCTTTTCCGAAATGCTGCTGGAACGCCACAAAAGGAAGTCATTTTTGCATCGGATTGTTACTGTTAATGGATCCATTACGATAACCCCAAGCGCAAAAAATCATATGTGAAACCCGGCCAACCAGCCAAATCAACGGCAAAGCTAAATATGCATGGCCCGAAGGTAATGCTCAGTATTTGGTGGGATGAGATGGGTGTGCTGTATTATGAGCTACTAAAACCGGGTGAAACCATCAATGGACAACGCTACCGAACACAATTAATCCGTTTGAAGAGAGCAGTAGCCGAAAAACGCCCGGAATATGCGACGAAAAACGAGGCAATAATTTTCCATCATGACAACGCTCGGCCCCACGTTTCTATTCCAGTTAAGAACTATTTGGAAAAGAGTGGATGGGAAGTCTTACCCCACCCGCTTTATAGCTCAGACCTCGCCCCTTCTGATACCAGAATATCAAAAATTGGCTTGATTCATTCTTGGCTGCCAAGCCGGTGCAGTTCTTTTGGGATGGGATCCAAAAATTACCAGAAAGATAGGAAAAATTGAGGCCCGGATTTAATGGTGCGCGAACGTTGCAAATGTTGGAAAAGTATTTCGACAACAATTCTATAAAGAAAACGGTCAATTACCAGTGGCACGAGCGATTCAAAACTGTCGTGAGTCAATCGAAGATGATGAACACAGTGGCAGACCATCGACATCGAAAACTGACGAAAACATTGATGAAGTAAAAGACATTTTGGTTAATGATTTGGGTTTCCGTCGTGTAGCAGCAAAGTTGGTGCCAAAAGACCTCAATTACATGCAAAAGAAAAGACCGTGTTGACGTCGCAAAAGAGATGATTTGCGAGGCTGAATCCGATCCCACATTCATCAAAAGGATCATTACTTGAGACGAGACATGGATTTATGAGTACGACATGCAATCCAGACATCAGGCAAGTGAATGGCGTTCACCAAATGAGCCGAGACCAAAATAACCACGTCGTTTTCAGTCAAAAAAGAAGGCAATGCTCACAGTTTTCATGGATGGAAAAATCGCAGGAAGCACTGATGGACATACCGAAAACCGAATATAAAAAATGTTTCGAGGCATAGTGTGTTGCAGTCGATGGGGATTACTTTGAAGGGGACAATATAGATTTAGATGAATAAACTTGTATTTTTAATTTTCTGAATACATTCCGAATACTTTTTGATGGTGGTATGTTTATACGTATATTTCCACAAACTAGATAAATCACACCCTGAAGTGTGTACAAATTTAAAGGACCCTAAAATGTCTTTAGACGTTCATGAGTGGTGGTTTACTGAAGCAAGTGACCATCAAACGAGCAGAATTTTCTCCCCCAAAATCGCGTAAGAAAAAATTGAGCGACATACAATATAAAATTATGACGTCATGGCTAAAGAAGATTTACTCAGAACTTGTGTACAACTGGTTCCCAGCGAGGTAATCGCTTGAACTACGTAAGAAAAGTAGTGTGCAGCCGATTTGTTTGTTTATTGACTGCATGTATTTATTTATGTGGTCAACTACCATCGCCGCAACACGTTTTAAATTATAACCAAAGGGAACAAGGCATAACTGCATTATTTTCTTCTAACTTCCTAAGATAGGTGTTAGGTTGTAGAGCGGTAGACAATAGTAATCTATAGCCAGCTGAGTCCATTTTAGATATTAACGAAGAGCTAGCGTTATGTATGCGCCAGACGTTAAGTCAGCATATTACCCCAGACAACGAATAAGCTTCCCACGACACCTGTGACAAGTTTCTCACGATAGGAAAAATTGCAACATACACAAAAGTTTGCATAAATAGAGATGGAAAACAAGTTCACGGTGGAATAAAGTAATTAGCAAAGATACAGATAAGTTCTCAGGCAATCGGTTAATAAATAAAGTAGAATTAATAAAGTAGAATTAATAAAGTAGATAAAGTAGAAAAATAAAAGTGTTTAATTTTCACTGAATTTCGATATTTGTTTCAGTTGCGATTTGTTGTTGGTAATAGTAGTAGAAATTTACAATTCATTGGTCAACGTCTCCGTCGGAAGGAAATACCAAGATGGTGGATCCCCCTTTTCAACTGGCCTGATGACACACACACACACCCTCTACAACAACAATTTTTTTCATTGTACATGCTTCACGAGGCATAACTCTAGAAGAGAAGCTACTTAAGGTTACGTTGAGGGCTGAGGTCGATCGATGTCTTTTTCCGGGGACCCAAGCCACATTGCTACCAGCGAGATCGTAGTCGGCTGAGTGTTTATGACGGAGCGATTTGACACAGAAACACTGTGTACCACATGATCGCTAAAATAAGACGCTTATTGTTATTTAAAGTCAGTTATACACTGGGCAAACAATTTTTTAAACTCTTAACAATGAAGAAGAGATTTCATGTACATTTATCAACAAAAAACCCAGACACAATGGAGAATTTCATCATTTGCACCTGGTGATGAGTATAGTGATTTTACCCAATCTTTTTATTACATATTTACCCACCCAAAAACTGGATATGCATTATTTTATGTAGAGTATCTCAAAATTTTCGGTAATGGTCAATCTGGCAATTTTGTGAATAATTTTTCTGCTCGTAAAGATCCCCGGATATCTCATGTTTCCTCTTAAACGCTGTAATAGGTGGTATTAAACATACTATACTTGAGTTTTTATGTGAAAAGTGATTGAAGAATTAATATTAAAATTGTCTTTTTTAAACTTAGTGTATCGATTCCAATTTGTTTTCTCTTATGCTCCCTTATATAACGTACATATGTCTCCGCTTCCCAAATACACCGGCATCCGCGGCCCAAAGGGATTCGCCCTAATATTTATTGCACTCACTATTCTGCAAAATAGCGAAAAAACACATAAAAGGGAACAACAACAATTGGGAAAACAAGAAAAGAAACAAACATAAAACAAAAAATGACGCACAACTAAGTGAAATAAAAAAAAAAAAAAAAAACATCAACAAACTGGACAATAAAGTCATCAAAATCGAAACTTCACTGTCAAAGACAATTTGTGAATCCAAATTGATCAACACACTGAAAACGAAGACTTACTTCGCAACGCAATTATTGACATTAAGGTAGACTGCTGTCAAGGCTAAAAACTTTGCGCAGGCACACATAACCCGGAGATCATGTCATTATAGTCGTCGATCAAAAACCTCTTAACACTAATAAAAGAAAATTACAGATATTCTGTAAGTTTGTATGGGAACTACAAATTTCGGCCTGTAAACAAAACCAACCCGAATAGGTTCCCGCAAATAAATAAAATATTTCGGAGGAAAGATCAAAACTACCTTTCGTTTATAAAATCGCCCGAACTACGGACAACGAACACAGGTATCGATCCAAATGAGGCCGTTGATGACGACAACTTCTTTGTGATCGAAGATCCGCAGAAGAAAGTAGAGGCTATAGTAGCAACTTTCCAGGAAGTGTACAAGGTGAATGACATCATTGGCCAAACCACGACCTGGAAAATCAAGTGCTTGTGCACAATTTCTACTTTCGAAATGAAATAGTTAACTGGCGATTCGAGAGCTCGAGTTTCACTCAGTTCAGTGACGAGAAAAAGGCAAATAATGTCATATCCGACGACAGGATACTACCCCGTAAAGTAGACGGCTGAATTGGAGGAGATAGGACAGTAGGATGAGGTAAAATTTCTTATAGTCGTGGATTGTTCGATTCGTTCCCCGATGAGCTTTTTTCTTAGGGGACAAATGTAGGATCCTCATCACATTCTTCGGACAAAAAAATCAAGTTCGTCTTCACTTTCATGCTCAACCCACATCACTTCAACTTAACCAAAGAAGTCCATGATTCAATTATCGTATCCGTGCTTTGTTCTTCTGTTAAGCTTAAGTGGATATCTGCTCTTAATCCATCTTTTACGGACTGTAAAATATCTGAGATAAGTTCTTTAGTAAAAAATATCATTCAACCGGACGAGAACATATCACACGTTTCAAATGAAAACACCAGTCCGAAAGCAACAGATGAAACTTCGTTTTTCAATTTTTCTATTTAAATTAATTTATAGAACCTACATTCATATTCCATTTTATTAAATTTTAAACATCTTTTTAAATTGTGTATCAGATGAGCCATTAGATAAATTTAATACTGCAAACACCTCCGGAGTAAACGAATATTTTGCATATCTTTCAAATAGATCTCCAGTATTCGAACTGTTGGATCAATATCCAACTATTTAAAAAAATATCCTTAAAATGTAATACACCTCTACTCTCATCACCGGCAGTGGAGCGTCTATATTCATTCGTTGGATTCTTCCGACGTGGAGCATTGTCCGACGCGAATTTTTCGAAATTAAAACTGATGGTGTCAAAATAGAGGAATTTTGAAAGATTAAGTTATATTCGTTTACTACAAAATATTGCATCTTGGATATGATGATAAAGACATACACATGGATTTCCACATACACATATATATCATTTTGTAATATTAAAATAAAAATAAAATGTGTTTCGTTTTTCACCTAAATAAACTTGTTATTTAATTATTATGTGACAGTCTACATACAGAATTAATATACCATAAACTAGATTCAATTCATATACTTGATAGTGAATTCAAAATGACTGCACTGACTTCAAAATGGCATCAATGAATCCATTGACTTCAACATGAATTCAATGACTGCACTGAAACCATAAAAGAATGCATTCATTTGAAATTAATTCCCAATCAATGACTTCAAAATAAATGGCGTCTCTAAGTTAATTCATGACTTAAATGGTTTTGCAGATAAATCAAATGACTTAAATTCTGAAATGATTGCATTCTTTTACAACTCTGGACTACATAAGCAGCTATAGAAGTACGTAGGATTTTTTTATATATTGATTTTTGGCCGAATGGCGCACTATGCCATATAAAAAAAAACACATCCTACAAACTTGATTAGAAAATATATTTCAAAGTATATTGAGAATTGAATTGGTTAAAAATTGTTCAAGTTATGGTAGCCAACTTAAAAAATGCAGTTCTGAGATAAACGCATTTAAAATTTTAAATTATAGAAAGTCATACCAGGCGGGCTTGTACTATTCTTTGAAAAACAAGTACTTCCAGATATTTCCCGCCCATAATTTTTTGGGATATCATATTTGAGATCCTAAAGGATCATTGAAAGCAATAAAAAAAAATCGCCTATTACATAAAATGCACCCTGTATTAGCTTTTGGTTTTTGCATATAAATTTCATTTCCCATTTACAAAACATGTGAGCATGTGACCGTCTCAACTCCATCTTCTTTAATATCACCAATTTCCATACCTGCGGCTACTACAGCAACCATTGTATCTGCAATCGTAAATCGGCTGAAAGCTGCCAAAATCAATAGTTTACTTGCGCCACCTTTACGTTAAAAGTGTATCTATGTTATTTATCAAGTACAACAACCAAAAGCACTTAATTACCAAACAAACAAATTCAAACGAAATCTAGATGTAGCTTTATTTGTGTTTGGACCTTTTTCAAAGTTCAAATTGAACCTTCATTATTTTTTGTTAAATTTAGCAATAACATCATTTACTAACATTTCAATCGCATCGAAATGATTCATCGAAAAGAACTGAACCCCATACACTCCCACATCACTTTCGAAAACCTCCTTTATCAATTGTCCAGCCATTTCAACAGCATACTCCCTAAACTCAGTCTCGTTACCTCGCCGCTTCCTATACCCATCCATCGATTCAGGTGACATGCTCACCTGCGTAATTTTCAACATCCACTTCATTGTATGGTAATTTTGCGGTACAAAAACACCAACAACTATCGGAACAGTGATTTCGTTTTTGCGACAATTGCCGATGAATTCGATAATACTCGTCGCATCAAAACAGATTTGTGTAATTATGAAGTCCGCTCCGGCGTTTACCTGTAAATTAGATAAATAAAAAAAAAAAAAAGATACAAAAACTTTAAATAATAAACATTTTTAGATATTGGAATACTATAAGTTACGTATTTGCGGGTATAATTTGATAAACAATTTTTTCTTTAGTTTCAGTTGATTAGGGGGAATTGGCTTTGGATGTGAGAATTAATCGCTGATTGTTAACGACTAAGAAAACGTTGATGCCAACCGGTGTAGAAATTTGTGAATCCCCGAATCACGATAAACAAGTGACTCTTGCATGATTTATTAAATGCAAGCAGATCAAAATCTTATTTAAGAGAATGTTGATTGCAGACAATCTAATTAACAGGGGACTTACATTCATTTTCGACAACACCTCTAGCTCTAACCAAACAGGGGCTGTTATACTCGTATTGTTTAGAAATTGAATTTGCTGATGGATAATTAGCGATCTGGTGACAAATGCGTCATGATGTTCCCAAAACTAAGCCATCTTGACAGTTTCAAGCTGCTTTTAAGAGCTAATTAATAGGCAAATGTTTTATTTAGCATAAAACACACATTAGACACATATTTGCATATACCATATGTACACGTATATATATATATATATCATGATTTAAGGCATGTGTTGTGTTTTCTAAACATGTCCAGTACAATGTGACTTACTGCTATTAGTATCAAATACATAATTTTGCAGGTATCCTAATAACACAACATACCGTAGGTGGCATATCTCATCGATTGTGGTAACAGATAAAGCCACTAAACATGATGTTATTTCTTCACTAGGACTAGGGAGGAACGAAAGATAGGTACCGATGTACGATGGCTTTAAATGTCTAAATGTTACAATGACTAGGAAATAAAAAGCTCAACATTGCATTTTATAAACGAGGTATACGGCTTAGGAAAGAATTACGATATGTCAAAAAACATCAGAGATAGGCTTGAGGGTTAAATGGTTTGAAGAGGCAGAATGCTACTTGCAATTTCAATGGTGGGACAGGAGATATTTCGTCGGTGTTCCAGGTTGTCAATTGACTGGGTGATATAAACATCACCTATGAGTCTTATCCCATGGTTTTTGAACCCTATGCAGAGAGATTTTAGGAGCACCTGACTACTCCAATTTTGGGCTGATGAATGCCTTATATATTGAAACCGGATCAGAGGGGTTAAAGTATTTATTACATTGCTTGAGGAAACCCAGACATTTCGCAGCATTTTTGGCGACATCGACTTTGTAGTCATTCCAACGTAGGTTGTCACTGACACACATACCGAGAATGAAAAGTTTTTCAGTTTCGACGATGCACGTGCCATTCATGGATAAAGGCTGAATATTTAGAGAGTTGTCGAACTTAAATGCAAGAGCCTAAGTCCAAACTCTCTCAAATGAGATGTCGAGATATTTCATGAGCTGACGGTTTATCAGCGTTTCCATGTCCTTGGAAAGAAAGAGAGAGAATAAGATTTTAGGGACAGGCTGGACAAATTCTGTTTTCTATCTGTGCGGAAAGAGTACTGAAAAGTAGGACTGAAAAATAAGTTTACGCAATTGTTTTGCTAGGGTGGAAGAGGGTGGAAGAACACATCTTTGGAAGAAGCGGAGATATACAATCTGGACCAGCGGATTTGCATATGTTAAGATCTTGAAGATCTTGCTACTACACGAGTGTGAAAGTAGGTTTATCCTACTGAAGATTCAACGCACTCAAGTGAAGGTGGAGGCAAAGCACAACCTGGAAGTGTTGAGCATTCTGCAAAGTGTGCAGCAAGCAAGCTGACAACTAGAATGTCATTGAATTTGTTGTTGGGATGGCGGGTGAGGCAAAATTTCTCACATTTGTTGACAAACGATCTATCAACAGCTTTCACTACCTTTGGGACATTGTAGTATTTTTTCCTAAGTTTTTGGTCTTATTGACGCTTGAGAAAGACGTTACAGTCATTTTTGGTAGATTTGAACTTTTTCCGGTTTTCCTATGACGGGTTGGTCTTGTAAGACTGAAAATACATTTTTCTAACCCTGACAGCCTCTTTACAGCTCGAGTCTTACTACGCTTTTTCTTTTGGTTGATACTCTCCATCCGATGAGGAATAAAACATCTCATTTCAAAGAAAATGCACATTTTGCACATTTTTCAATTCTCTGCACCATTCAGTTCTCAGCATATATTCCAAAACACCTTTAATGGGAGATTAGACGCTTATACCGCGTAGGTGTAAGAATGTGTACCAAACTTCGTGAGCTTGCCCTGGTGATTCGCCGACTATCATGAGAAGCTCGTATTTTATCCACTCATTCCCACCAAATAGAGCTTTGAACTCTTAACTAAATCAATTATGAATTATTATCAAGCGCTCGCTGCAAAGGTTTATAACAATTCGTCTGACCATTTTGTTTGTCCCACTGAATTTATTGCACTTTTATGCAATTACTTTTACCTCGTAAGCTATCCCTTATTAGGTGCAAGAAAATTAGACAAACTTAAAGATCCAATACTTTTTGGTGAAACCATAGTTTTCAAGTGAAGTGAAACTCCTAGGCGCTACCCTGAATCAAAAACGTACTTGGAACATACATATCAAAAAAAATACATATACCAATACATCTCTGTATTACAAGATGAGGTACACACAATAGAGCTCTGCATAAGACAACTTAAACACACCTACCATCAGCAAGTACATTTATATTCTTGGCCCTATTTGCTATTAACGCTTTGAGATATCTTCAGATATATTGGGTCTCCGCTGTTTTTTGTCACTAGATGGTGTTGGTGTCCATTTATCTGGAAACACTAATCTGATTGTCTCAAATGAACACGTGTTTGAAAGATAACATGTCAGGCTACATTTTTTGTGAAGACAGCTGTGTAATTCATTGCTCTTGTTAAAAGTTATACTGATTGGAATATAAGTAAAATATCTGAAGACATACACTATGTTATGCTTTCTTACTATAAAAAGGGAAAAACGCTGTAAAAACATACCGAAAAATTTGTGCAGTTTACGGTGAGAATGCTGTGAATAAACACCTGACCCATTAGTTTGAAATTTCGATGTAAAAGATGCACCTCGCACTGGTCGGCCTATCACTGAAAAAGTCGATGAAATTTTGAAACTGATGGAGCAAGACCGGCGGCACAGAAGCTGTCTCGAGATAGCGGAGGCACTAAACATCAACCGTTTGATAGTTTAAAATCATCTTAAATGAGCAGACTACTCAAAAAAGCTCGACGTTTGGATGCCACATGAATTAACGCAAAGAAATTTAACTGACCGAATAACTATCAATGAAACGCTTCTGAAACGTAACGAATTGGAACCATTTTTGAAGCGATTAATAACGGACAATGAAAAATGGATTAATTACGAGAATATCCAACGCAAGCGGTCATGGTCAAAGGCCGGTGACCGACCACAAACAACTTCAAAGCCTGAATTGACGGCAAACAAGGTTATGTTGAGTGTTTGGTGGGATTCAAAGGGAATTGTCCATTATCAACTGTTAGAACGTGGCGAAACGGTCAATTCGATCCTCTACTGTGCACAACTCCTCCGTTTGCATGAATCTATCAAGAAAGAGCGACTTGATTGAAATTGATTTTGAATAATGAATTTTTTTTTTCAAAAATGTACCAAAAACCAGCGGATACTTTTTATATGACCCAATACTTCTCAAAACACTAGCCAGCACCAATATAGTCCATTTATTCTGGGTCCCAGTGCACTGTGGATATAGTGGTGATGAAAGAGCAGACGAATTGGCCAGAAAAGTATCGGTTTTAACATTTATGTTGCCATTCTGCGTATTACCAAATAGCTCCATAAAAAGCTATATAAACAACTGGATAAAAGCAAAGGCATTTTATTACTGAATGAAAACTGAAAGTAACAGGCAAGCCAGCAACTTTTTATCAACCCTTTCTCTCAATATGTTGTAAGGCCGATCTACAGGAATGGTATTAAAAATCAGCTAAACAACAATAGACCGATATCTATGCTTCAAGTAGTAGAAAAGTGTTTAGAAGGTGTAATGTCGCAAAGGTGGCAGAGTTTTGTTGACAAACACTCTCTTATACAATACTATGAGTCAATACGGATTTCAAAAAAAACAAAAGTACAGGAAAGCTGCTAGGTGAATTCGCTAGTTGTGTCAATGATCTTAATAAAAGCCATCATGTGATAATCATGTATATGGACGCTTTCGATACTCTTAACCATGGGAAGTTATTAGATGCGCTAGAACGGACCTCTTATATGTGGAATAATGGCTGAGTAGTTTAAGTATTATTTACACAACAGGTTATTTTGCGTCAAGGTTAAGGACGTGTTAAAAAAAAGCTGCAGTTTGAAATCTCTCGAGGATCAAAACTAGGGCCGATTTCTCATCATCCTATACAGGGATGAGCTACTTGGCGTCTTCAAGCAGAGCATCACATTTACCTTTGCCGACTATATGGCAATTGTGGTCAGTCACAGGTCATTGGATACGGCAACGAAAAAAAAATATTGCAGGAAGAGTTCGATGCTGAAGCAAAATAGTGCCACGACAACGGCTTGATTATAAGTGGTACAAAAACCAAGATAATGCACATCTGGTGTCCATAATTCAAACCAACGCAGAGTAAATTATATATTTTAGAAACAATGTCCGTCCGAATACTGCAAACAACGCCATTGAATTAATTAAAACCTAAAAATATCTTAGAGTTATCATTGACTGTCATTTTATACGGATCAAGCTCATTGACAAACTGCGCAATGATCTGAAGAAAGCTTTATACGCACTAGTCCATAGTAAACTATTAATTAGTTGAGTCGATGTTATGATATGGTATACTAGCTTGGGGCAATGCTACATCAACCCACATTATTGTGTTGTAACTGCAAAATTCAGCGCTGAAACAAAAAAACCTGAGTTACTCACGGAACGATGAAGGAGCATTCAAAGTTTTTTATGTCGAGAAAATCTTTAAGATGACAGTAATGCTGAAATACTTGAACGATAACCGTTTCATTCGACCAATTGATCACACAAGCAACACCAGAAGACGTGTCCAAAATGTGCTTCAATTGCCCAGAAATTCCAATACATATGTTAGCCGATAACTACAATACAACTTTCCTTCAACAATCCCCGAATTACCTCTAGAAATAGTAAACATAGAAAATTTCAAAAGCAGAAAAACAACATGAAAAAGTTCTTATTAATCTATGTTAAAGTATCATAGCTAATTTGTATTATTTTTTTTTATTTTGTTCATGAAATCATTTTAAATTCTTTGAATATTCAAATCTATCACTAAAAGCTTACTTCAAATATAAAACTTTTAAAACACAATCTTCTGCAGACAAGTATATGGCTTCGCGGAAATTATAAAAAATGTTAAATACCTCTTAAATGTATCAATAGAATCTAAAAAAAAAAATAGTAAAACAAACTCCTACAGCTTTCTAGGGGTCAGATACACGCATTAACCGGATTCCTAACGTGTCACTTCAGAGTCAAAAAAAAAATAGCAAAAGGCAAAAACTGTCGCATGTGCAACGAGCACGAAAAAACAGCAAAGTACAATATATCCTTTTCCAATGTAACCGCTTAAGCAATCTTCTAGACAAGCCATACCTTAAAGCAAAAGATATCACTGCCAGCTCACTTCAAGATATAGCCGAGTTCATTAAAATTGCAGGCATCATGGGTAAACTTTGACTCACACAGTAGACTGTCACAGTAGACCTAACCTGGCAATGATAAGAGTACATAGTACGACCTCCCAGCTAAATTTAATCCTATCTTTGTATACACCCTGCCTGACTCGAACTGCAACCAACTTCAGACTGCTATAATTTCCAAACCGTTCATGACAGTCAGCTCAAACTTTGACACATGACACATAATTTTATAACTTACCAGCCTTTTAAACGACTTACTCAGTTGTTTTGAAAAAATGTTTATCCGTGATGGAATTCAAACGTGATAGTGTGATTGCTTTATACTTGGCTGGAAAACCACAGGTAGCTATCGTTAGAGCCCTCCAGCACCTTAACGTGAATAAATCATTTGTGTCTCGAACCATAGCTCGTTGCCGTGATACTGGCAGCGTTGCAAAACGCCATGGAGCTGGTCATAAAAAAAGAGCAGCATCGGCAGAAATGGTTCGGAAAGTAAAGGATCGAATTGAGCGAAATCCGCGTCGAAGTGGAAGAAAAATGGCTCGTGAGCTCAACATATCATTGGAACGGATGCAATACATACTGAAAAATGAGCTTGGGCTCAAGCCATTGAAGTTCGAAAGAGCGAAGGAGTTGCTTCGCTTGCACGAAAGTGGTGAGTTGCCGAATTTAGTTTTTTTCCAATGAGTCGCCATTTGTTATTGAGCAATATTTCAACAAACAAAATGACCAAGTTTACTTTCCAGAAAGGTCCTTCGAAAATTTTCACCTTCGGACGGCCACCAAAAAGCAGGCAGCACCGATGGTGATGGTTTTGGGCCCCCATAACCGCCGATGGTCGCTCTCCGCTCATATTTTTGAACCATGGCGTCAAAATTAATGGGATCGTATACCGTGAAACTGTCTTAGAGGTAGTATTGAAGCTTTGGGCAAACAATAATTTCGGTCGGAGGCCGTGGACATTTCAACAAGATTCAACACTTCATTTCTTCGACACAATGGATTGCTGGGGATGTCTGGGGTCTGAGGTACTTTGAAGGCGAAGGTTGGCACTAAAAAAATACCAAAGTTTGAACCATCTCAAACAAGCACTTCACCGGGAATGGGCCAAAATACCGCAGAGCCACTTGCGTTCAGCGTGCGATGCTTTCTTCGGCCGTCTCAAGGCCATTATTCGCGCCAAAGGTGAACATATTGAAAACTACTGATAAAATTTGAAAATTAATGTATTTTCCAAAATTTTGATAAAATTTATCAAAAAATAAAAAAATTATAGCATTTTAAAAAGATGCAGTTCGAGTCAGACAGGGTGTATATATAATGAATTAAGTTGGTGTTAGAATCTTCATATGCAGAGTACAGGTTTAGGCACGTAAACCGTCGGTTATTCGATTAAGTATAAAATGCTGGGATAACTAATAACTATGGTATATCCAAGCACCACATATCTAAAACTTCAAACACATATAAATCTTACAACACACTATTTTAAGAGAAATAGAACCTGTTACTTCGTAGAACCGCGTAGTAACAGACAGACTATATAACTTAATTGATTAAGCTCTATCCAATTGCTAAATGTATACTCTAAAACAAACTTTAAAAAAAAAAAATCTCCCATAAAACCACAAGAACAAAGTTAAAAAAACACGTGTGTCCTGATGACAAAAAACTAAAACAAATTCTTAAAACTTGCTTAAGACAACTAACATGATTTGTGACACATTTTCTGGATGCCGTGTATTCTAGGTGACTTGAAATTCACTGTTCAGATTGCTTTAAGTTTTCTAATAGAATATGTTATACTCGTAGTCAATGGTTATATAAACTGGAACGGCCCGCAAAGAGTAGAAAAATCACTATACATAGTGAGGACCGTCGTCGGTTGGATTCCACCGGTTACCAAAACAAATATTAGCACAACTACTAACCATCACTGTGATTGATTTGAATTTTGTAAAAAAAAAAAAAAGCCCCACAAAACTGACCACCATTAAAAGGCCAAAACGAGATTTGACGGGGAATTTTTAGCGATTTCAATTAAACGTTTAACCCACTTAAGAGTTTCGATGACATTCTCAAACCGGCACAAGGATATCAATGTATCACTTATTGTGTAAAAAAAAACTGTCTTACCTTATTTTTTAGGTACTCCAAGTCAACTTCGATGGATTTTGCCTGTGGATGTCCTTGCGGATAACCTCCCACCGCAATACTGATCGTATCTGCAATTTTAATCAACATTCTACTCAAAATTATTGTTGTATCGAAAAAATCAACGATCTTACCTCCACGAATTTGTCGGATCGCTGCAACCAAGTCGCATGCATGCTGATATGGCTGTTCAGCTTCAACCAGATCACCGCGCAATGCAAGCACATTTGAGTAGTTCAAAGCCAGAAACTCCTTCAATCGGTTCGATGTAGCTCGATAGCTAGTGAAATGAGGCATCACAATTGTCTCATTAATCCAATCATTGCCAAGTCGAACTGAATCCACATCGGTGATAGGTTCGACTTGGCTGTATCTATCGCCAAACCATACTAGCGACATAAACAGCGGTAGTACAGCGAACTTCTGATAATCCAAGGTATTGTTTGACTTAGCCGATAATTCGATACCATAGAAGTACTCGTGGTTGTCAGCCTTAGTTTGAATTAAATCTGCGAGCTTTGGTTGCTTATAGATTGGTACAAATCTGTCTGTGAATTTCACCTGAACAAAGTTACCGGTTGGGGTATTGTCTGGATTGTGCATGGCACTTGTGTTAGAACTAGTACTGGAGGAGGTTTTACTAGTGCTTGTATTGGTATTATTCTCTGTTGGCGCTTGATCTCTGTAGTTCCAATGAAACTTGCTTGGAGTTGGTGCTTGAAACGCTTTGCTAGAGACGCGTTTGGTTTATAACTGAAACAAAATATGAATAGTCATTGCACAGTAAAGTTTCGAGAAAGCTCTTCAATTAGATCGGTTGATGTTGTTATGTGGGAAGCTTTAAGTCGCACATTGCTTTGCCTAAACAAACTGAGTATCCCTGTGTAAAGTTAAACACAAAGTTTAAAATTATCTATTGTTTTTTTTTTTTCTTTTTTTGTTGTACTTTTGAGTGATTAGAGAATGTAAAATGTTATCGATTAATGAGTCTGCTTAATCTTTATTCTTTTTAGTTGTTATTTGTTGAATAGATAATTGCACTTAGATAGTCATAATTTTTTTAAGTATCATATTTTAGATAGTTTAGAATTTAAGAGTAAATTTTCTATACTTAGGATGAAACTTTAAATTAGGGAGACTAGACACTAGAAGGCACAAAATTGTATTAATGCATTTTGAAATATATATTTTTTTTTTTTTCCTAATCGAAATTATAGTTTTCTTTTTGTCAGAATGAAAGACTTGCACAGTTACCTACTAAATTTATGTTCGTTTTAAATCTAGTCCCTTAGCTTTTCGAATACATGCACATAAGTTAATGCTTTAGTAATATTGTAAAATCCTTACTTAATCAACACCTACAGTCTCATTGCCAAGTACGTGCAGTCCAATGCAATTGGTCAGATAAAATGTCCTGTGAATTTGTTTTAACCGCATTGCAGCAAGCCTTGCAAAAGTCAGAAGCAGGATGCAGTCATCAATCTTTTCTCCTGATTGAAAGAAAAAATGCCGCATACCGACTTCTGAAGGCTGTAATACATAAGAAAATGTCCTGTGCATTTGTTTTAACCGCATTGCAGCAAGCCTTGCAAAAGTCAGAAGCAGGATGCAGTCATCAATCTTTTCTCCTGATTGAAAGAAAAAATGCCGCATACCGACTTCTGAAGGCTTTAATACATAAGAAAATGTCCTGTGCATTTGTTTTAACCGCATTGCAGCAAGCCTTGCAAAAGTCAGAAGCAGGATGCAGTCATCAATCTTTTCTCCTGATTGAAAGAAAAAATGCCGCATACCGACTTCTGAAGGCTTTAATACATATGTTTTTCACTTCTTATTGTTCTTCCTTCTTTTGTTAATTTTTTTGTCTTTCATTTTTGAATATCTCCAAAAATCTGCGAAGATTTTTAAACATAAAATAAACCAAAATGAACTTACATCGTCACATCATCAAAAATTTACTCGTATTTATGTTTTATTTTTCATAATTTTATAAATTTACAAATTTTATATTGTTTACCTGGTACTGACTGATATGTATTGGCTTGAGCCTTGTCGATTGTACTCAAAGAGAGCTCAGTGAATGTAGACTTCTGATTTCAGAGCTTTTTAATATAAGAATAGTATATGTTTCGAAGGAAAATTAAGGAGGAAAGAAAGATATGTTAGGTACCGATGCTAGTTGGTTTTAAATGTTGGTCTGTTAGTCTGTTACAATGACTAGGAAAAAGAGAGCTCAGCAGAGCATTCCACAAGCGAATTTTTCGGCTTTAAAACGAATCACGATATTTCAGAATACATCTGAAAGTGGGCTTGAGGGTATACTGAAGAGCATTCATAGCGAGACGAGTGTTACGGTTGAAGGTTTGAAAGGGTGGAATACTACTGGCGATTTCTATGAAGCACTGATTGTGGAAATAGCGGTAAAACAAAGTGATACACGAGACATTTCGTCGGATGTTCTAGGTTATCCATTGACTGAGTGATATCGCACGGATTTGAATCTAGCAGATGCAGAGATGTTTTAGGCGCACCTGGCCAAATGTGTACTCCACATTGTACTCCAATTTTGGGTGGATAAATGCCTTATATATTTTGAGGCCAAATCAGAAGGAGGAAAGTATTTCTTACATCGTTTGAGGAGACCTAGACATTTCGCAGCATTTTTGACGACATCGAGCATGTAGTCATTCCAAAGTAAGTTGTCATACCGAGAATGTAAAGTTTTTCGGTTTCGACGATGCAAGTGCCATTCATGGATTATGGCTGAGTGTGTAAATTTTGTTTTAACGGCAGCAGACAGCATTGTGTTTTGGAAGCATTAAATTCCACTCTGTTGATAGTTCCCCAATTGGTTATGCTATTGATATCGGAATTTAATGAAATTACCATACGCAACCGCTCCCGTATGGTGAAAGAGCAGGGGCATGAGTGCTGGAAAGAATATGAAAAGCAGAGAGTACTGCCGTTAGCAAAGGAAAATATTGGATTAGAAGTCGCAGACAAAAAGACATTGATAAAAATCAAAAAGAGCCTCGGAGACACACGGGCATTTATTTTGTGAATATAGACTTGAAGCCATCCAAAATAACTTAAATTGAACGTTCCGGAAGCTAGTTTCTAGTCCAATGAAGAAGAAAGTCGTCTATCTCAAATGCACGCATTTTCGACAAAAGAGCCTGATGCCTGTCGATGCCTCTGTCGGATGCCTTAAATATATCAAGTGCCTCTTGTATGTGAGACTTGTAATCAAACTACCAGTGGACCTGTTGCTACGAAAACCGCACTGCCGGTCATTGAGAAGTTTTCGTGTTTCGAGATATATTATAAGATGACGGCTCAGCGTTTCCATTACCTTAGAAAACAGGGGTGTAAGTGCAATGGGTCTGTAAGACGAGAGAGAAGAAGATTCGGACTGGACAAATGCTGTTTTCCATTTACTTGGAAAGAATCCTAAAGAGTAAGATCGATGGGAAAGCTTACGCAGCGGTTTTGTCAGCGTGGAAGAACACTTCTTCAGAAAATCGTTGGGATTTAGGATGAGGCAGAATTTGTGATGTTTTTGACAAACTACCAAAAGCTTTTACTACATTTAGGACATTGTAATATATTGTTGCCTCAGTTTTTGTTCGTATTGAAATTTCACACGCTTAAGTAAGACTTTTTTCGGTTTTCCTCTGTACTATAGATTTGATCTTGTAGGACCTAACCCTAATAGCTATACAATACAGCTCAAATCGCACGACGCCTTTTCTTTTGGTTTGATACTCTTCATCCGGTGAGGGATTCCAAAGAGATCCACGTCGTTATCGATGAAATATAACGACCAGTTAAGATTCTTAAACAGATCTTAAGTCCGCTCCAATCGGCTTTCTCGTATTTACATATTGTTCTCTTAGGAATCTTGTCTCTAACTGTGTGGTCGGCGTACGAGAAATTAGCTGAAATGACATAATGGCCCCACGAACCTAAATGGAAAAGCACATCAACAGTGTACTTATCATGGTGAGAAATTAAAAACAAGTCCAAGGCTGACTATCAAGGTCTGGTATTCGAGCTCATTTACAACTTGGGTCAAGTTATTTTCCGCAACGAAGGTCTCAACACACCGTCCTTTGGGAGTTGTTTGTCCAGAATGTCGACCAGAATTGTGTATATTACAATCGCCCGTAATTACGATTTCAGTAGGAGGATTCAGGGATATAGTACAATCTCTTGTATAAAGTTAGACAGCGCATCAAACTCGTTAAAAGTAAAATTGCTGTCCAGTCTGGGGATTCTGTAAATAAAGCAAGAGTGGATAGTTTTCTTACGAAGATGGAATTTTAACCACATGAATTCCGGATTGGATTCTGGATCACATTGTGTTAGAGTTTGGTGAGAAAAATTCGTAGTCAGGTACTTTCAGATCAGAGTGATCAGAGAGGTTGCGGACCGGGATCTACCTGTGTTTCATTAAGTGTCAAAATTGCTGGTCTGTATTTACAGACGTGGAAATGTCCAGAAAAGTGATTTTTTTTAGCCCGCACATATTGGTCACGTCCACCCTGAATTCTTTAGTTATAATCATAGACAAACACAAAAAACACAAACACCGACGATGCTTAGCAAGACTGCGAAGTGAAAATTCTAAAGTTGACTTACCGAATCAAATTGTTGTAGGTATTATGCTCCTACAACCGTATGCAGTTATGCAAGTAACACTAGTTTTGACCAGGAGCGGGAGAGGTGAAATACCCGCACTGTGTAATTTTTTTTTTTTTCTTTTTCACTGAACTGCACTAATTACTTTTTTTTTTGTTTTTTTTTTTTATTTTGTTTTGCAACAAGGGAGGAAAGTTTATAAGTGCACTCACACTGCCAGGTGCACTCGCCGGTGGTTGACACGGTACCACCTAAAGTCTAAGATAGCCAATGGTGCATTTTTTATTTCTTTTAAGGCCAGTCATATTACAAAAGTCATTGATTCGTCTATATTTCTTTCCCACCTCAAATTCTGGTCAATACCAGAGCTCAAATGGAAGTCTACATTCGTCGATAATGCATCAGGTGCATATGGTATTATATCAATTTACCCTTCATGATATAAATATCAAGGGAACTGAGAATCATCAGCGAATACTTATAAATTCGAGCCAGGAATGCTTGGCAAATCACCTAGGCAAGCGATGCAAAACTTGTCTGTTGGATAGAGCAGTCAACCATTCGTATTAAAATGAAACCCAAATCAACCAAGTAAAAAAATAGCTTATGATGGAATAATATAGAACCGTTTAGTGGTACTAGATCTGTTTATTACCTTGAGCTCGGAACTACAACAGGGCCAGCAAGAGAATAGTATAACCTGCTCCTTATGTGAAGATCTTTGAACTTAGCACAGATTTTCCAGACCTAATTTGTAGCGACTAAAGTTATTTTTCAACGGTGATATTTCTCCTAAATGCAAGATGTAGTGCAACACAATTTTTATTTGTATTCTAGCAGTTTGGTAGCCTTTTTTAAGATAGTACGTTTCGAATCGACACTCGTTGGGTATTCTATCTGTAGCTTTAGATTGAGGAAATCATGTCTAAGTTAGTTTCGATGAAACGATTCAAATTACAAAGCACCGCTAGCCTTTTAGCATAATGCGGATGCAATAAAAACAACGTTTGTCTTACTTAAGCGTTGAAACCTAATACCGAAAAAAAGTGCAAGTGATTATTGTATGATCACCACGCATCTCCATCAGGAATATTATTTGCTGAAGATAACCATTTCATTTGTATCATACTTAAGTGATGCTTACTGCTACTAATCAGCTCAAAGCTAGGATCCTAAACTATAGGGTTTTCCAATAGGGACTTGACAACTTTGAATTTAATTTGTGAACGCACACTTTCACTAATCATCAAACTGTCACTGTCAAATTATTCAGTAAACTCAACATTATCATTATGGTAAACTACACTAATGAGCTACGTTCTCCGATTGAGTTCTGGAGATAATAAATTTCATCGCAAAATCATCTTCACTGACGAAGCTCATTTTTGGCTCAATGGGTTCGTCAATAAGTAAAATATGCGTTATTGGTCGGGTGAAAACCCACATGTGCTTCATGAATCACCACTTCATCCACAAAAAATAACTGTTTGGTGCGGTTTGCATGCCGGCGGCGTTATTGGGCCATATTTTTTCGTCAACGATAACGATCGTCACGTTACTGTGAATGGTCAGCGTTATCGCGCCATGATCACTGATTATTTTTGGCCCGAATTGGAAGATATGGACTTGGACGATATGTGGTTTCAACGGGATGGTGGCACAAGCTACACAGCACACGCTGCAATCAATTTATTAAAGAGGCTATGTGAGGCTACGTTAAGTCATTGGTTTATGCCAACAAGCCGAAGACGTTGGAAGAGCTCAGAGCCAACATTGAACATAGCGGCCGTTTCGGCCCAAATGTGTGGCCGAGTCGTTGAAAATTGGGTCCAACGAATCGACCGCTGCAAACTTCAAGCCAATAATAAAGTTTTTGAAATATCTTAAATGGCTTGCCTTTTATTTAAAAAAAAAAGTTGTCAAGTCGTTATTAGAAAACCATATACATCATGCTCGATTTCGTTAATGCCCTCTATTACAAACACACAAAGACAACTGGCTTCTCACTTTATTTGGCGCATAAATTAAAAAACATAGATGGAAAACTTTCCAGGTTTTGGCACTTCCAAATACGGCTTTTCACTCATTGTCCCTATCTGTGAATCTGTGAATACTTGTAAATTGTCAATAATGTCAGTTCGTCTCATTCATGTTACACATATTTTTATATAGTGAACGTTACGTATAAACTAATTCCATTGTATCTTATTTTAGCAGTGGATTTGTGAGCAATACCAAGCGTTGTAAGTGTATTGGTAGAGTTGGCCATCTAGTTTAGTCCGTTTATGATTTGGTCAAGAATCTGCTAAATGGTAGCTGTTAAATACATAGCAAAAATATATCTGGTATCATCGTAAGCCATCAATGTGTGAAAGAGGTTAGGAACGTTTCTATGTCACCGCGTAGACTTCTCTAGAGTCTCTAGTTGTAACCATTTTATGCCTGGTTTTCTTACTAATAATTAGTATTTCTATTGTAGATTTAATCCGATCCTACTCGTCGTGTAGTAGAATCGGTGATGTTGAAACCAACTACTTTAGTTAAGTGCTCATAAGTTGTGTCCCCAGGATGAATATTCTTGTTTTACTTTCTCTCTATCTGCAAAGCTTGTGCTCAGCCTCTTAATAAATGTAAGGCCTATCGTCATTTTGGGAGCAAAAATATTTCCCTAATTTGTATTTGTAAAATACTCCTCCGCGGCAGCGAAAACTTCCTTGTTCGACCCGTACTACTTTCCGGCAAGCGATCTTTTAAGGTTTGGGAACAAAAAGAAGTCGCGAGAACCAAATCTGGAGATAACGCAAAATGGGGGAGCGATTCGTAGTACAATTCGACGAATTTGATTGTGATGGTAGAGCACGTTTTTTCTTCAAATCGACCCAATAAATCGACGTAGTATGCTCCTGTAACTGTTTTTCACTTCTCCAAATTTTCAACGTGGATCACACCTCGCGCATCTCAAAAAACGCTGGCCATCACCTTTCCGGCCGAAAACACGGTCTTCGCCTTCTAAGGAGCACGTTCACCGAGTAAAACCCATTGTTTCGATTGTTCTTTAGTGTCCAGTATGTACCAATGAATCCACGTCTCATTAACGGTCACGAACGACGCAGAAACCCGTCGTCGATTAAACAGAGCCAAGCGCGTGTTTAAAGTGGTCTCACGATTGTACTTGTTGTCAGCCAACACATGGTCCGCCTATACGAGATCATGGATTTTGTCCACGTTTTCCTCTGTACTATAGTAACCGTTTTTGGGCCACCTTGGCGCGGTTCATCAAAAACCGATGTGCAGCCACGGCGAACCAATGGTAAACGGTTGTACGGGAAGATGAATTGGTCCCATACACACAATTGAGAATGGGCTTGATTTCCCGCAGGTTTTTTCCACTGTAAAGTAAGAATCGGATCACGGAGCGATACTGCTCTTTTTCCATGGTCGCAAAAAACATTAACACGATGTTTTGAAATGGGTGTTAAAAGAAAACTAAGCATCGAATTTTCACAAAATTTTGACAGGGGGGCTAAAAGAGGTTACACTAAATGATTGTATACTCATTTTGACACAGTAGCGCCAGCTATCTTCCAATCCGGATACTCATCAAACAGCCCTAGTATATATCTGTAGTTTCTTGTTATGGTTAAGTTATGTGTCTCTGAAAATTTGTGCGCTCTTTTCCTAAAAGTATTTGATATTATTAAATTATCGAATTTTGAACACAACGGCTTTAACTTAAGGCATTTATTCAGATATACATATGTACATATGGCAAATGGTCAGGTTAGGCATTTGAATAAGTCCTCCACATATGTCAGTCCATAAAATTGCTTCCAAACTATTCAAAAAGAATTGTAAAATGAGCTTGGAGTTATAAGTTTGCTTTATTCATTTTTTGTGGGATTTAATGTGTTGACATTATATGACGCGTTAATTTGTTTGTTTTTTGTTTAGAGAAATATTTTTTACTATAAAAACGGTCGTATCTGCATACATTCATAAATATTAAAAAAATGAATTAGTTTTGCCGGTTTTCCATATCACCTCATTCATGTTTGTTATTGTCTAGTGTTATCACATTAATTGGTGCGTAAAACAAAAATTAATGGATTAAGAATAATTCGTCGGAAATCTTAATCAAGTTTGTAAGTACATAATTACATATGTATGTACATACGAGTATATGCCTACTCCTCGTCGCAGTTTCAGTGAAATGTACTTTTCTATAGATAATCAAAAAAGTGACGAAATTGTAATTAAAAGTTGAAAATAATTAGAATTAAATTAAAAAGAATTCGATTATTTTGAAAAGAGCGTCATCAAGCAGATTTTTTGTTTTTGTTAATTTATATCATAATTTGAGTACGGTTTTGTTTTTTACTAGTAAGCGAAATGTTATTTTTTATTTAAAATCCAGCATTATGGCTTAGCCGAGAGAATTTGTGCTACCATACGACATGAACAATGTCGCCGATTGACCATTTTGTCTCAAATTTGAACAGAATCCGCATTGAAGTCTATAATTCCTGGAAAAATCTTTGTCCCGAAATCTGATGTTGAAGTAGAAGTTGTAAAACTGATGATGTTACTCGACATATACTATATAATTATTGCAGGAGCACCGTGACAATATTACGTATGAGCTGTTCGAGGAAGCTTATGAGGAATCAACATGAATCAACAATGCAATCATTTTAACTCTCTGTGGACGAGTGCTTACGTTTTGCATTGGATATGGGTGTTGTTCAATTTCTATTGAGTGCAAAAGTCCCTCTAAGAATACAAAGTTATACGTATGTACCTCTTAAAAGTTTGATTTTGTCCAAATAGCGATGGGGTGGTTTCTGGTTTTGTTTTTATGTTGGTCCTGTTCACATCTCCATGAATGTGAATGAGAACTAATTAAGTCTGCTTTCAAAAGGTTTACTGGACGCCCAAGATTGAGAAAGCCCGAAGAGTAATGACACACCATAACAGAAAAATTATTTTTATGTAAATATTAAACTTTTTTACATAACCACCCTTATAGCGTTTTTTATGAAGTAATTTTAGCCCTGGCTATTTGACATATTTAAAGCAATAAAGGCAGTTTTAATTTTCTTCTTTTTAGCTATAATTTGAAGGGCTGGCAATGACAACGTCATCACCAACGCCTTGGAAACACCAGTAATTTAAATGAAGTAATGAAGGGGTAACTTCTTTGTTGTTTTCTTCATATTTGAGGTGCATTAGGGAAAAAATTCGATGCGCTTATTACTAACCCATAGCTGGCTTATATAATTTAGATAGAATTTACAGTAGTTTCGCACATATATATTTGATAAAAACCCAAGAATTCTTTTAAAAAAATATATTTATCGAACACAATATCTTCTAAATGATCGCCTCAGCTCTGCTCGCAAACTTTCAGAGTTAGAAATGTTTGCAGATTGTTGGCGTAGACTTTGATTCTATCATAGCCCCAAAGAAATAAGTTTAACGGTATTAAATCGAACGATTTTGGCGGACAATGTGTATCTCCGAAATGCGAAGTTACGCGACCAGAAGACTTCGTGCGTAATAACTTTATAGTTTTGTGACTTGAATGGCATATAGTACTATCCAATTGAATTAGAGGTCGTCCATATCCATATTCTTGAGCTCCGCCAAAAAAAATCCTAATAAAATTCCACGGTTAGGATTTTGTGTAGCGTCTCATTGTAAATTTTCCAAATTTATAGATTACAACTTTTAGCATATTTCAACAAAGCATGCATTAGCTGTAAAATGATTGCCCTGCAGCTTTTGTTGAAACACCCTTTATAAACAAAAGTTCGTATTTAGCTTCAATCTGGTGTGAATTTGCACCTCAACTAATTAAAAAACTAACTAACTCTGAAGAGGCCACCTCAAACCCCATATGGCAAGGCGAAGTCTTCCTCAACTGTGTTCTCAGTTTTGCTCTATAGCGCAGAAACGTAGACATGGGCAAAGACGTATGAAGATATTCCCGATAATTTTGAACGCATGATTATTTGGGTGATTTTTTGTTCCGTATAGAGTACGCTTCAGTCGCCTAGATGGCTAGAAGATGTAGAGAGCTGGATATTAGTGCCCCGATCCAAAGGGTTTTCGATTCCGGTTAAGCCCTTCCTGCGATTTTAGGTGTAAACCACAGATGCTCGCATTAGGGGGCCTATCTTAACAAGACAGGCCAAGACCGAAGTCTGGAGAGTTGCTGACATCCACGGTACCATTATTTAAGTCCTGGTATGGACTACCGTTGTTCCTGCCACTAGCAGGACCTATGACCGGCTACTTTTAAGTTCAGAAAAACGTTACAATAAGACCAATAATTTACCTTGTCCACGCTTTTTATTAGACAACGTCATTGATGGAAGAAGTCTTCATAATTAGGCGGGGGCATAGTAGAGTTAGATTTCGTCTAAAGTAGCGTGCAAAAGTAGAATCGAAACCATATTAGAGTGGTCAATTGGCCAATTGCCGTGCCAATTGAAGAGACTTATTTTTAGCACCAGATTCACACGGACTGCAGAGTCATCAACTGGTCAAAGGATAAAACACTAGCAGATGTGATCGATGAGTCACGCCAAGAACTTTCTGATTAAAAGAACTTGTAGTTTTCTCAAATGGTTTTTGATATTTCATAAACTATTAAAGTTTTGGACAAATTAATCCAAAAATGATAAAGAGCAGCTCAAGCCTGACCGGTTAAGCTTGAAACAAAAACAAAAAGTGTGGCAGTTGGGGTTATCTCCCACTTCCGCTGAGCAAGAAAGACTTCAATACATACTTGAAGTGAATTAGAAAGAAGTTACAGAACTTTAGCCAGAAGCCCCCATGAAGATTTAAAAAGTCATGGACATGATTTCATCGTCCTCTTACTCAGAGGGGAGAGCCACCATGCCATGCAATTCCTTATTTTTGTCTCACCAAAACCATTCACCTATAAAAGTTTGACCGATCAGATCTGTGAATCCCTGTATTTACAAAATCGTAGTTAGTACTGCATTGACGGTTCTAAAATTGTTGTTTTTTTTCTTGAATAACTCTTTCTGGCCCGATTTGTTTCAAATTTCGTTAAATGCGTGCTATATTCATATATTTCGAAAGAATCCTCTATTTTTAAGAAAAAAAAAATTAAACAGTTATCAGCAGATTTTAAATTGGCACATACGAACATACACATACAAAAACACATGACACGAACATACACTTGCTAAAAAAATGTGTTTCAAATGTTTGGAATTTGGTCACATAGCTTCGAGGAAGCTAAATCTCAATCATTCTGAGACAGCTCAGGATTATTTGAGACAGACAGCTAAAGATGAGGGAGCAGACCATAGTTAGCGAACCATATAAAACCCTTAACACCAGTATATGGATCTGCGACCAATCAAAGCTAGCGGCAGCAGGCATTCCAAGAAACCTACACTCATGGATATAGCTTTGTCCGTGCGAAAATCAATGGCATACACTTTTATAGATGGTTATGCACGACCAAGCTGGAAAATGGGTGAATTTGAGGAAATGCTAGATGAGCTAGCTGAAGACATACGTGGAAGATATCCAATTGTTACGGGAGGGGATTACAATTTATGGGCAACTGAGTGGGGCTGCAGGTTTACCAACCCCAGAGGGTATACTTTACTGGAAGCACTCTCGTCCATAAGCCACAAGATGAACTATTTTCTTATCGGCCAATATGTCTTTGAAAAAGAGTTTTATCAAATCGCCAATTCAGTTTTGGAAAATCGCGGTGAAAGATGGAGATGGATGATGCCTTTAACCCCGTAACCTGGTTATCCATAACAAGAGCACTTTCTAGAATGGATTTATCATACTATTTACTTAAGATTGTAAGCTTCTTACTATCTCATACAAAGACAGCTTCAATATCAAAAAAAAATGTGGCATTAAATAATACACGGCTCTGCAGGAGTACCACAGGGATCAATACTACGACCATTATAGTGGGTTATTGTGTACGACGGAGTACTGGGACTAGCGCTGCCACGAGCAGTTCACATAATAGATTTCGCTGATGACATCGCTATTGCTACGGTAGCCAAACACATTCATAAAGTAGAATCTGGTAAAATGCTGCTACTGCGCAAATAAAAGATTACTATAGCTACGCTCAGCTTGACTTGAACTTGCTGACCATAAAACTGAGGCGATTGTAATAACCAGTCGTAAGACCAGTGCAACCTTCCGGGTTGAAAGCCAAGCAATTCACTATAAAGTAGCACTGGAATACCTGAGAGTAATGTTAGATAATAGACTAAAATTTTCACCACATATCTTTTATGCCAGCGAAAAGGCATCTTTACTACAAGCGGCATTATCACGAATGTCGGTGTACCTGGTTACACCAAAAAGGTGTTACTCTCAAGAGTGATCAGCTCGGTTCTGTTTTACACCGCCCCGGTTTGGACCAAGACACTAGTCAAACAGGATGCTAAGAAAAAACTATCGTCAGTATACAGACATCGGCATACAGCATTAAGAACGATATGTGGCTTTCGAATGATATCGGATGAAAGAACATAGTTATAATGGTTCCCATCGATATACTCGCGGATGAGATGTTTAGGGTATATAATATAATTGCATCAAGCTGCCACGTAGAAACGCATGAAATAAAAAGAAGTACAGAGCAGGAAAGGATGAATACAATATCAGGTGGCAAAATAGATGGCACAACACCAAAATACGCCAATGGACCTATAAGTTAATTCCGTCTTTAGAAGTGTGGATAAACCGGACACATGGGAACTACAACTACCACCCACGCAGTTCCTGTCCGATCACCGGAGGTACTGTAAATATCTATACCGCTTTGGACACGATAACTTTTCCTTGTGTCCAAATTGTCCAAATGAAGACTATGATGCGGAGCATACAATCTTTTATTGCATTCGTTTCGCAGAAAGAAGAAGAATCACAGTCTACAGTCGCTCGTCGAACATATGTTATGATCAGAGGAAAACTGGGCGGGAATTTTTGGGCTTATAACCGATGTGCAAACAGAACTCCGCCGAATTGAATAGGTACGACGTGCTGAAACAGTATGGAACCAGGAGATAACATAATAATATGCTGACCAGCCCCGCGAAGTAATATCTCATGGGAGTTCCGCAAGGAGAGTGGTTGAAGTGCGCAGGGCGTGATTTAGTACGTAAGCAAACTCCTGACATTGGAACATTCAGGGGTATGAATCGTGTAAGCTAGTGACTCTTTCTACTAGTAACTTTCGAAGATTACACAGTCCATGTCGCAGCCACAAAAAAAGCACACCTAGCCATTTTGTTAATACTCGTAACTGCCTTAAAACACTATAGACACAATAAAACATAAAGATATCACAAAATGTTTATTTTCGATTTTTGAGATGAATGCAAAACTTTCAAATCAGAAAGTTAATAAACTTTTTCGACAATTGAACCCTTTGTATGTATCATACATACTCGTATGTACGGCTATTTAAGTCATACTAATCTCTTTATGCTTTAACGCTCCACCGAAGTGTTATCACAGATTATTTTAATATTCTTTAAAAACATGAATTCACACCCGATCCAAACATGGCTACCAACCAAGACATGACACTACTTTCTCATCTTATGTGTTGTAAAACATATGCCATAGACGAAAAATTAATGTTTACACGACGAAGTAAATCAGACACGAAATAAACCGCTGTCCTTGGTTCGAAAATCCCTGCTGCGACCAAAAAACAAGCAGAAAAAGTTAGAAGGGCCAAAAAGTATAAAGGTCCAGTAAAGGAAGGAGATTCCAACAGATTTTATTGAGCGATGAATCCAAGTTCGAGATATTTGACACAAAACGGAGGATTTTTGTTCAACGCAGCGTTAAACAAAAAATGCTATCAGACTATGTGGTTTCTGAGGTTTGGGAATGTTTTTCTTCAAATGGAGTGCCAGATCTGGTTCGAGTAATTGGAAGAATGAATAAGGGAACAGACAAAACAATATAAGAAGAAAACGCTGTAACCTTTGGATTAAGATTAATTGGCGTAAAATTCGTATTTCAGCAGGACAACGACCCTAAAGACACGTCAAAACCATATCAAAACTATCTAAAATCTTACAAATCATGACATGGCCGCCGCAATCAAAAGTTTTGATTCGATTTTAGATATTGTTTTTTCTTCAAGCACTGAAGGCGGCCTCAAACTGTTGGCCTGTAGTGTATTTTGGATTTTTGTGCATCTTTTGTCTTCCTTCTTCTGCTTTGAATATCATTCAAATAACCGATTTCATGACAAGCGGATCGAACATAAGGCTGCAGGACTCTACTTTAAAGCCCAAATCGATACGTTAAATCAGTGTTTTTGATATTCACACTAAAACTTCCAAAATCATTATTTATGGGCCTAAAGATCAAGATTTTGTTTCTCATCCATACCATTTCCCTCATGAATTTGATTATGCTAACAGTGGTAAATCCGCTGCTCTTCGAATTCATAGTTGATAGAATTCTGACGCGCAGACGTAATGGGTTTAGCCAATTGGAATTTTCAGTAATTTTAAATGTTATCAAGTTAAAGGTGTCATATTAAAAACAATTCAACAATTATTGCTACAAATTGGCAAAACCGTAAATATGCTAAATAAAATATAATTAAACTGAGGTGTTGTTGGTAGATCCAATATAGATAAGGTCCTCGAAATTATAGCTATCGAGTGTGACGTTCTCTCCAATTCGTCGATGTTGTGTTTGGCTTCTTGTTGACAATATATACTTGGTTTTGTCCTCATTCAACTTTAAAACCATTTTCGTTTCAATACTAGCCGATGACATCCCCCTGAGTTCTCCCAATTACATACAAATGTCAATATCATCTTAATAGCATTGTATATAGTTGCACAGACTTTAGAAAGATTGTAACTCCAGTGGTTATTTGTGAGTTCCCCACAATTCTTTCAAGTAGAGTCCTAAAGTCACATGACAGCGCGTCACCATGTCTAAAACCTTTTTTAGTAGCATCAAAAGTTTCGATTAAGTCGATAGCCACCTTGACGAAACAGCTAGCATCATTCTGCAAAAACGGACGAGTTTGGCGGGATTGGAAAAATTAAACATGGCTTTATATAGCTTGTCTATGCTATCATATGTGGCCTTAAAAATCGATATAAAAATTGTGGTTAGCGATTTGGAGTTCTTCAGTCTTTCCATGATCTACCGGAGTGTGAAGATTTGGTTGTTTGTTGACTTTGGTGGTCTGAAACCACACTGCTATTAGCCAATTAGGTTGCTGACCAAGAGTTTTAGACGTTCACACAATACGACAGATAAGATCTTGTGTGTGATGTTGAGGAGACTTATACCTCCACAGTTGACGCAGTTGAGGGAGTCTCCTTTTTTATGGATCAGGAAAGCGCAACTAAGATTCCGTTAATCAGGCATACACTCTTCTAACAAGATCTGACAAATGCGTTAGTGTATGATCTCTTTACCAAGTCCTAAAACATCTCTACACCTGCTAGATAGGATTCAAAACCGTGCGATAAAACTCATAGGTGATACTAATATCACTCAGACAGTGAAAACCCCCTGGAAACAGCCTAATGTCTCATGTCTCACTCAGCTTTGCCGCTATTTCTTCCACCAGGGCTCCATAGAAATCGCCAGTAGCACTCCGTCCCATCAAACTTTTAACAGTATTACTCGGCTTTGCTATGAATTCTCATCAATATCGGTGCGATATAATTATTTTAAACATTCCAAAATCAAAGATACAACCAATTTTGTTCGACTGCGGCTAAGCCACACCTCGGCAACCCATTTACATATCCTAAGAAAAGAAAACCCACTAACCTGTCCTACATGTCACACCACCTTAAGCCGTATACGTATTCTTCAAGATTTCAACCGATTGGCAGAACCTTTGAAGGAGAAGACATAATCAAAATTCTTAAAAAGCCAACATATCTAAAAAATACATCTATACAGAATCAAATCAACTTTTTATCATTTAATTTATTTATAATTAAACTTAACTAGTTTTTATTTTCCTTCTCTTTTTTCTTTTTGTCTTAATATTAACTTATAATTAGTTACAGTTAATAAATATGTACAATACATAAAAATAAAATATGTATAAAGCCAATAAATACATTACCATAAATAACGCACAGTGACACGGTACGTTCTGTTTAAACAAATCATTAGTTTGTTTGAAATAAGAGTAATTTATTGTATAAATTACAATTGACTGGTCAATTATCCTTTTCTACTCGTGTCGTTCTTGTCATATTCGTTTTTTGGTTTTTAACTCGTTACGTAATCCATTGTCTGCTTGCAACATACTTACGAATAACAAACAAGGTACATATTTGTATATTTGTATATTGAAAACCCAATGAAAAACAAAATAAGTAGTGATAAAATCGGAATGTATTTTTCTGAATTTTATTTGAATTCTCTTATCTTTTGGCAAATTTGTTTTTGTCGTAACATTTCATATTTTTTCGTCTTTTTTTTAAATCTTTTTCACTTTTTGTTTTTTTTTTATAACTTAATTATTTTGTATATGCGTTACGTTTACTTCATCTTTTAAGTTACTTACAAAATATTAATTTACATTTAAGTATACGTTGTACAAATAATGCAGTTATCTTTGACCTTCTTTATTTACATTTTGGTAAAAATATTTTTTTTTTTTTAATTTGAAACGATTAATTTTTATAGTTCAGTTTTTTCTTTAGAAATTTCTTCACAGTTTTAATGGAAAACAGATATTTTTTTCTTTTTTTAACAAATTTTTTTTTTTAAAAAAAGTTTAACAAGTAAAAGTATATCAATTGTCGTACGTTTTTGAGTGTAGAATAACAATTTGTATACAAATTTTGGAAAAAAAAACTGTTGAAACAATTTTTATTTTTTTTGTTAGAAATTAAAATATATCCATGACGCCTACTTGATTCTCAGGATTATTACAAACGATCACAAAAAAGAATTAGAAAAAATCACTTTTACAAATTAGGTTAAAATACATAAATGATTACAGTCAAATAATTACTTTTAATTTTTATTTAACTGAGAATTAGTCGTTTATGATGTTAACTGAAACGATGATTGGTGGTACCATCATGTCAGGTATTTAGGAGAAATATAGAAAAAAAAAAAAAAAAGAAATACATTATGCTATAAAATTAATTCTAGTGTTTAATAATTATATAATTGTTTTTCAGTTTTAGTTATTTCTTCAACTAGCTATAAACTATCGCGATCAGGATATGTCTGTCATTTTTTCTTAATACGCTGAACAATCCACTCTAGTCCCTGATAAAGACTGTGAAGCAAGAAAAGAAATGAAAAGCATATTACTTATGTTATATTCTATAAATTTTATTTGAATGTATAGATTAATCTCACGATAATTCAATAAAATCGAGTTTTAAGCTTTAAATGTTTTGGTAAAAGCTTTGAATAGAATATAGAACATATCTAAGGATAATAATTTGAAATGTTTCAAAAAATCGAATGAGGTTATATATAGTATAAATCCAAATTATAAGAAATTTGTTTTCAACGATTCAAAGGCAAAAACATGAATTTCAAATAAATCTGTTTTTTATTTACTTGTTTTATAATATCTAAAAAAATCTAAAAACCAAGAGTCTTCTGAGGAAATACAAGATTTATCCAGCAGGGAGATTATACCATAAGTTGTAAGGGGACATCTTCGAATTCCCAAAACTACATATAACTCTACTGATAACGTGCTCTTTCTAACTGCTTGCTTCAACTCCTTTACAATGTTTGTAATCTTACTCAAGACGCACTTTATCTGTTTCGCTATTTCTGCTGCACTTGACTTATGATTGATAGCTTCCCTTTTGAGATATTCAATATTATTAAGTCCAATTGTTTAATTTCTTATTTTTAATGTAATATAATTTCAATTTGAAATTAACTCTTTAACTTTTAAAGGTTTTTAAATTTATCTTATTGTTGAGAATTTCAAATTAAGTTCACTTAATGACCGATAGGTACCGCCAATGTATTCTTTTTATTTGTTCTTGGCTAGAGTTAAATCTTTATTTTATAACAAATTAATTTTATGTTAAGTTATCTTATAAAAGAAAATAAGTCTCATTTAGATATTTTCAATATTTTCAACAGGGTGAAATTCCGCCAGAAAGCGCTGCTACTGCAAAAAAGGTTATGATGCCTTGAAGTCCGTTCATATTTAGGCAGACATGCCAAATTTCAGTGCGATATTTTTTTTAGTTTTGTTTTGACAGCTGATTGTTGTTGACGTATTTGGCATCATGTTGAGTATGGACAAAAACGATTTTCGTTCTCCCATAAAACATTATTTTTTTTAGAAGCAAAACGGCGAAGGAAACAAAAAAAAGTTGGATAAATATTATATATATATATATATTGGTTTCGAGAGTTTGTGGCGGCCGCAACTCCACTACCGATCAATGTCAAAAAAATACATGAAATGGTATTCACTGACCGGAAAATGAAGGTGCGCGAGGAAGCAGATACCACAATGATTAGTACTGAGCGCACACACCATATTTTGGGCAATATTCTGCGCATACTCAATCCTGACCAAAAACATGAACGCGAGAGCACTTCGAAAGAGTGTTTTGGACTTGCTGATGCGGAATCGGGCGGACTTTCGGCGTCGATTGGTAAATGTTGTTGAAACTTGGAACCACTTTTACATACCAGAGAACAGAATGTGTGCCCGGACTGAAGCCGGCACGAGTGCTCCGAAGCGGCCGAGGGAGGCTCGATGGGTCGGAAAGGTTTTGGCGTCGGTTTTCTGGGATTGTCATGGCAAACTCTTCGTGGATTATCTCGAAAAAGGAAAAACCATCAACAGCGAGTACTACTGTGCATTATTGGAGCGATCGAAGGCTGAAACCGCTGCAAAACGGCCTTATATGAAGCGAAAAATATTTTGTTTTTGCAAGACAATGCAACGGCGCACAAGATCATCGCAACCACGGCTAAAATCAATGACTCACGGCTTCAATTGCTGTCGCATCCACCTTTATTCGCCCGATTTGACTCCCTCGAACTATTATGTCTTCCCAAACCTCAAAAGATGGCTCTTCAATAAAAAATTCAGCTCACGCGAGGAAATCATCGACGCCACGGAGGAGTATTTTGCAGACCTTCCGGAAAATTAGTTTTCGGACGGGATCAAGAAGTTGGAAAATCGCTGGAATAAGTTTATCAAACTAAAAGGGGACTAAATTGAATAAAATAAAAAAACATTCAAAAAAAATTTTTTTTCATTCCCAAGGTTACTTTTCACCCCACCTAGTATTTTAGCGTGATAAGCAGTGCACATTAGTGATATTTTCGAAATGGCATTGGTTGTGCTCAGCATATACAAGTAACTGTGGAAGGTGAGTTTTCTGGTAAGTGAGATATTTAATATATATTGGGTTGTTCAATAAGTTCTGCGGTTTTTTTTCTTGGAAGTAATGTTTATAGTTTCAGAAAATCTCTGTGTATACCGTTATGAAATTATTGTTGTTTATTCCAATAGAGAGGGTTATCCATTACATTGTTACGAGAATTTGTTTTGATCGGGCGTGTTTTAGGTGCTCAATATTTTTTTTTTTTTTTGAATGGAGGATAAGAAAGTGGTATTTTCAGCAATGTCACAGCAACAGAGGCGCAACGGGAAATTTGCAGCGTTTATAGGATTCGGCTATAAGCGCTGACACTTGTCAGCGTTGGTTTACATGCTTTCGTTCAGGAATTACAGACCTTGCTGGTGCTGTTCACTCTGGACGTGCACCTACCACATACAACAATCAAATTCTGGCTGCAGATACCGTTGACAGGCATTTGACGACACGGATGATCACTCAGCAGTTTAACATCACCCATACAACTGTTTCGCAGAGACTGAAAAGGCTTAAAATGTCGGAAAAGGTGGATGTTTGGTTTCTCACGAACTCAGTGAAAAATACCTTATGGATCTGCGAGTCTTTGTTGAGATGGAACTCGCTCGAGGCTTTCCTCGGGAGGCGAAAAATGGTTGGTTTACAACAAAATTCGATGTAAGAGATCAATGCGCTGCAGTAAACAAGATTTGCATCCCCAAAATTTTATGTTGAGCATTTGGTGGGACTGGCGAGGTGTCCTTCACTTCAAGTTGCTTCCATGCAATCAGACAATAAATGCCATTTAATATTGTTCTCAGCTCGATATTTTGAAGCAGGCAGTGATAGAAAAACGGCCAGTTAGCTTCCTGTTCGCTAAAGGCGTTGCTTTCCATCGTGACAGCAATATACCACACACAGCTTTAATGAATCTGAATTCATTTAGCTGGGAAATTATACTGAATCCTTTGCGAGTTTTTTTTTTTTTTGTAATTGCAATCTGAAAAATATTAACTCAGTTGCCTATACTTCCATAGCGGGTTCTGTTTTGCATATTTTGCCACAATCTTCCTTGAACGCATATTATATCGGTTTTACGATGGCCGTATTACATATTTTTCCTCCAAATTTTTACCTCCCATTGTTACGACGTTCAGCTTTCGATACGTAATTGATTTCTTTAATTTATTTCTATTAATCGCCGCGGGAGATCGTCGAACTCTAACACAAATATTTCTACTCGCCCCTGAATCAGTCCTCCTCTGTGCTGTATGATGCGGTACTTTTTAACTATTCTCCACTTATCCGTGTGGCGCAGGTATGCATAGATGTATAAATGTATAGAACTTTTCTTTTGCCCCACTGGCAACCTTCAGACTAGGGAGACCGATCATGCATACAGACTTCCGGTAATGTCAATATATGTTAACGCTGTTATACGATGTTATATGGTACCTGTTCAGTTTCAATAGGTATAATATAGCTATAAAAGATACAAATATACCATCAAAAGTTTTTTATTCAAAAAATTGGAAAATATAAGTTTATTCATCTAAATCTATATTGTCCCCTTTAATGTAATCCCCATCGACTGCAACACGCTTATGCCAGCGCTTGATCCAATTCTCGAAACATTTTTTTATATTCGGTTTTCGGTATGTCCATCAGTGCTTCCTGCAATTTTTCCATTACTTCCTCTCGGCCCACAATTCTGATCTCTTTCGTCAAATTTCTTCACGCAAACATCTCATAACGTCCAAATAATACTCTTTGTATACGGTCTGGTCTTCTGGCAAAAATTCATGATGCACTACATCGTTGTAATCCAAGAAAACAGTGAGCATTGCCTTCTTTTTTAACTGAAAACGAAGTGTTTTTTTTTACCTCGGCTCGTTTGGTGAACGCCATTCACTTGTCTGATCTGCCACTGCAGATCATCTTCGATTAACCCACGACCACTTTTGAACCGTTCGTGCCACTGGTAAATGACCGTTTTTTTTTTTTAGAGAATCGTTGTCGAAACACTTTTCCAACATTTCCAACGCTCGCGCACAATTAAATCCGTTTTTTACGCAAAATTTTATACAAGTTCATTTCTAAAATTGTAAAAAATCGCCAACACACACAGAGATAGATAGACTTAACGGTTTATAAAAACTCTGTCATGCTTTTTACAATTTACACTAAAACTATGATTTTTATAACAAAATAAAATACAACCAATTCATACTAACCCTTCGCCGGTTAACGCACAACATGCCTGTATGTGCCACTGGTGCTTTTTAATTGAAGTCAAATCCAACTGTCGTGAGATTTCTGCTGCTGACATTGAACCTTTTAAGTCCTAAATATATTTGCACGTTAGAAATCAGTGGTGTTTGCACAAATAATCTATACTTACTTGTTTATTTGCATATACAAGTAGACTAGCTTTACATAGATCTTCATGTTGTAACATTCGATATAATTCTTCTCTTGTAACTGCTAATCGTTCCCGATCTGTAGAATCGATTACCATTATAATGAACTGGAAATAACATGAAATAATTTATTTTTTACTTTATATAAATTTTGATATCAAAAATTAATGGTTACTTCTGTATTTGTATAGTATGTACTCCATGCGGCACGTAAACTCTGTTGACCACCAAGGTCCCATACTAAAAAGTGAATGTTTCTCCAAACAACTTCTTCAACGTTAGAACCAATCGTTGGGCTTGTATGCACCACTTCATTCATCAAAAATTGATACAGAATTGTTGTTTTTCCAGCATTATCTAAGCCAACCATCACCAGTTTGTGTTCTACAAAAATTTAAATGCATTTCATTTAAGATTCAGCCTTTATTTTCTTTAGTGTCGATTTAAGAGCTTCTTATCTTTTATAAGTTAAAATAATGTGATGTTCTGTGAACGTCCTCAAATGATTTAAACTCCTCATTTATGGTTAATAAAAACAAGCCTGACTATGCAATAAAGCTTGCGCATTGTATTGCTTGTACGCGAATGTAGTTTTACATGTGCCAACGGAAAAAAAAATAAACGCGACCAAATTCAAAATACTGGGGCAACACCAAAGATTCAACCCGAAGTAATGAGACCATTAACCGATATTGACCAACATCCAGAAACATCATGTCGTCGCTGCACTTAGCAGTTTGACTTTCATCCATCGAATATGTGGAAGTTAATTTGTACAATTTCCAATATAAAATGCAAATTGCTCAACAATTATAGCCGCGTAAAAAGCCGCTGCGTATTCAATACGGGGTCGTATGATGACCGACGAAACTCATTTTAGGCTGCATGGAAGTGTTAATACGAAAAATGTTCGGTATCGGAGCACTCAAAACCCAGAAGAAGCGACTTTACATTCCCCAAAAGTTACGATTTGGTGCGGTGTATGCTCTAAATGAGGAATTGGTCTCTACTTTTTCGAAGACGGTAATGACAAGACGGCTACGGTTTACGGAGTGTGATATAGGCATTAATAAACGATTTTTTCGCATCTGAACTATACGGAAATGGCACTGAAAGTTACTGGTTTCAACATAATAGCGCAAGAGGCCATGAAACAATCGATTTAATGAAGATTTTGTTCCCTAATTGATAAAAAAAAATGTAGTTTCGACAGACCACTATGATCACCTGATTTGACTACGCCTGACTGACTTTTTCTTATGAAGATATTTGAAAAGCAGGGTTTAGGTCAACAAATGGGAAACCAACATGTGCAACGAAATCAATGAACTTTCACAAGAAACTCCAAAAAATAATGCAAAATGCCGAAAAAAGGACCTTTCTTTGCGTGGCCACAAATGGGCACCAATGGTGCTATCCAGCGATATCGACCTGGTCAAAAAAGTGTTTATCATATATCAAGATATTTAGCACGAATGAATAATATCGCTCTGAGACTAAAAATCTTCGTTTCGAGGAAACATTACGACGATACGTTTCTTGAATTAACTTTGGTAAGGGGATATTTTGAAATAGAAATGGCTTTGAATTACAATATTCGGAAGTTATTCAAGAAATGGAGTCAAAATGTTGAAAAATAAAAAAATAAAAAATAAAACAAAAATATAAATAAAAAAAAAATAAAAAACAGACCGATTGTCGGTCTTAAACAATTTGGCACTGAATATTCCGTCTGTAGTGCTCTTTTCGTTTTCAGTGTGGCCTTAGGGCTTACATAGAAACCTAGAATAAAAGCATAGACTAAGCCTAAAACTTCATTTTATAAAAAGCCCAGATTCGTGCTAATCACTTCTCAAAGTGAAAACAAGCATACTATAGGAGCACTACTTAACATCAATTGGACAGGACGCACTGGCCAATTTTCCAACAAAAAATTACTAAATTTCTTTCACATAGAAAAATTTGCTCAAACATTAACAAAAAAGGCACCATTAATACGAAAGTCAATTCGATATGCAATCCCCCAATTACACTATGATCCAAAAAAAATTGCAAGGATTCGTGAGCTCCGGCAATCTAATGCCAGCAGCCTGGTAACTAAGAACCTAACAACCTCTTACCATAAAGCCAATACCATAACCAACTCAGTAAAATTTATAAACTGTGGTACAGTCTCTTTATTTTGCCCACTTAAAATAGCTGAATACATTGCAACAACTTGGTCCATCTACTCAAGCGATGTGAACTTTACCGACAAGTTTGTACATATGAAAACTATTGCGATAACAAGTAACACTCCAATATATAATACTAACTCATCAGCCAAGACCATTGAGACTCCTACCAATGTTATAGAACTAGAGAACTCCCTTAACACTGTCAAAAGTAATGGAAAGCTTTCAACAGGCTAAGTACAATAGCACTGAGACAGATGATCTTATAGTGTTTTTTAATAACGGCTTGACAACTTTTTTTTAAATAAAAGGCAAACGATTTGAGATATTTCAAAAACTTTATTATTGGCTTGAAGTACAATCAAAACATTTATGAATGGAACTCGACTTCATTCATATTCCCACCGCGGGCACGTTTGCAGCGGTCGATTCGTTGGACCCAATTTTCAACGACTCGGCCACACACATTTCGGCATAAACCAATGACTTAACGTATCCCCACAGAAAATAGTCAAGCGCCGTTAAGTCGCACGAACGAGGCGGCCAATCGACTGGCCCATGTCTTGAGATAACACGCTCACCATACTTACTCTTCAATAAATCGATTGTAGCGTGTGCTGTGTGGCTTGTGGCACCATCCTGTTGAAACCACATGTCTTCCAAGTACATATCTTCCAATTCGGGCCAAAAATAATCGGTGATCATGGCGCAATAACGCCGCCGATCTGCAAACCGTACCAAACAGTTATTTTCTGTGGATGAAGTGGTGATTCATGAAACACATGTGGTTTTCCACCCGACCAATAACGCATATTTTGCTTATTGACGAACCCATTGAGCCAAAAATGAGCTTCACTGTCACTTCGTCACTGAAGATGCTTTTGCGATGAAATTAATCATCTTGGCGCATCTTCTCCAGAACCCAATCGGAGAAGGTAGCTCGTTAGTGTACTTTACTATGATGAAAATGTTGAGTTTACTGAATAAATTGACAGTGACAGTTTGATGATTAGTGAAAGAGTGCGTTCACAAATTAAATTCAAAGGTGTCAAATCCCTATTGGAAAAACCTACAAAATTAAGGTTTTTCAAAGTTTTTATTTAAAATCACGGCGCAGTGATATGTAAAGATATCACATTTGACACCCATTTCAAAACATCATGTTAGTGGTTTTTGCAACCATAGAAATAGTATCGCTCCGTGATTCGATTCTTGTTTTTGAGTTGCAAAACCTGAGGAGAAGTCAAGCCCATTCTCGATTGTGTGTATGGGACCAATTCACCTTCCCGTATAATCGTTTACCGTTTACCATTGAGTTTCGCCGTGGTCGCACGTCGGTTTTAATGAACTGCGCCCAGGTGGCTCAAAACCGATTACCACAGAAGAAACAGTGAACAAAATCCATGATCACGTATTGGCGGACCGCCGATTGAAAATTCTTAAGTTATCTAAGATAGCGGGCATCTCAACTGAATGCGTTAGCCATATCCTGCACGAGATTTTTGGCATGAAAAAGCAGAACACCGCAGAACAAGCGCAATCGTGAGACCAGTTCAAAGACGTGCTGGCCCTGTTTAATCGAAATCCGCAGGAATTGGTCGAAATTGCGTCGTTTAATGACCGTCGATAAGACATGGATTCATTGGTACACACCAAAGACCAAAGAACAATCAAAACCCTATGAAAGTGCTCCAAAAAAAGCGAAGACCATGCTTTCGGTCAGAAAGGTGATGGCCACCGTTTTTTGGGACACAAGTTAAAGGTTCGACCGAGAGGTTGAAGAAAAAAAACACAACTGTTTTGGACAGCGTAACGCCGTATTCCACTTTATTTACAAGACTTCAAAAAATGATTGTTTTTACATTGGTTTTTATACTTAATTTATGCTAACTCTACAATTATTGGGAATAAGTTCTGAACAAAGTGTTATTGGATAAGTTTAAATATGATAATTCATTATCATGCAAGGTAAGTTAAATGTGGATATGACTATTTGGAGAAGGGAAAAATAATAACAGGATCATACTACATCGAATTACTGAGCTAATTCAATGCCGATTTGAACAAAAAACGACCACATTGGGCGAAGGAAAAAGTGCTTTTCCACCACCAAAAAGAACGACCGTATTTGGCGAAGAAAAAGTGATCTTCAACCACTATAACGCACCGGCTCACACTTCCGCAGTCGCCACAACCCAATTGGTCGAATTCCATTACGAATTTCTTCCCCGTCCTCCATATTCTTCGGGTTTGGCTCCCTGCGACTTCTTTTTGTTCTCAAACCTTAAAAGATCGCTCGCCGGAAAGTACGGATCGAACGGGGAAGTCATCGTACTATACGAAGGGGTTAAAAAAGTTGCAGCACCGCTAGGAAAATTGTATCGAGTTGAAAGGGGATTATATTGGAAAATAAATTGTTAAAATATAAAAAAAATGCGTTGTCATTTTTAATCCGGGTGAATACCCGCATATAGTTCAAAACTACTATTTTGTGCAAGAAAACCATAACATGATAATCGAAAAATGCCATATATGTTATTAGAGGTTACCCATTCGCAGTAAATAAGGGGTGATTCATCGTGAGGTTTGATTTTCAATAGGCTCTTTTTGACTCCTATCAAACTCCTTTGTCATTTTTGTTCAGTATCGTTTGGCAAGTCATCATGGAAAGACTCACTGCACAAATTGTTCAGCTGTATTATGAAAATCAGCGTTCTGTGAGAAATGTTTTTCGTGCGATTCGAGGAATTTACGGTGCGCATAATTGACCTACTGAAACCACTATCCCAGTTTACATTAGTGGATGATAATCGACCGGTTAAACTACATCCAGCACGTAGTGAAGAGACTATAGTAGCTATAGCTGAGAGTGTACGCGAAGACCATGACGAATCGATTCGTCGTCGTTCTCAGCAGCTTGGCTTGGCGTATTCGACAACTTGGCGTATTTTACGTGAGGATCTCGGCCTAAAAGCGTACAAAATTCAACTTGTGCAAGAATTGAAGAATTGGGCTCTGGAAAAACTCAATGAAAATCCGGTGTCTTATCGCGAAATTTTGTTCAGTGATGAAGCCGATTTCTGGCTCAATGGATATGATAATAAACAAAATTGCCGTATTTGGGCTGATGAGCAACCCGAAGAGTACTAAGAGCTACCATTACATCCATTAAAAACAACGATATGGTGTGGTTTATGTGCTGGTGGAATCATTGGTCCATATTTCTTCAAAAATGAGGCAAATCAGAATGTTATCGTCAGTGGTAACCGCTATCGCGCCATGTTAACGGATTATATACTTCCCGAAATTCAAGTGAGCTCGGTCTCGGTGAGCTCTAGTTTTAACAAGACGGCGCTACGAGCCATACAGAGCGTGAAACAATGGACTTGTTGAGAAATCATTTTGGTGAGCACTTAATTTCACGTTTTGCTACGGTAAATTGGCCGCCTAGATCGTGCGATATCACACCTTTGGTCTTCAGGAATAAGCCAGCTACGATTAACGCTTTGGAAGCCAACATTACTCGTATTATCCGCGAGATATTAGTCGCTATGCTCAAACGAGTCGCCCAAAATTGGACCTTCTTAATGGACCACCTCAGACGTAGTCGCGGCCAACATTTACATGATATCAATTTCAAGAAGTGAATGCCATGGATTGTTCTTTTAACCGATAATTAAAATTTTAAGTTCACTTTCAAATTTATGTGTTTTATATTTCATTATAAATCAAACCTCACGAAGAATCACCCTTTACATTACACCATAGCCTTGTAGCTACAAATCGAACAATTCAACGCCAAAAGCAAAACAAATTGTAAATTACCAAGTGTCAAAGCGCTCTTCGTCTTAGGGCATCCTATTGCATCATCAATCCTAAAACTACAGAGCTGGCAAATCCCAAAAAAAGTATTACTTGCACCGATAGCCTGTCAGTAATCAAAGACATCCAAAACGTCAACAATAGTAGCGAAATCAATACAACCATCCGACTAATCGCAAACCAAAATCATTTCATTTCAAGACACGTAGGCATTAGCGGTAACGAAAAGCCGATCTGACTGCGAAATCAGCCGTAGCCGAACCTCTAATTACCTTCTATTACCAAAATAGCTATAATAAAAAAATTAAATATATCATTTCTGGGAGGGTGAAAAGTTTGAGAGTTGGAAATCCTATTCTTATTATTCAGTGATTAGCAAGCGGTCGGAAAAGACGACATATCACATAAATTCCTCAAACCTGAAAAATAGGATCTTCTTAGGACTTCATTTGGGACATACAAACATAACACATAACTATATTTTAACAAAAAATGAACCAGCAAACTGTCGCCTCTTCAACACTAATACAGTACAACGCTAACTATTAAATAAAAATTTATTGGATTGATATATAGTACACTCAAAACGGCCACAAAGCAATTAGCCAATAAAACCAAATCTATTTGAGTAACTTAAAAACTCAACGAAAATTAATATTAATTTAGTTTACGAACTCTTTAAAAACATGAAATTACAAAATAGTATAATACCATGATTATGACTCTATTTAATTTAAATAAAACTATAATATTACATATAAATTCTACTTATAGATAGCCGAAAGTCCTGAACGCTAGTGATGCATTAAATTTGTATTAGTTTTGTAATTATATCTATGTATTCAAAATTTTAACGTTTACTTAAGAAAAACATGTACAATAGTATTATTCAAAGTATGGATCCCATCCTAAAAGAACTGCGCAGGCTTGGCAGCCAAGAATGAATCAAGCCAATTTTTGATATTCTGCTCTGATGTGAACCGTATTTCAGTGAGGGCGTTCTGCATCGACCGGAACAAATGGTAGTCAGAAGGGGCAAGGTCTGGGCTATAAGGCGGGTGGGGAAGACTTCCCATCCACTGTTTTCCAAATAGTTCTTATCCCGGAATAACAACGTGGGGCCGAGTGTTGTCATGGAAAATTATTGCCTCGTGTCTGGTCGCATATTTCGGGCGTTTTTCGGCTACTGCTCTCTTCAAACAGATTAATTGTGTTCGGTAGCGTCGTCCATTGATGGTTTCACCCGGTTTTAGCAGCTCATAATACAACACAACCATCTGATCCCACCAAATACAGAGCATTACCTCCACGCCATGGATATTCGGCTTTGCCGTTGATTTGGCTGGTTGGCTGGGTTTCAATTATATGATTTTTTGCGCTTGGAGTTGTCGTAATCGACCCATTTTTCATCACCAGTAACAATCCGATGCAAAAATGACTTCCTTTTGTTTCGTTCCAGCAGCATTTCGGACATGCAAAACCGCCTTTCGACGTCTCTCGGCTTGAGTTCATGTGGAACCCAATTTCCTTACTTTTGAATATATCCAGCTGCTTTTAAACGTTTTGAAATGGCTGCTTGAGTGACACCCAAAGATTCTGCGAGCTCTTCTTGTGTTTGGCAACAATCTTCATAGAGTAATGCATCCAGTTCTTCATCTTCAAACTTTTTTGGCTGACCAGGACGTTCATCGTCTTCCAAGCTAAAATCACCACTTTTAAATCGTGTAAACCACTTTTGGCACGTTCGCTCAGCTAGCGCATGTTCACCATAAACTTCCACCAAAATACGATGACTTTCGGCAGCAGTTTTCTTCATAATAAAGTATTCATATTCTTCAGGTACAAAGTTCGACATATTTGAGTAAAAAAAATTATTGTTGTTTACGCTTCAAATGAATGACATATACTGAAATGAATAATGAATAATACAAGTTACGCCATCTCTTAGCAAACCGCACGATAGGCCAATTTCCAATAGGAACTTTAATTTAATTTGTGAACGCACTCTTTTACTTATCATCAAACTGTCACTGTCAATTTATTCAGTAAACTTAACATTTTCATTATAGTAAAGTACACTAACAAGCAACGTCTGCAAATTATAAAAATTTTCTACAGATATTCGGAGTCGGTGACTGCAACTTTAAGAGCGTTAACTCCAATTTTCGGTCGTAATTCTCGCCCTAGTAGACAGGTAATAACAAGTTTAGTGCAAAGCTTTGAGTCTACATATTCGTTGTGTGATGTTGCTGTGTCAGTGAGACAACGGGTTGGGCGAAGTGTAGAAAATATCGCTGCCGTTCAGACGTCCGTAGCAAGCAATTCAAATCAGTCAATTCCACGGCGTTCTCAAGAATTGGGCATCGCTCAGACCACATTATGGCGTATTTTACGTAAGGATCTTGGTTTACACCCATACAAGATCAAGCTGACTCAAGAATTGAAGCCGATGGACCATTTGAAGATGCGCCAATATGATGAATTTCATCGCAAAATCATCTTCAGTGACGAAGCTCATTTTTGGCTCAATGGGTTCGTCAATAAGCAAAATATGCGTTATTGGTCGGGTGAAAACCCACATGTACTTCATGAATCACAACTTCATCCACAAAAAATAACTGTTTGTTGCGGTTTGCATGTCGGCGGCGTTATTGGGCCATATTTTTTCGTCGACGATAACGATCGTCACGTTACTGTGAATGGTCAGCGTTATCGCGCCATGATCACCGATTATTTTTGGCCCAAATTGAAAGATATGGACTTGGACGACTTGTGGTTTCATGTGGATGATGCCACAAGCCACACAGCACACGCTACAATCGATTTATTGAAGAGTAAGTATGGTGAGCGTGTTATCTCAAGACATGGGCCAGTCTTGCGATTTAACGCCGCTTGACTATTTTCTGTAGGGCTACGTTAAGTCTTTGGTTTATGCCAACACGCCGACGACGTTGAAAGAGCTCAGAGCCAACATTGAACGCGAAATAGCTGCAAACGTGCACGCGGTCGCCATATGAACGAAGTCGAGTTCTATTCATAAATGTTTTGATTGTACTTCAAGCCAATAATAAAGTTTTTGAAATATCTCAAATCGTTTGCCTTTTATTTAAAAAAAAGTTGTCAAGCCGTTATTAAAAAACACTATATAATTGCTAGAATGTCGACGCGAATTAACTAAGGGCTAAATGTCTATTTACAACTTATTCCAAAGATGTGTTATTTCAACATAGTCGAAAATCCCAATCCCATATGTCGCTGTCACTACAATTCATCATGACTACTTTCAGCTAGACATTTGTACATTTGTACAAGTTTTGTTTCAATAATGAACAATCAATTATTTTCGGTATGTTATGGCTTTATTAGAAAGAGCGAACATTTCCATTAGTTATGGAATACGATTTCATTTATGTGACTTCCTCGGCTGGCTTCGCAGTAGCGCTATTGACTATTTCTGGCCCATTTCTGGATTGTCCGTATAACATAGATCTTTAAGGACGCCGAACAAAAAAAGTATAATAGGGTAAAATCGCAGCTCCGAGGGGGCTGATAGCAAGTTTGATGAGCTATGTGACATGGCGTGCCATCGTGATGAAACCAAAATTCAGTAATCATGGTTCTGTAGTGCTAGCCGTTGTTCGAAATGGCGTTTCCCGCAGCCGGCTTCGCTGGCAGTGCTTCAAGAGGTTGGTCTGATTGAAGACTCGGTCAAATATTTGGGGCGTTATTCTACTTCATTGGCCTTAAGCTCGTCCTCCAAAGTGGTTGACTTGTTAGCGTAGATGAAGAACTTGACTTAATCCCAGGGAAAATAATCGAATGATGTCAAATCCCATAGTCGCGGCGGCCAATTAATGAACGCTCGCCGTGAGATGACCCAGTCGCTAAATTTCTCCTTCACAACTTCGAGCATTGCTTCGCTAATATGGCATTTAGCGCCGTCTTGTTGGAACCACAACTCAGATATATCGATATTGTCGAGCTCTGACCACAGAAAGTAGGTTAACATGGTTCTATGCCTGAGGCCATTGACTGTAACGGGGTCTCCTTCCTCACTTTGAAAGAAATAAGGTCCGATGATGCCGCGCCAAACAATTAAACTTTTTAGATGCGTTGATGCCTGGCCGAACACTTGTGGATTGTGTTCGCTCAAATAACGCCAATTTTGCTTGTTGATATAGCCGCTGAGCCAAAAATGGGTCTCGTCCGAAACTTTTTGGTCAAAAAGCAATGCAATGTCAAACCTTACTGAATATTTTGACAGCTGAATGTCATTTTCACTGACAGCTGATGAAACATAACAATTGGAAAAACTATCATTGCTACCTGGTCAGCCGTTATAAAATGAGCCAATGATGCTTCTCGATAATCATGTGAGGGTTTTCCGATCCCCATATGCGGCAATTTTGTTTGTTAAAATAGCCGCCGAAATGAAAATACGCATTGTCAGAAAAAAATAATTTTTCCGTCAAATTCGACGTCCAATTTGAACTGCTGTTAGGTCCAAACTGACAAGCAATATCGAAGCGGATGGTCGTTTGCCCTCATTTGCTGAGTCAATTGGACTTTGTAAGAGAATAATTCGAGATCTTTGTGGAAAATTCCCATGAAATGTTAAGTTGTTGAGATCGATGGCGAACCGATGTTTCTGGATTGAGTCTAAAGAATTAAAATATTCATAGGTAGGTACCGTACGACGACGGGGACTATGAGTGTTGTCCGCATGCAAGCCAGTCTCACGAACTCGTTGCACAAACTTGCGTATAGCAGTCCCGATGGTGCTTCATTTCGCCCAAAACTTATTTTCAATAAAAGCACTGTTTGGGCAACACAGCACTCACTTTTGAAATAATAATTGTGCAAATTTTCCATTTCGTTTTCCGGAGGAATGATACTGCCTGACTGTCAATATTTCAAACGAAAAAAAAAAAAACAGTATTTGGACCACCCGTTATATGACTGATTGACTACACTTCAAATATTGATTAACAAACCTTAAAGTACTGCAATATATTATATGTATCTCAAACACTGCCAAATATGTACGTTGACACGAAAAAACAAGTTTGTTGAGTTGAGAATGCGAAATTGAAACCTAGTTCCGGTTAAATGGCAATTGATCAAGATCTCACCTTCGAACTTTATTTAATTTGACAAGTATGAATAACCGCGTTTACATAAATATACGTATTATACGAGGAAATGTACCATAAATGAATTTTCAAAATAAAGAATAACGTGAATTAAACTGAAACCAAAATTATTGGAATAACTCACGCCAACTTTTAGTGTTTATGAAGGTATAAATGTTAATGATTATTCTTTAACAGGTATATGACTGTTTGCTATTCTCATTCGAAAGTAGGAAGAAATTAACTAGCAGAAAAAGAGTTAACAAAAACTAACCACATAATAAATGTAAATAATTGTTTCATTGTTCGCCCCATGTAATTTTAACTGTTCCTGATGTTTGACATAGTGTCTATGGAATTCATGTTGGTCAAACACCGCATGCGGTAGGTTTTACGAGTGAACGTCACTAAATTGGTTAAGATATAAAAAAAATAATGAAATTAAATCTCAGATGTAGTTTAAACGTGGGAATTTCTGTTTTATACAGTTTTCTTTAAATTTTCTTGTAGTCTACAGTGTTAGTTTAGTTTTTAAAAGTGAAAAAAATTTCTAGTCGGATGTTAGCATTAAATTAACACAATTTAAATGCAAAACATCAAAACAGATGAAGAAAAAGCCTTTTTTTGAGTTCAAGCCATGTTTTGAAAATATATTATATTTATCAGAATTATCACTAATGATAGGTGGGTACATTCGTTTCAACTAAGTCAAATATAAATATTTTACATAAACGTTCATAATCAATCAAATCATGATCAAACATAATATATTTTATGTAACGTAGTACATTTAAGGGATACAAAATAAGCAGACGATTACAATTTATTTCAAAAAAAAACATTTAAATATTCACCTAAACTGTTTGCTTCAGATTAAACAACATTAATAAACTTAATATATATTCTTATAGCCTTGTTTTGTAACAGCTGAAATCTGTTTAAAACAATTTGATGGCACAAAAATAGAATTGATGAGTAGTAGCCAAATAGGTTCTTTATTCTTGCACTATCTACTGAAATATTTTTTTTTGTAATTTGTCCAAGTATCTCAAAATTTGCTTGCTATACGGTCAACATGGTAGCTAAAGGTTAGTTTACCGACTGCTTTTACGCCCAAGCATTTCATTGCTAATTTCATCGTTCCTTTCATCTGATTAGGTAGCAAAGAAATCGTTATTATTTCAGCTCTATGGAGCAGAAGCAATTGTCAATTACGGATAAGGTTCGTCCTAGGATTTTTTTGAAATGAAACTTCTTAGGTTATCTCTAGGTTATCTTCTAGCATACATAGACGAACTGTACAGCATTATCGATCTATCTAGAACATTCAGAATACAACGACTACGATGGCTTGGGCATGCAGACTAAATGAACACCATCGGGAAGAGGCTTGCTGGCTAAGGCCAAGATATAAGTCTGATAGTAGAGAACAACTCTACGCAAAATAAAATGTTATATAATTTACACATACTGTTACACTAAATAATACGAGTAAATAATAAAGGAATGCATCAGGAAATCATCAAGTTACTAAAAGGGATTCCTTGCAGAATTTTGCAAACAAGATAATTGTGACGCTTATTGTCTTATGATGCCTTTTGCAAATGTAAGTGTAAGAAAGCTTTTGGATCAACACATTTGTAACTGATTGTGATGTTAGACCATTAAAGAATTCCAGGTAGGAATACGAGGTGTGTTCAAAAAGTAAAGTTTATTAAAGATTATCGATTGTTTTTTTATTGGTGTGTTGGCACACATGTCCCGAACATATGTTCACAGTTTCAAGTATATAGCATACTTACTTCGTTCTTGGCAGGTAGAAAGGTTAGACGTGTTTTGTTGTGCCTGGGATTATCAATTATTATTGGGTATATATATTAATTCGTGCGGTTTTTTTTTCAAAATTTGAACGTTTATTTAAGAAAAACGTGTACAATAGTATTATTCAAAGTATTGCCCATCTGAAGCTATGATTTTTTCCCATTTTTCTGGCAATTTGTGAATCCCATCCCAAAAGAACTGCGCCGGCTTGCCAGCCAAGAATGAATCAAGCCAATTTTTGATATTCTGCTCTAATGTGAACCGTATTTCAGTGAGGACGTTCTGCATCGACCGGAACAAATGGTAGTCAGAAGGGGCAAGGTCTGGGCTATAAGGCGGGTGGGGTAAGACTTCCCATCCACTGTTTTCCAAATAGTTCTTAACCGGAATAGCAACGTGGGGCCGAGCGTTGTCATGATGGAAAATTATTACCTCGTGTCTAGCCGCATTTCCGGGCGTTTTTCGGCTACTGCTCTCTTCAAACGGATTAATTGTGTTCGGTAGCGTTGTCCATTGATGGTTTCACCCAGTTTTAGCAGCTCATAATACAACACAACCATCTGATCCCACCAAATACAGAGCATTACCTCCGCGCCATGGATATTCGGCTTTGCCGGTGATTTGGCTGGTTGGCCGGGTTTCACATATGATTTTTTGCGCTTGGGGTTGTCGTGATGGATCCATTTTTCATCACCAGTAACAATCCGATGCAAAAATGACTTCCTTTTGTTTCGTTCCAGCAGCATTTCGGACATACAAAACCGCCTTTCGACGTCTCTCGGCTTGAGTTCATGTGGAACCCAATTTCCTTGCTTTTGAATATATCTAGCTGCTTTTAAACGTTTTTAAATGGCTGCTTGAGTGACACCCAAAGATTCTGCGAGCTCTTTTTGTGTTTGGCAACAATCTTCATAGAGTAATGCTTCCAGTTCTTCATCTTAAAACTTTTTTAGCTGCCCAAGACGTTCATCGTCTTCGAAGCCAAAATCATCACTTTTAAATCGTGCAAACCACTTTTGGCACGTTCGCTCAGCTAGCGCATGTTCATCATAAGCTTCCACCAAAATACGATGACTTTCGGCAGCAGTTTGACATATTTGAGTGAAAAAAAAATTATTGTTGTTTACGCTTCAAATGATGACGACGTACAATGACAGTAGCTTTCCAACGCAGTAGCAAGAGTACTTAAAGATCATATTATACACAAATCCTCTGGTCCAGATGGTATATCTCCCCTTGAAAAGGTGTTCTTCCTTGTTTGCGAAAACACTACGTAAGCTTTTTCATCATTCCTACCCTTTATGACCCTTTCCTAGCAGATGGAAAACAGCATTTGTCCAGCCCGATACCAACAGATTTGTGGCATGTCTCACCGAAAAGAAGGACCAAAGCGTACATCAATCTGGTAAAGGCAAGATTGTTGCACTTAATATTTCTAAGCCATTTATCAGATGCTCTTTTGTCGAAAATGCGTGCATTTGGGATCGACGATTCTCCTTTTCAGTGGATTAGAAATTACCTTTCGGAATGTTCAATTCAAATTGTCTTAGGAGGTTTCAAGTCTGATATTCACAAAATTAATGCTGATGTGCTCCAGAACTTTCGTTCTGTCTCCGACGGTCTTTTTAATTTTCTGTTGTAGCCGCCAGTGTTCATGAAGACCGTGATTTGTCCATTCTTCGCCGTTGGCAGCAATTTAAGATTTTAAGCTACGATCTTGGTCTAAGACACTAAAAAAAAAAAAAATAGAGCTATCGTTCAATGATTTCGAACTTTTTTGCCCAAATAGCACTTGTTAAATCTGGTCAACATATGGTTTCAGTAAGACGGCGCAACATGCCACACAGCACGCGAATCGGTGGACCAATTGAGAAACAAGTTCAGTGAGCAATTTATTCTTTCGTTTTGAATTGTTGAATTTGCCGGCTAGATCGTGCGATCTGACACATTTAGACTATTTTTTATAGAGATAAGTCAAATCACTCGTCTATGCCGATAAACCACCAGACAACAGTTACAACCTTGGAAGACAACATTACAAGTGTTATTTGCGAAGTACCAGCCAATATAATCGGAAAAGTGATTCAAAATTGGACCACTTAAAACGTATTCGTGGTCAACATTTACATGAAATAATTTTTAAAAAATAAATTAGAAGGATTGATTTACCAACTCAAATAAAAATTGTATACACTTTTTCAATTTTCCTCTTTTTTTGACGAATAAAAACAAAACGCTACAAAAATCACATATTATAACTCAAAACTGTGCGATAAAACTCATAGGTGAGTTGAAATTGAGATCTCAAGTATCATTCCGGTTCAAACCTCGATGAATGCTCATCAGTTTATTCTCAAGCACACTTTCGGACGTACTCTGAAATTGTATTGTGATTCGTTCCTAAGCCGTGCAACTCGCTTATCGAATGCCCTGCCAAGCTTTCTATTTCCTAGTCGTTATAGCTTGCAAACATTTAAAACCAATGTACATCGGGACCTCCTTTTTCTTCCTTCCTAAATTTCCTTCGCGCTGTGTACAAACATTTTAAGAGTACCCTTGAGTGCGAGCTAATTATAAAACAAAAATCGTGACGGCAATAAAAATCAAATCAAATCGATTATAGATAATATCCAAACGTCATTAGGGAATACCATTTCCACTTCCACTACACTTAATTCTATTTTGATGGAAATTTTGTATTGACATGCAGAAACACTTCTAAACCTAAAATGACTCTGTAGAAATAGGGCAAGTAATATTGGGTCATATAAAAAATATCCGCGGTTTTTTGTCACTAGATGGTGATATTTATCTGGAAACACTAATCTGATTGTGTCCAACGAACACGTGTTTGAAAGATGACATATCAGGCTAGATTTTTTGGGAAGACAGGTGTGTAAAACGTTGCTCGTGTTAAAAGTTATACTGATTGGAATATGAGTGAAATATCTGAAGAAATACACTATGTGATGCTTTTTTACTTCAATACATAAAAAAGGAAAAAAAGTTTACGGTGACAATGCTGTGAGTAAACGCGTCGGACCCAAGAGTGGTTTGTTCGATTCCATTCCGGAAATTTCAATGTAAAAGATGCACCTCGCTCTGGTTGCTCTGTCACTGAAAAAGTCTATGAAATTTTATAACTGATGGAACAAGATCGGCACGAAAGCTGTCTGGAGATAACGGAGGCACTAAACATCAACCGTAAGACAGTTTGGAATCATCTAAATCGAGCAGGCAATTCAAAGAAGCTCGATGTTTGAATGCCACATGAATCAACGCAAATAAATTTAATTGACCGAATAATCATCAGTAAAATGGTGCTGAAACGTAACGAAATGGAGGCATTTTTGAAGCGATTCATTACGAGTGATATTTTCAAACAAATATCGCCATGTCTTGGTCGGGCCGGGTACTTCTAGGACCGCCCTCGTATATATGACTATGATTTGAATTTGCCGTTTGAACTAGTAAACCATGCATAGATACGAGTATATAACTAGAGCATAAATATCACTAAATAAATAGCACTAAATAACACTTAGAAGGTCACATTACATTTCATCCGCATAAAAACAATGCACCCACATAACTTTATAATACAAAAAGTTCCTTTAGAACAATTTTGGCTGCATATTTGACTTAATATTATAAATTATTATGGTCCAATAAATAGAACTAAACCATGATTGCCACGCAACAATATCGAAAATTTGCATAATGTTCGTACATTCAATTCAATTAAAATCAATCAGAATGAGAACTTCTCATCCGCGCCCTATACAATGCCAATCTCTTTTTTATTACAAAATAGATATGATACCCATTTCCGTGTTTTGACACCTACCCATGTGCCACTTTATTCAATTGTTTAGCTTTACTTGAACTGGAAACTGAAAACAATTTATTGGTTATCAAAACAACAATTACCTTGAAATTACCTTGTCAAGGTGTTTCGGCCAAGTAAATCACAGTAGATGCCAATACCAGCAATTTTTTTCGATTTTTTCTACATAATGTTCATCAAAACAAAATAAATTTACAAATTTTAATACTTAACTTGACTACACGACTAGTTCAAAGTTCAATTACCCTCCGACATACTCCATGGTTAAATAGAAAATGAAAATATGGGTCATCATTTATGCGGGTATAACATCCGATGACGCGTCACATTCCGGAAATTTGATTCATGAATCAAAATGATGTATTTGACAAGTGTACTCATATGCACGAATATTTCACTGGTATGTACGCCAATTAGAGGAGATTTGCATTAATTTCCCATAAAACTTGGCCACATTCAATAGACTGATGGTCTATAGCTGTGCCTATTGAGCTGCCCATGTGCTGAACAAACGTAACCACTTCAAAGCAGGTTGTTGCATGGATCATGCGATAAAAACGTACTTTACCATTCAGTAAAAGTTAAATTATGTATATTTTATGTCGTCATAGTTTTATTTTTCATTTCTCATATACACATGTATATTTCCGCAAATCAAACGTGACTCTTTAAGAAAGACACTCTTACCAAATTAAGTAACGAAATTTAAAGATTAAAATCATGCAAACATTTTTCGATTGGCAAGGCAATTCCTAGATCCATTCGCACACAAATACATCGTACGTACTTCAAATAGACTTTAAACAGGTCTACTTTTGGTAAAACGAGTTAACGTCACAGTCTTGTACTAACATAATTGGTTTGCAAGCCAGTATTTTTTGAGTTTTTTTTTTTTATTTTATTTTTTATTTTTACAAGTGTTTTGCTTTTAATAAAAGCAGATTCTGTTGAGAGGCACTGTGCATACGTTAAGCACTTGAATATCATTTGGTTAAAACTTCTGACGTCTTATATTAAAATAAAATTTTACCAACGTGTCAGTAAATAGTACTTAAGTCTTATCTGTGCTGATAATCTTTTTCTACGATAAGGAATTTAATTATTTTGTATTGAGGCTGGGTGAAAAAGGAAAGAATCAGAACTAGAATTACAAAATAATATGGCTATAAAATTATTTACTTTAAAATATAATTAACTATACAATAATATAATTGTAGAATCTGCTGCATAAGAGACACAGAAAATCGTTGCGATTAACATATGAAGAAATTTTCAGTTGACTTTTATGTAATGTAAGCTTAAAAGGAAGTTAGAAAATCGCGAAGTTAAGACGCCCTAAAGATACTACTGTACTATAATAATAAAGTAAGAAAATTCTACAAGAGTAACAAAAGCACGTATTAGAGCAATAAAAACCCAAACCGAAAGAAAACATCGAATAAAAAAGTGCGTCATACTTTGATATCAAATAATTATTCTACGAGTTTCTAGACAAACCCTAAGAGCAGTACCCTAAATACGACGTTTAATCATTTCCTTGATTTTAAATCGAAAATAATAAAAGAGCACATCCTGGATATCAGACAGAGAGCATAGTTTAAAAAAGACCACTTCTGCAAATGAACTAAGGCTAATTTATTTTGTTACGAACGGTATATCACTAATAAGCTAGTATGCTTATTATTCCTACCAATATTCGCAAAGGAACATGGCGGTCACCAGAATATAATAACTTAAGCCACTCCTCAAGTATATGTACACCCTGACTGACTCGAACTGCAACTTTTTAAAATGCTATAATTTTTTTATTTTTTGATAAATTTTATTGTGCCAAAGCCAAAAATGTTGGAAAATACATCAATTTTCAAATTGTATCAGTAATTTTCAATATGTCCACCTTTAACGCGAATAATGGCCTTGAGACGGCCATCATCGCACGCTGCACGCAAGTGGCTCTGCGGTATTTTGGCCCATTCCCGGCGAAGTGCTTGTTTGAGGTGGTCCAAACTTTGGTATTTTTTAGTGCCAACCTTCGCCTTCAAAATACCCCAGACAGAGAAATCCAACGTATTTTCATCCGGAGAATTTGCAATCCATTATGTCGTAGAATAATGAAATGTGGAACATTGTTTTTTAACCAATCTTGTTTGACGCGCGCTTTGTGAGATCGTGCCGAGTCGTGTTGAAATGTCCACGGTCTCCGACCGAAATGATTATTTGCTGAAGGCTTTAAAACAGTTTCACGGTATACAATCGCATTAATTTTGACGCCACGGTCCAAAAATACGAGCGGAAAGCGACCATCGGCGGTTATGGCGTCCAAAACCATCACCATCGGTGCTGCCTGCTTTCTGGTGGCCGTCAGAAGATGTACATTTTCGAAGGACCTCTCTGGCAAGTAAACTCGGTCAGTTTGTTTGTTGACATATTGCTCGATAACAAATAACGACTCATCGGAAAAAAACCAAATTTGGCAACTCCTTCGCTCTATCGGCTCTAACTTTTTTCTGCTGCAGTGTAAGATCGTGTGTTTTTTGGAACTTCAATGGCTTGAGCCCAAGCTCATTTTTCAGTATGTGCTACATGCGTTTCAATGATATGTTAAGCTCACGAGCCATTTTTCTTCCACTTCGACGCGGATTTCGCTCAATTCGAGCCTTCACTTTCCGAACTATTTCTGCCGATGTTGCGGTTTTTTTATGATCACCTCCATGACGTTTTGCAACGCTGCCAGTATCACGGTAACGAGCTATGGTTCGAGACACAAATGATTTATTCACTTTGAGGTGCTGGAGGGCTCTAACGATAGCTACTTGTGGTTTTCCAGCAAAATATAAAACAATCACACTATCACGTTTGAATTCCATCGCGGATAAAAATTTTTCAAAACAACTGAGACGCAAATCGTTTAAAAGGCTTGTAAATAATAAAATTATCTGTCATGTGTCAAAATTTGAGCTCACAGTAATGAACGGTTTGGAAATTATAGCAGTCTGAAGTTGGTTGCAGTTCGAATCAGTCAGAGTGTAGAATTGGACCACCACCTAAATGTAAAGTTTATGGATACCTCAGACGCCACAATAACGGAGAAATTGAATGTTAAAGAGCCATTATTGGAACAATCCGACAATATCTTTACCAATTGCGTTTCCTTCAAATTCCTTACAACCTGCATTAAGTACCGAAGATTAATAACATCGACGCAAAGAATCAGCGTCGTGCATCAAAAGTGCATCAACCGATAAGGATTCAAAAAACTATTCACACGAATGATGAAGAGAGCTAACAATCACATGTAGCATAGAAGAACGTGAGCAACAAAAAAGCAGCATCTTCTTCTCCGAAGAAGAAAAGAGCGTGGGAATCAATCGATCAAGGTATTTCTCAGCGAACAACGTTTGGAAGTTTTGTTAAAAAGTAATAAAAAAAAGTAAGAAGCCAACAAAACTTTAACAAAAACCTGCAAAAATGAGCAAGCAGTCGGTGAATGAGAATATGGAAAAACGACTTCTACAGACTCTTAAATTATGAGAACGACCAAAATTGCCCTATAAGGCAGAATTAACCATTCAACTTGGACAATGAAAACCAAGATTTCTGCCCACCCCAACAAAATGAAGTAAACATAGAAGCATCTATGTTTATAGCTCTCTCTCCCTCTCATTTCCGAGAGGGATGGTTTATCTACTGAGGCAGCAGGAGAGAACATAGCAGAGAACATACACGAACTCATTTCAAAAATTTAGTCGAAGGAAAGTCTCTACACTGACACAACTATGATTGCAAAGTCTCCATAAATCCTGACTGCCGTTTTGTGTGATTGCCTTAAAGAATTGGTCACCAATCTGATTGGTCCTATCACTGCAGTGTTAGGTCTGGTAAGTCCACAATTGACAAAACATTCACACTACGGCAGATACTAGAGGAAACCGAAGAAGTCCAAATCGATAAACATCACATCTTTATTGATTTCGTGCCGGCATACGTATGATAGTAACTATAGAGACGAGATTTGCATCCCTGCTATGCGCATAAAAAATTAGTTTTGAAAGCGCTGGCTGCCTGGTCGAAAGCCTATATCGACGAGACTTATCATGTCAAAATGTTTAGACAAGGTGATGCACAGTCTTGTGACTTCATTAACAAAATACCAGATGGGGTAAAAAAAAATTTTTTTTGATTGTTTTTTTATTTTATTCAATATAGTCCCCTTTTAGTTTGATACAATTATTCTAGCGATTTTCCAATTTCTTGATCCCGTCCGAAAATTAATTTTCCGGAAGGTCTGCAAAATACTCGTCCGTGGGGTCGATGATTTCCTCGCGTGAGCTGAATTTTTTATTGATGAGCCATCTTTTGAGGTTTGGGAAGAGATAATAGTCCGATTAAGCCAAATCGGGCGAATACGGTGGATGCGACAGAAATTGGAGCCGAAAGTCATTGATTTTAGCCATGGTTGCGATGCTCTTTTGCGCCGATGTATTGTCTGGCAAAAACAAAGTGTTTTTCGCTCCATGTGAGGCCGTTTTGCAGCGATTTCGGGCTTCAGTCGCTCCAATAAAGCACAGTAATACCCGGTGTTGATGGTTTTTCCTTTTTCGAGGTAGTCCACGAAGAGTATGCCATGACAATCCCAGAAAACCGACGCCATAACCTTTCTGACACATCAAGCCCCCCTCGGCCGCTTCGGAGCACTCGTGCCGGCTTCAGTCCATTGCCGGGCACTCATTCTGTTCTTTGGTGTTCAACAGTTACCAATCGACGCCAACAATCCGCCCGATTCCGCATCAGCAAGTCCAAATACTCTTTCGTATTTTTGGTCAGGAGTGAGTATGCGCGGCACCCAGCAGCAGGATAACTTTTTCATATGCAGAATATTGCGTAAAATATCGCATGTGCGCTCAGTACTAATCTTTGTGGTATCTGCTAGCTCGCGCACCTAAATTTTCTGGTCAGCAAACAAAATTTCATGTATTTTTTTGACATTGTGCTCTGTAACCGCATCGGAGGGCCTGCCGCTGCGGACTTGATCGGTAGTGGAGTTGCGGGCACCACGAAACTCTCGAAACCAATATTTGTCAATATGTGTCATTTGACGGAGCATTAGCCCCATAATATTTATCCAAATTTTCTTTTGTTTCCTTCGCCGTTTTGCCTCTCAAAGAATAATGTTTTATGAGAGAACGAAAATCGTTTTTGTCCATACTCAACATGATGCCAAACACGTCAACAAAAATCAGCTGTCAAAACAAAACCAAAGACAGTTTCGCACTGAAATTTGGCATATCTGCCTACATATGAATGGACTTCAAGGCACCATAACCTTTTTTGCAGTAGCAGCGCATTCTGGCAGTCAAGGAGGTTATTTTTCACTCCACTTAGTATTCGTACTTGAGAAAATTAGGCAAAACTCATAACACAATTTTCCTGTTGCCCAGAAGAAGGAATATTAGCGAAAACAGATGAAGATAGCCTTATTGGTTTTCATATTGGGTTCCATCTGTGCTTTAACGTGCTTTAGAGGGGAGATATACCAGCGAACTCTATGAGCTGTACATCGCTCTAGTCAGAAAAGTGCTCATCAAGCGAATAAGTAAATAAAAAAGTATTAAATTATGGACTTCTTGTCAATCGCTGTTTAAAAAATGGCAAATAAGTACCATAATTCGGACAACGAATTTATCTTTTTTAATTTTTGGTTCTGTCTACATTGAAGGAGTGTGTAGGAGAAGGCAAAACAAAGAACTGTTCTGGGTGTATAATGAAATGGATATGATCAGAAGACAGCGCTTTTAGCTTTTAAAACGTCAGATCTAAGCTTTATTCTAAGGGATAACAAAAAATTAAGTTTAAATCCGCAAATTTGTTGCTATGCAACAAAGCTGAACATATTGGTAGGGAGTTAAATATTTGGCCGTCCCTATAAAGCCTGTCCGCAGTACATCGCCAAAACTATATTCAGACACTTCAATATTAAAACTTTGAAGTCCTGGCCTAGACATAAAGAAGATAAGTACAAAACACAAGATTTTTCAACATAAGGATCACTTCAAGAACCTTACTATCTCAGCAGTTATTGAATGACCAACCGATTCGGACATATTGCCATCAATGTTTTCTGTCCATTGCCCAACAAATACATATAGCGATTTGAAGAAATTGAAATTTTAAAATTGGACGCCTTAGTTTTAAGTCCGAAGTATTCTACAGGCAATATCCTAGCTCGAGTAAATCGAAAAACATCAATATGACTAACATCGAGAATTTTATTATATGGTTAGATTGGGTACCCGAAGGTAGGGTTTATAATTTTACAATGGAAACGCTATCACCGACCCACTTGGTATTCTGCAAAAATCACATTACTTTTGCATGTCCTAATAAAGATCTACATACGTTAGTATTTTGAAAAAAAAAAAAAAAAAAAGAACATAATGACCCGATTGTGTTGCACCACTTTTAAAGATGTTCTCGGGCGGATCTGTTAACCTATTTGTCATAAATAACGCTCTCTGTCCAGCAATTATCGACATTGCGTTGTTAATTAAACTCGACTTCTACGTAAATCACAACGATGGGATTTTCCTCTTAATCGAATGAATAATACAGATTGTGAGAAATTATTTTACAAAATTTTCGAACGCTAAAAACTGAGGAAAAGCAAAAACAAGCCGAGTTTCGATAACCTTTTGGCTTTAACGTCCGTGTCTGTGAGCACATCTGAATCGAAACCACTCAAAATCTGAATCAGATTGTTGTTTCAAAGTCCATCAGCGGCCAATTAACGCGAAAATTCAAATTTAATACATGCGAAACTAAACAAAACCAGCGCACCGATCAATTATGCAAATGAAGCACCTAAAAATACCACTTTTACTTTAATACGAGTTCCTCAAAAATGATCGGCAGACAAAAATATTTAGCATTCGCATTTTTCCACTAGATGTTGTCATAATGTATTTGTACTTGTATGACTTAAACAAAGACTGTCGACAACTATTTCAGATTTTTTTCTTCTAATATTTACCTTCGTTCCCGAACATGCTCCAGAGTTTCGATATCAGCAGTCCCATTTTTTTTTTTTTTTTTTTTTTTTTTTTTTCTTAAAGCAACTTAATACTTAACACTTCTTTAATTAGTAAACAAAGAGGATTTTACAAAGAAACAAATTATAATGGATTTCCTTTAATTAGAAATCAACTTTCACTATGTAATCGAAGGTGGTGTAGGGAATCTGCTATGCAGTTGGTCACGATGGATATTTGTAAATCGTTTTTGTTTTTTTTACAACTACTTGTGGCCATGCAAGACCTTACAACAAAATAAGAATGCAAATTGCAACAATGAGTGGAATTCAAATGATTACACCAACAGCAACGGCAATGATAGTTGGAACAATTTTTTACTTCGTGCATTTAGGTGCGATTTTTTGGGGGAATTCACCATTTGGATGTGACGTTTTTGTGGCGCGCGCGTTTGACGAAAGTATCGTTTTAATTATGGCTAAATATATTAGAGGTTGATTTATAGGTTATAGATAATATTTAATTCAATTAGAACTGCACGACACGGATATTAGTAGCACTTATATGGAACAGAAATTTTATTCAGCTGCCTTGTTACGCCATTTTCTTGGGAGAATGTATGAATGAGAGAAATGTCAAATTGGATTCGATACTCGATTTATGGCAAATTGGGGCACGTTCAAAAGTATGTGAGCTTATTATAAAAAAAAAAATAAAAAAAAAACGTTTTAAATAAATTTGTAGCACTGAAAGCCGAGTTTTCGACAAAAAGTTCACCAAATTTCATTGAGGCGTTTACACTGAATACCTGTGGCGACTTCGTACACTACAATGCCATCTGTTGGTAAAAAAAGAACAAGAAATCTACATCATCACCACTAATCATTTCAAACAAACACATATCAAGATTAGAAAAATCATCACTAAACTAACGGCAATTTCGTTTGGGCAGGCAAAACGCTTTTTTTATTTTGTACTCCGATTTTATTGAAAAGTAACACCAAAAACTTTTTCGAATAGTCAGAATAATAAATTGGATGAATAATAAACAATGAACATCGATATTTCTTCGAATTTGAAGTTTTGTAAAATTTTGTTTTTGAAAAAATGAAAGGAAATGGTTTTACGTCACTTTTGTTCTTCCGTGCACGAGGAAAAACTCAAACGAAAAATGTATGGAAAATCTTCGATATTCCATTAAGGTTACAACAGTTTTTGTGAAAGCCCGGCTTTCGATATTGTGTAATAAGGGTATTCGATTTCAGGCTAAAAATTTCGAAGTCAAGCAACTCTCATATAGCCGATATTTTCACAACTGAAGTAGTAACTTATGAAATGTCCTCCCTTAACTTTATATCATTCCATTTTTCTTTCTTTCTATGAAAAGTGACAGGTGGAATTCTATGAAATATTGCTTGTGGAGTGTCAGAGGACATATTCGTAGATAAAGTATCACTTACTGATGTCTGTCATTATAAAGTTACTGTTGAAGAGGTAAGAATAACTGACAAGCATAGTTAGTATTGTAGGTAAGTAGCCTCACTTTCGCATTTGTCAATTTGCAGCAAATCATATACAGATTTTGCTGTAAAAACACTCGCGACTCTGAGATGCCTTAATAAATGGAAAGGGTAAACCCATAAATAAGATGCGGTATATCTGACAATTCAACTCATTCTTATGTTAACACTAACAGCACCAATGCTGGAAACAAAAATTTCGCAGCTGAAACGACCACGCTTCAATGTGGTTGCTTGAAATTTTTACTGAAAACTCTATTTTCGATGCGGTACAAAAAGGATATAAGTCGAGACGTTAATTCGGCAATTATTCGCGCTTGAATGGGAGAGAGGAGTACAATATTGTCACTTGAGTTGTAAATGAGTATAGCTGCGTGTACAATAGAAGATATGATACATGTATATTTTGAGGCTTAGATAATAGTCTTGTATCTATTTCATGCTGTTCTTACCACAGCTTTATTCCTTTACCATATCTTTGTCATGTTCAATGATCAGCCGTTTAAGTGAACGGAAAAAGTTAAAATCCTTCCGCAATCTCGCTTTATTATTTGTTTAAAGTATTGTATTTTCTCTTTTTAGAACGAGGGTTTCGGCACATGTGAGACAAGGGGTAAAATGAAAAAGAATTTAACATTATTCGATGGAGGCTAAAATGTTTTCATTCATATATTATCGAATTTTATAATATACTAACAGGGGAAACATTGCTGTCAATAAATCCTCTAGTGTTTCAAATTTATTCAGAAATGTGTGCCTTTGGCCTTTTATACACCTTGCCAGTTTCACTAATGTCATTCGTGAGTTAAACCTTCCTTGTTGGCGATCGAATTAAATGTGAATTGATTTCACTGTTTTCGATTGACAAATGTGTTATTGGTCGAGCATTGACTAGGTTTTCAGCGGCAATTATCAAACTTTGCAACGTCTCTAATTGCATAGTCAACTGTTAAAGCGTTACTGATAGTGCATTCTTTATACATCTAATCATGTCTTCCCAAACTCCTCCGGCTGACGGGTTTCCTGGTGTATTAAAAATCCAGGCACAAATCCGGCACATTTATTTTATAAACCCTTTTCAACCAAAAACCATTCTTTTTCATTCGCTGCCACAATTAATAAAAAGCTCATAAAATAAAAAAACATAAAATAAGCTCATCGATCGATAAGTTCTTTACAACTTCCAAATGAATTGCACGTACAGATAGACATGTGAAAAGTGCCACCCATCTTTGTTCGCATCTGCGTCCGATAAAAGCTTTGATAGATCCGAAGTACTCCAATCCCGTATAAGAAAAGAGTCTAACATACGGGGTCAGTCCATCAGCGGACAATTGCCCCGATAAAGGAGGTTCCGGGGCTGGTAGAAATCAGCAAGGGCATTTCCAAAATGTAAATGGTAGCACTTCGATATCTTAAAATCCCTTACGCTATTAAGTTACTTAACTAACTGTAAATAACTTCTAGGAGTTATTAACTTCATCCAGTTTTTATCCTCCATAATTCCTGTAAAGTAACTTCGATTGTATGACGACGCTGGATAGAAACCCAGGGAAATAAGCAAATAGTTGATTTCTTCGCAAAAGGTAATTGAATTTGAGTTTTTTTTTTTTTTTTATTAATCCACACATAAATTAAGCTCTGTGCTTTTGAATCGAAAAATTGTCACCTATCTGTCTTTATGTACTAAAAATGAAATGTACAAAACGTAGAAAAAACAGGTCTTACAATGATGTATATAAACTCCTGAACGATGACAATCTTCATCCATTTTCTTCCACTGTCAATTAAATGTCAATGATACAAACTGTATGAAGTCCAGAGTTTAGTAATAAATTTGTTATGTTTCTCCACAAAAATAATGCGAATATGGTAAATTAAAATGATTTCGACAATTAGCAATATTTAATCGTTAATTTATAGTATGGCTTCAGATTTCTTTTTTCCGAGTATCGGAGGTGTAGAGGAACACATATTCAATTTATCTCAAATTTTGATATCTCATGGACACAAGGTAAAAAAAAAAATCAAAATGTTTTAAAAATCGTATAAAATTTCTTATAGGTGGTTGTTATAACCCATTCCTATGGTAATCGTAAGGGAATCCGCTACATGACCAATGGGTTGAAAGTTTACTACCTACCAATTACAGTCTTCTACAATCAATGTATTCTTCCGACTATGGTTAGCAATATTCCACTGCTGCGCTGTATATTATTGCGTGAGCAAATCGACATTGTTCATGGACATTCAGCATTTAGTGCACTAGCCCACGAAACAATGCTTATAGGAAAATTATTAGGATTAAGAGTAAGCATCAAATAATTACCAGTAGTTAATAATTGATCGATTCTTTCAGACAGTATTTACGGATCACAGTCTTTTTGGATTTGCTGATCTTTCTGCCGTAGTAACAAATAAATTTTTGGAGATAAGCTTATCGACATGTAATCACTGTATTTGCGTATCTCACATAGGTATAAAGATTATATCAATTGATTAAATTTGATAATGAATTTCTCGTTACAGGAAAAGAGAATACTGTCTTACGAGCTCGGGTTCATCAGGATAAAGTTTCTGTTATACCAAACGCTGTTGACACTGCCCACTTTACACCAGATCCGAGTAAACGACCTCAAGATGGTACGAGTAAGTAACGAGCACAAAAATTTTAGGATAACTTATCGATTAACGACTTTGTTTTAGTAAACATTGTCGTAGCATCACGACTTGTGTACCGCAAGGGAATCGACTTACTTGCAAATGTGATTCCTCGTTTTAAACGAATGTCGAATGTTAAATTCGTAATTGTTGGGGAGGGCCCTAAGCGTGATACTCTCGAAGAGGTACGTGAAAAGGCAAATATGCAGGAACGAGTGGAAATCATTGGTGCAGTTGAACATTCCAAAGTACGTGATATTCTTGTGCGTGGGCACATTTTTGTAAATACCTCGCTAACCGAAGCTTATTGTATGGCAATCGTGGAAGCTGCTTCATGTGGACTACAAGTTGTATCTACGTTTGTAGGTGGGATACCGGAAGTCTTGCCATCAAACTTAATAATTCTTACCGAACCAGAAGTGGATTCAATCCATCAAGGAATTTTAAAAGCAATCGCAAAGTGTAAGCTTCATCAACCAGTAATGAACGGACATGCAATACTTCTCGATGAAAAACATGGTCTAGCCAATGGATCAACGACAAAGAAGGTTGGAAAAAATTCTAAAAAACCCAAAGATAAGAACCAACAATCACACGGAATTGCAGGAGGGTTAACACAAACACATTTGAATTCGAATCGCTTGCCAGAAGATGCACCTCTTTGTCCATTCAAATGCAATGAAATTGTAGCAAGTCTTTATAATTGGGAGAATGTGACGCAACGCACGGAAAAAGTTTACCAAAGGATACTAAACGAGTCTGATCCAAGTCTGGGTGAGAAGCTTGTGGCGTACTTACACAGTGGAGTTTGGCCATTCTTAATTGTAGTCTCAATGTGTCATTTGCTTTTGGTGTTTATGGAATATATACGACCGCGAAAGGATATGGAAATTGCAAGGGAGTTTCCTAGAAAATTCAAGAAATAGCTTTATTTTAAATTAGTTATTTATTTCTCTTTTTTTGACAATCGTGACGTCAGTAATAAAAACAATTTGATAAAATAGACAACTTAACTGTTTTATTTGTTGCGGGAAGAGGTTTTTGCATTAGCAAACGTTCTATTCCTACAAAAATCGAACTACGCATAAATTCTAATTTACTTAAAATTAAATAAATATGTATAATACCAAAAGTTTGTAGAAATATCTCGAAGTTGCTTTTTGTTTTTTCAAAAATAATGGCACGTGATGTCTTAAGTGTTTAAACCTCACTGAGAAAATTTTCATAAACGCGAATTTTAAATTAAAAAAAAAAGTAAATAAAAAATTTATGTTGGGTCCAAACCGCGAAAAAAATTATAAACAGGAATAATAACCTTGTTGGTTTACTGTTGCCTCTTAAAACAGCGCTACATCGATCAATCGAACCGTTTTCTTTTAACAGTTAGAAATTGTAACGAACACAATTACATCTATTTGTGAGCCTTAATTCGACTGAATCGTAGCTTTTCATCTTCTAGTGCCTTTATCTAATTATATGTATAGAGTTGGTTAAAGGGTTGTCACTCTATTTCTTACGCTGTTTTGGTGTATTCCGGGTGTCTTAAAATCTAAACGCTGCTTGTTTAAGAACTCCACCAACTCTATCGGATGCATTGTTAAAAGCAACGAGTATTTGTTGCTTAAGTTTGAGGAGAAGGCCAAATTACATGGACAACATCAACCTAATTGCTGAATTTATGTGTGAAGTTCAGATTAACAGTGAAGATAAACAGTTCAATTTTTTTGTTTCAAAAATTCATTTCTTAAAAGTTTTAAGAATCAGCGCAATCAGCGAAGTTTGTAGACAAATCGTCTGATATACAGCGAGCGACGCTCGGGAATCAACAACATTCAGAAGCGATATACTAAGTAGTTCAATGAATATTCATCAATTTGCACTAAAACTGAAGTGGAATTTCATCTCAAACAAAATGCAACAGCAGTCTTGAGGGCAAAACGTCAAGTTGCGTAATCAAATGTACTGTTTATTGAAGAATAATTCTATGGTAATGCCTCTAGGACCGCGATATTAGTTATGTTTTTTTGGCTTCGATATCAGCGGTTAATTTTCAGAGCCCAAAAAACGAATTTGGGAAAAGTTGGCAACATTGCCATTTTATTAGTTCAAAAAGTGACACATTTTTTGGCGTGCCCATACAAGTTGCTATCGGCGTTAACTCCGATAAATATCTTGTATTAAGTTATTGCGTATAGGTTAAGTTAAAAAAAAAAATGAAAAGGAATTTGCATGTAAATTACTACAATAACATAGCGAAGTATGCTAAGTAAATTTTCTTAGTTTCCAATGAGTTTTCGGAAATGTCAAATATTTGCAAAAAAATCAAAACAAATTAAATTTGTTCATCAACCGACAGATGAACTGCCATTAGAAGTCATATATATATCTGTGTAACCAAGTTTTTATGATGAACTCTTAAGCTGATTTGGTTCGTTTTTTCGTGACAATCGCTAAAGTGAGACAAAAAACACACCTTTTAACACTCCAGTTGACTACTCACCCTGTTGTGGTTTTCAAGAAAGCATCTGGAGACGTTCGAATTTGTGAAAAAAAGTGAAAAAAAAAACTGGCAGGAGCGCTTGCACAACTTAGGAAAAGTTCTTCAACGACTTTTGCACTACAATTTCCGAATCAAAATCGGTAAGTGCTCATTTTTTGTTCCTCGAATAAAGTATTAAATGATGGCATGGTTGTATGCATTATTCACCTTTTTCCTGATGGTACTGAAAAAGTCATATCTCCAACTCCAGCTGAGACTCGATGCACCAAAATTGTGAAGGAAGCTGCCGCATTCATCTTTGCTATTAAGAAATTCCACCGATTGATTTTTGGACGCAAGTTTCTTCTATTCACCGATCATAAACTCCTTATAGCAATCTGCGGTAGTAAAGAAGGGATACCAGTTTATACCGCCAACAGACTACAGAGGTGAGCACTAGGACTGATGATGTATAATTTCGTTATTAAATATGAGTACATTTTAACAAAAGAAGTTGGCTTTGTCAACTTACTCTCACGTCAATATCAGGCCAAATTTAAATAAAGATTACGTAATCGCTTGCACCAAATCTGAGGAAGATTTAACATCTACTCAACACAATCAAGATGCTTCCAATAAATTACAAAACTGATATAGCAAGTAACAAAACGTTACAGGCAGTTATCAGCGCCATGAACTCCGGATAGAAGTCGTCCATACTAAATACTGCAAATTACACCTTATTTTATCAATAGGGAAAGCTTAGCTGTCGTCGATGGATGTTTAATGTTTAATTATAATTATTCCAGCATGTCTTAAATGCGAAGATATAACATCTTTCATCCGTCAGCCTCATGCTTGTGCTAGTACAGCGAAATCTCTTGTAAAAACAACACTCCAGTGATGGCCTACTACGACATTGGCGATGGAGCGCATTCAATCTCGAGGTATCCAACATTTGCGCAATCCAACTGCCAAGCAGAGCGTTTTGTGGATACCCTTAAGCAAGCACTAAATATTCTAAAATAAAAACTTCATTCTATATAAAGAAGCGAAGAGAGAACGTTATCATAACATATCGTAACAGAAAACAAAATCCTCAGTGTAACAAACATCATGGTGCTAATAGAAAGATATTTTATTAAGTGAATTATAATGTTCTCATAAATAACGAACATAAGACAAAGCTTATAAGATTTCATACCAATCAAATCAAGTCCTTATATTCTCTATACATTAGAAAAGTTCAGCTAACACATTCCTCTATTTAATTGATATTTTCCAACTGGATAAAAAACTTAATATGTTTATTAATTATTAACACACGCGGGAGGAAAAATCAAAACGATCAAAAATATCTTCATCAAAATTGATTATAATTTTATGCAAAGTCTCCTAGAATTTCTTGATAAGGCTTAATTACTTTAAAGTCATTACCAGAAAAAAAAAAAAAAAAAAAAAAAAAAAAAAATTGTCAAATGTGACGTTCCATCCAATTCGCCGAATTACTTCGTCCTTTCATGTAGTCCTCATCCGATCTGGACTTTTTGATTTTTTTTATCTGGATCTGCAATTGTTGGATAAAAGACAATTAGATCATTGGCAAATAGTTTTAGCTATTCATATAATATGGCAGACAAGATTAAGTACGCGATGCTAACGAGACGAATGTCACTATATTGGCCCATTTTAGAAGCTCTCACTTTTATTGATCAGATGTTTTATTTATTATCCGTTCAGATCTTGAAAAGTAGTTGGAGTATGCTCCATAGACATACCCGGCTGCCGGTTTAACTACTTTATTAAGCTTAAGTTTAGATATTGTTATCTTTATTTCATTTTCATCGGGTGCCTGGCACCGGAAATTAGGTTGTTTCCATCGTTTAAGAGTGTGCATAACTGCTTATCAATATACTCAGCACAAACTGTGACTTTACTATTAAAATCCCTTGATCATCTCTGCATGTTTCTGCTCAGGTCTTGTTGGCTTTATACGTTCATTTTAATTGTTTGTAAAAGTTTGTTGTACCAGGAGAAACACTTCTCCATTTACTTGATCGCGGGTCTGTTACGCTCTTTGCTTTGTCTTTTTTTTTTTTTTTTCAGTCAATGTTCACATAGAGCGATTTTAACACTAAACTGGCAACGGCGCTCATAAATTATGTCGAGGAATTCGTAGAAACAGTTTTCAGTAGTATAGTAAAATTACTTTGTGGGACATGAGAACATGTTTATGTATCGAAAGCTCAAAAGTAATTACCTCGATCTCCGATTTACAACAAATTCGCTATTTTTCTCCACTATATTTTGCATTGGTCACAACGTTAACTGATAGTAACAGAATAATATGCTGATAGTGAGTGCTCCCAATAAATTCTTAAATGGATGTTAGCCCTTAATACAAACTAGTACCTTACCACAAACATCTACCTACCACACTTCATTACAATTCGGTTTATTGTCAATTTCTTTTTATCTCTCCACAATTCAAGACAATCTTTCAATATGAAAAAGTTTTTCAACTCTGTAAAAAAGAGACATCGAAACCAACAGTATACGAATAACAGAGAACCCTATATCAACTAAATTGCAGCCTATCATTTGTTCATCTCACTCGCTCGAATGTGACATGGCGGCGTCCGCTGTGTATAGGAATAAAGTTTGATTGAGGCGAAATTTTTCCACAAGAAATTTCCAAATTCATTTTAATTTTTTTTTCAAATTAATTAAGTTTTCTTCATAAAATCACTGATTACCGTCTAGCCTTATCAATTGTCAGCAATTAAGCGAAAATATTGCATAATCCAAACGATTTCAAAAGTCCCAACATTGAACGACGTCGTCGTTCCAAAGTATCACCACCACCAATCAGCAGCCATCAGTCGGTAATTTTTTCTTTTCATCCTACTTCGACAGAAAAATTTATTCCAGATTGAATAAGAAAATATCAATATATTTTGCTGAACGTTGTCAAATATTTCACATTAACCTAAACTGACTTCCGCAAATAAAGTTCAATTACAATTGCATACTCGTCGTACATACATATATAATTAAAACATCAAGCGCAATCAAGAAAAAAAAAAAATTTCTTTTCCCTTTTTGTCCTCTCGGAGAAGAAAACGGCGAGCTACAGAAAAAAAAAAAAAGATTTTCATATGATAGAATATTTTAGAAAGAAATTGTCTGGAAATTCTCTGTGGAACAACAGCAAGTTTACGGCAAGAAAATAACGCTCCAAGTAAAAAAAGAGACTCCACTAAGCAACGATTGTTTGCAATAAGAAGAGAAGAAGGCGCAGCCCCAGTCTTGTCGCCTATTGAGAAATAAAAAAAAAAAATAAAATAAAAAAGAAGCTGTAAGAAAGGTGGCGGACGCAAGGAAGAGGAAGATAAAATGAAATAATTTCTAATTGTACGCATAACCATTATAACAAGCAAAAAACAAAAAGGCAAATGTAATAAAATATATATATATATATTTAAAAAAAAAAATAGAAAAACAACAATATCAAGAAACTATCAATTAGTTGAGAGAGAGACTCGGAAATAATCATTGAAATATCTGTATAGAGACATCCAAAAGAATTTGCATTGATGGTAATGCATGCTAGAAAACCGCAACGTATGAGCGATGGGTAATTTTTTGTTTCCTTTTATTTATTTATTTTAATTTTTTGTTCCTTCTATTTGTACATTTAAGTTTAAGTTTTATATTGTTGGGAAAAGCTCATAATTTAATTTGATTTCAGTTCGTTTACGTTTTGCTTTCATGCCTCCCATTTATTTTTTATTTACTTTTTTTTTTTCTTATTTCACATCCATACACCAACATTCATCAACAACTCCACTTTTCGCATTTTTCCTTTAAGTTTTTTTTTCTTTTACATACATACATACATACATATATATATATATATACATTTTCCTTTTCCTCTTTCGTTTCAGGTACTTTGAGAAGCATCAATCCCATTCTTATCAGGTGAGTTGAAAATATGAAATATTATTATTATTATTGTCTTTTTTTTTGTTAACAGTGTGTCGATTATAAACAGAAAAAAGTTTTAACCAAAAAACGAAAAATCCTTTAAAAATGGAAGCCTTCCTTCTTCTAATTCTGAGGTCAATCTGCGTTTAGTTTGTTTGGAGGTTTTCCCCAAAGTTTTCAAGTCTCCAAGTCGGCTTTTCGCGATGAGGTGAGATAGAATTTCTGCGTTAGGGTTGGGTTAATGGAGTTTATGTGATGCTAATACGGAAAGAAAATTTCTATTTGTGTATATGTACATATGTACAACACGTAGATACTTGTGGTATATCTTGGCCATATCCTGTGTTCTTCATCTTTATAATATTTATTTGAAGTTATTGATTTGTTTTGTTAAACTTGAATGTGTATTACCTGTGAAAAATTGTTTAAGGAAAGTTTTCTCCACTGACGTTTGGCCTGTTATGTTATTACTGAAAGAAGAAAACTCACTGCTAATACTTCATTTGAAGGATGTAGTCAAGTAAAATTAATTTCCTGGTAATTTTCTTGATATTTTTTTTTCTCGGTAGATTGTGATGATTTAAAAATGTAAGATGTCAGTTTCATTGTGTTTTAGTGGAGCCTCTTGCTATTTTCCTTAATTGATGGCAAGAGTAAATTATTTGAAACAGATTTCATTCGATAAAATATTTTACATTACTGCATTTCAAAAGAGACTTTCTAAGAAACATATGTTCCGTAGTTTTTATAAGGTGATTGAGAGTGAGTGAATGTAAATGTCTGTTGCCATTATTAACATGGTATTACTGTTTCTCCTTATACAGTAGTGAAAAAAATTATAATTGTGAGTGAATCGTCAGGTCAAAATGTCATTAACACCAAAGCTACCTTAAACAATCTAACCAATGATGGTGCTTTCTATGCAGTTGCGTTTGAATAACAAACTGTAAATTATTTGTTTTTTTTCTTAATTGCTTTTTTATGATTCTGAAGTTCTTACGTATAAATTGTTAAGATTTTTTTCTAAATATTGGGTCGTGGTGGGCGGCAATGCATCGGTGAAGAGATACGTTTTATCCAAAAGCTCCGCTCTTTCGAAAACGATGTCCGGCTCAGAAATTACGATAACGATTGCATTAAAGCAAAAAAAAAAAAAAAAAAAAAAAACAAGGAAACTAAAGGATGAGAAAAGAACACACTTCATACTTTAGACCGATAGACCGACCTTAAAATGACCCTTTCATTAGTAATTCAGAAATTAAAACGACACTAAACCTAACTGTAACCAAAAAACTGTTAGAAACGGATTATTAACTGGTAATCTGCGTCCTAGATCTGCTATGAAGACGCCATTTGTGTTAGAAATAAATCAGAAAAAAGAGAAACATTTGCAGAAGACCATTTAAAGGAATTTAACGAAAGGGGCAAAAGAGCTTTAAAAATATTCTCTGGAGAGACGAAACAAAAGTTGATTTGTATGGTTCGTATAGCTGGCACTATGTAAGACGACCTTCTAGTAATGACTTCAATTCCAAGTACATAAAAAAAAAATAAACATTAAGCACAGTATGGTATAGGAAGTATAATGATTTGAAGCTATTTTCCTGTTATAGTGTAGGTTCATTATTTTAGATTAAAGAAATCATGACTCAGGAAAAATATGTACAAATACAAGAAAACGACATACTGCGCTATGGTAAAGATAAAATGTCGTTGTTTTGGAAGTTCCAACAAGATGACCCCAATCACACCATGAAAAAAAGCTAAAGCCTGGTTTTAACCGTAAAAGGTATCAGTTTTCTGTTGACCAGCTCAGTCGGCCCAACCTAATCCGGTCTGGAGTCAAACAATATTTGACTCTAAAAAACTTATAAGAAGGTCGCATTGCGGATTGGGATGGAGGAAGTTTGTGAACGAATAGCAGTGCAAAAGTGCTAAAATCTTGTGAATGGCTTGCCACGGCGTTAAAAGCTAATTGGCATGCAACCAAATATTAGTTTAAAAGTAATTTTTGTATAGATTTCCTCTATAATTTGCTCTAGTATAGATTTTTGGTTATTCTAGGTATCACACTAATTATTTTCTCCAACCCAAAAAAAAAAAATAAAAAAATTAATGTTAAAAACAAATTAATTTCTTTTTTATGTTTTCCATATAATTATTATTTTATAATGTCATTGGACTTTAAAGTATACACAAAATTAACATTTCATATTACTTAGTTTCTGTTCACATCCATTATTTTTTCCATCACCGCATGTACATACATAATGAAATAGACTTTCGCCAATGTAGTAATTAGTTTTATGTCTTCCCATTGTGGATTATAAATCTTTCATCGTGCCACTTACATACATATATTGGGTTGTACCACACGAAATGTCGGTTATTATAGTTAAAACTTCAAAGCCAATATCATGTTTCCATAAATTTTATTTAATCAAAATAGGATCCGTTGGCATATATGACATTCTTTTTTGACGTGATACAAGGGCAAATATTCCTTTTTCGTAGAAAGGTTTTTATTACCTCTTCTCGGTTCCGGAAAACCTTCTTTTGGTAAAGATGGAAATACGTTTTGGAAATATCAGGAGAGTACGGTGGATGAAGAAGAATTTAAAATCCCAACTGCAACAGTTTTGGACCGTTATATGTGAGGTATGGGGTCTAGCATTATCGAACCGTGCTTATTGGCCAACGCAGGTTGCTTTTCAGCCAATTTGGCATGCAATATGTCGATTTTCTCATAATATTTTGTAGTGTTTATCGTTTCTCCTGGTTGAAGAAATGAAAAGTAGATTGGTTCTTTCGATGTCCACCAAATTGTCACCATAACTTTTTTGGTGAAGATCGGGTTTGGGGTGTGTTTTGATTTTTCATCTGCATCCAACCACTGCCCAGATCTTTTACGATTATCATATAGTATCCACTTTTCATCACGGTTCATTTTGGTTTCGTAATGTAAGCGATGCGCAGATTTCCAGGTGCCGTAGTTTTTGGAATTCGTTCAGGTCAGGGGGAACCCACTTATCAAGTTTCCTTACTTTTCCTATGAGAGAAAGGTGTCAACTTATTGTCATTGGGGATACTCCGATATGTTTTCCAATCCCCCGCACCAATTTCGCTGGGTCCGCATCTACTGCTGCTCTTAAAACATCATCGTCAACTAACGGTTCCGGCTTCCCACGTGATTCATCTTCCGAACGGAACTTTCCAAACCAACGTCGTATAGTGCGTTTGTTTATCGCTCAAATTCTCACTATCCTCAACTGCGTCATTAATGTTTTTCATTTTCAAAGACCCACGTCAAGAACACGTATCACTTTATTTTATAAAAAAAAAGAAAATTTTAACGTTCTGACATAGATGTTCTTATTTCGGACTGAACGAAGATTGGACATTTCATGTGGTACAACCTCAATTAAGATCCCGTCAAACAAGGTGCATTGATATGCAACTGTGAAACGCAGTAATTTGTTGAAATACAAATCCTTCATTTCAACGAGACGTTGATATTGATTGTGAAAAAATGGAAATATTAATTGAATTTGTTTTGAGTATTTACCATGTTTATGCGATCAGAGTGATAAAAACTACAAGAACATTGTTTTAAAGACCGCAATATGGGAAGCGACGGGGAAAGATTTGAAGGAAATAACATTTTGACAGGTAATGCAAAGCTGCTGAAACAATTTTGTACGGCGATTATTGCTCTTTGTTTGACGCCTTCTTAAGCGGCGGTTATAACGTGACGTAAAATAATTCCATCGCAATCATCTGATCTGATTCGCTATACTGCCACTACGTCTTCTCATCGCAGTATAAGTTTTTCATATTTATATGTAACATATATATCAAGAACATTTTGCATCATTTTTGTAGTAATGGCGATCACCGTCGTGCTGTATTGCAGATTCTGCCCGGTAACCATGTGTAATAATAGGGAAAAATTAATATCGAGATCTTTATTATGCTGCTTTTATGCAGCTTTTATGCACCCCCTTTAATGAGGGTGGCCGTGGTGTGGTATATGCATAGACTCCTCAAGCAGAGGGTCGCGGGTTTGAATCCCGTGCCAGGCAATTCTGTGAAAAAGCCTTCATAGAATTTGTATGTAGTTATATGAAAATCCCGTTGGCGTCAACTCTGACATGAAGGCATAACACTGATGTTGGAGTGGTTGCTGGCTGGGCTAAATGTAACGAACTAACAACTAGCACGTACTTAAGATCCACTGGTTGAGGAGGATGTACTAATTCGTCCCGTCCAGTTTGACAACCACCTCTGGGAAAAATATCGAAACGTAATACACCTGAGTTTCAAACTACTACACCACCCGCAAGCGCCCTGGAGAAGAAGCCCGTAAAAGGGTATTTATATCCCCTTGGTGCGCGCGCGGTATTATAAAAAAAGGCTGTTTTGTGATAGAAAATAAAAATAAATCTCTTTTAAGTTTTTATTTTCAAGTTTTTTTTTTAAGTATAATATTTTAATTTGTCGTCTTTTGTTCAAGTTCAACTAATACTGTAATCTAAGAAAAATGAATTAATCTTGTGTGAACTTGTAGTTTTTCATTCTATGATAAAAAAAATTTTTCCAGCAAAGAAAAAAACAACTAACATCGTAAGCTTTCTCTGGGAGTAGGATTTAAATTATCGTTGTTTTAAGTAGTTCGACGGAATGATCTTATACCCTTCCGTACTGCTTTCAAATCTTTTCAACAGGAAGCTTTATAAGGCTTACACTTGGAACTGTGAGAACGTGCAGTCTATTTGGAAATATACCATTTGTTATATACAAATGCTTAAGCCCATTTGTTTCTACTGGTTTATCATTACTCACTTTCTTCGGTGCTTTTGTCATTTTAAAATAGAGCTAAATTTCACTTTCACTAGTTTTAGAGATTTCAGTCGCTCTTAAAGCTGTAAATTATAATAAGCATTTTTGCTAACCCATCAAACATGGCCTGGATCTTTTAGCAAATCACCAAACAGAACTTTCGATAGTAATAATCGGGGGTTTAAGGGTTTCTTCGGTTTTTCATGTTGGACCCCAAGGACAGGAATGACTCCAATATTTCCAGTAAATTGGATTATACCAAAGTTGATATTTTCTATATGAGAGTTGTAAACGTACATCATTGAATTCCTGGAGAATTTGATGTACCAGCCACAGGTTCTTGTAATTGACTTTTATAATGTCGCTAACTTCCTTTGCCTAAGTTATTTTTTATGATAAGATGTCTATCGAATCTTTGTTACGCCATGTTGGGAACAATAACAAGTCTTAAGACTACGCAGTCGTTAATGATTTCAGCTTAACCGAGGCTGAAGCATCAGTTTATGGTAATTTTGTAATTACCTTCCCATCCTACTAAGTCTTATGATATTTTGTCTCTCAACCAATATAAAAAAAAACTCCATTTCTATATATATTGCGCTGATAATTTTGCTGCAGTTATCGATTTACGCTGCTAATGTGAAAATAACTTAAATATTAACTCATACGCTCTCGTCGGTCTATCCGTCTATCCTATCTATGTACTTACTGCTGTATTTCCAGCAAATCTTTCCGATTTGCTATAATTTAATAATTTTTTGTTTGTTTATGTTTTCTTTTTCAGAGTTCAAAATATAGCAGCTCAAAACGCGATTATGATCGTGAGACTTCAAGCAGGTCAAACTATCGTGAACGCGACAACTCACCGAGTGGTGGTGGTGGAGGCTCGTTAAACAATGGTAACAGTTATAGATCCCAATCACCTGATATAGATTCACCGTCATCTAGGCACGATATACGCAGCGATAGAGATCGCGATCGTGATCGATTTAGTTATATCCCAAAGATGAGGGATCGTGACCGTGATGTCTACAAAAAGGATAAATATTCTGGTAAATGTGCGCGAACTATAATTTTTAAAATTATCGATTTTGGAAATTGACTTGATAAATTTTTGATTTTGCAGACAAACGAGATAGACGTGGCAATGATCGTGAAACCGAACACCGTACCAATCACGATAGAATTGATCGACGGACAAAACTCTGCTCTTCTAGTGGTGATAAACGTTCTGGTTCGGATGATAGAGACCGTGATCGGGATCGTGATTTAAGGGATAGTAAAAGAGATCGTAGCGATAGAGATCGTGATAGGGAACGAGAACGTGACAGAGATCGCGATCGTGACCGAAGTGATCGGGACAGAGAACGAGAACGTGACAGAAATGACAGAAGTGAGCGTAGCTCATTTGTAAGTGATTGGAGTGAGCATGTCAGTTCATCTGGTAAGTAAAAGTTTTTGATATTTTGTTTAAGTCTCATTTTTGGAATTTCTTTAGAATCCTGAAGGTCTATTCACATCGTATTTAGTTTGTTGGGTTTAATTTTGAATAGTTCTATTTGGGAAAATGAAAATTTGAATTTGCACTTTTCCCGTTGTTATATTATTTTTTGATGGTTGGGCTGGAAAATGAAACGTGCCATGAAGAAACAAGAAAATTGTTTTTTTTTTTTTTTGGTTAAAGGATGCGATTATTAGTTCTAAAGGCTGTAGTAAATACTCCGGAAACACGTATGTAATTCAATGCATATTCACCAATTTTTATTCCATCTCTATAAAAATATATGGTATGATTAGTTCATATATCTATAAATATAATTTGATTGATATTCAATTTAAATTCAAGAATATGTTAAATAAACTAAATATTTTGTCTATTTGGATAGCCTAGTTGCATTCTAAAATTTTGGTAAAAAGTTTCACTAATAAATATGTGTATATGCGAGAACAAGAAAAAAGCATTTATACTACTCGTTATTTTTATTTATTTATTTATTTATTTTTTTAAGAAAATATCTAAAAGCGACAATCTGCCATACCTTTTAACATTATTGTCTTTAGATTTAAAACTAAACTTTGCTACTAGTCCAATAAAATAAAATAAAAAAAAACCGATCCCAACTATTGAAATTTCTCACATTTTAAGGCCCATATTGTAGTTCTTCAGGTTAGCGCTATCATTGGCAAAAAGATGAGAAATCCTTCACGGTTGGTCAATATTTTTTTTTTTTTAGTGAACACTGTCTTTGTGTACTTCAACTTTGTCAGTGGTTATTCTGTCTGTCAAACGAGTCAAACTGCCAGTAAGTTCGATAATATTGTTCTATCGACTGTCATAACTTACTCGTTTTATTTCATTTCATGCAATATTAGCTTCGAACAAGCGGTAATTGTAAGACTTTTTCGTGTCGTTTGGAATAAGAAACCTATTTTCACTAATAGTAAAGACATCCGATAGCCCATACCTTGTAAGTTTAATTGTATTGCGCTATTAGCTTTTAGAACCTGCTCATTTATTTTCTTATCACACGACATAAACTTTAACCGATCAGTAATTGCTGTTACAGCTTTGCGTATCGTTTTTGCTTTTATTTGATAAATCAAGAAAGCTTTGGTAAACAACCGATAGCTCATATCCTTGTGAGTTTATTTTCTTATTATGCTTGTTACAGATTTTCGTGTGGTTTTTGGCGTTATATGGAGGACCAAGAAACATCTTTCTCTACTGGTAATACCGATAGCCAGCCCATATCCTCCTACGTTGCTTTCCCCAGATTATGCCTTAAAAATCGTTCCTTTCTTCTGTTCTTTTCTTAAAATCATGTGCAAGTAATTAATTTACTGTGCTTAATCAACTTATCCATATAGCGCAGTACTTTTTCACATAAACACCACCAATTTTGAACCATTTTTTGCCTTTTCATGCTTTAAATTTCATTTAGATCTAAAGTTCAATTCAATTCAATATATGTGAATACACATTTCCAATTTTTAATTGCATTTCTGTTTAAATAATAGTTTGCATGTTTGGTATAGAGCCCAAAATACAGATATCAGGGATTAGCCGTGATCCAAATTGTAATATTGGGTATGTAATTTAATTCGTGCGGTTTTTTTTTACATTTGAACGTTTATTTAAGGAAAACATGTACAATAGTATTATTCAAAGTATTGCCCATCTGAAGCTATGACTTTTTCCCATCTTTCTGGCAATTTGTGGATCCCATTCCAAAAGAACTGCGCCGGCTTGGCAGCTAAGAATGAATAAAGCCAATTTTTGATATTCTGCTCTGATATGAACCGTATTTCAGTATTTGCAGGGCGTTCTGCATCGACCGGAACAAATGGTAGTCAGAAGGGGCAAGGTCTGGGCTATAAAGCGGGTGGAGTAAGACTTCCCATCCACTGTTTTCCAAATAGCTCTTAACCGGAATAGCAACGTGGGGTAGAGCGTTGTCATGATGAAAAGTTATTGCCTCGTGTCTGGTTGTCGTAATGGAATCATTTCTCATCACCAGTAACAATCCGATGCAAGCGGAGTCACTAAACTTCAACCGTATGACAGTTTGGAATCATCTAAAACGAGCGGGCTTCTTAAAGAAGCTCGATGTTTAGGTGCCACATGAATAAACGCGAAGAAATTTAATTGACTGAATAACCATCAGTGAAACGTTGTTGAAACGTAACGAAATGGAACCATTTTTTAAGCGATTATATATGTTACGAGAATATCCAACGCAAGCGATCATGGTCAAAGGCCGGTGACTGACCACAAACGACTTCAAAGCCTGGATTGGCGGCACACAAGGTAATGTTGAGTGTTTGGTGGGATTGGAAGGAAATTGTTTATTATGAGCTGCTAGAACATGGCAGAACGGTATATTCGATTCTATTCTATGTATAACTCGACCGTTTGAATGAAGCTTTCAAGAAAGAGAGACCAAAATTGGCCAACAGAAAGGGAGTTGTCTTCCATCATGACAATGCTAGGCCACACGCATTTGTGATGACCCGGAAAAATTTGACGGAGTTTGGTTGGGAAGTTTTGATGCATCCACCGTATTGCCCGGACCTTATACCCTCTGATTACCATTTGTTTCGGTCTTTGCAAAACTCTCTTGATGGTAGTAAAAAATTGGCCGGCCTAAAAGCCGCTGAAAATCACTTATCCAAGTTTTTCACTGATAAACCACAGAAGTTCTACACCGATGGAATTATGAATCTACCTGGAAAATGGCAAAAGGTCATAGATAATAATGACCAATATGTACTTGATTAAAATAGATTTTCAAAAATGTACCAAAAAACTGCGGAGACTTTTGATATGACGATATACTTCACGGGTTTAGGCACTGTGGTATTTTTAAAGTGGCGACTAGGTGTTTTCTGAGTCACGGTATCTTTAAGATCCTTTCCCAATCTCAAAAAATATATTCGTCGCAAGTGCCTTTAATTAGTTTTAATTACTTTCATTTGTTTACAAAAACTTTAAGGCATAAGGGGATTTACTTATAACAGTGGTATCACACCCAAGCTTAAGATATAATTCTGAAAAATTGCAAAACGATTGAAAAATTGTCTTTTAGAAACAGTTTTATAAAAACAATGTCTTACTATGGGTTCGAATTTTTCTTTATGCCATCTATTCCACAAATTATATTTCTTAACTCTCTACGTGAAGTTCATAATAATTTTTTCTTTCTTTCTTTTAGGAAAAAAGTATTATTACAATTGCAAAACGGAAAAATCTCAATGGGAAAAGCCAAAGGAATGGATTGAAAAGGAGAGGTTAATTTAACATATACAAACAAATTTTACAAAATTGGCATTTATTTATGTTAATTTTATTTTAGAACACTTTCACGAGATCAACACAGAGAAAAGGATTACAGAGAAAAAGAACGTGAGAGAGATCGTGAAGATAGATTCTCTAGATCGGGTAAATAAATATTACTCTATACTACCTTCCTTGTAAACTCGTTAACTTGAAACAATAACTCGAAACAATACGCATTCACTTTTTGTAAAACCAGCCCTCTGTAAAATTTGCCCTTACTTAATTAGTACATTGTCATACGAAATAGTGCCGCATGACTTCATGATTTTTTTTTGAAGTGTGTGCCTTAACAAAAATTTATTCTTTGCGACAGTTTATTGTCGTATATTTATTTATCAGCATTCTTTCTCAATAGAAACTGATCAATTCAACTTTTCGTGTTCGCAAAACTTTTTGTGGTAATCCCAATAAGCGTTAATTTAAAATGTTTACATTTACTCCGCAAATGACAGGGAACCAATGTTATTTGCGAATATAAAATTAAAAAATAAAAAATAAATAAATAAAAATGCGCGGAAGAGTAAATATTTTTGTTTGACTTTCACTGATATGTTGGTTTACTTTATTTGATCAAAATATAATAAACCCGATACAATAAAATCAAATAGTTGTAAATGTATATATACACAAATGCTGCTGCTGCAAAGAAAAAAGCTAAATTGGCCATTTTCTGGTAGATGAATTCTGTGAATCATCAACCTAAAATCCTAAAAATTTAAAATGGGATACAAGGCATTATACTTAAATAGTGGTAATATAGTGTGGATATATCATATCTAGCAGTGACTTATGCTGGAGGCTAAACTGAACCCTAGATATACCATAATTTATTGGTGTAATTTACCAAAACTTTTCTCTCAAAAATTATATAGCCCAAATTAAGCAAGTTTTTAACATTAACAAGTTTTATAATAACAGTGATAATTACCATATATGGAGAATCTTCCTTCATATCCAATAGCAAATTTCTACCTTTATATTATACATATATTTTTCAACGTAATCACCTCTGACTGCTGCGAATCAGGAAGATTGAACTGGTGCGTTGTTGTGGAACAGCACTTTTTTCCAAATGGTGGCATGTCTCTATCAATTTGTAAATCCATTGTCGCTTGGTCTCTGGCGTTTATGTAAAATTTTCATTGCCGTTACGTACGATACGTCTAAAGCCTTCTGCTACTTCGCGCATTTTCATTCAGCCGTCGGCAAGAATCATGTCACTAATCTTTTCAATGAACACGCAGCCCCTCATGAAAAACAAATGCACGGTCACGTTTAAATTCGTTAAACCAATATCTCATGGCTGTCATAGATGGTGAAGGCCATGATCCAACTTCGCTTTAATTTCTTTGCCCGTTTTTCCGTTCAACAATAAATATAAAATAACGGATCGATATCAAAAAACACCAAATATTTTTAACACAAATGGCTGCCAAATCAAAACTAAACGATGAGTTAATCTAAAATTATGTGTTATTATAAAGATGGTAGTACTCGATGGTAATGTAAACTTTCCTTAGCAATGCCATCTTTCCATAAAACGGGTACTTATTTATCCACCTTTGTATTTACAGTTAATTTCAAGGATAGTTGCTTATCGCTACCTAATGCAGGGTTATGAATGTACACAGTAGAATGCACTAATACCTCACTTTAATCTGAGATGCGTTCAAGAAATATTAGCCGCAAAATAATATAACAAGTATTTTCTTTTGATACAAACCCATATAAATCTTAAGGCAATTTTATTAAAATTGAAATATACCAAAAGTGATTTTAGCTTGAAATTCTCGCAGACAATGTAAATATCAAACTTTGTTTTGTGCGCCTGGAATGTATTCTGTAGCATGGTATTCGATTAAATTTTTTCATATAGGGTCTTGCATTAAGAACTATAATTTTATATTAATGTGAACGCACCATTAATATATGTTATATATATATATTTTTTTTTCTTGTGAACCTTCATTACTATTTTGCTAGTCAATTTCTACAATTTAGGAGGTAGACATTTAGCAACGTTTAATATTTAAGTAGCCATCGCAAAATCATCTTCAGCGATGAAGCTCATTTCTGGCTAAATGGCTTTGTCAACAAGCTAAATATGCGACATATTGGACAGTTACAAACCCACAAGTGCTTCATGAGACAGTACTACATCCATCGAAATTGGTGTTTTCATGCCGACGGCATCATTGGGCCGTATTTTTTCGTATGGTGAACGCCATGTTACAGTTTATGAAAATCGCTATCGAGACATGTTGGAACGTTATTTTAGGTCACCATTGCGTGCATTGATGAGATGTGGTTACCAGACGGCGCCACTTGCAATACAGCGGGCCAAACAATCAAGCTATTGACGTTGAACACAAATGTATAGTCCTTCATGCAAAACCCATTAGTATATGGAAATATTCTAATCCGTTAACCAAAACTTGGGGACAATTACAAACGGCCGGTATAGCGTAAGGGCGTATTAGGAGTGAAACTTTGACGAATTATTTTAACTTTATGTTTAGTGGTGGCAAAAATTTATAATTTGCTTTCATTTATTTACGCCTAAACTGTGTTTAGTTTTTTTTTTATTTTACCTTCTCTTTTAATTTATATATTACTGCAGCAGCCTATGCAAAACATTCCAGTTCTCGAGGAAATTCACGTTTAAGATGGGACTATGAAAATGATGGTGGAGGGCCTCCGGCAATAAGAAGGCGTATTGACGGTAAATAACTTATTTACCTATTTATAAGAAAAAAGGGTAACAACTGTTTTCTTATTTTTTAAAAAGATAATCCAGATATGGATATTAGCCCAGGAGACTCGACACCTACATCGGAAGCAAGTTATTCATTGACAGGCACGCCGAACACAGCCCAGCTTAATGACCAATCTGCCCCATTAGTAATTGGATCAGCAGCAGTTGCAGCGGGTGGCACCGCGACTGTACTTTTGCCTAATGCATTGCCCCGTCTCGCATCACATCCAACAAATGCTTCGTTGGTTTCATCTCAAATGCATTTTACTGCGACGGCATCTGGTGGCAGTGGCAATGTGAACATGGGTAGTTCAACCACACAACCAAACAATAGCAACCATCGAAAGCTTGAATCCGTTGTGCAACAAGTGAATCTAGCCGTTTCCCCTCCCTTACAGGCAACTGTAAGTTTAAAGAATATGAAAATATTTTCTGTTTAAAAAAATTGTATGCTTTATTTATTTATTTGTTTTTTTTTTTTAAACAGGTGGGGTCTCAAAATTCATGTTCAACGTCGAATCAAAATGACCACCATTTAAACTCGAATGCTCCTGGTCCTCCAAAACTGTGCACAAAATCAATGGAACCAATGGACATGAACTGCCAACAAAAAAATGCTATGCTTCGACAGACACATGGTAATGTAGGTGGTTCAGCGGATCTTAATGCTCCAATTTTGGATCCGCATCATTCAGGAACAGTGCCGGGAGTTATAAGTTTAAGGTAAATAAGCGCGTCTTGTTAAACGCTATATTTTAAATAAAATGCATTCATTTATTTTATAGAGAGAATCCGTTAAATTCACCGCATTATAACCTAACACATACACATGGTATGTCGCCGTTGCATTACACAAAGAGTCCGGTAACTGGAACAAACAACAGCGCTACCGTTGGTCCTTACCCCTGCAACACACCATTCGGGCTTAAGACTGTCGAGGGCGTCAACCCAAGTATGGCTGGCTGCCCATCTAATTTATCAAATGCAACTCTATCGAGTGGTGGGGTTGCGTCCAGCGGTAATAGCGGGCACGGTGGCGGTGTGGAAGGGCCACCAACCCCAACACAAGAACTAGATATAAGTGGTAATAGTGCGGAGCAGAGAAAGTGTTAGTATAATAAAATTGCTCAATACTAATAAGTTTTTGAGCGATTTTTGTATTTATTTATTTATTTATTTATTTTTTTTTTTAGTGGAAGGCACATCGGCGTCGTTAAGCACTTTGCAGAGTTGTGTTGCAACCGCGGGTCAAGCTGGTCGGGCGCAAGGTCCTGATTTATCTCCAAAATTAGCAAAGTATTTCAGAGCTGATTTGATAACCCACGTAACAAATTGGCCAGCAGATATGTTGGAAAAACAGGTGAGTCCTCTTCGTAACACGGTTTAATGATGGTATTTTCATATATATACATAAGTGACGTGCTCGTAATTAGGAACATTAATATTGTTATTATTACAATATTATAATTTTAACTTAAATGATCCAGTAATAAAATTACAAAGTCAATGTAAAAGGAAAAATTATAGCACTAGCTGCTAGGGCTTACGGCTGTTGGTATTAAATATAGTTAAGATAATTATTTTAATTTTTAATGTTAATTTATATACAGCGTTAATTTTGTCAATAGAAATAAAGCTAAGAAGTTCGATGTATTGTTGAATTACGTTCAATATTGCATAGGATTCGTTAAACGTTCGAAAGAAAGATTCCTTTGAGACTACCAAGCTTTGTGCATCGATGACAGCAAAAGAGATGCCATCATCTAGCTTGGAAGCATCAGTGTAAGGGGTTTCCCAACCCGCTTGTTTGTAAATACCAATTTTTTCTGCAAACAGGTTTTTGTTTTGCTCGTTTCATTGGATCCGATTGAGAATAGCGTAAGCGATAAAGGCGGTTCATAAGGGAGGATTTGTATTTGAAGATCTTGGGTCTGATTTTCCATATTTTAACATGTGCGTCAATTTGGTCGAATGCCTTTTCAAAGTCAATTGTTACAGAGTCTCTAGCGGTTTACGTAGACGCTATTTTCTACAGAAAACATACCAAAGTAGTACTAATGTTGGAGGCACAAGTTTCACCATTGATATGTGTCGAAGCCGATCTTAGGGTCACAGCACTCAGCTATTACAACTCCACATTGATTCAAAGACCCTTTCCGCAACTTTGAGCTTTAACCACAGTTACCATGACGCTCCCACAAGGGGGCCAGCCTCTCCCAGACGCGTTTTTAACACCGCGGTAAGATTATTTAACGCTGTGGTGAAATTACCTTACACCGCATTAGAAGATTTCAAACAAAAGCCGTCGCCATTTTACTGTTTAGTATACGTAATAGAAGCAGTATGTGCTATTCAGAATTATATAAAAACGAAGAAGAGAATTCTTACTATTTTCGATACAGAAAACAGAGATGAGCCTCTTCATGCATTTACAACACAAAATAAAACGAAACCAAAGGTCCATTTGTATCTTACTTTAAATAGTGTCCCATATTTAGGCTGATGTTGTGAAAACACCCTAATGTTGAAAACGCCTTTTATGTGACAGTTTCTATGATTTGAATACAATGCGGCGTTAAAACGCGATTTATTTCACGGAGCTCTAAATGTGGATTGTTCCTTTTTAAATGTAACTTGAATCTTGTCAATAACATAAGGACTGTTCCAGGGTTCCAAAATTGTTAAATTCGTACAAAAATCTGTTGCCGCAAGAAAAATTTTTTAATCGAAAACGCTTTTAAGAGAGTAATTAATTTCCCCACCCTGCCAATTGATACAATTTTCTATACGAAGTTTTTTTTTTTTTTTTTTTTTTGACCGGACTTGTAAAAAAAAACGTCAAATCAATTAAATTTTACAAGAACTATTAAATTCGTAAAAGTTGAAATTGGTAAGCATTGCGATAATTTTATGGAAAATAAACTCAAAAGCAGACTTGAAAATGGGCAAAAAGCAAAAAGTTCGCTTAATACAATAAAACTCATTAAACGCATATTACATCAATAAAGTGTAATGATTCGTAATCAAATAAAAATCGGTCTCACGCTCGTTTTTTTTTTCTACATTTTAGGTTTGACGCTGCTCTTCAAACTTGAGCAAAAACTTCTCTTTTACAAATTGTTACACAAATTTCGCGGGACAAATATCGTTTGGATATCGGGCCAGATGTCTCTGTATTGTTTCTGTTCGATTTGGGTATTGAGACAATAGTTCCAATTTTCCGAGCCTGAGGAATTTAACCACTATCGAAAATCTCGTTTAATAAGTTCAACAACCTTATTTTAAAATTTAATGGGGTATTTTTTTAGAATGGTGTACAATATCCAGCCGAAAACAGGTGTTTCGCTTTGAGCAGTATTTAAACAGCTTCCAAACTCAAGCATGTTAATAAGTCTTTCAATTATTTGTGTAAATGGGTTGATGGAGTTAGTTAGGGTTACTCTGCTTAATATATTGTTTTTGCACTTATAAATAGGAATTGGAAGTTGAAAGTTGGAGTTGTTGGCGGAGTTGGCAGTGGATGCAAGGTGTTCGACAATTTGAAATGGGTTGCTTGTAATTGTATCACCAACTTTCACGAATTTAACAGTATGAGGAATGTATTTTCCTGTGAGACTTTTGAGGTCTGCTTGGTGACAATTTGGGATTGATTTCCTGATCTTCTTACTGTTTTTGTAGCTTTGCGAAATTTGGCATTTCTTTTTCAATATGTGATTTTTTTTGATTGAGTAATAGATACGTTAGTCGAAACGCGTAGGCTTTTTAACAAGTTATCTGCTTTTTTGTTTGTGTTACAGAAGATTTGCGTAATAGAGAGCTCTTTACTGAGTGCGGACTGAAAAAGTTCCTGTTTGGGTTTGTCTAGTATAAAACTTGTTTGAGGCTGCCATGAAGGTGTTCAAAACTTGTCCAGGTGGATTTGTAAATAAGTGTTGGTGCAATCAGTGTAAGATCTGTATGGGTGAATGTCTTGTGTGTGGAAAACCCACAGCCGGGCTCCAAGAGTTCAAGTTCCCTCTAATTAGAACCGCGGTTTTAATACCATTTGAAATGTAGTGTAGTGGATTGATTGGTATTTACCATAAGGATATGATTGAAAGTTTAATTTGAGTATTAATTTCGATTTTAAAAATAGATATGTTTGATTTAATAACAAGCGAATTGTGTGGGATGGATCTATGTACAAGGAACCTATGTATATGATTATATCTTTGTATAAGAAAGAGGTATTTGTTCTGAAATTGTGAAAATAAGAAGTGTATTTATTGGGTATATTCGTGATTAGTTGAGAGTTATTGCCATATATTTATTTAAAAGAAGTTTGAGCTCATAGTTGTTATAACGAAACCCTTTAAGATTCCATTAGAGAACCTTAAATAAGGACTTTTGTACACTATATTGCGATGTACAAAGTGAAAAATCGTGGTTGTTTGGGGGATGGGAGAAAATATGCTAGATACGTTCGTCGGCGGAAACATAATATTCACTAGAACGTAGTAGCGATTGAGTGATTGAAGGAGGATAAAGAGTTTGGTTTAAGTTGGAGATTTGAGTGTATTTTTTTCACAGGTGATTGTAGTTGTGTTTCGAGGGTTTAGAACTTGAGAAAAGTTTGTGTTAGTTGATCTGCTTGGATTCGTTGGACGTTGAAAGATGAGTTTGGGGGCAACTGTCACACATGGCTCTTGTACTTGTACGCTCAGTACCTACATGCGTGAAGTGGCAACTTGCATACTGAGCAGATGGGCGTATTTTTGAATCTTTTTATTTTATGACCAAGAAGTTACAGTTTTCCCTTTCGAGGTGTTAAGCTGGCTGTGTTATCTTGGCCGGGCAAAGTTTAGCGAGATTTATTGTAGGAGGAAATTTATTCGCGATTTTCTGTTTTTCCTGTAAAAATCAATATATTGCCGACTCTAAGTTAAGATATTTGTTCGTATTCAGTGCTTATACCTTCAATTGCCTTTTTTAAGGATATAAATTTAAGATTGTAAAACGCTTATCTTCTTTTCGGGGAGAAACTGGCGCAAATCTGGGATTTTTGTACGACGAGGACCTGGGAAGTTCTAGGAACTTTTCTTCAATGGGAATAATTATCTAAATAAGCTAGTCGTTGACAGCTCCACTTTGTTTCTTCAACATGAACTAAGTTTTCTGTTACAAAATAAATGAAATCAAAGTAAGCAGATAATAGTTTTATTAAACATAATTAATATTTGGTTGAACCGCCTTTCGCCCTTATCACAGCAGCGACCCTCATAAGCATAGAGCTAACTAGCTTGTAACACATTTTTAAGTGTTTCTTTCGATGTAATCATTGATCCTACGCTTCAGAGTACCCCATAGATATTCTATACGGTTCAGATGCGGAGGTTGTGCAGGCCACCAACTGCCATATAGCCCCACATCATTATACTGTCTCCTTCGTACTTAACGGTAGGAGCATTCTTGGTTGTATTCTTCGTTTCACAAAAGCCACACAAAGGCAGTCAAATGTATAAAAATTTGTGAAAAAACAATTTTTTGGAATGATAAAATTGCCTAGAGTATATCAAAATTACTCAAATTTTTTTAAGTCTAAATTAAAAATGATCAATAAATATTAAATGAGAAGTACCTCGAAGTTAGATTCGTCTGACCACAGCACATTGAATCAATTTTCTTCAATGAAATGCACGTGTTTTTCTTACCCACTCCAAGCGTGAATTCCTCTTTTTCTCATACCCATAGTTTTTTTCGCCTTGCATCCTCTAATTACAGTCTCCTCAAATCTTTTTCTATTATTATTATTATTATCATTATTGTTATTATAGTAATTATTTATTTATTGTAATTTATTATTATTTATTGAGAGAGCGCAAGCTGCTGAGGCGTTTGGCTCTGAGTTTTATATAAATAATTCTAAATGTCTATATTAAGTTTCTTAAATAAATTGTAAACAATGCAGATATTTCTATGACTAGGAGTTTTTAGTAGGTGATTAAGTGGTGGAGAAGTGTTCGTTTTATTGGATGGGCAGACTGATGTTCCAAGTACATGGTCAACATCGTGGCGTGAATGACAGAAAATACATGTTGGAGGCGGTTTTCCTTTCAATAAATGCTAGTGCGTAAAAGCTGTATAGTATGTCCCAAACGTAGCCTTGTAAATGTGGTGTTTGAAAACTTGGATGTAGTGTAAGGTTAGAGTGATGGGGGCGTCTGGGATTTATAGAGGCGTAATGATGGTGGTAAACTTGGGCATGGTGAGAGAGACTAGAAATCCACATGACTTTTTTTTTGTTAATCAATGAGCCGTTTTCATTGCAGGCCGCAAAAGATGTACAGTCGGTAGTTTTGGAACCGTCTGTAAAGACAAGAACCCATTTATCTGCTTTCATTGGTTTTGTCGTACTATGTCTAAGATAAATGACTTAGGGTTGATGCTCCAAGGTGGAGATAGAGAGACATCTTTGTTGGTTATCTTCTGAGGTGTTTAGCGACAAGAAGAGCTTGTGCTATGGCTGATGAAATGCGTTTATATATTTTTCTGATCTTTGATGAAGCGAAGTGCTTGGCTAGTATCGAATGATTTGCGCCTACAAGCTTTAAAAAAAGTTTGGCAAGAGAAGCTTTCATATTGTCTTCTACTGTGGGAAGCTCAATTTCAACCAGTACGTTTCTCATAGGAGTTTTCTGAACGCGTTGATACTTCTGCGGACCGCTTGATGGTATGGAGGTTCGATTGAGTTGATTGTTGATTTCGGTAAGTTGTCATAGGTGAATAAGCCGTAGTCAATCTTACTTAGTACTAGTGATCTGGTTGTATTACATAATGTGTTAATGTGAGTGTTACATTCTTTGCTCGCAAGATAGTTGATAATATTTGCTCTAGCAGCTAGGCTCTTTTTAAGTTATACACAATGCGATTTCCAATTGCATTTGCTATTTAACACTAGTCCTAGAATACTTAAGCTATTTACATCATGTCACACGCATCTTTGATGACCCGGAAAAAATTGACGGAGCTTCGTTGGGAAGTTTTGATGCATCTACCGTATTGCCCGGACCTTGTACCCTCTGATTACCATTTGTTTCGGTCCTTGCAAAACTCTTGATGGTAAAAAATTAGCCGACCGAAGAGCCGCTGAAAATCACTTATAGTTATAGTTATAGTTTTTCGCTGATAAACCACAGAAGTTCTACACCGATGGAATTATGAATCTACCTGGAAATGGCAAAAGGTCATAGATAATAATAACCAATATGTACTTGATTGGAATTGATTTTGAATAAAGAAATTTTTTTTTTTCAAAATGTACCAAAAAACTGCGGAGACTTTTTATGTGACCCAATATATCATCCGCATAAACACAGTGAACTAATAGGTTTAATTAGGTTTAGCAATTCTGGCCGAAAGATCGTCAAAGGCGATCATAAATAATACAACTGAGAGTGGGGATCCCTGAGGGATAACATTGAAAAGTAGAAAAGTGCCTGTTGGTCAAAAAGGATCACACATAATTAAAATTGTTTGGACCAACTCCCCAATCTTTCCATTTATTTAGCTTCCCAGTAAGGAGAGAATGAAAGAATCCCTAATACATTCAGTCTTAACCTAGACTTTTTAGTAACTTCTTAGTAACCTTAATTTATTATAATAAATAATAATAATTATTCTTAATAGCTAGAGAAAAAAAATGCTAAAAAACCAGCTCAACTAACATACTAGTCAAATGCGGGCTTCTAAGCTAAACCTTTTACTTAATTTATATCTTTCGACGGTTATTAAGTATTTGAATGTGAATAAAGGGAAGCGGTTATTAACATGATAATTTGTGAAATTTCGATCACATATTTAAGTTATAAAGAAAAACCTCGATGTCGATTGGCAACCAAGAAAAATGTTAAAAAGATTCCTTGTAAAGAAATTGTTTATTTACGCGATCTTTTCGTTTACATAAAGTTTAAACACGACGACGTCTAATGATTGAAATAGAGAAAGAGGAGAGGATGTTGTATCAAGTGATCCATAATGCATGACCCTATCGGAAAATGCCTTAAACTTTACAAATGACGTCAAATGTTATTTCGTTGAATGAATAAATGAATGCCCTAATAATATAGCGCAGAAAAATAGGGTCATATAGTCATTGATTATATCAGGATGATTAATCACAAAAGTGTAGTACTCTGTCATATTGTCATATTGACTCATATTGTCGAAAACTTTTAAAAGTCGGCTCATCTGTATCGGGTAATAGAAAATTTGATGTAGAGTAGTAAGGCAGTAGCATTAGAAGAAGAACAAACATAAGAACGTATATTATAACCTGTCAAAATGAAAGTCATTCGTTGTCTTAAATGAAAAGTTTTAACTTTTTTTCTTCTTTTTTCAACTGTTGTAATATGTAACTCGTACAATATATTTCTCTGTTACATCTGCATTGCTTCTGCACCGCTTATGGTGGTGACTAAGTTACTGAAGCCAAGAATTTTCTCAAGTTTTCTCAAGTTTTCTTATGAGTGTCCCTATGAAAAGTCTTGGAATAATTTTTTATTTTTTTCATATACTACCCGTGTATTATGTTCAAATGGGAATTATGTTATTTCGCTTGTCCATAAAATAAAACCATCTGCATGCAAAGCATTGAGTTTTTATGTTCAACATTGTAGCTGTTTTCAATTATAAAAATAATGAAACAAATGGAAAAATTTATACTCGTATGCTTATTCTTGCTATAAGAGTAGTAATGCCATTGAACAAAAACCTGTTAATTGACTATGCAACAAAATTTTCGGAAAATATTTGTTGCTGTTGCGATGGCTGTTTGATGAAACAGAAATGACATCATAACTTTTTTAGGTTTTGAAAATTTATTTTTTCAATATAATCCCCTTTCAATTCGATACACTTTTCCCAATGGTGCTGCAACTTTTTCAAACCCTCCGTACAGTACGACTTTTGTCGTATTTTTGCAAAATACTCCTCCACGACGGCGATGACTACCTCATTCGACCCATACTCCTTTCCGTCGAACGATCTTTTAAGGTTTTTGAAGAAAAAGAAGTGAGCTAAATCCCGAGAATATGGAGGATGCAATTCAACCAATTTGGCTGTGGCGACTACGCAGGTGGGAGCCGGTGCTTTAATGTGGAGGAAGAGCACATTTTTGCGCCAAATGTGTTCGTTGTGTGTTCGTTGTGGGTATTGGTCCCATACAAACCATCGAGAATGGGCTTGATTTACTCGCAGGTTTTGTCACTCAAAAACAAAAATCGGATCACAGCGTTACTGTTCTGCAAAAAACACTAACATGATATTTTGAAATGGGTGTCAAAACAAAACTAAACGTCGGATTGTCACCTGGCTAAAAGAGGTTATACTTAATGATCGTATACTCATTTTGGCTCCATATGAGTATATGACATATCTTCCAATACGGGTACTTATCAAACAGCCCTCGTAGTGAAACTTTACTAAAATTTTAAACCGAATACAATATTGCGAAATCGATTCTATTTTCTATTATTTTAAATATTCATTTTGGTAGAAAAATATTGTAAACAATATTGAACAACATTTGTCCATGCTAATAAATATATTAAAAAATATCGTTTATTTTGTTTTAGGCCCAGAAATGTTCTGAGGAGACCCACGCGCATGGTGACCTGCAATGCACGAAAGTATCCGCCGAATTAAAATCTGCTAGAAGTTTAGTTAGAATTACAGAAATAACAGCAACACTACAAGAACAAAAGTAAGTAATTGAATGCATGTTTTAGACATCGCTTATCGAAACCTTAATAAAAACGTACAAATTTCAGAATTATGTATCTTCGTCAGCAAATTCGTCTATTAGAGGAATTAAAATCCCAAAATTCATTTATGTCAGATGATCTATAGCCAATGTTTAAATTGTATTAAATTAATAAAATAAAAATAAAATTAATAAAAAAGAAAAGAAAGAAAAAAAATATTTAATAAAAAATAATCATAGAAATAATATAAATTAGTAATAATAAATAAAATTTTAAAATATAAATGCAAAACAAAACAAAAAAAAAAACATAGAACCTTAAAATATAAAACAAAAAAATCCTTTTTAAAATTTCCCATTACAACAAACAGCAAAAGAAAAAAAGAAATCACTTGCTAAGTTTAAGTTCCTTTTTGATATCACATATTTCAATCCAGTAAAGGGGCAAATACGAGGACACAAATCGTTTATTGTAAATACGCAATAGATATTTTAATTTTTAGTAGGCAAATGAGCGTGCGCCTTCAATTGGAAATATATTAAATAGTCCTAAGAATACACATACATAGATTGTACAATATAAATCCAGTGATGTTATTAATGATTTTTACAAATTTCAGACAGATTTATTTTCTTTTCGTTTCAAGTTTTTTTTTTTTTTTTTTTTTCTTGTTTTGTTTAAGAGAGCAAAGTGTATATTGACTAAAAAATAATATTTTAAAAGTATAGAGAAGAATAAAAAAAAAAAGGTATGATAAAAGAATTCAATATAAGTAGTGGTCCTAAAATGTTTTTTTTTTATGTTTCGCATTCATTATTTTGTGAAAAATCTTATACAGCCTTACTTTTTCTTACATTATTGTGTATCCATTATATGGGATAGAGTTGTGTTTCTCTAGGGCCATATGAGATGAATGCTAATATTTAAAATTGAATCTTAATTCCTATATACTCGTGACTACGTTCTAAAACGATAGAGAATCGTCTACGAAACACGATTTACTGTTTGAAGAAAAATCGTGTTTAGGTTTGTTGAGCAAATGGAAAATAAGGTGTCCCTCGAGTTATAACGATTAATTGGTTCCGTGTAACTTGAAACAGTTTAAGTTTTAAATACAACTTGAAACTATAAATTCATATAAAAATAAAGATTTCATTCTTGGTGTAAAAACCAATTTTTTAATGAAAAAGAAAATGTTACAATAATATGAATAACTCTTTTGGATCCTTTATCTAAATAATTACTGTCGCTAGTGCCATCTAAAAATGTTGTTAATTAAATATTCCTTCTTGTAGGAGACAAAGGATCCTCATCGCTGAAAACTTGTTCATCTTGTTATTTCTCGACACTATTGTACTTGATGGTACATTAAATTCAATGATAATTTTTTTTTTTTTTTGTATGGATTTAAACATTTATTTAGTTCTGCTGCCTCCAACTCTGTAGCCATGTTTAAACCGTGCTCCACATCAGTTATTCCCCTTTGGCTGTCAGTAGATTTGTGTTGACTTTGAAAGGAGCTCCAAAAGATCTTTTCATCCAAACAGTTTTCAAATAAGTTTATCTAATGCCCTTACGTGCCTTCACCACGAAGCGAATTCAATTTCTTTAGATGGAACCTAAAAGAGATTTCTAGCATAACTTCTAACTTCTATACTAACGGTATAACTTCCAACTTGTACAATTTTTTTAAATTCTTCAGTAACTAACTAACTAACGGTTAGCACTCTGTATATTTTCACTTTTCAAGAGCAGGAAGCAAAAGGAATCTGCAGATAGCTTAATTATATTAATAAATATATGATAAATACTTATTATTTTGTCGTTTTTATGAAAATTGGTAAAAACTCGTGTAACTTCAGTAAATGTCGCATTTTTTTCGTGCAACGCGAAAATCGGGTGGTGGCGACGGCGTGATGGTTAACTCACTGGCTGTCACGCCACCTACCTGGGTTCAAATCCCGGTAGGAGCACAACAGCAAATTTTTCAAAATCGTCATCATCAGTGTGAGAAAAACAAATGAGTGCGAGAAACTAGGCCTTGACCCAACCGGGCTGTCGCGCCATTTATTTATTTATTTATTCAACTCGAAAATCGTGCAACTCAACAACCATTTATCTCGAGGGATACCTGTATATCTATACGTATTTTGCATTGAATAAGTTCAATCTTATGCTCAAATTTTTGCTTATCAGAACTTTTGGATTAATAAAGGCAGACTGATTTTAAAAAGATTCCCGGGGTTGAAATTCATGTATTGCAAAATCAATCACTGAGCCGGTTACCTAACATTTTTATTTAAAAGTGACTGGTAAGAAAATTGTACTTTGAATTATATTAGTCTCGTATCTCTCGTATCTCGAAAAAAAAAATTAATTTCGGTTTTTTTTTTTTTTTCTAAGGATCATTAATATAGAACACAATGTTGTTATTACATACAAATTGAACTGCTGAAAATTTCTTTTTGATCTATTCATAAATTTTCTTTTAAATTATTAGACTATCCTTGCGTTCGGAGGCACAGTCCTAAACTTTTTAGTCACTGAACACCTTCGAATTTGATGCATTAAAATAAAATAAAATATTGATGTTTATACTAATAATCGGGCGAGTAAATGAATTCGAATGCTTCACGTAATACGAGAAACCACAGGCTGCCTTTATTTAAAAATAACCTCGATTTTCTAAAATGCTGCATAAGCTTGTGAAATGAAACGCTGCTTACGTGTGGCAGAGATATAAAACTTGTTTAATATACATATATCAGTTATCGTTTATTGGTTTGCGACCTAATTCGTATGTAAATTAAAATCTAACAGAACTTTTTGCTGACGGGTATCGTGAAGCTTCCTGCGAATACAAATAATAATGTTAGTATAGCGGGTAAGTTCATAAACGTCAGCATTTGTTCCTTGGCGCAATTCCAGATCTATCCTCGTGTGTTATTGATCGAAAAGTCAGTTGAAGACTATAGACATGCCAATTTAAAAATTTATAGAACACGACGATTGTGCTTGTCGAAAACATACGCTTAGTTTGACTATGGGTGGAAAGTAAATGAGTTCCTAGTTTTCGAAAGATTTTTCGAGAGCAAATTTACTCCTCAGCGTTTGTAAAGACACCCTCTTATTAATAAACAATAACTTATTTGAACACACCCAATACTAACTGGAGGAGCTAGAATAATAAAAAAAAAAAACATGTCTCCGTTGAACCTCTTTAAATTTCCTTTTTCTTTACCATCCTTAAACTGACTATTGTATCAAGCCGACTTCTTACATAGCGCAAATGTTTTAACAGGGACCAACAACCTGTGGATTCATTAAGTATTACCTTGATCTTGAACTGCTTAATGTCGAGTTCACAAATAATTCTATGGATGTTATTCTAGGAAAATATACATATCGATATGCAATCATATGCAAATTGCGAGCAATCTATGCAGATTGTCGATACCATGCTAGATATACTAGGATATAGTGCAATTAAGAAAATTTGTGTGTTCTTAAAGATTTGAAATTCGATAAACCTCCCACATAGTAAGCAGAGGTTAAACTAATCTTATCGTACACTATGCTAACAAAAAGTACTGCTTTTTCATTTTTTTTTTTATATTTTTATTTGCAATATCCAAAAAAGAGTCCTGCATTTTATTGGTAAGTATGTACGTAAATTATGTAGACGCAGTCTACAGTCTTCATTATTTCATAAAACACTTAATGTGTACATATATGGTATATGTTATGTATGTATAAAGTTATGTAAAAATTTTGTAATTGTTCGCCTTCGTTCCAGAATTTCCTACACTCTTAATATTTAACGGGATCTTCAGCTTTCTATAACTAGCTAGCAACCTAGCACAGGCTGATAGTTAAATATTTAATTTTATGTCTAATGTCTTTTAGTAAATGATTAAAATCTACCGATTCAAAAAGTGTTTTAACAACTTTTTTATGACGGATTCTAATGTTCCGATGATTGTTAATGGCATGTTATATGCTGTTTTCTTACAGAAAACTGTGCGGAACAAGTTCGAGAGCGTCTTAATAAACCAACTAGAATTTCCTATGTAGTTGTTTCTTTTGTAGCCTTTATGCCGATAAACTCTAGTTAAAACAACCACTATTTGGTACATAAATATATTTCTTTCTCAAATATGACTATACAAATTTGCTCTTCATCCGTTCGATAAGAAGAGGAAAATATACACCATATATACACATACTCGTACATAAAAAAAATTATATTTTCAAGATCATACATATACTCGTACATAAAAAAATTATAATTTGAACGCTGATGTTAATATTTTATTTTTTATTTTATTTTTTATTTTTTTGTACAGAAAAAAGGAACTATGTAAAGAAAATATGTAAATTCGCATTATTAAAAAAACTATAAAAAATCATTTTGAATTTCACATCAAAATATATTATAAGAAGACATGTTCAAAGTTTTCTTAATTTTATTTTTATCATATAAAAATAATTATATACATACTTGATTATAATTTAAACATAATTACATTAAATTTGTTTTATTTAATTACACCAAGAACCACAACAAATATTTGTATCTATAATAGAGCCTTAATATTTAGAATTAAGTGGAAGGAAAAGATCGTAATACCATTAGAAGATAATACTTTTCTTCGAAGAAAACAAGAAAAGGATGTATTTATTTATCTTAGTAAGAATAAAAATTCAAAAAAGAGTTTTATATAAGTAAGAGCAGTTTGGATTAACATTTCTTAAAAATAATCTTTCAGACGCGTACATTATATGGAATTTCGATTCGTTTCACACATTCAAATCCTTGTTAGATCTTCTTGAGATTAAAATACATTTAGACTGACACGTATCTATATATGCATATGTAGAGCGTGTTTTTCGAAGTAAAATTATTGTAGTTATTTGCTCATATATATTTGTTTTTGATATACGTATTTGTTTTACTTTAATTTTTCCTTTGTTAAATGAGTAAAAATCATATGGTGAAGAGAAAAATTGTGGATTTTTTTTTATTTGTTAGGATATAAAGAACAATTAAAATACATACAGACGTTTTTATTTAAAGTAAAAAATTACTATTGTTTTATTTTGGGCGAGGTTAACGATGCAATGTTTGCATACAGATGTAATAACTCTGGCGCAATGTTTAATCTGAAATTGTTTTACTACCTTTTCGATATTTTCTTAAATTTAAATATTAAAGTATTTGAAAAACAACATATTACTACGTTCTGAGTTACATTAAAGAAAAAAAAAATCTGTTGTGTCTATAGATGTCATACCTTTTATATATGCACATCTTAAATAATTAAGTATTGGAACGTTTAAAAGTGTCCTTAACTGACGCAGACTTTTTTTGTGGTAAGGCGTTGAATGTACATATATTTTTGCGACGAACTTTACAACTCGATAATATGCCTTAGTAGTAGTATACTTAAAGAATACGAAGGCACTTTAGTGGCAGAACCGGCAAACATTTTTGGATAAGTGAGCTTTGCAATAGTTGTGAAGTGTTTTTTTTTTTTTGTATTTTTTTTTTTTTTAGTAAAGTGCTTTTTATATCTCATTTAAAATTAAACGATATAAAATTGTGTGTTATTCTAAACTATTGTGGAAAACACAAAGAAGATACCTGTGACTCAAGTGGTAGTGAACAAATCCCAAACGCGCCCGAAAATCATTCATTTTTTCAGTCAAATAAAATCAAGTAAAATGAGTTGTTGACTCGAAAACAACAAGTCAACTTCCACTAACAATTAAGTCCCCCCATTAAATTTTCAATGCCACCCATGGACCGAAATTACCACTGAACCCAAACAAAATTTCTTGCAGCACTGGAGGCGAATATGACGATAGAACAAGGTAAGACAGAAGACATTATGTAGGCTTTCACCTGTGAGTCTTATCGTACGGTTTTGAATCCTATCTAGTAATTGCAGAAATACTTTAGGATCACCTGATCAGATGTGGGCATTGTACTCTATTTTTTGCGGATTGAGCCCATATCAGAAGGGGTGAAATATTTCTTGCATCGCTTAATGAAACAAAGACACTTCGCAGCATTTTTGACGACAGGGAATATGTGGTAATTCCAACATAGTTTGTCATGACACACATATCTAGCATGGAAAGTGCCACTCATGTATAATGGCTGGGTGATTAAATTTCGCTTTTACGGTAGCCGACAGCATTGTGTTATTAAATTTTACTCTGTTAGTGCTTCCTCAATTAGTTACGCTGTTAATATCAGAATTTAATGAGCTAAACACACGCTGTCGTCACCGTTCTTCAGCCGAAGATCGAAAACGAAAACGAATATGAAAAGCAGAGAGTACTGTCGTCAGTAAAGAAATATGTAAAGAGTGTCGGAGACATCAGCGTTTATGTTATTTTGTGGATATCAGACTTGAAACCGCCCAGTCCAGCTTGAATTGAGTTTTCCGAAAGGTTATATCTAATTGATTGAAGAATTTCATCGATCCCAAATGCACGCAATTTGGACAAAAGAGCATAAAATCAAAAGCCTTAGAAATACCAATATTTTTTTTTTTTTTTTTGCTAAATTGATGTACGGTTTTTTTTCGATGAGACAAATCATTGAATCACCAGAGTACCTTTCTACGAAAACCGTACTGCAAGACACTGCCATTTAACAGCGTTGCCATAAACTTAGAAAGAAGGGTCGTATGGGGAGAGGGAAGTAGTTTCTGGACATCTAGACATTCCATCTGCTTAAAAAGAGCTTTAAGGAGTAGGATTGGTGGAAGGCTAACGCCTTCCGAAGTCGAAGAGATATACCATCTGGTCCAACGGGCTTGTGAGTGTTAAGATATTTAAGTACTCTGCTACTACACTCAAGTGTACTCAAGTGATGCACTCATTTGGTAAGTAACATCACTACGCATGTAAATAGCGAGACCGAGGTGAGGAAGGAATAATGACACTAGTTCGTAGCCTCGTTGCTTCAAATTTAAGTGATTTGAGGGGTGTGAGCGGGGATCTTCCTATGTTTTATAAGGTGAAAAAAAAAGGTGACCTGTATTCACAAACATGGATGTACGCAGAGAAGTGATTACTTTTTAGCCGGTGTATGTTTGCGACTGAATCCACAAAAACAAAAATAACACAAGTACCGACGATGCAGCTGTGAAGTAAAAATTTAAAAATTGGTTCACCGAATCAAATTGTCGATGTTATGCCGTTGTAGCAATAGGAAACAGTGTACCACACATACCCACAACTCTTTATCCATCGGCTGTTGCATACACTCAGGCATTGTCCGTGTCGTATGACCAGTAAAACCACGGGGAGGAGAGTTGGTTCTTACTTGGCACTGACTGCACTCGTGTCCCGTTTTTTCTTTCTTTTTTTTGCACAAGTAAAATGATGTAAACGTGACCATATATGTATTTTTTATTTTGGGATGCCCAAGCTACCCACAGACATAATTCTCTTCAGACTCTTGCTGATCGTCGAATAAAATAGCAAAGTCCGTAGGTGTATTACAAATTTACAAAGAGCAGTTCTCCATATCCAAATATTGAACATGTATTCCGAACTGTGTCGTTATATTAGTTTATTATTATTATCAAGGGTTCGATACAAAATATTTTGTAGGGTCCGGGACTTAACGCCGGGGTACACGCAGAGTACTGAGTTCCCATGTACTTACCGCGCCCGTTATATTAGTTTGTGAAGTGCGGTCAATTTTGTCTGCGCAAAATAATAGGGACAACTGTAAGAAAACATAAAATGTCTCCCTCTCTTAAAGAAAGGATATTGCGCTATATAAAAAAAAACTCTTGGTCACCCATTGACACTAAAAGACATTGAAAAGAGTCTAGCTTGGATGTCGATACATCTATCATTTGCAGGATATTTATAGAAAATAATCTTAAAGAAGCGCCAGGAAGGTACCGCTGCTGTCAAAGAAGAATATTGCTGGCCTGAATCCAAATGGCGCAATATCTTTTCGACTGATAAGATAAAAGTTAATTTATTTAACTCAGATCGCTGCAGTGCATAAGTCTGCAAACCGCCCAATACAGCATATTGCTATAAGTACACTATGAAGACGGTGGTGGGGACTGCATCATGGTATGGAAATATTTTTCCTACAAGAGTGTAGATCCCATTCATAGGATTGAGGACAATATGACGGCAGTGGCGTTTGTGGGCATACCATACATATTTAAGAATATCATGCTACATTATGTGTAGGACAATATGTTTCTTCAATGGGTGTTCCAACATTATATGTAGTAATCTGCGTAGATGAATATTTACGCAAGCAAAAGAATGGATTTTGGAAAACAATCTAACCAACCAACTGGCCTTCTCAATCCCCAGACTTAATCCAAATTGAGAACCTGTGTCGAGAGATCAAAGTGATATTAAGTGGCGTAAAGCGTCCAATAATAATGTGTTAAGGATATTCGTTAAGAGTGCATTGCTCATTGATTTGATGCCGCGAAGTTGCTGGCTGTCATAAAGAACAATCCACATAGATATTTAAGGCCTTCTTTTTCAAAATAAAAAAAAATGTCAAACCACAATCAAATAATTTTCAAGATAAATAGGTAAAATGCCGAAATCAGATATTTTTTATCGTTAGTCGCATAAACTTTTTAGTTTAACTGTTGCATGGGTTGTTTTGCCTTCGAAATAAGTGTAACCATTCAATATATTCGTTATTTCAATACAATTTTTTGGAAACGGTTATTTTTTAAAGAGGCAAATTCAAATACTCATATGTGATCTCTTGGGAAAATGTCACCAATCACCCGATTACCAACCTCAAACAATCTCAATCTCAGCGAGACTTACATATATCTGTAGTGTTCCACATTCAGAAGGCATCGGTACAGCAGATGAAATTCGCGGTCTCAATTCGCGTTTATAGTTTTAATGACATTTGGCTGGATTCTAAGAACGCATGATTCACAATTCACCAGGGATGGAATAACTAATTTCCGCAATTTGAACACAAGTTCAACGTAAATATTATAAAGGGTGATTCATCGTGAGGTTTGATTTATAATGTAAAATAAAATACATAAATTTAAAAGTAAACTTAAAATTGTTATTATCTGTTAAAAGAACAATTCATGGCATTCACTTTTTGAAAATGATATCATGTAAATGTAGGCCACGACTACCTCTAAGGTGGTCCATTTAGAAGGTTCAATTTTGGGCGACTCGTTCGAGCATAGCGAATGGTATCTCGCGGATAACATGAGTAATGTTGGCACCCAAAGCGTCAATCGTAGCCTGCTTATTCCTGAAGACCTGAGACTGTACATATCCCCAGAGAAAATAGTCCAAAGGTGTGAAATTAAGGGCTCACCAAAATGATTTTTGGCTCGTAGTGTCGTCTTGTTGAAACCAGTGCTCACCGAGACCATGTGCTTGAATTTCAGGAAGCACATAGTCCGTTAACATGACGCGATAACGCTTACCATTGACGATAACATTCTGATTTGCCACATTTGGAAGAAATATGAACCAATGATTTCACCAGCCCATAAACCACACCATATCGTTGTTTTTAATGGATGTAATGATAGCTCTTGGTTATAATCGGTTTTCTCATCAAACCCAAATACGGCATCTTTGTTTATTAACGTATCCATTGAGCCAGAAATGGGCTTCATCACTGAACAAAATTTCACGATAAAACACCAGATTTTCATTTAGTTTTCCAGAGCCCACTCACTGAAAATATGACGCAAATTCAGGTCGCCTGGCTTTAATTCCTTCACAAGTTAAGTACGCTTTTAGGCCGAGATCCTCACGTTAAATACGCCAAGTTGTCTAATACGCCAAGCCAAGCTGCTGAGAACGACGACAAATCGATTCGCCACAGTCTTCGCGTTCACTTTCAGCTACAGCTGCTGTAGTCTTTTCACTACGCGCTGGATGTGGTGTAACCGGTCGAGTATCATCCACTAATCCACTAACTGGGACTTAAATTTGCGAATAGTATTGGAAATAGTGGTTTCAGTAGGTCGATTATGCGCACCGTAAGTTTCTCGAATCGCACAAAAAACATTTTTCACAGAACGCTGATTTTCGTAATACAGCTGAACAATCTGGAGACGCTGTTGTGGTGTGAGTCTTTTCATGATGACTTGCCAAACAAAACTGAACAAAAATGACAAAGCAGTATAATAGGAGTCGCGCGTGATCTGTCAAAAAAGCCTATTGACAATCAAACCTCACGATGAATCACTCCTTATATCAAACTAATCAATCTTAATTTGGATAATTATCTGAAATTGTTGTGGAACTACTATATGACGTACTTCTACAATGAAGAAGAGGCGTTAGTGAGACAAAGCTGACCAAAGGCACACAAATGAGGCACAGCAAATACAAAATAGTAAGAAAAAACCGACCCAACTCTGAACAAGGAGATGGCGTTGCGATTTTCTAAAGAAAAAGTTTAGGATTTAAAGTAGTGTACAGCCGTAAAATGATACCTCTGCAATAACAAACTAACAAGCCGTCCACTCCAAGTAGTAATAAAAGAATATTCCACAGCTCATGTAATTTGTATTGGATTTATTGTTTATTCGGGCTGTAAACACCAGTAACTTGAATTTGACCCCGAAAATAAATAGAAGACATATAATTTTAAATGCTCATTGCCAGCCTGAATCGCCCGAAACTATACAATAGAACTCCGCGTCAAAAAACATCTAAGGAACGTCAAAGAAATCACAATCTTAAACGGTTGTGGCTGCGGATAGGATGTTTCCATTTCGTGAATTCCGCTGCTTCCTTCTTCTTCCCTTTCCAGTTTAAATGAATTAAATTAAAGTCACGGGTCTAAGCACTTAAGACGGCGGCGTAGACTTCCAAACTCCTTGCTTCACCCAAAGCCAACTCTAAGTCGCCTGTTTGAGGACCTCCTCGAATCTAATCATTTACGCTCCCGAGAACCAAAAAGTTATGTAGTATACAAAGAGGCCTTGATTTAAAGTTGACTCCATACCGTTCGGCTTGAATATGAAACACGAAATAAATTACTACCATAAATTCAGAACACATGGATTACAATGAACTAGTTTTGTGTCTGAGTGATACCGTTCCTAAAAAGATATTGCGAATTATATGCGGGTGAACAATTTGTATCCGCATATAATTCGCAACATCTTCTATATAAAAAAAATAAATTAAAAAAATTAGTTAAACATTTTCTTTTGATTTACTTTTATAAAACATGAAATTAATTTTCTAGTTACTGTTTTTGAATTTTTTTTTTAAGAAATTAACTCAAGAGGATATGAAAACTCTTTAAACTTAAACTAAACTTAAAAAATGTTTGTGTTTAGGGTCCCGGTCGAGATTGAACACCTGACCTTCTAATTCAGAAGCCATACACTACCACTTGTGCCACCGTCAACCACTAAGTCTTATTCATTAAAAGCCTATGTACTGGGTGGAGTGAAAAATAACCTCCTTGACTTTGACATTAACTGCAAAAAAGGTTATGGTGCTGTTGTTGTTGTGTTTGTGGTTGACGTGTTTGGCATCATGTTGAGTATGGACAAAAACGATTTTCGTTCTCTCATAAAGCATTATTTTTTTAAAGGCAAAACGGCGAAGAAAACAAAAGAAAAGTTGGATAAATATTATGGGGCTAATGCTCCGTCAGATTACACCGTCAAATATTGGTATCGAGAGTTTCGTGGTGGCCGCAACTCCACTACCGATCAAGTCCGCAGCGGCAGGCCCTCCGATGCGGTTACAGAGGACAATGTCAAAAAAATACATGAAATGGTGTTGGCTGACCGGAAAGTGAAGGTGCGCGAGCTAGCTAGCAGATACCACAAAGATTAGTACTGAACGCACACGCCATATTTTAGGCAATATTCTGCGTATGAAAAGGATATCCTGCCGCTGGGTGCCGAGCATACTCACTCCTGACCAAAAACACGAAGGCGAGAACACTTCGAAAGAATGTTTGGACTTGCTGATGCGTCGGTTGGTAACTGTTGAACACCAAAGAATAGAATGAGTGCCCGGCAATGGACTGAAGCCGGCACGAGTGCTCCGAAGCGGCCGAGGGAGGCTCGATGGGTCGGAAAGGTTATGGCGTCGGTTTTTTGGGATTGTCATGGACTACATCGAAAAAGGAAAAATCATCAACAGGGAGTATAACTGTGCATTATTGGAGCAATTGAAGGCCGAAATCGCTGCAAAACGGCCTCACATGAAGCGAAAAAAATTTTTGTTTTTGCAAGACAATGCACCGGCGCACAAGAACATCGCAACCATGGCTAAAATCAATGACTTACAGCTCCAATTGCTGTCCACCGTATTCGCCCGATTTGGCTCCCTCGGACTATTATCTCTTCCCAAACCTCAAAACATGGCTCATCAATAAAAAATTCAGCTCACGCGAGGAAATCATCGACGCCGCGTAGGAGTATTTTGCAGACCTTCCGGAAAATTACTTTTCGGACGGGATCAAGAAGTTGGAAAATCGCTAGAATAAGTGTATCAAACTAAAAGGGGACTATATTGAATAAAATAAAAAACATTTAAAAAAAATGTTTTTTTCATTCCTAAAGTCTATGTAAACTTACGTGAACGAGTAATATTCAACCGTCAGGGAACTTTTATCAATTATTCGTTATCATTATATAAACGCGAAAGAAGTAGCGAGTATAAGTTAGTATTAAATAATAAACTTGTGTCTATTAAAATATTTTATTAAATTTGTCGTTAAAATAAGTATTTACATCACCACTCATATTTCTGACTTTTAACAATAAGATATAACAAACATTTGAAAAAAAAGTCAATATCGGATTTGTTTTCACAGCCTTAGAAATTTTAATTTTATTTTCAGTTTCATTGTTTGCAATGAATTGTTTTCAGATACATACATATCAATATGTTTATAGATTTAATAATGCTATATTACTTTTGAATCAAGTTAAATAGTAAATAATTTATTTTTAATACACCATCTTGATCAAAAACAAAACGGAATAACTACCGTGTGGCGCTCCCATTGTTCCGATTTGAGTTCTGTTTTTTTTCTGCTAATTTGGTACATCTGTTGTTGACATTTGCAAAAGTAACGTAGCCAAGAGTACATCAATCTGAGTGTAGGTTGGCGATTTTTACAATTTTAGAAATGGATTTAAATTTGCAACAACGAACGTGTATTAAATTTTGCGTAAAAAATGCAATGGTGCGCGAACGTTGGAAATGTTGGAAAAGTGTTTCGGCAACGATTCTCTAAAAAAAACGGTCGTTTACCAGTGGCACGAGCGGTTCAAAAGTGGTCGTGAATCAATCGAAGATTATGAACGCAGTGGCAGACCATCATCGAAAACATTGATGAAGTAAAAAAAATTTTGGTCAATAACCGCAAATTAACCATCAGAGAGATAGCAGAGGACTTGAACATTGCCTATGGATCCGTCCAAGACATTTTGGTTAATGATTATTCCGGTAGCAGATGTTGAACATTCCTATGGTCAATCTTCCATGGTTGGTGAAGCTTTCATTCTATTTCGACGGTTCATCCTGTCTGTTTAGGTGTTTAATTTCATTGTTGTCGACTACTACCCAATAAAGTTTGGATTTAAAACTCAGCTAGCATCAAAACGCATACAAAGTAATCTAAAGGGATTGACGGGAACAGGAATTGAGTATTAATCAAAAGTGTTTAGTGTTGGTTTAAGAATGGTTTATGACATTATATCATAAATACGACTTCAAGCTGTAATATTTTTTCGGCTGTTTCTGAAGAGGCACACATCCTGTCGGTCCAATTTTTGAGCACTCATTTGAACATATAAGGCTTTATCTTACCAATAATGCGTTGAATGAATGAACAAAATCTACTACCAAAACGGACATTGTCCACTGTCAACAAACAACCAGTCCATTGAAGTTGTTTAGCGGATGAAGTATCTCGGAGTAACAATCGACAAGCATTTTCTTTGGAGTGATCACATAAATGTCCTGTATGTTACATTGCTTGAGATAGTGTCCAAAAAAAAAAAAAAAAAAAAAATACTCTAACTTCGACATGCAAAAGGAGGTATATTATTCACTTGCAGAGTCGCGCATTAGAATATTGGCCATGGGAAACGCGGCAAAAACTTATTCGGAAAAATTTCAAATTTATAATACTGTCTACTCGAAATGCTTAGCCCTTTAAATTCATCTTTCAAAGCTTTAAACGTGCGTGCAATTTTCTTGATGACATCGCTATATGAATGACTAGGGATTTTTGGAGCCTATGCGGCACAAACAACACAGTGGGTGGCCGTGGCTCAATTGGTAGTGTATTGACTCCCAAATCGGAAGGTTCGGAGTTCAATACCATTAATGACCGAAAAATTTTTTTTTCAGGCAACTAAAATCTCATGAGATGAAAGGTTACCTAAATACAACATCAAGTTAATTTACACTAATATGAGTCAAGCCCAAGGGGGATGCTTGAGGTTCCAGAAACTTATAAACGTGTATGGGAAACGAGAACTACGTTATGTGTTATTCCAAAAATAAAACACAGTCCCTCAAAACTTAAAAAAATAAAATCAAAATTTTAAAAGAAGAAAAGTATTAACAAATTTTTGCTTGAATTATACTATGTTAGTTAAATTCATTTAATGAATTCGAACATGCTTTTAACGTTAACTCACTTATGCTATAAAATTATAAGTCACCCATTTACTAATATCAATTCAAAATTAAATTATTTCATAAATAAAGGAACACCTGCAGATAGGCACTTTGCTTAGTGGGTAACTAAATTATTGTAACTGCATGAATTATGAAAATTAAAAAAAAAAATAATATTTACTCCCAAAGACTTTACATATTCACACAAAAAGTAATCGAACGATCTCGGTTGCAAATTCACTGATCCATTGCGCGACATAATGTTGTACCTGAATTCAGTCCTCACCAAGTCAATGCAGTCACTTTCAGCAACCTGGAAGTGTGAACTAAGATCCACAATGTAAACGGAAAATTTTTTGTGGGGCTCTCGTCGCGGAAACAGTTTATTTTTTATTTTGTGTAGAATTCTTAAACTGAGCCTATTTTCAGTTTAAATATTTTATAAATTGGTACTCATAGTAATGATATGACATTGCTATCAGAGCTTATAGAGTATAAGTGCTACGTATTCACAGACAGATTGTTACACGATGTGGGGCAATTAATGGAAATTCGTTTTTGGAAGGGCGGAAATCCGGAAAGGTATCAACTAGTCGTTTTTAAGAAACAAGAATGGTTTTTATTAACATTTCTTTCTGTTTGGAGACTGACAAATCACCTATTGAGATTGCCAGATTTTGAAGCCGCGGCACTTCAGAAAATCCTTCAAGCCGATCTTATGATATGAGCTTAAGCATTCCCAAGGCCCAGGAAATCTTTAAAGTCTTCGAAAAATATCAGCAGAATCGAAGCAATGAACAGAGCTGATTGCCAAACAAATGTTTTACAACAAGCGCGAGTTACATATCATGTATGAATTTATGTTGCCAATTTGTCTTCTTAAAGTAAATGCAACAACTCTGATTTCTTTTAAGGTCTAATTTTTCCCTTCGCGGACTCTTACCTTTGTCGTTCTTGAAGCACCTTCATACAGTATGTTACAATATTGCCAAGGATAGAGACGGCTTTCATGTACTTGTGTTATTTCGTTTTCTTCAACCGCGATCGTTCACTACCATTTCTACTGAACTAAAATATGACACTCTAGCCTTTGTCACGTCCTCTACTTTGGCCATCTTACCCATGATATTATTATGGATGGCAAGTCATACGGAAGTTCTGGGTAGTTATCGTATAGAAGCTCCAGGAGACCATAGTTGGACCGCGACATCAATGTTTTGAGTTTCTGTTAGCTGTCACAAAAATCGTTCTAGCCATTTTAAAATATATACATATGTATGCACGAATAAAAAATCTGTAAAAGTTCACTATTCTGGCAGACATACACAAATACAGTGATGTCTCCCGAATTCAAATCAATTATTGCAAGGTAGTATTCAGATTATCGGATATTTCGGATAAGCTTCAAAAATGCAATACAATTTATAAAAAATAAAAAAAAATATTAAATACAATTTATAAAATTCATACAAATGTTCACACATCTTAAATAATTTTGATAACAAAATCTGTAATAAGTATTTGTTTTTTCTTTTGCGTATGCAGTGCAATCAACGCCTTTTCTTTAAGATATTGCAAAGTTAATATATCAGAAATGGATGCTTTGTTCTTGCACGTCAGAAACAGACAACACATTAATTAAATCTTCATGTTTCATTTTCTGGTGTTATTCATATAGTGTCTCTTCACTTTTTGCTACTGTGCTATCCTGAATGTGGTTCTTGCCTGGCCAATCGTTAACTTCATAACATTTAATGAAATTCCAAATATAGCTTCGAAAGATGCTATAAAATTTGCCGTTTCAGACCATGGGATACTATTTGCTTGACCCATTAATCTAGCAAGCAACGATATTACGCCATTCATCTCAGTAAAATATAACAAAATTTGACAACAGTTTTTTTATCATTTCCTTTGGCAGCCTTTTCCTTTCACTGGCCAAGAAAAAACAGCGTCTCTTGGTGTAATGCTTTTCAAAGCAAATTTCTATCTTTATGATTTCGTGGAGAAAGTTGTCCTAGAATTTAATTGCGGCTTCTAGCTTTCTTTCCCAAATTTTTAGATTTCGGATACCTTATACCGTTTTCTGAAGTTCGCAATCTACCCTCGGCTTGCATTGAAGGAAAATTAGAGGATTTTTATCTCTCTGCTTGAATAAACGCTTAAGTACGTGTTTAACTGGCAAGAACAAGAACAAAATGCATGTAAAAGGCTAAAATTAAGAATGAACAATGAAATTTTTATGTGCATATTCATGACTGTGGTCGTACTTACCTACTTATATTTGTTTTTCAAAAAGACGAATAACGATAAAAGCTCTTTTGTCGAAAATGCGTGCATTTGGGATTGACAACTCTCTTCTTCAATGAATTAAAATTTACCTTAAGGAACGTTCAATTCAAGTTGTCTTGGATGGTTACAAGTCTGATGTTCATAAAATAAATGCTGGTATGCCCCAGGGCTCCGTTCTGTCCCCAACACCCTTCTTAGTTTTTTTCCAATGATGCTATTTCTAATCCAATATATTCCTTTCCTGACGACAGTACTCTCTGTTTTTTATATTCGTTCCCTGACTCATGTCCATGCTCTGCTCATTAAATTCCGATAACCAATTGGGGAACTATCTACAAAATGAAATTTAATATTTCCAAACTACAATGCTGTCTGCTGTCGTAAAAATGGATTTTAAATACCCATCCATTATCCATGAATGGCATTTACATCGGAAAACATATGTCAATGACAACTTACGCTGGAATGACCACATATTCGATGTCACCAAAAATGGTGTCAGATCACCCTTCTGATCTGATCTCAATATGCATATAAGGCATGTTTCTTCCAAGAATTGGAGTAATATGCTCAGATCTGGTCATGTAAGACAAAAACATCTCTGCACCTGCTAGATAGGAATCAAAACCCTGCGATAATGCTCATAGTTAATATAATATAATAAAAAAAAAAAAATAAATAAATAAATACCGCGACAGCGCGGTGTGGGACGCCTCTAGCTTCTAGACGCTAGAGCCTCTAGTTTTCGCACTTTGTGAATTTTTACACTCATGAGCAGGGCCTTCTGTTTATTTCAGGTTCCGAACGGCAATAGAAGCTTTTTGATAGGCAGAATTTGATTTTCGGAGGTTTGCCTTTGTCCGCCGAAAGGGTGATGACGATTTTGAAAAATTGGCTGTTGTGCTCCTACCGGTAGGTGACGTGACAGTGAGTCAACCATCACGCCATCGCCACCACCAATATAATATATAAATAAATATATATATAATGCTAATATCACTCAGAGAGTGGAGCGAGATTAGCGAGGCATTACTATTTAGAAAAATAATGGAAGTTAAAAGGCTTTAATTCAAATTTCTAGAAAGCTTTTTTGATGTCAATATTTTGTAACGAATGACCAGATAGCAATGATAGTTTTTCCAATTGATATGTTTCAGTAGCTGTTAAAATTATCAATAATAATTAGTTATCAAAATATTTAGTAAGGTTTGCCATTTCATCATGCATCGTTTTACGCTTGCCGAGCGTGCGGAAATTATTAAAAAATATCATCGAAATTTCAGCTGAGTTGTAAATACGAAACGTGATTTTCGTCGTGAGGTTGGTCGTCATCATGACTTCAGTGTGCAGGCAATTCGTCGCACCGATGAAAAGTTTGAGCGTGAATACACTTTTTTGGACAGTGATTGGTGCGAAATGAAGAAAACATAGCCGCCGTAGCGACCGGCATCGAAAAAAGACTTAGAAATGCCGATTCGGCGCCGATCAGCTGAATTGGACAACTCCAGAGAATCAAAGCGGCTTATTTTGTGGTTGGATTTGGGTTTACATCCGTATAAGATTGTGCTGACGGAAGAATTGAAGTCGGACGACTATAGTTAACGCCTTAGTTCGTCAAATGGGCGCTGGAAATGTTGGCCGGAGATCCGGATTTTGGTCAAAAAATCATCTTTTTGGACGAGGCCCATTTTCGGCCCAGTGGCTATGCCAAAAGGCGAAATTGACGTTATTGAAGTGAACACAATCCACAAGCATTAATTTATCCACATAGATTGACTGTTTGGTGCGGTTTATGGCATGGCGGAATTATCGGACCTTATTTCTTTCGAAATGAGGAAGTAGATATTGCTACAGTCAATAGTCTTAAATATAGAACGATGTTAACTGACTTTCTGTGCTCAGAGCTCGAAAACATTGATATATCCGCGCTGTGGTTCCAACAAGACAGCGCTACATGCAATACAAACAACGCAGCGCTCGAAGTTGTGAAGGAGAAATTTGGCAACTAGGTCGGCTCATGGCAAATGTTCATCAATTGGCCGCCGCTATTATTCGATTTGACACCACTCTCTGTGGCTACGTCAAGTCCTTAGCCTACGCTAACAAGCCAACCAATCTGAATGAGCTCGAAGTCAATATTCCACACGCTATTGCTGGAATAACGCGGCACATATTGAACCGAAGCGGTCGTTTGAATGATGTGCTATTCCACATATAATGGCATGAACGTAGCTTTAAAATAAAACCTATTGTTCTAATCTGGTCACCCTTTACAAACGTTCATGCTGAAAATGACCAACTTAATGGAATCGTTTTCGAAATAGGATCCAATATGCAGAGAGATATTAAAGTATCACCAATTTTTCCTTCATCTGAAATTGTATATTCAATTTATTTGAAATGTTTCTCACAATCAACATATCCTTTGCATAAACCGGTGAAAAAAAATAAAAATAAAAATAAAAATGTAATTCTTAATTGGGTTTTGGATAACCCCCTTATACAACTGTGTCGAATACGTATTTTTTTTCGTAAAATTATGAAAACGTCCATGACGTAAATCATTCAATAAATTATTCTTCCCATTTAGATACACTGTTGCAATTTGATTTCTATCAGCAATTAAAAACCGAAAAGAAAAAACAATTCATAATCCGATTCCCTATCGTGACCTACATTAATCATCATCCGGTTGACTTTTATCCTCTCATTTGTCATCAATCTCTGCCATCAAGAAGTTATGTATGTACGAGTACATACGTATTAGCATTCACTATTGAGGCCGACGGTAACTCGGAAACGATTTATCTGTGTTACTCAACAAAAGCAAATAAAAAAAAAAACAACGATTGTCCAACCCCTTTTCAAATAAAGACTTAGAAATGTATCTTCCTTTTTTTAGCAGAGATTCAATTGATCCATACCTCAAATACGTCCATTTAGATACAGTACGCTAAGATAACAATGTGCTTTGAGGAATTAAAGGAAGAATTTTCTACACAACCAAATAACAATTAAAAGTACGACGACGATGAGCATTGCAGTTGTCAACTTTAACCCAAAAAATACCGCAAAGCAAATATAGACTGAACTCAACGATGTTTATTTATGCTGAATACCAAAATACCTACCTTGACTTCGAATGCAGCAGCTTAGGCTTGCCAATATTCTGGAAAATAAATGGAAAATATTACACAAGATTTTGCAAGCCTTTTTTATCTGGAAAATAGCTAGTGTGGAAGTTTTGATTAAATTAAACACCCATTTATTATGAAATCAAAGTAGAATTTTATTGATTAATAAAGTTCGGTCTATGGCAATTATAATTAAAACACAACATCGTTCATATGATCATCACAGCTTCTGTTGCAAGGGACCAAGATCAAAATTATCGATACCTTCTTGAAGAATAAGTGTACTCTTTAAATAACCTAACAGGAAGAAATCTAGAGATGTCAAATCGCATGGCCTTGGGAGTCAATCATCTAACTCCTCATAATCTCCTCTAACTGAAATAACGCGATCTTCAAATTTCGTATGCGATAAATTGATTAATTTATGGTTTGTGTGTGCTGTGGCACATTTTGTTGAAATCAGATATCGCCCAGATACAATTAATTAATTTTTTGGGGGGCGGGGGTATCCGGTGAACAAGTTGCGGTAACGTTCTCCATTCACTGTAAATGTCTCACCGCCAACCCATAATCTCCACCCTACAGTGACTTTTTTGGAAAACGTTGGCTTTTCGTAAATCTTATGGGTAATTCTTATGGGTTTTCCGATTCCCAGAACCGACAATTTAGTTTATTTACGTACCCATCCATCCGAAAATTGAGTTCATCGGAAAAGATAAAATTCGATGACAAATTGACTTGGCGATCAACATCCAGTTAACAAATCGGCGACGTTGTAGATGGTCCAATTACTTCAATTGTTATGTAATTTGGATTTTTTAGGTGTTCAAATGTAGATTAACTTTTAAAACTTGCTGTAAAATGACATAAGTGAGGCCCTGTTTGGTTTTGAACACTTTTGCCGAGCATGCTGATATGGATATCGAACCAGTTTCTTCAAAACGCTTCACCATTGCACGAACTACGGACTTAATATGTTGGCCGACAAATTCACACATTTTAAGAAATTTTACTTTTACAGATAGCCAATTACCGTAATAAAATTGAATAATAAAAATGCGTTGTTGGGTGGTGACAATTCACGCATAATTTGTGATATGTCTCAAAACATACTCAATTAGCACTGCCATTTTATCCTGTAAAGACTTACTCTCGAACAACACTTATAAATTACTAAAATTCGTGCTGTTTTCCGCGCACTTCGACCATTTTACGGTTGTCATAATCGACCTACTGAGTAAACAATTCAAGCCAAAGTTACGAAATTTCCCACCAATTTTACGCATTTGGACATAAAGTAACCTACCCAGATACATAGATTGCGTACAGAGGAAAATATTGCTACTGTATCCGCTAGTGTAAATGGAATGAATTTGTCCATTCGTCGCCGTTCGCAGCAACTGGGATTATGTTACTCGACTACATGGAAGATTTTACGCAAAGGTCTTGGTCTAAAACCTTATAAAATACATCTCGTGCAAAAACTGAATCCGAATGGCCTGCCAATGCGTCGAATTTTCGGTGAGTGGCTCTTAGAAAAACTGGAGGAAAATTCACTCTTTTATCGAAAAGTTGTCTTCAGCGACGAAGCTTATTTCTGGTTAAATGAGTATGTTAATAAATAAAACTGCCATATTTGGTCAGATGGGCAACCTCAGGCAAAACAAAAGCTGCAAATGCACCCTGAAAAATGCACTGTTTAGTGCGGTTTATGGTCCGGCGGAATCATTGGCCCGTATTTTTTCAAAAATGACAGTGAGGACAACGTTACTGTATTTGGCGCCGGCTTTTTCTGTCCAAAATGCGCGGCGCTACATGCCACAAATCACGCGAGTCAATAGGTAGATTGTGCGGTTTGACGCATTTAGATTATTTTTTATATTTATACATCACATCACTCGTCTATACCGATAACCCAGCATCAATTGCATTGGAGAGCATTGATTTATTATCTCAAATAAAAATTTTATACACCTTTGTAATTTTCTTGTATTTTTTTTTTTTTTTTTTTTTTTTGTCAATTAAAAACCAAACGCTTAAAAAATCACCCATTACACACAAAATTTTTTCAGTTACAATTAAACCCGCCTACCATCGTTTGGTGGTTTGATTCATGAGCGTAATGCAGGTATAGGCGCCAGCCTTACAGTTGTAGACATACTCTTAGCAGAACGGCGAGATCATATAAGCGGCTAAACCCTGCGAAAAGGGAGTAGAGATCCCTTTTGCTTGCGAAAAGCGCCAGGCAGGATGTTCAGAAGAACGAATACTATGACATACTAAAATTCATGAAAATCGGAAGTGTGGAGGGACAACGACATAATTAGCGAATATTCTTTATATATACTAGAAATAGGTTTGGTTTACAGCCCTTCCGACCTTGCTTGTGGCCATATTTTCTTTAACGTAGTCGGGTATCGATGGGATCCGGATATGTTTAAGCGTAAACTTATTGGTACCTATAGAGTAATGCATAAAACGTATACCCATTTGAAATGAATAAAATAATACGTACGAGGTGTCATCAAAAAGTAAGGTGACTTTATATTTTTGTAAAAAAAATTTTACTTATTCATCAATATTAAAGTTGTCCATTTCAAAGTAATCTCCTTCAGATAAGAAACACTTGTGCAAACGCTTTTTCTACTCCCCGAAGCAATTTTTGGTAAAGCTTTGGCGTGCTGTTTTTGTTCTTGGCTCACCCAGGTGCTTCCATTGCGACGATTGAGCTTTGGTTTCATTATTGACGTCGTTCAAGGGCTCCTGAGCCATGTTCCTGCGACGGTTCTTCTGATCAAAATTAAGAAGTTTCGGAACAAACTGCGCTTACACACGTCTTATGCCCAAAACATCCGAAAAAATCGTCTTCAGCAACTTTACGTAATTCGACCGTCATTGGCATCTTATCGGCCGTCTTGGAAGAGCTTATATCACTTATAAACAATTTTTTTTTACTTAGAGCAAATTCGAAATTCGCCGAGTACACCAAAAGACGTCTAACCTTTCTATCTATCAAAAACAAACTAAGTATGCTATATACTTGAAACTATGAACATATTTTCGAGACATGATTATGAACACAGCAAAAAAAAAAATCAATAATAGAATGTACGATGCCCGCGAAATTTCAAAAGTCCCCTTTACTTTTTGAACAATTTTGAACAAATTTGAACAATTACTCGTATGCATATAGTATGTGTATATTACGTGAAACAAAATATCGGGAATGTGTACACCCATACGTGTTTTATAGGTAATTAAACGATGATTGTCGATGTGAAATCAGATGGAATATTGTATTTTAATCCTTAGGTAGTTGAGGTAGCATAAGCATAAATTTGGTCGTTCAGAACCCCCCCCCCAACCCCTCAAAAAAAAAAAAAAGAAGTTCCACGGCATTAGATCACATGGTTTTGCAGGCCAACTCACGGGTCCATTTCCCGGATCTATTCCAAATATTCATTTAAAAAAATTTATTGTTTGGTACAATGTATGACATTGTAGCGCTGTTAGAATCAAAAGTTTTTTAAGCTCATTCCAGCAATTCCGCCCAAAAAGGGTCTTCCAAAAAGCTATGGTAAAGAAATAGTATTGACTCTGACGACTTTTCTTTCATCATCCTCGAAATAATAAGAATCAATCATTCCAAACTATAAAGTAGATTTATTTAAATTTGGAATGACATTTAAAATTTGGTTCTTCTGGCTAAGCAATACCATCTTGTTGTTAACAAATTGAAATTGCCTTTGACATAATCAAAACCGCCAGGTGTTTCATTTCACTTAAGAGTTTATACGCAGTTGCTAGGACGAAAAAAGACGTTGTTTTATGAATTTTTTCTAAAAAGGTATTTTATATTACAAAAACAAAAAGTAAACGTACATATAGTGGCACATCTAAGTTTATAATGTCACTAATGATTTGTAAAAATATCGACTTGGTGTGCGATCTCCTGAAGATCCTCCAGTTTAGTTCATATGAACTTTTTTTTGACATTGCCTCTAAATCTTAGCGTCATAGCTTGACATTTGCAAAAGTTACGTAGCCAAGAGTATATCTATATCTGTGTGTGTTGACGATTTTTTACAATTTTAGAAATGGATTTAAATTTGCAACAACGAACTTGTATTAAATTTTGCGTAAGAAACAGATTTAATGGTGCGCGAATGTTGGAAATGTTGGAAAAGTGTTTCGGCAACGATTCTCTAAAGAAAACGGTCGTTTACCAGTGGCACGAGCGGTTCAAAAGTGGTCGTGAGTCAATCGAAGATGATGAACGCAGTGGCAGACCATCGAAATCGAAAACCGACGAAAACATTGTTGAAGAAAAAGAAATGTTGGTCAATAACATTGAACATTGAACATTGTCTGTAGCAGCAAAGTTGGTGATATAATACCTCAATTTCATGCAAAAAAGAGACCATGTTGACGTCGTAAAAGAGATGATTTGCGAGGCTGAATCTGATTCCACGTTCATCACTCAATGGCGTTCACCAAATGAGCCGAGACAAAAAAAAACTACGTCGTCGTTTTCAGTGAAAAAAGAAGGCAATGCTCACGGACAACTGATGGACATACCGAAAACCGAATATAAAAAATGTTTTGAGGATTGGATCAAGCGCTAGCATAAGTGTTTTAAAGTCGATGGGGATTACTTTGAAAAGGACAATATAAAGTTAGATGCATAAACTTGTATTTTTCATTTTCTGAATAAATTTCGGGATAATGATCAAGGTGGTATAACAGAGAAGGTTGTGTTAAAATGACAGACCGATCGGTTAAGCCGTTTTTTAGAAATCTTGATCACCGAATTCGAAAACGCAATTTTGAGAAAAACACGTTTAAAGTTTCGAAAGAAGTTTGCACATAGTCCGAGATGTCCTTACATGCGTATATATCAAAAAGTACTTACGGGGAATATGGTCAGATATTTGCAAATTACGAAAATACAAAAGAAAAAATCAATTTTCTGAAAATTCTAACTGCTTATGGTATAACCCCTTAAGTTCCCATTAACTGATAGTGACAATTTAAAACTGGTTGATTGTTTTTCTCATAGAATATAATTTGTATTAATCGTCTCTCCGTCACAGCTCAAAAATTAATTTCGAAGATCTTGGTAGAGACATCTTTAAAATACAATAGATTCACCCCTGTGATTGTAACAATCTTGTTACAATCTAGTCCAGTTTTAGTTGTTTTTATGCTTAGTTGTACCATCATTACAGGAGCAAACAAATTTGTCACAAAAGGTAACTTATGGCAAGCCTGCCTGTGCATGTAGGCAATGGAAGGATGATTTTCTTCCATATTCCATCTAGAAAGAGCAACTAACCTTAAGGCCGCATCCAGTATACATTCTCATAATGTTACAACGAGCATTTCCTGGCACTAATTGAAAAGAAAAACGAACACAATACGACTATACGATGCGGCAATTCATTTCACATTCATTGAAATTGTTCTATTATTTTAATGAAATAAGACATGAGGAAACAAAGAAATAGTGGCTTGGTGAGCCGCCCGCCATCTCGTAAAAAATATCCTATAATGAGTGAGCGCTGGTGAAACAAAACCGGCTAATGGTTGCTTGAAATAAAGGGATTTATATATAGTGGTGCATGGTATAAAGTTCTAAAATGGATATCGAACGGAATGGCAAACGCAAACCGGGAGACCATGAAAATAAGTTTGGAGGAGGCATTAAGAAATTAAGAATCCTATTTCTTGCCTGTCTGTCAACACAATACTTTGTGAATTCCATCCTTTCTTCATTTTCCTTATTCGAATATATATATATATATATTTTTTTGTCTCTGCTCTATATCTTTTGTTCAAAAATATCTCTTGATAAATCTAGATTTTAGTCTTTTTTAAGTGATCGTGCTCCTAGAGAATAAATTGCATTTGCAAACTCGAATTTTTCTGCATACATTTCTTACTCTCCAAAGCAAGACGTATTCGAAGGAACCCTGAACCTGTGTGGTACGCCGTTGCCTTATGCAATAACTTTGCATTAGGAATTCAATTTATCTCCTCCACAATCATTGAACTTGACAGAAGGGATATGGACATATACGTACGTAAACGGCGAAGTTAAATGAATTGTGAGGGGTGAACATTATGCAATGTTAGGTTGGGTGTTCCCCATTCAGTTGCTCCGTTAAAATATCGTATGTTTTTAACAGCATGACAACGACAAACGGAGAGTTTGAAAAAGGGTTGGTTTTTGGTTCTGGTGGGATATACGAGTAGAAGTGTCTTATTGGGCATTCTGTTTTTAGACTTTTTTTTTATTTTTAATTTAAATTCAAACATTTTGACTATAACAAGAATCAGAGGGAGGCAAGCTGTTTTAATGAGTTTTTGAGGCTGTGTTTGATTTTATTGTATTTTATCGTTTTGTTACTAAATTTTCATCATCTCAAAAAAAAAGAAAACAGCCAAATGAATACGAAAACTAATGCAAGCGTATGTATATCCTGTGTTTTCGAAAGAGAAATGTTTGCTAAAAAGTTATACGAATCTTCAAACAATATTAAAGATTATCTTTCAGAAATCACTACTGGTATTCATTTTTAAAGCGAAAAAATGAAACGGTATGAAAATGAAAAAAAAAAAAATAATAATAATAATAAAAAATAAACATCTTTTAACTGGCTGCCATAAAGCGTCTAACAAAGCGATAATCTTTTAAGAGAATCTGTCGTTAATTCCATTATGATTTGTTGCTTTAATGATTCCATTTAATGTGCCTTCCGGTGTTCTTCTACATCCTTTCAAGCAGTGAGGGCTTTGTATATATAATCTTCTTGACATTAAATGAGATTCGAGTCAGAATTGTGTGGCAGAGAAAATTTGAATTAATTTTTTAACAAAGAATACAAGGAGCTCTGCCTGGTATAAAATGAAATAAACGTTGTCCTAAAGATGATACCTACTTTGAATAAGAGCTTCATTACTGATGGATAATTGATGACGGCTGATTTCGTGTGTTTATTTAAGATTCACTTTCCGTTTCAAGAATCGAAATATTTCATTGCACTAGAGCATCACAGAAAGCATTTCTGAAAATTCGATTAGAAAATTACTTGCGGTTGTCAGTTGTCAATGCACGGATGGAATAGGAGTATTTTGATTATTATTTTCAACCATCTTCATATAACATTTGTAAAGTAAGATCTGATATTTACCTCACCACGGAGAAAGCACTGTTTGCTAATCGGGATTCTTTATCACAACAGCGCAACAAAGCGCGATGCTGATAATATAACTTACGATACCTCTCTGGAATTTTTAATCAAGTCTTTTTCGAAACATACACAGGTTTGCTTACCAATTATCCTATCAAATATTGCTCTTTAGAATTAAACCTTGTACGATGCGCTTTGTAGATTTCTTCTAACAAAAATTCGAATAAAATGTTCACCACATTTAAATGCTGATTTTTAGGCTGTCGTCTTAGTTAGAATTCATTTTATTTTACAAAAGTGTTTATTTTCCACTAGAGTCGTAATAAATTCTCATATGGTGTAAATGTCCGCATGGTTATTTGCATCAATTGTTGTCTTATACAAGCCACGTTCTTAAGTATCAGGCTGTAACATAAGTATTGCGCGATTTTTGAATGCCTGTTTAATGTTAAATAATTTGCACCAAGTGCAAAAATTTAGTCGCCAATGTAATTTCCTTCATTAGACAACTCTTAAGGCCACTTCTAAGGCAACTTTTTAATGCAGTCACTAAAAAATTGTGTGGCTTTGATTGGAAAAATACCCCAAGAACCTCTTGGAAATTAAATCTTTTCGTTTTGCAGACTTCGGAACCAGTGAAAATATGAAGCTGTTAAATCTGGAGAATAAGGTGGATGTCCCTTTTTTTCTCAACGGAACTCCTGTAACTGTGTTCAAATATTTCTAGCTGGATGATGGCGAGAGTAATCGTAATGGAATAGAACACCACTTCAATTAATCAGACTGGCCGTTTCTGCTCCGGTGATAGTCTGGTTACGAGGTAACATCACAAAATGAACTATTCCTTCAGCATTCCACTATTCTGACAGTAACACTTTGAGCTGATGAGGTCCATCTCTGGGTTATTGCGCTGGGCTGTCTTCTGGACCAAGTCATTAGTGGCTAAAGACATGGCTTTTGATTGTGACGCGACAGAAACGCGTGAAATCTTCGATTCTTTGCTGAAGATTATTTTGCCATAAATGGTGTGGCACCCATTTTCGATATTTTATGAATTTTCTTATATTTGTTAGGTATTGGTCATATGGTTTACGTGGATTTTAGAGTTCCCTTACTGTAACAGTGGAGTTCCTTTCGACGGTGGACTTCAGGAGCTCATCGTATAGCTCTTCTTGCCTACTCCACCGAGGTTCATCCTTTAGGTCACAACTGCAATTTCTAAACTTTGCAACCCAACGCTCTCTATACAGATTTTCGATTTCTCCAATGGCTTCCATTCTGGTTTTACATCCATTCCAAAATTCAGTTAAAAAAGTACTAACAATGATGTTGACACAATGAAGTTTGCAGACTGAAAGAGAAATATAGCTTAAATACTAATTTAAATAACGGTGTCAGCATTAAATATGTTTTGGGAATTTTATGGCAATAAGAAAATGAGCCCCGAAAAAAACCTTATATGTGCACATGCAATTGTACCTGCACATTGCACTACTATGGAAACACATCAAATATATTCTATGAGCAAATTTCATAGATTTGCAATTAGAATTTTTCTGTTAATTTATTTTCATATTCAAAATGTATACATAACTACAGAAGAAAGGCAAATTTGTGAAAAAAAATGAAAATTTATTTATTCAACGAAATTCTGATAGACGAAAAGAAAACATACAGTATAAGCCAGTCTATCACCCATAAATTTTATCTTCTTTATAATCATAACCATTTCCAAGTATGAAAAATATTCCAAGTGACTTATTGACCGTAGCATCTGTGAGAAGAATGCGCTTTGAATAATTACTTTAGGTCAATAAATCGTGAAAACAACTTTTATGTAACACCATGTCAAAATGTTTCCACAATTCTTACGTTAACACAATTGTTAGCATAAAATTAATTTTTAATGACGGCGACACCCAACTGCGTGTCTTCCTGCTGACGTGATTCTATTCAACTTCTCTTAATCAAGTAGCTCCCCAAAGTTAGCTGTCGTCCTATTATCTTGGATTAGCAGTTTCTATTGCAAAGCATATAGCCTCAATGCAATGTATTGTAGTAATAAAGAATGTAACGTACTGATAGTGAACAGAAGAACTTTCATTTTCGTATCGTGCTAGGGTACTTTATTTTAAGATCCTAGAACACCGCCCCAAGCTCTTGAGCGTACAATCAAAGAGATGAAGAATAACTCCGAGTCGTTTCCCTGTTAAATCAGCAAACTACGAAACTGACTGCACGCACAGTTTTACTTGTTCCAGGAAAAGCACGAATGTTGTACTGAATCCCCCATTGCAAAAACTATAGCACAAGTCTCGCAATACAAGGATAGTTCTGCCAACCATTGGGGAGAAAAAACCTCAGATACGAGACTAAAAGAAATCAAAACTATCCTGCTATATATCTAGGCTAATGGGTAAGTAAGGGTGATTACTATTTGTATCTCTACGCGTAATATAAATCCCTAAAGTTCTAAATGGAGATAAAATGCTGTGTCTACATTGGTCGTATCTATTCCACAATGGACTTCTTCAGAATAATTAGCGAGAAGTAAGTACTGACCTGGGGATTACGTTTTTGTCCCATAATACGAGTAGCTCTGGTTATACGGATATGTCAAACTTATTCTTGTATGTACTTCAATTATGTAGAGAGATTTCCTCTTGGAATTGAAATGATAGCTCTGTACAAAAATGTTGAATTTATATTCCAGGCACGTTCGCATTGGTTACAAAGAGCCACAGTGGAGACACTGTTAAATGGGTGTGAATGACCTTCACTATCATCACGGTAAGGATGGCTTTTCGTGCTGCGGTTTGGCCAGAGTTATTCTCTTTTTTATTTTTCTTCTTTTTTTATTTGTTTGCTTGATTCATTTACGTAACCATTTGAGAAGAGAGTTGACTCCCTGATAGGATGATTTATGTCCTTTGCAATATATATTCAAAATCAATATGCGCGAATGAATTCCTATTTTCATTTGGACTGATATCTCATACCGTGTCTTGAGATGTCATTTATAGAGAAATATGGGATATTATCCATTTGACTGTGGAGGGCCTGAAACGTATGCCTAAGTGAAAAAACGTGCCATTATTGGTTCCGTCGCTTCAAAGACGGTGATTTTGATGTTGACGACCGTCCGCGTAAAGGAAGGCCAAAATCTTTCGAAGACGCTGAATTGGAGGCATTGCTCGATGAGGATCCGTGCCAAATGCAAGAAGAGCTTATTTCAGCATTAGTAACCCCTCAAGCAATTTCTAAGCGATTGCATGCGTTGGGAATGATTCAAAAATAAGGAATTTTGATTTCTTATGATTTGAAGTAGAGGGATGTTGAGCGTCGTTTTTTCGTTTTCTTCATCGCATCGGGAAGAATGATAAAAATGGATTCATTACAGCAACTTAAAGAGAAGAAAGTCATTGGAACTGCCCGGTAATACTTCTATGTCGTCGGCTCGGCCGAATATGCAGGTCGGTGTTATTTATTATGAACTAGGGGAACGGTATCGACTTCAATTAATGCGATTGCGCCGAGCAGAGCCACGACAAAGTGATTCTACAGCATGACAACGCTCGGCCTTACGTTACCAAACCTATTAAAACCTACCCAAAAACGTTCAAATGGGAAGTCCTACCCCACCCGCCATATTCCTCAGATATTGCGCCGTCCGATTATTACTTTTTTCGTTCTATGACGTCTGGTCTAGTATTCGTAACGTTATTCGAGCTCTGCCAGAAATATGGGAAAAAGTTGTAGCTAGCGATGGGAAATACTTTCTTTCTTTCATTTCTAACCATTTTTTCACAATAAAATTGTATTTTCATCAAAAAAAAAAAAAGAATTGAAAATTTATGGACAAAAAAAAAACAAAAGTAAAGAGGGTTGTGTATAAATAATAGTAATGTATGTAAGCTAATAATAAGCATATGTTTACTTGACCTTACATATGAACCTGTAAACTTCAACCCACAAGTACACACTATGAAGAAGAAAAATTGTGGAAGTAGATAAGGGGATCTGCCTAGAAGTCTATGCTACCAGCACACACCACATCAGCGCTTACGATTTCCAATCTTATGGGTTACTAGGCTTACAGCAAGCGTCGCAGGAGTCGATCTCAATTTATGCGTTAAGTAAAATTATAGTGTCATTCCATGAAAAATCGCCCAGCGTTCTGAACGACTCACTTCCGATTTATGTCAAAATTGGTAGAATTACTAATTGGAGTGGTAGGAACCATAAGGCAAAAAAGTTTTGTGGAATTCGATATAGATTGCGTGGAATAGAGTTTCAAAAATTAGAAAAAAAAAGAATTCTAGTTTGTTTTTTTCTGTATATCAAAATATCACAACTTTAACTCTGCTAATCAGAATTTAGAAAAATACCATATCCTATACTTTGTTGCATTCATTAACTTTCAAGGTTTTAACATATTTTTTTTTTTTTAAGGACGAAGGATATTCCAGAATTTCTTTTTCAATTTTATTCTTTGAATAACTCAAAAAATGTTTTATTATATACATATTATAGAGACTCGTCTTCTATCTTCATTTAAAATTTCAAGTTGAGATCTCTATGGGTTCAGCCAAATTAATTTTGTATAGGAAGGTTAACTATTCTGAAATAAATATTTAAATATTAATGGAAAGTCTTAAAGACTTAAAAAAAATATATATTACTTCATTATTGAGTCGAATTCACTTTCATTATGACGTGTTTTTGTACTATTCTCTTTTCATCCGTGTGGCATTGGTATGCGTGAATGTATAAATGTTTAATATATCGGACTTTACTTTTGCCCCACTAATAGTCTCCTGACGTGAGACCTGATAACGCTTACAAACTTCAAGTAGTCTCATTAGAAATAATATTTATGCGACTCAAACATCTCTGACGAGTTAAAGTGCCTCATCTAGTCGCTTTTTACGACAAGCAGAAAAACCAACTGTTGCACAACTTAATCACATTTAATATCTACCATATAACTAAGTTAAATTAATGACTGTTTGTTTGTCATATACTTTAAACTATTATCTTTTTAATTTTTCTTCCCACACGAAACTTTCTATGTAAAAGAGGTTTAAAAATTCTTATTAGTTTATTATTATGCAATTATTAACAAACACATTGTACTGGAACTTATGTGTAAATGACGTTGGTTCTCATTCATTCAGTAACTCCTAGATACATAACAGAAAGTAACATCAAAATCCATCCAGAGTCAAGTTAACCTTAATAAGAATTTAATAACCCAATTTTGAATTTCCTTATCTATATTTGTAATCGTATTTGCAAAAGGCAATTTTTAACATCAGCTTAAATGGTGCCATACGATATGTTTGCAATAAATATTCAAAAGGTCTTGATTCAACAAATTTGCTACTAACTCACTTCTCTCAAGTTAGCTAAGAGACGTTTGAGCAACACCCCCTCCCGAACAAAGAAACAGTCGTTGAGAAGCACTTATGTTGTTATCAAGTCGATTATCTCAGAGACCTTCTAGTCCTATAAGTATTCTGAAGTACGTGTAAATACTTTTGGACATCAATTTGCTTAGGAAGGTCATAGGCTTGCATACAAATAATTTGATGGGGTTGTTTTATGAGTTTATGAAAACATATGTATATATACATGCGCATATATGTATTTGTATTTGGCTAGATTCATTCGACGACACTGAATATAAGCCTTTCCAAATGTTTGTGACACTGATCAGCACTTTTCTCCATATACGAAATTTAATAAAACCGAGGAGGATTTTTTTTTTCGCGAAGAACGCTATAAATTTTATATTAAATTGGATAATGAATGTTTGTTTAAGAAAAAATTATATACATATACTATACACACTTCCTAACTGTATTCTGAGCCCCAATCACTAGCTGGGACGATTAATTTGGGTCGAAATGGTTTTTTTGTATTTTCTACCATGTTTAAACTTAAATGTTATGTCACTGTGCTTCTCATATATGGAAGAGTACGAAGAACATTCGACACCTCCCAAGTCACGTAGCTCAATGAATGGAAGCCTTGACCTACAAGAAGCCCCTTGCCCCACTTAACACATAGAGTGAAGCAAAGAAATGCACCAAAGAAGGGAAGACGAAGGTCACAATCCGATTCCAAATAGCGATGGGTGGTGAACTGGTAAGACTGTAAAAAACGATGATACCAGAAAACGAATACGCGATGAGGATGTGTTAAAATTACAATTGGATTTTTGTTGACAGGATATAACTGAAAATCCAAAATAAAATGCGCTAACGTTCATATCAGGGCGTTGCCCGTTCGTTAAGTTAGAATTTATTCCCTCAAGTGAAAATATATCTCTTACAATTTGATAGTAATTTGTGGCGAAGATATGGCAATTAATCTTATAAAGTCGCTTATGGTGAAAATATTTCGATATGGTATGAGAAAATCTGCACATTGATATCCTTTTTGAAAGTATGTACAGATGTAAAGGAGAGAGTGGACATAAAATGCAATTTATTGCATTTATACAATTATTCTTATTACTCAATAATTGAAGTCGACTTTTAACATTCATTAGGTGAACTTAGTTAAAAAAAAAATACTTTTAAAATATTTATTGCAATTTAAAATGTAAAACTGTAATCTACTTCATAATATTTTTTTTGTAACTTTTTAGAACTAAACCCAAGATATTCTCCGTATTTTACTTAAAATCTGCTGGAGATTTTCTTATTACGTTTTCTGTAGCTGCATCAGCTAATTTCACTTTCTGTGTACAATTATCAAGTTCAATATATTCACATTTCGTCAGAAAAATAAGTTCAAGTTTTAAGTTTACCAACATGGAAAACGTAAAAAACAAGTATCGGGTTTTCCAGTAACGGCTTGACACCTTTTTTTTTAAATAAAAGGCAAACCATTTGAGATATTTCAAAAACTTTATTATTGGCTTGAATTACAATCAAAACATTTATGAATGGAACTCGACTTTGTTCATATGGCTACCGCGGGCACGCTTGCAGCGTTCGATTCTTTAGACCCGATTTTCAACGACTCGGCCACACATTTCGGCCGAAACGGCCGCTATTTCGCGTTAATTATTGGCTCTGAGCTCTTCCAACGTCGTCGGCGTGTTGGCATAAGCCAATGACTTAACGTAGCCCCTCAAAAAATAGTCAAGCTGCGTTAAATCGCACGTACGAGGACACAAATCAACTGGTTCATGTCTTAAGATAACACGCTCACCATACATACTCTTCAATAAATCGATTGTAGCGTGTGCTGTGTGGCTTGTGGCACCATCCTGTTGAAACCACATGCCGTCCAAGTCCATATCTTCCAATTCGGGCCAAAAATTATAGGTGATCATGGCGCGAACGCTGACCATTCACATTAACGTGACGATCGTTATCGTCGACGAAAAAATATGGCCCAATAACGCCGCCGGCATGCAAACCGCACCAAACAGTTATTTTTTGTGGATGAAGTGGTGATTCAGGAAGCACATGTGGGTTCTCACGAACCCATTGAGCCAAATGAGCTTCGTCACTGAAGATGATTCTGCGATGAAATTCATCATCTTGGCGCATCAAGTCACTTCAAATGGTCCATCGGCTTCAATTCTTGAGTCAGTTGGATCTTGTATGGGTGTAAACCAAGATCCTTACGCAAAATACACCATACTGTGGTCTGAGCGATGCCCAATTCTTGAGAACGCCGTGCAATTGACTGATTTGGATCGTTTGCTACGGACGTCTGAACGGCAGCGATATTTTCGACACTTCGACCAAACCGTTGTCTCACTGACACGGCAACACCACACAACGAATATTTAGACTCAAATTTTTGCACTAAACTTGTTATTTTCTGTCTACTAGGGCAAGAATTACGACCGAAAATTGGAGTTAACGCTCTTAAAGTTGCAGTCACCGACTCCGAATATCTGTAGAAAATTTTATAATTTGCAAACGTTGCTCGTTAGTGTACTTTACTATAATGAAAGTGTTAAGTTTACTGAATATATTGACAGTGACAGTTTGATGATTAGTGAAAGAGTGCGTTCACAAATTAAATTCAAAATTGTCAAGTCTCTATTGGAAAACCCTATCTAACGCAAAACAATAAAAAATGTCAATATACAATATATTTAAAACCATAAAATATAATGTGATTTCAGTACTAATTACAATGGTATTCAAACAAATCAAATTGTTTATATTCGAATTGGTTTCTTATCGGGAAAAAATAATATGGAAAATAAATTAAGAACATTAAAAATGGCAAAATAATTGCATCTTGCAATGGATGGGATAAGTAACAAAAATAAATGAAATAAAAAGGAAGTGTCAACTGTCAAATTTCTGCACTGAATGTCCCATTCATTATGATCATACATTACTATGTATGTCCGTTTGCGTACTTTTTGGACTAAATGTGAAAGAACTGTCAAAATTGGAGAAGTGAGGATAAAATTCTTTCAGCGAGAGAAATTTTTTTAAAAATTAAGCGAACAGATTTGAGACAGTCTTGTACAGGCAAATGTCAACTGTCTCTATTTAGATGTAATTTTTGCTAAGAAAGAAAAAATATTTTTAATGAATTTAACATTTATTTGTTTAAAATTTTGAACTTTTGAACGAAGATTATTTAAACCTAGACACGTCCGACTGAGTTAAGATGAGTTCTTCCGATAATTTCTCTTCGTATTGCCCATCTACAATACTATATACTCCATTTGTTGGAGTACATCCGAAAGATGTACGGGGAGCAGTTTTATTTCATTTACCTACTTTTCAATATATTTAGTCTGTAAACTAAAAACATTGTTAACCCGTTTTCCATTTGAAACTATAACTATTAATCTTTTATTCAAATCTCACTTATTTTTGGCAAAACAAAGAAAAATAAATGTTCATTTTTTCTAAATAAAACAAATCCAATGACAATTTTAAATAAAAAATAAACAGTTTGACAGTTTTTACAAATTTGCCCGAACAAATTTCTTCGACTAAAATTATTAAAAGAGGGGAAATGACTTGCTCTCTCATTTCGCTCTCTTCTGCAAAAAACTACGAAAAATGTGAGAACGCCAACGGATTTTGGACTGTGTTTCGTATTTATTGTATATTTTCGTATTTTTGAGCAGTACGCGGCCAGACCTACTATATTATTTATATGTAATGAGGGATTCCATTAAGCTAGCTAGATTTTTTTTGCATATTTTAACAAGTTTTATAAGATGCAAATATACTGTGAAAATTTTAGATCGATACATTAAGTCATCTTAAAGTTACAGCAAATAATAGGGAAGAGCGTACCCTGCAGCTGCAGCTCTTTTCCAAACTTTAAACGCGTTTTTCTCGAAATTAGTCTTTATCCGTCGACCCGGATGATTAAAAAAATATATATATTGGACCGATTCGGTTAAAATTTTAATATTTTACACATGAATGGTTCTGTTCGGTATCAGAATTAAACTTTTTTATCCACTTTTTTATCTCGATTTTAAACCAAGAGGACAGAGTGACAACCCTACTGAATAACAATCTTTTTGGAATTTCGATTTCAAATGATTACTAAAGGAGCAATCACTAATCACTTACTTTTTTTTTTGAAGAGACCTACTTTACCTCAGCAAAGTTACCAACGTAAACATATTTTTTTTTTTTTTATTTAACAAAATTTTTTTGTGTTATTCAATAGCTAAATAACAACATATAATTATCATAAGTAGATTGTATTTCATTTTCGGCAAAAAAAAAAAAATCCTTAAAAACCTTCAAAATTTGAAATCGGACATGTGATTACCTCCTTAAGCTCATCAAAGTCCTTCATGGTTGACCGTTAAGGGCTATAAATCAAGTGTAATAATCAAAACTCAAATTTGCATCTTTGTTGCTTAAGCAAGACTAATACCTTTTTTTTTTTAAGAGCGATAAGAGCTCTGTAAACTTTGAACGCAGGTTCATACAAGGGAAGGCTATAACACTTCAAAACAATCTGTGTCCAATTAAATATATCCATTCTTTAGCTTTTTCTTCAGTGCATTCAAGTTGGTTTTTATAGTTAAAATTTGCGAAAAATCGATATTTTTTTATTTTGTACGCACAGAAAATCTTAAGTCACTCCGAAGATTATTCTGGAAGTTACATGAATATTTCTAAATACATCAGAGAGCTTAAAAAGAGGAGGCCGGAGCACAGCACGTGACGATCTCCGAACAAAAAGCGCATGAGAGCACACGAGAAGGAAGAATGGCTTGCAGACAACACCAACTGGAATTACTAGAAGCTGCCGAAGAAAGGAGGGGTTTATTATATGGCCCTGGAATAGACGACTCGATGTAAGTTGAAAAAAATGTGTTTACTCTATGTAAAGTGCTTTTCAAACTTTGAACGCATTTTTCTCAAAACCATGTTTTTAATGTCGGTGGCCAAGATTTCTCGGAAACTGCAGAACCGATCAGTCTCAAATTTAAAAACAAACTCCTTTTTGTCTTGAGAAGACGCCAAAATTTTATTTTGCTTACTCCTTCGATTAATAACTTGATTACACATTAATTTCTTGATATGCGTTTGGTTTTATCATTTTAGAAGAACTAGTCCAGAGATATCGTGGTCACCGCAAGACGCCGTTTTTGAGAGGAGCTCCTGGACATCAGCTATAGCAGCCTTCAAAAATATGTGTACATTAATAAATTTAAAATTTTTTTCAGAAAAATTTCTTGAAAAATCCCTTTTTTAGCCTTCCTGACTGTATATAATCCCTTAAAGTCAGCACAGATCCCATATCGCACTAACAAATGTGTAATATCTGGAAGAGTTTGGATGAGTGCTCATAAGGATTCATGATCAAGTGATGTTGGTTAGTTGATTGGCTAATATACATGTAGAAGTTTAATGTCGAAAAAATAAAAATAAAAAAACCTTAAAGATATCGACACCCATTTTTAAAAATGCCAATGCTTGGAAAATCAAACATGTCTTCTTTTCATAGTCATTTTCAATTTGGAAAGATGACATCTGAAAATAATAAAACGAATATATCACACATACCTATTAACAGCAATTTGATAAAAATTTTTATTGTTATGAAATGAAAGTACTCGTAAGCGATCAAATGTATGACATCTCATCAAAGGACCATATTACAGGACAAATTTGACGCGCACTCAACGTAAGCACTATTTTATCCCTTTCTTGGATAGAGCACTTTAATAGTTTATAATTTACGTTTAAATCTTAGATCCCGTATTGACGAAATGCTTAAAGAACAACTAAGCGGGTGACGCATATGTTATTATAAATATGCGGATGGTTCATTCTCAATATGCAAGCAAATACAGGTTGCGTTTAAAATACGCGAGGCTTGGAGGAATTTTTTGATATGTTAACTGTCAAACAAAAAAGGGGCTACATGCAGTTAACCGTTTTAAGGTTATGATTATTCAAATTTAAGTAAGTTTTTACTCATACATGCTAAAATAGTAAGGGCATGGCCGGCCAGTAGAATTATACTGGGCTCTAGGGACTCACTGTTGACGACCCTAGGAAAGCTTTAAAGTACACCGATCTTCGGATTTACTCGTGGAATGTGCAGAAAGGAATCTAGCGGTCTCCTTTCTAAATCAAATTGATTATATTGCGATAGACGTAAGACATGCCTCCTGTATTCTGGACGTACGAACCTTTCGGGCAGCCAACATTGACTTTCATCACCATCTTGTTACAGCCAAGGCGCAAATGCGGACTTCCCAAGAGCCAAAAATAGACGAACTGCTGTGAGAAGTAATAACGTATACCGCAAGAGACCGCCAGAATCGTCGCCGAACGCGCATTAACTTGCTGTTTGTCAGCCTAACTATGTGTACCATTCAAAATTTATTCAAAATGTATCATACAAGTACTAAATATTAGTACATGTTTCACTGCATGTATAACCCCTTACAGAGGTAGCCACAGTGCTCCTCCCACCATGGAGTTTTCTTGTTATCTTATTTTATACAATCTCCATGAATCTTCATTTTATTCATTGCGCATACAATACATAGTTAGATTCTCTTCTGTTACTTGTGTCCTATCTTATTTTTTATCATGTCTACACTTTATTCTATGAAGAATTTAAAATAATATCCAAACGTTCAGCTTCATTTATTTATTAAGCTCGTGTGCTTCAATCAAAACTGAACCAAACAATAAAATCTTTACTTCACATTAACATGACTATATACAGTTGTGTGTACATATATATTATATATGGTACTTAAGTATGCACTCTTGTACATATATGTATGTGAAAGCGACATGGCTTTAAGGAAAGTAACTTTACAGAATTTCTTCTTGTCCACCTCCTTATTATGAGTACAACTCATGTCCATTCACTTTGTGTACCAAAAAGAAATATATTGCCGGCAACTGGTCACGAACAGTCATGTAACATATGTCAACATTCAATCTTACTTCCAATTCCAATTATCAAGGCGGATAATATGTCGACAGATCATCAAACTTGAGAGAGTCACGATTTTAACAAGCAATGAACCAAATTGTAGACTCATATTAAGCCCAGGCAGGTCACAATCCAGGAGAAAAATAAAAATAATCTTTCAAACGGACGTGTGAAGGCCAAAAGAATAATATGGGACTATGGACATACCCCTCCTTTAACTCATTACTTTTCAAATACATGTTATCACTCTTAATGTAATTAATTTCCAAACTAAGTCTTAGTATAAAACCCGCAAGACTTTTGGAAAAAAAATGAATCGATTCCGATTTGTCGAAAACTAATTAGATTCTTTCATTATATCAAGTCCCGCGCCCATTATAAACACAAAGGATGGGATTCTACGCGAATTCTCTGCGCTACTCTAGAAGATGGCTGTTGCCTGGTCAAGCATTAAAGTATCAAAGAAAATTATTGATGAGAACTAATTTATCGGTAGCAATTTTAAATGTCCTTGAGGCAAAAATAGCAATAACAAAATAACAAGTGGTATAGAGCATTCATTTCGCTGTGAATCATCACTTAATTATACCATCCTGAATAAACACCCGAACAACGATGAAGACGCAATTAGTCAAGTGAAGCTTCCATGCCTTTCATTCCCGTGCGAGGTAATTAGGTGATTTCCAGATTTGGATCAATAATTATGCATTAACAACTTAGCAGTTCGCACATTCAAATTTTATCACTTCACCATTTGTGTCGTTAACATATCCATCTAAGTACTGTGATTCAGGAAGCGTCGGACTCATTTCGGGGTTGAATTGGCAACTTGGCTGGTTGGCTGGTTGGTGCAGGTGGCGGTAATGTTTTGGCATGCTAGTCACGTTTCGGATGCTCTTTTATACGGTTTGTTAATGACTTTTTTCATTGGACGAAAGAAGCATACTCTTTGTACTGCGGAGAGGAAAAATGTTATGAAAAGGTTCCATGGACACTTTTCTTAGCATTCTCAGAATGCAGCAAAATTTTGCTTCTGGATTTTATAACAAAATGTATTGTACTAACGAATATAAATTCAAACGTCAAATAGTATTGTGTGTCAAATCAGATTTTTGTTTGAATTTTCAAATTCAAAAGCAAATATTATGTATAAAAAATTATTAAAATTAGATGGAAGAAGAAATAAATATTTTATTGGATTCTGCCATTTGGCTAGAAATTGCGAAATAAATATTTGACATTTAATCAATATCTATAAAAATGTTAACACCAAAATCAAAAGGATTTATAAATGTTCCATTGGAATCCGGAAAGAAAGCAATAGAAAACCCCATAAGCATACTGCTAATGAAAGCTAATAGAAGTAAGAATTTGAGATTTAAAATTCTTTCGTCTTAAATAAAAAACTTGTTATGTGTTATGCATTCGCTCTTGGCAAAATTTAAAATTTTTATCTGATAGATAGAGATAACACTATCAAACGTTTGACAATTCCTTGAGATTCCTGTCCAGTATTGTTAACTTATCACGAATAGAACTTAAAAGTTATTTTACTTCGCGAAACCAATTAGTAAATTAGCCATCAAGATCATGAGATATTTGACATCACTAGATTTTTTCTTTGCTGTCGGAACAGAGTACGCAGACAAAGAGATGGTCCATTGTACTCTTTGTAAAGTTCCTTTTAGTGAAATCTTTCAGTTTTACGAAGAAAGATGAGTAAGCGCTTCAGTGATAAGATGCCTCACAGCCTGATACCAGCATAAACCGGACATTTACAGAGATGGTGCTCCGGGATTTCGTCATCACTCTCACAGCAAGCATCGCAATTCGCAGAATGTTACATCACTTATGCCTAGCACATTTATGTGCTTTGTAAAAGTGTAATGTCCTATCACGACGCTAGTAAGCAACCTTGTGTCTTTCCTCCTGAGGGACAGCATTTCTGGTCTGTTTTTAGTCTGTAGTTTAGTTTAATAAATCTAAAATCATATGATTTACAGATTATGAAATTGGTATACAACAATTTTTAAATTCAGAAATATGCAGCGTATATGTACGTAACATTTACAGTTTTTTAGTATAATTATTGGGACCTTAAATGGCTATCAAGTAAATTTTCACTGTCGATAGTTGAATCCAAGTTATCCCGAGCAAACATTACTCCACACATTTTTTTTTTTTTCTCGATTAAAGAGTTTGGTAACCCAGTAACTGACATTTAATTTGATAAGAATGAAAAACAAAGGTCCCGTTAAAATTTTCATTAGGCGAGACAAATTTGAGAAATCGTTTTTGGATACTCTCTATCTTATTTTTATTTCTTAGAGTAGTTGGACTTTATATAACACATGCATACTCCAATACAGGGCGCACTAAATTACAAAAAATTAATTTTAGTGTACAAGGGCCCATAAAGTTCAAGGAAGTTCTTTTTAAAAATCCGAAAAGAGCAGTTGACTTACAAATAATTTGGTTAATATGGACATCAAATATAAACTTTGAGTCGAAAGTAACTCCAAGATCCTTAAAGTCATAGTACCTGCTCCCATTGGCATGGGCAGGAAAATTGTCCGAAAGAGAGGAAAAGATTTTGTTGTTGACCGTGTCTCAATTGGTAGTGGACTGGCTTCCAAATAGGAAGCTTCGGTGTTCAACTCCTAACCGTGCTCGAAAGACATTCATTTTTTCAGTTAACAAAAATCAAGGTGAGTAGTCGACTAGAAATCAAAAACAAGCCAAGTGCTCCTCATTATATGTTGTATGCCACATCGAAATAACCACTGAGCCCAACATTTTTTCCCCCTTTCTTTTTGAGGCATTATAAGTGTATTCATAACCATTTGAGTGTAATTTAAAAAAAAAATACAAAATAAGTGGGAAGATGGGTTACTTGAGCCTAAAGTCCACTTCTGAACTATTTTTGTCGGCTGAATCATGACGGTTTTGTCCATATCGTTCCATTTCTTCCATGTATTGATGAGCAAGGAAAAAAGGTATGTTTCAAGCCGATTGCTCAAATTTAAAAATTAAAAATGATCTGATTTAAATTAAAATGAAAGACTTTTTGACTTAATAACGATATACAATTTGTTTTTGACAAGGTTTTCTAATATCTTGGGAATGCCTAAAACCTCACCATCGAATGAAAAAGAGAAAGAATCAATAATAGAGTGCAAGGATTCATAAAATGTTTCATTATTAAGATAGTTGCTTGTTGCTGGTTTTCTTTCAACTGAACGTGTTTCATTACTATGAAGGAATTTGAACAAAAATACAAACTCTTTTCTGAAACAAGAAAAACGTACGTTCATAGTCGTCAACTGAGTTTGTACAAGTTTATACAGCTCTTTAGGAAAAACGCCCTATATATGCAAGAAAAATGTTTAAATTGTTAAAAATTTGGAGCAGATTAGAAATCAAATCAAAGTTTAAGACCTCTGAAATAAGTACTTCTAAATACTGATTTCAGTTTTAAATTGCTAAAAGCTAAATTGCTTTTTGGCCAATAAACTATCAACAATTTGATTGGCTTGAATATGTCGACTGCTAAATTATCTCTGCAAATGGAAATCAGACTTCACGGTATTTTTTTGAATAATGGATAAATAAGTTAATGACGCAACATTTTGGTGTAGATCAATGCAGATCATATTGCAATTTTTTCTACTAGCCGTAGACTATTTTGATAGACATATTCTATCTAATCCAGAACTCCATTTTACATACCATAGCTCGCTAAAAATATAGAAACGATTACATGGAGCTAAGCTTAGGTAGTTGCTCCAAATACTCTTGACCCAACGTCTACCTCTGTATTAGATCCATAGGTGAACCACACTAATGAATCTTTAACAGAGATATAGTATATCTGTTCTGTTCTTAGTTCAGTCGTTCTAGAAAAGTAGCCTTAAAGTTATGCCTAGAGTTGAAGCTTTTCAGATAACTGGATGTAAGGGTAATTCATAGTAGTTCAAGTAGTTCCTTTACAAAAATGTTAAGAAGAGGGAAGTTCAGTAGAGCTGATGCATGCTGTTTTCATTGCACCCGTTATGCATATACAGGCAATAGCTTGTAATTGCTACGTACATTCTTGATATGTGTATTTATTTGAAGAGTCCTGCCCCTGATGTGCCTACCTATTCCCTAGTTCTTAGGAAAAACAATGAGGAGCTTATCGGTCTAAATGATTAATGGCATATCTTAAGATAATTATTCTCCAACAATTTAGGATATAATCTCAAGCATAAATTAAAATGTTCTAATGATTTTGATTAGTGAGTATATTATGAATAGGGTGCCGCTTAGAGTAGAACTGGAAGGATTCTATCATCTGGAGTTTTAAAAATTAAGAAGTGTTATTAAAATTAGCAAATATTAAGAGCGAATCACCTTTACTGATTATATGATATCAGATATCCCCATATATTAAGAATAATAAGCATATACGTTACATTCCGCAATGACCCCTGACACAGTACTCCAAAAATCCTTTCAATGACAGAAATCCTAGTTGGGTGGTAGGTATGCTAAGCAAATAACTCATACTTCCTTCAGTAGGGAGGCCATTGCTGCTACTAAATCTGCCATATGTTGATGTTCTTTGAAATTAGAACAATATTAATATTGGCTTAAAATTGCCTGATAAATTTAGAATCACCGAGGCGGGCTTGGCTTGCTGTGCCTTGGTGCTAGCAAGGCTGGTAGAAGTTTCATCTGATAGATTGCCTTCTAGTACTGACGGCGTTGAGTGAGTGAAACAGCTGGAGGTTAGACCTCTATTCTTAGTTATGGTATTTGGCATTCCGGCATGTTTTGACTCGTGTCACTGTCGACATGATCCTTTTCTTCTATGCCATGGCATGTGGTAGAAACCCAAACCATAGCAGAGGCAACAAATTTAGGTGAAAGATCATTTTTTTTTGATATCTACCTCCACTAGTGGTATTTCTATATCTGTAGACTGTTCTTGAGAAGTCATATTTTTCTCAGGACGGATTGCGTGCGTAATATTACGTTGGAATGTGGCAACGCTATTAACAAAACTATGAGTAGAAAATGGCTATAAAAAACAAAAGGCAATCCTTTGAAGCGTGATCTAAATACGGCGAAAATAGTGAAACCGATAAAGTTTACTTAAGTTTACTATGAACATTGCAAAAACGAGATGAAAAAAATGCAGCAAGAGTATGTGCGGTAGCAGCAGAGACATTGTATCGAGAATTAAAAAAGGTACCTTCATAAGCAGTCGACAAACATTAGAAAAAATGAAACGTAAGGGGTAAACAACTAAACATTTTTAAGATTGGGGCGCAACGAAGGAAAAAATAGCAGGAGATTCAAACGCCAATACATGTTATATTGAAGATGAGCAGGAAAATCAATAGGAAACAACGAGATTTGCATTAGATGGAAACAGTATTTTAATATCTTACCAGGCGAAAAATTTCCGCGCAGCAAAAGAGAAAACGCTAGATTTTACGAAAGCTGAAGTGATCGGGAAACTGCTGACTTTCCTGACAAAGGAAAAGGATCAGTTTTTATTCGAATGCGAGTTTGTTATATACGGAAGACTAAGGCAAGAAAACTGGAGCTACAGAACATCATATGTAAATCCCCATCAAGGCTGAATTTGCTAAAATAAGACTAATATGTGCTGCCGAACGCATATCCCGAAATCTTTCAACAACCAGTGGCGATTTCTTGATGAAGTTGGTTTGATGAGAAATGCCGACAAGCACATGCAGCTAAACAAGAAGCGTACAAAGTGTCGCTGCAATATCGCTGGATCTGACGACTAACCGGCCGAGGTTTTTAAAACTGCTGAAAATGGCTTTGTGGAGGGCATACACAAAGTCATTTCTTTGATCTGGTCAGAAGAGCGCATACCTAATGAATGCATTCTCAGCATCGTTTGCCCAGTTCATAAAAAAAGAGACCTCTTCAACTGCATGAACTATATAGCCATAAGTCTCCTCAAAATCGCATACAAGATCTTATATACCGTATTGTGAGAATGTCTGAAACTCTTCGTCAACAACTTGATTGGCCTCTATCAGTGCGGTTTCAGACCACGAAAACCCACAATTTACCAAATCTTCACAATACGGCAGATCCTTCAAAAATCTCAAGAAGTCCAAATCAATAGCCACCATATTTTCATTATTTTGACGCCGCATATAACAGGATTTATAGAGACGAACTATAAAGAGTCATGTCTGGTCATGTCTTTGACATCGCCCGCAGAATGACGATTGGGGACGCTCGAGGTTCCGTTAGGATCGGTAACGACTTAAACCAGACCTTTGACGACAAAAAAAGATTTTAGACAAGGTGACGCGCTGTCATGTGACTTCTTTAACATCATACTTGAGAGAATTGTACAGAACGCATAAGCTAACGATGGAGACACAATCTTTCACAATTCAAAATTCAACTATTAGCGTACTCCGATGGCATCGGGATTATTGGGAGAACTTAATAGGCTGTCACCAGTGCATTCACTAGCATTGAAACGAAAGCTTCCAAAATGCGTTTAACGGTGAATGACGACAAAACCAAGTGTATGCTGTCAACAAATTGCATAGAACATTCGCAGCTATAAATTCGAGGTAGTTAAGGACTTTGTCTACCTTGCCTCTGCTATCAATTCTACCAACAACCTTTCAAGAGAAATAAAACGCCAATCCCTGTTTCCTTGGGCTAAGATAAGTAGCAAAATGAGAGGCTATCGAGTGCCTAGCCACTGGAAGGGGAGTTTTCTGGTTCCACTGTATACGGCAAAAGCTACACTAGAAATTGCAACAAATACTGTTCATAATAAATACGAGCAAGTATAAAGTCCATTGCTTTTAAATGTCGTTCAAGATTTTCTGTTGAAGCAGCACGTCAACGATCCCGAAACAACTTCTCTTCTTTACGCCGACGATAACGTTATTATAAAAAACGACGTGACAACACTTCAAACAACTCTTAATAATTGGAAAAAGGCGCTGGAAGATAAAGGGCTACGAATCAGTCAAACTATTACCAAATATCTGCACTGTCGTTTTTCCGACTTGCAATCCCACACCTGACATCATCGTGCAAAAATGTGAATAATTCAAATACTTAAACCATGTCGTTAACCAACAAGAAAATTACGATGCCGATATCGTACCTATGTAGAATCAGTGTGGGTGGCCAAATACCATATTCATAAATTATGGTACTTTTTAGTACTATTGTATGGTACCGATTCATATGTACTCGTATACTTGTTTTAAAGTATGTTTTTAACCACAATATGTGGCAACAATTTCCCTCAAAATAATGTTTATTGGAAGAATAAAATTTGCAGCAACATGGAAACATATTTTATTAGTTTAATATGTCCATACCATTTTTTTCCGTTTATGGTTTCGGATTGGTGTTAATACGTACTATAGCAGTATATGTACAAGATAAAACTATTCCCAGTAAAAAATTGTTCCTATTTGTACCTTCTGATTGAAAATTAAACCTAACAAGGACACATCATCTATCTCTTAGACTCGCACCATTTTGCAAACATAGAATTTCTCAAACGACGCCCAATTTTAACCCAATAACAGAACCACAATTGCATTTCATATATTAACTTATAAGGTTAGCTGGCAGATTACGAATTTGATATTGTAGAACTTTATGCTTTCAATACAATAGCTTTATTCGATACAATTACAATTTAGAATTCACTCGCTTTTCTCAACCATTTTTACTTTATTTGGTAGAAAATAAAATAATAAAAGTTTCCATACACCAATGGTTGATTCTTCTGCTATTCAAATATGAAAATCTTCTACTAATGAAATATAGATGACGCTTTTCATATTTTAAATGGTTATTAAACTGCTTCCTCCTTAAAGTTGTTCGTTTCGTTGAAATGACACATTTTCATTTTTCTCAATCCCCATTCTGGATTCGATAGACAACGTCGTTATTGAGGGCTATCACCTTGTATTGACCTTCCCAATCCTGTTGCAATTTTGGTGATTTGCATTTATGAAGATTATACAGCCACATTTAATATCGTATCTAATCTTCATGCTGTTGCTTGCTAGTTTCAACTTTTCTTGGGTGTTTTCGTGCAACTTACACGTAGTCGAATTTTTTGACTAAAAAGGATCTCGGAGTGTGTATGTTCTGTTGAACTATGAATCGCTTTTCGGTAGGTCATTAAAAAGAGAGATTTGTGAAGATCCCAATCCCGCTGTCAGCTGCCAACCATCTTAGACAGATGCTTATTCAATATCTTATTGAAGTACTCGATCATTCCATCAGATTGAGGGTATAGTGGTATTGTCCTTGTCTTCCTTATTCTCAGATATTGGCACAATTCCTGGACCCAAAATCTGCTCACAACGGCTACTGAACCGGCAACCCAATTTTAAATTTGATGAGCTTAACTCTTAGCGGACGAATCACATGTATGAGACGACGTTGAAAATATTGCACTTCAAGCACACGGTCTAGACAGTGTCAAGATCTTCCAACATTTAGATTCTTTCTGTTGCTTTCTGTTGCTTAAATACCATATATACCATATATTGGTTTTACAAAATACGGTTGTCTGTACATTCCGTCTTATATAAAAAAAAGCATGGGGTTCAAAAATTTGGTGAATTTTGTTTGCTGAAAAATGCAAATTTTCACGATTTTTAATGAATTTTAAAAATAAGCAAGACCAATTTTATAACATTTTTACTTTCGTCACTTTATTACCTTTCAAATGTCAACCCATACGCCGACAATTAAATTTTAATTAAAAGAAATAAAGACTATGCAGTAATACAATAATGTAACAACGACCTGGGCAATCGGCCAATGGTCTGGGGAGACGACCAAACTGCAATTATTATGTCTGCATGTGAGGGATGAGATACGTCTTGTAGAACATGTCACTGAAAAACTCCTTTGTCCGCTAAGGGTTAAGTGGTTTTCCATTGTTCTAAAGCTTATTTAACTTAAAGCATGAAAAGCATTGCGATTCAAACTTTAGTTTTGACGAGATGTATGAAATATCCGGATCTATAGTCGCGTCGGAGTGGAAACTTGAAATGTGAACCCACTTTAACATGCCAATATCTTGAATATTGCTCTTCTGCACCTTTGTTCCAAATATGCACCCTTATTCTGTAATTCGATTCGAATCGAAAGTTATTCAAAATTGAGTAATCGGTATCTTGACTTTCGATTTGCGTCGATATTTTTCTAAAATTCCTTTCTGATTCGCAAACTGATTGTATTCCGACTGTTCAATTCCGAATTCTGTCGAAAGGGAAGCAAAATGTAAGTAAACAATTGTCCTTGGTTTGAAAAATTATTTTTAATGTTTTATTGCGATGTGTGATCTTATTCTATTATTGTCTTCTCTTCAAAACGGCAGGTACTTGCTTAAGTGCTTTTGAAATACATAACTGGGATATCATTCCTTTGAATTCTCGCCTAGCTGATGGACTTTGTTAATTTGCGACTAGTTCGTCCAAAACGTATTTGTAGGCACCTTTACAAGGACGCAAATTGGGAACAAATCTTTAAATATTATTTAATTAATAGTAATAGTACTTCCCATATTGACAAATAAATGGTCTCTTAAAAGTGGCACCTAGATGTCAGTAGTGAATAATTTCTGGATGCTACCCTTTTTTATGTCATATTTGACATATGTCATCTTTTAACCATGGATATTGGATAGTTATACGCTAGAACAACGCATTACAGTTATTCAAACTTATTATGAAAATGGTCGATTCTTAAAAACGTGAAATTCGTAATTTTTCGTCCAAATGAGGCAACAATTCAAATGTTAGTAAAAAAAATTTATAGAAGCTGGTTCTGTCGAAGATAGAAAAAGGTATAGCAACCCAAAAAGTGGACGCTCTACTGACTACAACATTCGGGTCGAAATTGATGCGGTAATGTGTTAGTGAGTCCTTAATAATGTAAATGTTCGTATGATAACCTGTCGTGTACATTTAAATCATGTTATTTTTCACACATAATTGTTAAGACAAATTTTTATAAAAATAAAAATACCAGAAAAGATCAAAGTATATTTTTTAATTTTACTTAAAGGGTTTATCAGTAAAATGCTCATCAAAAAATGTTCGCCAAACAAAATATTTCTACGTTTGTCCCACACCACAACTGATTTCGATACGTAAATTCATTAACGCCAAGCCGTGGTACAGACGTTTTTTTTTTTTGTTTTTTTCTTTTACTCTTTCATCCCTACTAGGAAAAAAACTTCAAATTTAGTTTTTTCAATTACTCAAAGTTATTGACCCCATATGTATGTACTTAATTTACGTAACCTTACTGTTTACATATAAAGTTTACTTAATCCATGTCAGGGCATAGGCACGCATCAAACCTAGCTTTCGCCCTACTGCATTGTTTTATAGCGAATGTCCAATTCCACAATATTTATTCTAACTATAACATCTTTTACACAATATTGTAAAACACAAAACAATTGTGCAATGTTTTGTTTTGTTTAAATATTTTCTAAACATTTTCAGAAAAAAAATTTTTCAAAAAAAAATCCAAGCTCTAGCTTCCGCTGGTAATAATAAATAAATGCTTAACAATATTTTTTTATTTTAACCACTTCTAGCAGCCTTTCGTTGAAAATATCTATGCAAAGCTGCATCGAATACATCACCAACAGTACGTTTCTTCCAAATCAAGGACTTATCTTTTTTTGGCTTCGGTGGTGATGGATCAGCATGCGCTTCTCCTTCCCTTTTTTCTTTTTTAATCTCACTTGGTTTTACATCTGGTAGTTTAGGTGGAGGCATGACTAGAATTTTTTTATCTTCATTCAGTTCATTCTTAATAGTCATCCCCTGAGTAACCGAATCGACAATTTTCTTATTAGACTTCGTATTACTTTTGTCGTCATCGTTTTCATCGGATGACGACGAATCTATGCTAAAGTCCGAGTCAGCATCAAGGTTGGATTGAATATGAGCTCGTTTTTTGGGCTCGATTGCGCCTTTGTCAGCCTCTGGTTCTTCTTCAGCAGATGAACGACGTTTACGATATGCACGTGATTTACCAGATTTTATTGGTTTGTATGCTACTTCTTCTGATTTGTTAGACGAATCTGGTCCATCTTTGGAGTCTACTTTAGTTCCCTCTTTTGAACCCAGTTTTTGTTCATATAAATGACGATAAAATCCATCTAAGTCTTTTTGTTTAGTCACATCGCCAATTGACTCTAAGTATTCTTCACGCTTCTCTTCTTCCTCTGCTTTATGCATTTCTTCCAGCTTTTTACGATACGCTGTTGTAACAAAAGATTCTTTATCTTTGAATTCTTCGCCTTCTTGTTCGCGCTCTTTTTGTACCATACGTTCGATACGTCGTTCATTTTCAAGCTTCCTTTTTTCAGCACATTCTAGCAGACGACCGATATATTTTGGCTTCTTTTCTTCACTACTTTTTGCCTTTCTCGCTTGATCTCGCTGATTTTCGATATCATCATAAAGCTCATCGTACTGAAACACAGTTGGATCCTCTTCAAGAGCTTTCTCATGCAACTTTCTTGCCTGGATTATGGAAAAGTTTATTATTGAATTGATACGTTTGTTCACGTACTGTCCAAAACTTTCAAAAACCCGTGTGGTTGTTGTTGTTTTTCGTAGTTTTGCACAGTACGAAAACAGACCTAATAATAATATATATACTAACAAGTCGCTTCTCGGTGGCCCCAGGTCCTATTGGAGCTGATTTCATTTTCAAGTGTGGAGGGCCACTGTCAATATCAGAATCACTGCTTTCATCGAATATTGATGGTTTTATGAATTCACTTTTAGGAGGATCTTTTGGTTTAGTTTGTTTGCCAGGAATAATAAGACCATATCTAAAATAAGTAAATGCAATTTAATTGTGTATGGCATACATATTTCTGCAATGAAAACTTACTGCTTCGACATAATTTTTGTTTTAGATGTGATTGGAACGAAGCAAAACGTTTAAATGTCAAAACATCTTCCAACAGAGATGTGCTAGGTCCGTACATGCTAATGTAGTAGTTTCAAATTTTTTTATTGAAAAAATCTATATATATTTAAACGAATGCTATCAAGTTCACGTACGAATGGATTTTGGCTCTTAGGAAGAATAAAACGCTTAATACAAAAATGTAACTTCATATTTTTCTGACATAGTTGACATTCTTACAATCTTTTTAGGCAAAATTAAACAAACTTATTTTGAATATGCCACAGGATTTCTTTTTGTCAAAGGACTGCTAACATTTGTCAGAAATTGGTTGTAATAGACTTTTACTATTACAATTTGATGTTTTCACTCGGTACATTAGCTATCGTATGCCATTATCGTATATTCAACCGATCACGTATGAAATCTATTCACACAATAACGTGTGCGTGTCCCTCTAAATATAAAGTTCTATTCGCTATTAATTAATTTTCTATCTTTTATTGCTGGTTATTATGTACTTAATATAAAAAACACCAAAATGTTTAATTCAAGAGATTCTGGGCGGACTTCGAAGCCACACCATTTTTAATCATATATTCAATTTTTAAAAAGAGTCAGCAAAAAATTGCAATTCCTTTTAAAAGAGGAAGGAAGGGCATCTTCCATGCCCATAAGAGTTAATAAATTGCTTTCTTAGATGTCTCCCACAGTCAAGGCTAAGAAATATTCCGAGTAGCATACAGCTATGGCAATGCCGGGAGAAAAAGAACAACAGCTATAGAAGGATTTATAAGAAAGATGCAAGAGCTATGATCCATCCCGCCACCAAAAAAATACGGAAGACAACATAAATGCAATGATGAATAACTCTACTAATGCTTTTCCAACCCTTAGCACTGCTCACAAATCCACTGTAAAAAAATCTCTCACACTAATCTAATCGTATATATGTATTTGCCAGAATGACAGCAATTTATACATGATAACCCGTCTCCAAGGGCATGTACGATGCCTGGATTATTAACATACCATGAGCATTGAGCGTGTCCAATGGCGACAGAAAATTCCATGCCCAAACTATCATCAAAGAGTGTTTACTCTTTTGTCTCCACATGAGATCAAATGAAAATCCGGACATGAATTTAACATTTTAGATATACGTGAATTGTTTTCTATTTATTGTGGAGGTAAACATTATTTTTTTGCAGAATGCCGAGGAAAAAAGAGGAACTAATATTGTTTTCGATTGGGCGGGTAGAAGCATGAAATTAAACTATTATATTGTCACTTTTTTCGAATCAACATTTTGCTTCTGGTTTTTATTTCAAAAGCAAAATTTCTCTTCTGGATTCGATGTCAGTGTGTTAACACATCTAAATATCAAATAGGATTGGATCAGAAGTAGTTTTAAGGTTTATATTGGAATCCGAATCGCCTTATCTCGGGAGAGAAACCAATCAAAAATGCTATAATCTGCTCACAAAATGAAATTTTTTTGACATAATATGCCCAATGATGATAAGAAAAAACAAGGGCGGACTAGATGTCAGATATTTCGTCTGACATGATTTTGTCTCGTGGAGATGGGCTGTAACGTTGGCCTTGGCGTTGCGTTAATTCGCAATTTCTTTGTTTTCCAAAATTTATTATTTATGCTTCCATCATCTTTTAGTTTTTATATGTGCTTGCTTATCAATTTGAAGATTCAAAATAATCTGGCCAAACAAAGTCTTTTACTTGAAAACAAAAATTCGGCTTTACACACAAAACTATTTAACATTTATATGTGAAGAAGAGTAAGAAGAGTCCGAATAGAGCAATCACAGGTAAGTCGTTTTTGAAAGGGTCGAAATCTAGGAGGCTTGCAGTTATAGTTCATTTATGGAAGCCAGCTTCTTATACACACAACTTATGCCATAAATTAACTAAACGAAAGGGCAAAAATTTGTAAAATTTGCTTGTGAATTATTAACAACAGCAATTCATGATCGATGTCAACATTAATTTCGAAGTTGTAGGGCATACGTTTTCAATATTATATTATTTCTCTACATGCTTCTAAGCGGGACAAATTATTGTAAATGTATCAATAGAGTTTAGCATATAGTTAAGTTCATTTATGGCGTCGGTGCTTATCGTTCAGCACTCGATAATGTACGCATCAGAAATACTTTGACAAAACTACATATATACAGGGTAAAGAAAGTATTTTTTGTAGGAAATATTATAAGGAACATGAATTAACTGATTCAGGAGTTTAAGGGTTTTAATTTTTTCGAGTGGTAGGCACCTTGACATCTTCAATGACGCAGGTACGGAGGGTTAAACCGTAAAGACTCGACCGACTACTGTCGGCTGAGGAGTGTCGATCTAAGAACTACGAAACCTGATTTCAGTGGTAGTGTGAGCATATAGAAAACCGTGCCAAAGGATTCAATTTTGAGGGTCAAACCAACCGCTAACGAGCTCTCTCAGGCATCTTGCCGCGGGCCTGATATACTTATCCGTACCCTGATATGGCGGTGCTACCTGGACTGACCTTTTATTTCCGGACTTTCCGGGCTTTACGGACTCAGCCACTGTGCTTGCCACCTCCATCGCCGCTGCTGAAAGCGCGAAGAACGCACACCAGAGGGCAAGAGTTTTGCTAAGTAATGCTAGGCATAAGGTAGCAAAATATGAGGGTTGCAATCCCAGCAACCTAAACGAGTGGGAACTATTCCGTGTGAAAATTCGGGAACTAAAAGCCGATACATGGAGAGTCCTTAAGACAGGGCCTGGGCCGTAGTAAAAGAGGATTGCTTACCATATATCGAAAAATCAAAAGGTATGATAAGGTGCAGCATGGAAGATTTGTGGTTATGCCATCGACCAAGAACAAGAACGAGGAGAACCCCTCCCCCTCCCCCCCCCCAAGATCATGAAAGTGCTGAAGGTCTTCACCATAGTAAGGCAACGACGGCCTGTCTGATGGAGTTCATCACCAGATTGAACGTCACAGCCGTACTCATACAAGAACCCTGGATCAATAAGGACAACAAGATCCAACTTAAGCTGAAGAATTGCGCGTTGTTCTATAGGGCAGAAGGTAAAACCAGGACTTGCATCTTAATCAGACAGCAAATAGAGGCATTTCTTTTGAATATTTACAGCTCAGGTGATCTGACGGCGGAGTGTGGCAAACCCCTTTGTCTGACCTCGGCCCACTTCCCCTAGGACGCGAGGTATCTATCTATGACGCAAACGCCCATCATACACAATGGGAGAGCGGTGATATTAATACAAAAGATGAGTGCTTGTATGACTTCATTATATTTTTCAACCTCAATATTTGCATTAGAGAGAATTTAACCACTTTTGTGGTGAAAAATAGGCAGAAGGTGCTAGATATCACCGTTTTGCTTCAAATACAAAAGGGTTAGAAATAAGGGAATATAGAGTAGTCGACGAAGCGCCGAAGTCGGTTCACCGATAGTTACGCTTCAAAGTGAACTTTCAAAACAGGGTATGTAGTTTTCAAAGAAATTCTAGGAAGACTGATTGGGTCAAGTATACGGAATTGGTAAATATGTACCTGGATACTTAATCAATTATCTGCGACAATATTGTTAACTAAGATAGGGCTATAAAAAATATTAGTTAGGCACTAACAAATGTGTCCGAGAAAGCTCGTTCGGCTAACGGAACACCTAAAAGGGCTCAATCAAAACGGTGGAATAGGAAAATAGGATTAAAAAAGGAAACGGTTGGGAAACTCTACAATAGGCTGAAGCTTGTCAGAAGTGACAGTATATGGAATGAGCACTACCAATGTAAAAAAAATAATTCAAGTACCCAGTTAGAAAGTAAAAAAGGGCTTCATGGTAGAAGTACTGAGAATCTATCGCGGTAAGAGACGAGGCTTCGAGATTACGCAAAACGCTTTCAAAAGTAGCGGGCGTTTCTAGATCCTCAGAAAAAATGACAGAACGTGGGGTGAAAGTAGCCATTGAACCCATTTTCCTGGATCCACATTATTAGATGACTCTGGCATGCTACGGCACACTGAGAACATTAATCTCTCTCTCTCTCTTTTTCTCTCTCTATCTCTCTCTCCCCGAAGACGAAGTAGGTTATTAAAAGGAAAATATTAAAGTGGGCAATTCAGTCTTTTAACCCGTATAAATCTCCCGGTCCGGATGGTATTTTACCGATTATGCTACAGAAAGCACCGGAGGTACCAATCCAAAAAATTATGGAAATTCTTAGACACAGTCTAAAAATAGGATACATACCAATGGCTTAGAGGGAAGTAAAGGTGATTTTTATACTTAAAACAGGCAAACAGGATCATAAAAGAGCAAATATTTCAGACAAATAATTTTGTCATCATTTATGCTTAAAACCCTAAGGCGATTATTGGAGATTCATATTAGGAACAAATGCAGTAATATCTTTTCAACTGAGTCGCAGCATGCATATATGTAGAAACCGCCCTGGACGATGTAGTGGGGAAAAGAGAAAAGAATCTACACTTCGGTGAGTTTGTGACGGCGACTTTCCTCGATATAGAAGGAGCCTTCAACAACGTGAAGTGCAGCTCTAATAGACGCTCTAGAAGATGCTAATATTGAACAGAGCTTTACAAATTGGATTTGCAACATGCTTGCAAGTAGGAGAATAAACTTTTCCATTGTGCAAGACTCGGTTAGTATAATGGGTATAACTGTCACGGCATACGCAGATGGCGTATGGAAAAATACTCAAATATTTTAAGCGAGATTACGGAGGTTGCCCGTAATTACAATCAGCACTTAGGTAAAAAGCTGTGGCTGAATTGGAATCTTAACATAGCGGAAGGAATCAAAAAAGCATATAATGCTCTTTATATTTGCAAAAGAACGGAAGGAAACATTTGGGGCTTAAAACCTGCTATGGTGTACTGGCTATATACGGTGGTGGTAAGAGCCATACTAACATATGACGCACTAATATGGTAGAAATCAAGAAACAAGATAACGGTTTAAGGAAAATTAGCGGCACAACTTCCATAGCTACTACAGATACGCTCCGTACCACCCCTACACCTTTCTGCACCTAACACCGCTTGATTAACAGAACAAAAAACTTGCTGGCAACAGTGAGATACGACTCAAGAGCAGTATTTACGGATATGGCACGGTCCTAGCGGAGCTACTGCCAGGCAATCTAATTTTAACAGCTGAAATTCCTTCCTTGGTCGACTTCGACATTCCGAAAAAAAGTAAAAATCAGATTAAATATAATTGCAATTTTCACAAACGGTTTTAAAACAGAGGAAGGAACAAGTTCTGGTATCTTCTCAGAAGACCCAGAATTAAAAGTGTCTATAAAATAACCCGACGCAACCAGGGTCTTCCAATCAGATGTTCTGGCCGTCTTGCGGGCGACTAAGCTTATGCAGATGAGATCGGTATCTATATCGATAGTCAGGTCGAACTTAAGGCAATGAAATCGACCAACATCAATTCTGATATAGTCAGGGTCTGTTGCACAGTGCTCAAGGCATTATGCAATCAGAACCGGATGAGACCGTGCTGGGTGCCAGGTATAAAGGGAAATGAATAAGCGGATGAGCTTGAAAGAAAAGTAGGGTTACGCGATAATAGTGAGGTTGCTAACATCAAACCACCCTTTTGCATAGTAAGATGCACTATCAAGGAAAAAATCATAAAGATTGACAACCTAAGGTGGTCAAGTCTTGAAGGAAACAGGGTATCCAAGGCCCTCTGGCCATTTTTTGACTGCAGAGTTAATAAAACTAAAAAGGGATAAATTTAATACAAAAATAGAAATCCTGACAAGACACTGTCCTCTGCGGAAACACGCAAAGAAATACAAATTGTCAGATACGGATATTTGCAGATTCTGCAGTGATCTGCAACTGCTGAGAACATAAAACACATACTGTGTAAATGCGAGACAATATTGCGTAGTCGAAGAAATTTTTAGGGATATACTTTTTCGAAAACCTAAACGAAACAGACGGCACGAACTTCAAAGGCTTCTTGGCTATTAGAAAGAAATTGGATACTTCACCAACTTATTTAGGTTTTTTTGCCATTTGAATACAAATCCAACAGGTTACACAGGAACCGCGATGGGCCTATTGTGGTCTCTAATGTTTGTGTGATGGCATATCCATCACACGCTTGTTTTAACCTTACCTAAGGGTCAGTGCTTTTTTTACGATATTTTGTATAAGTTTGTACAACATGCAAAGTATAAAAAAATTCTAATCTGTTGAAATTAAAGCCTAAGCTCTAAATTCAAGCTGTTTCATTTATTTTGTTAAATGTCAATACCCTAAACAATAGCTTCATTCTTTCTATGGTATTAAGAGCAGAATGAGTCATCAATTTTTGAACCTAAAATATTAATTAGCGACATCATAATATTAATTGTTTATCCGAGGAGCCAAAACAATGTTTTTTTTTTTTTTAAACGGAAATAAAAATAATCGATTTTCCACAATTCTTAACCATGTAAACATTGGCTGAAAAAAAAAAACTTATAAAAGTTGAGAACTTGCTTATAGACAAATCAAATAAAAAAAAAACAAGAACACTTTTAAATGTTTCTCTTTTTTCAAAAAAAACCGTTGTGAATGAAAACTGTGGACGCCTGACGCTAATGTGATGACACTGATGATGTTTTCCCTTTTTAAATTTGTTGCAGCTAGAATTACCCAACCCGTTTATGTACAATGGAACTAATATGTTCTGTCCTAACTCATCCTAACATCAATATCCGATGCTCTGATAATTTCTTATTTTTTTCTGTATACCATAGTTATAGTGGACCATACCCAATTTCAATATTTCATCACTAAAAACGCTAAATTATCAAGACTTTTTTTTCGTGCTATTGAGAAGTAAAAGAAGACTGGCACAGTTAAGGATAGAGTTAGAAAGTTAACATTGGAGAAAACGTTGTAAATTAATCAGAAGGAATTGTGCTCTATCCTACTGAAAGTTGCCAATACAGCTAATTTTATCCGTAAATAACACTGTTTATTCCAGGAAATTATTTAAACTTATAATCTTTCAAAATATAAATAAAATTTATGGGTTACTGCCGCTTATAGGAATAAACAGCAACAGCAATACAAGCGAGCACAAATCATTCTTCAGTAGAACACTGATGGCAAGCTCATTTTTCCACTAAAAATTTTCTTGTTCTGAAAGAAAAAACTTCACTTATCCGAATGGAATGTGTACGGGAGACAAGGTGATGATCCCTATAACCAAAGTTATATTTCAAAATTAAAAAATAAATCAGGTATGCTATAGATTGGCCTTTTGTAAATCAAGAAAATTCGGTTTTTTTTTTTTTTCATTAAGAATGAAGTAAAATTCAATTTTAAATATAGCTTGGATGGAGATGTTTAGATATCATACAAATACTTTAAGCAAGATCTAATATTTATAACCACATTTCTAACCACCAGGAACAACTGAAGTTTCTTATGCCAAAGCCAAATCAAAAAACATTTTATGTATTCTTTTGTATCAAAGCGTATTGAAGTTTCTCATGTTTATTTTCTTGTTCTTTGTTTTTTTTTTCCTTCTTATTTTTTAATCAAGGCTTTTGCCAAGTGCATTTCTATGTGTCAACTCAACAGTAACAAAACAAAACAAAAAAAGAAAAATATTATTTGAAATCATAATCACGGCCAACTTGTAGGCAAATTCTCTTTAAAACTAATCTAACTATTTAGGTTCTAATTCTGTATACAAATACATACATACATATATATATGTACGTATCATTCTAGACTTCCTGTGTTACAACTACATATATCAGTTAAAATAAAAACATTTCACTTATTCAATAATACAGTAGTACGAGTAGCTATGGGTTGGTTTGTGTTGAATCATTGCCGAACCTATGCGGATTCTTAAAATAATTTCCAGTACTGTATCACTTTGTCGTTCTTCGCTAGAAACATTGAATGTGGCCTTTCAAAAGCTAGAGCATACTGTTTTGTCTTCTTAGCTATTTCTTGGTCGAAAATCTGTGAATGTAGACAAATAACCATGTGGCATCAATAATATTTAAACATACGTAAATGAATTGGATTTAAATAACTTACATCATCTTCTTTAATTTCTAACACGGATGACAAGTCCCATTCTACACTTGGCAATGGCTGAGATATGAACTTTGCAGCTGTGGCAATGGAAGGCAGTGCATGTTTCTGCAGTGTCACTATTTCCCATAACGAACTTTCCAGGGCGTTGGATTTGGTTGGCTCCCGTTCGTCCATTATGAATGGATCACGAAATACTAGAAACAATAGAGTTAAATTACTGGATATAGAAACTAAAATTCTGTATCCTTACCTTCTACTGCAACTTGTGAACAAATTAATCGTTTTAATCCTGGGTGCCTTAAAATTAAGTTTCCTATAAAATACAAGATAATTATGGCGTCCTGTGGTGGCGCTATTAAACTTAATCGCGCCAATCTCTTTACAAATGCAGCTACCAAATTTTCGGGTAAATGTGTGGAGCTAAGGAATATGTCTGCCAAGTAGAAAAGTCTGGCTTTGAACTTTGTGTGAAAGATTTCAGGCTCGAACATTGAGTATAGTTTCTCATATATATTGGGATAGGTTATGTTGTGTTTTTGAATAAGTGTAAATATTCCCTGTAGGGCTAATAATCCGATTGGACCTCCTGTATTTTGAAAAACAAACAAAAAATATGCTAGTAATTGAATTTAAGATTAAAAAAATAATAATAATAATAAAAAATAAACACTTACCAAAATCTAACGAATCCATAAGAAAATCCGTAAGCAACACTGGTTTTTCTAAATGTGGTAAAATCCGCTCCAGTAAAATAATCAATACCTGCTTGTGAATATTTTCTTTCATGTCCCACTGCATAACACAGTTCCAAACTTTATTGATAGACTTACGCATCGCAGGATATTCGCAATTTTCCGTTTGAGGTGATTCTAAAGCACACAAAAGCTTTGCCTCAGTAAACACTTCTTTTTTAATTGGCAAAGCATCAATTAAATCGAGATAATTATGAGCGAAAGTTTCATTTTCAAAGGCAACTTTTGTCGCCAAAGTCGGTATTATTTTCCACGAATAAAAAACAATATCCAGATATTCAGCATACTCTTTAAAACGTCCAATCAAATGCTTGTTTGAACGATCTGTTGACAGAAGCTTCAAAAGAATGTTACGCAAACGGAATCTCGGAAAACAATATGAATCTGTCTGTTCTAAAGGATATTTGCCTTCCAAAGACAATAGTTTCATACTGGTCACTAATGCTTGTGAACTTTCGTTCGATTTTTCTACATCGATGCAAGCAAGAATTAATTTTAGTGATTCTTCGTAACGCTCCTGAAGCCACTCTTTGTATTTTGTTTCGGGACTGTCATCTGAAAGCAAACATATCATTATATCATTAGCAATGATAAAAATGTAGCAGTAGAGAAAACGAAGCCTAATTAAAGTTTTTAATTCAAAGAAGGCATTTCGAACAAGACTATATATATTTATCAAGAACCAATAAGAGTAATGATTCCAATAAGAGTAAAGCTCTTCAATAGAAACATGCAATACATCGTGTTGGATGAATACTAAGCATCGTTTGTAATACGGTCAAAATCCCTATTTATTTCACCTTGACCGCACCCTTTAAACTTAGAAACCAATAAAAAAATAAAAAATAAAAAAAAACTAAGTAATAAACATTTCATTTAGGACCTACAGCGTAAACGTGCAATGTAATTATTGCACGTGTTTTGACTATAATATATTTTTGGCAAAAACCAGTTTTTTGCCGGAACAAAACCAAAAATAAGCCAACTGATCGCAAATGAAAAACAAAAACAAAAACTATTGTAATTAGAATAACATATTTTTGCAATTTAAAAATATAAATAGGAATCATATTTACAAAAAAATTATAGTAATCTGAAGTATGACATTCGCTTTCACTAAACAGCATTGCATAGTGCCCTCATGGGTACGCATTACGTGATATCATTTTAATACATATTCTGTATTTTACAATGCTGTATGAAATATCATTTATAATGGCGTATCAATTGCACAACTTTTTTTTTTTTTTTTTTTTTTTTTTTTTTGTCCAAAAAACATTATGTACATACTCCCACTACATTTCTGACTTACATAAAATCCATAACGTTTTGCAATAATTTTTGAGACTCAAGGGGCTGTCTGGAGCAACTTCCTCACTTACCTCTTGGTTTTAGTGGCTGTATAACTATGCACATTTCACGTCGTTTCAGGAGTTCTGTAAATATTACTTCCAGAGTTAAAATACACGAGAGAACGGGCTGCTTTAGTGAAAGACATTGCTACAAAGAGAAAAGAAAATCATGTAAAAGAATGTTGAAATTAATAGTTACAATTTTTGAAAAGATTACAACTTGCGAAAAAAAAACAAAAATGTGCATATTGGGCATTTTGTTTTTCTTACTAACCTCAAGGTGGCCTATGATATCCAATAAATTGTTAGCATTTCGTCGAGAATTTAGAAAATCATTTGCCTTTAGTTTCAATTCCTTTGCAATGGCTTTGTTTGGATTGTGATTTGGGGCACTTTGGTCAGTAGACATCATTTTTTTAATTACAAGTGGTATGTATATAGGTGTTTTCCTTTGCCAATTTTCTTTTCAGATCCTTATTTATTTTTTGTAACACGATGATGTGATGGCGATGGCTACTGCCTGAGCCTTAAAAAAAAAAATGCTCGCTGCTAGATGTAAACGTAGCCCTTGAAGCTGGCGGAGAAATTTCCCACATATTTGTCAGCTGATTGTCAAATAGTCATGAATTGCCAATACCACACAAGAATATTGACGACAATTTTTTTGATTACAAAATGCAATATATATACAAAAAATTATTTTATCGTATATACATACAATACATATTTTTTACATTTTTTTTATTTGCTCATTTAATATTCAGTCGCTATTAGTGGATACCGATCGCCATATCTGATAGTTTTTGTATGCATAAATTGCTATATTTTATGTTCATCGATAAACATTTTCCTCTTCCATGATTGATTCAGCCAGTTGGTGAAAACTAAAGGCCGAATCAATCGGTTGCTACCTCATTTCAACTTTTACAAATTTTTCTTATAATATTTTTTCCACACATCAAGAATTATTCTTGCATTAACCTCCACTCTGGTATCGGATCAAAGCTGTCAATATATTAGCTTATTGAGATATTCTTTCCATGTATTAAGATTAAGATCGTGCATGTGAACTTCAATGAAATCTAACATGTAATTGCAATCATTTCGCATATTCTCTACCAAGTGACTGCTTGAATGGAGAGAAAACCCCATCCTCTGGTGCTGACTTTCTGCTTTGTTGTTTAAGGAATGCAGCAGTGATGCCAACCTCAAACACAGCCCTATGGCTACCCTGATCTAATGTTAAACTGTTGAAATATATACATATAGAAAAGTAAAAAGTAAGTGCGACAACAATAAAAAAAAAACAACTTAAATGCGCATGGAATACAAAACAAAGTAAGTGAGGTTTATTATGCATACATATAGTATGTATGTTCATATAAGGGAGCAATAAACAAGAAAAAAATGCTTCTAAACTTTTGATGAAATTATATTCCAGATTTTTGAGCTAAAGGGTGCAGCTTTTTGCGATGCTCTTTGAGAGTATGAACCATCGCTTTCTTTCCACTTGAATGTACACAAACACATCATGTCATGTCTACTAAGATCTTTTTAGGAATCGTTCAATCATATGAGCTCCTGTCGCTGCAGCAACTTCCTCAACTAAGATGAAACAGTTTCGACATATAAGCGCCTAGCAACATTCACCTTAAATTTTTAATGATGTGCATTGGCAAATATTTGATGAATTATACTTTGCTGAGTAATTATGTCTCAAGGTCATTGTTAAAAAATTCAGAATAATTCTAGTGCGCAAAACTTTACTTCACTTGATGGACTATCTTAACGACATGCATGGTAGGTAGCCTGCGCAGTTTGTCTTGAAGCCAACTTATTTCACTGTTGTAAATATATTAAGATGGTTGGTAGTTTCCAAAATGTTCCTAAATCGTCATCCTATTATTGCAGACTTTCGATTTCTAGATGTTTCATCCTTCGGTGGCAAAAACTATTTTAAATATTGTAGATTCCGCAATCATCTGCAACCATTTTGACATAAAATCCAGGAGAGAAATTTGGTTCAAATGAAAACGAGAAGCAAAATTTTGTTTCTGAAAAAATGAGAGGAAATGGTTTCACGTCACTTCTCTTTTCTGGAGCACGGAGAAAAGCCATAAGTTTTCCCAAAACAACGGTTTCAGAATTATTTAAAAAAAAAATCCCAGGATTTTTTCCATTTGCTCAATCATTATTTGATAATACGAACTTATTGTTTGTTTTCTAAAAAATAATAGTAACTTTATTTTAGTTGATTTGTACTAATAAATATCTATTTTAAAATCCGTAACTAATTTTTGTTGAATTTGTTCATTTTAAGTTAATAACCTTATTTGTTTGAATCCGTAGTAAATATGATGCGGGCTCAAGACGTCAAAATTTGTATGGGTGAATCGGTCAGGTTTTCAATAATGGGTCCTTTTTTTAACTTCCTTACCGTTATCCGCTCACTTATGGCGTTTTCGATCCGGCCAACGTTTCCAGCCCCGAATAAGAGAACTTGCGGCGTCGTCTATGGTCATCCGGTTTCAATTCTTGCGTCAGTACAATCTTATACGGATGTAGGCCCAAATCCAACCTCAAAATAAGCCGGGCTGAATCACTGGCGAAGCCCAATTTAACTGATCTACGCCGTACCGACATTTCTGGGCAGCTATGTTTTCTTCATTTCGCACCAATCCCTGTCTGATTGGTGGCTTAAGATCCAAAAGAGCGTGCTCACGCTCAAACTTTTCCACGGTGCGACGAATTGCTTGCACACTGAAGTTATGATGATGACTAACCTTACGACGAAATTCACGTTGCATATTTACAATTGAGCCGGAATTTCGATAATATTTTTTAATAATTTCGGCACGTTCGGGAATCAAAAATGATGCATAATGAAATGGCAATCCTTACTGAATATTTTGGCAGCTAAATGTCATTGGTAACTTTGATAGACATGAATAGTAATTTTGTATTATTTTAGTTATGATTACAAACGACAACAATACAGAATAAAACAAGTTCTACAATACTCAGCTACAAATTATATTCTATTTTAACATACATCCGTGCCGTACTTTCTCGGGACATTTTACTATTCGATTTATTACTTTACAAGCACAAGATTTTTGCAAGAGAATAGAACATCTTATTGAAAACAGATTATGCAGAACATTGGACATATGCTTACAAAAACCAATACCTGCATTTCATGTCATGCAATACTGGTCACAATATGAGTGTATGGTATTAAATCACATATTATATGTACATATTAAAACGTACGTGTACCATACAAAATTGTTTGCAAATAGATTAAACTAAATGACTGAACTACATAGAGTATAACAGTTACTTAATTTATAAACTCTCTTGGCAAATCAGCAATTGTCACAAAATTTAACCACATGTCCACCAATTGTTTACAAAACTTATGGAACAATTTTATATTTCATTTATTCTTAAAAAGTCGCAAAACAACTGAAAATGAATAGTGACACGAAATTAATAAAAATAGTTCCGACAAGGGCGGCTTTATTACTGAAAGACAAACCGGAATTCTCTGCTACAGTATTTGAGAAACCAGTATTTAACTTCCCTCGCAAAATTCAGGATGATCCTGAGGAAACAAGGAAGACCCTTCATCGAGACTCCTCGATTCAGAGTGCTTCGAAAAAGGATGCACTCGAATTTGATATTAAAAAGGCTCGACATGAAGTACTGAACTTCGCCATCAACGGAACCCGTACAAAAAACAAGAAAAAAATGCAAATAGTTCATGCTATTAAATTGGGAGCTAAGCCACCAAAGAAAGCTTATAAAAACTACAAAGAACTACTAGATGAAAAGAAAAGGCTAAAGCAAATTCGGGAAGAGCGACAGAAATTTCATCAACTGGGTAAAAATCAAACAGGTGCAGCTTCTGTGAGATGCAGTAAACGTAAAAGTATTGCTTCTGCGAATCAAAAGAAAAAGGCCCCAGTCAGTCAAATTTCCAAGAATTATGGAGTTGTTAGGCCAAAGCTGATTCATAAAAAAAAGAAGTGATATGTAAATAATGGTTATTACAATAAAAACTATTTTTTTTTTTTAGATTTATTTTATTTGGCCTGCTGTAGTGATAAGACCAAACGAGCGAGCGTTTTTTTGCCACATCGTAGCTATCGACATTTTTTGTTTTAATCAAGGAGATGTTGCTGTTAATTCATTGGGTCAAGTATTTTTGTTTCTAATGAAAGCACTAGTTGCTGTTTAGGGTTTGCATCATGAAATTGTTGCACTAATAGAATATAGAGAATCCGCAATGGTTTTAAGCTACTAAATACTCCTTTTACACCGAAGTTAGCAACGAGGTTCGATGAGGCTGGTAAACTTAAGATAACATAAATATAAATCCGATTTGTTTATCTCTGTACCTTGTTGAAGAATATTCAATCTATCATAGATATTTAGCAAGTGTATTCAGGTTACTTTCTCAGAAATATTCTGGACATTTACTAGAAAATATCTTAAAATTTTCATGGGCTGTACTCATTTTTCTATTTCTTACTTACCCTTAAAATATGTTTGTTTCTGCGGCAAAATTCACACATCTTTTTATTTTCTTTCATTAAATAGTTCGTTAAATTTTGACTCCTTTATGCAGGTATCGTGTAAAGCGAAACATTTCGGTTAAGGTTACTTTTCTCTGCCACAAAATCTGCACAGATTCGACCCATTTAAACCGATCAAAATGACCAGACGTGCGAATTCCTTATCGTAATTTTTCTGGATTTTAAAATTTTTAAACCGAACCTAATAGTAATATATCGAAAGCATGCAAACAGAACGAGACTCTGCTTGAGATAACTTTATTAACAAAACTTAAATATCCATTACACGTATTACTTATGTGCATATAATATATACTTGAACTTTGTAATATATAAATGTATACTTAATTGACAAGGAGCTTTCAATATCAAACAGAACACTCATTCTATGATAAAGTCATACAATTTTCAGGACTCGAAATCTCCTGCATGAGTATAAATATGATCGGAATGAAGTGTTTTTATTGAAGGATATACGTTTGAAGAAAAAATCTGACTTTTAGGGCAGCAAAGGAACTTACCATAAGCCGACCATAATGTAACCTAGGAAAGATCATACGGTTGACGGCAAGGTTAGCGCGAATGTACTTACTATAGGTGACAGGTTCAGTCCGGCTGGAACTGGGTATCAACCAATAAATCTCTCTAGTTCGAAGAGTGGACCTCTTTGACTTGTGCGCGTCATCTTAGGACAGATCTTGATCTACTACGTTGTCCCTCAAGACGGGCATCGAAGACTCTTCAGTCTGTTAATATTCCACATGTTATAAATATGGAATGTATATTGCCCACATACGGCAATTTTGTTTATTAACTTGTCCATTGAGCCAGAAATGGGCTTTATCACTGCACAAAATTTTACGATAAAACACCAGATTTTCATTGAGTTTTCCCAGAGCACATTCACTGAAAATATGACGCAAATTCAAGTCACCTGGCTTCAATTCCTCCACAAGTTGAATTTTGTACGCTTTTAGGCCGAGATTCTCACGTAAAATATGCCAAGTTGTCGTGCCAAGCTGCTGAAAACGACGATGAATCGTTTCATCACTTTCTTCGCGTACACTCTCAGCTACAGCTGTTAGAGTCTCTTCACTACTTGCTGGATGAGGTCTAACCGGTTCAGTATCATCCACTAATGTAAACTGGGACTCAAATTTGCGAATGGTATTGGCAATAGTGGTTTCAGTAAGATTATGCGCACCGTAAGTTCCTCGAATCGCACGAAAAACATTTTTCACAGAAGGCTGAATTTCGTAATACAGCTGAACAATTTGGAGACGCTGTTGTGGTGTGAGTCTTTCCATGATCACTTATCAAACGATACTGAACAAAAATGACAAAGTAGTTTGATAGTAGTCACGCGTGATCTGTCAAAAAAAGACTACTGAAAATCGAACCTCACGATGAATCACCTTATATATTAATACCAATAATACTGCAAATAGGCCGTCCGTTATTATGTCAAAATATTTCTCCATTTTTATGGCGTCTGTGGTGTCAGTAAATGTACCTTGGCTGCAACTATCTAAGAAGTGATCCTAGTCTACAGTGGGCAACGGGAATGTTTGGACACTGCCTATAATCATTTTAACGTAATATTTATGGTATTACCAATGGCTTTTCTTAAGGAGCTCATAGAAAACTCTGATAGCATCATTTATTTCTTCTGTGGGAGCGTAAATTAACAAATATAACTTTGAAGCTGCTACTCCTGTTCCGCAGTAGCAGCCATAGTAGTAACTATAAACGCCGTTTCCCATTTTCATGTTGTCAGACTTATCCTACCGCACTTCCCGGTTAGCCACCGTTAGTTGTTTGGTTTACGTGTTCAGGTGCCTAGGAGATAATGCTGACCCATTAAAGGTTCATCTGCCAACAACTCAATTTCAGTAATCTGCTTGGTTCTGAAAAATTTTTTCAACGAATCTTGTCCCAAATACGTTGAAATTTGATATACGCACTGCTGATGTCAGCTTCGATTTACTCATGCGAATTCATCCACGAAACGATTTCCTTCTCTTGTTCAACACTCGTGATGTACGCGGTTCCTAATGGGATGAAGTAAATAAGTACAACTGAGTCATCGTAACAGAAGTATGCATCGCAAGGTTGAGACCAAAAAATTTTTACTCTAATCGAACAACACATCGTGCGTTTGATGTTTCAGAATATTTCTTCATCGTCTACTTTCTAGAACTGTCAATATAGAATATACCTTTTCCAATGTCGTTTTCAATTTATTGCTCTTCGCAATTCGCTTACCCCGGATCACAAAGGAATTTGAAACGTTTCATCTGCAACTGTATTTGAGAAATCTCGAACTTATTTTCGATAAACAAAGGAATCTTCTGTAAGAAAAGCCTATTTATTTTGAATTAAAATATAAGGATAAACACATGTGAGTAACAGAAACAGCTAAATGAACTCACCCAGGAAAATAAATTAATTAAAATTCAATCCTAACTTCATTCAGCCATGGAAACTTCATGACTGATCCACTTAAGCAATTTCGGAATGACAGTAGTTGTCATCTACAAAAAACAAACAGCAAACCAAACTATCAAATCTATACATACGTGATGAGTATCGTAAAAATTTTTCTCCCAGAAAATCTATTTTACGAGAAAAATGAACGTGAAATATATGGAGAAATACAAATTAATGAAAACGCAATTTCATACTTTGTAATTTCCGATGAAAATCACGATGAATTACGACATCTGGGCTTTATAGCACCAGTTGGCAGAAATTTAAACAAGGATGTTTCTATGAACTTTGCCTACGATTCGTTTAGTTCGACAATTTATTTGACCAAATTAAATATTAAAACATCAAGTACAACAGTTCCGAATATATTTCTTTATAATGCCAATGATATGGTGCAGTTATACTGCCCAACACAAGAAGTATGCAAAACCGAACAAGATCCTGGGGACATTCGAATGTTATACAATTTACTTGCATCATTTCAAAAAAAACCATCGAGGTCTCATCAAAAGCAAGCAATGCTTTCTACCCTGTTCACATTTACTTGTGAATGTATTCATAGAACTTTTTCCATCCTAAACTATCAGCCGTTTTTATTCTTTTTCAAAAGGATGGCTCTCTGTGAACATTACACTCAGTGGAAGATTTATAAATCTCGGTAAGACAATTATTTGTTAATTTTAGACGCAAAAGCTATTTTTTTTTTTTTCATTTCAGTAAAAGATTAGCAAACATGATACTCGATAAGGTCCTCGGGATGATTGTTATGATTATTTTATTGTTTTTTGTATCAACGCCTGGTGATAATCTTATAAAAGTTCTTCATGTAAAAAATGTCCTGTTAATCTTTACCAATTGGTTAATTCTTGTCTTTTTCCCAGATTGTTATTCATCAATTAAGACAGCTTCTAGGCTCTTTAAAAGGAAGCCCCATTGGATTGAAGCTTAATATTCATTTAAATCATTTCTTTTTGGATTGTTTTACGTATCATGTGGACTTGTGGGCTACATTCTTAGGTAACATATTTAGTTTTTACGTATTCACTTTATGTTGCATTAATGCTATGTTAAAACTAAGTTCGCCTTTAGTATATATATACAAGCATATGTATTACCTAAAGAAGATTAAACACAATATTTCTATTTAAAAATCTTTATTATTTTAGAACTTATTGAATCAATTGTGCGGCAACTATTTGTTCCGGTTGCCTTGCTAGGTCTTATGGGCTTTTCATTTCAACTGGCAATGTTGGCAGACTTAATATCACTTGTTGGTTTACATGCTTACAGTTTCTATATATATGCAGCAGTGTAGGTGAAAAATAATTTAATTGCATGTACTTACTTTTAAATGAATTATTTTCAGATTATATAAAGTTGAAATCAAAGGACTCCAAGTTTTGTTGAAGGTTGTGTTGGGAAAACGGCACAATCCATTGAAAAGTAAGATTGTTTCTCTGATAATATGTAGAGAACTTATCAAAATAAAGTACATATTCGAAAATTTATAATATTTGCTTAATCAAAAAATAATCCAGGATTAAAGTCGTCAATGAGAAATAGATATTCATTTAATTATTTTCGCTTTTTCAGAATACCTTATAAAAGTAGAAGTCTGATAAAGTTTGTAATTTCATTTTATAGAGAAAATATTATAATTTTTAATCTAAGTCTACCATATAGATTAATTTTATAATCAGGATAGAAAAAGAGACATATCGATGAGATATCTATTAGAGTTTAAATTAAAACTAAGTTGCATGTATTATTTTATATATTTCTATTGACTATACTATAATTGTCTGATGTTAAATCTTTATTGAAATTATTAGATAGAGTGGAATCACATGAGTATATGAATCGTCAACTGTATTTGGCCACAATATTTTTTACCTCACTAGTATTCCTGCTTCCAACTATATTAGTATATTACATAGTTTTCACTACCGTAAGTTATATATTCTTCTTTACACATCTACTACATGACTTAAGTGCCCAATTTTAGTTACGATTAATCATTTACCTGGCTACGCTGTTGCTTAAAATTATGCAAAAGGGAATTTTTGAATTTCCTTTGGACACACTAATTAAATGGAGTTGTGGAAGGTTCTACAAAATCGGTAAATACGAAAAGCAACCATATTAAAAAAAAAATTATAATAATAATAAAAGATTGTTTAATACGAATAAAATTTATTCCAATAGATAGCCTTCATCTGCAACATATTGATATACCTGTTCAGCAAAATTTCATGAAAATGTCTGTTTTTAAAATCAACATCAAGTCATCGTCTTTGTCTCACGTATTTTCCTCTAAGTCTGACTTCTTCAATGAAATAAAATCAAATGAAGAATTCTCCTTAAAGCGAATACTAACAAACATTTTAAAAGGGACGATTTAATGAGGAAAATGAAAATAAACGTTAGACTATTTTAAGAAACATTAATTTCTTTCTTTTTATTGTTAGGGATCGGATTTCGTATTTAGTATTATTGGTCTTATACAAAAGAAAAAAAGGAATGGTAAATTATTTGTACTGATTGTTTATCGGATGTTTAAAAAATAAAAAGGTAAGCATTTCCCGGACTCATCGTCAATTTGCTTTCTCGGCGGCGGCCTTTAGACGTCGTTCAGCGGCATTCTCTTTTTTTAGCACAAAAAGAAAAACACAATTTCAAAAGAGAACACAGACAGAACATACTGCCTAATTTACTTACTATAAAAATTTTATTTAAAATAAAAATGTTTAAATTGTGTAACTATATTGAGAAAATTCCATTTACTATACCGTCGTCCGATTCGAATCACCTCCAATTTTTTCTACCAGCTGAAAGTAAAATAAATAGATTAATAATTTTTATTGATTAAAAGATGGAAATTAAAATACCTTGCGAATGAGGGGCGTATTAAGAATGCTTCCCAAGAGTGGTACTCTTCCTAAGAAATTGACAGCCACTGGGAAAAAACCACTGAAAAAGGGAAACAATTATTAAACGCAAGTTTTCATTGTTTAATGATTATACATTCAAAAAAAAAAAAAGAAAGAAAACGATATCACAAATTGTAATTTTTGCAGACTCTAATGTTTAATTTGATTTTGATTTTAACGTTCCATTCCCAAAAACATCTATTTGCTTAGAGGGCACAGAATTTTATATTACTTGTATTGCTTTCCAGAGATTGAAAATTTGCTAAGATCCTTGGTGTGTAAAGCGAGAATATGTGTACATTTTGCAAAAAAAGGTACAGAAAATTTGGAGTCCAAATGTACATTGTAGATACGATCTTTAATGTTAGCCCATAAAAGAAACTAATATAAGATGATAAAACGTAGGACGAATTAAAAATGCTAGAGCAACTGTCGAAGTGGTGAGAAATTTTTGCAAAAACGTAGAGAGTCATATACGAAAATTTGATATACCAGTGAAATAAGTCTTACAACGGTGTTAAAAATTATAAATCGTTTAATCGAAAACTTTTTTTTTTTTGAGAGATAAACAAAAAATTATGAAAATTGTTGATAAAGCTGAATTTCAAAGCGCATCCAAGAGATCTGTCGGCAAAGTAAATTCTGTTGGGCAAATCGTATCAGTTGATACTGCCCGTAGAACATTTACAAGATTTGGGTTTTATACACAAGTTTTTCGATGCAAATAGAGAAAATATATTGGATTTAAGGTAATTTTCAATCAAATCATAATATCTTTACTACGGATAGCAAAAAAAAAAAAAAAACAATAAACTGAAGTTGAAAAGGAGATGTAATGAATTACTGTGAAACACAGGGGGTAATGTTTTGGGCTTGCCTGCTGACACAGTTATGTAAAAATAATTGGAAAGATATTGAACCGCCATTCGACTATTAGGGGAAAATGAAGTCATGAAAGATTGCTTATAAATTGGGAGACCTGATCTCAAACCTATAAGGCATTCATGTAATCATTTTAAGGTTCAACTTTGAGCACACCAAACAACCACCAAAACTCAATCAAAATATTAGTTAAAGAAGGAAATAATATCACTGCTCAATACATTAAAAATTGTTATTATCAATGCGTAATAGGCTTAAATATATTAAAGGCATTCCAACAAAATACTAAGTTGGTGTTGTTTTCATCAACTATGACATATTGCTTAACAATCTTTTCCTTAAGATGCAATAAACTGTTGGCGGGTTTGGGTTAATTTTTAAAGATATAAGATAGTATTGTAATTTGGTAAAAATGTATTTATTGGTATTTCACACACAATGTTTCCATTTTCCTTTAAATAAAGTGTTTTTTTTTTTTAGGCTGAAATTGTTTTGTTTTTGCTTTCCTCTCACTGTATGTTTAGTCGTATGTACATATATATAAAATAAAATAAAAAAAACTTTAGAATTTCTTACCTGAATAATACAAAGAATCCATAGGATTCAATAATCATACCAATTATTGGGAAGCCCAATAATACAACTACAATTCCTCCAAAGAACGATAGACTCCCCTTAAGTTTGTGTCTTTGAAAGAAAAACCGAAACGTTCTTTCAACGCCAATTACGCATCCTAAGCCACTTAAAAAGAGAATCTTAAATGAAAAAACATAGTATCAAATGAGTTGCAGAATATTAATTAAATAATAAAATTAACATACGTTGCCAATTGCGAGTAGACCCTTGTCAAACAAAAACAGTACACCCAAAAAGAGAAATGAAACCCCGAATCCCGCAAGGCCAATTCCAATTTCTGTAGAAGCAAAGGAAACAACTTTTAGCACAACAATACAAAAGCATCTATGTTATATTTACTTTGTAAATCTGTTACTGCAATCATTTTTTCTAAAATGCTTAATTTAGATTAAATCATCTAATAAACCAAAAAAGCGATATTTCCTACACAGTACACGGTCCACGTAAACTCGATATTTGACATGTAAACAGCTGGTTAACTCAACAGAACAAATCATCAAATGTCAGCTTAATCGTACTTGACAACAGCTATAGATGAGCTGTATTCAGCCAAATAGAATAAGAATGTAAGCAGGGTATAAATAGTGATTTGTCATAAGTTATATGCATACACATGTATTTTAGGCTGTCCAAAAATAAGAACGTATATATCAGCAAAAATCTGTTTATTTTTCACATAGTCACATGTGATAAATTCTTTTACTGTTACTTTCCTGTTCCTGTTTCCTCATTGATCCACATGAGGTGCAGTTCCAAACAAGATTAAATATGTATATAGGCGTTATTATTGATCAAATTAAAGTTTGATTTGCATAATAATTATTTATTTTATTAAATTTTCAATTATCAATATAATACGAAACAAATTGTAAAGTCCAGTATCCTACGCAGGGGTACTATACCCACCAGGTGTTTCCAACAGCACGCAGAGTTATTACAGAGTTCCCATGGCTAATTAATTATGTTATTAAAAAAGTATCAACATTTTTTCATCATTTTATTATTTTTTTAAAAGAATACGAAATAAGATTTCAACACTAAGTGCACATTTTGAGCACTGTTCATCAATTTGATATTTGTTAATATAATAAAAGCAATGAGAATAGTTTTAAAATTAAGCAGATCCACATCGGTAGCTTTTATGTTAAATATGTTAAAATGGTTAAGCGTCAAGCAAAGGATTTTAGTTAATGTCTTACCATTGTACTTAAAGAATACATGCGATATGATAGAGAATTACAACCATTCAATTACAACGAAATGAAAATGACCTAAAATTGCCATTATACTGTGCAAACGCTATACGAAATGGTATTATATATAAAGGTTTTAATCTATTAAATTCATTTATATAATCTCTGAGCAAGATGTATATATGCAATATTTTATAAAGCCTTAATCTATGAGAAAATAATTTATCACTTCATTTCATCCCTAAAAAGTATTCCTCATGCAAAGGATCGCTATCTTTTCTTCTATCAAACTAGACTTTGTTTCAATTAAAATATCACTTCCCAAAAGGTCCGTTATGTGTTGCTACATTCTTTTAGCTCAACCTATCGAATTCTACATTCTTGCTATTAGAGCGAATGACCAAGTTATTGACGTAAGTTATTCCATTGACGAAATTCTTAGCTCTGATGACCTTAATCTGCTTCTGCTAAGGTGGATTCCATCGGACGATCACTTCTTTTCTATCGCGCCAAACGCAGGTTCATCCGAAGAATGTCATCTCATTAATCGTATAACAGATTCAAGCCTAAAACGTCCCTAACTACATCGGTAGGCAACTAGACTCCACAGTAACGTTTTGTCCCTTAACCCTCTAAACTATCGAAAACTTTCACAACTCTCTTCTTCTCTCATTTTTCCATAGCTCCTCACCCCAGTTCACTCCTTCCCTTCTACTATCTCTTCTTTCAACTTCCATAAAGCTTATTTTCGCAAAATCAATATCTGTCTTGTTTTGATCTTACCATCCTATCTTTATCTGATGTTCTCTCCGTTTTTTACAGTGAAATATTTAATTCCGCTTCTCTTTTTTGTTTCTCTTATGGGTATAACAGAAGACTGCGCTTTTTATAAAACAGAAGAAAGAAATTATGGGCAGTTTGTCTTCGCACCAATTCTTATTCTAATTAGTCTAACTATCCTGAAACTTACCTCCAATTCACCCAGCGTTATAACCTTCTCTATCAAAATCACTCGTGTGATAATATGTATATCATCGACCGACCCACAATCATTTGTAGGCAACTTTGTCCTACCTGACGCCATATATTTCAAGTACCTTCCCTATTCTGCATTGGCCCCACTCTCTTTCAATCTTCTGATCCTACCCTTATCAAAGAAAAATAACAAAATCTCAATGATGAATTTTTAAGCGGGCCAGATCAATATTTCTCAAAAAGTGTGCCTCCGATTATTTGCATCCAGTCTCCTCCATATTTTCTCTGTCCCTACAAAGGTAGATCAACTACTACAAATTTAGCTGAATTCGTATCCTTGCGCAATTAGCCCCAGAAAATGACAATGAAATAGATGTTATTGCTGCAGATATAGCTAAGTCCTTAGATAAAATTTCCCATCAATTGATCCTTTTCAAATAGTCTTCCCTCAGTTTAGATCCCATATTGGTAAAATAGATACCATCTTACCTGAAGAACTGTTATTATAGAGTTCGTTTTAGGTTAGCCTTCTCAACCCCGTTCTGGTGTCCCACCAGATGGCACTCTCTTTTTCATTTTCTTGAGAGAATTATTTAACACTGCGCCCTATTCATTTACGCTGACGGAACTAAATTCTCCAAAACAACTTTTTCACCCTAAGACTCTATTTTCATTCAAGAGGACCTCGATAGGTTTTCCATTTGGTGTTAAAATTAAAATTAAAATTAAAAAAAAAATCAAAAATTTCCTTATAGTCATATATTAATTTTATTAAAATTTAAATAATGGATTATCTACTTAATAAATAAATAAATAAAAATTATGAACTTATGTATGTAGGTGTATAATAATAAAGTAAATCGAAGAAATTAACAAAATCATTTTCCAGCGTTTCAACTCTCTGTGTAAACTAGTTCCGTGTGCCCTCTATCGGTTATAATACGCAACATAACAAACATATTCAACATAAATTCGCTTTACATGGGTCGGCTTTGTATTCGCCATTTTTTCTCACTTCTCATCAAAAGTTGTAAGGCAGAGGACGCGTGTCACGAAGAACTAGAAAAGAAGTGTGCAGAATTATCTTTTGTTCACCACTCATTTATTTGTAAAAACAACAAAAAAAATATGGATCGTGAGTGTTAAATAGAATATAATTGATAAAGAGTAATATAAAATAAATGTTTAAAATAGGTGGAAACTACGGAGGAAGCGGAGGCGGTGGCGGAGGCTACAATAATTTTTCTGTACCTCCACCAAACTTTCAGCAACCATCTAAGAATGGTGGTTATAATGAACCGCCGCCATCATTTAACAAATCCGGTCAAGGAGGTAATTCTGAATGTATATCTGTATATAATTTAAAATCTCTCATCAAGAAATATTTGCTGTTGGTATATTCCTCTAAATTGTATTTTGAAATGGGAATTTGTTTTCTTGAATTAGTAGGTGGTCGTGGAGGTGGATGGAATGAACGCGGTGGTGGTGGTAGCAGTGGCGGCAGTAGTGGCGGCTATGGGTATGTACATATTTTGTTATCTAAATATTTTTTTTTTTCTTATTTTTATATATAAAAAAAAAAAAAAAATAAATTAAACTCACAAGCTAAGACCATTTAAAAGTGTATCGGTAACAGAAATTGTCTACATATGTCGAAATTGATTTTTATTTTTACGGGTATATGCGTATCTATTTGTACGATAAAAGGTTTAGCGAAATTTTTGCTTTTCAACTTCAACTTTGAAACTATGGGATATATTCTTTTAAGTGTAGTATGCAAACCATTAATCTGGAAAAAAAATGTGCATACGTGTATGAAGAATTAAAAAAAAAAGAAAATACATATATTTGAGGTTAATAAAAATAAATGTCCATCTAAGGAGCTTTAGCGATATTGTAATAAAGAAAAGGCGGCTAATTTAGTTTTCCGCCACCAGCTAGATAAAAAAAAAAAAAAAAAAAAAAAAAAAAAAAAAAAAAAAAAAAAAAACGAAAGCGACCACAAACAAGGAGCAATTGAGATACAAAATAATCTGAATAGGATTTACGAGAGGTAAAAATGAGATCCGCTTTAGCCTGGAATTTGAATGATGACTGACTCACTGTGTATGTATATAATGGCAAAGCCTGAACAATGAGCATGTTGTTTGTATTATTAAAAAAAATTAAAAGAGATTAAGTATTTAATACGGTATCACAAAGCTATGCGCATCATTTATATCATTTTCATTTAAATTTGCGACCTTACAATTCATAAGATAATGCTTTAAAAAGTTCGATACTTACTGAAAAAGACTTACAATAAAAATCCTTGTTTGGTTTTCATTAAAAAAAAAAAAAAAAAGATAAATATTAAAGGAATTGGTGAAATGTGTAAATTTTATAACTCTTACAGTTTTATTTCATAAATCAGATTTTTCATTCATCTATTAAAAATTGTTTACAAGGTGGCGCTACAGTCCAGGGTAGACCTGGGTCCCAAACAACAAGCGTCTCTAGCGAGCTTAGCTAGCTGGTAGCTAGATTAAGATTTCCTTCCACTTGCGTGCGCCACCTAAGTTGTGGTCTTACAACTCTTTTGGACCGGAGTATTGATGTCCATCCGCTCTTCATGACCCAGGAATCTAAGTTGTTTTAACTTCATTCTTCTCGCCAAGTCGATGTCTCGATGCGGGCTATAGCTCGAAGCAATAAACGCGCACTTATGCCATACAGTAATAATTTACTACATATATATATATATAATGTAGACCTGACTTAAAGCTGAGTTAAGACACTACGTCAGATAAGACGAAATAGAGTTGCCGAAATGCAACTACATTTTCGGTGTTTAATTTAATTGAACTTGCCAAGGGACTTATACACATATGTAAGTCAAAAAGTCGAATTTGACAATCATTGCTAATCGTTAAGTAACCAAACGTACATGGTAAATTTTATTTATTTTTTAGTTGCATTTTAACACAACTTTTATTCAACTTTTCAACTACATATGTATATATAATAGATGGGAGAAGTGATTTAAGTTGGAATTCCAATCAAGTTTATGAAGGAGTATATCCGCAATTGAGACTTGTTTCACTATTTGTGTTTACCCATATGCTCTGAACAAACATGGTAGAGTAACGTTTCTTGCAAAGAATTCTCCTTGCATTACCTTTTATCGGTGGTTTATCTTGAAGCACGTAAGCAGACGTACACCGTATCTGTTGCTCTTATTCGGTAATTGAAATCTCATAATTTGACTTTTTTACTGAAAATCGTATTTAATTGCTCAAAAAATGTTTTAAGAGAAGATAAATGCATACGAAAAGGAACGGATTCTTAATTAGTGTAGATGCTGCTATAGCCCAAAACTTGAAAAAGTTCTTTGTTTCACAAAATGGCGGCTGTTTGAAAAAAAAAAAAAGAAAAAAATGTTGGCATGTTTTTTTTAACAATTCCGAATTTTTTAAAAATAGTAAAATAAAAAGTTTTGATCTTTGAGATATCGTGCACGCCAACTCGAAAAAAGTAGTTTGAGACAAACAGATCGGGACAGACGCCGTGTTACAAAAATGTAACTCGATTTTGAAAAATCCTTTTGAGGGCGTATTCTTCAGTGTTTAATTTTTGGAAATATGAAAAAGAAAAAAATTTAGACTAGAATACCCCTTTAAAAGTCGGCGATAGATACGTAATCCCCAAGATTGTATTTTTTATATTTTGTGTTGTGTACAATACAATGCAATGTAAAATTTCATTTCATACTCTCGATAACTCTAACTTAATTGCGTGCGTCTTATTAAAAAAAATTGAAAAGCAATTTTCTCATCTTACACAAAATTTTGTTTGTTACTTGTTTATTTTTTAATAAATTTTTAGGTGATTTGCCAGAACCTATATCGAATTCGTAAATTCCAAATATTTATGTGTAGAGTTTTTAAATCTTTTTAAATTAATTAATTCTCCTTACCCTTTGACGAAAAATACATTTATTGAGACCTCACTTGGAATATTATAGTAAAAATCAGTGCTCAGCCAATCTCAATAGAATAATTTCGTTTTCTGAGTACTGCAAAATCAAAATTCGCAATGTCGCTCGTTCGCTCAACCATCAGGTTTTTTTTTTTTTTCAACCATGTTACTCAAAATAAAGGCACATACGTATTTTGAGTGAACTCTAAACTCTAAACTCTAAAAAAATCCGAAATTGAATTATCGTTTCAAATGATAAAAAAAGCTGTTTTACCCAGTAATATCTTACAGTAAACTTATTTACCACATTAAGGGGTTAGGCCACTCTAGAGGCCGAAAGACTAGATTTTTAGGATTTGTTTTCTTTTTTTTTCTTTCTCAAATATTAATTACAAAATAGATCGAGGTTACAAAAAAGAGTATTTATTTTACATGCTTATCAGTGTGTGTATACAATAATTTTTTTGAAGCGATTAATTTTAAAGTGGCGACTATGCAGCGTTTTTGCGATGACGTCTCCATTTTCTCAAGGTCCACGGCAGGACAGACAGCTCCTGTAATTTTTGATTTTATATAACTGCTAAAGGTTTTTTTTTATATAATAGCGTAATTTTTTTTTTTTTCGATATATTAAATTTTGGCCAAATGGCACACTTCAAAAGTGGAGGTGAAAATTGGCATAAAAAATCGTCAGATAATTGTAAATAATAAATGAACTATGCAATATAAAAAAAGAAAATCCTACATACTTCCATAGAAAATGGTACTTTTCAATATATATTCAATATTTAAAGTGAATCGGTTGAAAATTGTCTGTCATGTTTCCGGCCAACTTGAAAAATGCAGTTTTATGATAAACGCGTTAAGTTTATTCGCTGCATACCTGGTGGCCTTGTACCCAATAAACAAGTACTTCGAGATATTTCCCGGTCATAATCTTTTGGGATATTATTTTTGAGGTCCTAACAGACATTGAAAGCAAAAAAAAAAAAAAAATCTACTTTTTTGAAAATCCTAGAGTGGCCTAATTCCTTAGTCAGTAAGAAACTGCTTCTGCTTGTTGTCTAAATGTTAACAAGTTTGTAAAATGTAAAATAATTTCCCATAAACAAAAGAATTAACTATTAAAAAAAATGCATTTTTTTTTCTTCTTGTATTTGTTCTTAATTCACACAGTTACTCGAAATAAATGCACATACGTATTTTAAAAAACTTCTTTACCCAGTAATATCGTACAGTTAACTTATTCACCACATTTAAGAAAACACTTGACTGTAACAAACAAAGCAAAATTACTTAAATAGAAATTGGTAAAATAGGTATCAGCGCTGTAAACAGAATATATAGATAGCTATAAAAAGGAAAATAAATCTTACCACACGGTGACAGATAATCTCGCATGGTTTTGTGGATTTTTTAAAAAAGAAACTGGCAACAAATTTCGATAGTTTGAATAATTCCAGGTTATTGGTAATTGGTTAGAAATCGCTATAAATTGATGGAATGTTACCTCATTTTCTATAATCAGAATTATAAACAAAACCTTTCCTAACGAACGCGTAAATACTTAAAATAAGAATATGACACGAAGCAAATTCAAACGGCTCCGTTCTAGATAATGTGAACAGTCGATTTAGGCTATTGTTATACGCAAATGTGTTAATATAGGTAAAATTTAAAGGTTTCACTAATAATTTTAAAGGATTTAAAGTGGTATTCGATAGTTAAAACGCTGGAAAAGTAACATGGGTAACATTTATATAAATATGTAATACATATAAGGTAAGCAAAATCAGTTGGTGATTCAAATTAATATGTGCTGGTTCTAATGTATTCAACCTCTTCGTCAGTGTTAAGTAGAGTAAAATATTGCCATGCATTAATGCGAAAAATAAGTCCCTGTCGTAACTTGTTATACAAATACAACCCACAATAAACGAAGTTGAAAGGCAAAAATTGGTTTCTTGGTAATTAAATTAATTATAACTGGTAAAAAAAAAAAAAACAAGGTCTATTTTCAAAACGAAAACATTTGGTAATTTGGTAAAGCGTTAACAATTTTAGTGCAAGAAAAAAGGAAGCAACGATAATCCCTTTTGAGGATATTTTTTATTTTGCAAAAAAGAAAAAAAGAAGGTATTTTTTGTTAAATATCAAAGAGTAATGTTTTATAAGGTCTGTAATTCAAGTGTAATTTTCCTCCCCTTCTCTTCATTACATCAACAACTTTCAACGGTACTTGCTTGTGTATACAAAAAAAACTTTTATGCATTTAAATGAGTATTCAATGTATATTTTAGAACTGGAGGCGGCAACAAGGACGGCTACAATAAAGGTAAAATATACAAGCAAATCGCTACAGAGTAAAGTATTGTTTTAATATCTTTTCGAATCTATATTACATAAACAAAAATAAAAATTCAGTATTATTGGGGAAAAAAAAAATAAATAAATAAAAAAGTTATAAACATCATTGCCCAAAAAAGTAATGAAAAAAAAAAAAAAAGAAAAAAATAAATAAATAGTAAACGGTTACAAGAATACATAGTTATATTAGGCAACAAAAGGGAGTATTGGTTTTTGTCTCATATTTACTATTACTAAATGAGTAAGCTTTTGCTTTCGATTGATTGAATATATTGGAATATATCTCCAAAAAAGCTGTACGCTGTAAGAAAAGTATTTACTTCCATTATTTTTGATAAAATATAATACATATTTTTATATGTATCATTTAACTTTTGGTTTGAATAGATCCGTGACTATAAGGTATTTAAATAATTATAAATTGGTACTGCATGATATTTTATGAATTGGGAGGAGGGTCTAGATAAAAATGTTTTGATGTTCGAACTTAAAAACAGAGATTATTTAAATATGCATTTATATTTGTCAGATATGTAGAGTAATTACAACATATCCAGTGTGTATTATAGTGAAATTCTCATGTCGGATTTTTCTATACACCGCAGTCTGTAATGGAAATTATTTAAATATTTGTTTGTATATTTTTGCGATCGTAAGAGCCACTGGATAATCACGTTACAATTTATATTACCTTACTTCATCGAATAATTGGTAAAATGACATAAAAATAAAAATTGTACGAATTTAATCGTTAAGAAGAAAATTAATGTCACCAGAAGATGAATGTATTAATCTGTGTATGTACTTTGTTTTTTTTTTTTTTTTTTTTTTTTTTTTTTATGGGAATATATATATATATATATATATGTAATAAAGTATGTAAGACTGACATCATCTTTGAAAAATCTGCATGCCAATTATGAATATTTTTCTAACAAGTTACGACTTAAATTTAATAGAGCTGGTTTGAAACGTTTAATAGATACAAAATTTATTCCCGCTTCAGATTAGTTTGGGGAAAATGAGTTTCTGGTTTGGTATTGATTTTTTCCTCAGTTATTCATTTTTTAAGCAGTTCTTTCCAGAAAAGTTTCTGATCTTAACACGTTTAAATAAATCTTCACTAAACTAAAATAAGTATTTATGTATGCAGGTCGATTGTCCGTAAATGAAGTAATATATCCTTTCGTCGGATATCATCACATTAAAATATGAAATCTGTGAAAGTAGCTCTTTAAAGTAGGAAAATGACAAAAGGGCAAACACTTAAAAAAAAATTGGGCAAAACTAGACGTATAATTATCATTAAAAGTGCAATTCTGATCCCCAGCGGTTTATCATATTAAATTGGGTAAAAATCACCATAAGAAAACAACATGAACTGAGTGTGCTGCTCAAAAATAAAAATATTTTATGATTAACCTGTCAAATGTCAAATGTCCGTATCAAATATATGCTGCATAGTATTCCTAATATTAATTCTACTTGAGGCCATCTTTATTCAAGTAGTAACCATTTAAATATAAGCAACTAGCTTAAGCAATTTAGTAAATAGTGTTAAGGTAATGTGTATTTTTTTGTTGCTACGCATAAAAAGGATGTATCGTAAAACATGGAGTGTTAAGTTCATTAGATTATCAAAATTTGAGTAGTTAAAAGAGACGTTGCAATAACATCTTTTAATCAGCCCTTTATAATAATTTGCGTTTGGTTGAAAGCAAGCACACTCATGTGTAAATACTGGTACTTGTAAGATTTTGTTTTCCTTTTTTTTTTTTTTTTTTTGTTTTCCTTTTTTTTTTTTTAATGAGATGAAATGGGTTTTCAATCAACATTGCATGTGATTTAAACGCAGACCAACGATAAACCGTTTAAAAACTAAGGATTCTTTTTATACTTATGTATATAAATTTTTAGTTGTTAGCAAATTTTTTGTCATTAAACAAAGATAAAAGCAAAAAAGGGGAAAATCGTACAAAGTGAAACTTATCTACGGTCTTATATTTATCTTAGTTAAATAATAGCGTACACTATTAGTTTACAAGTTAAGCAACAAACACATTATCCATATAAAAAATCTCTAACGAATTTCAAATTCTAGGAGGAGGATATGGCAGTAGTTCTGAAATGGTCACACAAGAGGATACCATCTTCATATCTGGAATGGACCCAAATGCTACAGAAATGGAAATTGAATCATTTTTCGGTGCAATTGGTATTATAAAGGTATGGAATTATTTTATTTGGACAAGCTGAATGCTAATATAATTGTACATCTTACTTATTATTACAGAAAGATAAAAGGACGATGAAGCCAAAAATTTGGCTGTATAAGCATAAAGATACCGGAGTGTCAAAGGGTGAAGCCACTGTGACATATGATGATACGAATGCCGCTCAATCGGCTATTACATGGTTTGATGGACGTGACTTTAATGGATGCATTATCAAAGTCTCCCTTGCGCAAAGACAAAACAACTGGAATAAAGGCGGTCGTGGAGGCGGTGGCGGTGGTGGCAGTGGTGGTGGTGGTTTTGGTGGAGGTCGTGGCGGTCCCCGTGGTGGCGGTGGTGGTGGTGGTGGTGGTGGTTTCGGCGGTGGTGGCCGTGATGGTGATCGTGGTGGTAGGAGCTTCGATCGCGGCGGAAATGATTTTGGTGGTGATTCCGGTCGCGGGGGAGGTGGTCGTGGTGGTGATCAAGGAGGACGCATGGGTGGACGAGGTGGTTCTAGTGGTGGTAGCGGAGGCGGTTCCGGTATGCCACAAAGAGATGGTGACTGGAAATGCTCCAGTTGTAGTAATACTAATTTTGCATGGAGAAACGAGTGCAATAGGTTTGTGTTAATGTTTTTGCTTTATACATATAGTATGAAAACTTATTTTTTTTTTTTTACAAAGATGCAAAACGCCTAAAGGAAGTGAAGGTGGTGGTGGCGGATCTGATATGGGTGGTAGCGGCGGCGGTGGTGGTGGTGGCGGTGGTTACGGTGGCAGTGACCGTGGTTTCCAAAGGGGCGGAAGTGATAGAAACGGGGGAGGTGGCGGAGGTTATAACCGTTTTAGTGGCGGAAGTGGTGGTGGCGGTGGAGGTGGCGGCGGAGGTGGTGGAATGAGAGGAAACAACCGCAGAGATGGAGGAGGGAGCGGTGGGCCTATGCGAAATGATGGTGGAAACAGATCAAGACCTTATTAAGCATTCGAACTAAGCGGACTTAGTTTTTTTTTTTTTTTTTTTTATTATTTAACGTAAAATTAAAACAAACAACTATGTTGTAATATTAATGGACTAAGAAAATAGAATTAAATGTAGATATAAATGTTGGTGATTTTATTTTAACGAAACTTTCTTTTCAGTTTGTTAACTTTCAGAGTTATTTAGAGGTCGATAAGATTACGATGTAATAGATTTTGTCTATACTTTAATCATGTCTCCATTGGCATAATATACGAACGTGAATCAACAAACTCGTGTTAGGAATGAAAACGAAAGTTTTGCACAAATTAGTTTTTTAGGGTTACACACTTTTGCCAACATTCCTGCCATTTTTAAACCATCTAAAAACATGATTTGTCTAACTTTTCAAGATAGGACATATCATACCATTCTAGGTGCCGTGATTTTATGTTTTGGAACAAAAACCAAAGGCAGCCACGTTAAGCGAGTAAGGTGGGTAGTGAGCAATTCCTCGTTGAATCAATATCTGACGGTGGTCATAGACTACGGAAGGTCTCCATAGACTGTATCCAACTTTGCTTTTATTTCTTCGCATGTTTTTGCATCCAACAATAAAAATCAAATTACGGATCGATATTGCTCTTGTTCCATTGTATCAAAAAGCACCGAAGATGTTTAGTGCAAATAGCTGTCAGACAATCTGAAATTTTGTATGGCGTTTTAAAGATCGTAGTACTTAATGGTAATGTTAACTTTCTTTAGTAACAAAACTTGCCTTTGAAAACGGAGACATATTTGTCGACCCTTGATTTTTTATTTTTTAATAAGCGTGCAAGGATTTTGAAAACCCTTAAAATGTTTCAGAAAGAGAGATACCTGTATATATGGTATACGTTGATCTTGGATGTTTGCAAGTTATAATGACTAGTTGTACGGCTCTGGAAAAAATCACGATATTTCACTGGTATACTGGTAAGCATTCATAAAGAGACGGGTGTTACGGTTAAAGGTTTGAAGGGGCGGTATGTACAAGTATGTCTATCCTACTGAACATTTCTTTTACTTTTATAGTTTTAGGGGCAAGGAATCGAAACCACCTACCAGTTGAATTTCATTTCCTCAGAAACCTAAACTATGAAATAGTAAAATAGAGTGAATATATTGGGTCATATAGATGGTGTCACTAGATGGTGTTGGTTTCCATTTATCTGGAAACACTAATCTGATTGTGTCCAACGAACACGTGTTTGAAAGGTGACATGTCAAGCTACATTTTTTCTGAAGACAGCTGTCTAATTCGTTGCTCTTGTTAAAAGTTATACTGATTGGAATATTAGTGAAATATCTGAAGAAATACACTATGTGATGCTTTTTTATTATAAAAAAGGGGAAAACGCTGCAAAAACATGCCGACAAATTTGAGCAGCTTACGGTGAAAATGCTGTGAGTGAACACCTGACCCATTAGTTTGAAATTTCGATGTAAAAGTTGCACCTTGCACTGATCGGCCTGTTACTGAAAAAGTAGATAACATTTTGCAACTGATGGAGCTCTCTGGAGAAAGCGGAGGCACTAAATATCAACCGTATGACAGTTTGGAATCATCTAAAACGAGCAGGCTAGTCAAAGAAGCTCGATGATTGGGTGCCACATGAATAAATGCAAATAAATTTAATCGACCGAATAACCATCAGTGAAACGCTGCTGAAACGTAACGAAATGGAACCATTTTTAAAGCGATTTGTTACGGGCGATGAAAAATGGATTAAATATGAGAATATCCAATTCAAGCGATCGTGGTCAAAGGCCGGTGACCGACCACAAATGACTTCAAAGCCAGGATTGACGGCAAACAAGGTTATGTTGATTGTTTTGGTGGGATTGGAAGGGAATTGTCTATTATGAGCTGCTGGAACCATTTGAATGAAGTTATCAAGAAAGAGCGACCAGAACTGACCAACAGAAAGGGAATTGTCTTGCATCAAGACAATGCTAGGCCACACACATCGACGGAGCTTGGTTGGAAAGTTTTAATGCATCCACCGTATGGCCCGGAACTTGCACCCTCTCATTACCATTTGTTTCGGTCTTTGCAAAACTGTCTTGATGGTAAAAAATTGTCCGACTGAAGAGCTGCTGAAAATCACTTGGCAAGTTTTCCGCTGATAAACCACGGAAGTTCTACACCGATGGAATTATGAAGCTACACGGAAATGGCAAAGGTCATAGATAAATTTTGAATAAAGAAAATTTTTTTCAAAAATGTTCCACAACAACCGCGGCGACTATATGACCCAATATAATAAGTCGTTCCTGGTAGATTTTTGTAACTCTTTTAAACGAAAAACGGATGGTTTACGTTTATTTAGTAAAAGTTGGAGTTCATGATAGTGTTACGAAACCCTTAAAGGTTTCATTGAAGGACCTTAAGCAAGGACATGAGTACATGTACATCAGTATACTGCAATGTATACAGTGAAAAATCGATGTTGCTTGGGGGAATTTAACTATTCGAGGGATTAGGGTCGGTGATTTGAGCATATACATATGTATGCCAGATACTATGAGGAAACATAATATTTTTTGGAACGTAGAAGCGATTAAATGACGTTTGAAAGAGGATAAAGAGGGGTTGTTGCGATAAGATCATTGGTATAATTTAGAAATTTGATTGTATTTGTTGTAGTGGTTGTGACGGGTGATTAGATAGCAATAATGGTTTTTCCAATTGTTATGTCTCAGCAGCCGCCAAAGTTACCAATGACATCCAACTGTTAAAATATTCAGCAAGATTGCCATTTTATCATGCATCGTTTTACGTTTGCCGAACGTGCGGAAATTATTAAAAAATATTGAAATTCCGTCTCAGTTGTAAATACGCAACTAGAATTTTGTCGTGGGGTCGGTTGTCATTATGGCTTCAGTGTACACTCTTTTGAAGCTGAAGCCACCAACCAGACAGAGATTTGTGCGAAATGAAGAAAACATAGCCGCGTACCGGCCAGTATCAACGAAGACCCAGAAATGTCTTCAGTGCCGATCAGTTGAATTGGCATCGGTAGAGAGCCAATCCAGCTTATTTTGCGGTTGGGTTTGGATCTACATCCGTATAATACCGATACGGTATTCTTGCTGATGCAAAAATTTAAGCCGGACGACCATAGACATAGTCGATTTTCATTTTCGATAGATCTTGTCGGACGATGCCCTATGCGATGCGACGACGATGCGGCTAGGTTAACAAGCAAAATTACCATTGTTGGAGCAAACACCATCCACAAGCGCTCAGCCAAGCATCAATGCATCCACAAAGAATGATTGTTTGTTGCAATTTATGGAATAGCGGCATCTTAACGTCACCTTAACGTCAATGTCTCATTTATAGGGCAATGTTAACTGACATGGTCAAAGCTCGATGACATATCCGAGCTGTGATTCCAAAAAGATTTCGCTATATGCCATACAAGGGACGCAACGCTCGAAGTTGTGATCATGCTATTTGACACCACTCGATTATTTTCTCTGGGGCTACGTAAAGTCCTTAGTCTACGTTAACAAGGCAACCACTTTGGACGAGCTCGAGGCCAACATTCGACATAATATTGCCGCACATATTGGAACGTTATCAAAAATTAGACCGACCGCTTGAAGCACTGCCAGCGAAGTCGAGGCGCTCAATTGAATGATGTGCTATTCTATACATAATGGCATGAACGTAGCTTCAAAATAACTCCAAAATAAATTTATATATTGTTTAATTTTTTTTTCGTTGTTATCTGGTCACCCTTTAGCTGCGTTAGGAGGTTTTAGAACTTGGGAAAAACTATGAGTTTATTGGACAAAATTGGTAAGTGAATAGCTTGAGTTGGATAAGGTAGTATGTTTGCTGAGTTTTTTATTTTCGTATTTTTTATGTTAGATCCGTTATTTGGGAATTAAGTTGCGGTTGCTAGAATGAGAGCGATTTGCAACTAAAGTTCACTATGTGTGTGCAATATTGATGGCCTTGTTTTGAGTAAAATGGGCGAATTTTGTTTTAAATTTGAACTAACGTAGGAGGCAAACTATCTAGATATTACAAATTCAAAACCCGCTTTCACTGATCGCCTGTCTGGGAATCCGTGTGAATTGTCTTCAATGCAATTTCCCTCTTATTTTACACAAAACCCGTCCATTTTACTTAGAAAATGTCATCCACATTACACATGCATAGTGAACTTTACTTGTAAATTGCTCTCATTCTAGAAATTTGCTTGTAAATTGCTAATATTATCATATAATCGTTCTAATAAATGTTTCAAAATGCATCATTTCATTCAATTTCAACTACATCAGCCGTTTCTAAGAGAAACTTGAATTAAATTCAAACTTTCAGAAGATACGTGTATAAATTTGGCAGCTGTCGGACGATTAGTTCTCGAGATATAGCATTGTGAGTGAAGCAACTTTTGTTATTGTGAAAAAAAAAAAAAAAAATGGATTCAAAGCAATCTTGTGTGTTGATTTATCATTGCTTTTTGATGGAAAAAAAATTCAACCGATGCAAAGAAATGGCTTGATAAGTGTTACCCGGACTCTGCACTAGCCGAACGAACCATTCGCAAGTGGATTGAAAAATTTAAAAGTGGTCATACAAGCACCGAAGATGATGCACGCAGTGGATGTCCAAAAGAGCATGTTTCAGATGAAAACATCAAAAAAGTCCACAAAATGATTACGAATGACCTTAAAGTGAAGTTGATCGAGATAGGTGAGGCTCTGAAGATATCAAAAGAGCGTGTTGGATATATCATACACGAATATTTGGACATGCGAAAGCTCTGTTCAAAGTGGGTGCCGCGTTTGCTCACAGTCGACCAAAAACAACAACGTGTTGATGATTCAGAGGAGTGTTTAAAGCTGTTCAACCACAATAAAGTCGAATTTTTGCGTCGGTATGTGACAATGGATAAATCTTGTATCCCTCACTTCACACCAGAGTCAGGTCGGCAGTCAACTAAGTGGCGTGCAAGCGACGAACCTTGTCCAAACTCAACAGTCGGCTGGCAAGGTTATGGCATGCGTATTTTGGGATACACATGGAATAATTTTCATCGAATATCTCCAAAAGGAGCATACTATCAACAGCGACTATAATATTGCGTTGTTGGATTGTTTGAAGGACGAAATCGCAAAAATTCGGCCGCATTTGAAGAAAAAGAAAGTGCTGTTTCATCAAGACAATGCACCATGTCACAAGTCGATGAAAACGATGGCAAAATTGAATGAATTCGGCTACGAATTTCTTCCTCACCCAAATTCTCCAGATTTAGCCCCCAGAGACTATTTCCTGTTCGCAGACCTCAAAAGAATGCTCGCCGGAAATAGATTTAAGACCGATGAAGTAGTAATCGCCGAAACAGAGGCCTATTTTGAGGCTCAACCGAAATCGTACTACAAAACTGGTATCGAAAGATTGAAAAATCGTTTCAATTATAATTAAAGTTGAATTTTGCATTTCCGGAATTTGGGCAATTTTGACTCCAATAGAACACTTAAAATTCCTTTTGACTTTGAAGCCAAACAATCAATTGCTTGGAAACAAAAATCTATTTTAAAAAACAATAGGTCTGTTCCAGGATTCCAAATTTGTACAAAAATCTGTTCCCGTGAGAAAAAATTTGTAAAAAAGGACGCATTTCCTTACCCTGCCAAATTAATTAGATTTTAAAGGAACTGCCAAATTTGTAAAAGTTTAAATTTGTGTGAATTACGACAATTTTATGCAAATTAGCTCAAATGCCTTGGACATTGACAAAGAGGAAAAAAAGAGCTTCATATTGAAGCGAATTATTCGCAGATGTGGTCATTGAACTCCAATGCCTTATATGTTGAAGCCAGATCAGAGGTGATGAAAAAACATCGCTTGAGTAAACCTAGACATTTCGCAGCATTTTTGGGGACATCGTATATGTGGGTGTCATTCTAACGTAGGTTTGTCACTGACACACATACCGAGAATGACAGCAAACAGAATTGAGTTTCAGAAGCATCAAATTCCACTCTGTTGATAGTTTAACAATTGGTTATGCTGTTAGTATCGGAATTTAATGAGCTTAACAAACGCTGCCGTTCCCGTTCTACAGTCGAAGAACAGGTACGTGAGTCTGAGAACGAATATGAAGAGCAAAGAGCATTGCCATCAGAAATATGTATAATATGAAAAGATAAGATATCATCAATGAAAATTAAAAAAAAAAGTGTCGAAGATAGAATGGAACCCTGAGGCACACTACTATTTATTTTGTGAATATCAGACTTGAAACTATTCAAGAAAACTTGAATTATTCGTTCCGAAAAGTTATTTCTAATCCATTGCAGAAGAAAGTCATCGGCCTGATTCTAAACTCTGACGAATGCCTTAGAAATATCAAGTGCAACTTTTTTGCTCTCGCCAGATGAGACATGCCATCGGATCACTTGTGGACCTGTTGCTACTAAAACCGTATTGCCGGTCATTGAGAAGTTTTCGTGTTTCGAGATATTTCATGAACTAATGGTTTATTAGCGTTTCCATGACCTTGGAAAGAGGGCACGTAACTGCAATGGGTCTATAGAAAGGGAGAGAAAAAGATTCGCCTTTTTCAGGGACAGGCTGGGAAAATGTTGTTTTCCATCTGTTCGGGAAGAATATGATTGATGAAGAGGAAGAACACTTCTTCAGAAGAAGGGGAGATATACCATCTGGGACAGCGGATTTGTGTATATTGAGGTCTTTAAATACTCTTGCTATTACACGAGTGCGAAAGTGGAATTAAAAATTCGACGCGCTCAAGTATAAGCGGGAACAAAACACAACCTGGAAGTGTTGAACTGTCTGCAATGCAGATGCAGCAAGCAGATTGACCTTGTCCAAAGAGCTGACAGCTGGAATGTCATTGTAAATGAGCGTTGGGATGGAGAATGAGGCAGAATTTCTAATGTTTTTGACGAATGACCAAAAATGTTTACTATTATTAGGACATCGTAGTATTTTTTGCCTCAGTTTCTAGTCGTAATGGAATTTCACACGCTTAAGAAAGGCGTTGGATTCATTTCTGGCTCGTTTGAACTTTTTTCGTTTTTCCTCAATCGGGTTGATCTATAACCGAAAAAAATATTTCTCTCACAATGACAGAATCTTTACAGCTCGAATCGTACCATGCCTTTTCTTTTGGTTTGATAATCTGATGAAGGATGAAGTATCTCATTTCAAATAGAATGGTGTTTGTGATTATATCAGCAGCGGTATGCACGTCGTTATCCAGGAAACATAACGACCAGTTAAAATTCCTAAAGAAATTGTTGTCAGCTTCAATTGGCTTTCGTGTATGCTATATGGTTCTTTTAGGAATCCTTCTCTAACTGTGTGGTCCCTGTACAAGAGTTTAGCGGATATGGCACAGTGGTCCGCTGAGGGCAATAGCACATCAACTTATGGACCTTGTATTTATCAGGGTAAGAAGTAAAAAACAAGTCCAGGGTGTTGTCTGTATGACTATTAACATTTCTTATACCTGTGGGCTCATTTACAATCTGAGTCAAGTTGTTTTCCGCAGCGAGGATCTCAACACACCGTCTTTCGGATGTTGTCTGTCCAGAATGTCGAGCCAGTAATAACGATTTAAGTATGACGATGCAGTGAACAATTTGCTAACGGAGATGGAATTTTAACCAAATTAAATTGAAAAAAAAAAAAAAAAAAACTTTTTGAACCTACACGAAAGGCGAAACATTCTGAAATTGTTACATTACGGCAAATACAAGTTCTCATCTTACAAGTATGATTCCGGTTGTATTCTGTGTTTGTGTATTTGTCTTGATAATGAAACTCAATGACCGTGGCCGTATACATATAGGTTCGTATACGGGTACATTTGTACACCTCTATTAAATATAAAAGACAACAAAAAACGTAACGCTACCAAATTGAATAAGGCAGTTATAATTTATTCAAACACCTTTTATTATATATTGTATATATACGTATTTTTTTTTTTAATAACGCTTAACTCATAGTTGCGTTCTTATATAATAAAGTACACAGATTGTATATAAAATGAAAAACACAAATAATCTTAATTTCTTCTTTATGTAATCACAAGTATCCAGTAGTACGTAAACGCGTTTCTCTTTTTAAAAGCTAATATTAAAAAAATGTTTAAAATATGTAGCACAATACATAGTCGTTGACATAAAATAAAAGTAAATCATTTTAAATTATGTTAGTGCTTATTTTATGTGAAAAAAAAATTAATGGCAACTTTTTCATGTATTATTTCGTATGTTTTTATAATCGTTCTCTTGGAGTAACAGTCATCGCGTGTAAAAATTTAAAAATCAGTTTTAACATAGGCGCTAGTGTAGAAACCACAGATGTAGGGCGGTCACTTACGTAGCTTACAAAAAACAACGTATCGTATACAACGTATACAAATGTAGTACATTCCGACTTGAAATATGTATCTTACACGTAGAATAGAACGGAATGAAATAGTCAACCGGCAATGCAAGCATACGATTAGAAATCACACTGATCTTCGATAGTATTTTTGTAATTTGTAATTGCCCGCAATTCTTAAGCCTTACTGTGTAAATAATAAGAACTAGTCAGCAGATTAATGTCTTGCTAGATAAATAAAATAAATTAAAATTATATGTCATATTCCAATGAAAAGCCAATAAGTGAAAGTAGCTTTAAAACACGAACAAGATACAAGGAAAAAGAATATCGTTTCCCCTACCCAAAATGTTAAAATTACGAATTATGTAAAAAATTTGCTGGTAAATAAGAGAAAAAAAAAAAACAAACTTACATAGTCATAAACGAAATAAAACACATAGTACAAAAACATCAAGAGAAAAAATCTGACAAGGAAACAGTTTCTTCCGAACTCTTTTGCCTCGAAAAGCCTTTTAAAATGTTGTAAGAAATCAATTATGGGTACCTACGTATTTTAGTGTTTATAGAAAAATATTTCTCTTCTCCAATTTAGATATGGTTTAAAAATTTTCTTTACCGTTGTGTTGCCCTAATGGATATAAATACACAACTAAAATTTTCTGTCAAAAAAGTCAACTATTGCGTTTTTACCGAACCCTAAGTGTATATTTATCTTAATTTACATACAGAAAAACAAATACATAAATATAAGAGCAAAAACAAAATGTAAAATGTGAAAGTTTGAAAGTTCTTGACTAGCCTTAAAAAGGTTATTTTAACCATTGGATGCATTTTTAATCGTGGGAATCAAGACTATTGTGGTTTGACCCATCTAAATTATTATTTTTCTTTCTCTTTTAGTAATTATTATCATTTTAATGCGAATATCAATATATAATTTTTGTTTTAAATAAACGCGCTAGGCAAACAAAAGCCATGCGATACACAAGAATGCTAGATATAAAAATAACTTGGATAGTTGTTGTTCATCTTCGTACTGTGTTGTTCCACGATTAGCTAAAACGAAAACAAAAACAAACAATTAATAAATTTTTAATTGAAAAAGTAAACAATAAAACTATTAATAATACGTATTCTGGAATGTGGGAATAACAAGTTTCGATTAAAGAAACCATTTTACTTTTATATAATGATGGCAGCATGAGCTTGATATGACATTTATAACCGCGCCCAAATGCTTTTTTTTCAACCTTAATATCTTATACCATAATTTGGAAAAAAAGTATTGATAAATTGAATAATTACCCGCTGGCCTTGGTTCACCAATATTAAAGGACGAAGCAAAATATCCAAACGGAAAAGCGCCAATGCCAAATGACATGTGAAAACCATCGCCAAATCCAAATCCTTGAAAACCTTGTTGCTGCTCAGGTTCAGTTCGTTGGCCCGCGGGTCTTGGTGGAACTTTATTTCTGTAATACATTAAATTGTACTAATTAGAATTAAAAACAGTACAATACATAGTTATATTTAAGAAAGGACTTTTCATTCATTGATTAAAAATATATTACTAATGTTTGTCCTATGTAGTCTTCCGAGCTAATAGAACGAAAATTACATTTTTGCTTTTTGTCTATCAACGAATAAAAACTGCAATATAATCGAAAAATTATTAACAAATAAGATCTTGTCCAGGCTATTCCGACATATTAAGTGCTCAGGCCGGATGTTAGAGAGGTGGTGGTGGATGAGCCCTGAACTGGTTACTGGCTTTGGTCTTACTGAACCTTCGACATGGGGTATCTATAATGGAACTGGTTTTTCAGATGGGGGGTTGTACCGTCGCGGTAACTGCAGGCCATGGAAAAAAACCCACAGTTACGAAGCAACAAAAAGCCTCGGATGCAGACGGATCTACTCTTGACAACTACTGCAAACGAAATAAGGACAACGACAGCTGAACAACTAGCCAATGTTACCCCTATCTAAAAAAAATCCGATGGGATGGACCGGACAAAAAGAAGATTAAAAACTGCAACATTTACTACGATGATTGTTACTGACTGAAATAAAAGCGACTATTTGGATGCGTATTTGTTATAGGCAGACTTAGGCAAGAATTTTTGAGTTTCCAGCATGTTAACGAGCGTCTTGTAACATGTCAATATTAGTTTTATATGCGCGCAAGCCCCTTCAGAGGAGAAAGATGATGACACCTTTGTACGAGCAGTGCCCTAGCCTATCATCGATGATTTTAATGCAAAGCTAGAAAGAGAGGGAATTAATGGTATTGCTGTCGGAATGTATACCTTGGTCGTGGCTCAAGTGTTGGTGGACTGGCTTCCAAATCGGGAGGTTCAGTGTTTGAATCTTAACCTCGCTCGGAAGCCATTCAGTTTTTCAGTTATCAAAAATCAAATAAAATGAGTAGTTGACTAGAAATCAACAAGCCAAACTCCATTAAGAATTTAGTCTTCCCATTAAATGTTGGATGCCACCCATGGAGCGAAATAACCACTGAGCCCAAACATCTTAACACATGCTGAGGCATTATAAGTATGTCCATACCCACTTTAGTGTTAATTTCTTAAAAAAAAAAAAAAAAACTCCGATGAACGGATTCAAATTAATCCTTAATGTCTTAAGAGGTCCTATGCCGCTAACATCAAGTATTTAAAATCAGCGGCAGCATTGCCAAAAAGCCAGGAGTAAGATGCCGCCTCTCATGTGCTGGATTTCACTCGGCCACCACAACGAAACCCCTGGTTTGACAACGAGTGTTGGTAAACACATGCGGCTAAGCAAGAGGCATACAGAGCTGCGTTCTACGAGCAGAAGACAAGAAATGAACACTGTCTTCTCAGAAAGAAAAAGAAGGAGCATGAGATGCTCGCGGTCAAGGAAATTGAGAGATGCTACTCCAGAAATGAGATTCGAAAGTTTTACCAGAAGGTACGAAAAAACATACCACGGACAAAAACCCCGAACTGAAGCCTGTAGAGATGAATAAGGGAACATAATCGTAGAGCCTAAGTCTATGCTGAAGATTTGGAAAGACCATTTCCGTAGACTGAATAACGGCGATGACAAACCTATTACCGCTGTACTAGGTGGAGTGAAAAGTAACCCCCTTGACCGCCAGAATTTGCTGCTACTGCAAAAAAGGTTATGAAGCCTTGAAGTCCGTTCATATTTAGGCAGACATGCCAAATTTCAGTGCGATACTGTCTTTAGTTTTGTTTTGACAGCTGATTGTTGTTGACGTGTTTGGCATCATGTTGAGTATGGACAAAAACGATTTTCGTTCTCTCATAAAACATTATTTTTTGAGAGGCAAAACGGCGAAGGAAACAAAAGAAAAGTTGGATAAATATTATGGGGCTAATGCTCCGTCAGATTACACCGTCAAATATTTGTTTTGAGAGTTTCGTAGTGGCCGCAACTCCACTACCGATCAAGTCCGCAGCGACAGGCCCTTCGATGCGGTTACAGAGGACAATTTGAAAAAAATACATGAAATGGTGATGGCTGACCGGAAAATGAAGGTGCGTGAGCTGGCAGATACCACAAAGATTAGTACTGAGCGCACACTCCATATTTTGGGCAAAATTCTACATATGAAAAAGTTATCCTGCCGCTGGTAGCCACACATACTCACTCCTGACCAAAAACACTAACGCGAGAGCACTTCGAGAGAGTGTTAGGACTTGCTGATGCGGAATCGGGAGGACTTTTGGCGTCGACTGGTAACACCAGAGAACAGAATGAGTGCCCGGCAAAGGACTGAAGCCGGCACGAGTGCTCCGAAGCAGCCGAGGGAGGCTCGATGGGTCGGAAAGGTTATGGCGTCGGTTTTCTGGGATTGTCATGGCATACTCTTCGTGGACTACCTCGAAAAAGGAAAAACCATCAACAGCGAGTATTACTGTGCATTATTGGATGGATTGAAGGCCGAAATCGCTGCAAAACGGCCTCACATGAAGCGAAAAAAATTCGAAAAAGTATCGCAAATACGGCTAAAATCAATGATTTACGGCTCCAATTACTGTCGCATCCACCATATACACCCGATTTGGCTCCCTCGGACTTTTATTTTTTCCCAAACCTCAAAAGATGGCTCATCAATAAAAAATTCAGCTCACACGAGGAAATCATCGACGCCACGGAGGAGTATTTTGCAGACCTTTCTGAAAATTACTTTTCGGACAGGACCAAGAAGTTGGAAAATCGCTAGAATAAGTGTATCATACACCAACTCGTCTGTAAAATGTGGTCAGGCGAAAGTATGCCCGATGAATGGAACCCCGGCATTGTTTGTCCGATTTTCAAGAAAAGTCTTCATATTTACTGTATTGTGTGAAAGCCTGAAGCTATTTGTAAATAATCTGATTGGTCCATATCAGTGTGACTTTAGGTCAGGAGAGCCCACCATCGGCAAAATATTCACACTAAGGCAAATCTTGGAAAAAACTAATGAGCTCCAAATCGATACAAACCACCTATTCGTCAATTTTAAGGCTAAGTATGAGCGAGCTATACCGAAGAACGTCTGGTTTTGGCATCCCTGCCAAACTCATCCGTTTGTATAGTACACGGGGTAACGATGGAGAATACACGATGCTCCATTAGGGTCGATAAAGAACACACCGAGACCTTTGATTATTATATTTAACAAGCTTTGCAATATCATTGACCTCTATCGAGAGATCTGAAGAATATCTTTCTTTAAACACATCGGAATGACAAAGTCGAGCCTCCTCCTAGTTCTAAAATTAAAGACAAAGAAAGCACATGGTATTAAAATTAATGGTATTAAAATTAAAAACCCGGTATCGTTATACGACCTTAAATTCGATTGGAATGGAGTGGCTCAAGGGCTTTAGGTGCCCTTAAGAGGTTAGGTCACTCTAGGATTTTCAAAAAATCTATTTTTTTTATTGCTTTTAATGGTTGCTTAAAATTAATTAAATTATCATTAAAAATGGTATCCCAAAAGATTTTGGCCAAAAAATATCTCGAAGTACTTTTTTTCAAAATATACCATAGTTTAAGGCCGCCAGGCAGGCAGCTAACCTCTTAGGACTGAAACGAGGGACGATATTTTAGGGCTAGCTAGCTATTTGCCATGTGTTCAGACTATTGCTTGTTTCGTTTTTAGAAACGTCACGTCGGTTTCAGTCAGTTTCGTAGAGTGAGACACTCGAGAAATACGCTATTTGAGGAACGTTTGTGACACGTACATACAGTAAGAGACCGAAAATATCTGGAAGAAGACCGCTGAATGCACACGAGTTAGAGGCACCAAGTGAAATGATGGGATTCAAAACAGTAGTGTCCTGTAAAAAACGTGTAAAGATTGAAATACCTAGTAGCCCATGATTTTGTGCTTTTATTGAATTACCTAGGCCCATGTTTCACTCCTTCTATGATAAGGTTGTCAAAAGAATTATAACTGTAACTAAACTGATTTGCAAAAACAGTATGATGAAAGCAGCGAAAGATGAGAAAACTATTTCTATTAAAAAGGAGAAAATGTGTGTTTCCTTGTTTCGTTAGTGACTCTTATTGGCAATTACAGTACCGTAATTATAGACTGCGTGGTGAAATTAAAATACTGTAGAACGTGTAAATACTGGAAGAATAAAAAAGATGCCGAAGAAAATACGGCATCATTATACCATTATATAGTAACAAAATAGACCACCCTGATAATGAACTCACTGAAAGAGTTCATATATTCTAATCAACAATTCTTGTAAATAAATCCCAACTGCCCAAATAAACATCTCATTAAGTCGAATCGGACCACACATGCAATTGTATAAATAAACAGCGTTCTTACGCTTTTGTAGATTAAACACTTTTATTCGCACTCGGACCAATTGACACAAGTGTCTTTCGCATTATGCAAAGTGATCATATCTACCGAGGTATAAATTAAGAAAGAAGATGTATAGTTTTTAATTTGGATTTAACTCGTGAAGAAAAAGGAGGCATTAATAAATACATAATAAAGAAAATATTTAATAAATATTTCATTTAATTGGTGACGGTGGTTCTAAGACTTTAAATGTATGCTAATTTAGTGATTCATCATATTTCAAAATTTACAGGAGCTGTTGGTACGACCGTAGACCCTTCCAAAAAAAAGCTCTTCTAAAAAACGCTACACAGTCGGCAGTGTTAAATAAATTAATTTATAAAAATTTTGTTTACAAGCCAATCCTATGAACAACAAGCTTGTACCTTTGTAAACTCGATTCACTTTATATATTTCCTGAAAAAAAAAAAACACAAAAAATAACTATTTTTACGGCCTTTAGAATGGCTTAATCCCTTAAAATACTTGCACACAGCGCGTTCGTAGGAAAATGTACAAATTTGTACAAAAAGGTGTTCAAGAGAGAATAAAAATTGAAAAAAAAGAAAACGAGCTTGAAAGAGTAATTCATTTCCCCATCCTGCCAATTCTTACAAATTTCTACACGTAACTTTTCTTTGGACAGGAATTGTAAAAAAACCTCAGATCAATTGAATTTTAAAAGAACTAACAAGTTCGCAAAGTTTAAATTTGTGTAAATTGCGACAGTTTTATGCAAATTAACTTAAAAGATGACTTAGACATGGACAGAGGGGAAAAAATAGAACTTCATATTGCAGCGAACTGTTCGCCTAATACAATAGAACTCATTAAACGCATATTACAAGGTGTGTTCATAAAATAACAGGAATTTTTAAATTTCGCGGGTTTGAGAGTTCGACTGTCAACATTTTTATTATGTTGGTATACATGCTTCTGAAATATGGTAAAATTTTCAACTGTATTCATTTTTTACTTTGTCTGTGGCAGCCGCTAAGGTTAGACGTGTTTTTATGAGCCCGGCGATTTTCGTTTGTTAAAAGAAATGGATCATAGCAAAATTTCATTTTGCGTAAAAAATTAAATAACGTATATCAAATTGTGTGAAATGTTAACAAAGGCCTATGGTAAGTCTGCTATAAGTAAAACAAAAGCTTACGAGTGGTATTAGCGTTTCCAAGATTGCCGTTAAGACGTTGAAAATGACGAACGCCCCGGACACCCCAGCACATCAACAACCGATGAAAACGTGAAAAAAGTGAAAGAAATGGTTATGAACGATCGCCGAATCACAATCAAAGAAGTTGCTGATGATGTTGGCATATCGGTCGGTTTGTGTCATGCAATTTTTTCATATGTTTTGGGCATGAGATGTGTGTCAGCGAAGTTTGTTCCGAAATTTCTTCATTTTGATCATCGCTCAGGAGCTTTTGAAGGACGCCACTGATGATCCTGACTTGCTCAAAAAAGGTCATAACTGGTGAATGAATAACTGATCATGTTCCCAAAACTGAAAAGACCTATGAAAGGACGGAGATTTGCAAGGATTGTGGAAATAAAAACGGCATCGCTGGAAGTGCTCAAGGCTATACAAAAAGCGCTTCGAGGATTGGAGAAAGCGTTGGCACAAGTGTATTATATCTGAGAGGGGTTATTTAAAGTGGACAACATTAATGTAGACGTATAAATAAATATATTTTTTTTCAAAATACTAAAAATTTTCTGAACACACCTCATAGATCAATAAAATAGTAATAACAAACAACCCAAAAATCTTCCGCCTGTTTTACAATTTCTTTTTTGTTTTATTTTTACTTGTTACCCTTGACGTTTTAAACACATTTAACAAAATCATTTTTTTTGCGAGATTTTGGATTTAAGAGATGATTTGTTCCTACTTCTCAAACTTAAAAAAAAATCTCTTTTAAAAATTGATACAAAAATCCAATTTTTCAATTCAATTTGATATTTGCATTTATTTATTGCAAATAAATGCTAAATTTATTGTGAATATAAGGCATGAATTTTCATTTGTTTAACCAAACGATAGCTTTTATCTGTATAAATGATGATGCAATATGAGTTCTAAAAAAAATCAAACGAAAAACAATGCATAACGAATTTACATTGTTGGGTGTTGTACGGCTAGGGTAGACACTGACTATTTATATGATTACACATGAAATGTACTTATGATATTTTACTTCCTCTTTGTATTCTCCGGGCACTAGTGGTACTATGTACAGCCGTACCAGAAGCTTCAAATGTTTAATCCTTTTATCATCGTATACCCTTCGTTAAAAGATCCAAGACAGAACTCATATATTATAATTAAAGCATATTAATATCCAATTTTAACTAAGCATTGATTTTTATATCAAAAATTGTTGGAAAAGCAAATATCTGGGTTAATTTAGGAACCTTAAATGAACATGTTCGTACATAAGGATATTCTGTATATTATCGACAAAACCAACGCAAGCTATCAAGAATCATATTACATACATATGTATAATGGCACTTAGTTTTAATTTGGCCAAACCAACAAATAATTATTCTTTGAGGTAGATACATGGAGGTGCATTTACTCCATTTAGAAATTAGTGGAGTTGTTTAAAAAAATGCATAAATTGAAACAAATTGTATTTTTTTTTTAGTGTAGGAAGTTTTTTGTAAATAAATTCTTACCTAGGGTCTTCTTGTTTCGTACTTCCGCGACCATATAATGGAATTACTTTCTCCTTGCTGATTGCAGCTTTGCACACCGGACATAACTTTCTTGTGGGACGTGTTTCAAGCCATTGATGCAAACAGGGCCAACAGAATAAATGTCCGCACATACTGACAACAGCATCCTTTGCCGTATCTAGGCAAATATTACATTCAAACATCGAATCATCACGTTTTTCTTCGCCTGTTGAGTCTTTTGTCGTAGCTCCTTCAGCTGTCGATGTGGAGTCCTTTTCATTACCACTGAACGTCTTAAATCCAATAGGCGGTGCTTCTGATTCTGAAGAGCTCGACGAAGGCGCTGCTCCTGCTGATGAAGATGATGCTGCAACTGTGTATTCCGGTTGCGGCATCTCAGGTGCGGATGGCACGGGAAATCCAGTCGACATATTTTTTCCTAATGAAATTCTAGGCTAAATGTATAATTCCACCTATACCTATATTACGTTTAGACCTTGAATGAAAATAGAAAAATAAACTTTTTAGCTATAGAAACCTTGTTGCAATATTTTTATGTATAAATCTCTGTATCTAAACACTTTTGCAACACCGTATTGTTATTTTTTTGTGAAATTTTAATCCGTTCAAAATTCACACAAAAACAAGCAAAATCAAATGTTTTAGTGATAAGAAATTTGCGTTTCATGTCATTGGGTAAATACCCACGTATGTATACCCCACCACCCCAATATGGTTTTTATTTCCGAAAAGTATAATTAACTAGAAATTTTTACTTTTTGCTCTTGGGTTTGATTTTGCGAGTTCACTTCAACTTTTCACTTACTTCGGATAGTGTTAATAAAAAAAAAAATTACACGGGAATTTTCATGAGACTTTTGGTTCGATTTTCCTAATTTAATTACAATTTTCATTCCAATAGCAGAACTTAAGGTTGACGTTTTTCTCTACGCTCAACGGCAATTAATTAACAAGTGCGAATGTACGTGTTCTTTGCTCTTGTTTACTACAGAAGTTTCTGAATTTTTTTTTCGAGGTTTAATGAAGGCTTTAGATGAGCACTTATTTGAATATCAACAGTTAAGGCCTAACCATAATAGAATATGTTTTCATACGTTTACTTACGAAACTGTACGAATGCATGCGATTTATATTATAATAGCTTTTAGCTTTGATTCGTTAAGTTTTCGTTCACTTTTTCTCACTCAAGAAAGTGCGAATCCCAGCTGTTAAATTTTCGCACGAAACAGGGAATTTTAGCCTGAAGTGCTTCAGCAGAAAAATCATTGAATGATTAAGTAATTCATTTTCATAAATACTACCACTGCACTTTTGAGGATTTCAGAGTAATAACGAAATACAATGGAGTTTAAGCTAATGATGCAGTTTTTTGGAAAATTTTTTTTCTTGGGAAGACGAACAGGAAGCTAAAATATAGTATCAAACTTTACTTGTAATTTGAACTCAGCTATTAATATTTTGAAAATTTGGTGACGCATTATACAACGGCGATGGACAAGACGCTCATTTATTTGGATAAAAATGAAAGCTTATGAGCTAGATATTTTCCTTTTCTATTTTCTTACATATATTTGCCAAATGCCACTTACTGACTTAGTGATCACTGAATTTTAAAAGCGACAATGCCTATGAAGCTGAAATTTTGCATACTTTGCTTAGACCCGTTTCACTCCGTGTCAAAAACCGAGTCTCCAATAAAAACTCTTCGAAACCTCATTAGTGCGTTCACACCGAATACCAACTATGTTTTGTTTAATAATTTGATGGCTGTGAAATTTTTGTACAGGAAAGGTTTTTTAATTGGATATTTGTTATGTTTGTGTTGAAAAAAATATTACATTATTTAACATGGAATTATTATATATATATATAATATTATTATATTTTCTGGTAAAATCAAATATAGTAAAGATTTTTATAAACGACAATCAATATTTATTTCAATTTGACGTTTTGCAATTTTGTTTTGACCTCTACTCTGCCAGCTATTTTGTTGCCATGCTAAATGTTTCAAAAGGTATGTCTGCTTCATCTACCTCTCAATTGTGAGTAGGTTTTGTGGAGTTTTCATAAGAAAACTAGTTTTGCTAAAGGGTTTCAAAAACTAAAAATTGTATGAGAAAACTTCTGTTTTCGATTGAAATTAAGAGATTCTTCGATACAGTATGAAAAAGGTACTATGCTTTAGATATGAATTAAGGCCGGGCTTTAAAAAAATCGTACTCTAAATGAATAAAAAAAAAAAATATTTCTTAAACCTAGTTTGATAAGAAGATATTTACAGAACCTATTAAAACTTTTCTAAATATCGTAGTCAAAATCGAAAGTAAGCGTAAGAACACAAGATCGGTCCCGCAATGTAAACGCTGCCAAGGCTTCAATCATACGCAGACTTACCGCCAAAAAGAACAGCGTTGCGTTAAATGTGGCGGTAAACATATCTCAGAAGAGAGAAACTTAAATAAAGAACTTTCACCGTCTTGCATAAATTGCAAAGAAAAGCACCCAGCAAACTATCGCGGATGTGAAAAAAAAAAAAAATAAAAAATCGCAAAGGAAAAGACGCTACCGATTGACGCGTATGCACAAGAAAATAAAAAAAGTGGTGTTACGCCAGATCCAGTGGAACACGTTTTCTCCCAAAAAAACAAATAAATTCTTAGTTGAAAAATTGAGCAATCTCGAGAAATACGTAAAACTCGATCTCAAGTATGAATATGAAACAGATGCTTAAAATATTGACGTGGAACGCAAACGGTCTTATTAAAAAACTCGACGATCTAGAACTGTTCTTACGAAAAGCCAACATTGAAATTTGTTTGATTTATCTTTGATTCACTCGGACCAAATTTTATAGTTGGTGGTGACTTTGATGTATTAAGATGTAATACAACGAAAGACAGACAACTCTATGAAGCCGGTATGCAATGTAAAGTTGACTTTTTCTCGACAGGAAAACCAACATATTGGCCTTCGAATATAACAAAGACCCCCGATCTTGTAGACTTCTTTGTCACAAAGGGAGCAGCCAAAATTTCTACAAACATCGAGGGAAGTTATGATCTCTCCTCAGATCACTCACCAGTCATTTTAACAATAAGCATACTCTTAATTAAGAAAAAAGTGGCGCCTAGATTAACTAATAACAAGACTAACTGGGACGGTTTTAGAAACTACTGCAATGAACATATTGTTCTAAACGTGTCGCTAAATTACAAAACGAAATAGAAGACGAAGTCGACAGATTCATCAAAGTTTGCAGAACGCTGTCTAGAATAACAACAACAATAAGGCTTTTACTTACCGTAAAATAAACACCCTTCCCATTTTCATTAACTCGGTACAAATACCATATGCAAATGAAACAAAGTATCTAGGAATGACATTAGATGTAAAACTGAAATGGAAGCCGCATGTTAAAAAGAAACGTGAAGAACCTGAAAATAAATTCTTACAATTGTACTAAGAAGGCACTCCAAGTTAAGCGTACATAACACTATCTATAGCAAGTGCTTAAACCTGTATGGACGTATAAAACTTTGAAGTTGTACTAAACCAAGCAACCGAAATATTCTCCAAAACTATCAAAACAAAGTTTTAAGAGAAATCGTGAACGCTCCATGGCATATCAGAAACAATGATATCCACAGAGACTTGGAAATAGTTACCGTCGAGGACGAAATTATTAACTTTGCTCGCAAACTCCGTATTCGTCTTCATGGTCATTTTATAATAATAAAATACTCCAAATTCTGGACGAAACAAACTTAGTGCGTCGATTTCAGCTGCTCCCAGAAAGTTCTTGAATCTCCATATCTCTTTTGTCTACTTTTCACCAATATTGGAGGTCTACCATGTACATATTATACTGTTGCCCCATGTTGTTGCAAGCACTATTCTCGTCGCCAAACGATAATACGTATTCCTATTTTAAATAAAACAAAGTAATTATTGGTTGAGTAATGGCCGATAAATGAAAAAGTCTTTGTCTTTGTCTACGCTTAGATGTTACAGGGCCATACATAGTGGCCGTTCACAATAGCTTGGGCATTAAGATTGTCCGAAAGAAGGATTACTTGCACCGAAAATCCATTTTTAAAGTTGATTTTCGGGTGAAGCATGACGTTGTTTTTCCATATCGCTTTATTTCTGCCATTTTTTAAATATTAGTTTTAATCGGTAATGTGGAAGGAAGTGTAAAAAAGAGGAAAAAAAGGTATGTTTTAGGCCAGCTGCTCACATTTAAAAATTAAAATTATTCCGATTCAAGAAGTCTATCATCCCCATGAAAATGTGAACACGACGTTCATGGACAACAATTTTATGCCGACGCAATGTGAATAGACACAATATGAACAGGTACATAGCATAACAGCAGCAGTTTCAATTCAAAACGAACTAAGATAAAAACTCAAACAAACAAAGTATTGCAATCCCTGCAATAGAAATTCTTAAATTTCAAACAACCATCGCTACTTTATTTTCATTTTAAACTTTGTATTAGTACAAAGTACCTATGGTACTTGCAATACTTATAATATCATAGTTAGGGATGTATCTGCAACTTTGTGTTTACACAAACAAAAATTTACGATGAAATTTCATTCAACGCTTATAGTTCACATCTTCTTCGTGCTTAATCTATTACAAGAACTAAGCCATTTGCGGAAGAAAGCATACTTACCTGGCGTAGGGGTTACCGTGATCATGAAGGCGGTTCCCCCGGGGCGAGGCTTGGCCATTGCACATCCGGTTGAGTTGACCTCCGCGATTATTCCTAATGCGAATAACTCGTGCGTGTAATTTTTGGTAGCCGGGGATGGCGTTCGCGCCGCCCCGACGTAAAAATGTTACAGCTCTTAGGAAATACTTAATATGAAATGTGCGTAACTGCATTGTTGGGTGGATTTGATGTTTAACCGAAGGCCTTAGCAAACATCGATTGATGTTTTTTTTGATTTTTGATCCACTTTTCAAAAATCCATGCTGCCTGGTTTGGTATACTGGTATGTAAGTGACTGAAATGCACTGAAAGCTTAGAACTTCATATAAAAAACTTTCGAACATTTTAGTTATGTGAGAAAGCTTAGCAATGACAAGTAGTTAGTACTTCACCCTGTGTTCCCCTTTTTGTGAAGAAAGGTCTTTCAAACTTATGGCGATAGATGAAATAGAGTGGAAGAGTGGGTGCGAAAACTTCATGGCACACTTTTTAAGAAATATTGTAATGAACTAGTTTGGTGAGTGTAGATTTAGAGAGAGAGAGGGGGGCTAATAGAGAAATTGGGAAGGCATTTAAAATATATGGGATCTGCAAATTGTTGCAAAATATCATATATGTTGGTCGGTAGATGATATACGAGTATTATCGAACGATAACGAGGTTATTATTGGCCCGGGTCTACCCCGGACAACGTTATTAAGCTTATAAACAAGGAAAAACTCAAAGCAAGGCTTAAAAACTAAGAGAGATATTCTTAACCTAATGGGGCAAGGAGAAATGGTAGTCGGGGCAGTGGCATATTGAGCAGTGCTTTTTTCATTTCGAATTTGCTTCTATTAAGGTCAAAGACTTCGGTGTTGTTGTTTGTTATACGCAACATTCTAGATATTGGTTCGAAGTTACCGTAATTGATGCGGGGAGTTCGGATCAGGAGGAGTGGGACAGATCTTAGATTAAGGGGTTGGAAGTCAATGAAATATTTTGCGTTATTCTCGGGCAATCGACGTTTCCAATCAATAACTGGTGGATATAAAGTACATCAGCGACGTTTTTTGAGGGTATGCATGCTAATTTGTTTTAGCCAATTTTAATAGGGAGGTGATACGTATGGATCGAGTCAAGGTAGACCACGAAGTGCGAAACGAATAAACCTCCATCGGACTGCTTTGAATGAGGGGTTTGTTTATAGGGTGACCAAACTTGGCTTCAATATTCGAGAAGAGGCCTTACAAAAGTAATGTAGACGGACCTTGTGACGTCGTGTGTGAGTCGAAATTCAATTCTCTGTAACAAATTATTCCTAGATCCCGTACTTTGCTAGTAAAAGAAATAGGCTCATCAGAGAAGAAGTAGTTTTTTGGAGAGAGGTCTAGACGTTTACGGGTATTGGTTATCACTTGGCAATTGTTGACATGAAGTTCTAAAAAGTTTTGCCTGCACCATACCAAAAACTCATTTAAGTCATCTTGCAGGCAATGAGAGTCAGAACGCAGTAAACTGACTTTGCAAATTCTCACGTCATCATCGAAAATAAATAGAAAGATTAGAATTCGTTAATACGAGTTTTATATCGCTAATCGCAAGGATTATAATGATTGGTCCAAGGTGGCTACCCTGAGGGACTACAGATGTTGCTTTAATGGGGTCGGATATTGAAGGTCTGAAGATGATTTTGTATTCTCGGTCTTCTAAATAGGATTTTTTCCATGCCACAAAATGAGGGGAAAAAATATTTTTTTTTAGTTTAAAAATGATAAGTTGGTGACAAATTTTATCATCTAAAGCACAAGGCGTCCTAGAGAGGAACACAGTTGTTCTCAGTTCTGTAAGAGCAAAGACGTCAAAAGAGAGGCCATGGATGTAGATGACATGTAGACAATGAAGGTAAATTGGCATGACAGGGGTGGCCTCAATTCAAATAAAACTGAAATAAAAATGGAAACAAAGTTTTTGAATATTATTTTCATTAATTGCTTTTTCATATTGCAATCCCTGCAATAGATACAAAAATTGTTATATTTCCAGTAACAAGCGCTACCTTATTTTTATTTTAAATTTAGATTTCATTCAACGCTTATAGTTCACATCTTCTTCGTGCAAAATTGATTAAAAGAAGTAAGCCGTTTGCGGAAGAAAGCATACTTACCTGGCGTAGGGGTTACCGTGATCATGAAGGCGGTTCCCCCGGGGCGAGGCTTGGCCATTGCACATCCGGTTGAGTTGACCTCCGCGATTATTCCTAATGCGAATAACTCGTGCGTGTAATTTTTGGTAGCCGGGGATGGCGTTCGCGCCGCCCCGACGTAAAAATGTTTCAACTGTTAGAAATACTTAATTTGAAGTATGAGTATCTGTATTGTTGGGAGTGAAAGTCGTATATCGTCAGACGGGTGGATTTGATGTTTAACCGAAGGCCTTAGCAAAATCTGTAGCAAACATCGATTCTGTTACCATTTTCTAGGACTGAAAGCACAACGGGTACAAATTGAACTAAGTTTGCAGCAGTTGATCCTTGATCCACTTTTCAAAAATCCATGCTGCCTGGTTTGATATACTGGTATGTAAGTGACGTGACACGCGCTGAAAGCTTAGAACTTCATATAAAAAACTTTCGAACATTTTAGTTATGTGAGAAAGCTTAGCAATGTGGATAAATGAAATAGGGAGGAATGTGGGTGTGAAAGATTGGTGGCTCAAGTTTTGAAAAATATTGCGGGTAGTCTCAAAAAGATTTTGTAATTTTTCTTTTGAAGGAAGGACTTTGTTATTTGAGGGAAAAGGAGAGTGTAGATGACATGTAGAAGCAAGTTAGGAACGAAAAAATACGAAGGCCTTCCTGTTGGATGGGACCATGACGATTATTTTGGCTTTTCTGTTAAAGCAAATAGATTCAGGTTTCTCGTGAAGATATGCGAGAAAGAGACATATATACCATTACGTGGTATCTATATTTTTTTGAGTCCATTTGACGTTAGGTAGCGAAAGGTGATCGAAAATTGGATGTGTGTGATCTGTCGTCATGCAACCGAGAAAGTAGGTGAGTTAGAAGCGAGATTTATAATATTGCAACCTAACAACGTTAGGATATATGGGTTTAGTTGTAAAGTCAAATTTGTGAAAGGAATTGTTAGTAGGACAGGGTGTGAGTGATTGAACAGCGATGGTATCAGGGGTAGAGATTAAGTTAAAAAAAACGCATTGATGTTGGGACTTGGATGGAAAAGAAGCAACTGGTGCATTTGAGGGGGATGAAGGGGGTGGTTTAGATATATGGTATATGTAGGAGAGGACAAAATTGGAAATATTTTGGTTATAAAGCTCCAAGATCCAAGCAACATCTGGGTTTTGCAGAGTCGATCTAGCCTGCTTTGCCACTCTGAAGGTGTCCATATCGTTGTGTGACAAGTTTCCGTGAAGCGGCGCGGCGGTTGAAGAAGGACGTTGGAACAGTTTTATCATCATACGATTTTTGGATCGAAGGGCTGGTGCAAGGATTTGGATTTAAAGGTTGGGTTGTCGGCACTAGATGTGGCAATTCGATTTCTAATAATTCAGCCAAAATTTAAGTATTGTAAATAGATTTGTTATACTTCAGGGGATGAGTTGGAGAATTATCGATTTTCTGACATACTGTTTCAATGAAGTTTTCCAAATTATTTAACACAGTTCTATTCGTAGTGAGTTCGTCACTAAGCTCTTTAACTTTAACGAAATAACGCCAAGCATAGACTCGTACTGCTTTGAGGGTGCATGATTGTAACACATGGGCTGAAAAGTCCATGCCGTTTCTAAGAGAGGGCACCACTTGAACTAAAACCATTTTTAGTTGGTACCAACCTTCAAAAGATACGTGTATAAATTTGACAGCCGTCGGGAGATTAGTTCTCGAGATATAGCGTTGTGAGTGAAGCAAATTTTGCTATCGTGAAAAAAATGGATTCAAAGCAATTTCGTGTGTTGATTTATTATTGCTTTTTGATGGGAAAAAATGCAGCCGATGCAAAGAAATGGCTTGATAAGTGTTACCCGGACTCTGCATCAGCCAAACGAACCATTCGCAAGTGGATTGAAAAATTTAAAAGTGGTCATACAAGCACCGAAGATGATGCACGCGGTGGACGTATAAATGAGGCTGTTTCAGATGAAAACATCAAAAAAGTCCACAAAATGATTACGAATGACCGTAAAGTGAAGTTGATCGAGATAGGTGAGGCTCTGAAGATATCAAAAGAGCGTGTTGGATATATCATACACGAATATTTAGACATGCGAAAGCTCTGTTCAAAGTGGGTGCCGGGTTTGCTCACAGTCTTCCAAAAACAAAAACGTGTTGATGATTCAGAGGAGTGTTTGAAGCGAATTTTTGCTTCGGTATGTGACAATGATGGCAAAATTGAATGAATTCGGTTACGAATTGCTTCCCCTCCCACCGTATTCTCCACATTTGGCTCCCAGCGACTATTTTCTGTTCGCAGTCCTCAAAAGAATGCTCACCGGAAAGAGATTTAAGACCGATGAAGAAGTAATCGCCGAAACAGAGGCCTATTTTTAGGCAAAACCGAAATCGTACTACAAAACTGGTATCGAAATATTGGAAAATTTTTTCAATCAGTGTATCGCCCTCGAAGGCAACTATATTGATAAATAAAGTTGAATTTTGCAAAAACTTTGGAATTTTCAGCCCATGTGTTATATTGCAGATTGGAGATGGAGCTTGGATGTGGATAATTGGAGAGATAGACACACGTTTTCTTATTGGAATCCATCATTTCAGAACAGATAGATATAATTTTATTTAACACTTTATGATGTGGCGTTGTTTCCTTATTTCTGGATTTTGCAGTTTCTAGTTCAATTAAACCAGCAATTTATTTTTCGATAATTTTAATCGTTATCAGTCTGACGATTGAGTTATGATTAGATTCATTGGAGTCGCTGAGGAGCTTAATATCAACGATCATAGGTAAAAGAGAGATGTTAGTACAAACGAAGGCAGTTTTTCTTTTATTTAGACCGACACAAATAGCATGTAATTTTTGCCGCAGATCCATTTACACAGATATGACGACAACTGGGAAAACAAAAAGCGACGTGCAGTTGGTAAGCAATTGGCTTATTGGATTGATTGAGGTAGAAGAATCGAAATAAGAATTCAAAATTATGGAGCACAGCAAGAATGAGACTGAATACCGCGACGGTTTAAACCTAAGAGTCATTATAGCAATTCTTAGTACTTTTTGTACATTACTTCTACATTGTAAGTATGCCAGTACCCGGAATCGTAGTGTTATATCTTTGCGTGCCTCATTGCCTATTCTTAATTATTATTGTTATCCAGGCAATTTTCTTGTATCAAACCTGATCCTTATTAGAGGGACAAAGTCTGAGACTTCATATACTTGATTACTGAAAAATTTACATACTTACATAGGTCCGTGGTGAGTCTGAGCCTCAGCTAATTTCTTTACCAAACTACTGCCATCTGCGCAGTCCATTTCGGTTGAAGTCCCCTTTTACTTGCGCGTGCTATCTAAGGAGAGGTCTTTCTTTATTGCATTGTCTTTTTGTGTTAGATTCGAAGGCTCTGCAGACCGGAGTATTAGTGTTTTTAAGCTCTACATATCCTAGCTATCTCAGGCGACAAATGCGCAGTTTTCTGGCCAGATCGATGTCACTGTACAACTCGTATGATGAACTGATCAAAGTGAATTAATGATAATCAAATTTTTTGTTTTAGTTTTTTGTTTAATAGTTTTGGAGTTTTTAAGAATTAGTTTTAACGCCGACCTTTGCACCATTTGTCTAGCAGTAATTAGATGCCGTATGCAAAAAAGCTCGTTTTTCTGTGGGCGTTACAGATCTCGGTCGTCCACTACTGTGAGCTTTGCAATAATTCGCGGAACATTTAACCTAATTCATAATTACTTTTCGTCTTCTGCATTTGGTAAATGTTATGTGATATCATCGATTTTCATATTTTATTTTTGAAGACAGAGAGCTACTTGAATTTCACTCTTGTTAAACTAGTTTTACCGCATATGCGGTTTTTTCAGGATATCAGGTGAATTTATTTGATATCTTCTTGAGAACTCAAAGAAATACATTCAACTATTACTTTAAGTTTGAGAAGTTCTCAAACTCATTGCTAACTGTATTTTTGGCAGTAAAATAGACAATTGTACATTAATTCGGCTTTTTTTTTTTTACTGTTTTTACGGAGGACTAGATATTCGAGAAATTAGGATGCCGCTAAAGGTATGCATATCTCAATGGATTTTTCAGAGTTACGAGTATGTTAATGTGTAGAGGCCCATTCGGAAATGCAAACCCTGGAAAGCAAACCTTGTGCCAAGCAAGAGCAACAAAGCAGTTGAAACGTCAAAAGTATACGACTACAATTGATAACTTTCGACGTCTACGAACAATAATTTGCATTTAGTTTGCCTTTTTCTCTAAAAAAAAAAGACAACGAACATTTTGAATCTAACACTTAAGTCCTTATTGGATGGTTGCAATAAAAATATTAAAAAAAGGAAATTTTTAAGAAAACAATTTCTTGTTCATATGAACTTGCATTGTCGTACTCCTAAAAATCGGGTCTTTTTTGAGCTTATAAGCAGTTTTCCAGATGGCATTTTTATAGCCATTTCAGAATGAAAAGAACAACTTCTTAGGTAAGGATAAGCTTTATATCTTTGGTTTTCATATCCTTCTTTTTATTATTTCTAGAATTTTAAGTTGGTTTTAGAAATAGTTAGCGACTGCTCATATCGCGACTTATCCGACCGATTTAATATTGTTATCAAGGTTATAAGGATAATAACTCGACACCGAAATACGATAGATTCATAAGGTGGTCAAGAACTGAAGTCGATTTTTACAAGAAAATGGACTAATTCAATGTTCTTAGAAGTCATTGCGCCACATGACATGACATAATAACCCGGCGTTAAGTCCCGGACTCTACAAATTAATTTGTATCGTTCCCTTGATAATAATAATAATAGAAGTTATCCATTCCCATATATTGTTGGATGTATTGATGGCACGCATATTGAAATTTCCATTCCAAGCTATCACGAAACGGTGAAGACTATTATAACCGACATGGAACGCATTCCATAATATTGCAAATAAATTTGTACAAAAAACATAATTTCTCCCCGTTGTGCAATGATAGGTTCTATTTCTGAGGTTAAATTTATCTACACAGACATATATTTTGGCTGGCCAGGTTGCATGATGCTGCTGTATGCCAAAATAGCCCGTTAGGAGTAGCACTAGAAAAAAGTACAATTCAATTACTCCTAGGAGATCTGGCATATACTTTGGCATCTTATTTAATGATATCATTTCGCGATAAGGGCTTCCTAAATGAACATTAAACAAAGTTTAAGATTTGCTTAAGCTCTACGCGAGTATGCATTGAACAAGCATTTGGAATATTGAAGATTAAATTTCGGGAGTTGAATTTTTTGCAAGTGCTAAAACTACTAGAAGTCAAGTATTTCGTACCAACCTGCGTATTTCTGCATAATCACATTACTTATTAGGAACGTTCAACTGATGTGCATAATCTGGAGATTGAGGGAAACAATTACATTGGTATTTCGCTTGAAGATCCAGAAGAAGTGGCTGTAGAAACTCCCAGAACCAACGATGAAGCAGGAACCAGTACCGAAGCGAAGCAAAAGCAAGATACAATAATAAAAGTACATGACATACCATATTATCATCATTAAAAACTAAATGCTCCATTTTATTTTTGTTTTTGTATTGAAAACTAATAAATACAACACTAAGCTGTTTTTACACTTCTTAATTTATTCATATAAGGTACTCTGATTAAAGAACAAGAGACATTTTGGAAAAATAAAAAAAAATCAAACTTCTAGACAATTCTGTCTAGTGTTGTTTTAATATCTTTTACCATAGAATACTAATTCGATTCTTTTTAACGTTCATTTGCTCTTTATGACGATTAAGTTCATCAGCAGCCTTCCAAGGACTGCGATGTATTGTAGATGCTAATGATCTGTAAGCTTCATAAAAAAGTTCGAAGTTCGACCTTGTTACTTTCCGTCCCGTTTCGGAATCTTTTCATTAATCCGCTTGTATGTCAATAATTGTCAATGATTATTCCATCTTCGAACAAATTTCCTCCTTTCTATAAGGGAACTCCGGATTGGTTTAAAGAGCCTTTTCGCGTACTTTCCCCTACAGCGTTACTTTTCTTTTACTTCCCAAGTAAAAATCCTGATCTCCTGATGAGACCAAGATCTAGCATTTCTAAAACTATAAATTTTTCTTGTTTGCTTACATTTGCTTTTGTTCTTCTTCACCCAATATTTTTTCGGAAGCAACCACATTTTACCAACAAAAGAAAAAAAGTGATTTTGGAACTTGCGTGATATATCTACATTTGCGCTACTGCATTTTAGAATTGTTTGCTTTATCGTATATGCGTTTCCGAAGGTTATGCTTTGCATAATTTGCGCAAAGTTTGCATTTCCGAATGGGCCTTACATATATGTTGTCGTCTTCATTTAACATATTGTATTGTATAAACGCTAATAGTGCCGGTCTCAATACAAAATGAACTGAGATAAAAACTGAAACAAACAGACTTTTTGAATATTATAGATATTTCAGTATTTTGAATACTGTATTTTTGAATGAAATATAGGGAGTTTAATGGATGCAAACGTTGTTAAATTACAAACAACCATCGCTACTTTATTTTTATTTTAAACTTTGTATTAGTACAAAGTACCTATGGTACTTGCAATACTTATAATATCATAGTTAGGGATGTATCTGCAACTTTGTGTTTACACAAACAAAAATTTATGATGAAATTTCATTCAACGCTTATAGTTCACATCTTCTTCGTGCTTAATCTATTACAAGAACTAAGCCATTTGCGGAAGAAAGCATACTTACCTGGCGTAGGGGTTACCGTGATCATGAAGGCGGTTCCCCCGGGGCGAGGCTTGGCCATTGCACATCCGGTTGAGTTGACCTCCGCGATTATTCCTAATGCGAATAACTCGTGCGTGTAATTTTTGGTAGCCGGGGATGGCGTTCGCGCCGCCCCGACGTAAAAATGTTACAACTCTTAGGAAATACTCAATATGAAATGTGAGTAACTGCATTGTTGGGAGTGAAAGTCGTATAGCCTCAGACGGGTGGATTTGATGTTTAACCGAAGGCCTTAGCAAACATCGATTCTGTTACCATTTTCTAGGACTGAAAGCACAACGGTTACAAATTGAACTAAGTTTGCAGCAGTTGATCCTTGATCCACTTTTCAAAAATCCATGCTGCCTGGTTTGATATACTGGTATGTAAGTGACTGACATGCACTGAAAGCTTAGAACTTCATATAAAAAACTTTCGAACATTTTAGGTATGTGAGAAAGCTTAGCAATGACAAGTAGTTAGTACTTCACCCTGTGTTCCCCTTTTTGTGAAGAAAGGTCTTTCAAACTTATGGCGATAGATGAAATAGAGTGGAAGAGTGGGTGCGAAAACTTCATGGCACACTTTTTAAGAAATATTGTAATGAACTAGTTTGGTTAGTGTAGATTTAGAGAGAGAGAGGGGGCTAATAGAGAAATTGGGAAGGCATTTAAAATATATGGGATCTGCAAATTGTTGCAAAATATCATATATGTTGGTCGGTAGATGATATACGAGTATTATCGAACGATAACGAGGTTATTATTGGCCCGGGTCTACCCCGGACAACGTTATTAAGCTTATAAACAAGGAAAAACTCAAAGCAAGGCTTAAAAACTAAGAGAGAGATATTCTTAACCTAATGGGGCAAGGAGAAATGGTAGTCGGGGCAGTGGCATATTGAGCAGTGCTTTTTTCATTTCGAATTTGCTTCTATTAAGGTCAAAGACTTCGGTGTTGTTGTTTGTTATACGCAACATTCTAGATATTGGTTCGAAGTTACCGTAATTGATGCGGGGAGTTCGGATCAGGAGGAGTGGGACAGATCTTAGATTATGGGGTTGGAAGTCAATGAAATATTTTGCGTTATTCTCGGGCAATCGACGTTTCCAGTCAATAACTGGTGGATATAAAGTACATCAGCGACGTTTTTTGAGGGTATGCATTCTAATTAGTTTTAGCCAATTTTAATAGGGAGGTGATACGTATGGATCGAGTCAAGGTAGACCACGAAGTGCGAAACGAATAAACCTCCATCGGACTGCTTTGAATGAGGGGTTTGTTTATAGGGTGACCAAACTTGGCTTCAATATTCGAGAAGAGGCCTTACAAAAGTAATGTAGACGGACCTTGTGACGTCGTGTGTGAGTCGAAATTCAATTCTCTGTAACAAATTATTCCTAGATCCCGTACTTTGCTAGTAAAAGAAATAGGCTCATCAGAGAAGAAGTAGTTTTTTGGAGAGAGGTCTAGACGTTTACGGGTATTGGTTATCACTTGGCAATTGTTGACATGAAGCTCTAAAAAGTTTTGCCTGCACCATACCAAAAACTCATTTAAGTCATCTTGCAGGCAATGAGAGTCAGAACGCAGTAAACTGACTTTGCAAATTCTCACGTCATCATCGAAAATAAATAGAAAGATTAGAATTCGTTAATACGAGTTTTATATCGCTAATCGCAAGGATTATAATGATTGGTCCAAGGTGGCTACCCTGAGGGACTACAGATGTTGCTTTAATGGGGTCGGATATTGAAGGTCTGAAGATGACTTTGTATTCTCGGTCTTCTAAATAGGATTTTTTCCATGCCACAAAATGAGGGGAAAAAATATTTTTTTTTAGTTTAAAAATGATAAGTTGGTGACAAATTTTATCATCTAAAGCACAAGGCGTCCTAGAGAGGAACACAGTTGTTCTCAGTTCTGTAAGAGCAAAGACGTCAAAAGAGAGGCCATGGATGTAGATGACATGTAGACAATGGAGGTAAATTGGCATGACAGGGGTGGCCTCAATTCAAATCAAACTGAGATAAAAATGGAAACAAAGTTTTTGAATATTATTTTCATTAATTGCTTTTTCATATTGCAATCCCTGCAATAGATACAAAAATTGTTATATTTCCAGTAACAAGCGCTACCTTATTTTTATTTTAAATTTAGATTTCATTCAACGCTTATAGTTCACATCTTCTTCGTGCAAAATTGATTAAAAGAAGTAAGCCGTTTGCGGAAGAAAGCATACTTACCTGGCGTAGGGGTTACCGTGATCATGAAGGCGGTTCCCCCGGGGCGAGGCTTGGCCATTGCACATCCGGTTGAGTTGACCTCCGCGATTATTCCTAATGCGAATAACTCGTGCGTGTAATTTTTGGTAGCCGGGGATGGCGTTCGCGCCGCCCCGACGTAAAAATGCTTCAACTGTTAGAAATACTTAATTTGAAGTGTGAGTATCTGTATTGTTGGGAGTGAAAGTCGTATATCGTCAGACGGGTGGATTTGATGTTTAACCGAAGGCCTTAGCAAAATCTGTAGCAAACATCGATTCTGTTACCATTTTCTAGGACTGAAAGCACAACGGGTACAAATTGAACTAAGTTTGCAGCAGTTGATCCTTGATCCACTTTTCAAAAATCCATGCTGCCTGGTTTGATATACTGGTATGTAAGTGACGTGACACGCGCTGAAAGCTTAGAACTTCATATAAAAAACTTTCGAACATTTTAGTTATGTGAGAAAGCTTAGCAATGTGGATAAATGAAATAGGGAGGAATGTGGGTGTGAAAGATTGGTGGCCCAAGTTTTGAAAAATATTGCGGGTAGTCTCAAAGAGATTTTGTAATTTTTCTTCGACAATAAGATTGAGAGAGAGAAGAGAAATTGGAGAAGGCATTTAAAATATATATATGGGGTCAGGTACGAAGATGTTGTCTGCAAATGATTGTTTAAAAAATGTGAGTCGGTAGATGATATATCATCACACAGAGAGATGGTATAACGGTCAGATTGATTTTTTTTTGTAGTTGAATTGATTGATTTAGAATTAAAAGCTTAGCAAAAGAAGAGATAGCGATGAGAGAAGGGTTAGGGATGTTAGGGATGATATAATGCCAGTAGGACGCCTCGGAATGAAGTATAAACTATAGGGAGGGCAAGATCATTGTCATATGGAGAGAGTGATCGTTATGTCGGAAAACGTTATATCAAGATGGGAATATCTCCTGGCTCTTTATGTCGGGGATCAGATCAGTTTCTGTAAAAGTGTAGACTTCGAAAGAGAGGCCTCTTATATTTTGGTAGTAAAATATAAGAAGGACTTTGTTATTTGAGGGAAAAGGAGAGTGTAGATGACATGTAGAAGCAAGTTAGGAACGAAAAAATACGAAGGCCTTCCTGTTGGATGGGACCATGACGATTATTTTGGCTTTTCTGTTAAAGCAAATAGATTCAGGTTTCTCGTGAAGATATGCGAGAAAGAGACATATATACCATTACGTGGTATCTATATTTTTTTGAGTCCATTTGACGTTAGGTAGCGAAAGGTGATCGAAAATTGGATGTGTGTGATCTGTCGTCATGCAACCGAGAAAGTAGGTGAGTTAGAAGCGAGATTTATAATATTGCAACCTAACAACGTTAGGATATATGGGTTTAGTTGTAAAGTCAAATTTGTGAAAGGAATTGTTAGTAGGACAGGGTGTGAGTGATTGAACAGCGATGGTATCAGGGGTAGAGATTAAGTTAAAAAAAACGCATTGATGTTGGGACTTGGATGGAAAAGAAGCAACTGGTGCATTTGAGGGGGATGAAGGGGGTGGTTTAGATATATGGTATATGTAGGAGAGGACAAAATTGGAAATATTTTGGTTATAAAGCTCCAAGATCCAAGCAACATCTGGGTTTTGCAGAGTCGATCTAGCCTGCTTTGCCACTCTGAAGGTGTCCATATCGTTGTGTGACAAGTTTCCGTGAAGCGGCGCGGCGGTTGAAGAAGGACGTTGGAACAGTTTTATCATCATACGATTTTTGGATCGAAGGGCTGGTGCAAGGATTTGGATTTAAAGGTTGGGTTGTCGGCACTAGATGTGGCAATTCGATTTCTAATAATTCAGCCAAAATTTAAGTATTGTAAATAGATTTGTTATACTTCAGGGGATGAGTTGGAGAATTATCGATTTTCTGACATACTGTTTCAATGAAGTTTTCCAAATTATTTAACACAGTTCTATTCGTAGTGAGTTCGTCACTAAGCTCTTTAACTTTAACGAAATAACGCCAAGCATAGACTCGTACTGCTTTGAGGGTGCATGATTGTAACACATGGGCTGAAAAGTCCATGCCGTTTCTAAGAGAGGGCACCACTTGAACTAAAACCATTTTTAGTTGGTACCAACCTTCAAAAGATACGTGTATAAATTTGACAGCCGTCGGGAGATTAGTTCTCGAGATATAGCGTTGTGAGTGAAGCAAATTTTGCTATCGTGAAAAAAATGGATTCAAAGCAATTTCGTGTGTTGATTTATTATTGCTTTTTGATGGGAAAAAATGCAGCCGATGCAAAGAAATGGCTTGATAAGTGTTACCCGGACTCTGCATCAGCCAAACGAACCATTCGCAAGTGGATTGAAAAATTTAAAAGTGGTCATACAAGCACCGAAGATGATGCACGCGGTGGACGTATAAATGAGGCTGTTTCAGATGAAAACATCAAAAAAGTCCACAAAATGATTACGAATGACCGTAAAGTGAAGTTGATCGAGATAGGTGAGGCTCTGAAGATATCAAAAGAGCGTGTTGGATATATCATACACGAATATTTAGACATGCGAAAGCTCTGTTCAAAGTGGGTGCCGGGTTTGCTCACAGTCTTCCAAAAACAAAAACGTGTTGATGATTCAGAGGAGTGTTTGAAGCGAATTTTTGCTTCGGTATGTGACAATGATGGCAAAATTGAATGAATTCGGTTACGAATTGCTTCCCCTCCCACCGTATTCTCCACATTTGGCTCCCAGCGACTATTTTCTGTTCGCAGTCCTCAAAAGAATGCTCACCGGAAAGAGATTTAAGACCGATGAAGAAGTAATCGCCGAAACAGAGGCCTATTTTTAGGCAAAACCGAAATCGTACTACAAAACTGGTATCGAAATATTGGAAAATTTTTTCAATCAGTGTATCGCCCTCGAAGGCAACTATATTGATAAATAAAGTTGAATTTTGCAAAAACTTTGGAATTTTCAGCCCATGTGTTATATTGCAGATTGGAGATGGAGCTTGGATGTGGATAATTGGAGAGATAGACACACGTTTTCTTATTGGAATCCATCATTTCAGAACAGATAGATATAATTTTATTTAACACTTTATGATGTGGCGTTGTTTCCTTATTTCTGGATTTTGCAGTTTCTAGTTCAATTAAACCAGCAATTTATTTTTCGATAATTTTAATCGTTATCAGTCTGACGATTGAGTTATGATTAGATTCATTGGAGTCGCTGAGGAGCTTAATATCAACGATCATAGGTAAAAGAGAGATGTTAGTACAAACGAAGGCAGTTTTTCTTTTATTTAGACCGACACAAATAGCATGTAATTTTTGCCGCAGATCCATTTACACAGATATGACGACAACTGGGAAAACAAAAAGCGACGTGCAGTTGGTAAGCAATTGGCTTATTGGATTGATTGAGGTAGAAGAATCGAAATAAGAATTCAAAATTATGGAGCACAGCAAGAATGAGACTGAATACCGCGACGGTTTAAACCTAAGAGTCATTATAGCAATTCTTAGTACTTTTTGTACATTACTTCTACATTGTAAGTATGCCAGTACCCGGAATCGTAGTGTTATATCTTTGCGTGCCTCATTGCCTATTCTTAATTATTATTGTTATCCAGGCAATTTTCTTGTATCAAACCTGATCCTTATTAGAGGGACAAAGTCTGAGACTTCATATACTTGATTACTGAAAAATTTACATACTTACATAGGTCCGTGGTGAGTCTGAGCCTCAGCTAATTTCTTTACCAAACTACTGCCATCTGCGCAGTCCATTTCGGTTGAAGTCCCCTTTTACTTGCGCGTGCTATCTAAGGAGAGGTCTTTCTTTATTGCATTGTCTTTTTGTGTTAGATTCGAAGGCTCTGCAGACCGGAGTATTAGTGTTTTTAAGCTCTACATATCCTAGCTATCTCAGGCGACAAATGCGCAGTTTTCTGGCCAGATCGATGTCACTGTACAACTCGTATGATGAACTGATCAAAGTGAATTAATGATAATCAAATTTTTTGTTTTAGTTTTTTGTTTAATAGTTTTGGAGTTTTTAAGAATTAGTTTTAACGCCGACCTTTGCACCATTTGTCTAGCAGTAATTAGATGCCGTATGCAAAAAAGCTCGTTTTTCTGTGGGCGTTACAGATCTCGGTCGTCCACTACTGTGAGCTTTGCAATAATTCGCGGAACATTTAACCTAATTCATAATTACTTTTCGTCTTCTGCATTTGGTAAATGTTATGTGATATCATCGATTTTCATATTTTATTTTTGAAGACAGAGAGCTACTTGAATTTCACTCTTGTTAAACTAGTTTTACCGCATATGCGGTTTTTTCAGGATATCAGGTGAATTTATTTGATATCTTCTTGAGAACTCAAAGAAATACATTCAACTATTACTTTAAGTTTGAGAAGTTCTCAAACTCATTGCTAACTGTATTTTTGGCAGTAAAATAGACAATTGTACATTAATTCGGCTTTTTTTTTTTTACTGTTTTTACGGAGGACTAGATATTCGAGAAATTAGGATGCCGCTAAAGGTATGCATATCTCAATGGATTTTTCAGAGTTACGAGTATGTTAATGTGTAGAGGCCCATTCGGAAATGCAAACCCTGGAAAGCAAACCTTGTGCCAAGCAAGAGCAACAAAGCAGTTGAAACGTCAAAAGTATACGACTACAATTGATAACTTTCGACGTCTACGAACAATAATTTGCATTTAGTTTGCCTTTTTCTCTAAAAAAAAAAGACAACGAACATTTTGAATCTAACACTTAAGTCCTTATTGGATGGTTGCAATAAAAATATTAAAAAAAGGAAATTTTTAAGAAAACAATTTCTTGTTCATATGAACTTGCATTGTCGTACTCCTAAAAATCGGGTCTTTTTTGAGCTTATAAGCAGTTTTCCAGATGGCATTTTTATAGCCATTTCAGAATGAAAAGAACAACTTCTTAGGTAAGGATAAGCTTTATATCTTTGGTTTTCATATCCTTCTTTTTATTATTTCTAGAATTTTAAGTTGGTTTTAGAAATAGTTAGCGACTGCTCATATCGCGACTTATCCGACCGATTTAATATTGTTATCAAGGTTATAAGGATAATAACTCGACACCGAAATACGATAGATTCATAAGGTGGTCAAGAACTGAAGTCGATTTTTACAAGAAAATGGACTAATTCAATGTTCTTAGAAGTCATTGCGCCACATGACATGACATAATAACCCGGCGTTAAGTCCCGGACTCTACAAATTAATTTGTATCGTTCCCTTGATAATAATAATAATAGAAGTTATCCATTCCCATATATTGTTGGATGTATTGATGGCACGCATATTGAAATTTCCATTCCAAGCTATCACGAAACGGTGAAGACTATTATAACCGACATGGAACGCATTCCATAATATTGCAAATAAATTTGTACAAAAAACATAATTTCTCCCCGTTGTGCAATGATAGGTTCTATTTCTGAGGTTAAATTTATCTACACAGACATATATTTTGGCTGGCCAGGTTGCATGATGCTGCTGTATGCCAAAATAGCCCGTTAGGAGTAGCACTAGAAAAAAGTACAATTCAATTACTCCTAGGAGATCTGGCATATACTTTGGCATCTTATTTAATGATATCATTTCGCGATAAGGGCTTCCTAAATGAACATTAAACAAAGTTTAAGATTTGCTTAAGCTCTACGCGAGTATGCATTGAACAAGCATTTGGAATATTGAAGATTAAATTTCGGGAGTTGAATTTTTTGCAAGTGCTAAAACTACTAGAAGTCAAGTATTTCGTACCAACCTGCGTATTTCTGCATAATCACATTACTTATTAGGAACGTTCAACTGATGTGCATAATCTGGAGATTGAGGGAAACAATTACATTGGTATTTCGCTTGAAGATCCAGAAGAAGTGGCTGTAGAAACTCCCAGAACCAACGATGAAGCAGGAACCAGTACCGAAGCGAAGCAAAAGCAAGATACAATAATAAAAGTACATGACATACCATATTATCATCATTAAAAACTAAATGCTCCATTTTATTTTTGTTTTTGTATTGAAAACTAATAAATAAAATAAGCTGTTTTTACACTTCTTAATTTATTCATATAAGGTACTCTGATTAAAGAACAAGAGACATTTTGGAAAAATAAAAAAAATCAAACTTCTAGACAATTCTGTCTAGTGTTGTTTTAATATCTTTTACCATAGAATACTAATTCGATTCTTTTTAACGTTCATTTGCTCTTTATGACGATTAAGTTCATCAGCAGCCTTCCAAGGACTGCGATGTATTGTAGATGCTAATGATCTGTAAGCTTCATAAAAAAGTTCGAAGTTCGACCTTGTTACTTTCCGTCCCGTTTCGGAATCTTTTCATTAATCCGCTTGTATGTCAATAATTGTCAATGATTATTCCATCTTCGAACAAATTTCCTCCTTTCTATAAGGGAACTCCGGATTGGTTTAAAGAGCCTTTTCGCGTACTTTCCCCTACAGCGTTACTTTTCTTTTACTTCCCAAGTAAAAATCCTGATCTCCTGATGAGACCAAGATCTAGCATTTCTAAAACTATAAATTTTTCTTGTTTGCTTACATTTGCTTTTGTTCTTCTTCACCCAATATTTTTTCGGAAGCAACCACATTTTACCAACAAAAGAAAAAAAGTGATTTTGGAACTTGCGTGATATATCTACATTTGCGCTACTGCATTTTAGAATTGTTTGCTTTATCGTATATGCGTTTCCGAAGGTTATGCTTTGCATAATTTGCGCAAAGTTTGCATTTCCGAATGGGCCTTACATATATGTTGTCGTCTTCATTTAACATATTGTATTGTATAAACGCTAATAGTGCCGGTCTCAATACAAAATGAACTGAGATAAAAACTGAAACAAACAGACTTTTTGAATATTATAGATATTTCAGTATTTTGAATACTGTATTTTTGAATGAAATATAGGGAGTTTAATGGATGCAAACGTTGTTAAATTACAAACAACCATCGCTACTTTATTTTTATTTTAAACTTTGTATTAGTACAAAGTACCTATGGTACTTGCAATACTTATAATATCATAGTTAGGGATGTATCTGCAACTTTGTGTTTACACAAACAAAAATTTATGATGAAATTTCATTCAACGCTTATAGTTCACATCTTCTTCGTGCTTAATCTATTACAAGAACTAAGCCATTTGCGGAAGAAAGCATACTTACCTGGCGTAGGGGTTACCGTGATCATGAAGGCGGTTCCCCCGGGGCGAGGCTTGGCCATTGCACATCCGGTTGAGTTGACCTCCGCGATTATTCCTAATGCGAATAACTCGTGCGTGTAATTTTTGGTAGCCGGGGATGGCGTTCGCGCCGCCCCGACGTAAAAATGTTACAACTCTTAGGAAATACTCAATATGAAATGTGAGTAACTGCATTGTTGGGAGTGAAAGTCGTATAGCCTCAGACGGGTGGATTTGATGTTTAACCGAAGGCCTTAGCAAACATCGATTCTGTTACCATTTTCTAGGACTGAAAGCACAACGGTTACAAATTGAACTAAGTTTGCAGCAGTTGATCCTTGATCCACTTTTCAAAAATCCATGCTGCCTGGTTTGATATACTGGTATGTAAGTGACTGACATGCACTGAAAGCTTAGAACTTCATATAAAAAACTTTCGAACATTTTAGGTATGTGAGAAAGCTTAGCAATGACAAGTAGTTAGTACTTCACCCTGTGTTCCCCTTTTTGTGAAGAAAGGTCTTTCAAACTTATGGCGATAGATGAAATAGAGTGGAAGAGTGGGTGCGAAAACTTCATGGCACACTTTTTAAGAAATATTGTAATGAACTAGTTTGGTTAGTGTAGATTTAGAGAGAGAGAGGGGGCTAATAGAGAAATTGGGAAGGCATTTAAAATATATGGGATCTGCAAATTGTTGCAAAATATCATATATGTTGGTCGGTAGATGATATACGAGTATTATCGAACGATAACGAGGTTATTATTGGCCCGGGTCTACCCCGGACAACGTTATTAAGCTTATAAACAAGGAAAAACTCAAAGCAAGGCTTAAAAACTAAGAGAGAGATATTCTTAACCTAATGGGGCAAGGAGAAATGGTAGTCGGGGCAGTGGCATATTGAGCAGTGCTTTTTTCATTTCGAATTTGCTTCTATTAAGGTCAAAGACTTCGGTGTTGTTGTTTGTTATACGCAACATTCTAGATATTGGTTCGAAGTTACCGTAATTGATGCGGGGAGTTCGGATCAGGAGGAGTGGGACAGATCTTAGATTATGGGGTTGGAAGTCAATGAAATATTTTGCGTTATTCTCGGGCAATCGACGTTTCCAGTCAATAACTGGTGGATATAAAGTACATCAGCGACGTTTTTTGAGGGTATGCATTCTAATTAGTTTTAGCCAATTTTAATAGGGAGGTGATACGTATGGATCGAGTCAAGGTAGACCACGAAGTGCGAAACGAATAAACCTCCATCGGACTGCTTTGAATGAGGGGTTTGTTTATAGGGTGACCAAACTTGGCTTCAATATTCGAGAAGAGGCCTTACAAAAGTAATGTAGACGGACCTTGTGACGTCGTGTGTGAGTCGAAATTCAATTCTCTGTAACAAATTATTCCTAGATCCCGTACTTTGCTAGTAAAAGAAATAGGCTCATCAGAGAAGAAGTAGTTTTTTGGAGAGAGGTCTAGACGTTTACGGGTATTGGTTATCACTTGGCAATTGTTGACATGAAGCTCTAAAAAGTTTTGCCTGCACCATACCAAAAACTCATTTAAGTCATCTTGCAGGCAATGAGAGTCAGAACGCAGTAAACTGACTTTGCAAATTCTCACGTCATCATCGAAAATAAATAGAAAGATTAGAATTCGTTAATACGAGTTTTATATCGCTAATCGCAAGGATTATAATGATTGGTCCAAGGTGGCTACCCTGAGGGACTACAGATGTTGCTTTAATGGGGTCGGATATTGAAGGTCTGAAGATGACTTTGTATTCTCGGTCTTCTAAATAGGATTTTTTCCATGCCACAAAATGAGGGGAAAAAATATTTTTTTTTAGTTTAAAAATGATAAGTTGATGACAAATTTTATCATCTAAAGCACAAGGCGTCCTAGAGAGGAACACAGTTGTTCTCAGTTCTGTAAGAGCAAAGACGTCAAAAGAGAGGCCATGGATGTAGATGACATGTAGACAATGGAGGTAAATTGGCATGACAGGGGTAAATGACTGAGATAAAAATGGAAACAAAGTTTTTGAATATTATTTTCATTAATTGCTTTTTCATATTGCAATCCCTGCAATAGATACAAAAATTGTTATATTTCCAGTAACAAGCGCTACCTTATTTTTATTTTAAATTTAGATTTCATTCAACGCTTATAGTTCACATCTTCTTCGTGCAAAATTGATTAAAAGAAGTAAGCCGTTTGCGGAAGAAAGCATACTTACCTGGCGTAGGGGTTACCATGATCATGAAGGCGGTTCCCCCGGGGCGAGGCTTGGCCATTGCACATCCGGTTGAGTTGACCTCCGCGATTATTCCTAATGCGAATAACTCGTGCGTGTAATTTTTGGTAGCCGGGGATGGCGTTCGCGCCGCCCCGACGTATAGATGCTACAAATCTTAGGAAATACTTAATTTGAAATGGCGTTCGCGGCACCCCGACGTTAAAAGTTATCAACTGTATATATCCAAAGTAAGGTATAATAGTAGTCGCATAAGCTCGTGGTGACGTCAGCATTTCATACGTTTAACTGATATTTATAGATATGGCTGGTCAGGATCGCACCTGTATTCGAATTTATATAAATCTTTGAGATTAGGGTGGAGGACTGTTTATTACCTGTATTTTGGAAAAAAATAAGAACGATGGCCAAAAATTTAAAAAACCTTGGTAATCAGAAAGAAGAAATTTCATGTTCGGTCATTCGTGATAGAGATACTAAACAAAATAAAATAAAAACCAATCATCGCGTTTTCTTACAACTTGTTAAGAAACAGGATTTGGTCAACTTTGCTTTTTTTTACGGTCACTGCACAATTAACCGGCCTTGGTCAATAACCTTTTCTGATGGAACCGATGTAGCTTGTGTATATAAGTATATATGTATCAGCTTATATATGCGATAATGGAAACAAACTTTTCAGCTTCCAACTTCTTCCCAAAATTTTAGCAGAATTTTCTTTCGACGGCAAATCGATACAGGGAAAAGGCGTCATGGTAGTTTGTGTTTCCATTTTTTTTTTTGTCCAGAACATCCCAGATTTCATCACCTTCATTGTTAATTTCGGCAGTTATAAATCGGTGATAAATTCCACCATAATTCAAAACAGATAAATAAAAATTCAAAAATGTCCTCTAAATTTGTAGTTTTGCGTATGGCACCACGCAAGTGGTTTTTGTATCTCTTTATAAGTTTTGCCCTCCTTTCTTAACCTAAGAATCGAATTTCTTACTCAGAGCAATGCTGTCCTCTATCTCTGTTATAGGGTATTGCCATTTAAATTATACTAATAAACTTAATCAAACTCACTTTTCACAACATTTTTAATTTTTTCGGCACTTTTCGTTGAAAAAAATCAAAAACTGCTATTTCAAAGAACAGCCAAAAATTTTTGAATTTGCGCAAGAATACCAAGAAAACGCAAAACGTAGCAAATCCAACGGGACTTTACTTATTTTCTTATCTCTATATTCCATTTTAGAAAAACAATGTGCAAGCGATCGGCTAACTAAAAGGAATATGCAAAAAAATCCGTTATATTTCTTCTTTTTTGTTGCACTGCTATTTCAATGAACACAGCTGTACATGCATTCGAGTTGTTAGATTGAAATTGAACACTTGAAATTGAAGTACTGATCAAGTTGTCTTTAAATTCTTCTTTGATCCATATTTGCGCATTAGCGGCATGACATTCAATACCAAAACCTTTTTGTTTGAAGTTGTTTACTCAAAAGGATCGACTTAGCTGCTGTTCTGTAAGATTTATAAACACCAAGATGCTTCTCTATAACAGTTAGTAGATTTCGCAAAAGTTTAGTTGACTCAGTACCCAGACTTTTACCGGCCACACTCTTTTCCAGTCCTACCACTGGTGGAATTATAACATATATCATACATTTATAAGGTATATGTCTCTCCTGAGAAAATGACAGTTATTTTTCTCGAATAGTTGGAAAGTGGTCACTTTCTCTTCTGTCAAAATCCATTCCCTAAAATTCAGAATAGATGGCGTTGATCCCAAAAGTGACAGCGCTCAAGCATGTACGTAAAATATGCTGTTCCATTGAGTCCGAACATTTTGTTTTTATTTTAGTGTGTCTGTTTTGACTTTTACGAATATCGAGCAATGCATAAGAGGATTTGGTACTATATTTGTGACACTATGCTCTAAATTTGTTTAAAAGAGATAGCATTGACAACTGTTCATCCAGGGGATAATCCACTAAATAGGTTTTTAAATGAACAGTTTAACAGCAAGATTCAATATAAGGGCCACACAAAAACAATTGCGCTTTTTTAAAATTTCATTGACTCCTTTTTTTATTGATGCAGTGTTGTCTGCAACAATGCTTACAACTTTAGCACCTATTTATCATTTTTTCCAATAATTTGCGGACTATATTCTCGTAACCCGGAAATCACGATTTTATCACTACTACTTCTATGTAGTGAGCAGTTATGCTGATAAAACGTTTATTGATGTCCGACGTCCAAATGTCTGATGAAAAGGCTATAAAATCGACGTCCTGTAATTGCTGCGTTAAGAATCTTGATTATCAAAACATTATCTCCGATTTGTTGGCAAATTTTGGGTGGCAGTGATAATCGCCTTTGTCACAATATTACCCACTGCTTGATTTGATCAAGGCTGATCACTTGTACTTTGTATAATGGTGTCAATATTAAACTCATCAACAATGTTTATGATTTCACCTGAGTGCATTGTTTTTCCCGAATACTTAACGTATATGTATGACGAAGAACAGTTTTTGCAAAGAATTTTAACTTCTTCTTCCGGTTTATTGAAAACTTCCCACATTGAAGATTTTTTTCTTTGGCCTAGCAAAAAAAAAAAAAAAAAAAAAAAAAAAAAAAAAAATGAGAAAAACCGAAATCAAAAATTATGAAAAACATCCGTCAAATGTTGACTACGACTACGTTTTAAGTAATTAATACGGAGAGTACATTTTTGAATCACTTTTTCGAGCATATTGGCTGTTATCTCGCCAATAACACGTGCAATGTTGTCTTCCAAGGCTGCAAATGACGCTGGTGAAGACAATTTTTCGATAAAAAAATCGGATCTTTCTGCAGTTTATCTAAGACCTACTCTCACCATAAATTCGACCCTACGGCAGGTCGTTCGGCTTCAGTTCCTGCACGAGCTGTATTTTGTTTTTTTTTGTTTTAGACCAAAATCCTTATGTAAAATTTTCCACGTAGTTGAGTAACACAATTGCTGCGAACGGCGACGAATGAACAAATCACGGTCTTCGTTAACACTGGCGGATACAAAAGCAATATTTTCCTTTGTACGCACTGTATGCATACGGGTAAGTGGCTTAATGTCCAATAGTGTGAAATTAAATTGCTTCCTTGGTAGGTCGATTATGACGACCGTAAAATGGTCGAAGTGCGCTAATAACATTTTTCACAGTGCATGAATTTTGATAATAAAATTCCATAATTTGTAAGCGTTGTTTGGGTGTAAGTTTTTCCGTTATGAAATTCCAATGCTAACTGAGCGTGTTTGACTTTGACACATGTCACGAATCACGCGTGAGCTGTCAAAAATGGAACACTGAAAAAACTAACAATCGTGTGTTCACTTCGACTTAATGAATCGACTCGGTTTGAACCGGTTTATGAAAGAATCTTTACATTGTACATGCCATCTTTTAGTAGGGAAACTTCGGGTATTGTGGTATACATGTCACTATTTTGACTATATTTGCAAAAGTGTCACTCTGAATCGAACCATTTATAGCTACAAAGTAAGACTTAATTATTGGCTTCAAATAGGTAGTTATATAAGTCTGTTGAGCAGACAATAAGAGCAGACAGTAAAAAAGTTGTTGCCATAAATGTTGCATAACCCAAAAAGTGGGGATTGAAAAATTGGCGGGTAGTGTGGTATACTATGTATTTTAATTTGGTACAGTATACCACATTACCCGCTTTACAATTTCTGGCCACCAGAACACTTTTGAAATGAAAGAATATTTTTTGTTTTTTTTTTTTTTTTTATTATAAATAACAATAACTATAGGAACGGAGTATATATGTACGTATTTCACATTTATGTAGAGAAGAATAATTTAAATAATATACCCACATATATGTATAATTAAGGGGGAAGATTGTAAGGAAACGCTAAAAGTTAACAAAAATCAAAAAATTCTAAAATGAAGTAGAATTTGTTCGCAAGATTGGCAGAGGAATATGGTACTTTTCTTTGGATCACACTTTTCGTAAGCTCAAACCATTTCACACTGCAGACAAGAAATCCATTTGGTCATTGCTTTATCCTCATTTTATTGCAAAAGTAGCATACCACCTTGATAAAAAAAAAAACGGAATAACCACCGTGTGGCGCTCTCATTGTTCCGATTTGAGTTCTATTTTTTTTGTTAGGTTGGTACTTCTGTTGTTGACATTCCCTCTAAATCTTAGCGTCATAGCTTGACATTTGCAAAAGTTACGTACATCTATCTGTATGTGTTGGCGATTTTTTACAATTTTAGAAATGAATTTAAATTTGCAACAGCGAACTTGTATTACATTTTGCGTAAAAAACGGATTTAATGGTGCGCGAACATTGGAAATGTTGGGAAAGTGTTTCGGCAACGATTCTCTAAAGAAAACGGTCGTTTACCAGTGGCACAAGCGATTTCATGCAAAAAAGAGACCGTGTTGACGTCGCGAAACAGATGATTTGCTAGGCTGGATCCGATCCCACATTCATCAAAAGGATCATTACTGGAGGCGAGACGTGGGTTTATGAGTGCGACACGCAATCCAGACATCAGGCAAGTGAATGGCGTTCACCAAATAAGCCGAGGTAAAAAACCACTTCATTTTCAGTTAAAAACGAAGGCAATGTTCAAGGTTTTCATGGAGAACAACGGTATAGTGCATCATGAATTTTTGCCAAAAGGCCAGACAGTAAACAAAGAGTATTATTTGGGCGTTATGAGACGTTTGCGTGAAGCAATTATAACGCACCGTCACACAGTGCCATCATTATATGTAATTTTTTGACGAATAATGCAACAAATACCATCCAACAGCCACCGAATACACCTGATTTCTAGTTAAAAAAAAACCACTACGTCGAACGCGTTTCAGCAGCAAAATTGCAGGAATGGACATACCGAAAACCGAATATAAAAAAACGTTTCGAGGATTGGATCAAGAGCTGGCATAAGTGTTTTGCAGTCGGTGGGGATTACTTTGAAGGGGGCAGTATAGATTTAGGTGAATAAACTTGTATTTTCAATTTTCTGAATAAATTCCGAAAATTTTTTGATCACCCCCGAACACTTCACTGTTATCAGATTCATTTAATATCAGACTTTGTTCGGTGCCGCTTGATGAAATAATTTCTTTATTTTTAGAGGCGTGGCTTTTCCTAAGCTTTTTAAATTCTTCAGGTTTTTTTTTTTTTTTTTTTTTTTTTTTTTTTTTTTATAATTCTTTCAATGCTATTCTGCAAATCCTGTTTGTATGGCGTCTTTTCATTTTAGGTGGTGGCGATATCTTCCTGGCTGCTATAACTCCGTTGCTTGCAAGTGCGCTGGAATTGTTTGTAGGGAAATAGAGGGTGATAACCATTCGCTTGTATAGGGTTTTCTTATAACGACTTGACAACTTTTTTTTTTAAATAAAAGGCAAACCATTTGAGACATTTCAAAAACTTTATTATTGGCTTGAAGTACAATCAAAACATTTATGAATAGAACTCGACTTCGTTCATATGGCCACCGCGGAAACATTTGCAGCGGTCGATTCGTTGGACCCAATTTTCAACGACTCGTCCACACATTTCGGCCAATCGACTGGCCCATGTCTTGAGATAACACGCTCACCATACTTACTCTTCAATAAATCGATTGTAGCGTGTGCTGTGTGGCTTGTGGCAACATCCTGTTGAAACCACATGTCGTCCAAGTCCATATCTTCAAATTCGGGCCAAAAATAATCGGTGATCATTGCGCGATAACGCTGACCATTCACAGTAACGTGACGATCGTTATCGTCGACGAAAAAATATGGCCGAATAACGCCGCCGGCATGCAAACTGCACCAAACACTTATTTTTTGTGGATGAAGTGGTGATTCATGAAGCACATGTGGGTTTTCACCCAACCAATAACGCATATTTTGCTTATTGACGAATCCATTGAGCCAAAAATGAGCTTCGTCACTGAAGATGAATTTGCGATGAGATTCATCATCTTGGCGCATCTTCTCCAGAACCCAATCGGAGAACGTACGTCCAAATGGTCCATCGGCTTCAATTCTTGAATCAGCTTGATCCTGTATGGGTGTAAACCAAGATCCTTACGCAAAATACGCCATAATGTGGTCTGAGCGATTTCCCAATTCTTGAGAACGCCGTAGAATTGACTGATTTGGATCGTTTGCTACGGACGTCTGAACGGCAGCGATATCTTCGACACTTCGACCAACCCGTTGTCTCACTGATACGGCAACTTCACACAACAAATATGTAGACTCAAATTTTTGCACTAAAGTTGTTATTGCCTGTCTACTAGGGCGAGAGTTACGACCGAAAATTGGAGTTATCGCTCTTAAAGTTGCAGTCACCGACTCCGAATATCTGTAAAAAATTTTTATAATTTTCAGACGTTGCTCGTTAGTGTACTTTACCGTGATGAAAATGTTGAGTTTATTGAATAAATTGACAGTGACAGTTTGATGATTAGTGAAAAAGTGCGTTCACAAATTAAATTCAAAGTTATCAAGTCCCTATTGGAAAACCTTATACTAGCAACACATTCATCTATTAATGGTGGTAAAATATACGAGGTGTGTTCAAACAGTAGGGTTACTTAACATATTTATAAAAAAATATGCATTTATTTATCAACATTAATATTGTCTCATTCAAAGTAATCCCCTTCAGATATAATAGACTTGCGCCAATGCTTTTTCCAATCCTCGAAGCACTTCTTATGAGCACTTTTTGGTATAACATTGAATTCTTCCAGCGATTTCTGTCTTGGCTCTCCTGGATGCTTATAAAGGGACGATTGGGCTTTGGTTTCGACGTCATGACCATAAACCCATGATTCGTCACCAGTTATGACTCTTTTGAGCAAGTTAGGATCATCATTGACGTCATTCAAGAGTTCCTGAGCGATGCTCATGCGGTGGTTCTTCTGATCAATTTTCGGAACAACCTTCGCTGAAACACGTCAAAAACATCCGAAAAAATTGCATGATACGATCCGATCGATATGCCAACATCATCAGCAACTTCTCTGATTTGATTCGGCGATCGTTCATAACCATTTCTTTCACTTTTTTCGCGTTTTCATCGGTTGCTCATGTGCGTTCGTCATCTTCAACGTCTTCACGGCACTCTTGGAAACGCTTATACTACACGTAAGCTCTTGTTTTACTCATATAGACTTACCATAGGCCTTTGTTACCATTTCACACACTTTGTTACACTTTATTTCATTTTTTACGCAAAAATTGATACAAATTCTTTGATCCATTTCTTTTCAAAAACGAAAATCGCAGGGCTCATAACCTTAGTGGTGGTGGCTATGGCGTGATGGTTGACTGACTGTCACGCCACCTACCTGGGTTCGAATCCCGGTAGGAGCAGAACAGCAAATTTTTCAAAAATCGTCATCACCCTTTTGGCGGGCAATGGCAAACCTCCGAAAGTCAAATTCTGCCTATGAAGAAGCTTCTCAGGAAAGCCGTTCGGAACCGGCAATGCAATAAACAGTAGGCTCTGCTCAGGAGTGCGTTCATTTATTTATTTAATCTTAGCGGCTGCCAAAGACAAAGTAAGCAATGAATACAATTGAAAATTTTATCATACTTGAGGGGCATGAATACCAACATAATAAAAATTTTGACAGTCGAACTCTCCAAACCCGCGAAATTTGAAAATTCCCGTTATTTTATGAACACATCTCGTAATTTGCGTTTAACGAGATCTATTGTATTAGGCGAACAGTTCGCTTCAATATGACATTCTATTTTCATAAATTTTGAACTATGATGATAACAATAGCTAGAGAAGTACATAATTTTTTTCGATATATTGTTTTTGGTCGAATGGCGCAAAGTCAAACTTTCTAAATTTGCAAAAAAATCGCCAGAGAATTGTTAATGACAATTGAAATATTTCATAGACATACAAAACTCTATGTATTTAGTTAGACAATATATTTTTAAAGATCTAGTTAAAATTTGAGGTGAGTGGGTTGAAAATTTTTCGAGTTTTGGATGCGGCTAACTTACAATATGCAGTTTTGACATAAACGCGTTTAAACTTTTAAGTTATAGAAAGTCGTGAAAAATGTTGCCGTACTTTTAGTCTGCGATGTCTGCACCATATAATTAGCCTTCTAGATTAGTGCCCTGATCTTCCATTTATTTTCTTTTGGATTTTAATGCGATCCTCCACTCTTTTGCAGTTTCAGACAGCAATCTTCCCGCAAGCTTGATGCGCTCTTTGTCAATCTCCAAGCACATTTCGTAGCTGTTCGGACCGACTTCTAAATCCATCGCTTTCTATATGTGCAAAATTATATCTAACACAGTTTAATCACTAGATTTTGGGGCCAATGCCCGCAGTCGAATTAAAACTTTGATTACAGTTTTGAGTATAATCGCCAATGCATCGAGTAAGAAGATCGTCTCTGGTCATTTTTTCGTAGACTGGCTTTATAGCTTCATACACTTCAATTTGGAGTGCTGGCTTATGTTTGTACTCAGCCAAATTATTTGTAGCCTTAGACTTTTGCCATGAGCCCTACGAATCCTCTCCGATCGGACATTTATCATTCTGTGGTTTTGCATCAGTGGATAATTTATGAACGAGTGTAGTCCATATACTGTTTCTCATGTTTTCAATTAAATCATGATTTTCGAATAGCTAATCCATAATAAATTTTCCCCCTCCACTGAGACCTTTTGTATTGTTTTTCAAATTACACAGGCGAGTACCAATATGATTTTGAACGTGATCTATACAAAGCTTCAGATCACTGAAACATCTCAACAACTGCATCGACTGCCATTTTTCCTGCTGATTCATCGTGGTTTACGTCGCACTTATCTTTATGATTTTTTTGTCCATTCCGTATTTTCTTCGGTATTACTGACGTAAGCACTCAGTTTCTCCTATTCCAATAGAAATAGTTGTCTCATCTTTCACTGCTTTCATCATACTGTTTTTGCAAAGCAGTTTAGTTGCAGTTGAAATTCTTTTGACAACCTTATCTCAGAAAGAGTGAGATAATTCCATGAATGCACAAAACTTTCTTATCCCGTGTAAGCCAATTCCAAGTAATCGCATGGAATTGCGGTTTATTTCATAGCCCTTTTCAATAAATAGGCTACTAGGTATCTCAGTCTGTACACATTTTTCACAGGACACTACTAATTTGAATCAAAAACTGCGCTAACCACTTTCGGCGAATTTGACTTGCGATTTGCACACTTTTGAAATAGCTGAAAAAACTGCAACAAAGTTTATCATACGACAACCGAAACCTGGATTCACTTCAATTTCGTACATATCTTCCGACTGTTTAAATTTTTTCGCGGATGTACTAGCATCATTTCACTTGTTGGTATTAACTCGTGTCTATTCGGCGGTCTTCTTCCAGATATTTTCAGTCTCTTTCTGTATGTACGTATGACTTTTGTATCTTTTTAACCACAATACACTTTGTCACTCACAAAACGTAAAAACAAAAGTTAGCACAATTATCGATAAAAAACAAACGTTCCGCAAATATATAGCGTCCTTCTCGAATGTTTCATTGTACAAAACTGACTGACGTTTCTAAAGACGAAACAAGCAATAGTCAGAACACGCGGCAAATAGCTTCAAAAACATCTGTTGTATACCTACTCTAGTCACCTTAAATATCGTCCCTCGTTTCGGTCACACTTGGAGAACTTGTACTATACTTTGAAATACAAATGCCTACTTTGAGATATTTTTCGGCCATAATCTCTTGAGATTTCATTTTTAAGGTCTTAAGGAACAATTGAAAGCAATAAAAAAAAATTGTTTTCTTGAAAATCCTAACCCCTAAACCCCTAAAGGGATATGAATACCCTTTAACTGGCTTTTCACAAGGGCGCGGGCGGGTGGTGTAGTAGTTTGAAACACAGGTGTTAGGTTCCGATATTTTTTCAGAGGTGGCTATCAAAACTGGAGCTAGTGCATCCTCAACCAGTGGGTCTTAGAACGTGCTAGTTGTTAGTTCGTTACATTTAGCCCAGCCAGCAACAACTTCAACATCAGTATTATGCCTTCATGTCAGAGTTGACGCCGACGGGACTTACATATAACCCCATACAAATTCCATGGAAAGACTTTTCGAATCACCGCAATCCAGAAAATGCGGTGATTCGGGCCGGAGAGAAGGAGAATTACAAATTGCGACACATACGAGTAATGAAGTTGAAATCGTTTCTGGCGATTTTAACGCCAAATTAGGAAAAAGAAGGGCGATGTAGTGAAAAAAGGCCTTAGATTAGGGAGCGTAACTGGAGAAAGTTGGCTAAGAGTAGCGATAATTAACGAGGCTTACTGGTGGAGGTGAAGGTCCATCCTGGAATATCTAAGTAAGTAATTAAGGAAGCTCGCTGTGACATGTGCGGCAGACATAAGTGGTTATCCTATTCTCGGTAAAGAAAACAGCTGCATCATCTGCAAATATAGCAACCGGGTAAATTATTAGATTGCACGCTATGTATTTTATATAAATGCTGAACAATAAAGAATCGATTACTGTAGTATACCCATTATAGCAGCAATACTTTTCGAAGTTGTGCCTTTGCAAGATGTTATGTGGGATCTACCAATAGGATAATATTAATTTTTTAAATTGTAATTAGTGCGCGCTAAAGGATTTAGTGTACATTAGGGAGAAAAGAAAGTGATATACCGACGTAAGTTGCTTTGGAATGTTTAGAGGCTTTAATGGATAAGAAATAAGGACTACGGCAGTGAATACCATTAGCGAAAGAATCATAGTATTTCAGAGAACGTCGGAAGGTGGCCGAAGACGAGTGTTATTGCAGTTATTAACCTAAAATTTGGTTCATCTAATTACAGGGAAAAGACTTTATTAGCCAGGATCTTAAATGCATGTTCTCTTCAAAGGAACCAAAGTTCTCAAGTAAAGGTTTCATAATAATTCTTCGGTAACACAGCTACATCACTCTTTTAGGTCTCGTAATTATTGTTCTCTGCTTGAGTCGTTTAATGTATGTACTCGTACATACACGCATACGCAAGTCAGAAAAATTTTCCTGCATTTTTCTTCATTTGTATATGACATACAAAGTTCTGTTAGATTTTAAGTAATGAGATGGATCACCGTGAAAATATTTTGCCAAACATTCTTGATCGACTTACTCTTCATCGTGGGCTTTCTGTCAGTTTGCCTCTACTATGTAAGCGAATAAGTTTATCGTAACAGGAATATTGTTGAAACCGTATTGTTATTGTTTAAAAACCGTATTCGCGTAAGATATGTGGAAAATGTGGTGTAAAGTATTTGTGATTTTTCTACTTATATTGGCAGAGGTAAGGAATTGCTCCAAACACAGAGTGCCCGTAATTGTTAAATTTGTGACAAAATTATGAATTTTTCGAGGGTTCTGCAACAACAGATTGGTGAAATGCCAGATCAAATGCGATGTGAGACATTTTACTTCGTATCTGCCCACAACACTGCGTATTTTGAATGAAACCGCAGAGGACAGTAATATGCGTCGTGTTCATTGCATGAGTGGAAAGTTGACTGATTTCCGTTTTAAAAGACGCTTGTGGTTTTGCACGATGGTTTTTTGTACATAAGCGAGTGCCTTTGACAAACAGCACATATCCCAACATATGCATGTTTTTCTTTTGACACGTCTGCCATGCTTTTTTTGGAAGTCATTGTGTTAACCTCAATGCTTACTTAAATAGATAGATGACTGTCTGGATACTCATTTTTGGCCATTGGCCACATCATAATTCTACTACTCCAACAACGTCATTATTTTAGATCCACAGAAGTGTTTGGAGTCGTCATCATCAGTTAAAAGGAATCTCTTCTTGTATAACGGGTGTGGAGTTAGGTTAAATTAATTTGCTCATCATCTACTAACCTAACCGTCCGCCATCGACTTTAATTCATTAGAGACAATACTCAGTGGGGTTTTGCATAGATGGCTGTGTTGATTCCCAGGGTAAGTTTACCTATTTGTACATTGATCCGCTTGATCACTTCTTGTATGTTTGTCACATGATTAAACCACCAAATAATAGATCGTATTATTCACATAAGTAGTTGGTGAACTTTGAATATTTCTCGTATACTCAATTATTATAGCATTTCCAACAAATCTCAATCCTTTAAGAGTTTATTGCCATACAGAATCAAATAGGAGGTGTATTCACGCTCTTGCGTGAAGTTCAGTCTACCTGATAAGGGAAGATGATTCTGTATTGGGTCCTTCCTTTTTCTTTCATTTCTGAACAGAGAGACTTCAGTCTGGCTTGAATCAGTGCTGCAAATAATGAGTTTCTTTATCCTTCATAGCTATCTACATTTTAATTTTCGCACTAAATTGTGTTAGGTAACTTTTAAGCAGTTTGTAGAATCTGAGATGAGGTTTTCTTTGATAGGTTGTGTCTGTGGAGTGCATTCAAAATATAGCCAATATATAGCTAGATGTAAATTTTCGGAAACAGTTCTGTGTTGCTATACATGTTACATATGTAGCTCATACAATTCATTGTAGAATATTCTCATCCAAACTAGGATTGATGTAAACTGAGCCAACTATTACACGCACAACATTACTCTTGAAGCTCCTAAGAACGTTTTCAACCACTTTCGACAAAGTTCACTGTGCTGCACCACTCGAGAGAGGGCTGGGTGTAGAAGCAACAATTGGAAAGGCTGGTTCTTCATCCAATTTTGTTGTGATAATCAGAAATAACTTTGCGTAATTATGGTTCAGTTTGTTAACGGGGGCTTGAGATTGCAGTTGATGTTGATCAGAGAATCTCCGATCTTGTAGAACGAGTATATGATGTTAATGTTCTATTCGTAGATCACACTTTTTTGACCAAATGTTGGAGCTAAATTAATAAATTTAAATTTAAAGAAGATCACTGCTCGTCCAACCAGAGGGTTTAAATTTAATCGACTGGTAAGAAAGGGGTGTTAGTGCTAATGAGAGATACAGATAGACCACCAGCAAAGTTTCTGGCAGGATGTTGGGATTGGTGTATTTCTACATAAAACATTCTCACAGTATATGTGCAGACTGACGCCGTACTCGATATAACTTTAATTACAGACTAATAGTAGCTGGTCAATCATGTGGAGGTTCAGGATACAGGAATCATGTCTAACCAGTATCAGAAGATTGTAATATGATCTATCTTCTTTATGGTTTGCTGACCTGGGAGCTGGGTCACTTTAGATTCTTAAAGATTTTGGTGTTGGTAATGGTCCTTCTCGCTTTAAAGTTGAAGTCGGTATAAGTTTTCAGAGTTATTATGGCGCATGCTGCAGTTTCCCTTTAATGAGTTAAAAATATTCGCCTTACCATTCTTAACAGTGACATAAGTCGCCAATTACATGTTTGTTTTTGACGTCATTCCTCGTATATTTCTAATTAATCTTCATACATCTTAGGCAGAGGGGCATAGGAATTTCAAGGTTGTGTTGTCAAGTGTACGTGAATTTGTGTTTAGTTCAAGATTTTTTTAGTTTAGTGAAAGATTTCATGTTACCCATCCAAACAGAATTGCGTATAAATAATTAATGGCATTTAATACAGAACTACGATTTATAGAGGCACCCAATGAAAGGGTTACTCCAAATCCACAAATCATAGAATTCACTCGAAGAAGAACTGTCTCTTAATTGACTGAAAGTGGTTTCTTTTCTGGGTCATTCAGCACCTGCTGAAAGTGTTGTTCGGTTTATAATACCCTTTGTCGGTGACTAGTTTTCCTTCAAGTTTTCGTAGAGCTTGGGTTCCGGATTTGAACAATTAAACCAGTTGCGAACCCTTTTGTAGAAATACTTTATTCTGTTGCGCTCGCGAGTTCGACTCCCTTCAGCTGAGACCCAGCATGACTCTGTATTTTCCCTTGCAACTCTGGTATGGGCTTTCTGGTAGTAACTGGTTTTGTGGGATAACTTTGAACGTTAGCCACACCAAACAATGTTCCGTTAAATAGCCGAGCTCTGAATTTAGAAGGCAGGAAATAGTGACCAGAGTAGACATTTGCACCTCTGCACTCGTCAGTTCGAGTTCAACGGTCTTGACCAAAATTTTGTCTTATTTCGCAATTTTGTTATATGGAGTTAGGAGCTCTTAGTTTGAAGATTTCTCATAAATCCGCTGAGAAAATTTAAAAATTTGTGGTACGCAGGTAGGACGTTTGATAGAGATTTGCTTAACTATTCAAGAACATACTGCGAAGATCGCTCTAAAGATTACCTTATCAAGATCGATTTAGTCCTCGTCTTGGGCGCCACTCTAACTCATTTTCTGCTTCCATGCTTTACTATTCCTCATAATCATAACCAATAATATGGTATATTTCGTATTACTAAGTTTTTCTGATTTTTAGGTCCAGAAGGCGACTTCCAAGGACAGCAAACCGAAGATCGATCCAGAAAAACTAAAGGAAATCGCTGCTCTCAGAACAAAACTCAATGAGGCTTTTGAAAAGGATGTGGATATGAAATCAGCTGGAAATCACGTAAGTCGGCAAAAATACCTCAATAGTTCATTGTATGCCTCTATTTTAAAGTCTCATACTTAATTTTAAAGGGAGCCGTTGTTCAACCAGAATGGACCAAAGAAAGTGGCAAACCCAAAAGTTCTACAAAAGTTGTCGTCACGGATAAAAATTTAAAGGACGCTGCTGCCATTCGAGCAGAAATTCAAAACGCAGTGGATACAAATACTTACGCAAAGGGTGATCCAGCATTTAATGTCACACAAGCAGATCATTACCTTGGACTTAAGTTCCGTAGCCAAAATGCTTTGTCGAAAATAACTGGAGCCGGGGATATACCGGACAGCAATGAAGTTGGTTTTGGTTTTGGAGCAGAAGATGGTTCAGATAAGGGATTACCAAATGTTATAGATAGCAGCGCATTGGACGAGGAAGTTGATTTAACAAAACTGAAGCGTCTAGAAGGGTCAACTCGTCGTACCAGAGAAGTCTTAGTTCTGAGGGAGATTGTGGAAGATCTGAGTTTTGATTTGGGAGAAGATGTAAAGGAATGGGAGCACTTCCAGCACAATGAACAGGAGTACTTCATAGGTTTGAGGGAAGTAGATTTAATAGTTATAGGGAAGGATGCAATGAAATATGAGAACGGCTATGTAATCCACATTGGAACCCCAATTATAGACTTGGAATCGTTTAGTTATTGGAATACAGAGTCAAGGAAGCAAGAGGGTCTAATACTAGCAGCAATTGACACAACTGTTATGTGGTTTTTGGTTGACAGGGAGGAACTATTCTGGCAATGGTCTGTTGGAATTTCAATAAATGCGATAGTGTACCTCACTATCGACCAGAAACAGTATTTGGCGATTAGTTCAGATTATTCTTCCAGATCTGGATACTCATCGCTTAATATCTATCAGTTTGATATTAAATCAAAAGAATTTTGGATTGCTCAAAAAATTCAACTTAAAGACTCGTGCGCCGAAATCACTTTCTTGGATACAGGCAGAGATGCAGTGCTAGCTGCTGTCCAAAATAATTCTGCAGCAGTTTTCACATTCAATCCTCGTTCGGATGTTGGCGATCATATAAAGTTCACATTAAAGAAGACAATAGAATCTGAAGGTATCCAAACCGTCTCTGCATTTAAAATGGGTGGCTATTCGTATTTAGCCTTGGGTGGCTTAAGCCCTCAAATACTTCAGTACACTAGTGGAGAATTTGTGCCAAAAACCATATTCGGACAGAATTTCGGACTTGTCGAAATGTTTTTACCGGTTCCTGCGCGCACCTATCGAGACGACTTACTTTTGCTTATTCAGCATCGCGTCGATTTTCAATCTCATTCTTTGGTGGCCTTGGAGACGCTAATATGGGATGGGGAAGCATTTGAAGCTATTCCTCCGGCACCATGTATCATTGGAAACCAAACCTATTACCATGGAGTTGGTTGTATGCTGGACATGCATCGAGAATCTGGCATAAAAGGGTCTGAGGTATTAAAACGTAATGATGATATTTTCATTCTTGTTCCAAGGCATAAGGCGGAGTCTGGACTTTTTCAAATGAAGACAGAACTCTTAGCCAAGAACTCGGAGCTTTTGGATCTAAAAGAGATATTCGCCTTTCTTAAGAATTGGGTTAAGGAGCAAGAAGAACTAGTTGAAGAAGCTCAAAACTTCCTCAAGGATTCCGTTCAGGATTCTAACATCGAAATCGATTTTGGAAATCTTGTTCAACTTAAGACGCCAGAGTTGGAGTTCTATGGAGATATTGGAAAAATTTATGTAAACGAACATGAAATGACTAAGGAGGATATGCAGGTCGACTTAAATTATCTAATCGGAGCAATTGAAAGACTTGACATGGAACTGGGGCATGATGATGATATATACCGCTTTCGCAGGGAGTTAACCTATGACACATTGGATTTTTTGAATGTCGAAGCGGATGAACTAGAGCTTCAGCTCTTAAATGGAGAACAGCCATATGTTAAAAATTCTGAGCTGACATTTGATGGAACTATTACTTTGGAAAGCTTAAAAGTGCTGGATGAGATCCGAATGAGTTCAGCCAGATTTACTCGAGATGATTTTCTTGAGGTGAATGAAGATTTACAGTTTGAGGAAATCAATGGAATCATTTGGGATGATTTCCTGGACGATGTGGTTTTCAGAAGTAATCCTTTGGAACTGGCAGAACTACAAGTTGATGGGGTTTGTTGATTTCAATTAGTACTGACCTTGTTATAAATTTTTGTTTTATTTTAGGAGGTCATTGTTGAAGGCGATCTAAAAATAAAGACTCTCAATGGGCTTAATTTTCCAGATGATTATATGTGGTCAAGTGGACCAAGTGCGAGTGTAGTTCAAGCAGAGAAACATTTTATTGGATCACTGACAGCAAACGCAGTGGATACTGGTGGTTTGATAAATGGGGTTAATCCATTTGATGTAGTCACACTGTCAGAAAATCAAAATGTATCGGGATTGACTATTTTTGAACAACTGGAGGTCTCAGAGAAGTTCGAAGTAAGTATTTCTTTTCAATAATAGTTTTAGAATAATTTGTCAAACAAATTCCTTGGCTGCCAAAATTAGATTGATAAAGATTCAAACAAAATGCAATGTTTCTATAAATTAGATTAAACCAGCAGCGCAACAATCAAATTCGTTGCGCAGTGCTTGCCCTAACTCTCAGTGGTAGCCCTCGGTAACAACATGAGTCAATCCTTACTCATGCAGGCTAAAATAGCAATGGCATGCTTAACAAGTAGCACAATACTGACCTACGAGGTAATAAAGCTCCCAATCCTCTACTAAGGAGATAAAAAAATGTGAAAAATCTGCTAATAGCTTCGGATAATAACGGATTCATTGTGAATGACCCTGGCAAATGTTTAAAGGATAACGGCCTTCCGACCTGCTGGTCGAATGTTCGGACCTTAACAGACCACTTGCATAAAAATTAGCATAAGCCTAATATGAGTCCAGACTACCAAAGAATGTTTCTACAAGCTAATCGACAAGACATAAGAGAAATGTCTTAAAGATTAAAATAAATTAAAATCGCCTTACAAGAAAAGAGAAAAATAAAAAAGATCTCGAGAAGCGCGAATCCATACAAAAACCTGTCTGAGTCGGTGCTGAGGATATGGAATATTCCTGAAAAAACGAAGCAGTAATATCTAAGCTAAGAATTAACAAAGCTGCTGGATTTGACGGTTTACCGGCCAATGTATTCAAAGCTGCTAGATTTGACTTTGATTTGAGCATACACCAACTTATTTCTCAGAAGAGTGCGTCCCTCATGAAAAAAATTTAAGCACCGTTTGCCGATCAACAAAAGAAGAGACACCTTCAACTGCGCCAACTACAGAGCTAAAGTTTCCTCAACATTGCATACAAGATCTTATGTACAATAAAATGTATGTTAATGTCTGAAACCCTTCGTTAAAAACTTGATTAATCCCTTCCAATGTAGTTTAAGACCAGGAGAGTATACACCCGCAGACCTTGGAAAAAGAAGAAGGTCCAAGAAGCACAAAAAAATCCAAACTGATACCTACCATTTTTTCATCGATTTTAAGGCCAGATATGACACCATTTATACGCGATATAGGGTCGCAGCACCCAGTACCTTGCAAGTCTACATTGGGTCAAGACCCTTCCCGCGACTTTGGGTTTAAACCACAACCGCCATGACGCCTAATTGGTCAAATCGTAGCAGTACGATTTGCTCAGCCCTCGCTTTGATGGGCGAAGTCTTGTTGGGGCCCAAATTGTTTGAGAGTTCGCGGAAATTTCTCAGATCACAACAGACAATCCGTTAGCGGAACTGACTATATTGCAAGCAATGCAAGACATCTAGTGTTTTTCTAAATAAAGGAAAATTCTGAAGAGCTAACATTATACGGCACTATTTGTTGCTACCTACTTTAGTTCCCAAAACTGAATACTCCCAAAGCCTTTTACGATTGATTCCTCTAAAACTTTATAAATAGCTTTACGCTGTCATAATAAACCGTATTGAGGGCAAGCCATTAAGGATGCCGTGATTAACATCTTAGGCTTCTAACGACCACTATAACGAAGGACGAATCAAGGTACGAAAGGTACTACAGTAGCTGTTAACTACAAACTATTAACTTTTGGATGAAATTTTACTTTATAATTTGAATTTCAGCACTTTGTTTCATTTCAAAGAAGGGAATCCAACATAAGGATTAACACATAGCGTATAACATACAAATCTGATTGAACCTTTTCAGCGTAGTAAAAGGCCTGGTTGGTCCACCATTTACCCGTAAGATGCTTTATTGATTTTAAGGCCGCTTATGATAGCATTTATAGAGATTTCTGTCTTCTTTTGGCGTCTCCCCCAAATATGTCCGTTTACAGAGATTGAGAACAATGAAGAATGCTAGTTTTACAAAGGTCAGTAATACCATCACCGGATTTTGGAAAGACATCCTTCGGGTAATCAGTTGCGTTTTCGCCCTTGACATGTGCAAATTAAGTTGGTTTAATCTCTGGTTTCCCATTTTCCAAACTAGTATTGACGTTTTAATTTGTTTTTTCTTCTCGATAAAACAAAAATAATTTAATTTTATTTTTTTAATTTTGTATTTTTAGGTCAATGGTATTGTCCAAGGCAGAGGACTTAGTGATTTTCTTTCCAATCCATCCCTCCTAGATGCCAACAGCATACAATCCGCGTGCACTTTTCATCATCTCGAAGTAAGGGGTCCAATTCTTGTAGCAGATAATTTCAATGGCAAGGATTTGGATGAAACCTTAAGCGATGTTGTCTATCGGCCCAGTGGCAAGGATGAACAAATATTTATACCCTCGAAGAAAACCTTCAATACAGTTTCGTTTAATTCAAACTTGGAGGTTAAAGAAAACTCTTTGAGTGGCATTGCCTTAAAAGATTTCATAACCAAAAATACTGAACAGCAGCTTAACTTGCAGACCATCTTTGGAAATGTATACTTCTCCAGCCTCTCAATAACCGGACAGTACGATTCTATAGATGTCAATCAAATGGCTGGCAGCTGTGTTCGAATTAATGAGGACCAGGTTATAGATTCGGAAATTGAATTCGCTAATGATATTCAGGCAAAATCTGTTGACATTCTGGCCACACTGAATGGCCAGCCCGGGTTCTATACACTTCACGATGACTTGAAGTTTGAAGAAGCGATATTCTATGAATTGGCAGCTGATACTGTAACCACAAAATGTGACATTACTGGCAATGGGACACTAAACAACTCTAGAACTGGTTTAGTTGACACAAATCCTAATATTTATGTGAAGGAATTGATTCTAGAGAATGGACTAGAAGTAGACTCTTTACATAATATAAGTGCGAAATTTTTGCTATCATTTCTGCAAAAGGTAGATAACATTCCAGCTTTGATCTTGGAGGGCAAAATCCTTGTTGATCATATTCACGTAGATGGTGATGTTCAAGTTAACAAACTCAATTCCTATAACTTTGATGAGGACATTCAAATGACTGCAATTTGGCTTAATCGTCCTAACTTTTTGCGAACAAAATTGGAGTTCCTAAAACCAGTAGTAATAACTGGTGATCTCAAGATTAACGGATCTCTAAACGGAATTGATTTTCCGGCCTTTGTACAAGATGTAGCCTTAAAATCAGAGAACCCTATCATCATTAATGCGACTAAACGATTTATGTCGAATTTTACAGTGGTGGAAGAAGCCAGTATTGAAAGTGTCAACCGATTACCATTTACAGAAATTGCCACTAAACAAACCATTGAACAGTTCCAAGGAATTGTTCATATCAATGGAGACCTGCAGGTTGAGACCTTGGAAATTATAGGTTTTTTGAATGACTATCCCGTTGGGAGTTTTGGAAAGTCCTATCACTACGACGAAGAACTGAAGACCGTTGTACTTCTGGGTGAAGTAGTTTTTGAAGGAACTGCTCATCTAGAGGATCTTCATGTTGCAGGGCAACTTAATTCTATTAGCAATGTAAATGAATTCTTCGAAAACATTGTATACCGGAACAACATTTGCATGCTGAAGGGTAAAACCATTTTTAACGGCAGTGTGACCATAGAAAAAGGAGCATACATTAGCAATTTAAATGGTTTCAACTTGGTTCAATTGATGAAGAACATTGTCTTCATAAACCATCCTGAGCCCATCGTAATATCCTCCCCAGTTACATTCAAAGATCAAATTCGAGCTAAGGACGTAACGGTAAAAGGATTACTTAGCGCCACCAATCTCATGGGATGTTCTTTAAGTTCTTGGCTTATGGATACTCTGCGAGTTGACAAACCTGTCGAAATTACTGGTAAGTAATAGACACAATGAAGAATTAATTTGTAAAGTTGGTTTTGTCTACAGGTCTTCTACAATTTGCCTCAGGAGTGCTTAATGGAAACTCTCTACATACTATTTATCTAAATGAAATGGATATGGTTAATGTTGTAACTTTACATACGCCGCAGAATATATCCGGTCATGTCATCTTCTCAGATGTGTACGTGTTGGATGCGATCAACTCAAGTGGCTTGGTGAATGGAGTGGATTTAATGACGGAGATGGCGAACACCTTTATGGTAAGAATCATTCAAATTGCATTTCAAATGCATGAGTTTGTTAATTTCGACTCTCCAGCTTCTTCCTTTTAGTGAGTTGTCCGAAATAATTTCGCCATTCCAAATAGAAATTGAAGTTAAACTGTCCATAGGGTTTTGACTGTGATCATATGTACGACTGGACCTTTGAATTTTTTTTTCCACTATTGTCAAATCCATGTTTTATAAAACCTTTTAACCCCGAACGAGGTATCAAAGATCCATTTCGACTCTAGAAAGCGTGATCTGGATACTATTTTCTTATTCATTATTTAAACAGAGGGCTGTTAATTAATAGCCTAAAATCTAGTTTAATTATTTTATGGGATTCCTTTCCTAATCCTTATGTACTCTTAAGTCTAGCTGAATAAATTCATCAGTCGCCTGGAAATACAGTATATTCTGCTCTACGTTAGGCCGCGTAAAACACAAAAGCACGAAGCAACACAGGCTAGACCCAACCAATTTCCATACGGATTTGTCTTTTCTGCGGGTAGCTAGCCTGTTAGGTTGAGAGGATATTTTCGTAATGGTACCAGAAAAAATGACTCTTAGTTGGATCAAGGCTGAGTTTCTGCAGATATAATATGAAGGTAGACCAAAGTTTCTGAGCTGAATCATTGTAAGATACTATGTTTAGTAAATGAAACGCCGTGATAAGATCCGCTGAACACATGCAAATATCTTGCCTGCACTATGTACGTCAGTCAGCAATTTTAATTGTCTTAAAGTTTGTTTTCTTTTTCAACAAACTGATCTTGTAGTGTTTGGTATATTATTTTCCAAATCTCCACCGATTATGGAATAATGATGATGCAATTTCAGCCATAAGAATTGAGATAGTGTCTCGAAGTCTGAGATAGATTAGGTAGAATGAGTTGTTCTAGGGGAGTAACCATAGACCATGCATTACGTGTACCGCCTCTCACTACAAAGAGTGATCTTTTATACGACCCATGCATTCCGCCCCTTCAAACTTTTAATCGTAACCCGCGTCTCGCGATGAATACTCATCAGTACACCCTGCTTAGTTCTTTATTTCCTAGTCATTATAAACTTCAAACATTTAAAATCAACCGTTATCGGTACCTCTCATTTTCTTTCGCCAGCGCTGTGTGCTAGCATTTTAAGGGTACTCAAACTCTTTGAGCGCGCGTAAATTAAAAAAAAAAAAAATAAAAATTGGGGCATCACATGCTTCTTTGAATGTATCTTCTGTGATATGTGCTTAGTTTCGGTAACTTAATGCACATCAGGGGCTTAGTTTGTGAGAAACTTTAACAATTCGATCCTTGTTATTGAATTTAAATTCAGTGCGAGCAGCCTTTGGTTTTATTCTGCTATGTTCATATCCATTTCGACTGTATCTGTAGTTGTAGTTTAACCATTTGCCTTTGGATAGAGAGCAAAATATTCACTATGTGTTTGTACTACGAGGGCTGTTTGATGAATACCAGGATTAGAAATGACGACGCCACTTTTTTAGATTTTGACAATTTATTTTTCAATATAATCGCCTTTCAATTCGATAGACTTTATTACGACTTTTGTTGGCCTGAAAAATACTCCTCCGCTGCAGCGATGACTCTCATTCGACCCGTACTTATTTCCGGCGAACGATCTTTTAAGTTTTGAGAACAAAAGGAAGTCGCAGGGAGCCAAATTCGTAGAATACGGAGGATGGGAAGCAATTCGTAGTGCAATTTGACCAATTTGGCTGTGGCGACTGCGGAGGTGTGAGAACTTTTTTCTTCGCAAAATGTGTTCGTTTTTTCCTTAAATCGGCATTGAATCAGCCAAATAAATCGACGTAGTATGCTCTTGTGATTGTTTTTCTCTTCTATAAATAGTCAACGTGGATACCAAACAAAACACGTCACATTTTATTCTTTGGAGCAAGTTCACCGGGTAAAACTCATTGTTTTGATTGTTCTTTAGTCTCTGGTGTGTACCAATGAATCCATGTTTCATCGACGATCACGAAACGATGCAGAAACTCCTCCGGATATCGATTAAACATGGTCAAGCACTTCTTTGAAGTGGTCTCACTATTGCGCTTGTTCTCTGGTGTGAGGAAACGCGGCACCCATCACGTGGACAGCTTTCACATGCCAAAATTCTCGTTCAGGATATGGATGCGTGTAGTTGAGATGCCTGCTATCTCAGCCAACTCCCGAATTTTCACTCTGTGGTCCGCCAATTTGGACTTCGTCCACGGTTTCTTCTGTGGTAACCGGTTATGAGCCACCTGGGCGCGGTTCATTAAAACCGACGTTCGGCCACGGCGAAACTCTGCGAAACAATGGTGACGGGTTGTACAGGATGGTGAATGGGTCCCATATACACCATCAAGGATTTTGCTGGTTTTCCTCGTAGGTTTTGCCACTCAAAATCGGAGCGATACTGCTTTTTCTCCATGGTCGCAAAAAACACTAACACGATGTTTTGAAATGGGTGTCAAAAGAAAAGTATGCATCGGATTGTCACCAAATTTTGACAGGTGTGCTTAAAGTGGTTATACTAAATGATGGTTAGTAGTGGCTTAGTGGCTTAGTAGCGCCATCTATCTTCTAATCTAGGTAACCATTAAGCAGCCTTTCTATTTAAGCTATTAAGATTGCTTACCTTTGCTTTCTGTACCATACTTAACATATCTGCCGTCGTTTTGGCGTAGGTTACCATATTAGGAAAGTGGTGTCTGAACTTCACTAAGCCAGATGTTCTTCTATTATGTACTGGTTCTGAGGACAATCCCGATAGTTTGTGATGTATAAGGGCTTCATGCGGCAGGAAGTAATATCCGCTTCTCTCTTTTGGCTCTTGCTGTGGCAAAATGCTTTAAATGTGGAGCTCATCGACCTTTTTAAATTTTAGTGTGAAGGGCTTCTTCTGATCAGTAGACTGATCTAAAAACCTCAAAAGCCTAGTTTGCAGTTTCGATCCTTTCACCCATTCTTTAATTTTATTGCAGCGCTATACTGATTTGCAGTGAATCGCATGCCTATCTGCATTTAAACGCCCGTCTAAGAAGTTATTGCCGATTGCTGATATAATTTTATGGTATCGTTTTTCTTTATTGTATGTGTGTATGTAAGATTACATATGTATATGTATTTAATTTGTTGCTTTCTGCAGTTGCCGCTGTTGCTTCTGCCGATGCTGCTGTTGTTTCTGCCGTTGCTGTTGTGTTTTTTTTTTCTGCTGCTGAACTTATTGTTATTGCTGCGGCTGTAGATACTGTTTCTGCTTTTGTTGCTGATGTTTATATGCTTTAATGTTTTTTTTCAGCTGCTGGAGTTCCTGCTTTTACCTTAAACTTTTCGATTTGTTGGTTTTGTTACCGATTTTGCTCTTGATAGCACTGTTCCTCCAGCTGTCGGTCATTCTTTTTTCTAGCTTTTTATTTATTATGTGCACAACTTTTAAGTATTGTGATGAGTGACGCTGTTGTTTAGAAAACTGAGTTGTTCTTCTTAATCATTTAAGTCAACGGTTGTCTGGGCGTCAGGGCAGTGATAAAAGTGGGCTCGTATTAAATACCCGCAAGTTTACCTTTATCATAATGTATCTTAAGATAAGTTTCCATTTAATATCATAAAAACAGATTCATCTCTTTCATTTGTTTAGCTGCTGCCACAGGCGGAGCAATGTGCATATCAGATGAAAATGAGTATTTTTTTCAGATAAGTTTTTTGTTCTTTGTCAGGGAATGCCCTTATTGTTAATTAATAGCTCTTGCAAAGAGAAGAAAAGTCTTATGAATCAGAGTGTAGACCATCAGCATTCTGTGATGGTTTTTCCGAGGCCCGTCAACGTATTGAAGAAGTATTAACTGTACTGTGACGGGAATTTGAGACAGAATTGCCTGTGATCTCATTTAAAATTCAGCAGAAGCGCATATAGAATTTTACCAAGTGGGTTCGGGTTAAACTGAAACTGCTTTCATTTTGGTAGATAGGTTATTTGGATGCATTCTTCTTGCAGAAAAAAGGATTTCTTTTGGTTCGATTTGGAATGCAAAGTATATTTTCTTTAAATAATTAATTTCTCACAACGTCTTTTTAAACGAATTCGTTGTTTATTTTCAGATAAGTGGTAATCAGCATATAAGCACTCCACTCACAATGCAATCATGTAATGTAATACGGTCTCTGGAAACAAATAACCTGGTTAACAACAAAAAGGATCTTCGTGATATTGCAAATATCTATGAAGACCTCTACTTTCTTTCTCCTTTATCATTCAGCAAAGTGTTTGTCAAGAATGTCATTACAAACGACGTCATCTCCGGAATCGATTTTGATCAGTGGCATAAAAATTCACTTTGGGTAGAAGGCCGCAGCGACATGATTGTTACTGGCAATTGGACTGCTGGTAAGATGTACGTTGAATCAATAATAGACAGGAACTATTTAGTGAATGGGATGACAGTTGCAAACATGAGAAGCGCTTTAGCACAACCTAATAACAAGTTACAAGAACAGTACAATCAATTAAAGCAAGCCTACAGCGGGTTATGCCTTAGAAGTAAGGAACTCTTTAGCAAGGCACAGAACAGGGTTTATTTCCTAAAACACTTGGAGAAAAAGTTTAGCCTCAAAGAAAATCGGACTATTGACGGAGTGTTTTCTTTAATTGCAGCTGGACATAATTATCTCGTCGTGAATCTTAAATGTAATTCCATAATCTATCACTGGGTTGTAGAAGAGCAAAAGCTGATCAGAGTAAGTTCATTCGACTCTGGAGTAATTAATGAAATCATCGCAGTTCCTAGCAAAAATGACAATATGTATTTGGTTACGAATATGGAGAGCCGAGATAGTGGCTGCAACCATTTAGGGGTTAACTCATGGTCGTTTAATTTAGAAAGTGGTGTATCTCATTTAAGGAGCTTTAATGATTCTGACATTACTATGATCCATCATCCATCGAAGGGTGCAGATAAATTTTATGCCATCGACGAGAGATCCGGAAAAATTGTCCAATTAAGTCCAAATTCTAGCAAGAAAAATTCATGGAATCTTCCACCAACTGATAGTGGTCTGTATCGATTTCTTCCAAATGATGCAAACCTGGGTATAGCACTATCTAATGGCCAACAGATTCTCCTTCTGAATGTACCTTCTGGGAGAAATCGACGTGACACTCTCTACAGTCGTGGAACTCAACGTGAATTTAGATCTCGATCTTCACTACCGAAAGGAGAAGATTTAAGTTTTGAAGATTTCCGCAAAGCAATCATAAGAATCCTTCGAGATCTTGTCCGTCGTTTAAATATTCAAATAACTGATATTCACTTTGCTGTTTCCGGAAATGAACTTGAAGATGAACATCTTCAGAGAGATTTCGAAGACATCCTTGAAGAAATCCACAACCAGAAGATACTTCCATCAGATACATTCTCCGATCTGAAGTTTGAACAAATGGAATTGTCTTCAAATGCTGTGCAGATTCTTGCTGCTAGAGTGGTTCAGGTAATTTGGCCGGTTCTAGTTGAAATCGAAGAAGTACACAGCCATTTGCGTAGTCACGAATACGATCACCCAATTTGCGGGGGCATTTTCAAATCATTGAGTTTAGTGGTACACGATGTTCTTCATATTGGACGATTCTCTGTAAAAAATCAGACAGATACCAATGCTGATGGTTCTAATATGACCACAATTGTAACTCGCGTTCAAGATTTTCAAAAAGAAATTCTTGGTACGATTGATAGAATTGGTGAAGAACATGAGGATGAGGAGCTATTTACAGATAGTCCGCCTACTTCTCCTGAGGCCCCAGTTAAAGTAAACCTTCAACGACTTAACAATTCCAATCCTATAAATCCACTAGATGAGCCATTTATTGGTCAAGCTATACCAGAAAAAAATCTCCTCGCAGCTGATAGTCCCCATTTGCCGGCAAGAGGCTCGGGAGAAATTGTATCTATAAAAACTGGTATGGCAGGAAATTATAGAACATTGATTGCCATCACTGAGCCCAAGGACCAAGTTGTCATTAGTGAAAATGATTCTGTGAAAATATACTTTGACGTGATTACTGGTAGTCTCTTTCAGACACTATCAGCTTATAAGCCCAGGTGCTTGGCTACTATACGCATTCAAGATGAAACTCTGTTGGCTTTTGTTGAGGACAGGCACACCATTCGAATTCTTATATACAAGGGCATCAAAGGTTTCGTGGAACTGGTCAAATTTAAAGTAAGCGAAGAGGTGTCAGGTCTTGATTTCGTCAGTTTTCCAGTCAAAACAGACTACGGTTGTTGGAAGAACTTTTTGATAGTTAGCAAGACTTCAACGGTTGACTTTTATGAGGCGGTTATGGCTGGCCATTGTGGATTGAAAGCTCAACTAGAATGTAGTATCCCAGATGGTTACTAAATAATTTTTGTATATATATGTATATAAATTATTTTCCTTGTAAATGTTGTAAATAAATTGTAAAAAAATTGTTAATTGCTTGTCTTTCGTAATCATATCATGAGATTTACAGGGTAGATTCGAAAACTTCCTGGGACGAAACATGAATTAGCTTCATTTGTTATAGCCGCTTTAGACGATGAATTTCTGGTGTTACAGCTTACGTGGACTCCAGATCAATTCACTGGGATAACACTTAGCTAGTGTAAATTGTAGCAGATCAAAGTAGTGTTTCAGCAGATGGATACAAAGCCAACATTTTATCCTCGGGAAAGGGGAACAAGCCGGCCTGCCTAGAAATACCATATGCCGCGATTTAAATATTTGTTTGATATTTCCAGGGCAACAAAGTTAACGTGTATCATTTTCTTGATATTAGGGTAACCAAAGAAAACGGAGAACTTCCTGACGGGTTTCCAAACCTAGACATCCTACTCGACGGCAATAAAGACATGATAGACAGACAGATATATCATTTGATTTATATTTTTTTACAATTTTAAGTTACATAAATCATAAATCGTGTCAAGTGCCGCCTGCCTGATAAACATAAAATTAGACAAAGGTTTTATTTAAATTAAAAAAAAAAAAATGTACGTTGATATCCGAGTTGCTTTCGTTTTTGGTCAGTCTTAAAATGCTTCGTTTTAAATTTGCTCTCGATACTTTGTTGTTGTGTTTAAAAAAAGGAGGAATGTTAACATTCCCGCAAAGGAGTGATAAATTTCTGATTCTGTTTTGATGTCGCTGCCTGAAATGTGTCTAAATATTTCTCCTAGAATAGGACATTTTCCGATAAAATGGATCATAGGTTGCATAGGCTGCAATACGTAAGTCCGTGCGGTGAGCACTTCGATCTATGGGTCGAAGCTTTTTTCATCACATTCGAAATAAGGTCATAGAACATCTTTTTTGAGAATCTTTTATAAATTCATAGTTTTTGAAGAGATTTGTGTATAATTCATATTCTACTTTAAAACATTATATTATAATTAGTTAGGAATTCATAAAAATTTAAATTTTACTAAGGCCTGTAACATTATACATATTGTAAAAGGTATTTGTGGGTACACGTGATAGAACTTAAGCGGCCCCTATACGGTCAATTGACTGACATCATGCACCACGTACATGTGGATTGACGCTACCCCTTACACAGTTCAATCGATTAACATCAAATTTGTAGTACTAGATGTGGTGAAAAGTAACCTCCTTGGGAATGAAAAACATTTTTTTTTATTTTATTCAGTATAGTCCCCTTTTAGTTTGACACACTTATTCTAGCGATTTTCCAACTTCTTGATCCCGTCCGAAAAGTAATTTTCTGGAAGGTCTGCAAAATACTCTTCCGTGGCGTCGATGATTTCCTTGCGTAAGCTGAATTTTGTATTGATGAGCCATCTTTTGAGGTATGGGAAGAGATAATAGTCCGAGGGAGCCAAATCGGGCGAATACGGTGGATGCGACAGCGATTGGAGCCGTAAGTCATTAATTTTAGCCATGGTGGCGATGCTCTTGTGCGCCGGTGTATTGTCTTGCAAAAATAAAATTTTTTTTCGCTTCATGTGAGGCCGTTTTGCAGCGATTTCGGCCTTCAATCGCTCCAATAATGCACAGTAATACTCTTTGTTGATGGTTTTTCCTTTTTCGAGGTAGTCCACGAAGAGTATGCCATGACAATCCCAGAAAACCGACGCCATAACCTTTCCGACCCATCGAGCCTCCCTCGGCTGCTTCGGAGCACTCGTGCCAGCTTCAGTCCATTGCCGGGCACTCATTCTGTTCTCTGGTGTTCAACAGTTACCAATCGACGCCAAAAGTCCGCCCGATTCCGCATCTTCAAGTCCAAACACTCTTTCGAAGTGCTGTCGCGTTCGAGTGAGTATGCGCGGCATCCAGCGGCAGGATAACTTTTTCATTTGCAGAATATTGCCCAAAATATGGCGTGTGCGCTAAATACTAATCTTTGTGGTATTTGACGGTGTAATCTAACGGAGCATTAGCCCCATAATATTGGGTCTATAACTTGGTTTGCGTGCGGTTTGCTAATAGATGGCGTAACTTGTATTATTTCATTGTTATTATTCCATTGGAACATGCGTTTGAAAGCTACTGTCATTGTATGTCATTTCAGTATATGTCATTCATTTGAAGCGTAAACAACAATAATTTTTTTCACTCAAATATGTCGAACTTTGTGCCTGAAAAAGTCTTTTTGCGGGGAGTTCTTCTTCATTACTTTAATATGAAGAAAACTGCTGCAGAAAGTCATCGTATTTTGGTGGAAGTTTATGGTGAACATGCGCTAGCTGGGCGAACGTGCCAAAAGTGGTTTGCACGACTTAAAAGTGGTGATTTTGGCTTGGAAGACGATGAACGTCCTGGGCAGCCATTTCAAAACGTTTAAAAGCAGCTGGATATATTCAAAAGCAAGGAAATTGGGTTCCACATGAACTCAAATCGAGAGACGTCGAAAGGCGGTTTTGCATGTCCGAAATGCTGCTGGAACGCCACAAAAGGAAGTCATTTTTGCATCGGATTGTTACTGGTGATGAAAAATGGGTCCATTACGGCACCCCAAGCGCAAAAAATCATATGTGAAACCCGGCCAACCAGCCAATTCCACGGCAAAGCCGAATATTCATGGCGCGAAGGTAATGCTCTGTATTTGGTGGGAACAGATGGGTGTGCTGTATTATGAGCTGCTAAAACTGGGTGAAACCATCAATGGACAACGCTACCGAACACAATTAATTCGTTTGAAGAGAGAAGTAGCTGAAAAACGCCCGGAATATGCGACTAAACACGAGGCAATAATTTTCCATCATGACAACGCTCGGCCCCACGTTGCTATTCCGGTTAAGAACTATTTGCCATAGCTCCAATACAACTTACATGTATCACACTGATTCGCCCCCGAACCGCACTTGGTTGCTTATATCTGTGTTGTAAATATGATTCAACATTGATATTCCATCGACATTGTTGTGTGGCTGCAAAAATTTCAACATTTAACTCTATTTGTGAACGTTCTATAGCCGTTTTTGGCGTATTGCCGCAGGAAGATTCTTGGACACGGTGACTCCCGCAGTAGATGGCTTAAGCATTGCTGTGAGGTTTTGTTTTGCTTTAAGTTGTACGATGAAATTTTTAGCAATTGGATTCCTTGATCTTATTTCACAGATCTGTGAAAATTTTTTCTTCTAACGTATTGGCTTTGGTTCTCAATTGAACGTTTAGACCTATCATTTTTTGGTTTGTGATGATGTTTGTTTAGATGTCACTTTTTTTTGCGGTATACCATATTTTATTTTCGTATCGAGAAGATTGCAAAGCGTTTCAGCTGGATCTGATTTTATTATTTGTTTTAATCTATTGAAGGATTCCGGAGACATTTCGTGCAATTTTCTTTTATTGATATGAGTTATAGTGTTATGTAAATACGGGTATAAGAAACTGGGAGTTAAATATACTTTTATAGCTCTAAATTTCATTCTTAATTTATTCGTTTGTGTTGCCAGTGTTTAAAACTCAATTTAAGAAGCTATTGAGAATTTACAATGCTACGAGTATTTATATAACAATATTTTGGTGAGTATACAGAACATCTGTGATTTTGGATGTTTGTGGGATTTGACATCACTTTATGACAGGCAAACCCAAGACTTATTGTGCATAATACTCAGGAACTGAGCAGCAATCCTCTTACCAAAAACCAGTTGCTGTCGTCATAAGCTATTAAAAGAACAGGTATGACTAAAGATAGTAGCCGAACTCATCAAATACTGTGATACTTATCACATGTTAGGATGTTAAAAGATGGAACTATTATTCATACAGATTGTTGGAAGGGATACATTGACTTAGAATCTTTTGGATACCAGCATTTCACGGAAATTAGGAAATTTGTAAACTCTGAAATAGGATTTTAACACTCAAGTGGGTACAACTACACTTAAAGTGCCTGAGCACGTGTTAAGTTTTTAGGAAAATGGCACAGAGGGAGAAAGAACGATTTTTGGGCTCAGTGGTTATTTTGCTCCATGGGTGACATCCAACATTTAATGAGGAGACTAAATTATCAGTGTAAATTGACTTGATGTTGTATTTAAGCAACCATTCCGTGCATTAAGGCAACTAAATAAACTTGTAAATGACACTAACGTTATCCAACAAAGATGAAGTGTTCGTTAATCACGATGTTGCACAATATTACTATTTTTACCAGTAATGCTTCTAGGTAGCCAATACTATAAAGTTATTCTACTTCATACTTTTAGTGTGAATGCTGAAAATTCGATAAAACGAAAAAGCGAGAGGATACGGGAGGGTGTAGCGAGCGTTGTGAGGCAGCTCATGCAGAATAAGACATGGGAAAGGAACGAAAAGGCGACAGGCTGGGAACAAAAAGAGAGGAGGTAATACGCATCGTTACCATTGTCAAAGTACCTAACTCGACATTATTTTTGTTACCAAGTAATGAAATCATCATCACTTAAGGGTTAACTTCAGTTTAACAACAAAATTTGACTTGGTTTGGCTTGGGTTTTGTTTCTCAATGCCAAGTAGATAAGCAGCATAGGACAGCCCAGCAACAGAATTGTTCCAGCGACACCGGTTGACCTACTTTGAGGATAGCGGTGTTAACAATGCAAGCAAAACAACATGATTGTTAGCTGTTAACTATCCACTTTTCATTGTATGATATATTGTTTTGCATTGTTCTAGGTATTATGCTAAGTTAGTTTAAGATTACAAGTCAGTCGAGTGAGAGACCTTTAAGTACTCGTAAAAAGATATTATTTATAATATCTATAATAATAATATCTATCAAATACATCGCGCTTGGTATACGTGTCCATTCTATAGACCCGAGTATAGGCACATAGAGTCATGGCTAGCTTCGTATGAGTATAGCAAGATCTCAAGAGAATTTGCTTGGGTATTAGTAATGTTGTAGAATCGTATATCATTTATTATTTATATTTATAGAAATATATACAGTGTTATAAACGAAGTTATTTAGTTTATAATGAAATGAGGAATACTCCCCAAAAGAATCCTCAATAACAACCACACAACAACGGTGTGAGTTATAAAATTGATTCTGGAAGATACGTACACACCTTTGTGTGTGGAATAGCACACCATTCAAATATCCGCCTAGGCTTCGTCGGCAGTTCTTCAAGCGGTCGGTCCAATTTTTGATGACTCGGTCCAATATGCAGCTTAGACTAAGAACTTCACGTAGCCCCAGGTAAAATAATCGAGTGGTGTCATGAGATGAGCCATTCTCATAATTTCTAAGTCACAACTTAGGGCATTGCGTAGCTTGTATGGCATGTAGCGCCTTCTTGTTGAAACAACAGCTCGGATATATCGAGCTCTGACCACAGAAAGTCGGTTAACATCGCTCCTTCCTCATTTCGAAAGAGATAACGTCCGCCATACCATTTCTTCATTTCACACCAATCTCTGTCTGGTTGGGGGCTTAAGATTCAAAAGAGTGTACTCACGCTCAAACTTTTTCACAGTGCGACGAATTGCCTGCACACTGAAGACACGATGACGACTGACCTCACGACGAAATTCCCGTTGAGTATTTACAACTGAGCCGAAATTTCGGTTATATTTTTTTAAAAATTTCCGCACGTTCGGCCAGTGTAAAACGACAATGAAATGGCAAACCTCACCTAATATTTTGACATCTAAATGTCATTGGTAATTTTGACGGCTGTGAAACATAACAACTAGAAAACCTTTCATTGCTTTCTGGCAACCCTATAATTACACAATTACCTTTTATTTTTGGTACAATGCATGGTCCAATTCGAATTGAGGACAAAACCAATAAGTGTCAAATAAAAAAAATTGTTTTGAAACTTTTTGCAAATTTGACCGAATAAATTCCTTGAACTGAAATCGACAAAAGAGGGTAAACGAAATGCTCTCTTATTTCGTACGCGAACGGATTTTCGTTGGACAGTTTTTCATGATTTCGTAGTTTTGGATGGTAAGTGAGCAGAGCGCTTATAATTACTATGGTTTGTAAATTACTGAATATACTGGTGGTTATCTAAGCTAAATATGTAGTAAATCCAACATGAAAACTGTTATACTAAAAGATTCTGGTATTAACTATAAAGCAGGATAGCAACAAAAACCTATTTCCTTCTCTGTTTACATTAGTTTCAATAAACATAAGGTGCAAGTGGAATGCATCTCCAACACATGTCAAACACAGTCCACGCATTCCACACAGCAGCCTCAATAAACAAACCGGTGTTTTTGCGAATTACGCACGCAGTCACTTCACACGAAGCAATGATCTACCATATCTGGCTACCGGGTTCCGGGTCGGCGTTTACTTCACATGTCATATGTTCTCTCCCTTCTTCCGCAAGCGGCTACTAATCTAATGAACATTTTATCAGTTTTCCGTTTTGTTGTTTTCTCCTTTTCATTCATTCAAATGTACAAGGGGCGCACATGCAATGCGACAGCAATAGCAACAACAAAACCAGCCGCAGCAAAGGCCCGTTGATATGGAAGAGGTAGACTTGATGTTTTCTTTCTTACTGCTTGTGGGTATGTTTGTGGTGTATGGATCTGTTATATGCAGCTCTTGGTTGTGTTTGTTTTCAGTGTTTTGAGCGTTTTCGGTGTCGCCTTGTCGGGTTCGATTGAATCCTTCAGTTCTTCTTGTTCATTGTATGGTGAAGATTCGCTGCCATCCGGATCTGGGTGTTATTACCGTTTGTTGTGGAGTTTACAAATGGCACAGTGGTGTACTTAATAGCGCGCGCGTCCAAAAAAGTGCGTGCGAGGTGTGACATAAAACAAATGAAAATTAAAAAAAAAAAATAAATAAATAAAAGAAAAATCAGTGGTCCCGTACAGTGAAGTGAAAGAAATTTTCGATTTTTCAAAATCTCGCCCAGTGCTGATTAGGGGGTGCGTGCAAAGTCAAATCCCAAAAAGGGTGTGTTCATGTGAAAAGTAAAAAGAGTTCTCCTGGTTTCCTGGTCAACTTGAAGGAACCCACCACAGGATTATCTTCCCCGACAATGGCATAAGAAGTATTTTCGACTGCAAAACGGATATTTCTCTGGACGAGCGTTTTTGAAAAGTAAGTGTGAAATGAAATTTTGCCGAATTTTTCCGGTAAACTGACATTGAAAATTCTACATAATGGTAATGGGGTGTGCAACAAGGACTCTGTGCTGACAGATGTTACGATTACGGATACGGATACTCAATTGAACTGACAACTATGGCAGTTCACCCTTTAAGCGATCAATTATCCGTAACTTTGGCAATTTCCATATTTCACGTCACGAATTAATTATAAATTAAACGTCAGTATGTGTCGAAGGTAGTTTTGTAAAAAAAAATATGTTCTCTTGTCCTGCATGCTGTATGGTTGTGTTTTGTTTTTGGGAATTATCCTTTGGGGGTTGCGATGACAGTTTTCCGTGGAAAAATCGATAAATTTGTATAATTTCTAACCAAACGCCCATGAGGGTATTAGTGTAGTTGGCAGAGGTTTACCAGTGTGTGTTTGAGATAGGATTCTGTGCAGCTGGTGAATTCTCGTACTCTTCTCGTCTCAGGAGTCGACTAGAAAGAGAAATCTATGTTAGGGGTGGACAAATTTTTATTTTTATTTTTTTCTTTTCATACGGACATGTGATCCTTTGGCGGTTTTGATTTTCTACATGTTTTGTATTTTCATTTTGTTAATTAACCCCTTTTGAATTTGGTCCTTGACATGTGTGATCTCCCGTAGGATGTGATGATGGTAACACAGTCTATAAAGTTCGTTCACATCGATTTGTATGAAGTGGGTTATAACAAGCAGGGCAGTGCACTCAGTGGTGCAATGAATCACAGCAGGAAGCTACATTTGAAGGAAGAGGAGAGAAGAATGTTGTTGATGCAATAGTTGGCCAACTGAGAGGACATTGTTTGCAGGGACTGGCTTCGGCTGAATGTGGAATGTTCCTGATAAATGAGCTTTAGCTTTGAACGTAAAAAAAGGAGAAATGGGAATTCCGATGATTGCTTCCGGAAACGAATTCAAAATATAGAATAGAAGGAGTGAATCATTTGATTGAAACAATGGTGCTCTGTTTTCATTAGAGTAATTGGATTTTTTTCTTTTTATGATTTCTTGTATGTACATATGCATGTACCTCCTAGTCGGTTGTTTTTAGGCTTACTGATTGCACTTGTTCAATTAAATAGAGAAATTCCGGTTACTTTCTGTCTTAGGGGATTTGTCACGTTGAACTCACCATAACGTTTTGATTATAACTTGAACCCTCTCGTTGTTAGAGAATAAGTTTGATTAGATCCTATAATTGGCTCGATGATTAGCTATTGTGTGGCAAACGTAGATGAGGTTGCTTGCTCCAGTTATACTCAACATTTTTCGGAAAGGGGAAGTAATGTGTATTCGATCTGTATTTTCGTTGGTCACTTTGTAGATCTTTGATTTAGCTGTATCGTAATGTCGTGTTAAATCAGTTGTCAGTTATTGGTAAGCAGTCTGTTACGGGTACAGTGTATTAGGAGCGTGAATGAGGCAGCAAATTGAATGAAATGCATTTGCATTTTCAAAAGTAATATGGTGTACCTTGGCGGAACCCTCAACAATTGCGCAAAATGGTGAGAAACATTTTTAAAAAAGAAGTGAAGAAAAGTTACCAGAGGTCAAATAGCTTAGATTATTAAAAGTCAGATAGTACCTTCACAACTAGTCGAGAAAAAACCCTAAAAATGTTATTAAAGGTTCATATCCCAGACACGAGCTTTCTACACAGCACACATTATGTTAATTCTGAAGCCAAAAGCGTTGCTTTGTTAATTCCATCAGAATTAACAGAATATCTGGAAATAAAATCATTTAAACCATACAAGCACTTGGAACAGACGCAATTTTCCCCGCACTGATTCAAAAATGTCTGGTACATAATCTTCCCGCTCAGCTAGAGATACATCTTTATCCCCTAACCAGATGAACCTATGAACTACCTTAATCTTATCGACCTATAAGTCTGACGTCGTTTTCTCTGAAAGCCTTGGAAAGATTAACTCATTTACACATCAGACACTTTCTTAGCCAAAATTCACCTCTGTATCATCAGCAATATGCACAGAGAAAAGAAAGATTCATGGAAGGCGCTCTACTGAATATGGTAATACAAATTAAAGAGGCTTACCGACATTATGGAAGTAATGTCTAAAAAGGGTATTGACAATTTCACTAACCGTTAAGTTAGAGCGATGCGCGAAAGCAGGAAATTCTCAAAATCTTTCTTTGAGACTAAAATCTCTGTACTCTATAAAGTAAATGACTGGTGTGTTGGAGAAAATCTATCAACCAATCCCAGTTCCAGATGTCTTTCATTCATTTAAAATCACCTCATCTCTTCATAAAAAAGATGGCATTTAGTAGCAAGGCTAGACTATTGCAAACAGTAGTGACCATCTACATAATGCTCTGTGCTTCGGCAGAAGGTTCAATAAAGTGATCCCAAGTATGGAGAAGCATGGAACTACATAAACCCAACCTCAAACGGTACTAAGTGGATGCTATTATATATGGTCAAAACTTGGACCAATGGAAAAAAGTCCCAGCGTATTTCAAACAGAAATACATGCCATTCAGGTGTATGCAAATCTTGAAGGGTGTCTCGATCCATATACTAACGGACGGTCAACCAGCCATTAAAGCATTAGGCTCTAACTTTATTGACTCCAAATCAGTCTTGCACTGCTTCAATACACAACAAGATCTCTCTCTTTAGAACAAAATAAGACTTTGGTGGGTGCATGGTCATAAAGGTATTGTCGGAAACTAAATATCCGATGAACTGGCTAAAAGTTGGGAGAACAAAATGTGTATATTACATTGGGCAAAAAGAGCAATCAAATCCTTCCACAACTAATCTTAAAAATCTCTACAATTCAAGAGGGATTATATCAGAAGACTGATTGGATTTGTAACCGGGCACAATCATCTACACAAAATAGGCCCTCTTGAGGAAACTGAATGTCGTTTTTACAGATCCTTGAAAAAAAATCGGACTACATTCTAAAACCAAACTCCTAATAATTAGGAGCGGTTGTCTCCAAAAGAAATCTCAATTTACTTGAAATCAATCAGATGGATATATACGAGTACCTATAACGCGGAATCAGAATCTAATTGGTGTTTCTCAATGTATTGTCGAGCAAGCTTATCGGGGACCTTATTTCTCACGATACTATTGTGTTATTAAATTAAATTTTCGCAGGCAATCCGTGTTCTGTGGTCATTGCATTATCGTAGTGAAAAGAAAAGGTTTATTTTATTTACTTTGACGATTCCGCTCCAATTAGCTCGATTCTTAACAAACTGCTTCCAGTTTCGAACGCTATTCAAGGGTAAGTCCCTTTCCACGCGGAAGTTTTGTCTAGTCATCTAGTCGCTGTAAGTACAGCCTTCTTACCACGTCGCCTACATTGTTTCTTCAACTTTGATTGAATGAGTTTGGCAGGGATGCTTCGTACCAGATACCAGTCATGGCACTGTGTTGCTCGTCTCTTTTATATAAAATTTATTAAAAACAAAACTAGAATCGATAACGAGATGATGAGCATTGATTTGGTTCTTGAGTCTGCCCCAGAGTTAATATTTAGTTGACTGCAGTTTTTCCAAAAGCGCTGCTTCTAAGCCATCCGCTTTTGTGGATTTTTCGATTTTGAATTTGGATATTACTATTCTCGTTTTTTTTTTTTTTTTGGTCTTGGTTCAGGTATAATTGTGTTTCTTTCCTGCCTGACAGTGGTATGTTCGTTTTCTTTAACAAGTAGAAGTCTTCATAAGGAAATTGTTCAAGATTTCCATTACATGTCATTATAGGTGGAGTTGAGTTTTAAATTTGCCGATCTTCGTTTTAGTAACATCTTTCCATGTCTTAAACTTAACGTTTTCGAAGTTCGCCCTTTTTTCTTTTCAAGTTTTAATTACATCTTTCACTTCCGTTGTTATGTGCTTAAAACAGTCTTCATCCACGAAGGCATCATCGCGCGATATGTCTCTTCCTTGTGTATACGTTTTCGTAGGCATTCATCGTTGAACCAAGGGTTTCTTGTAGCATTTGTCCAGCCGGACCTTAAAAAAAGCGAATATTCTTCGCACTCCTCCTACACACCCATTGCACTTAGGTCCCTTCTTTACAAATTTGGAAAATTTGGCATTTTGGAAAGACGACTCTCTTCCTTAGATTAGAAACTACCTTTTGGAACGCTGAATTCAAGTTGTCTTGGATGGTTTCAAGTCTAATATTCACAAAATAAATGCTGGTGTACCCCAGGACTCCAAAACTTTTTTTAATTTTTTATCAATTATCTCTTGCCTGCCGCTTCTTATCCAATATAAAGAGTGATTCATCGTTAGGTTTGATTTGTAATGTAAAAAAAAACACATAAATTTTAAAGTTAACTTAAAATTTTTATTATTGATTGAAAGAACAATTCATGGCATTTACTCTTTGAAAATGATGTCATGTAAATGTTAGCCACGACTACGTCTGAGGTGGTCTATTCGGAAGATCCAATTTTGGGCCACTCGTTCGAACATAGCGACTGGCATCTTGCGGATAACACGAGTAATGTTGGCTATCAAAGCGTCAATCGTAACTGGCTAATTCCTGAAGACCTGAGACTTACATATCCACAGAGAAAATAGTCCAAAGATGTGATATCGCACGATCAAGTGCTCACCAAAAGGATTTCTCAACAAGTCCATTGTTTCACTCGCTGTATGGCGAGCTCTTGTTAAAACTAGAGCTCACCGAAGCAATGCGCTTGAAAATCAGGAAGCACATAGTCCGTTAACATGGCGCGATAACGGTTACCATTGACGGTAACATTTCACCAGCAGATAAACCACACCAAACCGTTATTTTTAATGGATGTGAAGGTAGCTTTTAGTACTTTTCGGGTTGCTCATCAGCCCAAATACGGCAATTTTGTTTATTAACGTATCCATTGAGCCAGATATGGGCTTCAACCCTAAACAGAATTTCACGGTAAAACACCGTATTTTCTTCCAGAGCTCATTCACTGAAAATATGACGCAAATTCAAGTCGCCTGGCTTCAATTCTTGCACAAGTTGAATTTTGTACGCTTTTAGGCCGAGATCCTCACGTAAAATACGCCAAGTTGTCAAGTCAAACCAAGCTGCTGAGAACGAAGACGAATCGATTCGTCACGGTCTTCGCGTACACTTTCAGTTACAGCTGCTATAGACTCTTTACTACGTGCTGGATGTGGTTTACCCAGTCGAGTATCATCCACTAATGTAAACTGTAACTCAAATTTGTGAATGGTATTGGCAATAGTGATTTCAGTAGGTCGATTATGCGAACCGTAAGTTCCTCAAATCGCACGAAAAACATTTCTCACAGAATGGTTATTTTCGTAATACAGCTGAACAATTTGGAGACGCTATTGTGGTGTGAGTCTTTCCATGATGACTTGCCAAACGATACTGAACAAAAATGATAAAGCAGTTTGATAGGAGTCACGCGTGATCTGTCAAAAAAAGCCTATTCAAAATCAAACCTTACGATGAATTACCTTTTACTTATTCCTTTGCTGATGACAGTACCCTCTGCTTTTCATATTCGTTGCCGGAGTCAAGGCCCTATCCTTTGGCTGTAGATTGGGAACGGCAGTGTTTGAACCGCATAACCATTTAGTGAACTATCAACAGACTGGAATTCAATGCTTCCAAAACACAATGATGTCTGCTGGCGTTAAAGACGGTTTCCCCCTTTCTGACCTGGTCTCAATAAGTAAGGCGTTGCTCTGCCTTAAACTAGAATACAATGCTCACATCTGGTCAGGTGCTCAAAAACCTTTTTGCACAATCATTCTGCACCCTCGAATACCGGCGTAACGTCTCCTGCTTCACTTTATTGTATCGCTATTTTCAACACCAAAATTGCCAGTAGCATTCCGCCCCTTTTCCGCATTCCGGACGTACTCTGAAATATCGTGATTCTTTCCTAAGCCGTACAACTCGCTTATGGAATGCCCTGTCAAGCTCTTTATTTCCTAGCCACTATAACTTATAAACATTCAAAACCAACGCACATCGGTATCTGTCTTTTTCCCCTCCCTAATTTCTTTTCGCCAGCGCTGTGTGCAAAAATCTAAGGGTATGTAAAATACTTTGTGCGCGCGCCTTTTGTGAAAAACAAGACAGATCGCACTGAAGAAAGCATATGTTAAGTATTTGAGTGAAGCTTATTCCACCGACAGCTGAGCAGGTATCTTACCCATAAAGCTGGATATGTTAAGTTGAAAAAAACTTCCTATTTGCTATAATGCCGTCCTGATGAAGGCTTGAATTGAGTCAATGCAGTCAGTTAAAAAGTATTACAAAAAAAAAAAAAAAAAAAATTCTAAGTACACCAATCGTCAATTGATGGGATTAATTTAGAGCAAACAGTAGCTAAGCGAGATCTGACACGTAGTTGATCTCAGCGCAATACTTCTGAAAGAAGAATGTCAGCCAACATGCAGTGTAGCAGTATCGACGAATATTAGGTCTATTCTCACTGTTTACCGAGGATCTAGTATGTATCATACTAGCAGTTGTTCCAAATCTTAATGCAGTACATTTAAATATAGGGTTTTCCAATAGGGACTTGACAACTTTGAATTCAATTTGTGAACGCACTCTCTCACTAATCATCAAACAGTCACTGGCAATTTATTCAGTAAACTCAACTGAATGAATGGTAATGTACATTAACGAGCTACGTTCTCCGATTGGGTTCTGGAGAAGATGCGCCAAGATAATGATTTCATTTTCATCGCAAAATCATCTTCAGTGACGAAGCTCATTTTTGGCTCAATGGGTTCGTCAATAAGCAAAATATGCGTTATTGCTCGGGTGAAAACCCACATGTGCTAAATAAATCACCATTTCATCAACGAAAAAATAACTGTTGGGTGCGGTTTGCATGCCGGCGGCGTTATTGGGCCATATTTTTTCGTCGACGATAACGATCGTCACGTTACTGTGAATGGTCAGCGTTATCGCGCCATGATCACCGATTATTTTTGGCCCGAATTGGAAGATATGGACTTGGACGACATGTGGTTTCAACAGGATGGTGCCACAAGCCACACAGCACACGCTTCAATCGATTTATTGGAGAGTAAGTATGGTGAGCGTGTTATCTTAAGACATGGGCCAGTCGATTTAAAGCCGCTTGACTATTTTCTGTGGGGCTACATTAAGTCATTGGTTTATGCCAACACGCCGACGACGTTGGAAGAGCTCAGAGCCAACATTGAACGCGAAATAGCGGCCGTTTCGGCCGAAATGTATGTCCGAGTCGTAGAAAATTGGGTCCAACGAATCGACCGCTACAAACGTGCCCGCGGTGGCCATATGAACAAAGTCGAGTTCTATTCATAAATTATTTGATTGTACTTCAAGCCAATAATAACGTGTTTGAAATATCTCAAATAGTTTGCCTTTTATTTAAAAAAAAAAGTTGTCAAGTCGTTATTAGAAAACCCTATATGTGGAATATTAGGCCAGTGGAAGCCTACGAAAAATGCAAAGGCTGTAAGTGGTTAGTGGATTCGTCTGCTATATGTCAGTGTCAGATATCAACTCCGGTTTTCTTAGTACTCGACCCATTTGAACTGGTCCACTAGAAGCAACTGGTGTTAAAATGGTTTTGATCTGATTGTAACTGAGAAACTCCGTGTGGATACCGTAAGATTGTGTGAAAGCATAGCACTTTTTGAAGATTTTAAATCAGCCTCTTACACTCGATTCTCATTCATATTGAGAAGTCTACTGGTTCTGCAGTTCTGGATTGAATTTTTCCTAACTCGTCACTTAAATTAAACATTTGGGGGGCGATATTTAGGTTTTTAACAACTTCCACTTCTTTCAAGAGATAGAACGTTTAAAGCTTAGACGATTTTTTTTTACCTCTTCCTAAAGTTCTTCCAGTCAGCTAAGCTGCGGTTAAATCTTTGTTTTAACATATGATGTACCCACAGTCTATGGCATAGACACGAATAACTTTCAAGTTGGTACACACAATAATAAACCTATAATGCAAAGGTAATCGATTAGACTGTCAGGAGGTCAAATAAATTCCAGAAGCTGTTTAAAACTTAAAATGCACCTCCTACTGACCCGGAAATCACTCTGAGCATAGCACGATTAGTATAACTTATTTAGCATCACACTGTTCACAAGTGCCTTGAACGTGGTTGCGCTATCGAGTGAAGTGAAGATTATGGTGGCTCCATCTCTATATTTAGGAGATGGCATTTACAGAGACTTAAACGTACCAAATTATTCGAAAAAAAAAACCAATTTACTGACGAAGTGAACTGATTGGCCGCTGTCTGTCGGCTAAATCATTTTCAGCTGAGATGATAAATTTTGGTTAAATTGTGTCACTAATAAGGAAAATGTTGGAAGTCGTTCAATGTGGATCTTATAGTTGCATTATTGCCTGAATTTCTGCCAGTTACTTATGGATTGGTGACTAATACTGTTTGATGATTGTGGATTTATTCTGGCATCAATTTATGGGGAGATGATTCTAGTAAGATGGTGTCTAACGGTGCATATACACAGTGATGTTACAAAGATATGCGAAAATGTATGAATGAATTACTTTACTTTACTTAAGGTGGCACTTCAGTCTGGAATGGACCTAGTCCACAATAAGCGCAAAATTATGCCAATTGAATCCAGTTGCCCACACTGGACTGAGGACTGAGGACCCTCTTCACTTAGGTGTGCCACCTCAGTCGAGCTGAATGAAGACATTCTAGCCATCGAAACCGACGAATTCCAGTGATTCTGATATATATGGTACACTTCCTTGTTACATTTTCTACAAAATCTGTTCATGTAGGTGGGACTGCAAATCACTTGATGAACTTCTCTTTCGGAGCAACAAAATGAATTATTGTCCGCTTTAGATAAAATTCATGATTCTGAGGCGAACAATAAGATTGATGTAATAAGAATCTTATACAGTGCTTTCGTCATTGCGCGTAAGATAGATTGGCAAGAGTGATCATTCGCTTGGTCTCTACGGTTGTATTGTATATTGATTAACCTCGGAGCGCAGGTAGATCACATCGGTCAAAATGTCTTCTAGATACCTTAGGCAAGATTCTGGAACATATCATTACGAAAGACTATTTTCAGTAGCTGAAGAAAAAACAGCCTTATCCAATCGTTTTATAAAATCACGGTCTACCATAGATGCCATAAAAGCGGTAGTAGACATTGCGACTAAAGCGATAGAAGTGGAAATAGGCGATGGGTCACAAAGGAATATTGCGCAGTGGTAACACTTTATGTAAGAATGCCCTTAACTCCGTAAGCTGGTTATCCATAAATAGAGCACTTTCTAGAATGGATACACTACGCTATTTACTTAAGTTTTCTGAGTGCTCAAATTATGTTTATCACTTGTGGAATGTAACATCGTTGTGTTTCATTTTGCGTGTTAATGGTACATTAAAAAAAAGGAAAATAAAGAAGTGCATATGGTATTTTTTTTTTCGAAAAAAGATAAGAGAGCAATGTATGCAGAGAATGCATACCTGATCTGGAATACTCATCGAGGTGGACAATAATGAAATAATTGACACCAAATTATGTGTGACTGTGCGAGGTTTTCCATAGAGACTCCTTATCTCAAAATGAAGCGTTGATAATCGTTTGAAGCAACTTAAAAACATTCCTAGGCTTGATGTTTGGGCACCTCAAATTTTGATTGAAGCAAATTTTTCTACCCGCATCTGTGATTTGCATATGAAAAAAACCGGAAATTATCCTTTTTTTAGAATGAACTGTTACTAAGATTCTCTACGAAGGTGCCAGCCAAAAACGATAATGGGATACAAATTAGGAATCAAAGAAAACAGTCAAAAGTGAGATATGGTGAGATAACAAACTTAAAGCCACATTTCACCATGACAATGCCAGAGCCCATACATCATTGCAGACCTAGAACAAGTAAACAGGAATTGGTTGGAAGGCTTTGCCGTATCGACCTTAACCAACTAGCTCCTTCAGACTCCCACCTTTGTCGTTCATTGCAAAACTCGCTGAATAGATTATCCCTTGCCAATGGACTCTACTAATGAGCATTTTTATTTTTTTATTTTTTGTTAAGTGTGAGCCAGCAGATGATGTGGATGTTGGCTGTCAATTACTGTCATTTACTAATTTCAATTAACCACGCAACAAAGCATTTTATTTCGAAAATGGACGCTCTGTAGAAGTATTGTAACATTTCGTAAAATTCGTGAATTTTTTGGTCAACATAATCGGCCAATACGTACGTATTCCAAAACATCACCACTATTAGCGAAAGTGTTCAAAATCAGCCAGACACCTCAATATGTCGCCAATTTTGGGCTTCACATATTTTACAGAAAATTTCAAAAGTTGGTCTCCATTTGCTCCCCAATAAAATCCAAATTACATAATAATTGGACCATCTACGACATCGCCGATTTGTTAACTGGGTGTTGGACCGCCAGGACAATTTATCATCGAATTCGATCTTCTCCGATGAAGGCCATTTTTGGATGGATGAGTAAGTCAATAAACAAAATTGTCGTTTTTGGGGACCCATACGATTGAACAGGATGGTGCTTCCGTTCACACAAGTCATCAATCAATCAATTTATTGCATACAAAATTTGAAGTTCGCATTCTTTCGGTTAGAGAAGAAGTTGATTGGCATCCAAGGTCATGTGGTTTGACACCTTTAGACTCCTTCCTTTGGGGTTATTTGAAGAGTCCAATAACCAAATGCCAATAACCCAGCGACAATTCAGGATCTCAATCTAACATCCAAACTGACATTACGGCCAATTACTTATTCCTCAAAAACTCATCGATAATTTTGACCTTCGGACGGGCGCTTGCAACAGAAAACGTAGTGGCCACATAAACGATCTTAATTGACGACTTAATTAATCAATAAGTTTCTACACTGATTTCACAATAAATGTGTTCTTAATTAATTGAAAACTTGCACACTAGCTGTAGGCTTTCCCTTTATAATTCGCGCGCTCAGAGGGTTTTGCATATCCTTTTAATGTTTGCACACAGCGCGGACGAAGTAAAATTAGAGAATAAATAAAGAGAGGGACCGATGTACGGTGGTTTTAAATGTTTGAAGGTTATAATGACTAGGAAATAAAGACCTCGACATGGCATTCCATAAACGAGTTGTACTGCTTAAAAAATAATCGCATAATTTCAGAATACGCTCGAAAGTGGGCTTGAATGTGGTGTGAATGCTTAATATAAGCTTCGCCTATTAGTTTTTTCTCACGGCTTTGAATCCTATCTAGCAGGCGCAAGAAGGTTTAAGGAGCACCTTACCTGGTAAATGCCTTATATTTTGTGCGCAGATCAGAGGGAATGAAGTATTTCTTACATCTCTTGAGGAAATCTAGATATCTCGCAGTATTTTTAAGGACTTTGAATATGTGGTCGTTCCAACGTAGGTTATCATTAACACATACCAAGAATTGAAAGTATTTCGGTTTCAGCGATGCAAATGCCATTCATGGATAATGGGTGGGTGTTTAAGTTGGGGTTTAACGAAAGCAGACATCATTATGTTTTAGAAGCATGAATATCAGAGAGTGCTGTCGTCGGCAAACGAACTAAAATCATATAAGATGCCTAGAATATGACAAGAAATCCAATTACACTAATAACTTAGTCTTTCCACCTAGGATGGTGGTATTTCTCTTTCTTTTGGTCCCATTTTCCGAAAAATTTAAAACATGTGGCATCATAAGTGTAGGCATACCCACTGGAGTGGGTATGTCATGCTTTGAAATATCAAGTGCGAATATATAGTATTACTTTCGCTAGAACGGTAGACTATGGTACATTTTCGAGAAATTTCATGACCTGACGGAGCATCAGTCTTTCTATGAGCTAAGAGAGAAGTGACGTAGGTGCAATAGGTCCGAAGGAGGTGAGAGTAGAAGAGCAGTCTGGTCAAATGGTGTTATATATCTGCTCGGAAAGAGTCCCAAAGAGAAGGATTGTTGAAAAAGCTCCAGTTTCGCCAGCAAAAAAGAATACCTCTTCAAAATAAGTGGAGATATACCATCTGGATCAGCAGATTTGTGTGCTTCTACACGAGTGCGAAAGTGGATTCGTTCCAAAGCACGACAAAGCGCAATCTGGACGTGTTGAGCTGATCGCAAAGTATGCAGTAAGCAGCTTGGTCATTTCCATATGTCGTCTATGATACCGAGATTCTGGAAGAAGAACCAACTGAAACTTCACGTTGATAGAAGTCATATACAGAGGTATTTGCATGCCGAAAGGGTATATAGGTTGCAAACCAGCCAGAGTTTGGAGAGCTGTCTTTATAAAGGTTCTTAACGCGCCGGTGGCCTGCACAGGGAGCCCGATGTGTTTTTTCTGAAAAGTTGATATTGGTTCATCTTTCCAGTGAAGGCCACCACACGCATGTGCAAAAAGTGATAAAAAGTCTTACGACTGTGATGTAGACCCGCTGTAAGGCATGACTATGCGTTCTAGACATCTCTTCAAGCCTGCGATTCTATTCCACGAATAGCGGCCCTTTTTGTTTTGGTCAGAACAATTTTCTTTTCACCTCGGTTTGCTGCCCAGGATGAGATCTAGCGCTAGAGAGATAGAGATGAGCCCCGTTTTGGTCTTATTTACGATTAGGCTACAGCTAGGTGTTCAAGAGTAGGGTTAGCCAAAGGTACATAAAAACTGACATCGTCTGCGAAAGCTACTACGTCACATCCCGTATTTTCTATTGTAAATATCGTATTATGATAGGAACCGATCCAGTATTCCCTTCACAACACATGTAACCAAAGCTTCCTCTATTCCTAAACGTTTCGTCGACACCAGACCAAACAGGAATTTTATAAGACCCAGCGCAAAAGTCTTTTAACATTCAGTCAGCCGGAGGTGAAATTCACATTGATAAAACGTTCTCTGGGAAATTTTTCGGGTAGGTAAGAAACGGCACCATCACACGTTTTGCCCTGTTTAAAAACACTTGACGGTTTGATTGGCGATTATATTCTCTAACAACTGGAAGCTATCATAGGCAGAAAGAACAACATATTGCTAATATACTCCTTCGCATGACATAGAAAATGAAGGTGAGCGTTTACCAGAACCAAAATATCAATAAAAAAATTTTCGGTCCAATCATTGAAGCACATATAAGAACTGAATGCGTGTATGGGCACACTAGAAGAAGCCTTCTGACACATGGGCTGAAAAGTCCGTTTTATAGTAAAACACAAAATTTTTGCAAAATTCAACTTTATTTATCAATATATTTGCCTTCGAGGACGATACACTGATTGAAACGATTTTTCAATCTTTCGATACCAGTTTTGTAGTACGATTTCGATTTAGCCTCAAAATAGGCCTCTGTTTCGGCGATTACTTCTTCATCGGTCTTAAATCTCTTTCCGGCGAGCATAGTCACTTGGGGCCTAATCTGGAGAATACGGTGGGTGGGGAAACAATTCGTAGCCGAATTCATTCAATTTTGCCATCGTTTTCATCGACTTGTGAAACGGTGATTTATCTTGCTGAAACAGCACTTTATTTTTCTTCAAATGCGGCCGTTTTTCTGCGATTTCGTCCTTCAAACGTCCTTCAAACGTCCTTCAGTCGCTGTTGATAGTCTGCCCCTTTTGGAGATAGTCGATGAAAATTATTCCATGTGTATTCCAAAATACGGATGCCATAACATTGCCAGCCGACTGTTGACTTTTTGGTCGTTTTGGACAAGGTTCGTCGCCTGCTTACCACTCAGCTGACTGCCGACTTGACTCTGGTGTGAAGTGATGGAGCCAAGTTTCATCCATTGTCACGTACCGACGTAAAAATTCGGCTTTATTGCGGTTGAACAGCTTTAAACACTCCTCTGAATCATCAACACGTTGTTGTTTTTGGTCGACTGTGAGCAAACGCGGCACCCACTTTGAACAGAGCTTTCGCATGTCTAAATATTCGTGTTTGATATATCCAACACGCTCTTTTGATATCTTCAGAGCCTCACCTTCAACTTCACTTTACGGTCATTCGTAATCATTTTGTGGACTTTTTTGATGTTTTCATCTGAAACCGCCTCATTTATACGTCCACCGCGTGCATCATCTTCGGTGCTTGTATGACCACTTTTAAATTTTTCAATCCACTTGCGAATGGTTCGTTTGGCTGGTGCAGAGTCCGGGTAACACTTATCAAGCCATTTCTTTTCATCGGCAGCATTTTTTCCCATCAAAAAGCAATGATAAATCAACACACGAAATTGATTTGAATCCATTTTTTTTCACAATAACAAAAGTTGCTTCACTCACAACGCTATATCTCGAGAACTAATCGTCCGATAGCTGTCAAATTTATATACGTATCTTTTGAAGGTTGAGTTTAATTTGTGAACGCACTCTTTCACTAATCATCAAACTGTCACTGTACATGGTAAAGTACACTAACGAGCAACGTCTGCAAATTATAAAAATTTTCTACAGATATTTGGAGTCGGTGCCTGCAACTTTAAGAGCGTTAACTCCAATTTTCGGTCGTAATTCTCGCCCTAGTAGACAGGCAATATCAAGTTTAGTGCAAAAATTTGAGTTTACATAATCGTTGTGTGATATTGCCGTGTCAGTGACACAACGGGTTGATCGAAGTGTCGAAAATATCGCTGCCGCTTAGACGTCCGTAGCAAACGATCCAAATCCGTCGATTCCACAGCGTTCTCAAGAATTGGGCATCGCTCAGACCACATTATGGGGTATTTTGCGTTAGGATCTTGGTTTACACCTATACAAGATCAAGCTGACTAAAGAATTGAAGCCAATGGACCATTTGATTCATCTCAAAATCATCTTCAGTGACGAAGCTCATTTTTGGCTCAATGGGTTCGTCAATAAGCAAAATATGCGTTATTGGTCAAGTGAAAAGCCACATGTGATTCATGAATCACCACTTCATCCACAAAAAATAACTGTTTGGTGCGGTTTGCATGCCGGCGGCGTTATTGGGCTATATTTTTTCGTCGACGATAACGATCGGCACGTTACTGTGAATGGTCAGCGTTATCGCTCCATAATCACCGATTTTTTTTGGCCCGAATTGGAAGATATGGACTTGGACGACATGTGGTTTCAACAGGATGGTGCCACAAGCCACACAGTACACGCTACAATCGATTTATTGAAGTGTAAGTATGGTGAGCGTGTTATCTCAAGACATGGGCCAGTCGATCGGCCGCCTCGTTAGTGCGATTTAACGCCGCTTGACTATTTTCTGTGGGGCTACGTTAAGTCATTGGTTTATGCCAAAAATGTCTGACCTAGTCGCATAAATGGCTTTAGTTGTGAATGATATTATAATGTTAAAATAACAGCAATGGACATTGTTACATACTAAACTCATCCTAGGATACATATTCGTCGAAGGAAATTGGCTCGTGTTTAAGGCCGTAAGCCTAAAGATGCGTCCCATCCGGCATATGTAATCTACAATTCATAAGAACCAAATTCCTATAAAGTGAACACACCAACCTACAAAGGTTGGACCAGAATGCGACTTCAATGATAACATCGGTAAGTAAGATGTCTTTGACGAATTGAGGAATTGCTGCTGCACGGAATAGATTAAAAAGTGCCTTGACGTTAAGCTTTAAAAGCTTACTTAGTTATCTAGCTAGTGCACGCAAAATAAAAAAAAACCTAGATACTGACAGTTTACTCTACGCCACCAAATTTTGTAAAAATACGCAGAAAAATTAATATTCGAGTCTTCGCCATGTACTAGATGCCGTGTGTGGAGAGAGAGGAATCATACAGATAACAGAAATTTATATAAAAATTACTCGACGACATCGAGCGAAGGAAGGTTTTGAATTTTGCCCCTCTAGTTTCAAACTATCACCAATGCTAAACAGCTTGATGTGACAATTTGGAAACTGCGTGATCGACATTGAAAAGGCTGAAAGACAACTGCGTCACGATCAAGTGCCCATTAACATATTAGCACTTGGTGTCTGCAGTTTTGAATTTTAATTGGATACTAAGATGGAGCCAAAAGTAAACACACGTTCGGCAAGTAGCGTTAGGTTAGGTGCGTTAGGCCTTCTTAGTCATCAGAATCAATTTTCTTAAACAATCATTAGCATTTCGGTATAGCTTAATTCAATAGAAGATAGGTTACTTCAATTTGCTACAAAGATAACAATATAAAATATGGGTTGTTATAACCTTTACCTACATTTTCATCGACGTCAATGAATTTGAAAAAAAAAAAAAAACATCCACTCGCAGCTTTTAAAAAGCAAATATGTACTCTAGCTGTCTAAACAAGCTCAAGATCCATTTAACCTCGGAGATAATATAATTCGCTCGAAGATAAACCGAGATATAAAAATGACTGGTTGGTGGTTTATTAATGTAAATAGATAAATTTGTTTTTGCGAATGCGATAAGGAAACAAATAAACACCCGTGAAACTAAACATCCCGTGAGCCACCAAAAACCATTGTGCACGGCTACAATGTTCGTATCATTGTTTTTGAGTCTTACAATAAACCACGACATCCCGAGAACTCTTCCCCTTTAAAAGATTTATAACAACCGTCAGTTGGATCTTTTCAGGCGACACAGCCAGCTTTTCGATGCCAGTTGATACATACCAACTAAACCATGGATGTGATATATTGTACTTTTAATGCATAAAACAAAGCAATTCGCAATCAAAAACCAATAGAAACACTGAAACATGTTTCAAGACATCTGTATCACACCCTATTTAGGAGTGAAATCAAAATGCCTTGCTTGTAATGTTTTAAGAATAAAACCACTTAATGGTGTAGGAGTTGTATGAGTACAGAACCTGAAAAAAAAAAAACTATCAGATGGTCTACTAATATTTAAGCTAAAACGTATGTAAACGAACACACAGATAACATAGGTTGGTAAAAGGTATTTCAAACAGAAAAGCATTAGACGAAATGATGGACAACCAGGTGGGCGGAACGAAAGTGGAGACTGGAGAGAGATGTGTAAAAGAGTTTAACTGATTTGTATGAATGTATGGGCGGACGAAATGACGGACATAGAACTGAACCGGCCCTAATACTAAACTGGATATGCAACTTAGACATGGAATTGAAAAGTAGATACAAAATCAAATATACATATGTACATACCTCCAGGTCATTCATTCTACCTTTATGTTAAAAACCGTCAAATGGAAAACATTTCATACTACCGTATCGCTATGACACCATCCACCTACACTCTACCGAAATTAACTTAACCCAGCATGTTGCCGATAGTTTTTTTTTTGGACCGCAGGCACATATTTAAAGATTCTTTGCCAGCAGAACCACATTTCATTAATTTAAGTAAAAAATTAGGTGAACAAGCATAGCATGGGATGACTAGACCCAACATCAGAGAATTAATTCTTACTGCAATTAAGGCGCATTTCATGTATCCGATCACATGCATCCATGCATACCGTTGGCCATTCACCCAGTCAATTAACAAAAATTGAGAAGTACGAGTGTATTGACCTTGAAACGATGAAGCATGTGTGCATCTGGAATGAGATGTTTCCAATGAAATACTCAAAAAGCCACTCCTTTGTTCTCCTGCATTTCGCTTCTCAATTAGACGTTCATTAATCATTGGCATGACCCGTTTGTTTATTAACATTCAGGGTGGTGATTTCGATTTATAGATTTGTTTATAAATAAGTAGGACGCCTGTTCAATTAAGGGGGGTCTTGATAATTAACTCAGATTGTTGCTCCTTTTTTTTAAGTGCCAATTGATAAACTTAATTCATTTGTTGCATGACTATTTGAGTGTTGAATTGTTTAAACGGGTTATGTGATTCTGTTTTTAGGGGAATAAATTATAATTTAGAGTTGTTTTGCCTATCAATTGTTTTTTTTAGTTCATAGACTCAATACTCCTTGGTTCACCAACTTTACGTTGATTTCAGCCAGAAATATCAAAATACAGCAAAAAAGGAATCTGCCAAAAGCGTATATTTTGTTGGCCTTGGCATATATTGCTTTTCATCATTTGATAATCTAAAGAGACTGGTAGAAGAAACAGAAGCAAAAGTACTAAAATTTTACATTTTAGGGCTTTAGATACATGGTGAGGCAAAAGTAATGTCATAATGTGAATTCGCTGTCATTTTGTTAGAAATGGGAAAAATTGGGCTCTGTTTTCACGAAAAGTCTGTTTAAAGGTTCAAAATTGACGACATTATTTTGAGAAAAATGATATCGGTCATATGACAACCTCCTGAGTTAATGCACATTTGTGATCGTTTTACGGCATTTGGAATTGTTGCTCGCAAAACATCTGCCTTCAAATTGGTGATTTCTTCTTCAATTGTGGCTGACAAGGTCTGTGGTTTGTTGAGGTAAATGCGAGAATTTAATAAGCCCCAAAGTAAGAAGTCTGACCGGACCGTTCAAATGAGAGATCACACGGCCTGGAAATTGGCGATTCAACATCTCCATCGTTGCCCAAGGTGTGTGAGTGTTTGCTTAATCCTGCTGGAACCAACAATGCTCGAGACCCAATTCAGCAACTCGTTTAACATCTGTCTGGAGCGCTCACCAGTCACGCTTACAGTGGTGCCGTCGGCGTACTCATAAAAGTAAGTCTCTTTGTGCTAGTAGTCATATGGATTCTCTGAGCCCTAGAAATGCAAATTTTGTTTATTTGTACAATATAACCACTTAAGGGTTCGTGGTCTTCGTTGCTCATTATGATTTTGGATACGAAATAATCCTCATTTTGCACCAGGTTTAACAGAGCATGGAAGAAAGTTAACCTTACTTGCCAGTCACCAGGCAGAAATTGGTGATGGGTTTTGCACTTTATAAGAGATCAGTTCGGCATAGGGTGTTTATTTTTCGAAAAATACTAGTAGTCCGAGCCACTAACATGCATGATTCATGTCATGCAATACTTCACTGAGCACTTCAACCACTCTCCCCGCGGTACCTACTCCTTAAAAGTATTACTTCGCTGGGTAAGTCAGAATCTATGCTATCTCCTGAGTCCTTGTTGTTTCAGGACGTCGTACCTGTTCGATTCGGTGAAGTTATTTCTGCACCCCGGTAATAAGCTCACAAATTCTGGCACAGTTTTTCTCTGATCGTAACATATGTTCGACAAGGAACTGTGGACTCGGTACGTTTCTTCTTTTTTCTGCGAAATGACTGCAGTAAAATATTGCATGCTCATCATCTTCGTCGTCATTTGGACAATTTCGACACAAGGAAAAGTTATCGTGCATAATCGGGGGTATTTACGATACCCCATGTGACCGGACAGGAACTGCATGAGGTGGTAATTGTAGTTTTCATGTTTCCGGTTTACCTGCAATTCTATAGACGAAATTATCATTCATTACTCCACATGGAATGGCAAGAAAAAAATCCACAGCTTAAGCAAATGGAACAACCAAGCTGTTCAAAATCCATTAAACAACTGATCCATGGCGAGCAGAACCAAAATGTATTACTTACGACTGCAATTGTAAACATAATCAGCACTTATCGTTTTGGCCACAGTGTCAATGTACGAGCGATTATCACGGAATCTGTCGTGCAGTAATTGAGACTCAAGAAACAAACGCGTCCTTGTTAAGGTAAATAGATTAGGCGGTACGAATGCAAGAACTGCTAAGCACAAAGTCGAAGAACAACTGAGATCACAATTCCTATCTGAATTCGTACTACATTTAGAAGCCCTAGTATTACCAAAACTTACAAGGCAATTACCATCCGAAGCAGCTAAAAGTATAAAATTTAATTAATTCAAAAAACTTGAGTTATCTGATTCTACATACTACATGTTGTGCCATCTATTTAAACCTAGTTATTGATGTCCTTCTTTCCTCATCTTGAATCATTTTCATTTCATGTGTTCCTACGTTGGCGGTTTAATGCAATTTTGTTGTATACCCTAAACATCTCATCTGCGAATATGTCGATGGGTACCATTTCAGCTATAACATATGCTGCTTCATCCGATATGCCGATGATAGTTTTTTCTTAGCATCCTGTCTGATTAGTGTCGTGGCCCAAACCGGGGCGGCGTAAAACAGAACCGCGCTGATTATTCTTCAAAGTAAAAGGTCCACCGATATCTGGTGGAATTCGTGATAATGCTGCTTGTAGTACAGGTGCCTTCTCGCTGGCATAAAAGACAGCTCCCAAGTATTTCAGTGCTCCTTTAGACGGAATTCTTTGGCTTCCAATTCGGAAGTTGCATTTTCCACGATATTACGACTGGTAATTAACATCGCCTCAGTTTTGTGGTCAGCAAGTTCAAGTCCAGCTGAACATAGCCAATCTATTATTTGCGCAATAGCAGCATTTGTAGCAGATTCTACTTCTTGAATGTGTTCGGCTACCGTAACAATAGCAATGTCATCAGCCAGACCTATTATGTGAACTGCTCGGGGCAGTGCCAGTCGCAGTACTTCGTCGTACATAATATTTCACAAAAATGGTCCTAGCACTCATCCCAGTGGTACTTCTGCAGAGGCACTGCAATATTTGATATCATCTTCTGTTTGATATTAAAACTGCCTATTGTCGAGGTAGCTTCTTAACGTACTATCTTAACGATAAAAGCAACTTTTAGTCTGTATCACCGACGAAGAGCCTTGCCATAGCCAAAAACCGAACGTACGAGTACTTTTGTAAATATTAGACTCCAATTGCTTCATATTTTTAAACGCTTCGTAGAGATTTACTCTTTTGTAGCAACCTACTGCGGCACTCTCACTTATTCATTGTATTTACACTTTTTAGTAAATTAACGGCAGGTTCTTGCTAGGGCGCCAGTTAAGTTATTTAATCGATTTTTTATGGAAGTTTAATGGAGTTTAAACTTAAATCTGTTTATAGTTCCCTTTTACACTTCTATATAACATATGCATGTATCGTTAAAAGTTGTCAATACTCAGACGAAGTATTACCCCCGACACCCGCATTAATATAGGGTGATACATCGTTAGGTTTGATTTATAATGTAAAATAAAACTTAAATTTCAAAGTGAAATTAAAATTTTTATTATCGGTTAAAAGAACAATTCATGGCATTTACTTTTTGAAAATGATATTATGTAAATGTTGGCCACGACTACGTCTGAGTTGGTCTATTCGGAAGGTCCAAGTTTGAGCAACTCGTTCGAGCATAGCGACTGGTATGTCGCGAATAACACGAGTAATGTTGGCTTCCAAAGCGTCAATCGTAGCTGGCTTATTCCTGAGGACTTGAGACTTTACATATGTTCAAAGAAAATAGTCCAAAGATATAGTACGATCTAGGCGGCCAATTTACCGTAGCAAAACGTAAAATTAAGTGCTCACCAAAATGATTTCTCAACTGGACTTAGCGCCGTCTTGTTGAAAACAACGGATTTTCATTGAGTTTTTCCAGAGCCCATTCACTGAAAATATGACCCAAATTCAAGTCCCCTGGCTTCAATTATTGAACAAGTTGAATTTTGTACGCTTTTAGGCCGAGATCTTCACCTTAAATATGCCAAGTTGTCAAATACGCCAAACCAAGCTGCTGAGGACGACAATGAATCGATTCGTCGCGGTCTTCGCGTACACTCCCAGCTACAGCTGCTATAGTCTGTTCACTACGTGCTGGATGTTGTCTAACCGGTCGAGTATCATCCACTAATGTAAACTGGGACTCGAATTTGCAAATGGTATTGGTAATACCACCACACGTTGTTGTGGTGTAAGTCTTTTCATGATGACTTGCCAAACGATACTGAACAAAAATTTCAAAGTAGTTTGATAGGAGTCGCGCGTGATCTGTCAAAAAAGCCTATTGAAAATCAAACTTCACGATGAATCACCCCTTATTTTAGGTTGCACAAAGGTGAATTTCTTGAGCCCATGTTAGGCTATTTAAAGACTTAACTTAATCAAGCGGAAGAAGGAAACACGAAATGAAAGCTGGTAAAATGGCGTTTTACATATGCTGACTAGAGAGTGCGATCGGACGACGAATTTTATTAACAATTTTACACTTACAAGGAAATTGTAAGTTCGGACTTTCGGCAATTATTTTGCCGATATTTTTGTAGACTTACATTGTGTCACCATTTTACTATGTGAAATCACATAGACATTATTCCCACTTCAAAATCCCGTCCATGGTCAGAATGTGACTTTTAGTTCAATTGCTCGTATTTGCTTTGTCAATCTATCAATCACATGAATAGTCGTTCAAGAGTAATTTACGCCAATAAGTGTTTGAATAGCATTTAATACAAGTTCTATGACAACACATCTCATTGTCAATTGGAATCCCAAGAACGCATTGCGAAACCGTACCTAGTATCTGTTCCATATTCATACAAATTTAAAACCGATATAGGTGTGTATCCAAGTGTGTATTCCTTAAACCACTAATTACAAATAACAAAACCGCGGAAGTAGTGATTGCAATTGAGCTGAAGATCAATTAGAATGAATAACAAAGCAACGGGACAGTAAATCACATATGGGAAGAGATAGTTTTAACGAGTTTCGTGTATGACTTTCAGATATGGGAATTTTCTGCGGTTGCAAGTTAATTACATTAAAAAAAAAAAAAAAAAAAAAACAAATCACGTATAAATTCGAGGTACTCGTACATATTTAAAAAAAAAATGCATAAAGCACATAGCTGGTTTGAAATTATGGAGACTTCAAGTTTATGCAAATCTTGACACGCTTATCTACAGCTTGGGAGTGGAATCACTGGTCTCGTCTTATTTTTATATATTTGCGATTGTGGAAACCTAGGAATATGATATGCGCCCTTCCAGCATATGTGGCTTGTTACTTTCTTACAATCTTTTCGAGAAAGATCTTAAAAGGTCATATGACAAGTTATCTTCTTATGACACTAAAAGTGTTTGTGCAGTTGGTGTCATATTCCCTGTATTCCCTGTTTTTATTTTGTACAGACGGATGTGTTTTCCGGGAATGCTCGTTCCTATATGCGCTGTTTTGATTGAGCTCAAAATATGACAGATAAACAGGTAATTGACATCGATTTAAAGCTTTTAATTTTTTTTTCTCAAATCTGCAGCGAACCGAACTGACAGTAACTCGTAGTAATATTGCGAGGATAATCTAATGGGCAATATTTAGGAGACAATATTAGGAGACTGTCTCTATACATAGTTGACATGGTTGAGAGGATCTTATTTTTTATGGATTTGGCTAACGATACGGGAATATAATAGGGCAAAGGTTAGATTTGATTAGGTTTGCCGGTTGATAAGGTCAATTCGAGTCCATTCTATACCTCACCACACTTAGGTCTGTATAGACCCATTGTGATCCTAAAATTCCTTTTCGCAAATTACTGAGACTGGAACAGTGTCACAAAAAGTGGGGTTTATCCTCTCGTGATCTCGTAAGTCGTAGCTTTATATAAAATCAAACAAGAGTAGATAGTTCAGCTCTGGTTTTCAAAAGAATCTTACTTGTTTTGAATTTGTTGAGTTCTGGCCACAATTGTCTTGAGGTTTTACAGCCTAGAAGGTTTTTCTACCTTTCAGTGGCTTTTATTTGTACTGTTCGCCCCATTGGTATTCTTAGAGTGCATAGTGGAGGTTTGATACTTTGATCTGGCTCGTCTTCCACTCATTTGCGGCCAAGGACCCAGCAATAGAATAACCTTATGCTAAACCTCGATTGATTTTAAATGCCGCGATGGACTTGAAAGCAGCCTATCTGTCAATAAGTATAGTAATATCTTCGTGGGATATTGCCTTTATTGAAGCAAGTTTGGCTGCTTTTGCTCAATATCTCAGCCTGGAACACACTGCTATACTCCGGCAGGAGTCGTAAGGATCACTTGATCGGAGAAATTTTCGGCGCCGGTTCTTATCTCCATCTTTGATCGATCCATCCGTGAAAATGGATATCGATTCTTGTACAACCATATTTGGTACCTTCCCATTCCTCTCTGCTTGGCAAAATGCATGTGAATTGTGTTTCAAAGTCGCGATGAAATATTATGTACTACGTATTGAAGCATAGATCTCGTTCATTTGTAAGGATTGAGGCTTGGCCTTTCGGGTTTGGTTTCCACCCATTAAGCTGACTCATTTTTAAAGCGCTTTCCGCTGCAGATTCTGGCATGTGTAGATGTGGAGGCAAGAGGCCAAGTAGATATATTTTCTAGTCCCGTCATTGGCATTGTTCTCATGGCATAAGTCGTGTCTATACATTCAATCCTCTGAGGATTGTCATAATACTAAGCTGCCATAGATTGTGGCATTATCCTTTTATGTGTGAATACATTAAGCTTGGCCCTTTCTCCGAAGATTACTAGGTCATAGTTTAGAATTTCTAGGATTGTGGGGAAGGACATTTCCAGTGACCATAACAACCAAATGCAGTGGCTTTTTTTCCCTCCCTTTTTAGATTCAGAAGTAACAACTAGTGCTTACTGAATAGGTGATATTACCCTCTCCTTAAGGAGTACTCCTTAAGGTAGTTACCCTCAATACGATGTAACCTAATGTTGAACATATTGATGTTCTTATCGCGGAGCTTATAAGTTATCAGATGCGTTAATGCAGGATGAACCTCGTAAGCAACGAGTATACCATATATGAGCATGTCCGATGAATTAAACACATTATTTATCATATTGGGAAAATAAAAAAGGCTGATGCCCTGATCTTTCAAGTACAACATTCAAGAAGTTTCGTTGGTACTTGAGATGTATTCGAACATCCACCAGGGCTAACGCTGACATACAAGAAAAACGGATTTTCCCAACGCTCTGTCTTATGATGCTGTTCTTTAACTTAACGTAAAAAATGTCTATGTAAAAAAGCGCCTTCCATTATTCTGCCAAAGATTTCATAACAATTAGAACAGAAGATTTGCAGCAAGAAGGTCCATACCTGGTATGGATGAACATGTTATAGCTAAGAGTTAGATCCGCTTGAGCAACTAACTCAGGTAGGTATCTTAGAAGACAGTCACAGCACTATGCTCCTTGTTGTGTTAGGACCGCACTCGTGGTTTTAAAAGTGAGCTAGTTCAAGTCGTTTTGGGGTATAACCGATCCATATAGTACATTACCACACTCTGTTTTTTTTATTATCTACGCGCGCTCAAGGGATTTTGACTTTCCTTAAAATGTTTACACACAGCACGGCTGAAGAAAGGAAAGAAAGGCAGAGAAGTATCGATGTACTTTGGTTTTAAATGTTTGGAGGTTATAATGGCTAGGGAATAGGGGGATAGTAAGGACATTCCATACGGGTGTAGTACAACTAAGGAAAGATATTTTAGAGTACGTCTGAACGGGGGCTTGAATGCAAGCTGATGAGTATTCCTAGTAAAACGTCTGTTACGGTTGAAGATAACGGCCGAAGTGCCACTGGCAATTTCAATGGAGCACTGGTGGTAAGAATAGAGAAATAATAAGGTTACATTTCGTCGGTGTCAATTGATTATGTGACATAAGCTTCATATATGAGTTTTATAGCACGCAGAACGATAGGTTTTAGGAGGACCTGATAAGATGTGAACATTGAATTTCGATTTGTGACGAATAACATAAATGCCTTAAATATTGTAGAAAAGTATTTCTTAAGTGGCTTGAGAAAATCTAGGCATATCGGATTGTTTTTGGGGACATTGAATATGTAGACATTGCAACGTAGGTTGTCATTGACATACATACCATAAATGGAAAGTTTCGAAAGTCGAAACCGACGATGCAAGTGCCATTTACAGACAATCGCTGGGTTTTTAAATACCGCTTTAACGACAGCAGATAGCAATAAAAGCAGAGAGTATTGTCACCGACAAAGAAATATATAGAATAAGAAGCAGCAGACGAGAGATAATTGATGCAGATTAAAGAGTATCGGAGACAGAATAGTACCCTGGGGCACACCAGCATTTATTTTGTGTATATCGCCCGCGATGTGTGTCTGCATTTTCAGGGTACTCAAATCAAATCAAATATTTGAAACTTTTCAAGAGAACTTGACTTGAACTTTCCGAAAGGTAATTTCCAATCCATTCAAAAAGAGATTTTTCGAAAAAAGGGCCTGAAGCTAAACCCTGTTAAATGCCCTTAAAATATCAAGTTCAACTATCTTGCTTTCACCGGATTGATATACGTTTTGGTTCCACTTTTCGGTGAAATATAGTTCAACGAATATTGTGCTGCCGATTAGAAGTTTTTGTGTTTCGAGGCATTTCATAAGCTGATGGCTTATCAGCAGAAGATTCGCTGGGAAAGTAGGTTGGCCTTGTTTATTGTTCATTGGAACGGAGGATGAGGCAGATTTTCTGATGTTTTTAACAAACTACCTAAAATGTTTACTAATTTGGTCATATTGAAATTTCACTCGCTTGAAAGGACGTTGCAGTCATATGTACGAGTATCTACATATATACGATACGTAACGCCTGAAACGATAACCTAGGGAAATGATTTTGCTTTGGCCCTTCTTATTTATCTCTTATATTTACAAAAGCAGCAATTGGAATATCTATTTGTGCAACAAAAACAAACATTTTCAATCAGTTGAATTTTTGATTGCAGATACGCGTACATTGAAATTGCCTTGGGATGTTGTTTCATACTTTACAACGAAGTTTTGTAAACATTTTGTATTTATTTCCGAAATAGGCATCGTTTCGTATATACCGTATATATATAATAAGACTCATGAAAATCAATGTACACTTCAGATGTACGAGAAAGAAAGAAAGAACAAAACTATTCATGGGTTGAACAAATTACCTAACTTCAGACGAAATGCCACTCCAAAGCCTCACAATGCTAATTTATCTCAGACGTCGGGATTCACTTTTACTTTTGTTTTATTCGCTTGCGTATTGGAGAATTCTGCGATACTTTCGAGCCAGTTTAGCAAGCAAAAGTTCTTGACATTGAATATATACTCATATTCTCGTATACATATAAATGTATATTTGTTAATCTTTTTTGTTGTTGAAAATTTGCTTTCGTTGCTTAGTCCAAACTTGAATTTGACTTTGGAGACCGACCATGACAGTGGTCGTGGTGGTGTCCTCGTCAGCTTGGCCAAGCTCCAAGTCAACTTGTCTACCTACATAGAGAAGTTGGCGCTGCAAATTTGCCGTTGCCATTGATGCAGACGTGGGCTTAAAGTTTTTGTTTTTTTTTTATTTTCGTTATTGTAATACTCCCAGTTTGGGCACATGGGTAAGAGTCTTTGATTTATTGGTGTACAGGGTGATTCCTTCTTGATATTACAAAGTTGAATGACATCACATCTAAGTTAAACATGACGAAGCATAGTGTGTGCACGTATTTGCCTTACATATGTCATCTTTTATATTTAGCTCGGCTAAAGAAAGAACAAAATTGGACATATGAAATGTTGCCGGAGCTCCACTAAAATCCCTCAACAGTAATTTTAAAGCATTAGACCTTTACTGTGCCCCTATGCAGAGCCATATGACTGACATGCGAGTGGCATACAGTAAAAACACAAACAGAGCTGCCTCTTGGTAAACGGGTATATTTGGATTAGACAAAATAGAATGGTGTCTACAGAAGGATGACAATATTGTTGCCTGGAGATTTTGGAGTGAAGTGGTAGCAGCAGTGTTAATGGTCTGTTTTTAACTTTAAATATAGGAGTTGGGCTATAAATAGGTTTTAATGGTGACTTTATAGCCTCACATATATTTTGTTCTAAGAAATGTGGGGATTTTGTTTTTGAATTGATGGGAAAAATAAATTAAAAAAAAAAAAAAAAAAAAAAACGGGCGTTGAAACGTTTGAAGCCGTTGCATAATGAATCTGTCACCAAGTTTAAAAATATAGAATTTATATTTATGGAAAGGTGGATCGCATTTGTATCTTTAATAGACGCATAAGGTGATCTTATGGAGTTGTTTGCACATTTTCTAAAATATTTAAATCAAAATAAAGCTTTACTCCAAAATTTGTTTTTTCTGTTTTTTATATTTATGCCTACAAGTTTAGAGGTAAAATCCTTGCAGAGTTAGTTATTTTGTTAAAATATATTTGAGTGGCTTGTAAAGGTTTTCTTTTAAGCAATAACAATAGGAATCGAGTTTGAATCAAAATTCTTAATTTATCATAAAAAGTGATGATCTGGTGAATCCAGTTTTCATTCGAATCATCACTGGCCATTGCCTACATTGATATTTTCCAAAAAAGGAGCAAATGATGCCACCACCGTCAAGACTAAACAATACAGTGCATTTTTGTAATTGAGATTCATGCGTGTCATCTGGATTTGCCTCACTGAGAGACATGCCATTTTTTTTTTTTGCTTAGAAATAAATTCAGCTCGTCACTTAACTCGACTTTTTCGATGATAATAAGAGTCAACTTGAAGATGCTCAAAAGCCCAATCCTTGAACTCTCGTCGAAATCATAGTCTTGAACTTTGATTCATCCATCATCTGGATCTTACTCGTGTGCGGGTGTAAGCCGAGATCTTTCCACATTACAGTTTATTCATCACATTATGTTGACGCATTGTTGCCGTCTTATCATGTTAAGTGTATGTGGTACAAAATTTATCCACAAAAACAACAACACAACAACGAAGACTGAACTCGAAGCAAAAAAGTCGCGGATTCTTCTACACGTTTTTCAAATTAAAAACAAATTTTCAAAATGTGCTTCCGGCGTGTTTTTACTTACGATGATTTGTCAAATCATTCGTGTCATAATTTTATTTTTTTTTCTTATAATGAGCGCGCGCTCTAGGAATTTATGTATCCTTAAAATATTCGTACACAACACAGGCGAAGGAAATTAAGGGAGGAAGGAAAGGTAGGTACCGATGTACATTGTTTTTAAATGTTTGCAACTTATAACGACCAGAAAATAGAGAGCTGACAGGGCATTCCATAAGCAGGATGTAGAAAACGAATCACGATATTTCGTGTATATACTGATTCGGGTATATACTGATGAGCATTCATAGTGAGATGGGTGTTACGGTTGAAAGTTTGAATAGGCGGAATGCTACTGGCGATTTCAATGGAGCATTGATATAGAAATAGCGATAAAATAAAGCGAGCCATGAGACATTACGTCTTGGTTCAAGAGTGTCAATTGACTGACTCATATAAGTATTACCTATGAGTCTTATTTCACGGTTTTGAATTCTATCTAGCAGGTGCAGAGATGTTTTAGGAGCACCTGACCAGATGTGGGCATTGTACTCCAATTTTAGGCGGACGAATGCGTTAGATATTGAGGTCAGATCAGAAAGGGTGAAATATTTCTTACATCGTTTGAGGAAACCCGGACATTTCGCAGCAAATTTGACGACATCCAATATGTGATCATTTCAACGTAAGTTGTCACTGACACAAATATCGAGAATAGAAACTTTTTTGGTTTCAACGATGTAAGTGCTATTCATAGATAATGGTTGGGTATTTAAATTTGGCTTTAATAACAGTAGACAACATGGAGTTTTGAAAGCATTCATTTCACTCTATTATGAATATCGAAATATAATGAACTTAACATGCGCTGCCGTTTCCGTTTTACAGCCGAAGAGCCGGGGCTTGAGTCCGGGAATGCATATAAAAAGCAGAGAGTGCTGTCATCAGCAAAGGAATATGTTGGATTATAAGTAGCAGATAAGAGATCATTAACAAAAACTAAAAAGAGTGTCGGAAACTGAATACAGTCCTTGAGTACACCAGCATTTATTTTGTGAATATCAAATTCAAGACAACTTGAATTGAACGTTCCGAAAGGTATTTTCTAATCCATTCAAGAAGAGAGTCATCGATCCCAAAAGCACGCATTTTCGACATAAGAGCCTGATAAAAAAAAAGCTCTGTCAAATCCCTTAGAAATATCAACTGCAACTAACTTGCTTTCGCCAGATTAATGAACGCTTTGGTTCCACTTTTCGGTAAGACATGCCATCAAATCACTAGTGGCCCTGTTGCTGCGAAAACTATACTGCCGGTCATTGAGAAGTTTTCGCGTTTTGAGGTATTTCTTTAGGTGACGGCCTGTCAACGTTTCCATGACCTTGAAAAGTAGGGACGTAAGAGCAATGGGTCTGTAGGAAGAAAAGGAAGAATACTCGCTGGAAAGAGCCTTAAAGAGTAGGGTTGTGGAAAAAGCTTACGCGGTGGATTTGCCAGCGAGGAGGAACACCTCTTCAGAAGATGGGGAAGTATACCATTTGGACCAGCGGATTTGTGTATATTAAGATCTTTAAGTTCTCTTGTTACTACACGAGTGCGAAAGTGGATTATTCCCATTGAAGATTTGACGCACTCAAGTGTAGGCGGATTTACAATCTGGCTTGTCCTTGGCCTTCTCCAAAGAGCTGACAGCTGGAATGCCATTGGAAATGAGCATTGGCATGGAGGATGAGGTAGAACAAAAACCAAAATGACTCCGTGCTTTCCGAAGACCTACATATATCGAGCTGAACGCTATATATAGTATTTTAGTTTTAACATTGTATAGGACAATGTTTACGATGAGTGCCTCTTTTATATGCACATCAGGCATGTTACTATCAGAAAATGCTGTAAAGAAATCAGAAGACCTAAGCAGCCTTTCAGCACAAGGATATCGAAAAGTCCAGTGATTGAAACAACATCTGTGTTTTCTGCAAGAAAACCAAGTAACACATAGCTGTTATGAATTCCGGTCTTCAGGTTGTTGAACATAGTAAAGAAAATCTCATTACCAGGACATAAGAATGATGGTTGTTTTGAAACGTAATTTCTAGCAATAGCTTAATGGGAAACAAATGAGGAATCTATTAAATACTCTATCCTACATGCATAGAATCTTGTGAACAGTTTTATGTCGAAAGATGACGGCCGAGTTTGAGCTTCTGAGAAAACAGCACAAGACGCTTAAAAACATGCGAAACCGTGTTCAATTTAGGATCATATTTTCTGACTTCAAAAAGAAAATGTGCTGTCTATTTCTAATTATTTTAATCAATTACTTGAATAAAATGCTAGAATTCACTATTTTCAATACAAAATAACACTCAATTCATTCAGCTTCTGAGAAAAGCCTCTGACTTTGACACCATCGGTGGTGAACATGGTGCTCGAATAGAGGAGAAATATAATCTCGAATCCTATGAGTTGTTTCAAGATGTGAATATGAAAGCTCAGAAAATAGTCAATTGGTTACAATGAACGAAAACAAAAGATAACACAAATTTTAAGGAGTTTGAACTTGTTATTTGCAAACAGATTTTGCTTGCCTCGTAGTTCTTAGTTTCATAAACTCAAACTTTACGTACAGAAACTTTGGAAGTAGATCAACCAATTACTCAATATCAATATTTAAAGGTCCATACACCCTGTGCGAATGAGCATCTTTTTAGTACATTTATAGATTGGGAAGTGACAATTTTACTATTCTTAAAGCACTATTCTTTATTTATCTGTGGATTCATTAAAACCAAACTCAAATTCAATGAGTTTTTGCGAAGAAATCAATGATTTGGTTATTTCTCCGCAAAATAACTAATGCTCTTTGCGAACTGTCAAATTTTACTCGCATTCCACAAATGTGGAACCCAATCTACATTCGTAAGACCAATCCATTCTCGCGAATTTAACCTCAGAATTCTTCTGTTTCGTCTTGTTTTTCTCGCAGGTCACTGCGACTAAATGCAAGAGTAACTGTGAAGGAAATGTCAAAATTTGCAAATATTTCCTCATTCGTATTCGCAGTTCGCTGAGCTGTGAATGGACCTTAACGTTAGTCAAATGTAAATACGAGTGAAGCGAAAATTTAAGGTTAACTTAAAACGTTTCTTAATTGGCGTCATTTTGACCAAATTAAGCGAGTTTTGATCTACGATGTGCAGCCCTTAAGCAGCTGATCGATCAGCATTTCAATCGAAGTATGTATGCTCATTTGGGCCCAGTTTTGTCGTGTTGCATAACAGAGAGAAATTAACGTAATTTTTCTTATATTCCTCTGGCATTTCCGATAAGGGAATTTTTAAGCTCACGGTATCATAATTATTTAAACCTAATTTTAAGCAGATCGACAAAAGACCTGGTCAAAGCAGTTTTAGTTCTTCAGTAAATATTGGCTGACACCGCTGTGGTGGTGTATTGGTAATCCCAAAAGGGGTTGAAGTCACGTCCAATCGAAGGTATTTCAATTTCGGATAACCAATTCGGTTTCAACGAGTTGACTTGTGCAGACAGAGTGACAACCAGATTAATATCTATAATTTGAAAGCATATAAATAGATGTCGTTTTCGTTAGAGCCAAAGGTGCTTTTGCTTCTACAAAGAGATTGCTTATGTATATGATTTAGTGTTACATTTTGTACAGTAATCACATCTCTCCAGTAGCTCATAAAAACAGGCTTAGGTAGCGTCAGTGGTGTTATGGGGAAATGTTAAAATAATTTTTGGAATTATACGAAATATCATGTTATAGCGTTCGAACTACTTACTTGTTGTCAAAATACCCGTTAGGTAGAAAACAGTTTACAAATAACCGTTGACAATCATAACGATTTTCATCTTTCATACCTCCAGTACATCCCTGTATGACCTCAAACTATTCTATTAAGAGTGCTGATAGACCCAATAAAAGTAGTCCAGTCGTCAATATTGAAATCCATATTTGAGGCTTAACCGATTAGCTAGGTAGAGTTTCTTTTTCTTATTGTCTCTCAAATCCCTAGGACGATATTATCTGTAATGCATGAGGCATTTATTACTCACGTGACATCCATTCTTTGTCCACCGAGCTTCTTGCTTAAGAGGTGAAGGTAGTCATTTTAACAAGGGGTATAGGCTTTCGCACTTACCATAATTATGATCAAAGACTACATTCAAAAATATAGCTTATCATGCAATCAATCAGATTTGGAACACGCCAGGTTAGTTAATTATAATTGCTAGCGACAGGAGATGCTGTAGTGTATTGTCTTGTCAGTATATATACGGGTAAAGTCATGCTTCATAAGAACCTTTATATATCCATTTATGTTAGCAATTTTATAATGTACGAGGGCTGTTTGATATAATATAATATAATCTCTTTTTAAACCCGATACACTTTTCCCAGCGGTGATGCAACTTTTTTAACCCCTCCGTATAGTACGACTTTTGTTGGCCTGTAAAATACTTTTCCGAGCAGCGATGACTTCCTCGTCCGACCCGTACTTCTTTCCGGTGAGCGATCTTTTAAGGTTTGGGAAAGAAAAGAAGTCGCATGGAACCACATCCGGAGAATACGGGGGAGCAATTCGAAGTGCAATTCGACCAATTTGGCTGTGGCGACTGCGAAAGTGTGAGCAGGTGCGTTATCGTGGTGGAACGGCCTTTTTTTCTTCGTCAAATGGGGTCATTTTTTCTTTAAATCGGCCCAATAAATCGACGTAGTATGCTCCTGTCATTGTTTTTCCCTTCTCAAAAAAGTCAACGTGGATAACGTCTTGCGCGTCCCAAAACACAGTGGCCATCACCGTTTTCGGCCGAAGGCACGGCTTCACCTTTTTTGGAGCACGTTCACCGGGTAAAACCTACTGTTTCGATTGTTCTTTGGTCTCTGTTGTGTACCAATGAATCGATGTCTCATCGACGATCACGAAATGACGCAGAAAATCCTCCGGATATCGATTAAACAAAGCCAGGCACGTCTTGAAGTGGCCTCAAGATTGCGCTTATTCTCCAGTATAAGCAAACGCAGAACCATTGATGCCCAAAATCTTGTGAAGGATATTGCTAACGCATTCATCTCCTCGCCTGCTATTTCAGCCAACTTTTCATTTGGGGGTCCGCCAATACGAGATCATGGATTTTGTCCACGGCTTCCTCTGTGTTAACTGTTTTCGGGTCACCTGGGCACGGTTCATCAAAAACCGACGTGCGGAAAGGCGAAACTGCGAACCATTGGTATACGGTTGAACAAGAAGGTGAATGGATCCCATACACACCACCGAGAATGGGCTTGATTTCCTCGCAGGTTTTGCCGCTCAATAACAAGAATCGGATCACGGAGCGATACGGCTTTTTTTTCCCATGGTCGCAAAAAAACACTAATACGATGTTCTGAAATTTTGGCTTAGTAACGCCATCTATCTTCCAATCCGGGTACTCATCAAACAGCCCTCGTATCTTAAAAGTAAACAGATTGAAGATCAGAATCTGATTTGTTTTAACAATATTGAAAAGTCCTTTTGGTCAAACTCCAGTTAGAAGACAATCAGTACAATGCCTATGTTTAGTCACTGATCAGCAAATGCAAGCGGAGTGGGACATCGGCATAACATGATGCAAGGGCTAAGAACTTAAAATATTGATTCCAAGGATTTTTTTACTGACTTTTTCAGCCTCTTAAACATGTCTACCATAAGTTGATTTGTGAAAAGAGAATCTTTTTCCCACATGCTCGTACTAAGGATAATTTGAACAGGATGGGTGCGTATCACAGACTTTGAGTAAATTAACACATTCATCATTTTATTTTCTGATTTTATTTGATTGATAAATAGCTACCTGAGTGGTTTTTAAACACTCATATGTTATTTTCAAGGTGAGACAAGCATCTCACTGATATTGTTAGTGAAATGTGGCACAGCAACTAGAACGTGCGAGTTTTACTTAATACCCTGTTACAAAGCGACACAAACTGAATATTTAAGTAGCATATAGCCTGCCGTCATTCATAAGCTGATATCCAAATGATATCATCTTTTTCGTTTGGCAGTTTGTCTGCCCACATCAAACATCAATATGCACAATCTATTTGCCATCGAAAAGAGGAAAATAAATCCATTTCTAATTTCCACTTTGCGAATAGAAAAGGTTATCGGTTTATATTATAGTAAGTTTGAACTGTTAAGTGCTTTGTGGTACAAGTGATGCATTTGCCATGCATAGCAAGGAGAAGGTAGATTAATGTGAAACAAGAACGAATCTCAAATGAAAAGCAAATGGAGAAGCTAACAACCCCAATTGTTGAGTGACCCATTTTTAACGGAATTGCAGTCCGAAAGCGGTTCCCCCACGGTGGTACACAAATACTTGTCATAATCACCTAAGCAGCGCCTATGGTTGTGTTATACCCTATCTGGCTCGTGATAGTTTAATGTTCCTAATCCCTGTTGTAGCAGTGGATACGAGTACGGGTATAATGTAAGAATTCAATTAAACCAAAACAAAATTAGGATAAACAGAAATGAATGGGAAGTGGGTGATGGCTAATTGAATTTGAATGGAATTAATTAAGTACTATCTGAAGTTATTTGTACTTCTACTAAGCAGGGTTTCCGATATCAGATATTTTAAAAGCTGCGCAGATTTTAGATTTCCGGAAATTAAAGTTCATGACGTACTTTCTACAGATTCTGGGAATTCGCTGACAATGGGACAAATTTACCTTCGCACTATACCAACCGGCTTAGTTTTTGCTAGGACAAAAGTTGATGTAAGTTACTGGGGCTTAGTAAAGTCGATTAGATGATAAGATTCTCTTTGCCTTGGTCTTTTCATTGTTATTGAGTAACCGAAACATTATACTGACACTACTACCTACGCACACTAACTGCGTAATTGGGTCCATGCAAAATATTTTTGAGCAAGACCAAGACCAACTGTTAAACAAGTAAAAATACCAAAAATATAGTAAGATTTTGACAATGACAAATTCTAAGAAGGTGGAAGAAGTCACTGAAAAACTGAAATGTGCTTGTATTGAGTGCGGATATGTTGTAAACGGGTGAATAAATGAAGCGATGCTTTCAAAGAATGTTTTTATGAACTCATACTACAAGCAATGTCTTAAGTATAACGTTTAAATCATTTCAATTGATTTTACTGCCAAATCAGGAAAACAGGACATTTTTGGTAATACAGTCTGAAGGCATAGATTTTACTACTCTACATTTGGAAACGGATTTGGACTAATTGTGTCTGCTGTAGCTAGCACACTGTTTGTCCGACTCATTAATCACAAAGGAACATTGCAGTCACTCGATAGTGACCAATTGTTTATATTTTGATCGACAAGACAAGACAAGATGCAAGACTCTAACCAGTACCTGGTTGGGTGCAATTCAGAGCATCAGTTGCGGCATTTTTTATGATTTTTTCATTCTATTGGATCATTGCAAATGATCGTGTTACGTTCGTATGAAGATACGTGGCGGAAAGTTTGCTGGATGACGCAATTATTGTTTGCTTTATGGACTTGCATACCAGTTGATAACTCGTGGCATCTAAATTTTATCGCTAGACAACGTTACACTTAGCGTTTATTTGGATCATGCTCCTTCTCTAAGGACTGCTAAAAAGTGGTTTGGTGGATTTCGGTACGGTGATATGACCTTGGGCGATCAACCCTGTTCTGGAATACCTTCCGAGATTGATGACGACATTGTGCGAGCTTTACTGAAAAATGACCCGAAAATTTCAACTGAGAAGATTGCTGCGAGGCTTAATATTGACCATTCGTTAGCATTGTGCATTTTTGCTGTCCCTGAAAAAGCCTAATGTTCTTCTTTCTCCTCCTACAGATCCATAGCACTTACATCCCTTCTTTCTAAAGTCATGGAAACGCTGATAAACCGTCAGCTCATGAAATATTTCGAAACACGAAAACTTCTCAATGTCAGGCGCTAGGGTTTTCGTAGCAACAGATCTTCCGGTGATCTGATAGCATGTCTCACCGAAAAATGGAACCAAAGCGTACGTCAGTTTGACGAAAATAAGATAGTTGCACTTGATATTTCAAGTTTGATATTCAAGAATAAATGCTGGTGTGCCCCAGGGCTCCGCTCTGCCTTCGACATTCTTTTTCAGTATATTCTTTTGCTGACGACAGTACCCTCTGCTATTCAAACTCGTTTCCTGACTCACTTATAGAACGGGAATGGCAGCGTATGTTAAGCTCATTAAATTTCGACATTATAATAACAGCATAACGAAATAATATACAACGAATTGGGGAACTTACAACAGAGTGGAATTTAATGCTTTCAAAACACAATGCTGTCTGCTATCGTTACAACGACATTTAAATACCCAGCCATTATCTATGAATAGCACTTGCATCGCCGAGACCAAAAAACTTTCCATTCACGGTCAGTGAATATTTCATATTCCATCCCCTTTGATCGGGCCTCAATATTTGAGGCATTTATCCGCCCGAATTTGGAGCACAATGACCACATCTGGTCTCGTGCGCCCAAAACATCCTTGCACTTCCTAGATAGGATTCAAAACCGTACGATAAAACTCACAGGTGATACTTATATCACTCAGGCAAAAGATACCCTCCAACCCTGACGTAAGGTATGTTTTTCACTCCGTTTTAACGTTATTTTCACCACCAGTACTCCATAGAAAACGCCAGTAGCATTAGCTGTATTTTACTTCCAACATATTTTACAATCTAAAATGCAGTTTTATCCTGAGAAAATTGAAATGGCAGAAACATATGCTCTAAACCCTCCGCAAGTCTTGCTTCACGATACCGGCTAAAGAATTATAGACACAAATGGAACTAATGATCTAATAATAGCATCTACAAAGTACCATCAATATTACACTTTTAAAGAATTGGGGTTGTGATGAATCATCGTTTATGCATTAATTTTCAGATGTTGATTCAGATTTATTGGATTCAAAAAATTCTATTGCACCACTAAAGCTTAACATAACTGATTTTAATATTGAAATGTTGAAAAATCCACACCCCTTAACACGATATTGTGGATCATTAAAACTTAAATTAAAAAACAAAACACAAAAACTACTATAATACGGGAAGAAAAAAATCGGGTTGAAAATGAAATTACAAATTTGCATGAAACTATTATGGACTTTGAATCGCATATTATTAGGGTTAAGCTTCGATTGTATTTCTCTTTAATAGATGGAAAGGTATCAAAGGCTGTGATGAACACATTTTCCTTAAGCTCCTTGTACTCCTTGGTACTACATCCAAGCAACAGGGAATACGATTTTAATGCATGTAACTGAAGTAATACAATCGACAACATTTTTAGTAGGATAACTTTCAGAAGAAGCCGAAGAAAGCTGAAATAAGGATAACAGATACTGTAGACCTTACAACACTAGACAGTGTTCCTGTTTGGCAATTAATGAGGATATTACTCATCTTATGCTTATATCATTGGATCACAAATCTGAGGCTTGAATCAAAAACACAAAATTGTATTCTACATAGCGAGGAAGCACAGAACTGGTGTTAATTTATCTTTCTAACACATCTTTGTGGTGAAATTCTTAGTATGGCATCTCAAGACAAGAACAGAAAGAAAATTAATAAGAACAATATGTAAAAATCACTTTTTAAATACATTTATATGGGGAGTGTCTCGATTATTCCACGTATGACATTTCAATAGCATCTGTCATTCCGTTTCGTTTTTATGGAATCTTTTTCCACTTCTCCATGGAAGGGAACCACTGTATGCCGACTATTCCTTCGAGGGATTTATCTAAATTAACGCCGCATTCTATTTTGCTTGGAATTCTTTCCTGTTATACACCTGGTATGCACTTAAAATTAACTCAAGTAATTTATTTTCAAATAAATATCTTATAAACACTAAATGCATCACCGTTTTACTTCAAGATTCATCGAGTGTGTTAACATAATTTTTTATAAACCACCAAACCGCAGTTCTTTATGCGATTTATCTTCTGAATACATCTTGTTAAGCAGATGTGTCAAGTCGTTTGGTCTATTGCTACCCGTGAGATACAAATGTGTATTGACAACCAAAAATTTATTGAAATTGCACTCACAGCCTCTACAAAAATAAACAAGTATCTCTTTAAAACCGAAGGAAATCTACGATTAAAAGGAATCAACTGCAGACTTCCGTGAAAAGCAAACAAACTTCCATACAAATCTAAATGGATCTGACGGACTTGTTTCACACCGCAAGTCCAAAGTCAATTTCCGAAAATACCCACAATAAATATCCGGGGAGGAAGAATTTCCATTTCATTGATAATTTCTCATTCTTACCCCCTTGGTTCTCCGCTTAACGTTCGGATAAGTTTTTGTGTCTCAAGTATCTGAAAGTAATTCAAGTGGGAGATACAACATGTACAAGTATCTCATCTCATCAACCCTCTTGTGTTTTCTGGAGCCGACAACAGATACAAACACAAAGTAGTGATTCTGCGCCTCACAGTTCAATGTCCTGTAGAAATAAGTTTTTTGTTTTTACAATTAAAGGGATATAAATATCGACTCCTACATTTAAACAAGTAGATATGGACATACGAATGCTTGTACAACTCGGAATGCCTGTTTTGTTTGAAACTTATTCGAAAATTAAGATTTATTACCGATGCAATTGAATAAAGCTTCGCATTGTGCTGTGTGTCACCGTTTAGTGGCCAATTTGGGGATGATGAACTCATCCGAAAGATAAAGCGCTCGGAAATTGTTACAGTAAGTTGGATGGATAAGAGATTTCTGAAATTTATTAGGTGCGAAACGGAGTTTTTTTTTTTTTTTTTTTTTTTTTTTTTTTATATTTTCGCTACAAGTAGCAATTTTTATTAATCCCTTAACACTGTTTTATGGATTGAATCGATTTTTTCAGGATGTGTCAGCAGCATAGTAATCACCAGGACGACGCCAGAAATACTATTCGAAATTAGGCTAAAGTCGTAAATCTTTTTTGCAATGGTAGAAACAAGGAGAAATCGTGTTTGTATTTAGTACACAGGAAGTGAAATCCTCTTGGGAGTGATGTCAAGTTTTATAAAGTTCAGCAGCGTCACATGGTCCCCGAGGGGTTGTTTAGCGGTTTATAGCAGTTGTAACCTTGAATTTAGTCACGTATGAAATTGCGTACTAGATACGTGCAAATGGAGTAATAAAGACAATGAAGTGGTTACTGCAGTAGCGGCAGGAATTAACATTATAAAGTGAAAGCAAATCTATTGCGTTGCTACGAAATTGGTTAAAAGCTCAGAAAAGAAATGACTTGACTATCATGCTTGAAACATACCATGGAAATAACGAATAAATTTCAAATATCATCGTAAAAAATTATACTTTTTGAGTATTTTTAGTAATTTGTCGTAGAGGGTGCCTTAAGCAATGTCAATACATCCGCAACCACGACTGCGCTGTCAACTCTGCAGGTAAACGAGTCACTTGGATAGTTGATCAGTCTTATGCTAAACCGCAGCATAATTAACTCCAAATTGGGTGGGGCGTTAGCAGAGGTACGCTGCAACGCGGTGTTCTTTCTCTCCATCTCTGGAATTTAGTGGTTAATGAACTGCTGATATATTGTACCTGGAAGCGGGTGGTAGCAGGGTGATTTCCTATGCGGATGACGTTGCCATAGCCGTCTCAGACAAGCATTATAATATCATTAAAGAACTCCTTCAGTTAATCTTAAAAGATTAATCCGTTGGGCTGAATAAAATAAAATAAAACTAATCTTGTTCTGTTTTCCAGGAAATATAAAATTCCAGTCAATAAAATTCCCTCAATAAACAGTACCAGTTTGATCTTTTCCAATGCAACAAAATATCTGGGTCTCATTTTTGACATATAACCAAAGTGGAAACCTTACATTCAAGAAAGAGTCAAGAAAGCTAAAGAAGCTTCATTCTCTTGCAAAAAAGCCATTGTGAACAAATAGGTCCTTCAACCCCGCAATACCCACTGGCTATACATCTCGGTCATAAGTCCGATACTCACCTATTGGGTTGTTGTCCAGTGGACGGCCTTAGACAATGCAGTCAACTGAAGCAAACTAAGCAGAGTCCAAAGAACAGCATGTCTATGCATAACTGTAGCCCTACGCTCTACTCCCTTCGCGGCATTGGATATTCGGTTTCACTTGACACCCCTCGATATCTTCAGCAGGCAAGAAGCTGCGACCGCAGCTATTCGCCTTGAAGCGACTACATAATGGACAAATAATTTATATGGTCACGTTAATATTCTTAATATACTAGTAATCCTCAAAGAGAACATGGATTCTATTGTACCCGAACTTTGGCTTGACAAAGACTTCCAGGTAAGCTTCTCCTCTAGATCCTTCTGGGATGAAGATGCTTTCATGGAGGACAAGTCAACCCACTTTTACACAGATGAATCTAAAACTGATAGCAGGGTTTTCTCGATAAGTTAAATCTAAGCCTCTCCCTTCGTCTGTCAAATCACTGTAGAGTGATTAATATTAAAGCTGGGTGCTAAGAAAAGAACAGACCTTAGGTCTAGCAACCAAACAGATTTAACCAAAGCTGGATGTGAATCGCTCTAAGAGTTTGATTCTTCTACATAGAGAAAATCTCAGCGCCACCATAAGTGTCATCACTTGCATGGGCAAGCATGCAAGAAGGCTTGGCGCCTTTACAAACAATTTCTGTAGAAGTTGCATGGATGAAGATGAGAAGGAAACAATCCTCCACCTACTTTGTACATGTTCAGTTCTCTCCCAAAGAAGACAATTTCAACTAGGAGCCTTAACGTTAACAGTCTCCTACGCTTCATCATAAACTCAAATTGGTTCAAAGAGTAGGAGAATCACAGATCCACGTGGCATCACAATAGGCCTAAGCGGGTTGGTCTTTCCAACAGCCACTCTTACCTACCTACCGTAGTAAATTGTTGCAGGGAACTGCGATGATACATGTTTTTCCCTAAAACTAAAACCAGCCCATAGAGTAGAGGAAGTCGGCATCATATTTGTGCGACAGCCTTATCATTACATATGTCATTTCGTCAGGTGGTATGCTCTCGAGAAAGGTGTAAAAAGTGTTAAAAACTCAAAAACTCATTGTGTAGCATCCAAACAAAACTCAGCGAAATCAGTTCTCTTCGCATTCTCGAACTACAGTAGCTTGGAACTAATGAAGCAGGTTTACAAGAGCTTTGTTGTCGCTATAGACGCAGACACGTCGTCCTCACCACCTGATTTTCAAAAGATAGTTCATTGCAATTATTGCTTATGGCTTTTTTGAAGTAACACTTCTTTTTAAGCGGCTTTAAGAGTGTAGTCCATGATATGACTATTAAGAGAAAACTAGCAATAACCATTTTTTTAGTTTGGTGACTAGCCTTACATTGCCAGTAAACCTATAGCCGCTTGTACGAGGCAAAGAAGTTTGCCATCCATGATGACACACAATTTTTTTAACACCGTTGAAAAAACCGAGGTTGACGCCTTTTAGCACTAAATGAATCAGACCCTATGCTACCTACCGTCTCGAAATGAGGGGTTAAAGTACAGAGAGAAGTTGTAGAATAACCTCCCATCATAGTCAGCATCTATAACCAAGGTTATGTTTTTGTTTTTAGGCAAACAATTTGTGATTCATCTATAAGGTGTTGTTGGGCTAAGTTCAACATGCCGTATGTGTCGAAGTCGAAGTCGAGGGTCGGAGGAACTTTCGATGTCGGCGATAGTGACCAACTCTTCTTTTCCCGGGAGTTTTAATTGTTGGTGCGCCTGTTGTATCTCAGACAAGGAGATGCATTCGAAGAACAATTTTGGACTTTTGAAATTCAACCATCTTCTTCCCTGCTTTTCAGCAGATAGGAAGTTGGACTTCTAAGTCTGAATCTATTTGCAATTGTGTAGTCATCTTTGTCGATTTCGATTTAAAACCTACCCAGATAGTAGCATAAGTTGATATACGCGTTGACATCGTTTTCAAACAAATAGAAGCCGTCATAAGTGCAATAGCGTTTTTAATGATCATATTCCTGAAACTATCTTCAGCGAGCTACAATACGAGTACATTACTCAGCTTCTAGTAAGTCAAATGAATGTTGCTGATTGTAATGCAGTTACAGTTACTACTTTGTTAAATGAAAAGTTAGTTTCGTGCATAATAACAAAATACTCTACTTTCGACTTGTAGGCGCCATCAGAGTTTCTAAGTGTTTTCGGTCTGGCTGATGTCTTTTTTGAGGAATCTGACCAGAATCTGACCTGGAATCAGAAGTAAGTAAGCTGACGCAGTGACAAATTTATGGCATTCTTCGTTGTTGGCAAAACCGTTCAGTTTTGGATGCTGAGACTGCGTTCGACATAATAAGACCACAACTAGGTCTTTCAGATAGTTCCTCAAAGCATGAAAGCTCGCAAGCATCCATATTGATATTTGCAACCTTTCGTGAAAGCTGTAATGTCTGTTACGACTTTTATTTTGTTTATACCTGATCCCATCCATCAAATCTCCTGCCTTATACATCTATTGTAGATCATAGCTTCAGGTTTTTGTTCACTGAGTGAACATCGCGGATGCTCGAAAGTCATTCCGGGTTGTGACTTTACAGGGTAACCAGATAGCAATGGAAGTTTTTCCAAATGTTGTGTTTCAGATGCTGCCAAAGTTACCAATGACATCCAGTTGCCAAAATATTAAGTAATGTTTGCCATGCCATCATGCATCGTTTAACGCTTGTCAATGGTGTAGAAATTATTAAAAAATATAGAAATTTCGGCTCATTTATAAATATGCAACGTGAATTTCGTCGTAAGTTCGGTCCTCATCATTACTTCAGTGTGCAGGCAATTCGTTGCACTCTGGAAGAGTTTGAGCCTGAGTACACTCTTTTGGATCTTAAGCTACCAATCAGATAGATATTGGTGCGAAATGAAGAAAACATAGCCGCCGCAACGCCGTGAATTCTCTGATCGGGCGTTGGAAATGTTGGCCGAAGATCCTGATTTTAGCAAAAAAAATCTTCTCGGACGAGGTCCATTTTTAGCTCAGCGATATCAAAAAGCAAAATTGCCATTATTGGAGCGAACACAATCCACAAGTGTTTGGTCAAGCATCAATGCATCCACAAAGATAGACTCTTTGATGCGGCTTATGGCATGGCGGCATCATCGGACTTTATTTCTTTCAAAGTGACGGAGGAGACATCGTTATCGTTAATGGTCTCAGGTATAGAGCGATGTTAACCGATTTTCTGTGGTCAGAGCTCGACAACATCGATATATCCGAGCTGTGGTTCCAACAAGTCAGTGCTACATGCCATAAAAGCGATGCAACCCTCGAAGTTGTGAAGGAGAACTTTGACGACTGGGTAATCTTATGGTGAGCGTTCATCAATTGGTCGTCGCGTTTATGCGGTTTGACACCACTTGAAAATTTTTTCTGGGGCTACGTCAAGTCCTGATTCTACGCTAAGAAGCCAATCACTTTGGACGAGCTCGTGGCCAACATTCGACATGCTATTGCCGGAATAACCCCGCACAAATTGAACCCAGTCATCAAAAATTGAATCGACCGATTGAAGCACTGTTGTTGTTGTTTTATTTAAATTTTCTCCTGTCGTTCTTATCTGGTCACCCAACCTAGTCCTGCTATAAGTTCTGTTACAAATATAAAACGCTATAAAAAAAAACCAGTAAACATATTGTATTCAAAATTGTTTCATTTATTAGACCACAATATTGATTATTAAAAAAAAAATGGATTCACTCGAAATGACTGTCTTTTTCTTAAGCACAAGCTTCCAAATGGTTTTCATGGAGATCGTGGATGCTGCTCTGGTTAATGCTGTTTTAAGGCTTTTCAAATTAGAATGCTTCCCGATTCTAACCAAAAACCATAATCCAGTGGATTCAGATCTGGGCTCCCCGACGGCCAATCTTCTGCCGCTATAAAGCCAGGAATATTGACTCTGAGCCACTTCTGCGTGGTCTTGTCTTTGTGCGTTAAAGCAGAGTCCTGTTGGAAGATCCATCTGTATCCATTGGAAAGAGTATTGGTTAAACCCTTCACAACACCCTCTAGCACATTTTCTTGGTAAACCTTTGCACCAGTTTTTACGCCGTTTTCACAGAAATGAAGGGATGTGACACCACAGTAAGAGATCCCCCATCAAACCATTACGGAAGCGGGATGATGTCCACGTTGAACCCCTGGAACAATTTTTTTCGCTTTCTTAGATGAAGTGGCATACATTTTGTCATTTTGTTTGTTGAAAACTTTTTCCACGGTAAAAATTTTCTCATCCATAAACAGAGTATTTTCATGGCAATTGTCCGCGTGTCACTACAAAAGTCACTTGCATCTTTCCAACCTAATTTTTTTTAGTTGAAGATTTAGAAGATGACCCGTGGACCGACAATAGGCTTTCATATGCAGATTATCCCGAATCAGCCTAGACATGAATATGGTTATATCCAAATACTTGGACATGATCTTCTGTTTCCTAAGGGCATTTCTCCGAATTCGTTCACGCACTGCCTTTACTACCGCAATTATACGGACGACGCGTGGACAGTCAATTCTTGGCCGAAGCGAGAAATAGCCCGATAATAGAAAATTCTATATTCCGAGTGGTTTAGGCAGCTCGGAAATTTGGCCAGTACTCTTTCCACACTTATGCATTCGATTCTCTTTAACGCTCCAAACTGAAACCAAACTGACTAGTATTCTTCACTGATCCGTACATGTGCTCTGAAAAAAAAAAGCTAGCGGTTCTATTCCCGCAAGAAATTTTGAACGAAAAGCACTGGAAATTGGGAGAACTTATGGCAGAATTAGGTACTGGAATGGGTACTAGACGTTACCCATTAGGATCCGAGGTTTGTGTTTTTCGCAACTGTGCGTTTTTGACGCCTTAATGTGACGAGTTCCATTCTTCCCTTTAACGAGGAATCCGTAAACCACATCGCGGGTTCTAGAGCGCTACTCTAGGCTTATTCTCACTATTTCTTAAACCTAGAATAAGTTCTGTAGATACTTATCGATCTGAGTTGTGAACATGGTTAAGCCCGTTTCATCCACATAGGTAATTTTTCTACTGACATGGTTATAATGGTAATGATTTTGCTATTTTTGTCCTTAGTGCTTATCAATTTAGTGAAGCCCAAGTGAATAGCAAACAGTGTTCGATACTACCACTTGTTTATTTTTAAATTTGATTGATTTCTAGGTAAGAACGGTGTTTGGATTTGCACCATTATGTCTATCTTAAGCTGATATACTGGTCCAAACTTCAGAAACATTTATTAAAGATATACGAGTACCTATAGTATGAAATTATTTTTATTACTAAGCTTACCCAAATCCTTCGAAACGAAGTTACCTCCAATGGGGTTTTCCCTTCTGTGCAGTAGAATGTCTGTGATGTCTATGTACATTGTGTCAACAACGACTTAAAATAAGAGTATGACTCGGTTTTATTTAACACACTTAATGTAATGTAATACAACACTTAATATTCAGATTGCCATTGTGGGGCGTTCTGATTCCCTTACTTATAGGTGCCGACTAATGTTGCACTTAAATATTTGCCTATCCTCAATTTCCTTCCTCCGTCCCCAGCTCACATTATGTATCACCTATGGCTTCTTTACTTTTGCGGCAACAATCCTATTGACAAAAGTAAACCAAACCTCCCCGATAACCAGATTAGAATTGACTGGCAAGTAGTCATCGACATTGTGGGCCGGAAAGGAAGCACCAGAAAAAAAAAGAAGACAATTATGACAAACCAAATACTATTCCACTGTGATGTCCTCTACATTGATGATGTCATGGCAAAAAATGGAAACATTTCGTGAGTTAAAAATAAATGTGCGCACAACTTAAGAAAAAAAGAACCGCAGACCTACTGCAGCGATATGCTAAAGGAAATTTTATTCAGCAGTAGTCCAAGGTATCAAGTAGGTAGCAGACTACTTCCGCCTCTTCAAAGAAGTTAAAGCAGTCTACGTGTGGAATGTCGTTAAGGACAATTCTACGATCACTTTATATTGTGTTTCTGAGTTTCCTTCATCATCTCTTAATATGGAAGTATATTACGCTCGTGTGTATAGTGTATGAATATATTGACCTTGATTTACTGTCAGTATAGAATCCAAATTTATAAAAAAAAAAGTTGTACTAGACTTGCCTAATATTTTTACCTTTACCTGATCACGTCATGTACTTTTAAACCCGCTGGAACTTCTGGGTCTCTAACAAGATCCACTGTACTTTGAATACAAGGACAAATTGAGCTAGGCTAACATAGTCGAGATTGAGCTTCGTTAAATTCAGTAACCGAGGTCTTCCATGTAACAAAAGGACTTAAACGAGGCTAGTGTTGTCATGTGAGTTTTTCAACACCATCCGCCAAAAAATTGTATCAAACCAAAAAGTCAACTCCAAAGGCATCATCTTTCAAAAACTGGTTACTCGTACGCGCAGACGCACATTGACATAATGGGAAAAACGTAGTGAGCTGTGAAAGGAGCGTTTGCGCCCGTTCAAGCAGAAGCAGTAAAGATAGGTTTAGTGGTTAATAAAGGGAAAAGGGTAATTTTTTTGCTGTTTGGTTTTTCAATGTTCTATTTTTGATAGCTAATGCGTGATTCGTGACATGTGTCAAAGTCAAACATGCTCAGTGCTCGTGTATTTGACCATTTTACGGTCGTCATTATCGACCTACTGAGTAAGCAATTCGAGCCAAAGTGACCGAATTTCTCACCAATTTTACGCTACTGGACATCAAGCCATCTACCTGTATGTATAGAGTGTTTTCGCCAGTGTTAGTGAAGACCGTATTTTGTCTATTCGTCCCCGTTCGCAGCAATTGGGATTGCTTTAATTAACTACGTGGAAGATTTTACGCAAGGACTTTGGTGTAAAAACTTACAATATACAGTTCTTGCAAGAACTGAAGCCGAGCGACCTGGTACAGCGGCAAATTTTGGGTGAGTGGACCTTAGAAAAGTCGGAGGAAGATCCGAATTTTTGTCGAATAATTGTCTACAGCGACGAAGCTCATTTCCGGTTGATTGAGTATGTTAATAAACAAAACTGCCGTATTTGGTCCGATTAAAAACCTCAGGTAATGCAAGAGCTGCGAATGACCCAGAAAAATGCACTGTTTGGTGCGGTATATGGTCCGCGGAATCACGGAACTACGTTACCGTCAATGGCCCCCGCTATTGTTCAATGATTTCGGACTTTTTTTTTGCCCAAAATGCATGAGCTGAAATTGGTCGACATGTGCTACTTGCCATACATTGAGAAATAAGTTCGGTGAGCAATTTATCTCTCGTTTTGAACCGGTGAATTTCCCTGCTAGATCGTACAATTTGACGCCTTCAGACTATTTTTTATGGAGTTACGTCAAATCACACAACTATGCTGATAAACCAGTGTCAATTGTTGTCTTGCAAGACAGCATTACACGTGTTATTAGCGAGATACTAGCCAATATGTTCGAAAAATTTATTCAAAATTAGACTCTCCGTATGGACCACTTAAAACGTTGTTGTGTCCAACATTTACTTCAAATAATTTTTGAAAAGTAAATGGCAAGCATTGCTTTATTAACTCAAATAAAAATTGAATATACTTTTGCAATTTTGCTTTATTTGTTTTTTGACAATTAAAATTTGGGTAATTAGATCGATGGAGAGAGATGGTTCAATAGCGAACTATACAGCGATGTTGACCTCGTCAGAAAATCGCGAATAACCCGGTTTAGATGGCGCATATTGTAACTGGAGATGCTAAGTAAGGCAGTCATACTTGCATATGTATGATACATACGTGTGGTTTCCTATGAGCAGATTTAGCTTAAGATTTGGATAGTGCTCTCTCTACGGCGTCCATGGATTATTCGTTGAAATTTGTAACGTGAATAATCACATCATAATCACATATTTCTCCAATGTATCCGCATTGCTACCGCGCCTTTTGTGGTTGGCTAAATTGCAATGTTAAGAGCCATTCTTCAGGCCGCTCTGTTCTAGATCCTTTCGTGAGTGGCCCAAGACTTTGATGGTTTTGTATTTGAGTAATCAAGTTATTTGTTTTTCGGCTTCCTTCTCCAATCTATTGGGCTTTTTGATCCTAAATTTCCAACGACCTTCGTTGAACAAGGGAAAACCAGTTCACAGTCATTACTTACTGCAAAAGTTAGAGAGCAAATAATCAACTTAACACTATTCAACAGCAGGAGATTATGTGCTAGAAAGTACTTTACATAAACTTATACATATGTTGGATGGACTCAGCGAATTCAGAAACGAACGTGAGATCTTAACCTGGTTGAAGAAGAGACATTCGAGAAAAACCAACTGGACATGCAAAGGCGTCATAACTCTGTCTAAGCTCAGAATAAGACAACGAAAAGAAGAAGAATAGGGCCCATGCCACGTATTTTTTCATCAAGAATTCCCGCACATCATACGTTTCACGGATAAACGAATAGAAACCAGACCATATTAGTGAAGTGTTGGTTGCTGGTACTTTAAGCATTTTGTCACTGAAGCTTTTACAATTGTTTATCCGCATTAATACTAATAATTGCAGTAAAAAGAAAATACAATTATAGAAGAAGTACAATAAACTAAACTACAATAAGTTCAAACAGCATTTTTTGCGCCATGTAATTCACTCTGTTTTAAAAAAGAGGTGCAAATAAGGCATATCAGGTGTCCTTCCTCTTTTGAAGGTGAATGGTTTTTTATCTTTTTTAAATGATGGATTTACTTTGATAGCGAAACCTACGTCGCCTTTCGCCGTTTCAAAGCCTGCAGGTGTATTTTTTTTTGCAACCCCCGAAACTATGATATTTCTAGAAAGCTTAGTTGTTTCACTTTATTTGCTTCTTGGCGGAAGTTCATTCCGCTGACACTTCTTTCTACCGATTCGTATTGCACATTTGTCCTATCTTACTTACATATTCGTTTTCTTTAAAAGATACCGTTGTTCTTTTCGCAGTTTTTACTCGTAGAAATCAAGAAATTGTATAACTCCTTCATTTGCCTCTTATTTTCAGTGGGTTCCTGGTAACCATAAAGTAAGACTCATAGCGCCCTTTATGATGAATTGAAATGTTTTCGTTGTGATTCACTTTATTTGTGGGGCTGGTACTCTAGATCGAATAAAATAGCGGTCTGACCTGGTTTATATATTCTCAGATATCCATTCATACAGAAGAGGGAGCTGCGTTTTGTATTTAAACCCTAAGAAGTGAGTTTTTGAGATTTAAAAGCAATAACTAATCATCAGAGCAACAAGATCACTCATATATCATAATAATGAATGTATCATTCGAGTGGCCTTCGAATTACACATTCGACGCATCACTCTTAAAAGCCTTTTGACTGCAAGTAATACAACAAAAGAGCTTCAGTTAATCTAGAAATCCAGCTCACGCACGAGCACCTTCTTGCCAAATATTTCGCAACCACATACCGCATGCTTCATGGCATACTTTATTTGGTCTCGATGCCACCCCGGTCGACTAGCCGTCCGGCGGCGCAAATTCTATGCTCCAGTTTTCGATTTCATTGCTCTGTTCCCCTCATTACCTCATATATTCATATACATCGCGATACTGTTGCTGGTTGCAACAACCCAAGCCATAAATGCATAAGCGGGAGTTATGCAGAAGCAATGCATGAAGCGCAATGATGCGCTGAAAATCTGGAACTGTGCTGTGCTATTACCATAGTATGGTACATACGAGTAGATTTTTCATGGCATAATCTACTATTCCCGCTGTTTACAGTTCATTTCCACTCGTCTCGCGCCGTCCGCTTATAGCTTATGGTTGTCTCATGTTACGAACACACACCGGAGAAGACACAGCTCTACTGATCCAAATCACAGTGCAGCGAACTTTCAACAACTTTTCTTGGCCGGCCCAAGTGATTTGTGTGTTGTCTCAGATGAAGCATAATAAGGAGTCAAAGCAATGCATTGTTGGTGGCACAAAATGTGGGGCTTGCCGTCGTCACCTTTCCGAAAATATTTTCTAATAAATTCACTATAATGAGTGTGAATGGGAATATGTTTCTAAGAATACACAGACATTCTATGAAGTTGAAGATTACAAAACGCAACATATGGAGGGAGGATAATATGCAGCACATCTGCAATTAGACGAAGCGGAAAGTTGGAAGTTGTCAAGTCGTTTGTTTAAACCGAGATCACCCGCGCGCTGAAGCGCAGCGAAAGTGATTTATTTTGACTTGAATTGATTACATTTTGAACGGACTATTGTAGGTTGTTTTTAAGGAATCACATTGTTTGCACTAGAAAATAGTTTTTAATTGGACTCACAGCCGTATCACCTCATTCACGTATATATACGATACTTTAGGCTGTTTGCCTGTTGTAGAGCTCTGAAAATAGAATACCGTTTTCAAATTGAGAAAGGGTTTTACTTTTATTTTTCGCGCATAGGAACTCAAAATTTAATTAAATGTAAATGACTAGAATTTGTTTCGTTTTGATTTTATTGGCAAATTTATGGCATTTAAAGTTTGTGTACACTTTTAAACATAGGACCAGTTCGACTGCGTTTTATAAATGTCATCCTGTTAGTCAAATTTTTGAGCAATTTTTTAAGTTATCCTGCGGAAACCATATCTCGTATGGATTAATGTCATTCATAATTTGAAATAAGTTTTTGGTGGGCTGGGGGCGGCCTAATTTTCAATACAATAGAAACGTATGATGCCATCAGTGTGTAAATTGCACAAAAATATGGATTTCTGCGGATGTAATCAAGCTTACTCGCATGTGGATGTTAATTTATCGATTGTTCTACACGATTTATTTACGGTCGATTATTTGGGGAACAGAACGCCAATTTCAAAGTCATATTTGTACATCTGCCAAACTTAACATCTGAATTGATAGTTATCCTTATCGAAAGTTCATCGAGTAAACACCAGTGGTTGTGAAGTAGCAGTATGCTATAATATATTCCTTAAATGTGAAATAATAGCCGAGTCGTATAGCAGTGACATAGAATACTTTTTGCTGGAGATCACCGATGATAACACTACGTGTATGGAAAGTATCGCATATAGTCCCAGTAGAAGTTGATCGCCCACGCTCTGTTCTAAGAAATCGACCAATTTTGTGGTCTCTATGAGCATAAATTTAAATGTAGTGACTTTATCGCCGATTTATGTTAATTGAATTTGACTATATAGCACGTCAGTTACTTACTGTTTCTGCTTGTGGTTTAGTTTTCAATAACACCTACACCACGTCTTACTCCAAAATCATCCGTCCTTTGAAGGTGTTTCAGACTACGACTAAATTATTTTTTGTACGTACGACTTTGACTAGCCAGGTTCCTGTACAAGTTCATCTTCTCGATTCGGATTAACACGTTCTCAGGCACTTTAAGTGCAGTCGTACCCACTTGAGTGTTAAGTTATTTAAAAAAAAAAAAAAAAATTTTGCTTCTATGGACCACCTGCAATCTTTATTTGATTCAATAATGTTTTGCTTTCCAGTTTAATACTAAACCCGGGTTTCGATGCGAATAGCCAGCTCTTTTCTGATCGAGTTCGCTGCAGTATCAGAGGTAGATTGTTGTATCCAGTTTAATCAGGCCTTCGAGCAAATCATAGTTGCACTACGGATATGATAAAAATACTTAACTACTTACGGACTGATTTGACTTTGATGATATCTGTTTACTCTACTTCCTAGACTTTTCTAAAGCATTTGAAGGTCAAACTACGATTTCCTATTTAGGAAACTAATTTTGCATTTTTGGATTCAGTGCTAGATCCGGTGCCTTCAATAACTACATATTTAAGTGGTTGTAGTCAAAGAGTCAAAGAGTCAAAGAATTGTGGTTGGACTAACTGTCAGGAGTGCTTAAAGGTTTATTCCCAGGATCTATCTTTTTCAGACTTCCCACCTGTTTGTATATATGCTCCTGGTTTGGTTAAAGACTCATCTTGTCTGTCAGAAATATTCAATTGCTTACAAAAAAATCTCATTATTAATGGCACAAAAACTCAGTTGACCTGACACTAAAATATAATTATTTGGAATTAATCTGAGCTTTAAGATAAACACTAATGAACGTTATGTTTTGCTACATTCTTCTGGCCTAACCTATCGAATCGAACCAACTTGCTATTGATGCGATTGACAAGTTGATTGACTTATCGTACTCTCTTGATGATATTATTATCTTTTAATATGCCTCAGCTGAAATGATTCCATCTGAAGACCTACCTTTTTTCATCACTTCCAATACCATTTCTACTAAGAAATGTCTCTTCTTAGATCGGTTAAAAGAGTCTAGCCTATGTCAAGTTAGTGGCGTTTCCAACTAAAAGGTGATTCTTCGTGAGGTTTGATTTTTAATAGACTTTTTTTGACAGATCTATCATGACTTCTATCAAACTGCTTCGTCATTTTTGTTCAGTATCGTTTGGCAAGTTATCATGGAGAGACTCACACCACAACAGCGTCTCCAAATTGTTCAGCTGTATTACGAAAATCAGCGTTCTGTGAGAAATGTTTTTCGAGCGATTCGAGGAACTTACGGTGCACATAATCGATCTACTTAAACCACTATTGCCAACACAATTCGCAAATGTGAGTCCCAGTTTACATTAGTGGATGATACTTGACCGGTTGGACCACATCAAGCACATAGTGAAGAGACTATAGCAGCTGTAGCTGAGAGTGTACTCTATAACCGTGACGAATCCATTCGTCGTCGTTTTCAGCAGATTGGCTTGGCTTTTTCGATAACTTGGCGTATTTTACGTGAGGATCTCGGTCTAAAAGCGTACAAAATTCAACTTGTGCAAGAATTGAAGACAGGCGACTTGAATTTACGTCATATTTTCAGTGAATGGGCTCTGGAAAAACTCAATGAAAATCCGGTGTTTTATCGTGAAATTTTGTTCAGTGATGAAGCCTATTTCTAGCTCAATGGATACGTTAATAAACAAAATTGCCATATTTGTGCTGATGAAAACAACGGTATGGTGCGGTTTATAGGCTTTTGAAATCATTGGTCCATATTTCTTCAAAAATGAGACAAATCAGAATATTACCGTCATTTTAACGGACTATGTGCTTCCTGAAATTCAAGCGCATGGTATCGGTGAGCTCTTGTTTCAACAAGACAGCGCTACGAGCCATACAGCGCGTGAAACAATAGACTTGTTGAGAAATCATTTTGGTGAGCATTTAATTTCACGTTTTGCTACGGCCGCCAAGATCGTGCAATATCACACCTTTGAACTATTTTCTCTGGGGATATGTAAAGGCTCAGGTTTTCAGAAATAAGTCAGCTACGATTGACGCTTTGGAAGCCAACATTACTCGTGTAAGCCGTGAGATACCAGTCGCTATGCTCGAACGAGTCGCCCAAAATTGGACCTTCCGAATATATCACCTCAGACGTAGTCATGGCCAACATTTACATGATATTATTTTCAAGGAGTAAATGCCATGAATTTTTTTTTTAACCGATAATAAAAAATTTAATTTCACTTTTAAATTTATTTGTTTTATTTTACAATATAAATCAAACCTCACGATGGATCATCCTATATATGGAAAGGCAATTTGACCTTATTTTCGCACTCTCCCATTAACTTCTTAGTACGGGATTCGAACCCGCGACCCTCTGCTTGAGGAGTGTATGCATATACCACTACACCGCGGACACACCACAAAGACAAGACTAGATCACCTTAGATTGGCAGTCTTTATGATTTTTTCCTCGAAAGTGCCCTTTACATGCAAGGGGGTGGTTTAATGTTAGCAACTTCACTATTATCGAGTAGCCCTATTTTTCTTGCAAGCTCATCCGCTTGTTCATTTCCTTTTATACCATAGTGTCCCGGCTCCCACCATAATCTTACCCAGTGCTGACTGCATAATGAGCACTCGAGCACTGTGCGAAAGCCCCTGTATCAGAATTGATGTTAGTCGATTCCATTGCCTTAAAAGCGGCCTGGCTATCGATAGCAATATCTCTTCCGGATACCGGTCTGATTTGCATTAGCTCAGCCGCACTGAGCACTGCTTGCGTCCGGTAGTCTTATAGACACTCTTAGTTCTGGGTCTTTTGAGAAGATACTAGAACCGTTTACTTCCTCTGAGCATTTGTAAAATTGCGGTTTCATTTGTCCTGATTATTGCGTTTTTTTTGCCAGACTTCCCTCTCTGGATATATTATATTATACGGAATGTCGAAGTCGACCAAGGAGGGAATTTCATCCGTTACAGTTGGATTGCTTGGAGTAGCTCCGCTGGGAACGTGCCGTGTCCGAAATTACTGCTCTTGGTTCGTATCGCATTGTTGCCAGTAAGTTTTTTGATATGTAAATCAAGCGTTGTTAGGTGTGGAAAGATGTCCAATGTTGCCGTAGGGCTGATACGGAGCGCATCTGTAATGGCTGTGGAAGCAGTTCTTTGAACCGCCGCTAATATTCCGTAAATCGTTTTCTTGTTTGTTGCTTTCCACCATACTAGTGCGCCATGTGTAAGAATGGGTCTTACCACCACCGAATATAGCTAGTACACCATGGTTTTAAGCCACAAATTTTGCATCTACATGGTATAATTGTAGACACCGCTCTCAACGAAGCAAAAGAAAAAGCTATGCTCTTCTTCCGACTGTTGAAACTATCTTAGCACATATCTTCATTTCATCGAAATCTACAAGACTTTCTAACAAAGCTATCTAAATAGTGTGCAAACCAATCTTATGTTGGATTACTTAATCGAAACAAATACGATTGTTTACGTCAAATTCACTTCAATTCACTAGAAATTGGTACCGCGTGTCGTGTGCGTAATTCGAGATGAGTTTTCTCATTTTTCGTTCCCACTTGAACTCACCATTCATGCTTTAGTATGAGTCAAACTCAAATGATCACAGTAAGTAAGTAAGTATCTGCTCGATGTCACATAATTGACCCCAAGTCCTTTTTTCAGTTTGTCAATTGCAAAAGTAAGACCGACGGTAGATCTTTCCCCCTTTCTTTCGAAAAAAAAAATTCAGGTCAATCTTCTACCATGGCCAACTATTTTGTTACATTTTTCAAACAATTATTGGCAACAACTTCTTTGTGCCAGATCCCAACTACTTCAATGATCTACTAAGTTTCTCCGTTGCTCCCTTTCTCACTCAAAATTGCGATTCTGCTTGTTATTGAAGAAAAGTTACAAAAGCTTAAAGATGAATTTCTACCCGACCTACCCGCCTGTTTTCTTTAAAAATTCTCTTCCAACTTTTCTTTTCTTTTCTTTTATCTACCAATAGTTCAACTACTCATTACACAGGAAGACCTCTTTTATAATTCAGATACATAAATAGGTTTCAAAGATAGAAGTTACCATTTATGGTCCCATTTCTAAACTTTCTCATATAGCCTTTAAGTGCAAGTCTTTTATTTCGCCAACAAAAGAAAGCCAACATGTTTTTCTGAGAGGTAGATCAACTACTACAAACTTAGTTGATTTTCACATTACAAAATGTGAAAGAAATCAATGCCCTCGGAAATGACCCTCTTCAAATTGTCTGCTTTCGGCTTTAAACCCCTATGATTGAAATAGAAAACTTCTAACTGGTAGACCGATATTATAATGTTCGGTTTATATCCTCCCTTTCAGATCCTTTCTTTGTCTCCTCTGGGGTTCCACAAGGCAGACATCTTGGTCCTCTTCTCTTCAGTTCTACTATTAACGATCTTGAGACTTAATATCGCCAAATGTCAATCTATAATCTTCTTGCGTAAATGAAACCCGTCTGCTCACCGACTTTATTTTGTTTACAGTCAACCTTTTTAAGGCTTTGGTATATAATTCGACAGCGAGCTTAATTTTCGTTCGCATATCGATAAGATGGTCCTTAAAGCCAACACATCACTTGGCCTTAATAAACGGTGTGTTAAGAAATCTTATAACCCGTACGTAACCAGATCTCTCTATGTTATCTTCGTTCGCCCTCTACTTAAGTGTATTAGTTAAGCTAGGTCCCCCCGCTTCGTATTCACCGTCGATTCTTCCGATTTTCAAACGACCTTTTCGTCTTACCTCCCTATCAAGACCGCTGCATAATTATCAATTTGAATTCCTTAGAAGAACATAGAAATTTGGCTGACATTCTTTTCATTCATCGAGAGCGCATCTCTTTATCACTCTATTTCCTTCAACACCAACCCACGTAATCTCCGTTTTCCTCGTCTCTTCTATGGTATCTACCGGTCCACCGCACCTCTTGTGGTTCCAGCGAACCAATCACCCGTATGCTCCCTACCAAAATTAAAATTAGATTAAACTGTTGAAGGGGCTTGGCGCTCTCATTTGGCGGACCCTTCCAGTTTAAACAAGAACGATAAAGCTTCGCTATTTTGGCACGTCACATATTTCCCTACATCACCAGGTATGAATACTTTTTATATGTGTACATATGTATCGCTATACCCTTGCATTTGTGTGTCATATATACTATAAATATCATGACCAATCTTCTAAACATGCCTTAAAAGAAATTGTCTTTCCAGAAAGTAAGAGTTAAAGTATTTCATTATGCGGACGAATGGTTTTCGGTATATCAATGATCAAACCGATACACATGAAATACATAAATTATCCTACGGGATTAACCGCTGTCGTACGAACTATTTATAGCGTCCTACACGCAATGTACTCGTATGGCTTAATGATATTCTTAAGCCGTAAACAACTTAATGGTTCCCACGTTAAAGGAATGAGTCGATTGTCAATAAAAATTGGGATTTCAATGCTATTAAAAATTCAGGCCAGCTACAATTTTTTTTTTTTACAGTCAAAAATGATAGAATATAAAACAAATAGTGCGTATCGAGATCATCTCAATAAAGTCTCCCTACTCATTCTTCGAACAATGGTCGTTAAGGATTACATACGACCTTCCATTCAGTGAAGTGTGAAAAATAAAATTGAAGAAATAAAAGTGACGGAGGAAGAAAAAGGCAAAAAAAGAGAAATAGATAAACAGATGAAAATAAATAAACTGAGCCATCTTCATATGGTATGGCTGTACGATCAAGGCATACTATAATATTTATCTAAATGGTGAGACCACACCGCTTGGATCCATGCTAAACTGAGAGAGTATTGATTGCAATGGACGGTTTTCATTACTTCCTTGATAAATGGCAGATGGTCACACGCATCGCCGATGACACACATCACAACATGATCGTCAAACTGTGCTATCGATCGGCTTGATATAAGGCGCGTGGTGGCTGGTACTTGTAATATATGCCTGGCACATTAGACAAGAAATGACCAGGAATCCACGAATACGAAATGAAGTCAGATACTGAATACTTCTACATACCAAGAGATAAATTACTCACAGAAGAAGAACTCAGAGGGGAGTTGACCATTCACCTGGATGATAGCCTGCGGTCTTTACCATAAAAGAAGAAAAGGTTGCATCCACAATGGGCACGTGCTGTATACGAGTATGTATTCGTATCTGATTGCCGCCATACAACTATAGTACAACTACTAGTTTGACAGCATGAGGCCAGCGCCATTGTCGGTGTTGGTTGAAGGAATAAAAATAGTGTGTTTCTGGATTCGCTTGCATTCGATTACAACTTAAGTGTTCTATGACATGTCGTAAAGGCTGCTGTCATGTTCGGAATGCTGTCACTAGTAATTTGCCTAACAAATCGTAGGCGATGCGCTTGAGTCAGGGGAGCTTTATTCAAAATGAATCGCTGAGGAACATCTTCGTTTGATAGACAATTACAGCTGGTGACGACGGTGAAACCTTGTCAGAGATTTTCTGAGATTTTCTGGGTTAAAAGGGATATTTTATAGAATCCCCTGGATGGAACGAAGAAACATTATACTAGGTGAAGTGAAATGTAACCTCCTTGATCGCCAAAATGCGCTGCTACTACAAAAAAGGTTATGGTGCCTTGAAGTCCGTTCATATTTAGGCAGACATGCCAAATTTTAGTGCGATACTGTCTTTAGTTTTGTTTTGACAGCTAATTGTTGTTGATGTGTTTGGCATCATGTTGAGTATGGACAAAAACGATTTTCGTTCTCTCATAAAACATTATTTTTTGAGAGGCAAAACGGCGAAGGAAACAAAAGAAAAGTTGGACAAAAATTATGGAGCTAATGCTCCGTCAGATTACACCGTCAAATATTGGTTTTGAGAGTTTCGTGGTGGCCGCAACTCCACTACCGATCAAGTCCGCAGCGGCAGGCCCTCCGATGAAGTTACAGAGGACAATGTCAAAAAAATATATGAAATGGTGTTGGCTGACCGGAAAGTGAACGTGCGCGAGCTAGCAGATGTAACAAAGATTAGTACTGACCGCACACGCCATATTTTGGGTGGAATCGGGCGGACTTTTGACGTCGATTGTTGAACACCAGAGAACACAATGAGTGCCCGGCAATGGACTGAAGCCGGCACAAGTGCTCCGAAGCGGCCGAGGGAGGCTCGATGGGTCGGAAAGGTTATGGCGTCGGTTCTCTGGGATTGTCATGGCACACTTTTTGTGGACTACCTCGAAAAAGGAAAAATCATCAACAGCGAGTATAACTGTGCAATTGGAGCAATTGAAGGCCGAAATCGCTGCAAAACGGCCTCATATGAAGCGAACAAAAATTTTGTTTTTGCAAGACAATGCACCGGCGTATAAGAGCATCGCAACCATGGCTAAAATCGATTTGGCTCCCTAGGCCGATTATCTCTTCCCAAAGCTCAAAAGATGGCTCATCAATAAAAAATTCAGCTCACGCGAGGAAATCATCGACGCCACGGAGGAGTAATTTGCAGACCATCCGGAAAGTTACTTTTCGGACGGGATCAAGAAGTTGGAAAATCGCTGGAATAAGTGTATCAAACTAAAAGGGGAATAAAATAAAAAAAACATTTAAACATTTTTTTTTTCATTCCCAAGTAGGTTACTTTTCACCCCACCTAGTAAGATATGACTATGACAGAGAACATTTATTTGTACCAGGTGTATCTAATATCACAAATGCATGTATGTATGGTATATGATTGGTTTAAGCCTGTTGAAGTGTAGAAATTCGATAAACATTTTCTTGTTCCAAAACTGAATCGGAATTTAGGATATGCTATTAAGCTATTGTGAGAAACTATTGTCTTCCTTTAATATGGAGGTAAAATTTCCTTACAGATGTTCCGCTCGTACAAAGAAAATAACTCAGTCTTATTTAAACGGTACGGAATCGTGTTTCTATTGCTTTTCAGATTTGATTTGATGATGTCCTCCGCGAATGCGTGTCTTAGATCTTAGACACCTTACTCTATGGTAACTCTATGAAGGACTGTCAGATCCTCACTTAGGATAACGAATGTATGTAAGAGATGTCATTCCAGATTTATTGATGTGCTTAGAAAATCTTGTACGATATTGAAAAGCAATGGACTTTGAATACTGCCTTGGTGTACTCTAATTTTTACCTCAAATTCTTCGGTTATTCTTGTTGTGCATTCAACTTTCATTTTAACATTTTCGTACATACGCGTATCATTGTTATGGTATACCATATATCGGGTTTTCCATTAAGGACTCTTGGAGATATCGAAAAAAGTTTTATTTTTCATTGAAGTATGTACATCTCATCACCATTATGAATGGAACTCGACTTTATGCATGTGTTCACCATGAGCGCGCTTGCAGCGGTACATTCATTGGAGACGATTTTTGATCACTCCTTCACACATATTCCTATATTCCGTACGTCTAACGTCTCTGGCTTGTTGGCGCAGACCAAAGAAAAAAGTCCAGATGTGTTGTGTTAAATCGCGCGAGAAATGCGGCCAATTAACTCGTCTATTTCTTGAGATAACACGCTGACGAAACTTTGACTTCAATAACTCGATTGTTGGGTCCGCTGTGTGGCAAGTGGTGCCGTCCTGTTGAAACTTCATTTCACCAATGTTGCGTGCTTGCTAAAAATACCTTTCCATGTCCCGATAGGAATTTCTATTAACTGTAACCTTGCGGCCATCTTTACCAACGAAAAAATACGAAAAAACATCATAAAAAGTCAATGTTTGTGGATATAGTGGGTTCGTAGCCGTCCAATAATGCATATGTTGTCATTTTGCTAGAAATCAGCTTCATCGCTGAAAACGATTTTGCGATGAAATTATGAATCGGTTGTAACCATTTTCAGAGACCAATTTGAGAAAGTTTGACGTTCTAAATGGTCACCTGGCTTTAGTCAATTTGATATTACACGGGTGTAAGGCGTGATCTTTTCGAAAAATTCGCCACAATTCCTGCGAACGGCGTGGAATTGATTGATTTGGGTCGCACAGTGGTCTACAGATCCACTTACGGCTCAGTCTTTTTAGTACTCCTCGCATTATTTTCTCTTACTGGCACCTAATGTTCCGAAAATTTAGACTCGAAGTTGGGGTGGAGTCTTGTGGGGCGATTATAATGAACGAAAATTGGCGTTATCGCGTTTAATGCTAAGACCACCGACTCTGAATTTTGGTAATAAATTTTAATAATTTGTAAACTTTGCTCTTACGAGTACTGAACCATTATTAATGTTAGATATTGACAAGCAAAATAGTAATGACAGCTCAGAAAAAAACATTAGGGATGCTTTTGCATATAATGTCTAGTTCTAAATGGAAACCCTGTAAGCTTTGGGTACATTTTGAGATCTTAGAGCTGTCCAAATAAAATGTCTGGGAATTCTGCCAAACGCTTTTTCTAAGTCGATGTTATGTCGACCTGCCTTTCACAAAGCCGCATTGACTGTCATGGAGTTCAATAATATTCAGTTGTCGGCTGTCTACGACTTGCTGGCATATTTCTCCCTCTACTGGTTGGACATCCGATCGTCTTTCATAATTTTATTAAAAAAAAAAATAGCGGGCCGTTTAAATCCCAGATTTCGAATTGATGACCATACTTCGTAGAGTATGTGATCCGGCCCGGCTGATGCCAGCACTTATTGCAGCTCTTTTTCTGCCACATTTGTAGTTGGCTTGAAAGGCTTGCCTTTTGCTGTAATTTTTAACATAGTTTAGAACTGGAGTCTTTTCTTTTTGAAGTTGTTTTAGTGTTTTTTTTTTTAACGATTGGTTTCTTCTGGTTTCTTCGAGAACTGAATTCAGAAATTCAGTCAGTATCACCAGCAAGTTCGACCAATATTATTCAAAATCTTTTACTCGCCGTTCGACTTCGATGAATCTGGAGAGATTATTTTTGCAGCCGGTAAACGGTGATGAAGAAAAATATCCCACCGTCAGCCAAAATGAACCATTTAGCCTGGACGAAGGCAGACAACATATTCGTCTATTCGAACAAAATGAAGTCAGGCTAGCCATTTTCAAGCTTAAGTCCAACAAGGCTGCTAAACCTGATGACTTATCTGCTGTTTAAAGCAGGAAGTGATGATTGGATACGATTCATATGAGTACATTAACTTATTTCCAAAATCTGGCTCAACGAGAGTATACCCGACGAATGGAACCTCAGCGTTGTTTGTCCGATCCTAAAGAAACAGATGCCATGAAATCTGCCAGATACAGATGTCTGTCATATTGAGGAACTCCTAATAAACTTCGTAAACTTTCTGACTGACAGTGTGCGTTTAAACCAGGAATCATATTTTCACATTACGGAAGATCTAGGAAAAAATCCATTAGTTCCAAGTTGATACACATCACATCTTTATCGATTTCAAAGCCGCATATGACAGCATCTATAGAGATGAGCTATACAGTTTTGGTATCTGTTAACCTTCAATGTCAGAAAAGGACTTAAACAAGGTGATGCGTTTCCATGTGATTTTTTTTTAACATCGTTCTGGAAGGAATTGTTTGAAACTAATAAGTGAACTCCAGAGGAATTATCTTTCAAAAGTCTGTTCAATTACAAGCATATGCAGGTGTTTGTGACTATTGAAGAAAAAAAAAAAAAAAAAAAATATATATATAAGCTGTCAATAAAGAGGGACACACAACATCGACGCTAAGGACAAAATTTTACGATAGGTAGCTACAACTTTAAAGTAGTAAGGTACTTTTTCTAAATCGGCTCCTCTACCAACTCCGACGGCGAGTAGTAAAGCCCTCTATCGAGGAACCAAAAATGCTTTATACAAGACACTGATTCCCCCTCGCAAAAGCTTGGACACTGACGAAAGCGGATGAAAATGCTCTCGAGCAAAGATCTTTGAGTAATTACACCAATGGAGAATGGAGGAGACATCATAACAGCACACTGCACTTGCTGTACGGCAATGATCATCTCGTCAGTAAAGCTCGGATAATCCGGCTTAAGGGCAGCTTGAGCGCATAAACACTAGCTTCCCAGCTTGGAAAAATGTCAACTCCAACTCAGAGGAACAATGCAGTAGAGGAAGACCTCATCTTACGTGACGCACATAAGTAGAAGGGAACCCCAGTCAACTTCGTGTACGCAACTGAAAACAGCTGATAAAAGATCGCGCTAGCTAGAGAAGCATGTAAGCATGTCACCCCGACTTGTAGCACCATCAAAGTAATTAAGTTACTTTAGTTACTTAAGTTTTCTTCTGGCTCTCCAGACGTGGGAACACGATCACGCACTCAGAGTTATAATATGGTTGGATATTAATAATCCAATTTTGTTTTTGAATTATTTTTTACTAAATAAAAAAATGATTTTGAGTGATGGAAATCTTTATTTGGATCTTTAAATTTGTTTCTTTTAAGTGAAAAAGATGATATCCGTTTTATCGCATTTTTCATGACTTTCGCAAGATTTCCGGTCATAACTCTACGCATTTCTATCAAATATATAGGGCTGCGATTGTCTGAGGCTTATTAGCATAAACCCACGACTTTAAGTCCTCAAAAAAAAAAAAAAAACAATAAATAAATACGGCGCAATCATTTCACTCGCGTGAACGCCGCAACATAGAGTGGTTTTGAGTGGATGTCATGGCTCTTTGTGCATTACATGCGGATTTTCAGTGCCCCAGAAGCTAAGATTTTGCTTATTGACGTAAGCACTTAATTGGAAATGCGCCTTGTCGCTCATGATGATTCTCTACACAAAATCGTCCTTTTCGTTGCTGAGATTCAGGATGGCTTTACAGTAATTCACACGCAATTCGCGGTTAGGAGGCATTACCTGATGCACTGCTTGTACTTTGTACGGGAACATATGTAAGTCTTTCACTAAAATTCGCTGTAGGGTCCGTCTGGTGATGCCCGATTGCGTGGCCCGTCGTCTGGTTGATGTTTCGTCGTTCTCACAACATTGACAGCCACAGGCGCGATATTCTCGGCCGAACGACCAGTCCGGTGGCGGCCATGCCCTGCATAATCTCCTGCGGTTCCACTCTGTTCGAGTCGAGTAATTAAGCACCGGAATGTTTGCCCAGTTGGTGCGAAACCCATAGGAAATCAACGTCGAAATTCACGCTGCGCTAACACCACCGACCTATTATTGGTCAAAAACATCGATACGATTTTTCCAGGCTCTTGCGGTGTATAGCGCTCTATTGCTTGTCTGTCAAATATGTCAAATATGATTGACATATGACGCCATTTGCAAAAATTATACCATCTTCCGATGGGTGATTCATCGTAAGGTTTGATTTTCAATAGGCTTTTTTGACAGATCACGCGTGACTCCTATCGTTTGGCAAGTCATCACACCACAACAGTGTCTCCAAATTGTTCAGCTGTATTACGAAAATCAGCGTTATGTGAGAACTGTTTTTCGTGCGATTGGAGGAACTTACGGTGTGCATAATCGACCTACTGAAACCACTATTACTAATACCATTCGGAAATTTGAGTCCCAGTTTATACTAGTGAATGATACTCGATCGGTTAGACCACATCCAGTACTTAGTGAAGAGATTATAGCAGCTGTAGCTGAGAGTGTACGTGAAGACCTTGACGAATCAATTCGTCGTCGTTCTCAGCAGCTTGGCTTGACATATTTTACGTAAGGATCTCGGTCTAAAAGCGTACAAAATTCAACTTGTGCAAGAATTGAAGTTAGGCGACTTGAATTTACGTCATATTTTCAGTGAATGGGCTCTGGAAAAACTTAATGAAAATCGGGTGTTTCATGTGAAATTTTGTTCAGTGATGAAGCCCATTTCTAGCTCAATGGATACGTTAATAAATAAAATTGCTGTGTTTGGGCTGATGAGCAACCCGAAGAGCACAATGAGCTACCATTACATCCATCATTGGTCCATATTTCTTCAAAAATGAGGCAAATCAGAATGTTACCGTCAATGGTAACCGTTATCGCGCTATGTATAACGGACTATGTGCTTCCTGAAATTTAAGCACATGGTCTCGGTGAGCTCTGGTTTCAACAAGACGGCGCTGCGAGCCATAGAGCGCGTGAAACAATGGACTTGTTGAGAAATCATTTTGGTGAGCACTTAATTTCACGTTTTGCTACTGTAAATTGGCCGCCTAAATCGTGCGATATCACACCTTTGGGGGTATGTAAAGTCTCGGATCTTCAGGAATAAGTCAGCTACGATTGACGCCTTGGAAGCCAACATTACTCGTGCTATCCGCGAGATACCAGTCGCTATGTTCGAACGAGTCACCCAAAATTGGACTTTCCGAATTCACCACCTCAGACGTAGTCGTGGCCAACATTTATATGATATTATTTTCAAAGAGTAAATGCCATGAATTGTTCTTTTAACCGATAATAATAATTTTAAGTTCACTTTCAAATTTATGTGTTTTATTTTACATTATAAATTAAACCTCACGATGAATCACCCTTTAGTTCCCTATTTGCTTGCTCTTTGCGGCAAATACGGCAATGAAGTGCGGCAATTTTCTATTAGCCGTTGCCGCACGACTGAATTTGTATTTCTCTAGTGAGTGGATATAAGAACTTTTATTGTATTTAAGTTACTTGTAAGCGGTGAAAAACATGTGCCTGTAAGGTAAATTTTCACTTTTTGTACGGTCGGATTAAGCACATGAAATAAATAATTAAAAAATAAGCTTCTCTTTTTTGTATCATTTTATTTATTACTTACGAGTACGAGTACAGCCTTAGCCCTTTATTTATTTTGATGATTCGAGTATCTTTTTCTTTATCATTCCGAGAAACACATGCAATCTTGCTTCCATAAAATCTTAGCAAAAACTTTGCGCGTGTTCTCTCCTTTGTGCACCATGCTCAAGCAACAATCAATAAACATTTGCAGGCAGGAATCTTGGTGAATACTTGTGGTTCATGAATACCAAAGGCAAATATGCATAACAGCGACGTCTTCTTGCCTTGAAATTAAAGTATTTTGTGCAATACTGTGCGATGCTGAACTAAGAGAATGAAATGAAAACAGGGGAGGCAAATAATTTTTTTTTTTTTTTATAAATATTTACCCTTAAAGGCGACTGCTGAACGTTTATGAATATTGTTACCCAACCCTTTAGCTGAATGGCAAATAAATGTTGTCTGCGATTTTTGACAATAAAAATATACAAATACCAAACTTGGATGGGTTATGGATTTTTTTCCTTTAGGAACATTCCTTTCCGCGAACAACTTGGGGACATAGATCGGCTGTCCCTCTTCCTTTTTGGTAGACATCAAAACTTGGATTAAAAGTTGAGGGTCATGGGAAAAGTTATTTGAAATTTTAGGAAAATAAAACAAAAAATGTACATACTGAGTCAAATCAAAGAATGCACTGCGAATTGTATGGAAATGTTCACTTATGAAATAAAGTATCGGGTTATCCATTAAGGACTAGACATTTTTATTTTGTTAACAGATTTTAATACGTTTACTGCAATTTGTTGATTGTAGGTGAAAAAGCTATATTTGTAAGTCATAGAGAATAGGATTAAGATACAAGTTTTAGAGAAAAAAGTAAAAGATTTAAGAAAAGTACATTTTATTGGGAAAATTTGAGCAATGATTTTTCGTAATTTTGACTTTAAAAAACCAGAACTTTTTTAAAGATGCGTTAAGTCATATATGTAGGATGTTAAACATTTTGTGGATTGTTAAATTGGCTTTGCAAAATGTTTCTCTAGCTGTTACCGTTCAAAATCTGCCATATTTTACGTAAATAATTACACAACGAAATCAGAGGTGTCCCACTTCAACGGCCTATAACTTGCCGATTTTTTCGCCGGAACTTCAGGAATCTATAGTTACCAGGTTATCCTTCTTAACTAAGACACCCTGTATATCAATTCTAAGGTCATTCTGCAGAGCCCTAAACTCTTACAGCTACATACATTCCTTCGATAACCGCATTATATTTGAAAACTTTTTTGGTCTCCCTCTCTCAAGGTCAATAAAGAGTGCTTTTAAGAACTCCGTAAAAGAATGTATGAGATGTCTTCCTACTTCCTAGTATGCATACATTGAAAAGCACGACACCCGGTTCTAAAAAGAGATGAAGGCCTAACTGGTCTATACATAGTCATTACAAATAAATTGCTCCTACATTAGATTTATCTAAATATGAAGAGTGGGTCTTACTATCCCATTTGCATATGTCAAGTTAGTTGCGATCCTTCGAGTCCACCATCATATCCTTTTCATTAAAACTGATGAATTCATAGATGATCAATCCCTTTTGTATGATATATTTCAAATTTCATTTATGCAAAAATTAATAATAATAACAATAAACCACTCGAGTTACTGCGTTATTTGGACTACTGCTTTCAGTTGCAGCTTAAGAAGCTCCGTTCATTTGTGCACGCAATATAAAGCAATGCCTTCTTGTACTGCGTTGTCTCCCCTTCCAGAAATCGATGACTTGTCTGAACGCAACAGTTGTATCCTAGATGTCTCGGCTGTCTTAGGCGATTCGGACTCATTTTTCTTACACAGTCGATGTTGCTATATAGACAAGGAGATATCTGTTTATATATTCGACCAGCCTGACAGCGATATAAAGCGTGCGCTTATTATAAAAAAAAAACCAGACTCCAAAGAACGGTCTGTCTAGGCTGCATGGGGGCTTTTCCTGGCACGCCTGGCTCTACCCTAGATGCATTGATGAATATCATTCTCTTGATTTTCACATCATTGACCGCACTCTTAAAGGCATCTTCCGCTTGAAAAAAGGTGGTCTTGATACAACACGCACTGGAACTTTGTTGACGACTGTCATCTGTCTGAGGTATTGCGGAAATGCCGCTTGATGCAGGACTTATTTCGGCTAAAATCTGAGAAAGGAAAGGAATGTAGTCGGGTCTTCACGAATGGCACCAAAACCAATTTATGATGATGGAGGACGACAATATTAGATGGCAACAAACATCATTGTGAAAAATCGGTGGAGGGCAAAGCATTTGTGTCTGTAGCCACAACCAAGCTGAACTTTGTTACGACTTCCGATCTAGTTCGAGAATGCAAGACTTCACTAAACGCAGTCAAAAAGCTAAATTTACTTTATCTTGTCTGAGTCCTAGTCACAATATAATAACGGGAAATGAAATCGCCGATGAACTTGCTTGACAAGGCTCAGACGGGGCACTAAACATTTGCTTAGCACTTAAATGTACTGGGAATAAGTGATACATCATCCGCTTGCTGCGGAAGTGATGATGACACTGCACTACATCTGTGAATGGTCAGTCAGGTCTAGCATCAGTCTGCAGGTACGCGGCCTTGAAGTGGTGGATGTTGGTACTGTATTACTGCAACGCTTACTCTTCTTTTTTCGAAAGACTGAACAATTTCATTAAAATGAACTTAAAACAGTACCACGGAATAGTTGCTTTCCTGAGTACTTTGCTCCAACAGAAAAGAAATCTCGTCAACTTCAGCAGAGTTATCCACCACTTTTCGTTCGACATGCAGCCGGAACACGGAATACTATTTTTCTTTACATTTTCAGCACCGACTCTAACTTAACTATGCTTACACTTTCGGTCATAAAAACCGTACCATATCAAAATGATTGAAAAATTGTTAATAACTACGATAATAATTTTTATAATGAAATGATATTTTTGTTGAGTACTCCGCAGTAGTTTATAAGTATTTCTATCTAATTTCCATCTGTTGGAAAAAAGATATTAACAAAGAAAGAAAAACCAGTTAATTTTCTTATTTTTTTAAAATATTTTAATACAGTCATTGGTTAACAAAATCAAATGATACATTTGATACACTTTTACCAAAAAATTATCAATACCGAGTTGCTCCTCCTTTGGCGGTTATATGCCTTGAAATTCAGTATTCCTTATATGTTCCAGAACTTCATTTAGCTTTCTTTTACTCTCTGGTGTGTGTTCAGCCACCTTACGTTTCTAGTCTTACGTTTACCAGTGTAGTCTGGTAATTCCGAGGTCATTAAACGTTGTCTTGAGCTGAAAATTATTGAAAGACTCTAGTTACTTGTCTGTTTATTATTTATAAAGAAGACATCTAGAAGTTGATTTATAACACTTTACTTACGGATTTGGTGCGGTGGCAAGGTGCAGAATCATCTTGAAAAATGCACTTGTCAGTATACGAATGATGCTGTTCAATTGCTGGTACCAAAAACTCCCTTACTTCTCCATACTTTTGAGCGTTCATAGCTCCATTAACAAAGTGCAAATGGCCCAAGACGTAAAAAGAAAAACATCCCCAAACCATCTGGCTGGAAACTTCACTGTTTAGACTACGCACTTGTCCTTGAACCTTTCACCTGCTGACCGTCGTACGTATGGCAAATTGTCGACACACAACAAATTAAATTTATTTTCATCGGGCCATATCACACATCGCCAATCATTCTGCGTCCAATCTTCGTATTTTTTTGCCTACGTCAAGCGAGCTTTTTTCATTTTTGTGGTTAGGAGAGGTTTTTGCGCTGGTCGTCTTCCATATAAACCCATCTCCCGTAGCCGTCGGCGTATGGTTTCGGCGCTTAGATCAACTTGATGAAATTCACTCAGCTCTGATCTTATACGGACAGCGCTTTTAAAGCGATCTTTCATGCTAATTCGTTGTAATACATTGTCCGTCTTCTGGGTTGTTTTACGTTTTCGTCCCGAGCTTTTTTTCCTTTTCAGTGGATCCAAATTTTCTTTTTTCTTCATCAGTCGTACGATAGTTGAATGACAGCATCCTATTTTAACCGCAATCTCACGATAGCCAAGCCCTTCTTCGACTAAAGTCAATATTTGAACTTTTTCTTCTTTTTTACTTGTCACCGTCACAACTCAATTCAAACTGTTTTTTTTTTTTCTGCACTGAATACGAGGCCAAACTCCGCTATGGGGAATACCCTTCATTAGTATGGGGAAAACCCTTACGATCTGATGTAATTAGGCATTTTTTGAGAACTTATTAGGTGGTGCGGTTTTTATGACCGCAAGTGTATGTCGGGATGAAGCTTGTACAGCTTTATGGGTTTTATAACTTTTAGAGGTTTTAATTATTTAACGATTTCATTTAGGTTTATAAAGTATGTTTTAGCCTCACAAACATGGTCTCTTTTTAAATTGTTTTCCATAACATTTCGTAAAATATCTGCACGCGGTGCTTGTTTGTCAGCACAAATATTCTTCTTTAACTGCGAAATAGTGGTGGGGTTCGCTTCTTTCAAATATTCTTACAGAAAAAAGTCTGAACCCATCATATTCGGAAAACGCAAATGTCAATTAAATCCTGAATTTTTGAAAATTATTCGGTCGCCAAAAGTGTCTCTGAGTGCACAACAGTTGGGTATACAGCATTTCCTATCTTTAACTCCTTGCTAAATTGAATTTTGTGTGGAGAAGAGAACAATCCAATTTGATTTTAAATTTGAGTTGACCAGAGCGCCTTCGTTGCGGTGTTTCTAAATTGCCCACAATAGATGCTAGAATTCGTTAAGTATTCACGTTAGTTCGGGTAGTGCGACGTCTTTTTGATCAGAAAAGATCAGTTACAGCCTCCCGTTGTAGGGGTGTCATCAGTGGTCGTATCTTGTTCACAGAAGGTGAGCGCTGATATCCTTTTAGTGTCAAAATAATCGAGCAATTGTTGACAAAATAAAATTCATTGAGTTTGGTCTTTCCTAAAGGAATATTGAAAAAAAGAACCCAGTTTCCAGTTGCCTACCGATTCCAAAGTATGCTGACATTTTTGTTGATATTAATGCTGTTTTTAATATGAACAACATTTTGATGTTATATTTTGCGGAAATATAAAAAATATAGAAAATTCTCCTATGAACATCTATACATGCCGCCCAGTTTTGCATGCTTACATTCAATGGAGTTTTTGCACTGTAGGTTTCAAGTCTGATGCACAACCTTTTTGGAAAGCTGTGGCTTACTACCAAACGAATGTTTAAATAACTAACCAAAGGAGCTACAAAGTGGAAGTTTTTAAACTTAAGGTTTAAGCAATAACAGGGATGTTTCTTCTTCCCCTCATAGAATTTTTCAGAGGCTTTACATTACATATTTACACATAAAAAGGAGATTGAATAAGTTCTCGGTTGGCCGACTTAACGGCTTTTTTCCTTACCGTTTCACTTGCGTTTAATCAAAACTAAAGAGTGATTTTCTTGCTTGTTGGTTTTTCAGTACTGTATTGAAAGCTCACGCATGATTCGTGACATGTGTCAAACGTCAAACGTGCTCAGTTAACATTGCTATACCAACATGGAGACTTAATACTATTTTACGGTCTGCATAATCGACCTAATGAGCAAGCAATTCAAGTCATAGTGACCAAATTTCGTACCAATTTCACGCTATTGGACATCAAGCCACCAACCTGTATGTGTAGAGTGCGTACAGAGGAAAATATTACTGCTGTATCCGCCAATGTTAATGAAGACCGTGATTTGTCCATTCGTCGCCATTTGCAGCAATTGGGATTGTGTTACTCGACTACATGCAAGATTTAACGCAAATATCTTGGTCTAAAACTTTACAAAATGTAGCTCGTGTAAGAACTGAAGCCGAATGACCTGCCACAGCGTCGAATTTTTGGCGATTGGACCTTAGAAAATTTGTCTTCCTAGACGAAGCTCATTTCAACTGAATCTCAGGCAGTACAGGAGCTGCCAACCCACCGGGAAAAATATACCGCTTGGTGCGGTTCATGGTCCGGCGGATTGGTAGGCTCGTATTTTTTTCAGAGATGATCGTGTGAACAACGTTACCGTCAATGGCGCCCGCTATCGTTCAATGAATTCGAACTTTTTCTTTTGCCCAAAATGCATTAGCTGAACCTGGTCAACATGTGGTTCAAGCAGGATGGTTCTACATAACACACAGCACGTGAATCGATTGATCAATTGAGAAATGGCTAGTTCGTGCGATTTAACGCATTTAGACTATTTGTTATGGGAATACTTTAAATTATTTATGCCGTCAATTGTAGCCTAGAGGGACAGCATTACACCTGTTATTAGCGAGATAACAGCCAATATGCTCGAAGAAGTAATTCAAAATTGGACTCTCCATATGAACTACTTAAAACGTTGTCGTAGTCAATATTTACATAAAATAACCTTAAAATAATTAATGGCAAGAATTGAATAATCAACTAAAATAAAAATTGTATACACTTTTGCCATTTCTCTGTGCTCTTTTATAACAATTAAAAACCAAACGCTTAAAAAATCACCCCTTATAAGAAGGTGCAAGCTTATGGCATCGTTATCAGAGTGAACTCTGAGAAATTGTAGGAAATGTGGAACGATTAATCATTACATTTAACTATATAAACTAAGGACTAGATTTGTATGAAAAATGTTTCAAAGAAGATAGAACAAGAGTGCATCATTTTTATCCGATAAAGCTTACCCCCATCGCAAATACAAAATGCGTTGTTTTAAGTAGAAGACTGGAGCGCACACAAAACTTATGAAATAAATACTCTGCTTGGCTTCTATCATCTTTACGTTATAGGTCATGAAAAACGTAAATAAACCTCGAAACACAGAAATCTTCCAGTTGAAGAATACTGAAGCTCAGTATTCTAGGAAAATATCAGTCACAAACGCATTCGAAAATCTTGTTTTATGGTGCTGCTTCATATCTTAATATTCCAACCATGCGAATATTCAAAGCACGGTAGAGATATCCGTGTTTGAACATCACCAATTAAATTTTTTTTTCTTGGCTTTTTGTTTTATTATTAGAAAAAGTCGTTTTCCTATGAAAGTTCAGGAAGAGTCATGACTCATGAATTTTTCAGAGACGGTAATGCTTCACAAAAGTGACTACGGCATGTATTTTTGAGCAGGAATACGACAGGCAGTCTATATCCTTATACTCGTACTATCTACACATTTCAGATTGTACTCGGTGTAGTACTCGTCGCTGCACCCTTAAGGATAAACCATGTGATGGATACCCCACTTCTGCATGAATGACAACACATTGTCTGCATGGTCGTTTCTTCGTCGTGCCTAATGTTTTCTTTTATACTCACTACAGAGGTTATGGCGCATGTCATTAAAGGAAGTAACCAACTGTCTGTTTTCTTTTTTTCTTTTTTCATACAAAGAAAGTTAAAGAATTAATTTTAAGCTCGTTTGATGCAGTACAAGGGTAACCTTTATGGTTAACGAATTGTGTTCACTTCGTAAATTTACCGAAGTATCTTACCTCAGTTTGCGTGACACTCTGGCTTTTTAAATTGAGTGAAGGATAGTAATACGATAAATTAGATCAGCTGCAAAACAATTCTTTAAGAATATTTTACTTAATGAAAATCTACTAGCCAGTGCTTAACCAAACAAGATTTAAGCAAAGCTGGCTAATGAATCGTGCTCTTCGATATCCTGTTCACCAATATTTATTTAATTGAACAAGATTTGAAGGCTTAGGGCTGTGATTTTAAGTATAGTAGCCTCAAACTCTATTTAGGCTGTATCAGATACAGATACAATTCTGCGGGCCATTGCTAAACCTTATCAAGATCCTTTTCGAAAAAATAATAAGTACGGATCTGTTTAAATGCTTCGGCTAAATTACCAGATGAAGTGTGAAATAGATTTTACTGGCAAAACTGCAAGGTGTTCGTTTGGAGGAAGACGCTACTTCCATGAAACTACCATATGTTGAGGTCACAGTGAAGAAGTAATCTTTGTCACATATTTAGTATTTACTATTAGTTCTTTTCTCTTCCACTTATTCTAAGCTAATGCAATGCTGATTGTCGTCTTCTAATGTCTTGAAATATTTTAGGTGGTTCTTGACAATCACTTATAAGTAAAGTAGAACCGCTACGTATAAGTTTTAGAGTAAATGTCAAACCCCAATGAATTAACCTGGTGTGCAGTTTCCCAAGTGGCAGACGTCATTGAAATATTACTACTCAAGGATAACGTTGAGGTTAGCATGTGCCAAAGCAATGACCTTTGCTTATGACATCACTTCAATACAAAAAAATGCACTTCACGACCCCAGGCTATGGAAAACTTATGTAATCCAGATGGAACAATGGTTACGGAAGCAGTGATTCCATGATGTCTCCGGGTTTGTTGGTGTTTTCGGTTTGCACCTTGAAAATCAGATTTCCCTGGAGTTTTGACGCTTATTGTTTGAACGGCTGGTGTTATCCTTTCAAAGAATTTAAAAATAACTTGACTCGCCCGTAGGCTTCAATTAATTCATATTGCGGAAATGAAATTCGAAAAAAAAACAGTGTTGCCACCCCATGAATTCAAAATCATGGAAAGGATTTCAATTAGTATAATTACTCATCATGTGTACGATGTAACTTGCTAAATGCGAGTATATAGAACAGTTGTGTGACTAATTGCATACGAAAGAAAGGGCTGGGGGCAATTTTTGGTAATGAGAGTGGCACATGCTAGGTTATTGTGATAACTTAGAATAAGAAACAACAAAAGACGAACTTTTATTGTGTTTTTATAAACACTGCCTTGCCAGTTGATTCCGTGAAGGTTCGGTTTAAGCATGAAAGGATTTTTCATTAGCATTACCCAACAGTAGACATTAAGGCTATACCATCTAATGATTCGTTTCACTATAAGGGTGCGAATAACTAAGTGTCACTATTAAAGCGCGTGACTTGCATAAGAGACACGAAACGTTTGATTGAATTGCTACCCAACATTATTTCGGTAGGTTTATTGTCAGATTTAATGAAACAAGATATGGTTTAGAGATTTTAAGGATGAGGCAGTAACGGGGATGGCATTTAAGAAAATGCGTTAACGCCAGCACTTATTTTTTTATGGGAATATTCAAAGTTCGGTTATGGGACTTAAGTTACGCATGAATATGGAAATAATTTTATTTATTTTATTTTATTTACATATGTAATCGTATATAGCGAAGAACAAGCGCTCTTATGTATGGTATTTCTGTTGTAACTCCCTTACAATTCCGAGTTTTCTCTATAAATCGTACATCCGCTATCAGCGTATTCATCGTGTTCAACATATTATTGTTAAGGTAAACCATAAATAGGTTACGTGAAGCCATTTAGCGTAGGCGCCATATATTCCTATACGAGGTGTGATCAAAAAGTAAGGTGACTTTATATTTTTATAAAAAAAAAATTTATTTATTCATTAACATTAATGTTGTCACATTCGAAGTAATCCCCTCAGATATAATACACTTATACCAACGCTTTTTCCAATCTTCGAACCACTTCTCATAAGGACTTTTTGTTATAGCCTTGAGATCTTGCAACGATGCCGTTTTGATTTCCGCAATCGTTGCAAATCTCCGACCTTTCATAGTTCTTTTCAGTTTTGGGAAAAGGTACAGAAACGAATGATCCTGAGCGATGATCATAAGTTCATCAGTTTTTCTAAACAAAATTAAGAAGTTTCGAGACTAACTTCGCTGACACAGGTCTTATGCCCAAAACAGACTAAAAATTGCATAAAATGAACCGACCGATATGGCAACATCCTCAACAACTTCTCTTATGGTAATTCGACGATTTTCCAAAACAATTTTCTTCACAGTTATTATCATCATTGGCATCTTCTCGGTCATCTTGGAAGAGCTTGTACCACTTGTAAACATTTTTTTTACTTACCTTATAGGAGACTCACCGTATGCCACATTTAACATTTCAAATGTTTTAGATCACTTGATTCCATTTTTTACACAAAATTTAATGCAAGTTCTTTGCTAAATTTTTTTATAATAACTGAATATCGCTGAGCACACTAAAACACATCTAACATTCCTCTCTGTTAAAAACAAACTAAGTACGCTATATACTTGAAACTGTGAACATATGTTCGGGACATGTGTACCAACGTAGCAAAAAAAAAAAAAAAAAAAAACTTTATAAAGCAGATATCAAGAGCTATGCAGGAAAAACTGTGGCATACACTACCTTGATTTGTACAGGAGTCATTAAAGAGAAAAACCAGCAAATATTTGATTGTGGAATTTGAAAACGGTAGATTAAGGCAACACGTCTAGATTCTTCAATACCGGTCTGATATGTCTTTCCACTCTCACAGGAGTCACATCAATAAAACGATCCTATTAGATCTTGATTTAATAAGCTGCTCGACAAAATATACGACTAGCGTCCTAAGTGAGGAGAAGAGATCATCTCTGTTAGTAATCGGAAAGCAGAGCCTAAACAACACCACACCTAGATAATTTACCTGAATTTAGGGTGAAATATCAGTATAGATAGTACGCTGCTTCTCTCTGAACATGACGGTCACCTGATCATGAAATTATCAACCAAATTGATCATGTTCTGATCGAAGCAAAAGACTTCTCCAGTACAATATCTATACGAATATTTCGAACAGCTACAGTTGCCACTAGTGTATGTCTACATATACAATAAGTAAGACGCTACAACATAAAAAGGATTTGAATAAATTTAACGCCTGCGATCACAACAAATCGCTGGAAACTTTGCTGATCCCATATCACCCAACCACTATAAGACCAATTTAACCTTTATGAAATGTGCTCTCTACGAGCAAGGGCGCGGAATGAAGAAGTGTTACTACAGGAATAGTTTTCGAAATTTAAATAATAAGTAAAAAGAACGTGTCAATGCAACAAGATCCAAAGTATTTAGTACAATAGTAGAGGCAAAGTTGATGTTGAGAATATGAAAAAAAAAAAAAAACATTTCTGTATACTGGTAAATGGCAGATTTACCAGATTTACAAAACGAAACATTTTACCAAGGCGCCGAAGACTAATACTTTCATCAATGGTCGCATTGAAATAAAAAAATTAATATGCAATGTTATATTTTATGTAACAAAGCTGGTGGGCTATTCAAGACAGCCCGAAATAATTTATTGCGGGGCATTCACAAAAAGTATGCCTCATGAATGAAATTTCAGTATTGTTTGCTCGACCCTTAAGGGCTCTTTCTATAGTGGTCCCAATTATAGAAGCATCAGTCTCCTTAACATCGCATATAGTATCTCATCTATCTTATTCTGCAACCTCCTGAAAATATTAAAATATAACTGACCTGATTGGATCCTGTAAGGTGTAAGCCGATGTAAGAGAGGACCAAAGAAGCTTAGATCAATACTCATCACCTCTTTATCCTTTTTAGGACAGAATGTGATAGCATCTAAAAGAGATCATGGAGAACGATCGTTGATACCTAAAAGTCGGAAGTAATCGGAGATCTTTGATGTTAAGGAAGAGTTTCGACAAGATGATGCGCTCTGTCATGAGACTTTTTTAAAATCATACTTATCAATTTTCTTAATTGACCGAAACTCGCATTATCAATTTTCTGTGACCTTTCACTTACATATGATTTAAGCCAATCGAAAATAAATCCACGAAATCCTTCATTATTTTAACAAAAGAGCCAGAGCAAAACTGTTTTTCAAGTCCTTTATAACTTGATGTAAAATTTTTGCAGAATATTAGAAAGCCCAGCTCGAAATCCATATTGATTAGCACAAAAACGATGGGTTTCTAATTTTTTTAAATGTTCTCTACTACCCCTTTTAATTGAAGGAATTGCACATTTTATTTCATCCGGGAAAATACCAGATATAATGCTTCCAAAGGCTGGAGCAATCTCCACTTTTTCGAATTCTTCTCGGACTTTCGCAGCTGTCTCATCAATCCTATGGTTCAAGTCGTCCTATGTTGTTAGTTCTGGTGAGTAAACAATGTCCTTCATCCACCCGAATAAATGAAAGTCGATTGGGGTCAAGTCCGGATGCCTTGGAGGCCACACAATGGCTATATCTAACCACTCTAACTGCATTGTCATAGTCATCATCGGCCATCCTTATGATACACAATGGCTGTTCTTTATTGCAGTGATATATCATCTAATAATTCTGGTAATTTGTTTCGCAAAAATATCAGATTGAAATTCGAGTTAAGCCTTCAAAGAAGCCTATGGGAAATGATCAGCTTGTTGCGAAATATACCTGCCCACACTTTGACGTTGAACTCATGCTGAAAAGAGTGGGAACTACTTTCTGTCTAGGTGTGTAAATTGTGGAAATAGATGATTCCATTCCAATAAACCTATCTTCCGTAAAGTGTCTTTCCAAAATGTAATTGCAGAATTCTAAACGCTTCTCTGAGTACCCGTGTTACAGCTCCTATAAATAAATAAACTAAACACTCTGGCGCGACAGCCCGTGTGGGACAAGGCCTAGCTTCTCGCACTCATTTGGGTTTCTCACTTTGCAAATTTTCACACTCCTGAGCACGGCGCCTATTATTTATTGCCGGTTTCGAACGGCTCTCCTGAGAAGCTTTTTCATAAGCAGCATTTGACTTTCGGAGGTTTGCCATTACCCGCCGGAAGGGTGATGACGATTTTGAAAGTTTGCTATTGTGCTCCTACCGGGATTCGAACCTAGGTAGGTTGGCGTGACAGCTAGTGAGCCAACCATCAGGCCATCGCAACCACAGCTCCTATACTAGTATACATATGATGGAATGCATGCATCTGAATGTAGAATTCTCCAGATGTATGTCCTGCTTAGATTAAAATGTCTGCTTAGTTGCAGACATGGTTTCTGTTGTAATGTAAAACGTGTTCATAGCTGCGAACGCCTTCTGCTAAAATAGCCGGCCCGGTTCCTGTCTCCTTTAACCTGGAAAATGTTCTAATAAATGTCCAGTCATTTGGACCAGTCCTATCAGGGTGTTGTCTCACATATTCCAATCTCGCTCGTTGTTCATTACCGTTGCAGAAACCATATACATAAACCATGTCTGCGTATTTTTTATGTTAAAAAGCTACAAACTGGCTGTGCAAATAATTTTGAATTTTTTTTACATTATTCATATTTAAATGGGCGTAACCTACCCCCCTTGAGAGGTCATAAAATTAACCTTTCCTAAGAAGATTGTTATTGGATTCACATCGCGCAATAATAAATTTATTTCAAGAGGAAAACAAAGTAACAAAGTAGCTGTTAACTAGTTAATTTTGAGTTTTAAAGTTTGAACAAGTTGTGTCGGTTCCTGAAAACTGTTGACTTCAGATGAAATGACCCGACATTTTTGTTTGCTTGTAAATATTAACCGAGCAGGCTGACTTAAACCAGAGAATGTCGTTTGTGATTTCAGTGTCCTGACAGTTAATGTGGAGACTAGAAAGTCATAGGGATTTCTTTTATGAAATGTGTTCAGAGATGGAATCAGTTGGTGTTTTGAGCACAGCTGGAAAGCAGTTTCTCCAAAATCATCCAAAAAGAAGTTTACAAGAAAGAACTCAAGAACTCTGGTAAAAATAGCAGGTCAACAATATGCTGTTGAAGATTTGCTCAATTGGCGTTTTTATGGAAGATCGTTGGTAGCTTTGAATTCTAAAGTCATTTTAGTATTTTTTTGCTTTATTGTTTCCATGTGACTATCATTTTGCAGACCCTTGTCATCAGTAATTCTCTGTAGTATCCGTCAATTTATACAATTAATATCAAATTTTTTTTCTGAATAAATATGCAAACAGAAAGCAAATTTCTGACGAGTTCTGAAGAATTTCTTGCGTGAATTAAGTCGTTGTGCATTTCATTTGTTTATCGCACATCCTGAGAGCATGGTATTGGTAAATAGTTTTATTTTTTAGTGCCTTGCCTTTTTCCGTCTTTAATCTGATCTACCGTTGTTCGTATAGGATTCGGCAATGAAATATGCACTTATGTAGAAATTGCTTTTAATACACTTTGAGCTTATCGGGGCCATAGTTTTCTGCTATCAATTAGGAAACATCTACGCGCGTTTTATCAGAGAATAGTCAAATTTTACATCAAGAATATAGCGATCCCTCAACCGTACAAGCATCACATAAATTCACAACGTATAATAGGTAAAAATCACTGGATTCCAAATCAAAACGTAAACACGCGAGGAGATGCACGTTTCAGCGGAAAGATTAAGAACGATCTGCACGCAATGCTCTTAACAAAGATAGAAAGCCAGCCAGAGGAAATACAAAAAGCGGTGTCCGTAGCGCTGGAAGGCAATATTCAACGCCCAAGGAGGAGATCTTAAACTTCCTGACGCCAGTTACAGCGTAGGGACTGGGACCAAGTGGTGGATCAAAGATGTTGTTAAGAACATAAGGCGGTCGGATCTTCTCCAATTAACTGAATCTATGTGGTTGATAGGTGAATCGAGAGTCCAGTTCCGAAAGTAACATATAAACAGACAATATTTTGACAAAATTCGACCTTATTCATCAACATAGTATCCTTCTAGAGCGATACAATCATTCCAGCGTCGCTCTAACATTCCTATGCCTTTCTTTTAGGACGATTTTTACAACCATTCAAAATATGGTTCAATTTCAGCGATCACCGCTTCAATGGAGCCATATCTCTTTCTGGCGACCATTTTTTTGAGATTTGCAAACAGGTATTAGGATAGACAGGTAATGTTTCATCCATTAGCACATACCGCTTAAACAGCTCCAAACAGCGCTCTGCATCACCAACACGTTACGGTTTTTGATTTAAACGCGGTGCCCACTTCGAACAGATCCAAATACTCATGCAATTGTCTCCTCCAGAACCCGTCAACGCATACGGGACCAAATATCTTACAAAGAATTTTTCTCACAAAATGAACAATGATATCTTCATCTGCTTTAGAAAGGGTCAATGCTTCGGAACCATAGAGTGGTACTGGGATTACAAAAGTCTTTTATAGAGTTTCCTTTGTTGTTCGGGAAATAGGCCAAGAGATGTCGTTTTCGGATGTGATAGCAGAGCCGAAATAGACAAGGTCTCTTAATACCTCAAAGTTATAGCTGATGATTGTGACATTCTGGCAGATTCTTCGGTATCGTTTGTCCCTTCTTGTTAACAGCATAAACTTTGCTTCAGTGCGTTTACAGCTAGTCCTATTTTTGCCGCTTCTGTTTTTATTCTCCCAAACGCACCAGTGACAGCTCGCTGTGTTTTACCAATAATATCAATATCGTCTGCGTATGAAAGCAATTGAACAGACCTGCTTAAAATCGTATCTCGTGTGTTGATTTTTAAATTTTGCACAATTCTGTCAAATATGATGTTAAAGAAGCGACATAACAGCGCGTCGTCTTGCCTTAATCCATTTTTGATATCAAAGGTCTCGGTTAGGTCGTCACCGACCTTAATGCAGCAGCGAACTTTCTCCATCGTCATCCTGTATATAGTATGGTATAGCTCGTCTCTGTAGAAGCTGTCATATGCGGCTTTAAAATCGATCTGAACTTCTTGGGTTTTCTCCAGAATCTGCTGTCGTGGGGGTTGATTGAAACCTAGCACGTTAGTTGCGGCATTTCCTATGACTTCTCGGCATCTAAGCCACTGGACTTCAGTACTTGATTCTGGCTACAAAGGACTTCTCAAAAAGTTGAGGGATACGCGATCGGCAAAGGTTCTGGCGGGTTATTGCGTTTGCTATCGTTCAACGTTGAAGGTACCTCACTAAAACTTCAAAATCTCGATGATTAATGGTCGAAATGTCATCAAATTTTGACACGTATCGTTTGCGACTAATATACGTATAGATATGTTAATAGAGTTGCCATCTGTATGTCAGTCTCGGGACTTTTACTTCTTTACAGTAGTGTCTTTCAAAAGGAGTGACTGAATAAGGGGCAATCAAGAATTATCACATATTTAGGCTGGCGCTGTCGTCGAAATAATTAAAATCTTTTCAATCGCTGTAATAAACAACGTAAGACTGCTTCGCTCAGTGAAATTTTGAGCTCTGGCCACAAAGGAGTTGTATGCTATTAGCACACTGACGAGCTAGCTCGTTTAGGACCTACCACTGACTTAGTCTTAACATCCGAGCATCTAACATCCACCTTGAAGTCTGAGACTGAAAGTGGAGCAGATAATAAAAATCAAAGTTACAATTGGTGACCGAACGAATTAAGTCTAAATCCAGTAGGATTGTTTTGGAACACAGGCCGAAACTGTGAATGTTAGTCAGATTACTTACAGGCCCTAATTCCCTGAGGGCGTATGTGCCTTAGTGACGACGATTACTGGAGATGCTATAAAAACGATGGCGCACGGAAGATACCCTCGACTTTCTATGTCATTGTTTTAGTGTTAGTAGATCTATCTACTACATTTTTTACTTCATGGCTGCAACGGAATTGTTAAGACCCATTCATGGGCTGCCAAACAACGTGAGACAGCTAAACATAAATTGAACATAAATTCCTGGGACTATCTACTCTCATTATTCTACTGATGACCACATCACAATTGGCCTACATAGATTTAGGTGCGATGAGGCGTAACGAACGATGATGAATCCGATTTGAACCCTAACCTAAACTGTACATGTGGGACCTGTCCATGTTCACGCTTTCATCACCTTACCCTCATTGTTATTTTTGCACATTGCACATTGCATATTTATTTTACTTTATATTTACAAAATCACAGATAACACTGCCTAACGATTATTTTTATTATTTTCAGACATACTCGAACATACTGTATATCAGGAAAAGGGTAAGTTTCAGTAAGGAATACGGTCAACCCTTTTTAAACACTTTAAACTTACTTTGACTGTTCAAATATTCCTAACTTTGTTGAGCAAAACTTATTGGACTGACATGAATAATTTTTCCAACATAATTAGACTAAAACATCAAACTACACACCCACTAACTTTCAACCTCGCCTACAAATTTAAATGCATAAATAAGTGAACAATCAAATTGTTTACTATCTGTCAATGAGTAAACACGCAACGGTTATGTAAGTTAATCGGAAGTGACCATTGACTGCTGGTAAATTCATAATTTAGTGCTTTGACCGTCTGACATTTATTGATTTTTATTTTCTCTAGTAAACAGTGGAAAATAGCTCAAAAAATTGGGCAAAAAGAAAATTTTACTAGATTTTTGCTTAAGTTCGATTCTGTCTTATTGATATACCATCTAGATACCATGCCACCAAACTTTTCCAACCAATTTACAAAGTTCTACCTCTTGAAGAGGTAAATTAAACAGAATATGGTCTACTGTTCCCTTAGATGTATGTTTTGTTTTTGTCTTGTGAAGTGTCCAGTTTACTCCTTTGGATATGACAGAATTTCCTGTCCTTGAACGTACGACATGTAGTGTAATAATTCAAAATAAGGTCGCTCGCGTGTCTTTTACTTTAATTTGGTGCTGAAATGATACTCGAATACCTTATAAGTTTCTGGTTAGTAAAAAACGTCCGCCAATTTGTAGTGAACTCTTAGAAACAATATGTTATGCACTTAAAAAAATTATGTGAACACAAAGCATTTTTGTGAATCACCTCAACAAAACACGCAACTTGTCGGTGATTCATTTTGTTCTGACCTCACTTTTGTCAGCTCTTGTGTTTGTTTTTTTTTTATCTTTAAATCCTACAACTCGATGTCGTAGTCGCAGTTAATTAACAGAAATATTTAAGTATCTGCATGTTTTTATCACAAATAGTGGTAATACTTGTAGGAGGTAACATATATTCTGGCGAAGATATATGGTTGTACCGAAAGGATTCAGCTCCGTTTCTCACTACCGAATGCCCCTGCGAACGGTCAGAATATCTTTTATATCGAATATCAGCTAAGATAACAACTCACTCGTTTAGAGCTTCAGATTTATTAGTTCGACTTTCGTTTTGCTAAAGATGCAACATGCATACCAATGCGGAAAATCTCATGATACTATCCCGTAGTCAGAGTTGAATGTGTAAGCGTTGTGCATTTTCATCGACATCAAGGGCACTTTCGCAACGCAACTTTTGAAAGGGTCATTACGTTTGGTGGAATGAGGCAAAGATAGAAATTTGGTTTGGATGCTGACTTCGGTCAACATGTGATGGCAGACCACAAGTGTTGACTGGAGAATAGCGTCCTGTCCTCACTAGTATATTGCATATTGCTCCCCTCTTTTGTTAGTGCTCTCAACAGGTCTAACGTCTACGCCGGCGTAAGGTAAGAGTGGTTGTTGGCACTTAGGCCTAGCCGTCGGAGCATACCTTGCGAACTTGCGACTATTATATTTGTTTTAAAGCGCAGCCAGTTCCAGATGAATTTCGAAATCGATGACTGATGATTGGTGATCATGAAATGATAAAAGACACCACCATCCGTTTCTCCAATAAAGTATTTGAGTGTGATCTTGGATAGCAAACTTCTTTTGTTGCATCAGTAACTTCAATGTGAGGGAGCTTTGCAAAGACATGTCGTTTGTCACCGAATGTTGGTCTCTGAGTCTGCACAGCTACGTGAAAACCAATTTATCATTCAGTGATGTGTCTGGGTAAAATTTCACAAAATCACGTTAATGCTGCTTTTACCAGACTGCAAACGACAGTTCGCCTAAATTCATTGGTGAATCTCCCTCCCTTGAAAATTCATATTTAGATTTCGGAACTACGAATACGAAGTCGACTTTCCTTGAACTCGGGACTGCATTCGGACAGAATCTGAGCTAATAAAGGAATGTAGTTTAATTTTCACCGCGATGGGTTCAAAACCAGTCTAAACTTAAAGGACTCACTTTATTTTAAGCTGTCCGATTCAGAACTTCCATCAATTCACTGGTATTCTCCCATTTCCTTTCCCATTGTGTGTCATGGATGGATAATTCCCTCAAGTAGAAGATCTTAGTATGGTAGTTTTTCCCTTCGTAGGGCCGCTTGCTATTTCGATGTAGCAAACCATGTGCTTTATCACTTTGGAGTATAAATTGCGCGTTTCCTAACCCAGTGTTTATTCTTAGACTTCTGGAACAACAGTTGCCCTTCCATTTCCATTTCCATTTTCGAATGTCGGGTAAACTATTGAACCGAATCTATCGTTGTTAGATGTATAGTATAGTTTAGTATAGCAGCAGGTCTTGACAATATTGCGTTTGGTTTTCGGATGACAATGATTACCATCTTTCCTTGAACTTCAGGTAGCAGGCTATTCGGAATCTACTGGCTGCTGCAGTATATCATATATATATTGGCCTTCCGGTCGAACAGTAAGATCCAGAGACCCTATATCACCATCTGCCGATACGATGCAATGTCTTATATTAGAAAGAGTGAATAAGTTCTGGGCGGCTTCGCAACACAATAAACGGTTTATCTAAAGTTTTTGGATACATTTTAATTAGGCTTTTGCTTACTCAATCTCACTGGCACACAGGCATGTTCGTATGCAATCTGTACCTATTATAGGCATTTGTGGTATTGTGCCGGTACTATCTATATGCCTATGCAACGTCCTCCTAACTTATTTTATTTGCACACATTCGCCCAAACGACGAACAACGAGCAGATACTGTTGACAGCAGGTATAGATCCAGGAGAAACTGTAGGTGATGATAACTTGTTTGTTATCGAAGATTCGCAGGAGATGGTAGAGGCCATAGTACCGACTTTCCAGGAATTGTATTCGTACAAGGCAAATGATGTCATTGCGATCTGGAGAACTGAGTTCCTTTGCACAATTTCTGCCTTCGAAATGAAATATTAATCTCGCAATTTGAGAACCCAGATTTCACTGGGTTTATTAACGAAAATATGTCAAATAATGTCATTGCCAACGAGACTGAGTTACCCCTGTTCATTTCAAATAAAGAGCTCTAAACGGTCTTCAAATCATTTAGAAGCAAAAAATCAGTGGGAACCGATGGGACACCGGACATTGTTCTTCGACATTTCCCACAAGACAGCGGTGGTGCATTTGATTCGCAAAATAGATACAGACACATTCAATCCGGCGAATCTCCAGTCGATAAGTCTCCTTTCGAATATCAGCAAGGTTTCAATAGATTCCTGTCTAAGTGGGCTGATGGCAATAATATACCCACACGCCGCGTCTAAACTAGTATGTGATATCAAGTTAAACAAAAGCAAGAAACAATGCACAGGTCGACTATTTCTGCAGCTGAAAAGGCTGAGCATAAGCAAATCGATGTTGTACATTCTTTTTGATATGCTTACCAGACCGGCGATGTAACTTCAGCTGGAGTGTTCGATATTAAAAACGGTCTGCAACAAGGTGCGGTTAATTCGGCGATATTATTCAACATCTACACAAGTTTGTGAGCTCACTTCACCATTCCATAGCCTAAGCAGGCGGCTTGATTCCGTACAGATCAGGTGCAGAAATCGAGGTCATTAATTTGTTCTTGTAACGTGACTTCGATGTGGTTAACCGATATTGCGATGACTGGGAGAAGACAAGCTAACACTTGCTTGTCGAAATGTAGTCAGACACCTTGAGATCGTCCTAGACCAATATCTTTATCAGGTGTACCGGTATGAGCATTTTTTTGTGAAAATAAAACATTTATTTTTAATGGGAAAGTAAAAAAAACATTTTATTCAAAGTATTGACCATTGCTAGCTACACATTTTTCCCATTTTTCATTCAATTTATGGATTTCACGCCAATGAAACTGTTCCTCTTTTGAAGCAAACAAAAAAGTCACCCAATTTCCGACATCCTCGTAGGATTCGAAGTGCTGCTCAGCTAAAGCGTGTCCCATTGATGAAAACAAATGGTAGTCGGAAGAAGCCAAGTCTGGTGAAAACTGTGGGTGAGGTAGCAGCTCCCAGCCAAGTGCTTTGGTTGTATTCGGAACCAGTTTTGCTTTGTGTGCAGGTGCATTGTCATGGAGCAAAATTACCTTGCCGTGTCTTCTGGCCCATTCTGATCGTTTTTCGATCAATGCATGGTTCAAATTGATCATTTGTTGTCGGTAGCGATCTGTATTAACGGTTCCACCAGGTTTTAGAAGCTCGTGGTACACCACAAGTTTTTGGTCCCACCAGACACACAGCTTTGTCTTCTTGCCGAATCGATCTGGTTTTGCAGTCGAAGTTGATGGTTGTCCCAGATTAACCTACGATTCTGAAAATAAATCCATTTTTATCCGCCATAACAACATAAAATGCTATCCTAATGAAAAAAAAAAAAAATAATGTAAATACTATAAAACAACGACGGCTTAAGATATAGAATTGTCATTATGTGTGGGATAGAACATCATTCAAATGGCCGCCTCGGCTTCGATGGCAGTGCTTCAAGCGGTCAATTGTTGAACTCTGTCCAATATGTCCTGCGTTATTATCGCAATAGTGTGTCGAATTTTGGCATAAAGCTCGTCCAAAGTGTTTGGCTTGTTTGCGTAGACTAAGAACTTGACTTAGTCCCAGAGAAAATAATCGAGTGGTGTCAAATTTCGTGAGATCGCCAAATTTCTCCCTCACAACATCGAGCAATACATCCACGACATGTAGCGCTGTGTTGTTAGAATCACAGCTCGGATATATCGATTTAGTCAAGCTCATAACACAGAAAGTTAACCGACTTATATTTGAGACCAGTGACGGTGTCACCTTCCTCATTTCGAAAGAAATTGGGTCCGATGATGTCGTCATGCCATTAAGCGCACCAAACAGTCAATTTTTTTTTGAATCCATTGATGCTTGGCCGATCACTTATGGATTGTTGACATAGCAGCTGAGCAAAAATGATGGCTTAAGGTCGAAAAGAATGTACTCACATTCAAACTATTTCACTATGAAAAGAATTATCTGCACACTGAAGCCATGATGACGAAATTCACGTTGCGTATTAATAACTGAGCTGGAATTTCGATAATATTTTTTAATAATGAAGTGGCAAACCTTACTAAACATTTTGATAGTTGGATGTCATTGATAACTATGACAGCTGCTGAAACATAACAATTGAAAAAAACTATCACTACTATATATAGGTCAGCAATCTAGGATTTTCCACGAAAATGCTCAAGGTGATCCAAAGAATGTATAACGGCAGCAGCGTGGGATCGTAAAAATATGTCAGACTGTCTCAGATCTGAAATGAGAGTAAAGCAAGAGTGTTTATTAAGCCCATTTTTTTTCGCAATTTTTTTTGATGACCTGTTATCGTACCTTCCTGGGGGAGTCGTATTGAACGGCTTAAACATAAAAGTACTGATTGTCTTGCTGACCGAAACTCGAGACATGATACAAATACTGGTCAACAAGTCACACCTTAACACCAGTAAGTCCAAATTAATAATCTTCCGGTATGGAACAGGGTCTTAAGCAAGAAGAGAAATATGTTTTTTCGGAATACTACTACTACACTACCCGACTGAATTTCAAAAAGCATCTACAGAGAAAATTAAAAGAATCCAAAACAGCCATCAATTGCAACTGGAAAAATATCCTAAGGAAGGACATCTCCTCAAGTATTAGGTACACACTTTTTGAAGCGGTGGTAGGATTTATCATATGCTATGCATCGCAGGTGTGGGGTATTTTCCAGTGCGAATAGGTTTAAAATATTCCTTTAAGATATTCCTTAAAAAAAATAATCAGACTACCGAAGAATACACCTAGAAACGGGAGTACTGCCGAAGTATATGACGAAGGCTATAACATTTACAATTCACAGACTTCCCAAGTTTGTAACAACGGATTTTTTAGGATTAGGGCAGTGTGCTTCAAAGAATGGTCGAGACTTTGTGATCGCACAACATTCATTTCGCGGACAAAGATACGTCATCCTAGGAGAACCAACTTTCAGTTACTTTGGGATACACTTAAGAAAAGCACGTTTAATACGTTTGCAGAACGGGTACAACTAAGTCAAACGAGAACCATGTATCATACCCTTCAACACAACTTAAAAGTGAACAACTACTTTCATTATGATTGTGGCATAACATTTCTACCATTTTCAAGGTTGAGGTGAGCTTCTTCACTTGAATTACATGGCACACTGAAGCCGCCAGTGAATGTACTCTTTGCCACCAAAGAACGAGGGAGGATATTTCGCATTTCGTAGGATTATGTCCAACTCTTAAAGCTATAAATGTGCTCGTTGGAGAAAAGATGGCTTATGGCTGAAATGACGTGTGTTCAAAAAGTAAGGTGACTTCATACTTTTATAAAATAAAAAATTTATTTATTCATCAATATTAATATAGTGACTTTCAAAGTAATCCCCCTCAGATATAATACACTTGTGCCAACGCTTTTTCCAATTCTCGAAGGATTTCTCATAAGCGATGAGAAATCGTTGCAAATCTCCGTCCTTTCATAGATCTCTTTATTTTTTGGGACCAGGTACAGGAACAGGGAATAGTTATGACCATTTTTAGCAAGTCAGGACCAACATTAACGTCAGTCAAGAGCTCCTGAGCTATGCTCATGTGACGGTTCTTTTGATCAAATTTAAGAAGTTTCGGAACAAATTTCGTTGACTCACATCTCATGCCCAAACCATCCGAAAAAATTGCATGACACGAGCCGATCTATATGACAACATCCTCACCAACTTCTCTTATGGTAATTCCAAAACAATTTTCCTCACAGCTTCGACTTTATCATCTTTTGTTGATGTGCTAGGGCGTCCTGAGCGAGATTGGTCATCGGCATGCATCAGGTTCGTTTTGGTCTTGTTGCTTTCTTGATCCTTTCCTGATTTTGATTTTTTTCATCAAAACTTAATTTTATTTCACTGTATCCATAAGGGTACGTGTGGTTACTGTTAGTGCATTGATCGCATCGCTCACGCTCACATCCAATTCTTACTCTTTGCGTCCCATCCAATCCATTGGGATTCTTGGGTGACTTCAATTTCTGCCATTTAACAGTAGGATTCCGCCATAAATTTGTTTCCACATCGTTTCTGTTTGAATCTGCAGACTGACTCTCTAGATATCTTTTTCAAATGCGTCCGAAAAGTTGATACTCATGAAAAGTATTCACAAGTAGAGTAGTCCCTTTCAAAATAAGAAATTCTGCTATCACGATCATAACCCTTGCCCTGTGAGAAATATATGTAAATGTTCAAAAAAACCAATAATCTAGTTAAATCAATATGTTCTGCGAATTGAAATTACTTGTCCCGTTGTTTTGCATTATTCCCCTTTCACGTTATATAGTATCTCTATTGTTATGTTCTTCCAGTTTGTTTGAATTAACTCACTTTTGTTTCCTTTTCTCTATTCACCATCTATAATCCTGTCAGCTTAGGGTTTTCATCAATTGATTGAGTCTCAATTTTCAAGACCACTCCTCTTGCTCCCACTAGGATAATGACAGCGGATAAGTGGTTAGTACTTCATCTGTACATAAAAATGGATATCTCCTTGCCTTCCTCTTGACTTCCTTATATTGATCAACTAAATTAAAATGGAAAATGCACTGCAGGATATAGGTATTGTTGTTTATTGTATTGTTATGGTGCTTCCCTCTGTCTGGGGTGGTAGACATTTCCTTAATGAACGCCATGCTTCTGGAACGTGTTGTATCTTAATAATACGTCAATTGAGATACTGCCATTGGCATTTCATTGCACACTTATATGTTCATTCTTTTGGGATGCAATTATCTACAGGACATGTGTGAGTGCTTAAATTTGGATTGGAAATTTTTTTTATAAAATTATTTCTTTCCTGTTCGAATTTTCCATCTTACAAATTCCGGATACGATGTTTCATTCTGACAAAGAATTTTCGTCCCTGAAGCCCTAGAATGACAAATGTCATTTGACCCATGGCTTAAGGCAGAAATCTTGTGTATCTATCAAATTGGTGGTTGGTATGAAGGGATTTAAGCAAGCATTTGGTTTCGGATTTCCCCTTAAAAAAAGGGAAATACCCAATATGGTGCATTGGTAAGTTTTCCCATGGTGATCGCCTATTAGTAGGCAATGCTTAAAATCGCAATTTATGGTTTCCGGTAACGCCTTGTGGTATACTTCAGATTAATATATGAATGGCTTCTCAACAGTGAAATTCCAAAATTCCACACATTTTGACATTTCTAAGAAAATTATTTTGTTGCAGATCTATTTCGCTTGATTTTTGTCGCTTTGGGTCTACAACCAAACCTAACAATCCTCTTATTTCCGATCAATACGTTGGTGACCAATTTGAGTGGGCAAACTCAAACACCATAATCTTAATGTGTAAGGTAGGATTTCTTGTCAGACGCTCTCATACGAACATCAAAGTATCATCATTCAAGTATTCGCTCACACATTTCGATCCGAATATTGTTTTTTAGCTGTATAATTGTTGTTGGCTTATTCACATATACATACATTACACCCATCCAGAATAAACGATAAGTAAGATCAGATAAGATAAAAAAGAAAAATTGCGACAAACGATAACAGATAACGACTACTGACTAATCGATTTTGAAGCAGCTTGCAATACGGTGGTAGGTAGCACTAAGTTTCCAAGGCTAATGATCCACACATCAACCTGGCGCTCTCCAGACGGTCGAACATTTCGAGAGACAAACGTCGATACTAACCATTTTCTTGTTCCGGCTAAATTCAGAGCTAGATTGTCCAATGAGAAGAAGCTGCTGCCCAGAAGTAGAAATTTGACATTGGACGCCTAAGCACATCTGTAGCAGCAAGAGTTTACAGACAGCACCTGATTGAGAAACTGTCCACTGTGCCAATGCCAACATCGCGAAATCATTAAGAAGGTAGCCGAAACCACTGTAGGGTCAGAGAAAGAGCCCATGGTATAAAAATGAAAGCGTATACCGAAAAAAATGTGACGGGAGATGCACATAATAAAAAGCTGCAGCGCAAAACTAAGGGCAGCGAGAGAAAGTATCGAGCCAGGTGAAGAAGATTCTGCGTAGAAAGAGAAGCTCAAGACGATTGAAGAGCCCTGCGATCGAAACAATATCGGGAGGTTTTATAAGAAGGTAAAAAAAAATGGCGACAGGCTTTAAGTCCAGAACACAGGTTCTTCTAAACTGCGAAGGAAACCTATTCACCGAATGTGTGTAAACAGCATTTCCAGCAGCTGTTAAAAAGGCATTATGTAGAGAGTGAAAAGGAAAAAAGAAAACCCACATCCAGAACCAGTTCCACCACCCAATATAGAAGAAGTCGGCTTAGCTTTCATATAAAAAAAAAAGCTGATTGCATACCAGCGGAGCTCTTAAAATACGGTGGCAATGCTTTGGTAAGGCGCATGCACTACAATATTAACCAAGTATGGGTAGGAGAAAGCATGACCGATGACTGGACTATCAGCTCCATATGCCCCATCTGCAAAAAAGACGGCCGTATTTCTAGCAAGAACTATCGAGGCATATCCTTGCTTAACGTCGCATATAAGATCTTATCCAACGTACTGTGTGAACGTCTCAAACCGTTCTGCAACACACTAATCGATACGAACCAGTGTGGCTTCCGGCCCTGCAGATCGACTATAGCCCAAATTTTCACACTGAGACAAATCCTGGAAAAGTCCAACGAATTTCAGGTCGAGACTCACCACCTACCCATCGACTTTAAAGCCGCATATGATAGTATTCATCGTCAGGAGCTCTAAACGGCGATGGCTGAATTCAGCATCCCGGCAAAACTGATCCAGATGTTTCGCGTGATGCTTGAAAATACCCGCTGCAATGTGCAATGTGGAAGTATATTAGCTCCTCAGAACTATTTCAAATATTCATCGGATTTCGGCAAAGAGAAGCGCTATCATGTGATAAAGATAAGATAAACACTATCTAGCATCGAACAAAGTATGCATACAAAAGAAGTTCAGAGAATGAATAGGACTAATAGTTGATCAACCTAAACCGGGTTTCGAAGACTCAAATGATGGCAACACTGCGAAATCGAAAAACTTCACACAATCTAAAAACATTGACAAATTTAGAGCCTTAACACTAAATACTGCAACATACGATGGCGGACCCAGAAGTACTCGACCCAACAAAGAAAACACAAAAATTTTAGAAAAAAATTTATTTATATTTTAATATATAGTAATCCCCATTCAGCTCTATACAATTTTCCCAGCGATGTTCAGAAAGTTTGATACCTTTTTTATAATAAGAACTGTCTTGCTCCTCAAAATAGCCAATAACTGCCGACATCACCTCTTAATCGTTGGAAAATCTTTGACCACTGATCCATTTTTTCAAGTTTGTGAACAGAAAATAATCCGAGGGGGCTAAAATTGGAGAATAGGGTGCATGAGGTAGCAATTCAAACTTTAATTCATTAATTTTGTCCATTGCAATAACGGATTTGTGAGCTGGTACATTGTCTTGATGAAACAACACTTGCTTCTTAGCCAAATGTGGTCGTTTTTGCTTGATTTCTTCGCTCAAACGTTGCAATATGTTCGCATAATACTGGCCGTTTATAGTTTTTCCTTTTTCAAGATAGTCAATGACAATTATCCCACACGCATCCAAAAAAATCGACGCCATGACCTTGCCTGCAGATGAAACGGTCTCCTCCTTCTTTGTAGCTGGTTCTCCCTTTTGAATCCATTGTTTTGGTTGTTCTTTTGTCTCGGGTGTAAAGTGATGGACCTATGTTTCATTAATTGTTAAGAAACGGTTCAAAAATTCTGCTTTGTTGCTGTGAAACTTCGCTAAACACTCAATTGAAACATCTTCACGACACTGTTTTTGCTCGAGTGTGAGCAAACGCGGCACCCATCTTGCACACAGCTTTCTCATGTCTAAATTTTTAAATAATATGCGATGTATCGCACTTTTTGAAATGCGTACAATGTCTGCTAGATCGCGCACTTTCAGTCGGCGATCATCCAGTACCGCTTTGTGGATTTTCTTCACCATTTCTGGAGTCGTCATCTCATTTGGTCGACCACTGCGATGCTCGTTTTGACAGGCTCGTTTTAGCAGGCTCGTTTTGACAGTTCGTACGGCCTCGTTTAAATTCAGCAACCCAAAATTTTACATCTGGTACCGCCCTCGTATTTTGTAGAATCTTATCCTGGTTTTTTATATGGTATGCCTCCAACTGTCCACAAGCTACTGATTCATGGCCCAGATGTGATTTCGGCTACATTGGTTCCAATTGTTTAATTATCGGAAGAAGCTCAAGAGGCAAGGAACAAAGATTTTAACTCTCGTTAAAGCTAAATTTAAAGATCCAGCCATTGTCTATATTGTCGAAATCGAAAAACCTTCCATTCTCGGTATGTGTGTCAATGACAACTTAAGTTACAATGACCACATATTTGTTTTCAAAAATGTTGCGAAATGTCCAGGTTTTTTTTATGCGATGTAAGAAATATTTCACCCTCTCTGATCTGGCCTCTAAATATTGAGGCATTTATCCACCAGAAATTGAAGTATAATGCCCGCATCTGGTCGAGTCTGTTTTATCGCTATTTCCACTACCAGTGCTCCATAAAAATCACCAGTAGCATTCCGGCTCTTCAAACTTTTAGCTGTAACAGTATTGTCTCGCTGGTAATCCCACTTTTGAACTTACTTTAAAACACCGTGATTCGTTTTTAAGCCGCTTATGGAATGATTGCGATGTTGAGGAGATATAGATATATGGAGCAGTTGAGGCGGTATCCTTTTTTTTGTTGATCTGGCATACAGTGCTGAGGTTTCATTCATCACTCTTCTGAGAATATCTGAGAAATGAGTTGGTTCAAGTTTTCCACAAAGTATTGTAAGCAGTTTGGAATACCTCGGTGGGTAAGCTGTCTGGTCCAGCCGATTTGTTTGATTTTAGCTTAGATATTGCTATCCTTACTTCGTTCTATTCAGATGGACGCAAACTTTCGCTATCATCATCTAAGTTAAATGGTCTATTCTGCCTGACGGCGGAATATTGGGCAGTTTTCATATTCTCAGCGTCGACAGTGACTCCACTACAAGGTTTCCTTCTTCAATTCCACAGTCTTCTGTACGGGTTTTGCCTTGACAAGTTCTTTTTTATCTGTTTATTGGTAAAACTTCCGTAGATCTCACGGTCAAGCTTTGTAGGTTTCTTGTTTAGCTGCATGTGCTTGCCAAACCAAGGATTTCTTGGTGGTGGTCGCATGAGCCCCAGTACATCAGTTGTGGCGTCTCTGATGGAACGCCACTTGATTCTTGATGCAGGCGGCATAGGAGAGATTTCGGAATATGAGTTCTTCTTTGTTGTGGCGCTTGAGAATTACGCTTTCACAACTTGACTGCAAAAAGGTAGTAATCCGCAGGCAGGCATGCTTTACGTCTATCGGAAAATGATCAATTTGATTTAGGGTTTGAAGATCCGGAGACCGCCAGGTCCCCTTGTGTATATTGAGATGAGGAAACCTTGTGCTTGCTGTAGTGATATTTCATATCGCCGCAAAGTCAAAAAGCCTAAGTTCGTTGTCAGACGTGGTGTCGTGTAGGGTATGTCTATCAACTATCCTTTTAAATACATACATTCTCCTATCCTATCCTGGCGCTTAGTACGATTTTAACGTCATACTTTGGATATTGTTCATATGTCTTGTGGAGGAGGAGCTCTTAGAAACATTCTTTGGTGACGTCGTTCTTGTTCTCCGTAGGGGTATGGGCGCATATTAGCCGTATGTTAGCAAATTTAGCCTTCACATATCTTAACCTCTTCCATATAGGGTTGTGAACCCTATGACGGCGAACGTAAGAGTAGTGAAAAAGCTCTCCTAGGAATTCCGAAAGGCCGTCACATCCAACAGGAAACCCACACAAAGGTCTAGTCCATTGTCTAATAATGACAATGACGTCCAATGACGTTGTCTAATAAAAAGCGGGAGCAGAGTAATGTACTAGTCTTATCGTAACGGTTTTCAGATGACGCCACCGAAGGTTGCTACGATTTGACCAGTTACAAGCAGTTGGTGGCAGAACCACCGGAAGTCCTTACCAGGTCTTAAATCACGGTACCATAGGAGTCAGGAGCCCCCCGGATCTCGGTCCGGGTCTGACTTGTTAGAGATAGGCCCCCTTGTGGGAACGTCATGATGGCAGTGGTTGTCTTGCTGTTAGTTTGACCCGTTGTAGAGTTACAAATAAGTCGGCTTTGAACCATACCAAGGGTGGAACTTGTACCTCCAACCCAAGTTCTGCTTTGATATTATAATTTTTGTGTGTAACCGCTGGCAAGGCGTATCCTTGCTTCCATGGATGTATGGGCATCCCGTGGAATTAAGTTTTCTCGACAGGTGTCTCGTGTTAAAACCCTTGGCTTGTTGTACTCCTTGTTTGCTTCTTTTATTGACAAAAGAGAAACTTTAATGATAAAATGCCTTGCGTACCAGAATTTACCACATCAGCGTCGAGTACCTGCAGCCTGATGCGATTGTAGCTCGGGCACTCATAGAGGCAATACTCAGCGGTGTCGGGCGGTGGTGAAAGGGCCCAGTAAATCTTTCAGCGCAGTTGGTCGTTGCTAGAAATAGAGATACTTGGCCTCTTCAATGATTCTTTGCAATCAAGTGCATTGCGTATATTGTATCTTGAAAGACAGTTTTTCTAACGAAAAATAATGTGTCGCCTTCCAGAAAAACACCACCAACCCGACTACATTGCTTTCTTAGTCGCTTCGCAACAAAAGGAAAAGGAGTTTTGATGTTTTTAGGATAAGACGGCATATCCAATTGCGAATATCAAAGAGAGGGATATTCCTTTCAAATTTCACGGAGCAATGATGGTTTTTATCGCCATTCTGCACAATCTGACATGTTTGGCAGACCACCTTGGTTGCGACAAGTCAGCGATCTGAGTTTATATTGCCCGGTCGGACTTCTATAACATTTGCATCGAGCGCACCATAATGAATTTCGCTGACGGTTTTATGATCAAATATCCGTCGTGTTGTGATTTTTTCGACGAGAAAAAGGTGTGCTGGTTTTAGTGCTATTCGATCGAGTATCAAAATCAATTAGCCCAAGTCCGTCCTTGGCATTGTGTTAGATGTTGCCTTCTCTATTTTGGCATTAAAATCATCTAAAACGATTTTGCACCATATTAAGGACATTGCTTGTAAAATTTGTTGAGGAGTTCGTAGAAGCATTCTTTATTAAGCTTCATCTACCATATTTCTTCTGGATGAGCTGAGTTTATGCCGGATTATTACAAGGCATTCGCACACGTACTTAAGGCTTATCTTATCCTACCACGTACACAAAAAAGCATCGGCCGCTTCTTTTTCATTCTCTTTTATCCTATCTATCACTTTATTGTTGAAGCTAAATAGAATATTGCATATATCAATTACAATTACATAGAAGAAGCTTTGACTCACTTTTTGTTTGTCTTCACTTCCCATTAAGTGAAATGACTTAGACAGTCTCTTTGCCTTTGGTCAAACTTGAAGTACCATACACATATCTGAATTGCGATGATTGGAAACGTTGGAATTCAACAAAGGTATTCAAAAACAGAAACCGCAAAACTGTATCCGTAAATATATCATTACATTCATTTGATGATGCCGCCGCGCTGTCTTGTTGCCGCTTAAAAAAATCGAAAGCGAAATTTTTCAAATGTCGTGCTACCAAATAATTTAGCAACCAATACAAGAAATTTCACGCAACGCCACAATATCTTAAGTGACAATAATGTTTCCAAATTGCTGGCGTTTATTTATTTTCTGAATCTTCAATGAAATTTGCATTTTTAACTGCCAGATCGCCATATCATCACACCGCTAAGCCGGCTACCGATTAGATTGCCCATCTCAGCTCATGTCAGCTGCATGAAGTTATGAGATTTCATCTTTGCCAATGGCCCACCATTAGAGTAGAATTTAAATTGTCCAACTTGATAAATACGTTACCATAGTTTATGGGTGGGTTTTCTAATTTTCGACGATGGAACGTTTTATTGGCGTTAGTCATGCATCGCGGAGGTCCCGGAGGTGTCTTACGAGTATGGGAGGGAACTGAAATTTTCGGCGTTGAAAAATGTTGCACCTCGTTGGTGGAATGTGGAAATATTTTAATTTCCAAATGATGTGAGTTTGATGAAATTGGCAGATCTATGAGGTTGGTGTTGGTGGTGCTGCGGATTAGATGGAACCAGGTAGTAAGTAGAAAAGGTTGATTTGGGACGAAACCGGTTACTTCGTGCATTGTTTAGTGTTTACCAAAACAATGGTGAAACTAGTTAGGAGATCTGTATTGGAATTTCGTTGTTACATACTGAGTTTCTTGAGATTATGTTTGTCTCATAGGTGCCTTGCGTAGTGTGTAGTACACTTGTGGCATTAAATTAGTTTTTTCTTCTTTTTTTTTTCGCCATGTGGAAACCTTTTCGAACTTTGGTAACAGGAATGTGTTAATTGCTTTTACATTCATAACATGCGAGCATAAGAGGCTTTCTTGATAGAAAGATGCTAGTGAGTTCTTATCATGCGTAAAAGGCAATCTACTCCAAGTGCAAGTGGTTTAGATTTGCTAAGCTAAACAGAAGAGGTAGGCAAACAAGGAGGTAGTATCTTTATCATATTCGTTGATAGTCAAGCAGCATTTAGGGCGGTGAATTTATTAATTGTATGGGCTTGAAAAATAAAGCTAACTGCTTCAATGTATCTTAGAACGTAACCAAGAGCAATAAGGTCAGAATCTGGTGGATACCAAGTCACAAAGGTTCTTAAGGAAAAAAAAAAAAACTACCGCGAGGTAACATGCATGGCGTTAAAAATATCAACGCCTAACATACTGGAGCATGTGGACACAGTGGACAAATAATTTATATGGGCACGCTAATATTCTTTATATATTAGGAATCCACTAAGGGAACTTCGATTACACCATACCTAAACTTTGTTTTGACAAAGACCTTCTTGCTTCCCCTTTAGATCCTTCTGGGAGGAAGATGCTTTTATGGAGGACAAGTCTGTTCACTTCTATATAGATGGATCTAAAGCCGTTAGCAGGATTGATGGTTGTGTTTTCTCAGATAAGCTAAATCTAAGCCTCTCCTTCCGCCTTCCAAATCACTGTAGCGTGTTCCAGGCGGAAATTTTGGTGATTAAGGAAGCTCTGTACTGGCTGAAGAAAAACGTGATATCTGCAAAGGATATCAGCATTTTTTCGAATAGTCAGGCCGCTATCAAGTCCTTGGACTCAGTATAATTAAACTCTAAAACCGCCCTTGAATGCCGATCATCTCTTATGGAGATGGCAGTGTAGTTCAACCTACACCTTTGTTGGGTGCCGGGCCACAAGGACATTCCAGGGAATTTTAGGGCCGACGAATTCGCAAAAGTTGAATCCACTCTACATATTCTATCGGAAAAAGTTAGCATAGGCAAACCAATCGCTACGTGCAAATTATTGTTTAAGCTGGATTCTAATAAAAGAACAGACCTTAGATGGACTGGTGGGCCAACAGATTTGGCCAAAGCTGGATTTGAATCGCTCTAAGAGTCTGATTCTTCTAAATAGGAAACATCTCACCGCCATTATAGGTGTCATCACTGGACACTGCCTTACAGGCAAATATGCAAGAAGACTTGGCGCTTTAACAAACGATTTCTGTAGAAGCTGCATGGATGAGGAGGAAAAGGAGACAAATGTCCATCTTCTATGTACATGTCCAGCTCTCTCCTAGGTGGAGTTTTTTTTTACAATGACTTAAACGATCTAAAGAATATAGACGTTAACAGTCTCCTGTGCTTCATCATAACCTCAAATTGGTTCCGTGAGTAAGAGGATCATAGATCCACGTGGTAGAACAACAGGGCAATAGGCTTAAGTGGGTTGATTCTTCAGCCATGACTCTCACCTAACCTATCCTAACATACTGGAGTAAAGTTCAAAGAATTGAACCATCTATCCTTGAAAAAAAAATCTTTAAAAATGTCTTCAACAGCAGGAGATTTATATCGAATTCCTTCCAAACTTTCTCTTCCAAACTGCGGTCGGAAGTATCCCCTGTATACAATTAACCATGCTCCCAAAACTGGGTGCTTATACTTAATGTGTTATTGTTCGGGTTTTTGCCACTTAAGCAGGTGTGATTTCTTAGAAGTTCCGTGACCGTATATTATCAAATTCTCTACTAGTGACCTGTAGGGTAGGTATGTAGGTAGGTAGGAGTGTCGGTTTTTAGCAGGAAAAACCAAATAGCACTTGTGCTGTTTACCTATCTCCGATGGTTTTTTTTTTTTTTTTTTTGGAACGCTTGTTAGAATATTCAACCGCGCTTAGGGAAAAGGTTTTTTCTCCAATCCTTTTGCAAAAACGTTATTGAAGTGATTTTTACCTAAGGCGCTGGGCCTGGCATTCGCTTGAACCGGATACTTGTAAGGAAAGTAAGTAAGATATTCTTTCTCATTTACATTTTTGCTACTACGGTAGCAGGCATTGTAGGTTACATGTAGCTTGGATGTGTGATCCACTAAAGAACAGTGGCCTGTGGTTATGGATATAACTCTAACAATATCTTGTCTTGGACTGCGACAAGTTTTTGATATAGCGCATGTTATCAGTCTACGTCAGCCCTGGTAAGCAGGCATGATAGTTTGTTGGTATATGTTGCCGTTTACCACCATAACCGGAATGTAGACTGTTTCTGTAAGTGAGTCGTCAAGGGCTGTCTCCTGGCTAGACATTTCATCTGCCACTGTGTACTGAACCCCAGACGATGAAGGTTGAGTAAATATTGGCATTGGCTGACTGGTTTTGATTTTTCCATTCCACTCTTGTGAATTTTACTGAGATTTTTCGATTGAAGTTTAGAGAAGGTGTAGCCAGAAGAAGACGCAAATTTGATGGTTCAGCACTCATCCTGTTCTTGTAAATAGGTCTATAGGCAGCGGGTGTAGGGTAATAGTTAAGTTAAGTTCCTTGTTCTCTTTCTGATTGATCGTTCAATAACGATATTATACCGATAGTCCAGAAAAGATTTGGTCGTTAGGGAAGGCTACTGCCAGTCATTTAAGTGAATTTATTCTCCGTCAATGATTTGTTAAGTTTATTGTTTTCAATAAAGTTCAAAATAATTTTGAGCCCTGTGTTTTGAATATGATCATGAAAGATCTTCTGTTTAGAAAAGCTTTGTAGATACAACTAAGCACTTTCAAGTTTTGACCGAAAAACCGATAAATGCCCCCTTACCTGAAAGGAAGGCTCTACATCGCAGTTGTGCGTCTGGCGCTCTCATACGATTCATAATGCTGGACAATGTACAAAAAGCATGGGAGCAAATTAACAGCAGCTGAGATGAAGACATGAAGGCATGACAGCAGGAGTAACAAAGCTTGATAGAATAAGAAGTTCGAAGATTTAAGGAAGCCTTCATGTAAGGGAATCAATCACAACCAAGATAGAGCACAACCCGTTCAGTTATTATTGTAATTTTTAAAGGAGATATCCTTCAAACCCCGTCAAAAAGGCAATATCAATCAACTTTCCTACACAACCGCGCGAAAAAGGCAGACCAAACATTAATATCATTTGATTGGCCTCAGTGACGAAGTGATCCGAAACTGGGAAGCCTGCCGGTACTTCCTGAAGTCAAACAGGCAAACCCCGCTGGGGAGACCAGTGTGTATGCAGTACAGTGGGAGTGTTGTGATACTTCTACTCCGGATCATAACCTCGCTGTAAGGAAGTAAGAACAAGCACTTCCTAGTTTGTTGTCGTTCTATTTTCAAAAACAACTGCTCTAATGCAGTTTATGTTTTTTTTTATGTCTTTGAGTTGCCATCACCAACCTACAGTCAACTTCAACGAATTGTCCTTGCATTGGATAAAAGGAAAAAGTGCAAATCACCTTCAGGTAAATCACAAAGTCATTTGCACACCTCAAGGGCCAAATGAGCACACTTTTTAAATCTCAATTGGACTGGAACGAAATCGAAAATTCCAAAACGTTATAACGTAAAGATTTGTGCAAACTTAATCCGCTAATTGAAATTGTGGCAAAGAAATGTAATAATTCGAATTGACAGTGTTAACGATCTGCTTAATCATCACCATAAATCCGCCTCACAATAAAGCCAAGGAGGTAGATTCAACTTCCTTGGGGCGCGACGAAGAGCTAAAACCATCACCAATTACCTCAAGTCAAAGACGCGACTTGAAGAAAACATGTTGTACGAATACGAGTACGGCTTGGCGGTTATTATTTAACGCAAGACGATTACACCACATATCTGACGTAATACCATACGCAGTCAGACTCAACTATGCAACACCAGGTCTTTTGGTCTATGTCTGAGAGCGTAATCCTGTAATCTCTGTAATCTCTGCCGGAGGTGGAGGCAGATAGGTAGACACTTTGCAGATTGCCTACATGAACTGCACTCGAGGAACTATTTGTTGCGCGGCATTAGATAATCCTTTTTGGCGCTGATAGTGGTAATAAATTTTGTGGTCGAGACTCAAGGAATCTGCTTATAATCGCAGGCTGATGTAAATTTTGTTGACAAGAAGTCATGAGCACCTAATTTTGCAGCGATATAGCGAATGGGAATAGGTAGGCGGGCAATAAAGTTGAGCTTACTGTACGTACTTATATTTGCTCGTAAAGTTAGTGAGATTTTTTATTTATTTATTTTTTTTTTTTTAGTTTTAATGAACCTCCAACGTTATTTTAATGAGTGGTTAGGTGCAAATGGGAAGAGTAAAAAATAATAAGGGGTTATGTTGGGAAGAAACTCTTTCATTTGGCAGATGTTTCCTTAAGAGTTCAAAAGTTAACTGAAGGAATCTTTTATAAGCCTTTAAAGAGGACCTATGAACAAGATTCTAAAAATGACTGAATATCTTATCCTGTTTTGCTCGTAAAAAATATGTATTATAGTGTATGCTATCTTTATGTACAAAGCTGTCAAAGTTACCAATGACATCCAGCTGTCAAATTATAAAATAATATCAAAATTCCGGATGTGAATTTCGTCGTGAGGTCGGTTGTTCATCATGGCTTCAGTGTGCAGGCATTTCGTCACACCATAAAAAAGTCTGAGCGTGAGTACACCCTAACAAACAGAGATTGGTGCGAAATAAAGAAAACGTAGTCGCCGTTGCAGCCAGTATCGAAGAAGACGCTGAAATGTCGATTCAACGCCGATCAGCTGAATTGGGAGTCGCCAGAGAACCCGGTTTATTTTGCGGCTGGATTTGGGCCTACATCCATACAAATTTTTGGCTAACGCAAGAATTGAAGCCAGAAGACGTAAGACAACGTCGTGACTTCCCTAATTGGGCGCTGCATATGTTGACCGGAGTTCCGGATTTTGGCCAAAAAATCATCTTCTCGGACGAGGCACATTTTTGGTTCAGTAGCTACATCAACAAGCAAAATTGCCAACACAATCCACAAGTGTTTGGCCCAGGTATCAGGTATAGAGCGATCTTAGCCGATTTTCTGTGGTCAGAGCGCGACAATATCGATATATCCCGGCTGTGGTTCCAAGAAGATGCCATACAAGCGACACAACGCTAAAAGTTGTGAAGGAGAAATTTGGCGAAGGCGAGCGTTTATGAATTGCCACTCGCGGTTATGCGATTTGACTATTTTTTCTGGGGCTACGGTAAGTCCTTAATCTACGCTAACAAAGTGGTTACTTTGGACGAGCCCAAGACCAACATTCGACACGATATAGAATGTGATTCCATGATGGTGGTGTAACTATCAACCTTTCAAAGTGCCCAAAGGGGTATCTGATTCTAAGTGTAATAGGAAAACTTATGACAAAGTTTGGTTTGTTGACCCACTCGGCTGTAGTATGCATCTCAAAAGTTATAACAAGAAGCTCTTTAGGAAAGACAGCTGGCGTACTGTGAGCAATAAACGCCGGTGTCGCCTTAGATCTCACGAACCCAAGCGAAAAACTCAAAAAAAATTTATAATGAAGACTACAACAAACTCGAAAAAGATTAATTCAACTGTTGACGACACATGTAAGAGCTAGAATGATGACCAACAGCAATGTAAGCTACCCTTAACTGGGTTGGTAATCCCGAATACCTAGTGAAATATCTAGAAACGCTAGGGACGACCAAAAACTGTGATACGTCGTTTGTAATCGCGTTCAGCTCACATTTCACTGTGGATTGTCATTGGAATCAGACTTAAGGATAATAATGTGCATATTAGCGAGCAATTGGTGGAAATCATTTTCGGGGCAAGATTCGGATACTTCAACAGAGGAGAAAGGCGAGGTATCACCAAGCCTCCGATGTGCTTCACAAGAAATGAGAAACCCATGCTTGACGATGAATGTCGGCTAGTATTCTCAGCAAAAGACCGAAGATGAAGGCTGAGTTGTGAGGTGCTGTTGACACATCATCTGAGGAGGAAAACCAAACACAAACTTCTGCAAAGGAAAAATACAGAGTTCGAAAATGTTAAGTCGACGACATTAAAAGGCGCTACTTCAAATATGAGGTTAGGAAATTTTACCTGGAGTTAAAAAGAACGTGCAAAACAGGCTCGAACCGAAGCAAAGGTCACCACGAAAACATCGTATTCGGTGCAAAGTTAGTGACAAAAATTCACTTTTGTTAAAGGTAAAGACGATAAAAGTATTTTGATGACCACAAAACGTGGATGGACACCGTGTAAACTTCCGATAATTTGACTAAAATGAAGTTGGGACAGCAATATCCAAACTCAAATGCAACAAATATGCGGAAAGTGACGAACTAGCCGACAATCCTTTCAAAGCTAGAGAAATGATTTGGTAGGTAGCATGCACCAGCTCATCTGGTCGGAAAGTCGTATACCACCTCTGGAGCTAATTCACTTTACTGAGGAGTGGAATATCACTAAAGCTAGCAAGCTGCGATGAACATTTGAATTAATCTGGTGAACGCCAATGGAGAAATACCAAAAATTAATCACCCTATCGGAAGATGGTATATATATACGTCAATCATATTTGACATTGGTGAACTAGACAGTTGCAGTATACAAACAGACAAGCGCTATACTTCGCAAGAGCGTGGAATAATTGTGTCGATGTGTTTGACCAATAGTAATCGGTCGGTGGTGTTAGCGCGCCGTGAATTTCGACGTCGATTTTCTTATCCTGTCGCGCTAACTGGGCAAACATTCCGGCGCTTAGGTACTCGAACGGAGTAGAACCACAAGGGACTGCCACCCTACTGTTCGTTAGGCCGATAATATCGCGGCTGCGGCTGTCGATGTCACTGAGAACAAAGGAACATCAACCAAACGACGGGCCACGCAATTGGGCATCACCAGACGGACTCTACAGCGAATTTTAGTGAATGACTTACACATGTTCCCGTACAAAGTGCAAAGAGTGCATCGGTTAATGACTCCTGACCGTCAGTCGCGTGTGAATGACTGTAAAGCCATCCTCAATCTCAACAACGAAGAGGACGATTTTGTGTCGAAAAATCTTCGTTTCTGGGGCACTGAAAATCCTCGGAGGAGTGATTGTTGGCGAACGCTACAGGGCCATGATAAACGACTTCTTACTGCCGAAATTGAATGAGACGGTACAAGCGCACACACAGCACGACCCACAGTGGATATTGTGAAGGAAGCGTTTCTTGATCCCATAATCTCCCGTTTTGCCGATTTAGCATGGCCTCGCTCGATTTAACCATCCTAGACTTCTTTCTTTGGGGCTATTTGAAGTCGCGGGTCTATGCCAACAAACCTCAGATAATCGCAGCCCTTAAGGAGAATATTCGACAGGAATGCGAACAGTTATCACTGGATAATGCGATAAAATAAGCACAAATGTGTAGTAACACTGGCGGCAGCCTCTTGGCGGATATCATCTCTTCCACTGAAACAGAAATTGTGAAGATCCAAATAAAGATTTCCATTACTCAAAATCATTTTTTTTTTATTTAGTAAAAAAGTAATTCAAACACAAAATTGGATGAATAATTTTGCCCCACCTTGTACTTTGATCGGATTTAATACGAAACGACAACAAATTTCTAGAACATTTGCCGGTCGTCTATCATCAAACTCTAAACAAGTCCTGCTCCACCAGGAAACGCTGAAGACGCATAACAGCGATGGCAACGAGCCATTATTAAAAGGCCGCAACTATTTTGCTGCGTTTCGTTGGACCGCCGCACAAAACTCCTGGTTTAATGAACAGGGCCAAGAAACTCATGCAGCGAAAAAAAAAAAAAATCACTAAAAGCGCATTTCTGGTATAGAAAGTTCGGAAAGGTAAAAGAAAGTTTCAAGGTAGCAAGACTCGAGTATAGACCTGTGAGATGAGTATGAAAACGAATATGTTCATATGTTACTGTACTGAGCATATGGAAGAACACAAGACCCTAATTCTGCTGAGGCAAAAGGAACCAGTTGATTGAAGCCAGCAATATAAGCTTTATTACGAAAAGATGCCGGAACGGATAGCCTACCTGTCGAGGTATTTAAGGCATCATGGGATGCCTTGGTAAAACGACTGCACCAACTTATTTCCATTATTTGATCGGTCTTAAGCATGCCTGTTGAACAATAACAAAGAAACTCTAATCTGCACAAAATATAGAGACATGAGTAACATTGCGTACAAGGTTCACGCAGTTTTTAGATTTTGGACAAAATCCCAAAAAGTATATACCGATACTCGCTCTCTATCGACTTCAAGGCACAATATGATAGCGTTTGTAGGAAGTTATGTCTAATTTTTGCATTATTTTCAGAGTCAGATTGTGCAAAATGGGGATGGAGAAGATAAAAGATTTTTCAAGATGTAAGAATCACAATTTTCCAAAAGTCAGTGAATCTACATTGTAAACGCTGACGACATTGATATCATTGACAGTACACGCCAAGGAGTAACTGATGCGGTTGTAATTATTGAAACTTAAATTGCAAATTCAGTTTATGGATATCAAAGAGTCGATTCTCACTTGAACTGGGGACATCAACCGATTTCGAGTGTCCAACTGGTGGTAAACAGAAGGAAACCAGATCCACGTATGTACAACCCTCAGTAAGTACGTAAGGTTTTGATTTGATTTGCTAAGACTTCAACATTGAGACAAAGTAAAGTCTCGAATGTTAAAGAACTTAGGCACATCTTAACTACTTTTGTTACAGACTCAATATCTGATCAAGTACAACGTTGTCTCGAAAAGGTCAGCAGATTACTTATTTAGAAAAAAAAAAAAAAAAAAAAAATTCAAATTTAAATTCCCGTAAAAGAGATCTGACATTTTGTCAAATTATATCCGAAGCACTTCATCCGAATAAAGATTTCTGCCTTCTTAGTAAAGAGTTACCCTTACCATAGACGTGCATTAGATTGCATTTCCCCAAAACGAAACAACTTTTATACAACTTTTGGATTGAGGTAGTGTGACTGGATTCACTATTCACTATGCCTACAAAGAAGTAACCAGGAAATAAATCATCATCTCCAAGTTGTGGATGATGCTGGTTGCAGTTTTGCCACTGTTGTTGTTACTATTGCCGTTGGATTTCGTCTCCGCATCGGCTTTTGGTTGATTGAATAATTTCTGTTTACCATAAATTCCGATTGCCTTAATAAAAAGTAGTGACTCGTCGGTCGACATCGACGGCGACGACGGCCGAACCACTCCAACAACAACAACATTGTGATGCAACGAACTTCAACTGACAAAACGAAACCCTGGAATGCTACTGCAATACGCTTTTGTATCTGGGAAATTTGTTACTTGATTGATTTGCTCTAAGACAGACTGCATCGTGCGCTAGTCGCACCGCCTGTTGTGGCTGGTGCAACAATTGATTTCTTGTCGATTTTTTGCGGCACATGAAAATGTCATTTGCTCATTGCATTTCCGTTGTACAGTAGTCGACTGGTAAAGAACGGACCGAAGAAATTGGCATATTGTTGTCTTTGAATTTTCGCAATTTGTCCATCGCACGTTTAAGTTGTACAGCAGAGCAGGGCTATCGGCGCCTATTTGGGAGTGGAGATGGCTTTAAAAAGAGGTCATCAACTCAAAAAACAAACAAAACTCGCCGACCGTACGTAAATTGCATATTATTTTGGATGTGAAAAATTAGTAAATTTATTACAGATATGGTTAGTTGACCTACACAAATTTCGCATGCAGGTAGCAATTAAAATTAATTGACTTCGAATTACAGTGGTAAAAGAGAAATATGTATGTACAATAGTATAATGAAGATTGGCGCAGGTTGTGACAGTTCGTCTGAAATCTTGCCGAGATCAATTATTTAAGCTTGCTTGGTGGAGCATAGTATCTCTAGTTAGGAACCTTCTTGATGGGGTCTGTTTCTATTTTTGTACTCCGCCTAAGGCAAAGTCTTAAAGTTATCTTCTCTTTAAGTTAATGTCACTGTATATTTATGTTTTGTATCTCGTTAGGGCGGTTAATTTGAAAATTGGTCAACGGAAGAGAGAACAAGTGTTTTCGAAAAACTTCGTGTCCTAAAGAAGTCCTCAAACGCTTTCGATAGATCCGAAACGACCGATTATGTCAATATCGTCCGCATGTCCCAGTAGCGAAAAGACCTGTTGAGGATAGGGTCTTCCGTGTTAACATCTGCCCTGCGCATTATCTGCTCCAGAACATAATTGAAAACAGTCATATGATAGTGCATCTTCTTGCCGAAATCCGGTGCACGTTTGAAATAGTTCAATTGAGCTACTTCCAAATTGCACATTGCTGCGCGTGTTTTCCAGCGTCACCCGACACATCTGGATCAGTTTTGTCGGGATGCCGAATTCGGTCAACATCGTATAGAGTTCCTGACGTGCTCCTTATGTACATCATCTGTCACTTTTTTCCGGTATGCGTATTTATCATAATACAACGGGCTCTTTCGCTGGGGTGGCTGGTACCTTACATGGTACCTCCTCAATGATTTCGCGGTACTGGCACCATTGATTTTTCCTTTTCCTTTCCGTTTTTAGCATTGATGTCCCCGAGCACAATTTTGACATCATACTCGGGGCAGGCTCCGTAGGTTCCATCCAGGAGGACATAAAACTTCTCTTTGATAGAGACAGCATTCTCATCGGTAGGTACGTGTAATAGGCAGGTTAAGGAGTATTCAATTTATTTGCTCAGACAAGTGAAAGACAAGTGACCCATAAAATTCGAAGTCCACTGTAAACTTTGGCGATGAGAGAATTAATATGGATATACCAAGAACGAGTTGAATTAAGAAACACACCAATGTTTTTAGCAAAGACATCCCAATTAATGGGCATTTGGTTTATATGAACGGGATGAAGGGCTGAGAGACCACAAGCTCGTCGGTGTATTAATAGTACTTTCGCCCTGTTAGGATTAAGTCGAAGATCATGTTCAATTGACAAGTCTTGAATTCTAGCAAGATCTTCATTTGGGATATCTATAGCAGAGTGTAATTAATTTGTTTTGCAACTTATCATAAGTTGCACATCATTTACGTACATATGGATTTTGAAGTGTCTTACAATATTTGGCAAGTTGTTCACGCATAAGGAGAAAAGAGTAGGTCCAAGTATTGATCTCTGTGGCACCCCACTCCGTACACTTAAATAATTCGCACTATTCTCACTAATGCAAACATATTGTTTCTTTCCGTTTTAATAAGATCTTATAAGAGCTGCGGGCATAGCAGAAAAAGAGGAACAGTTTTTAAACTTGACGCAAGTGACCGCGTCGATGGATGATAAAAACGCCGGAAAGTTCTTATCCATTGTGTTTCCATATCTTTTGGGATCGAAAACTAGTCTAATGTTTACATAGAAGATCTTTGTTATTCAAGTAATAATGAATTTGTTTTAGTGCTAACTTTTAAAATGCCTTTGACAGCATCACAGTATAGCAATATTCAACCGTATTCCGCATTCTTTTCTTAAGGACCGGGATTATTTTTTGCTTTTCCATTTGGAGGGAAAAGTTAAGCACCAAACAGTAGAACTGTATTTACTAAAGTCTTACTCAAAAGCGCATATACAAATATTATTCGGAATAGGACTCTATTTTATAGTTAACACGGTAGCCCGAAGGAAGAGCGTTTGAAAATTTTTGTTCTTCGATTGAGTTGATTGAGTTCTTCGATTGTTTTTTTTTTTTTTTTCTATTAGGACGTTAATAGAACTCATACAAAGGGTTGAACCTCTGTACTTTTTATAATAAACCAGTGGCTGCATTACCATCACCCACCACATCATTGCCAAGTACCCTAGCAGTATACAATCAATGGCGCTTAAAGAAATTGGGAAAAATCTGCATGCATCTTTACGCATGGTTTACGCCATCTAAATTTAGGCTAACAAGTGATCCAACTGTTAATAGAAACGCTGCCCGAGACAAAAGCTGCCCCAATGCAGGTTTAGGTCCTAAAAGGTATTTTCCCGAGAGTTGTCAAGCAAATTTCATTTCATAATCATTTTCTGATCGCAATTACATTTTGAGGTAGGACCGATTCGATGGTTTTGAACTGTGCATTCGGAGATGGCATGAGGGAGAGCTGGGCATGTCCTTCTCCATGCAATTCCTATCCAGTTTTGGTCATAGCATCCAGCTTTAGTTTAAGTTTGGACGTAGTGTTGAGTATACCGACGACACATTTTTCAGGCAGGTTAGGTAGAGTGGTTCCAAGTTCTTCGGTTCACAATAGGTATATCAGCAGCTCATTAATCACTATGTTTCAGAAAATTGGTGAAAGGACACCGCCTTGCGGTATATCTCTGCATCTTTTAGCAGAAGGCCACATCCGGTTTGGGGTTGATAGTCCTGCTTTTGGCGAAAGACGGATCAGCTCCCCAAGTGAGTCATCTACTTTCAGAGTTGACAGTGCAGTAGTGATTGCGGATGTGTTGATATTATTAAACAATAGGCATGTTGAACCATCATGGATATCATGGATATTAATCAGTCGTTCTAAAGTCTTTAGAAGGAAATATGATAGACTTGAAGATATAATGTTCTTTTGGAGAACGTGAGAACATTTTCTGGCCTTGGGAATGAAAACTATAATACACGAACTTCTCTCCATGACAATGAAATAAAGATAATTTCTACTCAACTACTCATAATATTCATAAGCGTTGAAAGGATGATATTTAAGGAGATTAGTAGCTTGGCGGGTACTATACCGTCCGGCCCAGCAAACTTGTATAGTTTGAATTTATGCAGCGCCCAGAGCAGCTTCTCTCTTGTAGCGGCAGAAGTATATATATACAGTTAAATACATATACATATATATATATCGAGTTATTCATCACTTCAGGTCTTCAAAAAGCTTTTTTCTTGCAGCTAAGCATCGTAAGATTTGCAGAGATGTTGCGATGTCTCAGAGGTTTTTGTTATTTTGTCACAGAATAACCTCCAGGATTGTCTCTTTGCCATTCTTACTACTTTTTTTTTATGTATTTTGAAGGATTCCTTATGTGAGTTCCAGTCTGTCACCTTTCTGATGCTTTTTTCTTGGTTGAAAATTTTCCTGAAAGCGTGTCTAAGCGTGCGTTGAATTACAGGCCAAAAAGGGCCATACCCTGATTGAGAGCCAGAGTAAATCATTGACTTTTAAACGTGTTCCTCTGTATGTTTGCCAATCAATTTTTCTATAATTCCGAAATGCTACGAGTTAGATTGTAGTTGGCGTGAAGTGACTCTGAATGATCTCAGAGTTTTCAGGCGATTCTATTCAGTTTGTTATCACATGAGTGATGTTATCGGAGACAAGAGCGATATCTAGCACTTCTTGTCGGTTTTTAGTAATAAAAGTGGTCTTATAACAGACCCTTAATCGCATTTTAAATGCTGCTGCATACTTTAATGCTTTTCGTCTAAGGTTGTCGTCTTCCATGAAGTCTTCCATGATGTCGTCTTCACGAAATTGGTTCAAAGAGGAAAATTGAAATCGAACCTAAAGACGAGTTATTTTTGTAACGCAATAAGAATTTAGAAGGAATGAAGATATTTTAGTTTGTCCAGAGAAAGCCTGGCGTGGTGGAAAGGAGCACAAGAAAGGATCCAACTGACTCATAGGATAGAACTTATGTATGTTATTGTAGCTGTGTAGATCCTCGATGACGATCTTCTTGCTTTGCCGCATTTCCTTTTATGTTGGCTTAAGTCTTTCGAGCGATATATTTATTCCAAAGAATTTTGGTATCCATGATGACACCTAGATACTCGTACTAATCTTTGTTAAAAAGTTTATGGCAATGTCAGCTTTCTTCTTTTTCTGAATAACTGCAGTATTCAGAATGTTGGCGGAAAGGCTTAGCGCAACTATCATCGATTAATTACGCCTGAGACAGTTTTTTTTTTTTGTCAGCCTGAGGGGGAAGCTACATGTCCGTACACTGTGAAGATGCCAATGTGAGACTCCTACTTACTAAGCCTCACCTCCGTAAAGAAACATCGTCCCGTCGTTCGCCACAGGGAACCGCCGTAAAACATAATTTTGTGGAGCAGGGTAGCCTGTGACTAAAAATCATGGGCTTGCTAATCGACTGTTAGTCGAGTTCTCGTATTTCGTCATGTTGTTGGGTTATTAGGCCGACGGCGGTCTCCTGGGTACCTGTTGTACGTGGGTACGAATGTTGGAGTGGATGGATTTTTATGTCAGGGTGGGCAAGTATATATGAGCGACGAAAGGTCAGATTAAGGTGTGTGGGTATTTGTATACATAAGTACGTCATGGAAAAGGCAAAGGGAAGGAGAACGTGAGTTCGTAGGTTCGTATATAGGGGTTTATGTCTATATTTGCCTTGTGTCTGTATTTCTTCGTCGCCGTGGAATTCTTGATTTACACCACTCTCTTTATGAACCTTCCCTATTTCGTGGGGCTGGTTAGCAGTTTTTTCATGGCCTACTTCTGCTGTCTCAGGCAATAGTGTTTTTTTTTCTTCATCATTTTGAATTCTTTGACGCTCGAGTCATCTCAGTTCAATTAGGATGGCTGTCATTAACTGGCAAATTTCACTTCATTTTTTGTCTGAGAGGGTCATTTCGCTGATAATAACGCTTACATGTGAAATTTGCTACCTGGTTTTTGGAAGCGTGGGTACTGGAAAATTGCTTGACCTACATTCTCCTCCTAGTTTGGACAGGATTTACAGATTGGGGAGGAGTCATGTTGGAATTTCTGGAGCTATTTTGCGAACACACCATTGCCAGTTAGAATTGTGTTATGTAGAAATTTAGTTCTCCAGTTCTTCTTTTCACCTAAGGTTCTATGTTCGGGAAAAGTTGGTATGTTCATCTTTCTTTTGGTAGTATTATTCCATCGGTTCTGCCACTTTTGTGCTGAGATATTGCTTTCCTCCTTTAGGATCTCGCCAATTGATCTGCTGGGTGGACAAGAACGTATTTTCGTGTGTACGCATTTCATTTCTTCGGCCATTACGAGTATATCAATGGGGATCATGCCAGTCAAAATGCCCGCAGCTTTACTGAGACGGTGTGGAAGTCGCAGATTGTTCTCAAAGCGATTAGTCTATAAATTCGAGATATCTTTCTGCTAAATTCTAGAGGCCTAGAGGCACACTAGCTGCAACATTGTAGAGTTTCGTACCTATGTCGGTGTTATAGCTTAGCTTTCTGTTCCTGAAGTAGCTAGATATAATCCTGAGGATGTAGTTTGGTAAGTACTCCTTCGTTTCGAGTCGCCATCGGTATCCCCCGATTACTGTGCTTGCTATATCGGTCCTTGTTTTCATAGCATCATAGCATATTGTAGATCAGGATTTTCGGAACCCAAACTGGTATTCTGATAGTGCACTGCTCTCTTCTACGATTGTCATTAGTCTGTTGTAAATGACCTTCTCTTCCTTTGATTCCTGTGGTATCTAGAAGGCAAATGGGGCGGAACGATGAGCACTAAACGCTGTAGTTTTCAGTAATCTCGGAATGTCCCCACTTTAAGACAGATGTAAATTACTTCTGAAAAGATTCCGGTATCGATGAATTTGCTGCTTTAAGGGCTCTGTTGTATATTCCATCCGGGCCTAGCGTTTTCCTGTCGCCAATCTTTTTGGATGCCAGCAGCAATTCATCTTCTTTTATCACCCATTTTCCAGCATTTCCGGGCATGTTAATTGAGGTACTCTATGTCCTTTTACCTTCCTTCCAAGGGTTGAAATCGGCTTCGTTCAGCAGCTTTTTGAAGCTTCTGTTTTTGCTGTCCTTAATGGCCGTTTTTAAGGATCTCTTCATTTGCTTGAAGTTAACCAAATTCTGAATAAAATCCAAACTTCCCCTTGATTGAGCGTGGGTCTTTCGTCTCGCTCTCAGACAGATATTTCTTATTGATTTTATTGCGTCATTCCCCCCGCAGCAGTATGAGCCGAATGGGCTGGTCTTCTCCTTGGCATAGAAGTCTCGATAGCTGGGGCGCTAGGTTATCCGTGGTACCGCGTCTCAGTTGGAAAGTATTAATGACTTCCTTAAAGATTGTTCTATCTAAAGCTGTGTCTGTTTGGACCAGTTATTTTTGGGCTATTTCCGCGTTTCTATTTTAGAAGCTGATGGTCGCTTTGTGTACAATCTTCGCTGACCCACCATTTTGTGTTATGTGCTAGAAAGCTGCTGGCAAAAGTTATGTCTAAAATAGACCCCGTGTCCGCTTTTCGGAAAGTATTTTTTGTACCCTCGTGAACTAAAACTATGTCTAGTGTTGCGAATGTATCGGGTAGAGCTCTTCAAGCATCCATCCATGGATGGCCTTGTACACATGAAGTTTAACTATTCTCCCATACTTTTCAATAGAAAAGCAGCTAGACTGATACTGATAAGAAAATTCTTGTGAAGTCAATAATCGTCATCGATTCTTGGTATTAAAGCTACTATCACTGTTCGGTTGGATTTCGGCAGAATTTTGGTATACAACCCAGTATCAGGATAAGAATGAAAATTATTTTCATCAAAGCACCAGCATATTTAATGACCTCGTTCATCACGACATCCGATGGAAAGGGAATTTCGATCATTAGACTTTCGATTTAACCTAGATGTCATCAGATTTTCCAAGTGTTTCCAGTTCAGCTAATTTTCTCTTTTTGCTGGTTTTACTGATGTTTCCTTCTGTTCTATAGGAGACACGTAATCGCTGCGTTGCATCATAAAACCGACGACTTAAAGAGTTTTATTTTCGAATGGCACGTAAGTTGAAAACGTTTGTGGAAGACACCGCTCAGATTCTGAACAGTTTTCCCTTAATTATTTTTTATTCTGAAATCAAGCTGAGTTTTGACGGATTTTCCTGTAACCCTTATATTCATACCCGGGTACCCGGGTGCCCACCAAGCTGTATTTACAAAAAAAGAAAAAAACTGAAAAAATATTAAAATTTCATTTTGAGTTCCCGGATCGTCGTTATTTAACTCGTTAGGAAGGGAATTACGATTTTACCTTCTTTTTAACCAAAAAATGAGCTTAAACTTCAGCTGTCGTTGCATTTGCACCCAGGTATCTGGATACCCACATCGATAATTAAACAGAATACAGTCAAATTTTTTTTTTAACACATGCAAATATAGAGTTTTCCAATAGGGACTTGACATCTTTGAATTTAATTTGTGAACGCACTTTTTCACTAATCATCAAGTCACTGTCAATTTATTTAGTAAACTCAACATTTATATTATGGTAAAGTACACTAACGAGCAACGTTAGTGTTGCCGTTCAGACGTCCGTAGCAAACGATCCACATCAGTCAATTCCACGGCGTTCTCAAGAATTGAGCATCGCTCAGACGGATCTTTGTTTGCACCCATACAAGATCAAGCTGACTCAAGAATTGAAGCCGATGGACTATTTGAAGCGACGTACGTTCCCTGATTGGGTTCTTTAGAAGATGCGCCAAGATGATGAATTTCATCGCAAAATCATCTTCAGTGACGAAGCTCATTTTTGGCTCAATGGGTTCGTCAATAAGCAAAATATGCGTTATTGCTCGGGCGAATCACCATTTCATCAACAAAAACTGTTGGGTGCGGTTTGCATGCCGGCGGCGTTATTGGGCCATATTTTTTCGTCGACGATAACGATCGTCTTGTTACTGTGAATGGTCAGCGTTATCGCGCCATGATTACCGATTATTTTTGGCCCGAGTTGGAAGATATGGACTTGGACGACATGTGGTTTCAACAGGATGGTGCCACACAGCACACGCTACAATCGATTTATTAAAGAGTAAGTATGGTGAGCGTGTTATCTCAAGACATGGGCCAGTCGATTAGCCGCCTCGTTCGTGCGATTTACCGCCGCTTGACAAATTTGTGACAAATATGACAGGATCCCGTAACTTTCTTCCTTCCCGTTGAGTCTCGCTCAACCGACGGTCCATTTTCTTCGATAGCTGCTACTTGACGACCTATAATGTTTTCAATAGCAATTTCTGTATAATTCTGCATTACTTGAAGATTTGTTATGCGTGCTTCAATCATTGGCTTGGCAAGTTCTACACTCAGTTTGCGCAAAAAAAGACGTTGTTCCGTTGTTTTCTTTGCGAGCATTTTATTATTTTCATAATAAATTAAATATGTCACGAGTGAAGTGATGTCCAACATGTTGAAGAACATTGCCATTGGCCATTTTGAACATAGCCGTTGAGTTGTGTATCTTATCAGCATTTGGTTCATGGTTTTTTTTTTTTTTAATTATCATTCACACCTGTATCCGAATTCATTGTTGACATTAAAATTACCGCTTTCGTCACTTTCTCATGAAAACCAAAAACTGTCGAATAATGCTTTTTCAATTTATTTGCTACCATGATACTGGGGATGTATGGTTTATTTTTTTTATGGTGTCAACGGAGGTTAAATTTCACGATAGCAGGTGCTTTGCAACGGGTAGAGTTATAAAAAAATGTATCCATACAGATATTTCTTTCACTTTCTCGGTACAGAGACGGGGTGCTATGCTTTATAGCTTCCTTTATTTTTTTTTGTAGTCCTTTGAGGAAAGAACAGCAACCTAAACAGCGTAAACAGGGCTCACACTGGTAATAGACACAGCATAGCCAGGGTTCACACTGGTAGTAAACACAGCGTAACCAGAGCTCACACTGGTAGTGATAGTGATTGATCAAGCAAATTTCTAATAAGAATAGTGTTAGATGAGACTGCGGTGTACATCATCGTAGCTAGACAAAAATCTGTAGACGAGGAGCTACAAGAAAGTAGCAGAAATTTTGTCAAGGACAGTCTAGTACGAAAAAACTGCAAAATATTTAGAAGACAAATTAAAACGGATAGAGAAAATCTGGGCAGAGTTCCTCGAGAACCACAAAAGAAGGAAGCTATAAAGCATGACAACCCGTACATGCAAAACAGGAGGGTAGAGAAAGTTCAACAACTGTATGAAGAGTTAAATGCAAAAATAACGAAAACAAACCCATACAGTACCCTTGGAAGATAAAAAAGGACGTGAGCAATCACAGAGGTTACGCAAGTTAAAAATAAAGATGGAATTTGAAGAAGTTGTTCTGATAGGCTATTTAACTCAGATCCATGATTTCCAACAAAAAATTTTACTGGAGCAATCTAGAAGCTTCACGGAGTTGCATGAAGAATTCATGATTAACGCATCAGAGGATGACCTAAAAACAGGCTATGTAATAAAAAATGAGTACAAGGAGGTACAAAAAGAATTAAATCGATGTGTTCATAAGATAAATTTCAAACTCAGCCAAACTAACCGATTGAAGGTATTTAAAGGAAACTATTTGGAATGACAATTGTTTTTTGATATATTCAAAGCAATTATAAGCAACATAGTCACACTCAGTACTACAGAAAAAATGAAGTACCTAAAAGTGCATTTAGAAGGAGAACCGATGCAACTTATTCAGCATTTAACCATTTCAAGTGCAAACTATACATCGGCCTGGGAAACTTTAAAGGCGAGATAAGATAACGAAAGGAAAATATTTGGAGTACATGTTGAAAAATTGCTTAAATCTGGTCATCAAGGAAACCAGTCACCAACAAATTCCATTAAGGCTACCTTGGATGCAACAAAAGAGGGCCTATCAGCAATAATCACCAAGGGCTTTGACACATCATCGTGGTGATCTCTTATTGTTCATTTAATTATAAAGGCTTTAGACCAAGAAAGCAGAAACCCATTTAAGTAAGGTTTAGAAGAACCGAATAAGATGCCCTTCCTTCAAATCTTGTACGACTTTCTACAAAGGAGATATTAAGCATTGGAAGTGATGGGGTCCTCACGACAAAGGCAATTCAAAGAGGAATCAAAGGTCTCTATTCACAATTCTCATTTAGCAACTTGATCTAAATGCATATTTTGCAAGAGTGATCACAACCTTTTTTCATGCAGTAAATTTTTAAACTAAACTAAACTAAACTAGCTTGCTAACATGTAAGCAGTGTAATAGGAAACATCATACACTATTGCACCATGGGAACTATACTTCAGCTAATTTTTTTACCACTCTTTCTTCTTGATTTTTTATACGAATATCATTCGTTTTGCCTGTGTAAATAATACCATGCAAATGATACGCGTTTGCAGCATCGCAAATCTACCAGATTTTTATGTCATACCTGGCTGGCTTTGAAGGCAGAAATTGAGTGGACTCTGTAGGGCTTCAAAAAGGGTATAATTGTCTACTAATTGTTAAATTTGCCGTAGGCTTTTACATTTGAGATACATTTGTATTAAGCATTGTACATAATCGCGGATTGGAGCTGCCTTATCTTCTTTCTTGCGTTGACTGTGAGTATTACTATCATGGAATCTTAAAGATAGCATAATGTTGTGGAATCTATTAAGTCCAATTGTTGCGTGATATAATGGATACGAGTTGGAATGCCACATGTCAAAAGTATGATCTGTATTGGAGCTATAAGCACCAGCACAAATCAAAACGGCGAGGAATGAATACTGTTCGGTATTATAACCGGCTTTCATTTTCGTTAAGAATTTGGATGATCTGCATTCTAATTTGTATAGGTAGACAAAGCTTTCTTATTTTTCTGTGACAGTTGTCTGTGAATAGTTTTCTGAACGTGTCGCTTATCGACTGCATTTCTGTACTGCGATAAAGCCCACTTCGTTGACATAAAACATTGTGAACGCTAGCCTGATGCTGATGTGGTGCTGTCTCCTTTCACTCAGTTTTATCCTTCACAATTAAATTACTAGTTACTGATCCCAGAATTAGTAGATACTTATTACAATATAAATTTAATATTTGCAGACAAAAGTTATTTATTTCTATTACACCGGGTGAGTTTTTTAACTTGAGACATCCAAATTACTCAAAAAATACGCGATATCACGAGAAATGTTTTAGATAAAAGTCACAAGATTCTAAAGGGGACATAAGATGGTGAATACGAGTTTGACCTTGAGACCCATTTTCAAGGTCAAACGAAGGTCACTTGATTTTTTAACTGATAATTCCTGATTTTCATTGTTCAGTCGTATTCCTCAATGGGGCACGCGACTTTGTCTCAAAGGTCTTATTCAGTGCTAGATACCACTGCACAGGCACGCCTAAATCATTAATCGGTTTCCAACGTTGTTAGGGTGTTAAAAGGTCGAGATTTGTTTTGAGGAAGTCATTATTGTCTCGAGTGAAGTTAAAACTCGAAGAAATTTCAGATAGAGACAAATTGTCCTAAATTTATCTGAGAGTGTATGATGTGCACTCTGGCCTTTTTTCTACTTGAACGGAACTGTACTTCATTTAGAAGTTCGATATTTGTTTTGAGGAACTGATTTATTTATTAGTAACGTTTTCAGATTAATAATGCAGGCTATTTCAATTCAAGAGAAAATTGAAATGATATTGATTTATGGAGAAAGTGGAAGGAACATCGATGGTGCTGTTGCTCTTTACGCCCAACGTTTCCCAGACCAGATACGATCGCGTGCTTCCTTTTATCGGATCATCCAAAAATTCACTGGTGAAGGAAGTGTGCAACCAAAGAAAAGGAATCGGTCAGATAGGGTGGCTGTCGAGGACAATGAAATAGCAGTGTTAGCTGTCGTTGCACACGATTAGCACTCGCCAAATAAGTCGTGAATCAGGAATTTCTCAAACGACTGTCTGTAAGATATTATATCGGCATAAATTACATCCTAATCATCAATGCATCAAAAACTTTCTAGTGAGGATTTTCGCAACCGGGTTTCCTTTTGTCAATGGGCATTTCAGCAAATTGAACGAGATCCCCTTTACTTCGCCAAGGTGTTATTCTCTGATGAGTCGACTTTCACCAATCACGGTACGGTCAATCGACATAATATGCATTACTGGGCTACCGAAAACCCTTTTTGGTTGCGATAAGTTGATCGCCAGCACCCTTGGAATGTTAATGTTTGGGCGGGAATTATTTGGGATAAATTAATAGGTCCATATTTTATGGAAGGCAACTTGAATGGTGAAAAGTATGAAAAATTCTGCGGGATCATCTTCAGGTATTACTAAAAGAACTGCCATTGAAGTTGCGACAAACAATGTGGTTTCAATATGATGGTTGTCCAGCCCATTATTCCCAAGTAGCCCGGGGCGTATTAAACAATGTTTACCATCAACGATGGATCGAACTAGGGGGTCCGAGGCAATAGCCAGCTTTTTCACCTGATCTTACGTCACTTGATTTCTTCTTGTGGGGCTACTTAAAAACTAAGGTTTACAGAAAAAAGCCAACAACACGTGTAAAGACGAATAACTGAAGCTTGCCGAAAGACTACGCCAGAAATATTTTTCAGTTCTGTTGGTTCATTTAGAGCGCGGATAGGCAAGTGTACTGAAGTGAATGGTCACATTTTCGAGCATTTGTTGAAATAGTCTCGGGAAATAAACGTCGAAATGGGAAGAATTCAATGATTCAATGAGTGGGAGGCAAGGGGACCCGCTCTAATTAATCACTCCGAAGGAAACAAAATACTGCTACGTCCACGTCGTTGTTTCTGGGTTATGCTAAACGCAGTGTGTAAAAACAAATGATAAGCCTACGAGCAATACGACTAAAGAATGAAAATCAGGAATTATCATTTGAAAAAGCAAAAGTGACCTTGAAAATGGGTCTCAAGCTCAAACTCGTGGTCACCATCTTATGTCCCCTTCAGAACTTTGTGACTTTTGTTTGAAACATTTTTCGTGATATTTCGTATTTTTCGAGTAATTTTGATGTCTTAAGTTTTATGGCGCCCTCTGACGGGAAAAGAACGCATATTTGAAAAAAGTGTTTCATGTAAAAGAATTATAATTTTTCACGCAGATTACGGATCTGTCAAGAAAATAGGGGTTCCCATTAAAAAACAAAAGTGTCCTTCTTTTGACCTTGAAAATGGGTCTAAAGGTCAAACTCGTGGTCACCATCTTATGTCCCCTTCAGAACATTGTGACTTTTGTTTGAAACATTTCTTGTGATATCGCGTGTTTTTTGAGTAATTTGGATGTCTCAAGTTAAAAAACTCACCCTTTACAGTAATCAACAAAAAAAAAAAAACATCTACTACCTGTTGGCTCTGCGGTTTCTACTTCATCGTCATCCTCACTCTCATTACTTTGGGACTCATCTTCTTAATGATCTACATGCTTGAGGACAATTCCCTTCGTATCTTCAGAAAATTGTGGATGTTCATTATCTGAATCGTTATCCGAAACTGGAAGGTTTGAAATGGACTGCGGAACCCAGTCATCGTCATCACTTTCGTATTCAAATAAGCTTCTTTCTATGCTGCACTAATTCTAAAGATGAAAGTATTAAATTATTTTGTATACTATACTAAACATACTAAACCGTCTTTGCCTCTAATATGCTGTAGAAATGTTAGAAATAACCTTGACATCTGCTACCTGAAGTGACCCATGTTAATTTGTAACGGTATTCGCATTTCTGCATCATTTTTCGTCTTAAACTTACTTCAATACTTTATATCATTGTATGTTATGGGTCATATGGAAAATCTCCGCAGTTTTTTGTCACTAGATGGTGTTGGTGTCTATTTATCTGGAAACACTAATCTGATTGTATCAAACGAAAACGTGTTTAAAAGGTGACATGTCAGGCTACATTTTTTGTAAAGACAGCTGTGTAATTCGTTACTCGTGTTAAAAGTTATACTGATTTGAATATGATTGAAATATCTGAAGAAATACGTTATGTGATGCTTTTTTACTATAAAAAAAGGGAAAAACTCTGCAAAAACATGCCGAAAAATTTGTGCAGTGTACAGTGAGAATGCTGTGAGTGAACGCCGGACCTAGGAGTGGTTTGTTCGATTCCGTTCCGGAACTTTCGATGTAAAAGATGCACCACGCACTGGTCGGCCTGTCACTGAAAAAGTCGATGAAATTTTGCAACTGATGGAGCAAGACCAGCACGGAAGCTGCTCCAAACCGTATGACAATTTGGAATTATCTAAAACGAACAGGCTACTCATGAATTAACGCAAAGAAATTGAATTGACCGAATAACCATCAGTGAAACGCTGCAGAAACGTAACGAAATGGAACTATTTTTTGAAGCGATTCATTACGAGCGATGAAAAATGGATTAAATACGAGAATATTCAACGCAAGCCATCATGATCAATGGCCGGTGACCGACCACAAACGACTTTAAAGCCTGGATTTACGGCAAACAAGGTTATGTGGAGTGTTTGGTGGGATTGGAAGGGAATCGTTTATTATGAGCTGCTAGAACGTGGCGAAACAGTCATTTCGATCCTCTACTGTGCACAACTCGACCATTTGAATGAAGCTATCAAGAAAGAGCGACCAGAATTGGTCAACAGAAAGGGCATTATAACAATGCTAGGCCACACACATGTTTGATGACCCAGAACAAATTGACGGAGTTTGGTTGGGAAGTTTAGTCCGGACCTTGCACCCTCTGATTACCATTTGTATCGGTCTTTGCAAAACTCTCTTGATGGTAAAAAATTGGCCGACCGAAGAGCCGTTGAAAAGTTTCGCTGATAAACCGCAGAAGTTCTACACCGGTGGAATTATGAAGCTACCCGGAAAATGTCAAAAGGTCATAGCTAAATAGCGTAAGTGAAGTTTGGTATGAACATAAGGGTTAATACATTTTCTTCAGCTAGGTGGAGACTTCTAAACCGATTCGAGATTCGACGCACTTTTGAGATTTCCGATAGTGCTATTCGGCTGATGCATCATGGAGGAAAAATCCATCGACAGAGACGGCTCTACTAAAAGCAATAGCAAGGGGCAAGCTGATACTGCGAAGATTGATCGGTTTTAGTTGATGTGACTTCCAAGAACCTGTTTCTCTTTGGCATTATTGCTGAACCATATACGTTTATGTTATGTTTTACTCCTTTCCATCCGATTTTTTGAAAAAGACTTGTAGAGCCCTATCCTGCTCTCCCTAGATAGCTGTCAAAATTAGCGACCTTTCTGCTATCCTCTTTATATTTCTAGCCCAATTGCTGAACATGTTATAGCAAGAGTGATAGTCATTTCTGGATATCCACCTTAACTGCTAGCGAGTTGTATTGTGTAGATTGGGGTTTCCAGCACTTGTGTCATGGAGACGGCCAAGTTGCGACCATGGGTGGATCGTCATTTTTCTGACAACGAATTCTAATCACAACAAAGCATTGTTATAAAAATAAATCTCTTCCCATTACAGAAGCTTTATTTGTTCATAAATACCGCAGGAAACTCTTCCCATTTGGTAATAAATCCTCTTCTCCCACCGGATTATTTATCAGACATTCACTTGGATATGTTTCATCATTATTATTAATACATTATTTATATATATATTGTATATTATGTATATATTTTTTTTTCAAAAATTACATAAAGTAAAACCTTTCACCACACCAACCAACGTAAACGAAGAATTTCTCTAAAAACCAACGAAAGCAACAATCGGGATCAACTTGAAATTCATTGCTCGATCGTCTCTTCGATCGTCTCTTCGAAGCCAAATGGCTTCGACAGAGTTCAACGATAAATTGTGGCAGATTCGAGCCTCCGCTGTTAAAGCAATCAAAACAAGAAAAAAAAATTCACTAAAAAGATGATCATCATCATCGAATGAAAGTGAAAAGGAAACACGAACCAGAAAATTCAAAAAATAAAATAAAATATTTAAATGGAAGTGCTGATGTAGGTGGCTGCTGGTATCCGTGGAACTTTCGATTGATATCAACATTACTTGCAAAATAGGCATCCGTTCGAACATCATCCTCATTTCTACACCTTTGCAGAGTAACATCAATTGTAATAATGATCTTCGGTACATTAATCTTCTCTAAATGAAATTGAAAAAAAAAAGAAAGCAATTGATGTAGGAGAACGCATAATCTACCGGCAAACTCGTTACAGTGCGCTATAGATGACGAGTGGTAGCTTACGCCTAATTAAGTCGAACCAAGCACGCACAAATCAAACAATTAATCAAAGAAAAATGTTTTAATTGTTGTTTTCTTAGTGAGAAATGTTAAGATACTCATTACGCTCGCAGTTACTGCTTGGAAGGATGGCAAACGGGGGTATCAGGTACATGTACCTGTTTAAGCAGCTTGCTTAAGACACAAAAAATAATGAAAAAACAAACATACTTGTACTTTCTGTTAATTACGAGTTTTCTTCTAGATCATGTGTTCAACAAGTTTCTGACTAGTTTTGATGCAATCTGATGTTAGCTTGTAATGGAATTCACTAACCCTCGTACTGACAAATCCAAATAAAATGTGTGTTAGCTCATTTTTAATCCATCATTGCACGTTGCACGTTGCATTTAATTTAGTTTCAAAGTCGAAATAGCAATTTTTCATGAAAGCAGGCAAGGCCAGAAAAAAGAGAAAGGTTAAGCCAAACTGAGAACTTGAACTACTAACGCTGCCCTTAGGTGTCCCTTTAAGAATGAAATGTCACTAACCAAAGTTCGCTACCTGTAATGCACTACTATCTGAGCTTTAGTCGGAATGTCATAGAAAAGATCGACAGTGGTTGACATTGAAACTATCATAAAATATTTTAAAATGCTCTGGTTAACTAGAACGTATAGACGTTTCCCTTTTCTCTACTGGTTGTTTCATCAATATCATCCAATAGCTGATGATGTTGGGCTTATATCCGCTGGTCTGATTTTAATTGTTCCATGAATGCTGCTAATTCTTTCTTTTCTGGGTTGTTGCTAGTTGTCTTAAATGCCAATTTGTCTTAGGTTACTTTGACCGAAAGTCTCGGCCGTGTTTCTAACCATTGTACGTCAACTCTGAGTACTTCCAGCCTGATGCGAGCTGAAGCCGGACGTTCGCAGAGATAGTGCTGTCCGGTGTCATCATCATCTCTCCAGCAAGCATAGCAAGATGATGTATCACTTATCCCTAACACGTTTAAGTGCTTAGTAAAAGTGAAGTGCTCAGTCACAAAGTCAGTGAGCAGCCTACAGTCTTTCCTACCGAGTAGGAAGGCCGCTGACCTTGCAGAGGCATCAGGAAGTATTCATTTGGTCTGTTGCAACCTTGTGAGTTACGCCATCTACAGGTGTGCTAATATGAATTCCAACTTTCACAAGAAGATTTAACCGAGGAAACAGGCAGACCCAACGTAGATTTGGGTCCTGAAAAACTATTCTATGAGCACCTGGCCCCATTGTGAACTGAGATCCAGACAAGACTCACTGAATTTAGCTTTCCGGCTGCGTTCAATGATGTCTTACACTCTCGAACTAGAGCTTGTAAGTCGTCAGAGGGTTCGTTGCCATCAGAATCGCGTATATCTCCGCAACGAGAAATGATATTTAACATTGTCGTTCTTCAAAAAACACCAGTGCCACATCCTATATTGATTTTGGAGCCGTCCGTGAAGACTCAAATGCATACCGTTTCTGGCTCAGATTTAGGGAAAGTCGATTTCGTGTTTTTTGGTGTTATTGTTTCAGAGTCATAAGACAGCTGGCGCTCAAGGTTATCAAAGCTCTCGTACATGTTGTATCAAAAATCACTTCTTTTCAAGCGGTAGATGGCTTTGAGAGTGCAGCTCATGATATGAAGAAGGCTCTTATGCTTGAGAAAGCCCCCATATAGCCGACATAGTCTGTTCTTTGGAATCTGGTTAAAGCAGTATTTCACCAGACAACCGATGCTTACGATATAATTGTGGCCTTATCCTAGCCGCGTAGATTCAGAAGACCCTTCTCGGTGAAAAGCCCCATATCTTGCTGGTAGCTCCTTTGCGCTATCAGAAAAGCCTGCTTTCGACTTGGCTTTTAACATAACATGTTTAGTCTATAGAAGTTTGTTATCTAGGATGACACCCGAATATTTAGCTTCTTTTAAGAATTGGATGGTAATGCCTTTAAGCACTAGATATGTGAGACCAGCTAGCTTTCTCCCCTCGTAAAGAGAACAACCTCAGTTTTAAGAGGATTGACTGAACACCCATTTCTAGTGCAGCAATCGTCGGTCACGTCTATGGCTGCCTGTGCTTAACAGAAAACAGTCTCTAGGCACTGTCTCTGCGTACGCTTGTGCACAGACGTTAGGACAATTGAATGTGTTGAGCAGTGAAAAGATCTACGTGTACCATAGCAGTGGTCACAGGTCTTCGCCTTCACATATGGACAAAGGAAAAGTCTTTATAAGAGGATTTGTTTTCGAAAAAAGAAGACTCCAGTCATCCTCCAAATAAGTCTTAAGTGGCCGGTTTCAAAGTTTTTCCTCCAAAGAACGGTCGTCCCCTTGGCATTTCGGGGTTTTGTAATAGGTTGCTTTTTCAGCGACGTCCAAGTTTCGTCCACTAAAATTGCAGCTTGTTCTTGTTGCAGCAACGATTTCAGGCGGATCTCTGTGAAATCTATCATTAGAGTTGTTCCTCATCTGGGATTTTACCACATTAGTTGACTTTCGTTGATCAGATCTACGACCTTTGGTGGTTCTCACACTGGCTTTAATCAGATCGATTCGTCGATGCTTTTGACCGCTCCATACGATTTACGTCCACTGGGAATTCAACCTTTGTTGGTTGTAAGACTATTTTCGTCTGGACGTCGTGCGCGGAGAGATATAGCAACAGAAAGAGTATCGGAAATTTTCTTCCTCTTGGCCCTGTTCGGGACCGAAGGAAAGAGCGCAGTTACAGATCTGAGAGGTTGGACGGTTTCACTGGGTGTCACTTCCACTGACCTGTTCCTCTTTTCGTCGCCGCTTGGGAAGTGAGACTTTTAGCACTCGCACTAAAGTAAGGTAAAGTAAAGTTGTCTCTTTACATCGTGCTCTTGCCCCAGTCTACGTTTCCTTTTCAGCTGTCCCTTAGACCGTAGTCCGTCAGAGTGTGCTTCCACCGAAGCCCGTTCCTTATTATCAGTTTCCCGAGACAAGCTGTCAAAAACACCACACTGACAGACCACAGGTTTATTATGATGCAGATTAACCGTAACAGGTAGTATATTGGCTTGTACATTCAGAATCCTATCAACTTTCTTTCAGGACAAGGCAGCCAAGAAAGGTAGGAACGTAATAGGTGCTGGCAATGGTCAAATACTTCAGACGAAACTGAGCGAATGGTTGGTCTAAAATGATAGCAACTGGATCACTATTGTGAAAGATTTTAGTCTCAATCATATGTTACTGTAGGTCTGTCACCTATTAAAAAAGTTAGGAAGTAGAAATTTAAAAACTTTTTATATTGTTTGGAAGGACATGCTTATGCGACAATATTTTGGTAAAGTTTATAAAACAGAGAATGACCACCGAATAGAATATTGGTGCGACTCAGCACCCATTAAATTAAAGGCGTTCCGAATCCGCCCAATACTAGACTAACTGATGATATGGCACTACTCTGGTAAATTTAAGGAAACATATGCATATGTAGTACTTCCCTTTCTCCAGTTTGTGCTACCATAAGTGGATGATACTCGACTGGTTAGACCACATCCAGCACGTAGTGAAGAGACTATAGCAGCTGTAGCTAAGAGTGTACGCGCAGACCGTGACGAATCGATTCGTCTTCGTTCTCAACAGCTTGGCTTGGCGTATTCGACAACTTGGCGTATTTTACGTGAGGATCTTGGCCTAAAAGCATTCAAAATTCAGTGAATGGCCTCTGGAAAAACTCAATGAAAATCCGGTGTTTTATCGTGAAATTTTGTTCAGTGATGAAGCCCATTTCTGGCTCAATGGATACGTTAATAAACAAAATTGTCGTATTTGGGCTGATGAGCAATCCGAAGAGTACCAAGAGCTACCATTTTATTCATTAAAAACAACGGTATGGTGTGGTTTATGGGCTGGTGAAATCGTTGGTCCATATTTCTTCAAAAATGAGGCAAATCAGAATGTTACCATCAATGGTAACCGTTATTACGCCATGTTAACGGACTATGTGCTTCCTGAAATTCCAGCACATGTTCTCGGTGAGCTCTAGTTTCAACAAGACGGCCCTATGAGCCATATAGCGCGTAAAACAATGCACTTGTTGAGAAATCATTTCGGTGAGCACTTAATTTCACGTTTTGCTACGGCAAATTGGCCGCCTAGATCGTGTGATATCACACCTTTGGACTATTTTCTCTGAGGATATGTAAAGTCTCAGGTCTTCAGGAATAAGCCAGCTATGATTGACGCTTTGGAAGCCAACATTACTCGTGTTAACCAGTCGTTATGCTCAAACGAGTCGCACAAAATTGGACCTTCCGAAAGGACCACCTCAGACGTAGTAGTGGCCAACATTTACATAATATCATTTTTAAAAGTAAATGCCATGAATTGTTTTTTTAACCGATAATAAAAAAATTTAAGTTCACTTTCAAATTTATGTGTTTTATTTTATATTATAAATCAAACCTCACGATGAATCACACTTAATCATCACTGGATTCCATAAATTTTCCAATAGGCAATCTTTAAGGTCTGTAGGTGTACTAGACGCAGCTATCTGGGTTGCATGATCAATTACACGTTGACTCTCTGCATTTCCTGGTCACTCCAATTTTTAAACCATTTATCTCAGCCAATCTTCGTTTAACTGAGTTCAAACTTTCGACATCCTATGAGTGACTCTACTCGTATGTGATATTGTTCCAAACTAAGAACGACCCACATTCGATTTGGAATGACCTGATACCCACGGTATTGTGTATTCAGTATTGACAAATTTGGTTCCAAAAATCATAATTTGATTACCAGTGCACTTAATCTTTGGAAATAAAAAGACAAACGACATCTGCTTGCTCGTGAATTTGTCAACCCACTGGCCCAGATCGTAAAAAAAAACCTAATCGACACCGATCCCTGAGAAAATTCCCAAAACTTAAGAATTCCTTTCTAGTGAACCATATGGCTTATGTCTATCGGATTCCATCAATCTTTTGCTGTCAGATAAATCGAAAGTCACGTTCGTGACAAAACAACAGGCCAGGGCTTTCACCTGCGCTACTGAAACGAAAAGATATCTAACAACCTTGACCCAGCGCACTCGATTTATTAATTAAATTTGTCGGTGCGACAATAGTTTCCGATTTGACTGAGCTGTCAAAAGTTCAATAGGGTCTATCACCTCACAGCAACTGTCCGTCACAAGAGGGGCACTTGTTAGCCCAAATGACATACATTTTCTCCGTATAAGTTGGAGGCGTTGGTACGGATACTAATTCTCAATAGTCACTCCATTGGAGAGCCATCAAATGACGAGACATATGACTTATAGATAGCTGTGCCTCTTGTCTATGCGACGTGCGTTTGCTCGTACTTGGAGTGTTTATGGCATTTGTATCTCGACAGTGGATCTAGATCGTGTTTACTATTTTTTTTTTGTTATTTTCGTTTTAGTTGACGATATTTGTTATTATCCGGTTCGGTGTCCGAGTCGGACATATTGGCAGCTAGTGCAGGTGATCTCAGGCTCAGGCAGTCTTCTGCCTGCAGTAATAAATAGAGTCGGTGTGAAATGAGCTCACGCAGCTCTAAGGTGATGAGAGCTGTGAGGGGCCGCCCTGAATATCAATTACACGGTGGTGGTGTTTCATGTGATTGTCAATGCACTTAAGAGACGATGGTCGAAGTTTCATTGACTGCGCACTAAACTAAACTTTCCAAATGTTTCTGATGATACATAGACCAACCGCTGGACATGACTACAATGTGGGACTGTGTCTCTAGAGATAGGGAGCTGACTGGTATAGAATTTAGATTCTCAATGTGCAGGTTGACATGAATTGTCAATTGAGTTTCGCTTTCTAATGGATCTCAGATTATAGGGGTGATTGTGGTTGATATCTTGCAGTGGTGCTTTTGTCGATGAATTAGTTGTTTTGGTTTCGAAATCACCATTTTGTTTCACCTGTTTACCATTATACGAGTAGATACAGTAGATAATTCTGACAAAATTCGCCTTTGTTTGTTTTCGCTGCTTCTGTTTTGCATTGGAAGTGCTTTTTTATGTGGTTTAAATATTTTTATTTTTATTTTTATTTTTTAATTATGCCAACGTGTGATTGGTGTTTGATGCGCAAAAATGCGGATTTCGGTGTGGCGATGTTGACAGATGGTGGGATGAGGCATGAATCGTGACATGTAGAATGGATTGTTTTGGTTATTTGAAAGCGGTACTTTGTTTTGTTTGGGAATTTCTGTGGAACTGATAAGCATGAATAAAGTGTACGATTTTTGCAATAAGTACAATCAGATAAGATGTGCTTGGATCCACTACAATTGAGTTATTATTGGAAAAGTTATTCGTATTATATCAAAATATAGTATACGTTACTTGACATGTTGTTATTTTAAGTATGAAATCGATGTCCATATTTAATTTGTTGGTTTGGGCAACGTTTCATTTAAAATGTTCACATTTTAAGTGGAAAAGGCTAAAGTAGGGTTCTGACGTCAAACTTTGGCTCATTAAGAAACTTACGCCATAAAAGATAGGTCGCATTGAACTCTGCTTTAAACTATAACCTCTACTTTCGTCGGCAGCCAGAGTTTTCACTTCGGAGACGAGATCCCTAAGTTGGGTAGTTTATGCGCTAAAAGTGCCCAAACCATTAGTAAAGATAGATGAGTTCACAGCTATGCAGTTGCTTCTTTTTATTCAGGTTGGCAATGTCGTACATGTATATCATTTCGAGAAGATCTTTATTCATATCAGTTGGGATCTACGACTTACCATCATGTGAGAGGACTAGTGCGAAGACTACGTATAGAAGTATTATGTATTTAGTTATTTATAGTCGGCTTTTACGGGGGCGGTTTGATGAATACCCGGATTAGAAATGACAATGCAAATTTTTTGGATTTTGACAATTTATTTTTCAACGCAATACAATTTTCCCAGCGGTGCTGCAACTTATTTAAACCTTCCATATAGTACGACTTTTGTTGGCCTGCAAAATACCTACGACCCGTACCTCTTTCTGGCGAGCGATCTTTTAAGTTTTGGGAACAAAAATAAGTCACAGGGAGCCAAGTCCGGAGAATCAGAGGATGGGAGAGCAATTCGACCAATTTGGCTGTGGCGACAGCAGAGGTGTGAGCCGGTTGAAGAGCACTTTTTTCTTTGCCAAATGTGGTCGTTATTTCGTTATTTCGACATAATAAATCGACGTAGTATACTCCTGTGATTGTTTTTCCCTTCTCCAAATAGTCAACGTGGATCACATTTTGCGCTTCCCAAAAACCGGTGGCCATCACCTTTCCGGCACAGTCTTTACCTTTTTGTTTTTTTTTTATTGTTATTTGGTCTCTGGTGTGTACCGATGAGTCCATGTCTCATCAACGATCACGAAACGACGCAGAAACTTCTCCGGATTTCGATTAAATGGGATTTCGATTGAAATAGTCCCACGATTACGCTTATTCTCTGGTGTGAGCAAATGCGGCATCCATCGTGCGGACAGCTTTCTCATGCCTAAAATCTCGTGCAGGATATGGCTAACGCATTCAGTTGAGATGGCTGCTATCTCAAGCGAATTTTCACTGGATTTTGTCCACGGTTTCCTCTGTGTTAACCGTTTTTGGGCCATCTGTGCGCGGCTCATCAAAAACAGACGTGCGGCTATAACCAATGGTAAACGGTTGTACGGGAAGGTCAATGGGTCCCATACATACCATCGAAAATGGACTTGATTTTCTCGCAGGTTTTGCCATTCAAAAACAAGAATCGGATCACAGAGCTTACTGATCTTTTCCAAAGCCGCAAAAAACACTAACACGATATTTTGAAATTAATGTCAAAACAAATGTAAGCGTCGGACTGTCACCAAATTTTGTACTAAATGATGGTATACTCATTTTAGCTCAGTAACGACACCTATTTTCCAGACCGGGTACTCATCAAACAGCCCTCGTAATTCAAATTAGCTGGGAATAGTCAGAGCAATTAAAGGCTTTGGTTATGTTGGTGTCATTTAAATTCATTAAATTGACTAAAATTATATAAATTGGTTTGTTTTAGAAACTCTGTTAATAGTTTTATGTTTTGTTCGATTACAGTATGTGTAGCAAGATGATTTGTTTGGTTTATTCTGGTTTTCGTGAGTGAGTCTACTGTGACCGAGGTAAAGCTTTATTATTTTTGTCATTTTGGCACAGGACCATATATAAGGTACTAAATTTTCTGAGTAGCTTTCAATGGATAACTTGTTTTGGTTAATGTTTTTGTACCAGTCTGACGTTTGACTAAATGAAGTCAGTTTTTTTTTATATACTTATTAAGGTTTTGGGGATTGAGGTTGGAGGAGAAAAGTGAAGTAGCTCTGAGTGCATCTTTGGCAATTCGATCGGCAATTTTATTGCCCCCAACGTGGCCAGGGACCCATATCAATTTGATTTTGGAAGACTAGTGGTAGATCAGATTACGTATTAAGCAAGGGTATAGGCTTTGGTCGCCGATATTGATAATAGAACCAAAAGAGGATAGGAAGTCAGAGCAGATAACAAAATTTTTGTTGAAGATTTTTAAGATTGCAATCATTTTGGGAGTGAATATGGAAGTGTAGGGTGGAAGTAGAAAGGAAAAAATTATCTCACTTTCAGAAGTAACACTGAAGCTGTTGTTGTCTTCTATTCAGGAGCCTCCTCTGTTTATGAAGGAGTAATCGCTTAAGCTTTTCTTGAGTTCAAGGAATCGTGTTTAAAATATTTCTGGGGGAATCTGATCTTTTTTGTTGAATAGACAAGGAGGCGGGAAGTGGAAGGGTGGTTGTATGGGCTTGTGAGGGATGCTAAAATCATTACAGATGCTGTAGAACATTCGATATAGAATGAGATTTTTTCATACTAATTGATTTTGGCTTTTTGAATAATTTATAGAGAGGGGTATCATTGCAGAATAATATAGTTCTGTGAAGGTTTGTATTTTGGCTTCGAACAAGGGATGATTGATGTCTATTATTCAGTATGCGTTAGGAGCTTTCCTTATAGCGGCATTATATATGGTTTTAATTTTAATTTTGATTTACATGAGTATCCGTAATGAAAAAGATTATATTCTATTTTGTTGGACATAATGGATTGGATAATTGGTGTTAGCTTGTAAAGATTGCAGTTGAATTTGTTTTGGGGAAGGGATTTTATGATATTTATTTCTTATTCCAAGCCCAGACGGACGTATCCAATGTGCGCATTCCATTTGTAGTTTTTTCTTTGCCTACGGTCTTAAGTCTGTCGATAATATCGATGGGTTATTACAGGAGAATTTCTGTTTTCTGCAGATATGGAGATGTTTAGATTTTTTCTAAGGAAAGTTTTACTCAAGAGCATCGCAAGATCTTATTTATCAAGGGCAGCAAATTATACGCGTTCTTTGTAGATTTCAAGGCGGCAACCTAGTAACCTGTGAGGGAAAGAAAATATCTAGTTGGTTCGAGTCAACAATGATAGTGAAGAAGAGTTGTCTCTTGAGTCCTTTACTTTTTTCAATATTCCTTGATGACTTCACAACTTTTTTGCCTGGGAGAATTGTCTTCAATAATGACATCGTGATTCTCACAGAAACGCCAACGGTGATGCAAATCAGAACAAACAAGTTATATCAGTACTGCAGATTGTGGAACCTTAAAGTTAATATCTCCAAATCCAAAATAATGGCTTTCAGAAACGGGTTTGGACGTTACGCACAAGAATAAAAATGGCATTGGGAAAATGTAGAAATTGAGAAGGTGAAGAAGTATAGATACCTTGGAGTCATCATCACACTGAGACTATCATTTAAAAAAGTAAACATTTGTAGGAAACGCTGAAGGAGGCGAAAAAAGCAATCAATTCTAACTGGAGAGGCATTCTAGGAAAAAAAAAACATTGCTCCTAGTGTGAAATATAAACTGTTTGAAACTGTAATGAGATCAATTATGTGCTACGCGGCTCAGGTCTGGGGAATTTCACAGTATGAGGAAGTCTTGAAGCTGTTGAGATACTTCATTAAGAAAATATTTCATTTACCGGTAAATATACCAAATTACATGTTGCATCTCGAAACTGGGTTACCTCCGCTTTACATGTTTAGATCAGATCGCAATGTGGAATGCTCGTTATGCAACCTATGGGCAAGGAAGTATGTGCTCCACTTTATAGGAATCTGCCCCGTATTAAAGAAGATAAGAAGACTTTACTTCGGGAAAAATATCCTACCGCCAAATGAAGTCATTGCACGATTAAATGGCGATCAAAATTGCACAGCATTGATTGGCTAAACAAAATCAGCTTTAATATATAGGCTGCAGATAGTAAATAAAGTTTTTTGAATAAAATTATACAAAATATAGGACTTCATGAGGTTTTTAAAAAATAATTTAAGATTTGTTTATGCTATAATATAATGTATACAAGTTAAAGTTTTATTATCATTTTTTCCTCTTTTATTAATCTCTTAACCGAAATAGCGACGTGGGGCCGAGTGTTGTCATGATGAAAACTTATTGCCTCGTGTCTGGTCGCATATTCCGGGCGTTTTTCGGCTACTGCTCTCTTCAAACGGATTAATTGTGTTCGGTAGCGTTGTCCATTGATGGTTTCACCCGGTTTTAGCAGCTCATAATACAGCACACCCATCTGATCCCACCAAATACAGAGCATTACCTTCGCGCCATGGATATTCGGCTTTGCCGTTGATTTGGCTGGTTGGCCGGGTTTCACATATGATTTTTTGCGCTTGGGGTTGTCATAATGGATACATTTTTCATCACCAGTAACAATCCGATGCAAAAATGACTTCCTTTTGTGGTGTTCCAGCAGCATTTCGGACATGCAAAACCGCCCTTCGACGTCTCTCGGCTTGAGTTCATGTGGAACCCAATTTCCTTGCATTTGAATATATCCAGCTGCTTTTAAACGTTTTGAAATGGCTGCTTGAGCGACATCCAAAGATTCTGCGAGCTCTTCTTGTGTTTGGCAACAATCTTCATAGAGTTATGCTTACAGTTCTTCATCTTCAAACTTTTTTGGCTGCCCAGGACGTTCATCGTCTTCCCAGCCAAAATCACCACTTTTAAATCGTGCAAACCACTTTTAGCACGTTCGCTCAGCTAGCGCATGTTCACCATAAACTTCCACCAAAATACGATGACTTTCGGCAGCAGTTTTCTTCATATTAAAATAATGAAGAAGAACTCCCCGCAAAAACACTTTTTCAGGCACAAAGTTCGACATATTTGAGTGAAAAAAAATTATTTTTGTTTACGCTTCAATGAATGACATATACTGAAATGACGTACAATGACAGTAGCTTTCCAACGCATGATCCAAAGGAATAATAACAATGGAATAATACAAGTTACGCCATCTCTTAGCAAACCAAAGCACGAATTAAGTTATAGACCCAAAATGTCATGAAGAGCTGGGTTAAGATCAATGCTTTTTGTATTTTAATTTATTTCTTTTTTGTATCTTTTGTATAACAGTAAAATCGTCGCAAATGCGCAAAATTTTATTTTTTCATGGGGGAACATGTGTGAGACCTTTTGAGGGTAAAGGTAAGTTTTGAGGGATGAATTTGAAAAGGTGTAGGGAGGAGGACAAGGTGTTAAAAATTCGTACTGTGATTATCCTATTTATCATAAATTGAAATACACATCTGATCATGTCCCAAGTGTCATTATTTATGTTGGTCGATTATATCATAACACATTGGCTGAAAAGTCAGTGCCGTTTTTTAGTAAAACACAAAATTTTTGCAAAATTCAACTTTATCAATTTAGTTGCCTTCGGGGGCGATACACTGATTGAAACGATTTTTCAATCTTTCGATACCAGCTTTGTAGTATGATTTTGGCTTAGCCTCGAAATAGGCCTCTGTTTCGGCGATTATTTCTTCATCGGTCTTAAATCTCTTTCCGGCGAGCATTCTTTTGAGGTCTGCGAACAGGAAATAGTCGCTGGGGTCCAAATCTGGAGAATACGGTGTGTGCCATCTTTTTCATCGACTTGTAACACGGTGCATTGTCTTGATGAAACAGCACTTTCTTTTTCTTCAAATGCGGCCGTTTTTCTGTGATTTCGACCTTCTAACGCTCCAACAACGCAATGTTATAGTCGCTGTTGATAGTCTGCCCCTTTTGGAGATAGTCGATGAAAATTATTCCATGTGTATCCCAAAATACGGATGCCAGCCAACTGTTGAGTTTTTGGTCGTTTTGGACAAGGTTCGTCGCTTGCTCGCCACTCAGCTGACTGCCGACTTGACTCTGGTGTGAAGTGATGAACCCAAGTTTCATCCATTGTCACATACCGACGCAAAAATTCGCCTTTATTGCGGTTGAACAGCTTTAAACACTCCCCTGAATCATCAACACGTTGTTGTTTTTGGTCGACTGTGAGCAAACGCGGCACCCACTTTGAATAGAGCTTTCGCATGTACAAATATTCGTGTATGATATATCCCACACGCTCTTTTGTTATCTTCAGAGCCTCAGCTATCTCGATCAACTTCACTTTAAGGTCACTCGTAATCATTTTGTGGACTTTTTTGATGTTTTCATCTGAAACAGCCTCTTTTGGACGTCCTTGTTGTATGACCACTTTTAAATCTTTCAATCCACTTGCGAATGGTTCGTTCGGCTGGTGCAGAGTCCGGGTAACACTTATCAAGCCATTTCTTCGCATAGGCTGCATTTTTTCCCATCAAAAAGCAATGCTAAATCTGTCAAATTTATACACGTATCTTTTGAAGGTTGGTACTAACTGAAAATGGTATGGATTTAATTCAAGTGGTGCCATCTCTTAGAAACGGACTTTTCAGCCCATGTATTACATATACCGATTTTCTCAAAAGCTTTTGCAAAGTCAAGGGAGATAAGTTAGAGATGGCTTTTTTTTGAATAGAAAGTCACTAATGTAATGGTCTTGGAATATTCGTAATAGAGGATCAGTAACGAATGTGCCTTTTTTGAATCCAATTTAGTGACTGTTAAGAAGTTTGTTGTGCCACCAGAGTCTATTGGCAATTATTTTATCTAATACCTTGGCGCAGCAAGTATTAAGAGATATGGGTCGGTAGAATTTAGAAGGAGTTTCATTGCAGTTCGGTTTAAGGATGGGGATGACAGTACTGTTTTTGTAGATTCGGTGGATATTTTTGTGGAAGATGGCTTTTATAGCGGAAGACAGATTCTTTATGTATGATATTTTGTCATTTGCTGGTGTCTTGCCAGTTTATTTAAGGCTAAATTAAGTTTGGGGAGGCTTATGTCCCTATGGACTATTTTAGCCATTTTGGATAGATATTGGGATGTACCAAAGTAGCGGTAGTTGAATGTTTGGTTTGGAGGAAGGATTGAGGAAAGTTAGAATTTTGAGATTTTTTTGACCAATATCTAGCGAAGTGGTTAGCTAATTCGAGGGATTTTGTAATGCTCACGAGGCTTAAACCAAAGGACTAATCGAATGGATAAGCGATGGAGTTTTAAGACCACAGAGCCTTCTAATGGAAGACTAGAATTTAGTTGCAGGTGTATGAGATTAAGACTAAGTTTTGGAAATTTTAATTTTCTTTTTGAAGCGGGCGTTAGCTATTTCGTAGCTGATAATGTTCTCAGTGGAAATATGTTCCAATTCTTTGTAAGACCAAGGAACTATTGGTATTTTTGTTGATGTTGAGTTTTGGGGAATGGAGTGAATAGCGCTTTGGAGAATAGTTCTGTGAATGTTAGCTGCTTCTTGATTTCTATTGTCGCTAGTAGGATAGTTATTTGTGTAGTTGTCTAGAAGTACTTGATAAAGAAGGCTTTACTGAGCTTCGTCGGTTTCAAATGTTGGTCTTCTTTTTGATGAGCATGAAGTAGTGTGGAGATTATAATGGGAAAATGGTAGCTTCCATATTTGTATGTAGGTCATTGATGAATTTAAATTTGGCGTCAATTACTAGACTAAGGGAACAGATGGGGGATCCGTCATTGAGAAGTTAAAATTCAGATTTATTTAGGAATTTGGAGATAATATTTATGCGTTTGTTATTTTTGGGCGAACACCAGCTTGAATTGTAGCCATTGAAAGCGCCCAGCACCACAGAGGGTTAGTGTTGATAGTCAAGAAGTTTTTCAGATTATCAAAGTTTACAGCTTTTGTGAAAGGGATGTAGCAATTTATAACTGAAAATGTACTTTTTAATGTAATCGAGATAAGAATAACTTCAAAGTCACTGTTTAGGCTGGTTGGGCTGTACTGTATTGATGAATGATTTAAAAATGCAACTCTGCCGTAGGGGTTTAGAGATTTATTTTGGGAGATAAAACGGTAGCTTACTGAGCTAGGAATGCTTGTTGTAGACATGAGGTGAGTTTCCAGTAAGGCTATTATTTTAGGGGAAATTGTTTTTATTAGTACTAGTATTGCATTTTAGTTATTTAAGTAGCGTTTAATGTTCCACTGTACTCGTATTATTTTTAATGCAGGTTTGTTGAGTGGTTTATGGCGAGTGTTGTGTTATTTATGTGGCTCCATCCTGCGTTACGATGGTGTAAGCTTCGTGTTGAGCCTGAGGTAAATGGTCTATGGATAGCGGGGCCGTTGACGTTGAAAATATTAACTTCGTTATGATGAATCATCTTTCTCATTTTGTATTGGAGCATTAAATAGTTGATTGTCGTTTATAGAATTGTTTTTTGGTATTTAGTACGGTAGTTGTAGTTAGGGGGGGAGATGTTTTTGATTTGTTCGTAGGCTGAAATAATATTTTCACGAATAAGTTGTTGTGGTTGGTTTGTTATAGATGATATTGGGGCAATAGTTTTCTATTGTGTGCGTGCTGGTTTTTAGACGTAGATTGAAAGGATTCATTCGATTTCTGTATGTTTATGTATGAGTAATGTATTGTAGAGCAGTCTTTGTTTATTACTGCTTTCATTTAATGAACTTATTGCAGTTATTGTGTTGTTTGTGAGTGCGGAGCTTGGTGGAAAAGATGTTGGTTGCGAGGTGTATGGTTGAGATACAGTTTTATTTGCTGCAGATCACAGTTTTGGTGATCTGTACAATTTGTCTCAGTTAAGCTGTATTTATTAAATGTTTTTATTTTTAGAATCTATTGCTGTAGGTATGCTTTGCAAGATCTTGAGGAGGCAGCAGCATGTTCCTCAGAGTAGTTGGCAGAAGAGTCACGGGTGCACTGGGAAAATGATTAAAGATAGTGGCAGTTGCGACATCACATAGGGTTAGGAAAGCACTATCTAATTTTAACATTATATCAGCCAACGTTTACAGAGGAGGGAGGTCGGAAACGGTCAAAGGTGAGGAGAATGACACCGATGACCTTCTACATTTTTTGTTTTAAATTTAAACACTTCTGTTACTCCCTGGGATCTCATTTCAGTGATTATTTCTTTTTCCGGCACATGTATGAGGCACGGGGCATAAACCGTATCTTTGGAGGAGTTTAAAGCTTGATGGAAGGATACTTTTACAGGAAAAATGTTTGAAAGAGATTTATTGGACTTAAATAATACAGCTATTTATTGTGTTTTGGTTAACAGTAGGAGATTTCCATCCAGTAGTTGAATTCTGGACTCATATCCAGTACTGATATTGGCGATTGCTTTTTCAAGGAGCAATAACTATATATTTGGTGCCAGGGAAATCAGATGTTGATGGTGAAGGATTAAAGAGGTCAGATTCTCTTATGTGTGGGTTCAGATAGCAGTTCTTTTTCTAAGCTGACCAACCGGTTAGCCTCAATTTGACCCGAAGAGGCCACTTAAAGCTTTCTTTTCACTTGTTCGGTTTGGAAATAACATGAGAAATGTAGCCGTAGATATTTTTTTTTATGTTGGAGGTACCGAAGTTAGACGAAGACTGATAAGTATTGTATAGTAGTCCCTATTATTTTCAAATTATAATTTTGAATGAAAATTTGTTACGTCAAACAAAGAACTCTGTAAATTGCAGTTCTTTTGTCTGAAAGGAAAGCTGATGTTGCTTTTTAGCCCTCTCAATTCTTGTATAAATGTTGAGTGTCGATTTGTTGCTCTTAGGTCGCTTTTGAAATCTGGTTTGAACTCACACTCTAACGACGTAACATTTAGTGTTGAGGGATCTGCAGTACCATAACTAGACCATTTACTAGATTTGCTTTTTCAAAGGCCGAAAAAAGCAGTACTATCATGTGCTATCAGAACTGTTCGACCCTCAGGAGGCCTACTCTGCTGTCCCTTAAGGTTACATTTGAAGACTATGCGGGCCAAAACATCGTTGCCCATTCACTCTACATATGCTAGTCATTTCTGGCGACTTATGCGCAGTTTTCTGACTAGGTCGATGTCGCTGTATAACTCGTATAGTTTGTCGTTGAATCTTCTCTTCCAAATCCCGTCAATGCAAATGGAATAAAATATTTTTCCCTCAAAACGACTGAGGATATCTTCATCCGCTTTCGATAGAATCCATGTATTAGCGCCATAAGGTAGGAATAGTATGATTTAGCTTTGAGGTCTCCTCAGTTCGGGATAGGTTCTACTACCCTATTTCCCAAATAGGCGGAAAGAAGAAGCTTAGAGTTTCTTCGTTTTATTTCTACTGAATTGATAGCAGAGTCAAGGTATACAAAGCTCCTTGCTACCTCGAAATAATATCTGTTGAGTATGCCGTTCTGTCCAATTAATCGATGCTGTGTGTCTCTTCTCTTTGACAAGATATACTTACTTGGCCTAACCCTCATTTTCGCTGTGTACTCCAAATTATGTCGATATCGTCGGCGTATGCTAGTAGTTGAATAGACTTTTGAAAGATTGTATCTCCAGTGTTCACTTGTGAGTTCCGAACAGTTGTTTGAAGTATTATACTAAATAAGTCACATAACAGGGCGTCATGACAGTATTTTTGACATCAAAAGTGTCGGTTAAGTCGTTACCCATTTTAACGTAGTAGCGAGCGCTTGAAATCGTCGCTATATGCGGCCTTAACATGAAAAAATGGTGAATATCGATTTGGACTTCTTGAGTTTTTTCCACGATCTGTCGGAGTGTGAAAATCTGATCGATTGCGGACTTTCCTGGCCTTAAACCACAATGGTAGGGACCAATCAAGTTGTTGGCGAATAATTTCAAACGTTTACACAATATGGCAGATAAGATCTTGTATCCTATGTTGAGAAGACTTATACCTCTATAGTTGGCGCATTTGAGAGGGTCTCCATTTGGTCTTATCTGCCTGATGGCGATACAGTCTTGTATAGTTATACAGTTTTATAAAGTTTTTCCATATTTTCAGCACCGACTACGAGCTTCTGTGATGGTCTTCTTACCTTGACACGTTCTCTTTATTTGTTAGTAAAATTTCCGTAAGTTATTCCTATAGTACAACCTTTCAATATCTTCGATCGCGCTTTTTCTTATTCTGGAGAAGCCGACGTACTTTACGTCTCCTCTGCTCTTAGGCATTTAATATTAATGACCTGATGTAGGTAAATGCAGTTGCGTGCACTGAGATATTGTTGTAAGGTACATTTGAATAAGCTTTTTGAATGTACAGAAATATGGTAAATACTATGAAGCCCATGTACATATATACCGCATTGAGCTATTGAAAGCTACTTAAAACTTTCGCTGAGATAAACAATCAATTTCACTATATACCACCTCAGAATAGCTTATTAAAGATAAAATTAAAGTCCTTATCAATTTCTGTCGAGCCGCCATTGGGGTGAAGCTAGCTGTTAGCTAGCCAGCTTTTGTAGACATCTGTAAATGCGACAATGCGACCAATGACAAGGTTCGTATAATCGTACCCGAATAAGTTGCTACTTAAGAGAAAACCAAGTCTTGTTGCTGACTCTACACGTTTAATCCTTGAGTCGAAGAGCCATAAGTCTGATACGACGTTAATGTCAAATTTTCGATTAGATATCGGGAGAACTTTTGATTTCGTTGGGTTAAGTAACAATCCGTTAGCCACCGACCGATCATATATTTTTGATAAGTCTTCATTTAATTTTGGTGCAAGTTCAGCGATCAAATTGATGGTACGGGACAGATATAGTTGAACGTCGTCAGCGTATAAGTGTACCGTTTCATGCTGGCATATTGATGGCAAATCGTTAATGAATGCACAGAATAAGATAGGACCGAGAATACATCCTTGCAGTACACCTTATATATTTATTTTCGAGACTGAACTTACCACCAATCACAACTTTTTGCGATCTATTGGAAAGGTGAATAATTCTAAGAAGCTAAACAATTTGTTCACTAAAACTAAACAAGCTATGTAATTTCCAGCATAAAATATCATAATTAATTTGTCGAAGGCTTTTGAGAAATCAAGTAAGCATAGAAGTGTAGAAGTACTATAGATGACTACCTTTGATAGCACGGTAAATGCCTTAATTCGATTTTTTGGCAATCGATATAACCTTTGCAATTTTCCATGGTTGAGGATGTTACAATAAATAGTTTGCCGAGGAATATCTTCAAATATCTATAACTTAATTGCTAAGAGATGGCCTAACTTGTATTATTCCATTGTTATTATTCCATTGGAACATGCGTTAGAAAGCTACTGTCATTGTACGTCATTTCAGTATATGTCAAACGTGAACAACAATAATTTTTTTTCAATCAAATATGTCGAACTTTGTGTCTGAAAAAGTGTTTTTGCGGGGAGCTCTTTTTCATACTTTTAATATGAAGAAAACTGCTGCCGAAAGTCATCGTATTTTGGTGGCAGTTTATGGTGAACATGCAGGACGACGAACGTCCTGGGCAGCCAAAAAAGTTTGAAGATGAAGAACTGGAAGCATTATTCTATGAAGATTGTTACCAAACACAAGAAGAGCTCGCAGAATCTTTGGGTATTACTCAAGCAGCAATTTTAAAACGTTTAAAAGCAGCTGGATATATTCAAAAGCAAGGAAATTGGGATCCACATGAACTCAAGCCGAGAGACGTCGGTTGTTTCATGTCCGAAATGCTGCTAGAACGCCACAAAAGGAAGTCATTTTTGCATCGGATTGTTACTGGTGATGGAAAATGGATCTATTACGACAACCCCAAATGCAAAAAATTATATGTCAAACCCGGCCAACCACCCAAATCAACGGCAAAGCCAAATATCCATGGCGAGAAGGTAATGATTAATGCTCAATTAATCCGTTTGAAGAGAGCTGTAGCCGAAAAATGCCTCACGTTGCTATTCCGGTTAAGAACTATTTACAAAACAGTGGATGGGAAGTCTAACCCCACCCGCGTTATAGCCCAGACCTTATCCCTTCTGACTACCATTTGTTGGTAGTCGATAGGCGGTAGGCGATGCAGAACGCCCTCACTGAAATACAGTTCACATCAGAGCAGAATATCAAAAATTGGCTGCCAAGCCGGCGCAGTTCTTTTGGGATGGGATCCACAAATTTCCAGAAAGATGGGCAAAAGTCATAGCTTCAGATGAGCAATACTTTGAATAATACTATGGTACATGTTTTTCTTAAATAAACGTTCAAATTTTGAAAAAAAAAACCGCACGAATTAAGTGATTGGAAAATTTTAACATTTTAGTAAAACTAACGAATATTATTTCTTCCTCTTTTTAAAAAGCCGACGTTTCCTCCGGCTCCTTCTCTCATAAAGCAAACCGCTTTCGCCCTTCGTTGTAGTGCCGCCTTGTACGCCTTTTGTTTCGAGGTATTCGCTTGAAGTCACTCTTCGTCACACAGAGTGTTTCAGTAGGGTATTTCTCATAGTCATAGTTAGGACATTCCTCATATGGCTTTGTTAATTTTTGCCAAGGTCGTCCTTTATTTATATGCGGGCATTCGCTCAGATGCTTAAAACTCAAGAATTTCCTAACTATATGTTATTATGTGGAAAAACCCTGATACTTTCTTAAATAATCACTTGCTGTTTCTTATTTTTTACTTTTTTTTTATTTTTCTTTCATAAATTTATTTGCCATTAAATTTGAAAATAATCCAAGCCATAAAAATACTTTAATATTCATCCGTTTTTTTTTTTTACGTTTCAGGCTAACTAACTACAAACGGAACTGCCGACAAAGGTATGTTACTTTTGTGCATTAAGTCAAATTTGAATTTATTTTATATCTCGCCGTCATAGCTAGCTAGCAATAAGCATTAAATGGGAGGAATCAAAATTGATTGCCGATTTAAATGCAAGTTCAATCAGTCCTTTATCAAACTTATTTAAATAATATCTGTAAAAGGTCTGGATCACTTGCGCAGTTCACATAAAACTCCATTAAGGACTTAGTTCGAACGTTTACCCTTTCTACATCTCTCCTGCAGTGTAGTAATTGCATTTACTTTTACGATCGTTACGGTGAGGTCTTTTTACTGAATTAGTTTTCGCATGGTTTCTTCCTCAATCAATTAGATTCATTCACTAAGATCTTTTAAGATGCCTTGATAAGGTAAGATAACCAGCAGTATATCTTCAATGAAATCCTCACAATTGCATTACTTTTAACGATTTTAAAGATTTTTTTTTTTTGCTGTAAAAGGATAGCAACGATTGGTATTTTTGGACATATACATATGTGCACATACCATACGAGTACATATTAATTTGCAATGTACTCTTACGCTACTCATGCAATTTTGTGCTGTTGTTTTTTATTATTGTTGTGGTTTTATTATGTGTGGTTTTATGACAGATTATTTGCTTGCCAGCCTCCCGGGTACACTCGGGCACATATGCATTGGGACACGACTATGTGCTGAATAATTTACTTTATCCTCACATTTTTTGGTTTAAGGTTCATTAAAAAGGGTGTTTTACTTTTAAACTGATAGAAATTCTAACAGAGATAACTTATTGGTTTTTTGACATTTTTGTCTAATGAACCATCAGGAACTAAAGCCACGAGACCATAGCTTGCGGCGGAAATTCGCGATTGGGCTCTTCTAGTTTTCATGACGGTGGCATCATTAACGGCCAACACCGTCCGCAAACGGCAATTACACATACCATTTTGCCCACGGAATCATTGGCTTACGGAGGAATCGAATCGACGACAACGTTACATTGGGACTTGGGCTCAGAGATCGTTTAATTTGACGGCACTATATTACGTCTTGTTAGACTATGTAACGTCTTTTATATGTGCTGATAAAACGCAAAATATTACGCTATTGGTAATTAGTGATATTCTATTGGGTATTTATTGGGTTATTGGTATTGGTATTGGTATTGGGTTTATTTAAGAAAAACATGTACAATAGTATTATTCAAAGTATTGCCCATCTGAAGCTATGACTTTTTCCCATCTTTCTGGCAATTTGTGGATCCCATCCCAAAAGAACTGCGCCGGCTTGGCAGCCAAGAATGAATCAAGCCAATTTTTGATATTCTGCTCTGGTGTGAACCGTATTTCAGTGAGGGCGTCCTGCATCGACCGGAACAAATGGTAGTCAGAATGGGGCAAGATCTGGGCTATAAAGCGGGTGGGGTAAGGCTTCCCATCCACTATTTTCCAAATAGTTCTTAACCGTAATAGCAACGTGGGGTCGAGCGTTGTCATGATGGAAAATTACTGCCTCGTGTCTGGTCGCATATTCTGAGATTCACACTGCGCTACCACGACCGACTGATTGTTGGTCAAAAACATCGACTCAATTTTTCCACGCTCTTTCGGAGTATAGTGTTCCATTGCTTGTCTGTCTGTATACTGCAGTTGTTCAGTTCATAAATGTCAAATGTGATTGACGTACGACGCCATTTGCCAAAATTGTACCATCTTCCGATAGGCCGATTAATTTTGCGCCACCTTGTATTATATCGGGTTTTCCAATAACGACTTGACAATTTTTTTCTTAAATAAAAGGCAAACCATTTGAGATATTTTAAAAACTTCATTATTGACTTGAAGTACAGTCAAAACATTTATGAATGGAACTCGACTTTGTTCATATGGCCACCGCGGGCACGTTTGCAGCGGTCGATTCGTTGGACCCAATTTTCAACGACTCGACCACACATTTCGGCCGAAACATCCGCGATTTCGCATTCAATGTTGGCTCTGAGCTCTTCCAACGTCGTCGCCGTGTTGACATAAACCAATGACTTAACGTAGCCCTACAGAAAATAGTCAAGCGGCGTTAAATCGCACGAACGAGGCGGCCAATCGACTGGAACATGTCTTGAAATAACACGCTCACCATTATTCTTCTTCAATAAATCGATTGTAGCGTGTGCTGTGTGGCTTCTGGCACCATCCTGTTGAAACCACATGTCCTCCAAGTCCATATCTTCTAATTCGGGCCAAAAATAATTGGTGATCATGGCGCGATAACGCTGACCATTCACAGTAACGTGACGATCGTTATCGTCGACGAAAAAATATGGCCCAATAACGCCGCCGGCATGGAAACCGCACCAAACAGTTGTTTTTTGTGGATGAAGTGGTGATTCATGAAGCACATGTGGGTTTTTACCCGACCAATAACGCATATTTTGCTTATTGACGAACCCATTGAGCCAAAAATGAGCTTCGTCACTGAAGATGATTTTGCGATGAAATTCATCATCTTGGCGCATCTTCTCCAGAACCCAATCGGAGAACGTACGTCGCTTCAAATGGTCCATCGGCTTCAATTCTTGAATCAGCTTGATCTTGTATGGGTGTAAACCAAGATCCTTACACGAAATACGCCATAATGTGGTCTGAGCGATGCCCAATTCTTGAGAACGCCGTGGAATTGACTGATTTGGATCGTTTGCTACGGACGTCTGAACGGCAGCGATATTTTCGACACTTAGACCAACCCGTTGTCTCACTGACACGGCAACATCACACAACACATATGTAGACTCAAATTTTTGCACTAAACTTGTTATTGCCTGTCTACTAGGGCGAGAATTACGACCGAAAATAGGAGTTAACGCTCTTAAAGTTGCAGTTACTGACTCCAAATATCTGTAGAAAATTTTTAAAATTTTCAGACGTTCCTCGTTAGTGTACTTTACCATGATGAAACTGTTGAGTGCGTTCACAAATTAAATTCAAAGTTGTCAAGTCCCTATTGAAAAACCCTTTATTTAGCATTAACCTTAGGAAGATATGAACGATTATTGCCTTTTAGATAAATAAAAGGTGAGACTCCGTTGTTCTCAATCTCATGCTTCATATGTAAAGAGAATAACATCAGTTTCAAGAAGAAATTCCATTCTCAGTAAACCAGCTTTCAATAGAGTCGATCGAAGGACAATTTATTGATATTTATAATAAATATCTCTCCATGAAAAATGTAGTAATGTAGTAGCATGTCCCTACTTATCTTAAGTATTAACCGAACCAATGAACATTGCCTTAAATTAATTACAAAATTATTTAACCTACCCTCTATGCGGAATACTTATGCAAACATAAGCACAAATAACTTAGAAGAGTCGTGTATCTGCGTATCTTGATTTATAACCAAATACAACAAAATCAAAGAGAGTGGAAAAATTTAGTGAAATAATTACTTTTAAAGAAAAGTAATTGTGCAACGCACATTTCATTTTAATCGCTAATTTTGATGGCGACAAGTCAAAGCTAAAAACATTGTTCGGCTAACTTTAGTGGTACTCAAAACAAGTTTCAAATTGCCTAACTCAGCATGTGTCAATGTAGATAGATATTTAAATTTTTAAGATCCAACACTTTAATATCTTCCTTATGAACATAGTTATGGGGTCCGTTTAAGTCTTCATTAAGTTTAATGTTTTAGCAAGTCAACTTAAGAGATTCTGGCTAGTAGAGAACCTTTTTATGGAAACTCAAAGAACATTAATTTTTTTTTTTTCGAAAATACTTTCAATAAAAAATGCAATTTGTTAAATATAACATTCAACAACCTTTCACGTTATTTTATTAGACTTTTTCAGATGAGAAGTTTGTGCTTAAATTAAGCGTTTGAAGAAAGACCAAAAGTTTTTAGTCAAAAGAGAATACTTTCACTTAGAGGGCCTATGCCTGGGCACTGTCACTTTTTGATAAAGATGTGCTGCTTCAAATTAGTCAAACTAGAAAGGCTGCGATTTGAAGGCCATATCAACAGGAGAAATATTGTACATAAGATTGATATAACCAAACGAATATAGACTTCGTATCTGACATTCAATTCATTAATTCCAGTATCCTCGCACTGGTATTGTTACTATTGGCGATTGCAATGTACACAATTATTTGTGTGTTGGACGGTGTGCTGAGTTTTTCGCTGCGGAAAATAGCTTGACTGATCTTGTTAATGAGCCCACACGAATACTAGGCGTTGATAGTCATACCGTTAACACCCTAGACTAGTTTTTGACTTCTCACCCTCGTCACAGTTAGAGAAAGGATTCTTTAAAGAACCAAGGGGAAATATGAGAATGCCAATTGGAGCGGACTTAACTTCTGTAGAATCCTTAACTGGTCGTTACCTATATTTGCTGGATGATGACGCACATGCCCTTGCTAATATGATCACGATCAATATTCTCTATGGAATAAAATCTTCTATCCCTCATTGGACTTAAAGTATCAAGCAAAAAGTAAGGGTTAGAGAAAAGGTTTTTTTTTTTTTTTTATAAGACCAACCCGACAGAGGAAAATCGATAAAAGTTCAAACGGAAAGATTGCAACGCAATGATACAACAATGTACCAAAGGTAATAAAAATTGTTTGTTGTTCAAAAGTATTAGAAATTCTAACTCGCCCTTTATCCTAACGCTCATTTATAACGGCATTCCTGTACAATTTTCGGCCAGCTCAACACTTCCAGACTGTGCTTTTTGTCCGTTTACACTCAAGTGCGTCGCAGTCCACGCGACCAAAAGCCACTGCGTAAGGTTTTAGATAAATTCTACTCTTTAGGACTCTTTCCGAGCAGATGGAAAAATAGTATATGTCCAGCTTGTCCCTAAAAAAGGCGAATCTTCTTTTCTTTCCTCCTACAGACCCATTGCACTTAAGTCCCTTAAGTTAGTCCAGAAAATATTTCGAAACACGAAAACTTTTCAATGACCGGAAATACGGTTTCGTAGCAACATGTCCACTGGTGATTTGATGACATGTCTCACCGAAAAGTGGAACAATAGTGCACACCAATTTGGTGAAAGCAAGGTAATTGCACTTGATATTTCAAAGGCATATCACAGAGTTTGTCATCTGACCATGGATCATACTGGGTCGTTGAATGTCTTCTTGGTTTAAAAATAATTGCTTTTCGGAGCGTTCAGTTCAAGTTGTCGTGTACGGTTTCAAGTCTGATATCCACAAAATAAATGCTGGTGTACCACAGGGCTCCGACCTGTCTCCGACACTATTTAATCTTCATCAATGATCTTTTGTCTGCTATTTCCAAATCAATAAATTCCTTTTTTCTGAGGACAGTACTCTCTGCTTTTCATATTCTTCCCCGGATCCACACCCCTGCTCTTCGGCTGTATAATGGGAACGACATCGTGTATTTAATTCATTAAATTCTCATATTAACAGCATTACCGATTGGGGTTGTCTTTAAACCGGAAAATGTGCAACGACGAAATCCAGTAAGGATTTTTCAAATTTTTTACAGAATGTAAAACCTGAGAGTTAGGATCTTACTAGTGCATCGTTTGTCAGGTCATGTACTTCATTGCGATGTACTTTCTTTTTCCTCACGCGGTAGTTAATTTCAAATTTGATTTCCTGTACTGGAAAGGCTGCCGCAATTTAAACTGGATGACATACACTGCTTAATCCGTCTCCGTCTAATCCAATCAAATATTGAAGTTGGCCTTCCGTCGTCTTTCGTCGCTAAGTGACATTGTATTTCATAGTGATGATCTCTAGTATTTTGCCGTCAATATCACCTAACTGCACGATTTATACAATGTGAGTGTTTTTCGTAATTGCCACGCCGGACTCACGCAAGGTTCCAGCTTACTTACCTAGGTGAAAACCACACTGCTTCCTTTGCCCAGCTTCAAGACTACTATATTGCACCGCATAAATCCCCTCTCAAGTTTTGAGATTTTGGAGTTCTGAGCGCTTTTTTTTGATCTAAGATGGTTTTAATATGCTAGAACCCGAACTTGTCCATATACGACAGCCAAAGATAATTAACCGTCCGTATCCAACGTATACGTGCGCCGGCGGGAATACTAAACCACAATTTTCTTTTTTCGTAGCGCAGAGGAAGACTTGCAGTGTTCAAAAGATCGCACTGATCAAATAAAAGTAAAATTGTTTTTCTTATATTTTATGGAGTACTACAGAACTTAAGAGGTGGCGTTATTACTATTTAGTGCGCTTCTTTCCAGAGGCATCTCTAGCTTCAAATCATTTTAAAACACCACCACCGATACCTATGTGTATAATATATTTACTTTTTATTAGAGCAAGTATAATAATTGTTTTTGATTGTAGTCTCCACCTTTGCAAAAGTTCTACATCAGACGTACTCATTGTTAACTTCCTAAGCGCCAGCAGCGTTCCAGATAAAAAAAAAATGGAACAAATCCAAAAGAAATAATACTTTCAGATCCACTACCGTCAAATGAACCCCTTTACATGCTGGACCAAATGGTGAAAGCGCTCGAAATAATCATCCGCAAAAGACTTTACACTACATCTAAAGAGATAATCGTCTTTTCAGCCATCAGTATGGCTTCAAGAAAACACTAAGTGTCACCCAAGCAATATCTGGAACCTGGCGGAAATAAGATGACGTCAGGAACGCTTTTGATTCGGTCAGCTGGAACACCATCATGAAAGCATTAAAACGAAATATGCAATTGTAAACCTACTTACTAAGATTATGAAAATAAGAAATAACAGTAAAGATAGACTGCTCTTGTACTACGCAGATAAACTGACAAAGAAACAAAATATAAGAAGAGGAGTTCCACAAAGTTTAGTACTAGGTGCAGTCATGTGGAATATAATGTACAGTGAAGTACTACGACTATGCAGACCAAGAGGTGTGAATATCATTCGTTATGCAATGACGTCGCAGTAGAAGTCAATAAAATAATTTTTCAAAACCACAATCGAAAGCCTAAAGACAGGGTTCGCTTAAAAAAATCCGATCACAAAGCTGAGGCCGTTCATACAAGTAGTCGCAACAAAGTTGAGCGCCAAACAAGTTGTAGAGCACAGAATCAGAATCGAGTCGAAACACATTAGGTACCAATACCATAGTTATGGGCACCATCAACAAGTGTGGATACGTACATAAGAGAAATAAGCTCTTCGCGCAGAAAATCATCACTCAAAGTATACTGCGCATACAGAACGATCTCGGAGGGCGAAATCAGCTTAATTGATGAACATTAAAGAGTGGACACAAGTTTGAATTTTAACTTGTAATTGATCCCCTGCTAATGCCTTATGGCAGCACCACGGTGCTATGTTACGTTTAGTGAATAAGAATGTCACATCAGGAAGTATAGTGACTTCGTCAAAAAAAAAAAAAAAAAATAAATAAATAAATAAATAAATAAAAACTACGAGCATCTGTCTTCCTTTTGTTTAGCTCCCAAATATGTGCCTCAAGGTTCTTTGCTCGAACAATTAGTGGCTTCTAAATGTCTGAAATATCTTATTGAATATCAAAGTCAATCTTAATTTGCTTCTATGAATCATAAAAGAAAATTTAGGTATTTTATTTGCGCAATCCAATGGTATTATTTCACTTTTGTCTGTTACCTTAGATGCAGTTTTCATTGGCTGCATCGCTATGTTGTTGATTAAAAGTTATTCTGACCGAAGATAGAATGTCTATAGGATCTATTATAATGGGTGAATGGTAATGGTTTTTAATTGTAAAAAAAAACAGGAAAATCGCAAAAGTTGTTGTCTTCTAAGGCTGCAATTGATGGTGGTTTATCGAATTAGACAAGTGATTTGATGTATCCCCATAAAAAGTAGTCTTGCTGGAACCACATTTTTAACAGTTTCAGATCGTGCATTTTGGGCAGAAATAAAGTTCGAAATCATTAAACGAAAGCGGGCGCAATTGACGGTAACGTTGTTCTCACGATCATCTTGAAAGAAAATTGGGGAAATGATTTCGCCGGACCACAAACTGTATCAAACAGTGCATTGGTAGTTCTTGTATAGCCTGAGGTTGCTCATTCCACTTCAACCAGAAATGAGCTTCGATAAGAAGACAATTTTTCAATAAAAAAAAGCGGATTTTCCTTCAGCTTTTTTTACGCCTATTCACTGAAAACTCGACGCAGTGGCAAATCGGTCAGCTTCAGTTCTTGCACGAGCTCTTATTTTTAAGGTTTTAGACCGAGATCGACGTAGTCGAGTAACACAATCCCAAATGTTGCGAATGGCGATAAATGGACAAATCACGGTCTTCATTAACACTGCCGGATACAGCAGCAATATTTTGCTCTCAACACATTCTACGCATATGGGTGGCTTGATGTCCAATAGCGTAAAATTGGTGCGAAATTTGGTTACCATGGCTTTAATTCCGTACTTATTAGGTCGATTATGATGACCGTAAAATGGGCGTTATATTTTTCGCAGAGTACGAAGTATGATAAAAAAATAAAATACTTGTTTAGGTGTAAGTCTTTCCATTATGAAATGGCAATGCTAACTAACCATGTTTGACTTTGACATATATCACGAATCACCCGTGAGCTGTCGAAAAAGAACACTGAAAAACAAAACAGCAAAAAAATCTCCCTTTACTAGGTGGAGTGAAAAGTAACCTCCTTGACCGCCAGAATGCGCTGCTACTGCAAAAAAGGTTTTGGTGCCTTAAAGTCCGTTCATATTTAGGCAGACATGCCAAATTTCAGTGCGATACTGTCTTTAGTTTTGTTATGACAGCTGATTGTTGTTGACGTGTTTGGCATCAATTTGAGTATGGACAAAAACGATTTTCGTTCTCTCATAAAACATTATTTTTTGAGAGGCAAAACGGCGAAGGAAACAAAAGAAAAATTGGATAAATATTATGGGGCTAATGCTCCGTCAGATTACACCGTCAAATATTGGTTTCGGAAATTTCGTGGCGGCCGCAACTCCACTACAAATCAAGTCCGCAGCAGCAGGCCCTCCGATGCGGTTACAGAGGACAATATCAAAAAAATACATGAAATGGTGTTGGCTGACCGGAAAGTGAAGGTGCGCGAGCTAGCAGATACCATAAAGTTTAGTACTGAGTGCACACGCCATATTTTGGGCAATATTCTGCATATGAAAAAGTTGTCCTACCGCTGCGCGCATACTCACTCCTGACCAAAAACACGAACGCGAGAGCACTTCGAAAGAGTGTTTGAACTTTCTGATGCGCAATGGTGTCGATTGGTAATTGTTGAACACCAGAGAACATACTCTTTGTGGATTACCTCGAAAAAGGGTAAACCATCAACAGTGAGTATTATTTTGCATTATGGCTAAAATCAATGACTTACGGCTCCAATTGCTGTCGTATCCACCGTATTCGCCCGATTTGGCTCCCTCGGATCATTATCTCTTCCCAAACCTCAAAAGATGGCTCATCAATAAAAAATTCAGTATTTTGCAGACCTTCCGGAAAATTACTTTTCGGACGGGATCAAGAAGTTAGAAAATCGCTAGAATAAGTGTATCAAACTGAAAGGGGACTACATTGAATAAAATAAAAAAAAAACATTTAAAAAAAATTTTTGTTTTTCATTTCCAAGGAGGTTACTTTTCACCCCTTCTAGTACATGGATAGAAAATTCAAATATATTTTATAATACTCGTATATCAGTTTAAATGTGAGTCCCTACAGTTCGCCTATCGCCTTCTTCACTGTCATTGCAGACCGAAACAAGAAAAATATCCTGCTCGCACCGACCAAGGGTCTGTTTTAATCGTGAATAAGGACTATGCATCACAGATTAGAACGGGGATGCGCAGGCTCATATATACTCGTAGAATTGCCTTGGTTGCTCGAGAGAAGGCTTCTAAACTCAAAGAAATAGTGATAAGTAAGTGTTACTCTTCGTTTAAACTCTGTATTTATATTATTTATCGTTTTTACATTTTAGCTGAGTCATTTTAACCGCTTTTGATTAGGTCTGAAGAAAATCATCTAGGTCGACCGTTAGCTCTTTTATTATGAATTACTATTGTGTAAATGTCGTAATAGCTAGCAACAACTCACAAATTATTAAAAACTGAAACCACCCGCCTTTTACTTGTTAAATGTATCTGGACGGCAACAAATGTTTTAAGTTATACAGTTGTCAGCAAGCAATCATTACGTAATATAATGTAAACATTTCAACTGAGAAATTACTGCGATGCATTTGTCTCTGTTGCTGTGTTCGTTTTTTGTCAACCGTTTGTTAAACTTCAATGGAAACAAACCTAATAAAACGTTTTAACTGCATCCCTAACAGTTAAGTATAATAAAGTCTTAAGCATAACAAAACAAACACTCATCTCCAAGTAATAATGCGTAAATTGTCGATAGTAAGGGTCTCACACCACTCAGTGTCTCAGTCTCAGTACCACTGATAATCGGTCAAATTGCTTCTGCGCTCTAATGAACGCAACTTGAAAAAAATCAAAAGATACGAATACATCTCTCTACCATCATGTTCAAACATCTCAAAGCTAATCTCCTTAACGTCGTTCAAATCGAATTCTCGAACTAATGACATCGTCATCTACTCCGACCATTATCATCGGATGGTGATTGAGAAATGTACCGCAAAAATCTGTTTCGCTGTACACAGAATACCCTGGCAATTAGTTGAATGTCACAATCAACCTAGGCTCACCTGAAAACTCTGACGCAAGAGTATTTCCCCGAATCTTGCTAGTCGACTCGAAGACCTCCATTATCTTTTGCCACAATAAGTTTACACTCTGCTTAATAGATACAAACGATAGATAGACTCCGACGAAGTAGTTCATCAGAGGCAACTAAACACTTTTGTCGCCTCAAGCTATTCCTATACAATCCCGTAAGTATTGTCATATACAAGTACAAATTCGAGTATAGTCAACCTGTTTCTAGTATCTAGGTGAAGAAATATATCTTTTCAACAGCCGACGTCGAATCGGTTGAAACATTGAACACAAACTCCTGTTTTATTGAAAATTTGCTTACGTGTAGTCAGTATTCACTGTCAGTCGCACTTGTAGATACTTACTTGTATCATACGAGTATCTCTCACTTTAAAATACGAAAAAAAAAACTTTCTCCGATTAAGAACTTTCGATTCAGTGCATGAGTATTTGTATGTTAAGCCAAACGCTACATGTAAGAGTTAACGACAGTGCAGATGCAGGTACTCTACCAACCTGTTGCATATACATATTTGTATTATGAGGACAGCCGGGTCAAAGTTACAAAATCTTCAAAAAAAAGAAATACAATAACTTTAAGCCTATCCGTATTTTCGAATACTATAGAGTTGGTAGCAATTAATCAAAACAAATTGCCGGTACGACTTTACAGGTGTGGAATTTTCCTTATCTTCATCGAAATTGTTTATGGTAAACATAAAAAGTTACACAAAACGGCATCAGGCTCATCTGCTGTGTTGTGTGGTTTTCTTTAGATGCATTTGTAGGCAAGTATTTGTATCAATGACAATGAATCAAAGTTTTCCATAAAATTATGAATTACCACTTCGACTAGAAGTGATGTTTTGCAATGTAATGCAACCCGTGGGAGTTAAATTGGGTTTATTCCTTCCAATGAAGATCAAAGAAGATCACAAAATATATAGTTGTAGGTGACCTAAATATGAAATAAGATAACATCCAAGAAAACAAAGGTACAGAGAATTATTAGGTTTTTTTTTTTTTTTTCTAGAAAATTGGGTTATAAAGAGATTGCCTTGCGTATTGTTGCATTGTTGGGAAAGAAAAAAAGTTATCGTACATTATATAGGCGACGTTTTATTATTATCCGCTGTGTTATTATTCCATAGCTTATCTTTCTAGTTATATCTGAGCGATGCATTTGGGAGTAAGTTTTAAGTGCATCGAGAGTAGATACTGACTTTGTAAACATTCCTTTTACACGTATCAGAGTATCAGAGCAGATAGCTCCGGGATGGTCTTTAATTATATAGATTCGTGGCATGCATAGGCCTCTTTTTGACACAAAAAAAAAAAGGTCTTGAGCAAGACAGTCAGAGATTAGAGGCTTTTGACAACGTGTATTGTATACAGATGAGCAAAAGATACCACCGGTATGAAGTGAGCGTTAAGAAACAAATGTCTCGATGGGGAACATTTAAGTGAACGGGCCTTAATTTTTTTTTTATTTTTTTTGTTGCTTTTGTCATTGAGCAAACACCATTATATGTTTTCACCATGTTAAAAATGTCGGATTTTGTACCAAAAAATTATTGCGGAAAGCATTAATCTTTTGTTTTCATTTTAAGAAAAGTGCTGCAGAACCGCATCAAATGCTTGTCGAGGTATATGATGATCATGCTCTATCAGAAGCAACATGCAAAAGATGGTTTCAACGGTTCAGAGATAACGATTTTGATGTGAGAAATGAAGAACATGGAAGACCACCAAAAAAGTTTGAAGACGCCGAATTGCGAACAACATTGTATGAAGATGACACTTTGAGTCAGAAACAAATTGCAGAAATGTTAAATGTTGCACAACAAACAATTTCTGACCGTTTAAAATCTATGGGATAGATCCAAAAGTCTGGAAATTGGGTGCCACAGATGGAAAATCAAAAAACCACTTGTGAAATTTTGCTTCAACGACACGATAAAAAATCAGTTTTGCATCGAATTGTTACTGGCGGGGAAAAACGGATTTATTTTCAAAATCCTAAACGGAAAAAATCATGAGTTAATCCGGGACAAACATCAACTTTGACTGCAAAACTCGATCAATTCGGCAAGAAGACAATGCTGTGTGTCTGATGGGATCAGAAAGGTGTACGACGAGCTCCTAAAACCTGGTGAAACCATTAGTACCGACAACAAATGATCAATTTGAACCATGCATTGATCGAAAAACGATCAGAATGGGCCAGAAGACACGGCAAGGTAATTTTGCTCCATGACAATGCAACTGCACACAAAGCAAAACTGGTTCAGGATACAACCAAAGCACTTGGTTAGGAGCTGCTACCCCACCCGCCGTATTCACCAGACTTCACTCCTTCCAACTACCATTTGTTTTTATTGATGTGACACGCATAATCTGAGCAGCACTTTTTAGTCTGCTTCAATATACGAACAGTTTTATTGGCGTGGAATCCATAAATTGCCTGAAAGATGGGAACAATTTTTAGCTAGCAATGGCCAATACTTTGCTCACTTCATACCAGTACACCTGGTACTCATATGTACACATGCAAGGAACTAGCATGTTGGTTCTAACATGAATGTATATACTGTAACGATAATGAACGTTAAAAAGAAATTAAGCAAAGAGCAAATAGCGTTATCGATCCGCACTAGAAAAAGACCGACTAGGGAAGCCATCATCTGCAATTTTCTATGCTACCAATGCATATAGCCTCAAATGTCATATTTTTAACATTTAACCATGGAAGCTAAATAAAAAAAAAAAAAACGAATCTCACATCTTTAAGGCTAAGCTTGACTAGACAATGTGATCTCTTCCTTGTAAAGTATATGTCGGAGGTCTTAGACATGAAGCACAGCTTATTTTTGCTTTGACGAAATGGAAAACCTATGAATTCACGAATTCACCAGCTCTCACATTTCCTGAATTATCTATGTGCTCTGGTACCCAGCTTATTGACATCGTATACCACCTTGATCAAAATGGAATAACCACTGTGTGGTACTCCTATTGTTCCAATTTGAGTTGGTACATCTGTTGTTGACATTCTCTCTAAATCTTAGCGTCATAGCTTGACATTTGCAAAAGTTACGTAGCCAAGAGTACATCTATCTCTGTGTGTGTTGGCGATTTTTTACAATTTTAGAAATGGATTTAAATATGCAACAACGAACTTGTATTAAATTTTGTGTAAAAAACGGATTTAATGGTGCGCGAACGTTGGAAATGTTAAAAAGTGTTTCGTCAACGATTCTCTAAAGAAAACGGTCATTTACCAGTGGAGCGAGCAGTTCAAAATTGGTCATGAGTCATGAGTCATAGTGGTACGCCATCGACATCGAAAGCCGACGAAAACATTGATGAAATAGAAGAAATGTTGGCCAATAACCGCAAATTAACCATCAGAGAGATAGCGGAGGACTTGAACATTTCCTATGGATCCGTCCAAGACACTTTGGTTAACGATTTGAGTTTCCGTCGTGTAGCAGCAAAGTTGGTGCCAAAAGACCTAAATTTCATGCAACAGAGACTGTGCTGACGTCGCAAAAGAGATGTTTTGCGAGGCTGAATCCGTTCTCACATTCATCAAAAGGATCATTACTGGAGATGAGACGTGGGCTTATGAGTACGACACGAAATCTGACATAAGACAAATCAGACATCCGGCAAGTGAATGGCGTTCACCAAATGAGCCGAGACCGAAAAAACCACGTCGTTTTCTGTCAAAAAAGAAGGCAATACTCACGGTTTTCATGGATTACAATTGATTTTTTGCCAGAAGGCCAGCCAAAAAACAAAGAGTATTATTTTGACATTATGAGACGTTTGCGTGAAACAATTCGCCAAAAGAAACCAGAATTGTGGGCAGAAAACTCGTGGATTTTGCACCATGATAACGCACCGTCGCACAGTGCCATCATTATTCGTAATTTTTTGACGAAAAATGCAACAAATACCACCCAACAGCCACCGAATTCACCTGATTTGGCTCCCTGTGACTTCTTCCTGTTTAATCGAGTTAAAAAAACCACTGCGGGGAACGCGTTTCAGCAGCTGAGAGGAAGTAATCGAAAGCATTTTCCATACTTAATGTTGCAACCTCACATGACATTTGACTTTCATTGTTTATTCTGAAAAGGTGTTTAATTCTGCCCTCGTTTGCCCTCGTCCCGGTGCCAATTTTTACAGAAAATTTACCAAAGTGCAACCTTGAAATCAAGTCACCAAACTAGAAAGTACGGGTACTTTCCCATTGCCGCGAGTGAACATAGCAGTTTTTCCCGCAGCCTAAAAGAGCAAGCAGTTTTATACGAAATCAACGTACACTATTGGTATTTTAGCCGATCCAAACGAAACTTAGATTTTTATTTTATCGAGAAGGAGAACGCTGACTAATCTAGTTCTAGTTATGAACCATTTTTCCAACGAAGCTGAGTATCTGAGTATACCTGGATAGCAAAATTGTAGTAAACATGCGATGTTGAAAGATTCGAAGGCAATGGCGGCTTTCTGGTAGTTCAGAGAAGTTTTCTGCCAGGTATGGGGTTATTCGCCGAGTATTATTTGAGTTGGAGTTCAGAATGAGATCGCCGATAAATTCGAATGGATAATCCAATGAACTTTCTAAAGCTTATCGATGAAAAAAGTTTCCTGATACTAGTCAAACTGCTCATTCTTAGATATGGCAAGGCCCAAGAGGCTGGTTACAAACTTATCTTCACACCATTTCCGAAGAAAAGTAAAGACTACTGTACATCTAGCCTAATAGGACACCTGTTAAAGATCATCTTAAAAATAATACACAGGGGAATATACAAGGTGACTGACTCGAACTGCAACTTTTTAAAATGCTATAATTTTTTTATTTTTTGATAAATTTTATTGTGCTGAAGCAAAAAATGTTAGAAAATACATAAATTTTAAAATTGTATCAGTAGTTTTCAATATGTCCACCTTTGGCGCGAATAATGGCTCTACGGTATTTTGGCCCATTACCGTCGAAAAGCTTGTTTGAGGTGCTCCAAACTTTGGTATTTTTTAGTGCCAACCTTCGCCTTCAAAATACCCCAGACAGAGAAATTCAACGGATTTGTATCCGGAGAATTTGCAATCCCTTGTGTCGAAGAAGTGAAGTGTGGAGCATTGTTTTTTAACCAATCTTGGTTGATGCGCGCTTTGTGAGACGGTGCCGAGTCTTGTTGAAATGTGCACGGTCTCCGATCAAAAAGATTGTTTGCTCCAGGCTTCAATATTGTCTGTAAGACAGTTTCACGGTTTACGATCGCATTAATTTTGACGCCACGGTCCTAAAACACGAGCAGAGAGTGACCGTAGGCGGTTATGGCAGCCCAAACCATCATCGTCGGTGCTGCTTGCTTTCTGGTGGCCGTCCTAAGATGTAAATTTTCGAAGGACCTCTCTTGCAAGTAAACTTGGTCATTTTGTTTGTTGACATATTGCTCTATAACAAATGGCGATTCATCGGAAAAAACGGCAACTCACCACTTTCGTGCAAGCGTAGCAACTCCTTCGCTCTTTCGACTTTAACTTTTTTCTGTTGCGGTGTAAGATCGTTTGCATTTTGGAACTTCAATGGCTTGAGCCCAAGCTCATTTTTCAGTATGTGTTGCATCCGTTCCAACGATATGTTGAGCTCACGACCCATTTTTCTTCCACTTCGACGGAGATTTTGCTCAATTCGGGCCTTAACTTTCCGAATCATTTCTGCCGATGCTGCTGTTTTTTTATGACCACCTCCATGGCGTTTTGCAACGCTGCCAGTATCACGGTAACGAGCTCTGTTTCGAGACACAAATGATTTATTTGAGGTGCTGGAGGGCTCTAACGATAGCTACTTGTGGTTTTCCAGCTCAATATAAAGCAATAACACTATCACGTTTGAATTCCATCGCGGATAACAATTTTTCAACACAACCGAGACCCAAATCGTTTAAAAGCCTTATAAATAATATCTGTCACGTGTCAAAATTTGAGCTCGCAGTAATGAACCGTTTGGAAATTATAGCAGTCTGAAGTTGGTTGCAGTTCGAGTCAGTCAGGTGTTACAATAAACTTGAAAATGACATCAGCTCTTCACAATTTGGATTAAGAAATGGCTTTGGTACCCGCGAGAGTGGTTCGTTCTCAACATATGTACTAGTTTAACGAAACTTGGAGATGAACAAATACGTTTTTGTATGTTTCGTAGAATACAAAAAAAAACTTTGGTGGAAAATGATACACGACAGAGTGATCTAAAACTTATATTGGGATCAGAAAGCAAAAATAGCAATGGAAAAAGAAGAATCAGATGAAGTAGAGATTCGCAAAGGAATGAGATTAGGATGCATCTTACAACCATTACTTTTCAATATGTACTCCGAAAAAATATTTAAAGAAGCAATAAAAGAAAATGTCTTCGGAATGAAGATAAATGGATTTCATATTAATAATTTCATAATAGCAAGCGATATAAATAAATTAAGTAATCTGATGAATTGACTCAACAGTGTAAGTAACAACAACGGACTATGCATAAACGCTGCCAAAATAAAGTTAATGGTATTAACTAGGTATCTAGGAACGATAATTAATAATAAAACTTACCTTAGTAAGAAATGGAGTGTAGAAAAGAATAAGAGCCGATTCACTGTATAATGAAAAAAAGTATTTTGGATCAGGGGAATTAACTGAAAAATGAAAACAAGACTGGCTTATACTGCTTATACTACTACTTATACTGCTATACGGAGTGGAAACCTGGACGTTAAAGAGAGCTCAAACAAACACTAAAAACGATAATTTCTAACCTTCGCAGCGGAGAGTAACCTTAAGAAGATGCATTATAGTATGTATTGGGTCTATAACTTAGCGATTTGCTAAGAGATGGCGTAACTTGTATTATTCCATTCTTATTATTCCATTGGAACATGCGTTGGAAAGCTACTGTCATTGTACGTCATTTCAGTATATGTCATTCATTTCAAGCGTAAACAACAATAATTTTTTTTCACTCAAATATGTCGAACTTTGTGCCTGAAAAAGTGTTTTTGCGGGGAGTTCTTCTTCATTACTTTAATATGAAGAAAACTGCTGGCGAAAGTCATCGTATTTTGGTGGAAGTTTATGGTGAACATGCGCTAGCTGAGCGAACGTGCCAAAAGTGGCTTACACGATTTAAAAGTGGTGATTTTGGCTTGGAAGACGATGAACGTTCTGGGTAGCCAAAAAAGTTTGAAGATGAAGAACTGGAAGCATTACTCTATAAAAATTGTTGCCAAACACAAGAAGAGCTCGCAGAATCTTTGGGTGTCAAAGCAGCTGGATATATTCAAAAGAAAGGAAATTGAGATCCACATGAACTCAAGCCGAGAGACGTCGAAAGGCGGTTTTGCATGTTCGAAATGCTGCTGGAACGCAACAAAAGGAAGACATTTTTGCATCAGATTGTTACTGGTGATGAAAAATAAATCCAATACGACAACTCCAAGCGCAAAAAATCATATGTGAAACCCGGCCAACCAGCCAAATCAACGGCAAAGCCGAATATCCATGGCGCGAAGGTAATGCTCCGTATTTGGTGGGATCAGATGGGTGTGCTGTATTATGAGCTGCTAAAACTGGGTGAAACCATCAATGGACAATGCTACCGAACACAATTAATCCGTTTGAAGAGAGCAGTAGCCGAAAAACGCCCGGAATATGCGACCAGACACGAGGCAATAATTTTCCATCATGACAACGCTCGGCTCCACGTTGCTATTCCGATTAAGAACTATTTGGAAAAAAGTGGATGGGAGGTCTTACACCACCCGCCTTATAGCCCAGACCTTGCCTCTTCTGACTACCATTTGTTCCGGTCGATGCAGAACGCCCTCACTGAAATACGGTTCACATCAGAGCAGAATATCAAAAATTGGCTTGATTCATTCTTGGGTGCCAAGCCGTCGCAGTTCTTTTGGGATGGGATCCACAAATTGATAAAAATATGGGAAAAAGTCATAGCTTCAGATGGGCAATACTTTGAATAATACTATTGTACATGTTTTTCTTAAAATTTTTTTAGTACAATGTGCAAGCCAAATAAAATATATTAATTCAAAGTTGCATAATTCTTGCAGATATTATGAAAACATAGAAGTGTTCAAAAAATATGTGTATGAGTCTTTCCGTTTCTGTGCGTTTCTAATATTCCGAATTTGAGTTGGCAACTGATTGTATAATCTGTATGGTACGATGGTGTACGAATTGCAAAATTTCTGATTGCTACGATTGCGGAACAATAACAAAATTACTGTCATTATAGCGCAAATAAATTTAAAACGCTATAAAAATAAATATGTTTAAGCGACAGAATTCTTGAATTTTTTAAATAATAAAAATACTAAAGGGTGAGCCAAGAGTTAGTGTGAAAGTTTTCATTAAATTAAGCACACATTTACTATGAAATCAATATAAGATTTTATTGATTAATAAAGTTCAGTCTATGGCATTGAATACAACATTATATACATGTTCACTACGGCTTCTGTTGCAAGCAACCATCCAAAGGTCAAAATTATCGATGACTTTTTAAAGAGTAAGTGGGTCAATGGCTGCAATTTCAGTTTGGATATTATGTTTGCGATCCTCAATTGTCAGTGGGTTATTGACATAGACCTTACTCTTCAAATAACCCTACAGGAAGAAGTCTAAAGGAGTCAAATTCCTTAACCTTGAAGACAAATCAACTTATCCACTAACCGAAATAATTTCGAAATAATTTAATCAAATTTTTTACACAATAAATTGATTGATTGATGGCTTGTTTGGGCGGTAGCACCATCCTGTTGAAACCAGAGATTCAGACCCAATTCATTAAATTGTAGAAAAAATAGCCGGTCAACATGTTGCGGTAACGCTCTCCATTCACTGTAACTGTCTCTCCAGCCTTATCTTCGAAAAAGTACGGGCCAATGATGCCGCCAACTCATAATTCGCAACACAAAGTGACTTTTTTGAATGGCATTGATTTTCAGTGAATCTCGTATGGGTTTTCCGGTCCCCAGAAACGCTAATTTTGTTTATTTTCAATACATACCCATCGATTCAAAAATAGACTTCATCGAAAAAGATCAAATTCGATGACAAATTGTCGTGGCGATCCAACATCCAGTTAACAAATCGGTAGTTGGTCCAAAGGCTTCAATCGTACTGTAATTAGGATTTTATAGGCGTGCGAAAGAAGATCGAGGTTTAAAATTCGCCGTAAAGGGCCATAAGTGAGACCCAAATATTGGCTTCGGAGACAAAATGAGGTGCCTGACTGGTTTTGAACACTTTCGCTCACAGTGATGAAGTTTTGGCGTGTACGTACTGGCCCATCATGTTGCTTGGAGTATGACCCGTTTCTTCAAAACGCTTCACCATTGCACGAATTCCGGACTCACTAGGCTGATTATGTTGACCGAAAAATTCACGAATTTTACGAAGTATTGCTTTTACAGATCTCTCATTTTCGTAATAACAAAACTGCGTTGTGGTGTGGTAAACGATTCCATGACATCTATCAAAAGATCTACCACATCGAATTCAATAAATCACAGTAATTGACAGCCAACATTCACGTCATCTGTTGGCTCACCCTTCATCGCTTAATTTTTTTTTTTATTATTTTTTTTTTACAAAATAACACAGGTCGACAAAACAAACTATTTTTTTTGGGATTTTTTTTTCGATGATTATTTTCTTTTTTTTAACATTTTACAGTAAACATGCTGTATTATGCAAAATGGGGAGGAAACAATGGGAGAAGATTTGAAATTTTACTCACGTAGTTCATTTGTTAGTAGGCGAATGGGCCTTGCAGCGATTTACATTTTATCAAAATATAACTGGGAATGAGTTATTCAAACAGCCGCGTTAATGGTTTCTTAAAAAAAAAGTTCCCTATCTTATTTTGACGCTGAACTTGGGCGACATCTGTCAACTTGTTTGTTGTCAGTAGCAAAATACATTAGTTAACGTCAAGTCGTCTCGGCGATTTTTAATATGGAAAAAAATATTCATCAAAGAGTTTGTTTGAAGCTTTGTGTTGCAAACGGAATCCCTTGTTCGGAAGCGTTGAAAATGTTGGTGAAAGCCTACGTGGACCCTGTAATATCGATAACAAGAACAAGGAAGACGGCCTGCAATGGCAGTTACTGAAGAAAACATCGACTTAGTGAAGAAAGTGGTATACCAAAATCGTCACTATAGTTCGAGAGAACGAATCTCACTCTCACGAATAAGTTCGCCACTTTTTAATTGATGCTTTGTGCATGAGACGCGTCGGAGTACGGCTTGTTCCAAGAGAGCTAAATTTTCTCCAAATGGATCATCGCAAAAGAATTGCTGTTGACATATTAGAGCAATTCAATTCGGACCCAACGTTCATGGAACGCATCATTATACAAAAGTCTTTTTTTGAGTACAAGGTGGGCCATAATGTATGTTGCTCCATTTTGCTGGAAGCACAAGTCCTCCAGTCCCAATTCATTTAATTGAGTGACGAAAAATCCATTGATCATGGCTGTGTAATGTACACCATCCACAGATATCATTTGGCCCTTGCTGTTCTGAAGAAAAGAAAAAAAAAAAAAAATGATCCTATGACTCCTCCAGCATAAACAGCACACCATGCAGTAGCTTTGACTGAATTTAATTTCTCTTCGTGCATTATGTGCATACTTGTGAATTATCAGTACCCCAGAACCGCAAATTTAGTATGTTTACGTATACACATAGGTGGCAATAGGCCTCAACACTTATGATCATTTTTGACGCAAAATCGTCCACTTCTAAGTCTGTACTTTCTAAGAAAACATTTTCAAGTCATTCACCAAAATGCGCCGCAGGGACGTGCGTGTAATTGATCTTATCGTGGTACGTCGTTTGGTCAATACGATGCGATATCTTCGAGCGATCATTCTAATACTATTTGGTTTACAAATATCAAAACTGAATTGGCATTCGATGTCATTTGTGTAATCTACGGAACTAATGGCCTACCTTGTACAATAAAGTGATAACAAAATTAACTTTTCTTAAAACCCGTATTTCAAATCTTTCTTTCGTAGTAGGGTGGGAGAAATAAGAAACGGATAAGCAAAACCCGGACTTAAAAAAGCTGTTTTTGGGTTACAATCAAGGGATAAGTACTTCCTCAACATGCTAATCCATATTGTAATTTGGGCTACATTAAAACATAGTTCACAGTCTCTATGAGAAACATAGAAACGACAGGCCTTAGTCGGTAATTAATTTGGATAGTTGATAAAAGATATATTTCAGAACGGATATGTACGCATACTACCTCAATAATAAAGCGCTTGAATGAGCATAGTGTATATGAGGTAAAAACTATATAGGCGGTGGCCAAAAACAATTAGCTATATAACACTTTATTGTAGTCTGTACTTTGTAATATAGGGTGATTCATCGTGAGGTTTGATTTTCAAAAGGCTTTTTTTGACAGATCACGCGTGACTCCAATCAAACTGCTTTGTCATTTTTGTTCAGTATCGTTTGGCAAGTCATCATGGAAAGACTCACACCACAACAGCATCTCCAAATTGTTCAGCTGTATTACGAAAATTAGCGTTCTGTGAGAAATGTTTTACGTGCGATCCGAGGAACTTACGGTGCGCATAAACGACCTACTGAAACCACTATTACCAATACCATTCGCAAATTTGGGTTCCAGTTTAGAAGAGGCTATAGCATAGCCTCTCAACTAGTAGTTGAGAGTGTACGCGAAGATCGTGACGAATCGATTCGTCGTCGAATCTCGGTCTAAAAGCGTACAAAATTCAACTTGTGCAAAAACTGAAGCCAGGCGGCTGGAATTTGCGTCATATTTTCAGTGAATGGACTCTGGAAAATCCGGTGTTTTATCGTGAAATTTTGCTCAGTGATGAAGGCTATTTCTGGCTCAATGGATACGTTAATAAATAAAATTGCCATATTTGGGCTGATTAGCAACCCGTAGAGTTTCAAGAGCTACCATTACAAAAAAATGAGGCAAATCAGAATGTTACTGTCAATGGTAACCGTTATCGCGCTATGCTAACGGACAATGTTCTTCCTGAAATTCAAGTACACGGTCTCGGTAACCTCTGGTTTCAACAAGACGACGCTACGAGCAATACAGCGCTTGAAACAATGGACTTGTTGAGAAATTCATATGGTGAGCACTAAATTTCACGTTTTGCTATGGTAAATTGGTCGCCTTGATCGTGGGATATCACACCTTTGGACTATTTTCTCTAGGGATATGTAAAGTCTAAGGTCTTCAGGAATAAGCCAGCTACGATTGACGCTTTGGAAGCCAACATTATTCGTGTTATCCGCGAGATATCAATCGCTATGCTCCAACGAGTTGCCCAAAATTGGATCTTTCGAATGGATCACCAGTCGTGGCCAACATTTACATGACATCATTTCCAAAAAATAAATGCAATGAATTGTTCTTTTAACCGATAATAAAAATTTTAAGTTCACTTTCAAATTTATGTGTTTTATTTTACATTATAAATCAAACATCATGATGAACCACCCTATATTAATGAAAAGCGAAACGAACATTTTTCTGCTATCCAGACCTCTATGAAAGTGCGTATATAAGTTAACTGAGGCATCCTCTGCCGATTTTCGATTTCTGTAGCTGAACTGATTATTATTTAAAAGTTAATTATTTTCTCGAAAAGAAACGATCCTGGTTTCTACCACTTTCTTGAAAATCTTGGAGACTACCAGAAGCAGATAGACGGTACCGTATCTGTTTGGGTTGGATCTATCACCTTTTTTGAAAATTGGAGTAATCTCTGAAATTTATTAAATAAGCGGGATCGCAATCCTCTTGATAAAGGCGTTAGAAAAACCTGTACGAGTAGAAGAAGTATAACTGTTCGATTGGGTTATGGTCCGAAGCAACTCTAGTGACAATACAAGTTCAACGCAGAAGCTGTTTTCCTGACTTCTTTCTACGTTGAGATAATAATGTAAACAATTTTGGAGATGACTAAATAAACTTGCATCTTTTAAAGTGGTTGTAGCTGCATTGGTAAAAAAAAAAAAAAAAAAATTGCTGAAGGCATTTGCCATAATCACATCCTCACAGTTTATGACGGATGGTACACAATGGGATGAATTTTTATACAACACGACCCCGTGCTATTTTCAAATTCCCATTTGCACTGTGAAATTTGTATAAATAATATTGGGTTAGTTCCTTATCTCAGTCATTCTTTCCAACAAAAACTATGCATTTCTGTTTTGTTGTTGTTCTCAGTCTTAACTGCAGAGCCTCAGTGAAAGATGACGATATACGAATTTAACATCAGTAAACATGTGTGGGGACATGCGTGGCGATTGATTGGGAAACTGCTCACTCTCTTATAACTTGGATTAAGCCACAAGTGCAACAATCAAATTCGTAGCGAAGTGATTTTCTTACCTCCCAGTAGTGGTCCCCGCTAAGGTTCACGCTTCTTATGCAGGCTAATATAGCTAGCGGCCGCTCGGCCAATAGCATGATAGTGGCTTACTCTGTCATCAGGCTCACAACCCTATACGGAAGAAATTAGAAAAATGTGACGAATGGCCACGGGTTAAATTGGATTCACTGTTGACGACGTTTCGAAAACGTTTAAAAGACAACAATCTTCGGATCTGCATTTCAGACCATTGACAGGCTATATGACTGCTATCCTGCATATATCACCGCCATCCAGAAAGTGCGATGGCATAGGCCGGACATAAGGGGAATGGAAGACTGATGTGTATCACAGTGATTCTTGTAGAGAAGAAAAACAATGGTTATTGGAATGAAGATTTGCCATATGCGTAAGCGAGCATCTTATGACCAAATGAGTAAGGATAGCAATATCTAAACTGAAATCCAACAAAGCAGCTAGACTTGACGGCTTACCGACCAAGGTATTTAAAGCTACCGGCAATGACTTTGTAAAAAGCATACACCGACTCGTTTCTCAGATCTGGTCAGAAGATTGTATGTCTTATAAATGGAATCTCTGTATCGTTTGCTCGAATCACAAAAAAGGATACCTTCTAAGCTGCTTAAACTATTGAGGTCTAAGTTTCCTTATACATTTAAGGTCCTATCTTGCAAATTTTGTAAACACCTGCATCCCTCCGTCAACAAACTGATTTGCCCCTATCAATTTGGTGTTAGACCAGGAAAGTCTATAATCGACCAAATATTTATAAGCCCAAATCGATACGCACCATCTTTTCATAGGTCTTAAGGCCATATATGACGGCAATGTCTAGTTTTGGCGTCGGTATCCAACTCGTACGTCAGGACAGAATCACGACTGCGAACGCTCGCTCATAGTGAGTTCTCATGTGACTTTTGGAACATCAAACTTGAAAGAATTGTGCGAGGTGCAATCTTTTCAATCAACGTGATTGCGAGAACACAGAGGGCTGTTACCCTTGCGTTCGCTATTATTGAAACGGAAGCTGACAATATGGGTTTAGCCGTAAATGAGGTTAAAACAAAAGGAACATACAACATCAACAAATGTCACAATCGACGGCTATACCATAATTTCGACGAAGTAAGGGACTTTAACCACCTTAGGCCTGCTATAAATTCTATAAACAACACCTATTCAGATATAAAATGAAAAATCAACTCTTGCCAGTCGCTGTTTCTTTGGATTAAGAAAGCAATTGAGTAGTAAGGCCCCATCCCAAAAAAAACTGAGAAGGCTGTATATGAGACCTTGACTATCCCAGTTTTGCTCTATGGGACTAAAGCATGGATTCTATTGAAAGCGGATGAAGATATCCTCAGTCGTTTTGAGAGAAAAATCCTTCGAAAAATATTCAGTCCCGTTTGCGTTGACCGGCTTTGGATGAAAAGAAAGATTCAACGACGAACTAACTATACATACAGTATGACGACTTTGGTCTATCAGAAAACAGCGCATCAGTCGCCTGAGATGGCTAGGGCATGTAGAGCAAATGGACATTAATATTCCGGCTTGCACAGTCTTCGATTCTAACCCAGAGAGAGAACGCTGTAGACTTAGAGAAAGTTACCTAAAGACCCGACTAACTGGAGCTGCTTCTTAGCATAATAGTCTTCGCCACTAAACAGTCTTCGTATGCGTTCTTCTCAAGTTTTTAGTATTCAGTGTGAATTCATCACTGACCTTTCTGGCTGGCTTTTGTCTATCTGATCGGTCTGGATGTCGCCATGTCTCTACGGGGTTATTGAAGTCTATGGAAGTATGTTACTCCACAAGAAAGTTGATCAGCCTTAGTTGTTTCCAGACTAAGTGTGCCTTTCTTTTTGAAGTATGCCACCGACAACAAATCAGCAATCGCTATTGCGTTCTCTGTAGCAATCACTTTTATAAATGTCAGAATTTGTTATTATCCCGTGGCATTCCGGCGCTCTTCTAGAGCAGTAGTGACGAATAGAAGGATGCTGAATGGAACAATTCCATTTCATAGGGTGGAAACCATCATTTAAAAGTCGGCTTTTTTGAATTCATAAATAGCTTTAGGCAGACTCTGACCCAGGCCACCCAGATCTGTAGCGACATTAGCATCAAAAATAAAGTAAGGTCCGATAATTGTGGGCCAATAGTTACGTTAAGGTGCTCGATTTTCATAAGGTTACAAATTAAAATTTACTTCCTTGACTTTAAATTTTTTATTTAAAATATTCTCTATAACAATGTGCAAAATTTATATAAGAGAAGTTGTTCTGCTGGTACAAACAAATGTGAAAATGGAAAATTTCAATCTTTTTTCTGAATTCAATGAACTACTTACTTTACCTACTCAAAGACGTTAAACCCTTTAGGTAATGATTGTATTTCTAAGTGGTCATAAGAGAAATGGAAAATATCTTTAATCTCGTTACACAAGTATATTCGTATGGTCATAGGCATGAAATATTATATTTAGAACAGCAGGCTACCATTTGTTGTTGCATTTAAAAGACGGATATTTGCACAAATCGAACCTGTTCCCGGTGTTGAAATTAGTTGGACGTACAGACCCAGGATTACGTAATACCATTATCCCACACCTAATGCCTTCTACCAACAAATAAATCAAATCTACAACCCACATGAAAACATTTATGTTTTCTTTGTCTACAAGATAAGACAATATGCTATCTTTTGGCTACCCAAAAGATTGTCATCCATAAAAATCACAAAAATGCAAATGAGAAGCCAATCTTGGTCCCTCATTAACTATGAAAAATGCGCACGCTTAGATTGTCTCTTACATACAAGGACCAGCATAGGTTTGTACCTCGTTAGTTTATCAAACGAAATCAGACTTTCTTTGTTTTTTTTTTTTTTTTTTTTCCACTTCTAAGTGAAAAAGTCAAACTTCCATCTATATGCTAACAAGCGTACATTCAGCTAAAAAATAAAAACAAGAAAGACCACACGTGGGTTATTTGAAGAGCTCACCCGGATCAGGAAATATTTGCTTTCAGCTTGTGACATTTTCTCACAACACGAGAGTTTTGTCACACTTGAGCATGCAAAAGAGTTTAATGTCGAAATAGAAACTAACTGACTGCGTAAGTGATACTAAAGATACATTACACCTATCTCCGGCGAAAGATACTCGTATCTCGTGCAACTTTGTCCCAGAAACTAGACACTCAACTCTGTCTGCGTCTAACTTTCGACGACCTCTCCTAAAGCGACACACTCCCCAAATGACCAAAGACCAAACATCAACAAAAGCCAAACAACAACCGACCATAGATACAAGTACACTAGATGTGGTGTCAAGTTTTAGTCACGCTTTTCAAATACCAAACCATCCGCGAAAATTTACGACTATAGTTGTACCGATGTGTGTAACTTCTTATTTGTCGGGATGCTGCAAGAAGAGATAGAGAAGATCACCCTCACATCAAAGGTGCATCACGCATATCACCTTTTTTGGGGCTCTCACTTTGCTAAAAGGCCAACATGGGCGGTACAGCTCCATAAAATTGTTGACTTAAACATTACCTTAGCAGTTCCGGTGTGCGGTGCAGCGAAGGGCAATTGATCGGTACATTGGCTACTGTAAGCGGCGCATTCTTTTCCCCAATTCTGCACAAGCTGCCTACAGATTTACCATCATTCGTAATCCAACAAAAATGTGCGAGAAGTAAAAGTTTCACCTGATATGGACGAACTTGGTAGTTTTTTCTTACGTACAACGCACCTGGGCAACTCAACCTAAACCACGATACAGTAGTGTCCATAAAAACGTATCTCGTTCAAACTCAAAGAGAGGCTATAGAAAAAGAGAAACTTAGCAAATGTACAATAGATTTATAGTAGAGCTATTGCGGCGTTCTCTTTTGCATTTTCTTTTTCTGGTTTTCTGTTTCTTCGTCATTATCGTCGACCGTTGTTGGTTGAGTATGATGACTGTTGTCTAGTGGGTCTACGTTTACAAGAAGTAAATCGCACAGAACGTGTGCTTTACACCTGTGCACACTCGTAGCGGTTCAACATCACCTGAATCAATTCATTCACGGGCGTTGAATGAAACGAACGTGTCACCGCTGTTATCGTCGTTGTTGTTCTCGTCGCCGCTAAGCATAACATACATATTTACGAATAACTTTACGTGCTGTGTGTATCATTTTTTTTTTTTTTTTCATGTAAAAATCCAGCCAAAGACGAATGTTGGTCCTTTGTTGATACTAGATACAAAAAAAAAGAAAGAAAAAAAAAAACCACTCAGTAGAATTTTATGTAAGGTACCCCCGCTTCTAAGGATCCCGTTAGCCTTCCTTGCGAATGTTGCGTATACGTCCGCGAGACATGTAATACTCTTATGTGGTGTAGTGTGATTTTAAGAAACCAGAAAAGTATCTAGGGACTCTTTTTTCGAAAACTTTGCCCTTCCAGACTCAAATGTGGATTTGTTTCGGAACTAAAATGTAGGCGCTCTTGTGAACACCAGTGAACCAATTAAAATTCTCAAGACCATTACGAATGCATTTCAAACTTGCAGAGCAAAAGTCTCGAGTAATTGCAAGAAAAAAATTAATGAAATTACCTGACCGAGATTTTTTTACTTTCATTCTCGTTGATTGGATTTATTTTATCTTTTTTTTTTTCTGTTTGAATTTTTTTCGGAACGTTTATCTTATTGTATTGGCCGCAACGATAAGTTGCATCTGTGGACTGATGATGACAGACCGGTATTGCACTTTCTTTTGAAGTGGAATTTTAGATTTTCTGTGCGTATCTGAACGCTGTAGTGTATTTTTTAAGAGTGTAGTTTTTTTTTTTTATGTTGATTCTTTTTAATTTAATTTGAAATTGCAAACAAGTGGAATTAGTGACAGTGGAAAAATGTGTACGAAAAATCAAATAAACATCCTTATGGAGAAATTGAACACGGTAAGGAAATATATCTCTATATCCATTATATCATAAATTTTTTAGTCAGGAAATTATTTTCCTAAAATTAAACTGTGTTCAGATATACAGATTTTATATATATTTAGTGTAAATCCCTGCTACTTTGGCATAAATTTTTTTTAAACAAGTGTCAAAGTTCTTATAATTTTGTCCAATTATCTCGGACCAGTTTTTTTTTGCAGCTGCTGTTGCCAGTTATCTTGTCTTAAACATGAGCCAAACATATAAGCTTTACAGGTTTCTACGTTTCAGAGACCGGGCGATGAATTTTGGTTATCTAAATCGCGGGACATACAATTTTAATTTTAAGTTCTTCTTATTGAAGAACTGTTGTCTTTTAATTCTTAAGACCAACATTGGCAACAGCGGTCACCTTATCTTTATGAAGGAGGTTTTTTTTTTTTATGAAGTAGTTATAATCAACATATTCACCGTTTTTTAAATTTTTCTTTTTTTTTTGGGTTTTTTCCTCCTATACACATATTTTGGCACAATCATATTATTTACAGGCTGCAGAGTCTACAGATACATCATTCATTTGCGGTCCTTCCAGAAAAGAAACACGAAAACGACGCAACACATTCAAAAATTATTTTCAAAAAATCCTAAATTGTCTCAGTTATTTAACATATCATCCTGCATTCGTTTATAATTAGCTTGAAGGTCAGGATCAGCTTGTTGTGGGAAGTAGTTGGTTGGTATTTATACGTGATCTAAGTAACTATACTCCTATAACTTCTATAATCTCTGTTACCAGATGTACTGGGATGTGCAAACGTTTTCAATTTCAAACTTTGCTCTGGATTAGAAGATGGCGTTCGCTAAATTTGTAGTTTTAAACTCCAAACAAAAATTAAAACTTGATCCTAAACTATTCTCAGAGGTTATCAATCAAATGACAGAGGTCTCTCGATTTTTTTATCCCTTCGCGAATTAAATATTTGAAATTCTATGGTATTACGGCTGTTTTTGAGTAAGTTTACTTAACAGAGTTGGTGAATTTGGGATTTTTTCTTGGAGTCTTCCAAAGCAGAAATGCAGTTAAGCATGGTATATAGTGTTGCCAGACGATGCTAAGGCAGGGGGTTAGAAAGTCATTACGTTTCCGTTTTCGAGGATTAATATTATGAGACCGATTAGATGATTGGAAATGTAGTCAAATATCAGCTTCAAAAGGATGTTCTTAGATTAAACTGGAATTGTTCACTTCAAAGAACTGACATCAGGAGTTTGAGATTAATCACTGTAACTTAATTTAGCATTGACGGTATTCGTATTGTATACTCGTATTTATTTAAAAAGCAGCTCTTTCGCTACAACTACATATTTTGTTACTATATACACTATATTAAGTATTCAAAGTGCTGACTAGATTTTAAAAGATTCGATTAGTTAACAATTATTGGTTAAAAGAAAAAAAAGAGTATTGGCTTTTAGCTACCTGCCTGAATTGATATCAATATTGATTTATAATGATCAATTGAGAAAAGAAGATACTTAGATAGTCATTGTAAAATTGCTTATATTTTCTTGTATACGTATACATGTCTATATGTATATTGTATATCTATTATATATTTCCTGTATAACGGGTGACCAGATAAGAACGATAGGGAAAAAAATTTAAATAAAACAACAACGGTGTGAGATATAAAATTAATTCTGACTTTATTTTGAAGCTACGTTCATACCATTCAAATGGTATGAACCATTACCAAATGGTACCATTCAAATAGTTGCCTTAGCTTTTCTGGCAGTGCTTCAATGTGTGCGGCGTTATTCCAGCAAATGCGTATCGAATGTTGGCTCCGAGCTCGTCCAAAGTGGTTGGATAGATAGCGTAGACTAAGCACTTCATGTTGTCTCAGAGAAAATAATTGAGTGGTGTCAAATCGCATAATCACGGCGACCAATTGATGAATGCTCGTCAGTTAATGATGATCCAGTTGCTAAATTTCTCATTCACAACTTAGAGCGTTGCGTCGGTTGTATGGCATGCAGCGCCGTCTTATTGGACCCACAGCTCGCGTATATCGATGTTGTCGAGCTCTGATCACAGAAAGTCGATGCACATCGTTCTATACCTGAGACCTTTTCGAAAGAAAAAAGGTCTGTTAATGCCGTCATGCCATAAACTGCATTAAGAGGTCAATCTTTGTAGATGCATTGATGCTTGGCCGAACACTTGTGGATTGTGTTCGCTCCAATAATGGAAACTTTGCTTGTTGACATAGCCGCTGAGCCATAAATGGACCTTGTCAGAGAAGATGATTTTTTGGACAAAATCCGGATCTCCGGCCAACATGTCCAGCGCTAAATCTTACGTCAACACAATCTTATACTGATGTATACGGATGCAAAATAAACCGGATTGATTCTCTGGTGATGCCCAATTCAGGTGATTGGCGCCGAATCCACATTTCTGGGTCTTCTTCAATACTGGCCACTGGCGGATACTGGCGGCAATATTTTCTTCATTTCACACCAATCTTTGTCTGGTTGGTGGCTTAGGATCCAAGAGAGTATAATCATGCTCCAACTTTTCCACGGTAAAATGATTTATCTGCACACTGATACCATGGTGATGACTGAGCTCACGACAAAATTCACGTTGTGTATACCATATACAACTGAGTCGGGATTTCGATAATAGTGTTTAATAAGTTCCGCACGTTCCGCAAGCGTGAAAGGATGCATATTTTGACAGCTGGATGTTATTGGTAACTTTGACAGAAGCTGAAACGTAACAATTGGAAGAACTATTATTGCTATTAGTGCATTTAGTCATTAGTGACTAAATATAAGGAGTTATCAAGTGGCATCAAATGGCACGATCTAGATTTCGGATTTGGAGGTCTTTTTGACGATGAAATGTTATTGTTGGATCGAATACTGAGTATATCAGTGGTTTCGTGGATCGTATATTACGTATATGTTACGTAGCGTCATCTTGCTGGATCCACACATAGTGGATCGTCCGAATTACTGATTACTGTCAGGTTACGAGCCACTTTTGAATTTGTATCAGTCCAAAAACGGCAAGCTTATTGTGCCAAAGCTGAGCTCAATCACTAAACACGATTTTCTATCCTTAGCAAATCGAAGACCGATTTTCAAAATTGATTTAAATAATGCAGGTTCATTGAAAATTAACAGGCTTTACAAACTCTTTACGTGGAAATGATTGAACAGCCTCAAAAACCTGCTGATACTTGTATTCAAATACCTTGGAGGTATTTATCAATTTTACATTAAATTTAACGGCTTACTTGTGTGGTTGGCAGCGGTTATCGATTTCGAAGTCAATTCATTTCATCAAACTTTTCTCCAATTTTTCTATTCCCTCCAACTAAGGTCTTCAAAATAGGCGTTTGTCTGAGGGATAATTTCATCTATGGAGCCAAAAAACTATCTTTTTGCTGAGCCATTTCCTCGGGTTTATAAATAGAAAATAATTATTTGGGGCTACATCCTAATATATGGCGGATGAGAGAGCAATTCGTAACCCTTGTCTTGATGGAAGAGCACTTTCTTCTATCTAAATGCTGTCGTTTTACTTCAAATTGTATAAGCAGGTCCAATGACATAATATTGGCTGTTCATAGTTTTTCCCTTTAAAAGGTAATCGATGTGAATTATGCCGCGAACAGCTCACGAAACTGTATGATGATAGTTGTCCGACAGGAATACATTGGCCTTTTTCGGGGCCGATTTTCCCCGAGAATCCCACTGATGTTGCGATGGATCCATACTTCGGCCGCGGAAACAGCACATAAGCGCGTCCGGATTGCGATGGAACAACGCCGTCATATGAAATTAAACTTTTTCGTGCCAAAATTCACGCGGTTGTCTGCTCTTAATGGCTCTCACACACAAACTAAATCATGAATGCTTTTGACAATTTGTTTTCTTATCCCCTTTTAACTTGATACACTTTTCCCAGCGGCGCTGCAAGTTTTTTAACCCCTCCGTATAGTACGACTTTTGTTGGCCTGCAAAGTTTTCCTGCGCCGCGACGATGACTTCCTCATTCGACCCGTACTTTTTTTCGGCGAGCGATCTTTTAAAGTTTGGGAACAAAAAGTAGTCGCAGGGAGCCCAAACCGGAGAATACGGGGGGTGGGGGAGCATTTCGTAGTGCGACCAATTTGGCTGTGGCGACTGCGCAGATGTGAGCCGGTGCATTATCGTGGTGGAAGAGCACTTTTTTCTTCGCCAAATATGGTAATTTTTTCTTTAAATCGGCGTTGAATCGGCCCAATAAATCGACGTGGTATGCTCCTGTGATTATTTTTCCCTTCTTCAAATAGTCAACGTGGGTCACACCTCGCGCGTCCCAAAAAAAAGGTGGCCATCACTTTTCCGGCGGAAGGCGCTACCTTCGCGATACGATGCAGAAACTCCTCCGAAATTCGAATAAACAGGGCCAAGTACATAAGTGTTTGAAGTAGTCTTACGAATACGCTTGTTCTCCGGTGTGAACAAACGCGGCAGGATATGGCTAACGCATTCATTTGGGATACCTGCTATCTCAGCCAACTCGCGAATTTTCAATACGAAATCATGGACTTTGTCTACGGTTTCTTCTGTGGTAACCGTTCTTGGGCCGCCTGAGCGTGGTTTTTCAAAAACCGACAAACGTGCGGCCACGGCAAAACTCTGCGAACCAAAGGCAAAAGGTTGTACTGGAAGTTAAATGGGTTCCATACACACCATCGAGAATGGGATTGATTCCCTCGCAGGTTTTGCCACTCAAAACAAAAACACTAAAACGATGTTTTGAAATGGGTGTCAAAGGAAAACTAAGCGTTGGATTGTCACCAAATTCTGATGGGCGGGCTAAAAGGGTGCATAATAAATGATGGTACACTCATTTTGGCTCAGTAGCGCCAATTCATGTACTCATTTAACATCCCTCGTATGTGTTTGTCTTTGCATGCAAACGTAAATATGAAAGTTAAATTGCTAAACCATCTCTATTGAATATTGAAAGCTTTTTCGAACTGTTAGATTCGAAAAACCAAATTAACATCGGGTGTTCAAAAGAAGCATTCTGGTAACCTCCTAAAAATTATATTAACAACTAAGGAGCAGTTAATTTGCTTAGAAAGGATGTTTAATTCTGACCACTTTACCTCTCTTGAACGCCATAATTAGATTAGATATTGACAATCGTCTGGCCAGATTAGAGCAGATCATGATGCATGATTCCCTTCCAATCCAGTTAAACAAAAAGCATTACCCTACGTGATGGCAATTCAGATTTTGTTACCGTTTGTGCAGCTTCATCCACCTTGGATTACGATCTTGTTCGCATATTATGTATGTGGCTCATTTTTCATCGCTTGTTATCAACCTCTTCAAAAAAGATTCAATTTCGTTTCGTTGTACAATAGGAGTGACTGACTTAAACAGTCCTTCGATTTACTTCAACCTTTGGTAAAGTATCTAAATGAAAATTTGCCTTAGCGAACTCGATATAAGGATGCCTCTACAATTTTCAGGCTGACAGTTATTATTATTATTTTTTTTTTAAGAATCGCTGGAATTAATAATTTTAAAAATATTCTCGGAAGCGTTTCCTCGTGCAAAACTAATTAAAAAGTTTTAACAAAAAGTCTAGATGGGTGCGCTTGGCTTATTTTTAAACAGGAATTCCATCGAACACTATAAGCATAAGCATGATTGTCGAACGAAGAATAATCTCTTGAAGGTAGCAGTTAGGATTATACATTCACTTTTTTGATATCGGGATAGATATCACCAATAACGTTTCACTGTCGATAGATAGGATGTTTTCGCTGATATCTTTATTTCATTAGCCGCCGAAGGAAAAAATCAAAACGAGATATAAAAACCGATTCTTAATTAATCGTATATTATTAGAAAATTCCAACTGGTTGAAAAATCTTGATTGGCAAAAGTTTCCAACACCCAGGAAATTTTCCAATTACTCGTATAATTGTTCTTTAATTTTCAAGAACCCTCCTGTTAGATCAGTAGATCTATACCCTCCATATGATCGCTGAATTTCTGTGTATCTCTTCGGTGGAAAAGCAAGTAAATACCTTCCTGGGTACGAACACTCAACGGTATCCATGGCCTCCTTTGAATGCTATGACGGTTTCTTCCTGTTACCATATTGAATGTAAACAACTCCATGTCATGTAAGAGTCTCCCCAACTCTACCCAACAGTTTTGCCATGGGCTCATTTAGGATATCGATGACATTATCGACTACTTAATCCCCAAAGGAAACTTCAAAACTCATTTATACGTACATTTCGATGGTGCCTTCTTTGACTGTTGCAATAGTCTTAAATGTCGCCAAGAAGGCATTTTAAAAGAAGGAAACAAAATAGAGTATTTTGATTTCTATGGCTTCCTTTTCGTATTAGGCATACTATATGTATGTAGAACTTCACGGAAAATTTAGTTTTTCCATTCGCAAATACCTTCACACAAAATAAACCTAAAAGACATTCATCAATTAGTTTCCAAGTCATGCTTCGCGGGTATGAAAAGAAAACGAAGTTACCGTTCAATGACGCTTGCACTAGTAAAAATAATAACACAAACAGAAGCAAAATATTATATTTGCAATAAATATGTGCATGTATAACTTTAAATACCTTCCACGCAATCATCAAATTAATGTGATAAGGTTAAGTCAGCTATGACTTTTGCGTTGGTATTTTAATTTTTTTGTGCAACACTGTAGATAAATTAATGTGTTTATGTGACGGAATCAATGAATTTGAATTTTGGGCTTCGGTCCTGTTCCTTTTTTTAGATTTTGCCCATGTGTTCTATTGTCCGGGGTGGACCAGGGCTACTGGTAATAACATAAGAGAAATTCAGTTGGTATTATGGAGTTCGACAAAATTTTTGATCAGTGTTTGATGAATTCAAGAGCTGAGTAAGTCCTTTCATTTATGTTATCAATGTTTCGAAGGAGCTTATAATTGAAGTAATATGAAAAGATATTCGTTGCCGAAGAAATACGTTGCTCTTGTGAAAGAATAAAACGCCTCGGTATTTACTGGCAGGCTTAAATGATCTTGCAGTGCTTTAGGATTAGTGGTGCACGAACTTGGGTTTTAGATCCTTAAGCATGTGTGAATTTTAAAGTCTGATCCCCTTCAAAAGAAGCTGGATTTTGAGCCGTCTTGCTTCAGTTGATGTCTCACCAGTTTTTTTTTTTTTTTTTTTTTCTTTGAACCATAAAGTTAAATCGTCTCCTGTTTTCAATGAGTCATGATATTCTACACCGTCGCTACGAGTCTCTGAAGCATCTACCGGCACTAATTCAACGACTTCTGACGCTTTACTTATTTACGTACTCACCTCCTCTGAACTCATCGTTCGATTTCCGAAATAGGCACTATCAATTTATATTGTGCTTGTACAAGGTAGCACAAAACATCGCCGGATGATAATAATTTTTATGAATAAATTTTTTTTTTTTTTAAATGTCTCAAGCCACGTTTGGTTCGTGGTGTGTTTTTTTTTTTTTTTATATAGGTTTGCCGAAAATGAGAACCAACATTTCAGCACAGCGACTGTATAGTACGAATATTCTCCTTTTGTGTACAGTCCTTCATTCATTTATCCTCATAGAAGAAATCTGGTGTTGTGAACGCAAAAGTGAATTACATTCCGAATTTCAGTTAGAATCACCATTGTGCCGTGAGCATTGTGCGTAGTAGCTCCACACTTAAGAACTTCTTGCTGGTCTCAATCAAATTATCAACCATAGCTTGAACTCTTTTCCCATTTAGGGTTCTTATCTCAGCGCATTGATCTTCAAAAAATAGTGGTCCAGTTCCTAGGTAACACCATAGTAAACGGTACACTTAAGTGGAAACAATTGCCGCTATGGCAATCGAATCAAGCTTGGTTTTCCAGTACCCCATATTTCCATTGAATTTATAATGAATAATCAACACGTTATTGAGGATCCTATTGCTTCAAGTCTTGTTCAAATCGGATTTGTAAAGAAACATCTGCAATTCATTTCTTAAAACTTTTTACATTGACCTGCGGGTTACATAGGGTTGACCGGAGTGCCTTTGTTTTGACGTATCTGGATTCTCCACTGGACAAAAATTCGTTCACTATCCGTTTTAGCTCGGTCTGTGTAAAATCCTGCAGTTTTGAGGAAGTCAATTTCATAGTCGTGAAATTGGGCAAACACTGCTGCGACTACGCTTTGGTTTTGGGCAGCAGTTCGGTTGAAAATATCACTTTGGCTGCAGATATCTGCCTTCAAGTATCAGCTGGACGACGAGAAATACGGTCAGAGTCAAAGAAATTCTGGTACCAGACTTAAACATATCCCCACACAAAGTGCAAACAGTGCAACAACTATTGCCTGTAGATTGCTACTTTACAAATAAGAACTTCTAAGCTTCGACTACGTTGAGAATGTGTATATATTGTATATAATGACCAAAAATTTGTCACTCTCTTTCGAAGCCTCTGTTTGCTTCGTTATGGAGGAAATGTAACTGCTCCAAACTTTGTTCGAGAAAGGCGTCGGCAACAATATTATGATACTTTGACTGGTGAGCGCTACAGAACCATGATCAAGGACTTTTTGCTAGTAAAACTTGACGAAATCTGTTTGAACAACATCTATCATAGTTCATAGAGACGTCGAAAGGCGGTTTTGCATGTCCTAAATGCTGCTGAAACACCACAAAAGGAAGTCATTTTTGCATCGGATTGTTACTGGTGATGAAAATTGGATCCATTACGACAACCCCAAGCGCAAGAAATCATATGTGAAACCCGGCCAACCAGCCAAATCAACGGCAAAGCCGAATATCCATGGCGCGAAGGTAATGCTCTGTATTTGGTGGGATCAGATGGGTGTGCTGTATTATGAGCTGCTAAAACCGAGCTGCAGTAGCCGAAAAACGCCCGGAATATGCGACCAGACACGAGGCAATAATTTTCCATCATGACAACACACAGCCCCACGTTGCTATTCCGGTTAAGAACTATTTGGAAAACAGTGGATGGGAAGTCTTACCCCACCCGTCTTATCGACCGTTCCGGTCGATGCAGGGCGTCTTCACTGAAATACGGTTCACAATAGAGCAGAATATCAAAAATTGGCTTGATTCATTCTTGGCGCAGTTCTTTTGGGATGGGATCCACAAATTGCCAGATAGATGGGAAAAAGTCATAGCTTCAGATGGGCAATACTTTGAATAATACTATTGTACATGTTTTTCTTAAATTAACGTTCAAATTTTGAAAAAAAAAAAACCGCACGAATTAAAATTTATACCCAATAGTTAAAAAATCGAGTTCAGTTCAATAAGGACATACACTCGGAAAAATGCACTATTTTCGGTAAATCATTACCATTAGCAAGTAACATTTCTTATGCACCTCCTAAAGTTTTATGTCAAATATTCAAAGATAGGGCCTTGTTTGTTTTTGTATGTAGTAACCGCAGTTGCAGTTCAAAGTACAATGTACAAGGGTTCCGATTGAAAACGATTTCGAAATGAAATTTTCTATTACTGATTCAAAACACAACTTTAATCCTTACATTCGTGACATGTCCTCGGCTCTTGTGATCGTATATAACCACTTCCACTATTACAACTCGCCATTCTTTAATAAACCTTGTTATTAGACATTTGCTCTTTTTCTCTCTAATTCTGCATGTTATTAAAAATTTAATAAAATACGTGAATGTACCTTTTTATCTGCATCACGTCAACAATATCGATAGTACATCTGTTTAAGTCAACGTTAACAAATTGCTATCATCTGCATCGCACATCGATGAGTACACATCTTATAAATTCAATCCGCAAGAAAAATCTAAATACCAGCGCAAAAACAAACCAATTTAAGTCAACGAATTGGACCATGGCATAGACGATTTTCCACTCTGTTGACATTTGCAATTTGGTGCAAGCATCTATAAAAAGCATCATCTTTGGAATGAAATAGCAAACCAAAGAGCAGAACACAATCGAATTGTCTCAGAATGGGAAAAGGTAAAATCAAATGCCAGAGCAACGAGTACCAAGTACTCGTACCAACTCAATTCCCAACCAAGTGGAAAGCCTACCGCAACAAGATGCCAAGGTACGTATTCGTACGTATGACTTTTTTTTGTTAGCAGTTGATGTGTCTAATCGATTAAAATGATTGTTTTGAGAATTTTATCGTCTGTTAACTGAATGCATTTGAACGTCACGTCGTCTTTGTTTCGGTCGTAGTCTTGTCGGTCTAGTCTCTTGCAAACAGATTTTCATGTTCCTCAACGATAAATTACATTAACAACCGAGCATTAGCACATAACTGTGCAGTTGTTCATCGTGTTGTGTTTGTGTAGTAGCCTTAAACTGAATAGACCGATGAAAGAAGACACACTAATTTGTACGGTATTACCTAGAACTCATTGCTGTATCTGTGGCTGAAAACAAGTCTTTTAGAACAAAACCAAACCGGTTACCTAGTTCCACCAAATACATACCATATAGGTAGTACTCGTATTTGTATCTTTAGCTATTTAAAGTGTTCGAGCGTAATACGTAGCGGTGTTGAGAACTCAAAACGTACGTCTACCTTAGTTAAATCGAATGTGCAATGGTTAGTTTCTGACTTAATTATGATTCTCGTGCTATGAGGTGTAAAGATTTAGATGCATGATTGCATTGGGATTTGTTAAGAAGTCAAGACAACGCGACAATTGACATATCTTGACAAATTTGTAGTCGATGCGAAATTTCCCTCACCTACTTTTCTTTCACCAACCCGATAGAACTGCATTTGGTATTCAATAAAGCACTTGGCGCGTTCACACCATGCCCTACATTAAGTTTTCTCCCAAAGAGCCACGTTAAAAGAATGAAACCTTACTTGAAGAAAAATAAAATGAAAAACGAAGAAAAAAAAAAGAAGAAGGAAAGGAAATTAATAAATAATATAGTCAATCGATTGTCAATCCAAATCACGTCTCAAGAGTGGTCACCACTTTCTAACAAAATTTAATTTTTATTTTCTTATGACTGCCGTACTTGAGCTTTGGGAACCCATATGTGGTTACCTCGATTTCGCCTTCTAACTGCCGCTAGACGGTTCTTGAAAGTGAAATGAACCTTTGTAGCTTAAAAGGTGCGCTTGATATGCATGCCTCCATTGCATACAATGCTTCATTACAAATGTTAGATATTTGAGTTTTTTTTTTTTTTTTTTTTTTTTTTAAATCATAGCAGGGCAAGTGACTGGCAGACAAATTGGAAGCAACAAATGCTTAATCCCAGAGACAACGGTGACATTTAATAATTTATTCTTACGAGCTGTTTTAATGTTGTTCGAAACTTGGAAGCAGGAAATAGTGAATTTCTCATTCAAATTTAACAGTATTTGCCCTCATAAAGTGAAATTAACAGTTCAATATTAGAAACTGACAGTGGAATTCAATGCAACAAGGTCATCGAAGAATTGAAGGTGAAATATTTCTTTTGAGCTTTGTTGGTTTGATTAATCTTGCAACAAATAGACAGTTGTTAATCAGAAAAAAAAATGTAACAAAGATTAATGAATCCAATATATAATCCTTGGTAGATTGATATGTGCTCTTTCTATCCATAACTTAAGCCTGAAAGAAATGAAGAAGAGAGTTTTGCTCTATCCATCAATCACAATAAAAAGTGCAGCTTGTAATCTCAGAGCATGCATCTGCAAGAACTTACCTTAGCAGTTCTTGGTTAGAAAAATAAGTCTTAAGCTTCAATTATATGAGTGAACGCAGACTACAAATTATGATTTTATTATTCGTCATCGTAAGCCTTAACTATGCTCATGTCTTCACAGATCATTTAGATCAATTTACCGATGATTACTTCAAAGGGTCTTTCGACAACATTTATGCGAAATATCCTCGGCACAAAAAAAAAAAAAAAAAAAAACTGTTTCTAATGAATTTAATGCATTCGTACAGGTATAACGACGACACCGCTTTCGAAAACAGATAGGATTTTCGACTTTTTCGCAGCGCGAAATATCCCATTGTTAGTACGTTTAAGAAACCATAAACCAGGATACTACTGAGGAACAGCAGAAAGGCCGCTGACCTCTTAAAGACGTCGGTAAGCATTCGTTTAGTCTGATGGCAACCTTGAGAGTTGTGCCACCTACAGTTATGATCAATGCAACTGTCAATGAAAGCTTTAACCTTAACGTAGGCACACCCAACGTAAACGCATTCGTACGAGCATTGCCGGGCAAGTTCATTCGGTGACGTTATTTCCCGTGATCCCATTGTGACCTGGACCGAGTTAAGACTCCCTGAATTTACCCTTTCGATTGCGTTCACTGATGTCTTGCGGTCTCAAATTAGCTTAGAAGTCATAAGAGTGTTCAGCAAGGCTCCGGTTTGGAAGACAGACGAAGAGGAGTCAAATCGAACGTTATCGTCCTTCGGAAAGACACGAGCGCCGCGTCCGTCTACTGACCTAGATACTCGCCGAAGCCAGTCTTGAGTACGGAGAAAATCGATTTCGTATTTTTTTCTGCTTTGGTGTCATTGCTTCAGATGGCATGTCCATAAGACCAGATTCAAAAGACAGTCGACGCGCAAGGTCATCAAAGGGTCCAGTGCGTGTTGTACCAAAGATCACTTCTTCTTAAATGGAAGATGACTTTGAAAGTGCTGCCCAAGATATGAATATCAAGGGGAGGGGGATTCATCAATGCGTCTTGAGTAGAGTAAGACGTTCTAGGAAAAGCGTCTATGCAGCCGAGACGGACCGTTCTTTGAAATATGGTAAAAGGGATAATGACGTATTTTCGTAAAAACTTATTCCCCCAGACAAATGACATATAATTGATCTTATCGTGTAGATTCAGAGGACTCTTTTCGGGGACAAGCCCCTTATATCTTACTGACAGCTAGTCTGCACTGCCAGAAGCCCGACGGCGCCTTCGACTAGGCTTTTGACATAACATGCTTAGCCTTTAGAAGTTTGTTGTTCAGGATGACATCCAAATACTTAGCTTCTTTTGAGAAATGGATGGTAATCCCTTTATTAACTAGATGAGTCAAACCAGCAGTCTGGACTAGTGCACCAATTGTCCGACCACGTTTAGGGCTGCTTGCGCTTTAAAGCAGACAGTCGCTAGACACTGCCTTGAGCAGTGAATCGATCTACATGCACAATAGCAGTGGAGACAGAACGCTGCTTTGCTGGTAACCCCTGTTTAACCCCTGTTTAACCCCACTATCATATATTGGCCACAGTCAGCATCCGCAATCAGTGTTCTATTCACTTCGATATAAATGCCAGTGACAGGCCAGCCGTGAGGATTTTCTTTAAAGCTATCGGCAACTGATCTATGGTTTGCCTTTTTTTAACATAACTGGTTCTAACTAGGTTACCTGAGAAGTGAAACTCAAGCATGAGACGGAGAGTCTCTGCTTTCGACTCGGCGCCATCAGATTTTCTGAGTGATTCCAGCCTGGTTGAAATTGGTTTCACCGATAGTTTCCATCTTTTCGCAAAATCTTTATAAGAGGCACTCTTGGAAGTCCAAATGAGGTTCTTTTATTCTCTTTGCTTCTATCTGTAAAGCCTCCAGTCTTTCTCCAAATTAGTCTTAAGTGACCTGTTTAGAAGTTTTCTGGTTTCTTCACGAAGTCGCTGCAGATCTGTGTTCTAACAAGAAACCGGCGTTCTGCAGAATTGCTTTCTAGCTGGGTATGCAAGTTTAAAACACTTGTTGAAGGTACCGTTCAGGTTCTGAATAGCTTCCTATAGCTTTTGTTTTGTCCTGAGCTTATGGGGAGCATTTTTGGACCTGTCGAGCTCCTTCTGAAATCGTGTCAAGTTGGTTTTCTGCGGATACCTCCTCTTAAACAAGGTTGAGACCTCGCATCTGATTATGATGTATTTCTCTTACTATTGGGTTTGGAATTGAAAGCCTTATTTGGTCCTTGTTCAATATGTAGTTGCACCAAACAATCTTGTAATATATATGCTTCTGAAGTACTTCTGTAGTACACAGAATTTTCTGAATAGATTATCTCTCGTTCCCCTAGTCTATACAGAAGCGCAGACTTCACTCTGTTGTTAAAAATGCATATTTTGTGGTATCTAGAGATAAGTAAATAATAATAATGCAGATCTGAATCGCCGGCTAGGTATTGTAATGAGTTCCTACCCGCATTATTGTGTATTAGTTCTAGAAAAGGCAATGTTGATGTTGAAGTCTGTTGGCGTTTCCGGTTAGTTATTTCAGACTGTGTTTAATGTCAGAAAATCTATGTGATACCATAATGATGTCATCAGTGTAGTCAAGGTGATTTAACATTTGACTTGGTCGCCGTTGCATGCCTGATTCGATGAAAGTTTATAATTTACTGCACTGTCGGCCTGATTGTATTCTCAGCCACTGCCTTTCTTTTTGTTTTCGCAACTGTAGGAGTTCAACCTTTAAGGCTATCCTCTGGTTAGTTGCTTTCCACGCAGTGTCCTTCCTTTACCCATGGTTTCATGTGGTTTGATGTTCCCGCGTTTGTTCTGTACCCATTTGCTTGTCGTATTCATGATATGTTGGTATGCCTCAGAAACAAACTTCATGTTAAGATAATCGATTGTAGAAGGATCACTGTTCTCTGTTTATTTTCACATCTTGTACTCGTATGGACCCAAGGGATTGCTTGCTTACTAAAAGACTTTGTAGTTTGATTTCACGTCAACTGGCCATATGCTCCTCCTTATTCATACAACCTAAGAAGAATTGGTTTGTAGTCCAAAGATTTGTTAACTCCCAATGAAGACTTTGATGTCCTTCTTAGAGACTTGGTAATTTCATTATTTAATTGTTCATAGAACCCTTCTTCCAAATCTTCAGTTTCGGGCCTTGTTTGAAATCTACATTGAATACTGTGTACCTACATATTAGTTGAAGCGGAACCGTGACAAGATTAGTTAATCGGAGATTGGGCGGAGTTCCATCAGTGTTGACACAGCTAAACAGAAGCCGATGCTTACATAACAAAGGCCAAGGTTCATCTCTCTACAACCTTCTTCTATTTCATGTTCCTATTTGTGTCCTTTTTCGATAGCCAAAAGCCATTGACGATAGTTCCGAAGTGTTTCTTCCTGCCCTTGATTTTTGAACAATTTAGATTTACATAGAACATGGCCCAGCGCGCCAACTTTTAGATGAAAAGCCATACGGTTTAGTGTTTCTACGCGTCTTGTATGGTTGAAGATTCCCTCGATGAAGTACTAGAAAATTAGACGTCGAATGGTTGCAATCGAAAATGACTTTTAGAAACTTTTCCATTCAAGTATCCCTACATCGCTTAAGAATATGGCTCACCCACAATAGTAGGCGCATAAGTCGGCGCTGCGAGAAATAACATGAAGGAAGAAAAGAAAGAAGAAGACAGGGTTCTGTCGAAGTCATAACAATTTTACCAGAAGGTAAAAGAACTTCCCAGAACAAAAAATTTAAATAGAAGTCTGCAGGCAATAATAAATTCACTGTAGCTCTTTTAGCCCACTCAAACGAAGTGGATCAAAATTTTTGATTTCTAAACTTTGCAAACTAACACATTTTGGATTTCTCTTGCGGCCCTATTTCCATTCTAGTTTTTGCGGAACAAAAACAATAAAATATATCGAATATGCTCTTTCGACACATCCATTTCAAAATTCAGTTAAAAATGCTTACAATTATTTTAACACATCGAAATTTGCAGACTGTGTGGAGTGAGCAATATATCCCAAATACTAGTTTGTAGAAAAGGTTTCAGAATTAAATTGGTTTTGTCCAGTTTATTGGAGTTGGAAAATAGCACCACAAAAAAAAAAAAAAAAAAAAAAAAAAACGCGCAATAATTATGTTGATATAACATGATACATGAACTCTTTTTTACGCTTGTCGCTGATCCTAGCATCACCTCTCTACCAATCAATTCAGATTCAGTTGAAAAATGGGGTACTGTTCTCCAGGCATTCTACTTCCTTTTGTGTATTTAGTTCCTTTATCATGGTTCGCATTATGTAATGCTTCTTCTGCTGCTCGCTCTAAACGTCATGTAATGATTTTCCTCGCCCGTATTGTGTGCAAACATTTTAAAAGTATAATAACCCCTTGAGCTCGCGCTAAATATAGAAAGGTTTTATGTAGGGTTTTCTAATATCGACTTGACGACTTTTTTTTTAAATAAAGGGCAAACCATTTGAGATATTTCCAAAACTTTATTATTGGCTTAAAGCACAATCAAAACATTTATGAATGGAACTCGACTTCGTTCATATGGCCACCGCGGGCACGTTTGCAGCGGTCGATTCGTTGGACCCAATTTTTGACGACTCGACCACACATTTCAGTCGAAACGGCCGCTATTTCGCGTTCAATGTTGGCTCTGAGGTTTTCCAACGTCGTCGGCGTGTTGACATAAACCAATGACTTTACGTAGCCCTACGTGCTTGTGGCACCATCCTGTTGAAACCACATGTCGTCCAAGTCCATATCTTCCAATTTGGGCCAAAAATAATCGGTGACCATGGTGCGATAACGCTGATCATTCACAACAACGTGACGATCGTTATTGTCGACGAAAAAATATGGCCCAATAACGCCGCCGGCATGCAAACCGCACCAAACAGTTATTTTTTGTGGATGAAGTGGTGATTCATGAAGAACATGTGGGTTTTAACCCGACCAATAACGCATATTTTGCTTATTGACGAACCCATTGAGTCAAAAATGAGCTTCGTCACTGAAGATGATTTTGCGATGAAATTCATCATCTTGGCGCATCTTCTCCAGAATCCAATCGGAGAAAGTACGTCGCTTCAAATGGTCCATCGGCTTCAATTCTTGAGTCAGCTTGATATTGTGTGGTTGTAAACCAAGATCCTTACGCAAAATACGCCATAATGTGGTCTGTGCGATGCTCAATTCTTGAGAACGCCGTGGAATTGAACGTCTGAACGGCAGCGATATTTTCGACACTTCGATCAACCCGTTGTCTCACTGACACGGCAATATCACACAACGAATATGTAGACTCAAATTTTTGCACCAAACTTGTTATTGCCTGTCTACTAGGGCGAGAATTACAACCGAAAATTGGAGTTAACGCTCTTAAAGTTGCAGTCATCGACTCCGAATATCTGTAGAAAATTTTTAAATTTTCAGACGTTCCTCGTTAGTGTACTTTACCATGATGAAACTGTTGAGTTTACTGAATAAATTGACAGTGACAGTTTAATGATTAGTGAAAGAGTGCGTTCACAAATTAAATTCAAAGTTCTCAAGTCCCTATTGGAAAACCCTATATATCCAGGTTTATCAACCTAAGACCTAACCGCACCAGAAGGGAATACCACCTTGTTAAAAAAAATTTCGGAATTCATTCAGAAAATTAAAAATACAAGTTTATTCATCTAAATCTATATAGTCCCCTTCAAAGTAATCCCCATCGACTGCAAGACACTTATGCCAGCGCTTGATCCAATCCTCGAAATATTTTTTATATTCGGTTTTCGGTATGTCCATTATTGGTTCCTGCGATTTTTCCATTACATCCTCTCGGCTGCTGAAACGCGTTCAACGCAGTGGTTTTTTAACTCAATTGAACAGGATGAAGTCACAGGGAGCCAAATCAAGTGAATTCGGTAGCTGTTTGATGGTATTTGTTGCATTTTTCGTCAAAAAATTACGAGTAATGATGGCACTGTGCGACGGTGCGTTATCATGGTGCAAAATCCAAGAGTTTTCTGCCCACAATTCTGGTCTCTTTCGGCGAATTACTTAATGCAAACGTCTCATAACGCCCAAATAATACTCTTTGTTTACTGCCTGGCCTTCTGGCAAAAAATCATATTGCACCACACCGTTGTAATCCATGAAACCAATGAACCACATTGTCTTCTTTTTTGACTGAAAACGACGTGGTCTCGGCTCATTTGGTGACCACTATTCACTTGCCTGTTGTGGGTTTATGAGTACGACACTCAATCCGTACATCTCGGCTCCAGTAATGATCCTTTTGATAAATGTAAAATCGGATTCAGCCTCGCAAATCATCTCTTGCGACGTCAACAAGGTCTCTTTTTTCATGAAATTGAGGTCTTTTGGCACCAACTTTGCTGCTATACGATAGAAACCTAAATCATTAACCAAAATGTTTTGGACGGATCCATAGGCAATGTTCAAGTCCTCCGCTATCTCTCTGATGGTTATTGACTAACAATTCTTTTACTTCATCAATGTTTTCGTCGGTTTTCGATGTCGATGGTCTGCCATTGCGTTCATCATCTTCGATTGACTCACGATCACTTTTTAACCGCTCGTGCCACTGGTAAACGACCGTTTTCTTTAGAGAATCGTTGCCGAAACACTTTTCCAACGTTCGCGCACCATTAAATCCGTTTTTTTTTTTTTTTTTTGCAAAATTTTATGCAAGTTCGTTGTTGCAAATTTAAATCCATTTCTAAAATTGTAAAAAATCGCCAACACACACAGAGATAGATGTACTCTTGGCTACGTAACTTTTGCAAATGTCAAGCTATGACGCTAATATTTAGAGGAAATGTCAACAACAGATGTACCAACTTAACAAAAAAAAAAAAAAAAAAAACAGAACTCAAATCCCTTTTTTATCAAGGTTTTTTTGTATTCCGCGCATCCTGATTCCTATTTGTTTTTTTCAGAGATCAAGGATGCTTTCACTTAGTGCTGTCAGTACAAGTTGGACAAAATTTTTGTCTGCTTTTGTCCCTCCCTAGGACTCACAGTAAAATTTAGATTTATGTGGATTTTTTGTAAAAAGTCAGCACATTATTATGTAGTATGTTACTTAAAAATGGAAAAACCTTTTTGCTATACTCGACTAAGGTTTTCTGCTGCGTGCCCAAAATAAAGGGTTGTTAAATGCTTCGATCCTCAACATCCGCCAACTATTTGTGCCACCTGTGAAAATCTGAAAAAAAAAAACAAATTATACGAGTATACACGAGTATCTTAAACCATTTATTTTGCTAAAGAAAGGAACACCATAAAGCTATACATTTTCAAGTTATCCTCCGACACAATTATAAGTGTAATGACAAACTTTTTTAGTTAATTGGTTTTAATACTTGTTTGTAGTATCCATTGCGGAATTTCTACTACCGGACGTTAAACAAAAGCGTCGCGTAACACTTCTTAAAAATCTAAAAATTTTCATTCGAAATTGTCAATTCACTTACCACAAAAAAAAAAGAGTTACGTGCTTGTGTCATTATGTTGTCATTGTCGCATGTGTTTGTGTCATTACTAGCTATCTTGTTATAAAATTTCAACTTAAAAATAACATCAAGATAGTTTTTCTTTTTTTTTTTTTGTAACCACATCGAATCAATGAATTTTATGTCAAAAAAAAAAGACCCCACTCACTATCCGTAAAATGAAAATTTCACTTTTTAACTGCAGAAAACTTTGCACAACACCACTATCGTTGTCCGGTAATTGAATGGTTGTAGGTGTGCAGCACGGGGTGCGATGATAACATAAAACCCCCAAGGATAAATTATTGACACCACTGCTTGAGATTATTATTAATAATCACTTGACTATCAAAAACCTCAGAGATACAGATGCTGATACATGCTCGTACCACCTCCCTGAGATACCAACCATGATGGGTGAATTTCTTTTGAATGACCAGGAGGTGTACTATGACAAACGTTACTTTGAAAAGCCTTTCACTTTGGTCTTTTGGATAGTTATACGAATATCTTGGATATGGATTTACTTGCTTTGGATGCATTCATTAATCGCTGGATTTAATTATGATGCTTAGGGATAATTAGGTAAACTGGTTAAATAAGTGGGTAATTATGGTATAGAGATGGAGTGAAAACTGCATAGGTTTTCTCCAAGCAATGACACTGAATACTCGTTTATAGAAAGAGAATGTTGCATATTAACATAACTTAGAGGCATGACCTAGAGAGTCAGTTGTTTAATGAGTACTCAGCAGTATATAGTACCCAGAGGAATCAGTTAAATTTGGGATGATTAATGATCATTCATATACCAACAATTACTTGATATTGTTTGTGTAAAGCATATCTTAGTGACCTATACCACGAAGACTGCTCATAAGTAGGACTCGGAATTCGAAAGAAATTGGTACGCTCCTAATGTTTGTTTGCCTTCATGCGTTACAAAATTTTGAAACATTTAACTCGAATTGCCCCGAATTGACTCAAGTCTTGGATATGACTAAAATCACGGTTTAATTTTCTATACTTTTACTTGCTACCGCAAGTCCTCCTATACTGTAAATATTGTTCAAGATAAAAAATATCCTTGTATCATATATGTACCTACCTTAAAACATTCCCAAGGGATGTTTTATACTTAAACTTCGGAATAGGATAATTGACTTCTCAAATGCTGTATGGATATAACGATCTACCAACGTAAAAAATAACCAAATGCATATCGTTATTTCCGGATACCGGATATCTATCAGGTCCTGACGAGTTCTTCTTCAAAGCTACACGTTCTTGATACTGTTCCTTAGAGAGCTCTTAAAGTGATACAGATCTGTTTATGCGCTTGTTTAAGAGTACATTAGATTAAATGCTGGAGGAATGTCTGAGCATTACCCTCAGTAAGTAGCGTCGAATGCAGGTGACAGTGACAACAACTGTCAGAGAATGTCAGGTTCCCTCCGCGTACGGTTTTTCGACAGCATAACATACATGCCTATTTTGATTTTAGTTGTTTGTTGATTGAATTAATCTTTCGGAATATTATACTGGTCACGAGGATAGGATAGGATACATTATTTTATTTACTTATCCAAGTTCACAAAAAATGGCGTCCATTGGGCCATCCAACTTTTTGACCTGCAACGTGGGGCTGCTACAAAACACGCTTCGACGTTATTGATAAACGGCATTAATAATAAGGACATTCAGGAGGCCACTTTTCTTAAAATCTGTGGTTCACAGTGTTTTGACTTAACGGAGTCACTTATTTCACCAGAGAAAATGGTATAAATGGTATAAATGGTATATAACAGCGTTTTAAAGATTTTATAAACGACATCAACATCCATAAGAAACTCTAGCAGAATATATTGCGGAACTTCGCCAACTGATTATCGACTATAATTTTGACATAAAAAACTTCGACAGGGTGCTGCGAGACAGACTTGTGAGTGGGCTACACAACGCCAATCTGTACCAATTGCTGTTGGCTGAGAATTTCGTCACACTCAAAACCATACAAAATCGTGCGGTCGCAGCAAAAACAGCGGAAAAAAGTCAACCGGTAACAACCGGTAATTCAAGAAAAATCAGAATCGGCACGGGTACATAAGATTACATCGAAGCAGCATAGAGTTATTCCCTGAATATAGGCAGATCAGACGTCAAACAGCACGTAGTTATTTGTTAGAGATGTGGGAACAAACACTATAGGTCAGAGCGACCTTTCCGTTCAGATAAGTGTAACAAGTCCAGTAGAATGGAACACATCAAAGATATAAAAAAGCAACCAGTGACAACAGGTTAACTCAATTGACACCCATTGTATCTGAGACAAAACCAGATGGATGCGTGTTAAGTAAATAAAACACTCACACCGCATTGCTTTCAGACATTGTTCAGACATCTTTCCCTCCACATGTACATGAAGGCAATAAGTTTGGGAAAATTGGTTTGGCGTAGGCGTACCAACAAATGCCAGTGGATGAAGAAAGCTCAAGAGCCCTCACAATAATCACCCATGCATACCACACGAAAAGATTGTCATTTGGGATTTCGCAGCACCTGGTATCTAAGACTAGAGGACTTGTTGCGAGGAGTAGTAGGCGTCGTGATATACTCTGACGACATTTTTATCGTCAGCGAAGACTCTACATAGTTAAATAAAAATCTGGAGTAAGTACTATATTTCAGCGGTTCGATATGCTTTCAGTTAGGTTTCTTGGCTACAATGTAGACGATCCTGAAAGAATTATAGGCTTTGCTATGACTAAACAGTTTTTACAATTCCCTTTTGAAAGATAAAGCGATAATTGACGGCTCTATTCAGAGGCTATTTATAAAAATGCAGTCTGGCAGTGGACGCCACTCGAAAGCTTTTGAAAGCCTAAAAAACTTACTAGCGTTTGAGAATATTCTTATAACGCACAATAAAGTTGCCAATTTTAATGACCTGTTTATGTAGGGTTTTCCAATAGGGACTTGACAACTTTGAATTTAATTTGTGAACGCACTCTTTCACTAATCATCAAACTGTCACTGTCAATTTATTCAGTAAACTCAACATTTTCATCATGGTAAAGTACACTAACGAGCAACGTTTGTAAATTATAAAAAATTTTCTACAGATATTCGGAGTCGGTGACTACAACTTTAAGAGCGTTAACTTCAATTTTCAGTCGTAATTCTCGCCCTAGTAGACAGGCAATAAAAAGTTTAGTGCAAAAATTTGAGTCTACATATTCGTTGTGTGATATTGCCGTGTCAGTGAGACAACGGGTTGATCGAAGTGTCGAAAATATCGCTGCCGTTCAGACGTGCGTAGCAAACGATCCAAATTAGTCAATTCCACGGCGTTCTCAAGAATTGGGCATCGCACAGACCACATTATGGCGTATTTTGCGTAAGGATCTTGGTTTACAACCATACAAGATCAAGCTGACTCAAGAATTGAAGCCGATGGACCATTTGAAGCGACGTACGTTTTCCGATTGGATTCTGGAGAAGATGCGCCAAAATTATGAATTTCATCGCAAGATTTTCTTCAGTGACGAAGCTCATTTTTGACTCAATGGGTTCGTCAATAAGCAAAATATGCGTTATTGGTCGGGTGAAAGCCCACATGTTCTTCATGAATCACCACTTCATCCACAAAAAATAACTGTTTAGTGCGGTTTGCGTGCCGGCGGTGTTATTGGGCCATATTTTTTCGTCGACGATAACGATAGCCACGTTACTGTGAATGGTTAGCGTTATCGCGCCATGATCACCGATTATTTTTGGCCCGAATTGGAAGATATGGACTTGAACGCCATGTGATTTCAACAGGATGGTGCCACAAACCACACAGCACACGCTAGAATCGATTTATTGAAGAGTAAGTATGGTGAGCGTATTATCTCAAGACATGGGCCAGTCGATTGGCCGCCTCGTTCGTGCGATTTAACGCCGCTTGACTATTTTCTGTGATGCTATGTTAAGTCATTGGTTTATACCAACACGCCGACGACATTGGAAGAGCTCCGAGCCAACATTGAACGCGAAATAGCGGCCGTTTCGGCTGAAATGTATGGCTGAGTCGTTGAAAATTGGGTCCAACGAGTCGACCGCTGCAAACGTGCCCGTGGTGGCCATATGAACGAAGTTTTTGAAATATCTTAAATTGTTTGCGTTTTCATTAAAAAAAAAGTTGTCAAGTCGTTATTAGAAAACCCTATACTTGATGCCGGACTACAGCAGTATGTTGTTGTCATAAGATGAAGATTTTATGCCAAGTCTGCTTCGGCCATCTTTGAGACAGCTCTTAAAACGACGAATTATTCCGAGGTGGTCAATTTAACTGTATGATTCTTATATTATTCCTGTTAGAATGCAGTTTGCATCATATCATGTGTCGTGGTATCACCTACGGCAAAGCCATTGTCATGACAAAAATTGACAAATAGTTTGAAATCGCCACATTGATGGCGATTGTCTTGTATTCGTAAGCTCAAACCAAGTCATGATAGACTTAGAGATTGAGTCTCTGCATGCTTTTAATAAAGAATTAGTTCGACTTCATATTCATTCGGCCAACGAAAGTAAAGCATATAAGTGCCACTTGTAGTAGTGGTTAAGTTATTCGATTTAAATTCAGAGTCCTGAGTTCAAATCTTGGGCCATTTGCTTAAAACTATGAAAAAAACAAATCTCTGACACCACCATCTTTTCTGCAGCAATTAAATTTTTAAAACCCTGTATGTTTGCCTATAAAAAAGTCTTTTTTACTCTGACGTTGGATGCTCAATGTACAAAATGACAATAAAAACAACACCATGAAAGGAGAAACAGGCTTTTGCCCACATCACCGGCTTATGCAATCAGTTTACGAGTACCTATTTATGTAAGATATGTTAAGTACCCATATTCGGCCGAAACTTATGTTACTATTTTACCTGAAACTACGTCACATCCTAGTTGAACTTAAAATCCATTTTAAGGTGTGAACCTATTTCCTTGCACCGAAAAGATTTAAAATATGTGAATGACCTATGTCCACTGTAATGAGATAAAGAATGCTCTTGTTAATAATTTTTATGCAAATCCGAGGAAGAGTAGCCGATATCAACAGATTCCTAAATATATTAATGTTATCGTCCTTAATTGAGCTCTTACATATGTATTTGTGTATTATCCGTATCTCTGTATAATTAAATATTTAATTTTATTATTTTTTACTAATTTTTTGTTTTTTTTTTTTCTTATTTCAGGTAAGAGACTTATTTTATGATATGAGCGCAACTCGTAAGTGTTTTATTTTTTCGAAAAAAAAAAATCCTAGTAGTCAACTCCACACAGTAGCTAAGAATATGAAAGCAAATAGTGTGTAGCAGTGTATCATTTAATAATTGCAACTCAAATGTTAACTTTTTACTTAAAAAAATCACATGACTGACTAATAATTTTCTATAGGTTCGTTTTTAAATTATTTCTTTTCCTTAACCGCCAATCAATTTTGTTCAGATGGAATTACTTTCTCCTCTAAGGACGTTAATTTAATCTCTTCAACGTGTTTTGCTTAAAAAAAAAAAAAAAAATCCTTCTATCAATCACCGTGTATTCAATTGGAAAAAAAATTCAAAACACCCTTTCTCCTTTCCATTACTAATATTTTTTCTCAATGAATTTCCATCACATCTCATATTCAAGTGATCGGTTCAGCTGAAGAAGAAAATAAAAATTAATACTTCTTGCTGATCATGGAGATCAAACCCATCATAATCACCGATCAAAGGTGCCCACTTTGATAGACAGCAACAACTTTATTTCGTTGTGACTATAAAAACGCAATTAACCGCGTGAATATGAATTTTCATATTCCCTCTACAGATCATTGAAAGTGCTGCATGATCACCAGTGATCACTGATCACTGATCACCTAGGGTAATGTTCGTCCATGCTCTTACCACTCTTTACCAGAGTAGCTAAGGTGGTTTTTGAGAAAGTTGTTGTCTGGTCTCTGGTCTTTGGTCTTGGTGAATGTTGATCACTTGATTTGGTTGGCGTAGTCGCTAAATTGTATCTTTTAACCTCTGCCACTCGCCAAGATCACTGATCTTCGTGGAATTTCACGCTCGTATACTATACGATTTGCTGTCACAAGTATTTTGAAAATTTCACAATCGTTACGAAAAATGATCAAGCAGATTTACCTGCGTATGTAAATATTGTACGATTTTTTCTTTCTTCACTTACAAAAGTTCGTATATCATTTTCAATGTCAACATTTTCCGCGCCCTCTTTTACATTTTATTATATCATATCATAACATTGCATCTAGATATGGCATGGTTGCTTTGAAATACTGTCTTCCTCATGAATGTACATCTACATATCTGGCGATCAAATAAAACCATAAACTATGAAATGATGACCGCATTTTTAGATGTGTGACTGCATAACATGTTGCTAACATAAAATGCAAAACAGTTGCATCCAGTAGACTGATGGCTGAACCTCTAAATTATTCACCGGTATTTCATCAACTACTCCGGACACAAATTGTGGATGCAACCAATTGACCATGTCAAATCGAACTAATTACCATACTAAATGATCAGTTTAAATGAAATTTCCAAAACAAAAACCTACAACCAAAAACAGTGGATCTTGCAGGGGATCGAGTGACAAATCGCCATAAAATCATAAAAAAAGTATCTTGAATACCTAGTTAGGCCCGTGTTTGAGTATGAGCTGTAATATGGCATTGCGTCACTAGGAAATGAGTGATCGTTTAAGCATTTTTGTGTTATTTTTGGGGAAATGAAAGCCATAAATTGTAATTTTGATTAATTTGAACAGGTGAAAATAGTCGTGGATTAATTTATGTGAGACTTAGGTGATCAATTGAGACTAACGTTAACAAATGGTCGTTAATTAGTGTCTTTAGTAGACATTGCACACCAATTAACTCCTTTAATTTGGTTGAGTTGGGTAGTGTGATAATGCTGTTTTAAATATACTGGGAACCTATTAATTACGTAGAACTATAACCATTTTCAAGTTAATGATGATCTTGGTTTATATACGATCAGTGATGCAATTTCTTGGCATTGAATGATTAAAGGTCGTGCCAAAGTGCATTTTGTCATAGCATTGAGGTCGGCACGTGTAAAATATATACATTTTGGTTTTCTGACCATAAATTTGGATTTAGTCATATGCATTAGGTAGTTCCTATATTGCAGATATATTTAGAATGTTTGGCAACAAATAATAAACGTTATACAGCTACACGTCAGAGGCGTAGAAATTCTCTTCTTCCTCCTGACAGCGTCTGAGGGAATCCTTTATTGGAACGCCTACAAAGTAGTAACCAGTTAAAGTTCTAATTATGTAGTTTTCTTATCAAATTATCTCTGGCAGGTCCGTCTAGGTGTTTCCCCAAAACTTCTATTTTCTGATGCCACTCAAATGGTTGCATTGTCTGGATGAAAATTTTTTAAGTATATGGATAGTCAATTCCTAGTTTAACTCTCGGAAAATTGCTTGAGATTTCTATTCGCAGTAAACTGAGCCCACAATACTTTACCCCCACAAACATGGCTTCACAAAAGGAAAGAGCACAGTAACATTCATGGATACTGTGGTTAGCACGACTGAAAATAATATACTCGATACTGAATGAGTGTTTAGTAATGTTGACAATTCCACATTACATTGAAACCTACAAAAGTCAGGTTCAATTCGCCACTAAGGAACCTGATAACAACAGCAAGAGGCACATCTATGCAACACTTAACATCATACTATAGGTAATCGCTTCTGGAGAAACAGCTCAAGAAAGAGCGATTTTATCACTTCTGTGAACGTAGTTTTAAATGGGCAATTAGTTCTTTGGGCTGTCAACTAATGAATAATAACTTGTTCTATTCACATAGAAAGCGAAAATTCCAAAACTTTCTCCTTCTTTCAATGGATAGAACAGTCCTCCAACAGTACAATATTATAATACCTTGCTGTATGTACCATATATTGTCTATTACTAGATAGTAAACTAAACTGGTAGCTCAATGTTAAAAAACGTGTAATGAAGGGATCAATTATCCTAACAGCGGAAGTAAGCTTTTCACCAAAAATCGTAAAAGAGGACATGCGCGCCAAAACCTTCAGACCTATGCAAGTCCATTCACAGCTCAACGAATTGTGAATGAGCTGACTGCGAACAAGTCATTTTTAGTACATTTAATGACAGGCAAGTAACAATTTTACTATTACAAAAGCACAGAACTTAAATTATTTATTTATTAATAAAATAAAAACTCAAATTCACTTAGTTTTTGCGAAGAAATCGATGAATCGTTTATTTTTCTGCGAATAAGCGAATGTTCTCTGCGAACTGTCAAATTTTACTCGCATTCCACAAATGTGGAACCCAATCTAAATTCGCACGACCAAAACTTTCGTGCGAATTTAGCCTCAAAATTTTTCTATTGCCTGTTTTGTTCTGTTGAAAGAAATGTCAAAATTTCGTTCGTTCGTATTTGCAGTTCGCTAAGCTGCATGTCTGACTTTCTTCATGTTGAAGAGCATGTAGAAAATAGTTGAAATCTATGTGCACAAAACTGGATTGCAATGTACCCAACTTTGCAACTAATGACAACATGTACAACTCGGTCAGACATCACGGCATAGATGGTGCAACTCACTCATTGCCAATAGTTCTTACGTCTATGCACAAGCATACGCGGATGATGTATCATAGCTGTACTGTCTATTGTATCGTATCTGGAGACTATCTGGTCTAAAGCGCAATCAACTATATGTGATCGACGATTGGTGTACTATAGTAGAATGGGCTTCCAGTCAATCCTCTCAAAATTGAGCTTGTTTCTCGTTACGAGAAGGAGAAGCTGTCTAATATAACTCATCTAGGGCTTAAACGCATCAGCATCCAATTCTCCAAAGAAGCTAAGTATTTGGGTGCCATCTGGGAGTTGTCATGGAGAAGGGTCCTTTGGATCTATATACATGGCTATGATAAGGCCAATTATATCGGTTGTCGGGTGGAATAAGCTCTCACGAAAATGCGTCAATGAACGGTCTATGTCGGCTGCATGGCGGCTTTCCTAAGCACGCCTGGCTCTAATCTTGACGCATTAAGATATCTCTCATCTTGATATACATATCATGAGCTACACTCTCAGGGCCAGCTTCCATTTTAAAAGAATTTTTCTTTGGTTCAACACGTACTGGAGTTTTGAAGACCTTGCGCGTTGGCTTTCTTTTAAATCTAAGCTCCAAAACCATCCTATATGCGCCGCTGGTGTCTTTCTGGAGAACGACAACGTAAGATTTCACTTCTCGTTAGGAAAACTTGCGTCTGACTTCCACGCGGAGATATACGCAATTCTGATTAGTAAGGACAGCCAGGCTGCGCTAAGAGATTTCCAGTTTAGTTCAAGAATGCGAGACATCACTGAATGCAGTCGGAGGACTGAATTCACTGAGTCTTATCTGGGTCCCGGGTCACAATAAGATCACAGGATGTGAAACCGCCGATGGGCGAAGCGAAGCTCAGAGGAGAGCGTTTCATGACCTAAACCCATATTGAATCTACCTGCGTCCTCAGTTAGGGCTTCCACAGACAGTTGAGTTTAATATGAGCACAACTGCAGATGACATGACTCTCCAGGTTGCAGGCAGAACAAACGATTGTTTTCCGACGTCTCTAAGAAGTCAGCGGCCTTTCTGCTGTCCCACAGTGGGAAAACTGCAGGCTGCTCACTGGCATCGTGACGGGCATACACTTTTGCTATGCACTTACATAAATATGTTTGCTGGGAATAAGTTATACTACATCCTCCGACGCTTGATGTGAATGTGGTTACGAGAGCGCTATCTCTGGCCGGCTTGCGCTTGAAGTAGTGTAATAAATGGATGTTGATCAAAAGACTCTTGAGTTCAGACTGACTTTATTTCATTATTTCATTTCGTCATTAACTTTACACAACTTACACTAACTTACTTGTCTAACATACACTAATACAGTAATTTACAATAATGCGCGTACAACAGCAATGAGTACAACGGATAAGTTATTTGCCTAAGTGCTCTGTTCCGACAGAAAGTAAAAAGTTCTTTTAACTTACGATATCTTAATAAAGATACATCTTTATCTATAATTTTATTGACCATCAACACCCTGAGCAACGGTTGAAGTAGATAAATATCTTTGCGCCGACACAGGTATTTTTATTTATTTATTTATTTTTTTCTCAGACGAGCTTTAGTGGTATAGATTCACTTCTTTACTTCTTGCCTAAATGGTGATAGACTATTTTGACTTAAATAAAACTCTTTCAGGGGTGGTATGTTAACCGGCTCAATACTATCAATAAAAAAGATCTTACGGTAGGGTATCTTCTTTGTGTTTCATGTAAAAGTTTCAACCGTATCTATTTCCACAAAGCAAACAAGCAGCACTGTCGTACCCCCATTAGATCATAGGCCTCATTTTTATGACTTTTCTCTAATTACTGTCAACACTTCTTCAACGCTACATGTGACCGGTGAAGTCATCGATGGTAACTTAATCCAAAAGCTGGACAAACTTGTTGAGGATAATTCCTTTATCGTTATCATCGGCCACACTTAAAAAAAAAAAAAAAAAAAAAAAAAAAAAAAAAAAAATCTCGTAAGGGCATTGAATTTATCGCAATCCCATGCCCTGTTTTGTTTTAATTTCAAAATGGTGCCATTCTTTCATCATAGATGGTAGTGAGAAACATCGTTCCACTGTTGACTACATTTCAGATATCAGAGAGACAACGTTTAACTCATAGATTATAGGAATGTAACACTTGAAGAAAAGCGACAAGGCTATCGCGCTCGATCCTTTTGCATAGACCACATAAGCATCTTTCGGATAATAATGGAGCAATGCTTATACGTATCCGCTACATCTACTGTTAATCAACTTTGAATAAGTGATAGTTTGAATCGAGATGCTATCTCGTTAGCTTTGGGCAGCAGAGGCATCGCAAAAAAAAACTTACACCTATTATCATGGCTACATACGAGGAGCGTCACGTCTTACATAATGGTAAGGTGTCGGAGGATTTTTAGGTTCAAAGTGGAGTACACCAGGGGTGTATACTATCGCCCCTGTTGTTCTCAGTAGTGTCAGTGTCCTAGACTTCTCAAATCTCAAATCTAGAGAGATGTATGGAACTCTGTTCGTTGATAGTTTTCACTTACGTGAAAACGTATTTCTTGTGATTCAATATATCCAATTTTATAAATATGTTACACACAAATGGTATAAACAACTAAAATCCATAACCACTCTCGTTTTACCTTCAAAGAGGTAACAACCGATAAGGTGAATAAACTGTCCTCGAGTACTGATATAAAAGTTAAACGTACGCCAGTATAATAATTGCAATGTGAACTGACTTTCAACTTTATCCAAACTTCCGCAACTAATCTGAAAATATTTATCTATACGCCTGTTTCAACGTTACCTTTCTCCAATCTCTCACTCTCCCGCATAGACAGGAGCTATCCGCTTGACTTTTCCTTAATCAAAATTAATCCCAACCAAAGTGGTAAATCAACGCAAGAGAGAAATATTAACCTCCACGTCATGGATAGTGCAAAGTATTGCTATTAGGAAACCACATCCTCACTATTGGGAACTCCAAACTCCAAGACGGCCAAATGCCAGTTCCATATTAATGATTCCACAGGCACTCGTTCGTTTTGCCTTAACGTTGGTAAATTTAAAATTATTGCTACAACAATTCAATTTATACAATGCTCAGTGCAGGCTTCATGAGGTTGGCGAGCAGAGAATTTCCTCATTTCTCAGATTGAAAGAAGGACTCGCTGGAGGTTTGAGCATGCATGAGAAATTTTCCATACTTTTGTTTTGTGGAAATGGAAATGTGTTTCCCGCTGACGAATGATGAAGGCTGCATCTCTGTATATTTGTCTTTTTGTAGGTCATCGCAATATTAACAATATAAAAACCTCTAGCCAGTTGATATATGGCAGTGCTCAGTACATTTGTCTTGTAAGAATCAAATAAACATGATTCGAATTATGGAACAAGTTATCTTCCAATGTCTTTGTATTTGACCTATAAAAAACGTCGGTGGCTCTTATGAATAAGCTTAGAAAAATATACTCACGCTGGAACGAAAAACTGCAACTGATCGTTCAACGAGTTATTAGCTTTTGATGTTTAAACGAGTATCTTCCAATGCATCGATCGATCATCGCAGGTCATGGTCATAATGTATACCCACACTTTGAGCGCGTAAAATAAAAACTTTAATGGGATCACCTCAAGCCAACTGTTGAGGACTGAGATAATTTTACTTTGGTTAATTTAGCGTCAAAAGGATAAGAAGAAAGAAGAGTAAGGGGCCTACTTACAGACCATGGTATACTACAATTGCTGCAGTTCTTATTAGTACTTAAGTTCTTCGAAAAATCTCATTGGTAATGACCGTTGATCGCACAGTCAGCCAAAATAGTTGGTCTTAATGAAAGCATTATTCATAAGTATGTCGTTGCTGTTCAAAATTGCAGGGTTTCTCATCACAACCAAAACAGTGGTGGAGCGTGGCAGTGGGAAAATTCTACCCAAGAATGTCTGGGTTCAAAACTCGGCCAGCACCGAAAATCAAGAAAAGTATTCTCTTTTCTGACGTTACCAAACTTTCGACGGTCAATGAGTAGAGAAACCTTCTGCATATGCAGCTTAGAGCCGACAAAAAATCGTAAGTTCCCACTCACTGTGCATAAAATGACGAAGCGAACAACACAGTGAGTTGCAGAGACTAGGCCTTGGTCCATCTCGAGCTGGTGGCCCAACAATCAATCTATTTATTGATCAGATAAAGTGAGATACTTCTTACATCGCTTGAGGAAACCTAGAATTTACATACCTTTCATCGGCGCTGCAAGTACAAAAACTGAGATAGTTGGTTTGCCATTGTAAGTGAGCGTTTGTATGAAGGATGGGCCTGAACTACTTATTTTGACGAATGACCAAAAGTTTCTACTACTTTAAGGACTTGAAAATATTTGTTGATATATTGTTCAATTTTTGGTCATATTGGAATTTCACACGTTTTGTAAAATGTCTTTACATATGGTAATTTCAGGTTTTCCCTTGTCGAGTTAATCTTGTATGACGGAAGGAACCTTTTAACAATGCTGAGAGTCCGTTTACAGCTTTGGTCTTCTTCAAGAGGGAAAAGGTATCTCATTCCAAGGAGAATAATGTTTATGCAATAAAGTTTTTAGTATGAGACTAAGGAAATTGAATAGATTCGGACATTATATGAAACTCGTTCAAATTTGAATTGCTGTCCAGTTTTGGTCTTTTAAAAATAAAACAGTCGTGGATGATTTGTTTACGGAGATGGACTTTTAACCACACCAGTTGAATTCCGATTTTTGTAATTGAATTGGGTAAACTATTAGGTGCACTGTTTGTTTGTGAATAGATGGCTCCAGCAGTAAGTGGCGGTCGGTTTTGTCATATCTAAAACGTCATGAACCGAGCTGAGACATACTCGTATGATAAACAAACCATTATGACACATTAGTGACTTCGTTTTGGCATCATTTGGGAGAATTGTTGATTTTCTCCTTTCATTCGAAGAAAACGGCGGCTGAAGCGTGTCGAGAGCTCCAAAAGTTTACGGAGATGCTGTTCTAAGTGAAACGTGCTGTGACGTTGATTTCGATGTTGACAACTATCCGCATAAGGGAAGGCCAAAATCCTTCGAAGACGCTGAATTGGAGGCATTGCTAAATGAGAATCTCAAATTGAACCCGCCAAACCATTTCCAAGCGATTACATGCCTTCGGAATGATATAAAAACAAGAAATTTGGGTTTCTTATGACTTTGAGCGCCGTTTTTTCGCCTGTGAACAACTGCTCCAGCGGCAAAAAAGTAAGCGTTTTCATCGCATCGTAATGGATTATGAAAAAATGAATTCATTTCAGCAACTCAAAGAATAGAGAATCATGGGGATTGCCGGTCTTGGTTCACGTTTTGAGCTCGGCCGAATATTGACGCTACCAATGTTATGCTGTGTATTTGGTGGGACCATACGAGCAGAGGCAAGGAAAAGTGATTCTACAGCATGACAACGCCCGCCCCCATGTTGCCAAACCCGTTAAAACCTACATGGAAACGCTCATATGGGAAGTTGTACCACATCCGCTATATTCCCCAGATATTGCGCCGTCCGATTATTACTTATTCCATTCGATGGTACATGGTCTGGCTGATCAGTAGTTTTCCGCTCATATGAATTCATCAAAAAATGGCTTGATTCGTGAATAGCTTCAAAATATAAACACTTTTATCGTAACGGTATTCAAGCTCTGCTAGAAATTGCAACCAATTTTTCTTAACAAAGTTCAATTTTCATAAAAAAAAAAAAACAGCGACAACTAGGTTCCACACCTAATATCATACATCACTGTGCAAGATGAGACCGCGGCGAGAGTATAATAAAATTACTAGTTCGGACCTAAGAAGTGATTCTAAAGATCTGCGCCTCTGGTGTGCTAAGTGCCAAATCGTATGTACACTCTCTTCTTTCTACTGATTTACGATAGCTGTTTGATGAATACCCGGATAGAAATGACAACGCAACTTTTTTTGGTTTTGACAATTTATTTTTCAATATAATCTCATTACAACTCAATACACTTTTCCCAGGGTGCTGTAACTTTTTTTTAATCCTTCCGTATAGCACGACTTTTGTTGACCTGTAAAATACTCCTCCGCGGCGGCGATGACTTCCTCGTTCGACCCCTACTTCTTTTCAGCGAACGATCTTTTAAGGTTTGGGAAAAAAAGAAATTGCAGAGAGTCAAATCCGGAGGATACGAAGGATGGTGGAATTCGACCAATTTGGCTGAGGCGAGATAGTCGAATTTTCGCTCACTCACTGATTCACTTTTTCTGTCACAAACTACTGCGGCATCATCATCGCTCGCAAGTTTCTTGAGAGTTTGCGATAGAGTTTACTATTAACAACCTTTACTTCGATTTTCCCGATTATGCCTGGTTTGAATTTATTTTTCATTTTAACGTCATCGTCATATATTCGTAAGATTTCTGCGAATTCTATTGAAGGTTTTTTTTTTTTTAAATAGGGATCTTTCGAAGCGGCCCGATAATTAATTTTTGTCTCATCGTTCCACCGTCTTTTGTACGCCGAGAAGAGATTTATCACTACTCTTGCAAACAACTTTTTTCTTCGTTCCGCGTTATTACAACAAAGATGATAATCTATCTGTGTTTGGTGTCTACATCTGCAGAACTTCATAAGGTGCCGCTTCTGTTTAACAAATAAACTATTTAATATGGCTTTATCTTGTGATTTGCTTTATGGCTTTATCTTTCCTCCATGGCAAACTTTTTATTCAAAGTTCGATTATGTGACAGGTCTCTTTAAATCTGCATCGACGAAAAGTATTTCTTCTCTTGGTTCTATTTAAAATACCATATCATTAGAGTTTCTTCTTTGCACACTACGTTCTTGCGTATGGATTAACAATATACAACGTTTCACGTCCAATTACCAGTCTTGTGTCCATTAGACTGTCGAAAATTTTTGATACCCTTACGAACTTATGTAGAAATTTAGTTGTGGCAACTCCGTGCTTATCTTGTTCCATTTCGTAGTATTAAATTCTATGTGTACGTCCTTTTTAAGTTTGGACAGTGTTCCCTTTACCGACATAACTTTACTTAATTTGTTGGACGCATACTCATATGATATCGATTTTAATAGAAAAAATAAAAAAGGTATAAATTTGCAACTTTATCCTGTCATTGCTCCGGCTCGGCAAATTACCGGGCCGTACATTCGCAGATAAGGTCCCCCGCGGAGTCGCCATCATCCTCACAATAAGCATGTTGTTATTTTGCCCATCATACTTACGTGCATAGCAAAAACGTAGTGCCCCGTCTGGATGCCAGTGACCGGTCTACAGTCTTTCCTACTGAGGGACAGTGGGTAAATCGTAAGATGTAAGTAAGTATTCGTCTGCCAGCAACATGGAGGGTCATACCATATGCAATTATGCTTATATGAAACTTAACTGTCAATGCAAACCCTAACCGAGGACGCAGGCAGTCCTTACGTAGGTTTGGGCATTGAAGAACTCACCTCTAAGCCTTATATGGTAAGTGAATTCAGCTTTCCGACTGCGTCCAGGGAAGCCTTGCATTCTCAAATCAGTTTAGAAGTCGAAGAGCAAGGTTTAAGGCGCAGGTTGGGTATTGCTACAGATGCGCGCTCCACTGAATCTTTACAATGCATATACAATTGCCATGCGGACACAAGTTTTCCTAAAGAGGAGTAAAATCTAACAAAGGTGTCCTCCAGAAATACCTCAGAACCGTATCTTAAATTGTTGAGCCATCCGTAAAGATTCGATTATATTCCGTAGAATTCTAGTGCCATCCCAGATGTCCTTATGTAGGCGACTTCTACGATAAGCAGAAGAATATACTGCCATTGCCGAACTGTAATCTGCAGACTGTTCTTTTCTAGATCATATTACCAGTGAGGCCGAGAGTTATCATTTAGATGATCCGATTACTTTTCCTGCACAGTATACATTCTAAAGGATGAGCCAACAGATGGTGTGGGTGTTGGCTGTCAATGACTGTCATTTACTGAATTCAATGTGATAAATCGTTTTGATAATCTTTAGCAAATTTAATCATGAAATCGTTTACCACGCAACAACGCATTTTTGTTATTCAATCTTATTACGAACATGGGCGATCTGTAAAAATTACATTTCGTAAAATCCTTGAATTTTTCGGTCAACATAATCGGCCTAATGAGTCCGGAATTCGTGGAATGGTGAAGCGTTTTAAAGAAACTAGTTCGGTATCGGGTCAAACTCGATATCAGCATGCTCGGCCAACACGTACACGTCAAAACATCACAACTGTGAGCGAAAGTGTTCAAAACCAGCCAAGCACCCCAATTTTTCGCCGACGCCAACAATTGAGCCTTACTTATAGCACTTTACGGCGAATCTGAAAAGTTGATCTTCATTTGCACGCCAAATAAAATCCAAATTACACAACAATTGAAGCCTTTGGACCATCTACGACGTCGCCGATTTGTTAACTGAATGTTCGATCGATAGGAAAATTTTTCATCGAATTTTATATTTTCCGATGAAGCCCATTTTTGGATGGATGGGTTTGTAAATACACAAAATTAGCGTTTCTGAGGACCGGAAAATCCAAACGAGAATGCATCCCAAAAAAGTCACTGTATGGTGCGGGTTATGAGTTGGCGGCATCATTGGCCCATGGCTGGAAACACAATTACGGTGATTGAAGAACGTTACCGCAACATGTTGACCGACTATTTTTTTCTAAATTTAGTGAATTGGATCTGGACGATCTCTGGTTTCAACAGGATGGTGCTATCGCCCACACAAGCCATTAATCAATCAATTTATTGTGTACGAAATATGAAGATCGCATTATTTTGGTTTGTGGAGATAGGCCTCTAAAGTCATATGATTGGACTCCCTTATACTTCTCACTGTGGGTAAAAGTAAGATGTATGCCAATAACACAGCGACAATTTAGGATCTCAAACATAACATTCAAACTGAAATTGCGGCCATTCTTACTCATATTCTTTAAAAAGTCATCGAAAATTTTGACTTTCAGATGGTCGCTTGCAACAGAAGCCGTGGTGGTCACATGAATGATGTTGTATTCCATTCATAATTATCATAGGCCGAACTTTACTAACCAATAAAATTCTACATTGATTTCGCAATAAATGTGTACAACCTTGATAAAAAAAAATCGGAATAACCACCATATGGTGCTCCCATTGTTCCGATTTGAGCTGGTACATCTGTTGTTGACATTCCGTTTAAATCTTAGCGTCATAGTTTGACATTTGCAAAAGTTACGTAGCCAAGAGTACATCTATCTTTGGGTGTGTTGGCGATTTTTTACAATTTTAGAAATGGATTCAAATTTGCAACAACGAACTTGTATTAAATTTTGCGTAAAAAACGGATTTAATGGTGCGCGAACTTTGGATATGTTGAAAAAATATTTCGGCAACGATTCTCTAAAGAAAACTGTCGTTGACTAGTGGCACGTGCGGTTCAAAAGTGGTCGTGAGTCAATCGAAGATGATGAAAGCAGTGGCAGACCATCGACATCGAAAACCGATGAAAACATTGATGAAGTAAAAAAAATGTTAGTCAGTAACCGCAAATTAACCATCCGAGAGATAGCGGAGGACTTGAACATTGCCTATGGATCCGTCCAAGACATTTTGGTTAATGATTTGGGTCTCTGTCGTGAAGCAGCAAAGACCTCAATTTCATGCAAAAAAGAGACCGTGTTGACGTGGCAAAAGACATGTTTTGCGAGGCTGAATCCGATCCCACATTCATTAATAGGATCATTACTGGAGACGAGAAGTGGGTTTATGAGTACCACACGCAATCCAGACATCCGGCAAGTGAATGGCGTTCACCAAATGAGCCGAGACCAAAAAAACCACGTCGTTTTCTGTCAAAAAAGAAGGCAATGCTTACGGTTTTCATGGATTACAACGGTGTAGTACATCATGAATTTTTGCCAAAAGGCCAGAAGGACAGACAGTAAACAAAGAGGATTATTTGGGCGTTATGAAACGTTTGCGTTTGTGGGTGGAAAACTCATGGATTTTGCACCATGGTAAGGCACCGTCGCACAGTGCCATCATTATTCGTAATTTTTTGACGAAAAATGCAACAAATACCATCCAACAGCCACCGAATTTTGATTTGGCTCCCTGTGACTTCTTTCTGTTCAATCGAGTTAAAAAACCACTGCGGCTACGCGTTTCAGCAGCCGAGAGGAAGTAATGGAAAAATCACAGAAAGCACTGATGGACATACCGAAAATTGAATATAAAATATGTTTCGAGGATTGAATCAAGTGCTGGCATGAGTTTTTGGTCGTTTTGGACGAGGTTCGTCGCCTGCTAGCCACTCAGCTGCCTACCGACTTGACTCTGGTGTGAAGTGATAGAGCCAAGTTTTATCCATTGTCACTTGCCGACGCAAAAATTCGGCTTTATTGCGGTTGAACAGCTTTAAACACACCTCTGAATCATCAACACCATGTTGTTTCTGGTCGACTGTGAGCAAACGCGGCACCCACTTTGAACAGAGCTTTCGCATGTCCAAATATTCTTCAGAGCCTCAGCTATCTCGATCAACTTCACTTTACGGTCATTCGTAATCATTTTGTGAACTTTTTTGATGTTTTCATCTGAAACAGCCTCTTTTGAACGTCCACTGCATGCATCATCTTCGGTGCTTGTATGAATACTTTTAAATTTTTCAATCCACTTGCGAATGGTTAGTTCGGCTGGTGCAGAGTCCGGGTAACACTTATTAAACCATTTCTTTGCATCGGTTGCATTTTTTCCCATCAAAAAGCAATGATAAATCAACACACGAAATTGCTTTGAATCCATTTTTTTTCACAATAACAAAAGTTGCTTCACTCACAACGCCATATCTCGAGAACTAATCGTCCGACAGCTGCCAAATTTATACACGTATCTTTTGAAGGTTGGTACTAACTGAAAATGGTATGGATTTAATTCAAGTGGTGTCATCTCTTAGAAACGGCACGTATTTTCTGCCCATGTATTATTTGTATTTCGGCATAATGGGTGTTTCAAAATAGGTCAGAAATTGGGTTTCCTCGTTCGAAAGACCGATCATGCAAATAGTTGATTTTCGTACGACTGATTAAGTCTTAACCTGTGAGTTGCCTAAAGTCGTTACTTATAATGACGCCACTATTTGGAAAACGAAGAGAAGTCGTCACTGAGTCGTTAATATGTCTTTCAATAGAAAACTTTCCACGACATTAAAAAGAAATGGACCTCGTACACCGTTTTCAACTTCAATTTCCAATTCTCCGGTAATTTCTGGGCATGTATACTCTTGTACCGTTGATTTTAACATCAATATACATATCATGATGCTAGCTTCGTAGTACATATAAGATCTCTGGAAAATCTATAGAACGCTTTTTTCAGATCGATGGAAACGATATGAAGATACGAAGTTTCTCCATCATTATCCGTAAGCTTTGAATAGTGTCGTATATCGACCTGTTTTCCACAAAGCTACATTGACTGCCACGGAGTTTAAAAATATTCCGGTCTCCATAGTTTAGAACTCTCTCTCATATTCTTATAGTGAGTGACATCTGAGTCCCCGATCTTTATGAAATGGTATGGATGTAATTCAAGTGGTGCCCTCTCTTAGAAACTTTTCAGCCCATGTATTAATAATAACGAGTAACCCGTAAGTAAAGTTGTGGCGATTTTACATCCATAACCCATCTTTTTTGTAAATTAATTGTTAAAAGCAGTGAGTGGATAATGTACGAATACCGCCTTTTAAGCAGAGGTAAAGTTGATGGAATATATTGTCAAGTTCCGCTCCAGTATTAAAACCATTCGCTAGTTCATTTTAATACATTTTCTAGTCAATCAATTTTCTCGGTTGGTTGCTTGGCTGATTCTCGGCACAGTTGGTTGATAACCTTAGTCTAAAAACTACGATTACCATCTTCAAGTCGTTTTTAATAATATTGAGATTTGTATGTCATCCAAAGAAATTAGTGTTTGGAAGCTTAGAAGATTTTTTTTTTTCATGGCCATAGCAAATCTATCCATACGATCGAGTGTAAACCAGTAAAGAAAAATCTCAACATCCCCCTTGATAATTGAAATCGGTGATGGAACGTCTTCCGTTTTATTGCTGTCACTAATCAAATTCATGAAATCTAAACAAACAAACTTGCATCACACATTCGCACTTAAAGATGCATGTAATACAAATCCGTTCAATGAACCAAGTCAAATTCAAATTCAAATTGTGGCATTAATTCTGTTTCCCCCTGAATCAGACCATGACATTTTGAGCCAAGAAGTGTTTGCAGCAATAAATCGCATACAATTTCGAAATTTACATTTAATTAATGGAACATTTTTGGAATAAATTTGTTTGCTTTACCAATATGTAGATATATGTCGATACAAGCAGTGCTCCATACTTTTATATACTTTTATAGTACATTGCCAATGGCTTTAAAAGTTGAAATCGCTTCAAATTATCAGTTTTATGCTTCAGTAATTTTTCAGCTGATTTGCGATTTTTTTTTTTTTTTTTTTCATGTTCAAAGTATCCATGGTCTGATATAGCTGTAAACAATAACCAGGTGAAATATTGTACGGTTTTGGTTCACGTTTAAAATACAATTTTTCATTATCCAGAGTTCAAAACTGGATTACGAGTATGTACTTTATGTTTGGGCAACAGTAAGCAAACTCATATTTCATCAGAATTTTGGCAAGGTAAACAGGGATTTGCAAATTTTGAAAAGCTCTGCCACATGATTTTGGTAATCTTTAAGACAACACTAGTTGTTCGATGAATCACCTAGAAGAAATATATTAACTAAACGACTAAGTTAAAGCAAAATAAAGGCAACTACAAACTGAAATACCATATATCTTACGATAGAACTTGACTCGTGGTATCTTATACATCCCATCTGGATGGGAAGATTGGCATGTTAATTGGTGGACTTCCGTCCATTGGAAGTCACAGTTGTGTTCCATACCAGCTTCATAGACCAATTTACCTTTTTGGGAAACACGTCTTGAGCCCCAAAAAATTTTGTTTAGAATTAAATTCATTTTAAAATAAAAATTGGTGATCAAGATAAACGTTGGGTACCTCACAAGGTGTGCAAACAGTGTGTTGAGAGTTTACAGATGTGGACAAAGGGAAATAAATTAAATTTGATATACCTTTGATTTGGCGGCAGTCTAAAGATCATTCAAGTGACTTTTACTTTTGTATAGTGAAAACGTCCGGATAAAACAAGAAAAACAAATGTAAAATACGATATCCTAGTTTATCATCAGTCATACGCCCAGTACCTCATTCAGCTGAAATCCCAGTGCCAGTTTTCAAAGAACAACCTTCTTTATTACAAGAATACGAGTATGGTGCAGATTGAAGTGACACCAACGATGAAGATTTTGAAATGGAAGAAGACTCCAGAAAGAGTTAAATGATTTGGCCCGGGATTTGGGTCTTTCAAAAAAGGCTTCAGAGCTCTTAGCATCAAGATTTTACGAGAAAAACTTGCTTGAAAAAGGAGCTAAGGTGTCCTACTTTTAATCAAGAGAAATTGCATTTCTAAAATATTTTAAAAGTGACGGTGAATTTGTGTATTGCCCTAACATAAATGGTTTAATGGAGGAGTTGGGTATTCTAACCTATAACGCAACTGAATGGCTACTGTTTATTGATAGTTCAAAGCGGAGCTTGAAGTGTGACCTCTTCCACAATAGAAAATTATTTGGTGCAGTCTGAATAGACCACTCAGCTTGTTTTCGTTGAGAATATGAAGACATAAAGACAGTCATTGATTTGTTGCAATACCACAAGCACAAATGGATCATCTGTGTTGGCCTTAAAATGGTATGCTTCCTTCTTGGCCAGCAACGCGGATATACTAAGTATCCCTGTTTTTTGTGCTTATTATGGTTCCTTTTAGTTTGTTGGCTCTATGTAGTACACTCCAAGCATATGGTAATCTCGCGACGACCTCTTTACAATGATCGTAGAAGTGTGTTGAGCTCTAGCTCGGACGGGACGCAGAATTGTACGCGGACTCCAAAATGTTGGATGTTTCTTTTTTGTCCAGCAATCCGTCGTAGATGGATTTAACTTTTTCCTTGATATCGTTGTTTGGCTCAACAGGTAAGTGCACAACAACGTTGGACTTAGTATTTTTTTTTGCTGAAAAAGTTGTTTGTTTTTCTTATCGGGCAATTTTTTTAAGAATTTCAATGCTGATGCCAGTAAATTTCTGATACGCCTCTTTTATTCATTTACTAAGGTTAGTTTTGCGAACGTACGGTCTTAACTGCTATGACCTACTCTGAGTAACCTACTTGAATCGATGAGGCGGCCCCTTTGATTGCACTTTTTTCAATTACAATTATATATAAAGAAACCCATACATTAAAAAACAAATACATTGATATCAATCCTTTTAAAAGCTAGTTCAAATATGTTATATTAATATTATAGGGAAAAGGGGCTTCTTATTGCAACCCTGCCTTTCTCATCAACCAAAATTGTCTGCATACTGTTAAATAACTTTCAGCCAGGAATTAAGTATAAGTGAAGATGATTGTGTTACCAGATTTCCTTTAGGGTCATCATCATCAGAAGCCGCCAAACCCAACGAGATTCTGCCACTCTGTCTTATATGTGCTCGTTAACTAAACTTTCATCCGTGGCAATTCCAATCCAAGTGCATCATTATTCAAAATTGTGATTTAACTGCCAAGACTACCAACAGATATCAATGATGAGTAATCAGCAGGTGCTGCTTCAAAACTAGTTACCCACAGTCAGAGCGAAAATGAATTTTGATTTCATCTACTCGTACTGCCCCGTATTTGTTTGTCTTCCAAGATCAATAAACAAGTAAGGCATACTCGTATTTAAATCTGACTACTAGCTGGCCGACAAAAATTTCAGCCCAATGAACCTATCAAATTCCACTTAACAAGCACACACCTCAGATGCCCAGCATGTAGTGGCAAAGATCCATATCTACATACATCTTCATTAGTCAGTCCAACCGAGCATATGTATGATACATACAAGTATGTATCTTACATTGAAATGGAAAGTTAACGATTGCGAATCTGTACGAGATTCAAACATATTTCTCCAATCGAAAGTGAAACTGAAAAATTGATAATTGACTGCGGGAAATCGATAGGTTTCGGCTAGCAGCAAAATTTGTGCCGCATCCATTTGGTCAAGATTCGACAAACACTCCTGTTTTGTGTTTCAAAAATGTCTGTCATTAATAAAACCGAACTGGTGTCGACTGGCGAGCACAGTGCAGTCAACAGCCAAGTTTGTTGCAGTGATTACTTGCTTTGACCCATCGGCATGATAGTGGTACATTTGCAGTATAAACTGTGATGTTTCCCGACATTTTTACTGGTTCCCCGACAATGATAAATTGTTTTTTAGCTATTGCTATACTAGCCATCAGGAGGTGGTCTGGATTCGGATGTGTATCCAATGGATTTGTTTTTAATTTTGTGTAAACAAAAAAATAGCTTCTATATACTCGTAGGTAAACATCTGTAGAACTCTCTTAAACAACGAAAATATTAACCACAAATCGATTGCGTAAAGCAGAACTTTCATTTTCACTTTCTAAATCCGAGGAGGTACTTCTAAGCATTCCCCTTCCCCTCACACTAAAGATCTAAACATCAAAACTACAAAAAAAAAAAAAAAAAAAAAATCACTTTCATCGACAGTTGAGATGAGGTATTCCATGTCTTAACATTAAGAGATACAAATCGAAAAATTGGTAATCGTTCGCATTGCTCAAACATAGGGGCATGCAAAACATTGGCTTTTCGTCAGAGGCGTCTCTTAATTAACCTGGACCGAGTTGTACCTGTAAGTGCTTATAAACAAGTTTTCTTCTTTTTTTTCGGTCGCCCATACATCATCATCATTGTGAAAAGCCTTTTGGAAAACAGTTGTAACTGTCAGCAAACGAAAAAGGGACACCAGTTATTTGTTGGACTTTGTAATTGATTTTCAGTTACGATGAAGATGTAACCAGAAGGTGTGTCTCTAATAAAGTGTTCCGTAGGAGTGACGATGCCTATTGTACATTACGGACAACACGTTTATTATGAAAGCGATGAAATTATGAAAGAAATTATGACATGATCATAAGAAGAAGAACTTACGTGTAAGTGTAGTAACTTTTTGATTACTCTTGTCTAAAGATACTTCACATCCTTGACACCATCTCGAAAAAGTTTTGTAAAGGACGTTTTTTAAGAGCTATATGGTATAACTTTTTTCAAACAATAACGTTTGAATCGAAAATCGAATGGTTCATAGCGTCATGTTCTACGATTAAACGTGGCTTCAGACATATGACATGGCTTTTCCTGCTGTTCATGTTGAAGCGCGTCTTGTCCGTCTTTTTTTGGGCTGTTGGATATTGGCATCCAAGCCTACATAGCCGTACAAGAAGTATTTGAGTGTCGTCATTGTTGTTAGTTAATAGAGCTATCAGAAAGTCTATGGTTTCATGGGCAGCATGAAACGTAGCACTATCTTTCTAGAAATGACAATTTCGCTTGTTCACACTACCCATTGAGTCATTGAGCCAAAAGTGCTCGTCACTAAACACGATTTTTTTGATAAAAATAACTATGGACTTCAAGCTGCTCAAGACCCCAATCAGCGAACTCAAGTGCAAGACATGGTCTCGTGACTTTAGATCCTGCAGTAGCTAAATCTTATACGGGTGCGGGCCGAGATCTCTTCGAAACAAAAGTTAATCTGTTGCGATCGACTACGAATTAATAATTTTGGATCTTTTTCTGTACCCAAATTATGTTGACGCGTTCCAAACTTTTCTTCATGCGGAATGTATTCGGTATTAGATATTAATCCACATCAAGGTGATTTTATTCTTGTTTGGTTTTTCAATGTTCTATTTTTGACAACTCACTCGTAATTCGTGACATGTGTCAAAGTCAAACATGTTCAGCTAGCATTGCCATTTGATCATACAAAGGCTTACACCTAAACATCGCTTACAAATTATTGGATTTTATAATGAAAATTCGTGTTCTGTGAAAAAGGTTTTTTGCGCACTTCAACCATTTTATGGTGAACATAATCGACCAACTGAGCAAGCAATTTAAGCCATAGTGACCAAATTTCACACCAATTTCACACTATTGGGCGTCAAGTCACCTACACGTATTCGTAGATTGCGTGTAGAGGAAAAATCCATATTGCTGCTGTATGTGCCAATGTTAATGAAGACCCTGATTTATCCATTTGTCGCAGTTCGCAGCAATTGAGAATTTTCGGTGACTGGACCTTAGAAAAGATATAGGAACATCCGATTTTTTATTGAAAGATTGTCTTCTTATTAAAGCTCATCTCTGGTTGAATGGGTATGTTGATAAACAAAACCTTCGTATTTGGTCCAAAATGCACGAGTTGAACCTGTTCGACATCTGGTTCCAGCGAAACACCACTACGTGCTATACAGAACGCAAATCGATGTAACAATTAACAAATGAGTTCGGTGAGTTGGCCGGCTAGATCGTGCGATTTGAAGCCTTTAGACTATTATTTATGGGGATATGTCAAATCACTCGTCTTTGCCGACAACATTACATCCGTTATTAGCGAGATACCAGCCAATATGCTCGAACAAGTTATTTCATTCTCCGTATGGACCACCTAACGTAGTCATGGCCAACATCTACATCAAATAATCTTTAAAAAGTAAATGACAGATTTATCAACTCAAATAAAAATTTTATACACTTGCAATTTTCATGTGTTTTTTTTTTTTTAATAATTAAAAACTATTAGCTTTTAAATGAAAACAAAAATAAATAAATACCTAACTACGATCTAGGGCATTTTTAAAAGTGATTTCATCGGCTTGATCATAAAATAGATATCAACGTTTTGAAACCTTTCTATCGTATAGTGAGATATACTATGGAAGGTCTTTAAAATTTAGGTTCAGTGGACTTTCTTGTCTTGAATTTGGAGATTAAGTTTGAGGATTCCTTTTATCTGAACAAGACTGGATCAGTTTAGTCAACCTTTTTGTGGGTTATCCTGTAGGCCAAGAGTCAATTTGACTTAGAACAGTTAAAATTGGATCAATGTTAGCATAATCCTGAACAATGCAAAGTTCCAGATAACTTTTGTAGGCTTGACACTGATAGAAAGTGGACAAGGCTCGGCTTCGAAATCATTAGTTTTCATTATTCAATATCATTTGGAAATAATAAACGACTTCGAGTTATTTGTTGCTGTGTGTCGTAATGACTCTCTTTGCAGAATAGATGTTGTCGAAGTGTTCTCCTCACTAAATTTTCTATTCAAGGTATGCCACCTTTAATCTGTGGCTCTTTCAAAGTGGTAGTACATAGAACCTGAAAAGATGTGATCTCTTCGCGCCACTAAATGCAACGATTTATGCGATGGTTTAAGGAAATGTTGAAGTTTGCTTCCAATTTTTTGCATCATTTTGTTCTCATAAGCTATGACTCCAATGATGAATGGGAACAACAAAAAACTACCTCTTAAACTACTTCTGCCCATTTTGAGAAAAATGTGAAAAAGAAACATTAGTTAAGGGCAAGGTATAAAACATTCTCATATCTTTTGAGACTACAAACATATCAAATTCTGGTATTAACGCCTGACTGTATTTTAATTTTCTAAAGGTAAATTACTACTACACTACTTCTCTGCTGAAGTCCGTCCAACAATCTATGATTATGGACCTGAAAATGGCTTTAGCTAAGGTTAAACTTGTGACATAAATTTAAAGCAATGGTTAATGGTATTCTTTAGCATACCATTATTTGCGATATTTTATTATTTAATAACTCCAGGATGTCAGAACTCTGCACTTTATTGCATGGATCCTTTATCTTTTCGTAGATGAGTTCCATTTTCTGTTTATTCGAAGAGGACTGCATTTGTCTATCTATGTTAGAAGGATTTTGTCCGAAACTACAATTTCTACCATTCGCGTTAGCCCTAATCTTTGTACAAGATTCTACACCCTGCCTGACTCGAAATGCAATTTTTTAAAATGCTATTGTATAATTTTTTTATTTTTTTTGATAAATTTTATTGTGTCAAAGCAAAAAATGTCGGAAAATACATCAATTTTCTAATTGTATCAATAGTTTTCAATATGTCCACCTTTGGCGCTAATAATGGCCAAAGGTGTTCGAGGTGGTCCAAACTTTGGTATTTTTTAGTGCCAACCTTCACCTGCAAAATACCCCAGACAGAGAAATCCAACGGATTTGCATCCGGAGAATTTGCAATCCATTATGTCGAAGATTTGAAGTGTGGAACATTGCTTTTTAGCCAATCTTGGTTGATGCGCGCTTTGTGAGACGGTGCCGAGTCTTGTTGAAATGTCCACGGTCTCCGACTGAAATGATTGTTTGGTCAAGGCTTCAATACTGCCTCTAAGACAGTTTTACGGTAAACGATCTCATTAATTTTGGCGCCACGGTCCAAAAATACGAGCAGAGAACGACCATCGGCGGTTATGGCGGCCCAAACTATCACCGTCGGTGCTGCCTGCTTTCTGGTGGCCGTCCAAAGGTGTAAATTTTCGAAGGACCTCTCTTGCACGTAAACTCGGTCATTTTGTTTGTTAACATATTGCTCTATAACAAATGGCGACTCATCAGAAAAAACCAAATTCGGCAACTCACTTCGGCAACTTCAATGGCTTGAGCTCAAGCTCTTTTTTCGATATGTGTTGCATCCGTTTCAACGATATGTTAAGCTCACGAGCCATTTTTCTTCCACTTTGACGCGGATTTCGCTCAATTTCTGCCGATGCTGCTGTTTTTTTATGACCACCTCCATGGCGTTTTGCAACGCAGCCAGTATCACGGTAACGAGCTATGGCAGGAGACACAAATGATTTATTCCCGTTGAGGTGCTGGAGGGCTCTAACGATAGCTACTTGTGGTTTTCCAGCCAAATATAAAGCAATCACGCTATCACGTTGGAATTCCATTGCGAATAAATTTTTTTCAACACAACTGAGACGCAAATCGTTTAAGAGGCCTGTAAATAATAAAATTATCTCTCATGTGTCAAAATTTGAGCTCACTGTCATGAACGGTTTGGAAATTATAGCAGTCTGAAATTGGTTGCAGTTCGAGTCAGGCATAGTATTAAATAAAGTCGTTCTTTCTTCATATTAAACAATACTTTATCACGACCACTGAGTAACAGTCGTTGGATTTTATTTTGGGAAAGAATGCTAGAAAAAATTTAACAACGTTACTGCATCAAATTTAGTTTAAAGCTTGGAGATACTCAATGGAATAATTCAACATCCCGGAGGCCCAAACCAAGACAGGTCCGCAGCAATATGAATGTCATGCTGACCGTCTTTTTTTATTTCAGTGACGTGGTTTATCATGAGAACGCCCAACACGGCATTACTATCACCGAGAAGTACTCATCACTTTAGTAATACCGTGAGACGTAAACGGCAGGACCTGTAGACAAATGGCTGTTCGCAACTCTATCACGATGATGCCCCTCTTTACTTGTAGCTTGGAGTTTTTACCCAAACACAACACATCTGTGTTTCGCGAATTTACCTGCTCTCCTGACTTTGCTTCTTGTCTTCTAGCTTTTCCCCAAACTAAAAATGATTTTAAAAGGACCTGGAAAGACATCATGCAGAACGACCTACACCAAATACCAAAAGAAGTATTCCAGCAGTATCAGAACCGCTAGGAGAAGTGTTTAGCAGTTTAGTTTAGTGTTTAGGTCTTTTAAAGAGATTAGAGTAGTATAATTGTATCTCAATAAATGTTTATTTTATGAATAAAAATCAGATACTTTTTGAACAGGTTTCGTATGTAAAGGGTGAGCCAAAATCTAATGTGGAATTTTTCATGGGGGTGGACGTTTTCATTAAATTAAACACACAGTTATTATAAAATCAATATAAAATTTTATTTACTGATAAAGTTCGATCTATTGCAATTATAAATGGATCACAACATCGTTCACCATGACTTCACTTTCAAGCGATCATCCGAAGCTCAAAATCATCGATGATTTTTAAATTTTCATAAAGTGGGTCAGTGCCGCAATTTTAGTTTGGATGATACGCTTGAGATCCTGAATTATCGCTGGGTTATTGGCATGGAACTTACTCTTCAAAAAACCCCACAGGAAGTAGTTTAAAAGTGTTAAATCACATGACCTTGAAGCCAATTAATTTCTCCCCTAGCCGAATTAATGCGATCTTCAAATTGTGTAAGCAATAAATTAATTAATTTTTTAATTTTAGAAAAAAAAGCCGGTCAACATGTTGCGATAACGTTCTCTATTAACTGTATCTGTCTCCTCAGCCTCATCTCATCACCCCATAATCCGCACCGTACAGTGACTTTTTTAAAATGCATTGGTCCTTCGTAAATCTCGCATGGGTTTTCCGGTCTTCAGAAATGAGAATTTTGTTTATTTAAGTACCTATCCATCCAAAAATGGGCTTCATCGGAAAAGATCAAATTCGTTGACAAACTATCTTAGCAATCTAAAATCCAGTTAACAAATCGGCGACTACTTCGCAGATAGTCCATTTTGTGTAATTTGGATTGTGCAAATGAAGATCACCTTTTAAAAAACGCCCTAAAGCGCCATAAGTGAGGCCCCCTTGTTGACTGCTACGACGAATTGAGGTGCCTGGCTGGTTTTGAACACTTTTGCTCACAGTAATGATATTTTGCCGTGTACGTGCTGGCTGAGCATGCTGATATCGAGTTTGACCCGATACCGAACTAGTTTCTTCAAAACGCTTCACCATCGCACAAAATCGGGACTCACTAGGGCGATTATCTTGATCATAAAAATTACGAATTTTACGAAATGTTACTTTTACAGATCGCCGATTTTCATAATAAAATGAGTTATTGTGTGGTAAATTGAAATCAGTAGATGACAATAATTGACAGCTAACAACAACACCATCTGCTGGCTCACTCTTTATGTTATTATTTAGCAAAAATATAGTCCTAAAGTCTCTGTCATGAATAAAACTAATAACAATGATGTATGAGGTATGTTCAAAAATTAAAGTGACTTAAAATTTCGCGGGCAACGTACACTCGATTATCGATTATTTTTTTGCTGTGTTGGTACATATGTCCTAAACATTATTTCACATACTTAGTTTTTTCTTGACAGATGGAAAAAATAGACGTGCTTTGGTGTGCTCGGCAATTTTCTTTTATTATAAAATATGGAGCAAAGAAATTGCATCAAATTTTGTGTCAGAAATAGAATCAAGTTCTAAAACACTTGAAATGTTGACAGTGGCATACGGGGAATCTGAACGCCCTAACACATCAACAAAAGATGACAACGTCGAAGCTGTGAAGAAAATCGTTTTGGAAAATCGTCGAATTACCATAAGAGAAGTTGCTGAGGATGTTGGCCAATCGATTGGCTCGTGTCATGCAATTTTTTCGAATGTTTTGAGCATGAGACGTTTGTCAGCGAAGTTTGTTCCAAAACTTCTTAATTTTGATCAAAAGAACCGTTGCTCAGAAGCTCTTGAATGACGGACGGAGATTTGCAACGAATAAGGAAATAAAAATTGTTTGGCTGGAAGAACTCAAGGCTATACAAAAAAGTGCTTATGAGAAGTCGTTCGAGGATTGGAAGAAGCATTGGCACAAGTGTATTACATTATAGGGGGATTACTTTGATATAAAGTCATCTTACTTTACACTTACTCTTTAAACACCTCTTATTTGGCCACACTGTAAAACTGAAAATTCTATGCCTTTTTCGAATAGTATGGGCAATCAACAGTGTTATTATTCGGATCCGAGGTTTTGTAATCAAATTTTTTTTATGTTTTGTACTGCCGGTGAGCTAACGAATAACCCTCAACTTGGAAGATCAAGCCTATGGAAATAAAAATCTGGCTACACCGGTATGACGTTATGATCCCTGTCGTTTACCCAATTTGAATGCGTTCGCATTATCCGTACTTCAGAAACCCAAACAGTTCATTTTGAAGACCTTTTTAGCCTTGGGCCTTAAATATGTCAAAGTAGAGATATGTTAAAGAGAATAATCAGGTCAAGATACCATTGATTCCATCTAAAGATTTCTTCCGTTGTTTCTTTGTCCAACGTAATGTCAGTATATAAAAGCAAGGGTTTTTGTGAAAATTAAATTTAAAGTTCCCATGGCGAGGAGGTAAAACAAGCATTTGTCTTGAACTTGTAACGTTGCGCTATAAGCATAATCCATGTTTTAGACAGACACAGATGCATTGTATCGTCAACCAGCTCCTCGTTTTCCAACCAGTCATACAAATATCGGCTTGTTACAATTTTGTCACGCAGCGAATTCAGTAGCAAACAAAATTTCCTCTAAATATTAATACGTGTAAGTATTTTTTTAATACAATAAGTTGACAAAACTACGAAAAATTGTAAGTCCTAACTAGTTGCATCTAAAACGATTGCTCTCGGAGATTCGGCTGCCGAAAGCAGGGCGATGTTAATAATTTTATTTTTTCATTTATCGATGTATGACATGGGAATCGAACCCTAAAGTAGTAGGCAATAAATTAAACCACTTAATTTCTTTGGTCAATTATTTTACAATAAAAACTACATTCTTCTTTTAATTCGAATGACACATTTAAATTAAGACGCATCTACGGATATATTCAATCTACGAGTGTGCAAAAGAATTTTTATTTTTTTTTGTTTTTATTGTTCGAGGATTGAAATTTATTATGCCGTGTCTAAATTATTCTAAGAAAACGTTTCGATAGTTAAAAACAAATCTAGATACCAAACACTCACATATATATAAATAAAGTCTGTTTCATGTCAGTTCCCAAAACGTCACTCCCTCGCATATCAATGCAAACATTTGGCTTATCTAGAACCAAAACATTTGTCTTCGCTCATCCGATGATTTGCAAAAAAATTAAAAGGAAAATTTACATTTGTATTTATTTAGTGTGCCAAGAACGACTGCTTACAGAACAGGCATTCCAAAAATCGTCTCGTATCTAATCTACTTTAAACAAAAACACTTGTATCTTCTTATTTGTTTACCTTTTTCCTGTTTCCGAATCGTCTCCAAAACAAAAAATTAAATAAAAAAAGTAAAACAAAAGCAAAGATGTCAAAATGATTTCGTTTACGGGTAGATACAAAAAGAATTTTGAGCAAAAGCAGTAAAAAAGATTAGAAGAGATACACGAACGATCGTCAATAGCTACAAGTTCTGCTAATTAAGTTGTCTCATGGAAATCCTTCAAACGAATTTATACCAATGATCACCAGTAGATCATCGTCATGAATCGGGGATAGGTGTAGAATTAAAGAAATCGCCGGGCGGTAAATTCGATTTATATACTATATGCACGAGTATAACCGATTTATGAAACAGAAAGTGAGTAAAGTGATAATAGTTTTTTTTTTTTTTTTTTTTACTTCTCCATAGAAGGAGGAAAAAATTACTTTCAACTAACCTGCAGAATGCGGAAGAAATTCTAGAATAATGAACATGAATTCATAGATTGTTATTGTGGTTTAATTGCATTGCTAAGCTGCTGACAGTGGTTAAAAATAAAAAACAAAAAATAAAAAAATTAAAAAAAAGCACCGCAACTCGGATTTGCTGTGTATGCCAATGAACCAATTAAATGTACGAATATCTCCCATGCACATGCGGATTTTACAGGGTTTTATGCTTACGGCGCTGTAAAGCCTTAACCACAAATTCATTGCAAAAGATCGTTTGAAGTTACACCTGAGACGTAAGACGTGATTTTATTTAATTTGACAGTGATTGCAGAGTTATGCTTGGGACTGCTGGTTTGCATTTAAATTCTGATTCGAATACACCTGAAGATTGTTTGAGTTTATACAACAAAACATGTCAAACACGGTGAGATGGAAGCAAAAACTTACTAACACATCATCATCTAAATTTAGCAAATTATATAAGATCATAATTTTTTGTTTTTTTTTTGTGTCATAACTAGAACTATCAATTAATGGTTCGCGTTGTCTTTAGTTTTAAAAGAGAGTAGAAACTGATAAGATAAAGAACTTAAACGTACACTAGGTACTAATTAATTCTAAATAATTCATTGTAAAAAAATTTATTAATTTTTTATTTTTATTTTTATTTGTTTTTTTGGATCATGCACATCACGAAAACGAAAAGCGATTCAATTATTTTATTTGTCCACATTGCTAGGCTTATAAATCAACGGATGTCTAGCTTGCTACTTTAGCCTTCGTGGCCATACGATAGTGGGATTGCTACCAGACACTTTTGACTAGTTTGGGACCACTCAGATAGCGAACCAGGAGGTTCGCGCTATCTCGACCTCGTTTGCAACCATTTAGCAAATATGCCAATGGAACAGTGCCACAGATTCACTGTATTGACAACAGCAATTGACTTACCTGCGATATCATTCTTAATATGAATTTATTGTCGCCTGAATAATTGACAATAATTGACATGTATATACCATACACGTCACAATTCAACGTTTTCCTAGAGCGAGTTGTATGCTTTCAGAAGATGAATATCGTAAGCTTCCGGAATATTGGTACAAAGGTTCGAACACGAAAATGTGTCGATATGGTATGCGTTCAAGAAACCAAGTGGAAAAATTTCGGAAACAGGCATAAAGTAGGAAAGAAAAGCTACCAGATTATCATTTATACACAGCACCGAGTTTTGTTGTATTACCTAAAATTACTAAAATTGAGATACATTCATTTTGTCTAAGACGACAGTTTGGCTTACAAGCTGTAACTCTTTTTCATGCTACGGCATTTACGTATGATGTACGGAGCTTGTTACGCTTACAGAATAATAGCCAAACGTAATATGAAAACAGAAAAATCACATAATGTAAAGTGGAAGTGTTCATTAAATTAAACACACATTTATTATGAAATTAATGAAGAATTTTATTAATTAATAAAGTTCAGACTAAGGCAACTATGAATGGAAAACAACATCGTTCATGTGACTAACGCGGCTTAATTGTAAGCGTTCATCCGAAGGTAAAAAATAATCGATGACTTTTTGAAGAATAAGTGGGTAAATGAATGACCTCAATTTCAGTTTGGATGATATGCTTGAGATCCTGAATTGTCGCTGGGTTTTTGACAGAGATTTTACTCTTCAAATAATCAGCAAGAAGTTTAAAAGTGTCAAAACGCATGACCTTGGAGGCCAATCAGCTTCTCGTACGCAATAAATTGATTGATTAATGGCTTGTGTGGGCGGTAGCAACATCCTCTTGAAACCAGAGATCGTCCAGACCCAATTCATTCTATTTTAGAAAAATAGCCGGTTAACATGCTGTGGTGACGTTCTTCATTCACTGTACCTGTTTCTACAACCTCATCTTCGAAAAGGTACGAGCTGATAATGCCGCCAACCTATAATCTGCATGGCACGGCATTGGTTTTTCGTGAATCTTGTACGTATGGGTTTTCTGGTCCCCAGAAACGACAATTTTGTTTATTTATGTACAAATCTATCCAAAATGTGCTTCATCGGAAAAGATAAAATTAGGTGACAAATTGTCCTAGCGATTCAACATCTGATTAACAAAGGCTTCAATTGTTGTGTAGTTTGGATTTTATAGGCGTTCAAATGAAGATCAGCTTTAGAAAATTCGCCTAAAAGCGTCATAAGTGAGTTGTAATTATTGATTTCGGCGACGAATTGAAGTGCCTGGCTGGTTTTGAACACTTGCTCACAGTGGTGATATTTTGCCGTGTACTTGCTGGCCAAGCATGCTGATATGGAGTTTGACCCGATACCGAACCAATTTCTTCACGAAACGCTTCACCATTGCACGAATTCCGGATTCACTAGAGCGATTATTTTGACCGAAAAATTTACAAATTTTACGAAATGTTACTTCTACAGATCGAGACGACTCTATGGCAAAAGATTGTATAACATCTGTCAAAAAGATCAACCACATCGAATTCAATAAATCACAGTAATTGACACACAACATCCACACCATCTTATGACTCTTGGGCAAAAAGTATTAATTGGGCACTAACTGGTCGATTGACAGTCTCTCGTCTCGCTTTAAATTACATACATTATTGACTTGAATGATTGATTTTAAAATGGTTCCGCGCATGCATATATAGGCCAGCTTTTTCGACACTTAATGAAACACAAGTTAGAAAAAAGACTCCTAAAAGAACCATAAGGCAATACGAAAAAGCCAATTGGGCCATAACTGGTCGTTATGTTTCCTCAATGTGATACTTTGTCCCTAATCGGCTTAAGAGTGTCAGACCAAAAGAACAGGCATGGCATAACTCGAGCTGTAAAGGCGCTGTCAGGGTTAGAGAAATATTTTTTCGGTCCTAAAACTTTCTTAGTGCCAGCTTTCCGGCCAGTTTAGCACTTCCAGATTAAGTGTGTGTCGAATCCTCAATGAGACAATGCCACTTTCGCACTTTTATCGTACTAAAGGTATTTAAAAGTCTTAATATACACAAGTCCGCTGGTTCAGATGTTATATCTCCCCTTCCTTCGAAGAGGTTATCTTCAACGCTGGCAAAACCACTGCGTTAACTTTTTCATCAATCCTACACCTCAGGTTTCTTTCCGAGCAGATGGAAAAATAGTATTTGTCTAGCTCGTCCCTAAATGGGCCTTTCCTCCTACAAGCCCATTTCACTTACGTATAAGTGACCTTTCCAAGGTCATGAAATGATGATAAACCGTCAACTCATGAAATATCTTGAAACAAGAAAACTTCTTAATGATAGGCAGTACGGTTTTCGTAGCAACAGGTCCACTGGGGCTTTAAAGGCATGTTTCACTGAAAAGTGAAAACAAATCGTACATTAATCTGGCGAAGCAGGATTGTTGCACTTGATATTTCCAAGGCATTAAGTAGAGTTTGGCATGAGACTCTTTTGTATGCATTTGTGGTTGATGAATCTCTTCTTCAATAGATTAGAAATTACCTTTCGAAACGTTCAATTCAAGTTGTCTTTAATGGTTTCAAGTCTGATATCCACAAAATAAATGCTGGTGTGCCTCAGGCCTCAGTTCTGACGACAGTATTCTCTGCTTTTCATATTCATTCCAGGACTCAGCATTATCCATTACCCAGCCATTATTCATGAGGGGTACTTGCACCATCGAAACCGAAAAATTTTCCATTCTCATTATTTATGTCAATGGAAACCTACATTGTAGTTACCACATATTTAGTTTTGCCGAAAATAGAAACTTTACAATACAGGTCTCTCCTATTCGCTTTTCAGGGACTTCCCTGTGCTAAAATTCTAAACTTACCTTACCATTCATACACTGAGTGGAGCTACTAGATCTACAGCCTCTTTCTATGCGCCAACGGGTTGCAGACACACTGCAAGTATATAAAGGGTATCGTATACACAATCCCTTGAACGCACGCTGATTATACAAAAAAAAAAAAAAAGATTTTTATTTGTAACATGGATAGCCCTTTCTTAAAAGCAATCAACGTATTCTAAGATATGTACAATCCTCACTGAACATATTCCCAATGGTATTCATCCTCTCTTCCACAACCAAACAAACTGTCCTTGAAAAATTTCTTTTACACCAGGTATGCCTTTGTTTCCACTTTAAGTTTTGTTAAACTGAATTCACTGAGTACTGTTTAGATCCAAGTCACAATGAGATCACGAGAAATGAAGTTATCGATGAACTTGCTAGACGCAGAGAAGAGTTTTTCTGTACTAAAACCTACATTAGGACTGCCAGCGTTGTAGGTTAAGAATTCCATTGATAGTTGGGTCTATACAAATGGCATTACTCTCCAGGTTGCCGATTGAGCAGACGAATGCTTCCCGACTTTCCTGTTGTTCTCCAATATAAAAGACTTTAAGACTGCTTACTGGCATCCCGACGATACACTGTGTTTTTACTTAACATCTCAGTGTGTTAAGCATATGTGACGCTCTGCTCTAAGAATGGTGGTGGGTGGTGAGTGTAAGTAGATACTTTATCTCTAAAGCATTTCTGCAAAATACTTCAAAATTTTAGAACACTAACATGCAAGGAACTAGTTTGAGTGCTCTGTTCCGACAGAAAAAAAAAATCAATGTTATTCATTCCATATATAGATTCGCGTACATATGTACGAACATTCAAAATGATTTTTACAACCAAAATTTAGTAGCCAATTTATTTTGTGCGTTCGTATCTTCAACTTAAATCCAAAATCGCCATTCACTTTTTTATATTTTTTTGGATCTAGATAGAGAATGTGCTCATTACTGGTTCCAATTAAGTACTCCAACTAACTGCAAGCCAACTCAGCTTAAATTGTCCCAAAAATGCATTCAAGGTTTGCAAGTCGAACTGTATAATAAACTAAGCTCACACCGATCGGCTGGAACCGCATACATTTTTCAGTTGAATTTGAGCTGAACCAATCCGAACTAACAAACCACAGCTATGGATAGGCTAAAAGAATTTCGAAATCCTAATCTGCATGCTTTGAGACGGGTATTAGCTATGCAGGTCTCGTTTATTTACCCTGCACACAGACGCATGGAACACACAGATTTGGTAATTTATTGATCAGCGGTTGAAACGTGATTAATCACTGGGTTATCAGCGTAGGCCTTAATACTGCCCATTGCCATTTGGTCAAGAGTCATACTCGGTACTCACCTTGATATTGAGATTTATTCCATTCCATACTCTCACCTTCAGGAGCTTTTAACATTTTTTTTTTATTTTGCCTATCTATGTGTGTATCTTTCAGATATTTGTATTTTCTCTTGACATTTTTAATCAAACTATTATTTTCTTCTCTTCTTCTCTTTGCAGGTAAGACAATTGTTTTTGTAAAATTTTCGTATTATAGTACTTGGCAAGCGTCATCGTCATCAATATTATCAGTCTCGATCGATTGTAACAGGTTTGCTTAGCTTTACCTTTGCGGAGCATTCATTTTAATTGATATTCGTAAGATATTTTCTATAACATTTAGGTAATGCAAATAAGAAAAAAAATAAAAATAAAAAAAACGAACCATATAACGGGAGAACAAAGGAAGACAACCTCCTTCAAATGCCAGTGCTAATGTATATCGGTGGCGGCGTCATCGTCAGACCGAGGCAGATCTGAATATAAGCTTCGGCAATGCCGTAATCTGTAGTATACTTGTACTATACCCGCACTGTGCCAATGCAATTACCAATTCGCTAGCGGGTTAAACTATTTTCTTCTACGAAAGGTGAACATGCTGCGCGAAATACCATTTTAAAGTTCTACACTACGAATATTACAGACAGCAGGTTGACCGCCACGGTAGTTACAGTGCTGGTAATTGTTGCCAAGGAGTGTGCAAATAAAATGATAGGTGCAGCAGTAGATTAAGAATGCAGAGCTTAGTTAAAAAATCGACAATGAAAATCGATCGCGAAGAGGAAAGAGATGACAGTTTCTCTAACATTAACGTAGCATTTAAAAAGTTATTTCTGAGTGTTTTAGGGGGTAAAGAACTGTGTTGGTCCTTGACAAAATCTATTATCAGATGAAAGGTTATTCGTTAGCCTTTGTAGAACTAGTCATCTAATTATGTATACTATGATACTTTAGAAAAGGCAATACTCTTACTTTTCACGCCTATATGACATATTACATCGCACATGTAAGAGGTACTTCCTCTTCTTTAAACCACACTTCAGTTCGGGGTGAACCTAAGCATTATCAACTACTCTACATTTAGCGCAATCTTGTGCTTATCTCTTTCACCTGAACCCGGTGGGGTTCATATTGATTTTGAATACGCCACTTAAAGCGAGATATTCTTTTACCACGTTGTCCTTCTAGAAAGGATTCAAAAACTATTCGGGACGGAACGGTAGTTTTTATTCGCTTAAACAATAATAATCTTTCTAAACTGATAAATTCTGACCCTTCTGTCAAGGTCAATGTGGCCTACTCCAAATTCCGCCAATTCGGCTGGAACTGAAAATAACTAGAAGAACGTTTTAGTCCATAATCTTGAAGAAATCACATGACGGCACGATGGTATTATTACCGAATTTGTTGGAGCAACGAGCACCCCCATTATCATTTTTCACACGCAGCCGAGTTTGATACGGATGTTAGAGCTTGAGTTTGACACAGACATTAAGACTTGACAATACTTTACGCTCTAAATTTACCATAAGTTACAGGTAGTGAGCATCAATTTAAGGTTGCTGGATTTAATCCAAGATCTGCAGTAAGATAAATACGATATATGGCGAACACTGCTATGCGTACAACCACACTGATTAGCACCAGACCAGATTGTTGAAATAGAGTTCTGTGACTAGATTAGGTTAGGTTACATCATCACACTTAGGTCTGGGTAGACTTATTGTAATACTTGGCTGGGGGAATTGGAAAGGGATGAGAATTTAATTACAGTTCATAGTTCTGGTTTCGTTTTCTTACCCATATTGTTTCATCCGCGAATCTGAGAACATATATAAGTAAAACAGCAGATTGTTCTTTGTCTCGAATTACTGAGACTAGGACAGTGTCACAAAAAGTGGAGGTATCCTCCTGTGAGCCTATATCGCGATAGCCTCTGGAGAAGTCCTCGTTGTTATTGCGTTTGCTCCTAGAAGATTGTGGCCTGTGAGCAATCCAACAAGCTCAGATAGTTCAGCTGTGATTTTTGAGAGAATCTTACTTGTTCTGGATTTGCTGAGTTCTTGCCATAATTTTGTTTGAGGTCTCACAAGTCGGAAGTTTTTTCCAACTTTTATTGGCTTTTATTTGTATCGTTCGTTTCACTTGTATTCTCAGAGTCCAGAGTGGAAGTTTGATACTTTGATCTGGCAGTACCCTTTCTAGGGGAAATCCTTTTCAAGCTAGCTCGTCTGCACGCTCATTGCCTTCCAATTATTTGTGGCCAGGGACCCAGCATAGCGTGCCCTTATGCTGAACGCAAAAACTATTAAGCTCTTCTCGATAGCGCTTTACAAGCCTCGATTTGATTTCGACTGCCACGATTCTCATGGGACATTACCTTTATTGCCATAAGTTTGGCTGCTTCTGCTACAACCAATATCTCAGCCATATTTTGATTCATCCGTGAAAATGGATGTCGAATATTGTACCATGTGATTCCTCTACCATTCCTCTTTGCTTTTGAAAATGCAGGTGAATTGTGTTTCAAAGTCGTGATGGGATATTATGTAGTCCGTATTGGAGCATAATACCCTTTCACTTGTAAGTATCGAGGCGTGGCCTTTTGGATTTGGTTCTTACATATTAAGCTGACTCAAACTTAAAGCGCTTTTACTGCAGATTCTTGCATGTATAGATCTAGGGGCAAGAGGCCGAGTATATTTTCCTGTCTAGATTGCAAATTTTATATGTAGATTACAACCATACTAAGCTACCAAAGGTTAAGAGAGGTCTCATGATAGCCGTGAATTAGGTCCCCATCGTCCCCGTTGTTTATTTTTTTTTTTACAAATTCTTCAACATTAAGCTTCCAACTCAATTTATAATTTGTTGGATATTCGATAGTCAAGAAGCCATTGAGCTCACAGATATTGCTTCTTGTTAGCGATGGGATGGAACACTTGGATGACTCTCATTGCCACACAGCGCGTGACACCATCGACTTATTAATGACGAAGTTCAGTGATCGCTTTATCACCAGGCCCCTTGAAATGGCCGCCTCCCTATTTCGTCAGAGATTGGGCCTATACAACCTGTTCCATGGAAGATTTGAATGATGTCATATGTCATAACTCATGGTATCAATTACAATACGTTTTAATCTAAAATAAAAATTTCACCGATACAAACATATTTTTATTAAGTGTTCACCTATTCAATGATCATCTTGTAAAGTCATTTAGACGTTGAGATAATGCAAAGTCTTGACCACAATGTATGACCTGTTTAATGTTTATCCAGGACTTAAAGAAGCAGGCAAAAATTCTGAAACTGTCTGTTTGTCCTTAGGTTCAATTACAGACAGACACATCAATTTTATTTCTTGTTTCCTTTTTCTTTTATTAACGGTTGAAACATGAACATTCAATTCTATCTAATGTTACATATTTCTCCACGTATCTTGATCGCTACTGTCTCGCTTGTAGGGTTAGCTAAATTTTTCGGACCTTAGAACTGTTGGGATATTAGACTTTTTGAATTGAAGTCAAATAACATCAAGATCCTACGAATAACCTACGTTTTAACTTAAGAAAGATACGGGATATATATGATTCCCGTATCTTTCTTACATACAAAGTCTATTCCAAAGCAAACGGGACGAATAGAAGTAGAGTTATTGCGTCTCAAGTGTCAGTGCCATAGGTACAAAAATGAGCATCGAGTAAAAATTTCATTGAAGGACATCATCAAGTAGGCTAAAAAGAACAAAAACTTCCTTTACCACATTGTGACTGGGGATAAAATTTTATATTTTCAATATGATCCAGAAATCAAGCACCAAAATGAAGACTGAAGGACGTAAGACGAGCCAAAAACTAAAAAATCTCGTTTGGAAAAATCCAAAGTGAAGTATTGATTTGCTTTTACCATTCCAAGGGTACTATAAAAAAAAAGTTCGTTCCACTGGGCCAAACAGTTAATGCACAATTCTATCTTGGTGTTTTGAAGCATTTGGCGCATCGTATTCGCCCAGAAGCAAGTTGGCGTTTGTTGGATTTTTTATCTAAAAATCGCATGATTTGGCACGGTGCGACTTTTACCTTTTTGGAAAAATGCATTTGTCGATGAAAAGAAAGCTTTCTGTGGACATATAAGCCATCCAAAAGACTTGTTCATACATTCTGAAAGACTATTTTGACTTCTGAGGACTATTTTGAATAAATTAAATCGATTTTGCCAGAAAAAAACATTTTGTTATTCTCATTTTTAAAAAGTTCTGTTTACTTTGGAACACATCCTACACATATGTACATCTCGGGTACATTTTGAGATCTTAGCTCCGTCAAAATGATATCTCTGTAAACGCTTTTTTTAAGTTGATGAAGACGATAAGCAAATCCTTCGAAGCTTCGCTAGATTTTTCCATCATTATTCGCAAGTTTGAACCGCGTCATATCTCGACCTGCCTTCCACAAAGCCACACTGAATGTTATGGTGTTTAATAATTTCCCATTATCAACTGTCTATGGCTCGCTTCTAAATTTGCATAGTATCTAATGCGTTTTTCTGCTGTCGCCTTTGTCTTTATATAGCGAAACAAGAAAGAGACCACCCTCCACTGATTAGGTATTCGGTTTCCTCTCATCATTTTTTAAATAAAATCGCGAGCCGTTTAAACCCAAAATTCCACCCACCCAGTTCCTTCTTTTTGCAGCTTCTCCATTTTAGGCTTAAGAAAAAAAAAACCCGTTTACTCTTCGTAGACGACAACCAAGTAATAAGTAATTTGTTAAGATACAATAGATGGACTATTGTTGTCCCCCATTAGTAGGTTCCCCTGCCCATCTTCAATATACCTAGTCCTGCCATAAGTTCTGTTACACAATTTCCAGCGCTTAACGTTCAAAACTTCTTGCGGGAATAGAACCGTTAACTTTTTTTTCAGAAAACATTTATTGATCGGTGAAGAAAACTAGTCAGTTTGGTTTCAGTTTGCAAACTATTAGCATAGAGTAAGACGTTAAAGAGAATCGAGTCGCGATAATAGCGTAGCATCAGTGCGGAAAGAGTACTGGCCAAATTTTCGAGTTGCTAAAACCACTCGGAATATTGAGAATATTTGTTTATCGGGCTATTGCTCGCTTCAACAAATTGTCTGGAGTAGAGGACAGGCCAAGAAGTAGTCACACGAGCGTTGCCCGATAGCAAAGGCAGTGCATGAACGAATTCGGAAAAATCCCATCATCATGTCAAAGGAATTGGATATATCAACTAAATCTATGTTTAGGCTATCTCGGGATGATATGCGTATAAAAGCCCATCGTCGGTCCAGGGATCATCTTTTAATTCCTCAGCTAAAAAACATTGGGCTAGAAAGATGCAAGCGACTTCTGCTGTAGCATGCACTGGCTATAAAAACATTCTGTTTACGGATGAGAACATTTTTACCGTGGGTGAAGTTTTCAACAAATAAAATGACAAAATCTATGCGAAAAAAGTTGTTTCGAGGGCTCAACGTGGATATCATCCCGCTTTTCGTAATAGTTTGGTGGGGGTCTCTCATTATGATGTCACATCCATCCATTTCTGTGAAAACGGCGTAAAAACTGGTGCAAGGTTTACCAAGAAGATGTGGCAGAGGATGTTGCGAAGGGTTTGACCAATACACTTTTGAATGGATACAGACGGATCTTCCAACAGGAGTCTGCTCCAGCGCACAAAGCCAAAACCACGCAGGAGTGGCTCAGAGTCAATATTCCTGGCTTTATAGCAGGAGAAGATTGGCCATCGGGGGGTCCAGATCTGAATTCACTGGATTATAATTTGTGGTCAGAATTTTAGAACATGGCCTATAAGACTCTCTCCAGAAATTTAAAAAGCCTTAAAACAGCATTAACCAGAACAGCATCCATGATCTCCATGAAACCGTACGTACCGCTATAGCCTAAAAGCCAATCCATTTGGAAGCTTGTGTTAAAGCAAAAGGCAGTCATTTTTTTTTTAATAATCAATATTGTGGTCTAATAAATAAAATTTATATTTGTAACAGAACTTTTGGTAGGGCTAGGTATTGTATTTTTGCGATTGAATCGATTGTGAATTTTTTCTTTGTTACGCCGCAATCTTAAAAATATTAGGTCGCTTATACGTGCTTCAAAATTGCATTTCTTCTACTGCTTTATCGCATGTTATAGGTAGTGGAGGTACCTTTTTAAATTCCCGATACAATGCTTCTACTGTTATCAAGCTTGCTTTTGCTACCGCCTTTTTCGCCTCTTTTGTGCAATATTCATAATCTAACTCACGACACATATTATCGGTTTCACTATATCCGCATAAGCACAGTCTACGCTCGACATTCCGCCAATTGGTCTCTTGAAGGCATTATTATTGTACATATGTATATCCATTTTATGTTGCCGTAAAACGTTTTCTAGTTCGAAACCTTTGCACATCATTGTACCGACGCTCCAGCTTGCTTTTTGTAATTTGTTTCTAGAAAACATTATGTCGTACTTTTGTACTATTCTCCTTTCAGCTGTGTGTGGCTCTGGTGTGCGTAAATGTAGGGTTTTCCAATAGGGACTTGACAACTTTGAATTTAATTTGTGAACGCACTCTTTCACTAATCATCAAACTGTCACTGTCAATTTATTCAGTAAACATTTTCATCATGGTAAAGTACACTAACGGGCAACGTCTGTAAATTACAAAAAATTTTCTACAGATATTCGGAGTCGGTGACTGCAACTTTAAGAGTGTTAACTTCAATCTTCGGTCGTGATTCTCGCCCTAGTAGACAGGCAATAACAAGTTTAGTGCAAAAATTTGAGTCTACATATTCGTTGTGTGATATTGCCGTGTCAGTGAGACAACGGGTTGGTCAAAGTGTCGAAAATATCGCTGCCGTTCAGACGTCCGTAGCAAACGATCCACATCAGTCAATTCCACGGCGTTCTCAAGAATTGAGCATCGCTCAAACGGATCTTTGTTTGCACCCATACAAGATCAAGCTGACTCAAGAATTGAAGCCGATGGACCATTTGAAGCGACGTATGTTCTCCGATTGGGTTCTGGAGAAGATGCGCCAAGATGATGAATTTCATCGCAAAATCATTTTCAGTGACGAAGCTCATTTTTGGCTTAATGGGTTCGTCAATAAGCAAAATATGTTATTGGTCGGGTGAAAACTCACATGTGTTTTATGAATCACCACTTCATTCACAAAAAATAACTGTTTGGTCCGGTTTGCATGCCGGCGGCGTTATTGGCCCATATTTTTTGTCGACGATAACGATCGTCACGTTACTGTGAATGGTCAGCGTTATTCTGCCATGATTACCGATTATTTTTGGCCCGAATTGGAAGATATGGACTTGGACGACATGTGGTTTCAATAGTATGGTGCCACACAGCACACGCTACAATCGTTATCTCAAGAAATGGGCCATTCGATTGGCCGTCTCGTTCGTGCGATTTAACGCCGCTTGAATATTTTCTGTGGGGCTACGTCATTGGTTTATGCCAACATGCCGACGACGTTGGAAGAGCTTAGAGCCAACATTGAACGCGAAATAGCGGCCGTTTCGGCCGAAATGAGTGGCCGAGTCGTTGAAAATTGGGTCCAACGAATCGACTGCTGCAAACGTGCCCGCTGTGGCCATATGAACGAAGTCGAGTTCCATTCATAAATGTTTTGATTGTACTTCAAGCCAATAATAAAGTTTTTGAAATATATCAAATGGTTTGCCTTTAATTTAAAAAAAAAGTTGTCAAGTCGTTAGAAAACCCTATATATGAATGTGTATCTGATCAAACACTTCAACCGACACAATTGATCGGCGCTTATTGTAGAAAAAATGTATTATGGCCTTTTCACTTCAAAAAAGTGTCATCCCTTCTACGAGTATCTCTTAATTGGAATTAAGTTCAAGCAATTATTTAAGTGAATTAATTTTTTTATAAATTCAAACTAATTTGTAAATGATTCGAAAAAGTCATCAATTTGAATTGCAATTTAATATGTAATCGCCCAGATACAATAATCATTTATTTTTGTGCACATAAAATCTGAATCTGCAATTTGCATATTTAAATTTAAATTGCAAAAAACTAAATAAAGGCAAAACAAAAACCAGTTGCGGCTTTTTCTTAAAATACCAAAACTCATCGATATTTCCAAAAAAAGAGACAAAAAAATCGTATCTGCAAAGAATAAATTGCCTCTGGAGACTTCCATGGCGCCATTCCATGTAAATTATCATCCAACTTAAATGTATCTTAAGCTTCCGCATTCGGATTGGAATTTAATTATTGTCATGTGTTGAGCTGCTCTTAATATGTAAATAAGCACAAGTTGCATCAAGTTGATCTGTTTACAATTTCATATAGATGCTCTACATAGCTACAATATGGATTTAAATACAACAAAAAGATACAACTTGCAGTCAGATACCTGTGTCATACTTATAAATGCTGATTCTTTTGAAATCATTGATTGGCAGGATTAATATGAACCCACAGCGATGGATCTATATGATGGATCTATATAATTGGACACAATTAGTTATTTTTCCAGGTAAAAAGAATTTCAAATGAAGCCATGAATAATGAGTAGCTATATGTTAGGTTGGCAATTGACAATAGACAAGTACGAATACGAGTATATCTTGTCATTCTGTCCTATGAAAAATGAGAAAACTGGTTGCATTTAGCTTCCACGTGACGAAATATTTCTTATCTCAAACTTGATAATTGCATGAGTAAAAGAATTTTAGATCTCTTGTGTGACAAGACTTTTAGAACAGCCTCGTGAGCTCGAAAACGTGAATGTACCAATCCGCTTTCATATATGTAAATCAAACACGTGCGCAATGAAAATTGCATATTTTAAGCGACACGTTGCTTGGAAAAGAATTTATATTGCCGGTTAATATTTATTTATTAAATGTATACAAATCACTTAAGTGTTGTTCGAGAAAAATCTTTGCTCTCATTGGGCTTTTATTGGGCCCTCTATCCTGTATACCATAATTTTATGATTCATATTTTTCAATGTGATCTTCAAATATTTTGACTTAACTAGATGCGTTTTCAATATTTTCCACCTTTAAAACCAGAGCAGAATAGAAAATATGTTTTCGAATTTACTGAAAAGGATGAAGTTATCGTTATGCCGGATAGAAAGGAACGCACTCAAATAATCACATCAGTAACAAACTTGTTGAGGAAGTTGTTGCAAAACAACAGCTTAAGAAGTGGGCTTTTTTATTCTTAACCCTAGATGCCTACTAGGGATGATGGCGGACTCTACAGCATTTTGGTTTTTGATTTATTCAGTTTGTTTTAAATGAACTGGTTTGCGACGGCTGTTTGATGAATACAAGGATTAGAAGTGACAACGCAAGTTTTTTACGTTTTGACGAGTTATTTTTCAATATAATTTGCTTTCAACTCGATACACTTTTCTTAGAGATGCTGCAACTTTTTAACCCCTCCGTATAGTACGACTTTTGCTGGCCTGCAAAATACTACTCTGCGGTGTCGATATATTTCTCGTTCGACTCGTACTACTTTCCGGCGAGCGATCTTTTAACGACAGCTTTATCTTGCCCAAAATCTCGTGCAGGATATGGCTAATGCGTTCAGTTGAGATGCCTGCTATCTCAGCAAACTCAAGAATTTTCACTCGGCGGTCCGCCAATACAAGATCATGGATTTCATCTACGGTTTCCTCTGTGGTAACCATTTTTGGGCCACCTGAGCGCGGTTCATCAAAGGGCGACGTGCGGTCACGGCGAAACTCTGCAAACCAAAGGTAAACTGTTGTACGGGAAGCTGAATGGGTCCCATACACACCATCGAGAATGGGCTTTATTTCCTTGCAGATTTTGGAACTCAAAAATAAAAATCGAATCGAGGAGCGATACTGCTCTTTTTCCATAGTCGCAGAAAAAAAACTAACACGATGTTTCGAAATGGGTATCAAAACAAAGTTAAGGATCGGATTTTCACCAAATTTGAAAAAAAAAAGGTTATTTGGTACATATGGTACATTTTATCTCAGTAGCGTCACCTGTCTTCCACTCCTGGTACTCATCAAATAGCCCTCGTATTTCTTGGTATATTGTTAGTCGGGTAACGATGGTTGTGGTATGTAGAAGTGTGTACATGTATCCTGAGGTACTATTCCACCCGAGTGTGGGAAAATTGTAATCAAATTTATTTAGAAAATTAAAAATACAAGTTTATTCATCTAAATCTATATTGTCCCCTAAAAGTAATCCCCATCGACTGCAACACACTTATGGCAGCGCTTAATCCAATCCTCGAAACATTTTGTATATTCGATTATCTGTATGTCCATTAGTGCTTCCTGTGATTTTTCCAATACTTTCTCTCGGGTTCTGCGTTCCCAATAGTGGTTTTTTAACATGATTGAACAGAAAGAGCAGAAGAGTCACAAGGAGCCAGATTAGGTGAATTCGGTGGCTATTGGATGGTATTTGTTGCATTATTCGTTAAAAAATTACGAATAATGATGGCACTGTGCGATGGTGCGTTATCATGGTGCCCACAATTCTGGTCTCTTTCGGCGAATTGCTTCACGTAAACGTCTCATAACGCCAAAATAATACTCTGGGTTTACTGTTTGGCCTTCTGACAAAAATTCATGATGCACTACACCGTTGTAATTCATGAAAACCGTGAGCATTTACTTCTTTTTTTTTTACTGAAAACGACGTGTTTTTTTTTTTTTTTGGTTTCGGCTCATTTGGTGAACGCCATTCACTTACCTGATGTCTGGATTGTGTGTCGTACTCATAAACCCACGTTTCGTCTCCAGTAATGATCCTTATGATGAATGTGGGATCGAATTCAGCCTCGCAAATCATCTTTTTTGCGACGTCAACACGGTCTCTTTTTCGCATGAAATTAAGGTCTTTTAGAGCCAACTTTGTCTCTACACGACGAAAACCCAAATCATTAACCAAAATGTCTTGAACGGATCCAAAGGCAATGTTCAAGTCCTCTGCTATCTCTCTGATGGTTAATTTGCGGTTATTGACTAACATTTCTTTTCTTTTGTTAGGAAACCACCAACAGAGTGGATTTTATACTTCTAAAACACAATGCTGTCTGCTGTCGCTTAATCGAGACTAAGACTTTGAATTGTTAGTATGTGTGAGTGGACACCTACGTTGAAGCGACTACACCAGCGACCACCACCTCACCAAAAATACTTTAAAATGTCTAGGTTTCTTTAAGCGATGTACTTCATCTTCTCTGATCTGGCCTAAATATACATACAAGGCATTTATCCGCCAAAGATTGGAGTACAATACCCACATCTGGTCATGTGCAGCTAAAATATCCCTGCACCTGCCAGATAGGATGCACAACTGTGCGATAGAACTCACTCAGTCAACGGACACCCTTGAATACCGACGAAATGTATCGTGTTTCACTTTATTCTATCGGTCTTTTCACTACCATTGTTCCATTGAAATTTTTAGCAGCATTCTGCCCCTTCAAAGCTTCAATCCTCGCACAAACTCTAAAATATCGTGATTTTTTTTTTATAGGCCACACAACTTATGAAATGTCCTGTCGAACCCTTTATTTCCTATTCATCATAACCCTCAAACATTTAAAACCAACGTTCACCGGTATCACTTTCTTTTCTCCCTAATTGTTGCCTCCTTTCGCGCTTTGTGAAACATTTTAGGGGTGCTCTTAACGCCTGATCACGCGCAGATTATATGGTTAAAAGAAGATTAAGCTTAATATAAAGTTCCGTGGTATATTTTTAGAAGAATTGGGACTTGGACTTATCAACGAACGTTTGAAAGAACGCCTGAAAAACCAATTTAGAGGAGAAATATAAAATCAGTTGTTCCAACCATATTAAAAGAACCTGCGCAAAACAAGGCTTGGTTCTCGTAAAGTATGTCAAAGTTGTTCAAATAATTTTAACAACACATTATTTGAGTCAAAATTTTGCTGAGATCAGATCATCACGTTTTACTAAAAAGTTTTAAAAACTTCAGGCATACTTCAGGCTTAGCTACGAGTATATGCCTTCAGTTACGCATACCGAGCCGATTGAAGCCTCCTTCCTCCATGCGTGCGTCATCTTACATATGGTTTTCGTTTATGGCTTTCTTCTGCTAGCTTAATACGCAGATATTTCTTGTTGTGCATATAATCCAGCTATCTTATTTTATGTAACTGCAAGTATAGTATTTTTTCCAGACTCTTGTTCCGCCGTCGGTATCTTTCTGTGTTAACTGTCCTTTTTCGATAATTTCGTTTTGCTGCTTTTGCTTCAATACTCTGAAATTCCGAACTGACGGCCGACAATTTTTTTTTTTTGCCCTAACACGTCCTTTTCACCATCTGCTAAAATTTTCGACCCCGGCTAAAAGTTTCTCAAACTAACCCATTTTACTTCGGAGATCTTGGTATTTGGGTTTTCTCCTTTGCCAGTACGCATCAACAACATGTAGCGTTGATTCCTTGACTGCTTGTGCGGGTGGGGTATGACTTCCCATCCACTGTTTTCCAAATAGTTCTTAACCAGAATAGCAACGTGGGGCCGAGCGTTGTCATGATGGAAAATTATTGCCTCGTGTCTGGTCGCATATTCCGGGCGTTTTTCACCTACTGGTCTCTTCAAACGGATTAATTGTATTCGATAGCGTTATCCATTGATGGTTTCACCCGGTTTTAGCAGCTCATAATACAACACACCCATCTGATCCCACCAAATACAGAGCGTTATCTTCGCGCCATGGATATTCGGCTTTGCCGTTGATTTGGCTGGTTGGCCGGGTTTCACATATGATTTTTTGCGCTTGGAGTTGTTGTAATGGATCCATTTTTCATCACCAGTAACAATCCGATGCAAAAATGGCGTTCCGGCAGCATTTCGGACATGCAAAACTGCCTTTCGACGTCTCTCGGCTTGAGTTCATGTGGAACCCAATTTCCTTGCTTTTGAATATATCCAGCTGCTTTTAAACGTTTTGAAATGGCTACTTGAGTGACATCCAAAGATTCTGCGAGCTCTTCTTGTGTTTGGCAACAATCTTCATAGAGTAATGCTTTCAGTTCTTCATCTTCAAACTTTTTTGGCTGCCCAGGACGTTCATCGTTTTCCAAGCCAAAATCACCACTTTTAAATCGTGCAAACGACTTTTGGCAGGTTCGCTCAGCTAGCGCATGTTCACCATAAACTTCCACCAAAATACAATGACTTTCGGCAGCAGTTTTCTTCATATTAAAGTAATGTAGAAGAACTTCCCGCAAAAACACTTTTTCAGGCAAAAGTTCGTCATATTTGAGTGAAAAAAAATTATAGTTGTTTACGTTTCAAATATTTTATATCCGGAGATCGATAATTCATTCTTTCGACCAGATCTTGCCAATTGATTTCTGCTCCCTACCAAGTTCCTAGAGTACAACTGGTAGACATTCATCTGCCATGCTAGGGTAATCGAGTCAGTTTGACGGGAGTAACAAGGAGTATTAATCTCATTCAACGATCCGTTCTGGCTTGCCGTATTATTTTGCTAATTAATTCTACAATAATAATTTCTACAATCGCTTGTAGAAATATTCGGCAGTCTACGTTTTTTTTTTTTGTAAGACTACGAAAATAAGTAACACTGGGAGAATATTTCATCTTCCCAAATCTGCAGTCAGACCTCCGTCCCGTTTTTTTTTTTTTTTTATTCGACCTTTTAGATGTTTTGGGTCTTGGCTTTCCTTCTTTCAGCATTGTACTCATTATGTGACATTCAGATCCCCACTTTTTTTTATACAGATCGGTCAGAGAAGGGTAGAATCTAAAACAAGATTAGTAAGCACTGAAGTGGTCATCCAACATACATGTTGGAAACATATGCGACTATTAACTGTCATGGAAGAGGACCTTTATTTAGTTCAGGAGCCTCTTGTGTTAAGACATGTAATAAAGTGATTTCATACGGCCGATTTACAATTGATTTTAATCTTTTTAACACAGAACAGAATGTCTGTGTTTTTCTATTCTTATTTTGTGCTTGTCTTCAGTTGAGATCGGTTTAATAGGAACATTTGTTGTTTAGCTTCTTCAACAGAAAATTTTTCTAGGTAGCGCCATGAGAAGACAATATCCAGGGCTTACTTGTAAAGATTTTTTACAATTTACGAAAGAAACTTATGCCCGTTCCTGAGGTCACCATAATACGATACATTTCAACTTGGGCCAACCGAAAGCAGATGTTTTTGGAGTACATAGAAATTGCTTTTCTAGGTCAATGATGTATCATAATAACTAGTCTGCAGTCAGAAATGAGATATGATCCAAAAAATCTGTCAAACCACATCAAACTAATGAATCAGACACTATGAACTTCAAAGTATTACGTTTCGATGTACACATTCATCTTCGTGCATGACGAAGCTGTGTGTAACGAAGACCTAAAGTCCAACAATAAAATTTTAATTAAGGTGTGACTGGCTAATCTAATTTCTTACCAGGTCAATCCACTTGTTCACCTTGCGGCAAGTTTGCGACTGTGCTTCCTAAATTGCCTGACAAATTTACGCTTACCCTATACTTGTCCATATCTTCGACGAATGCAATTTCGCCATTGTTTTTAGCCAGATGGATACGCTTTCTATCTAAACTGTCGAAATTGAGATACTCAATAGCGATGACTGATTTATTACTAAACAGTGCGGGGCTGTGCGGTTTCCCAATGATTCGACAAAATATAAATAATTGCGCTGACACTAACGCCCAGATCTCCAATTAGGGAGTTGTAACCACAACGTGTCGTAATGACTTACCTTTCAAATTGGACTATTGTCTCGAAGTCAAAAGTCTACGTGGGATTTGGGGGAACTCTATTTAAGCCCACTGCATAGTGCAACTGCAAACTGGTAACTTGCACCAGATTTAGTTCAGCCCAGTTGATCTGTGATGACATGTCTATAGATGGCGCTGATATTGATTATAAATGTGGATTTATGCTAAGGTCGTTTTCATGGCCAATGAACGGGCGAAATATAAAATGCTAATGTGAACTTGTTAACATAGCAAAATGTATCTATAATACTATCCGTACATGTGATGGGTCAATGATGATCAGTTTTTTGTATGGTGCAGTTGCTGTTGGTATCCGATAGATGCAGCTGGTATAGAGATTTATGTAATAAATGCAATCTGACGCGGCATGAATGGAATTTGAGTTCGAGAATCGTTTTGTAAATGCCTATTCATATTATGCATGAATGTGGTGTTCGGAAATGAAGGAAGGCTCCAAAGCTTACATCGTGATTGAAACGAGTTTTTGTGTTGTGTTATTTTATGCTGCATGCATGTTATGCGTTTGGTTGAAATCTGTCAATAAGATTTCGTTTTTCTTTCAAAAGCGCTTCAGTGTGTGGTTCGGTTTTATATAAAAGGTTTTAGGTAAATGCTTGATAAATTTGATTAAGAAGATTTAAAAGTGACCAAACAATTTAGGTACTTTGAGTTTTAAGTGTTAGTAAGGAAAGTGTTTTGCAAGTTCTATCCGAGTCACTCTTAGTGACCTTATTTAGATTGGACTACTTAGCGCTACATATTGTCAAATAAATTATTGTTTCTGCTGGCTTGGCAAGGCAGATTTTATAAAGAGCTGTTGTGATTTCTCGACGGGATGTCATAATGATGACCCTGAAACGTAGCAATGTTATAATCGCCGGACAATCCTAATTGTTTGACACTGACCATTGCATTGTTCTTTTTGGAGTTGCTAAAATCTTCGTACTGTTAGCTAACATCGACGCCCAGTTTAGAGCTTGTCGTTTAGTTTATCGGCTTAACTTCATTTAATAAAACTCGTGGTGCGTAGAAACTTTCATTAAAGTGTAACATGGAGATTCGTCTTACTTATTGGCTGGCACAATATTCAACAAACTGCTTCGCTCTGTGTTCGCTATATAATATCAGTTAAAAACCATTCAGTCAACATGACATATCCAGCGCATCGATCTAATACAGAATGTATCACGCATATTGGACTGTTGTTCTTCCGAAATTTAACTCTTAAAAGTTCTCAACACTTTCTTTTCATTGTTCGTCATCATACATTACTCAATAGAATGGGAGAAATTATTAATTTTTAAAGGGTTGATTTTGTCCGTCATAGCTCTGCTTTTTATTGTAGTTGCCTACTGAGCCGATGATAACACCTGTAGAACTTATTCTTTTTCGGTTCTCAAGGATGCATTTAAGACAGGAAAAATCCTTTACCAATGACATGAAAATTTAGAGTGGATATTTTAAATATTCACGGGCTAAAAAGTATTTATTTTTCTGTGTATATCCACGTCTGTAAATATAGGCCAGCTGTTTTGGCATTTAGTGAAACACATTCCCGGTAACAACTTTCAGATCATTCTGATCTGAAGCTATCTGGCTACGAACTAGTGTCATGTGCATAGGAAGTAGTTTACCAAACTTGACCACAATGTTATCCCTGTTCCATACGGAATTTAACTTCATGTGGTTAAATTTAATTTCTGTTACCAAATTATCCACTATTGCATTGTTTACATGAGCCCAAAACTGTACAGCAATGCGACCTTTACCGAGTTCGTTCCGATGTACGGGCGAATTTAACATACATAATTCTGATTGGCTTCGACATTCTGTACAGACAACTCCCGAAGGACAGTGTGTTTAGATCTTCACTGCGGAAAACAAGTCGACCCAGCTTGTAAAAGATTCCACGCGAATACCAGACGCTGTTAATGAATTCTCCTCTCTAGGCACTTCGGACTATTGTATCATATCAGCTAATTTGTTGTACACTGATCACACAGTTAGAGAAAGGATTCTTGGAAAAAGCGTATACCAATACAGAAAAGCCAATTGGAGCGGACTTAACAGCTCCTTTAGGAATTTTAGCTGGTCGTTATGTTTCTTCGATAACGACGTGAATGCCGCTGCTGATATGATCATAAACACTATTCACTTTGGAATAGGCAATTCTCCATGAATGGCACTTGCATTGTCGAAGCCTTGGAATGATCACATATTTGATGTCGCGTAAAATGATGCAAAATGTATAAATTTCCTCAAGCGATGTAAAAAACACTTTTTCCCCTCTGATCTGGCCTGAATATATAAGGTATTAATCCCCCTAAAATTGGAGTACAATGCCCATTCAAGAGTTGAAAACCGTGCGATAAAACTCACAGGTGACGCCAATATTCCACAGTCAATTGACATGCTTAAACACCGATATAATGTCTCTGGCCTCACCTGTTTTATTGCTATCTTCAACTTCAGTGCTTCATTCAAATTGTCAGTAGCATTCAGCCCCTTTAAACATTTAGCTGTTACACCCATCTAGGTATGAATGATCATACCCACTTTCGGACGTACTCTGTAATATCATTATTCTTTCCTAAGTCGTACAACTAGTTTATGAAATGCCTTGCCTAGCTCTATTTCCTAGTCATTATAACCTCCAAACATTTAAGACCAACGTACAGCGGTACCTCTCTTTTCTTCCTCCCTAATTTTTTCCTTCACACGCCCTGTTTGCAAGCTACAGCAAGGGATACTAATAATACTTGGGCGCGCGCTAATTATAAAGAAAATAAAATGCTGCCCAACACACGAAAGATTACTTTCCCTTCCAGCTTGCGTGAAAGCCGCGTATCAAGTTCATAGGCTTTGCCCTGTATGCTCGCATCCTTGCTTTAAGTTGAAAATCAGCAGAACGTCTCCAATTCGATCTGAAACCTTGGATGCATATTTAGCGGTTGCAGCCTAAGGATTCAGGAGATTTCGCTTGCCATATCGAGTAGATAACTACATTGGGAACCATATACTACCTGAACCCAGCTTTCGATGTCAGAAAGCTAGTATCGTATCCTTAAACAAGGATATAATGGATATACCATCACACAGACACCAGACGCTAAAACAAGCTCATCGCAATCCCTGTGGAACCATTTAAATTTATCTTCCAGTGGCAAAAACCTAAACAATGTCCCTGGTGAACACCCAATTCTTTGCAAAAGCCAAAAAGGTCTTTAAAGGCCGTGCCATCTATTTCCTCTAGGTTTTCGAAAAAGTATTTCCCTAAAAATTTTCTTCAACTACGCGATATTGCCTCGCACTGATACAGTATGTGTGTTATGTGCTCAACAGCTTGCAAATCCCCGTAGAATCTGCAAATATTCGTATTCGACACTTAAGTCTATTTTTGTCTTTCCGCAGGAGACAGTTTCCTGTCAGGATCCCTATTGCTATCCTAAGCTGTCCTTGTCTAATTTTATACTATTAACTTCCTAGATTTTTGCCGTCAAAAACTGGCCAGAGAGCCTCTGATACGCTGTGTACTTCAAGACTTAACCACCTTAGGTTGGCAGTCAATTTGAGTTCAAATTCAACAGAGGACTAGATCAAACCGAGCACGCATGATTTTGGCTCCGCAGAGGTTTCTGTCATTCCAACAAAAAACATGGATTTGACTGACATTGTTATTTGTTTGCAGAAAGTTTTGGAATCTGTTTCAAATACTCTTAAAGAAATCAAAGCCAAGTCGATGGATGTTCTTACAATAGAGACGTTGAATTCTCTTCCATTGACTCCGTCAAAAATTCCAAAATCACCACAGGAGTGATTTGATGCTAGCAACCTCACTATTGTCGAGTTGGCCTCTTTTTCTTGCGAGTTCATCCGCTTGTTCATTTCCTTCAATACCGCAGTGTCCTGGCACCCAACCCAGCCCCTGACTGTATCAGAGTTGATGTTGGTTAATTGATTTGAGTGTGGCGATATATCTTTCGGATACCGTTCTCATCTACATTAGCTCAGCCGCCCTGAGGATAGCCAGAACCTCTGATTGGAAGACATTGCTTGCGTGCGGTAGTCTTATAGACACTCTTAGTTTTGGGTCTTCTGAGAAGATACCGGAATCTGTTCCTTCCTCTCTTTTCATTCGTTAGAATTGGATTGCCTGGTAGTAGCTCCGCTAGGACCGTGCCATGTCCGAAACTACTGCTCTTGAAGTAACCCAGATTAATAAGATCCGTTTGATCTTTTGGCAGATTTATTGTGAAGGTAAATACAAGTGATTCTCTATTGTTATAGCAATTAGATAGACCAATTATTTAAATCCAGACTCTTGCGATGCTTAGTGAACTTTTATACACTGGAGTTTCAACCTATTATCCATACCTAGTTTAGTCCCAACAACATTATTTTGTTGCGTTTTTGAAGTTCTTCTTGATGACTAAAAAAGTATATAATAAACAGATACAAATCGTTTTCCGGATAATTCCCTGTAACAAATCTACAATAGTTTAACCGTGTATCTATCGACAGATATTTCAAACTAGTTTTCAGTTGTTCAGTTCTTATTCCTAGATAAGGTTGTTATTAACTATTCGATCAATATTTTAAAGAAAATAGGTTTCCCAATCAAGTGATGCAATAAGTAAAAAAGCTGATTTATCCTCAAGACCATACTTCATCTTTCTTTCACAAGATTTATGTGCCACAACCTTATTCCACATCTAGGCCGTCATTTATCGACTCCCTAATAGATCGAAAAAAAAAATACATGAACGCCTGACTTTTCCATTTCAGAAAGGTATCACCTTTACGGAAGCAAATAATAAATGGTGTTCCTCGGCAAACATGGACATGATTACCAGTCCAAGATTCGAACGACTATTTCTTGCATTCAAAAGCCGGCAATTGAAAGTGAGCGCACAGCATTCCTAGTCGTAGTTTTTGTTACGAGCAATTTCTTTTCACGATGAAAAAGTCTCAACCAGTTTCCATCCGACAAGAAGTCAGTAAGGTGACATATTGACTGACTTGGAGTGTGTACAACTTTTTTCCTTGATTTGTAAGATTCATTCATATCCATAGTACGAATACCATATATTTGTATGGCATTCAGTTGGCAGTTGGATTTTTTATTTTTTTTTTTTTTTCAATCTAAAGTGCACTACCTCTGTGAAGTAAAAGAGCAACCTGACAAGGTTAATTCAATGAAATGTCTTCTTTATAGGCACCATTCATCACTGCTGAATGACATTTCTTGTAACTTGAAGTTAAGTTTTGTCTACTTCTTTCAGTTTGTGATTGTTTTATTAAAGACGACGATGACGTTAGCTGATGGGGGTTAACTTTGTGGCTCTTAACAATGTTTGGCAAATGCATTTGTTAATAATTTATTTTACTGTGTATTGAAGCTGCATACAAATAAGTTTCTTATATGATGGTGTTCAGACTGTAACTGACAGTTCAGGCCGATACATATTTTAGGTTAATTTCGCATCCAGGCTTTGTTTCTAAACGGATCTAGAAGTTTCTTTATTGGGTTGTGGTTGGTGTTCATCCAGTCAATGAATTTCATAAGACGAGGAATGCGCCTCACACCTGCAAATGTATGTACTTACAAATATGTCAATGTCAAAACTTTTCTCCTGGAAAGAAGGCGTTTTTGACCAAGTCCAATTAGTCGCATTCACAGCATTTTTGTTTCAAAAGCTTACGTATTTACTTACTTAAGGTGGCGCTACTGTCCGGGATGGATCTGGACCTCAACCTACATGAGTCTCCAGACAGCTTAATCTTTATCCTTCCTTCCATGAGTCCCTGTCTTTTTCTATTTTGCTGTTCCTCGGTGGCGGAATCGATGCCTTTTCGGACCGGAGTATTGGTGTCCATCCACTCTACATGACATAACAGTCATTAGGCCTTCAGTCTTCTGGCTAAGTCGATGTCACTAGACAGCACGTTTGTGGTTGCTCTCTTTCTCCACTCACCGTCTATGCAGACGGGACCGAATAACTGTTTTCCTTTGAAAACAGCTAAGAGCAACTCGTCCATTTTTGATAAGATCCATGCTTCTGGGATTATTAAGGTCTTATATCGGGTCACGTTTGTTGTTCGATGGACGCCTTCGTTTGATCTCAGCCTTGGTGTCGTTGTCTGAGTTGATAACGGATAGCGGAGCGTTCTGTTCGAGACGCTGATGTAAGGTGTCCTTTATAGTTGACAGCATATACTTGGTCTTGCCCTCATTGACTGTTAAAACTATCTTCACCGCTTATGTCTCAATATTCGCGAAAGTACCACTGACATTACGCTGCTTTCTTCCGGTTATGTTAATATCATCGGCGGCGTATGCGAGTAATTGGATGGACTTTTGAAAGATTGTGCCTTTTGTTCTTTCAAGAATGATGTGTTAAAGAAATCACATGACGGCGGCTCGCCTTTTCTAAATCCTAAGGTATCGATGAGTTCTTTTACGATCATCAAGGAGCAGCATAAATTCTCAATTGTCATCCTGCGCAAGCGGACGAGTTTAGCAGTTATGCCAACAACTAGACACTGCTCTGTATAGCTCGTATCTATAGATACTGTCATACGCAGCTTGAAAATCGATTAATTTCCTACATCTGCCGTAATTTGAATATTTGGTCGATGGTGGGCAGGTTGTTGACAATCGACTTCAGGTGATCACAAAATACGGCAGATAGGATCTCGTAGGCGATGCTAAGAAAACTGATGCCTCTGTAGTTACAGTAGTTCAGAGGGTCTGTTTTCTTAAGGATCGGATAAATAATGGTGAGGTTCCATTCTTCGGGCATACTTACGTTCGACAATATGTTGCAGATGAGTTGGTGTTTGCTCCTAACTAAGTCATCGCCTGCCGGTTGACTGTGCCCTCAAGTAGCTTTGTTTTTGATCAATTTTTGATCTATATCGTCCAGCTTGAAAGGTTTATTCTGCCTGACAGCGTAATTTTGCTTGCCATCGCCATTATACAGTTTACAGAAATGCTCTTTCCAAATTCTCAGCATCGACTGCGACTCTAGTACTATGTTTCCTTGTTCGTCTCTACAGGCTTCAGTTCGAGGTTTTTGTCCGAGGCATGTTTTTTCTACCTTTTGGTAAAACTTCCAAATTTCATTCCTGGAGTGATATATCTTGATTTCCTTGATCACGCGCTTCCCATGCTCTTTCTTTTTGTTCCTGAGAACCTGGTGCTCGTCTATCCTCTTCTGCTTGTAGAGCTAGTGAGCAGCTCTATTCAACCCCTCTTTGTATGCATCTTGCTTAGCTGCATGTGCTTGCCGATACTTTTTGTTGTGATTTTCGAGTGACACCCAGAACATCAGAGACGGCATCTCTGATGTTTTCGATACTTCATACATGACAGCATAGGACCTCTTAAGAGTGATTTCATACGATTGTAGCGACCCGATATTTGACTTCCTCACAGTATTAGCTTGCCTTTGCAGT